>OX344761.1:40472862-50472862 GCA_947034895.1 Rhytidiadelphus loreus | reverse complement strand
ATACAACGATGTTAAGAACAGGGTCGGTGTTAATCACCCACCCTCAGTAATGTACTAATTAACATTAATTTGGCTAATCCCTGAGTTGTTTAAATGTACAGAATACGGATGAAGAAAAACAGATGAAGGATGGATGAAATAAAGGTTTATGAGAGTGCAAAAACTCAACAGTGCAGCGGCTGAGCTTTCCTGCACTTGGAGCCAAAGCTTAATTAGCCAACAGTAATCTTAGTATTGATTTTAATAGGAGTGTTTTTTCCAATGAGCGTCAAGATTTTATTTCTCAAGTATAGATATCAGTACGGGCTTGTATTAATACTGCTCACAGGAACGTACACAAGTGTATATACTGTAGAGTGTCGAGTTCAGTGTTTGATAGAGCACTTAACAGAATATATGAGTGACCCGATTCGGATTTCATTCAGATGTCAGTCAAACTCGAAAAGTAGGATAGGGTATGGTAGGCTGTTTTATGATTCTTTGAGTTGGCATATATGGACCAATTTTGCTATAATTTTAATGTATTTTGAAAATGGAGTGGTGATCATGTGTAGCGTGAGTGTGTGACTGATAATGTGAATGCCTACGAGGCTTCCATGCATTCATGGGAGCAGGGACTCTGTAGAGTTCATAGATTTTGTGTATTCCAGAGCTCGGCATGAATCAAATTAAAGTTCCGGGCTGGCTTGATTTTGGTCTGGTGGCCACAATAAGTTGCTATGTTCAGTGTTGCCTCATCGACGAGTGATGATTTCATCATCAAAGTTCAGTTCTACTTAAATTTAGTATGGCTGAGCGGCCAGTGACTCTTACAAATTGTTCCAGCTGGTTGCAAACACTTATTTATTATTGTCAATTCAGGACGTTGAACCCGTAGCTGTGTCAGAGTCTGGTGCATGGTGTCAAGTTGCGCACAATGGATATGTCCCCTGTTGCACTACTAGAATATGGAGGGGTTGCATCACCCCAAACGTTGCAAGCTACACTAGAAAAGTGAACACAGTGGGGTCATCAAACATTGCTCTAAGCATCACTATGAACGTTACTTAGATAGAGTAACATTTTGGTATATGCATTTAGTAAGGTTTGCTATGTGTGTGGGAACGAGTTTTCATGTTTCTTTACATGTTCTCTTATTTGGGAACATTTGTTCCCAATAATTCATCAATTATAGGGAAAGTAGATATTTAATAAATTAATATTCCAAACCAATAAAATACTAATATTTATATACAATATTCAATTGTATAATATAATATATTGTATTTACGTTATACAATATATGGTATAAAATACAATATAATGAACATTATATATATTACATTTTACAATACGATGTACAATACAGAATGTGAACCTTGTATTTCCAATGGAAGAGATTGAAGAGGCAAGCCAATTTATACTTCATGGGAGTCTCACCAAGGACAAAGCTTATAGAATTATGTCCTCAACAAAGAATGAACATAGGAACAACAATGAAGATGGAGAACTCCATTGGGAACATAGTACTTGGATGTTCTTTCATTAAACATTGCTTAAACATTGCTTAGACGTTGCTTAGAAATTGCATATACACTTCCATTGTCAAACGTTGCTTTTTCTTACTGCAAACGTTGCTCCATTCCAGACAGTACCACAGACGTTGCTACCAAACGTTGCAGACCCCCCCTTATTCTAGTAGTGTTGCATGTCCCATTTTGGAAACATTAGCAGATCCAGACACATGAAAAGAAATGCTCACTAAGGTAGTCTGCTCTTAAAGTGATCGTTTAAGCTTACCCAACTCATCATTGACAGTAATAGATATTTCAAACAACATGTCACCTATTCTTAGATAGGGGTCTCATTTAGAACATGGTCATTTTTAGAGAAGACTACCTTACATCTGGATTGTAGTGATTCCATGTACTCTTAATTTCAACTTGATAGTTGTTATACTAGTTATAACCTTAATATACATAACGAGACAAAGATCCAAAAGCTTTGTGAGAATTGATATATCCCATTAATCTAGGACTAAATTCATTTAAATCTTGGTTGGACTTATGCAATAATTGAAAACTAAGGGGCTAAAATTGGGCCCTTCTTCCAAACTTTTCCAAATTCATGTTAATTAGAAAGGGGAAAGAACACCCTTTTAACCAGTGCTAAATTCCACAATCCTGTCAATAAGTCTTGAAACTCCTGACAAGATTGAGCCCCAAGTTCACTAAACCATACAAGGATTAAGAAGGTAGAGCTAGGCAACTCCTCGACAATTCATCTAGCTCTTGCAATAAGCTTTTGAATGATTTGTCATCCACACACCTAGTGAATGTTGGCTCTTTAGTAGGTTAATAGGGATTCATTGAATGGTTTTGATTCAAGAATACAACTTATATTCATGAAACTTTAAAGACATGTTCAAGTCTAAACTGTCGAAGGATTCATAAAAATTATGAATATTCTCACTTATATATAGTCAATGAATTTTTTTGATAATCTTTTGTAACCCCTAACAATAATTTATCCAAATATTAAATGCGCTTTGCTTAAAATCACTTCATAACATAAAATGGTGGTGGTAAAATTTATCCTACATCAATTATGCCTTTTGTTTCATTGGATACCTTTTTCTAAGTTGCAACCAAGGTTGCAACTCCTTATAGAAAAGAAATTGTTTGCACAAAGTAACATTTGATTCTTTGGACATGCAGTATGAAATTATGAATCCTTCAACTACTTAATATTATGTTGAAACTTTCAAAAGATTATATTTTGTTATTTGGTTTGAACAAAGAAAATGAAGCCCAACAAGCTTTAATTTGTTTATATTCCTTAAAATTGTTTTGAAAATTTCCAAAATCCTTTAAATTATTACAATCTACCTCAATATGTTAGAATCCAAATTACACAAGTATTGTATATTTTTCTTATGTGTCTTCTATTTCGTAATGATTTCCAAATTTAAATTAAAAAAACAATACTGCAATTTCTCATTCTAGTATTCATTTTGGTAATATGATGCTTGACTTTACATGTGGTGTCCATCTTTTGCGATATCCACCTCCGGCGACGCAAGTTCCTCCGCCAGTTGCCGCCCGAGTTGTCGCTCCTGACGGCAATCCTGGTGACCAAAGATCAAGAATTTCGGTGAAGCCGTTGCAAACAATACCGCCATCGCTCCGAAACAACACGTGAAACTTAAAGATCAGTTGCAGACGATCAGTTGGTGGTACCGACGTAATTCAATGACGTGCAGAACAATCACAGACAATAAAACAATCAATCACATTTGCTTACTCAAATTCGTTACATTCGTACACCTCTAGATTTCATTTACACAGTCAAGTTAAACAGGGATCGACTCTAAGCTGATCAGATTGAATTGATAAGGAAGTCGAAAAGTTAGAGTTTGTCTGGGAGAAGTGGAGGAAGCTCCACGGGCGGGTTCCACCATGAGTCGGTACAAATAAATAAAAAGTAGGCAGATAAGATCGAGGAGTCCAACTTAATTAGCCATGTCTGCGGGTCTGTGAGGTGACATCATTCATATTGCTATTGAGGATTTTGAGATGACCAATTACTAAAAATTAATGTTGTTTTTAATGCTAAATGTTCAAGTTAGTTGCAGTTGCAAGTCCCAAATGCAAATGCTAATTATGGTAGTCTGCTCTTAAAGCGCCCGTTTAAGGGCTGGTCGGCCTTTCCGATGGTTCCTAGATGCACGAAATTATTTTTCCATATTTTTCACTTGAAGAAAAATTGTTGTGGAATCTAACCCAAGTGGTTTCATATTTTTTGGAGCATTTTTGAATTACTTATGGATTTCTAAAGAATTCTGCCATAGGTAACTATTTTTTTATCATAGGCCTTACAAAACCCACACATGCAAAGTCTGAAAAAAGATATGGCTTCACCAAAAACAGGCATTGTGGCATGCAGAAAGTAATAGACAAAGTTCCAAAATATGACCTTTCATGAACTTAATTCCTAAAGGGCCAAGTCCTCTTTTTTTTTGGCAAAAATCACTCGAAATTGCCATTTTGGCTGCCTTCATCCAAGGAAAGAAAAATTAAAATTAAAAAATCTAACCGTAGGATCTTGTACTATAATTGGATGAGATCATGTGAAAAAAAATTCATGAAGTTTGAGCATACAAATTGGAAGATACTAGCATTCGAAGTTGTAGGGGAAAAACTTTTTTGAATTCAAATAAACATTTCAGAAATGGATCCACCTTCACTCTTATTCCATCCACTAGCAAAGTATAAAGGAACATTTGACAAATGCTTAACCGCTTTGATAACATTGACAAAACATTCAATGCTTACAACATATCCATTTTTCAACCTCTTAATGTCCATTTCAAACCTTGGCTAGGGATGGTCTTAAGAACAAGGGCAAAATTACAGTAGACTACCATAGTCATTATATTTCTAAAATTTTGTTCTTTTTGGTCACTTAATTACTAAAAGGTTAAGTTAATTGTGAATAATTAGTATATATATGGGCAATTTTGTTACAATAGCACTATTCCACTACTTTGGCAGTTTTTACAGTTCAGACCGGACAATTTAAAATGTACAAATTTTCTAAATGTTTGAAATCTATATCTTCGATAGATTCCTGAATCTATATCTTTGATAGATTCTTGAAATTTATATTAGTCTTAGATGTAAGTTTTATAGTTCAGACTACGCAGTCTGATATCTAAACATGTCCTAGACATCTGAAATCTATATAAATTGAAGATTTTTTAAATCTATACCCGTCCTAGATGTCACTTTACGGGCGGTCTGAAAATGGCACATGGAATACTGCCATTTTAACACATTAGATGAGATTGAGGGGGAGCTGGAGGGCCGTTTCGGACCTGTTCCCAGCTCTGTTTCCCCTAGTCTTCTCGATCTCCGGTGTTAGATTTTTTTTAAATAAATAAATAAATAAATTTAAGTCCTTAAAATGAAAAACAAAGTTTTTTTTTTTTTTTTTTAAACTGACTTGGCAGTCGCTTGGCCAGGTCAGCACAGGTAGGGAACAACAGGTTTCAGGTGGGTTTCGAGTTGGGAAATCGCAGCCCTCCACAGCAGCCAAAACACATGTAATGAAATTGCCCATATATGTCAAGTTCACAATTAATGCTAATCAATCATTAACATTATTGAAAATTCATCTTCTTGGTCACTAGTTACTAACACTATAAGAAACCCGCGTTTTTTGTAATGGCAACAAAAAACACGACATGTTTTTGCGGACAGGACGGCGTCACAAAGTTTGAACCAATGGGTGGCAAATTCCAATGGACATTGCAAAAAACGTGTACATGTCCATGAAAAAACATGGGTATTATACAAAAAACAAGTATGTTTTGCAAGACATCCAAAAAAATGTTGTCATATTTTTTGTGATATGCAAAACAATATGACAATGCCATGTTGGCAAAGTCAATCAATTTCACTACAAGTAAATTTCCAGGAGTTATTGGACATCCATGTAAAATGTTAACCCAATCTGAAAATATTAGGAGAAGGGTAGCTACTTGGGAGTCTTCCAAAAAACCCTTTTATGAATGGATGATGAAGCTACTATTCACTATTTTTTAGTTAGGATTTCATGAAGCACAAAATCTATTGGCATCTCTTCTATAAGCATGTGTGTACATAAACATAATTATTGGAAATATGTCTAAATCCTTTAGAATTTCATATGCCAAGTACAATGTACTACGCTTCACTTCCGATCTTACAATTCATGTGTATATGTCGTACTGGAAGCTTCAAAGCAAGTGCGGACTTTTCAAATTATGTTCATATACATCAACAACTTATAGGAATAAATGAACTCTTATTTTCATTGTATTCAAATTGTTTACAATAATTCCTCTATCCCTAATATAATACTACAATATTGATAGTTCATAAATGTATCATAGAAGTAATTTTTGTAAGAAAATGTGATGCTCATCCAAACAAAAAGTCAACCCCCACCTTCCACAAAAGACATCCATTTACAAAGATGAAAGATTCCACTATATTTTTAATTAGAAAGTGCAAAAAAACAATTCCTAGCATTTGTTTTTATTTCTATTCAATGGGGGGATTTTATTGCACTGCATCTACAAGAAGGGCTTCCATTGTCGTCACTTCTAGTGTTGGTCATTGATTGAATAAAGAACTTTGTTTTGAAAAAGCGACTATGTCATTTTTTCTTTAGAAAAACTATCCACAAATCAAGTTGAATATTAAGTGTGTTTGAGCATAATCAATATCCATTTCATACCACAAGGGGACTATACGATCCATTTCACACCTACATAAGCAACTCTCATATTATATACCATTCATTATAATTACTTATAATGCATTTTTCTTCAATCTCAATGAATGTAATTTGCTATAATGTAAAAATTGCTCGTAGCCCTTCCAACAAAAAATCCAAAATCGTATTCATATACATGACATGTATATTCTTCAAAGACAATAGTAGTATTAAAAAACTTATTACATGAATTTTTTTAATGCATGCATCATACCAAAATCTACCCAGCTATTTGGTGTTCTTGGTAATTTAAAAAAGAAATAGAACATTACAAACAAATGTTAATTTCAGTTGGAGGGAACTCCTTCTATGGATTTTTAAAAACTCCACATACATCTTTTTATTCTTCATATATTTTTTTTTATTATTTTATTTTTTAAATATATAAGTCAATTTTTTCTACATTTCATCTTTTTCTAATTGGTCCTCACGTACCTTCTTGATCAATCTAATTTCATATACTTTTCTATAGAAGTTGTCTTGTAATCCGTTCTAATGCCATTGACCCTTGCATATCATACAAGAGTTGCATCTCTAGAACTTTACATTCTTCTGTAAGACAAATTAGAAGTTTTTTCATACATTAAATGTCACAATTTCAGTACATTTTAGGTTCAATTACTTTTGTATAATACTTTCACTATCAATTGACATTGATGACTTCCATTTCATGTGCTCTTGCTATCTTTTAAAAAATTTCAAAGTATACAAAATCTCTTAAAAGAAATACATTTTCTCTCATTTGCTTTGTACACATAGATGGAGTTTGATACATACTACGAACAAAGGTGTAGACAGACTTTGGGGTCATTGCAAGAAAAAAAAACTTATTTTTGTAGCATTTGCATAGTCCTCATAATTTTTGGCTGAAATACTTCTTTATTAGAAAAACAATTTGAAAGAAACATGAGAAATATGTCCAATGTATACACCTTTACAAAAAAGATACCCTAGGAAGGAATAGCATAAAAAAAAATTGTGAGTGGAAAAACTGGAAAAGTGCAGAATCTCATGAAGATAGGTACTTTGACATTTTAATTTGTAAAAAGTAGGAAAAACAATTTTCAAGAATACTAAAAATATGACATTTGAAAATAGTTCATGTTTTAGGGATTTCACAATTCAAATTGTATTAGAATATTTTAAAATCTTCCAAAATCTATCAAAATCATTTGGAGTTTTCTATAGAGTATAAATTCAAAGTTTGAATTTTAATCAATTGAAATTTTTAATAGGTATAATTTGATTTTGAATGTGATTTAAATTCCAATGAAATTCAATAACTATGATGAAAACTTAATATTTCATCAAAATTTTAATAAAATTCAACTCTAATTCAAAGTTAGGTTGAAATAACTTAACCCCTAAAGTTCCTTGACTATGTTATCACCAAAAATGCTCAAAAACTGCCATTTTTTATATAAGTACCAAATTTCTGAAAAAAAAACTTTTTTTGACACATGTAACCATACAATCTTGTAGTATGATATTTTGAGAAGATGTGCAAAAAATTTCAAAAATTTCTACCTTGTAGATTGTAAGATATTAGAGTTTGAAGTGACAAAATTCTTTTTTTTGCCCTTGCGAAAATCTGGGCAGATGCACTTCACAAGGTCAGATCATTATGAAAAATTGTCCAAAATGGTTGCAACTCTGTGGAATCATTCTTCAAGTTAAGTTGGCTACATGCTTTAAAAAATTCAGATTTTTTGGAATTGTAAAACATATAGGAAAAAAATAGTAAGTAGAAAGATGTAGGGAATGATTCAAAATACTAAATTGTTAACAATTTATTTATGGAATTGAAAAATGAAAATCCAATGGTTGTAATGTTGTAATTAAAAATCTACAACATTTGAGAATTTATGAAAAAGTTTATATATACTTCTACAACATTTGAGAGTTTTTATTCTATTTTTTGAGACATTGACTAAGATGTCTACATGTTTTTTGAGTTGTTTTCTAGGGACATCAAATCAAATGTTTCTAGAGACATTTTTGCAATGTCTATTGAGACATCCAAATGTTTTCATAGACATCAAATGAGGCATTGCCGTGTTCATCTCATGTTCATCTTTGAAATTTTACTTTTAATACAAACTACACGTTCTACATATCCCATATGGTTTGCCATACTTCCTACCACCCCACTTCTATATAAGCTTGTGTTTTCATTTCAATACACTCACAATAAATTCCCAAATACAGTGTATTTTGTATGGTGTATTGTACTTGTTGTATAATGTATGTTGTGTAAATGATGTATGTTGTATAATGTATGTTATATTTTTAATGTATTCTGTATTGTGCAAGAAATATGGTGTATTGTGTATGAATGTAGTTGGTTATCTCAATTGATGTCTTAGAAAACATGTGGGTGTTGTAGTTGATGTCCCAAAAAACATGTAGATGTCTTGGTGGATATCCATTTTGCAAAGGACATGCCATAGCATAAGGGTTAATGTAAATGATTTAATTGTAAACATCAAAGGAAACATGTGCATGTCCTAGAAGATGTCTTTTTGGACTTCAGATTGGACACAATACAATGAACATGTCAAAATTCTGAACTACTACAAAGTTGACATGTGGTAGTGATGTCATGGCTAACGTCATCCAAAGAATGGATGAAAAAGTAGCTTATGTGGCATTCACTGCCCCGTCATCGTTGAGGTGGCGCACATGTGGCAGCTACATGGCAACTTCTTAACATTTTAAAAGGCCATGTTTTTTAAGACATCCACCTAAATCTTCTTCAAATCTTATCATGTTTTTTGTAATTTTGCATGTTTTTTGCCTTGTCAGTCCTGACGCATTTTTTTTGATATCAAAGTTGACGTAGCTAATGTCCACGCAAACATGACTACCACGTTATAGTCATGTCACAAAAATCGCGGGTTTCTTCTAGTGTAAATAGACACCTCATTGTGTCATATTAATTTCAAAAAGATCTTTGATTTCTCATATAAAACAAGAATGCAAGATGTAGCATGGTATTTTCATGCTACTAACTTTAATAGCCTTGGAAATAAGACTTCATTTCTAGTCCACATTGTGCATATATTAGAAAAATTATTCCTAAAATGACCATTTTGAAACATGTTATGTAGGATGATTGCTAGAAAGACCAATCCTATTTTGCGTCACATTCAAAGTGATGGAGTTGTTTTCTACTATAACTTTTGATGGCAAAACCCAATGAACTTGAATTTCTTATTGGAGATGGTTAACTTGACTATAATTATATACCTTAATTTTTAGATATTAAAAAAAATCATTTTATATTTGAAAGTCAATCTTGCTAATTTGCCACACTTTGAGATTTAGGGGATTTTAGTACTAGGGAATATCTAAAATTAATAATCTAGAGCAAAAAAATTTGTAGTCTATTCCCACAATAGGATGACATGTGCCTACCAAAGGAAATCTAAAAATACATTATTTTATGGCCTTTGTATTATTTTGTACAAAAAGGATTCCCTTGCGCATGCACTTCTAAACATTGAAGATGGTTTTGACTTCTACTTTTTGGTGAAATGTGATGACTATCAAGTCTTTATAAATGGAAATCTTTTAGTTTTTTTTTTTTCATGATTTTCTAATTATTGTTAATTTATACATCATCTGATCTATTTTATATGACAAATTGTCTTTTTTTTCAAATAGTAAATTTTTAGTACTTGCAAGTAGTCATAGGTACTACTACTTGTTGATTTTTCATATCAACGTTTGAGATTTGTAAGGTTGGTGAGTTTATTAGCATCACCAAGACATATTTTGCTATCTCATCTCAATCTAAATTTCTCTTCTCTCTTTTCTTGTGGTCTAGTTCTTTCTCTTGAAAAAAAATCCAACTAAGAAGTGTATGCCCTTGTGTTTCCATTCGACCTGCTCTAATACCATGTTAAAAAAGACTACTAAGATGTTTAAACGACTCTCTAAACTAAGAATTCATATATTACAAATACAAGTACAGGCCTGGAGGGAAGACTAAATATGCAGTCAATATGCTTAATTAAGCATTTTGAATGAAACTAAGACTAACTAATAGAACTACAGTGAAGTAGTCAAAAATATTGACATAGTCATGAATAGTAAAAGTAGGAGTGTACATTATCATCTTCCAACAGGATGAGTAGCTTTACAGTGATTTTTGTAATTTTCAACATTGTTTTGGCTTTATAAATCCTATCCCCATATAAAATAAAATAAAAAACAAAAATGTTTTGAACTTAATTCAATGATGTTACATAGAAAGATTCTTTATCATCTAAGGGACATTTTAAGACCACTATGTTACAAGGTTAAACTTTCATGATTTGATTGTGGACATCTTGTTTAATTTATACCTAAATTTTTGTGATACTTTTTAATCCACATGTAGGTGTTAAATTTTGACAATGTTGATTATGGGTATACAATACAATAGTCTACTCTTAGAATGACACTTTAAGCCTACCTAAATCTCCAATGGCAATAACAGATATTTCGTGGAACATATCACTCATTCCTAAATAGATAAATAGTCATTAGATGGGATTCAGCCATCGGGGAGGGCTGTGAGTTCCCATGTCGAAACCAGTCTGAAACCTGTTGTTCCCCGCCTGTGCTGACCTGGCCAAGCGACTGCCATGTCAGAGTTTTTAAAATAATAATAATAATAATAATAATAAACTTTGTTTTACATTTTAAAGACTTAAATTTTTATTTTAAAAAAAAATTAAAAAATTAAAAAAATCTGCCGTCGCATTCAATGGGGTTCCCGGGGAACGGAGCTGGGAACGGCGCCAAAACGGCCCTCCAGCCCCCCGGAATCCCATCTAATGAGATGCATTTAAAACAAGGTTGGTTAATGGACCTCCTACCTTGATACTTCAAATAAACTAAAACATTGGAGCTACATTTCTTGGTAGGCCACTTGTGGCTACCAATACAAGATTGGAAGGTAGAGATGTCATTTTTATATTGAATTTCATTGTCCATCATGAGTCCTCAAAGGGTATGAGATAATTTGAAGATGAGAGCTTGATCGCTCATTGTCAAAACAAAAAATTATGTTGGGAGTAGAATTTCATATGGCATTTAGGCATAGTAGAATAGCTTTTCTCAAAAAACTTTGAACTAAGAAAAGTTTTTAAATAAATATAAATTTCATCTCCAAAAATCCGTTTGAAATTTGAATCCTCTAATAAAAAGTTATGGACAAATTTCAGAGAGGATGTTTGAAAATGTAAAAAAAATGTCCCTTCCAACCCCTCTCTCAAAATTGTTCATAACTTTTGATTGGAAGTGAAACTTTATTTAATTTCCCAACTTTATTTAGTTCAAAGTTTTTTGAGAAAAGTTATTCTACTGTGCCTAAATGAGGTTTGAAATTTATCTTCAAACAAAATTCCTGCTTTTGACTTAATGATGAGTAGTTGAGCTTCTACTCAATCATTCTAATTTACATATTCCACATGAATTGTGTTACCTCTTACCATTCCAAATCTATATATAGAGATTCTCTTCTTACATTGTCATTCTAGTTATTATTAACTTTTTTATCTTTTCGTTTCTTTTTTGCAAACATTGGAGAACCATTGCTAAGCAACAAGAAACAACCACAAATTATAATTGGCTTTTGTATCAATGCAAGCTACTTCTTTCGTTCATTGTTATCAATGAATAAAGAGCAATGATTGTTTGTACATTTTTAACGTATTGGAACTTACATCAATGCACACTATACAATTGGGTTCCAATGGACTTATTTCAATTCTCTGACAAATATTAATGCGTGTAATTTAGCTAATGTTGGGTGTGAAATATTCCACACCATTTCATCCCTTGGATGAAATGATGTGAAATATTTTACATCATTCCATCAGAAGAAAGGCAGCGCAGCTCATTGCTAACTTACTGAATGTTATGTGAGTGTACCAAAACTGAATCATACCACATGTATGCTCAGAGCTCTTGGCCACAGAAAATCAACAAGTAAGGTAGGAGGCTCAGAAATGGTGCATTTAAGGGCTGGTCTGCCTTTTTCATGTATTTCTTTGGACGGGAATATTTTTAGCTCATTTTTCAGACAAAGAGAAATTGATGAGGAATCTAACCCAAGTGGTTTCATATTTTTCCAAAGATTTTTGAATTACTTATGAATTTTCAAACGAGTTGGGTCGTAGGTCCCTATTAGATCTTTCATGAATGGTTCACTTGCAATTCTAATTAAAAATGGAGTAAACAAAGAGAATGATTGGCTCTTGCAATTAATAATGTTTTTTTCCTTGGTTCATTCAATGAATGTATTGGTCAATTTCAGAACTTTAGATGCACCATTTCACAGCCATTTATAGGAGCCATTCTTAAAGCCCGCACTGTTTTACAGCCTCCTACCTTAACGTCTTGCTAAAATAATTCCTCTACAGTAAGTTAGAACTTGCACAGTGCCATAAATTCACAGAGCTTCACTTCCGTCTAATAACCTTCAGTACTGAGTGTACAATAAGTTGGAGTCAGGCTGCATTAATTTCTTCGTTGTCTTAGTTGTGACACATGTTTTGATTGCCTGGAATTTGCACAGTTAAGTTGGTTACTGCTTGCGTAAGAAATAATTTTGGAGGCTATGGAAGAATGGGGATCGTGGCTTGTGGAGAGGATGAGCAGCCTCACGGTGGTTTCTGTCGTTTTCAGCACCGTCCTGGGGGTTCTGCACAGAGGACGCAAAGGGCCCGTGCACTGGCCCATTCTAGGTACCATCGGCTTCATCGTTTTCGATCCCTCACTGTATAAATCATTTCCGTTCACTTCATCTTTGGGTTGTGCAACCATCCTTTGGTTCTGAAGGAATTGGATTTCTGTTTCTGTCGTGTAGTTGCTTTGAGATTTTGGTCGTAATCTTATGACTGGTTATAATTTTGGTGCATTTGGTCACAATTGTTAGGGGCGACGGTGGAAGTGCTACGAAATTTTCACCAATTCAACGACTGGGCGGTGTTTTATTTCCTCCGAGACGGGCTCACTTTTGGCTGCAAAACGGTGAGTGTGAACTTCATCTTCACGGCTGACCCTTCTAATGTGGAATACATACTCAAGACTAACTTTGCTAACCACCCGAAGGTTAGTCGATTGAATTTGCTGCATTTTCAGAGGCCTATTGCAAATTTTAGGACTAACTCATTCGTGACATCGATAGCAATTTACAGAGCTGTGAGCATAGTGCAAGTTCTTCTTTTTCAGATAGTTTCACAGGGAAAATTAATGTGAAATAGGAGATATACTGCGTTGCATATGTTCCTCTTCAAGTTTTTTCCAACGTACGTTGTCACGTGTAATTGTTCGAACTTGCTACAGTAGCTGCACTAGAGAAATCCTAGAGTCCATAGCCGCAAATGAATTCCATAGTGTGCAACTTTGGATTGCGTATGTATCGTTTGCTTCACACTGTGTAAGTTCACGGACTTTCATTTGCCTGAGTTTCCAAGTTGTTGAATTCGTTGTTGAATTGTTGCTAATTAATTCAGGGGCAGTGGTTCCACGAAAATTTTGATATGTTTCTGGGAGATGGCATTTCCAACGTGGATGGGGAGAGCTGGAAGCAGTAGCGCAAGACGGCAAGCTTTGAATTTGCTTCCCGCAGGCTACGAGATGTCAGCCTTGTGGTCTTTCGTGATTACTCTGTGAAAGTTGCATTTCCCACCACCAACGCTTCCTTGACGCAACAGCCACTTGATATGCAGGTCGGTTTCTCGATCGTACCTTTGATTGAGCTTAGTTTGGCGACACCTGTGAAATTTAAAAACTAGGAGAAAATAAATATAAAGCCAGCCGAAATAAGAAATTTAAGCTAAGAATGACAAAACTCTTCAGAACAAAATTTTAATGATGGAAGAAGCTTCAAGAATATGTGTGCTTCTCAAAACAATCATCAGATCATCCCTTTGGATGGTCAATGGCTATGCGTCCCGGCAGAGGTTAACTTGGTCAGTCACTTCGTTTCGAACGAAAAAGCTTAATAACGCTCCTCAAAAAGTGAACTGAAATTCGAGTTGTGAGGTATAAAAGATGAAACATCAGATTTGAGCTGTCAGCGAGGGTAATTGCGACTAAGAATCGACTCGATCGAACGATTGATTTGAATAAGCATTAATTATTTCCAAACTTAACTCGGATGTTTGAGGAGTCACTCTTGTGTACGCACTTGGTGGCAACTCCTTAGAAGAAGCCAGGGGTACCTAGGCTTGAGGAAATACATATATAAAGTAAGAACATATCTTTCGAATGTCTCCATAATTTAGTTTAAGAACATTGTTTAAGAGTAATTTGATTATCATGGACGTGGACATTACATGCAGGACTTGTTCATGAGGTTTACTTTGGATAATTCGGTTTTCAAAATAGCGTTCAGATACTTGCACTTTGACCTTGAAGAATAGTCTTTGCAATTGTAAATTACAAACTTCAAAAAGTGGAGGAGAGGGATGATTGGTTTGGTTGTTGTATTTGTTATTTTGGTCAAATTTTCATAAAATGGCACATTTTTGACACACTAACAATTGCCAAAATATTGAGTATGATTGACTAGACTAAATATACTCTTTCAATGCTTGGTTGTCTTTGTGTCGCTATGAGATGCTCACACAGATATAAAAAAATTAGCACAAACTAGAATCAAATTGGATTTACTACTTCTAGTGTACCTCGGTTGGTTGAATTTGATAGGTGCATCAGTGAATTGTCTTCCAAAAGACTCCAAACCATTCACTAAAGACAATATTATTTTTCCACCATGTTGCACATTGTGAAAGTTGAAAATATTCCAAGATGATGATTTACCTTGCAAGGATGAAGCCTACCACCAAGAATAGTCTTCCAAGAATTATCAAATTCTTGGACAAATAGGGTAAGGGATTTCATGCTACATATACTTCAGAAAAGCAATCACAAATTGACAAATTTGCAAATTTGCAGCTATGACCCTTCCTTGTGATTCATAGGCTTTATGAAATGTTTATTCTTTTTTGGATTCTATATTTAGATGTTGGATTCAATATATTCCCAAAGTTTGATCATTTTTTAAATTAGGGAACCTGCAAAATGGAGTTTTTTTAATGGTTTGTCACACTTAAAATATGTAAATTTTATGCAATAAGAAATCAAACTTGATTTTCTAAATTTAGTGCTAAAAATCCACTCATCTGTGATTGAAGATAAATAAAAATAAAATTTCAATTCAAATTTTTAATTATTTTTCAATATTTTTTGTATAATAAAAAAAATGAAACAAATTCAAACAATATTTTTGAGTCTAAATTTAGATTTTCAAAAAAATGAATCTAAAATTTATCTAATAATGTAAGGGCTAGGTGTCAAAATAAAATCACCTTTTGATTTCAAATTGATTTCAAAATTGTTTCAAAATTGTTTGAAATCCCTTACTAAAGCTTTGCAATGATATTTGTTTTTCATTTTTTTCAAATATGGCATTGATAGCTTGTAGTTTCTATAAATCGATTTTTATGTTTTTAATTTTATAAAATTTTATTACAAAATGTATTTCAAAATGGTCATTTTAGTAATGATTTCTCTAAGTGTGCAACATGCACTAAAAGAGTATTTCTAGTTCCAAGGCCATTGAAGTACCCCTGGTGCGAAAATGGCCGCCACTGACATGTAAGCTTAAGTTATTACTCATTGGATGGGGTTCTCAAAAAAATTGTCCTTGGTCATTCAGGGTTAAGGTCATATTGAAAGGCCACTAACTTACATGACAGAATTGGGGCCAACGCCACCAATTTTAGATAGTCCTACCTTATGTATATTTCATGCCCTCATACTGACATGTCCATCATGCAGGGGACAGTCAAGTAACCTCTTCACCAGGTTCATGCTCTTGAATGAGAAACAAGGAGAGTGGCCGGCTGCAGTTCACAGACAAGAACATCCGTGATACTCTTCTGAGTTTTAAGGTCGGTGGAAGAGACACCACTGCCCTCACTTTATCATGGTTTGTGTACATGATCACAGTGCACGTACCCTCATGTTGGTGGCAAAATTTTCCAGGAGCTTCTTGCTCTCAACACCAAGTTCCAAGCAGTGAATACCAACAGCAAATCTGAGCCTGAGACATTAGGTGGGGAAGATGACTTCAACCAACAAATTTTGCACTTCTTAGAGTTTCTCACTTTTGACAGCCTTCTGAAGTTGCATTATCTTCATGCCTGCATCATGGAGACCTTGCGCCTATATCCTGCTATTCCATTGGTAAGTGAATCTCTGCACCCTGATGTACAGTACATGTCAGCTTTGTGTCACACATTAATCTTTCAAGGGCATTTTGTCCACAGAATAATGTCCGGGAATTGCAGGAGCTGTCGTGAACATCTCCTTTCAAAAATTGTCTGGTGTTTCTCCTCCTCCTTCCAGGCATTGAATGCAGTTTTTCTTTTATTACTGAAGTTTTGATCAACAGAGGGGATAGGAAATGTCACAGTTTGCAATGATCCCAGGATTGTAATTTTGTCATTTGATTTGAAATGTTCTTCCTCACAAACAGGAGTCTCATCTCAATGAAAACTCTAGCTCTCTTGGAATGCAGAGATTTCAAAAACTTGCTTCCCAAAGTAACTGCTTCAGTCTGTTCGCAGTCCACAAGTCTTGAACTCTGGCATCCATCCCCTGGACTTGTGAATGTGTGCAGGTCGTGAAAAGTGTATCAATGGATGATGTTCTTCCTGATGGGACAGCAGTAAGGAAAGGTAACATGGTGATGTACTCACCTTATGCAATGGCAAATGCCTGCTTTATGGGGTCCTGATGCAGCAGAGTTCAAGCCAGAGAGGTGGCTCGTAGACGGGGTTGTCCAGCCTGAGTCTCCCTTCAAATTTTCTGCTTTTCAGGTAAGCTAACCAGTCTTTAATTAATTGTCTTTGTAAACCTCAGACATCGTTGCACGGTACAGTACATCAGTTATAATATTAGGATAACTGTACATAACATCAAACCTTGCTTTTCATAATTCACAATGAGGTCTTAGAGCAGCCCTGCAGCTGACTTGCACACCAA
The DNA here is from genome assembly GCA_947034895.1 of Rhytidiadelphus loreus. Lineage (NCBI taxonomy): Eukaryota > Viridiplantae > Streptophyta > Bryopsida > Hypnales > Hylocomiaceae > Rhytidiadelphus > Rhytidiadelphus loreus. The sequence goes on along the minus strand of OX344761.1, from coordinate 50,455,513 downwards.
ATGCTCGTTTGGTGAGTGGAACTGGAGACCAGGGCCACACCACTTCTCATCTACACCAGGGCAGACATGCCAGAAGGGGCACCAAGTGGGTATGCAATCTCAAGTAGTTTTGAAGGGTAGAAAATCAAATTACAGAAATGTAACTTTTGATTACAGGAGAGAATTATATCCAACAATCATCCCACATTTATTGAAAAACACCTACAACTTACTTTGGGTTTTAGGTTGAGTAGAGAAACTCATTATATACATATGGGGTGGTAGGATGTAGAACAACCCATGTGGGATAATGTAAATTAGAAGTAGTAGGAGCTCAACTGCTCATCGTTAAGTCAAAAGTAGGTTTTGTTTTTTAATAGAATTACAGACCTCATTTAGGCATTGATAGTAGAAAAACTTTTTGCAAAAACTATGAATTAAGGAAAATTGGTAAATGAAGATAAATTTCATCTCCAAAAATCCATTTGAGATTTAAAACCTCCATTCAAAAGTTATGGACAAATTTGAGAGAAGGGTTGGCAAGGAATCACTCTAGAACTTGTGATCGACAAATAAGAGGTTCAGAATATGGCACCTTGGAATGAACAAGAAATGAAAGAAAAGAAGCTAACCTTGTAGTTCTTGTTGAATGTAATGGTTTCTAGAAATATTGCTAAGCATGCAACCTATGCTCCCAAGAAAAGAGCTTGACATTCCAAAGTAGAATTTGACATAAATTGATCAAACAATCACAACTCAACTTGCTATATGTAGAGATTTGTCTTTCACTACACATGGGAGCATCACATGCATTGGAGCCTTTTTTAGAAGCATCCACGAGAGAATTCATAGGCTTTGCCTTTCTTGTTTTGCAGTTCAATGTAAATTATCCATTGCAAATCCCACTTGCTTTTGTGGTGCAATAAAGCTCTCCCCATTGTTCTTTGGCAGTTTTCACAATGCCATAATGTTGTTTGTTTGAAACATAGTTGGCTAGGGGACAACGTCGAGTTAAGCTTCCATTTGAAACTCGCCTTCATGTTCCTCTTTGCTTACAATTGTTGCATGTTCTTTGATGTTCCACATGGTGTGCAATATTTTTTTAGTGTTGATCACTTTGTATGAATCTTGAAAGCAATGTGTACCAAATCCAAAGATCCTTGAAGTGAATCTTTTATGAGGTTGCTAGTGTTGCAAGCTTGTTGTTGCAATTGAGCACTTTCCGTACATTGATGTCAACTAAGTTGTTTACCCTATCAGAAACTTACTCTAAATTCTTGCAATATTGACAATGAATTATACTAACTTTTTGCTCAATCACACCCATTGTCTATCACTCATTCTCCACTTCAACTCTCGTGTCTTCAATAATGCCACATTTAAAGATTCTGTCTATATATCCTTCTTCTTACCAAAACAGCTCTGGACCAGAACGGTTAACAAAGATTGCAAGTTGTAGCATAAAGTCCAAACGGGCATTTTGCCTACCGACTGTTGATATCAAGCTTTTAACTCACAACGGGAGAAAATTCATATTTAGAATTCAGAAAACAATGAACTCAAGGTATCCATGAGCTCGTGAAGCCCCAAGGACAATTGGAGTAGCAGCCACCTCACGTTGCCATTGCTTGAAGGAAGAGCGGATGAGTGCCTCCCACCCCACCGACCTTTGTGTTCAAAATAACAAATGACATTCATCCCGCCTATCTCAAATTTTGCTCACCCACTCGGTGTTCATTATTTTATATTCTTTTTTGATAAAATCAAAAGATCCTAGTTAGTAATAGAGATTACTCCTTCATATTTATCCTACTATGCACAACGTCATGTACCTCGTTACTTAGTGTAGCTACACGCCTAATGGCGCTTTGCTATAGGCCTAAGCCTAAATCCTACTCGCTCTACTATGTAGGTTTTAGGTGCTACTATATTATTATAATAATTATAATATAAGAAGACAATGAAAAGGTGATGAAAGGCGACAAAGAAGCAATGAAGAAGGATAATTATGTTTTAAAGCATATATCAAAACTTTGATTTCATATTTCATAAAGTTAGATAAATCATGCTCGAAAAAACTATCTCACAAAATTTTCTAGTTCATATAATTCATTCTTTGGCAATTTTTAATTACAGCTTAGACCAGACAATCTAAAATGTACAATTGTCCTAGATTTCTTAAATCTATATCCTTCCTAAATTACGAAATTTGCATGCGTCATAGATGGAACTTTCATAGTTCAAACTGCATGGTTTGAAATCTATACCTATTCTTGATGTCACTTTTACAATTCAGACTAGGCGGTCTAAAAATGGCACATGGAATACCGCCATTTTAATGAAATTCCCTCAATGAAAACTCAACATTTGCTAATGCTACACACTTTGATGGAAATACTACAAACTAGAGCAAACAAGTGTACACTAACACAACTATGGGGGATTTTGAGATGATCAGTTAATAAAATGATGTTTCTAGTAAGTGCAAGTTAGTTGGCCTATATTAATAAGTATCTTGCAAGCATACACTATTTGGAAACTGTACGAAATTTCAAAGTATTAATTATCAGTAGGTGCACACTAGTCTCTGACTCCTAATCTCTCGTGTTTTGTCATACACTAGACTCTCCACAATCATCTTGTGTCATCAATAGACTACGGAACGTCACAATAGCTATTCCCTCGATACCGCAACACAGAGAAAGGAGTTTAGGAGTGCTGACGATGGACTCTGTGTGCACGTAAGCTTACCTCAACTCCATCGTGCTGTCTCCGTCTTTCTTGTTTAGCCTCACACCTTTTTGACTTTCTTTGTACAGTATTCACTATTCCTGTAAGTTAACCACACATGACTGTAATTGCAGTCAGCAACTAGAAAAGTGCCAATTTCTTTCAAATTTCCTAATTAGACAAGTTGATGTGCAGTATTGACACGTGCTACCAGTAATGTCACGTGGACCCAATTGCAAAAGTTTGAGAGCTCCTGTCCATAAGCGAGATGTCGGCAAGCTTTAGTTCAATCCATCGTGACGGTTTAGTAGCGCTCAGCACGCGCATTGCAGTCATTCAAGCGTCACCAGTTCGCTTGCGTAAAGGTATCGGCAATTCACTTGCCTATACGTAATAGTCCACCTGCTTATACAATACTTGCTTCAATTGTGTATACGTAATAGTCCACCTGCTTGTACAATACTTGCTTCAATTGTGTATACGTAATAGTCCACCTGCTTGTACAATACTTGCTTCAATTGCATATACACAATTTCGGAGCATATATGAAATTAACAAATAACAATTGCAAAGATTGAATATCTATTCACACAAGAAATAAGCATCTGTACCACAACATGATTCAACCCCAATAGCTCCCCAAATATAAGGTAAAATTGTCTATGACAGGCAAACCACCTACTGCACACATCTAGAAACACCCCATTTACAGTCTTACATCAACCCATTTCAGATTTTAGCTAATAAATGACATTAGAACTTCATTAGGGTAGTTAGTGGCCAAAATCAATGCCTTGGGGAGATGGTCATGGAGTTATTAGAGACTGTCATAGGAACCTTACACTTTTTTAGTGTAAACTTGTTAAACAAAGTTATTTTTTTATTTCTTCAATGTGATGGCCATGTTAAGGGATCTAGTATCCATGATAGAAAATGTTATAATTAATTTAGGTGGTAAGATGGCCATTATGGAAACACTTTTGGTTGATTTGGGGTAGTATACAAACTCTTTTGAGCTAATTGGGCAACACACTTCCAAAATTTATAGGAAATTCATACTTTGTCTAAAAAATACAATTTTAGTTGATGTCATCATTCCTCACATTTGTCTTTGTGTGGAAAAAAATCTGAATTTTTTGGCAAATTGCAACACATCAGACCACTCATTCTACCTATCATAGGCAAGTTTATCTTATACCGGTGTTCCAAAAATTTAGCAATATAGATGGGATTGAACTCACAATTAACGTAAGAAACATGTACCAAAAAAGAAAGAAATAACCTTGCATTAGTAAATGGTGGAGATTTGTATGATCCAATGGAGGAGCCCAATCCGGACCCAATCCGGCCTTAGATGGAAAATTGGGCCACCCAAAACCTCAGCCAGATTGCTCCCTTGGGACTGCATGGTTTGACACCCAAACCATGCCACCTAAGGCGACACGTAGATGAGTGGTGGTTCCAATCCAACCCTAGTATAAAGCTCTTGGTTGAGATTTGGAAAAATTGAGTGATCCCATTGGATCAAACTTGGAGAGTTCCAACTGGTCTTCAATCCAGCCCCAAGTATAAACTAGCCCTTAAGGGCAAACTTGCTTTGATTGCTTATACACAATTTTGGAGCGTATATGCAATTCATGTGCATACAAGCTAAGAGGTCTATAAAGTGCTTGAATGGGCTGTCACTATAAGAAATCTTTGTTTTTTGTGACAAACCCTAATTTTTTGGAATGGATTTTTTGTGATATCCAAGTTGACAAACTTGTGTTTTTATGTTAACAAAATGTCCATTGTAACATCAACATTGACATAAAAATACGAGGTTGTCAACTCAGATATCACAAAAAATCCGTTGCAAAAAATTGGGGCTTGTCACAAAGAACAGATGTTTCTTCTAGTGTGTAAATGCTTCCTTGAATGTACATTTTGCTTTCTTATTGCACCAACAGTGTACAAATAATGTACATTTCAAGAGGTGTATGCTTTTGGTCATCATTGCATTTCAACTTCAAAAATTCATAACTAATTTCAAGAAGATTCAAAAGAATATGAAACAACTTGGGTAAGATGCCAATTCCAATTGTCTTTCAAAAAAATTTAGTGAAAAATATTTCAAAAAGTCTAATTTGCCCAATTAATTATCAGCTCTTAAATAGGCGCTTTATAGACTTCCTATTGTAATTGTCACTAATTACAACTAAGCCGAATTACTTTTAGCAAACATGAAATATCATTCATAAATCTTATTGGCATGTGATAGAGGATCCCAACACACTATAACATGCATTATTTTGACACGGTATGAACAAGATATGAATTTTTAAAGTGCTATCTCTAAGTGAACTAAAATCAAATTGTAGGCTCACTAGTAACCCCTAAACAACAAAGCCTATGATTGTGTAGTCAAACTTGAAAATTCCTTACTTTGTATGTTCCATTTCTTCTCTATTTATGTGCAAAATCTTTTGGTTTTATTTTTCAAAAATGAAACCTTATGTCTAATATTTTTTCATAAAATTTTCAATTTTCTTTTGTGGAAATTTCAAGATACCATGAAATTTTTAAGAAAATGAAAAAAATCTCATATCAAATATAAGTCATGTTCAAAAAATTGAAGATTTCTAAAATAGAAGTACATTATAGTTTAGAACATTATGGTATAAAGATTTTTTTTGTGTCACTTCACATTAAATTTAGAATCATTTTTATAGATGTTCAACTTCAAACTTCACCAAATTTTTTATTTTAAGGGTATTTTCAAGAGGAGTAGAACATGCACTTTAGAAACTTTTTTTTGATAGTTTTGCTCAAAAGAAAAAGATTTTTTTTTTATTGTCAAAATCAAGTTTAAAGGAGAAAGAGCTCAAAGTATTGAAATACAAGAGATAGTTTACCATTTTTTGATAAACTAACCCATACAAAATTTAAAAAATACTAATTAAAATGTCTCCAACTTAATTCAATGATGTAGCTACAACATCAATGAAGTTGCATACAAAAAATGGGATGAAAATCATTCATTTTGTAACATGCACAAAGCTAGATTAACCATCCAAAGGACTCTCTAAAAGACACAACTTCCTTGGTATCCTTTCAAGGTTATCCTTGGAACACCAAGCTAGTTAGTGAGGAGAATAGTTTTTTTGATACTATCTGAATCATTTTCTTAAAAAAAAAAAAGAGCACTTATTGCGGGCAAACTATTGTGTAAGAACTCTCCTTTTCAAGGGTATGAATTTTTGTACCTTTGTCTCACTTAGAAAGATTCTCTATTATCCATGGGACACTTTAGATTGTTGTGTTATATAGATAAACTTTCATGATTTGATTGTGGACATCTTGTGTATTAATCTCTATCTAGATTTTTGTTGACACTTTTTGATTCAAACATACCATTGTATAACCAAGCAATGGTTCTCCAAGTGAACCATGTTGGAAAGGTATTGTACCTCTCTAAGTAAATACATGTAGGGGATTAATATTAGTTATTACAAGGACTGGAATTGGGTAAGGAGACACATAAGACAAATTTGTTCACTTTGGGTCCCCTTTTCAAGGATGCTAAAAGAACCCCTACCTCATCGGTAAACAATGTTATGAATGAAGATGTTGCATTTTGACAAAGTTGATTATGGGTTTACATACATGAACAAACTAAAACATTGGAGATGAGTGGACCAAAAATGAATCATACCACGTGTATGTTCAGAGCTCTTGGCCATAGAAAATCGATAAGTAACGTCTTGCTAAAATAATTCCTCAACAGTACAACTTGCACGTCCAACCGTATATATAACACAATTTTGTTCACTGTAGGGTTCCACTTTTCAGGATGCAAAATGAACGCTTCACTTCCGTCCAGTGAACTATAAGTACTGAGCGTACAACAGAGTCAGGCTGCATTCTTTTCTTCGTTGTTCGTGGTGACAAACGTTTTGATTGCCTGGAATTTGCACAATTAAGTTGGTTACTGCTTGCGTAAGAAGGAATTTTCGAGGCTATGGAAGAATGGGGATCATGGCTTGTGGAGAGGATGAGCAACCTCAAGGTGGTTTCTGTAGTTTTCAGCATCGTCTTGGCTTTCCTTCTGTGGGCGATTGCAGATCGCTGGGTTCTGCACAGAGGACGCAAAGGGCCCGTGCACTGGCCCATTCTAGGTACCATCGGCTTCATCCGTTTCGATCCCTCACTGTATAAATCATTTCCATTCTCTTCATCTTTGGGTTGTGCAGGCTATAGTTTAGACATGGGAGCCATGCTTTGGTCCTGAAGGAATTGGATACCATTTTCTGTCGTCAGTGTAGTTGTTCGGAGATTTTTGATCAGGTTGGGTTCGTATTTGTAATCTGATGATTGGTTATAATTTTGGTGCATTTGATCACAATTGTTAGGGGCGACGGTGGAAGTGCTAAGAAATTTTCACCAGTTAAACGACTGGGCAGTGTTTTATTTCCTCCGAGACGGACTCACTTTTCTCTGCAACACGGCGAATACGAACTACGTCTTCACGGCTGACCCTGCTAATGTGGAATATATTCTCAAGACCAACTTTGAGAATTACCCGAAGGTTAGTCGGTTGGATTTGCTGCATTTTCAGTGACCTCTAGCACATTTAATTCAGTGAGCACGATGCAAGTTCTTTTTTTCAGGAAATTTCACAGGATGAGGAGATATACTGTTTTTCTGTAGTGTTCATTTCAACTTTTTTTCAACGTCATCATGTGTAATTGTTCGAACTTGGTAACCGCACCAAAGAATCCATCCAAGAGTCCATAGCCGCAATTCCATAGTGCCATGGAATTGCAAAGCTAGAGAATCCAGCATGGCATACTCGATCTGTTAAATTGCATAGTTGCAAAGTGAAACGGGGGCTGTGGAATTTGGGTAATGGACATTTTGGATTCCTATGGTGCTGGCTCCATGTTTTTCACTCGTTTTGCGATACAAATATGGCATTCAAAGTCTTAAATTAGCAGGGTCAGCCCCTGACGAGTGTGTAATTAGCGAAAGTATCGTTTGCTTCACACTGTAAATTCAAAGCTTTTCATTTGCCTGAGTGCTCAAAGACGAGATGGCAAATTTTTGAATTGTTGCTAATTAATTCAGGGGAAAGCGTTTCACGAAAATTTTGAAATATTTCTGGGAGATGGCATATTCAACGTCGATGGAGAGAGCTGGAAGCAGCAGCGCAAGACGGCAAGCTTTGAATTTGCTTCCCGCAGGCTGCGAGATGTCAGCCTTGTGGCCTTTCGTGATTACTGCGTGGAACTTGCATTTATCTTGTCCACCGCTTCCATGACGCAGAAGCCACTAGACATACAGGTCAGCTTCCTGATCTAAGTTTTGAGTGAGCTTAGCTTGGCGTGCACCCAGAAGCTCTGCATGTTACCAAACGCTTTGCTAAAAAATTCTAGTCACGATGGCCTGAGCTTTTGAGTTTAAAGATGTGTGTCAGCATGTGTTGATTGCAATGCCTGTTGACGTTCAGGACTTTTTCATGAGGTTAACGTTGGATTCTTCCTTCAAAATTAATTTCGGGTATGAGATTAACACCCTGAAGTCAGAGCTCACGGACTTGCCATTCGCCAAGGCGTTTGATATCACAAATGAGGTCACTTCCAAAAGGTTTATGAATCCCTTTTGGAAGCTGCAGCGAGCTCTCAACGTGGGCAACGAGGCCGCTGTGGCGGTCAGTGCAAAGGAGATGAACGATTTCACTTACAATGTCATCAAAGTGAGAAAATCAGAGTTTACGGTGAACACAAAAGGTCTTCAGCAAACGAATCTTCATACTTCAGTGAGTGCACATTAACTTTCTTTTAGATTTGCCCTATAGGAGTCTAACTTCCCAAATCTATATGATGTGAGGTTTTTGTTGAACCCAGAGACTTGCAAAGATGTGAAGATAAAAGGTTGCGAAAAGCACAGTGTAGGCTAGTTATTGTCAATCAACAGCCCTGAATTATCCTCAGCAAGACTCAAAACCATTCAATAAAGTCTCTGAATGATACTTCACACTTCACAACACAGAAGTGGGCCATCATGAACGATTTAGCTACTCCTACCTGGCTTCTGTATGTTCCAAAATCTCCATCATTCTCATGCTGACATTCAGCCCCATGATGCAGGGGAAGTGTGACCTCTTCACCAGGTTCATGCTCTTGAATGAGGAAGGAGGAGAGCATCAGTACACAGACAAGAATTTTCGTGACACACTACTGAATTTTGTATTGGCTGGAAAAGACAGCACTGCCCTCACTTTAGCATGGTTTTTATACATGAGCACAGTGCACCCTCATGTTGGTGAAAAACTTTTTCAGGAGCTTCTTGCTCTAGAAACCGAGTTACAATCAGTGAACACCAAATCTGAGCCTGAGACATTAGGTGGGGAAGATGACTTCCACCAACGAATTTTGCAGTTCTCCGAGTTACTCACTTTTGACAGCCTTCTGAAGTTGCACTACCTTCATGCCTGCATCTTGGAGACCTTGCGTCTTTATCCTGCTATACCAATGGTAACTGAATCTCTGCACTCTGATGTACACGTCAGATTTTTGTCACGCCTCAAATTCTTTGCTACTAAATTGTGGTTTTGATGGAGGTTTTGGTCAACTGCTCCAGTTTAACTTTTGACTTATTCATGCTCAAAATTTATATTTTTGGATGCTCGTTTTTTACACAAATTAGGAACATAAATTGCGCACACAGGTGACATCAGATGCATTTTCTATGAATTTTTTGAGGATAAGGCCTTAGAAATTCAATTTCTGCAAATATTAAAGAACTTGTGAGGAGTTGTCAATTGCCAGTTTTCTCGACACTGGAGCACATCCTTGCTTGAAGATAATGACATGAAAAGGCATCTCTTACACCTTAAAAATTGTGTTTTGAGCTTTTTTTTCCTTCTCACTTTTTGTTGTTATAATACAACTATCCACCATTTGGGTTGTCAGGCATTTTTTAGCTTTTGAAGTATTTATTGATGTTTCCCAAATCAATTGCTGCCATTCTCAGAGCACAGGTCTTGAACTCTGACTCATGAATGTGTGCAGAATGGGAAATGTATAGCGGCGGACGACTTACTTCCTGACGGGACAGCAGTAAAGAAAGGCAACATGGTGATGTACGCACCTTATGCAATGGGGCGAATGCCTTCTTTATGGGGTCCGGACGCAACAGAGTTCAAGCCAGAGAGGTGGCTCGTAGACGGGGTTGTCCAGCCTGAGTCTCCCTTCAAATTTTCTGCTTTTCAAGTAAGCTAACATAACCAATCTTTAATTTCTGAATTGTCACTTTTGTATTCTGGTTGAATGTGCCTTCAAATTTTCTGCTTTTCTAAGTATGCCAACTAAGGTGGGTACACCCAAAAGTGTCACAAATTGGGCTGAGAGGCTAACTAGAAAACAGTGAATACAAGAGAGCAAAGAGATGACTGTGTAAAAAAGGAAGTAATGTGCAATTAATTTTTTGATTCTCACAAAAATGAGACTATAATAGGGCTACAAAGTTTTGAAAGTAGAGTGCTTGAAACTGTTCATAGGTAGCATTGAAAAAGAGTGGTCACATTCAAAAGCTCCCCCTCCCAAGTTGTCAAAAGCAAAAGACATGGAGGTACAATCATGTTATTGACATTTAAAAAAATACGCAAGCTCATAAACCTACAATTTCATATCCTCATGTTCTATGAGTCATATGTAATAACATGTGGATTTCATAATATGACCTCTAAGTAATCTCTAACATGTGTTGAAATAACATGAAGATTTAATAACATTAGGACTTAATAATGTGAGCATTTTTTTCTGACCTTTGCTCTCCAACAAGCCTTTACGTGTTATTAAATCCTCATGTTTTGTAAGTTAAAAAGCCAATCACATGTCCCCAAATGACCATTGCTTCTTTGAAAAACCGCAAAGACATAGAGGTGCAATTTTCAAAATATATTTATACCATTTTAGGGTTTATTTTAGGGTGCAGTTCAAAGCATGGCATGATTTTGAGGATACCCACCATACTCTTTAATTGCTACTTCAATATTTTGCAAACCTCAAATGGTCTTGTAATCACAAGAGGAATTGTGCTTGCAATGGGACTTACAATTAAGCACGATTGTTCATAATTATTGATTAATGTGATGCTTTTAAGCACCTCATTCATTCAGATGTCCCTACTTAGGCTTATATTTGTACATTATTGCAATTTTAACTATTGAACGTCGACACAGACACTAAATGTCCGATGGATGACAAGGAATCTTTGAGTGTAGGATGAAAGTGCAACTATTCATCCTTGGAATTGGATTGGAAAGGAAAGATTTCCTACATTAATTAATTTGACTTCCAGTAGGTGCTTTTTGCTATTTCTTTGACCAATGATTCACACGGTAATACAAAAGGATGATTTTGAACATCACCCCTTTGACGTTCAAAGGTTAAAAGGCCATTCTACTTATTTAGTTCATGTTTAACCCCTAAAGGACCAAGACCATTTTCTGTCAAAAGCCACTGAAAACTGCCCCTATTGCTGCGTTCATCAAATTTTTCAACAAAATGTTATTTTTACAAATCTAATCGTAGGATCTTTTACTAAACTTGTAGAAGAAGAAGTGGTAAAAATTTCGTCACATTTGACCGTACGGATTGAAAGATATAGGCATTTGAAGTGAAAGTTTTTTTTTTTTTTCACTGTGCCCGACAACTTCAGCTGCCTTTGACCATTGATTGTGGTAACTTTTTCCACTATGGGTGCTGAATTTAAAAATTTATCATATTCTGAATCATGTTAGGCATGTCTCCAAAAAAATTCAAGGAAAAAAAAGACATGGAACACATCCAAATAAATCTTGCAATGCAACAATGTCGGAAAGTTCACAATGCCTCACATAAATTTTCGAGTAAGTTCTCCACCACATAATTTTGAAACTCAAAAATCCAAATGGTGGATTGAAAGATATAGTGTGCCTTTACAATCTCCAAAAAGAAAACTTGGAAAAAAACAAAAACTCTATTTCTTATGGAATTTAGAAACAAAATGTGAAGAAATTATGGATTATGGCTTCGGGCATGGCATGAGAAAAGGGTTGGGGTGTGTCCCGATATGTTCCCACTATGTTCCAATCATTAGGAACTGTAAGTTAACTCTAACTACGTGGACCCGGGGTCGTGGGGGAGGGGTCACCTTCAATGACACCCAACCCTGCCATCACATGCTGGCCACATCTTCAGTACGCCTGCCAATATTTTCTAACCCCCTACCCTCTAATCACAAATGAAACAAATAAATAATTATTATATAGGTAAATAAACAATTAAATAATTCAAGTGAAAAAGTAATTTTGGTTTATAAAAAAGGTAAAAATTATTATTATCTTATTGAACACATTTACATAATGCATCTTTGCACCTAAACAATGGGAACCACAATTGTCTTCAAAATAAATTTTCTTGCAATTATTAGTAGTTAGGATCTTCAATTTTTTACACTTGGATTTTTAGAGAACACGTGTAGAATAATAGAATCTACTTGTTCTAGATATGAATTGTAAACTAATTTTAGGCTCTACATCCAAAAATAACAAAGTAAAAGTTTTATCACTTAGTTTATTTATATACACACACATGAATTATATATATATGTTCATTTTATATTTACATAGTTTCATTTTATATTCACATGAAGTCTTCATCTTTATATTTACAGGAAGTCTTTGTCTTTATATATTTGTTTATACTAAGTTTGCTTTAGGAATTTTGGCATGCTTCCCAAGTATGTGGTGTGTGCATTGTGTGAAGGATGACTTCCAAAGCGTCCCCACATACTTGGAAGGCATACATTAGAGTAAGCATTATGACGTCATTTTTATTTTTATTTTCATCCTTCTTTGTTTAGGAATTTTGGCATGCTTCTGAAGTATGTGGTGCGTGCATTGTGTGAAGGATGACTTCCAAAGCGTCCCCACATACTTAGAAGGCATATTATGATGTCATTTTACATTTTCATTTTCATTCTTCTTTGTTCTTGAATTTTGGCATGCTTCTGAAGTATGTGGTGCGTGCATTGTGTGAAGGATGACCTCCAAAGCGTCCCCACATACTTGGAAGGCATATTATGATGTCATTTTACATTTTCATTTTCATTCTTCTTTGTTCTTGAATTTTGGCATGCTTCCAAAAAATCTACTTCATCGGCATAGCCATCCATTGTAGCCGTACTCCCTAGCATGCTTCACCTCTCTATTCCTCCCACCCCGTAGTTCTCCTCCATGTTCCCCTCTCCCCCACGTTCCCCTCTTCCCTCCCCGTTCCCACTCCCTCCCTCTCTTTCCTGCATGTTTCTCTCTCCCCTTTCCCCGTTCCTTTCCCCTTTCCCTGTTTCCCTCCCCTTTCCTTGTTCCCCTCCCCTTTCCCTGTTCCCCTCCCCTTTTCCCATTCCCCTTGGCCTGCCTCCCGCTGCCCCTCACCCGTGCACCTCCTTGCCCCTCACAGTGTGCCCTTCATCAAATTTTAGAAAGTCAATTGTGCCCGTGCTGCCCCCGATGTGTAAATTACACAAGATTTGCAATAACTTTTGAACGACAAAACCAATTTCCATGAAAAAAAATTTCCCGCATTGTCCTTACAAAACTCTATCTTTAAAAAAAAATTCAATTAATTTGAATAAAAATTATAGTAGTGATAGCCTACCCGATTTCCATTTTGTCCCCCGAGGGGACTTTGGTCCTTTAGGGGTTAACTTAGTATTAATGGTTGAATAACTATCTAACTTTAGTTATTGGTGGACATGAGAATGTAGGCTGGACCTCGCGTTTGTCTTGGAAATGACTCCGCCATGCTGCAGCTGCGAATGACTCTTGCTCTTCTCTGCCGGTTCTTCAAGTTCCACGTCGAGCCCAATTGTGTTGTCAAATACCGCCAAATGTCTACATTGCTGCTGGCGAATGGGCTACATGTCAAGATAACTAAGCAAGCGTTGTGATCACCAATGTAGTATGCTCTAAAAGCGTCCGTATTTTGCCCCTATTTTTGGGTGAAGAATGGAGAGAGGGTGATCCTTAAATGAACCACTATAGCATTGAATGCATCGAGAAAAAATTATCTTTTTCTTGCAAGAGCCAATCATTGCCTTTGATTTCTGCACGTCTGTTTACAAATTGCAAGTGGATAGATTTTGGGAGACCTATGGTCACAAATAGGTGCCTATGCCATGAATCTTTGAAAATTCATAAGTAATTCAAAAATGCTTGGAAAAATACAAAACCACTTGTGTTAGTTTCCACATCCATTTCTCTTTCTCTGAAAAATGACCTAAAAATAATTTTGTCCATGTAAGCCTGTGAAAAAGGTGGACCAACTCTTAAATGGTCGCTTTTAGAGCATACTACCTTAGATAAATGAGCTCAGTGTATTGTACAGTACAATACACCATTGCATTGTTTGTCCATAATTACCAAAGTTGCAGTTGTTGAGTTATAATTTTATCTATATTTCTCACCATGGCAGGTGCAACAATTTCTTGAGTATTTCTACAATGGATAGCTTTAGAAACTCTAGTAATTGGATGGTTTTTCAAATGAAAGATTGCAGAATGATGTTACTTTAACCCCTAAATGCTTGAGGCACCCAAATCTAGTGTTTGCAAAACTTTGAAGTTAAATAAAACCTAACTAAGTTACTATTTTTAGTAGTTACTATTTTTAGAAAGTTCTTCTTGAAGTCTAGTTTTAGTATCAAAAATCCGATCTTAAAAATACGTGATAGTGATTTTCTTATTAAAGATTTTGTGCAAGGGGACCCATTGCAATCTTGACTTCCTATAGTATTGAGAGCTTCTGGAAATGGGCCTCAAATACACTAGATCTTTGAGAGAAAATCACATTTAAAATTCATTTAAAAAAATTATAGAGTAGATTTTGAAAAGCCATAAATTGATTGGGGTTATAGATGTTAGGCCCTTTAACCTCATATTTTTTGGTCACCAAATTTTTAGATTTGACTTATGAAAAGTGGATTTAGAGACTTTACATCACTTTTGCATTTTTTACACCCTCATGGTCAAACATTCTAATCTTTCACTCCATAGGTGATATTGTTGTGTTTTCTTTTCCTAAGAGATCTCTAACATGTCTAGTTTGAATTTGTATGGTTACAATTCAAAAAAAATTGATACAACTTATCAAAATGTTGGCATTTTGTTCAATTTAGAGCAAATTCCAAGTAGCTCAAAACAAGTCTTGGGCATTTAGGGGTTAACCCTAGAAGGATGCCGAGGATGTTTTGTGTCCTTTAGGTGAGTGAGTATTGAAGAATGGATTATTTTCATCTAGTTTTTGGGGTGCAACTTTTGTGATGTTATTGATATATGGGGAATTTCGTTAAAATGGCAGTATTCCATTAAAATGGCGGTTCAGAGCTCCCAAGTCTGAATGAAATCCGACCGAAAATGGTAGCCGGGGGGATGAAATCCTGCAACAATGATGGGTTCTTGTGATAAAAACACCTTTTCCTCGATTCAATCAAAGTTGGAGGGGTCCAGTTCAGGACGAAATCATATCCATTCCGTGCCTTCTTAGAGCGGGCTACAAGAAAGAAAGTTCCAAAACAACTCTAAGCGCCATTTGTTGTGCGAGGCGTGCATGACTCTTACAATTTGGGGTGGATCACAAAGACACATCACATGGCCACTTGGGTGTGGGGCAAAGTGGCCGAGAGGAAAACAATTCACGGATCTGGATGCGCGGCCATGCACGGGAGAAGAGGGGGCGGTGCAAATGAAAGCACGGCCTCGGTGTAAAGAAGACAATCTACATTCAATAGTAAGGGTAATTATAGTGGTTTTTGCATAGGGATCCGAACCCGCTTACATCCAACAGTTGGGGTGGATCACACACACACACAGAACATTCAATTGGCCACTCGGGTTTTGGGCAAAGTGGCCAAGAAAAAAACAATGTCTGGATCTGCATGCGTGGCCATGCACGGGGAGCAGAGGGAAAACAACTCTAAGCGCCATTTGTTGTGCGAGGCGTGGATGACTCTTAGAGTTTGTGGGGGATCACAAAGACACATCACATGGCCACTTGGGTTTGGGGCAAAGTGGCCAAGAGGAAAACAATTCACGGATCGGGATGCGCGGCCATGCACGGGGAGAAGAGGGGCGCAAATGAAAGCGCGGCCTCGGTTTAAAGAAGACAGTCTTTATTGAATAGGGTAATTATAGTGGATTTTGCATAGGGATCCCAACCCGCTTACATCATTTCTAGCTCTCTTCTACGGGAGAAGGTGCAGTCCAAGAAGAAACTATTTACGCCTAACTTTGGGGGACCATGTGCTGCAGGACAAACTCAAAAATGGAGGAAGGTACAATCTGAACTATACCATTCTAAGTTCACGCCGGGACGCACGACTCGTTTTTCATTCGCCGACGCAGAGGGGTGAATCTGCACTCCGCATTCTCAAGTCGCGCCTCCTAAACTGCATGCAACCATCTTTGAGTGAAGGGTCTTGAGCTTCATGAACAAAAGCAAGCGCTTATTGGCCAATCATGTCGTTGGGAAGTCTTTACAGGGCATTCGTAGATTCCCAGACAAATGCTCGTCAATTGCGACATGGACCACTTCCGGCATCGCCTCTTTGCCAAATACATCATGGTTCAACCGGTCGACCGGGAGAGGTAAAAGCAAGAGCACTCACAACCCATCCACGTTCATAGGGGAAGTCAACTTCCTCGTCGGAAGAGGTTGACACATGGTCACCTTTGAAACACAACAGGACCCACCTCGCGAAAAGGGCGTCGCTGGCATACATGGAACTCATCGACGCAAGGAAGGACGGCGTTGTCATCCACATTTTCTGACAGCAGTTCGAGTGTACCTGGTGGGAGCGATCGCCATCCACCGTCCGTGTCTTAGCATACGGAGTTTTTGAGGGTGAGAACCAAAAACGGTCGACTTTTCTCGGGAAGTGCACCGGTGTGATGAGGCTGTTGATCGGAATACCTATTGGCTGCTCATAACTCAAGCCGTCCAGCGGATGGCGGGTCGTCCGCATCCAACCTTGCACACTGAGAGCCAAGTTGGATATGAAAGACCCATGTGCATCCACGGGGCGGCTTGAGTTATGAGCAGCCAATAGGTAATCCGATCGACACCCTCACCGCACCGATCCACCGTCCCGAGAATAGTAGACCGCATCTCGCACATGCCCACAAAAACCCCGGATGCCGGGAGAAGGAAGGTGGATGGCGGTCGTTCCCACCATGTACACTCGAATAGCTCGAGGAAAATCTGCATGACAACGTCGTCCTTCCTTGCGCCGATGAGCACCTTGTATGCCGGTGATGCCCTACGAAGAAGAGGGCCCTCGATTCCAGTGCCATGAATCCCCTATGCATATTCATGTTCGGACAGAAGATGGGCCGCCGGGCATCCCTACTTTTGCTCTACACAGTCAGCAAGTTCAACCATGAACGAGCCAGCACGATAACAACGCTAGAATGGATCCACACCGCACTTGACAAGCATTTGTCCGCGTGTCTACGAATGCCCTGCAAGGTCCTCACAAGCGACATGAATAGCAAATCAACACCCGCTGGTGTTGGTGAAATGGTGGTCTGCTGACAATCTACAATTTTGCAAACTAGAGGGGCAGTAAGCAACGTGGGGAAGTGGTTGACACCCGGAAACTAGGTCGCCCACTCCACATTCTCAAATTGCGCCTCCAAAACCGCATGCAGACAATTTTAGTTGCTTTTTAATTGCTTTTTAATTTGATATGAGGCAATTTATTAAAAAAAATGGTTCACTATCTAGTGTATTTTAAAAATTTGAGCTTCTTTTTCTTTAAAATTTGATTTTGATATTCAAAACAATTTCTTTTGTTTTGAGAAAAACTAATAGAATGAAGCTTCTAAAGTGTTATTTCTATGCCACTCGAAAATTTTATAAATTCCTAAAAATAAGCATTTCATTGAAGTTTGAAGTTGAAAATTTATAACCACGTTTCTAAATATGGAATGACACATAAATTTCCTTTATACTTCAATGGGTTACATTGTACTTCTACTCTAAAAAATCTAAAGTTTTTGAGTATTATTTTTGTTTTATATAAATTTTCTTCATTTTCTCGTTGAAAATTCATGGTAATTTGAAATTTTCCCCCCGAAAATTGAAAAATTTATGACATATATTATACATATGATTTCATCTTTGAAAAATGAATCCAAAAAAGTTCACTCATAAATAGCAAAGAAATAAAGGATACAAAAAGAGGGACTTTCAAGTTTGATTACACTTTTATAAGCTTAATTCTTTAGGGGTCCCCTAAAGTATTAGATATTAAAATTTTGAATAACAGATGAATGCAAACATGTCCCAAGCACATCAAGTTCCCATGATAGGAACTTGTTTTTTCATCCATCTAAATGTTGTTACATTTTTGTATTAGTTCTCTTGCATTGTGCAATATAGATTTCTAGAAGTTTTCATTATAAATGTTCTATAGTTTAAAGAGCATAAGTATGTTTGACCTCAAAAACTAGCTTTTCAATTCAAGAAATGGACATTCAAAAATAATTTGAATAATTGAGTGAAGTAAAAATCTCAAAAGATCACATCATGAATGAAAACTTAAGGAGATTTTTTTCCATGAAAATTACAAAATTTCAATAAATAATCAAATTTAGAAAGAATTTTTAATTTTGGGGTTCAAAATTTATTGAAAAATATTGGTTAGTTTAGCATATAATCAAACTTTGTGGTTATGATCTATAGATCAAATTCTATAACTTTTCTTTGAAAGTAAATCATTAAATTATTGGTTTAATTTGTGTTTTTTCACATCTTCATAATTTTGAAAATTTGATCTATCCTCTTGTCCTTAATGGTTTAAGTATACCCATGATAGTTTTAATTAGAGATGAGAGATGTTACAACATTGGACATATCATTGAGAGAAATAAATTAATGAGAGAGAGAAAGAACTCCAACCATATCAAGCCTAGCATGAAATAAGAGTCTATTCATCAAATTCCACATCAATTCACGAAAGAAAAGACAAGTGACACCAAGATTACATATCCTTGCCAAAGGAAGGACACTATAATACTTAGAAAAAGAACTTAAAAGGAAGTAGTGAAGGTGAAAATTAATAGTGAGAAGTGTCAGGATGGAAAGACTACATGAAGATGGATAAAGTTTGATTATTTTAAAGTCTTCTTTCACTATAAGAAACCCACGTTTTTTGTGACGAGCCTTGATTTTTTCTGACGGATTTTTTTTGATGTCTAAGTTGACATTTAGCTGTTTTTACGTTTTTAATTATGTTCATTAGATCAATTGAATGTCATGAAAAACATAAAAAAAGCTAAATGTCAACTTAGACATCAAAAGAAATCCGTCAGAAAAAATCAGGGCTCGTCACAAAAAACGTGGGTTTCTTATAGTGTTTTGTAAAGAAGAATATATATTTAGTATTTGATGGCAATGCAATTGATGTTATTTGCAATGTTTTTAATAGCAAATTGTGGTAGTTTGAGTTTGTTTTTCAATTTGGAGATAGATGGAATATGCATGGTGCCTTAAAGCTTTAGAAGTAAAGGACTATGTGGGTTTGTATTGTTCAACCAAGATTTGTAATGTTTTGAACACTACAACCAAAGCAGTGTTTTATGACTACAAAAATATGACTGGGGATGACTAGCGACTGCTCACAATCAAATTCTTGAAGGCCAACACCTTGAGGATAAATATAATTATGAAATATGACTACTAGTCATTTTGGGGCCTTGTCCTTCACAAGCATATACTATACGCTCATTGAAAACACCAAAGTATTTCATAGAGAACGTAGGGAACATGTTTGGAGAATGTTGAGTCATATTGCTAGTTATATTTTTATGGGAGTGACATTTTTTTATTTTTGGATAGTCCAAGAAAAATATGGGCAATTCAAAAAAATATAGACAAGTCATTGAATGTTTAGAATTTTGAAATCCTAGCCACTTTTTTTTTTGGATTTTCAAACCTAATCACCACTTTTTAAAAGTTTTGAAACCCTAGCCATCACTTCTTTAGGGTTTTGAAATCCTAGCCGCCACTTCTCTTGGGGGGAATGCTGGTATGTGAGCGGGGAGCGGCGAGTGGCGAGCAGGGAGCGGGGATTGGTGAGTGGGGTTAGACTATTTTGAAATTTCTGATTAAATAGATAGGAAAAAATGGATGATAATTGGAACAAAAGTTTAGGAAAATTTCTATGAAAGTTAAAAAATTTCTATGAAAGAACAAAAGTTTTGGGTTTAGGATTGAAGGTAAACTAATGAAAGTGTTTAAGAAAATGGGTGCACGAAGTTTTAAAAAATGGATGAAAGTGGATGAAAAAAATGAATGAATGTAGATGATGAAAGTGGATGAAAAAAATGGATGAATGTAGATGATGAAAGTGGATGAAAGACATGGATGTAACTCGGGGAAGTGGATGAAAATAATGGATGATATTGGATGCATGAAATCAATGTAGGGTCTTCTAACGAGATTAAAAGCATGCATAAGTGACGCTAAATAATACAAAGAAAATCATAGAGAATTCCTCCGTGAAGAAAAGCATACACCATAATCATGAATAGCACATTGTAGAAAATCCAACAGGAACTCCATGTCCAACAGAGAATTGTGTGTAGAGAATGAAGGCTACATCATAAGAAAACACTGCGTAGGACTATACAATATGTGCCCTTGGAATTTATTAAATAGGTAGGTTTTGAAACCCGAACTACATGTCTTGGAACTTCCAAGATTCAACAAATTTCAAAAGATTTGAATATAAGTACACTGTAGAATTGAAATCGTATTGAAATCTTTAAGCTCACCATGTTATAACATTCATCATACACTTTCTTCGCCATATATCGATATTGGCTATTATTACTCTTGAACTAATGAATTGAAGAAGAGATAGATCACAAAACGAATTGTGTGCAAATTTTTTGGAAACGAAGTCTAAATCAAGCGAGTTGGGATCAGGGTCGAACTATAATTAAAAAATTCAAAAGTTGTAATGGACAATTACGTCATTTGGCTGAAGAAAATGCACGATGAATGTTAGAAGATGGTATTCTTGTGTGATATTTTTCCTCTCTAGCAGCACATGTAACTTATACAGTCGGTTTGTAAGTTGGAAGCGGACCAACAACCTGGACAAGTAAGTAACGTGAATAAGCATTGCTAGGAATACGTTCATGTACATGTAATTGAGCTTCAGTTACTCTATACTGAACTGTTGTATTTGAATCCTACTTCAAGATCGTATTGTGCAATACCAAGTAATTGAAGACCAACGCAAGTATTTAGCAAATGGGGTGTATAACTCACAGGGGGGGAAATATCCGGGTGTATTTCTGTACCGTATAGCAGTAGCAAAATCATTGTAGTTGGGCATACAAAGACCTATGCTTTGGCAGGCCCTATGCAACTGAGACATTGCTCGAACACTGCTCCGACTCCACAAACATGAAAATCAAAAATTAGATAATAAGATGTATACACTGTGAACGTAGTCGGCTTGACAGGATGCAAGAAAAAAGGGACATACTGGTTAAAGATGACTTCAGAATACATTCAATGGGTATGTGGTGTTGTCTAGATATATAGTTTGAAAAGCGGGCTACACAAATTCTATCAATAAACTACAGCCAATCAGTCCCCGCGGATCGATCACAACTTTGAAGATAACCTTATCCATTCTAGGAGCTACAACATTGCAACACGTGGCACGAGGAGCATCAATGAAGGGACCCACATTCACCGAGAACAAGAATAATGAAAACTGAAGCACATGGGCGGTTAAGATCCGAAGATTATATTCTGCTTCAGTTTTTAATAGATTACAATATTGCATTGTCTTGTAATCTATTAAAAACTGAAGCAGGATTTGGAGAACAAATATCACTATCCTTATCTTCTCGTTAGAACTACTTATCGACTCGAGTCATTGAAGAAATTTCGGAAGATTTATTCTCTTTAATGTAATCTATTAAAAACTGAAGTAGAATAGAATCGTCGGCTCCTAACCGCGCATGTCGAACTTGCAGAATTTATCGACCCAAATCATTTGAGAAATTTCAGAAGATTTATTCTCTTTACTGTAATCTATTAAAAGCTGAAGCATAATAGAATCGTTGGCTTCTAAACCCGCGGAGTTAGCACAACCTTCCGCGAGGGGCTGCCTCGACCCCGTGAGGGTCTGCCGCATGGCAGCGCATTCCCCCCCTCGAGAGGCTGCCTCAAGGCAGTACAGACACCCCGCGAGGGGTTGCCATGGGGCAATACAGATCCCACCAGGGGTTGCCCCGGGGTAGCAAAGATCCCACTATGGGTTGCCTTTGAATAGAAATAACCCCGCGGCAGCACGTTCCCCGTGGGGTGCTTCCCCAAGGCACCACAGTCCCTGCGAGGGGCTGCTGCGGGGCAGCATTGTCCCTGCGAGGGGCTGCCGCGGGGCAGCACAGACCCTGCGCGGCGTTGCCCTTGGGCAGCACCGTCCCCGCGAGGCACTGTCCCAAGCCAGCACAGACCCCGCGAGGGGCTGCCTCAAGGCAGCACAGACCTCGCGCGGCTAAAACCCTACGACAACACCGTCCCCGCGAGGCGCTGTCCCAAGCCAACACAGACCCCGCGAGGGGCTGCCGCGGGGCAGCGCCGTCCCT
This sequence comes from Rhytidiadelphus loreus, assembly GCA_947034895.1. Taxonomy (NCBI): domain Eukaryota; kingdom Viridiplantae; phylum Streptophyta; class Bryopsida; order Hypnales; family Hylocomiaceae; genus Rhytidiadelphus; species Rhytidiadelphus loreus. The sequence continues at coordinate 50,433,109 of OX344761.1, read as the reverse complement.
GCGAGGGGCTGCCGCGGGGCAGCGCCGTCCCTGCGAGGGGCTGCCCCAGAGCAGCACTGTCCCTGCGAGCAGCTGTCCCAAGCCAGCACAGACCCCGCGAGGGGCTCAGGGTTGACGAATTTCAACGTCCGGGGCAAAATCACGTCCATTTTTCGGACGTTCGGACGTCCACATTTGCGGGACGCGTGGACGATATGGATGGCGTCCATCGGACGGCATCCGTCGGCCATTCGGACGACGCGGACGACACGGATGGGCGGTCGACGCGGTCGGCGGACGGATCGATGGGCGGACGGGCGGATGGCGGACGGGACCGCGTGGACGGCGGACGGCGCGGACGGGCGGACATCCATAAAACAACAGTACATGAAGCCAAATTTGATGCATTATACTATTACATTTTTGTAGGTAATACTTGATCCAGAAAATGATGCACACAATGTAATTTCAGTCAATAGTGCTTGACTATTGAAAAACCAAAAAACCTTGATGATATTTTGAACATCATTAAGTTCATGTGCATTACAATGATAGGTTAATAAAATAAATTGCCGTTACACGCTTCCATGTAACAATTCATCATGAACATTTGAATAATGAATTATACATCCCTTTCATCCTGAAGGCTGGTAATCACTATCTCCTTTCACCTCTGCCTCGCTACTATGACCTCTAGTATCCCATCCCGAATCTTCATCTTCATCGTTGTCTGACTTTTCCATATCCTCTGATAAAGATTGTACAATTGCCCCTCCTTGTACTTGCTTGGATGCAACTGACCTCGTTGGTCGGTCCTTCCTCTGCTCTTGTTTGGCTCTTAGTATAGACTTTCCTATGCCTTCTTTAAGGCCATAAATCGGTTTTAATTTCCTCGCAGAAATTGGTTGACATACATCAAGAGGGGTTTTACCAAGACTTTGTCTCTTTGATGGGGAAATTGCAAAAGCTTCCATTAATCTTTTATTTCGAGCTTTGTGGGACTCTTTCACCATTGGTGGTCTTACTTGCGATCCTCCTTGATTGGGTATCTTTGCTCCAATCATCTGCTGCAATGTTCCATCAGACGATTTGAATGAATCACGTTTTGTTTGGCCAGAACGTTGACCAAACATTGATGCCAATGTCTCGTCCTTCTCATCATCGCTCCATGATGAATTGAATGGATCTGGATTGACACGAAGGTGCATTCCGGTCGGACTGGTCAAATGTTGTTCAACTTGTTTCCCAAATCTTGAGCCTCCGGGACCATTCAAAGTTGTACTACCTCTTGTATGTAGTGCTGATGGACGATCGCTACGTGGTCGTAATTGGAGATCTTGCACAATTTGCTTCTAGTCTTCGACGTTGTGAACTAGCATTGGGCGACCAAACTCCGTCACACGTGCATCTACATTCGATGGTACTTCCACACATTCAACACTTGTATTATCCACATTCATGTCAGACTTCACCCCACACTCTCCCATGTCATTGACTTCGGGATTTTCTTCTACAAGTGCCATTATCATGGGTAGACTCTCGAGAATTGGAATCACTTCATCTGTTTGGGGGATGCAATCATTGACAAACATTGCCTCATTTTCCTCCACAATTTGCGCATGAGTGTCCTCCGTATTGGCTAGAATCTTTTCGCTAGTCAACAACCCGGTTCCATCTACAAATTTAGCTATAGAAGGGCCACCTTCATCATATTCACAATTGTCCTCATCCAATGGAAAATTGTAAATGTCTTCCGCATTTCTATCCCCGTCTTCATTGTTCCGATTTGGGCTCCGGAGCGGCTCATCATCCAAATTGGTGATGTCATCGTTCATAGCATCTTCGTCATCGAATAGAGGATCACCATCTTCACCATCTTCATCACGCTTGTCCTCCGACATAGAATCTTCCGACTCCACATTCTCCACATTCTCGGTGTACCACTTCTTCTCATCATTTTCCTTTGATGCAAAAAGGACTTTGGAATTAGTGTATACATACACCAAATCTTGGGCTCTCTGTGGCTTCAACTTGTTTCGAAATTTGTTGTGAACAAATGAATAGCTACTCCAATTTTGTTCACATGAAGACGAAGATACCGGTTGGGCCAAAATCCTCTTAGCAATTGGAGCAATGAGCTTTCCACACGCACCTTCAAAATTCCACCAAGCGTGCGCCGACAATTGTTGCTCGTCCGGGTTTAGCATGTTGTGAAATGGAGGTTCCCTGTGGCGGAAGGCTACAAATTCTTTCACGATCGAGGCGTACTCCCCTTGTTTGCAAATTTTCATTAGAATACGCTTACATGCATCCATTGCATCTTGGTCGTCGGCTAGCTCTTGGTCTTCAAGAAGGTAGGGGTTCAACAAAGCTCCTACATAATGTAGATCGGTCTCCACCAATTCCCGTCGGGCATAATACGGTTGCACTAGTGGAATAGCAAGGTCTAAGGATAAATGAAAAGGCGGTTTATCTAAAGAGAGGACATGTTTCTCTAATTTCCTCATTATGTGCAGCACCTTGCCCATGCATGGCCTCTTTGCATCCAAGTCACGTAGACCATTTACAACGGGAGCCGACAAGTCCTTGAAATTTTGACAACGGCGCCAAAAATGCTCGCTCAAAATTATCTTCTTCACCATCCGACATTCATTGCGGGATTTGGAGTTCCGCCCAAACTTCCTTGCGTATTCATCCCATTGCGGGTCCGTCACTGTTTGTTGCAGCTTCCCATTGACCTTCAACATGCGCCCAATCATGTTGTAATTAGAGGCAAACCTTGTTTCCACCGCCATCAACAAATTATATTCCGGTGAGTACTTCCGAAATATTGCAAGTAGCATGTGCCGCTTCTTGAAGAATTTCACCACGATACGGGCATTTTCCATGACCTCTTCAATCCATTGTTCATTCCTCCAATCTTTCAGCAACAAATTGAGGGCGTGCACCACAGAACCTTGAAAAAAAATGTGGGGATATTTACTAGATATCAAATTCCATGCTGCAGGGTTCACTGACGCATTATCTGTACTCACTTGCACCACATTGTTGGGGCCTACTTGTTCTATGAAGCTCTCAAGTATGCCAGCCAAGTATGTTGCATTTTTTTTGTGCCCTGTCGTATCCACCGCTCCCAAGAATTGCTCACCCGCAAAAGACACGAGCATGGCATTTATCAACGGCCGATTCGTAACCGACGTCCATCCATCAATAGACAATGTTGCTTCAAACTTCCTAATGCTGTGTTCGGTCCGCTTTTGGAGATTGACCTCAATGTCTGCCTTTGCTTGGTCAAGCAATTTATGGCGTAAGTCGTGATAAGACGGTGGGATATAAGGCCGTTGAAACTCGGCGGTTCGCTTCACCGCTTCTTTGAATGCTAGGTTCCTCGCAACAGCAAATGGTATGTTTGCAGCATAAAAGAAATTGGCCCACACCGCATTCAACTTGCGTTTATTTGCTTCTTCAAATCCATTCACCAGACTACTTTGCTTCTGACTAATTAGAGGCCTACTGCTTGATCCCCGCGGAGTACCACGCTCACTTGATCTTTGTGTACTGAGGTTCACTTCAGAAGACAATAGATCCAAATCCTCCGGTGCAGTGCATGAATCGGAATGTGTAGACCGTGCCAAGTTTCTTCCATTTGAATTATCGCATTACCGCATAGCCATAGTGTCGTACGCATAATATTGTAGTAAGCGCTCTTAACCACAACAACGTGGCAAAATGACACGGAATATCGTCCCAGGGAACCCCAGAGGGTGTTCTAAATTCCGTCTAATCCGGTTTATTGTAACTACTTCAAATTTCACTCCCCACCCGGATTCTATCTCTATCCGGACTTTCTACCGGATCCGAATTATCACAAACACCAGATCCGTAACTTAACACACGGTTTTCGATACCTCTGTTTTACCTTCAGAGGGTCCTCACTGACTTTTTCGGAGGGGTAAGGACAACACTTCTCCTTGTATTTCACTAACTCTAACTTCCTAATGACACGTACCCAAAGATCTTTCCGTCACAAACAAGGAACAGACTGGCTGACCCTCACAACTTTAGATTTCTCTAGAAGCAGGTCACTTAGAATACAACCCGACTCCCCTTGCTACAACGACAAATACAAGACTTACCCGGAAACTGAGACGGGGTCCGGTACTAGCACTCCAACTTGTGTTTACAGACTGACGGAACTTTCCGGGTGAGCGGGGGTTTTCCACAGACGGTTGCTTATCTCTGCACGGAACCCTCCCTGGCCTTCCGGACTTGCACCCACACCACCAACGCCGAACTCCGCACAACTTCCTACACATGCTAAAACCGCTTCCCTAGACAACACACAGTTCACAGACCCGGGAAACCCTGAATTCGGACTCCTTCTTACCACCTCTCTACTCTTTAGCCACAACCTTCAAGCAAGCGCCCAAGCAACCTTAAAACTCCCAAGGAAAAGGAAACCAAGGACCTACAAAGAAAACTAAGGCAATGAGTAAAAGGACAATAAAAATGCAAACATATATTTACTGCTCAAAAATAAGGAATAGCAAGAAAAGGAATGAAGGACCACAAGCGGTCCCTTCCTTTTATAAGCAAAACAACATGCCGTAAAACCCGCGGAAAGTGCCACTAAAACACCATCCTAAACTACCCTAAAAGTTCGGGCGGATAAGTTTAACTAAAACTTACCCCTGAAAATCCGGAATCCGGGTTCTGACTGAGACCCGGAACTCCTAGTCTAACTAAAAGATAACTGAAAAACTATCAGTCAAACTAACTACTTTCCCTTCCGTTGTTTCTTCGAACTACTGTCAAATCCTAACTGTCCCCGGGTACTGGTCTTGCTTTGGGGTGTACGGAGGGATGCCCGGGTGATGATCGACGTCTTCCGGACAGGGGGACTGTCAGAATCCGTCTCGTCCGTATGGACTAAAGACTGGTCCGCCTCCTCCAATGACTTCGGATCCTCCTCCACTTCTGCTTCCTCCGATATCTCAATGGGATCCGGTGTAGGCATAGGGACCGGTGGAGGTGGTTCGATATCCTCAAACTGCTCCGGATGCGTCCATGCCGGATTCTGGACAAGGTCGATCCGGGCATCCAAACTGCTCCGGACCGGCATATCCTGACCCAGAAATCCGGAAGCCTGCCCCCCTTGAGTGACAATGTTGATTAGTGACCCAAACTGACCTGTCCGTTTGATGGGTGAGATGGGAGGTTGCGAAGCCGGAGTTGCGATGACATTCGGAACTTCCGGAAATCCCCCGAAGTCGAGAGGCTTGTTCGGATCCATGTCCGCCATCATGGACCGGAACTCCTTCAATGATGCCTCCATTCTGCTCGACATCTCCACCATCACCCGGACTATCTTCGTGTTGGTGAGGGCCGCAGACGTCTTCTGCATCTCATCGTAAAGTGCCGCCTTGTGATAGAGGTCCGCCGGACTGACCATCCATTTCTGGAAAGTCTGGAACGCTTGATATGCCTTCTGCGTCGCCCCTTGAGACTGGTGCAGCTCTCCTTCCGTCCAGGTCAGCTTCCCCTTGAGCTCGTCCCGTTCCGTCTTCAAGTTCCGGATTTCCGTCCTCATCTCGTTCCATTTCGACTCGGCCGGTAACGCCTTCAGCGCGTCCAGAAGATTTTCCGGTTCGCAGTTCACGACTTCCGCGGACCGGAGTACGATCTCCGTAAGCCTGTCGTGGTAATCCCTTGCGGTCCGGATCCACTCTTCTCCGCATTCAAAGAAGCGTGGTCCTTCCCACTCTTGTTTATCCTGGGTGAGAAAGGGACCCGGAAATTTACCTCTGGCTGCCGGAATCGTAGACTTCCGTCTTTTGCTTCCCGATGCCTGCTCCCGTTCCTCCTTCTCCCTCTGTGTCTGCTTCGGTTCCGGATCCGGCTTCTCTTCCTTGACTTCCGGCTTGACTTCCTCCTCCTCGTCCTCAGACTCCTGTGTCTCCTGCTCCTCATCATCAGAGCAGTTGCATTGGAGCATGATGAGCCCGGTCTCATAATCCGTCGCCTCGTCTTCCGTCAGCAATTCCCGGTGCTGGTACAGGTGGAGGAGGTACGTGCTGAGCGGGTTCGGCTTGTTCTTCGCCAAGTTTCCGGTGCAGCGCCCCACTACGCTCGCCACGATCCGGCCCCAGTTTACGACCCGGTCCTGAAACGCCCCAAAGATCGTGTTGGCCATGGTTACCGTAACCCGGGAACTCTTGTCCGGGTACAGAATCGGAAGCAGGAACCGCAGCAGTCGCCTGTGCCTCTCGTCCCGACAGTCCTTGATCGCGTAGCCCTCCTTCGCGTGTGGTGGGTTCACGAATTTGTGCTGGTGGTACTGGTCCGTCCGGGCAGCAAATCCGCTTCTGGTTTGCGAGAACCCGTACACCTCCGCCCACAACTCCTCCGTCCACTGGTCCGGATGCCCACGTACGGTCTGGTCGTACTGGTTCGGAGCCCCTGCCGCCAACTCCCGGAGCACCTGGTCACTCTGGACGTTCCAGGGTTTCTTCAGCAGACCTACACACCCTAAGACGATCAAGTCGTCCTCTAACTGCCGCAAGTGCAACTGATCTTCCGGATATACCGGACTAATCTTCCGGGCCGGTACTATATACCAAATACGAACCCCTGCCATCCGTCTCACCTCTCCTATCGCCGTAACCCTAACTCACCACACTTTCTCTCACTATCAACCAGATGCGGAGCAACTGAAAGAGGGCGAGAAATGAAGAGGAGCTCGGTTTATATAGAATTCCTGCGCCCAACGTTCACTGTAATGGGAACGCAGGCTACGGAACGCCGTAACGTATTCCTAGTCTACCGCCGCAAGCTACTGAATTTAATGCCTGCGTTTCGGTTTCCTGCGTTCCGGCTCCTGAATCCGTCCACCCGGATGTCAAGTTCCGTCATGCTTCCATACTGGTTCTGGAACGAAGTCTAAACTAATTCTAAGTATTTATTTGTTTCCGCTAGTCTATGCCTAAACTAATTTTTTTCAAATTTGATCTATTTTAATTTTTCTTAGTCTATTAAGGTCTGTACTAAGCTATTACGGATTCCGACACATAGGTGTGCCATTGCCATCCACATTGTTTAGAGACGATCTTCGTGGGATCGCCCCTTGGCAACCCAAAAATAAAGCTCGAACTTGAGATGTCATTTTTGCGCAAAGGCTAATTCCTTTGTTACGAGCCCCCGATGTGCCTTGGTATCCTAAGTGGCTAAACAACCGGCTTACTTTCTTGGCAAACACCAAGTTGCAAAACCGGCATTGCACTTTACCAACCTCCGGGAAGCCATACCAAGAAGACCAATCCTTGCTCATAGTGATCACCTCCGATTCCGTAAATTGGATTCAAATTAAAAATGTAACCGTTGGATAAGATTTGTAAAAAATATTAGTTCTAAACAATGTGTGAATGAAGCCTTGGAAACCAAAGCCCCCCTGTCCACTGAACTATGCATTATCAAGCAAGGGACACAAAATAAATTGCAGCTCCTAGCCCTTGGAAATCTTAGCGTTCAGTTTCTCAGGAGTGCTTATTAGTCTGAAATTCTAAGAACTTATAGATTTCAGATCAAGCCCATTCCTCATGACCGTTGAGCAGCAAAAACTAAAACATTTCTAAAGCCCCAACGGTTCCGAGAACAAAAATGCGGACGGCAGCGACGGAATCGCGGACGGCGACCTGCGACAGGCGGACGGCAGCGTCGGAAGCGCGGACGGCGACCTGCGACAAGCGGACGGCAGCATCGGAATCGCGGACGGCGACCTCCGACAAGCGGACGGCAGCGATAGAATCGCGGACGGTGGACGACTGTGACGGAATCGCGGACAGCGAGCTGCGACAGGCGGACGGTAGCGGCGGAATCGCGAACGGCGAGCTCCGAGAGGCAGACGGCAGCGGCGGAATCGCGGACGGCGAGCTCCGACAGGCGGACGGCAGCGTCGAAATTGTAGGCGGGTGGCGGACTAGCGGACGGCTGGTGGATTTTGACTAATTGACTAATTCTACAAGTTTTAATTTTAGGGACTTAGTTTAGAGATGCATGATATTTTAGGAATATAGAAATTAATGAGATAAAATTATGTTGAGAGATAGGCATGTCCAAAATCATACTTGACAAAAAAATATCGCATAAAATATCAAAAACTTAGGAGAGTAAATTCAAAAACATTTGAGTAACCCACATATTTTTATATTAATGAAAAGCAACTCATAGCATACTATGAGTGTTGTGAATTAATAGTATTGAATCCTCTCGAGATTCAAAATTAACAACACTCCATAATGTCATATTGAAATACAAACAAGGTGTAACTATCCTATATATTATCATTGCTACCTCCCTCAGAAAGACACGACGAACCCTCTTTATCCTTCAGCCTTGCACTTGCACGGCGTGTTTGAGGACCAAGACTGCCCTCACTCATAGGCCCCCTAGACGCAGCTTCCATGTCTACTGTGGAAAAGTGTCGTTTCGTATCCGAAGAGTAGTCATCCTCGTCTTCAATCTTTCGTTTATTCTTCCATTTTGGAGTCAAATCCATGTCTTCTGCCTTCAACGCTCTCAAAGCAGCATCCACTTTATCTACCAAAAAGTTGACCACATCATCATCATTTTTCATGGAAAACCACTTTGGTTCTTTTCCCCCCACTAAAAATGCCCTCCAATGCATTATGATTTCGCCCATCCTCTTATCAAATGCCCCTACCACCTCCACCATTGAATTTTCTATGCTTGATTGCCCATCTAGTTCCACAAAGGCACGAACTTGTGCAGCTTCCTCCAACTTTGATAAAAAGAGGGCCCTCCCTAGCAAAGTGTGATTGTAATCCCCGTATTGCTCATTAAACTCTTTTGCCGGCTCCACCTCTATCCAATTGCCATCTAGTCCTTTCTTTACTTCCTTTTCGGGAAATCGAAAGAATTTGTGGTGTTGCATGCTCCAATGGCCCCCCATACTACGACAAAACACTTCTCGATCCTCCTCGTTGGCAATACCTCTAGCTCGCAACTCCACCTCTCGATCGTGGGTCATCCACATCAAGGAATCTATCGGCACCTCCGATGATTCGTATAGCCCATGTGTAGAATTTACCGAATCCCACGTTAGACTTTTTCCCCAATGCGCATAATTTTGAAATTTGAATGGCGCTTGGTCTAACGGAAGGGTCCATCGATTGTATTCATGGCCGGGGGGCATAGCTTCCAAGATCCCGAGCATTTCGTAGAACCTAGGAGGCAAGGGAGAACGGCACTCGGGGCACACCGAACGAATAAGGGATGCTCTGACAATGCATGTGACGTGGAAAGTGTGGGGACATTGGCCCATGGTGAGGGCTCCCTCGGGCCCAAAATGAACTCGACAAAGGCTACAATGACCCTCCAATATTAAGGCCAAAGGATCACAAGCATGCACCATTGTCTTGTCATTTTTCTTGATGTGTGCCGAAAGCGTGGGATAAGGGACCCAACCTTCTTCTAGTTCCAAGGCCCAATTAATGGAGGCCACCTCTTCCTTCTTTGTGTGGTTCAAACGCTCGAACATTGCATCCATGTCTCCCCAATATGTGATTTCGGTGGACCCCGTTGGCACAAAGGCAAACATCTTCTTCAAACGCCAAAGAGAGGACTCCACGCTATCGCATTCTTCATCCGACTTCATTGCCAATTTGAGTAGCCCTTTCATTGCTCGTGATACTACAGACGGTTTGTCTTCGAGTTTTTGCACCCATGCCAACCATCGAGAGTCCAAAGTGCTCTTCGGCATACATTCATCCAATTGCACTATCCGTTGCAATCGTTTCAACTCAGCCTCCAAACACGTGTTTTCTTCGGTGACCTTGTTCAATTTTTGCTTCAATTCTTCGACCTCATTGCTTTCCGTTTGCATGGGAGCATCGTGGAATGTGGAATTAGTATTACCGATGGGGGTCAAATACAACAAATCCGGATTGTTGTTTTCCTCAATGCCATCTAGTCTGTCCTCCACTTTCTCCTTTCCCTTCTCGACAACCACCTCACCTTCTCGGATTTTCTTCTTCAACGCTACAATTTCGTACTCCAAGTCTTCAATAAACTTCCTTTGGAAAAGCAATGTATTATGGCGACGCTCTGATTGAGCCTCCAATGTCTCTAGCTTCTCTTTCAATTTCGAAGCATCCGCCACCAACTTGAGATTCTCAACATCTATACCTTTATACTTCTTGATCTCCTCTTGGTATTCACTCAAAACCTTCAAATCTGTAACACGCTCGTCGAGAAATGGTGTCATAGATTGGTTGAACTTCACGAAGTCCAAGGCACCACTCAACAATTCAAGCGCTAATTTGGAAAAATCCGTTGCAACTTCTTGCAGCCTTGGAGCGACTTCTGCTACAAATTGAGCCGTAACTGCCAATTTTGATGCGGTCAAAACAAAATCAGCCCATTGACTCTCGGAAGGCTCATCTTGGGTTTCCGCGCCTCCGTTACTCGTGCCATCCTCGTTGGTGCGCTCCATGTTCTTTAAACGTTCTTCGTGTGACCGCCACAAATGTGAACCTTTACACAAAGATTCTAATAATGCAACTGAGGGCATCCGACAAACAATTTGCCATTTTGATGTCCTCAAAGATGACAAATGTGGATACTTGGAATCGATAAAACCGCCAAGAATGGTCTCATTTGGCGGCACGCCATCCGATTGTTCTCCATGATGAGGTGAAGGATGCCCCTCAACTCCTAGATTCAATGTCGGGCTCGGTGTCTTTGGCAAACTTTGCTTCGAAGTACTTGCCAAATGATTTAAAGCATTGCTGTCTATAAAATTCTGAATGGCAATTCCCACATTAGCAACTTCTCCCTCAATGACATCATCCTGACGTTCATGTGGTGCGGATGGGGCCACGTGTTCCACCATTGTTGTTCCATTTGGTGTGCATATCAAATCCGTTGGAGGAGTTAAAAATATGTCTCCCTCCACATGCTCGCCTTTGAAATCTTGTATTGCCGTACGGTTTTGTGTTGCAGCCAATTGCATTGCCGAACTTGTGACCTCCACGTCCTTGGTCATAGTCATTGTCATTGGTTTGACCTCTCTTTTGGATTTAAATGCCTCACTTGGCCCTACTTGTGGATTGTACAAATCAGGAATATCTTTCCAATTACATTCAAGCACACATGGAGCATTCGCTGTCGTTGGAAACGTGCTCCAATCCACCTTGCGTGCCAATATCAATTCTGCATACACCATAGAAGCCAAGCTGTAGTTTATATACCCCTTGGACATTGCTTTATCCCCGAAGAGGGCCCGCCAAACTTCATGCGCTCGGTGAATGAAGTGCGCATTGTTGCAATTCCCTAGTTTGCAACAAAAACCACGAGTATGGATGATGTGGGCCTCCCTAGGCCACAACTTGTCGATGTGGTACATCTTCACATACTTCTTGCACGTTTTGGAGGACCAATATTCCGCTTCCTCCGCTTCCCAACCACACTCTGCTTTGATGTTGGGATCATCTAAAATCTCATAGTGGAGCTCATGGGCGGTTCCCTTTGGTTTAGGCCTCCTACTATTGTCACCTCCGCCGGTCAACCCACCACTACCTTCAACGCCTTGAACACTCATGGTTGTCAACTTGAACTTGTCCCCAATTGAATTTAAATAGTCACCAAAAGTATGTGTCTTCAATCCATCCAAGTTTCAATGAATGTTTGTATGTGAACCAATAATGAAAGATGAATGATCCCACCTCTCCACCATGTAGGAGCAACTGGCACAATGAAGCAACAGTAGCACATCCAACACGGTTGTGAGTCCTAGGAAGGAGAGGGAAGTGAGAAAAAACAAGAAGGCCGTCCGCCCTTATAGCCGTCCGAAACCAACCCTAAAATCGTCCGCCACCGAGCCTCCTTCGAACAACGCGAAGCGGACCCGAACGTCCGTTCAATCGGATGGCCCATCCGTCTCCAAATCCGCCTGCTGCCGTCCGCCTGCTGCCCCCCGTCCGCGATTCCGACGCTTCCGTCCGCATTTCCGACGGGCTGTCCACCCGTCGGAGCCGCCGTCCGCGTGCTGCAGGCCGCCGTCCGCCTGCTCCAACGGATCCGTCCGCCTTTCCGACGCTGCTGTCCGCCCTTCCCTCCCCGAGGTCCGCCCAAGCACACTTTGGGGAGTTTGGGCCTTGTTTTCACCCTCTTGAGTCCTCTAGTCCTCTCCTGATTTTCAAAAGCATAGGATTCTTTCATTTGGGAATGTAGAGATGTTGTACTAGTATCGGGTGCTCATTGATGAAGGAATGTTTCAATGTTCGAAGCATTGACTTGGTTTTCATAAATGTCAAGGCAATCCACCGACTCAAAGGTAGTATTTTGACTAATTCAATGCCTCCAAACCCTTGTTAGGGTTTAGGGTATAGGGTTTAGGCCTTTCGTTGTCAAAATGGGGGTGACAATCACAATCCTTTGTCTTTGATTTTGGATAAACAAATATGCCCTCCAAAATTCCAAATAGAACTAATAACAAAATGGAAAGGAGTTATTGAATTGCAAACAATTCTGAAGGTTCAATTCATGTAATATTCAAAGTTGATTCATTTTCCAATGGATCAAATCTTTTAGGGGTTTGAGTGCCCAAGCCATTCAAAGTGTGTTGTATGTATGAAAAAAAAACATGGCCTTTTAGTATCCACAATGAAAGAAACATTTGTCCTTGCATTCCCTAACCATGTAGATGTTTAGACTTTAAAAAATTTGCTTGAATGCCTAGTAGGGTGCACATGAACTTGTGAGGTTATAAGAAGACAAGTGTATGCACTATTTTCATAGCACGTTGTCCCACCCTAGTGATTGAGCAAGTTATAATTTCATACTAGAATTAATTTAACTTGATATTTTTGGCGCTAATATTTTGGCACCTTATGATTCTTTAAAGAATGGAAATCAATAAATTCATTCAACTCAAAGGGAGGGGGGGGGGAGACTTCTAGAAATCTACTTCCACACATTTTCATGCTAGAGTATCGAAACCTTTGCAAGCCCCTAATATCCCCTAAATCCAAAATACCATTTAAAAGAATTTTTGTCTTTGGTTTTGAAATGACCATTTTATGAGGTGTTGACATACAAGAAACAAACCTCGTAGCTTCATTTGGACAATGAGAAGCTTTAAGTTTTTTCTTGAAGTTCAAATAAGTAGAATTAAATTACCATGTGTTCAATTCTTTATTTCATTTAAAAATTTATATCATAGGAAACTCAATTCCATCCCTAGAAAATAAGAGAAAATTATAAACTCAATGCATGCACGTAAAAACAACATACAAAAATATGTGAATCTTTTAGATAATTCCTAAATTCACACATCCATTTTTCTATTTATTTTTTAATTTCTAGATCAAATGAAATCCCAGCGCCATTGGCACAAAGGAACCACATTAAAAATGAAATTGAACCGGAGGGCCAGCCAGTTGGTGACATCAAAGATTCAAAGACCCCTAAGGCCGTAATGACCAATTTGGGCGGGATGCACTTCAAAATCCCACCCCAGTCCGCTTAGGCGGACCCCGCCGTCCTCCGTTTCCATGCTGCCGTCCGTGTGCTGCAGGCCGCTGTCCGCGTGGTGATCGCCATCCACGATTTCGGCGCTGCCGTCCGCGTCGCGGAGTCGGCGTCTGGCTGGGCGGTTTGTTCTAGCCGTCCGATGAAGCGGACTGCCGATCCGTCCGTTTGATCAGACGGCCGAAGCGAGGCGGACCGTTGGCCGTCCATTTTGGGGTCCGTCCGCTCGTGCGGACCTCGAGGCCGTCCGCCTCATATAAGGCGGTGCGGACGGCCCGTCCGCTCTCACTTTTGCCTTCCCCCTTGTGCTTTGCAAGAGAGAGCGGAGAGCTTGGTGGTTTATCCTCCATTGGCTCCTTTCGTAGGGAAGGTAGGAGTTGGGTTTTGGGGGCCTATATTTTGCCCGTTTTTTCCAGTTTATGTGTACTTGGTGCACTGTAATTTTTTATGAATTAAATTGGGACTAAAAATTCATACTTTCTACGATGCCGAGACCAAAGAGAGCGGCGAAGGGGAAGAATGTGGTGCCCGATATTGACTCAGCACGTGAACTTCCTTCTAATGCTTGCAAAGCATTCTTGATTGAATACATTGTGAAGTTTTATGAGGCGGAAACCACTGTGTCTCTTGATACTAAATATGTGAGATACCAAGAGGAATGTGTAGACAAATTCAAGATGGATATGACACAGAAGTTCACGGATGCTCTAAACGTTCCAGAATGGATTCATGAAATGGAGAAGAAAGGCTTCCAACAATTTCTAAAGAACAGGGTGCAAGACGCATTGTGGAATGCGAAGGTGATCCTAGAAAAATACAGGAGGGAACACCGTGCAAGTGATGAAAGCTTTGAACAAGTCATTCTCAAAGCTGACTTGTTTGTTCGTCGTTGCGCTCCGTTTGCAAAGAGACGGAATCGGCGAGGGTCATTGGGTTGGTGGACTTCGGATGAGGGAGATGTAGAATTGCAATGTGGACGACGGCATCTCATAGCACTACCAGACACAGCAAGGGTGATTCTACAAGATGACAAAATCTTGAAGGGCGGATACGCAACAATTCGGAGGGTTCGAATTGAAGGATGTCATGAGATTCCGTCATTTTGGGAATTTGCTGCAAAGATATCTCATCAACAACGGATTCGTCCTCAACTTGCAAAGTTGGAGCACCAAAACGAATCAATGGCAGTAAGGATTCCACATGACGGAGTTATTCGGTTTGCCGCTGTCCATGCAACAAACAATGAAGGGTATGCATATTGGTGGAATGGTGGTACATTGCGGCAAATGTTGATTCTCGATAATGATTATCCAGATAACATTGCCATTTGATTGTCTTATTCACGACCAACACCCAAAGAGGTGATTCAAGCTTTCCGTCTTGGTCGATGGAGAAAGAAGCGCACCGAGTTGGCATGGGCATTGGTGCATATCATGAATGCGGTCCACAATGCGGGTCATCTACACAATGATATTTCTCCCGACAATATCATGTTTCACTTTCCTGAGGATGAATCACGTGTTTACATTGAAGTTTGCGATTGGGGCATGTCTACGGTTCGTACTGAACCAATGAAGTCTTTGTATACGTTCACATCCGCGGCAAATCGGGATGCAGCTTTGAACCGAAGGTGGTGGGTGGACCCTTCAATTGCATACGTACACCGCAAAGATGCGGATGTGGAAATGATTCCAACTTTGTCACGTAAATCGGAGGAATATGCCATTGGTCGAATAGCTCAACGGATCAACAAACTATGCATGTCAGAGGCCTACACATCGCTTCATCGTGAAAATGAAGGACATACGAGGTTTAGCCACCACGATTTGGCAAGGGTATTTCACCTCTACTTGGATCGCCTTTGCAATCTAGTGATTGCGGAGCGCGGAAGTTTTTCCGAAATCATCCAACGATTTACTAATTCTTACAATTGGCCTATTCCAGATGACCACTTCCGTCACTCATATTAGTATATGAGTGTGCTACATAGTACTATAGATTATAGAAGTAATCGATAAATGTATCAGTGAGGATGTACGTTACTATTGTGCTAACTATAGACTATATATGCACCATCAACAAGGTTGTCTACCCGGACAACTCGACAACTCGACAAACTCGACGTCGAAGACGTCTAGTAGAGGGTCCCGTCCGTCTAATAGAGTCAACTTTACCCTTTGACTTTTTTAGAATTTACCCCCCATTTACCTAGGCTTACTTGGCTGCCATGTGGCAGCCACGTCACAAATTTAGGGCGACTTCGGGTGGGGGCGACTATAAGTAGAGGGCGACCGCGGGTAGGGGCGAGTGCGGGTAGGGGCAAATTCTGTACTACAGTTCAAAACTGCCACTTTTGCTGCATTCATCCAAAAAAATAGATTTTTTTTTAGAATCTAACCGTAAGATCTTGTACTTCACTTGTCTAAGATCACGTGGTAAAAATTTCATGAAGTTTGACCGTATAGATTGGAAGATATTAACAATCAAAGTTGGAAAAAAAAAATTCTGAACTGTGACCTGCAATTTCAGTTGACTTTGACTGTCATTTGTGGAAATTTTTTGCACTACATACTTTGAATTAAAAGACACATACGTTGAATAAATAAGTTGAAAGTCTAGGGAAAAATATTCACTAATAAAAGCACTTGATTTGCATTCTTTAATCCCTAAAGGACCATCGTCCCTTTGGTTGACAAATTGGATTTTGGGCATGTACCTACAGTCTCATTTTTTGTCATAATTTTTTGAAACTTTTTTTAAAGATAGAAAAACTAATTATCTTTGTGGAAATATAATGTTTTCTCAAGTGGTGCCTAGGAACAAAAGTTGTGCCCAAATAAGTTCAAAACAAAGGCAACAAAAAAACATTCAAAAATTTTAATTTTTTTTCCTCATATATTATATTTTTTTCTCAATGGAAAGCTTTGATTCATTTCATTTGGATAAGTGGTGTGAAAATTATAGACAATCTTGTTTTTCTAGCAATCTAAGAATCTTCTTCAAAAAATAACTTGCAAGATTCATTTCTGAAATTTATTCCACACATTTTTATACTAATTATGTATAGATCCTATAGTTAGACGATTAGATGTGCAAAAGAAACAATTTCCAAATTTTTTACTCTTTGCAATAGAAATGGCAATTTTGAATGTTTTTTGGCAAGAAAAAGGCCTTGGTCCTTTAGGGGTTAAAATTTTTTAAAGTAGAAGTAGGTCCAAGATTGAAAAAAAAATTAAATTGTTAAGAGTTCTAAGATGGAATTGAAATGCAATTATTCCAATGATGAGATTGTTCTAGTGAGCAAATTTAACCTTGTCAAATTAATTTTTAGAAAAATTGTGAAAATTGCATTAAAAAATGAACCCTCTAAGTTTTGTTTTCAAGAAAATGCTAAGTTTGTCCAAAAAACAAGATTGTCCATAACTTTTGCATTACTAGTCCAATTACAATGAATCAAAGCTTCACATGTAGACAAAAATATAATATTTGAGGTGTCCACTGACCTCCATTTTTGGCTTTAGGGTGGCATAACTTTTTCTTTCAAACACTAATTGAAAAAATGCTATATTCCTACAAAGATGATATATTCTTCTATCTTCAAAGAAAGTTTCAAAAAAATCACGATGAGAATTGAGACTCTAAGCATTATGTGAACCGAGATGAGAATTCCTTAAGAACTCTTGATCTTCTATGGGTTAAAATTCAACTTCATTTTTGGAAAATTTCTCACACAATAGTTTAGAAGCAAATAAACTATAATAAATTGTTTGACAAAAATTACAAAATATTTGCACGAGAGAATTGAAATTTGAAATTCTATACAATAACTTTTGCACTTTGCATTTAGAATATTCAATTCATTTTTTTAAATGTCACATCGTATAAAAGTCGTTAATATATTTACATTGCTCTTCAAAAGTTAAATGCATGTAATGTGACCTACGTTTCTATTTATACTAATCTGGTAATATCATGTCCTATTACAAAAAATTTAGTGTGGAAAACAACTTTAAGGGGCATCATCAACCATGGTTTATCAATGAGCAAGTTTGCCACCTATCCACATATTAATTGCTTCTTTAGATTAGGCTCAATAAGGTCACCTAACTTCCTTACAAAGTATCTCACTATCAATGTATTTTCAAATACTTCATTATCGTATTTTTCCATATCATTCATATTCATTAAGTGGCCAATTTTTCTAATAGAATACAAGATGGATTTCATCGTATATTTATGATTTTCTTGCATGATCTCTATGGTCCTCTCTGAATGTTGCAGCCCATATACATACGTTAGAACCACCCGCCAACAATTCTTTATATCCTCCAACTTCTTTTCCTTAATAGGTTAATATCTGTAATGAATCTTAGGAGACTAAAAAATAATAGCAAGGCACTTAACAGTAATCCATATAGTTAGCCAATATGTCCTTTTAGTGATCATCACTCATTCTTGAATGACATCAAACGTTTCAATTGAACAACCAAATTGATTATTTGCAATGCACAATTACAAGAAAGAACTTGCAAATCATAATAACAATTTTTGAATTAAAATTAGGGAAAATTAAAAAAAACAAGGAAAATTTAAAAAGACCCCACCTTATAAAGACCCTAGGAATCAAGAAGAAATTCTATAAACATTCCCAATGGAGTTCCTAAAAATTAGGTCATATATGTATTAACAAATCCAATGTAATGAAAAAAATTGAGGGGAAATAAACAATAAATGATTTTTACTAATTTAAAAAATATATATTTTGAAATTGATATGAAATATCAAGGGTCTAAGAAAAAAAATATTATTAAGAAACTTTCAAAATCAAAAAGAAAAAGAAAAAAGATGTTTAAAATCTCTTATTTATGTAGGAAATTGTAAGAAAAGGACATCCTCAAAGCAATGGCTCCCACCCCCATCCACAGTTGCACAATAAAAGAGGTCCCTTTCACCCGTATTCTTCTCTAATTAAGAGGTCGCCCTCACCCGAAGTCGCCCCTAGAAGCCTCCCAAAGGCCCAAATTTTCCAATTTGGAGGCAAAGGGAGGCCAATTCTTCCCGCCTTTACCCGCAGTCGCTCCCCACCCAAGGTCGCCCTGACCCGCGTTCTCCTCCAAGAGAGGTGGCCGAAGACTCAAAGTCACTTGAAGAACGCGTTCGATTGCTTTTTGTGGGTGTTGAAGGTAGAAATTGAAAGCTTCATTAGAGTCAATTACTTTTGTTTTAGTTTGGTAGGTGTATTAGTGGACCTTCTTTGTTAGGTGAGCTAAATAAATGGACCTTGATGAGATCAGATTTTGTAGCTTAAACACCTAATCTCATTTATTAGAAATGAAAGCTCTTCTAAAAATCTAGTTGCTTTGGATTCTCTATAGTACAACTTGAATTTGACAATATTTTCTTTGATCTATGAATTCGCTTTAGTATATTAATTTTATGACAAGATGTCATCTTCCATTGAACACTCAATTTTTGCAAACATGCAATTTTTTTAAATATATATCAATGGTTCATTATCATTTATTCGATTGTGATTACATGATATGAAATAAAATAAAATAAGAAAGATCATACATATCTATCCATCTATTTTTTTGTATTTTGAAATTCATTTGATAAATTATACACTTGTAGAATGACTATTTGAGATTTGCTTAAATCCATAGGGAAAGTTTTTATTTAAATCTCTTTCCTCTAGTTTTAGGTTAGAGGTGAAGATAGTAAGTAATTCATAAGTACAAAGATGCTTGGTGAATCAAGAAAATTAAATGGGGAAGGTATTGCAAATATCTTCATGCATTATTTTGTATTTTGAAATACACTGGATAAATTATAGACCCATAGGGTAAATCTTTGAGATTTGCATAAATTAAATCAAAAGGAAAAGTTTTCATTTAAATCCTTTCTTCACTAATTTTTTAAGTTAGAGATGAAGGTGGTAAATAATTCATGAGTACAAAGATGCTTAGAGAATCAAGAAAAATACACTTGATAAATTATAGACCCATAGGGTAAATCTTTGAGATTTGCATAAATTAAATCAAAAGGAGAAGTTTTCATTTAAATCCCTTCCCTACTATTTTTTTAAGTTAGAGATGAAGGTGGTAATAATTCATGAGTACAAAGATGCCTGGAGAATCAAAAAATATAAATGGGGAAGGTATTGTAAATATCTTCATGCACTATTTTGTATTTTGAAATACACTTCATAAATTATAGGTCCTTTAGTAGGATAATTCGTTGAAATATGCATAAATTAAATCAAAAAGGGAAATTTTTCTTTAAATCCCTTCCATCTAATTTTTAAGTTAGGGATGATGGATTGATGGTGGTAAATAATTCATGAGTACAAGAATACTTGGAAAAAAGAAGAATTCAAATGGGAAAGTTTTTTATACAAATCTTCGTGCATTATTTTGTATTTTAAAATCCACCTCATGAATAATCACTAGAAGAGAAAGGAATGTTTTAGGTATGGTCTTAGCAATATAGTTCTATAATTTATGACCTTTTAGCAAATTATAGTAAATATTTATTAGAAATACATTTGTTTTCAATAAAAATTTACTAAAAATCTCCCTAAAGATCATAAGATTGTAGGACTATACTACTAGGTTGTACTTAAAACAACCTTTTCTCTTGTAGAGATTACATTGTTAGGATGTTAAGCTCTAAAGTCTCAATTGTCTTTGTAGCTTGGAAAATGGATTTTGGGCAACTTCATATAAGGTCAATTTTTTATGAAGCTTTTGATACTTTTTCATGATATAGATAAACTTGTTAGTTTTATGGGATTGTAATTTGTATTTTAATTGGTGCCAAAGAGCAAGAGTTATACCACAATAAGCCTAAATATAAATTAGGTGAACAAAAAAAATTCACGAAAATTTGAATTAAAAATTAAAGTTTTTTTGTTCTCATAGATTGGAATTTTTTTGTACTTCAAAAGCTTTGGTTCATTTTTTGGGAATTGATGGTATGAAAGTTATAGAGCATCTTCTTTTGTGAGCAATCATAGTATCATATTAAAAGAAATTAAGCATAGGATTCTTTTGGGCCACTCAAGTTTCAAACTTTTTCAAAACAATTAAACAAATAAGTTCAAAAAATTAACTTTGATTCATAGAACAATCTCACCATTGGGATTAGTGTGTTTTAATTCCATTTTAAAGCTATTAATGATAAAGTTTTTTCTCTCTATAATGTACTTTCTTCTACTTAATAATTTTTTAAAGAATGAAACCACATTATTTTTAAATTTTAAATTTTTTATATTTTCAAATCAATTTTGAATGATGAAATTTTTTTAATTCAAGACTATAATGTAAACTTTTTTAAGTTAAGAAGATTCAAAGTAGTTTGTCAATATGTCACAAATGTGATTTCTTCACTTTGAACGCATTTACCTTGCAATCTATGTGGTGAAAGTGTTTGAAATTTTTTCCACACATTGTCATACTATTCTACTTTAAGATCCTACGATTACATATTCAAAAATACCATTAATTTTCTTTTTTCTTTTTGTACTAGAAATAGTAGTTTTAAAAGTTTTTTTGGACAATTGCAACAAAGAGGTCGCCCCTAAGGACCAAAGGTCACCCCTAGACCCGCGGTCGCCCTTAAAGGGACCAGAGGTCGCCCTAGATTTTGGACCCGTAGTCGCCCCCTACCCGCGGTCGCCCCTAGACCTGCAGTCGTCCTAGATTTTGGACCCGTAGTCGCCCCCTACCCGTGGTCGCCCCTACCCGCGGTCGCCCCTCATGAAGCACGCCACGTCACAGCCACGTAGGACAGTCCGTTTTACCTAGGGGTAAAAAAATTTGAAATCCGAAATCCGTACACGACAACAAAAACCGCCCATACTCGACAACTCGACAATTCGACATGCGACATGCGACGTTTATTAGACACAAAAACCCGAAATTCTGTTAGACAAGACAACCCTGACCATCAATGTATGCCAATATATGTGAAATTGGCTTTCCGTTTTGAACATTTTGTATTTTTCGGAACACAAACTATTTAAATACAAAACACCTTTTTCGGGTGGATGAGAAATGTAGACTTGGAGTTCTTCTTCTTGATGTATCATTGATGTTGGATTGTTGGGTACCTAGCCACCTAGGTTGGCAAGGTGGTGTGCTAAATTGTATGATCTATCATGTAAATGTACATGGCACATGCAAGAGAATCCCCCAAATTTTCATTCGGGGCAACAAAGTAACAACACCATTTGTATTGAAATAATACAATTACACAATATGTTGTTTTGCGAAGTTGATTTTGTTTAAGAGAAGCTTAAGTGCCAAACTCCTTGAATCAATTTTCCGTTCATTATTCTAGAACCCTAAATGAAATTAAAATTCCAAAGCATAATTGGGTTGTGGTCTTGTAAATTAAACCAAAATTGTAGATTTTAATTTGTAAAAAATTCTTTACTCAAATTTTGTCTGAGATTAAAGGCGTTCTCAATTTCAAATGCAGTGCTTAGAATGCCATATCTTTCAATCCATGCGGTCAAATTTTTTGAAATTTTGGCGCCATGCTCTCAAAAAAGTTATGTACAACATACTTTATTTAAATTCCCCCCTGAAATTGATGTTTATGTTTTTCTACGGTATATAAAGTAGAAGTGGTCCGAACAAATCCGTTTTTCTAAAAACATCCATAGGGCTTTAGGGCTTAATTACAATATATTTTATTTATAATTTACAAATAGGAAAATACAATTTGTTAAGAGCCAACATCTTTGTATCGTGCTTGTCACTTTCTATATTATGTGGCAAGAGATTACAAATTTACAATCACTTGATTGTATTGTAAGACAACAACTACAATCTTACAAATGTCCAATAGTCCAATAGTCCAATCTACTTCACTCAGATTCTGATTCGGTGTCATCTTTTTGGCTTGGGCCTGTACCAGTAGACCTATAAACATTGAGAAATGGTCCTCCGCCATAGTAGTCGTCTCCATATCTGTTTTGCCCACTTGCTTGTCCATAATGTCCTTGGTATGGACCTCCAAAAGTTGGAGGAGGAATTGAATCATTGTGAGTAGATGCTCCTTGAGTTGAACCGCCATAAGAAGGGCCTCCTTGAGGTTCATGAGAACCACCTCCAGTAGACATAAAGTTGTATTGGGAGCCTCCCTGGTTACCTTCAAAATGATGCGTGGTTCCGTGGCTTGTCCTTGAGCTGTGATACCCCCCTTGAGGGTCATTATCGTAGTGTGAAATACTTCGCGTATCTTGCGAGCCATATGCACCACGATCGGGTCTGTACACCCCATGATGGCCATATTGTCGACCACGGTCCTCTAGGCTTCTTTGCATTGCCTCTCGCATTTCTTGTTGGTATTGAATGTCCTCCCGATCTTCTGTACGCTTGTGCCTCTCTTCCATCCTCGCGGGTGTTGGAGTGTCTTTCTCATCATCATCACCTGACCATTCATCTTCTGCATCCGGCAATACAACCGGTGGAAATCCAAACTGGCCTCGATTAGACCACTCTGGCATGCAATCGCTCGGCCCAGTCCAACTGGTATAAAGTACCGCATCACTGCGATTCAAGTGGGTAACATCTTTTCTGTAAATTGTGCGCCAATCTACATCTTTGTGGAGTACAATCTCCGCCCAAACCATGCTCATGTTGGAATAGTTCATTAAATTTGGTTTGGAGTCCCGTATTTGAGCTGAACGTGTTACTTCCTCGTATCGATGAACAAAGTGTTTGCTTTGGCATGTGGAAATTTGTCCTTCCCAACGACGAACTTGCACCTCTGCGCATTCTCTGGACCACATTTTGGAGAGGTGCGTCATTTTGATGTACTTCTTGCACGTTGTGCAGTCCCAAGTTTTTTTGGGTTCTTCTTCCCATCCCGGTTCAGCTACACACATTTGGTTGTCCCAATCATCCCAATTTATGTCTTGGGATTTGCCCTTCTTACTGGACTTCGATTTGTTATCGCGAGGCATGGTAAGCTTGCTTAAATGATTAATGATTTGCACTTACACTTGAAACAATTTAGGGTTCGATCACAATCATTTGCACACCAAAACGGAAGAGGCGCACAAAGCCTTAGGCACTAGATTACCCACTCCGCAAGGGAAACGATTGTGACAAAATAAGCCGTGCTCTCCGCTATTTATGCAGTTGGACGGCATGAATCCACGTACGGAAGCATCGGACGGCACACACGCGAACGGCAAGATCGAGCGGTGGAAAATCGGCGTCCGTCACATCGCACGGTCATTGTCCAAAGCGGACGGGCCCCCAACGGGTGGACGAACATCCGGTTGCCAGTCCGCCCCTGTTCTGTCGGGCCGTCCGTTCCTGTTCTGTCGGGCCGTCCGCTCCTGTACTGTCGGCCTGTCCGCTTCTGTTCCGTCGGAAGAATCGGCCGTCCACCCGTCCAGCAGTCGAACGCCATCTACCGCCAGGTATGTCAAAAGACGTCCTGGGGTCAGCGTTCGCGGACTCTGGACGTCCGGACGCCTTATCAACCCTGGAGGGGCTGCCGCGGGGCAGCGCCGTCTCTGCTTGAGGCTGCCCTAGGGCAGCACAGACACCCCACGCAAAGCTGCCGCAGGGCAGCACCGCCCCCGCGAGGCGCTGTCCCAAGCCAGCACAGACCCCGCGAGGGGCTGCCACGAGGCAGCGACGTCCCTGCGAGGGGCTGCCCCAGGGCAGCACAGACCTCGCGAGCAGCTGTCCCAAGCCAACAAAAACCCCGCGAGGGGCTGCCGCGGGGCAGCGCTGTCCCTGCGTGGGGCTGCCTCAGGGCAGCACAGACCCCCCGCGCGGCGCTCCCTTGGGCAATATCGCCCTCGCGAGGTGCTGTCCCAAGCCAGCACAGACCCCGCGAGGCGCTATCCCAAGCCAGCACAGACCCCGCGAGGGGCTGCCACGAGGCAGCGACGTCCCTGCAAGGGGCTGCCCCAGGGCAGCACAGACCGCGCGAGGCGCTATCCCAAGCCAGCACAAACCCCGCGAGGGGCTGCCGCGAGGCAGCACCGTCCCTGCGAGGGGCTGCCCTAGGGTAGCACAGACCTCGCGCGGCTAAAACCCTACGGCAGCACCGTCCCCGCGAGGCGCTGTCCTAAGCCAGCACAGACCCCGCGAGGGCTGCCACGAGGCAGCGACGTCCCTGCGAGGGGCTGCCCCAGGGCAGCACAGACCCCGCGAGCAGCTGTCCCAAGCCAACAAAAACCCCGCGAGGGGCTGCCGCGGGGCAGCGCTGTCCCTGCGTGGGGCTGCCTCAGGGCAGCACAGACCCCCCGTGCGGCGCTCCCTTGGGCAGTATCGCCCCCGCGAGGTGCTGTCCCAAGCCAGCACAGACCCCGCGAGGCGCTATCCCAAGCCAGCACAGACCCCGCGAGGGGTTGCCACGAGGCAGCGACGTCCCTGCGAGGGGCTGCCCCAGGGCAGCACAGACCCCGCGAGGCGCTATCCCAAGCCAGCACAGACCCCGCGAGGGGCTGCCGCGAGGCAGCACCGTCCCTGCGAGGGGCTGCCCTAGGGCAGCACAGACCTCGCGCGGCTAAAACCCTACGGCAGCACCGTCCCCGCGAGGCGCTGTCCTAAGCCAGCACAGACCCCGCAAGGGGCTGCCGCGGGGCAGCGTCGTCCCTGCGAGGGGCTGGCCGAAAGCAGCACAGACCCCGCGAGGCATTGCCCCAAGGCAGCACAGACCCCTCGAGGCGCTGCTCCAGAGCACCACAAACCTCGCGAGGCACTGCCTCAAGGCAGTACAGACCCCGCGAGGCGTTGCTCGAGAGCAGCACAGACCCCACGAGGCGTTGCCGGAGAGCAGCATAGACCCCGCGAGGGGTAGTGCCGTCCCTGTGAGGCACTGCCTCAAAGTAGCACAGACCCCGCGAGGGACTACAATGGGCTGCGCCGTCCCCGCAAGGCGCTGTTCAAAGGCAACACAGAACCGCGAGGGGCTGCCGCGGGGCAGCGCCGACTCCGTAAGGCGCTGCCCATGGAAGGCAGCCCAGACCCCGCGGGGGCTGCCCCAAGGTAGCACAGACCCCGCGGGGGCTGCCCCAAGGTAGCACAGACCTCGCGAGGGACTGCAGTGGGGCAGCGTCACCCTGCGACGGATGGCCGCGGGGCAGCGCCGCCCCCCCCGACGCAGTGCCTGAAGGCAGCACTGCCTCGGGAGGGGCTGCTGCTGGGCAGCGCAAACTCGTAGAGGGCTGCCCCAAGGCACCACAAACCCGCGAGGTTGCGCTGCAGGGCAGCCAACCCCGCGAGGGGTGCCTGGGGGCAGCAGAATCCCCGGGAAGGGCTGCCGAGGAGCTGCGCAACCTCCTTGGGAAGAACTCCCGTGGACAGCACCAACCTCTAGCTGTACTGCAGTAGGGCTGTACAAACCCCACGAGGGGATACTACGCCACATCATACTCCCTGCCGAGTGTGGGCGCTTAATTACCCACCCTTGGTAATTAATCGGACACAACCAGGTTCTAGGGGTTAACTAAATTCTAATCTAACAGGTGACTAAGCATAGGTCCATTGTGCCTTCCAAGCAATGGATCTTCTTTACTAAGTTCCTAGTTTCCGCAGGTGACAATGGAGTTGCCCCCAATTGGCGAGGGAATAGTTCGGGCTAACCGTCCCCTAACGGCAGCCTATGCGAACTACCACCGAATCTATCCTAACCTATGGGAATCTGAGGCTAATTGACCTTTCCTAAGACTCAGGAGGGATTACCTAAGTCCCTTCCATGGTTTCCTAAGTTGATTGGGTTTTTTCTTAATCTAAGTCATATTTTTCCCTAATTTACTTGATCTTTTTTCCTAATTTAATTTTCTAATTTAATTTATCTTTTTTCCTAATTTAATCTTCTAATCTAATTTATCTTCTATCTAATTTATCTCCTAATTTAATTTATCTTTTTTCCTAATTTAATCTTCTAATTTAATTTATCTTTTATCTAATTTATCTCCTAATTTAATTTATCTTTTTTTTTTTTCCTTCCCTAAGTCTTCATTACCTAAGGCAATTTTGATTTGCTAATTTAACCCTAACTCCTAATTGGATTATTTTGTCTTACTCTAGTGTTTACTTCTTGGTTGAGTTCTGACCTTAACGGTTACTGATTCCTAGTCCTACCCTATCTTAGTCTAATTTGGTTGCTTTTATGGTCAACTTCTATGTATGAAATGGGTTTGGATACTTCGAGTCCTATCGAAAAACTTCTATGTCTAAACTCAAGGTCCCCCCCCTAATTCTTATTTGCTAATCGAAATTAATCACTACCTAACAGGGTTTAGCGTAAATTAAAAGAAAGAAAGCCCCGGGGATTGGTTTACTGACTCACCTGATCGTTGTTGGCATGCGCGGCATTTTCCTCCATACCTCCGGCCGCGTGCTCGTATTCCATAGTCGACACGTATTTTGAAGTAGTAAAATGCCTACGGCTTAGTCCTCGGCGAAGTAGCACACTCTAAAGACCCTTAATGGTCCCTTCCTTTCTCCTTGTCCCTTTTTCTTTTACTTCAACACTATTCCTACCAACCCCTTAAATGAAACCTTACACCATATGACGCTAATCTAATGGAAGAGTCACCTATTCTCTTACGTCGTCATTTTGGTGTCATCCTAATCTCTTTCCTAATGGTTGTAAGAAGCTTTTGAGATTTCCTACCTAATCCTATGACGCAACACTATTTATCGTCTCTCCCTTCTTCCTCTCCTATAACTCCCCCCTTCCTAATTTTGTCATCATTGTGTGAGGTGGCTTGTTGGTGAGGAACCTGGAGAGGTTGTGTAGGTTTGGATGCGTAGAATGGCGACTTCTCTTCCCCCCTTCTTCCTTTAGCATTGAGTTGGTCTTCCGTTAGTCTTTAACTAGACCCCCGGTTTTCAACCTTAGTATGATGAAAACCCCCAAAAAAGTGTAGTGGGGCCCCGCAGGGCATTGTCCCGTAGTGCTGAATTTAGTTGAGGTAAGGATTTCTCCTTCCCCCCCCCTCTGGACTCCCCAACTCCCTGGCCCCCCCCCTTGAACTCCCAACTCCCTAGCCCTTCCCGAACGCTGGCTCTCCGATACCCGGCCCCCCCCGATACCTAGCGGCTGTCCCGACGGCAGACCTTGACGGGCTGTCCCGACGGTTGCCTAACTGCTCCCCTTACGGGCCTCCCCTTGGGCTGGCTGACTGCTCCCCTTACGGGCCTCCCCTTGGGGCTGGCTGACTGCTCCTCCCCTTACGGGCTCCCCTTGGGCTGTCCTCCATGGGCTGGACCTAGGCTAGTCCCAAGTATTTTTACTACAATCCTTCCTCTCCGGGTTCCCGTATGGGAACCCACTATACAACTTAATACTGGACAGGTCAGGGTCAAAGCTTCGCCGCCTAGGGGGAATAGACAAAAGTTTTAACAACTAGCAAAACAACGGCCTAGTGGCAGGGTTTCTCCCTATACTTGTCTACCACCTAGGGCACTCTTGGGGGCTAAACTTTGGTTTTTCCCAAGAAGATCTTGGGAACTAAACTTTGGAACCAAAAGTATAGGGGGTTCAAAGCTTCGCCGTCGAATTGGTTTTGACACCAACTCTAAGACTGGTGACACCCCCTGGGTCCAAAGCTCCGCTGTCTAAGGCCTGTTTTTGACACACACTCTAAGACTAGGGTAAGTTATAGGTTCAAAGCTTCGCCGCCTCAAGGGCGGTGGGATCCACTCATAAACAACACGGCAAGGGTGACTATGGTTAGGATTTACACAAGAGGCAACCGAATCCACAAAGTAAGCATAAACAAGGCAATACTCATATACTAAAGGCCCCCCAAAGCGGCATCGCCAAGGTACGGTGGGGGGTGACTTTAGGATTAGTACAAGACACACAAAAGATACACGGAAAACACACGCAAGTAGATGAAAACCGCTTGACTCGCACAAGTACAAGGTAAGGTGGAAGGACCTCAAGGACCTTTAAAGAGCTTGAAATAAAACGACAATGGGAGCCAAAAGTGCTCCGAAAACACCGTAGAGGTTTTTTGGCTTGAAACGCCAAAAATTCCAAGATAACTTGGACCCACGGACCCAAAACAAGTATTGGGGGTGTTTGGGGAGAGAGAAGGGCCCCCTTTTATGGGTTTCCAAGGGCCCACTCCCCCCCTCGACGAATAACCTCATCCATCCGGATTTTCATCCAACTTTGAGATTTTCACCTAATTTTGGGTTTTACGCTGGTCCTAACCTCTAACTTTTGGAGTTTAGCTCGGAATTGCAAATGGATTGCGCCAATGGCTTCAGAATTCCATTTTTAGCCTAAGGGATCCCCTACCCCCTATTTCTATCACAAAAAACCCATCGGAAACTAGTGCCAACTAGAGCCAATTAAAAGGGTAAAAACCTAACTTTTGGGTTTTACCTCTTTTGGCTTGGGTAACTAGCTAGGGTTGTTGGGGAGGCTCTAGGGATTAAGAAAAGGCTCCTTGATGTCTTCGTTCCGACTTTGTACGCTCCCGGGACGCCAGTCAACCCCGCAAAGATTCCGCCGTAATTATTAATTGGGGGGATGTTGTTAGTTTCGGCTGCTTCCCGCTATTGGAACACCATGAAATTTGTCGGGGCGCGTTATTAACATAAAAGATGCTAGTCTAATTTTTAGTGAGATTTTACCGCGGCCTGGGTCTTTTCCATGAATTTCCCAATGTGGCCTTTGGCGGTTGACTGCTCGGAAAAAGATCCTTTGGAGATCAAAAAAAACCGAGACTTTTTGGGGAACCTCTCATGGAGTCCCCCAAGCCACGTGCCAAGTCTTAGGCTATTCTGGCACACAGTTGGTGGCGAGGTGAAAACTGACTTCGGTTGAATCACCGGCAGTCAAAGAATCTTTTACATGTGAGGGAATCTTGGCGAATGGGTTTTGCCGTGGACATCCCGACATGTTCCAGATCCGAGAACACTATCCGGCGGCTATGGATTCCTCCATGCGGCCTATCTGGGATAAGTAACACCTGCAAGCTAACAATTTGGATTCCTAATGTTTCGTCGGTGGAATGGGGAAACTAGAACCTATCTTTGGAGATTTACGTGGGGACCTCCCTCACTCTCCTAAGACTTAATTTAGCCTATCATGGTCACATGCACTAGGTTTTGGGCTATTTTGGGTAAGTTCCCAGTAGCCCTATTGTTTCCTACTAATTACGGGTTCTAACCTATATACAAGTGGGTTTTATGGGTAATCTATGGATAAAAGGCTATTTATGACCAAATGCTATACTGGTACGTGACATACCTATCTTGGTTCTACACTCTTTTTTGGGCTTTTTGTAGTACTTTATGCCTTAATTTGTAATAAACTAAAAAAAAAGAAAACAATGAGTCCCAAGTGACGAATTTGGGGCTCACACCAAGCGGGGTAACTGTGGGCAGCTTAGAGCCTCGAATAGAACTGCGGGGGGGGGATCAAAGACCCTTGGCAATGCAGTTTTAGGTCAGCATATATTGCTGAGCTCGGTTGGAGTGTGTGGATGGGGGTGGAGAGTGGGAGTGGAAACATAGGAAGGGGTTAACCTGGGGTTATCTAAACCTTAAACCGCCCCGACGAGGCAGCATAGACACTGTGGAGCTACATCGGAGCAACCCAGTAACACCGATATTAGGAAGGGAATAAGATGGACCTGTGAAACGAGAAGTGGATAACCACACACATGACCGAAGAGAGAAGGGTTTGCATGATAGTTGGATCATTTTAGAGTACTCCAATAATGGAATAATGCTAAAACTATAGTGTAGGCTAGTGTGCATGATTACACGTTTACTACTTATAAAAAAGATCGGAATATCATGAATATCTGAATATGATATTCATGAAGCACAATATGCTTTTAGAAGATAAATAATTACGATAGTAATACTATTTGTCATCGTGTAGTCGATGAGTTCACATTGAAGGGCAAGATCTTATTAGTGAAGAAAATCAAGTATAACCTTGGAAATTGTTGTTTGGGGCAGACTATGTTCAGGGAATGATCACCTCTCGGGACCGAGACCAATGTTTCAACTACATTCGTCCTGCACAGTCTAATCAACCATTAATTAATGGGTACAGAAATTAGAAAACCAGAAATTGACAATACGGTTTGTAGACTATGGTCGGCAAATTCTGAACCCCGCGAAGGACTCAAGTATCATCTGAAATTACAGAATGTGCTATAACCCCCCCTATTCCACAAATGAAAGAAGCCAGAGATTACTAGAGTTTGTCAAATTAATAAAGAATGCATCAGTGAATTAGTGATATTCAAAGAGAATGCAAAAGTGACATTGATAGTTTCAATTTTTAATTAGGGTTGTATGACTTGTATCTCATTGAATTGCTTTGTTACATAACATAATGAACAAGTTGTAGATAATAAGTGAAAACCGAGACATAGGTTGTAGAGTGTATGGTGAGGCGGATAACCGGGTTAATAATAATTAGAGCTTGAACAACAAAGATGTAATGCCTGTTCAATCATGCAACTACAAAGTACCCTTGAGGTGAACCTGTAGATAATACAAATTTAATACATGGAAATAGTAATATGCATCACCAAAATAAAAACGGTAATGTGATGTAATGACTTCAACATTAGTCAGATGATAAGGAACTTCCCTCATTGTCTGATGTGTCCATATCTGACTCGACAGCGGAGTCATCAATAAACTGAAGAACACGAGGATCAACAAGATTAGCCCTATAACTAGGCCTAGGGTTTAGGGCAACATAATCCCTAGAAAGTGTTTCCGCGTATTCGGGAAGTAGAAACGGTTTTGGTGGACTGGAAAAAACGCAAGGTTTCCAAAGAATGGAATGTGTGAGCCGAGTCTCACTTTTGCCGCTTGCCTATGCAATCAAGTAAACCATAGATTAGATGAAGGGTAAATGATATCCAAAGAAATATGTCAATGAGGAAGTTGAATTGGTGTGACTTACTTACTGAAAAATGAAGTTTTCACAATCTGCTGTGCTAGCACTTCTTCCTCATCCAAATCAATTGCAGCATCAACGCCGAGTGTGACTGTGGTTGGAAGAAACGGAACTTGACGAATGACTGGTTTGATGAGGGCCTCAAAGATAGCCTCATCTTCCTTGAAGGCTAGAACATGACGTCCAGTGGCTCGACAAGCTAAAATGCTAGTACCTACATATCCGTCACAATCATGAGATGTCATCCAAATGATAGAAACTGAAGGTGATTGCAGAATGAATTTAGTACTCATGAAGATGTACCTGTAGCTGCCGTACAATCGACAACAACGGAGCCAGGTTCGCAACATCCTTCCACAAGCATCGCCATGAAACCCGACGCCTTCTCTCTAGGACCGCGCCATGGTTTGTCACCATTCATGGTGACCTCTTCGGCAAAGCATAGGTTCCTGAGACAGTCATCCTTGCCTACGGTGACGCCAACCTTCGCATGAAAAGGAACATGCTGGAATGGAAAGTCGTCCTCCGTTTTTGGTCCAGACTTCTTGACCACAAGAGAGATTGAAAACCTCTGGGTCTGGAACAAGAAATGATCATTGATTAGTCAATGGTTAAGGTGAATCTCAAGAAAAGACAAAAAAGAATATGAAATGGCTATTACCGTCTTCTTGGGATCAATTGCCGATGTCAGGTGAAGATGGTTCATACCCCACCAATCCACGAGAATCTTAAATCCATATTCCTTGCAGCATCCTAGAAGCTGGCTCTTGTGCGCCTTCGAGGAGGACGGGTACATCACAATAAGTGCTCCATTGTCGTGTAAATAACTAGCTGCAAAGTCGAAGACTGGAATCAACCAGTCATCTGAGAAGTGGTTCCATGTCGGAATAGGTGTAGGAGGAGTAGATATGGTAGGCACATGGAGTCCTTCTGGAACATCAACAAGAATCAAGTCCACCGCAGACTCTGTAGTCAGGACTCTGTCAAAATAGCGTTGCTTGTCACCAGCATGCTGCATGAAAACATTCAAAGGAGAATAAGAATTACAAAAATTTCATAAAAGGATACAAAGACAGATTAAAATAATTGAATAACTAATGAACAAAACAAGTAATGAAATAGACATGTAGCATATTCATGTTCCATGAAGGATTGAATTCAATAGAAAATAAGACACAACCAAAATACCATGGATAAGAAGCCTTCGACGGTTTCAAGGGCCTTCTTGTCACGAGTCAGACCTTGCAACGAAATATTCAGAATGCATTCGTCAATAGCAGGGTCAGAATCCAAGTGATGAACAAGTGGCATGAGACCATGAACCAGGCGATCCTGAGTCAGTGAGAAGCTGGATGACGTGTCCTTCACATCTGCGGCACTAGTTGCTGGCTCCTGCAATGGAGTCTCGGCCTTCCTCTTCTTGCCCTTCTTTTTTGCCTTCTCTTGTTCTTTCTCGGCCTTTGCAGCCAGTCTCTTCAGCTTTATGTCCTCCAGTTCTTCTTTGCCTCCTCCAGCCTCTCCACCTTCTTCTTGTCAAACGCATCCCGTTTAGCAATGGCTTTGGATCGGGCTTCTGGATCAAGTCCAGCGAACTCATCGAATTCAGGCTCCACAACCGGTGTTTCCTTCAATGTCTTGAACAAAGGTGCCTCTTCTGGTGGAATGGATCCCAAGTTGCACTCGATGTACCAGGGATAGGCTTGAAGATGTGGAGTGGTCCAGTTTCAAAGCTGCCATGCTGAGAACATGCAATCATCCTTTGATCTATCCAGCCAAGTTGTTAGGAATGGTGGCAAGTCAGCCTTGGCTATGGCCTTCTTGGCATACAACTCGAACTTGAAATACCTGTGCAGTAGAAAAGGAAGATGACAATGATGGAACATGTCAGTTACAAATGCTTGCTTGGATTAATCACACCAATTTGTAGACATCTCATCGGATTTAGTAAAGCATACAAAGCACATACTCTGAAGCTTAATTAAATGAACCAAGAACGAGGAACAATATGAGAGTATAAAGAATGAAATCCAGTTTTAGCAAACAGACCATGTTGCAAGACTGAAGCCCTAATTTAAGTAGTCTCGGCACCGAGACTACCATCCCAAGGACCCTAAGCATGCACATACGAGGAGAATCGGTAAAACTAGTACATGAAAAAAGGATTGCAAAATACCTATAGACACTATAAGAAACCCGCGTTTTAGTTGGCATTTTGTAATTTTTTCAGACGGATTTTAGGTGACATCGGGAAAAACAACTTGTGTTTTTTCACGTCCAATATAACATCTGGATGTCAACTTGGACGTAAAAAAACACAAGTTGTTTTTCCCAACGCCACTTAAAATCCGTCTGAAAAAATTACAAAACACCAACTAAAACGCGGGTTTCTTATAGTGAGATGACACGATGAACTGCAAGCATTGCCCCTTTGTAGTCTTTGAAGTTGTCTGACTTCTTGTAAGCGTCTCCTCCCCTAAACATACCCGTGTAGGCAATATCCCATACCTTCATTCTCCATCCCTCAATATATTCCTTCAGTGTTTCCGGCTCAATTGGAACGGACATGTTCACAGGAACATTATTTGCCCGCATTACAGAGTCGAACAATTCGGAAGCCGCCTCTTCCAACTACCACACACAATATCACGGAAGTTAGATTTACAATCTAAATTTGTGTAAGAGAAAAATGACTTAAGCAAATAGTGATGGAAAATAGAAAAACAATTTCATAGAATGCATACCCCCGAGTACCAGCACGCCCTAGCCAGAAACAATGCCAATTTCTCCTCGTTAACGGGACGAGGTCGAAATCAATGTGCCTCTCTAGTTGGTCCAAATGCATTCATCCACTTTAGCCATTTCACTTTGGACTCTGCAGTAGCATTTGCAGTGGCCATCATTTGTAGCTTCTCTAGAGTTAACTCTGGAACTGAAAATAGATTCCAGTGTCGCTCGATCTGCATGAATAGGGGAAAAAGTAATTAATCACCGTATATCACTCAGAGTATTAGCAAGTAAACAATGAAGTACGGAATACAGCATACCTCCAATAGCCAATCAGGTCCTAGTGCGGGATTGGCGACTGCCACTATCTTTGACAATTTCTTCTGGTACTTCTCATTTGAGTCTTTGATGGAGACCCTCATAGCCGTGGAAACTCTGTCTGGCGTCACCTCCTCGGCTAAAATGTCCTCTTTATATTTACGAATGGCCACCTCCGCCGCCGCAGAAATCTCTTGCTGAGACAATGCATATCATCCATGAACAATGAGATAGAAAATCAAATACACTGCCTTGGTACGTGAATCCAGTAGTCACAATTGCTCACCTTGAAGATGAATGAAGTGAAGACCTCTAATGGCATCGTATACCATTTCGATCGAGTATTGTTCTGACAGATCTTGAACTCTTCGGGGGATAGCAACTCAGTGAACTTGTCGAGTTCCATAGTCCCGTATTTCTGGACTCGAAAAAGGGTGTGCACGAGATTGGTTTTGACATGATAGCTCTCTGTATGCCTGGATCTCAGAAGACAACACAATTAGCTTCGTAAAATAATAAATTGATATATTGGAGTTTAAAATCAAAACATAATTGTGATATAAATGCAAAACGGCAAGCTCACTTGTTGATGTCGTGCATAGCTTGCATGGCGACCCCAATACGTCCTCGTGTATCCAATACGATAGAGTCGACGTTAATGAGCCAACTCCTATCCGTGGCATGTAGCCGAGTAATGTGGTTCATCCACGCCAGGGTTGTCCCCGTCACGTCCTGTCCGTCCATCAGGATGTCCGGATGGACGTCAGGATTCAACCTCGGCGTCTGTCAGGATGAAATCTGGACGAGAACCGTTCACAGAGGATGAAAACTACAGAAATGGATGGATGTTCTTCGTCGACGGGCGAGCTGGACGGGCGAGCTTCCATCGACGGGCACGGAACGGGCGTGATGGACGGGTATCTGGACGGGCGGGATTTAGGGTATTTGGACGGTTTGGATCAACGGGTATATGGATGGAAAACTGGACGGGCGGGATTTAGGGTATCTAGACGGTTTGGATCGACGGGTATATGGACGGAAAACTGGACGGGCGGGTGGACGGGCATCTGGACGGGCATGTGGACGGGAGGGTGGGCGGTTGTGTGGACGGGTATCTGGACGGGCGGGATGGACGGGTATGTAGACGGAAAACTGGACGGGCATCTGGACGAGCATGTGGACGGAAGGGTGGGCGGTTGTGTGGACGGGTATCTGGACGGGCGGGATGGACGGATATTTGGACGGAAAACTGGACGGGCGGGTGGACGGGCATTTGGACGGGTAAGTGGACGGTTCTCTGGACGGGCATGTGGACGGGCGGGTGGACGGATAACTAGACGGTTCTGTGGACGGAAAAATAGACGGGCATTTGGACGGGTAGGATTGGATTTTTTGCCTAAATGCCCAAAGCACCCAAATTTGGTGTTGGCAAAACTTCGAAGTTAAATAAAACCTAACCAAATTGCTATTTTTAGTAGTATCCAAGTTGCTATTTTTAGGAAGTTCTTCTTGAAGTCTAGTTTTAGCATCAATAGTCTATTCTTAAAAATAAATGATAGTGATTTATCGTTCCAAGACTTTGTGCAAGGGTACCCATTGCAATCTTGACTTCTTGTAGCATTGAGAGCTTTTGGAAATGTGCCTCGAAAACACAACAAGATCTTGGAGAAAACATCACATTCAAATTTGAAATTTAATTAAAAGAAAAATATGGAGTATACTTTTACAAGCCATAAATTGTTTGGGGTTATACATGTTAGGCAATTTAACCTCATATTTTTTGGGTCTAAATTTTTTTTAATTTTACTTGTGAAAACTGAAAAGAGGATTGGAAGACTTCACATCATTTTTGTAGTTTTAACACCCTCATGTTCAAACATTATAATCTTTTACTCTATAAGTGATATTGTTGTGTTTTAGCAACCTATGAGATTGCTAACATGTCTTGTTTGAATTTATACGGTTACAATTTTTTGCAAATTGATACACCTAGTCTCCTAATCAAAAATGTTGACATTTTGTTCAATAATGCCATAATGCCATTTGAGAAAAAATGGAAAATGTTAAATACTTTAATTTGTAAACTTTGGATTTTTAAAAAAAATGAGGGAGTAGTCAATCATGTGTCCAACTAAAAAAAGATTCAAACTAATAGAAAAGAAGTTACAAAATGTGAATTATTTAGGGTTTAATTCTAAAGACTTAAAGGAGATTTCATCAAATATGAAGCAATAGAGATTTTTGTTTATTATTTTAGGCTTTGGTAAAGAATTTCCATTGTTTTTATTTCTTAGACCCTAAAGTAACATACTCTCATTGTCCTTTTTGCAAGGGACAAAATGGATTTTCGATAGGCGCCCATGATCTAATTTTTTACTCAAACTTTTGAAAACTTTTTCATAAGAATGATAAAATAGAATGATAGATAAACTTATGAGTTTATTCATAATACAATTTCTATTCCAATCGGTGCCTAGGAGCAAGGGGTTAGGGATATGCCACAAGAACAGAATAACCTCAAACAAGGGAGATCGGGACACTAGGCGGTCCAGGACTCCGGGTAGACAAAAAAATCCACAAAAAAATGAAATACAAATTTGTATATTTTTTTCTAGTTGCATTATATTTTCTTTTAAATGGGAGGCTTTCATTCATCCCATTTGGATTAGGAATGGAAAAGTTATGGATTTTTCTATGGAGCGGGCAATCCTAGCCACTTCTTTAAATAGATTTGGAGCTTTCACTTCGAATGCTAATAACTTTCAATCCATATGGTCAAACATCACAAATTTTTTATCACGTCATCTAAGACAAGTACAAAACAAGATCCTTTGGTTCGATTAAAAAAAAAATTGGAAAATTTAATTCATAGGTGAACATAGCAAAAGGGGTGGTTTAGGGTGGTTTGGGCCAAAAAATGGACTTCGGACTTTAGGGCAACACCCAAAATAAAGATAGAACACTCTTTTACCTACCATCTAAGCATACAAGCTTCTTCTATACTATTACAAAAAGGTCCAATAGATTACAAAAATAGACAAAGGCGAAGCAACAATACACAAGGTGGAAAGAAAACGATAAATGTACATACTTTATAAATCCGCTGAAGTACATAGTAAACTAATAAAGGCTTTATATAATTACATATGTTCGCTTTGTACAACTTCCGGTATTTAATTCTATACATCTATCTAGTTATACACAATCTAGTCCAAAACTATCTATTCTACTTCTTCGATTACAATGCCTCGTGCTATGCTGTTTCTCAAAAATTGTTGCAATTCTCGTCGCGATTGCAAAGTCGTCAAAAGCTGAAATGCGTCGATGTCGTATCTATTATGTAAGTGGGAATAAATGGCACTTACGAGAGCTGGCTCATGGAAGGTATTGTCTTCAATGTACGTCATTTGTTCCTCAAAACTCAGTTCACCCTCAAATCCGACTGGCGCTGTCGCACTGTAAATGCGTACATAGTGTAAAAATGCATAGTAATACATTATTTCCATAGATTTGGTTTTAATAATATGGCCAATTTCGTTAAAATGGCGGTATTCCATTATATTGGCGGTTTTTGGGATGGCGGGGGGCCGAAATTGCGTTTAGAGATGGGAGTGGGGGTAGAAAAATACGTGTATTTCCGTTGATTTCTCCGCATGTGGGTCAGAATCAAGCCCATACGTACGTGCCAAACTCCTTACGGGCGCTATGTGACGTAGATGTCCATCATGGGGCATGTCCGGCATCGTGTTCTAAGGTCTAACACGTCGTCCTCAGAACAAGACGATCAGGTAATATACTCTGAAACCGGCCATTGAAGGACAGCTCCACCTTTTTCATAGATTTTCACGATTAAAAATCGCTCAGAGATAGAAAAAAAGTGGCCGAACCTAACACAAGTGGATTCGAAGTTTTAGACGCATTTCTGAATTAGTTACGGATTTCCAAAGAAATCTGTTGTATTCACCAATTTGTGATCCTTGGAAGGAAACTGTGGATACCTAGGCCGTTGATGGACTCCTGCAATAGAGAACACCTTTTCCTTGATTCAAGTAAAAGTCGTTAAGGTCCATTTCAAGACAAAATCATATCCATTTAGTACCTTTTTGTAGGAGCCTACTCAAGAAGACGGGCGCTTTTAGAGTGTTCTACCTCAATGGAAGTTCCAAAACATCTCTAAGCGCCATAATTTGTGCAAGGCGTGGATGACTGTTAGGATTTGTGGTGGATCACAAAGACACATAACATCACCACTTGGGTTATTGGCAAAGTGGCGAAGAGGAAACCAATTCACTGATCTGGATGCGTTTGCATGCACGGAGAGAACAGGGGCACAAATGAAGTCGCGGCCATTGTTTAAAGAAGACACACTTTATTGAATAGGGTCATAGTGGATTTTGCATAGGGATCCAACCCCGTTTACAACATTCCTAGCTCTCTCTTCTACCGGTTGCCGTGTATAGTAAAGGTACAGTCCGGGAAGAAAAGGTACAGTCCGGGAAGAAACTATTTACGCCGAACTTTTGGGGACCATGTGCTGCAGGACAAACTATAAAATGGGGGAAAGTACAATGTTAACTAAGTTCACACCGGGACAAACTATAAAACGGGGGAAGGTACAATCTTAACTAAGTACATTCTAAGTTCACGCCGGGACACACTACTTCAGTGTTCATTCGCCACCGCATAGGGTTGGATCTTCACTCCACATTCTCCAATTGCGCCTCCAAAACCGCCTCCAGCGAACTTCGAGTGAAGGGTCTTGAGCTTCATGAACAAAAGCAAGCGCCTATTTGCCAATCATGTCTTTGTGAGGTCTTACAACGCATTCGGAGATTTGCACACAAATGCTCGTCAATTCCGCCATGGACCAGTTCCGGCGTCGCCTCTTTGCCGAATACATCATGGTTGAACCGGTCGACTGTGAGGAATACAAGCAAGAGCACTCACAACCCATCCTCGTTCACAAGGGAAGTCAACTTCCTCTTCGAAAGAGGTTGACACATGGTCACCGTTGAAACACAACAGGACCCACCTCGCGAACAGGGTGTCACCAGCATACAAGGAACTCATTGGCGTAAGGAAGGACGGCGTTGTTATACAAATTTTCCTCCAGCAGTTTGAGTGTACTTGGTGGAAGCGACGGCCATCCACCGTCCATGTCCTAGCATCCGAAGTTTTTGAGGGTGGGAACCAGAAACGGTCTACTTTTCCCGGGAAGTCCACCGATGTGATGAGGCCGTTGATCGTAATACCTATTGGCTGCTCATAATTCAAGCCGTCGAGCGGATGTGGGGTTGTCCGTATTCAAGAATGCACGTAGAGAGCCAAGTTGAATACGAACGACCCACATCCACTCGGCGGCTTGAGTTATGAGCAGCGAATAGGTAATCCGATCAACACCCTCACCAGAGCGATCCACCGTCCCGAGAATAGTAGACCGCATCTCGCACATGCCCACAAAAACCCCGAATGCTTGGAGACGGAGGGTGGATGGCGCTCGCTCCCACCAGGTACACTCGAACAGCTGGAGGAAAATCTGCATGACAACGTCGTCCTTCCTTGCGCTAGTGAGCACCTTGTATGCCGGTGACGCCCTACCAAGAAGAGGGCCATTGATTCCAGTGCCATGAATCCCCCGTGAATATTCATGTCCGAACAGAAGTTCATAGGGGAGTCAACTTCCTCCTCGAAAGATGTTGACACATGGTCACTCATGAAACACACCAAGACCCACCTTGCGAATAGGGCGTCACTTGCATTCAAGGAGCTCCTGGGCGCAAGGAAGGACGGCGCTGTGATACACATTCTCCCCAAATTGTTCGAGTGTACTTGGTAGCAGCGACGGCCATTCACCGTCCACGTCCTAGCATCCGGAGCTTCTGAGGGTGGGAACCAGAAACGGTCGACTTTTCCCGGGAAGTGGATTGGTGTAAAGAGAGTGCCCATCGGAGTACCTATTGGCTGCTCATAACTCAAGACGTCAAGCGGATGTGCCGTCGTCCGAATACCATGGTGCATAGCGAGAGCCATGTTGGTTTACAACGACACGCATGCACTCGACGGCTTGAGTTATGAGCAGTCAATAGATACTTCGATGGACACCCTCCCCACACCGATCCACCGTCCCGAGAATAGTAGACCGCATCTGGCACATGCCCATAGAAACCCCGGATGCCGGGAGAAGGACGGAGGATGGACGTTGCTGCTACCAAGTACCTTAGAACAACAGGAGGAGAATGTGCATGACAACGTGGTCCTTCCTTGCGCCGAGGAGCTCCTTGAATGCAGGTGACACCCTACGAAGATTAGGGCCATGGATTCCAATGCCATGAATCCCCTATGAATATTCGTGTTCGGACAGAAGATGGGCCACGAGCGTCCCTACTTTTTTGCTCTACACAGTCGGCAAGTTCAACCATGAACGCGCCAGCACGATAACAACGCCAGAATGGATCCACACCGGAGTTGACGAGCATTGGTCCGCCTTTCTCCGAATACACTGCAGGGTCTTCACAAGAGACATGAATAGCAAATAGACGCCCGCTGTCGTTGGTGAAATGGTGGTTCGTTGACGATCTAGAATTTTGCAAGCTAGAGGGGGCAGTAAGCAATGTGGGTACGTATATGTCTATAAAGAATGTGGGGATGCCCTACAATTTATATTTAAAAAGACAGAGAAGCATTCGTACAATGTAATAGTCCTAAAGTACTCTCTAGACATCCCAAATCCTAAAACATAATCTAAATGGATTAAAGTCCTGACGTCGAAGACAAGAGTTCGGCGCAACGGGACGAGGACGTCGTCCAAGGTTTAGGGCGGGCGCCCTGAACCATTCACCTGGACGAGTAACTCACCCAGAAACTACATCGCCCTTGCTGTCGGACAGAGACCAAGTAGCCTGCACAAAGAGGCCAACGATCAGTTGCGGACTGCGAGAGGGCCAGATAGCGAATTCAAAGACATTCCGCTGGAGCATCAATTTCAAACAGCCGATGGAGGTAGTGATAAGCCGACCTTACGATACACGTAGTCGTCGACAACCTCATTTACAATCCCGCCGACGTGACGTCGACGCCGACCTCCTCTGGGGCGACGGAGCCGAAGCAAGAGCCCACTTCCTCCGTCATCCGCGTCCGCCGTCGCTTAGAGTGGCTCGTCTCCTGCCGCGGGCCGTCACCGGAGGGCCCTCCCAGCGCAGAAACACGGTGACGGCCCTGCACAAGCATCGGTACACGAGTGGGCATCATGTCATTTTCTTCCCTTTATTCTCTCTTGGAGATCTTCGGGGGATGAAATGATCGTTCCCGTGCCTAGTGTACTTTTTCACGACATCGGGATACTCTAGCAAGAGGGACCCGTCTTGCCATGAAGCGCACGCACGCATTCTGAGTCTGAGCTTCGTCTGCCTCATCGGAACGTCGGGGGCCCAACAGAAGGGGTTACTGGACAGGTATTGCGACACGCTAAGACCGGAATCTAGCAAGTCGCGGAGATACGAGGCCAACGTCCCCAACAGGATTCTGTCATGTTCGTTGCCGGCATAGGACAAGGGGAAAATGGCGTTGTAGAGCGGATTGAGGATGGTGCTCTCGGGCGAGCAATCGACGAGCAGGGTGTTGGTGGAATTTGCCCTGAAATTCGGCGCCCTGAACCTATCTTTGTCCCAGACGCCCTTGTGCAGGACTTTCAGCCGCAACTGCCCCTCGGGATGATCGAGGAACTGAATGTAAATGTTCTCCTCGAGATCGGGATCGGGCGAGACGTGGATGGGGTGCGCGGGGCAAGGTGCGTCCGGAACATACGGCGGAGGCCTGCACCTACACGCATTCGCCGGCCGTCTCTCGACTATGGAGATACACTCCTCGAGGGCTAGCACGCGCAAGGATTTCAGGCACTCCATGCCGCGGAAGAGGAAATCCACCACCGGTCTGGCGATTGCGGCGGGCAGTCTGGTCCACACAGATAAGTGGAACTTCTCGTCCAAGTTTTTCAAGAACTGGCGCATGTGCGGACGGCAGTAGAGGGTGTACTCGCCGAAGATGTGGCGTCTACTCGGGTTGTATTCTTCCTCCGATGGGGCCTCTCCCAGGGGCACGGGATTGTGCAGGACTCGTTGAACATGCTGGGTTCGACACAACACCCCCTCTACCTCCAGGATCAGGAAATAACTGAAGGGGGGAAGGGCGACGGGAGGGGGCGTCTCGTCGGGCGGCTGCGAGGCCTACGGATGCGAAACCCCATGCTCAAAGTGGACTTCAGAATGAATGACATCGATCCAGAACAACAGACATGCGTGCTAATGGAGATGTGCCGGGAAGTCTTCCTCATCGACGTGCTAATTCAATCGGACGTGCTATTTCTAACGGACGCGCAAACCCGATACAGACAAGCTAGGTAAGAGAGTTGGAGGGAAATGGAGCCTCACCTTTCTTACATCCGTGGGGGTGGCAACCTGGACCGCAGGCACTGCTCGCCCAATGGCATCAGGAGTGTCGACTTCCATGGGGATGGCGACGGTTTCCTTCCGGCGAGGGGACAACGATCGACGAGGTGGAGCAACCGGAACAGGTGGGGACATTGCAGACGCGTCGCCCAGTACAAGAGCTTTGTCACCCTGAACCCAAAATCAAAAGAGCGTAACTAGATTGCATATAATCAATTGAAAAGAAAAACGTATTGCGAAATGGAATGCAGTCACCAGAGATTGAGCAATTTATGTTTGTCAACAACACATCCAATATATTACAAATATAACAATGTTTTACAAACGGCCCCACTCTCACAGAAGAGATTTTCACATCCTAAGCCCACGTCTACGCTCCATGAATATGACAACGGAAATCCTAGCGAAGACAAAGAGAACCCCTATGACTACGGACCCACAGCCCCGTGGACTCGCCGGGATCTGGACGAACTCAAGGCCCCGGCGTAACACCCTCACATAGCGTCCACACCTTCACGACAAACATAAATGATGGGAGCTATGTCGAAGGGTTACCCACCGCGGGAGCCTCGTCGACATTGACCGGCGCCTGCTCCTCTTGCGTCTCCGGGCTCTGCTGCGTTGCCATCGCGGCCTGCACGCGGGGCATATTGCTCAGTCAAGTTAGTGAAGGACTGTTCCATATCTCCCAAGTCCACGTCGAGGTCGTAAGGGTCATCGTTGTGCATGATAGGACGATGGGAGAGTTCATGGACATGCACAAACGGAAATTGACTGAGGGCCAGGTCATCGACGTCTGGCTCGTGAGTGACACTCACCCCGGTTTGCGTTGCCTCTCCGAAGGCCAGGTGCCGAAGGCCAGATGCCGCGGACACCGTCGCCGAAGCTGGGTTCGTGGAGACTCCCGAGACGTTGTGAAGCTCGCTCGCTGGAGTTGGAATCGGAGAGACGGGAGGAGGAGAGGGAGAAGGCGCCGTCTTGGAAGTATGGATTTGCGACTTCATTTCCCTCATTTCCCTTATGAACTCCATGTTCTCCTTCCAAGCTGCTGCGTTTAGCTCATCCTTCTCGGCATGTTTCCTCCTCTCCTCCGCGAGTTCCTTTTCCCTGACTGCTTTCTTCGCCTTTCGCCTCGCCTTCTTCTCCGCCTCCTCCTGCAGCCATTGTTGCCTCTCCCGCTCCATTTTCTCCTCCCTCAGCTGTTGTTGTTTCCTCTCTTCCTCCTTCTCCCTCCTCAGCGCATCGATTTCTTCAATGCACTTGTCCATCTTCCCAGACTCCTTCCTCCTGACCTGTTCGACAATTCTCTACGCGAATGCGACGTTGATCCCGACCTTGACGTCCGGCTTCGTCTCCGCAGTTGCCGCGGCCGAACTCCCCCCGACCTCAGGTACAGTCCCCGCGTCCGATGATGATGCAGCTTGGGCGACCCTGAGAGTCTCGTCATACTCCTGCCTCAGCTTGACCGAATAGGACAAGCGCGTCTCGAGGTCCAATTCATCCATGTCGTCGAGTTCAATCGGGCTCTCCTTGGAATTCTTAACTCTCGACAGTTCTCTCGCGCTCGCCGTAGCATGGGCGCACATCGCTTGCTCTTCAGGGCTGGGTTCAGGGATCTCCAACTCAAGAGCGTCGACGGCGACTTGCACAAGCGTCAATGTT
Source organism: Rhytidiadelphus loreus (assembly GCA_947034895.1). Taxonomy (NCBI): domain Eukaryota; kingdom Viridiplantae; phylum Streptophyta; class Bryopsida; order Hypnales; family Hylocomiaceae; genus Rhytidiadelphus; species Rhytidiadelphus loreus. The sequence continues at coordinate 50,388,506 of OX344761.1, read as the reverse complement.
GTCACGCTCACTTCCTCTCTAAGAGCGGACGCGAGACGGAGGGACTTCAAGTCCTTGACGATGGTCCGCGACTCCTGGATCCTCTCTTTCATCGTCTTCTCGGAGGGCGTGGCGGGGGTGTGAATCAGATCAAGCCTCACTTTCTCCATCTCGTTTTGCTGCTCTTCAGAGAGTCGTGACCTCAGCAGACCCAACTCTATCTGCAGGTCCTCTATCTGCATCCTGGGTGGAGTGGATGGCGTCACCCATTCCGGCTGATGAGAGCTCGCGGTTCCGATCGATGGAGTACGGAAAGCAGGAACACGAAAGAGGTGACCTCGCACATCAGAGCGCCCGCCCTGAACCTGTTGGGATGGCGGAGGTCGACGCCAGGACTGCGGGAAAAGGGAAGCAGGCAAGCGAGAGTGGACCAGTACTGAGCGGGAGCTCCCAAGTGGCTGAGATGGTCGAGGCGGTTGGGCAGGAGATAGAGGATCAGACTGGGATTGGTGTGGACTGGAATCAGTCCGCCCGCTCTTATCTGCTCCGGTCTGAGAAGGAGAAGACAGAGGAAGAATGGGATCAGAGCGCCCGCTCTGATCTGCTCCAACTTGAGACTGAGAAGATGGAGGTGGGATGGGATCAGAGCGGGCAGTCTGATCTGCTGCAGGAGTGGAGTGAGACGGCGACGTCGGAGGAATTGGATCCTCCGGCTCATCATGGTGAGAGTCCGGCCTTGGCTGCCCGCTCTGGTCAGGCTGCTCTGATTGCTCGGTCGCATCGCTGTTAGCACGATCCAACGACGGCTCCCGGTTTCCCTGGACGCCTTCCTTGTCTAGCCGATTCCCGATCTGCTCACTTTGTTCATCTCCTTCCTGTTCGTCCGCGTTGATGTCGGGGTGCTCGATTTCAACGTGGTCGGCGTCCACGATGTTGAGGGCCTCGTCCGCTTTCGCTTCCTCGACGGTAGGATTGGGCTCCTCGTCCAGCTCCGGCCGGGTGGCTCTCGCTGGTGTCGGGGTGACATAGTCGTAACGCAAAGTCCAGCCGGGGACTAGAATATCCGGCCACATCTCCGCGCCTTTGCGATTATGCTGGGATTGACGCAGGAGGGCCTTCTGAGTGGAGATGATCAGAGTGACAAAGCTACGCAACAACATCTGCGGGCATTCAAAGGTTTTAGTCATTACTGATATTACAATGTCTAACGCCCGCTACATCGAGATGTACATCAGAAGAACTATGAAAACACAGCGTGGTCAGATGCTCACCGTGCACGCCGAAATTGGCTTCGCACCAGCGAAGACCAACATGACGGTTCCTTGATCCCTGCAGAACTTGTCGATGAAGCGCAGATACACCTCGTATCGGAGCTCATACTTCGACAAGGTCCTCGGATTGTCGTGACGACAGACCTCTCGATTCATGTAGATGGTTCCCTCATTGGTCAGGTCCTCGTCCTCCTCAACAAACAGCGAGGGCACCTCGTCGTTCGTGTTCACCACACTCGAGTTGACCCACCTCCACCGGGACCTCTGCAGGTACATCACGGAGACCTTGTTCTTCTCCTTGTACGTAGGTTCCCCCGCCCGACATACGTACTTGCACTCCCGCCGCATGTTGTAATCAGGAAGCAGTTCCTTCACAGCTTTGTCCACATCAGCCGCCCGCTTCGAAAAGAAGATCAGCATCCAAGTGTGGACAGACGAGGATATGACGGACTGCGAAACCACCTCCACCTCCTCGAGGATTTTCTTGTTGGCTGAATTGATCTCCATGGTCTCCACACCCGGAAACTGGCGGAAATCGATGATGCCCACCTCGCAGTACTTGAGGTTAGCGGGTCCGTCTACGGCGCGCTGGAGGACCCAGTTCTCCCTCTTGTAGACGTACAGCATTGGGTCGAACCTGCTTCCGGCTCGAAGCCAGCGGCACATTGAGGCCCACGAATACCTCCGCACATACTCACAGCGTTCATAGTTGACCATGACACGGTCGAAGGCGGCAAGGAGCTCATCGGATGGTAGGATGCTCTTCTTTCCTGAGCGCACCTCCGACTTCAGGTACTCCAGGTCGATGGTCTGGAGGTACCAGGTGTGGAAGCCGTTGATGCGCAACTGCGTCTTGAAGTCTTGCCACGCTTGCGGTTCAATGTCTCCGGCTGCGTTGATGACTTCGCCTGCCGATATCATGCCGCTCGACTTGCCCCTGTCTGCCAACTCCCTCGCCAGCACATTCTTGTACTTTCTGTTCGTGCACTACATGGCGATGGGAATGGCCGAAGTCCACGAATTCGGCTTCTTGTTGAGATAGACCTTTGGTGGTATATCGAGGATTTTCCGGGCAAGCTCACCCACCGCCGCGTCATCGAGGCCGTGCAGGTTCTTCATCATGTTGCTCGTGATGGGGAGGAACTTGTACAACTTCACGTTCCCCTCCTTGGTCATCGCTTCGTTGAAGGGTCCCCCGGAGTCAATGTCGTGAAGCGACCCCAACTCATGACCTTGGAAAACCTTCTGCCATGCAGCCCAGGTCTCCTCCGAAGCCATGATCACCTTCCACTCCCCCATCCGGTCTAGGTCGTAGATTCGTTGGGAGTTGCCCGATGGCTTGAGAAGACCAGTCGATTCAAAACTCTGCTCGGCTTTGACACGAAATTCCTGCAGGAAAATTAACACATTTGAATCGGACTCGGAAGTTGGATCCGTGTAGACCGACTGAGGTTCAACGGATCAGAGCGGGCGCTCTGATCCTGCCAGTCCTAATTCCTCCATCTCGGGGAGGGCAGTTTCCTATGCATAGACGGTATCCTAACCAAATCGATTCAGAGCGCCCGCTCTGATCTTCGAACTCCCAGATTTAGATTCAACATGAATTGAATGGGCAGGATGGATCGACTAAAATGCGTACCTCGTAGCGAGCAAATTCTTCGCCTTGTTCTTCCTTCCTCAGGTTCTTCCGCTGCTACGCCGGCCTTCGAGCATTGTCCCACAGATAGCGATAGTGTTGGATTGTAGCCGGCAGCGACGACAGATAAGGACCTGTCACGTTCCCGTCGTTGCACTTGCACGACAACGCGTGCAAGTGATTCTTGTTGTCGGACCATACGACCTCGCATGTCCACTTGCGCACCTTCTTCTTCAGCGCCTCGTCGTCGACCGATGCCTCTCCCGAGATGATTTCCTTGGCCGCTTTCCAGGTGTGCTGGCCGTTGATGATCTTCAGCGGAAAGGACTTGACGCAGTCCGCCCAACATGTTGGCCTAGCCTCCGTGTCCGGCATCACGGTCAGGATTTGCTTGGTGAAGTTGACCTTCACCATTCGATCAAGCACGGCCATCACACCCTTCTTCTCCAGGGGTCGGAAGATCATACCCGACTTCTCGTCCGCCTGAATCATGTCGTCGACTTCGAGCTCAAAGAATGTCCCCCGCCCGAATATGTACATGTACTTGGACAGTTCTTTGAACTTCTTATTCGCCACAGCCTCGGCCTTCAGTCGCTTCCTCGCCTCTTCTTCCTCCGAGCGCTTGGCCTCCCTCTTCAAGACGAGATCCACGAACAGCTTATCCGGAACGGCGTCGGGATCGTAAGGCACGGTGTCTGGGTTGTCCAACCATTTTCCATTCACCTTCTTGATCGCCTGCTTCTGCGCGACCTCCTCGGAGACGTCCGTGTTGTCCGGCAGGTCGCTCTGCTGTGAGGAGCTGGGCGACTCAGCATCTGCCTGCCGTTGTCTGACCATCCTTGCCGCATCTTGCGATGATCCGGCCGCGACCTCGGGTTGAGGATTCCTCTTCCTCGTGGCTTTTTTCTTTTCCCGCGACCTCGGTCCGGAACGCCCCGCAGATTCTTCGGCAGGCTGTGGAGGGATGATTGGGTCCCTCTCTGCCTCCGGGACGGTTGGTGTGTCACCAGTTCGAGCTGCCGGTTGCGCTGGGATGTTCGCGCCCGTCTCGGTTACCTCTGACGCGCGAGAAGCACGGGGTCGAGTTTGCGCCACGTTAGAGGCTCCAGCCAAGGCCGATGCGGCCGGCGATCTGGCCCGCGTGGTTGCGCTGGAGCTTGATGCTCCTCCCCTCTTGGATTTCTTCTACTGTCGGCCTTGCGAGTCCATTTTATTTACTTGCTTCTGCTTAGACTGGAGTTCGACTGTTACCGCAGCCTGTAGACTGTTTGCATTGGTGAGAAATGATTTTACTACCTGACCAATTGCTACAAAATCGTCTAAATGAGCTTCTACTCTACCTTTGATGTCGAGCATCAAGGTTTGGAATATATGGGGAACTTGCTCGTAATTTTTCAGGATGCGTTCGTGACAGAACGTCATCTCATCTTCTACCCTAATGGCTAGCACTCCGAATGCGTTGTTCGAAGTGTTCACTACATCTACCAGAATGGCCTCGCGCAGCACATTCACATTGATGACTACGAGTTCCCTAAATGTTTTCCATCTGGGGTCTCCGTTACTCGTGAAGCCTAGTTCTAAACAAAATACAGGGGAGCCCTCGAGGTAGCTCATCTCCACGGTCCACAGGGCCTTGGATGCGACAAACTCCAGAGGAGTTTTCCCTTCGACGAGTGCCGTCCAGGACTCGTGCACTCTCTCTGACGCAATTGGTTTGATGTACCCGGTGAGGTGTGGCGTACTGTCGAGGAAGGACTCCATTGCACTGTGCACAGACACTGGTACAAATCAGACCGTGCGCTCTAATCCGCACCTGGATATAAAACAGTGGCGGTACTACTAATTATGAAGTAGTTTTCGACCGAGGGGCTTTACTTGATTCATCATTTGCTTGGAAACTGAATTCCAGTCTATTCTACTTGGTTAGACTGCGGACCTGCTCTTCATGATTCGTCATTTATATTCACGGGTAAGATCAGAGCGGGCGCTCTGAATCTCTCTCGAGTATATCCTTCATGGGAGATGAATTAATAATCACCAGCAATATTTCATTAAACTGAGTTGGGGTCTAGGGCCATTACTATGGACGGTTTACCATGATCTATGTCTAATTCATCTCTGGTAATCGAATGCACCCTCGATAAGCGGAGTGATGTTCAGCTAGACTCCGCGAAGGAGGTTTAGAGTGGGCGCTCTGATCATCCCCTTGTTTATCTGGTACTAATGAGGATCTGATTTCCCTTCTATCCTATCCCTACAAAAGTGATACTTCACTATATACAATGCGGTCAGTTATCTCTTCGACTGAATCAGAGCGCCCACTCTGAACCACTTTGTGTTATTCCCTTTTGGTGAGGTTTAGGATGCCCACTCTGAACCAGTTTCTAATATGCTCGACCTGTTTGATTTAGAACGCCCGCTCTAAACCTGTTTTGAATCTGCTCGACCTATTCTGTCCAGAGCGCCTGCTCTGAACCTAACTGAGCGCTATAGCCTGTAGGGTGTTTGGAGGATCAGAGCGGGCGCTCTGATCCTGCACTCATTTGATTGTTTCAAAGCGCACTCTGATCTTCAAAGCTCAAAGGCTTGCTCTGGTAGGTCCTGTGCGGGAGCTCGATCTTCCCCGACAACGAATATTTAATTAAGTCTCTTTGATTCGAAACAGGCTTCTGAGAGGATCAGAGCGGGCGCTCTAATCCTCTAGGATTTGAGTTGGTTCATTACGCCTGCAGTGATCCTCCCGCCACGCATGGTCTCTCTGGTAGGTTCAGGGCGGGCGCTCTGATCCTCCCCGACTACGTTTGATACAACAATCTCTCTTCCGTTCAATGCAACATTCTGAGAGGATCAAAGCGGGCGCTCTGATCCTGCAGGATTAGGATTGGTATAGAGCTCTTGCTTTGATCCTCGAAGCACCAAAGATCGATCTGGTAGGTTCAGGGCGGGCGCTCTGAACCTCCCCTACTATGTCAAATTCAGTGCGCTCTATTTCATCCAAAACAGTATTCTGAGGATTAGAGCGGGCGCTCTGATCCTCCCCGACTACGTTTGATACAGCAATCTCACTTTCGTTCAATGCAGCATTCTGAGAGGATCAGAGCGGGTGCTCTGATTCATCCCGACAACGTATGATTCTATAATCTCTCTCTCGTTCAAATGTGCATTTTCAGGGGTTTAGGGCGGGCACTCTGGTCCTCCCCGGCTACGTAGAATTCAACAATCTCTCTTTCAATCAAACAGCATTCTGAGAGGATCAGAGCGGGCGCTCTGATCCTCCCCAACTAGGAATGATTAATTAATTTCACTTTCGTTCAAAGCAGCATTCCGAGAGGATCAGAGCGGGTGCTCTGATCCTCCAGGATTTGGATTGGTTTAGAGCGCCCGCTCTGATTCTCCATGCACCCAACATTGCTTGGGCAGGTTCAGAGCGGGCGCTCTGAACCTCCCCGACTAGGTACAATTCACGTCGCTCTCTTTCATTCAGAACAGCATTCTGAGGATTAGAGCGGGCGCTCTGATCTTCCCGGGCTTGGAATGGTTCAGAGCGCCCGCTCTAATCCTCCAAGCACCCAAGAAGGCTTGGGAAGGTTTAGGGTGGGCGCTCTAAAGTATTATATGCGGCTTTGAAGGTGCGCGGTTACAGGCACCCATAGTCCTAGTGCGATTTCTATGTCGTTCTATGCTCAATCTGAAGGGGTAACAAATGTACCTGGTATCACTGAAGTCGCTGCAATTTGCAAATCCTGCTTTCTCCAAGCTACAGATTTCGCCCCTGCACCAGAACTGCAGCAATGCCAATAGTAATGCACTCACGGTAATGCCTTCGTTCGAGGTTCACCAAATCCAGACCTACATTCATGAATCAAATCCCTGATAGTTTAGAAACACAAGTGCTGTACAAACCCTGGCTTCCGCTTAGCCGAATCCTAAGCTAACCGGAGGATTGAAGAAATGATAAACTCCCGATATATTCACAACTCACGCCGAACACTCACACTAAAATTTCACGCGCATAGGAATTTTTGGCACTGAATGTAGAGTTCAATGAGACCCTAAGCAAACCAAAGCAAATACAGACATTCCAAACCCTAAGACAACAATAGTAAACCCTGAAATCGAAATTATAGAGTTCCAGACAATTTCATCAATGCAGCAAACAAAAAGAACATCAGAAATCCAAGCTCTGTCAAATCCTAAGCAAACCCAGGCACAGACAGACCATAACATATTGGAAATCCAAGCTTAGCGAAAACCTGAGTAGATCCTAAGACTGAAGAAAAGATGAACTCACCGTATATTTACAACTTGTAAACCCTCCGCGCAAAATCAGTCCGCTGCTGCACTTCCACGCGAACTCTCACAAAAGAAAGTAAAACCCTCCAAACACGAACTCAAGCACGATGAACCCTGAAAGATGCAAACACCGCAATTGATTCAATGATCAAAACTAAACTCCGCAGTGTGAACTCTCGCTCCGCCCTTTAGTCCAAAAGTCTCACATGCTAAACCATCACACAAACAAAAATTTCTGGCACTACATTGCAAAAACTAGAAAGAACTAGAAGAATCGATTGCACCTTAAACCCTCCACAACAAGCACCGTGGTTGATTGAATGATCGAAACAACTCCGCAGTGTAGACTATCGCTCCCTTCAACCCCGAACATTCACAGCCCCGCACTTTCACGCGCACAGGAAAAGCGGACCCTCAATTGCCGAAATTGGAACTAACTTAGAGAATCAATCGCAAAACCCTGCTGTAGCACTACCGCGCCTTCGACTCTCCCACAAGAAAGTGAAATTCTCCAAGACCGCTCTCTCTGATCCAAACAGCGTGATTGAACCCTAAACACACGAACTCCCCCAAGGCGGACTCTCAAAACAAACAAATGGCACTGAAGAACTGCCAAATCATGAGCCCGGAGCAAGACTGTGAAAAAACAAACAAAACGCTTCTTTCGGGAGCACCAAACCCTATGTGTGGTCTCATGCAACTGGCCCAGATTGATGACCGGCCCTCCTGGTACTTGGACAGCCTATACCCGGACACTCTATACCCGACCTATACCCGGATCCGAGCCTACGGCCTATTTTGATTAACTTGGAATTTCCTATAAATTAACCAAAATGCCAACATCTCCATATTAAGTTGTATAAATTCAGTAAAATTGTAACCGTAGGAATTTCAACTTGACCTCATGTTGGAGATCTCATAGGAAAAGTAAAGAAAACAACATCACTTAGACAGTGAAAGATTATAATGTTTGACCGTGAGGGTGTTAAAACTGCAAAAAACTTTTAACCTTCTTCTCACAAGTCAAATTTAACCCCTAAAGGACCAAGCCCTTTTTTCTACCTAATAACACTCAAAACTGCCATATCTATGGCAAGGAGTAAAAAAATTGAAAAATTGTTATTTTTTCATATCTAACCGTAGGATCTTAAACTTAACTTGTATGAGAGTGTGTGGCAAAAATTTCAGAATTTTTGCCCGCTTAGATTGAAAGATATCTGCGTTTAAAGTGGGAAAAACAAGTTTTTCAGCACATTGCGGGACTAGATTTTTTGACTTTGAACATTTTTAACTTAAAATTTTTGCACTACAGAGTTTGAGCTTTAAATCTTTATAGTGAAAAATTGAGTTAAGAGTCTAGAAAAAAAAAAAAGTTCAAAAAAAAATTAATTATCATTCTTAAAAAAATTGTTAAGTAGAAGTAGGTACGAGATAGAAGGAAAATCTAAAATATTCTTATATTTCACATGGAATTCAAATGCACTAATCCCTATGGTGAGATTGTTCTAGCAAGTAAATCAAACCATGCACAAAAAAAAAAAAAATGAAAAATTTGAGAAATTGCATTCATAAATGAGTCCTACAAGTAATTTTTTTCAACTATGAAGATGCTCTAATCGCCCGAAAAACAAGAATGTCCATAACTTTCTCATCACATATCCAAATGAAATGAATCAAAGCTTTCCAGATACAAAAAAATATAATCTATGAGAAAAAATAATATTAAAAAAAAAATTCAAATTTTTGTCTATTTTTTCCGGCTGCCCGAGCTACCCGCCGTCCCCTCGTTTGAGCTTATTTGGTCATAACTATTGTTCCTAGGCACCGATTTTGAAAAAAATTATATTCCCACAAAGCTAATCAACTTTTCGACGTGCAAATAAAATTTCAAAAAATTAGGAGAAAATTTCAGCCCGTAGGTACCTGCCCGAAAACGCATTTGTCCCCCGAAGGGACAATGGTCCTTTAGGGGCTACAAAATACGAAGTCATAGAGTTCCAGTAAAAAGAAATGGAAAACACGTGGTCCAAGTTGCAATTATTCCTAAACTAACGACTCCCAAAAAGAAGATGCATTGGTGGTCACATTAAATGACATTGTACGTGAAATTAACAAAATGTGGGCAACAACCTTGCCTTGTACTTTAATGTCCAAAAAAATATAATGTATAAGGACCAAAAATATTCCGAATTGTAATTCTTGCAATACAAAAATTTGTTGCCCCCTCTCCCTTCTTTTGAGCTTATTTGGGCATCACTTTTGTTCCTGGGCACCAATTGAAAATAATATATATTCCCGTGAAACAAATCCGTTTTGCTATCTCGATAGAAATATTTAGTTTTCTCCAGTTGTGTCCTTTTATACAAATTTATGGTGATCACACTTTCATCACACGCATATGAATGCACATGAAATTTGGCTTAATTTAATAAATACTAGTTGAATGTTTTCATGATTTACAAATTTTTAACCACATAATCATATTGGACGTGAAAATGCTATTTGAATTATAGTGAAATAAATAATGAATCACATTATTTAGTATTAGTTGTGATGACTCCTATAGAAATTAAAGTATAAGATTTTTCAGTAAATGGAATACACTAAAAGTGAACTTTTCACTCTACATATAGATTTTTTATTATGGGAACTTGAATGAAATCGACGATAAATGTAAATTAGGTTTTATCGTAACTATATGTTAATATTGGTACGCTAATCTTTCTTTATAATTGTATTTTTTATCTTTGACTCAAGCTAAACACTATACGAAATTCAATGCAATACATGTGGGAGGATGTGTCACTCCAATTCACCCACACAAAGAGCAATTGACCATGGATGTAATAACAAATTCTAAGGAAAAATTACATGAATGATACAATTTCAAGAGTCTACCTTCGCGGTAACTAAAAAGAACACGTGCTTTATTCAATAAAGTTGCCTATGCAGTTGGAGTGAAACATTATTGGAAGAGAATGCTTGCACATGGCAACAAAAGTCACAATCAATTCTAATTTTTTAATATACTGCGTTAGTAGTCCGAGGGAATCTTTACTTTCTCTTCTATTGACCCTATTAACCTCTAAAACACCGTCATTTTTATACTAACAAGAAGACACGTACCAAAAATTAATTGAGTAAGATAAAAGACTTCAAAGTTTACTTTAGACTATTGAATGCAAAACCAACAAAGCCAAACAAAAGAATCCTCATGAATTTTGACTCAATCATAAAAATAGACTGATTCAATATTTTCCAAAAATATACAAATATAGAAAACAATTTTTAAACTGAAATCTTTTCGAATGAAGAGCTTTTTTTTAATCTACCTAGACTGCCATTTTAGAAAAACAAAACAAAACATATTCTGCCATAAGTTTTTATGAAATTCAATATTTCCAAGGAAATAAATAATAGGTGGTTACATTTCATTTGGTCATGAAGTCTACAGGATTGTTCTTAACATGCATTTACAAATTATATATATTATTTTCATGTTCACTGTCCCACAAATTTTGAGACGTTGGAAATTTCGGTTTAGGGTACTATCAAACATGGCTCATCATTTTCATACAGTACATGGATACCCAAAAAAAATTCAAATTCTCAAGAGATATTTTAAACTAGTTCAAAAATAGCAAAATTAAATATAATCAGCCATTTCAATTGGAAAAGCTACTGAATTGCATAAAACATAGATAGACATCATGTCCATTAGAAGAGATTTCAGCCCTGCAGAAGACTCTGAGTTATTACAAGTTCCCAAGCACTCCCATGCTGCCAAATCAACATGCTGATGTGGTCGGGAGATGACCTCATCGGCAACATATTCTTTAATTATTATTTTTAAATAAAAGCATATAAATAAAAATTATAAATTGCAAATTGAATTTTTGAATTTTTGAATTTCTAAAATTTTAAAATTTCTATACTTTAATTTCTGAATCTCTGAAATTTCTGAATTCTTTAAATTATTGAATTCTTTAAATTTTAAAAATTTCTTTAAATTTCTTTAAATTTCTTTAAATTTTTGTATTCCTTTCAATTTTTGAATTTCTTTTAATTTCTTTAATTTCTTTAAATTTTTTAAATTATTAAATATTATGGGCAACAAAACAATCTTCATAGAATTTGAATGAAACGGCCTTTTTGAAGCTTGAAAACTCGCTTAATGCACCTCTCGGCATCCTAAGGCATGATTACAAGCATGAATGGCTTCAAATAAGAGCATTATTGTTGTACATTCCAATGATTGAAGGCATTCATTGGTACCATTCTATCAATAGGATTCATAATGTAAAAGCAATGGAGCATTCATAGTCATCCTTTAATCTCACGCTTTAAGGAATTCTATAGAGTTTGACTGATGGTTTTCAAGTTGTAAACTATAGAGTTCAACTCATGGTTTTCAAACTTACTATAAACTATAGAGTTTGACTCATGGTTTTCAAATTGTATGTCCAAAACCAAAAATAAGAAGGTATTAAATAAAATTTGGTCTTGGATTATACATCTTCCGTACGATTATGACATAAGTATTATTTTCCACTTCATTGTCACCGCCATTTATACAGTTTTGGGAAGTGCAATGGTCTAAATTATATACAGGGTTTTAACTGAACATGATTTCTGAGCACCACCTTAAAATTGATTATTATAGTGGTTCAAAATTTAATTTGATCATAAATTCTACATGTCCTATACATTAACATCTTCTCCAAATTATGTTGCTTCTCCCTCATCTCTTTGGATTTCATTATATATAGTTCCTTGTCATAATTATTTTTAGTGAAAGGTTTAAAAAAATTACCGAGATTTGAGATGCTCATTAACCCTTAAAGGACATTCACTATATATTCAACAGAAACGCTCCAAAACCGCCATGTCTAGTACAAGTACCAAAATTTTGGTTTTTTTTTGGGACATATTTTACCATAGGATCTTGTATTGTGTACTATCAAAATCATGTGGTGGCAATTTCAAACATTTCGACCAGGTGGATTGCAAGATATAAGCATTCAAATGAACTAACATCTTTTTTTTTACCGGGTCTCTAAGAAAAGAAGGGCAATTGCATTTCACAAGCTCACATTTTTAATAATAAAATGACGTAAATGGTGGTGCTTCCTTAGATTTGTTTTCTTAGACAAGTTGGCCACATGCTTGAAGAATTCAGATACTTTGGAATAGTACAACATATAGGAAAAAATTAATAAGTAGTAGAGAATGATTAAAAATACTATATTATTTACAATTTAAATATGGAATTGAAAATTTCCAACCCCAATGGTCTAAAAGTTTTAATAATGTATCTACATCCTACGATTTGATTCTTGTCCCAAAATATTGAAAATGGGGTAAGATAAAGGATTTCAAAGTTTATTTTAGAGTATTAAGTAGGAAATCCAAAATTGCCCCCAAACAAAAAATCCTCATAACTTTTGACTCATTGATCTTAATGTCATGATCCAAAGCTTGTCCAATATATGAAACTCTAGAAAATCAATTTCAAATTTCTATATATGAAAAAAGTGATTTTTTCTGATGTGCCCAAACTACCCAGTTATGATAGAAAGTAACCTATTAGGCTATAACTTTTGATTTGTCTTTCCAAATGTAATGAAGTTTGGTGCGTATGAAAGATCTTCTCGCCCCAAATATGAAAATTTCCACTCGAAGGCACCTACCCAAAATTTCTATACAACCAAAAAACACAGTCAGATCCTTTAGAGGTTACTTAATTTTAACTCTTTTAAATATAGAAGGCTTAGAAGACCAAAAGGTTCTAGAAGTCCAAATTTAACAAAAATGGGATAATGCACAACAAGTCGGATTACTCATAATGAACTCATACAGGACCAAGGAAGCTCTACAGACAATGAAGAATGATACAATGTCATGTTAAAAGTGTTTGTACACATTAACCCATAAAGTACCATTTTCCCTTTGGGAGACAATATGGTCATTGGACCGGGACCTCGAGTCTCAATATAGTACATTATTTTCTAAATGAATTTCTACTTTAATTTCTACATTGTACACATAATATTTAGTAACTTAGTTATTAATATGTACATGGGAATCTATGATTCATTCCATTCATATCTATTTCATGAAAATTATGAAAATTATGAACAATATTATTTTTTTAGGATTTTTTTAGGATTTTTTTCTCACCTCCATTTTTATATTTGGAAAAAGAAAGTTGTTCACATGGTCAAGTTTTGAAGCTCCAACAACCTCACAATAGACATTGGTGTATTTCAATTCTACCGTAAAACACAAACAATTTTCTTGAATCTATTTCTTGAATCTATTTTCTATTGAATTTTTTTTTAATGAGTAGAAACATTCATTTGTTTTTTTATAATTTTTAGTACATCATTAACTTATAATTATCCTTATCACAAAAGATTAGAAAGTCAAAACCAATAGAGCAAAGGTTATAAGTTAAGTTCTGAGGAAGTTGAACAAGGTGAAATCTATTCCACACAGTCAATCTTATAATAGTCTAATAGAAGTTCCCACGGATAGATATGTGTAAGATACAATTTTGGTCCTTGTTATAGAAATTGCATTCTACAGTGTTTTTTGGCTGGACAAATGATCCTGGGACTTTGGTGAATAATATTTTGAAGTTGCACTTCAATTTTGTGCTTTGCTAATCTACAAGGTGATTGTATTTCTAGTACTCTATAATTAGATTTGAACTTAATTTCCTTGAACAACCTTACCACTTAAGCGTAGACCTTACAGTTGCCACGAACTCAAAGCCCTTAACCCCACAGTACAAAACCTATATCAACCTATAACCTATAACTAAAAGTAGCAGAATTGTATAATTATTAACAAATCTGTCTACTAGAAGTTTTATAATGGTGGAAGCTCTACTTTAAGAAAGAATGTAAGAACACCGTCCCTTTATCCAATTTAAATCCCATATTAGCTGTAAAGTACAATGCAAAGTTCCATTCGCAAATCCATCTAAATTTCTCAAATTTCCATCAAATTCAATCTTCCAAAAAACATCGGTGGACTGACCCATGTCACTGTTCAAAGGTATCTATTTCAATTATCTCAATTGTTATATATTTCTGCAGTAGTTGCGGAAGCATGAGTCCCTCGCAAGTGACATCTATAATTCCTTTTGCCTAAAATAAGGACTGACAAGGTGTGCTCGCGGCTGCAAAATTGAATCCCATTGGAAATATTCGAGGTTTGTCGTTGTATTTGTCAAGTCCTGCCTTTGTCATGTCCAAATGAGGTCAGGTTTTAGAACGAATTTTAGTAAACCTAGTTAGTACTATACTAGTTAATGAAATGAGGTGGCTTTGTGCTAGAACATTCAATTTGACTTTTGACACTATTAGAATATATAGCATTCATATACAAGAATCTAGTAGTACTAATTTATGCTAATTCTATTTTTTACTTTGATAATTTGTTATAGGACCACAATATAGTCCAATTGCCATCAGAATTGCATGTATTCATTAAATTGAGTACACCTTTGGCGAACTCTAAACTTTATATATAGATTTTTTATATACTATCTATTAGATAGGCCTGTTTTGAGAAGCCAGTGAAACCAAAAGTATGTAATTTTACTTTCATGGCTAGAGGAAGAAGAGGAGCTCTTATTCCGTGTGTTTTTCAGAATTTTCGTAGTGAAAATGAAATTTTGGCGATTTTATAAGCCAAAAGTGCATCTGTCGCTCATTACGCACGTAGACTGTAGCTGTAAAGAATATAGAAACTACAGTGAATGGATCAAATGACAACTTCAATTGTTCATGACGCTTTCTAAATCATGCAAAATACATATCAATTCAATTTAACCCTAGAACGTCTGGATCCATCTCCATAATTGGCTACTTGGGAAAAATCATTATAAAGTACTATTTGGAAGAATATTTTGGACATGATATACAAGTAAAAGTTGTAGATTATGAATTTCAGATTCCATCTCTGCGGTTAGATTCACCTATGCTACCATCAATATTTTTTGCAAAATTTTGGAAAAAAAAATTCAAAATATCTTCTGAATTCAATTACAAGCAGATTATTATCATTTTTTGAGTAAAACTTGTTGGAATGGATTCCAGATGAGGTTCTCTTCATGGGGTGATTTTTTGAATTTTTTTTGTTCTTAAAATCTATGACCTCAGTCTTGCAAACTCAGTTTTGAACAAAAATCAATGCAATTTTTGGCTTGATAAACTTTCACATTTATAATTTAAGAAAAATATGAACTCTAGTAACACCAAATCCAACCATTAGATAGGCCAAAAACTTGACAAAGTATCACCACAAATTAGATGACTTTCATCCAAACAGTGATGAGAAAGAAAACTCCATTTTAGTCTGTACATCGTCCAAAAAATGGACGTCGGAGCGCTCCAGGGTTAACCCCTAAGTGCCTAAGCCTTTTCAAGTGTGTTTTTCCCATGAAAAAAGAACATGGGCTTATAGTTATCTCCATTGAAACAAAATGATCTTTTTTCAAAATCTAACCGTACGGATGTTTAAAGAGCTTGCTTATTAGTATGTACACCAATTTTGAATGCAAAATTCCATAAGAGTTGTGAGATTATAATAAGAGAAATGTACATTTTCTATTTTTAGTATGTTGTCCCTCTCCACAATGTTTCAGAAATTTGCACATAAAAGCTTTTTGGGATTAGAAGTAACATGAACAACTACAAATTGTGTTAGCACACTAAAATACCCTTTCAAAAAACTTAATATCACTTGAAAAGCTATTAAACTCATTACACAATCCACCTTGCAATTGTTGAGATGCAATTTTTTTAATAAGTATAATTCACAAATTCCTCCAAATCAAGACTTGCTTGTTTAAATTTTCAATGGTGAAAATCATGAAAACACTTCACTCTTTCGATTGGGACCATTTTCAAAGCAAATGAATAAGTGAAAGTTTTTAGATCTCAAATCAAGTGAAATTGCTCAAAGTTGAAAAATGAAGTAAAATTAGCAAGCTTTACTCTTCCATTAACGGACATAAATGGCTTTGGAGACCTCTCAACACTCAAATATGTACCTTTTTCAGTGAAAAATGAAAGTTTTGAATAGTAAACCCTAAAAACTGCCCAAAAACAATTTTAAAACGGGCAAACGAATTTAACTGCCCACTTCAAAATGAGCCTGAAATTTCAGATCGACCATATATGGTCGATGAGGCAGTTAGGGGTTAAGGTAGGAGCACCCAATATGACACCTGTACCTAATCCCTGTTCCTAGATGGACATCAAACCGTCCCTGGGCTTTTATTGAATGGTCTTTGACAAGTGTCATAACGTTTTCTCCTCTCTTCACTGTGATTGGGTAAGTGCTGAATTTGTCAGAATTCAGATTTGGGTCCACGTTCAGGACGGTTCCAGTGGTCTAGAGGACTGAAACTTTGAAAGTCCCAGAAACCTCTTCATTTTTTTGAACACCACGAAAATGTTAATTTCCTGAAATGTTGTCTCCAAATATGCTGAATTCTTTAAACTGTCGATTTGGGGTGCTTCCACCTTATTAGTTCAACTTACAATTAAAAATTACGTTAAAATCGCATTAACTACCTTTCACTTCCACTGTGAGGTTGGCGTCCTCTTTCCTCTTCGTCGCATATTATCGGCGGTTTTAGGTTTTCCGGTGTCAAAGTGTATTCCTGCCTTTTTTTTGGGAGACACACAGAAGTTGTGAAGCAACCTTCGGCAGTTCTCCACTGAAGTGTACGGTGATTTCTCAGCCTTCGCGTTCGACCCGTCGACCTCTCCATTCCGTTTGCTCAGCTTCCTTCATCACCCTGGAAGTGAAAGGTGCTTTTCATTTCGATTGTTTTCCTCTTGAAAGGCTTGATGTTTGATTTTCAATTTTCGACAGCCTCGTCTATTTGCGCTTTATTGTGGTGAATTTCATGTCTTGCAGCTTTGCGCGTAGGAAGTTGGGAAGTTCGAATTTCTACTGCTGGTGGATCTCCACCGAATCGGACCTTGATAATTGGAGGTACGCTTCCATTGATTTTCACTCCATGCATTTCATGTTGCGTTCGTGCATTGAGACCGATTAGGGTTTAGTCTTGGTACATGCGTAGAAGTCATTCATTTAGAGGTCCATTGTTTGAATGATTCCTTGATTGCGCTTGCCTATAGCGTCTTCGCGAATTGCAATTCCCGAGTGATTGAATCGCAAATGGCTAGTAGTACTACGTAGTGGACAGCTTAGATTTCCTTTTCCTAGAATTATGAATTCTCGGAATCCGAATTCATGTGATGAGCGCAATTCCTTTTCGTGCTTTCCTTGAACTCATGATCAGTGTAGCCTAAGAATTGGATTCCTGCATTCACAATAGTTGCATCATCGACGTGTGAAGATGGTGTCTCGAAATCCAAAAACATTCTTGATAGTATAGTTCATTCACTTGTTATTTATCCCGAAGCTGCACATGTGCTCATGACCATAGTGAATGACTGGAGTGGTTGGGCCCCGCATAGGTCAGTGGAGGTGCCCTGATGGGTTTCAATATTAGTATTGTCTTCCACTTGGGGCGTCAAAATGGATCAGTGCGCCCGCTCTGAACCTTTTTGATGCCTCCAAAGTCGCGTTCGTGATTGGTGCCTTTTTCAATTCAGAGCGGGCGCTCTGAACTGAATCGTGAGGTCCACACTGTGTCGGCAATGAGTTCAGGGCGGGCGCCCTAAACCTTTTTTTCGTAGACGTGGACTTAGTCAGTTTTCGGTCCAATTCAGTTCAGAGCGCCCGCCCTGATTTGGATTTTCGTGGCCACGGTCTCCCCAATCTGTAAAGACCCAGTTCAGAGCGGGCACCCTAAACCTATTTTTCGCAGACGTGGACTTAGTCATTTTTCGGTCCGATTCAGTTCAGAGCGCCCACCCTGATTTGGATTTCCGTGGTCACGGTCTCGCCAATCTGTAAGGACCCAGTTCAGAGAGGGCGCCCTAAACCTATTTTTCGCAGACGTGGACTTAGTCAGATTTCGGTCCGATTCAGTTCAGAGCGCCCGCTCTGATATGGATTTCCCTGGCCACGGTCTCGCCAATCAGTAACTTGGATCCAGTTCTGAGAGGGCGCTCTGAACTGAATTGGAGAGACTAGAGACCCGACAACTTTCTTGGAAACAATTGTGAGTGGGCACTTCAAGCATTGATCCTGTTTATCCTGTGTGACACGACCGAGTCTAGTTGTGTTCATGGCGGGCGCTCTGATCTGTCGAATCGGTTTATTTCTTCTTGCATTGGCAATCACCATATTTTTCTGGCCTGTACCCTTGACTGTCTGACATTTCGCTCAGTAGTTATGTACATGAAACTTTCTTTTTTATCTTTGTCTTTATGGAATACCGAGATTTGAATTGTTTCTTCAAGAGACTTGATTCGTGCCTATACGTCATCTGATTTGCCTTCGCGTCTAGCAGCCACGCGTCGGCAATTACTTCGTACAAGCTGTGGGCCCCTGCCAATTCTTTGACATTTCATTCTATGACCGCGACCATCCTGTCAACAGCCCTGAGTATATCTTCCACGCGATTCCACTGTAGGAATCTTCGTTGTGGCGTATGACTTCTTCTAGCGAATCTGACGGTGACGAGGTGCAGCGTTTTTTTATCGAGCCCATCTTGATTTTTCTATCGTTCGCAAGTCTTCGTTTCGTTTCGCTTACATCGTGCAAATGTCATTCGTGAATCCTTCGACGCTCAGGGTTTCGAAGAATGTGAAGAGGAGGATGTGGACTTGGAAGCAGTTGCTGCGGAGGACGAGGACACTAGTCCCATTCCGGATTGCGAAGGCATTGCCCGCGACGGATGGTCTGGTAAGGCCCTACTCGCACGACACGCGGACGGCTCGGACTTCGCGGAAGTGATCATCATCACTGCCGACCCAAACGCTTGCATTGATGGGAGGAACAGGTTGGGTAAGGACGACGTGGGCATTGTTGTACTGGAAGTTCGGAATGGGGACCCCAATGCTGGGGACATGTGTCTGCGTTGGCCTATGCGCCAAGTGTTTTATCACGGGCAAAATGGGTATGTTAGTATGTACGACCATGCTCGTAAACGAGTTGCTATGGATGAAGAGCTACAGGGAAATCGGAAAAGGACAGGCGTTCGGAAGTACCGCTACAATAGGAGAACCCATGCTGCCGCATTGGTGGATCGGAGGACACAGATGGTGTCGTATGAATCTATCGCAGAGGTTTTCACAGAACTCTACTGCGACATGGAGTGCATTCGGAAGTTTCGTCCTTCGACGATCCGTATGCTTCACACGGAAATGCACATGCAGTCCTTTAAAGTCAAGTCTAGCAAAAATCTGGACGTGCACAGAGCGTTTCATGAAGAAGTTGGAAGGGGGAAGAAGCTTGTCACCGTGGAGGGCATAGACATTTGTCTACGTGCTTGGCGGATTCTTCACAACATCCCTCTCCGCACGTTTGAAAGATACAAGGCTAGGGCAGATTTCGGCGTCAGAGGTGGTCCTCATGGCAACCTGAAGAGGACGAAAT
Organism: Rhytidiadelphus loreus; assembly: GCA_947034895.1. Taxonomy (NCBI): domain Eukaryota; kingdom Viridiplantae; phylum Streptophyta; class Bryopsida; order Hypnales; family Hylocomiaceae; genus Rhytidiadelphus; species Rhytidiadelphus loreus. The sequence goes on along the minus strand of OX344761.1, from coordinate 50,368,793 downwards.
TGAGGAGTGCCACTGTTCAGGGCATCGAGACTTTGCGCTCATTACTGGAAGCAGCGGCCGACCACATGCCCCATTTGTCTCGCACGTTGCCTACCGGCAAAAGGGTGGGCTTAAAAGTTCTTCCATCGGGTACGGAATGGAAGCAGTTCTTGGCGAGTGTGAATGAGGTAGGAATGGGACATGCACTCGGCATCACACATGGGTTTCCATTGAGTATGAAAGACAATTCTCGGTCACTTGCTATCGATCAAATGATAGAAGAATGTATGGTCCGTTCATGTCTATTGAAAGTAGGGACCTAGAACCGTCGAAGTGTAAAGAAGTCCTGAAGTAATTCATAGAGATTTCGGGAAATATGTAACTCCATGTGTTACATTTTCCATCCATTTCTCTGAAAAGGAATAATGTGGGAACATATTTCAGGCACAAGTCACTTACTTTACTGGTTGTCTGGTCGGCTTTGTTTGCAGGCGAACGAGGAACTCGGACTGTCCCCTTTGTCGCAATCATGCTTTAGTAAAATACGTACAAAACATTTTCCGGAATACGTCATCAAAGGAAGAGGTGACTCATTTGCGAGATGTAGCATTTGCGACAACTTGAAACAATTGAGGGCATCTTTTGCACCTGGGTCAGAGGACTATGGTCGCATCCAAAGGCGTTTTGAGAAGCACTTGTTCTTGCAGGAAGCGTGTCGGCATGCCTACTACCGCAGTAGGCAGTTGTCTAGATTACGACCGAAGCAACTGCTATCCATCATGCACGACAAGATGGACCATTCAAAAACAGCATGTCCCGCATTGGCGAGGAAAACAAAGGCACTAGATGGATTCATGAAGTTACCCGTGAAGGTGTCAGGAATTTTTGCACACGGACACGGGGATGGCAAGTACGCACACTACAATTTGGATGTCTTTAAAAGCGACAGCAACTTCACAGTGGGATCGGTGGCGAAGTTGTTGCGAGATTTGGAGGACCCCCCTACAAAGTCTTCACGATCATTGTTTCGCGGATCCGGTAGCACGCAATTGTATCGGGCGTTGCTGAATGGTAGCGATATCTGTGTGGATGCGTTGGGAGAGATTTCGTTTCCACCTATCGAATCCACACCATTGCCACTGGTGTTACACATTCAAATGGACAACTCCTGGAGGGAAAACAAGAACAGATACGTCTTTTGTTTTTGGTCCCTCTTGGTGGCTAGGCGGATTGTGAAAGAAGTGGTGGTATCCTTCATGATTGTGGGACACACGCACGACGACATGGATGCGTCATTCGGTCGGTGGAGTCAACAACTCCGCGAAAAGGACCATCCTACTTTGCCGTCGTTGATGGAGTCGTACATGAAAATGGAGCAAGTTCCTTTCATTCCCCACCTGGTAGAAGAAGTGCCCGATTTCAAAGCTTACGTCAAACCGTTTATTGGGATGAAGAAGCAGCAACTCGTGGGCCACTCCAACGGAAGGCAATACAAATTCTTCATGGATGACAAGGGCTGGCCAATCATGCAATACAAACTGGCATGTACAGACATCCCGTGGTTGCCCAAAGCGGGCTTGAAGTTATGGAAGGAAGATGTAGAGCACAAACCGATCCTTCCCCAAGGTGATCCGTCGTGCGTAGCTCCAAAGAAAATGACCAACGAAGCAGAGATTTTGCGTGGACTCGATGGATACATCCAACATTGGATGGACATATCTCAAGACGACGCTCCACTGGAGTACAAGGCCCGACTTGCACACTTGATCATGTATTGGACCGGAGTGAGAAATGCCTTGGGCAGTGGCGCCAAAGAAGATCTTCCTCAATCCAATGAATTGAGGCATGGATTTTGGCCTCGAACTCGACAACCCGGGGATCTTACGACGGATTTAATGCAAGATGGAAGGACGCGGGAGGAGGTCGACATGGATGATCCTTACATTGGCACTCTGGAGGGGAGGCCACCACCAGCATACAACGTGGTCACCGATGTCCGCGAGGGGTTCTACCTCTTTGTGAGGCCCGGATTGGATTGTGAAGAGCCCGTGTGGCTTGCTAGGGCAGTTGAAAATCCGCAATTTGATCCAACGGCGGAGCACTTTCGTGAAGTCTTGGTGCAATGGCACACCCCATGCGGAGCGTCGAAGGACCCTCAACGATTGTACGCAGGCTGGGACACGAAGACCAATTTCAAATGGAGGGTTGATCGTACGGCCGAGAAGGCTGACTACATTTCTACAGACAGTATAATGGCATCGTGGAAACCAAAGAAGAATGATGGGAACAGTTTCATTGCCCCCCGTCAGCAAGTCCAATTTGCAGTGGATCATTTACGTCGAATTGCAGAGGACGAACAGCGAGGCTCTTGATTTTTTTTTAGGGCGGAGGGCTCTTGGTAAAAAAAATTTTGTTGCTTACAATGCTCCCGTGCATTGTAGAAGTCAGTAGAGTGGCAAAAGATGCAAGAAATTGTGCTCATTTGCATGTTCATTGACATTTGTACCCTCCAATTTTTTTAAGTGAAAAAATCAAGTTCCCGCATAAGTTCTTCCAGGCCCTACTCCAAATTCAATCTTTGCGGTCCTCACGATCCGAAACAATGCAAATCTAAAGATCTTCTAAAACTTCTGCACATCATGACTCCTAACCAAAATGTAATCCAATGTTTGCTTTCCTTCCATTCTAGAGGTCGACATCTCCCGCGCCCACACTAGGAAGTATTCATGCAAAACTCTGACAACTATATAAAATTCAAGGCACTTTCTTCCTTACAAGTCCTACAAAGAAATCCACACCCCTCTGTTTCAGAAATCGCACTTCGCCAAACTTCCATGTACAAATGGCACATGGAATACCGCCATTTTAACGAAATTGCCCATTAATATAAAAATAAAGATGACATCATCCTTAGTAGCTTCAAGATGACGCCTTCTCACGATGACATGAGCCATCTATATAAGAATAGGTTATCATCTTAGAATGCCACCAAACTTGAAGTAGTTTCTTTATTGTATGTTATAAATTTCAGTATGTCGAATTGGAGGGTTTTTTCTGAGTCTCAGGATGAGGAGCCTCTACCAGAATCGGAGTTTGAGTTTTCGTTATCTCAACTACCGGCTCAACCTCTTCAGCCGCTAAGTCTTTCATTATCGCACGAGCGTCCTCAAGATGAATCTGGGCCTTCGCGACCGCCAAAGCAACCCCGTGTGGAGCAGCGATGGCATGGGAACCTACAACGTGGAGCTCGAGCACTAATGATCCTGTTGCAGGTTGGGTGTGTTGAACTTGGTACCCAAAAAGTGACATTCGAAGGGAGTTTTGAAGGTCTTAACGACGATCAATACTATTGTATGGTCAGGCCTATTAAAGGGAGTCGCGGTCACCAACGATGGTTAGAGGGGCCGGTCAATCCCTTGACAAAGGCGGATCGTGTTGAGTTTGTTGCTACTACCATCAAGCGAATTCTCAAGTTCTTGAAGATGGAGTGAAGTTTCTTTGAAGACTTTAGTTTTTTACCTTTGAGAAGACATTTATTTTATGTTAGTTGTTTGTAGATTTCATTTTGGGTGTTGAAAATAGAGAAAGAAAAGATAGAAAGGAATTAATGAAATAGTTTTCCTTCTAGGTGAACTTGAAGTGAATTTTCTTTCTAAGATAAAGATAAAGAGATAGTTGTGGGGTCAAATAAGGGCTCAATTATTGATGTGAGAGCTTTGGGAGTGAGTTAGGGGCTGACCCCACTTGTTTGTGTGGTTAGAGTAGAGATAAGGTGGAGAAAAAAAGGAACACTATTCATCTTCTCTCCCATTGTGAGTTTAGGAAGGCCCGAATGTTTGAGGGCCCATTGTGTTGTGAATTTGAAGTATTTTGAAATGAAATTTGAAGGTGTTGTGTATCATGGTGTGTAGTTTTCAAATTGATCTCACTTGCTTGATTTGGAGTTGTGAAGCAAAAGTTGTGCTAGTTTGAGTGGAGGGAGGTTTGTTGCCTTTAAAATTAAGAGGCAGAGACTTCGACCGACCATAAAAGACGGACAGGTTCTTGTTTTGCCATGAAATTTGGAGGAAGTGTAGGAAATTGTGTTAGCTTTTCATGAAGCTATCATTCGTTCTGTTTGGAGTTTGTATGAGAAAGTTGTGAGTGTGGAAGCGAAGGAAGGTCTGCTGCCTTTCCCTTCTCAAGGCCGAAACTTTGGATGGCCGTAGAGGTTGGACAGAGTCTTAGAATTGTATGAAATTTGGAGGAGAAGTAGATGATTGTTTTAGCTTTCTGAAAAGCTATCACTTAGTTCATTTGGAGTTATAGATCAACAGAGACACTCATCCAAAGATCAGCTTGGGAATTGGAGTTGGAGTTGAAGTTGAAGTTGAAGTTGAAGGAGTTGGAGTTGAAGGAGTTGAAAGACTTGTGTGTTTGTGTGTGTGTGGCTTGTGGCTTTGTAAATTTCATTTTATTGTTGCGGGCAGTTTGGTTCATACCAATACTAGCCTCATTTGGTGTTGTAGATGCGACGAAGTGGGGTTAATTGTCCACATGGTCGAGACTTTTATGTTGTTCCCACTGGTGATGCAAGTTTGCTGGTCACCGTGGGTTTGAAATTTAGGATCCAATCCCTCGGACGGCTCAGCTCGTGGTCTGGCCGTCCCGTTTTACACGTCCGAAGCCCGTGGTTTCTTATCACCCTACCTTAACCCTTGGCCTATTTAGAAACACAACAAGATAGGACAACGAGTAGCAGTTTGAAGATTTGAAGATTCGACAAGTTACAATTTATTTCATTCCCGAGCCATTTCTAGTCGCAGCCAGAATCCTTGTGATTTCCTGAGGCAAATTCTCTCTACACGACATTGCGCCTTGAGAGTTAAACATGATGCGCTGTGGATGTGGCGCACGCACAAAAATGGAGCGGTCTTGGTCCCAATGTCCACCCGCAATCTGACCAAAATATAGTCGACGCCCTGGATCACCCTCTCCAAACACCCTCCTGATCACCTCTGTCACTTGGGCATCACTCTGCCAATGTATCTCAACGACCGTTCTTGCCGGGAGGTGTCTGTTGTCGTGGCCCCACTTCCAAAGCCATGTCACGTCTGAACCCCAATGTACTCTATTACCGAGGCCCGGTAAATTTTCTTCATTGTACTCGTAATGTGCAGGCATGTGGTCTTGAAGGCCAAACGTTTTGTACAGTCGTGCATGAAATGGAGCTCTACATTGCGCACATCTCTTTCTGGTGACCATGTGAGGAATGAGACACCCGGGGTGGTATAGATGGCCACATGTACCAAGATTCCATCCACCTTCTGGGCCAAACGGTTCTTGGCAAATTATACATGTTGTTCCATCTTGTACAAAAGCTGGAACGGACGGCCACACTAGTGGTGTAATGCCATCGCGGTTGGGTGGCCCGTACCGTTGGTGTTCGATATTGTATTGGAATTCCAGGTCTGCACGGGAATTCCAATCGATGCTTGAATTCTCGGCGAACACTGGCAAATCGTCGGTGAACATTTCTTCCACCCGAGGCCACGAGGTCAAGCCAAAATAACGTTGACCGCCATCATTGAATTCCGCAGCCACTCTCCTCACTTCACGCTGCATTTGCTCAGCCTCGTTTAGCGCCATGCTGCATGTCAACTTCATGTTGCACATTTGAAGCAGCATCTGTTCCTTCTGAGGATTGTGGACCAACTGCATGTTTTGAGCACTCATTGCGGTCATGGTCTGTTCCATGTCAGTTCGAGCTGTAGTCAACACCGCCACATCTGCCTCAACGTTGTTGGCACGGAGTTCCAAAGCACGCATGGCGCTTGTTAATTCTTCCATGCTTGTGCGAGTACTTCCAACCTCTGCTTCAGCTCGCTCAACACGTGCACGCATAATATCCAACGTGGCACTTTCTGCACTTGGAAAAATGGCCCGTGGTCGTACCACAAACTCAGGTGTATTGCTCGGGCGTGCTCTGTCTTCGTCTGCCCCGTATGTAGCACGTTCCACTACAACATCGAGTGGTGGAATTGAGTCTGTGCTGAACCGCCTGTTGCGCTCTACAAGCTCTGCTTCACGTGCGATGAGGCGCACATTTTCATCTACAAGGGCCCGCATCCTTGCACTTTGAACTTCAAACTCTGCTGCATGAAGTCGTAGCGCTTCTTCTTTTTCCGCTTGCAGTGTTTGTACTAATTGGCGCAAGCGAATTAGTTCTTCACTGTCAACTTGGGCTCCACCAATCACATTTTGTTGGTTGACATTTGCACCGCTGCTCTGACCAACTTCTACTTCCATCAACTCCGTCCTTGGCTGCTCCACGGGTGGAACCACATCCATTTGCACATTTTGAGTACCAACCAATGGCACGGCAGGAATTGGTGCATTGTCCAGTGGTACGGCAGGATTTGGTGCAATGTGGCGAGTTCTATTTGGAAACTTGTTATCCCGCTGTCTGCCCAAAAAGCTTCTCCAATCCACATCCTTGCCAAGAAAAACCTCCGCATATGCCATTTGGCACAATGAAAGTGTCCCGTCCTTCTTCGATCTTGAACCCCAAAGTGCCAATGACACTTCAATCATCCTCTTCTTGAAGTGCGGATGGGTGCACTGGTCAATATTCACCACGCCAGATTTCACGTGCACCTCGTACCGGTCGTGTGGCCAATGGCGGTTGATGTGGGCCCAATCTATAAACCGCCGGCATGTCGCTTTTGTCCATGGTGATTCTGCCTCCAACCACCTAGGGTTTGCCATAATCGCTGGGGCATTAAGTGTGCCCCAATCCAAAGTTGCTCTATTTCCTCTCTTCTTTCTACCGCTTCCCTCACCTCCAGGTCCCTCACCTCCTGCTACATCCTCTGCATCCATTCTTGATACTTGCACAATGACACACACGATACTGTATGCGAATACAATGACAATTTGCTTTGCCTTCTGTTGCGTGAAGGCAATTGAAATGTGGCAAAACAATGTCAAATGTATAACACTTCCCCTCAAATTGCAATGCAAAGCTTTCTCAAGCTACGACAGTGCAATTCAAAAGAGGAAGCAAGGGCAAATGTGAAAAAAATGTCACTTATACCCCCCAATTACCGACCCGGTTAGCAAGGGTAATTAACACCTAATCAGCCCGTCCCCCCCAAATCCAGACCGTCCAGGGCAGGGGACGGCCCTGGAATGGACGGCCGATCCGTCCACGGACGTCCGGCCTCGGGTCGGAACGCCGTCAACGGGTTCGGGGCGCCGTCTCCAGGTTCGGGGAATGATTACACCGCCGCCCGAGAGTTTGACGGACGGCCTTTCCGTCCTCTAGACGGGCTGCCTGTCCCCTCGACGGCCTTTCCGTGGGAGGAGACGAGCTTTCCGTCCCGTGGACGGCCTGCCCGTCTCTTCGACGGAAAGCCCGTCCAGGAGGACGGTCTGCCCTTATCCTCGACGGCCTATCCCTAGTCGGGAACGACCTGCCCATCCTCGCGACGGCCTGTTCGTGGTCTGGGACGGCCTTTTCGTCCTCTGGACGGCCCTTCACAATATATATATATATATATTTTTTTTAAATTGGTTCAGGGTGGAAGTTTTGACAAAATCACGTTAAATAGAAAAGTAATTTTCAGATTTTCAATTTTTCACCATGTGTATATATCACAAGGACAATGACATTAGAATTCATCATAGTGTAAACTTAATTTCCATTTCATGATATATTTGTTTTGTACTCAATGTAGTAGACATTAAAAACACATTCGAAGTTCAAATCGCAATAATGAAATTTCAATTTAGGATTGTGTTGGGGGATTTTACATAAAATAGGAACCAGAGAAAAGGACCTTTTGTTTGATAGTTAGACTCAAACTCCCAAAATATCAATTTTGGGGAGAAATCTTAGATTTAGAGTAAGGAGCAACAACTTCCTAAAATACACTAAAGGAGCATATTTTTTTATTTTTATTTTTTCTAAACTCGGAATTACTTGGAGGCAAATATTGGAAAGACTACAAAATCAATTGGATACACTTTGTAACTCAACATGGCAGGTCCCAAGAAAATGAAATGAATGCTTCCAACTTCTTTCCATGTCATTGAAGTGATTGAACTGCCATTAAATTGGCACTAAATGATGCCGTTGGGTGTTCAGAGGTTGAAGTTTATTGTAAATATCTTGCAATCTACAATTCTACATAGGTCAAGTTTGTGAAATTTCTTCCGATCAATTGAACACTAGTCTAGTACTCTAGTATGAGATCCTACATACTACATGCAAAGGTGCACCTTAGAGGCCTAAACACATTCATTTTTTTTTTTAATTCTTTGCTATAGAAAATTAGAAATGGCAATTTATTCAGATTTAGGATGGAAAAGACTCAAAAGAGGCCTTGGGACTTCAGTCAGTTTAGTGGCTAACATACGATACTACATAAGCAATTAATAAACAATCCATAAGAAAAACTATAGTAATTCACCGCTAGTTGCATTATAATTTAGAAGCCATAAAAAAAATATAGACACCACAAAAATGTCAAGTTCATGTACTCAATGTTGCATTTTGATTTTGAGAATAAAAATAAAAGGCAAATGCCATATGTTATTATGTTATTGTTTTAGAGTTTCCCTTTGTGTGGAAGACTATATGGAACATTAGAATCCATTCGTCCTTTTTTTTTCCTTTATCTTACGGACTTACACCAATCCTCTCTTATTTGTCATAGTTACATAAACTTGAACATCAAATTCTCTTAAAATTGCAACAACGTTTAGGATTTAGGGTTTAGGGTTTAGGGTTTAGGGTATAGGCCTATAGGATTTACTTCAAAACCTAGGTTGGACCGGAAACTACGAAACATGTCCTTCATTTCGGTAGTTGGCATTACAAGTGCAAAACTCAATCAAGATGTAGTCTTTGAAGTTTGAATTGGAAAAAAATAGATTAATGATTTAAATTCAAAGTTTTAGAAAACATATTGAAGACACCAAAAAATGGCATAACAATATCTGTAAAAGGTAAAACATTCTTAAGTATAGATGTATAGGGCTACATTTTTTTTATATAATGTATGAATGGAAAGAAGAAACAATGTTTTACATGAATCAATGATATGCATATGACATATGTTGTTTAGGAGGTCTTTCACTTATTTGATAATTAACCATTTTAGAGTATTAATCTTACTACCTTTAACTAGAGCATTTAGAGGGTTGTTTTTGTCTTGGTCTTTGTATATTTGATCCGTTCTCAGTAAGTTATTGAATGTTTGTACGATTGAGACTTTGAATCGAGTATACTAGTATAGACAGGGTTTAAAATTCAACAAAATACTAAATTGTCATGTGCACTTACATGCAAGGAAGGATGGAATCAAAATACAATAATTCCAAAGGTGAAATTGTTCTACGTATAATTGATAAAATTCATTTGAATTCAAATTTGAGCCCTACAGATTATAAATTATTTTAAGGGATTGCGAGATTCTGAGGTTTTGGGAATAAAAACATTGCCCAATGCCAACGACTTTCGTGAAAATGGGTGCAATTAGAATCAATAGAATGAATCAAATGTTAACATGAACATCCAAATAGAACATTAAAGGACCGACATTAAGAAGTTTTCAATTTGACCTTCTATGATTTTTTTCTATGTATCTCCCATTATTTACGTGCAACAAAATAGAATTCCATTCTAAATGAGCAGTAAACCTCGTTTTCAGCATTTGAATGTCATCCCTGGTATTTATTTGTCCTCTAATTGAAACAAATAAATACATTAAGTTAGCACTCCTAAACTACCCGCCCCCGTAGACTAATGCCCGATTGAGAGGAAGGACACCTGTCCTGACAAGTCCGAGAGTGCCGAACCACATAAATGAAAAATTCGTGGAACAAGGATTAGAAATGAATTCCACTTGTTTCGAACGTCCCGCTCGACAACCTTCCCGCCCTCTCGACGGCCTTTCCGTCTCTCGAGAATCTTCCTGTCCTCTCGACGACCTTGCCGTCTCTCGAAAGTCTTCCCGTCCTCTGGACGGCCTGGCCCCCTGGACGGATGGTCCGTGGGGGGGGACGGCCTTCCCGTCCTCTGGACGCCTTGGGGTTTAGGCTGGACGGTCTCAGCCCCTGCACGGCCGTCCGTCTTCTCGACGGCTTGTCCCCCTGGACGGCCTTCCCGTCCTCTGGACGCCTTGGACGGCCCTGGACGGCCCTGGATGCCTTGTCCGTCCTCTCGACGGCCTTTCCGTCGACGTGAAATGGGTATATAAAGACTGTTTTTAGGGTACTTTTGCCACAATCTCTCCTGCTCTGACGGTGCTCTCTTGTCTTGGATTGGTTGCAGTCCTTGCTTGCGAGCGCGGGTGCTGGTTAGAGGTTGGTTTGAGGAATAAGGGGGGCGGTTTTTCACTTTGTGGAAGCCAAATTCCTAATTCCTATCATTTTGATTATTTGTTACTTGTTACTGTCACGATGGCTGGTCGAGATTTCTCAAAGAGAAAAGTTGATGATTGGTACACAGGTATTGGAAATGCACCGATGATGGACCTGGATGCAGAATCACCAGAGCCCGTTTCAGAGGCCGTAGTTGCAGAAGGGTCCGTAGCTGCAGAAGGGGCCACAGCTGCTGGGGGGGGCGAAGAGTCTTCGAAGGGGAAAAAAAAAACACGAAGGAGGCACAAGGCTACAAATCCGGAGAAGTGGCCAAGCAAGGGTGCAACGCGAAAATTGCATGAAGTGGCGTTGGATTTTTTTGAGTAGTATTCGATTTCGCAGTTGAACACAACATACGTCTCGCGCGGATTACAAGGAGTGGATGTCATAAAACAAAAGTTCCACCACATGTTTTGGACAACAATGAGCGCGGATGAGTGGCATGAAGACCGCACGAAAGAATGCTTCGATCATTGGTTGGAGTCACAAGTGCAAACGTGTATCTTCAACCTTGCCCAAGTTGCGGAAAAATTAAAAGGCTTTCAAAAGAGTGTAGTGCCCAGACAACAAGCATTGAATTTGTTGCACAAGAAGGTGTATTGGTGGCATGAAGCAATGCGTGGACTGTCTTCAAACAACATCCGTTCCGCTCCGTGGTTTCAACGAAGTCAAAATTTGGCCTTTGGTCAACAGGCTGCAGGAGGAGTGGTTTTTCTTGAACGCGGAGTGGTGGTGGTTCCTTTGTCTGGCCATAGCAAACAAGGGGGGCATGGGAGGGTGCGCAAAGTATGTGTTCAAAATTCAAAACATATTCCGGAGAATATGGAATTAGCTGGGAAGTCAGCTTTGCGTGTGGATGAATTGAAGAAGTCCAGGGAGAAGTTGTCCATCGAGGCATTGGTATGTCCATGTGAGCATCCAGGGGTCATCAAATTCTTTGCTATAAATGATATGACCATGGAGTGTTATTCGCAGTGGTGGAATGGCAATACTCTCGGCGCCATGTTTACACTGGATGAGAAGAACCGAGATCCAGATGAAATTGGAGAGGTGGCTTACGATGCAACTCCACAAACAATGCAAGCCATGAAACGACTCATGGCATATAGACGCAAGCGCACTGAACTTGCGTGGGCAATGATTTGCATTGTGGATGCAGTGCAACAATGCTCTGTATTGCACAACGACATCACACCGGAAAACATTATGCTTCATTTTCCGAATGATGATGGCAGAACCATGTGGATTGGTCTATGTGATTGGGGAATGGGTAGCCGCATCAACGAAGAAACCCCTTCTCTTTACCAATTCAATTGTCCAAGGAAGTTGCAGGCAACCCGAGCGCAACGTTGGTGGGTGGCTCCTGAGTTGATGTACTTGACTGGAGAGACAAGAACTTCATCATCTCCTACTGGCAGGGTTAAGCCACCGTGTGTTAGTATACACACAGATGGATACTCCATAGGCAAATTGGCTATGAAGGTATGGAAAAAAGATCGCGGAAATCTAGAGATGATTCCAGACCATACGGCATTTGGTGCATTTCAAACCATGTTGGGTGAATTGTGCAAGGTGGAGCCACTACAACGACGCTCGGTGACATACGTCGTGCAACATCTAAGTGGTGCTCCAACGTTTTGGACACCACCTGTGGATTGCTATCGCGAGGCTCGCAAAGAACAAGACCTTCAAGAAGAGCAGGCGCGCAATGAAGATTAGATAATAGTGTATTACCATATAGTTGCAAAGTTAGTGTTTACTTAGCACATGCGGTTATTATAATGTAGGCTTGAGGACATACGTAGCAATGTAGCACACTTTGTGGCTTCAATGCATTTTGTACTCATTTTGGTTTATATAAAGATATAAAAGTATTTTACCTAAACATTGAGTTGTAAAGAACTTATTGTCTTTCCTAACTTTATCATTTAAATTGAGTTTAAACAAAAATCTTATATCTTTAGTACTAAAAACTCTGAATTGTATATCATTAAAAGAAATTTCAATTAGTTTTGTGCACAATTGTAATTGTCATCATTTTTGTTGCACTTCGTGCCATAAATAAGTAAAAATAGAAAAAACAACTCACGAGATTCTAAATTTTTAGTTTTTTACAAGAGGTACAAATATCAATAGAGATTTCTAGTCGAATCAATTTTCAATTGGTTATTTTAGTTTTCACACCCAAAACTAATAAACAACCACAAAGAAGGGCTTGAAGTCAAATTTCACTATCAAACCAAATTTATATTTTTATTGAAAATCAGCATAATATTTTAATATTTCTCCCCACTTGTAAGAATTTATTTTAAATTTATTTTATTTTTTTCAGAAAATTTAATGGAAAAATGAATTTATTGTGATTTTATAAAGCTAAACGTGGAAATCAAATTTTATCAATTAGAATATGTATCAGAATAACCGGAAACTCTTATCATAAAGTCATAAACGAAGGAATGAATGAAAAACATAGTTTTAGAATTTTAATTTAAATTAAATTTGAAAAAAAGAAAACATACATGAAAAAAACACCAGACTGTCAGACTGTGTTATTTGGATTTTAACACATGGAGTTTTCAATTGCAATAACTCTTTCAAATTTAGACCTCGATTCTTTCGTATTCACAAAAAAAAATTCAAAAACAATAGTGCTCCAAACTCCAGAGGCCTAATTTTCCATAAATCGTAATGAAAGTTAATTTGAAATTGCAAAGCCCGCATTCAGAAAACTAGTTCTTCCAAGTTTGAATGCTAATATCTTTCAATCTATTCGGTCAAACTTCATGAAATTTTTTCCACATGATAAAAAACATGTGAAGTACAAGATCTTATGGTTAGATGTTGTAAAAAACATTTTTTTCCACATGTTGAGGCAAATGCAAGAGAAAAAACAGTTTTGCGTCCCTTTCTGTGTAATGACTTTGGGACTTTAGGGGTAAATAGTTCCATGAGAATGAAAGGAACCTGAGTCATATTTCATATTAATGCTGATTTCAATATGCAAGGTATTGAGCCTCTAAAAAATTTGCATTTGAAAATGTGAAGACCCTATTGTCTTTTCAAAAACATTCAACATCTTCCATGCCTAAGAATGCGCACAGAAGTATTTGCATTTGCTTCTTGTACTATTGGTTCATTACCACCAATTTCTTCGAGTGGACCTTGTTGAGGCACCGGCCCCCTGTAATCACTATCTCCTGGAACCTCACCATCTTCACCTATAGTACCACCGATGGATGCACCATCATCATTGGAATGATTGGATGGTGCACTATCACTTTCGCTGGAGGCCTCAGAATTGCGGTTTCGTTGTGGTCGAGCTATAGAAGACAACGTCCGAAGAGGTCGTTGGCCCGTTGCGTCCATAATGCCATCTGTATTGGGCCCTCCCGTTTGAACTTCTCTTAAAAATGGTTGGGAAGCCGCTTCTTCCCTCCTCAGCCTTCTACGTGCTCTAGTATTCACACGTTCATTGGTAGTACCTTGTGGTCGGGGACGCTTCCCTCGATTATTGGCATGTACGGGTGGCCGCAATGAATTCATATTTCTAGTCACACGTTGTGACACCATACCATCCAATCGTGTACCTACCGACGAAGTTGGTTCGTGTGGACGAACTTCAGAACTAGACGGCCTTGATGAACTTTGGATTTGTAGATTTTCCAATATTGGCATCTGCCGTTGTGCAACCGAGACTCGATTTGGAAGGGGCATATGTGCTTCTCCACCTTGAGAGGGCCCTTCTCTACGAGTGGTCCTCATGGGCAAGGATGGTGGTATTACTACTTCTTCTTCACGCCCTCTTCCAACGTCAACCCCATCTCTGTCTATTGTGGCATCAATTTGTACATCCATAGGGTCTGGACTTAGTGGTCTCGGTGCCACAACGTCCTCATTTGTATTGCCCCCACTTGGCCCAGCATTCCACGTTCATTATAAGAAAACTGTGTTTTTTGAGATTTTGAGATTTAGACATCTGCACGTCTGTGCTGACGTTTTTCTACGTCTGTAAGGACGTCTTGAAACTTGCGTCCCGCGCAGACATGCCAAAAACATCGAAAATCTGGCCGGACATCACAAATTTTTCGCCAAACATCACAAAAAACATGGGTCAACGGGGTCCTGAAAGGTCACCATGTGGCTGCCACCTAAGTGCCACACATGTGCAGGAAGCCATGTAGGATTTTTTTTCATCCATGCCCGTCCATGATGTGGCATCTGAGGTGGCATCTGACATTGCATTTAGTAAGGATGATATGGCATGCCACGTCAGCACATTTCTTTGCCACGTCAACGCATTTTCCTGTTGTTTAAGAAATTTAATATTGTTTTTGAAGACATCAACTTAGACGTCTAGACGTTTTGAAAGACATCAATTTAGACATCTAGACGTTTTGAAAGACATCAACTTAGACATCTAGACGTTTTCTAAGATATCACCTTAGACGTCTAGACGTTTTCTAAGACGTCATTGTAGATGTCTAGACATTTATTGAGATGTCAACTTAAACATCTAGATGTTGTGGGATGTCATTGTAGATATCCTAATTTCACCATAAATATTTCTTGCAACGTCCAATATGATTTAGAAGAACAAAATGATGTCACTTTTGACATTTATGTGGGCAAATGTGCTATTTGGCATAATGTCAATATGGACAATTACACAAGTTCTACATAATGCACATCCAAATTTCATAATATACAGTACAACATTTCATATATAATACACCATACATAATATACCATATACAATACATAATATGCCATACAAAATACACTATATTAAGAATTATGTCATATGACTCCAAATGTATTTCAAAAATGCCCAATACAACATGTCATACATAGTACACCATATACAATACAAAATACACCATACAAAATATGCCAAACAAAATACACCATATTTGGATATTATAGTGCATGACTTAAAAGCCACTTGATGTGATTATATAGAGAGGAGAAGACAACCTCTTTATACAAGAGGGATGGTGGAAAGTTAGACAAACAATATGGGATATGGAAAACACAAGAATTGTTACAAGTAGAAATGCAGACTGCATTTAAACGTCTAGACATTTTCTGAGACATCATGGAAAACATCAAAAGTACATGTTGATGTCTCCTATGATGTTGGTATCAACACTAATATATAAGTAGATGTCATAGGTAGTTGTCTTTACAAACTTAGACAACGATCAAAAAGCATCAGTGTAGACATTTGTAGTTCTCATATATGGTGTTAAGGCATTGCATACAATTGTTTAGACCAATGCTCTAAATGATACCAAGCAATGTATCATGTAAGGAATACATCTTGACAAAGGCCTAGAGATGGAAACGATGTGGAGTTTTTTGTCTATAGTCAAGGCTCTTGCAACCACAAAGAGTTGTTTGTTATCCACCCTAAATAAAATTCTTACCTTTTGCGGAGTGGTTGACATTTGTGAGAAAGAAAATTGAACATTTTGGAAAGTTGTGTGCCGAATAGAGGTTAGGAGTAATGGAAGGCACTATACTCTACCCAATCCATCATGAACATGGTTCAATTGCAAAATGATAGAGACTTTGATGGACTACAACCAATGCAAGAAGTTGACTCAATGTAGCATTCCATAGATGAAAAAAGAGCCTACTTTGTCATTGTAGGTGACAATGCAATTCCTGAGGTTGAAGCTTAACCCCTGAAGGACCAAGGTCTTTTTCCTGCCAAAAAACAGTCAAAACTGCCATATCTATAGCAAAGAGTGAAAAAAAATGAAAATTGTTTTTTTTTCATATCTAACCGTAGGATCTTACATCTAACTAGTATGAGAGTGGTTGGAAAAAAAATTAGAATTTTTGACCGCACAGATTGTAAGATATCTCAGTTTAAAGTGAAAAAAAAGAAGTTTTCAACACCTTGTAGGACTAGATTTTCTTACTTTGATCATTTTGAACTTAAAACTTTTGCACTACAGAGTTTTGAGCTTTAAATCTTTATGGTGGAGAATTGAGTTGAGAGTTTAGGGGAAAAAAATTCAAAAAAACTTAAGTATCATTCTTAAAAAAATTGTTAAATTATAGAAATAGGTACAAGATAGAAGGAAAATCTAAAATATTAATATATTTTAGATGGAATAAAAATGCACTAATCTCAATGGTGGGATTTTACTAGAAAGAAAATCAGACCATGTAAGAAAAAATTGAAAAAAATAAAAATTGCATTAAAAAATGAATTCTACAAGTTATTTTTTTCAAGAAGATGCTCTAACTGCCTGAAAAACAAGAATGTCCATAACTTGCTCATAACAAATCCAAATGAAATTAATCAAAGCTTTCTAGATAGAAAAAATATAATCTATGAGAAAAAAATATTGAAAAAAAATCCAAATTTTTGTCTATTTTTTTTTTGCTGCCCGGACTGCCCATTCCCTCGTTTGAGCTTATTTGGTCATAACTTTTGTTCCCGGGCACCAATTGTGAAAAAAATTATATTCCCACAAAGCTTATAAATTTTTCCATCTCCTAAAGAAGTTTAAAAAAATCACAACAAAATTTCAGCTCGTAGGTACTTGCCCAAAAACACATTTGTCCCCCGAGGGGACAATGGTCCTGTAGGGGTTAATACGTCCATGTTCTTTGTATATATGTGTGATAGCTTGCAAATGTCATGGAGAACATCTGAAGGATAGGGCAGCTTGTGTACTTCTATGTCTCCTACAAAGAACTGTTGTCTTGAAAACATTCATCAGGTGACAAAAGTAATGATTGTGGATGTTGGGTGTAATGTGTATGTGACATCATTTGAACAGGGAAGGTTCACTATAAGAAACCCGCATTTTTTTGAACGTTAGCAACAAACAAGGATGTTTTTCAAAACAAGAGCACAAAGATGGGATTGCAGCCATAGGAGGTAGAATTGAGTTCGATGTTTCAAAAAACGTTTGTATCTCATAGGTGGAACAAATTGATGTCTTGTGCAACGATAATGTTCTAAAAGACATCAATAAAAACATAGTTGTGTTTTGTACAACGTCCAAGAAAAACACAGAAATAGCATGTTGGCAAGAGCTTTTGGTTTAACTTCAGTTAAATTAGAAAAAGTTACTATGGATTGAGGTAAAATCCTGACCTAATATAAAATGCAGGGAAGGTCAACCATTAGACAAGTTTGTTTTTTAAATTTAAAAAAATTTAAAAAATTTAAAAAGTGCCAAGTGATGTGGCATTTGATTTACTTTTTATTTTTCATTTTTTATTTTCATTTGGCTTGGGTGCATCCCAACTCCATGATAATAAAAAATAAATCATAGTATAAACTAAACTTGGCAAACTTCACTTCACTTAAATAGACTCAACTTCGAAAAATATCAAAAAATATGGCATCCAACAAGGATGAGGTGGCATGCCACATCAGCACACCTAGACACCATTCGAAAAGTTTAACAGTGTTTTTTTCAACATCAATTGAGACATCAATTGAGACATCAATTGAGACATCAATTGAGACATCAATTGAGACATCAATTGAGACATCAATTGAGACATCAATTGAGACATCAATTGAGATGTCTAGATGTTTTTTACAATATCAACTAAGATGTCAAGTTTGACAGCTTTGTATAATTTTGAAAAATTACATATCCCATATAGTTTGTCATGCCTCCTACAGCCCTACTTGTATAAATAGTATGTCTTTTCATGTCTATTTACACACAATAATTGGCTTTTAAGTCATGTGATATAAATACCAAATATTGTGTATGGCGTATTGTGTATAATGTATTGTGTATTTTATACAATGTACTATGTATTTTGTATGGGCTATTTTTTATGGTGTATATCAAAGTTGATGTTGCAAAATGTTTCAATGTCAAAGCTGACATCTTAGAAAATGTGTCAAAAGACATCTAAATAGATGATGTTACTCAAAATAACATTAATCTTCTCAGACAATGTCACGTCAGATGCCACGTCAGCATTTTTCATGTCCATGTCATTGAATTTTCATGTCCACATCATTGAATTTTCATGTCATATACCACGTCATATGCCACATTAGCTTTTTTTTCCAAACTACCTGCCCATCATCTTTTTTTTTCACCTTGGGCAGTTATTTTCTTCTAGACTACAGTAATTTCTACTAATTTATCCACGGTTAAAATGAAATAGGGATGCTGACGTGGCAATGATTGTTTCCTCGGACAATCTTTGAAACATCATTATGTCTGCAGTCATGTCTTTAAGGGCATAGTTGTTTTTGCTAGCACCTAATGCTATGACCATAATTTTCCTTTATTTTCTACAACATCCACATAAACGTACACTTTCATTGCATCTATCTAGTAAACATCTCAATGTTCACGTGGACATAGTATGTCTAGCCAAAGACATGCTACGTTTTGGGTCCAACATCCAAAAAAACATAGTTTTCTTATAGTGGTTTGTGGCATTCGTGGTGGACTTCCTTGATGTCCCTCGGAGGCATTGTCGTTATTATCCCCCTCTTCAAAGTCAAATACGGATGCATCAATTAGAGGACGCACTCCTCCAAACCCACGAAATCTATCAAACGGTGGCTCATCATTGTCATTGGAACTATCATCTGAATTGTCATCATCTGGATCAGAGCGAACCGAACCACGGTCTAGACCATCAGATTCATCTGTCATAGAATCCTCTGACATCATGTTTTTAGTGTACCACCTTGTCGGATTTGCTGCAGCCCTTTCTCTTAGAGTCTTGGAATTGGTATAAATGTAAACCAATTCCTCAGCACGCTCAAATGTCAATCTATTGCGTGATTTGTTGTGGACAAACGAATACATGCTCTAATTGCGTTCACATGACGATGCAGAACACACTTGTGCGAGGATCTTTTTGGCAATCGGTGCAAGTGTACGAGCACCGGCTCCGAGAAGGTCCCACCATTCGTGAGGCTGCAAATTCAAGGTGTTTACATCAGGGAGTCCACTGAAAATGCCTCGCCGATCTCTAAATGCTTGGTACTCAAACAAAGCTGATGCAAATGCTTGATCTCCAACCGCCAATTTGCGCAAAACTCTCAATATGCCTTCTCTTGCCTCATCATCATCCATTAGCAAGACTTTGTCAAGTAAAAAGGGATTCAATAGAGCCCCGGCGTAATGCAAATCTGTCCTGAGCATGTCCCAGCACTTGTAGAAATCATCGATGGCGGAAATTGCATACCGTGGCTCTAATGAAAATGGTGGATCCCTCAAAGATAAAACAGTCATGCTTTTCCACCTTTTTCATCACAAGCCATGCCTTGTCCAAGCACGGGTGCTTTCCATCAAACTCTCGAAGAGCCATCAACACGGGCTCCACTATGTGCACAAAGTTTAAACATCTCCTCCAAAATTCATCCGTTCGCACATATCGTCGCACATCGTTAGCTTTTCTTTGCTTTTGACTGGATGCCAATCTCCGCGTGTACTCATTCCACTGCGGATCGTGGACTGTCGATTCTACCGCTTCCCTCACCTCCACCAAACGTTCGATCATGAGGAACATGGTTGCAAAGCGTGTTTGAACGGGATTTTTCAAAACGTGATTAGGAGAATGTCGTCGAAAGATTGCAAGTGGCATGTGATGCATTCGAATGTATTTCACAATTGACTTGGCTTTCTTGACCATACTTGTAATCCAATCTTGTTTTCCCCAATCTTCAAGTAGAAGGTCAAGTGCATGTACTGAACATCCTTGAAAATATATGTGTGGAAATCTACGAATTAATAGAGCGCCAGCGGCCAACATGTTTGCTGCATTGTCTGTACAAACTTGTACCACGTTTTGTGCCCCTACCTTGTCAATGTAATCACCCATGCAATTAGCCACGTAAGTAGCATCTTTACATTCGCCTGTTGTGTCTATCGATCCAAAAAATACCTCTCCACTTGTACATGCCAACATGACATTCATCAATGGTCAATGTGTCACATTATCCCATCCATCAGAGCATATTGTAACGCCATACTTGTGGATTGGTGCCCTTGTCTTCTCTGCTACAATTGCTGCCACTTCATCTTTTGTAGATTTTATGAGCTTTGTACGAAGTGCATGGTACGCTGGAGGTTTGTAGCCAACTCTTGATTCCGATGTTGATTTCACTACATCCAGAAAAGCAGGATGCCTCACTACATTGAATGGTATATTGGCTTCATAGAAAAACTTAGTCCACTTCTTGTCTAGTACTTGCTTGTTTGATGCATTCATTCCATCTTGTACAGACAATTGCCTCATCGATCGACTGTGGGTCAAATTAGGAATGGGCGCCTCCGATGATCGTACTTGAGAGCTTTGACCCCCAGTGTTTTCTCCTCCATCATTTCCTGAGATTGAAGCATCAGGTTGTTGCTTGCCACGTACTACACTTGGTAGTATCGTTGATGGTGATGTCACTTCCACGTCGCGTCCAGGTCCATGCGAAGTGTCCGTAGGTATATGTCCTCCACAATTCCAAAACATTACCTTCATGGCTGCATTGACTTTAGTGCACGCTCTCACTCCCTGAACGGTGTCGTTTCGTCTGTATCCCAAATGGAAAAGCAACCGATCCTTTCGGTAGCTTAGCAAAGTTTCGCAAAACTTACAAGCAACTTTTCCATCTGGCTTTAGTGTGTACCAAGGTTCCCACTGTGATCTTCTTCCACCCATTGCTCTTATCTATCCTCCTCTACCTGCCCCTGTACCAAAAAAAAGATTAGTATTCTGTTTGAAATGTGATGTGGCAACAACACTTGTTGCTCTCACAACAAGTGCCACCACAACACACTCTTCTTGGACTTCGCTCTACCGCAATGGTTGTACTCCAACCAAGACATGAAAGGCAAAATCAGCAAGGGAAAGTAATCTTGAATAGGCGGAAGTCCTTAATATACACCTTGAAGCCCTCCCTAAAACCCTATACCCTAAATCCAGCTAGACGGACATACGGCTGATGGGGTGGACCCTAAACCCGCAGCCCCGCACCCTAAACCGTCCAAGCGGCGACTGTCCCGTCCAGCGATATTCCGGTCCAGGGGACGGGACGGATTCCCGTCCTGTGGACGGTTTCCCGTTCAGAGGACGGATTCGCGTCCAGGGGACGGATTACCGTCTTGGAGACGAGAATTCCGTCTAGGAGACGAGAATTCCGTCCAGGAGACGACCTCTTCGTCCAGAGACGGGCTCTCTGTCCAAGGGACGGCTTACCGTCCAGGGGACGGCCACCCCTCCAGGGGACGGATTACCGTCCAGGGAACGGCTTACCGTCCAGGGGATGGATCTCTGTCCAGAGGACGGCTTACCGTCCAAGGGACGGATGGGCTCTTTGTCCAAGAGACGGATGTCCATTTGGCGATGGAATGACCGTCCAGGAGACGGCCCGATGCCGTCGCAGACTGGACAGACCAGGGTTGTCTATCCAGACGTGACGTGGGCTTTTCACGTCCGGATGTCATGACATGTGCGTCCTGACGCGTCGGTATTGCCGTCAGCCCAAAAAAAAAAAAAAAAAAAAATTTTTTTTTTTTTTTGACAGCCAGTTTGGCACCCTGGAGCAAACCAGTGAACAGCCAGGTCGTAAAAAAAAAAAAAAAAATTCTTTTTTTTTTTTTTTTTTTGGACGGCCTGTCCGTCGACCTAGACAGCCAGTCCGTCCACCGTTCAGGTCGACAATCTGACCGTCCAGGTGACGGCCCGACCGTCCCAGTGGACGGACTACCCGTCAAGGTGGACAGACCACCCGTCCAGGTCGACGGACGGACCGTCCAGCGAAAAAAAAAAAAAAAAAAAAAATTTTTTTTTTTTTTTTTTTTTTTGTAATCCTGACGGACGCCAAGGTTGAATCCTGACGGACGGATAGGACGTGACGGTGACAACACTGGGACAGACTTCATCCGCGCCGCGGATGGTCCCGTCAGTATCGGCGACGGGTTGTGACGCATCAGGACGGACGCGTCATGACATCCGGACGTAAAAAGCCAACGTCACGTCCGGATAGACAACCCTGATCCACGCAATTCTCCAATGGTTTCCATCACAAATGAAAAACTTCTGATCCTCTAAATGTTTGAGCACAGGGTCAGACCTCAAGAAGTTGTTGAATTCATCATTGACGGAATTCCACAGCACTCCCCATTCAATCTTCTCTGCATCAGAGAACACCTCACCGTCCCCATCTTCATTTGAGATGGAAACATAAAACACTCGAGCGCCTTCTTCGTAGCCACCCGTGAACTGATGCTCCAACAATGTCAAGTCGCATGCTAGAGTTGGACGCACAATTGGCATAGGCACCAGCCTGCACAATGGGATCTTCATTCGTGATGCCTCCGTGGATGTCAACCTCAAACCGTGAAGAATTGAAACAGTATCCAGTTTTTGGGACTTCCTGATGTCATCCTCCATCGCATCCTTCCCTACTCCAGGAATATCCATATCATCATCTTCTGATTCAGAAATAATTTCGGGATTTTTCTCATCCTCCAACATTGCAGAACTATTGATAGCGGGGGGCTTCAACATTGTCTTCGACCTCATGCTGTCCTGCAACACGGTAGGAATGTCATACATGATTATTATAGTGTAACGAGTACGTACAAGTACAAGTGTCATTTCACACTTCCTCATGAAGTTGTGCAAATATGTCTCAACAAAATAAAAACATTTATATCAGATCTTAATTCAAATGCCACAGTCGCATTTGACGTTCAATGGTCTATAATGTCCACAACACCAGATCAAGATATCGGCATCCGTGTCAACTACGGATGTCAACTCTAATTCTGCGTGATCACAAGTACAATACTCAATAGTCTCATGAGTTACAGAATTTGAATCACTATCGTTTGTTGATCCAATAGATGAACTCTGGGACCTAGCTCCATCCACACGCCGCACAAAGTCTCTACCACCACCTTGAAATCGTATTCCATGTTGCCTCGCAGAACTTACTAGTGGTTGTGATGGAATCTGCACTTGGTCACCCGCCTCCGTCGCCGTGTTCTGAAGGAGCTCAACATTCAACTCTAGTGGCTGCAGCTGGGCATCCACCTCCACTGGATCCACCTCGCCCTCCACCACCAGTTCTTGAACATGAGTATCTTCATGCGTGGGGATTTCCATGGGAACCTCTAATTGCGGTGCCATCTCAGACGAGACTAGCCCAACCTGATCACCAACGCATTAAAACTAAAGTTAACCCAGAGAATATCAACATGCCACCCTGCAAGCCCACCCTTGTGGTCAAGCGGCCCGCGAGGGTCCGAGAGGTCTGGGTGCTGGCCAACAAGGCTGCAGCCTTACAAAAAAATATAAATTGGAACTCGACGTCACCACTGGTGTGCAAGCAAGCACAGCAGCGTAGACAGGTAGCCCTCGGGGCCAAGAGGTGTGGGTGCTGGCCTGCAAGGCTGCACCCTTACAAAAAAATATAAATTGGAACCCGACGTCCAGTGGCCCGCGAGCAAGCACAACAACGTGGACTGGTAGCCCTCAAGGTTGAAAGGTGTGGGTGCTGGCCTGCAAGGCTGCACCCTTACAAGAAAATATAAATTGGAACTCGACGTTCCGTGGCCCGCGAGCAAGCACAGCAGCGTGGACTGGTAGCCCTCGGGGCCGAGAGGTGTGGGTGTTGGCCTGCAAGGCTGCACCCTTACAAGAAAATATAAATTGGAACCCGACGTCACCACTAGCGTGCGAGCAAGCACAACAGCGTGGACTGGTAGCCCTCGGGGCCGAGAGGTGTGGATGCTGGCCTGCAAGGCTGCACCCTTACAAAAAAATATAAATTGGAACCCGACGTCACCACTGGCGTGCGAGCAAGCACACTAGCGTGGACAGGTAGCCCTCGGGGCCGAGAGGTGTGGGTGCTGGCCTGCAAGGCTAAACCCTTACAAAAAAATATAAATTGGAACCCGACGTCCAGTGGCCCGCGAGCAAGCATAGCAGCGTGGACAGGTAGCCCTCGGGGCCGAGAGGTGTGGGTGCTGGCCTGCAAGGCTGCACACTAAACAATAAACAAATTGCCAACCCGATGTTGATTTCCAATAAACATTAACATTTCAGCGAGCCTTTGAGCACGAGATCATACCTCTCTATTGCGGTTGGATGCCTCGCGTCCAGTTTCCGCAATTCCACCGACTCCATGGTGTCCCCTCTTCGACCGCAAGTTCCGATCTGCCATGACGAAGATTGTACAACTTGATACAAGCGCCGCGATTGCCCAGTTATGCATACACTCCACTCCGAATGCTCAAAGATTCGTCGAAGAGAACGGCGGAAGAGAGTCAAAGAGGAGGTGGCGGCGGCACTTTGGATCCTTAGGGTACACATGCCGAATGTCGACCCTTGTGCGTGGACGAGGGACGGTAGGAAAGGACATCCTGGATGATATACATTCGCTCCGAGCTGGCCTCCAAGATATTGAACGGTAGAATAATCTGGTTTCTCTCGGGTTTGGAATTATCTGGTGACGGTAGCTAGGATGACATATCGAGAATATTTGGGAGCAGGGTCTCATGGTACTTTAATATCATGTGGAATTTTCGTCGACTTACAGTATTTAAGTTTTACAGTCTATAATCGGTTTAGGGTAAATGGGATATACTATAAGGTACGAGGTCCAGATGTGGAGCATCTTAGTACTAAAATGGAATTATGGGGAAGTGAATCATTTGAAAATACTTTTTAGTATATTTATATTATTTCCTAGTGGATTCAAAATCTGACTCAGGTCGTTTCATAATTATTGGAACTTTGTGGTATTAGTTACAAATGCTTGAAGGTTTTAAAATGTGGTCTTCCGTCGTCATCAAAATGGACCACTTCCTAGAATGTTTGTACATTGTACATTGAAAAAAGAAAAATGTACCTCTAAGTGATGTTCCATTTCAATTCCCCCTCCGTTTTACAATCTTCGACCTTACCGGAAATTAATCTAAACTTAGGATACATTCAATTCTTCCTGTAAAATATACTTTTCCGTATTTCATTAACTGCATGTTTTAGACTACGTGGAATTCAGTTATAGAATTATATCAATGGCAACTTCATCTGTTTTAGATACCCTCCTTATGCCTTACTGTATTTAACTATACTTGTCATTGTCATTTGATACTATGGTCATGGATTTCAATAAGCCTATAGGGTTTGAAGTGTCATCATATCATGCAATCGATTTTGAATAGACTCTTTATAGGTTATGCCGTTTCCCTATGACATTCCTTCTTGTGGATCGAATGCATGTTGGCTTCACTTAGTTCATTCATTGATCACCATATTCCTTCTACCTTTATATCTCCCTTGTGCGTCTAATATTAGAAAGATGTGTAAGGGGTGTTCATCACCCCACTTTGCCACAACGCTTATATGTGTGATCTCAATTGTACATACCTTATACATAGAAAATATGTAGTATCAATTGGTTGAAATCATATCTTCAGAGGGCTATGTTATTGGCGGTCTGATGACAGTAAAAGTTTGTTATTTAATACATGTCGCTCTACTGCATTTACACATTAGGAATACTCTTAGATGAAGGACAGATAATATACGTGTCCTCGTTATGAGTATCAATGCTTGTCGCCGCCATTTGATGAGGACGTCCTCTCATCAACAATTATGCAAATAAACTGCATTATGTGTTATGAGGTACTGGGTTCATATAACCGTCACAAACATTCAATTTATCCAGATATATAAATGGTGTTGTATTCCTTCATCCTTCTTTTCATGTGCCAGCATGCTTCTATTCCTCTATTGATGTTCTTCTCGGACTTCGAACTCCAGATTCAGTCACTACAAGAAAGTTGGGAAATATGTGACTGACACATATGACTGCGCGACAGTCGTATTCTAGTTGCGTGACTAGTATACGACTGTAGGCCTTGCAGTCATATTAGTTGAGTCGTATAGCAGTCACGGGCGCTATTCCATTAGCACCATCCAACAGAGGGCAGATGGAGGAGGGATGATAGAAGCGATGATACATCCACCGACCTTCAGTGAGGTGGACAAGGGCGTGTGCCCGACACACACCGGGTTCACGTAGATGTGGCAGGTGTTTATTCATTGTAGTCAGCCGGAGTGCTAGTCACAGTGCAATCACTTTCTAGTCATGGTACAGATTTGAAGGGCCAATTGGCTTTTGACACGTGTCACGGTACAGAGGGTCATTAATGAGGCGTTTTGGGGTCTACAGGGGTGTTATATGGTGTCCTGGAAGTCAACCAGGAGTGTCTTCCTAGTCATTTTACAATCATGGAGAAGTCACGCGGCAGTCGTGAGGGCAACGCCACGACTGATGGACGTGCCACATCACTGCCTGCTGAAGTCGCGGTATAGTCACGGTGTAGTCACTGCGCTGTATTGTTTAAATCGCTGTGTAGTTCCACGGCAGTCATCTTACTATGGAGGATACAAGAGTGACTACACATTGTTGGACTACACAATATTGTTGCAGACAACCAATACAGTTCCCATTCAAGCATACTAGTGGGCAATTTCTACATGCATACTGTAACACTAACACAGACAAAGTATTCACACGGAGGCCCTCAGCGCACTAGACATACCCAAAGCATCATACTTAGAATTCAAAATGAAACTTGAGGGAAATAGTCATTAGATGCATGGAACCAAAAGTTGTGAATTGGAGGCTAGTTTATAAGGCAAATGTTCTGCTCTTGTGAATATAGTCCACCACTATCCTCCAGGCTACACTACAATGTTCACTAACTAGAGGTGCCTGCCTCCTTTGCCCGCAGGAGTAGAAAAAAAGGGCCTCATGTGACCAGCTTCAAGTTCTTTTCCCCCACATTGCGTTGGCACCCTTGATGTCCTGAATCATATATTGATCTCCTTTTTCGTTGGAGAACATCAAAGAGACATCCTCCTGCAAAACAAGGCGCGTGACTGCAATTTCACTCAGACAATAAAAAAACAAGAGAATTGGGAAGGCACAAGATTTTTGGAGTGCTGGAGCTTACCTTCTTCGGGTTGGTGTCCTTATTCAACACAGCCTTTGCCCTCGTCGACGGCTTCTGCGTCCTAACCTGTATACACACACCAAATCCATCAGACATACAACAGAGGGGCACGTGAGGGAGAGCACCTTTGAAATCAGGGCACGAAGCCTCTCCTTGTTTGACGTGCAATGAAGCATGTCTAAGGGGGCTATTACCTTGCTTGGAGACTTTGCTGGCTTCCTCCCTTTCTTCTGCAAGGGATCCGGCCGTACCAATGGTACAGACTCCTCCACGTCGGATTCTACAACTTCATCACGAACTGTGGGCAGATCCAAGACAACAGAGGGCAGCGTAGGGACTTGTTGCGGCAGGTCTGCTGGTTTTGGCTCTCCATTGTCCTCAGCGGGTGCCTCCTCCTCCTTAGTGGGGGAATTCTCCTCCTGTGCCACCACATTTCCCTTTATAGCTGCCAAGTTCAACTTGTCAGCATGGGTTCCTTGGATCACAACAGTGGGCGATGCATTGGTGGGAAGGCTAATTGCTGCGTTAGCGATGGGGTCAGCGCTTGCGTTTTGGGGAGGCTTCTCCATCTCCGTTGGAGCATCTGCGGCTGCGGCCACTTCTGCACCCTCCGCAATGTCCAAGGCATATGCTCCTCCATTGTCGAGACTCCCCGGAACCATGACTTTAGTTGTAGCGGGTGCCGGTTCAGGCGGCGGGCTTTTCCGTCCCTCCACCTTCCAGTGCGAAGGAATTGCTGCAGCATGCATGGGTGGCAGATCCTTGACGGACATTTCAGAGTCAGAAGAAAGCGTCACTTCCGCATGAGTGGCTGTGACAGTTGCAGGATTCAACGCTTTAGGCAGTGCATATACGCAGGTTGCTGAGGCACCTTTCTGCAGCTCCGGCAGGTACACCGTCTGTAATGTTCTGAAGCACCCCTGCAGCGTGAATCCCTTGCTGACCACGGGATGATTGATGCTCTAGCGCGGAGTGAGTTATGGACGGGCTGCCATCTTCCCCCTGTTTGGACTTCCACATAAACTCCTGGAATATGGATCTCATTTCTTCTGTGGTCGCCATGATCTGCTCGAACTTCCCATGCACATCCTTCTTCAATTCGTCAATTTGCCATTGTAGACTAGACTCCTGCGCAACCCACCCTCAATATCAAAATACACGGACCCCTGATAACATTGGCCCTGAATCACCAAGTGGAAGTATCCTCGTAGTCGCGACAAAGTCACCAGTCACCATAAGATGACTTGCACGCGACTGCATAGCGACTTCTAAGTGACTGAATGATTACTTCCCCATGACTACGGGATGACTTCATGGCGATTGCGGGATTAGTTTCTGGTGACTATGACGTGACTTCACAACGACTTCTAAGCCACTACGGGATTACTGCTCGGCAGTGCATCACTTGAATGGTTAAGGTCCACAAAGCACTGCATGGGACTAACTTACACATTCTTCATAGCGTGTATTCCCTCTTGTTGTAGTTTACATTGACTAAACACACCTAACATGTCTCAAGCTAACCAGAGTAAAGCAACTCACTTGGACTTAAAAAATAGTGCATGGGGCATACTCACACATAACACAGACACAGACATAATTCATACATAGCTCAAACAGAAGGAAGAATTACACTCAAACTCACCCTCAAATAACGAGGAAGTGCTAACTACAATAACTCAGATTCACACATAGGGAGGACTCACGCTTAATTGAGATTCACACATAACTCTATGATAACTCACTGGCACACCAAACATGCGCTTTAGGCAATGCATGTTCAGATTCGAGAAACGCACCTACAAAGTCCCCGCAAAACTTTCGTAAAATAATGCGACTGCGGGATTACTTCCCAGTGACTGAGATGCGACTCCACATCAACTTCTCAATGACAAACGATTACTGGCCGGCAGTAATCTACTGAAATGGTTAAGGGCCAACTTTACTTACTGCATTTGTGCCCACTCGCGGTTGAGATTGGCTAAACGCACCTATTCAGTCCATAAGAACAAGAGGAAAACAACTCACTTGTACTCACATGGGGATAATTAGGATTTGCATTACTCAGACTCAAAGATAATGAGGACTCATGCATAACGTAGATTCTCACATAACTAGGATCAAAACTACAGAAACGTCCCACCCACAAGGCATATGGGCGGCCTAGTACATGACAAACATACCACTTTGTGGGTTAGGCTCCCCACGCCACTGCTCCGCACAACATTTGCAATGTCGGTAATCCCTGGGTTGGTGGACCGTCTTTCTCTCTACACACAAACAAAGAAGGGAACCTCACATTGCAATTCAGCAAAAGACAACCAAGACGTCGATAATTCGCTGCTAAAAATACAAGAACTTGCAAAAAAAGGTAAGTAGATATTCTCTTCACAAGGAAGCTCACCAGTGAGGCTTCTACACCCGCTTTGCCTTTCCTGCCTACTGCACTGAGGCCCTTCACGCCTTGACATGCCACGGCCATCTGGGCGGACTTCTCCTTCTAGGAAGTTGTATTCCGGTACAAAATTAGGCGTTTCCATTGGTCGGGGTCGATGTGCACTGGAGGTTTGGGGTTCTCCCGGTCTGTGGAGGACAACCACTTAGTTTTCAATCGAGACCTCTCCGACTTCATAAACTTTGTCACTGTTGTTCGGAAGGCAACCATGCTCAAAGGGGACCCAACATACTCGAACTCGTTATCCAAAAGCTCCCGCAGCTTTTGGAGTGTGTGAGGCTTATGCTTTGACCAATCCACGATGCTCATATCCAAGACTTTTGGAACAAAATTCCGTACCACCAGGTCCCACGCATTCTTCCCCGAGCAGCCAGGATCCACCTCACCCCCCTCAAGCACTTCCACGAAGTTGGGTTTAGGGGGACCCGTTAGAGTCTCTTCTCTTCCGAACTCATAAGCTGTACGCTTCTTCCGCCGACTTGTGTACTCAGATGTCCACTCCACTGCATTGCCTCCAGTCTGGTAAGAATGTTGTCCTAGTGCATTCTACACAGGCTGTTGGGGTGGTGGTGGCTTTGGCAACCACTTTCCTGGCTGCCATTGCCATCCTGAATCCTCAGGCTCGTCAGGTGGGGGGGGTGGCTGCGAGGTCGGCCTACGTGTAAGCAATTTCCTCGGCGACCTCAAGATAGGGGTAGGTTTTGGGCGCTTTGCCCTTCTGTCCACCAGCGGCTCCGGTTCCTCCATGTCATCGTTACTAGAGTCAAACACTATAAGAAAACTGTGTTTTTTGAGATTTTGAGATTTAGACATCCGGACGTCTGTGCTGACGTTTTTCTACGTTTGCAAGGACGTCTTGAAACTCGCGTCCCGCGCAGACATGCCAAAAACATCGAAAATCTGGCCGGACATCACAAATTTTTCGCTAGACATCACAAAAAACATGGGTCAACGGGGTCCTCAATGTTTGCCATGTGTACGCCACTTCAGCGCCACATAGATGCGGGAAGCCAACATGGATGACTTTTCATCCATTGCCCGTCAGTGACTTGTCTAAATTTTTTTATCTGACGTGGAAGCCGAAATAGGTTGACGTGGCATGCCACGTCATTTGATATGGCATTTTTCTGTAGTGTTTCTATTCATGATTCTAGTATTCAAGGCTGTTGCGGTAGACATCATCTTAGACTTCCTGACGTTGGAGTTAACGTCAGAGTGTACATCATATTGTTTATTGTGACGCTCACATGCTTTGAACGACATTCATTAAGATTCATTTTTGTAGCATACATTGTCATAAAAAATGTCTACCTCAACATGATGGACATTACTGTCAACGTTGTAAAATATTTGGTTGCAGTTGTGGACATTTCGAAAGGCAACTTCAAGTTCTCTTTGGCATTTTAGGGTGGGCATCCTGTGAAGTCACATGTCTTAATGGATGGTTTGGGAATGTGGCAGATGCCTAGAGTGACCAAGATAATGTTTGACAGGACATTACAAACATGCAGTTCGCGTTCTACTGAATATGTAGCAGGACGTGGAAAGAGAGAAAGGAACGTCGACAAAGATGAGACTAATGACAAACGTGTTGTCTTGGTGGGCATGTGCAATGACAATGACTCTTTCTAACGTGTTTGAGTAGACATTGTAAAAGACATCAACGGATACACAGCATGAAGACATTGGAATGTGCTCTTCAATGACAAAAACAATGGCATCAGCGACTCCATTAGTATGAGTCTCCAAGGGCATACGCTGTAAAATTCTAGTCTACGCATCGTACAGGAAGCTCATGCACACTGTTATGGAAAACAAAGTTGTACCAATTGGTGCAATGCAAACACCACGTTCATATAAATTAAAATGAAGGTCAAATAATCATATGAATTTCCTACCGAACAAGCAAGTCCAGACATCCAGTCCAATACGAAAACGTGAGCTGACAACATGAACTACATAATGAACTACTACATTGCAATGTAGTCGTGAAAACATGAATTCCAACATGAATTCCAACAATGTGATGTCCCAATGGACATGGGCGTGTTCAGCCACATCCTCGGTGCTTGAAAACATGTCTCCCTGTCCTATACGACATCACACGAAACACTTCTGCCTGCATCAAAAGAAACAAGGTTTGTCAACATTCATTATTTCTAACAATCACTCCCTTTACAATGACAAGAAATTCAAGTACCATGCTCAGGGCACAACAGATGCTCACCTGAGGCTGTCATTTCTTCCTGGATCCCTCTTCCTTCCTAGGTGGATCGATGGACTTTGGAGGACTTGGCTTTGTTCCCTTTCCAGCGCTTGACTTGTTAGCCTTTGCTAGGGGTGCAAACTTGGCCGGCTTTGGAGGTGCAACGGTCCTTTGGACTCGGGTGGACCGTGTAGATGGTGTAGTTGATGGGAGATTCGACACCTGCAAGGAAGTGACATTGTTGCAAAAATGTTTAGGAGACACTGAAGCCAACATCCAAACAACCAACGAAGCATGAAAGTGCCTATGTAGATGGACACATCTGCACCACTCTTAGGACACAACACGTTCATAGAAGTGAACACATCCATGCTTACCACCTGTGGAGTCGCTGTTGCTACAACTACTTGGACTGGCGACACGTTTGGGGCTGCTGGAACTTCCTTGATTGACATGGAATACGGGTCAGAGGGGTCGAGAGTAGACTGACCACCGTTGTCGTTGTAGATGTCTGCACCAACAGGGTTGTCATTGCCGGAAGTGATGCTCGTGATGCCCTCCGTGGCATCCTTGTCGACATTGTCGTTGCCCATGTCACCAGAGATGTGGTCGACGAGGTAGTCCACAGTCAAAGATGCGTCTTCTACGGTGTCACCTGCGACATCAGCTGTCTCGCCAGCTTCGCCTTCCACGTTCCCTCCCACGTTAGTGATGACAAGTTCTTCGTCTCCCTTGTCTTCTTCAACATCGTCCACGTTGTCTTCCAGCAACGCACGACCACCGGGTGTAGTGAAGGTGCTATGGTGTTGCCGACTATTTTCTCGAAGAGAGCGGCAAAGATTCTTCACCATGTCTTCTAAGCGAGCAAGGCGACCTCCCATTTCTGAAGTGCTTCCACGAACGTCTTCGAGCTCTTTGGCATAGTTCGGAGGGGGCCTGTGTGACTCTGCAAGACGTCTCGCATATTCTTTTTCCGTTGCCTCTTTCACCTCCTGTTCGTATGGTATGCGGTTTAGATGTAGGGTCTATCACAGGAAAGCGTAATCAGTGGTTGAAAGTTAGTCCTTCTGTACAAAAGCCAAGCTTGAGGTTCATCGCAGCAAATACGTGCAAGGCACCTGGGATGTTCACAAAAATGTGAATACAAACATTACAGTGTACATATGGACGTCTGCATAGACGCAACAATCTCCCAGAAAATGCTGATATGAAGACAAAGAAGACATGGTCTCACCAATTCACCGATCATAGTCTTCTCAATGGATCTCATTTGAGCTTCTTTTGAGCCCTTTCCCTTTGAAATGGCGCGCATCTGCTCAGACTTCTGAATGCTTTTGATTGATTGCCTCTTTGCACATAATGTCTCCCAGACGTCGTCATCCACCTCGGCAGGCTTCGGAAGTCCAGCATCTACAGTCTTCATCAAATTGTGCCTAACGTTGATGAGGGTCTTCGTTACATAAGCTGAAAACCATGCAGGGTTGATCTCCTTCTGGTCACCTACAACCTCCCAATCTGATGGGAAAAATGTCATTCACACTTATTAAAATGTCCATGCCTGTGACTGGAAGGCTTTTCTAAAAGAAGGCAAGAACAGAGGCATAGACTATGCACAATGGAACTTCCAACCAAATTGCAAGAAGCACTCATGGATGTAGCTCATGACGTCGTCTTCGTAACACCGTGGCATTCCTACACATCTCTTACACCATCCGAGTGTCGAAGATGACATACAGACATCTCAGATGTCTATAATGTAACCATGTCTTCACTGGCAATAAATGTGATAAAAGCATACAAAAATTCAACATTCATAGAAAATTTACATCACATAATAGTCACATAGGACGATACATCTTCAACCAGCAATACCGAGTATGCTTGACAGCCTAAGGCCAACATGAATGACGACGTCATTCGTTCGGGAAGACATTCGGATAGACATATATTAGTGCTTCTGAAGACACAATGGACACACAAACAGAGGAGCAAAACGCATTACCTGCGTACAGTCGATCGAAGAAGCGCTGCCTCTCCTCTAGGGGCTGATCGGACCAACCGTAACATGGATTCAGTCCCTTTGCAAATGCCCTGACATCCTTAATCAAAAACTCTGCTGTCTTCCCGTGGGGATGGCCGCGCCTATCTACCTGTACGGTTTGTTTCGGCACTTGTTCCTTTTTCACTGCCTTACCTTTCTTTAGAAAACGCTTTCGCTCTGGAGTTGGAGAGGGCGACTTGTCCAACATAATTGTGTCGTCCTCTCCGTCAGATGACTCCTCCTCACTGCTTATAGAGGCACTGCCGCAATGGAAAAGAACAACGCGTATGAGTTAGTTCAGCTCCTTCCATACTAGAAACTGCTTCATAGGCATTCCACATGACATCTTATGTCTGAAATTGTATGTACGTAAACACTACACGTCCCACCTGATGTCCAAACATACAAAACTGTGTCTTCATAGACAGCTGAAATCCCACCTGATGTCCGATTCTTCATTGCAAACAACATATTATAACAAGGAATGCCCTATTACACACTGCAATGCCCGAAAATCACAGCAAAGGCCGTTGAACAATTACATAATCGATAGACCAATTAGGCTAAGAGAACAACACATTAGACAGTTTGCGGTGAAGCAGAACCTGCGATCGGAAGAGTCATCCGACGAGTCCTCGCTCATTGCCACCTCCTCCTCTGCACTCTCCTCCCGCGGTACTTCTTTACGGCGCTTCTTCTGTGGTGGGGTTATAGCCAATGCTTTCCCCTTTTCTCTTGTGTTCCTCTGCACACGCCAATTGTCGTTCTTATGCTTGGACCGCTGCTCACTTGGTTGGCTACTTCTAGCACTCAACACCCTCGGAGGAGATTCATCGTCGTTGCCGTGTTGACGTCGTGGCTCTAGCATCCGTTTCAATGGCAACTTCTTCCGGCTTCCGTGCACCATCTTTGCTTTCGGGGCCGGCCACAGTACAAAATATTCACCTGCTGCCTGCCAAAAAAAGGGAGGCATCCCAATAAAACATTAAGGCTGCTTCTACAAGAAAGTCCCCTTCTGCTAAACTACTTCTACAGCACACTGTAGGACGGATTTGTGGACGGATTCATGGAGGCACAATGCAATGCTGTGACGTCTACTTCCATATTTACGGTGAACTTCACATACCTATACAAAGCAAGACAGCGGATGTCCCGCGTTGACACCGGATGTCTCGCGTGACATCTAAACGGACATGAGGATAGTGACATCGGATGTCTCACGAGACAT
The DNA here is from genome assembly GCA_947034895.1 of Rhytidiadelphus loreus. Taxonomy (NCBI): domain Eukaryota; kingdom Viridiplantae; phylum Streptophyta; class Bryopsida; order Hypnales; family Hylocomiaceae; genus Rhytidiadelphus; species Rhytidiadelphus loreus. The sequence continues at coordinate 50,333,501 of OX344761.1, read as the reverse complement.
CTAAAAGGACATCAGGATGCTAGATTGAACACCAAAGCAGATGATGAGGTCGATAGCAAGAGGAATACACGAGGAGGACATCGAAAAAGCCGCACTGCAACATTTTTTTCCTTCAACGGGGTCCCGCTCACGGAGCATTCTGTACACGTTTTCATTTGTTGTTTGATTCTGACGTCAACAAAGACTAGTAGACGCCACCACAAGCACCAGATTCATAAAACCAAGCAAAAAATTGTAACAAGAAGGACTTACAAGAACTTACAAGAGTAAGCAATCCTGCAATCCTGCAATCGGCCCATGAAGAAAGACATACTACTGCGACAGCACATGTTTGCTTCCCCAGCGACCTTCCGGTTTTTTTTTCCAAAGATGTGATGAAAACCTACTTCGAAATCACAGCAGCTCGATCTGAAACCAACACTTGCACTTACGCATAGAAGATGGACAGGAAGAAAAGGGTTTTGTTAAGCCCCAATTGCGGACAGCAAAGCTAGAGACAGGGGACGATACCTTCGTCGCAGAACTTGCCACTGCGCCTCTCGTAATCCCGTCGACAAAACTCACGCGCCGCTTGTCTGTCTTCCCACTTGCAAGCTTCACGGGAGCAGAACCCTCTCCAGACATGCTGCCCACTTCGAAGTGCTGAAACAATGTTCAAGAAAATAAAACTGAAACTCACGAATTTAGCATGGTTTCCTAACTTGAACATTCCACAAACACACTGATGGAACCACGAGGAAGAGGAAGAGAAGGAAGTGGCAATGCGGTGTTTGTAGAGACATCCCAGGAGTGGGCGATTCACGCGAATGGATGAACATGGATGAACTTTCAAGAGCATCACCCCGCCACCACGCAAGACAATCACGGATGCAATTAATCGAAATTGATGTCCACGCAGGCCACGCAGACGCCGACCGTTATTGCAACACCAACTCTACAGCAGGCGGCGGCAGAAGGAAGTGGACGGGAAGATGCAACAATTAAAGCGATTTGCTTGCTACGGAGAGGGGATTCCTGAATTCCCACGACGCGCGCCGCCCACCTCCTCCGACACAACATCGAGCCTGCAAAATCCCGACACGCAGAACCGGACCGGACTTGGAACCCTAGCTAGTTTCTCCCGCCCTACCGCATAACTTGCAGCGCATTTCCAGCAACTGCGAGGAACACACTGACAGATTGCGAGAAAAGCAACGGCAACATCGGCAAGGTGCGGAAAATTTTAAATCACCTATGTTTGCGGATACTGGGTCGGCCTGCATCAAAGTTGTTGCTCCGCTGACGATGTGCATCTTGCAGTTTAGGCGACGACTTTGGCGCAGGTTGCTTTCTGCAGGGATTGGTGAATCCGTGGCGTCCATCGCTGAGGTGAGTGATGCTGCTACAATCCCCTCCACGAAGTTGTTGAAAATGCTAAAAGCGCCGCATTTGTTAAGGCTGATCTGATTTTCTGTCACTATTGGTTTCCCTAGTTTAGTAACGTGATCCCTGTCAGAATTATCAGATGTACAACAATTTGGCATCTTGATCGCTGAAACACCTCAACACTTTCAAAAAAATAATGAAAAGGGTTGTACAAGGTCAGCACAAAGAAGGTTTAGGGTTTCTAGGCATTCGCGCATGATACTTCCTATGCACGTGACCTGCTTCATTTTGTCATGAAGCAGCTTTTGTCCTTTCTAACGCAAAGACATTGAAAAAAACATGTTTAGTGACATTCGTGTGTTCATGCGGACGTCACTTGTCTAAGATGATGTTGTCTTGCAATAATTGCAAACAATAGATATCACATATGACAAGCTCATGCAATAGTACCTTGAATTCGATACAAGTATAATTTATAGTCTTGGTCAATTCCTTTCAGCATTACCAAAAACCGGTTGCCTTATAAGAAAAATGTTAGCCATTTGCCTTCTCTATTAGAACTTAAGGTCTATATACAAATTTTGTCATTTTGTACACTATTTTATGTAAGAGTGTGATGTAAATGGGAAAACAAATTATTAGAGAGTAATGTACAACTATGTTGGACTACACTTTATCCATTAGTGAGAGACAAAGATCTTAGATCTTTGCAAATGTCCAAAAAGAATCAAAAGTCATCCCACAATTTAAATTTATATTGCCTGTAAGTAAGAGCATTTTATCTTCTTTCTAATTTTATAGGTTCATAGGACATTATGAGAAGTACCTTCGCTTTTTTTCTATTTTTTTGTTATCTAGGAAAGGTGACTATATGTTCAAAAAAATGTATGTAGCTTTCATGTGCCTTAAAACACACCTTTGCATTTTATCATTTCATTGGAGTGTAAATGTGTAATGGCATGGGAAGAATGTATTCTACCTTCATTTGAATCCCATGAGCATGTAGGAAAACATTCTAAGAAGTTCATTTATAATGATTTTATGGAAGTGGTGATGTAGGAAGGGAGCACCCACTTTCATATTTTTGGGGTTGCCATATTCGCTAGCTTAGCAAAAATTGCTTATCATCCTTTCATGTCAATGTTCATAATATTCAGAATTATTGCTCTAGAAAAAGAGAATACATGTTCAACTCTTCATGTTTGCCAAGATGGCATAAGTATAAAAAATTCTTCATCATTTTAAGCCTTAATAGGAAGCTGCAATCCATGGCCACTGTCAATCTTACTGAGAGGACAAACCTTAGAGGATTGCATGTGTCCATCTTATCCTAACATCTGCATGTTTTAGAAAACATGAAGGCAAACATTACCTTCTTTTTATACGTGCTAGGGGGCATCTTTGTTGTATACCCGTTTGAACAATTGTTGCCTTTAAGGACGCTTAGGGAAGCAGTACATGTCATTTGTGCTTCACGAGATTCTACTTAGGCTATTCTGACATTGTAGTATACTTTGGGGGGCGGAGATGTACACTTGCAAAGCACTTTTCCCTAAGAAATGTCATGTTTACGCACTTCTTGTGCAGTACGACTTTAATGTTTTTGAAATTGCATATGGAGCATGTCCACATTTCATTCATCCTTTATCTTAAATTTGAACAATGAGCAAAGATCCAAACTTCATGTGTTGCACCTTTTATGGCTAATTGAAGTAGAGTTCTTTTTCATTCCTATTTTTTTTTTTTCCTTTGAGGTGTTCACTATTTTCATTCATACTAAATTTCCTCCCATTTTCTGGGTAGAAATGGAATAATTTTTTTCCATTTCCAATTTTTTTGGTCATGCCACAGCTATCTTTGGAGGTAGCCTTATTAGTAAAAATGTCTCGGACTTGGCTTTGTTAGAACTAGAGCCATGCAATGTTGTACTTTACGTGGAAGATGGTCTGAAAAGTGGAAAATGTAGTTATTCTTTAACAATGTTATAGTAAAGATCTAGTAGTTATCGTTTCTTTTTATGATCATCTAAATGTACTCTCTCATTTGAGGTGCTTCGAAAGACACCCGCTTGCTGAAACTGATGTTGTATACAACATAGTGTCCTGTAAGCAAACTTGGAAGTCTAAGTAGTAATTGTTGTTCATGATGTTTGACAAAGCGTTATGCCATGTAATTAGTGTGTTTTATCTGTTGTAGTTCAAGTGCATCTTACTTCTGTATGCTACAAAGATTTCAGTAGAATTCAATGGATCCATCAAAATGAACGGATCCCCCCACTTACTCTAATGTGATCGGTAAGTGGAGGAGGATTCCTAGGAAATTCTCGAAGGACTCAACGGATGACTCCAACTTCCATGTGATTCCTACAGTGAGTAAGTCTGTAGGACATATTGGGAGGTGTTGTCAAGGTTGTATGTTACCTAGTGCTATGACACATTCTGGGACGTCTCCTATCTTACAAAATGCCTAGCAGCGCATGAACATAGGAGCATGGTGTATGGGATGACGATTTCATGGACATTTGAGAGGACAAAACCAAATTTCTGGGAACATTTTTTGCTTTGCACGTTAGTTAGGCATGCATGTTCTCTCATGAGCATCGCTTTTTGTCTTTTTATAAAACGTAATGAACACCTAATCTTTTGGATCAGCATGAGTTCTATAACATAAATGGCTTTGAAGCACCAACATGCTTGTATGTGTTACGCCATCTATGCGTGGAGGTCATGCATTGATATGTGATTGCTAGTAGAATTTGTACCCTTCATTGATGAATGGATGTCATTGTCTTTTTTTTATGTTTTCCACATCACATCTAAGTGCATGGCATGACAAGATGTTAATTTTTTTTATATGTCTCCATGTCTGTGTAGACCTTCTGCAGTCACAGGGATATCTCCCGTGCCAGTGACTGTACTTGTGGTGCATCAACAAGTACATGTTTGTGAAGACATTGTAGCTAAACATGGAGGGTAGGGGACGACGTCGGGGGGCCAGAATCCACATCAGAACAGATGGCCGTGTCCTCCGCCATATTCCCTTAGGCGACCTCATCTTGCAAACGGAATTGAGGGTGGCTACGGAGTTGAACTTGAAGAAGTATCCATGCCCTTGCAAAAATTGTCATGGAGGGCGACGCAGGCCAATACATATAATCCGCAGGCACCACTCTGACTTTGGACGTGATCCTTTTCTTAACAAGTCGATGATTGGAGGGGCCCCCCCAGATGGTTTTCTTCCAAATGGAATCTGGGTGGAAGACTTGGCTTTTGATGACGACATAGTTGAAACAGATGGTGACTTTGAAAGGGACACCATTGATGTCAACAATGATGATGCAACACCAGAGATTCCACCCATTGAGTCCGAAGATGCATTGTTGGAGGGCAACACAAACATGGATGTGCAACATGACATCCAAAGACAAGTCATGGAGGCCCTTGAGCGTGGTGACGTGCTGCATGCGGATACCATGGTGATGGAAGGAGAGATAGAGGATGACATGACTGACGTCCATGTGGACACAATAGATGACATGCAACGTTTATATGAGCACGCAACAACACTAGTGTATGAGGGTGCATCATCAAGTATTTTGTCCGCAACAATCATCATTCTCAACATGTGCGTTGTTTTCCGAGTCAGCAACAAGTTTACTGACGAATTGTTGCAGTATTTGTCATCAGACTTGTTCCCTAAAACCAACAAGATGCCTAGTAGTCATTATGAAGCAAAGAAGATGATCACGAAGTTGGGCTTGGAGTACAACAGCATCCATGCATGTCCCAATGGATGCGTGCTTTACGAAGAAGAGCATGCACATTTCAATATCTGCCCCAAGTGTTCAAAGTCACGTTGGATGGAGGGCTCGAACTCCGTACCAGCAAAGGTCATTCGCCATTTTCCTTTGATTCCAAGAGTGAGGCGTATGTTTCGATCTTCAGAGGTAGCCCGCATGCTTACTGGTTGGACAAAGCATGTCAACGAAGACGGCATCATGCGTTCGGTGGTGGATAGCCCTGCTTGGAAGCACGTTGATCGCGACGTTGTCTTTGACAACTTCGGTGCTGAGAATCGGAACCTGCGTATGGCAATGGCACTAGACGGAGTGAATCCATACAAATTGAACAATACAAATTGGTCAACGTGGCCTGTGTTGATTCTGATTTACAACTTTGAACCATGGTTTGTGACAAAGAAGTTCTTCATTTCACTTTGCATACTCATTTCAGGAAAACATTCACCATCTTCAAAGAACATTGATGTGTTTCTGCGACCACTACTGAGAGAATTGCATGCACTTTGGGAAGGTGTTGTAGCACAAGATTTCTCCCAAGGAGAAGGCGCTCGTCGCTTCATTGTGCGTGGCTTATTGATGTGGACTATTTCAGATTTCCCAGCATATGGTCTCATCTCCGGTTTATGTTGCAAGGGATACAAGGGGTGTCTTTGCTGTGGACCGGACACGAAGTCCAGAATGGCTAGAACTGGCGATGTTCGTGCAGATCGAAGTACACGAGGCTCAAAAATTGTTTATGGTGGCATACGCAGGTACCTTAGTCGACAACACCCCTATCGCCGCAATCGTCGTTTCAACGGGAGAAGTGAGCATCGCTCAAAACCAAAGACCATGACTGGTCAGGACGTTATCCGTTATGCTGCGTGGCGTCAAGCATATCTAGATCTGGGTGGACGGGAAGATGCAAAAGATGACCCAGTGCATATAACGGGAGTGAAACGATTGAGTGCTCTATATGAATTACCATATTGGTAGGTCAGAAATGCTGCACCTCACTCTCAGTGTATGCAAATTTTAAAAGAATCCACTCGTTTTAGTGGTAGACGTCTATCATGACATTGTACTTGAGTCCAAATGTCCAAGTGGATGCCATTGCCTACATGTCAATGTAAAGACTTAGGAAGACTTCTATCTTTTGAAGTGTTGGACATGGACATAGAAAGACCCTTGCCTTGATTGTCAAAGAAATCATTGTTGTTGGAAATGAGGTTGGGTTGCAATGACTGCATGTGAAGTACAACAAGTCCAGGAAGCATGATACATGTCCATATTGGTGTTGCCGTAGACATGGAATTAATCTTCTTATAGTGTTCTCATTTTTCCTCACAGTATCTCCTAGAACGCCACATATTGGACGTCATGCATTGCGAGAAGAATTTGTGTGAGAACATGTTGAAGACACTTCTTGCTGTGAACGACAGTCCTGGTAGTCGTGTAGATGCGCAAGAGCTTGGAATTCGTGAAGAAACATGGTTGCAGGATCCACGAAGACGCCAAGATGATTATTACATGCCGCACGCACCATACACCATGACAGCAGCAGAACGACAAGAATTTGTGGATATAGTCTCAAGCATCCGCACCCCAACAAACTACGTTAGTGGAATTCACAAGCGCGTACAAGACGGTAAACTGCAGTACATGAAGACTCACGACTATCACATTTTAATGCAGCAGGTATGGCAGACAAAGAAATGATGGTCATAGATTTGTAGAAGTTTTCAGTGCACAGAATGGTTATAAAAAACATTTTTTGTGCATTGCCTTGCTCAGCATGGGAGTTCTAAAAGGACATTGGAAATGACATGACAATGCTGAACATGGTGTACAAAATGATGTCCCAATGTACATATTGTAGTTGAACCTGCAATTGCTATGGTAGCATGTCTACCCAACACCTATGTAGAGCACAACATCAGGCATTGTATGCAATTGACTGTAGTGAAAGTGTTTTTCTGCATGTTAGATGGAAGCACACCAAGAACTTTCCATATGCCCTTCACTGATCCGCATTCCTTTTCTGTTGTGCAGATTTTACCTGTGGTTGTGCGAAACATCCTAGACGAAAACGTCCGCTTGGCTATTATAAAAATGAGTAGAGTTTTCCAAAGACTCTGCGAGAAGGAGATCAGGGAGTCTGACCATGATGAGCTGATGCAAAATGTGATTATGGCAACGTGCTTAATAGAGAAGGAATTCCCCACAACATTTCTGAATATCATGACACATCTACCAGTGCACCTTGTAGAGCAATTATTTCGGTGTGGCCCTGTACATTGTAGGTGGATGTATCCCATAGAGCGTTACATGAAGACATTGAAGGACTATGTGCGCACATTAGCACATCCCGAAGGGAGCATTGCAGAAGGATATCGAACCGAAGACACACTTGGCTTTTGCACAGAGTACATGAGAGAATACCAAGGAACAACGCAACGCGTTTGGGATGTAGAGGAAGACCCCATTATGAACGACGAGGTGATACGTTGTAAGGCACCACAGAAACGGCCTCTGTCCGACGAAGTACGTTCATATGCGCATGCGTTTGTCATCGACAATGCGCCATGCTTGGAGCCTTGGCAGGAGTGGGTGTCTTCTATACCTTTGTGATATTTTTTTTCCATATTATGTCCTCTTGCATGCGTGCTACACTGATGTTTTTCCCTCTTCAATGTCATGTACAAGTTTCCTTTAATTTTTTCACAGCATATTCATGTCACCCTTTATGTCCATGTTAACACTTGACAAAGTAGTGTGTCTCCTGAAGACCTTCTCTTCACAAGCATGTCTAGTAGTCCTAGAACATCCCTATCCCCATAGCATGATGCATGTATGTCACATTCTTCTAATGCGTGCTTGGAATCTGCTTCCTATTCTAATGAATAGGAACATGTTGCATCATATAGGGAGTACATTTTGGCGAAGGCGCATAGATGGGAGGAACGTGAAGCTTTTCGTTTGACATGGAGGCGTTCCCATCCAGGAAGAGCTGTCCGTTATCCCATGGAACTCAGTGAATTTCCCCCCTTTGCGGAGTGGTTGACGTCTACAATCAAGGAAACAGAACGTTCTGGACGTCCAGTGGAAGACGACGTCAGACATTATGCGCAACCACCTGAGCGCAATGCAACATCGCATCGTCAAATGTATTGTCACGGCACACACCTACGTGTGCGAAGCTCTGAGAGTGGACTTGTGACTCGTGATTCAGGTGTGGTAGCAGCTTTCACCCGCCAAGTTCGTTGGGGTTTGGTGAATGGAAGGCCAGTAGAAACCACCCAAGAGTATGTGGGATACATTGAAGAAATCTTGGTTCTAGATTATCGTAACCATTGTGTTACAGTGTTGGTATGCGATTGGGTGCGGGGGACACGACACAGTCGCAGCCCAAGTATTGAACGAGATAGGTACGGCTTTAGCTTGGCCAATTTCAATCAAATGGATGGAAAGGTCCATGCCGACTCATTTGCCTTTCCCTTGCATTGCCAGCAAGTGTTCTTCTCCAACGATCCACATCGACATGGTTGGAAAGTAGTATGCCGAACAGAAGTACGGGGTAGACGCATGGCATTGCACTCTGCTGCATCCCTACCAGACATTGTGCAATTGCAAAACGACGCCAACTTTGATGGACTTCAACCAGTAGAGCAAGCCGTAGACCCAGTGGTGCATCCCCTACACAATGAAGAAGACTACATAGGTGTAGTAGGAAACAATGCACCTAGTGAGGATGAAATGTAGAACAATTGTCAAAGATATCTGTTGTTGCATACACACGTCATAGAGGACATGTACACGATACAAGAGATTGTCCAATTGTATGTCTTTCAGGAGTCCCCTATGTCTTGTAAATGGCCATGCTTTAATGCAACTACTGGTTTCCGACGTTGCATTTGACATGTATTGCGGGTCATGTGCCCAAAGGCCACGTTCCATGCGTGTATCGGAATAGTCAGGTGTCCAAGCCGACGTCACTACAGTACTCCTACTTCAAGAACTATGTGCAATGAAAAACATGCTATGTTACCTTAAATTTGCAGAGCTCTAAGACCCCGTTGTTGAATGAAATGTTGTAGAATGCTTCACAACGTCTACACAGACGTCTACAATAACATCAATAATTTTTTGAAAACCATGTAGTTTGAAGGCTGAGGTGGCATGCCACGTCATCTCTTTCTGCCACGTCATATAATTTCCACGTAGGACGACACGTCAATTTTTTTTTTTCCGGGCTGCCCTTTCCCAATTTTTTACCACGGGCAAGTCTTCTACCTTAGTTCATATTAACTTTCATTAATTTATTCATGGTAAATAATGAACAGAATATGCTGACGTGGCAATCCAATTTTCTCAGATGTTGTAGAAAACATCAACATGTCATTAACTATGCTTCCAACGACATAGCTGTTCTTATTTGCACCCGCTTGTTGCCACTGTAAGTTTCTACTATACTTCACAACATCCACACTAATCCATAGTTTTCTTGCACTACTGCCCCAGACAAGTCAATGTTCATGTGGACATAGTATGTCTAGCGAAAAACATGCTACGTTTTGGGTCCGACATCCAAAAAAACACAGTTTTCTTATAGTGAAACAATGCATCTTCTGCAGCAGCACACTAAACAGAAAGAGCGGTGAGCAAGACAAAGGCATCCATTTGGTTTAGGGTGGAAGCGGAGCGGTCCCAAAATTGACCCCATACATCCACGTTGCGCAAAACAAAGAAAACCCGTACTTGGGGTTGATCACGAGACGATTCTGCAAAAAATTGGGTATGCTGGGCACTGCCCCCAACAAATGACGCAGTCAAGTCCGGTTCTGGGACTCTCCACTGCAGGATTATGCAATTCAGGTCACGCTTCTTCCTCCTGAACTCGACACACCAATGCAGCTCTGACCCTAGCAACCTTGAAAAAAAGCGGGAGACAATTTTTACCTGCCGCACCGTCTTCCAACTTCGAAAGCCGCTCTACATGTCTACAAGCTATAGCTAAGTGCATCATACCTCTTGCGATGGCCTCTTCATTGGACTCCGTCGCCTCTGAGGAAGAATTGCAGTCGCTGCTCATTCTGGATTTGTCGCCCGCTGCTCCACGGCCGCCGTGAGTGTGCTTCCCCCTTCTGGTCCGTCCTCGGAGGCCCCGTTGCCTGCTACTCCTACGCACAACCTCTTCACCTTTCTCTCGGCGATTTGGCCCCTCACACTCGCGCCTCTTCCCGGAGTCTTGATCGCTGTGCGACGTAGGTGATTTAGGGTTCAGTAGGTTTAAGAAAACAAGGGCCTAATTGAAGTAGGAGCCACACAAGCGGTTTACGAAATCAAAACAAGCCAACTACAGGGAGAAGACAAAATCATGAAATAAGAATTAAACCGCTCGGGTTACGCTTGCCTCCTCAATCGAGAGAGACACACTTCAGTTGCCCCGCCGCCACCGGTTCCACGTGGCCGCCTTGTTGAGGAATGGGGTTTAAGGCAATTCCTCACTGACTGCACTCCGACGCTACTTCCCCACGACTCCGACACGACTCCGACGCTACTTCCTCACTCACATGAAGTGACATAGAAGATAGACATCGGACGCCGCGACTTCTGCACAACTCCGACACGACTGCACAGTGTCCAAGGCATATGGGCGGCGCGTTTTCCAAAGCTCATAAACCGTTAACCCTACTGCGGCGTTTGCTTGCAGAGACGGACGAGTTGCACCATGGCTGTGCACAGAAGCACATGCGCAAGCCAAACAAGAGAGACAGCCACCTCTGCAGGCAAGGATGCGCGGCCAGGTTGGGGAGCACAGAATATTCTATTCAGGAGGACACAACGACATCGACCAACGCCAATGCGCCCACGAATGCAAGGACAATTGAGTTACAAAGCAAGGTAAGGAGGAAAATCACGGCGCAAGTTGCGAGTTGAAAAGAGGCCCGAATTTTGCTTGAACTTCCGCCACATTCTTGTCCCGCGCTAGTTCATACTCTCCCTTCTACGGTGGCGGAGACTCCATGCTGCGCCCCGACCCCAATTTCTTGTCACCTGACCAGAATTTGTTGCCTGCTTCCTTGTGCGTAGGTAAACCAACGTTGTTGATCGGAGCAAAGCAACGTGGAAGGCAGGCGCAAGAGCTGCACGGAGGAAGAAGGTCGCTGTCGGCGTCTATAGTTTCAAAATCCAAGGCCTCGTCTTCCCTTTTGTTTAGACTGCCACAAAAGTGCGATTTGTTCCTCCTTGTGGGAGTACGCATTATCTACATTAACAGATATAATAGGCAATAGTGATTATATAGAGTAGAAATTTTCAAAATTTCCGTAATGGGTAAGGAATAGGAAGCCTAAAACTAGAAATAGGAATTAGAGGCTTTACGGAAAACCTTAAACTGTAATTAGGATTACAGTCGGATCCGGAAACCCTATCCGGAAACCCTAACCCTAATCCGGAAACCGGAAAGTTCCGGCCGAGTAGGCCCTAGGGCCTAGTCCGGCTAGGGAACTTGCGGGAACGCCAGGCCGAAAAGCTACTTAACCCCCGCTGTTTTCTTCACTCTTCCTCTTTCTCCGCGTAATTATCGCGATGGCGCTTAGTGAGTGAAAGTGTGGTGAGATAGGAACGCGTTAGGGAGAGAAGGGGAGGCCGGTGCCGATCGCACCGGAAAGTAGAACGGAAGATTAGCGGATCAGGCGACGGAAACTTAACGGAAACTTAACGGAAACTTAGCGGAAACATTAGCGGAAGTGAGTCGGAAGTGAGGATAGAGTATGTCGGTAGTTATGGCAGGACCCAGTGTACTACGGAAGTCAGGGATCACGGCCCGGATGATCAATCCGGAAATCCCTGAGAATCCGGAACACCACCGGATGCTGGAGGACGACTTGACGGATATGGGGTGTCTAGGGTTTGTGAAAAGACCCTGGAGCATCCGGAGCGAGGAGACGATAGACAAGCTAGTCTACGGCGCTCCGAATCAATACCACCTAACCGTTAGGGGTCGTCCAAAGTCCTGGACAACAGAGATATGGGCCGGAGTCTATTTCGCATCCACTAGAGGATCCGGATGGGCCGGCCGGACAGAGAAATTCGCCGCAGATAGATTCCGGAACCCGGCGGATCCGAAGGAGGGATACACTGCATCCGACTGCCGAAATCCTAGGGACCAGAGACTCTTAGAGTTTCTGAGCCCCATCCTGTATCCGGAAAAGCCCAGCCGGATTACAGTAACGCTGGCAAACACGGTATTTGGAGCCTTAGGGGAAAGGGGAAAACCGGCCCCTAGACCAGTTAGCTGGAGGCTCATTATCCAGTCGATAGTGGATAAGCTTTCCGGAAACCTGGTGGGAAAGAAATCTAGTCCCATCAGTCCGTACCTCTTCCACTTGTATCACAAGTAGGAGGTATTCAGTAGTCCGGAAGATATCATCTACCGGCAGGGAGATAGCTTACTCCGATACGGTCTTCCTCCGGATTCGGATCCGACGAATGAGGAGCCAGAAGAGGACGTGAAGCCGGAACTGGAGCATGACTCACCGGAGAGGCACGACTCCCGCCGGAAGAGCACGGACCCAGAATCAAGAGGGAAGAACCAACTTCCGGATCCTGTTCCATCCCGGAACACTGATCCGGATCTGGATATCTTTGAGTTGACCATCTCCTGGTTGCGGAGTCAGAAGGCTTCCAACGACTGGATGGCCACTCTTATCCGGAGAGTCTGCACGGTATTGAAGGTAGCAGACGAGACGGAGATCGTGGAGGCGATCAAGAGCAGACCGGATCCGGAGATGATCCGCCTGTTGGAAGGACGGATCCGGGCAATGGAGGCGGAGCACGACCATCTTCAAAACCGCGCAACGTGGGCGGAAAGGGAGATGCACACCGCCAACAAAAGAGCGACGGATGCGACAGAGCTGGTCCGGAAATTGAGAGACCTCATCGACTCGCCAGCGGATATCATCACCAGATCCGCGCTCTGGAACAACCAGATGACCCGGGAAGGCCACATTTCCGGAACCAAGGTTGTGAAGATATTGGTAGAGTTTGAGGCGCGGATCGAGGTCGCATTGAAGGAAATGCGTCACTTGGTCGGCCATTTCGATCCACTTAGCGGATTGGAGGAGTTTCCGGAAATACCCGGAGGGGAGTTCCAGGAGACAACACAGCTGAACCTGGGAGCACGATCGTCAGCCCAGCATCCCGAAAAATCCTCGGGGCAGAAGGAGATTACGGATGGGAGGAGGATTCCGAATCCGGTTTTGACGCCCCGGACTACCTCGGTAAATCTCTTCCCACCCATTCAGGATCCCACTGCAGACGTGACGGCGATGACGGAGGATCCGGTTGGGATTCAGAATCCGGCCCGGACCCATCCAGAGGAGTTTACGCATATGCAGCAGGAGACTCCTCCGCGGCCACCACTGTCAACCCCGATTGAGATCATCGACCTGGAGAAGAAGAAGGCCACCAGGCGGAAGGTCAGCAGCGATCCGGAGGAGGTTCTCGAGTCGGAGGAAGAGGAGGCAGTGACGAACTTGTCTTCCGAGTCGGAGTATGCGGAGACGGATCCGGGTCCGCCAAGGACCCAATCCGCAACCAAGTCCACCCCGACGAAGCAGATCTGGCCGAAGGCGCCAACCCGGATTTCGAAGGGCGGAACGTCAGCGAAGAAGGCGCGGAAGGGTAAATGACTAGGTTGCGTAGTTGGATTGTTAGTTTTAGTGCTTTGTCTTCATCGCGGGTTTTCCGGATGTGGGACTCGCTGATCCGGAATGCTAAGTAGTTCCGGATTTCTAGGAATTTAACGGCTTTCCATTTTTCCCGGAACGGTCACTTGGCCGTTGTCCGGATTTTTAGCTGGCCGTTGGCCGCTTTTTCGTTGGACCGTTTTGGTCGTGTTGTTTTGGTTTTAAGGGCGGGCCGGCTTGTAGCCTGTCATTCCATTTTGTGTCATTCAATCTGAGCACCCAAGAATAAGCACCTTGGGAATCATTATCTGGCGTATCTTGTCTTGATTACTTGTGTGTGGGTGTATCCGGGAGAGTGTGCAAGGTAGGAATCCGGATTGGTTGTTATCCGGATCCGACTGAAGGTGTCTTGCAGAATAGTTTAGATTGAACTTGAGGAGTTGCGCGCGGTGCCTTTAAATCGCTGGAACGGTGATCCGGTGGGATCCGGTAGTGGTCAGGGAGCTAATCTGGAACTCATGAGTAGTTTCGTGCGGAATTCAGCAGCCGCCAAGAGGAACATTCCCAAACCATCGGAAGGTCTGCCAACCTCAAGAACGGTCGACAGCTAGGAAGTAAGTCCTTTAGTTCCGGATTCCAACTATCCGCGGTTGTTTTGCGGTTGAGTCTAGTTTACGAGTGAGGAGCTGTGCGTGGTGCCTTTAAATCACTGGAACGGTGATCCGGTGGGATCCGGTAGTGGTCAGGGAGCTAGTCCGGGAACTCGAGAGGAGTCCCGTGCGGAAGTCAGCAACCACCTAGTGGAATATTCCCAAACCACCGGAAGGTCTGCCAACCTCAGGAGTAGGTGAAAGCTTGATCCGGAAAATAGCTGAGTGTCGTTGTAGTAAGGGCGGGTGTGGGTGTAACTCTGCGTGACCTACCTTCCGGGTGGCCACCCGGGATGTTGTGAGAGGGACCATCTTTCCTCCTTACCGGACTGAGAACTTTGAGGACGGATAGTTGTTTGTTGTTTAGGAGTTGATACGCGTGTTACTTGAGTGGTGATGTTCCCCACCCTTCGGAAAGAGCAAGTGAGGACCCTTTGAGGGTAAAACAGAGGTACCCAAAACCGGTGTGACAGATAGTGAGAGTAGAAATCCGGATCAAGGTGGATCCGGATTAGATTCCGGAAGACAGTATTTCCGGAACTTGGTGTTTGTGTTGTGCCGGATCCTATTGCGGATTGTCATTTCTGGGTAGATCCGTAGTTCCGGAAGCTTATCTACCGCGACAACATCTGGAATTCCCTGGGACGATAACTCGTGTCATCTTAACGCTTTTGTGGTGTTAAAGATACCTACGCCTAGACTGCGCGTATGACACTCCTCAAGCAGGTGTGCATTCTTGATCACAACCAGGGGAAAGAGGAAGTGGGTTTCATTACGAGACAGATTTGGCGGCTGACATTTAATTGCGAGGTCATTCAATAACTCATGACTTGTCCACGACTGTTGTGAAGGAAGTATTTATACAGGCTAGATTTGCTCCTGATTTTGTTATGATCGCAAAGTGATAGGGTGGCTCCTAACTCATGAAGCCTATATACGGTCCAAGGGGAACATCCTATATACGTCAATTCACAGGATGCCTGTGTGCTAACTTTGGAGACTTAGTGAGGATTCTACGGCCGGACGTCGAACTACGGGCCCCACCCTCCCCACGACTTGAAATAGTCACGAATAAGTTGCAGGTTTTGTCTACGGTGACTTCCTCGCGACTTCATGGTGACCTCTCAAAGCTACTTCGCGACTTTATGGTGACTTCTTCGCGACTTGATGGTGACTTGATGGTGACTTTTTAGGATTTTAAAGATAATGGACGCTTGTAGGTGATGGTCGAAGCTGCGACCACCCCACCCTCTGTTGCAAGGTGTGAAGATGTTGGCCAGAACTCGACATCCTTAAACCATATCATCCACACACCCTCCCACATGAAACCACCTGCAGAAGTTCAGTCACTAAATCTTCACGAAGTACTTGCACAGCCAAACAGCCACCCTAAATCCCCAAGTAAGCTTGAAGTTAGCATGCGCCCCTCGGAAGTCAGTTACCAACATGTCTTTGAGCGGTTTGAATTTGCAACTCCTGCTAGACTAGGTGCACTACCGGAGGCAGTCATGTCATTGGTATTACCCACAAGTCTTGGCCACCCTAGGTCGAGTCCCCCAAAAGTGTATTTGAGGGATACTATATCTTTCGCCATGTGCTGTCCCTCGTCGAGACCAAGCACATGTACGTGCAGTATACAAGTCAGCTGCTTAGGATGCACTTGAGACCCTAGCATGCGCCCATTGCCTCTCCTCCCTTTTGAATTTTGCTGACAACGCCACGACTTGCCGGCGACCCATCTCCAGTCATGACTGATTCATTTTTAAGTCACTCAGAAGTCGCGTAAGATTTCCGCATAGGGCTGTCACTACAATCGCACTTCAAACTTGTTGCCTGTGCCATGGCATACTTATTTGTGAGGTGGTTTTCTTATCTGTGCCCATGCGTTCAATGCAGGGCAGCTATTGGATTTGGAGTTCCTTATGGAGGATCCAGTTATGCCAGCAATACTTCCATGTAGTGACAGTCAACGGCAGCGGCTAAGGGATGACAGGATGTGGAGTAGAGAGCTTTGTCGGGCTTCCGAGCACCACTTGAAGAGGTTGGCTTGTCCATGCAATGAATGCTGTGGAGGAAGGAAGTTACTTATTCGTAACGTGAAAGCGCACCTCCTTCGAAATGGCAGACATCCAAGCTGTCGGATTTGGAGAGGTCCAGGTGACAAGGACTCTTCAGACGAAGAATGGGAGCGTGAATTTTGGGGACCAGTGGCGGCAGAAGCGGTTGGAGTTGATGCGAATGTGGACACCGCAGGCATGACCGAACAAGCTTTGGAGCATGAGGATGTAATCGCAGATGCCGCCGACCAAATGCGTCGTGAGGTGACCGATGCCTTTGCCATTGTGGACTCCATCCATGCAAATTGTTTAGGAGTGGATGTGGAGGACACAGTGGAGGCAGAGGAGTGCAGGGACGATACCAACCCGCCTACAATGGGTACAGCAATTGATGGAGCTGAGGCCAACGGGGACACAGATGGCCAAGCACTGGAGGATTCCATGCAGCATTTATACGAAGGCGCCCGATCCAACAAGATTGGAGCCACAGTGTTGCTCATGAATCTTTGTACGATTCATGGGGTGAGCAACAACTGTGCAAATGAATTGTTCAATCTCTTGCACCTACACCTTCTTCCGCAGAACAACACATTGCCGAGAACATACCATGCAGCAAAGACCTTGACAGCAAAATTGGGTCTCACTTACAACACCATCCACGCATGCGAGAAAGGGTGTGTGTTGTTTCGCGGTGAGCATGCGGAAGCCATACGTTGCCCTAAGTGTGGAGGACGCCGATACAAAGACGAAGAGCGACGGGCTCTACCGCTCAAAGTATTGCGTCATTTCCCCATCATTCCCCGGTTGAAACGAATGTTCAGGAGTCCTAACATCTCCAAGTTAATGGTGTGGCATGCGGAGAACCACAGTGATCGTGTGGGCGGGGACGGCCTTGTCCGGCATCCATGTGATTCGAAGGCGTGGCGACACTTCCACGAGAATGTTGACCCCACCTTCAAAAATGATCCCCGGAACACTCACTTTGCGTTGGCAGCAGACGGAGTGAATCCATTCAAGCAAAATATGTCGTCTTGGTCCACTTGGCCAGTTGTGCTGTTGAATTACAATATCCCTCCATGGTTGACTACAAAGAAGTTTTTCCTCCTTTTGGCCTTGTTGATTCCAGGTAAAGAGTCCGTGACGTTGGAAACCTTCAATGTGTACCTCGCACCCCTTGTGGACGAGTTGCTGGAGTTATGGGAAGGTGTTCTTGCGTACGACGTGACGAAGGATGTAGGGTCCAGGTCATTTCAGCTACGGGCCATGCTGTTGTGGACTATCCATGACTTTCCAGGCTACGGCACAGTTGGAGGGTTTTCCCATCAAGGTTACGCAGCCTGTCCTTGGTGTGGTGTGGACCTTGGCGCCGAGCACTCTGTGGAGTTGGGCAAACAAACGTATGCTGGAACCAGGCGATGGTTGCCCGAAGATCATCCGTACAGATCAGCTGCAATGAAGGACCACTTTGACGGTGAAATGGAAACTAGGTCTAAACCACGTGAAGTCACAGTGAAAGAACAAATAGAGCACGCCAAGAACTGTGAGGCGTGGAGAGCAGCGGGACATAGAGATGGTACAACCGGGGACCCTTCAAAGGTGCACGGCGTGAAGCGAATGAGCGATCTTCACAGATTGCCCTACTGGTAGGTGAGTGCAACTACTCTCTGAACTCCCTCAGGCATGAAGGCGACTTATAGGCGACTTATAGGTGATTTTCAATCTACTTTCTCAGTATCTTGGTAGTCACATGAGAGTAGTATGGAAGTGTCGGCTTATTCTCGCAGTGACTTGTGAGTGACTTCTACTAGTGCTAGCGGGGTCTCCATTTTCCGGATTCAGTCGTGTATGTGGAATAAGTGCCTCATGTTGTCTGAACTTGTAAATAATGAAGTGTTATTGATCCACTCCACGCTTTCTGCCTCCACAGAAGCTTCTCATTCGGTACACCTTGGACGTCATGCATTGTGAGATGAATCTGTCCAAGAACTTCTTGAAAACAATAACAGGGAAGAAGGATACTATGAAAGTGAGAAGAGATTTGTAGAGGCGGAATTTGCGAAGACATCTGTGGCTGACCCCAAATCCCCATTACCCAAGGAAGATGCTAAAGCCTCGAGCTCCGTATGTTATGTTGGATCACGAATTTGAGAAGTTTGCAAGGTGCCTGGAGGCCTTGAAGACACCATCCGGCTATTCCTCAGACCTGGGCAAGTGCATTCGGAAAAAGAACTTTGGCGGTCTGAAGTCGCACGATTACCATGTGTTGATGCAACAGGTGCTGCCACTGGCACTTCGAGGGCTGATGCAACCTGGGCCACGCTTGGCTGTCATGAGAATGTACAAGGTGTTCCGACGCTTGTGCACAAAGGTTTACAACCCAGCGGATTTTGCATCATTGGAGGTCGATGTTGCGGAAAGCATGGCGTTGTTGGAGATAGAATTTCCGCCTTCTTTTTTTGACATAATGACCCACCTCCCCTATCATCTAGCGAAGGAACTTGACCTCTGTGGACCTGTGAGCGCCCGTTGGATGTATCCAATAGAACGTTACATGAAGGTCTTGAAAAACCATATGAGGAACATGGCCCGACCCGAAGCGTGTATGGCGGAGGGGTACTTGAAAGAAGAGTGCCTCGGTTTCATCACAGAGTACTTGCAATGGTTTGAGCCCACACAGAGACGTGTTTGGGACAAAGATGAAGAATATGGTGACGCCGAGGAAGTGCTGCAAGGCGCCGGAAGGCCATATGTGATGAGCCCCGAGCTTCGAGATGTCGCTCACCAGTATGTGCTGACAAACGTGTCCCTTATAGAGGATCTAAATGCGTAAGTCCTTGATGCACCCTAAAACCGCAGGCTAGGTCCCCCATATTTGGCAACAGTTGTTATCGCCCCCTTCGTGCATCTGTGCGGCTCTGGGGCAGTGGCTGTTGGTTCCCCACTGTTGGCGAAAAGTTGTATCAGAGTCGTAGGAAAGTAACTTCCCAGTCACTTGTCAGTCACTTACCAGTCGTACACCACTAAGTTTCCGACTTCCATGTAACTGGGTGTAGTAAAATTTTAGTCACGCCAGTCCCGGAGCCCTCGGAATGTTCCATAAGTGTTTTATTGTTCTCGATTTTTTTTTGTACCTCTTTACCATCTGCAAACGGGCCATTGAATGTGTTTGGTATGTTTCTGCAGGAAATGGCAGACCGAGGTTGAGCAAGATCCGTCTACCACAGTACTAGTAGAGTGGATTATGAATACCGTGGGTGAGTCTCAGTTGAATCTCCGGAACCCAAACGACATGGATCGCCTCTTGTTAAGTAAGAAGCCATCCCGAAAGGCCACTCGATATACACGGATCTTGGCATTTGGTAACCGATTCCGGGTGGATGACGACACCTCTGCTCAAATGGTGAGCTACAACAACGGCATTACATCGGTGTTTTCACTGCCCGCCGAAAGTGATTCGGATGCATCAATTCCATATGTAGGTGTTCTCCAAGACATATTCCTCTTGGATTACGGAGCACTGCAAACGCCCATCATCCTGCTGCGATGTGAGTGGGTGAAGCCCTTCGACAATCGTGGGAATCCAACATACATCCGAGATGACGACGGCTTCTTGGTTGTCAACTTCCGCCACAAACTCCCTCGCTTGTCGGAGCCCTTCATCTTTCCTAGCCAGGCGACGCAGGTTTTTTTCTCAGATGTTATCGATAAACCAGGTTGGAAAGTTGTCTTACGCAAAGAAGCAAGAGCAAAGCGGGAAGTGGTTGACACCGCAGACGCCTTCATTAGCACCACAGTGGACAGCGTGGAATTAGCAGCACCCATGCAACTTCCTCGACCAATGCAAAGTGTGAACTTAGTGGGCGCTATAGAGTTGTCTGTAGAAGACAACTTATTAGCACAAGGAGCATACTAGTGTCACAATTCCATAGACGACTGGCACAGTGTGAAAAGCTTAGTCATTACCAAGTGACAATGGAGTTGCGTACAGTCACATAGTAGTCACATATTATGTATGACTCTGAGCCTACTCTATAGGCCCATTTTGAACTTGCTGAACTGTATTTCGAGATCTCCTTAAGCCTTGGCATTGGCTTCCGCCTCCCTTCATTGTGACCCCTGAAATGTCTATTGTGCACTTGCTGTAGCACAATTCTGAGGCGTGGTTGTTTTACAGTAATTACCTGAATGTGGTATCTCAGTGAGTGAATGATCTCTCTTCGCCCCTCATAGAACTCCACCCTTTGTAGGTGCAGCTCCCATGAGATTCCTAATCCTTTCTTTGTAGCTCCTTTCTTTGGTAGAATCCTACATTGCGTGCCAGTCACGTTGAAGTCTCGGTACAGTGTCCTTCAAGTCACGGAAAAGTCCCTCACAAGTCACTACAAGTGATCCTCTGTGACTACTGCATAGTCGTCCCCAACTGTGCCAATCCACCTGCTGACTGTTGTGCCACATCAGCACGTTTTCATCGCTCCCTACAGCAGTCGTGGATGAAACGTTATCCCTTCGCTGCAGTTCATCTCGCAGTCACGAGCAAGACTGCTCCGCGACTTGGCCCTTGTGCATAAAGCCTCTCTGGTGCAATTAGGGAGGTGCTAGTAGCGCGGCAGTCGCATTTTTCCTGCAGTCACATATTGCAGTCACATATTTGGCAGTTTTCTTGTAGTGAGTTCATTGCAAAACCTACCTTGGGCTCCTTCTTTTCTCTTCTTTTATTTAGTTTCTCTAACATGGAGGACTATACCCATATGGTGGTAATCCGAGCTGACGATGAAGGTGTGCCTGTGATTTTCCCAGTAGGAGCTAACGGACTTGCCGATGTTTCGGCTTTAAGATTATCTCTGAGATTTCACTTTATGCTTGATTCCGTTCATGTAGATCAAGACGTGTTTGATATTGAGTCAGGTACCCTACTTCACACTATTGGTCAAATGCCGACAACTATTGCTCAGAATAGGTTGTGGTACTTGAAACTTGGAAGTTATCGAGCCTACGGAGTGCCTATTGTCATTGAGTCCAAGCCTACGGCCACGGGAAGTTTTCCTGGGTCCTCCGCTTCTAGATTTCATACTCCGCCTTTGACCAATGTCAAGCTAGAAACTTTTGCAGACATGGTCACCAATCTGAGCTCTGACTCTGATGGGATTTCTCCAGTATCTCGCTTCATTTTGAAGACTCCATCTTCGGTAGAGTCATTGCCACCTTCTTCAGTATTGAAGTCAATCGAGTCTCCAGACTTAGGTTCATCAAATGAGTCAAAAACATCAGTGGTTAATTGCTTGAGGGACCTGCGTACATTGAAAGGATGTAGGAACGTCTTGTCTAAACTGGACTATGATAATATTGAAGTTCATAAAGTTCCAGTACTGCCTCCATCGTTTAATGGCGATGTCATATTTGAATTGCCAGCTCTTGAAAACAGTAGTACAACCTCTTCAGCGAGACAAATGTCGGGGATGGACAAGCGTTACGATGGACACGTCTGGTCGAAGACTGTGACCACAAATATAGTCAATCCTATGGCTTGTCGTTCCGCAAATCGGTTTGCGTGGGTCATCTTCGTTGTGTGAATACTGAATGCGACTTCCTTCATCGAATTCACAGAATGAGAGATGTAAACGAATTAGAGTGGGAAGGACTATCTCCGCTACCACTAGATGTTGGACAACCACATCCGCCTGGTTCCACGCTTGTATGCAAGATTTGTAAGGAGCCTCCTGCTTGTGTGGCGCGTTGTAATGTGCACGTGTATTACGTTGCAGGCAAGTGCACTTTCAGTAGGGCATACGTCCATCTTGGTCATCACGAGCATCCGATTAAGGATGGTAAACTCAAAGATATGAAATCCATATCACGAACTCTTATTGGAGAGTAGTTGGAACGGACTCCTTCTGCCACGAATTCCGCTATAGTCCTAGAGGCAACAAAGGAGCTATTAGGAGGTCTTCTTCTATGTCCTGACGGAATGCAACCGAAGAGTATGGACCTTGCCTCCCTTGTTCCTGTACTCGACAAATGCAAATACTTAAGTTCTCCGAGCATAAGGAATGAGGTAACTTCCTTCAAGTTCTTGCGTAAATTTGGAGTGCTAGATAGCATTACTAGATTGAGGGGGTCAAGCACATGGGTTTTTGTGCAGGAGAGCAAATTCCCAGGTCAAGGGACCGACATAGATAAGGTATTCCTTTTCAAAATGTCTGAACTGGGGCCAGGGAGTGGAGTCAATTTGGTGAAGCGAATGCAAACTGGAGGAGACCTTGAGGAAGCATGGATCATGTTTGATCACATGAAGCGTGTTAAAGATTGGACGACCATGGCGTGTCACGTTTATGACTCCGGATTCTGTCGTGTGATGACAATCGCCTGTTGTGACATGCAATCTGAGGATTGCGCAGCACAGGTTCTTTTTTGGACGAACCTCAATTCAGTTGTAGAACGACATGGTGTGGCAAGGACTCAATTCAAGGGCTTCATGGCAGACAGCGCACAAGCAAACTGGAATGCGGTGAAGACGGTGTATGGATCGGGGGATATTTCCGTACCAATGCTCAACCGTGAAAGGACATGCCTTTTTCACTGGACTCAATCCATGGAAAAGCATACAAAGGCAGATATTCGAGGAGACTTGCAGGATCAACATCGTCTGCTATGTAAGCAGTACAAGAACGCCACTTCAACGCAACAATCCGAAGAACGGTACTTAGCCATCAAGGCGTGGTGGTTGTCATCAGGTGCCACCACGGTGGAAGGATTGTGCAAACTAGAGTTGTGGCTTTCGTTCTGGCATTTCCGTTATCGCCAATGGGGAGGCTTCATGGAACTTGTAATTTCTTCATTGTTTTCTCGTTCATTTGTAACAATGTTTGTTATGCTTTATGTCAAATTAGTTATGCTGTTACATTGTCAAATATTCCACTTTGGTTAGATGTGGTGCAAACGTAGGTTCCCCATAACAAACGTCTTTGTCCCGAGACGATGGTTTGTAACCTCAACGGTCTGCACCGTTGACTAATTTAAACTCTAGTTTTTCCATGTCATATGTGGTCATAGTCTACAGCCTTGTGTGGTCTCTGTCAAATATATTTATGCTTCCGCTTGGCATCCTCGGAAGACTCACATGTAGAGCTGACACATGTATATACCCCCTATGATTTCAGGATCTAACTGCATCCGAGAAAGCCGAAATGCCGTCTTGCAACCTTGCGGAAACTGTGCACAATAAGTGGCTTCAACAATCTGGGAAGCGTGGAAACAACTTATACGTAGCTACGGTCGATGACTTTGTCAGAGCATTCATGCAAATGGTCAAATATCACCAATATCTAAAGGGAAATGAAGGAGGGACGGGACTGGGGAAGGAAGAGTTATTGTTACGAGTTGCCCAACGTTCGGCAGAGCGAACTGGTAACCCGAAATCACTCACTAAAGCACTGTCGTCTATTCCAAGTGTTGAAGCTTTCATCAACAGAGAGCCTCATCTCGAAGGTCAAGAAGTTTTTGGATCACAGAAGAGGAAAGCAGACATGCCACTTGGATGCGAGTACGACTCACACCGACCGGACAAAGTGAACTTCTCACATCCTCGTCAGCAAACGAGATCCTTCAGAGCGAGTTCAAGTGTTCAAAATTTGAACACAATATTAGAGGACGTTACTCCAAGTGAAGATGTTGAAGGTCCAGACGTATTTTCAATGGAGGTGAATTTGAGGCAGACTACAATTCCAAATTCGACTCATGTATCAGCAGTTCAAGAAAGTATGTTTGATGAGATGCAGTGGCACATTTCACGACTACCAAAGACATCAGCAAAGGCGTGCTTTGCTCTTCAGGCAATGACAAAGAAAAAATGCATAGCTCTAATAGTGCAAAACAGCACTGCAACAGCGGCTCCGACATACACAAGTATAATGGTCAATTACAAGCAAAATCGTAATGATCGTATGCAATTTTTTTTTTGCAATGACAACATTGAACGATGTGTCAAAGGATCACGGCGGAAATGGGTGCTCTCTGTACCACCTGTTCCTGTTATTTGGCCGGTGAAATTAGGCACCCAATTGACGGTGGCCGAGATTCTAGCACTTAAAGCGGCCGGTTTCCAACTTCCACAACGCCACCTCATTTCCCCACGGAGGTTGTTTGGTGGAGAAGCGGGCATTGAAATTGTGCGTAATTATCACATTCCAGATTCAGCTGATGAACATCCTACAACTCGAACTGGGAAGGTCGTTCGTCAAAATCCGAAGGCACCTACAACAAAACACCAAAACAACTGTGCATCGGCCTTAACTCTGAATGCCCGCATTGTAAGCGTAACTATGGTCCCCCACCCAGGTTTTGGATGCATAGTAGCAATGGACTCGGGAATAGAGCCCCGGATTGAGAAGTACATGCTTACTATTTCCTCGTTTCCGGACTGCACCTGCCCTTATTTCAAGGAAATGAAGCTGAAGTGCTTGGGGAAGCGTGGAGCTTGGTCAAATTGCAAGCATCTATACTTTGTTCTCAATGTCATCTGCAACCTTCAGTCTTCCACGGATGTCTTCATCCATGCCTCAACATTCAGTTTCAATGAGGTCAAACGAGTGCTTCTTAGCGGAATCCTAAACCATTTGAAATCAAATTAGGATTATTTGGAGCAGTCCAACTGTTGTCAATCTGTTGATTTTGTTTTTCACATACATGAATCAAAATGTAGTGAGACTACAAGGGCCACTACTTCGATACATTGAGCTTGCATTCTATTCGCTTTTTGCATGTTGTTAATGTATACATGTTCATAGTCATCTTCTGATTTTCTACATGTTCTGACATCCATCCATTTTTCTAATAAATTCAGTGATATCTGAAATGACTGTGTACCTTCAAACGGGATCTTCATTGTTAGTGTGCAAACACACTGGCAATGTCTCAAGTAGTTCGGTGAATTACCTTGGAAATAAGTCTTCTGCAGTTTTCCTGAAATGTAGCTGCCACTCTGCAATCTGCCATGCCACCACGGTTATAGGGTACTTACTGTAAGCAGTTGTAGATCATACATTACAAGTGTAAACTTTTTACAATGGTACCTTCTTCCTCCATTGGGTTCGAAATATTCATATATTGTCGTAGAGATGTGAAGGTACTCTAAATCCTTTGTGCTATGCAAACCGCCTTAATGTAGGCCATTATTCACCTTAATCTTTGATGGATTCTTAATTTATTGTGGAACTACTTTCATCCAATTCTGTAATTTAGTTCCATCGTAAACGAGTACTTCCGTCCTAAACTTTTTCAAAGTACTTTCTTCGTAACGAGGAGGTAATGTCTTCCATTTTATTAATCAAATTTCAACATGATCGTAGATTCCTAAACCCTTAAACTTTTATCATTTCCATTCATCTTCATTATGCACTACTTCCATCCAAAATGTACATCCAATACATTAACCTAAATTTTTCGTCCATTTTTTCCATCCGAATCCCTAATTCCAATATTTTCATCCAACTTTTTCATCCAATTGTCTGTTTTGTATTTTTCATCCAAATTTTTCATCCAAATTCATAATTTCAATATTTTCATCCAAAATTTTCATCCAACAACCTGTTTCTAATTTTTCATCCAAATGTTTCATCCAAATTTTTCGTCTACTTTCATCTCAATAGTGAACAACTTTCATCCATTTCTATTATATGCTTTCATCTCCCCCTACTCTACTTCCATCTACTTTTGGCATGGTATTTTTCGTATTTTTTTTCTTTGCCTCTATTTATTTTCATCCATCTTATCATTGAACTTATTTTTAATTTACACTAACTTGCATCCAAATTTCACAAAATATACTCAAATTCTATGTCATATTTCCCCTATTTCCCATTTTTTTCATTAATTATTTCCTATTCTTTCTTAAATCCCCGCTCCCCGCTCTTCATTCCCCACTCCCCGCTCTACGCTCACGCGCTAGCAACGTTGCTTCTCTTGGCTCTTCTTCCTTGCTTTTTGTTGTCTCTTAGCTCTTACTTGTTACTTCTTATCTTTTGCTTCTTAGTTGTTGCTTTTTGTTATCTCTTAGCTCTTACTTGTTATTACTTGTTATTTTTTGCTTCTTAGTTGTTGGTTTTTGTTGCATTTTAGTTCTTGTTGCATCTTAGCTCTTGCTTCTTGTTGCTTTTTAGTTTATGAATCTTGTTTCTTCTTCTTGCATTTTTACTCTTTCTTCTTCTTAATTCTTACTTTTTGTTTCTTCTTATTACTTTTTAGTTCTTACTTCTTGTTTCTTTTTGTTGCCTCTTAACTCTTGTTTTTTGTTGCCTCTTAGTAGTTGCTTCTTGTTATTTCTAATTGCATCTTAACTCTTGTTTGTTGTTATCTTTTAGCACTTGCCACTTTTTTCTTCTTCTTTTCTTCATTACTATTTTTATTCTTCCTACTCTAAACTTGTGCTACATATTTTTTGTTATTATAAACCTTAGAAGGTTGAGCTTTGTTGTTCATTCACTAAAAATTAACCTTCTATTTCTTTAATTATATATGTAAGCACCAAAAGTGAAAACAAAGTTGTTGGAGGCTACTTGCAACCCAATAGAGCCATCTTCACATTATTGTAAGGAATATAGACCTTATTGAATTTTGTGAATGATTCATTGTGATGTATATGTTTTATATTGTTGGCTAATAAATGTCAATGAAGAGAGTTGCATTCCTTCTTGCATTTTCCCTCTCCAATATGATTGTCTCCTGTATATCTCTAAAATCATGTGTATGTGTTTTTAACTACATGAAGTCTTTTTTTCAATTGTTAAATCATCTTGATGTATAATTACAATTTATCATCATTTAAAATGCATGAAAAATATAATTGTAGTTTGTAATAAAAGCTAGTTTTGACCTCAATCACCCCAATCACAAACTGCACACAAGTTTTAAAAATATGACTCTCAATTATCCAAAATATTACTTGTTTGAGTTACATTTCATAATATATATTGGCCAAAATATAACTAGTTATAGTCATATAATGCTCATACTTCTATGTGTCAAAATATCACCTTGCACTTCCCAAAATATGATTGCAGTTAGTCATAAAATTACTAATGACATCTACATTAACTACCATGTCAACCAAAAATATGACTTATAAGAGTCATATTTCACATTAGGAAAGAATATAATTCACGAGAGTCATATTCATATTCTACATCATCTAAAAATATGACTCATGAAAGTTATTTTCCACATAGCAGAAAATATGACTCACAAGAGTGATATTCCACAATTCACATCAACAAAAAAAATGATTCATCATAGTCATATTCCACATCAACAATAAAATATGATTCATTGCAGTCATATTCCATGTCAGTTAAAATATGACTCATCAGAGTCATATTCTATGTCAACCAAAACATGACTCACTACAATCATATTCCATGTCAACCAAAAATATGACTAAGCGAAATCATATGTCACAAAGGATTTTTTTTTTGCCCGAGTAGCTCAAGAAAAGTCAAGCCCCCAAGGATAGTCAACGTATACGCCATGTGGCAAAATATGGCTAATTATACCCCCAAATCCATATGACTGCCAATATGATTGATGTCCAAAGCGACTCATCGGTAATGACTGAACCCAGTCATGTTTTGAATCATCTACAGTGATTTCTACATGAGTCATAATTTTCGATTTTATGACTCACTACAATCATATATTGCAGTCATAAAACACTGCTTTTGTTGTAGTGGAATGATTGATTGGTATTTATCAAGTTTAAAAGTTATGGTCCGAATCATCTATAGTGATTTCTGCATGAGTCATAATTTTCGATTTTATGACTCACTACAATCATATTTTGCAGTCATAAAACACTATTTTTGTTGTAGTGGAATGATTGATTGGTATTTATCAAGTTTAAAAGTTATGGAATTTAGAGAGAGAAACAATCATTATAGTATATAAATTCAATGAATTGTATTTTATGATCTTTTGATGGGTTAGATGGAGGTGGATTTTAGTATGGTACAGTACGTACACATAGTATGTCTAGATAGAGTTTTGTACAATACTACCATTTGCAACATTTGGTAGGGCATGTGCATGAGGGATTAGAGGCATTGAAATCACTAGAATACTTGATATTGCTATTGAATAAGGATATTGATACCCCATGAATCCAAACAACAAGGCCAACACTTGATCTTGATTTTTTAAAGTCTCAATATCTATCCACAATGTCCAAAATTTTGCCCAAAATTTCTTTAAGACTTATTGGCTCGAGAGGGGACACCTTATTAGAGTGTGCATGACCTTGAAATCCTTCATCACAAGTGACAATGTCTACATGGATAAGTTATGAAAGTCTCAATCATACTACACATGCAGTTATGCTTGAAATTAAATGCCTATAATTTAATTAAAAACACTTATATAGAAATAGAACTGACCAAATTTGGGTCAATATTTGTAGTTGATCAACCACTTGAATGTCCAACCAATATTGTTTGAAATAGAAACACAAACATTATTGGTAAAATTGTCCAATCTCTAATAAAATATACATGTGTTAAATTTAGCAATATTTGCCAAAGTGGATGAAAAAAATGTTTCTCAAATCATGTTTTAAATTGTAGTCACAAGCAATCCAAATCTATTTGTGGCAATACAATGACTATCAATTTCAAAATGTTTTGCTCAATTGAGAAAAAATGTATTCCATATAGGATGGAAAATTAAGGCCAACATTAAGATCATTTTGGATGGAGGAATTATCAATTGCCCATTAATGTTTTGCTTTGTGGCTTCATGATGCTAGTGAAATAAATGGCTTGATGCTTTGAAAACTTTCACTCTCGTTTTTACCTTTATACTTTTATCTTTATTTTTATTTTAAGTCTGAAAATTAAATTTGGCATACTATTTTTGTAATCCAATTTTTTTTTAATAATGTAATAATTTATATCACACATCACACATTTACACATTATATTAAACATTAGTGTTGCAAATAATTTAAAGAATCAAAAATGGGGGTGAAAGGAGATTTATGAAAGGATTTATCATTACTTTTGTGGCAATTACAAATGACATACTAGTGGTTGTAGAAATGGCACAAGGCATACTAGTCTATACTATTGAAATAAAAAATTATTTGTTTATAAGTATGTCAGGATCTCCTAAACCACATGACCAAATGACAACATGTGGTACTGTTAGAAAAGCCTCAGTGAGTGTGTTTGTATACAAAACAAGTTTCATATTGTTCCAAATGATAGGGCAAAAGGTATACAATTTGGAAGTGTTTATAACCTTGGAAAATTAGAAAATTGGTTGTGAAGAATGGATAGGATATCATGCCCATAGGTCAACATCCTATAGAATTCTTTCGGGGTAGTAGCAAGAAAGATTAGCTTGTTTTTGTAGTGCTTAGGTAGTTACTTTGAGAGTATTATAAAATTTTAATTTTAAAATTTTTTTTAAAAAATTTAAAAAAAAAAAAAATATATATATATATATATATATTTAACAATGTATACACTTTTAGGAAGAAGTTAGTACCTTGGGAATTGAAGGAAAAGCATAGAATTTTTTTTTAGTAGGTGAATTAAAATTGCATGAATCTAGAGGACATAAAATGATATATTTTTAGATGCCCCTGAATAGAAACATGCTTGTCTACAATGGAAATAGATCATAGAAATTTCAGCTCTAAATCATTAATTTTGGATACTCTCTAGTACTAAAATCCTCTAAACCTCAAAGTGTGATAAATTAGGAAAATTGACTTTTAAGTATAATCTTATAAAAATTATTTTATATTCATTTGAATCAATCATTTTCAATAAAAATCATTTTATATTCATTTATTGGAGATGGTTGTCTCAAAAATCTAATAAAATTTCAAGTTCATCAGGTTCATAGTTCAAAATTTATAGTAGATGACAAGTCCATCACTCTAAATCATGTGATGCAAAAAAGAGTGGTCTTTCTTGCAATCACCCTGGATTGCCACAACATCATGTTGATACTTTTAACTTTAACTTTGTTTGTGATGGGAATTAAAATCCTACAATTGCTAGACTAATAGGGTGACCTTTGTATTGTTAGAAACTCATAGGAAAAGAAAAGTGCTTTGTGTTTAGTATATATAAGACTATTCTTCAAATATATAATGCAAAAATTGATAGGACACATGATATTTAATGCCAATGCTATGGATAGCTTGCCCTATTTGAAGAACTTAAAAAATATAACGGAATTTATAAAAGATGAGCCATCACTTCTATAGCAATCTCAAATGGTGCACTAACAATTGTGGGGCAACTACTTATGTCATACTAGTACCATATTAAGAGAACCATGTCTAATAAATCTTCCTTGATATTTTTAGACATTTATTGTGTTGTTGGATGTGCTATATAATACAAAATAATTGTTCTTGAAATAGGGCAAGCTATCCATAGCATTGTACAATTAACGGAATTTGCAAACTAGGATATTGTACAATTAAAAGTTTACATACTTCTTGCATTATTTGATTTTCAAAATTTGATAAAAAAAGGAGCAAACATAATGTTTTTTCAATGAAAGAAATAGTAGAGATGGAAAAAAAACATTTTCCTAGACATTTTTAGTCTTTACTTTACAATTTACACAAACGAATTGGGTTTGGAGAATTCTTTTTCAAATTTTTATTCTTTAGTTAGCAATTTTAAAAATAATAGGTTCAATCTAGCGTGATGGAAAAAAAAATATTAAAATGATTCCAATTTTTTTGAAGATGTTCCAAACAATATACTAATAATACAAAATAATTATTAAATCACAATTGCACGTTTCTTATTTTTAACAAGATGAATTGATAATGTCATTTTTGATGTAAAAGTACATTACAAACATACATAAATGAGGGTCATAATTGTTATATATGAGTGCTCATCATGTTTGAAGGTTAATCATATTTTAAACTATTTAAGCACCAATATTTTTTGTATGGGATATATTGTTGACGATTTACAATTTAAGATGTAAATATAAGTATAAGGGTGTAGGAGAATAACTTCAATTATATTTTTGTTGTATGAATGCAATATTTAATCTTGAACTACATTAAACTACATTAAAGTGCTTAAAGCATTTTTTGTAGCATCCTCTAATATAATTATAAAATAATACAATTGCTTGTATTATGTATACTTTGTTGTTTCAAACTATTAATGCATTTAACAACAAAACTTAAAGAAACAATTCAAGTTATATAATTGTATGTTCCACATTTGTAAATTGATACATCATAATTGATGTAGAAAACCAAGAACACATTGAAAACATATATGAATAAGTTTATGAGGTGTACATAAATCCATATGTAGTACATCATGATAATCACATTTAAAAGAAATTAAAGGTTAAACATATTCCACACATTACACCAATGTTTTTTTATCACTAATGTAAAATTCAAAGTTTAGGGTCTACAGTCTAGGGATTTGGGTATAGCATTTAGAGTGCATATTTAAATGTGTGAAAGAATAACTTGAAGTATCCTTTTTTTGTATACATTATTCCTATATAGAATTAATGCTTGTAGCATTGAATAGCAATTTTGAAAAGTGGATTTGTACTTTTTTAAATCCATTAATTCAATATAGCTAAATAGGGGGTTGAATGGGCGGACAACCACTTTTTGGATATTTTCAAACACCCCCTTCAAAATTGGTCCATAACTTTTTGATGATGGATCCAAACCTGAAACGGATTTTTGGAAATGAAACTTGGTTTGATTTCCAACATTTTTGTAGTCCAAAGTTTTTTGATAAAATATATTGTACTATGCAAAAATGAGGTCTGAAAATCAACTTTTGTTGCATTTTACCACGGTCGGTCGGACGGGTGGTCAAATGGCGGACGGCTAAGCAGACTCCAATCTTTGGAGATGTCATGTAGTTGGAGTTTTTTTCCAAATTGGATGCATTATATATACCATTGGAAAACTCTTAAAGATATCTTTCCAATGGTATATTATGGGGCACACGAAAGTGGACAGGGCATCGGTCAACAAGGGACAGCAGTCAAGTAGATGGGTGGATGGTTTGGGTTTATTTGTTTTGTCTTCTAGAGCTTATCTGCCCATTTGCTATCTGCCCATCCAACTGCCCAATGGATGGCGTCCAATGGATGGCGTCCAATGGATGGCGTCTATTACGTCTAAACGTCCACAAAATCTTGGATGTGATTTGGCCCTAGAAGTTCAAACTCGTCAATCCTAAGTACAAGGCCTTCTATATTTCAGCAAATCACTGTAGTACTTGGAATTTAGTACTTAGGCAAGTAGAGCTCATTAGAATCTAGACTGTTTAGATCTCATGCATCCATTGGCAAGAGCGTGAAGTTTGAATGAGTAGCTCGCACTACAATGATGACAATGCTTTCCCCCCAAGCCCCGTCACACACTCACACTAGTTGTCTTTCCTACCATTTGTTCCCGTGCCAAATCCAATTTTCTTGCCTCTTACAAGTTTCATTCTTGTTGAGTTGAGTTGTTCTTTTGAGCTTTTGTTTTACTAACATTACTACCCTTCTATTTTGCATTGAGATGTGATAGTTTTTTATCAATCTAAAACTTGTTAGCTTGAACCTTGTTACTTGCCCCTATTTTTAGGAATGATATTATTGTAGTTGTGGAGAAATATAAGCTTAGAGCTTATATAGACTGCAAGTACGCTTCTATAATTAACCATTTATGTCTAATCCATGAACAAACTCCAAAAGTCGTTTTCCCTCATCTTCGTGAATGGGATGAAACTAATATCAATTTGTAGACAGATGGTTTAATTTACCTTCCTAATCTAGAGTCTAAAAAATGACCTAATTTTTGATCAGTTAGTGAACTACTTCAATTTGTAGGTGATGGTAAAAGCGGTGTTGCGTTGTAAACTTGTTCAATATGTAAAAAAAAATATTTGTGTATTATTTCGTCATATTTTATTGTGATGATGGGACGCAAGGGTGACATCACTTGAAGAGGCTTTAAGGTGACGCCTTTTTAGCAGAATTACAATTAACTATAAAAGAAGAGGGCACCACTCTAGAGCTTCATCAATTTGAAGTTGTTATTCATATTTTTTGTTTTGGATTTACAATGTCGAATTGGAAGGGGTTTTCTGAGTCTCAAGATGAAGAGCTTCAACCGGAGCGGGACTTTGAGTTTTCTCTGTCTCAATTGCCGGATCGACCTTTTTTGCCATTAGCACTTACGCCACCGCGTGATCGCCCACAAGAAGAAGCTAGACCTTCACGACCACCAAAGCAACTTCGCGTGGAGCAATGATGGCACGGGAATCTATAGCGCGATGCTCGGGCATTGGTGATTTTGTTGCAGGTTGGGTGTGTTGAGCCTGGAAGTAGAGAAGTGACGTTCGAAGGGTGTTTTGAAGGCTTGAACGATGACCAATACTATTGTATGGTCTGACCGATCAAAGGAAGCCACAACCATCAACGTTGGTTAGAAGGTCCGGTTAATCCTTTGACAAAGGTGGATCATACAGATTATGTTGTAGCCACCATTAGACGCATCCTTAAGTTCTTGCAGATGAAATGATATCTGTCTTAGAACTCTATTTTTACCTCTAATAGACATATGTTTGATCTTAGTTGTTTGTTTTTATATTTTGAACTAATTATATTCAAAGGGTATTTGATGTGTTCGGAATAGAAGGAGAAAAGAATGGAGATAGTTTATCCTTTTAGCAAATTTTGGAGATTTATTGACTAACTAAAAGGGTAGATAAAGATCTAGGAAGGTCAAAGGGGGTGGCCAATGGATTTTAGTTGCCCATGTGGCCTAGGCATGGGCTGATGTGGCCCTTGAGGTTGGATAAGGAGTCGGAGGTCTTCTTCCTCCTCATGCATTTTTTAGTTTTGGGAGTGCCGTGTGTTTAGAGAGTGATATCTCAGTGTATTTTGTGAATTTGAAAGTGAAATTTGGAGAGAATGTTTATCGTATTATGGTGATTCTAAAAACCTATGATTTGTTCTATTTGAAGCTTGGGTGTGAAAGTTATGAGCGATGGAGTGAAGGAAGGTCCGCTGCCTTTACAAATTGTAAACCGAAACTTCGAATGCTTGTGGAAGTTTTGTTAGATTTTTTCTGATTTTGAGTTTTTGGTGAGTAGTGTATTAAGTTATTATCTTTTCAAAAATTTATAGTAATATTCATTTGAAGTTCTTTTGAGAAAGTTATAAGTATAGAAGTAAAGGGGGTGTAGATTAATCACTAAGTCTAAGGTTTAGATGTAGCTTCAACTTTGACAAAGCACCGAGAGTAGAGTTTTTATGTTTTTGAGTTGATATTTTAAGAGGATGTGTATCATGAAGTTATCTTTCCATGAAGATATAGCACAAAGAATTTGGAGCTTGTATGAAGCCGGGATGTACTTCGAAGTGGAGACATGAGCAATTGCCTTTGATTTAGAGGATGCAAACTTCAAGAACCTATAACTAATGGGCAGCAAGTTCTTCGGATTTGAGTTTTGAGGAGATTGTGTATTTTTTTCTTAACTTTCCAAAAAGTTAAGATACTCTGGATTTGGAGTTTTGGAGCGGCTATGCCATACACTTGAAGTTTGACAACAAAAAAACCAAGAAGCCTTTCAATTGCAAAGATTTCGGTTTATATATGATTTATACAGTTTATACTTGACTTATACGGTATCTATACATTTTATGTATACTTATGGATATTTATACTTTATAAAAATTGTACATATATTAATACCTTGTATTATACTATATTTACATATGGTATATACAAATGTATATACTCAAAGTATACGTATCATACAAGTATGAATACTCAACTTTTATACACTTTGTATACCTTTTTATATGAAGGTTTATACCTTTGATGCTACGTGAATTCTCATATTATATATACCTCATTTATTTCATCTTGAAGTGGTATACATCATATATTTTTATACCCTCATATCCTAGACTGATTCAGGTTGCAACCAGAAACTTGAAGTTTTCCCAAAGCACAGTCCTCTCAACCCGACAACGGGTTGCAATATTTCATTATTTTGGTGTGGTCAAGGTCTTGCGACTTGAATCCACAGTCTATACCTATCTTAGTTTGTAGACTGAAATTAAATCTTTGTAAAAATATATTTCACAATTCTTGACTTGTGGATCGAATATTTGTAATTTAATGAATTTAACATTTTGTTAATTTATAAGTTTCATGCGTAGTATAAATGGACACAAGACAATTTATGATGAATTAAGGCCATATTCATTCAAATGAGAATATGTAGAGTCTCAATTTAATCATGCACCTAAATTTAGAACGTAAAAGTGCTCATTAAAATGAGAAAATTCAATAAACTGAGAGCATGATGTGTCAAGAAAGTTGATTGTTTTTTCTAGTAAAATTACAAATAGCAACTTACGTCTATGTTACATATGTTTTAGATATGTTTTAGATTATAAATCTTACATTTTCTTACTATCTCTTAACGTAGAATGGCCTATGACTTCTAAAGAGAAGGATTTTCTTACAAGCCCAAAGACATTTGAACTAAGATCACCCAATGCATTCAACAAACCCAAAGAAGACTAACTGTTAAAGTACATTAATAAAATGATATATATGTATAATTATAAAGAAATTGTAAATCTCTTGTCTTCAAAAAGATAAGAGAACCAAACATTGGAAGTTGAAACATACATATAACATGAAAATATAGTGCAAAAGATCTATAATACTATTTATAGATTGAAATAATAATATAAATATATTATATAATTCAATCTTAGCCACACACTGTCTTAAAAGAATAATACATACATAAGGATAATGTGTTAAACAAACTATAACAAACCAATAATAGTACTATATCAACTAAATAATCAATCATCTTCATGTCGATGATAGAGAGGTGCCTTCACTAGACATGTAGGCGTCTATAAAAGAACTGAACTACTATCTTCAAAACAAACCAATCATAAAAATATAGAATTCAATCTCTACCATACATTGCCATGAAATAATATTAAAAACTAATGCACATGCAAATTTACATGCTTAATCAAAGACCAGAAAAAGCCCATAATAGTAATTCCTATAAACTAATCTTCTTCAGTCCAATGCTACATTGTTGCCTTCACTAGAGACGTAGGTCTCCACGGACTGCTTGATGATGTTGATTTGGCATTAGATGGGATTCAGCTCTTGCAGAGGGCCGTGAGTTCCCAAGTGCTGAAATTGCCGAAATGGCTTTCCCAGCGCAACGCGACAGCTGTCTGACGTGGCATGGAGACTGCCACGTCATTACAAAAAAAAATTAAAGAAAAAGTTAAAATCTCTTTTCTTTTGCATTTGAAGACTAATTTTTTTTTTTTTTTCAAAAAATAAATAAATATGACAGCGGCGTTCTTTCACTGCCAGGGGAACAACCCTGAAATGGCCCTTTAGGATCCCGAAATCTCATCTAATGGTTTGGGGGATTCTAATCTTTGGATCTGAAGTCCCTATTCTCACATGCAGGTTCCAAACCGTCATTATACTATTTGTATGTGTCCAACTTGGTGAGAAAGCCTTGTCCTCACACCATGAATTCTCTTGTTTGGAATTCCATCTAAAATATGTGTCTTTGTCAATGTGCCTAAAAGATGTAGGCGTCCAATATTGTAATTGAATGGAATTGACATCCCGTGGATCTGGATTCGGATTTGTAAGCGTCCTAGCAAGCCAAAATGGCTTTGGGTCATCATCATCGGGACGAACTACGACAAAATAACCTGAAAATGTATCTTTCACAACATTGAACAAAGGACGTGGGCGGTCACGCCTTCGACCAACAAAGGGTGCATCCTCTGCATCTCGGCCACTTTGTCTACCATCTTCTTGCAATTGATCTACTTCCTCAACACTAGCCATAGAATTTGACCAGAATCCATATTGTAAGCATGTTTGTCCAACAAGAAGTTCTTTTAGAACAGCCCTAATGCCTTCCCAAAACTTCTGTATTGGATTAATCTTCCTCCTATATTCTCCAGAAATGTCATTATCAGCCATTTGACTCCAGAGCGCAATGAAGCTATCCAAGCCCTTACAAACTTCCTTGAAGTTTTTCATTCTCTGTGGACACAAGGGTCGTGGCACACCCGTGGGCACATACAGGCGTCCATCTATAGTCTCTTTCCATAATCAAATATCCCCACCCTCCTTCGGCAACCAATCAACATCGGTACAAAGGATCTTGTACTGCATCAAAGGCCATCCATTAGAATCCTTATAGAATTTGAACTGTTGCGCTTGAGAATGACCTTGTAAAGCATCTCCACCAGTATACAAGTACCCCTCTACAAATCGTTTGAAATCTGGAACCTCTTCTATATGATGAAGAATGATAGGTTGAACTTCATAATCTATAAAAGACTTCATCAACTTGGAAATTGTGGGGTAGTCATTTGTCTTCAACTTGTTACTTCAACAACCGAAGAAGGCATCAATGTCCTCGTGAATGTGTCCAACAATTAGGAAATTGATGTATATCTTGTGGAAAATACACGAAAAGAGAACATAAGGCAAATACCCATTGGTTTTTTGTTGTCTCCAGATGTATTGTCAAGTTGAAGGGTCAATGTCGAAAGAAGAGGTTCAATTTTTACTATCTCTTCTGGTGGAGTTGGAATGGAGTCCATGCAAATGTCTGACCCTTCTAATATAGTCTTAAACAAAGCAAAACGGTTCATTGGTTCTACAAACACTTGACGAGATGAATGCTTGGGTTGAGACTCCAGATCTCGCAACAATTTTGCAATAGACACCACAATATGGTTTGAGTCTGTCAAAAAGATGTCCAAGCCATAGTGTGCATATTGCACATTTCCATGTCCATAAGCAATCATACTTGTGACAACAACTGGCATCTTCATGTAAGAATCGGTCCCCCTATTCTTGTGAGAATAATGGGAAGATGTTGTCTTCGAATGATCCATTTTGTCATGAATTATGGTAAGAACCTTGTTAGGATACTTCTCAGACATCATACAATTTGCATAGTACAACTCCCTATGCGCCCTTTGACCCTCAAGGTGCTTCTTCAATTTCCAAGACCATATTTCTTATGCTCGTAACCATGGAGTGCAAGTAGTTTTTAGCTGCTTCAACCTATCACATGTTCCACAACGTGCAAAACTATCACCGCAAGGCTTTGGACTAAATTCAGGGAAAGATACGCGTCGGATGTTGCTCAATCCACTAATAGAAATAGGTAGTAGTTGAAATGCGGAGTTCACATTGTTGATTTCTGGCAACTTGTCCTTCCAACAAAATGTTGAGGGTAGAATCATGGAAAAAACCTTCTCTCATGATTCAAGAGTTCTTGATTTGTGCGGCATTGTGTCCGCTTCGTTCTCCACCAATAATCAAAGAGTGGCCGTAGCTTGCAAAGTATATGTTCGAGGCTTCTTCATTCCAAGATTACCGTACTGCTTTAGTTTTTCATCATTCTTGGCCTTCTCTTTATACTTGTAAAACGTGGCCTTGGATATTCCGTGGATGGTGCACCAAGCACTTGGACAAACTTCATGAGAAGCTAAGGTGATCGTATCTCTTCCATGTTCATCACGGTAGGTTTACTTGTGCACGTCAAGTAAACGTAATTTTTGACAGTTTACTCCACCATCAAAATGAATGAGGAAAGGTATGGCTTGAATTTGTCCACGCGGAAATGGCTACAAGCAATTTTTCCAGCAGCACACTTTAGTAGGCACCGCAGTAATTGCGTCCGGAGTGAGAAGGACTTCCTTCTTGGGAGGGTTAATGGGTTCCCACCTTTCTCTCGCACTATCATAGGCACAAACACCCACTCGAGGGCGTCTCCTTGACGCATTGATGGTTGTGTTATAGATGTAAGTTTGGTCATGATTGTACAAACTGACACCACTAAGAAACACTTGCTTGATGTGTCAGGAGTACATTGACCACATCCAAGCAGACATGACTTCAGCCTCCCACAGTGACTCCACAATTTGAATTGCAACTCGGTCCTCACCTAGAGGTTCTCCGTTTGTGTCAATAAGAATGTCGGCATCGACGCTATGACATATGCCTTTTGCCACGTCTTGCTCATTTTCGTTAGTAAGGGTCACACATTTTGTATTCCAAGATGCTCGAGGAATACCCTTGCATGGTGTGACCCCTTCTAGCAACACTAGAATTGAAAGAGCAAATTTGTTTGATGTGTGAGAGTCCATTTTGCACGAACGATCATAGACAAGAAGGTGAGATAATAGTTTCATCACTTACCTATGTCCTCGACTCATTGATAAGCTGAAGACACCCCAAAAAGATCTCGATGGATGAAAAAAAGATGCGTGACCAGTTTATCTCTCATGCAATATAACATCAACCCAAACATGATTCGTAAATCTCAAATAGTAGACACTAAAAACGATCACAAATGTATGAATGAATCCAGAAAATCGCTTTCATTTACTATCCTCAACTCGAGGATACATAATAAATTTGACGAACACCATCGAAATAATTTGTACCATAGTACATAAATGGGCTAAAACTCTTCTAATATAAAATGAATCTTCAATGTTATATATTAGAAATTTAGATCCAAAGATAGTGAAGATTGATTATACTTCCATCTCAATCTATAAAGTTTTATTCAAAGAAAATGTAGTCTTTTATGAATCATGATCTAGGGAATGACATTCTCACCAACTTGTCATCTATGAGAAATACTAAATATAATAATACTTGGAATTCATCAAGTATTGTAAGGAACGTTGAAATTACTTGCAATACAATTAACTCCGTATCCTTGAGTTGACAATAAACTTATAACCTCTAGAATTCAGTTTTTCCGCAATTTCATAGTCATTGGTGTTAGCGGTTTATCCTCGACTCGAGGATAAACATTACTCTACTACAACAAAATTATTCTGCAATTTTGCATTCATTGGAATTAGTGGTTTATCCTAGAGTCGAGGATAATAATGTAGTATGAATTAGACAAAGCTATAATACATTTATAACACAAGATGAGAATAGAGTATTTTACCTCCATATCTTCGATTCGAGGATAAATATCAGAGTAATGAGACAAGCATATTTGATCATAATTGGCATACCAAATCAATTGATCATTTATCTCTTTTATATTATGCAAATGAATTATCCTCGACTCGAGGATATATATCCAACAACAGAAACTTACCTATTAAGCTATTATAATCGAATTATTCATTTAAAAATAATTCTGAATTTTGAGTAACTAGTAAAATCTAAGATATTATGCTTGACTCGAGGATATAGTAATAATAATACTGTGATAACGTACATGCTAGTACCCAACAAATCCAGCGTAAATATTGCGCTAATCAAAATACCAAATCGATCGCCATCACTCTATTGCAAAACCAATGCATCATTATAAATTTACAATATCAAGACTTCCAAATGCTCCAATTCAAAATACATCAATATTAAGAATCATGAATGCAAAGAACGTTGTAACAACAATCAACCAATTTGTAACAAACAATACAAGGCACCAAGACTTCACGGAATTGCTCTTAAGTGACTGACTTTGTGAAAATGGTGGTGGGAGTCCAACAATCTACAAACCAATATCCAATACTAATAACTCACTACCAGTTGCAAAGGAGGTGTTCCAAAATACTACGCAATCACAAGTGCATAATGTTGTCAGCTAATTCTGAAGTACATTAGTATTTGCACTCCACTAACAAACTACTCAATCCGCAACACACACCAAGAGAGCGCCACATTTGTGAATGTCAACATAGGTACAAATACATAAGACGTGAATAATAGAATGATGAAAACAATGCAGTGTGTTTGAGAGAGGCAAAACACAAACGCACTTAGTGTGAGAAAAAGCGGCAACAAACACCTCGATAGAGCACAACGGAAAACAACTCAAAAGTTGGTCTGTAAATTCTGAAGTGAGGTGTCAATCTCTATTGTCAACTATTTTCAGTTGCCCTAAAATAACTAAAAAGGAATGACAGTCATCCTCAAAAAGAGTGAAGAGAATTATAGTTGCCTTCAAATACATTGAATGGAATGATAGCAAATAGAATCTTGGCGAAGAAAGGACAAAGACAACTATAGCTATAGCGACTTCAGATTCTATAATGAAAAAATTGATGCATGCATTTAATTCTGTGGAATCATTTAAAAAAAAACCCCAGTCCACATTGTATTTTTTTCAATGGAACTAGTGCATTTCTCCAAAAAATAAGCAAGCATGGTCACTCAGTATTGTAGATTTCAAAACTGAAATGCATGTGGGCTAAATTTGTTCTCTATATCTAGAAATCATCCAAGTGAACCAATTGAACTTGTACAAGTCTAAATCGTAATTTGAATCCAACTCAATATTCCAATTGAAGGCGGCTTCACCTTTTGCATCGTCGGTGGCATCATCCATGTGAAATTCCCAGTTGAAGTAGCCATCTACATTCTCGTCGTCCTCAATGTCCACCTCAAAAAACCACTCGGAGTAGCCGTCCACATTCTCATGATTCTCGTTTTCCGCATCCTCCTCATCTTCTAAATCCGCCTTGTTGCCTCCATCTTCTACGTCGTCAACTTTGTCCTCATACTCATCTTCGTCGTCTGAAGAGATGAAATTTAACTTGCATGCAAGAAAAGTTGTAAATGTTTCTTCAAACTTCCTTTTTTTTCCCCTCACGTCTATTGGCCTAGCCATGAAGTCATTGGAGAGACAATTCTCACCACAACTCTCCGCATCCAACATCTTTTTTCCCTTCCTAGTAGAAACAAAATATGAAGTTAAATACTACTTCACTAATTGCAGTTGGAAAACACTCACTGCACAACAAGTTTTGTCTAAGAATAGACTACCATTGCAAATATCTACTACATATCTAAGCTCTCTAAACACCTAATTCAAAAGTAGTGACAAAATAAATGAAGTTTAACTTGGCGGCTTTGTAACTTAAGAACTCCTTAAGGTTAAGCTTCTTCCAATGTGTGAGACATAATCATTGTGCCATTTAATTGTACTTTTAAATTTCAATAAGTAAATACTTGATTAGTGTACTTAATTATATTGATTTTGAGGTTTTAGGCTCTTACCTTTTCATTTCTCCAAGTACATCTCAAGTAGTAATTGAAATTTTCATATCAGGTTGTATCATGAAACGACAATTTAGATCAAATTAGTCCACTAACTATAGTACCTAAACTTCTAATTGGCCTTGTAATAACGAGTATAAGTGTGTTTTTGGTAAGTCTATAATAGAAAAAATCATGAAATTAGGGTTCTCTAATATAAACTAAACTAGATTACTTTTAATTAAAGATGAAACTAGGATCTTCTTCCATTCTACTAAAAATCATCCAGAAGAAATTTTAAATGACTCTGCATATGACTTCACAAGTTTGAAAAATTCCATTTCAAAAAAAGGTTTACAATACACAATTAATATTTAAAGGTATTGTTTACTTTAGAGTATTTTTAACTTGTTCATTAATATATTTTAAAGTAATAAATTTATTTCTTCAATTATTATTTAGCATAATAAATTAAGGGTTTAGGGTTTAGTGTTTAGAGTCACAAATTACAAAGAGAGTTCACAAAAAATAAGCCCCACTCATGTACCTCAAAATATCCCAAAATTGTGAAAGTAATGTAGAAGAGTACGGGAAACAAAGGTGCGCATTGAAAAAAGGTAAAAAATTAAGAATCCATAAATATTCAATAAAAAAATTCACTCTGGAATTCACATCTTATTTTTGCTTCTTCAATTTTTAGGGTTTAGAATAGTGCATGCAAAACCTTAGACTAGCGTTTGTATTTCAATTGAATTGGCGTTGAAATTGAAGGTAAAAAAAATAGGTGCAAGTTGTTAATACAAGGAACGTGTACAATTCATGACAAAATTTAATTTCACTTCCTATTTTTTTCATTTCCAACGTAGTGCATGTAAACCCCAAGACCAACCTCCATATTCTAATTGAATCTAATGGAAAAGATTACACAAGTTTCGAATGCAATCATGAGAATATTAAAAGTATGAAACAAAATAGGAAATCTACACATGGCCATTGAAAAAAATAATTTTAAAAACCGTGTCTTGTGTTTTAAGGGTCCCCATTTCAAATCCTATGAAATTTATACGTGCAACCTGAGGAAATAAAAGTTGTAGAAGTTGGAAACAATCTAAAGACCTCAAATGTATGAGAATATTAAGTGTATGAAAAAAATAGGAAGTCTATATATGGCCATTGAAAAAAATAATTTTTAAAACCGTGTCT
The DNA here is from genome assembly GCA_947034895.1 of Rhytidiadelphus loreus. Classification (NCBI taxonomy): domain Eukaryota; kingdom Viridiplantae; phylum Streptophyta; class Bryopsida; order Hypnales; family Hylocomiaceae; genus Rhytidiadelphus; species Rhytidiadelphus loreus. Next base: position 50,289,654 of record OX344761.1, on the reverse strand, counting down.
TGTATTTTAAAGGTCCCCCATTTCAAATCCTATGAAATTCATACGTGCAACATGGGAAAATAAAAGTTGTAGAAGTTAGAAATATTAATCTTAAGACTTCAAATGCATGAGAATATTAAATTTACAGAACTCATATATTGATTAGGCTTATGCATGTTCTATCCTTTAACCCTCGTATTTTTTTTCGTGAACCATTTTTTAGATTGGACATGTGAAAAAAGGATTGAAAGACTTCAAATGGTATGAAATCCCATACAACAGCTTGTCAAGTGGTTAGTAACGAAAGTTTGAGAACAAAATGCGAAGTGTTAATATGAAATTTCAAAATACATCAATAATTTGTCAATATCTGCAAAGGGATCCCAACGTCCTTTGAATAGGCTTCAAAGTAAGAATATTAGAGATTCAAAGACCACAAAATAGAAGCAAAGCTTCCGCATGCAATTCAAAACAAAGATTTTTGACAAATTGCCAATCTTCAACAACGTGACCACGTTGTGGCCAAAGCTTTACAAAAAGAAAAGGGGTGCAAAGAGAGAGGAGGGGGACTTTTATACTTGTCCAAGGCCCCCAATTAACTATACCTACTCCTAAATAAATAGAAATTAACAAAATTCAAATTTTACTACTATTGTTATGATTTTTTATAAATTTTGGAGAAAAGCTAAAAATGCCAAACCAATTGTGCCATTTTCTTTAGAAGACCCAAATTAGTCAAGGACCCCCCCCCCCCCCCAACACCTACTTCCAAGCAATTTTGCAAGTAAAAACTAGCGTTTAGCAAAGCAATGAAAAAGGTCAAAAATTAAAGTATCAGAGTTTGCATTTTCTCAAAATTTTGACTAGCCTAGGTGGTTTGAAAGGTCTAAGAAAGTAAGAAAAGAGTCCAAATTGACTTCAATTGGACACTATATGTTACTCGCTCGCCGGTCAACCCATTGCCATTTTATAAATTTTCTTAAAAAATCGTTGCCATTGCCAGTTGGGGTACTTGTCGGTGTTGGAATGTCATCAAAATTTTCTGGGCACTTATTTATGCTAAGAAAAACTATTCTAATTTTTAGAAGGATTTTATTGCTATCAAGGTAATTTCTATAAATTTTCCAATGCTGATAAATAAGGTTGACTTCCAATGGAGTCATCTTCTGCAATCCAAAAAAATATGAAACTTTTGGGAAAACTCCTAAGAAGTCCCCTAAAGCTAAGTGTAAGTTTACATTAGAACTTGACACTAATAATAGCAAGATGGAAATTCCTACTTCCTAGTTTTAATTCTTTTGAGGAGGATTCGTTCCCGTAATAGAGAATCTTGACAATTTGACTTCACCGTTACACTCCTGGCATGTTTCTTAGTTAGAAACACCTTTCTTCATCTCTCAATTGCCCACAATCTATATTCGTAGATTTTACTTGCAATATCACATATGATGGCATTTTCTCTAATTTTTGCAAATTAGGTCATGTTCCCCCGCAAACTCCTAACAAGACTTCCAAAACTCTAAAGGACCTATGGAAATTCCAATTCCTCTTTTCCAATATTAGAAATATCTCATGCTTCTTTTGTGGTCAAATCCTTCAAAAGTCTATTCTAGGTGTTTTTCTATTTGAGCCATCAAGGCTCAATCCTATTCCAAACTTACAAATGACCCCTCAAACAGCTATTAAGGCATAAAGTTTAGCTAGCAAATGGAAGTATTTAGAGCACTTCCGGACTTTTTGAACCTAAAGCATTGTATTAGTAGGGACTTCTATTGAACACGATATTAATACACTTTTCAGTACTTTTTGAATAGAAATACTCATAAAAATGAGCATAAAGCAAAAAAAAAAAATCTTAGGCCTGGGTGACAATTACAAGGCTCACACTCTGATACCATGAAGAAGATACAACAACGACAAAGAGCTCATACATAAGAGGAATACTAACAATTGGACAAACACAAAATACTCAAATGATAATTGTGATGTATTAACCCCTAAAGGACCGGACTGTGTTTTTTGGCTGTATAGAAATTTTGGGCAGGTACCTACGAGCGGAGATTTTCATATTTGGGGCTGAAATTTTAATAGAATGTGGGGGCAAGGAAGATCTTTCATATGCACCAAATTTCATGACATTTGGAAATACGAGTCAAAAGTTATAGCCTAATATGTTACTTTTTTTTCCAACCGGGCAGTTCGGGCAGATCAGGAAAAATCACTTTTTTCAGAAACAAAAATTTGGAATTGATTTTCGAGAGTTTTATATACACGAAAAGCTTTGAATCATTCCATTTTGATCAATGAGTCAAAAGTTATGAGGATTTTTTGTTTGCGAGCAGTTTTGGATTTCCTACTCTAAAATAAACTTTGAAATCCTTTATCTTACCCAATTTTTAATATTTTTGGACAAAAATAAAATTGTAGGATGTAGATACATTATTACAATATTTTGACCATTGGTATTGGAAATTTTCAATTCCATATTTAAATTGTAAATAATTTAGTAAATAATTTTTAATCATTCTCTACTACTACCTACTTACTATTTTTTTCCTATATGTTGTACTATTCCAAATGATCTGAAATTTTTCAATCATGTGGCCAACTTGTCTAGGAAAACAAATCCAAAGAAGCACCACCATTTAGGTCATTTTTTCATAGAAATGTGAGCTTGTGAAGTGCAGCTGCCCTGCTTTTTGCAGGGTGAAAAAAATGATTTTAGTTAATTTGAATGCTTATATCTTGCAATCCACCGGTGGAAATGTCTGAAATTTTTACCATATGTTTTTGATACTATATAATACAAGATCCTACGGTTAGATATTTCATAAAAAGTTTTTTCCTCAAAATTTTGGTACTTGTACTAGAAATGGCAGTTTTAGAGCGTTTTTGGTGAAAGTATAGGGACGGTCCTTTAAGGGTTAAGGGAACGGAGAGTACATATATATAGTCAGGTAACTGATGAATGATAAAAAAAGGCAAGTTGGATGGACAATTGTCGACAACACATGTAACTGCAAGAAATGGTATTGCCCCAAGTGCATTGGCTAAGTTTTCTTGCACTTGGAGCCATATCAAGCGCTCGGAATTGTTTTTTTCATTCGTGAGAATGTTTTCTTTAAGATCTTACTTCTTAAGTATAGACCAATATCAATATGGGTTTGTGTTATACTACTTGGAGGAACACAAGTGTACAATTAATAAAAGAGTTCAGTGTTCAAAAGGGAAAGAAAATAGTATGGTATGGTAGGCTATTTATGATTCTTTGAATTGGCATAAAGTGGGTACACCCAGAAGTGCCACAAATTGGGTTGTGGGTAATTTGAAGTCTAACTAGTAAATAGTGAATACAAAAGAACAAAGAGATGTTTAGAAAAGAAAGTAATGCACTAGGTGATTGCAAAAAAGACCAGTACTATTTTCTATCACAATTGGAGTGATAGAGTTGCCATCGGCTATAACTTTTGGAAAATGAAGCCAATATACTTGAAATTTTTACTAGAGATGGATAATTTGGAAGTCATGAGATTACTTTCTTTTTTTTTAATTTGAAAAAAAATTCTATAATTAAAATTAAATTTAGCTAGTTTGTCACATTTTGCATTTTAAGGATTTTTAGTATTGTGGAGTATTCAAAAATTATGATGTACACCTGAAATTTTGGTAGGCTATTCCTACATTAAATAGGCACGTACCTACCTATCCAAAGGAAATTTTAAGAAAAACTATTTTTTGTCCTCCACATGCGTGCAAATAGGAGTCCATTGCGCATAGCATTTTGAACATTCAAGATGGTTTTGACTTCTATTTTTTGGTGGAATGTCATCACTATCAAGTCTTTACAAATGGTCAATTTTTATTTATTTTTAATCATGGTTTTCTAATTATTATTAATTTATGCCTAGTTGTATCTATTTTTTGTGACAGATTGTCTTTTTTTCAATTAGTACTTTTTCAGTACTTACAAGTAGTCAATTTTCTATGACAAACTGTCTTTTTTGTCAATTTTTTCATATCAATGGTTGAGACTTTTCTATTTCATAGTACTAAGTGTAGAAAACTACAGTTTTGACAAAACACTACTAAAATTGTTCAATCTTCCTTGCCACCACCCCATAGTCAATTTTCTAATTCTCAAAAAATGAGACCATAGTAGGGGCACAAAGTTTTGAAAGTAGAGTGCTTAAAACCACTCATAGGCAACATTGAAAAAGGGTAGTCACATTCAAAAGCTCATCCTCTCAAGGTATTACTTAGAAATAAAAGTCATGGAGGTGCAATCATATTATTAATATTTAAAATAAATTGCAAACTCATAAACCCACAATTATATCTCCTTGTGTTTTGTGAATCATATGAAATAACATGAAGATTTAATAACATAATCTGTGATTTCTGAGAAGTGCTGAAATAATGTGAGGATTTAACCCCTAAAGGACCAATGAAACTGTGTTTTTTGACAACATAGTAATTTTGGGCAGCTCACTACGAATGGAATTTTTATTTTTTTTCTTTGAAATTACCACACAATATGTGCCCAAGGAGTAAATTTAAGGCCCAACAATTTTCATAACTTTTGACTACATAATTAAAAAAGTTATTGCATGATATGTAATTTTCAATGCTCGTTGGGCAGCCCAAAAATCTCTTAAAAAATCTCTTTTTAAAAAAATAAAAATTTGAAATAGGTCCTCTAGATTTATATATATGTGGAAAACTTTGAATCATTCCATTTTGATTTACAAGATGAAAGTTATGAGGTGTTCTAGTTTACGTGTACTTATAGATTCCCTATTTGAAAATAAACTTTGGAGTCCTTATTTAACTCAATTTTTTATATTTTAAGAAAATAATTAAAAATATAGTATGTAGATTGTTTATTACTACATTACCGCCGTTGGGATTAGACTTTTTCAATTTTATAATTAAATTCTTAACAATTTAGTGTTTTGAATCACTTTGTACTTCTTTCTACTTACTATTTTTTTCGTATATGTTTTGCAATTCCAAATGATCTAAAAAATTTCAAGCATATAGCCAACTTGACTTGAGGAATTAATCCACAAAGTAACCACCATTTTGGACATTTTTTCATACAAATGCAACCTTGTGAAGTGCAGCTGCCTTGTATTTTCACCATGCCAAAAAAATGATTTTTGTCACTTCAAACGTTAATACCTTGCAATCTACATGGTGGAAATTTTTGAAATTTTTTCCACATCTTTTCAAACTATTTTAATACAAGATCCTACGGTTACATGTGTCCAAAAATGTTTTTCATCTAAAATTTGGTGCTTGTATCAAAATGGCAATTTGGAGCGTTTTGGGTGAAAACATAGTCTCTAACCTTTAGGGGTTAAAAAGAGCATTTTTTTTAATCTTTAATCTTTGAAAAGCTTTTATGCATTATTAACTCCTTGTGTTATTAAATCTTCATGTTCTATGAGTTTAGAAGCCAACCAAATGTCCTCAAATGGCCAATACTTCTTTATAGAACCATGAAGACATGGAAGTGCAATTTTCAAAATACATTTATACCATTTGGAGGCTTATTCTAGGGTGTGCTTTAAGGCACAATGCAATTTTAGGGGTACCATTTGTATATGGACCAACCTATTCTGCGATAATTTCAACGTATTTGGAAAATAGAGTGGTGATTATTCTTAGGGCCACTTTACACTATGGTCAAAGGTCGGAGGCCATGGATTTTCACCAATCAAATTTCAAGAAACCAAAAGTTCAACCCCTCGACCCTTCACACTAGAAGGCACAAGTCCAAAGGCCATCACCCTCCAATTACCTGGATGGTAATAAATTACCTACTACATGGCAATGAACTCTCAAAGGAAGTTTGGGTTGGCTAGAAATGGATGCCCAAACTATGGCCAAGAGGCCATTGACTTATGAGTTATAACAAGATCTCAACCATTAAATTGGTAGGTGGGAGTTCATTACTAAGAGTTTGAACTTTGGGCTTGACCTTTGGAGGCTTGACACTATGACCAATTGAAGGTTCCAATTCCTATATTTTATAGCTCATTTCTTTGGATTCTGAACAAAGCTTGGCCACTCAATCCCATGGCCTCTTGACTTGGACAGCAATAGTGTGAAGTGCCCTTAACATGAGTGCGTGGCTGATAAGGTGAATGCCTACGAGATGGGAGCAGGGACTCTGTAGAGTTCATAGATTTTTTGTATTCCAGAGCTCGGCATGAATCAAATTAAAGTTCCGGGCTCACCTGGCTTGATTTTGGTCAGGTGGCCACCTGTTCGCTCATTCTAGCAAGTAATCATTTTCATTGGTAATAACTCAATGATGCATGACTATGTGGTGGCCGTGTAGCAGATTGATGTCCCTCTCCGGCGACGCGGACTCCTCCGCCAGTTGCCGCCCAAGTTGTCGCTACTGGACAGCAATCTGGTGACCAAAGCTAGAGCAAGTTTCGGTAAAGTGGTTGCACTCACTACCGCCAGCGCCCCGAAAACAACAAGCGGAACTTACACAATAGTTGCACTCGATCAACTGGTGGTACGTAATTAAATGACGTGAGGAACAATCTGAAATCTGAATTCGATCGTAGAGCTTCAGATTTCCTTTGACAAGTTAAACAGCGACTCTGAGTGGCTGATCGGATTGAATCGAGAAAAGAGTTTGGCTGTGATAAGTGGATCGGAGGAGAACGGATATTTCGTAAAATTGGTGGTATTAATTCCTCATGCCAATTTCCCGTGAAGACCAATTGTGGAGGAGAAGAGGACTGGTGTGTTAAGCAGTTGGTTGTGGTGGTGTGTCGCAAGGGAATGAGTGAGCTATGTGTAGTAATTTCCACCAAGGAATTGCAGGAACCAAGGGTGGCCCTGGATGCAGTTAGTAAATGTCCTCTGTGAATATGAGAGTGTAGAATATTCTTGGGATCTTTGGTGAGCCATGCACGTCAAAAATATCTTTGGAGAGACCACATTTGGCTTGTGTGATGGGCACGAGTTTAGATGTGAGGTTTTGCATAGCTTTGGAGCTTGTGATCCACAAATAAGAGGTTCAAAATATGGCACCTTGGAATGAACAAGAAATGAAAGAGAAGAAGCTTGTAGTTCTTGTTGAATGTAATGGTTCCTAGAAATATTGCTAAGTATGCAACCTCAAGAGAAGAGCTTGACATCCCAAAGTAGAATTCGCCATGAATTGATCAAACAATCACAACTCAACTTGCTAAATGTAGAGATTTGTCTTCCACTACACATGATTGGGAGCATCACATGCATCAAAGCCTTTTTAAGGAGCGTAAAAGCGTTCATGAGAGAATTCATAGGCCTTGCCTTTCTTGTTTTGCAATTCAATGTAAATTATCTCTTGCAAATCCCACTTGCTTTTGTGGTGCAATAAAACTCTCCCCATAGTGCTTTGGCAATTTCCACAATGCCATGATGTTGTCTGTTGAAACATAGTTGGCTATGGGGCAATGTGTAGTTAAGCTTCCATTTGAAACTCACCTTCATGTTCCTCCTTGTGTACGATTGTTGCATGTTCTTTGATGTTCCACATGGTATGTAATATTTTTTAGTGTTGATCACTTTGTATGAAAATGGGTACCAAGTCCGAAGATCCTTGAAGTGAATCTTTTATGAGGTTGCTAGTGTTGCAAGCTTGTTGTTGCAATTGAGCACTTTCTGTACATTGATGTCAACTAAGTTGTTTACCCTATCAGAAACTTACTCTAAATTCTTGCAATATTGACAATGAATTATACTAACTATTTGCTCAATCACACCCATTGTCTATCACTCATTCTCCACTTGAACTCTTGTATCTTCAACAATACCACATTTAAAGATTCTGCCTATATATATCCTTGTTCTTACCAAAACAGCTCTAGACCAGAATGGTTAACAAAGATTGCAAGCTGCAGCATAAAGTCCAAACGGGCATTTTTGCCGACCGACCGTTGATATCAAGCTTACACTAGAGACCCTTCAGTTGCAAGCTGGAACATCCTTGGGAACAAGCTGTTCCTCAAGGACTTCCACTGGACACAGAAAAACCACGAATTGACTAGAGATCTCTATGTCACAGGGAGAAAATTTATATTTAAAATCAGAAAACAATGAACTCAAAGTTATCCATGAGCTCGTGAAGCCCCAAGGACACCTGGAGCAGCAGCCACCTCACGTTGCCATTGCTTGAAGGAAGAGCGGATGAGTGCTTCTCGCACCCCACCCTTCTCTTGAAATAAGAGCATCACCACCCGTCTTGCAAAATGCAGGGAATTTTTGGCTTGCAAAATGCAGAGACATCCACTTTACAAGACGGGTGGTGAGTTGTGCCCCACTCATTCACTCTTAACAAGCCGATCCAACTGATTCAATTGAATGAATATCTCTACAAGTTGATCCAATCAATTGCCGTCACCATTCTTGAATGCACGTTGTAAGCATTAGAAGAGAATTCGGGCCAGGGGAAGGCCGTTTCAAGCCTGTTCCCCTGTCTGTGAACCAAATGAACGCAGTCAGATAAAATAATAATTTAAAAAAAAAATTAAAAAAAAAAATTAAAAAAAATTAAAATTAAAATTTAAAAATTTTAAAAAAAATTTAAATTTTAAAAATAAATAAATAAATAAATAAATAAATATTTAATAAAAATAATAATTAAAAAATAATTAAATATTATAGTTTGATGTGGCCGAAGTTCGGCCACATTAGACTGCGCATGTGACTGAGTTCCCTGCGTTAGAAATCTCAGGGAACTCACACCATGTGAAGGAGCCGAATTTCCCCTAATGTCCCTTCTTCCTCCAAACTTGCTTGCAGTAAGTCCTTGCTTGTCGGGAAAGCTGATTTTTGTTTTTGTCGCACTCATATACCAACCGTAGAGAGTGGCTTGTTAAAGCACCCCGTTTTGTTGGCCACAGGTGGTTTTCAAGCGGGACTTCTTAACATGCCATCTATTATGCTAGACGGGTGGGGCAAATTAAGAAGTCATCCATTTTGCATGACAGGTGGGCATGCTCTAACAAATGACATTCATCCTACCTCGCTCAAATTTTGCTCACCATCCCAATGTTAATTATTTTATATTTTTTTTCATAAAATCAAAAGACCCTAGTTAGTAATAGAGATTATTCCTTCATATTTATACTACACGGTGCCATGTACCTCATTAGTATAGCTACATGCCTAACAACACTTTGCTACAAGCCTACACCCTACTTACTTTGCAATGTAGGGTTTAGTTGCTACAATATTATTATAATAGTTATAATATGAGAAGGCAATGAAAATCGACAAAGAGGCAATGAAGAAGGATAATTATGTTTTAAAGCATATCAAAACTTTGATTTCATATTTCATTAATTTAAATCAATCATGCTCAAAAAAACTATCTCAATAAATTTCCTCATTCTTATAATTCATTCCTGAGCTCTAAAAGTCCTCTATATAAGAACTAGGGATTGTAAAACTTGAATGGACAATTTTGTTAGAATGGCAAAATTTTGCAACTTTGGTAGTTTTTACAATTCAGACCAAGCAATCTAAAATGTACAACTATCTTAGATTTCTTAAATCTATATCATTCCTAGATGTATGAAATCTACACTCATCATGAATGGAACTTTCACAGTTCAAACCACATGGTTTGAAATCTATAAAGGTCCTAGATTTTTGAAATCTATACATATCCTAGATGTCACTTTTACGGTTTAGACTTGGTGGTTTGAAAATGGCAAATGGAATACTGCCATTTTAACAAAATTCCCTCAATGAGAACTCAACATTTGCTAGTGCTATACACTTTGATGGAAAGGCTACAAACTAACACAACTATCAATGGTGGATTTTGAGATAATCAATTAAAAAAATGATGTTTCTAGTAAGTGCTAAATGTTCAAGTTGGTTGCATACATTATTTGGACATTGTATGAAAGTTCAAAGTATTAATTATCTGTAGGTGTGCACAATATCCACACTAGTCTCTAAGTAAACTCCTAATCTCTCATGTTTTGTCATACTTTAGACTCTCCACAATCATCTTGTGTCATTAATAGACTACGGAACGTCACAGTAGCTGTTCCCTCGATCCCGCAACAGACAAAGGCGTTTAGGAGTGATGACGATTGACTGTGTGTGCACGTAAGCTAAGCTTACCTCAACTCCATCGTGCTGTCTCCGTCTTTTCTGTTTAGCCACACACCTTTTCGACTTTCTTTGTACAGTATTTACTATTCCTGTAAGTTGACCACACATGAATGACATGAATGAGGCCAGGGTGAATTGACCCCCTCATTGCCCCATCAGGGCAAACCCTGGAATTTTTTATTTGCAAGGTTTAATTTTTTTTGAAATTCTGAATTCATATTTGCAATCGGAGGTCCTAAATTACCCTGCGAAGATGCAAGAATTACCAAAAAATTGGCACAACATAGGGGGCTTTTTTTTTAAAACCAAGGTTGACCGGGGCAATGAGGGGGTCAATTCTCCCTACGCCATGAAAATGACCAGTCAGCAACTACAAAAGTGCCAATTTCTTTCAATTTCTGAATTGGACAAGTTGAATGTGCAGTATCGACACGTGCTGTATCACCAACCAGTAAAGTCACGTGGACCCAATTGCAAAAGTTTGAGAGCTCCTCTCCATAGGCGGGTTGTCGGTAAGCTTTAGTTCAATCCATCGTGACGGTTTAGTAGCACTCAGCACGCGCATTGCAGTCATTCAAGCGTCACCAGTCAGTAGCGTAAAGGTATCAGCAATTCACTTGCGTATACGTAATAGTCCACTTGCTTGTACAGTACTTGCTTCAATTGCGTATACGTAATAGTCCACCTGCTTATACAATACTTGCTTCAATTGCGTATACACAATTTCCGAGCATATATGCGATTCATGGGTGTACATGTTAATTAGGAGGTCTAAAAAGCACTTGAATGGGCTTTAAAAGCTTCCTTGAATGTAGAGGTGTATTTTGCTTTCTCATTGCATCGACAATGTACAAATAGTGTACATTTTAGGAGGTGGACATCACATTGCTAATTAGGTTGATTCCTTCCCCTTTGGTGCAAGGACAATCCTCCCTGGATACCTGGGAAGAAGGTTTAGTTTAAATGGAGAAGATACAATTGGTCCATTACAGTAACAGTACTCACAAGATGGAAGCAAACTATTGGCTCCTTGCATAAAGTCTATACAAACTCCCCCAAAATGAAGGGACCCCTCAGCGTTGGTAAACACTGTTATGGACACTTCTAGTAATCACTCCATTTTAACTTCAAAAATTCATAACTAATTCCAAGAAAATTAAAAAAATATGAAACAACTTGGGTTAGATGCCAATTCTATTGGTCTTTGAAAAAATTAGTTAAAAAAATTTCAAGAAGTCTAATCTCCCCAAATTAGTTATTAGATCTTAAATGGGCACTTTATGAACTTCCTATTATAATTGTCACTAATTACAATTAAGCCCAAACACTTTTAACAAACATGAAGTATTTTTCTCAAATCTTATTGGAATGTGATAGAGCATTCCAACACACTATAACATACATTATTTGGACATTGTACAAACAAGTTATGAATTCTTAAAGTGCTATCTCTAGGTGAACTAAAAACAATTTGTAGACTCACTTGTAAACCCCAAAGGATGGAGCCTATGACTATGGAGTCAAACTTGAAAGTACTTCACTTTGTATGCTCCATTTCTTTTCTATTTATGTGCAAAATATTTTGGTTTTATTTTTCAAAAATGAAACCACATGTTTAATATTTTGTCATAAAATTTTCAAAATATATTTGTGGAAATTTCAAAATACCATGAATTTTTTAAGAAGAAATGAAAAAATCTCATATCAAATACAAATCATGCTCAAAAAATCTGAGATTCCTAGAATAGAAGTACATTATAGTTTAGAACATCTATAAACACAATAACACATTGCTAAATGTAACACAATGTTTTGATTGTCAAAATCAAGTTTAAAGGGAAAATTAAGAGCTCAAAGTATTGAAATACAAGAGATAGTGTACGATTTTTTTAATAAACTAACCCATACAAAATTTTAAAAATCAACTAAAATGTCTTCAACTTCATTCAATGATGTAGCTACAACATCAATAAAGTTGCACACAAAAAATGGGATGAAAATCATCCATTTCTTAATATGCACAAAGCCTAGTTCACCATCCAAAGGACACAAAACATCCTTGGTGTCCTTTCAAGGTTAACCTTAGAACACTAAGCTAGTCATTGTGGAAATTGTTTTTTTGGTCCTATATAAATCATTTACTTCAAAAAAAACCAAAGCACTTATTAGAGGTCAAACTATTGTGCAAGACCTCTCCTTTTCATAGGATGAATTTTTGCTCTTTTATCTTACTTAGAAAGATTCTCTATCATCCATGGGACACTTTAGATTGTTGTGTTATATGGTTAGACTTTCATGATTTGATTGTGGACATCTTGTGTAATCTCTATCTAGATTTTTGTGACACTTTTTGATCCCCAAATACCATGATTGTACAATCAAGCAACAGTTCTCCAACCATGTTGAGAAGGTATTGTGCCTCACCAAATACATGTAAGGGATTATTAGTTAATATAAGGATTGGAGTTGGCTAAGGAGCCATATAAGATAATTTTGTTTTTTTGCAGGGTTCCCCTTTTCAAGGATGCAAAAGGAACCTCATTTTGACAAAGTTAATTATGGATTTACATAGTTACCTGAATAAACTAAAACATTGGAGATTCATGAGTGGACCAAAACTGAATAATACCACGTGACTGTATGCTCAGAGCTCTTGGCCACACAAAATCAATACGTAACGTCTTGCTAAAATAATTCCTCTACAGTCTAGAACCTGCACAGTGCCGGAAATTCACAGACCGAGCTTAACTTCCGTCCAGTGAACCATAAGTACTGATCATACAACAGAGTCAGGCTGCATTCTTTTCTTCGTTGTTCGTTGTGACACACGTTTTGATTGCCTGGAATTTGCACAGTTAAGTTGGTTACTGCTTGCGTAAGAAGGAATTTTCGAGGCTATGGAAGAATGGGGATCATGGCTTGTGGAGAGGATGAGCAACCTCAAGGTGGTTTCTGTAGTTTTCAGCACCGTCTTGGCTTTCCTTCTGTGGGCGATTGCAGATCGCTGGGTTCTGCACAGAGGACGCAAAGGGCCCGTGCACTGGCCCATTCTAGGTACCATCGGCTTCATCCGTTTCGATCCCTCACTGTATAAATCATTTCCATTCTCTTCATCTTTGGGTTGTGCAGGCTATAGTTTGGATATGGGAGCCATGCTTTGGTCCAGAAGGAATTGGATACCATTTTCTGTCGTCAGTGTAGTTGTTTTGAGATTTTGATCAGTGTAGTTGTTTTAAGATTTTGATCAGGTTGGGTTCGTAATATATATATTAGTCTGATGGATATAGTTTTGGTGCATTTGATCACAATTGTTAGGGGCGACGGTGGAAGTGCTAAGAAATTTTCACCAGTTAAACGACTGGGTGGTGTTTTATTTCCTCCGAGACGGACTCACTTTTCACTGCAACACGGCGAATACGAACTACATCTTCACGGCTGACCCTGCTAATGTGGAATATATTCTCAAGACCAACTTTGAGAATTACCCGAAGGTTAGTCGGTTGAATTTGCTGCATTTTCAGTGACCTTTAGCACATTTTAGGACTTACTAACGCATTAGTGCATTGATAGCACTTTTCGGATACTTCAGTGAGCACGATGCAAGTTCTTTTTTTCAGGAAATTTCACAGGATGAGGAGATATACTGTTTTTCTGTAGTGTTCATTTCAACTTTTTTTCAACGTCATCATGTGTAATTGTTCGAACCTGGTAACCGCACCAAAGAATCCATCCAAGAGTCCATAGCCGCAATTCCATGGTGTCATGGAATTCCAAACTTAAGCTTAGAGAATCGAATTGAGCCCAACATTTCAGACTCGATCTGTTAAATTGCATAGTTGCAAAGTGAAATGGAGGCTGCGGAATTGGGGTAATGGACTTTTGGGATTCCTATGGTGCTGGCTCCATGTTTTTTACTCGTTTTGCGATACAAATATGGCATTCAAAGTCTTAAATTAGCAGGGACAGTCCCTGACTTAGTGTGTAATTAGCGAAAGTATCATTTGCTTCACACTGTAAATTCAAAGCTTTTCATTTGCCTAAGTGCTCGAAGACGAGATGGCAAATTTTTGAATTGTTGCCATTAATTCAGGGGAAAGCGTTTCACGAAAATTTTGAAATATTTCTGGGAGATGGCATATTCAACGTCGATGGGGAGAGCTGGAAGCAGCAACGCAAGACGGCAAGCTACGAATTTGCTTCCCGCAGGCTGCGAGATGTCAGCCTTGTGGCCTTTCGTGATTACTCCGTGAAAGTTGGATTTATCTTGTCCACCGCTTCCATGACGCAGAAGCCACTGGACATACAGGTCAGCTTCCTGATCTAAGTTTTGAGTGAGCTTAGCTTGGCGTGCACCCAGAAGCTCTGCATGTTACCAAACGCTTTGCTAAAAAATTCTAGTCACGGTGGCCTGAGCTTTTGAGTTTGAAGACCTGTGTCCGCATGTATTGATTGCAAATGCCTGTCGACGTTACAGGACTTGTTCATGAGGTTAACGTTGGATTCTTCCTTCAAAATTAATTTCGGGTATGAGATCAACACCCTGACGTCGGAGCTCACGGACTTGCCATTCGCCAGGGCGTTCGATATCACAAATGAGGTCACTTCCAAAAGGTTTATGAATCCCTTTTGGAAGCTGCAGCGAGCTCTCAATGTGGGCAACGAGGCCGCTGTGGCGGTCAGTGCGAAGGAGATGAACGATTTCACTTTCAACGTCATCAAAGTGAGAAAGTCAGAGTTTACGGTGAACACAAAAGGTCTTCAGCAAGAGAATCTTCATGCTTCAGTGAGTGGATATTAACTTTCTTTTCGATTTGCCGTCTAAGAGTCTTCCCAAATCTAGATGATGTGAGGTTTTTGTTGAACCCAGAGACTTGCAAAGATGTGAAGATAAAAGGTTGCGAAAAGCACAGTGTAGGCTAGTTATTGTCAATCAACAGCCCTGAATTATCCTCAGCAAGACTCAAAACCATTCAATAAAGTCTCTGAATGATACTTCACACTTCACAACACAGAAGTGGGCCATCATGAACGATTTAGCTACTCCTACCTTCTGTATGTTCCAAAATCTCCATCATTCTCATGCTGACATCTAGCCCCATCATGCAGGGGAAGTGCGACCTCTTCACCAGGTTCATGCTCTTGAATGAGGAACGAGGAGAGCATCAGTTCACAGACAAGAACTTCCGTGATACGCTACTGAATTTTGTATTGGCTGGAAAAGACAGCACTGCCCTCACTTTAGCATGGTTTTTATACATGAGCACAGTGCACCCTCATGTTGGTGA
This sequence comes from Rhytidiadelphus loreus, assembly GCA_947034895.1. Lineage (NCBI taxonomy): Eukaryota > Viridiplantae > Streptophyta > Bryopsida > Hypnales > Hylocomiaceae > Rhytidiadelphus > Rhytidiadelphus loreus. Next base: position 50,274,253 of record OX344761.1, on the reverse strand, counting down.
AAAACTTTTTCAGGAGCTTCTTGCTCTAGAAACCGAGTTACAATCAGTGAACACCAAATCTGAGCCTGAGACATTAGGTGGGGAAGATGACTTCCACCAACGAATTTTGCAGTTCTCCGAGTTACTCACTTTTGACAGCCTTCTGAAGTTGCACTACCTTCATGCCTGCATCTTGGAGACCTTGCGTCTTTATCCTGCTATACCAATGGTAACTGAATCTCTGCACTCTGATGTACACGTCAGATTTTTGTCACGCCTCAAATTCTTTGCTACTAAATTGTGGTTTTGATGGAGGTTTTGGTCAACTGCTGCAGTTTAACTTTTGGCTTATTCATGCTCAAAATTTATATTTCTGGATGCTCGTTTTTTACACAAATTAGGAACATAAATTGCGCACACAGGTGACATCAGATGTATTTTCTATGAATTTTTTGAGAATAAGGCCTTAGAAATTCAATTTCTGCAAATATTGAAGAACTTGTGAGGAATTGCCACTTGGCAGTTTTCTCGACACTAGAGAACATCCTTGCTTGAAGACAATGACATGAAAAGTCATCTTTTACGACTTAAAAATTGTGTTTTAAACTTTTTTTCCTTCTCATTTTTTGTTGTTATAATACAACTATCCACCATTTAGGTTGTAGGGAAAGGCATTTCTTAACTTTTGAAGAATTCATTGATGTTTCCGAAATCAATTGCTGCCATTCTCAGAGCACAGGTCTTGAACTCTGACATCCATCCCCAGGACTGTGCAGAACGCGAAAACTATAGCGGCGGACGACGTACTTCCTGACGGGACAGCAGTAAAGAAAGGCAGCATGGTTATGAACGTTCCTTACGCAATGGGGCGAATGCCTGCTTTATGGGGTCCGGACGCAACAGAGTTCAAGCCAGAGAGGTGGCTCGTAGACGGGGTTGTCCAGCCTGAATCTCCCTTCAAATTTTCTGCTTTTCAGGTGAGTGAACATAACCAATCTTTAATTTCTGAACTGCCACTTTAGTATTCTGGTTGTGCCTTAAAATTTCAAGTACGCCAACTAAGGTGGGTATGCCCCAAAGCGTCAGAAATTTTGCAAACCTCAGATGGTCTTGCATTTCACAAGAGGAATCGTGCTTGCAATGGGGCTTACCCAAAGTTTTGATTGTAGTAAATTCTTCTACTTTACCTTAACATTCCCTATTTCCCACAACCAACGTAGGACCAACTAAAATTGTCATTTTTCTGTTGTGAATCATTTTTCTATTTTGAGATCGGTGAAAATCTAATATTTTCTTGTTGGAAAACATGCAATTGGAGATGTCAATGCACTAAAAGAACACATCGTTTGGATACAATATGCAAAATTTATGAAGGGTCAACGTGTTTTTGGTAGATGTCAGTTTAAAATTGTACCTTCCACAATAGGTACATATTGATAAATGTGATGCTTTTAAGCACCTGGTGCATTTGAATGTTCCTACTCAGGCTCAGAGTTTGTACATTATTGCATTTTAAAGGACGGTTCAAGTGTCAGTATTTAGTTCATGTTTAAATTAGTATGGTTGAATAACTATCTAACTTAGTGGTGAACATGACAATGCAGGGAGGACCTCGCGTTTGTCTTGGAAAGGACTCGGTCATGCTGCAGCTGCGAACGACTCTTGCTCTTCTCTGCCGGTTCTTCAAGTTCCACGTCGAGCCAGACTGTGTTGTCAAATACCGCCAAATGTCTACTTTGCTGCTGGCAAATGGTTTACATGTCAAGATAACTAAGCAAGCGTTGTGATCACTAGATGTATGAGCTCAGTGTATTGCAATGTACACCAGTGCATTGTCTGTCTGTCCATCACCAAAGTTGCAGTTTTTAAGTTATGATTTTATCCGTATTTCTCACAGTGGCAGGTGTAACATTTTCTTCAGTATTCCTATAATGGATAGCTTTAGAAACTCTAGCAATTGGATGGTTTCTCAAATGAAAGATTGCAGAATGATGATACTTTAACCCTGGAAGGACACCGAGGACGTTTTGTGTCCTTTGCCGATGGTCTAGGGTGAGTGAGTATTGAAGAATGGATTATTTTCAATTTTTCATCTAATTTTTGGGGTGCAACTTCTGTGATGTTATTGATATCCACATGATTGACTTAAATTCAAGACATTTTACTTGTTGTTTTTAATTTTATATGAGATTTTAAAATCTCAAATCATCACATCATGAATGAGAACTTAAAGAGATTATTTTTTATGAAAATTACAAAATTTCAATAAATAATCAAATTTAGTAGAAGGAATATTTAATTTTTGGTTTCAAAATTTATTGAAAAATATTGGTTAATTTAGCATGTAACCATCAAATTTTTTGGTTATGATCTATAGGTCAAATTATGTAACTTTTCTTTAAAAATAAATCATTAAATTATTGGTTTAATTTGCATTTTTTCACATCTTCATAATTTTGAAATTTTGACCTATCGTCTTGTCTTTAATGGTTTAAATATACCCATGATAGTTTTAATGAGAGGCAAGAGATGTTAAAACATTGGACATATCATTGAGAGAAATAAAAGAGAAAAAACAAGACTCCAACCATATGAGACTTAGTATAAAGTAAGAATCTATTCATTAGATTCCACATCAATTCTCGAAAGAAAAGACAAATGATGCCAAGACTACATACCCTTGCCAAAGAAAGGACTATCTAATACCTATAAATAGAACTTGAAAGGAAGTAGGTGAAAATTAATAGTAGGTGAGAACTGAGAAGTGGATAGAAAGACTAAATGAAGATGGACAAAGTTTGATTATTTTAAAGTCTTCTTTTGTAAAGAAGAATATATATTTAGTACACTATAAGAAAACTGCGTTTTTGGTGAGTTAGCCACAGAACGGCACATGTTTTTTGAGACGTCTTGCGTTTTCAAGTTAATGTACGTAGTCGTGCAAATTTTTTTTGACGTCTATATAGACATGGTGTTGTAAACATTAGAACGCCAGATGTCAAATGAGACGTGTATGTCTTTGAAGACATCCCAAAAAACATCACTTACAATAACTTTGTCCACGTCAAAATTAATTACAATTTGCACTTGCAAAAGTTAGCACAGTCAGCGATAGAGTATTGACCACCGGTAAAAAATGCAATTCGGGCAGAAGGCAAAGATGTCAAGTGAGACATTTACGTCTTTGAAGACGTTTGTAGGAACGTCCCAAAAAACGTAATTCATTGTACATCCCCTTTTTTACTTATCCCATATCGTTTGTCTCTCTATAGGCAGAGAAAGAATATAAGTAAAACCTCGAAATCCTTCATTTACACTAAATTTTAATGAAGAAATTCCTTCATTTTACCATCAAAAATTTACTTGAAGGTAAATGGTAAGTTTTTTTCAATTTTTGTTGAATTTGACATTATTTTTTAATTTTTTAATTTTTTAATTTATCTTCATTTTATAGATAGGATATGTTATATGTACCAATTGATGTTTCAAAAAACGTCTAATTTGACGTCTTAGAAAACACCAATAAAATTTCAAATGATACAAAAATGGTTTGACCGGATGGATGAAAAATTTCACACGTGGCATTGCCCGCCAAAAATAGGTGACGTGTCGCTGACGTGTCTTCCACGTGGCTTGTTTTTTGAAGCTGAAAAACACACGTTCTTCTTGATGTCAACAAAAAACATGCCAAAATCGGACACGTTTTAACATGTTTGTTACGCGTTTTTTGCTAGTCAGTTATAACAGATTTTAGGAGACATCTACGCTGATTACTTCCGCGTCAAAAAAGACGCCATCCCATGTTTTCTGCAACATCAAAAAAACTTTGTTTTCTTATAGTGGTATTTGATGGCAATGCATCAAGTTAGATGTTTTTTCGGGCCTCCGGGAGACTGTTTCAGGCATGTTCCCTTCATTGTTCCCCTTGCAGTGAAGGAATGACCAGCTGTCAAAAATAATTAAAATAAAGATTAAAAAAAAAATTCAAATGAAAAAAAAAATGATTTTTTTTTTGAGAAATTAGTTGGCAGCCTCTCAACCATATAGGACTGCTGAGGTGTCATTGCAGCAATCACGTTCCTTAGTTATCACAACATTATAACTCGCGGTCTCCTAGAGGCTAGAGGCCCGAAAAAACATCTAATGCAATTGATGTTATTTAAAGTGTTTTTAATAGCAAATTGTGGCAGTTTGAGTTCATTTTTTAGTTTGGAGATACATGGGATATGCATGGTGCCCTGAGGCTTTAGAAGTAAGGACTATGCAGGGTTGTATTGTTCAACCAAGGTTTGGAGAGAGAAATGGTCATTATAGTATGTAAATTCAATGAATTGTATTTTATGGTCTTTTGATGGGTTAGATGGAGGTGGATTTTGGTGTGGTAGATTACGTACATATAATATGTCTAGTTAGAATTTTGTAGATTGCAACTTGATACTTTTAACTCTAACTTTGTTGGCTATATTTGTTTGTTTTGTTTGTGATGGGAATTGAAATCCTACAGTTGCTAGACCGTTAGGGTGACCTTTGTATTGTTAGAAACTCACGAAAAAAGAAAAGTAGCTTTTGTTTAGTATATATAAGACTATTCTTCAAACATATAAATAATGCAAAAATTGATAGGACACATGATATTAAATGTCAATGCTATAGATAGTTTGCCCTATTTAAAGAATTAAAAAAATAGTATAACCATTACATGTTTTTTGAGGCCTACGAGAGCCCGTTTCAAGGCTGTTCCCCTTCACTGTTCCCTGCAGTGAAGGATAGTTGGCTGTTGAAAAAAAAATAAAAAAATAAAAAATAAATTTAATTCTTCAAATGGTAAAAAAAGTTGAAAAAAAAAATTGGAAATGACTAGGTCGCCTCTCGACCATGCAGGACATTGAGGTGGCAGGCCAACTATCTTATTCCCTGCGTTCTTGTAGCAGGGGAACCCGTAGTCTCTCGGAGGCCTCAAAAACCATGCATCTAATGATAGAAACCATCACTTCTATGTCTATCACAAATGGCGCACTAATAATTGTAAGCACTTATCTATGTCAAACTAGTATTATATTAAGAGAACTATATCTAATAAACATTCCTTGATTTTTTTGGACATTTATTACATTGCTGGATGTACTATACAAGGACTAAGTAAAATCATCCTAGTTGTTGAAAATTTCCTCATTAGGGGAGATTTGAGGGGTCTGGAAGCCTGTTTCAAGGCTGTTCCCCTTGCTGTAAATAGCAAAGTACAATCAGAATTTAAAAATATTTATAAAATAAAATAAAAATAAAAAATAATTTAAAAATAATTTTTTTGAAAAAATATTAAAAAAATATTAATATCTGATGTAGCCGCCTCCTGGCCACGTCAGATTATAGTTCACAGAGAGTTCATAGTCAGTGAACTCCCCAAGAACTTGCAGTCTCCCAGACCCCTCAAATCTCCACGAATGTTTGAAGTACTTTGCATTTTGTTACAAATGTATTCAATAAATATTACATTTTTTTAACAACATTGTCTACTTCATTAAATTGGAGTGATTGTAGATGCCAAAAAATAAAATATTCATCTACACAAAGTTGTAATAACTAGGATTGGTATATGTTTATGTCAATATGTCACAAATGTGGTGCCCCCAAAGTACCAAAGTTGTGCCAAATTCCGCTGGTTTTTATTATAGAAATGACATTCTACATCATTTGTTTGCTTTCAACCATTGAATTCAAAGAGGTTGATTGCACTACAATGCAACTTCACATTATTTTTAAATTAAAATATAATTAATATTTAAATTAAATATCAATATTTAATATCCAAAAATTCGTAAATGTTATTATAAGGATGTTAAATTAGGATTTTATTCACAATCTTCAATATTAATACCCAAAATTATAGGTATAAAACAATTTTCCAAAGTGGTATAGGAATCAAATGTTTGCCTTGAGATAATATTATAAATTCTCATATAGACTCCTAACTAGCCCTTCTTTTTCTGGCGATATGGGGCCAGAAAGCACCCACCAAAAATGTCCAGCGAAAAAGCCTTAAAGGAAAAAAATTAAAAAATTAAAAATGGAGCCTGAAACCTGCGTAGGGTTTCCAGGCGGGAGACAGATGGCGTCAACCCCCCCCCCCCGCGTTGTCGCTAGGTCTGCCATCCGTTGGCATTTGAATTTTCCCCCGCCTCGCCAGAGTTCGCTACCTCCGTGCCTTCCCTCGCCTGCATTGTCAACTTGACAAGTACGTTCGTCGCCAATTCATCGCCAATATGAGTTCTGTTTGTCGCCTTGAACTTCTCTCCTCTTCATAATGCCAGAGCCAACAATTGTACAATCTATTCTACTCCATTGCCTCTAATTCTCCACTCTCGTTGAGTTTATTGCCACATTTGTTGTGCTCTTAGTGCTTTTCTCTCCACTCCTATGGCGTTAAATCGTGATTGATTTGCACAGGATACAACATTTGCTTCCACTCCGGTTTGTTCCACAGGAGTTTAGTGCTGCCACATTGCAATGGCAGTTAGGAGCATTTGTTTCCACTTCTTGTCCTCGACCTTGTTTCTCCTTCATCGATGGTGGGCGACGCATGGCTGCAAGCATCCGCAGCATAAGATGGTGTTTCGACCACAGTCAAGGTAACTATCTGTTTGCCGCCGTATTACTGCAATGAGTTATCGATTACCAAACTGACTCTTTGCTGCTTGCTTGATCTGCAAGTTATGCTTTTGGTTTTGGGTCCTCCGTATGACACCATGGTTCGAACAGAGCTCGCCAAAGGTGGTTGTTAATGTTGCTATTTCCTTTTGTTAGACACGCCATGGTTTGATGCAAGATCGCCAAAGGCATTGTGACACTACGGAGATTAGGGTTTAGGCAGTTTTTGTGTATTTCATCTTTGCTTTCTGATCCAGGAGCTTCTTACTGCAATGGACGAGGTTCGAGGGTCTCTAGGTCCTACAGACTTCCACATTCCGATGGAGACGTCTGAGGACACGGCAGACAACGTGGTTCCAGTGGCTGCAACGAAGGCACCTCAATCTGCGAAGCACAAGGCAGACAAGGAGGTTGCTGCTTGCCGTCGTGCGTTGAAGGGGAAGGCGGTTTGTACAGAAGATTCCACAGCCCGTCGAAGCGCGCGGCAAGCTACTTCAATCGCTCAATTCTTCACGAGCTCCCGAAATGCAATCAATAGGCAACCCATTTGCCTTGAATCTGACTCGCAGCGAACTGATTCGGGATCCAGTATAGTTCAGATATGCTTGAACTCTGTGTCTGTAGACACAGTACAGCATCAGCCCCGACCCCTTTCCCAGACGTTGAAGGGTACCAGCAGTCAATCAGACGTTCAAGGGCAACAGTTTTGTAAGACTGCACAGGAGAGCCATCGCCAATTACGAGATGATCTGCTCGAAATTTCCGATGGTGAAGAAGACGTTGAGTCTGACGATGATCTCCAAGTCCTCCCTGCACCTAAGAAACCCAAGGTCAATTATGATCGAACTCGACGTTTCTAGAATGAGTGGGCTGCAAAATTAGTGTGGGCTGAACCGATTCGAGGGAACGATGGGCATGTGCATCTCGTCAAGTGCACTGTTTGTTCCACCTTTGAGAAAAATCCAAAAATATTGGGGCCCAAGTGGGACACCCTTACCAAGCACGAGGGAAGGAGGAAGGCAGCATTCGATATGCCAAAATACAACGTCAAACAAGGCGATTGGTATATTTCTTTGACAAGTAGGCATCAAATTAATCTTAGACACTTTGCTGCTAGACAACCTGCTTCCGTGCTGCAGCAGGTCAACATGAGCACTTCGACTTCGAAGTCCAAGAAGATTGTCCATTTTGCTACGATCTATCAGATCCTATCATCTGGGTGTCCGATGGTTGAATACGAGGAGCGCCAATCTTTGTATGCGTTTTTGAGTGTCCCCAATTTACTAAGGATGCACTGGTCGGATTCATCAGGGTGGAAGATGGCTGACTTCCTATACGAGCAAGTGAAGGAGTCAATCAAGAAGAAATTGAACGCAGCACACTTCATTGCCATTACTTGCGATGAAGTGACCACCGTCGACAATGGCAGCTGGATTTGCGTGCACGCCTACAATGTGGAGAATTATGTTAGAATTCCTCACTTAATTTGCTTGAAACGTCTGGTTGATGGATCTGGAGCAGATGCTTTGACTTTGCTTATTGTCAAGGCTTTGGAGTGCGCTGGTGATTTAACCATGGAGCAAATGTCGAGTCGTCTATTGTGTTTCGGTGCAGATGGGGTGAGCACCTTCCAAGGCGTTCGCAGTGGGGTAACCATGCAGATCCACTCTAAATTTGCTCCTTTCTGTATGGGTGTTCACTGCATGGCCCACAGGTGTAATTTGGCTGCGAAGTCCTTGTCTGCGCTGCCTGTGTTTTCAGTTATTGAACAGGTGGTCCAGAAAATACACTCTTATTTTAGTAAGAGTCCGAAGCGATTATGCGAGTATCAAAAATTGGCGGAGGTGATGGAGACGAAAGGGCTGAAACCACTTCTTCAAGTGACAACCAGATGGGTATCACTACTGGAGCCACTACGGAGGTTGTTGGCTGATTATCGGACGCTTCTAGCAAAGATGAAGGAGGATGTCGGGAAGAATGACGCTGCAGAGGTATGCTTCTTACTAAACCCAAGCGCCACATTCAGTACTCCGTACGGAGCATAGTCCAACGTATGTTCAGTATGTGCCAATCTGGTCGAACAAATTTACTTTACAGTAACTTAGCAACTGGCCACTTCGGGGCTTCATGGGTGACTCACTGAATTTCAAGGTTACCTTACCTTATTATTAAGGTACTGTGAGTGAAAGTGCAAAACATCATGCATGGTGACCATGGTCTCCCTGATCCCACTGATGTCACTTAATTAATTGATCGACACTTTGCTTCACTTCAATTGCTTAATTTCATGTCAGAGTTGGTGAGGTTGGCTGGAGATAGAATTCAGACTGTCTGGAAGTTCTAGACTGTCAGAGATCGACAAGTAGTCAAGTGTACATGCATGGCCCGAATTTTCCAGCAGAGACTTGTTTGGCCAGCAGGAAAATGCAAAGACAGTTGGAATGCTGAGTTGCACATCATTTTCCTGGAGATCGAATTCTAGTACTGGTCCGGAACGTCGGTTCCTGATCGACGGAGAGAAGTGACCGGCTAACCATGAAGGCATCAACACGAACAACACCAATAATTGAATCAACAGTGTTGCCATGTTGGACAGTATGCCATGTTGGACAACACCTAATGTACACTTTTGTTTGTCTTGTGAAGAAATGTTTGGACCTCATGCTGGACCCGTACACACTTCTGGGAATGACGGCTTTGATGCCACTCTTGGAAACAATTGATTTGCTAGTGACATTTGCACAAAAGCGTGATGTCTATGTGTGTGACTTTGTTGCCGCCTTGAAGATTGTTGAAGGGCAGTTGTATACTTTGTACGTGGACAAGGCAAGTGCGTATGGTGGAGACGAGTTTTGGGCGTGGAAAAATGTGTTGGATTGCTCACACAGCCAGATTCATACTAAGTGGATTTCCGACCTCAACAACGAGTCTGCTCAGCTGGTGTTCGTTGCTAATGGCCAATCGATTTGGGCACTACACCAGGGTACACCAGTAGATCGAGATGTCTTTGCTTCTGTGGTGGCCACCATCAAGACACAGTGCACAGGTCAGATTTTCTGCTGCACACTTCATTGCCGCTTGTTTTCTAGTTATTAGAAGAACCCGCTCCAAAGAAAAATCAAAAAATGAATCTGAATTCAAAGCACGATAAAATGAAACAAAGTGCGATTTCTTGCAATGAGCTGTGTTTCCTTGTTGTCATCTACTGAAACCAATGATCGGGACTTGAGTGCTGTTCAGGGATTTAAAAGTTGTTTTGCAAAGTTTTGTTTTGTTTGTCGTTATCTTGTAGAGACCAGCGATCCAGACTTCATTCGTAGTATACCAAAAAAAAATCTTGCAATAAGCTGCGATTTGTATTTCCTCATCATCATCTGTAGAAACCCAGCGATCAAGACGTAAGTGCTGCTTTAAAAAAAAGGTTCTTGCAATACCGTAGATCTGTGTTTCCTTGTCGGTATTTGGAAAAATCTGTGACAAGACTTGAGTTTATTTATCAGCCCAAAAAATCTGACAATAAGCTAGGTCTTTGTTTCCTTGTCGTCATGTGCAAAAATCTGCGATCCAAGCTTCAATGCTGCTCAGGAAATTGTTTTCTTGCAATAAGCTAGATGTGTTTTCTTTTTGTCATTTGCCTTGAATCCAAACTTCCGTGGTGCTTTACAGTATCACCTTCGCAAATTGTCTTGAGATTATGCAGAATAGAACCCCGCAGCTGAGCGTGAAATAGAGCGTGAGGTGGTATAGTAACCACCGCCTGTCAACCACCTCCTGTCAACCCGAGACCTCCATATGCACAGTATAGTGATCACCTCCTTGTATGCAGACTGTAATGTAGTGGCAATGAGATTACTGATTATAAAATTGTGTGCATTGTTGTAGCGGCAGCCAGGCAGTTCTTGAGAGAGCTGGAAGCAAGGTTTCCCTCCCACAACATAATGGATGCACTTGGCGTTGTATACCCGCAGTATTGGCTTCAAAGTGATGCGGAAGAGTGTTTCCCAAAACATTTGGCAGTGCTCATGGACTACTACTGTGAGCCAAAGTTGGTAGAACTTGATAAGGTAAAGCGCTTGGTCCCCCCTGTTTTGGACAGGTACAAATTGGAGACCCAGCAAGGCTTATTCAAATTAGCCATGCTCAATAATGCTAAGAAGCATATGGAAGCTCCCTTCGACCTAAACCCCCTCACCCGTTTGTGGCGCTATTTAGATACTTGCACTGTTCTAAGAGTCAAGGCATTTCCAGAGTATTATAAGTTGGCTCAAGTTGCAATAGTACAAGTTCTAGGTTCGGTTGAGGATGAGAGATGCTTTAGTTCACTTGCATTTCTCAAAAACAAATTGCGAAATTCTTTGGACATGCATTTGGAGTGTGTGGTGGGGATGTACTCACAAAAGATTTTCAGCCTAGAGACCTATCCATATGACGATGCCTATAATCAGTGGGCAGCTGCAACAGACCGTAGATATGGGCTCTGAGGTGGTTCTAGATTTTCTAGACTTGTTGAAATTTTAAATCCATGCATGGTTTATGGCTCTCTCTTGAATGGATAGGCCCTCAGCTTGGCTTCTTGTGTCCATCAAGATTCTATTTCAGTGAACATTTTATTTTTATGCATGTTACCAATTGTACATTGCATGCATTGTCAAATGGTGCCTAAATTCACACAAAGCATTCTTTGAATTCGCCTTAGTATCTTCAGAAGTAATTTGCAAAGTGCCAGAAATTATGTGAATGTCTTTGCATTTTCACCTTTTCTACTTCAAAACATTTTTGCAAAGTGCCAAAATTTTCTACTAGCTCCTCTTAATTTTTGCCAGATAAAGTAGACCGAAATGCAGTTATCGCCAGCACGCCTCTCGGTTGAAATTTCATCCCTCGCCATGTGGGCAACATAGGCGCAGACCCTGGTAGCCAGTCTGGCTTTTGTCTAAAAAGCTTAAAAAAAGGGCTGCTCCTAACATTGCAAGTTCACTAAATTCACTAAATTCTTACAATTCTTCGTGACCAAAGATCAAGCGTTTTCAGTTAAGTCGTTGGAATGCCCTCAATACCGCCAGCGCCAACAACGTACGTAACAGGCGGAACTCAGACATTAGTTAGTTGCACTCAACTGGTGGTACGTAATGAATTAAATGACGTGCGGAACAATCAAAATAAATCATGTGCTCACTCAGAGATCGATTCGTAGAGTGATCTTCAGGTTTCGTTTGACAAGTTAAACAGCGACTCCGAGTGTCTGATCGGATAATATCGAGAGAAGAGTTTAGTTGTGATATTAAGTGGAGGAGCTAGTTATAGACGGTCGGTTACACCATGTGTCGGTATAAATAAAAAGTCGGCTGAATTAGTCGTGTCTGGAGGTCGTCTGTGACGCGGAGATAATTAACCACTAACAAACTAAATGCACTCTCTGCCTGAAACCGTTACTTTGGATTTTGGCGACAGTCGGGAACTCATCTGACTGAGCATAACCCACCACCTCAGCGAAGGAATTCAGGGTGGATATGCTCCACTTTCCACACTACAGGACTTGATGAACAGATTGGAGCTGATTGGTGTTTTCCCTCGTTTGAAAAGGTGCAACTGCAACTGTTTAATATCTAGAACATGATTCTTCCTGGAACCAAGAGATTTAATCGCCTGGGCCCTGGGTAGCTAGCTAGAGCAAATATAGACCAGAAGGAATTTTCCTTGCACTAGCTAGCCACTCCAGAGTTCGAATCAACTACTTCAAGCGAACTGTCTGCGTCAAATCAAATCATCCTCTGTTCTACTACGTACTGTCATCGATATCTAGATGTCAACTAATTACCGACATCCGTGAAGCTAGCGGACGATAATGTGACTTCCACGCAAGCCTAGATATCATTCAATTCAGAATCCAGACTGCACAGACTGGCGGTTACGTGAATCCTTTGTGATGGGATGTCTGAATGACGACCAAATCGGTCATGCTCAACAGCATGACGTATGGTTTGGCTGGAGTCGGGAACTTATTTGGAGAAGGGCTTGCTCTCCAGAACTCACCAAATGACCTCCGTGCATCGATCTCTTCATCGATCACCTTCTCCAAATTCCGACAATTATTTGTGGATCGACTCGCAAGCTCAGAACTTTGCTATAAATCCATCATCCAGGATTAAACCTGAGATACTCACAACACTCAATCCCAATTTGCAACTCATTTCAAAAACTCTCTAAGTGTCAGACTACATCGATATCGATCGCTTCCTCTTGCAATCCTGCTTCTAGTCTAGATCTACTACACGAGCCTCTTCTCATGGAATACTCGGCCATGTTGAGCCTGTCTCAACAGAAGCTGGCTCACAAGGTCGAAGTCACATGCTGCTTGGGATCACCGCACTGCTCGTGCTCCGACTGCAAAATGGAAGCTGCTTTTGGCAGCTTCACAATCTTGGACGACTTCCCCGACAAGTCTGAACCGGCAAAGCGCTTGAACCCATCTCCAAAGATAGCGTGCATGGGAGATGGGCATCGCTGCAAGAATTTTCCTTGCCCAATTTGCAACCCCGGTAGGTCTCAACGGGAGGCGTGTCCAGAGCAGCAGTGGTGACACCAAAAATGCTGAAATTTTATGCTCATGGAGCAGTGCAGCCGCAGGCTGGTTATTAAGAAATGGAAATGTATATAGGTTCACTCTCGATCTGGGTCATCGATCTGCTTATAAATATAATTATACATGAGTGTCTACTTAGTTGTATAGATTGTGCAGGTAGTATTGGAGTCATACCGAATTACCCGTATAATATGTTAATTAAAAGCACACTCGCGCTGAGCTAAATGCTTAAGAATATATCAATTGAGGTTCTTGAGAATCTTGAATGATTGTATACTCAGATTTTACATTATTTGAAATCAAATGATGAAGAAATTCTCAACAAGCGGTTTGTTATGTGCATGTTACGACAGTTGAATTGTGGCTGGGTATATATGTGCAGAAATTAATCAATGTATAGGCAATTTCGTTAAAATGGCGGTATTCCAGTATAATGGCACTGCATTTGTTAGAAAATAACACTACATTCCGGTAAAATGGCAAAAAACTGCCGCCATTTTAACGAAATTGCCTATATGTGTTTTTGTTCAGAATCAGTGCCAATAATGCTGGGTATAATCTTTGCAAAGTAATGTTCATTGATCCTGCAAACATCCATTCAAGTTTGGACACTCCAAAAGTCATGGTTAAGAGGATTGTTGTTGGATAAATGGATAATCGATCTAACATAATAATTGCTAAATGATCAATTTGTTGCAAACTTTGTTATTGAAATGGATTGTGCATTTGTAGAGTGTAACCTTTCATTGTCGTTCATTGCTCTAATTGAATTAAGAAATTGTAATGTATGATCATCAGAAAGTGGTGTCATGGCTAAATAACTTTAAATTCCTGTAGAGGTTATTTTGCATTATTAGATAATTAAATTCTATAAAATGTTGATGTATACAATCAAAAGTCTAAGACATGAAACTCTTACAATGTTGGTACAAGTAGAAAAAGGGGTATATTATGTCAACCTTAGAATATATTTGAACAAAAATATAATAAGCAAAAATTGTGCAATTTTTTTTTAAAAGGATTCATTCAAGAGTTAATGGATTCAAACACAATTCTCACAATAAATTCACTACTAGAACAAGGAGATGGAGGTTGTAATTGTTTTTAGCCATGTCTATAGTACTTGCACAAATGGAACAATGTTTGTCCAAACAAAAACCACTTTGGCAAGAGGCAATTTTATAAGCTGCATCTAAGCAATGTTTAATGAGAGAATGCCCAAGTATTGTGTTCCTCGTGCAATTCACTATCTTCATTGTGAGGACATCGTTGTTTACATATTCATTCTTTGTTGAGGACATTATCCTAGAGGCATTTTTTTGGTGAGATTCCCGTGAAGTAGAATTAGCTTGCCCCTCTCATTTAATTTCACAACACATACTTCATCTATATAAGAAGTATATATTGTAATATATATATATAGTAGAGATACTACAAAGTACCATATTGTATAAATTATATATATATATATATATATATATTTATTGACATTTCATTGGTCTAGATGATTAGAATATTAAATATCTACCCTCCCCAAAGTAGATAAATCATTGGAAATAAATGTTCCCAAAGAAGAGAATAAGTAAAGCACTGTGGAAAATCAACTTCAGCTATTCCTATTCATGCAACAAACATTGCTAAAAGCATGTAACAAGCCATTACTTCACTTGAGCAATGTCTCTAGCCATGGCAAGTTTAAAACAACATTTGAAAGTCCCCTTGTTTGCTTCTCTAGTATATTGAGCAACGTCTTGGGTGATGCCAAGTATACATGTTTCTAGTAGACATGCAAGTGTTATTGATTGTTTAGAAACAAACTTTAGAATTAGTATTCTCAACCTATACTCATCATGGTTGCCAAATCTTGACTCCTAGAGCTCTTAAATATATTATAGGCAATTTCGTTAAAATGGCGGCAGTTTTTTGCCATTTTACCGGAATGTAGTGTTATTTTCTAACAAATGCAGTGCCATTATACTGGAATACCGCCATTTTAACGAAATTGCCTATTATTATTACCTCCATACGTCATCGTGACGGTAGCTTTTCCTTTGTGAGATCGATCGATGAATTCAATTCCAATTTGATGAAACAAAGCCGTATAGTTGAGTAGTATTTCAGTCAGTGATGCGTTCATTTGTCTGTGCTTGACCTCCCAGTTGTGATCTAACTGGGGCCACCTTGATCAAGCAGTTCCAACTGTCACATGTCTGTGAGGTTTAGCTGGACTTATCTCAACGCTCGAAAGTGAACTAAAACTGAAATTTCTTATCTAACAAGTTCAAGTTTGTTTGGAACTCTCACCGGGGCAGCGGGGGCTTTCATGAGTGGACAGTATCAGGCAGACATAATTCCATTCACGCTACTGAAGTTGCCGTGTTTTGATCAACTAAGCAGTGATGGCCAGCATGATAGCAATCTCCTGTTAATTTGTAGGTTTCATGCTCAGTATAAATGGACACAAGACGATCGATGAATTCACAACTCCAGCTTATGAAAAGTAATTGTTTTTCACTTCCTTTGCAAGCAGTAATTTGATACTGTGTCTCGATCACATACTTTCATCGATCCGAGGCTTGCGACTGGTCAGTCAAGATGGTGAGCACCAGCGCCATCATCATGGGCCCTGCAACGACCTTCACTGCCCCAGTCCAGTTCCATCCGGGACATGACTCCAAGCGCAACATGGAGTCCACCATCGTTGTAGTTGGGTCGGCTTTCAATGAAGGTGAACCACCGTGTAACTGCAAAAAGTGGTATTGCCCCAGGTGCAACGGCTGAGCTTTTCTGCCTTTGGAGCTAGATCAAGCGGAATTGGTATTTACCGATTCTTGCGAATGTTTTCTTCAAGATCTTATTTCTTAAGAATAGATATCAGTAGTTCAGTACGGGCTTGTGTTAATTAATACTACTCGCAGGAACACAAGTGTACGATTATAGAGTTCAGTGTTTGATAGAGCACTTGAAAGAATATATTAATAGTGATACGATTGGGATATCAATCAGTTGAATGTCAGTCAGATTCTTAGCGTTTGGTATGGTAGGCTTTTTATGATTCTTTGAGTTGGCATACAATTCTGCTATAATTTCAATATATCTAGAAAATGGAGGGGTGATCATTCGTAGCGTGAGTGTGTGACTGATAAGGTGAATGCCTAGCTACGAGGCTAGCTGCCATTCATGAGAGCGGGATTCTGTAGTTCATAGATTTATGTATTCCTGAGCTCGGCATAATAAATTAAAGTTCCGGTCTGACTTGATTTGGTCAGGTGACCACAGTTGCTCTGTTCGATTCGAGGAGTCTGTGATAATTTTATCATCAAAGTTCAGTTCTGCTCTGCTCTATGGCTGAGCGGCGAGTGCCACTCTCACAATTTAAAGTCACAAACTGTCCCACTCCAGGTTGTTGCAAACACATATTGTCATTTCAGGAAGTTGAAACTTGCAGCTGTGTCAGAGTCTCACGTCGTTGCTTGCCATTACCCAGTCCATTTGGATAGAGGGCTCACTCACTCATAATTATGTGAGAATTGATATACCCCATGAATATAGGACTTGATTCAAAAATGAAACCACTTATAATTATGACACTTCAAGGGGAAAGTCAAATTTTGAATTAAAAAGAAATTACAAAAAAAATCACATAATTATGTAAAATTAGTGATGATTGAATAGTCTTCTTTAACCAAAGTTAACAATCTTCCTATCAAAAAGTTGAATGTACTTTCAATTGGTCAAACTAAATTTATAATGCTAAATAAGAAAGCAAGAATTAGTTAAGTTCATCTTTTATGAATTGTTTTCTTTTATCACTGGATACTCTTCTTATAGTCATGGGCAATTTCGTTAAAATGGCGGTATTCCATTAAAATGGCGGTTCATGGAATCAACTAGGGCATGAGATCTTGCAGAAGAAAATGGTGGGGGCAATGCCATACGTAAACAAGTGGTGATTTGGGCACGCATGGTGGCATGGAATACAATCAATGCTTGATATGAAATGAATAGGTGCCTTAGTACACCTCAATCTCCGTTCCTTCATGTACAAATGCCAATGGAATACCGCCATTTTAACGAAATTGCCAATAGTCATAATTTTTTGTTGTAGGAAAATTGCTTGTAGAAGTGGTATTTGATTTTTTAAGCCTCTTTTAATTATGAAAATTCTTCAACTACCTAGTGTTTCATTGTAACTTTCAGAAAATTCATTTTTTCCATTTAATTTAACCACTAAAGATCCAATTAACCATTTTATGGTCGTTGCTCAACTTTAGAAAATATTTTTGGATAGAAAAATCTTTCTTTTAAACATTTTACATTTTTTGTGCAAATTGAATTGGGTTGTCTTTCTATTTGTATATTCAAAACTAGGATTACTATAGTCAAACTAAAATTATAAGGAACACAGTGCAAAGTATTTAGTATTTGCCTTGATGTTGAAAATTTTACTATTTGCCTATTTGGAAAAAGTCTTGATATTCTCATCACTAAATGTCTAAATCTTATGCCTTTTTGAGTTTTTTCACATGTTTGAAATTGGACTTGCAATTTTGACCAATCATAGAAAATTTTCAATTGCTAAAGATAGAAATCATATTTTTGGTGAATTTTTGAAATTAAATCTTCAATATTCATTTGAAAAAAATCTATAAATAGTTTTGAAATTCTAACTGTAAAAATACTTTCTTCTCTTCATACTTTCACATTTTCTTTGATGCAAACATCAAATTATTTATCAAAAAAAATGATCAAAAACTTGTACATTTTATAACACATTTGTGTATTGTCCAAAACCCTTGGATTCATGGGGTTTAAATTTTAAACTAAGAAAACTAAGCATGAAGAGCTCACAAGCTTTGTTTGTATTCTATCTTAAGTAAAATTTTGAAACGTTCCAAATTGTTTAATCAAATTATAATTGCAATTGCAAGCCCAATAATTATGTTTGAATCCATAATTATACAAATATTGTGTAACTATTTTCCATTCATATTTTGTATAGATTCACAGCGATATTTCAATTTCAATTTCAAGAATGTTCACTGCAATTCCTCATTCTAAGCTTTAACTCATTTTCAATTGGTAAATATTATGGTGGCCATATACTGTAGCTGGTTCTCAACAAGTTGCCATTACTAACCGTCTTAATTTAGCGATCGATGTTCATCTCCGGCGATCCTCCGCCAGGCCCCGCCCAAGTTGTCGCTGAATGGACGGCAATCCTCGTGACAATTATCTTAATAGGTCAAGCGTTTTCAGTTAAGTCGTTGGAATGCCCTCAATACCGCCAGCGCCAACAACGTACGTAACAGGCGGAACTCAGACATTAGTTAGTTGCACTCAACTGGTGGTACGTAATGAATTAAATGACGTGCGGAACAATCAAAATGTGCTCACTCAGAGATCGATTCGTGGAGCTTCAGATTTTCCTTTGACATGTTAAACAGCGACTCCGAGTGTCTGATCGGATAATATCGAGAGAAGCGTTAACTTTGGTTGTGATAAGTGGAGGAGCTAGCTATAGACGGTCAGTTACACCATGTGTCGGTATAAATAAAAAGCCGGCTGAATTAGTCGTGTCTGGAGGTCGTCTGTGACGCGGCATCAGTCCTATTCCCCCAGAAATCCATGGTGTGAGATAATCAACCACTAGCGAACAAACTAAATGCACTCTCTGCGCAGACACACTGACTAAATTCCTAAAACCGTTACTTTGGATTTGGCAACAGGTGGAACTCTTTTGACTCACCTCAGCTAAGGAGATCGGTCGAATACGCTCCACTTTCCACACTACAGGAATTAATTAATCAACATCTGGATTGAAGCTGATTGGTGCTTCTCCTCGTTTGAAAAGGTGTAACTGAAACTGTCTGGAACATGATTCTTCCTGAGTGAATGTTCATTGAAAAGGCAATTGCGTGTCATTCCGTCCCTCGGTGACTCGGGCTTTAGTCGGCCGGATAGCTAGCTTGAGCAAACATAGACCAAGAGGAATTTTCCTTGCATTAGCCACTCCAGAGTCCGATTCAACTACTTCAAGAGAACTGCATATTGTCTGTAGTCTGAATCAAAGCAACCATTGTTCTACAGCTGTACAGTCACCAAGATGTCGACTAATTACCGGCATCTGTGAAGACGGGAATTAAATTTCATCAAAATGGCGGTATTTCATACGCCATTTTTCCATTCATTTCCTTCTTCACTTCTTTAGCAATTATGTTTAGAAGTGGTATAGATTTCAGACCTCACGGTCTAAACATATAAATGCAAAAGTGCCAAGTTTGTAAAATACCGCCATTTTAACGAAATTTTGGTTGAAGCTAAAGATCTGACTTCCTCGATATCATTCAATTCAGATTGTACAGACGACGGTACCTGAATACTTGTGATGGGATGTCTGAATGACGACCAAGTCAATCATGCTCGATGTATGCTCAACCAGAGCAGGTGAAAAATGTTGGAGAAGGGCGACTAGCTAGCTCAGTCTCCAGAACTCACCAAATGATCTCCATGCATCGATCTCTTCATCGATCACCTTCTCCAATCTCCGACAATTATTTGTGGATCGACTCGCAAGCTGAGTTGCTATAAATCCATCATCCAGGAACAGATACTCACAATTAATATTCAATCCCAATTTGTAACTCATTTCAAAGACTCTCTGAGTGTCCGTCTACATCGATCGCTTCCTCTTGCAATCCTGCTTCTAGTCTAGATCTACTACGCGTGCCTCTTCTCTTGGAATACTCCGCCATGTTGAGCTTGTCTCACCAGATGCTGGCTGACAAGGCCGAAGTCACATGCTGCTTGGGATCTCCGCACTGCTCGTGCTCCGACTGCAAAATGGAAGCTGCTTTTGGCGGCTTCACAATCTTGGACTTCCCCGACAAGTCTGAACCGGCAATGCACTTGAGCCCATCTACAAAGATAGCGTCCATGGGAGATGGGCATCGCTGCAAGAAGTTTCCTTGCCCAATTTGCAACCCCGGTAGGTCTCAACGTGGAGGCCTGTCCAGGGCAGCAATGGTGACACCACAAATGCTGGAGTTGAATGCTCATGGTGCAGTGCAGCTGCAGGCTGGCGTGATGTTTTTCGGAGATGGTGACCACACTTGCCGAAAGTTCCTATGCCCAAATAATTTGTAACAAAGGTCGCTCTGCTGCCCTTGCAGTGGAAGTTGGATGCTAGACTGTTAGTTCTCGATCTTCAGACTGTTGTCGAAACTAAAGGTCGTTCAAGTCGCCTCGCAGGACGGTACATATGATTCTCTCATCGAACTAATTATGGAAATCTCAGATCGATCAATAATAAATAAATGTCATGGTACGTAGGTTTACTGACTAGGCCATGCATCTGGTTATACATGTAACTATTACATGAACATTTGTACACATTGTGCAGGTAGTGTTGGAGCCATTTACTTAGGGGATTAGCAATATATATGTTCTGTGATGACATGTAGTTCAATCATTGGGGATGCCCGATGATAGTAGTTAAAAGCATTTAGTGTATGCATAGTTATTGGTCACACTGAGTCACTGATCGAGCTTGAATGCTTGAGAATTCGAATCAACTGAGATTCTTGAACGATTGTACAGATTCTTTATTATGTGAAATCAATCGAATAAATTCTCAGCAAGGTTGGTTATGTATTGAGCTCAAATGGTAGTGGTATGTGCAGAAATGTCTTTCATAATCCTTCAGTTGCCAATAATCTCTGCCAAATTAAAGGTTCATTTACCCGAAAACGTCCATCCGTGCTTGTCCTGATTGCTACTGTGAAAGGCTCGTTGTTGGATAATTGATCTAACACTAATTCCAAATCATTCAACAATTTACTCCGTATTACAATCTTCACTATTGAAATGAATTTTATAATTAAAAGTCAATTTAGTTAAATTGGCAGTATTCCAATGCATTCCAAGGCACCTTTTAGAACATTTAGGATGCACATTTTGAAACATAAATTCATACATCTCTTTGATTTTGGACCTTTATGTATATATATGTCACAATTTTTTACACAAGAATTGCAGTTATTGTGCCACTTAAATGAACTTAACATTAACATTAATTTAGTAAAATTGGTAATACTCCATTATTCATTATATTCAATTTAGACCTTGTATAGGGTCATTTTACTTTCAATAGATGTGCAAATCCAAGGGGAAAAAAAGTTCTTTTTATTTGGAAATTTCTTTTAGTCCCTAATCCTGTGTGGCACACCAAGTAATCATGTGGGCGGTGGGCCAAATCTTTATTTATTTTATCAATTTTTTATTTTTTGGATATTTTTTTTCTCTAGTTGCATATTTTCTTGCAATAATATGGCCTTGTGTAGGGTGCAAATTTCCCATAATGTTTGGTGTGGTTTGGTAGGATATATAATCCAAAACCCAAATCTCAGATTCTCAGACCTTTCCTAATTTTATATGTCACAATTTTTGACACATGGAATACTACCAATTTAACAAAATTGGCATTTGTTACATTTGTTATTTGATGCAAGTTCAAATTCAATTTCATGATCATGATTCTCTATTCCACTTAAGAAATTGTAATGCTTGGTCATAATAAAGTAGAAAAGTATTGCCTTGGTGGTAAAACTTCAAAGTTTTTTATAGGTCATTAACTTATTAGATAACTAAAGCCTATGAAATCTTAATATACAATTAAGATTTTAAGACTATAAATTTTTATTCAAAATGTTATTGCAAGTAGCTTTTTAAAGGTCTAAACATTGGCCATATTATTTTTTTAAATATTTTTCTAATATTAAAGCATTCTACAAAAAATCATACAAAATACAACAAATTGTACAAATGTTTCTTATGATTTACTATTAGAAATTTGTTTTTTTATAAATTACGGCTTACTCTATTGTTTGGATTAACTTGTCCATAACTACTTCTTATGGATGGTGTTCTAAATAACTTCTTCAAAACAGTTTGTTTTTGAAAAAGCAAGTTGTAAGAGACCAAAATGAGTTGTTGTGACTAGTTGTAAAACGACAAATTTTCTACTAGTAATTGTCTAGAATCATTCTTTCATAGGAACTAGGAAGGCTTTCCCACCTCATCTTTTCAAAAGAAAATATTCTTTCGTAGGTGTATTGGGATTCTCTTCATGTCAACTCCTAAAGGACCAAGGCACATTTGGGGCAAAAATTGTAAAAAACTGCCATTTTTTACGGCAATAAGAAAAAAATGAAAAAATAAATAAATTTGAAATTCAATTGTAGAAAGTTGTACTAGAGGGTTATTGGCTTAAAAAGGTCTATTTTAATGAATACTATCATTTTTGGAATAAGTTTCTTTTAAATGAAATAAAATATGGATAA
Organism: Rhytidiadelphus loreus; assembly: GCA_947034895.1. Classification (NCBI taxonomy): domain Eukaryota; kingdom Viridiplantae; phylum Streptophyta; class Bryopsida; order Hypnales; family Hylocomiaceae; genus Rhytidiadelphus; species Rhytidiadelphus loreus. Next base: position 50,251,705 of record OX344761.1, on the reverse strand, counting down.
TTTGCAAAGGATAGAAAATAATGTGTCCTTTAAAATTCATCTCAAGAAAAGTTTATTCCTAAAAGTTATGCACAAAGAAAAGCACGATGGAAAATGTTGAGGAAATGGGCACTTTGATGCTTGATTTTTAGAAAATAGTAAAAATATTCAAAAAATAAAATAAATCTATTTGTCCTAATTTGAAAATTCTTTTCTTCAATCATTTTCATCTTTAGAATAAAAATTGTGTTCTCTACACTTGCACACATGTGCACTTTGAAGTTTGAACAATGAACACATGTGGAAGAATGATGGAAAATTTATTATTTAAAAAAAAAATCTCTTTGACAACTTGTGTAACTTTAGTAGAAGTCATTGTATCCAAATTATGAATTTCAAATTTGCTTTTTTGGATCAAAAATAGTACTGAAAACCCTCCAAATGGTCAAAGTAGAGTAGTAGACATCTAATTTGGGAATATTTAAAAATATATATTTTTTTTTAAAAGAATGAAAAAAACTACTCAATATCTAAAACTACTACAAGTACCTTCATTTCAAAGTTTATATAAAATTAACATAGGAACCAAAAGTTATAAGCAAAAAAACCATTTGTTGAAGCCAAGGGGATAAAAAACAGGAGAAGTGTTTCTTGCAATCACCATTGACCACTATAGAAATTTGTAGAATTCAAATAAATAAAAATTAATAATATGGATTGAAAGATTATAACATTTGAAGTTAAAAAAAAGGTTTTTTCCGACCTTGCTTAATTGCCTTAACAAGGCCAAATGGCCAATAGACTTTAACTCCTACAGTGAGATTTTTACACTACACATGGTTGTTTTTTTGGACATTAATTTGCATTTTTTATCATGTAAGTTGCTATTTGCCAAATTTCAAAATCATAGGAGGAGTCTTGGGTGATTGCAAGAAACACATGTACGGAGTGCTATTTTTTGTTACATCCTACATGCTAATTTGTTTTGGGCCATAACTTTTGCATTATCGCTCTAAATTAAATGACTTGAGATTTGTAGGGAAGGACTCATGACTATATTCACCTTGGATAAATTTTTTGCATTTTTCAAAAATGTTTTACTATTCAATAATATCCCCTAATTTTAATTACACTTACCAATTTAGGGTTTTTTAGTACTATTTAGTACCTCAAAAAATGAATTTGGAGCTAAAATTTGGAAAGGATGATCTTCTAATAGACTTGCATCTATTGTATAAATTAATTTTAAAAATAGTTAGTATAGAAATCTACAAAGTGTGCTCTTTCTGCTTACATTTTGAAATATATAAAATATTATTTTGGTGGTTCTTTTGGTGAGTAATTCTCTCTATAGAATTTTTGTAAATAGACAATTTTTATTTATTTAAAAAAAATTAAAACACATTGGTAATACTTTTAAGTTTTTTAAAAATTGATTTTTTAATTTTAAAGTATTTTTAAAAACTAAGCATGAGTACTATAAAAATTCAAGTGAACAAAATCAACACGTGTTTCTTGCAATCACCCTTTTGCACATGCTGCCCAAAACTACTTGACTACTTGAAAAATTCGAGGTCATATAATTTTTGATCCAGACATCCAATTGGAAAAAAAAATCTTTTTTCCACTAGAGGGATATATGTTCTTACTTTGTGTCAAAATTTCATGAATATACAACTAAAATTGATTTTGTAGGAAGCTATTGGAGATTATTTTTTTACGCATGTTGAACATACATTTGGTCCTTTAAGGATTAAATGAGATCTTTTTAGTCTTCTAGATGTGATGAAAAATGTTATGATAACCATCAAATACACTATGACTTTTCAAATACTTCTAGTCACAATTTTTTTTTATAACTTTCTTTCATCCTTGTAGATCTAAGATCCAACAATTCTTTGAAATGAAGCTATGTTTTAGCTCCCAAACAACTAACACATTGAGCTATAGTTGCACCAAACTAGGATATAGGGTTTAAACACAAATTATGCCTCAAGAAGAATCCAAACAAAAGATCTTCATTTTTGTAAGTTCTTGTTTTTTTGCCATCCCTCCAAAAATTGATTCACAAGCTTACATAAAACCATGAAGGGTTCACCAAATGACCAACCTAGTCATATAGCTCAACAATCATATAGCTAAACTAAAGACAACGGAACAATCACATAGACAAATAATTGTTTTTCAACATACTTGGATGTACTTCATTCATCCGAATTATGTAGCTTCTATAATAATCTTAATTTACACTCATTGGATGCCAACTCTCACTTCAGTGTTAACCATTAAAGGCCCAATCAACCATTTTATGGTTATTGCCTAACTTCATGTAGCATTTTTGGGTGGAATTTTTTTTTTTTAAATTAATATTTTTGATACAAACTTGATTGATTTGTCTTCTATTTATATATTCAAAACAAAAATTTCTAGAGTCAAACAAATATTATTAGGAAAATAGCTCAAAGTATTTAGTATTTGACTATTTGTCTAGTGTTAGAAACTTTACTATTTGGAAAGAGCATAGATGCTCTCATCACTAAATCTTGTGACTTTTTACACAAATCAATTAAAACCTACAATTTTGATAGATCATAGAAATTTTAAAATCCTAAAGATAAATTTTTTATTTTTGGTGAATTTTTTGGAGTTAAATATTCAAAATTCATTTGAAGCAAATCTATAAATAGTTTTAAATTTTTGACTATATGGATACTTACTTCTCTTCATGCTTCACGTTGTTTTCTTTGATGCAAACTTCATAAAAGTCATAGAACTTATTCGAGAACTTATTTTTTTAAATGATTTAGTATATATGGAAATTAAATTAGACTATTTGTTTTGTTTGTTACGGTGAGATCTCGATATTAAATTGAGCATCCTTGATTTGCGTTTTGAATGGTACCAGTAGAAAGCTTTCTAATTTTCTATGAGAGGTGCATGAACTTTGTTTTGTGACATTTGGACATATGATGTGAAAGTTATGAATTTTTGAGATTTTTTTGGATCTTGAATTATCCTAAATTATAGATCTTTTGGATTGTGCATCACTTGATCGCATTCATACAATACAATAAAAAATCTTTAAAGTAGTCTATTCTAAAAGAAATCATGGCATATAGGTATATTTTTCTTTCTTCAATGTACCAATAGTAGTTAGGAGGTGTTTACTGGTACTTTTAGTAAATAGTAACCACTGTGTTTCAACTTCAAAAATTCATAACTAATTCCACAAACATCCAAAAAATATGAAACAACTTGGGTTAGATGCCAATTCCATTTTCCTTCCTACTAAAATTTACTAAAAATTGTTTAAAAAAATTTCACTTTCTTGAAAAGGCAATCAGCTATTAAATGGTCACTTTAAGAGTAGACTATTTTAAATGAAGAGGGGTAGATAGACTTTGTTTCATGGCATTTGGACATACAATGTGAAATTTTTGAAATTTTTGAGTTATTTTTGAACCTTAGATTATCCTAAATTATAGTTATGGATCTTTTCAACTACGCGTCATTCGGTCACATTCTTCGTACCGTTAGATATCTCTCTCCAAAGAGGGGGTGCACGAATTTTGTTTCATGGTATTTTGAACATTTAAAACAAACATCTTCACAATAACTATTATTAAACTATAGATAAATTATTCCAAAAAGAAAATCAAAATCATGAGTAAATCATGACGAAAATAGGGCTAACGGCACAGGGCTACACTATAATTCGGAATTAAAGGAAAATAGCTTGTATAAAACTCATAAAATATCCCGAACGTTGGTCCGGCGAAAGTGAGCGTGGAGAAGACGGTCAGACGGTCAGACGGTCACTCGGTCACTCGGTCTGTCGCCTTGCCATGCCCGTCATATGCATCTCCACATTGACGCGTGAATGCGTCCATCTGGAAGCCGACATTCCCCCGACGGACAACTTACTCTACTCACTCCTGTAACAGTCACAACCAATTTTATAGCCTCCGATCCACAGACACTGAAGAACTAACGAACCTCATTCTCAAGCAATCGCATTCATCTGGTCAATTGGTGGTGTAAGATTTTGCGTCAGTTAGGGAAAGTTCGTGTTTGGAACCGGGCGGCACCTCCAAAACACTTGAGCAAGTCAGGGAATTTACCGACGTACAGACACAACATTTGGACACCGTCTTGTGCGTTACTACTTTCGCAGACTGTGATATATGTCATGGTGGTTTTTATTTGCTTGAGGAAACTAATTAACGGTACAGACTTAAAAACCGCCATGACATTGCTTGATCGATGAGGCAAGTACCGTTCCAGAACACGGTCAGCATCAAGGTTTAGCCCGCTACATTTAGCAAACTTACACAAAATGGAATTCGTTGCTTCTTGCAGTAGCCAAATGAACTACTTCAAGAGATCTGTCTGCAAGGATCACCCAGATTTCAATATACCACCACATCTGATTCAGAAGGACTTCCACGTAGATGCGCTAGCCAGACATTCACTGACATTCATTCGGGTGGTGCACTTCTTGTGGAATGTCGGAATGACGGCGTGACGGCAAATTAACTCGTGCTGGGGAGCATGTTGACCCGCATGTTGATTGATTCAACTGTTATGGCAGTTACTATAAATCCAGGAACAGACAATTATAACATTCACAGGCAGTTAGAACCCTCACAGCAAGCAACTCATTCCAGTTGAAAGTGCCAGGATTTCTCAGTTCATCCATCGCTTCAGTCCCCATACAATTCTGCTTCGAATTCTACGTACGAACTCGATCGCGATCTATTCTCTTCGACACATCGATCAAGCTTCTCGTCAGCTCATGGAACACTCCGCTACAATGAGCCTGTCCCAGAAGAAGCTGGCTGAAAAGGCCGACGTCGCATGCTGCTTGGGATCAGCCCATGACCAGTGCTCGACGTGCTCCCAATGCAAAATGGAAGCTGCCTTTGGCGGCTTCACAATCACGGACTTCCACACCGAGTCTGAACAGGCAAAGCAGTTGAAGCCATCTCCAAAGATGGCGTCCTTGGGAGATGGGCATCGCTGCACGAGGTTTCCTTGCCCAGTTTGCAACCCCGGAAGGTCTCAACGTGGAGTCCTGTCCAGCGTAGCAGTGGTGACACCAGTAATGCTGGAATTCTATGCTCACGGTGCAGTGCAGCAGCTGCTTCAACATGAACGCCAGCAGACTGGCGTGATCTTGTTCGGAGACGGCGGCCACGTTTGCCGCAGGTTCCCCTGCCCAGTCTGCGGCAATGGAGAGGGACGTTCTGCCGCTCTTGAAGTGGAAGTTGGGTGCTAGCTAGCTGAAGGATTTCATGGAAAGTGAAGACCATTATTCTCCCTGCAATTGCTGGTGGAGACTACTAATTAACTATCGATTCTTTTCTCGGATTAATAAGCTAGCCATCCAGGACAGACTTTGTGATGGCATGCAATTAGTTGGCTGCCAAAGGGCTCACACATTCATTTATTCATTAATTTTGCATTCATTTGTAGCTATTGATTATATATTATAATTTGAATAAGTCAGCGGATTCATCCTTGCTCGTGCTAGCTGCAGATCGATGCGCTAGTACTGGACATCTTATGTAGCTAGGCTGGTAGTACGTATTGATGGTTCGGAATACTATGATGAAGTCTAGTTATAGCAGATAGCAGTTCGATCTCACTCTTCTATAGCAGTTGAAAAACATTTTGTTCGTGCTCGCGAGTCGCGACTTACACTGAGCGTGAATTGCAATTGTGCGTGCATAAATCAATTTGTCTCAGAGATTCTTTTACAATCTTCTGAATTCTTTTTTAATAATATTTGTAGTAGACTTTATATTGAACTACCTGATTCTGTTGTCAACAGACTATATGGTCAATTTCGTTAAAATGGCGGTATTCCACATGCCATTTTAATGGAATATCTTCTACAAATGGAGAATAAGTGTGCCACGATAGGGTCATACATGTGCCAATTTTATGCCTAGCACATTCAAATCACTCCTAGTTCACGTATTTCCACTCCCCTTGGACAATCTTTTCATTGTTTTCATTTTTTCAGTGGCTTCATTTTGTGCCATTTTAATGGAATACCGCCATTTTAACGAAATTGACCATCTATATATTCAGCTGTCAACTAAAACATTTACTCTATCAACATGTCGACTGAATCATTAATTGGGTTTGCATGGGGCTTGCGATCCTCGTCGTCCTTGGAGTCGTGGGTGATAACCTGAGTGTATTATTTGTTGCGTTTTGGTACTCTACTTTGCATTTTGTATGATTTCTTCTACGCTACCTGAAATCAATATTTTAAAAATTAAAAAAACTATGGTTAATGCCTTAATGGGAAATTTCAGTAAAATGGTGGTATTATGGGAAATTGGTATAATACCACCATTTTGGTGGTATTATTATGCCATTTCGGTAAAATGGTGGTATTTTATTTTAGTGGTCCATACTCCATATGCCATTTTTTTTTTCATTTCCTTCTTTAGCTCTAAAATCTAGGAGACTAGGACTGATAATGATTTTAGACCACAAGATTACAATGTAAAAGAACTAAGTTTGTGGAATACTATCATTTTAACAAAAATTTGGTTCTTAACAGTTACTTAAAGTGATTATATTCTTGAGAGATTGAGAATAGAATAAATAGATGAACAAAGAAATTAAGTACAAATTTTAACCCCTAAGTGCCTAAGCCTTTCCAAGTGTGTTTTTCCCATGAAAAAAGAACATGGGCTTATAGTTATCTTCATTGAAACAAAATGATTTTTTTTTCAAAATCTAACCGTATGGATGTTTAAAGAGCTTGCTTATTAGTATGTACACCAATTTTGAGTGCAAAATTCCACAAGAGTTGTGAGATTATAATAAGAGAAATGTACATTTTCTATTTTTAATATGTTGTCCCTCTCCACAATGTTTCAGAATTTTGCACATAAAAGCTTTTTGGGATTAGAAGTGACATGAACAACTACAAATTGTGTTAGCAAACTAAAATACCCTTTCAAAAAACTTAATATCACTTGAAAAGCTATTAAACTCATTACACAATCCACCTTGCAATTGTTGAGATGCAATTTTCTTAATAAGTATAATTCACAAATAACTCCAAATCAACACTTGCTTGTTTAAATTTTCAATGGTGAAAATCATGAAAACGCTTTATTCTTTCGATTGGGACCATTTTCAAAGCAAATGAATAAGTGGAAGTTTTTAGATCTCAAATCAAGTGAAATTACTCAAAGTTGAAAAATGAAGTAAAATTAGCAAGCTTTATTCTTCCACTAACGGATATAAATGGCTTTGGAGACCTCTCAACACTCAAATATGTACATTTTTCAGTGAAAAATGAAAGTTTTGAATAGTTAGCCCTAAAAACTACCCAAAAAAAATTTTAAAACGAGCAAACGAATTTAACTGCCCACTTCAAAATGAGCCTGAAATTTCAGATCGACCATATATGGTCGATGAGGCAGTTAGGGGTTAAATGTAAAACCTTAGGAAAACAGGTGTTTCAACAATTCAATGTTTCAATTTGTAAAAAATACAAAGACAATTGAAAAAACACATTGAAAATTGACCATTATTTTAAAGAAAAATATATTGAAATAGTTATAAACAAAAAGAACCACTAAAATTTAATAAAATAATTATCTTTTAAAATGTACAAAATGATGCACACTTTAAAGACAAGTAGACAACTAATCAACTATACTACATTACCAAATAGAATGAGCCATTTTTAGAATTTCTTCAATCTTCATGTGGTAGCTTATGAATTTCTAGTTTTATAAAACACTATTTCTTCCAAATTCTTTAGAATGGGTACTCAATGGTGCTCTCAACCTCTAAAAAGTGCGCCCATTTCGTATTTCTTAAAACAATAATTCCTACTAATTTGATTTTTTTTTAATTGGAAAAAATTAGAATTTCCTACCCACCTTTGTTATCAATTTCAACAAGCTTGGATTATTCTTTTTAAAGTTGTGCTTGATAAACACTTTGGCATAAAGTGTGTATTGAGAACTAGGAAAGACACTATACAAAAATAAAATTGAAATTAGGTGAGTGGAAAGAGAGGATCTATTTTAAACATGCAACTAGGTTGTACATTTTACACTAAGTGCCTTCTTTAGGGGCAAGGAAATAATGTAGTTTTTTCTTGCAACTACTTCTAATTATACAAATTTCTATTGTGTGACATTCAACATATGCTTTTTTTTTTATTGATACTCTTTTTCATTTTAATCCCACAAGTATCAAAGAATAGTGTAAATTTCCTAAAATTTAAAGACATGTTATAAAGTGCAACTTAGAAGAAGAATGTAATGATGACTTTCAAAAAAACAATTTGCATCTACAAACCAAACTATAAATCACATCCATATATTTGGATTAATAATTTCACTAAACAATATTTTTCAAAAAAATTTAACCCTATTATTGAACATTCTTTCTAAAATTGATAGCAAATTGAATATTAGATAATTTTATAAGTTTCTTTTTCCTCAAAGAAATGGTCTAAAATTTAGAATGTTACATTTAACTTATGGTTATTCTTCAATACATATTTTTATCTTAATTCTTTGTAAGTAATTTTTAAGAGGGGATGATTGCAATTGCAAGAAAGAAGTCATGTACTATTTTCTATCACATGCTAAATGTTGATTTGCTTTTTGGCCATAACTTTGGCATTTTGGCTCCAAATGACTCAAAATTCATATTTAATGTACTCAAGACTATTAAACACTATATCTAAATTTTTAAGCACTTTTCAAAAATGTTTAATTGTCCAAAAGTAGTCTCCAATTTTTATCACACTTGCCAATTGGGAGGTGGGGTGGGTTAGTAATATTTAGTACCCAAAAAAACAAATTTGAAGCTAAAATTTGGAGGGAATGGTCTTCTAGTAGATTTGTAACTATTGTCCAAAAGAATTTTTAAAATAGTTAATTGTATGTTGTATGGAAGTCTACAAAGTGAATTTCCTTCTATTTGCATTTTGAAACATTGGCCATATTTTTTATATTTAAAAAAAAATCTAATTTTAAAGTACTTCAAAAAACTAAGCATGAATATTGTGAAAATGCAACAAAATCAGTAGGTGCTTCTTTTAATCACCCTAGGCCATTTTAGTTGAAACATACTTGTTTCCTTAACCCCTCTAAGACCAAAGGATAGTCCAAATTTCCGAAATTGTAAAGACTTGTATTATAAAATATAACTTAGAATAATAATTTCATGATGACTCTCAAACAAAAATTGTAAAATATGATCCACAAATCATATACATTTAGTTAGTTCAACTAGTACACAAAGTCACAAACCAATATTTTTCAATTAAATTTGATGACAAAAATTGAAAATTCCTTTTAAAATTAATTGTAAATTGAATATTTGTGATTATCACTAGAATTTTTTCCTTTAACCCCAAAAGCCCAAGGGGTTTGAACAAAACAAAAATGTATTATAAAATATAAGTTCTATAACTTTTTTGAAGTTTGCATCAAAAAAGATAATGTGAAGCATAAAACGTAGAAAGTATCCGGACGGTCAAAATTTTAAAATTATTTTTAGGTTCTCTTCAAATGAATTTTGAAGATATAACTTCAAAAATTCATCAAAAATACAATTTCTATCTTTAGCATTTGAATTTCTTTTTTATTGGTCAAAATTATGGTTTCTATTGATTTGTGAAAAAATGCATAAGATCTAGTGTTCTCAACATCAACACTTTTCCCAAATAGTAATTTTTTCAACACTAGCCAATTTTAGATTCTTTGTGCTATATCTCTTATAATTTTTGTTTGACTGTAGCAATCTTAGTTTTGAATATACATATTGAAAGACAATCCAATCTCTTAAGAAAAAAAAAAAAAATTGAAAAAAAGTTTTTTTCTACTCGAAAATTCTGCCTAAAATCGGGCAGCGACCATAAAATGGTTGCTTGAGCACTTAGGTTAAGTTAAAAATGTTAAGTTTTAATTACTATGATTTTTGAAGATTTCTACGTATGCATTTATTCATAGTTCAAAGTTTTAATACTGAGTCCAAAGTATCCTTTGGATAAAATTTGAAAGTTTGGGTAGGTTCATATGAACTCAATTTTGACATGAATTTTTGAAACATGTATTTAACATAGAAAATACAACTTTCTAGTAATTTCCATTGGTACCCCAAAACAAAAGTTATGCCACTTAAATTGAAAATAGTCAAAAAATGGTAGCAAAAAAGTGAAATAATATTTTGTCTATATAAAAGTATTTGATTCATTAGATTTGGATCAATGATGGGAAAGTCATAGAGCATCTTCTTTTGTAAACAACCAAAGTATGTTCTTGAATAATGACATAAGTACTAGATTTGTTTTTGAACTCAATTTTTACAATTTAAAAAAAAAGTTCCATAGCTTGATTTAGTTTGCTTGCCAAAAGAAGCTAACCATTGAAATAAGTTTCTTTCAATTCTTCCTTAGAACAAATAATGATTTTGTTTTTCCTTCTATCTTATACTTTTTTCTACTTAACAAACTTTTAAAGAATGAATTTAAAATTTGAATTGCAAAAATTTAAGGTACAAGCATTTAAAGTCTTATAATCTAGTATTGTAGTTGCAGGGCAAGTTTGGTGGAAAATCCTTCTAAAAATAGATGCCAAAATTTTAGGATTTCTTTTTTCAAAAATAAAAATTGTGTGGTGAAAAATATAGGCAAATAATTATTTTTAGCACTACCAAACTTTAGTTTTTGGAAATAAATAAATATTCGGTAGAAAGGTGTTTGACTTTATTCTAGTATAGTAGTATGTACATTTATTGACTTATGGTATAACAAGTTGCAAAATATGTTTTTCTAAATTTAAATGCAAATGTCTTGCAATCTATGTAGTCAAAGTTTCCAAAATTTCTTGCACACCTTGTCATACTAGTCAATTGCAATATCCTAGTAATCCAACTATTAAAAATGAAGCAAAAACATTTTAAAAAAACAATTTCCTATAAACTAGAAGTTCCAATTTTAAATGGTTTCTTTACAAAAAAAAGGATATTGGAACTTTGGAAGCTAATCCTAAAAAGCCTATAGAGCATGATGGGATGTACCTTCAAAATAGGCCCAAACTCCAAAGAACTTGAACAATTTGTTTGCTAATTTTCTAAGGATCAACCAATGGAAAGTAATCATTCATTGGATTATGTAATTAATATTGCAAGTGAGCACATACCTCATAGTAAATACTTGAGTTTGAAGTTCTATATTGGATCAATGAAATTTTTGTACCATACCTAATTTGAACATGAAAGTAGAACTGAGCTTGAACTATACTACTATATTGAACTTTCTAAAAAATACTCTACTAGATAGAGTACTTGAGTATAGTCAACTTGGAATTCAATGAAACTACATTCATTGGACTTAGTATGGAATTTATTTCTTGCAAAATAGTTTCATTTTTAAGAAAATAAAAAATTTAGAGTGTTGAAAGAGGGGTAAAACAAAAGTCGTCATTTTTATTATAGAAGGTTAATGAATAATGTTTCAATTTTTGTGATAATCTCGGAAAATACTAAAAGCTAGTGCATTGAACCAAGGAAATCACACCTTTCCAAATGCTCTCATGCAATGGCCTCCAATCAAGAAAATGCTGCAAATTCTTTGAGTATAAAATGAAGTGGAAAGGTAATTTTACATGACCATAGGAATCTTCACATAATCACCATGATCCTTGTGAAAGACAAATATCAAATTCAATCACAAAATAGTGTCCATTTATGAAAAAATTTAGTGTACTATTATTCATTCTTTAAAAGAAATCTTCACCAATTGTACATTTGTATATAAAGATATCTTTGGTACCAAAGATATATTTTTTGCTGAATATAAGTTATACATTACATAGAAATTGTCAAAATTAGTAGCTTCAACTGCATTTCAAAAGCCTCTTCTTTAAAACACAAAATGAGAAAAAAACAAAAATCATCTTTTTCTACATACTTACATCCACTCATATGAATAGTGACATGATCTGAGCCATAATTTTGCCAAAGATTGAAGCTATCGTGGAAATGCCACACTAGACGGAACACTCGTGGCCGAAGAGTATCCCGTGGAGCGTGAAATAGACGTGGAACTTCCGGGCCTTGATCTGGGTTGGTCCGGTGCAAAAGCATGTGGAGTTCGTATTGCGGGTACAGTCGCGTCTTCGATAGCGGGCCTGGCTAAGATCTCAGCGAGAAAGACGTCTTGTGTGTTGGTTTTTGCTTTGTCCCCGCCTGCTTCCATCAGTTTCATCGCGCTTCGAATTTCGACCACCACGTCGCTCATGGTGGGCCGGCTGATTCCCTGCAAGGCGACGCTTCGCAACGCCACTTGTGCAATCTTTTGCATGCTGCGCATGTCGTAGTTTCCCTTCAAGCTCGGGTCCGCAATGGTCGCCAGGTTGTTGGGGTAATGGCTTTGCACCTGCATACAGAACCCCAAAACAATGAGCATCAAGTCCGAGTTAAGCAATGGCAATTAAACACAGGGAGATTGGAGGGTTAGGGTTTAGAGTTCAGGAAACAGGAACTGGAGACAATCTTCCTGCGTAAGAACGTACGTAGTGCTCCATTAAGGATTATTGATCCAGAGAGGTTTCGATTCCTGAAGCTCCGAGGAGACAATTACATCCAACTCCATGTAGAGCTTATATTTAGGACAAGAGCATTGAAATTACTTTTCTTGAGAGGCAACATAATTCTTAATCGACCACATTATAATTCTTAATCGACCGGAAATATCCCACAACAGGGGAATGCCTAGCAAGGTACAGTATCAGATCACGAGCATGTGACGTGACACCCTGAGCAGTGCATGGCATTCTGCAAAGTATACTACACCATGCATTGTATGCGGTGCACTTTGCCTTGTTCCCCTGTTATGGAATCTTGGCACTTAATGCTCTACACAACAAAAGTAGACGATTTGCAACTCCCAGTTCAATCAAATTCCTAAAAGAAATTGAACAACATAGTTACTCAGTGTCGTGAAAGAAGAGGAGGTTGCAGTGGAAGTTACTAACATAGCTTTCAATGCATCGAAGCTGAGGATTTTCTTCGGAATAGTCTATTGGAAGGTGCCCTGTGACCAGCTCCAACAACACAATCCCAAAACTGTACACATCGCTTTTAGTTGTCAATTGGGCTGTCCTGAAGTACCTGCAAAACAAGTACAATAGAGTCGGAGATATGTATCCTTCAATTCAAAAAGGAGTTCCAATCCTAAATATTTCAAAAAAAAGGAAAAAAGGACTCAAATAAGTTTGTCAGTCCCTCGAATTCAATCAGTGTCACCATGCAATTTTTAGATCGGTCCCTTCATTGCTGTTGATATAGTCAGCACTTCCAGGTTGTGGAATACCGCCAATTTAACGCATTTAACGAAATTGATGTTACAACCTCACTAGTAAAAATAAACACAACACGGCTGTAAAAAAAATTAAAAAATAGGGTAATAATTGGTTCTCAATAAGCTTCAAGGACAGGTCCATGGTTCTATAAAAATATGCTCTTCAAATAGTTAGTCACGTGCAAATTCAAAATCTGTGATGAAAGTCTTGAAAGTTAGTCTTACTCGGGGTCAAGATATCCGGGAGTGCCTTTCACCAAGGTGGTCATATGGGTTCTTTGTTGATCCTTATCATTGATACCGCTTGTTTTGGAGAGCCCAAAATCGGCCACTCTCCCTTCCCACTCTCTGGTGATAAGAATGTTGCTGCTTTTGACATCCCGATGTATAATATTTGGCCTCGCACCCACATGCAAATACTCTAACCCTGTATATCAATTTTCATCACACAAAATCATTTGCAATACTTTCAGCTCAAACATTGATTTCATTTAGTTCCTGAAGAGCTGCCTCAAATGTCCTAGAATTGAAAGAGCAATTCAAGTTCTTTTTTCTGCAAAATCTTGAGCTCATCTCAAGTGGGAGGTACCAGAAACGGTCAATTTCGTTAAGTTGGCACGATTCTGATTCCAAAACGTGAATGCTAAAATATGTCAATTCTTTGAAAACGTTGAAACAATACGTGTTACAGTGACTCACCTAAAGCAGCGTGGAGTGCGATAAGCAAACGGTTGTACCAATTGAAGTCTGGATGGCCTCGTTGCGCACCATGAAGCCAGTCCGCAAGGGAACCCTCTTGCACATATTCATAAATGAGCACTTGGTTGTTGATTTCATCACAGAATCCCACCAATGGCACCAAGTACCGAAAGTGGATTCGCGAAAGCAAACGAACCTGATTTGTTGCATATCAACGTCAAATCTTCAGACTTCCAATTGAAAGAGCAACGTCAGCGAGCAGACATAGCAATGGAATGCAATAATGTAAAGAGTGGCTATGGACAAATATGATTCATAGCTAGGTACCTCATTGAGAAACGCGTTCTTGCCTTGTTGAGAAGTAGCACTCAATCGTTTCAAAGCAACTTTCTGGGGATCTGCATTTGGTGATGTATCACTAAATATTTCCCCATAATAAACCGTACCAAACCCACCTTCTCCAAGTTTATACTTCCAGTTGGTACTAATGGCTTCCACTTCTGCATAACTATAACTCCGTACATCCATATTATATGCCATATCTTGCTGAGGTGCTACATCCGCTTTTTCCATTCTGAGAGGAGGAGATATAGTTATGCCCTTGGGTGCTGGCCAGGCCTCTGTCTGGCTCACAACTGGAACTTTTGCACCCAAGCCTTCAACAACATCTTTGCCATATCCACATCATCAATGTCAGTGAACTGGAATTAGCAGACTTTTGTTGATTAGCATGCTTTAGGTTACAAGGAAACTCAAGCTCTAAGTGTTGGAGAAAATACCCACACAACACTAGTCCTTCTTGCATGTTAAATGTTGCCAGCATCACCTATTTGTTATATGAACGTCATGACGCTTAGGAGTTAAAATCAAGCACATACCCTGCCTTTGGAAAATGTGAGATTTATGCTTAGTTTGTGGTAGTAGGGATCCGTATTTGTTTTCAAGGCTTTCTGCTTTGCAGTAGGAAGCAATCCTCCAAGTCTGTGTAGGGGTAGAATTATTTTTCATGGGATCCAGTAAGTGACTGCTTGAGAGTGCTTAATCTTTAAAGTCCCATTGTCCTGTTAAGGGACAAAATGAATTTCGGGTAGGTTCCTATGGTCTCAGTTTTCATCATGATTTTTGGAATGTTTTTTTTGAAGATAGGTAAACACATTATCTTTTTAGGAATATAATTTTTATTTGAGTCAATGCCCGGGGGCAAAAGTTATGCCACAATAAGTCCCAAATAGAACTTGGTGGGCAACACCAAAAAATTCACAAAAAGTCAAAATAAATTTTGTTAAATTTTGTTTCATGTGGAAAGTATTGTTGTCTACATGGAAAGATTTGTATCATTCTACTTGGTGTAAGGTAGGAGGCTCTTAAAGCGTGCACTTAAAGGTTAGTTTGCTTTTTTCATGTCGTTTCTTGTATGGGATTATTTTTAGCTCATTTTTAAGACAAAGAAAAATAGATTTTGATTGTAATCCAAGTTGTTTTGTATTTTTTGAAGCATTTTTGAATTACTTATGAATTTTCAAACAAGATGAGTCATAGGTCCCTATTTTTGACCATAGGTCTTCCATAAATGGTTCACTTACAGCTTTTAGAAAGAAATGGGGAAAGCAAAGTGAATGATTGGCTCTTACAATAAATAATATTTTTTTAATTGATCCATTCAATGACAGTAGAAGGTTCATTTGAAGACCACCTCAAGTTCATTACAGGTGAGTCTACATGAGCGGTTCTAAATGACCCTCCAACATTCGAGCCTCCTACCTTAGTGATGAGAAAGTTATGGACAATCTATGCATCTTCTTGAAAAAATAACTCATAGGATTCATTTTTTAGTGCAATTTAAAAAAAAATCCAAATTTCTTTTGAGAGGGTATAGTCCACTTGCTAGAACAATCTCACCATTGGGATTATTGCATTTCAATTCCATCTTAGACCTAATTATTAACAATTTAGATTTTCCTTCAATCTGACTCGTACCTACTATTCAATCATTTTTTAAGATTGAATGAAAATCAAGTGTTTTTTTGGAATTTTTATTTCTAGATTTCAACTCCATTCTTCAACATAAAATTATTTTAATTCAATACTGATAGTAAAGAAATTTTAAGTTAGGAAGATTCAAAGTCTGGAAATCTAGTACCAAGCAAGGTGCAAAAAAATGATTCTCGTCAAACTCAAATATCTTGCAAATGAATCCATGGGGTCAAATTTTCTGAAATTTCTTCCACACATTCTTGTACGAGTCTAGTGCAAGATCCCAATGTTAAAATATGCAGAAAAAAAAATTCTAAATTTTCTTGCACTTTGCCATAGAAATGGCAGTTTTGAGTGAAATTTGATGAAAAAAAGTCCTTACAACTTTAGGGGTTAGACTGTTTTGTGCAAATAATTCCTCATTCATTCAAAGCAAAGCTTCACTAAACATTCAATTTCTTGTGTGACCCATTTGATTGATGCAATTGAAATAAATAACCTCAACGTTTGCACATAGATCTAAGAAAGATAATGCAATTAAACATTCAGAAACAGCTCGTTCCGTGCATATTATTACATACCTGACAGTGTCCGTGGAGGAGTCTGCGCTATCGTCGGCAGAGGCGCTTTGTCAGCGTTGGCACGACCAGCTCGTTCTCGTTTCTTTCTGAGACAACACCACAACACCGCCAGCGTGACCAAGATGGTGACGAAGACGCCCGCCAGGACGCCACCCACGATAGCCCCCATGTTGTGACTGCCACCCTTGCCCCCTTTGGCGACCGACACCGGCGAACTTCCCGGCGGGGACATCGGCGACCCCGTTGGCGGGGATCCCGTCGGAGGAGCGGGCGGAGAAGAGTAAGGGGCATAGAGCGGAGGAGATAAAGGAGCATAGGCCGACTGTGCCATCACCAGTCGGGCGGTGATGGCCAATTGCGTCAGGGACACCGTCAATAACAAGCGGGTTCCCATCTGGGCTGCCGACATCGCTCCAGTACTATTCGCCGAACTTCCAAGCTTGATTACGGGCAAGCTTAGGCTGCTTAGCATGAAATTTAACAGAGTTAAATCCTTGAACCCCACCGCGGTTGCTGACGCACCCTGTGATCAAGGCTAATGTCTGGAGGAAATCTCCTGAATCATACTTTGATGAAATGAGTTGAAGGATAACGTACGTACGTAATGGCCCATTTAATATAAGTTTCTGGCAGAACAGAGCATCGACTGATAACTAGCTAGCGAGCTCAGCGGGTCCAAATTTTAAGCAAGGGCTTAGTACTAGTTAGAGCGGCATCGGTACCAGACTACCAGTGTCGGAGTTGTCTCAAGCATGATCATCAGATTCATGCGTGGACCTCCCTCGCCCAATGCAGCTGGCATGCTTGAAAGTGAGATACACATCTAAAGTACGAATGTTGCAAAAAGTCAAAAGCAGTGAAGGTTACATACATCGAGTGCTACCGACACGGCGACCGCAGGCTGGAGCACCGTACCCCCGGGACCTCGATCACGTTAGTCCTGTAAAAGCCGACAACATTAACTTCCTTGTGGAACTGAGAGTATGGCCGCGTGCACCAAACTGTCCTTCTCCTCAGCAAAGGTCCTCACTGTGGAGAATTCGAAGAGTCAGTTAGGGTAATTCTGCTAACTATACCACATGGTCATCAAACTGAAGAGGCTTAACGGTACTAGAATCAGAAAGCTAGTAAGACCGGCCTGTGAGCTCCATCATGTCAAACACAACTTACGGCACATAATTATTAGCCCGGGCGGCCCTTCAACAACAAAAGCTTCATGTCAACAATGATGGCACTTCAGCCTCGGCCCTCGTCGGAGACGCAAAGGTACTTCACTAAATTAACCCAGCCAGCTCTGCCTTTGCTTCATTGCGACTAGAGATCGGTTCTGGCACAAGCTTAGATCGAGACATCATATCGGTCCATAGCAATGCAAGTATACCGACAGTGTTCGCCAGAAACAGAAGGAGATGGGCTGCCACCGAATTTTTTTGGATTTTTTATTTATTCTGAGGCTTTCACCGAATTTAATAAGCATCTTGTGTTGAGAGCACCGATGAACCGGCTATTGGTTCGAGAAGTAGATGCTACGATGTGGATTTCGCTTGTGTTGGCATATATAGAAAACAATATTTCGGCCAAACTTTCTTTACCGTCATCTTACATTCAGGGTCAAAGTGGATCCCAAGCGCCGCGTTGTCCAATTCAACGCCCACTTGAACGCAAGTGGCTCTATCACTCCGTGACATTAAAAAAGAGAATTCAGATACTCTATTTTATGCATAAGCTGTTCGAAGAATGCTGTCCACTGCGAACAGACTCGTAACATACGTATACGCTGGGGGTTCATCTTTATTGTCCCCGAGGAAGCGGGAGCCCCCTAGCGTGGCAACTTCCCAGTGCACTGAAATTTCACGGCTTCTAATTTTCACCCACCCGGCGTTGAATAGATCGGACCTCCGCTCCTTCTGCAGTGGCTATGGAACCGTCCAGCGCCTAGCCTGCCTCCTTGTGAGTTGCTTCTTGTTCGTGGTTTCTCCCACTGTACCTTGTTCGTGAGTTTCTGGTTGTCAGCACGAAACAGCTCGCCGTAGGTTTTCATTAATTAGGACTCGCGCTTAGGGGAGAGGAAGTGGGTTGAGCCGTTTTCAAGCTTACTTAGATGAAGTGGAAGCTTTGAGCTAGGTCGTCAGGAAACTCGATCAGGTGCTAGAGTTTTTGCTAGGGGTATAATGATCTTAACTGCATCGGGTACAGGGATTTGGCTAGGAGTGTAGAGTTGTTGCTTAATAATTCAAGGTTTACTCTGTAGTGCAAATTCTTGCTTGGGATGGAAGATGGATGTCTTCATGCTCCTTGTTCCCTGTGTAATGTGATTCACAAACACATTGTCAATCAGTTTACTTGTTTGAAATCCAAACAATTTCATTGTGCACTTCTGTATTGTACGATGGCGACCTCAAAATTGAATGTTTTGATTGTATGCGGATGTTGTTTGTTTCTTTGCAATTCAGATTTCTTGATTGGACTTCATATTCAGTCATACCGTAGTTGTAGGGCAGGGACGGAGGAAAATAATTCCAAATTTAGATGCCAACATTTTAGGAAAGTTATTTCCTCCAAATCCAAAAAATTGCTACAGTGGGGGAAAAAAAATTGTTCCCCCCCGCAAAAAAAAAATTTGGACCCTTTTGTATCTCTCAACGATGTTAACCCCTAAAGGACCAAACTGCATTTTTTTGACAACATAGCAATTTTGGGCAGCTCATTACGAATGGAATTTTTATTACCTTTCTTTGAAATTTCCACACAACATGTGCCCAAGGAGTAACTTTAAGTCCCAACAATATTCACAACTTTTGACTATATGGTTCAAAAGTTATTACATGATATGTGATTTCTAGTGTTTGGCGGGTAGCCCGAGCAGGCTAAAAAAAATCTTCTTTGAAAATCACTTTTTTAAAAAATAAAAATTTGAAATTGGTTCTCTACATTTATACATATGTGGTAAGCTTTGAATCATTCCATTTTGATTAATGAGATGAAAGTTATGAAGAATTTTAGTTTGGGTTAGTTTATGGGTAGTTATGGAATCTCTACTCTAAAATAAAGTAATAAACTTAGTTTGAAGTCCTTTATTTAACTCAATTTTAAATATTTTTGAAAAAAAATTAAAAAAATTAGGTGTATATTGTCTATTGCAACATTACAACCATTGGGATTGGCATTTTTCAATTCCATAAATAAATTTTTAACAATTTAGTATTTTTAAACATTCTCTACTTCTTTCTACTTACTATTTTTTTCCTATATGTTGTACAATTTTAAAAAATCTGAAAATTTTCAAGCATGTAGCCAACTTGCCTTGAAGAAGGAATCCAAAGAATAACAACCATTTTCGACATTTTTCATACAAATGTGACCTTGTGAAGTGCAACTGCCCATATTTTCACAAGGCCAAAAAAAGTATTTTTGTCACTTCAAACGTTAATATCTAAAAATCTACACGGTGGAAAATTATGAAATTTTTTCCACATCTTCTCAAATCACTTGGTACTGCAAGATCCTATGGTTACATGTTTCTAAAAATGTTTTTCTTTCTAAAACTTGATACTTGTCTTAGAAATGATAGTTTTGAAGTAGTTTTGGTGAAAACATAGTCTCTAACGTTTAGGGGTTAACATCCTTGAAGCCTTGAAGGACGTTGAGGCCATGAAGTGGTCGATGGATGACTTCATTCATTGTGGAAACAAATAATGCACCTATTGGACTAAGAGTAGGAACAATTTTGATGACTACCTTGATCATTGAGGGTCATGTCCTTTAAGGATTAACTTGTAAATGTGTGAGGCACCAAATTCTAGTGTCAATAAACCTTTAAAGTTAAATAAAACCTTATCAAGTTACTATTTTTAGTAGTTTTTTTAGACGATTCTTTTTGAAGCCTAGTTTTAACTTTTAACATCAAAATTTTGATTTTGAAAAAAAATTGTTTATATTTTTTCTATTGAGGATTTTGTACAAGGATGTCCATTGTAAATCTTGATTTTCTATTATTAGAGGCTTTAAGAAATGAACCTCAAATACACTAGATCTTTGAGAAGAGATCACATTAGAAATTCAATGAATAAATTGTAGAGTAGATTTTTAAAAGCTGTAAATTAATTGAACTTATGCATATTATGTCCTTTAACCTCATATTTTTTTGATTGTGACATCAATTTTAGATTTGACATGAAAAAAGATAATTGAAAAGCTTCAAATCACATTCATAATTTTAATGCCCTCATCATCAAACATTATAATCTTTCAATCCATAAGTAATATTGTTGTGTTTTCTTTTCCCATGTGATCTCTAACATTAGAGAAAAAATGAGCCTTTAGGTGGACTGTTAAACATTGACAAACCAAGCTATTGTTCATGGAGTAGGCATCCTAGCCAATGTGTCAAATGTGTATGACCAACTTGTGTGAATTTCATGAAAGAAGTAAAATTTCATTATGTCGATAATCTTTTATTGAGCAACTTTTCTACATGCAAAGGTACAATTAGAGTAAACCCATAGTCCCCAAATGCTCTAACCCAATTTTGAATGAAGAATACATCACTATAAGAAACCCATATTCTATGTGATGTTTTCATCATTTTTTGTGATAGATTTTAGTGGATGTCCAATAAAAACAACTTGTATTTTTATGTCAATAATAACATTCAATGTTTCTCACATGAATCCAAAATAATCAATTTGAAACATAAAGTACTATCATAATTCTCCAATTACATCTCTCAAAGCTATAGCATGCTAACTAAGTGGAAACAAGAAAACAAAATCTCTTTCTTCTTGAAAAGTACAAATTAATTCAAATCAAAGCTCTTTATGCCTCTCATAAAGTGACCCTCTAGAGGTCGTAAATTTTCTCTAATGCATGTCTAGTGTGAATTTGTATGGTTACAATTCAAAAAATTTGATAAAACTTATCAAAATGTTAACTTTTAGTTCAATTTAGAGAAAATTCCAAGAAGCTCAAAAAAGGCCTTGGACATTGATGGGTCAAGTGTTCATTGAGAAAAAGATATATATAAAAATTCACCAAATTAAAAAAAATTGTTGAATTCTTAGAAGTATGAATTTTACAATCAAAACATGACTATAGTTTGCTATAAAAAAATTAATTTTTCCATGCATTAGATGTGATTTATCTACTGGGAAGGGTTGTGAGTTCTCAAGTGGGGAACCCCACGAAACTGGCCGAAACTGGCCGTTCACAAGCTCTGTTGACCTGGCCAAGAGACTGCCACGTTGTTGTTTTTAAAATTTTAAAAAAAAATTAACTTTGTTTTCCATCTTAAAAACTTAAATTTTTTTTTTTTTTTTTTTATTTTTGGAAAAAAAAAATCTGGCATCTACGTTCAATGGAGCCCTGGGGGAACAGAACTGGGAATAGCCCTGAAACGGCCCTCTAGACCCCCCGGATCCCATCTAATGAATAATAATGATTCTTCAAAAATATAAAACCTTTTGCTTGTCATTTTGACCAATGGCCATTGCTACATCCAAGATCCCTTAAACAAAAATGTAAGAACACATTTCCATTACTTTACCTCCAACTAAATAATGGCAACTTGCTAGTGTTGTCAATATTAGAGATCTATCAAGACTCTTTGGAGGAAAAACGGCTCACAAGGTCTAGAGAAAACGGCTTTTTCATTGGGAGGAGCAAGGGAATGACATTGGAGACACTTTTGGCATGGGTGATGACACTATTGTCGATGAAGGTCCTCATGTTTGGACATGCCCCTAGTGTCCAAGAATGTTTGACACCCGCACGTGCTATAAAATACAATAGTAGGAGTAAGTAAGAGATGGAATATATATGTTGCCATGCATTTCAATGAAAAAAAGGAGGAGGATATTGGAGATGGTAATGGTATTGAGGATGAAACTTCCATCAAATTTATATATTGTGACACTAAGGTGATTTCAAGAAAGACCGGTCCTATTTTGAGTCACAATTGAAGTGACAGAGTTGTTGTCGCTTGTAACTTTCAAAAAATGAAGCCGATGGACTTGAAATTTTTATTGAAGATGGCTAACTCAAAAAGCATGAGATTTGTTATTTTTTTGAAATTTTGAAAAATAATTTTATAATTAAATGTCAATTTAGCTCATTTGTCACACTTTGCGATTTACGGGTTTTAAGTATTGTGGAGTATCCAAAAATTATGATGCTCACTTGGATTTTTTGTGGGCTATTCCCACACTAGACAAGCATGTGCCTACCAAAGGTACATTTAAAAAAACACAATTTTTCTCCTCGACATGCATGCAAATAGGAGGCCCTTGCACGTAACGCTCTGAACATTCAAGATGGTTAACTTTCAACTTCTAGTTTTGGGTGAAATGTGATCACTATCAAGTCTTTAAAAATGGCCAATTTTTAGGGATTTTTGTTCATGATTTTCTAATTATTATTAATTTATACTTAATTGTATTTATTTTCTGGGACAAACTTTTTTTCTTTCAAATAGTATTTTTTCAATACTTACAAGTAGTCAAAAGTACTATTAGCCATCGATTTTTCAAATCAACAGCTAGGATTATTCTAATTTGTAGTATTGTAGTACTCATAGTACTAAGCACAAAAAATTAAGATTTTTAGAGAATGCTACCAAAATCATTTGGTCTTTCGTGCAACCACCCACTAGTTGTAATAAAATCCGTCACCTACAAGTCCACACGCTAAGAATTTATAGGGTATTTGGGTACAATTTTCCAACTTTCATGCAATTATTTGAGATTTTTTCACCTGTTTGGATTTTACGAGATATTATTACCGAGACCAATAGATATGTAATGGTGGTGGATGCAAATGGAAACACTTATGGGGATGAGAGTGGGAGTCATGTAACATGCTGAAGTTGAAGGTTTTAATGGCCATCATTTTATACATAGGCATAAAGGAACAACCTAAATAAATGTGAAATTGGCTATTATCACACCCAAGCTAGGCTCAATATTTCATTGCCCCACTATTTTAGAATTGATGGCTACAAATCAGTTCAATTACTCACAAAATTTTGGCATGTTACTAATCCATCCTAGTATGAGAGGGATAAAACAATGCTAGGGTATGACAAAATGGACCCAATTAGGTTGTTGCTTGATTTGATACGAGAAATTTGGAAAAGATCCTAGATTGTTGAAAAAATCTTAATAATTGAAAAAATGATGATTCACTATAAAGGCACAGATTGCTTAGCTTGGCAATATATGCTACAAAAGTAGGGCTTGACAGTCTAGTGCCTAGCAAATTTGTAATCAAATACATATTGAATTTTGAAGTTTATTGTAGGAAGGATTTAGTCATTCAAGAAAAGGCACTTGGAGAGCCACAATTGACTTACAATGTCAATAGTGTTTTGATTGTCGACACCAAATGAGGGCAAGGTACATGTGATTGTTATGGACAATTTTCTACTACTGTAGCATTACTTTATTCAAAGAGCTCCTTGAAAGACGGGCATATGCAAGTGGTATTATATGATGCAATCAGGTAGGCCTTCCGGATGTTTTAAAAAACACGAAGGACTTCAAAAGGAAAGCAGAAGGAACTATGGATTGGTGTGGGTATGAATCTATACAATTTGGTGCCATTTAATCAAAAGACAACAAATCGTTTTTTTATAATTTGTGCGCATATAGTACTTATTCAATTTCCATGGAAATTCCTAGTTGTTTCAGTTCCACATTGAAATGGCTCAATTAGGAGGTAATTCAAACTTCTCCCATACACCACAAATTGATAGAGTTCACATGCAAAGTGCTAATGTGACCAACCAATTGTAGGTATCGTATACATATTAAACTTGGTTGCATAAGTGGTGACACTAGATTTTCTTTTTCCTCATTAACAAAAGCATGATAAACATGTACATCTTTTATTTGGACAAATGCAAGACATGTGAACTATTCGCCAATCAATGACATAGTTACAATTTTGAACCCAACTCTATGAATCACTAGTGGAAAATTGATGAAGAAAGAGGCATATGGAATGTATCAAAGTGCCATATTGGAGGCTTTTACCCAAATTTTGCCAATTTGTGAAACCCGTGTGTGGTTTGCAACAATGGCCCAAAGGACTCCTATAATTATTACCAAAACATTTTGCTTGTGTGATGATAAATTTATGTGTTGGTGTAAAGGGTTTCTTCAAATTT
This sequence comes from Rhytidiadelphus loreus, assembly GCA_947034895.1. Taxonomy (NCBI): domain Eukaryota; kingdom Viridiplantae; phylum Streptophyta; class Bryopsida; order Hypnales; family Hylocomiaceae; genus Rhytidiadelphus; species Rhytidiadelphus loreus. Next base: position 50,226,954 of record OX344761.1, on the reverse strand, counting down.
ATGATGAACATCTATAGTAAATATACATTCGTATTGTGAGGTATGGTCCATTTTGTTTTATTTAGGTTTTGACATCTTTGTCAAATGAATGTGTAGGTAAACATGAGAATGCATAATAGAAATCCCTATAATGTTGTGTTTTAACAAGTGATAATGGTTTGTGTTATTTATTGACAAAGCACAGCTTTGTACATCAAAGTAGAAAAAGGAAAAACTATAAAGGAGAAAAAATAATAATAATAATTTTTTGGGCATCATATGAATAAAATTTGAATTTTCAAAATGTACAAATATTATGGCCATTGTTATGCAAAGCTCAATTTGCAAGTACCCATTGCAAGCATTGGTATGGCGGAAGGCAGGTGCTTCATGGATACACAATTTATTTCAAATGTTGTTATTCATTCACAAATTGTTAGAAGGATAATTAATCCACCTTTACATTCTATCCAATCGTGCGAACAAGACAAGAATACAAATAGAACATACCAAACCCTTCATTTTGGTTGACCTGAATGTTTTAGTCATTAGGGTGTGTCACGACCCTTATCTTGAGGTGTGCCCATGCCACCTTGGGGAGCTTGGGGGTGACTCTCCAAGCCTTGCAAGAGATGAGGTAAAAGGAATTGGGAGTCCTAAGCAATCAGAGCATTGTAGCACTCTGCTCAGGACGAATTGGATGGTGTGTTGCACATGCTTGAAAAGCTTGTGAGAAGAAGTGTCCATGGGTTTAAAGAACAAGAGGATCCTAGTTGTAAGTCAAAAGTTATGAAACCTCAAAGTTAGTAGTGTCCTAGTTGCGTCTTGAGAGGATGGGACGTGGGAGCCAAGGTTTGGGAAGATTTCTTTAAGCCAAATAGGGCATGCGACATATCATTGGAAAGCTAAACAGACAAGATTTCTAAAATGATAAGGCTCATGAAGAGATGATTTGTGTGCTAAGAGTTATGGGCATTCAAAGAATAGTAAGTCCCGAAGAACTACTCTCCAAAGGGACCTGGACCTTTGGAGGGTCATAACTTACTCAGTACTTGTTGGAATTGAGGAAATGAATATTCCATCGTGATCTACAAAAAGCATTACATGGGATTTAGCCTTGGGGAGGGCCATTTCAGGTTGGTTCCCGTTGTTGGGAACCAACCTATGTTGCCAAAAAAAAAATATATTAAGAAAAAATATTAAAAATAATTAATTAATTAATTAATTAATTTTTAATTAATTTTAAATAAAAAATAATTAAAAAATAATTTTTTAATAATTGTTGATGTGGTCGTCTCTTGACCACGTCAGCATCCTCTATGGCAGAGTTCCTAGCGTTTGAGAACGCATCGGAACTCGCAACCTTCATATTCACAGAATCCCATCTAATGGAGTGGATTACAAAAATGGGCTTGCATTTTGGATTTGAAGTATGAGGATAAAACTTATCCCAATGGAAAGATCATAAGTCTTTTGGGACTTGCTTTCGGAGAGACAACTTGAAAACATGTGGTCTACCAAGTGGAGAAGTGTCTTGAGTGTTCCGGGAGACCTTTAGAATGGAGGGGCAGCCGAATCCCCACTATAAGAAACCCCTATTTTTCTGGATGTGCCGAAAAACATGGTAACATGTCTTTTTAGATGTCAAGCACGTCACCATCGATGTCTAACAAAATATGTTTGAAATAACGCGGCAAAAACATGCGAAAATGTGAGACAATGTGCCATGTTTTTGCTGCAACGTCTAAACATATATGGTTAAAGAAGTTGCCAAAATTTTGCATGTAGCAACCACGTTACTTCCACATAAGTACTACGTAGGCAACTCGGTAGGGGGGGAATACTACATGGGATTTTTTTCACCCAATCTAGAAATGATGTGGTAGTTGACGTCGTATATGACATCACAGTATGTGAGAATATTAATATTGTTTTCAACAACATCAACTTAAGTGTCAACAAGAATTTTGATATTCTTTTTGGCGACATCAATTTAGATGTCTTTTGAGACATTTTTTGAGATGTCAGCTTTGACACCCAAACATTTTGCAACATCAACTTTGACATACACCATACAAAATAGCCCATATATAATACACCATACATTACACACAATATGCCATATACATTATATTGTATTTAGTATTTATATCACATGACTTGAAAGCCAATAATTGTATGTAAATTGACATGAAAAGACATACTATTTATACAAGTGGGGGGCGGTAAGAGGTATGACAAACCATATGAGATATGTGAATTTTCAAAATTATATAAAGTTGTCAAAATTGATGTTGCCAAAAAGATTTGGACATTTTAGTTGACGTCTCAATTGATATTGCAAAAAACATCTGAACATCTCAGTTGATGTCTAAAAAAGCATTGTTTAAATTTTCAAATGGTGTCCAAGTGTGCTGATGTGGCATGTCACCTCATCCTTGTTGGGTGCCATGTAAATCAAATGCCACATTAGTTGGCATTTTTTTAATTATTTTAGTTTTTTTGATATTTTTAAAAAACTTTTCAAGTGGTTGCCCTTCACCTACATTTTACATTCGGTCAGGGTTTTACCTCAATCATAGTAACTTTCTCTAATTTACCCGAAATTAATCCAAAACTTTTTGCCGACATGGCATTTCTATGTTTTCTTGGATGTTGTATAAAACACAACTATGTTTTTTTTAAGGTCTTCTAGAACATCACTTTCACGTAGGACATCAACTTGTTCCACTTGTATTATTCAAATGTTTTTTAAAACATCCAACTCAATTCTACTTCTAAAGGTGCAATCTCATCTTGGTGTTTGTGTTTTGAAAAACATCCTTGTTTGTTGCTAACGTCCAAAAAATGGTGGGTTTCTTATAGTGCCTATAGAGAGTACTATAAGGAGGGGTGGTCTCCCTCGTCCCTCTTGAATGGTATCATCGTGAGTCAAAGTGACCATGGGTGTTGAAGCCTCGCCACCACTTGTGTGTTACAATAGAGTGCTTGTGCACTATTTGGATGTGTCCCACTTCACACTAGGCCATCGTGTGAGTTTCGGTGCATGAGTCTCAAGGTGAGTTTAAAGGTGAGTTCCAAAGTAAAGTGAATTGGATCTAGTGGGGAGTTGGCTACCATTCAAGGGTGGTTAGCATTGATGGGGAGTAGTGCCGCCACCAAGTGTTTAGACATCAATGGAAGTTTTGCCCTATGTCATCAAATGACATGCTTGGTGTCTTATGGGAGTTAAATGCTGGAAGTGGATAGTTGGGAGTCACGAAGGAATGAAGAACCTTGTAGATAGAATTGGAATCTAATGGTGCATGTGTGTGGCATGTACATTGCTAGGAGATTGTAACCCTTGGTGCCACTAGGAGTTAAGTGCTACAAAAAGCACTTCGAGGTGAGCTTAAAGGTGGTGAGTGTCACTAAAGGACACAATAAGATGAATGCTATAGCGATTGGAATTTTTAATTTTTAATCTAATTTTTTGTTTTTTATTTGTCAAGGATTCCTAAATCTTTCAATCTCCCGCAATATTGATTCTTCTTTGCACAAAGTATGCTATAGAAAAATTGTTTATAAAAAAGTGAAGTGTATTTGGTTTTCTAAGTACATTTTCAGAGTACAAAATTTTATTGAAGGTCTTCCATATCTTAGTCATGGAAATTGGTGGAAGTATACTTAACCTAGTCTTTAATAGGATAGGTTTTTAATTTCAAAATTCAAAGTGCAGTTTTTTTTGGCAAATGCCAATCAAAGTCATCTGAACTTCTCACTCAGATAGGGTCAAAAAAAATTTCTCTTTGGCAACTTCAACAACAAACATCTTCCAATCTATGCAATCAAACCTCACAAATTTTTTTCCACATGGTCTAATACAAGTGAAGTAGAAAATCCTATGGTTCAATTTCTCCAAATAAAACAATTTCATATTTGTGTGGTTTAATGTATTAGAAATGGGTGTTTTGAGTGATTTTTAAGCAAGAACTGGCCTTGGAACTTGAGGGATTGAGAAAAATAAAATATTTTTCTAACTACCCATTGCATTGAGATTGAAAATACATTTCACCTCATAATTCTTCAATCACTTATTTGAATTGGGCATAAAATGGTGCACTAGAAAAGCTAGTAAGATGATTTATGCTATGCAAAAAACAATTTGAAAAATATATATTTTTTAATTTACAATGGCCTGCCCCCCAAAAGCAAAAACCCAATATCAACTTCATAGTCATAGTCATTTGGGGGTTAATCTACATGTGTTCTGCCATGAAAGTTTTCATTTATTACTTAAATTTTGACAAATGAATCCTTGTCTGCTTGTCACATGCCCATGAAAAAAAATTGGAAGGCTATTCCTTTGACATGTTAATTGGAAAGCCAATCAAGAAGATGGAACAACAAAATTGTAACAAATCCAAAAGCAAAATGAGTATATAAATGATACAGAAGCCGAATTTACATTATGTACCTAAAGACGGACCAAAATGAAAGCAAGCAAGATTGTGATAGTCTCTACAGTCCACGTGCTCCATGCCAGACTATTATTATTACCCGACTATACACTGTCTGCGATACTCCACTAACTTTTACACTTTCCATGCAGAATCATGTCACCAAATACTGTTGAAGAACTCAACATCCTGCCATGTCCACAGCACTCACTTTGTAGCTGCTTGGGCAGCTGCCAAACGGGCTATGGGCACCCTGCACACAGCAAAAATATTTGTTAATACTTTGAATTGGTAGTTGATCATGTCAATAGATAGCATGGATATCAATGTAAAGCAGGGAATCATAATATCATTGTGATGGAAAATAGTAGATACCTGAATGGAGAACAAGACACATAGTCCAGACCAATCTTAGCAAAAAATTCCACAGATGAAGGTTCACCTCCATGCTCGCCACAAACTCCAACCTACATGGACGAAGGTACAACATGATATTCAAGAAGATGCACACTGACAAGCTTCACTTGAATGGCATAAAAAGACTGATTTCAGAGCACATCTGTAGAGTAATAAATGAATGCAGATTAGATGCCAAGTTAGATAGAAAGGATGCACCTTCAGGTCTGGTCGTGCTTTACGACCCCGGTCTTTGGCAATAATGACCAGTTGTCCAACACCATGTTGATCCAGTACCTTTAAAAGTAAGAAATATATGGGTTTAATAGATGAGATGGGTTTGGGATATGGCAATTGCAATACAATTCCAACAAAAAAGTCACTCAATGCAAAAAGGACAGCTGTGACAAAAAAAAATTGAAGAACTCTATACTAGCCAATATGCATTAACCCCTAAATGCCCAAGGCCTGTTTTGAGTCTCTTGGAATTTGCTCTAAATTGAACAAAAAGTCAACATTTTGATAAGTTGAATCAATTTTTTTGGAATTGTAACCTTACAAATTCAAACTAGACATGTTAGAGATCACATAGGAAAAGAAAACACAACAATATCATTTAAGGATTGAAATTGAAAGATTATAATGTTTGATCATGAGGGTGTTAAAACTATGAAAATCTTTGAGCTCTCTTTTTGCATGTCAAATCTAAAAAATTGGTCACCAAAAAAATACGAGGTTTGAAGGGCCCATTCAATTTATGGCTTCTAAAAATCTACTCTACAATTTTTTTAAATGAATTTCTAGTGTGATTTTTCCTCGACAATCTAGTGTATTTGAGTCTCATTTCCAAGAGTCCTCAACACTACGGAAAGTCAATGGGTACCCTTGCACTAAATCTTGAATAGAAAAATCATAATCATTCATTTTCAAAATTGGATTATTGATGCTAAAACTAGACTTCAAAAAGAACCTTTCAAAAATAGAAACTACTAAAAATAGAAATTTGGTAAGGTTTTGTTTAACTTCAAAGTTTCTTCAACACCACATTTTGGTGCCTCGGGCATTTAGGGGGTTAACAGACATGGACTGTCAACAGGGTTTCGTTAAAATTAGACCTTTTTTCGGAACTTTGGGGTAATATCAGAAGATAAGTTTTCCAAAATTCCTCCTTATATAAAGACCTCCCTACGAATCATTGACAATTACTCATTATAGTGATGTTGTCTGAAAGTTCCTAAAACAGTCTCAAAACCCTGTTCGTGACAGGAGTGTCAAAGAGATATCGAGTCAGGAAGAGCGGTACCTCAAATGGGTCATGCTGGAGAATGCCTCTCGATAAGTACGAAGGTAGAAACTTGCTCACGTCATCTCGGCTATAGCCGAAGGTCATCTGAGTCAAATCATTTGTACCGAAGGAAAAGAAGTCGGCATGTGCTGCAATCTGTACCCAAGCGTAAAAAATAGTAGAATCTAAGTTAGAAGTTTAACATAATCCAGTGAGCAAAGATTTGTTGAAACATTCTGCTTAAGAAAATTCTGAACAGTTTCTCGATTTGTACATAAATATTCACATACCATGGTTCAACCACCTGGAGACACCACTCCGCGTGCAGGTAAGAAGAGTATACAAACTAAAATCCGCAGGAATGGACCAGGCAATAGGGTCATCCTAAAAGTCATGAAACGTCACCCTCCATTCGGTCACTAATTCACTTCTTATTCTAGATTGCATTTGAAATCTCATTCAGCTTGCAAGGATTTTAGAATGACAAGAAGGCATGATTGCAAGCAATCTTATCACATTTACTTGTTTTTTTCCTACATTAAGGTTTAGGTCCCACCCATGTAAGAAGGGATAAAAAATCTGTTCAGCTGAAGTGGTGCAAAAGAAAATTTTTATCCCCTCTCTTGAACCTCAATTTAGAAGGAAGAAAACTCAATGTGATTAGGTTGCATGCAATCAATGTGTTGTTGTGATTCCAAGTAAAATTCAAGTTGAATAAGAATTCAAATGCAGTCTAGAATAAGAAGTGAATTAGGAACCAAATGGAGGGAGAGAGATGTCATGACTTTTAGGTTAACTCTAATCTAAGAAAAGAATTCCATGTACCTCATCTGCTACGAGAGCTGCCCTCGGAATCTCAATCATAGTTCCAACTTTGTACGGTAGAGTTAACCCAGTCTCTGTAAACACCTCCTTCGCAACTTTGTTAATCAAACTCACTTGATGCTCCAGCTCCTGTAAGCAGAGAACGTCCAAGTCAAACCGACTTTTGATAGATATCAAAGAAATAGACATCGAGATATGGGACATATGGTTAATTCTTGTAAATTTTACGCTCACGTCATATTACCTGCGGAGTGCCAACAAGAGGAACCATGATTTCTGGGAAGACTTTAATGCCCTGATTTGCCATTGCAGTGGCCGCCTCAAAAATTGCTCTTGCTTGCATCTGAGACAATTCCGGATATGATATTCCCAATCTAGAAAACAATGAAATGGAGATGAATTAGTGCAAACTGTCCTACTCATGCTGATTTAGGGCGAAAGAAAAGACTCTTTACACGAGATCAGCACGAAAGCGACCAAGCTTACAAGGACTCCTTAACCCCCAAAGGATTCATGGTTCTGAAAAATATCCAACTTCATTGATCATATTGAGAAAAATAAAATTTAGATCGGGCCATATTTTATATCACCAGAATCAGTGTAGATGGTTGCATGTGTTGGTCAAAAAATTGGAAAAAATAAAAGAGAGACCCCATATGACCAACTCAAAACCGCCAATAAAAACATGAGGCCCAATTTAGGTTTCTAGGTCCTTTAGGGTTAAACTCTTGTGCATGGAGGTAATCCCAAATTTTAAATCAGGAAATCGAGAAAAGAGTTTCTCTTTCTTACCGACAACCACGGAAGCCAAGCATCGGATTGACTTCTGATAACTTCTCGATTCGATTAAGAATCTCCTCCTCTTGAATCCCTGTGGCTGTTGCAAGCTCTTCAACAATTTCGTCTACATCGCCCTCAGGCAGAAACTCATGTAGAGGGGGATCCAGCAAACGAATGGTCACCGGAAGTCCTGTTCACAAAAAAGGGAGCTACATCAATCATTGCCTTCTTACCACCACGGGAAAATCTCAACAACCATCTACAAACTTGAGCAATGAAATTGGAAATATGATAAATGATAATTGCATGAGTATGAGAGCTTCAACTTGCCATCCATCACACGAAATATGCCCTCAAAATCAGACCGCTGGTAGGGCAATAATTTATCAAGGGCAACTTGACGTTCTGTAGTGGTCGAAGCCATAATCATCTGCCGAACTGCTTTGATCCTCTCGTCAGAAGCAAAGAACTGGAAAAAAATCACATAGGCACTCGTCTTGGTCAATAATATTCCAGGAACTGTAAGTAATTAGATTTTAAAAGGAAAATGTAAATGAGGCTCATGACAGCGAAACAAAGACAGCTTGAATGCCTAGAATTGTTTAGTTTGTTAGACAATTCTAAAATTCATTTATTCATGAAGGACAATCATAATACCCATACAAATTCAAGTTAGAATCGAGGAAACAGTAATTACCATGTGTTCTGTCCTGCAAAGTCCAATGCCCTCTGCTCCATTTTTTCGAGCAGCCAACGCATCCTCGGGTGTATCGGCATTTGCCATTACCTGTAATATCATACATCAACGTATCAGTTGCAACTTCAAATGTTGATGTAACTTCAAATGCTGTCATCCTTTCTGTTGGTTTCAGAGGTGGGCATGAAGGTACAAACAATTCACAACAAACTTCCTCAAAGCTGTCAAAACAAAAAAATGGTCAGGCATGAACCTTCAATTTTCGAGCATCATCAACCCAACTCATGAAGACTCCAAGGTCCCCACTAATTGCTGGAGGAGCCAGTGGCTGCTTGCCCACGACAACCTCCCCTGTTGATCCATTGAGCGATAACCAGTCCCCTTCGTACAAAGTTTGGCCGCCCGCTTGTAATGTCTGGGAAGAAAGGACATCATTACAAACTCAAGATCTAATAAAGAAGAATCTTTCTGCACATGCACATGCACATGCACAAGCACAAGCACAGCCCCCAAATGACAACAAAACCAAGACTCACTCTATTCTGCTCATTGACACGGATTTCGGAGCAGCCAGAAACGCAACACTTGCCCCACCCCCGAGCAACAACGGCAGCATGAGAGGTCATGCCGCCACGCGCTGTCAATATGCCAGCAGCTGCGTGCATACCGCCCACATCTTCTGGACTAGTTTCATTACGAACCTGCAATGCAGTGAAATCGCTTGTTCATTCAATCAATTGTATGAACGACAATGTAAGTCAAAAACTTGTCTCAGAAATGGCTACAACGATGAAGGACAAAAAAGGCCTATACACAAGTCGCAAAACTCAATAACGTCTGCATTCATACCAGGATAGTCTGTTTTCCCTGTGCATGCCAAGACTCTGCATCCTCCGCAGTGAAGACAACTTGGCCCACAGCAGCCCCAGGAGACGCAGGTAAACCCGTTGCAATCACTTTATCCTTGTAGAGCGCAGGATTGTCAAACTACTACCATCAAAACACAGATCCAAATTAGCATTCTCAAGAAATGTGAACCATATCCTGAAAGTGAAAAGCAAGAAAAATCTTGGCATACGGATATAAAATTCAATGCGTAAGTCAAGTCAAACATCTTCAACCTGCGGATGAAGGAGCTGATCCAGATGTTGTGGTTCCACTCTATGGATTGCAACCTTTTTATCAATCAACCCTTCATTAACCATATCCACTGCAATCTTCACAGCTCCAGCGCCCGTGCGTTTCCCCGAACGGCATTGTAACATCCAGAGTCTGCTCTCTTGCACTGTGAACTCAATATCCTACAATCAGAAATACATGGACAGCTTAATAGGGCAGACATTTCACAAATGAGAGGTTCACATTCAGTCTTGTTACTACAGCTTTAGTCTTGGAACACCTGATCGAGATTCACTGTATTCCTAAATAAACCATTTTCTGAGTTATCTTTTGGAAAACTAGGCTCGTGATTAAAATCAGATATCCTATCCACAGACAGCCCCAGTAAGAGACGAGGTAGAGAACGGACCATCATCTCCTTGTAGTGAGCTTCCAGTATATCACAATTCTCAAGCAGCTCCTTGTAGGCATCTGGAAGTGCTTGTCTCATTGCATCAATATCTTCGGGAGTCCGAATGCCTGCAACAACATCTTCTCCCTACATGCGCATAATAAGCACACATCAATTGAAACACCCTGGTATTTTGTGCGTAAAGTTAACCTAATTCCACGTCAAGTTTATCTCTTCATTGTTGAAGCATTTCCAAAATTAATCTTCTTTCTAAAATTAAATTATTCTAAAATTTCTAAAATTACAAAACGACATTTTGTACACTCTGAATTTGATATTAAACCATTTTCAATGCAAAAGAGACAGTAAGGCCTAGGGGTACGGTGCATTGAGCAGGGTATTTGAGGATCTATAGCTCTCGCATGAAGTTATATTGCAACACAATAAGCAGCTATGTAACCCACCTGTGCATTGATGAGATACTCTCCATACAGTTTCTTCTCCCCCGTGCTGGGATTACGGGTGAAGAGCACACCTGTGCCCGAGTCAGCTCCCATGTTTCCAAACACCATGGCTTGGATGTTTACAGCTGTGCCGTTAAGGCCACTGATCTGGTTAATACTGCGGTACTTCACAGCTCGAGAACTGTTCCATGATTCAAAGACTGCAATCACAGACAGCCGCATCTGCTCCACAGGATCTGCCAAAATGAAATTACTTGTGACATTAAGATTCACTTACAAAGCCAATGATTTGCATCTGAAGAGACAGAACATGTCTTTCAAAACTACACAACTCTAGCATGTGCAATCTCCAGTGGGTCTCCTAGATCGAACTGGAAAAAAAGAAGCAACGGTCTGAATACATGGAAAGATCAGTTTTACCAGTAGGGAATGGTTTGCCAATAGCTTTCTGGTAGACGCCTTTGTACTTCTGTACAAGCTCCTTCAGATCTTCAGTTGTTAGGTCAGTGTCTTGTTGCACTAAACGAGCGTCTTTCATGCTTTCCAGCTCGTGCTCGTAAAGGGAATGTGAGACGCCCATCACCTTTACAACACCCACAAAAGTTGGCTTTTAAAGACAGTTCATACCATTGAAATCACAAATTCAGTGCGCAGAAAAATTACAATCCAATAACCTTCATTCAATCGAATATCTGGTTGAATATACTTTATCAATATTTATGCTGAATTCTCTCGCAACTACACTCACCACACCTCCAAACATATCGATGAAGCGCCGATATGAATCATAAGCAAATCGTTCTCCACTGCGAGCGGCAAGACCACGAACCACCTCGTCGTTTAATCCCAGATTCAAAACAGTGTCCATCATTCCAGGCATTGAGATCTGCAACATGTCATGTCCCATCACAAGTAAATGACTGAGTGCGACACCCTACCAGTGCCTAAACTTTCTTAGCACTTCTGAGTGGTAACATCCTTTGTTTAATTCTATTTATTGATAGACCAACACATGCACAATACTCCTCCCAGATTCTGCTCGTTTCAAATTTGGCCGCTTCTGAATACACTATCACAATATGAACAATTTGATTGTTCATTTTGAAACCATGAAATCTCGGTCGTTTAGGGGTTAGAGACCTGGTTGATGTTAAATGACAAAACATATATGCTTGCACTTTGAAATGAGTCTATTGCAGTCTAACGTCCAGGAAAAAAAGGATTTCCTTCTCAAAATGAAGCAACTGCAGATACTATAAGAGAGGCTGGTTTACGTACAGCTGCCCCTGAACGAACGGAAACGAGAAGGGGATTGACAGGATCACCCAGAGTGGCTCCCATGTCCTCTTCCACCGTCCGCAGGCCTTCGATGACTTCCTCCCAAACCCCGTCCGGCAACTTGTTGCCGTTCAAGTTGTACTCCTGGCAAGTTTCGGTGGTGATGGTGAGACCAGGCGGCACTGACAGACCGATGCTTGACATTTCAGCCAGGTTTGCTCCCTTGCCACCAAGCTGCCATCCAAATGCAATTGCGGAGTACTTAATACACAAACGGAAATCTAATGAAAAGTCTCCATTCACCATACAGCAAGTGCGAAATTCCATTCACCAGACAGGTGAACTTTGAGCCTCTCCCTAAAACAATCTAGAAACTTGAGCCATCTAAAATTTTGCACATTTATTCTGTGTTAAGCTAAAAATCACTTGCAAAAACGAAACGTCCATAGATTAAGTGTTTACACACTTACCACAAATCAAAGTTCACCTGTATGGTCAATGGAGCATCTAATGCAATGTATGCTTAATGGAGCCTCTACTTTAATTCATTGAACTACAACACATTTTGAAATTCTTGGATGTGTGGCTACCACAGTACATGCACTTCAGGTACGATGCTCACCAGGTTCTTCATGCCCATGTCTCCTTGGCTTCGTCCCTTCCCAAAAGTGAAGACTCTCTGCATAATCGCGCCACTGGTGTTAGTGTACTTTGTACAAGGTAGAGGATACTGTTAACGTCACTTTAAGCATTAAATTAATACGTCTGAGTGTGACTCAATAGGTCACTCAATAGAGTTCACTGGAAAGCTCACTTTGGGTAAAAGCGATCAAATTGTAATCACTCTGAATGAACTTTTTTTTGCAATTTCAAACTCGGACGCTGCAGATCACTATTGAAGGAACCGGAGATAAACGAATTTTCATTCAAGGATCAGTGGCCATAGACATTTAGCCAAGTCACGTGATTACAAGTGGGACACCAATACGAACAGGCCCTTAATTTACGCCAATCCGAAGAAAAAGGATTAGAGTTCTTCTTCTTTAGCCAAGTCCATTTTACAGAACTTTCTTAATTAGTCAAACCAAGCGTATGCGTTGCTGCTGCTAAAGGGGCCAGAATAGGAGACGGGATCAGATCCCTAACGGATTAGCATCCTCTATCCCAATTATCAATTATCACACATTCGGACACTCTGAGATTACATTTTTTTACTTCACAAAATAATTTCAAGGGTGTGAAAACTCAACATATGGAAGTGCACTTCTGGCAAATCAGGTAACCGTCAAGAAGGTAAGGAAAGACCTGCTTCGTTTGCGTTGGAGGAGACGCCAAGCTTTGGGCTCGAATGGTGAACCCAGGCGTCCGTCGCGAAGGCTCAGCAACTCGACGACCTTCACAACCACGCAAAGTGTCCCCATAGAGACCAGAGCTCGGCAAGCTCCCGCAACGATTTTGGGAAGACAAGCTCCGCTGCGGCGTTAGCCCTTTCAATGTCACAATTTGAGCTCCTGCTGTTGGAGCAGCACAAGTGGAATTCGCACCACATCGGCCATCACACAAAATAGCTCCACGAGCTCGAGAAGCTCCCAACTGCAAATCCCCCAACGTCTTCATGATGGTTGTTGTCTCGATTAGCCTTCCCTGACTGTGTGGAAGTCTTTCTTGAGCATTCAAACGCCGAATCAGAAACACACAGTGGGAAACACAAGGGCACCTAAACAAGGGGCTCCTTCGAGAATTGCCACTCCTGCCTGTTGCCCAACTCTGTCAAACAAAAACAGACAATTCGAATCAGTCAAACGCAATCCATGGCCACCAATTATTAAGCTCCAGAGAAACGTGTCAGAAACGAAAACCAAAAGCAGCAATTGCAGCGTCTAAAAAATTAAAAAAATTAAATCAATTGCTACCGAAAATCCTCAGATCTCAAAAACCCTAAGTTGTACCCAATTTGCTCTCCACAAGCAAGTGTTGAGCAATCCCGACAAGCCCCAGCAGCTACTGAAACTGTTAATGAGTCCAGTTAGGCAAGTTCTTCGCACCTTATCATGTCAGCAATTGCAAAGTACAGTAGACGCGAGACTAATGCAGCAAATATCCGAAAAGGTGAGATCATAGGCGTGCATGACTGTCTGAATCCTGAGTTGGAATTCGAGACTCTACTAGAAATTGGAGATGAGGAGTCATGAAGGGACACTCCTCGCCTTAGGAAGATGACGATGATGATTCCGTCCCTACAAAAAGAGATGGGCCTACAGTAACAATAGAGCATCAGTTCGTTACACTTCGTCGAAAAAAAAAGTTTTTTTTTAATTTTTTTAATTTCGAGTATGTGATCCTCATTCGTCCAGATGCCCATCTTTTCAATAGTTTGAGTGGGGCACCGTTTCTAGGGTTTCCTCTCTGCGTAATATTCTGTGGTGACCGTAACTGAGGCTGCCTTTTCACCCAAGTAAACCTCTATGGGCCTCAATTTTGGGCGGTGGGGGTCTGTGGATTTGATAAGATATCTCTCGAAAGAAGACTCGAAATGAGGGTACGAGTGGTCAATAAAACAGAGCACAGGGTATTATTTCTCAACCATTTTGATGGTTTCTGCGGAAGAGGTATACCAGAATTAACTGAGCTGTCATCGATTGTTTATAGTAGAGAGAGGTTAACTAGTCGTTAAGTACTTTCTCCTGTACCCATTTACGGTGGAATCCTGGATTCGAAGGGCTTGGCAATTGCAAAGGTGAATATGGCCTTCATGGGCCTACAATATCAACAGGATTTTGAATCTCAACGACTGTAAAAGTCACTGCATAGAAGGAGTCTGCAAGAGTTACACTCTTTATCTTCATGTAAGGTGGAGATTCTAATAGGTTCGTTCAAACATAAGCCCCTACACTGATGGCATTGGCAATCACTGACTAGATTATTATTCCATTCATACAAAACAAACCCAGTTTGGGGCCAACGTATGTAAGGAACTGGGTTGTTAATTGCTAAACAAGCAGTAACATGTTACCGCTCTTCCCACCATTCTGAAAGGCGTAAGTTTATATTTACACTACCTTCATGCTACAATATCGCTGCATATCATTGTAATTCTTCTAAGAATTTTGCTCTTTTCCTCCAACTTTCTGTAACAGCTGCATGACAACCGCAGGCCTTTGCTTGCCTCATGCCCATTTATAGATTCGTTCATATACTCCGATTCTGTTGGTAGCATCCCCTCCTCGCTAGCTAAACATGACAACCACAGTAATCAGCCACCTAAATTGTAATTCACAATTAGAATACCGGTAAACTACAGTTTTGAACCACAAGTTGAAAAGACAACAGAACACCTGAGACAAAACCCGTTCACAAAAGGGGATACAGCATCGAAGGTGCAAGACCACAAGAATCACATTTGAATTATCTTACTATGAAAAATACAATTTAGTCGGGCTAAATTTGATGCCCACAATAAATGAAGAACATCGCATGTGCTAGTCAATACAATAATAAAATAAATCAAAAGAAAGTCCACATGTGACCCACTTAAAAGTGCTTAAAAAAATGAGGCCCAAACTAAGCCTATGGTCCTTCAGGGGAAATGCCCACCTTGCAACTTCCGATGCCCTTATCGATTCTTGGATTTCAGGGCTGGGGTTTAACTCCCTCATCATACTGCATGCCAGGTCATAGACAAATATGGTTACCAAAGATTATACCGTACATATTGCAATTTTCAGTCGACCAGTTCCTAAAGTAGACAGTAGCAGCATCTAGTGTTCCAATAATCCTCGTGGTTTGCTTCTTATAAGTACCTTCGGAACAGCGTCAGGATTTACGGTCTCTTCGCCATCCTCTTCATAGCCAGTACCCAATTCATTGCTTCCAGTACCTTTAGGCACTGCTGAAGCCTTCTTCTGTCCTCCGAATTTTTGTTCCATTTTGGAGAAAAAACCCGACTTTTCCTGTTGTGGCATCGGAGTGATGTAGGCTAACTCCGGGTGAGGATCCTCAACCGCTGAACTCTCCTTGCCCTTCATGTGATTCTCAGTCTCTGTAAACTTTGCTTTGAGTTTCTCCATCATCGTTGGTTCATCAGCACCTTCTCCTGAGAAATGCTTTACGAGCCCTGAATGTTTACACAGTAACCAAGTCAAGAACGACCACAAACTGAGTGACTTAGTTGACACCTACATCGTCCTACTATAAATTATATTCATTCTATGAAATAATTTAAACATTTAGACAAATATTTGTTTCGTCACCACAACAGTTACGAGTGTTCTTTTGGGAAAGCCCAAAAGAAAGGGTTGTGCACATTGAAAGTTTCACTGGATTCCAACTATGGGACAGATGATATTGAGTTTCAAAATAATTTCATCATCAAATATTACATAAAACCGAAAAAAATGGTTAAAATATTAAATATAGCATGGAGGTGCTCTTGACACCATTCGAAAGGTCTCAAGAAGGGGGATTGCACTGCAAGGTATCCCATGCAATTGTGGCAACGGTACAGGCTGCATTAGTCTTGATTACAACAAAGAGAGAGAGAAAAATTTCCCTTGAGTAGGTGACAGTACCTCCAGACTTGTTGCTTTTCTCGTAATCTTTGGTTACATCAGTTGGCACATCCTTGCCCACTGATGCTGTTGACAGTCCCCCATGTTGCTTTCCTTCTTGAGCATTCGCAGTTGCCTCTCCCTTTCCATCGCCTGGTGGAATATACGCCAATTCGGGATGAGGATCTTCCTTCTCTGAGCTCTCCTTCCCCTTTAGATGATTTTCGTAATCGCTGATTCTTTCCTTCAGTTTCTGCATTACGGTAGGACCTGACTTTGTTTCATCATCTGCAGGGTAACCTACAAGTCTCAGTACACGGTAGTCCTTGATACTGGTTTCAGAGCAACAAACAAGTCAATAAAAACATCTGCCCCACGAAACACCACTTAACCAGATGCCTTCCAATGCTTCATTCATCAATATTCACGTGTCCTCAAAATCTTGAGAGCGAGAAATTGAGCGTAGGATTTGTAGGAGAAAAGCCCCGTTATGTATATACCGAGAAGCCACGCGAAATATCATCGCCTATGGTATTGAATGAGTCCCAATTTCATGGTTCTAAAATGACCCATTAGATCAATCATATTCAGAACGAATATGATTCAAATATTTTTTCACCACAATCAGCGAAGAAGAATGCATAAATTGGGCCACGGAAACATAAAATTGGACCCAAAAAAACCACGAAACCTACTCAAAAGAGCTAAGAGAAGGAAGAGCTTAACAAAGAGGTTTCACAGCTACCATAGCCACACCTTCTGATCCTACGGCACTATGTTATTGTTTCTATGCTTAGTTCTGAAGCAAGCAGATATGTAGGCAAGAATCTATCCCAACCAAGCTTTATAATTCGTTAAAGTGTCCATACCAAGTAAGCAAGAAGGGCAATATCTGCAGCCCTACGTCAACTAACAACGAAACCTAATACCATTCCAAGAAACTTTGCCACCGAGAAGCCAAGAGCAAAATGCAAATAGAAGCAAAAACGGACCTTCAGTTCGGTACGACACATGCGAGGCTGGAGCAGCATCCTTCCCTTCCTTCCCTTCCAATTCCGCTCTCCCAGTCATGTCGATTTCACTTTCTCCTCGAGCTCCTCAAACAGACACCAAATGCAATTCAAAGCAGAAGCAACACCCACCAACAGCAAGAATTTCCACTTCTTGCCAAAACCCAACAAGGTATGAAGCAATGAATCACACACAACCGAAATTGAAGCTTCAAGAAATCAAATAAATGATTGATCACTCAACCATTTCACAGGAGCTTGCTGGAAGGGTGCAAGCTCACTCTCGCAAATCGTCTGCTAAACGGTGTTAACGATTAATCCGGAACTTGCAAGATTAGGCCCAGTGTCACAAAATGTGGCTAAATTTAGCAAAACTTCCAACCAATTTTTGTTTGGGGGGCTACAAATATGAGAATGCAGCAAACAATTAGTGTTGAAACTTTGAATTTTCAGCAAATTAGCAAGTTGAGATAATTATGAAAATCACATTTGGGACCACTGATTTAGGTCCTTTACTAAATCCGAGAGTAGCGCAAAGATATGACGTGGATATGACGCGGATCGGCAGGTGGGGCGCCCGCAAGGGGACACTTGGAAAGAGCTGGCTCTCTGAGAGCGTGCGCACATCACAGACCTCTTTAATGTCAACCCCACAATGCAAGTGATAATATGGAGGTTTGAGATATTATGACAATCGAGTGTTGCATGTAAAAGTCATACTAATGAAGTATTCAGTGGGCTCGTAAGAGTTGGAAAAGTGGTAAGGTAGTGTGCTCATAAACCGTCACTTTAAGGGCTGATTTGCCTTTCACAGGTTTCCAGGGACAAAATGATTTTTAGATCATTTTTCAGAGAAAGAAAAATAGATGCGGAATCCAACACAAGTAGTTTCATATTTTTCCAAGCATTTTTGAATTACTTATAAATTTTCAAAGATCCAAGTCATAGGCACCTATTTGTGACCATAGGTGTCTCAAAATCCGTCCCTTGTGACTTATAAAGAAATGTGCAGAAATCACAGCCAATGATTGGCTCTTACAATAAATAAAAAATTCTTCTTGAATTCATTAACAGAGCAAAGGGGTCCATTCAAGGATCACCTTGCATCTATTCTACAGCTACCTACAAGACGATCTGAAGAAGAGGGGCAGTTTATGAGCCTTATAGAGTTTTATCATTGGAACTACATGTCAAACTCATGTCACATATCAAACTTCTTATTATTGTATTTTTATAAAACTACATATCACATTATTAAATGTTATTATAAACATACAAAATAAGTTTTCAATTGGGTATGTTGTTGTACCAAAGTTAAACTTAAAAACATAGGGTTTGATATTAGAGAAGGTTCTATTCAAAAGGTCTATGTGAATTTTGCAAGTGAAGAAACCTACTTCATTAAGAAAAACACCAACCAAGATTAGGACACAAAATTGCTTTAGGACATTACCACAAAACATCAAATGTAAGCAACACTATTTTTTCAAGTCTGACTACATTGTATAAATGATAGAAATAGAAAAATTATTTTTTCACCACTACATGAATTCCCAAATAATAGTCTTCTGAATGAAAAAACTTCATTTTTCATTATTACATCTTCTTTATAATCTACACATTTTAGAATGTTAGAAATTTGCCTTGAATAACTCAACCTAAAAGCTTCCAAATAAACATTCAAGTATAGGTTCACATATGAAATTATCTTTATTTTTGCAAAGTCTTGTTGGCCGTTGACAAAGGATTTCAAATTCTCTTAGCAAGTCATTTTTTAACAATATACAACCAAACTATGAATTCTCAAAGTGTTGGTTTTCTTACAAGAATAGTAACTTGCCCCTAGACACATGTTCCGAAAGAAGAGGGGTCTCCAATGTGTGGCTCCCTTGCATGACAAAAGCCGAGACTTCTCAAACTTTGTTGTGAATCCTTTAGGGTGCTAGCCACTTGTTTTCTGTAGACCCTCTCTCCGTAAAGTTCATTTTCCAGCGGTGTGGTAAGCCTCAGAGTTTGGTGACAGAAGTGCAGCCCGAGAGACTAATTGTGTGAGAGGAGATTGAAAGAGGAAGCAGGCGCCAATTGTTTTTGTCAAAGAGGCTTGGGTTGAAAGCAATTCACAGCAGCATTGAACGAGGTTGAAGCTTGAAGGAGGATCATGGCGAGCGCCACCAAGGAAGATGTCTTCAAACCAGTGGAAAGTCCCCAGGTGAGTTTTTTCCTTCGATGTCGGTGCCAATTGGTGCACCGCATTGTCAAGAATGGACGCAGCTTCTATTGTTCCCCTTCTGTCGGTGACGGTGGTTCAAACGGAAAACTGACATGTTGGGGATATGTGGTGAATGTTTACAATTGAACAGACTTAGGGTCTCATATGGTCTGGCCTTAGGGTTTCACTGCAATTGGTTTCGTTACTGGGTTTTAGAGTATTTGTTTACTTTACTGGAAAGCTCATATGAGAACCCCATGAGTAAGAGTTTTCAACTTTGAGAATCGTTACCCACTTGCTTCGGATAGGACACAGATGTTGGTCTAACATGGGAAGGGCTTGTGAGTGCGCCTTATGCAAATTCTATCCAACCATGAGAAAGTGGCTGCACATTATATCTTCCTTCTTCAGTTTTCAGAGAGCACACGACACAAGGTTCAAGTGCAGGAGTTTCTATTCATACAAAACCAATCAACCTAAACGCTTTCGATAGAATTTCTAATGTGCGAGTTTTGTTTGTTTGTTTGTTTGTTTCAATGGAGACAGAGTGGAGACGAGAAGCCGGAATCTCACGGCACGAGGGAGGATTTGACGGCCGAGACGGAGGTGAAAGCGCCGGGAATGATCCAACGAGCAGTCGAGGAAGTGGAAGCCATAGCCAGCGAAGTATGGGCAGCAATTACGCCCTCTAAGAAGTGAAAAATTCCACACAAATATCACCGTCCACAGACAGGCTCTGTCCAAGGATTGCACATAGCCTGTACAATTTCTTTTTGAGCAGCAAGAATGGAGACTCTGAGCTTACATTCTTTATTGACATTTCGTATTTTGTGTTCTACTTTCCCAACTTTGCGAGTTGTACCCAATGTCTTGTAAGAATGAACTATATATATCATTTTGTGATCAAGAGACTTGAGACATAATGCTAAGTTCCTCTCTTGAATCGAGAATTTAAGAGGGTGTAGGCTGTAACGCTCTTCTGATGAGGGAATTGGAGTGTTACAACTTGTGATTTTGCTTTGAGATTTGCAGGTTTGTTACCTTGATTGAGCGCAATGTATTTCTCCTTTTTCCTCAATGTAGTAAATCAGCCCAGAATAAGGAGTTTGACATCATGTGGGTATTGAAATTTTCTAATTTGTTTCCCTGTAGTAGAAGTGTGAGAAACAGTGAGAGCAATTGAAATTATGTTTTTTTGACAAAGTATGAATTTGTTATGGATTTTTGAAGTGTTTAATGTATTTTTGCCCACAAGAGTTTGTAGACTACCTTAAAATCAACAAAATCTGAATCCATCATGTTCATTTGGCTCACCGAAAGCAGTCAAAGTCTTTTGTAACATGGAAGGGCTAAAAAGTTTATTCTCACAATGAATTCTCATTGAAAAATTGAAAGTTCCTAATGACATGCATTGAAGCCAAAATTGAAAAAATTGAAAAAATCATAATGGGTTCATTTGGTAGGTGACCACTATGGGTCATTTGACCACAATGGGTTGATTTGCCTTAGTTCCTTCTTGGAGTTTTGGAATTTGAGGGTATTGTTGCTTTGAATGACGAGCAAACAATACAAAGAATTTATAGTTGAACGTTGTCAATAGAAATTTGATTTTTTTTGGTTGTTTATTATTGAAATACATTTTCTATATTTCTCTACAATTTCTTCTATGTGTGAAAAGAATTGTAACATCTTGGCTATACATAACTTTAAATGCATATTAAGGTTAGGTAGTTACATTCATATTTTTTACGTGTTCAATATAGTAGTATAATTTGTTATAAAATTTGGTGAAATTCACTATTAATTTGAAAAAACTTAAGTTAATAAAATTGAACCATGCATTTGTGATGGACTTTTTACTAAAATGAATTTGAAGGGTTTATTCTTTATTTTAATATCTAAATTCATTCATTACGTTTTTATAGAATAATATGTATTCAATGAATTGTTCCATAATTGAGTTTTTTCAATTGTAGACTCTATCAAGTGTCATTGGTTTTTTAATTCATTTCAAATTGATTTCATCCCCACTTTACAAAACTTGCTTAGATGAGTAGGAATAAACACTTTGAAATCTATGTCATTAAAAACTAACACTTAAACTAGAAGATTACAAAGTGTTACAATCTCAACATAAATAATCAATATCAAAGATATGTGAAATTGCTCAAGTATGTTTATTGGAAGAAATGGTCATTCTCATTGTTATTTGGAAACTATATATAAGAATGACTTTAAAAGGACCAATATGAATTGAAACATTGCATGCTCAAAGATCCCATACCAAAATGAATTTAATGGGAGTAACAATAAGATCCATGATTTCTACTCAAAATTGAATAGGAAGTAACATATTCATTCAAATTAGAGCAATATAGATTACAAAAAACCTACAGGATAGTTAGGAAAAGCAACTACTTTCTTTTTCAAATTTGAATAGTCAATTTGAGCTAGTGGGAACAATCCACAAGAAGATCCACATGTCCTATTAGAAGGTGTTATCAAATGAAATTCCATCCTATTCTAACTTCTTACAAGGGAGGATCATTTTTACAAATTGTTTGTGTACTATTGTTATACATATTGAAGAGTCTTCACAAGCATCATTGGTAGAAATGTTCTTCCCTTGTTAGAAATTACAATTATATGGAAGTTCATTTTTGTAATAAGTTGACTACTAAGATAAATCAATGTAGTTGTGAGTCTTCTCTTAGTCATTCCCCTGATCTATGTAGACCATGTTTCCACTACAATAGTGTTGATTACAATATTTATATCAAGATACATAACTCCAATTGAGGTAGACAAGACTATTACCACCCCAATTAGCAATTTAAATATCTTGGGGTCAATTATAAGAGGGACACATATTTTTTAGAGGTGCGTGCTTGTTTCACAAATCAAATCCAAGTGGAATTATAATTTTCCAATTAAAATTGTGATTTATGTAAATTTATGAAGTGTTTTGCCCTGAAATTACAAAACTGCTCATAGGATGGAATCATAAACATCCTATAACAACTCATAACCATTCTCTCATGTATCTAATGGTACCGAAGTGTTCACTATTAAAGGATTGACACATTATCCCTTATTGGCATTAATTTTGTACTAATTTTATCAAAAAGTGAATGAATTTGGATGATAGGTTGGATAGAATTAGGGCCAAAAGTAGGATGATGAAATTAGGTAGTGAATGGAAATGGTTTGGCTTACCTTATGTGCTTAGCAACCGATTAGTGCTCACAATGTGTGAAACATAGCTTTAGTAGCATTTTTCTTTCAAATACCAATGCCATGATTTCTATTGAAATGGCTTATCTATTTGCCAAAAATGTACCCTTGAAAGCAATTCAACTTAAAAGTATAAAGTGGATAACCCCCAAACCACCACTTTCTACTATTGTACCTAGTTACTATTAATAGACTAATCAAATTTTTCATATTTTCTTGTTGAGAAGTGAAAGGAAGTTTCAACCCACCAGAGAATGTGGCATCTAGATTCTTATACAAAGTTGTGAAGGGTCAAAGTTTTTCGTAGTTAAGGTTCTATAATCGTTCCTTCCATATAGGTACATATTGATTTTGGAGATGTACCCAAAGCAATAATGACAGTTTGGGTCAATGGCGCATTTGAAGGTGTCCATCTTAAGTTACCTCCTACCCTAAACAAGGACAATGTGACCATGAAGCTCTTTCATTTAGGAAGTATCAAATATTTCATTAGTAGACCAATCACACTCCCTCGCACACTCCTCATCCCTAATTCAACCAAACCCTAATTGTGTGAATGCGATTGTAGATAGGATTTGGAATTATGGATTTAGAATCATGGATTTAGAAACCAAAGTCCATAACATAAGATGAACAAGCCTATGACAAGCATAATGGTTGGTTTGCCTTGTTGAAATTTTTGAAAAATTATTATTTTTTTCATAAAAAGACAAACATGAGAAATAGAGAGAGCAATTGAAATTTTATTTTTTTGACAACATATAAATTTGTTATAAATTTTTGAAGTGTGCTACCTAACTAGCCCAAAATAGTCTTTAGACTACCCCAAAACCACCCTAAAGTGTATCCACAATGGCATCTTACCATCTAAAGTAGTCACAATATTTCTTAACCCTTAACTATCTAAATGACCATATATGGTTGATTTGAAATTTTAGGCTCATTTTGCAGTGGACAATTAAATTTGTTTGACCATTAAAAAAAAAATTATGGGCAGTTTTGAGTGTTAACTATTAGAAGCTTTCATTTTTCATTGAAGAAGGTAAATATTTGATTTTTGAGAGGTCGTCAAATGCATATATGTACCATTAGTGAAGTGTAAAACTTGCCAATTTTACTTCATTTCCTAGCTTTGATTAAAACTCATCAATTTCACTTAATTTGAGATCTTTAGATGATAAAATACTTTAAAAAATGGTCCCAATGGTCCCAATGGAAAGTATTCTCATAGTTTTTACCATTGAAAATTTAAACTTGTAAATGTTAATTTGGAGTTATTTGTGATTTCTACTTATAAAAAAAATTGCAAGTTTGATAGCTTTTCATATGAAATTAAGTTTTTGAGAGAGCATTTTAGTATACTAACTCTATTAATTTTGTAGTTGTTCATGTCACCTCCTATCCCAAAAACTTTTATATGCAAATTTTTGAAGCATTGTATCGAGGGGCAATATACTAAAAATAAAATGCATACATTGCTCTTGTTATAATCTCACAAACTCCTATACAATTTCACACTCAAAATTGGTCTGCATACTAATAAGCAAGCTCTTTAAACATCTATACAGTTAGATTTTGAAAAAAAAAAAAAATTGCTTCATTGGATATAACTATAAGCCCATGCTCTTTTTTATAAGAAAAACACACTTGGAAAGACTTAGGCACTTAGGGGTTAACATGGCCACAATATTTTCTAACATGGCCATGACATAAGGGAATACAAAATTAGTTCTTGTAATGAATTTACACTAAAAAGATAGAAGTTCCTAATGTAGTCATTGATAACTCCATCACCATCTTCCAAGGCATTGATTCTAGCCACTAACCAACCTTATGAAGTCCTAATCTCATTTATTAGCAAAAATCTACCATGGGTTGATTTAAAATTGTAATGCATGATTTTCTATATTGAATAGGGTTTTTAAGGGGACCCATACTAGTTAATCAACGTTACACACTACCTTTTTTGTACATCAATAGTTATTGAAGTGTCTACGGGCTATAAAGTAGAATTGCCCAATACTGCCATGTACCCAATTCTTACATCTGAAGAACTGTCCTATTTACGTCAATGATCTATCCACTACTATAATCTTACCAACCTATAATCATAATGGCAATGCACTTGAAAAGCAGACACATCAATCCACGCATAACAAGGGTTTGCCCACAATTACTTCAAGAAAGGTCTACTCATGCTTTAACATTTCACCTTTAAAAAATCACAGAAAATTCACTTCTTGTTAGAATGTCTTCATTCTTTTTGCAAATGACTTCTCTCAAACTTTTCAATCTCTGAAAAATATGGGAGCTCAGAAACAACTTCTCCAAAATACCTAGATAGCAAATCTGTATGGTAATAGGCAGTTCTACCTTACATCATGTTTCAAACATCTACAGTCTTCCACAATAAGTCCCTTTAATTTTTTGGGTCCCCTTAATATCCCTATTTAGTGTAATAAGTGTCTGCATTGCATTGGGAGGTTTGCCTGTCATGGACTCATGGGCTGGTTTACTTTAGTCAGAGCCAACAAACACGCTCATGATTCATGCCTGCCAGCCCCACGGCAGGAAAGGACTTAGTTTTCCATTGAACACCCGAATGAAGGTCATTCCAGCATGTGGAATCTGCAGTGCATTGTTGTAACCAAAACACTTCTGTGTGGCATGGTGTGGCTGGGAGAGTTTTAAGTTTGGGAAGAATTCACAGCTCCGACAACAGCCCCTGATTAGTAGGGCTCATTCACTTGCTCCTGCTCTGCTCACTAGGATCATGTCAAGCAGGAAATTTGGATTTTGTTAGCATCATGCTGGACACTACATTACTGCTGTACAACAATGCGCTATTTCAGGAGTCAGCACATGTTACACCGTCTCACTGGTGTAAGTTTACTTTGCTGCTTCCATTACCACAAGAATTTTGTGGAAGTGTAGAGTTTGGGTTTGACGCGTACCAACTAGTGTTTTTTTTTCTGGCGATTTGGTGCTCAAAAGCACCAAAAAATTTAGACCAGCACCAAGCTATAGGAAATTTTTAGTAAAATTTTGGATGAAATTGCCAAAAAAACTTCAAGTTCTAGAAAAAACTTGGATGAAATCGCCACATTGTGAATGAAAATAGAATTATAGATAGGTAGTATCACATTTTCTATCTAGTACGTGGATGAATGTTGAAGCTTAGAGCACCACCGTAACATTTAATATCGCCACTTTGCCATTTAATGGAAAATGAAAAAAAAAAATACTGGAACCAACTGCAAAGGCATGAACACCTAAGATATGAGCGTGAATGGTGGAGGGCTTGGTAAACTCCCATTGTGGGAGAAAGCAAGCATGGAACATTAGTGATTGTATAGTAGTGAAATCCACCATTTTGTGTCAGTGCTAATTGTATTCTTTAATTTCATCATGTACTGGGCTTAACCCGGAAAGGTGTAGAGAGTCCAACTTTAGACACAATGTGGCCGGTGGTGTTTTGTGTATTTGACACAAAGGTCTATGAATTGAGGTGTGCTTTAGTGATTAAAGTTTGCCTTCATGCTAAGCCATATCCAAACACTTGGCACTTCCAATTTGGATCCTTTTTGCACCTCCTATTTGTTTGCTTCAAAATTGCCACGAGATCTTCTTGTATGGTGTTCCATAAATTTGAGAATAATAAGGTTAAGATCATAATATGACATCCAAATGAAAGTTGTTACATTGTTGACATATCAATTCCATGATGAATGTCTTACCATATTTAAGTCTAGTACGTGGATCAATAGAAAACCGGCAATTGATGTTGGATAGTTAATCTTTCTTTGGTCTTTGGTTCTTGGTTTGATTCTCCCTACTTTAAGTGGTTATATTTTATTTGGTTTTCCTCTCAATGCAAAAAGTTTTGCCTTTTTGTTCAAAAAACTACAATGATCTTAAACTATATTCTCACTTCTTGTTAAGGGTGGCTTTAGCAAGGGAACTTAAGTATAAATTTAAAGATACTTTTGGACTAAATCACTTTTGAACACCATTGTTGGCACAACAACACCTTTAAACAAACACAATTTCTAATTCCTTATCCCATAAGTCACAAAATATTGCAACACTTCATTTCCCTAGATTGCATTTGGATTTGGGGGGACTTGTTGAGAGCACATGACCAGGCAGATCCCAGATTTTTTCTCTCCAGGTGCGGCTTGCGGAACTTACTGGTTCAGTTGAAATAACTTATGCCCACAACAGAAATAACTTATGTTGTCATGCAACTTGAATGTCTGAATGTCCATCCATCTCTACAACAATTAAGTTACTTATATTGGACATGAAACTTATATTAAGGTTGCCTCTACAGACGTGGAAGGGACACCCATTGCAAAGGTAGGCTTAGTGCAAGGAAGTTTGACGTGAAATCAATAGGCAAACTCTAAGACTAAGTTGGCATGGAACCTGATCGATGGTGACTGCAATTAGATACCGTATTCAAAACTGAAATGACTTGCATCTGTAGAATCAGCTCTGTGACATAAGAATCCTGTCATAAGTGTGCGATCCATTGATCAATTTTGTGTAAAGGATACTTTCAGTACATTCCAAATCAAGTTTTTGGAAGGAAAAAAAAATCTAATCACAACCGGAAGTAAAGTGGAGCACATTTGCTGTGGTTGGTCCACAGGGGCCAAGTACATTCAAATAAAACCTGTCACTCAACAAATCAAATACTTCAAAGAACAGAACACTTTTGTAAGCAAGTCACGATGTCCCCACGTTAACCCCTAAGGTAGATACAGAGTTGCTATCTAGGTACTTTCGAGAACCTATTTGTCAGCTCCAATATTTTTCAGGGACTGAAAAGTTTGAGAGAAGTCCTTTGCAAAAAGAATGAAGACATTCTGACAAGAAGTGAATTTTCTGTGATTTTTCAAATGTGAAATGTTAAAGCATGAAAAGACCCTTGTTGAAGTATGGGCAAAACCTTGTTAAGGTGTGGGTTGATGTGTCCGCTTTCCAAGTGCATTGCCATTATGATAAAAGATTGTGGTAATGGGTAGGTCATTGATGCAAATGGGAGGGTTCTCCAAGTGGTGAAATTGGATGGATGCTGGTAATGGGCAATTCTACCCTATTGCAAGTTGCCCCTATTCGTATGGTGATCACATAGAGAGGACTTAAAAATACAAGAGGTGTTTATTGTAGCATAGTATGCTATATGAGGCTAATTTTTTTTTTTAAATCTTTACTAGAACGATAGGAGAGCATGTTATGAAATTTGCATAATTTTAAATAAGCAAAGAATTGTGAAAGATTTTTTTGTATTCAACCTTGCAATAAATGAATAGAGAAACAATAGACTACATTGTCGTTCCTACCTACATTAGGGATTAACCCCTAATAGGTAGTAGGTATTTCAGAAGAGGAAAAGTCCCAAATTGTCAATTTTTGATGCACTATCCAAAATCAATTTTTAAAAAATTCCAATATAAAAGTGTATTACCAATAAACATATAAGTGTGAGAAAAATTTCAGCCCATTTGAGTGCGTGGATTGAAAGATTATAACATTTGAAGTGAGAAAAACAACTTTTTTTTATTCCTCCGGAATGGGGTCAACAAATTTAATTAAAGCCTTCTTGGAGTAAATTTTTTTGTTCTACACAAAATGAAATTTTTTACCATTCATAAGTATATGATGTTATATTCACTTATAAAAAATTTTAGAAGCAAATATGAAGTCTAGCTTACTCTAAATCACCCTACAATGCAAAGAGGTTAAGTAAATTGGCAATACACTAGTCATTTTTTGATGATTTCTTGTGCAATGAGGGAATATTTTTATTTAAAATCCAAATGGTGAAAGGTTAGAGACAAATGTTTGGAATATGTGGGAAAAACTCAAGACCATGGACTTCATAGATTGCAAGATAATAGGGCTTAAAGTTAAAAAAACTTGTTTTTTTTTCTTCTCAAAATTGCCCTGATATAGCTAACAAAGTTTGACTCCTCTTAGGATGTGATTTGAGAAGTAAAATTTGTTTTTTTGAGACAATTATAAGACATGTTTTATTAGTTACATACATGCCAAATTTCAAAAGTCAATGATGATTCTAGCGAAAGATGTCCCCAAAGATGCTCAAATTGTTTGTGATGCCCCAAAAATTCAAGGCAACATAACTTTTGATCCATCTAGACACCAAACTAGAAATGAAAATATATTCACACTAAGGGAGTGCACATGCACACTTCATGTCAAATTTTTTGAACATTTGACCAAAATTGACTTCATAAGAACCTCTGTTCAACAAACAATTGTCCTTTGGGTTAACCTTAAAAGGATGACCTAGTCATTGTGGAAATCATCCTTTTTGGTACCATGTGAATCATTTGCTTAAAAAACAACCAAGAGCACTAATTGGAGGTCAAATTATATGGAACACCTCTCTTTTTCACACAAAATTCCAATGATGAACATCATCACTTTTGTTTTGCATAGAAGGTTTCTATCGAACTCTTGGTGTCCATGGCATCCTTCTAGGGTTAAATGGTTAGAAACAAAATATTCTACAATGTTTGATTCTTAATCTTGAGTAAATAGAAACCAAAAAGTTATGTACACATGTCTTAGCTACTTTCCCAAAGACACGTCGTCTTCAAAGATTTAGATGCAATGAGAGCATCTACTCCAAGGTTTTTTTTTTACAATACAAAGTTATTCTCGTGCACAATATTTGATGTTGAATATTGAAAGGATAATTAGACTATTGCCACGGTTATAGCTATGTATTGTAGCTGCAACCCACCATGTTAATCCACTCTTCCTATTCTTTGGGTGGAGTTAAAAGATGAAAAGATAATTCTAAAATGTTTAAAATTTTTAGGACATGAAATGCCTAAAGTATAGGTGAATTTTACATGTTACATTCATACTAAACATATTCATGCTATACATACACTAAAAAAATTGACCCCCTCATCTCTCCAACAATGATACCCAATCATGCCACCCAACTTGCAAATTTTATTTATAAAATTATAAAAATAAACCACTGTTTCCTCCTCCCCATGAGTGAATCATTTTTTTTTGCCATGGATTTCTTCACGCACGCATGCACGCCCACCCAAACCTCACCGACACTCAATGATCATTCGACCCACTCAGGCACTCACTTCACCATGATACTGCAGAATAAGAATAAAGAATTACAGAACTGCATTATTTATTAATATAAGTGAGAGAATTAAAGCCATCCAAGGAACAACTGACGGAAGGTAACCATGGTATTACAAAAATATAATCAATAAGGTAGTGTGCTCATAAACCGTCACTTTAAGGGCTGTTGGGCCTTTTTTTTTTATGGTTTTCAGATGCACGACAATATTTTCACTTATTTTTCACTTGAAGAAGAATTGATGTAGAATCTTAACACAAGTGGTTTCATATTTTTCGGAGCATTTACGAATTACTTATGACTTTTCAAAGAATTCTACGATAGGCACCTATTTTTGATCCTAGGCCTTGCAAAAGCCACACACACGTAGTTTGGAAAAAAATATGACTAGACCAAAACCAAGCAATGAAGCATTCAAAAAGTGGTATACAAGGTTCCTAAATGTGACCCTCACTAAACTTAAATAAACCCTACATTCTTTGAACATGTGTAAAAAGGCAATTGGGCAATCAGTTCCCATTTAGAAAAATTAAGTGGACACATCTTGGCTTTGAAATGGACCCTCCCCAACTCTTATTCCATCCATTAAAGAAGTATGAACAAATCTCATTAATGCTATGACATTATGAGCATTCCAACTCACATCCACTGACTACCAATATTTTGGTCTTGTTTATAAAAAAAAGATTTCTAACAAAATTATGAAATTTAAGCTTCACTTAAATGTCCCAACTTCTTAAAGTCAATCATGGGACCTTAAATGAAAAGACTCTTCAAGTACACCAATCACCTATTGTTGTTGAAGTTATTTTCTTAATGTGGTTTTATTAATTCCCCACACCATTCCAATGATAATCCAAAACTATGGGAGACAACCCAATCATGATCACCCCCCATTTTGGCAATGTAAGTGTAAATAGTGGTCAATTGTGGCACGATTCCCAGTGCTTGTGGCACATTGTGATTGGCTACAAGACTCTTAATATTGCAACCAACCCTTGGTGGATTTTGCAACTAGCCCTTGGTTAGAAATAAGAAAAGTATGGGTCGAATAGAATCTTCAAATGAAATATTCATAGTAATCATGTTTTGAGAAATAAAAATCTGGAAAATTATGGAAACATGCTGAACTCTATTTTTGCACACAGTAAAATTTCTCCACTGAAGAATCCCGCCCTGTAGATGCGTGTAACTGCTTAAGTGGTCAGAAATGGGTTGCCTCCCTTATCACTCAAGATTTTGGAAAATGCGTCAATCCATGTATCTAAGTAGTTACCCGTGTTTAAATTTTGTAACTTCATCCAATGAGTTCGTTCAATTTGTCATTTTCTAGCCCAATTTCACCCCTCCCAGCGCCCATTAATTTGACACTTTAGTGAGCCTAAGTATGTGAATGTGAAATTGAATACAATAATTCGTGAATTAGGACGCAGTAGTAGGGCTTGCAATTGATTAGGGCTGCGGTTGCTCGTGGTCTGTATACCTACTACTAATTTAGGAACCCAAATTTGAAGTATTTTGATTTCTGTGCACTTGAACGTCACAATTTTAGTACTCTTGAAACACACACTTTTCACGAAGAGGACCACCAGTCCTACTTAAGGTCCTCTCTACTTTGGATAGGACTAATAAGCTTAAGCCATTGCCACCTTCAAGAGCCTTGAGTTCAGAATATGTACCCTGTTTGCAGCACAGCAAGCCCTGGACCTCCGCTTGAATGTCCCCTGGTGGATGTAATGCATGACTAGCTGCAGTTGTTGAGAATTGATTTTAGCTTACTGTAACTTCGCATTGGAGTGTGGATCCCGGTGACTGCCATATTTTAGCAAGCTCACAGGATTCGCCTTGCAAGGGAGAAATTCAGTCACAAAAGTAGAGAGAATTTCTCACTACAGTAGAGAGGTCCCACCGGACCATTCTGTGGGATTCACTCTTACCGCGATTCTCGTGACGAAAAGGCGCTTCTAGATTCAGATCCCCTGCGATGGCTGCGCCGCATGAACAGCCTCGCAAGGGAAAAGAATGCACGCTCCCGCATGGGAACCCCGTCACACCTACAATCCTGACTCCATTGCGGCCATAGCCAGATCGACTGGATCGATCCCGGACTGTATAACGACTTCATATATCTCCGACGTACTTTGGAGAAGGCATGAGTCAATATATCGACACGAAGGGGCGTGTGCAACATATATGTCCGAGCGTGAGAGTCCGTGTGGAATGCCATGCATGCCGGTATCGAGGTCGGAAGCATTCGAATAATGGCCAGATTGCTGGGTTCATGGGTATTGTAACAGAAAGTGGTGAAATTTAGTTGAGGGAAGGTGGTGTGTGTGCAAGGAATCTCGGGACGGAGTTCTGTTGTCGATGGATATGGTTTGAGTAGAGTTAGCGTTGGTGAGGATGGTGAAATTTGCGAAGCAATTGGAAGGCTCTCTGGTGCCGGAATGGAAAGACGCCTACTGCAATTACAAAGAGCTCAAGCGAGATGTGAATCGGATCAAGGAGGATCGTCAGCTGCAAATTCATGGCGCTGGGATTGTTGTTCCGCTTCGGGGATCCATGTCGCAGTTGCATAGCCTGGGGTCCCATCTTAAACGCACTGCTCATGGACTCAACCCCTTGAGCCGTGATCATGATCAGGTACCACTAGCTAGCTCTTATGGTCAAATTCGTGAAAATGGGGTGCTTCAAAGCTCGAAAATCGTGACATTCACAGAGCTTCAAATCTCGCAAATTTCACGATTATGATGATGTTTAGTGCTGTATGCAGTACGTACCCCTGCAGGTTTTTTCATTGTTCACACCCAAACGGTCAGAATTGGTCATAAACTTGGTTTGATCTATGAAGTCGAAGTGCTGACGGTTGTTGTGAGCAGGGGCACAAAAACTCGTTCGACTGGAATGTCGACGACGAGACGTTCTGCGCGCTATACGAGACCGGATTGTTGGACCCCATCGGCCATGCCGAGCAAGACCGGATTTTCTTCAGCCACTTGGACGGGGAGCTCGAGAAGATCAACCGGTTCTACAAAGCCAAAGAAGCCGAGTACGTGTCGCGTGCCATTCGCCTGGAGAAGCAGCTCCTGGCTTTGTTCCAAGTCCAGGAAGCGCTCGCCCGCCAGAACCTCAAGATGCGCACTTCCTCATTCAACCAAAAACACCAGTTCCACAACACGGACCCCCTTCAGTCGAGTGCGTAACCAAAATCTCACGTCAGACCTAGCCCGTAATCTAATTCTTCTTTTCGTTAGCACCATAACTCAGGCTCATAACATTTTTGAACTTCAAGTTCAAGGCAGGGGAGCTCCTTTCACTGAAGAACATCTGGAAAGCAAGCTTGCTAATGTATTGTGGGCTACTATAACACAAATATATTCTTGTTACAGTGATATTGTAGAAGGAGCCCCTCCCTTCCAATACAAGAATGTTATGCTAGCTGGAGAATTATATTTCGAAGTTCACAATCGTTAAAATGGCGTGCTCCATCGCGCAAAAAATGTTGCAACAGTAAAGTAAAGAACTCTAAAACTTGAATTCGTGACTGGAAAAGTGCCGATTGCTTGAAATTTCACCATGCAACGAGTACAGCGATGTCGATCTAACTGCAAATTTGGTAAACTCCTACAGTTGAGAGCCCCCTCCTCGAAGTCATCACAATCCGCCATGACGCCCCCATCAACACCACGAAAGATTCGGAGTTTTCCTCATCTAGCACCCAGAGCTCATCAGATGAGGAGATGGAGATCATAGCCAACTTCATTGAGAACATGGACGTGAACATGGACCCCTCAGAGAACGACTCCTGCGGCAACTCCGAGGGCCACAATATGAGCAGCCGAAGCTCCCGGTGGTCCACTCGAAGCGGCAGCTCCATGGACAGCAGGTCCTCCCGACATGCGCAACTGGGCGACGATGACGACGCGCCGTCTTCTCGATGCTCCGAGGATGCGAGTCCTCTGCAGATGGTGCAGAGGAAGGGCGAGTTCAATGCGCGCCTAAGGAAGACGAGAGAGACGGTGGAGCATCAGGGGGTAAGGAAGGGGAGGCATAGTCGACATAAGAGCATCATTCAAGATATGATTGATATGAGTTTGGGCAAGAAAAAGGTGCAAAGCTCGGAGAAGATGCTAAGGACGGCGTTTGTGGAGTTTTATCGGGGCCTTGGGTTGCTCAAAAGTTACAGGTACTCACGCACTAGCAACCCAGACTCACCAACACGTAAGGTAATATAGTAGAGGATGCTCTGTCGTTCACATTAAGCATTTTGACCATAAATAATGTATTAGTGAACTTCAATTGGGAGATCACTCCATAGAGCTCACAGGAGAAATCGCTTTGGGTGCTGCGAAGAGCACAATGTACTCTCTTGAGATCAAATTGTTTTGTCACCCTTTGTATTGGATGATTTCTTATGCAATTATGGTTGTGGATACTTATTGAAGGGCCAGTTGAAAATGACATTTCCATTCTAACTTTTAGTGATCATACACACTTTGTTAAGTTATGCAAACATCAAGATAATTGAAGGCCAACTGAGTGTATTGGATGAGATGAGTTGGTGATGGTAATTAACCGGGTTAACTTAAAATCGTGAAATAAACGATTTGTATAATATCCTCAACCGTGACAGAGTTTTCACAAGTTGAAGGCAGTGGGTTGACCTTGAGTTTCAGACTACATTGCTTACTAATGGTCTGACTGGGTGTGGCTTCAAATACAGTTCGTTGAATATGGTGGCATTTGCGAAGATTATGAAAAAGTATGATAAGGTAGGAAGGCACAGATTTGGACCCCTGTACATCAGAGAAGTGGAGCACTCCTACTTCGCAACTTCAGACAAGGTACTGTCCAACTTACATATTTGTCAATGCTTCGCTACTCCGCTATCTCCTGAGCTTCATGTAGTTTCTGTTTCCTGTCAAGATTCCTGTCTCTGTTACTGGGGTGTAGGAGGCCATTTGTATAAGTGAACCCTTGAAATGTCAATTTCTTTGTTGTCATGATTCTGTGGCTCCGATATCATCAGGTGACGAAGTTGATGACAAAAGTGGAGGAGATTTTTACCAAGCATTTTGCTGACCATGATCGACGGAAAGCTATGGCGCAGCTCAGACCCATGCAGCAACATGGAGGACACAGCATAACTTTCTTATTAGGTATCAAATATCAATATACCCTCAATGAAACCCATTTCTAAAGAGGCCACAACCAAGCATCGGATATGGAGTGTATGGTTGTATCTAAGAAAAAAATCCTTCAGCATTATGATGTCCTTCATTGGGCATGATTGAACAGGATTAAACCATGATTCAAGTTATATCCAAATGTGAATTTCGTATGTTTAATTAATTGACAAAATTCCCTGACTTTGGCACTGAACGTAAATAATTATAGGTCCTAGTTTTGTGAGTTTTTTGTTGATGACTTTCACAGTTTTTGGAGTCCAGAATCACGCCAGTTTACGATTCCAGTAACATGAAATAACATCCCGGGCTGCTCCTGTGGCCAGATTTTTTTCCCTCATAACATGGCAAAACTTTCAATTACCTCTAGAGTTACTTATTCCATACCACATACCTTCCAGATGCGCATCAATAAATCCATTTTAATTCAAGTGACGCATGTGTCTCTCAACAAATGATATATTGTTAATACTAACTGGTTCCATCTGGCGAGTATAACGGTGGCAGGTATTTTTTCCGGTGCTTCATTGGCACTGCTGGGCGGCTTCCTGGTGCTGTTGACGACCACCTCGGAGTACCGAGCGTTAGGAGGTCACAATTACATGCACACGGTGTTCTATGTGTTCAGCACTTTGGGGTTGGTGCTGCTGCACATGTACATGTATGGCATCAACGTGCTGGTCTGGCAGAGAGTTCGCATCAACTACCCTTTCATCTTCGAGTTTTCACCAGGCAGCGCGCTTCGTTACCGGGAGGTTTTCTTAGTCTGCACGGCATTCACCAGCTTGTTGCTGGGCACCATGATTGTGCATATCATAGCCAGCACCCGAGAGTTTCTGCATTACGACACCTCCGAGTGGGCTCCCATAGGCATCACGCTGGTAATTCATTTCATCCCACAGCTATTGAAAGCTCCTGCTGATCGATACATTATTTAGAAGTTTGAAGGTCTGGGAAGACTAATTTTAGACTAATTTTGGACGCAACATGGTGTTTTTGTGTATTTGACATAGAACATCTATAAAATTGAGGTATACACTAGTGTCAACGGTTTGTATTCATGTTGATCTGGGTTGAGTGATACATAGCACTCCCAATTAATTAGGATCATTATTGCACCTCCTATTAGTGTTAGAAGTTCTAGAATGGTCACACATTCTATGTGTATGATGTCGTATTTGAGCATGATTAAGATGGGATGTTAAAATGACATCCAAATGAAAGATGTTATTTGTTGAACTATCAAACCAATGGTATATGTCTTGCCATATTTTAGTATGTAATTTTTATTTCTAGGGTATGTATGGTTCCCCACATACCTTCGAGGGTTAAGTTTTGAGGTGATTTGACAAAGTTTTCAGCCTTCAGTAGAATAAGATAGTTTCAGAAAATTCAGACAGACAACCTTTGCCCACAATTCATGGAAAGGTCTCTCAATGATCCTCCCCATGATATATACCAGAAAGGAGGCTTCAAGTGATCACCAACTATTACCGTAGGAATTATGGAGAAGATTCTATTGATGTTGTTTAGAACGTAGTACTGACATAGTGTAAGTTTTACTGGAAATCCTCAAGTTTTTTTATTAGAAACCCGACATTCTTACCCAGTTGTTCCATTGCCTCATGTTTGCAGCTATTCCTTGTAGCTCTTTGCACACCAATGAATGTGCTGTACAAATCCACACGTATGTGTTTCCTTCGGTGCTTTCAACGTGTTATTTGTGCTCCTTTTTACAAGGTGGGTTCTACCCTTCATAACTAGCCTTAAAAAGCTGTCACCTTGAAATTTAGTTCAGTGTTTTTTGAACTCGCTCAAGTCTCACAAACACGATCATGTGTTCAGATGATCGCACCATGCCATGATACAATAGAAGTATATTCTAGAAGTGCTTGAACATTCGCCTGGAAGCAGGACAATATAGCAAGTCACTCGGTAATTTTCTTATAATGTTATGCATTCCTCGACTTCGCAGGTTGTGCTGGCAGATTTTTTCCTTGGCGATCAACTGACAAGCCAAGTTGCTTCGTTCCGAAACGTGGAATTCATGATATGCTATTACTCGGGTGGGTACTTCCAAAATCGACGGGGGGACGCTTGCACTCGCAACGACACTTTCAAGGCGATGATGTATGTCTTCTCTTCGATGCCATATTGGTTCCGACTCTTACAGGTGAATACTCTTCGTCAAGTTTAAGCAAATCAAGCCCTGACTAAATATCCGTAAATAATTAATCTCAATGCAAGCTCTAGCAAGTTTCATCCCCACTGTGGCAAGTTGTGATTGCCAAAGAAGAGTCCAGTTAAAGACTAGTAGTGCAAGAGTTTTGACCTTGGACTCTAACTATGTCCACAATGCTATGAAGTATGCACACTATAGTTGAGATTTGTAACAAAAGAGTTACCGTTTTTGTTTTTGTTTTAGTATTTTGAGATCTTGAGACAACTGAACCAAATAACTCAAACTTGCCTACATTGAGATTATGTCAGGTACAGTAATGACAAAGGAAGTTAGATATTGAAGAACAACTTTAGTCAGTACCTCCTTCACCGCTGATGTAGATACTAACCTGTGATTCTTCTTCTTCATCACCTAGCCTACTTTGCCATACCCTATTAGTCCGTTGATATTCCAATTATTTAATTTAAGGTTCTAGCGAGTAATCAACTGAAATATTCGTGCAGTGCATGAGGAGATGGCGAGATGAGGGAGATAAGATGCAGTTTTATAATGCTGGGAAGTATGCGTCTGCAATGTTGGCCATGGTGATCAAACTCACCTACAATTTCAAGGCAAACACCACCTGGCTAATCCTATTCATCACCTTCTCTTGTTTTGCAACGCTGTACCAACTCTACTGGGATCTTGTCGTCGATTGGGGACTGCTTCAGCGGAGCTCCAGGAACCCGTGGCTCCGTGACAACCTCGTTCTGAAGAAAAAATACATTTATTTTGTTTCTATGGTAAGGACATTCAACTCATTGGGTGTATGGGCAGATCTGTGTGATCCTTCCCGCTGTTTCTGTATTCACACTCGTACTAATTTTTCTCTCTTAAAAAGCAATGGATTAGGTAATGTGAAAGTACGTAGAGCCTAGTTATGATAAATATATAACAAATTGACCTTCCTTTGCTTTCTTATTAAAAGTGTCTCAAAATAATCACACTCTTTTCTCTGGTGTGGCATCGTAGCATTCTATAACCCAGAGATTTCCTCCCTTGGGCCTTCTGTGACACCTCACCAAAGATGGAATACTCTGTTACTCAAGATACTTAGATGGGATGTAATTAAACAAATTATTTACACGTCACTTAGTGAATAGGCTTTAACCCTTTCACGCCTCAATCCTTTTTTGAGTTCTGCACTTTTTGGCTTTTTTGCTTTTCACTCCGTACAAACTATTTAGTTTCCTCAATTTCCTCAAATTGTTCACAAAGGATTGTTGACGTGACGAACTGCTTTGGAACGTGCACGGGTTACTAACTATATGACTGATGTGCAGGGCGTGAATATTGTGTTAAGACTTGCTTGGGTTTCGTCCATTCAACATGTGAACAATATTCCTGGACTCAGCCAGCCAGGTTGGGACACCATCTTTGCATCTTTGGAGGTTATCCGCCGCGGTCATTGGAACTTCTACAGGTGCTTGTACCCTCCTGAGCACACCTTTCCTTTTCTTTTTTTCCTTTTTTTTTTCTTCCTTTTCTTGGCTTTCATCTTACAAATCTGTTCAGGTCTTTTAAATTTAAAAAAAAATTTAGTTACAAGATCTGTGATGTATGTGCACGCACAGATTGGAGAATGAGCATCTCAACAATGTAGGCAAATTCAGAGCCGTGAAGACGGTCCCCCTCCCATTCAAAGAATTCGAGGGTAACTCATCCTTGTAGCCGCAGCTTCATTCACGCTTGTACAAAGTATTTTTCAAAGTATTCAGTCCATTTTTTTGAGAGTGTCAGGGATCTGAACAGAAGTAGATGACACAAATAGGGTGTGTGCAGGAAATTAATAAGTGTCAAGGAAAGAGTGTATTGTTCTAGAATCCAAAGATTCACATTGAGACCAGCAAGAAAAGTATGGCACAAATGCCATGGAATTGAGAAAATTGTTGAGAGGAAAATCATGCTCTCAAATGACACTAAATGTCTCAAGTTGCATTGTTAGTGTATTCACACCGACATAATAGTGACGTGCTCAGAACGCAAACGCTTCATCTTCCAACGCAAACATATGGCCTCGTTTTTATCATTTTTTTGAAATGAAAGGGTGACAGCCCGTTGCTCGTAAGAAACATGTAGACAAGTTTCCCCTTAGGTCACTCCGAGGCATACCCAATTTAGTGGAAAACTAGCTAGACTGAGGAAAACAATGAACTGAAATTATGTCATAAGTCTATTAGATTGAGTGGCTACCACACTTGACGATTAATTCCCACACTTTTGGGTGACACATGAAAGATGACAAGGAAGACAACGAAGAAGCAACTTGGACACTTCTCTCCTACTTGGTCCATGAAATGGGAAAAGAAACATTTTTACTTATTATTCATGCCATGCAAACTGGCTCTACTAAAAATGATGTTACCTACCTACCTACCTTGTTGTAGTGTGTTACACCATTTCATGCATTTGGATGACTAGTAATCACAGTCAAGTCACACACCAACCTTGAATGCCTTCGAAAGTGCCGGTTAAAATCCCTCACAAAAGTTTCATTCTGGGATCATCAAGTTTGTCTTTTGACAATTGACACTCTTTCAGGGTTTCTTTGCAATCAAAACTCTGAGCCTTTCCTTTCAGAATCAACTCACGCCTCCTCAAAACGAGCTTTTCTACCACTGCAACGCTCTCCATCTCAAAATGACTTTGGCTCAACCCAGACAGCCAAATGGTACTCGATCTTGAAACCCCCTCATCAGAGATCCATCCAAGCCTTGATATGATCTGTAGGCTCAGTGTGCCAGACTTTAGAATTCCTTCATGTCTTTACCAAGCAGGAGGAGCAGCAGCAGAAGCATTCCCGTCTCATTGCTGCAAGTATGGTGTTTGATTCTCCTGGAGGGCGTGGTGGCAAGCAAAGGCCACTTGTACAGCTTCGAGGTCACGCACCGATTCTCCGACAAGGCTCGGAAGGAGCTGCAGCTTCGTCATGGGGAGCAGTTTCAGGATTGGCCTCCTCAAGGCTCGGTTGATTTTCACCGCATGCTCTTCCACTTCGACTTGCTTCGCCGTCGCAGCCACTTCCATAGCCATAGAGCTTCAGCTACGGAGGCGAGTAAAGCTTCTCTGCCGCTCATGGCGAATTCCATTGGAAACTCGACCTACTATAACAAACATGATGGGTGAGCGTGCTGTGATGTAACTTTGAACGCCTCTTCATTTTCTCAAGCTGGGGACCACCCAAAATGGCCACTGTTAGCACTGGTCAGATGTTTGAGTCGGGTTTAATGAAGGACTGAGGATTCTGGTGCATCAAAGGATGCATTAATTGGTGTCTGCTCAACAGTTGACCACATTGATGTAAATTCTTGGGGTCCCCCAAAATGCCTACTTAAGAAATTTAGATGTGTGGTAATTGTGTAAGAATGAATGCATGATAGAGTGACCAATGTGCAGAATGTTCCAAAAAGTTGTCCTAGAGAAGATCATACCAAACAAGTGCTCAAGTGTATCTCTGTCAGCATCTGTAACTCGAAAGGGTGCAGTGCTTAACTGCACGAAGAACGTTATTGCTCATCAAATTGCTCCTCAGGTTGCACTATACGTATATTGAGATTGGAACCCCCAGCCAGAGCTACTTCGTGACCTTGGACACCGGGAGTGACTTGCTGTGGGTGCCTTGTGCACACTGCATCGCATGTGCCCCTTCCGTCTCATCCATCTATGTAAGTTCACTGAGCTTCAAACACGCGGCCACGAGGCCTGTATGATTCAATCCTACCTGAGTGAGTGTATGATTCCAGTACCTATACTTGTTGAGAACCTCAATTTTGTTAAAGTGACAAAATTCCACGGCTTTTGCAATTTTCAGGGCGATTCACCTGAAACGTAATCTACACCAGCTAGACCTAATTTATAGACCTTTGTGCAGATGATTGTCACAATTTTTGGCACTCAGAATCATGCCAGTTTAACGAAATTGACAATTAAGACAGGCTTTAAAGGATGCAAAAGCCATTTGGGACTTTTCCCGTACATTTCCTAAATGGATCTTGTCACCACCAGCAAGTCATATGTGCATTCATTGGGTTGGAGTTCTTAGTAATGGGCATAAGCATGACTTGTCTAGATGTCTATGGCCACTTGAAAGGATGGATATCTATGTCTACATCTTTTGAAAGAAAATGGGATTATCTACTGTGGCCTATTTCAGTAGGACTTGGATAGTGTAGAATGAACTCCACACTTTACAAGAAAGGAAATGTAGTTTCTGTACTCTCTCTCAGGCATTGCCCTCTACATTGTAGTGTGAGATCTTCAACCGACAAACTCTTGATTGAGGCCGGCGCACAAATGGAACTGGAGTTCGTCATCATGAATTAGACATCAGTTTGA
Organism: Rhytidiadelphus loreus; assembly: GCA_947034895.1. Taxonomy (NCBI): domain Eukaryota; kingdom Viridiplantae; phylum Streptophyta; class Bryopsida; order Hypnales; family Hylocomiaceae; genus Rhytidiadelphus; species Rhytidiadelphus loreus. The sequence continues at coordinate 50,185,415 of OX344761.1, read as the reverse complement.
ATGATTGCATTAATATTAAGAAATTCATACGTACTGATAATGAAATTTGATCTCAACAGATTTGAATCTTGTATCCTAACTATTTGGTGATGGTTGTGAACAGAACGCCACATTCAACATATATAATCCCTCCAGCTCCGCATCGTATGCGCAAGTGACGTGTGATAGTGCATACTGCGACCTGCCCAATTCCTGTTCCACTATCACAGCGTCATGTCCTTATCATTTGCAATACCTTTCTCCCGTTTCCACCGACGGCTACCTTGTGGAGGATGTGATGCACCTCGTCCCACAAAAGGGTGGCAATAAGACTGCTACCGGTGTTATCTTTGGGTATGACAAACACTCCTTTTTATTATATCTTTCTACCCTATGCATACGCCATCTTCATTTCATAACCTAAATCTAATTTGGCCTGGCTGGGTGTGAGCTGCTACCCATTGCAGGTGTGGAACAAATCAGACAGGAGAGTTTGTGAATGGCACCACAGTGCCGGACGGTCTTCTGGGCCTGGGCATGCGCGCCATGTCCGTTCCAAGCGTTCTCGCCCAATCCAAAGTGATAGCAAACTCGTTCTCTCTTTGCTTTGACGATGGGTTCAGCACAGGCAGGCTGGTGTTAGGAGACCGGGGCTCCTCCAAGGCGCACAGCACAGCTATTCTGAAAACCTCGCCGTAAGATATGATGATCCCCCCCCCCCCCCAACTCTTTGCTATAATTTCTCGTTCTTGCATGCTCAATCTGCAGCAGCAGCAAACGCAAGTACTAATTTCAATATTAAAAAAGCTAATTTGATTATTATAAGTGAAGCAGATGTAGATAAAGTTGCTGTTTTAAACAGATTTCAACCCAGAGCTCAAGGACGAGGATATCCTATAGCATTTTCATGTTCAGTCATAGCAATTTAATTTGGTATTTGGGTCTGGAAATATTGTTTTTTGGTATGAGACTAGTAAGGTATTAATTTTTGTTTTGGGACCAAAATGGTCCAAGTATCTAAGGGTTTAGGGTTTTAGAATTTAGGGTTTAGGGGTCCTACAGGAATTTGCACTGCTGGTGTGCATAAATGTAAGAAGGAAGCCATGAATTGAAAATTTCATAGCCAGCTGGTTTAGTATCAAAAACCAGTATTCATGTGCGTGTTATATTTTCAGGTCACAACCAATATGCAGATTCAACGTTGGTCATTTCTCACAATTGAAAGAGGGTGTTTGTTGATGGCAGCATGATTTTTGGCAATTTGATTTAAAGCTTGGAACAAATAATTTTATTCCATACAGAGGTCAAGTGGTTGGAAGTCTAGAGGATCCGCCATAGCTGTTGAATTTAAAATTGAGTCTTGCAGTGGGTGATGAACTGTTGTGTGCTTCCTTGATAGACAGGGTTGGTTATTGGGTGGGCTTGACGTACGTGCTTGTGGGCGGTGTATCTGTGAAGACGAACACGGTGGCCATCTTCGACTCGGGAACCACGTACTCTTATCTCGCTACAAAATCTTACAACCTTGTCACAACTGCTGTAAGGCCTGCTCTGTCTTCTAAAATTCTAGTTGTTGACAAAAAAACATCCCTAGCATTGTGCCGAACAGAGAGAAAGCGGAACATTGTTGAGTTGATTAACGTAAACCAGCCTATGACAGGCAGATTGCCTGGTTTGCCTTGTTGACATATTTGAAACTTTGAATTTTTTTTTTCATATAAAGGCAAACATGAAAAATTGGTAGAACAATTGGGATTTTATTTTTTTTGACAAAGTATGAATTTGTTACAGATTTTTGAAGTGAACTGCCCAAATGGCTCAAAACAGTCTGTAGACTATCCCACAACCATCAAAAACTATATCCATGGTGGTCATCAAACCACCCAATGTAGTTACAATATTTCCTAACATAGTTGAAATATTTTCTAACATGGACATGACATAAAGGAATAAAAAAAGTTAGTTCATGTAATGAATTACACTAGAAAGGGACGAGTTCCTAAAACAGTCTCTAACATCTCCATCACCATCATACAAAACATTGATTTCAGCCATCAACCTACCTAATGAAGTTTTGCTTACATTAATCAGAAAAACCCTGGATTAGATTGATGGAAAACTGTAATGGGTCAACTTATAAATGTCTGTATTAGGCACTTGGCCTGTCATGGGCTGGTTTACCTTAGTTTCTGCCTGTTTTTAGAATTAAATCGTTTGGTTTTAATATAATTCATTAAAATTTGTTGGCTTTGAACCGAACATAACATGTAACTCAAAGATCTCTTCTTTTAAGCCTTTTGTGACATCTCACCGTAAGATGAAATACCCCTCCCTTGGGATTCCTGAGCATTTTAACTGGTTAATAATGTTATGAATGGGAGGAGGCATTGCATCAATATAGGCTACATCTACAGTGAAAAAAAATCAGTAGGATTCTTAAGCACGGTATTTTTGCTACTTGAAAATTGACCTAATCCCTAACATGGAATTAATTCACATCTACAGAGCAACTCCTCTATGGAAGGAGCAGAGAATCTCGTAGTGAAGTTGCTTGCAAGCTAGAATTATTTTACTGGAGTCACAGAGGGTGACTTTTGCAGAGGTCGCTCGTAGATGATGATACTTGCAGTGCGACTGGATACATTAGTGTTTGAAGCTCTTGTATTTTTAATAGAAATCGTCCAAATCCCCGAGTCGGAGCTTTAATCTTTCTGAGATATATGATTATGTGATTTAAGCCATTGGGTTATTCGCAATAGAGACTGGAGTTCTTCTTTGAAAGTGGATCACCTCTCTCAGTTGATTTCTGTTGATTTTCCTGTCTGCAGTAGTATGTGATTACTAGTTTTATTTTCATTTCATTTTTATGTTAGGACATATATTTTCATGCAGGTAGACAAGGAAGTCCCTTACAGAAGTGTGACAAGCCCCGTTGACGCCTTCCAACACTGCTATTCACTACCGTAAGTAATTAATCATCTAGTTCAAATCCAGCAGCTCCTAGTTCGTGCCAGTTAATTCTGCATGCTCCACAAATCCACATTCTTGTGATCACAATGTGTAACTTCTTTTTTGTGTGATGGCCTGTTGATTGTCCAAGTGCAGGAATACAGATTCTGTAGAATTGCCAACTATCACCCTGAAATTTTTGGGTGGGGCGAAGCTCGAAGTTCTGAGACCCTATGCTATTATCCCTATGCTGGTTCGTGGAGTTATTTATTTCAGTCTCTGAGTTTCCCGGAAATCTTGAAAAACTGATTCGCTTGTGCAACTGATGTTAAATCTCAAGGTTGCAGGTGAATGTGGTTGTGCCTGCAGGATAATTCATATATAGTCTGCTTGAATCTGATGGACAGCAAGAGTGAATATAGCATTGTTGGGCGTATGTTCTCACTGCTTTTTATTAACTCGTCTTTTTTCATGTCATTCTATAATATAGAGAATTCATCCTTTTGGTCTTTGTGGCACCTCACCAGGGGATGAAACATATCTCCCAGGATTCTTAGGGAGGGATTCTAATTGAAGTGGTCCTTATTTTTGTAGAGCCTACTAGAGTTGGTTAATAATGTTTGCTTGGTTTCAGTTGAATTGCTTCAGTATTGATCATGTTTTCAAGGGCATTTCAGTATTCAAGGTTTAAAACTAGCTACTTGAGTGAAGTCCCAATAGGGACCCGGTGCATCTTGTTTTGAACATGAAACTCCCGTGTCATTAAGCTGTGGATTTTGATGGCATTGCAGACAATTTTATGGTCAATCAAAGTGTTACTTTTGATCGTGTCAAGAACAAAATCACGTGGATTCAAGTTCCATGTACGTGATTGCTCATATTTTCCTCTAATCTCTCCAAACCAATGCACAAATAAGACTTGTGATAGCTTTTGCATTTTAACCTTGAAGTTTCCAACCTCAAAATAAGAAGTTTACTTTAAAAATAATAGTCGATAATAGTAACTTTCAAAATAGCTCTTAGTTGTTGAAATATGCTGTGTTTCAATTCTTTTTTATTGGCATTTTTAGTTTCCTTTTTTAGAGCTACATAATTGATTTATTTCAACTCCAATAGATATGAGAACAGTCACTTTTGGCACTAACAATGTCACCCACAAAATCATCAGTACTCTAGAAAAAATTCCAGAGTTGTTCAAATGAGGTGTTTCTGGATTGGAGACCTCGGATCTAATAAATGGTTTAGAATGTGGCATGCAGCATGTAACAATTACCGTACAAGCTTCGGATTGAAAAGTGAAGTCCAAGATAATTGGCTGAGTATTGCCTTCATTGTTTTCTCATCCTACGTTCTCACCTTAAGAACCCATTAGGACTACACGATAGCGTAGGTGTGCACAATTTACAAATGAAAGGAATGACATCCAAGGAAACTTCTCAGCAGTCAAATTATGGACTGAGATGATGCTTGAGCCATAAGGCTCCACAATATTATTCGCCGTATTGCCAATAATGCCACGTCGTTTGACTCAATCAAGGACGTCTACATGTGAACTTGTTTGATCGAAGGGCGCAGAATGGGTTGTGACTTGTAATCGTCTTTTAAATAACCAAAAAGATGATGACATGGTTTCCTCAAACAGCAAACTTGGCATTATGGTGTAAACCTTGTCCAATTATTGAAGTGTTGGAGGCTGTCATTTCTTACTCATTCTAACTATCTGAGATGATGAGGGACCAAGAGATTAGGCCCAACATGACTATGTAACAAGATTCCAAGAAATAAGTATGCTTTGACTAGGCCTTACTGTACTGCGAAGAATGCATTTTCTGTAGCACATAGAGCGAGCCAGATGCCAAGAAAATTGCAGCGGAATACATCAGTAAGTCCAAGGAACTGGCAATGCAAACCGTCTTACTCTTTTCGAACAGTTTCACAACGAGGATCATCACGATGCAATGGCCCAGCTTTGTCTTAAGTGTATCCAAAGTAGTGATCTGCATCCACGCTGGCCGTGTCTGTTTCATGGGCAAAAGTTACACAACGTTTATTAGCTATTGACCATTACACACATTGATTGAGTTGATTTTAAGAATATGTTCACAACATTTACTGACTAATGTCGTCTAGGCATTGAGGCCCGAGATTCATGCCTCATAGGCCTTCAGGGCCACATAGGCCTTAAGAGATTTTGGAGACTATGGAGACTTTAGTGCCAGACAATCTATGCTAAGTTAATATCTGATTTTGGTAATTGGAAAGACATTGTTTGAAAGGTTCTAGCTTGTCTTTGGCATGACTCCCCAGTTAGGAACTGTTAATTTGACTAGCGTTTGAAAATTTGACTGCCATTTGACAAACTGAGAAACTCAAGATAAATTTTAGAATTAAAACAGCTTTTGACTCAAACAGATCAGATCTAGACTTTTACATTTACATTTACAAAAAAATGTTCTGCTAGTTGAAATTTTAGCCTTGTGCAGCCACTGTAATAGAGAAAGGTGATAGCTCTTATGCGTACCGAGAGTGCAAACATCCCAAAGAGGGTTGTGTTCTTCAATGCACGATCAGTGGCTTCACCCTGGGACTCATTGCTGATGAAGAGTCCAAAGAGTCCCATCGCAAATATCAGCATCACAGTGCCGATAAGGTATATTTCTGGTTGTTCCCCACATAACAAAATTCACTCCATCAGTCTTCTGACATCAATAGAAAGAATGTGTTGAATCCTTCACCATAAGAATGAATTGCAAGTAGGTCTCTAAGCATCAAGCAATTGATTTAAATTGATTCAGCTGACGTGGAGATGAAGTTAGTGCTTACCGACGGCCTCGACAAGGCGAAGGATCACCTTGCCAGTGTGCACGCGGTTCAAATATATTGCAAAGTATGCACGGTAAGAGTCGTATACAAATCCACACCCCTGCCATGTGGTACACCATTAGTATACGGAGTAGGTCGAACATTTTCATTTTCAAAAGCAGAAATTCACTTCTATTTGTAATTGGCAGATACTCTTAATCACCCGGTACCATCATCAAGAGTGTGTTAAATAATACATATCTTGAGCATTACATAACATTTTTGAACAACTCAGTTTGCTCCCTATTGCTCCAGTGGAGGACATTCTGGTCTGGGGTTCATTCGCATTCATCGCAATGAAATGGATTGGTCACAGAAAAGCATTCCAGTGATCAAGACATATCTTCTTACCTTCTAAGGTATCCCACTACATTTATTCTCTAATGTTCTGTGTTGTGCAAAAGTACATCCTTTGCCGCTTTCGTGGCTTAGCACGTACTATTTTCCACAACAATGCTTCAGATTTTTGAGTTACCTAATTCATAACGCAAACATTAAACAGACCTAAAGGATGTTACCAACTATATTCTGGACATGAGCAACACATGTTTCTCTCTAGTGCAACAGCACTGCTCTCTGTCCTGATTTCTTCACATATTCAGAGGGGGAGAGGAGCAGAGCATTGAAATGGTTGAAATGAGACCTTGAGGAAGCAGAGTAACGATCCACCAAGAGAGCCGGTAATCGCCATCAGTGTGAGGAACCGAAAATCAAAGATGGCCTGCAGACATTATAGTATACAGTATCACCATCGCATCATCACGGTAAAGCTGTACCACACGCAATCAGTTCAAATTAAGCTCCTTCACAAGCCCTAAAAAAGAACCATACATACACCCATCGCCCACAAATAAAACAACAGGTTCAAGTCGATCATCCTGTGCAGCTCAGAAACCCTAATTCAAGATGCCAGGACTGCTTCAAACCCTGATTGCAAGTTTGGATTTCGGATACAAAAGCAACCGCAAATGCATCAGTAAGGTTCCAGTCCAAATTAAAACAGCTAAGTCAAAGCCATACCCTCTCGATTCTGCCCTCGGTGCGGGCAATCCATGGCGCCGCTCCTGCTGTCTGAGCTGCTAACTTTTCACCTTTCAATGCATCTGAATTCGTTAATGCAGGAGTAGCTTCGGAAGTTTTCAGCACCGGAGACCTAGCAGTATCACCTGATTCAGCGTCCAACCCTCCATTGACGCAGCACCTGAACACCCTGTAATCATGCACTCGTTTCGAGCTCACTGGTAACTGCGAAGGGATGCGTTGCAGTCGCGGCACTGAGCAGGAATTGTAGGTCAAGGTTGGGAGGAGACGGGTATTGTGTGCGAGAAAGAGCGTCATCTCATGATGTTTTTGAACTTGAGCTGTACTCTGAGTAAGAGCTTTGAATTCTATTCACAACCAATATTTCTGACCAAAACATCCAGCTACAGATTCATCAAAGCACCAGTATCAAGTCCAGGGCGCTTAAGCTCAACTCAAGAAGGGCCTGGGTTTGCGTAAGCCGAAGCGCAAAATTTTTGTTTCACAATCGGAGTTGGCAAATGAAGGGAGAGAAGAATATTCTTATCTGTAGTCCGTGATATTTCGGGGATATTTCAGCCACTGGCATGCATCCATTGACCACGATTGCAATGAATGACCGATTCTCGTGATTGGTTTCTCGTCTGAGAGTTAGCGAATTATTATGACTTTGCATCTGACAAACGTTCATGCCAAGAAATTAACCGTACAGTCCAGTATCCAAGATTCAAATTGGATAAGTTCAAAAAGAATTAATAGGCATTGACCTTGTTCTGAAATAGTTTGTAACAAAGATAATCAAAACAAGAATCCATGTGAAGAAGTAACCACAATTACAAACAACCACAATCACAATTACACCTTTCAATATTGTAGGGGTTGATTTCATTGTGAAATGAAATGCAACACTTACTTCCCAAAAACATTTGAGAGATAAAAGCAATTGATAAGAAAGAGAAGGAATTAGTGATTGAGAACAATGAAAATCGTTTGGGTTAACTCAGACTTCCCACTAATTCAATTGATCAGTGATTTAACAATCTAATGAAATCAACCCAAGCGAAATCCATCTCTTCAATTACATCAATTACAAATTGCTTGGGAAGGTCCAGGAAACCAAACTGTACATTACCCCTACATCATCTTCACCTTTTAGCTACCTTGCATGTGCAAAGATAAACGCACAACAACAAATCAAACTAATTCTGAGTAGGAGTCCCCTTTACTCGGGATCTCCTTGATGATGGTAACATCGGAAATTTTGTCACCAAGTGACTTTCCTGTTGTCCAGCGGTACAGCATTTCCAGCGAGTTCTTGGGTTGATCCATTGGCACCATATGACCGGCATCATGAACCTGATCATGCAGACCAATTAATTAACATCTATGAACTTTACGACACATAAATACATCGCATATTTAACAAGTGGATAATTACAACTGTTTCACCCAAATCGAGATGTGTAATTTCCATATGTCTGCTTCCATAGAATCCTTAGTATAATCCTCAATATACTCCTTGACATAATAATTACTAATTCAAGATTAAATACATAAACAGTGATACGGTTTTCCAATTTATCAAATGCTAAGCTAAATCATCGTACGAAGCAAAAAAATTAAGCGAAAAGACAATAGGAATAATACCTTAAGGAATTGCAGAGGTCCATAGCCTGTTGTAAGTCCAGCTTCTTCACCATCGACTTCAAACTTTTTCCAATCAGCCTTTGCATACTCTATCTGGCCTGACCAATCCATTGCGGTTACCCACCTCGAATTTCCTGCACTCAGCAAAATGCAAACACTCTAAGATCAAGGGAACATAACTACTCTCTAGAACTGAAAGTATCACCTGGAGACCCCCAAGTGATTGTCTTTCAGACAACCCAGAACTTGGCCAGACAAGATAGGTACTAAGTTCTTTGAATAGCGGCCACTGAGTGCATTTGAATATTCATTAGAATGAACATGGAGAGTTATGACGGGGCTAAGGACACTGGACAAGCAAACGTCCAAAACAGTTGCAGTGTCAAAGAGTTCATGGTACTAACCCAACCAATTACAGATCAGGTCATACTCTCCCGCATAGACAAGCAGCTCAATTCCATCCTCCAAGAGCGCTGGAATTCCCTTCTCAAGGTTCTTCATCCAATCAACCATCATGGCTTCATACACCAAAGGACTGCAAGCCACAAATTTTCGGTCTCCAACACCCAAGGCTTCTCGAGTGGTTTCATTATTCAAGAAGTCGTCCAATCTTGAGAAGTCGTAGCAAAGACCACCTGAGCACTCTTCCCTCACATCGTAGTACTACAAACAAAACACGCACATTAACATGAGACAGAGAGGATTCCCTTCGGAATAAAAAACTGCATGCTCTCGCTCAACCTTATTTACTGAAAGATGCCCGCCATGAAATTCTAAACGGAAGCAAACATACCGCAAAAATACATAACAACACAACTTTCATCTACCCCAATGCATGTGACACTCCCAGATGCATTGCAAAAGGGTCACGCGCGCATTGGTTGGATTCCATTCTAGCAATACCATGCAATAAGGAATCTCAGCTGGTAACTTTAACAATAAAAGCACAAATAGTTAGAAACTCACGTTAATATTTCCAGCAATTGCCAAGATAGAGTTGAAGATGCTCTGACAGACTAGGTAAGCTGCAATGCAAGTGACAGTTCCCTTCGGACCTACACATCAAAAGTCGTTTTCATATCAAAATCAACGCCGGATTATAGGCTCAATGCATCTAGCTTCTACAGAAATTGCTTAAAAGAGAAATGATGATTATCAGCATAATCAACTAAATACTGATGATCTTGGGGACTCACCACAAAGTTTGATGGATGTAGCACAAGCTGGATACACTTTGCTTAATCTGGCATGGTCTGTTTCGGTAATTAGATTCATATTAAGTGCGTAATCAGCATATGCTTCATACTGAATATCAGGTCGGGTAAGGCCATTTCCAATTGCAAAGCCCTGCAAGACAACCAACATGTAAAATGTTACAACTCTGCGTAAAATAGATCATTGGTTGCACAAGAGTAAGATGACCTAATATGATTGACAGCATAGAACAGATTTTGATAGGTATTACGTCTAAAATGTAAAGCACTTTACAGAAGACCAAAGTGAAACCAAAAACAAGGGCACGCTTTTGAATTATGCAAACGACAACATCGCTAATAAATAGCACCTTTAAGTTGATGGGTACACCCTCTTTATCCTTCACTGCCTTGTGAAGGCGTCCAGTCACGGCAGGAACGTAATGGCCAGCATAAGATTCGCCAGTAACATAAAACTTATTCTTCAAATACTCGGGATGCGCCTCAAAGAATGCCTGTTACCAACATCCATGTTATTAATGCAAGTCCTTTAAATCACAAATAGAGTTCAGATTGAGGTTTAACAACCTCAAAAAAATACTTGCATAGCTAAACCTCCTCATATAAAAGATATCAAGATAGTCATACAAATTAATTGCCCAGAAAAAACTGCAGTTACAAAGAATAAAATCACAACCTGAAAGAAGTCGAACATGTCTTCACTCACTCCCTCCTCGTCGTGACGAATGTCACGTACATCCGTGCTGTAACTAAAACCCGTTCCAACTGGTTGATCCACGAAAATAATGCTAGACACCTGTCCAATCACAAAAGTCATACTGCATCAGTATGATACAAAAGAATGTATGGCTCTTCAATATGGCAAATTCAATAATGTTTAACATCTCTTAGATAACTGGAGGGGATCATTAACCCCTAAAGGACGAAAGATACATGGATACATAACAACCAATTCGATTGAACACACTGTGAAAATAATAGAATTCAAATGGATCAAATTTTATACCACCAAAATCAGAAAGAACATTGCACATGTTAGTCAAAAGCTAAATGAAATTGAACCAAAAAAAGTCTCCATACGACACGTACCTTGTCCCATCCATAATCATTCCAGACGAGGCTAAGATCTTCCGTGATCTTGAATGGTCCATTTTCGTAAAACAATGCAAGTTCACTCGCACAACCAGGACCGCCGGTCATCCACAACACCACAGGATCATCGGTCTTGTTCCCTCGTGACTCAAAGAAAAAGTAAAACATGCTGAGGAAAAATCACAGTGCATGTCAGCAACTGCACATGACTGATGATTTTATACCAAGTTCTTGCAGTCACAAGACAAAAAGCCTTCCATAAAGTGGAAAGCAAACCAATTTGAACACGTCCAAAAACTACATATAGTAATCTGAAAACCAGTAGTATAGAACAACCAGTATTTCTAAGACGAACAGATCAGATAGCAAATCTGGGAGGGGTCCTTTGACGTACTCTTGAAATATCACCACTGATCATGAGCTAATTTTAGGGATTGTCGGTGATTCAAAAGCTAAAGAGTAACGATAGAATCACGTGTGAGTTTCTTACTTTGCAGCATGCGTCCTTGACAGCTTGAAGTACCCGGCATACTGCCCCAGCGTCTCGGTACTGATCCCGGCATCTCCTTGAATGGTAAGCTTGAGCTTCCGCTCCTGCAGTCGCGGCCCATCGTGCAAATTACCGCCATCGTCAGAGTCATCCGCTGCACCCGGAAGCAGATTCAATGCCTTGATGAGACGCTCAGCTTGGCCTTGCGGGAAACGATAGCTCGGCGGAAACGCAGGGTTGATCGCTCTACTTGTGGAAGCAATGCAAGCGAGAGACGAGCAGAGCAAGAAGCTCAAAATCAGTTTCACGGTGAAGGATCCCATTTTGAAATCTTGCGAGGTTTAGGGTTACATATACACCATCAGTGCTCTGAATTTCAAACCTAACACCCCAGTTGCGATGAAAATCACAGCAAAATCAGAAGAATTAAAACCCACACAACCCCGATCTCTTCTCAAATCAACAAGATGATCTCTCCACAGCATTTGTACATGGCCTTGAATTCGCGCATTAAGCTTATCACCACCCGATTATCACCACCGCATTACAAGCCCTTCGCCTGATCAAGAAGATACACTGGGACACCACATTAGGGTTTCATCCACATGTACACAATCTTCAAAGATTCGACCTAGCCATGTGGCAATCAACTGGGGATCATATTACACATGAAACTGTCTTCTTCTTCCTGCAGACGAATCGGATTTTGTGCGTGATGCCTTCGTTTGGGGAGTCGGTACTTTGCGCAATTTTGTGATCTAGGTTTTGCGTAAAAAACTTGGGGTGTACTTCCTGAAATGTCGAATCCCGTGATGTCTCGAATTTCGTGCAGTGCACTGTGAAGTGTTGTTTCTTCGCGATTCGTGGTCCTCGATGTCCTCGTTATTACAAATTGAGCACAACGGGGTTTTGTTTCTCCTTAAAGTACTAGCTCTCTCGTAGAATTTCGAAATGCGACTCTGAAAGCGTCTGGTGCTGCGGGCCAGCTCTGACACAACCTTGAGAGTGAGATGTTATGGTGACATTTTTTAGATTTAGGGTTTACAGAGTAGAGTATTCGCAACACTGATGTTGCGACGTGTAAGTGGATTCGAGGTGTGAGTGCCGGTTTGCCTGGGATAGGCAAGGTCATGATGGGATCATTTGGAAAAGGACGTTCAACTCTTCAAGCTTTGGTGTTTGTATCCCTCCTTTCCGCGCTCTGTGTCGCAGCAGCAAGTCCGAAAAGGAGTGGCAACACCATTCTGTTGTTTTTAGGCACAGAATCAGACGAAAGGGATGCAGGCGTTCCCGAGAGTGAGGAGTACGAGCCATTAGAAGAGGTGGAGACGGAAGTTGAAGACGCGTCTCCCGAATGGGACGAGTTTAGTGACACTCCAGATGCGCAGAGCAGCGATGAGGATTTGGATCCTGGGTCGTGGACCCACGTCCTGGAGCAACCATCGATTTGGGATACTCGCAATCAGCAGGTATTGGATCCACAGAAATACTCCAAATTCTTTGTTGATTATTGATTGCAACGCACGGAGAAGAATGTGATTCCTGTGCACAGTTTTTTTTGGTTTTGGTTTCCTTACCTTTGTGGACGAAGGTGAAGGTGGTTTAGGGTTTAGCCAAAATCAATAGATTTGTGGAATGAGTTGAAGGTGGCTTAGGGTTTCATCACTGCTGGAAGGATATGTGCTACAAGTTTGTTTTCCCTGTTACTGGATTACGTCACAACGTTAGAGGGTTTCAGAACTTGAGGAATGGATGCTGGAAGCGAATGCGGCTTGATCAATCACGACATTGAACAACGTAGAGACTTTGAGGGTATTATCACGTTGAACAGTCATCAACAAGCGAACTAGGTATCTTAGGCACTTGAGATGATGAATAACATGATTGATTGATGATGTTCATTTTAACGCAGTGACAGAGATGGAAAGCAAGTTGAACGTTGAAGACTTCGGTGTCCACTCCAAATTGTCAGTTGCACATACGCATTCACCAGTGACAGCATTTACTGTGGAATGCTTCACATTTAACGAAATTTGAAGTGAACATTGATTCTGTTCCTCTAAGTTTGTGTTTTGCTCTGGTTCAGTTTGCTTCCGGAATTCGGAAGATGGTGGCTGCAGTCAATGAAGAAGACCCCGACTTGTTGAAGGAAGCAATTGAAGCCTTGCGATTGGGAGGGGATGTCGGGAACGCGCATGCTCAGTCAGCTCTGGGTTTTTTGCATTGGATGGGATGTGGTGTAGAGTATGGGGATGTAAAAGCGTTTCTCTACCACGATTTTGCCAAAGAGGGTGGAAATTCTCAATCCAAAATGGCCCTTGCCTACCGTTACTTCCGCAATAAGGTGTGTTATCTGAATTTCCCACGTTCGTGAAAGGCTAGATATGGATATAATGGATTAACCGGTTTATGCTTTTATGTTTTACTTGGCTAACTGTATGATTATGTAGGAATTTGATAAAGCCGTAAAGCTGTACTCGGAGCTTGCTGCCGTAACCATGACGAGTTTTGTAAGCTCCAGGGAGGGTCCTCTTTTGGAGTACGTGAGATTGAGCTATGGACTTGAGGAGAACAAGGATGTGCTGAAAAGATTCCGGGGAGAAGAGGATGATGACTTCCAGTTTTTGGAGTATCAGGTATGATTGGAAATATGGCGCTGAAATTTTTCCAAATTTGGTCAAGTCACAATTAACCTGTAAGTTTCTTATAGAAATTCCACTGTGGAAACTAATAGCCTATTTTATTTACTTTCAAAACATTCGGAAATTTAGGGTATATTTTCTTCTTTCTCTCGATTGATTTTGTTGCGCTTCTTAAGCTATTTATTTCAACTCCTATAGATATGGAAGCAACCACTTTCGCCCATTTGGGCACTTATTAGGAGTTAAGATTTCATTTACTTTGAGGAGCCTTTGCCATTTTGCGGCATGCTGAAACAACTATTAGAGTCTTGTCATGGTACCATTATTTGTTGAGTGTATTTTCAACTTCAGGCTCGCAAGGGACATCCAGATTTCATGTTTCAGCTTGGAGCGTTTTACTACTTCGGTTTGCGAGGAGTTCGCCGTGATCACAGCAAAGCCCTCTACTGGTTTTTAAAGGCAGTGGAAAAGGGTGAAACGCGACCTTTTGAATTGATTGCGGAGATCTATGCACGTGGGTATGGTGTTGAGAGGAATTATACTGAAGCGTTGGAGTGGTTCGAGGCGGCTGCAAAACGGAAACAGTTCTCTGCCCTGAATGGAATAGGCTTTCTATACATAAAAGGGCAAGGTGTGGAAGGCAAGAATTATACCAAGGTGAGCATTTTGAGGCAGACTGTCAATGTGTGCCATCTCTAACTCTTTATTTTGCATGCATAATCTTTGTTGTAACACCTTCAAACTCAAAAACGATTCTATAGTCAGATGTGACTTTGCTGTGTAGCATAATTATGTTGATTTAGTGACTGTTGTGACCTGGGTGTGATGATGGGTGCCAGGCAAGGGAACTCTTCCAAGGAGCTGCAGCAAACAACAATGTGGACGGGTTTTACAATCTCGGCATTCTCTACTTGAAGGGCCTGGGAGTTGAGAAGGACTATGCACGAGCAAGGGAACTCCTGGTGGACGCCGCCAATAGGGGTCATCCCAAAGCGCGATACTATCTTGCAAACATGTTACACAAAGGGTTGGCAGGCATGAAAAAAGATCTTGCTCGCGTAAGTGCTCGTTTCCTCTCTTGCATTGCATTTCACTACTTCAAAATACATAGTTACAACATTATCAGTACATTCACTTTGTTAGGATTTATCAAGATGTCTTGGTAACAGACTGCCTTATAAATGCCCTTCTGTACAGGCTGCTGCGTTATACAAGCTTGTAGCAGAGAGAGGACCCTGGGGAAGGTTGATGCGTCAAGCGTTGGAGTTTTATACCAAGGGTCATTTTGGCAAGGCACTTCTATTTTACTCTCGCTCAGCGGAGCTTGGATATGAAGTTGGCCAAAGCAATGCAGCCTGGATGCTTGAAAAGTACCGTGGGGTCTGCCTCGGAAGTGATGGCATTTGTACAACAGAAGAGCGACATCAGCGATCTCACAACCTGTGGCGACATGCTTCTGAGCAGGGCAACGAGCATGCATCGTTGCTGTTAGGAGATGCTTACTATTATGGTCGAGTACGTGCTATCATCTTAATTATATAGGCTTGTTTGTGCATTCTTGGATCGACTCTTGGTGAATAACTGGTCTACTTGTCGCTATTTTCAGTGAGGTCACTGGTCACATGAGAAATAAGTTCGAGAGGATGAGCTTGGTCTATTTTTAATTTAGATTATTTAATCACGCACATGATCTGAACCAGTATTAACAAATTTAGAGTTGGTTTCATGGCGTATGTCAGCAACTTAGTCAAACTGCTCAAATGATTTGAAATCTCACTCAAATGTCTTCGTTTGTGGTACCAGGGAGCAGCAAAAGATCTGGAGCGAGCAGGAGAGGCTTATACTAGGGCAAAGGATAAGCATAGTTCACAGGCAATGTTTAATCTGGGTTACATGTACGAGCGAGGGATAGGGTTGCCATTGGATCTTCATCTGGCAAAGCGATACTATGATGAAGCACTTCTGGAGGAGCCAGCAGCATTTATACCAGTGACACTTGCTCTCGCCAATCTCTGGTTACGACAACATTACAGCGAGAGTTTTCTGGTACGCCGTTTGATCAAGAATAGACTCATTGCTTTTTATATGAGTTAGTTTCTCGAGGACTTTTTTTGAGGAGTCTCCTTTTTTTACGTGCTAAGTTCTTAATGGGGGATCTTCTCATATGTTGCAGGTGAGAGCTATTGACTCTTTGCCGGAGGCCCAGACAAATATCGAGAATTGGTTCAACAACATGACAGTGGATGAACTTGATGCGTTACTTGTTACTCTTCTTGTGAGCCTATTTTTCGTCATATATTTGAGGCAAAAACACCGGTTGGAGGTTGCAGCGGCTGCGGCCCAATTGCCTGTTGTTCCTCCGTAATGGTCCATCTTACGTTGGAATGTCGAGTTCAAGGTTTTCGGTTGTTCTTGCAAACTTGATCTCTTAACCCTATTTTAAGTCTTGGTTGACGAGTTTGCATATAATACACTTAAAACTCCCTTAATGTGACTGCTTGGAAGACAGTCACGTTAAAACCAGTGAGTGATATAGCGTGCAAGATATTCCGGAATGACATCGAAGAGAGGATCCGGTTAAAGAGGTCTGTTTGTTGAGGATCAGAATGTGCTGAGAGCTTTTGTTTTTTAATTTTCTTCTTCACCTGGGAGTGCGCTTCAGGTTAGCTTCAAATACTGAAGTGATAGTGTACAGTTTGTATTTTTCTCAGGTCGGATTCTTATCTCATTGTCTAGAATCTGCAGAGCAAGAATTGACTGAAACAATTTACGAGGGTTTTGAGATGATGATGACTGCCAACGAGAAGTTATCATTGATTTAGGGCTTTCTATTGTAATGTATCGATTTCGCAAGTCACAATATGATATTTTATTAATGGATGGATTCCTGCCTTTGCCTGACCATATTGGTCTTCATTGAACACCTGAAGGCCCCAAATTCCAATTTGGGTTTCATGTGTTTTTTGAGTTTTTCTTAAAGCAATTTTAACCCCTTAATGCAGGAAGTTACAATGGGTATCCAATTGATTTTGTAGTCTTTCTAGTGTTTGCCTTCACATAATTGAGAGTTTAGTAAAAAACACGGATCACCAAAAATACTATTTTAGTGTATTTTGGGAAGTTGTTGCTCCTTGCTCTAAATCTGAAATTTCTCCACAAAATTGATATTTTTTGAGTTTGAGACAAATTAACAAAATGAAGGTCATTTGCTCTAGTTTCTACCCCAATTTAGATTTTGAAAAAATTCCTAAAATTCAATTTTTTATTGCAATTTTAACTTAGAATGTATTTTCAATGTCTACTAAATTCTAAATATAGAATGAAATGGAAATTGAGTTTACACTATGATGTTTGTCATTATAATATACACACATAGTGAAATTTTGAGATTTTTTGAAGTAATTTTCTATTTGATGTGATTTCTTTTCACTATTTCTTCAAAAATTCTCATAAAATCAATTTTCTACAAAAAAATCAAAAAAAAAATTGCAGAGTGAAGTAGACGTGTGATTTCATCTCTGAAAAATAAATATAAACTTTTTCATAGTTACATATCTAATTCTAAATGGCAACAAATTGAGTGATGGGCAACGAGGCTTGAAATTAGTGGTTTGTCATTTAGGAATTAAGCAAATATTTGATTTGTTTTCCTTTTTGACCATCACATGGAATTTTGCTTGGTGTATGGCGTTTTTTAGTATTTAAAGTATATATGTAATTACAGAAAATTGAACAAGGTCATTTTCAATGCAATAAAGGTCCTTCCTAAAGGTAGAGCCCAGTAATGAATGTGAGGCACAATGACATTATTTAGCAACATGACTAGCACTTTCATTGTTGTTCTTCATTGTCTACAATGACTACAAAAACCGAGTTTATGTTGTATTCAATTTTAGTTCGTGTGCCATATGTTGAAAAAGACTGGACAAAATCCAAATGAGCAAACACAAATATTGTAGTGTCTTTTGTGCACTACAATCCTAAAAAAACTTGAAGCAAAAATCAATTATGGTTTGAAAGTAAATGAATTCCAAAGTTGACCATCCCATAGACTTGGTTATTGAGGCGGGTTTCATAATCACCCTAAAAATCACCTATGCTTCTTTTTTGAGCCTTGATGACTTGAATATTTTACTTCATGTTGTTGTACACCATTTAAAACCCACCCCCATTGGTATTGTAAAAAGTTGACATACGTATGCTTCAAAAGAATTATATATATAGAAAAATGTTGATAATTTTAATGTGAATGGAATTTGAAGATTTTTGATGAACCAAAGACTTGAGGTATCATTTACAATCATACGTGATCTATAGGTTGCAATTTGAATTGTTGTTACATCTACTTTGAGTAGATTTGAAGATATTTGTCGTGATATACAATTAACACAAATCATTAAAATTTGTATTAAGCAACCAAAACAATTACTTTCACTACAATCTTTTTGATTCTAACATATTAGTTTAAAAGAGTTGTATATAGTATATTGGTTTAGATTGTAGGTAATTTATTATAGTATGACAACAATTTACCAATACCAAAAAATTAAAGTTATTTTAAATAAGTATGTTTAATTAAAATTTAATGATTTATTAATGCATTAAATATGTATAAATAGTACGGAGTATGTTATAGAATAATAATAAAATATATAATAAAATATTGACATATACACTTAATAAAAATAGAATTAAAATGAACTATCAAAATTTTGGTATTGGTAAATTGTTGTCATACTATATTAAATCACCTACAATCTAAACCAATATACTATATACAACTCTTTTAAACTAATATGTTAGAATCAAAAAGATTGTAATGAAAGTAATTGTTTTGGTTGCTTAATACAAATTTTAATGATTTGTGTTAATTGTATATCACGACAAATATCTTCAAATCTACTCAAAGTAGATGTAACAACAATTCAAATTGCAACCTATAGATCACGTATGATTGTAAATGATACCTCAAGTCTTTGGTTCATCAAAAATCTTCAAATTCCATTCACATTAAAATTATCAACATTTTTCTATATATATAATTCTTTTGAAGCATACGTATGTCAACTTTTTACAATACCAATGGGGGTGGGTTTTAAATGGTGTACAACAACATGAAGTAAAATATTCAAGTCATCAAGGCTCAAAAAAGAAGCATAGGCGATTTTTAGAGTGATTATGAAACCCGCCTCAATAACCAAGTCTATGGGATGGTCAACTTTGGAATTCATTTACTTTCAAACCATAATTGATTTTTGCTTCAAGTTTTTTTAGGATTGTAGTGCACAAAAGACACTATAATATTTGTATTTGCTCATTTGGATTTTGTCCAGTCTTTTTCAACATATGGCACAAGGACTAAAATTGAACACAGCATAGACTCGGTTTTTGTAGTCACTAAATACCAAGAATTAGAACATTTTTATCATTGTCACATATTGAAAATCCAACCAACAAGACAAGTTCATTGGTGAAATTGGCATTGAGAGCTGGCACAATTAACCCCTAAATGCCCAAGCCCTGTTTTCTTGTTTTTGGAAGGCATTTGGGGACTTTTAGAACACAAGCTTTCAAAGTGATCAAAAAAGCAAAATGAAAATTGTAACCATATGATCTTCAACTTCAAGGCTTGCAAATTATGTTTCACAATACATCAAAAGAAATAGCCGCACGGATGTTGAGATATTCATGATTGAATGTGTATGAGTAATGAAATTTTAATCTTTTTTTTCGCTACCCAAAACTTGTATTGCCAAAATGGCTATCTTTGGGTTAGAAATTGATGAAAAAACAACTATGATGACTTAGTACTTTTTGTAGTTTCTAGAAAACCACTAATCCCCCTTCCAAATCACTAACAACAACTTCACAAATTAGCCTGCAATGCAATAGTGCAAAAAGTATCACCTAATACAAAGGAAATTTTCAACTAAATTTTTTGGCATAAAAAACTTAGAACAAAGAAAAATTCAACGGTAGATGCTTATTACATACTATAACAAAGATGTTATGATCAAAATCAGTACAAAAACATATATAGATTTTTTGTGATCATGAATTTTCGTAAAACAGGGCCTTCACTGCCCAGGAGAGCTCTTGCCCAACCTCAAAAATGGGTTTGCATCCACCCATTATCCACCTCAGCGTTCCCAATGAAGTTCCCACCATTCCAACTACTCTACAGAAGTCCCCCACAACAGTGCTCACCAACTGCCCAGTGCTCAACAGGGTTTTTTTTTAGGCGATAAACAGCCTAAAAGCACCAAAAAAATATCTCTTGCACCAAGCCTTTAGAAAAATTTGGTGATAAAAAAGTAATAAAAAGCCAGATTCAGATTTTTGATGACACCCTTGCAGCCACTCCCTCCATAATGAATCTAGAAGTATGCAACCTTGTTGCCACCTGTAGAATGATTGATTCAACAACTTTTCATTTGGTGTAGCCTAAATTACACCAACATTGGTAAGATTAATAGAGATTGTAGCCGCATGTGTCATATCGCCATGTTTTTTTTTGTCTATTAATAAGAAATTAAAAATGAATTTTGCTTGATTTTTCTTAGCAATTGCAATCTTTGAGGTTGCATTTTTGTTGTAGAGAGCATATCAATCTTTAGAGTTGTGGAAATTTCATTTTGATGTTGCCATGTAATCAAAAAATGGAATCTTTCTACTTGTGAGTTGCAGTCTTCCTAATTCATTTTGCACCACTCTTCAAAACTTTGTCAACCTATTTTGCAAAATTGCCAAGAGATATTTACTTAGGTTTAGCTTTGGTGCCATATTACTCACATTCATTTTTAACTTGGAGCCAAATTTTGCACCAAATTTTTTTTCTAGGGTGCCTAACTTCAATCACTCACTACTCACCTGGAGCCCTAATCTAGATTTCCTTATATTGAAAAAGAAATCACTGGTGCTCACCAACCACCTATCACTGTAGCAATTGTACCATCAGCAGCTGTACCACTACATCGACTGTACAACTGGTTCTCCAGTACAATGTCCTTCCATCATACTAAGCCAGAGTTGGCATGTACTAACTGGTAATCTAATTGCCAACTACAAAAACTAATTGATCTCTGATTTCTTAAATGAACTGCCTTCATTTCACAATTGCTTTCATCCCATGAATGCACTCACATTTTCTTCCTCTCAACACCAACCACATCAAGTAGAGAGTAACTAGAAAGGGAAAACTAGTAACTAATCTCATGCCCATGTCCAAATAAATTAACTGAAAGGAAAATGTCAAGTCTTAGTAATAGAAAACATAAGAATGAATTCAATTTCAATTGTAGAAATATAATATTAGAACATAGAATGTTGTCCTACAATATATACTAAGGTTGCCCTCGCTCCTTCATGATGTCACTTCTAAAGCACCTCATGAAATGCAAAATAGCAATGACCAAAGCATAGGTACACCTCTCAGCACATAGGGCACATTGTTGTGCATCTTTTATTACAACATTGACAATTTCTCCTTCTAATGGTCCTTACTAATCCATGGATCATTAATGTTGGAAGGATCCCATATGATGTAGCCCCCTTCATGCGCATATACCCGGATTGCAACATGGAGGCTATTGCCAATTGATAATCAAGGTGTGTACTCCAAGATATTCCCTTCCAACTACATTCTTGTTTATGCAATATCCACATGTTCACACAAGTGGTATCCAATAATAAGAAAAAAAAGACGGTGCCACCATTTATGTGTACGAACCTGGCACGTATAAGTCCCTCGAAGTTGGTCCGCCACATCTACTCCTCGCATGTAGGTCGTGTATTCCAAATGCACCGATGAAGTGTCTACATCAACTCTCTCAAAGCCCTGTCGACGAGGAACAGTCATTTTGGTTCCAATGGTGGGCAAAGGAAGCGCATGGGTTGACAATAGTACTACTGGTTTCTTGTCTATCCAAACCACTAATGAAATTTGTCTAGAAGAATGCATTTTCCAAAATATAGTACCTTGTGCACTCTTCTTCAAAGTCTTCTTGTCAGTGTGGGAGGATGGTAGACCTATTCTATTGGACCTCACTGTTCCAGTTGCACTGAATCCTAAACCCCTCAACTCCATAAATAATTCCACGGATGTAAAAAAATTGTCCATAAGGATCACATGCCCTCTTCTATCCAAGCCCCTCACCAAATCCAAAACAACAAATTTGCCTTGTTTTGGATCCCCTTTTTTGAAACCCTTTAATTTTTCATAATTGCTCCCCCCTCCACAATAAACATTAAAGTTTGACACATATTTTGTCAATGAATCAATTAGACACCAAATTTTAATTCCCCATTTGATAGGTTTGGAAGGCAAGTACTGACGAATGGCACAATACTTCCCCTTGTACATGATCATTATTTCATCTACGGTTATGTATTGACCACAATTCCAAGAACACCGGAATCTATCTCTGAGATCATCTAACAACCACCTAATTTTCCACAATTTATCATACCCTGGAGTATTAGGTGTGCTTATAACTTCTTTAGGGCTTGTAACGTGTAAACATCGGGTAATACTTTCATATCGATTTCTACTCATAAGAGAAGAGATGGTAGGACACCAAAAAAATTGGGAGGATGTTTGCCAATACGCTCTCACATTTGGTAACTTTTTGATGCCCATATATAAATTAATTGCCATATATGCTTTTAATTCTGATATAGTGACATCATACAAATCTTTACCCCCTCTCATCCCTTCTAATGACCTTTTCCTTTTAGCATCTGAGTCCCATTTGGTTTTAGCGTACTGATTAGTTTCCCTAGCTATTCGTTCTAGAGTTCTATCTGACCAAAATTGTGACCATATTTGATCCCAAGAAAGGGAATGTCCTGGAAATTCGGCCAGACTAGGGGAAGGACCACACCAACTTTTAGGAGGTGGATCATAAGTTTTGTGTTCATTCATCCATGTACTATCTTTAAATAACTCTCGGATTCCGGGATCTTTAGGGGCTTTTTCCTTTATACTAAATCTCAAGGGGGGAGGCTTGGGCAAATCATCCTCACTACTACTCAATTCCTCACTGGAATTCCCTCCACACTCAAAACAATCACCGTCACCCCCCTCTAACCAGTCAACATTTGCACCATCTTGATTGCCCCCAACATTACAGTTTATACCATCTTCCCTTCTGAGGATGAATTCTAAGCATTCGGAAGGGACGTCCATAATAATTTCTCCTCCCAGGTTGACAGTGTAAAGTACTATGTGAGTGAGAGGGTCTAATGCAGAAGTGGAGGAAATACAAAAACCTAATTCCCCAAGGCGTTCCAAATTGTTTTCCCCAAATCTTTGAGAGAGCCAGTCTTTGTTTACCCGAACAGGGGCAAGGGTGTCATTCCTTTCCAATTCGTGGATGCAGATTTTAGGGTTTTCTTAGGCACTCCATCCAGACAGGGAGGCGCCGCTTCTTCGCATTGCAGCAGTCGGAGGAGGCGTTGTTCTTCTCTCCTTCCCCGTTGAAGACGCTCCTTCCTTCAACGCCACCAATGTGACCTCGTCTTACAGCCACGTCGAGGGTGGTCCTCCCTCCAGCGCTGAAGACGGCGTTCCTCTTCCCAGCCACGCCGAGGTTGCTCCTCCCTCCAACCATGCCTAGGTTGGTCCTCCCTCCAGCGCTGCTACTGTCCCTCCTCCCTCCAACGTTGTGAATGTTGTTGTTGTCCCTCCTCCCTCCAACGCTGTGAACGTTGCTGTTGTCCCACCTCCCTCCAATGCTGTGAATGTTGTTGTAGCCTCCAGCGCTGCTCCCAACGTCGATGCAGCCTCCATCGCCGGTGAGGTCGCCTCGCAATGCAACTCCATCGAGGTTGCTTCTCCCTGCAGCGCCGCTGAGGTCACTTGATGTTGCAGCTCCACCGAAGTTCTCCTGCGTTGCAACTCCGTTGACGCTCCTGATTTTGTTTTCCAGTGCTTCTCCTGTTCTGCAGATGTCTTCAGGTTCCGCTTCTGTAGAGGTATTTGTTGCAACTGATCTCCTGTTTTTGTAGCTCTTTTCGTTCTTGATGTTGTGCTCCTCTTGTTTGTGGCTATTGAAGCTCCCTCCGTGTGTGTAGACAATGTTGGTGATGGTGTCACCGTGGACAACGTCGGTTCTCGTACATTGTTGACAGCATTGCAGACCTTCTTCGTTGTCGTATGACTTCCTGCAGGTATGCAATGTTGATCTCCATCGTGTCGCATTCTCTTTGGCAATATGTTGTTTGTTCTTGCTAGTGCCTGCGTGTGGTTCCGTATGCCTTGTTTCAGTTGGCGGACAGAAAGAACAGATGTTGTAACTAGAGCTCCAATTTCGTGCATTGCTGGAAGTGCTAGGTACCCGAAACCACTCCCCCTCATGGGTCTCCTGGTTAGCATTGCATTCTCTGAAACTAGTTTCTGACTTGGTGGGATGTTCTCCTTCTGCCTTCGTGTGACATTGCAGGACCTCTCTGCCATTGCAACTTCGACTGAAATTGCATCCTTTTGGCAAGATGCGTACTCCTCAGCATCTTCGACAATAATGTCGTCCAAAACAGAATGCAGCTCCTTGAGCTGAATCAGACCCTGCTCAGGTGTCTTACCATTGGCCACTTTGAAGACCCTTGTCCACTGAGACAAATCAAGTGTACTGAGAATCAAAGGTAACTCACCTTCATCACCGTTGTTTTTTTATCATTTCTGAGTCAGTATGTTGGATGAAGGTGTGAATTTCAGTAGGCTTAAGGCTCGCAAGCGTAGCTTGGATTATTGGGATTGGAGGAGGCAGTGGGAGATCGTATCCCATCGCCTGTAAGTCCGGATGCCAAACTGCTTCTTTGACCAGCGACTGTCATCAAAGCACAATTCAAAGCATAAATTAGTATAAAGAGCAGAAAGAGAATCTAAAAGAGATTCACCATCTTTTAAAGGATGGAGTTAAAAAAAGGGTTTTTTTTAAACTTCTCTGATAATTTCAGAGTAGATTCTAATTCCACTTCAATATTCAAATTCAAGCTAAGGTTTACTAATCAAAATCTTTTGAAGATAGTTCTCAATCTGTATAGTAAAAAGGAGACCAAATCAAAAGCTGATTTGTTGTTCATTAGCAGATAAACTTATCAAACAGAAGCTTTATATCAGTTTCAGTATCTCAATCAAGAATGGTAGAATATGAAACAATATTCAACTAACTTTTTCAGGCTGATTGAAGCAGATCAGTCATGTATATGGACTCCAATGTAAGTTTAGATGGAGTAATTTAAGCATAACTGCATAACTAACATAACTTATATACTTGAAATCTTGAATAGCTAGGGAGCAAACAAGGTCTTTTTTTGTAATAATAGCGAGTCAGTACATAAGTAATATAGGCCTTGTATCATCAGTACTTGATCGAACCAAAGCTTTGTGTATAGTCCGGCAAACAGTCCTACGAAAAATTGGAAGCATGAGAAGAGACTTTCATAAAAAGGTCTGCAGCAGGAAGTAAAATGACGAGCCAATAGGTTAAGTCATAACCATAAGTTCGTAATCCCAGCATGCATAAAATAAGCCCTAAATCTGAATGATTCTTAAGCTCGATCCAACTTCCAGCAACCAAAGAAATCTATAAGCAGAGAGAGTTTTTGCATAAAAGTCCATGAAGTGACTTAAGCAAATAAGTTGCAAACAAACAGAGTCTTCATCCGCCCAGAGTGTAGTCTGTAGAATTTTTGAAAGAAATTCCCGAGAGGTGGTATTCCTCACCTATATCCATATTAGACAGCAAACCGTTAGTGTGCTACTTGATGTATACGAGGTGTCTTCAGAATACCACAACTTGTTATCGTACATTCACAAGAGAGAAACTTTTAAATCAAACAATACTACTAATGCAAATGTAAGAGCAAACTTCACAGAGAAATATTTTGTCTTGCAATCACAAATAGGCAACACCTGTTGGCCGGTGTTCTGGGAACCAAGTACCATCTTTTGGTCTGTCCTGAGCTAGATTGTGTCTTGAGCTACTGATCTATTGCTAATGCACAGCAAAGACTCCGACGAGACTACAAGAAGTCGAATCAACAAAGCTGGAGTATCAGTAATCTCAAAATCAGGCTAGGACATGTGTATGTCACGATATTGAAGCTTAGTGCAGTTCAAACGACTCAAACAGTCAGTGAGCTATTTGATTAACCCCTTAGCGCTCTGAAGTGCAGAAAGTGGACGATGAACAGAGTTGACTGCGCACTGTAGTTGGAAAACAATGATTTTGCAGTCATCCATTTTTTCCCAAGTTTGGCTTTGGGTTTATAATTGATTCCATGTCATAGAGGTGGTATTAGTGAATGCTATTGGAAGTGAAAAATAGTTATAGTCGAACATGTCAAGTTGTCAACTTCTTGAGGAAAATTGGATATGCCCGAGCTCAAAAAAGGATTGTAGTGGCAATTCCAGGACTTAAAATTTCAACGGGTCAGCCAAAGTGGGCCATACATATTTATATTTAGAAAATGAAGGCTTCAATTTAGTAAAATGATAGAACAGATCATCACAAGTTTTTATATAAGAAGGCAATAATGATGATTCCCTACAGTACAGTGCCACATGTCCCAACACCAGGATTTTGCATTAGTCTATGTGAATGTCACGGAAGTGGCGGTTAGGTGGTTGAAGCGTGAAATGGCGGTTGACACTATAAGAAACCCGCGTTTTAGTTGGCGTTTTGTAAATCATTCAGATGGATTTTAGGTGACGTCGGAAAAAACAACTTGTGTTTTTTCACGTCCAATATAACATCTGGATGTCAACTTAGATGTGAAAAAACACAAGTTATTTATCCCGACGTCACCTAAAATCCGTTTGAAAAAATTACAAAACGCCAACTAAAACGTGGGTTTCTTATAGTGTGAATGGCACAGTACAAAAATGAAGAGTGATGGCCCATTCCAAGCTTTTAAATTTTTTGAAAAATACTTTTACTTGTAAACAATTTGAAGTGCTACTACACTAACAATGACTGGCGGCTGTTGAATTGATATTGCCGTCTCAATGTTATTGAAGAATCAAGAGATCTATGCACAAAACACCTACTGCAATAATGAATTGTTGCTGCCAGGACCACCAATTCATTGTTGAAGCTTAAGATTTTTTGAAGGACGCCTTCAATGCTTACTTCTACTACTCATTCATTAATTTCAGAGCTACCTTGTTGAAGAAGAATGACTTACAATATGCAGAAGAGCTCACAATGCATACAAACATCAACAGACTATCGGTTCATACTTGTCTACTGCAGCAATTATCACCTTCCACAGTTTGACATCATCACTCATACTCCACGTAACAATTGAGTGTCTGCAAACACTTCAACAATCAGATAGTGAGGGTACACCACATGCCGCAATAGTCACAGAGCTTGTGGGGAGAGAGAAAATACGTTCCTGAATACTTGCTAGGCCACATCTGATAGAAACTTCACGTAGTTGTTGCTCATCCAGAGCAAATATTTCTTGTCACGCATGATATTTATTCTCGTCTTAATCTTCCCATAGCATCATTTGAAGGAATTACAAAGTCAAATTTTGTGAACAGATCCACTGACCTTATTTGAAATCGTATGCTGCATGGTACTACAGACTGTGCAATACATGCGCACTCCCAGTGACAGAAGTTGACAAGGTATCCTTCCAGCAATCCATGCAGTGACTTCTGTAAGTGCCCATCGCTTTCTTGCATTCCATGCTTAGTAGGTTGAAGACATCTACATTGTGCAGAAGTCCTCACAGTTAGGAGAACATATAGAAAATGACATTTCATGGCTACCTTATAACAAAATCTCAAACACGTCGGATTTTACAACTTCTTGACAAAAGCTTTTTACTGCAGAAAGTAGTTCCAAAGAGAGTGCAAAGGACTGACAACCCACGAGGCTTATGCTTTCTTTTCAGATACCACACTGCTAAGATTTTCGGTTGGAAAGTAAGGATTCCAAAAGGGCAGCCCTTGGGTTTCAGCAACGCCGTTAATGATACCTTGCGTCTACAATTGTGGCCTGATTCTGGTCATGGAAGACCACAACGACAGCTCCTCCCAGCTGCCAACATTAGAGAGTCCACACACAGTACCTTGGGAGCAAGTCCTGGACGACAATTTGGACAAGACAACTCCACTGATTAGTGATGGTTGCATGCACCAAGGTAACACAGTAGCAAGACATGCACATATTGATGAAATCTGCATCTCCTCAGACCGTGGAAAAGATGACAAGCACACCTCACAAGTTCGGAAAGACAGAGGACTATCGGAGGACCACACACGACAATACAAACGACGAAAGCTTGGCGACGTTAAGGACGATGAAGTTGTAGGTTTGCTGCAAGTGCCAGCAGCTCTTGTACGTGACAACACTGACTAGAAAGGTACCAGCTCTACAGCACTTCCATGCAGTCCATTCGTATCCCCAATACTACTGTGGCAAGGCTAGACTTATAGATCTTTCTCAAACCGCCATCAGAAGATGCCTCGCGCTATATTAGACCTGGGCATCCCCGTTAGAATACCCTCCAACACCCGAACACAACTTCCACACTGAGCATCATGTAGCTGCGAGGGTGACTGGCTTCTCAGATTGGCTATTAATTCATATGTTCAAACGGACGACGTGAAGTTGTGTACGTCGTCCTACTAGATGACGGGCACAAGGTACATGTCCCATGTGGACAATTAGAGCACATACTGTTGGCACCACATACTAAAGATGCACATGGCGGAACAGCTCACAGTTCAGTAGAAGAGCAAGGCTTACCGTGTCACCTGTCTTCCTTGGCAACTACCAACGATGTTGATGAGTCGTCCTACACCAGCGCCTTCCTTTCTACTGAAAATCCTCGGCAACACCCTCGCCTTCACAAACACGTGAAAATCGACAGCGGACTCCAAGACACAAGCTTCACTTCCGATTCTGATGCTCTCTTATCCGCAGCAGCAGCAACCTTCTGTACCGTCAACAAACAAGAAGTACAGAAGTGCTTTGGCAAACTTGACAAACGCCATCATCCTGGACGGCTATCATGTGCTCCAACCTCTTTAGAACTGTCCGTTGTTGATAGCCCAGAAAGGCTACCAGCTTTTTCTAACTTGTTTCAACAAGTACTGCTAGATCAAGCCTTTGACAACCACGACATGAGGCACAAGGAATCTCTCGGCGACATGGCTGATGAACACGAAGTCGCCTCTACCACTCTTGTACAATCAAGTGCTCCACATGCGCGTCCACTGCACGAAATTGTTGTTGACAAGAAGAATAAAGCTGACGAGAAGCTCAAGTTCTCTATTACGGGCTCTACTGTCTACAGCAAGTCCACGCTACGTCGACTGAGGGGTCATGGAGCGGGCAACGCGCATGGCGGAACGACTTCAACAGCCAAAGACACCGCCGAGCCACGTGAAGCACAACATCTGCAAACGCCGTTGCGCGCCTTGAGTCGCCATCGCGCATACAGACCAGCTAAGCAGGCACAACACACGTCGAAATCGTAGATGAATGGCGGGCCCGTGCATTACCAAACTAATCGTGGCGCTCCACTTTCAACGGAAACTTCCCCCATTGATGACGACGTTAAATCAATCTCTGTACAAGTTCCTCCACCTACCTCTGTTGCAGTGCCTGACACATCCGGCATGCGCGGGCGTCATGTTGCTGGCAATGCACAGCCTGCTTCTCGAGGTCCCCGACCTAGCAATCACGCCGCAGAGGCAGCAGCTTTTGCATTGGCCTTCTCAGAAGACACTTGGACAACAAATCAATCGACATTCATCCATGACCTAGTCCGCTTCACGGGGCCATCAGCGGGACCATCTTTTGTCTACTAGCGCATGCCAACCAAATTGGGATTATTTGGCCGTTTCTGGAGTG
Source organism: Rhytidiadelphus loreus (assembly GCA_947034895.1). NCBI lineage: Eukaryota > Viridiplantae > Streptophyta > Bryopsida > Hypnales > Hylocomiaceae > Rhytidiadelphus > Rhytidiadelphus loreus. Next base: position 50,155,645 of record OX344761.1, on the reverse strand, counting down.
ACCGCACATTGGCGACAATTTGTCAGGAAACTAATCGGTATGCCAGTGAGGCAGATTCCGAAAGCCGCTTGCCCGTAGGTGGTCCATATTGGTGGCCTCTAAGTCCCATGGAATTGCGGGCTTTCTTGGGAATTTGCTTGATGATGGGCATCAAGAAGCAGCCAAATCACAGATCCTATTGGAATAAGGAATTTCCATTCCTTTACTGTGACATTATTGCTAGCACAATGTCCCAAGGAAGGTTTGAGGACATTATGAGGTGCTTCCATGTGTGTGACGATAACTCTTTAGATAGAAACGAATCCACAGCAAGTGCGCAGAAGTTAGCAAAGCTTGGCTGGCTCATCACGGAGATTCAGGAGAGGTGCAAGTTGAGTTGGAACCTACACCAGGAGGTCACTGTAGACGAATCAATGATTCGCTACAAGGGTAAATATTGTCCTATGAGACAATACTTGCCAAAAAAAAAAAAAGTGGGGAATAAAAGTTTGGTGTCTGGCGGATGCTCAAAAGAAATATGTCTACGATTTCGACATTTACACTAGATCTGCACGTAGAGGAGGCGAGGAACAAGGAGCCAAATCTGGCTATGATGTTGTAATGCTTTTGTTGTGTGGGCTACATGGAAGAGGGCACGTGGTGGTCACTGACAACTTTTTCACTTCTGTAAAGCTCATACATGACTTAGCGGCGCTCGGAACATATGCTGCAGGGACGGTCGTGAGGAACCGCATAAGCCTTTCCAAAGCATTAGCTCAAAAGCAACGCTTTGTGGGAGCACCTCGAGGTACCATTGCGTGGCATATGCACATGAGTAGGCAAATTTGTTGCGTAGTCTGGGTTGATAGGAAGGCCGTTCTCCTTCTATCATCCTTTTACACACCTTTGCCACGTTTGGGTGAGCATTGGCCAATTGTGCCTCGGAGGGTTGATGGTGTTGAGAGGAACATTGTGACATCACCAGTGCACAAAGGATACACGAAGTTTATGAGGGGCGTTGACGTTGCTGACCAGATAAGAGGCAGTTATTCCTCTCAAGTGAGGAGTCACAAATGGTGGCATCGAGTTTTTTTCTTTTTGCTAGATACGTCTGTAGTGAATTCGTACATGCATCTTATACGAGTCCATCTGTGAGCGTTTCGTGCAGCGCCCTCTGGAGCGTGTAGATTTCCAGCTCATACTAGCCGAAGCGTTGTGCAAGCCCTGGCAGGTGCACCGATGTGGTTTCACATTTGCGGCTATCAGTGCCTGCTGTTCATTCCCTTGTGCGTACTCGCTGTAGGAGGCAATGCCGCTTCTGTTTCTCAAAAAAAAGGACCAATCTAAGTTGCCTACAATGTGGAGGTGTGTACCTACATCTAGGTGATTGTTTCTCTCGCAGTCACTATGCTCTACGTCGTTGAAGCAGCGTTGTAGTCATCATCCCAATGGGGCGAGGTGATGGCGACAATTTCAGTGCTTCATGGGAAGTCACGCCCAATGTAAGTCGGTTTGGTAGAGAACGACTGTAGTGATTGAAAATTTGTAGTTCTAGAAACAGTGGAGTGGTTCATTGTGGCTACTGCAAGTACGGGTTGCCCCTTCCTCTGACCGTGGAATAGAATGTTGAAAGTTGTGCTCAATCGTAAAATAAGTTCACAAGTACTTGCACATTACTGAGATGAGAGAATTTGTTGTCGTTGATGCTATAAGTAATAGGATCCGCAATGTCTGTTTTGGAAGAGGGCAACTTCAGTTCGACACAGACCTGAAGGGTCCACAAATTGTTCTGTCGGTGGATCAGCAATGGAAGGGGAGGAGAATGTATTTGTGCTTATAGTCGAGCATACTGACAGTGGAAACAAAAGTGCTTACATCGCACTTGAAACAAAAGGACGTCAGGGTTCACCTTTTTCGGCAAACTTGTTTCGATAGAACTTGTGAGGTTGGTGTGCAACTGTGCTCTTTGGTTCACTGCTGGTCTCCACAACAGCGATAATGAGGCCGAGCGGGAGGCATGATAGTGCAACTATATGGTCGGAAAAACTTTATCGTATTGAAGTTTCAATTTGAAGTCTTTTTCTTTTAATGAAATATATGAGGATGACGGGAAGGTTGATACTAGGTGTACAAGCCTTATGGAAGGCAACTGCTACAATGGAACTAGTATCCGAAACTTCAAGTGAATTTCTTGGTCAAACTCATGTATGCTTGTTGATGGATTTTGATGTCTGTTGCTCTTCTGTAGATTGCTCACTACTACCATAAACGTCCATACATACATCGATGAAGTCATTGTATGGTATATGAGAGATGGACAGATGTAGAAACCGCTCAGGTGGGCTCACTTTCTGACTGTGAATGCTAATTGTCGTTTCACATTCAGCACTATAACTGACTTGGCACAGGTGGGCTCACTTTCGGACCGTGAATGCTAATCGTCATTTCACATTCAACACTATAACTGACTTGGCATTTGCAGTTGTCGCAGGTTTTGCTTCTTCTACGAAATACACACTGAGATGAAAATGCAGGGTACTGTCGTCGAAGACTGCGAAGAAGGTAGTGCTTGGTACTTGTACAGGACATAATGCTGTAGACAATAAACAGCAGGTTGGTCATGCTGCAAGATTTGTACATGGCTACTAGTATGTAACCTTCTATTGTAAACATTATGTGAACTAAGTTCTTTTGGCTTTCTCGAGCTCTGTAATAAGATATACTTACGAGTAAAAGCTGTCTTTGGAAGTTGTGGAAGTCATGCACATTATTTGTGAGGGACTGATTTGAGCTTGACATGCATTTTCTTCGCTTTCTTGAAATTTCAGACAGAAATGCTTCCACGTACAATTCTATGGAAGCTCTAGAATTTCTAGATATCATCAATAAGTAATTCACTACAAACCAGGATTCTTGCGGTAGTTCTGGGCATTTGTGGCTGTCGGGGTTGAAGAAGCTCCTTTCTGCTAAAGCGAGATATGTTGGCAGTTGGAAAACGACTAACTATAATCTTAACAGCAAAGTCATTACTGATGACAGGTAACATCGAACAGTGAACATGATTTCATTTTATAATTCTTTGTGTAGGCCAAGCCCCGCACGTCAATCAATAAACAAATGCACGGAAAACTATAAAATATAGGAGATCGGTCATGTCACCGGTCTGGTCTGCACTTTCAAAAACAAGACCTTCTATCTATCTATCAGGAGGCCGATGCATTGCAAGCTCCTCCAATTATCACTAGTGCCACAATTTTTATTGCAGTATGCACTTCCCCACTCCTAATTTGATTATCTGTCACAAGTAATTTTCGCTACATTTTTCCGACTTTCCCTATGGCCGCTTCAACCTCATCTTCACCGGACTGACCACCTACCCGTCCAGGTCAACGCTTCAATTATCGCAATCAAACTTCATGATCTTCACATTAGCACCTTATTTCAAAAAAAAAATTCTTCTTCCAGCAATATGTGTCGTAATTCTACAGATCTTACGGTTACTTCTTCCATTGTGATCAACAGTGCTGCATTATTCTCCTGCAAAATTTCTGCACTTTTGTCCCTGCTATTCCCTCCTCTCATGAATCCCGACGCTTCAGGGTTAAGCAACTTTAATGTTGGAGTTTAAGGCCCAAGTTAAGGCACGTAGCCCAAACAAGCCGTCAATATAAAATTATTTAGATGAGTCAGGAAGTTAAAAGAGATTCAAGGGAATCCATAAATTGTCAGGATGAGAGTCCCAACAGGGACATGGTTTCATTTAAAACCACACATCTAGCTCGTTCAAGACAATAAATCACCAACCAAAAGTTTGTTTTTGTAATAAAGAAATTCCCATAATAAGTAGGGCTTAATATATACTGTGAATTGCTATCGTAGTGCATAATTATATATAATAATAAATATATGAATATGCATAAGATATGTATATAAGCCTTTAATAAATAATCATAATTCTTAAAAAAAGAATTCAATGTTATCCATTTATAAGAACCAGCAGTAGACTAGTAACTAATAATGATTTCTCGAAAACTAGTCTAAAAAAGATGAAAAAAAAAAAAAAAAAAAAGTTTTTTTTTTTTTTTTTTTTTTTTTTTCATTTTTTTCAGCCTCTAGGGGGTTCTTCTTGTCACCAAGAGGTACCAAAAAACAAGAGGGTAATGGTTATAATAATAAATCAAAATCTTAATAGAACATCTTTAACAAATTTCAAGTGAATCTTATTTAATTATTTTTTTCTTCTTAAAATCTAACAAAGTCCAATAAGTAGCAAATCAAAGTTGTTCAAGGGACCACGGTAATAGGTCCTCGGAAATAGGTCCATAATAATAGGTACCAAAAATAATAAAATTTGACCAAAATTTTGAAATGAAATCTCTAAAAAATTATATGCTCATAGGCTCACAAGCTCACAAGCTCATGCTCATACGCTCATAGAATAGCAACCCTGCATAGTGAGAGATTGTGATTTTAGACTATGATTAATTATCATTTGAAAATTCCCTTCCATACATTGGGTTGGTTTAATCACTCACACCATACTTATGTTTTCCAAGAAGCAATCTTGTTTGCAATCGATATGGAATATGTGATTTTGTATCTATTCTATATGTCCATATCCATATTTGTATTTGTATTTTGTATCTGCATCAATATTTGTATCCTTGAATAACGGCCAAGATTGTCTCTAATGACAATGATCAACGATGATTATTTATTTACTATGTACCCAAATATACTATCCTTGTTCTTTTTTAAATTGGAGATCAACGGCATTGGAGGTAGGGGATTTTCTTAAAAACACAGATCAATGGCTCTAGGGTTTATCAAAACAAGAAGGTCGTTAATAGCAAAACCAAATGTGATTGCATATTTTTATTACATAGTATTACGTAGTATAATTGTAGGCTACTTCAAGCTAAATTATTTTTTATTTTATAACCTCTAATGACACCCAAGCTTCATTTATATATAGTCACAAAATAGAAGCATGGAATTGGAGGGTGATTATTACTCTTAAGTAGATATATAATTAAAAGGTCTAATTTTTTAATTTGAGTTGCAACATCTAAATCAAAGTTAAATAACATGTTTGAAGCAAAAATCAAACTAGACCATATCAAAGTCTCAATTCATGAACAAATAACATGTAAGCAAGTAAAGAAGCGTTAGTTGATGATATAAGAAATAATTGTTTTTGTTGACTCTAACACTCTTACACATTTGAATTCCCTTAAGACAAAGAGTCTTTGTATATATAAGGTACTCTTTGTTTGCTTTAGACCAAAGAAAAGGAGACTTTCTACTTATAAAAGCTACATGTGAGGAAGTTTGAATAGGACCTCCCTCAAAAAACAAGTGAGTATTACAATGGTAAAGAATCTCTTTGAATAGCTGCTCGTTGGCTCTGGGTCAAAGTAGACACTATAAAAAATCCACGTTTTTTGCTATGTTTTACTGCAAACATGTGATGTTTGATAAAACATGAAGATTTCGATGGACATTTGGCTTGAGAAGCTAGATTTTTGTGGATGTTGTAGAGAACATTCGCACATTACTATAAAACCAAATTATCATTGACGTTCATGTTTTATTTGACATGACCAAAGACATGCTAATATTTTTAGGGAAATCATGAAAAACATAGACAACGACGTCAACAAGTAGACCCATTTTAACTATGGGTAATTTAATAAAAATTACTACAATCTATGATAAAATGTTGACCATATGTGAAAATTTTAGAGGAAGGGTAGCAACATGGCATGCTTTGCAAAAAAGGACAATGGATGGATGTGCACCATATATGAAAAGAGAAGCTCTTAATACAAGTGGGGTAGTAGGAAGATTGGCAACCCATATGGGATATGTAAAGTAAGAATTGTATTCAATATTCAATGTTTGAAACAACATGATCCATATGTCTGAAACAATGTTTATATGTTTGAAACAACTTCTAGATGTCTGAAATAACGTCAAAATGGCCATCAAAAATTCTCTTGATGATAAAAGGTAAGTTTTCTTTAATTCTTGGTGAATTCAATAATTTTGCTTGTTTGTTTTATTTTATTTTTTAATTTCTTAAAATAATTTCTTATTGTTGATCTTGCCTTAAAGGTAGGATATGCATCAATTGATGTTTTAAGAAACATCTAATATGACATCTCAAAAAATAGCATCAAAATTTTCAAAGAATATAAAAATGTGCTGACTAGGCATGCCATGTCATCATTGTTGATTACCACATAACTTTTCCCACCACCACGTCAAGTACCATATCATAGATGGTTTGAATGGAAAAAATCCTACGTGGCTCTCGTGGCGTTGATATGGCATCCACATTTCACATTTTGAGGAGCTTGGAAGACCATGTTTTCTGTTCTGTCCAAAAAAAACTTTGTTTTCTTGTAGCGAGATGAGCCCTTGCATCCACAAAAGATATATGTGAGGAAGTTTGAGTAGGACCTTCCTTAAAAAACAAGTGAGTATTACAACAACAAAGACTCTATTAGAGAAGCTACCTATTGGCTCTGGATTAAAGGAGAGGAGCCCTTGCATCTAGAAGAGTTATATGTGAAGAAGTTTGAGTAGGACCTTACTCAAAAAGTAAATCAATGTTACTGATAGATGCTCTTTGCTTCTTAGCATTGGATTGAAGAGGAGGTCTCTTTGCTTAAATAGAAGCTAAAAGTGAAGAAGTTTAAATAGGCCCTTTACTCAAGAAGCAAATCAATGTTACATGGACAAAGCCTCTCTTACAATAGTTGCTTAGACTAAAGGAGAAGAAAATTTGTATTGCTAAAAACTACATGGGAAGCAGTTTGAATAGGATTTTTTTTTAAAAGTGATCCAAGTTACATAGACAAATTCTCTAATATAATTTCTAGTTGTTAATTATGGATTAAAGGAGAAGAAACTTTGCATTGACTTCCCTTAGAGTAGCTACTAGAAAAATATTTGTATAGACAAAAGGTACTTTATATATGAGAAAGTTTGAATAGGACCCTTCTCCAAAAGTAAGCTGGTACTCCATGGATAGAATCTCTCCTTCCATAAGTTAAGATCACCTAAAATCAAGAAAATTTCTTTAACAAGCATTGTTAAGTGTCAAAAAGTTCTCATTTTTAATCACATAAAGACAAATTTTGCAATAAATTTGCGTGAAATCCAAGAATGATATTTGATTATAATATGCAAAAATTATAAGAGGTCAAAGTTGAATTGGTAGATTTGTCATATTTTCAAGATTCACACCTTAAAGAGAGTGCAATAAGAATCTATTTTTTATCTATTTTTTATCTATTTTTTCTAGGGCTTGCTTTTGAGAACATACTCAAATTTCGGTGATCCTACCTTAACCCTCAAACCCTAGGTTGGTCATTGTGGAAATCATCTTTTTAGGTACTATGTGAATTATTTGCTTAAAAAAAACCAAGAGCATTCATTGGAGGTCAAACTATTGTATAAGACCTCCCATTTTCATACAATACTTCAAAAATGAAAATTTGCACTTCTATCTTATATAAAAGGATTCTATGTCATCCATTAGATACTTTTAGGCAACCATGGCGTTATAGTGTTAAACTTAGTAAAGTAATAGTATCCACTCCCAACCCTACACTACAAGCTAACCCCTATGAATGACCCTAAAACCAAACAAAGAGTCATTATCTACACTTCCAACAATCCAACTCCATGACTTCTAAATTGTTAGGAGGAGGAGTTTGAGGCTCACATTCATAACATTGTTAACCAACCCATGTACTTCTCCTTTCAAGATTAGGATAATCCCTCCTAGGATCCATATGGGTGACTCAATTCATTTTAATCTATAGAGTGTAATTAATTAGCTAGCTAGGTTTGTAAACACACAAGCTCAACATTGCTAGTAATTCTCAAATCCTTTTTTTCTTGATTGCACATAAAAAGATTATTCAATAGGAAACAAAACAATGATGATTGTTGTGGATATTCTTTCTCTTAATTATAGCAATGGGAAGTTACAACATTAGGAGGCTTCCGCTTTCAAGGAGCAAAAGTGACCTCAATATTGGTTAATAATGTTATGTTAGCATGTTTATGGGGGCTACCATGACACAAGTAGTGGATGGGTTTATAGTGTGAAATAGGGGTCTACTTCATCCATCTTTGAAATTCCATAAAAAACCTGTCATCTTTTGAAAAAATTGATTATTGGTCCAATGAGTTCTTGTTGCAAATAGGAGGTAGTCACACCTTCTTCACCAAGTAAACTTCTATAAAGAATGAGAAGTTGGTGAGAAAAAACAAGAACCAATGGGAAGTAATTCTGGATGAAGAAGGTATGACACCCCTTTTGTGTCATGTGGAGGATGGGAATGAAGAATGGATTCACCTACAATCACTTTTATGCAGTAATTTTTCAATCAAAATGATATGTTGAACCTATTGTATTGATACAGTCATATCTAGACTAACACAGTACTTACAAAACTCAAGTTCCATATACAAGCAACAGATACTCACAGATCTTTATATAGCTAGCACCAAGTTGTATATATTAATGCTTAATACATCTAACACATATACACTCTACCAAGCCGTGTCCAGAGTACACCATAGCTACAAAAGCCTAAAGCACTAACTAGCTAAACTTGAGAGCAGTACATGTGTACAGAAAGGAGAGAGAGCTACATCAATAGCCATGCTAGGGTTAACACCTCCATGTGTTAGGCGGGAATCCATGATCAAGAATGTACTCGATGGTTCATCTTCCTAGTTTCAAAAAATTGTTGCGCTAGTCATGATGATAAATTCGAGTTTTGTACTAGGACGTGTATCATCGAGTGTTGTAGCTTTCATCCAACAAGTTACCACATGCATCAACAATTTGTTTTTGAATTAAAAATAGAGAAGCCAACTAGCAAAATTGCAAATATTTCTCGTCGCTTGTAGTGCGAGGCAAGTGATGCGCATAGCCACCAACAACAAGGGTAAAATCAATAGCAACAACTTCCCAAAATTGGCAATAGAGATGAAACTTAGGGGTGCAAGGAATGCATTACCAAGAGAATATACTTCCATGAAGAAGTCTTCTTCACGCCCATTATTCACCTCCAAAGGAGAACGATGAACGTGGAGAAGATTTTATAGACTAAGAATATTCTCTGAAGAATGGGCTTGCAGCGAAGAAGGTGCCGTGACTACCCCGAATGCTAACGCCGCTTCCATTCTGAAGCAATTTAGTCTGACTGACTTTTTGTTCAAGGTCGTGAATGAGTTCGGTTCCCTACTTCCCTTAGCTGCTTGTTTTGCCTTTCAGGTGACGGTGACGGTGGCGGTGGCGGTGGCGTTTGGTGGTCACTCGTGGCGGGGAGCCATTCTGCATTTCAGCTTCAGTAATCATGGCCCATTTTTTCACCAAGCAAGCGAGCTCGTATGCGCTGGGCCGCTCCATCTACCCCGCGTCCTTGTTCAACTTTTTGTCGTCGCTCACGCCCTCGCACTCTCTAGCCTGGGATGTCGGCACTGGAAATGGCCAAGCAGCAATTCAGGTTTTCTCCTTCACTTCCGTTCGTAAGCTCAATTGCTCACAAAATATATGGAGATTTGCAACAAAAGGCGAGTTTAGTTAATTGGAATCTGTCCAAGTTTTGGGATGTGGCGCTAAGTATTTTATCCAGAAAATAATGACTACGTCGAACGGCTTTGAGAAATTCATTGCATCATGGGAGAACGCATTCTGGTGGATCAACTGGACTACAACCGTGTGAGATCATGCGCTCTCGAGTGTAAATTTAGGGTTTGGTTTTGGTTTTGGGGAGCAATTTGAAAATCTAGTGGGGTCGGAGATGAGTCTGAACTAAGGGAACCAATCCCGAAAGTGACACTTTGTCTCACCCGGTCATCGATCCCACTATTTGGTTGAGGAGATCTGTAAAATATTCACATAAACTCACCAGCGATTGAAAGAGAAACACAATACAAGTGTCTTAAGTTTAATTTCAATAATATAGTAATAAATATTGTAAAGATTTCCAAAATGGACATTAGACTACTAATGTCAACATTACTATCCTCGAAGCATCAAATATGTCCACTCCAACTCCTAGTGGTCGCTTCTCTCGTAGTACCAAATCGAAATCTAGGTGTTGCATTTTGGATGGTACACTTACTCCTCATTGATCTGACCCTCTCTCTTCAATGTGATTCAGGAATATTCTGCTCACTTTCATTCATTGTACGTAGCACGCTTGTCTCAATTCTCTTTTAGGTTTACTTCCCTTAAAATTAGTGTCATGTTTGCAGTTGGCGGATCACTATGCGAAGGTCATTGCAACCGACGCTAGCGAGCAGCAGATTCATCACGCCACCCAGCATCCCAATATCACCTACGCAGTCATTCATTTCCAGATGACAGAGCAGCATGTGAAACCTCTCGTAGCAGATGGATCTGTGGATCTCGTGGTATGTGCACAAGCCTTGCACTGGTTCGACTTGGACACCTTTTACGGACAAGTTCGTCGTGTGCTGCGCAATCCGGGTGGAGTCATTGCAGCTTGGTCATATGGGTATCCATCAGTAACGCCAGCTGTGGACGCCGTCTTGAGCTCCTTCACTGACCGAGTCTCTCACGACTGGGCTCCTCAGATTCAGTACATCAGAGAAGGCTACAAAACCATGCCCTTCCCGTTTGCACCTGTCGTCAGCTCCAAGCTCACCACGATTGGCCCTTTCCCATTTGAGTGCGCTAAAGAGGCGACGCTGGTAGAGTATATGTCGCATTTGCGGTCATGGTCGGCCGTTCAGAAAGCCATTGATGCTGGACGAGATGTGTGGAGCGAACAGCAACAGAAGCTCTTCACGGTTGCTTGGGGCGATTCTCCTCGGCGAATTGTGAAGTGGACTCTTAACACTCTCATCGGCACCATATAGACACAGATTTCACAACAGAAGCTAAGGTAATGATTCCGTTTGAGCAACTGACCATAGTTGCTATTATTAGAGATTCATAAATTTCTTTAATGACCTTGTTACCAATTGAAAGACCATTCGAGTGTATTTTAGCATGTATTAATAGAACACTACGTGAATAAGTTACGGATTTTCAAAGTTTGTACCAAAATCTGACTCTAGGCTCTGCTGTTCAGATAGTGTACACCCTCAAAATTGATACATACATTGTAGTGTTTGGGTGCTGCTACCGCAATTGAGAACAGCATTGAACAAGAAATTACTAGTACTGAGGATGTGGACACCGACACATGCATTTGAGAGTCCACTTGAAAGTAGGAGAAGAGGTATAATTACAATAGTTTCTTCTTGGTTTCAGAGGAGCATGATCGAAGTATGCTTCTCAAGTTCAATGGAATGCAAGTGCAAACCTACTTGAAGCTCAGACGATGGTCTCTGTACAGGTCTGTCTCTGATCCTTGCATGTACTCCTTTGTGTTGAGCTTCAAAACGTGGCCCAAGTGCTACTGCTGCCCTAGGTGTCCTGGAGCTAGCAGATCTATTCTTGAATGCTTTGAAAACTGGCGAGTTTGAAGCTTGTTGCCGCTGTATGGATGTGCCGTATCATCCTCGTGCGAAGAGTCTCTTTGTGAGCTCTTCCAATGGGCTAGTTTGCTACAACGGCTCCTCTAGCCTGCCTTCGCATACTTTCTGAAGGGAGCTAGAAGGTGCTAGCAGACTATGGCAGGTGGTGTCCCCAAACTTTGACATCCCATCCTGATAATCGAAGCCAATGGATCATGAAACCTGCCAATCACTTGTCTGCTGCTCAAAATTTAGTTACTACAGCGTCCTGTCTCGATCATAGTTTTCTTGATATCACCTCCTTGAATTGGTACAGGAGAGTGTCTTCGGAGGAACTGTTACTGAGAGAAATACCTTCGGTGTGCTTGGAGCTGTACATGTCGATGTAGCGCCGCTGGTTCGCGGTTAGAGATGCCTTGGAGGTCAGGCTGTCGCCTTCAGGTTGCATGGGAAGGAGGGAAAGGAGAACTTGAGACACGTCATACATTGATGGACGGTGAGAAGGGTTGAGCTTCGAGCAAAGAAGAGCGAGCTTGAGAGTTTTCTCCAGAGCGTCCAGATCATGACACGTAGCTCGAACGTGTGGATCGATCACATCTTGGATCGTTTTGCCTTCAAGTTTAGACATCACCTGCAAGAAGGTTGCACAAATCTCAGTTTCCAAATTGGTTATCGAATTTAGCAAAAGGTCGCAGAAATTTTGCCAGCTAATTAACTTCAGCGGTTCTGCAACGTGAGGTTGCAGAAATCTCAGTTTCCATATCATCAATGAGAAAAAAAGTTGTGATTGGTGTACCCAATCAAGCAGATTCACTTCGTCATCAACGGCCTTCTTGTTCGTCAGAAGCTCCAGGAGAACAATGCCGAAGCTGTACACATCCGATTTTTCATTCAAGCGAGACGTCTGTGCATACTCAGGATCTATGTACCCGATTGTGCCCAGGACGTGAGTGGAAGTGTGAGTTCTTGCTGGCTGAATGTTTTTTGCAATGCCGAAGTCAGCAACGTGTGCTTCCATATCTACGTCGAGGAGTATGTTGCATGATTTGATATCTCGGTGGACGACTTGAGGTTTGCAATCTCTATGAAGGTACGCTAATCCTTGTGCTGCTCCCGCTGCAATTTTGAGCCTTATATTCCAGTCGAGCTTGTTCTTCACATGCCCTACACCGGAGATTCATATTTTCCATTGTCAGAACAAAGTTTCTTGTCAAAGGAGCTATGCAGAAATTGAAATTTTCTTATGAAGGTCAATGGATATATGCTTTCCAGATGCAGGTGTTCGTTGGGAGAGTTACCATGAAGATGATCATAAAGGCTTCCATTTTCCATGTAATCGTAGAAGAGGAAGTTGCCAATGGCGGACATGGAGTAGCCGCGGAGAGTGACAAGGTTCCGATGCTTGATGTTCCCTAGCGTCTTCAACTCCGTCTCAAATTCATGAACATTTTGTGCAAATTGGTTGTACAGCTTCTTGATTGCAATGGGATGGCCATTCTTAAGGGAACACCTGTAGACTGTGCTTGAACCACCTCGCCCGATCACATGCTTCTCGCTGAGGTTCTCTGTGAGTCGCATCATCTCGTCATAAGATTGTGGAGCCATGCCCAGGTGAAATATCACAAAACTTGGTGGACCTGCATTCCATGTCATCCAGTGGAAATTAGCACCTGTCAAGTTGGAAGAACCTTGCTAGAAGTATGTCTAGATTTGCAAGATCATTGGAATTCAGAGAAAGGCGTGTCATATTCTCTGAATTTGCTTTAAGAAAACAGAAGCTAAGAATAATATGTACCTTGAGATGTTTTGTTGGAGGTTTTCAAGAATACTCGTGGTTGTGCATATCGAATGGCCACAACAGTCAGGAGAGCGAGCAAGCAAAGTGCTGATATAGTAATTCCCCACGTTGCTGATACCCCAAGTGCGCCTGCACAGATGTTGATGTTATTGACCGACTGCTGGACATTAGCACCCGGAGCAAGACTGGAGAAAGTCACGCATCCAAAATTTGTGGAAGTAGGCATTGCATCAACTTTTGGAATGAAATCTTTCTATTGCTTCATGCAAACCTGGGGGTTGCGATGCAATTTCTTTAGGCTGCTGAGTGGCCAGTCCACAAGTCGAACTGCTGTTCATGCAAAGCAGCGGGTTCCCAGTGTAGCTGCCATTAATCAAGCGAGGTTTTACTATCCATAAGAAAAAGCGCAACGGGAAAATGGTGGAGTCTATCGACTGTTAGAATAGACCTCATGGTTGCATGTCAAAACTGCAAGAGTACCTGAATCATTGCGACAATAAATACTTTTTCCTATTAATTCTCAACTGACCTGCTGGCTGGAAACTTTGCGAAGACCGGATCTTGAGGAATAGCACCCGAGAGATGATTGTAAGACAAGTTCCTGCATACAATAACATGATTTGAGAAATTTTGGCTCTCTTGGAAGTTTTGAGGAACAATTTAGACGGGATGTTAATGTTTTAAGGGACATTGAGAATGACCTCAATCACACAATTATTTACTCAGAAAGCAATGAGTGTTCTCTTAACATTTCATGACATTGATGTAGAAGTGCAGGCAATGAAACAATCTTAGGAAGAATTCAGAACTTACAAGTGTTTCAAGCTGAAGCATTCTTTGAGAGGCACTGGGATGGGACCTGAAAGATTGTTATAACTCAAGTCCCTGAACATCATAAGAAACTAATCAATAATCAGAATCTTGCGTGGTTTGAGTACCTAAAGCTTGTGGAAGATTAAGATATGTAAAGTACTTACAGGGACAGCAGCTCTAGAAGTTGACCTAGCTCTGGTGGAATAGGTCCTTGGATATGGTTGTGCGACAAGTCACTGCAATTACCCCAAATCAGAAAACTTAAAACCATTTGCTCTCTTGAAGTGCAAGTATTCAGTTCAAATCAAAATAATTACAGAAACATTCATCAAGTCGCTCTCCTGACTGTAAACATCTCTCGCTCTCCATACAGAAGCATCATCAACTCTAGAAAGTTTTGACAAATGATTTCAACCCAAACTCTCGATGAACATCAAAAACGTTTTGATGCTTGTAACGTACAGGAAGTTGAGACTCTTCAAGTTGCCTAACACAATCGGGATTGTGCCATTAAATTTGTTGTCATGAAGATCTCTGCCATCACAATAAAGTAGGTTACTACTCTGTTCTATGGTCCACGAACAATCAGCAAATAATGCATGTGATAAAATTACTTAGTTATTTGGTCCCCAAGACGCTTAATTCCCTGAACTATTGCACAAGTGCAGACCTTGGGTTTTACATGATGACAAACAACCAGGTTGCAAAAGAATACCTTGCTAGCACAAACTCCGAATAAGTGTATTAACTTTTCGAGACATGAATGGTCAAGCACCTGGGCACTGAATGGAACTCAAAGGAACAAATCTGAAAAAGTTTCTTCTAATGGTTTACTTGTTATGACGATAAGGCAGTGCTTAAGAAATTAATGATTTAGTAGGTCTTACATTGTAAGCAGATGCTCCAGGGTCGAGATTGAAAGAGGTACTTGCCCACTCAGATTGTTGTGTGACAAATCCCTGCACAAGAATTCATAGGAATTTAGACTACTTGTGTGCATTGTAAAAAGATGTGGGAAAAGGACATTCATTGCTGAATTTGTTTTCACAAATTATTTTATTTTAGTAAAATTGGGAAGCCCGAGTTGCTGTTATTTGGAGCGGCAAGAGGTGAGTTTAGACTTACAGTATGTCGAGGTTCACAATCATTCCTATCTCTTCTGGCACACTTCCGGTGAAGTGGTTGGATGACAAATTTCTGGCCAAAATAACCGGTTGCTAATAAGTACTCAATTAGAATGGCCAAGGAATGCCTTTTTGAAATCTCTTGAAATCAGATTCACAACATCTCAAGAAACTCACAGTAGGGTGAGGTTGGTCAGCTGCTGAAGTTCTGGAGAGATGCTTCCACTTAAATTGTTTCCGTGCACATTCCTGATCATACACCACAAAACACTTCAAGACTACATCTCTCTTGTGCATGCCAAATATAAGAGACCGAATGAAAACGCTTTCAATCAAAAAAACTATTTATTTCAAGAACTTTTAGATACATCACAATGAGAATCTTCTCAAGATTCATGAGGTCTTCCTGTGGTTTGACCATAGATAGACTTCCCAAAGAATCACAAGGAAAATTCTTTTCAAGACATTGTCTAATTTTACTGAAATCCCTGTTAAATATTAGACTCACACATTTTGATACAAGAATAATTGAACCTAGAGGGTAAACGATGACATGTATCAGAAAGCAGTTCTCTGAACTAAACATGGGAATATATATGATCTTACAGAATGTTGAGAGCAGTCAGAGAGCTGATATTTTCTGGAATTGACCCAGAGAGCAGATTGCCAGACAAATCCCTGCAAGATGGCGATTGTCACTTTTGCTGATCCTTTGGGTTTCATAAAAATAAGTTCGGGAGATTGACCAAATTGGAAATGATCCTCTCGCCGATCAGTCTCTTAAATCCGAGTTAAACATTCAAGACTTACAGTTCGAATAGGCCAGTGAGGTAGCTCAATTCGGAAGGTATCGACCCCGTCAAGCGGTTACCGCTCAGTTCTCTGTGGGAAATAACAAACGTTTCAGAAGACATCCCAACCGAGAAAGACATTTTAAACCAAATAAGGACTGAGAGAAGACGTTTCTTACAGGTAGTTCAGTCGAGACATGTTTCCAAATTCCATCGGTATAGTCCCTGTTATGTTGTTATTGTAGAGATATCTGCAGATTTGAATCTCATTGTCAGTCCACTGCAGTAGGCAACTTTTGTGAAAGTCACCGTACAACGTTGCTTCATCTTTCAAGCAAAAACTTAGTCTAGCTAATTCAAAATTTAGACAGTAAAATGGCTATGAATTTAACTTACAGTTTAGTAAGTGAAGTCAGATTCCCGAGAATTGGAGGAATCTCTCCATGTAGCTGGTTGTTACTCAGATCTCTGAACCAAATAAAAAGTTACTTGGGACTTCCCCAAAACATGGAAAAATTCCCAGTTTGCAATGAAGGTGGCTATAGGAAGGAAGAATGCAGTTCCTATTATACTAATGCTATCCTTGAGCCAGCTCTCTTTCTACAAATCAGATTAGAAGAATATATTATGCAATCCTGTGAAGCTTTTAAGTGTAGCATATAAGACATTCGTTAAACCAAGGATACTTACAGAATCACAAGGGCTTGCATTAGCCCTAAAACATCAGGAATTACGCCAGAAAGCGAGTTTGATTCCAATGACCTGGATAAGGATAGACAGAACATTAGTTGACGGTAAGTTCACTTCCACTTGAAATCGTCCGCTTGGGCACATGGAACGCATTACGTGAATCCACTCCAAAAGTCAGGAGAAAATTGTACTTACAAGGTGCTGACTTGTAAGTAGCCAATGTTATAAGGAATCTCCCCAGAAAAATTGTTATAGCTCAAGTCCCTGCCGAGAAGTATTCCAAGAGTCAGACTTTGTAACCGTTGAAGAATCTCAGAAGCTTAGAGAATGATGTGAAATGAAAAATTAGGACCAAATGAAGCTTACAATATCTGAAACGATGTGCAGTTTCCAACACCGGCCGGGACTGGCCCTGAAAGTTTGTTCTCTCGAACATTGCTGTGATCAAAACAGGAAACCGAGCTTCTGTCAAGGTTTATTACGAAAGGCTGGAAGGATTCCAGTCTAGACTACGGAAGAGGAGTTATGTCCGCCCTGTTTTGCAAACACATCTTCAGCGAATAAGGTAGATGTAACAACATTTCACTACGGACCATAATTAGTAGCATTGACAAATAATTTAATGGAAGACTTTGAAACTCACAAATAGGCAAGCTGTGTTAATTTGCACATGTCATCAGACAACCCCCCTGTGAGCTGGTTAGACTTCAACATCCTGCAAGTCAAAAATTAATAAGGTACAGTCGATGAGGAAGTCTTAATTACAGGACCAGATGAAATATAGGGACAATCATGATCAACATAGACATCAATTCAAGAAACTGTCAAAATATTATTGAAAGAAACTCAACTGTGCAACAGAGGTGAAAGATTATTTGAGTTAACGGGACACAAATAAATGTCGGTACACAATGAGATTGTTGCAAGACTGGAAAACTCATCCATTGGAATTAGTTTACACGGACAAATGAGGTTAAATAGACTCATTCCCATGAATTGCAACTTACAAGTATTGCAACGTTTCACTCCAATAGAGTAACGAAGGTATGGGACCCGATAGGTTGTTGATCTGCATATCCCTGTTCAAAGAGGAAGTCTTTGCTGTCAGTAGCATACACAACCAAGTGCAGTATGCGCATGAATGATGAAGTAACCAACAAAGTCTACACAGAAAACACGTTGTTACTGGTTGAAGAAGCTTACAGGTACTTCAAATTTGAAAGGCTTGCAAATGAAGATGGAATAGGCCCCGAGAGCTTGTTGTTCCTCAGACTCCTACACCCGATTACTCAACACTTCAGAAACTGTTTTCATGGATAAATATATTCATATGAAAACAAAGACTGAAGCTAGCCGTGCAAGAGAGAATGTCCACAAGCGTGGAAAATACATGCAGCTCATGTTTCAGGAGGTACTAATAACAACTTACAAGTGTTCAAGCTGCTGCAACTGCGAAAGGAGATATGGTATCTCGCCATTGAGATTATTCGCAGACAAATCTCTGCAGTCAAGGGGAGCACCTCTTAGCCACCGGCTTACTGACGTACTCAAGAAAAACTTTTCAAAGCTACCTAGGTCACCAATTCCAGTTACTCCTGTAGTGTTGATGTCAGCAATGCAAGACGTTGAAAATTGATATCGTATGAACAGAATACCGAAGTTATAGACAGAGATTATTACGACCACAGTGGCATACTTCCATTTACACTTACAGCCATTTCAGACTCGTGCAATTGCATATTTCAACCGGAAGCTGGCCGGATATGTTGTTCTGGCTGAAATCCCTGTGCAAAATAGAGAAAATTTGACTATTAGCTAAATGAACATCCTCGCTCAAGATTGAGCCCCATCTTGGGACGTACACGGTGAGGCAAATCCCCCATTACTCCTCGGATCTCTTTCATGTGAGCACCTTTGAAGCGACATTCTAGAAAGTCCTGCAAACTAACTTTTCATAGTTACTTGTCACAGTTGCAGCAGCGTGAACATTTGTCACACTATCGACTGCTCCAACACTTGAAACTATGCCATAGCCATTATAGAAACCCCAGGCTGTCAGATGAACTCTGAGGTCAGGGTGAACCTCGTACAAAAGTCGACTGCTGTTATAAATGTGCTCCCCTCAAGAGAAATAATCTAATGCATGCAAAATATTGGACTCTTTGTCAACTTTCTAGGTCACTCAAATATGAGTCTTACAAAATTTCGAGGCTCGGTAAGAGTCCTATCGACGGTGAGATTTCTCCTCCAAGACCTAGGTCCGATAAATTCCTGTACACCATACAGAGCTTAAAATCAAATGCTTGGCATATAAAAACCTCACTGGAAGTTCCTTTCTGGAGCTCCATAGCCACTAAACCCTGAGGGTCATAAACCACCAAGAACTCTCAAAATGACGATGGACACTTGCCACTTTGGAACTTACAATGCAGTCACTTCGAAGGTCAGATTGTTGCAGGTCACTCCTATCCACCCACAAGGCGATTGGCTGCCGCTGTTCCAGTCTTGCAACTCGTGGTCGCCATTCAGAAATGCCGCTTTCAAGTTCACCAGAGCGCGCACTGCGTGACATCGGACAATATGTCTTCAGACTTGCCATGGAGAGATTGAAGTAAAAATTTCTCAAACTGTTATAAAGCAGGCAATAACTTCGTAGCTGCTACATCTCTCAATGCAGCTACTGGGACTTCAACTTTCTTGCAAAACCTCAGTAGTAGCTCAAGATGAAGCATAATGACTTCCTTGGGTTTCAGGCTTGCGTAGAGTGTTAGTAGTTCTCGGACATTGCTCAAATATTTCAGCAGCTATCAATGGCAAATAATACTCAGCGTCTACCGTCTCTGCAATATATCTACAAGCATGACATTGTCGGACGTTTCTTCATGGGCATTGCAGTGTTACTTTGTAGAAAATAGTATCACTACAGAAACTTCTCAAAAAGCTGCGTTATTCAAGAACTAAAAAATTTATTTTTGTAAGCTTCTTGATCCTTCAAGAATGCTAACTTTCGAGGGAGCGCTTTGGGAAAACGAGTACAACTACAGAAACATCTTGCACGCCGCAATACTTTAATAACTACGTCCACATGAATTTTGTTTCAATTGCAGCTTCTTGACCTTCCAACAATGTTAATCAACCCTTGAGGGTCATGGACATGAACTCTACCAATAGGGAGTCATCCCAGAGATTAATTAACTCAACGAGCCAGCACAGGAATTATCTGCATATGAAAATTCACTCACCCTCCTCAGGTAAGGATATTGCTACCACCATTGCGCTCCATGAGGTGAGAACAATAAGAAACATGACAACAAGCTGCTGCTGCTGCGTCCATTGCAAAGAAGCTCCTGTCATCTTGCTGCCGATGCTGGTACCTGGGGCTAAGTTTCAACGCCTTGATTGAAGTCGATCTCTCACTACTGATCCCCTACACACAATCTGCAACAGACGCTTGGGAATGGACGCAACGGCTTGCTAACAGCCAGCAATTGCAAGCAAGCAGGTGAGCCGCAAAACATCCCAACGAAGTGACAGTCCAGAATCTGAGCTAGAGGAAGACAATGCCGTCACAAGGCAACACCTTGAGCTGCGCTAACTTAGCTGCTGCAGCCTGCCTGCCTGCCTGAAACTGGTAGCCTCCTCGAAAACCTCTCCTACCTGAAACTCCTGAAGGTCTACTGCCTGACAAGCTGAGGCGTCAATGAGTATCACGGGTCAGAAGAAGTAGGGCACCTCAGACAGTGAGAGAAACTAAAACTTACTTGAACTTGTAGCCAACCTGGGATCATCGATCTTACACAATGAGTACCTACAGTGGCAGACAGACAGACAGTATAGACCTTCAACTAGCCTTGCAAGCCTTGCAATCGAGAAAGAAAAAGAAGTGAAAGAAAAATCCCAAGCAGCTGCAGTCAAAGAGAAAAAGTCAGATTTATGGAAATTGCAATTGAATGATTCTTTTTCATTGACTACAAACCTAGCTAGCTGAACCGAAAAAAGAAATCTGCTGAGGAAATCACCTGCAAGTGCACTCATCAAAGCTTAGATCTGGATGTATTATGATGAGGAGTAGTGAGCAATCCCCATTGGGGATTCCATCAGTCGTCAGTTCTGCAGATGAACCTACTCTATTACTGCACTTGGTGCAGTCACTTCTGTACCGTGAAAACCATGAGTGTACGAGCCTTAACTGCGGTAAATAATTTGGAAACCAAGCGAAGGCCAGGTATATATAATCAGGGGCGGGAGGCATTCATTTGGGGCAGTGTAAAAAAGCGATCTTTCAATTGCTGATGAAGTTGACTGTTTACATCTACTTATATACAAGTGTACGAAACATGGAAAAATAGGAATTACACTTATATTATTCATCTAGAAGTGTACATTCATCCAGAAATAGTGATATCGTCTTCAGAAGATTTAGCAATCCAGCAATTTCATCCACTGAAAATGGGCTAAATTTTCCCTCAGAAAACATTTCGTAAGTGCAAGACTATTTCGCTCCCAAAAGAAGCCAGAAGGGTTTCACTTCAAATGGTATATTTCCAGGGTACGGTACGCATCATCTGTCTGTTGCTGTACGTACTGATCATACATTTACCAGGCGCGCTGCAGGTACCGCACCGGCCCCGGAACTTACTCGACCCTTGACAGAGCCTCGCGGCCAGTACTGCCTGGTGAAACTGAAATGCAGACAGACAAGGCTTGAAGTGAAACTGGAATGCACAGAAAGACAGACAGTGAGGGCTTGAAGTGAAACCTCCCACCGGGATGAAAACAGGAGGAACGGCCTGCGGCACATTTCTGGCAAAAATAAATTATGATAAGAAGCAGAAAATAAATTCAAAGGATCCGACAGGAGGAAAGGGTCTAGTAGTAAGGTAACCCTCTCTCTGACACAGCCATGTAGACATAAAGAGAAAATGCTCAACTACCTGGGGCGATGGTACAAGGGTTATAAAAATATAAAAAACTGGAGGATACGGATATTGAAGCAATAAAGGGAATTCGGAATGAAAACTGGGACTGAGTGGCTGAATGGGATTATGGTGCTGCTAATCATTTGGCTCAGGACGGATCGATCGGATTAAGCTTAACTGCTTAAGCTTAAGTAAGATAAGCTTAACCCTGATTTGAAACTTTGCACATTTACTTTTCCCACCTCACTATTTGCAATAAAAATTCCGTTTCATTTGTTTTCAAAAGAAAGAAAGAAAGTGTGCACATTTTTGCCGACACCATATTAACCTTAATTTCATTTCATCAAATTAGTTAGTCATGCAGGAAAGTTGTTGTTTGAAATTTTAATATAATCTTATTCTTTGAATGAATGAGAAATGATTTGGCAATGTTGCCTCATTTGTCATTTGTGAGAATGTGGACTGTGGAGCATTCATAGAGAAAAGAGAGCCTGGAGGTGTGGGGGAAGCTAGCTAGCTCCTATCCTTCTCAGTTTCGTCAAATTAGTCTCGAAAGAAGGTTGTTTTTTTGAAGATTTCAACACATATATTACTGTGGATGAATGAGGAATTACTTACTTGGACGATCGAATCCTTGCCTTTGTTCAGAATATGAACTGCGGATCGAGTGTTGGCAGGTAAAGACAGGGAGGGATTTATATGGCAAGCTACTGTAGCTCCTACCCGTCTGTCCAACCAAGTTTAATTCTCTCAGCAGTTACAGTAAGTTTAAGTTCCCTTCAATTCGTCCTTGAAGTTAAGACCTGCCATGTTCTGTGTGTGCCTGCACAGACAGATCGACAGACCGACAGACAGATCGCCAGGCGAATCGAATATTTGAATTTCTGCGGCCTGAGCTACAGTAGAGTGATCGAGCGAGCGAGAATGAGCTAGAATGAGCGTTCAGTGTCCATGCTGGCCATCCAATCTACGTTTTGTTTTGTGTCATGAAAAGTTGATACCGGTATTGGGCCCATTTGAATGGGGCCTTCCGTCCCAGAGAATATATCCTCTACGAGCTCGCTCCTCGATCAGCTGGCCAGGCTCTGCCTGCCTGCCTGCCTGCCACTGATTTTCGGAAGTTGCAAACATTGCAACACACTCCCAACCAGACATCGATGAATCCAAACAGGGGTGCGCAGATCGACGGAGTGACAAATAAACAAAAGCTCCTGGGCGACAAAGTGCATGGAGATACTAACTGTAAATAAACTACAGTAGCATTCCAAGCTTCTCTTGCACCAGGTTGGTTGGTGGCTATGAAATTGACCCACAAGAAGATCAATTGCATGCATGTGTGCTACATCTCGGGATCCTTTTCCGAGTCTAAGGAGAGCCATGTTTCCACTAAGGTAACTCTCCCTATGACAAGGCAAAACTTGGGATCAGCTTAATGCACTACAAGAAAATGGGTGTATAAATGACTTGTCCACAATGACTGCACCAACAACAATGACTTCAAAGTGATTGCAAAATGACTAATTTGCAGTCATTGATGTCAGTGCAGTCATTGTAGACAAGTCATTTATACCCCATTTTCTTATAGTGATGCAAGCAAAAAAAATCATGAGCAATACATGTGTCTTGTGAAATGTATTGCTCATGAATTTTTTGGTCTTCATTGGACTAGTACCAAGTTTTGCCTATCATGGGCAGAGTTACCTTAGTAAATGTGCATCGATTGGGAGAGCAAACATATGGACTAGGTGTGGCCATTTGGGAGTTCAAGAGACATTTCGTAATATGTCTCTTGAACTCTTTCAAAATTTTATTTGATAAAATTATGTACCATCGTGATTGGGTCAAGAGTGTGCATGTCATATATTGGGTATGTATGATTGAGAAAAGTGAAAGGTTGAACTTTCTATAATTATTGTTCATTTAACCCTTAAGTGCTCCGACGTCCATATTCTAAACAATGAACAAAGGGCTTCAAGGCAATGTTTTGTCCAACTAACTCTCCGTTCATCCAATGTAGCACTTTGATCTCGAAAAGACAACCTTCCTTAATGATCAATTTCATGAAATTCCAATAAATGATGTTTTTGTAGAAAGATATAAGCAAAAATGTGCCAAAATTAGAAAAAGGATCAAGGGGTTAAGGGGTTGAGATTGATCAAGTGCATAGAATAAAGTCTAAATTACAAAGGCATGCTAGAATGTGAGCATAGAATCTACGAGCCCATAAACCTAGGAGTCTATATCAATGATGCTAGCATGTGAGCCTCAAAATGTGAGCCTATGAACCTTGAGCCTAGATATAAGTAGGTACTCTACAACTATTGAAGGTGTCTATAATATACATACTTATAATATAAGTACCCTATAACTATAGAAGGTGCTTATGACATAGGTACATATAACATGGACACTTATAATATAAATATCCTATAACCATAGAAGGTGCCTATAACATAAACACTTATAATATAATTAGTCACCTATTATATAAACATCCTATAACTATAGAAGATGCTTATAACATAGGTATCTACAACATAGACACCTATAAAATAAACATCACATATAATGGAAGGTGCTTATAACATAGGTATTTACAACATAGATACCTATAATATAATATCCTAATTAACTATAGTAGGTGCCTATAATATAGGTATCTATAACATAGGAGCCTAAACTCATAGGCTCACATGCTAGCAACCGTGGAGTCTATATTATAGACACCTTCTATGGTTATAGGTGTCTGTATTATAGGGAACTATGTTATAAACTCTTTCCATATTATAGTGTACACGTATTATAGGTATGTATGTTATAAACACCTTCAAATGGTTGTAGGTACGGATATACCTACAATTAGATTCAAGGTTTATAGGATTACATCTATGCAATTCCGCACTAACATCATTGTAAATTACACTTAGCAATTGTTTTTTTACTTTTAGACCAAAAGAAATCATTAATTTTCAAAAGTAAATATTTTTTTCTTGAATTTTTTTGTAATTGATTTGAATTTTCAGATCCAAGACTTGAAGAGATCTGAACATGCTATTCTTGAATGAGCTTCAAGAATACTCGAGCCCATTCACTAAAGCGCTTTATTAGCCTATGTTCCACCACATATAAAGTTGAATTGAATTTGTTCCATAGTAAAAATTATGGTTGTTTTGATAACTTACACTTCAAGTGACCCTTACATGGAATAAATTGGGAACAAATTGTTTTAGACACTTCTATCTAAACCCTACACCTTTCACCCTAAACCCTAAACCCTTATATGTTGACCTTAGTATCAATGATGTGGTGCCGTGACAATATAAACAAATAAATCCACAATTTTAGAATCCTCATTTAACCCCTAAAGCTCTTTGGTCGAAACCATCCCAAACCATCTTGTATAAAAACAATGCTCACATATTTGTATTGTTTTTTAAATTTTTTTAATAAATTTAACCACAAAATCTCTTGGCTAATTTTGTTAACAAATATCCTTCTAAATTTTTAAGGTAAATAATCTCATCAACTGCAAGATGAAGATGCTTTAGACTTTTATTATTATTAAAATAATGTATATACATTACAATCTATACAAAAAAATCTTCTATCAAGGAAATAAGTTGACAATACATGTTAAAAATTAAACTAAAAAGATACACTTCATATACATACTTGAAAAATTAATCATGAAGAAGGAGATATAGCTTGATAAGAAATTAACAAATTAGCAAATTGAGAACTAGTAAATGTAAATCCAAATGTAGGATAAACGATGATGATAGCATAGAAAAACTAAAGTCGGACGTAGTAGGTTTGGATGTATCATCTTAGTCAATTTGGTATACAAAACAAAAAAATGTTATTATGTTTAGGAGAGCACAAAACAATATCCAAGCATGAATACCCAATAAAGATTTGAATTTATTCTAATCCTTCAAAATGAATGATAATATCATATTGCTACTATCAATTGCTTTCCATTTTCATGTTTATTTTTAATTGAAAAAATCAAAATTTTCCTATTCAACGTTAGAAATCATAATTGTTGTTACAAAATTTAGAACAAATGAATGGAATTACTAAAAGCTAAATAATATATTTTACATAATTATAGTATGAAAATATCTCAATTGAATTCTCAATGGTTTGTAATCAAGCATATTCTATGAAATAATATCTCGATATAAAGTGTTCATCCTTAGTAATAACTACAATTTCTCAATCAATTTCATAAAGTTCAAATACAATTTTCAATCCTAGGTACTATATATAAACTCTTGGTTCCAAAGTCCCTCAAGCAACCTCTAAGTAGGTTCTTTTTCTTAAGTTTTCATAATTATTTCCATTGTTGAGGTTTGATTCTTCTTATTTAGTGTGTTGTTTTGTTCCCAAAGGTGAAACAAAAATGTTTGCTTACTATTATATATACTATTCAAAATACTATAATGTTTTTTGGAAAAAGATAGCTTGCTTGGAAAATGTCCCTTCACTTATAATCTTCTATAAAAAAGCAAGGCTAAAATCTTTATCTATATTCAGTTTTTTAACAAATTCAATTGTAAGATCCTTTAGTCAATTTAATAGAGTAGACCATATTGAAATTTTAGAATAAGAAACCTTACCAATTGCAAGATTTTGATGCTTGGATTTCAAAAAAAAAGTATTCAAACTCTTCCCAAATGGTCAGAATTCATCTTTCAAGCTTTTTACCCCCAAAAGGGTAGATCCTACAACTTGCAATTCTCTATAATATGTTGAAAAAATAAGTTGGAAATACATATAAAAAATCTCAAACAAAAAATATTTTCATATTCATGCTTGAAAAAAATATTAAATAGAAAGAAGTAGAGAATGACTTAAAATAATAAATTGTTGAGAATTTTATAAATGGATGATCCAAAACACTTTGTTGCCAAAAATGCTACTTGGTCCTTTAGGGGTTAAAAATCATCCTCATATTTTGCTTTTTTGCAAGTTTTATATTTTTTAGGTGGCATAGCATTAATTATTCATTAGTTTTTTATTTCATAGAGAATTAACATGTAATAAAGTTGAGACCAAAAAGTGACCAAGAGATAACTTTCCAGATCACTTAGGAATGAAGAATACACCAATTGGTTCATATATCAAATCATTTGGGACAAAGTACTTTGGTGATATGTCTTGTACTTTTAAGGTTAATCATATCATTTAAATTTAGAATTGCATTTGATTGTTTGCTTCATGATAATTTGATTGTTTGTTTTATGATGCATTGATTCAACATCAAGGCAATTTTATTGACATGGAAGTTTTGTACTAAGTTACTCAAGTTTGCCGTGAAAAGACAAGCTTGTTACTTATTCAAACTTTACAATCCTTCACTTCTACATAGTGCCATTATGCAATTGTAAATGAATACAATTTGTATATTTATTTGTTAAAGTCTTTTACATGTCAAAATTTATAGATTAGTTGGTAAAAATTTGAACTTTTGAAGGAAAAAAATGGAACTAGTTTACATCAAATACAAAATAAGCTTGAAAAATTGAATTTCTCACCACATGTGTACATTATAGTGTAGAACATAATTGTAAAAAACAAAGTTAACTTATCATTTTAAAACAAAAAAATCAACAAACCATGACTATAGACCAAAAGCTTAATTATTAAATATTAAATATTATCCAAGTGGAGCAAAAACAAAACTTGATAAACTTTCAATTTGCCAAAGCTTATCAAATCAAATTGTTCATACACTTGCATTAGAATTTAATTAACCCCAAAATAATATTATAGATGTTTTAATCACTATAATTCAAACCAATTCAAACCATATTAATTGAATGATTTGTAGATGAATGTGATCTAATTGGTGTGAATAATTTGATGAAAATCCTACTATAAGGGATAGTGTGGAAATAGAATAGATCATATTATTTTTAATTTTTATCTTAAATACTACTCCATATAAATTATAAAATTAGTTTGTCTCAATACAAAATCAACATGAGTTATTATTATGAATGCAGGGTACATTAGCAAAATTAACTTCATTAGCAAAATTTAATGGAGGAGGATATGGATTTTCATTACATTCCTCATTATAAGCTTGATGATTAAAGTGTCATATCATAACATCATTTTGTTGTGTTGATTGTTCCCAAGAAAAAATAGAAAAACGTAGAATAATTCTCCTCTATTAATGGTTAATAAATCAACAAATGTGCTAGACAAATTTGCTTCAATAGGTTTAAATCTTAAAACTATAGAGGAAAGAGATTAGGAAATTGACAATTGACTACATAATGATTTTATATACTTAAGATTGGATGTTATAAAAGACTCATGGCTACACGTTCATTTTTTTTTCTAATGTTGGACCCGTAAAATTATTTTTTCTACAATTTTTCCTTAAAAACAAAAAGAAGACATTTTTCATGATTTTTAGTCAACATACAAAGTGATGTATAGTGTATTTTGTAGTGTGTTCCTTTAGAGTGGATAATCACTTGAGAAGGACATCTAAAAGCCCTCCAACCCTTAATTTTATTTCTTATTATCACCCCCACATCCAAAAATCACATAAATAAATTTATATTCATTTTTTTTATTAGCTACAACTATATATCTTTTCTGAAGATATGTGTGATAACAATTGATATGGGATATGTTATCGTATGTTGTATTCATATCTATGTATATATAATATAACATATTCATATATCGTACCAAATCCAAATGGTGGTGTCCATATCTAAATCCCATATTTGTATGGGATAACTTTGTCCTGTACATATATGTATATGTATCAATGTAAAAAATATATTTTATGACGGAGTTACTTTATTTTAATATTTGGACAGCATGCGAGTTGTCTCTTTTTTAAAGATAGTAGAGTGGTGAAGCTATTTACATTAATTGATATGGATGAAATATTAAATCATGGATGAAATATTAAATCATGGATGAAATATTAAATCATGGATGAAATATTAAATCATGGATGAAATATTAAATCATGGATGAAATATTAAATCATGGATGAAATATTAAATCATGGATGAAATATTAAATCATGGATGAAATATTAAATCATGGATGAAATATTAAATCATGGATGAAATATTAAATCATGGATGAAATATTAAATCATGGATGAAATATTAAATCATGGATGAAATATTAAATCATGGATGAAATATTAAATCATGGATGAAATATTAAATCATGGATGAAATATTAAATCATGGATGAAATATTAAATCATGGATGAAATATTAAATCATGGATGAAATATTAAATCATGGATGAAAATATATTTATTCATCCCCAAGTGTACAAAGTAAACCATGATAAAACAATATCATCCCTACCTATATTATGTAGCAATTGATCAAATTGAATCCATAGAAAATAAGAGAATCTATTTCTCAATATTTGCTCCAAAAAATTGTACAACTTTTGAATGATTAATTGCCTTTTAGAAAACACTTGCCACATCCAATCCAAATTGTACTATACCCTCTCTACTCCACAATATTAGTGTAGTTTTTTTTATAGTAATGAAAGTACTAAAGAATGGTTTGGTGGAAAAATTATTTATGCATGTAAGAATCGTATAATTCAATAATGAATGAGGAATGACTCCTCTCAATTGCAATAGAAGTTGAAGAAGATCCCAAAATTGAAAAATTCCTTCCTTCCTTGATGTGTTTAAAATACCTGAAATTTTCACAAATGGGATAATTCATTGCGAAAACAATAAAATACAATTGATTTACAATAAAAAATTTAGATTATTAAAATATAATTAAAAAATAGAAACAAATGCAAAGCCTTTTGATCTTTACCTAGTTGACTTCAAGTTGCTTGTACAATTTTTTTTTGTGGAATTCTTTTGATTTGCAAAGTCAATAATAAAAAAAAATTACTTTATGTCTATTATTTTATGAAATTAGAAAATATCCAAAATTCAAGTTGAAGTAATTACCAAATAAAGATAATTTTACAACATGTCCCTCATCTTAAATATTACATTGAAAATTGTATTTGGTATCATATGGTATATAGTGTCATGAAGATAGCTTTATATATGGCATTGTTTGTAAATGTCTTTAGAAATGATGTCATCCAAATTGACCTCTTTTTTATGAACTATATTTAAAATTGTGATAGAAAATATCAACCTAAACTAGTTACAATACTTAACAAATATATTGACATTTTTGATACTTGACTTCTAGTGTCAATGATTGTATACATATATAGTTTTTAGTGTATACACAAACCTCTTAGTTTGACCCTCTTTTCAATGGCATTATAGAATATCCTACAATATTGTTGCCACAATAGCAATGCATGTTTCTCATTTGTCTCACATTCAAACTATTTAATCTATAATATGACTATCTTCCAAACAATCAAATAAAAGAGTTAACAATGTAGTACTAGGATAATCATGGTATTGTCCTCCCCCAAAAGATTTTGTTTGCAAAAGCCATGCCTCTTGTAACTTGTACAATCAAAAACTTATCAAACACCAAGCTTTATCAATAGAATGCTAGGGTTAATTCTTGTTGTTCTACAATTTGGCATGGGCATGGGCATGGTACATACTTTATTCCATTTCTTCACAAATGAGCAAATCAAAGGTTTTGACATGTCATTGTTGTACATAATTCAAAAGCCTTCAAGAGTGTCTTAAATACAAAGCAAAACATAATAATTCAGTCCCTACTCCCCTTACAATACATGTTTGCAAATACAAGTTGACGATTCATTGGAAGAAGTTGCATATATGAATTTCCATATATTTTTATATGCACTTTTGTGTACAAGAGGAATGTTGTATTCTAGTAAATCCTAACATATACATCATTAGGGGAGGGAGATAAAATTGATTTTAATATGAAGAGTAAGGAGCCCCAAACATGGGTCACGTATTCAATTTTATTTTTATTTTTCTCATTCTCATTGAATTTTGTTTTTTCACATTGATGCAATGCTACAAAAAAGTACCCAAAACATTTGGTAAAAAAACTATCATCCCTTGTAAGTGAATAAAATTCTCATTCCAATTTATCATTTTCAGAAGTACATGGATTCTCATGTATGCAAAAGATTCCATTCTACAAGATAGCAACAAACGAATGGCAACTCATCTAGAGATTAGCTTACAAAAAGAAACACTATCCATCTTTATATTTCCATCTATTTTTCAATTGAAAATGTGTGTTCACTATTAACCCTTTACTTCCTAAGAATTAATGATTTTAAGTTGCAGACTTTGATTGATCATATTGTGGAAAGTATAATCTAAATGGAAAATTTTATTATACCATTAGCTTGAGTGAAGAATATTGCATGCATTGGCTTAAAATAAATAAAAATCTCCATATAAACTCTTCAAAATTGCCAAAAAAATGTGAGGCCCAAAATGGACTTCTTAGGAAGTAAAGGGTTAAAGGAGCAAATTGTGCTACTTATAGAATACATTTTTGAAATACTAAATTATTGTTTAAAGTAGTTTTAGAATTTATATATATATATATAGGTAATGAAGTTATTTGTGAAGTTTAAGTCATAAATTAATAAAATGTACTCTATATCAAATATTAGCTTTTGTGCCCTAATATTTTATTTTTGAACATAAAAATATATTTAATGTATTCAAATTTAAACTTATTAAAAAATCAACATATTTTAACATATGCAAACTTATTCAAAAGTTACTATTGTTAAATATACTCAAAAGTTATACCACTCTTCACTTTATCCAAATCTTCTACATTATTGAAATTATTGACTTTTGTTCATCTAAAGTATGTCTAAATATTTCCTCTCTATTTTGTTATACTTTCACATTATTCCATAATAAATGTATCTCTCAATTGATGTTTTATGGTATTGTGAAAAATATAGGTACCATGGAACTATGAGATTGTGGAAAATGTAGGTACCCTATAACCATGGAACTATGAGACTGTAGAAAATGTAGGTACCCTATAACCATGGAACTATGAGAGTGTGAAAAATGTAGGTACCCTATAATCATGGGGCTTCACATGATTGAACATCAACCGCACATTCTTAAGCTCAAACCAATTTTTTAAACTTTGTACATAGGGTGCAGTATCTTCCTTCGGGATCCTCCATAAGTTGCAAATTCTCCCTTTTAATTTGTTGATTACAATAAGTTTGTCCCAACAACATATTAAATCAAAATTGTTGTAGATTATGTTGATTACAATGGTAAAATGAATAAAATGAATAAAATGAATAAAATGAATAAAATGAATAAAATGAATAAAATGAATAAAATGAATAAAATGAATAAAATGAATAAAATGAATAAAATGAATAAAATGAATAAAATGAATAAAATGAATAAAATGAATAAAATGAATAAAATGAATAAAATGAATAAAATGAATAAAATGAATAAAATGAATAAAATGAATAAAATGAATAAAATGAATAAAATGAATAAAATGAATAAAATGAATAAAATGAATAAAATGAATAAAATGAATAAAATGAATAAAATGAATAAAATGAATAAAATGAATAAAATGAATAAAATGAATAAAATGAATAAAATGAATAAAATGAATAAAATGAATAAAATGAATAAAATGAATAAAATGAATAAAATGAATAAAATGAATAAAATGAATAAAATGAATAAAATGAATAAAATGAATAAAATGAATAAAATGAATAAAATGAATAAAATGAATAAAATGAATAAAATGAATAAAATGAATAAAATGAATAAAATGAATAAAATGAATAAAATGAATAAAATGAATAAAATGAATAAAATGAATAAAATGAATAAAATGAATAAAATGAATAAAATGAATAAAATGAATAAAATGAATAAAATGAATAAAATGAATAAAATGAATAAAATGAATAAAATGAATAAAATGAATAAAATGAATAAAATGAATAAAATGAATAAAATGAATAAAATGAATAAAATGAATAAAATGAATAAAATGAATAAAATGAATAAAATGAATAAAATGAATAAAATGAATAAAATGAATAAAATGAATAAAATGAATAAAATGAATAAAATGAATAAAATGAATAAAATGAATAAAATGAATAAAATGAATAAAATGAATAAAATGAATAAAATGAATAAAATGAATAAAATGAATAAAATGAATAAAATGAATAAAATGAATAAAATGAATAAAATGAATAAAATGAATAAAATGAATAAAATGAATAAAATGAATAAAATGAATAAAATGAATAAAATGAATAAAATGAATAAAATGAATAAAATGAATAAAATGAATAAAATGAATAAAATGAATAAAATGAATAAAATGAATAAAATGAATAAAATGAATAAAATGAATAAAATGAATAAAATGAATAAAATGAATAAAATGAATAAAATGAATAAAATGAATAAAATGAATAAAATGAATAAAATGAATAAAATGAATAAAATGAATAAAATGAATAAAATGAATAAAATGAATAAAATGAATAAAATGAATAAAATGAATAAAATGAATAAAATGAATAAAATGAATAAAATGAATAAAATGAATAAAATGAATAAAATGAATAAAATGAATAAAATGAATAAAATGCTTGTTTTTAATGTTGTCAACTTTGAGCACGAACCAAATGCATGTAGTAAATCAATTTTTAAATATCCCTCCAACTAAAAACAAGGATTCGATCCCAAAAAGGTTCTCTTGGTAGAGGAAGATTGATGATTTCAATCAACTATTTTGTCATTGGATTCAACGGGCAATATAGGATGGATTGTACAAGTCCTCCATACAATTTGAAGTATCCCCCTTAAGGTCCACTTACCTAGGTATATGTTGGTAGATGGGCACTATGGATAAAGCTCTTTTATCCTAGGATTGAGAATACAACTTACATTGAGGAAATAAGCAAGTCCAAACATGTTCCGTTCTTTGTAAATCGCAGATTCTTTTCAAGCCCTCCTAAACCATTTCAACTTTTGGTTTATGCAAAGGCCATTGTAAGAAATTTTGCAGTCTCAAATCTTAAGTGAACTTCTAGTTTCCATTTAATACATCCTTGCATTTTGTAGTTCATTGATGACTTTGTTGTACAACTCAATGGCGAGACATCAAACAACAAGGATAGTTTGAATTCAACGCTTTCGAGTTTTTAGCTGAAATATTTTCATACAATACTTTAGTATTTTGATTGCATGGTGTTTTACTTTTTTCATATCAAATATGATATATCCTTTTCAGTTTTACTTTCACACAGAGTATACTATCAATCTATTTTGTGTTCCTTAACTATCAATTCAAAAATTCTTTAAAGTACAATCTTGGGTCCTAAACCAATAATCCAAAATAAATCATTCAAAATTGGAGGTTCTTAGGCTTAGGTTCACAAACTAGCATATATATTTGATCACTTGAGGAGGTGGTGATTGTTAAGAATAATTGAGTCAACATTTCTAATCTATAATATAGCCTATAGAATGTAATTTCATTAATTGGTACCTATAATTTGATTATAATTTTGATGAGTACCTTTAAATTAGATATTGGCGTAGAATTGTAATACATAACTTAAGGATCTTATAGTTCTAGATATTTTAATTTTGAGGGATTCAAGTCATTGTATAAAGATTTTTTTTGAAAGAATGGTGTCAACTAGAAGAAAGAAGAAAAAAAAGGGAAAAGTGACAATCAATTCGGCTCAAGCAAATAATTCATCCTCGGGTAGAGGCAAGGTCTCAAATGCCATAAGGGATAATGGAGGTTTCTTGCACACATAACTTTGTTCTTACACTAGGTATCTAAAAAATCTTGGCAAAAGTTCCAAGGCCATTTTTCTGCTAAAACCACTCAAAACTACCACTTTTGCTACATTCACCTATGAAATAATTTTTTATAAATAATTTTTAGAATATAACCATATGATCTTGTTTTGCACTTGTCTTAGATCATGTGATAAATTTTTTGTAATGTTTGACCATGTAGATTGGAAGGTATTAGCATTCAAAGTAGAAGAAAAAATTTCTTTCAAGACGTTGGTATGATTGCCTGCAAAACAAGAAAATCCATAACTTTCACATCTCTAATCCATATGGAATGAATCAAATCTTCCCATTTAGAAAAATATATAATCTACAAGAAAAAAAGAATATATATTTTTTTATAAATTTGTGAATTTGTTTTGCTACCTGGTTTCCCCCATTTTGAGGTTATTGTGACATAATTTTTTCTCCCGAGCACCAATTGGAAAAAAAATTATATTCCCAGAATGCTCATAAGTTTATCTATCTTATGAGAAAGTTTCAAAAAGTTTCAGTAAAAATTGAGATCATAGGAACCTGCCCAAAATCCATTTTGTCCCTCGTAGGGACAATAGGACTTTAGGGTTTAAAGAAGATAAAAGGAGGTTCCTATAAGCCATCTTGGCGTAAATAGTGTCACTCCAAGCAAGGGAAAAAATCTCTTGGATATTGATGAGCTTGTCTTCAAAAATCTTCCTATTGCATGCACACCAAAGCCGCTAAAGGATGACCAATCTTAAGATGTCATATGTTGTGTTGTCCTACTGAGTCATTGGAGTGTACTTGCCTTCTTCGTCATAGATGCTTGGACAAATGCTTGAGTAATGGTTTCTCTACACGATGCCAACTCTAGAAGGTTGTATAAAGAAGTTGCAACTAGATTAGAAGGTTGCTTAACCTTTAAAGAGAATTGAGAATCCACTAAGGCCTCAAAATGTATAGAAACTTGAATTTGACAAGGCAATAGATTGTATTGGGTATAGGATCAAACTATCAATTATAGTTGTGTAATGTCAAGATGCAAATTGTTCAATTTTTAAAAGAAAAAAGAAATGACTCTATGACGTATTTAACAACCTATCACGTACACAACAATACTAGAATATTAGAGGTAACATTAGTATTATTATTAGAGGTAACATACCTTATAATTCATTTGAGCATATGAGGTTAGATAAAAGTTATATTTAAGTACACAAATATCACTTCATATACATGTCAAGCATGCCATTCTTTCAAAGGATGATTGGTATAGCATGTAACCATTGTAAGTTTTGTTACTTGCAAACCACTTCCATCCCTAAATCCACTCATTGCACAAATGTTGTACAAAGAATAAATGTCCTTTTCTAAGGAATGAAGTGCAAGTCAAAGTTAATGGATGCCATACTTGAAGAATAAATGTCACTTCCGTGTGCTACAAAGTCACTATTTCCACATGCCATTCTCTTTCATTGCATGAACCAAGCCTAATATGGTGTTTTTAAAACCACTGTCATACAAACAATTTATTATGTTTTCATGGAATGCTTATTACAAAAGCAAATGTTTGGTCATCCCTACAATTGACAATTTTATGCAACTCTAAAATTGGCCTATGATTTGGACCTTCCTCCCAAGTATCATGCCCTAACAAAATTCTAGTACATGTTGAATTGTATTGGTTTTGCATATTCTGTGAGTAAGGTAGGAGGTCCAGAAATGGAACATCTAAGCGCTGAAACTGAATTTTGGGGAGGTAAAACATCTTGAAATATTTTTCAGTAAATTTTCCTTGAAAGACAAATGGAATTGAAATCTAACCCAAGTCGTTTCATATTTTTTGGACCTTTGTGGAACTAGTTACAAATTTTTGAAGTTGGAAAAAAGTGGTCATTTGTGGTCATCAAAATGGATCACCTCCTGAAATGTGCATAGGTGGTACATTGAAGAAAGCAAAATGTACCTCTGAGTCATGTTCCATTTGAATGCCCACTCCGTTTTACGACCTCCTACCTTACAACATTTTATGAAAAGTTATAATCAAGCAATGAAATTCCGTTTCATTTGTTCCAAAAAGAAGAAGAAGTTATAATCAAATACATCTTTGTATCTTCTTACAACGTACATTATACACCACGAGGACAGAAAGTGTGGACAGAGGAAATCCGTCCGATATGATCCCTTAAGTTTGTTTTCATCAAAGCAGCAGCATTGCACTGCATGCGCTGAGTCACGAAGAAGTTTCAATAGACAGTGTCTCCGATCCAGTGCCTGATCGAGTACGTTATCAAAACTGATTTCAGATCTAATTATGATTAATAAATTATAAAAAAGACATTTTATTTGAGGGAATGTCATGTCTGAATGCTTCTGAGTAAGTTCCCTTTTCTTTTTTTTAAAGTTAATGTACAATTTCAGTTCTGCCAACCGATCACGAGGCGTTGTTTTAATTCTCTAACTTCGAAAGATCCAGTCCTGACAGAGCCGATTCGACACCAGCAGGCCGGATCGATGATACGAGTTTGTTCATCCTGCTGATCGAGGACGGAGAGGTTTCATGTTGATCAGCTACGTACAGCTTGGATCGTCAGAGAGTCATCAAAGAGGTTACCTTACCTTACCTTACCCTGGCTCCCTCTCACTCACTTGGCCCTGGAACTGAAGCGCTAGAATAGCTTGCCGTGAGCAGGAGCTACCAGGAGCTAGCCATGTGAGCCAGTGTAAGAATTGGCAGAGCTACAACAGTCTGTTTAGCTAGCGGAGCAGACCAATGACACTCATCCAAAACTTATGAAAACCCAGAACTGCTAAATGACGGACGGACGGACGGACGGACGGACGGACGGAGCCTCAAGCCTCAGGAAGAACTCAGGATTTTTGCAATACTTACTTACATGGCAGTTAGTTGGCCTGACCACCCAATTGAACCCATGTCATGGAAAGAAGATCGACGGTCGGAGCGCTGTCCAGCTGGGTTTGGTAACCCTTCCATTAAATCTGCCAAGAACTGAAAGTTTCTGAGTTGACAGTTCGTTTATTTTAAAAGTAGTAACGCTGCCACGTACACAGTAACAAGCTCCAGTGCAATCGATCGGAGATGTTAGATTGGAAATTGGAGATTGCAGTTGCGTACATTCAAGTAATTTTGGGGGAGCTAGCGCGGCAGGTTTCACAAAGGAAAAAAACACAGAACTCCGGCCGGGTGAGCAGGAACGAACCTGGTGCTTTACGAGAATCAATAAGCACTTGCAACAAGGGAGGTAGCTTAACCTCTAATGGATAGATAGATCACCCGAAAGTCGTTGTAGCTAATTTTTTCAATTGTCGAATGGAGTGTTTATCTGCTTCCCACAAATTTTATCCTCTTTTCAAAAACACAAAATTTGAGCCATTTGGAGCTGGAGTGTGTATTTGATGATGAAGAAAATGCTCTAAAATGCAAATGATTGACAAATTCTTTGTAAAAAAAATTGTAACCAAATGGAGGTGCTCTTTTGAAGAGACATTACACAAGTTGTGTGGGATCATTTCAAGACAAAGTTATCTTAGCTTGCATGGGTGAATGAACAATGGCAAACAACTGACCACCGAAGGGTTGACTCCCCAATTGTGAACTTTGTAGATTTGCAGGGTTGTGACACAAATTGTTTTTATTCTGGGAGAAAAAAAACAAGACTTTAGGTTGTATTTTACAACCCATTACATTGGTTATATATTCGTATTTTGGATCAAACACAATCCTAATTTAGTGAAGCACGTGAGGTTAAGTTCAAATGTATTCTCCAAAGTATAGTTGAAAGATGATAACAAAAAAAGCGGGGAACTAAGGTGGAGCTAGCCACCCATTCCCGATCGGGGTCCAACAACCAACCTACAGACTGACTTATTTCCAACCGTAGCTAGAATATTTTTTATTTTTTATTTTCGAAATGGGGACTAACAGATTCATGACACGTGTCCCAAAGTAGTGAGTACAAAAGCACAAAGCATTGAGTAAGATTGTAGTTTTTGAGTGATTGGAATTGGAAGAATTTAGAGATTGACAATGGATCCAGAGCACTTTTTGCCTTTCAAAATTCATAGTAATTACAATTCAAGTGATAAAATTACCAAAGTTTTTGCAATCCCCACCATTTCTATCCTTCTATCCTTCCACCTCCAAAAATATTTGCTTTGCCCTGCACTACTCTAGCTTATTTGATCAGTTATACGTGACTTCACCTTACTTAATTTCCTCTTTTCAAACTAGAGCCATAACCAACCGTTACATTTTTCCCAATACCGTCCACAGTCCAGTACAAGATTGCCTGATTGAACCAAGGATGCTATTGATGTCTATCTTGTTAGGAACTGTTTGGATATATGCTTAAGTCAATGATTCCTAAGGCTTCCACACTTGTACCCTACCACCAGTGCATTGTTTAAGCTCAGGAAACCATTCCAACTCATTCAAGCAGCAAATCAACCAAATTGGTCCTTTCTTTGTACTGAACCCATTCCTGGAAAAATAATAATATGTTAATCCTCGATCTTCATTTCAGAATGAGGGGCTACTGACACTGTTTTTTTGAAATG
Organism: Rhytidiadelphus loreus; assembly: GCA_947034895.1. NCBI lineage: Eukaryota > Viridiplantae > Streptophyta > Bryopsida > Hypnales > Hylocomiaceae > Rhytidiadelphus > Rhytidiadelphus loreus. The sequence continues at coordinate 50,116,655 of OX344761.1, read as the reverse complement.
GAATTTTCTTCATTGGAGTCAGATGAAAAAAATAAAATTTAAAAACACAGACTGCCTGGGGGTATGATTGTGTGCACCAATCCACCAGCTGCAAAGCATACACACTCAGTTGTACAAATCAATCAATCAATCAATATAAAAACCGACATTGCTGTCTTGTCTTCATTTGAAGTAAGTTAAAACAATTGCAGTTGTTTTCACCCAAATGAATGTACAAGTCTGATGAATGCTTTGACAGCATGGCTACGTTGAAGTGATAAATCCTTACAGTCATTTCTGTAAGGATGATCAAAGTGCAAAATCAAAGGGAAAGATAGGGTGACACATGAAGTCCACATTTACCTTACAAGGACTTCAGTTTTTCTTCTTTCACATTTAAAGCCACTGCTAGTACTATACAATAATAATAAAAAGGTAGGTTCACACTTGGTATTTAGAGTGAAATTAGTAAGGTGAATCTTGTACAAGGTGCACCTGAACTCATTTCTAAGACCCCACTAATATCAACTCTTTTTTATGTTTTGAAAAAATATCAAGATGGTGATCACTTATAAGTTGGCAAGGCATTCTACTTTTACAACAATCCATCTTTTGAACAAATAAACACATTTCAATTATATTCATGCACTTTTTCATCTAAAAGAATGTACTTTGTCCATATTTTGGACAGAGATGAAAAATAATTAGTGAATACAACTAATTTATCTAACAAAAAGAAAAGATTTGTTGTGGAATGGTGTAAGCTAGAGCCATGGTATTCCAAACAAAAATGATGACTAATACAATTCTTCGCATCATGTACGAAGACATTTGAACATATCTTTAAGGATCGATTACCAGTGGAAACATGGTTTGAGTAGATTAGGAAGATGACCCATCAAAAGACCCAAATGATCAATTATATTAGTTGTGGGTATTTATAGTACTTTTTAGTACTTTTTAGTAAATGTCTTTATTATGAAGAATAGATAGAATTCTTTTTCATTGCTCATGCCATTATTAAATAAACTTTGTTGAAGGATCTAAAAATATAATATAGAGTCTCATATTAACAAAACATTCACACTCAGGAGGAACACTTTAACCTTAAGTAGGACAAAACAATCCCATTCAAATCAAAGAATCAAAATAACTCCACTACATGTTTATATGACACCCTTAAATATGACATTCTATATTATAATGAGATTCTTGAAAACGTCTTTCTCTAGTCAGAACTCAATAATGTGACTCACATTTACTAATGCAACCTCAATAGGCAAACAAATGTGATCATTTATATATATGCACTTTGAAATACATCAACATTGAATTTTAAAAACTTCATTTTCAATTGCCTCCTTAACCCCCCAAAACACTAAAAAACTTCCATTTCTACAGCAAAGAGAAAAAAAAATTGAAAATTATTTTTTCTACACATCTAACCATAATTAGGATCTTACACCTAATAAGTATGAAAATGTGTGGAAACAATTTCAGAAATTTTGACCCCACAAATCGCAAGATATCTATGTTTAAAGTATAGGAAAAAAAATTAAAAAACTTAATTTTTATTCTTTAAAAATTTATTAAGTAAAAGTAGGTATGAGATAGAAGGAAAACCTAAATTATTAATATCTCTAAAATGGAATTAAAGTGCACTAATCCCAATGGTGAAATTATTCTAGGAAGAAAACTTAACCACGTGGAACTTTATTTTTTGAAAAATTGTAAAAATTACTTTCAGAAATGAATCCTACGAGTTATTTTTTCAAGACGATGCTCTAACTGCCCCCAAAACAAGATTGTCCATAACTTTCTCATAACAAATCCAAATGGAATGTGTCAAATCTTTCCATGTAGACAAAAATATAATATATAAGCAAAAAATAATTCAAATTTTAAATACCTTTTTTGTTGACCCTTCTCCCCTATTTTGAGCTTATTTGGGAATAAATTTTGTTACTGGGCACCGACTGAAAAAAATATATATTTCCATGAAGGTAATCAATTTTTCTATCTTCACGACAAGTTTCAAAAAATCACCATAAAAATTCAGCCCGTAGGTACTTGCCCGAAATCCCATTTGTCTCCCGAAGGAACAATAATCATGTAGGGGTGCATGTGACAATTGTATACTAATTCCACACCATAACGCCTCTCTAATATAACCACTACGAGAAGAATAAGGGTATTCATTATAAGAAGGGCTAAAGTGTTTAAATCCCTCCAATTCAATCCTCCATTATAGTAGGGGATAATTTATTTTATGTTTTCTAAGGTTAAGATGTCCCAATTGGTGCACTTACCCAAAAGAGAAAATGTAATTTTTGTGTCTCTCTCAATTATTCCACGAGTTTTGAAAAACAAACATAGTCTTCTAGTACATTGGTTCCTTTAAAGAATTGGCTTTTTCTCCCCCCTTAACCCCTAAAGGATCAAGGTGCAGTTCAGGGCAACATTGAAATTTTGGGAAACTTGCTATAAATGGAATTTTTATTTTTTTTCTTTGAAATTTCAGACAACATGAGCCCAAGGAGTAGCTTTTAGCTCAACAATTTTCATAACTTTTCACCACATGGTTAAGAAGTTATTGCATGATATGTAATTTTCATTGCTTAGCAGGAAGCTCAAAAAAAGCACTTTTAAAAAAAATTGAAATTGATTTTCTAGATTTATATATACGTGGAAAACTTTGAATCATTCCATTTTGATTAATGAAATGAAAGTTATGAGGAGTTTTAGTTTGCAGGCAGTTATGGATTTTCTATTCTAAAATAAACTTTGAAGTCCTTTATTTAACTTAATTTTCAATATTTTTGAAATAAAATAAAATCATAGGATGTAGATTGTTTATTACAACATTGGGACCATTGGGACTTGCATTTTTCAATTCCATAACTAAATTCTTAACAATTTTGTATTTTGAATCACTTACTATTTTTTTCCTATGTCATACAATTCCTAATGATCTGAAATTTTCTAAGCATGTAGCCAACTTGCCTTTAAAAATGAATCCAAAGAAGCACCACCATTTTAGACATTTTTTCATACAAATGTGACCTTGTGAAGTGCAATTGTCAGGTTTTTCGTAGGCCAAAAAAATGATTTTTATCACTTCAAAGTTTAATATCTTACAATCCACATGAAGGAAATTTTTGAATTTTTTTCTACATCTTCTAAAACCAGCGTACTACAAGATCATATGGTTACATTTGTCCAAAAATGATTTTTTTTTCTTCTAAAATGTGGTACTCGTACTAGAAATGGCAGTTTTGGAGCGTTTTTGTTGAAAACATACTCAAGGAACTTAAAGGGGTTATAACAAACACATTCTAAATTTCCAGGTCTATGAAAGGAAGCTAATTTCTTGAGTCTTCTAATCCTTAGGATATAAAGAAAGTGTGCTTATTAGCAACCTTGACAGAATATCAACCCTTGCTTTTGGATAATGACTATTAGAATGGTGACAATTGTCAAGGAGAGCTACTGCCCTTTTGGATAATGAATGGGATCATTACTAATAAGTTTACCACGGAGTGAAAGCATTTGAAAGGGAATGATGTTTGGTAAACTTATATTTCAATTTAAACCCTAAATTTTTTATTTTATGTTTTCAACAAAAACACTCTCAAACTGTCATTTCTAGAACAAGTACCAAATTTTGAAAAGAAAATAAATTTGAACACATGAAACTGTAGGATCATGTAGTACTCTGGTTTGATAAGATGTAGAAAAAAATTCAGAAATTTCCACCGTGTAGATTGTAAGATATTAGTGCTTTGTGAAAATAATATATTTTGATGTGTTTGAGGTGACAACAAATCCTTTAAAGGCCCTGCAAAAAATGTTTGGTTGCACTTTACAAGGTCACATTTATATGAAAAAATGTCCAAAATGGTGGTGCTTCTTTGGATTCATTCTTCAAGGCAAGTTGGCTATGTGCTTGCAAAAATTATGATTATTTGGAATTGTACAACATATACGAAAAAAATAGTAAGTAGAAAGAAGTAGATAATTATTCAAAATACTCATTCGTTGAGAATTTAGTTGTAGAATTGAAAAATGCTAATTCCAATGGTCACAACGTTGTAATAAACAATCTACATCCATAGGTACCCTACAATCATGGAAGATTTCTATAATATAGACATCTATAATATAGATAGGGGTATAGAACTCCTAGGCTCATGTGCTTATGACCCTCGTCTCACCTACTAGCATCCCTATCCAACATGCAATAATTCTTTTGCGATGCCTATGCTTCCACAAACAATTTTAGATGTAGTAACCTTAATGAGTGTGAATTCATTCAAATTCCCAGTTTGATAAGTAAGGCAATCTGCTCTTAAAGTGAACATGTTCTAAATGTGACCTCTATCTAAGAATGAATGACATGTTGCTTAAAATATCTATTACTATCAATGATGAGATTGGTAGGTTTAAATGGTTGCTTTATGTGGCTGTTGGACTTGTATTCTTCCCCCTTGCAATGAAATTTTGTGTCATTTGTGTAAAATAAAAATAAAAATAAAAAATGGTTGCTTTAAGAGTAGACTACCTTAGTCAAAGTAATGTGGACATGGGCTGCTGCAAGTTAGCAAGGATAGACAAAGATCCATTTGCCAGGATTTTACGGACACATGGTGCAAAAACGAAGTTTTTTTGCTCTGGTCATTTTCACCACCTTAAGTGGCACCAGGTTGAACCGTCGGGAAGTCTGAACCCTCCGTGTGAGCTGGGCTGATTGTTTTTCCTCTCTCTCTTTTTAATGGTCACCCTTCTTTCCCCCAAAACCAACAACGTGGACCGACATGGGTGGTTCATTGATGATGCCCGAGAGCCCCCCCAAATGGCCCATGCTGAAGAGTGTTGAGTTGCCAGTTTGACTAATTAATTATCTCCTCCTCTGAGAGAACCATTTGCGAAGACCCAATTGTCAGAATTTACCAGAATGCAAATCCCCACTTGGGATTCCCATGAGACGTTTCGGTACTCAAAATGCAGGTAGGCAGGCAGGCGAGTCATGGAGACATGGATTAACCCCTAACTGCGTTGACGCCCAGAAAGTGGACGATGAACAGAGGACTTCAAGGTGCCATTTTGTCCAATTAACTTTTCATTCATCCAATGTAACACTTCAATTTTGAAAAGAAAACCTTCCTTAACGATCAATTTCATGAAATTCTGGTGAATGATATTTCTGTAGAAAATATAAGTAAAAATGTGTCAAAATTAGAAAAAGGATCGAGGCATTAAGGGGTTAACATAGATTGACAACATAACTTACATTCCCCCTTTCCCAAATTTCCATACAGGAGTAAGAGTGCTAAGTTACTTCACCCCAGCCTAGATTCATCCCAACCTGTCAAACAGACATTACCAACACATTGACATTAATTAGTAGTTTGACGAGTGTGTAATGATAACTTTCAGTTAACCCCTTAATGCCTCGATCGTTTTTGCAAATTTTGGCACATTTTTTCACTTAAGGGATAGCCACCCATAACCAACTGAATAAGCAATTCTGAATATGATTTGGAATAGTGCAGGGTGAAGCAAATATTTTCAGAGGTAGAAGGATAGAAATGACAGGGATTGCACAAACTTTGGTAATTTTATCACTTGAATTGTAATAACTATGAATTTTGAAAGGCAAAAAGTGTTCCAGACCCACTGCCAATCTCTAGACTCTTCCAATTCCAATCACTGAAAAACTACAGTCTTACTAAATGCTTCCTGCTTTCTTACTCGCTACTTTGGAACATGTATCATGAATCTATCAGTCCCAATTTTGAAAAGAAAAGAAAAGAACATTCTAGCTATGGTTGGAAATAAGTCAGTCTATAAGTTGGTTATTGGGTCCAGATCAAGAATGGGTGGCTTCCCCTTATATCTTTGTACAGTAATATCATGTACCAAAATTTCATGAAATTGGGCATAAAAGAAGGTTGTCTTTTGAAGATTCAAGTGTTACATTGGATGAGTGAGAAGGTAGTTGGATGAAACAGCGCCTGCAAGCCCTCTGTTCATCGTCCAAAATATGGATGTCAAAGCGCTTAAGAGTTAAGATACTTCTCCTTTCGTATTACAAACACTGAATTGAAGCTACAGGAAGCTCATATCACATTCCCTGTGTTAATTCCCGATGAGTCTCAAATGTCTCACTAAACTTAAATTTTTCGACACTTTTGTAAAAACTTTACTATTTACAGGTATTTTGGACACATGTCACAACTACACATAGACAGGGAAATTTGAGACACCTGCAAATTAACACCGGGAACATGATACTAGCTCCCTGAGCTCAAGTGAATACAATGGGCATGCGTGGAATGCATCTAATACGCAAGGAGGATATTTTCATTTCATGGAGGTACATGTGTGCATTGTGTTGGCGTGGGTTACGGAGGACAGACGACTTGTGTGCCAATTTTGTCCGTGGTACTCGGTGGGTGGGTGGGTGTATGTGCGAAATTGGGAATTGAACACCAGGTCATGCATTTGCCTTCCCTGTGTTCAAGAGTGAAACATCAAAACCAGTACTTACTGATACAAACTAAACCTCCAGGTTCTATGAATTCTTTTTTTTCAAAGCAGAGTAGAAAAGAATCCTAAAGTTTAGAAATATATATAAAATAGAAGACCCCATAGTCGACCGAATAAGCAATTGGAGACATTCTAGGATAGTACAAGGCAAAGCAAATATTTTCAGAGGTGTAGGGATAGAAATGAGGAGGATTGCAAAAACTTTGGTAATTTTATCACTTGAATTGAAATTACTATGAATTTTGAAAGGCAAAAAGTGCTTTGGACCCAATGCTGATCTATAGACTCTCCTAATTTTGATCACTCAAAAACTACCTTCTTATCTATAGCTTTCTACTTTTTGACTCACTAATTTGGGACATATGTCAATAACTTATAAGTCCCAATTTTGAAATGGAGAAAAAATCACATTTTTGCTATGGTTGGAAATAAATCAGTCTATAGGTTGGTTATTGGACCCTGGTCGGGAATGGGTGCTTCTACCTTATAAGTTTTGAAGGCAGTCAAAAGAGTACTAGGATGAGCAATGCCACAATTCCACGTACTCAGCAGGCTTTCTCTCTTCTTCAAGTGCAAGCAAATGAAATGACCTTTGTTTTTCTAACTTGCAAGGCAGGTGGACAATGTATATAGACACTTCGGAATTCAATTATTTCAGTATAGTTATGCACCTCCAGTAGATTGCAAGTGTTCCTGGGAAATCATAAATCCTCTCGAGGCAGAAAAAAGTGAACAGTAAGGTCGGTGATTGACAGACTCTCAGTTAACTTTTGTGTTCACAAATGATCTCCCAAGTGATGATCTGGACACTAGCTTTACACTTAGAGGTGAGGCGAGAGGCCAGGCCATGCCATTCCCCATGAGTCCAATTGCACCAATTTCAGCCTTTAGTCCAATCACAAGTGAGGATTTGGGGCCTCTTACACACCAAATGAATTTGACCTGGCCCAATCTCACCTAGGTGCAAAGCTAGTGTCCCTCCAGCTTTCTTGTACAGGTCTCCTGCTACTGCTGACTTGACTTTCAGTGAGTGAGTGAAGTCATCCTGGTGGAGTGGTGGTCCTCTTTCCGGGTCAAAGGGAGCCTTGGTTTTTATGACTTGTGAGCACAAGAAATGAAGTGGGGAACAAAGTCTGTTCGCAATGCAGAATCCAATAGACACAAATTGCAGGGCGGGCTGCCGCTCAGAAAACTCGAGCAGGGCAGGGCAGGCCAGGCCAGGCCAGGACTGGGACGATTCTGAGCCAGTGCAAAGCATGATTTGTCCTCCACTGATAACTTATGTCAATATGATTAAGACTCTGCCATGGCACTGAACCTGCCCGTGACAGAACAAAGGGATCATTCATAAGTCTCTTACTCTTTGCCACAAATAGACTTAGTGAGTTAGACTTCCCTCCCTCCCCTCCCCTCCCCCCCTCTTGTTTAGAAAATCATGAGTGAAATATATTTATTTCAGGAAGGGGAGAAATCAAACACTCCACGCTTGGACAATGATTTCAAACTGAAGGGTAACCGACCTCTTTTTCACCACTTAAGGTAAACCAACCTATGACAGGCCAAGTGCCTAATACAAACATCTATAAGATGACCCATTACAGTTTTCCATCAATATGTGCCAGGTTTTTTCCAATTAATGTAAGCAAAACTTCCACAGGTAGGTTGATGACTGAAATCAATGTTTTGTATGATGGTGATGGAGATGTTAGAGATTGTTTTAGGAACTCGTCTCTTTCTAGTGTAATTCATTACATGAACTAACTTTTTTTATTCCTTTATGTCATGTCCATGTTAGAAAATATTTCAACCATGTTAGGAAATATTGTAACTGCATTGGGTGGTTTGATGACCACCATGGGTATATTTTTTGATGGTTGTGGGATAGTTTACAGACTGTTTTGAGCCATTTGGCCAGTTCACTTCAAAAATCTGTAACAAATTCATACTTTGTCAAAAAAATAAAATTTCAATTGTTCTACCAATTTTTCATGTTTGCCTTTATATGGAGAGAAAAATTTCAAAATTTCAAATATGTCAACAAGGCAAACCAGGCAATCTGCCTATCATAGGCTGGTTTACCTTAATCCTTAAGCGCTCCGACCGACGTCCATATTCTGGATGATGAATAGAGGGCTTGGAGGCGCTGTTTTCTCCAACTACCTTCTCATTCATCCAATGTAACACTTGAATCTTGAAAAGACAACCTTCCTTAATGACCAATTTCATGAAATTGTCGTAATTGATATTTCTGTAGAAAGATATAAGCAAAAATGTGCCAAAGTTAGAAAAAGGATTAAGGCGTTAAGGGGTTAAGTAATTTATTGTATTTCCAATATGAAAATGGTAAGGGGGGAATTATCCCTGTGGAGAAAGAGATTTGACAGAGGAGGGTTCCAAAATTTGTTCCTCCCCCCCCCCTTAAAAATGAAATAATTTTGACTTTTTTTAGTGAAAGATTATGTTCAACCTATTCTTGTTATATAGGTCATCATCTTTTGAACCGTAGGTTGATTATAAAATCAACCATTCTTCAATGTAGGTAATAATTGTGGCTTCTAGTGTACATCTCGTGATCATTGTATGCTTTCAATGTACACCTCCCCAACATTTGTGGTGCGTGAACCGTCACCTAACCTTCCACTAATTGGAAACAAAGCACCCTAACTAGCAAAAATAGGTGGTTGGTCGGAAAGAGGCTGGCTCCCCTATTTGGAAGAAAATAAATGAGACAAAAAAAAATGATAGACCAAATACAATTTGTATTCATTGGGGTAGAAAAGTCTGTTGGGTTCAATTTGGGGAAGGAGTGAACTAGATTGTATGCAACGATGAGTTGTTGTCATTCAAAGAGAGAAAAAAATAAATAAAACCCCTAAAGGACCGCCATGGGTTTAGGCCAGAAAGTGCTTTGAAATATTTGTATTCAAAGCAAGGCTAAAATCTTCATCTATATTTATTCATTGAGAAAGTCAATTTTGGAGTCCTTTAGTTAACTGGTTAGAGTAAACCCTCCTAAAATTTCAAAGTAAAAAACTTTACCAATTGCAAGATCATGATGCTTGAATTTCAAAAAGAATTATTTAGAATTCTTCCCAAATGGTTTTCATGCACCTTTCAATATTTTACTCAAAAATGGGTACATTCTACAACTTGTATCTCTCCAAAATATGTTGAAGAAATAAGCTGGAAATACATATTTCATATTCATGCTTGAAAAAAATAATGAGTAGAAAGAGGTAAGGTATGATTAAAAATAATAGATTGTTAATAATTTAGTTATAGAATTAAGAAAATTCCAATCAAAACGGCTGTCATTTTGAAATAAACAATCTACATCTTATGTTTTAATTTTGAAATACTGAAAATACAAAATACTGAAAATTGAGTTCAAAACAAGACTTCAAAGTTTATTTTGGAGAAGAAATTATCTTCATAACTTTCATCTCATTAATCAAAATAGAATGATTCAAAGCTTTTCAAATACATATAAATATAGAAAACTAAGCTCCCATTTAAACTTTAAAATAAGTGATTTTTATAAGTTGCCCGAGCTTTGTAAGAAAATACATATCATATAATAATCTTTTAACCATATATTAATTCAAATGTTATAAAAATTATTATTCCTTGAAGCTACTCCTCAACCATGAGTTGTGTGAAAATTTCAAAGATAAAAAGATGAAAATTCCATTTGTAAATGGACAATCCAAAACACTATGTTGCCAAAATAACACACTTTGGGATTTTAGGGGTTAAATTCTCAACCAAATTAGGAAAGATTTGACTTGTAGAATTAATGCTTTAGCTAGTTTAAAAAAGGACTAGGGCCAACTCAAGGCTATTTGTACCAGAGATGAGTTTAAAGTATCTTGGGCCCACTCCTAATCCACTATGCAATAGTGTTGGTTTCAGGTTGTTGTGGGTTTGTCGGAGCGTGGGTCCTTGTTTTCTTTTTTGCCATTGATATTAACTTTCAATGAGTGCCAAAAAAGAAGAAGAAACACAAAGTTGAATAAGAATTTGCATGCAATATAGAATAAGAATTGGCATATGTTGGGGTACGGGTCAAAGAGGGTTTCTAAACCAAAACTCACTTTTCATATAACCACTATTATTGAAGTTCTTTTAGTATAACTTTGAATTATAAACCAACAAATAATCATGGATATCCATGAAATTTTCAATGAATTTCAAGTGGAATTTCAATGTACAATTTTCCATCAATCACAATTTTGTTACAACTTAAGGTGCATCATTTTGAATCTTGTACCTTCCTTGTACTATGTTTGCATTACTAAACAGATACCTCTATATTTCTGTTCTGCTATTGAACACAACATTACTTGACTAAGATATCAAAATGATTACTCCAAATATCAATCTCCTAAAAATTTTAATTAAAAAAAAAAAAAAAACTCTTTCAAATTTTTTTTCTTAACATTGTCAACTATGCCATGTAACTTTGGACATTATATGTTGTTGTCACCATGGAGATTTAACCCTAAAAGGACAGATTGGTGACTGTAGAAATCATTCCTTCAGTTACTGTGTGAATTCTTTGCTTAACCCCTAAAGTCCCAAGGCCATTTTTCTGTAAAAAAATCACTCAAAACTGCCATTTCTACTGCGTTTGTCAAAAAAAAAAAAAAAAACCTTTTTTTGGAACTGAACTATAGGATCTTGAACTTTACTTGTTTGAAATTATGTAGTAAAAAACTCATGAAGTTTGACTGTACAGATTGAGAGATATAAGCATTCAAAGTTGAAAAACAAGTTTTTTTGAACACTAGACTGCAATTTTAGATGACTTTGATTGCTATTTGTAGAAAAAATGTGCACTATAGAATTTGAATTTAAAATTTATTGTGTTGAAGAATTGAGTTGGGAGTCTAGGAGAAAAAATTCAAAAAATAAAAATTTGATTTTCATACTTCAAAAAATTGTCAAGTAGAAGTAGGTCCAAGATTGAAAGAAAAACTAAATTGTTAATAGCTCGTAGATGGGATTGAAATACAATAATCCCAACGGTGAGATTGTTTTAGCAAGCAAATTTAACCTTTTTGAAAAAAAAGAATTGAAAATTGCATTCTGAAATGAATACTCTAAGTTATTTTTTCAAAAAGATGCTTAGATTGCCCCCCAAAAAAGATTGTTCATAACTTTCACATCACTAATCAAAATGGAATGAATCAAAGCTTCAGATGTAGACAAAAACATAATCTTTGAGGAAAAAAAAATTTGAATTTCTTTTTGAATTTTTGCAATATTTTTTGTGTTGCCCACCGAGTTCAGTTCTAGGCTTTTTGTGGTATAACTTTTGCTTCCGGGCACCAATTGAAATAAAAATTATATTCCCACAAAGCTTATCAGCTTTTCTATCTTCAAAAAAAGTTTCAAAAAATTTGGGTAAAATTTTAGCCCATAGGAACCTGCCCGAATGTCAAATTGTCCCCCAAGTGGACAATGGGACTTTAGGGGGTAAAAGATATTGCAAGAACACTCATTGGAAGTCAAACTATTGTAAAAGACCTTCCCTTTTTACAACAAAATTCCAAAGATGAATTCACTTTTGTCGTATCCTACTAGAAGGATTCTTTGTCATCCATCAGACAACAAACGTCCTCGTCGATGTTTAACCCGTGAACGCCGTGCCGGTCATTGTGGAAATCATTTGTTTTGTTTCCGTGTGAACTGTTGGCTTAAAAAAATGAAAAAGTACTCATTGGAAGAGAAACTACTGTAGATGATCTTCCCTTTCTACACAAAATTTGGAAGATGAATAGTTTCATTTTTGTCCTACACAGATAGATTCTTTGTCATTCATCGGCCGAAAAAACGTCCTCTGCATCGTTTATGGGTTAACCCCTAAAGTCCCATTGTCCCTACAGGGAACAAAATGGATTTTGGGCAAGCTCCTATGATCTCAATTTTTATTGAAACTCTTTGAAACTTTCTCATAAGATAGATAAACTTATGAGCTTTCCGGGAATATAATTTTTATTTCAGTCGGTGCCTATAAGCAAAAGTTATGCCACAATAACCTCAAAATGGGAGAAATCGGGCAGCAAAAAAAGTTCACAAAAAATTGAAATAAAAAGTTTGATATTTTTTTCTCTTGTATATTATATTTTATTCTAAATGGGAAGCTTTGATTCGTTCCATTCGGATTAGTGATGTGAAAGTTACGGAGTTTCTTGTTTGCCAGGCAATCATAGCAACTTCTTGAAATAATTTTTTTTCTTCCACTTTGAATGCTAATATCTTTCAATCTACATAGTCAAACATCACAAAAAAATTTATCACGTGATCTAAGACATGTGTAGAATAAGATCCTAAGGTTAGTTTCTAAAAAATATTTTAAAATTTTATTTCATAGGTGAATGTAACAAAAGTGGTAGTTTTGAATGGTTTTGACAAAAAAAAATGACCTTGGGATTTCAGGGGTTAAGGGTTAAAATGTTGGAGTTACCCCCAATTCCCCCTTTGGAAAGGGTGCTTGCTTTTAGTACCGTGGACAGGTCCATTTCCCCCCAGATTTCCCATATCTAGTCCACGTGCTTTGGCTCTTGAGTCCCTCCTTTGGATTTCTGAACACTCCCCAGTTCAAGTGTGCAGCCCCAGGGGAGGAGGAGGGACGGACGGACGGACACATGGTCAGCTTTTCCAAGGTCATTGCTTACAAGCTCAAGTTTATTTATTTATTTATTTATATTTTTTGGACAAAATCGAAACAGAATTTCAATGCAAAGGCTTACTTACAAGTTACAATTATTCACAAAGTTAAAGGCAAATTAACTTACAGTTAGTACTATCGTGTGGAGCATGCCAGTAACTGGACTGCAGGTTCATTATGGAGGACAATGTGTAAGTAACTTTGTACTTATTCTGTGTGGAAGGCAACAACTGCACCTAAAATCATCCAAATGTAAGTTACTTACTCCAAGGCTGAGTCGTCCAACGGAACCAACTGGACTGATTGTTTTTTCTTCCTTTTGGGTTTTCACCCTTCAACGACGAGCTGGTCACCACCGTGGAAATCAGCTATTTTGGAACTGTGTGAATTGTTGGCTTAAAAAAATCAGAAAAAATCACTCGTTGGAAGACGATCTATTGTAGAAGACATTCTCTTTTCACACAAAATTTGGAGGATGAATAGTTGCACTTTTGTCCCATATGGAGAGATTCTTTGTCATTCATCAACCGGAAAACATCCTCAACTTTGTTTATGGGTTGATTGACAACATCCTTTTCAAAACATAAATTAATAAATAAATAATTCAAATATAAGGGTTGGAGCATGGTTCTTGTTATTGAGCAACTAAAGAAGGGTTTTCAAGTTGGCTCTTGGTGGTAGTGACCCCTTAACCTTAGAACCTAGGATTGGTCACTGTAAAAATTAATCATCCTTTTGAGTATTATGTGAATCATTTCTTTAAGAAAACAACCAAGAGCTCTCAATATTGGAGGTTAAATTATAGTCCAAAACTTCTCCTTTTCACACCAAATTTCGAGAATGGACATCTACACTTTTGTCCTATATAGAAGGATTCTTGGTCATCTACTAGACAATTTTAGGTCATAATATCATTACAAGGTTGAAGGACATTTGAAGTCATGGGAAGGTTGCTCCAATTTGGATTTGAGAATCTTTCTTATGTGAGCATCACGTAGCTTGTTCAAATGGCCAATCAATGATGAGTTTTTTTGCCCTCCTCAAGGCCACGGGCTCGCAACCTCAAAAGCACTATTCAAAAAATTATCAAACTTCCAATTCAAAAACTATGAATTCAAACTATGATTCAAAATCCAAGACTAAGATTGATAGATGCATCTTGAGAAGACAAGGAAGAATGAAATCAAGAAGTTCACATGTAGTTGAGTAATGGAAAAGTTTTCATGAACATTCTTTTTTAAACCCTCAAGCTTGGGGTTCTGCCATTTAAGGGTTAAAAGGGGATATTTAGATTATTTTAGAACATATTTCTAGATTACCTTAGAAAGCACCTAGATTATTTGAGAAAGCACCTAGATTATCTTAGAATGCATAGCAAATAAAGGAACTATGAATTTTGGAGGACTAATGTTTTGTAGCAATTCAACAATTTCATTCATTAAGAAATAGGGAATTGATTTCCAAGTATTTTCTCAAAAGTTTTTTTTCTTATTGCTTTTGAGCAAATTATTACTCAAAATAAATTAAAAAATAGATTAACTAAGGTGGGGTCCCCCCAAAATGCACCACTAACCTAAAACCGTCATCATCACCCTATGTAGATCGCCCAAATAAAATATGGAAGAAACAGTTTTAGAAGAAAAAAACTTTGATCCTTCCTAACTTTTTCATTCGGTATCCCAATGCTGCATTCTTTGGTGCGTTGCAACCTCCTTTTTAGTTGCCCACAAGAAAGTCAATGAAATGTGGACCAATCTAATAATAGAAACCAAGCACCGTATAGGCAGTGTAGCCCAAAGAGGCGGTTTTGGGGTGCCCACCTTCACTTAAGCTTACCACCAAGCCTGGAAAGTGCTGGCACTGCTTGAAGTGAGGTGAGTGGGGGTTGGGGGGAGGTCACTTGCACCACCTGTGCCACAGACAGCAAGCCAGGGAGGGCGATTATGGGAGGCGCTGGGTAAGATTTGGGGGCTCAGGCAATTTATGGCCCCGAGATTGAGTACCAACTCAAACTTAACGTCGGTCTGATGCACCATAACATAATGGGAAGCTCCTGCTTGGACCTATGGTAACTTAACCTAACCTAACCTGGGTTTGAGATATGATACCTGGCTCTCGTCAACTGAGCGGCAGTGGCCGTAACTAAGGTATATAAGTTCCGTCTCAGTCTGCATCCATCTCACAAATTGGCTGGTCCTCATTCGTACCCATCCCAGACACAACATACCTTACCTTACCTACAAAATAAAAGGACAATGAATGCTGTATTGCAAAACCGACAATTTCACAAAGCACAACAGCTCTTAGCAACAAGGTAAAGGAGAAGCACCCATAACCGACTGAATAAGCAATTCTGGATATGATCTGGAGTAGTGCAGGGCAAAGCAAATATTTTCAGAAGTGGAAGGATGATAGAAATGATGGGGATTACACAAACTTTCGTAATTTTATCACTTTAATTGTAATTACTAAGAATTTTGAAAGGTAAAAAGTGCTCCGGACCCACTACCAATCTCTAGACTCTTCCAATTTTAATCACTCTAAAACTACACTCTTACTAAATGCTTTCTGCTTTCTTACTCACTACTTTGGGACATGTATCATGAAGCTATTAGCCCCAATTTTGAAAAGAAAAGAAAAATATTCTAGCTATGGTTGGAAATAAGTCAGTTTATAGGTTGGTTATTGGGTCCTGATCAAGAATGGGTGGCTTCCCCTTAGTATGTTGTAAAATTGGCCCTCTCCTTCAACTTGCTCCTATTACTACCTAGAGAATGGAGAATGCAGATGAGGTGATCCTTAACCCCTAAATGCCCAAGGCGTGTTTTCAGCTTCTTGAAAACTGCTCTAAATTGAACAAAATGCCAACATTTTGATAAGATGTTTCAATTTTTCTGAAATTGTAACCGAACAAATTCAAACTAGACTTGTTAGAGATTGCATAGGAAAAGAAAGCACAACAATATCACTTATGAAGTGAAAGATTATAACGTTTGATTATGAGGGTGCTAAAATTGCAAAAAGGAATTGAAGTCTTTTTTACAAGTCAAATCTAAAAAGTTGATGACCAAAAAAATAAGAGGTTAACAAGCCTAACTTGAAGAACCCAAATCAATTTACGCCTTCTCAAAATTCACTCTACAACTTTTTTAAATGAATTTAGAATGTGATTTTTTCTCCAAGATCTAGTGTATTTGAGGCTCATTTCCAAGAGCTCTTAACACTATGGAAAGTCAAGATTGCACAGGGTACCCATGCACAAAATCTCTTATAGAAAAATCATTGTCATTTATTTTCAAGATCGGACTTTTGGAGGCAAAACTAGAC
This sequence comes from Rhytidiadelphus loreus, assembly GCA_947034895.1. Taxonomy (NCBI): domain Eukaryota; kingdom Viridiplantae; phylum Streptophyta; class Bryopsida; order Hypnales; family Hylocomiaceae; genus Rhytidiadelphus; species Rhytidiadelphus loreus. The sequence continues at coordinate 50,100,127 of OX344761.1, read as the reverse complement.
TTCAAGAAGAACATTTAAAAAATATAAACTACTAAAAATAGCAAATTGTCTAGGATTTATTTAATTTCAAAGTTTTGCAAACACCATATTTTGGTGCCTCGGGCATTTAGGGGTTAAATGAACCACTTTAGCAGTTGAATGAATCAAGGAAAAATTGTTTGTCTGTTGTAAGAGTCAATCATTGTCTTAGATTTCAACACATCTCTTTACAAGTTGCAAGTGGATGGATTTTGGGAGACCTATGGTCACAAATAGGTGCCTATGTCCCAAATCTTTGAAAATTTATCAATAATTCTAAAATGCTTGGAAAAATACAAAACCACTTGTGTTAGGTTTCACATCTATTTTTTCTCTCTGAAAAATGATCTAAAAATATTTTTGTCCCGTAAACATGTGGAAAAGGCAGACCAAACCCTTAAATGGTCGCTTTTAGAGCACACTACCTTAGATCAGGTGACCCCTGAAAATGCAGTTGTGGAGGACATTTTGTGTCCTTGGGATGGATGACGTCGTGGAGGGTTGTACTGTACATAGGATGGGAAAAATAATAATAAATTTTTTCATCTATATTTTGGGGCGGATGGTGTGGAGGTAAGTTGCTGGAATTGGCATTTTCAAGGAATAGTAGTCCCTCCTATCTCAAAATACATCTGTGGGTTCTAGTGGAGAATTGTGGGAATAATACAAATTTATTGAGAGAGAGAGAGAGAGTACTGCATACTCCCTGATTATATGGTATTATTGACTTTTAAAAAAAGGAGATGGCTTAACCCTCAAAGGACGGAGGGGTGACCTTGAAAATCATCCCTTTTTATTACTATGTGCATATTGGGCTTTAAAAATAGCAAAAGCACTCATTGGAAGTCAAACTATTACAAGGATACCGTGTCATCCATCAGAAGCCAAACATCTTCCTCAACATTTAATCCCTAAAGTATCAAAGTCCCCTCGGGGGACACTTGGGATTTCGGGTAAGCTTGTTCAATCTCGTTTTTTGATGTGATTTTTTGAAACTTTTTGTGAGCGTGTAGTTTCTCACAAGCTTCATGTATGGTAGCTGACCCATACCTGATCACATAAGCAATTACGCATATTTGGAGCATAGGTTTTTTGAGTGCTAAATTTTTCTCATGTACAAAAATAGAATTTGGAAGGATTACATATTTTTCCAAAATTTTATTACAAAAATGTAATTATTATGAATTTTTTAGTGAAAGATTCTCTTCAACCTACAATGTTGATGTAGGCTATTGCAAAGTCGACCACGGTCCGGTTGCAATATTCACAGTGTTGCAACCAATCCTAATGTGCCAAAATTGCTCCTCAAACTCTGCAAACTACAACAGCCTATGGTTGGAATTACAACAGTCTATTGGCCAAGAATAGGAGGGTAATCAGGTATGGGTCGGCTACCATACATATAATTTTAATAGAAATTGGAGTTGTTTTTTAGAAGTTACAAGCATTTTTTTGCCAAAAGCAGTTTGGTGGGTAGCTAGGGCAAGGCAATCTGTGGTTGACTGTGCAAGGGCAGCACAGGTGGGTAAGGAAGGACACAAAGGGGAGGGCAGCGGTTTCTGGAAGGAGCCCGGGTCGTCATCTGCCTCCAATACCAAAGGGGAGAAACTACTTAGTTAGAAATTGTGGGAACAAGCTCCTTGGCAGTAGAAGAGCATGGGAACTCGCCAGGAACTCACTGCTAACATCTAGGGTCCCTTTATACGAGGGCTGCCTACTCTATAGAAGCCGCTGCAAACTTCAGAAGCTCATAGAAATATGAGATTTTCACTTTTTATCACTTTTTTTTTCTACTTGTGAAGTTTGAGTACATCTTTGTATCCACCGTTCGGATTTTCAGTATCTCTAAGTATGCGGTGGTAAAATTGATTCAAAAATGGCCTAGTGTTATGTCAATTCTTGAGACATTGTGGCATTACAAGATTTTTTGGGATGTGTTCTGTATCTTGGATTGCTGTGAAACTTGGTACACATATGCCTAACTTCATTACCCATGAGAATTTTTTTTAACTTGATGGTGATTAGTGCAATTTTTTTGAGATAAAGGCGGTCAAAGGCATCTGAAATATTGGGGCACAGTGGGGGAAAAACAAAACTTTGACTTTCAAAGCAAATATCTTCTAATCCGTACAGTGAAACCTCACTAAAATTTCAGCACATGATCTCATACAAGCTGAGTTCAAGATCTTACAGTTACATTTTGAAAAAAAACATTTCTCAAACTTCTGCAATGAACGCAACAGAAATGGCAGTTTTCAGTGGTTTCGGAGCCAGAAAATGCCTTGGTATTTTAGGGGTTAAGGGTTAATCCGCCGATCGCCCTTGTAGTGTATTGTTTGGCCACTTCTCCCAATTTCCTCTTTGTGTGGATTTGAGCTATAAAAATTATATATATTTTTGAATTTGAGCCCAACTAATGAAATAAAATTTTGTCAAGTTCAATTTCTACTTCAATTGGAATATTTTAAAACATTAACATGCAACATTTTATTGCAATATGAACTTTTGGCATATAACCATGGTTTGTTGTCATTATAATTTTAAAATGATATGATAACTTAGGTTTATAATATGATGTTCTACACATTATTATACACCTAAGTATGGTGAAAATTTCAGATTTTTAAGGATATTTTGTATTTGATGTGAATTTTTTTCACTTTTTCTTTAAGTCCTAAATGCCAAGGCCTTTGGGGGACTTCGTGAAATTTGCTTTAAATTGAACAAAAAGTCAACATTTTGATAAGTTTTATCAATTTTTTTGAATTGTAACCATACAAATTCAAACTACACATGTTAGAGAATCACATGGAAAAAGAAAATATAGCAATATCACTTTATAGATTGAAAGATCACAATGTTTGATCATGAAGGTGTGAAAGTTGTTAAAGTGATTTGAATTCTTTCAATCTTCTTTTCACATGTCAAATTTAAAAAAATTCTCACCAAAAAATATGAGGTTAAAGAGCATAACATGCATAATCCCAATCAATTGACTATTTCTCAAAATCTACTCTATAATTTTTTTAATGAATTTCTAATGTGATTTTTCCTTCAAAATCTAGTGTATTTGAGGCTCATTTCCAAGAGTGCTCAACACTAAAAAAATTGAGATTTGCAATGGACACCCCAACACAATATCTTGAATAGAAAAAACCTGTAATCATTTGTTTTCAAAATTTGATCTTTTCAAAATAGTAACTATTAAAAATAGTAACTTAGTAAGGTTTTATTTAACTTCAAAGTTTTGTTGACACTAAATTATGGTGTCTTGGACATTTAGGGGTTAAAAATGTCAACATAATTTCAAATTTCCATTAAAAAATAAATAAAAATTATACAATTAATAGAAGACATGTAATTTCATTTGTGAAAAATAAATGTAAAACATTTTATTGATATATAATTGCAAAATGGCAACAAACAAAGTGAAGGATTCCAAACCTAGAATCCATTCTAATAGCAATCCTAATCCAAAAGGGATTTCCATATATTCTCACCTAGAATGTAACATAACTAAACCCTCAAACAAAGGTAACTACATCTAACTATGATCCCTCGTGATTCTTGCCTAAAATCTACAACCTCTATTCATGAGGGCCTAGGTTGCTTTAGTTACACCTATTTTCAACACCTTATAATTAAGGTGTCCAAAAGAAAGTAGGAGTAGAAAATCCAGAATATTTTTTGACTTCCAACAAGATCCAACAAATAATTAGGCAACTATATACTAGTAAAAAAATTCAATTGCTCATCTAACACCTAAAGATCAAAGACCCTCTTTTCACCAAAATTGTTCCAAAACTGCCCTTGCATTCACAAGCACCAAATTTTAGATGAAAAACATTTTAGGACACATGTAACTATAGGATCTTGTAGTAAAATAGTTTGAAAAGATGTGGGAAAATTTTGATAATTTTCCACCTTGTAAATTGCAAGATATTAACGTTTGAAGTGACAAAAATCTTTTTTTTAACCTTGTGAAAACACGGGCAATTGCACTTTACAAGGTCACATTTGTATGAAAAAATGTCCAAAATGGTGGTTACTTTTGGATTCATTCCTCAAGTCAAGTTGGATACATGCTTGAAGAATTTTAGATCATTTGAAATTGCACAACATATAGGAAAAAAATAGTAAGTAGAAAGAAGTACAAAGTGATTCAAAACATTAAACTGTTAAGAATTTAATTATGGAATTGAAAAATTCCAATCCCAACGGTGGTAATGTAGTATTAAATAATATACATAATATTTTATTATTTTTTCAAACAATGTAAAAAATTGAGTTAAATAAAGGACTCCAAAGTTTATTTTCAAGTAGGGAATCCATAACTGCCCACAAACTAGAACACCTCGTAACTTTCATCTCGTAAATCAATATGGAATGATTCAAAGTTTTTCACATATATATAATTCTAGAAAACCAATTTCAAATTTTAATTTTTTTTAAAAGTGATTTTTAAAGAAGTTTTTTGGGCTACCCATGTTGCCCATCAAACACTTAAAATTACTTATTGCCAAAAAACGATGTTTGGACGTTTAGGGGTTAAAAGCATTTGATATAGTTTAGTACTTTGTAGACTTTGCGGCACCATAGGCATGCAAAAGAAGTAGATGAGGAATTTTTACAAAATTGCAAATGCTTATGAGGTAAAATGCATGTCCTTGTATAAATTTTGGAGGCATTATGAATTAGTTATAAAGTTACAAGTTGAAGGTTGTTGGAGTTTTCTAGTGTAATATGGATGAAAAAAAAAATCATTTGATATATTCATAGAAAATGTATTTACAATTTTAAAATATTGCTAATGAAAGAAAGAGGGTGAGCATGAAGAATAATTTCCAAAAATGTCCCCTTTACAAAGCCATCGCCTCTTCATGACATAAATTAATCAAATCATTATTCAAAATGGTCCCAGACTCTACCTCATTTGTTGTCCCTCAACTAAGGACTATTTTGAGGATTCCATATACTTGTTCATTTTGCATAAAAAAGAAGGTATAAACATTATTTAGGGGTGATTTTAGACATAGTTATTGTACACATGGATATAAACAATTTTGGAGATACCTATAATATTTTGAAAACTTAATGTTTGTTTGAACATTATCCAAAATACGCATATTAACCAAAGTTGGAAAATATATGTATTCCAAATACAAAATAAATATATACTTCTTATCTATTTAAAAAAATATACAAGTACAATTATGTATAAGTTACTGTTCTTTATTTTCCTAGTAGATGCCATTAAAACAATCATAAAAACTTACTATCTTGGAGTTAGAGTTTAAATGGTGAATGCATATTAAATTCTAGCTTGTATGTAATAGTTCCAAGACTTTAAATATCTATTCAAATTTGATGAAATATTCTTCAATTTTTTTAAGGATGATAATTAAAAATTATTGGCATGATCAAAAGCAAAAAATTATTTAAGATTATTTTTCAAATTGAATTATTCATTATTTAAAACTCTAGTTAACATTTAACTATTTACCCCCTAAATTTTTTTGGTGTTTTTAGGTCCCAAATTGCTTCAAAGTACTCAAATCCAAAGCAAGTCTAAAATTTTCATTTGTATTTATTCAATTAACAAATCTAATTGTAGGATCCTTTATTTTACTTGTTAGATTACACCCCCCGTAAAATTTCAGAATTAGAGACCTTAGCGATTGCAACGTCTTGTTGCTTGGATTTTAAAAATAAGTATTTTTAACTCTTGCCAAATAGTTAGATTTCATCTTTCAAACTTAATACATAGAAATGTGCAAATCCTACAACTTGTTACTCTTCATAATATGTTGAAGACATAAGTTGGAAATATATATAAGAAATTTCAACAAAAAAATATTTTATATTCATCCTTGAAAAAATAGTAAGTAGAGAGAGGTAGAGTATGTTATAAAATACTAAATTGTTAGGAATTTAGTTATAGAACTGAAAATTTTCAATTCCAATGGTTGTAATGTTGTGATAATCAATGTATATGAAATGCTTTTATTTTTTTTCAAAAATATTGATAATTGAGTTAAATAAAGAACTTCAAAGTTTATTTTAGTATAGAGATTCCATAACTACCCACAAACTAAAATTCCTCATAACTTTCATCTCGTTAATCAAAATGGAATGATTCAAAGCTTTTCACGGATATATAAATCTACGAAACCTAGTTCAAATTTTTATTTTTTTTAAAAGTGAATTTTTTTGCTGCTCGAGTTGCCCGCCAAACATTAATTACATATCATGCAATAATGTTTGAACAATGTAGTCAAAAGTTATGAAAACTATTGCACCTTAAAGCTACTCTTCAAGCACATGTTGTGTGAAAATTTCAAAGAAAACAATTAAAATTTTGTTTGTAGTGAGCTGTCCAAAATTACTATATTGCTAAAAAAAACTCAATTTGGTCCATTAGAGGTTATAAAAACATTTGAATATTTTTTATAACTTATGCTATAGAAATGCTAATCAACTTTAGTTGGTTACATTTGAACAAATGAAATAAAAGTCTCTAGGTGCTCAAGGAAGTCCAAGATATAAGCGTTTAAAGTCTAAGAAAATAAATTTACATTGTGCATGATTGCTTGCCTAATGTTTGCCTTCTTTATTAACACAATACCAAAATCGCCCCTTAACTATTTAGCCTCATAACTTTTGAGATCCAAACATAGCTAATACAAAAGCGCATCTTTCATAAATAAAAATTTACTTTAATTCGTTCAAAAAGGACTTTGTATGAATCTAATTGAGCCTTTAGAAAGCTATATGGGAGCTTATTGTCCCTTAGGGATTAACCATTAAATGTTTTTGAAAAATTGTGATTTTGAGGTTTAATTACTTAAATTGATGTTGACTATTGACTTGTTTTTTGGGATGTGGATTTTAATATAGATGGCATGGCATCATCATCCATCAATAGTATTATTCAAAGATTAGACTTCAATATGTTCCTTAGGTATACACTACAATCTCTAAATATCCATACCTTCAATGAAGTTGTTTTGTTTTGTTGGTTTCTTACAATGGGATCTCAAATTTTTGAAATCCCCCAAGCACATTCTTGGTACAGTTAGAAAGTCCTCGACGATTAAGGAGTGTATGGACTTTGTTTTGTAGCATTCAAATTCTCAACAAAAAAGAAATTGAATTTTTCAAAGTTTATATGAATGAAAAAATTAGAAAATTACTTCTACTTTTATATTTTATTATACTATTCCCACATGGCATACTAGTACTGTTGAAATTATCTTTTTAAACCTCACGGTAATATTGTATTGGTAATGAGTATCAATAAGAAGAAGATAAAATAAATACATGTCATAGCTATAAATTGTAGTGTTTAGTGTTGATAGTAATTCATATATTAACCCTTGAATGCCGAGCCAATCACCATGGAAATCATCTGTTTTGTCACCGTGTGAATTGTTGGCTTAAAAAAATGAAGTACTCATTGGAAGACAAATTATTGTAGATGATCTTCCATTTCCACACAAATTTTGGAGGATGAATAGTTGCATTTTTATCCTACAAGGAGAGATTCTTTGTCATTCATCGGCTGAAAAATGTCTTCAACGTCGTTTATGAGTTAACCCCTCAAGGCCCAAGGCCTGTTTGGATTTAAAAAGCATCATAGCTTTTGAAGTGCTATAAATCTAAATGTCACTAATTTATACAAATCTTAACCATACAATCTTGTAGTGCACATGTTGTAGATGACATGGATCAAAATTGAAGTCATTTGACCATGTAGATTAAAAGATTATAATGTTTTAGTGTTGAAAAAGGGTGCTGAAATAATCCTAAAAATACATTTGGAGGTGAAATTTGATTTCTAAACCTTCTCAAATGAAAAAACTTTAACCCTTTAAGGTCTGGTCGACCACTTTGTGGTCGATTTGGCCACTTTCTCATGTTTTAGACATAGTTCTACTCTGAACTTGAAGAAAGAATAAAGGAAACGGTTGTCGGGAATTTAAAACCAAATGCATCCTTCAAAAAAATAGCACAATTTTAGTTAGCATGTGAAAATAAATGTGAAAAAACTAACATAGGGGTGATTGTAAATATGACAATTAATGTACAAAACCAATCATTGTGAGCTTTGTTTTTTACACAACTCGTTGTGCTGCCCAAAACTTGTATGCCACCACATTGGTCTGGTTAAATCTATGAAATACGTGAATATTCTCTAGAATATTTTTTCATCTCTTGATTTTGTAACACTGTTTTGGCCACCCCCTCAATCAACCACGAACCTTAACCCCTAAAGGACCAAGGCCATTCTTCTGTCAAAAACTACTCATAACTGCCAATTCTGCTGCATTCATCCAAAAAAACAAAAAAAATACTTTTTTTAGAATCTAACCGTTAGATCTTGTACTTTACTAGTTGAGGATCACGTGGTAAAAATTTCATGGAGTTTGACCGTACAGATTGGAAGATATTAGCATTCAAAGTTGAAAAAAGAAAGTTTTTTTGAACACTGTCCTGCAATTTCAGATGACTTTGAATGCCATTTGTGGAAAAAATTTGCACCATGGACCTTGAATTTAAAATATTTTTTGTTGAAGAATTGAGTTGAAAGTCTAGGATTTAAAAAAAAAGAAAAACTCGCTTGATTTTCATTCTTTAAAAAATTGTTAAGTAGAAGTAGGTCCAAGATTGAAAGAAAAACTAAATCGCTAATAGCTCTAAAATGGGATTGAAACACAATAATCTCAACGGTGAGATTGTTCTAAATAGAAAACTTAACCTTGTCAAACAATTTTTTTTGAAAAATTGTGAAAATTGCATTCAAAATTGCATTCTATAAGTTATTTTTTCAAGAAGATGCTCAAATTGCCCGAAAAACAAGATTGTTCATAACTTTCACATTACTAATCCAAATGGAATGAATCAAAGCTTCACATGTAGACAAAAATATGATCTTCAAGAAGAAAAAAATTAAAAAATTAATTTCAAATTTTTGTAGATTTATTTTTCTGCCCGGTGACGTGAAAATTATGTTTAAGATGCCATAACTTTTGTTTCCGAGCACCAATTGAAATAAAATTTATATTCCCACAAAGCTAATAAGTTTTTTTTATCTTATGAGAAAGTTTCAAAAAGTTTCACTTAAAATTGAGATCATAGGAACCTGCCCGAAATCCATTTTGTCCCTCAAGGGGACAATGGTCCTTTAGGGGTTAAAGGGTTAAACCACAAAGTGCTTGAAAATCAGCATACAAATACATTGGTGAAAGCAAATATCATTCAATTGACTCATTGTGTCTAAAAAATGGTTTTGAAATGTCAAAAAAAGTTGCCAAAGATTACATTCAAGGTTGAACCTCCTTCTACTAAAATGCCTCTTAGTCGCTCATTATTTCTTGGATTGATATGAAATTTTATTGACACAAACTAGACCAGTATGTGCAAATTTTCTAAAAATAACTATTGAAAACGGGCATTGTATGAAGAAGAAATAGGCCGCCAAAGTTCACTATAATGAAAAACTATTAGGGTTTGAACTTTGAATTGCTCCCAAACATTCAAAACAACTTATATTGATATGAACAATTTACAACAAGAACTATACTTCAAGGGGAACATAATCCAACAAATTTTATTGAAAAAAAACATTGTATGAAGGAGATACAAACCCCCAAAGTTGCAGCCATCAAGTGCAGTTTTGTGAACTCAAACTATACTTGTGAACTTTGATTGGATTTCAAGAAACTAATACATCTTATATTGATCTGAAAATTTTACCACATAAACTAGAAAAGTATGTGCAATTTCTCCAACACTTTTTATTGAATTTAGACATTAGATGCAAAAGTTACATTACTTTGAATTGGACTCAAACTATATGAGGCTACTTTTGAGCCCCTTGGGCATTGAGGGGTTAATAGCAAAATTTAGTTGATGTGATGTTGGGCTCAACTCTATCGATGTGAACATTAAAATTTAGTTGACTTTCTAGATACAGACCTCGGCAATTAAAGAGCAAGGTCATCAATATTGTATATGATATTTTCTAATTTTTTTGGAAAGAATGTATTTTCTATTGGGAATCCTCACTCTCTCAGTTCAAAAAAAGATACAGTCCTTTGCAAAGAAATTCAGTTTCATTTGTTTAAAAAATAAATACATATCCAGTTTATTCAGACCTAATACAAAATCAGAATTGAGTATTTTTTTTTCTTTCTCTCTTTTCTTTTAATTCACACTGCTCTTTTGAAAAAATAAATCAGAATTGAAGACTCAACATTAAGTTTGTGTGTACACTTAATTATCAACCTGTATCACACTTGATTGCAGCTAAGATATAGGCTTTAGTTATTGCATGATTACGGTAAAGACTAAGAGTTATGGCATGGTTATCCACATGTGCACTTGTCAAATGCTATGTGCTAAAAGTTTACTTCGACTTCTAAGGTGACTTGAATTGCAACCCACTTCTTGGAACCGTCCCTATAGGAGGCTCTGAAATGGACACTAAGCAATTCTGAAAGGGACACTAAGTAGTTTTGAAATGGGCTTTTGATAATGTGAGAGCTTTAGGGTTAATGTTAGATGTTGGTTTATACTTTACATATGGTGTAATAAGAGCCAGGGTGGGTTGATTTTGAACTAAGAGTGGATACAAGACATGTGTTCGCTTCATTTTTGCAAGAAACAAATTTATGGCTGAACATCCTTTCACTAAAATGATTCTCAGTCACTCATTAATTCTTGGATTGATATGAAATTTTAGCCACACAAACTAGACTATTAGGCGCAACTTTTTCAACAAAAAAAATATTGAAAACGGACCTTGTATGAAGAAGTTATAAGCCGCCGAAGTTCACTGTGATTGAAGAATGTCGGGATTTAGAACTTCGAATTGTTCCCAAACATTCAAAACAACTTGAATTGACATGAAAATTTTACCACAATAACTAGACTTCAAGGGGAACATAACCCAACAAATTTTACTGAAAACAAACTTAGAATGAAGGAGATAGAAGCCCCCAAAGCTGCAGCCTGCAAATGCAGTTTGGTGAACTTAAATTGAACTTGTGAACTTCGATTGGCTCCCAAAAAATCAGTATAATTCGGATTGATCTGAAAATTTTATTTTACAAACTAAAAGAGAGAGCGCAAATTTTACAACAAGTTTTATTGAATTTGGAAATTGGATGCAAAAGTTAGAGCACTTTGAATTGGACTTGAAAGTATGTGAAGACAATATTGGTTTCTTGGCTTCAGTTTAGTAAAGGTCACATTTAGGAACCTTAAGTATTACTTGTTCAATGCTTCATTGCTTGTTTTTGGTCACACCATATCTTTTTTCAGACCGCGCGTGTGTGGGTTTTGCAAGGCCTAGGATCACAAATAGGTGCCTATGGCAGAATTCTTTGGAAATTCATAAGTAATTCATAAATGCTCAGAAAAATATGAATCCACTAGGGTTGCATCCCGCATCAACTTCTCTTCAAGTGAAAAATAAGTGAAAATATTTTTAGGCATCTGAAAACCATCAAAATGACCCAACAGCTGGTAAACTGATGGTTTATGAGCACACTACCTTACTAAAGTTACAGAAGTCTACAAAGAGTTTTTCTAAAAATAAAATATTGTTCACCCTCCACATTTTATTTTATTTTATTTATAAATTTGGAACAAATGAAATGAAATTTCATTGTTGGGGACAATATCCTACGTGTAGGTCAATTTCATAAATAATTAGAAAAAAATTGGAGCAAGTCTAAAATATAAAAAAATGTATAACTATTTGTGAAAATCTGAGAAAATTTCATTGTTGAAAATTCTGAATATTCAAAAATTATTCTTGAGAAAATTTAGAAAGAAGGAACACATTCACATATGAATAGAAAAAATCAAATCATTTCATCAAAGTGTAGAAAAAATAGGAAGAGCAACATGCCAAAAGCTAAGAAAATTAGATCAAATTACTATTTTGATACCTAGGTACTAAATCTGAATTGAATGTACGGTACAAACCAACCAACCCTAGGTGGCATGGTGGGGAACAAATGAAACACAAAAAAGACAACTAGCAACCCAATACCCCAATACGAAGACAACTTCTACACACAACCCGGACACAAAGAAGGCCAAGAGGTCATTTACATCTATTTTTGAACAATATTTAAAATTCTTGTCCCCAAACCCATGCTTACCAAATGTGACTCATAAATAGTCGATAGAGAGTCACCAAGTGGAATATAGGATAAAACTTACTAAACTTTAGGATCAACTGTGATTTCAAAGCTTGTTGCTTAACTCACAAGGATTGAGTACCATGAAGAATATTTTGAGGGGTTTGGAACACTTGCCACACAAGATTAAAGTGAATTAGATCCTCGGCGAGTGCTAATGTAGATGTTCTAATTAGAAAAGTTGCCATCCTGAGTCTAAACTTTAAGTTCTCCAAATAGGTTGCAAGGGAAATGGAGCCAAGGAGAGTGGAGAGAAATGGTAATTCTTTCTAAAAGGCTTTGCTTTCACATTACCAAATATAACCTCAATGTTGAAAGATTGGATCTTAGTTTACCATACTTAATCAAAGTCTAAAAGAAGATAATTATAATCCTCAAGTAGACCAACGTTATGGGAAAGAATATGTCTCTCATTCAATGAGACATCGTCATCTAAAATGGACTCCATTGAAGTTATGGTTAAATAGTTTACGCTTTTGTGGTTGGTCCCAAGCCAAAACTTTACAAGGATTTGGTTAGAATATGATGTAAAAGTAGAATTCAATTACCTACTTTTTTTTGAATACACGTGAATTTTTATCTAAATTTTCACCTTCATACATGGTGTAAACTCATGGGGCTCTTGAGTGAGATCCAAATCAAGGTGGATATAGTGTAACAATTTAAGGTGAGAACACATAATTGTGACGTGTTTGTAAAATCATCCCATCTAGATTCTTGCCTAAAATGTATAAACTCTATACATGAGAGCTTAGGGTTGATTTTAGGGACACTCACTTTGAGTACTTTAAAAATTCATAATTTTCTCATGCGGAATCTAAAAAATGCATCTTAGGATAATCTAGAATCTCCTTTGAACTACCAACAAGACTCAACAAAAGCTTTTTCATTTCAATTAATAAATAGGAACCATCTTCCAAAACATATCAAGACAAATTTAGGTGTAGTTACCTTAGATGGAAAAATAAAATTCTCATCGACCCCTAAAGTTTTAAGGCCTTTTTTCATCAAAACCACTCAAAAATTGCCACTACAAAGAAAAATAAACTTTTATTTTAATTTTATGCATATCTAACTGCGAGATCTTGCACTCCAATAGTAGAAAAATGTGTGGAAGAAATTTTAGAAACTTTGACTGCATAAATTGCAAGATATTTGCATTTAAAGTGAAGAGAACAAGTTTTTTTTCCACCTAGTTCAACTAGATTTTTTTGGATTTGAATCTTCTTAACCTAAAATTTTTACACTACTGATTTTGAATTTCTAATTTTTTATGTTGAAAAATAGAGTTGAGAGTCTAGGGATTTTTTTTAAGTAACATTTAATTTTCATTCATTACATTTTTTTTAAATAGAAGTAAGTTCAAGATATATTGAAGGAAAAATTAAACCATTAATAGCTCTAAGATGGAATTGAAACACAATAATCCCAATGCTGAAATTGTTTTGGCAAGAGATCTTAACCTTGTGAAACTTTTTTTAAGAAATTGAGAAAATTGAGTTAAAAATGAATCCTACAAGTTATTTTTTGAAGAAGATGCTCCAATCGCTTAAAAAACAAGATTGTTTATAACTTTCACATTACAAATCCAAACGGAATGAATAAAAGATTCCCATGTAGATAAAAATACAATTTATGAGAAGCAATTTTTTTTAATTTAAAATTTGAAGTTTTTGTAGGATTTGTTTTTCTACTTGCTGAACTAAAATTTGGGCTTATTGTGCCATAACTATTTATCTTAGGTACTAATTGAAATAAAAATTATATTCCCTAAAAGCTAATGTGTTTTTCTATCTTCACAAAAAGTTTCTAAAAATCGAGATGAATATTGAGACTGCAAGATCTTGTTCAAAATTGATTTTGTCTCTTGAGGGGATAATGGGACTTTAGTGGTCAATGATTATATTGTATGACAAATACACCTAAAACTATTTGAATAAACATTAGATTTTGATTTATATTATTAAAATTTGTAGGACCTCCTCAACAATTGAAAGGGTACCAAAGATAAACTTTGCATGCTTTTTTCAGACTATATGAATAAACTACAAATTTTCATAGTGATAATTACAAGTGTTTTCAAAATCAACCCTAGGTTGTTATATTCACAATGTTTACATTGAAGCCACAAGTCTACATTGCACGGTTCAGTTGAGGTCAAATCAAGTGTGTTTACCTTAACTTAACCCCTAAAGGTCAGAGACTATGTTTTCACCAAAAATGCTCCAAAATTGCCTTTGCATTCAGAAGTACCAAATTTTAGATGAAAAACATTTACAGACACATGTAATTGTAGGATCTTGTAGTAAAATAGTTTGAAAAGATATGGATTTTTTTTTAAATTTCCCACCGTGTAGATTGCAAGATATTAATGTCCGAAGTGACAAAAATCTTTTTTTGGGCCCTGTGAAAACATGGGCAACTGCACTTCACAAGGTCATATTTGTATGAAAAAATGTCCAAAATGGTAGTTACTCTTTAGATTCATTCCTCAAGTCAAGTTGGCTACATGCTTGAAGAATTTTAGGTCATTTGGAATTGCACAACATATAGGAAAAAAGTAGTAAGTAGAAAGAAGTACAAAGTGATTCAAAACATTAAATTGTTAAGAATTTAATTATGGAATTGAAAAATTCCAATCCCAACGGTGGTAATGTAGAATTAAATAATATACATAATATTTTTTTATTTTTTTCAAAAAATATAAAAAATCAAGTTAAATAAAGGACTCCAAAGTTTATTTTCAAGTAGGGAATCCATAACTGCCCACAAACTAGAACACTTCATAACTTTCATCTTGTAAATCAAAATGGAATGATTCAAAGCTTTTCACATATAAATAAATTGAGAAAACCAAATTGAAATTGAATTTTTTCTTAAAAGTGATTTTTAAAGAACCTTTTTTTCTGCCCAGGCTGCCCGTCAAACACTTAAAATTACATATCATGCAATAACTTTTGAACCATGTAGTCAAAAGTTATGAAAATTGTTGTGCCTTAAAGCTACTCCTCAGGCACACATTGCATGAAATTTTCAAAGAAAAAAAATTAAAATTCCGTGTGTAGTGAGTTGCCAAAAATTGCTATGTTGCCAAAAAACGGTGTTTGATTCTTTAGGGGTTAATATTGCAGTATTGTATTTTAATACTATGACAATATGATAACTTACTTGTGAAAGCTTGGAGCATCTCTAATGTGGAAACATGAATATGGTACAATATCCAAATTTTGAAGTGGAGGTAGGTAGACCTCATTCCATTCCAAAGACTTTTAAAAAAGAATTAACCCAATGCAAAGTTGGCAATTTGAACCTCAAGTGAACCTTTATTGCATTACAAAAAAGAGAGAGGAAAAGATTCTACATTAAATAAAGATTTAGTTTCATGGAAAAAGGGGAGTTATAGTTTATTAGCACACATAACAAGGTTGAAAAGATATGACAATGATGGCTTTTGCTATTGTGAGACACCTTGTGGGCTCTCATATTTTGCCAAATTGTCAGGGTGGGGATGGAAAATGATAGGGTTGGAATTCTAGGAATAAAGAGTGACTAATGCTGGTTGCATCGCGGCGTGTTTTCTTAATGGTCCCATCATCACGTGGTTGACATGCTTGTTCCCGATTGCATTGGAGCACCCTTATGGCATTTGCAATGCTTCCAAGGTCAAAGATAGTAATGGCATAGTAAAGGGGCAATTCTTCCCAAAAAACTCTCCAATGCAATTGGTATTGGTTTCTCTTTATTCCTAGGCCCGTCGTTATCCTTCCCAAATTTGGCAAATCTGCAAAATATGAAGGGCCTACAAGTTGGTTTAATGTAGAAATAGTCATTATTGTCATACCTTTTCAAGCATTGTAAGGTAAACTTGCCTATTGCATAAAAACCATCTATGACATGCACCTAAGAAACCGGGGATGCTAGTATGTGAGCCTAAGAGCATGAGCCTGTGAGCCTATGAGCTTGTGAGCCTCCAATTTTTTTTTTTTCTTTTTAGAAATTATAAATCCATTGAGGACCTATGACCGTAGAATTAGATGAAAGGATGTATAGTCTGACTAAACAACAAATGAATATGCTACTAATGATTTTGTACCAAGACATTGAACCACGGGCCTTTATATAAATTTAAAGGATGAAAATGGTCCACCTATTTTATTTTATTTTCTTAACTATGCTTTAATTTTTTTAGAAATATCTTGAATATGAAAAAAATAAAATGAACATAGTAGATATATATTATACACCAAATAAATGTATTAACCCTTAATTTTCTAAATGACCATTTTGCTAATTGATGTCCCTTTTTTTTTAACTATCTTTATTTAAATTTTATTTATTTATTAAATAAAAAACATTTTTAATAAATAAAAAACATGATTAATTCAATGGAAGTAGTTTAATTGAATTCTAAGTTAAATTTCATTTTCTAGAATTTCATAAAGTTCAATGGTGGAGTGTGATTTAAGATTCATGTTTTATTGTTCAATTTGGGCATAGGATGAAGTTTTAGGCATTGAATGAAATTGTTGCCACATCATACACAGGTCAATTCAATTTGAGAAACAAGACAATAGAAATCAAATATCAAATCATGAAAATAAAGTGATTAATGGCTAGAGGTAGTAAGGTGAAAAATTTCAGCATGCAATATATGGATTCTACTATAGCTGAAAGATAAGATTAGTGGAAAATAATTATTTTGAAGTATGTGAAAAAATAAATAAAATGAAGAGAAGAAATTGTCGAATTCAACAAGAATTAATTGAGCAAATTGTTGTAAAAAAATAATTTTTTTAATACAAGTCGAAATGTTCAAAGATCATGTATAATCAAATAAATTCTCGATGAAAACCTAAAGGAAATTTTACAATGATACTTGGTGACGATGGAGGGTAAAGAAGTGGTTTTATAATGAAATCCATTGTTCCTTATGAACCTTCAAAGGATATGGGATAATTTGAAGATTAAACTCTTACTAATCTTAAAGATTAATATATCCCACATGTGTTGCTTCACCTCCTACCATCCAATTTGTATAAAGATCTTATCTTCTTCAATTTTACAAACATCCAAATAAATGACTCTTGAGGCTTTGTGATGAACATTTTGGATTTTATTCAATATAATGTTGAATTTCCAAAATATTCAACATGAAAGTGCCAACCTTGTCCTTTACTTATGGTGGTATGTAGAAAAAAAATTGTGGTCTTTCAAACCCCCGTTGTCAACGGCGGGGGGTAGCAAGGTCCATAAAAAAAACAAAGTTGTATCTCCAACCCCCCCCGCCGTTAACGGCGGGGGGTAACAACGTTCATAAAAAAAAAAAAATTTGCATTTCCAAACCCCCGCCGTTAACGGCGGGGGGTAACAAGGTCGATAAAAAAAACAAAGTTGCATCTCTATATCTCCTGCCGTTAACGGCGGAGGGTAGAAAGGTCCATAAAAAAACAAAGTTGGATCCTCTAAAAGCGCAGCCGTTAACGGCAGGGGGTAGCAAGGTCCATCAAAGAAGCGAAGTTGGATCCTCTAAAAGCGCAACCGTCAACGGCGGGGGGTAGCAAGAGCCATCGAAGAAGCGAAGTTGGATCCCTTAAAAGCACAACTGTTAACGGCGGGGGTAGCAAGGTTCATTGAAGAAGCGAAGTTGAATCCTCTAAAAGCGTAGCCATTAACAACGGAGGATAACAAAGAATACATGAACTATAGTGTTTGACTAAATCCTAACATTTGTTGCCCTAAATTGCACCCCTGAAAATTGCACCCATCAACGACTGGGGATAGCAAGGCACCTTAAAATCTTTGAAATCTAAACATTTCAAGCTAAATTTCAGGATGCTATTGTAGTTTTGAGGTCATAAATGACTCAATATGCATCCGTTTTTTATATGCTATATACCGTTGGAATTGTGCTTTCAAAGTGCAAGAAATGATATAAAGTTTCAAAATTTGTCTTTAACAAAAAATTACACATACATTCAAAGTCAGTATCAATTGGGGTAATTATTTCCTTACTATCTTGTTTGAACTTCTAGCACGTAGGTGCTATTATTATATTTTTGTTTGGTACAAACCCTAACTAGAAGGTTTATAATATTACACTTTGCAATTTTCCATGAACTTGTACTTGTCCTCATTATGGAAATATAAATGAGGCCTCTATTGGAAAATGTTACATGTACATAAACTACAAACACGTTTTTAAATATCTTTCATTATTTGTGTAAATTTGATTATAAGATAGACACATTCATCTACGCTCCTACCTTCAACTTGGATGAAATAAAGCAAGTAATTGTTGTTGCTAGAATCATCAAGACGTGTGAGTATTCAAGTTAGTTGGTAGATAATATCATGATATGAAGTAGATACGTAGTATCAATATATTATCTTCAAAATCTCTAAATTCAAGTAAAAAAGTATTATTTTCATATTCCAATATGTATTCTTTGTTGCAATGAAAGAATATTTTATTATGTACACAATGCTCTACATCCTACAATATTTTCACTGCATTTGTTTTCCTCTTATTTTTAGAATTCACTATAAATTATATGTAATCTCACTTGACCAATCCACCCTCAAACAACCTCTTAAAATGTAATACGAGATGTAATATAAACTTCAAAACATGCAATAGCACCAACTTCCCAAGCTTTTAGATATAAAATCCACGGGCATAGGTCCCATGGTAATAGGTCATTTTTTTCTAGACATAGCAATTTTGGTGAAAAAAAATCAGTCTTTTAACTTTTTAATAAAAAATATTTACAAATTACATCATATTTTACATTTCTAGGCTCTAGGCTCACACAATCCCTGCTCACCGCTCTTAGGCTCACGCTCACACGCTCACACGCTCACATGCTAGCGTCGTTGCCTAGGAAACTACCCATTAGAGTCTTATAACAACCCATGACAAACTTTTCTAATAAATGGAGTTAAGAATACATTAGGTCGATTTGTGGCCATAATCAATGCCTTAGGAGATGGTCATGGAATTATTAGTGATTATTATAAGACACTTACACCTTTCTAGTGTAAACTTGTGATAAAAAAATATTTTTTTATTCCTTCATGCCATGTCCATGTTAAGAAATCTTGTAGCCATGTTAGAAAATGTTGTGATTGCTTAAGGTGGTCAAATGACCATCATGGAAACACCTTTTGTTGATTTGGGGTAGTCTAAAGACTCTTTTGGACCAATTGGACACCCCACTTAAGGAATTCATAACAAATTCATCCTTTGTCCAAAAAATAAAAATTTCAAGTACTTCCTTAATTTCTCACATTTCTCTTTGTATGGAAAAAAAATCTGATTTTTTTTGCTAATGGCAACAAAACAAACCACTCATTCTATTTGTCATAGGTAAGTTTACTTTGTTGTATGTGTGCAAATAAATTTGGCCTTCCATTGTTTGCATGAAAAGTCTTTTTTTAACCCCTAAATGCC
Organism: Rhytidiadelphus loreus; assembly: GCA_947034895.1. Lineage (NCBI taxonomy): Eukaryota > Viridiplantae > Streptophyta > Bryopsida > Hypnales > Hylocomiaceae > Rhytidiadelphus > Rhytidiadelphus loreus. Next base: position 50,080,447 of record OX344761.1, on the reverse strand, counting down.
CGAGGCACTCAAATCAGGTGTTTGTAAAACTTTGAAGTTAAATTAAACCTAACCAAGTTGCTATTTTTAGTAGTTTATGTTTTTGATCACCAACTTTTTAGATTTGACTTGTGAAAAGAGGATTGAAAGATTTCACATTACTTTTGTAGTTTTAACACCCTCATGGTCAAACATTACAATCTTTCACTCCATAAGTGGTATTGTTGTATTTTCTTTTCCAATGAGATCTCTAACATGTCTAATTTGAATTTGTACTTGTACGGTTACAATTTAAAAAAATTGATACAACTTATCAAAATGTTGGCATTTTGTTCAATTTAGAGCAAATTCCAAGAAGCTCAAAACAGGCCTTGGGCATTTAGGGGTTAATGTAGAATCTTTTCTTGTCTTTTTATAATGCAGAAAAGTTTATTTAAGGATTGAATTGCGAGCTTTACATTGGATCAATTTGTTCTAAGAGAAAACCCAGCACTATGCGGGCCTCGTCAAATGCCCTGCCAATTTGCCGTTACAGGGATTGTTTCCCAAGCCTGCATTGTAGATGCTCTTAATTAACTGTCATTGTTTTCTATCATCTTTCCAACTTAATGAGCCCATTCAGTTAGATACCTATCCTGCTGAAGTCATCAATGCACTGCAACGTCTTCATATCAAAATCCTCTTCATGAGCTGGAGATGGTTTAAATTATAATTAATAAGTGAAACTATTTAAAATAGCACAAGAGCATTTTAGGAGTGGAAGACAGCTTTGCATGCATCACAGAATGTGTAATTCAGAGCCTCAATCACTACGCACAAGCTCTCCAAAACTCAAAGGGTACAAATTTCCATGGAGCAAAAATTGTTGCAATTACATGTCTGTCACTCAGGATGCCTGCACTGCAACTTTCCAACTCCTCTCACGCCAGTACAAAATTAGCCTTGTTTTGCTTGAGCAGCTGGGGAGATAATAAGGCGATCGATATCTGTAGTTGGACTCTTCAAACACCACAGAGTAGCAGCAATCAGACAAGCCGAGATATTAATACCAGGATGTAAGCAACAGAGCTCGATTATGAACTGGCATAGACAGGACTCCAAATCCTCAGACACAACTTGGGAGGTGTTTGTTGATCAGGCAGGAGATTATTATTGTGTTAAAAGTGAATTACAAGCAACATAAATTCATCAGACACTGAACTTACAAAAGAAACGTAAGAGGGGTTGGAACTCAAGTCCATTGCGTAAAAGTTAGACGGTTGCATCCATACCTGGTTAACAATTGTGAGAACGGCAGCTGCTACATCATCCGGAGTGAGAGCATTCTTGGGCACAGCATTTCCCACGCCAGCTGGACCTGCCCACCTGTTCGCAAACCAACCAGACAGACACTAGCTGAAAACTCGAGCAATAGTGGAGAAGAAGGAAGGATTCTCAACAAACAATAAAAGTTGATAAGATAGAGGATTCAAACACCGTTGGGGACCTAATTCCGTCTCCAATAATGACCCTTGTTACCAACAGCACTCATCTATTCATTCTCTCGTTTGGCCTTCAATTAGCAAGTGGTATAAGGATGACTTGGCTAAATGTTTATGGCCACTGATCTTTGAATGGAAATAGGGTCATCTATTCTCCATTCCATAGTCGTCAGCAACCTCCCACTATAAAATAGAATAAGAATTTTATATGTAGAGATGAACAGTTGAACTCAACATATTAGGCTTTTGTGCCTGGAGTGATCTCTCCGCAGCTCTAAAGCTCTTAATGAAAGAATTTAAAGTACAGTCCTACATAATGGATAAAATGATTAAAGTAACGCAGATAGGATCCTGTACTCTAAAACTACTAGCATTTACTGAAGGTGAATCAAACACTGTAGATCGGTCTCTTCCTCTCGTCGATGACGATATCTTTGTTTATTTATTTATTTATTTATTGACAAATGAAATGGAATTCCATTGCCAGAAAACAAAAAATGACGACATCTTTACAAATACATCACCGTAGTGCTAAATGATTCCAAGAGTTCACCATTCTGTTGCAATCGCTCCTGGAAGTATGGTGGCAGCCTTGACACCAGTCCCTCGTAGCTCGCCACGAAGCCCTTCAATCATCCCCTGCACTGCGTGTTTCGTTGCACTGTAGATAGACTTACCTGCTGCAGCTCTTTCTCCAACCACACTGCTCGTCACAATTATCTGGCCAGACTTCCTCCCCTGTCACCATAGCCAAATTCTGAATTCAGAAATTATCACAAGCTTGTTCAATTGGAAAAAAGCAGATTACCAGCAGCGAGGTACTGAAATAGATACATAGAACAAAACTTTAAAACATGGTTATCAGCAAAACTAGGGTGTTTCAGACAAGACTACATTACGATTCATGAGGAGGTCTCCATACGATCAGTGTCACCATGGAGAGACCTCCCCAAGAACCATGAGGAAGCTTCTCTTTGGAATACTGTCTCAACGTTCCCGACACAATCAAATTTTGCAGAAAACACTGTTTTAAGAATAACCAATCCCAGAAATTAGGTTAAAAAGAATAGAATCAATCCTGAAACCTTCATATGGGGTAAGATGTGCTTGAGCCAAAGAAACACGCCGCGCACATTTGTATTGAACTGCAAGTCGAAATCCTCCACTGAAACGTCCTCCACATTCCCATGCCGGCCCACTCCCGCATTTAGCACTGCGACGTCAATACCGCCAAGCGATTCCACAGCTTCAGAATACAGTCGCGCAACATCAGCCTCCGCAGCCACATCTCCCAAACCTTTGAAAACATCCTTGGCCCCTGGCAATATACTCCCATTCTGTCACTCTCCAGCTGCCAATTGGGGCTTGCAACCATCAAATTGGGTTGAGAATATACAAGAATAGATATAAACATACAACTGAATTGACCACAGGATTACACGAGAATAGGAAATTATGAACAAGGGCACTAACGGATTCGGAAAAATTTGAGAGAAGTGTTTTTAGATCCACATACGGCTGAGTTGATCTCATCTTGTACAAGAGAACAGGAAATTATGGCCAATGGCACTTGATGCATTCAGAAAAATTCGAGAAAAGTGCAACCATCAAATAGCGTTGAGAAATGTTATAAAGTCCTCATAATCCTGAATTGATCTCGTTTCGTACACAAGAACAGAAAATTATGATCAAAGGCACTGGATGCTCTGAAAAAAAATCAAGAAAAGTGCAACCATCAAATAGGGTTGAGAAATTTTCTTGAATCCACATACAGCTGAATTGATCTTCTCTTGTACACGAGAACAGGATATTATAGCCAATGCCACTTAATGCGTTCAGAAAAAAAATCTAGAAAAGTGCAACCATCGAATAGGGTTGAGAAATATTCCAGAGTCCACATCCTGCTGAACTGATCCATCTTGTACACGAGAACAGGAATTTATGGCCAATGGCACTTAAAACGTTCAGAAAATTTTCAAGAGAAATGTCTGGCGCCAAGGATGCACCTTTGCAATTGTCGGAAGCCTCTCCAAGTCGCCTCGGATCGCGACCCGTGAGGAACAGAGCATGCCCTTCGCGAGCGAGGTGCACGGCCACCGCTTTTCCCAACCCGCTGGAGGCGCCCGTCACCAACACTCGCAGCGGCTTCATCCTGCGCAATCGCAGCTCTCGAAGCTCTCCAAAGCGCAATCCAACGTCCACTTTAGCACAAGCTCATCAGCAAAAGAAGCGCACGACGCACCACTCTGTTCTGAGCTCACCAAACATGAAATCCGGCACCAAAGTGATGCCGAAAAAGCTCAAAGTTATGGTGGCAGTCCATTAGTGAAGAGAGACGGAACACTTGTCGGGAGGCAGGCTTGTTGGTTGCCTGGTCTCTCACGATTGTTGCAACAGGAAGCTTCGACTTGTGCAGGCACAGGCGGAGAATGCGAAGACAAGCCATGGAGAAAGTTTTGCATGAAGGTTTTGCATGGGAGTTTTACCATTGGTGGAAAATGGCAAAGGGTTTATGGTTTAGATAATGGAGAGCATTATGGGATATACAGTACAGTAGTGCCAAGTCCTAAGAGCATCCCCACCAGGGAGTTCTGTATCCCTAAAAATTTAGGGAGAGGACCTCAGATGGGGATGAGGATACAGAAGCTTGCGCGCACCGGTCTCGAAACAAGAGCTCTACCCCAAATTTATAGAGAACTCGGTAAAAGTTGGGCCCAATTCCCTATATTGGAGCTCATATAGAGAACTCGCGAGGTCTCATCTCTATAAAGTCAAGGTTGACTAGATTGAGGTCCCGAGTTTAGGGAAAGAGAACTCCCTGGTGGGGATGCTCTAAGAGCATCCCCACCAACGTGTTCTCTATCCCCAAACTTGGGACCTCAAACTAGTCAACCTTGACTTTATAGGGATGAGACCTCGCAAGTTCTCTATATGAGCTCCAATATAGGGAATTGGGCCCAACTTTTACCAAGTTCTCTATAAATTTGGGGTAGAGATCTTGTTTGGAGACTGGTGCGCGCAAGCTTCTATATCCGCATCCCCATCTGAGGTCTTCACCCTAAATTTTTAGGGATACAGAACAGATTGGTGGGGATGCTCTAATAAGCTAGTTGACCTCTTTCTAGTCACTATCTATTTTTGCTAATTGACCCATAAATGACGCAGAGGACATTTTTCAACCGATGAATGACAAAGAATCTCTCCATGTAGGACAAAAGTGCAACTATTCATCCTTCAAATTTTGTGTGAAAAGGAAATGTCTTCTACGGTAGTTTGACTTCCAATGAGTGCTTCTGCATTTTTTTTAACCAACAATTCACACGGTTCCAAAATAGCTAATTTTCACTGTGACCAACTTGTTGTTTAAGGGTTAAGATAGAATGCTCTAAAAGTGCCCATCTTTCTAGGTGGAGAATGGAGATGGGGTGATCCTTAAAATAGATCACTTTAGCAATTGAATGCATAAAGAAAAAATTGTTTTTTTTATTGCAAGAGCCAATCATTGTCTTTGATTTCCACACATCTCTTTACAAGTTGCAAGTGGACGGATTTTAGGAGACCTATGGTCACAAATAGGTGACTATGCCCCAAATCTTTGAAATTTTATAAGTAATTCAAAAATTATTGGAAAAATACAAAACCATGTGTGTTAAGGTTCTAGATCTATTTTCCTTTCTCTAAAAAATGATCTCAAAATAATTTTGTCTATGGAAGCCTATGAAAGAGGCGGACCAACCCTTAAATGGTCGCTTTTAGAGCATATATACTACCTTAGATTGCTCTGTTTATGATCAATTGAAGTTTAGGGTGACAACTCATGTGGTTAGGTGAAAGCTCATATAACACTAATATGTTGGGGAGGTATACATTGAAAGCATACAATGATCAAAAGATGTACATTGAAAGCCACAATTATCACCTACTTTGAAGCATGGTCAATTTTGTAATCAATCTGTGGTTGGAAATGCAATGTCCTATATAACAAAGATAGATTGAACGGAATCTTTATGAAAAAAATTCATAATTATTTTGTTTTTGAGGGAAAAAAAAGGAAAAAATTCTAGAATCCTCTTCTAAAATCTATTTCTCTAGTATAGGGGGGGGAGGCCTTCACCAAATGCATACTAAAAATATGATAAATTGCTTACGTGGTCAAAATGACGTCAACTACCTTAGTTCATTACAAAAGTCCGTGTCTAAACTTTTCACAAATCTAAGGGTATAGAAAGAGGAACAACATTATGAGATGTAACGGTTTTGTAACTATCCAATGGAAGGTTGACAAATTTGTCTCAACAATTGGACTTCATATTATGGTTTCAAATTGACCAATTTGTTGACTTAGGACCAAAGGAGAAGAACCTTTCACTACAAGGGAAATTGTGACCTCATTGACAAGTATTTGACAAAATTCTGTCAACTGTCTAGTCAATTAGGACACCTTGATTTGGATGCTTAGTTGACAGACTTTTGTCAATTTGGCTGTCATATAGGACACAAACATACATCAGCAAGGAACATTGAGATGATGACACGTGCCACCCAAGTAGCATACACATGGACAATACTGTGGAAATTTTTCACAAATAAGGTAGGTGGCTCTAAAACAGACCCGTCTCTAAAAGCGATCTGGCTACAGAGGTACATTCTGCTTTCTTCGATGTACCAAAGACGTACATTTCACAAGGGGGTCGCTTTTAGAACCACTGCATTTCAAACTTCAAAAATTCATAACTAATTCCACAGAGATCCAAAAAATATGAAACGACTTGGTTTGGATGCCAATTCCATTTTTCTTCTTATGAAAATTTACTGAAATTTGTTTCATGAATGTTAGCATCCTCCAAAATGCAATCAGCTCTTAAAGGGTCGCTTTTAGAGCATCCTACCTTACTAAGGCTCTCTCCAATTTCATAGAACATATTTGGAATTGAAGGATGAATGTGAATTGAGCTTCACATGTGTAAGATGATACTATGAAGAAGTCTTGTATACTTATACTAAACTAGTATGTATGTGATGACAATCAATATGGGTTATGCAAAACTTCTTGTTTTCTTTTATTCATAGGTTATTCTCTTTTTCAAAAATGTCTATAACTTTTACATTAAGACTTCAAAGTGAAAAATTCTTTTTGGAGGTGAAACTTTAGTTTATTGTGCAAGTATTCATAGTTAATCACTTTTTGAAATAAGTTTGTTCAGTGTGCCTAAATTAGCCTTGAAAGTCTGAACACAACACATTTTTTAAGAACATTGAGTTGACAAAAACACCAAATTGACAAACATTTGACAAAAACACACAATTCTTGTCCAAATTGACAAAATAATATGTGAATAAAGGGCTGGTTGTCAGTTTGGACCAAAACTTGTCAATTTTTTGTCATTTTGGTCAGAGTTTCCTTGTAGTGTTTGTATGAACAAAGAGCTACAAAAAACTATATATGTGGAAGTTTGAATAGAATCTTACTCAAAAATTGTAACAATGGTAAAAAGATAGAACCATTTTAAAACTTAATTGCTTGTTTGATTATATTTTAGAAAACACCGAGGAAAAAACATCATCAAGATTCATTCACGAACTTGATGCACATACAATACTAATTCTTAAAAGCTACAAATGATTTGCCCTATTAGTGAAGGGGGGAAATTAGAGTCACATAGAGAATGAGTGTAGCACCAAAAATTTATTTAATATGTGGAAATTGGTACAATACAATAACATTCCAACCTACACTAATTCAAAATAGTTTGACTTTGGTAAATTAGTATTATATGTTCTATTAGAACAAATTAGTGTAATTTGAGAGAAACTTTCATGAGATGGTATTTTTATACCATTAGAATCATTTGAAAACTACATAGTTATTATTAATAAAATTAAAGTAAAATAAAATTAGGCAAAGTCAATCCTCAACTTCTACACTATAATATACTCTTTGACATATTAGGGGGGGTTACAATAGGGGGTAGGAGTTTAAGGAACTCATTGACCTTTCGTATTCATTATTTTGAGTAGAGAAGAAAGTTCAAGAACTCAAGTTTGTCGAAGCACTAGTCTATTGCTATGATAAGACACTACAAAAAAACAAGGGTATAAATGACTTGTCCATAGTGACTACAAAATAGTCATTTTTTAGTCATTGTTGTGCTTGTAGTCATTGTGGAAAAGTCATTTAAAATACCCTCTTCTTTTTTGTAGTGAGAGTTCATTGAACTTGCTAAATTGACCTCCCCTTATTGATTATTTACTAAATGTATTGTTCCATTAGATGCCAATTACTGCAATACTTGTAAGAAGAGAATCATCCATGCAAACTCCAAAGCTTATGTTGTAAACTTGAGGCTCAATACATGCTTTCACTAACAAAAGTTGGTAAAAAAACCATAGTAGAGATCTACTGTGGTTCTAGATTTTTTACCATTATTTTGCGTAATCCTAAAACAACTATAAATTATTCTTTTTCATTTTGAGACTATAGTTTTGAGAATTTCAAGGCATATAATAGATCATTGCAAATATATACACGTGAAATTCAAAATCATAAAATAATTTGAATCTTTACTATATACTTCTACTATTTAGTGTTGCCACACTTTGCTGACATTACAACTTGCATTCTATTGGGTGTATTAGAAATGAGCATTTGCAATTGTTGTAGAGAAATCTAATTTCATATTGCTTGAATTATTTTTATGTGTATTTGTATCATTTCTTGCTTGTTCTTTAACTTACTCCGTTGTTGCAACAAATTTTTGACTACCTCTAAAGGTTCTCTATGGTGAATTAGGAGTTCAAACTAGCTTCTCCACATCATGAGCTTGCCTCCACTTCTTTGGAAGTTATTGTATGGTATTCAAGTACACTTTACTTTGATTCCAATGCAATTTGAAGTTTGAAAATCTATGCATTTTTGAGCATGTAAAAGCATCTCGAAGTTCATAGACTTTTGCCTAGGAAAAAAAATTGTAAGATTATTGAATCTGATTGAACATAAGACCCACTAAGCCTTTTTTGCTTTAATAGAAATGCAATGCCCCTTCCCTTGAGTGTTGAATAAATTATTGTACTCATTTACACTCCATTACATTTTTGAATTGACTAAGGTCTTTTTTTATTTTCAATTAACCCCTAAGTGCCTAAGCCTTTCCAAGTGTGTTTTTCCCATGAAAAAAGAACATGGGCTTATAATTATCTCCATTGAATCAAAATTATTTTTTTTCAAATTCTAACCGTATGGATGTTTAAAGAGATTGCTTATTAGTATGCACACCAATTTTGAGTGCAAAATTGCATAAGAGTTGTGAGATTATAATAAGAGAAATGTACATTTTCTATTTTTAATATGTTGTCCCTCTCCACAATGTTTCAGAAATTTGCACATAAAAGCTTTTGGAGATTGGAGGTGACATGAACAACTACAAATTGTGTTAGCACACTAAGATATGCTTTCAAAAAACTTAATATCACTTGAAAAGCTATTAAACTCATTACACAATTCCCCTTGCAATTGTTGAGATACAATTTCCTTTTATAAGTATAAATCACAAATAACTCCAAATCAACACTTTTTTGTTTAAATTTTCAATGGTGAAAATCATGAAAACACTTTACTCTTTCCATTGGGACCATTTTTAAAGCAAACGGATAAATAAAAGTTTTTAGATCTCAAATCAAGTGAAATTGCTCAAAGTTAGAAAATGAAGTAAAATTAGCAAGCTTTACTCTTCCACTAATGGACATAAATGGCTTTGGAGACCTCTCAACAATCAAATATGTACCTTTTTCAGTGAAAAATGGAAGTTTTCAATAGTTAACCCTAGAAATTGCCCGAATTTTTTTTTAAACTGGTCAAACGAATTTAACTGCCCACTGCAAAATGAGCCTGAAATTTCAGATCGACCATATTTGGTCGCCCAGGAATTTAGGGGTTAATAGAACAAGATTGTTCTTCTTACTTGTGTCCACCACACAAAATGGTTGCATGACAGAATCACTAGTACAGGCTTGTATTCATTTCCCTTTGGATCTAGCCAACAAATCTTATGGGAACTCCTTTACATAGGACACTAAACCCGTCCTCTGAAATGGGCCCTATAGGATGAATTTTGTGTTTTCTAGGATAATTGTAAAAAAAAGGCCCCTATTTTGTGCCATGTTAATTCTATGTTCTTCACCTCTCCTAACTAATTTTGGAACTTTGATTTGCAAATATGAATTCAAAATTTACAAATTTTATCATGTGTGACAAATAAAAAATTCTTGTGTTTCCATGGGAGCAAATTCACCCTACAGGGACCCACTTTAGAGGATGGGTTTAGTATACTACCGTTGTGTAAATGCAGTACCTGCATCTTTTGAGCTCATTGTCATCGTGTGACACTTTGTCACAATGAGCTCAAATCCATTGTTTTTTTTAAAATTATTTACATACACACCGCCCGTCCAAATATTTTTTAAATGATTTTTTTTAAAATGATTTACCCCCAGCTCCAAATAGTTTTAATTAAAAAAATTTAATGAATTTTTTTTAACCTCCCTCCCCCTCCCCTCCCCTCCTTTGTAATTTCCCGTGACAATACCCATGACAAACAATATGGGATATTGCCCATATCCCCAATCTGTATCCGAATCCATATCTCAGACTGTATCCGTATCCCATACAGTTTTGTATCCCAGTCTGTATTTGTATTTGTATCGGTATCCGTATAAGTATCCGTATCCAAGTTTTTTTCAGATCAACGGTTGGGAGGGGGGTTGTAATTATTTTTTAAATAAAAATCAACGGCTCTAATTTTTTAGGAGGGAAGGGGGGGCCTACTAATGCAAGTGTTGCATCTTTTCGCCTCATTGTGTAAAGTGTGTTGGCTGTTACAGCCACTTCATGGTGCATAGTGTAAAACTATGCATCACGGAAAAAAAATTTAATTAAAAAATTTTCAGTTTTTAATTCAACCCCTCTCCCCTTTCAAAAATTTTAATTTTAATTTTTTTTTGGGGGGGGGTTTGAATTAAAAATTAAAAAATTAAAAATTAAAATTTTTTTCCACTCCTCACCCACCCTTTGTCACCCTCCCCTTCTTGTAATTTTCAGGGGTGGGTAGGAGTGCAAACAGTATGGGATATATCCCATATTGCACTTGTATTTGTACCGTATCAGTACCCGTATATATTCCAATACGTATCCGTATCCGTATCAGTACCCCCGATCCCGTATCTGTATCCGTATTCAAATTTTTTTGAGATCAACGGTTGTGAAGGGGGGGGTTGTAATTTTTTTTACAAAAAAATCAACGGTTCTCGTTTTTTAGCAGGGAGGGGGGTTGTTGTTAATTAATGCAAAACCTGTGACTGCCACTTTTGGGTGCATAGTGTAAACTGATGCATCAAGCAAAATCCACCATGGGTAATGCACCAATGCTGACAAAATTTGGTGCATCAAATTAACTGATAAGTAAATCTTCATTGATCAATTAATGTGATTAGTTCATGGATGTGAGACGTGATAATGCAGAGAATTGATTACCATCCAACATCATATTTAGCTTGCAGAGGTACCTGAAACATGATTACCCTAAAAAATTGTGCAGAGCAGACCAGCATTTAGGATTCAAAAACTCACATCTGAAAGCACAAATGCAAACCACACAATCATCTTAAAAATTGAACCATCACCTTTTTTTTCTTGTTTGTAGTCACTCCAAGTTGAACTTCTACAAGTCTCACTCTTGTCTTGTCCAAGTTGAATTGTTACTAACGTACACTAGGCCATTATTTATGGACAGAAGGGGAGCAAAGCCCATTGTGGGCTGAATTATGCTGGTGGTGTACATTTCAGAACTTGAATGTACACCACCATTACAATTTTGCCCACAATGAACTCGCTCCCATTCTGTGGGTAATGGGATAGTTCACCTTAGTATCTTTGTTACTAATCACATGTACAATCTCCTTGCATAGAGTTGTATTGCTTGATGATTTGGAGTAAACTAAAGCAATGAGGTACTCAATGCCAAATTCACTAAAGAAATTTAATATATTGTGACATCTTTTTAAATTGAATCTCAGTTTACCGTACGTGAAGGCTTGATTCGGCACTTGAGTGCTGAAATTGAGTTTCCATGTCAGATTTACACATTAGGGGAGATTTCAGCTACTCGAGAGACTGTTTTCAAGGCCCATTGTTGGGAACCAGTCCTGTACAATCATAATATATTAAATTTTAATAATTTTTTCTTAAAATTTTAATAATTAATAAAAAAATTAATAAAAAAATTCTAAAATTCTAAAATTGTTACTTTTAAATAAAATATATATTAAAAATTATATCTGACTGCATGTTCTTTGGTTGCATTCTTGGTTTTTCTATAAAGGCCTCAACAAGAAAGGTGCATGGGCTTTGTTTCGTGGAATTTCAACTCACGGCAAAATAGATATTGAATTTGGAAATTTTTATGGGTTAAAAAAATAGAAAATTATTTTTACTTTTACACACTAGTATTACTGAACATGTGCATCACCCTGTCCCTTCTGAAATTGCGGGGTGGGTTGGGAGGTGCATGGAAACAGGCTCTTAAACTCATTTTGGCATAGTTCTGTAAACAGCTCAACTGCTTAACTGATCACATCTAAAAAGCGGTGATCTGTTTGCATACTTTTGCTGAAACGATGATCACTCAATTATTTCAACAAGACGAGACAGACAGTGCGACGTATAATGAGACAGATTTACAAAACTACAAAAGAAAGAGTGACAGAGGTGACAGAATGTCAATGCCAGTATACTCTCCAAATTCATAAGTCCAGACAATGAGTATTTCATAAACTTCTAAAATCCGCATCTTTATACAAACCCTTGCATATTTCGTATTCTCACTCAAGATTTTTGACATGGATCGTGAGACCGACTTGATCGCTTTTCTTCGATGCGCCATGGATATATCACCATGGCTAAATGCTTGTGGGAGTACCCAGAAGATTTTAAAGATCGCACAAGCGCCATAGAATCTATAATTATATTAGGATCGGTATTCAGTCAAATGCAATAGTTGCAACTTCATTGCAGATCAGAGCCGCAAATGGCATTCACGAGCATGGCCTTCACACTATCGAGTTGAGATTCTTCATCGCCCTCCTCTGTCACTGATTCTTCATTCTGCCATTTCGATCAATATTGGATCACATTAGGAAGCAGCAATGTTAATGTTTTGGAGATTGTATTCGTTGAAATGGTAAATTGCAGAGAAATTGGTGCAATTTCAGTAGCCTAACTGAAACCTCAGATCTGTACCGGTTCTGTTTTTACACAGGAGAAAACCAGTATGGAAATTGGACAATTTCATGTTCTTCAGTGTCCAATTTCCATTTCTAGTGGATCCTAGTCTATCATCACTGAACAGACACTGACTATGAAATTCTTCAATAATTCCGTAGATTGGTAGTTTGGATTTCTCCTGTGTTAGAGACTTGGCACAGTTTTGATGCCCTGATCCACGCCTTTCTACCTTGTGAAGCTATAATTTCTTATTAAGTTAGCGGGTCTTACCTCCAGGCTCAAATATTCGAAGACAATGTTGCTGTGGCAAGCAATTTTCGCGTCCAGAACAGTCAGACCACGGGACTCCACTGCTTCCATCACGTCAACCAGAAGTCCAGGTCGATTAGCGCACACCATGCGTACTTCCAAAACCCCATCTCTCTTCATTACTTCCACCTGCTTCAATCGATTTCGCCAGCGTTCAGAATTTCAGAAACACAATGACAACTCAGATGGCTAAAACCATGTCCATCGCTAAAGTTGTTACGTCTACAATCTCTGTTACAGTACCGATCAATCAGGAAATGTTTGGTCGATTGAGTCTGCGATTGAAATTTAAGCTTCCCAGAGTCGAGCTTAAGCAGAGTCTTAACTGTGTTAATTAAGCCCATCTTATCATGCTAATTAAAAAATAAGCAAAAGTTCACACAAAGAACTTATTAAGCCAGCCATACCATTGGCAAGCTTCGTGCATCAATTTCTTCATCCTGCGTTCGAGCAAGCGAAGCATCTTCCTGTAGTTCGCTGCTGAGATCTTCCACTTGCTTTTGTAATGTCGCAATGTAATAGTACGCATCCACGACAATAGAATCACTTTTTCCTCGTGTCTGAAACATATTCATACACAAGTAACTTATCCCCGGCTTTGAAAGTCCACTATAAACACAATCACGAGTCCATACGCCAAACCTTTCAATAGCATCTCCAAACTTTCAAACAAGCGTATCCTCACGCAATCCAAACAACAAGCCAAGCTGCAACTTGTAGCATCTCCACAGTCCACGACAGAGCCAGTGTTGGTACATTTGCGGTCTCATAAATGTGAAGCTCCACGAACTTACCCTTCTAGAGTTCGGTACAACCGCTCTAAGGTCGTCAAGCTGCTGATCCAGTTTGGCACAACTGTGCTCCAAATATGAACTACGAACGCCATACGTTCGTTTCACAAAACCAGCTCCCTCCATAGCCAGAACGGGAGCCAGAACCTCACGTCGACGTCCTTCTTCCATTTCAGAATCGGACTCAAAATCAGCGTCACCTCTCTCACTCTCTCCCACTGTAAGCGGCACAACGCCCATCGTGACCGACTCTTTCAAATGCCGAAATACAAATCAATATACTATCAATATCTCTACTGTAGCACCACCGACCCTTCCTTTCTGCCTTTGCAAGCAATGAAGTATACCAACACTCGAAGAATAACCCAACAGTCACGACATTCTCATTTCTCAGCACTAAAACTGCAATGAAGACGATCAGTTAGAGCGGACTTCAGCGCGAGCTTCTCATAAATAGCCTCTCTGACCTGGACAAGTTCATGTACGGATGTCCCTGATCAAGAAAAGGGAAAAATTTCAAGGAATTCAGAGGTGAGCTAGTCAGCAGAGGTGAGCTATGCTGAGTTGGGGTGGTTCCAGTCTCGGCTGTAGTAAATCTCTGTGGGAGTTGTGACCACTCGCAATTAAGGGTTCAATGTGCTTCCTCCGTTTCTCTCAAGAGCTTTGTGCAGATGGATTAAATGCGGGGAGTCAACGAGAGTCACGACAGTCGCCCACGGTTTGTCTGGATCCAAGAAGTTAGGAAGCAAGCAAAGCCAACATTCCGCCCGGCATCTCACTGACACAACACGTCACCGAAAATGGTCATCAGTCATCCAGGCAATGAGGCAAGGCGTGATGAAGTAAGCTTGAGTTTTAACAGCAACTAAGAATTCTGTGGGCTTGAGTTTTAACAGCAACTAGCTAAGAGTTCTATGGACGGTGGTCAAGCTACCTAGCTAGGTTCGTGACTGTGGAGAGTGCGGCAGTCGTTTCATGAATCATGAAATCTGTGAACTGGCAGGAGCACGGAGCCCAAGATCTGTGAGCTTCACGAATCATGAAGTGATGAAACATGAAATCTGAGAGCGGTTCATGAATCATGAAATCTGTGAGTTTGCACGGAAAAGGCTCTTCAGTCTGATAAGACTCCTCGGGGTGTTGGCACTTCGCACGAGATGTCGGTGCCGGTGCCGGTTGCTCCTCTTGGTGCACGGTCTGGCTGAGCCTGGGTTTTGCATTGCATTTCTTGTGGGGTTGTGTACCCTGAATAGGGTTTTTAAGAGGACCCATACTAATTAATAGATATTACACTCTATATAAATAAATATTTACCTTTGTTGTACATCAATAGTTACTGAAGTGTCCGGGGACTATACAACATGTTTCAAACATCTACAATATTCCACAATAAGTTCCTTTAATTTTTTGGTCCCCTTAATATCCTCATTCAGTGTAGAATGCAATTTTTAAAGGAGTCTGTAATGGAATAATTTGCATTCATGGGTAGAGATGAAATAAGGATATTATAGAACATAGAAACAATGAATGGAATGAGGAGATTGTGGTTGCAACATGGGAACTATGGATGGAAAATCATTTATTCATCCGAAAGTGTGTAAAGGACAAACACTTTGTGTTTGTTGTTGTACAATATGGTCTTTGAATGTAGGATACCAGTACATGGTCAATATTTCTACTATGCTACTATGTAGGAGAGGTCTCCAAATTTCTTTCACTGATGGACATATTGTATAATATAGTCAGTTTGAGAAACTCCTTTGATCGGAGAGATCTCCAAATTCCCTTGACTAATGGACATACTGCACAATATAGTCAGTTTCAGAAACTCCTCTGACCGAAGAGGTCTCCAGATTCCCTTCACCGATGGACATATTGTACAATATAGTCAGTTTCAGAAACTCCTCTAATTGGAGAGGCCTCCAAATTCCCTTCACTGATGGGCATATTGTATGTTGTAGTCAGTTTGAGAAACTCTTTTGATTGGAGAGGTCTCCAAATTTCCTTTGTTGATGGGCATATTGTGCAATGTAGTCAGTTTTGAAAACTCCTTTGATGAAAGTGCTTCTATTGTGATACTATATAGGAAAAGGCTCTAGATTCTTTATGTAGGCAAATTGTACCTTGCAGTTAGTTTTGAAAACTCCTTTGATGAAAGTGCTTCTATTGCGATACTATGTAGGAAAGGGATGTAGATTCTCTAAATGGATAGATTGTACCTTAGTAGTTAGTTCCAGAAACTCACGTGATGACAAAACTGATTTTCAAGTAGTACTTTTTTTTTTCCAATATACAACTATAACGATGGCCACAGTCGAACAGTCCTTCCAAAATTTTGGCATAAAATATTGACTCCATAATAATACTTAAGGGATTGACTAAATACTTACACAGTTAACACCAACGACATAACTTAATGGGATGAGCCATCAAACTAAGATAGGCATAACCATAATTGACCCTCTTTCCACGTGAGTCCCTATCTACATCTATCTAACATTGAAGGGGTTGAAATGTTGATCATGGCTACATTCCTTACTTTGGACTCCATCTTATACCTACATGATGTATAAATTATACGTGTGCGTGGTACTTAGGTGATATTTAAGCAATTACTACACACCAAAAGCCTAACCACTACTAACATTGATTTGTTGTATTAGTTGGGGGGGAAATAACATCACCATAATATCTTTACATTTGTGAAAAATTGGTTGAATACTTACAATTGTGAACCTGCACTAATTCGAAATAGTGCGACTTTGATAAATTAGTCTCACACGTACTACTCCCTTATTGGGCCCAAGCCTAGTACAGTACCGGTCCGTCCGTCCCAACTGACTGCGAGGACACCAGAGCCTCCAGTGACGTGCAAGCATGAAAATTGCTTGATGGCGACATTCTGGCACGCTGATCATCATGCCACGTAGATGATTGTGCCATTCTTTCCATTATTACTGGGCCATTGGGCAAGGCAAACTTCTCGCCTGGTACTTGCAATATTTAATTTATGTATTTAATTTATTTGTTTATTTTTATAATTTAGGGGCAGTAAATTGGAGGCCATCTGAATCATTCAGTTGCTTTGAATCTGGAGGCAATCTTTTACTCAGGTACCTTACCTTCTTTGATGTGATATTGAGTTGGCAATTATTTGTCTTGTTGATTGTTGAGGGACGGAGTGGGTCCTTATTAGGAAGGGTTCTAAAACCGCCATCAGCACTCTGTGTACATCTTCAAAATCAATATGTACCTATGTGGAAGAAACAATTTTAGAACATGTACCCCAAAAAAATTGCTTTGAAATTTCATATCAAATACGGTATCCAAATGTTGTGTTCTTTGGTGTGTTGGAACCTCCTTGCACTTGCAAACAAGAAAATTAATGAAAATTTGACTAGTCTAATAATAGAAACTAGACAACAGGTTTGAGGTACACACCTTACCTTGGTGTGAATTTTGCATCCAAATTTTCTAGAGAGGTGCTTGAATGTGCTTAGAGAAGATAGCCCGTGTTGGAAATCTCTTTATAAGCACTCTTTTTGTCCCCAAATGATCTTCCAAGCAAACAAAATGTTTGGGATTAAATCTAAAAATATTGTTATCACAACCTTTTTCTGAGTATTCCAAGGAAGTTGTTATGAATCGGAACAAGAACAACCAAAAGATCATTTTTGGACCAAAATATTTTTTCCAACTAGTAGATCATTTAGAAACAGAAAGGGTACTTCTTTAAAGTATTCCTTAAACAATTGCCTTCACTAGTAGAAAAGGAGGTGTTTGAAGACCAAAGAAAAGTATAGGAGTACAATGCCCAAAGCCCATGTAGGCACCAAGATAGTGCCTATGTAGGCCTTTAGCACCACACCTTTACACTATTCCTTGATGCTCAAATATCTCCTTTTCTACTAATGCTTGTGTAGCAATCAACTTTTAATATTCTAGTCAACATAATGATCTCTTTTGAATTTGAAATCTCCTAATGAAATTAAGCTTACAAAGTCTTGGTTCTATTCTAACTTGAATTTCTTGAATTTCTAAAATTGATTTTTTATTCCATATGTTTGGACTTCGAGGTCTATGACTAAGATCTATCAATTTTCTAATATATGATGATACAAAAATTTGGTTTAGACTATAATATTTTTCACTACAATACACACCAATAGAAGAAACTTCAAATATTTTGAGGTTATTTTGTATTTGAAATGAGCCCTAAACCATATTTCTTCAGATGTTCATAACAATTTTAGAATGTTGGAAAAATCATGGCTTAAATCAATATATTTGCTTAATCTATTCATTGTGCCAAACTGCCAATGTTTGAAGGTTGCTCTTATTGCACTTTCAAGGAGAATGAATGTAACTTTGAAGGAATGAATGCCACACATCAAGAACATACAAAACTTCATATGTAATGAAGGTTTCTATAATAAACTTTTAATAAACAATAGGGCCAAGACCAGTCTAACACATTACATTAAAGAGTTTATTATAGTAAGGAAGGATCACTTGCATTCATGATGTTTGTATGGGGTTAGGGCCAAGATCGGAAATCAATATTAGTTTAGAGAGGTTTATAACTTTAAAGAGTGCTATTTACTAGAAGCATTAGAGAAAATCTAGTACCTATGGAGGGCCATTTGACTTTCAACTAATGTGCAAATCAAGGAGAATCTTATTTTTAAAATTTTTAAGATCCCCAATCTTGTGTGACAAACTAAGTAATTATGTGGGCCAAAAATTTTCTATTAATTAAAAAAAAACTTTTATAATTGCAGATTTCCATGCAATTAAATGGTCCTTTGTAGGGTCCATATTTCATCTAATGTTCTATTGTATTTATATACACTAAATCCCTATATGTGTGTATGCACAACTCTTCCTACCAATACAAAACAAATTTTACTTAAATTCTACATAGTAAGAATACCTACGCTTCCTAAGCTTATAAAAATTTTCAAACCATTTTGAACTTCTTCTTCAATTCAAAAACAACTTTGTATCCAAAAATACACCTTCTACACCCAGGTGCCAAATTTATTCAAGTCCCTTTAGGGATTAATGTATGATTTTGAACTAAAATAGTATTGATAAATGTATTAAAGATCTCTAATAAACTTTGACTAAGAAGAATACAACTTACAAGATACATTACAAAAAAATTTAGGCTTGCAAAAGGTTGCGAGTTTCTCCCACTAGGTGGAATTAAGAGATTTTTTTCCTTATTTTCCGAATCTGACATGGCACTACTGGTGCCACATCATCACCATGTCAGACTGACAACAATTTTTAATATTTTTTAATATTAAAAAAATAAAAAATATATATTTTTATTTTTCTGTACTTGCACTACGGGGCTGCCGAAAAGAAAATATTGGCAGCCTCTTTTAGGCCTCAAACTTTTCCTAATGTTAGCAATTAAACTAAAAAGAATCTTACTTTTGACACTTTACTATATAAGGTCATTAGAATTACAATCATTTTAATTAAAAACAATTGAACCTTAGCTTTTAATATTATTTTTTTTATATTTCAGAATTGTGGTGAGAGTCAATCAGTATGTATGTATATATATACATATAACATTAATTTTCATTCTTTAGAAAAATATTGTGCAAGTGTAAATACAAGATGGAAGTTGAAATATACATTTAGAAGCTCTAAAATGAGGATGTGTTAATCTAATGGTCAAATTGTTGTAGCAAACAATCTAAACCTATAAAAAAGTCTTGAAAAATTGTGAAAATTGATTTTATAAACAAATGTCCTATGTTCTTTTCAAGGAATTCTCTTGATTGCCCTCAAAACAAAACTCTTTATAATTTTCATATTACTAACCCAAAAGGAATAAATAAATTCTTTCTATGTACATATAAATGTATCCATTTATATTTTTTGATGTTTTATTTTCTGTTTTTTAGTTGCTTCAACTTGAGCATTTTGTGGTACAACTCTTGCTATTAGGCACCAAGATCTCTAATTAATGATAGGACAAGCCCTATCCCAAGATGATGTCAGTAGTATTCACAATGATATCATTAGGATTTAACAAAAAAAATTGAATAAAAAAATGTATAGATGGGAACGTGATGGATGAAATTGGGATACAATTTTCATTTTATATTAAAAATATACTCCCAAAGACTGTGTCTTCAATCCCTCAAAAAAATCACACTAAAAGTTGATTGTTTACCCCCTAAACATCCAAACAATGTTTTTTGGCAACATAGCGATTTTAGGCAGCTCACTACAGAGGGAGTTTCTATTTTTTTTCTTTGAAAATTTCACACAATATAGAGACAAGGAGTAGCTTTAAGAAACAACAGTTTTCATAACTTTTGAATACATGGTTCAAATGTTATTGCATAATATGTAATTTTCAATGTTCGGTGGCAATCCAGGCAGAAAAAAAACTTCTTTGAAAATCACTTTTAAAAAAAATTAAAATTTGAAGTTGATTCTCTAGATCTTCACATATGTGGTAAGCTTTGAATCATTCCATTTCAATTAATGAGATGAAAGGTATGAGAAATTTTAGTTTGGGTTAGTTTGTAGGTTGTTAAGGAATCTCTACTCTAAAATAAACTTTGAAGTCCTTTATTTAACTCAATTTTAAATATTTTTGGAAAAAAAATAAAAAAATAAGGTGTATATTATTTATTACAACATTACAACCATTGGTATTGGAATTTTTCAATTCTATAAATAATTGTTAACAATTTAGTATTTTTAATCATTCTCTACTTCTTTCTACTTACTTTTTTTTTCCTGTATATTGTACAATTCCAAATGATCTCAAATTTTTCAAGCATGTAGCCAACTTGACTTGAGGAATGAATCCAAAGAGTAACCACCATTTTGGACATCTTTTCATACAAATGTGACCTTGTAAAGTGTAGCACCCCGTATATTCACAGGGCCAAAAAATGGATTTTTGTCACTTCAAACGTTAATATCTTGCAATCTACATGGTGGAAATTTTTTCCACATCTTTTCTAACTATTTTACTACAAGATCCTATGGTTACATTTGTCTATAAATGTTTTTCATCTAAAATTTGGTGCTTGTAAATGCAAGGGCAGTTTTGGAGCAATTTTGGTAAAAACATAGTCTTTGACGTTTAGGGGTTAAGGATAGATGCATTGACAAAACCTCATTGTCATTGTGAACACTAGAAACATTGAGATTACTTCAACAAGGCAATCCTACCTCTTCACTTGTTCCCTCCTATTTATATAGAAGTGAACAACAATCATTTTGATTGTAAATCCAAACCCAAGTGGAACACTTTCATCCTCTAATATCTTGAGTCCCAAAGTTCCCTCAGAGGACCTCAATTGCTAGTATATGAGCATAGGATCTTGAGCCTCTAAGCCTAGGTTCTTATGTTATAGGTACCTACATTATAGGCACCTTCCATAGTTATAGGATATTTATAATATAGGTGTCTATGTTGTAGGTAACTATGTTATAAGAACCTTCCATGGTTATAAGGTGTATATATTATAGGTGCCTAATTATATTATAGATGTCTATGTTATGGGCACCTTCCATGGTTATAGGATATTTATATTATAAGTATGTATGTTATAGACACCTTCAATAGATGTACAATACCTACTTACACCTAAGCTAAAGGTTTGTAGGCTTGCATTTCTAGGCTCATATGCTAGCGTCATTGCTCGTGGAAAAAATGGATTTTGGATAGGGTTGTGTGACCTCAATTTTTGACTTAATTCTTTGAATTTTTTTTCTGAATATGGAAAAAATATTTTTTCTTATATAATTTTATATCAATGAGTGATTGGGAGCAAAAGTCATGGCACCCTAAGTTCAAAATAGTGTTTTCTGGGAAACACAAAAAAAAATCACAAAATGTCAAAATAATTTCTTAAATTTTTTTTCTCATATAAAATACTTTTGTCTTCTTAAAAACATTTGATTCATTCTATTTGAACTAAAGATGAGAAAATTATGGAGAGTCTTGTTATTCAAGCAGTCCAAGCATTGTTATAAAAAATCCTTCATAGGATTCATTTTCAAACTCAATTTTCACAATTTAAAAAAGAAGTTCCACATGGTTAAGTTTTCTTCCTTGAACAATCTTATAGTTGGAACCTAGTGATTTTCAATTCCATTTTCGAGCTATTAACAATTTAGTCTTTTCTTCTAACTCATCTACCTGCTCATATACTTCTATAGAATAATTTTTCAAAAATGATTAATTGGTATTTTTTAAATTAAAAAAAATTGCTAAAGTCATAGTTCACTTCTTCAACATAAAAATGTAAATTCAAAATGTTCAGTACAAAAATTTTAAGTTTCAAAGTCTTATAATCTAGTCACACAAGGTGCATAAAAACATATTTTCTTCACTTTCATGACAAATATCTTGCTATCTACTTACAATAGTCAAAAGTTCTAAAATTTCTTCAACATGTTTTTATAATCCTATAGTCAAATATACAAAAAGATTTTTTTTTTTGTTCTTTGCAATAAAAATGACAATTTTAAGTGGATTTTGGAATTAAAAAAAGGGCCTCGGGACTTTGTGGGATTAAAAATGCACTTGAACAATCACCACTATGAATTCAAACCACCACAAGCAAATTATCATGAACATTCAAATGGGAGTTGAAGTATTTTGTACTCATAGATGTCCATCTATTATTGTCTATATTGTACTTGGGTTCTGAATTAAAACATTTGCAAACAATTTCATGAGTGTTTTGGGATTGTCTTGAGTTTTTAAAATAACCTCATCAAGGAAAATTTGTTGTTTCTTCACCAAGATAGTGGGATTCAACAAATGTTGTTTTGGGGTGTGCATTCATAGCTTTCAAAAATGTACAAACAATGTACATTTTAGGAGGTGATCCATTTTAGAACCCTATGCCATTTCAACTTCAATTTTTTATAACTAATTCCACAAAGCTCCAAATAATATGAAACCTCTTTAATTAGATGCCAATTCTAAGGAAAATTTACTAAAATTCATTTCAAAAAGCTTCGTCTCCCCCAAATTTAGTTTCAACTCTTAAGTGGGCAATTTCTAGCCACCTTTTACCTTAATACTTTGAGAAGTAATAACTAAAGATGTCTTGACCTTTTGTTACAATTTCATCCATGTCACATAGATGGTGACCTTTCATCCATGCTTTGATTTTGTACACATGAAGTACGCTCAAACTTTTAGAGAGTTTTCATCTTTTACTTTGCCTTGACATAACTTAGTTTCAGTTCCCAGCTCGCAAATTGTTGGAAATTTTGCAACGAGATGTTAGGTTGACATATAAATTACCACTCTACACTCAAGTCTCTATTCTTGTATTAGTGGAGTATATTTTAGAATAAAAATATATCATGGTAAGGTAAACCAATCCATTATAGGCAAAAGATTCATCATAGATACCTAAGTTAAAAGAATGACCCATCAAAGTCTTACATCAACCCATGACAAACTTTTTTCAATAAATGAGAATTAGGCTATATTAGGTTGAGTTAGTGGCAACAATCAATGTCTTGAATGATGGTGATGGAGCGATTAGTGAGTGCAAAAGGAACTTCCCCCTTTTGAGTGTAAATTCACTACAAAAGTGATTTTTTTAGGAAATATTGTGGGTGCTTTAGGTAAGTAAGATGACCATTATAGATACATTGTTTGTTGGTTTGTTGGTAGTTTAGAGACTCTTTTGGGCTAAATTGGGTAACACACTTCAAAAATTCATAACAAATTTATACTTTGTCAATAAAGAAGAATTTCAATTGCTCTCTTCATTTCTCACATTTGTCTATATGTGTAAAAGATTAAATTTTTTTCCAACCATGCCAACATGGTAAACCAATCAATCTACTTGTAATGAATTGGTTTAACTTAGAATGATGGTACAAGAGAAGAGAATTATTATCAATAGCAACCAATAGTAGTTGAAGAATTCTTTGAGGCAACCAAGCATTTTGTGCTTCAAGAGGGTCTGTTTAACCCTGGAGCGCTCCGACGTCCATTTTCTGGACAATGAATAGATTCACATCCTTGTTTCTGTCTCATTTCTGCTTGGATGAAAGTCATCCTAATTTTTGGTGATACTTTATCAAGTTGTCCAATCCATCGGTTGGATTTGGTGTTATTAGAATATATACATTTCTAAAATTACAAATGTGGAAGTATGTCAAGTGGTCAATTTGCATTGACTTTAGTTCAAAACTAGATGTGCAAAAATGAGGTCAAAGATGTAAAGGTCACAAAAATTTCAAAAAATCACCATATGAAAAGAACCTTATTCCAAATCCATTCCAACAAGTTTTACTCAAAAAACAATAATATTTTACTTGTAATTGAATTTAGAAGGAATTCTAAAATTTTCTTTTCAAAATTTATAGAAAAATATTGGTGATAGCATTAGTAGATCTAACCGTACGGATAGAATAAAAAAATCAAAATCTATAGCTTTCATTTGTATACCAATTCCAAAATATTCTTCCAAATTGTAGTTTATAATGGTTTTTCTCAAATCGTCAGTTTTGGAGATGAATCCAGATGTTTAGGGGTTAAAGAGAGTCTATTGTCTTGAATGCTTTTCAACTTTGCAAATTCATAGAATGTTGTGTGGTGTGTAAGAAATTTACAAAACTAGTTACGTTGATTTACTCTCAAAGAAGTTAAGATTCTTCTGAAATAAATATCATCATTTGGACAAGTCATCTAATAGGCTCGTACAGGTTCATATGTGGCGCTTTGTTTTCCCATGCATATAGCTGATTCCCAACTGTAAATCTTTCCAAAATTACCAATCTATACTTAAAAAAAACACCTTTCTAAGTTCAATTGCAAGAAATAACCAAAACATACATTTAACCCTAGAGTGTCTGGAGTCATGAGAGAAGTGGAAAGAGATCCAAAAAGTGGATCAAATTCAGTGAAGTTTGCTTCGAAATTGCAATGGTGGACAGAAAAAGTAATCGTAGGATCTGCTGCGTGCACATGGAAATAATGATAACTGGAAGTGAAATTGGGAAAAATAACCATGTCCGTGAAGATCATAAGCTTTGACCGGCAGAATGGAAGCATTGACTTGAGCGGGCAGGTCTGAGTTTGTCAAGAACTGAAGTCACCACTTCCACGCACATGGTCGGAAAATTATGAGGTAAATTGTAGCAGCTACGGCATGAAGACAAGAAAGGCAGCAAGCAAGATTTGTGAGCAATTTCAAAATGGATGAGGACTTGCAGATCTTGCAATCAGCGTGCGTTGGAACATCGACAATGAACATTTATTTCCGAAGTGCCCAGGTAACATGCCGCAGTTGCCCAAGCGGGAAGACATTTTTTTTCCTGTGGCTGCCCATAGACAGAGCTATAAATGACAAAGTCTTTC
The DNA here is from genome assembly GCA_947034895.1 of Rhytidiadelphus loreus. Lineage (NCBI taxonomy): Eukaryota > Viridiplantae > Streptophyta > Bryopsida > Hypnales > Hylocomiaceae > Rhytidiadelphus > Rhytidiadelphus loreus. The sequence goes on along the minus strand of OX344761.1, from coordinate 50,055,235 downwards.
GAATATAATGGAAAACTACATTCCTTGACACAGGGATGTCAGGGATCGGCAAGCTACACATTCTCTCGGACTTTGGACTTCTCATATTCCATTAGAAGCACAGAAATGAAGCGGTGTGAAGAACGTCGACAGGCATTGCTTTTACGCACTACCACATGCAGAAAATTGCAGAAAAGAAGCGAGTGCAATATGGATGTCATTCACACATTCAAGCACAAAATGACACATGAGTTTTGCCTTTCACTGTTGACATTTTTACATTGGAAAACGGCATAGTCTTGGTGATGCCAACACCACAAACAATGTACAAAACAGAGATGTACTACCAGCTCAGGGTGCATGTGTAAAATGCACTTCTTGTACGCATCCTGTTATCCCAAAACGTGCAGTCCTGAATCAGCTTCACTTCATTGATTTCGGTGCACTGCCATCGACACTTCTATATCCCGTGCTACTTACAACCATGTCTTCATCGCAATGTCAATGACGTGGATTTGCAGAACCACTGCACAGATGATTACCAACACGAAATAATGGACCACAAGCATATATCTATTTTTGTCGTCCAACTATTGTAATCAATCCTACATTGATATGACAGTCATATGAAAGGTGAATTGCGTACAGTTCGAATGAACCTCATCAGAAAATGGTATCGACTGCATTGCACACTTAGTATATGTAATGACATGCACAGAAGTTAAATCCTATTACAACTGTACAAGTTACCTGCATTTTTTGTTTTTGGATTTGCCTTCCTTCACCGTGCTTGTACTATGCTTGCTTCAGTCCCGAAATTGTTGCTCTGGCACGACGTACAGCTTTATATATCTACAGTTCTGGTCACGTGAACAACCACACTCGTAACCACTGGAAAAAAAAAATTCCATTAGAGAACTACGTGATTGTCGATTTCCCTCTGTCAGCCCGGTTCTCAGGTACCCCTACCGTGACTCTTTCCATGAACAATGACAAGAACAAGCAAACGAGGATACAGTCAATTCTCTGGTCATCATCCTCACACTACACTGTCCACAACCATGAACAGCTCCGCAACAACGGTACCACGACCACTGTCCACATATACTGTTCAATGATTCTAGAAACGCTGCATCTGCAACATGACAAGAGAAACTCACAACAACAACCGAACTAGCAGTTAGACATCTCTCATTTTCTGTAGGACTCAATTAAAATGTAGTGACCACATGACGACACTCTCCCTCCACGTTCTAAAAAAGAGCCGTGTGCTCAGGTCGCTTAGTAGCTGGAATGAAACGTGACTGGAACTTCGGTAACAAGTAGTCTGCTTCATCGGCAAACAGAGCAGAGCCCCGGCCTATCCCCATGACGTGCAGCCACGCCAGTGCTTCTTGCTCCGCTAACCGGCTCAGTGACCTCGCGCTTCAACGTCGTAGAGAATAATGAGTGCGTGTGAAGCACTCTCCCATGTCCAGATGCATATCCCCGCATTGCAGGCAAGTGAGATTCGTCCGCTTGTTTGAAAAGCAAAACCGGCACTTCCTCCTACTTCTGCTGTGCACAAGACAATGGACTGCCGGCGCAGCTAATCGGAAGCTTGACACGCAGCCTCTCTTCAGCATCCATGGTTTGCATAGTGCTTCAGCTAGAAGTAATTGGAAGTCGACGCGGTGCATGGGCTCTTGCTGGAGTCTCTCAGAAATGGCTTTGTAGATAACGTAGCAGTTCACCAATGAAGTATCTAGCAGAAAAAAAAAACAACTGTGCCACCATTTGTGGCTACGAACCTGAGAAGAGTATGCACCTCGGAGTTGATCAGCAACGTCAACGCCCCTCATGTACTTCATGTAGCCTTTGAGCACTAGAGAAGTGACAATTTTTTTTTCTTCACCAGCAACCCTTCTTGGAACAGTGGGCCAGTCTTCACCCACAGGAGGCAAGGGTGCGTAGAAGGAGGAAAGAAGCAGTACAGGCCGTTTATCAACCCACACAGCACACGAAATTTGCCTACTCTGATGCATCCGCCATCCTCCTGTTCCTTGAGGCTCCTTAGCGAACAACTTCTTCTGTGAAATTGCTTTTGGAAGGCCAATGCGGTTGCTGACCACTGTACCAGTGCTGAAAGTTCCCAGAGCAGCCAAATCAATGACGAGCTTCACTAAAGTAAAGAAATTGTCCGTCACGACAACGTGTCCCCGGCCATGCAAACCTTGCATCAGGAGCATCACGACCTCGTATCCCGTCTTCGCACCCACAACAAAGGATCCAGCAAGTGCATCTTGTTGTGCTGATCCAGTGTAAATCGAAAAATCATAGACGTAGTACTTCCTTGCATCTGCCAAGCACCAGACCTTTATCCCCCACTTGGTAGGTTTCTTGGGAAGGTATTGCTGAATCGGACAGTAGGTGCCTTTGTAGCGCACCATCGATTCGTCCACAGTAACTTCTTGATGCAGCTGCCAATTTGCTTTACATTTGGCCTTCAGTTCTGAGAGTAGCCATCCCAACTTCAGCAATTTCTCTCCCACATTGATCCCTCCATCAACGTCTAAGGCTGTGTCATCAACTATATGCAAGCAACGAGTAATGTCTTCAAAACGGTCTTTAGACATTGTTCTTGCTATAACGTCACAGTATAGAAATGGAGATTTCTTCTTCCAATATGACCTGTGGTTGGGTAGCTTCTTGATGCCCATCATCAAAGAAATCCCAAGGAAAGCTCGTAATTCCATTGGACAGAGACCCCACTATCGTGGGCCGCCCATAGGAAGATGAGTTTCTGGGTGAGCTTCACTTGCATATCTGTTCGTTTCTTGACAGATCCTCTCCAACGTCTTCTCTGTCCAGAATCTACCAAATAAAGAAATCTTGGACGGCATGCGTCGATATGAGAAATGAGGGCCTGGCGACGGTCCTGTGAAGTGGACAGGATCATGAATGTAGGTACGATGCTGAGTTGTCCACGTCTCCTCCGAGAATGCCGTTGCGAACGCTGCAGTCGCTGGTACCGCATTTGAATGGCTGCGACGCCTTGATGTAGCGCCAACAGTGCTAGCCCGTCCCTGCCGTTGAGTACTGCCAGTGGCACGAGCCGTAACAGGCGGCGGAGTGGCAGTTGGCAACTGGTCGTTATGGTTCCCAGCATCAATTGTGTCCGGAGGTGCATGAACCTTTCCGCATGCGCTGGCAACACCGCGGATCTCGCTGGGGCCACGCATTTTGAAATTCAACACATTTTCACCAAGAGCGGCAACTTCGAAAGTGCGCCCGCCTCGGTGGTCCGCAGGACTGGGAACAGAGCCCTCCCCGTTGTAGAAGAGCAGTTGCACTGCCGGTGTGCATCGCTCTTTGTTCCGTCTTTGTCGCTTGGCGGATGGTGTCCCTACTGCTGCTGCGGTCGTCTTCAGTAGTTGTGAGCAGCCATGATCCATGAGTACTTGCTGGAAAACGTCCGTGAAGGGAGGCAAGTAGTTGTTGCTGTCAATATCAGTGAAAGCACGATGTTCTGGCACATGAGTGTGTGCAGCAGTGGTGATTTTGCTCGCTTGTCACGCACAGTTCCTAGAGGTGAGCGGCTAGAACGTTGATTGTCACATCCAGTGGACAAGGCAGTGTAGTCGTCACCGAACTCCGACATACAGAAGTCCAAATCGCTTCGCAGGGGTCCAACAGGGAAGCTTCCAAGGCGAGAGGAACCTCGGCAGGAGCTCCCTGCTTGGGAGTGCAAGGGTGCAGCTGTGGTTGTAGTGTTCTTCGTCAATGATACTACACCGTCTCCACTGTCTAATGACGACGGATGACCTTGTAAGTGTACATGCCCACTTGAGCTCAAATGTTGCGCACTTTGTTCACTCCCAGTCGTTGCCATCAAGCGTATAGGTTGCACTACTCCACATGGTAAATGTAACTCGTTACCATCGTCAAGGAGAATAACATAAAAAACTTCAGGACGACCTGACAGCACGTACGAGTGGATCGCCAAGCCCACCAAGAAATCAGCGGATGCACTTGTACATGCTCGGTTTGCGAGGTGAGAAGCTGCGCTAGCTAGAACACGGACGGGGATCGGCTGGGCTATCACGCGAGGCAGAAATTCTTGGCATGCTCGTAGAGATAAGAACGGTTGACCTCGCCACAGTATAGTCATGTCAGCATCCTTCTTACAAGGCACTGCTCTGTCTGTGGAGTCCTCATCCGCAATAGAAGGTGTCTTCAAAATGCCGGTAGGTCGGCAGCTTCCATGAACCGCCGCTCTACGTGACGCAACAACCTCCTCCGTTGCATTCTGTACTGTAGTCCTGTCAAGCGGAAGGGTGTCGCTTCTTTTGCGTGACTTGTATGTGTCCGTAGTCACTAGCCGTAGAGGAATGTTGGGCAATCGGCCAGCACCTGTCTTCGTATAAGAAGTGTCGAAGTTTGTTGTCTGCTCTGTTGCCACAATCTGCTTACTGCTCATTGCAAGCACGACTTCCTCCCAAGGTACAGTGTCTGGGCTATCAATGGGAGGCAAGTCGTCAGAGTGGGGAAGGCAACTGCCCGTTCCCATTGTCTGGCCACAATTCATATCGGAGGACGGCATTCACGGCGTCACTGAATCCACAAGCGTCACCTTCTCGTACTTGACGTTTCCAGCGTAGAATTAGAGCTGCGTGGTATCGGAAGAGAAAACGCAGCCCTCGGGGAGTATCGCGTTTGTACAGTCCTTTTCTTACAGGTAGCTTCAACAGAAAGTGCTTGTCTAGTAATTGGAATATGCGTCTAGTTTGGCTCCTCGATGCACCTATATCAGTTGTCCATTGCTTGAGAACAGCTCGACTGTCTAGGACCAGTGACGTACTTTCATGTTGTGTGGGCATACTAAGGACTAGGTGCACGAATTAAATGAAGCACGTCTAATCACCTAATACTGTTGTGGAAAACACAGATGTGAAAATCAGCTGCTCAAAATGCTAGGGGCGATGCGATGGACTAGAACTCGGAGACGGAGCTGTGAAGAACGAGTGACAAACGAAGTCCATCCAGTACTCGTGAATACTGTCAGCACTGAACGATGTGGAATCATTGCACTTCAAAGCGGGTTGTTGCTAATGCTATCTCTATGCAAGCAAGGGATGTGTTCATGATGATATCAGCCAACAAAGTCTACCGAAATTCGCTCTTCCTGTAGTAAGAAGTCATAGAATGTGTGCAGATTGTGTAAAACTAAGTGCTTGAAACGAACCTATCAGTGTCTATCATTTGCAGGAGCACTTCGACGTACATATTGGGACAACCTAGCACTACCGAATTCAACGAAGTTACGTAGTTTTCAATCTCAGAACAAAGCATTGCTGAAACCATGATGACAACACCAACGACGAAGGTGGATGCAAGCAATGTTATGCATCATATTTGCTCAATTGGTCACAACTATTTCTAATGTTTTATGTCCTCAGAAAGAACCACAATGACTGTAGAAGCCAAGCCACTCATGACGTTGCTTCTGTTCCATAATGTGTACTCTTTCAAGAATTGCTGGTACTGTCTGTAGAAGTAATTCTTGTGGCCCCATCCTGCCGGCACTTTGAACTTGTCATTGAATGTCTTTGAGTAGGAAAAATGCTTCATCTAGTTGTATTTCTTCATCATTGTAGATGTCTATTTCTAGCATTTAATTCCAAGATAGGACACTACAATAGTTCACATTGAAGGTCTTCGTTCTAGGCAGTGAAGCAACCGCCATTTCCCAACAGAGTGACTCAACCGCCAAATCAATCTTATAGTACAACAGTAATCCATAGCACTTTCAAAGTGACATCTGGCATTCTAGTCTGTCAAGCAATTGTTCTTTACATTGCCCAAGAATATCATGTACTTGCAATTTTATTTTCAATTCAGCTACCCACACATTTGTCGAGGACTATGTCAAGCAGACCGTGAAGCCCTTTCCTTACTGCCCAAAAACTTTTTTGGCCCCAAGCAAGGCATTTCGAATATTCTGTCAAATAGGGCACATGGAAATTTTTTACAGAGCTCTACATGTTCGCATGCATCCATTTTTCTGTTGCACGATTTGCTTCTAATCATGCTACTATCAACACTATTACATGCCAAACTTCAATCGGAAGCTCCACAAAATTGGATGGATGAAATTTCGTTAATCTCCGGCGCCTGTGCCTCCCCGACTCTGTTCGTCGTCCATTTTTTGGACGTCGAAGCGCTCTGGGGTTAACCGAGTGACGATAGAAAGGTTTGGGATACTCAAAATTCTCTCTAAATTACACCCTGTGAACCCATCGGACCTTCCAGACCGCAAACGAAGCTCCTCCGACTACTTTCTGAAAGACACACAGAAACTCCGAAAGGCGAAAGCGAAGGCAAAAGTGCGAAGAATTTCAGGTGGCGGAGGCGTAATTTGTGGCCTTGGGAGCGACATTCCCAGTGTGGCAAAAAACGCCCAAGCAGAATGCCGGACGGACGGAGTCACGGAATGTGCCGCTTTTGGAAAGACTGGCGTGCACGAGAGAATTGCTCCTGAAAGTCAACCCTGCGAGTGCGGCACTGCGGCTCGCCTTCACTTGAATTCGAAACAAAAGGAGCAACTCAATCGAGTGGCATGGCACCCACAAAATTGATGGCGCGTTCATCACTTTCGGTCCCAACTTGCCCAAAAGCTTAGTAGGGTTTCACTTCTTTCGTTTTCTCTTCGCCGTCGAAATTGGAAAGTGCTTCCAGAAGGGTGGGAGTTCACTGTTACTGCAAGGTGGGTTACCCCCCAAAGCGCCACTTTTTGCTACTGGTCAAATTTTCATGTTTTCTTGTTGGCAAGTGAAAGGAGGTTCCAGCGCACCAAAGAATGTGACATTTGGATACAGTATGTAAAAGTTAGGAAGGTTCAAAGTTTTTGTTGTTGTGTAGATGTTCTAAAATTGTGTCTTCAACCTACGTACACATTGATTTTTGGAGATGTACACAAAGTGATGATGACGGTTTTAGACAAGGCGTGATTTGGGGTGTACCCACCTTATGTATCAAGAGCAGCACATGTGTGAGTACATAATAGAAACTCAAAAATATGTTTTCGATCATTTTGTTGATTACATAAATTAGTATGAAATGTGGAAGAAAACAAGAGCTCCTTTATACTAGTGTTGTGAGCCTTCTTTGAGAGGGCAAAAACTTGAAGCTCTACTCCAAATTTTTGCCTCAAGAAAATGCAAGAATAATTATTCCCCGTGAATGATAAATTTGCAAATTTTGAGTTTGTGCTTGGAATTAGAGACCTCAAATTCAATAGGAGAGGTCATGAATAACAAAATTAATAACCCAAGTGGGAGGAGGTAAAATCCTCATCACTCATTAGAAGACTTGTAGCACTACTTTAGACAATTCTAGAAATAGCATGGGGCAACTTTAAGAGAATATTTGGTATAGGTTACTTAGAGAGTAAATCACTTGATTAACCCACCCTTGCAATTTGCTATATTTATTTTCAGCCAATTGCAAGTTTTTTAGTATACAAACAAAAAGAATCTACATCATGTACTTATGCCAATGCATTATTTGTAGAAGAATAAGTAGTATTTGGTGCATGTAGATGCCAATCTCTTGCAAATAAGTATAATTGGTCATACCAAAGAAAATCATTTGGTGCGTCTAAGTATAAATTGTGCAATTTTCATCCCCAAAATGTCATTGTCTCCTTATTTGCCATATCAGTGGATACAATCTAAAAGCATCTCGTTGTCTTGTCAAATAGCATCTCCACCATCTTATCAAATAGCATCCCAACCTGTGAGAAAAATGAATTTGACTCTCTCATGGCAAAACATTGAGAATCCAGCGCCATGGTATCAAGGATAAATTCTTCTAACACTATTGAAGGGACAATATCCCAAGAAATTTGTTTAGTGAATTGAAACATTTATTCACATTGAAGAATTATAATATTGGGTATTTTTTTTCTTATCAATGTATTTGTTAGAAAAATCCTTGCTTTTAGAGGGACTTTTCTTATTCTTAATATTGGGAGGTGGCTTCCTAGTTGTCAGGTAGCATTGTTTGATCAAGGAGGAGAGTTTTCATATTGGAGTATTACATCACTTGAATAAATTTTGGCCTAGGTAATCCTCAAGTTCTAGGACTATGTTTCACAAAAAAAGAATAAAAAATTTCCTTTTCAAATACAAAACAATATGATGGAAGAAATAACTATTGATTTAGAATGTTCAACCATAGGATCTTGCATTAAACTTGTATAAAAGTGTTTGGAAAAATTTCATAAACTTTGACTGAGTAGATTGTAAAATATTTGAATTCAAACATTTTTTGCACAATGCCATACAAAATTTTTAGACTTTCAATCTTCTTAGTAAACTTTAGAGTTTTTAGTGAATTTCAATGTTCTTATGCTATATTGTTTTGGAGTTTGAATCTATATGGTGGAGAATCAAGTTGAAAAAGCTAGGAAAAAATTCAAATAAGTTTTGTGATTTTCATTCATTAACCCCTAAAATACTATGGTATTTTGAGGCCCAAAAATTCCCACCAGTTGCAAGCCTAAATTTTAAAAAAATTGTTCTTTCTAGCCCATCTAATGCATGTTGTGTGAAAATTTCAAAGAAAAAACAAACATTCCATTCATAGTGAGCTACCTAAAATTGCTATATTGCCAAAAAAATGCAGTTTTGGCATTTAGGGGTTAAATATTGTTTTTCAATAGATACACAAAAAAACTTGTAACATGCAGTAATTTGAATTAAATGAATTAAATTTGTGTGATTTTCATGATGAATTTTGTTTTGAATAAAATAATGAATAAAATAATGTCTTTTGTAGTGGTTTATGGGGGCAATTTTGTAGATCTTAAGGAAATATCAAACTATTTACAAACCAATTAATGTATAAAATATTGTAAATGAAAGAACATTGACAAAGTTTGGAAGTGAATTTGATGAAGAAACTTTACATTTTGCATTTACTTCCTTGAACTTTCAACCAATTAAAAAATCAATGATTGGACTTCAATAAATGTAAAATTATAAACATCCTTGCTACTATAGACATTAGAAATTTAGGTTTACAATACAAACACAACAATGAAGACTATTTCCTTTACAAAGACACTTATGTTTAAAATCAAAATGGAATAATATCAATTAGGTTCATAAAACTCACTATTGAAAAAATATTGAAAAAATTTGATTTTGTTAAAGTGTAGAACATGCATATTATTTTGATGATTTTGAACTTTGCCAATTGGAACTTTTTAGTGTTAAATCTAACTAGTTGGGAGCTAATTGTTTTATTCTATGTGCAAGTAGGTAAATTTTAATTGATTTGTAGGATTTAGAAATGTAAGGTGATAGTTACAAATTTGTTGATGATTGTGTTAGTTCAAATGTTTAACTTTAACTTTTTGGAATTGTTTTTCACCTACTTTTAGAAGAGTGTAAGAGTATTGACCTTCAATGGTTGTGTATTTTCTAGCATTATGAATATGATGGATTCTAATTTCCAAGTAGGAGTGTATTGCAGTGTGATGGTTCAGTAAATGTTATTTGTATGTATAATTTGGTTGAATTATGTATGTGGTCTATAAATGTCATTTTGCTCTCCAAGTTGTATTGATTGCAAGCCTCGGGGCTGCACTTAGTTCTACTAGAACAAACCACGTGTGAACAAGTAGTTTCTAATAAACTATACTTTCAACCTAAAATTTTGAACATTGTTTAATAATGACTATAGCTTTCTATTGCCAAAATTTCCAACTCAAATAAAATATGAAATGTTTTCTAGAAGAGGTTGAAAACGAACTAAAATGGCATGTTTTTCAACTCAAATAATTATAGAGGACACATTTAGATGACCATAGAGTCAATATTCAACTCAAAATGAGCTTTCAGTAATGAGTTATTTTTAGGAATTTTTTGTTCATTTTTTAGACAATTTTTTCTTACATAATATAGGGGTGTGAAAGTTATTTTTCAGTTCTACAGTGTATCTTTTTACTTCAAAAATTTGTAACTAATTATTATTAACAAATAAAAATATCAATAATTCAAAACATAAACTTTTAAAGTAGGAAAATCTATTCATATTTTTAAATTTTGTTTTATTTAAAATTCCAAAAGTATATAGGAGGTCCAAAGTTTTATTTGTACGTAGTTTCTAATGGACACTCTAAATGAACCCCCCGAGTTGCAAGCATTAGAAGATTTTTGGGGCCTTTGGAAGCCCATGAGTTCCTAGCTGCAATTTCATTCCTGATTGCGCAGAGAACGCTACTAGCAGTGCAGATCGACGTTGTGGCGATTGTGCCATGTTATTTTTTGAAAAAAAAAAAATCGATTTTTGTTTTGTTTTAGAAATTTTAAAATACTTTTTTTTCCCTAACAGCTGGCCTTTTCCCTCACTACTGGGGAGAACAAAGAGGGAAAATGCCTTAAACAGCCCTCTGCAGGCCTCAAATATCTTCTAATGTCTATAGTTTCAAGCTTGTAGATTGTTTGCAAAACCCCTAAATGTTCAAACTGCATCTTTTAGGAACATAGCGATTTGGGGCAACTCACTATGAATGAAGTTTTTATTTTTTTATTTCAAATTTTCACAAAATATGTGTTCAAGCAGTAGCTATAATGCCCAACAATTTTCATAACTTTCAACTATATGGTGAAAAAGTTTTTGTATGATATGTAGTTTTCATTGCTTGACGGGCACTTTAGGTAGCAAAAAAAAACGTTTTTTAAATCACTTTTTTAAGAAATAAAAATTTGAAATTGGTTCTGTAGATTTATATATATATGGAAAGCTTTGGATCATTCCATTTTGATTGATGAGATGATAGTTATGAGGAGTTTTAGTTTGGAGGTAGTTATGGAATCTCTACTCTAAGACAAACTCTAAAGTCTTTTATTTAATTCAATTTTAAATAATTTTGGAAAAGAATAAAAAAAACATATGTTTATTACAACATTACAACCATTGGGATTGGCATTTTTCAATTCCATAAACAAATTGTTAACAATTTAGTATTTTTAATCGTTTTCTACTTCTTTCTACATATTATTTTTTTCCTACATGTTGTACAATTCCAAATGATCTGAAATTTTTCAAGCATGTAGTCAACTTGCTTTGAAGAAGGAATCCAAAGAGTAACCACCATTTTAGACATTTTTTCATACAAATGAGACCTTGAGAAGTGCAGCTGCCTAGTTTTTTGCAGGCCTTGAAAAAGGATTTTTGTGACTAATGCTAATACGTTGCAATCTACATGGCGTAAATTTATGGACTATTTTCCACATCTTCTCAAACCAATGTACTACAAGATCCTACAATTACATGATTGTATGTAAAAATGATTTCTTTTCTAAAATTTGATACTTGTCCTACAGTGGCAGTTTTGGAGCGGTTGTGGTTATTGTGAACATAGTCCAAATTATTTAGGAGTTAAATGTGACTTCAAAGATTACTAATTTGGAGTTGTCTAATTAGTGTTGAGAGTACAAGTTCAATTCCAGGTTAAAGATTGTCTACTTAAATGTAATTTGAAAATTACTAATTTGGAGTTGTTTGATCAATGTTGGGAATACCAATTGAATTTAGTTGAATTGGAAGTTATAAAACTTGTGTAATTATTACTAATTTGGAATATGTTTCAATGAGACTATATGCTATAAGGTGGGTACCCCTTAAACCGCTATTGATTGCTATTATGCCAAATTACTATTAATAGACTATTCAAAATTTCATATTTTCTTGTTGGCAAGTGAAAGGACTTTCCAATGCACCAACGAACTTAATAATAGGATATTATATACAAAAATTATGTAAGAATTTTTTTGATTTTAAATACATTTTTTCAACTTAAGTACATAATTGATTTTGGAGATGTACATAAAGTGAAGATTGCAGTTTAGGGTTAGTGACCCATTTTGGAATGCCCACTGAAAGTTATGATTGAAGTTTGACAATGATATTGGTTCTAAATTTTTTTATCTCTTACAAATAAACTATGAAAATTGTAATTTTTCAAAAGTCCTAGTTGGAAGTTTCATAAATTGTAGTACGTTTTTGGAGTGATTGTAGACAACTTTAACAATGTGTGCTTTCACTACTATGTAAGAATTTGTTGAATTGGAATTAGGCTCATAGTTGTCTTATGAGTGAGCTTAGAATGAAGAAATTAAATCCACATGAAGAAAGATTGTGAATTTTGTTACAAGAAAAACTGTAGCAAATCGATTTGTAATGATGGACGTACTCAAGACAATATGGTGATAGAGTAGTCATGTGGTTTTATCCCTCAAAGGATGTTGTGTCCTTGTATACAAACGCATACTCCACTGTATTCCGAGGACAACTGCTGTGCAACAACTGTTTCAAAGCCAAGACTGAGTCTCTTTGAAGTGGAATTTTTACACAACAAGCACTTCAAAATGTGCCACATAGTTGCTCAATCAAAACTGGATTTTACATAAACAAGCTCCATTGAGAAATTTGTGAATGTAGATGGGTGCTTGACCGTCACTATATGAAGCGCAATTTTAGAAAGACATGCGTCAGCTGAAGAAGTTCACGCATGATCCTTTGTTTCTGCACTAGTTGCCAGGTAAGTTAGTATGCACGAGAAGCACTGGTTACCAAGCGGCTACCAAGCGGCGTGGCTCTAGAACGTGAGCTACGCTTCCTGCATGCTTGATTTTGTCAATGCTTATGACCATTACCAAGAGAATTGGAATGAGTGAATTACCAACAGTCTAGCACTTCTCTGTCGATGCCATCGTGTAGTACGTGACGCGCAAGCCAGAGACGGAGAATTTTTTGCTCAGAAAGTTGTGGGGGAAGTGTCACCGTTGAACAATTTTTGCTGCGAGTGTCTCGAGCATGAATGAGCAAGAAAGATCCAGTACTACGTTGTTAGCATCTGGATTCTAGAACAAGACGGAAATCTTGTGGAGTATGTATTAATTAGTGCAGGTCAAATCGTGAAAGAACCCAACTATTTTTATGTACCCTCGGTGCAAGTTCCGTAGCACTGACTCAGCTGCATGTCGACTTTCGTTGTGGCAATGTGGCCCTCTTGCTAGCTGGATTGGATCCTACTACACTTATCAGACCCCGTAAAAAAAAATTCTTTTTGGCAGAAAATTTATTTCAATTCTCGTTCCGCAGAGATGTGTGTGGTATGTGAGTGTTGTAGCTTGTGTTAGGAATCAGCGCTGCGCTGTTGGAGCTTTCAGGGTTTGCAATTTAACGTTGGAGTATTGTCATTTGAATTATTCCCGGTACTGTTGCGGAAAAAGTTGTGGCTCTTAGTTTGTGTGCTTCAGTCTGTATCTATGGACAACAAAAGCACGGAGAATATTATGAAAAATTCTTACACTAGCTACTTAACCAACATTTTATGGTTTTGAAATCATCACAAGATTTTCAAAACCATAAAATGTAACCAAGTAGTTGTTTGAAAATTGGTGTATATTCAAAGATGTGTTACTTGGTTGCAAATTGTTCTTAAACAGCTATTATACTAGAGCTTTAGGAATTTGTCTCATCTATACTTCTTTGACAAAGTGAAAACAGCGTGATGAAATCTCAGCTAAGTGCGTTGCATAAATCCTTGAAAATAGCAGTAAACATTGCAAAAATCTGCGCAGAACAACAGAGGAAAACCGACTCACCAATTTGATAGCAAGCAGACGATACGCAACTTTGACATTCTCCAAGCTTGCTCCAAGCTCAAAATCAAGCATGGTGAGCAGATTCAACTGACATCGTTGCATTCACGTTCCGTTTCTTGCCATTGATTAAAAGCTTCTCAGGAATGCTGGCTCCTACATCGTTTAGGGTTTAATTCCTAAATGCCCAAGGTCTTTTTTGAGCTTCTTGAAATTTGGTCTAAATTCAACAAAAATTCAACAGTTTGATAAGTTTTATCAAATTTTATTTGAATTGTAACCATACAAATTCAAGCTAGACGTGTTAGGGATTACATGGAAAAAGAGAAGACAACAATATCACCTATAGATTGAAAGATTATAATGTTTGATCGCAAGGGTGTTAAAACTGTGAAAGTGATTTGAAGTCTTTCAAACCTCTTTTTACATATCAAATCTAAAAAATTGGTCACCAAAAAAATATGAGGTTAAAGGGCATAACATGCATAACTCCAATCAATTTAAGGTTTCTCAAAATCTATTCTACAGTTTTTTTTAAATGAATTTTTAATATGATTTTTTCTTCAAGATCTAGTGTATTTGAGGCTCATTTTCAAGAATCCTCAACACTAGAAAATCAAGATTTGCAATGGATCCCCTTGCACAAAATCTTGAATAGAAAAATCATAGTCATTCATTTTCAAAATCAGGTTTTTGATGCTAAAACTAGACTTCAAAAAGAATTTAAAAAAATATATAAACTACAAAAAATAGCACCTTAGTCAAGCTTTATTTTAACTTCAAAGGATTGTCGACATTAGAATTTGGTGCCTTGGGCATTTAGGGGTTAAAAAGGGAGAAAGAATCATTTTTGTAAAGATGGTAGAGTTGATTTAGAGATTATCGAGTTTGTGAAGAGAAAAAATTAAAAGAGAAATTAATCTTACCTTTGTAACCTTTAAGAGGGGAGTGAAAAATTATGTAATTAGACAATTTGGAAAGAGTTATTCAACCTAATGGTGATTAATGAAAAAAGTCTTTGGTTATATTAATCGACATGGAATGTTATTAGCATCCTACTTCTTTTTTAAGTCTCCATGCTTGAACTCTAGTTAACACTATGATGGATTATTGAATAATGTAATTCAATATTTAATTTGAGCTTCAATAGTGAAATAGCATCAAAGTTTACTGTTTATCAGTTTTTTTACAATGATTTTATTCATAATTATTTAAAACAACTAGAGATCTATTGCAAAGTAAATTTCTACATGACAACCAAGCCCTATGAAAGATTCTTGGAGAGATTACATACACTAGTGAAAATATGGTGTTTGAACCTAGACATTTGTTGGGTCTCATATTCCTTTCCCTTGATATAAATATAATGGCAAGAGTGTTACCATAGTTTATGGTAATTCATATTTTACACCATAGTAATGTGTGGGTCATTAATAGATCTTCATATTTCAATAATACATAGACTTTAGAATTTTTGCTTATCCTCTTGCTAATTCCACTTGCATGGGTCCAATGGTACCCATAATGACTAGTTTGAGATTTAGCCAATGTGAGTGGCAGTAAGGCAACAATCCTAGCATATAAGCATAGAAATGCGAGCCTACGAGCCTTCAGCCTAAGTGTAAGTAGGTACTCTACAACTATTGAAGGTGCCTATAACATTCATACTTATAATATAAGTATCCTATTATCATCACTAGAAGAAACTCATGTTTTTTGTGACAAGCCCTGATTTTTTCTGACGCATTTTTTTTTATGTCTAAGTTGACATTTAGTTGTTTTTATGTTTTTAATGATGTTCATTAAATCATTTGGATGTCATGAAAAACATAAAAACAACTAAATGTCAACTTAGACATCAAAAAAAATGCGTCAAAAAAAATCAGGGCTCGTCACAAAAAACATGGGTTTCTTATAGTGCATAGAAGGTGCTTATAACATAGGTTCCTATAATATAAATATCCTATAACCATAGAAGGTGCCTATAACATTCATACTTATAATATAAGTATCCTATTATCATAGAAGGTGCTTATAACATAGGTTCCTATAATATAAATACCCTATAACCATAGAAGGTGCCTATAATATAGACATCTATGATATAATTAGGCACCTATAATATAAACATCTTATAAATATGGAAGGTGTTTATAACATAGGTACCTACAACATAAACTCCTCTAATATAAATATCCTATAACTATAGAAGGTGCCTATAATATAGATACCCATAACATAGGAGCCATGAGCTCAAGATCCTAAGCTTACATGCTAGCAATTGTGGTAGTAAGGCCCTCACTTGTGCACTTTTCAATTTCAAGAGAGACATTGTCTCTTCCAAGGTACAACATAGATTTACAATGATATTAGTAGAAAAATTGTTTGCAAAGACTGGATGTTCATTGCAAAATTTGTTGCAATTATGTCAATAAAGAGATTTTATTTTTGGCTAGGATATGAATCCACCTCCTTATTTTTTGTCCTTTATTTAGTATGGATTCATACATGCATCACAAGTGCTCTCATTAGATGAGATTGGGGGGGGGGCTAGAGGGCTCTTTCGGGCTTGTTCCCAACTCCGTTCCCCCGGTCTTCTCAAACTCCGGTGTCAGATTTTTTTTTCAAAAAATAAAAATTTTAAGTCCTTAAAATGAAAAATAAAGTTAATTTTTTTTTTTCCAAAAAAACCTTGACCTGGCAGTCGCTTGGCCAGATCAGCGCAGGTGGGTTTTGGAAGGTTTTGGCGGTTTTGGCAGGTTTCAGGTGGGTTTCGAGCTGGGAACTTGCAGCCCTCCACAGCAGCCAAAACACATGTAATGTTTCTTCAATTGAAGATAGATTTACTAAGTGCTAGAGGTTATAACATGTATAATAATTATCGAGTTCTAATTTGAGCTTTGTAAAAAAACATCTATAAAAACTAGTATAGTCTTAAATGAGATGGTCACAAGATCAACACATTTATAAAAATATAAAGTCAAAATGTGACATGCATGTGGGGAATTGTGAGGCGTTATTGCTTTAAAGCTTGAATGACCTTTTATTGTTAAGGTTGCTAAGGTTATAAAATGCCATGGGTTTGAAACCTACTAGTGTCTTTGACTTTGTGTCCCCTATAGTGGATAATTTTCACATATATGCCTACGTGCATAGTAAAATTAGATCATGTTGTTGATGATCTTTTTGTGGTATATGGTATATAAGGCAAAATAAAAACATTTAACTAAAAAAATAATTCTAGCATGTGACAAACTTGATTGAATTCAAGATGTAAATCTTTAAAGACCATTGACAAGTTCATTGAAGAATTCTTCTCAAATCCTAACTCTAGATAATTCTATATACAAAAATCAAACACTAAGAGTATGAAAACATATAAAGAATTGAAATCTTAGAATACAAAAACATATAGAGAATTGAAATCTTAGAATCAAATAGCATGCAATTAAATATCCATTTACTTCCACCTCAATGATTATGATTTGCTCAATCTAAATCTCCTCATACTAGTGGAAACTTTGGCTTGGTAGTTCTTTCAACTACTTTGAGGACATTGCAATGCTTATGACTTTATGATAACAATATATGTTTACAAAGATATATGTACAACAATTGTCCTTAAAATATTTCATAGATAATTTTTCTTATTCAAAACCTCATATATATAATTGCAATTATAAAATTGGAGATCTAGGACAAAGGCAAAGCATGCACATGATAAGAATATTTGAAATTGAATGTGTTGAACTGAGATTCTAAGAATTTGCAAGTCCTACCTCAGAAAAACCATTCAAACCTAGATACTAAAAAAGTCAATAGTCAAAATCCAATTGCCTTGCCTTGTCTTTTGAGAGGATATTTACTCACAAGAGACAATTCAATTAGTTTCAAATGATTGTTTTTGTATTACACCCCCCCAAAAAAAAGTGAATTAGTTAATTCATATTACTAATTGGTAAGTACCCCGACACACACACACACACTTGTAGGAGATAGTTGGTCAACAACCTTGTCTCCATAAATTTAATTTGCACTAGTGGCAATAGGAAAAAAATTGAATATTATAATGAAAAAAATTAAGTTTGCTGAATTTTTATAATTAAAACTAAAAATGACTTGTAATTTGTAATGATGAAGTTTATAGAAATGAATCTACAATTGAAACTGAAGAAATTATTTGAGTAATATTTTTTCCCAAAATTTAATATCCTATCAAATAATTAATGCCTAAATTCATATCTAAGAAATTCCATTGTAGATATTTAATTGAAATATAATTCTCGATGTAATCACACTATTTTGTATCTCTTTTCTTATATACAATGTGTTCTAAGCTCATTGATGTGTAATGTCCCTTGTGATCTATTGCTCAATCATATGATTGTATCCTATGAGCTAATTTTATTTCCCATCATTGACTTTTACTTCTTTGTAGACAATCTTAGAGAAGTTGCAAAGTAGATTTGTAGGATGATAGAAAATCTATATTGTTTGCTTGCAAAATGATGTTACTCATTCTAGTACTCTTTGCACTGAAGTTATGAATACGTGAAAGGATCGGAAGTATGTGTTGTGTCTTAAATCTTATTCCCTATTGAAATGGGATATATTTCAATTAGAAATAGTCAAAACTTGTCATTTTCTTGTGCATTGATCAGATTGGAATGAAAAAAATATTTTCAAATAAAAATTGAACCATCCTAAATCTCATTAGATTACAAAGGTCTAAGTGAATGTGTGAATTATTTTAAGGTAATTTTGACAAATAGATTGCAAAATTGTAGTGTTGAAGTTAAAAGATAAAATTGTTCTTAGTTGTAGCTGACATAGTCATCAAATTTTGACACTTCTTGGCCTATTATTTTAGTAGTCAACATTGTTTGAGATTTAAGGTAAAGCTAAGTTTCTACACATTATTAGCCAATTGATGTTGATCAAATAGGCATGATGGAGGATGATTAGACAAATGTTAATCTGATTATTGAATTTGTATTAGTCAAGTGGTCTAGCCATACACAAGTGCATTGCCTAAGTCATTCTGATTGATTGACTTATCTAATATAAAGAATTGAAAAATATTTACCAATTGGCAATTAAAGTTTGGCTTATACATGGTATAAATTATTCCATGGTATTTGAAAATAGGAGCATTGGGACATCCATTGGGACAACTTAAATTTAAAGTTTTAACTTATATAATCACTCACTACAAAAGTCATATATGGTACGCATCACTCAAAATACAAATACAATATTTGGAAGGTGAAATCATAGTAAGTTAACTAATTTTTGTGTCCCAATGTATCAAATGTGCAATTTTGAGATGTTTAAACAATCATGAATGAATTTAAAATATTAATTTTGGTGACAAATTAATTTTAGGTAGTCTTTAATGTCAAGCTTGTGCTATCATCACTAAAAAATTTATTTAATGAAAGGCAATTATGTTCTTAAGGAAACACTAGATTGTTAAAAATAAATTTTAAATTGTTCTATTGCAAAAGTCCACTCCAAATTTGATAGAAAGGGGGTTGTTGATGGAGTTTTGAGCTATAAATTTTCTACGCACTCAAATATGTGAAATCCTCAAAGAAATTCAGACTCTTTCAAAATTGTGCTGTTTGAATTAAATTGTTATAGTTTATCTCAAGTGTTTATGTACTTGAATTTTTTATTTCTTTTGTGGGATTTTCTCATTGAGATTTTGAAAAATGAGATATTATAGTTGAGAATTTTAATGAATCTTCAATTTTAAATGAAATTTTGAAAAAATTTGAAACCAAAATATAAATAGATATTGGTCAAAATACTATTCAAATGAGGAATTTTGAAATTCAAAATATTTAAGATAAATGAAACTCAAAAAGTTAAAATTAGATTATATGGTTTAAATATAGTTGAAATGTATACATGGTTCATTTTATTTTAACCCCTAATGAACAAAAATTCCATTCTTTTTCTTTCAGTTTTTCATACAACATGTGGTTGAAAAGTAGCTTTAAGACACAACAGTCTTCATAACTTTGACCACATGGTTAAAAAGTTATTGTGTGATAAGTAGTTTCTTTTGGACCCCATGCAATGTGGACAACTCATAAAATATCACTTTTTTTAAGAAACAAAAATTTCATATTAGTTTTTTAGATTTATATATACATGGAAAGTTTTGAATCATTCCGTTTTGATTAATGAGATGAAAGTTATGAGGAGTTTTAGTTTGCAGGTAGTTATGGAATCTCTGCTCTTAAGTAAACTTTGAACTCCTTTATTTAACTAAATTTTCAATATTTTTGGAAAAAATAAAATCATATGATGTAGATTGTTTATTATTCCGTACAACATTATAACCATTGGGACTAGCTTTTTCAATTCCATAACTAAATTCTTAACAATTTAGTATTTTAAATCATTTTCTACTTCTTTCTACTTACTATTTTTTTCAAGTATGAATATGAATTCTTTTTGTTGAAATTTATTACGTTATTTTTACAACTTATTTCTTCAACATATTATGGAGAGTTTCAAGTTGTAGGATCTACATATTTTTGGTAAAAAGTTTGAAAGATGAAATCTAACTATATGGGAAGAATTAGAAATACTTCTTTTTAAAATCTAAGCATCATTCATGATCTTGCAGTTATTAAGGTTTTTTATTTTTTATTTTGAAAGTTTAGAAGGGTGTACTCTCATGAATTAACTAAAGGATCCTACAATTGGATTTGTTAAAAAATAAACATAGAAGAAGATTTTAATCTTGCTTTGGAGAGTAGTATTTTGAAGTAGTTTTAGGCCTCTAAACATGAAAGAACTTTAGGGGTTAAGCCTACGTGTTATTAAAATTGATTTTAGAACTACACTAAAGATGATATTTAGTGTCTTGTACACTAAATACGAAGGCATACACTAAAAGCCAATTACCCTATGAAAGTAAGTAACATTAAATGTCAATTCAAACACTAAATGTGAACCAGAGTTGTCATATCAGACGGAATATCACTATTCACCGACAGAATCGGACCGATTAGGGCTAGGCGGCTGCAAACTTCAAATAAGGAAAATGAGATGTTTTTCGGCATCTACAATTTTTGTAGATGCCGAAAAACATCTCATTTTCCTTATTTGAAGAATTTTTGCAAAAGTTACAAGGCTCTGAAGTTTGCAGCCGGCACATTCAAGTCTAACACTAATTGTGGACAAGTTCAGATTTAGTGTTGTAGCTAGTAGGGGGGTAAAAACACTAAATGTCACTCAACACTAAATATCATCTTTAGTGTAGTGGTTTTAACAAATTGCATGTTGTCTTCAAAGTATACTAATAATTGCATAATCTTTGTCTAAGTTCCTAAACCCTAAACCATTCATTCACCTAAGTGTTATGGGCTATGGTTTATCAAATCTCAAAGATTTCGTAATGGATGTCATACATGTTGTTCCTAACTATGTTACACTATCCTTGAGTCCTGACGATAATTTAGCAAGGTTATATTGTTCTATATCAAGAAACATTGACAACGTGGTTGTTGTGTAAAGGGACTATTGTATGATAATAGGGAAAGTGGGAGTCTTTTTCCTTGAAGTTATTTTCCTTGTGAAATTTGCAGAGGTGTTTTCTTTGCCCATAAACTTGTGTTATATTTTGGAAAATAAGGTCAAGGAAAATTTATAGACCAATCAACTTGGGTAGGATACCTAGAACTAAAAGTGTCCAATAAATGACTCTCAATGACATAGTAGAAGAAACTTTCATGGAAACAAAGAGTGCACCTATTCATCCTAGAGAATTTTTGATGACTAGCTTGGGTGATAGGGTTGCACATCCTTCCAAGGCTACTCGATTCCTAGATTTCGTTGGACCTTTTAATCATTGTGAATGTCAATCAAAAGCAATTCTGTCGAGTGGCCTTCTTCAAGATTGAATGGTACACTCCGTTGTCAAAAGGTTGGGATTTTGGAATTCAATGAAAGCCAAGCAACAAGAAAAAAAATCTTGAGTTTTCACAAAAAATAGCCTAATAAGAGTCAAGTTTTGGTGGTAACAATTTTCTTTGATTTGGGCCTCCTATTTCTCGTCTCTGCATCCTGACGGAGGACGGAGGACGGAGGACGGAGGACGGAGGACGGAGGACTGCTAGAATCCTAATATTTTGCTAGCAGTCCTCCGTCTCTGCATCCTGTCCCTTGTTCCTACTGTCCTTGCGATTTGAGTCGTCATAACTGGATTGAAGCTGCAGTGCTGGGGACGAAGTCCGTTTCACGGCTGCCTGTTGTTTTCTGTCATTTGGTCGGAACGGACGGGACGGATGTTCAAATGCTTGCCGTGGTTTCGGAAATAATTTTTACAATTCTTCTGGGTGACAGAATCTCTGGAATTCGGTGTTGGAGAGCGCTTTCTGCTGGGCCTCACGAATATCAATATTTTACAGCAGCAACCACGATAACAGTCTCCTCTTTCGATCTGGAACAACCGTTGAGTCAAAGCTTAGCCACACACTACAGGTTATCTATCTTCCAACCTAGTGAACACAACACTTTTATATAGTAGAGCACGGCATTACTGTAGCCCTCCACAAAGGCAAGTAGACGTAAACCTTTGCAACACTCTCGCTCGCATAAGATATTCCCTTCTCTGACTAGGCCGCATAACATTGTTTACCAATGAGGCAGAGGTTCCTTTTGCACCCGTGAAAAGGGGATCCCTAAAGTGAACAACTTGTCTTATTGATGGCTACTCAGCCAACCCCAATCCTTTGAATTTATAACTGGTAAGTCCCTCACACTCTCACATGTAGCAAAAGCATAATACCTTCCCAGCATGGGAAGGTTCCATTGCCTGCTTATACAATGCTATGGGGTGGTCAAAATGTCAACCATCTGTACACATTCGTGCATTAAATATATATATATTTGCGAAGTTAGACCTAGGACTTTGTCTGCACAATCATCTGCTTTTAAATTAGAGCCCTTCGAAATTCTGTCAAATTTTCATCCCATATAGTGTTGCCTGATACAAAATAACCGTTGATGAGATCCATCGACGCTCATGCAAATGGAATCCACATGTCTTTGATTGCACAGAAAAAGTATCCCGATTCTTTTTTTTACACAATTATTCTCAGTTCATTCCAAGTGGGAAGTACCAAAAGCTCATAACAAGACAGGCGCTAACCACTCGTTGAAAACTTGGAACGCCATGCACACTCAAAAGAGTGGATGTGCGACTTTCAGGTTTTTCCTTTCCAGGTCTTCCATTTGGCTGCCAACTACAGTGACGTAAAGCGGTTCACAACAAACGAGAATCGGTGGAGTGGGGTTGAGCAGACATTCCTTCAATTAGAACTTTCCAGGTTATGGAAATATTCAAAGACATGATATCGATGCGCGCCTTCTAAAACCAATGTACCAACAATGCACGAAGACATTCCTTCTACTGTCCACGTTCAGCTCCACCAACGCTGGAGCACAAACATCACGCAATTCCTATCCGATCTCGTCGTCAGGCCAACAAAAAAAGTACAAAAGCAACCATACATGTATCCACAAAAGTCATAGATCAATGCTAGAGTACTATCTTTATTGCAGTCATTGAGCCGACCAGCCTGGGAAACAACACAATCCATCATGTGCATCAAAAGGTCCAGCATCTGGAAATGAGCAAGGGCGCGAGGCGTGAAGCAAAACAGGAGCCATCCCCTTCCTCACGAGCAACGGAAAGTCCAGAATGCAATGCAGCATCCACCGAAAGAGGCAAGACTAATGACCACATCTATAAACAGGCGAGTAGTAACCCTACGAGGAGAATCAACTGGCAAATCGGGAATCCAGATTCGGTCCAAGAATGATCACAAGTGCAAAGTCTACTTGGAGGCTTCGGGCTTCCACAGGAGGGTGGTGTAGGCGATCATGCCGCACACGACGTAAGGGTCCATGTTGGAAGAAGGTCGGCGATCCTCGAAGTAGCCCTTGCCGTCCTTCTCGGTGTCACGGCCCACGCGGACAGAGCAGCCCCTGTTGGCCACACCCCACGAGAAGGTGTTCATGTCCGCAGTCTCGTGCTTGCCGGTCAAGCGTCGCTCGTTGCCTTCGCCGTAGGCGGCAATGTGCTCCTTGTGCCTCAAACCCAACTTCTCAATAGCCTTCTTGATCACTTCGAAACCGCCAGTCACACGCATCGACTTCGTACTGCGACCATGACAACAAAAGAAACATCAGTTACACCATCAACAACCTACCAGAAGGGAATCACAACAACTCAACCAGCAAAGCAAAGCCTACGAAATGGTCAAAGCAGAAAATAATGGAGAAGACATCAACGAAAAAAAGGGATTCACCAATGCAGAAGACATCAAAGAGTCAATGCTTTAAAATGGAGAAGACGTTCACGGCAAACGATAATTTCCCAATGGAGAAGACAGTGACGGAAAAAGAGGACTTTCCAACGGAGAACACATTTCCATCACGAAGGGAAGATTCCACTGGAGAAGAAATTTATGACACAGCCAAGACTTAGAAATGGAGAAGACATTCACAGCAGAGAGGTGAGTTTCCACAGGAGGAGACATTTTCGGCACCACAGAGGGGACTGAGATTCCGAAGCAAAACCTACCTGTAGTTGGTGTGGCATCCGGCGCCGTTCCAGTCGCCCTCGATGGGCTTGGGATCCAACGAGAGCACCACTCCTGCAATCTCGGTGATGCGCTCCAAGATGTATCTCGCCGCCCACAACTCGTCCGCGGCTGCAATGCCCACGGAAGGACCCACTTGAAACTCCCACTGCCCGGGCATCACCTCGCCGTTGATACCGCTCACCTTGATGCCCGCGTACAAGCACGCCTTGTAGTGCGCGTTCACGATGTCACGACCCCACGCCTTGTCAGCGCCGGTGCCACAGTAGTAGGGGCCCTGGGGACCTGGATACCCGCCCAAGGGCCAACCCAGAGGCCATTTCACATCCTTCTGCAACAGAGTGTACTCCTGCTCCAATCCGTACCTGCACAGGAGACGACGCGTGCACGCATCGGTCAGTCAGACAGACAACAACTGGATGGCGTCCAAACGACGAAAGCTTCCGCACAGAGAGAACTTCAACACACAAAACTCTTCTTCGGCCGAGAGAGATCGGTCGCGCAGAACAGAGCAGAAAATTCACAAACCAAAAGGAATGAAATCAGTCACTCATGAAAAACCCGCAATAAATGCAACCAAGATTCAACTTTTGAAGAGCCCTCAGTGTCACAGACGGATAAGGAAAAATCTCGCCAAGATACCGATTGTGAAATTTACCTCCAGATCTCCAATGCAAAAAGGAAAACTGGAAACTCAGCGACGAAAATATTTCGGAAGTGCAAAAAGTAGGCAAGCGTCCACAGCAAACCCTCGCAACAGTAACAAAATCAGACAATTTGTGGACGAAATTGCGAAGCTGGAGAAAAGCCAAGAGGCAGAGCAGGGGCGTCCTACCAAGTCTCCTCCGAAGCGACTTCCTTGTTGTTGAAGATTTCCGCGGCCGCGAAGCGCTTGTTGGTGGGGATGGGCACGCCCTGCGGCGTGTACGCATCGCAAATCACCAGAATGTTGTTGCCCCTGCGGAAGGGATCGCGGAAAATAGCCTGCGGGTACAGAATGACCTCGCTGTCGGCGCCGGGCGCCTGGCCCGTGCTGGAGCCATCGTAATTCCACTTGGGCAACTGCTTGGGGTCCTTCACGGGCTTCGGCAGCGTGCGCGCCTTGGAGCGCAAGTCGGTCCCCGACCCGCCGATCCAAATGTACTCCGCGATAATCTCGTCGGTGTGATCCTCCAGCGTCAGGCACAACAGCTCGTTCAAGGACGTCATCGCGAACTCTTCCACAAAACACACACACACACGGACACAAAAAGCTCACAAGCCAATTGGGCAATCTCCGAGCTCGCGCAACCAAAAGCTGCGCTACAAAGCTTCGAAGAGAGGAGACGAGACACAGAGCTGCAAATGCGAGAACTGATGCTGCAGAGCGATCGCGAGGTCTACTTGTGTTCTGGCCCCGCTTGCTTAAACAGGCTCCCCGAAACGCATCAACCTGGAAACTTCCTCTCTCGTAGATCGAGTGTCCCGTATTGGTAGAGTTTGGAATCAAGATTCGTAGATTGTGAAATCAAAGAATCTTCCAAGGCTGTGAATTTTCGTGAATTCTATTTGGGGGAACTGATTGAAATTAAATGTAATTTTATATTTTTCTCAAATCAATTTCTTTTGGTAGGTACCGAAATATAGGGTTGGCATTTCTTCTCAAACTTTTTTTAATCTTTTCTTATTTTTACTTTCTCCTCTTGTTTCGTTAATCGTTCTTTGCGGCTATTTCTGAATTCCTGGGAGTAAATTCAGGCAACGATCCCATGATCCTTGTGGAGGGCCAGGGTGGATTGACCCCCATATTGCCCCCAGCCAACGGTAAATGTAAAAAATTGTCCCCTATTTTGTGCCGCACAATATTGTATTTTTTCACCTCTTCCTGTTAATTAAGGGCCTCTGAT
This sequence comes from Rhytidiadelphus loreus, assembly GCA_947034895.1. Classification (NCBI taxonomy): domain Eukaryota; kingdom Viridiplantae; phylum Streptophyta; class Bryopsida; order Hypnales; family Hylocomiaceae; genus Rhytidiadelphus; species Rhytidiadelphus loreus. The sequence goes on along the minus strand of OX344761.1, from coordinate 50,029,087 downwards.
TGCAAATATGAATTCAAAATTTGCAAATTTTATCATGGGTGGCAAATAAAAAAATTCAGTGGTATTCTAGGGGTAAAACATGGGGTTATAAGGGGTCAATCTTCCGTGGCCCTTGTAGACCCAATTGAGGTACAAGAATTCCAATTTTTTAATTTCAAAGGACATATGCAAAAAATTTGCATCCTATTTTGAAGTTGGTGGATTTTTTATTTCCCAATTGTGGTTTAGGTGGGGTCCGAGGTTCTAAGTATTTATTCAAACAACAGTGCTAGTATGTGAGTCTAGAAACGTGAGCCTACGAGCCTTGAGCCTTGAGCCTAGGCACATTGGTACCCTACAACTATTGGAGATGTCTATAACATATGTATTTATAATATAAACATCCTATAACTATAGAAGGTGCCTATAAAATAGACACCTATAATATAAATATCCTATAACCATAGAAGGTGCCTATAAGATAGACACCTATAATATAAATATCCTATAACCATAGAAGGTGCTTATAATATAGACACCTATAATATAATTAGGCACTTATAATGTAAAAATTCCAAAACCATAGAAGGTACTTATAACATAGGTACCTACAACATAGACACCTAAATAAACATCATATACCTAAATAAGGTGCCTAGGCTCCTATAGTCATGGGCTCGCTTATGGGCTTGCCTAGGCTCACATAATAGCAAACGTGTTTATTCAAATGGCCCTCTTATTTTCATCTATAGCAAGTAATAAATTCTTGTGTTTTTGTAGAGCTTAGTCTTAAAGATCATATCAAAACTAATACGGAATGTTTCTTGCAAGTTAATTTCAGATGTTTGATATCCTATTTTGAGGTTGTTTTCTACATAAATTAAATAACACAAGAGAGTGTTGAATTTGTTCATAAATTGTAAACTACGGAGGCTTCAAATATAATTCTTTTTCAATTGGGCACCTGAAGTCAAAAATTATGGGGCTCAAAAGTTTACAGGTAGCATAGCAATGATCTGATAGAGAGGTTAAGAAGTTGCACAAGCACTTAGGTTAGCTATGAAGTTATTTTTATTAATTGAGAACGCTTATATCTTGCAATCTATAATACCAAATGGACTAAAAAATTTCCACACCTTCTCATAGTATTATATGAGAAATAATGTCAGGTTGAAGTTGATTTTTTTTTTCAAATTTCACTCAATGCATCGAAAATGGCAATTTTTGAATAATTTTAGAACCATTTGTACAAATTATAGTGTAAATTAATGAAGTTTTTTTAAATGACGTTTTCATACTTGATTAACCCTTAAAGGACCGTCACTATACTTTCACCAAAAACGCTCCAAAACTGCCCTTTCTAGTACAAGTACCAAAATTTTGAAAAAAAACTTTTTTTGACATATCTAACCATAGGATCTTGTATTATATTATTATAGGGTATCAAAAACATCTGGTAAAAATTTCAGACATTTCCACCAGGTGGATTGCAAGATATAAGCATTCAAATTAACTAAAATCATTTTTTGACCCTACGCAAAACAGGGCAGCTGCACTTCACAAACTCACATTTTTATGAAAAAATTACCTAGATGGTGGTGCTTCTTTGGATCTGTTTTCCTAGACAAGTTGGCCACATGCTTGAAAAATTTCAGATCATTTGGAATAGTACAACATTTAGGAAAAAAATAGTAAGTAGGTAGTAGTAGAGAATGATTAAAAATACTAAATTATTTACAATTTAAATATGTAATTGAAAATTTCCAATCCAATGGTCGAAATGTTATAATAATGTATCTACATCCTACGATTTTATTTTTGTCCACAAATATTGAAAATTGGGTAAGATAAAGGATTTCAAAGTTTATTTTAGAGTAGGAAATCCAAAACTGCCTGTAAACAAAAAATCCTCATAACTTTTGACTCATTGATCAAAATGGAATGATTCAAAGCTTTTTGTGTATATAAAACTCTAGAAAATCAATTCCAAATTTTTGTTTCTGAAAAAAGTGATTTTTTCTTATCTGACCAAACTGCCCAGTTACGAAAAAAAGTAACATATTAGACTATAACTTTTGACTCGTATTTCCAAATGTCATGAAATTTGTTGCATATGAAAGATCTTCCTTGCCCCCACATTCTATTAAAATTTCAGCCCCAAATATGAAAATCTCCACTCGTAGGTACCTGCCTAAAATTTCTATACATGCAAAAAACACAATCCGGTCCTTTAGGGGTTAACAAAAGGAAAGATTTGTGTTGACAATTGGGATTTTGATTCTTCCAAAAAAATATTTCATCTAAAATTGAAAATTGAAATCTTGACCATGTAGTTGCTTTATTTTAGACATCATCTCAGTGCAAGATGTTTTTGGGTATGTTAGACTCCTCCATTATTTTTGAAAATTAGCATGCAAGTAACTCACATGATGAACTATCCAATGGTTCAAGTTTCCAAAGTTGGATACTCTTGCTCCACAAAGTCGAGTCAAACTATGTTGACCATGTTGGAAAGGGCACAAACTTTATTTTCTTCTAGATGCCACATTTAACTACTCTTGAACTTTTGAGTGAATTCTGAACAAAACGCTTAAAAAACTCCAGATAATAACATTTGGAGAGCTCTAGATGTTTGTATAGATCTTTAGATGTTTTGTATTGATTTCCTAGTGTTTTGCATAGATTTCCTGATGTTTTTGCATAATCTCCAAATGACCATTTTTTTCTATTATTAATTCAGAACCCTTTGAAAGTCCCAAAGTAATTAAATGCGGCATCTAACTTCAAACATTCTAATCTTGCAATTTAATGTAATTGACCTAAAGAACATCATTGAAATAACAACAAAATTCTAATACTTTCTATGATCAACATCACCACTTAATCATAATTAAAGAGAGTATTAGCTTTTCATCATGGATTCTGTGACTAGGATGCATTTGGGGAGCATAATTAATGTTGTTCACATTATTTTGAAAAACTTGCAGCAAATGTTCATAATACACTTATCTTTGTAATGATATTAGGCTTCAAAATACACTCCTATATATATGTAAAACATGAACTTTGGTGGTTTCAACTTCTTTTTTATATTGATTAGTATGTGGATTACTTTTATGCCATTGAGGATGATAAGGTTTATTTGTATTAGTTTATGAAGATGTGGTTACGGTTTTGGGGGAGTTTAAATTTATTTGAGGTGAGTGTATTGTGAAAAGTTATAATGGGTCATTCAAACCTTTGCAACTTTTGCAATACTTATCAAAATCTCATAAAACAAAGCTTTTTATTTAAATCATGTCATATAGTAAAACAAACAAACATATGATCCAAATCATTCAAAAGTCTTTAGGATTTAACATTCTTCACTTATTTATACTAATACTAATGTTGGGGGGAAATTGGTATCATTACAAAGCTTAGTTTTTATTAGAAAAATTAATATTTGAATTTGCACTCATTCAAAATCCCGTTCAAAATAGTACAATTTCAAAAAACCAATGTCACAAACATTAATAGGACAAACCTACACAATTAGAAGTTAGACTACCAAAAGTCATGCCTTGCATTTTATCCCTGGAAAAAACACCAAATTTTTTTATTTGCCACCGTTGATAAAATTGGGAAACTTCAATTTCATATTTGGAATCAATCATAGGACCCAAATTAGCTAGAAGAAGTGAAGAAATACAAAATTAGCTTGGCACAAAATAGAGGACAATTTTATACCTTAACCCTTGGTGGGGGCCAATAAGGGCTAAGGTGAACTCACCCCTTGCTCCTCCCCAAAGGAAAACCCTGAAATTTTGTATTTCTCACACATGATAAAATCTGCAATTTTTGAATTCATATTTGCAATCAGAGACCCAAATTAGTCTAGAGAGGTGCAGAGCATACATTTTCTGGGCACAAAAATAGGGGGTCTTTTTTTTACTTGCAACCCGTGGACTCACTTAAGGGACGAGTGAGGGATGGGGTGGATTGACCCCCTCGCTCGTCCTTACCAAGGGTGCAAGTAAAAAAAATGCCCCCTATTTTGAGCCATTCTAGGGTATAATCTTGACCTCACGTAGCTAATTTGGGGTCTCTGATCGCAGAAATGAATTCAAAATTTGCAAAAAAATCATGTGCGGAAAATAAATAATTCCAGGGTTTGCCCACAGGGCCGAGCGAGGGGGTCAGTTCTCCCTGGCCCGAGTGAGGGGGTCAGTTCACCCCAACCGCCAACAATAAGGGGGTCAATCCTCCATGGTCCAAAGCCACCCTCGTCAAATTCAGAGAAATCAAAAATCAAAACAGGCAACTGGTGGAGAAAGTAGTGTTTGATTTTTTGGGCCACTGGTTCGTTTGTCAACAATTATTTTTTCTTTCTTTTTTTTGAAACAAATGAAAATACATGTTTGTCAACATTTCAAGGTGGGCTTGTCAGCAGTTGTTGGTCATTTATTATTTAGAGTTTGCAGGTACAGTACGAACTAGTCCATTTGGAGACCTGCCCGTAAAGGTATCTTGTAAGTTAGTTTTGTATTTCCAAACCTCTTTTAGCTAAATTGGGATCTCCAAATTCAAAATTCAAGTATAAATTCAAAATTTTCATTCATGGTACATAACCAATTTCAGCATTTGTATCATGGGCAAGGGTAAGGTATATGTTGATAATCATCACTATTTAGAAATGCGACACCGACATTTAGGCCAAAAACTTATACTAAAATCTAGATATTGATGGGGAAAAATGTACTCAATTAGAACATGAGAACCTAGGATAGTCTAGTGTCAATTTTGTTACACTAATGAACAATTAATAATTTGAAATTTCACAATTTATCTTTGCATTTGTTGAATCTGGCAAAAAGCTAAGGTTTTTGAGTAGGAGACATAGGCATTTCTTCGTGCAAAGGAAAAACTTTGGGAAGCATTCTTGGACTGTGGTAGAAAATCGTGTGTTTCAAAACTCAACAACTTACTCAATTTCAACCACGGCACATCCAAAGGTTCCTTGACAAATTTGATAAAGCTTGGATGCATTTCCTAAGCATTGGTATGAAAGTCGACCTTTCTATTAGTTAGAATGCCATGCATACCCAAAACAGATGATTATCAGTTTGTTTCACATTTCTCCTTGGCATTGAGGTTTGATTTCTCTAGTATGTCTGATATTTTGTTCTTGCAATGGAATAAAGTGTTTTCTTGTTTCAAAAAATTAAAATTAAATCACAAATGATCCATATGGGGTTCAAAGAAAGCATGTTAAAATATATTGAAATCTTTTAGTCACTTGTTGATAAAGATCAAATAAAAAGTGAAAATCCTCAATTGCTATTGGTGTTGATTATTGGAGTACTTACATTATGGTTTGGTTCTCCTTTGATGTATTGTACAATACACTCACATAAATTGAAAAACAATGCGCAACATTGTGACTTTCTTAGTCCTTTAGATTTGCAATCCTTTTTTATAGGCTTTTTTTTTTTAATCAAAATACCATGAAGATTCTTGCTATGCATTTTCTTTCATTTTTTTCTAAGAAAAGCATTATGAAAAACACTAGGCAATATTGCATGATTAATTTCAGGGTGAAATTTCAAGTTCATATTTGGAAATCCATGGCCCCAAATTCCTTCAAATATTTTGAGTACATGGAAGAAGAATTAACCTGACCTTTAACATCTAAATTCAATTTTGGATTTTTGCACATTTTTTGCTTTATATCTTTGTATGAGTACATTATTATTTTCAGTTTTATCACATTGGTCCTACTGAATGGTCTTCTTTTAAAGATTCAGGAATCCTTGGATGAACGTGAAGATATTAGGACAGAACATTACCTTCCATGAAGGTGATCTCTTCTTCATTCAAAAGATCTTTCTCCATATAGATGTCCACACACTTCAAAATTAAGTTAGATTAATCTTAGGCCCCACAACCCTTGAAATACAAAATATAGGTAGGTTCTTGGATGAGTTCGTGTGTCAACAAGAGGTCAATTCTCCCTAGCCAATTGCAATGCCTTCAATGAATCGTGGCCACCAATTCTTTTGTGAATCATTACCACCAATTCTTTTCTTTCTCTTGAAGCCGTACTAACTTCCTTTGGCTAGGGTTGTTGGAGGGTAGGCTATTTTATTTTGCAATGAAAGTGATTTCATTTGTGTCAAAAAAGAAGTAGTCAGATGCGTCCAATTCAAAAGAAAGGAAGCAAATGAGTGTACAACGAATGCACAAATGCCCTACATTAATTGGTAATTGTTGACGGACTTGCTGACACTTGGCTTCCCATTTCTTTTCTTTTTCTTTTTTAAAAACTTGGCTCTCATTTCTCATCAAGTGCGGGAGTACCTTACCTTGGATCCACATTGCATTAACTTAATGGTTTCGCTACTTTTGTCCAAAATCTTCCCACTATCTGGGACAAGCGAATGGTTCACAGCGCACCCTGAGTGTCTACAAAATTTTCTATTTCTATTTTCTTATTTTGCTGACACGAATGCCAAAGTTTTCTCTGCGAAAAGGTCAAAGCCAGAGCTGCCTACAATTCTTCACCAGCTCGTATGATCACGAGAAAACAACAACTGGACACAAGAATTTCACAGGCACTTAGTGAAGCCAGCGGCAACTTCGTGTGTATTGTGAGTCAGCTTTGGGAGAGAAATGGAGTAAATTAGGCGTAACTCCTGAAACTCTCTTACATTCAGAGACCCAATACTGTTTCCCATCCCAATGCAACGATCCCATCCCCGACTATAAGTTGCAAGAACTCCAAATTCCTTACATTTGAAGAACAAATGTAAGAGAAATTTGCATCCTGTTCTGTAGTGGGTTGATTTTCTATTTCCCAATGTTGGCAGCAAATTTGGGGTCTGCGCCTCCGAGGTGGGTCGGTTCTTCCACGGCAATTGTGGCAATTTGTGTAAAGTAAAAGGAACGGAAAAAAAGAGTCTCCGTCCGTCGTTGGTGATAGCGAAGGATCCGTTGCCACTCCCGTTTTCTTGGAGGTGACGTCCCCAATCTGGGCCCCAATCGGGTCCCTCACTCAACTCAATACGTTTGATTGCTTCCCAGTTTGTAGGGTTTAGCGTATTTTTAGAGATGCTCCCAGCGCAGCGAACGACCCGGCGTCCTTCCTTGCGCTGCGAAGGGGACTGGGAGACGTGCCTGGGCAGGCAATTGCAAGGAGCCTTTGCGCAAATCTCCGAACTCACGCAACTAAAAGCGGCGCTCGCTACAAGGCTTTGAAGAGAGAGGAGCCACAACAAGACACAAAAAGCTGCTAATGCGAGCGAGAGCTGATGCTGCAAAGCCATCGCCTTGTGTACCCCAAGTTGCAGGCCCCCGAATACCCCGCTTGCTTCAACTGGCGCTCCGAACCTGGAAACCTTCGTAGATCATGGAGCGCTGATTCGTAGATCCTGTGTCCCGTATTGGAAGAGTTTGGAATATAAATTCGTAGATTTACCAAACCGAAGAATCTTCCGTGGCTTCCGTTGTGATGAATTTTCGTCAATTATATTTTGGGGATATGATTGAAATGAAATGTACTCCGTATTATTATCATTATTATTATTATTATATATTTTTTATACAGTAGGTACCCGAAATCTAGGTTTGGCTTTTCTTTTGGAACTTTTCTTTCCATCTTTTCTTTTACTTTCTGGTCTTGTTTTGTTATTTGTTGTTTGTGCCTTATTATTTTGTTTTGGGCCTGTTTTCCTGGAAGTAAATTCCGGTCAGGGATGGCTATAGCTCCGTCAACGATCCCATCCCTGTGGACCCAACTGAGGTGCAAAAGAATTCCAAATTTTTCACCTCGAAGGACAAACTCAATGTTAAAAAAAACATCTTCTGGAGTTGGTGGATTTTCTAATTCCCAATCTTGGGAGCTCATTTGGAATGAAGGGGGAATTGATCCTTCATTCCCCAACCAAGGGTATTATTTTAGCACATCTGCAGTATGGGTATGGTGAGGGGGAAATTTTTTCCCTTTTTGTTTAGAGAAATAGATTTTAGAAGGATTTCATAATTTTTTTTTTTAAATCTTCAAAAACAAAAGTATTATGAATTTTTTCTTGAAGATTTTGTTCAACCCATTCTTGTTGTATAGGTCCCTATATTTACAACTGTAGGTTGATTACAAAATCAACAATGCTTCATTTGTGGTTTCCAATGTACATCTTGTGATCCTTGTATGCTTTCAAGTAGTACACCTCTTGGACATTTGTGGTGCTCTTGCTATGGGATATCTCCTAAACCATAGTTGATTGGAAACACAACAATCTAAATAGTCAAAAGGGGTTGTATGCCTCAACTAAATTTGGGCCTCTGATTCCAAACATTAATTCAAAATTTCGAAATTTTATCATGGGTGGCAAATAAAAAGTTCCAATGTGTTTTCCTAGGGGTACATTGCGAGAGATTGAGGGGGGCAATTCACCCTAGCCACTCATTTAGCTTCCAAGGTTTGCAATATTTATTCAAATATCTCTATGATGTGGAGCATGGTCTAAAAGACCACATCTAAAATAACCTAGAATGTTTTTGCAAGTAAATTTTGGATTTCTATTATTCTATTTCGAGGTCGGTTTCTATGTAAATTAAATTTTAAAAATGTAAATGCAAAATTTGTAAACCTATGGTTGTTTGGAAGTAGTTATCAAAATGAATGAAAAATGTTTATGGAGATGGATTTTCTTAGTTAGGATTTTTTTTTTTATGTTACCAAAAAATAAAAATGGGGGGGCCAAAGTTAACTCTAAATCATTAAACCCTAAAAAAACCCTAAAATTCCATTGTAATCAAAGACCAATACTCATTTGAAAACTCAATTTCTTAGCTACCCAAAAAATCCTTTCAAAACATTATTACTCTACAAAATAAATGAAATCTATGAAGCTACTAGAACCTCCCCAAATCACCAATTGACCAAAATGGTCTTCAAAAAAATTCATTTCCTTGACCATCATGTATGCAAGTCTAATTTGGTAAAGAAGGTATCAAAATTTAATTTTTTTACTTAAAAAATTTGAATGCTTTACTTCACCATCAACCAATCACAAGATAACGTGTACTTTCACTAGTAGAAAAGGAGTGTTTTTGAAAACACTAAAATAATAATTGGATGTTTTCAATGACTAAACTATAATCGGAGGTCCTAAAAAGGCACAAACATAAGCTCGGCTTGCATTGTAGTCATACTTCAATTATTTAAATGACTATTGGATGATGAAGGATGAAATTGAGAGCAAAAACTTCTCCATTAATGTTTTTCATATTTCTTCAATTGCCGTTAGTAATGTGGATTGCGTGTAGTCACACTACAATTGTCAAATAATTACTCTGTAAAATCAATGACTATTGAATAATTGTCTTATGACAACCTTTAGGATAACATGGAAATTTTCATGAGTTGGGATATTTGTAATTCCAACTTAGTACATTTGATTAAGATTAGTCATGGTGTAAATGTTGTACAATCATTTTTTATTCATGTTGTCCAGTCATAGAACTAGCCATATGCCATTGAGTTAGTAACGTCCAACACATAGCAAGTGATGATTACATCTCTACAACAAATTCATCTTTAGCAACTATAGATATAGCTCAAATTACATTCTTCTTGGTTTGTAAATCCTTTTATAACATTTTAGAACAACCATCTTTTTACTTCTATAGTGGTTGATATGTGGCATGTCGTGATTGCATCTCATTGATTAATCATTTATTCATTATTGATTAGTCATAACGAAGTCATAGAATACATTGTGATAATTGTAATACGGCAATAGCAAATTGCATCCACAATTGCTAAAGATGAATGGTGGGGATTTTTTTGTACTCATAGTGCAATTATAGTGTAGTCATAACACAACCACTATAGTCATAATGTAGTTATAGTATAGTTATAAAAACAATTTTATCAATCACTTGTTTCAATTATGTTACAATAATATACATGAATCATACATGCATGCCATTGTTGTAATAATTGTCACAATCATTTCTAATAATAAACATAAAAATGACTCAAAAACAATTGTATTGAAATCCTCTTATTTCAGTTTTTGTGTTTGCAACTACAAAATAACTAATGAATGATTTTAGTAGTCAAATACACCACTATTGTGTAATCAAAATATGAATGCCTGAATAATGACTACCATATGATTTCTATTGATTGCCATATATTACCAACATATGAGTGACTAAATAATGACTATTGGCCTTTGTGTCATGTCACGTTGCATATGATACATTAGCCTTGATTTGTCTATGGAACTTTCCACATCAATAACCTTGTCTAAAGCTCCATGCCAAAGTTTCCAAATTTTCTTCCACATATTTTTATATTAGGTTGGTGCAAGATCCTTTTTTAATTACCCCCAAAAATATTCTTTTGTACATTTTTGCTTTTTGCAAGAGAAATGACAATTTGAGAGTTTCTGATGGAAAAAATGTCTTGGAACTTCAAGAGTAAAATTTTAAAATGTGGATGAAGTCACCAATAGATTAGATGAGAAAAATATATGAATTTAATTGAAATGATTTTTTAATCCCCCAAATGGATGAATATAGAAATATTATTCTTCACCAAATTATGATTGATATTTGTTTTTGCTCTTTCTCAAAAAATAATTATAGAGGAATGAATTTTGTCCCTCTCTATGTGAACATGCAAGAGAATCTTTAGGCAATTGTTAGAAGTAAAAAGAGTTAGAGAAATGGAGTCTCTTTGGTAATAGGGATGGGTTCGATGCTACTTTGTTTTTTTTGGAGGTGAGGTCCCAATCTAAACTCTAATTAGGTCCCTTAATGTGTTTGATTGCTTCCTTATTTGGAGACTTAAGCGTATTTTTAGAGATGTTTCCAACGCAAGACTTGGTGTCTTTCCTTGCAAGAGAAAAAAGTACCTAGGTAAGCAATTACAAGGGGCCTTTGGGCAAATGGGTCAAAGAGGCCTTACTAAAGGGGTTTGAAGGGATTGGCCCCTAGTGCCGTTTCACATAGAGAATACATGTCTTGGATGGTTGCAAAGATAGAGTTAAAATTTCAAGAGTACATGTCGTTTTTCTACCTAGTGGGTGACCCCTTGGGGTCCCTTTGGTCATTTCAAATATTACATATTTATACTTTTTGGAATTCTAAAATTGATTTGGAGAAGAATGACAAAGCAAAGAATATTCTACATCTTGGGCAACTTGTTATTGAAAAAGACATAGATTATAAGATAGGAATCACCTTAACTTTGATGATCGATTTAATTAAAAATGTAAATCAATACTAGGGAAATTATTCTATGAGAATATATAATGATTTCCAAAAAAATTATATACATATACTTTTAGCACATGAAAGTGAAAAAACAAGGTGAAAAAAACAAAGCATGACTTTTATATGACATGTTATCACCACCTTCCACTTTATAAATCTTTTAAAGACAAATATGAAAGTTATTACATTTTTTAATTTATATTCTTGATCCATTTTCCAATATATTGTCTAAATTGCAAAAGTTCTTGATATACATGATTTATTTTAGAAATGTTAAAATACAAAACTTCAGTTTTAAAAAAGGCTAGAAAAAACTATTTTTTGAACTTGCACTGGTTGGAGATTTTTACCTTTACAATTTTGAGAGTATGTATTTGAACAAGTTAACTAAAGGATACTACAATAGGATTTAGTAGAGAATAAATAGTTATAGATGAAGATTTGAGTCTTGCTTTTGGTATGAGTATTTGGAAGTAGTTTTGGTCCTCAAATCACCACAATATTTTAGAATTTAACTTTGAAAGGATGGGTTCATGACCATTGAGTTCAAGCCTCCTTGTCCACCACTCTATTTGTTGCCATTTTGCAACAACTAGATATGAATGAAAATTTTTATATTTATATTTCATAGCTGACATCATACATCTACTATAAGTTGTAATTTTTTTTTAAAAATTTGGTAAAAATTTAAATTATATATATATATTTTAAGAAAAAAATGAAGAAAATTCATATCAAATACAAAATATACTCCAAAAATCTAAAATTTTCACTAGAGGTGTATATTATAGCACATAACATCATGGTATTCATCAAAGTTATGGTATTACCCTAAATTTTAGAAAATCAACAAATCATGGTTATTGGTTCAAAGATCATATTTCTATAAAATATCAAAATTCATGATTGGAGTAGAATTTTCACTTGATAAGCTCATTTCATTTGTTGGATTCAAATTCAAAAAATATCATTTTTATGGCTAAAATTCACATCAAGAGTAAATAGCAAGAAATGTCCAAAATACACTTCAAGGGTGATCTATGGATTATGCATCTTTCTCTTTAGAAAAGTCAATACCGGTAATACTATAAGAAGGAAATTATCAATACTATTCACTAAAAATGTACTCAAGCAACTTTTACAAAAAATATTGGATGAAAAAGATGATTTCTTCCATCCCACAATCTCAGGTGAAGTCATCCACTGGACACTTAAAGTAGAAACACCTAAAATGGAGAGGCCTCCATAATGACACAATAGGGTGCCTTATAATAGATAAATAATAGATAATAATTGGGCGTATTGTTGATTACGAAAGGCTCACCTGACATACACTTGATTGGCTCACATATGATCATGAACAATTTTCAAAACTACTATAGCTATTTCAAGCAAAGCTATGAGATAGGGATGGGTCTAGATGAAAATCCACACTTTTTTGAATAAAATATTCATTCTTGAATTTTTATTTTTTATTTATTTTTTACATTCTTCCTCGTCCTTATTTTTGCACACATTGAGTTCAATTTCTCAACGGTTTCCCCATATAGACTGAAATTCTTAAGTTATCTATTTGAGGTGTTTCTACCTTTAGTGTCTGCGGTGTCTTTGTAGGGTTAACTTAGTTTTGCAAGACATTGGCCGGTGCTGAGTGTGCAGCGGGGATGTGAGCAAAAAATGAATCTTTTTCGAAGCGGATAAAATTGCAACAATGGTGCTACAATATCTACCACTCGCATGGTCTACTTGGTCTACTTGTCCAATTTAATATCTTCGGGAACATCTAAGTAAAACCTAGATTTCCTAGCGGGGCCCAGTTTCCCAATGTCGACCTCGGTCCGCGGCTGTGGTCCGCGGCTTCGATCCGCGGCTGTTGTCCGCGCCCCGCCCCCCCTGCACCCCACACGACACACGCCCCTGGAGGCAAGGCAAAGCCAAGCGGCCAAGCGCCCTTAAGGATCCATATCTATCCCCTGCCCCTGGCCCCCGCCCGCACCACCTCCGGCGTCCCCTCGCTGGCTGCAACAAGCATTTGCCCCTCTAGTCCGTCGCTTCAGTCGATCTTCCGGCCATGCATGCCTCCCCCTCGGAAACGAGCCTCAATCCTCATCCACTCCGGAAGGATCCGCTTAATTCCCTCTCGAGCCGGACGGTCCCTTGCTTAAACCCTAAGCAAGCTTCACGAGCAGATCATGGGATGATGTGCATCCAAGTTTGCTTATTTTAAATCAATTAGCGTCAGCTTTCTCATTTCGTACTGCTGGCTATGTGTGCAAGATTATGGATTAGTTCATGAGGAGATGAGCTGATGAGGCGATGAGGGAGAATGGAAGAAGGAAAATCTTTTGGCTTGACTGTTGTTATACCAAAGTTTACTTTGCATCTTATTATGCTCCAACGCTGCATTCGCTCTTCTAACTGGCTCCCTTAAGAGGAGAAGTTGTCAGCTGGCCATGTCCTATTTTGCTCTTGGAAGTGCAGCTTTGCAGTTCCATGGAGTCATCCAAAGAACGAACCTGTCCTGCGCATGGTTCACAAGAATGGTAAGATCCGGTAAGCTTCACCTTATTCTTCTCTAACTTCTCTTCGTTTCCGTTATGCGCTGGATAGGGACGAGCAGAACTTGCTGATGATGCGGTAAGTGCAATTGATTTGGAATAGGATAGTTGCCTTGTGGAATTAATTTTCAGAATCTTATTCTGTCGTTGTAAGAGCTTTAAGTATGTGTAATCAAATGAAGAAGGAAGTTGTTCTACCTTTCGATCGGAGATGCTGACGAGATTGCTAAATGCCGGGCTTAGATCTAGACTGGCATCGCACGGACTGCACTGGTCCTGTGTGTTAAAGATTTCGCGCTTGCCAGGCAGTCAGCCGTTCGATAGGAACTCGCGGAGGCGATTAGTCAGAGCAGTTAATGTGGAATAAGATAATTGCCTTGTAGAAACTACTTTCAGAGTGTTGTTTTGACATTTAAAGATCCTCACTGAAGTATAATCTATGAAGAAAGAAGTTGTTCGAGATTGCCGAGAACTTGGCGTTCTCTCTGTTTACGTTCTAGCTGGCGTTGCTGAAGCAGTATGCGGTTCGATCAGAATTCGCAGATGCAGCAGAAATATTGACGTGGAACAAGAGCCCTGCTTAAGCCACCTCTGATCCATTCACATGCAACGATCGTTTGCTTTAATTTTCCTGAGTAATCGTCATGCCTGGTCTTTGAACTTGAAGCCCAGGCTCTTCTTGGAAGTCCGACCTTCATGATTCTCACTCGAGATTGAGTACTTTCTTTGGTGTAAGTGCGTTTCTGTGAAGGACTTCAAGCTTACACAAGCTGCCGATGGTCATGTCCTCTGCCTTGGTCCTCCATAAGTCCTAGTTAGTTACTAGAGAGAGGAATGTTCGCAAACAACCAGAAACGTAGAGAATTCTTCTTTGCCTTACAGACGCTCCGACTGCTCCACCAACATGCACCCTTCCAAGTAAATAACAGAAGCAGGCTATAAGCAGTTTCTCATTAATACTTTGCTACCATATTTTTCAAATGGAATTGATTCATGTTTCAGAAAGGAATGGCGACGAGCGAGTGTTAGTTCTGTAGAATTTCCGTATAAAAACCTCGTGTCTTTCTTAGGAAGCAATCGAATTTGACACAATAAATTAAAGTAGAGTGAACACTAGACCATACATTCCTTCGTTCCGTGCGGAGAACATTACGACAGACTCACGACAGGCTCCCATGCATGCGCCACATTATTGAATCTTCAGTTCGTTCCCATCCAGTGTCATTAAAAGGGCGGACTTCCTTGCATAAAAGAGAAAGTCGTTTGGAATGCTACATGCAAGTATGCAATGGTTGCAAGAGGAGAATTGGAATGATTGTTTGCCTACAAAATGTGTTAGTCTTGTGCAAAACACAGGAGCGACAAGTGTCCAACTTCCTTGAAAAACTATTTTTAACATTACACCCAAACTTTATGGTTGCCAACAAGGCAAAGCTACTCCAATAATGTAGTGTCTCTGTACTCACACACACGGGAAAGCATTATGAAACTCAGGGACGACAATTCTTGGAAAATATAAAATTCTAAACCTAAGATACTCCGACACAACATCGAGGTTTGCTCTAAATCCTACAATTGAGATTGTACAGCACAACAGAAGAACTGACAACAGAGGAACAAGAACTGTATCCTCGAATAAATAAAATAAACAAATTCAATGCTTTTAAAAATAAGTTCAAATGTGCTTCACTGCGCCATGACGACTTTCTAGACCTTTTTGCCAAACTGAAAAAAATCTTATTGATAACTTAGAAGGACCTCTTCGACTAACTTAGTTCGCGAAACTCTCCCACTGAGTCACACTGCCGACATCTCTTCTGCCTCATGCAGTAGTAGATGTCCATTTGTTTCAAAAGAAAAGCAAAAGTTCGAGGAACATAATCATAGTATTTCGTACTAATTTCGAAGTGACGCAGCAGCTACTTGTTCTACTGGTTGATGTAACTTAGCGCACAAGCACATTAATTAGGTGCAGAGAAAAAAAATTCAAGGCTCCCGCGCCAGATGTGGAAGATGACGATCATGACGGACCTCCGTTTGCTGGAATTCCACAGATGTCGACTTCCCAAGCTTTGTTTTTCTGCTGTACTCTGCCACTGCACCTGTTCATTTTCGTCGTGCTTCACATAATATGATAAAGCACCGTAACCTGCTTTCACTATTGTCCGAAAGTCCCTGATGTTCTGGCTAGCGCAGTCAGAATTTAACCTAATTTCGCCTCTCGAGCTCCTTCCCTGTCTCTTTCTCTGTCTGCGCGCTAAGTTAGTTTTTTCCTTCGCGCTCGCTCCTCTTTCTTCTTCCCGTGACGAGATCGCACTGCCTCTCATAATTTTTCAGTCTAACCGAGACGAGATGCACCCTCCCCCCGCCATGGCCCGTGTTGGCATCCCTTCCGCCACGGCCCTGCTTTTGCTTCTGCTGGCCCTGCCGCTGAGCGTGGCAGGCGCCGGTGTTCCCAAGGGCGGGTGGAACTCTCCATCCCTTCCTGTCTCGGGTGTGATCATCCCTGGCTTCGCTTCTTCACGCCTGCGCGCTTGGGCTCTGCTAGATTGCCCTTACTCGCCTCTGGATTTTCGGCCTCTGGATCCCGTGTGGCTGGATACGACGAAGGTGCCCGCAATCCCACTCTTTTGCTGTTATTCTTTTCGTCTCATGCCTGTTGCAGCTAAGTCGTTCCAGCTGATCGCCGCGCTTTCGCCCGTCCTCCTGTTTCTAGATTTTGAATTTCAGGTCCGGGACACGCCAAGTTTCGGATTTGGAAGTTTCCAGCGCCTCACTTATTTTCGTCATGGTCTTATTTAATCCGCTAGTCTAGTATTGTAGTATACGTGCGCTAGTATTGTAGTTTCTTCGCGACTGTACTGGAAGGGTTCCCGTTTCCCACAGTAATTTCGTTCTATTTGATTCGTTCCAGCTGAAATTTGAGGAAGGGGGACAAGCACCATGAGCTACAGAGACTAGCGGGATTTTTTCTGAACTCACAATCTTTCGTGATGGGCGGCTTGTTTATTGCACAATTGAAGGGAAAGTAGTACTGTTTCAGGGACAGTATCGTGCAAGGGCTGATATGGCAAGATCTAGTGATCCACTACTTTGATTTCATTGCACTTGACCTACATACTCCGGAATCTGTATCATATTCCATGAAGAATCGTCACCGTAATCTAGAAATTCCTTTCTACAGCTGGTTCAGTCAACATGATCTTACAATTTGGATTGAACTGGCAGGTATTATCAGTGCTCAATTGCTGGCTGAAGTGTATGCTACTTGACCCTATTACTCAAGCAGACCATCCTGAGTGCAAGTCGCGCCCAGATACGGGGCTTCCAGCCATCACAGAGCTCGATCCAGGCTACATAACGGGTTTGTAAAGTGGACTCTGTATTGCCACTGCTGTTGATGTTTGATTCTCTGCGCTACGAAGAATGCGAATATTTTACTATGTTATGCATTGCACAATTGGAGTTTGTTCGTCTGCTTTTGGTGGTGAGATGGTGCTAAGTGGATACAAAAGTTATAACCCTACTTACTTCTTCATCTGGTCCTGTTTTACAGGTCCACTGTCGTCTGTGTGGCGAGAGTGGGTCAACTGGCTGGTGGAATTTGGGATTGAGCCGGATGCTATTGTTGCAGTGCCTTATGACTGGCGTTTACCAGGGGCAATGTTAGAACAGCGAGACCTGTATTTTCACAAGCTTAAGTGAGTGCTGTGCTCGAAGTTGTGCTCTTGATTTCAGATAAATAGATCGGTGGTGATAAGAGAGGGTTCTGTTATTGGAAAATTAGTTAGGTCTAATACCTGCGTAATATGTTTTTCTTTTTTGCTGAGTCATATTGGCAGTTAGTTATATGGAGGACATCTGCGTTGCAGGTCCATTTCTGTACAAAAAACGCTCTAGATTGTTGTTTGAAATAGGTTTAGGTCCAGGCTTTTAATGGTCACTTTAACCAAGGTGTTCATGAAACTCCCTTCTGTACTATGATACTTATCATTCTTTTGTTTATGATGTTCAGGATAATATTCGAGACTGCACGAAAATTGCGTGGAGGTCCTTCTCTTGTATTTGCCCATTCAATGGGGAATAACGTGTTTCGCTATTTTTTGGAGTGGCTGAAGCTGGAGATAGCTCCCAAACACTACTTGGAGTGGCTTGATCACCATATTCATGCGTATTATTCTGTTGGTCTGCCTGCCTCTCTTCCTTCTTATTTCCTATGAACCTTGGCAGATATTATTTGCAGTCGTGTTGTCTGCCTCTGCACGCGTTCATTGCGATTTTTGTTTACATCCCTAGTTGTGCTACTTGTTTCTCTTCACATTTAATATAAGTTCAGTTCATAATATGTAATTATCGGTGTGCTGTTCGTGGCCGACTAATTGGATTTGGGGACTGGACCTCAGGTGCTCCTATGCTAGGCGCAGCTGAAACTGTGAAGGCGTTTATGTCAGGCTTCAGTTTTGGGCTACCAATATCTGATGTAAAGTTATTTCCTCTTGCTTCGTTGCATCATATTCCTCTTATCGAGATGAGAGTTTTGGACGATACAAAGTTCTGTCTTCCATATTTTAGAATTCTCGAATTCTCGAATGGTATTTTGTAAGGATGTTGTTTAGGTTGTATGTGGATTGTACGAGAGTGTCAATTGGGTTGCACCATGGAAATTTAGTGGTCCATCGAGATAACAAGAGAGTATGAATATGTAACATGTAAATGTGGAGTGTGCATGTGACTGTTGTGCCCAAGTGATTAGATCACCGCAGTGAAAAAAGTAAAACTTATTGGAGCCTGAGAATTACACTTGGCCGAAACTCTTCTGCATAACAGGGAACAGCAAGGTTGATGTGCAATTCGTTTGCGTCATCTCCGTGGATGCTGCCATTCTCAAAGCACTGCCATGTTGATCACAAGAGGTTCACTAATTTTCGAGAAAGTGATCCCGTGGTGGGGCCTTACCTTGTCTGTGACAAGAAGGAGTACGAGGGGAATTGGTCGAGTTGGCCCGTTCCTATATTGAAACTCGATTTGCCAGCCTTTCCAGGTAACCGAGGGTACGTATGTTTCTTAGATGGCAAAGTAGGGTAATTAGTACGGATACGGTCATTTTTCTCACCTCATCTTTTTGATTTCCTATATGATTCCTTTACCTATGATTTCATTTTGATTTATTTTCTTTTATTGACTTGTACCAATCGGTCTGGGCTACGATACTGTACTTAACTTAGTCCTAGTTGTATGGTGTTCATTCCTTCTGTAGCTGTGATTTTTACGTTTTAGACTGACAACCTGGTTTTGGTTGTGTTTATGTAGGTAGCTGTCCAGCCACTGAATCGTCTGCTCATCCAATCACCTCACTTGTACCTGATGCCATGGCTCAAACTTCTCAATGCAGCATGCCATCTCAAAAGTCTTATTCTGCCCACCAAATTTCTACTGGGAGTTTTCTGCGGGATATTGTGGAGTATGATATCAACAGTTCCCTTTTACTTCAACAACTCACCAAGTACGAAACCAACTATTGTTTAGATACAATTTCTTATCTAGTGGTCGGTACTAATTTCCTCGAGAAGCATCATGATGTCTCTTCGAATAGTATCTTGAAGTGTATCAGGTATCTAATACTGGAAACCGAGGGCGAGGTCAATTGGGGCATTCACGATAGTGAACGTGTAGATATTTTGATTTGGTTACAGAGAAGAATAATGATCTATGATTGACAGGTATTACATGGAGGACCCAATTTTGAATCCGTTGACACCGTGGTCAAGGCCGCCAATCAAGAACATCTACTGCATTTATGGCGTGGATTTGAAAACCGAGGTACTTTTTTTCTAAGTTTTAATTGGCACCTCTTTGGCTACCTTCCCCCCCTCTTTGAAACCATGTATGTAGGAATGCAGGATTAAGTGGAGACTTTTCAGTGATAATTGCGTTGGCAACTGGGAGCTTGTTTTTGATCATTTATCTTGCAATGATATTGGGATTTTATCGTGTTTTTTGGTCAGGTGGGTTATCATTATTCACCTAGTGGTAAACCATATCCTGATAATTGGATTATTACTGATATTATTTATGAGACTGAAGGAGGTCTACTTCAGTCAAGGTTAGTCGTTTTGTATAGTTTTAGGCTATTTATTCGTTCTATCATTTGCTATCTATTGAATCTTCCCTCTCTTGTATGTTATCGATCAACTTTGGATAATATGTAGGTCTATACTATTGAAGCGACCCTTGTACGAGAATAAATTTTGATGCATTATATTATCTTTTCTTCCTTATGATACTTGACTGTTGGGAGCATCGTACTTGAATTCATTGTGAGCCTTTGATGGATTTCCTGGGAGCAGGTCAGGAATCAAATTGAATGACAGCACGGCGTCATTAAGTGGTGATGCTTCGGTATGTCTATTCAACTTAAAGCTGTATCTTCGCAGTCCTTTTCTTTAATGTGCTAGACATAACTTTCTATCAGCGTGTCAGAATTATAGAATTTGTGATCTGATTATGGGGTTGTTCACAGGTGCCATACAACTCACTATCATACTGCAAGACATGGCTCGGTCCTCGAGTGAATATTACCAGAACTCCACAGGTTTCTTCTTGCATTTCTCCTGGTGGAACTTGAATCTTCATACACGCAGATTCATTGGTAGGTTGCTTTGCTTAGTACAACCCCAGGAAGCTGGCTGTTTGCATAATAAGTTTCCATGGCCTTCCAGAGAGTAGTGAACAACCATATTTCAGAGAATTTGAAATTCTTGCACCTCGATCTCAGTTCATTGAGATTGCTGAGGTACATACTAGAGTCAGTATTTCCTCTGACTACTCGAGAAGCCTGATGTTTTATCCTTAGGAGTAGAACTCTGTATAGAGTTGTCTGTCCTGTCTAATGGCTGCTGGGTTGAAGTGCAGACTGCCCATGAAGTCACAGACATGCAGGAGAAACTGAATGTGGAACATGATCGGCATGCGGATATTGTCCCCAACATGACTCGAGATAGCAGAGTGAAATATATCACGTATTATGAAGATGGAGTGAGCCTTCCAGGAAAACGAACGGCAGTTTGGGAGCTTGATAAAGGTACGTGAGTAGAGTAGGTAGCCAAAACAGAGGTCATATTGTGTGAGGCAGACCATGTTCCTGGTTTGAACAGTTTGTGCTTAAAATTTCTGCGTCGCTATAATATGTTGTATGGCAGAACATACAGGTTTTTGTCTAATTGTTTATTGTGGATCTGCAGTTGATCACCGCAATATAGTCAGATCATCAATTCTGCTGAGAGAGCTTTGGTTGGAGACCGCCCACAGCTACCACAAAGATGCCAGGCGACAATTTGTATCTAAAGGTCATCACCTGGGTCACGGCCCTTCCTTCAGTTTTAACGTTTGGTTCGTTCGCAAACCTGCGATCGAGTTGAAGAGGATGCGGTCAGCGCACATGTACTTTCTAAGTGCTTCCTTCAGTTGTAGCTGATGCGGTTGTCTATTTGAATTGATGCAGAACGACGAGAGCCTCTGCGAGATGAGGATTGTTTCTGGGATTATACGAAAGCAAGATGTGGTCGTCCAGATAGATGTGAATATCGGTACGTTCCTGCCTTTGCTTGTTGTAAGTTTTGATTTGTTTTTTGGAGTTGAAATCTTTTAGCCAGGTAATGTGGAGAGAGATTCAAATGAAGAGATTTTTATCACCGTTCGCAAAGTAGCTATTGAAGGAAATTATCATTCTTAGATTCAGTGTTGGAGGATGCTATGTCAAAGGGAGATTATGCCCGTCTCGCCTCGTCTTTCTTCTTGCTTTAACATCGGTAAACCTGTGAAGTACGTGTCCTCCAAGAATTGTAAGAGTTCATTCAGCGAGTGAATTGGTATGCAGGTATGTTTTTGGAGATGTCCATCTGGGCCAAAGTTGCCGACTGCAAGCTTCCTCCGACAAGGATCACATCTTGCGCTACATCTGATTCATAAACATTGCTGTTGGAATTCAGAGAAGTGCCATTAGTTTCATAATTAGTTCCCAATTTTGCATCACTGAGGCAGCATGGCTCGGCACTTGTGAGATCAGGAATAGTGTGTAGTGTAGTTGCACTGTGATTTTTTGGTACACTGGGCACAATTGAGTTGCAATTGTTTTTACTGGATAGTACTCTATGGCCCTAGGCTGCTTAAAGGTTATTTTATCAAAAATTATTCTTCTCTTTGGAGGTTGTTTTCTTCATTAGAACCAAACGAAGAGAAACGAAAGTAGGTATGTACGGAGACTGTACTTGTAAGTTGGGTAGATTTACTGCACTATACATTTCCGAACAAAAAGTCACATATCCCCACTTCAAACTTTGGATTTTTTTTATAAATTGGAAAATTGGAATCATTGTGCAAGATTTGAACATGTTTTAGTATACACTTCACTTATTGCTTAGTTTCAATCAAAAGATTAAGGAATTTTATCTTTTTAGTTTTTGATAATTGCAATTTTCAAGCTATTTTTCAACAAAAGATTGACACAATTTCTTGCACAATTTATACCTTCAAGCAATGCACTAAATATTTAGTAGAAAGAACAGAGAATGGAAATCCTCTTTAGAACAATGTGCCAAAAATCCATGAATTTAGGAATGTTATTGATAGAAATCTTAATTTTTGAAGTATTACCTTCAAAATTGCTTTAAATTCAATTAGTGCTCCATAGCTCTCTGTGCTAATAGTGACTCCCCACTAAAAGTTTTGACTTGGTGACAATAAATTTTACATGGATATTGGGGCTCTAAAAGAATGGTTGATTGGGATTTTGATCTTGGCAATCAAGATTTCTCTTAGATTTCTCTTGGAAATTGTTTTTTCATTGATACTCTTTGGCTACTAGTATTCAATTGTAATTTTATTTTAAAATAGACTTTTTATTCCTAAAAAATTGATCCATCACTTGTGTAAGTCCAATTGGGTGTCTCAAAAATCTTTAATGCCATCTCCTTCATTGGTTGCTCTTGAAAAAATTTCAATCTTTATCACTAGAAATGTTAGCTAAACTTGACCTAAATTTTTACTAATGGATTGAAAAATCACACTCAATTCTCTTTGAGCTTCAATTTTAATTGTGTGACTTTGAAATTCCATTTTTTTCATTTATGGCTTCAGACAAGCCCCATGGTCACAAAGTGGACCATTTATTTGACAATACAAAACATAAACTTCATCACTAGAAAAATTGGCTAAACCATTCCAACCTACAAGTTGTCACTAGAATTGAATTTTACAACTTTTCAAAATATCACTATATGAAGTTTCAAAAAATATATACTCCTCCATCCCATAATAGTATTCTTTTCTTTTCTTTTCATATCTCTTGAATAACTTGTCCCCTATAGCAATGTACTCCATACTTAGGATTGAAGATGATTTCTTTGTTTTTGATGTTAACTAATGAAATGAAGTACAAGAAGTCTAGTTTATAATCCACCTTACAAATAAAAAAGATTCTGAAAATTGAGTTTTTTAGAGCAATTTGAAGTTGATTGGGTCAAAGACTAAAAGACATTAAACTTTTCATTGAATCTCCTGATTGATTTTCAAGCTATTTTGTGCAAATCTATACAAGCAAAGAGGGCATGGTTGTTGTATACAAAGTCTTCCTTCACTATAAAGCCTATCCTTATTTATAGGTGTCACTTTGTATCTATTGCAACTTCTTGCTTTTTTTATCTCTCCTAGATAGCAATTAATAGTCCCATTCACTTATTTTGTACTTGAGAGGATACATTGCACATTCACTATAGAATCATTTAATTGTAAATGCATTAAAACATTGTTACCAAGTCTTTAATAAATCAATTACTTAAAAAAAAACTAGTATTATGGGAGGAAGGAGTATATGTTATGAAAAATTTATTTATAATTTTTGTCATTTTAGGTGTTTGTCAATCAATAGTGAACTTTTTCATTTCTATATTTTGGCACAAAAGTAAGGTACATTAAAATCCTGAAAGCAAGATCCAATTCTAGTATGCTTGTTTGAGGAGTTTTAGGGATGCTTTATACCTAGAGGCCAGGCCAATTTGTTGTGTAAGAGGCCAAAAGTTCTCATTTGCAACAGTTTTAAGGGGAATTGGCCCTGCTTCTAGGCATGAAGCGTCCCTTACTTGTAGCTCCATCATTTACCTGCAAGCTAGGAGCAATGCTCCAAAGGGCAACAAAACTTACAATTATGCAAGGATGGCAT
Organism: Rhytidiadelphus loreus; assembly: GCA_947034895.1. Classification (NCBI taxonomy): domain Eukaryota; kingdom Viridiplantae; phylum Streptophyta; class Bryopsida; order Hypnales; family Hylocomiaceae; genus Rhytidiadelphus; species Rhytidiadelphus loreus. Next base: position 50,005,069 of record OX344761.1, on the reverse strand, counting down.
AACAAACTTTCACATCTTGGATTTGGCATCTTGTAAGGTAAACACAACCAAATGCATCCAAATTTGAGCATTGCTCCTATAATTAAATTGCCTAATTTTTGGTTGGATCTTATTGGAAGTCAAAAAAAAATATTCTAAAGATTTTTTTTCTTATGCATTTTGGACACCAAATGGAAAAACTATGAATTTTCAAATTGCTAAAAATATATGTATTAAAATGTGTCCGTAGGCTCTCATGAATAGTAGTACATTTTAGTCAAGAATTTGTAAGGATTGATTTTAGGAAAAGGTCACAATTAGGTGTGTAATTACCTTAATCCCTAAATGCCCAAACTCTGTTTTTTGGCAACATAGTGATTTTGGGTAGTTCACTACGAATGGAGTTTTTTTTTATTTTTTTTATTTTGAAATTTTCATACATGTGCCCAAGGAGTAGCTTTAAAGCCCAACAATTTTCATAACTTTCAACTATATGGTTAAAAAGTTACTATACGATATGTAGTTTTCATTGTTTGGAGGGCAACCTGGGCAACAAAAAAAACTTCTTTAAAAAACACTTTTTAAGAAGATCAAAATTTGAAATTGGTTCTCTAGATTTATATATACATGGAAATATTTGAATCATTCCATTTTGATTAATGAGATGAAAGTTATGAGTTTTAATTTGGGGTAGTTTGTAGGTACTACTGTACTAGTTACGGAATCTTTACTCTAAGATAAACTTTGAAGTCTTGTATTTAACTCAATTTTAAATATTTTTGAAAAAAAGTAAAAAAATAAGATCTAGATTTTTTATTACAACATTGCAACCATTGAGATTGGCATTTTCCGATTCCATAAATAAATCTTAACAATTTAGTATTTTGAATCATTCTCTATTACTTTCTATTTACTATTTTTTTCCTATATGTTGTATAGTTCCAAATGATTTGAAATTTTCAAGCATGTAGCCAACTTGCCTTGAAGAACGAATCAAAAGAAGCACCACCATTTTGGATATTTCTTCATACAAATGTGACCATGTAAAGTGCAAATGCCCAATTTTTTGCAAGGCCCCCAAAGGAATTTTGTCACTTCAAACGTTCATAGCTTGCAACCTATGCGGTGAAAACTTTTGAAATTATTTCCACATCTTCTCAAATCAGCGCACTACAAGATGGTTACATGTACCAATATATATATTTTTTATTTTTTATTTTATTTTTTTTATTTTTTATTTTTATTTTCTAAAATTTGATATTTGTCCTAAAAATGGCAGTTTTTGAGCATTTTTGGTGAAAACATAGTCCTAATTATTTAGGGATTAATAGGAAAACTTTCGGGATCTCAATAAATTTTGACCAAACATGCAAACAACATCAAGATATTCTTGGCAGTTGTTGAACTTCATGTAAGGTAGGAGGCTGTGAAATAGTGCGGGCATTAAGAATGGCTCCTATAAATGGTTGTGAAATGGTGCATCTAAAGTTCTGAAATTGACCAGTATATTCATTGAATGAACCAAGGAAGAAAACATTATTAATTGGAAGAGCCAATCATTCTTTGTGTTTTCTCCATTTTTATTTAGAATTGCAAGTGAACCATTCATGAAAGATCTAGGGTCACAAATAGGGACCTATGACCCAGCCCTTAGGTGCACCATTTCTGAGCCCTTAGGTGCACCATTTCTGAGCCTCCTACCTTATACTAAAATTAGGTTATCTCATATGAATTTCTTAACATGTGACACTATATTACTGTTATTGTACAAGAATGCACTACTTTTGAATAAGATTTTGTTGTACATGGGACTCATCAACCTCAGTCAGTGTGTACAAATAGAAAACTTTCCACCACCTAATTTTCACTGTTTAGTGTGTAATTTATTTTGAACAATTGTATGCTTTCAACAGATCCCATAACCATGACACCTGCTGTGACGATTGCAATCTCAGTGATTTTCGGAAACTGGGAGTCAAAAACTTAAATTAGAAAACCAATTAACAAGCCTTTTAGAGCATTGCCTGCCACTCCACTTTTGTCAAAGAAAAATTATACGTATCGGTACTTAACTCCAAAGTTGTGTTGTCAATGGCGCATTGGACGTTGTCCAACAACGACGGAAGTCACGGAACCTCGTGCAGTGCCATGGTCAAATTGTAAGTTAAATTGGGTGGTCCTTGTATTGTACAGACTACAAAGATCATATTCTATTGTTCTTACAAAATGTTGGACATGGGAGGGACACTTTGACTCTATTGAATCATGTTTTTTTTTGGAGATTTTTCCAAAAAATGATCATGGGTGTTGGTAGGGAAAACATTTTATTAAAAAAAATTCTACTTCATATTGTTGGTCAGACCCTCCAGTCCTGTACAGACAAACAGGCACAAGTCCCCATAATGTACAAATCTGGAACCCATTGCTACATGTGGTCATGCACTTGTTATTTATCACTTTTGGGGGGACCAATGAGAGTAGTTACAATAGCGAGGAAATAACATCCATAGAAGGTTCTTTGGGGGGCACATATGTTGGGTGGCTATTGCCGCCAAGAAGTACCTTAACCCCTCACCGCCCAAGGCCTAACCATGTCAAAAAACAACCTTGCTTTTTAAGTGTTATAAGTCTAAATGTGAATAAGGTATGAAAATCTCAATTGTACAATCTTGTAGTGTGCATGTTTTAGATGGTGTAAATCAAATTTGGGGTCATAGATTGAAAGATTATAATGTTCTAGTGTTGAAAAAAGATGCTGAACTTTTCCTAAAAACACATTTGGAGGTGAAATTCAATTTCTAAACCTACTCAAATGAAAAAAACTTTAAACTAGAAAGTGATTCAAAATCCAAAGACAAACACTTTGGTGGAAGAAAGAATCATTCAATTGAGTCATTGCGTTTGCAAAATTGTTTCGAAATGTCAAAAAACAGTGAAAAAAGTAGCAAAAAAACACATCTATGGCTGAATCTACCTCTACTAAAATGCTTCTCAATCAATCATAGCTTCTTGGATTGATATGAAATTTGTACCACAAGAATTAGACTAGTATGCGCAACTTTTCCAACAAAAATTATTGAAAACAAACCCTGCCTAAAGAAGTTATAAGCCGCCAAAGTTCATTGTAATGCAAAAATGTCTAGATTTTGAACTTTGAATTGCTCCCAAGCATTCAAAACAACTTGGATTGACATGAAAATTGTACTGCAAAAAATAGACTAGTATGTGCAACTTTTCCAACAAGTTTTTATTGAATGTGGACATTGGATGCAAAAGTTACAGCACTTTGAAGTTGACTGCTATATTGTGTAAGGACACTTTTGGTCCCCTCGGGCAGTGAGGGGTTAACCCATGTATAGTGTTGCCCATGTTCATATGGTGACCATACAAAAAGGACCTAAAAATACAAGTGATATTTATTATAGTATAGCATGTTGTATAGGGCTAATTTTTTTTTCATATCCTTACAAGTACAATATGAGAGCTTGTTATGAAATCTGCATAATTTTTGAATAAGTGGAAAATTGTGAAAGATTTTCTTGTATTCAACCTTTGCAATGAAGGAATACAAAAACAATAGACCACATTGTGGCTCCTCCTTGCAATAGGGGTTAATTAGACATCTATTGAAGTTTCAATCACTCGAGTCAAGTAATTGAGTGGTAGTGGATGACACCTTCAACTCCCTTTAGTTAGCTTATTTCATTTTTCACTATAATATCTTGAATAAATAACATACATAGAAGGGTTGTTCTTTTGGCACATATGGTTGGTTATCACAACCAAGAAGTAATTGGATTTCCATTGAAGTTTCAATCATGCAAGTCAAGTAACTGTATGGCATGGTGCTAGTATGTGAGTCTAAGATCTTGAGCCTATGAGCCTAGACTTCTATGTTATAGGTACCTATATTATAAGCACCTTCTATAGTTATAGGTACCTATATTATAGACACCATCTATAGTTATAGGTACCTATATTATAGACACCTATATTATAGACACCATCTATAGTTATAGGTACCTATATTATAGACACCTATATTATAGACACCATCTATAGTTATAGGTACCTATATTATAGGCACCTTCTATAGTTATAAGTACCTATATTATAGGCACTTTCTATAGTTATAGAATATTATATTATAGGTGTTTATGTTATAGATAAATATGTTATAAGCACCTTCTATGATTTTAGGATACTTATATTATAAGTATGCATGTTATAAACACCTTTAATAGTTGTAAAGTACCTACTCAGACCTATGCTCAAGGCTCATAGGCTCACAATTCTAGGCTCACATGCTAGCGTCGTTGAGCTGTATGGTAGTGTATGGCATTGTAGAATGAGTGCAATTAAATTGGAAATTTTGTGATGTATGGTTTATAATTTTCTAGTGTTAAGTTTAGTTTTTAGCCTATTGGATGTACATCATGATGCTAATTGGATGTTTTTTATTGTCCAAATAGGAGTGTGCTCAGTGGTGAAGGGAAGTTAGGTTGTTATCTGAGTTATAACTAATAATTAGCAAAAGTTAGCATTGTTGTGGGAATTAGATTCAAGGAGTTGCATGGTTCCACTTCAGTTGTTGGGAGTTGAAGTGGTGTCAGAGGAGGTATTTAGTCTTCTTCCAAGTTGTTTTTTATCATGCATTATTGAACATGAGCGTACGAGTCCCAATCTTAAGGTTACATATCTAGGTTTTTCTTATAGTGATTAATGCAAGAAGTTTTTATGCTAAATGGTATTGTGTGTGTAGTTGAGCAATTTTAGAATTGTTGAAGTAGTGTATTGTATACATGTATGTGAAGAAAAATAGGAGGCTTCCTGTTCATAGAAAATGGAATTCGACTGACTTGTCGATTAATTAGAAAGGGGCAGATTTATACAAGCTTTGCTGAGGAACCTACTACTGCTAAACACTAAAGTTAATGATGGTCCACTAAGCCTAATTTGTACAGTACTGGAGTTTCAGTCACAGACCTAGTAGGGGAGTAGTAGTATTGCCATTTAATTAGATGACAACTAGGCTAAGATAAATGTATGTACAAGAGGTCTGAGAGTATAGTTTCAACAGTATGTATGATTCAAATGTTGAAAGTTTGTATTGTGTTGTATGAGCCTAATTGGAATTGTTGAAATTGTGAGTTGTATTTCAATTTGTTGTTGTCATTGTAGTTTGGTATAAATGATTGTTTGAAGAATGAGAATGAAAATTTGTGTAAAAAGATAATTGAAGAAGATTGTGAGATTCTTTGGTTTTAGTTGGAGTCTATTGTTGATTCTTAAAATGTGTGAATTTGTAATCCAATTAAGTGTGTTATGCTTGCATTCCTAAGTTGTTGCCAGATTCAAATATCTTTGCCTTTGGATTGTGCTATTCAAATTGGGAAACAAAGTTAACCTATTAGTTTGTTGATTATGCTTGACAGTCTCTCTAGGATCAAACTTATTATACTAAAGGGGTAATTCCTACGAGGATAATTATTCCACTTCAACAAACACCTTAAACATTTTTCTATTAGAATATCCTGAATAAATAGCATCCATAGAAGTTGTTGTTTTTGGACATATAGTTGGTTATGACTACTAAGTTGCATTGAGAAGTAATTGGATTTCCATTGAAGTTTCAATCATGCAAATCAAGTAATTGTATGGTAGTGTATGACACCCTAAACTTCCTTTAGTTAGCTTATTTTATTTTTCTATTAGAATATCTTGACAAAAAGCTACCCTATACAATTTGTCAAAAAATTGTATTAAACCCTAAGTGCCTAAGCCTTTCCAAGTGTGTTTTTCCCATGAAAAAAAAGCATGGGCTTATAGTTATCCCCATTGAAGCAAAGTGATTTTTTTTCAAAATCTAACCGTATGGATGTTTAAAGAGCTTGCTTATTAGTATGCACACCAATTTTGAGTGCAAAATTGCATAAGAGTTGTGAGATTATAACAAGAGAAATGTAAATTTTCTATTTTTAGTATGTTGCCCCTCCCCACAATGTTTCAGAAATTTGCACATAAAAGTTTTTGGGGATTGGAGGTGACATAAACAACTACAAATTGTGTTAGCACACTATAATGCCCTTTCAAAAAACTTAATATCACTTGAAAATCTATTAAATTCATTACACAATTCACCTTGCAATTGTTGAGATGCAAATGTTTTTATAAGCATAAATCACAAATAATTCCAAATGAAGACTTGCTTGTTTAAATTTTCAATGGTGAAAATCATGAAAACACTTTACTCTTTCCATTGGGACCATTTTCAAAGTAAATGGATAAGTGGAAGTTTTTAGATCTCAAATCAAGTGAAATTACTCAAAGTTGAAAAATGAAGTAAAATTAGCAAGCTTTACTCTTCCACTAATGGACATAAATGGCTTTGGAGACCTCTCAACAATCAAATATGTACCTTTTTCAGTGAAAAATGAAAGTTTTGAATAGTTAACCCTGAAAACTGCCCAATTTTTTTTTCCAGACGGGCAAGCGAATTTAACTAACCACTTCAAAATGAGCCTGAAATTTCAGATTGACCATATATGGTCGATGAGGCAGTTAGGGGTTAAGAAAGAAGCATCTAATATTGCCTCTTTTTGTTTTGGCCCCATCTATTTTTTGTCTAGAAAGATCATATTAAATGAGCAAAAGGGTCATATAGGCTTCCAAATTTGCCTTAAGTTTTCAAATGGAATCAATAGGACTTGAGATATTTCACATGTCAAGGCAAGTGGCATCTACAGGCACCCTATGCTTTCAACTTTGAAAAATCAAAATATATTACCCAAGGGTTGTAAAATTACAAAATGGATGGAATTGATAATCTCTTGAAGCCAATAATATTAAAGTCAATAAAACAAATGGCTTTTGGCCACCTAAAAATGTGATACTTTTGGGTAATCCTACCTTAACCATCAAAGGATGCCGGGCCCAATCATGACCATTTTTTCAAACTTGAAAGTTTCTCACTTTTTTTCCTTCCATTTTGCAACTGTTTATGAATGAAATTTTTTCATTTACTTCTAGAGATGTAATTACATATCTTCCAAAAGTCAGAAATTTCAAATTTTTTGGTGAAAATTTGGAATTACTGTAAATTTTGAATAAAAATTGCAAAATTCATATCAAATACAAAATGTGTTTGAAAAATCTTAAATTTTCTCAATAGGTTTACATTATAGAATAAAACACCATGTTCCCCCCAAAATTGACATGTCATTCTAAACTTAGAAAATAAACACTCCATGGTAATAGGTCCCATACTCAAATTGCAATAAAACATTCAAGTTTAGAATTTTTTCAAAACTTCAAATTGGAGTAAAAACTAGACTTTATAAGCTTCATTTCAACAGTTGGTCTCAAATTCAAAAAAGATCATTTTTATGACTTAAATTCAGATCCATAGAAAAAAACACAAATTGCCAAAATACCTACACGGTGATTCATATTTTAGGAATTAGCATTTCTTTAGAAATATTGTTATCATCATTCAATGAGTTTTTGGTGCCCACATCTCCATACCACTCCTCGTAATGAGTACAAAGAATTTACAATGAAAAGCAATTGTTCTCCTTCCCCTGCAAAGCTTTCCATTTGTCAAAAGGATTTTTTTTGGGCCCTGCTAGCAGTATAGGGTTAAACCTTGTTGCACACTTGCAATTAAAGTCATGTCCTTGGAAAAATGAAACATCAACTCATTGATCTGCCTATGACTCTCACCATTTTTTTCATTTTTTCCAAAAAACCCAATTTTATACCGACATGTAAAATAAACGGCAGCCTGTGATATGCAGAATGATTGGTTTGCCTTGTTGGCATTGATGAAAATTTTAAAAGTCTTTTTTTCCACATACAGATAAACATGAGAAACAAGAGAGCAATTGAATTTCATTTTATTTTTGACAAAGTATAAATTTGTTATGAATTTTTGAATTATGCTACCCAATTGACCCCAAGAGTTTCAAGACTACCCTCAAGTTAGCAAAAAGTGTATCTATAATGGTCATCTTACCTACCTAAAGTAGTTACTTTGTTTCCCAGCATTGTGACATGAAGACCTAGAAAAGTCACTTCTTATGATGGATTTACACTCAAAATGTGAAAGTTCCTACCACAGTCACTCCATCACCATCATCCAAGACATTGATTGTGACTACTAACTCAACTTACCTAATGTATCCAAATCTCATTCATTGAAAAAAGCCTATTATGGTTTGATGCAAGACTCCAGTGAGTTGTTCCCTGTAGACACAAAATTATAGTGAAATTAAGTTAGGTTGCCTTAACAATTAGGTTGCCTTACTCCAGAAAGTTATCTCATGAGTCACCACTTGTCCACGTAGAGGTGCATGCGACACTCTATGTTTACTCTTGATATTATGGTCGAGTACATCTTGGTGCTAACCACTTGCTTCATGCATACATCATTAGAGCAGCCCCACATCAACATGTTGAAGCAACACTGTGAAGCAAATCAATGAAGGACGTTCTTCGTTATTAGAAGATCAATGGTGCAGAACCTTTATAGTGTCACTTCAGCGTGTTGTTGTGGGGCTGTGGGGCTGCTCTTACAACCAAGGTTTTTTTACGGGGGGAAGGGGGGGGGGGCAAAAATTTGCCAGCTCTGGGCCAGATTCTCAATCTCTTTGTTTTTGTCCCTCCAAAAATTGCCCTGTGCATGGGGGGCACTGGTCAAAAAAAAAAAGAAGCCATGATTGATTGCAATCTGATTGAATTTCAATTCAGTTTGAATTTTAAAGCCAGTGGGGACTGATTTCAACTCATTTTGATTCCCGAGTAATAAGGCTGGGAGTCGAAATGGGAGTTCTGTTCCCAACAACTTTTGAAAATCATTCAGCGAGAATTAATTCAAATTAGTGTTTGGTAATTTTATTATTAATTTTTTTCAACCGCTGTTCAACCCTTTCCACTTACAGTCAACGTTTTCAAGCGCCCCAATTACTTACAGTACAGTACAGGGCTCCACGCCATTGGATTGAACCGTACCAGTCCAGTGACAGAGCTTGGATTTGTGCTTGGAAGTGTGAAAATACTTAATCTGCGTGTGAAAGTACTTAACTTACATTTCGTTTTCTGCAATTGATTTAAGTTACACCTTAACACAAAAACAAATGTGCAACTTTGGTTTGATCCAGATTGCTGTAAGTTAGGAAAAAGGAACCTTCAAAGATCGATCACCTGCAGTAAGGTGAACATATATAGCTCAGTACTGCCTCCTCGACATTTGCATTCTCGATCGAGATCGAACCTTCAGTTACCGATATATATCGATGCTGTACTTAACTTACCAATTGATGCATTCCTTACATTGACCTGTATGCACGTGCAAACAAACCTCGAAATCGGTACCAGATCGAAAGTGGCATTGCTATCCACAACCTATCCAAAGGATTTCATTTAATGAATTGTCTGTAAGCGATTGCCACATGTGTATAGGTACTCAATCCAGACTATATGAATCCGACAAGCAGCTTGGAACATGCTTCTCGATCGTACTACAAAATTTAATCTACTTGTCCCACCTAGCTCGCCACACACACATGTATATATAGTTCCGTAGAACGTTTGAATTGTCAGCTACAAGCATGCTAGACCTCGATCTCAATGCATTAGCACATGTTACCTAGCTCGCTTGGTGCAGAGTCTTTCAGAGTTTTTGAAGTTGAATTACTCAGTAGATTCTCTTGTCAGAGCTATCGATTATTATCCAACGATTGTGTAAGTAAGGTATCGATCATGGCAGGAGTCTCATTTCGCCACGCTTTGTTCAGCAAATCCTTCGTTTTGCTCCTGGTGATCCAAGCGTGGATGCAAGCCAATCTCGTGATCCCTGTCGCCGCCAAGGTCTTGACAGACTACATCGGTGCTTCCGGTTCCGCCATTGCCTTCACCGACGTCCCTCTCAACCCCAACGTGCAGTACATCTTCCCCTTGGCGTTTGCCATCGACGCAGACGCCAGCGGCAACATCGCCAACGGCGTCTTCTCCAACTACTGGAGCAGCAGCTTGGATCCCGCTTCCGCCAAATCCTTTGCGCAAGCAAATTCCAACATTCAAATCTCAGTCAGTCTTGGTGGCGCCACCCAGTTCGTGAGTTCTAGCAACCCCAGTCGCCAAGTCAATTGGTACGACCCTGCCGACACCAACGCTTGGATCGCCAACGCCGTGAGCTCCATCACGAGTTTAGCCTCCCAATACGCCATCACTGGGATCGACATCGACTACGAGAATTACCAGGGAAGCATGACTTTCACGACCTGTATTGGGCAATTGATTACTCAGCTTAAAAACGCAGGGACGATTAAAGTGGCGTCCATTGCGCCGTTTGGGCAGACGAGAAGTGTGTATGCTGACTTGTTTCAGAGCTTTGGGAGTGTGATAGATTATGTGAATTACCAATTCTATGCGGATGGGTTGACGACGCAGGCGGAGTATGTGAGCAAGTTTAATGATGTGGCCACGACTTTCGATGCGAACAAGCTCTTGGCGAGTGTTAATGTGGATGGGAGTGCTAACGCTGGATTGACAGGGACGGATTTTATTGGTGCCGTGAAGCAGCTTACCACGTACGCGGGGATCATGATTTTCGAAGCTGATGATTCGAAGAAGAATGGGTTCTCCATGGAGCAACTCGCGGCCACGCAACTGACGAGTTGAGTTCTCGGTTTTGGTAGGAAAAGCTCGAGGTCTAGAGATTTCATCTTCAATGGAGAATTTCTGAGGAGACATTCGGTTTAATCCAATGGAAATTCGATTGAGGTGACCTGATGGGCTTCCACTGAAGAGAAACAGTTAAATTGCTTGAGATCTCTTTCTGTTTCAAGCTTCTTTCGGATGAATAAATCCTCATACCTGTGTCATGACACTTGTCTGGGATTGTGATGACAGTTGTATATGAAATTGTGTCTTGTTCTGTTTGAACTATGAGCTGCTGGTTTAGCCTTGTTGTTGCAAAGTTGAAATTAGTCAAGAAGTCAAACCCGAATTCAAATACCTAAATGGCTTCGCCTTGGACGTCACCAAAATAACATCCCAACAAGAACTCTCATTAATGATGTTCTTCCACACCTGTTCGAAGTAATCCAATCCACCGTAAATATTTTCTCAAAGATTTCCCGAATCTGAGCGACTGGACTCGAGACATGTCTTTAACTTACAATGGACTTGTCGACGAATAGAGTTTAGATTGGAAAAGGTATTGTACTGGATTGAAGGAGTCCTTATATATAGCGGTGCAGGGGATGAGAATGATTGTTTTCAAGTATCTCAATAATTCTCAATAACTTGTGTCATGGAAGAAAATTCCCCAATTCCTGAACTCAATTAAGAATGAGAGATTACAATGCTCAGGAAAGAACCACCAGGCTAAATCCATCATCAATCTTCGGGCAATTGCATCACAAACAATCAGATGGTATCAAGCTGAGAAACATGAAATCTGAATCTTTCCAAAGTTGCGTGCGACGTGGTGAGGAATTCATCCAGAGAGATTCCGCAAATGTTGTGGGTTGGTTTGATATTGTGTGCACCCATTGAAGGGCTTCACAAATCATGTAAGGCAATTGTGCACGAGACATGCTCAAGTCTTGGTTGTCTTCCATTGATGGAGCAACTTATAGTTCTGTACTGTACATAAAGAACTGAGGAAATTGCATTGCTGGGCCTTCAAAGATTGAATTCAACTACATGCGACGACTTTAAGCGTCAGCATATGTTTAGTCAATGATGTGAGTGAATCAAGGATGGACTTTGAAGGGCGTGACAGTAGACATGTGTTTACTTCGAAAGTGATGGAGTGGCTCTATTTTGGCAAAGTCGCAACCGTAGCCTGCCTATCATCCCAACTCCAACAGCAGCAAAACGGACTAGATATAATCTTCGAGGGACATGAAGCTCCGTAACGTTATCGGATTTAATTCCAAGTTCTTCTACTGAATTACAAATCGCCATTGGATGCAATTTGGTTGATCTTTTGGGCTACCATTTAGCAACATGGTTACGAGAACTTAACCCTTCGCTGACCCAGCAACTAGAGATTGCAGAGTTGTCTCAAATTACAACTTGGTATCATTGGGTGCAAATAATTCTATTAGCAATTTAGCATTCCGAGTCCTTAAAATGCTTTCAATTAGTTGGTTTGGAACCAAAGGAGTGAAGGCCATTTACACCTACTGCGAGTTCGAAAGATTTGAAACTACAGAGGGTAACCGCAGGTCAACGTTGCTGCAGTTTCAGGACGTTGTTAGAGACATGAAGGAATCCATGATCCAAAATTCAGTAATGTAGATGAACCAGCTATGGCGGCATAAATAAGCACTATGCCATTCAGTACATTGCAATGTTGTTACCTACGTTCTGTGATTTCAAAGAGTTTAACAAAATTAGTTGAACTCAAAACTGTGTTCAGGAAGTAAAGTTTTGAGTTCAACAAACTCTGTTGAACTTGATGAACTTGTAAGTACAAAACCCATGGCTAGGGAGATAGGGAACACAATTAACGCTGAAGATTTCATCTACCACACCAAGACTGCCATCTGCACATTCCCATTCACAGTTGAAGAAATCATAGCTTTTGACAAAGCCTCGGTAAACCCTATTGCTTTCCTCGTGGTTGGCCTACCCACTATCAAACCCTGATCTCATGAGACATAACGAGACGCAATCGGCGTTCCATAACAGAGTTCCAGATTCAGTTTTGTTGGATGGGCTCCGTGAGGAGCAGTCCAAAAAAAGAGGTATGCCTGTGAATGTACAACACACGGTATTCTTTAGTAAAAGGCGAAAGAATAGTTCGCTCTGAGCTGAGCACGAGGCAGTTGCGAGAGACGGCCATGGTATTGCATGTTTGTACTGCTTCGTATTCTAAGTCCTTCCAAAGAAAATGGGATAAATCGAGTGCTCTTCAAGGGGACTGGGCTGAAAGCAGTAATTAGGGATTGCTGGGTTCGCAATTTCAGTTTGCGGGGTAACCCTAAACCCTAAGCCCCGAACTCCCGAACCTCCATTAGAGTTTAGGTTTTACTCCGCAAACCCTAATTTCGATATGGCGATTTCTGTTTAGAGAAGAAATAGGAATTCGGACTGGTTGTCGTAAATGTTTATGTAAATGCTGGTTACTCACATGTGATATGAATCTTGACACGCATTTTGCACCGTGAAACCTTACACGTGAAGTATGATCAAAGCTGTCAATATGACAAGTCCGACATGATTTGAGAGGAATCGCTCAGCCTGTCAAACTATTACTCATCGGAATGGGGCTTCGCCTGTTTTTCATGAGCTTTGAGTGGACGGAACCCCATGATAATAACGTAGCCTTCTCACGCTATAGAGTCCTCGCTGTACCCCGACCATTCACAAATTGACCTCAGCATATTCTTTTCACTCAGAGCAGACAGAGGTCGCATCAACTATTGCAACCAATACTCTGCCAGAACTGAACTGTGAGTTTCTCAACAGGGTTATTTAGATATTGTACAAGAGGAGAATACACTTTAGTTGCCATATGCATGTAAAGCAGTTGAGAATATTTTCACCTCAATCTCTGAAATTATATAAGTGTGATTATATGCTTGAAACTTTCCAGATTCTTTACTTCTGCCTCCTGCACACATTTGAAAAGCACACAAAATCGTGACATTCAAGTAGATCTGAAAAGTAAGACTCGAACAGATTTCTCTCAGGTTCCAATTTCTTTCTCTTGATTTCTCATATATCACATCATCAAGCAGCATCGATCATAGTCATAGTCATATGGTGGTAGGCGTAAAGTGCAAAGCAAATCGCAAGAGTATCCTCTCCACCATAAAGCTTAGAGGTGTAGACATTGTGTTCCTGCTGCTTAATTTCCAAGATTATCTCGTGGTTTTCGTTTGCAGCTGCTAATTTTGCACACAAGCTGATGGCAGAACCAAGTATCATGGCACCAACAGTGAGTCCTGCTGATTAGTTTCCAAGTGATCTCGTGGTTTTGGTTTGCTGCTGCTGATTTCGCACACAATCTGACGGCGAAACCAAGAATCATGGCACCGAAATTCTTAATCTCAACACTTCTGCTGCTGCTCCTGGTGGAATCTGCAACCACCAAGACCTTCGCCAGCCCAGCGGACGTGACCATCTTCAACCGAGTGGGAGGCACAATCCAAGTGCACTGCAAGTCCGGGGACGACGACTTGGGAGAGAAGATTGTGGTGAACGGGCAGCAATTCGGGTGGGGGTTCACGCCCAACTTTTGGGGAACCACGCTGTTCCATTGCAGCTTCCGATGGGGAGCCAAGCGCCAAGCGTTCAAGGTGTGGACGGATTTGGGATGGGCGGGGACGAAGAGTCGTCCTTGCAAGCATTGCGAATGGCATGTGGCTCCAGATGGTTTCTACCGCAACAACGTTGGGAAACCTCCTGTTTTCGTTTATGCTTGGCTGTGACAAAGCTTGCCTGGTAATGGTAATTTAAGGTGGTAGAGATAACTGGCCTTTGTAGGAGCTTCAATGCTGTAAAGAATATCCTTGCATTGTGGGGTATCCAGACTAAGTGGGTGTTGAATTGGTGTGTAATAAGTAATAAAAGATGGTGCCAAGCACTCGAGAATATCTCTCACTGTATGCCCCATGGGTCCATTTGTTGTTTAACTTCGAATTGATGTGGTGGTACCATTCAGAGTGCCGATATTGTGACATTCAATTGCTCCATGCTCTAACAACTAGAACTGGACAGGTGCAGATTTCTTTTTCCAAAAGTCTATCTGGAAATGTGCCAATGTTGTATAGTTTTGCAAAAACATAACAAAATTGATGATGTTGGATCTCTTTCAAGTTGTGCTTGTGTCATTCGAGAATTAATGTGAGTCCAAACGCGAATTGCCGATTCCTCATGGAGGACTGATCTTTACTTCGTTCTTGCAATGCTCCCTGAGCCTCTACTCCTTGCTCAAACAGCACAATTCAACATGATACCGAAAGCATAGTCCTAAGCCCGGTAGATTATCATCCACGAGGGCAACTCAACTCCTTATTGAGAGCTCTTTCTGAGTGCTCCACTTTTGCGAAATTTTATGACCGTTATACCTGCTGGCAGGAGACCATTGAAGACAATCCTCTTGTGCACTGAGTCTGGCACCGAGGACGTCCTGCTTCAATAATCATGGACGAAAATGAGAGATCCATGGCCAAGGAAACTAGATAACCGAAACCAGTAACATGGAAATTTAAACCTCATTTAAAAAAAATTCAGTGTGCCAAAATGTGATATTCAAGTGCCGAAAATTAGGACTTTCAAGTGCTCTAATGGGGTTTTAATTCGAGCGGGGTATTTTTTTTTTTGAACGAGCGGGGTATTTCTATTGACAGGATCTGGGTCAGAAGGGCACTCGGTAACGTACTCACAATTGAAATGGCTAGCTAGCATCTCCATAGCATATTTCTGCATCCTGTCAGGGTCAGCTTGCAAGTAGTCCAACTTACATATCTGGCTGCAGATCTGCCTTACACATAATTATGTGACATGTCCACGAATCAATTTATTTATCCATCATGATCCGATCACACAGTATATCCTCTTGGATTGATATTGACGATTATGAGATTGCGGTAACTATAGTAGGGGGCTCTGAAATGGATCCTTGATATTAGTAAAATGGACTTGTGGTTACTTCAAAGTATGATAAAGTTTGGTTTACAGTCCTCGGATGGACGGTTTTAAAGTCACAATGGGTTCATTCCTAATCATGTAGATAGTTGTTTTTAATTTTCATTCAAAATAATATTTTGTAGTCCAACTACCTTCTTATTAATGTCAAAAAAATCTGAAATAATGTTTTATTCAAGCATTCATTTCAGATTCAGAAACGGTCGCTTTTAGAGACCATCTTCCCTACTTTTTATACGTTAAAATGTTAGTTTTTGAACAAAGTCTGATTTTTTTCCAAACTAAGTATGAGCAGATTTTCAAGGCCTACCAATCACAATTAGGACCCTATGCCACTTTCCATTGCGAGCCCTGCGTGATTCAAAGCTAAAATATATTATCAAAATATTAGCCCTCACGTAGTGATTTCAAGTCTCGTTTGAGAAATTAATTATTTACCTCTTTTTGATCTTGCATTCTGATACCCCTAATCTCCAATTTCACCTGGATCTCTGTAAAGAGTTAGTGGTTTTCCTGTGGGACTCCAACAACGATACAGAACGAGTTCCTCCTTTTCACTTCCTATTCTGACATTCAGTTTTAATCACTTTTTTAATCAAGATAATTCCTTTTTCTTCTCCATTGATCAACCTAGTTGGTTGGCTTAGCATTCAGATTATTCAAGATATTTACGTGAATCCAAAGCTTGGTCATGAGAAAAGGGCAGCTTTCACATCATGTATCGGTTTCTGTAACAATGCTAGCTTTGAATTCAAGTTGCCTAGTACGTAAAAATCAGGATTCAATCCTTCAAGATGTGACTAGCGTAGTGTAGGAAAGACTCTTCCGCCAAAAGTCTGAACATTTTTGTAAACTAGCAACATGGCAAAGAGTATATAAACACATTTGAGACCTTGTGTTTGCATTCCACTATTCATAGCTAGCAGCTTCTGGGTTCCTGAATTGATTAACTTGTGCATCATGGGGAGGGTTGCAAAAGTCACCGCTGCATATTTAACACTCCTGGTCCTGATGGACTCTGCCATTGTGGCCTTGGGCATGAGCGGCACGACCGACGTGAACATCTACAACCAAGTGGGAGGGACCATCCGCTTGCACTGCAAGTCCAGGGACGATGACTTGGGAGAACACACCCTGCTGGATGGGCAACACTTTGGATGGGGCTTCACTCCCAACTTCTGGGGCACCACACTCTATTACTGCGACTTTGTATGGGGAGCGAAAACGCAAAGCATCGTGGCGTACGATGCTCGCAGTACCAAAAGAGAATGCACGCACTGTGTGTGGCAGGTGCACAAGGACGGCTTCTGGGTGACCGAAGACGGAGTTCTACCGTTCACTTTTGTTGCTCCATGGAAGTGAACTCAACCCCACTTTTGATGTCGGTAATATTCAGCAACTGCTCTTTCTCTCTCTCTCACATATCTCTTTAATATCCTCTGGAAGCAATTAAACGATGCACTCGAGAAAGAAAACTATAGTTACACATTTTTGGACTTTTGCTTGATACTTTCTATTCAGTTTCCAAATAGTTGACTGGCCATAGATCTGTGTGTCGAGAAGTCTGTGCTTAGAATGTGTTTTATTTTGGTCACGTACGTATCACATATGCCATGCAAAACCAAATTTCTTCAAGAGTTTTGCAATAGTGAATCTCGGGAGTGAATACAGGGAGGCAAGAGTCTTGTGGAACAAATGAAGAATTACAGTACGGAATATCTTTTACAGCTTCTCAGAATTCACCTCAATGGCACAATAGTTTTTCAATTTGTCCATGATGCACAATGAAACTAAGAAACTTCATTAATAACCTCAATATTTTTTAATTTTCAGACAAATTTCTGTGTACCAATATTTGATGTTCAAGTGCTCTGGACAGTGGGTTTTGAGTTGCTCAAACTGACACCTCAAAGCTCTAAAATCTAGGACTGGCATGGGCACATGGCCAGTGCAGATCTGAGACATTTGATGAGTTCCTTCAACTGCTCCAGTTACCAATTTTGTAAAATTGCGCCCATCTATGAATATGACCATACTCGTTAATGTTGAGAATGGTGTCAAGTTCCATGTAAATGATCCAGTAACAGTTCTTTTCACTGAATTGCAGACTCCGATCCTCTCGAGAAGATCTCCATACTTGAGGCCATACTTGAGGCCAGGCGTTGACAAGCTCCAGGGGAACAGCACAACAGCAAAGACTAGCACAGCTGATTTCTAGTACCTAGATGGAAACTACAGCTGAACTGAACTGGGAAACCAGTTTGATGTGTAAAGATTTATAATAAGATGCGAGACATCACTTTTCTTCGATGTTGTTCTACGTGGAAACTGTCATGATCAATAAACTTTCATATCATTCTACAGTTACTGATCGAGCAAGTCCACTAGTCTACGATAATATTTCCTTTGAATTCAAGCGTGAAGCCACAATCAGTTGCTTACCTCTCACGCATCCGAACTGCATCAGCATGCGCTGTGAGTTGCAAGAATTTCACCACACACAATCAACGGTTCAAGAACCCAATTGAAAGCCCGCTAGATTTCGGAAGGATAATGCACAAGAACAGAGTGTAACATCTCTCTCTGCACAACGACGACGACAACAACGCTTACTCTTCAACATATCTTGAACAACGCCATACTCTTCAAGATATGTTTAGGTGACATATTTTCATTTATTTATTTATTCACCATTATTGAATGAATAATTTGTCATATTGTTTAACTCGTCAACATGCATGGAACCACATGCTTGTAGTTTACATGTATTACCTACCCAAAAATTTTGTTCGAATGGATTGACAATCGTGATACAATTGAATCATTTCAAATGAGTCTTAGACAAAGATAATATAAAGCAAAGTCACACATGTGATAGTCAAACATTGTTTGAAGGATTGTTATAAAACCCAAAGTCATGGAGTCCCACTATATAGGGCAAGGAGCCTATGGATGAGTTTGGAAAGCTATTGAGAATGGCACCAAAGAAAAAGGTGGCTAAAAAACAATTAAAGAGTAAATCCATTGTCAAGAGATATGAAAGGGGGGGGGGGGGGAAATGGAGGGAGTAGTGGCTTTGGAGGTCTTAAGAAATCATCCTAATATTATACAATTAAAACAAGTTGTAAAACATAATGATGAGCTATTTTATGTGTTTGAGTACATGTCCACTAATTTGTTGCAAATGATTAGTGATAGAACCCTTCCATCCAAAGTAGAAATTCAGTAGTGAATGTATCAAATCCTTCAAGCAATGGTCTACATGCATAGCAAGTGTTATACTGGGCGTTATATTCATGGTGACCTTAAGCCGGAGAATATATTAGCCAATGAAGCTAGCTGACTTTGGTCTATCAAAAGAGATGGGTCTTTGTTCAAATAACTCCACCATGCCTACATATAAGTTGGGGTATTGTGGAAAAGATGGTTGTACATGTAGATGTAACACCACCAATGCAGGCACCTGATGGAATCTAGCACCCGAGGTTCTACTTTGTTCTCCATCTTATTCAACATGTACAGACATGTGGTCTTTAGGGGTCATTATGGCAAAGATGTTTTGATCTCGACCCCTTTTTCATGGCACAAGTTAAGGAAGTCAACTTGATCAAATTTTTGCAATACTTGCATGGTTCACATGATTATTGGAAAGGACGTAGGCTTGCAAATGCTTGCAACTTTGAGATCAATAAATACATATCCATTAGTCAATTGCAACCTTGCAAGCCACATTCCCCATGCAAGTGAATTAGTTTTGGATTTGATGGAATCATTGATAGTTTGGGATCTGCTAAAGGATTTCACTGCATTAGAAGCCTTGCATCATCCCTTTTTCAAAGCCAAACCAAGCTTGCATCAAAACAATTCTACTTTGATGTCCATTTGTAAACCTAGAACTATTCACCTGGCTTCCAATTGAGCATCAACAAGGCATCATATGACTTATATGATGAAGAACAATGTCTTGCTTAGAACATGTTGCATGACTTAGAAACTAGAATTTGTCTTATGGACTTAAGTATATTGTTTTGGTTTGTTTTACCATCTTTTTGTTAAAAAAATAAAGAATAATAAACATTGGTTTTGTTAAAAGTGTACGTGGCATAATTATGAATAGTCTATTGAAAAGTGTATATGTATGAAATTGACTGCATTTGTGAAATCAAGTACATAATTGCAATGAATGTTGTATAAATTCTATTTTAAGATTCAAGGATGAAAAAACATGTCTATAACATTAGATGTATGCATATTTTTAATATTGCAACAATAACAAACAACATTTTTATTTGAAAAGATTAGAAATATTCATTTTACAAGGATATAAGAATTTCAAATAGACATGACAATTGAAACTTTAAGCTTGCAATAGAACTTGTTTGTATATGTGGCATCCATTGAAATGGTCCATTTGTAGGTCATCCTTAAACAAGGGATTATTCTTTGAAGATGATTAGGTGACCTTATTACTACATGATGATTTGCTCTTATTAACCCCTAAAGCCCATAGGCATATTTCAGGCATAAATTGTGAAAACTGACACTTTTTAGGGCAATGAAAAAAAAATGAAAAAAAATATTTAATTCAAAATTTGACCGTACAAATTTTTATTAGTCTACTATGGGAATGTTTGTAAAAAATTCAGAAACTGCATAGATTGAAAGATTATAACGTTTGACATTAGAGAAAAAATGAGGCCTCTAGAGGCCTGCTGGAACAACCCTTAAGGGACCCTAAAATTTGTTTTTGTTTTGCAAAAAAATCGTTTTCCCCTTATTTCCGCCCGCCTGAATATGTAGTGGTAGCAACACAAAAATCGAAATTAATGAATAAAAAGTTGACAAAATAAATAAATAAAAATTCCAAGCTAAAAAAAAAATTGCAAAAACTGGCAGATTTTGAGATATTCACCTTGGTTGACACCAAAGATGCGGCACTTTTTGGTGTGACAAACCAAGCTTGAAATAGCTTGGTCTATCACCATGAGGCAGCCCTCTGGAGGCCTCATTTTTTCTCTAATGACTTAGAAGAATTTTTTTTCCAACCTTGCCCAAAAGGGCCAACAACCTTTAATTCCTCCTACAATGAGATTTTTACACTACACATGGTTATTTTTTTCTTACATTTGCATCTTGTATCATGTAAGTTATATATCTACCAAATTTCAAAAGTAAAGTAAGAGTTTTGCAAAAGTTGTCCAAAATTACCTAAGCTATCAAAAAAGTTTAGGGCAGCATAACTTTTGATTTGGATACCTGATCAAAAAAGAAATTAAATTCCTACTAAGGGGATGCATGTTCACATCTTCTATCAAAATTTTGTGAACATTTGATGAAAATTGACTTCATAGGTACCTACTCGGATTTCCAATTGTCTATTCAACAAACAATTGTCCTCTAGGGGTTAATCTAGGGACTAATTTTCCTTCACTTTTGATTCAATTGAATGTGCTTGGAGGATTGGCATTGGTCAAAGTAAGATAGAACACTTTGTGGTCAATTTTTATTTATTTTCATATTTCATTAGATATTTTTTCTTGAAAATTTAGAGATTGGAGGTGGAGGATTATGGGAGGAACCATACTATAAAGGTAAAATAGCCCATTGCGGTTTGATGACCAATAGTGGACACCTAAGGAATGATCCCATTATGGGGGCATTTAGTACGTGAGATTTGGACCACAATGCATGTCTTATTTGACAATAATAGAGTGATTAGGAACCTCACTAGGAACATAGATGTTTTTTGGCCTTCCGGGAGGGCCGTTTCAGCATTAGAGAAAAAATGAGGCCTCTCGAGGGCTGCCTCGTGGTGAAAGACCAAGCTATTTCGAGCTTGGTCTGTCACCCCAAAAAGTGCTGCACATTTGGTGTCAACCAAGGTGAATATCTCAAAATCTGCCAGTTTTTGCGATTTTTTTATTATTTTAAATTTTCTTAAATTTATTTTAGCTTAGATTTTTTTTTTAATCAATTTTTTATTCATTAATTTCAATTTCTCCATTGCTGCCACTGCACATTCAGGCGTGCAGAAATAGGGGGAAAATGATTTTTTTGGCAAAAAAACAATAAATTTCAGGGGCCCTTAAAGATTGTTGGAACAGCCCTATGGAGGCCTCATTTTTTCTCTAATGGGTTGATTCCCGTTGTTGGGAACTAGCCTGTGTTGTTTGACAAAAAAATTATTATTATTTTTTAAAATAATTAAATAATAATAATAATAATTTTTAATGCTTGTTGACGTGGCAGTCTCTTGACCACGTCAGCAAGTTGCGTAGTAGAGATCAAAACACAGGGGAATATAGGAAGAACTCACAGCCCTTAACAAATGTTGAATCTCATCTAATGCTTCCAACTTTTGAGTGTGAATTCATTATAAGAATTGACTTTTTTGGCCTTTTATGTTAGAAAATATTATGACTGCTTTAGGTGAACAAGACAAGCATCATGAATTCAGATTTTATTGGTTCTAGGGTAGTCTACAGACTCTTTTGGATCATGATGCACTAAATACTTCAAAAATTCTTAGCAAATTCATACTTTGTCAAAAGAAATACAATTTCAGCTGCTCTCATTGCTTCTCACACTTTTCTTTAAGTGGAAAAAAAATTGAAAATTTCAACAAGGACATAAGGACAAATTCTTAATTTTGATTACAATGGGTTGTTTTACCTTAGTTTGTTTGTCAAGCTATTCCCATTCTCCAATAAATAATAGAGTTTACTTATTTTCATAAGGAATGGACATGTGCTTACCTAATGTAGGACCATGTTTTATATTTTAGTTAATATTGATGAGGGAAAGGCATGTTCCTATTCCCCATTGTACCATGTTCTATATTTTATGATTTTCATGATGGGAGGACTAGACACATGCCTACCTACCTTTCTCCAATCCATGTTTTTTAGAAAAAGACATGTTTCCTCTTCATGTTGTTGGAAAATGATAACGCACACTTCTACTTCACTATTCATGACCACGTCATGAATTTGACTGCTTCACTATAGCTCAGTTAGTTAGTATTAGTTTCATTCATTATGCTTAATTAAGCATACCTATTGCATATTTAGTCTTCCCTCTGGGGCCTATACATGTATTTGTTTTATACACTCTTATGTTAGAGAGTTGTTTACACATCTTCATAGTCTTTTTTAACATGGTATCAGAGCATGTCGAATAGAAACGCAAGGACATACACTTCTTTGTTTTGTTTTGTTCTTAAGAGAGAAAGAGAACTTGACAACAAAAAAAATAAAAATAAAAATATAGATTGAGACAAGATGGCAAAAAGCAGAACTATGTCTGTTGGTGATGCTAATAAGCTCACTGGCCTTGCAAATGACTACGTGTGGAGTCTTAAAATGAGAGTGATTCTTAGATAGGAAAACTAGTGGCTCATCACTAAACAGAGAGTTCAGCCAGAAGTTTTTCTTGCAAATATTGGCAATAGACAAGTAACTACCGCTCAGTTAGAGTCCATGAAAGCCAGTGCGTTGTCCGCACTGATATTATTGGTCAATGATGACATTGTTGACACTATTGCCGTTCATTCAGACTCGGTACTTGCTTGGGAAGCATTGCAAATGGCTTATCACTCTGGGGACCAGTCTCAAATACTAACAGTTATAAGTCAATTGCAATCTTTGAAATTGGCAAAAGGAGGCTCTATTGAAGAATATCTAAAGAAAGCAAGAGAATTGAAGAATTGACTCGACAATATGGAAGAGCCTACTCCAGACAGAACTCTAATCCAAATCATTTTCAATGGACTACCGCAAAGTTATAAATCCACCATACGGATGCTGACCCACTTAAATGTTCATATGACTTTTGAGCAGGTATCGTAAAGTTTACTCACTAAAGCTCATCGGAGGGAGCATTGATCTGCACAACTGAGCGATCAAGATGCACTAGCAATAACTTTCAACCAGAAAGCTTCTCTCTGCAACAACCAACATCAACAACGAGGAAGAGGAGGACGAGGACCATATTGTGGAAGAAGGGGTTTCTACGAACTATCCATTTCCAAGACCATTCTTACCACAATCGTTTCCAACTCCAACATCGTTTCAAAGACCATTGCAGATCTATTTTAATTGTGGTAAGCCTGGCCATATAGCTAGAGATTGCAAAATTTCTAAACAAAGAATTTTTTTTCTGTCTAGCGAGGGCCCTTCCTATGCAAACTCAGTAGAGTTCTTTGATGCAACACTCACAAATTATTGGGGAAACTACAATCCATGGTACATGGATAGTGGTGCAATCGAGCATACAACTGCAGATTCTCAAAATATAGACTAGTCTCAGCCAAGTTCTTCTACTATGAGGATTCATGAGGTCAGAACTGGAGGTGAAAAACTTCATGCCATATAAGGCAATGGAACCTCTATTGTGAAACATTTGTGGAAGAAATAAAATTGACCAACGTTCAGTATATCCTGAATATGAAAAAGAATTTGATATTAGTTGGATCCACTACTGACAATGGAAATATTGTTGTATTTTCTGATTTATATTGTTGGATCCTCAACAAAAGGAATTATTATGATATTATTGTTATACTATTTAGGCAAGAACTATGAAGCAAATGATGTCAATCATAATGTTAGTGATTCTACTTCCATCAATAAAGGTACTGACCTATGGCACAAATGCTATTGGTCATTTGAGCTATCACAAACTTTTTCATCTCTCATAGTAACAAAGGGTGTATGGACTTCTGCATATAAATTTCTCTCACACTACCTACGAGTTTTATCTTGTTGGATGACAACATACAAGAAGTTTTCCCGGCACCATGAAAACTAGAGCCTCAAGGCCCATTGAAACAATACATTCCGATTTAGTTGGACCAATGCCATCACATATTCTTGTAGGATCTTGTTATGTTTTAGTCTTCACAGATGATTTTTAAGAAAAAGTTTGACTTACTTTCTCCAAAGCAAAGATCAAACTTTTGATTAATTCAAGATATTCAAAGCCCAAGATGTAACTAAGACAGGGAATTGAATTGCTACCTTTTGCATAGACAAAGGGGGAGAATACATGTCAATCGAATTAAAAAAAAATTTGCAAAGTTCACGGTATCAAATGAGAGCTAACACAAGCATTGACCCCACAACAAAATGGTATGGCAGAGTGACGAAATAGAACCATTTTAGAAAGAACAAGAAGTATTGCAACTGAAAGTAACTTGCCAATTTATCTCTAGAGTGAAGTTATTTCAACTGCCAATTATTTGGTTAATTGGAGTCCAACACAGGCCAACAAAGGAATGATACCAAAAGAAAAATATTTTGGTAAGAAACCATCTGTTGTATAATTACAAATATTTGGATGCCTCTCTTTTTGCCATATTCCAAAAGAGAGTAGAAAGAAAGTAGAAAGTAAAACACAAAAATGTATCTTGCTAGGGTATGACAATACAAGTAAGGTATATTGATTGTACAAACCAAGGTGCAAGAAAATCATTTTTAGTCATGACATTGTTTTTTATGAAAGTCGCATAGGACTTTGCTACATTGAAAATAACCTACCAACCTATCAGAATCCTTTCCATGTAGGAAACCCAACTTTCAATGACGATGACACTTTCAGAGTTAAGACAATAGATTGTTGAAACTCCCAAGCAACAAACTGTTGAAACCGGTAGACAACTGGCCAAAACGGCTGGGCAACAAATAGTAGCTGCCCTTGAAACCTTCTCCAATAATTCCACAAAACCTACTCCTTACAATAGCAATTTCGATAAGCAACTTGAACTAGACTTTTAGGATATCGAATCTCCAATTATAGACAACTCTCATGATCCTATAAACAAAGATCAATTAGAACCATCCAATCCACCAAAACAAATATCAAAGAGCCTCTATCCCTACCAAAATCAAACCCATCAGGCAAACTTTGAGATTATTGGACCCTAATGAGCAAAGTCCTCAAGGAGCCACTGCATTACTCGGATGCATGTAAACATGTTGGTTGGACAGTCACAATGGAAAAGAAAATTCAGTCTATAAATAAAAATAGAACATAGAAGATAGTGGATCAACAATTAGGTATGAAACCTATTACGGCTAAGTGGGTATATAAAGCCAAAAAAGACTTGTTAGGAAAAAAAACAAGATTTAAAGCAAGGATAGTAGAGAGAAGTTTTCAATAAATAGCAGGGATCGACTATGAAGATATTTTTGCTCTGGTTGTAAGGTGTCTACTATCAAGATTATTTTTGCCCTTACACCCAAATATAGATGGGAATTAACTCAAATAGACATCATCATTGCTTTTCAAAATAGCCATATCCATGAGAATGTCATAATGGAGATTCTTCCTGGGTTTTTTGGAGTTGGCGACCCCACAAAAGTTTGCAAGATTAATCGTGCTTTATATGGATTAAAGCAATTGCCGAGGGCCTAGTATTCATTACTCGACAAATGGCTAACATCCCACGGTTTGATTTGTAGTCAAGCTAATTCAAATTTATATTATTCAAATTGCAATGGTAAGCTAGCAATATTTCTAGTTTATGATCTCTTGATCACCGGAAATGATCTTCCTCAAATCTTATGCATCAAAACTACCCTTCGGAGACAGTTCAAAATGATAGATTTGGGTATAGCGTAAAATTACTCTGGCAAAGAAATTAAATATCATTCCTTTGTCATCTTTATTCATTAGCAAAATTATATCATCAAGCTGCTTAAACAATTTGGACTTACAAATTTTAATCCAACCTTACTCCCAATGGATCCAAAGCTACAATTCGCAAAAGAAACTGGCACCCCAAAGTTGACCCTCAACTATATGGATCCATTGTAGGAAGCCTACTATATGCTACAAATACTTGTCTAGATATCTGTCATGTAGTCAGTTGTATAAGTAGATTCATGACTAGTCCTGAACAAGATCATTTAAGATGATCCTTCGATATCAGCAACACAATATACTACGGCCTTCATTTTTCTTCCGAAAGCCCAAGACATTTACAAACCTTCAATGACACTAACTGGGGAAGAGACATCAACACAAAAAGATCCACCTCTAGTATACTTCACAAGCTTGTAAATTCAAGTATTTTTTGACCAACAAGTTGTCTCCCTATCTACTACAGAAGCTAAGTATAGAGTCTTAACCAAAGTTGCCATGATATCACATATCTCCAAGGATTGTTACACGAACTAGGCAAGACTTTAGACCAAACCACACAAATTTCAAGCGACAACCAATCATGTATACTCATGGCAAACAACCATGTATTCTACTCTAAAACTAAGCATATAGAAATCCATCATCATTTTATTAGAGAAAAGGTAAAAGATAATACAATATAGGTGAACTATATTCCAACTAAGTATCAAGAAGCTGATTTTTTAACCAAACCCTTGTCCTATTTAGCCTTTGCTATCAATAGATATAGATCTAGAGTAAAACCACTTTATAGCAGTTTCTAATTTCCAAAAATCACTCAGCCTTGACATTAAATCTAAATTTAATCCAATCAAGAATATACCACCCATCGATCTAGATTTCTTTCTTTGATTTCTTGTGCTTAAAATTTGGCGCTCTCAAATTTTTCTTTGTGCTTTTATTATCCCACCACTGCGTCGGGTCAACAAAATACTTGGTCCAATAAACCTCATTAAATCGGGTATAATTTGTAGTGTGCATCTTACTCCCACTTGCTCTATCGTTTCTCTCCTGCCTTTTATGCGGTTCACTAATATTAGCCTCTCAAACGAGCTCAGAACTTGGAGTCATCAACAACAAACAAAAAGAAAACCATTCCAATAACCAAGAGCTGATCATGTGTAGTATTAAGGCAACCAACCAGAAGACCTTAATTATCAGCTTCACCTACACAGATTTACATTTTTGCCATCAAAACAAGCTCCCAACAATAAGCAAGAAATCAACAACTTCAAGACACTCAAGACCATATCACTGAAAAATCTTCAATCCGCTCTCGAAGTAAAGTCAAATTCTCTCTAAACCACTTCACATGTGACATCTTCACTCAACTATCAATGCTCAAACACAATTCTTAAAGAGTCACGTGCGAAAGGGGATGTTGGAAGATGATAACGCACACTCCTACTTCACTATTCATTCATTATGCTTAATTAAGCATACCTATTACATATTTAGTCTTCCCTCCAAAACTTGTACATGTATCTATAATATACAAACTCTCATGTTAGAGAGTTGTTTACACATCTTTGTAGTCTTTTTTAACACATGACATCTTTTTATTTTAGATTATTTTCAAGGAGGGATGGTGATATTTTATGGAACAAGGACTTGCATTACTAGGAAAATCACATGTACTTGAATTTGGGAAATGTGTTGTCATCATGTTCAAGATGGTAGCAGTGAATGAGGATACTAGTGCAACTTGAATTCAATTGAGCTTGCGCAAAAGCATGTTGTGAATTGATTGAGATTGAAGGCATTAATGTAAGCCAAACTTATACCACCACAATCAAGGATGTATGATTCACACTATGACCATCCAAGTCAAGAGGCCATGGGATTGAGTGGCCAAATTTTGTTGAGAGTTCAAAGAAATGAGCAATAAATAGCCAATAAATAATAAGAATTGGAGCCTTTGGTCGGCCATAGTGTGAAGCCTAGCTCCAAAGGCCAAGTCTAAAGTCCAAACTCTTAATAATGAACTCCTATCTACCAATTTAATGCATTAGATGTTTTTTCGGGCCTCCGGGAGACCGTTTCAAGCCTGTTATCTTCATTGTTCTCCTTGTAGTTAAGGAATGTGCGGGAAAAAAATTCAAAAAAATTCAAAAAATTCAAAAAAAAAATTTATTTCTTCAAATGCAAAAAAAAGTTGGAATTTTTTTTTGAGAAATTATCTAGCAACCTCTCGACCACGTAGGACCACTACAATATTACTACAATAGTCACATTTTCTGGTTATCACATCATTATAACTTGTAGTCTCCTAGAGGTCTAAAAAAACATCTAATGGTTGAGATCTTGTCATAAGTCGATGGCCTCTCAGTCATAGTTTGGACATCCATTTCTAGCCGATCCAAACTTCCATTGAGAGTCCGTCGCCATGTGGATAATTTATTGCTACATAGGTAGTTGGAGGGTAATAGGCCAAACTTTTGATTTCTTGAAATTTGATGGGTGGAAACCCACAACCTCCTGACCTTTGGCCATAGTGTGAAGTGGCCCTTAGATCCTCAGTTCTAAGTAGGATTTCTTGATGTAAGTTGTGACAAGGGTTTTTTATTTTTATTTTTTATAAAGTGCCAAAGTCGCTATATAAAATGTTATAGTAGTGCTCCAATATTCAACATTCATCCACATATTGTATAGAGAATATCACATTAGCACATATCGCATATCCATAATTGTATCTTCATCCAATATTTCATCCAATATTTTTTTCTAATTTGAAGTTTTATGGTAATAAACTTCACAATTTTTCGTCATTTTCTAGCCATATTGTTTTTTTTATCCTAGTGCAATCTCACTACAAATGCTTATTGTTTGCAAAACCAAATGGCATATTTCCTAGCATTGAAATTGTGACATTGACGGTCCAAAATGACTCTAAACCACTAGGTGATGTTGGTGAGGTACTCAAACAAAATGACGTGGTTGTAGGTTTGATCCTTGGCAGCCATAGGGTCATTACCTTGTGTAAAATCAGCCTCTCCTCTTGACAAAAAAACCCCTTGCATTGTGATTCTTGAACACACTTGTTTCAAAAAGAAAGAAAAAAATAAAAATAAAAAATAAAAATAAAATTGTGACATTGAAATCACAAAGCTCTAAATAAGTTGCTAATAATGGTATTGATATGAGTTGTCTTGAAAGTGGCAGTTTCTTGAACATGGCAACAAGGAGCTTTTATTAAACCTGAAAACCCAATTATATGGAAATTGTCCATTTGTTTCCAAAAAAAACTCAATTATCCTTGAGAGTTTGAAATAAGGATAAGTGCATGTCTATCATATGGGTTCACAATGGATGGAAAATGTTCCTGATTTAGGATTCCGGTATTTGTATCTTACCAATTTGATCATTTTCAAACTTGTTGATAATCATTTAACCCTTGAACGTCGACACGGATGCCAAATGTCCGATGGATGAAAAGGAATCTTTGAGTGTAGGACGAAAGTGCAACTATTCATCTTTGGAATTGGGTTTGGAAAGGTAAGATCTCCTACATTACTTTGACTTCCAATAGGTGCTTTTGCTATTTCTTTGACCAATGATTCACACGGTAATACAAAAGAATGATTTTGAGCATCACCCCTTCGATGTTCAAGGGTTAATGACTGTTTCTGAAATTTTAATTGTGTTAGATGTTAATCCTAAAGGACTATTTCTAGAAGAAGCACCAATTTTTTTTTTTTAAACATTTTTGGACACATGTAACCTTAGGATCTTGTATTGCGTTGGTTTGAAAAGATGTGGAAAGAATTCAAAAAAATTCACCACGTGGAAATTGCAAGATTATAGTGTTTGCAAAAAGTAATATATTAGGCCATAATTTTTTACTCATATTTTCAAATGTCATGAAATTTAGTGCATATGAAAGATATTCCTCGTCCCCACCTTCTATTATAATTTTAGCATAAAATAAAAATATGCAAATCTCCAATCACACAAATTTGCCCAAAATTTCTATGTTACCAAAAAATGCATGTTGGTCCTTTAGGGGTTGAACAAGAAGATAAGTGGAGCACTTCAATACCTTAACTCCCAAAGGACCAAGGCCTTATTTTGCCAAAAAACACACTCAAAACTGCAATTTTTATTGCAAAGAATAAAAAAATTTGAAAATTATTTAAAGACTAGATTATTTGACTTTGAACCTTATTAACTTGAATTTTTTGCACTATAGAGTTTTGAGGTTTATATCCTTATAGTGGAAAATTTAATTGAGAGTCTAGAAGAAAAAAAAAATTCAAAAAAACTTAATTTTCATTCTTAAAAAAAATTATTAAGTAGAAGTAGGTATGAGATAGAAGGAAAATCTAAATTATTAATATCTCTAAGATGGAATTTAAATGCACTAATTCCAGTGGTGAGATTGATCTATCAAGCAAACTAAACCATGTGAAACTTTTTTTTTTTTTTAATTGTAAGAATTGCATTCAAAAATGAATTCTAGAAGTTATTTTTTCAAGAAGATACTTAGTTTGCCCAAAAAACAAGATTGTCCATAATTTTCACATTGATCACTTATCCAAATGAAATGAATCAAAGCTTTCCATATAGAAAAAAATATAATCTATGAAAAAAAAAATTAAAAACTAAAACAATTATAAATTTTGAATTTATTTTTCACTACCCAATCTCCTTTGTTTTGAGCTTATCTAGGCATAAATTTTGTTCCCGGACACCAATTGAAAAAAAAATGATATACCTACAAATATAATCAATTTTTCTAATGTCAAAAAAGTTTCAAAAAATCACAACAAAAATTTAGACTGTATGTCTTTTTATAGGTTGAAATTGTTTCAATGGAAGGTTCTTTGTACAATTTGACAAGTTTTTTTCAAAACAAAATTAGGGTTTAATATCCAACAACACCTTAGGGAAAAAAATTAAAATAATATTTTCTATGTTGTATTTGTCAATTTATTTTCCTCTTTGAATATAGAAATAATGGAGGGCAAATGCACATGATTTTTCAACCCAATTAGGGAAATCAAGGTTGAGAATAAATTTTGAAATAAGTCTCATGAGCTAATCTACAGGGAAAAATATTTGTAAATACAACAAATTAGATTTGCATAGAATAGAGAAGAAAGTTGAATGACACATGATGTCTTACTTCTCAATAGTTTGTTTTAAAGTAATGCAAGTTATACATTAAATGCATTTTAGATTAACACTTTAGGGGAAAAGATGATAGGATCAGTCAAACTTGTCACTTATGAAGACAAGTTGTGTCAATATGACTATGATGTTTTGATGCAATTCAAATTATGGAGTTGTGATCCTATGCTAATATTTGAGCAATGCAGGGGAAGAATTGATCTATTATAGAGGTTTACAATCTATCATGACTTGATTGGTTTTATTGATCTATGAATTTAGTCAAGATTGAATTTGTCATCTTTGTAAACTTTCTACAATGGGGACGAGATATGAGAGTACAATTGATATCTTCCTTCGGGTTCGACCAATTCCTAGTGGAAAAGCATCTCTATTTGAAATGAATCAAGAAGAAGGCCTTGTTACATGGACAATCCCTAGGCAAATTTCTTTGGGGGTGGTGAATCATCAACGCGAGCATTATACTTTCAAGTTTAGTGGCATTTTTGATAGGGAAAGTAAACAAGATGAAGTATTTCAAAATGTCGCTCACAAGGTAGATATCCTAACTACTCCTTGCCAAATTTGTCTTTGGTGATATCAAGTCTTGTCTCTTTAAAGAAAATTCTTGTTTGATTAACATAATTTGTTCTATTTTTGCTCTTTTTGTTCTTATTCTTTTGCGTACATAAAAAAGGCTTGAGACTATGAGTATCATGTAAAAATATTCAATTGCCTTGAGCTATTTGTATGCATGTCTTTGTCTTTTAGGTTCAACTTTTTAAGAGATCATTTAGAAACTTGCAAAAACTATAGGATATAATTAGGAGTTTTTGTAAAGGGTTTCGCCTTTGATTTAATGAGAATTCTTTGAGCTAGAGAAGTTTCAATGTTACTTGTGTTCAATCCTTCCATTCATATGGGTATCTCTATTTGTTGTGTAAACATTGAATCTTTGGTTGTAGTGACCTTGTTTCACTAATGCTAGAATATCAAAGATCATAAATTTGATTTTGTTAAAGCTACAACTAGATTGTAATGCTTAGTGAATGTAATCTAAGCCACAAGAATCCAAAACATGTGTGTTAATGCTAAGGGATATGGATTGGAGGCAGTGTAGGTGGTGGTAGGGTCTTTAGATGGTTACAATGGTACAATCTTTGCCTATGGGCAAACAGGCTCAGGTAAGACCTATACCATCACTGGAAAAACTGAGCGCTATGTCGACCGTGGTATCATTCCACGTGCCATCTCCCTCATCTTCAGTGAAGTTGCAGAACGGAGCGATTACACTTACACATTGCATTTCTCATATATGGAAGTTTACAATGAAATGGGTTATGACCTACTTAACCCTGACCATGAGACAAAAGCTCTTGAAGACTTGCCCAAGGTAAGTTCCTTCCTTTGTCAAATAGTGCTTGAATACTGAAATTTATATCTTTGTAAATTCCTTGAGTCTAAGCATAAAAGTTTGACTTAGATGAGTTTTATATACATTTGCAATTCACTACTTAAGAATCCCTAAAGAACAATAGATATGTGCACTAGAATAAGAATTCATATAGACCTAAACTACATTGAATACAACACTTACATGTATTGTAGCTTACAACATAACATTCAATAGCATGCATTGTCACTGCCTTGGCTCCAAAGTAGATGGTTTGGAATAATCTACACACGACAATACTTCATCAATAGCTAAATGGACAAGTAGAGTCTCAATGCAATGAGCATAGGAAAGGCAATGGGCATGACAGCTGTTGGGTGTGAAATATTCCACACCATCTACTCTAAAGCCAAGGCAATGACAATGCATGCTACTAAATGTTATGAATATCATGTATTATGTCTTGCAACCAAAAAAACCCCACATAGATCAATTGTTGGAGGTCAAAGAAGTCTTGCTACTAAAAAAATAAACTTTTGATTTCTTGATATAGATCAAAGTTTTCCATTTAGATTTGATGCAACTTGCAATTTTATTGTATGATCATGGTCTTTATTGGATAGGTGACACTGTTAGAAGATGAGGACAATGTATTTCATCTCCGCAATCTTTCGCAGCACCTTGCCACGTACGTAGGTGCTCATTCTCAACCTCCTAAAGATTGGTAGACTCTTTTTTTTGTTGTCAGATTCCATTGCGTTTTTGAACCTTTGGTTTATTGCAACAAAACGAGTCAACTATTGTGATTCATTAAACAGTTGAAAAACTTTCAGGAATAGTATCAACAATAAGTCTGCATTGTGAAATACCTCATACATTGAGGAAGAAATAATGTCCTCATCAATGTTGCTCCAGAAATCCATTCATCCTTTTTACCTATTAGAGAGAAAGTTCAGAATTAGAATGTCAGTATTGTAACTCGAAATGTTGAAGTTGTTCCAACGTAGAGTTGTCAAGAGAGTTGTAAAACTTCAAATATTTGGAGATTTCATTAGGAAGATATTGTTAAACTTGGTTGTTTGAATTGCAAAATTGTGTGTGAGGTTGTTGCAGCAATGAGGAAGAAGCCTTGAATCTTCTCTTTGTTGGTGATACCAATAGAATTATAAGTTCCACGCCGATGAACATGGCAAGTTCACGATCACATTGTATATTCACAGCGCATATCCTGGCATGCAAAGTTGGAAAAGAAACTGTTCGCAAGTCAAAGCTAAACCTTGTGGATCTTGCCGGTTCGGAGCGTGTATGGAAATGTGGAGTTGATGGCCAGGTACCCAGCTACAAATTCAATACCTGAAGATTATTTTGAGAACAAATTTGCCTTTAAATAAGTAAATAACTCCTTGAAATTGATCGACACTAGTGCATGGCATCAGATTTTCTCATTTGCTAGTGACTGGTGCAGATTCTGAAGGAAGCGAAGTACATCAATTTGTCTTTGCATTATTTGGAACAGGCATTGCTCTACCACAACAATTCTAATTTTTGCCATTAAACATGAAACATAGAGTTCACTTTCTTCAACAAAAAAACAATGATTTCATCGACTTAAGTTTATGCAGGTCATTGTAGCCTTACAAGAGAAATCTCAAGGAAAAATGCGCTCTCACATTCCTTATCGAAATTCAATGGTGACTTCTGTTTTACGAGATTCAATTGGAGGCAATTGCCGCACGGTAAATTCACCTATAGCCAATAGGAGACAATATGCCGTCTGCTCACGTGTAATAAAAGGTTGATTGATTCAAACTTTGTATGTAAGTTTCAGCCCAGATTTAACACAAAACCATCACCTTGGAACGATTTTTTCAATGTTGATTTCTGCTATTGTGTAGTCATTGCAATTACTTCACCAATTTCAGGTTGCACTGCACATATAATCGGTTGGATGTATTGAGTCTCTGCCTTTGGATCCATTCTTGTGCGTTTTATTGCAGGTGATGATAGCAACTGTAACTCTTGCACAAGATCAATTGCCAGAAACCATCTCCACATGTCGTTTTGCACAACGCGTGGCAATGATTTCAAATCAGGTGCAAAAAAATTTGGGTTTTGAAATTTTTTAAATGCTATTCAGCTGCAATCTCCATTAAAAATTTACATTCATGGTGTATAAACTTCATTAGTGAGGCTTTTTACAAAAGAGGTAGAAATTGAGTTTATGTACAAAATTGTTTAACAAGCATACATTCAGGCAACAATTTGATCAAGCAACAAAAATTGTTTCTAATTTTACATTTGATTCAAACAGGTAACACTCAATGAAGAAATAGATCCCAATTTACTGATCAAGCAACTCAAGCAACAAATTCGAGAGTTGAAGGTAACTATAGTCTGATATTACATTTTTTTTCTTAGGCACATTGTTGTCTTCAAAACTTGGGTTTGAGTGATACTGAATGTGCCTATTGAATGTGCTTACTTCTAATATTAAGAATGACTATTACTCTAATTTCAATAAACCTAGAGTATTTGCCAAAAGAATAACTTGCTTGAGTGTTTAATTTTTTCCTTATTTAGAGTTTATGGTGGCTAAAAGTGATATTGGTGGAGCTCTAGCTCAAATTTCTCATTGGATGTCTTTGGTGGTGATAGGAAGAAATAACTTTGTTGCGAGGAATGAATGAAAATCGACCTCCCTTATCTACAAGTGAACTCGAAAATATTCGTAGTGGAGTCATTGGCTTTGTCAAAGACAAAAGTGTTGATGCAAATCTTCATTGCGGTGGTTAGTTAAACTTGCTTCAATTCTACATTTTAATAAATGTTAATAGTTGATTATGCAATAGAATTCACATTTAGAATGCTTAGATTTGTCACTATTTGAGGGCTATATGCCTATACCACTATAGCATCCAACTTCTCTATGAATTATGGTCACTTAACCTCATATAAATCCAACTAAAAGGAAAGATCCAAAAGTAAATAATTTTTGTTAATTAGTATCACCCTTATTGTTGCTATAACTATGGCAAATTGGTAACCAAACTATATGACTTGTGTTGAAATCTCATTTAGTGACCTTTTTTTCTATTTGACAAAAAAAATTGAAATTTAATGTCAACATTGTATATTTAAATTTGTTTAAATTTCTTATGTATGTATCCCCTCACCAACTTGAACTTTCTAATGCTATTTATTGTATCATTATTAATCCATTAGAGATAGAGATCTACAAAGTGACCATAGACAAACAAAATGAGTAAAGAAAAATAATTTATCCAAGCAAATAGATTAGTATGGCTTGTGTTCAAATCAATTCTTTGACTATTTTTCATATTTTTTATTTTTGACAATAATAGGACTTTCTATATAATATCTAATAGGTCAACAACTTTGAAAAGCTTTAAATAAATTGATAGTATCAACAATAGGCATTTAGGCATTTACACTATGAGCATGGAGATTTATGACATTATGAGAATTAAAAAATAAAATACAAGTAGGCATACAAACAAACAAAAGAAATGAATTTAGGAATATTTTTCCTTGGGTACATCCCTCACAAACCCATTAACCCTGAAGCACTCCGACGTCAATATTCTGGACGATGAATAGAGGGCTTCTAGGCACTGTTTTGTCCAACTAACTTTTTATTCATCCAATGTAACACTTGAATCTTGGAAAGACAACCTTCTTTAATGATCAATTTCATGAAATTGTGATAAATGATATTTATGTAGAAAGATATAAGCAAAAATGTGCCAAAATTAGAAAAAGGATCAAGGCGTTAAGGGGTTAAATATATGTGATTAAAAAATGAGAATACATGATGGGATCAAAATATTGCATCAAATACTTATATAAAATTTATCATACATAGAACAAATTATGAAATTGTAGTTCATTTATAAATTATAATGGATCAAAAATATTGATTATGAGACTTAGAATGAAATTGAGTGGCAATGAGGAATAAGTAATGCCCAAAGTATATTTAGCTTCTCAAGTCCAAAGGCCTTTTTTTCATAAAAAACACACATTTAAAACTATCATTTCTAATTCAAAGAGAAATAAATTTTAAGAAATTCTTTTTTTCATATCTAATTGCAAAAGTAGATACAAGATTGAAGAAAAAACTAAATTATTAATGACTATAAGATGAATTTGAAACACACCAATTCCAAAGGTGAGATTGTTGTAGCAAACAAATTAAACCTTGCAAAAAAAAATTGAAAATTTTGAAAATTGAGCTTGTAAGCAAGTTTAATACAATATTTTCTCGATAAAATGTTATAATTGCCCGCAAAACAAGATGGTTCATAACTTTTACATCACTAATCCAAATGGAATGAATAAAATCTTTCTATATAGATAAAAATATAATCTCAATTTTTTAAAAATTATTTTAGTTTTTTAATATTTTTGGCTACTTGTTTTAAATTGATTGTGGTATAATTTTTTCTCCAACACACCAATTGAATTATATTCCTAAAAAGCTTGTATTTTTTTTTTTAAATAATTTAAAGAAGATAAAAAAAATTTGAGACCATAGGAACCTACCAAAAATTCAGTGTCCCTTGTAGGGACGGTATTTTAGCAGTTAAAAAATAAATCTTGACATTAAAAAAAAATTTGATGTCATAAATTTGTTTTTTTAAGTCTTAAATTTTTCTAATGTTCTTTGTGAATGAATATAATTGTACCATTAGAGGAGATTTGGGGGGTCAAGAGGGCCGTTTCAAGCCTGTTCCCGATGTTGTTCCCTTGACAGTCTAGGAACAACCGCTTCCACATTTTATTTTTTTGAATTTTTTTTGAATTTTTTTTTTGAATTTTTGAATTTTTTGAATTTTTTTTGACATGGCAGTCGCCTTGCCACGTGAGGTAGTAGCTATAGACTACTGTGGGGATGTTCCTAGTCCAGGGGAACTCACAACCCTTCAGAGGACTGAATCTCCTCTAATGAGGTAGAACCTCTCTTAGTGCATGGTGCCAAGACTATGCACTAAAAGAGGTTTTATGCATTTAGAGAAGCTAGCTACCACGTGTCTTTACATCTTAAATCAAACGCAAGTCCACCTACTATCTCCAAACTCTCTTACTGTAAATTATGCACTAAGGGAATATGCAATAAGAGAGGTTTTTATCTATATTTGAAAAAAAAAGTTGGACTTTATACAAACGTCTCAAATTCACAAAGAAAATTGTTAAATAGGTCTGGTAATTGTGTGTCTTTAAACTTAGAGATTGCATTTGCATTTGGCAAACATTATTTTTATTTAATTACTCAAATTTTCCATAATTTATTCTCCAATTTAAAATTATCTCATAAACTACAAATTCTACAAAACGACAATCTAATAAATAAAGGACTATTAAACAATAAATTGTAGTTCAGAATCTATATTATTTGATAAAAATTGTAACCTTTTTATATCACCTTTAGCCAATTGTTCCTTAATTTATTTGGCTTAACTTGGATTTTTAAATTTTAAATTCATTTTTGATATTTAATTTCACTAGCATATTTTTTAGGATTTTTAGCTTAAAACAATAATTTTAGCATTTTTATATACTTGTATAACAATAACAACTAAACTTTTCTAGAAATTGATGGGGGTACTTTTCCACCTTCTAGGAAGAATATGTGGCTAGTATAAGATGAGTTAGTTCATTTTCATATTGTATTAACTTGCAGTCAACTTTTGACAAACTACCAAAAAATATTTAAAAATACATTCTATTTTAAATAAAATGACATGAAGCAAACAAAATTTGTCAAAAGAGTAACCAATTAATAGTAATCCATTAATAATAATAAAATTTAAGATCATTGGTAGAACCAAGGGCCTTGTAGATGAGAAAAATGACTTGTTGTAATATTTGTCATGTAGGTCTTCTTGTTGGTCATTTTTTTAGTCTCCAAGGGCTTGTTTTTTCAAGTAAATGTTGGTTGGCTTGGTTGGCTCACTTTCTCCTTAAACACTTGTGTACATATAGTCCCACATAAAATTACAACTAAAACACATATTTTAACTATTCTTCATGTTCATTTCTTTGGAATATTGTATTTTAAAGTATTTTCTAGAATGCCCTTATAAGGAGTTTCTTATTTGTGTCCCTATTATGTAGATAGTATGATGCATATACAAGGTGCATTTCAAATCTTTAAAGAACTTCTCAATAATGGAGAAATGCGTCCAATTCAAGTAGTAGAAGATTTTACTAAAGTTGATAATGAGCCATCAACAAGTGGTGAATCCACCAACACAAATTCTATCAAGAATAAAGTTTCTGACTTACAATACCAGGTCTTTATATACAAAATTAAGTTTTAAAGAAAAAAATTGTTTAGTCTGAAAAGAGTAATAAATAAAGTAGAGAATCAAAAATATTTTTTACATAATCTTATAAAGTTCAATTTTTGTTCTAGTTAAGTTGTTTCCAAGGCTGTTTCTAGATATTAATAGCATTAAGAAATTTGTTGATACTTTAGAAGCCTAGAAAATAAGTTTATTCTTCTATTACCAATAGTGCAATAGTACATATATGGAAGTAGACATGCAAAAAAAATGCAATTTCAGGTATTACATTCTAAAATAATGTGATGAGATTTTTGTAGTCTTAAATTTGGAGAGAGAATAATAATATTCAGTCCAAGTTGGTAACAACTCCATATGGTAGAGCAAGAACAAGGTCTACCACCCTAATAAAGACTAATAGAAAACTACCTATGTTCTGAAATGGTTTCATGTAAAACTATATTATTTTTGACACAATACTAGTTTTCCACACAATTTATGTTTGATTTAATACAAATTTAGCACAAAATTATTTTAGATCATGAATCAAGATAATGTTGGATCTAATTATATATTTTCATTGCCAAATTGGAGCTAACAATGAACTTGCTTGCTAATACTCTTAATTGGTATTTGTCCAGTTGCAACAAAGGGATAACGAGATCCAGATTCTTGTTGCATTCATTCGCAAACGAGAGG
This sequence comes from Rhytidiadelphus loreus, assembly GCA_947034895.1. Classification (NCBI taxonomy): domain Eukaryota; kingdom Viridiplantae; phylum Streptophyta; class Bryopsida; order Hypnales; family Hylocomiaceae; genus Rhytidiadelphus; species Rhytidiadelphus loreus. Next base: position 49,965,235 of record OX344761.1, on the reverse strand, counting down.
CAATTGCATGGGATACAACCCGACCTTTGTCTGCCCAAACTTTTAGAGATCGACCATCACCAACTCATTTAAACTCAAGCACAAAAGAATATGGCCATGAAATAACATCTTGCAAACTCTTTGTTGGAAAAAATGTCCAACCACTAATTTCAAATACTCTAGAATTGAAGAAGCCCATAAGCACGGCATTGAGCATTGCAAAGTCTCCAACAAAAATAGCACCTATTTCTGTTGTGATGGACAAGGAAAAAGCTTTTGAGTTGTACGTAGAGCTGCAATTTATCCTCCATACTACCAAAAGTAAACCCTCCTCTACGTGCATGAATTTTATTTTGCTCATAAAGTGATACCAAAGTATTAGGCAAATGTCTCTCTTCCATAATTCAAATTTGATTCCAAGTTCATTATAATCCCTTCCTTTTCATTAATATTTTAGCTAACCTAGGGGACTAGAAAATACTTAAGAGTTGAAATATGCCATGTTGTTCTAATCAATCGAGAATGTCCAAATATGTATTTTTTTGATTGGCATAAGGGTTTAGAATGAAGAAAAAGATTGTAAATTATTATAATTTTTTTGGCTAGCAAATGAGGCAAGGACAAAATTGCCTCAAACACTAGCATTGCATAAAATTCATGTGCTATTTGATTCTATGTAAAAGCTAGTAAAAAATGAAGCATCTTGATAGTGCAAATGTGAGAGATACTAATTAGAAATCATGCTCTTTGTTGTATATGTTCTTGAGAGTTTAGATGTTCAAACATACAAATACAAATACATCATAGAAGATCCTAGGACTAAGAATTAAATCTTAAAAAATCAAATCTATTCTTAATAAGATGAGAGTTATTTGCGGAGTATTAAGTTTGAAAATATTGGTAGATGTTACATGAACATATTATTAATGTTTTATTTTTTTTTATTTTTTTTATTTTTAAAACAAACAAACTAAAAGGTCAAATATATTTGACCAATGATTCCTTGTCTAGTCTTGTCCTTTAGTTTTAAGGTATTTCAAATGTCACATAGGCATACTAGAGTCAAAAGAACAAAGTTGACAAGGCCTTCAAATTCATTGACTTTGATCACATGTATTATTTTTTAAGTGCGGAATTGGATAAACAAGATACTACCTACAATTGATTTGAAGAGATCTATTAAGGAAAAACTCATTTGGTAGGTTCATGAAGGACAATGACAAAATGGAAGCAATTGAAGAGAACAAGTCTTTGTTAAAGACAACATATGCAAATGCCAAAGCTCTTGGTGAGAAGGTTAACCGTTCTAGAGATGTGAGTTCTCTACTATGTCTCCATGACATATAAGCACATGATTTTGTATAATGAAATCCGTATAGCATTTAGTCTCTAATTATAAATTATTTCAATTGAGAGTTGTAACTAAAGTCTTGTAGTTTATATATTTACACATACTCACATGGTATGCAACTTCAATTCTCTTGTACTTGTTCTATTAACATAGAGGAATCAACTTGCACAACAACAATTTATTATCAAGATTGCAGTTATTAATTTTTCCTTTATGGTTTGGTTATATTTGAGATTAATAGAGTATCAACATTCTAAAAGAAAGGATTGAGAAGCATCGCATAGAGCGTGCACATGACTACCTTCTTTCTAGTATTTCTGATGGATCTGTATTGGAGCATGATCAAGAAGAAGATGACCTTTTTTGTTGTATGGAGGCTGAGAAGGCAAGTTGAGTTTGACTATTTGTTGTTTCAACTAAGGTTTGAACCTAATTTTGAGTAGAATGCAATCTTTGGAAGATCTAAAAATCACTTCTGATATGGTTGCAGCGAGCATATAAAGAAGGATTTGGGCAACTTAGAGATATAAAGAAAGAAATTGAGCATCTAAATAGATTAATTGAAAAAAATCGATCTCAACTTCAGGTGTTATTTCATACTCTTTTATGACCTATTCAAAAAATTAAGTTATCCATTGAAACACAATCAATCTTATATAGACTAAGCATAATATAAAATTGTAATAAAATTAATAACAAGGAATATGGAAAAAGAGAGATTTCAATTGTACTAAATTCCTTGCCAAATTCTAAATATTACTTCACAACAAAAACAAGCACTCCGATTCTTAGATTTTTATCATTAGGGTGTTTATAAAGGTCAATACAATGCTAACTTCTAGACACAAATAATTTTTGTTCCATTTTTGAACACTAGTTGGTCTACTTGATTTATAATGGAACCTTGGTATAGGCTGAATTTGAGGTATATTGGAAAGCAATGAGATCACCACGTCTGGAGATAGAGAGCTCAAAGAAAAGTTTCAAAATTTCCAAGTTGCAATTTCCAATAGATTCAAGAAAAGAAATAGAGTCTTCCAAACGGCAAGAACACATTCAAGAAACATTTAGTAGCCCATTGCCAAGTCATAATCAAGAGATAAATTTGCATCAAATGGATGCAATTTCTACCATGGACTTACCTTCTTCAAAGCACTGCAATGGCATCCCAAGGGACAAATTCATATTAGATCACTTTGGTACCCTAACAATAACCCACTTAGATTACAAGGCTTAAAGCATATGCAATATTGGCTTATATACATAGCTTGTAAAAATGTTAAGAGGTGATTATGTTTTATAGGCAAATGAGTATAACATCTTCACCATTGAATTTGTATACTAGCCACATATATTGGTTGGCAATGGAATTGGTCTATTGGTCTCTTTACAAAATGGATTGAGGTTTGCAACAACCTTTAACCTAGTGAGTCTACTAGAGGCCCAAAGTGGCTTATTGCCAAGTCATGATTATGGGGTTTTTTGGCATTATAGTGCCAAATTGCACCAAAAAAATAATAATTTGGCTAAAAAATGGCAACAAATCATGAAGATTTTGCTAGAAAACTTCAAATTAAAAAAATCTTGAATGAATTTTACCAAGATTATAGATGAAAACAAAATTATGCACATGTGACATGTGCTAATGTGATATTTTCTATCCAATATGTGGATGAATGTTGAAATTTGAAGCACCACTATAACATTTATATCACCACTTTGGCACTTCATAAAAATAAAATAAAAGCCATAGTTATGGACAAACAATTCCATTGCCAAGCCATGATCAAATAGTTCATAAAAATGAATGATTTTTGTGCAATTATTAAGATAAGTTCAAGTAATTTTAATTATTTCTAATGTTTTTTGAGTTTTAACTCAACTACCATTATTTCTTGAATAATATGATATTTCAACTCTTCTATCATTTTATTCCAGAAACTCAATTTTGACATTCAAAATCACATCTTTGTTTCTGATAAAAAGAAAAAACAAACACTTGCAATTCTATTTTTTGGTTTGCTTTAAATCTAAGACAAAAAAATTACAAATGAATATTTTGATTATAGTTTGAAGTTGAAAACCAAAGATCTCATTTCAAAATATAGAGTGATATAAGATTTGTTTTTTTGTTACGAAGCTCTACTCCTGGTTCTACTCTCTAATATACACATACAGTGAAAGAAATATTTATATAAAATTTATTCATTTATTGTCAGAAATTCATAACAAATTTAAATCTTTAAAAAAGAAAAGGTGAAATTTTTGGGATTAATCGAAAAATATGATTTCATTTTTGAATTTAAAAAAAATCATTCATCTACAGTGAAAAAATAGATCAAATAGAAAGAAAACTTTTGAAATTTGATTGTGGTTGGAGGCTTTGCACCCTAGGTAATAAGGTTAAATGGTCATGACTCTAGATTTTTTCCACCATAATTTAGAAGACATTGAGGTTGTCATAAATTATGTATAATAGTATAATATATTCTACAAGATTCTACAAGTTTTGTGAGATTTATACGACTTTTCATTTCATTTTTTTAAACTTGTGGTAAAAAGTGATATAACTATAATTTTCACATGCAATATGAAAATAGTAATGAGTGAAATAATCAATTGTACCACACTACAAACTTTTGTGGTAAAAAGTGATATAACTATAATTTTCACATGCAATATGAAAATAGTAATGAGTGAAACAATCAATTGTACCACACTACAAACTTTTGTGGTAAAAAGTGATATAACTATAATTTTCACATGCAATATGAAAATAGTAATGAGTGAAACAATCAATTGTACCACACTACAAACTTATCACGTAAAGATTTTAAATTTTTTTGTATACATAATTTAATCACTAACTCGTATTGACACAAATAAAATCAATATTTATTTCAAAACAAAAACATTTGATTTCAAATATCAATAATATGTGTTAATAATAAAAATATCAATAATAATTTTTGAAATAAAAACAAAAAAATATTATAGCACAAATTAATGGTAAAAAACTTAGAGTTTTAGCAATTATATATTAAAAAAATCTTAATGTATTTTATGCATACTAGAAATATTGAAGATTTGTTTGAATGGTTGTCTTAAATTTATTTGGGGAATTATATTAATATAGGTGAAAGAGTTGCTAAGAGTTCAAATTGCTTAAACCATTCCAATGAAAAACAACATTTAATCGAAACAATCAACAATGCAAATCCTCAATCAATGGACCCCATTCCTTTCACCGGCAGTGTAGTTGCTGATACTGACATTATAGCCTTCTACAAAGCTCGTGATCGAGTTCTCAAAAAGGTTTCTTAGTACATTTAAATGGATTTGGATTGAAGTAAAGAGGCCTTGTATCGAAAAAGCTATATTTATAAATAGTGTATATTTATAAATAGTGAAGGTGAGAAAGTTTGTATAGGTCATTGCTTACAAAGTGAACTAGAGTTATTTTGCTTCAAAAATAAAGTCGCTTAGCAAATTAGTTGTCAAGGTTGTTAGCATGTGAGTCTAGAATCTTGAACCCATGAGCTTAGGAGCCTAAGCTTGTATATCGTAGGTACCTATATTATAGGCACCTTTCATGTTTATAGGATATTTATATTATAGGTATTTATATTTTAGGTACCTTTAATTGTTATAAGCACCTTCTATGGTTATAAGATATTTATACTATAGGTACTTATGTTATAGGCACCTTCAATAGTTGTAGAGTACCTACTTACACTTAGGTTCAAGGCTCGTAGGCTTGTATTTCTAGGCTCACATGCTAGTGTCGTTGGATTAGTTATTGGTTGGTTTAGAAGGATTTAAATTTATCAAATAGTACAAGGATGTGACTAACAAAGATATAGTATAGTGAAGCAAATTTGTAACAAACTTTCTTTGAGAATACAATTCAATCTTGAGGCCCCTTTGATTGTTTGACAATATTTAATTCTATATTTTATACTAATTTATATAATCCTCAATAATGTTAGAAAAGACAATAAAAATTATATACCAATATTTTTGTTATTGAATTTTATACCCATTTTGATTCAGAGATGGTTGTGAATAGTGTTATTTTTAATAAACTTGAAAAATAAAAGACAAAAAACAATAACTTGCTTGAATTTTTTGGTAATTCACTTCTGAATGAATGTAATAACTTATATTTTAATTTTGTGTATGAAGTCTAGATTTTATTAACTTTGGTTTGATCTATTCTAAATCAAGATTAATATAATAAAAAATTCCTAAATTAAAAAATGAAGAAAGCATATTAACCTACTTCAAGTTGAAATCACCAAACCAAGCATTCATTGAAATTACAATAACAATAAAAAGGTAAAAAACATCGGTGTCTAAAAGATTAAACTTAGCTTCTAAAGTTCAACAAACATTGTCATCCTTCAATGTACTCCTTCCATTCTAAAATAATTGTCAACAATGTTGTTGAAAACATTTAACTCCTAAAGTGTGAAGGCCTTTCCTTATCAAAAAACATTCAAAACTATCATTTCTAGTGCAAAGAGCAAAAAAATTAAATTGTTTTTCTTTTGCATACCTAACCATAGGATCTTGCACTTCACTAGTATAAGAATGCATTGAACTATAGATTGCAAGATATTTGTGTTTAAAAGAAGAAAACAATTTTTCTTTGCACCTACAATGATAAGACTAGATTATAAGACTTTGAATTGTCTTAAACTTTTTGCAATTGTTTATAGATTTTTAATTAAAAAGAATTTGTATCGAAGAATTAAGTTGAAAGTCTAGGGGGAAAAAAAAAATCAAAAACAACAACTTGATTTTCATTCTTTAAGAATTTTTTAAGTAGAAGTAGGTACAAGATTGAAGAAAAACTATAATTTTAATAGCTCTAAGATGGAAGTGAAATACACTAATCTCCAAGGGTGAGATTGTTCTAGCAAGCAAAGTAAACAATCCTTGTCAAATTAATTTTTGAAAATTTTGAAAATTGAGTTAAAAAAATTAATCCAATAAGTTGTTTTCTTGAAAAGATCCTATAATTGTCTACAAAAGAAGAAGCTCTATAATTTTTACATCACTAATCCAATGAAATGAATCCAAGATTTTTCTTCAATCTTGTACCTACTTCTACTTAAAAGAATCTCTATCATAGATTATATTTTTGATAGAGATTTTTTTTTTTTTAATTATTGTTTTAATTATTGCTTAAGAGGGCATTTTTTGCTCCTAGACATTGGTTGAAAATTTTAAAAATTAAATTCTCAAAAGAAATTAATGTTTTTTTTTAACTTACAAAAAAGGTTTCAAAAAATCTTGCCAAAAATTGAGACCATAGGAACATCCTTGAATTTTTCATTTATTCCCCAAGGGACAATGCATGGGACTTAAAAGATTGATACCATACCAATTTCTTTTATTACAATATGAAATGAAAACATCCTAGTTTGAAAAGGATAAATTCAAGAGGGTCCAAATTTCATATTACCAAAATCATTGCATTTGTTCAATGCAACCCTAAACAAAATTGGACAAGAAAAACCTCCCTATGATCTACTCAAACAACCTTAAAAATCATGAGGTCTAAATAATAAGATACTCATTTCAAGACGAAAGAAGTAGTATTGAATTTGAATTAATAATTTCAAATTTCAAATACTTTATAAAATTACCATCTACAAAATGGGTTTAAAAGTATTTCTAATATCAAAATCTTCATATTCAAAAATATAATTTTTTTTTTTGGTATTAAAGCTCATATATATCTTTATTTGTTGTGTGGCTCTATTCTTTGGAAGGGACATCCAAAACCACCACTTTTTTTTTCCTTCATACCATTTCTATTATTAGACTACTCATATATTTTAATTTTTTTATTACCAAGAGCTATTGTAGGAGATTTCAATGCACAAAAGAATGCATCATTTGGATACCATATGCAAAAGTTATAAAGAGTCAGTTTTTTTTATAGATATTTGCAATCTATTTCTTCAAGAATAGAACTAAGACCATTTCTTGTACATATTAATTTAGGAGATGTACACAATGAGAGCATTTCATCAAGTGGCACTACTAAGCTTCATTAAACTTAATGAAGACTATTTTTGGGTTGAAGTTACTGCTGCTGAGTGTTGGAGGTGCTCTGCAAGAATAAGTCAAGGGGTCTTCGAGAGCAAATACTCGTCACAACCTCGCAACCATCACGAACAAGTTCAGGTGAGCCAATTGCAACCTTCAGTGAGAAGCCACTTGGGCAATCTCTCCTCTGTCCACATGCAGGGTAACTTGAAAGCACGAAAGGATTGACAAAACTTGGAGCATAACAATTCTCAGAACTACACCTCGGCAAGAACTGAGAAACAGGAGCGTAAGGCTCAGATGGTTTACTTAATCCCAAGGAGCTTTACAATTTGGATGAGTCCAGCCATTGATCAAAAACCATAGGGTTCTATTCAAGCAAAAATCTTGTCACACAGATGACAGTGATTTAGCTAAACAACACATGTATACGGTAATCTACAAAAAGAAAATATAACAAATATAGAAGATAGGAAGTAAAATTACCCCAGACAGGCAACCGGAGATTTCATCAAGCAAACACGACTTTGGATCCCACATTGCGAAGAGAGAGAGAATCACTGCTCTGATCGACCAAGACAGACACAGTTCCTGACACTCTCGAATCAGCATCCACCAACACCGTGTTGTCCTTCAAACTTCGCAAGACATGACGAGGGAAGTCCTTCCCACTCACGTACATGGAGTACTGACAATTTTGGATGAAGTCTCGGAACAGCAGCCGCTCATTAAGGTTGAGACGCCAGGTGTAGGAGGACGCAAGAGTGGCCCTGGCCACCGTCGCCTTCAAAGTCATCCCGTACGCAGTGTTCTGATCCACCAGTGTGTCATACACAGAGGAGAAACGTCCTGCAGACTCGTCTAGCTCCACAATAGGAATGCTCCGTGAGGATCCCGTGAACATGTTGTCCGTGATTGTCACGTAAGACACGGCATGAGTTTTCTTGGTTGATCGTAGCAAGATATTGGCATCGCCTGAAAAGTAATTACTTGATATTACAAGCTGTAATGGATCTTCGGCAATGATTCCTGTACCCTGTAAGTGGCATCCAACGATTCGCGTCTGGGTATACCCTGGTAACTGCAGATAGATACCTACACCACCTAAATTGGATACCTTGTTATAAGCAAGCACACCTGTAAGGTAGTTCCCCACTCCACTGACTGAAATTCCGTAGGCTGCAGAGAAGATTACAACATCAGAAACGACGTTGCCATTGCCGATGAGGTTGATTCCAATTCCTGAGAAGTCCTTTTCCCTTGCATCCCCGCCAGATGTGATGTACTGCCCGAAAAACGAATCACGGATCACAGCTTCATGACCCCCTTCCACCAAGATGCCATCTGTCTTGAAATGAGTGATGTATACATTCTCCACCGTGACGCGGATGGAATCCACTATGAGTAAGCCTCCACCCCTGAAATTGGCGTCCAGCAAGAGATCTCTAATGGTGATGTCTTCGTATGCCAAAAACTCTTTGGAGAGAGGCAACCTTCGCCCCTCCCGGTCCCGAAGTGAGGATTTTGTTTGATTTGCTCTCAGAGCCTGAGAGTATGACGACCAAAGCTCAATCAAGTACCCGTCGGTTGGAAAACTTGAAGTTGCCCTGATGGTACCGCCATGTATCTGCATTTCAATTAGTACAACTTTTCAGTGCAACTAGCAACCACGTTCAATGTAACTCGCAACTGCGACTTAGATAAAACTGTGAGTGCCCCAATGGCCAAAAGTGACCGCTTCCATATCTATACGAGTTGAAATGAATAGTTTAACCCTTTATCGCCTGAATCCTCGATTTAGATGAATGAGAAAGGTATTTGACGAAGCACTCTGATCATCATCCACAATATGGACGTTGGAGCGCTTAGGGGTTAAGACGCTTTAAAGAAGCTATAACATATTATCCATTGGAAAGAGGAAATCATGCTCTACATTTTGGAACGGTAGAAATGAGTTTCTATAATCAACTATTAGCTTCCAAGTTTTTTTAATTTGAGCACTTAAGGGCTAACAAGGAGCAAAGGAGGGGTCCGGTGAAAAAAAACAAGATTATTTACGACTTCAAAGCGAATGATTGACGAATGACATACCACAAGGTTGCCCCCGCCTTTGCTTGGGAACTCAAGAGGGGAGCTGATAAGGTAATCGCCTCCTTCCAAGTGAATCTCCACACCACCAAGATCAGGTATACCAGGGACAAGCTCGTGTTTAGTTGCCACAGCAAAGGCCTGGTTAATAGTATTTTGCAGTGCCCGAGTGCTATCATACTGACCCGTGGGATCGGCATTGTAATCCGTCACGTAAAATATTCTGGAGTAAGCTCCATTCCTCTGCACGATCAGAGCTTGACGTTAAAAAAATAAAATATTGGTGCCTCAAATTCAAAAGCTTGCAAGTTATAGTAAAGTTCCTGAAGTGCCCCTTCATATGCCAAGCCATGAGTAAAAGTGCCAAGAAAGTCAGTGGATATAAGCTGCTGCATCTGAATCCCAACCATCTGAAATACCTAAACAGATCATCAAAAAAATTTAATCTTGCAAATAAGTGGGAAGATATCCAGTGAAATGGCGCCCGGATATCCAACCTTGGCCCGCAAGCGACCTTCTTCTGCAGCCATAGACTTGGTCTGTTGCCATAACGACGATTGCAATTTCTCAACTTTCGCTCTACTGGGATGAAGATGTGGTCCGTGTTGTGTGGAAAATCGTGGGATCTTCCGATCCGTCTTTAGCTTCAAACCATCCGACAATCGGTCGCTGTGCCCAGGCGCAACCAGCACGACGACGATGCACACAAAGAGCACCACGCTTTGCACACGGAGGCTTCTCATTGTAATGACCTGCCAAAAAACACTTTCACTACGCAATTGCAAAGTAATTTCAAAATCAACACACATTAACAGACTTCATATTTGTCTGTATTTAGCATAGCTCCAATCCCGAAGAGTCAGAAGACCTAAAATTCCGTTGCATTACTCCATAACTTACGCTACCAGCTTCTAGCAACGGTGGAATCTGACGACCTAACTTTACATCAATTGGAGGACATATGTCCTAACCCCATAAACCCTCACGACAATCCTCAATCATCGCGCAATCTCAAAATTAACAGAAAGTAGCACCGTGCATTCAATACGTAATTGCAAAGTACTCCTCACAATCGAAACACATTACCAGCTACACATTCGAGATCGTCAAGAGAGCTGCAATCCAGAGAAACCCTAAAGGCAAGGATCATTTTTAAGACTTCAAATTCCAAAGCATTGGGTTCACCCTCCCTAACTCACTCGATCTTCCAGCTTCTAGCAAACGGTAGAATCTGAAGACCTCAAACTTGGTAGACATTTATCTCCCAAACCTAGAAACCCTCCATGACAATTCTCAATCATCGCAAATCCTGAAAATTGAAAGAAAAGAAAGCATCCTAGATCCAGTACGCAATTTCAAAGGAATCCTCACAATCAACACACATTAAAAAACTCCATACTCGTCTCGATTCAGCAGAAGTGCCATCCAGAGAAACCCACACAGGCAAGAAACCCATTCAACCCACTCTGAGGTCCTGAATTCCAATGCATTTGGTCAACTGACTCTAGCAATGCTTGAATATGAAGAGCCCTAATTTCAAATGCCTTGAAGGACAATTATCTCCCAAACTAGAAACCCTGACCGACAATCAACAATCAAAAAGCACCAATCATCGTAATACCTCAAAATTGACTGCAAGAATCCTTCATGAAAGATCTTTGCGAGCGTTCAAATCATGGCTGTCAATCCCAGTGGTAAACATCAACATAAGACGACCATCGAATCTTTCAACTTACCGAAGCGGGGTCGGTGATGAACTGGGTCAGAGGGGCAAACTAGAACGCTAACTTATCCGACCCATTTTGTATTTTTCTTAGCACCTTCTTGCCCGGCCCACGTGGTACATGCTTAGGGATTCTTGTTTTTGTTTTTGTTTTCCGCCATTCGGACATTCACACAAGGTCTTTTGAAAAATTGCATACTTTTATATTAGACCTTGAAAAATTTACAAAACTATTATTACATAGAGTGACTTGGTTTGCAATGTGAGTAGTTGGGATTGATAGATATAAATGGGTGAGATATTGAAGTGGTTTGAACCATTCAATAAAACTCGAGGCTTTAAACTCATTTCCATATTTAGCTAGTACTCAATGTTAATGTCCCATAACTATATACATATTAGTAGTACAACCATTGCAATATTTGGAAGAACACACACTTGGATGAAATATGAATTATGTATTTTATTTGTTTGTCAGAAGTGGATTTAAATTTAAGAATGCTTCCAAATTTTGGGTGAAAATGAGTAAGGATGATTACATCACCATCCAAATGGATGAAATTGTAACAATGGGTAGTGATATTGTGCATTTAACCCCTAAAGTCCCAAGACCTTTCAATTTTCATCAAAAAAGCATTCAAAACTACCATTTCTAATTGCGAAGAGATAAAAACTTTAAAATTATTTTCTTTGCATATTTAGCTTTAGAAACTTGCACTAAACTAGTTAAGGAACGTGTGGAAGAATTTTTAAAAAACTTTGACCATATAGATTGCAAGATATTTGCATTTAAAGTGAAGAAAACAAAAAATTGTGTACCTTGTGTGACTAGATTATAAGCCACTTTGAATCTTCTTAGCTTAAAATCAATTCTTGCATTACCAATATTTAATTTTTAAAAGTTTATGATGAAAACTTGAGTTGAAAGGTGTATGAAAAAAAATTCAAAAAATAACAATGTGATTTTCATTCTTTAAAAAAATGTTAAATAGAAGTAAGTGCATGATAGAAGGACAAACTAAATTGTTAATCACTCTAGTTTAACAATCAGTTTTGACCATTTGGAAGCTTTAAATTTGGCCATTTGGATTAGTGTTTTTATGTACATTTTAGATTTGGTAGCCTATGTGGCTTTATGTCCCACAAAAAGGGCCAAGAATTGGCATCTTTTGAATTTATTTGGTGAATTTAGGTGGCAACTAATATTGTTATTTCAAAAGCCCATGACAATGAAAGTTAAATTTTTATAGGTGGAATAGGGCAACCCAAATCTATATGTTGTAGAAGTTTTAGGACATGTGGAATTGAGGTGATTAAATTTTGCAAAAGCCATATAAGAATTCAAATTAAAAAAGAGTTCTTGGATACAATATTGATAAAAGTAAGACATCTGTCAAAAATATCAATAAACCACTAAGCAATAAAAAAAAGTTGGATGCTACACCTTTCAAAAATTATGAAATGACAATCAATGCACAAAATTTAATTCCTACTTCCAAATAATATCAAGTGAAATGAAGTCAAAGTTGATAATGTTTACTTTTCAAGCAACATGGTTATGCACAAACATACTACCATGATTATCACCACAAAGATTTTATTCATGGAAGTAAGTACATCTTTGTAAAACATTGTGAGCATTTTATCCCCCCTCTGTGCGATAAAACGAGCACAATCCGGTACTTTTAGTTACTTTGATTTTGTTTTTAGCTTAAAGATCCTAGTTTGGGTGTCTATGCACTCCTCCAATCGGCCTTCCAAGCAATGGCCACAAGTTTTGTCTATTTCTCAAACCTAATTAGGAATGCAAAGCCGTTTCATCTATAATTTTCCTCAATGCTCTAGAAACATCAACCCAAACTTCACAAAACAACTTCAAAATTCTTTTGCACTTCATGGAATGATCAATAATTCTCTTTACATAATTTGAAAGTAGTTCAAAAATAGCGGCATAGCAAGTCTTTGAGGAAATTCTTCCAAGATACACAAGAACAAAATATGGATCATACTCCATAGCAAAACCAAACAATGCCATATTTAATTACTTTTGGACCATCCAAAGTCCAGAATTTAAGAAATGTTCAAGATCCCCTTATGTATTGTCTAAACAGCATGGTGTTTAGACAATACATGAGGGGATCTCGAGATACAGGTGCAAAGTTCACGCTTTTATATCAATGTAAGGTAGGAGGCTCAAACTGCGATTGGGCATTTTGAACTGAAAATGTACAGAGGTACATTTTGCTTTCTTCAATGTGCCAAAATGTAGAAAAGGTGTACATTCTAGGAGGTGGTCGCTTTTAGAGTCCTATGGCATTTCAACTTCAAATTTTCATAACTAATTCCACAAAGCTCCAAAAAATATGAAACAACTTGAGTTAGATGCCATTTCCTCTTGTCTTTCAAGGAAAATTGACTGAAAAATATTTCAAAATGTTTTACCTCCCCAAAATTCAGTTTCAGTGCTGAGTGCTGAGATGGTTGCTTTTTGGACCTCCTATCTTATGTTAACTATTGCAGGGAGAGAGTCTGGTTCGTTTTGCTTGTTGGAAGCCTGTTGTCTCATTTTCTGTTTGCCCTCAATCATACAACAAATAACATTTGAATGTAGTGGAGAACTTTCCAGTCACCAACTAGGAAAGTGCTAATTTCCCAACTGAAGCTGAATGAATGTGACCACTTTTATTTCCACAAAGACTGACGAGGTATGTAATGACGAGCCTGGGCCCCAAGTGCAAAAGTTTCTCAGTTTGGCTGATTGTAACTTCAATCCATCACGACGTTCAGCACATCTTGCAGCCAATTCAAACGTCTTCATTTCATTTGCTCTTAGGTATCATACGCACACTCATACTCACTGCCTCTCATTAATTCTGAGCAGAGTCACTTTTATCAAACATAAAAATATTATTCATACATACATGGGATTCCAATGTGTATTCTTTTCACACTGTATGAATAAGTTATGGATTTTTAAAGTGCTATTTCTAGGTGAACTAAAAATTCAAATATAGTAGGCTTCTATAAACTATTATAGACTCGATAATGCTCGAGGGTTGGGAGGTTTGAGAGCATCATGGGACACAATGCCAAGCCTAATAGTTCATCACAGATGTCCATATTTGTACTTTTGGCATATCTAAAGGTGTAGAAAGAGGGTTGGTGTTATGAGTTACAATGCTTTTCTAATTATCAAATGGAATGGTAACAAATCTGCCTTGAAAACCGGACTTGGCATTTATGATTTGATTGTGGACATCTTGTGTAATATATATGTATCTAGATTTTTGTGACACTTTTTGGTCCAAATGTTGGTGTTGCATTTGGACAAAGTTGATTACAGATATGCATACATGAATAATCAAAAACATTGAAGCTCAGTGAATTGAAACTGAATCATGCCAGACGCGTAGTCTATGTAAGGTAGGAGGTCCATAAAGCCCCCACTTAAGAGTTGGAAATTAATTTTGTGAGGTTAGATTTCTTGAAATTAATTTTTCAGCAAATTTTACTTGAAAGACAAATAGAATTGGTATCTAATTCAAGTCGTTTCATATTTTTTTTGGAGCTTTGTGGAATTAGTTATGAAATTTTAAAGTTGAAATACAGTGATCACTAAAAGCATCCACCTCCTGAAATGTACACTTCATGCCATTAGATGAGATTAGGGGGGGGGCTAGAGGGCTGTTTCGGGCCTGTTCCCAGCTCTGTTCCCCCTGGTCTTCTCGAACTCCAGTGTCAGATTTTTTTTTTCAAAAAATAAAATAAAATAAAATTTAAGTCCTTAAAATGAAAAACAAAGTTAAAATTTATTTTTTCAAAAAAACTGACCTAGCAGTTGCTTGGCCAGATCAGCGCAGGCGGGTTTCAGGTGGGGTTCGAGTTGGGAACTCGCAGCCCTCCACAACAGCCAAAACACATGTAATGACATTACAAAAGCAATGAGAAAGCAAAATGTATGACTAGTGAATAGTGTTCATTCATTAGAAGGGATTTAGCCCCTTGGGAGGGCTGTGAGTTTCCTTGGTCTGGGAACACCCCCCCAGCAGTCCCCAGCAGTTCGTAGCAATTTGCAGATGCTGCCTGACGTGGCAAGGCGACTGCCACGTCATTTCAAAATTACAAAAAAAAAAAAAAATTCAATTCAATCTTTCGTTTTAAAATTTTGAATTTTTTTTTTTTTTTTTCAAAAAAAAAAAAAATCTGACAGCGGCCGTTCCCGGACTGTAGGCGGAACAGCGCCGGGAACAGGCCTGAAACGGCCCTCCCGACCCCCCAAATATCATCTAATGTCACATGGTGGACGGTGTTAAGGTAGGTATACCCAAATGTGCCACTGACCTTAAAGCGCCATCTTCACTATGTGTACATCTCCAAAATCAGTTATGTACCTATGTGGAAGAAACACTTTTAGAATCAAACTTTGTTCCGTAATAACTTTTGCATATAAGTATCCAAATGCCATGTTCTTTGGTGCGTTGGAACCTCCTTTCCCTTGCCAATCTGTCCAGTCTAATAATAGTAGAATAGTAGATAGGCTGAGTAGCAAAAAGTGGCGGTTTTGGGTGTACCCACCTTATAGCCCGAGCTCTTGATGAGCCTCCATCTAAGTTATATAAACCAGTTGCTCGATCAGAGCTCTTGATGTTCAATACCGTCTTGCTTAAAATACTTCCACTGCAGTAGAATCTGCACATTGTCATTACTTCACAGAGCTTCACCTCCGCCTAGCTAACCTTCAGTAAGTTACTGAGCGTGCAACAGACTGCGGAGCCAAGCTGTACTATTTTGTGTTTTGGGAGAGATCTTGATATCCATTAATTTGCATATATAGTACTGGTAGTGCAAGAAGGCTATGGAAGGATGCGGATCATGGCTTGTGGAGAGGATGAGCAACCTCACGGTGGTTTCTGCAGTTTTCAGCACCGTCTTGGCTTACCTTCTGTGGGCAATTGCGGATCGCTGGGTGCTGCACAGAGGACGCAAAGGGCCTGTGCAATGGCCCATTCTAGGTACCCGCATTGGCTTCATCCGTTTCGATCCCTCACTGTATAAATCATTTCTCCTCTTTCATCTTTGGGTTGTACGTGCAGACTATAGTTGGGACATTGAAGCCATGCTTTGGCTCTGAAGGAATTGAATTTCTGTTTCTGTCGTGTAGTTGTTTTGAGATTTTGATCAGGTTGGGTTCGTAATTGTAGTCTGATGGATATAATTTTGGTGCATATGATCACAATTGTTAGGGGCGACGGTGGAAGTGCTAAGAAATTTTCACCAGTTAAACGACTGGATTGTGTTTTATTTCCTCCGAGACGGACTCACTTTCGACTGCAAAATGGCGAATGTGAACTACATCTTCACGGCTGACCCTGCTAATGTGGAATACATTCTCAAGACCAACTTTGCTAACTACCCGAAGGTTAGTCGGTTGAATTTGCTGCATTTTCAAAGGCCTAATTATTGCAAATTTTAGGACTAACTCATTAGTGACATTATTGGTAGCAACTTATAGAGCAGTGAGCATAGTGCAAGTTCTTCTTTTTCAGGTAGTTTCACAGGTACACTGTGACGAGATATACTGCGTCACATGTGCATGTTACTCTTTAGTTTTCATTTCAATTTGTTTTCCAACGTTGTCACGTCTAATTGTTCGAACTTGCTAACTACACTAGAGAAATCCAAGAGTCCATAGCCGCAATTCCTTAGCGTGCAACTTGGGAATTGCGTATGTATCATTTGCTTTATACTGTAAATTCGCAGCCTTTCGTTTGCCTAGGTGCTCGGAGACGAGTTTCCAAGTTGTTGAATTCGTTGTTGAATTGTTACCAATTAATTCAGGGGAAAATATTCCACGAAAATTTTGATATATTTCTGGGAGATGGCCTTTCCAACGTGGATGGGGAGAGCTGGAAGCAGCAGCGCAGGACGGCAAGCTTTGAATTTGCTTCCCGAAAGCTGCGAGATGTCAGCACTGTGGTCTTTCGTGAATACTCCGTGAAAGTTGCATCTATCATCACCAACGCTTCCATGAAGCAGCAGGCACTTGACCTGCAGGTCGGTTTCTCGATCATACCTTTGAATGATTGAGTTTAGCTTGGGTGTCACCTGTGAAATTTGAATACTAGGAGAAGATAAAAGTAAAGCCTGACGAAATAAGAAATTTAAGCTAAGAATCACAAAGTGAACTGAAGTTTTGAGTTTGTTTAGTATGAACGATGAAACAGAAGATTTGAGCTCAGTGAAGGTAATTGCGAATCGACTCGATCGATCGATTGATTTGAATAAGCATGAATTATTTCCAAACTTAACTCAAATGCTTAAGAATCACTCTTGTGTACGCGCTTGATGGCAACTCCTGAGAAGAAGCCAGGCTGGGGCAGTCTTGAGGAAATACATAAATTAAAGCGGCCCATCTTTCGATTGAATGTCTACTCCATAATTTAGTTAGTTACTACTCTTGAGATAGTTTAAGAACATTATTTAAAGAGTAATTCAATTGTAATGTTGACATGAAATGCATGCAGGGCTTGTTCATGAGGTTTACTTTGGATTCTATTTTCAAAATAGCGTTTGGGTACGAGATGAACACCCTAAGGCCAGGGTTGCCAGACTTTTCGTTCACCAAGGCGTTTGATTTCACAAATGAGGTCACTTCCAAAAGGTTTATGAATCCCTTTTGGAAGCTGCAACGAGCTCTCAACGTGGGCAACGAGGCTACTCTGGTGACTTGTGCCAAGGAAGTGGATGAATTCACTTACAATGTCATCAAGGCCAAAAAAGCAGAGTTGGGGAAAGAGGAACTTCACACTTCGGTAAGACAGTGCACATGAAGTAACCCCTGAAAGGCCGACTCATTTCTTAAGTAGCAATTTTGAAGAGTTGAAATGAGGATTTTTACTTGTTCAATTTTTAGTAGGTGTTGGTTTCTATATTTTTTTTTCCAAAATTTGATCATTTTCGGAACTAGGGAATTTACTTACCAAATGGAGTTCATGGAGTTTTATGACTTGTAACATTTATTATATATATATATATGCAATAAGAAATCAAACTTGCTTTTGTAATTTAGTGCTAAAAATTCACTCATCTATAGTTGAAGGGAAATAAAAATAAAAATAAAAATAATTTAAAAAAAAATGATTTTATAATAATTTTTTATATATAATGAAAAAATGAAAAATAATTCAAACAACATTTTCAGCAATTTTAGTCTAAATTTAGATTTTAAAAAAATTAGATCTAAAAGTTATCTAATAATATAAGGTCTAGGTGTTAGAAAATTCACCTTATATATATTTTTCCTATTTTTTTCTCATTCACTTCCAACTTCTAGGTGGAAGTTATTCCCAAACAATTTTCAAAAGAGTTTCTAAATCCCTAAAGCTTTGCAATCAATTTTTTTTTTCCTTTGATAGCTTTTTGTGTGTATATATATATATATATATATATATATAAATTATAGCTTTGTATGTATGTATGTTTCTATAAACCAATTTTCATGTTCTTGCAGGGGAAAAGTAACCTCTTCTCCAGGTTCATGCTCTTGAACGAGGAAGCAGGAGAGCATCAGTTCACAGACAAGAACTTTCGTGATACTCTTCTGAATTTTATAATTGGTGGAAGAGACACCACAGCCGTTACTTCATCATGGTTTGTGTACATGATCACGGTGCACCCTCATGTTGCTGACAAAATTTTCCAGGAGCTTAGACTTGCTCTTGACACTGAGTTCCAAGCAGTGAATGCCAGCAACAAATTTGAGCCTGAGACGTTAGGTGGGGAAGATGATTTCAACCGACGAATTTTGCAGTTCTCGGAGTTACTCACTTTTGACAGCCTTCTGAAGTTGCATTATCTCCATGCCTGCATCATGGAGACCTTGCGCCTTTATCCTGCTCTACCAATGGTAACTCAATCTCTGCACCCTGATGCACATGTCAGCTTTTTGTCACACATTAACATACTGCCATCATGTAATTGTCCAGAGGAATGTCTTGGTTTTTTGTTTGTTTGACTGACACAAATGAAATGAAAATTCCATTGCAAAAAACAAAGTACTTTCAGTTATTAGTATTATTTCAATGAAGTTCTTCCAATCTAAGGTGAACCATGGCAGGTGAAGAAAGTAGATCATTCTTGTGAAATTGAGTGTTATATTGAATAACAAGACAGAGGGGGAGTGGTAGAAATTGGCTCATAATATTCCATCTCTTCTTCTCATTAGTAGGCCTCATTGAGATTCTATTCAGAAGGGGACTGCTTGCCTCTTGTGGAGTAAGTTAGCATAGTTTTTTGTCCGTCTAAAATTTTAGGGCTCAATCACAAACGGCTCAATAGAGAGAGGACTACAGTATGAGGAAATGTCGCAGTTTGCAATCCCAGGATCATAATTTTTCTCATGTGTTTTGAAATCTTCTTCCCTGCAAATTTGAGTCTCACCTCAATTAACACTTTAGCCCTCTTGCAGAGATTTCAATAACTTGTTTCCCAAATTAACTGCTTCCATTCTCAGACCACAAGTCTTGAACTCTGACTGTCTTCCATCCCCTGGACTTGTGAATGTGTGCAGAACGCAAAAACTATAGCTGCAGATGACGTACTTCCTGATGGGACAGCAGTGAAGAAAGACAACATGGTGATGTACTCACCTTATGCAATGGCACGAATGCCTGCTTTATGGGGTCCAGATGCAACAGAGTTCAAGCCAGAGAGGTGGCTCATAGACGGGGTTGTCCAACCCGAATCTCCCTTCAAATTTCCTGTTTTTCAAGTAAGACAGCCAGTCTTTAATTAATTGTCACTTCAATATTTTGCAAATATAATTTTCAGTTATTAGAATACCTGTGCATAACATCAAACTTTGCTTTCATAATCTCAATGAGGTCTTACACTCCACTGATGGCAAGCTGCCATTTAGAAGGGCTGAAGATCTGGGTTAGCACCTCCCTCCTGGTTTCTATATCGACACTCATTTTCTCAAGATCTGTGTACTATTGTAGCTAATTGAATTTCTCAAAACTGTATCACTTTCGATGAGGTTATGTCTGCAACACGGGCTCTAGATTTGAGTTACATTTGAATAAGCAATAGAAGGCCGGTAACTCCGATTTAAAAGACTGGCATGCATATTT
Organism: Rhytidiadelphus loreus; assembly: GCA_947034895.1. Lineage (NCBI taxonomy): Eukaryota > Viridiplantae > Streptophyta > Bryopsida > Hypnales > Hylocomiaceae > Rhytidiadelphus > Rhytidiadelphus loreus. The sequence continues at coordinate 49,944,903 of OX344761.1, read as the reverse complement.
TTCCACGACTAGGCTCTAGATTTGAGTTACATTGTACGTTGTTGAATTTTTTAAGGACCGTGCTAATGTATTTACAGTTTCATTCGATAACCATGTTGGAGTGGACATGACAATGCAGGGAGGACCTCGGATTTGTCTTGGAAGGAACTATGCCATGCTGCAGCTGCGGATGTGTCTTGCTCTTTTATGCCGGTTCTTCAAGTTCCAGTTGGAGCCAGACTGTGTTGTCAAATACTACCAAACGTCTATCTTAATGCTGGCTAATGGTTTACAAGTCAAGATAACCAAGCGTTGTGATTAGTCTGTAAAGAACTGTAGTGTTTTGATGCCCAACTGCTGCAAAACACTTGTAGCCAAAGCAAGGCTAAAGTTTTCATGAGGAAAAAGGGTAACCCAAGTCTAAAAGACTGCCACGAATAACACTTGTAGCCAAAACAAGGCTAAAGGCTAAAGTTTTCATGTAGAAGAAGGGTAACTCTGATTTGAAAGATTGGCATGAATAACACTTGTAGCCAAAGCAAGGCTTAAGTTTTCATGTAGAAGAAGGGTAACTCTAATCTGAAAGACCGGTGTGAATGAAGCATTTGTTGGGAATGGTGCACTCAACTATCTAAGCCTCATGGACTTAGATGGCAAATTCCATCCTTGATGCCTTAGTTACTCGCTCAATTAGGAAGTAGACCCTATAATAAAGAATTGACATGTTCCTTCCTCTGAGAAATTTCTGAGGTCCCTATATGACAACAAGGTAGTTATTGCACCCCACCACCATAGTTGGGTAGACTGTGGTGGTAAGCACCTACCAGTTGACACCCGGATTTGAACTCATGAATACTTCACTGGACTAGTATGTCAAGGCCAAAGCCACTAAGCCAAGGCCACATGTGCTTGTTTATATATATACAATTATTTTTTGACAATAGGATCATTATTTAACTTATTCAAGTACATCCTCTCCAAAGAATTGAGTGAAAATCCCCACCCATTTCAAGTTCTATGTGTCCCAACTTCAAAAAGTAGTTTTTTGTAGTCCATCCCAAAGGTGAAGTTTTGTCTTTCAAGATTTTTAGAGAATAAAATATGCATGTCCAATAATTCATGTTTGAGTCAACATGTTGGAAAACGGATAGAAAATAGATGAATAAAAATTTAACCAGAGAAAATTCCATATTCATCTTTAAAAATAAAATAAAGTGGAAGGCAGTACATAATAGCAGAAAAAACTAAATTGCTAACAATTTTGACAAGAAATTTTAAATTCCAATTATGGTGAGAATGTCCTAGTAAAAATTTTAAATTATCCACGATAGGGTCATGCATGTGCCAATTTTATGCCTAACACATTCAAATCACTCCTAGTTCACGCATTTCCACTCCCCTTGGACAATCTTTCCATTGTTTTCATTCTTTCAGTGGTTTCATTTTGTGCCATTTTAATGGAATACCGCCATTTTAACGAAATTGACCATATATTTTCCTACCTTCATTGTTTGGAAAATAAAACTTTGCATAACTTTCATCTCATTATTTGGAATTGAATGGTTCAAATTCTTTTGTGTAGATACCAATCTATAAATAAAATGATATTTTTATTACAATATATTTTAGTTGCTTGCTTTGACATTGAAATATTAAAAAAAAATTATTACTTTTGTTGTACATCAAGGTGCACATCAGATAAAATGAGCCAAAGTCAACATCCTATAGCTGGTTTTACTGGCTAGTTTTAACTAGGACTTGGATGAGCTGTCACACAGTGAATGCTAGGACTTAGATGAGCTGGACACATAGTGAATGTGTAGCGCCACACTTGGAACTCCTTGACAACAAGCCAACGGCTTTTTCGCTGCCATTTCAATTCATTGCCATTTCAGGTCTCGCTCACGTTGTCCGACTCAGTTGTTTGCGCAGGTTTTCATGTTCTAGTCACGCGGCGCTTAGACTACGCTCAAGTTGCTGAGATGTGTTAAACTTTCGAACTTTGTAAATCGGGTGTACTGTTGGCTTGCTCAGACGCGTGGTTACGGTTTAGTTTTGGAGCTTGAGCGGTTTAGCTTGCGCTTGTGGATCACCACATCTCTGCATTGTATCAATTCCAGTCAACTCTTCAATCATGGTGTACAACTTAGGGTTAAATTGTGATTTAAGGGCATCGGTTCGCTTTTTGCATTGAAGTTTAGCACGCAGGTAAGTCTACAGCAGCATACAATGGAGTCAAAGTTGGTGCGGGGAGAGTCTGTGAAACTATCGAGAGAGAGGAGGGGATCACTTGACAAGAAGTAGAAGTCCGCGAAAGCCCCTCAGTCTGTTCCAGAGTTGCTTCTAGAGTTAGCATCCCTTAAACTCCAGACGACTGATTTTTTTGTGAGCGAGAGAGGCTTATGTGGGCATGGTCTAAACCCAAAGTAGTCTGCTGATATGGCTTGTGTGACCCTTGAAAAAATCGAGGAAGTCTGGGGAAAGTGTTCAACCTTCAAGACAAGCAACACTACTTTGAATCCACAAAGTAGGGCAGAGCTTCTCTAGTTGTGTGCTAAAATTTATAGGGAGGTTGAGATTATGAACAATGAGTTCATGGCTTGGGTGGTAAAAGGCTACATTGCAGAATTGATGGGTTTCGATGTAAACTGGACATCCGCTGCTGCATCGACGACCTTGCTTCTTGTCAGCCGATTAGAAGGGAAACTTCTAAAGAGAGATCTCATGTTGGAGGAGGCTGCTATCCTAAAGCATTTGGCGCCTTATGCTATTGCGAAGGCTTCCATTTCCCACTCAAAGGTTAGTGCAAGGACCAACGGTTCGGGGTCACAACTGGTGGAAGCAAAATTGTTCTCTGAAAAATGCAAGCCTGCTAGTGTCGGTGTACCTCCCATATTGGTAGCGAAGGTTGTTCAAGTAGAAGAGGTGCTGGTTGTTGAAGGCGAGTTGTTGACAAATACAGAGAATAAAGAGAGGTTTCTCAATGATGCAAAGACCACCATTGCGGAGAGAATCATCGGATTCAAGTTTGGGATGGATGATAGAAACGCCGATGCAAAAGAGGCGGCCGAGAATGTCAAGGTGCTAGAGGAAGGGTTTAAGCAAAATGGGCTTCTAATCTCGGCATTGGAGACGAATGTGAGTAATTTCTATGTATCTTTGGTCTCAGGATGACAATCTGTGGTGCTAAACTTCAGGTTCTTTGATCAGTTTGATGTGCTTGGGATTAGGGTTCTGAGTTTGTAGTAGACAATCTTTCAGTGATTTGGATGGGATTAGGGTGTACAGTTTATGGTGCACAATTGTCGCTTATACTGCTCTAGTGCTCTGGTAGGGATTAGGTTTTTAGATTTAGGATGCACATGTTGGCTTATAGAATGATTCGGCAGGCTAAGTTTAGGGTTCATACTATTGGTTGTTATTATGAATGCAATGGAAGTAGAACCATATTGTTAAGAAATTTGGAACTTCTGGATTTGGAGTTCTAAAACTACTCTTCTGTGCACCTCAGAGTTTGGGATATTTTTGGTAACCTAGGCTTGCAATTGATTGCTTTGATCTCAACATATTCAGCATTCACTAGCTTCTATGATGTCTTTTGAGTTTGAACATTTTCTCTTTCTCTCCTGACAGATGTAGCAATTTAGGGACAACCTTGATGAAGGCAATGATCAATTTATTGTTGGATTACAGAAGTTACAGAAGTTGAAGTTAGAGCGAGAAGTGCAATCTAGGAAGCTAGAGTTTGCAAACTTCAGTTTAGAAGACTGTCAAAAAAGGGCCAAGAAAGCAGGAGAATTTTATATTGATGTTGGTCTAGACATGTGGAAATTTGAGGCTGACATTGCAGTGGTGAAGAGAGAGAGTTGGAAGAGGTGCAACGATACAAAGATGCAGTTATAGATCAAATCCAAATGATGCAACAAGGAGGAGGAGTGTCTTGCTGGCCAAAACCTTACCTGCATCCTCATTTGCCAGATGAGGTTGGAACTATGTTTGAATTGGAAGCTTGTTCGTTTTGTAACCGGTGGTACACATTGTTTGATGTTGTTCTAGCAAGCTGCAGGCATTTTTATCATCCATTTTGCATTGCCAAGGTTGCAGAGACTCAAAATGCGTGTGTGATTTGCAAGAAGACTTTTCATCTTGCATGGTGGAGGTCATTTAATTTGGTTTCTGCTCACGGGAATCAGATGTGCAAGATGCCGTTGTTAAATCATCATTGGCAAGGTCCATGGAAGAGTTGAGTAACACTTTGAAGGACAGTTTTGGTATTCCAATCCCTGAATGTGAGTGAATTCCTGAACTTGTATGCTAAACTAATTTGGTGCTTTGGAATAGCTGGTTAGTTCTTAGATCTGGTAGCATATACAATTTTAAGAACTAGACAGTACTTCTGTCCTTGGGTGCTGGAATGTGGTTGCAAGTGTACTTGGCTTGTTGGCAACTGATGAGTTCATGCTTGGGTTCTGGAACATGGTAACGATTGTACTTGGCTGCTAGAATACTTAGGAGCTGCTGCGACAAATGTTGGATGTGGTTGTGAGTGTATTTGGGTACTAGAATACTCACTTATTTGTATTAGGTATTGGATACCCTTGCGTTAGTGCTTAGGTGTTGGATACTCATGTGTTTGTGCTTGGTTTTGTGCTTGGCTGCTCGTTAGGGTCGTGTTTGTGCTTGGCTACTGGTTATTCTCGTGTTTGTGCTTCGATTTGTGCTTGGGTGCTAGATATTCACTTGGGTGCTTGGATGCTGGATATTCACTTTTTTTGTGCTTTTGTGCTTTATATTCAGACGTCAAGGATTGGGTGTTGAGTACTCACTTGTTCTGTGCTTGGGTGCTGGAATGTGGTTGCAAATGTATTTGGCTTGTTGGCAATTGATGAGTTCCTGCTTGGGTTCTAGAACGTGGTTACGAGTGTACTTCGCTGTTCGAATATTCAGGAGCTGCTGCAATAAATTCTGAAATGTGGTTGTAAGTGTACTTGGGTACTGGAATACTCACTTATTTCGGCATGGGTGCTAGAATACTCTTGCATTTGTGCTTTAGTACTAGATACCCTTGCGTTTGTGCTTGGGTGCTGGGTACTCACGTGTTTGTACTTGGTTTTGTGCTTGGCTGCTAGTTAGGGTCGTGTTTGTGCTTGGCTACTGGTTATTCTCGTGTTTGTGCTTGGTTTTGTGCTTGGCTATTGGTTAGGGTCGTGTTTGTGCTTCGGTTTGTGCTTGGGTGCTGGATACTCATGTGTTTGTGCTTGGTTGCTGGTTATTCTCGTGTTTGTGCTTCGGTTTGTGCTTGGGTGTTGGATACTCACATGTTTGTGCTTGATTTTGTGCTTGGCTGCTGGTTAGGGTCGTGTTTGTGCTTGGTTGTTGGTTAGGATTGTATTTGTGCTTGGCTGCTAGTTATTCTCGTATTTGTGCTTTGGTTTGTGCTTGGGTGCAAGATATTCATATGTTTCTGCTTGGTTGGTGGCTACTCACTTTTTCTATGCTTGGGTGCTTTATATCTAGGCATCAAAGGTTGGATACTCACTTGTTCTGTGCTTAGGTGCTGGACGCCCATGCGTTTGTACTTGTGTTTTGGATTGCTCATAAAGCAGATTCTGGATATTGGAATGTGTTCTTCAAATTCTAATGAGGATACACAACAAGTTGGGAGGATGGAATTAGCAATTTTGAGTTAGTCTACATGCTTTAGTTAGAGCAATTTTGATGTTGTTTTTGATAGCAATGGATCACATTTAGGATCTCTCGATTTGCCTTTGAGCCAAGCCTGAGCTGCTTAAGTACTTTGGATGTGCATAATTTGGCCCCTACTCTCCTATTGGTTTTGTGGGGCGCTTAGAGATATAATTAAATACTGTTGGTTTAGGCACTTATTTGCAACTATCGATTGACTGATTCTGTCTTGTGTTTGTAGGGTCACAATCTAAGGGGAAACAATCTAATAAGGGATCATCCGAATCAATCTATCAAGCGCAAGCTGGAATCCCCTGCATTTTAGGTAGCAGATTGAAGGATGCCACACCATCACATGGAGATAAGCTGCAGCACAAAACAAAAGCAGGTCCTAATGGTGACGGTGTTGATCAGGTAGACTCCATAGCAAAAGAGGTAGCAGGTGGTACAAGCGACAATGCAAGAAAACCGGACTTAGCACTGAAGATGGCACCAAACGATATTGTTGCACTACTGTGCCATAGTGAAGAGGCGGGTGAGTTTGGATTTGGTTGCAACTGGTTCCATTTTGTAAAAAGTTGTGCAAAAGTAGCATACCTTAAGAAACAACTATAAAGTGTAGAAGGATAAAAGCCTCATCTATCATTGATTGCTACCTGAAATGTGTTTCTCTTTCTTACATGCAGGAGGCTTTCAATCATAAAAGACAATCTGATTCTAAGATGCTCGGACCAGAGTTTGAAGAATTTCTAACGCAAGCACTGAAATTGTGGAACATTTGCCCACCACTGAAAATTAGCCCAAGGATAGCAATGTTTTAAATTATAGTGTTTGAATTGCTCTTCTTGGCTTTTGCAGTGCAAATTTGCAAGAGATTGGATCCTATATCCACATCCATGGAGGTTATGCTGATTGTAGCGAATCCAACGAAGGCTAGTTCAACGAGTCCACCAAGTCCAACGAGTCCACCAGAGGGTCCAAGTACTGTAAGATATTCTTTCAATGTGAAGAGGTCTTGTGATCCATGTATAGATGATTCTAGCATGAGGAAGAAGGACTGCAAATCATGTGCATCCAACCAGAGTAGTGATGTGTATAAAGCCACAAGATTGTCTAGACAGTCTCCTTCAAAGAACGGAATTTCTCGTAGACATGAATGTAGGAAAAAAGACGTAGAACCAAAAATCTTTGGTTTAGGGGTTGAAACAATACAGAAGGTGGTAACTAGGAGTAGGGTAAAGAACAATTGATTTCCATTTTCCACTTGTCCATGTAAAACCTCGAACTATAGTGCAAATGCTCTTTTGTTATGCATGATTAAATTTGTTGTGTGAGATGCATAAATTATGTGGTGCAAGAGTATGTTCTAAAATTCAGTAAACAAATATGGAATCGGTCACTAATTTCTATATTTCCATACGTGTAATCATGTCATGGATGACTACATTGGCTACTGGGTGCTTTGTTATTTGGATTAGTGAGTTTGCAAATTTTGGAATGATATCTTGATGTGTAAGGTTCTGATCTTCATATTGCAGGACCTAGTTAAGGAGTTTATCAAAATTTTGATCAAAATAATATATGAACAGCTCACTTTAGACATGAAGGTACTTTTCAGAACTTCACTATCAGATATTCGAATTAGCTCTTCTAAGTTTCTCTTGAAGTATCCACCAAGTGAAAATATGGATGTAGATTGTGCCACCAATATCCTTAAGTAATTGGATTATCATGATACATGATATACAAAGTCAAAGTTTGGATAACTTTCATCAATTTAATAGATTGTACAGTACCAGGAAGTATTAACGAGTAGATCCAAATTCGTGGTTTTACATAATAATTGATTGAAAAACATTGGTGATGAATTCAATTGCATAGGTATGTAGGAAACATACCTAGTATGCACATCTTTCATACTAAAAAACACCACCTTAAATAATAAAAATATGATCTATGACCAATTCAATGCCAAATGTCATATGACCAAGTTTTGTAAAATACATATCTCTATAATTTAAATAGATTTTGGCAAAGGACCCTCACACTATAATTAATTTGGTACATTTAAGCATTTGGTACAATTTAAGCATGATGGTACAATTACTTTGCCAAAATGGAATGAACTCAGGTACAAAGTGGTAATGAAATAACCATTGCCTAAATGTTAAAATTTAGGGTAGGACTTAGATGGTAAATTAAAGTAGGTGTTTATCCAATCAAAATATTTATGTTCTAAATCCATTATCAATTTTTTGGAAGAAGTCCCATCACATTCGTGATCTAAAATTTGAATTGATCCCAATCTCTTCCATGTAGAATATGTATATGGTCCATTTCTTAAAAAGATTAGTGAAATCAGCAATTTTATGAATTCAATTTTAATGAAGAGTTTTGGCACAAGGGTGTCATTCCCAATTCTCCATGACTGTTGGCCTCCACCCTTGTATGAATTAATAAAAGAAGAAGCATCACCTAAATACAACATTAGGTCTACCATATTGTTTACATTCAATTGTACTATTTCTTGACCACTTTCAATTATGGCCACATGTGAAAAATGTAGGATTTAAATAAAAAACATTATGTATGAGTGTCAATAGAATTTTAATTGGGGCCTAAACTATATTGGTTGACCTGTGACATTTACCTACTCTAATTAGCACTTGTCAATTTTAGCAAAAACCAAAAAAATGGTGTGGGGGGGATCCGGAGGCCCAATGGAGATTCCCCCAAACTCAATGAGAATGAGGCATGGTCCGCCCTTGGGCGCCCAAGTTGAGTAACTAACACATACTAGCCTTTATATAGGAGCCCACTCAATTAGCACCAAACCATATGGGATAATCAAGACATGTTACAACCTCATAATGTAGGCTAGTCTACATTGAACATACAATCTTCTCAAATCTAATATTTGTGAATTGATTGTGCCTTGGGCATTTAATTTAATGGCCATATGCTGAAAGGTCTACATGGAGGCTTCTCAATTAAATTACCAAGACTTCCATGTGTGAGTTGATTGTGCACTAATTTAATTTAGTAATGATATATGGTAGGTTAAACATGTCGGCTTTAGGGTGTGGTTTATTATGCCCAAACTTTTAGATACTTCATTTGATATTTTTTTTGACAAAAGTTTGGAAGCCTCAGTGATTCTCTAGGGCCCACACGTCTTGTTACCTCCTAGGTAAAGGGATTTTATGGTTTCTTGTTGATAATTGGCGCAAATCACCCTTCCTATTTAAACAAATTACAATCTTTCAAATTAGAAATTAAAAAATTAAAAGATAGCTATCAAGTTGTATAAGGTAGCATAATTTTGAAATTTTCAAGTTCAAAAATTTGCATAAATTTTTAAAGCTCACAACTAAGTATAAGAAGTTAAAAAAAGTCATTCACACTAAAATTTAAAATCTTATAATTTAGAAATGTAGAATATAAATAGTTATGTAATGTAATTCTCCAATTCTACAAATTTACAAACTACAACATTCATCCTTTATAAATTACAATCAGCTTAACATTCATTTGAATATAATTTCAATTCCCCCAAATTTGTTTCATTTGAAAGGTAAGTCTAATAGTTCTTATTGGAGATAAACAAGAAATAAAAGTAGATATGTTTTATTTTTTGTACATAAATTTAAAAATATCCCAACTTGTAAGTACATACTAACATTTGCAACCAATATAATTTTGGAGAAGGTAGTACTTCACATAAGATTCATCTTCATCTCAAGAACAATAATACCACTCTTAGTTTTAGGTCTTCTATATAGAATTAGAAATTACATAAGGAGATGCTTGCAAAACCCACCTTCCTACAAAATGGATCCATCTGTATTTTTGGAGAAAATATACACTTTTGGAATATGAAAGCAATTTCACATCAATATAGGGTATATATACCAAAGACTTTGACAAAAAATACATTCCATAAGAATTTAACTAGAAGTTTGAAGTGATCATTAAAGGTAGACCCTCTTAAATTGGTGTTTTGCCAAAAGCCGCCATCATGATCATCTTTTGTACATCTCCAAAAGTCATGTATATACAAGGTGAAGATGGTGGTTTCTAAACCAAACTTTGAGAATATTCCCATTACTAGCTGGTAAAGACAGTTAGGATGGTCTATGGAAAGACTGGCCTTCAAAACATTCCCCATCTCTACACAATTAACATACTTTCGATGACTGGGCTCTTCAACATTCAAGCTTTGAACGCCCTTTTGAAGAGCTTGTTTTTGTAATTATTTGGTTTTATAACTTGAAGGAGCCAAAAGTGAATTTGAAGGAGATCCAAGAGTGAATCTAAGAGAACAACTTACCCTTATTTTAGTACTTTCTTCAGTAAGTTTGGTAAGTGTATATAGCGTGACATGGCAAAGGGATAGAATTGCATGCCGATAATTGCCCTTGCCCAAACTCAACAACTCTTTGTAGTGGCAAATTCTCCAAATAAGGCTTGAACCCTTAATAATTTTTGCTTCTAGTATTCAAATAAGTTCTTTGGTGCATTGGAATCTAATTTTTTTGGCCAACACGAAAATGTACAAATGTGGTCAATCTAAGAATTATATCTAAAATGTAACAAAAACTGGCACTTTTGAGTGTCTCTACCTTATATATGGTCCACATGAACATTTCAAATTCAAAGAGCATGGTTAATTGGATCTTTCTCAATTGATACTGACATCTGAATTGCTCTGCAAGATTGTCAAAGCAACACTCTTCCCCTAGAAATCCTTACTGTTCTTTTAGGTTGGCTGTGGCATCCGATGTTGCATCCAATGTCACAGCATTTATACCAGATTGAATACCCCCAAACAAGATATTTATTTACTACAGCTAAACTATCTAAGAAATTATGACAAGGACAGGACTGTCAAGCACACCCAAATTCATCAACTCATGTCTTAGTTATAAAACTTCAGTGTTGGATGCAATACTAGTCATTAAACAAAAAATCACCACAGCAGAATTCAGAATCAGCATTCAGGCATTCAAGCATCCTAGTCTTTGATGTACAATCGCTGTGAAATTGAATCGTATTGAATAAAAACAAGGTGAAAAGGGCAGATTACAAGAACATTGCACTTCTAGTCTAATAGCACAGCACCCCTCAGGGCCTCATCAATAATTTCTTTAACATCTATCTTCAACTCAAATCTTGATAAACGACTCTTTAGATGATGTGTAATAGGGGGCAAACTAAATTGGAAGTAAGAACAATGTGGCTATAAACTGTACTTGGTTCTCTATCATCCCTTAGCAAATAAGTTCGGCTTCCTTCTTTGAGCCTCTCGTACCATATTCCATTGAAAACAACATTCCCAGAGACATAGGTGTTCTCATCCGGGTCAGTAAAGGCTTCCTCAACAATGTACGTTGCCTTGACAATGATTATGAGCCACCACGGCTCTTCTTCGAGTGGTGCACGCACAACAACATTGTCCTCCCTACACAAACTGTCAGCAATCCACTCTCCACTAGTGCCAGATTCAATCTCCTCATTTCCATCATAAAGTCTCTGAGCTTGAAATGGAGCTTTGGGTCTCAACCTATGCAAAGATAATTTTGGCACATGGTCAAGTTGATAGCAAGTATGCTGGGTTTCATACCCTAAACAGACATAGCAAAAACAAGACAAGTGTCGATATTGGATAAGTGTTGGATCTCTAGCAGTCACCGAACGACATTGATGGTTAGACATGCTGCCCGGCACACGTTCAAATTGCCTGCTGTCACTCCTATCCACACTACCCAAGCTAGTTTTTGGAATCAACCAAAAAAAAATTTGTGTCTCACACCGGACACCTCAAGGCCCTGCATGCACCTTCAAAGTCTGGTCGTTTAAGAACTGAACAATCTCAACAACACTTTGTAGCTTCCTCCCATTTGCTTTCAGCTGCTCCACACGGATCTCTCTCTTCAGCAAGGCAACTGCACCATCTACTTCCCCCTTCCTGTGCCAAGAACCAAAATAATTCCAAGACATTTGGCAACCATCTACCAATGTAGCACTGCTAGTCAACTTAGGATATCTACTAATAAAATACCAAGCTCGTGCACTCTTAAATTGTCCACTACAACCATCTAACTAGACTATGTGGTTATTGGGAGTGAAACCTTGGCCCTTCACATGTTCCCAATTCAGCAGAAGACAATGTTGGACATAAAGGAAATCATGAGTTCTATCATCAGACACGTAATAATGAATCTCTTTCAACAAAAAAGGCTCATTGCTATCTCTGTTCCAAGTAGGGTTCAACTTGTAAGTAATATGAACCAAGATGGTGACCTGATCATTATGCCAATGCATACTTTGTATCTCATTTTGAACCTTCAAAGTATAATTTTCTAAAAAATCAATGCAAGAGATTAAAGAGCCAGGCGGAACAGAGCTCAACAATTCTTTAAATTCATAATCCTACCAAGATGGTACATAATTATGCAATACAAATGCTTGCAACTTAGGTTTGAGGTAATTGATCAACTCACAGGGAGTTGTTTCTTTATATTCTTGGGTTGAAGCTTTCCTTGGATTTCCTTCCTCTGTTGTCCCCACCACCTTGTATCTGATGCTCTTCCACTTGACGATCTGCTCAGATGTCATTTCTTGAGGACAAATACGAAGCAACTGGATTCCACAATCCACGCATTTACCAATTAAACAATCTCACTTGTGCCACATTGACAATTCCTCTTTTTGGCACAAAATGGATGTGTAAAGGTTAGTCAACCTCTCATACACTTGAAGGTGAGCTTTACACATACTACCCAAACCTGAACCACACCCTAAGCCACCACAAAGCATCAGACAATCACACGAACAATCTGAATGAATTCCTTGTCTATCAGTCCTTATAATGTCGAGAGCAATCATCAGCTTCGTCAACTCTTGGTGGTATCGGCAGTAGCAGGTGTTCTACATTCTCAACTGCTTGACCCACCAGGGCTTAAGGTTCTCAAAAGAAGTCAAGCTACAAACGAGGTCAAGGTTCCTAGCCTTAAAAGCCGTATAAAATTCGAGTTGTACACTAGTTAACACAAATAAGAAAAATCACAACAACAGCTGAAGCTTTCATGTGCTGACATTCACTGCAAGCATAAGCAACACATGGTTCTAAGTCCCCTAAGCATGCCACCTTTTTCACAAAAATAGGACAAAATGAAAGCACCCTAAGTACAAGCGACCTAGCACCCTAAGCATGCCACCTTTGCACAGAAGTAGGACAAAGCTCAAGCACACTAAGCACAAGCAACCCAACACCCTAAGCATGGCACCTTCAGCACAAAAGTAGGACAAAGCTCAAGCACCCTAAGGAGATGCTTGCAAGCATCCTAAGCATGCCACCTTCAACAAAAAAGTAGGACAAAATGAAAGCACCCTAAGCACAAGCAACCCAGTACCCTAGGCACCCTAAGCATGCCACCTTCAGCACAAAAGTAGGACAAAGTGAAAGCACCCTAAGCACAAGCAACCTAGCACCCTAAGCATGCCACCTTTGCACAAAAGTAGGACAAAGTGAAAGCACCCTAAGCACAAGCAACCCAACACCCTAAGCACTGTAAGCACCCCACTTTACCACAACAACAACAACATTATTCATGTGCTAAAATTCACTATAGACAAAAGCAACAAATGATTTGAAGTATCTAAAACACACGACTTTTAGCACAAAAGCAAGACGGAGGCAAGGAATATAGTTGAAGCACCCTAAGTACAAGCAACACAACACCTTTAGCACAACCGCAGCAAAAGCATTTGTATACTAACATTCAGTACGAGCACAAGGAACGAATGGTTCTAAGTATCTAAAGCTCACCACCTTCAACACAGAATCAAGATAAAAGCATTGAATGTACTAATAGCATTGTAAGCACAATAACCTAAACCCTCTCAACCCGCTCGAAAGTGGCTAAAGCACACTACTTCCTACACAGAAGTTCTATAATGCACAGCAGCAACAACAGTATATCGTAAGCACATCTTAAGTACAGCATTGAGCATCGCATCACAGTAGTAAGAAATACAAATAATTATAAGGCCTTACCTGTGAGCACTAAAGGAAATGTGATGGATGTGAAATCCATTGTCTTAGACCTTCACAAAAACTGACAATATCCTTTCGATTTGGAGACACCGTGGTCTCATCAGCCCACCAATGCTCCACTGCGGCCTTTACATTCTCCACAAGCGAATCGCTATGAATTTTTCTACAACGATGTAGCCAAAAAGCATCCTTTGTACCATCAAGAACAAGATGTCTACCCCACGCCTTCGATATGTTTCTCCTGTCCACCCCCAACACAGCAGCCAAACCTCTACCACTCCCAACCACTGAAGATGAAGCAAAGGTGCACAAGATATCCTTAGCCATAATAATCTTTGATGGTTTCATACCAAGCAAATGTTCTCTCATACCCTCTCTCACACTAGAAACAACATTGTGTTGCAATTTGATAGTTTCCAAGTTACTCAAGAATGGTGGAATCATGTTTTTCATGTAACTGTGACCCAAAAACTTTTGCACAGTAAGGTGCTGAATGTTAGCATCGTATCCTTCTAAGTGGGAATAAGTAAACTCTGCAATCTCCCTGGCAATGTCTTGGCTAATTCTACTGGCCCTAGAGGCACAATATTCAAAACTTGCAAATTCTCCCTATTCAATTCTTGGCGTAATTGCTACTTCATCTTCGACCAAACCTGCCTTTTTTCTAGCCCGACATCGTCGTATTCGCTCACGTGCAAACGCCTTCCACTTTTCTGCGGACCAAGCCTGGTAAGCGTCTTCCTCTACAGGTCCCCGGCCATTTTGAACTTCAGCCATTCTGAAGGTTGAGTTCTGGAAATACACCCACTGAGGAAGACATACATCAGTAATTCCATCCCAGTCACCTATAAAGACATGGAGCATACGCTAAATACATCTGAAGACACAGTGCCAAAATCAAGGTACAAAGCTACAAAAATCAGGTGTCACACAAGAGCCTTGAGTTTGGAACACATTGTGAAATGCAGTGTTTAAGTTAGCTATTCATGTCTGAATTCCTAAACGATACAATCGTAAACCCTGAATCCCTTATAAACCCAAAGACCAAAACATTTCAATTTTATTTACAACTTCTAACAGATCAAAGTAATTAAAGATATGCCATGAACGTAAAAGAAATCCTACAGCCAGCACTAGCAGGAAGAACTAATAATGATTCAAATAAAGCAGTGATTTTGTCGCCCTAAAATCGTACTAACAACCATAAGAGCACTACAAAAAAACAAAAGTATTGGATAGTGGCGCAACAATGGTGATGCACAATAAACAAGCGCCATGACCAAAACCCTAGAATATACCTGGAGAATGCCGTGTCTTCGTTTGTTCAAAACCCTAAACTGTCTGGGCCGAGCCGATCTTGAGAAGACCGCAACCTTCGATGCCAAACCTATTGCAACGACGCACTTCCCGTTGAGTTGTACATGAAAATCCAAGTTCGACTACCATATCTGCAGGCACAACCCAAACTTGAACCGCAGCCGATTTTCACCATCAAATGCTCCACTTCAATGTAGTTGCGATAACCCTTAAGAGTTGGTGGCATTCAACGACTGTGGTAAAGAAGCCCTTCTCCATGCCAAAGTTCTTCCAAACTACGCGCAGCTGAAATTCCTTCAGGGCTTCAACAATTTTCTAATCTCAAAAACCCTCCACTTCAATGTGGTTGCGGCTTACCTTAACGATAGTAGTCCCAAATTCTAACAACGTGCTCTCCAGAACTTGCTAAGAAGGGAAGAGCACTACGATTCAACGCACGGAGAAACCCTAAACCCTGAATATACAATTTGGCGAGAAGGAAAGAGTGTCAGGACTCAGCGAAGAGAGAAACGGCTACAGTGTCAATACGAAGTATGAACGGGGATGTGTTTGGTATCACGCATTCATCCAAAACGTCACAATATTCATCCAATTAAGCACTATTTAGCACAAAAAGCAAGTGTGACACCCACATTTTTGTCCTTTTTGAATATATACACATTTCTATATATGGATGTAATTCATCTTTCAAAATTGACATACAATATTGAATACATTAGTGTAATTTTTTTTAAAGTATCTAAGAATCAATTAAAATTATTCACAATCAAAGCTCAAAAAAAGGAAGTGTGACACCTTTTGTGGCTCCTATTACCTTATGTACACCCATCAAGTATATGAATTGAGTTTGTTGTATGTTAGAGATGTATCCATCTCCAAACTTCTATCTATTTGTTTGTGTACTATCCATGACTGTCTATCTATTTGTGTCTCTCTCTATTTGAATGTGTATGTATTTATCATTCTTGAATAAGAGGAACTATGTTTGCTTTTCATAATACTCTTCAGTAGCATTGTAGCATCTGCACTCTAGCCTTAATTCAAAAGTATAATTAGTAAGAAGGTATTTTATATTTAGATTAAACATCAATATTTAACAATTAACATTCTAAAATTCTAAAAATGTTATTATTAGGATATTAAATTAGGATTTTATTCATGATAATATTCAACCTAAATGACCAATGTAGGTATAAAACAATTTCACAAGTATGATGAGAATCAAGTGTCTACCCTCAAATAATACTATGAATTCTCATATAGACTACATTGCTAGTTTACAAAATTCTAAAAATTCTTACAAGGATTTGGAGAAACGTCATTGAAATAATGATTCATTTAACACATTTCAAAGTACCTTAATACATGACAGTTTCTCTATAAACTAGTTATGTAAATTAGACAATGTAAAGATATAGTGTGGTATTCCCTAAAAATTCTCTCTCTAGGAGTACCTTTCATGGTCTTCCAATCTTCACCCTTAAGTACGATATAGGTGTGGATTCTTGTGGTGCACATAATAAAATGTTGATTACAAGCATATTGAAAGATGACGAGGTCAAGCTGAAAATTAATTTAACCTCCCTGACAAATTCTGAAATGGATTCAAGTGTTACAGGGTTAAGACACAATCCTTGCAAATGGTTGCTTAGAAATTAACTTTAGAATTCTCTTCAGCTTATACTTGTCATGGCCCCCAAATCTTGTCTTGAACAAATTGTTACCTCCAGACGTCATCCATTCGATACAGTAGCTTTATCTTGTGAAATCCATGAAATTCAATTCCAATTTGATGAAACAAAACCGTACTATTGAGTGGCATTTCAAACGGTAATCCATTGTCTGTGCTTGACCTTCCAGTTGTGATCGAAAAAACCAAAGGAATTTCAATTCGGTTTCATGGAACTGAACGACGACTGTGAACTAGCAAAACCGTGAATGTCCATTTAAAGGGCTGAAGCTGCTGCCACCTCCACGCTCAAGTGAAAAATTCCCTCAAATGAATGGCTGGTGGTTAATGAAATTCAATCCATGACCTGCTCGTTCTAGCTGGATGCTCTGGAGTTCGGTCAACAAGCTAACATAGACCCCAAGTGAGCCCGGGCCCGCTTTGGCATGCGTGCAGAATGTGCTCTGCTCGACCCTGGAATTTCCAAAATTTTCACTGTGCCCTCAAACTTCTAAGGTAGTCGGTTCATAAACCGACCATCTAAGCACTGTAACTGAATTTTGGGCAGGTCAAACTGCTCAAAATATTTTTGAATAAATTTTCCTTGAAAGAGAAGAAGAATTGGCATCTAACCCAAGTTGTTTCATATTTTTTGGATCATTTTTGAATTAGTTATGAATTTTCAAACGAGATGTGTTGTAGGTCCCTATTTGTGATCCTAGGTCTTTCATAAAGTGTTCACTGCGACTTCTAAATAGAAATGGGAAAAGAAAGGAAACTGATTGGCTCTTGCAATAATAAATAGTATTTTTCTTGATTCATTTAATGACAATGAAGGTCAATTCAAGAACCACCTCCAGCCCATTCCAGTAACATTTATAGGGGCGGTTCTAAATGCCCGAACGGAGTTCGAGCCTCCTACCTTATACATTGTTAGAATATATGCAAATCAATGAATATCTAACTGGGGCCACCTTGATCAAACAGTTCCAACTGCCGCGTGTCTATGAGGTCTAGCTAGACTTAGCTCGGCAGTGAATTACAACTGAAGTTACTCATCTAACAAGTTCAAGTTTGTTTAGAACTCGATCTCACCGGGGCTTGACACAAGGAGATTATTTGCTTTACTACCTAGCAAAACACCACATTTTACTACCTCTTTTACCATCTATTTAACACTATTGTAGCAAAAGACACAAACTATTAAACACACTACCATCTCTACATTGTGAAAGTAGTAAACCAACAAATGTAGTAAATGGGAACTGCAGTGAATAAAAAATGTAGTGAAATGAAAATGTAGTAAATTGAAACAAGGAAAGTAGACTGTAGTCTTTCATGGACCAATTATTTATGAGAAATATTAATATCAATACACCATTTTGTTCCTTTCATAACAATACAAAGGATACATTATTGTATGTTGTATCACATTGTAGTGTACAATGTACCCCCACATTACAGCACTTTGCACATTCCACATGGAGACAAAAGCTGCGATGCATCTATGTGGGAAGCTTGCCCCTTATACTCCACTGGAGTCTCAACACGGACAATCCTTACGGGATAATGTCCTCAACAAAAAAACTACATGGTAAAATCACATTTTTTTTCAAATGTGTGTGAGAAAGTAGTAAAAATGTGTTGTTTACTATGTTATGTAGTAAATTGATTGAAATTCTACATAGCAATTCCAAATCTCCACATATTAACATTTTGAGAAGTGGTGTTTTTCATGATTTTACTACATTGATGACGTAGGAAAGCAAATAAATCTCCTTGTGTGAGTGGACAGTGTCTGGCAGACATAAACGGTATTGAAGTTGCCGTATTTTGATAAACTAAGTTAAGCAGTGATGGCCAGCACAGCAATCTCCTGTTAATTTAAAAGTTCCATGCTCAGTATAAACAGTGGACACAAGAAGAACAGTGAATTCAAAACTCCAGCTTATGGAAAGCAATTCAGTTGCCTTTCGCTCCCTTTGCAATCAATAATTTGATACTAAGTCTCAAAACTTTCATCTGAGGCTTGCGACCGTTTAGTCAAGATGGTGAGCACCAGCACCATGAGCCCTGCAACAACATTCACTGCCCCAGTTCGGTTCCATCTGGGACATGACTCCAAGCACAACATGGAGTCCACCATCGTTTTTGTTGGGTCGGCTTTCAATGAAGGTGAACCACCATGTAACTGCAAAAATGGTATTGCACCAGGTGCAATGGCTGAGCTTTTCTGCACTTGGAACGAGAGCTGAACCAGAGCATATTGACTTTCATGGTAGTGGTCTTCCAAGCAAGCATCAAGATTTTATTTCTTAAGTTATAGATATCAGTACGGGCTTGTGTCAATACTACTCGCAGAAACGCACACAAGTGTATGTAAGGTAGTATGTTGTTAAATGGCACCTGACCTTAAAGCGCCATCTAGAGGGTGTGTACATTTCGAATTTCAGTTGTGTACCTATTTGGATGGAGTGCTTTCAGAAACAAACTTTGACCCTTAATAACTTCTGCATACAATATCCAAATGTGGCGTTCTTTGGTGCGTTGGAACCTCCTTTCACTTGCCAACATGAATATGTGAAAATTTGACCAGTTTCATAATAGCAACTAGGCTCAGTAGTAAAAAGTGACGGTTTTGGGTGTACCCACCTTAGTGTAGACTCCAGTGGGTTTGTTTCTTAACCTCTAAGTGCTGGAGCGCCCATTTTAGGGTCGCTGCCCAACTTTGGACAGAATTTACAGGCAGAAAAACATTTTTTTAAATTTTTTCTTTTCTTTTTCCTGAAGAAATTGAATTGTCTTTCGATATGTATATTCAAAACTAAGATCGCTATGGTCAAACAAAAATTATAAGAGAAATAGTACAAAAGTGTTTAGAAGTGGCCTAGTGTTGAAAATTTTATTATTTGGGGAAAGTTTGGATGTTTACATTACTAGATCTTTTTCATTTTTTCACAAATCAATAGAAATTACAATTTCAACCAATAAAAAGAATTCAAATGCTAGAAATAGAAATTGTATTTTTGGTGAATTTTTGAAGTTATATCTTCAAAATTCATTTGAAAAGGATCTAAAAATAATTTTATACTTTTGATTGTAAGTGTACTTTCTACTTTTTCATGCTTCATGTTATCTTCTTTGAAGCTAACTTCAAAAAAGTTATAGAACTTATATTTTATAGCACATTCATGTTTTGTCCAAACCCCTTAGACTTTTAGGGGTTAAACAAATGAAACAAAATTTCACTACAAAGGGAGAAACATACACACGTGTCTTGGCAAGAATCCAGTGTTTGATATAGGAGGAGCCTCGAAAATAGCCTTTGGGCATTAAGAACCGCCCCTACAAAAGTGCCCAAAGCAATGCATAGGGATGTAAAAATGGAAGTGACTTTGTGTGGTGAGAAACTGCCATCCTATGTCATTTAGGGAATGCAATAAATTTTGACTTACAATGGGAAGTGAATTGAATGAAAACGTACAGTGGATCATTCTTAGACTCACTGGCTTCATTCAAAAGCATGCTTGGGATCATCCTTAAACTCACTTAGCTCTACTAAAAGCCATATTTTGATTCATCATAGTTGCACATATGAGCATTAATAGGGACCTAGCTACGGAAAATCATATCTTATTCATTCTAAGTTAGAAAATTAAAATTTCCATTGTCATATTCCTCATTTCTCTTTCTCCCACAAAAATATAAAAAATCTTTGGGTCTACCCATTTCTGCACAAGGGTCTTTCTTCCCTTAGATGAGCGCTTTCTCAGCCTTCTACCTTAGAGCACTTTAAAGAATATACCGTGATTCCACTGGGATTTTAATCAGTTGTTAGTCAAATTTGAGTAGTAGGGAGGGTAAGGTAGTTTTTTTTATGATTATTTGAAATGGCATATATACACCAATTCTACTGTAATTTCAATGTATTGGGAAAACAGAGCAATGATCATTCTCAGTGTGAGTGCGTGATTGATAAGGTAGGAGGCTCTTAAAGCAACCCTCCAAGAGCTGATTGCATTTTTGTGGAAGCTAAACTCCTTGAAAAAAAATTCAGTAAATTTTGGTAAGAAGAAAAAAAGAATGGGCATCTAATCACTAGAAGAAAGTCTTGTTTAATTGGATGTTCTTGCGTCAAAGTTGATGGATTTTCTTAAGCATCCAATGTAACATCTTCATGTGTTTATGTCAACAATGACATCCAATGTAACATCTTTATGCTACATTGGATGTCATTGTTGACATAAACACATAAAGATGTTTAATTGGATGTCATTGTTTGCAAGAACATCCAATTAAACAAGACTTTCTACTAGTGAATCCAAGATACAACATTTAACTACTTCTAGACTTTTTGAAAGTCTAGAATTAACATCGGGAGATAATCTTCTAGAGATAATCATCTGGAGATCTCCAGATGCATCAAGAGATCTATACAAACATCAAGAGGTATATACAAACATTGAGAGATAATCATTTAGAGACCTTGAGGTGCATTGTCCAAAATTCACTTGAAAGTCCAAAAGTAGTTAAATGTGGCATCAAGTTGTTTCATATCTTTTGGACCTTCGTGGAATTAGTTACAAATTTTTGAGGTTGAAAGGCAATGGTTTTAAAAAGGACTCCCTCGTGAAATGTACATTATTGGTACATTGAAGAAAGTAAAATGTACCTTTGTGTTAGAAGTTGCTTTTAGAGCTAGGTCGCTTTTAGAGCCACCTACGTTATGGAATGCCCACAAAGCTATTGCCCATTCATGGGAGCAAGGATTCTGATTTTCATAGATTAAAGTTTTATAGAGTTCGGCATGAATCAAATTAAAGTTTTAGGCTGGCTTCATTTGGTATGGTGACTACAGTTGCTTTGATCAAGGAGTGGTGATTTTTGTCATCAAAGTTTATTTCTAGTTTTCAGTATTAAGGTAAATCAATCCATTGTGGTTAGATGACCCATTGTGGAACCCTAAACCTTGGATTGTTGCAGAAGCCTAGTGCACCATTCTTACACAATGTAAACTTATCCTAAACTAATTTCCAAAGACCTTGAATCAAAACAACATCATTTATTAGCAACACAAGGAACATTTTCAAAGTCCCCTGTAGGCACTATAATGGAAATTCCCTATAACAATTTCCTTTTTTTTACCTCTTTCTTCTACACACATGGAATGTGGCCATCATAGGAAAATTTGAGACATGGAATTCTATTGAGGGGTGGATTTGTGCATTTTTCAGTGTTATTTGAAAATGTCTCCGACTCCAAATCAACTCAGTTTATGAAATTCAATATTTTAGAACGTAGATTTATGCCTTTAGAATCAAAATTTAATGTAGGTTTTAGTGCACATAATCAAAACATTTCGTAGATTTTGGAGGCTCATATCTAACTAATATGTAGACTTTTAATTTCCAATTTCATTGATTTGTACATTTCAAATTTTTTGATCTAGATCCTTTTATAAGTTTCAAGAGTTCAAAATGTTAGTAATATCTACATTTCATTTGCTTAAACATTTTACAATTCAATAAATTTAATATTTCTTAGGTTTCTATATATATAAATTTTAGAAGCTTAGATTTCTATGAATAGAATTCATTGTCATGAAGATTGACAAGTTAAAAGTCTTATGTGTCCAACCTCACGGTAATTTTGACAATTGATATGGAACAATTGCATCTTGTAAAATATACCAAATATTAGATGGAAACAACATTGAAATGTAAGATGTGTCAATTTGTTGTAAAGTCTACTAATTTGGATTGCACATGGGGATTTGAGGAGAGTTTATGAAAATTTCTGCAAAGAAAACCCACTCGATTTCCTTACCATTACATGAGTTTTAGCTAGTGTACAAGGTTGCAAGTTTCCTTGCATTCCCCTGCGTTCTCAAAATCTGGGAACTTCGCTACAACAGCCTGCTAACGTGGCATGGTGACTGCCACATTAGATAATAATAATAATAAAATATTTTTAAATTAATTAATTTTTAATTGTTTTTCATTACAAAGTAGTGGTTGGTTTCCACCAACAAGAACCAACTTGAAATGGCCCTTTAGGTAGGCTCAAACACATCTAATGGTACATGAATTCCTTGAAGATCCCTCCATGATGAGAACATAGGGAAACATAGAAACCCGCAAAAACTAGCAAGAACAAACTACATAATCTCCAAACTGATCACAGGGAATTCCAAACAAGTCTGATGTACAATGGGAAGATCACATAGACTATCCATGAAAAGTGTGAAGGGATCACAGAACCTCAACGTTGCATGTCAAAGAACTTGGCTCCATTGCATTCTTTGCTTCATCAATCGTTGCCATTTTTGGCCCTTGCTGTTGCAATGCATGAAATTGCAGACTTGCAAGTGAATAATCTACAAATAGCTGAATCACTGAGGCAATGTCTAATTGAAGTCGAAATGGACTACGGGCCCTAATCCTAAATTTGGAAGAAGAATACACTGCAATTGGATGTTTGAAAGAAACATTGGTCCTTAATTATGTCACACATAGTGTGACAATTTTTCTTTGCTATAATTTTTGAAGCATGAACCATATGAATTTGGAATTTTGAGTACCCAAAATTAATGATTTAAAGCCAAATTTTATGTGGTCTATTTCCATAGTAGGTAGTCATCTGAAAATGGATTATTTTATGTCCTCCACATTCATGCAAATAGGCGGCTCCCTAGTTTGTGCACTTGCAAACATTGTTGATGTTTTCAAATTTCACGTCCTCACAAATTGCCAATTGTTAGTTTTTTTGTAAATTGTTTTTCTTATTTTCTACAAATTAAAACGGCAAAGTATCTATTTTCTTGAGATTTTTTACTTCTCTAGTTCTCCTACTTAGAGAATTTTTCTATACTTTTCCTTCTTGGGGTACCATCTTCTAGTGAATACATTGACCATATTTTTTATATTAAAATAATATATTTTTCTAATTTTAAAGTACTCCCCCCTACAAAGCATGAAAACAATCAAAATTGTGCAAAATCAACCAACCATTCTTACAACCATCCAATTGCAATTGAAAGCAACTTAAGCAAGTAGTGTGGTAAACCCTTATGAGTGAAATTGTTGCATTGTGCCATGCAAACACCCTACTTTGAAAGATCATAGGCCACTATAATAACTTTCCAAATACATTTGTATCTTTACCAAAAGAAAAAAGGCATTTTAGTTGGTATATTTTACTAACTTCCTTGAAGTTTTCTAAACAGTTCATTTTAGTTCCAAAAGATATTGAAGTAGATACTATTGGCCACATATTAAGTGATTAACAATTAATAGATGCTTTACTAATTTATAAGTTTTAAGACAAAAAAATGTTTTCAAATTTACAATAATTGACTATTGGGTTATCAAATTAGGCTTTCTATTTTTGCTTGCAAATTTAAGAGTTCATCTAAATGTGAAAGAATATAGAATAGGATTTCCTCAAAATTGTAGAAGGGACCAACTTCAAAGTTGGTTCAAATTAAATCAATTTTAGAAGTACGCCTCCATTTGCTCTAGATGGTATGTTTAATGCAAATAATAGTGCCATGGATTAATTTTGGCTCTGACTATCAATAGAATGTATTCATTAGTCCTCTATAGTTATTTTCTAGAATGAGATAAGAATAGGTCTTGAAAAACATGAGCATCTGTAGGTGAAAACATAAAATCTCAATGCGAATGTGCCACTTGAGCATCAACGTTACACTAGAAGAAAAGCCTATTGAAGAATACACCTTTAGAACGCTGAAAACACGTTTGCAGAAATGGTTTCTGCAAACAGAAAACCATCATCTGGTTTTTGTTAAAAACCGCGTTCAGAATAAGGTGAAACTACGATGTTGTGCCTTTGCAGTTAGCGTTCACAAGAATGTTTTGACTGTTAGGAGGAACGTCTTCTATCCATGCTGTCATTACTGATGTGTAATTACATTTCATTTTAATTCCACATGGAACATGACATGGCTGTTTTGGTGGGCCACTTCCTGCTTTCATGAAGCAACATGTGTTGCAATGTGAATGGTCATGTGCAGTCCCGTGGATTCCGGTTGGCATGACACGCGTCTGTGTCTTATAAGTTTGAATATGTTTCGCGTGAACTCATTTCTTTCGTTTGGAACGTGTACTTTCTGTTGTGCGGAACGGTAAAGTGTTGTGGAGAACATACATGTCTCAGTCCTTCAATGTGACAATGCGTTATAAAATGGTCCCGTCTATTTGTGCAGAACAGAAAATTCTGTTGCCCAACGTAGCATTGAACATGTCCTATTATGTAAGGGTAGACAGTTTCAGAAATGGATGTTTGACAGAACATAACATTGTAACATAGAATAGTGTAATTTATGGAAATGAATGCCCATATTTAAGTATTCGGTCAACTGAACAGACACTTGAAAAACCGTCTTTGCATGTCTGAAAGTTGCATATAACATAATAGAAGAAAAAGTTCTGTCACATGTGAACATGTTTTGCTAAATAGAATGCTTAGCACGTACGTGTGCATTGTAGTACAATGTCACACAACAAGAACCCTAGAATGTAACCTTTCCTCTGGTGCCATTGAAAGCAACGCTTTCTGTACATTTTCAAACATATAGGGCTTTCTAATTATAAGTACTACCCTCAACTACAGAGCTTGTAAAACATGAATCATGGCTACATTGTGTATCCTACATGTGTATATTCCCCATTACCTCATGTTTTGCATTGAGGAAACACTTGTTTCTTTTAACGTAGAAATGTCTTGCTTTTGCCGTTGATGAACCCACTTTGTTTTCCACCTTCATTACATTTTCAATCCAGAGTTTGCAATGCAATTCAGTACCTGCACATACATACATGCATACAGACTTGTTCACTAGTATACAGGTGAGCAAAAAGTGAAGCAGAAGTGAAGAGGCAGCATCTGTTGTTTTCAATATACTGAACAACAAGTACAAAGGAAGCGACCACATTCATTACCTAGACTCGTAGAACTCTGTCTTTAAGAATATAGTTCTCTGAAGAGTTCTTAAAATTCACATGCATGACGTCTAGTTCATTTGTCAATGTCACCTATTGAAATCCAAAGAAAGAAAGGCATAGAAGACACAGAATAGGAATGCAAAATGGTGTTCATACATAGAACTTACCTTCTATGACCCAGTGACTCAGATTTCATCTTTCTCCTACAACTATTGCACTTTCTTTCTATCTATGATATGATTTATTTTCTATAATTTTCCTAGCAAAATAACAATTCTGAATGTATGACTTGAACACATAGTAGGTTCACTATAGCTAAAGTATGATAATTACAATCCAGAAATACTAAAATGAACATTTACTGTACTTATACAATAAGAAGGTCACAAACCCGAACTTGTAATTGAAAAACAGTAGTACAACACTTGGGAAGCCTATGTATTTCTAATGTGCAACTTCCATATGTATATAATCCATATTCAATGCAAGTGCAGTTTGTGCTGGCCCCTACAAAAGACAAAAGCTTGAGATAGAAGGAACAGTTCCTACAATGAATGTGACGTCTATTGTGATTCTGTGAATTACCTTGCACTTTTGAAAAAAGTTTTCTTGAAGAAATTTAGGATGATAAGGACACCGTCATTGAAGCTTCATATTCTGCATCACATTCTCAAGAACGTAAATGAAAACAAAATGGATTTTCGTACTTGTGTTCGAAACGCTTTTAGTCTATGCTGGAACTGGAATTTGTAGTGTACGACAATATCTTCCTTCCGAACCTGTAATACAAAGGTCAGTATGCATTTACAAAGTACCATATGTAGAAATGATACACTTCAGGCAGTACAGAACGTCACAAAACCATTGCACGCGACAGAATACTTTGAACTGAAATACAGAACACTGCTGCGCCCATTTAACAGTGATTTCAATTACTGTCATTCTCCGAAATGCCCTTTCCTGCAACACATGGCATGTCTCAGAATGTTCATGGATGAACAATATTGAACACTCAATATACATGTACGACGTATTCCACAGCATCTTCTACAAAAATAAAATATAACATTTGAATTGTAGTCAGATGCAACGAAGGAGATGTGCATGCGTCGTTGCAATCAGTAGAATTGCGGTATATGTCATTCACTGGTTGAATTTCATGTCACCCACTGAAGCTTGACAACATCGTTGGAAGTCCTGTCAGTTGGTAACAAAAACACTATATGACTTCTGAAATAATTGTTGCACAATCTGCCATCTGTAAGCAAATGAGTACGTTTGAAGTACCACATACATTGTGCAATTGTCATATTCATTATTCACGTCACACTCCAACTCTGAACAATTCCATACTTGAGTTTGTTAAAAACTTTAGCATTTGCAACTACAGATTACGGAAGTGGACACATACTGGTAGTAGAGGACGACAATGGCAGTGGTCATGCCATGACAGTGCCTTCTTTTGAGCAGTGCAAACATTTCTGTGAATTTCTCATGTACTCTTCAGACCTAGAAATATGAGCTTTCACAAGTACAAGATGTACAGAAACTTATTGTAAAGACGTACCTCGACGTTGCAGTCCCTTGTTCCGCACTGTTCAGGTGCATTCACTTCCCCCCCCCTTCCATATCCGTTGTTCTTAGAGATGGAACGTTTGCCGGACCTTTCATTCGGATAATGTGTTGTTTGTTACATACCACAATTAAACAACCTACCTATGTCCATCTTTAGCTTCTGCCGGGCACATGTATTTTGAATAACTCAGTTGGACAAATATGAACTAAAAGAACCTCATTTCTGGAGTTCCATACCTCCACGCTTTCTTGCGTACTTTGACATGGTATGAGGCAGTTCTAGACGCCAGTAAACATGTATTTGTGGGTTAGTAATTTGAAACACAGGATAGACCACATAAGCTGTTGCTGCTTTTTTTATGTCCTCTTCAATGTTATTAATGTTATACACATTGTAAACACACTTTGCTTGCACTGACATAAAACGAATTGACATAACTGGGACATTCATTGGTACTCAAAATTGAGTACTACCGAAATGAAAAATGACATTACAAGGTATACGTGCTCTAATTCTGTCATCAAGAACGTGGCCACACAACGTCAGAAGTTGATAAGCCTTGTAATGTGTTCAAAGCCTCACATCACAAGAAGAATGCGTGAACATGACGTGCTCTACAAAAGTGCAGATTGCCTATACAACATTCCCATAGTAGTGTGCATTCATGCACCTCAAATTGAAATGTAAAGAACTGTAACTTTCTTGTCTTAGTTCATGATAAATATCATTGGAAATGAATATAGTGACATGAACTTCCTTGCATTCATTCATGCATTCTAATAGTGGACTGCATTTTTGGAGTAAAAAGTCTGGTAATCTCATTCTATGAATTAAGTCACTATTCAGGTGTGCAAGTTCTAGTATCCTTCATGGAAGTGCACATTCCACTTCCTTAGCCTGCGCACTCACTTTTTAAGCAACATACACTAGTAGAAAACAGTGTCACAATCAACAAAAGCTAGCTGATCCTTTTGTTAACTGCAACACAGTTTTCAGAAATTTGCGTTGACTGCAACGCAAATTTCTGAAAACTGTGTTGCAGTTAACAAAAGGATCAGCTAGCTTTTGTTGACTGTGACACTGTTTTCTACTAGTGATATCATCCACAAATTGTGAATGTTCACTGATAACAGTTGTACACTTGTATCTTGCATAAAAGGTTGGAAATACATTTACCTTACATTACGCTTCAACGGAGCTTCGTGTCTTCGTCCACACAAAACTGAATACACAACACAATTGAATTGCTCACAATTACATACAGAAGCACATGAAAATGAATTCCACAACACTTGTAGCACAACAATTGCAAGCACTGACGACGTCATAGCAAAACAAGAACACGCTGTACATAGAGTTGCCAGACACTTTGTTAGTGAGTTCTGCTCGCGAGGTCTTCAGTTATACTATAATGTAACACAGTGAAGGTGTCGTCGATGACTTCCCAACATCTGTACACATACAGCAGCAACAGTTAGCATACCATCATGGTCATTCAATATTCTGTTCCAATTCCCAATAAGAAAATGCAATCCAATACAGAAAATCGCTTCTTCTCACACAGTGGGCGCTTCTTTCCAATTTCCATACATGTTGCCGTTCCCTTCATGGTCACTTATGAATTCTATTTCTGGATTCTCGACGAAAAAGTTTAGCCACATGATCCTTCTCCACCATAGCAAAGAAGCCGTTCACCTAGCAGTACAAGAACATACACTTCCGTTACTATTGACATACCTTTGGTAAGTACATAATGACTATGAAGAACTTTTTGTTCTATCCTATGTAGTAGGAAGAAGTCCAACTCAGGAAAACTGAGTAGTACCACAGAAATATGTCCTTGAATCAAGCAAGAAATAGAAAACCATAATCTTCTAATATCTGAGTGGTACAAACCACTGAACCCTTTGTCCAAAATTTCTTCACTAATAGATACGAGGATGAAGTACACCTCCAAATTTTGAGTATTCACGTTCAAACCTTCTTGGAATAAATTGTACTAGCCACTGGCCCCCTCAGTTGTATGCTGTACTTCATAACTTCATTCTTGTCCTACAATTGTAAACAAAATGCAATAAGCACCTGAATATTTCTCTTGTTCCTGGAAATTATCTGTACATATGAAACAGTTTCCTTCCCATGCTGCGGACGTCATGCAGAAATATTCATGTGCTTCTTGGCCAAAATAACTGAATTCTGGATTGCTTATCCACCGTGCTTCCTCTTGTCCAGGGTAGCTTCCTGAACATAAACTTGTGAGTCACATACATCGAAGATTCGAAAATGAAGAATTTCAAACGACATTTGCAATCGCATGACATGAATATGAAGTATGGTACAAACTACACATGACACACATTGAAGACGGTTGTTCTCGTTGAAGCAAGACTTCTTGATGGCAAGATGTTCTGCAAGTGGACAAAAGGTACTCTGCATGCTTCAGCAAGCATGCTATGTAGTACAATCCTTACACATAAGGCAATTGCCTACTTCTAGCCTCTATCAATAAATAGAGGTCATTGCATGAGCTCTATAGAATATAATAGTACTAAACATGTCTTCATTTAGGAAGAAAATCGAATTCAGTTCTCACAGTAAAGTAACAGTCAAGGAATGTGCTCTTCACCTACAATTCGAACTTGCACTTGCACATTGGTGCTGCACAATACATTGGTATCATGTACAGAGTTCAAGAGGAATTTTTCCTCTGCTGCATCATTTCACTTAAAGACTGGAATTCCGTCCGTTGTATTTCATGTACACTGCACCTGCAACACGTGCCGTCCCAGACGTTCTGTCAATTGTCAGCGAGCATTTCAGTGGTACATGTTCTGTTCGTTACAAGCATGTTAGCTCTGCATACTTTCATGCATTGCTAACATGCCTACACATGCTTAAGTGAAGGCATGCGAAACATAAAGAGTACGTGACCTTCTGTCATGGCCAACACACAAAATGAATTTGCGTTTCCAACGTTCTGATTTGCAGTTACATTGAAGGATATTTTCAATCATGCTATTATTGCTTATCTTCATAGGAAGATGTCCATCTTGTAGTCACTGACTGCAACGACTACCTCATATTGTACATTAATTTGTTCATTCAATTCATACAACTCAGACCTTTGGAAAACTACTTCTCAACTGTGAGGACATTCAAGTTATGAATGTAAACTACATCCTCCACGTCAATGTCAAAGGTAAAATATGACAACCAAGTAAGTATGACAACCAAGTAAACAACTCTGCAGTTTTCATGGACATAGGAAACTGTCACCGTAGAATGACAAAAGTAACAATCCATGTTCAGAGGAAAACCACCTCATACTAAATATTCTCAATAGAAAAACGAATTTCCCTTCACTTAATGATTAACTTCCAAACATTCTCAGCACACTTGTATACCTGCACATGTAACTTGTACTAGACACTACAAATAGAGATACTAGAATTCCTGAAGCCCTAGACAATTCTGTCGTTCAACGCATGAACATGGCCATTTATTTTGGACGTACTTGTCGAGGACGTTCTTTTGAATTACCTGTAAGCACCGACCACAGTGCTGAAGACCTCAGATTGGCAAAGTGAAGGTCCTTCACAAGCTCCTCCTACCATCTGTGTATGGCGAAACCTGTAGCAGTACAGCCCAACGGTGGACAGAAACGGAAAATACTTTCTGAAGTAGTAATTGTAGAGAGTATTTCTAATTAATGTACACAACATGGAAATTGAACTTCCAATACATTGAAGTTGCAAAATCTTGTTATGAACATAATATCCAAAAGAAATGAAGCACTGTACAAAAATGGATTTTTCATGTTCGCAGAAACCGTATGCGGCCTATCTGGACGTACAATGGAAAAATAACGACATGGAGGGCACTGTAACACATAGCAATGGACATCAAACAAGGCAGCGTATACAACCCTTCATTAGTCATGCACGTGCAGACTTCACTCCACTACAAATCCTGTGCACACTGATGGTGCTTCCAACAACAGTTGTACACACTCCTCATTCAGTATTGTAATTCAACGCTATCCTTCACTACATACGGATTGCACATTTAGTAAGCGTGCACAAAAACTTCGTTCATACATACAGTATTGGAAAAACTAGCACCCAAAATTTGGTTGACATTTGTACTGTTCTCCTAGACTGTTCTCCTACACCACACATTGTTGTCTTCCTTCACGTGCGCTATACAATTGGAAGCAGATCCAACAGATGAGTATGTGGTTACGCAACCTGTCGTAGGCATTCCATACCATAAAACGAATTAGTGCATTGACTATAGAAATGACCATCACAAATATGCATGCGCCTTTTTTTTTTTTTAAACTTTCTTTGGGAACATACTACATGTCCAAGTTCATGCTTCTGAACTAAGGCTGCTGTTACAAAATTCTTCCGCTAAGCTGTGCTATTAAGGACGATTTAGTTACCAACAAAACTGTTTCGTAGTTGCCATTCAAAGAAATTGTGACGGTAGTCACATCCACCCACAAATTCTCGTACTAACCATGTACATCTAGTACTAATGTAAGTATCAATGCGAGCACTCCTACTTTTTATCGTGTGCGTTCTGAACACAGACAGCACACACCGCCTACAAAGTTCTCTATCATACTGAGAATGCTGTAGTCTAGAAGTTACATGGGAACTTACAAGCATGCGTTTAGGTCGTCGTCGACTCCTTGCACTTTACTTTCGTTTCTGTGAAAGGAAGCAACTTCTATCACATGAAGTGCTTTACATGCAATGCATTATATTTGTTCATGAATGTGAAGTCACTGTATAGTAAAATGACTTTCAGTGAGATACATAACAGTTTGCACGAATGGCAAGCACAAGTTCTTATACTGAATTTTGAAGTAGCCAACACAAAGTAAAATTGTTTTATAAGTCATTGACATGGCTTTTGTATTGAATGACATTATTGAAGGCTATACACTTCAAGCATTGAAGGGCCCTAGAAGCACAGACAACAAAACCTGCAAAATTTGTCATGTCATTCAACTACTCCGACGTGCAAGCTAAAATGCTCTTGAAGAAGACCTGCACAACTCATACGAAATGAACGTCTTCATAGTCTTTTGCTCAAACGTACCTTCCGTCCTTTTCTTGGGGCTTTCACCTGGGAAGCCTTCGTCTGTTTACGAGTGTTTCTAATATTGACTCCTTTCACTTCTGTCTGTCTTCCTTCATCACTTCTCTTCTCATCATCCAATATAAGAGGTCGCTCTGCAGTACTAGTTTCCAACTTCTTCCTTTTTGCAGGTCGACTTGGAGGATCCTTCTCTGCTTCCAGTTGTATATCCTGCAAGGTAAATTGTTGGTATTCAGAAAAGGTCTATGTCCACTACAGTCTCTGTATACTCCACAGAAGGGACATGCTTTGTCACAGTATATTGAAACTATAATGTTGTGGCCACCATTTCTGTTACGGAGTCTTACAGGCGGACAAAATGGCATACTCATATCTGTAGAACTGAATGTAACTTGTCTAGTACCGAATAGACAGTTTTCTTTTACAAGTGCCCATTCAAAGAAACACTGTCAGCACTTCTAAATGCAAGGAAAGTGAATGTGCAGTACTACTGGAATGCAGATTTCGAAACGCATACCTGCTTGCCTTTCCGACAGAATTCCCTGATGTGCTGACCAGCAACGTTCTTGTCCTCTGCATCACGGTTTGTAGCAGACCTCGCCTCCTACATGCCCGACTTCGACCCTGCATTATGATCAGGCAGCAGAACGCCCTTGTCACTGGAAAGAACCTGTCCAATAGAAATGGTCGTCATAGTTTCCCCTATAGGCTCCACTACGGCAGTAGCAAATGGATTTCTTAAGGTCATCTTCCCAGTGCTTGAGTCACTTCCATCTTCGTCAGAGTCACTTTTTGCGTCTTCTTCGCTTTCTTCATCTTCTTCGTTTGAGGACTTGAAGGTGTCCGTGGATTCAGTGTCATCGCTTCCTACAAAGGGGGTGCCCTTGTCAACAGCGTGCACGTCGTGCGGCGCCTTGTCAATGAACAACGCTGGACGTTGCTTGGCGACCACAATTTCTTCCGTAGCACGCTGCGTCAAGCCTTCTCCTTGTTCCTGACTTTTCATGCGCTTCAAGAAGGCCAGCTCCGGCTCCCACTGACTGAACAGCGCCTCCAACACCTCCAGTCGCTTGTTGAAGTCTTCTGTTGCTTGGGTCGTTGAATTGTTTGCTTTCGTTGCGCATCGAAGTCGTCGACGTTGCGCAGCTGCCTCTTGCACTTGTGCCCACTCCTTCTCAAGTGCCGCTTCCATCTCTGCTGCGTAGGGCTCGCGTTTGAGGTCCCTTGCCTGTGTGACAGTGTCAGATGGTTTTCTGAATGAAAAAAGAACAAGACATAGGACAGAAAATGAAAAAATAAATATTCTTCACAATGTTCCTTACCAGCTCCACGAGCACGGCCTGTGCCACTGCTTTCTTCGTTGTGTGCCTTGATGCTCTACCTCGGGATATGGTAGCCATGTGCTCTGACTTTTCCTAGGACTCTTTACTCTTTTCTTTTTTTTCAATGCATCCCAATACTCTTCTAACAAGTCTTGTGGTCTGTCTAGTCCCTTATCTATGAGCTGGTTCATAGCATACCGGAAATTGATGAGGGTTGATCCAGCGGTTTTCCTCAAGTACTTCTCGCTCACGGTACTAGATTCTCCATAAAATTCATAGTCACTCACTAGACGTTGCAGAAGTCTATCTTTAGCATCAACGGTTTGCTTTCCCCAACCTACATTTGGGTCTAGCTCTTTCACAAAAGAAATTATGTCCCCATGAAAAAGACTTGCCATTTTCCCGATTGGAGTGCCGCTCTTGTCTAGGTACAGTGGTCGTCGGCTGTTACTAGGCGATGGAACAGTCGCATGAATCTCCAGAAGTCCCGAAGAAGATGGTGGAGGACTAGTGCCTCCTTTGCTACTCGTTGCTTGCAGAGTCAGTGCTGTATCCTCTACAACTGCTAGAAGTGCATAATTCTCATAAACTCTTCCGTGGCGTCCTTCTTCGTAGCGATGGCGCTCTAGATAGTGTCGACCACGTGTGTCGAAGTCAGTCCTCCGGTCGTCGTGGTAAAACTCTGAACTTGTAGCAGTACATGTTAGAAGCAGCTCCCAGAATATTGTTTACGTAACAACTCTTGTGCAACTAAAATGAAGAAATTGTAAAGCTTCACTACGGACTAAGAAGACATTGAAGTCGCCAGTGCTGCCAATTCAGAAGTGCAAGCACCATCCAACAGAACGGTTACATAGTACAACAAATACATGAAGCACATGCAGCACATCCCACGTCATGTACAAGTAAAAACATGTAACAGAAGCAATCAGTGATGTTTGAAATTCCTGTACAAGTGAAACTGCTAGCAATGACCTAAAACCGCAAGACAACTCACAATGTATATAGAAGTGACTCATACAACAGAAGAGTATGCTACTGCAACATTGGAGCACTGAGAAAGACATGTACCGACATTGGTGTACCCGCATGTCGGAAATTGCAGAACGTGCTGCTACATTGCGAAGGCCGCAGACCAAAGAAGTTTATAGACACAGAAACAGAAATGATACAAAACGGAAAATGGTTGGCCACAAACGGAATTGTATGCACTGTGACATACAGCGGACGCTGAGGGACACAGCGAAGTACCTCTGCGTTCTTCAGAAGTTGGAATGATATCGTAGGGATGGCTTCTTCCAGCATATTCCAACACACGTCCATCATAATGTTTAGGACCACTGTAAGGAACAGGCGACCATGGCCTTCGAAAAGGGGTTGGATACGATCCAACAGAGGACTGTCCATAGTTGATTCGGTAATCCTCTCCCCAGTCACCCCCTCCACGACTGTGACCTGCATGAAGTGGAAATCCTGACTCTGCCGGTCTGGGAGGGCCTTCAATCACCCGTGACCGACTCGAAATGAGGCGTTCTCTTCCATCCTCTTCGAATATGCTAGGTCGTTGGTCTGGGGATGGCCGTGGGCGCTCGTCTGCGACCTTTTCTGTGCTCTGAGAACGTCCTCCTACATATTTTGTAGATGCTTCTATGGATGCATCTGAAGATAGTGTTGTGCCTCGCTCCAACGCGGCTGATTTCTTTGACATTGTGTTTCTGCGTTCTCGCCCCGGCCACGTGCCAAAAATTTCGACTACCTGCATTGAAGAAAATGATGAGGACACCCATGTTAGACTGCATCCCACGATTCCGTTTTGTAATATGGGGATAGTTTGAGAGAAAGTAATATAGTACAAGCCTTCCGTTCTAGTGGCGCTTCCATTGACCGTCCACCTGCATGACTGAAAGTAAATAGCAAAGCATTGAACTGTACGCACTAGAATGTTCTTAAAAACGAGAAATTCTTGTCATTGTCATCTGCTGGACGGTGTGGCAAAAGGCACAATCACGAATACATTGTAAATACTGGAATCGATACAAGCACATGAAACTGAACAGGGAAACAAGACAGCAAAAAAGGGAGTTTGCTGTATTTTGAAGGACATGAAGTCTTAGGTTATTGCAGAAGGCATCTAGGGTTTCTAATGCAATATAGTGGATCGCACAATTTAATAGGGCTGTGAATGGCTAAGCCACTGTACAAAGTGTAACTACGAATTCATGAACTTCCGAAAATGAGAGAAATGCAGAAGCTTGCTGTGATGAATATGAACAACACGGGATTGACGTCGCTGCACAGGGCACCAAACAGAAGCTAATGAGGCGATTGCATGTGCCCTTAAAACGGTACTTCTATGGCCGTCACTTGTACTTATGCAAACTAAACTGCAGTAGGTGCTAGTAAATGTGATATGGCCTACGCTACGTACAGAAGCCTACTACCTATAGACCAATAATTTTTAGTATTGCAAGATGGCAGACAGAAAGTACTGCCTGACTTTCTGAAGTACTCATTGAGCATCGCTTCTTCTAGAGCACGTTCATTTTACGAAAAGCAGACACTGAAACCCTACATTCTGTATGTGTAATGAATTTCCACGGACGCGGCAATTCTACAACGCTGTGCAAAGCTGCACCACCCATCCAACATGGAAATGCAAGTCCAACACGTCGGTCCATGAAGAATGATTGAGCATTACTATACTGTCACTCACGTTCGTGTGTGAAGGAGTTGTATGAAGAACCGCCGTGTGTGGATCAGCAGCCTTCTGTCGGAGTCGTGGTGTTCTGCGCAAGAATTGTTCACCTACAGCACCCGGCCGCATCTTCCGCCGCCGATGTTTCTTCCCCCTCGAGACTTCGCTGTTGCGCTGTAGATGGCTTTCCTCACCCGCAAAGACTGCTCGAAGTGAAGTCGCTTCGGTGAATCCACGTACAAGTAAGTCCCGTTGCACTGCATCGTGGAGACTCTTCTTCCTGATGTTCCGCTCCTCCTCGTAAGCACTGATATGAGAGGTAGTGTTTTCCACCGTTAATGAAAAGTCCATTTTTGGCGGCGGAAGGGACAACTGCGCTGGTAATGAAGAAGATACAAATCTGCTACTTTAGAACTGCGACGACTGTACTAGTACCAGTGTCATTACTGTAGCAAGGCACATGTCTGAACGGTAACTGGCACTGTAGTAGATGTTTCCTACGATGGACTGTTTTGCTTTGTAAGCCATAGCAGTAGCAGGAATTCCGACCATGGGGACTCGCAGTAGACAACGAACTTCTTAGATGACATAGTGTATTTGTATGGAAGAAAACAATTGTCTGACTGCTCTCTTGGATAACATCTTCTACGATGTACTTCAAGAGCAGCAGTACTTTGTAGACGCTGCTAAGTACACGAAAGTATTTTTTTCCCACTGCATTGTTCTACAGTGCAAAAGAGTTTTCTGAGGGCACACATGTGCCTACAAAGCAATCATGCGAAACAGACAGATTTCATGTTGGCATCTGTTCACGACGAGCGTTCATTCAAATCAGTACTTCGTGGCAATCACTGGTGCCCTCGAATTTGTGGGTCGTCGACGTACATTAGGAGCTCACACGATGTATCCTGAAAGAACAAAACATTATATTTGTTTCTATAAAATATCATTGATGATCGTGGCCCCGCAGAAAATGGACTGTATATGTTGGAAGCTTCGAACAGAACAATATAGGAGAACAGAAGTACTTATTTGAAGAAAAGTGAATTTCACTTGAACTTGGTGATAGTACGTCGTGGTTTGTATTCATGGTTTTCATATGAACAATACAAATAGAAATCGTGTTCATGCACTTGGGATGATGTAGTTTGTTAGATCGAGTCCATGCATCACGAATTTAGAGGTGACTTGTTAGAAGCCTCTTCCATATATGAAATGTACGCTATGCAATTACTTTTGGAATCACAGAGTGAGGACAACCCTGAGGTCGTCACAAAGTAAATGGAATGGGAAAATTGCAGAGGATGGAATACAATACACAAGGAAAACTGAATCTGAAATGTGAAAGGAAGTTTTTATTTTCTGTACATGTACATGGTAGAGTTGTCACGATTTGTATAGAATCATTCATACAATACCATAGACGGTTGTTGTTGTTGACAATGACTTGGTTCTATCAGAATATCATATGACAAAAGACACAGTGAGGTGTTTTGTGAGCACTTACAGTAAGGAAGTCACAAACGGTGGAAAAGTATTACCGAAGTGTGGGAGCAATGTGCAATATGCATTCCGTAGTAATATGAGAAGATAACATCAAAGAACAATGGCGTCTGATTTTGTGATGCCTCGCAATGTTAGTCCTCTAGTCATTGAAGAGCATGTGAACACATTAAATTTGCGATAATAAAAATGCCATTCTTATACAATGGGATTGCCCTGAGTTTGTTCTCAGTGAAGTGCAAGTCTGCAGACCTGTAGGATGACTGCGTCATAGTATGATATGACATGTGCACAGTGGATTGTCTTGAAATTGTGCACCTATAAATTACAAATTCTGAGAAGTTGTGCAACGTGTCTTGTACAAGTGTAGCGGAATAGAAACTTGTGTATGCAAAACTGATTTCATGCATTTTCTACAACGCTTGAACTTGAAGAGGAAGGTACTAAACATCCAATGTGCAGCACTGAATTCTTTTGCAGAGGACCGGAGCTTGTATACAGTACTTGTAGCATAAGCGACAATTGTACTAAAAAGTAGCATTGTGATTTGTGTAGGACACATTCTAGCAGAAGGGTTCTACTACGCTGTGCAATTCAAGTACCGTGTAGAAGTCTGGAAATTCTCTTTCTGAATGTGAACATCTTGGAGACATGAGCGAACAACTTGGAATATGCAGAAATTGGAAAGTTTTCTCTGGTAAGCCATGAATTTCTTATAGTGATGCATGTTATGCCCTTTCTGAAAGGATGTATCATGTGATGGTGTTCAGAAATTGACATCTCAGAAGAAAATTGGCAAACCAGCATTCAGTTTTTCATTTTGAAGGTATTTAGCATCGCAGACAATAGAATGTTGCCTTGTGGAAATGCTTATGTATTGAGGTTCAAGGTATGGCATCTGTACTTCTGGAATGTGCAATGTGTAAGCCTTGAATTCTGTAGCCTATACAGAAAATTTTGACAGTATGTGCTCGGTTTCCAGAGGCCATGAAATTACGTTCGCTTGAGGACACACCTGCTGTGGTTACAATTGCACGTGCATCTCTTCAATGGACGAAGTCTTTGTTTCTGTCACTCACGTTAACCAAAGGTAAACATTGAATGCCATATGTTTGGAAGAGAGGGCACGCATTTAGAACATGATTTCACATTTAACATTTTACAGAATGTCACAGCATTTCGTTAGTTCTCGCTTGTGGTATATGTCACAGACTAAACGCACATTCTATGGAACATCAATGTGCAGGGAACTAAAGTATACATGATAAACTACGCATATGAATCATAGGCGATTCTCATTTGTACGCAAATTGGGATAATTGAATTTCAAGGAAGGCCATGTTCAAAGGGACGTACGCATTATTTTCAGACGTGGACTTACCTTTTAAGAACAAGCGCAGAATACATATCCTCTGACTTCCACGATAGTTGTTTACACCTTATCACTATCTACAAACAAGAACTATTTTGTTTGTGACAAGGAAATTCATCATGTCAACACATACTGGTCTACATATTCCACGGGAAGATTTAATCTTCAAAACAAAACTCAGGGTTGCAAGAGAGAAACAGTGTAATACGTTTCGGTGTCCTTGCATGAAATGCCACGGCGGTCGTCGTTTCAACATACAAGTAATACGGGAGCACTTGCAAGTTTACAAACGCGATCCATTTTTTATGCATTCCATGTTAGGGGGTGATCCGGAAGGGGGTTATCCAGAAGAAGGGATATGGGTGAATGCAAGCGGGGAGACGTTGCCAACACCAAATGTTTTTGACGATGAGCGTATGCGAACGGAATATGCGGAGCACATGGACCTTGATCATGATATACAACGACAACTATTTGATGCTTTTGATGAAGGGGATAGAATTCGTGAAGAGACACAGCATGCTGAGGAGCAAAACAGTGGAAGTGATGATGTCTCCCATGACACAGAGTTACTGGATGAGTTGTATGAACAAGCAACGCGACCAGTTTTTGAAGGAAGCAAAGTCAGCGTCATTTCAGCCACAATTGTT
Source organism: Rhytidiadelphus loreus (assembly GCA_947034895.1). Lineage (NCBI taxonomy): Eukaryota > Viridiplantae > Streptophyta > Bryopsida > Hypnales > Hylocomiaceae > Rhytidiadelphus > Rhytidiadelphus loreus. The sequence goes on along the minus strand of OX344761.1, from coordinate 49,905,001 downwards.
CTGATGAATATGGCCGTCATACATGGTGTGAGTAATGCTTACGTTGATGAATGCATGAAATATTTATCAAGTGTGCTATTGCCTGCTAACAACAAGCTTCCGGTCAGTCACTATGAGGCAAAAAAGTTGATCAGCAGGTTAGGATTGAACTACAACATTATTCACACATGTCCTGAAGGTTGTGTGTTGTATCGTGGTGAAAACGAGAACTTGACGGAATGTCCAAGTCCGGGCTGTGGGAAGTCCAGATTTATAAACGGTTCAGCAGTAATCCCAGCAAGAGTAATACGACACTTTCCGTTGATACCTAGGTTACGTCGGATGTTTCGATCCCCAGCTATAGCTGAACTTCTACGTTTTCATTCTGATCATCCGAACATGGAAGAGGGTGTAATGAAGTCAGTTGCAGATAGCCCCGCTTGGAAGCATGTCCATTCTAACATAGACCCTTCATTTGGGCATGATGTCAAAAATCTGCGATTTGGAATGTCCCTGGATGGTGTGAATCCGTTCGCACACAACAGTACGAGTCATTCAACATGGCCGGTGTTAATCCTGATTTACAATTTGCCACCGTACTTGGTCACGAAGAAGTTCTTCATCCAATTAGGCATACTGGTGTCCGGAAAGTTGTCACCTACCAACAAAAACATTGATGTATTCATACGTCCATTAATAGAAGAGCTCCAAGAACTTTGGATAGGAATTACAGCCCAAGACTTTTCAAAGCCCCCAGGAGAAAGGCGTTTCACATTAAGAGGTATCTTGATGTGGACAATATCAGATTATCCTGCATATGGCTTAATTTCAGGTTTGTGCACGCATGGCTACAAAGCATGCACTGTTTGTGGGCCTGCCACTGATGCTCGACCAGCTAAATCAGGTAACAAAATAGACTCTCAGAAGAAGGCAAAGGGGAGGAAGATAGTGTATGCTGGCAGTCGGAGGTGGACCAATAGAAGCCATCCATATCGTACAAATCTGCAGTTTGATGGAAAGGTAGACTTCAGAGCAGCTCCAACGAGAATGACTGCTGACGAAACATGACGTTGTGGTCTGGAACGTGAAGCCTATTTAGCGGGAGGGGGAAGAAAGGGTGCAGAAAGTGATCATGTTCATGAACATGGAGTGAAGCGTTGCAGTGCGTTCAACGATCTGCCATATTGGACGGTGAGAGGAATATGCACTTCCAAATGTATGCGTTTTAGAAATTGTTGCATTCTTTTTAGTAATAGCAAAGGTTGTTTGCCTTCACATGTGTTTTCCATGTGCTGACGTCTGTACTGCTATGTGTACACCTACTTACAAGGCAGTACTTCTCGAAACAGGTCGTGTTGGAATTTAAATATGTCGTATGTTGTAAGTTGTCAGGCTCATGTCAATGACTGAACTTTGAAGAGAACATTGAGTGTACACATTTTTTCCCAAAGTGGATTGTGGTGGATGTTGGGCAGTAACACTTATCACTGCCGAAGTGAGTACTGTTGAACGACGAAACAAGGAAAGTGTTTTCTATTTTAACAAATCTGCTTAAAGAATCCATATGAATTACTATATGCAGAGACTGAAAGGCAATATGAGTGAGAATTAACGTAGTCATTGCAGTTAGTGCTCACTAGTGTTGAATGACTTCCTAAGAAGAGAAAGAAGCAAAAGTACACAGATGTCGTCCTCTGCCAAATTGAACAAAACGTCTGTAACTTATAAGATTCATTTTATGAATGAGTACTCTTGGAACATCCTTGAAATTCAGCCTTCATGTTTATAAGAGGATAGTATATAGTACAGGAAACCATAATCTTCTGAATTGAAAATAGCAGTTCTAAGACAAGAATGCTTAATTTGTAGTGTCAAGTGTTTTGAACAAAGCAGTCTTTCTGAATTACTGAAACGTGAATATTGTGTACAATTGAATTTCAGTAATGCATGGGTCAGATGCTATTGTATAACATAATTATATAAAAAGAAGGCAGGCATACGTACTGTATATCTTGTCTGAAACACAAGACTATGTGAATACCTACAAGGAAGGCTAGTAGACATAAATAATTTTAGTCCTAAAATTCAGTCACAAAATGGTTGTAATTGAATCATACTTTGTACCAATGACTAAAAAGGCTACAAGTCACTTCAATAGAGTAAGAGCATTGAATTTGTCTTGGAGTATTGTAGTTGTTCTGCAATAGGAAGTTCTGTTAGAACAACTTCATCATTCACTACTCAAACCTATTGAACAAAAAGTGTTTGTCATGGACTGTATCTTCGGACTTTCAGGTTTGATGAGTTTCAGTCAAAGAAAAGCAATAACTGTAGCTTGCATATTGTATATGTCATGAACACAGATGGACGGGGCCAAAGTGTTCATCATTGCAGAAAAAAACAAATTTGTACTGTACACACATGAGAAACTTCTCCAAATTTGGTTAGTAACAGAACAGAGAAATATACGAAGCGTACAGTATGTTCGAAACGACAGGAAACTATGAATGTCCTTCAATGCTTTCTTCAGTGAGAACAAAGAAATATACGAAGCGTATAGTATGTTGGGAACGAGAGGAAACTATGAACATCCTTCAATGCTTTCTTCAGTGCGTCTGAAGATGAATGTCATGGTGCTATAAAAGTACTCCACTTCTAGTATGTTACTGAATTTTCTTGTACGTGAAGTTGTAGAATTTATGTTGACGGCAAACAATCTTTCAAATTATTGAAATGTCTGACGTGCTCTGTATTTCTGATGCATTACCACCATGTGGACATGGGGTCTGTGCTTTCAGAAACTACTTTGCCGACATTTGCTGGATCCTATGCATTGTGAGAAGAATCTTTGTGAGAACATTACAAAGACAATATGGGGAGGAAAGGATTCTATTGGTAGCAGGCAGGACATGGAGGCTATGAGCATTAGACAAGATTTATGGCTACAACCTTCTTGAAATAGCAAGGATGAATTCTATATACCTACAGCTCCATATATTTTAAATGGAAGTGAGAGGACAATAGTCATGGACATTATAAAGAAATTGAAGACTCCAAGCAATTATGTTGGTGCAATCCACAAGTGCTTGGAAGAGGGCAAGTTGCGTTACATGAAATCACATGACTTCCATGTCCTCATGCATCAAGTACGTGATGCTCTATCTAAATGTACATTTCATTTGTTGAAGTTGCTTTGTAAAAATATGTTAGTGACGGTGAACCTCAAATTTCAATACAACCTGCACAGAATATTCATGAAAGGAGTATTTCATGAATTAAATGTTCATCTCATGAAAGAATCGGAATTCCACAGTTCAGCAGGAATGACTTCAAGTAATTTGAGTACTGCGTTTGAGTACCAATAGTAAGTACAGAAGCATATGTATAGTTTGTTGGAAAAAAGACATTGTGAACTGTACATTTTTGTGTAGGTACTACCACTGGCACTGCACAACGTTCTTAGTGAAGAAGTGCGGCAAGCGATCATAAAGGTCAACCGAGTTTTCCAAAGATTATGTGCAAGAGAAATCAAAATAGCGGACCGAGATGCAGATTTGAAGGATGCAGCTGACGCTTTGTGTCTGTTGGAGAAAGAATTTCCTCCAACATTCATGGACATCATGTCTCACCTAATGATCCATTTAGTACAAGAACTTTATATTTGTGGACCAGTTCATTGTCGATGGATGTACCCAATAGAGAGGTACATGAAAACTTTGAAAGAGTATGTCAAAACGTATGCTAGACCAGAAGCGAGCATGGCAGAGGGGTATGCTATGTCTGAAACTTTGGGATATTGCACGGAATATCTACAATGATTCCAAGCAACGTGTCGTCGTGTTTGGGATGATAAGGAGGAGCAGAAAATGAATGATGAAATGCTGCAAGGAAGTGGTTGGCCACGTCAAATGTCATCACAATTTCTAGCATGGGCTCATGATTTTGTGCTCTCCAATTCAACAGACTTGGAGGAATGGCGACAGTAAGTTGAACTTCACTTTCAGAGTGTTTTGTATATTTTTTCGTTGGATCAAGTCTTCCATGTAGGAGTACACACTTACATATGCAAGAAATTGTCATTTGTATTTCTTGAGGATATGTTTCTAGAAGAGTAACATAAGAAAACATTGTTTTCCAGTAATAGATTGTTAGGAATAGTGTTGAGAAACAGAGAGAGATTTGAAGTGCAAGTTCTAGATATAGAATATAAAAGCATGCATATCCTTCAACTATGTCTATGTGTCACACAGAGTACACAGACATAGAAGTAGTGCATTCACTCTTTTTCTCATGAACAGAATATACAGGGTTGCATGTGAAGAGAGGGCAGCATGTAAGCACGCTTTCCGCCGGGAGCATGTGCGTCGATATGGACGACATTCTAGAATTCAATATCCAGAGGATTGCACAACATTGCCTAAATTTGCTGACTGGTTGCATGTAGAAGTTGAGAAAGCCTGCCAAGAAGAGAACAAGCCTTCTATAGATGTGATAGAGGCCTCTAAGCTTCCAGAGACAAAAGCAACTTCTTACAGAGCCATGTATGCTCATGGAATGCACTTGCGTGTGGAAAGTGCTGAAGAAGAGAAAGTGACATGCGACAGTGGCATTGCAACATCAATATTGTGTCGTAAAAGAGGAAGGTCTGCAGAAGAGGTTCCATATTGGGAAACCATGGAGTACGTCGGATCAGTTCAGGAGATACTGGAGATAGACTACCGCAGTCATTGTTGTGTTTTGCTTGTTTGTTCATGGGTACCGGCAAAATTGGGAGCAAGCAATGCAACAGTGGTGCATGACAAGTATGGTTTTACAGTAGCTAATTTCTCCAATCGCGTTGCTTTGGGAGCTAATTCCTTCGCATTTCCAAGACAATGTCAACAAGTATTTTTCTCAGACGACTTGCAACAAAGAATAAATAATGCAGGGGACTGGAAGGTTGTTTGTGGAACAGAAGTGCGAGGGCGACGTGTGGAGGGTCTAGCAGCAAAGCCTAACATAGACATTCTTGCTCCTAGTAGGGATGCAGACTTTGAGGGGCTCAGAGTTCCTAACTAATGGATACGACAATACTTTTGTTATATTTATTGCACAGAAGAAGATGTCAACAACATCCTTACATACTGTAAGTACTAGCAGGTACGTCGTATTACACTAGTAGTAAAGTATACTCATGTCTTTTTCACAGTAAAAGTCATTTATCACAAGTTGCAATGTTTTCTGTACATAACAAACTGAAGGCCATTGCTATCGTGACGCGATGCACTAGAGGACTGCTCATGAACATCATCGTAGTAAGCAACTCATTTCCAAACAAACAAAATGACAGATGAAGTGTTTCATACTGTAATAAATTGCTTGAACCATGATTCTCCAATGTCATATCCCATGTGACTTCCATAATGTGGTGCTGCATTTGTGGGAAAAATGCAAGCATTTCGGAGGACATCATGTTGTATGTGAAGTTCTGTTTTTTGAATCAATTTTTGGAAAACTAAAGTACTAAATGCTCAGTAGCGTGCAGGCTACGAGAAGAAGTAGTGAAGGAACTCTGTAAGGCATAGTATCTTTTGTTTCACGACGATAGGGCATTTCTTGGAGTGAAAAGGCACTTCCACTGTCAGCTTTCGAGGTCCACAAGGAAATCTTTGTTTGCCCTCTATGAACAATAGCAGTTTCAGAATTGTTAATGTCTTCTACAATAAGTTATAGAAGGCCCGGAGTCTTTTCGGAACATTTCTTATGTTCTCAATGAACAAGAACATTGAATCATATACTTCAAACTCTAGAATAATATTCCCCATAATTGATTAAATGAAAAATTCTAAAATTAGCATATTCAGAAATCTGTATACAATCGTATAGAAGTCAATGTATCCAATTTCTACTGAGGGAATGTCAAGAAGTACATCAACTAGAACATGCCGTTTGTCAATCATTTTTTGTTTTCTGCTGAAATTTCTGAACTTCATACAACTTCAGTGTCATGACTTTCATTATTACACATGAACCTCTTCTACAATCATTAGAAATTCAGTATCATCAAATGCATTGCCAAATGTTGAGATTTTATTTTCTAAATATGTTACTGAATGTTGAAAATCGCAAGTTCCAGAATCATATGTTATAATGTAGAAATATAGGTTATAACCACTGATACAACTACAACTCATTGTCCAATATTAATATAAGACCATTACTTCTTCCATGTAGTGGAAGAAGATAAAGTCTTACGTTTAAAACAAATGATTTATGTTTTCCAGAACCTGATTATGTCAGGGAAAACATGTTCGAATTGCACATAACGTTTGCTGAAACGTGATGACACAGCATTCAAATAATAGAAGCACTCACAGTTTCAAAGAAGTTTACAATCATGCACGTGTCTATTGTTCATTCGTTGGATGACAACATACAGTCCGCCATAACGAATGCATTCATTGGACATTAAAATCGTTGTCCATCCATTGCAAACGTGGCAGAATATACTGCTAGTAGCATATCCACGTACATTACGATAGGGCGACAATGAGTTCTATAAGACATGACTATTCATTTATGTTTCCTGTAATGTTGTCTACGCTACTGTAAACAGAAAATACAAAGTAAACAAAGTCTGACATTTTGAATTCATTTAAATGATGGACACTGTTAGCTCCAATGGACTCTCCAACGCAATAGCACAGGTCGGCCAAGCCAAACATTCCAAACTGGACATCTAACAAAAAAACATTGGAGAAAACATGCATTTTAGTACCATTTTCTTCTAGTGTTATTACTTTGCAAATGGAGCATTAGATATAGTGTCAAAGTTACATTCATTGCATAATTATTTAGCAATGGGGATAATGCATCCAAAAAATGGAATTGAAATTAACTTTCAAAATACAAATACAAGTAGGAATGTAGGATGACCCCAAAACTATGTGTTTTCACCAATAAGTTGTTTCATGCTCATTTTTCATTGATTATTACCAATTTCTACATAACTTTTTAACTTCTAAAATGCTTACTAAAGGAACCTACTTTGACCAAGCTCTAGTGTCTTAATAATTTTGAATTTTTGCATAAATTTTCTAATCATCATGCTCTACATGTAAAGCTTTGTTTTATATTATTCCAATATGTATTGCAAAATCAAAGTTTTTTTTAGATTATAGTCTCAAAACACGTAGCTCTAGCACTTACTCTAAAAAAATTAATGAAATGAATTTGATTGGATAGACTGATATCTCTAGAACCAATTTTGAATTCCAATTAATGAAAGGAAATTGAACATGAGAGTTTTGTTTTGTGGGTAATGATTTCTTTTTTAATTCAAATTTCAAAATTTTACAGTAAAAAGATGAAATTATAAAATATTATTTTCAAGCTTGAGAAACTAGCCTATCATTAGAACTAACATTTTTGAAATTTCATGTCAAGTTTTTTAGCAATTTAGTTTTCTTTTCATCATATTCTTTTTTTCTTTTCAATTTTATTATAGATTGAATATAAATTTTTCTTTGGTTAATAATTTTTCATATATTGTAAACTCATTTTTCAATACATTGTATACTAAACTCAATCATTTGCGTCTCCAAGTGTGAGCAGTTACTGCTCTTTTGGGCACATTGTATACAATGCACAATTTATAGGACACAAGCGTTTTTATAAGAAGTTTGAAAGACAATACTTCACTTTGGAAAGAGTTATATTAAAAAAAATTCTTAAGTTTATGTACTATTGAAGATCATTGATCTTGAAATCAATGGAGATTTCCAAAATAAAATTTGCACCTTGAATATAGACTCATAAAATTTTATTGAACAAGTTAAATAACAAATTGTGCTTGACAAAAAATAATGAAGATGACAATTTTTCCTTGCCTTGGAAAAGAGGATTATGAAGCAATTTTAGGTTGCAAAACTTTAAAAACTAGACACATACAATGATTTATCACATATAATGGTAATTTAGGCTCTTTCATGGTAATTATAATTCAAGTGTACTATGATACCACTCTAAATATTATATTAAAAAGACATAAGAAGCTCTAAAAACAAATTGTATTTAAAAAATACATTCTTGATATAAGAGAATAACAAAAATGCTACACGAGCAATGACAAATCTAAACTAATATTGGTTCGATAATCAATATCTGAAACTAATTTCATATTTTAATATCGTTTCTTATTGCTTGTTCGCAATGGGAATACAATCCTTGTCCGATTGTGACAATGAACTCTTTGTCTACGGTGTCTCTTGCAATGTCGTCGATGATGATGTCCTACCTTGTGATTCTTCCGCTTATGGTATTGTTGTCTTTTATGATGCCTTCGTCTATTGTGATGTCTTCGTCTTCTATGATGTCTTTGATGGCGTCTAAGGCGCTTTGAAAATGATTTATAGTACTTCCTATGTATTTTGTGATGTTTCCTTTCAGGTATTGTGGCTTTTTCTTCACCCTTTGTTTGATCTTGTTGCTCTTTCAACACATATCTAAAGCCATTTTTTGTTACCTTGCCAGATTTTACCATGCCTCTTAAAGCATTTGAAAGACATTTTTTGGTGGTGCAATCTATTTGAGTGTCGTTTTCATCTTGGCGTTCTAAATGCTTGCGAATTTGTACAAAAGTAGCACCCCTACGTTCTTTTAGATGAAGCATAGCATTATGGAGCATAGATTCATGTTGTGAAAAGATTGCCATGATGGATAATTGAGTAGACAATTTTTAAAACCCCTGCATAAACCCTCCATTGACTATTTAATTATGTAAATGATTGAACTTATTCGAGGTTTAAAAATGCATAAAAATGAATGAAATATGGTAGTTTTAAGGAATTGTTTTCTTAAGACAACAAGATTTTTCCAATGATATCTACAATTTCATACCTTTATTCTCTCTCCAACATCTTACATAATTTCACAGATCAAAAATTACTAAATTCAAGTCCAATGAAGGGATTTCATGGCTTCACAAATTGAATTTGTGATTGCAATATATTTAAGAACTATTATAGATGAGAATTGATTGAAATGAAGTGAAAGTTATAAAAGTATAGTTCAACTTTAATTTTCTAAAAAGAAGTTTTTGTGTCTTCTTGTAATGAAGAGTCACATCCACTATGTGATGGCTCAAGACATGGTAGAAACCTCTAAACCACTTGGCATCCTACTTAATGACCAATCAACAAACTTTTATACATCCATTTATCTTCTATTATGATTAGTTTCCCTCAAAAGCACTAGTGATGGGACACTTGTGCATTGAAATACACCAATTTTCTAAAAGTATTCAAGTTGCACAAATTAATCTTTGGATCATTTCGACTTGCTTTTGTATTGAGAATCCATTTTACTTCTAAAATTTCCACCTTGTTTTTTATACATTTTATAACATCTAATTTATGACCTTCACCAAAGATTTTAAACCAATTTCACCTCAATACTACTCCCTTTGTCCCACTAAAAAACTCCAAAAACCTTTCCCATAAGAGATTAACTATATTTTTAGTCTTTGTGCCAATGATACATACATTCAAGAACTAGTGACCCATCTCCTAGATCTATACAAAATCTCCAACTTAGGCACCATCGTTTAGGCACCCCAAATCTATACGGAAAGTGTCAAATTTGAGCATCATTCGTGAATGCTTCCAGCTTGTCATTCTTGATGGTTTAAAGGTTGGTGGCAACAATGGGATTGTAGAACTATATGCTCCCAACCTAAATACCACAACAAGAAAACCAGGCCCCTTCATGAACAAATTTGCACTAGCACCCAAGTGGTCACCGAATCCATCGTCAATACTACTATTTGAGGAAGCATCAAGTACAAGGTGCTTCATATGGGCAAGGTCATGAAGAACTTTAAATGCACTATATTCATGTGATGACCTTTAGATTGAAATTGATTAAGATGATTTTAGGAGTGACCTTTGGGATTTATGTATTGATGAATATAGGCTGGTTCACTTTGTCATAGAGGGCTGGATTACAAACCACTACTCTAAGTGAAGGTACAACCAAAATGATGGAATGAAGTTAGGACTAAAATGGTGGTATGAAGCTATAACTAAATATGATGGAATGAAGCCAAAATGAAAATAATAGAGTTTTAAAGTTTTTATATGACTAAAATCGAAGTCCAATGAGTGTATTTTCAATTGATAGAGTTGAAAAGTTTTTTGAAGGAATCAATGGGAACCTTTGGAATTCATTATTTTCCAAAACAAAGTTCGGAAATTATTTTTTATTTTTTAAATTGAAAAAGTTGAAAGGTTTTTAAGGCAACTAATGGGACTTAAAAAAACAAGCCAAATTTAGGATACACTTTGCTACTATGGATTGAGTGGATTCTAAATTGAGTGGAATTTATCGATATTGACAAATATAGGATTCAATGCCTCCTATTTGTCAATATACATCTCCAAAGTCCAATATAACCTTTAAAGTTGGTATTTAGAGTTATCTTAATAACTCTGAAAAGACGAGCCTATAACTTTTTTTCCAATACTCATTTTGCAACAATCTATAAATGTGATCTTTAATATTATTCTTAAAAGATTTTATTGCATGTCTTCTATAAATCATAAACATATCACATTCACATCTTTGTGGAAATTTGAAATTACTATGATTTTAAATTTAAAGTGAAACAAGACATTTCAAATGCAAATATAGGTTCAAAATTTTTGAAAAAATCTCCTTATATTTATATTATAGTGTGGAACATCAAGGTGTAATTTTTTTGCCATGTAATTCTAAAATTAGAAATTCATCACAGTGGTTATCGGTCAAAAGTTCAAATTGCTATAAAATATTAAATTTTAGGAGTTTTGAAAAAATTCAAATTGTAGTAAAAACTACACATAATAATCCTCATTTCACTAGTGCACTCAAATTCGAAAAAGAGTATTTTCATGGCAAAAATTCAGTTTAAGAGAAAAGAGCACAAAATGCCAAAACACACTACATGGATTTGCCATTTTTTAATGTGGGAAAGTCATAAATATTATTTTGAAAGAGTATCCAATACCGTTCATTTAAATTGAATTCAAACTAATTTCTTCCTAAGAAACTTGATAGAAAAATAATTTGTTCCATCCTAGAGTTGAAGAAATATGACAATAATTATGCCAAGCTAATGCAATAATGATAACTCATATTTCTACCATAGAGGTGAGAATGAATGACATAGAACATAATAAATATTCCTCAATTAGGGGATAGCTAAAGAACCTATTAGTAACCTCTCTAAGTACCTAATGATTGCCTAACTAAATTAGTATTTTGAATGCTACACTATATGGGAGAAGTAGTAGATTACTCTCCCAACACTCCTCCTTAGTCCGCTATTCTCTCTACAAATCTATGATCCTTTCCTATGCTTCAAACTCTTCTCATGTCATTAGTCACAAGTGGCACTGCATCCCCTAAAAATGTACTTTGTTCAAAGTTTTGGTTAAAATGACGTCTACTTGCTGTTGTAAGTGCACAAATTCTAGAGAGATCTTCCCTTTTCTAATATGATCATAGTGAAATGTTTTCTCAATATGTTTGGTTCTTGCTTGAAATACTGGATTCTTTGCCATTTTCAAACAACTTTGGTTGTTACAAAAATGGTGATAGAGAGTGTGATAGATTTATGAATTTTGTTAAATAGATCTTGTATCTATATGACTTTTTTGTCGCTTCTATAAAACTCCTATATTAAGCCTTTGAGCTGGACTGGGCAACTTCATTTTGAGGTTTGTTTTTCCATGAAGTTGGAAAACTGCCGATGCTCATTATCTAGCCTAAGGTTGATTTTTGTTCATTTAGATCACCCAAATAATCATTGTTCAAGTATCCTTGTGGCATCACTTCTCTCCCTCTCAGATAGTGAATTGCAAGTTGAGAAGTGCTTTCCAAATAGCGGAATATGTGAATGGCAATGTGTAGATAGGCTTGTTTGGGTGCAAATGTGAATCGAGTGACTATTCCAACAACAAATGCAACATTGAGCTAAGTGTTTATAAGATTTAATAGTTTGCCTACAATAGTGTGGTAATAAACAACATAAGAGGGATCAAGAAGGGGAGAGTCCATATGGAGAGACAATGTACTATATAGTGTAGTTTCCATCGGAGTAGGAACATGCGTACAATCAGTAAATTACATATCAACAAGGTATTTTTTAATATAGCAATTATGAGACATAATGAAATTTTTTTATCCTTGAGGATTGTAGATAAAATCAACACCCAATGTAGATAAAAATTTTGTAAAATTTTGAAGTTTTTTGAAGTAAAAGACAAATAGACTAGTTTAAGTTAGTTCTAAAATTGAATAGAAGTGTGAATCTAGTCAATTAGACTTACAAATGTAAAAAGGACTATTAGACAACTGGATGAGGGAGTTAGGGTTAACTTGAACCAAAAAAATTAGACAAATAGACAATGCGGTTAACAAAGAGCTAGTTACAACAAGAAGCATAAGGACTAATAGACCATCAATTTTTTCTCTCTCTCTTAGGCTTGTAGTGATTGCTTGCCTATGTACTTTTGCATTCCTTCAACTTCAATAGAAAGCTTGTCTATTTGTCTCATATTTTTTCTTGTAGCCAATGATTGGCTTTTGCTTCATGCTTGAGAGTTAAGCCAGTGATTGGCATTGCTTCTTTTGTTTCTTCGATTGGTCAATTAGTCGAGAGTTGGTTTCTTTGTCAATCAATCCTTGTTACAACACAGTTTTTGAAGTGGGTTTGTGAGGAGCTTAATTTGCTAGTGATTGGCTATGTTCTTTAATTTTATTTTTCAGTCTAATAGTCAAAGAGTTCAATTTTTGGTTGTGTTGTATGTTCCATGAATGTTTTGGTGCTAATCTGATGAGCATTTGATCTCTTGTTTTTTTTTGGTCTATTAGTCCAAGTGAAGATTAGTGTTGTCTTAAGTGGGACATTTGGTCGTTGTTATTCTGTGTCAATTGATCAAATGAGAAGCCTAATTAAGCATGGTTAGTATAGTGATTATCAATTTGTTGGTGTCAAAGAAGTTGTTGTTGTTGTAGGTGAGAGAGTTTGGATGAAGATGTTGAGCTAGGCATTGGCATGAGGCAATGTAATAAAGTTGAATAGTCAAGAGCAATTGTTTGTGTGTTCATTGGAACTAATTAATAAAGTAAGGAGCTTTACAATACTTCTTAAAGTTTGAGAAGTTATGCTAGTAATTGGCTATACAAGTTTTTTGAGCAATTAGTTAAGTACATATATTTCTTGAGGTCAAGTAGATTGTATATGAACTATGTTTATAAAAGAATTTTCTAGAAATATAATTGCATGTCTTCTTTAAATCATGAAAAATTCAGATTTTTTTATGTGAAAAGATGAAATCATTGTGACCTTTTGAATAAAAAATGAAAAAAATTCATATCAAGAGCAAAATATGTTTTAATGTATTTGAAAGTTTACATATGTATATATTATAGTATAGAACATTATGGTGCAAATCAAATTATCGTAAATTTAAAGATTAGTGAACCATGGCCCAAAGTTCAAAATGCAATAAAATATCAAGTTTTAGGAATCTTTCAAATTGAAGCAAAATCTAGACTTGATAAAGACAAAAATTCTAGACAAAAAAAGTTTAATTTAGTATGGAGACAATAAATGACTTGTAGGAGCCAATTCTTCTTGTTTTGTGTGATTGTAGGATAGGAATACAAATTGTTGCATTGCCACTCCCTGGCTTTTTATGAGCCTTCCCCTAAAATTTTGTCGGCCAAGAATTCCAATTCTCCTCTTGTAACTATTGCATACTTCTATGTAGAATTTTGATTTTTGTTATTAATCTTCTATTTGAGGTTTGTCAATTCTAAGTGTATGTAAATCCACCAAACGAAACTTCAAAATTCTACATGAAAGTGTAGAATTACAACAATTGCAAGAAAAGAATGAGAGTAGTTGTTTGGCAAAATTTTAGGGAGGGGCTTGTGAAAAGTTGGTGAGGCAATTTTTAACTTCTAAAAAACTATTTTTAACATTAGACTTGAATTTTTTTTGTTGCTTTCAATTTGATGATAAGACAAAGGTACTCCTAAAAAGTAATTCCTCCCTACTCTCATAGAAATGAAAGCATCATGGACAAAGGCAATTTGACTCTAGAAACTCAAATTTATCCCCTTTGATACAACAATGAAGTTCACTCTAAATTGTTCTTCCAAATTGCTTACCCTCCAAACTGACAACATCCATCCAAAATAGAGTTTCCATCACAATTCATTTGATTGAGGGTGATTGCAAGAAACATTTATCTTATTTTTTGTCCCCTTGACCTCAAACATGTTTTTTTTTGCTCATAACTTTTGTGTCGTATGTTAATTCTACATAAAATTTGAAATAAATGTACCTGAAGTAGTTGTAGACAGTGAGTAATTTTTTGCATTAAATTTTATTTTATTTACTATTTTTAAATAGCCTTGGAATCTTGGATTGAATGTCTACCTTTGCTATTTTTTTGTGGTGGTGGTGGGTAGTATTATTTTTACCTAGAAATGCGAATTTGAAGCTCAAAATTGGGATACAAGGACTCAGTCTACTGATGTTACACAAATCTTCAAAGAGATTTTCTAAAAATAATAAATTGTCCAACTTCTACATGTGCTCAAAGTGCACTACCTTTGCCCTAGTGTAGAGAACACAATTTTTTTTTCCCAAAGATGAAAATGGTTGAGAAGGAGCATCTTCAAAATAGGAAAAATGAATTTTTGAATATTTTTACTATTTTCTAAAAATCAAACATCAAAGTGTCCATTTTCTTGGTATTTTCCATTGTACTTTTTTTGTGCATAACTTTTAAGGATAATTTTTTTTTAAGTTTGAATTTTTAGAGACATACTATTTTCAATTTTTACAAATTATTTCATATTTTTTTTTATTTAAAAAAAAATTTATTCCGAAAGTCACAATATTCATTGAATGATTGAATTAGGCCATTTTGAGCCATTGAAGAAGCTCGAGCGGGGGGAAAGAGGGTCTTTTGAAGAAGCTAGATGGTCAATTTCGTTAAAATGTAGTAGTAGTTACATTTTTAGTTTTGTTACTTTCAATGATTTTATCACAAATCATCAAAATTATATTTAGTGTTACCTATACTAAACTACTTATCTAAGGCTATAATTTTATTTTTTTACTATAGATGGATATTTACCAAGAGCATAGATATCAATACTATTCAAAGAGGAGGATCTCTATATAGATGGGCAATTTTATTAAAATGGCAAAATTCTACAACTTTGGTAGTTTTTACAATTTAGACCGAGCGGTCTGAAATGAACAACAAGCCTAGATTTCTAAAATCTATATCATTCCTAGATGTTCAAAATCTGCATGTGTTATAGATGGCACTTTCACAATTTAGACCATGTGGTCTGAAATCTCTACTTATCCTAGATTTTTGATATCTATATAAGTCCAAGATTTCTAAAGTCTATACCCTTCCTAGATGTCACTTTTGTGGTTTAGACCAGGTGGTCTGAAAATGGCACATGGAATACCACCATTTTAACAAAATTCCCCATACAATTGCTAAATATATTCATCAACAGTCAAAATTATAGCATTTTAAAAATCAATTAGTGTAGGTGACACTAAATACAATTTTTTTTCATTGTGTAGTTGAGTCACCGGTGGCGGCGAATTGAGTCTCATCGTACGTAGACCACTGTTTCGCAACAACTTTTCAATTCTTCCTTTCCGGCGGAATTTCAGCTTGACAGCGGCTCACGAGCATTCCAGAATCTGTATTGATCATGTCGTAATGAAGTACAACTGTTACGTACGTCAATGAATACATGCTCTCACTGTGGTTTTGAAATTTCTCCCGTAAGTTTGGTTACGAAAGGATCGACCTCAAATGGCGGTCCTAGCTAGCTAATGAAGTCCGAATTTGTGATCGATCAGACGTGCGCCATCATAAATTATATGTTAATAAAACAAGGCAAACACGATCTCTGGTCTTTGCTTCGAGCAGACACTAGCTAGCTACGAGCGCCGGGACTGGAATTCACTTGCAAGGAGATTCTTGCTGTGCCAGGCGACGAGCGAGATTATTGACTCGCTAGCTAGCTAGCGCAATGGCATGTCCATCTTCTTCGCCATTTCTGTCCGCATGTCTGGCGCCGCATATAATTTGATGGTATGCATGCACGTAACTAGCTATGCAGGTCCGTAACATCGATCGCCGGATTTTTCTACTTACGCAGTTGTAAATACTCTTCTGCATGTGGGGTTAGTCTTAATTTGTCGTTGATGTTCGGTTTTGCTGGTGTGCGTGTTTGAAGATAAAGCTGACAGATCATTATGTGTGAATTGGACGATGGTGGAAGCTTTGGCGAGCGGATGGAGGTAAGGAGCTGCTGATTTCTGATCTGTTTTAAGAGGGAGGTGATCGACGCGTCTCTGATTGTAAATTTTCAGTTTTTAGTCTGACGCAAATTTCGCTTTAATTTCGGCAGTTCGATCTCCAATTGCCCAAAAATTAGATGCAAATTTAATAGCTTTAAGTTCTTCCTTTGAAGAGTAGCTAGGTTTTTATTTTGGTTTTCCTTACTGCACGAAATATTGTGAGTATAATATAAGATTTCGAACCCCTGCGCATGATGGATTGCGTTAGTCATTGAGTTAGTGAAATTCATCATATCTCCTTTGTATGCACTCCGGAGGTTTTAAGCCCTAATGTGGAGCGAAACTCTTTTCAATGTTCAGCAGAAGAAATTATATTAAAGCAACTGAATGGTTTGAAGCATTCACCATAGTATGAGCTGCGATCATCTGGAAGTCAGTTGGTCATGGTCCAATTTGCTTTGTACAATCGACCGAGAGAGGCTTCAGGCTTCAACTAATTAATAGCCGCGTTGTCTTGTTGGTGCAGAAGCTATGACGATTATAGCTGAATCTGACCAGTGCGCGGCAAGTTAACTAGCTTAGTTTTGAAGGTACTGTAGTAAAAATGCAAGGTCCGTGCCCGAGAGGGATCAGATTATCATTCGGATTTCACGGCAACAAGAAGCAGAGGATTCACGATTATGCCGCTTTGATTTAAAGACTATCAATGTCGTCATCCAATACTCTTCTACTACAACTCATCTTCCTGTTGGCGTTCGTTCTCTCAACTGCGAGCGAAGGCACGAGATTCCATTTCCCCTCCTTCTCGGCACAAGACAATATCATGGCATTTGGAGATGCTGTCTACAATCCCGAGAATCGTTCCTACATCATCAACGCTGGCGCTATGTCGCACTCCACAGGGACTTGCGGGGAGCTCTTGTATGGGAAAAACGTGCGCATTCAGGATATTGCAACTGGGAGAGTGGCTTCTTTCAGCACCTCTTTCTCATTCGCATTCACTACTCACGGCTTGGTTTGGGACAACAGCAGCAACCCCAGGGATGGGAGCGGATTCGCGTTCGCGTTTCTGCAGAGCACGTTCCTTGCTACAATGCAAGATTTGGTGTCCCAAATGGGACGGTCCGGTGGATGCAAAAGCCCTCGAAGTGAGAATCTTGTCACGACCCCTCCAGGCTTTGCATTATATTTCGACACAGATTATAACCCTAATCACAACGAGCCTAGTAACAACTTTCTTAGGATCTCTAAAAACCTTCAGTACGAGTATGATATTCCAGCGTATACTCACAACCTCTGTGGCAACGACACCCATTGCTGGTATTTCACCAATGGCAGAATCTTCACAGCTTGGATTGATTTCAGTAGCGCATCACAGACACTGGAAGTGCGGCTTGCGAATGGTTCGAATCCCGGTGTGAAGAAACCGTTACAACCTCTGCTGCTCATTCCCAATTACAAAATGTCCCACGAGCTGACAGACGACGTGTACCTCTCGTTTTGGGGAAGCTCGGATGTCAACCATGTCGAAGCTCATGAGCTCTTGTCATGGAGCTTCTATAGCAGTGGGGTATCACATTCTATCCCTTCGTCTCAAATGCTTCATCATTTTTCTAAGGGGAGAAAATGGACTGGCGTCGCTATAGGAGTGTTTGGAACAGTTTTTGTCCTGGGGTTTCTCTGGTCCATCTCTTGGTTTGCTCGGCCATCGAAAAAACTCCGTTACACTGCACTAGGTGTACCACGTGAATTCTCCTTCAAAGAGCTCCGCAAGGCAACTGACAACTTCAATGACAGAAATCTGCTTGGAAGTGGCGGATCAGGAACTGTTTATAGAGGGTCTTTGGAAGGTGGAAATTTGGTTGCCGTGAAACGGATCAATTCCTCCGAGTCGAAGCATGCAGAGTCCGCTTTTGGTGCTGAAGTGTCGACTTTAAGCCAAATTCGGCATCGAAATGTGGTTCAGTTGCGAGGCTGGTGCCAAGAGAATGGCCAGTTGTTATTGGTGTATGACTACATGCCCAATGGCAGCTTGAATGAATGGCTCCACAAATGTTGTAAACGAGAAACACGTCCGTTGTATATGCGGCAGTCCATTCTTGAAGGGGTGTGTGAAGCTTTGGAGTATTTGCACGAGGATTGTCAGAGCGTTGTTTTGCACCGTGACATTAAGTCTAGCAATGTGTTGTTGGATGTGGAGTTCAAAGCCCATTTGGGAGATTTTGGACTTGCCCGTTTGATGGATCATCACAAGCTGGACAAAACCACTTTGGCAGCAGGTACTCTTGGTTACATGGCTCCTGAGATGCCATACACTGGCAAAGCCACAAAGGAATCGGAGGTTTATAGTTTTGGCATCTTGGTGCTTGAAGTTGTGTGTGGAAGGCGTCCCTTGGACATGCAAGCAGTGGAGCCTGAGGATCTTGTTTTGTTGTACTCAGTTTGGCGAGCTCATGAAGCTAGGTCACTCCTCAGCGTGACAGATCCAAGACTACTCATTGAAACTTTCCAACTTTCAAGTGAATCAACACCTCTTCATGATGAATCTTCATATGAGTATCCAACACAAACTCTTCCCTCTCCCTCGTATTCTCATGATTTTCCTAACAACAATGAATCCAAATCAACATTTGTAGATGTGGACGTTAAAGTCCAAAAGGCAATGGTTGTAGATCTTCTTCGTTTGGGACTATTGTGTTGTCTTCCTAATCCAAAGGCCCGACCTTCTATGAGACAAGTGAAACGTATCTTACATCAAATACGAGACATGGAGAATACATCCACAATATCCATTATATCAATGCCTTCCTTGCCAGACACCAAGCCATTTGGACTCTACCGATCATTAGAATTCTCACAAACAGCTCTCTCATTCTCAAGTGGCCCTTCTCCTGTCTCGTCTCCCCAAGGTCCCAGTTATTGATTCTGTATCTTTAGCAATTTAAGCAATTTAAGAAAAAGATGACCATTCTTAAATACCCTTGCCTATTACGGATCCTCATCTGTGGATCCCCACGTACTAAAAGTGCAGTTTAGCTGATAAATTGACCTTCAATTTGCTGCAATTCTACAGAGCAGGAGTCTTGCACCCCTTCTACAGAATAAATTGGTTTATGAAGCTAAGAATTCACAACCATAATTCAATCATCCCATGAAGATTCCAGACATCACTATCTATTTCAGTCGTACATATCTCAGTTCTCGAGAGTAATCTTATTGAATATTTCAACCCTCGCTCCACCTCCGTTCAACTGGAGTTCGAAGTGCTGGCCTCTCAATTGTGCTTCGGCGGAATCCGAGAATTCTTTCTCGGCGTACGAGAGATCACTCACTCCATCATCAGGTGGAGGTGGAAGAGAAACTAATTCTCGGGCGAGCTTCAATTGCAAGTCTTCGACACCTCAGAATCAATCACGACCGCAGCCTCGCAGGTCACAGCTCTTTGCCTTGAATTGGGTCCGTCAGTGATCTTGACGGGTGTAGTCGAGCGAATTCGCATCTTCGGAGTTTAATTTTGTAATAGGAAACTAGGTTTTCATTTGTGTTTTTGAATTTTATGTTGCAGTGTGGTTTAGCTGATGAATTGTCCTTCAACATGCCGTACAGTATGCGTCCGACTTACGATGCACCGCTGTGTTGTCTAGTTCTTATCGACGCTTCGAAATTGTCAATTCTGTATCGTTTAGGGTTTTGGTCGAAGATGCATGTCGAGCTTGGTTGCCTAACCTAGTAGTACTCTGTAAATTTCAGGCCCGCCCTATTAGTGCGAGTTTGGCTAATTTTATTGGTGGAGCTGTTGTGCTTCGAATGTTGTGTTTGCATATGAGCTTGCTGTGAACTCAAGACAAATTGTCGCACCGGTGGTTTCTCAGTAGGTGCTACGGAAGTGGGTTTTCATTTTGGTGTGAAATTTCATTCTGTAGTGTAATTCAGCTGACGATCCGACCCGGAAGTATTCAGTCGGACTTCCGCAGTGAAATCGTTAATCCTTCATCATTTTAGGGTTATGGTGATTCTGAAGACGGAGATGTATGTTAAGCTTGGTTACCTGACCTAGTAGTACTCTGCTAATTTTACGTGCCCTGCTGGCTACTTTTAGAATTGGATACGTTCTTCTTGCTGTAGATTCAAGACAGGTTTTTGATTGAAATTCTGAATCCGTGCATGTTACAGAATGGGTTCCGCCGTCTACTCGTTTGCTTTCCTATTTTGCATAGCGTTGTGCGTGACCTTGGCGCCTTGCTATGGTAGCCTGAGCGATGACACCCCCGTGGGGAGATTCAAGGCCTATTTGAGAATCGACACTGTGCACCCGGAACCGGACTACCAGCCGCCGGTCGATTTTGTGTTGGCTCAGGCCAAGGAGATTGGGCTGGAAGCACGAACGCTAGAGTACGTGAAGGGGAAGCCCATCGCGCTGCTCACATGGAAGGGGACGGACCCGTCGTTGCCATCCGTGCTGTTGAACTCGCATGTGGATGTCGTTCCCGCGGAGAAGACCAAGTGGGTTCACGAGCCCTTCGCTGCCGTCGAGGTACATGTGCTCAACCTTTTCATTTGTTTTCACCAGTTTCTCTACTCTTCTCTCCATCTTAATTTTCTTTCCGTCACTTAAGGATTATGTATGAGTAATTTAACCAATATGTAGGAGTGTGCTGTCATTGGGAAATCGCTCAGTAAAGCTCCCTGGAGACACCAATTTGGGTACAAGATCCAAACTCTTTTGAGCTCAAATTGAGTGAGCTCAATGTATGATTATTTCTTTTGGAATCATTCGAAGTGGGAGGTTGTAGACCACTACTGAAGGGACAGTAGTTCCATTGATAGATCGTTTATTCATAGACGTCATAGACAATTAGCCAAGTACTTACGCTCAACTTGCTAATTGAAGGTCAACCAAGTGCCTTGGAAGAGATGAGTTCCTGCTGGTAACAGGGGTCAGTCAATAGGAGACGGGATCAGGATCCTAAACAGTTTTGTCTCCTCTACCAAATTCTCTTGAGATCAAGTTGTTTTCTAATTCAATGAAAGATGATTTCTTATGCAATTATTCAGTCTTCGAGGTTGTCGACTACAAGAGAAGGGACAGTAGACACCCCTTTTTCCATTCAAAGATCAGTAGCTGTCGACCAATTTGGACAAAGTCATGCTTTCTCCCAGCTTGCTAATTGAAGGTCAACCGAGTGTATTGGAAGAGATGAGTTAGTGTTGGTAGCAGGGGTCACTGGATTAGGTCCTCTAACAGACTCCATTAACCATACAGTACATTAGAGGCTCCATTGACCATGCAGGTGAGCTTTGATTTGTGCTAAGTGTGAGAATACTTAATCTATTGACCTTTAGTTTTTTGCAATTGATTTTTAGCGTAATATAAAATAAATTTGCGAAATTTTAGATGGTGCAAGTTTCTAGAAGATTCTTGTTGGAAGAGGTTCAAAGTTCACATGTATTGTGAATGGAAGTTCTCCCTTACTGTATGGTGAATGGAGACTTTCCATTAACTTATGCCTTTGTGATATTGTTTCAGGATGACGAAGGGAACGTCTTCGCCCGGGGCTCACAGGACATGAAGTGCGTGGGCATGCAGTACCTCGAAGCCGTCCGCAACTTGAAAGCGCAAGGATTCCACCCCACGCGCTCCCTGCACCTCTCCTTCGTGCCGGACGAGGAAGTCGGCGGGGTGGACGGAGCTGGCCGCTTCGTCGCCTCCGAGGATTTCAAAAAACTCAACGTGGGCGTGAACCTCGACGAAGGACTGGCATCTCCGGGGGAGAATTACCGTGTCTTCAACGGCGAGAGGTCTCCCTGGTGGCTGAAGATCAAGACTACCGGCGCTCCCGGCCACGGCTCCAAATTGTATGACAACAGTGCGTTTGAGAATATGCTCAAGAGCCTGGACAGCATCAGCAAGTTCCGGGAGGAGCAGTTCAACCTTGTGAAGAAAGGCCTCAAGGCCGAGGGGGAAGTCACCTCCATCAATGCCGTATATCTCAAAGCCGGAACTCCCACCCCGACAGTAATTACTCTCAACCCACTTTAATGACACACTCTGTAATCACGCACTCCCCGCAAGATAACCATACTTAATTGCGACGCTTTAAGCGCTGACCAGAGTTACACTGGCCAGGTATCTAAATATTATTATTGGCAAATCAAATAGGATTTTAATGCACCAAAAACTGTATTATTTGGATACGATATACGAAAGATATAAGGTTTCGAAGTTTTATTGATGGATGATCTAAAACCGACACAAATCTGATTTTGAGTTAGAATGCAAGTTTTTTAGTGCCGAACTTAGGTAAATATCGCAAATTAGGTTGGTTATCCTACATCGTGAGAATCTGTCATGTTGGGAAGTGCAGTGTGGAATGTGAATTAATTAGGCTACAAGTGTGTGCGTGCAGGGCTTTGTTATGAACCTGCAACCATCTGAGGCCGAAGCTGGATTTGACATTCGTGTTCCTCCTCTGGGAGATATGGATGATATCCAGCGCCACATTGACGAAGATTGGGCTCCCGCTTCTCGGAATTTCACTTACTCGGTGATGACTGCAAACAATCGTGTTTTGAACTCGCTTACATACGAAGTATTTTATTTCTGATGTATCGATGGTGGCGTACTGATACCCTTGTTCTAACAGTCGTAGAAACCTCCCAGAAGTGTTTTCCAAAACCTAGACATGTTAAACCCTGCCAATTGTAACGCTATTTGAGGCAGTTTTTAATGTAACCGCTGTCACTTATAACATTGCTAGATTTCCTAAAACGCCTTTGGGGGTGGGTTCTCTTCTAGTCTAGGTTTCTGTGATTTATTTCTGGACTTTAGCTTCTGGTAGACTGATATTTTGAGTGATTCTCTACAGTTTGCAGAGAAAGTGTATCCTCGTGACAAGCACGACCAACCGACAGCGACAGCAGTCGATGATTCGAATCCTTGGTGGGTACTTCTCAAGGACGCCGTTGCAAAAGCTGGTGGCAAGATGAGCAAGCCGGAGATTTTCCCTGCATCTACAGACTCGCGCTTTGTTCGACACGAAGGGATCGTCACCTTTGGATTCTCACCCATGGCCAACACACCTATTTTGTTGCACGATCACAACGAGGTTCACATATATTATCTCTTTTTTTATATGAATTTCATGGCCAGATATCTTCAAGTACTTTCCGTTGATGATCGCCTTTCATAACATTCTTACTTTTCTTGAAACCTCCCTTGCTTCAAATTATAGTGGCAAATACGTCTGCCATTATGCCTAGATTTGCATAGTTGCCCACATGTGGTAAAGAATATTGTGTTCGAATCTCCAGAGAGTACGTAGTTCTAATTATGCACTATTGGTCACGTTTGGCAGTTTCTCAATACAAAGGAATATATCAAGGGAATTGCAGTGTACGAGGAGATCATCAAGGCATACTCCAGCTACATCCCGGCTGATTTGGACTCCCGGGCTGAGCTTTGAGGGCATCATAGATAGACAGCTTTCTTTTTGTTACACTCCTGCCCTCGGGCTTGCCCCCTTTTTCTGATTTCCTCCCCCGGTCTTCGGGTGTATTCTCGGCCCTCGGGCGCTTATTTATAAAGATCCACCCTTTTATGGGTTTCACCTCATAGATAGACAATGTACTGTACAGTACAGTACATCAGGAAATAGTCTTACACAGAGATTGTGTCAGGTACTTGTAGTCCGACCCAAAGTTTTCAGCTTGGAAAGTCCTTTCAAGTATGTGAAGGCTCAAGTCAGAAATATGAAGAGCTCGCATGGTTGAGAAGGTTATCAAACCCAAAGTCGCCGTACTCAATGTCTTGTTGTCTTATTGACCCTTGCACGGGCAAATTTATTCCTTATGATTGATTTTAAGGCGCAAATCTAGCAGAAAAGTTATGATATATTATGGTGCACGAAATTCTGATGAGGCGCATTTCAACTGGTATTTGTTTTTCTCGTTGATCTGAATATTCCAAGTGTTCACAGGGGCGAAATATGAGATATCCTTTTGTCTACTAGCAGTGATTTCAATATCTTTGACTAGGAGAATGCATCTTGGATTGTGGATAGATACTTAACAAACGTGTAGAAAAACATATACAAGAACTAGGCAAATTACTCACCACGCACAGTGATAAATCAATGAGCTTCAACTGCTTGAGACCTATTCATAATATTCTAGGGATCCCTCACACCTTATTTTGTAAAGTTGAGCTCAATTTGAACGAATGAGAGCTCCTCAAATCGATGAACCATTGTTTTCACATGCCAGAGCATTAATATTGCTTGATTTGGCAGGGCTTCCCTCTGAATAACTCAGTGTTATCAAAGGTGCCATTCAATTATCAAGAATGTTATGTTGACATCAAGTGATACTAGAATTTGTACTAGCAGTGTTCAAGAATTTCTAAAGGGATCTCAGAACTACCACCACAGAATCCTGGAACCGAACACACGATTCCATTCATCAACAGATGATGCACCCATGCTCGAAATGTTGCAAATTTCATATCACAACCACCGGCCCGCCAAGTTCAATCTCGACGCACCATATAATACTATACAAGAATGTACAGAGATCATTTCTAAACGAAAAGAATTCGGCAAATTAGTTCCTTTACTCTTCCAGCTTGGCCGTGATCTGCTCCAAGCTCAAGCCCTTGGTCTCCGGCACACTCGTGAAGATAAACCCCAGCGCCACCAAGCTCACAATTCCAAAGATCACGAACGTGTTGCTCTCCCCGACGAGGTCCTGTAGCGGCGCAAACGCCAGCGCTACCACCGCATTCGATCCAAAGTTCACAAGCGTGGTCACACTGAGCGCCTTTCCTCGAGTGCGCAAGGGGAAGATTTCCGACACCATCAGCCACGCAATGGGACCGAAGGAGATTTGGTAGCAGCCGACATACAGCAACAAGGAGCCCACAGCAAGGTAAGGAAAGCTCTGCAAAAACGAGAAGTAAGCTGCTAGTGTAGCCAAGCTTACAGTAATCCCGGCTACTCCACCAAGAAGCAACGGACGTCGCCCAAGCTTGTCCACATTGAAAACCGCAAAAGCCGTCATGATGAGCTTGAAGAATCCGAGTAGAACCGATAGTTTTGTAGCATCAGCTGCTGCAGAGAATCCTGCAGATTGCAGAATGGGTGCGGCGTAGTAGAGCACGCTCGGTTGCCCCGTGAATTGCTGGAAGAACACCAGCCCCGCGCCCACGACAAGGGCCTTGAGATTCACGCCTTGGAAAAGCTCGGTGAAGGAGACGTTGGCGCTTTCGCCGGTTTGCAATGCAGTCCACTGACGTTCCGTTTCTGCAACTGCGGATTGCTGTCTGCAGGAATCCCCGCGGAGTCGTTGTAATGCCTTCGCGGCTGCTTGTTTTGCGGTTTGGGGTTCGTCTTTGCCTTGAACTGCTCGCAGAAGGAGGTATCTTGGTGATGGTGGCAGCCACCACATGCCTAACCCCATGAGAGCCGCAATGGGAGCGCCGAAGCCGAGCATGACGCGCCATCCGCCTAGAGCTTCCACTTGGTTGTTGCCCACGAGGTAGCCGAGTAAAATCCCACCCACGATGAAAGCTTCTTTTAGTGAAATGAGCGTGCCGCGAATCTGGTTTGGGGAAGTCTCCGCGATGTACATGGGCGCCGCGTGCATGGATAAGCCGATGGCGAGCCCGAAGATCAGCCGGCCGGCGACGACGACCGGGAGGTTGGGCGCGAAGCTGGTGATGGAGGAGCCGAGGATGTACAATAACGAAGCGAGGATGAGCTCCTTGCGCCGGCCGAGAAAATCCGAGACGTTAAACGCGAGAATGGAGCCAAAGAGAGCGCCGTAGAGAGAGCCACTGACGACTAAACCTGTTTGGAGAGAAGTGAGGTTGTACCAATCCGTGCCACTGAACTGCGAGGAGACGATGGACACGGCGGCGCCCGAAGTCGCGCCGATGTCGTAGCCAAAGAGTAAACCTCCGAGCGCGGGGAAGAAGAAGGGCCAGAGCACTGCGTTCCATTCGAACGTCTGATTCTCCCCATTGTCTTTGGTTACAAGCGGCTGTTGCAATTCCTGCTCCACGTCCACCGAGCTCAGCGGCTTGTCCCCCTCCATAGCCGAAGTTCGGCACAACAGCCGCCTTCTCACTATTGCAACTCCATCGGAACGAAATGCCAACCCATCTCTCTTCGCTAAAACATTATCCGCTGAAAACACAAACGCCGCATTTCCGGAAACTTCACTTCGCAGCTTTTGTTTCGAAATTCTTCCCAAATTTGAAGAAACGAGAGAAGCTCGAAACGAGCTATGGATGGAAAACGAAATGGCCATGACGTTTTGCAAGAAGCTCGAAGCGATGGAGAGTGCAGGTTACGAGGTCACAGCTCGATTGCAAAGGTAAGAACTGCAGGCTTTGAATACCGTTTCGTGGATTAGACCTAATTTCCATGACTCAGGGAGTTGAGTTTTGAGCTCCAAAAGGACGATGGTGATGCGCTTGATTGCGCTTTACACGCTCCTTGCGCTTTTGAAGTGGCCACAGCAAGAGACGGAATAAATGCTATTCCAGTTGGCGAGCCATTTCAGGAGATGCCACTTGGTGAGACTCTGCGACGAGTAATGGAAGCTCCTTGCAACGCCACTTGGATGGCAGACTTGGCATTCACCGCTCTCAGCTTCTTCGACTCGCAAAACCGCATTCTCAATCTGCCATGCCGAGAAGACAACGTTCAGCGTTCAAGCAAGTGCCTGGTGGTGGGGTAGTATTGGGTGTCTGGGCCTACTACCGCTGGAGAGGATGAAGTCTGTTGACGAAGCAGCAGGTCATGGGCTACTATAGCATGGCGGAAAGCTCAACACTGTTCAAAACCAAACCCTAATGCTCTCGTTCTGCTGTGCTATTGTTTCTGCTTCATGAGGTACGAGAGTTTTTTGGAAGGGCTGCAATCGCCACACCGTGGTGGTGGCGTTTGCGTGATTTTTCTTTGATTTTTCATCCGGTAGCTGTGTGAGTGTCTTCTTCTTGTTCGCTATCTTTGAAGCATTTGAGTCGTGGCCGGCCGGCTTAAGAGTCCCTCATAGAAACGAGTTCCTCTTCGCTCTTCCGATTCTCTGTTAGACGTGGATTGAGTGCGTGATATTCGTTGTCTTCGGGGGATCATATCAAGTAGCGGATTAGATGCTTGCTCTGGAGCTCCTCTGCTTGCGGATTGTTGAAATTTCTTTGGCTGGAGTTTGGATTCGGCATTGCCGGAGTTGTGTTCAACCCCGAAGTTGAGATCGCTAGTGTTGTGAAGACGGATTCGTGAGAAGATAGGGTTAGGTTTCACATATGATCCGATCAGTCTTCGTTTTTCATTTTTTTCCTTGACAAATTTTTTTGGTATATTATCAACCATAGTGACGAGTGAGTGATCTTTTCTGGAATTTTTTCCGGTTTCTTTTGTTCTTGATAAATTGTCGGTACCTGTCGTCAACAGTAGAAGCCACCGTGGAGCTTCTTCGATCCCTCCGAGGTGTGTTCCGCGGCAGCGGACGCAACATGCCGAGCGACGCGGTGGTGGCGAGGTCGATCGGGGTGCTGCTGGGCCTCGGAATTGCGGGATTCTTCATCCTCCGGCGCACACTCAAATTGTCAAGCAAGAAGGACAATGGCGCCTTCATAAACTACTTCGAGTTGCTGCCGCCGCCGCCGCCACCGCCACCGAGCGCCCCGCATCCCCTCTCGGGACTCACCTTCGCCGTGAAGGACATGTAAGACAAGCATATCCACTCTTGCACTTCGCAGTGGTGACGTCTCGATTTTACATAGCAAGCCAGTGACTCTTTTGTTGCCAATCTCAGGGTTTATTGTCGATGACCAAGTAATGCTCATCAAAAGCCTTTTGGTCGAAGAATTTGCACGATTTGTCTGAACTTAGATGGATTGTAGAGATAGGTGCTGGACGTTCATGTGAAATATCATGTTTCCTTTTTACACAATTCCCTGGAGAGCAATGACCTTTGGTCACCAAAATGCTCGTCAGGAATTTTTCGGGATAGAAAATTTAAGATGTTTTCGAAATTACGTTGGTTGTAGAGACAGGAGCCGGACATTCATCTGAAATCTCCTTGATAGTGAATTATGCGTTAAAGTGCTGTCATGAGAGTCTGAGCGTATTTTATATGAAGAGAATGTACCAGAATTGTTCATTTCTTTGAGTGGTGTCACCTGAGCAGCACTCTACCTGTGTTACTGATCATCCATAGCAGACCAATGTAGGTCGTGTGAATCTTTTGTTGTGCGGGTGCTGTACCTCAGGGTTTATTGTTGTTACCACTTAATGCTCATGAAGGATTTTCTTAGTTAGAAACTTTATGATGTTACTGAACATACGTGTATTGTAGAGACTTGGGTCGTTCTTGTGAAATCTCATGTTTTCATCGCAAATTGTGGTTTGGAGAACTGTGTCATTTGATGGGGTGGAGTGCTGCTGAGGAGACACCCAGTGTACTCTCTATGGAGAGAATTTTCCATAGGTGCACATTTGATGGGGTGGTAGTTCCCTGAGCAGCACTCGTCCTATTTGGTGTGCCTTGTTCAGATACCCCATCTTTCGCAGTGTCATTGTAGGGTCTTTCAATTCCATACTGTTCAAATAGGGACATTTAATATTGATTTTACTGATGTTTGTAAATTTGGTGGATCAGATTCGATGTAGAAGGCTATGTTACCGGGTTTGGGAATCCAGAGTGGGCAGAGACGCACGAGCCTGCCCCAGTCACCGCCCCGGCTGTGAAGCTGCTCGTGGAGGCTGGCGCCAAGTGCGTTGGGAAACTTCACATGGACGAGCTTGCATACAGGTAATTTTTAACCATTTTCATAGCAGCAGCATGCTCTTGGTTGGCTCTTAACGAACAATAGTACAGCAACTCAGCTGGAAGATACTATTTGCATCAGTTCAAGCGTTTTGGCATATGTAGGAGTGTGATTTGGGGGTGATTTGAGGGTAATGGAGATATTCCTGTGCGCACGAGTTGAATTTGTTTGAGGTTAAGAAACAAATGTACCAATATGTTCAAAATTCTTATGCAATTTCAAAGTGGGCGGTTGTAGACCACTACAAGTGATAGTAGACAACCCCATCTTGGCACCATAGATCAATAGTCATAGACAAGAAGCCAAGTCAGGTTTACACCACTCGGTAATTGAAGGCTACTCAAGTGTATGAATAGATGAGTTGATGTTGGTAACAGGACTTAGAATATGAGGTTGGATCAGGTCCTAACGGTTTTAATATCATCTATGTTAGTTTCAATCAACAATTGATGATGTAGTGCAAAGAACTAGTGCATAGAGTTATGGAGTTTTTGTAGGTTACCATTCACTGCTTGTCACTTCGCTGAGGTGGTCCTATGTGGTTTATGCAGCATTAATGGAGAGAATTATCATTACGGAACGCCTGTGAATCCAGCAGCACCGAACCGAATTCCGGGAGGGTCTTCTAGTGGGTCAGCTGTTGCAGTGGCGGCGAATTGTGTGGATTTTTCTTTAGGTCAGTAGACGCTGTTGATTTATGGAATTTCTCTTATTCCTAAATGCTATTGTCGTGTCAATCGTTGTAATACTACACTGATTTTTCACCTAGTGAGGGGGAAAATTTAGTGTCACATAGAAAATTTTATTTTGGTGGAAACTGGTTCAATACAAGAATATTTCAATCTACACTAATTAAAAATAGTGTGACTTTGGTAAATTAGTGTCACGCGCACTATTAGGACAAATCAGTGTAGCAGAACAGAAAATAACGAGATGTTTTAGAGGATGAGGTGTTGGTATATGTGTTGTTTTAAGTGGAATGTTGTTTGTGGTTCGAGACAGGGACGGATACTGCAGGGAGTGTGCGAGTACCTGCAGCGTACTGTGGCATTTTAGGATTTCGTCCATCTCATGCTGCCATTTCAGTTGCTGGGGTGATTCCTATGGCACAAAGTCTTGACACTGTTGGTAATTATCCTTTATCGTCTCACTATTTGTGAAATATTACCACAAGCCTTTGAAAAGTTGAGGAGTATGATTTGGTTGCTAATCTGAACTGACCCTTGTATGCAGGATGGTTTGCAAGGGACCCAAAAATCTTGCGGCAAGTGGGACATAGTTTACTCCAGCTGCCTTTCTCGGACGTGAAACAGCCTCGGCGTGTTCTTGTTGCTGATGATTGCTTCAAGCTGTCCTTAATTCCAAATGAAGACACTGTGGGTTCAGTAATTCGATCAGTTCAGAAGCTTCTCGGCCGTAAGTTCCTTTTCTTTTGCAGAACTGATGTCGAAAGTCTTGAAGGGGTTAAACAGATGTCTAGGTCTCATCTTATATCATGAATGCTTTACAGGTGACTGTAGTTAGAAATCTTAGGATTGTAGTCCATTCTGTGTTCTTTTATGTAGATACATATGATCTTCTTAGTTACAACCTTATCTTACGATTTGTGGGGTATCAGTGAAGTGTTTGTTATTTTTGCTTGGGTACTTTCCTGGGCGTTTTGTTTACTTTTTTGTTTTGGTGTGGACCATTACCTGCAGTTAGCTAAGATTTTATTTTATTTGGGTTTTTGTTACTTTTTTCAGGGCAAGTCCTTCAACATGTAAATCTTGGAGAATTTGTGGGGCGTAATGTGCCAAGTCTGAAAGTGTTGGAGAAGGAAATCAACCACGGATCTTCCGGGGGAGCACTTTCTCTTCTTCGAACTGCTATGCAGTTGCTTCAGAGGTGGGTGTACATGCGCTCTAAATACTATTTGGGTGATGCAGTATTTAGGGTGAGAATGCCTTGTCAATAGTACTGGTCTGTTGACTTGAGAAGTTAATCATAGACAAGTGGTGCGCACAGATGGGAATTCAAGGAGAACCATGAAGAATGGCTAAACACTGCAAAGCCTGACCTCGGTCCTGGCATAGCTGCTCGTGCTCAAGCTGCTTTGGAGACTAGTGGAGAACTGGTGTCTTTAGTAAAGCAGATTAGAAACGAGGCTCGTTTTGCCATCAATGACCTCCTTAAGGTAAGTCGTTTGATTGGTGGTTTTGGAGAAACTTAGGGACTGATTGTAAGCTAAGAGCTGCTAATAGACAAAAGATATGTCGGATGGCTGAGATGAGCCATTGCAAATACCTCCTAATGTGACCTGTGAAAGGTTTCTTCATTTATAACGGTAAGCATTTATAACGGTAGCCAAGTGGCGAGTTCATGGAGTTTGGCAGTTGTGCGAGGAGGGAATTTGTTGCTTTTTGAAACTAAATAGCTGAAGCTGTGTGCAACAGAATGATACAGTGATGGTCATGCCAACTGTCCCTGACATACCTCCCAAGCTGAACACCAAAGCAGAGGCACTGGAAGAATTCCGGAACAGGGCATTTGACCTTATTTGCGTATCAGGAATGTCAGGCTGCTGTCAGGTGCGTTTTGCCTGATCCCTACTTGTCATCTGAGTAATCTGAGATTTCTGGATGGTCTTGATATATTTGCTGACACCACTGTTCTATGGGTTTGTGTGGACGCTGAACTCTCTGTTATCCAAGATATAAATATAAAGTTCACGTTGGAAGCGAATTGTCAATCATAGTAACTTCCAAATCTTAATTTCCGTCCAACAATGTAGGCTTGATATTCTCGCCACCAGTTAGACATTAGACGAAAGCTAGACCCTTTCCTGGTCCAGCTTATATTTTGGAAAGAACTTTTTAGGGGCCTAACACAACCACAAATAGGGGCTATAGGAGGGTCTCACCTTTTGTCTCGTACTCTATTTGTGTCAGTCTCTTCTTTCTATTCGTACATTTTTCTACCTTCCTTGAAGCTTACTAAATGACTTATTTTAGCTCCTATAATATGGGTTTAATTTCTTGAGTGGTATGATAATAGTCGATTCTTTGTTTTCCTCACCGTCTACATCATGAAGGCTAATGACGAGGTTTGCAGGCGAACATCCCTGTTGGAGAATACAATAATGTTCCTGTGGCCGTTTCTCTGCTTGCTAAGCGGGGGTCTGATAAATTTCTTTTGGACTCAGTCTTGGCTTTTTATCCCACCATTCAAGAAGAAGTGAAGGCTGTCTCTGATCGGTCCTCTACTGAAGCTGCCGAGCTGGCCAAGGAGAAGGTGTGGCGACATGATCCCAATTTTGAAAGATGTGAAACTCATTTAAGCTAGTCAAAAAGCGTATTAGTTGCTAGCAAAGAGTTGCAGACATTATTTCTATTTTTAATCTGTGGTGAATTCTCTATCATTGTCATGTGCTGAGCATCTGCCTCAGAAATCGCTTATATTTGTAGGGTGTGTATTTCGAACAATTCGCTTTGGTGTTGTAGTCCTGCGATTCCTGCCTTCCTACACGTGGGTATTCTCTTGGCTAGGTTTCAATGTTCATTACAAGATGTGTGGATCATTGCAGGGCAATGCCTCGTTCAAGGGAAAAGATTTTAAGAAGGCCATTAGTCACTACACAGATGCAATTCGGATGGATGGAAACAATGCCACATACTACAACAATCGGGCTATGGCATATCTTCAGTTATGCAGGTGGTTTCATCTTTCACGGTCACCACATACATGTATTTATTATTTTTTGTTGTCCAACAAATATTGTATAGATGTTTTGGAAATTATTTTGTGTAACTTTCCACTTATTGTTTTTTCACTACTGTGCAGCTTTCAAGAGGCTGAATTGGATTGTACTAAGGCACTTGGCCTTGATAAGAAGGTTAGTGGATGGAATATTCAGGTCTTCGAATATGACCTCTTCGGAAATTGTGGAGTGCAGTATGCTAATCTGCAGTGATGAAATTGGTCTATGTCCATTGGTCTAATTTGCATTTACCTAGGGATCGGTAATATTCGTTATCACTACACAGTCTAATGATGTGGCTGATTCGTTTGCAGAGTGTAAAAGCGTACTTAAGAAGAGGCACAGCTCGTGAGTTTTTAGGATACTACAATGAAGCTAACGATGGTAAGAAACAGCTTCTCCTCTTCCTGTCGTCTTGTTCAAGTCCGTCCGTTTGAGCTTAAACCTTGAACTTAGTAACCCCTAAGTTCCCAAACTAAAATTAGAAAGACCCTTTTGGAAACTAAGAGTTGAATATGGTTACTGCCACACAGATTTCTAGTGTCCAAAAAGGTAGGGTATGGTTTCTTCTTTCTATTTTTGGTACATTGTGTTCCCCCCCCTAAAAGATGTATTTCAAGTTCTATAATATGGAAGTGTCCACTTTGGGCCATTTGGCCATTTTCTATTAGATGAGCCCACATTATTTTAGCGGCATGTGTTTTTAGTTATTTTCGTTTTCATTAACATTACTCATAACAAATGATCTACTGAAACCTTGATGTTGTGTTGGTGTTGTGCTGTGATTTGACAGACTTTAGGCAAGCCCTGGTCTTAGAACCCACTAACAAAACAGCCATCGAAGCATTGAACAGACTAAAGAAGCTTCTTCTCGGTTGAAGATCGATTGTCTATTCTTTTTTGATTGGTTGCACAACGATATTAACCACATGGAGGCGAGTTTATTGTAACGGATCAAGATCACGTCTTGTGAACTACATGAGCTTCTTCGATCTGCCTTTGAGGCGTTGATCACATCGGGGTCAGCGACTGTTTTCTCAAACAGTACAGAGAGCTCGACGTTTGTCCAGAACAAGTGAGGTGTACACCAATTGTGTTTTTGAGGAGGTTTTCATGGGAATTGTACCTCGTGCAGTAGCTTACATAGATAGATGGATAGAAAAGTACAGTAGATAGTTTGGGGTTTTCTCCGCTCGGTGATGACAACATGTTTCTATCCTTCAGTGTTTCGTTAGTTGGCTGGTTTTGGAAGCATGTGAGAAACAATTGTGAGGCACTCTTGCTTTAGTTGTTGTCATCTTTGTCATGAGATACTTTGTCGGAATTGTGAAATGCAATTTTCAGCAGATTGTGCACTCGGCATGAAAAGCACTGATGTTCTAGCTTTGGTTATCCCCTTATGTTGACCCTATTAAGAGAAGGTTTGACTCGTACTCTCAAGAATCTTTCCATAGCTGTATATATTATATCTCGTAAAATCAGTTCTCCTATATGGGTTAAGATATTTGAGGTGATGCAAATAGCATCTTCTATCTTTGTATGACCCTTTTGTTGTGTTTAGTGAAGATGTTTAAAGCATAGCAAATAGCAGCTTTGAAGGCAGGAGTACCTAAATTTATTCAAATAAGGGTTCAAGCATGATTCCTATTATTAAGTAATAAATGTTTTTGTTGGATCTTATTGGTAGTCGAAAGGGGTTTTTAGATCCATTTAGAATGCAATTTTTAGTGTTGAAATAGATGTATCTGAAATTAATCCTAGATTCTAGATTCTCATATGTACTAAAAACATTGGGCTAGAATTTGTAGGGGGTAGTTTGAGCATTACAAAAAAATTCAGGCTAAAATAAGGTTGTTTAACTTTTAGACCCTGGTGCAAGTACATGAAAAATAAAATCTTAATCTTTTAATTTTTTAATAATCTTTTTTTCTGTAAAAACAAATAAATAATTTATTTATTTTTTAAAATTCCCAAATTGATGTGGCACTATTAGTGCCATGTCAATTTCTAAATTTTTTTTTCTTATGGTAAATTTCAATAATTTTTTAAATTTATTTGCACCAGCCACTAGTTGTCTCGTGGCCTTATTTTGGCCTGAGATTTTTTGTAATGAAATAGGTCATAAATAGATGTATTCAAAATCAACCTATAATATTCTATATAGGTGTTATGCATTTTAGGCACGAATCTTTAGGGAATAGTTTTAGGAACAAGTTATAGTTACTTTACTTTTACTATGTCCCTTTTGTTAAATTAAGTTGACCAATAGTCCACTTATTGACATTCAAAAACAACCTTGATTATGATTTTTGTATAGGGCAATGCCCGAAGAGGAAGGTGTTTTGGGAAATA
This sequence comes from Rhytidiadelphus loreus, assembly GCA_947034895.1. Taxonomy (NCBI): domain Eukaryota; kingdom Viridiplantae; phylum Streptophyta; class Bryopsida; order Hypnales; family Hylocomiaceae; genus Rhytidiadelphus; species Rhytidiadelphus loreus. Next base: position 49,869,730 of record OX344761.1, on the reverse strand, counting down.
ACAGACTGGCAAGGAGGGCGGGGCAGACGAGGAGGCATGTTATTTCCCAAAATGCTTGACAACAAGGAGCCATTGCCCGACGTAAATCACGAGCAAAAGGATGAGAAATCAAAGTTGGATGAGTAATCCGTAACGCCCGATTACGCAAGAAAACTCGCTTAATCAAGCATTATGTTGCAGAAGCATCCCAGGAAATGAATAGGGAGTTTCCTGGGAGTGGTTTATAGACATACAATGACTACCAAAATTGAGTCAACATTAGGTATATTTATCCTTAAAAGTCATAGAACAAAGATGAGTAAAGAATTGTAGAAGCAAAAGTTGTAGGACGTCAAGAACTACACAATTTATCTAAAAATTGAACCAAAATGCAATCATAGTTCATATTAATGCAATCATTGTTTAAATTTTATAATTACTTTTTCAATACCACAAGATTAGCTACATACCATGGCATGTCTTTGTACATTGTATGCAACCCATTTTCACTAATAAAAATTGTTAAAATTTGACCATTGCATATTTATTTGAAAATTACTTAAAACTTGAAAAATCATGGTGCATTTGAGATTTAAATATAGATTGGGGATGCTTATTCCCACTTGTATTTAGACCACAAATGACCGCTTCCATTCATCCCAAACCACAAGGGTGATCGCTTAAATTGCCTAAGTAGGTACCCTGTGCTTTCAACTTTGCAAATTCATAAATATTGTATGAGTGTTAGAAACTTACAAAACATCTTGGGTTGATTCTCTCTCAATAAGTCTAACATTTACACAATATATATCTTTTGGACCACCCACCTAGTCCATATAGAAAAAGTAGGTGTTTTGGATGATCCTAAGGTGAAACACCCAAATTAAATTGTCTTAATACTCATTCTCAACAAGAAGACTTCCGTTGAAAGTGTCCCCAAAAGTGCCATTAAACCATTCCCTTACTTAAGTGCTTAATTGCAATTAGTTGACCATTGATTCTTTAGATTTAGATTTTGTGACCAAGAGCTCTATATGACAGTTTCAAAGACCAAAAGAGCTTCCACTTTGAAATTCCACTTCCAAGCGCTTTGCGATCTAATCCCACTTTGAACAAGGCTTTTCAAATCAAAGCACACTCTTTAATTCATTCATGCCATTCTCAATTATAGGAGCCGACCAATACCTGATCACTTAAGCAATTACGCATATTTGGAGCGCAGGTTTTCTGAGTGCTAAAATTTTCCTCATGTATAGAAATAGAATTTGGAAGGATTGCATGTTTTTCCAGAATTTTATTACAAAAAATGTAATTATTATGAATTTTTTAATGAAAGATTCCCTTCAACCTACAATGGTGATGTAGGCTATTGCAAAGTCGACCAAGGGCTGGTTGCAATATTCAAAGCATTGCAACCAATCATAATGTGCCAAAATTGCTCCTTGAACTCTGCGAACTACAACAACCTATGATTGGGATTACAACAGTCTATTGGTCAGGAATAGGAGGGTGATCAGGTATGGGTCGGCTACCATAGTGCAGGAGCCGCATTCTTCTTCTCATTTTTCTGACAACAATTGTCGGTAGGGAAGAACTGGAAGCCAGAGTGACCTGCAGTACCAGATTAGGGTTTCCTACAACTGAAGATTGTACGTCAATGGCCGTGGATTGTCACAAAGAGTACGCCGAGCTGTGTGAGATTCACGTCTGTGTGGATGCTCCTGCCCCGCACAATCCCAGCCTCTACAAGCGCCTTCGCTTTGGCCGGCCTTCAAGGGAGCTCGATCGTGGCTTCGAATCCCGCTGGGAATTTTCCTGTGGAGTGAATGCGCTCCATGTGATGCTCGTACTTCTGTCAGTTCCCCCTCTTCGATCCTCCTCCTCTATCATTTCCAAATCATCTTCAATCTCTTTCTATTTCTGAAGGATCAGATCGTAAAGCTAGTCAAGGAGCTAAGATTTTTCTATTCTAATTGCACGTACATCATGCGTGGATTGTTCTTTACCTGATCTTCCACCCGATCACGTTTTTCTACGCAAACAGATCATATTAGCAACTTTACACTTCTTTCTTCCTCATCGATCTGTTTATTCGTGACTTCGATCAGTTCATCCTTCCATTGGAGCACTGCGTTCTTTACTGGCGAATGGACAGGAGAGTGAGAGAAATTTTCAGATTCTTGCTACTGTAGTAGTTACGATCGATCGCAGGTAAGTACAGTTTCTTGATCGTTCTTCTTGATATACAGTATTTGCGCTTTTGCTTCACGCGTTTTAATTTTTGATCTTCCTCACACACCGGCCTTTTGCATGATTTAGCTAGTGCTGTAGCAGAGCAAATGTAGATTGCAATTCATATTGCCCCGGCCTGTAATTTTCAGGAGACTATTCAGTCTCGATCTCATCGTTTTCTTTTCAAAATTTTCATATCCTGATTTCTCTTTCGACGAGCTGATCTTCCTAAGTATGGCATTTTTAGCCGTCTAGAGAGGCCCTCCGAAAGCTCTGAAATTTTTTCATTTCCTCTCATCACGAGTCTACAGAGTGAAGAAGCATTTCAGAATGAAGAAGCTTACAACAACCTTAGTTTTCAGTTAGATTTAATTTCTCAAATGGCTTCTGATCAGGACTTATATGGCATTGAGCATTTCAATGGTTCCTGAAAAAACAAAATTATAACTCCATAACTTTCACAACACTTGCTAATCCAAATAGAATGAATATGCTTTCCAAATACGAAAAAAAATAATAATCTATGAGAAAAAAAAACTAAAAATTTCATTTCATTTTTATTTTTCCTCCCTTGCTAGACTCAATTGTGTTTGGGCTTAGGGTGACATAGCTTTTGTTCCCAAGCATCAATTGAGACAAATTAAAATTACATTCCTATGAGCTAATGTGTTTTTCTATCTTTCCTAAAGAAATTCAAAAAATCATATTAAAAATTGATGTCCCCCAGCATACTAAAAACCAAGTGTATGGAAAGGTGGTGCATATGCACAATGCCATCGCTATTTGAAGTATTGTAAATGAATTGTTGTAGATTGCTATTTGTAATCCATTTTCCTATGTATTAACCTTGTAACGGCAGAAATTATATTTATATTCTCTAACCTCAAAACCCTTCACTCTATAAGGTGTATGTCATTAGATACAACGGAGCATGGTTACTGTTATTACACATAAATTATTTTTATTGGATCTTATTGGCCACTGATAGAGGATTTCAATGCACTTTAGCATACATTATGTGGACATTGTATGAATAAGTTATGAATTCTCAAAGTATTGTCTCTAGGTGTACCAAAAATCAATGGAAGGCTCTCATAAATTTTCATGTTTTGACTATTTACATCTTTTTTAATCAATATCTAGGTTTCTGTGATGAGTTTTGGTCCAATTGCAGTGTTACATTAACAATAGTGTTGATTATGGATGTTCATATGTTCATACATATATTCCATTTTGCCAAATCTTGCTGCTACTTTTGAATGAAATTTTAATCCTTCATGGGTAAATCATTGCTTAGGCACAACAATTCAAGAACTTGTTTGCATCACCATTGGATGTGTATGATTGGTTCGTTGCAATTCTAAGCAACCAACCAATTTGCTTTTGTGTATGGATTAATGATTCCGACCTTTAAATATATTTGGACATGACAACTATAAACACTAGTAGAAAATTCAGCGTCCATAGTGACAGAAAAGTGTTGATTTGGTTGTTAATTCTTGTGTTGATTTGGACGAGTTGACCTGGACGTTAAATAGCAAAAAAGTGTTGATTTGGACGTCCAAATCAACACTTTTGTGTAATTTATGAACACAAAAGTGTTGATTTGGCAACAAGAATATGTTGATTTTCAACAATTTCTTTTATAAAATTTGAATTTTAAAAAAAAAAACTATCCTATGGGGCGGCACCACTTAGGTAGGTAGGCCACCACACGGGCAACACCACCTAGGCAGGCCGCCACGTGGGCGCCACCTAGGCCCCCTTGATAGGAGGTTGGCCTCGGGGTTTGAACACAAGACTTTGGAATTAGCATTCTAAGGTCTTGAACCATTCAACCACCTAAATGATTTCATGTCCATTGGAAAAAAATATATATTTTTAACTACTTCTATGTTTTTCTTACATGTGCCTTGTGAAGTCAGCAGACTTCAAGGCCGATTTTCGCATAGTAAATTAACTTTTTTTTTGACAATTTGAACTAAGAAAAGTTGGTAAATAAAGTTAAATTTCATCTCCAAAAATCCGTTTTCAACTTGGAGTTTTAAATAAGAAGTTATGGACAAATTTCAGAAAGGATGTTAAAAAGTGAAAAAAAAATGGCACTCTCTGAATTTTGTCCATAACTTAATATCAAAAACTCCAAATTGCAAACGGATTTTTGGACATGAAATTTAACTTTATTTTACAACTTTTCTTAGTTCAAAGTTTCCAAAAAAAAGTTAATTCACTGTGTGAAAACGGACCCTGAAGTATACTGAATTCTGAAAATACCGATTTTTGAATGATGAAGTTATTTAAAAAATATATATATGTGAATATGAAATATGCTTTTGAAGTATTAAGTATAAATTTTCAACATATTTCTTTAACATATAATAAAAACTTGAAAGTTTTCGAATTGACATACAATTTTTTAAATAAATTCTTTGAAAGATAGAACATAACGACAAAAAAAAACCTAATTGACGAAATGGCAATTTTTGGAAATAAAGATATTTTGGATAGCTCAATGTGGACAAAATTTCAATTTTTTTGATTTCAAATTTTGACAAGTCGTGTGCCAGAAGAGTAGCTTTATGACACAACAACTCTTAAAACTTTTGATCATATGATTAAAAAATTTATGCATGATATGTGACTTTCATTAATTTTTTGAAAACTTGGAAGTCTCAAAAATATTTGAAAAATGTTCAATTAGTTATTTAATTTCTTACACCCAAAATAGCCACATCAAATACCTTAAAGTAAAATCGGACTATTAAACCAAATTAATTCTTTTATTTCATTGATGTGCAAATTTCATATATTTCTTTCTAGTAAAAAAATATATTTTCTATTTATTTTGTGTTTATTCAATAATTTTGAAGGAAAACAAAATTACTCTGATTTTTCAAAAGTAAAGGTAGAAATAAAATTATATCAATTACAATATATATATTAGAATACTAAAAAGAAAGATGAATGAAAACCACACCATTTTGTATTATTTGGATTTCAATTTCAATAATTCTTTCAATTTAAGACATTTCTAAGAGCTTTAAAATGAAATAGGAACAAAAGTTGTCAAGCTTTGCTTTCCTAGATGAAATTGAATTCCAAAAATAGTTATTTTAAGAGTTGTAATCGAGGTTGGCCAAAATGCATTCATTTTGTGTATACTAGCGTGTTAAAGAGTTTATCATGATTGGAATTGACATTTTAAAATTTTATAACTAAAGTTGAAAGAACTTTGAACTTCAAATAATAACAATCCCTCAAAATTGGTAACCCCTAAACTCCCAAGGCCATTTTTCTGTCAAAAAATACTCAAAATTGCCAATTCTATTGCGTTCATCCAAGAAAACAAAAGAAAACATTATTTTAGCATCTAAGTGTAGGATCTTGTACTTCACTTCTCTAAGATCAAGTGGTAAAGAATTCATAAAGTTTGACCGTGTAGATTGGAAGATATTAGCATTCTAAGTTGAAAAATAAAGTTTTTTTGAACATTGTCCTGCAATTTCAGATGACTTTGACCGCCATTTGTGGAATTTTTTTTCACTACAGACTTTGAATTAAAAAAAATTTATAATGAAGAACTGAGTTGGAAGTCTATTCCTTTTTTCTTAGAAAAAATACAATTGATTTTCATTTTTAAAAAAACTGTTTAGTAGAAGTAGGTCCAAGTTTGAAAATTGTTAATAACTCTTAGATGGGATTGAAATTCAATAATCCCAATGGTGAGATTGTTTAGCAAACAAATACAACATTCTAAAAAGAAAATTTCAATAATTGTAGAAATTGCATTTGAAAATGAATCCTACAAGTTATTTTTTCAAGAAGATGCTTAGATTGCCCGAAAAGTAAGATTGTCCATAACTTTCTCATTATTATTCCAATTACAATGAATCAAAGCTTCACATGTAGACAAAAATGTAACATTTTAGGGAAAAAATAAAATAAAATTTATTTTGACTTTTTGCAAATTTTTTTGTGTTCCCCGTCAAGTTCAATTCTAGGCTTTTTGTAGTATAACTTTTGCTTTCGGGCTCCAATTGGAATAGAGATTATATTAACACAAAAGTAAAAAAATTTCCTATCTTGTGGAAAAGTTTGTTTAAAAATTGAAGTCATAAGGACATGCCAGTAATCCTATTTGTCCCCCGAGGGAACAATGGAACTTTAAGGGTTAATCCTCCAATCAAAAGTTATGAACAAAATGGAGATAAGTTTTGGAAATTATTTCTTTGTAAATGTAGCATACTGTGATACTGGAGGTTGTTTTTGCATATATAGTAAAAGAATTTATTCGAAAACGTTTTGAATAGAAAAAAGTCATTTTTTCAAAACAAACTTTCATCACCAAAATCCCGTTTGAGGTTTTGAGATTTTACTCAAAAGTTGTGAACAAAGTTCAAAGGAAGGTTGGAAGAACATTACTTTTGAGATTTTTGAGATTTTTGAGATTTTTCTCCATAACTTTTGATTAGAGGATGTAAACCCTAAACAAATGATTGGAGATGAATTTTTTATTTATTTTACAACTTCTTTGAGTTTAAAGTTTTTTCCAAAACATCCTTTTGCTATACTAAAACGGCCTCCAAAGTCCTTTGAATTTATACGAAAAAAATTTCCAACACTCCATTGAATTTTGTCTATAACTTTTGATTGGAAATTCAAAATCTCAAACGGATTCTTGAAGATGAAAGTTGATTTAATTCTTCAACTTTCTTCTGTTGAAAGTTTTTTGAAAAATGTTCATTTATTATGCGCAAATGACCTCCAAAGTCTTCTGACTTTAATGAACACCAAATTGACCATACTTAATTTTTTTGGAAAACTACATTGTATAATGAAGGTTTCAAGAGATTCTTAGAGATTCCTAAAGATTCCAAAAGATTCCAAAAGATTCTTGAAGGTTCAAAAAATGTTCAACAAAAATTTGTTGATTTTGTCACTAATTGCCCAAATCAACAGAAAAAAGTGTCACCATTAACAAAAAAATGTGAAATTGGACATTGCAGTACCCAAATCAACAGAAATATGTTGATTTTCTGTTGATTTGGACGTCATTTTCTACTAGTGAAAGAATCTTGTAAATTTTTGGCAATGCTAGAAGTTAGAAATTGATAAACTTTGACCAAAAACCCTTCAAAATAGAAGATATAAATACATATTTCTAAAAGTATACAAAATGAAACTTGAATAGATATTTTAAATGGACCTTTTCCACTAACCTTAAGAAGACCTAAATTTGACCAAAAAACAAAAATATGATTAGTCAATGAATTTGGATTAGAAATTGGAAAGGATCCCTAAAAAAACATTTGGGTGCACATTTTAGGGAACAAAAATGGATATGGGAACCGAATAGAGATGTCAAAAAAGAATAGCTCTACTACCCTAGAATTGTAAAATTAAAGCACTTTCGCCCTTCTGCTCAAAGGGTTTGGTAGAATGTCAACACTACAACAACGGCAGTGTTTTATGACTGCAAAAATATAACTAAGGATGATTGGTGACTATTCCCAGTCATATTCTTGGAGGTCAATACCTTAGGGAGAAATATGACTGCAAAATATGACTGCCAATCGTTTTTGGATCTTGTACTTCATGAGCGTATATTATACGTCCGTTGGGAACACTAAAGTATTTCATAGGGAACGGTAGGGAACTCGTTTGAGAACATTGAATTATATTATTGGTCATATTTTCATGGTAGTAACATTTTTTTGTTTTTGGACAGCCTAAAAAAAACATGGGCAATCAAAAAAAATATAGACAAGCTATTGTTTAAAGTTTTGAAATCTAATCACCACTTTTTAAGGGTTTTGAAACCCTAGCCGTCATTTTTTTAGGATTTTGAAATCCTAGCCACCACTTTTTAGGGTTTTGAAACCTTAGCCACTACTTCTTTTGACTCTTCTTCTTTACCTTTTGTTGTCTCTTGTCTCTTGTCTAGATCTCTTTGAGTTCACTCTTGTTTCTTAGTTGTTGTGTTTTGTTGCATTTTGAGTTCATTCTTGTTTCTTAGTTGTTGTGTTTTGTTGCATCTTGAGTTACTCTTACTTCTTAAAGTTGTTGTCTTTTGTTGCATCTTCACTCTTGCTTCTTGTTTTTTTCTTCTTGTATCTTAGGTCTTTCTTCTTCTTCTTTCTTCTTTCTTACTTTTTGTTCTCTCTTTTTGTTGCATCTTAACTCTTTTTTGTTGTTTCTTGTTACCTCTTAGTAGTTGCTCCTTATTGTTTCTTGTGCATCTTAACTTGTATTTGTTGTTATCTTTTAGCACTTGTTGCCGTTTTTCTTCTTGTTCCTTGCATCATCATTGTTTTTCTTCTTACCTTAAATTTGTATTACATATTTTCTATTGTTGTAAAGTTTTGAAGATTGAGCTTTGTTGTATGTTCATTAAAAATTAACTTCCTATTTCTTTAATTGTATATGTAGGCAACAAAATTGGAACAAAGTCGTTGGAGGCTACTTGCAACTCACTTCATATTATTGTAAGAAATATAGTCTCTATTGACTTGTGTAAATAATTCATTGTGATATACATATTTTATATTTGTGACCAATAAATTATAAACGTCATTGAAAGGATTCACATTCCTTCTTATATATTCCCTCTCCAATATAATTGTTTCTTGTATATTTTTAAAATCATATGTATTTGTTTTAACTACATGAAATCTTTTATTCAATTGTTAAATCATTTTAATGTATGATTGCAAATATGCTTAGGTATCCTACAACCGTTGTATGATTTGTTCAATTTATAATTCAAAATACATATCAATAAAAAAATGACTACTGGAGTCACAAAATGATTATAATAATTTCCAAAAAATGACTAGGTACTCTCAATATGACTGAAAAATATGACTGAGAAGAGTCGTTTTACAAATCATCAAAAAATATGACTCACCGCAGTCATATTCCACATGATTGCAAAATGTGACTCACTGCAATCATATTCCACAAAATATGACTGACCACAGTCATATTCCACGTCATCAAAAAATATGACTCAACGCAGTTATATTCCACAAAATATGACTGAGCAGTCATATTCCACAAAATATGACTAACCAATCATATTCCATGTCATCAAAAAATATGACTCAACGTAGTCATATTCCACAAAATATGACTGACTAATCATATTCCACGTCATCAAAAAATATGACTCAACGCAGTCATATTCCACATAAGATTTTTTCATTTACCCGGGCAGCTCAATAAAAAGTCAAAGAAAGTCAAAATATATGCCTTATTAGCATACTATGGCTAATTATGGGTATTTATACCCCTCAACTTATATGACTGCCAATATGACTGATGTTTGAAGCAACTGCTTCTAAACGACTACTGCAATCATATTCCGAGTTATCTACAGTGATTTCTGCACCAGTCATATTTTTTTATTTTACGATTGACTGCAGTCGTTTTTTGCAGTCATAAAACACTGCTTTTGTTGTAACGCAAAGTAGATGAATATTGTTCTAGATCCTTCTAAATATTCATCAAACACTTCATCACCCTACCATGTCAAAATATGCCATATCTAGTATAGTTAGCCTTTGTAACACTCTAGTTATAATTGGTCAATTCATTGTTTTTGAGACACCTTTGAAGTATATGAGCATCTCTTGTAACATTAGATGAGATTCAACCCTTCTTAAAGATTGTGACATTAGAGGAGATTTCAGCCCCCTGGAGGGCTGTGAGTTCCTAGACTGCGGGAACTCGTTTGCAGGGGGCCGCAGCAGCTTGCAGACATGGAATGGCGACTTCCACGTCGGAAAAAAATAATTTTTTTTTTCTGTTTTTTTTTGCATTTCAAGAGTAAAATTTTTTTTTTTTTTTGAAATTTTTTTATCGGGAACAGCCGTTCCCCGAAAAACTGCAGGGGGACAGTTCCCCCGCAGCTGCTTGAAACAGCCCTCCAAGGGTCCGAAAACTCCTCTAATGGTTCTCTTTGCATTCCCAAATGCAAGGATCTCTGCCACGCAACTTGTTGACATGGTTGAGAGACTGCCACATCAGCAAATATTAAAATTTTATTTTATTTATAAATTATTATTGTTTAATAATTAATTAACCTTTTAACTTTTTTAACTTTTTAATTTATTTTTTTCAAATAATGCAGCGGGAACCAACCCTCCCGACAAGCCAAAAAACATCTAATGTATGCCATTCCAAACGGTTGTGACATGGCTTTGGAGGGCCTCCAATTTAGTTATTGGGTTATATATCATACATAGAGCTATGGACTGAGACATTTCAATAGAATGAAGATTGTATTAGAAGGGCTTTTGGATTGCGCAACTTGCACCTTGCTCAATCAATGCATCAATATAACCATCTGCCATATACATCCTTTATCATTAGTAGAAAAACAATGACCACTATAATAAAAAATCAACAAAAAGGTGTTGATGTTATTTGTATCCTTGGTCGCGTTGTCTTTGACAGTACTCAACAATAAAATTGTTGATCATTTTGTTATGATGGTCAAGTCAAAAAAATAAAATGATAATTCATTTATAAATTTGCTCAATAGATGGCTGTCACATGGCAAATAAAAAATCGGTTGTGAAAAATGCCACATAGGAAAAAAACTACCATATGGATAGAAAAATTAAATTAATTTTTAAACTTTAATTAGAAAGAAGACAAGTTTATTTTAACCTAGTGATAGAAGAGAGGCAACTTTGGTGATAGAAGAGAGGAGAAGACAAGCTCTTTATACAAATGGGGTGGTAAAAGGTAAAACAAACCATATGAGATATGTGAATTAAGACTATGAATGGTACTTATATCCCATATGGTTTGTTCTACCTTCTATCACCCCATTTGTATAAACAACTTGTGTTAACTTTTTGAATCAACAAAAAGTTAATACTTTTTTGTTGATTTAGATGTTGTATTATCTAAATAAATAAAAATTCAATGACCATTTTGTAAACTTGTACCAAATCAATAAAAATTGTTGAAATGATCAATATAGTATGCCAATCAACAAAAAATTGTTAATGTTTTGTTGATTTGGATACCATTTTCTAGTAATGTATCCACAATATTATCTAACATTGATAAATTTCATCCCAATTTCGGTGCATCTTGAATTTCATGAAGACTTTTAGGGGATTTCTTGCAAAAATTCCCCAAATTTTTCTAATAATAATAGCTACTACAAAAATAAAGTAAGATTTTGACAAAAATTTGCCAAATATGGACTTGAAATCAACTTCAGTAAGGCCAAAGGCTTTTCTTTTTGCAATCATAGATTTGAAGCCTCTCATTCATATAAAGTAAACCAACCTATGACATGTAGAATGATTGGTTTGTCCTATTGACATTGTTAAATTTTTATTTATTTATATTTGTATAAAGAAAAATGTAAGAAAAGGGGAGGGCAATTGATTTTTTTTTTGACAAAGCATGAATTTATTATGAATTTTTGAAGTGTGTTGTCCAATTGGCTCCAAAGATTTCAAGACTACCCCCAAACCAACAAATACTATATACATAATGGTCATCTTACTCACCTACAACAATCATGATGTTTTCTAACATGGCTACAATGTGAAGGCCTAAAATAATCATGTCCTATGATGGATTTACACTCAAAAGGTGAAAGTTCCTATATAGAAGTCACTAATGGCTCCATCACCATCATCTACGGCACTAATTGTGGCCACTAACTCAATCTAATGTAGCCTATATATCATCTATTAAAAAAAGCTTATCATGGGTTGATGCAAGATTTGAATGGATCATTTTTTAGGTGTCTAGGGTGGGTCACTTTTATTTGTGATATGGTAGTATGCTCTAAAAGCACTCATCTTCTTCAAACCGCCCCTATTTTTAGGTGGAGAATGAGATGGGGGGATCCTTAAACATTAGACATTAGAGGATTTTTGAGCTCTCAAGAGGGCCTCTAGAATGGCCTTGGTTGGGACCTTAATTGAATTTAAATGTGTACTTGTAAAGGAAGGAAGGATATTTTCCCCCTATTTCCACCCATTTTTGACATCATGATGTTTACAAAATTGCATGCCATTTATTGGACAATGGGACATTAGGTACTTCTTCTCATTCAAATCATAAGTACATTGAAGGAGTACTTTCATTATAAAAAGATAAATTAGGTGCAACTAAGTACTAATGGGTCATGGTGTTTCCACAATGAAATGTTTAGGATTGGACAACAAGTCATTGGGTACTTCTTGTCATTAGTACTATGAATGAATTCTTTATTTAAAAAAAGATCATGGATACTTGATGCTCATGTATAACGAAATGCCTCTTATTGGACAATAAGACATTAGGTACTTTTTGTCATTCAAGTCTTTGGTACCATATATGAATTCTTTATTTTGACAAGTGCATGGGTACTTGATGAAATTCACACAAGGTAGCGACACATTTATGTACCTATTTTTATACTTAGGCTACCATTTCTAGCCTTCAATAAATAGCTTTGCATTTCAACTCTAAAGCCTTCTTGAGAGCTCAAAAATCCTCTAATGAGTGGACCATTGTAGCAATTGAATGCATGGACAAAAAATTGTTTTTCTATTGCAAGAGTCAATCATTGTCTTTGATTTCTGCACATCTCTTTACAAGTTGCAAGCGGACAGATTTTAGGAGACCTATAGTCACAAATACTAGGTCCTTATGTCCAGAATCTTTGAAAATTTGTAACTAATTCAAAAATGCTTGGAAAAATACAAAACCACTTGTGTTAGGTTCCACATCTATTTTTCTTTCTCTGGAAAATGATCGAAAAATAATTCTATTCACTTCAGCCTACTCTTAAATTAAAGGCAGACCAGCTCTTAAATGGTAGCTTTAAGAGCGTAGTACCTTAATCACGGCCAAGCTCGGTGGCATCCTGTTTTGCCAGCTGCAACTGTGGGGTTGCGCCTGGAGCTCCGTACTCTAAGTTATGATCCACTAGACTCACGTTTTTTGCACCAGCATGCTCCTTGTCACAGGTCTCTGCAAACTCCACTCTTCTTCACATGGACTAGAGCGCTTTGCATTTACGTTAGACTGCTGGCTTGCACGGACGGACTGCTATCCTATCCTAGTTCATCTCAAATCCCAAGCTCGTCAACCTCCTTGCACTGGAAGAAAAGCAGCAAAGTAACTCCAAGACGAGAAGATGAAGACCGGACTGAATCCGAGCTCGTTGAGAGAGCCCAGCAGGAGCTCTGCAACTTGTTGTTATGATAGAATAAAAGCCCCAACGGCATTTCTGAAATCATTCCAAGAGAGAACATAAAGTAAATGATTCAGTTGTTGCACTCAAGCCTTTCCGAAACCTGGCTTGGGATTTGTTGAAAAGCTCATTCTCAGGTAATCTTCGAACCCCACGTGACCACATCTCTCTATACGAAATTACACATCTTGGTCCTAGGAGACCATGATTGCTTGTCCCACAGCTGATTGTTGTTTGATTCAAGTACTATGGTTCATTGGTGCCTGGTAACAGGTCCAAGTAAAAGTGGACATTTTCAGAGCTCAGAATAGACAATCTACAGTACAGTTAGTCGTCCATTTGAAGGAAGTGGCGGCCATCGGTTTCACCTTCGTTCCAGACTTCTTCCCTCTCCTCTTCATCTTGAGCATCACCTGCTTTAACAATCCTCTCCTCGTGTATCTGCGAACCAGGGTAGCAATTGTACCAAGCGCTTGTGATCTGATTCGACTTCAAGGCTATTCAGTTCGAAGTGCACTCTTGAACTCATTCATGCCGGTGTTACTTAGAGCAGGAGCCATTCTTTCTTCTCATTCTGCAAACAATTCTCGGTACGGAAGAAGTCAAAGACAGACCAGCAGTCAAGCCGGATTAGAGTTTCCTGCCGGATAGCACGTCAATGACCATGGCTTGTTGTCACGAGGAGTATGCCGACGAGTGTGAGATTCTTTTGTGTGTGGACGCTCCTGCCCCGCACAATCCCGGCCTGTACCAGCGCCTTCGCTTTGGCCTTCTCTCGAGCTCGTGGCTTCCAAGACCGCTGGGAATTTTCCTCTGGAGCGCACTCCATGTGATGCTCCTCATCGTCGGTGGACCAGTATTTTGGATGCTCGGCTTGTTGATCGATTTCCTCTTCTTCTCGGTGCTTATGTCTGGATTTTGGGGGATCACAGGTATTCTTAAGTATGTGCTTTTGGGTTTGGCTGCGGTGCCAGCTGATTTATATCTCCTGGCGTGCCGTGATCCAACTGTCGAGTGGAGGGGTGGTGACTACTTCACAGTCGAATCTTGGAAGAAATTCAAGTCTGAAATGAGGGAGAATTGGGATTTTTTCCGGATCGGAGTGCCGTGTATGAGTGGCAGCTTGTATAAAGAGACGATGAACCGGAAGTTGAAAACCTGGGCACGATGGTGTGAAGAGGTGGTGCACATGCATGAAGCCATTGCCCTTTGATGGAAGTCTGAAATCCAGGCCCATGAAAAAAATCTGTCCAAATCTGTAAGCCTATGACCCTGACCAAGTAAGGTTGAGATTCCTCGAACCATGCTGTACATTAGAGGCTCCATTGGCCATACAGGTTAGCTTTGATCTGTGAAAAGAATTCATCAGTTGACATTTCGTTTTTGGCAATGGATTTTCAGCTTCCCTGTGTGGTGAATTGAACCTCTTCCTTCTTGTATTATGGTGAATGGAGACTTTCCATTAGTGAACATCCTTTCACTAAGTCTGTGCTATTTTGTTTATACATACGATTGGTTTTGTTTTATACCAGGATGAAATCATCGCTAACTTGCATCCACCGATTTAGGAACTCGTTTGCATAAGCATCGGCTGCGCACGATTGTTTTGTTGCAATTAATGACACCCGAGTCTGTTTTTGCACATGAATTACATTAAGTCTTTGTTCCTGAAAATGGTAGAATTTCATGAAACTTTGGGCATGCTGAAAGACTGACTTGAATTTCCCGTATTTGGCAGTCTGAAATCTGTTGTTTCTACACATGTGACCAAATTCTTAATGATCCGAGTGCTCCATCTTGGGTACTAATGATCTCCGTATTGTGAGTTTGGACTCTCAAAGGAGTTTCGGCCGTAGTGTCTAGGACTGTTACGTTGCACTTCACTTCCAGCATTGAAATCTTTGCTGAACCTCTCAGCGCTGCGGAGCTCATTTTCTGAAGGATGGACCCAATATAAGTTCAGAGATTCCAAATTATATCATCGGTGGTAATGAATAAATTTCTGCCTCGTGGTACGAAGCTGGGTAGTCAAGTAATTGCGATGTGCATTCGTTGGACATGTGCAGAGTTGCATTTGGGCAGGTGAACTCTTTCAATGGTCCAAGCGAAGTGGAATTTCAACTTTACATCAAGGTCAAGATCTCCTGTTCACTTTGTACGCATCTGCATTGTCTGAATGCAGCACCTGTTCACTTTGTACGCATCTGCATTGTCTGAATGCAGCACCGGCACTCAATGGCAACAGTCGAGGGTTTCCTTTGTGGGCATCTGCATTGTCTGAAAGAAGTGCCGGCACTAAGTGGCAGTAGTCGAGGGTTTCCTTTGTAGGCATCTGCATTGTCTGAAAGAAGTGCCGGCACTCAATGGCTAGCTGCAGTCGAGGGTTTCCTTTGTTGGCATCTGCATTGTCTGAAAGCAGCACGCTGTTTCAGTCGAGGGTTTCCTTTGTGGGCATCTGCATTGTCTGAAAGCAGCACCGGCACTCAATGGCTGTTCAGTCGAGGGGTTCCTCTGCATTGTCTGAAAGAAGTACCGGCACTCAATGGCTGCAGTCGAGGGGTTCCTGCATGATTGTATGTCAATGGCCATGGATTGTTGCCAGTGATCCCAGAACTACAGTAGCTACTTTATGGAATTTAGTGCAATAAGGTAGAACTGCCCATTACTGTCATGAGTGCCATCCACCCAATTCCGACACCTAGGGAATCATCACATTTGCATCATTGATCCCGGGGGGGGGTTTCTGGCGATTTGGAGCAAAATTGCACCAAAATTTGACCCTGGCACCAAGGTTATGGGAAAAAAACAAGGAAAAAACACCTAAAATTGCCTAAACCCACACACGGTCTTGGGCCTTGGTGCTTTTTCCACGCGAAACAGTCGTCCTCCTGGATTTCAAATCGCCAGCGCCGCCTACCTAGTCACTTCGCACGCGCCCCTCTTGCGGCTGCATCAACTCCAGAATGTCCACTTTTTTCAATTGTACGCGCCACCATCTCTCAGCTTTGCCCCTTCTTGAAGGCCCCTTTCTCTGAGGATTGATGATAGTTGTCGCCACCTTGTTTGCGCTCTTTAAGTTTCAAGTAGCCCACTCTGCTTTGCTTCAGTGTTCTACGTAGCCCACTCTGCGCTGCTGTAGGTTTTGAAGGAGCCAGTTATGAATGCGTGATGGAGAATTTCTGTAGGGTTTTGTTGCATTTCATGTATCTCTATAGAATGATGTCTCGCCATGAAGTGCGCCACCGTGTAGGGCTTAGGGTTCAACCGCGGAGGCAGATTGAGGCATTGTGCGATTTATACACTGGTTCCATTTCCGATTACCACAGCGTGATGACCAAGTATCCTCCTCGCAATTTGCTGTTTTTTTCAATTTGTGTTGTGTTGGTTAACATGGGTTGTGGAGTTCCGAGATTTTGGATTTGCCTTTCCTTTGCGGTGTGTCTTTGCGGTGTGTGTGTGGAGACATGGTTACGATTGGGTGCTTCTTGGTTGGAGAGGTGCGATGGCGGACTTCCCCTCCAGTCCCCCGAACATCGGATTTGGAGCAGCGACGCAGGCGACACAGAAGAAGCACCTCGCAGATCAGCGGCAACGAAAACTAGCCCGATTATAGGACGAAGCGAAGGCAGTGGAGCGAAAGGCAATTGCATCCAAGCGAGCGCTGGAGACTGAAGCGAAGAAGAGGGCAAGAAGTGGCACAACAATGCGCACTTATTTCACGTCCAGCTGCAATTCATTGAATCGCGGCTCCCTGCAATCCAGCGACGGTGGATGCTTCGGGGCGACGTCTTCCACTACAAAGATCGGGACCTCCCAGTCAATGGAACCAAGGTCATTCTTTCGTGCCCCGCCGTTGTCCCTGTCTCCGATGAAGAAGGAAGTGAGGAGGACTTGGACTTGAGTGGAGATGATATGGTAGACTCTGACGACGACGCGTTCATGGAGCCGCCAACTCGTAGTGGCAAGAAGAGGAAGAGCGGAGATCCGAAGGTGAAGGGTGCTCAGCACAATACGTTTCACAAATTGAAGAAGAATTATGATTTGCAGCGGAAATTCCACAATGAGTGGGCAGCCAAAGAGCCCTGGAGCGAGGCAGTGTTGTCAGAGGACGGTGCAATGTACTTGGTTCGTTGTAGGCCTTGCTCTTTAGTTCGTAGAAAACCCATCCACATGGCTCCCAAATGGGACACGATCTCGAAACACGGCTAGCGAGAAATTCACAAAAAATGTATGACTCTGTATGTAGCTCGTGGTCCTTTGTCTGTGGCAGAGCAAATTCAGGGGTGCACCACGTTGGAGTCACGGAAGAAATGAGTGCACCTTGCGACGTTGTTTCATTTGCTCACAAGTGGGCGGCCAATGACGGAATTTGAGTCACGACTTGACTTGTACGAGTTCCTCAACGTCCCTGACTTGCCTCGCAAGCATTGGACCGATGGGTCTCGCTGGGTCATGGCGGAGCATCTCTATGACTTCGTGAAGCAGAGAATACAAGCACTTGTGAGCGGTGCCTCTTATTTTGCGTTGTTGGTAGATGAAACTAGCGCTTGCAACAACACCAGTTGGATTGCTATTCATCCATACGTCATGGTGAACTGGTGCCACGTTCCTCTCCTGCTTACGATTCGGAAGATGGAAGCCGATGGTGCCACGGCTAACAACTTGACCGCTGTGATCATGGATGCTTTGAGTGTGTATGGGGAGGTAAGTGATGCTGAAATTGGAGAGAAATTGTTGTGTTTTGGCGCAGATGGGGTAATTAGCTTTCAAGGGTTGAAGTCGGGGGTCACGGCGCAGATTAAAGGTAAGTTCGCTCCTTTTGCGACTGGAGTGCATTGTTGCACGCACCGCTTGAATTTGTCCGCCCAGTCCCTGTTTTCGATGACGGTCATGCATGTTGTTGAGGAAGTGCTCCGCACAACTCACTCGTACTTTGCACACTCTCCAAAGAAAGCAGCCGAATTCAGGGCTCTGGCTCAGCAGCTTCAATCCAAAGGGCTGAAAATGTTGAAGAATGTGAAAATGCGGTGGATGAGCTGCCTGGCTCCAATCCGTAGGCTACTGGCAGAGCATAGAGGTGTCACCGCAATGATGTTGGCAGATAAGAATGACAAAAAATGGGGGCAAAAGGCACGGGTGAGAGTCTATTCTTTTTTTTTTTTTTTTTTGCTTCGTTGACTGCGGTGCTGCGGTGCTTGATTGACTGTGGTGCTGAGGAGTGCTGATTTATGTGCTATACTAATTTGCGGGCTTCTTGTTTGCACATGCTAATCTAGCACTCTTGCTGGACCCCTACGTGTTGCTTGGAATGTTGGCTCTTCTTCCAATGCTGGAGGCTGTGGACACTCTCATTCAGTGGGCTCAGAAGCAAGATGCTTTCATTTGTGATTTTGTGGGAGCCCTGGGTACATGCCAGAGCAACCTCTTCACATTTTACCTGAATGACGATACAGCTTTCCGCAGGGATGAGTTCCATGCATTTAACCAAGTTGTACAGTGTTCTCACGAGCAGA
This sequence comes from Rhytidiadelphus loreus, assembly GCA_947034895.1. Lineage (NCBI taxonomy): Eukaryota > Viridiplantae > Streptophyta > Bryopsida > Hypnales > Hylocomiaceae > Rhytidiadelphus > Rhytidiadelphus loreus. Next base: position 49,850,794 of record OX344761.1, on the reverse strand, counting down.
TTTTGATGAAGTGGGAGGCGAATATGAATTTGCCTTGTGAAAATTTGTGCTTCGTGGTGGGTGGACAGATAGTGTATGCCCTGCACGAAGGGAACATGGTGCATCGGGAGGCTTATGCTTCAATTATTTCTAGTGTTCAAAGTGATTGCAAAGATGAGTAATTGTTTTCTATATTTTTTCCATTCTGTGCATGTTGAGTTTCACTGCATGATTTTGTATTCTAAAACTTGCAATACCTACCTTAACTGTTCCCTTCCTAGTCTGGCAGAGGCTACACGCAAGTTGATGGAGGAGATGGCTAGTTGATTCCCCGATCACGGCTTGATGGACGCTCTGGGAATTGTGTACCAGCAGTACTGGCTGCAAGGGGATTGCCAAGAGAGCTTCCAAAAACATCTCCAGATCATCAAAGACTTCTATGGAGAGCCGAAGTGGGTTGGGGACGGTGAGAGCAAGCGTTGTATCCCTGCGATGTTGGATAAATTTTTGTTGGACTCGGAGCAGCCTCTGTTCAAAATTGCAATGCTTGCAAATGCTCGCACAGCCATGGAGATGCCATTGCTGAATGCTCCTGCGCATCAACTCGTGAACCCCCTCACCAAGCTGTGGAGAGTTCTAGATGCCAACTCCTCACTAGGCAAACATTTTGGAGAGTATATAAAATTGGCACAAATTGCCATGGTCCACGTACTAGGCAGTGTGGAAGATGAACGCACTTTCTCAGCGCTATCTTTCCTGAAGGACAGGCTGCGCAATAGACTCAATCAGCACCTTAGCGTTGTTGTGGGCATGCATTGCCAACGTGTTTATACTTTACAGAATTTTTTGTATGACGACTTCTTCAAGCAATGGGTGTTGGCTACTGAGCGATAGCGGTATGCAGTGACTGCGTGACAGCTAGTGTAGGTGGAAGACATAGTTCAGTAGTGCAACATCCAGAGCTATCTTTTGCAGCTACAACCTGTTAGTTTGCGTGACACCTTCGCTTGAGCAAACAGGTGCTAGATTACAAATGCCAAATCATTTCACTTGTGGGCTTCTAGCTGCAAGTTTAGTTAGTGGTGAGTATTCTTGATTTCTAGCTCTTATGTAATAGCACTTCCATGTGTTTTTTCTCATAACGTCATGTGGCTGTGGCTCTTCACAGATTTGGAGTTGAGAGTGCCAGTTGTTCAAGCGATGTGGACATCATGCGCAAAGTCATACATTCTTGCCTTTCTGTTTTGTGTTTTAGACTACACATTGTATGCTTGGGATTCAAAGTTGTATGATTGGTAGGTAGACTTCAAAGTGCCGAGTGCAGCATGCGTTGGAGTTGTATTTGCCGCCTAGTCTTCATAGTTGTTCAGGTAAATTCAAGCAATTGCTATTGATTTTCAATGTTGCTTGCAATTCAGTTTGTTTGCAACTTGGTGGCTTGTCCACAATACATATCCATTGCATTCCCTTTCTATTTTCTAACTTAGGCATTGGAGGTCTCAATTATGTTGCTTGCAGGTGATATCAAGGCACTTTCTGGGAGAAGGATTTGGAAAATCCATCTGCTGCTTTGTGTGGCATTTGACACATAATGTACTAGTATAATTGCATTGTTGTAATGTCTCTTGCATTAGTATGTTGGTTTGCATAGCTACTAAAATTGTGCAAATGTTATAGAACTTGAAACTTTTCAAACATGCACTAAATCAAGCATCGGAGTGCTTGTGTTTGTTTTGCAGGTCTTGTTTTCATACTTGCGGTACTAGGAGCATTAGGAGGAAATTCTTAAACTTGTAGTTGTTACTGTGAAGTTTGTTTTTCACAAAATGTGTTTCCTCCTCCATTTAAATGAAATCGCCATTTCTGTGTTGGATGCTTGCATATTGTCGTTAAAATGTCTTCATAATTTTGCAATAATGTGAAAGGTGCAGCCAGAAGAAATTCAATTTTCCACTTGCAGTAGCTAAACCCAACGTTGCTAGCGTGTGAGCGTAGAGCAGGGAGCGGGAAGCGGGGAGCGGGGAATGAAGAGCACGGAGCGGGGATTTAAGAAAGAATAGGAAATAATTAATGAAAAAAATGGGAAATAGGGGGAATATGACATAGAATTTGAGTATATTTTGTGAAATTTGGATGCAAGTTAGCGTAAATTAAAAATAAGTTCAATGATAAGATGGATGAAAATAAATAGAGGCAAAGAAAAAAAAATAGGAAAAATACCATGCCAAAAGTAGATGGAAGTAGAGTAGGCGGGGATGAAAGCATATGATAGAAATGGATGAAAGTTGTTCACTATGAGATGAAAGTAGATGAAAATTTAGGATGAAACATTTGGATGAAAAATCGTGAAAGAGGTAGATGGATGAAAATTTTGGATGAAAATATTGAAAATTTGAATTTGGATGAAAAACTTGGATGAAAATATTGAAATTATGAAGTTGGATGAAAAAGTTGGATGAAAAATACGAAACAGACAATTGGATGAAAAACTTGGATGAAAATATTGGAAATAGGAATTCGGATGGAAAAAATGGACGAAAAATTTGGGTGAATATATTGGATGTACATTTTGGATGGAAGTAGTGCACAATGAAGATTAACGTAGATGATAAAAGTTTAAGGGTTTAGGAATCTAGGATCATGTTGAAAGTTGATTAATAAAATGGAAGACATTACCTCCTCGTTACGAAGACAATACTTTGAAAAAGTTTAGGACTGAAGTACTCGTTCACGATGGAATTAAATTACAGAATTGGATGAAAGTAGTTCCACAATAAATTTAGAATCCATCAAAGATTAGGGTGAATAATGGCCTACATTAAGGCGGTTTGCATAGCACAAAGGATTTAGAGTACCTTCACATCTCTACGACAATATATAAATATTTCGAACTCAATGGAGGAAGAAGGTACCACTGCAAAAAGTCTACACTTGTAATGTCTGATCTACAACTGCTTACAGTAAGTACCCTATAACTGTGGTGGCATGGCAGATTGCAGAGTGGCAGCTACAATTCAGGAAAACTGCAAAAGACTTATTTTCAATGTAATTCACCGAACTACTTGAGACATTGCCAATGTGCTTGCACACTAACAATGAAGATCTCGTTTGAAGGTACACAGTCATTTCAGATATCACTGAATTTATTAGAGAAATGGATGGATGTTAGAACATGTAGAAAATCAGAAGATGACTATGAACATCTATACATTAACAACATGCAAAAAGCAAATAGAATGCAAGCTCAATGTATCGAAGTAGTGGCCTTTGTAGTCTCACTACATTTTCATTCATATATGTGAAACGAAATCAACATATTGACAACATTATCCATGCTTCAAATAATCCTAATTTGATCTCAAATGGTTTAGGATTCCGCTAAGAAACACTCGTTTGACCTCATTGAAACTAAATGTTGAAGCATGGATGAAGACATCTGAGGAAGATTGAAGGTTGCAGATGACATTGAGAACAAAGTACAGATGCTTGCAATTTGACCAAGCTCCACGCTTCCCCAAGCACTTCAGCTTCATTTCCTTGAAATAAGGGCAGGTGCAGTCCGGAAATGAGGAAATAATAAGCATGTACTTCTCAATCCGGGGCTCTATTCCCGAGTCCATTGCTACTATGCATCCAAAACCAGGGTGAGGGACTATAGTTACGCTTACAATGCGGGCATTCAGAGTTAAGGCCGATGCACAGTTGTTTTGGTGTTTTGTTGTGGGTGCCTTTGGATTTCAACAAACGACCTTCCCAGTCCGAGTTGTAGGATGTTCATTAGCTGAATCTGGAATGTGATAATTACGCACAATTTCAATGCCCGCTTCTCCACCAAACAACCTCCGTGGGGAAATGAGGTGGCGTTGTGGAAGTTGGAAACCGGCCGCTTCAAGTGCTAGAATCTCGGCCACTGTCAATTGGGTGCCTAATTTCACCGGCCAAATAACAGGAACCGGTGGTACAGAGAGCACCCATTTCCGCTGTGATCCTTTGACACATCGTTCAATGTCGTCATTGCAAAAGAAAAATTGCATACGATCATTACGATTTTGCTTGTAATTGACCATCATACCTGTGTATGTCGGAGCCGCTGTTGCAGTGTTGTTTTGCACTATTAGAGCTGTGCATTTTTTCTTTGTCATTGCCTGAAGAGCAAAGCACACCTTTGCTGATGTTTTTGGTAGTCGTGAAATGTGCCACTGCATCTCATCACACATGCTTTCTTGAACTGCTGATACATGAGTCGAATTTGGAATTGTAGTCTGCCTCAAATTCACCTCCACTGAAAATGCGTCTAGAACTTCAACATCTTCACTTGGAGTAATGTCCTCCACTATTGTGTTCAAATTTTGAACACTTGAACTCGCTCTGAAGGATCTCGTTTGCCGACGAGGATGTGAGAAGTTCACTTTGTCTGGTCGGTGTGAGTCGTACTCGCATCCAAGTGGCATGTCTGCTTTCCTCTTTTGTGATCCAAAAACTTCTTGACCTTCGAGATGAGTTTCTCTGTTGATGAAAGCTTCAACACTTGGAATAGACGACAGAGCTTCAGTTAGTGATTTCGGGTTACCAGTTCGCTCTGCCAAACGTTGGGCAACTCGTAACAATAACTCTTCCTTCCCCGGTCCTGTCCCTCCTTCATTTCCCTTTAGATATTGGTGATATTTGACCATTTGCATGAATGCTCTGACAAAGTCATCGACCGTAGCTACGTATAAGTCGTTTCCACGCTTCCTAGATTGCTGAAGCCACTTATTGTGCACAGTTTCCGCAAGGTTGCAAGACGGCATTTCGGCTTTCTCGGATGTAGTTAGATCCTGAAATCACAGGGGTATATACATGTGTAAGCTATACATGTGAGTCTTCCCAGGATGCCAAGCAAAAGCATAAATATATTTGGAAGAGACCACACAAGGCTGAAGACTCTGACCACATATGACATGGAAAAACGCGAGTTTTAATTAATCAACGTGCAGAGCGTTGAGGTCACTGACCATCGTCTCGGGACAGAGATGTTTGTTGTGGGGAACCTACGTCTGCACCACATCTAACCAAAGTGGAATATTTGACAATGTAACAGCACAACTAATTTGACATAAAAGCATAACAAACATTGTTACAAATGAAGGAGAAAATAGTGAGGAAATTACAAGTTCCATGAAGCCTCCCCATTGGCGATAACGGAAATGCCAGAATGAAAGCCACAACTCTAGTTTGCGCAATCCTTCCACTGTGGTGGCACCTGATGACAACCACCACGCCCTGATGGCTAAGTACCATTCCTCGGATTGTTGCGTTGAAGTGGCGTTCTTGTACTGCTTACATAGCAGACGATGTTGATCCTGCAAGTCTCCTCGAATATCTGCCTTTGTATGCTTTTCCATGGATTGAGTCCAGTGAAAAAGGCATATCCTTTCACGGTTGAGCATTGGTTCGAAAATATCCCCCGATCCATACACCGTCCTCACCGCATTCCAGTTTGCTTGCGCGCTGTCTGCCATGAAGCCCTTGAATTGAATCCTTTCCACACCATGTCGCTCTACAACTGAATTGAGATTTGTCCAAAAAAGAACCTGTGCTGCGCAATCCTCAGATTGCATGTCACAACAGGCGATTGTCATCACATGACAGAATCCGGAGTCATAAACGTGACACGCTATGGTCGTCCAATCTTTTACACGCTTAACGTGATCAAACATGATCCATGCTTCCTGAAGGTCTCCTCCAGATTGCATTCGCTTCACCAAATCGACTCCACTCCCTGGCCCCACTTCAGACATTTTGAAAAGGAATACCTTATCTATGTCGGTCCTTTGACCTGGGAATTTGCTCTCCTGCACAAAAGCCCATGTGCTTGACCCCCTCAACCTAGTAATGCTATCAATCACTCCGAACTTACGCAAGAACTTGAAGGAAGTTACCTCATTCCTTATGCTCGGGGAACTTAAGTATTTGCATTTCTCAAGTACAGGAACAAGGGATGCAAGGTCCATACTCTTCGGCTGCATTCCTTCAGGACATAGAAGAAGACCTCCTAACAGCTCCTTTGTTGCCTCTAGGACAATAGCGGAATTCGTGGCAGAAGGAGTCCGTTCCAACTGCTCCCCAATAAGAGTTTGTGATATGGATTTCATATCTCTGAGTTCACCATCCTTAACCGGATGCGCGTGATGACCAAGATGGACGTATGCCCTACTGAAAGTGCACTTGCCTGCAACGTAATACACGTGTACATTACAACGCGCCACACAAGCAGGAGGCTCCTTACAAATCTTGCATACAAGCGTGGAACCAGGCGGATGTGGTTGTCCGACATCTAGTGGTAGCGGAGATAGTCCTTCCCACTCTAATTCATTTACATCTCTCATTCTGTGAACTCGATGAAGGAAGTCGCATTCAGTATTTACACAACGAAGATGACCCACGCAAACGGATTTGCGGAACGACAAGCCCATTGGATTGACTATATTCGTGGTGACAATCTTTGACCAGACGTGTCCATCGTAACGCTTGTCCATCCCCGACATTTGTTTCGCTGAAGAGACGGTACTACTGTTATAGAGAGCTGGCAATTCAAATATGACATCGCCATTAAACGATGGAGGCAATACTGTCACTTTATGAATTTGAATACTACCATAGTCTAGTTTCAATAAGATGTTCCTACATCCTTTCAATGTATGCAATGTCCTCAAGCAATTGACCACAAATGTTCTTGAATCACCCATTGGACCGTTGTCTGGCGACTCTGTAGACTCCTGTACCGTAAAAGAGGGAACTGACTCAACCAAAGATGGAGTCTTCATAGCGGAGCGTGTTGCTGGAGAATTTCCATCAGAATCAGAACTCAAGTTCGTAACCAAGTTTGAGAAGGTCTCTACTTTGACATTGATCAATGACGGAGACTGAAATCTGGAAGCAGTGGACCCAGGCAAACTTCCCGTGTCCGTAGGCAATGATGGAAAGACAGCAGGAACTCCGTATGCCCGATATCGTCCAGGTCTCAGGTTCCACAATCTATTCTCAGAATCAGTAATCGGCATTTGCCCAATAGTGTGAAGAAGGGTACCAGAGTCTTTATCAAATATATCTTCATCTACATGAATGGAATCTTGCAAAAAATTAAATCTTAGCGATAGTCTCAATGCTGAAACAACAGCAAGACCATCTACACCTACAGAGAAACGTACAGGTACACCGTTATCTATAGCCATGACGACCACCATTTCCAGGAGGTCTTCCATGACACAAGGACGTGAAGTAGAGGTTCAATGTCCAAGAAGATGATCAAATGGAAAAAACAACCAGGGTGACTACTTTGAGAAACGAAGAAGAATAAATCCACCACTGATATATATTGATGACATCAATTCGAACGGACATATATAATCCTCAATTCAAAATTCACATAGTCATCATATTTCATATTTAGTGGTTGTTCCATGAAGTGGCGGCAATGTGAATTAATAAGAGTAACTTACTATCATATTTTTGTCGGCCTCATTCCTGGCATTTCATAAGGGGATAATGCAGTTGACCGACTTCATGTATTTACCAAGATCCTACTATCATAGCACTGACATGACCGGTCATCTTAACTTCACAAATTGTGAAGACAATCCATGAATAATAATCGGACCGCCACACTTGTAATCCATATTGTTTATGAATATTAATGTGTAACTGAAAATGGTCATTATATATTATGAAAAAGGAAGCTGAAATACGAAGTGAACCTCAGTAGTATGCACTATGCTAATGATATTCTGAATAGTAATTGATATGTCAGAAACATCGGTAATACACAATATAAGAATAAAGATTGCGATATTGTAGAAGTAGAATAAAAATATCCGATCAATTATTCTGAAAAGACATACAATTCATACTGTCAAGTAGCTAAATTATTTGGATGCTTTGCCGATAAGGTATACAAATGAATTAAATCACCCATAGAGTGTATTCAAAATCAAGCAATTGGAATGGTGTCTAGTATAACAGTCGTCCGATTTAACCTTCTCAAAGCGACTTGATCACATTCATCCAGTCGTAGTGCGGCAGACCATCATCAAAATCCTAATATTATAGTCAACAGAAACCGCAAATCCCCCGATTCCGAAGGACCTTCCCTACCCGTGCTGGCCAAGGTTGACAGGGTGTCCGGACGTCCAGAGTCCGCGGACGCTGACCCTAGGACGTCTTTTGACATACCTGGCGGTAGATGGCGTTCGACCGCTAGACGGGTAGACGGCCGATTCTTCCGACGGAACACGAGCGGACGGCCCGACGGAACAGGAGCAGACGGGCCGACGGTACAGAAGCGGACGCCCCGTCGGATCAGAAGCGGACGGCCCGACGGTACAAGAGCGGACGGCCCGTTGGATCAGAAGCGGACGGCCTGACGGAACAGAAACGGACGGGCCGACGGTACAGGAGCGGACGGCCCGTCGGATCAGAAGCGGACGGCCCGACGGAGCAGAAGCGGACGGCCCGAAGGAGGAAGAGCGGACAGGCCGACGGGGCAGGAGCGGACGGCCCGACGGAACAGGGGCGGATTGGCGACCGGATGTTCGTCCGCCCGTCGGGAGCCCGTCCGCTTTGGACGGTGACCGTGCGATGTGACGGACGCCGATTTTCCACCGTTCGATCTTGCCGTCCGCATGTGTGCCGTCCGATGCTCCCGTACGTGGATTCATGCCATTCGACTGCATAAATAGCGAAGAGCACGGCTTATTTTGCGACAATCGTTTCCCTTGCGGAGTGGGTGATCTAGTGCCTAAGGCTCTGTGCGCCTCTTCCGTTTTGGTGTGCAAATGATTGTGATCGAACCCTAAATTGTTTCAAGTGTAAGTGCGAATCATTAATCATTTAAGCAAGCTTACCATGCCTCGCGATAAGAAATCGAAGTCCAGTAAGAAGGGCAAATCCCAAGACATAAATTGGGATGATTGGGACAACCAAATGTGTGTAGCTGAACCGGGATGGGAAGAAGAACCCAAAAAAACTTGGGACTGCACGACGTGCAAGAAGTACATCAAAATGACGCACCTCTCCAAAATATGGTCCAGAGAACGCGCAGAGGTGCAAGTTCGTCATTGGGAAGGACAAATTTCCACATGCCAAAGCAAACACTTTGTTCATCGATACGAGGAAGTAACACGTTCAGCTCAAATACGGGACTCCAAACCGAATTTAATGAACTATTCCAACATGACCATGGTTTGGGTTGAGGAGGATTGTACTCCACAAAGATTGTACTCCACAAAGATGTAGATTGGCGCACAATTTACGGAAAAGATGTTACCCACTTGAATCGCAGTGATGCGGTACTTTATACCAGTTGGATTGGGCCGAGCGATTGCATGCCAGAGTGGTCTAATCGAGGCCAGTTTGGATTTCCACCGGTTGTATTGCCGGATGCAGAAGATGAATGGTCAGGTGATGATGATGAGAAAGACACTCCAACACCCGCGAGGATGGAAGAGAGGCACGAGCGTACAAAAGATCGGGAGGACATTCAATACCAACAAGAAATGTGAGAGGCAATGCAAAGAAGCCTAGAGGACCGTGGTCGACAATATGGCCATCATGGGGTGTACAGACCCGATCGTGGTGCATATGGCTCGCAAGATACGCGAAGTATTTCACACTACGATAATGACCCTCAAGGGGGGTATCACAGCTCAAGGACAAGCCACGGAACCACGCATCATTTTGAAGGTAACCAGGGAGGCTCCCAATACAACTTTATGTCTACTGGAGGTGGTTCTCATGAACCTCAAGGAGGCCCTTCTTATGGCGGTTCAACTCAAGGAGCATCTACTCACAATGATTCAATTCCTCCTCCAACTTTTGGAGGTCCATACCAAGGACATTATGGACAAGCAAGTGGGCAAAACAGATATGGAGACGACTACTATGGCGGAGGACCATTTCTCAATGTTTATAGGTCTAGTGGTACAGGCCTAAGCCAAAAGATGACACCGAATCAGAATCTGAGTGAAGTAGATTGGACTATTGGACATTTGTAAGATTGTAGTTGTTGTCTCACAATACAATCAAGTGATTGTAAATTTGTAATCTCTTGCCACATAATATAGAAAGTGACAAGCACGGTACAAAGATGTTGGCTCTTAACAAATAGTATTTTCCTATTTGTAAATTATGAATAAAATATATTGTAATTAAGCCCTAAAGCCCTATGGATGTTTTTAGAAAAATGGATTTGTTCGGACCACTTCTACGGTATATACCGTAGAAAAACATCAACATCAATTTTTTGGGGGAATTTAAATAAAGTATTTTGTACATAACTTATTTGAGAGCATGGCGCCAAAATTTCAAAAATTTTGACTGCATGGATTGAAAGATATGGCATGATAAGCACTGCATTTGAAATTGAAAACGCCTTTAATCTCAGACAAAATTTCAGTAAAGAATTTTTTACAAATTAAAATCTGCAATTTCGGTTTAATTTACAAGACCACAACCCAATTATGCTTTGGAATTTTAATTTCATTTAGGGTTCTAGAATAATGAACGGAAAATTGATTCAAGGAGTTTGGCACTTAAGCTTCTCCTAAACAAAATCAACTTCGCAAAACAACATATTGTATAATTGTATTATTTCAATACAAATGGTGTTGTTACTTTGTTGCCCCCCAATGAAAATTTGGGGGATTCTCTTGCATGTGCCATACACATTTACACGATAGATCATACAATTTAGCACACCACCTTGCCAACCTAGGTGGCTAGGTACCCAACAATCCAACATCAATGATACATCAAGAAGAAGAACTCCAAGTCTACATTTCTCATCCACCCAAAAAAGATGTTTTGTATTTAAATAGTTTGTGTTCCGAAAAATACAAAATGTTCAAAACGGAAAGCCAATTTCACATATATTGGCATACATTGATGGTGTATATATAGTCTATAGTTAGCACACATAGTAACGTACATCCTCACTGATACATTTATCGATTACTTCTATAATCTATAGTACTATGTAGCACACTCATATATTAATATGAGTGACGGAAGTGGTCATCTGGAATAGGCCAATTGTAAGAATTAGTAAATCGTTGGATGATTTCGGAAAAACTTCCGCGCTCCGCAATCACTGAATTGCAAAGGCGATCCAAGTAGAGGTGAAATACCCTTGCCAAATCGTGGTGGCTAAACCTCGTATGTCCTTCATTTTCACGATGAAGCGATGTGTAGGCCTCTGACATGCATAGTTTATTGATCCGTTGAGCTATTCGACCAACGGCATATTCCTCTGATTTACGTGACAAAGTTGGAATCATTTCCACATCCGCATCTTTGCGGTGCACGTATGCAATTGAAGGGTCCACCCACCACCTTCGGTTCAAAGCTGCATCCCGATCTGCCGCGGATGTGAACGTATACAATGACTTCATTGGTTCAGTACGAACCGTAGACATGCCCCAATCGCAAACTCCAATGTAAACACGTGATTCATCCTCAGGAAAGTGAAACATGATATTGTCGGGAGAAATATCATTGTGTAGATGACCCGCATTGTGGATCGCATTCATGATATGCACCAATGCCCATGCCAACTCGGTGCGCTTCTTTCTCCATCGACCAAGACGAAAAGCTTGAATCACCTCTTCGGGCGTTGGTCGTGAATAAGACAATCGAATGGCAATGTTATCTGGATAATCATTATCGAGAATCAACATTTGCCGCAATGTACCACCATTCCACCAATATGCATACCCTTCATTGTTTGTTGCATGGACAGCGGCAAACCGAATAACTCCGTCATGTGGAATCCTCACTGCCATTGATTCGTTTTGGTGCTCCAACTTCGCAAGTTGAGGACGAATCCGTTGTTGATGAGATATCTTTGCAGCAAATTCCCAAAATGTGGGAATCTCATGACATCCTTCAATTCGAACCCTGCGAATTGTTGCGTATCTGCCCTTCAAGATTTTGTCATCTTGTAGAATCACCCTTGCTGTGTCTGGTAGTGCTATGAGACGTCGTCGTCCACGTTGCAATTCTACATCTCCTTCATCCGAAGTCCACCAACCCAATGACCCTTGCCGATTGCGTCTCTTTGCAAACGGAGCGCAACGACGAACAAACAAGTCAGCTTTGAGAATGACTTGTTCAAAGCTTTCATCACTTGCACGGTGTTCCCTCCCGTATTTTTCTAGGATCACCTTCGCATTCCACAATGCGTCTTGCACCCTGTTCTTTAGAAATTGTTGGAAGCCTTTCTTCTCCATTTCATGAATCCATTCTGGAACGTTTAGAGCATCCGTGAACTTCTATGTCATATCCATCTTGAATTTGTCTACACATTCCTCTTGGTATCTCACATATTTAGTGTCAAGAGACACTGTAGTTTCCGCCTCATAAAACTTCACAATGTATTCAATCAAGAATGCTTTGCAAGCATTGGAAGGAAGTTCACGTGCTGAGTCAATATCGGGCACCACATTCTTCCCCTTCGCCGCTCTCTTCGGTCTCGGCATCGTAGAAAGTATTAATTTTTAGTCCCAATTTAATTCATAAAAAATTACAGTGCACCAAGTACACATAAACTGGAAAAAACGGGCAAAATATAGGCCCCCAAAACCCACCTCCTACCTTCCCAACGAAAGGAGCCAATGGAGGATAAACCACCAAGCTCTCCGCTCTCTCTTGCAAAGCACAAGGGGGAAGGCAAAAGTGAGAGCGGACGGGCCATCCGCACCGCCTTATATGAGGCGGACGGCCTCGAGGTCCGCACGAGCGGACGGACCCCAAAGCGGACGGCCAACGGTCCGCCTCGCTTCGGCCGTCCGATGAAACGCACGGATCGGCAGTCCGCTTCATCGGACGGCCAGAACAGACCGCCCAGCCGGATGCCGACTCCGCGACGCGGACGGCAGCGCCGAAATCGCGGATGGCGATCAGCAGCCGGACGGCGGCCTGCAGCACGCGGACGACGGCTCCGACGCGCGGACGGGGGCTCCAGCAGGCGGACGACAGCGTGGGAACGGAGGACGGCGGGGTCCGCCTAGGCGGACGGGGGTGGGATTTTGAAGTGCATCCCGCCCAAATTGATCATTACGGCCTTAGGGGTCTTTGAATCCTTAATGTCACCAGCTGGCTGGCCCTCCGGTTCAATTTCATTTTTAATGTGGTTCCTTTGTGCCAATGGTGCTGGGATTTCATTTGATCTAAAAATTAAAAAATAAATAGAAAAAAGGATGTGTGAATTTAGGAATTACCTAAAAGATTCACATATTTTTATATGTTGTTTTTACGTGCATGCATTGAGTTTATAATTTTCTCTTATTTTCTAGGGATGCAATTGAATTTCCTATGATATAAATTTTTGAATGAAATGAAGAATTGAACACATGGTAATTTAATTCTACTTATTTGAACTTCGAGAAAAAACTTAAAGCTTCTCATTGTCCAAATGAAGCTATGAGGTTTGTTTCTTGTATGTCAACACCTCATAAAATGGTCATTTCAAAACCAAAGACAAAAATTCTTTTAAATGGTATTTTACATGAAGGGGATATTAGGGGCTTGCAAAGGTTTTGATACTCTAGCATGAAAACGTGTGGAAGTAGATTTCTAGAAGTCTCCCCCCCCCTCCCTTTGAGTTGAATGAATTTATTGATTTCCAATGTATTGATTTCCATTCTTTAAAGAATCATAAGGTGCCAAAATATTAGCGCCAATTATATCAAGTTAAATTAATTCTAGTATGAAATTATAACTTGCTCAATCACTAGGGTGGGACAACGTGCTATGAAAATAGTGCATACACTTGTCTTCTTATAACCTCACAAGTTCATGTGCACCCTACTAGGCATTCAAGCAAATTTTTTAAAGTCTAAACATCTACATGGTTAGGGAATGCAAGGACAAATGTTTCTTTCGTTGTGGATACTAAAAGGCCATTTTTTTTTTTCATATGTACAACACACTTTGAATGGCTTGGGCACTCAAACCTCTAAAAGATTTGATCCATTGGAAAATTAATCAACTTTGAATATTACATGAATTGGACCTTGGGAATTGTTTGCAATTCAATAACTCCTTTCCATTTTGTTATTAGTTCTATTTGGAATTTTGGGGGGCATATTTGTTTATCCAAAATCAAAGACAAAGGATTGTGATTGTCACCCCCATTTGGACAACGAAAGGCCTAAACCCTATACCCTAAACCCTAACAAGGGTTTGGAGGCATTGCATTAGTCAAAATACTACCTTTGAGTCCGTGGATTGCCTTGACATTTATGAAAACCAAGTCAATGCATCGAACATTGAAACATTCCTTCATCAATGAGCACCCGTTACTAGTACAACGTCTCTACATTCCCAATGAAAGAATCCTATGCTTCTGGAAATCAGGAGAGGACTAGAGGACTCAAGAGGGTGAAAACAAGGCCCAAACTCCCCAAGTGTGCTTGGGCGGACATCGGGGAGGGAAGGGCGGACGGCAGTGTCGGAAATGCGGACGGACCCGTCGGAGCAGGCGGACGGCGACTCCGACGGGTGGACGGCCCGTCGGAAATGCGGACGGAAGCGTCGGAATCGCGGACGGGGGGCAGCAGGCGGACGGCAGCGTCGGATTTGGAGACGGATGGGCCGTCCGATTGAGCGGACGTTCGGGTCCGCTTCGCATTGGTCGGGGGAGGTTCGGTGGCGGACGATCTTAGGTTTGGTTTCGGACGGCTATAAGGGCGGACGGCCTTCTTGTTTTTTCTCACTTCCCTCTCCTTCCTAGGACTCACAACCGTGTTGGATGTGCTACTGTTGCTTCATTGTGCCAGTTGCTCCTACATGGTGGAGAGGTGGGGTCATTCATCTATCATTATTGGTTCACATACAAACATTCATTGAAACTTGGGTGGATTGAAGACACATACTTTTGGTGACTATTTAAATTCAATTGGGGACAAGTTCAAGTTGACAACCATGAGTGGTCAAGGCGTTGAAGGTAGTAGTGGGTTGACTGGCGGAGGTGACAATAGTAGGAGGCCTAAACCAAAGGGAACCGCCCATGAGCTCCACTATGAGATTTTAGATGATCCCAACATCAAAGCAGAGGGTGGTTGGGAAGTGGAGGAAGCGGAATATTGGTCCTCCAAAACGTGCAAGAAGTATGTGAAGATGTACCACATTGACAAGTTGTGGCCTAGGGAGGCCCACATCATCCATACTCGTGGTTTTTGTTGCAAACCAGGGAATTGCAACAATGCGCACTTCATTCACCGAGCGCATGAAGTTTGGCGGGCCCTCTTCGGGGATAAAGCAATGTCCAAGGGGTATATAAACTACAGCTTGGCTTCTATGGTGTATGCAGAATTGATATTAGCACGCAAGGTGGATTGGAGCACGTTTCCAACGACAACGAACACTCCACGTGTGCTTGAATGTAATCGGAAAGATATTCCTGATTTGTACAATCCACAAGCAGGGCCAAGTGAGGCATTTAAATCCAAAAGAGAGGTCAAACCAATGACAATGACTATGACCAAGGACGTGGAGGTCACAAGTTCGGCAATGCAATTGGCTTCAACACAAAACCGTACGGCAATACAAGATTTAAAAGGCGAGCATGTGGAGGGAGACATATTTTTAACTCCTCCAACGGATTTGATATGCACACCAAATGGAACAACAATGGTGGAGCACGTGGCCCCATCCGCACCACATGAACGTCATGATGATGTCATTGAGGGAGAAGTTGCTAATGCGGGAATTGCCATTCAGAATCTTATAGACAGCAATGCTTTAAATCATTTGGCAAGTACTTCGAAGCAAAGTTTGCTGAAGACACCGAGCCCGACATTGAATCTAGGAGTTGAGGTGCATCCTTCACCTCATCATGGAGAACAATCGGATGGCGTGCTGCCAAATGAGACCATTCTTGGCGGATTTATCGATTCCAAGTATCCACATTTGTCATCATTGAGGACATCAAAATGGCAAATTGTTCGTCAGATGCCCTCGGTTGCATTATTAGAATCTTTGTATAAAGGTTCACATTTGTGGCGGTCACACGAAGAACGTTTAAAGAACATGGAGCACACCAACGAGGATGGCACGAGTAACGGAGGCGCGGAAACCCAAGATGAGCCTTCCGAGAGTCAATGGGCTGATTTTGTTTTGACCGCATCAAAATTGGCAGTTACGGCTCAATTTGTAGCAGAAGTCGCTCCAAGGCTGCAAGAAGTTGCAACGGATTTTTCCAAATTAGCGCTTGAATTGTTGAGTGATGCCTTGGACTTCGTGAAGTTCAGCCAATCTATGACACCATTTCTCGACGAGCGTGTTACAGATTTGAAGGTTTTGAGTGAATACCAAGAGGAGATCAAGAAGTATAAGGGTATAGATGTTGAGAATCTCAAGTTGGCGGCGGATGCTTCGAAGTTGAAAGAGAAGCTAGAGACATTGGAGGCTCAATCAGATCGTCGCCATAATACATTGCTTTTCCAAAGGAAGTTTATTGAAGACTTGGAGTACGAAATTGTAGCGTTGAAGAAGAAAATCCGAGAAGGTGATGTGGTTGTTGAGAAGGGAAAGGAGAAAGTGGAGGACAGACTAGATGGCATTGAGGAAAACAACAATCCGGATTTGTTGTATTTGACCCCCATCGGTAATACTAATTCGACATTCCACGATGCTTCCATGCAAACGGAAAGCAATGAGGTCAAAGAACTGAAGCAAAAATTGAACGAGGTCACCGAAGAAAACACGCGTTTGGAGGCCGAGTTGAAACGATTGCAACGGATAGTGCAATTGGATGAATGTATGCCGAAGGGCACTTTGGACTCTCGATGGTTGGCATGGGTGCAAAAACTCGAAGACAAACCGTTTGTAATATCACGAGCAATGAAAGGGCTACTCAAATTGGCAATGAAGTCGGATGAAGAATGCGATAGCGTGGAGTCCTCTCTTTGGCGTTTGAAGAAGATGTTTGCTTTTGTGCCAACGGGGTCTACCGAAATCACATATTGGGGAGACATGGATGCAATGTTCGAGCGTTTGAACCACACAAAGAAAGAAGAGGTGGCCTCCATTAATTGGGCCTTGGAACTAGAAGAAGGTTGGGTCCCTTATCCCACGCTTTCGGCACACATCAAGAAGAATGACAAGACAATGGTGCATGCTTGTGATCCTTCGGCCTTAATATTGGAGGGTCATTGTAGCCTTTGTCGAGTTCATTTTGGGCCCGAGGGAGCCCTCACCATGGGCCAATGTCCCCACACTTTCCACGTCACATGCATTGTGAGAGCATCCCTTATTCGTTCGGTGTGCCCCGAGTGTCGTTCTCCCTTGCCTCCTAGGTTCTATGAAATGCTCGGGATCTCGGAAGCTATGCCCCCCGGCCATCAAGGGAGCTAGCATGTGAGCGTGGAGCATGGAGCGTGGATTGGTGAGCAGGGAGCAGGGATTTTCTGATTTTGAAAAATAAACAAGCCAAAAAAGTATAAAATATTGGATGACAATTGATGAAAAAGTGGATAAGAAAAAGTGGATGAGAAGTGGATTAAAAAGTGGATGTGAAAAGTGGAAGAAGAAATTGGATAAAAAAATTGGATGAGGAAATTGGATGAAAAAAATTGGATGAAAAAAATTGGATGAAAAAAATTGGATGAAAAAATTGGGTGGAAAAATTGGATGAAAAAATACTATGAAAAAATTGGATGAAAAAATTGGATGAAATCAGTGGATGAAAAAATTGGATGAAATCAGTGGATGAAAATAATTGTCGAAAACAGTGGATGATGTATTAATTGGCCCACCACCACATTTAAACCATTGAACATTACAAGAGAAGAAAGCCACGCCCCTTGCGTGGGATCCTAGAATGACTCTGAACTTCTGCCATGTCATAAACAATCTTACAAATGCGGAACACTTTGAGGCTAAACATTCAATGGTGCCAATCATTCATACACAGCACACGCTAATGAACTCTTCTAGCATTCTTTTGAATACTGTGCACACTAACAATGAAGTATGCATTGTCTACTAACTATGCAAAGAAGTTATTATACATGAGGATTTCAAACTTGGCAAAGAAAAGTTTAAACTCAATATAAAAAATGGGTCCGAATGTTATTGCTGATAATAGTGAAACCTGGAAATTATTGAATTACATCGACCTACTTGGCATGGTGTGTTGATGCATTGTCACCATTCAATTTGTGCTCATAGGCAGTTGTGCTCATGGTGCAGTTGCAAACTAGCAATGATATGTGTAAACTCAAAAAATTGAGTAGAATGCTCAACATGAAGTCGTATGTGTGTTTGATGGATTTAGTTGGTGAAGTTGTTACATGAGCTTTCACCAACAATGAAATCTAAGCCACAGTACTTCGATACAAGATTGCTCATTACATCTCTTCTAAGTTATCTCACATCTTCATAGTCCAGTTCAAGATAGCCTTTATGATTGGTTAAGGCCTACCATGTCTGCAAGTAATGCCGAACTCCCTGTTTGACCTCCATGGTAACCTTCCCATTCTTTTGACGAAGTACTTCAGCTCCTTTTATCCCTGAAAACAAAGACAATACTTGGATCCCCTTTATATATTTGGTCTTCAGAATAGAAATGGAAGAAGGCATTCTATACAGAGAAATTGTTTCCCAGTGCGTAGTATTGTATTGAATGACTAGCAGTGCCTGGAATGATCTCTGTCCAAACTGCAACATGCCTGCATCATCTACACATGAAGTGAATAGATTCATGTCCAATTTGCATACTGTATGTTGCGTCTCACTTGAGCTAGCGTCGAGAAATCTTTGAAGCTGGGAAAGTAATCCAACTGAATTTGCCACTAGTGGGTTCAGGGTGGTGTATTCAGGGTAGAGTGTGTTCTATTTGATTAGAGCACTTTAGAAGAGTGTAGGAGCTAGAATCATAATTCCGATATTTAACTACCATCAAAAGATAAAGCAGGCTGCAATAACGATTACTTCATAGGCTACCAAATAGTGAAGCCAAGCACAAGTCTACATCAATGTCATCTGCTTTCCAAGAAGACCATATTTATTAATGAGTCTATGCTAAACAACTTTGACCAACAACATAAAAAATGATTATTTGTGTATCATATTCACGTTTTCCATTGAAAGGAAACCATTTGAAATAGAAGAACCACTCTTGAGAAGGAATTTAGACAACCTACTATCATGCTTAATGTTCTTTTGGAAATTCCTATCAAACACAAAAAATACAGAAGCTAGCTTATGTTTGAAAGCAAATCATATCCTTGGAAACTTAGACGCATTAAAAGTTATCTTTCCATTGGAGAGCACGATATAATGCGGGAAGCTGTGGACTAACCCACGAAATCGCAATATACAAAGTTCAAACAATAAGTCACTTGAAAGCACCCAAAAAGAGTAATATATAAAATCCAACAAAATACGGTGTTCAATAGCCTATCCAGACACTATTCGATAGCTAAAGTGCAGACATGGAACTACCCTCACTATCAGATGTATCCACATCTGATTCAACTGCCTCTTCATCTACAAACTCCAGAACGCGAGGACTCACGAATCGGGACCTAGAAGCTTCCCGAGGGTTTTGTGCAACATAATTCCAGGAAAGAGCCTCCGCATATGGAGGTAGCTGAAACGATCTCGGGGGGCTCGGGAAGAAACGTGGATTAGCAAAAAATGGGACTGGCTTGGAGGATGTCACTTCTTGGCTTTGCCTACATGAATAAGTGAACCACATGTTAGAATATTGTAAACTAGGGTGAAGCAATATGCCTAAACCGTGGTTTTAGGGGTGACTTACTTACTGAATCGAAGTGTTGTCTTGACCTTCTGGATTACGACTTCCTCGTCATCCTCGTCGGCAAGGTCAAGCGCGGAGATGGCCGGCATCGCTTGAGGTACCACAATTGGTCGAAGTACCGGAGCAATAAGGGTATCATAGATGTCCTTATGTTCCTCAAATGCAAGAATATGCCGACACGTTGCACGGCAAGCGTGGATGGTGGATCCTGTGATACAAGAAAGTTTCAGATCGAGTTCACAATCGAACGGTATTTGTAAAATGTAGCATAGTGAATTTGAGTGATTGTAAGAACCATACCTGTGGCCGCTGTGCAGTCAACAACCACGTCCCTTGGTGCAGTACATACCTCAACGAACATTTGCATGAACTCACAACCCTTTTCCCGAGGACCACGCCATGGCACGTCCCCATTCATTGTCACATCTTCATTGAAAACAAGGTTTCGAAGGATGTCGTCCTTAGCCAGGTTTACACCCACCTTGGCTTGAGACGGGACAAGCTGGAACGGGAAGTCTTGAAGTGTCTTCGGCCCACCATTTCGCACAAGTAAGGAGATGGAGAACCTCTGAGTCTGCATAACCAACGATTTTAATATCGTACAATGGAATGAGAAATTCATAGAAGTCAATGCAATTGAAGTAAGGGAGATTTACCGTTTTCCTCTGATCTGCGGCTGAAGTCAAGTAGAGATGATTGGATCCGAGATACGTCTCCAGAATGCGAAACTTGTAAGATTGACAACATCCTAGAATGTGACTTCGGTGTAAAGGAGAGGATGCTGGATAAATCAAGATGAGTGCTCCACTGTCATGGAGGAATTCTTGGGCGAAATCGAATACAGGAAACAAGTAGTCGGTCTTGAACTCGTTCCACTTTGGAACAGGAGAAGGTGCTGCCGAGATAGTAGGAACGGGAAGTCCTTCAGGTATATCAACTATCATGAAGTCTACACCTGGATCGGTTCCAATAACTCCGTCAATGCAGCGTGTCTTGTCACTGGAATGCTACATGAAGCAAATAAATTAAGACATAGTTAATGCACTACTAGTTTTCAAAGTTACATTGACTCTTGCACTGTTTCCAAGTAAATGTTGAGAACATTTGATTTATTCAGATTCTATAAACTAATTTAAGAATGCAATAGAAACCAATAATTATATAAAGGAATTACCATGGCTAAGAAGGCTTCAACGTCCTTGAAGGCTGGAGATTCCATGTCAAGATTCTTCAAGCCGACATTAAATACGCACTCATCGATGCCGGGTGCGGGAACCACAATCTTAGCGGACGGGGTCTTGCCTTGCCCCAAGCGTTCCTGGGTGAGGGAGAAGCCAGACGATGACGGGTTTGCATCCGCAACATTTGTAGCTGGTTTGGGCAAAGGGGTGTCATCCTTTGAAATACGTCGCTTCTTCTTCTCCTTCTCTTGCTCCTTCTCAAGTAGTCGCTTTTTTTTCTTCTCCTCGACCCGCTTGAGGTTCTCCTCAGTTTTTTTCTTGGCCTCCTCCAATTTTTCCACCTTCTTCTTATCTGAGACCTCCCGTTTCTTGATGGCTTTAGCCCTGGCCTCCGCATCTAGTCCCACGAACTCGTCAAACTCCGCGTCAGTGACCACTGAATCCTTCAATGTCTGGAATAGGGCCTCCTCCTCGGGTGGAGTAACTCCAAAGTTACACTCCAGATACCAAGGGCAGGTCTGCAAATGGGGACTGGTCCACTTTTGCATTTGCGTTGAAGAGAACATACAGTCGGGGGACGACCGCTCTAGCCAAGTAGTCAGAAAAGGAGGTAAGTCCTCCTTCTTGATGGCCTTCTTCCCGTACAACTCAAACTTGAAGTACCTGGGCACGAAAGAAGAAAGGCCAGACAAATCGTTAAAGTGTATCAAATAAGATGTTAAATACTGTCAAATGGTAGTATGAAATTGATCACAGAAAACTGTCACGACACTTGAATGACATGGTTGTCGTTGTCACCAAAGAATGCTACTCTGAAAATCCAATATTTGATAGGCTGTAATCCATAAATAATTACATTGTCATAAATAGAGCATAGATGCAAAGTATTTTAGAATGCGTTACCGTACCTGTAAATCAATCTCTTCACCGTGAGGTTGGTTCCCCTGTACGATGCAAAAGAGTCCGACTTCTTGAAGGCATCTGATCCCTTGAATACTCCCGTGTAGGCTTGGTCCCAAAGTTTCATCCGCCAAGTTTCAATATATTCAAGAAGTGACTGGGGCTCCCCTGGAACGTTCATGTCAATAGAGAGGCTATCATTCTGAGTGATGTTCTCAAACATCTCCACAGCTGCCTCCTCCAGTTGTAGAATTTCAAGAATAATTAGAACATGTATAATATATAAAGCATCCAAACACATGTTTCACATTGAAGCAAACACTGACAGCATAAACTTCTAATAGAGCATACCCCTGCATAGAAAGAAGCCTTCGCCAAAAATATTGCCAATTTCTCCTCATTCACCGGGCGTGGTGGAAATCGGCGAGCTTCCCTCGTGTGCGTGCTGGCATTCAACCACCTGAGCCACTTGACCTTATGTCGAGGCTCAACTGCAGCAGTCGCAATAAGTTGAAGCTTTTCCAGTGTCAACTCAGGTACTGCATTATGGCTCCAGTGCCTCTCAATCTGCAGATGTCCAAATATCAAAAAACTGTTCAGCTGCTATACATCATATAGTAGACCAGCAAGTAACGCATCGAAATTCTCGTACCTCCTTAAGCCAGTCGGGAGTGAGGGCGGGATTGGCAACCGCCACGATTTTTGAGAGTCTCTTGTAATGTCTATCGGTGGAGTCCTTTATAGCCGATCTCATTGTGGCAGCAACTGCCTCCCTTGTGACCTCAATATCTGGGTTTTCCTCTTTCAACTTGCGAATGGCCGCATCAGCAGCTGCGGAAATTTCTTGCTGAATGAATGAAATCACCACATCAGAGATTATTGGTTAGACATATTGACTTGATGAAAATGTCATAGATAAAACGATTGAATCAATGGACTAGAAATGATTTATGACATACCTTGAATATGAAACCAGTAAATATTTGAAGTGGCATAGTATACCAACTTGTCTGAGTGTACATCTTGCATGCTTGCACTTCCTCCTCTGTCAATAGCTCCTAGAACTTCTCAAGTTCCATAACACCATACTTCTGGACACGGTAAAGAGTATGGACAAGGTTGGTTTTCACGTGGGAGTTCTCTGTGTGCCTGACATAGCACAACCATGTAAGACTCATATGCGAATCACGGAGAATCAATGATTATCATCTAATATAGGAAGGGGAGGTACTCAACAAAAGGAAGAAAATTAAAAGTGTAGAATGACATACATATTTATATCATGCATTGCCTGCATCGCCACACCGATTCTCTGTCTAGTGTCCAGGACAATAGAATCCACACTTACATGCCATGTGAGCTCATGGATGTGCAGCCTTTGGATATGATTCATCCAAGCTATTCTCCTGTGATTTCCATCGCAGACGAAAAACTTGTAGTCCACAAGGTGCTTTAAGGACGGAATTGTCCTCAAATGTGCATTGAAGTTGTCATTCACAGAGTTCCAAATCGAACCCCATTCCTTCTTCTCTGCTTCAGTGAACACCTCCGTGTTCCCCTTCTCGTCCGAAAAGGAAACGTAAAATACTCGTGCACCCTCATCATATCCTCTAGAGAACTGATTGTCGAGCTGGGTCAAGTCGCACATCAAGGTGGGCCTCACCATTGGCATCGGCACCAACCTGCAAAGCGGGATCTTCATGCGCGAGTGCCTGTCAGACGTCATCTTCAAGCTGTTGATGACAGTAACTGAGTCAAAAGTTTGCACACGCCGAATGTCCTCCTCCATGAAGCCAGGTTCCACTCCCGGAACTTGATCTTGCTCAGAATCATCATCCTCCGTAGGGAACTCAATGACCTCGCGAGGGACGATTTTATCAGCCACGTCCGCTGATCCATGAGCACATGGGTATTGTTCTAGATCCTACAAGTGAAGGAAGAAATTCAGACCCAACTGAAGAAGACACCAAAGGAATTCCCATATTCATCAATATCAGATAAAATAGCATCATATTAGTTTTTGACATTGGATTCACAAAAGTGGACAAGAGGTAATTCAATCAACCATTTTGATTGACTCGATCACATGTGATCTACAAATCGGTACACGGGCAAGCCTCTGTTAGAGGCCTGAAGATCCCGCAACAGAATATTTGAACGTCGTTGTCTGACATCTGGCCAGAGTCAATGTCATCCATGTCTCTCGTGCAATAGTCATCCCTATTCTCGGACACAGTAATTTCAAGATCCCAAGATCCTAGCAACGTGCAGCAAGAAGATTGCGGTGAAAAAGGTCTCTCCAAATTTCTGATTTCCACTAATTCATCAAGCTCACGAATTAGGTCATCAAGGTCGCCTACCATCTGAGCCAGATCTTCATGTGGACCATCAATATCTCCCTCAACAGGGACAGGGATTGGCACTGCGGCAACATCCGTCATAGCTACATCCATCCCAGGATGATGTAAAGGGTCCTCCAGCGAAGGGTCGATGCGATCACCTTCAACCGAAGCCGATTCAATCATCTGCACCGGAATTACCATTATTATGCGGTATAGCAGAACACCTTAAAGTTCACAAGCAAAGACCATGACCTTCACTAAACCAACAAAATCGGAAAGTCTGAAAACATAATAACAAAATTGAAATTCAATGATATCTGAGCTCCACGGACAAAGGCAAGAGCCCCCTCTCGGTACCGAGAGCGCCCAGTAAGCCCAGTTGTCCGAGCTCAACCCAGCCCACCGTGGACCCCCTCTCGGTACCGAGAGGGCCCAGGCAGCCCTGTCATCCGAGCTCAACCAGCTAACGCCGCGAGGAGCACTCCATCGCCCAGCAGTGGCCGCGTCTCTCTTGCACCATCAGGACTGACGAAGGACCACCAAAACAAAAACCAAAAAAACATCAAGCCCGTCGTCCGAGCTCAATCCAGCCCACCGCGGACCCCCTCTCGGTACCGAGAGGGCCTAGGCAGCCCTTTCGTCCGAGCTCACGAAGCTGACGCCGCGAGGAGCACTCCATCGCCCAGCAGTGGCCGCGTCTCTCTCGCACCATCAGGACTGACGAAGGACCACCAAAACAAAAACCAAAAAAACATCAAGCCCGTCGTCCGAGCTCAATCTAGCCCACCGCGGACCCCCTCTCGGTACCGAGAGGGCCCAGGCAGCCCTGTCGTCCGAGCTCACGAAGCTGACGCCGCGAGGAGCACTCCATCGCCCAGTAGTGGCCGCGTCTCTCTCGCACCATCTGGACTGACGAAGGACCACCAAAACAAAAACCAAAAAAACATCAAGCCCGTCGTCCGAGCTCAACCCAGCCCACCGCGGACCCCCTCTCGGTACCGAGAAGGCCCAGGCAACCCTGTCGTCCGAGCTCAACCAGCTGACGTCGCGAGGAGCACTCCATCGCCCAGAAGTGGCCGCGTCTCTCTCGCACCATCTGGACTGACGAAGGACCACCAAAACAAAAACCAAAAAAACATCAAGCCCGTCGTCCGAGCTCAACCCAGCCCACCGCGGACCCCCTCTCGGTACCGAGAGGGCCCAGGCAGCCCTGTCGTCCGAGCTCAACCAGCTGACGTCGCGAGGAGCACTCCATCGCCCAGAAGTGGCCGCGTCTTTCTCGCACCATCAGGACTGACGAAGGACCACCAAAACAAAAACAAAAAAAACATCAAGCCCGTCGTCCGAGCTCAACCCAGCCCACCGCGGACCCCCTCTCGGTACCGAGAGGGCCCAAGCAGCCCTGTCGTCCGAGCTCACGAAGCTGATGCCGCAAGGAGCACTCCATCGCCCAGTAGTGGCCTCGTCTTTCTCGCACCATCTGGACTGACGAAGGACAACCCATACTCAAGAGAGAACAATTGATCCCTGCTTACCAAGCTCATCCAAACACGCGGAGGTACCGTGAGGTCCCTCGCCTGTCTCCGACCTATGTACTGAAACGGGGCGCCAACGGGAGCTGTTCGTCCCCCAGCACGTCACCAAGCAAATGTGGGGCTCGGACTCACACAGGTAGGGTAAGATGGACGAGACCCCGTGAGTATTGATGAAGATCCTTGGTGACCGAGCTCAGACAAACGCACCGAGGTATTAAGAGGAAGCTCCCAGGTATGTACTCAAGCAGGACGCCTTCGGGATCTAAGGATGGTGCATCACGACGGTAATAGGCAAGTTGCTTCTTAGGACGGGCTTGAATATGTGAGGCCCCGATTCAATCACAAATGGAGTGACCACATTGCGAGGTTCGTCCACACTATATTCACGTCATTATCAATCCTACAGAGTAAGAATGGGAGAAAGGTGGGATAGATCATACCTCCTGTCCATCGGCCTGCAATGCCCGAGGTCGATTATTTGCTTCATGAACCTCGGGGACTGGACGCCGCGACCTCAGTTTTGGGCCCTGTCTCTCCATGAGTAGTTCCCTGTGCCAAACGAGTTTGAAGATCTTAGAAAAGAACTGAAATGGCAAACCATACATCTAGAGCAAGCTGAGAGTAGAAGTTCAATCTCAGAAATGCTATACCTTGAGGGAAGCACGGCGAGAGACCCAAAAGCAACGCCGCCAAGTCGATGAAGTTCAAGAGCCCAGACCTGGAGTTGTAAAAGACCAGTTTTGGCGACACAGACTCCCATATAATGTGATCTTGTAGGTTCGGAAGTTCCTCTGGTTGTTGGTTAGGTTCTAGGGGAGGTTCTTTGTGTGGTATAAAATGCAGTTGCGGGTTCGATGTCAGGTGAATCTGGTTCGTGACTTCGTACTGTCGCCTCCCGGTTCGGTAATGGTCTTGGTAGCCGCCTTTTACAACACGATCGAAGCTCATTAATGATTAATAACGGTTGTAAGTCGTGGGAATCTGAAAATGAGGACAAACGTAAATGAAGTTAGTCTAATGAGATAAAATTCTTCTTACATGGTTGTTTATGTGTGACTGTAATGAAGATGTCTTGACGTACTCACTGAATATCCTCCTCTCTGACTCATGAACGGCCTAGATATGATTAAAATTAGTGTCAGAGTCCACTTTGGAATTCAATCATCAATGACACAGCTGAGTAGGGGATATACGTGTTCTTTCTGGCAATATATCTGGATGTCCTCAACTCGTATTCACTCCCTCTGGCCACCACTGACAATATCAGATGGGCATTTGGATTTGATTATAAAATGCGGCGGACCAATTTCATATAGTTCTACTGTGATTTATTACTATTTGTGAAGATGATTTTACATCTTCAAAAGTATCCATTTATATTTTAATTATGAGCTCTTTATTTGTTGTTATCAATATTGTACTAGAAGTTCTTGATTTCCATCACTCCACTTCGAGTAGTGGATCTAGAATATATTATGGGCATTCATTCCATTACTGAGTTCAATACTCTCCATCCTGTTATTCCTGTTTTTAACATAATCAGTACACTGCTCAACTAGCTCTATTGAATTTTGTGAATGATGGAGCAGCATAACTGATCTCCTTTAAGCCGTCGCAATTGGATTTTGTTACAATCTGTCAATTACACCGCACTCAGAAAATGATAATGTTTCAGTGGTGAATTTGAATTTTCAACCTCGTAGCCTAGATGATGACTCTTCATATACTATAAACTTGTGGTCCACCGCTTAATATACCACTCTCATACACCCTGACGTTGATTACCTGCCACATACCTCAGCTCAATTCCTTCAGCTTATTTGATTTCTGTTCTTAATATGTGCAGTGATCATCCCTAATCATTATTAGAACTACGTAAGCTAATAGATCTGGGAATGGCGGAAGTTCTATAATGTAGCACATCTTGAATTTTTTACATTGCATTCATAGTACGTTGTTATGGTCAGACCTCTTTGCAATCATTCAACTTTAGCAATGTGCAAACAATGTACATTTCAGAGGGTGCGCCATCTATGAGTATGCGCCATTTGATGATGTAATGGTCATTACTAATTATCCACCGCCTCTTATTCTTGTTGAACAACTTAGGTCGATGGAAATGACGTCCATCATCTAGGAATAGTTCCTGGACGACTCACCCTTATGTTTCACTCCTCTGGAACTCGTTTCTCGCCCTCAAGTAGTCCACTGTTGATCACGGTACTGTAGGACGCGATGTAATTTGGTTAATCCCGTTGGATCGATTTAATTTTTGGGTGATGTGAGACCGTCATTGATACTAATTATAGATCATTTCTAAATTCTGTTTAGCGGTTTAGGGTAATGGTTTTGCAGTGCTTCTTCTTCGTCTTTTAGATTGATCACTCGGTTTGGCCGACTTCATTACGTGGTTGCGATGGGAGACATTTCCAATTCGGTAGTTGTCTCTACTGATGGTGCAAGAGTTCCAATTTTATTTCCGGTGTACGACAATGGTGTCGCTGTTGTATTGGCTTCTCGATTAAGTCTTAGGTTCCAATTGATGGAGGACTCGATCTATATAGACGAAGAGGTTTTTGAACCAGACTCCGGAGTCCTTATTCATACCATAGGGCAACTTTCTATTTTGCGGGATGGCATCACTGCGTGGCATCTAAAGCCCGGTAGGTATAAAGCTTACGGAGTTCATACTCTCATGGATGCGGATGAGAGAGTGAGGGGTAGACCGCGGCAGTCATCAACGGCGTCGTATCAAACACCTCCCTTGAATCATGTCAAGGTAGAATCCCTTGAGGACTGTGTAACCATTCTTAGTTCGGACTCCGAGCGCAATTCGGACAAGCGTAGGTTGAATGTAGAGACTCCATCTTCGCTGTCTACTTTGCCTAGCCCTAGTACTCTTCCAGCATTAGTGGCGGAGAATTCTTGTAGGAGTGGTACATCTGTAATTGACTGTTTGCGTAAATTACGTGTGCAAAAGGGATGTCGGAATATACTCGCAAAAATTGATTATGAGTCGATTTGCATAGAGAGAGTACAAACGTTGCCTCCGTGCTTCAACGGAAATATTATCTATGAGTTGCCTCCTTTGGAGACCGATTGCCGTCCTTCTCATGCTCATCAGATGGAAGGCATGGATAAGCGGTACGATGGCCACGTCTGGACAAAAACAATGACAACGAATATCAGTAATCATATGGGCTTAACATTTCGCACATCTACTTGTGTGGGGCATCTTAGATGCATGAATGCGACTTGTGAGTTTAGGAGTCGCGGTAATAGACATGCTGTTGTCAATGAGTTGGAATGGGAAGGCATGTCTCCCTCGACAATGAATGTTGGGGATTTGCATCCACCGGGTTCAACTCTTGTTTGTAGAATATGCAAGCACCCTCCTTCTTGTATTGCCAAGTGTGCTGTGAAAGCATATTATGTCCTTGGAAATCTAGGAATGACTCGGGCGTTTGTACACCTCGGGGTTCACAATCATCCAGTAAAGGATGGTGAACTCCGAGACTTGCAAACTAGAACTAGAGTCCTGATTGGTGAACAGATGGAGAGAACGCCGACCGCAACAAATTCATCTATTGTGCTTGAGGCGACTAAGGAATTACTCGGCGAACTGCTCCTCAGCCAAGATGGAGTGAATCCAAAGTCGCTTGACTTCGATGACCTTGTCCCTGTCCTCGACAAATGCAAGTACTTTAGCTCTCCAAGTATTCGGAACGAGGTTACATCCTTCAAATGTCTGAGGAGATTTGGTGTCATTGATAGCATTACAAAGTTGAGAGGTTCCAGCACGTGGGCTTTCATTCAGGAGAGCAAATTTCCCGGTCAAGGAACAGAGGCGGATAAAGTTTTTCTCTTCAAGATGTCTGAAGTGGGTCCTGGAAGTGGAGTAGACCTAGCGAAGCGTATGCAACACGATGGCGACCTTCATGACTCATGGATGATGTTTGATCATGTGAAACGGGTAAAAGGGTGGACCACAATGGCTTGCCATACGTATGATTCTACATACTGCCGCGTTATGACAATCGCTATTTGTGACATGCAATCCGAGGACACTACTGCCCAGATTTTGTTCTGGAGGAATTTGAACTCAATACTAGAAAGACACGGTGTAAAAGATACTCAGTTTAAGGGATTCATGGCTGACAACGCACAAGCAAATTGGAATGCTGTGAGGATCATCTACGGATCAGGAGATAGTACCGAAGCGATGGCAAACCGTGAAAGAACTTGCCTCTTCCATTGGACACAGTCCATGGAAAAGCATACGAAGGCCGACATCCGTGGAGACTTGCAAGATCAGCATCGACTGCTGTGCAAGCAATACAAGAATGCAACTTCTCTAGATGAATGTGAAACAAGGTACCTTGCCATCAGAGAGTGGTGGTTGTCATCAGGTGCCACTTGCGAAGAAGGAAAGCGTCGACTTGACCTATGGCTGTCTTTTTGGCATTTCCGCTATCGCCAATGGGGAGGATTCTTGCAACTTGTGAGTTCTCGATTTGTATCACTCTCATTTTAAATATTTCTTACAGTCAGGCCTGTTTAAATGTTGTTAATCTTAATCCTTTGAATTTTTAATTTGTTATACTTATATCACGCCGTTCTACAATTAATATTTTATATGTTAGATTGTAAGTAGCACTCTTAGAACGCATCATGATAGGCAGTTTATATAAAGTGAGGTCAAAGGTGTGCATAGTTTTGTGCTTCAAGCATATATCTCTCCTTATACAACTTCTTGGCGGTTTAGGGTTCATAGAATGCGCTACAATTATTTTGCAATTCACAAGCAATGCTTGCGTACCTAGCTAATGTAGAAAGGTTCTACCGATTCCAACATTGATTAGCACCTATGTATACTTATGAAACATCCATAGATTTTGGGCTGAATAAGAATTGTCGATCTAATCCAAACTGAAAAATGTATGCATACCTAGGTGCTTACCAATACCCCTCTCGGTACCGAGAGGAGTGTCCACTGTACGCTACTTATGGATATTCAATGGTTTTCATTGTTGCCAATGTGTTTTAATAGACAAGTAATGAGTAATGTATACATGCAGTGCAGCTTTAGAAGAGCACTGTAGGCACCAAATGGGCCTTACGCTCCAAACTCTTTCTGGGCTTTCGAGGCTCCACGTGATGACAATCTCTTGGATGTGGTGGCCAACAATGAAGTTTTGCATCTTCATCCTAAACCCTAACCAATAGTTGGAAATTGTTAATGCTTTGAGGTTGATTGTACGTAAAATCTCTATCTTCCAGCATCTGATGGCAGGATTTGATATTGGTTATTCAAGATCTCAATGAAAACGAGCTCGCCGAGATGCCATCTTGCAACCTTGCGGAGACAGTACACAATAAATGGCTTCAACAATCCGAGAATCGGGGAAACGATTTGTACATAGCTACAGTTGATGATTTTGTTTGAGCTTTCATGCAGATGGTGAGATATTACCAATATCTGAGGGGAAATCAAGCTGGAACGGGTCCAGGGAAGGAAGAACTCATGCTTCGTGTTGCACAGAGGTTAGCACAACGAACTGGTAATCCAAAGGCATTGGCCGAAGCTATATCCAACATTCCTGAAGTTGAGGAATTTGTGAATAGGGAGCCTCAACTTGAGGGTGAGGAAGTTTTCGGATCTCACAAGCGCAAGGCAGACATGCCACTGGGATGCGAGCAAGATTCTCATAGGCCGGATAAAGTCAATTTCTCTCATCCCCGCATTCAGACTAGATCTTCAAGAGCGTCAACAACTGTAGGACCTCTGAATCCCATTAGGGAAGACGCTTCTCCAAGCGTGGATGTGGATATGCATGATATTCTGGCAAATGATTCCAATTTGGAACCTGGAAGTATTCACCGGTCCACTCACGTGTCATGTATCCAAGAGAGCAAGTGTGACGAAACACAATGGCATATTGCCAGATTACCAAAAAATTCCGCGAAGGCATGCTTTGCCGATCAAGCTATTACAAGGACGAAGTGCACTGCCCAAATAGTCCAAAACAACCAACCTACAGCAGCACCGACATATACAGGTATGATGGTGAATTACAGAAAGAATACCAATGATCATATGCAGTTCTTTTTTTGCAACGACGACATTGAACGGTGTGTGAAGGGATATCGACGGAAGTGGGTGTTATCTGTACCACCTGTTCCGTCCATTTGGCCCGTTCAAATGGGTACCAAACTATCAAAGCGGAGATCTTATCGCTGGAGGCGGCAGGATTTCAGCTTCCACAACGACAAGTGATTTCACCGCGTAGACTTTTTGGTGGTCAAGCAGGACTTGAATCGGTTCATGCCTACCTTGTTCCACCTAATCCAGATGTGTTTCCAAAAAATCGAGAAGGGAAGGTGATCA
Organism: Rhytidiadelphus loreus; assembly: GCA_947034895.1. Classification (NCBI taxonomy): domain Eukaryota; kingdom Viridiplantae; phylum Streptophyta; class Bryopsida; order Hypnales; family Hylocomiaceae; genus Rhytidiadelphus; species Rhytidiadelphus loreus. Next base: position 49,818,668 of record OX344761.1, on the reverse strand, counting down.
GACGGAACCCGAAAGCCCCAACAATCAAGCATCAGAACAATTGTGCTTCATCGTAGACTTTAAATGCAAGCATAGAAAGGGTAACCATAGTCCCCCATCCTGAATTTGGTTGCATAGTCTCCATGATATCCGGTGTGCAGCCTCAGACGGAAAAGTATATGCTCACCATTTCGTCATTTCCCGATTGTACCTGCCCTAATTTCAAGGAGATGAAATTGAAGTGCCTAGGGAAGCGCGGAACCTGGGCAAATTGTAAACACCTATACTATGTTTTTACAGTCACCTGCAATCTACATAGTGCTACTGATGCCTTTATTCACGCTGCGAGCTTCAGCTTCAACGAAGTGAAGGCAGTCCTTCTCGGTGGGATACTAAGTCATATTTAGTGAAGGTAGATTCTTTTTTGTTGAACAGGAATATTCTTTATATTTACCATACTCATGAATGAAGATGTAGTGAGACTACAAGGGCCACTACTTGCATATAATTAGCCTCCTTGGATTTCTATGTCAATGTGTTGTCCTTATAATTCCCTGTGCATTTCGTGTCTATTTAGGTAATCAAGTGACTTCAACCCCTTCCTCCAAACCTATGGAGCATTATACTCCAAATATATATTTTGCTTCAAAACAAAATAGAATTCTATCAATGAATGTGCAAAAAACATGGTCTGACTTCTATGCACTTCCAAATTCCGAGTGCAATAAGTGTATATCAGATTTATTGTTATAGAGATGTTTAAAATCACCCTTCCATCTACTATAGTCGTAGGACAGTCTCATAGCATGGTCTATTAGAAGTTATTACTTGTACAAAGTACTTGATGTTGTATCTATATTTATTATTATGTTGACACCATCACCTTTAACCCTAAACCCTAAATCTACCTCTCATATGAGTACATCCACCTATACATGTACCATGGAATTTTCCATCTGCCTATCCAAAAGTTTGACCCTAAACCTTCTATTGTTTTCATCGACTCTCATCCATTTTCTCATCCAATTCATTTTAATCTTTTCATCCATCGTCAATAGAATTTCAATCCACTTTAAGCAATTTTTTTCATTTGGGATAATCTACCATTTCTCTAAATTGGCATTCATCCACTACAAATCCATTCCTAATTTTCTTTTCATCGGGTTATTGCAGCACTTATAATCCCTGTTTCATCCACTTTTTTCATCCAATTATGTCATCCTATTTTTAGTTCATCTACTTTCTTCATTTACTTTCTTCATCCACTTTTTTCATCCAACTATTTCATCCTCTTTTTAGTTCATCCACTTTCTTCATCTACTATTGCCATCCTACTTTTTCATCCAATTTTTTCATCCAACTTTTTCATCCAACTTTTTCATCCTGTTTGAAACTCATCCACTTTTTTCATCCACTTTTTCATCCACTTTTTCTCAAAGATTTTATACTTTTTTGGTTAGTTTATTTTCTAAATCACAGAATCCCCACTCCCTGCTCACCAATTCCCGCTCCACGCTCCACGCTCTATGCTCCACGCTCGCATGCCAGCATTCCCCCCCGGCCATGAATACAATCGATGGACCCTTCCATTAGACCAAGCGCCATTCAAATTTCAAAATTATGCGCATTGGGGAAAAAGTCTAACGTGGGATTCGGTAAATTCTACACATGGGCTATACGAATCATTGGAGGTGCCGATAGATTCCTTGGTGTGGATGACCCACGATCGAGAGGTGGAGTTGCGAGCTAGAGGTATTGCCAACGAGGAGGATCGAGAAGTGTTTTGTCGTAGTATGGGGGGCCATTGGAGCATGCAACACCACAAATTCTTTCGATTTCCCGAAAAGGAAGTGAAGAAAGGACTAGATTGCAATTGGATAGAGGTGGAGCCTACACAAGAGTTTAATGAGCAATATGGGGATTACAATCACACTTTGCTAGGGAGGGCCCTGTTTTTATCAAAGTTGGAGGAAGCTGCACAAGTTCGTGCCTTTGTGGAACTAGATGGGCAATCAAGCACAGAAAATTCAATGGTGGAGGTGGCGGGGGCATTTGATAAGAGGATGGGCGAAATCATAATGCATTGGAGGGCATTTTTAGTGGGGGGAGAAGAACCAAAGTGGTTTTCCATGAAAAATGATGATGACGTGGTCAACTTTTTGGTAGATAAAGTGGATGCTGCTTTGAGAGCGTTGAAGGCAGAAGACGTGGATTTGACTCCAAAACGGAAGAATAAACGGAAGATTGAAGACGAGGATGACTACTCTCCGAATACGAAACGACACTTTTCCGCAGTAGACATGGAAGCTGCGTCCAGAGGGCCTATGAGTGAGGGCAGTCTTGGTCCTCAAACACGCCGTGCAAGTGCAAGGCTGAAGGATAAAGACGGTTCGTCGCGTCTTTCTGAGGGAGGTAGCACGGATAATATATAGGGTAGTTACACCTTGTTTGTATTTCGATATGACATTATGGAGTGTTGTTAATTTTGAATCTCGAGAGGATTCAATACTATTAATTCACAACACTCATAGTATGCTATGAGTTGCTTTTCATTAATATAAAAATATGTGGATTACTCAAATGTTTTTGAATTTACTCTCCTAAGTTTTTGATATTTTATGTGATACTTTTTTGTCAAGTATGATTTTGGACATGCCTATCTCTCAACATAATTTTATCTCATTAATTTCTGTATTCCTAAAATATCACGCATCTCTAAACTAAGTCCCTAAAGTTAAAACTTGTAGAATTAATGAATTAGTCAAAATCCACCAGCCGTCCGCTAGTCCGCCACCCGCCTACAATTTCGCCGCTGTCGTCCGCCTGTCGGAGCTCGCTGTCTGCGATTCTGTTGCTGCCGTCCGCCTGTCGCAGGTCGCCGTCCGCGATTCCGTCGCTGCCGTCCGCCTGTCGGAGGTCGCCGTCCGCGATTCCGATGCTGCCCTCCGCCTGTCGCAGGTCGCCGTCCGCGCTTCCGACGCTGCCGTCCGCCTGTCGCAGGTCGCCGTCCGCATTTTTGTTCTCGGAACCGTTGGGGCTTTAAAAATGTTTTAGTTTTTGCTGCTCAACGGTCATGAGGAATGGGCCTGATCTGAAATCTATAAGTTCTTAGAATTTCAGACTAACAAGCACTCTTGAGAAATTGAACGCTAAGATTTCCAAGGGCTAGGAGCTGCAATTTATTTTGTGTCCCTTGCTTGGTAATGCATAGTTCAGTGGACAGGGGGGCTTTGGTTTCCAAGGCTTCATTCACACATTGTTTCTAATATTTTTTACAAATCTTATCCAATGGTTACATTTTTAATTTGAATCCAATTTACGGAATTGGAGGTGATCACTATGAGCAAAGATTGGTCTTCTTGGTATGGCTTCCCGGAGGTTGGTAAAATGCAATGCCGGTTTTGCAACTTGGTGTTTGCCAAGAAAGTAAGCCGGTTGGTTAGCCACTTAGGATACCAAGGCACATCGGGGGCTTGTGACAAAGGAATTAGCCTTTGCGCAAAAATGACATCTCAAGTTCAAGCTTTATTTTTGGGTTGCCAAGGGGCGATCCCACGAAGATCGTCTCTGAACAATGTGGATGGCAGTGGCACACCTATGGCTATGCGGGAATGCGATAATTCAAATGGAAGAAACATGACACGGTCTACACATTCCGACTCATGCACTGCACCGGAGGATTTGGATCCATTGTCTTCTGAAGTGAACCTCAGTACACAAAGATCAAGTGAGCGTGGTACTCCACGGGGATCAAGCAGTAGGCCTCTGATTAGTCAAAAGCAAAGTAGTCTGGTGAATGGATTTGAAGAAGCAAATAAACGCAAGTTGAATGTGGTGTGGGCCAATTTCTTTTATGCTGCAAACATACCATTTGCTGTTGCGAGGAACCCAGCATTCAAAGAAGCGGTGAAGCGAACCGCCGAGTTTCAACGGCCTTATATCCCACCGTCTTATCACGACTTACGCCATAAATTGCTTGACCAAGCAAAGGCAGACATTGAGGTCAATCTCCGAAAGCGGACCGAACACAGCATTAGGAAGTTTGGAGCAACATTGTCTATTGATGGATGGACGTCGGTTACGAATCGGTCGTTGATAAATGCCATGCTCGTGTCTTCTGCGGGTGAGCAATTCTTGGAAGCGGTGGATACGACAGGGCACGAAAAAAATGCAACATACTTGGCTGGCATACTTGAGAGCTTCATAGAACAAGTAGGCCCCAACAATGTGGTGCAAGTGAGTACAGATAATGCGTCAGTGAACCCTGCAGCATGGAATTTGATATCTAGTAAATATCCCCACATTTTTTTTCAAGGTTGTGTGGTGCACGCCCTCAATTTGTTGCTGAAAGATTGGGGGAATGAACAATGGATTGAAGAGGTCATGGAAAATGCCCGTATCGTGGTGAAATTCTTCAAGAAGCGGCACATGCCACTTGCAATATTTCGGAAGTACTCACCGGAATATAATTTGTTGATGGCGGTGGAAACAAGGTTTGCCTCTAATTACAACATGATTGGGCGCATGTTGAAGGTCAATGGGAAGTTGCAACAAACAGTGACGGACCCGCAATGGGATGAATACGCAAGGAAGTTTGGGCGGAACTCCAAATCCCGCAATGAATGTCGGATGGTGAAGAAGATAATTTTGAGCGAGCATTTTTGGCGCCGTTGTCAAAATTTCAAGGACTTGTCGGCTCCCGTTGTAAATGGTCTACGTGACTTGGATGCAAAGAGGCCATGCATGGGCAAGGTGCTGCACATAATGAGGAAATTAGAGAAACATGTCCTCTCTTTGGATAAACCGCCTTTTCGTTTATCCTCAGACCTTGCCATTCCACTAGTGCAACCGTATTATGCCCGACGGGAATTGGTGGAGACCGATCTACATTATGCAGGAGCTTTGTTGAACCCCTACCTTCTTGAAGATCAAGAGCTAGCCGACGACCAAGATGCAATGGATGCATGCAAGCGTGTTCTAATGAAAATTTGCAAACAAGGGGAGTACGCCTCGATCGTGAAAGAATTTGTAGCCTTCCGCCACAGGGAACCTCCATTTCACAACATGTTGAACCCGGACGAGCAACAATTGTCGGCGCACGCTTGGTGGGATTTTGAAGGTGCGTGTGGGAAGCTCATTGCTCCAATTGCTAAGAGGATTTTGGCCCAACCGGTATCTTCGTCTTCATGTGAATGAAATTGGAGTAGCTATTCATTTGTTCACAACAAATTTCGAAACAAGTTGAAGCCACAGAGAGCCCAAGATTTGGTGTATGTGTACACCAATTCCAAAGTCCTTTCTGCATCAAAGGAAAACGATGAGAAGAAGTGGTACACCGAGAATGTGGAGTTGGAAGATTCTATGTCGGAGGACGAGCGTGATGAAGATGGTGAAGATGGTGATCCTCTATTCGATGACGAAGATGCTATGAATGATGACATCACCAATTTGGATGATGAACCGCTCCGGAGCCCAAATCGGAACAATGAAGAAGGGGATAGAAATGCGGAAGACATTTACAACTTTCCATTGGATGAGGACAATTGTGAATATGATGAAGGTGGCCCTTCTATAGCTAAATTTGTAGATGGAACCGGGTTGTTGACTAGCGAAAAGATTCTAGCCAATACGGAAGACACTCATGCGCAAATAGTGGAGGAAAATGAGGCAATGTTTGTCAATGATTGCATCCCCCAAACAGATGAAGTGATTCCAATTCTCGAGAGTCTACCCATGGCAATGGCACTTGTAGAAGAAAATCCCGAAGTCAATGACATGGGAGAGTGTGGGGTGAAGTCTGACATGAATGTGGATAATACAAGTGTTGAATGTGTGGAATTACCATCGAATGTAGATGCACGTGTGACGGAGTTTGATCGCCCAATGCTAGTTTACAACGTCGAAGACCAGAAGCAAATTGTGCAAGATCTCCAATTACGACCACGTAGCGATCGTTCATCAACACTACATACAAGAGGTAGTACAACTTTGAATGGTCCCGGAGGCTCAAGATTTGGGACACAAGTTGAACAACATTTGACCAGTCCGACCGGAATGCACCTTCGTGTCAATCCAGATCCATTCAATTCATCATGGAGCGATGATGAGAAGGACAAGACATTGGCATCAATGTTTGGTCAACGTTCTGGCCAAACAAAACGTGATTCATTCAAATCGTCTGATGAAACATTGCAACAGATGATTGGAGCAAAGATACCCAATCAAGGAGGATTGCAAGTAAGACCACCAATGGTGAAAGAGTCCCACAAAGCTCGAAATAAAAGATTAATGGAGGCTTTTGCAATTTCCCCATCAAAGAGACAAAGTCTTGGTAAAACCCCTCTTGATGTATATCAACCAATTTCAGCGAGGAAATTAAAACCGATTCATGGCCTTAAAGAAGGCATAGGAAAGTCTATACTAAGAGCCAAACAAGAGCAGAGGAAGGGCCAACCAACGAGGTCAGTTGCATCCAAGCAAGTACAAGGAGGGGCAATTGTACAATCTTTATCAGAGGATATGGAAAAGTCAGACAACGATGAAGATGAAGATTCAGGATGGGATACTAGAGGTCATAGTAGCGGGGCAGAGGTGAAAGGAGATAGTGATTATCAGCCTTCGGGATGAAAGGGATGTATAATTCATTATTCAAGTGTTCATAATGAATTGTTACATGGAAGCATGTAACGGCAATTTATTTTTTGAACCTATCATTGTAATGCACCTGAACTTAATGATGTTCAAAATATCATCAAGGATTTTTTGTTTCTAAATAGTCAAGCACTATTGACTGAAATTACATTGTGTGCATCATTTTCTGGATCAAGTATTACCTACAAAAATGTAATAGTATAATGCATCAAATTTGGCTTCATGTACTGTAGTTTTATGGATGTCCGCCCGTCCGCGCCTTTCATCCGCCGACCGCGCGGACATGTCCGCCGTCCGCGCCTTCCGTCCGCCGTCCGCGGAATCCGTCCACCCGTCCACCCGTCAATCCGTCCGCCGACCGCCCGTCCGCGTCGTCCGAACGGCCGACGGATGCCGTCCGATGGACACCATCCACATCGTCCGCGCGTCCCGAAAATGTGGACGTCCGGACGTCCGAAAAATGGACGTGATTTTGCCCCGGACATTGAAATTCGTCAACCCTGGTGCTAGCACGCTGACTGTCCTTACACTGACTTCCGACCTCCAGTAGCACTTGTGCGTGAAATCTTCCACGACTGTGAACATCAGTAGTCGAAGCGTAATTGGGGCATTGCTTTCATCATCAGTAGTTGGTGTCATGGCGGACCGAAACCTTCGGTCGAAGAAAGGTCAGGCTGGATTGACGGCAAGCTTGGAGGGGGGACGAGATGCCCCGAACCCTACGCGTGAGGTATGTCCTGCAAAACCCGCCCACGCCCCAGTGCATTTTTGGTATTTTGATTTCCTGTTTGGATTTCGTTTTTCGGGGAGGTGGCTGTATGAGCACCCCCCCACCGTGGAGACAGCCAGTCTCGGCCCCGAGAGGAGCCCAGTGGGGAGCCCTCACTTGCACGGGGTCGGCGTGAGGGGAATGAGCTGCGCCCTCACCTATTGCATTTTTGGTATTTAGATTTCTTGTTTGGATTTCGTTTTTCGGGGAGGTGGCTGCATGAGCACACCCCCACCGTGAAGACAGCCAGTCTCGGCCCCGAGAGGAGCCCAGTGGGGCGCCCTCACTTGCACGGGGTCGGCGTGAGGGGAATGAGCTGCGCCCTCACCCACTACATTTTTGGTATTTGGATTTCTTGTTTGGATTTCGTTTTTCGAGGAGGTGGCTGCATGAGCACACCCCCACCGTGAAGACAGCTAGTCTCGGCCCCGAGAGGAGCCCTGTGGGGAGCCCTCACTTGCACGGGGTCGGCGTGAGGGGAATGAACTGCGCCCTCACCCATTGCATTTTTGGTATTTTGATTTCCTGTTTGGATTTCGTTTTTCGGGGAGGTGGCCTCCCGTGCATACCCCCACCGTGGAGACAGCCAGTCTTGGCCCCGAGAGGAGCCCAGTGGGGCGCCCTCACTTGCACAGGGTCGGCGTGAGGGGAATGGGCTACGCCCTCATCCACTGCATTTTTGGTATTTGGATTTCCTGTTTGGATTTCGTTTTTCGGGGAGGTGGCTGCATGAGCACACCCCCACCGTGGAGACAGCCAGTCTCGGCCCCGAGAGGAGCCCAGTGGGGCGCCCTCACTTGCACGGGGTCGGCGTGAGGGAAATGAGCTGCGCCTTCACCCACTGCATTTTTGGTATTTTGATTTCCTGTTTGGATTTCGTTTTTCGGGGAGGTGGCCTCCCGTGCACACCCCCACCGTGGAGACAGCCAGTCTTGGCCCCGAGAGGAGCCCTGTGGGGAGCCCTCACTTGCACGGGGTCGGCGTGAGGGGAATGAGTTGCGCCCTCACCCACTGCATTTTTTATTTTTTCCCGAGTGGGGAGCCCTGACTTGTGCTTGGAAAGTGATCGAATGGGATTGACAGGTCCGCTTGCATTATTATTAAATGTAATATCTACTTATGTTTATCTCAATTAATTGTTGTGCAGGGGGGTATTCTCGCGGTTGAGGAGCAGACAGGTGCGGATGTTCAAGCGGCCATTAACGTATTGGTGTCTCCTGAGATTCGCCCGTGTTTGGAGAAGGAGGTCACGCTAGCCAGGTTTGCATGAAAGCGATCGGGTGACCACCTACCTCCACTAGTAAGGCCTCTTCGGACGTTTACCCAACATGGTGATAGAGTAGTGCTCAATAGTGTTGAACGTGTTCTGACCTCGGGATCATCCATTGGATCAACCGATGAGAGAGACTCGATATCCTTACCGCGACAGAGTGTTGAGTACTGTACGTGTGTTCACGATGATTTAGAGGTGACATCCGTAGATGACACGGATGTGGACATCTTCATTTGGTGTTGTGGGCATTATAGATCACTCAATCAGAAATGCGAGTGTGGGATTTGACCGTGGATGTGATTTATGTATGACACTGGTTTTCTCTATGAAATTTAAACCGGGACTTTCATAGAACAACAAGAACGACTATTCATTATTTTATTCTAATAATTATGTTTGTCATTCTTACTATGCCGCAGACCATCATTGAGTCTCAAACACTGATTATGAGCACACCCACTAGTGATACTATTGTTGAGGTCGCACAACAGCCAGATGTGGTCTCCGATTCAGATTCAGAAGATGTCGATATCCCTGGTGTGCGGAAAGATGCTTTGGAGGATGACATAAGGAAGTCCCAGAAATTGGACACCGTTTCAATTCTGTATGGCTTGAGGTTGACATCAACGGATGCATCACGCATGAAGATCCCGTTGTGCAGGCTCGTGCCCATGCCTATAGTTCGTCCTACGCTGGCATGCGACTTGACTTTGCTCGAAAATCAGTTCACGGGGGGGTACGAAGAGGGAGCCAGGGTATTTTACGTTTCCATCTCAAACGAAGTTGGGGACGGTGAGGTTTTCTCAAATGCAGAGAAGAATGAATGGGGAGAACACTGGAATTCCATCAATGACGAATTCAACAGCTTCTTGAGGGCCGATCCTGTTCTCAAGCATTTGGTGGATCAGAAGTTTTTTATTTGTGATGGAAACCACCGAAGGATTGCGTGGATGAACCACATTACTCGCCTACATGCCACGGAGAGGAGTTGGCACATCAGCGTCGACTCTATCGTTCTTGATACAAGAGGTCGTATTGGGGTTGCTATGTAGGCTATGCACGACATCAACAAGTGAGCATTCCATTCCAAATAGTTCTAATCACTGTTTTCATTTGTTTCTTTTATATATACACACTTTCTCTCTATATTGATTTCATGTCTTGACTCTTTTCATTTATGATCTTCAGGCATACCGAAAACTATCATGTCAAGACTAATCTCGTGCACACTCTTTTCTGCGTCCAAAAATACGGGATGATGGAGCTGGATAAGTTCACTGAATTGTTATCCGCCGAAGAGTTAACAATTTGTAGGAACAATACTCGAACGAAATGGTATACTATGCCATTGGAGGTCTTCACCTCATTTATCTTTAAGGTATGCAATTTCTCATCACAGTATTCAATTAGAACATCCTATCATATGGTTTCCTTTTTCATTTCTAATGGGTGATGTGCATTCTCTCAACAAGAGATTTCTGCAGCGGCTGAGGTGGCCATTCGTAAACATAAGGAGGACACTTCGCCTGAAGAGGTGACAACGGACGGAGTTGCCACGGCTATGAGGGTCTCTATCAAAGATTCAAATGAGAAGTACCAGAAGAAACTCTCGAAGATTGTGGCAGTAGCAAACCCCGCTCTTGGACCTGATTGGCTATTGGAGGTATACTTGACTAATTACTATTTTCAGATACTCTGTGATGTATTTCGTGAAACTCTGAGATGAAAAGTACGATTAAATAATATTCAATTGGATTTCTGCAGATCGAACGGCATTGGAATCTGTTTTCCATTCCAGAGTTAACTCTGGAAAAACTGCAGATGATGGCCACAGCTAATGCCACTGCGGAATCCAAAGTCAAATGGTTGAAGTGGATGAATGCATCAGGGCCAACTAGAGAGGCACGTCGATTTCCACCGAGGCTTGTAAACGAGGAAAAATTGGCTTTGTTTCTGGCTAGGGCTTGCTGGTACTCGGGGGTATGAATTTCGAAAATACTTTTTGACTGTCCTTCTGTAATTTATGTGTTCTTTGATCTCAAGGTTTGTTTACATTCACATCTGACTAATGTACATTTGTGCATAACAGTTGGAGGAGGCAGCATCTAAGTTGCTGGATTCGGTGATGCGGGCAAATAATATTCCTGTGAACATGTCTGTTCCAACTGAACCGGAAACTCTGAAGGAATATATAGAGGTTTGGAGAATGAAGGTTTGGGATATTGTCTATACGGGAATGTTTAGAGGAGCAGACGCTTACAAGAAGTCTGACAACTTCAAGGATTACAAAGGGGCAATGCTTGCGGTTCATCGCGTCATTTACAGGTATTCTGTGGTCCTTCTTTCATGTAATTTTCGGATCCATTCAATCCTTTTGTGCAAGCATTGGGAACTTCAATTGGTAGTCTCGGGGCCGAGACTCTAATACTCAGGGACTGAGTCTTGCAACATGGTTTGCTTGACTTTTATTCATATTCCTTTTTTTCCCTGAAATTGTTCTTGGATCTTCAATTTCTGCTGGAAAGGATCTGGTCCTCTCATTCAATTAATCAGGTTGGAGGACTTGAAATTGGTGTAACTAATTGTAGGGCATTCGATTTTGACATCTTTCATCGTGGTCATTTTTCATCTTATCTTCATAGGTATTTCAAGTTCGAGTTGTACGCCAAGAAAGCCATAGCCAAGTCGGACTTGCCACCGTTCTTGACCACCTGGTTGGATAGAGCTAGGGATGATTGCATGTTCTCACCCTGGCAGCTTAGAAATTGGACGACTCCACATCTTCAAGCTTGCCCGTGGTACATCGAATGCAACTTGGGATCCATTCCACAAGAGGAGGCACCTTTGTTCAAGACACTGAAGGAAACACCGGTGGCGGAGCCTGAGTTTGATGAGTTTGCCGGTCTTGATCCAGAAGCACGAGCCAAAGCCATTGCGAAACGAGATGCATTTGACAAGAAGAAAGTGGAGAGGCTGGAGGAGGCAAAGAAGAAGACGAAGGATATGAAGCTCAAGAGATTGGCCGCCAAGGCTGAAAAAGAGCAAGAGAAGGCAATCAAGAAGGGCAAGAAGAGGAAGGCGGAAACTCCTTTGCAGGAACCGGCTACAAGTGCTGCTGATGTGAAGGACACATCATCTAGCTTTTCACTCACTCAGGACCGCCTTGTGCATGGTCTCACTCCAACGGTTCATCACTTGGATTCCGACCCTGCCATTGACGAATGCATTCTCAATATATCGTTGCGTGGACTTACCCGTGACAAGAAGGCCCTAGAAGCCGTTGAAGCCTTCTTATCCATGGTAAATTTGTTGCCTTCTTCCTTTTAGTTCATTTTCTGTTCATTAATTATGTTTCTCCATACTGAATTATATATCACTTCTCACTACTTTCTTGTTGTTCCATTGTCATGGTGCAGCATGCAAGCGACAAACAACGATACTTTGACGGAGTCTTGACTAAAGAGTCCGCAGTCGACTTGATTATTGTTGATGTACCTGAAGGACTCCATGTGCCTACCATATCTGCTCCTCCTGCACCTATTCCTACGTGGAATCAGTTTTCATCGGACTGGTTGATTCCAATCTTTGACTTTGCGGGTGGTTATTTACACGACAATGGAGCACTTCTCGTGATGTACCCATCTTCCTCCAAAGCGCACAGAAGTCAACTTCTAGGATGTTGCAAGGAATATGGATTCAAGATTCTTTGCGATTGGTGGGGTATGAACCATCTTCACTTGACATCGGCCATTGATCCCAAAAAAACGGTAATAGCCATTTCACTTTATCATTTTCGTCTTCCTCCAAAATTTGCAACTTGCCTTTATTAATCCATGACTTCTCACTTGTTCCAGACGCAGAGGTTTTCAATCTCTCTTGTGGTCAAGAAGTCTGGCCCCACAACTGAGGAAAACTTCCCATTCCAGCATGTTCCCTCTCATGCAAAGGTTGGCGTCACCGTGGGCAAGGATGACTGCCTTAGGAACCTATGCTTTGCCGAAGAGGTCACCATGAATGGTGAGAAACCATGGCGCGGTCCAAGAGAGAAGGCCTCTGCTTTCATGGCGATGCTTGTGGAAGGGTGTTGCGAAGCCGAATCCGTTGTCGTTGACTGCACAACAGCTACAGGTATATCTTCAAGAGTATTACATACTTAGTGCAATCATCTTCAGTTTGTCAAATTCGGGTGACATCTAATGAATGTATGTCTAACATATCGGATATGCAGGTACTAGCATTCTCGCATGTCGAGCCACTAGGCATCATGTTTTAGCCTTCGAGGAAGATCAAGCTATCTTTGAGGCCCTAATCAAACCGGTGATTCGTCAAAATCCGGTTCTTTCGGCCGTAGCCACACGTGTCGTTGATGCCGGAAGTGATATGGATGAGGATGAGGTGCCGGCACAATAGATTGTGAAAACTTCATTCTTCAGTAAGTAAGTCTTCATTTCAACTTATTCATTGAATCATATCTTTGAATATTATATCATCTTAATCTAATTTCTTATTTACTTCATTGTGTAGGCAAGCGGCAAAAATGAGATCCGAATCACATGTTCCGTTCTTTCTAACCCTGCCTTCTTTCCAAGCCCACCAAAGCCGTTTCAACTTCCCGAATACGTTGAATCTCTTTCTAGGGATTATGTTGCCATCGACCCTAGGCCTAGTTGTAGGGCAAATCTGGTAGATCCTCGAGTTCTCCAGTTTATTGATGACATTGCTGTGGAGTCAGATATGGAAACATCAGACAGTGAGGGCAGTTCCAAATCATTTGACTAGGGCGACAGTCAGACCATCACATTCCCTTATTTTATATGCTTGTCTGTGATGCGGATTCCTTTTTTCATCTATTCCATTTGTTTTGTCTATTGGTTTGCATCAATGGTACTTTATACTGGTCATGATCGAATAGACATTACATATTTGTTGTTCCGCTTCTTATTACTATGCCTCCGGTAATTCAGCTCCGCCACAGTCAGGGTTCATTTTCGTATACCTTCTAAGTCCTCAATCTCGTTTCTCACTTGTTATCCTGAAGTTCTTGCTAGTGGTTGTGATGTAACAAACAAATTCAAGGACCCTAAACCCTAATTCAAAATTGAAACTGTGACTCACTTCTGCATTCTTTTTTTATATCATTCATGCATTCTTCTGTAATTTGACTAATTCTAGTAATCTCTCGCTTATTTGATTTGTTGAGTAGGGGGGATAATTGCAGACACTGTAATTTAAGATGATACTAGAGTCCTTCGCGAGGTTCAAGATTTGTCGATCATGATCAACGAGCGTTTTCTTCAATTGCTGTTTCTCGAATTTCTGTCCCCATCAATGAATCATTGATTGAATAGAGCAAGCCGAATGCATTTGAAACATTGGTCTCGGTCCCGAGACCTGGTCCTTCCCTGAACATAGTCTGCCCCCCCAAGAAAATTCCAGGCTTTTACTTGATTTCCTTTACTAATAAGTTACTGCCCTTCAATGTGAATTCATGGACTACACGATGACAAATATTATAATTATCGTAATTAATTTACTTCTAGAAGCATATTGTACTTTATCAATATCATATTTGGAGATCAATGATATTCCAATAATTTTCATAAGTGGTCAATGTGGAATCATGCAACTTTGCCTACCGCTATAGTTATACCATTATTCTATTATTGCAATACTCCAGAAAGATCAGACTATCATGCAAACCCTTATCTCTGTGGTCATGTGTGTGGTTGTTGTCATCTCGTTTCACAGGTCTATCTTATTCCCCTCCTAATATCTGTGTCTGGCCGCTCCCGGGTTTAGATAACCCCAGGCCAACTTCTTCCAGGGTCTATACTCCCCCTCTCCACCACCACCCCCAAACCGGACTCAAGAATATACGCTACCCTAAAGCAGCCTTGCCAAGGGTTTATGCTCCCTTCTGCAGTCCTATTCGAGGCTCTAAGCTACCTCTGGTAACCCCAGTCGACAGTGCGTGTGTTGTAGCGAAGTATTCCCACTAGGGATTTGTACTGCCCCGCGGCAATCCAGCCAGGGATTTGAGCTACCCGCGGAAGCCCTCCGAGAGAGGTTGCACTGCCCTTCGGCAGCCCTCCCAGGGAGGGGGCGTTGCCCCTTACTAGCCCTCGCCAGGCAAGTTGCGCCGCCCCATGACAGCCCCTCCCAGGGAGGTTGGGCTGCCCCGCGGCAGCCCTCCCCAAGCAGACTGCATTGCCTCGCCGCAGCGCCTCTTGGGGACGGCGCTGCCCCACGGCAGACCCTCGCGAGGAAGCGGCTGCCCCGCAGCAACCCCTGGCTGGGGCTGTGCTGCCTTTGGGCAGCAACTTGCAGGGTCTGTGCTGCCCCGCAGCAGCGCCTCGCGGGGACGGCGGTAGCCCCTCACGGGGTCTGTGCTGCCCCCTAGTAGCCGCTTGCGGGGGGATTGTGCTGCCTCGGGGCAGCCCCTCGCGGGGACGGCGCTGCCCCGCAGGGTCTGTACTGCCCCCCAGCAGCCGCTTGCGGAGGGACTGTGCTGCCTTGGGGCAGCCCCTCGCGGGGACGACGCTGCCCCGCGGGGTCTGTGCTGCCCCCCAGCAGCCGCTTACGGAGGGACTGTGCTGCCTTGGGGCAGCCCCTCGCGGGGACGACGCTGCCCCGCGATAGCCCCTCGCGGGGTCTGCGTTGCCTCGCAGTAGCCGCTTGCGGGGGGACTGTGCTGCCCCGCAGCAGCCTCTCGCGGGGTCTGTGCTGCCGCGGGGCAGCTCCTCGCAGCGGGACTGTGCTGCCGCGGGGCAGCCCCTAGCGGGGTCTGGGCTCGCAAGCGAGGGGACTGTGCTGTCGCGGGGTAGTTCCTTCCGGAGGGGACTGTACCGCCCCGCGGTAGCCTCTCGTGGTGTCTGTGCTGTTGTGGGGTAGCTCCTCTCAGGGGGACTGTACTGCCCCGCGGCAGCCCCTCACTGGGTCTATGTTGTTGCGGGGCAGCTGCTTGCGGGGGGACTGTGCTACCGCGGGCCAACCCCTCGCGGGGTCTGTGCTGCCACGGGGCAGCTCCTCGTAGGGGGACTGTTCTGCCTTGGGGCAACTCCTCGCGGGGGGACTGTGCTGCCCTGCGGCAGCCCCTCGCTAGGGCAGCCGCTTTCGAGGAGACTGTATTGCCTTGGGGCAACCCCTCACAGTGACTGTGCTGTGACGGGGCAACCGCTTGCGGGGGGCCTGTGCTACCTTGGACAGCCCCTCGCGGGGAACTATGCTATCCGAAGGATGCCCCTCGCGGAGGAACTATGCTACCTTAAGGCAGCCCCTCGCGGGAGGTTGCCCTAAACCCGCGGGTTTAGAAGCCGAGGATTCTATTTTGCTACAGTTTTTTATAGATTACAATAAAAAGAATAAATCTTCTGAAATTTCTAATGACTTGGGTCAATAAATCCTGCAAGTTCGACATGCGCGGTTCCATTGCGCGGTTAGGAGCCGACAATTCTATTTTGCTACAGTTTCGAATTGATTATAGTAAAGAGAATAAATCTTCTGGAATTTCTAATGACTCGGGTCGATAAGTAGTTCTTACGAGAAGATAAGGATAGTGATTTTTGTTCTCCTAATCCTGCAAGTTCGACAAGCGTGATTCCATTGCGCGGTTACGAGCTGACGATTCTATTTTGCTATAGTTTTTAATAGATTACAATACAGCATTGTATTTTCCAGTTTTCGGCTTGCATATCGCTTTCTTCAAATAGCACTGTAACCTTCACTTCCATTTTCATTATTCTTGGTGAATGTGGGTCCGTGCATCGATGCTCCTCGTGCCACGTGTTGCAATGTTGTAGCTTCTTCAAATGATAAGGTGATCTTTAAAGCTCTAATAGCTCTGCGGGGACTGACTGGCTGTAGTTTGTCGATAGAATTTGTGTGCCCCGGGGTCCAGACTATATATCTAGAGTTCTAGACGACACCACATATCCATTGTATGTTTTCTGAAGTCCTCGTTAACCAGTATGTCACTTTTTTCTTGACTCTTGTCAAGCCGACGACGTTCACAGTGTATACATCTTATTATGTAACATTTGGTTTTCATGTTTGTGTAGGCGGAGCAGTGTTCGAGCAATGCCTCAGTTGCACAGGGCCTGCCAAAGCATAGGTCTTTGTATGCCCAACTACAATGATTTTGCTACTGCTATACGAGGAAGAGATACACCTGGATATTTCCCCCCCTGTGAGTTGTACACTCCATTTGCTAAATACTTGCCTTTGTCTTCAATTACTTGGTATTGCACAATACGATCTTGAAGTAGGATCCAAATACAACAGTTCAGTATAGAGTAACTGAAGCTCAATTACATGTACATGAACGTATTCTTAGCAATGCTTATTCACGTTACTTGCTTGTTCAGGTTGTTGGTCCGCTTCCAGCTTACAAACCGACTGTATAAGTTACATGTGCTGCTAGAGAGGAAAAATATCATACAAGAACACCATCTTCTAACATTCATCGTGCATTTTTTTCAGCCAAATGACGGAATTGTCCATTACAACTTTTGAATTTTTTAATTATAGTTCGACCCTGATCCCAACTCGCTTGATTTGAACTTTGTTTCCAAAAATTTTGCACAAAATTCGTTTTGTGATCTATCTCTTCTTCAATTCATTAGTTCAAGAGTAATATAGCCAATATTGACATATGGCGAAGAAAGTGTATGATGAATGTTATAACATGGTGAGCTTAAAGATTTCAAGATGTATTCAATTCTGCAGTGTACTTATATTCAAATCTTTTGAAATTTGTTGAATCTTGGAAGTTCCAAGACATGTAGGTCGGGTTTCAAAAACCACCTATTTAATAAATTCCAAGGGCATGTATTGTATAGTCCTACGCAGTGTTTTCTTACAATGTAGCCTTCATTCTCTACACACAGTTCTCTATTGGACATGGAATTCCTTTTGGATTTTTTACAGCGTGCTATTCATGATTATGGTGTATGCTTTTCTTCATGGAGGAATTCTCTGTGATTTTCTTTGTATTATTTAGCGTCACTTATGCATGCTTTTAATCTCATTAGAAGACCCTACATTGATTTCATGCATCCAATGTCATCCATTATTTTCATCCACTTCCCCGATGTACATCCATGTCTTCCATCCACTTTCATCATCTACATTCATCCATTTTTTTCATCCACTTTCATCATCTACATTCATCCATTTTTTCATCCACTTTCATCATCTACATTCATCCATTTTTTCATTCACTTTCATCATCTACATTCATTCATTTTTTTCATCCAGTTTCATCCATTTTTTTAAGCACTTTCATTAGTTTACCTTCAATCCTGAACCCAAAAGTTTTGTTCTTTCATAGAATTTTTTTAACTTTCATAGAAATTTTCCTAAACTTTTGTTCCAATTATCATCCATTTTTTCCAATCTATTTGATCAAATATTTCAAAATAGTCTCTTCCCGCTCACCAATCCCCGCTCACCAATCCCCGCTCCCTGCTCCCCGCTCACGTACCAGCATTCCCCTAGCTAAACCTCCACCAAGATGGAATTTGGAGTCGCCACTTTGTGCAACAGAGAAATTTCCAAAAAAGCCAGTGCTGTTAAATTGAAAAAAAAAAATACTGTGAAGCTAGTGACTTCACAAAAAAAATGCAATAATAAATTCTAAAAAAGTCACATGGCCTGCCCACACTTGCTCTTTGGAGAGAAAGCAGCACCCACACCTAAATGAAAAAAAAAAACTTGATTGATCCACCTATTACCATAATCTTACTAACCTACAATCATGATGGCAATGCACTTTAAAAGCGGACATGTCAGCCCACGTTCTAATAAGGGTTTGCCCGCGCTTCAACAAGGGTCTACTCATGATTTAACATTTCACCTTTGAAAAATCACAGAAAATTCAACAAACTTTCTAATCTTTGAAAAATGTGGGAGCTCAGAAATAACTTCTCCAAAATACCTAGATACCAAATCTATATAGTAATGGGCAATTCTACCTTATGTGTAGGATTCCTGCATGTTCCAGTCCTCTTACTTCAAAGGAAACATAGAGTGAGAGCACCCATTACCAACCAGGGATGATGAATCCCCGACTAGTAGGATACCGCTATTACCAACCCAGGCAAAATGTCTTTGTGAACCATGTTTGGGAGTCTAGTTTTGATGACATGCATAATATGCAAGGCTGCGAGGAACAATTGTTGAATGCCATGTATTACAACATTTATTATTACTAGTTCGGAACACTTTTTGCCTTCTGAAATTCACAGAAATTTCAGTTTTGCGAATAAAATTCTGAAAATTTTGCAATCCTAGTCTTTTCTATCTCCCTACATGGGAAAATTTTCCATTGCACTCAATTGCTCACCTTCTGTTCCATAGATGCTTATTTAAGTGATTAGGTATAGGTGGTTTGATCCACACAGACTTCATACGATGCATCATTAGTAGGTTGTTAGTGATACGTAAATCAGTAGGTTAGTTAGGTGGTTATTTTCTTGTTCTTTCCCTGTCCTGCAATGAGGAATATTTAGCCCTCACAGTTTTAATGAGAAAACCACTTGTGGGGTGGAAGCGTTATTGTGAATTATTATGTATATCCCAACAATATGCTACCTTTAAGACAAGCAAGCATCAACTTTGGCTACCTTGAGGGTGAGTAGTAGTAAAAAAACAATAGAAAAGGAAGGATATTGCAAGTTGTAAAGGATTACCGTATTGGGAGTTTTATAATACAAAACTGACTAAATAGATGCTAATTCCAATGTAGAGGAAGTTGCAAATTAACTACCAAATTCTATTGGTTGTTGTAGTCTTGGCTAAAATCTAATTGTTTCAAGAATTTTCTCCAATGTACATTTAGCTACTAAAAATTTTAAGTAGCAATGGAGTGAATTTTAGCTAGTTTTGTGAACGTTGCTAAGGAGTATGTGTGTGTAGATGCTCCTGCGGTGCATAATCCCGACCTCTACAAGTGCCTTTGTTGGGGCCTTCTATGAAGTTTATGGCTTTCAATCCCGCCAGGAATTTGTTTGTTTGTTTAACCTTTGACCACCACAAGAGAGGGTCCACAATTCTATTTTTGGACAAATTGTGATGAAGTATAGATAGAACCTCTCTTAAATCATGGTGCTAGGACTACAAGTTGTATGCATTTAGAGAGGTTACACACCTCGTGTCTTTCCATCTTGAATTAGATGCAGGCCCACCTACTACATATTATGCACTAAGGGAGTATGTAGTTAGAAAGGTTCTACCTATATTTGCATTATCCATTACTTTGTGTTTTTTTCAATGGTAAGATTTCTAGAAATTGGCATGTAAAGTGAAGGCACAACTTTGTGCAATCGAAGATGTTGAGTCACACCCACTACAATTTGGAGCCCAACCTAGGTCTTACATCTATACTATTTCTACATATTAGAAGTCAAGGTTCAAAGGGCCGGGAGATCTCTATACCATCTTGAGCACGAGAAAGTCCTAATTTTCAATAGTGTAGGCACTTAGGAAGCATTTGTTTTCTTGTTTGTTTTTTGAAACACATGGACAATTGGAAGCATTTGTTTTCTTGTTTGTTTTTAGAGGTTTGATCAAGAACTTAAATGTCACATTTCTAGCAATCTAAAATCTATTGTTTCAACATAATAGGGAATGGAATAGACGATGTGAAAAGAATAAGTTCAATTACCTTAAAACTATAAAGCTCCTTCACCCTTCTACTCTAAGGATGTAACACAATGTCAAAGTAGATGAACATTGTTTTAGATCCCCCTAAATATTCTCCAAACATTTCATCATTCTACCATATCAAAATATGGCATGACTAATCCAAGTTCAATGAATTTTTTATACATTTGACTTATAATTGGTCAACTCAATGTTTATGAGACACATTTTGAGTGTATGAGCACCTTTTGTAGTACACCATCCAAACCGGTTTGTGACATGGCTTAGGAAGGCCTCCAATTTTTGTACTAGATTGTGTACCTATAGAGCTATAGGTTGTCGACTAAAGACTGTGACATGTCAACAAAATAAAGGTTGTGCTAGGAGGAGTGTCTAGATTATATTTTGGCCATATATATTTGGTTAGAAAACAAAATCCGAAGTCAAAAGTTTGAAAAATATTCTAGTCTTTTCCATTTTATTAGATTGCAAAATGAAAGATAATCAGTTGAAGAGTTCTCCAACTAGCATGGCCATTTATTTGTAGGTCAATTAGGCAATTTCCAAACAACATTTAATATTGATTTTCTTCCTAGTTCCATAACGTGCACCTTATTCAATAGGTGGATAAATAAAATCATCCATCATATATTTTTTTAATCTACTATATCATCTAATGTTGGTAAATTTCACCCAAAATTTGGCAACTCTTGTTTTTCTAGGAGATCATTACATGCTTTTTTCCTATTCTTGAGGGTTGTGAGTTCCCATCTGGAAAACTGCCGAAAAACACCAAAAATCGCCGTTCACAAGCTGCGCTGACCTAGCTAAGTGACTACCAAATCACTATTTTTTTTTAAAAAGAAAAAAAATTTAACTTTGTTTTTCATTTTAAGGATTTTCATTTTCATTTTCATTTTTTTTGAAAAAAAAAATCTGATATTAGCGTTCGATGAAACCAAGGGGAACGGAATTGTTTACAGGCCTGAAATGGCCCTCCAGCCCCCCAAATCTCATCTAATGTTTTAGGAGATTTCATCTAAATTTTTTCCTAAATTTTTCTAATAATTATAGCCACTACAAAAATGAGGTAAGATTTTGGCAAAAATTTGCAAAATAGGGGCTTGAAATCTACTTTAATTAGTAGAGACAAAGGCTTCCCCTTTTGCAATAATAAATTTGAAGCCTCCCTTTTTGCATGAGCTAAACTATAACAAAATAGGTATTGATAACTAGTTTGCCCTATTGGAATTGTTGAAATTTTTTAATTCTTTTTTATGTAAAGACAAACGTGAGAAATGAGAACAATTGGAATTCTTTACTTTAGGGGGACAAAGTATGAATTTGTTATGAATTTTTGAAGTATGGTGCCTAATAGGCCCCAAATAGTCACAAATCTAAATAGGCAGACTTGCCAAATATTGACCTTTTATTGCTATTGTTTCCATGTATGATCTCCTTGCTCTTGAATATTATCTAGTCCATAACCTCCATTCAATTGATATGTCACAATCCTAAGTCCACTACTCACATGCACAAGGTATATATTCTAGATAACAGTCCGACACTAAAATTGAAGGCCTTCCCAAGCCATATAGCACCCTAATGTGGAGGGTGTACAGAATGTTCATGTACACCAAATGTGTCGTATAAAGAATGAGCGAATCAATTATAAGTGGAACATATGAAAGTTTGATTAAATTTAGATTAGACATATGATATCATCTAAATTTGAGCTCAACTAATGAAATGAATGTAATAAGTATAATTTTTATTCTAACTTGAAAATTTGAATTTTTTGTAAAATTATATTATTTATAGCTATTTGAACTTTGGTCTTAGAATTGCAATACATAAAACTACTAACAATACAAATTGGAACTTTGAATTACACCATATGTTCCACACTACAATATACATGCATGGTGCAATTTTTGGAATTTTCAAGCATATATTGTAGTGTATATGAATCTTCTTCACTCTTTCTAGAAAAAATCACAATAATTTATAATATTCATTAAATAATTTGAAAACTTTATAACTTATACTCCCTCTGTCCCAAAATGATTGTTTACTTTGAATGTCATGTTTTTTAAGATTGTTTTGAGTCTCGGGGAGTGCACTTAGTTCTACTATAATAAACCATGTGCGAACAAGTGGTTTCTAATAAACTATAATTTCAACCTAAAATTTTGAACATTGTTTAATAATGACTATAGCTTTCTATTGCCAAAATTTCCAACTCAAAGAAAATATGAAATAATTTCTAGAAGAGGTTGAAAATGAACTAAAATGGCATCTTTTTCAACTCAAATAATTATAGAGGACACATTTAGATGACCATTGAGTCAATATTCAACTCAAAATGAGCTTTCAATAATGAGTTATTTTTAGGAATTTTTTGTTCATTTTTTAGACAATTTTTTCTTATATAATATAGGAGTGTGAAAATTATTTTTCAATTCTACAGTGTATCTTTTTACTTCAAAAATTTGTAACTAATTATTATTAACAAATAAAAATATCAATAATTCAAAACATAAACTTTCAAAGTAGGAAAATCTATTCATATTTTTTTTATTTTTTATTTATTTAAAATTCAAAAAGTATATAGGGGGTCCAAAGTTTTGTTCGCACGTGGTTTCTAATGGACACTCTAAATGATCCCCCTGAGTTTTGAGTAGGTCGAAAAAATACTTTATTGTAGCTAATTTTATTTAGGTTGCAATGAACATACGCAATGTTCTTCATTGATTCAAGTGATATAAATTTTGGAATTTTTCTTAATTATGTTTTTCACAACATGGTCAATGAATTTGGCTCAAAATAATATCAACAAAATTATGGACAATCATTTTGGGATGGAGGGAATAAAAGATAGGCAAATTCATCTTTGAAAAATAAAATAAAATAAAATGATTCCCACTTATACTTAGTGGAAAGTGAAGAACATATGAAGCAAGGGATATTGAAGTTGTTCACATGGTCCTTGACTCCATTCTTTAACTCCTCATTGCTTGAAGTCCAAACGAGGTCAAAAACAGTGCTAGGGGAGGACACTCTCACTACATTTGGGGTACCTACGTGCGGCGGTGGAAAAAGTAATTCATGTAATTCACCTTGAATAAACTATAATTTCATTCTAAAATTTTGAGCTTTGTTTAACAATGACTAAAGGTTTCTATTGACAAAAAATTCAATTCCAAATAACATAAGATATATTGTCTAGAAAGGGTTGAAAAATGAACTAAAATGGCATGTTCTCCAACTAAAATATTTATAGAGCTCACATGAAGATGACTATTGCATCAATATTCAACCAAAATAAACTTTCAATAGAAAGCTATTCTATATAATTTTTTTTTCATTTTTTTCATTTTTTTTCTTATATAATATAGAGGTGTGAAAGTTATTTTCAGCTTTACAGTGTATCTTTTTTCTTCAAAAATTTATAACTAATTACTATTAGCACAAAAAAATACCAATAATTCAAAACATAAACTTATAAAGTAGTAAAATCTATCCATAATTTTTTTTTTGAAAAAGAAATTAAATTTTAAGGTGTATTACTTGTTTTACTTTTTCCGCCGCACGTAGTTTGCTAAAACATAGGGAGTGTCCTCCCCGGGAAACAGTGTTGCTTTTAAAGTGTTGTAAATTTAGATGTCGCTAAGTTATAGAAATCTTAACCGTACAATATTGTAGTAAATATATTGTAGATGACACAAAAAAATTTGAAGCCATTTGACCGCATGGATTGAAAGATTATAATGTTTTAGTGTCAAAAAAAGATGCTGAAATTTTCCAAAAAACACATTTGGAGGTGAAATTCGACTTCTAAACCTACTCAAATGAAAAAACTTGAGACTATAAAGTGATTCAAAATCAACATGTAAACACATTGGTGAAAAAAAATATCATTCAATTGACTCAATGTGTCTGCAAAACAGATTTGAAATGTCAAAAAATAGCATGAAAAGTTGCAAAAAACACCATGTACGGCTAAACCTCTTCCACTAAAAAGCATCTCAATCATTCATTACTTTTTGGATTCATGTGAAATTTTAGCCACAAAAACTAGACTAGTATGCGCAACTTTCACTAAAGAAATTATTGAAAATGGACACTGTATGAAGAAGTTACTAGCCGCCAAATTTCACTGTAATCCAAAAATGGCTGGATTTTAAATTTTGAATTGCTCCCAAACATTCAAAGAAGCTTGTATTGACATGAAAATTTTACCAAAATAACTAGACTAAAAGGGGAACATAACACAACAAATTTTATTAAAAACGAACATTGTATGAAGGAGATATACCCCCCCTAAGTTTCAGCCATCAAATGCAGTTTGGTGAATGCAAATTGAACCTGTGAACTTTGATTGGTACCCATTTAATTTGTAAATCTTGGATTGATCTGAAAATTTTACCACACAAACTAGAAGAGAGATTTCAACTTTACCAACAAGTTTTATTGAATTCGGATATCGAATGCAAAAGTTACAACACTTTGAATTATAGATGAGGACACTTTTCGTCCCCTCAAGCGATGAGGGGTTAAGGGTTCAAGGATAGTGGAGGCCTTTGCAAAAAATAGTTGTGAAATGCCATGTCAATTTTGGATGTTAAAGCTTGGTCCAACCAAAGTGGACATTTTCTGCAGTCACAAAAAGGATCATCTAAGGTGGAAGCACCTAAAACTACCAGTATAAGCAATTCAGCATCAGTTTTTTTTTCTTAAATTTTAAGGGAATTTGGATGTGGACTCCAAGTAAGAAGTAAGTGTTTGAAGTTAAGCGCTTTCAAATTTATTTTTGGTGCAAAATTTGGCTTCAAGTTAGGAAACTTTGTGAGTTGTATGCTTCAGAAGAGATTTCAGGATTTTGAGGGCCGTTTGAGGGCCGTTCTCGGCGCTGTTCCCCCGGCAGTGAAAGAACGCCATTGTCAGATTTTATTTTTTTAGAAAAAAAAATAAAAATAAAAAAAATTATTTTAAGTCCTTAAAATGAGAAACAAAGTTAAATTTATTTTTTTATTTTATTTATTTTTAAAAAATGACTTGGCTGTCTCTCGACAGGTCAGCACAAGCGGGGAACAACAGATTTCGGCGGTTCTAGGGGGGTTCGAATTGGGAACTTGCAGCACTCCCCGAGAGCCAAAACACATGTAATGGCTTCAAAACAAAACCTAAAAAAACATCTTTGACAATTTCAGCTCTTAGGCTGGTGCAATATAAGGCAACCGGGTTTCAAAGAGTGATGTAAAATGAAAAAGAACCAAATTCAGACTTAAAGAACTTGCTATATATAATGCATAATTGTTGAATCAACATTTGCAAGATGCCTAAAAGTCCTTACTTATTAAACAACCATGCCACACTTGTGTCAAAACACATCAACAAACAATCAAGTGCATCATGAGTCTCTCTTGACACATGGCCATGCTTATCAAAATCTTAATCAGTCCATCAATAGCAATAAGTAGGGCAAGAATTATTTCAGTAGTGGTGCAACCTTGATGTTTTATGATTACACCACCTGGGGATACAATGAAGGTACTTGCGTATATGTGGCTACAATCTATATTCATATCTTCAACTTTGTTATATTTTAGGTGACAACAAATGAAAAATTGTTGAATCAACATCTAGACAGGTGGCGACAAAGTGGCAAATCCTAGTATTCATGGTTGAGGTAGTGGCTACTAGGATGTGATCTAAGAATTAGATCTGGCTTTTTTTACTTTTTTATTTCCAAATTTTTCTAAGGTGCTGGTGCGGAAGATATTTTTTTGGTACTTTTAGTCTTTTTATCGCCTAAAACAACAACACTGTTCATCATAGTTGGGGCTCCTCTTCCTAAAAATAATATCTTTCTTGTATTAGCAAGTGAAAACTATGAATATTGAAAAAGAAAATTAGAACTTTCAGATGAGGTGTGTAATTTCTATAATTTTTCAAAGTGTCGGCTCCCTATATCACTGAAACTGCCACATAGGTAGACCCTAAATCGAAATTTGCAAAAATCACTAGGCAGCAAATCATAGTTAAGCATGTGTCCTTCAAATGTGTTAGCGAATCAGAGGTAAGCATTTCAAGAATACATTAACTAAAGTCTAGGGACACATTTAGGGCCTCCTTACATGTATAGGTCATTAGGAAAATTGCAAAGTGGGTGCTACATGGAAAAATAACCATTGCACTATCATGTGGACTCGATAGGTAGGGACAGATACAGTAGGAAATCCCCATGTATTAGATTCCCTAGTCTCCACCAATGAGGTTGTCTACCGATATTGGCGAAACTTCAACTCCTCCTTTCCTACTTGCCCACCTCGACAAGACAATCTATGGAGCCACTTTTGTCTTCTATCTTGAATTAGCTGTAAATTTGCCCACCAAGCAAGCATGTAAGGAGGCCCTTAGGGTCAGCTTACATGCTTGGTCAGTGGGCAAGTTCACTGCTAATTCAAGCAAGAAGACAAAAGTGGCTTCAGAGATTGTCTTATGAGGGTGGGCAAGCCAGAAAGAAGGACTTGAAGTTTCACCAATATCGGTAGACAACCTCATTGGTGGAGACTAGGGAATCTAATACGTGGGGATTTCTTATTGTCTCTGTCCCCACCCACCGGGTTCACATGAAAGTGCAATGACTATTTTTCCCCGTAGAACCCGCTGTGAAAATTCGCAAATGACCGATACATGTAACGAGGCCTTTAGAGGCAGTCTAAGATACAGGAATAGGAACAGGGACGCTTTTGGGGTGCCTTCACGTACCTTACAGTTCAGTACAGTTTCGTTAGTCGGCGTGATCTCCATTTCAACGGCGGGTAACAGTGGCCTACAACGTCCTTGTTCACTTCTTCCGCTTCCTCGTCCCCTTGAGCATCACCTGTTTTCACAATTCTCTCCTCGTGTATCTGCGATCAAGAGTAGCAATTGTAGCAATTGTAGCAAGCCCTTTCGACCTGATTCCACTTCAAGGCTTTTCAATTCGAAGAACACACTTCAATTCATTCATGTCACTTTTAGTTCGAGCAGGAGCCATTGTAGCTGCTTCTCATTTCTGCCAACAATTGTCGGTAGGGAAGAACTTGAAGATCGACAGACCAACACTACCGGATTAGGGTTACTGAACGTGAATGGCCATGGATTGCTGCCCCAAGGAGTACGCCAAGGAGTGTGAGATTTTTGTCTGTGTGGACGGGCCTGCCTCGCACAATTCCGGCCTCTACCAGCGTCTTCGCTTTGGTCTTCTAGCGAGCTCGTGGCTGCCGAGGCCGCTGGGAATTTTCCTGTGGAGTGCGCTCCATGTGATGCTCCTCATCGTCGGTGGACCAGTATTTTGGGTGCTCGGCTTGTTGGCCGCTTTCCTCTTCTACTCGGTGTTTTTGTTTGGTTTGCTGGGGATCTTTTTAGGTGGTACTTATGTGCTGAATGGTTTGTTTGCCGTGGCAGTTGATTTCGTTCTCCTCCTTGTTGAATTGATTAGGATTTGCTGGTCGTTAGTGGGCTTCATGGCGTGCCATGAGCCAATTGTCCAGTGGAAGGGTGCTCCCTGCTTAACAGTTCTATTTTGGAAGGACTTCAAGACTGTAGTGAGGGAGATGTTCTGGGGGTTTGTCCCGAACGGAGTGCCGTGCATGAGTGGCAGCTTGTATAAAGAGACCAAGGACCGAAAGTTGAAAATATGGGCACGGTGGTGTGAAGAGGTGGTGCACGTGCACGACGCCATTGCCCTTTAATGGAAGTCTGAAATCCACGCCCATGAAAAAAATCTGTCTAAATCTGTAAGCCTGAGATTCCTCAAACCATGCTGTACATTAGAGGCTCTATTGACCATACAGGTCACCTTCGATTTGCGTTAAGTGTGAAAATAAATCATTAGTTGACATTTCGTTTTCTGCAATTGATTTCAGCTTACCTTCAAAATGAACGTGCAAACTTGTACATGGTGCAAGTTTTTAGGTTGTTATAGGGAAAGGTTTTCCTGTGTGGTGAATGGAACCTCTTCCTTCTTGTATCATGGTGAATGGAGACTTTCCATTAGTGAACATCCTTTCACTAATTTTGCGCCATTTTGTTTTGTATATACGATTGATTTTGTTTTATACCAGCATGAAATCATCGCTTGCATCCACCGATTTAGGAACTCGTTTGTGTAAGCATGGGCTGCGTACGATTGTTTTGTTGCAATTGACGATACCCGAGTTTGATTTTGCACATGAAATATTAAGTCTTTGTTCGTGAAAATGGTAGAATTTCGTGAAATTTCGGGCATGCTGAAGGGTGACTTTTGATGCAGTGGGGTCAGTTTCAATTTGCCTGCTTGAAT
Source organism: Rhytidiadelphus loreus (assembly GCA_947034895.1). Taxonomy (NCBI): domain Eukaryota; kingdom Viridiplantae; phylum Streptophyta; class Bryopsida; order Hypnales; family Hylocomiaceae; genus Rhytidiadelphus; species Rhytidiadelphus loreus. Next base: position 49,790,024 of record OX344761.1, on the reverse strand, counting down.
TGTGCAGCCCAGTTGCACCTCATATCTATATTGCTTCTAGATTTTGCTGTTCCGGATTTCAGTTGGCCATTTGAAAACGATTTTCAGAGCGGTTTTCCAAGCCCTGTCCACTTGATAGTGCTTGTTTTCGGAGCATGGAGCACTTGAATTTCACATTTTTTGGCAATCGGAAATCTGCTGTTTCTACAGATGTAACCATTGTTGCTCCAAATTCTTAATGATCCGAGTGCTCCATCTTGGGTACTGATGATCTCCGTATTGTGAGTTTGGACTCTCAAAGGAGTTTGGGGCGTAGTGTCCCAGACTTTTACGTTGCACTTCACTTCCAGCATTGAAATCTTTGCTAAACCTCTCAGGGCTGCGGAGCTCATTTTCTGAAGGGTGGACCCAAATGATATGAGTTTGGAGATTCCTATTATACCAATGGTGGTAATGAATAAATTCTGTCTCGTGGTACGAATTTGGGTAGTTAAGTAATTGCGATGTGCATTCGTTGGACGAGTGCAGGGTTGCATGTCGGCAGGTGAACTCTTTCATTGGTCCAAGCAAAAGTGGATTTTCAGCTTTACATCAAGTTCAAGATCTCCAGTTCACTTCGTCAAATTAGCTGGGAGAGGTGAAGAAATACAAAGTTTACGCGGCACAAAATAGGGGGATTTTTTACATTTACCCTTGGCTGGGGCAATAAGGGGGTCAATCCTCCCTGGCCGCCAGCTTGGCCTGTAGCCTCCCACCATGGCACTATTACAAGGCGGCCCGACCTTGGAAATGCAGCAAGCTCTGAAGAACTGTGAGGCAGTAGCGGGAGCTTTCAAAGCTAGTCCTCGTAGAGACGCTGTAGCCATCACAGTTTACTGTTTAAATGCTTTGAGTGTCAAAGATCAAGCACAAGTTGAGTACTGCCTACACGAGTTTCTTGTAGAAGATGAGGAAGATAGTGGTGACCAGGGCAGAGGATCTTACAGTAGACCTAATTGGAAAATCCCAAATCCGCTCATCCTCTTCGTTCTTGTGCCAGCTTTGCCAAAAGTTTGTTAAGCATCTTCACTTGAGTTTCAAGTTTTTCATTTCGCTCAAAGGCATTTTTCGTGATATTTTTTGCATTCTCTGACCACGTCTGCATGAAGTTGACACTCCTCTCAAGTACATTTGTTGATGACACAGCGGAAGTGGAAGTGGAACCTTCAATTCTTTGTTTGTCGTTCAGATGACGACGATATAGGAACCAATTCAGGTTCATCTTGGCATCATGTTTATACCGATCCTCAAACAACCCCTGACAAGCTGAGCAATGCTTCAGTAGCCTTGCAAAGTTCGGCGACCAAAACGAGAACACTGATGTGTACTCCATGTGGAGGCTTGGTTTTACTGGGGCGGTACTGTCGGGCTATAATTGGTATCAGAGAAATTTCTGTTGAGTCTTTGGGGTCGATCAACCTCAGTGAATATGCACGTCGACCTGAAGGAGTTCAGTGCAGAATAGAATACTTGAAGCTACCGCTATCCTGAAATCTGAAAGGCCTGCGAGGCTTTCATGGTCCTATATCACGGTAAGTTTTTTGCTCTTGTTGATCCTCGTCACTTAATTGTTACTTTTTCTTGGATGCCCAATACTTGGTTTTAAGATTTTTTCAGGAATTTAAAAATCTCCCTCATGAAGAAAATCTTCTCCATGATGATTTCATGGGAAGGTTATCCCATGGTCAAACACCATTATGAAGAGGCTTCCGAATGATTCCTGAAATAGTCTGATTTTACTGATCATGAAAACGCTGTTTCTATTGTCATTAAACTGAAAGGATTTACAGATTGAAGAATGCGGGTTCCATTTTTGGACTCATAGAGGCCCTTTGAATTTTGTTGCATACACCTTGCCCAATTTGTGTATGTGAGGAAATAAACAATATCAGGTCATTGAGATGGGCATCCCATAGTTCTTTGTTCTCCTTTCAGCATCTCTATGAAGGGGGATGATCGGGACCACTAAGAATGAGCATCTTTCTGTCCTTTAGATTTTTCAGGTATACTATGAATTGATGCGATTGAAGGCGGTTGCGGCATGCGCTATGGTTGCGAGCAACCATAGCATAAGTCCTAGAGAATGCTGCGACGTTTCCAACCTTTGTGCCAGTCTGTGGGGCAATTAAGCTCCACATTGAAGAGTAGGGACCTTGTTATCGACGTGACTCACTGGTGCTGGCGCTCATCATCAACCATAAAGGGTGAAGGCAGAATGTTCCTTCTATTCCGTAGTCTGCATCTTTGGCACTATATTGTCCTGTCTGCTAGATGGTGCTAGCTTTGATCCAAGCAATAAGCAAGGATTTGTATGGCTTCAAAAGCTTTCACTAATTTGAAGCACTAAAAAAGAAGACATGGTTACAAGCAATGCAAGCCAAATGCTCTAGTGACGAGCGAGCTTGAATTTTAATCAAACATATCATTCTTGAGCCATTTGGAAGATCATCCGTATAGGAAGAAATCATGTGTAGGCACTACAAGAGAAAAGGGTGTTTTAAGTGAGTATGAAGTATAGTCCTAGACACAAGATTATAAGCAATGACCTTTAAGAAGATTTTTAGTAAAAATTTATTAGAAATACATGTGTTTTTAGTAAAATTTTACTAAAAATCTCCTAGGTCATTACTTATAATCTTATGTCTAGGACTATACTTTAAAACTCACTTTGAAAAACACCTCTTTTTCTTGTAGTGAGGCTTGTTTATTTAGAATGGGAAGAATGATATACAATAGTTTGTAAGCAATATTTTATTTTGACTTTCTTCTTTGATTGCACAACCTACAACTTATTGAGTAGGTGGATTAAAACAATTCTCAAGTTTTTGAATACGTACTCATCCATCATATACAATTTTCCATACACAACACTATCTAACATTAGTTAGTAACCTTCATCCAAGTTTGACAAATCTTGTATTTCATTGAGACAATTTTGGTGATTTCTCCCATAATTTCTAACAACACTAAATTTTGAATTACACCATGATGTTCCACACTATAATTATACATGTGTGGTGCAATTTCCAGAGTTTTCAAGAATATATTGAATTTTCTTCACTCTTATTTGAAAAAATCACAATAATTTGAAATTTTCATTAAAGAATTTGAAAACTTTATAGCTTATAGAAGATATGTGATTTCATCTCTTAAAAATAAATAAATAAAATCTCATTTTCAGCACTCAGAACAGAAGATCTACAGTTCAGTAGTCTCGTTAGTCGGTATGATTTCCATTTCAACGACGTGTCAGCAGTGGCCTCCAGCTTCCTTGTGCTGTACACTTCTTCCGCTTCCTCTTCCCACCGACTTTCGCAATCCTCTCCTTGTGTATCTGCGATCAAGAGTAGCAATTGTAGCAATTGTAGCAAGCCCTTTCGATCTGATTCCACTTCAAGGCTTTTCAATTCGAAGCACACTCTTCAATTCATTCATGTCGGTTTTAGTTCGAGCAGGAGCCATTCTAGCTTCTTCTCATTTCTGCCAACAATTGTCGGTAGGGAAGAACTTGAGGATCGACAGACCAACACTACCGGATTAGGATTACTGTACGTGAATGGCCATGGATTGCTGCCCCAAGGAGTACGCCAAGGAGTGTGAGATTCTTGTCTGTGTGGACGGGCTTGCCCCGGACAATCCCGGCCTCTACCAGCGCCTTCGCTTTGGTCTTCTAGCGAGCTCGTGGCTGCCGAGGCCGCTGGGAATTTTCCTGTGGAGTGCGCTTCATGTGATGCTCCTCATCGTGGGTGGACCAGTATTTTGGGTGCTCGGCTTGTTGGCCGCTTTCCTCTTCTACGGGGTTTATACGTTCGGATTTTCCGCGATCTTTATGGGTAGTTTATATGTGGTGTTCGGTTTGATTGCGGTGGCACTTGATTTATTTCTCCTCCTTGTTCAATCGATTAGGTTTTTCTGTTCGTTAGTGGGCTCCCTGTCGTGCCATGAGCCGATTGTCGAGTGGAGGGGTGGTGATTGCTGGACAGTCCTAATTTGGAAGGACTTCAAGGCTGAAATGGTGGGCTTATTTTCAGCTCTTGTCCCGATCGGGGTGCCGTGTACGAGTGGCAGCTTGTATCAGGAGACGAAGGACCGGAAATTGAAAACCTGGGCACGGTGGACTGAAGAGGTGGTGCACATGCACGACACCATTGCCCTTTGATGTAAATCTGAAATTAATCCATGCCCATGAATCTGGAAGGATGAAGCCTATGTGTACCACTATGTAGTCAAAATCCTTCACTGCGTATTCTCCATGTTGTTGCTATATACGATTGATATTGTTTTATAAGAGGATGAAATCATCACTTGTATCCACCTATTCAGGACTTGTTTGGAGAACCATCGGACGGACACACACGATTGTTCTGTTGCAATTGACGACACCTAAGTCTGTTTTTGCATTTGATTTATTGAATCTATGTGGAAGGCTGACTTTTGATGCAGTGGGGCAGTTTCAAGTTGCTTGCCTGATATTTGGAGCCCAGCTGCACCTCACATAGTCACATGTATATTGCTTCTGGATTTTCATGTTCCAGATTTCAGTTGGCTCCTTGCAAAACGATTTTCAGAGCGCTTGAAAGTCCGAGTTTCCCAAGCCCTGTTCACTTGACAGTGCTAGTTTTCAGAGCTTAGAGCATTTGAATGTCGCACTTTTGGCTGTCTGAAATCTGCTGTCTCCTCAAACGTGATCATTGCTGCTCCAAATTCTTAATGATCCGAGTGATCCATCTAGAGTATTGGGAGCAAACTTCAATGCTGTGTTGGAATTGGAGATGAGATTCTGAGAGTTGGAATTGCCTTTGAAAGCCGAGTTCCATGACACGGCTAGAGCTACTAATATCCACTGTTGACATTTGCATTGGACATTACAGACAGGTATGACTTCAAGGGAACATCTCTAATTCTGCTTCTCTATTGACAGCTCGTGAATGTGTCTGAAGACTATCTGTATATGTTTACACTCAGCAATGATTCTCTAAGGTAGGAACACCATAAATGGTTACCCTCCCTGTAATGGCAGACTAGGTTGTTTTGAAACCAACAATAGCTGGCTCTGAAAAAATCTTGAAAAGATTCGATTTTCTTGAATTTAATTGGTTCACATTTGATTAGGAACAAGTTTCAAAGGTAGCTGTTTTAGGTGAACCTATGAAACAAGAATGGGGTTCATATGAGAAATTCACATTTATATTGCGTAAAATATTCATTTTTGGAGAAAAAAATGAATTTTTTTTTTGTAGTCTTCCTCATCCTTGTTTTTGCACACATTGAGCTCAATTTCTCAAGAAATTTCTCATATCCTACATGTTGAAATGCTTATTTTAACCGTTTATGGTGTTCCTACTTTAGATTTCATTTGGCATTGTTCAATTAGCAACTTATTGAAGTCATTACTTTCGTTACAATGTTTCTTGACCCCTAAGTGTCCAAGTAAAAGTAGATAGTACACTTTGGAAACTAAGAGCAGCTCTAGTGCAGGAAACGGAAACTTAGGGACAATACCAAGATTTTGAAGTGGAGGGAGGCAAACCTCATTCCATTATGACTTTCCCTATTGTGAGTCAAGTTGTAAGCTCTTCATATTTTGCCAAAATACTAGGATGGAGATGGAAAATGGTGGGGTTGGGGATAAAGAAAGACCAATGTTGGTTGCATTGAAGCGGGTTTTTTTTAATTGCCCTATCATCATGTTGTTGGCATGGTGGTTCTTAGTTAGAGTGGAATTGCTCTAATAGTTGAACATAGGAACCTCCAAAACATACTTATACCATTTCAAATGTAGAAAATGTTGCAGTGTTTCCAACCTTTGTGCTAGCTAGTCTATAGGGCAATTAAGCTCTCCATTGAAGAGTAGGAAACTTGTTAATTGACGTGACTCACTAGTGCTAATACTCATCAACAACCACAAAGGGTGAAGGCAAAATGTTCCTTCTAATCCCTAGTCTACATCATTGGCACTATATTGCCATGTCTGCAAGATGGTGCTAGCTTTGATCCAAGCAAAGTACAAGGATTTGTATGGCTTCAAAAACTTTCACTAATTTGAAACACTGAAAAGAAGACGACATCCACAGTTACAAGCAATGCAAGCCAAATGCTCTAGCGATGAACGAGCTTGAATTTGAATCAACATATCATTCTTGAGCCATTTAGAAGATCATCTATATGATTGGCAAGAAATCATGTATAGGCTTATTTATTTGGAACGGAAAGAATGATACACATAATAGTGGAGATGATGGTTGAACAATCGAATGGCTAGGAGAGGATGGATGGCTTGCCTTTATTGGCAGAGCCAAAAATTGCAAATTTTGGTTAAGTTTTATTGTATCCACAGGAAGAAAGCCACATTATGACAATCCATATGGTAGGCACCAAATGAGCACCATTTCTTTCTTATTCAATAGATGTTTCTTCAGGCCTTTGAGAGACTGCGGATTCTAATGCTGTAAGAATCCAGGGAACGTGATTGTTGGCCTGACACCTCAACGGTCCTACGTGGCTAAGAGACTGCCAACGTATTTTTGCATTTGAAGAATTCATTTTTTCTTTTTTATTGAATTTTTTTTTGACAACCAGCTATCCTTTACTACAGGGGGAACAGTGAAGGAGAACAACCCTCAAACGGTCTTTCGGAGGCTTGAAAAAACATCTATTGTGTAAGGTGATTGTAATACTAACACAAATCCATCTAGTTCTTGCTTAAAATGTACACTATCCAAACATAAAAGTGTTGATTTTAGGTACATGTACCTAAAAATAACCCTTTAAAAACTCATAGTTCATTCATACAATGTCCACCAAATTCATGCTAAGAGAATATATAAATGTGTCTTCAATTGCCAACATGACCCAACAAAAAATAAGAGAATATAATAATTATACAAATAATGCTTGATCACTAGTCCAACTAAAAGTGGACATTAAGGTGAAGGCACCCAAAAGCGTCCCTATACCTATTCCTGTACCATAGATTGCCTCTTAATTTGTCTTTAGACTTTAGTTAATGTGTCTTTCAAATACTTACCTTTCATTCCCTTACGCATTTGAAAGACGCATATTTAACTCTCATTTGCTAAACACTGATTTTTGCAGATTTCAGTTTAGGGTCCACCTACATGATAGTTTCAGTGGTTTAGGGAGCTGGCACTTTGAAAAATCATAGAAATTACATACCACATCTGAAAAATCTAATTTTTTTTTAATATTCATGATTTTCACTTGCTAATACTACAAAAATATCATTTTTACGAAAAGGTGTCTCCAACTATGCTGAATTGCTTATATTGACGGTTTTGGGGTGCTTCCACCTTGTCAGCACTCAGAATAGACAATCTGCAGTTCAATAATACAACGTCGTTAGTCGGCATTCATTTTATTTTATTTTGGAACATTCATGCAAAGCTCGTTGCATTAATGGAGAATTGTAACTGGCGACGAGACCAGGCCACACGGCCATAACTGAATCTACAACTCCGTGCCAAATCATCTGATAACTTAGTCGGCATGATTTCCATTCAAAGGAATAACTTAGTGGGGAATGTCTTTCAAAGAATTTCCTTCCAGACTTCCTCAATTTCCTCTTCACTGTGAGCATCATAGTCCTCTGATCGTGTACCTGCATTCATAGGTAGCAATCTTTTTTAGTGTAATGGTAGCCACTACCCAAATGAGGTAAGATTTGCACAAAAATTTGTCAGAAATCTAAAAGTCGTGTGCAGGGGCTCCATATCAACTTCAACAATGCCAAAGGCGCAGTTATAGCGGATTCACGGCCTCCCTTCTTGGTCCGACAAGCAGCTATCCTAGTTCATCTCAATTCTAAAGCTTGTTTCATTGGAAGAAAAGCAGCAAAATACCACCAGGAGAAGAAGATGAAGAAGACCGGACTGAATCTGAGCTCGCTCGTTGAGACAGCCCAGCAAGAGCTCTGCAACCTGTTATTTTGCTAGAATAAAATCTGAAATCTTGCCAAGAGAGAACAAAAAGCAAACAAGAACAACGATTCAATTGTTGCACCCAAGCCATTCCGAAACCTGGCTGGGTCCTAGCTTGGGTTTTGTTGAAAAGCTCATTCTCAGGTAATCCTCACATGGCCACATCTCTCTACGAAATTATTGCACGTCTTGTTCCCAGGAGACCATGATTGCTTCTCCCGCAAATGCTTGTCGATTGATTCCAGTGCAATGGTTGATTTCGTTCCTGGTCACAGATCCAACCGAAAGTGGACATTTTCAACGCTCAGAATAGACAATCTACAGTACTGTACAGTCAGTCGGCATCTCTATTTCAGGGATGTGTCAATCATGGCCTTCTCCTTACTTCCACAGTCTTCACCTCGAGCATCGCCTACTTTCACAATCCTCTCCTCGTGTATCTTCGAACAAGGGTAGCAATTGGTCCTCGTGTATCCACTTCAAGGCTTCACTCTTCATTTCTTTCATGCAAGTGTTAGTTAGGGCTGGAGCTATTCTTCTCCTCATTTCTGAGTACAATTGTCGGCAGGGAAGAATTTGAAGACAAACCAGCAGTGCCGGATTAGGGTTTTCTGCAGCACTGTGCGCCAATGGCCATGAATTGTTGCCACAAGGAGTATGCCGAGGAGTGTGAGATTCTTGTGTGTGTGGACGCTCCTGCCCCGCACAATCCCGGCCTCTACCAGCGCCTTCGCTTTGGTCTTCTCTCGAGCTCGTGGCTTCCAAGCCCGCTGGGAATTTTCCTCTGGAGTGCGCTCCATGTGATGCTTCTCCTCATCAATGGACCAGTATTTTGGGTGCTCGGCTTGTTGACCACTTTCTTCTGCTCGATTCTCACTTTCGGTTGGATGGGAACTGGGTTGTGTATTATTTACGCGGCGCTTGGTTTGATTGCGGTGGCAGTTGATTTAGTCCTCGTCCTTGTTCAATCGATTGGGTTTTGTGGGTCGTCCTGTGCTCCACTCGACAATTGGTTCAATTGGAGGAGGGGTGCCTGCTTGACAGTCCTGGTTTGGAAGAACTGCAAGACTGTCGTGACGCAAATATTTTCAGAGCTTGTCCCGATCGGAGTGCCGTGTATGAGTGGCAGCTTGTATAAACAGACGAAGAGCCGAAAGTTGAAAACCTGGGCACGGTGGTGTCAAGAGGCGATGCACGCGCACGAGACCATTGCCCTTTGAGAAAAATCATCATAATGTACTATTTGGAAGAATATTTTGGAATTTGTAGACAAATAAAAGTTGTAAATTTTGAGTTTTAGATTCCATTCATATGGTTAGATTCACCAATGCTATCACCAATTTTGAAAGGGAAATTCTAAAATTCCTTCATGAACTTGTATCCACTAATTCATGAACTTGTTTGCATAAGCATCAGTTGAGTAGGATTGTTTTGTTGCAATTAACGACACCCAAGTTTGTTTTTGCATATGACTTATTGAGTCTTTGTTCATTGAAATGGTAGAATTTTATAAAATTTGGGGCATGCCGAAGGTTGATTTTTGATGAAGTGGGGGTGAGTTCAAGTTGCTTGATTGAAATGTGAAGCCTAGTTGCACCTCATATCTATATTGGATTTTGAGGTTTGAGGTTTCAGTTGGGTACCTTAAAATGATTTTGAGAGCACTTGAAAGTCCAAATTTTCCAAGCCCTATACACTCACTCAAAGAAATCTATGTTTTCTTTTATGCATTTTTTTTTATGTTCACTTATTTTTATGTTATGTTTGATGTTACAATTAACATCTTGATGTTATGTCTGATGTCATTGTTGACATAAAAACAAGTGGATGTCAAAAAAAATGTGCCATGAAAAACATGGGTTTCTTCTTGTGACTTCATAGTACTTGTTTTTAGAACATAGAGTGATTTGAATTTCACATTTTTGGCAACTTGACATCTACTCTTTCCTCAAATATGTTCATTGTTGCTTCAAATTCTTAATGATCTTTCCTCAAATGTGACCATTGTTGCTTCAAATTCTTAATGACCCGAGTGTTCCATGGGGTAATGAGAGTTAATTTCAATGTTGTGTTGGAATTTGGAATGAATTTCTAGTTTTTCAAAGTCAGAATTTGCCTTTGCTAAGGTCTATGATACTTTAACTTCTACTAATTTAGTATAGTTTGGGTTGTTGCCACAACCTTTAGGATGTCTTATTTAATTGCCACAAAAGTGACAACTAAGCCCTTCTAATCTCCTTTCATATCCATTTTTAAATTGGCTTTAAATATGAAAAATCATTTGTAGTATTGATGTTCACTATTATGTGTTCTATGAATTTTTGGATTCATAAACTATAGCTTAAAATATACCTAGTTAATATTCCATTTATATGAATCTTTATTAGAATATATTGATTATATTTTATGACATAAGGGATTTAAAATACCTTTTGTTACGCAAAGTATCAAAATTTACAAGGAAGTGGTCCCCTTGTAATTGAGAAAGTCTACTTGAATGGAGACCCCAAAGGTAGCATGCACCACAACTACATGTATCTAGATGACATGGTCAACACAAAATTGATAATGAATTCTAAATATAGGTAAGAACAAGACAATAGTTGAGATGAACTTGGCTTTCAAAGAGCATTACAAGATATAATGTCCCATTTTTTTTATATTGAATTTCGAATTCCCAAATCCGTATTTTAGGTTGATTTAATTATGACAATGCATTGGTATTTCTCATTGTATGCCATTTTACAAGGGGAAGACTATTGAAGACCTATGAATGTAGAGTCAAAGCAAATAATCATCCTTTATATGAGCTAGGGAAGTTAGATCACTTCATTTTTGGAGAAAATATTTTTTCCAAAATATTTGGACTCTCTTCAAAATAATAGGGTTGTGAGGACTCTCCTACAACTTGTAAATAATGTTATGAATGTTTAAGTCACAATACCCTAATTTAGCACTAGGTGGACCCCAACCTAAAATTTGAAACTTATCCCTACGAGGCTTCCAAATTGCACCAACAACAAAATACATGAACATTGAGGAAACTACATTGTTAGGGACCTAATCTTGTCTCTAGTTACTAAAAATAGCTCATCTCTTTCAATGCACTTAGTTGACCTTCTATTAGCAATTAATCTTCAAAAAACTTTTGCATTCTTAGTAAAAAAAACTGTAGAAAATGGATATTATTATGAATAGAGAAAGGCGTAAAAAAATATAATTGGAATCATATGATTAAAATTTTGCCTTCAAATTTGAATACACATAGAAATTTTAAATCCAAATTTTAAATTTTTTTAAGGCCTATGTAATCAAATTGGAAAGTAAATTTTCTTTGCATATCCCCGAAGGATGTGCTCTTTTCACCAAGGTAGTGAACCAAACATTATTAGAATCTTCATTTCTAAATAGATACATTCTTCATTTCTATAGTTTGCTTGAAAATCATTTACCATCACTTTTAGTCCATTACGACCTTCCTAGTTTCAAGCATGACTTGGCTAAAAGTCCATAGCCAGTTAGTCACTACGTTTAGATGGAAGTTCTTACATTGTCTGCTGTCTTTAAGGTAGTATGCCCTAAAAGTGCCCATCTTCTTCAAACCACCCCTATTTTTAGGTGGAGAATGGAGATGGGGTGATCCTTAAATGGACCACTGTAGCAATTGAATGCATTGACAAAAAAAAAAATTCTATTGCAAGAGCCAATCATTGTCTTAGATTTCCGTACATCTCTTTACAAGTTGCAAATAGGACGAATTTTGACGGGTTTTGGAGACCTATGATCACAAATAGGTGCCTATGTCCAGAATCTTTAAAAATTTATAACTAATCCAAAAATGCTTGGAAAAACACAAAACCAATTGTGTTAGGTTCCACATCTATTTTTCTTTCTCTAAAAAATGATCGAAAAATAATTCTGTCCATGAAAGCCTATGAAAAAGGCGGACCAGCTCTGAAACGGTCGCTTTAGAGCATACTACCTCTTACTTCAAACAGCAAAGGCGTCGTGCATGTGCACCACCTCTTGGCACCAGCGCGCCCAGGTTTTCAACTTCCGTTCCTTGGTCTCTTCAAACGAGCTGCCTCTCATACACGGCACCCCAAGCGGGACGTATTCCCCAAAAATCTCTCTCATTCCAGTTTTGAAGTTCTTCCAAACTAGGACTGTACAGCAACCACCGCCCCTCCACTCGACAATTGGCCCATGGCACGCCAGGAAGCCCACTAACGCCCAACAAGACCGAATCGATTGAACAAGGAGGTGAACCAAATCAAGTGCCGCCGCAATCAAACCGACCACCACATAAGTAGTACAAAACATGATCCCCAACCAAGGGAAAGCAAACACGGAGAAGCTGATGAATGTGGCCAATAACACGAGCACCCAAAATACTGGGCCACCGACGATGAGGAGCATCACATGGAGCGCGCTCCACAGGAAAATTCCCAGCGGGGTCGGCAGCCACGAGCTCGCTAGAAGGCCAAAGCGAAGGCGCTGGTAGAGGCCGGGATTGTGCGGTGCAGGCGCGTCCACATAGACAAGAATCTCACACTCCTCGGCGTACTCCTTGGGGCAGCAAGCCATGGCCATTGACGTAGTATCTGGAAGGAGACCCAGAACCGGTTTGACTGCCGGTCTGTCTTCAACCTCTTCTCTGCCGACAATTGTTCGCAGAAGTGAGAAGAAAGAATGGCTCCAGCTCTAAGTAAGACCGGAAAAAAATTAGTTGAAAAATTGTTCTTCGAATTGAAAACCCTTGAAGTGGAATCAGATCGAAAGGGCTTGCTCCAATTGCTACCCTTGTTCGCAGATACACGAGGAGAGGATTGTGAAAGCAGGTGGGGCTCAAGGGGAAGAGGAAAGGAAGAAGGTGAAGGCCATAGTTGACACATCCCTGAAGTGGAGATGCCGACTGACTGTACAATACTGTAGATTGTCTATTCTGAGCGTTGAAATTGTCCACTTTCGGTTGGACCTGTGACCAGGAACGAAATCAACCATTGCACTAGAATCAATCGACAAGCGTTTGCGGGAGAAGCAATCATGGTCTCCTGGGAACAAGACGTGCAATTTCGTAGAGAGATGTGGCCATGTGAGGATTACCTGAGAATGAGCTTTTCACCAAAACCCAAGCTAGGACCCAGCCGAGTTTCGGAATGGCTTGGGTGCAACAATTGAATCGTTGTTCTTGTTTGCTTTTTGTTCTCTCTTGGCAAGATTTCAGCAATGCCCTTCAGTTGGGGCTTTTTATTCGAGCAAATCAAAGCTCCTGCTGAGGTGCGTCTCAACGAGCTCAGATTCAGTCCGGTCTTCTTCATCTTGTCCTCCTGGAGGTACTTTGCTGCTTTTCTTCCAATAAAAGGAAGTTGACGAGCTTGGGGATGGAGGATCAATGTTTTTGGAACCACTGGGTAGTTCATTGCTAGCCGCTGGAATTCGGAAAAACCCCGATTACAATTTGAAAATCTCGGAAAAAAATCAGTGAAAAAATCCATAAAACTGCTATTCAAAGTAACATAGAGAGAAAAAACAAGACTTGGTACTTGAAATCTAGTTCAGCATGGGAATTGAAGGAGAATAGTTGGTGAAACTCAAAAAGCATCCCAAATGTTGTTGAGGATAATTGCTCATCCAACCATGAAGGGAACAATGTGTTACAGATCGGAACTCCCACATCCTGCTTGTTTACCAAGGGTCTACCGAAAGCTCACCGTAGTTGCAGTGTTGGAAGAGGTAAGCTTAGTGCACTTTTGCAGCTGCAACTAACTTAAAAGTTGATGTTTCATATGCCTGTTTCATACTACTCTTGGAACAAGGAGCCCGGTCCTCCGTGAGCATCGGCGGGACGGAGTGCGTGCTGCGTTTCTTTAGAACGCGAATGTTTTGGAGGCTTTAATTCAGGTCACTAGCTCTGCTATATAAATGTTAGTGTCAGTTGATTTTCTTGAATCCTGAGCGTAGTTGTTTGCAAATGTGACAGTCTTCAATCTTCCTAGCTTCAGTTTCTGTAGTTGATATTTCTAACAGTTGATGTTCTATGTATTACAGCGTCGATCTACCAATGCGTGGTGCTTTATTAACCTTGGAACAAGGAGCCCGGTCCTTCGTGAGCATCGTCGGGACGAGTACGTGCTGTGTTTCTGTTGAATGTGGATCATGTTTTGGAGGCTTTCAGGTATGTTATATAAATATTTTCGTGGTGATTCAAACGATGCCCAATCATATGGAGATTGGATATGGGCAGTTGGTTTTTGCTTTGCTTTGTTTTGCTGGGCGTGTTTTTTTTCTCGGGTTTTGCTGTTTGGATGACACCGTGGGTGGATCGCAACTAGAGAGGATCGCAGGACTGTATGTATAAGTAGAATTTCTCGAATGATGAACTTGGTTAAGTTGTTTGCGCAAAGGTCTTCAATCTTCTTGTTAACTTCAGTTTCTGTAACCGATGGTTTTCCTCTAGACTGAATTAAGTTCTTAACTTGCCTACTGGGGATGACTGCATGCATGCGTCTCTGTATCAATGGCCTACCTAATGACAACGTCTTTGAATAGAATAGTTAGTATGCATGCCGACGACTGAGGTTTGGTACAAAGAGCTTGGTCGAAGTGGTATTTGGTTGCCTTCACGTTGAGATTGAAGCTTTGGTTTGGACGGGATGGAATTGGTGCAACCCAGAACGATGGAAGAGCGGCTAGCTGCTTCTTGACTTGAATGAGGACATGGCATGCTGCTCATTGGACTTTGCAGAGCACGCAACCGACTATTTTGTTCAGGTACTTTGATTAAAGCCCTAGGTGTTGTTGAGGTACTTTGATGTGTTTTTATTAGTACTACTCTCATTGTTCAATCATCTGTAAAATCAGAACTAGAAATGAGCACGGAACCATGGCTGCAGAACGGGGTTTGAGAAAGTTCTCGCTTTCTAGCTGAGCGACATGTGAACAGTTCTTCGGAGATTCTCAAGCATATCTGAGGGAATGCAGTACAAGAGATCACACAAGATGTTGACAAGGAGCCAAAAGAAACGCAAAATTGGTAGGGACAAAAGCTGTCCGAAAAACTCGAATCAGAAATATTCTACTGTTCCTTGTAACGATGCCGTGGAGGTGGGAGAAGTTGTGACGATGGACCATGGTGGAACAAGTGGTAGTGGTGGCCTGGACGATGATTGTCAGAGAATGGACTATCTTCAAGTGGCATGGCTCTTGCGAGACAAGCTGAACGACCTTGTGGACGGTAATAAGGGAGAGTTTCCAGAATTAGGGTTACGAAGCTTACTCGACATGGCTACTTCACGCAACATCGTTTCCGTGGATCCGAAGCTGCTCAATCCTGTTCTTTGGAGAACTCTTCCGAAGGATTTGTTGCTTTTTGTTTTGGCACGTCTACCCTTGCCTGATATCACTCGCTTGAGCTGTCTCTCGAGGGAGTGGAGGAAAGACATGGCTACTGTGAACTCGGATATCAATCAAGCATGTTATGAAGTCAGTCCCAGGCTCGCACTTCTTTCGCTGAAATATCAAGGTTGTTTTGTAGCATTATATGATATCAAAAAATGCAGATGGCAATATACCTATCACCTCCATCTGCAAAGTCCCTGGAGTAGTGATTTGCAGCGGTGGCCCTATAAATGGACTGCAGTGGACGCATGTGATGGCGGATTGGTGTGCTTTATCTCGCTTTGGAAACCCACCAAGTGCAATCGATTGTGCATTGTTGTGGTGAATCTCTTGACACGAGTTCAACATGAACTTCCGCCTCTGCACTATCTATACCTTGCCTTGCCTGCAATGGTGCAAATCAAAGTGGACTCTCACACAAAATGTTATCAGGTTGTGGTGGTAGGCAACAAAAGAGGTGGTCATACAATAGAAATATATGATTCTAGCACAAGGCAGTGGACCAAAGCAGCGCCACCATGTGGTTCCATTTTCGGCCCTGTACACAAGTGGATTAGTATGAATGGTTGGTATCACAAGTTGTCAAGGATAACTCCAGGTGCATACGACTTTGCCGAAGGAAAATTGGAGCTTTACAGTGAAGACCCTTCTACAGGAGAGTCTGTGAGTGACACAGTGCTTAAGAAGGACTGTATGTTCGTGTTGCAGGAACAAACGCAAATGGACGCATCCCATCGAAGAAGGGTTCATCAGGGTTGTTGTATCACAGAGTATCATTTTCAAAATGAGACAAAGGCTTGGGTGCAAGGGAAATCATATGAATGCCCTTCCTTTGAGGAGCTTGCAGTGGAGGAACTTTCTGGTCTATCTCTTACTGCATGTGATGGTTTTCTAATGGTGCACCATGATTGGAGAAAACAGTATTATTGGCTTTTGGATTTATCTACAAGTGAGTGGAGTAACCTCCCAGCAACTTCCGAGGGCTTGGAGCATACGACTCGGTCTTTGTTGTGCCGGGCATTCTAGAATGTTATTCCATAGTTCATCTCGTAGGTCGAATACACAAGGTTCAGTTGGTGCTAGTAACTACAACCAGTTTTATCAGTCTTGATCGAACTTTACATGTACATATAGACTCTGAATATGGTGAGTGCAAGGACTCTTGAATTTTGTAAGTTGTAAGTAGAGTTCTAATGTAAATTTAGGCTTCCTGAGGATTGGATGTTTCGTTTTTTTCTTCCAACACATGAGCACTAAGGTTCAGTTTGAACATCTGACTCTTCGATTGCACAAGGAGAGGAACTGTCTAATGCCGTCTAATGCCGTTTGCGGGGACTCCAAATCAACTTTTGCAATTTTAGTGGATTCACAGCCTCCCGATGAGCAGCTATCCTCAACAGTGTTTGGGATGTTTTTTGAGTTTAACCATCTATTCACCTTCAATTCCCATGTTGAACCAGTTTTCAAATACCAAGTCTTGTTTTTTTTCTCTGTGGGACTCTGGAAAGAAATTTTATAGATTTTTTCACTGATTTTTTTCCGATATTTTCAAATTGTAATCCGTTTTCTTTCCGAATTCCACCGGCTAGCAATGAACTACCCAGTGGTTCTCCCGGAACATTGATCCTCCATCCCCAAGCTCGTCAACTTCCTTTTATTGGAAGAAAAGCAGCAAAGTACCTCCAGGAGGACAAGATGAAGAAGACCGGACTGAATCTGAGCTCGTTGAGACGCACCTCAGCAAGAGCTTTGATTTGCTCGAATAAAAAGCCCCAACTGAAGGGCATTGCTGAAATCTTACCAAGAGAGAACAAAAAGTAAACAAGAACAACGATTCAATTGTTGCACTCAAGCCATTCCGAAACCTGGCTGGGTCCTAGCTTAATTGGGTTTTGTTGAAAAGCTCATTCTCAGGGAATCCTCACATGGCCGCATCTCTCTTCGAAATTGCACGTCTTGTTCCCAGGAGACCATGATTGCTTCTCCCAAAAATGTTTGTCGATTGATTCGAGTGCGATGGTTGATTCGGTTCCTGGTCACAGGTCCAACGGAAAGTGGACACTGATTTTCAGCGCGCAGAATAGACAATCTACAGTGGGGTTGAGTAGCTGGAAATTCGAGCTTAGCAGAGGAAGAGAATAATTTAAGGAGAGTAGCCCATTTGCTACTCCTCCGTCTACATCCAATTCCACTGCGTCATTCTAATCTAAGTTAATGAAACTCATTCTGCACTTGGATTCAAATACAAATTGTCTTGGTGTTAAATGGCGGCAAAGCAGGTCACAATTGGGTCGGAAAATGGCAATTTTCTGCATCTAACAAATTTCAGAACTAATTCTACAAGGCACCAGAAAATATGAATTGACAATGAAAATACCTAAAATCGTCAAAAGAAGCAATTTAGCATAGTTGGAGGCACCTTTTTCTAAAAAAATATTTTTGTAGTATTAGCACTTGAAAATCATGAATTTTAAAATAAAAATAGAATTTTTGGATAAGGCATCTAATTACTATGAACTTTCAAAGTGGAACTCCTTAGGGAACCTTGAAGTGAACTCTAAAAAAAAAAAATTGGGTTCTAAAACCAAAATCTAGAAAAATCAAAAATCAACCAACCACAATTAAGTAGGGAGATGGTTTGATGACACTTTTGGGTGACACTTTGAGGGAAGTCTACTATGCAAGAGTGGGTACAAGGATGGTATTGGGTGTTTTCACCTTAGATGCCAATTCCATTTGTCTTTCAAGGAAAAATTAACTAAAAAAAGATTTCAAGATTTCAAGAAGTCTAACCTCCCAAATTAATTTTCAGCTCTTAACCCCTAAAGTGCCATTGTCCCCTAGGGGGACAATTTGGAATTTGGGCAGGTTCCTATGGACTGAAATTTTACCCTAATTTTTTGAAACTTTTTTTGAAGATAGAAAAGCTGATAAGCTTCATAGGAATATAATTTTTATTTCAATTGGGGCCCAGAAACAAAATTGTACCACAAAAAGCCTAGAATTGAACTTAGTATTGTACCACAAAAAGCCTAGAATTGAACTTAGTATTGTACCACAAAAAGCCTAGAATTGAACTTAGTATTGTACCACAAAAAGCCTAGAATTGAACTTAGTGGGCAACACAAAAAAAAATGCAAAAATTCAAAATAAATTAAATCTTTTTTTTTCCTCAAAGATTATGTTTTTATCTACATTTGAAGTTTTGATTCACTCCTTTTTGATTAGTGATGTGAAAGTTTTTAACAATCTTATTTTTCGGGCAATCTAAGCATCTTTTTGAAAAATAACTTATAGGATTCATTTCAAAATACAATTTTCCAATTTTTCCAATTTTTTTTTTTTAAATGTTAGGTTTGCATGCTAGAACAATCTCACTGTTGGAATTATTGTATTTCAATCCCATCTAAGATCTATTAACAATATAGTTTTTCTTTCAATCTTGGACCTATTTTTACTTGACAATTTCTTGAAGTATGAAAATCAAATTTTTATTTTTTGAAATTTTTTTCCTAGACTCCCAACTCAATTCTTCAACACAATAAATTTTAAATTCAAATTCCATAGTACACATTTTTTCCACAAATAGCAATCAAAGTCATCTAAAATTGCAATCTAGTGTTCAAAAAAACTTGTTTTTTCAACTTTGAATACTCATATCTCTCAATCTATATGGTCAAACTTCATGAATTTTTTACCACATAATCTCAAACAAGTAAAGTTCAAGATCCTATAGTTCAGTTAAAAAAAAAAAAAAAAAATTATTTTTTTGGACAAACGCAGTAGAAATGACAGTTTTGAGTGATTTTCGACAGAAAGATGACCTAGGGCCTTTAGGGGTTAAACGAGCACTTATGAACCTCCTACCTTATAGTGATCTGTGCATACCAGCTCTTCACATGGAGCTTCGATTCTGACACCGTCCACACATGCACGAAAGTCCCACTAAGACCATGATAGTGATGATACCCACTTCCACTTTCATAAAATCCACGAAGGCAATATAAGCACCCATTCAATGTCCACGAGTCAATGCGTTGTAACAAGTGGACGAAATTGTTGAAACAACACCTAATTGGAGTGCAAAGAATGTACGGAAATTAACCAGTGCACAGAATTTGAAGTATCAGGCCACGCTTCTATTCTGTAGTGGTACTTTCAATTGTTATTGAATTATTATACATTTGAGTGCGAAGACATGCAGGTGGCCGATGTTGCAAACCAATCTAAGTTACTTGATTCTATCTTAATCCCTAGCTACTTCTTGTAGTTGGGGACGTTTATTAGCCAAAATAATATACGTTACAAATAAAACTAAAGTAGTAGATTACCAATAACTGAACACACCTCGAAAAAAAGTTACTTCATGAGCTGAAATTGAGAAGTCCCGAGGCAAATTGCTACCTCGTTGAGGACATCACGGGAAACGAATTAATGCAACAATGGAAATGCAATAGAAGAATCCATATGGTAATGAATTAGTCACTTTCATGGCCGTTCACATTGAAAGAGGCCGCTTTCTTGGCCTGCAAAACCAACACCGAACATTCTCAGAATTGATCACTAATGTCATTCAAACTGGCCAGGAGGAGCTGTGGATTGAATGTGCCCAGCAGAGCACCGAAAAACAGATTCTTGGAAAGTAAGTATTCTCGGCACAATTACTGATCCAGAGGTGCACCAAAGTCTCACCTGCTTTGAAAGTCGCGTGCGGTTCAGTTTCTTTGTCCGCGTCTTGCTCGCCACAGAATTTGGTGAAAACAGCATCCTCTGCACCCAGGAATCATTTGTCATTAAACCCCATCCCAAAGCTCACTGTCATAAGATTTACAAGCAACGAAGCCAGGAACTTTTGGAGACACAAAAAAATTTAACATGTTGCAATGGGATCAAAGCTATGAATCAGTTCACAATCGGAGAAAAGATGTCAGGCTTTGCTGATCACTCCTACAAAAACAAATCAAAACATCGTCTAAATTTGAACATAAGTACCTTTTCAACTTGATTCAGCTTCAAATCACAAATACGCACACGACTTCCCTCCAATTCAACCTTAAATATCTCTTGTAAAAGGGTATTGCCCTGCTCACACAACCATGGATTGAGTCCCAAATAAGCTGAAAACTCCAAGCGCAAAATCAGGGCTCAGGGCGGGACCACATGGCCGGAGGACCCAAGGAAACAAACATACACCTGCTTCGACCAGTGGACAAGAGCGCACATTCTCCAATTCACAAGAGCGTCGCTGAATTGGGGAAAGTAAAGCTCCAAAGATTTCGACCAGGTGATGAAAGGCCACACAGTTCAAAGGAACACTGAGGACCGAGCCAAACCAATTGATCAAAACTCACCTCCGCTCCTCAAGCTGCTACACAACTATACACAACAAGATCGAGTGTTGCCAGTGACCATAACCTCGCGCATTTCAAAATGCAAACAAAACTTGGCATAGTTCATGAACTTTATCATTCACTGGTATGAGATGTTGCAACAAAAGAAAGCTTGATCAGAAGTGAGCAAAAGGTGGCAATAATAAAGGTAGGATGCAAACCTGCATGTGAGCTTGAAATCCTGAATCCCCAAGATAATACTTGAGCCTGTTCAACTGCAATTCAAAACAAGGTCATTCGACACACAATTTCAATTGAAAATACTTGAATCAGTAGCTCCTGAAAGTCGTTACAGGGATGCAACTATCAAGTAAGGAAATAACGGAACACAAAACCCAAGTGATAGAAAGCGTAACGCAAGACCTAAACCCTAAACCCTAAAACCATATTCAAGAAAGAAACTTCCAGGTAAAAGGTGGCACTAACCTGTACAGTATCACTCCAGGTGTTGATGATCAACACCTTACATTCTGGGATCTTAACTTTCACTTCACGAGGGACTCCATCCTAAAGCAAACAACCAGGGCTTGAGTCCAAAAGTCAGGAAAATGCAACATAACCTCAGCGATTACATTGCAACCAATCCAACAAACACAAACAATATTAGCTGAAGGAGTCAACAGAACGTGATTTCTCTTTGAGACGCAGGCAACAAGGATGTCAGAGAATAAAGTACTACTTGTACAACAACATATCCCAGGCCCATATCAACTTACATCCAGAGTCGTCAGAAGCTGGCGAAATGACTTGCGCTGAACAACCCGTTCTTTCCGAGTCTGAAATTTCTTACTACTATCAACTGATAAATTCTTCATCTCATGCAACACTTCTTGCATCACTTGCTCTTTTGTCACATCTTTTGCATCCTCAGACACTATTGACAGGTGCTCATCGGTTTCTACCTCGCCAACCAAAGTCTCTGCGTTACCATTCCCTGCATCGGTGCAGTCAGGAGCTGTCTCGTAAAGCGTGGCAGCTGCCTCGCCTGCTGCTTTGCGCACTGCCAGGTCGGGACTTTGCAATAACGAAGATAAAACTGGGAGACTCCTGGAAGAAATGGAAATTGAGCAAGAATCAGTTGCAGAGACTATTGACTCCCAGTTTAGATATGTGCGTGCATGAGGTGCTAGGGTACTGCTTGGTCCAAGTCAGGAAAACATAAATAAATACGATCAAACTCGATACAGTCGACACCCAGCATAGTGTGACGAATGGCATGATATCAGCAAATGGTCTCGAGCGACATGGATAACACTGGCAAGACTTTCCTGACCTAGTTACTTCACGAACAAAACTGAAATGATATTCATAAATGTCACAAAATCAAACATGAACTTACGAGACCAAAAGGGGTTCGGAGATCAGGTAGGAAGGTAAGCTAGACAACAGCAGAGTCCATCCTGATAATGCTGCTGCAATTACAGCAATCGGCGGCTTTTGAACCCTTAGATTCTGCAACATCATAAAACAACTGTTTAGAACCTCAAATCTCAACTAGGAATACTGGGGAGAGTAATTCCAGCGACTATGTCATCAGTTACAGGACTAAGCTTCCAGTGAATACAACAAACTACATTCATCCAAGCACAGATTACATGTTTGATAATTTGCAGTCGAGAATTGCTACCAAACGTGAGGATCGGTGACAAGTAATATTCAAAGTTGCTTGGACGTAATTAATAATTCATCAAGGTGTCATTCCTGGAAGGACCGTCGCAACTATATACCTGATCGTCATGAGCATTATGACAAATGATTTGCCACAGGAACGTCATTGCATCCTTCGTATCTTGGGCAACATTGCAAACAAAAGTTACGATCGCCACTGCATCCAAGGCCTGCCCATTCAATGTAAAATGCATTAAAAGATGTCCAAAACTAACAACGTCGTATGTCTAAAACATGACAAGGGTTCAGAATGGCAAAAACTTACAGCTACGCTGGCACTGGAGGCAGATGCCAGTTTGGCAGCTTTCAGCAGGCACTGTTCAACCTCTTCTTTCACTCGCAATGACGCATCACCAGCCCCAAGCGTTAAGACCAACAACCCTGCCATTGGCGATTAGAACATTAGAATATAACAAGAACATGGGTCAACAAATTCAGGTCCAAGATTACAAAAACGTAAGTAGAAACTAAGGTTACAGCTGATTTTACTTAAAAGACGGGTAATCTACTAAATCGCAGGCGCTCATGTAACCCTCAGCATTCTGGAGCTACCCTACAACAAAGCACAGAGAATCCCCTGATTAAATAGTCGAACACCGTAGTCAAGAATGGTATAATGACAGTTCCATTTTGCTCAAGCATTACATCCCAATACAGTTCTTCCATGCACTCCCACATCTTGGACAACTGAAGGAACGGCATCCACAAGCTACCACATGTCACGAAGCTAGTACCATTCTTGAAAGAGGATGGAAACTTGTCAATGGCCATATCTCATAGTCCATACACGCAGAATTGACGTGACTATCACAGATAAATGTGACCATGAACTGTTTATCTTATTTCATTTAGAGTTCATAAAATCATCAACTGAGTGAAGAGATTAGAAACCAACCCAAAGCTCGAGCTGCTAGAGTGATCTCCGACGACCCTCCCTTCTTCATGCAAGCAAGAATTTGGTGTGCCAAAGTCTCATACCTGCAAGCCACGAATTTGAATTTTACTTTCACACAGAAGATTGAATAAGATTCAGTAGATGACAATCCATCCTCATATTCCACAGCGTTAAGGTGACGATCAAAGCTTACTTATTTGCGACGTAGCTCGTCAGAACCTCTCGCGACAATATTCTTATGAGGTCCCTCAGCCCAGCTTCCCTTGTTGCAGCCCTTCACATAAACACACGTCAAATACATCAGTTACATAATTCCAGCTGTTTAAAGTCGCTGCGTACTTCTCACAGTTACTGCTGCAAAAAAAGGCATCGTCGATACCTTTTCTCGTAGAGGGCGTCCAGAGATTTTTCCAGTTCGGAATTGTCGGTCTGTACCTCCTCTGCCATATTGCCTGCCATATTGGGATTTCCGTCCGACCAGCGAGTCTCAGAGTACAAGGAGTAGAGCGAATCATAACCATCGCCACCATTTTCATCCCCTCGGGCAACTTTGCGTTGCAGCCTACCTGCGGTCGCACGATTCTCATTATATCAGAAACAAGCCCAACTGCAAAGACCTCAAAACATGTACACCAAAACCTTAGAACTGGATTACGGGAAAACGGAATGTTCTCGATCTCCATTTTGCTAATCCAGTAAAAAAAATTAAAATTTTCTAGCTTTTTTCAATCATTCCATGTGAACTTCTCTTACGAACCCTGTACAATCTCAAGAATAGAGTCTTCTGATACCAGAATTCAAAAAGAACGCAGTGTAAGACAATCTTTAAAATTATGAGAACGGGAACGTTTTCCAGTAACACGATCTCAAAAATATAAATATAATAGCTCCTCCACTAAATTTCAAGTATCTCCCAGGATAAGAACATGACTAATCGAGAAACTAAAACACATGAAAAAAAACGTTTCGGCGAAGTCGAATACTGAACAATTCAGTCTCGGGACTTAGAGAACACAGAATAAGCCACGTCAAAAATAAAGGCAATACGTGAGCCAAATCACTTACTTCTTCCCATTGCGGCTGGCTTCAAGAATCACCTTCTAGCTCAATCTAACGATTCAACGAAGTGTTATTTCTTGATACCTCTACCACTACAAGACCAGATGGTATGTTTTCTACCGAAGGCCGTTTTCCGCAACAAAATCCCCAGAAGGCAGGGACTCAACCACTCCAGCGATTCGCAGTCCATCGATTTCTCTCCTCAACAATAAATTGCAAGTTCCCCTTGCAATCAGTTTGCGCTTCTTAACCCTAGTACTCCTACCGCTTAATTAAATCCTAAACACAAAAGAACACCCGCGCAGCCATCATTTGGTTTCCTGCGAAGTTCACAGAATCGTGAGAAAAAGGAACCTGAAAATCCTGAAACCTGAAAAAATGATGGCGCAATTGATGTGATTCTAGGTTTAACGATTCAGCGATTCAGCTTCCTCGGAGGGTGGACGAGACTCTTGGAGCGTGTCCGAATTTCTGGAAAGCACTGTTGACATGTTCAATCTATTCTCGGCGATGTCGTGAAATTAGGGTATGGTTGACTGGTTGGGTGCATGAGGCTTAGTGGGAGCAATGGGAACGGGGAACGGACTTGCGAACAGTGAAATGTCAAACTTAAAATGCGACACTTCTTTATTAATTTTACTTTTGTGTTCCACCTCAACATGTAGGTGCCATTTGGAAAGTAAAAAAACAAAATAAACAAAGTATGTTGCTAAATATGTCTATAGATATACATAGTACGAAATAGCTCTTTATTTATGTACTATTGAGGTTATTAATATTATTACAAACATTAGATGGTTTTTCGGGCCTCCAAGAGATCGCGGAATCTATTGCTATGAGAACGCAGGGAACGTGACTATTGGCTTGACACATCAACGGTCCTACGTGGCCGAGAGTTTGCAAGTACATTTTTGGAATTTTTTTTTTCAACTTCCTTCACTGCGGGGGGAACAGTGAAGGGGAACAACATTCAAACAATCTCTTGGAGGCCTAAAATAACATGTAATGATAAAAGATAATTAACCCCTAAAGGCTCGTTGTCTCTTCCAGGGACAATTTGGAGTTCAGGTAGGTTTCTATGAGCTAAATTTGTCATTGATTTTTTTTTAAACTTTTTTAGAATGTGTAGTTTTACAAGAGTTTTGTAAATATATCATTTTTGTTTCAATCCAATGCCGGGTAAAGAAGTTAAAGGGGATTTTATGCAAAATTCAACTCAAAGAATAGGATAGGCTAGGCTACTAATGTTTGATCGATTGAGGTGGGGGTAGATGCAAAAGTTGTACTAGTGAGAAAGACAACGGTTGGGGTAGGCAACGGATGAAGGGCTAGGACAATTAGCCAACCTAGGCATGTCAAAAACTTGAAATTTCTAGACTAAGGCATCTCTACATCTTTCTACTATGAAGGAGGTCAAGCTCAAAGTTCCTAATGGAGGGGAACAAGTGAAGAATAGGCCGAGATCACAAGTGAACCCATTTTCTAAAGCTTCCCCAAAGCCTTAGCCTCTACATTATTCACATAGTCCTTCTAAATTCTCTAGAAAGTAGAAGATTTGTTATTACCAAATTATTTTTGTGACCTTGTAAAGCATTAGTATATTTTTCAATCCATTGTTCAAATTTCCAAGTTTAAAATTTGTGTAGTGGCAAATGTGCTCAAAAAATAATGTTATGCATTGTGAAAATTTGGGACATCGTTGCATTGCAAGTTTGGGGGGGATGTGCTCCATGTCTTTTTTAGGCTTGAAATTTTTTTGGAGACATGAATAACATTATGTTGAGTATATTATATTTTTAAATCCAAAATCCATAGTGAAATGTTGTCCTATGAATGCCACATTTAACCTTGGAGTGCTCCGACGTCCATTTTCTGGATGATGAAGAGATTCAGATCCTTGTTTCTGTCTCATTCTTGCTTGGATGAAAGTCATCCTAATTTTTGGTGATACTTTATCAAGTTGTTGTCCTATCCATCAGTTGGATTTGGTGTTACTAAAATATATACATTTCTAAAATTACAAATGTGGAAGTATGTCAAGTGGTCAACTTGCATTGACTTTAGTTCAAAACTAGATGTGCAAAAATGAGGTCAAAGATGTAAAGGTCACAAAAATTTCAAAAAATCACCATATGAAGAGAACCTTATTTCAAATCCATTCCAACAAGTTTTACTCAAAAAATGATAATATTTTACTTGTAATTGAATTTAGAAGGAATTCTGAAATTTTCTTTTCAAAATTTATAGAAAAAGATTGGTGATAGCATTAGTAGATCTAATTGTACGGATAGAATTTAAAAATCAAAATCTATAGCTTCATTTGTATACCAATTCCAAAATATTCTTCCAAATTGTAGTTTATAATGTTTTTTCTCAAATCGTCAATTTTGGAGATGAATCTAGACGTTTAGGGGTTAACTACTTTTAGACTTTTAAAAGTCTAGAATTAATAATGGTCATTGGAAGAAAAAAAATGGTCATCAAGTAATAATCTAAAACATTGGGAGATCTTTATAAACATCCAAAGATCAATACAAAATGTCCGGAGATCTATACAAACATTAGGAGATCTTCCAATGTTGTTATTTGGAAATCTCTAGATGTTTCTGCAAAAGTAGTTAAATGCATTTGAAACTGTCAAGCCTATTAAAAAAAACTTTCCTTGCAAATGCTTATATCTTTCAATCCCTTTGATCAAATGTCACGACAATTTTACTACTTCTCCTTCTACAAGTCTACTACAAGATACTATAGTTAGATTTTTTTAATTTATTGAAAATTTTGATGAATGCAATAATAGGGGCAATTTTCAGTGTTTTTTCACAAAAAATGACCTTGGTCGTTTATGGGTTACAACATATTACAAATTAAAAGATTATTAAAGCATATTACCAAATAAAATTTAATCAAAGCATGAGCAACAAGAAAAAAAAACTATAATCTAAAATAAAATATAACTAAAGTATGAACAAAAAGATCCAAAAATAACTCAAAAATCCACAACTTTTGCATCATATGTCTAAATCCACAAGACAAAGTTTGTGCACCCTTCCTTGCAAAGAGCTTTCTAGTGGTACCAAGAATGCAATGGGGGGACACACAATCCAAAAGATCCATAATTTATGATAATTTATGATCCAAAAATAACTCAAAAATCCATAACTTTCACACCAAATGTCCAAATGCCACAAAATAAAGTTCACGCACCACGTCACGCACCCCTCCTTGCAAAGAACTTTCTAACAATACTAAGAATGTGACTAGAAGATGCATGGTCCAAAAGATCCATAGTTTATGATAATTTAAGATCCATAAATAATTCAAAAATCCATAACTTTCCCATTGTACATGCAAATACCATGAAACAAAGTCCATACACTCCTCCTCGCTCAAGACTTTTTGTACCAAAAATGCGACCAAGGGACGTATGGTCTAAGAGATCTCATTGAAAACAACAAAACCAACAAATAACCTAACTTAAGGTACATGTGCTTCCAATTCTGTTCATTTACTTTGCTAAGTTTGTAGTGCTTGTAATACATTTTTCCTTGAGTTTTTAGTTTTGGGTCATTAAGATGAGCTTATAATTTTGCCAAAAAAATTGGAAGAAACAACTCACCCTTTTGATGATGAGAGCATGCGTGACTTCTCACTTCCCTCACATTTTCCCTACAACAAAAGAACTTCATTAATCAAAACATTAGATGAGATTCAGTCCTTGCTAAGGGTTGCAAATTTTCCCTGTGTTCCCCTACGTTCTGATCTCTGCCATGCAGCCTGCTGACGTGGTCAAGAAACTGCCACATTAGTAGGTATTAAAAATATATTTTATTTTAATATTTTTAAATATTTTTTTAATAATTATTTTTCCAAATAGCGTAGGTTGGTTCCCAATATAGCAGGAACCAACATGAAAACGGCCCTTCCAACATGCCATAAAACATATAATGGTTGGACTCAACTTCTTCTGCAATAAATAACAAACAAGCTTTTGAGGATATTTTACATATATGGTAATGAAATGAGGTTCATATATATTTATATATATAAACATATATGAAAACACACAAATATCCACATACACACAAAAATACTTACAAGAACCATATATTAACATATATAATTTCCATAAAAACATGTGTTTGATATGCACTGATCTATCAACATAATAGTCTAGACCTCACATAATATAGAATCTACCTTCTAAGAGGAGAAATTTATTTTTGTGCTATCACTGGCTATGCCTTGTGGATTTTAATTAGAGTTGAACAAGTCTCTTTATGGATTTGCCACCACCTCCAAATTAGAGTCATAATGACAGAAAAGGGCCCTAAAACCCCCAAAACCTCTTCGGAGGGTTTTTAGGGTTCAGGGTTTCAACCCAGCTAGTCGGCGGTAGATAGGGAAGAGCGGGCCCGTCGTCGGGCGCTCCACGAGGTCTAATCTGCACATCGGGCAGGTAGTGCCGCCGCTACTCTTCCACAGATTCACGCAATCTGCGTGAAACGTATGTCCACACGTGATTGTTTGTGTCCTCTTTTGTTTAAGTCCGACGAAACAGATCGGGCAAGAAGAATCCACTGATATTACACATCCTGACGGTGTGTTCTCCTCATCGGAGGTGTGTTCTTCGCTTGCGACAGGATGCTGGTGGCGCTTGTCGTGAATTATCGAGGTCGGACGCGGCTTCGCGATGATGACCAGCGATTCCCATAGCACGACGTTGTCTGTGGTTTGGAAGTACTCGTACCGGTTCTGAGCTGTGTACCAGGGACTCACGATCTCCCGCTTAGCTGCAGCGACTGTGGTTGTGGTCTTGATCGGTTCTAGCGTTTCAGGTTTCAGGGTTTCCGGCTCTACGGTTTCAACTTCCGGCGTTTCGTTAGGCTTCAAACAGCGCGTGAAGTGGTTGACGATTCTCACACCTAAAGAGGTCGGGCGTGCTGGGACGATAGATGCCTTGGGTGTGAGTATGGAGGCCAGCTTGGTTGCGGGAAGTTCGAGTGTGGCCTCGGTTGAGGCGTTGGGTGCGGCCTTCCGTCCTTGGTACATCCACACGCAATCGGAGAAGGAGCAAGTGTCGGCCTTCACGGTTTGGCCGCAAATGGGGCAGTGATTCTTTCCCCAGTCTGTGACGTTGAAAATGACGTAGCCTTTGCCGCAAATGACCTGATGGCCGAACGCCTTGCAAGAGCCGTTGGTGCAGAGGCCTTCCACGTTCAAGCCTCTCCAAACCTTGCGCCACGGCTCGGCTTTCTTGCTGAAGGGCCTCGTCTTCAAGGAGCTTGCGTTCTCCAAATCCACGAAGAGCGTGGGAAATGCTCCAATTCCACCGCGCAGCCGAAGCAGCACGTGCAGTGTGTCTTCTTTCTCGATACCGTAGTCGCCGAGAGTGCGTCTGTCGTCCAACTGCAAACCCCGGATGATGAGCCTCTGGTGGTCCGGTGGGATCCCTTCTCGGTCCTGAATCTTGGTTTTCACATGCTCAATGGTGTCGGTGCTTTCCACATCGAGCGTGATGGTTTTGCCGGTGTGGGCCTTCGCGAATATCTGCATGTTGGATGTTCTCCAAATGAATATCTGTAATCTGCACGCATGTTACCACCCACTCTCGTTATCGTGTGTTGAATGGCATGAAGTAAACCATTTGCAGAAGCTCAGTCAGAAAACAT
This sequence comes from Rhytidiadelphus loreus, assembly GCA_947034895.1. NCBI lineage: Eukaryota > Viridiplantae > Streptophyta > Bryopsida > Hypnales > Hylocomiaceae > Rhytidiadelphus > Rhytidiadelphus loreus. The sequence continues at coordinate 49,759,984 of OX344761.1, read as the reverse complement.
GGTATGGTGGAGGGATACTGCAAACAACTGCAAATTATTGTTGGAGAATCATGGCAAAGAAGTATGAACAATCCTTTACAAAGAGTAATACAAGTGGCGCTTCCTCTTGTGCTGAATGGCATTAACAAAAGTGAATTTGAACCAAAGAAACGGACTGCTTCTGAGACCACCAACAAAGAGAGCTTGGAGATCAAATTCAGAATGCGCTAGACAGGTTCTTCACCTTCATGCTGCAAATTTCGACCCGAAGTCGGACATCGTAGTACGTAAGGGTTGTCAGAGTGTGGGCTTTCTACTCTACAAAAGCAGGCAAGTCTCAATCTCCTCTTACCGGTAGTATTTCTACGAGAAATTTCGAGGAGTCCTCAAAGGGTGGGGCTGAAATGGAAAACCTCGCCACTAGAAAGCTTGAAGAACCCAGACACCTCCAATTATAAAGTTGCTACAGGGGATTTCAAGACTTACAATCCAAGAATCCGTTACAGCGGATTTGGGCAAACACAACTGGAAATTTCTACAAGGGACCTCATATACACTTCAAAACTCAATTCTGGAGAACGAAACTTCGCATCGACGAATTCAGAACGAAACTTCAGAGTTGACTGAAATCATGTGACAAACAACTGCAACACCCTCTAATCTCAAATCGTATCAACAATTTATGTCAACCGCCAGGATCAGCACACCCAAACCGAAACAGAGAGAGAGACACACACACAAGCAGTCAATTTGATTTTGAACGAATTGTCGCACTGAGAGTTCATGTTCAGAGATGACGCACCTGACCGAGAGAACGATTCGATCGAACAGCACCACGCTTGGTTGAAGGCAGCAACAAGAGTAATGTGGCTCAACTACTCGATCTAACAAAGACGTGCATTTCGTCGGAAGCACTGCAAATTCAGTGTTGCAGACAACAATTTCGTCGGTGGTAGTCGGCAAGCATGATTGAGCTGAAAATGCTGATTGGCTGGGAAAATAGTAACTTAAGGCATCTTCCCCGAAATCGAGCGAATGATTGGAAACCACGTGTCACCATCAACGGGTTCTGATCGTGTGGAGGACTGGTTTTCCTTGGGGAAAAGATGAGGCTTTTTAACCCCTGAGCGCCGAGCTCATATTTATCAAAATCTAGACCTTTCACAACTAATGTCAATTACACTATTATTAAAAAAATATCCAAAAAAACTAACCGTATCGATTGAAAGTAGGAATAACTCTTCATCGATAGGGAAAAGGACAAATGATTTGTTCGTACCCTTCAAAAGCTTATGATGGTCAAATCCAACAAACTTTCATTTTGGAGAGCCAGAATTCTGTCATTGGGGCGCTCAGGGGTTAAAAGACGTTTCACGTCCAGCCTTGGTCAAACTTCATTAGATTTTTTCATCAAAACACACTTTTCTAAAATTTGATATTTTTTGCATGTAATAATATATATTCATTTTTTCATAATTAAAAATATCAAATTGAATTTTATATGATTTTCAAAAGAAATTTTGTTGTAAAAATCATAATAATTACAAAAATGCTTCAATAGTATGAAATTTTTAAGAAAAATAGAAATAATAGTGACAAATATCATGGTGAAATTAATGTTCTCCTTGAACTCACACCAAAAGAAATTCAATAGAAAAAGTTCAAAAGTGGTGTATTTTGAGCTTTCAAGCTACTATCTTCACTATTTTTTGTATCTAAAATAGAGTTTTCACAACATAAGTCCAATCTAAAGCATCTCTAACAACCATGATTGCAAGTGGTGTATATTCTATGCATCAAAGGGGCTATATACATTTTTTTTACATTAAATTTTACATTTGTGTCCTATTTATGCAATGCTTCCAATTCTATAGTGTTTGTGATTTTTTTAGTTTTTAGTTTGAGCCACTAAGAGGGTCTATGATTTTGCTAGAAGATGAAGGAACCAAACTTGCCTTTACCTTTTCTATGATGAAAGCCTGTACTTGACATTTCACTAACAATCATATTTTTACTACAACAAAAGACCTTCATAATTGAAAGTCAAAAGTAGGAAATCAACTTCTTCTACAATAATTAACGATTGATTGTATAACTAGTTACAAGCTTTTGAGGACATTATACACAAATGAATTGTATTGAGGTTCATACATACATACAAACACATATAGACAAATACAAATATTCACATATACAACAAGCACTCTTACAAGAACCAAATAAACATATATGATTACCATAAAAACATTTGTTTTATGTACTCTAATCTATCAACATAATAGTCCAAACGTAGTAATAATAATAGTAATAATAATAATAGTAATAGTAACAGTAATAGTAATAACATAGACTCTACCACTAAGAGGAGAAACTTATTTTGGTGTTGTTACTCTCTATGTCTTCTACATTTTTTTTATTAGAGTTCTATAAGTCTCTCCAAAGTCTCACCCACACCTCCAAATTAGAGTCATAATAGGATTTTAATATCTAAACCTTATCATGTTCAAATACTACAATGTACATGTAGAATAAGTGATCATTTTGCAAATTTTGAGAAATGTAGGAAGTGCAATAATGATCTACATTGAAAGTGCCAGTTGTCATTGAATCCATGAATACAGACATTTGTAACTAGTGTATACATCAATTCATGCACCTTGGATGTCAAATACAAAAAAAAAACCCATATCAAGGGACCCTGAAGAGTTAGCAAGGGACCCTCAACAAACTCTCAGCTACACTGGTCCCTTGAAGCTGGGTCACCTTGAGTTATTGGGAATTTTGACCAGGGCCCGACGCTGTGAATCCGCAGGGTTGAGGGTTTAAGGTTTCGACCCAGCTAAGTTAGTAAGCCGAGCAGACGGGCGTACTCGGGCGTTTTCGAGTGCTCCACTAGAAGCACCCTGCACATCGGGCAGGACGTGCCGCCTCTACTCTTCCACCGACTCACGCAATCTTTATGAAACGTATGTCTACACTCGGTTGTGTATTTCGTCTTCTGTTTCAGTGTGCCGAAACAGATCGGGCAAGAAGAATCCACCGATACCTCACATCCCGATGGTGTGTCCTCATCATCGGAGGTCTCATCGCGTGCGCCAGGATGCCAGTGGCACGTGACGCAAAGTCCCGGGGTCGGACGCGGCTTAGCAATGATGACCAGCGATTCCCATTGCTTGATGTTGTCGATGGTTGCGAAGTATTCGTACCGGTTCTGAGCTGTGTACCAGGGACTCACGATCTCCCGCTTAGCTGCCGCGAGAGGGGCCATGTCCTTGATCGGTTCTGGAGTTTCGGGCTCTGGGTCTTCTTTAGGCTTCAAACAGTGCGTGAAGTGGTTGACGATTCTCGCACCGAAAGAGATTAAGGGATAGTAGCCTCCCACGCGGGCTATGTCGGTAGTTGCCTCGGGTGCGAGCTTGGGTGCGGCTTTGCGTCCTTCGTACATCCACACGCAATCGGTGAAGGAGCAAGTGTTGGCCTTCACGGTTTCGCCGCAAATGGGGCAGTGATTCTTTCCCCGGTCTGTGACGTTGAAAATGACGTAGCCTTTGCCGCAAACCACCTGTTGGCCGAATGCCTTGCAAGAGCCGTTGGTGCAGAGGCCTTCCACGTTCAAGCCTTTCCAAACCCTGAGCCACGGCTCGCCGGCGCCGAAGGGCATCGTCTTCAAGGAGCTTGCGTTCTCCAAATCCACGAAGAGCGTGGGAAATGCTCCATTTCCACCGCGCAGTCGAAGCAGCACGTGCAGTGTGTCTTCTTTCTCGACACCGTAGTCGCCGAGAGTGCGTCTGTCGTCCAACTGCAAACCCCGGATGATGAGCCTCTGTTGGTTCGGTGGGATCCCTTCTCGGTCCTGAATCTTGGTTTTCACATGCTCAATGGTGTCGGTGCTTTCCACATCGAGCGTGATGGTTTTGCCGGTGTGGGCCTTCGCGAATATCTGCATGTTGGATGTTCTCCAATTGAATATCTGTAATCTGCACGCATGTTACCACCCACTCTCGTTATCGTATGTTGAATGGCATGAGAAAACATGGAGGGATACTGCAAACAACTGCAAATTATTGTTGGAGAATCATGGCAAAAAAGTATGAATAATCCTTATCATCAAATTAAGCATGCGCTAGACCCCGTCAAGCTCCTAATTTCGACCAGATGTTGAACATCGCAGCAGAGTGCGAGCAATTCTCGAACTCTACTTACGGTCGGGTAAATATTCCTGAGAGAAATTTGAAGGAGCCTTCAAATCGAGGGGCTGAAATGGAAAGTCTCGTGCACTAAAATTCTTGAACCCTGACACCTCGAAGTATAAAGTTCTTACCTGGGATTTCAAGACTTACGACCCAAGAATACACCGAGTGGCTGGAATCATGAACAACCACACCCTCTTAGAATCTCAAATTTTCATCAGCAAATCTTCTCAAACACCACGATCTCAGCATATGCAGAGCGAATGGAATTGAACCCACACACACACACACAATTCATTTTGAAAGAATTGTAGCAGCTAGAGTTTATGTTCAGAGATGACGCACCTGACGGACGGAGAGACCGATTAGAACAGCACCACTCTAGATCGACTGAAGGCTCTGGCAACGATGGTCGTAAGGTTTATGTGTTGTTATCTTACTAAAGATAAGGTTTGCAAATTTTGAATTCATGTATCAAATCAAAGACCCAAAATTAGTTACAGAGATTAAAAAAAAAATACAAAATTAACCAACTATAAAATAGCGTTCAAATCGCAGAGATAAGGAAAAAAATACAACGCTTGTAGGTTGGGGGTTTAGTCCCTATTAAAGTTTTGCAATGTTTTGAGGCTTTAAAATATCATTTCTTAAAGCAAGACTATAACCTTTATCGTTTTTTATTCTTTAACAAAATGCAATTGTTACAAACTTCCACAATAAACTCTAATTAAGAACATAAACATATACTTATTAACAAAAATGTTTTTACAAGGAGCTCAAACCACTTGACAATAGAGAAAGATCAATCTCCAAAGAGAGTTCACCTCACCCTCAAGCTCCATCTTAATAATAGAGATTACCAATAAAGACTATTAGTCTTTAAGATAGACTACGACTTATGTTTTACCTTTAACTTTCTATCCTTGGTTCCATGGAGAACCATGCATTCACTGAAGTAAGACTCCTAGTTAAACTTCTCTAAATCATATCTTATCCAAATCTACTTGGGTCTTGGGAGTTATCTAACTCTATGTTCCAACACACTTGCCTTTATCTATGGGGTGTTTAATTCTACTGAACTAGCCATCTAAGTTAGTGGAGTTGTTTAATTCCAATGGATAAATCCATCATCTAAAAATATCTATCTATAATCATTGCTTGTCTACTAATATAGATAAAAACTCCGGTCTTCAAAGGAGAAGACCGGCGTGAATCACTACACTAAAGATGATATTTAGTGTCTTGTACACTAAATACGAAGGCATACACTAAAAGCCAATTACCCTATGAAAGTAAGTAACATTAAATGTCAATTCAAACACTAAATGTGAACCAGAGTTGTCATATCAGACGGAATATCACTGTTCACCGACAGAATCGGACCGATTAGGGCTAGCCGGCTGCAAACTTCAGAGCCTTGTAACTTTTGCAAAAATTCTTCAAATAAGGAAAATGAGATGTTTTTCGGCATCTACAATTTTTTGTAGATGCCGAAAAACATCTCATTTTCCTTATTTGAAGAATTTTTGCAAAAGTTACAAGGCTCTGAAGTTTGCAGCCGGCACATTCAAGTCTAACATTAATTGTGGACAAGTTCAGATTTAGTGTTGTAGCTAGTAGGGGGGTAAAAACACTAAATGTCACTCAACACTAAATATCATCTTTAGTGCAGAAGAAAATGAGGGGTTTTGCAACTACAGTATGCAACTCATTTTGTAGTTGCATAGGACGTTTGCAACTAGGTGACAATGTAGAGTCCGTAGTTGCAGTGGACAAGTCGCATTAGTTGTAGTCTAGTTGCAAGGTTTTTTGTCATCCGACACCATACAAAGAACTTCATCCTTGTGTGCAACTTGTTTGCAACTTGCTTGCAACTTGTAAATTTGTAAATTTTAAAATATAAATCTCAATGATTTGTAGATTTCAAATTTTCAGATCTACCTCCTTTCTAGATTTTAGAATTTCAGAACTACTTTTTTCTTAGATTTTTGAATTTCAAATCTACCTTTTTCTAGGTTTCAAAATTTCAAATCTACCCTCTTCCTAGATTTCAAAATTTCAGATCTACCTTCTTCCTAGATTTCAAAATTCAATTTCCTAGATTATAAAATTTCTTGAATTTTAATTATTTTTTAAATTCTTATATACAAAATCTACAAATTGTAGAAACCCACAAATTATAGAAATCTTAGAATTCTATCAAAAGAATTCATTACATAAGACTATAACAACTTACAAGTCTTATATGTTCAATCTAATGGTACTCTTTACAATTGATATGGGTCAATTGATATAACACGAATGGGAATGAACTTTGAAAGCAACTAGAAAACAACTAGAGTGCAACTAAGAAACAACTAGCGTACAACTAGGAAACAACTATGGTCATTTTACAGTTGCATAATAGTTGCATAGGACACTAGTTGTTTCCTAGTTTTTTTTTGCAATTACAGAATGACTACTTTGCAACTAAAACAATGAATGAATGTTGTAAAACAATGACACAAAACAACTACATTAGATTTTGTGCAAATAGAGAGGAAACTAGTTGCATGACAGTTGCATAGGGCACTAGTTGCATAGTAGTTGGTTGTGCCGGACGTGTTTTTCTTCTAGTGAATAAAGTGTCTGTTAGTAATGACAATGAGCTAATGTCCAATGGATCAAAAGCCATTGATGCCTACTAATATACATTTCATCATGAGATCCTCCATCAAAGGTCATGACACCAACCATAGGATCTTTTAATCAACTTGTTGAAGTATATCCTCCAAAAATATTAGAGTGAAAATTGCCATTGATTGTAAGTCGATCATACTGTACCTAAACTTTAATAACCAATGGTTGCAGTTCTTTCCAAAGGTGATGTTTTGGCATCTTTTTTTCTTTTTTTTGATTTGAATATTAGCCATAAATTAATTTAAAAAAATATAAGACTAACTAATGAAATGAAGCACATCAAGTCTAGATTGTACTTATATTTGAAATTTGAAAAATTCACAAAATTGAATAGTTTATTGCAATTTGAATTTTGGGCATTTTGCCATGGAGTGCTTATTGTCTAGCTATTTTAGAATGACTCAATGTACTTTTTGCACCATGGTTTTCTATACCATAATACAAATACATGAGAGAGAAATATATATGTCAAAAGAGAAGAACTTTGAAGTTTGATAAAGTGCTCATAGGCTTGTCTTTTCAAAGTTAAAAGGTTTCCTTATTGAAAGGTGGTAGACAATGAAAAAAAACTATGAATTGCTTATAGCTTTGACATGAAATTGAATGCAAATGGAGAGATTATTTTTATAAGCAAGAAATATCCTACGTTTGTTTATTTTAAAATCATTAAAATTGAGTTCAAGAAATTGTTTTCTATAATTTCAGTCTAGTCCTAATTGCCTACAAATAAACTTTTCATAAATTTCACGTTAGTGAATATTTAAGGAAAATGATTCAAAGATTCTTCCAAATGTAGATAATCTATCCATCAATTTAATCGAGTTAATTAAATTACTTTATTATAAACCTAATAATTTTAGCTACCCACAGTGATACATGTATTAAAATATGTCTTATTACTTTTGCAATGCTTTTTGGAATGACATTTTAGAAAGCTTTACATGTAGATAGTGATGATTAAAAAGTATTCTATAATCTCATGAAAAAAAATCCAAAATCTAAAGTCAAAAGAGGTTGTCCAAATTCTTAAAAGTAAAAAAATATCTCATTAGTGTTTTCATGGTTAACCCCTAGACTCTTAAATTGTGTTTTTTGGCAACATAATGATTTTGGGCAACTCACTATGAATGGAATTTTTATTTTTCTTCTTTGAAATTTTCACACAACATGTGATCAATGAGTAGCTTTAAGGTGCAACAATTTTCATAACTTTGACTACATTGTTAAAAAGTTATTGCATGATATGTAATTTTTAACATTAGTGGGAAATTAAAGCATCTAAAAAAAATCATTTTTTAAAGAAATACAAATTTGATCTTGGTTTCCTAGATTTATATATATGGGCCATTTCATTAAAATGGCAGTATTCCATTAAAATGGTGGTTCAGGGGACCAACTAGGGCATGAGATCTTGTGGAAGAAAATGGTAGGGGCCATGCTATACGTAAACGAGTGGTGATTTGGGCATGCATGGGACACAATAAATGCTTGATATGAGATGAATAGGTGCCTTAGTACACCTCAATTTCCATTCCTTCATGTACAAATGACAATAGAATACCGCCATTTTAATGAAATGGCCCATATATATATGGAAAACTTTGAATCATTCCATTTTGATTAACAAGATGAAAGTTATGAGTTTTAATTTGCAAGCACTTATGGAATCTCTACTCTAAAATAAACTTTGAAGTCCTTTATTTAATTCAATTCTCAATATTTTTGAAAAAAAATAAAAGCATTGGATGTAGATTGTTTATTATAGCATTACAACCATTGATATTGGAATTTTTCAATTCCATAATTAAATTCTTACTCAAAGTAAGAAACTAAGAATTTAGTATTTTAAATTCATACTCTACTTCTTTCTACTTACACTTATTACTCTCCATAATCTGTTGAAGACATAAGTTGAATATATATATAGAGATCTACACTTTTTTGTGTAAAAAGTTTGAAAGATGAAAATCCAAGTGACCAAATCTCACAGTTGGTAAGGTTTTTCATTCTGAAATTTTAGGAGGGTGTACTTTAACAAGTTAACTATAGGATTCTACGATTGGATTTGTTAATGAATAAATAAAGATAAAGGTTTTAGCCTTGCTTTGGGCTTAAGTACTTTGAAGTAGTTTGGAACCTAAAAACATCCTTTGCCCTCTAGGTCCACTCATATCTAGCTACAAGTAGGTTATAGATGTTGAATTTGCAAAAAATGAGAATAAAATAATGACTCTTAGCTTGTTTGGGTTAGAAGGGAGGGTGATAAAGATTTTGAAAAAAAAATTAATTGGAAATCTTTCAAGGATTCTATAGGTACATGCACACTTGGACCTAAGGCAATAGTCACAGGGTGCTATTATGTTGGAAATATTGTGCATGTTTAGACTTGTCAAGTTCATGAACAATGAACCTAGTTGGAAGTCCACCTAGCACATGATAAGAGCGGTGGTCTATGAAGGAAAGAAAATCCTATAGCAATGGTAATGTAATTGGCAAAAAATATTATGTAGCAGTATAAGAAGGAAAAACGAAGATTTCAAAAGTGCAAGAGTAGTGTTACATAATGTGGGTCATGAAGGCAAATTAGCAAAGAGCAATTGCACATAAGAAGCCTTTATCGCCAACAAAAACAAAGCTAATTAATTAGTATGAACCCCACAACACATTAACTAGCATACAAAGAATTGAATGGTGACTGAATAATGTATATCACCTTTTCATCTTGAAGGTAGCCATCTTAAAGAAATTGTTGTGTGTTCATGGCCTTTTTGGTGTTCATCGCCTTTTTCTATGCCCACCAAATTTGTCAACATAATCACTAAAAGAGAAAGGTGTGTTTTAGATATAGTCTTAGAGATAAGATAATAAGTAATGTCTTATATGTTGACCTTTATGTAGATTTTTAGTAAAAATTTACTGAAAATACGTGTACTTTTAGTAAAAAATTTCCTAAAAATCTACATAAAGGTCATTATTTAATATCTTATCTCTGGGACTATACTTAAAAACACACTTAAAATACACCTTACTCTTGTAGTGAATGAATCCCATCTCTGCGTGCTTGAAAACAAAGTAAGCAAGAAAGTAAAAGAGATCCGTAGAGTGCCCTTTCTAAAGCACCGTGATTTGCATGACTATTGGTGTTCCTACAAGTGCACATCAATCGAGCAGGTGAGAATTTTACCTTCACATTTCATTGATCCATGCAACTTGCTCTGTTGTTTTTTACATGACGTTCATGTATACTATGAGTTTATAAAATTGAAGTCATTCGTGCAATGGAGATTCATTGTTATGGAGAATCATTTGATGGTTGGATTTTACAGTAAGGTAATATGCTCTAAAAGCGGCCATTTAAGAGCTGGTCCGCCTTTTTTGTAGGCTGAAGTAGACAAAATTATTTTTCTATCATTTTTTAGAGAAAGAAAAATGGATGTGGAACCTAACACAAGTAGTTTTGTATTTTTCCAAGCATTTTTGAATTAGTTACAAATTTCAAACTAAGATTTTGGACATAAGCACCTATTTGTGACTATAGGTCTTCCAAAATCTGTCCACTTGCAACTTGTAAAGCAATGTGTGGAAATCAAAGACAATGATTGGCTCTTACAATAGAAAAACAATTATTCTTTGGTGCATTCAATTGCTACAATCATTAGATGGGATTCCGGGGGGCTGGAGGGCCGTTTCGGCGCCATTCCCAGCTCCGTTCCCCGAGAACCCCATCGAACACGACGGCAATTTTTTTTTTCTTCAAAAACTCTAACCTGGTAGTCGCTTGGCTAGGTCAGTACCTTGGGGAGGTCACTTAGAGTGTCCATTTGAAACCACGTGCGAACAAAACTTTGGACCTCCTATATACTTTTTGAATTTTAAATAAAACAAAATAAGAAAAATATGAATAGATTTTTCTACTTTGAAAGTTTATGTTTTGAACTATTGATATTTTTATTTGTTAATAATAATTAGTTACAAATTTTTGAACTAAAAAGATACACTGCAGAACTGAAAAATAACTTTCACACCCCTATATTATATAAGAAAAAATTGTCTAAAAAATGAACAAAAAATTCTTAAAATTAACTCTCTATTGAAAGCTTATTTTGAGTTGAATATTGATTCAATGGTCATCTAAATGTGTTCTCTATAATTATTTGAGTTGAAAAACATGCCATTTTAGTTCATTTTCAACCTCTTCTAGAAATCATTTCATATTTGATTTGAGTTGGAAATTTTGGCAATAGAAATCTATAGTCATAATTAAACAATGGTCAAAATTTTAGATTGAAATTATAGTTTATTAGAAACCACTTGTTTGCACGTGGTTTGTTGTAGTAGAACTAAGTGACCTCCCCAAGGTCAGTACAGGCAGGGAACAGTGGGTATCGGCGGGTTTCAGACTGGTTTCGACTGGGGAACTCACAACCCTCCTCGATGGCTAAATCCCATCTAATGGGTCCATTTAAGGATCACCCCATCTCCATTCTCCACACATCTCCATTCCTAAAAATAGGGGTAGTTTGAAGAAGATGGGGGCTTTTAGAACACACTACCTTACTAGACATGTGTTGCCAAGTGTGGAAAGTGCCTTCTATATTTTTTTAACGTTCAATTTTTTTTCTTAACATTTAGTCTTGACTTCCATTACAAGCAAATTAACCTATATACCACAAACATACACTCTCATACTAAAGTAAGTACTAGTCAAACACAATTTGAATGGATTAGGACATTGGATTCTTGAAGGTATTGTTGGTTTGTGGAAACCTGAATTAGCAGTGTCGGCACGTCTTATTGTACAAATGCCAAAACTTGCACTTCTAGCAAATAATTATATCCATCAAGTGCCATCTGAATGCTAAGCCCTAATAGTGCAATGATGATTGTAGTTGTAAAAAATCCAACAAAGTGTGTAAGGAAGGATTGTGGTTCAAATTGGAATTTGCAAGAAATTAGCGTAGTGATTGAAGCCAAACAACAACAATTCTAGGAGGAAAGAGATGTGGTGGATGTGTGGGATCTCATGAATCTCGATACAGCAAAGTGGGATTGCATTAGTCATAATGTCATACATGTAGGTTGTTCAACGTACCCCCAAGATGGCCAAGCTTGTAAGATGAAGTGGAATCAGTTGATATCCAATTACAAAAAGATAGTTAATTTTTTTGGTAAGAATTGGCACCAACAATGCTACATATTGGGATCTCAATCCTGTTAACAGAAAGGCCGAGGGACTTCCTCTCTCATTTCTAGAAGATGTCTTTTACGACATTAATGAATGGTATGGTAAGAAGCCAAGCATGAACCTGCCTCATGCTAGAGACTTGCTATCAAGTTACGATAGCAATTACCAATTGCCAAACAATCAAAGTGAAGATGTCCATAGAAAGGGTGATAGTGACCCCAAGACGGAGGATCCTATGGACTTCATGAATGCTACAATTTAGGAGTCGTCTAAAGAAACCACAAGAAGTACCTGTGATGATCAGGCGGACCGGATAAGGCAAGTCCCAGCTACGGATATGGAGGCTTGAATCAGTAGTCCAACAAGCATTTCAATCCCATGCTGACGTATTAGTTTGCCAACAAGAGTGATGGCATAAGTCATTAGCTCAAGTGACATTTTGAAATTCCAAGTGAAACAACAATTAAATAATACAAATGTTCATAGGAAAATTGTGTTGGACCATAGTCTCATCGTAGAAGCCACTCGAGTGAGTGGCGCCGTCATAGCTAGCTAGATGAAAGACATGGCTGACACGAGTTGTAAGTTGGAACAATAAAAAATTTAAGTGCAACTTAAGCTTTTTACCGAGCAAATGGATTACTAGCATGAGAAAGACAGAAGGCTCCATGACAACACACATATTGCTAATGAAATTGCAAGACTATCCATATTAAAACAAGTAGAGGTTGTTAAGTAATGTCAATTCTTTTTGAAGTATTTAGTAGAGGTATGCACTTCGTTAAGGGAAAACAAAATGCTACAGAGTCACTATTGGATCCTACAATAGAGAAAAGTGAAGAAGTGCAGCCCGCCTTGGAGATAGTCATTAGACGCAATGTTACTACTAGACTACCAAGTCCCACACCAAAGGTTTGACTCACTACTTATTTAATATTGTTAGTACATTATAGTCATAGCTATCATTGTATGTAAGTCGATTTCTATTCTAGTACAATGTACATTACATTGGAAGGTGATTCCATGTACTTTTCTCTATAAAGCACCTATACATAATTTTCATTTCATTTCCTTTAAAGAACTTTTAGTTTTATTATGTATAACATGCTCAACATTTTGGAGTCCTATTGCATCGTATACATTGCTTTATAATGTGTGTCTAAACAATTTTTTTTGAAAAATCCAATTTGACTTCTCATTGTCACTACTCACTATCACATATGAATGGACTTCAAATTCAAATCAAACTTCAATGATAGCTATGTGTCACTATTTGTAGTCCCTAACACTATAATTGTAACATGATCCACTTACCATATAAAACTCACAAGGAATGTGGTTGCACACATGAGCTAAAAGTTTTGCAGAGAAAGAAAAATGGAGAGAAAAATGGAGAAAATTTTTTCCTTCATGAATTTTTTGGTGCAATGCAAGCGTAGTCTTCTCTAGCAAAATGAATTTTTTTATGGAATTTTTTTTGAATTTTTTTTGAGTTACTAAAAATGAAAATCTCTACAAACCCCTTTTCTGCTATTTTTTGCTCCAAGTGGCTTCTACAGTAGTCCGTAGTACTGCATAGTACTAAATCAACGGTGTAGATCTGCAGGCACCTTCAATCAATGGTGCAGATTTGTCGAGGCGCTTCTAAAACGTAGTAATAGTAGTATTGTATAGTACTGCCAGTCCTATGGCCAAAAAACGTAGTTTTGAATGAAAAACGTGAAGTGTTTCTTGCAACTATCCTATTATATAAGAAAAAAATATTTGAAAAATGAATTTTTTTTCTATAGAATAGCTTTCTATTGAAAGTTTATTTTGGTTGAATATTGATGCAATAGTCATCTTCATGTGAGCTCTATAAATATTTTAGTTGGAGAACATGCCATTTTAGTTCATTTTTCAACCCTTTTTAGACAATATATCTTATGTTATTTGGAATTGAAATTTTTGTCAATAGAAACCTTTAGTCATTGTTAAACAAAGCTCAAAATTTTAGGATGAAATTATAGTTAATTCAAAAGTAAATAGGGGGTCAAAAAATCACTCCACCACATGTGGGTACCCCAAATGTAGTGAGAGAGTCCTCCCCTAGCTTGAATAAAGTGCAAGTGACACATATAACTATTGGAATGGACAAGTACTTAATATCTTATTTTCTACCATTAGTTTTAACAATTTAGCCAATGAAAAAACTATGGGTTTTGTCATTCAAAAAATCTTAAGCCACCGGTCTTCATTATATTAGCCCAAAATGAAACAAGAGAACTATGTTGTAGATCTAAACTTTATCTAGTAACCAAGCTTAGCATCAAATAGAAAAAGCATGTTGCAAAGCCTGAAGTGGTACAAGGTAGCTTGAGTGGCAATGTCTGTGTTAAAGACGAGGACACAATCACTATTATATAAGTTGTCTAGGAAGAATTTGTTGTTGTCTTCATTGTCTTCTTCTATCCCAAAATCAAGTGTTGTATTTGAGGTCAAGAGGAGCAAAAGCACAATGGATGCCATTGACATCAACTCCGTTGGGTTTGTCACTATATTCATATTCACTATTTGTGCATCGGTGGAAAATTACCAAGAAATACTCAACGTTAACATTGTTTGAAGAAACTTCATGATGAACCGGACAAAAATGAACATGATAAATTGACAAAGAATATAGAAAATATGTGTGCATGTATAAAAACAAGATTGTATACAAAAGGTACAACACTTTTCTAAGATGTGGCCATGTCTGTGACATTCGTTTTGTAATGTACACAATGGACAAGCAATTCTAAAATGCATATATAAGAAAGAAAGCGAAATTCATGAATGAGAAAAAAGTTCATTAGGTGAACGGTGGGGGATGACATTGGATTGGAATGGAAAGTTGATGGATGTCAGTGGCCACGGATTCATCTTGCTAAGCGCAAGAGAAACATAAATCTTTGTTGTAGCTATCACTAGAAGTGATCATCTTATAGCCAACAACAAACTCTAAAGTCTGCAACATTTGCAGCATGCACTCACACATCAAATACAAGTGGTTAGTAGACATTATGAGAGTATACTGCAAATTCGCATGACAAGTTGAACACCTAAAGCATTGCAAAGAAATTCACCATGAAAGTGATGACTAACAATTGTTGCACGAAATAAAAACTCATTGTACCCTTTTAGCAAGTGACCTTCTTTGCTCAATTTGCTGTTGTAGCATGCAAAATCTAGTCCCACCCACAGAAAGCAATGATTACAAGTTCGAGAAGATTCAAGCACGCAATTACTCCCCGATTTCCAAAAAGAAGCCTAATCAAATTGTAAGCAACATTCTTTTGTCAAAGAAGACCTCTTACTCTAACAAATTTGAGGCAAATTCTTCTGATTTTGGAAAACTATAGTGTCAAACAAAGAAAGCAAGATGAAAATCAAAGGATCGCACAATTGCACTAATGAAGATCTTTACACATTGTCGGCCTATAACTGCACTAAGCACTCCCATTAGATGCGACTACATTGTCTTTCCTCTCTGCTTTTCTTTGACGTGGCATGTGGGTTCACTTCCACTTTTCAGTATGTGTGAATAACACACTAACTATATGGCTTCACCAATCATGTCCTAATTTTTTTTTTCTTGACCTGTCATTCCCCTCTCCAGAATTTGGGCCCACCCTTCATTTTAGCCAATTTGATCTTTACGCACCCGTTGCATCGTAAGCCCAGGTTTGCACATACCTTAACCCTTGAACGTCGAGGCGGACGTTTTGTGTCCGATGGATGACAAGGAATCAAACTATATAGGACAGAAGTGCAACTATTCATCCTCTAAATTTGTTTTGGAAAGGGAAGATATTCTATAGGAGTTTGACTTCCAATGACTACTTTTGCAGTTCTGGAGGTCAATGATTCACACGGTAATAGAAAAGGAAGATTTCGAGGGTCCCCCCTTCGACGTTTAAGGGTTAATACTCCCCCACATTAAAATTAACTTGTAAATGGTCGCCTTATGTACCTCCTACCCAGTGGATATTGTTCTAAGATTTTATAGCAATTCAACAAATTTCATCCAGAATGATACCTTGAGTTTTTTTAGCAACTGAATACAACGAGTTTCATCCAGAATGATGCATCCCAACTGAAGATTTTGTACTTACTGACAGTACCGTGCCGCGGTGTCAGTGCAATCGAGCGAATTTCATCCAGAATAGCAACCGACTGAAGTACATCCCAAGATTTTGTAGCAATTTCATCCCTTGAGAAACGGGTAAATATCCCCTCCGCCTAATATTGCATCGCTTTTCCGCGAATTCTCGCACTTGAACTGCACTTGCACACGCAACTTGTAAACTGCTTGAATTTCGATTGCAAGAGGAGTTCAAGCAGTTTACAAGTTGATGTTGCAAGCAGTTGAGAACTTGCAATCGAAATTCAAGCAGTAAATACTTACAATTTGATGTTGCAAGTAGTTTTTTTAACTTCGGCGCAGTCGATTTGTAGAGTTTCCGACAGTCGCTTGAATTGCAGACCAGTATTTGTTCAATTTTCTATCAAATTTATACTTTCAGAGATTTGGATTCGCCAAAGACATTGCCACTCTCTGGTTTGCAGAATTGCAACCACCTGCGCTCGCAATCTCCATTGGAAAAAATCGAGGCTGAGCAGAATGGTCTCACCTGCACGAAGATTTGTAGGGAGAGAAAGCGCTTGAAATTGTCGCAATCGTGCAATCCATGGAGCCGCCGGAGTGCGTGGTGTGCTTGCAAGTGTTCGATGAAGGCGAACACACGCCGCGCGTCTTGTCCTGCGGCCACTCGGTTTGCCAGAGCTGCGTGGCGGATTTGCGATCGCACTGGGGGACGGGGAGTGGGACGAAAGGAGCTGGCCATGGTTTGGTGCGATGTCCGGAGTGCAAGCAGCACACGAAACTGCCGCTGGGAGGATTCCTGGAGCTTCCGAAAAATATTGAACTCATGCGATTGCTCAAAGCTCCGATTGCACAAAACCTAAACCTTAAACCGGAGCAGAAGGTGGAATCCTTACCGTTTCCGCTTCACGAGGTGGCGTATGGAGAGCCTGTTGTTTGGATGCTTCCGCAAGCGGCAGTCGAGAGGGGGAAGGACGGGGATGAAATGTTTGGTGATAAGAAATTGAAATCAGCGGTGAGCTTGCAGTGTTTGTCGAAAATTGATTCGGATGGGAAATTGAAGTATAAGGAGCGTGTGCGCTTGGCTTGGGAAGCTCTACACCCGAAAAGTCGGACCAAATTGATGCATTTACTTGCCCTTCGTTCAAATTTCTTCGCCGAGGTGGCTGGTGTGTGGATGTCGGAGGAAGGGACACTCTTTCTCGTTTCGAAGGTGTATGCTGAAGGAATTAAGCAGGCAAGGAGTTTGTTCAATCATGAGGGAGACGGGAGCCCGAAGGAGGATAGGGTTAGGGTTAGACTAGCGCTGGAGCTTTGTGAAATACTGATGGAAATTCATGCCGCTGGGGTTGTTGTGGGCATGCTTGGGGCGGATTCTTTCACTTTGGATGCGTTTGGTCACCTTCGACTACATGTTGGGAAATGTGCTGTTTGGACTGGGGACAGTGAGTGCTGTAGTCCGGAATTCATCAAAGAGACTAGTGGCGATGAGTATGGATCAGTATCTCTAAAGGCCGACGTTTGGTCACTAGGATGTCTATTGCTGCAGCTGTTCTCTGGAAGCTCTCTTCTTGGGGGTCTATTGTACTCTGAGGTTAGAAAGAGAACACAGATTGAAGCTCTGGAGCAAAAAGTTGGTTTCAAAGAGCAGCTGCTCAATTGCATGGCAGCTGTCCCAAGTAATAGGCCACGGGTGGTTGATGTGTGGCGGGAGCTTAAAGAATTGCTTGATGAGCAGCCACTCGAGATCCCTTCTGATTTAATGGAGGACAAGCTTGACCTGGAAATATTGAAATCTGAAAGCACAATACCTGACGACAATTCCTGTATTCAGCCAGAAACAGCAAGTGAGATGGTGAGTATGCCAAAACCAACGCTTTAAGCATGGTTCTCTTTACTGGACTGACTAAACTTTTACTGATTCTTTTTAGCAAATGAAAGTGTATTCCGACGCACCTAATTATGAAGTATAATGAAAGGGGTTCAAGTTTTGATTGATGTATTCCTTAAAATCAACACAAGTTCTTACAAAATTGTTGGGCATTCTCATAATCTATAAATGTTCTTATTGATTAAGATTCAAAGCCTCTGTATTAACCCTTAAGGCTTAAAGGACAATCTTGTTTTGGTGATTTGTGACTTTTTGAGTTTTAACCTCTAGGTGTAAATTGCATTCTTAGAATGCACCCACATACGATTTACATAATAGTTGTGTTTGAAAAATATGAGAATCTCAAAAGTCCTTTCTCTATTGTGATTAATTCGTGTGGTCAAAATATTTGATGACATATTGCTTTGCATGGTCCTCAGACTTCTACTGTGGATGCCACTCCAAGCTCGTCAAGAGCATTGAACGATGTCATGGATTGCGACGCAGAAGTGAAGACTCTCCAAGGCCATCTAGATACAGTGTCATGCTTGACTGTTTGTGGTACGACGATCTTCTCTCCCGTAGAACACTTATTTCTGTATATTGTGGAATGTTGTTATGGGGAGTATTTTCATTGGATCTGGCCGTATCTTTTGAGATCTACACACAGAATTTTCTTTTTGTCTTGCAATCCTCTCCTTGAAGCTGGGTTTCTCTGAAGATAATTTTCTTTTTGGTTATGCAGGAAGTTACTTGATTAGTGCTTCATTTGATAAGACTCTGCGTGTCTGGTCTCTCAATGTAAGTTTTATGTCATTGGCTTCTGTTTGATTCTTTTCGTGGGGTTTCACGTTTCCTACGGTGTTGTTGGATTACAACTTGATCGTGTACGGGAGCCTGTTGATGATACATCGTGAAGTCTCCCTACGGTCGTCGAGATCATAGGGAGACCTTCCCATGGATCATAAGAAATATTCTCCTTATGGTATTGTCCTGAAGTTCCTGAAACAATTTTATATTATTGAAATCCTTGTTTCGTAATTATTGAAAGCCTACGTGGAGCTGGATACCATCTTAGGTCAATACATTTATCAACTATTATACACACTTGACACACTTATGATACTTGAACAGGACTACAGGATGGTCCAAACTTTCAAAGGCCATGAACAGAGGATCACTGCACTTGTGGTACACGAAGCATCACAGCTCTGCATCAGTGGTGACTATGGGGGATACATCTATGCATGGAGTGCCGCTTCCAGGGAGAATTCAGCTGCTCCGGTGGCTAGCTGGCAGGAGCATCAAGATTGGCGGTATTCAGGAGTGGCTTCACTTGCGATCTCAGGTGACGAATTGCTGTACAGTGGAAGCGGGGATAGGACAATCAAAGCATGGTCTACCTCGGTATTGCATCTATTTCCTCCCTATTAACGTTATAGTATCGGTAGAGGGTACTACTTGCGTTTGAACCAACTTATAGGAGTGTGCATTCATTGGGAGATCACTGTGGGTACAGTTGTCACTAAAGTCTTAGTACCCCAAATAAAGGTTTAAAAAATCTCATTTTCAACGATTTGAATTTCGTTCTTGTTGATTGTCTATAAAGTTCTCAAGTTTATCATACTACCATTAAAATTTGAGGTTTTAATATGGCATTGGGAACCAGAATTTACTCTGCAAATAATCTTATAAATATGCAAATTTTGATCAGTAAATTAATGGTTTTTTTCCTTGGTTGTTAAAATTGTCATAATATGATGCGATATTAGTTTTCTTGGTTCCAAGGTAAAAATTGCTGGTCTTGCTAGGTACTGAATGTGGCAAACATTTTCACCGGACCATCGCTAATCGATATATCTGCTTATACTGATTTCTATTGCAAATTGATCAGTACCGAACCCTATTTACTTCCAGGGGTTGTATACTTTCATATCTAATTCACATTGTTTCTTAAATTATAATGAGATCGTGCCACGAGAAGATTGTCCAATTTTTTCAAGGGTGTACTGAAACGTAGTTGACATCACTGTACCTGTACATAAGCCAAACTCTCTTGTTTTATCCCTATGTATGATGATTTCTGACGCAATCATTCAATATAGGAGGTTGTAGACCACTATTGAAGGGATACTAGATTTCCGTTCAGAGGGTGGTGACCAACGTCCAATTCAGACTAAGTCATGTGGAGCATTGATTGATTACACCCAACTTGCTGAATGAAGACCAACCAAGTGTTGGTAGGAAGAGGATTAGTTGATGTTGGTAATAGGAGTCTCTATTGGATATGGCATTATGTCCGTTACGGTTTGAGTATCTTCTATCTTACGATTGGTTTTGATTGATGTGTTGACAGGATTTTAAGCAGGTTGCAACGATGGAAGGACATAAGGGTGTAGTATCTGTGTTGATGGTTGAAGAGCAATTTCTTTTCAGTGGCAGTTGGGATGGCACGATCAGAATATGGTGGCGTCCAGATCACAGTCCTTTGGCAAATTTTGGTGGAAGGTCGAGTGTGCCTTCGGGTGGTATTCGTGCACTTGTGAAATGTCCTGTCAGTGGGCTGTTGTTTTCAGGTCACGACTCTGGTGTCATTCAGGTGGGTAACTATTTGCAAAGACCTATTCTTTACTGTTTAGCATGGATTTATCTATCAGCCCCATAGAAGTATCTTATATCAGCTTCATTTATTGGGGCATTAGGCTTCTTGGTGTTGAGCTGTCTTTTTTAATGCTTGCACTGTTAACAAGAGCTTACATTTCCTTGTTTGGATGGTGCAGATTTGGAATGAGGAGGATTGTGTGGGCTCCTTCAAAGCGCATACCGCAGTAATCTCAGCGCTGACTTTTGACCAAAATTGGCTTTACAGTAGCAGTTGGGACGGCTTTGTTAAGGTCTTTCTCTTTTTCTCCCTTCCTCAGTTTTATTTTAAACCTTCGACGCCCTAATCCTCGTTGAATTTTTAATTTTTAATTTTATTAACATATTACTTACCTTAATTTGATTTAAGTGACCCAAATGGAAGGTTGATGCTTTTGAAGATTCAATCATTACTTTCGATGTAATACCTTGAACCACTCCGTTCCTCGTCCAGAAAATGAACTTGAAAACTTTTGGACATTTGCTGAGGCAATGTGGACCTTGTAATATTTTTGCAGGCATGGCCGCTTCAAGATATATTGAGTGGCAGTCCAATTCCAGTTGAGAGGAAATGCAGTCAAGCAGCAGTAACAGCACTCTGCTGCTCTGCACAAGACAAGCTATTCGTTGGTACAACACAAAAAATTCAGGTAATTTCAGAGCCTGAGCTCGGGCATCATCATATTTTTTCGGTCAAAATTTCAGTTTTATTAAAATGTTAATTCGGACAGAAAAACACGGTTATCAACTAGTGGTGATGGGAAGGTTGAGGATTGCAGAACTGTTAGGGACCTTATGATGTGTCCTTTTACCAACAGTAATTCATCTTTTCACACACTTGATTGCGCTTATTTGGAAGTGATGAAATCAATATTTGTCTGAATGTCTATGGCCACTAAACTCTGTATGTAAATGGGGTTGTCTAATGTTGCGTTTAGTGATCTACAACCTCCCACTTTGAAATTGCACGAGAAATTCATACTTAGTGATAAAAATCTGATCTCAACAGATTTGTCTTTTCTACTCAAAGATGTCTCCAGAGCTTTATAGATCTTCTAAAACACTCCTGCAAGTGGTAAAATGCTTAAAGTGATGCAGATTCATCAAATTCTATTGCTCTACATATATCCCAATAATCATTCTTAAGTATGTTAGAAGTTACATAAATAGTATCCTTTACATTGGTTGCTGATATAGAGGGAAAACGATGTCAAATTGAATTCCGTCTACTGTGATTCTAATGCGTCACTGCAATAACAGGTATACGGTCATGAAGCAGTGATTTAAAAGCGGATTACTTGAAGTGAAACATCTATGTATTGCTGCTGGCGTACCGTACATTGGCATTCGCTTCTGCAAATTGAACTCCTTATTAAGTAGGTAAGACTTTGTGCTATAATGTTTACTGCTTGCTAAAATATGTACTTAAAAATGTGCAAGAGTAAATTCTTCGTTCAGGATGTGCAGCAACTGGTGATCTCCATGTGTTCTGAAGTTTACTGGGTCTGTTTTTTCTTTTTATCTAATTTACTCGCGTTGATCATGTGGATGCAGGCGGTGACTACTCTCCTGTGACTTAGAGTAGAAGATGGTACGGGAAGTACACCTAATTGTGTTCTTCACCTGAAAGCAACCCCTGTAGATTCTCACCTAAAACGTACATGATCTGAACATCAGAGCTTAGGGCTGATTTATGTACACCTAAAAACTGTATAGTTTAATAGTGCAATGTTCAATAAACACATGCTGAAGTAGTTGGACTTATTTTCTCTTTCATCGGATGTCCACATGCATTCCACAATGGTCTTTGAAATGTGAAATCAATGACACTTTTACAAATGAAGAATGTGTATGTGTATGATACTCCCTCCATCCTAAAATGATTTTTGTGCTGCACTGCCAACATCCTAGAAACTTTGAGTTTCAGAACCCTTTTCAAAGTGCAATTTTGGAGAATTAAAAAGTGGAAATTTGGGGGCATTTTCAAGGAGCACCATTGGGCACTTGATTGTTGTCTTGATTGTTGTCTGAGTGTGAGGTGTCATTTTGTGGGTGAAACTTTGAGTTTCAGAACCCTTTTCAAAGTGTAGTTTTGGAGTATTAAAAAGTGGAATTTTGGGGGCATTTTCAAGGAGCACCACCCTCCAAAAGCTTCATCTCCCTCCAAAAGCGTCATTTCCTTCAATTGGGTAACACTCAAAGAGATGCAAAAAATAAGAACAAATTTGTCTTTGATGATTGCATGGATGGAGGGGGGACTATTGCTTGTAGTTGTTTTGTTAGTCCCAAATAGCAATTGAAAGCCAAATTTGACCAATTTTCAATATCACAAAGTACAATAGGAAGATGGATTTGGGATAAAAAATTGAGTCGAATAAGAAGATCATTTTGGGATGGAGGGAGTAATAGTTAAAAATACAATATAGACATCAAGTTTATATGCAAAAGAAAGGTAAAACGTCATTATTTTGTTGTTTCACAATCTTACACCAATTTGTTGGCTACTTTAACCTTTAGGTTGCAAGGAACCAAAAATTGGTTTTGGAAATAATCTGAAAATCTGGAGAATATACAAATGCATGCAATAATTATGTGTGTTTCTACATGGATTTGTTTGTGTCTTTGAATAAAACATGGAAATAAAATAAAAAAATTGCAAAAGATGAGTTCCTTTTGTGTCTACAAAAAGTATTAGTGGGTGTTAGAAGGAAATTGAAGACAAAGATGGTTAAAGTAGATAGCCACTTTTTAAGGGAAAAAAAATTGGTTGCCATAAAAAATTACAATTTATAATAGCAATGTTTTCAATACTTTGAATAGAAGATTTTGAATATGCCCATTTAAAAAGAGTTGTCTTGGCTTTTTATATTAACCCTCTAGAGTTCCCAAGCATCCCTTTGGAGGACTTTTGAAAATTCAATTTTTGGCAAAACTTTTTTAATTGTTTTTTTCAAGATAGGAAAACTGATTAGCTTTGGAAAAATATAATTTTTATTTCAATCAATGTTTGGGAGTAAAAGTTATCTTACAATAAGTCCAAAATAGTCAAGGGCAAGTAGTAAAAAAAACACAAAAAACACTTCAAATAATTTAAAAAAACACACTTATAGATTATACTTTGTCTATAGAAAGATTTGATTCCATTTTGATAAATGATGTGAAAGTTATGAAGCTTCATGTTTTGTGGGCACTCTTAGCAAATTCTTGAGAGAATAATGTATTGAATTTGTTTATTCAATTGTAAAGTACTTTAAAGTACTTAAACCCAAAGCATGGCTAAAATCTTCATCTTTATTTATTCATAAACAAATCCAAATCTAGGACCTTTAGTTAACTTGTTAGATTACACCCTCCTAAAATTTCAAGATAAGAAACCTTACCAATTTCAAGATCTTGTCGCTTGGATTTCAAAAAGAAGCATTTTCAACTCTTCCCAAATGGTTAGTTTTCATCTTTCAAATTTTTTTCAAAAATATTTGTAGATCCTACAACTTATTGCTCTCTATAATATGTTGAAGAAATAAGTTGGGAATACATATAAAACATTTTAAACAAAAACATTTCACATTCATGCTTGAAAAAATAAGAAGTTGAAAGAAGTAGAGTATGATGTAAAATACTAAATTGCTTATAATTTAGTTATGGAATTGAAAAATGCAAATTCCAATGGTTGAAATGTTGCAATAAAAAATCTACATTCAATATTTTTTTTCAAAAATATTGAAAATTGAGTTAAATAAAGGACTTCAAAGTTTATTTAAGGGTAGAGATTCCATAAGTGCTTGCAAACCACCAAGTTCAAATTTGTATTTCTAAAAAGAGTGATTTTTTCTTAGCTATCCAAGTTGTCTATTGAGAATGAAAAATTACATATCATGCAATAACTTTTTAGCCATGTAGTCAAAAGTTATGAAAATTGTTGCACCTTTAAGCTACTCCTTAGGCACGTGTTGTGTGAAAATTTCAAAGAAAAAAATAAAAATTTCATTTGTAGTGAGGTACCCAAAAGTGCTATGTTGCCAAAAAATATAGTCTATGCCTTCAGGGGTTTAAACTAACACATATTGCATTGAAATTGCCACATAATTAGAGCACAACCATTTGAGGACATAGTGGAGTTGTGTTAATTCCAAAGCCAAAGATGTTCTTTTGGGGCCAAGACAACTCTTTTTCAACAAAGGTTACTCTTTTGAAAGGCCTTATATATAGCAATGAAAACTAACAAAAAAATGAAGGGATTAATGGAAAAATAACATTTGAAAAAGTCATTATTCACAATAGTTCTTATTTTGATAGTGAATATTTGTGGATTCCTTATAGGGCGCTTTAAAGGTCTAACAATCACTTGTTTCTAAGAGATCTTGTAGGCACTATTTCAAATCAAATTGGTAAAATAAACAAATCTAAACAACAATTTTTTATTTAAGAAGGTATTTAAGGGTTGTTTCAAAGAATAGCTATTGTTTTGGACTCAATACAGCTTGTTGTGGTGAGTAGTGTGACTTTTGGAATTTTTTTTTAATGAAATAAAATTTGTAAAGCTTTGAAAATAGTGTGTCTCTAAAAATTCAGACCTAGAAAAATTATCTCTAAAAGTTATGCACAAAAAAAGCATGATGAAAAATATCAAGAAAATGGACTTTTTGATGTTTGTTTTTTAGAAAATGATAGTCAAAAAGTCAAAAAATAAGAATGAAAGAGCATTTTTCTAATTTGAAGATGCTCTTTTTCATCCATTTTCATCTTTGGGAAAGAAAAATTGTGTTCTCTGCACTTGCACAATTTATGGATGTGAAATTGGGGTCTTATTTGGGATAGGAGTGAGCTAGTTTTTATCTAAAATAAGTTTCTTAGAGGACTTTGAACTTTGAAGGTGTCAAGGAACCAAGAGACCTATTTTGGACCCCCTTTTTGTCTTGTATTATGAGAAAGAACAACCTCACATGGCATTGATGCTAAAATGATGTTGAAGGGTGAATGTCAATTGGTTTAAATTTCAAATGGGCTTCTAAGTGCGTTGGAGGGACTCTAAGAACCAAGAGACCCTTTTGAATCCCCATTTCTACCTTACTACAAGAGTGAACAACCCACAAAAGGGGTCTTTGTATTCAAACAAAGTTGGAACTTTGGGAGATGGAAATGACTTCTTCTAGATCTACCATGCAATTTCAGTGGTAACTCAAAGTCCCTGTGGCACCAATAGATCCTTCGAGGTTCTATTTTTTGTCATACTACAAGATGGATCAACACCAAACGGATTGAAGTTATACTTTTTGGGTGAGTTTTTAATCTTGGTACCAAAAATGCCTAATTATTTTATGAATCAAAATTAGCAATGTTGAATGCAAAATCATTTTAAAATTACTATGAGCAGATTATATAGTATTTCGATTGAATTGTTTAGAAATTGATTGATTTTACTATTTAGGTCTTAATTTCACCAATTTAGTAAACTTTGAACATTAATTTTGATGGATTCATTGGGAGTTGGGACATTTGGATCATTAAACAAGACTTCGGATTGAATGTTAACAAAAATAGGCAATAAGTTTGAAGTCAAGACTCCAAGTCTACAATGAGGATTGCCTTAGTGCTAAT
The DNA here is from genome assembly GCA_947034895.1 of Rhytidiadelphus loreus. Classification (NCBI taxonomy): domain Eukaryota; kingdom Viridiplantae; phylum Streptophyta; class Bryopsida; order Hypnales; family Hylocomiaceae; genus Rhytidiadelphus; species Rhytidiadelphus loreus. Next base: position 49,733,720 of record OX344761.1, on the reverse strand, counting down.
AAGGGGGATTTCAACATTTGAAGAATCATGTTCAATGAAGTCCTTGATTTCCAGGGCATCTTTTATAGAATGAATGAACTAACAAAAATGAAATCTGTCATTGTCGAGTGTCCTAACTATTGTTGAATAAAAAATAATTTCAATTCAAGATTAGAAGCCTAGCTACCAAAGCCCTATTAATGCTCAGTGATTTTGAATTTTTGAATTATAAACTAGATCTTTCATTGCCAAGGCCGGATAAATGCAAGATGGTTCAAAAGTAGAGGTGCGATGATTGTTGAATGATTAATTGAAAATTTTAATTATTAAAAACTAGGTTTCTCGATGTTGAGACCTAATTATTGCCAGGTGATTAAAAAAATTGTTACAATTAAAGTTGGTGCTTTAATGCCAAGTCCCAATTTATAATGGATGACAATAATATTTATTTTGTTCAAAACTAGGTCTCTCGCTACCAAGGCTTGATCTTGTATTGATGAATAAAAGTCACATGAGTAGGAAAAATGGACCTTCATTGCTAAGGCGATGTTTTGGCTTATTCCGTCAAAAAAGTAGTGTGTTATAAATTAAGTGTTTTGCAACCAAACCATGTTTGTATGAATTAATCATGATTGACTTCAATTGAAAATTAGGACACTTATTGTTATGCCCATGTTAGGATTAATTGATCAAAAGACTAAATTTTGGTAGAGATTTGGACCCATACTATTGAGGTCTATATTTTGAATGGTTGCATCAAGCCAATGGTGTCATGAATTCATGAACCTATTGTATGGATGATTAGATCCTTTGATATAGAGTGTCTCTATTCTTGTGGTGTGGAATTTGGTCCTTATTGCCAATGACTTTGCATTTGTAAATGTCATTTGATTTGTTATGTCTAAGATTGATTTAGTAATTTAGTGATTTATTGTCCAAGATTGCTTCAACTTGGGCCTTGCTACCAAATCAACTAATTGAATTAAAAAAACAAGGTATACGTGAGCCAAAGTTGCTTTAGGTTAGCTCTTGATTATAAGTCCTATATGTGACCGGGGTATGTTGCTTGGGGTCTCATGTTCAGCAGTGCTATTCTGTGAGCGTGTGAGCATGAGCTTGTGAGCATGAGCTTGTGAGCGGTGAGCAGGGATTATCTGAGCGTTGAGTTCAAAAATTTGTAGAAGCACTAAAAAACTTAATAATATTTCTAAAAATAGATTCCATTTAGAAAATTTAGTCAAATTTTACTATTTCTAGTCAAATTTTGCACCTATTACTATAAACCTATTACCATGGACCTATTACTGTGGTTATGTAGAATATAGATGAAAATTATAATTTCCAATGTTGTCTAAAATATTAGAAGTATACATTATGAAAATGACGAACTTAATTAATATGAAAGATGGATGGAAATGGAAATAAATTTGTATAGAATATTGATTGATCATTGTTCAATAGCAATGAAGGTCTTTACAGGGCTGATAATAAGGTATCAATAATATTCTCTTGATGCGCCATCGTTGGACTTGTTTAGATTTTCTTTTAAATTGTTAATAGGAATTATTTTTATATCTAATGATTTTTATCATAGTAAATTTATTTTGGTTGATCATTGTCTTGTAGCATCATAGATCTTCTCATGGTCAATGAAAAGGTACTGACACTTCTTTGTGGATTTACAAGTCAATGAACTTGTTTAGATTTTAGAAAAGAAAGATTGTTAATTGGAATTCAATATATTTGAAAAAAGCTTGGCTGCACCAAATTTCATTTTTGTTGATCACTATTTTGTAGTAGCGTGGATCCTCTCAAAGCCAACGGAGGGTACCTATACTTCTGCCTTAATGTGTTGGTAATTAGACTTATTATGATTTTGAAAGACAATATTTGGTTGATAGGGATTATTTTGTAAAGAGTGAGCTTAGTTACACCAAATTGTTGATTAGTTGACCATTGTTCTCTTGTAGGACCTTCTAGAGATCCAACTCTTCCATCTTTGATCACATAGTCATTTGGTTAATCACTCCCCTCTTGTTGCTTGATACTTCTCAGTGCCGAGAGGAGGATCAAGTACTTATCTTCAAGTTGATGTGCTACTTATTGAACTTCGCTAGGTCTTAAGAAGAAAAAAAATGGTTATTAACCCCTAAAGGACCATTGTCCCCTCGGGGGACAAAATGGATTTCGGGCAAGTTCCTATGATCTCAATTTTCAGTGAATTTTTTTGAAACTTTTCCATAAGATAGGAAAACTTATGAGCTTAGTGGGAATATAAATTTTATTTCAATTGGTGCCCAAGAGCAAAAGTTATGGCATCTTAAACATAATTTACACGTCACCGGGCAGAAAAATAAATCTACAAAAATTTGAAATTCTTTTTTAATTTTCTTCTTCTTAAAGATCATATTTTTGTCTACATGTGAAGCTTTGATTCATTCCATTTGGATTAGTAATGTGAAAGTTATGAACAATCTTGTTTTTCGGGCAATTTGAGCATCTTCTTGAAAAAATAACTTATAGGATTCAATTCTGAATGCAATTTTCACAATTTTTCAAAAAAAATTGTTTGACAAGGTTAACTTTTCTATTTAGAACAATCTCACTGTTGAGATTATTGTGTTTCAATCCCATTTTAGAGCTATTAAAGATTTAGTTTTTCTTTCAATCTTGGACCTACTTGTACTGAACAATTTTTTAAAGAATGAAAATCAATCATGTTTTTTTTTAATTTTTTTTTCTAGACTTTCAACTCAATTCTTCAACACAAAAAATTTTAAATTCAAGGTCCATGGTGTAATTTTTTTCCCCAAATGGCATTCAAAGTCATCTGAAATTGCAGGCTAGTGTTCAAAAAAACTTTCTTTTTTCAACTTTGAATGCTAATATCTTCCAATTTGTATGGTCAAACTCCATGAAAATTTTACCACATGATACTAGCCTTGTAAAGTACAAGATCCTACGGTTAAATTCTAAAAAAAGTATTTTTTTTGCTTTTTTGGATGAATGCAACAAAAATGGCAGTTTTGAGTAGTTTTTGACAAAAGAATGGCCCTGGTCCTGTAGGGGTTAATTACGATTTGTTTGAAATTGATTGAGGTTGTTCCATTGAGATTATAACCACTCCCCTCTTGTTGTTGGGCTACCTCTCGGCGCCGAGAGGTACCCCTAACCGCGAGAACCAAAAAAAAAAAGAAAAAGCTTTTTTTTTTTTTTTTTCATTTTTTTCAGCCTCTAGGGGTTCTTCTCATCACCAAGAGGTACCCAAAATCAAGAGGGGAATGGTTATAAAATCAAAATCTTAATGGAACATCTTTAATGGATTTCAAGTGAATCCTATATTACTATCAATTTTTTTCTTCTTAAAATCTAACAAAGTCCAATAAGTAGCAAATCAAAGTTGTTCAAGGGACCACGGTAATAGGTCCACGGAAATAGGTCCGTAATAATAGGTACCAAAAATAATAAAATTTGACCAAAATTTTGAAATGAAATCTCTAAAAAATTATATGCTCAGAGGGTCACAAGCTTACAAACTCATGCTCACACGCTCACAGAATAGCAACCCTGCAAGTAGCCTCCAACGACTTTGTTTCAACATTTGGTGCCTACACATACAATTAAAAAAATGGGAGGTTAAATTTTAGTGAATGAACAACAAAGCTCAACCTTCAAAGGCTTACAACAATACAAAATATGTAGCACAAGTTTAGGTAGGAATAATAAAAACGGTAATAGAAGAAGCAAGAAGAAAAAAAATGGCAAGTGCTAAGAGATAACAACAAATAAGAGTTATGATGCAACAAGAAACAACAAAAAACAAGAGTTAAGATGCAACAAGAAGAAACAAGAAGCAAGAATTAAGAAGAAAAAAGAGGAAACAAAAAGCAAAAACTAAGAAGAAAAAAGGGTTTAAATGCATCAAGAAGAATTAAGAAGCATAAACTAAAAAGCAACAAGAAGTAAGAATTAAGATGCAACAAAAAGAAACAACTAAGAAACAAAGACTAAGAAGTAACAACAAATCTCGCAACAAGTAAGAGCTAAGAGACAACAAAAGGCAACAATTAAGAAGCAAAAAATAAGATGTAACAACAAAAGCTAAGATACAACAAAAATCAAGGAAAAAGAGCCAAGAGAAGTGGCAACTACGGTTTCAAAACCCTAAAAAAGAAGCATCTAGGATTTCAAAATTCTAAACAATCGCTTGCCTATATTTTTTTTGGACTACCTATATTTGGGGGGGGGCAACCCAAAAATAAAAAATGTCACTACCATGGAAATATGACTGGAAATATGGTTGAAAATTTGACTCAACGTTCTCCAAATATGTTCCCTAAGTTCTCTATGAAGCACTTCAGTCTTCCCAATGGGTATATAGTATACGCCCATGAAGTACAAAGTCGCCAATATGATGTGGCACTAGAACTTGTTGCTACTTGTCATATTCTTAATGGATGCAATTTACAACATGATGGATTGTCTAAACATAAATGAGGGAGTACTAGGCAATTTAAGTGCATGAGCTAGTATCTAGATTGAATGTACATTTAATGAATTTAACTAGAAATTCAAGGTGGTGTTTATTCCAATTAGGCCTCATGTATATTGTAGTCACTATAAAATGACAATAAACCTTTAATGGGTCACTGGAAGCCCCCTCTCTATTGTCAAATGTTTTCCATATGTTATAATTTGTTGTCTTTTGTCATTCACTATGAATTTCAAACATAACTCACTACCTATAGTTTGCCACATAGCATATCAAAATGAGTTAGCAAGGAGTTCAAAAATGGAAGAAAGCCTTTCAAGAAATGGAAAAATGTGAATATGGGTTTGCACAAGATAGATGGGTGATAGAGTTGGCACAAAGATTAAAGCCCAATATAGAGCCTATAAGGTGGTTGCAAGAAAGACCAAACAATTCTAGTAGCGTTGTCTTGTTGTACATTTGTTCATAGTATAAAAATATATTATAATACGTATTATTGAGTAGCTTCATGGTGACACTATTTTGTTGGATAACTTCAAGATGACGTTTCGTGGAGGTACATGTCATCTATTTAAAAGGACAGTTTTGCTTTAGAGTTTCATTGACATCCATTAGTGATATTTGTTTTTCACTTTATAGTTAGAATGTCGAATTGGAGGGTTTTTTCAGAGTCCCAAGAAGAAGAAGAATAATCAAAACCTGGATTTGAATTTTCATTGTCACAACTACCAGATCAACCTCTTCTACCGCTAAGTCTTGAGCCGCCGCATGAGCGTCCACAAGAAGAAGCTGGGCCTTCTCGACCGCCAAAGCAATCTCGTGTGGAGCAGCAATGGCACAGGAATCTTCAACGTGAGGCTCGAGCACTGGTGATTTTGTTGCAAGTTGAATGTGTAGAGTTCAACAGCCGAGATGTGACATTTGAAGGATGTTTCGAAGGTCTCAATGTCGATCAATATTACTGCATGATGAAGCCGATTGAAGAAAGTCGTGGTCTTCAACAATGGTTAAAAGGACCAGTGAATCCTTTAACGAAGGCGGGTCGTGTTGATTACATCCCTGCGACTATCAAGCGCATTCTCAAGTTCTTGCAGATGGAGTAAAATTAGCCTTGGAATTCTAGTTTTTTAACTCTAATAGGCATTGGTTTAATGTTAGTACTTCAATTCATATTTGAAGTATTTTGTTGAAATTATTTTGTTTGGTTATAGTTGTAGAAGGAAAGAATGGAAATAGTTTGGACTTTGAAGTGATTTTCCTTCTAAGTTAAAGATAAAGATATAGATGTGGGGCCAAATATGAATGCCATTAAGTGTAAGTTGGATTTAGGAGGGAGTTAAGGGTTGATGTACACTTGTTTAGGTGGGGACCAAAGATGTTGAAAAAGGGGAGGAAAAGATGGACACTATTCATTTTCTCTCCCAAAGTTGTTTTGGGGGAAACCGAGGGTTTGGAAGCTCATTGTGTATTGGGTTTTTGGAATTTGGTAATGAAAATTGGAGGAATTGTTTATCATACTGTTAGCTTTTCAAATTGTTCTTTTTTACTCTATTTGAAGTTGTGAGTTGAGATTTGTGCTTGTTTGAGTGGAGGGAGGTCTGCTGCCTTCTATGAAGAGGGGCTGAGACTTTGACCGACCATAGAAAATGGACAGGTCTTTTGTTCAAAATGAAACTTTGATGGAGTGTAGTAAATGTTGTTACCTTTCTATAAAAATATCATTCATTCAATTTAGAGCATTTATGAGTGAGTTGTGAGTGTGAGAAGGTGAAAGAGTCTCTTACTTTCACCATCTATGGACCAAAACTTTCAGAGGTCATAGAAGTTGGACAAAGTTTTGGAATGACTTGAACGTTGTAGGAGTGATAGGAAATTTTGTTAGCTCTCAAAAAAGCTATCAATGTTTTAATTTGAAGAAGAAATGCAAAAGTTATGAGTGTGGAAGCATAGGAAGGTCTGTTGCCTTTTTTTTAGTGGAGTTTAGGTAGTTTGAGGGTGAAGTTGGAGTTCCTTTAGAGTTTTGAAGAGAGTTTTGAAGATGTGAAGGCTTAAAGACTTGAAGATGAAGATTTGAAAAACTTGGAGGGTCTCCAGTGTGTAGTGGCTTGTGGTTCGTTTTCATTTTTGTTATTCCCAGCTAGTTTTGAAGGCTAGTTGCAATTCAATTTTTGTATTGTAAACCTGTTGCGAGCCGTAGTTATTCAGTAAGAGCTTCATTTCATGTTTGTGGCGACGAAGTGTGGTTAATGGCCCACATGGTCGATCTTATTTGTTGTTTCCACCAGTGAAAGGCGCTTCTTGATCACCGTGGGTTTGAGGTTTAGGAGCCATTTTTCGAACGGCCAACTCGTGGATTGGCCGTCCCGTTTTACCTGTCCGAGGCCTTGTTTCTTATCACACACCCTTACCCTTGGCCCTATAGAACCACCACATGATAGGTTAACGGAAGATTGAAGTGAAGATCAAGCGAAGATTGAAGAGAAGATCAAGAGAAGATTCAAATTTTGTTACTTACCTTCCATCTACACTCACAATCTGCAGCCAGACACCCCGAGTGTTCTCTAAGCGCGCTCCTCTCTACCCGACATCATTTTGCCAAAACTACAGTTTTCTACACTCAATACTATGAGTACTATAGTACTATGAAACAAATCAATTTTAGCCATTGATCTGAAAAACTGACATCTAATAGTACTTTTCACTACTTGTAAGTACTGAAAAAATATTGTTTGAAAAAAAGACAGTTTGTCACAGAAAATAGATACAACTAGATATAAATTAATAATAATTAGAAAATCATGAACAAAAAAAAATTAAAGAATTTCCATTTGTAAAGACTTGATAGTGATTACATTTCACCAAAAAATAGAAGTCGAAACCATCAAATGCTACACGCAATGGACCCCTATTTATACACATGTGGAAGACAAAAAATAGTATTTTAAAAAAAACTCTTTAATAGGCACGTTCCCATCTGGTGTATGAATAGACCACAAAAATTTTAGATGTACATCATAATTTTTGGATACTCCACAATAGTAAAAAATCCTAAAACTCAAAGTGTGACAAATTAGTTAAATTGAATTTTAATTATAGAATGTTTTTTCAAATTTTTTGAAAAAAAAGAATCTCATGACTTCCAAGTTAGGCATGTCTAGTTAAAAATTTTAAGTACGCCAACTTCATTTTTCAAAAATTATAGCTGATGGCAACTCTGTCATTCCAATTGTGACGAAAAATAATATCGGTCTTTCTTACAATCACCCCATAATGACCTATGAGTGTTATTCTTGTTCCTCCACAAATCTTTTAGTACTTTGTGAGTACCACATGAAAATAGTTTGGCAGCAAGTTTGATTTAGGTCTCTAGTCACTTTTAAGTTCCAAAGTAGTCATTGTTTAAACTAGAAGTTGTATAGTAGTCGTTCATGGACATATCACAAGTTCATTCATTTATAGAGCAATAAATGCGACAGTTGTGGTGTAACGTGGAAACCATTAGAACTACAAGTGTCAATCTTAGGTTTCAACAACCTTGATTTTGTCTCTTTCAATTTAAAGGGTTTGTATGTATAGTCCTATCCATTGTTGTCTATTGATGTTGTAAATGTTTTTTATTGTTTGATCCTCCTTGTAGTTCATATTGTCTTCTTAATTTTAAACTTTAATTTTTGTTGTTTTAAGTGCTATCAATTTTTTTATAAGTCCTATAAGAACTTCAAAAAGTGTTTTTTCCAATTGTTCCATAGAATGTTGTTTTTGTAAAACTTTGAAAAAAATTGTTTGAACTTTGTCTTTCTCTAGATTACATTTAAAAAATAATCCATTTGAAATAGGTCCATGTTGATGTGGCATGCTACTACATCTATTTCACTTTGCTTCAAAAGCCATTCATGATTTGTGGTATGGGTTGAAAAGACAATTTATTATATATACACATGGTGGTAGGAGGTAACACAAAGAATGTAGGATATGTAAATAAGTTAAAAGTTAAAAGAAGACTCTGAAAACCTAAACCGATGCTCTGAACCCTGAACCCACCACCTTGCGTAGGATATGAATGGTAGTGGTTGTCGTTAGGTTTTCCGAAATTGTTATTCTGCAGGATCATGTCTTGCGGAATGCGGTCTTGTGTTTACACCCAACCCCCGCCCCCCGCACGCTTGGTCGGATCCCATTACCCACAATGGGACCCTGACAGGCTAGGTTGGATTGGATTCACCTTCAAATGGAGGATTTAACGTCCTACTTTCTTCAATACGTACCCATGTACACCAAAATTGTCACATTTACAGCCTGAAACATCTCTGTACAGGGAGAAACTATTGCTTATTCCTAAATGGACTAAATTGCACTAAAATGAAGCCCTTTGGAAACCCTTTTTTTTAAGAAATAACACGCAATATAAATATGTAGAGGCAAGAGCAATTCTTCAATCCTTCCAACTGCAATTGCTCTTTTGAGTACCATTGACATGATTTTCCAATAAGGAACCATTGGGCAAATTGGCATTCCAAAATGATTATTGGAATTTGATAAATTTGCTATCAATTGAAGAACTAAAGGGAAATTTCAGAATTTAAGCAATTATTGGTGTAGAATTGAAGAAATGAATTCTTTTCACATTACACACCTTTATAGAGATGGTCTGCGAGTCAATTCCCCAACCTTGTGTGGCCTTACAAGTTGGCTTGTATGCATCAAGTAGTAGGCATTCTTAGTCATGATCCTTAGGTCACAACCTCCAAAGAAGGTGCCAGTACCTCCAAACAATAGAAAATCACTTGTGTGCCCAAGAATAGTTGTAGCTAGAGATAATTATTAGGTTCCCATGATTTTCCAAATAATATTGCAAATCGGTAGATGGACGCCATATATGAGCTCCCAATTCGTTACTTGGGACTCATGTTTTGTTTTTTCTAAATTTTGCAATTTAAGTTATAATATCATACAAAAAGCCCCCCAAAGAGTGTAAAATAAAAATAAATATGTTACATGTCAATATAGCATTTGGTTCTAAATAGACTTTTATCCCTAGAACACCTCTAAAACCTATTTGTAAATAGGTTAGAATCTTGGAGATAGTGCCATAGTGGGAGTCAACAAGTTTGAGGATACTTGTCTAAAATAGCCTAAAACCAATGTGCATGTGACCATGCTTGGATAAATTGGTCTAAAGAGAGTCCAGAGAGGTTCTTAGATAGATTCCCAAAGATAGGTTTCAGTTTCTCCATCCCATCGATGAAATAATAGAAACACTACAACAAAAGCAGTGTTTTATGACTGCAAAAAACGACTGCAGTCAATCGTAAAATCAAAAAATATGACTAGCGTGGAAATCACTGTAGATGACTCGGAATATGACTGCAGCAGTCGTTTAGAAGCAGTCGCTTTAGACATCAGTCATATTGGCAGTCATATAAGTTGAGGGGTATAAATACCCATAATTAGCCATAGTATGCCAACAAGGCGTATATTTTGACTTTCTTTGACTTTTTATTGAGCTGCCCGGGTAAATGAAAAATTCCTACGTGGAATATGACTGTGTTGAGTCATATTTTTTGATGACGTGGAATATGACTGCTCAGTCATATTTTGTGGAATATGACTGCGTTGAGTCATATTTTTTGATGACGTGGAATATGAGTGTAGTTAGTCATATTTTGTGGAATATGACTGCATTGAGTCATATTTTGTAGAATATGACTACGTTGAGTTATATTTCTTGATGATGTGAAATATGACTGTGGTCAGTCATATTTTGCATTCATGTGGAATATGACTGTGATGAGTCATATTTTGCAGTCATGTGGAATATGACTACAGTGAGTCATATTTTTTGATGATTTGTAAAACGACTCTTCTTAGTCATATTTTTCAGTCATATTGAGAGCATCTAGTCATTTTTTGGAAAATATTATAATCATTTTGTGACTCCAAGTAGTCATTTTTTTATTGATATGTATTTTGAATTATGAATTGAACAAATCATACAACGGTTGTAGAATACCAAAGTATATTTGCAATCATATATTAAAATGATTTAACAATTGAATAAAAAATTTCATGTAGTTAAAAACAAAATACATATGATTTTAAAGATATACAAGAAACAATTATATTGAAGAAGGAATGTGACTCCTTTCAATGACATTTATAATTTATTAGTCACAAATACAAAATATGTATATCACAATGAATTATCTACACAAGTCAATAGAGACTATATTTCTTACAATAATATGAAGTGAGTTGAAAGTAGCCTCCAATGTCTTTGTTCCAATTTTGTTTTCTGCATATACAATTAAAAAAATAGGAGGTTAATTTTTAATGAACATACAACAAAGCTCAATCTTCAAAAGTTTACAACAGTAGAAAATATGTAATACAAATTTAGGGTATGAAGAAAAACAATAGTGATGCAAGGAACAAGAAAAAAAAAGGCAACAAGTGCTAAAAGATAACAACAAATACAAGTTAAGATGCACAAGAAACAATAAGGAGCAACTCCTAAGAGGTAACAAGAAACAACAACAAAGAATTAAGATGCAACAAAAAGAAATAAGAAACAAAAAGAGAGAACAAAAAGTAAAAAAGAAGAAAGAAGAACAAAGAATTAAGATGCAAGAAGAAAAAAACAAGAAACAAGAATGAAGATGAAACAAAAGACAACAACTCTAAGAAGTAAGAGTAACTCAAGATGCAACAAAACACAACAACTAAGAAATGAGAGTAAACTCAAGATGCAACAAAACACAACAATTAAGAAATGAGAGTAAACTCAAGATGCAACAAAACACAACAATTAAGAAATGAGAGTAAACTCAAGATGCAACAAAACACAACAATTAAGAAACAAGAGTAAACTCAAGATGCAACAAAACACAACAACTAAGAAACAAGAGTGAACTCAAAGAGACAAGAGACAAGAGACAAGAGACAACAAAAGGTAAGGAAGAAGAGTCAAAAAAAGTAGTGGCTAGGGTTTCAAAACCCTAAAGAAATGACGGCTAGGATTTCAAAACCCTAAAAAGTGGTGGCTAGGGTTTCAAAACCCTAAAAAAATGACGGCTAGGGTTTTAAAACCCTAAAAAGTGGTGGCTAGGGTTTCAAAATCTTTAAAAACGTGGTGATTAGGTTTCAAAATTTTAAACAATGGCTTGTCTATATTTTTTTTGATTGCCCATGTTTTTTTTAGGTTGCCCCAAAACAAATAAATGTTACTACCATGAAAATATGACCAATAATATAACTCAATGTTTTCAAACGAGTTCCCTATCGTTCCCTATGAAATACTTTGGTGTTCCCAATGGACGTATAATATACGCCCGTGAAGTACAAGACCCAAAAACGACTGGCAGTCATATTTTGCAGTCATATTTCTCCCCAAGGTATTGACGTCCAAGAATATGACTGCGAGCAGTCGCCAGTCATCCTCGGTCATAAAACACTGCCGTTGTTGTAGTGAAACTTCAATTGTTAATATATAAGAGTCACTTTTTTAAGACGGGCCAACAAAGGAATCTATGGCCACCAAATAGTAATTTAGGGTTGGAAGCGTGGTAAGGAGTGTAAAGCAAAATTCATTTATCAAAATTCCCTAAGATAGATACATGAGCTTGCACACCTCTTAGAAAACTGCATGAGAGGTTCCCCAAGAACTTTTGGAATTTTTTGACTTGTAGAGATATCCTCATTAGATGGGATTTCCCTACCAGGAAGGGCCGCGAGTTCCCAAGTGGGTAACTGGATGAAATTGGACAAAACTGGCCATTCTCAGGGCTTGCTAACCTGGTCAAGCGACTGCCACGTTGATTTTTTTTTTTTTTTTTTAAATTTTTAACTATGTTTTCCATTTTAAGAACTTTTAATTTTTTTTTTAACAAACAAACAAACTGTCAGCCACGTTCGATGGGGCCCGGGGGAATGGACGGGAGAACGGAGCTAGGAACAGCTTGAAATGGCCCTCCAGCCCCTCCAAATCCCATCTAATGTTTTGGACGATTAACCGCCTAAATCAACAATGGGAAATTCATGAAAAATTCCCAGATTGCGGTAAAAATCTCACTAAAAATTAGGTTAGCCTCTTTTATTCTAATAATGATTTCCAACAAGTTTCAAGGTATTCTAATAGTAGAAGGTGTCCGAATGACCAACATTCCTCCCAAAAATATCAACGTGGCGAAATTTACGTGGAATTGATCGGCGTCCTAAGAGCACACAAAGTTGGAATGAAGTCAACAAAGAGTCTTTCTTACTCCCTAGAGCCTTCCAGACAACCCTAGCTAGTCTCCCTTGTCAGAAAAGGTAACCTCCAAAAGTTAGATTTTTACCTTTTACTGATTTCAATTGGCGCTAGTTTTAGATGAGTTTTCGCAAAAAGAATAGGGATTAGGAAGTCCCCAAGACTGAATATGGCCTTTTGGAGCCAACGATGCAATCCTTTTATGATTTGGAGTTAAGCTCCAATAGTTAAAATGTTGAACTAGCGGAACCCAAAGAAGATGAAAATCCTAAAGATAAGGATGAAAATATAATATGATAGGGTTACCTAGGTTAAAATGAGAGGAGATAGGTTCTTTGGGAGAGTATAAGAGGGCACCCATCTTCCTCTCAAAACCACCTCCAAACTTTGTATTTGGATTTGTGGGATCTAACTTATGTTAGCATTTTTGGCGTTTTAGCCAAGAACCCTTGTATGATGTTTCTTTTGGGCTCTCTTGGCTTCTTTGTTGTTATTTTGCAAGCTCATGGGAGCCATGTATTTCTTAAGTTATTTGAGGATACGCCTTGGTGCTTTGAGTTACCCAACTTAAAATTATTTTTTTGGACTTGTTTGGTCTAGTCTCACTAACATCAAGAGAAGAGTGGTGATCATGTCTTTGTGAAAAGTTAAAGTCCATCGTCCTTGTACTAACCCTAGAATCGCCCCCCACCGTACTTTGGCAATGTCACTTTGGGGGGTCTCTGGCTTTGTGGGTTGAGTTGTTTACGTACTAACCACTTTGTACTAACCTCAGTCACCATATATGTATCTTAGTCTCGTGGTCCACTAATCCTTGTAATACCATGCACGTGTTATGCTAGGTCCTCATTGGAACAACAAAGCCTTGAATATCCCATGAAGTCTGAAGTCCTAGATTGTGTATTAAAAATGTGACTAACAATGGAGCTTTGAACTTAGGAGTCCTAGGAAGTCCTAGATTTGGTGTTAAAACAAAATCACGGTGAAGCCTTAAAAAACCCTTGATTTCTATTTTCAAAGTTGAGTTTTCAAGACGTGCTTGGAAACATCCAAAGTTTAGTATCCAAGAGTAGAAAATCTCTTGGAGGATTAACCCTTTGTGTTGGGTGGGTTAGGCATAATTATTTTTTTTTAGATTTTTTTGGTTTCAGAGGCTAGCCTACCGGACCACCCAACCATCAGCTATCCAACAGCCAGGCCACCCGCCTACCCCATTATAGCTTAGCGACCCAACAGAGCCAAACAATTAAACAACCCAACAGGACCAAGCAATCCAACAGCCAAGTGACTAGCAACCAAGCAACCCAACACTACTAGGCGACCTAGTTGAGTCGGAACCCAACAAAGTCATTGATCCAATAGGGCGGGCCACAATAGCTACCTTTTTTATTTATTGGATTACCTAATTACTAATTAAGGAAGAAAAGGAAAAAAAGGGGGGGGGGAAGTGAATAGAACTAGAGTAGAAGTTAGAATAGGTGCAAATAGAGATAGAAGTGGAAGTTAGAATAGGTGTAAATAGAGATAGAAGTGGAAGTTAGAATAGGTGCAAATAGATATAGAAGAAGAGGTTAGACTAGGTGCAAATAGAGGGAGACAAAGTTTAAACCTAGGAGCAAGAAAAGAAACCTCACCACCACCATTGTCACACGTGCAAGAATGGAGTGAAGGAAGAAGAAAGGTAGTTTAGATAGAGTACGACTAAGGAGATAGAATAGGAAGGGAAAATATCAAGAACCTCCCTGGACCTTTAGATGAGCATTAGGATAACTAACGCGTAAGGTAGTAGTTCAAGGCGCAAGTAATGATTAATTTATGCGTAGAGCCACGTGAAATAGTTGGTGGTCCCCCAACCACCACCATTTAATGTGGCACGAGGAATAGAGCGGAAAAAAACAAAGAGGAGAAAGAAAAAGACCAAGAAAAAAATAAGATTTCTCTTGTAATACAAAAATCGTCACTAAAATACAAATTATCAAATAAATTAGCTAGACTTTCTACAAATTCCAAATGGCGGGCGAGGGAGGATTAGACAACCTAATTCCAGATCTTCAAACTGAGGTAGGAGGGGAATGCTGGTACGTGAGCGAGGAGCGGGGAGCGGCGAGCAGGGAGCAGGGATTGTTGAGTGGAGAGCAGGAAAATTAGGAATTTGTACGAAAATTGGAAGAAGGATTATGAAAAAGGAGACAAACATTTAAAGAAAAGTAGAAGAAATTGTGGTAAAAATTGTGGCCCAAATGGATGAAGATTCATTAAATAATTTGTTCCAATAAAAATGAATTGGATGAAATTAGTTGGATGAATTGGATGAAATTAGTTGGATGAACTGGATGAAATTAGTTGAATGAAGTGGATGAAAGTAGTTGGATGAAGCGGATGAAAATAGTTGGATGTAATGGATGAAATTATCAATGCAAAATTTGATGTCGAAATGGATGGGAACTCGGATGGTAAAAGAAACTTTATAATAAATATTATTTTTATGTAAGGGAAAATAAGATCTAAAGTCAAGATTGGAAAAGCATCACACTCTACAAAAAACAAGCCCGATGATTTATCTTGTCCTACGATTGTAGAAGAATAGGATCCTATTGTCGTAGAAAAATTATACTCGTAGACAATTCTAAAAGATTTTGCAGATGACATCCATCTACACCTTTGGAGAAGTTGCTTTCACTTTGGGACTCTATGCTCGACTTGAGCATCATTGCACTTGGAGACACTGTAAGTGGCCTCAATAGATTTGGTCAAATACAAGGTAGACCATGAGCCTTGTGGAAGGGCTGGACGGGCATGAAGAGGGCCTCACACAAGTCCAATTGACTAGGGGGCAATCCATCCTCCTGGAATTGTGGAAGGAATGAGTGAGGCACAACCTAACAGCTACTAAGCGGATAGTCTACACCATTGAAGACCAGGACGGACACAGGATGACTTGAGCACTATAAGAAACCTGCGTTTTAGTTGGCGTTTTGTAATTTTTTCAGACGGATTTTAGGTGACATCAGGAAAAACAATTTGTATTTTTTCACATCCAAGTTGACATCCAGATGTTATATTGGACATGAAAAAACACAAGTTGGTTTTCCCGACATCACCTAAAATCCGTCTGAAAAAATTACAAAACGCCAACTAAAATGCGGGTTTCTTATAGTGGAGGCAAGTATAACCAACCACAAGCCGTACGGTTGTTTTTCATCCACATAGGCAACGTCGGGATAGCTGAGGTCGAAGTACTTGAGTTAAAAAGTACTAAAATTGAATACTATTTCTATTGGAAATTAACATACATGAATATTGGCACAAGGCTAATGAGTTTACTTTGCATTAAGACTATAGGAAAAAAGTTTATCACCACTATGAAAAATACAGAAGGAATGCATACATTTGATGAAGTGCACATGAGCTCAACACCCTCTAATCAGTTGCAATGAATTTTCTCCATGCATTATAAATTCACCTACTAGTAGTACTTTCAAAATGAACAACTAGAGCGCTTCATCACACCAGTACAAGAGTGATTGCATGTGCCTATTTCTGTACTATTTAATAATATGGTCACTTCTGCAAATGGTGTGATAAAACAGTTTGACAGTCTAAGAAACTAAAGATGTGTGAAAAGAAGATAAAGTAATGTGCATGAAGAAAATTCACGGCAATTGACCAAAAGATGCAATTTGGCTGGGTTGGACCTGAAGGCCTTGGACGGACTTTGATGTGATTCATAGGAAGACCGTGGATATACACCAGTCGAGTGGTAGTGCTTAGAAAGGTTCCACAAGAAGTCCAGATTTGAGTTGAAGAAACCATGGGATTGTTGGCCTGGAGTCCTGGACACCCTAACTACAATGAAGAAGAATTTTAGCCAATTAACCCGTAATCAATCGCAAAAACCAATAAGAAGCCAAAAGGGTTTTAAAAACTTACACATTGAATTTGCCATAGAAACATGGTATTCCTAAAATAATCAAATTGGAAATACATGTGTAGAAATAGATGCTTACTATGTAAGAAAAATGAATGCAAACTGAAAGTCTTCTGCCTAAGCATATAGATAAAAGGTTGTTTCAACCATTACCTTAGTAGTGGAAGTGTGTATAACCGAACGTGTGCACAACTCCTCTCCTGTGTGAGTTGATTCATAGGACGTTCTTCCTCCCATAATATAGTGCTTGGAGCCCATTTCCCGTCAGAGTATAAAAAGGAGAGAGTATATATAGTTTAATATAAGTTATGCATACTGGATATGATCTACAAGTCATCTCAGAACTGACACGACTTCAAGGGCCAATCCTTATTGCATGATATAGTGTGTGGCATCCGTTCAACGGCTGACCTACCCTAAACTCAAACAATATAATTCTTATATTGGATATCTTGAATATTCTTACACCAAATTACATCGTGAATGAATCCCTTCCTAGGAGGAACTATGTGTGGATGACATTGAATGGCACAAAAATATAAACTAATAGGATGAAGATATCCGATTCTTTATCAATTTCCACTTGGCTTTGTGGAATGCTACCCTTGCATAAATCATGGTATATGGATTTTGAATCAATGGCACGTAAATCACTGTACTACATTTTTTTTTTAAATGGTTAGTAGATAAGGTTGAGATGGCCCTAGGTGACATAGGGTTAAATGTTTGTCCCACTGAGGTATAAAAAAATCCACTAAACTCTCCATTCATGTGGAGAATGGAGAAATGACATGTTGGCTGGTATAGAATCCTATGACAGTAACAATGGAATGATTGAAATGTGAACAGTTCAAAGACAAAGACACCATCCAAAAGTATTTATAACCAGAGAGAAAATGGGATAATAAGGCCCTAGAAATATAACATACAATAAAGCCGATATATGAGGTCCGATAGAGCTCAAGTTGTGCTACCCTCACTATTTGAAGTCTCTGAATCTGAATCAAGTGCACAGTCATCTAAAAAATGTAGAACACGTGGATCTATCAACCTAGCCCGATTACTTGGTTGCGGATCTAATGCAACATACTCTTGAGCTTGGACCTCAGTATAAACAGGTAAATGGAATGGTTTGGGTGGGCTTGGGAAATACCCTGACCTCGCAAAAAAAGGAAAGTGCCTTGACCTTGTCACTTTCTTGAGCGGCCTGCATATATCATTCACAAGATAGTTAGATAAACAATTAATGCAGTTGGGTCAAAATCCAATTACAAAAGCTCAGAGTCAAACTTACTTACTGAATCGGTTTGTCATGATGACACGCTCAGGTTTTACATCCTCGTCCTCCATCTCCAAAGAATCAGTATTAGTCGGAGGCGGATCGGCACGGGTAACTATAGACTTGCGCATCTGCGGAGCAATAATTGCATCAAAGATATCCTTGGCTTCCTCAAAAGCCAAGATATGACGTCGCGTAGCACGGCATGCTTGAATACATGAACCTGATAACATACAAACAATTGAAAGGGTAGCAAAATTAAGAACTTGTTCCATGAGAACCATACTAAGTACAAGAATTGAACGAAGAAAGGAGAATTACCTAAAGCTGCCATGCAGTCCACGACCACGTCTCCCTACTTAGTTAGTGCCTCCACTACCATCTGCATAAACTTCCTTGAGCACTCACGGGGCCCTCTCCATGGGATGTCTCCATTCATTGTGACGGCTGCTCTTGGGAGAAAATTTTGAAGAATATCGTCACGACCGACGTTGACACCCAACTCCTTGTGAATTGGAACTTCGTGGAACGGAAACTCTTTAACAGTCATTGGGCCGCTTAGCTTAACCACAAGTGAAATGGAAAACTTCATGGTCTGCAAGAAGGAGCAAGTCAGGATATTGTGCATACAAAATCAAATCATTTGTAAAGAATAATAGGCTTAGGATTAAATTACCGTGGTTGATGGGTTGGTTGTTGATGTAACATGCAAGTGGTTCATCCCTAACCAAGTGACTAGAACTTTGAAGCCGTATGTGCGGCAACATCCAAGGAGGTGGCTACGGTGACGAGAAGATGAATATGGATAAATCACCATGAGGGCGCCATGGTCGTGGAGGTACTCCTTCCCAAAGTCAAAGATGGACAACAAGAAATCCTTCTGGAACTCATTCCAAATTGGAATAGGCGCAGGTAGAGCTGATATTGTTGGGACATGAAGGCCTTCCGGAAGATCCACAATGATTAGGTCCATTGCCTGCTGCATGCACAGTTTACCATTGAAGTATCTTTCCTTATCTCCAGAGTTCTGAAAAGAACAATATACATGAAGTCAATTAACCTTAAAAAGTGGACAAGAATCCCAAGCTTGGGGATATAAGGTAGATGAATGTCACAATAAGTTTAACATTGAGCTTAAGTATTTACAGAGCACAATATTATTCCTATGAAACAATGTAAAAGTCTTGAATGTAGGTAAAAGGTGAGCAATTTTACCATGTCAAGAAAGGCTAGGACGGCATCAAAGGCCTTGTTGTTGTTTGCCAATGTAGCCAAGGACAAGTTAAGGATGCACTCATCAATGTCTGGAATTGGAGGAAGGTTTTTGTTCGATGGTGTCAAGCCGTGCACAAGACGCTCTTGAGTAAGTGAGAACCCAGAGGATTCCTCTGGAATTTCTGACGCACTATAAGCTGGCTCATGCACGGGTGTCTCTGTCTTCCTTTTCCTCCCACCTTTCTTAGTCTTATCTTGTTCTTTTTCAAAACTTTCTTGCTCCTTCTCGGCTTGAGCAGCAAGTCTCTTCTTTTGGATCTCCTCCGATTTCTTCTTGGCCTCGTCCAATTTCTCGAGTTTCTTCTTTTCTGATATCTCCCGTCTCTTAATGGCCCTAGCTTTGGCATCCTCGTCCAATCCAACGAACTCATCCAAATCTAGGTTGACAACCGCGGAACTCTTCAATGATTCAAAGAGAGCCTCCTCCTTAGGTGGAAAGGTGCCAAAATTGCACTCCAAATACCACGGGCACGTAGATAGATGTGCGCTGGTCTACTTGGCCTACTGCGTTGCAGTGAACATGTAGTCGGAATTAAACCGGTCCAACCACATGGTAAGAAACGACGGCAAATCATCCTTGGAAATAGCCTTCTTGGCGTGTAATTCAAATTTGAAGTACCTGGACAAAGAAGGGAATTGTTAGAATAGAAACATTGATACAGATTCCTTGATCAAATTAATCCTATTAACGAAGTTGTCGACGCTAACAATGAAAAGTTTCATGTTTGACTGAAACCTACATAATCCAACGATACATGAAAGGAAATCAATTTAATCATGCGGGTAGTACCTATAAATGATGCGCTTTACTGCCAGTAGTCCTGTTGTGCGCTCCTTAAACGTCTCCAACTTCTTGTATGCATCAGCGCCCTTGAACATTCTTGTATATGCGTAGTCCCACAACTTCATTCTCCAACCCTCCACGTACTCCAACAATGTTTGAGGCTTGCTAGAAACAATGTAGTCAATTGTAATATTATCAGCTCGTATGATTTCGTCGAACATTTCAATAGCTACTTCTTCAATCTGAACGTGTAAAAACAGGAACACAATCAATCAGAAAGAACAAAATAATGGAGATTTCAAAGTCCAGGTAACAAATATGATCATTATAAACACAATCTTCAATCAAAATGGTGAGTATACACATACCCCTGCATACCAACATGCCTTCACGAGGAACTGCATTAATCTGTCCTCATTTACAGGATGTGACGGAAATCTCCTTGCTTCTCAAGTTTGAAAAGAAGAATTCATCCACTTCAGCCACCTCGCTTTGAATGGTGCAACAACATTCGCAGTTGCAAACTTGCAATCATTTGTAATTTCTCGAGTGTCAACTCTAGAGTCGAATACATACTCCAGTGGCGCTCAATCTTCAACCCAATTATTATGTGAGAGCAAGAAATCATTTATCAATCCATAATTTGCAAATAATTCACAGAAAACGGTGAGCCACATTTACCTCGGCTAACCACTGAGGACCAAGGGCAGGATTCGCAACCGCAACTATCTTGTAAAGCTTCTTGTAGGACTTCTCCGTCGCGTCCTTGATTGATAATCTCATTGCCGCGGCAACACCTTCTTTTGTCACCTCGGATGCTTGTGTGTACTCATGATACTTTCAGACAACAACATCTGCGGCTACTGCAATGTCTTGCTGATACACCGGATTCCCATAACCAAGGGATTAGATGTGAGATTTTGGTAAGTTAACGCGTTGGGCATGCACTAATACATATGAAATGATACTATGTTTGAATGCAATACAGAATATGATTGTAATCGATGTATAACACATACCTTGAAAATGAAGGATGTAAAGATCTGAAGGGGCATACTATACCAAGTCTTGCTTGGGTGGGCGCTACACGTGCTAGCTTCATCGGGAGTTAGCAACTCATGGAACTTCTCCAACCCCATGAGACCGTACTTCTGGACACGGTATAACGTATGCACCAGGTTCGTCTTGATGTGTGAATTCTCGGTCTGCCTGGTAATGACGAACAACATGATGTCATTACAAATAATTCAGTGGATATAAGATAATATTCGAAGAGATCTGAAAAGAAATAAATTAGGTTATGGAAGGCATTAACTTACTTGTTAATGTCATGCATAGCCTGCATAGCGACTCCAATTCGATTTTTGGTATCGAGTATGATGGAGTCCATGCTGACATGCCATTCTCATTCTGTGTTGTGTAGTCTCTGGATGTGCCTCATCCAGGATATTCGTCTGTGATTACCATTACAGACGAAGAACTTACAATCAACAAGGTGCCTTAGTGCCGAAATTGACTTCAAGTGAAAATTAAAATCATCGTTGACGGAATTCCACAAGGAACCCCAATCATTCTTCTCAGCATCTGAGAACACTAATGATTGACCTTGCTCATTCGAAGTCGAGACGTAGAAGACACGGGCACCCTCATCATATCCGCCACTGAATTGATTCTCTAGGATTGTTAAGTCACAATCTAAGGTTGGCCGAACCATTGGCATTGGAATCAATCTGCAAAGCGGAATCTTCAAGCGGGACTGATTAGAGAATGTCAATCTCATGCTGGAAATCAGGGACACAGTGTCCATCATCTGAGACCTCCTTATGTTGTCTTCCATATAGTGTGCCTTCAATCCCGGAATGTCGTCCACATCATCATCTCCTGCTTCTGCCGCCTCAGGACAAACCATAGCTTCTGATGTCATGGTATCCTATATTATCATCAATATCCAATACATGAAATTAGGATAATTGAAATCAGCATAGCTACCACAAATTTGAAATGCATCATCATTAGGATCAACGTCTTGATAGCATTAATATAAGTTGATACCACGGTCATCAAAGTCCACAAACACATGTCTCAAAGAGAGATCTATACTCCCCACAACAAAATATCAGGATATCTCCATCAGTATCAATCCCTGAAGTGACCTCGTCAAACTCAATGTCACAAGTACAATACTCTAGGATCTCTACATCATTGGATCCTAAGGAAGTGCAACATGATCATGGCAGTGGCATACGACCCTCCCTCCACATCTCATCTATCCCAAGGTCTATAAGTTGTATGATATTATCTAGAGATTGCGGTAGCGGATTTACGGGAAGGTCGCCGACTATGTCTTGAGGATCATCTTCTGGAGGGTTTTGTAAAGGAACTGGAACTGCAGGGACACCCATAAATACATCTCCTTTTACCTACGTTCATTTCAATTATTCAATATACCATAGTCAGATATGACACATTGATGATATCAATATCTACACCAGTTTCATCATTTCCCTGTGCAGCTAGGCGCACCGCCCCCCCTCCAAGAACCTCATCTCGGGGCCAAGAGGGGGGGTGGCTTGGCTGTCCCGTGCAAGCATGAGTCCCTCCCTTCCCCGCGGTGGCCCGCAGTGGAGCCACTCGACCAATACAAAGACAAACAACAGATTCAAAAAACAGAAGGACTGACATTCTTATCACACCGCCCCCCCTCCGAGAACCTCATCTTGGGGTCAAGAGGGGGGGTGGCTTAGCTGTCCCGTGCGAGCATGAGTCCCTCCCTTCCCCGCGGTGGCCCGTAGTGGAGCCACCCGACCAATACAAAGACAAACAGCAGATTCAAAAAACAAAAGGATTGACATTCTTATCGCACCGCCCCCCCTCCGAGAACCTCATCTCGGGGTCGACAGGGGGTTGGGCTTGGCTGTCCCGTGCGAGATTGGACGTCGCCCGACAAGTAAAAACCCAGGATGAATCTAATTTCAAAACTGAGGCAAGTTCTTCCAGCAAACTCAGGTACTCACTCTCCCTGCGATTGCAAGCATCGGCACCACCCGACCAGTTGATTCCCAATCTAAATTTTCAGAACATCCGCGGAGGAGTGAACAATACCTGTGAAGCTAGGTCGGTTGGCTGGGTATCCTGACCTTGCGCTTCTTCACCCGCCTCCAGTCGAGCCCAAGATCGCAGCTTCGGTGCCATGGCTACTGAGAAACAACGATTTGATGTCGAGAATGTGATCCTTGGGCTGCTTTGTTTTCATGGAAGAGAGGAAGGAGATGAGGTGCTAAGTGGCAATATACGTCAAGGAACCATGTGACAGCCGCCAATACTGTAAGCCCTAATTCCTGAGGTTAGCATTTATCTCGTCAAGTTATTTTCAATGATAAATGTAAGCACGATTCGCTCGAGTAAAAACGGTCTCACTTGATGTCTAACTTGGTATCACTCGCTTTCGCGCCGACCAATTGTGTGTCTTACACATGCGACATTGATTTCTGAGCTCGGCGATTAATCCGTATTGTATAAATGCGTTAGTTTGAGTATGAAATTGTCTTTGAATTTCTTTGGATCAAATTTTCATTTAATTAATGTGAATATAAATTGTTGAACAAAATAGGACGGAAGATGATTCTGGATGCTCACATATCTAAATGCTCTGAAATATATAAAACCAAGATGAACTGTACTGAGGTTTATGAATTATGTTGTTTGATGTAAGATCAGTTATTACTAATCTGTTGATGATTGGTTGAATAATGACACTTTAGGATTTTATCTAGAATTGTAATTATGAAATTTGAATAAATGATGTGTCCAATTTATAAGCATTCATCGTTTAATGAGCATTTATCGATTCCAACTACGATATTTCATTTTCAAACTATTTGCGAGTATAATATAAATTTTGGGATTTACATATATAGTCCACTCTCACATGTCATGGACATGAGTAGCATGCAGTGATATATCTCACTTCAGTGATGAATGAGGTTCAGATACATGATATTCAGTTATTGTCGGTCTGACAATAACTTACCATACATCTGCTGGAGTGTTGGACCAATAGATTTTTGTCATTTAATAATTGTGCTTGACATTTATCAGTATCTCTGTTGATCTATAAACGTATACATATATTGTACTAGCCTACATTGATACCTAACATCCCAATATGTCATGTGCATGCCCCTTCTTCACTATTGAGATATCTACAATCATGACGAAGTACAGAAGCCATTTTCTTGTAGATATGACAATCAACCCTTAATAATGCGTGCTAATTTGATCATTGTCAGTGATTATATCGTGATCATGAGTAGTGCCTCAAATGAAATACATGGCTCCCACCTTTATGCTTATTCTTGATATCACAACAATCTGTCACTGAATGGCCTTTAAATTATGTTTCAGTCCTGGACTTGTTTGTGCTAATTGTCGCAATGTGGCACATCACATTTCTTAGGTGCATACAGTACTATAACCTTCTCTTGGCATAGTAGGAAATGTAGTTGCTTCATTTGTTTAGGAGTTCAGTTCATTCATGGTCGATGTATTTGTTGCAAAACTTGCAATGGTATTGCCGTTGTTTTAATTATATCCTTAGTAAATCATTCGCTGAGGTCTTCGTGACTCTCGCCATTCTTGGTTGTTAGAGCTTAGTAGAAATGTCAGAATTTCCGGACATGGTTCTTGTGAGAGCGACGGGTGAAAGTGTTCCTATTTTATTTCCTGTAGATTTAGATGGTGTTGCTGTTATATCCTCAATTAGATTAAATACTCAGTTTCATTTACAGTTGAGCTCATTGCATGTCGATGAAGAGATATACGACAAAGACTCCGGTATTCTTATCTACACAATTGGAAAACTGCCTGTTGTGGATGGTGCAGATAGCTCATGGCATTTGAAGGCTGGAGTATACAAGGCATATGGTATTGATGGTTTCGAACGATCAGAGTCGGTAGATTTAGTTTCTGGCCGGCGTGCCTCTTCTTGGACAAATCAAACCCCCTTTCTAAAGAATGTCAAAGTCGAGTGTAATGCAATGATCGTCACTCTTCTTAGTGACGATTCTAACACAAACTCTCCGAATCAACCAATTGACCATTCCATCCCTTCAAATTTCAGCGGGCCTCGTAGTTCTTCCACACCACATGAAACTGATACTGACATATCTAGATCAGTCTCAGGATCTGTAACATCAGTCATTGATTGTCTGAAAGCTCTTAGTGGTCGAAAGGGTTGTAGGAATGCTTTGTCCCAACTTGATTACGACAAAATTGTGATAGAGACAGTGTCAGTCCTTCCTCCTATTTTCAATGGCAATGTCATTTTTGAATTACCAAAACTAGATCCTGGAGGTACTCCTTCAAATGCGAGACAGATGGTGGGGATGGACAAGCAGTATAATGGGCATGTGTGGTCCAAAATAGTAACGACCAATATTACAAATTCTCATGGTCTATCGTTTCGAACCTCAATCTGTGTTGGGCATCTGAGATGCATGAACAATAATTGCGAGTACCTTAGCCGTGTACGTAGAACGAATTCCTTGAATGAATTGGAATGGGATGGGTTGACCCCTTGTCCATTAGATGTTGGTGCACAGCATCTCGTAGGCTCGACACTTGTTTGCCGAATATGCAAGCAGCCGCCGAGTTGTATTTCTCGCTGTGGGGCGAGGGTGTATTACGTCATCGGAAATCCAAATGTCACTCGCGCATTCATTCATCTTGGCAATCACCAGCATCCTATCAAAGATGGTGAGCTCCGTGACATGAAGGAGCGAACTCGTCATCTTATTGGAGAGCAGATGGAGAGAACACCATCTGGAAAAAACTCGGCAATCATTTTGGAGGCCACAAAAGACCTTCTGGGTGAGCTTCTCCTTTGTCCATATGGTGAAGTGTCCAAGACCATGGACTTTGTCGAGCTCGTACCGGTACTAGACAAATGCAAGTACTTTAGTTCTCCAAGCATTAGAAATGAGGTAAGCTCGTTCAAGCACTTCAAAAGGTTTGGTGTGATGGATAGCATAACAAAGTTGAGGGGGGCAAGTACTTGGGCATTCATTCAAGAAAGTAAATTTCCAGGGCAAGGGTCAGAGCTTGACAAAGTCTTTGTATTCAAGATGTCAGAGGTCGGTCTAGAAAGTGGTGTAGACTTGGTGAAGCGTATGCAATCCGGCGGTGACCTGCAAAATGCCTGGATCATGTTCGACCATGTCAAGCAGGTCATTGGCTGGACCACTATGGCATGCCACGTTTATGATAGTCTGTATTGTCGCGTGATGACCATTGCCATGTGCGATATGCAATCTGAAGATTGTACTGCCCAAATCTTATTTTGGAGGAACTTAAACAACGTCGTAGAGCGGCATGGTATGCGCCAGATTCAATTCAAGGGATTTATGGCTGACAGTGCTCAAGCAAATTGGAATGCGGTGAGGATGGTATACAGTTCTGGTGACATTGGTATACCAATGGAAAACAGAGAACGAACCTGCCTTTTTCATTGGACGCAATCCATGGAAAAGCATATTAAATCTGATATACGTGGTGACTTACAAGATCAACACAGACTACTATGCAAACAATACAAGAATGCACTTTCTTCAACACAATCAGAGGAGCGCTACCTTGCCATTAAGGCTTGGTAGCTATCATCAGGGGCCACAACAGAAGAAGGACTACATAGTTTGGAGTTATGGCTCTCCTTCTGGCATTTTCGTTATCGGCAATGGGGCGGATTTATGCAACTGGTAAGTTATTCTTTCTCAAAATTCTTACATGTATGCATTTTCATGTTTTGTGACAATGTGATGTTCATAGTTTTCTGTTTTACATTGTACTGCCTGCTTCGACAATTGGAAATCTTGTGTCCATTATTCAACTTGATAAGGCATAAACGAACATGTCACTCTAACTATCACAACAATCATCTTAGTGTTGTAGTGCACCATGTCAACCTTATGTGGATTCCAGTTTAGTAATTTCTTGTCGCTTATGCACTTTGTGTGTTAGAAAAGTATATGTATTTATCCCTCGAGAGACCCCTCTTAGGAGTCTTTCACTCCTGTACACAACGGCATAATTTTCCAAGAATCACTAGCGCTTCATTTGTTGTCCAATTCCCTTCTGCTGCTCTTATGCGTCATATCTCCTATGTGTCATCGATGTCGTGAGATGAGTCAGTTATGCATGCATTGAAATGGTTGCTATGTAGTCCATTTTCACTGATTCTACAAGTGATTGATATATTCAGGATTTAATAGACTCTGAGAAGGCAGAAATGCCTTCATGCAACCTAGCGGAGACTGTGCACAACAAGTGGCTTCAAGAATCAGGAAATCGTGGAAGCGACTTATACATCGCTACAGTTGATGATTTCATTAGGGCCTTCATGCAGATGGTAAGGTTTTACCAATACCTCAAAGGCAACGGAGTTGGCAAGGGCCCCGGCAAAGAAGAATTGCGGCTCCAAGTGGCCCAACGTTCAGCTGAACGTAGTGGAAATCCAAAGGTGCTCACAGATGCTCTTTCAAGCCTTCCGGATGTCTCAAAATTCTTCAATAGGGAGCCTCATCTTGAGGGTGAAGAAGTATTTGGATCACATAAGAGAAAGGCAGACCATCCTTTGGGTTGCGAATATGATTCACATAGACCAGATACAGTTAATTATTCACATCCCCTTGTCCAGACAAGATCCTTCAGAGCTTCTACCAACGCTCCAACTCTGCACCCGATCTTTGAAGACATAGTTCCAAATGTTGAAGTAGAAATCCCATCAGATATGGATACTATAGAGGAATTTTGTAGTCGTACTGGTCCCCTTCCATTCCATATGTCCGATATTCATGAGAGCGACTGTGACAACATGGGCTGGCACATTGCAAGACTACTGAAAACATCTGCAAAGGCATGCTTTGCTCTTCAAGCCCTTACAAAGAAGAAATGCACAGCTCATATTGTCCAAAATAGCGTACCTACAGTTGCACCAACATATACTGGTATGATGGAAAATTACAAGAAGAACAGGAATGACCGAATGGCTTTCTTTTTCTGCAACGACGACATCGAACGTTGTGTGAAAGGTACAAAGCGGAAGTGGGTGTTGTCCAAACCCGCAATTCCTGAAATTTGGCCTGTGAAAAGGGGCACCGCATTATCGCAAGAAGAGGTGTTAGCCTTTGAAGCTATTGGATTCCGGCTTCCTCAACATCAAGTTATTTCACCTCGAAGATTGTTTGGTGGCGAAACCAGTATTCAGTTGGTATTTACTTATCCTATTCCGGTGACACCCGACGACCACCCAAAATTACGATCGGGAAAGGTTATTTGTCAAAATACAAAGGCACCAACGGTGAAACATACAAACAATTTGGCTTCGGCTATGACGTTGGATGCTCGGATTAAGAGGGTGACCATGGTTCCTCATCCTGATTTTGGTTGCATAGTGTGTTTGGTTTCGGGAGCGGAGCCGCGAGCAGAGCAATACATGCTTACGATCTCCTCATTCCCGGAGTGCACATGTCTCTACTTTAAAGTCATGCAGACAAAGTCTTTAGGAAAGCGCAGTCAGTGGGCAAATTGCAAACATCTTTACTTCATTTTCAGTGTTATCTGCAACTTGCAATCTACAGTACATGGCTTTATTCATGCTCCAAGTTTTAGTTTCAATGATGTGAAGCAAGTCCTTCTTAGTGGGATCTTGGACCATGTAGACCCTGTGTAGGAGTTAATGAGTACTTCATGTGCTTCATATGCTTCATGTGCTTCTACTTTTTATTATTTAAAAACTAGTGAGACTAAAAGGGCTACTACTTTCCTAAAAGCTAAACCACCAAGTGCACAAGTTACTGCCTGCTTAGACTACTTGTATTCTGTATTTTGCTTTAACTTCAAACTATATCAAATCCTTTGTATTATCCTCTGCATTTCAAGATTTTCTTTATACTCGTTTTCTACAACATCCTAATCAATGCACTACAAAATATTTTGGTCTAGAGGTCGAGTGCTCTACTCTTAGAGTCATTATAATTATTCCAAAGAATAGCACGATGAAACAATCAGATATATGATTATACTCTGACCCTAAACCGCAAATAATAATCAGTGAGCAACGTCTAGTTGCCCTACACGATCATAGGGCACTGTACATCCGTGGTCATAGGTCCTCTTCTAGTAGATACCTTTGTTTATACATGTTATGGACTCTTCTACATTGTGGGACATTCATTGGATGTTTGCCCTAACCCAACTATCATCCTCTTTTACTCTTGTAATCAATTAATCTTCACAGGCGGGTTTTATCTTTCTTTCATAAATTTCTTTTAGAAAACACTCAAAGTAGTACAGTCCATTTTAATCATTTACTTCATCCATTCATTTCATTTAGGCAGTGTATAATATATGCATCCACTTTATCCATCCACCACCATGTCGTATCATTCACTTCTACCATCCACTGTCATGGATAGTAAAACCACTTTTTTAAGCACTTCTTCATCCCTTTTCCTCAATTATCATTCTTTTGAGTCATCCAATTTCATGGTTTTTTCATCCACTTTT
Source organism: Rhytidiadelphus loreus (assembly GCA_947034895.1). Taxonomy (NCBI): domain Eukaryota; kingdom Viridiplantae; phylum Streptophyta; class Bryopsida; order Hypnales; family Hylocomiaceae; genus Rhytidiadelphus; species Rhytidiadelphus loreus. The sequence goes on along the minus strand of OX344761.1, from coordinate 49,704,177 downwards.
TAGTCGACTTTTTCATCCATTATCATCAATTGTCATCCACTTTTTCATCCAATTCCATCAACTTTCATCCACTTTTTCATCAACATTCATCGGAATTTCATCCTAATTTTCCTCCAAATTTCGAACAATTTTTTATTTTCCATCAAAATCTCCGCTCCCCGCTCGCCGCTCACTGCTCACGTGCTAGCGCCGCTCCGAGGTAGGATACTAAACCCCCACCACTCTGTTAATTGTCTAAATTAGCGACATCATGATTTGAGGCCTAGGAGTAGGATAATCATGTGCCACATTAGTTGGGCCCACTTACAAATGGAGGATTTTGTGTTTTGCATGGGCATGTAGGCGGGCAATAGATGGATCCCAACGTTTTGTAAAAAACGTTAGGGATTTAGTATTGAAGACCGGCATTGTATCTTTAGATTAGAAACTTGGCCAATAAAGGAATGTTCCACTTAGGATTGAATGTACATTAGGTACATCTTTGGACTTGATTCACTTCAAGTTAGTACCACTTCTTATATCAAATGCAAATTTATTTTGACTATTAAGAGTGCAAAGAGGAGGTGATGTAGATTTTGATTGGTTTTGGCAAATTATAATACGAGTATAATGTAAACATCAAATTTTCATTTTTGCAAGTTTTTATTTCTTTTGCATCCCTACATAAACACATTCACAACCTTGCACAACTATGAAGCGCCAAGTGATTACACTAGTTGCATTGTTGAAAAATAGATGAAAATTATTTTTTCAACATATTTGGATGTACTTTGTTTGTTGCAAGTAGCTCCAGCAATAAGCTTTTGAAAGCATTCATAATCCAGATAGTAAGTGCTGGTTTTCTTAGAGGTGAAATTGCATTCCAATTCAATAACTATAGAGGAAATTAACTTTGGTTCTTTTTAGTTGGCTTACTTGAAGAGTTTATTACTATAGAGTTCTACAACAAAGTTTACATGACAATGTATGTGGAAAAAAATTACATTTCTATTTTATTGCAAAAGTCACTTATTCAAAATTAAATGGGATTTCTAAATACAAACTTAGATTGGTAGATATAATTTTTGGAGATAAAGGGGATGCTATTAAAATTTGGATTATAGTAGAATATTGAAGATGTTATCCTCAAAATTCTTTGGAAACCAAAGTCTATTTGCTTAAATCTTCATGTTTCAAGGTAACTAAGCCTTAAATGACAAGCTAAGTCCCTTAGGCTTGGTTTTGAAAGAATCATTGACAAAAAAATGAAAAAATGTTTGTTTTTTAAAATTGGAAAGTTTCAAACTATTGGATTCACTTTCAATAGTGAATATGGCTTACCAATCATTGCATTTAAAATGCAAAGTCAAAACACTGTTCACTTTTCACTTTTGCATGCAATGGTTGTACAAATTTTGAGCAAGCATCAAATCCACACCTTGCTTTAAAGAATTTTTTATTTCCCTTTGGACTTCCTTCTAGGTAGATAAATGTTCTTTAAGGATTAAGGTTAATAATGCAACAACAACAAACTCCATTACAAAAAATTTGAACCCTATAGAAGGCTGTTTGAATTTTGGTAGTGGTGTAAATATAGAAAAAAATTTAAAATATTATATTTTTTTAACTAAACATTTGAAAAAAAAGAATTTATTTAAAATTGAAATTGCCAAACTAAATGGCACTACTGGTGCAACATCAATTTTTGAAAGAAAAAAAAATTTTAATAATTTTTTTGGCTGCAATTGCATTTGTTGCATGCAATCTCGTGGCCCTTTATTGGATTCAGATTTTTGTAATGCAACTTGGAAGGTTTACAAAAAATATGATTACTCCTTGGTTTCAGGGCCCTTTATTGGGTTTAGATTTTTGTAATGAAATTTTTGTAATGCAACTTGGAAGGTTTACAAAAATTATAAGTACTCCTTGGTTTCACGGCCCTTTACTGGGTTCAGATTTTTGTAATGCAACCTAGAAGGTTAAAAAAAAATATGAGTACTCTTTGGTTTTACTTCAAGAGAAAATAAATTTATAATATTGCAAAAGAGTAGGATCTAAGATATTGGAAAATTTTAATTTAATCATTGATTCATGCATCCTAGATAAAAGAACATAGTTCAAAAGACTAGAGACTTTAGTTAGAGCATTGTTGATTTGTTGATGGAAAATAAAAACGGTAAGTTTTTTTTTATAGTGGCTACAATTGTGAAAGTGCACCAAAGCATTTGCACTAACAAAGTCAAACTTGAAATAGATGAATTGATAGACAAATGCAATATCAAAACAATTGCAACATCAAATTATGTAGCTTTCGTCTTGTGGCACCAAATTTTCATTGCTTTTAGTTGTAGCCCTTAGCCATAAACTAATCCTATATATGTCAATATGTTAAAAAACTGTACGAATTAAATCCAACCTAAAGGAAATCACTAAAATAATAATTTGAATATTAATCTAAATTTGATTACAATTTGGTTCATCCTTCTCTTTCTCTCAACACATTTGGATGTGTCATCATTGAGGATATGCTATCATTGTGTAGCAACTTTTGCATCACATAACTATGGAAAACATAATGTCAATACAAGAAAGTTTCGCTGTCGTGGCAAGTTTCGATTGGTTAAGGAAGGGCAATTTAAGATTGATAATGCTCACTGCTTCCCTTGTGCAAATTTTTAGCATGGTGGGTATAAAGTAGAAATTTCATTAGTCTGGTAGTGAGAGAAATCAGAGAGAAATCTCTACTACTACCCACCAATATCAATTTAGTGAGTACGGATTCACCCAACATAATCTAAATGCGTGAGACTTTTGCCATTGTGGCATGTTTTGATTGGTCAAGCAATCAAAAATGTCAAACGGCTTGGCTCTCCTACATTGACATTATGTCCAGTAATTGCGAAGTAGGCGAAGTCATCAAGAATAATTGCAGGTTAGTACCAACCTCACCACTCCCAGCTCGATAGGTCCTAACTGCCAATTATTCTTATAACTTGATTTGCTTTGCAATTACCTAGTCCATAGACCTTTCGAGAATATGATTACAAATTTTCATGAGGGCCTCATTAAGACCACATTGTAACTATTTCCTGAAATCAACTTTTTCTTCTGGCTCTACTCCTGCAACCTCTTCCTCGTCCAATTTGAAAATCGCATACTGAAAATTTGGTGAAGTTGATCAAAAGTGAAAACTGGTGTTTTGTTGTTTGTAGAAATCTGATGGAATGCCAACGATTGGTTGACCAAGTCTTTTGATAGATGTTTACTCTCAATTGTGGAACTTAATTGTTTTGATCCAGTGCAATGGAGCAATGCAAGGGTTGTCTCGTTGTATTTTGTTCAATCATTGTAGATTGATTTCTTTATATGTACTATTGTACCAAATGCTCAATTATGGTTCACTATGGATTCATGGCATACATTGCTACATGCAATCATCTAATTGCAAATTCAGTAACTGCAAAATCCTAGGAAGTAACTCATATCCTGATAGTATGTTACATTGTTCCATATCAAATTGTAGACTTATGTGAAAAGAACATTTGCTAATAAATATGGAATTGATCCATGCCCCAGACATTGCAAAGTACTATTTGATATCTACAACATTGACTATACTTAGACATTGTAACAAAAAGTATGTTAACCAAGACACAAGCACAAAAGATGTTACGACCAATACTTTGTAGCGAAATATCATCATTTCTAGCTTCCTAATTCAAAGTAACATTCAACTTACATGATGATGATTGGAAGGATCTATCCTTCAAATACGAACAAATTTTAATTCAAGAAATCAAGGATTCTACAACTAAACCTATGCTAGAGACAACCAATACTTCAACCTCTAGCTACGTACAAGAAGATGTTGCAGAGATTCTACCTTGACCAAAAAGATTTAGATATTAAGCATTCATTACAAACAATCTAAAGATAGTCTACATTGTTGCATTTGTATAGTTTATTTTCAATGTTCTAGAGATAAAGACAATTACTAAAAATAATAAGTAATCTTTACAATAGATCTAACTTTCTTCAATGTATATTTTTGTAGGTGATTCTTTAGGGCCCACATTTTTTTTTTTTTATAATACTAAGGAATACTCCGTTATTATTAGTATCGATTCTATGAGTGCCGCTTTACTCGCACGAAAGCAACTCCCTCAAAGCAGTTGTGTACCGGAATAACTACGACTCACCTAAATACCGTTCCAAAAGCCGGCCCCCCGCAAGTACACCTGGAGAATGTACCAATCCCAAAGGTAAAAAATACCGTCCCAGCCGGTGACCGGGGCTGCGACGCATCGGTTGCCGGTATCATTCGTCCCTGCCTCTGCGAGAGAGGAGAGAGAGAGAGAAGACTCCTCAAGCGCTCAGTCACGCTCACACACGCCCTGATTTAGTTATTCTCTCAGCACAGGCGCAATCGCTGCCCCTCGGATCTGACGCGGGCCTGTTTTGCATCGATCTGGGCTACCAGATCCGTGCTGCCGTGCTCGCCACTCATCCCAGGTTCATTTGGAGGTAAGAATCGCGTCAGATGGTCGTTTCTCGCGATCGCTACGCCCCTTTTTTGCCATCTCTTTCCTTTCTCGTGCTTCGTTGAAGCTCTCAGCGTCAGATTCGAAGAGAATTTTTTATCCCGGAAGGTTTGGTGTAGTTCCAGGATGGGATTTGTTAATTTGCGTTTGTGCAGGGGTTTGGTAGTTTTTGGTGGTGTTTAGGATCAGTTGACAGGGGGATCGTGATGGTTTGTGGATTTGTTTGTGAACTTGTTGGAATTCGCGGGTTTTAGGGTTTCGAGGGACGTTATGGTGCAGTAGCTCTATTGCAGGTCGATTTTGTGAAGATTCCGACTGTCACTGGTAGGGTAGGTGTTTCGGTGCCATTGATGAATAAAAGGGTGGTTCCTTGGGAAATTCTGAATTTCGGAGAGCTTTTACGGATGGCTTTTACTTACATTGCTTCAGAATCTGTTTATTGTGCCACTAGCATCTATTACTGTAGCAGAAAATTTGAGCGTTCGGGAGATGTCTTTCGATGCAATGTGGCGCGCGATCGGCAAACATGACTTGAGAGAGGTCTTCGAATCTGTTTTAGAAAAGCTTATGTCTCGTCAAATTCAGGTTCACTAGAAAGTTTATACGCCGGAAAATCAGGGTCGACTTAGACATGTCAATCCAGAATTGAGTCGAAGTTAGGGTTGACATAAGAGCGTGATCTGGAAAGTTGAAGTATTCAGGATTTAATCTGGACACTCGTTTATGAATCCTCTCATTATGATCTAAGAACATTAGAGTCTCTGTATAATCCTTTTGAGTGTGTATAATTAGGGCGGATAGTACATCGACCGATGGATAGTACTTCTTGTAAGATTTGGGATGTGCTTTCCAGTTGTAGTGAAATGAATTGTGTTTGAAGGTGGACATTTTGTGATTGGGCAGCTCCTATTGGAGATTTTGAGCGCAGTTAAAAATGGTCGCCAGCGAAAATGGTTACGAGTGCCAGCCTCTCCTTGGTACGCTCTATGGAATCTTCGTCCAGTGTTATCTTCTCTATGTTATATTTTGGCGACAGTGTGTGGAAACTTCATTCATCGAAGCTGTTTATTTTTCAGAATCCTATTTTGCTGCTCATACTCTGTTCTTGAACATATCATTACGAATCTTTTTTTGCTGTTGAAATAGGATGTGCATTTTGGATTCCTTTTGGCTCTCATGCAAGGTGGAATCTTGATAGAGGTCAGAGCTAGGTACTTATGTTAAGCACTCACGACCTTCACAATGTTGCGCAGAGTACCGAACTGTTTCAGGTGTGGCAGGTCCACTCGTCATTCTTGAGAAAGTGAAGGTTCGTTATCACGCACCCCTCGAAAGTTGCTCCGCATCTTGCGTCCCTTTTCATCTTGCGGTCCCTATTCAATATTCTGGAGTTGTATGGTGTGGACTTGCCGTCGAATCTAAATCACCTTTGGGCCTTGGTAACGGCAGGGTCCCAAGTACCAAGAAATTGTGAATCTCCGTTTGGGTGATGGCACGCGGCGACGAGGTCAGGTCCTTGAAGTGGACGGTGACCGAGCTGTTGTACAGGTTTGTGCAGTTCTGATTCTGGTTTCATTCAGGATTCTGAAGAACTCATTATTATTGTCAATCAGAAATCATCCCGAAAATAGACTGCTTCTTGAGCCTTTGATATCCGGAATGGATTTGAATTTGGTCCAATCATGACCCCCAAAAGAATGGGACGGCATGCTATATCGAGAGTCTGGACTGATAAATTGTGCATTTTGGTTGCAGGTTTTCGAAGGAACCTCGGGCATTGATAATAAGCACACCACGATTGAGTTCACTGGAGAGGTAATTCAAACCCTCGTTCTTTCTAGATCCGTGGACTTCAGTCTCCTGACTCATGGACTCCTTGGCATTTTATTGAACATTATGCTGTTCACAATAGTAGGTATTGTTCCGGAAAGAAAATTTGTTGACTCCTAGCCCTTATTGTTGTCCAATTGGTTTCAACTCCCTCACAGGTTGTCTTCGCTGCAAAGGCGGAAGGTCTTCGTCTACATGAATCCCTGGCTAGATTTTGAGTCTGTGCATGTCGTTGTTATGATGTAGGTGCTGAAAACCCCCGTGTCCTTGGACATGCTGGGACGTATTTTCAATGGGTCCGGGAAACCCATTGACAACGGGCCTCCAATTCTAGCCGAAGCTTATCTCGACATTCAAGGTGCTTGCACTTGCCACAGCTTACAGCTTGTCATTGGGTGGAGTGTTTTGGAATGTTTTGCAGCATGCATGTAAGCCATGGTTTTAAGAGGTTGCTTGATGTTGCGACAGGTGCCTCGATCAACCCGAGTGAGCGCACGTACCCCGAGGAGATGATTCAGACGGGAATCTCCACGATTGATGTGATGAACTCGATTGCGCGAGGTCAGAAGATTCCCCTGTTTTCGGCTGCTGGTCTTCCCCACAATGAGATTGCCGCTCAGATCTGTCGTCAAGCTGGTCTTGTTCAGCGTTTGGAGCAGGAAAAGAATCTCCTGGAGGTGAGCTGCTTGTCCACCCAGAAGCTGTGAGCAGCGTGGTGTATTTCATTCTCGTGTGTGTTGGTTTGCAGGCCCGTGTTTCGATCCTTTTCCGTGTTTTTGATTTTTTTTGTGTATTGAAGGGAGTGTTTTTAGCGTCGAGGATGGAGTATGATTGTATATCTATGATGCTTGAGTTTTTTTTATTCTCGAGACCCTTGAGTTCGGCGTTTGTGTGTTTGTCGGAGCGCCGTTGTGTTGAGTTGTTCATGTGTGTGTGTGTGTTTTCCAGGATGAGCCTGGAGAAGACAACTTCTGTATCGTTTTCGCCGCTATGGGAGTGAACATGGAAACCGCGACGTTTTTCAAGCGCGATTTCGAAGAAAATGGTTCTATGGAGCGCGTGACTCTTTTCCTGAATCTGGTATTTGGCGCCTTGTTTTGGTGGTGGTTTTAAGTGTCTTCCATTTATCGAGTATGCATTGACCGTTGTGGTCTTATGCGACAAGAGTTGAAGAAGAAGTGAGTGTTGTCTGAGTGCTCAGTTTGAGTAGCCTTGAGGAGGTTTTTTGTGAAGCAGATCGATGTTTGCAACGTGCATGTTGTTTCTGATTTTTTATTTTTTTTGTAGGCTAATGACCCTACCATTGAACGCATCATCACTCCTCGAATTGCGCTGACCACTGCCGAATACTACGCCTATGAGTGCGGGAAGCACGTGCTGGTGATCTTGACGGACATGAGTTCTTATGCGGATGCATTGCGTGAGGTACGATTCTGTGCTTGTAAGTAGTGTTTGTGGTGGTGATCTGTTGAGAGTAGGAATCCTTCTCTGGTTGAATTCCGCTCCATTTGATGTGCTAGTGCATTCCCGGACGGCTTCCTTTGGGGTTTTCAGGGTACGCCGTTGAGTTGGACCTCCGTGTGGACGTGGAGTGTGCGCGATGGCTGATGCGTTTTAGTTTTCCTTTTTCTTCTTCCCCAGGTTTCTGCTGCTCGTGAGGAGGTTCCTGGTCGTCGCGGATATCCTGGTTACATGTATACCGATCTGGCTACTATTTACGAACGTGCTGGTCGAATTGAGGGTCGTAAAGGATCCATCACTCAGATTCCTATTCTGACTATGCCCAATGATGGTTGGTCCACTCTCCGTCGATTCCAGTATTGGAGATTTGGTTGTTTTTTGTATTGTTGCTCTTTTTCCGTGTTTCTTGTGTGTTTGGTGTCTATTGCATTTTTTTTTTCATTTGGGTCTCTGAGTTTCATGTGTGTTTCGTTGTGAGCAGATATCACCCATCCTATTCCCGATCTGACCGGTTACATCACCGAAGGTCAGATCTATGTGGATCGTCAGCTGCAGAACAGACAGGTACTGGTTGAAACTGTGCATTCGTGCTTTATTGTAGTTGGGGAATTTGGAGAACGGATTTCTCTCTTTGATTTGAGTACCAGTTGGTGACTGGACACTCGGCGTGTTTCCTGCTGATGCAGATCTACCCGCCTATCAATGTTCTTCCATCTCTTTCCCGATTGATGAAGGTGCGACCTTGGATCAGTCCTCTTGATTATGTTTGTTGTGAGTTCATTTTTCGAGTTTCTGTGGGTGTATGCTGGAGATATTTCCATGTCTTTGTGGTAACTGAATTTTTGGATTTTTTCACCTGCATAGATTGTTGCGTTTTTGTTTTGAGATGTGGTCTTTTCTCGGATCTTTGTATATGACGCTGACGTGGTTTTCGCTTTTGTCTTTCAGAGTGCCATTGGTCAGGGCATGACTCGCAAGGATCATTCCGAAGTCTCCAATCAGGTCCTAAATTTTTTTTTCTACCTTTTTTCTTTGGTGTGTCCCATTATGTTGCAGATTCTGTTTAGTACTGGGGCTCTGACTGTTCTGTACAATATATTGCTTTCTTCTTTCTTTCTTTCTTTCTTTCTTTCTTTCTTTCTTTCTTTTTCTTGGGACTGTTTTTGCATATGTGCATGCGGAGAGAATATTACTTTGTTCGTGGCATGTTCGTGTGTGATATTTGTAATGAAGGGTGTCATGATCCGGGAAGTTTTCTTTAACCCATTATGGATTGCAGTTGTACGCCAATTATGCCATTGGTAAGGATGTTCAGGCCATGAAGGCTGTGGTGGGAGAGGAAGCGTTGTCTTCGGAAGATCTGGTACCCCTTTCTCTTCCGGTGCATTATGGAGCTGGAGTTTGGTGCTTTTATTTGTTGCATAGTTTGACTCATGTTTGTTTCTGTGTGATTCTGTTGACTTGACGGTGATGGTGTGGATTGTTTTTCTTGGCAGTTGTATCTTGAGTTCCTTGACAAGTTTGAGCGTAAGTTCGTTGCTCAAGGCCCTTACGATACTCGCGACATTTTCCAGTCGTTGGACCTTGCTTGGTCGTTGCTTCGCATTTTCCCTCGTGAGCTTCTTCGCCGTATCCCTGCGAAGACTCTCGACGAATTCTACAGCCGGAACTCAGACCATTAATTGGTGTGGGCCGGAGCTTTGGTTCAGGTTTAGGGGTTTTGTTCTTATTGGGGGTGGGGTGGGGGGGGTATTGTAACATGGAGGTAAATTGCAAGAATAATCATTGATCGTCCTACATTCTGAAGTTTTCGCAGTGATCACATTTTGCAGTCTTTATCGATTTTTCGTGGCTGTATGCTTTGCAGAGGGATTGGTTTGGTTGTCATCTTGTCCTGAATGAGTTTTTTTCCCCATGTGTTTCCTTATTTTTATGGTATATGGTCACTGTGGAATCAGGTTATTTCGCCTTAGTTATTTTCTGATTTCACATTTTTTGTTTTTCCGAATGCTTGACTTTCTCTAGAGTTGAGTTTTGCATTTTTGGCTTGATGTTTATCAAACTTATTTTGTCATTCAAGATGCTGTTCAGCTTGAGCAACGAATTCATCCCTTTAGAAACACAAGGCAGAAGCTCCTCAGAAGCTGGTGGCCGGCTTCGAGAGATATAAAACGAAAATGAGGGTCCCAGCTAGGCAAGACTGGGACGCTGAGGCCAAGTAGTGGCCAATGGCCAATGGATGGCTTTAGAGATTACTGTAGAAATGGAGAATGCACATGTTCGTCAAAAAACGGATCATTTTTGGCAAAGTATCCTTGTCATAGGTTTCAGCCTATTGGTAGGAACTAGCATTTGAATTCATGGACTCTAGAAAATAAATAGGAAAGATGGGAAAGCGTATTGATAATGGGGGCTTTTGCTATGTTCCCACGTCGTCTTATGCAATTGGTTGTTTGGGTAGGAACACACTTTTAATTGCGAGGTAATTCACACTTGGGTGCTTTTATAACCACCAATCCTATGTGAGTGGTGATGTGGAACCCTGATCAGACCATTGTTGAGGTGTCAACAAGCATTGACTTCTAAGAAATAGTTGTCAAACTTTGAAGAATTTAGATCTTAGAAAATTGTGGGAGATCTTAGCTATTAAGGGTCATAGTGGCTCATCATGAAAGAGTAGCCTTTGAAAATTAGATGATATTAGTGGAAAGTGGGGGGTCATAGTGGCTCATTATGAAAGAATGGTCTTTGAAAATTAGATGATATTAGCGGAAGTGGTGAAAAAGTTGTAGACTACTTTTGTTGAAGAGCATTTATAGATTTATTGTTGCCAAATCAACAAATGCTCAACTCATGATGCTTAATCTTTGCTTTGTATGCTTTATCAAGAGTGTAGTAGATGCAATATCCAATTCGACAAGAAGAGAGATGTGTTGTGCTTCACCTAGCTTGTAGATGAAGTTGTGATCAAACCTTGCATAGAGTCGCATCGTCTCATTCTTGAAAATGGCTTGAAATCATGCCTCAAGGCTTTAGAGGTTAAATTATATTTGAAATGATAAAAAATCATTTAAAAAATTTTGAGTTGAAAAAAAATCTTTCTTTTATTCAATTATAGATGTGTAAAATTTTGGCACTCGATTATAAAAATAAGTATATATTCTTAGTGCATTTATATTTATAGAACATTGTGACATGCCATAAAAAGTTTTCTAATTTAATTGGTAGGTTTTCTAATTTAAGAGGCTACAAGGATATTAGTACCAATAAATACCAACATCAATTAATATAGAATAAAAAAAATTAGTATTTATGTATAAATTCAATAATTCCCAGCAAAGTCTAAAAGTTTCAAAATTACAAAATTGTTAATTTGTGACTATATTTTTGGAGTACCCGTAGCTTGAAAACATACCATACTTAGTCAATTGCCAGCTCTTTGGGAGAGATGTAAAATGCTTCTTTAGCCTCTTCAAATTCTTCTTGTGATTTGTAGAAGTTCTCTTTCTCCAACATACAATAAAGAGTTTGTCTATAGTCATCTTCACTTCTCTTATCTTTTCTTTTGGATTGAATTCATAACAACTAACATATCATTGTATTTGTAAATATTAAACTACAACAATGTGTATTCCACATTCAATCGTCTTTGACATCATTGAATTTTAAAATGATATAGCCAACAATAAAAAGACCTAAGTTTTTAGGAGAAGGATTTGTCAAAGTGCATTATTCATTATTTTAAATGAGATAACTCCTCTAGGATTTTTAATGCATTCAATAGTGAACCTTTAACTAGAACTTTCCAAAAATGAATTCAAGAAGTTCTTAATGCATTCATGGCATCTACAAAACTCCTCAACTTGCTCTAAGGAATGATAGACATATAAGTCTTTTTATCTCATTCATTGTTTTTGTAGGCTCTTGAATTAAATCTATTTTATGAAATGGATAGTCTAGTTAGAAGAATTTCTAACTTTGTGCTCAACTCCAATATGGACTTAGTATAGCAAAATATTAGTAAGGGTGGACTTCTATACACTTGGAAATCCATCAAATCTTACATGAAAGATAAAAAAAACATTTAGAATTCAAAATAGGAATGTGCAATAGTTGAAAGAAGGAAATTGGAACTATTGGCTTGTAAAATTTTTGAGGGAGTCTTGTAAAAAGTAAGTGAGATAGGTTTCTCGCTTCCAAAAAACTATTTTTACATTAGACTTTAGTTTTTGTTTGTTTTTAGTTTGATAATAAGGCAATGCCACTCCTTAGTTGTACTTTCTTCCTACTCTTATAGAAGCAAAAGCATTTTGAAACTCTACAAAGGCAATTCCAACTCTAAAAAAGCTGAAGATTCATTTCAGAAGCTTACATACTTCCACTCTACAAAGACTACAAACCTCAAAAGTTAAAATCAAAAAGTTGAAGCAAGTGGATACAAATCAAATCTAGAGTAGTCCTTGGGCTTCTCTAAAGGGAAAAAAAAGGATGACACAAAGATGCTAATTGAGAAAATGAACAATACACTGCATGACAACCTAAACACAAGCTAGATTGACGACCAAGACAAGTACTTATGTTCAAGCCTACTAGGTTGTTCACGTACAAGCTATGTTCATCGATGTTAATTCAAGTCACAAAAATTTGCTAGATCAAAAAAATCTAGGAAAGATATACTTGTATAAATTCTTGTATTATCTAGAAAATCAATTTTACATTTCCCAATAGTGAATGAAAATCATTGAAAAGTAGATGAAATCAATATAATTTAATTGAAAGGGTACAAATATTGATGAATTGCAAATTTCTACACTATGGATTCCATTGGTATTACACCCAAAAATGTTTAAAATCCTTAGAAAATTTCTACCAAGATTTTTAGCCAAAGCTGAATCATCTAACTTGATGCAAGAAACAAAAAAACTTACAAAAAGCGAGGAGGTTGCCCTTGCAAGCAATGTCAACGCAATGTTAGTCCAGTTGCATTTTGCATCAATATAGTAGTGGCAACCATTTATATATTGTGCTCTCTTCCAAAAAATTGAATACCACAAGTGTAAGATACAATCACCACTCCTCTACCAAATATTTAACCCATAAATGACATTGCAACCAATTTTTAGCCAATGAATGACAAAGAATCCTTCAATGTAGGACAAAAATGCAACTATTCATTCTTCCAATTTTGTGTAAAAAGGGAGGTCTTCTATAATAGTTTGACTTCCAATGAATATTTTTAGATTTTTTTAAACCAATGATTCACTCAATACCCCAATGGATGATGTCCATAGTTGTCAATCCATCCTTTAACCCTTAAACAATGAGTTCGTCATTGTGGAAATCAGTTGTTTTGGAACCGTGTAAATTGTTGGCTTAAAAAATTGCAAAAGCACTCATTGGTAGTCAAACTATTGTAGAAGACGTGTCCTTTTCACACAAAACTGGGAGGATGAATAGTTGCACTTCTGTCCCATATAGAGATATTCTTTGTCATTCATCGTCCGGAAAACATCCTTAGTGTCGTTTATGGGTTGAGGGTTAATTGTTTCTAGAAAATAAGGTTTCATAGATGCTAAAAAAAAATTTAAAAGAAAAATACTATACAAGAGAAATTGCAAAAAAAAAATTCCCAAAAATTTTGGCACCTTTTTTTTACAATTATTTTCTGTAGATCCTGCCCTACAGATACGGAAATGTCACTCTTTGCACTTTTCCGAGTTCAACATGAAAGCAGAACCGCAAGACTCAGCGGATCTCCAAGGCACCAAAATACCGTTCCAAAAGCCGGATCCCCGCCAGAACAAAAGGAAAAATTACCGGACAAGACGGTGACCGGGGCCGCGACGCGTCGGTTGCCGGTGACCGCGCCCTTGCCACAACGACAGATAGTTCACAGGCGCTCGCGCACAGACACGCGCTCGGTCTTCTCGCAGCACAGGCGCAATCGCTGCCACTCGGATCCGTCGCGGGACTATTTTGTATCGACTTGCGCTCTCAGATCTGCGCTGTTACGCTCGCCGCTCATCTCAGTTCCATTTGGAGGTAACAATGGTGTCGAATGGTTGTTTCTCGCGATCGCTACACCCTTTTTTTCTCCATTTCTTTGCCTACTTGTGCTTCGTTGGTGCTCTCAGCGTCAGATTCTATCAGCATTTTTTTTCCCTGAATTTTTAATGTAGTTAGAGGATCCGATTTGTTGATTTGCGTGTGTGCGGGGGTTTGGTATTTTTTGTAGTGTTTAGGATTAGTTGACAGGGGGGATCGTGATGGTGTGTGGATTCGTTGAAATTCGCGGGTTTTAGGGTTTCGAGGGAGGTTATGGTGAAATAGCTCTGTTGTAGGTTTTTTTTGTGAAGATTCCGATTGTGACTGTTAGGGTAGGTGCTTCTTTGGCACTGAAGAATACGAGAAGATTACCTCTGGAAAATTGTTGACTCCGGAGAGCTTGTATGGATGTCTTCTAGTTACATTGCTCGATAATCTGTAGCAGAAAATTTGAGAGTTAGGAAGATGCCTTTCAGAGCAATGTGAGGTGCGATCGGCAAACATGACTTGAGAGAGGTCTTCGAATTTCAAACTAGAAGAGCCTTTGTCTCGTCAATTTCAGGTGTACATTGAGATTTTAAATACTGTAAGGGCAAAGACCGTCTAGCCTTGTCCGTCCAGTATTGAGTCGAAGAGCGTGCTGTTGTGTTAGCTAGAAACATGACGTAGCCAGGAAAGAATTTGAATTGCATTGGGAATTCGTTTTTCAGTCTTCTCATTGTGGGCTAAGAACATTAGCGTCTCTCTCTAATCCTTTTGATTGTGTTTAACTAGGGTGTACATCGACCGACGGATTCGTTTGGGTAGTACTTGTATGATTTGAATGTGCTACCCCATTGTAGCATCACGACTTACGTCTGACGGTGGATATTTTGCGATCGGTCAGCTCCTCTTCGGAGATTTTGAGCGCAGTTAAAAATGGTCGCCAGCGAAAATGGTTACGAGTGCCAGCCTCTCCTTGGTACGCTCTATGGAATCTTCGTCCAGTGTTATCTTCTCTATGTTATATTTTGGCGACAGTGTGTGGAAACTTCATTCATCGAAGCTGTTTATTTTTCAGAATCCTATTTTGCTGCTCATACTCTGTTCTTGAACATATCATTACGAATCTTTTTTTGCTGTTGAAATAGGATGTGCATTTTGGATTCCTTTTGGCTCTCATGCAAGGTGGAATCTTGATAGAGGTCAGAGCTAGGTACTTATGTTAAGCACTCACGACCTTCACAATGTTGCGCAGAGTACCGAACTGTTTCAGGTGTGGCAGGTCCACTCGTCATTCTTGAGAAAGTGAAGGTTCGTTATCACGCACCCCTCGAAAGTTGCTCCGCATCTTGCGTCCCTTTTCATCTTGCGGTCCCTATTCAATATTCTGGAGTTGTATGGTGTGGACTTGCCGTCGAATCTAAATCACCTTTGGGCCTTGGTAACGGCAGGGTCCCAAGTACCAAGAAATTGTGAATCTCCGTTTGGGTGATGGCACGCGGCGACGAGGTCAGGTCCTTGAAGTGGACGGTGACCGAGCTGTTGTACAGGTTTGTGCAGTTCTGATTCTGGTTTCATTCAGGATTCTGAAGAACTCATTATTATTGTCAATCAGAAATCATCCCGAAAATAGACTGCTTCTTGAGCCTTTGATATCCGGAATGGATTTGAATTTGGTCCAATCATGACCCCCAAAAGAATGGGACGGCATGCTATATCGAGAGTCTGGACTGATAAATTGTGCATTTTGGTTGCAGGTTTTCGAAGGAACCTCGGGCATTGATAATAAGCACACCACGATTGAGTTCACTGGAGAGGTAATTCAAACCCTCGTTCTTTCTAGATCCGTGGACTTCAGTCTCCTGACTCATGGACTCCTTGGCATTTTATTGAACATTATGCTGTTCACAATAGTAGGTATTGTTCCGGAAAGAAAATTTGTTGACTCCTAGCCCTTATTGTTGTCCAATTGGTTTCAACTCCCTCACAGGTTGTCTTCGCTGCAAAGGCGGAAGGTCTTCGTCTACATGAATCCCTGGCTAGATTTTGAGTCTGTGCATGTCGTTGTTATGATGTAGGTGCTGAAAACCCCCGTGTCCTTGGACATGCTGGGACGTATTTTCAATGGGTCCGGGAAACCCATTGACAACGGGCCTCCAATTCTAGCCGAAGCTTATCTCGACATTCAAGGTGCTTGCACTTGCCACAGCTTACAGCTTGTCATTGGGTGGAGTGTTTTGGAATGTTTTGCAGCATGCATGTAAGCCATGGTTTTAAGAGGTTGCTTGATGTTGCGACAGGTGCCTCGATCAACCCGAGTGAGCGCACGTACCCCGAGGAGATGATTCAGACGGGAATCTCCACGATTGATGTGATGAACTCGATTGCGCGAGGTCAGAAGATTCCCCTGTTTTCGGCTGCTGGTCTTCCCCACAATGAGATTGCCGCTCAGATCTGTCGTCAAGCTGGTCTTGTTCAGCGTTTGGAGCAGGAAAAGAATCTCCTGGAGGTGAGCTGCTTGTCCACCCAGAAGCTGTGAGCAGCGTGGTGTATTTCATTCTCGTGTGTGTTGGTTTGCAGGCCCGTGTTTCGATCCTTTTCCGTGTTTTTGATTTTTTTTGTGTATTGAAGGGAGTGTTTTTAGCGTCGAGGATGGAGTATGATTGTATATCTATGATGCTTGAGTTTTTTTTATTCTCGAGACCCTTGAGTTCGGCGTTTGTGTGTTTGTCGGAGCGCCGTTGTGTTGAGTTGTTCATGTGTGTGTGTGTGTTTTCCAGGATGAGCCTGGAGAAGACAACTTCTGTATCGTTTTCGCCGCTATGGGAGTGAACATGGAAACCGCGACGTTTTTCAAGCGCGATTTCGAAGAAAATGGTTCTATGGAGCGCGTGACTCTTTTCCTGAATCTGGTATTTGGCGCCTTGTTTTGGTGGTGGTTTTAAGTGTCTTCCATTTATCGAGTATGCATTGACCGTTGTGGTCTTATGCGACAAGAGTTGAAGAAGAAGTGAGTGTTGTCTGAGTGCTCAGTTTGAGTAGCCTTGAGGAGGTTTTTTGTGAAGCAGATCGATGTTTGCAACGTGCATGTTGTTTCTGATTTTTTATTTTTTTTGTAGGCTAATGACCCTACCATTGAACGCATCATCACTCCTCGAATTGCGCTGACCACTGCCGAATACTACGCCTATGAGTGCGGGAAGCACGTGCTGGTGATCTTGACGGACATGAGTTCTTATGCGGATGCATTGCGTGAGGTACGATTCTGTGCTTGTAAGTAGTGTTTGTGGTGGTGATCTGTTGAGAGTAGGAATCCTTCTCTGGTTGAATTCCGCTCCATTTGATGTGCTAGTGCATTCCCGGACGGCTTCCTTTGGGGTTTTCAGGGTACGCCGTTGAGTTGGACCTCCGTGTGGACGTGGAGTGTGCGCGATGGCTGATGCGTTTTAGTTTTCCTTTTTCTTCTTCCCCAGGTTTCTGCTGCTCGTGAGGAGGTTCCTGGTCGTCGCGGATATCCTGGTTACATGTATACCGATCTGGCTACTATTTACGAACGTGCTGGTCGAATTGAGGGTCGTAAAGGATCCATCACTCAGATTCCTATTCTGACTATGCCCAATGATGGTTGGTCCACTCTCCGTCGATTCCAGTATTGGAGATTTGGTTGTTTTTTGTATTGTTGCTCTTTTTCCGTGTTTCTTGTGTGTTTGGTGTCTATTGCATTTTTTTTTTCATTTGGGTCTCTGAGTTTCATGTGTGTTTCGTTGTGAGCAGATATCACCCATCCTATTCCCGATCTGACCGGTTACATCACCGAAGGTCAGATCTATGTGGATCGTCAGCTGCAGAACAGACAGGTACTGGTTGAAACTGTGCATTCGTGCTTTATTGTAGTTGGGGAATTTGGAGAACGGGTTTCCTTCTTTGATTTGAGTACCAGTTGGTGACTGGACACTCGGCGTGTTTCCTGCTGATGCAGATCTACCCGCCTATCAATGTTCTTCCATCTCTTTCCCGATTGATGAAGGTGTGACCCTGGATCATTCCTCGTGATTATGTTTGTTGTGAGTTTATTTTGTGAGTCTCTGTTGGTCTCTGCTGGAATGCCTTTATGTCTTTGTCGTAGCTGATTTTTTGTTTTTGGCATCTGCATAGATTGTTGCGTTTTTGTTTTGAGATGTGGTCTTTTCTCGGATCTTTGTATATGACGCTGACGTGGTTTTCGCTTTCGTCTTTCAGAGTGCCATTGGTCAGGGCATGACTCGCAAGGATCATTCCGAAGTCTCCAATCAGGTCCTAAATTTTTTTCTACCTTTTTTCTTTGGTGTGTCCCACTGTGTTGCAGATTCTGTTTAGTACTGGGGCTTTGAGTGTACTGTACAATATATATAGCTCTCTTCTTCTGGTTTTTGTTCATGTGGAGAGATTGTTATGCTGTTCGTGGCATGTTCGTGTGTGATGTTTGTAATGAAGGGTGTCATGATCCGATAGGTGTTCTGTAACCCCTTCTTTGATTGCAGTTGTACGCCAATTATGCCATTGGTAAGGATGTTCAGGCCATGAAGGCTGTGGTGGGAGAGGAAGCGTTGTCTTCGGAAGATCTGGTACCCCTTTCTCTTCCGGTGCATTATGCAGCTGGAGTTTGGTGCTTTTATTTGTTGCGTGGTTTGGATCATGTTTGCTTCCGTGTGTTTCTGTTGACTTGACGGTGATGGTGTGGATTGTGTTTTTTGGCAGTTGTATCTTGAGTTCCTTGACAAGTTTGAGCGCAAGTTCGTTGCCCAAGGCCCTTACGATACTCGCGACATTTTCCAGTCGTTGGACCTTGCTTGGTCGTTGCTTCGCATTTTCCCCCGTGAGCTTCTTCGCCGTATCCCTGCGAAGACTCTCGACGAATTCTACAGCCGGAACTCGGACCATTAATTGGTGTGGGCCGGAGCTTTCCCTTGAAATTAGTGTATATTTCCTTTTTGGTTGTTTTATTGTATTATTGTTTCATCCCTGAGTTGGGGATCAGACGTATGGTCTGAATGCTGTCCTCTTTATGTGATGCAGAGTTTCCTGAATCCTTTCTAGACACTGCTTTTTTGTGGTTGTCTTATTTCTTTTTCTAGAGGTATTCGTAATTTTTTTTTTCAGTTTCGGCACTTGTGTGTTATGATTTTTTGCGGCGTTCTGGGAGTGAGATTTTGCAATCTGCTGATTGAAGCTGGTGGTTGAATTGTGGCTTTGGACGTACAATTTGATGCACCGGATCTAATGTTATGATATCCCATGTTGCAAGGTTTTGGGGTCGAGGTAAAAGAAGAGGATTTAAAAAAAAATTCAGGGTATTTTTTTCTAATATTGAAATATATCTCAAGAACCAGCCATGGGTCTTTGCGATATCTATTTAGAATTCTACAAATGAATTCCTATTTTTTTTCAAGGACTATAGGGGGCAAAATGAAGTTGCTTGAGAGTGTCAAATTAAATATCTTACACCAATAGTAGTGGGGGAACATTGTGGTAGGTCAAAATGTTCATTGATGAGAATGTGAGTATCTTATGACCCTAGCCCTAGAATGCACTTGATCCTACATATTCAAAGATTTCAGTCCACCCATTAGTATATGTTTGCATCTAACATGTGTAGGATCTCAATAGATTGCTCTCATTTCTTACACATGTCCTTTCTTACACATTGTTGTTTTAAGGTGCTAATTTTATTTCAAATCTTCTTTTTTAGGTACTTTTTATGCTTGATGTTTTTAGCTATTGATGTTGCACATAGTAGGGTTGAATCTACTTTTTGTGGAGATTGTTGCATTGAATTTGGCCCCAAAAAAATTCTTTGGAGTAATTAATTAGCATTGAGTCTCTACATTACACCTTTTATTTTTTAGTTTGGAATCTAATTGATTATTGGAATCATCAATGTCTTGGGTATGTTGCTCAATCTAGCTTCAACCTATTCACTCAATAGGGGTAGGCACACCTTCTTCACTTTGCACTTGGAGAATGGAGAATGAAAAGTTGGTGAGAGTTTGGAGGAGCCAATGGGAAACCATAGTGGGTGAAGAATGTGTGACACCCCTAAAAGATGTGTTGAGAGTGGAGAATGAAAAAAGTGAAGAAGTAACTTACTTAAATTTAAAATTAGATGTAAAGTTGGAGGAAAATTGGCAACAACAAAGGTAAAGTGGCAATGAAAGGTAAAAGTGTGGAGCACAAAGGAATATACTTAGTTGGATATATCTTCCACACTTCCAATCTTCACTTCTAGAGGTGAAGACTAGGAGTGTGGAAGATATATCCAACTAAATATATTCTACCAACATAAAGCCAACCCTAAGTTGCCATGTTTCCATTCTTCAAGTGCCCAATGAAGGTGTGACTACCCCTAATGGGTTGGAAAATGGGTTGAGAAATCATGAATATGAACTTTGCAACAAAATAATTTCATTGGCAAGTACTATTCCATTGAAGATATGCATTATATTTAACCAATTTGAAAGGTATAAAACTTAGACCAATATTAGTGGGCTCAACAAACATGACTATGTCAAGAGTCTTTGTTGTTGACTTTTAGACATTAACCTTAGATGTTGTCAAATTGAACTTTTGAATAAAGTGTCTAGGTTACTTTTAAAATGTGATAAACAACACGTATTTTAGAATATCCGTTGTTAGTTATAATGCCATTAATGGATTTATTGATGCCCTCCAATTGAATAGATAGTTTTCAAATTTTTTATTTTTATTTTTGTTGGAATGCTATGTTTGGATGCACCTATTTTCTAAATCTAACACACAATAAGTCCCCACATAATAAGTGGTTACTTTGATATTGTTTTTGGCAATTGATATATAGCTTGATGATTGAATCTATTTTTAGAAATGTTAAATTTGGACTAAAGTCTTATTTTTTAGTTGCCAAATTTTTGACCATTTCTCATCCATTTCCAAGTATTTTCCATCCACTTTAATTGATATTTCATCCAATTCACACTACCTTTCATTTAGTTTTGACCACAAAAAAACATACCATTGATGTCCACTTAGGCTATATTCAAAAAATTTGCAAGAAAAGCCATGCTTACTTCAAAAATTGCCATAACTAATTGAGAAATAAGATTTTTTCCAACTGATAAATATAGGACATGTTGAGAGACAATAACAGACTCATATAAAATGATTTCAAAAATATTTAAAATAAAATTCATACATTTTAAAATTTTAACTCAGATTCCTTGGTGAAAAAAAGCTTTTAACACAAGTACAAAATCTTTAAGATTCTTTTATTAAGGGGAAAGAGAATTTTTTGAATCCAATAAATATTTTGGGTCATGTGTTTGAATCTGCTAGAGGTAAGTGTACTCGTAAAGTCAGGTAAAGCCAGGTTCTGTATAAGGTTTGCTATAGGGTTTAGGGTTTAAGGTTTGCTATACCCGAGCTCTTTGTTAGCTAGCAAAGCGCAGAGAAGAATTCCAGGTCTGGCGGTAGAAAACATCCTCCGAAAAGAAATGACGACTGCATGCACTTTCGAGATCTACAGAACTGCACGAACGACACGAACGAGGCTATTTCATCTCTTGCATACAAGCCTTTTTCCTTCGTGCATAACGGTGCTGGCATGATCCGAGTACCACATGAGAACCACTGCAGTTTGGCATAGAACTTGCTGATGTTTGCAGAGGAGCACAAAATTTGCACGATTTGAGGATTGAAATTGTGCTCGACCATGGAAAGATACACTAACATCACACCCAGTACAACCAGCGACCAACTTGATCAGGAGTCGATTTCCACAAGTATACTACTCTCAGAAGGTTAAAAAGCAACTTGTTATTCACAAGATCAACGACGATCACTGTGCGCTACTGCATCAGTTGACCTTGAGGTAGCTACATACATATCATACATGCATTCTTGACACTACAGAAACAGGGATTGAGACATACGAACTAGATAGCTTATTATCCACCCTGAAAGTTCCAGCCATTTCCAGAGCCATAGCCGTGTTTTCCACAGATCCGAACCCAGCTACATCATTCCACCAAAACGTAGCTAAGCTGCCACCTCTGGTTAAAGCATGTCAAACCTGTATTGGGGTCCGTTTCTTCCTGAAGGGTAAGGCGCGAATGATGAATTGATAGTAACCAGCTGCGAGCGCCGCACCAGTCAGGGGACCAACCCAGAAGATCCACTGCCACAGCATCACCAACAATCAAGCAAATTCAAAGCTCGCCCGAAGGCACACACCAAGTCTGCATTCATGGATTCATCTAGAAGGGGTCTACTATGGAATGTGATTATGTAACGGCACTGACTTAGTATTCAAGAAACTCCACAACAAACCCTAACCCTAATCTCGACCACCATTGATTTCCCTTCCGTGGCGAAGCAATTCACTTACGTGGTCGGCCCAGGCGTTGTGTTGGGTGTTGAAGATGATGGCTGCGCCCAGACTGCGAGCAGGGTTGATGCTAGTGCCGGTGATGGGAATGGTGGCCAAGTGCACCAAATACACAGCGAATCCGATGGGCAGCGGAACAAGCGCCTGCGCCACGGTGCATAAGCAATGTCAAAACATCGAAATGCAGATGTGCTCAAACCTCATCAGCAATGGAGCATAATCAATGTCAAATCATCGAAATGCAAATGTGCGCAAATCTCAACAGCAATGGAGTACAATCAATGTCAAGTTATCGAGATGCAAATGTGCGCACATTTCAACAACAATGGAGTATAATCAATGTCAAACCACCGAACTGCAATGTCCTCAAATCTCAACAGCAATGGAGCACAGTCAATGTCAAAACACAGACAATGTCAAAACATTGAAATCCTAATGTGCTCAGAATTCAACAACAATGGAGTATTATCAACGTCAAGTTATCGACATGTAAATGCGCTCCAATCTCAACAGCAAATGAAGCACAGTCAATGTCAAATCGATCATTGAAATGCAAATCTTTTCAAAATTCAACAGCCATGGAAATGATAGATTGAAGGAATCTCAGAAGACGATCGACTTACAGGCACATGTGAATCACGAGCTGTGCGCTTCGCATCAGTGGCAGCGAACACCACGTACACCAACACGAAGGTGCCTACAATCTCAGCGCCTAAGCCACCGCCCTTGGTGTACCCATGAGCCACGGCGTTGGCCCCGCCTCCCTCCCTTTGGTAGAAGTCCGGCTGGAAGCCTTTCACGATCCCGGCGCCGCAGATGGCACCCAAGCATTGACAGATAATGTAAAACAACGCCCGGTTCAAGGATATCTTCCGCGCCAGGAACAACGCAAATGTTATAGCGGGGTTGATGTGCCCTCCTGCATGCCATAGTATTTTGATTCAGAATTTCACACGAACCCAAGGATTCATGATTTTAAAATGAGAAGTTTCCATTGATCAATCAGTGGAAAGTATGATTTGAATGGGGGAAATCCATGTATCATTCGATTGAATGAAGAACATTGCATCTGTTGGTTCAAGTTAGTAATTTTCTGAATAGATAAAAAAATCCCCAAATAAACTGGGGCCAAATTTGTCTATTGTATCAACATCTTATCATTGAGAGCAACTCATCTATTCATACACTTAGTAGCATGTGGTGTACTCATAGCATGGGCTAAATGACTCTACTCATCAATCTTTGAATGGAAAATGAAGTTATCTTTCGTCAGTTAACGTGGGCTGGGCTGCAACCTCTCACTTTGAAATTGTACAAGAAATTCTTACTACTCACCTTCTGTAAAATCTCCAACACATTGGACTCTTCCACAAGAAGGACTCACCACAATGCCTCATTTACTAAAAGCTCTCTGCATAGTCCCTTGTGTACTAAAAGCTCTCCCCATAGCTATGTACATCTCCTAAAACAACACTCTAACTGACAAATGTTAAAATATTTAAATTGACATAAATAGTACTCCCTCTGTCTCAAAATAAATCAAAGGAAGATCGACTATATATCTTTGTTTGTTTACCTTACGAGAATATCGGAAGTCTCCTAGACGAGATTATGCAGTAGGCACTGGGGCAATTAAAGAGCGGCAAACACGAAAAATCAGAAGCACAAAGTTTCCCTGCTGGCGCTAAGTTACGCCAACAGCAGTAAGTAGCGGTTGCAATACATCATCAATGTGTTTCAATTCCCCAAACCCGTTTGCTACAAAAACTATTGCAATCTTAGCCTTTGTACAGTACGAGTGGTACGTGGCAAATTGTGAACCGGGAATGGCAATCCGGCCGGGAACCAGAGATCGGTAATCTCACTGTGAACGTTGAAAAGCATTGGCGGTAATAGACGGAGTACGTACGGATAGAGGAAGAGGCTACTTAGCTAGAAATTACAGAAGCAAGCAGGGTTAGCTAGCTGGTACCCGAGATGCCTGCCGTGCAATAGACGAGGACGAAGATCATGCCCCCAAATGCCCACGCAACCCCCTGTGTCCCCACGCCGAGACAATGATCGTCTTTCCGCTTGCTGCCCATCACGGTCTGGATGGTGATATACAAAAACAGCATGCTGGACATGAACTCCGCGATGCCGGCTCGCCAGAACGACCAAAGCGGCCACTCCTTCTCGTCCATGAACGGCTCGGATGGGGCGTCCGTGTACGCCGTCTTCGAGGTCGGGCTCGCCGCGGTGATCAGAGACGGCGCGTGCGTGCCCAGCGCAGACGGCTCGCTGTACCTCGCCGCACCCACGGCCACATCGTCTTCCCGCTCTTGAAGCATCCTCACTAGCTATGTAGTATTCCCTGTAATTACCTGCCCACCCTCACATACATGTACACCGTTTCAACTTACAATTAACCTCCAGAGCTCTTGATTCTGCTGTTCAATTCCACATACTGTGAATTCATTCTGGCCCGGGCGCTTCTTGGCATTGGCTTGGCATGCATTGGCGACTTCGGATCTGGGGTTTCAATGACGGAGTGATCGATGTGCTTCTGCACTTGACTAGTTGAAACGATCCTTGCTCGGTTAGCTGCTAGCTAGCAAGCTCGTTCAAATACCCACGTACCCCAATTTGGGCATTCCGGTGCCAGGTGCGGAGCGACTTTCCTCACAATTGTATGTTAACGTCAATTTCGATATTCCACAAGCCAAAAATTGTGACATATATCTTCACGAAGGTCTTTCAGGCCTCAAACTAGGGTAAGTATAGGTTTTGGTTTCAAGTCGTGGTGCATGAACGGCGCCAAACTAGTATTTCGACGACAACGGGGACAGCTGTGTGCGTAAGATTCACGCCTCACCCTCACTGATTGACTTTAGTTACGATACATTGGCCACTGGCAATACTTTTATTCATGCATGGCGAAGTGTATATATCTACATGTGTGTTGATCGAGAAGGGTGTTAGAAACTCTAAGAAATATAGGTACCGACAATATGCTGGGGCCGAAGACGACTTACAGCTTGAAGAATTATTTAGACTAGGTCGCGAAGCTGTATCAATGATGTTGGTATTTTATACATGTGTACACAATTCCCAATCATCACATCCTCACTTCACCATCAGTTTGAAAATTGAACAACTATCCCAAGAGGGACGTCGACTCCTCAATTCATTCGCGCTGGTCCTTAAACTAAAACGTGAGTTATCTTTCTTCACGAATCGAAGAATTTGTGTTACAATCGAACTGACCTTGCCCATTAGACTAGAAATGCTCGACTATTTCAAACCTGCGCTCTTTGTCTCTTTGGCTGGTGTCATGCATGACTCAAAACAATTCAATTCGAGCCAACCTTCAGCATGAGATCTAGCTAGCGATGTTGTTCGTTGAAGTTGGTTGATCAAGTGCTGGGAAGTCGATCGATCAGTGTCCAGGAATGTACCTCACCGGCCAGCAGAAGGAGAGTGACCGGCCCTCGATCTGTGCTTGCTGTTGCTGCTTCACCAGCTCGATCGCACTAGCTAGGAAGATGAAACAGAGCGCAGCTAGTCGGTTGATATATGGTCAGGAGTGAGATACCAAATAGACTAATTGGGACTTGCAAAGAGACTTGTCAATCCGATTCGAAGTTATCTCCTACGGTCAGCTCGCTCCACCCGGTCCTTCGAATGATACGATTCTCCCTCACTCAGTCCCATCTCGATTCTGCACATACGCAATTGAGCATTATTATTTATATAACTTCGGCTAGCTAGCTAGCTCAATGCTTCTTCAATTCGTAGCTCTATAGCTAGGTAGGCTCTAGACTTTGCAGCACACTCAAGACTTCGAATGTACAGTCCAATCAAGTGATATGGAAAGTAATAAGTTAGACAGTACGTCCGGTCGTTCTAGAGACAAACAACGTAATGATCACGTGCGTCTAGCTTGAAATTTGCGCACATTGGTCAGCTAGCTGCAATTGAATAAAGTATTTAAGTTATTTAGAATAGGACCGGGTTCATTCGCTTTAGTGATATCCGTCCTCACCTGAGTCATATATTTGTGCTTATATGCTTAGTTCTTTCGGTTTGCTGTTTCGAAGTCCTGATATTAATGTTTTGATACCACGGAGAAACGTTACAGTTTGCGACAGAACCCAAAGTCAGCTAGAAAGTTGCAGCCTTGATCGATCGAACTGCATGCATTTCATACATAGTGAATCTAATGTTACAAGTTGTTCTGAATTTTCTAAATTTGGAGTTGTAAGTTAATTTGCAACTTGATCGACGTACTGGCTATACTGCGCGCTGACGATTCTGCACAAACCGCTATGTATATTATACGGAGTACCCAGAGGCTTTGTCTCTGTAGCACTGACTCAATTTTGGAATAAGATAGCTACTCAAACTTCCTCTCATCATGGTAGCCTCAGAGTCTGTACGTGGAATGCAAAGATTCCTCCTCTCTGGTCCAGCTACTGTAGAGCCATTATACTTATTCCATTTGTACCCGGGCTTTCTCTGAAACAGGATTAGGAGAATGTCACATGGTGAGCTAGCACTGCATTAAATTTCACATCATTTATGATAACCAGAATCTCTACGGAAGTAAAGATTTAGGAAACAAAAGATATACAAAATTATAATTGATTTCAAGAAGCTTATTATACTGTACACACAGAAATTAAGCTAATTTAGAGATCCTCATAATAGGGATCAGTCACCTAGCTCGAAGATTGATAGAGTTTTCTTCCACATGTGGTGATAAAGTGTGTACTTTCATCAGAAATTTGGCGGTTGCATCCACTCAAAACTGTAAAATGTTTTGCAAAGTATTTGTTTTCTCAGACTTGCGACAATCAGCGAAGAATAAAATAATCTCGTATAAAAATCTCTGCATGAGAAGATCACTCTTGACGGTGAACTTCACGCCTATGCAGCTTATCTCTCTGCAAGCAAGCTGCCTCGATCCGTGACCGTGAGAGTGGCAGGGCCGGTTCTGCACCCGGGCCAGACCAAGGACCAGAAGCAGTCCAGTCCAGGGTACCCTCCCTTGCAAGATGTGACCATGCAAAGGGGAAGAGCCCAAAACAGAAAATAGTAATGGCACTCAGTTTGCATGGTCCTGGTATAAATCCAAAAGAGACCACCCACTACACTAGCCGGGCCATATGTATTTATTATTAGGTCTGACGTTGTCAACCACAAGTCAGAGCAATGAGCCCTTCAAAGGACATGGCCCCCCATGACCAAGGTAGTCACCAAAATCAGCGTGGATTGTTGGCCCAATAGTGCATTTTTTTTGTTTTTACAGTGAACAATCAAGTCATCCATCAGCTACTTTTTGGCCTTAGCGTCCTTTAACCCTTATGAAGGACAGATTGGTGATTGTGGAAATTGTTCCTTTGGTTATTGCGAGGGTTATTGTGTGGATCATTCGCTTAAGAAATTGCAAAAGCATTCATTGCCGAAGTCAAAGTACTGTAGAAGACCTCCCCCTTTTCACAACAAAATTCCAAGGATGAATAGTTGCACTTTTGTCCTAACTAGCTAGAAGGATTCTTTGTCATCTCTAGGACAAAAAAACATCCTCGTCGACATAGTAGGTTAAAAAAAATCTATGGTTGTGAGGTTTTAGTACGCCCTCATGCATTACAAAGAATCTAAGGCTTGAACAAGGGTGCGAGACAACAAGCAGCACGTGCAATTACACTTTAAAAACTATTTAAAAATTAAAAATAAATTCAGGAATTGACATGGCACTAGTAGTGCCACGTTAGTTTAGCCATATCAAAATAAAAATTGGGAAAAAATTATTAAAAAAAATAAAAATTACTCCCTTTGTTTCTGAAAAAGACCTGTGTTTCCTTTGAAAAACACTAAAGAAACATGGGTCTTTTTTAGAAATAGAGGGAGTATTATTTTTATTTTCCATGTATTTGCGCAAGGGGTCGTAAGAGTTAAACGGACTTATTTTGGCCTCAAATTTTTTGTAATGGTCTCTTAGAAATCTATTAGGCCTAACTCTGTTCAAAGAGGTGGTCAAGAAATAGGCTCCTTGAAACCGGCAAAACATTAGAGTTAATCCGAGAGTTAATCATAAAGGTCTCCCTAGTTTGTAAAAGGGGTGTCAAAAGAAAGGTTTAATTAGTTAAGAATAGTACAAAAGAAACACAACATCAAACTCCATCAAACCCAATTTGGGTGCTTCAAAGTAGTTTGGTCATACATTTTTTTCAAACTCCGGATCCCGGTCCTTCCTTGCATACACTTTACAATTAAGTCTATTTTCTACTTTGGACATGTAGGATTCCAATTGGACTTCTCATCTATGAAAAATGGCATGGGCCTTGGCTAAAGTTAGTGTAAAACCAACTTACACCACTCCTATCTCTCCACCAATCATTGCTTTTGTAATTCTAGATAGCCTTTAGTTGAGCCTTGGTCTAAACTAGCCCTCAATCTTGTTTGGAGTTTGGACATTATGATTTTTGTAATTAGATGTAAGTACTTGAGCAAGTATTTTTTTCAACTTTCACTTAGTGTTTGGGATTCTTTTAAGTTTTATCATCTATTCTCCTTTAATCCCATATTGAATAGCTTTCTCAAGTACAAAATCCAGTTATTTTTTCTTTTCTTTTTTTCTAAATAGAAATTTTATAGATTTGGTCATTGGCCTAATTTTTTGTTGATATTTTCAAATTGCAATTGGATTTTTTCCCAATTCCACTAGCTAGCTTTGAACTAGTCATTGGTTTTCTTTAATTGTTAGTGACTCCTTTCACTAAAGTAAGGTGAAATTATCCAAAACTATCCACGTATCCATTCCTAACAAATAGACTTCCATTGAAAGTGTCCCCCCAAAATGCCATTAAACCATTATTTTACTTAGATGCCATCGATTGATTGTGGATTCTTTAGATTTTGGTTTTATGACCAAGGTATGTGACAATTTCAAAGGCCTAGGGAGCTTCACTTTGAAAATTGATAATTAATACATGGCTTGTTCAAAAAAAATTCAATTGCTAATACCACAAAAATATTTTTTCTTCAAAAAGGTGCCTCCAATTATGATGAAGTGTTTATTTTGACATTTTTGGGTGTTTTCACCTTAGCTCCAAAAAGGTAATAATTTGATTAAGTAACGAGACCTATGTGAGGTTACATTCAACACAAGTTAAGTATTTTTTGTTGACAAGTATCACATGTCATCTTGTGATTGGTTGAAGATGACAAGAACCTTTCAAAATTTGGTGTGGATCTTGGGCCTTCTTTACCAAATTCCCTCACATGGATAGTTGCAAGAATTTGTGGTTGATTTTGTAGTGTTTTGGCAGTTTTCATGCATTTGGAGGAGGAGGTACTATAAAACTAAAATTTATGTTTTAAAATATAAAAAAATATAGCCTATATATATACCTTTGAGAAGAAGGTATCTTAAGAAGGAAAAGCATAGAAAAATTCTCTAAATAGGAAAAGTAGAAAAGTGCGAAATCTTAAGAAAATAGGTACTTTTGTAGGTACTTTGACATTTTAATTTGGAAAAAAGAGGGAAAAAAATTACAAGAAAACTAAAAATTGTCAATTTAAGAAGACTTCCTGGTGAAGAGATTTCACCAAAAGAATAATCTTGAAACCATCTTCAATGTTCACAAGTGTGCATGCAAAGGAGCCCTATTTGCACAAACATGGATGACTTAAAATAATATATTTTTAAATTCCCTTTGGCACCTACTATAGGAATAGATTACAAAAATTTCACTTCTAAATCATTAATTTTGGGTACTTGTTCAATACTAAAAAATCCTAAACTCAAAGTATTACAAATTAGCAAAATTGACTTTTAAATATAAAATGATTTTCTTTCTTTAATGAAAAATAAGGAATTTGATAACAATTAAAACATCCATCTTCAAAAAAAATTCAAGTTGACTAGTTTCATGCTTCATAAGTTATAGAAAAGACAAGTCCGTCACGCTATGTGTGACGCCAAAATCAACCACCATCTCTTGCAATGGTGCTAGTATGTGAGCCTAGAAATGTAAGTCTACGAGCCTTGAGCCTAGGCATATAGGTACTTTACAACTAATGGAGATGTCTATAACATACATACTTATAATATAAACATTCCATAACTATGAAAAGTGCCTATAACATAAATACCTATAATATAATTAGGTACTTATAATATAAACATTCTATACCTATGGAAGGGGCTTATAACATACACCTATAATATAATTAGGTACCTATAATATAAACATCTTATAACATAGACACTTATAATATAAATATCCTATAACCATGGAAGGTGCTTATAATGTAGGTATCTACAACATAAACACATATAATATAAACATCCTATAACTATGGCCAAGGTGCCTATAACATAAGAACCTAGGCTCCTATGTTCATGGGCTCAAGATTCTAGACTCACATAGTAGCAACCGTGCCATTTCTTGCAATCACTTGAGCAATCACCCACATTGTATACCAATTGTGGTAATTTGAAAATTAGATAAATATTTTTGTAAGTTACGTACAATATATTGAAGTTTATTATATTATTAATAGTCCAAGATTCCCTCATATGAATTTGAATGAATGCTGAATGAATATTCAGTCTAATTTGCGAATACTCGAATGATTTTAGATGAAGATCATTGTAGACAAAAGTTGGAAGACAATCACACTATTTCATCTGTGATAGTATTAAAATAGCTATTCTATCAATTGATAATACTATCACAAATACTACACTAACATTCTATAATGTGGTCACTAATACTACACTAACATTCTGTGTAGTATTAAAATTTATCTAACATTTAGTGAACTTATATGTTAGTGTAGTTGGCAAATTTGCCTAATTTTTAAATTAGTATGAGCTTGAGTTATTAATTCAAGTTGCAGCATTAGAATTAAATTGTGAAGCTAGTACATACTTATGATTTTGCTGTAATTTAGCTAAATAATTGCAACTCTTCCTTTATATTTCTAAAAATCTTGTAGCTAGATCCAAAAATTTGCAAAAGTTAGACAATGCTTAATCCCCAAAAGATGACTTGGATGTGACTCAAGAAAAAAAATATTAATGACCTTTAAGCACTCCGTGAAAAAATCATGAATTCTTTTTAAGTGCTAATTATAAATGTCTCAATATTCACTCAAATATTCAATCCTCAGTTGTAGTGTCTGAGTCATATATATTTTAAGAAATTTATAGCAATGATTTTTTACTAGTAAGATTTTGGGTTTATTTTATTTACAAAACTCATATTTTTGGCCCAAAAAATCAAAATTTTCTTGTTAATCCCTAAAAGATAGGCAAAGAGTGTTCTTAAAGTAAAATTGTCAAAAACTCCCATTTGGGGATGAAATGACCAAAAATGAAAATAAAAACTTCTTTAAATTTTTGAACTCCAACCACACAATGTTTGAAGTTTGAGAAAAGTCTCTTTTCATCCCTACAAAACAAGTTTAGTACACTTTGAGCCCTCTTAGAGTGAGATTTTTGTTCTTGAGTCTTTGTACCATGGATTAATATATCTTCTTAAGTGTGCAAATGCTAAATTTGAGAAACAAATAAGGGGGCTACCTTTTTTGACATCACCCTACAATACAAGGTCACATAAACCAACAATACATTAATCATTTTTTTATGATTTTTTGTGTACCGAAGAATTATTTTTTAGAAAATCCTAATGATGAAAACATAGAATCCAATATGCAAATGATGTGGAAATAAATTCAAAATCTTTGAGTGTACACATTACAAGATAATAGATTTCAAAGTTAATAGAAAATGTTTTTTTTTCAAAATTGCATGATATAGCTAATAAAGTTTGACTTCTTGGAGTGTGAAATTAGAACTAAAATTAGATATTTGGAATCATGAAAGTTTGCACTAAATTTCATGACATTTGGAAATATGTGTCAAAAGTTATGGCCTAATATGTTATTTTTTCTTTGGCCGAGTAGTCCGAGCAGATAAAAGAATATTTTTTTTCAGAAACAAAAATTTGAAATTGATTTTCTAGAGTTAGAGAGAGAACAGTATAGATAAATTCACTACACCCCTTATCAGGCGGTTTCTAGAAGTATGATAACCATCCACCCAGGTCATTGAAGCACATTTTATTATCTTGTGGCAATTAAATCAATTGCAAGAGTGAGATCAAGTCAGTTGGAGTAAAGCATTAGAAGAGATTCCTGCGTTTTAGAAGATTGTGAGTTCCCGGACTATGGGAATTGTGGGAACGCTGCAGGAATGCTGTGAGAACGCTGATCTGACGTGGCCAGGAGACGGCCACGTCAGATATTATTTTTTAATATTATTTTTAATATTTTTTTTAATATTTTTTTATTTTTTTAATAAAAATTTAATTTTTTTTTTTAATTTTTTAATTTATTATTTATTATTATTATATTCTGACTGTACAGGACTGGTTCCCAACAATGGGAACAACCCTGAAACAGTCTCCCAACTAGCTGAAATCTCCCCTAATGAACTAAAACTTAGTGCTTGATAAATTGCCTTGTGTAACCATCCGGGAGGGAAGGTGGGAACAATACATGCTGCCACCCAAGCATCCAAGCAACCTCGAGTTTGAGGGAGGGTTTTCTTCATCTTAACCGTTCAGGTGGAGGGACGGTGGAAATGTCACCTAAACCCTATGGAGCGGAGCAAGTAGGGTTTAGGCCTAGAACGGAGGGCCATTAGGCACGGAGTTTTAGTAGTCTTTAGGGTTGACCAAAAGGGTTTTGGGGGTTGATCAACCAAGTTTTTTGGATTTTATTGTTAAAAAAAAATTGTTGAACATTTCCACCGTCCCTCCACCTAAATGGCCAAGATGAAGGGAGCCCTCCCTCAAACTCGAGGTTGCTTGGAGACAAGGTGCTACCACTCCAGATCATAAGATTAATATTCTTCACTCATGTTGTGTGAGCAAAGTGACCAGATCGTGGACCCATCAACAAGGCACATTGATTCACATGAAAAAAAAACATTGCCACTGTGATATGGTCATATTACACAACTTACCCAATGTAGCTAATGAGTTGTGCAGGAAAACTCATCTTTCACAAATAGCTACTAAACTTTCAACCTTGTGCTCACATACATATATAGTACTAACAAAAGACAAGCTACATCCACATAGAAGAGAAGCTAATGTTATGCGATAGAAGAGTTTGAAGGGAGTTAGAAAAAAGTGTCATCTTGAATTTTTTCCAAGAAAACTGGAGGGATTGCTCCTCACCTACGCCCATGCACAACCAACACACAAGCAAGTGTCAATGTACGTATGTGAAGTGTCAATGGAGCAATCCAGTTGTTATTCACGTCACCTGTGTCAAACAAAAAAAAACAAGGTAAAGCAAAAAAAAAAATGACTAGAGAAAAAAATATCTTAGTCACCATACTTGCTCAATGCTACTCTCTGTTAACCTGTTATTGAAGAGGTTGGCCTGTATGTGTTCCCTAATGCACATCATGAGTTGTTGCCATCCCTTCTTTCGGACTCAGTCCATGCACCAAAAAAGTGAGCACAAAGTTAAGTTAGCATATCCTGGTCTTCAAAAGTTTTGCAAAAGAAATCTGAAAATACAAGAGAGTCTCTGGAATTGTGCAAGCCTAATTTGCTACACTAAAGTTTATGGACAAGGCTAGTGGAAGAGCTTCCAAGATGGTTCCAAGAAGGTACCAAATTCAGCTATGATTATAGGCACATGATGCTTATATTCGTCCATCTATGGACTTACTATTGGTTGCTCAAACGTGCACTGGTGTGTACTATGCGGTAGGATGGGATAACATCACCATGCTCATTGGTATACATTCCAAATGAAAACAATAGGAATCATCAAGCAAGGTGGGGTGTCAAATCCTAAGTTACAACTTAGGGTACTATAGTACTTGTATAATACATTATTTATATTGTCGTAATTCACTTGCAGTAGGGTGTGCCACGTAGTTAGCCTTGTTTGCCATAACATGACAGTAACCTTGGTGAAAACTAAACAAACCCTTGCTAGTTTTTGACATGTAGTTTTGAAAGAGAAAAAAACCCCACTTTAAATCATTCCATTTTGATCAATGAGTCAAAAGTTATGAGGAGTTTTAGTTTGAGGGTAGTTATGGAATTTCTACTCTAAAATAAACTTTTGACTAATTGATCAAAATGGAATGATTCAAAGCTTTCCAGGTCTTTCTAACCAACATACTACAAATTCATATGGTTATTTGTGTCAAAAAATGTTTTTCTAAAAATTTGTTACTTGTATTAGAAATGACAATTTTGAAGAGTTTTCGGTGAAAACATAGTCATGCAACTTAAGGGGTTAAAATATAGATCAAATCATCAATATACAGTGATTTAAAAAATAATTATTTATGGAGGAAAATTTATTCCTATCCAAAAAGTAGCTATAAGAAATTATCTTGAAATTTGTACGGAACAACCTTGATTTATAGGGGTCAATTTTAAATACAAGATACATAATATTCAATAACATATATTATCACCAATGGTTTTCTTTAGGAAATTTAATGTCCAATTGCCTCAAAAAAAAGTGGGCAGCTTCAACCCTATAGAAAAAAAATGGGTAAATATGTTTAAAAATGCTAGATTGTAATCATGGCCTTAGACGTCGTTGCCACAATGTTTCCAAGACATCATTTCATATGCCATGTAGAGCCCACACAGACAAAAATTGCAAACAAAAATCATATATTCAAAATTGCATATTCAAAATTGCATATTCAAAATTGGCCTCATTCAATTCGATACCTCCCAAATGAAGGAGCAGGAAACCCATAATCTTCTTGAAAGAAAGGCCACATAACCATTAGATATGAAAACTCAAAAGAAAACATTGACTATCATTGGCTTAGTTCTATATCTATAGTAGATAGATGGTGTAGAATATTTCAGTCAATTTGGTAGGGCAGTACACTAATCCTATTGGTTGTGAAATATTCGTAACTAAATTATAATCCCAAAGATTTACTGGTAAATCATACATACTGGTAAATAGTTGGGGTCATAATTCAGTTAGGAATATTTTAGCCAATAGAATTTTAAAATTCATAAATTTTTTACTACAAAATTTTGAAAATATTATACTTGTTTAAATAGTTCTTTCCACCAATAAATTTCAGATTGGATTTTAAAAATGCCAAATTTATATTTAAGAGATTTGAAAAATCATTTTGTACAAGTGTATTATTTGAACCTCAATAGGTCTAAAATTTATTGAAAAAAAATCTAATTTTTCAATTATTTATTGTAATTTTTGTAGGTGTACAAAACATTTTGAAAATGACTATATATATTATTATCACTATCCATAGGGAGAGATATAGCAATGGTGTGTAATGGTTTAAAAGTTAAAAATTTAGTAAGCAAATGAAAGTGAAACATGTGTTAAAAACAATAGTGACATGATGAAGCCCATCGTTCTTAACATCTAAAGTTCTTTCATGTTTAAAAGCCCTAAACTACTTCAAAATACTATTCTCCAAAGCAATGTTAAAATCTTCATCTACGATTTAGGGTTTAGCAAATCCAAATATAAGATCCTTTACTTAACTTGTTAGAATACACTTTCCAGGAATTTCAAAATAGGAAACCTTACCAATTGCAAGATCATTTCCAAAACAAATTATCCAACTCTTTTAAAATGGTTAGATTTCATCTTTCAAACATTTTATCCAAAAATATGTTGAAGAAATAAGTTGAGAATACATATAAAATATTTCAAAAATTCATTTTGTACCTCTAGTAGAATTGTGGCATGCGGGTATTAAGAAATATCAGCATTAAAAAATTATCACATAATCATTTTTAATATAATAGTCAAAATTGCACTAAAGATCCGTCATATGAAAAGAGAAATACAAAAATAACAAACATTTATTTGGGTAGAGATATTTGCCACTCGCCGTTGTTATTTATATCCTAATGACATTATTATTGACTTTATTATTGGCAACATAGCCCTAAGCCCGTCCTTTCAGGCCGTTACCAGATAACGCATTTGCAACGCGCCAGCCGCGGTCCAGTCCATTTCGCGGCGAGAATAAAGCGCCGCCGTCAATCCATTAACTTCAGTACAGCAGCCAAGCGGCATCTTCGGATCGCGAGTTGGGTTCACTGATACTCACAAAAGAAACAGAGAAATTCAAGCGCAACACCTAATTTCATGACTTTTGAAGTTCTTGCCTGCAATGTTGAATTGGAAGAGATCGAGAGAGACAGAAAACGAAGCAATTGCAGAGTCTATCACGGCCGGAGTTTCATGAATCAATGGAGGCCTTCGATCATTCGTGTTAATTGCTTCTACCCGATGGAGCTTCAATCTGTCTGGATCGCCAGTACTCCGACGTGCTCAATTTCATTCCATTCATGACTCTTGATCAGACATCAATTTGTGTGTCACTGTCCGAGAATTGAAAGAAAATTGGGGATGCAGGCTTAATTCTTTCCAACCTTGACTCTAGCTCGCTCATCTGCGTCTTTCGATCGAGCTCATTTGCAGTTGATCTTTGCTGTAGGATGAATCCCGCTCATTTGGCTGAGATTTGAATCACGGGCTTGAGCTCCTAGATGCAATGGAGTTCCCTGGCCTGATTTGAGCTTACGTACGGAGACTTGAGAATTCATGCGGCGCGCGCTTCTTCGAGCAGATCAATCTGTTGTTCTTTCTTTCTTGATTGGGTAAGAAATGCGGAGTAGTTAGATGTGTCTTGAAATGTCTAAACCCGTTGAGGCGATTTGAGGAGTTTTCGCGAACTTTGCAAAGTAGTCACTGCTTGCAGTCGTGAGAGTACTCCTTGGACTACTTGGAGTCCTTACGGAGTCCTTGTGTAGCCCTTAGAGTAGTGAGCTGTAAAACCCTAAATCCTCGTCCAAGCTCTCTATAAATTTGGATCAGCCGTCAGTTCGGACGCTCACTTGTGCGGCGATCCCTTGTGAGTACATTGTGTGAGACTTGTTTTTGTTGGGTGAGGAGTCATGGAGCAGATTGAGGTTGTCAAGGGTACCATTCCCAAGCCCCTCCTCGACCGGATTCAAAGAAGCCTTGTGAGCAATCTGGAGCTCACATGCGGTGAGCTCGTCTCTCACGTCACCACCAATGTCGCTTGCTCCCAGGTCAGACCCACTTTTGCTGTAGTGCAGAGCTAATGTGTACGCGATCGCGCCGTCCAAATCTCAAGTCTTGCTTCTGATTGATGCTATGTGCATGCAAAGAGTTTCTGACCCTTGGAATTTTGACTTTGTTGCTTTAGGTGTTGCAGCAGCTCACCGACCCTAAGACACCGTTTGCCAAAAATTCGGAGAAGGCTCTGCGCTTCAAGAACGAGGGCAATGCGGCTTTCGGCGCTTCTTCTTTCCAACAGGCCCTCGAGTTGTACACCCAGGTTAACTCCAAGTCTTCCTCGTCTACATGGCTCATGAAATCGGGATTTTATCTTCTATTTTTTTAGTTTGCTACTGCTGTCTGCCACGTCTAAATTCGCAGTGAGAAGTAACTGGAGTAACCTTGACGTGGTATTTTCTGATGTGGAGGCACCCCGCTTGTGGTGGAGGTTTTATTTCCCCATGAGGTTAGATGATTCAGCTTGCGACAGGAATTGGGCTGTAGATCTCATGGGCCCAAAGGAGTCCAACAAACTCAACCATTTTTTGCTATCCTTTGGGGTAGTTTAAGTAGTTTAAGGGCATTTCGGTCCACTGAAATGGAGATTTCAGAGTGACACTGACATTAATCAAACTCACATTGGCCATGTTCGTGTGTGACTTGGTTGTTTTGTTGTTGGCGAAGGGTTTAAGGTATGCTCCTTTTTGTGTCGCTGATGACGTGGTGCTTTTGGCAACTCTGTATGTCAATCGAGCTGCTGCCTTACATGTAAGTCGATTCTAGCCATTTGGTTTTGAGGAGTTAGGACTTGGAACATTGTGAAACTCTTTGCACTGATGATTTGTGCACTTGTTGAATTCAAGCCTTAAGTCCTAAACCTTGCTGGACTTGATGCAGGCTTTGAAGCACTTTATGGCAGTAGAAAGAGATTGCACACGAGCTATTGGGCTGCAGCCTGAGTATGCGAAGGCGTGGTATAGACGAGGCCAGGCTTGGGCTAGCTTGAAATGGTGGAGCAAGGCCGCAGATGATTTGGTCGAGGCTCTCAGGCTTCAGACATCAGCGAGTGGAAGAATCCAGGTTTCAAGAGAACTTGACCGAATTAAAGCTTTGGAGAATGCTGATATACACGGCATGGACATAGACTTTGAGAACATAAACTGTGGAGCAGGTATCTCCGTATGAAGTTGATTCCGTATGAATTTTTCGTGCCATTCTCGAGTTTCACTGGAGGCTCAAAACTGGGACGACTACTATAGTGATAGTAAACTTCGTTTTGTAATGTGTTTTTCAGTATATTTACTCTTGTCTTGTAAGCAGTAATAAGTTGACGATCACCTATTTGCTACAGGCCCTGAACCATGGACACCGGGACAAGTTTGGACCGAGGATGGAGTCTGTCCTTCCTGGGGCCCTGAAAATCAGTGGGGGATGCACACACGAAAAGCTATTAAAGATGGCAAGCAAATCCACGAAGAAGAACCGGTTGCCGCAGTAAGTTATTTCGTTTCCATCACACTAAGGGACATCCGAGGGCTCTTCGGTATCCATCCACTCATGTGTTGATTGTTGTTCGGTGAAGGATGAACCAGGCTGGCGCCCAAATTGATACATCCGCTCTGTGAATTGTGCAGGTCATTTTGGAGGAGTACCGAGACACTCGTTGCCACTATTGTTTTGAGCCACAGCAAATAGACCCTGTGCCATGTTTCGGGTGTGCCATGCCCATGTACTGCAATGAACCATGCTTAAGTGCTGCCTGCGACAAGAATGGTACGCAATTTGGTGAGCACATGCATGAGTGTGGGGGTGGGACCTGGTCAGCTCGTTTGCCAACTGATGCCGTTCTGGCCGCGCGCTTGTTTGCCCGAAGTCAGTGCAATGCGAAATTGGGCAAGAAGCTCTATGAGCTTTGCCACCACTACAACGACATGCAGGCCTCCAAAGTGGACATGCTTGTCATGGCGACTGTTGTGGCACTCTGTATGCGTAATGCTGTAAACAATTTCAAGCAGACGTCAGGAAACATAGCAAAGGTGCGCTTATCAGTTGGAGGATTTGAGAAGCCCTGGAAGCCCGAGTTTTATTATAGCAAGTGCTATCCAAGTTCATTTTGGAATCATCGCAAGATTTTGTAGCAGTTATCGTAATGCTGAGCCTATTTTCTGTTGCCCTGCAGCTCGTGCGATTGCTTGCAATTGTTAGAGCAAACGGAATGGCTATAACTGCTGTGTACCTGCCTCCTGCTGAACCCTCGTATCCCCGCACTGAGGATTTGAAGGTTTGCTTTGTTTATAAGACTTTGTTGTCTCGAATTTACTACCTGAAGCAGATTTTCCATATTTAGTGTTTTATATTGTATACATGAATCTCTCGTACTTGATCTTGTAATAACTAATTCGTGTATGACTTTTCACTGATATACATTAGTCGGAGTTGGTGTTACAGGTGAGCATTGGCCAAGGAGTATATGCCTTAGGTAGTAAATTCAACCACTCATGCAAACCCAATATTCACGCATCATTTAGGTATCGACGTCTGAAAGCCTATACCATTGTTGCTGTGAAGGCGGGAACTGAACTCAAATTGAGCTATGGAGCAGCTCAAGTGAGCCACCTCAACCTGCAATCCTCGAAATTGTCGCCATTGGATGCTATCAGAAGCAAAGGATTTGTGCAAATGTACACGCTCTTACAAGTTTTTCAATTCTTTCGCAGGTGGGTGAAATGAGGCGTGAAGCGAGGCAGGCCTTTCTTCAAGAGCGCTACTTCTTCACATGCACATGTCCTTCTTGCCAAGAAGTCACTCAACCAGAGCTCCTGTTTGCTTTCCGTTGCACCAGACCAGGTTGCAATGGAGTGGTGCCAGGCCCAAGTTCCCGACAGCAGCCGGACCAACGTAGCGCCATGGACATCGACACATCGGAGGTAAGTAGATCATTTATGTTTGGAACTAAGAATGGCTCTTTGAAATTTGATCGCAGTAGGCTCTAAGCTCTCCTTGTTTCGCCCATGCAGAGGAATGTGCCCAAACCTGGCGTTTGTGTATCATGTGGGACTGCAATCGACCTTGAATATTCTTCAGACGCCGCAAAGACAGTTATGGAAGACCTTGACAGGTTCACTTCGACCAAGTTCTTTTTATTAGCAGATTGTAGTATTTCAAACAAGTTCTTGTGTTCTTGGAGCTAACAAGTTGCTAAGAAGTATATCTGCTTTGTAAAAGTTCCTATTGTATGTTACGACCTTTTGTCATGAAGTTGATTCAGTGGAGGGACTTCAAGTGTGTTCTTTCCTCTCATTCTTTGCAGACTCCGACCGAAACTACGATCACTGCCGACGCACTCAACGTTCAAATTGCATGAAGCCCTCAACCTTTTGCAGCGGTGCCAGGGCATCTTCCATGCTTCTTCCAAAGAGATGGCCAAGGTACGCTTCTCCAAGATCGAACTTATTTTGTGGCATCTCCTAGTTTCTAAAAATAGAATTTCCACTTTGAAAGCTAATGAAAGATTATTATTAAAACTTTCAAAACATAACATATTTTTATTGTTAAAACTATTGTACGATTTCTTCTTTTATTGGTACGCTTTGTACCTTCCTAAATGATTTGTTTGATATGGAAGCGGTCACTGTTAGCCATGTGGGCATTTCGAAATTTCTTCACAAAGCAACAGCACTGCTTGAACTAGATACGTGTGAGCATTTCTTATCCATCTCTACCTATTGGCAGGGAATAAGCACTGGTACGCAACGGTTCGAAAGTTCAAAAGTAATGAAGCCATATGAAAATGAGACATGTGTTAAGAGAATCGTTCTAAAGATCATATGAGAAGAGTCATGGAGAAGTTATATATGTTTTTACTTGGATAGAAACAGTCTCGATAAGCAGCTTGTTTAAATTTCTAGCACGTGGTGGTCATCGTATGCAGGCGGAAGATGTGGTGGCCGAAGTATACTGCCTCAGTGGTCAACCAAAACGGGCTCTTCCGCACTCCAAGACGTCGATTCAGATATTGGAGAATATCTACGGGAAACACCACATTGCCATCGCGTTTGAACGGTGGAAGCTGTTCGGGATCATCTCTGACGCCAAAGGCTGCAAGACGGAAGCCCGAAGCAATATGGAACTCGCGAACCAGGTGCTGAGTAAACATTATGGCTGTGATTGGATGGAGTCCATGGAGCACTTGGGCGGGAACATCCCACATGGACGAGTTTCAGAGGACTGAGATAGTGGCTCCAGGCCTATCGAGAGGTTTAGGGTTTTTGGCTCATCTCTGTGCAGGTGATGACTTTCTTAACTGTGCCAAGTCAGAAACGGAGACACCTTGTTCTGGACATGACTTTTGCTTTTGGAGTCGTAAATAGTGTAGATGTTGAAAAGGTTTTGTACAGATTTCAAAGTTTCCAGCATGAGGCATTTCGAGTGCATTTTCTCACCACAAAGAGCTGCGGACTAGAGGTGCAAGAGTTGGATAGCTACCAGGTCTACTGATGAGACGTTTTTTTGTTTTGCCGTAAATGGATTGTTGAGACAACCTACTGGTCTTCAGTATCTTCAGTAAAAATTTCTAAAACCTGGAAGGTTCATTCCTCTGCACGGTGGATCCCAGAAAGGGTGCTTTTACACATGTTTCACGAACAAGGGCAGATCAAGCGCAGATATCATATGATGGTTTTGTCGCATGCTCGCTATTCCTGGGCAAGCATAACTGGCGTGCAATTCAGGGGGCGGTCAAAATTTCATATGAGTAAGAAAGAAGCAGGTTCATGACGAAATTGGGTAAAACTGGCAAATTGTTAAAAAGAAGTTAAAGTTATATTTCATACATGTCAGCTGCAATCTCTTTTAGGACATAAGCTACACAACCATGCCAACATAGAAGCCTGCGATCACAAGGCATGGACTGATTGCTGGCTCCCCTTGCAATATGCACTAATTTGTGACGCTGTCAAACTCTATTGTATCCAAGGCGCTTGTCGAAAAGCTTCCGAATGAGGTACACTTGACCAAGGCTTACACCCACGAGGCATACATACTCCCCGACTGTGTACGTTATCAACCGGCGGTTGGTGCTCTCGTTCGCTGCACCACAACACACAAGTGATGAGCTGCTGCAACGTTCTACTTGAGCAGTTGCAGAATCATGGACCAACTAATTGAAGCTGAATTATAAGATGGCATCCACATACCTTGGCAAGTAACTGTGTTCTTAACAAGATTTAACTGTTTCAGACAGCATCAGAATGAACATCTCCCTCATAACTCATTGGTAGGTATCCCAATAGTGATCCTACAGAGGTCTCCCTATGTACCATAACGAGGCCACCGTAGATTCACTATGAGCATAGAAAGACCTCCCTATAAATTATGGGGAAGATTCTCTTTGTGATGTTGTCTACAAGCTCCTGAAACAATCTAATGTTACAGATCAACGTGTTACTGATCTATCCATTACAGAGTACAATTTTTTCTATGTTAACATAGATCTAATAGTGTTGTCAAATAAAATGTCTTTTAACCTAGATAAATTATGTATCTTAACATCTACAAAGACGAAGAACAAAAAAGC
Source organism: Rhytidiadelphus loreus (assembly GCA_947034895.1). Taxonomy (NCBI): domain Eukaryota; kingdom Viridiplantae; phylum Streptophyta; class Bryopsida; order Hypnales; family Hylocomiaceae; genus Rhytidiadelphus; species Rhytidiadelphus loreus. The sequence goes on along the minus strand of OX344761.1, from coordinate 49,661,246 downwards.
AAGTGCAAAGTACCAAAACCAACTCACTTGTACGGTGCCGAAGGTCACGAGCTTTTAAGTAGATCTGCTCTTCAGATACGGCTGCTAGAGCTTCCCGAAGTTGGGCTATCTTGACATTCACAGGCTTCAAATGTTCTGCAACACCAGGAACATCTTACAACACGTTAGAAAACATCCACTAGCGCATGTAGTTGCTGTTGCCTCTGCTCTAAAGCGCGAGGCTACATCCTCGTACTTTGCCCAACATTCCTACATGAAATTGCAATTAGCACCCAGAGTCAAATCAAGGAGAGCAAGATTAGAATTGCACCGTCTTTTGCAAGATCCTCAATGCCTGGAATGTGGCCAACGTGGATGTGGAATGAGATCGTTTCAGGCGTAGATGCGGGGTTCATGAAGCAGAACTTGTACAAACCCTTTTGATGAGCTTGGAACTCAAACTTCTGCCCTTCGTTGGCAAAGATACTTGTCACCTTCGTACCAGAGGGACTTGTCACCTGCCATCGACTTTCAAGAATTAGCTGCAGCTTGAGGATGCTCACAGATCAACTGGAACCTGATTGCAGCAACTTAGGGTTCCGTGAAAGAAAACCTTACGCGGTAAAATCTCCCAAACGATGCAGCCTAATTGCAGTAGAAAATTATCCCGAAGAACATCGGAGTGGTAAGACTAACAGACAGTGATCTTTCCGGTTGAGGATACTACTGAAAAGAACAGAATTGGATTCAATAGAACCGATGGTATTGCCTAATCGAACGAAACACATAGAAGAGGAATGGAACGAAGGGACAATTTGGTAGGTTCCAAGGCAATTATGCAATTTGAACCTGCTTCTACGAAACCCTAATTGAAATTGCCTCTTCAACAAACCCCTCCAAGAAGAGAGTTTCTTCTTCAACAATAAGAAATTCAAACCTCCGAAACAATACATCCTAATTGCAGATTAAATTTGAACGCAATAAGGATGGCTACAAAGTAGAGGCAAGACTATCAAGCAGCGATCTGTCCGGCAGAGGATACTACTGAAAAGAAAAGAATCGGACCCAATTGAACCAATTGTATTAACTATTCGACTGAAATACAGACAAGAGGAACGGCACGACATAAGAAGATATAATTCCAAGGCAATCGCGCAAGTTGCTTCCCCTCCACAAAACCCTAGCCCTTTCAACTCCAAGAAGATGGCCTCTAATTCAGTAAGGACATATTGAAAAGCAATGTCAGAGAAATCAATTCGTCGCTAGCGAGGAATGCACTTCTCGCGTGCGCGCTCGGCGGAAAGAGAGAATGCAAAATAGTGTCTATGGCTAATTGAACGCACCACAAGCTCGACCCCTGGCTCATCGCCCCAAGAAAGCCCGTGATCTATCACCACGAAGCTGCCCGAAACCAAATCGCCGTCATACTCCACCTCCTCGTGGACGCACTCCTTGTGCATAATCGTCGTCATCAACGCTCCGGACCGGTCTACACAAAGTCCTAACCCCAGCACCATCAAGAACACGAAACTCCACCGCCCTCGCGCCATGGCCGCTTGCTCTGATGCCGCAATCTGACCGAAGCGCAACAAATTCTATCGCCACGCACAAAATAAACACGGAATTCGACCTCTGTCGCTTCCGATCAAACAAAAAAACGAGAAAAGAATGACTCGCTCGTTTTTGTCTGTCTCGGGAAGTACTGCCTCACTGTTGCTTCTGGAAAGTCAAAGGTGACTGCAAGTTCTCAATCATTCTCGGCGCGTGTCATTTAGGAAGCCCATCAATTAAGAACAATAACGCTCTTAAACAAATAATGCTTTGCTTCCGCAACTGAGAGGATACTTCAAGAAATCGAAACACATGCTCTTACTAGGGACTTGTCGCTTGCCCACGTCACAGCATGTCTTTTCAAGAATTATTAGCTGTTGCTTGATGATGATCACAGGTCAATCGGATCCAGATTTCAGCAACTTAGGGTTTTGTGAAGGATCTTAAACCTCCCAGACAATTGCAGTTGAAACTTGTTCGCAAGAAGTTGAATCACTGCAGATTAGAGGTAAAAATATGAAACAGTATCCTGTCCCGCCGAAAATACTACCAAAAGGAACAGCAGCACAATAGAACAGCAATGAGCATTTTCAGAACTTATTGCAGAATCTTTTCCGGGATACGAATATACTCAGTGACAATGATCTTGCCTTGCAGAACCCGTGCATTATTCGAATTTGAGGTTAGTTACTACGGAGCTCTCGTCCGGTACTGAAACATTATGCGAATTCTGGACTTTTCGATAGCAAAAGGATTTTCATTACAAGAGTTATCACAAGTACATAAAAGCCATGCCATGCTCAGAGCGGACGACAAGGGTATATTATTCCCCCGGAAATGGGTGATCAACCAAATCCTGTTACAAGAAACAGTCTGTTTATGGAAAGACATAATTGATCCTCAGCATTTCCGACTCCGTTGCATCTCGGGCTACATATGTCCGAGTATGCATGCACTGTGTCGTCATGTACATTGCTCTGTCGTAGAAATTAAAACTGACACGAATCTGGTTCTCCTCTTTCCTATTTCACATCACTGAAATGATCCATCACTCTGATCGGTCGTCTTCGCGGGCGCATCCGGGGTAGACTGCGAATCAGGGACTTGAGAGTCCACCTTCGCAGGCGCAGGTGGAGCTCCAGCTCCAGCAGCGGACTGGCCCTGGGACTGGTCTTTTGCACCGTACTTATCGAGATACTCCTCAGCTTGGTTGACATATTTCCCGTAAGTACCTTCGTCCAAATTTCCATGAGCAGCCAATCCTCCGAGAAGATCCGAGGCAGCTCCTGCTCATGTAACATTCATAATGAATATCAGTTTCACAGTGAAAAAATTGCCACCTAAGGTTGACGTCTACAAGACTCTGGCGTGAATCTGTACCACTTGTATTAAAAGGTTTGTGCGGTTCAAAATCCAGAAATTTGGCGCTCTATCAAACTAAAAATCGAGCCAATAAAAGAAACTTGACGTTACGATCATCGTAAGCACGAAGTTAAAATACCTGCGAGCTGAGATTGGTCGACTTTCTGTCCTTGGGCCGCCTCAAACAGCACCTGCAGGCATCGTAAAAGGAGCAAATATCTCAATTAATACCGAAACAGACGAAGAGTGATTGCAATTTACACCGCAATAAACAGCCACTGAGTTCCAAAAGGAAATATTCCTGTCCTGCTGCTAAATCGGTTACAAATGAATTGAACGCGTTTTAACCCCAGTATAAACATTTTTCAATCTTTTCAGTGCTTACCGACAGCAAAAGAATAGAGTATTGAACCCTAGGGTCGGAAAAAGAGCCTTGCGGGGTGATAAAAAAAAGCAATCGGAAACTGTGAAAACAAGAGCATTTCGTTTTCCAGTAACACAACATATGAGTCAAATGTGAGGCACGGAAAAATTAACTCCATACCTGGCCGCTGTGCATCAAATCTTGGTTAGTAGGAGCAGTGCGACCGCCGGGCAAATTCCCCTCAGCAGCAGGTGGTGCTGCACTCCCGTCGCCAGTCGGTGCCCCGCCTTCTGACTTCATGAAATTCGATGCTGTGCTCATGAGATTTCCGAATGATCCGCCATCGCCGGAAGCGGCTGGCGCAGTCCCGGGCGCCGCAGCCGTATTGTCACCGTCGGTGGAACCCGTGTTGGCCGAGGCCGCGAACTCCTGAGCCTGCTTGAAGAAATTCATCTGCCAAACGCAACAAACTTACAATTTAACTCCATTCATCAATCTCCATGTATCCCCTCAGAAATTCATCGAAACTCCCGACACAACCGAAACTCCAATGTAAACAGTACCACGTACACTTCAATTACTAAAGGTCCACCTGCGCTAGGCGATACGAATGGTGACAGTGTAAGGAATAACTTTAGGTATACCATGGGACTAAATTCACTGTGCTAACATCACTCCACTCCACAAGTGCAAGTGAACCTTGATTGCATGGAAACAAAAGATTCTCAACGTTATTCACATCCGCAAGCTCAACGTACCTCGATTGAAGGAGAAGAAAAGCGTCCAAACTACGATGCAAGGGGGAACAGAACGTTCGGAAAGAGATGGACTAGTAAGAAAGAAGTAAGTGCGAAGACAGCTGGTGCTCTACCGAAGAGCTAGCGATGAGGTTATATAGGACACAGCCACAACGAAGAAGACGAAGAGCCAGGCATGGCGAAGTAGTGGGAAAGGTGCTGCGACCAATAGCAGAAAAGCGCGGGGGGGAAAGAATCTACCCTCGTGATCCGATCACGGCAACAGATATTTGAGCTGGAAAAGTCGACGATGATCTCCTCCGTCCCTCCAGCACTCGCATCTCCTTTCCGTCCTCCTCGCTGATCATGAGTTCAGCGACGATAGCCACAGTCAACCGTCCAATTACCCTAAAATTAGGCGTGTCACTGTTGAGACAACGTGTGAAAAGCTTCTTCAAGCCATCGCCTGGAGAATCACGATTGAAAGCGCTCACCTCCGACCTTGCAGTGGCCACTTACTGCAGTGGGACTGATGAGACTGTTCAGGTTCCAATGTAACTTTACATTAGATCTAAGCTTGCTTTACTAAACTATTGCAATTGCAAAAGCGCTTGCTAGTACTCTTCAGTTTGATCGAAATGGTGAAATTGCAAAGGAATTTGTGTGTCGGTTCTGTCTCAGCGCCAGACTAAGTTAGCTTTCTCGATCAATGGTCGTGTATTGAATTTCTGATCACCGGCATTGACGTGCAAGCACCGATGCTGCTGCAATTATTTGAGCGGCATTCATGAGGCTTGTATGTCCAGAAATCAATGTGCTTCAGTCTGTCGTCGTCGTCTTTTCAGAGGTTGCGTAGGGGAGTTTTTTCAACGAATTTTTGGTATACACTCAATGCTTTTGAATTCTATAATCAAACCCAATCGATGAAAGTGGATGAGAAAAAATCTCAAATGGTAAATGGATGAAATTTCTGATACTGAACGGAAATTTGAGATACTGTAGGTTCATATTTAGTATTTCTGAAAATAAAGTTTTCCATTTAGTGATTGCAACATAAGCATTCGGTAATTGTTGTGCAAAAGGGGAGGCCCAATGTTCGGGGAGAACCACTGCCGGTTAGTTCATTGTTAGCTGATGGAATTGGGATATAAACCAATTGCAATTTGAAAACATTGGAAAAAGAAAAGGTAAAAAATTGATAAAATATCTATTTAGAATAAAAAATAGAAAAAAAATTAAATTAAGTACACTTCATACTTGAAAAAAATGGTTTAATGTGAGAATTAAAGGAAAATAGCTAGTAAAACTCAAAAAATATCCTAAATGTTGGAGAAGGTAGTTGCAAAAACACATGCTATGTAAGGTAGTGTGCTCATAAACCGTCACTTTAAGGGCTGATTTGCCTTTTTCACATGTTTCCAAAGACAAAATGATTTTTAGCTCATTTTTCAAAGAAAGAAATATAGATGCGGAACCCAACACAAGTAGTTTCATATTTTCCCAAGCATTTTTGAATTACTTATAAATTTTCAAGGGTTTGGGTCATAGGCACCTATTTGTGACTACAGGTGCCCCAAAATCCGTCTCTTTGTGACTTATAAAGAAATGTGCAAAAATCACAGCCAATGATTGGCTCTTACAATAAAAAAAAACAATTCTTCTTGAATTCATTAACAAAGCAAAGAGGTCCATTCAAGGTTTACCTTGCATCCATTCTACAGCTACCTACAGGACGATCTGAAGAAGAGGGACGGATTTTGAACCACCTACCTTAGAGAGCTTGAACTAGAATGAAGTTGGTTGTAGTGGAGCAACAATAAAAGCAATAGCATGAGAAAGGTTTCATTAAGCCACTTGGTTTAGTTGTGAAGATGTTTGGATGTCATTAGAGTGAACTTCTACGTTGCATTGGAATTGGAAATGAATTTTCAATTTTTCCAAGATTAGAAAATTTCCTTTGTTGAGATCCATAATGCTTTCACTTCAATCTATGTAAAGTACATTTTAGGAGTAGCTTTGCCTTTTTGTCATACTATAAGCAACCAAAAACTTCAAGTCCTATGTCAAAAATAGTTTTTCAGAAAATCAAAATTTTCTTCCCCTGCTTTTCACAAGTCTCTTTATTCTAACCAGCTAACAAATTTGATGCTCTTCTTGTAACTATTGCACTCTTCCATGTAGAATTTTGTAATAGTTTTTGTCTTTTTAGCAAGGCTTGACTAATTCTTAGTGCATGGAAGTTTATCTTTAGGATTCAACAAGAACTTGAGAATTAATGAAAAATTGTGTTGATGAAAATATGACAAATGAAATCAAGACATAGTTTGCATTTAATATAAGAAATTAGATATTGATAAAGTATTTAACAAATGGATACTTATATACAATGTTTGTTTCTATTGCTATTCAAAAACTAAGACTTGGTGCATAATATATATGAAATCAAATTCTATTTGCAATGCAAACATTTTATGGAATAACTATCTATTGTCATCATTCAATAGAATTTATGAAATTTTATTTTGGGTGGGAAAATCTTAAATTAAAGAAGGACTCAATTTTTTTTAAATGGCAATGGCAAGAGTGTTGATTCAAAACCAAGAGTTGTTATGGGAATAATAACACAACAAAGACCGATTACATGCTCAAGGAGTCACTAGTGTGAGTATTAGAGAGATACTTGAGTCCAATTCTAATTGGTGCCATTTCTACTTGATGACAAAAGAATTAAAAACTTTACAAGTGAAATAGGGACTTCAAAAATCATTTGAGATAATGTCCTTCAAATATTCTAAATATTTAAACAAAATAATTAAGGAATGTCTAAGTTATCTTAAGGTAGGATATTCATAAAGTAGCCAGTTTCAAAAAGCTTTCTTAAATACAAGGGGACATAATGCTTTCTTCAATTTACAATTTGCATTCTTTGAGGTACTATGAAAGTAAACATATCAAGGAAGCAGAGACATTTAGTATCACTTGGTTCAAACTTCAAACTTCATAAATAATTCCACCTAGGTCCAAAAAATATGAAACGACTTGAATTAGACACCCATTCCAATTATCCTTCAAGGAAAATTTACCAAAAAATATTTCAAAAAGTAAAACCTTCCCAAGTAGATAGTAAATCGTCACTTTATGGACCTTGTACCCTATTGTAGTTGTTTTTATGATGAAGCCTCTATTCAAGTCGAACAATCTAGTCTAGCCCTAAAAGACCGAGGATGAATGTAAATTGCTTTGAGTGATGAAAAACACTAAAATTCATATCTTTTTGCTTCAATGAGACAAGTTGACTATCAATATTGACACAAGACATAGGAAGCCTCTATAAAATGGAGTTGATCTTTCATAAATGATCTTTAATTATAAAAAAGGTGTCTACAATAATGGAAGAGGACTAGGATTAGTTTTAAAAGTCCAAAATTTTGCGCTTTGGGTATAAAATATTTGGTACTTTTCATATTAGTTATTGACTAGGGAGTGACTTAGTAGCTTTGGCCATGTTTCCCATTGAAGGCTATAAGGTACATCAAGTAATTTACGGCCTTTTCTCATATTTCCACCTTCTTTCCCTCAATCCACTAGGTCTATTATGTTTCCATTATTCCCCCCCTTGACCTCTCACCTTCTCAATTCCATGTCACAATTTTCCAAGTCTTTATGTTATGATTTAATAAATTGCTCAATTTGACATATGGAGGATGCTTGCCAAAAAATCACTCAAATTACAATAAAACCTTGGCTAATATGTTTTATAGATTTAACAAAATGAAGCCAATTCATTTGTCATTCAAGTAAATCAATCACTACTACTTTGGGATGTGTTATGACTATTTGACATCTTTAATGACCCATAGTAATAGGTCACTATGACAACCAAAACATAAAATGACAACTATACAAAGTGAGAAGCAAGGTAGAAATTTGACAACCCATAGGTTGCCATTTCATGTTTTGATTGTCCTTTGACAATTACTTTGTAAAGGAAGTTGTTCCCAATGACAACCGAAAATTAATGGGGGCTGTCATTTTGATAACCAAAATCATCAAGTGTATTCCCTTGTAAGCTAATACGGAGTACTATTATTTGTTAGTGTCTTAGTGGAGTTGAGTGCCTAATAGTATAGGCTTGGCTACCTTGATGAGGTAGATTAGGCCTTAGTTTTAGCCTTTTAAGTACACTTGATGGGACTTAGGACTTTTGCCTTATGATGGCTACTTTGTTACCTCACCCCCAATTAAGTTCCATTTTATGTGATTGACTTTATTGTCCAACATTACTTGATTGAAGGCAAGGCAGACTGCCATTACATAGTCAGTTGTTTGAATTTATTCTACTAGGATTCTACATTTCCATTGTCTACAATATGGAGCATTACCTCATGCCTCAAATCTGGGAGGATATGGTCTTTTACTTAGGTGCAAGATAATTGCAAAGGCATATGTACATAAAGTCATAAAATCATTAATTGAACATGCAATTCTCAAATTTGAAAGTATTCAATGCCACCAAGTTGTTTAGTCCTATTTGTTTACATAATGAATATCCAATAAGTTTTACAAAATACGCTCAATGATGGCTTTGAACTTTTATTGAACTTTGTTGTATACTTAGATCACATATTTAGAGTACGTGGATACATTTTGTTGGTTTAAGAATGGACCAAGCTTAGACAATCTATGCTTCAAATGTCAATTATATTAGATGGTATTCTCACATGACAAAATTTTGGCAAATCATTCTTTCAATTCCAACTCGCTCACCTTCTTATGAGAGAGAATTCCTCAACTCAAAATCATATCTAGGCCTCATTGTGGATGAGTTTGAATTTGGAAACTTTGGAGGCCCAAATGAAAATTGCAATGACAAATTTTGCAATCAATTCAATCAATTTTTGAAGAAATATGGGTCAAGTGGTGAGGTATGTGAAGCCAATGCATTATTTTAGGAATTATATGTGTTGATTGATAATTGTTGTCTATAGAGTGAATAATTGGTATACCTACATAAATTAGATATTTTATTTTACATTATACTTGTAGTACTTTACACACTTTTCTTTTGTAATTGAAAATTTGAAATCAAATTAAATGTTTTTTGAAAACATGACTATGATAACTCAAAAAATTTGGAAGTTGGCATTTCCAACAACCATAAATTAGGGTAAGATTCAACAACCAAAAAACATGGGAAATTGTCAGGGATAGTGTGTGGGATATTTCTAAGTTTGAACACCTATTGTCCTTTTAACTCCCACGTTGAACCAATTTTTCCATTACCCAATCCCATTTTATCTCCATATTTTTTCATTCCAAATAAATTTTTTACAGATTCTTTCACCGAGTTTTTTTCAATGTTTTCAAATTGCAACCAAATGTTTTTTTCCCCAATTCCATATTTCCACCGGCTAACAATGCGCTAACAAGCGATTCTCCCCAAACATTGGTCATGGACATTTTGTAGGAAGTTGTCAAATTTTTATTTTTTTTGGCCTTGACTAGAGATCTATTCTAGAAGGCCGGTGCCCCAAAAGTAAGTTAATGACTGGGAGTAGGAGTGGGTTGGAACTGGGACGGAAGGCACTGACTGCAGTCAGTCAGGTCAGTCGCCTCGCGAGTGGCAACCAAAGTGACTGCCAATCACCGAGGTCGGTGACGTCGCCAAACAGGGCAGCAGGGACCCGCCGGGACCTACTCTAAGATAAAAAGGCAAAAAGAGGGGGAGGGGGAGGGAAAAAAGGAAAAAGGAGGGGGAGGGGAAAAAAGGAAAAAAAGAGAAAAAAGAGAAAAAGAATCGAGCTTTTAAATCAATTGACAATTCAAAACAAAACTTTAACATCAACACCTTAAAGAGGAGAGTTTGACCTCTTGATTCAATATCAATCAAGAGTGTAGAGGTTTTTCACCCTTCATTTACTTATGTGTGCAAAGTAAAAGTTGAATAAATGTAAAAATAAAAAGACAATGCTAACATTTGTTCTAGTTTGTTTTGTATGTAATATTGAGATATCCCTGGTTGTGTGCTCATTGATCATTCTCTTTATACCATTGGAGAGTTTGATTCAATGAAGGTTATACTAAAGTTGTATCATTGCTTTTGGATGTATGATGGATTTATGAGCAATTTTTAAGACTATAAATTGAATTAAATTATGAAAAATAGAGTATAAGAGTTTTTGATGTCATTCTTGGCATTGCCAAAAAGCTTTCAACGAGTAGAAATACACCAAAGTTGTTTTGCACTTTTGGTTTTTAAGTGTGAAAGTTAAGGGTTTTCAATTGAATTTTGTTTCTATAAATTTAATTTAATTACGGATAAATTATTCTAAAAATTAAAAATTAAAAGAATATATAGGTAAATCACGGAAAACACTTAGACAAGTGCACAATGCCACACAAGTTGTTTATAAGTTGAACTTAAAAAAATTACATTGATCTTAAATTAAAAGAAGAGAATAACAAAAAATTCTTTGTATTTAAGAAGAAGAAAAGTTTTACATTCAATTCATAAATCAGTTTAATATTCTCTAAATAATTAAATAAATCTTTAACACAATTTAAAAATAAAAAATAAAAAATTCTAAAACAATGTTCAATTTAATAGTAAATGTTCTTCTATTATTATTATTATTATTATTATTATTATTTAATTAGAGTACTTTCAAATTAAAATAAAAAATTAATAAAATTATTAAGCATTGAGGAAAAGCAAATCAATAATGATAAATTGATAATAAATTTTATATAGTGAATGAAATTATGTAAAATGAAGTGAAAATAAATGAAATCATACAGTGAAGTGAAGGAAATATAAAATGATTGCAATAAAAGTTGTCATTTTATTTTTACAAAATAAAATATGTGCTCAAATAGGAACATACATAAATTAAAACTAATGCTTTGTGAAAGCATCAATATGACAACTAAATTCTCTAAATCATCATGGTTTTACATGTATGACAAATCTATATATTAATTCCTAAAGCCCTAAATTGAGTTTTTAAACAACATAGCAATTTGGGGTAGCTCACTACAAAAGGAGTTTTTATTTATCTTTCTTTGAAATTTTTGCATAACATATGCCTGAGGAGTAGCTTTAAGGCCCAACAATTCTCATAACTTTTGACTACATGGTTAAAAAGTTATTGTGTAATATGTATTTCTTAGCGATTGGCGGGCAATCTAGGCAACAAAAAAAACCTCTTCAAAAATCATTGTTTTAAGAAATAAAAATTTGAAATTGGTTTTCTAGATTTATATGTACGTGAAAAGCTTTGAATCATTCCATTTTGATTATTGAGATGAAAGTTACGAGGAGTTTTAGTTTGCAAGTAGTTTGTGTGTAGTTATAGAATTTATACTCTAAGATAAACTTTCAAGTCCTTTATTTAACTCAATTTTCAATGTTTTTTTAAGAAAATAAAAACACTAGGTATAGATTGTTTATTACAACCATTGGGATTGAAATTTTTCAATTCCATAACTAAATTGTTAACAATTTAGTATTTCAAATCATTCTCTACTTCTTTCTACTTACTATTTTTTTCCTATATGTTGTACAATTCCAAACGATCTGAAAATTTTCAAGCATGTAGACAACTTGCCTTGAAGAATGAATCCAAAGAAGAACCACCATTTTGGACATTTTTATATATAAATGTAACCTTCTGAAGTGCAGCTGCCCTGTTTTTTGTAGGGCCAAGAAAAAGATTATTGTCACTTTAAACGTTGGTATCTTGCAATCTACAATGAAAATTTCTGAAATTTTTTCCACATCTCCTCAAACCAACATAGTACATGATCCTATGGTTACATGTGTCCAAAAATGTTTTTTTTCTCTAAATTTGGTAATTGTATTAGAAATGGCAGTTTTGGAGCAATTTCATTGAAAACATAGTCGAAAACCTTTAAAGGGTTAAATGAGTGCATATGAAGGAATCTTAATCAAAATTGTGTTCTCATGCAAAAGAATCTGATGGTCAAAAGATGAGGTGCAAAGTGGAGATTGTGAAGTTTGAGCGTGTATGAAATTTTGCAAATGGAAGCTTTGGATTTCATCTGGGGTACAAATCTCATATACAGATAGTTACATGAATTTAATTACCACCCAATTTCGAGCTTATTGCTGTGCCATCTGGGGTACAAAACCATTTGGGACTCGGCCTTCTCTCTTGTTCATCTGACTTTTAAAGATTGTCCTACTTTGTCCTATCTGAGAGTGAGACCCCACGGGCAGGGACCCCCCATTCCCGAGAATATAAACTTATGGATAGAGCCGGCCAGAGTGTCCAGACTCCAGAGTACTGTAATAGTCTTCCCTGACAGAACTACACGACAATTATAGTCAGTGTAATTATAAGACCACAGTAATAATGCTAATACCACCCCGCCGAATCGGAAAAGGGGCTCCATGACCGCGTGGGTGATTTGCTGGCGAGGAGTCGATCGGATTAGGTCAGGGACGCATTGCCGTGCGCATTCGCGCTGACTGACTGGCAGCTCTGACTGAAAGGGCGCGATCGACGGAAGACCGGCGAAGGATTCTTAGGGTCAGCTCACATGCTCACCCGGTGGGCAAGTTTTTTGCTAATTCAAGCAAGAAGACAAAAGTGGTTTCACCGATTGTCTTGCCGGGGTGCATAACATTGTTAAATCAGCAGATTGACTCTCCCCAGGTGGAGCTATTATTCTTCCCTATATACCTAGGGGAAAACTTTAGACATAATACATGCAAGATCATTGGCTAACTGGAAGAGGTTGTCAGAGTTTCTAAAGATACATTGGCCACGCAAGTATGGAGGACTCCTGATTCCGAGGCGGGAGGGGGGGGGGGGGGAAGGGACCCCCCTAGAAAATGTTAATAATGTTATGTGGGCAAGTGGGAGAGGAGGAGTTGAAGTTTCATTGATATCGGTGGATAACCTCATTGGTGAAGACTAGGGAATCTAATACGTGGAAAGTTCTTATTGTCTTTGTTCCCACCCACCGAGTCCGTATGAAAGTGCAATGGCTATTAAAGGACAAAGGGGTGACCATCCCTTTTGATTACCGTGTGTGAATAGCAAATAACAAAAGCACTTATAGGAAATCAAACTACTATAGAAGTCCTCCCCTTTCACAACAAAATTACGGAGATGAATAGTTGCACTTCTGTCCTACTATAAGGGTTCCCTATCATCCATTGGATGCCAAACGAGTCATCCTCAAGGTTTAAAGGTTAAGGTAAGTACTTACCCCCCAAACCACTACTTTTGGCTACTATGCCTTGGATTGGTCAAATTTTCAAATTTTTCTTGTTGGCAAGTGAAAGGAGGTTCTAATGCACCGAAGAATGTGACAAATGGATACCGTATGCAATAGTTATGAAGGGTCAAAGTTTTTTTGAGGTAAATTTTGTAAAATTGATTCTTCAACATACGTATATGTTGATTTTGGAGATATATACAAAGTGATATGGTGGTTTTAGACACAACTTTTGAGGTTGGGATCACAGTTTGTTGGGGTTCAAAAATCACTTCCATTTCTAAGGACTCACCAATGGATGATAGGAAATCATCTCATATCTTAAGGAGGAATTTCAAATATTGCAAGATTTGTGTTAAGGCTACTCGATACTCGCCAAATTTGGCAAGCTAAAAGTTTACATCTATTCTTGAAGAACACTCAAACTTCTTACACACACTTACCTACACATGGTTGCGAGCATGTAAGCCTAGGATCTTGAAACCGTCAACCTAGAAGCCTAGGCTCCTATATTATAGTCACCTTTTATGGTTGTAGAATGTTTACATTATAGGTACTTATATTGTAGGTGCTATGTTATAGGTATCTATGTTATAAGCACCTTATATGGTTGTAGAGTACCTACTTACACTCTAGCTCAAGGCTTGTAGGCTCGCATTTCTAGGCTCACATGCTAGAATAGTTGCCCCCACCTATACTTACCAAATGTGCCCCATAAATTCAATTAAACAATCACTAAGTGGAATATCAGATGAAATTTATTAAACTTAGGAAAAATAATTATTTCAAGGGCCTATGCCTAACTTCCTAGGATTGCATGCCATGAGGATATTTTGAAAGGGCCCAAAAGATGTGTCATTCTAATTTGGCGCATATTAGACCCTTGGCACTTGCTAGGATAGATGCTTTAAGAATTATTTTGTTTTTATTTTCATTTTTGACCATGCATGGTTTTGAATAAAATTGAGTAAGGTGTAGGGTAAGTTTAAAACCATACCCGTTTCAATTTTGTAAATAATTAAGCTAAACTTGAAGCATGTCCAAAAGTTTATAAATTTGCACACTAATATCAAAAAATCAAAAAAATGTTTTAAAAGGAAAAAACAATATTTTCTATCCATCTAAATGGTTGAATTTACAAATGCACCTTTTTTTTATTCCACAAGTTGGCCATTTTTGTGAACTCCTAAGTTTTGTGAATAAATAATGGTCTTTAAAAGATTATGTTATACAACTTCAATTATTGAATTTATGACCAAGCACTTTGTCTTTCTTTACTTGGGCTTTTGAAGATGTCCTAAACACCAAGTTTTTATGGTGAAAAATGGTATGATCAATTGATCATATAAGGATAGTAAAAAATGTAACTCAAATGAGGTTAATTTTTTTTTCTTTAGAATCAACATTTGACAAACATTATATGTGTTCACAAAAAATCAAATTAACTTCTAAAGTCCCATTATTTATTTTCTTAGAGGGTAAATAGAAGTTTGTATAGGCTTTTATGATGTCAATTTTTAGCATGCTTCTTTAAATATTTTTTCAAAGATAAAAAACTAATTTAGATTTTACTTCAATTAATTCCCAAGAGAAAATTTTATATCACCCTAAGTTCAAAATCCTCAAGCTCAAGCAACACACAAAAAATATTTATATAGTTTGTTTCTTGAATACTCATACTATATTTTTGTCTATATAGAATGACCTTTGGTTTGTTCCATTTGGATTAGTGATGGTAAGAGATTATATTATGTAATTTTTTCATTAAAATTCTTTGATTCCCTGCAAAACAAGGCATTCCATATTAACTTTCTCTACTTGTATTTAACAAATATCAATTAAATTTTCTTTTAAAAATAAATAAAATTTTCCAAACTTTCAATTCAATCCCTTAACATAGAAAAAATTAAATTCCACAATATCCCATGGCATGCAAGTTAACTTTTTATAGTAGTGTTTGAAAGTTGTGACCTACTCAACCGTTTGCTTAAGGCACAAGTGTAAGGGATTGCATAAAATCCAACTTCATTTCTTTATCTTTGGGAAGATGTAGATGATGTCTTCTCATATAATGTGGGATATAAATGAATGCTGAAAAATTGCCTTCATTTTCTTATTTTCATGTAAGAATTTCTTTATCTTTGGGAAGACGTAGATGATGTCTTCTCATATAATGTGGGATATAAATGAATGTTGAAACATAAAAGAGACATTGAAGACTCATATCAACATTTTTTTACATGACGAACATGGCCTCTCTTGTTAGTTGAAGATAAGGGGAAATTTGGAGGGACTTGCCTTCATAGGACAAAATTTCATAGAGTTGGCAACATATCGCCAACAACAAAAAGGCTTACTTCTATCAAAGTAGTCAGTGCATCATTCTTCACAGGGGGCAAATGGAGAGAGAAACTCCAACCCTTATCTAAGGTTGGTTCACACGAAGAGTAAACCAACCAAGCTTTTCAGAGGCTCATAATGTGCCCTACCTGAAAAGCACACTGTGATGGGGAAGGGAAAGGTTTGCATAAGTTTTCTTGTGACGCTGAATCATGAGAGCAAATCTGAGCAACAAGTGTAGCTACTACCGTACTTCATTGCTGGATGGTTTGGGACGCTGAGCTTCTATCACAAGTCATCTGAATCAGGAGAAAGCCATCTTTATGATTTATAATTAGAATCTTGCCCACGTTGTAGCTAATTTGGAGTTGGCTGCTACTTCCTCACTGCAAATCTATGTGCTCCAATTCTAACAAACATCTTCAGTGAGTCAAATTCATTGCAATCTCTCCCCCGGAGTGAGAAAAATCCTCGGACGAAAACCTGCTAAAATGTCATCCAGCTGGTTTCAATTCATTCATTGGACACTGAACATCCATCACAGCATTGCAAGGTTAATGGATCCCATCTCAATTGTTTTTCAAGTAAACCTAGTGATCACCACTTTAACCCTGAAACATTGTGGAGGACTAAAAAGTGTCCCATCAATGATTTCCAAGGAAACTGTAAAAACAAAGAATGTACCCGTGCAACCGAAAATCTGTTAACTTGTGGTAAACTACCTTGGTGATAGGGCGGCATTCTTCCAGGGTCAAGTCCCTCGTTGTTGGTGCTCCTACCTTATGCCCAGTTCACAAATGTTCTTCGAGCATCCCGATGATTACTGTCTCACAAGGGTATTAAAGTTAAAACAAAAATATACAAGCACAACTGCAAAAGCAAGCAAAAGAGGAATGTATGGTAGCACAGAGCAAGGCATATTGAAATGCTCATGTGCGTGTCAAAAGACTCACAAGTAATATCTGAGCGTACCAACAGCTTGTGGTGGATGAAAACCTACACGCTATTTACATCTACCGCCTACACTTCTATGACAAAATCTGGTTATCTGCGGTAATATGTTCTAGATACTGAAGTAGGAATAAATACTAGCTGAACTATGCACACTGGTCCAGATGACACTAAGAATGTCCGCAGACACGGATTGGCAGACCCCCAGTAAAAAAACCGTGAACGCAATGTTGCTGAAACACTGAAACAGGGAAGACAGATAAATAAGGAAAAAGAAGCACAAAAATTTGTGACGCGTGGCAATCTTACAATCAGTCACTCAAAGCCTTTTTCCTTCGGACCCCACCCACACTGGACATTATCCGCAAAAATGATTAGGAGTTTTACTGTTCCGAGCATTCTCTCTCCCATTTGCCCGCTGGTTCCGCGTCTCAGATTGCCCTTGGCTGAATAACTGTAGATGATGACCCTGTAAAGAGGTGGTTGACATATGGTGCACTGTCATCCTCCATGAATGGAATTTGGTTTGCAACAGCCTACCAGCTTCCCACACTCTTCGCCCGGTGCACGTGATGTGCAGAGAAGGATGTCGACCTCGCACCATTCAAGTAAAAACACTGATGACTTTTGTCAATGCACAGGACTTTCAATAACCTTCGTCCTGAGCCAATTTGCTCAGCAAGGCCGCAAAGAGTTCATCTCTCTTCTGCGCACGGGCTTCATCACGGGCTCTCCGTTGCTCCTCACGCTCTCGCCACATATGTTCTCTTTGGATCCGCTCCTGCTCCAGCTTCTCCATGGCATCTCGCCACTCCTGCTCTCGCATCCGGCGCTCCTGTTCTCGTCTCTCCACAGACTCCCGCCATTGCTCCTCCACCTTCTGCTGCTGCTGGAAAAAGTCTTCCAGCACTTCCTGCATGCTGTTGGCACGGTACTTCTCGGCTGTTACCCTCGGCCGGTTGTTGTCTTTCTCGTTTTTCCTCTTCTTCCTTTGTACAACACGGTCCTCTTCGCTGTCCTCTTCATCATCGTCGTCCTCACTATCATCGTCTGAACTTTTGGTTTTGCCCCGTTTCCCTTTCTTCTTGGCTCGAGACCCAGGCTCAGCTTCCAGTAATAGTCTCTCGGAGTTCTTGGCACGCTCTTTAAAAATAGCATCCAGTTCGTCAAAGAATGGGCACTGTCTGCCATTCTCGGGATCGGCGGGGTCTTTCCCCTGCGAAAACTGCACGTCAGCGGGAGAGACATCACGTCAAAACCATAGTCATCAGCATTGAGAATTAATCGCAAACCGAAAGATCATGGTAGAGCAGCTTGATACCACTGACCAAATTTCGAAACGACAGTGTCAACGCACAATCTGAACATGATATGTTAAGCGTACACATGAAACACAAAGACGAATGGAACGATGAGGAATAGGTTGTAGAACAGACCTCATAATCCGGCTCAGACGTCTCCTTTCCCTGGAAAACACCACAAATTTGGTGAGAGGGACAGACAGAAATGGCTATATCTAAGACACATAACCCAACCAATTTAATAGCAGATTGAGAAAGTAGGTAGGATAAGAGAAGCATCAAGTATTGAGAACAGTTAAATAACCTATAGTAATCAGCGTGACATGACGTGGAAAAAAACAGGGAATAACCTAGACTCGAAAAGTAGGAACCTGTGAACGACCCACAATCTCCACAGCTAAAAATATGAACTAACATATGCTATCTTAATTTGACAATTTTGAAATGCTGAATGTTAACCGATCATCGCATTAGTCCAGACTAAACCAGAATGTCCAAATTGATCAAGCTTTCCTAACCGTATGCTCAACCAATTGTCCAAAGATTGATATCCAAAAGGTAAGCAGTGGAGTTAATTTAGAGAGTGATATTCTGGAAAGGTAGAAACTGAAGCAAGTTGTTAACATCCAAAAAAAAAACCATCCGATTAACAAGCAAAATTGATTATCCCATGCATTAAGTGATAAGAACCAGGATAAAGAAACAAAATACCTTGTAACGATTCACGAGGTTCTTCCATTTACATTTGCATTGATCCGCACTCCTCCGATAGCCCTTCTCCTTCATCTTTCTCTCAATGAGCTCCCATAACGTCTTGTTCCGCTTGGTTTGCGTGAAGTCCTTCTCGAGCTCGGCCCGAATGGAAATGAACTCCTTGGTTTCATGGTATCCCCACTGCGGAATGCGGTCCTCTTTCTTGAGAGCGCGCCCGCGGTTCGGCGTGAGCGACCCCAAATCCACCGGGTGGTTCATGTCATGCGCACCCTGGAGAGACATAGGCATCACGCCTAAATTCTCCCCCATCAGCACCGTCGGCCGCGCCTGGTACGCCAGCTTGACCAATTTTTCTTTCAAACCCTCGCTCACTCTAACTTCGCCAAAAAACGACACTCCAGATCGCACCAACCAATCCTTGGCCACAATTCAAACCGCCTCTTTTACCTCTTCACCATGCTCTTTAAAGAACGCCCCGAACCACCATGGGCAGTCCTCTTCAGGCCATCCTAAACCACGAAACCCTAAATTAACCTAACCCTCTACTCCACCGCAATAACTCGCCTGCAACCACATCCACAGCATTCCTTTTTCCTTCGGGTTTACGAAACTCTCTTCCCAAGCATAAAATCCACCAAAGAAATGTTCCTTAGAAAGCTCTCTTGAATCCGCCAGACATCGGTAACACTGTAAGTTCAAAATCCAAACCCTCCGGAACTCCCCAGAACCTGTTCCAAAACGCTTCAAAATCCAGAAGAAAACAATGCACGCCCGAATCGAAAAGAAAGCGTGAAGCAGAGAACCATGCCGACGGAATCCTTCCACGCCCAGAGCTTTAAAAAGAATGGAAGCTCCGGCGTGACAGGCGAGAAGACACCACCGATGGCATGGCCATTTTGCTTCCTATGCTCGCTTCGGCCTAAGGAAGACGAGTTGAGAACCGGATTGAGTTGATACCTGGTTACAACCCCGGTATCAAACTCGTCTTTCCGGTCCTCAGAAGCTCCAACTTAGGGCTCCCGCTGCGTCCTTGCCTACACTAATAGCTTACTCTGTGCGATGTGAAACTTTGCGTTATTATTTCAACGATGTCGTTGTCCATGGCGAAATGTGAAGCTCTCAGTCTCCCACTTGCTTTGGTGCAGTGATTGCGTACTCTCCTCTCACTGTGGTCCGTGAGCCTCTCGTGATTGATCTGACCTCTATTTCGCACAGTCTGGAATGGCGCAGAGACCAGAGTCGCGTACAAGGTTGACGTTTTGTGACGACGGATGGCAACACCTGTGCTTTGCATGTGTGAGGGTACACGATTTTTTTTAATTGTATTTTAACAACATCATTTCCTTCGGGGAATTGCTCTTTTGGATGAGACTTGTTGTTCGAGTGGGATCAATCAAATCTTCAGGAAGAAATTGCAATTCCTGTTCCGATCACTGCAGTTCTTTTCATTGGAGAGCATATTTCTCTTGTGGAGGTACTTGATTGGATTTTGAGAAGAGCCAAGCGAGACTGGTGAGAAGAGAATGGCCGATGCTTGTCACAGTCCTTCGTTTCTGAAGAAGATCACGGAACTGCCAATGCGCACCTTGCCCTTACCTTCGTCGTTCGTGAAAACACATGGCAAATTACTGAGGAGTGACGTGATTCTGGAGGGGCCGAGTAGAAAGCAATGGAAAGTAGTAGTGGACGGTTCTTCCCAAAGCTCGAATGTAACGTTCGGAAAGGGTTGGGAAGAATTTGTGATAGCTCATGTTCTGCAACTTGGGGATCAGCTGTGTTTCACGCTTACAGGAAACTCACACTTCCAAGTGGAGGTCAGACTCAAATCTACACCGAAACCCTAAGTTTTAGACCCAAACCCTAAGTCTGTAGATTAATTAACAACACTCTGATTCTTTGGTCAATTTTCGATCTACTCATTCAATTCACATGCACTCCAGGTGTATGATGAAAGCGGTTGCCAAAAAACGAGCGCCCTTGATGCCACGGGCTCCAACGCATCGTTTCCAAGGAGACTTTCTGAATTACAAATCCCTCCTCCAGTATCTGAATCCAATTCGACTGCGACGAGGGTGTCCCAGATCCAAAACCTTGACGATCCAACATTGAACCTTGCCATGTACAACAATGGAGCTGGCGAGAGGGCTCTCAGTGACATCCAGTCGGGATCAGCCGTAGCCTCCGCGCTACGCTTACGACGTGAATCTGGGTTAGAAAGCAATCGGAGAGATTCGACACGAAGGGGCAGTGCATTGACAGATCCATATGTGATTCCGCCCACGGATGGAAGTTCTGCATTGCTTACAAACAACACACCTCCTCCCAATACATGGGCCCCTTCGTTTCCAAAGATATCCTCTGCATTACAAATCCCTAAATCTGATACGACTACAACGAGGCGGCAATTCCAGATCGAAAACCTTGACGATCCAACTCTGAAGGTAGAGGACTTTCCCATGTACACCAAAGAGACTGGCGAGAAGCCTCTTAGCGACTTCCAGTTGGGAAGCTCCCCTCTACTCTTACGGCGAGAATCTGCACTCGAAAGCATTCGGAGAGATTCAGCACGGACGGGCAGTGCAGTGAGAGATCCATACGTGTTGCTGCCCACGGATAGAGCAGGTTTGGTGCCCGACTCTCTCTTGGATCTCGCGGATTGTTTCGTTGACATAGAGAAGATCTTATCCGAACGTCCTGATCTTACAGACACGGAGCCATTGGTGATTGAAGATATACCACCATGCTGGGAACTCCACGAGCATACACCTAGTACTGCCAGTTCAACCTCCTTGTTAGAGACTACAAAAAGAATCTCGACCTTGTTTTCAAGCCGACCTCCTGATTTGCAGATCCCTTCAGTGTCGAAGATCGAAAACCATGAAACAAGTACCACGCAAACTGGAAGTTTGGCCCCACAACAAAGTGAACAAAGAACGCCTAAAAGAGTTTCGTTGAGACCCTCTGCTTTGCAGATCCCTCCTGTGTTAGAATCAGAGTCAGAGTCACAGACCCCGACCTCAGCAAAAACTCCAATGAGGTTGTCTCAGATCCAAAACCTTGATGATCCAACACTGAAAGCAGAGAACCTAGCCCTGTATACCAAAGCGGCTGCAGAGAAGGCTCTCAGCGAGTTGCAGTTGGAATCTGCCACAGGCACAGGCTCTCCTCTCTCAAGGAGAGAATCATCAATATTCAAGGCACAGAGCTTCTCCATATAGATGGAAGGAGAATATTGAAAGTGTACACTTATAGCCCCTTGGCGCGTGAATCTTTTCTTGAAATTTTGCATATTTTTGCTTATATCTTTATAAATATACCTTATTTATCTCACTTTCATCAAATTCATCTTACAAAAAGTGTGGTTTTTTAAAAAGTCAAGCATCGGTTTGGATGAATGAGAAGTTATGTAGTAAAAAAAAAACTATTAATGCAATGGTTCTCTCCATTTGTTAAAAAAAAAAAATAGCCCCTAGAAACTTCTCTATTCATCATTCATAATTGGGACGTTGGAGCGCTACAGGGTTTACAAAATGTGGAACTCAAATTCAAACTAGTAAAAAAATTCAAAAAAGAAAGACCATTAATGAAAGTTGATGAGAAGTGATGTATTTCAATAGATAGGAACAATTACATCAGAAATTAGTTGGTTATGATGACCACTTCAAGTTTAGTTTCATGGAGTGTCTTCTTAGGTAATTGCACCTTAAATTGTCCAAGTAAGCATTTGAGCTTGCTTCCCATATTAAACCATCTAAATTTTGTTCCTTCTTAGGTAATTGCACCTTAAATTGTCCAATAAGCATTTGAGCTTGCTTTCCAAAATAAATTTGTTCCATCTAAGATCATGTTGGTCGTTAGAATGGAATTCCAATTTTTCAATGCTTGCATTTTTTGGATAACATTTGAATAAACTCTAAATTTTCAAAGTGATGGAAATTGGTGTACCCAAAATCAAACCTAGTCACAAATTGAGGACACAATTGAAGTTGCAATGTGTCACATTGATTGACAATTGACCAAGTCGATTGATGCACTCAAGAATAAGAATTCAAATGTGTATAACCTCAATCAATGGTAGGATCAGAATGATGCAATATTGCTATAGTAGATCTACACTATTATTTTGGGTTGCATGTATGCATTGAAGTTATGTCTAATAATGTGAAAGTTGAGCCTCCTATAGCTTGGGGATTTATTGAAAGGGCTAAGTAGTGCTCATGTTTTAACTGCAAGGGATCACCTAAATGGCATTCATTATTCCATGAGCTTGAAGGACATTTTGGGATTACCATTGCAATTATGCAAGGAATTAGGAGAGACATATTAGAATCCAAATGATTGAGAATAATTTTTCCTTAGAGACAACAATGGGAAGTTATATGTTTTTGATTTGACAATGTGTATTATGTCATTCTTTATCAAAAATGAGTTGACCAAAATACATGTGAAGAATCCTCCAATATGCTATAATATTGTATTGCCTAAAAATTTGTGAATTTAATAAGTTTAAATATGTGTAACAACCGAAAGGAATAACAATGAGCCATCCTACATTAATCTTGAAATGCTAAAGGAGACACAATTTGAAAGTGACTAATGAATGGTCTACCACAAGTTGTTCTTACTAAAAAACAGATGAATTTCATTCTTTTTTTTAGACTTTCTTGAATGTATACATAGCATTTGGTGGGAACCTTGTTGATGAGGAACTACAAAATATTCTACTAAAAAAGATGCTAAATCCAAAAATCACAAAAGATGTCATTCAAATGTATTTAACAATTCCAACTTCATCTACTCTTGATCTAAATTTAAACATTAAAATAATCTTTTTGAATATGATTCCAATTGTTGAAATGAAATTGACCAAATTTCATATTTTCACCAATTTGAAATTTTGGAAAAATTCTAAAATTAGATATTTTATTGTCATTTGAACTTTGGGCCTATGATAGTGTCTTTTAAGCTTCTAATTATAAAATGACACAAAAAATTGGTTCGGACTA
Source organism: Rhytidiadelphus loreus (assembly GCA_947034895.1). Classification (NCBI taxonomy): domain Eukaryota; kingdom Viridiplantae; phylum Streptophyta; class Bryopsida; order Hypnales; family Hylocomiaceae; genus Rhytidiadelphus; species Rhytidiadelphus loreus. The sequence continues at coordinate 49,637,695 of OX344761.1, read as the reverse complement.
TGTAGTTTTATACCATATTATTTAGTTATAATGAACTACACAATACATGATCTAGAAATAGTTGTGCTATGAATGCAAATTGTCCAAATTTTTGAAAAAAAACTAGGCCTACAAGATATATCGTATAGTTTATTATATAGGCATGTATTCATAATTAAGGTCAAATATAGTATAATTCATTGAACTAGCACATCATATCAAGGATACTTTCTAATACCAAGACATAATTGCATACACAAGTCAAGGTTTTCCAAAGATGATTGACAGAGCTTGTATAATTATTGCCCTCCTATTTAAATTTTTTTTCTATATTCAATGTTTAGTATAGAAGCAAAAGCATGGCCTTTCTAAGAATAGACATATCTATGCAATTCAAAAATTGGAATTCAAAGTGATTTCAAACTTCCATTGATGGTGCATGCTTTGGTATATGTGAAATTGCACCATTTCTACCTATTTGTGAATATAATGTTTTTTGGAATTTGCATAGTAACATCCTTAAAAATCACAAATTTTATGTAATACTTTAATCGATACTTTATAAGTTCATGAAAAAATTAAGTATGTCAAATTGAGCCTTTTTTTACCTTCAAATACATCTTTGTACTCTAAAATGCATAGTCTACGCTCCAAGGGCAAATGTATTCAACTATCTTTAGAGGTTAATAGATGATAAATGATTTCATTTCTAATAGGACAACAACTAAATCAATGCAAATGTAGTTGCAAAATGGATTTGCCCATGTGTCTAACCTATATGGGTGTCTTCCTTGAGGTTATGTAATGGTGACTATTCAATCCAATTCCATCCCTTGAACCCCAATTTCACTCCCCGTACTATTTTAAGATAGCTACACCAAAAATCACACAAATAAGCATTTTAGTTTAGTTCCCATCATTATATTGCGTGGAGTCTTGTTGCTAGTCAAAAAGGGATTCTAAATGATCTTAGACTGCATTTTTTGGACATTGTATGAATAAACTATGAGTTTTCAAAGTATTGAAAATAGGTGTTTCTAAAACGACAATAGACTCTTATGAATAATGGGAGTACATTTTAGACAAGAATCTAGAGTATGCGGTTTTAGAAAGTGGTTTAAATTAGGAGTAGTTACCTTACTACATTAGAATACAAAGAGGATGCAATTGTTAGGTGTCATTTCGGATATAAGTTACATACCTTATAACTCTAAACCCTAAACCTCAATTAATACCTTCTATGTGAAATACACAAAAACCATGTTGCGTCCAGAATTGGGCTTCCCAGACCTTTCAGGATAAAGCTTTCAGTCCCTTGTGTACCCTCGTCCTGGCTTCTTACATTTCCATCACTACGCGTCTACTGCCCGCCTCATTTGATTTTGAATGCGCACTGGTGCCGCGCTTTCCCCCCGACTGCTTGACTTGAAATCTGCAGATCTTGTTTGTAATGGTAATGGTAAGCTAGTGCTTTTAGTCGACCGCTTCAGCGCTTGTTGGGCATTGACGGTACGGTAAACAACATGAGAAGCAGGCCATGTGATGATCGGCCTTCCTTTCTTGCTTTAGAATTACACGAATTGCTTTAGAATTGCATCTCGCATTTCTTAGTCAAGGCATTGTTTTAGTACTAAGCTAAGGGCTTGAATGAGTTATTGTCGGACTTAGAATTCCTCGATCATTCCAAGCCCTAGCTATTCACTCATACTTTCTTGCTTTTCCTGAATACAGCTCTCTGGTGAGCGCGAGTTTTCTCTTTTCAACATGATACTTACCGTACTAAACGCAGCTTTCTTCTTTTCACGGTCTAATTGTGAAAAGGAAGTGCTAGATGAGATCTAGGAGGGTGATCAGGGGCGCCGGCAATGCTTTTGCTGCTGTTGCAAATAATTTAGGTCACTTTGGAATCAATTCTACGCCATTATGGAGTTGGTACGATTGAATTAGGGTTTTATGAAGCGGTAAGAAGGCTTGGGGGAACGAATTGGTAGTGTTTGAGGATGCAGAATGGAATGAAAGCGGAGGACGCTCCTCGAAGAACAGGAGGAGGAGGAGCGTCGGCAAGTAGTAAGCCACGGAAAGTGGTGAAGGTGAAAGTGGTGGACCTGTACCAGTTCGAGGTGGAAGTGACGCGGGAGGAAGCAGCCGTGCTGAATCTTGTTAAGGAGAGGGTGCAAGAGCAAGGGCGGGTGTGGTGGGCCGCCGAAGCCAACCGAGGAGCGGGATGGTATTTGCAACCCGATGTGTCTTCTTTGAGGGAGAGCAATCTCGTGTCGCACCTTCCGCTCTCCCATTTCACGGATGCTGGACATTTGAAGAAGCTAATTCGCAAGGGCATCCCTCCTGCATTGCGAGGGAAGGTGTGGCGGGCTGTATCCGGTGCTATCAAGAAGCGGTCCACTGTCCCTGACAGTTACTATCAGGATCTGATTGAGGCAGTGCAGGGCAGGGAAACGCCAGCTACCCGGCAAATTGACCATGTATGTGACTGTCCTCCTTCATCATTTTCTTTTCTCGATAGAGCTTTAGCATTGTGATCCCTGAAGCTTCGCATTCTTGCAAGCTTTAAGAAAGCTTGAAATCGTCGCCATATTCGTTAGAGTGGTTAAATTTTGAGAAATCGGCACTTTTCCAACTTCAGATCTGTACCAGTCCTAATTTTTTTAGCTTGTGCACTTAATTTTCACACTTTTAGCGCTCTGAAACATGTCATTTAAATGAGTATGACCATAATGGTGCTTTGCAGGACTTGGACCGCACATTTCCTGGTCACCCCGTCATTGATTCTCCGGAAGGGCAAGCATCACTGCGTCGAATTCTAAGAGGCTACTCTTTTCGGGATAGTCGTGTAGGTTATTGCCAAGTAAGCTCCCAACAAGTCTCCAATTTGTTGCTGCTGTTAGAAACGACGATCTGGAAATTTAGCGGTAACTTTGATTACTGGTCTCGTTGTAAGCAATGAAGGGATGTCTATAGATTGACAATTAGATTGGTCAAGTGTAGCCTTCTTGACGTGGTTGTCATTGACGGAATCCTAGGGTGTTTGCAGGGCATGAATTTTGTGGCCGCCTCGCTTCTGTTGGTCATGAAAACGGAGGAGGAGGCCTTCTGGATGTTAGCAGTTCTGCTTGAAAACATTTTGTATCGAGACAGTTATTCGGAGGATTTATATGGATCTCATGTGGAGCAACGAGTCTTCAAGGATTTATTTAAGAAAAAATTGCCAAGGTTTGATTTCTTGTCCCATATCTTCACAAAGAGACCCTCATTAGATTGACAGAGTTCTTAATATCATGTTAATTGGCATTAGGTTCCTAGAGTCCGCGTAAATTCAATTAATGTTAGTATCATGCAAATGGTGTTAACTTAATGTTGATGTGATGTTAGTATTATTAACATTAACATGATAGAACATGATCTTACCTTGGCAACTATTAAGTTAACATGAAGTCAACATATACTCAAAATTTAATTAATACTATTATAACTTCCTATCAAACTAACATGATCTTACCATTAGTAATTTTGTCAAGCTAATGGGGGGCCTTTTGAGGTGACGATCATTAGTCGATTTTTGTATCTGTTTCCTTGGGGGTTGCTGAATCTTCAGTTTTTTGAAGAATTGTGATGCTATCGGATCATCGTTGCTATTAGTGCAGCACTGAATGGTATTTCCTCTTGTCCCTCCTGGTGGTGCGTTCAGGCTTGCAACGCATTTGGATAATCTTGACTTCGACGTCTCACTGGTCATAACAGAGTGGTTTCTTTGTTTATTTGCAAAAAGCTTGCCACCAGAGGTCTGCACTCCATCATCTGTCTTGCCAAAGGGTGTAGGCTTCGCTTTTTCTTTTGTCTAATAGAAGCAGGCGTGGCTGCTTATGAGAAAAAGCGGTCACATAATCTCAAATCCATTGTATGTGCTGGTTACATCACGTCAGTAGTTGAATCGGTCTGCTCGAAGTCTAATAACCCTAGATCAAATTGCGATTCTTGCAGACAACTATGCGGGTATGGGATGTCTTGTTCAACGAGGGTGCCAATATCTTATTTAGAGTTGCCTTGGCTTTATTTAAGGTATATTTAATTGCCTGCTGTTTCCCGTAAATATACTATTTATGATTTATGAGTAACTTGCTTGTATTTCTTTGTATTTCTGGAATTGGAGTTTAACTTCAGGGATTAAGAGACTTTATTTGCACTTGTTTTTAACTGTATGAAAGGATTGTATATGCATTCATTCCTCTTGGCAGCTTGAAAAGACCTCTACAAAACTCATTGTGATACTATGCACATTTGACCACGCCCTAATTGAGTTTATGGTAGATCAAGGAGGAACAATTGCTTCGTGCAAAACATGTTGGTGAAGCTATCAATGTCCTACATGAAGCAACACACAATGCTTACGACCCTGAGGAAATCTTGACGGTAATTCACTGTGTCGATAACCATCTCTGAACCAATTTGATCCAGTCGTTTCTTAGCTATTTGTTTTCTTAACCTGAAAATATAGTGAGGCCTCTTGATTTCAAAGGATTGACACATACTGAAAAAAGCATTTAAATTGTCATGCCTGGGCAGGTGGCCTTTGAAAAACTAGGAGCTGTGTCAACGCAGAACATTAGCAAGCAGCGTGAAAAAGAGCAGCCTGCTGTAATGGCTGAGCTGGAGAGGCAAGTACAGCGTAGTAGTCTTACCCATGGTGATGACAACTCAGCTTCAAACAGGATCAAACAACAGACGGCGTAAACAAGCTCGAGACAATTTTCTGGAAGATTGTGGTCAACATTCCTTAATGGCCCTTAGACCTTTTGTCTTAGTGCCAACTGTGCCCTTCAATTGGACCGCCTTTGTGAATGTTAGTTGACCGATAGCTGGTTATGTCATGAGCCCCGTTGCTTTGAGGATCTATTCAATGTCATCTGGATCTTGTTCAAGGGCAGTAGGTTCAGATTTTTCTCATTTAGTTCTCATTTTTCAAATTGTGAATTGATGAAGGTTCCACTGATGGACCAATTGAACCGGTATTCTAGCCCTCTAATACTACTTGGCCATATATTTGTGGCAAAAATACCAGATGCGGGCGTTGATCTTGATTTGCTTAATGATCAACAGTTTGCAGCTATTGCAATCACAATCTTCCAGTTTGGACGAGTCCATTTTTATGAATTTTTTGGTTCTAAGTACACTTTTGACATAATCTTTCTGCCGAATCTGATCAGTATTAAGGAGATGGACCTGGTGGATGATGCAGGTCAGAACCGTACGCTCTGGCCCTTACTTTGAGATTCATTGGGGTTTCTCAGTTTGTATGCTGGACTACTTTCGACCCTGGAGTTTTCCTGGATCAGTTGCGTTTGCCTGACCCCCCGACCTTCCAAGTACCGATTTCCTACCACCAAACCGGAAACATCCAACCGGCTGGTGAGTGGGCTCCCGCAGTTCGTGATGTCCAGTGAGGTATAGAATAGAGTACCCATGTCCCGTAAAGAACTCCGAAAATTTTCCGTTTGTATTCTCAATTGACACCCCAACCCTCCATTGTGCTGTGGCCCCGTTCTTTTGAGTCAACTTGTGTAACTGGGGGTTGTGCTCTGTAACCTGCACCATATGCCACACTTCTTTCTATATAGTTCTCTGAGTTAATTGGAAGATAAGCAACTAGGGCACAGTGCATCATGGGAACAACTCGGAATATTGTCCCCATCACAGGTGCTTATTTTGCAGCTCCTCACCTTTGTTCTTACATTCTTAGGCTCTTGTGCGAATGGGTGGAGACCTGTAGGGAGGTGAAGGGCTAGGGTTCCCTATTTCCCAGCTGATAGTCTTCCCTCTTAGTAATAAAACGGTACACTGCTTCAGTCGTGAGTTTGGAAAAGGTGCGACATGTCGAGTTAGTTAACTGGGAGGGTATGTAAGTAGGTCTTGAACGGCGTGATCATAGCAAACAGGAGAAGGAAGGAGAATAAGTTGTTACGTGCCATTGTGTCATACCCACCCATTCTCTCTCTCTCTCCATTGTGCTGCTTGCCAAGCTTTATAACATCACCGATCTTCACATCCCGTCTTGGGTTATTTACCCTCGTTATTGCGCATCCCTGAACTCCCTCCTTGTTGAGAAGAGAAGACTTGACATCGCCATCATCAGGGCTTCAGAGTGTAGTGTGCATAATTTCGACAGACAATTATTATTATCATTATTGTTTTCTGTTTCTCCTTGATCCGAGTGCAGGCTTGAAATTGAAGGAGAAGTCACCATCATGACAGCGACCACAACCACTAACGCAGCCAACACGGCCAGTATGGATTTGTCACTGGACCAGTTGATCAAGCGCAACAAGAATATGCGTCGAGAGAGACGACGTCAAAGAGGGCGAGGGAATAACAGGGGTCGAGGAGGATTCCCTCGTGCCACGTATGGTGGTGGTCCGATGGGAGGTCCATTTCGCAACAGGCAGATGAAACGGGGTGGCATGTACTCGTCGTACCGGCCCAATTCTTATGGCGCAGCAGCAGCAGTTCCATCCAAGGCAAGCAAAGCCACGGCATCATCATCATCATCTTCCATTTGTTGATTAAAAAAAATAAAAAAAAACCTATTGGCTATGGCAGAGAGCCCTGCATGTAAAAATTCCAAGCGTGCATGTTGAAAAGGAAAAAAGCAAACCAGGTTCAGGAAAAAGGATTTTTAGAAAACCGTAACAGATGAATGAATAGGAGCCCAAAGGCATTTGCACCGATTTCTCTTCGTTGAAAATTGAAGTTGACGTTTGGAGTATCGATGGGATTTGCAAAACATCAAAACATCATCAGTGAGACATACAAGGAAATAAGTACCGGTTTTAGTTACCTCTTTGGTGCTGCGGATGCCTGCACCGTGAAGTAGCAACAACGTTGGACAGCCATGGCCAGCATACACGGGAGATCATTGTGCTTGCTATCTTGTGAATGACGCAATGTCGACAATTGGGGCTAAATCGATTACTGCAGGGGAATTGATCTATCTATCTATATTTCATATGGTCCAGCATGTGAATCTTCTTCCTAGACTACTACGTCCTTGCAAGGGGAGGTTGCGACTCATTTGATCTGGAATTTACTCTCTCTGTCTCTCTTTCTCAAATTCTGATGTTCATCATCACCATGTGTGCTCGTATTTTGACCACCTCCGTTTCATGCAGTGTTGCAATTGTAAGGTTTCAGTAAGCCTTGATGACTCCCTGGTTGTTGAATGTTTCCGTGTATTCTGCTGCAACAGTTCACCCGCCAGGCTTCGGAAGGTGTATGGCAGCATGATATGTTCGAAAAGGTGACCGAAATCTTACCCCCCTTTGCCGTCAGGCCTCTGGGCATTGAAACTGGTACCAAGCTTTACATTTCCAATCTCGACTACGCCGTCTCCACTGACGACATCAAGGTCAGTAGTCTCTAAGTTCGACACCTCCTTTCTACTTTCCTTACATTCTTGAATACCTGGAAACTCTTGAGAACAGTGCTAATTAAGAGTTATTTATATCATTGTCATGCCAATGTATGTATCAAAAAAAAATTAATGTTGTGACATGTGATACTCTCACATGTGAATGCAATGATTCATTGACTTGAGGAGCTCTCACTTGTTCAAATTGGACTGAGTTCCTTGCAAAACGTCTCGGGATTCTTTTTCTCGTGTTAGGGATTCTATTCAGTTTTTCCTCATTAAGGTTCTCCAGAATGTTATGTTCGTTCCCAAGTGGCGGTTGCCAATCCTGCAAATTAATCGATTTTGGCTTTCCATGGACTAAGTCTTTTCGGCTCATGTTTTGGGTGTCGTTTAGACATGACTGGCTTCAGGGCTGTCGCTTTTTCTGGATCGATGTTATCTCGAAATCCTCTATTCAAAAACGTTTTGCGGCTTAGGATGCAGGTTAACATAATGTACTGATTTAGGGTAATCTCATGAAAGCTAATACCTCAGGGAAATCAACTCCTCAATTGAACTGTGGGGTTGGTACTGAACAGGAGCTTTTCTCTGAAGTGGGTGATGTGAAACGGTGTTCCATACATTATGATTCAAGCGGTCGCTCCAAGGTATGCAGTCAATTCCTGCAGCACCAAGTGACTTCTTTAGCGAACTCCAGAAATTGCATTGTTGTAGGGAAACTGTGTTAGTGTATTTTGAGTGACGCTCATTAGGTGTAACATCACTCACAATGTGATAGGTTGCAAAGATGCATGTCCTACTCCTAAAATGGTTGTCATTTGATCCTCCCACCATCTTCTTAACATGATCTTAATTGAATATGAACTATTTTCCACAATACATTTCCAAGTTTGAGTAACCTAGTAACTACATTCTTGAACAAAGCACAATTCATCTTCTATAAGAATTTATTTTGCACATATAGATACTTGTTTTATCCACAAAGACACATGTCCTATTCCTAAATGGTTGCCATTTGATCCTCCCACTTCATGATTTTCTCCTTTTCATTCTAAAATCTCCATGTAAGCCATAGCCTATGATTTTGGCTCCCCAATACGGTGACCTCAACTGACATCTTTGGGTGGTGCAATGGCTGCCAGGGGACCGCAGAGGTGGTGTACTCCCGCAAGATCGATGGAATAGCGGCCTTGAAGCGGTACAACAACGTGCAATTGGACGGAAAAGCCATGAAGATCGAGTTCATAGGGAGCAACTTGGTGACTCCCACCATGCCCTCCACCACCACCACCATGGCCGCCCAGTCGGCCTCCACTCTGCAAGTCACCAATGGCGTTTCCAAGCGCTTCTATGAAGGCCACGACCTGATCCAAGCTCAGGCTCGCCGGCCCTTGGGAATGGGGTATGTTGCTCCCGAGGCTCTACTCCACACACCGTTCACGTTAATCCAAATTTAGCACTCTCTAACTTGTGAGCCTGAGCAGTGCAAAATCCGGGTGCCTGTTGCACATTTCTCTAGCTGATCGATTCTCTTATTGCTGCTGTCCTGGTTCAGAGATCGATTACCCTGATGAAGTTGGCTATAAAGGGTAGGGACAGACACTTGTAGCGCTGCCGATGGTTACACTCGTGAAATTTCTATATGTTAGCACAAGGGTAGAGACAGACACTTGTTAGCAAGCGAAAGAAGTCAGATACCTACGCACCAAGAAGCGGTATTGGGATACAGTCTGCAAGAGTTGGGCAGGTTCAATGTTTTAATTGTAGACTTCCTTAAACCATCACTTGAATAGATATTGAGGTGGTCTACATCCTCTTACATCCTCATATTCAGTATGTACCCACTGTCCAAGATTTTTGGGTGGAGATTTTGTGTCCCTGCCTGACAGGATCTTAAATAGAATAAGAAAGGATACTTTTAAATCACAAGACGGCTTACCGTCTTGAAACTTCCGAGATCAACGTCGGAGTTATCTTTAGTTAGCCTGTCCTAATTTCTCTGATCATCTGGATAATGACGCACAACAGTCACGGTCGGTCTGCAAGTAGGTTTGTTGGGAGAGAATGAAATCCGGAAAAGTTATTGAATGGCCAATATACACGAAAATACTCAGCAGTGGTAGGCCTAAGTACGAGACTCAGCCAAACAATGAGAACAACGAGAACCTGGAGATTCATCGCCGGAGTGATATATTCAAGTATTGTTATATATTCAAGTTTCTTGTCGTACAAATGACTTTGCGAGGGCCAAATAAGTTCATGAAGTTGCGAGAGATCGACAAGTCGAGGCACCAGAAGCAGGAGAGGATACATTCATTACTACTCTCGTGCAGGATACCAATCCCACCCTTGATTCTTCGTTAGGAGGACATACTGAATTTCTCGATTAATAATTGGCAGGATAGCACTGATTGCACTGAAACGAAGCTGGTCCACATGTGTCCAGGGTGAGCCTCTACTGAACTGATATCTGACCTGTGCAGGAGTAGAGGTCGAGGCCGACGAGGATTCTTTGGAGGAAGATCATGGGGCTATCAAGGGCGGGGAAGAGGACGAGGTGGCCGTGGGCGAGGTCGAGGACGCGGACGAGGCCAAGGCTTTATGGGCAGGCCGTCCACCATCGCCATCAAGAGTGCCGCGGATTTGGATGCCGAGTTAGAGAGCTACCATTCTGATGCCATGCAAACATAACTGAGTAGCCAGCAACTCTTACTACCCCTAGTTGCCGAACACTTCTTTGAACTTCAACCCTTGGTCGCTTTAGTCCCCGCCTTCAGATGTGTCCTGCGTGCAGGCCTGCAGGTTCTCTCATGTTGCTTTAGATAATCAATGAGACCAAACTAGAGTTTCCTGTCTTGACGCAATACTTTATAGGCACGTACTACCCGAGTGCTGGGCCACTCTCTGAATGGAACAGAAATGAATTCAGAAATTAACTCTCTTGAGAGCAACGATTATAAGAGGTCAGAAACTTCAGATTAAATTTCTCAGACCAAAGGTCATCAAAGTTCAGATTTGCATGAAATGATCACTCCCGATGATTTTGCGGCCTACAGAAGATCCTTCTCCGATCTCCAAATCATTCCTAATTCATACACCATAGGATAAAGAAGCTCTTGAGCTGAGGCACGAGAGATACATCAGCACATGTGGAAATGGCAGCAAAAGAAGTTGATACCCACTCATAAGTACGGTAGATTTGATACTTCTGACAATTTGATGGTACAGAGGAAAAACGTAACTCAATCTCTTTCCGGTGCTAGTCATTTAAAAATGCCTCAGCCAAATCCAGCTGCGCTAGTTGCAACAATTAATAGCCAGGTCGTGAAGTATTTCTTAGTGGAATGGTATGCCCAGTGAAATGTCCGGACATGCAGCTGCAAGTTGCGTAACAATATCGTAAAATATAAAAAACCCAAGTTAGCACTCAATCTTTCCAACCAGGATCCTTCATCCTCAGGTATATTTACATGATGCACGATTGAATTTGTGACCATGAACGACTGCAGATTTTAATGCACCTGTTCCGATCAAGCTCCCATGCCAGTGAGGGGCTTATATTGTGGTTGGAATTCATGGTCCTCCCCTTGATGATCGCCTCCAAGCAAGTTCACCTACAGATAACGAAAAACTCCATGAAGGTGAGTGCCCTGATCAATATGACAAATCTAATCAGGCCGGCTACTATCAGGACCAAAAAAGAGTTATATGCCGTATACATCACACATTCACAAGACACATTCAAATTACTATCTCACAAAAGAAATTACACATTCAAATGACACATTCAAGTTACCATCTCCCCCCCAAAATAACACATACACGAGGCGTCGGTATAACAATACCTTGATAATTTCCGATCTTGAATGTGGATTATTATAAGCCACGAGCATGCAGAAGTGAAAGTCCTGCATCGATTAATCCCAAAAAAAGGTAAAGTTTCAAAAGTCATGGATGATGTCTACAAATAAATAAACATCTGTCATCTAATTGCTACCCAAGAAAAAGTTCAACGGAAAGAAAACAATATTGTCCCGAATTACTCAGAGTAGATCCGGTGAATCGAACAACTTTATTAGTACATGCGACACTTTATCATACACTCTGAAAATGACAGATTCATGTGAAAATGAGAAATCAGGACTGCAAGACATGCTGATTGCTGATGGCGAACCTGAGGAGAAGGACCTAGTAAACAGTGATAGGAGGAAAGAACAAGCAAATAACTCACCTTAAATGGATCACCTCGCAGCGACTGTACATACAAGGAATTTCTCAAGCCTCGACCCTGCAACAAGAATCACAAAAATCGATTCACACCTGAAGATTTCGCAATATCCTCAAACCCTAGATCAAATCTGGTGGAAGTCGAGGGTAATATTGAATAATCTACAGAGGAAAAATATTGCATTCATGGATACCAAGAGTGCTTGGCATTCTCGCAATATAATGACGATATTTCCAATTCATGTCCAATTTATAGATCCAAAATTAGTACTAGTTAGTGTAATTACCCATTTTTCAGTATGCATGCCATTCTGTCATCCAAACTAGTCTCTATTAATTCTGAATTATTAAGATAACATCATGTGTACTGAAGTACAACTGAAGAATTACCTCCACTGCAATATCCCGAAGCCGCCTGCCAGTTTGAGCACAACAAACACGGACCACATTCTCTTCGCAGCTGCCACTTATGATGTAATCACGCCCATTTAGGTAATAAGATCGGGTGTAGTTTCCACTGCTGCTCTTTGGAGTTATGTCAAATTTCAAGTGAAGTCTCCCATCCACTGCTAGATGTTGCCTTACCTGAGATGTACATCAAGTTAATACGGAACAACATGAGTCTGGACCAACCTGCACGAAAGAATCATTCTAAAACAGACTACCTAGACATTCACTGACAGGTTTACTAGAAATTACAGACAGATGATCACGTGAATTGGTAAGGCTCGCAACGCTCTGAGGAAGGATTGGCCATTAATAAAAATTAAGCAGTTGGAACTTGCAAAATAAGCCTGTCCTTCCAGGAAGTAACTGCAAAAAAAAATAGATACAAGCAGCTGGTAGTAACGACTATTTATATCGATTTTAGTACAAGGGTCTCGAGCATTCATGACCTGTAAGAAGTGGGAATGATTGCTCACCTCGTTATCAACAGCTGAAGAAAGGAGATAATGATCGTCCCGTGAAAAGCAAACCATAACGTTGCCTCGGTTGCTCTTAACAGTGTAGAGTGGCTGCGTAACTTTCTGTCTCAAATCCCACATCTTGATCTCCTTGTCGAAGGAAGAAGTGGCGAATATCTGGGGCGAGTGATTCGCAAATTTCACCACGTTAATATGTTCTTTGTGAAGGTCCCGAAAAATCTGCAATTGCGTGCCTGTGCGAAGGTCATAAAGACCGACATGATTGGAGTATCCACTTGCCACAAAATAATCATCTGTTGAATTTATGTGGACGGACGTTAGCTGCTCGAAATCATCGTAAGTGTAGATTGTAGGACTCCTCCCGTTGCGGCTTCCGATGCTCCCAGCTCCAGGTTGCCGACCCCAATTTCTATGATTACCCTGGGGTTGATATCCACTGGAAACACTTGAAGCAGTATTGCGTCTATTGGCCGATATCATGGAGGCTCGCATATGATTCACGTCATAGAGTTGGAGACATCCATTGTCAGATCCGGCAATCAGCTGCACAAGATGAGAAGAGTGAAACTATCGTCAGTCAGCAAAATTGGCCAAATAGAGGTTTCAGATAACTAAGAGAATAGAGAAGAAGATAGTGAGATGATTACAATTGAGTTAGGGCACAGTACCTTGTTTGGGTCTTTATTCAACCAACAGAGTCCTAGAATACTGTGTGGAGCACCAATTGACTGCACATATCCCACGACCTCGTCACTCTCATGATTGATAACGACCACCTCTCCCTGCAGTGTTCCAAACACCATGTAGCTGGGTTCTGTAGGGTGATATTCAAACTGGCGTGGTCGACATCGCTTCCCACCTTCCCAACTTGGTTTCTTGAAACGGCAGATGCTCTTGGTTGCCGGCCATGCGTTTGTTCCCATTTTGGCAGCAGACAGAGAACGAGTGTAGGCCGCAGGACTCCTCTCAATATCTATGTATCCCACCCTACTACCACTAGGGACTCTAACACCAAAACCACCTGTTTCCCGTCGCTGAAGAACCTGCACATTAAGAAAAGAAAACAGTATTATGAACCCCAACCAGCATGAGTCCATCTCAATCAAGGTTCCTCCACTTCTGGTTCTCGGTATCAGGGATTAAAGCAGTACCTGAAGCACACTCTCCTTCATCTTCCGCTTGTTTGCCATTGGTTCGAACCGCTCCTCATACACACAACGAGCTTTTCCTCTTTCGTTCTCCAGTATGGCGATGTTATCTAGTACTTGAAGGGCTGGCAGCATTGAAATCATAAACTCACGGTAGCCCTTTTCGTAGCAGATAGGAGATGCATGACGAGCGCCAGGCCCCTGAGCCCAGTCATGCATGGAATTATACCTCAACTCTTCTCCATCTTCACCCGAGCTTTCCGCACCTCCCTCACTTACCCCTTCTCCACTGCCATCACTTAGCCTAAAACCGCTCCTCCGGTTGGCCTCCCGAAGAAAGGCAGCTGCTTCTCTAGAAGTTGGGTTGGTCCTTGTGGCAACAACTCTCTCAAGAGCTTCTAACATTGATATGTCAGCACCATCAATTTCCAATCCCCCTGCTCTTTCTCTCACAGAGGCAGCAGACAGAATTCCCTCTATTGAAGTCCTTGATTCTGGTAGAAGACTAGAATCGTCCAGGTCAATAAGATCCAAAATCGCGTGTCTGTCATGATTTTCATCTTCGTCAGCCTCTTCATACGGTGTCACAAGTTGGGAGGGAAGCTCTTCGTCGACAATGGTGCCTCTACTCTCCGGGTCACCTTGATCTTCGCTACTTTCTCTTATAAGATCATTATGGTAGACGCTAGCGTTATCCTCCCTGATAACATCCATATCTTGGCTCTCACTTGGAAGCACTCCAACAATCTGCAAGCACACCAACACGATCTTCTTTCAATTTAAAAGAAAATTGATCCACAAAGAAAAAACACTATCAGCACTCATAAAATATAAGAGTTCTCTCCAATAGCAAACCCAGACCTGCTCATAATCACTTTCTTCTGCAGATTCCGCACTTGAGTTGCCAGATATTTGATTGTCTTCTGATTCTGCATCTGTAAATACATGCTCTGAATCGTCCTCACTTCCTGAAAAATCAGATGGAGCAAAGCCATTGGACTCATACTCCTCTCCACTCCTCAGAGGCAGTGGTGCCCACGGCTGAGCCTGACTCCTCTCTGAACCACCCTGTCATATACAGAACAAATTACCGTTTCACAAATCTCCTGTAGCTCGAAAAATGCGAAAAAAAAATCCATCCATTCTGTGCAAATACCCTTGAAACACCCACCAACGCTAATATAGAATGACACAGATGAGTAAGCACAATATTTGCATAACCTAATATATTACAAATAGAAAAACATGATGCACTAGACTGTACAATATTATACCTGGTATAAATGTTTAGCACCACCATCTTGCAGACTTTTTACTAAATCTGCACAGTGGCCTGTCCCTTTACAACACAAACATCTTTGAAAGCGAAGCTCTCGTAAAGCTAAAAGCTTGCGCAAAGCTGCACTTGTTGTCCACAAGTTCATGACGCCAGTACGACACATAGAGAGCTTTGACAGCTTCGGCATAGAACTAAAGCATCCCTCAGATAAGCAGGTAACTGGAAGGCAGTAGTCAAGATCCAGGGTGTGTAAGTTGGGAAAATGTCCCAACATCTCCATTTTACGAATGCGAGAGGAACTAAGATCCATACTTAGACAAGCAATCCCACCTTGAAATAGCTCCCTGTCAACAAAGAAGTAACATCAGAAACAATATAAAGCATCATGAAAGACTTTTAATGATACAACTGTATTCAAAGTGTAGATAACCGACCAGTTGAAGTTAGTAAATGGACAGAGGATTCACAGTGTCATAACAAATTTCAAGTAACATACCTCACAGCTTCTCGCCCGAAAACATTGTCTCGTAAGTCTACCTTTCGAAGCTTGCAACCCACCGCTCGCATGACTTGAACCAGCAGTGACCAACTTAAATTCGAGTCTCTGTTCCTATATACGACATCGACTGCATCTAAATCTGATCTTTCGACTGCTGACAACGTCTCAATGAGAGGTTCCATGTCAGTATCTTGGAGCTCATCCAAAATCAGCATTAGAGTTTGTTTCTCCTTCTTCGTATGCTGAGTTCGAACCTGCCATATTGGTGAGCAAATTAAATTCGACTCTTCAGATTTCCTCTACAATCCCAAGAGAATCGATCGAAACATTATCCATTCTGAGTGATAGGTCAACACGAATCTTTCCTCGTAGGTTTGACATAAATAATGCTAAAAAACAAACATTCTGTTTTTGATGTATCACTCTGCAAATAGGGCGACCTAGACACCACTAGCAGAAACGCAAGAGAAATATTACATTATGCTGCAGTGCACTCACCATGGGAAGATTTTGACATAAGCAGAAAACCTTAGGTATGCGCAAAAAAAAGAAGAAGGTAATGCCTGACAAATTATATGATTAGCAGAAAAATCATTACAAATCGGACTTGAACTCTCAAGAAGAATTTAGTTATTCCTTTCTTCTACGCGTTACCAACAACGGTGAAGTTATTTGAGATGCAAGAACTGCAAGCTCACCTTGTCGAAGGTTGCGGAGATAACACCATTCGGACTCGTGCCATACCTTTCGCATGCACTAATATACCTGCAAAATCAAATCAGCAGAGGCAAAAACAAATATTCAAAAATTCCATTAAAAGACACACAGTCCAGTGTACACATGGGATATTCCTTGATACATATCTGTCACCACATTCAGAAAGCTTTAATATAACCAAAAGCTCTCTCAGAATTGATAGATAGCTGAGTTTGTACACAGGGTAAGTTCATGAGTACATGGGTGGATAACCACAAATTGGAAGTCACTTTCATCTCCGAGCTACCTTTAAAATGCATAAGAACCTACCGGTCGTTTAGAGCATTATGATCGCAAGAAGTGTCCATTGTCTTCCTCTGACTTTAATCCACAACAGCAATCTGCCTCACACAAGCACTTCAAGCGTACATGGAAACACAGGAACTATTCACACACTTCAGAAAGAATAAGATTCTCCAGGAGGATGCAACCAAATCGATAAAGAAATGTCGAATTTGTACTTGAGCGCAACCATCAGCGGCCACACATGTGCGTCGTCCATTCCCTGCAATCAACCGCAAAGGAGAATGAGCACCATCGCAACCAGAATTTCAGCTCGCAGTCTATAAATTTATTCGCAACACAATTCGTGGATCCAAATTCGTTGGCACTTGGTGCAACATTGTTAGCACTTTGCAGGTTTGCAGTTGGTGCATTTATCCGCCAGAGTCCACAACTTCACACTCGTTGTAAATATTGCCGGGATGCGTCGGAAATCGCTCGAGATTCTTAAGAATGTCGCATCTCACGTATGATCACATGACG
Source organism: Rhytidiadelphus loreus (assembly GCA_947034895.1). Taxonomy (NCBI): domain Eukaryota; kingdom Viridiplantae; phylum Streptophyta; class Bryopsida; order Hypnales; family Hylocomiaceae; genus Rhytidiadelphus; species Rhytidiadelphus loreus. Next base: position 49,620,696 of record OX344761.1, on the reverse strand, counting down.
CAACAAATTAGCAAAGGATACCTACGGTCATCTAATGATCAGCGGCGCCGCAGCGTTGTTCTCACAACGTTCTTCTAGCGCATCAATCTGATGACCAAATCGAAAAGCTTCCTATAAATTTTCCTTTCTCAAATTCTACATATCTAATGCTTTGCGAATCAGCATGGAGTAAATCGAATCAAATCAAATCAAGACGGCTCTCAGACACCGCTTTTCATTCCTGTCCCCGATCTTCAGCTAAATACCCTGTCTACCCTAAAATTTACGATCGCAAAACAGGCAAAAGATTCCTCAGACACTCTCCAGCAGCAAGTCTCGAATTCGCAATAATTGAAAAATCTCAGCGTCAGTCTCTCACCCTAAATACACACTTCACACCAAAATTGCAAGAACCCTTACTTGAACGACACGCACTCGAAGTCGTCGAATAGTAATCTCTTAGCAGCACATCGCTCCGGGACAATGCGAGCACCTAATAGCACCTCCTTTGAAACCTCACCTTGCACAAAACCTACCTGCAAGTCACCAAATTGCATCTCCACACCGCCAGAACCCTCTCCCTCGCCTGGAAAAACGTTCGAGCATGCAATCTAACCAAAAATGTACGACCTCTAAGGTAGAACAAATCGAGAAATTCGTGTTAGGGACGCAATCTCGGCGCGACAGGATGGCGAAAAGGCATGACAGGAAGCGGCAAGGAATCGATAATCACCCGGCAATTGCAAGCGTTGAGAGACGAGAATTGTGTAACGGGGAGTAAGGGAGCTGCTTTGAGACCTCAGGAGATTACTACGGAGCGGGTGCTGCGAGGATTGGCGCAGGGGCTATGGCGGTGATCAGCTTCGATTGCACTTCGCCTTTCGCTTCTTCGCCATGATCGTCTGTCTCCCACCTTTGTGCTTTTGATGACGCTGAGAAGGGACGCCCTTGGAACGGGCCGGGTCGGGTATCGGCACACGAATTGGCTTACCCGTGGCAATGAAGAGCCTACTCAGATTTTTTAACCCTGGAAGGATGGGCCAATGAATGACCGCTTTTTCAAACTAAACAAAACCTGACCAAGTTACTATTTCTAGTAGATTATATTTTTGAAAAATTCTTCTTGAAGTCTTGTTTTAGCATCAAAAATCCAATTTTGAAAATGAATGATTATGATTTTCCTATTTAAGACTTAGTGCAAGGTTGTCCATTGCAAATCTTGAATTTTTGGTGTTGAGGGCTCTTGGAAATGAGCCTCAAATACACTAGATCTCGGAGAGAAAATTGCATTAGAAATTCGTTTAAGAAAATTGGAGAATAGATTTTGAGAGGTTGTAAATTGATTGGGGTTATGCATGTTATGCCCTTTAACCCTATATTTTATTGGTGACCAATTTTTTGGATTCGGCAAGTGAAAAGATAAGTGATATTGTTGTGATATTGCTGTGTTTTCTTTTCTAGCATGTCTAGTTTGATTTTATATGGTTACAAGAAAAAAAAAATTGGTAAAATTTATCAAAATGTCGACTTTTTGTTCAATTTAGAGCAAATTCAAAGGAGCTCAAAAAAGGCCTTGGACAATTATGGGTTAATCTCAATTACACTTCCATTCTACAACCATATATGCTTGAATTTTTTTGAAATTATTTTTCAAAGATGTAATTATATGGTTTCTATAAGTTGTGAAAATTTCAAATATTTTTGTGAAAATTATGAAATTGTTGTGAATTTTTTGAATAAAAAATTAATAAAATTCATATCAAATAAAAAATTTGTTTAAAAAATCTGAAAACTTCTTCAAAGGTGTATGAAGTAGACAAGCTTATTACCACCTTGATTTACAATCTAAATATCTTAGGACCAACTCCAAAAGGGGAACATATTTTTCAGAGGTGTGTGCTTGTTTCATGAATCAAACCCAAAGTGGAAATATAATTTTCCAATTAAAATTGTAATTTTTGTGAATTTCTAAAGGAGTCTACCTTAAAATTATATAACAACCCATAGAATGAAGTCATAAATGTCCTATAAACAACCCATGGAAAGATGGTTTAAGTATTCACCAATAAAGGATTGATACATTATGCCTTGTTGGCATTAATGTATTGATTTTGTCAAAATATGAACAAATCTAAATGACTTTTGTGGAGGAAGTGGGACCAAAAGTAGAATAATAAAATTAATTAGTTGACAAAAATGGATTGGTCTACCTTATTATAGTGTAAAACACCATAGTGACAAAAAATTACCATGTCATTCTAAAATTAGAACATCAATACTCCATGAAAATAGGTTCAATATTGCAATCCAATATTCAAATTTAGTAATTTAAAAAAAAAAAATTGGAATAAGAAACTAGGCTTCATAAGTTTCATTTCATCAATTGGTTTCAAAAAAATTTTAAATCAGTTTTTGGCTTAAATTCAAATTTAAAGAAACCAACATCAATTGCTAGAATACACAATATAATGAATCATAAACTTGCCATTTTTTTATGTAAAAAAGTCAAAATATACTACAAGGAGAGAATATCAAACATCTTTCATTGAAATGGGTTCAAACAACTCCCCCTTAAATTGGATGAAAAAACTTTTTTTTCCATCCTTGAGGCTTCAATGAAATCATCCAAAGGACACAAATCACACAATTTATCATCTTTGGCATTTTAGAATTAAGACATTAGAGTTTTTGTTAACCCTTACGTCTGAAAAGACAAGCATAAGTGACTACATATTTCAAAATTCAAAATTCCTCTATTTGTATGCTTTCATTTTGCAACTATATATATAATTGAATTTTTATTTTTTATTTTTTAGAGATGTAATTATATATATTCAATAAGTCATAAAAAATTTAGATTTTTTTATATAGATTTGAAATTATTGTAAATTTTTCAATAAAGAGTAAAAAAATTCAAATCAAATGTAAAGTATGCTAAAATTACCAGGAACATAATGTAAAAACAAGTTTCTAGAAGAACTTTATGGAGTGAAAATAGAATAGGGTGAAAGCACACTACGATCGCCCCCCAAGCTCAAAATACAACCCAATGCAAACTGTACAACCTATACAATTTTGGTATGCCGCGTATTTCGGCAGTTTCTTTGGACTTCTAACAAAAGTGTTCGTGAGTTTGGGTCTGTGAATTCAAAGCTTTAGTAGGGTCTGTGAATTCGGGGTATCTATAGCCGGCAACAAGCTGCTTTGGTTGTTGTGGTTTTGGTGCTCAGGTGTTTTGCGATGGTTTTAGGGCTGCGGTTCAAAGGTGCATATTAGTTTTGGTGCATGTTTGGTGTTTAGGGTTATTAGTTTGACATAAGATTTGATGTGCCACATTCAATAGGAAAAGACCTCATGGAAGGGCAGAGGATTACAATGTGGTGAGGGAGGATCTCAAAGACGAGGAGGCAGAGAGGCATTGTAGACATCGTCAGTTGGTGAGGAAGAAAGGAGTAGCAGTTGCTCATATACATTTGAAGGATTTCCAAAGTAATCTGTGCTCGGTTATCATGGAATCATCTATTGTTTTTAATGCGTTCTTTCCATTCTATTGGATGACTTCTCTTTAATCTACTCAGAGTATAGGGTCCATCATCCTTCATTGTCAATTAGAACTGAGGTCTTAGCTTACGATTTCATATTTGCGTTATAATAATTTTTGTACTCATGACTCATATGCACACAAATATGGTTTTAGAGTGGTGGAGGGGGAACTAATAGTTGACTGGATAGCTTCTATTTGTTGGACAAAATGGACAAGAGAACACTATTGTTGTGTCAACACAGATTATAGGTCTTTTTTTAATTTTATCTATTGCAATTTTTGTCATTTGAATAGGTTGTTCAAAAGAGAAACTAAGGAAACTTTTAAGTCTAGCTCTTGATTTCAAAGAAGTCAGTGTACTACCTGCAAGTGTCAAATTTTAAGCATTTCAAGAAACATCATCGTCCAAGCAAGGCAACACTGCGTACTACCTAGAATTCTTTAGTATGTCGCGTATGTCTAGTACTATTGTCATAAGGAGCAGCAAGGCACTATATGAGCAAGCCTTTACAATCTCGTATGACTAAATTAATCAGTGAAGGCTTGTATCTTTTAGTTTCCTTTTAGTTCCTTTTAGTTCCAATTCAATGTTGTTTGAATTCCTTTTAGTTGTATCCTTCAAGCCTTCGTATTTCAAGTGCTCACCTTCTGTACTTTGGCAAGACTGGAGTTGAAGTTTGGGATGTACTTTTTTTTAAAGAACTATGTAAGTTACCTCATCTCCTAGTACATCATCAATTTTTGTATTGGTTCATCTACTAATTTTGTACTAAAGGGTACCAGTTGTACTCACCAAGGTACAAGGTTTAGAATTCTTGAACTACAATTAGTTCAAAGAATGTAGTATTTGGAGTGTGTACTTACATGTTATACTTCTAGTATCTACCTTAGTTCAAATAATGTAGTGTTTGGAATGTGTGTACTTACATGTTATATTTCTAGTACTTACCTTAGTACTAATGCACATTTTTGTGTACATGTACATGTATGTTTCTATGTACATTTAGTCTGACCTTACATGGTTCAAAGTCTTTGAACTACAATTAGTTCAAAGAATGTAGTGATTGTACTATTTGTAGTAGGACAACTTCACAATTAGTTGAAAGAATGTAATGATTGTACTGTTTGTAGTAGAACAACTTTACAATTAGTTCAAAAAGTGTATTGATTGTTCGTGTATGTAGTGGGACAACTTCACAATTAGTTCAAAGAGTGTATTGATTGTACCATTTGTAGTACTAGGACAACTTCACAATTAGTTCAAAAAGTATATTGATTTGCACCAATAGTAGTGAGTGAAAGGAATGTTTGTACAGTGTTGCAGTACCATCTTATGGGTGAACAATAGAACTAATACTAATTGTTATCAAGGTACATGGTTCAAAGTTCTCAAACTACAATTAGTTCTAAGAATGTAGTGTGTGTACTTACATGTGATACTTGTAGTATATGTACTTGTACGTTTCTCTATACGTTAAGTCCAAACTTTTGTACCATTCGTATTGATAATACTACAAAATGTTGATCACTTTCTTCTTTGTTTTGTTCTTCTGTATTGGAGATCATTAGGATGTCTCCCCTTCCCAAACACTAGGCTGAGCTATGGCGGTACCTTGCAGAGGTTGATAGGGAGGTGGAAAGGTAGAAGGAAAAGCTTCTGTTTTTTTCTTCTGATATGGTCAATTTCGTTAAAATGGCGGTATTCCATTAAAATGGCACAAAATGAAACCATTGAAAGAATGAAAACAATGGAAAGATTGTCCAAAGGGAGTGGAAATGCGTGAACTACGAGTGATTTGATCGTGCTAGGCATAAAATTGGCACATATATGACCCTATTGTGGCACATTTATTCTCCATTAGTAGAAGATATTCCATTAAAATGGCATGCGGAATACCGCCATTTTAACGAAATTGACCATTGATGAATTGAAGGAGCTTTTAATCACAAGAGATGGCAATCAATTAGAATGAATCGCAGTTGCAAATTATGAATTTAGGGTTATAGAGGCGTATATGGGACTTCAATACAAGAAGAGGAACGGACTTCAATACGACGAGCTCTAGGGACGATAGCTATGAGGAGCTACATTTCGACAACTTGAAATTTTCTATGTACTATTCTAACAAGGAGCTATGATACTTTCTCATCACTTAGGAAGGATATTCACTTGAATCACAACAAATCGTTGACGTTGTAGTATAGGCTACAGAGGCAAGAGGGTCAAGATACCTCCCCATGTAACCCCGTTGGAAGCAATATTTGTTTGGGCTTTAGGATTGGTTTGATTGTTGCGACATCAAGTGTGTGGAGGGACTCGTGACAGGGTATTGTTGAAGAGGGAGGTCGTTGTCGTTGTAGATAGGCTTGCATAAGTTGCATTCCACGGAATTCAAGAAGTGGAGATGTCAGTGCAAGTGTCTGTAGTAGTAGGAATTGTTATCGGTAGTGTTGCAGGCCTTAACGAATTTGTATATAAAGGTGCGATGTTGATTCTTGAGTAGTTCGGTGTAGAGGAGAAAAATGTGTCTTTATTTTTAGCCTAAGGATTGCACAACTAGAAGATAAAGTGATTTTGAGGGTTTAGTACTCTGTCAAGGACCAACTTAGTTAGTTGACAATGGAGAACACAAATGTCTTTTGAGCTCATTCACATTTACGGTTGTAAAGTGCCTTCTCACTTTAACTGTATGTCTATATCTTCAGCCTTCGTATTTCGTGTTTAGTGAGATTTAAAAAAAAATACAACCATACAAAAGTTGTGAACCAATTAGTTTATACAATACATGGTCATTTCTAAACTTTCAATACATTCATACATTGTCTGCCTATGACAATTTTATTTCATCAATAAATGTGCTTCACCTCATAAAATGTACATGTAAATATACATAATTTATAAGTCCGTGTTCCTTCCAATAGTTTGCAACACATGCATGAACCATACTCTTTGTACAATTAGGTACAAAATGTACCAATTGTGCTATGAGTACCAAGAGCTATACCAAATGTACCATGACACTATGCACCTTTTGTTGTTACGTACCTTCGTGACTTCATGCTGAACATGTCTTTGAACATGTTGCCTTCCACAAGCATCACAAAAATTAACATGTAATGGGAAGCTACCCAGACATATGAGACTGCTGTGAATATGGTATTACAACAAAATTTTCAAAAATGTCAATACCCACCACTAGTTAATCTTGTCAGAAATCCACCAAAGAAGATTTTCCACAATGAAAGCTTCTCCACAATTAGTTTCCACATCTTTGGTCATTTGACAACAAGAGATTAGTGATGTTATGAAGTAGGGAATCGTCAATTACTTTGTCACAGTAGTGAGTGCTACCACACTTACAATGGAAGGGCATTACAACATCTACAACATTGACTTCTAGCTTTTCAAAGCTACAACCATAATCCTAAGTGAGCTCTTCATACTCTGAAATATTTTCTTGTGCAAAGAATGCAACATGGAAGAATCTTGGGTCCTCGTTGCCTACTTTGACGAGCACATCAATGAAGTTGGCATCTTCACATTTACAAAAACAAGCAACACTAAGATTGGACACAACACAAGGACCATCAACCATCATGTTGTAGATTATTTATTAAAATCACAAGGCACAAGTAGTAGGTACTTGTGGTTTAGAAAATGATTGACATTTCCTTTAATAGTGCTATCTATGCACAATGCCACATCATTGGTTGCAAATTCCTTGGATTTCCAATTAGCGTTAGTGCTAGCATGAACAATTATAATTTCCCCAATTTTTCCGAAGCCCTCCATTGCATGAGCTCAGCATTTGTAACGATCTTTCCTACGTATTCAAAGAGAAAAGTACCCTTTGAAACTTTTTACTTTGCCCACAATCCCCAACCCTTCTATCTAGTCCAAATAACTTCTATGGAAATGCGTAATCCTCTCTAAAGCACTCTATTGTCACAAGAACTACTACAAGTGCAAAATGTACAAATTAAACTACAACAAGTACAATAATAAAAACCATATTGACCATTAAATACTAGCAACCCTAACACCTATACAAACTATACAAATTATATTACAACAAGTACAACAAGAATGACCATACTAAACATTAAGTACTAACATGATAAACACCTATATGAATTGTACAAATTATATTACAACAAGTACAACAAGAAGGACCATACTAAACATTAAATACTAACATGATAAATACATGTACGAATTGTACAAATTATATTACAACAAGTACAACAACAAGGACCATATTGAATATGTAAGTACAAATCAAGAACCAAAAAATATGCGGGTAACAATGTACCCGGAACATTATCAACCTATACAAACTTGTATTACAGAAATACATAAAATACAATTGCAAGGGAAATAGTAAACTTCAAAAGTAGATCAAGTAAAAATCAGTGCACTCCAAACAACCATCAGTAAGCGTGCTCCTCTTGCAAAGTACAAACCTGCAAGCACATCTTCACAACTCGCTAGCACTCCAAATTTGTGCCTCCTCCAAGCTAACCTCTTTTCCTTGCAACTTCTTCATTCTGATACAATGTGTACAAATTTATACGCACAATACAACTCGGAAGTGGAGTTTGGTCACTAACTTCTTCCACACCCCGAACTGCAATTTGTGCATTAGATTAGACCACCAGAAAACTCACAACAAAACAATGACATGGAGATCTTAACTCTAAACCCAATGCATTCTTTTCAAGAGGAAAAAAGTAGTAAACTAGTGGCAAATTAATTCAAATAATGTACTGGTATAACAAAATCATAGGGAAGGAGAGACGCAAAGTAGTGGGGAGTAGGGACACACCTTAATCTAGCTTAAGAGAATAATACAACTTTGAAAACCTCCAAAAATATTACAAGTAACTATACCTAATATGTACGCAAGAGGTGGATGGGAACTAAATGCACAGGAAAATGATACAACATGTATAAATTGTATACATAGTACAACTCGAAAGTGAGTTTTAGAGACATGCTTCTTCCACAGTCTAAAGCAACATTCGTGCATTGGAGTGTAGACCACAAAGACTGTGATACAACAAAATGGCATCAAGATCTAAACTCTAAACAAAGATAGTACCCTTCAAGAGGAGAAAGACGTACACCAATGAAGAAGATAACCTATTATAAGATCACAGGATGAGCAATGAAGTGCAGAAGAGCACCTACTATTACGACAAAATCATAGGACAAAAACTGAATTAGGCACCTCCAAAAGCACACTTGTAGCAACAGACTTCTAAATGCAATGCATGTTGACTTGAATTGGGATTTTCACACACGGAAATCCACCCTAAATAAAAACAAAACACACTTGGAATAAGATGGAGGTGCACAAGTTGTAGAATTGTTTGCAACAATAGAACAACAAGAGAACAGAAAACAATATAGAGTAGAACAAAATGAAAAAATAGTGCACACTCAAGTCACCTCGCCGTATTTGCGCAACACATCATTCCAAATGTTGACACAACAAACCCTCTTTTTTCACTCTTCGCACCATTCGCAAGTCATGGCAAGCAGCAAAGGGCGCAAAACATAGATGCAACAAAACCAACAACTACACAAACTTCACAAAACACAAAGGACCCACACAATGAGAGAGATGCTCCCGCCCTAGCCTATCACTGGTCATCTTGGAATTCCAACTAGGTACCACCAGTAACGTCTTGGTTGGATGTGCTTGCTTGCTTTCAAAAAACCGGTAAAAAACTAAAAATCATGACTACAATGATTGCAAGGAAGTGTTGTGAATGTGATGCATTTTGAACTATAATTTTTTTTCCAAACAATGCATTGGAAGTTTCAAAAAATTAGAATTTTTGGTTACCAATGGATTCCATATTATAACAAATAACAGGTACTTTTAAACTTATAGCTTAAGTAGTACATCATAATAAGATTAAGTAAATGGGTGTTCTTATTTAATTTAATTTTAAATGAATCGTAATAATAGAAATAAATGGTTAATGAAAAACAATGGGTATTATTGTATTAGTGTCCTTATGAAATGAATATTCTTATTCTTATGAAATAAATATTCAAAGGTAGTGAAGGAAAAAATGGATTTATAATCAAAATAATTGGTAATGGAAAAAATGTGTATTTTTGTTCTTATTGTTTTATAAAATAACATATTCTTTGATCCTAAACCAAAGTAATGGATGCTCTTATTCTTATAGAATAAATATTCAAACTTAGTAATGGAAAAAATCGGATTATGAAAATAATTAGGTACTCATATTCTTATAAAACAAATACTTAACACTGGTAAAAGAAACCCAATCCAGTATTAGAAAAAATATATTCTTGTTCTTATCGCTTTATAAAATAATATTCTTTGACTCTAAACCTAAGTGATGGGTGCTCTTATTTTTATAAAAGAAATATTGAACCTTAGCAATGGAAAAAAAATAGATATTCTTATTCCTATGAAAAAAATACTTCACGTTGGTAAAGATACAAAAATCGTTAACAAAAGAAGTAGATTATCAAAAAAATGGGTATCTTTATTCTTATGAAAGAAATACTCCATGTTGGTAAAGAAACAAAAATGGATAATGGAAAAAAGGGCATCCATATTCTTAATTTCTTATATCCCAAGTACTCAATAGATGTAATTTTTTAAATCAAGGGTTGATTCAATGATAATGGGTATTTTCATTCTTGTAGAATAAATATTCAATGATGATTAAAGAAGAAATAATTTAAATATCCTTTTAAAAAAAATCAATTGAGGATACTAAATTGTAAATTAGCTTGGGTACTCTTCTTATGCACAAAATTGGGTACTCTTATAGTATGACAAGCAACTAATGCAATCAACTAAAATAAGGTGCTTTCATTATTATATTCAAGATTATAACAAATGATTGAATGATAAATATAAAAGAATTTTTTTTTTCTATTATACAAAAAACAACTTAACAATATCAAAAAATACCGGTTGCAAAATGCTAGATACAAAAACCAAGATTCAATGGTATTATATAAAGAAAGAAGATGTGTATTCCATGTTATAAAGGAAAGATTACACAACAAATGAAAAAATGGTATTCTTGTTGACAATACAAGATTCAATGACAATAAAAATCAAAAGAAGTGTATTCTTTTTTTTGAGAAGGAAAAAATCAATGACAATAGTTTTTTTTTCTTATCCAAAAAATGTTCAATAATAAATAATAAATGAAGAACACCTACCTTTTAAAAAAAAAATACTAAATCATACTATTGAAGCCTTCAATAAGAATTTTTACTTTTATAAATTGAGATTTTGTGATCTTATAAAAGAGAAAATCAATCTAGAGAGGTTACTCTTATTCTTATAATTGAAATACTCAACCTAAAAAACAACAATGAACTGAATTTTGAACTATATACATGAAATGCAGAACAAGTAGGTTTATTTTCATGAACCTTAAACCCTAAATCATATCAAATGAAAACATATATATATTTCTTAAATCAACAAAACATTATTTGAAACAAGAATGCCTCATTTTATGGACACATGTTCTTTAGAAAACAATACCAAGACAATATAAAATGTGTAAGGCTTCTTAGAGTTTAGGGTATAGGGTTTAGGGTATAGACTTCTTATAATAAAAGAATCTTGAACTAAAAATAAACACATGAGCTAGTATTTCGGTACATTCAAAAAAAATGTTTCTATACACATGGGATACCAAACTTTGGATGCTTGAATGAGAATAAAGGTCCCTTTGTTTTTGGAATGTGCAAAAGGCAATTTAGGTTCATGGTGAATCTGTGTTTAGATAAGACAGTGGCTAAAGGTTATTGGTTAGGTACATACAACATGCACATTCATATACAACCTAAGAGTTGCAGTGGAAGCCTCTAATCAAAGAGCACTGTGTCAAGTATCTTAACCCAATAGTATGTGTATCATGACATTTTAAAAAAATTGCAAAGACAATATGTGTGTCATCAAATTTCATTATAATTTTAGCCAGGAGGCTAGGCGTGACAAAATTTGATGTCTTTGCTGAAGAAGTTGGAAAGCTCCTTGTCCTTGGATAAAATGTGGCTACGATCAAACCATTTTTTGTCGGATGCCATCATACCCTAAAACGCAAAATTAAAAGTTCCATAAGCACATCTAAAAATGTACATGATGTACCCTAAATTGTACATATTGTACATTGATGGTACAACTGAACTTATCGTCTTGTTGTAAGCACTTGTATACAAAAGGTCAATGCCTCCAGTTTGTATCTAAAAATGTATCTAATGTAATCCAAATTGTAAAAGATTGTACAATGATTATACGAGTGAACTAACATAGTGATTGTACGAGTGACCTTATTGTAAGAAAGAACAATAACATTTGCAGAAGAACTATTGATGAAGCAGGTCCTGTAATGTATGGCACAAACAACACAAATTTTTTGAAACTTTAGCTCGGTACTACACAACAAGTTAGAAATCTAAAAGACTAAATCAACAAGTCAAAAACCTTACTCCATCGCTTGCAACTCCAATGCCACCAAGGTGCAGCTTTTCACTCAGTTGTTTCTTTAGACTGAAATCGCAAAGTGTACAAGTGCAAAGGTTGATTCAAATTTTTTTTTTTAAATGTGTAGGAAGAAATCTTGCTTCAAAAAGCATCGCATATCGTGGATCATGTTAGGTGAATCCTAAATTAGATAGTACGTGCTAGACAAAGATTGGTCCAAGATGTACAAACTATATGCACAATACAAACAAGTATGAACCGCAAACCCTAAAACGTTCTACCAAGTTCAGACTGGAAATTGGAGAAGAAATCTCCAATAGAGAAATTTGAAGGCAAAATATAATTTTTAAAATTAAATGTTGGCCCATCTCAACCATGATGCTCTCTACTAGAAAATTAAATAAATAAATAAAAACAATTTAAGGTCAATATTTGGCCTTCATACCAAAATCACACATTTGCTAGGATATTTTCTTATGTAGATTCCAAAACAATCATTAAATGCCTAGTCTAAGAGCTAAACATAAAAACTATGGATTTAGCTTTTTGAATTGTAAAAATGAAACCCTAAACTAGGCAAAAAAAAATACAACAATGCTAAAGCTGAATCTGTGACAGTATAAACATTAAAGGTTTGTACTCCGTACAATAAATTAATAGATGAAAATCACTTTTTGTTATGCAATTATCAAAGTATGCAAGATGCAAGACTTTGATCTATTTTTTTTTTTTTAAGTCACAAAAACTATAAGAAAATTGACTCTAAACTTTCATGCTGTGCAGAAATTATGCCGTGACTACGATTTTAGACAACCATAGTGTGCTTTTATCCAATAGAATACTTTTATTTCCTAAGTTCTAGTATAACTTCTTAGGTAGTATTATATAGGATGTCAAGACTAAAGATACCTTTAGTCTTGACAACACATCTCTTGAAATCTAGTTTTTTGTTTATATATTCTTGTTTCTTATTTTTAAATATATTTCTTGTTCTTGTCTTGTTTATAGTGTATGTAATAATTTGTCAAGACTACAATACTATAAAATATTCTTCATCAGAAAAATACTCTTCATTAGGAAAAAAACCTCTTCTACATCTTCGTAGGTTTCATCTTTACATACCACAAACACTAGATTGCACATCATGAAAAATACTTGACTGATTTCAGTCTCTTCATCTTTTGTCATGCAAGTATCCAATGCTTGTACTATAGTTGTCTCAACTGTCATCTGCCTCTTCCTCTTCATAACATCAATGATAAGCTCGTAAAAATCTTTCTTGGCAATACCAATAGCTTCTCTTAACGTAAACTCAATCTTGGCATCTAAAATTCTCTCTTCTAAAATGCCCTTTATGTCAATTGAAGATTCAATGTCCGATTGGAGTTTGTAAGCCGATCCTTTGCCCTTGCTTTTGTTTGAATCTTTATTTTCCTTCCCTTTCTTGTCATGGCTGGAACCTTCCCACATCTCTTTAGGAAGTGGATCATCTTGTGGATGAACAAAAGTAGGTGATTTCTTATGCCTTTGTTGTGTATGAGCAGTAGGATCTTCTCCCTTTTCACCTTCTTTGAGCCCATGAGGTTTTCTTTTAGATGATGGCTCTTTCACATCATCTTCTTCAATAGGTCGTCCTCGTTTCTCTTCAACAACAACATTTTGTTCCATGCTATTGCCTTGAATCTCTCCCAAAAAGGCTATGATGTTAACCGCATCAACAAGATCTTTCCAACCAGTTGCCTTTCGAATGGCTTGAATTCCTCTTCGTAAAATCTCAAGAGATAGAGCCTCCAAAGCCTCAACTGCTTGTTGTTCCACTTCTACGTGAAACGTTTTAACACCTTTGGCATGTAGACCACTAGATCTACCCATCTTATCTTCAAGGATCTTATTTATCCCTCCTTTGCCAAAGTTAGTGTTTAGAGACAAGTTTGTGGCTGCATCATGAATTTTTCCATCCTTGAAAACAACTGTGCTTTCTTTTAGAGCTTCATTATAAGATTTACAACCTTAAAGAATATGGCTCTCTTCTTCATCGCAAAAAATGCATCTTCTTGTAAATGTTTTTACACCATTTGATTATTGAACTTCTTGTACCTTCTTCAACTTGCTCATCTCTACTCTCAGATCTCAAATGCCTTTGATTAGCTCATGAATAGTACCTTCATCAACTGTTTTGGAATTTTTTGAAGTTAATGTTGAAGGTATAGGCACAAGTGATGTCTTCGGAGTTGTTGAAATTGGTATGAATCCAACATCCATATGTCCAGATACACTTCTAGATCTCACCTTCTATTGCTTTGCAAAAACAGTGACAATCTCCTCCACTCTTCTCCAATCGTTTGTGAAACCTCCCTCAGTAGTTCGATCACCAAGAAGTAAGAGAAGTCTGTCCTCTAAAGCATCATTCATTAGCTGCTTGCAAAAATAGCTCAACCTTCTTAGTATAAAAAAGGCGTCTTTCTGCTAAAGGTAGTTGGTTGTATTTCTTGTCAAAATCTCGTAGCAACACATTTGGACCCATATTATTTTCAGGATGTTGCTCAATCCAATCAAGGAAAGATCTTTTAGTCATTGTTTCTGAGTCTTCGTCAAAATACTCGTCTCGTAGTCTTTCCTCAAACATCAACCACGAGATCACATTTGCAGTATCTCCTCGAATTTCTTCAACTCTTTCACAAATCTCGGGAATAATTGCGAAGCTGAACGTTTGCATCATGCGGTCTTTTGACACTTCACAAATATATTATCTCAAGAACTTTGTAATGTTCTTCTCGTCAAATCTTCTACATTTATCAACGACACCCTTCAAAGCTTTGGTAGTCCCTTGACCACCAGGGTGTCCTCTCCGTTGCTCCATAAACATCGCCAAGGCGCCAAGTATGGCCTCCATGTTGGCTTCTGCTCCTAAAGGAGCCCTTCTAGTGTCTTCCATTGTCCTTAGCCAAAATTAATCGCCCAAAAGCTTCTCTCAGTGGAAGCACCAAAAGTCGTGTTGAAAGTATTTGCCTCGGGAAATCACGAGGATTTTGACTGTAACCAGAAATGGCTTGGGAATGAAAGAAGTCGTAAGATGATATAAACAAATGAATTTGTGATTTGTAGAATCTTTGAATCTTTGAGTCTTCAAATTATCAAACTGTTACTCGTTGTCCTATCCTGTAGTGTATTTAAATAGGCCAAGGGTTCAGAGAGGGTAATAAGAAACCACGAGCTTCGGAGGTGTAAAACAGAACGGCCAGACCATGAGTTGAACCGTTCGAGGTATTGGATCCTAAATTTCAAATCCATAGTGACCAACAAACTTGCCTCACTAGTGGGAACAATATAAAAGTCTCGACCATGTGGACAATTAATCCCACTTCGTCGCATCCACAACACAAAATGAGGCTAGCGTTGGTGTAACCCAAACCACACGCAATAACAAAATTTACAAAGCCACAAGCCATACATACACACACATACACAAGTCTTCAACACTTTCTCCAATCTTTAATTGAACACAATATTCATTATTTTGGGAGAATTCCATGATTTTGGGAGTATGCAGTTCAGAGCGGTTCGCGATGATCTGCACCACAGATTGGGAAACTGGAATTTTCGAATGGCCATAACTTACTCAAATTTTGTCCAAACTGGGAATATGAGGTGTTTTTTGACATCTACGGAATCTGTAAATGTCAAAAAACACCTCATATGCCCAGTTTGAATAAAATTTGAGTAAGTTATGCCCATTCAAAAATTCTAGTTTCCCAATATGTGATTCAGATCAACGCTAACCGACCTAAATTGAGAGATAGGAAAACTCCCAAAATAATGAATATCATGTTTTAACTTCAACCTCTAATTCTCAAGCTAAATTGAGAGATAGGAAAACTCCCAAAATAATGAATATCATGTTTTAACTTCAACCTCTAATTCTCAAGCTAAACTTTGGTTGAGTGCCACCATTGTTCCACAACTCCAAATGAAGTGAGTGATAGCTTTTTAGAAAGCTAACACAAACTTCTACTTCTACTTCAAATTTCAAGCAATTCTAAAAAAAATTCCAACTTCTATGGTCATCCAAAATTTCGGCCATTAGAAAAGAAGGGCAGCAAACCCTCCTTTAACTCCACACTCACAACTCACTTATACAAACTCCAATTAGAATGAGTGATATTTTTACAAAAAGATAACACAATTTTCTACACCCCTTCTAAATTTCATTGCAAACTAAGAACCTGTCCGTCTTTTATAGCCAGTCGAAGTCTTTGCCTTTTAATTTCAAAGGCAACAAACCTCCTTCCACTCAAACTAGCACAACTTTTGATTCACAACTCCATATCAAGCAAGTAAGAACAATTCAAAAATAATACACCATGATATAAAACTCCTCTAAATTTATTTTCAAACTTCTTCATACTCACAACACAGTGGGCCTTCAAATATTCGGTTCCTCCCTAAACTCTCAAAGGAAGAGAAGATGAATAGTATTCACCTTTTCTCCACTCTAACCACACAAACAAGTGGGGTCAGCCCCTAACTCACTCTCAAAGCTACAACATGAATAATTGAGCACTTATTTAGCCCCACAACTATTTCTTTATCTTTAACTTTGAAGGAAATTCACTTCAAGTTCACCTAGAAGGCAAACTATTTGAATATTTCCTTCATATTACTTTACAAACACAAATTTATTGTAGGAAATCACTCCAACTATGGAATCAAGAACTAAAATCCAACATATATCTAATCGAAGTAAAAAACTAGAACTCCAATCAAAATGTCACTCCATTTGCAAGAATTTGAGGATGCGTTTGACAATAACAACAACATAATCGGCACGATCTGCCTTGGTTAAAGGATTAACTGGCCCTTCCAACCATCGTTGATGACCACAACTCCCTTCGATAGGCCTCACCATGCAATAGTATTGCTCGTCGCTTAAGCCTTCAAAACATTCTTCAAATGTTACTTCACGGCTGCCAGGTTCAACACATCCAATCTACAATAAAATCACCAATGCCCGAGTGTCACACTAAAGGTTACCGTGCCATCGTTTCTCCACACGAGGTTGTTTCAGTGGTCGAGATGGATCAACTTCATCTTCTGGTCGCCCATGAAGCAATGAAAGATCCAATGGCAGTTGTAGCTAATCCAGCAATTGTCATAAGGAAAATTCAAACTCACGCTCCGATTGAGAATCTTCATCTTGAGACTAAAAAAAATTCTCCAGTTCAGCATAATATAGTCTAAATAAAACACGATTCTACATAATGTTTGCATTTACAGCACAACAACGTTGTCACTTTTAGTTGTGCTTCTTGGAATTTAATAAGAATTTTGGATATTTGCTTTTCAATGTCTCACTAAATTTAATTCCTTAGAGCATCAATTTTTTTAAATTTGCAATATTTCAATACTACATGGCACTTTTAGAATGCACTTTTAGAAACATAACTCTATACCTATTATAAATTTTAGACTTATATACTTATATTTGTCAAAAAATTTGGCTTTGGAATCATTAAAAAAATTAACGTTTGGGGGTTCCAATAGATTATTGGTTAATCTTCATTGAAGTTCAAAAGTTTATTATCAATTTAGGAAAGTAAATAGCGATTAGTTATAAAATTGTTTATCTCTTTGACGAAAAATATCATTTACAAAAAGTTTATGGTAGGGCACATAGAAGGTCTTATATTTAGTTCTATAAGCTATTGGTTGGAGTTTACTTCAATTCATGATTTAAATTCCTATGCAATGTAATATTCCTTGTAAGTACATTTATTGCAATTTTTAATAACATTTTCTACTCTCATTGCATTTTCTAGTCTCATTGAAAACTTGGTTGGAGTTTACTTCAATTCATGATTTAAATTCCCATGCAATGTAATATTCCTTGTAAGTACATTTATTGCAATTTTTTATAACATATTCTACTCTCATTGCATTTTCTAGTCTCATTGAAAACTAAGATACATTTTGAAATGTTTGTCAATCACAAATCTCAAGCTCTCTTTAAGTTGAATACGCTACCTAAAACATTGTTACTCATATTTTACATTTGTATTGTACATAAGAGGTTATCCAATAAAATTTATAAGAAATGAAGTAGTTCATTAGAAATAGCAAGGTTAATCCATGTGATTATTAAAATAGAACTAATAAGGTCGTTTAATGATTCTTGAAAGAGGGCATCTACTTCATTATAATTGAGCATATAGAAATTCACAAGAAAGGAGGCTTCTACTCAATTTTGTTGAACTTTCAACTTTGAAAATGTACAATTTTCATAACTTTCAATTCAAAAGTCTTCTTACTTTAATTTGAAGTTCAAAATTTTGTAGTACAGACTATCCTTCAAATATATTGATGTTTGCTTGGAAAACTAATATTCACGATTTTGGTCCACATATGTAATATTAAAAATATGTTACTTGAAATTGTAATTGATATTGTGAAATGTCTTTTGTGACATATGACCTACTGAAAACAAAGAAATTAGTGATTCTTGTGGAAATCTTCAAAGTAATTTACTTAGTGATTGCAAAACACAAATTAACCTTCAAGGATGTTGATTTTTTCTTGCCATACTTATATTGAGACTTTTGGTCAAAAATATGGTATATGAAATTGTGTATATACACACATATATAATATATTAGAAATATATTACATGAAATTGTAATTGATGATAGAAAGTGTTATGCAACAAGCAAATATTTATTATATTATATATCACACACTAAAAAGATTACAATATTCCTCTTTTATAAAGAAGAAGAAGAAGAAGAAGAAGAAGAAGAAGAAGAAGAGAAGAAACACCAAATGGTGGCATCTTTTGATTATAACAAAGGATGTACTTTAATATCTAACCTAATAGATTTAACATGTGTAAATTATATCTAACACCCCACCGATTTAAAACATGCAAATTAGATTTTAAATCTATAATCATAGTAAATCTATTATGATATCAAGACTCCGCTAGTTTTAAATCATATCAGCTTTTAGACTTAGAAGCTTGAGGCAATGATAATGTAACTTGTCTTTTGAAAGACTTTTTGTCAATAAATCAATTGCCATATTGTAGATGGGAATCCACTTCATTGTGACTTCAACTGTAGCAATTTGTTCTCGAACAAAGTAAATTTGAATAGAAATATATTTGTTACAGTGTGAAAATGGGGATTCTCTATCAATTGTATGGTGCTTTGGTTATCAGAATATATAAGTGTAAGAGTAGGCTGCAAACAATTTAAAAAAAAAAAGTAATCGGCAAAGCCATATTGCCTTTGTAGAAGCACAAGAAAGGGCCATATATTCACTTTTTGTAGAAGAAAGGGCCAAACATAAAAGGATGTTTTTGATTGGTCCAACTTACAACTCATTGGCCTAAGAGAAAGCAATAACCAAATGTTGATCATCAATTGTCCACATTTCTAGCCTAATCAACATCAAAATAGCCTTTGAGAAGAAAATTAGCTTTAGATCCATTACAAGTTAAGCTTGTGGTGGAATTACCTTTGAGGTATTGTAAAATTCATTTAGCAATAGTCCAGTGTTTTTTTCCAAGATTAGATAAAAATTGAGTAGTTGAGCTTTGTGGAATAAGAGATATTAGGTCATATACTTATAGAAACATGCATTAAGGAACCAACAAGTGTTTTATATGGGATGTTTTTCATGTCAAGGAGTTCTTCATTAGTTTGAGAGGAATGAGCTTTGGTCATCTTTTGACCTGGTTTCATTGGAGTTGAGGTAGAGTTATAAGTTTCCATTTTGAATTTAGTAAGTAAAGAATAAATATATAGTTTTTGAAATAATTTAAGACATCGGTGTTGTGGATTGTAAAAAACTTGTAAATCCAAGATTGTTGTACTTTCAACAGGATCTAAATTTTGTCATATTAAATCCTGAACATAATTTTTGTTTGGTTTGTTGAAGTAAGCCATGGAAATCATTTGTGATTAACAAGGTATCATCCATATAAATGGCAAGAATGATGACTTTCTCAAAAAATGTAGATATTGGTATTAGCTATACTTTTTATAAAACCAATAGAGAGAAGAAAAGAATCTAGTCTATCATACCATGCTCAAGAAGATTGTTTGAAGTCCTACAAAGATTTCTTTAATTTGCACATAAGATTTTGGAAATTGGAAACAATAAATCCTTTAGGTAATGTTATGTAGACAACTTCTTGTAAGTTTCCATTTAAGAAGACTGTGCAAATGTCCATTTGATGGAGATATTATCCAAAATATGTTGCAAAGTCAAGAAGAACTCGCATGGATGAAGATTTGAAAACTAGTGAAAAAGTCTTGTTATAGTCAATGCCAGGTTGCTAAGAGAAACCTTGAGCAACAAGGCATGCTTTTCTTTTCAATACTCCATTACTAGGACCATATTTGGTTTTAAATATCCATTTACAACTGACAACATTACAATTTTCAAGTAATGGGGTTAATTCCCAAGTATTTTTCTTTAACAATTGAGAGTGAAATTCAGAATTAATAGGATCATGCAGCGCACTACAAGAAGACAACGTCCAAATTGACATGTCTAAATTGACTGACAATGTCCGAATTGACAAAAAAATGTCTGAATTGACCAAAAAAAATGTCCAAATGGACTGAAAAAATGAAAAATGTCCGAATTGACAAAAAATGACAACTTCCTTTATAGTGGGAGCTTTCCATTCATGGGAGTGAGGGCTTTGTAAGCTTCTTCATAAGATGTAGGATCCAATTCAAACATCATATCATTAGAAATTGAATTAGTAGTGGTAAATATCCATAGTTTGTGTTTGAAAGTAATTTTCTTCTTCCGCCTTTGATTGTTTCAATAAGTTGTTCATGTGACTTGTGGTGACATTTAGGGCAAAATGAAATAGGAGATGAAGAATGAAAAAGACTACTAGGAAGTGAGATATCAAATTGTGGAGTTTGATGTTGACCACTTGAATGAGAAGAACTTGGTGTAGTTCAAGGAATTTGTGGAGAATTTAAGTATAAAAAGGTGTACCACAAATATCAAGTGAATTGAAAACATGAGGTTAGGATTATAAAGGAACAAGTAGTTGTGGATTAGGTGGCGGTTCAAGTAAAATAGGAGTTGGTATTGGAATTTGATTTTGAAAATTTGGAGTTGGTCTAAATAGTTTTAATAATAATAATAATAAGTCATCATGATGGTCATAATGATTGTCCTTAGATTGTATGGAGGTAAATATGTCTTCTCAAAAGATAACATTATGAGAGATAATAATTGATTGATTTGATTTGTAATTGATATTCTTTAATGGCAGTGGGACATCCTAAAAACAAGCATGGAAGGCTCTTAGTAATTAAAGTAGATTTGTTTTGCTTTTCTTGAGGGATATGAGTATAAATTGTGCACCCAATTACTCAAAGATGGGCTATATCACGTTTGTGTCCAGTCCACAACTTAAGGAGTTATATTATGAATAGCTTTTGTTGAGAGTCTATTTTGAATGTATGTGGTAGTAAAAACTACCACAATTGCTTTGCTCCAATAAACTGGGATAAAATTAGCATGGTAAAGCATGCTTAATATAGCATCCTAATTCCCAATGTGTACAATTTTTCCTCTCTACATCCCATTTTGTTCAGGAATATATGAGATTGTACCATGTCATTGAATACCATGTTCAACACAAAAATTCTTGAAGTCATTGGATTCATATTCACCACCTCCATCACTTCATAAAAAATTTATCTTCCTTCCAGTGTATGTTTCAACAAAAGTTTTATATTCTTTAAATTTGGACAATGCTTGTGATTTAAATTTAAGTAAATATCTACTATAATCACCTATAAATGTGATAAAATACTCAAAGCTAGTATGAATTGGAATGAATTTTCCTTTTAAATCAAAGAGAATTAAATCAAGAAATTAGTAGCTCTAGAATTTGAAATTTTTGGAAAAGGATTCTTATGTTGTTTTCCTATAATACATGATTCACAATAAGGATGAACGGTTTGCATATTTTGTATGCTAATATATTGGTAACTAAATTATGATTGACTAGTTCTTGTAAACGTGGAAAATTAAGATGGCCTAATTGTTTGTGCCATTCTAAAATTATCTCTAAGGATGTTGAAGACAAGGCTTGTTTATCTTTTAGTGAAATATTATTATTATTATTTTGTATCTTAAGTTTATTAGAAACAAAGTGTCCTATTAAAATGTATAAGTTGTTTTCCAATTGGCATGTAGCAATTACTTGATCATAAGAGTTGTACAATTTGATGTGCCATCCATAGTAATACTTAACAAATGTACTTTGATTATGGGCCATGTGACAAGTAGCACCACTATCTACTAATTATTATTAGTAAGTTGGATATTATAGGCTACAAAATACAAATATTGTCCAGTTTTATGGTATATGCCATTTGCTTCATTAGAGAGGTATTTTTGGCAATCTCTTCGATGATGATTTGCTTTGCCACAATAAAAACAGGTTAATGTTTTATTAAAATTAGAAAATTTAGAATTATTGTTTTGAGTGGATTTAGACCAATTGCTTGAATGGAAAGAATGACCATTTTTGGAACGATTGTCTAGTCTAGAATGGCTTTTATGTTCTTGATGAATAATAATAATAACAATAATAATAATATTAATATTAATATAATGATAATGATGATGAGGCTTATTTTGAAAAGTTCTTGAATTATTTTTGTTTTGCCAAGGCTTACCCTTCATGGCTAATGTTGATGAAGTTGACTTCAAAAGACATTTCAACATTGTTGTCTAATTTTTTTATCACATCATTTCTTCTTGAAGTAAATAAGTAATTAGTTCTTGTAAGGTCAAGGTTTGACCTTGAATAGAAATTAAATTTTTTTATAGTTTGATGGCATGCTCCACATTAAAACTAAAGCCTTGACAAGTGATCGAGAAGAGCTTTGAAAGCATGTAAATGTTTGGTCATGTTGTCATCATTTTTCATCTTCAATGTAAACAATTGCTCTCGTAAATACATTTTTGTTATAGAATCATGGGCTTCATATAACTTACATAATTCATCCCAAGTGGCTTTGGAAGACGTCTTGGTTGTAATGTAACATACCTGGCTTAATTTCAAGCAATAATTAAAAGAGCATTGGTATCCTTTTTGTACCATTTTTCTTTACTTCTAGCACATGTGTGAGGTTGGAGTGTGTCTAATATGTTCACTAGGTGTTCCTATTGGCGTTGAAGGTAGAATTTCTTCATCTTCTACTATTTATAATATTTTTTCTAGTTTAAGCACTAATTTTAAATTGTACTTCCAAATTTGAAAATAAGACCCATTAGACTTGGTGATATTTCTTAGATTTGATGAACTAAATTG
Organism: Rhytidiadelphus loreus; assembly: GCA_947034895.1. Lineage (NCBI taxonomy): Eukaryota > Viridiplantae > Streptophyta > Bryopsida > Hypnales > Hylocomiaceae > Rhytidiadelphus > Rhytidiadelphus loreus. The sequence goes on along the minus strand of OX344761.1, from coordinate 49,597,325 downwards.
AGACATGATGATTTATAATACTAGGGCTTTTAATTATTTTATGAAGATTTTGAAAGATATGACTCGTTGTCTATACAAAAAATTGGATTTGATTCATTCAAAGCAACTAGTACTTCAATATAAGTCTGGGGAGCATTGTCAATTTGAAATTGGATGTGCATATTTTCAAAAGAGTCTATAATTTGTATAATTTCCAATGAAGGCAAAATTGGTTTAGTTTGAATTTGGAAAAGCCATTAATTAATGGAAAATTGGCTTCTAGTTCCTCTCTTTTATTATCTAGGATATTTAAATCTAGTACATCTTCACTTGCACATTCTCCTGCTGGAATAGGTAGAAATCACATCCTAAAATGCTTAAGAAAATAATAGATTTAACAGATTGTATGGCTATGATACTATAATAGAAAGTATTATGCAACAAGCAAATATTTATTATATTATATATTAGACACTAAAAAGATTACAATGTTCCTCTTTTATAAGGAAGAGGAGAAGACACACCAAACGGTGGCATCTTTTGATTACACCAAAGGACGTACTTTAATATCTAACCTAATAAATTTAACATTGATGTGTAAATTATATCTAACAAATTGATACTACAAAATGTCTTTATCACTTATGACCTATTCAAAACAATTTACTAGTCATTGTTGTGGAAAATGAAATTTAATATTTTTCTTCTTAATTTTTCTATAATCATGGCGTTAAAATTAAGGCATCAAAATTTAAAACAAAAAAATTTTGAATTTTGATTTAAAACAATTGCCAAACTACTTTTCATAGGTACTACCTTCCACAATAGAGAAAGGTCCATTGACTTTTATTTTTCTAAGTGCTTTTTAATGACTCATATTTATAGGTTCAACAACTTCACTCTAATATTTTCTTTTCATTGACGCAAATTGTTGTAGCATTTATGGTTTAGAGACCTTGAAGGCATACCATTAGCTTCTCTTTGCTTTAAAATTGCTACTATACATACATATACAATCCTTGTTTTTTAATTCCAATGTCTACTTTAAAGTTCTTTACCTTATTTATTGGATAAAAGTTATATATATATTTTAAAAAATGATTTCATTTTGAAATGTTTATTGCTAGGATACAACATATAAAAGTTTCTCAAGCAATTTGAGGTACAAACTCTTCCAATTGGTCCTATTGGTTTTGAAGAAATCATATGCACTCATTCTAGTAGTCAAGGATTTGACAATGCAATTGCGGTTGTTCATGCATATATACCTATGAAAAGTAGTTTGTTTGTTTTTCACAAAATCCAAGAAACAATAGTATAGGGGGTCTTCGTTTTAGAGAAAGTTTTAATTAGTCTAGCAGTTTGTGACTAAAGCCACTTTCAAATAGATTTTTATTTAAAAGTTTGAATTAAAATTACAACACTCTTATTTCCAAGTATGTGAATTTTGATTTGTCAGTCCATTATCAATGTATGTGACACAATGCATGAAGTCCCTATCCTATGTAGTGTTCTAAAAGGGAGGTCAAATCATTTTGGTCAAATAAATCATGTGTAGTCAAATAATTCTTATGCAATGCATGCACACATAATTCATTAATTATTCATTTTTATGTTTAGGTCAAATTTATCCAATTGATCTGTAGCTATCGTGAACATGCAAGAATGTTTAGAGATTCCATATTCAACATCAAATTTTCCCAATTATGCAAAATATGGTGGGTTTAAAATTATACCAATGGTCAAATTTTTCTCTTTTCTTTTTCTTTCTTCTTTCTTTTTCTTTTGGCCAAATTATTCAAGGTCAAATGATCCAACCAACATTGGTTGATTCCCTAAAAACATACAAACATAACATTGGGACATATCCCAACTTGCTCAAACATATAAACCCCAAGATGAAGCATTGAAATTTTATAAAATAATGGTCAAGGACCTAAGAACATGCAACTGAACCCTATAGCTGTGAACTTAAAGGCCTTGAGGCCATGCGTTGCACCCTATGGCCATGCGCCGGAATCCAAGACCGTGGGATTAAGATCTATTAATGTGCAGTTGGACCTATGACCGTGATACAAACCCTAAGACCGTGAAGGTCAGTCTTAAGACCATGCCCCTGAACTTAAGACCAAATAAAAATCATCCCTATGGCCGTGGAACGCTTAGCCCTATTATAGCTGTGCAGTGGTGCTTGTTCTTTCGAACGAAGATTCAGATCTGTGTTTTAATAATCACCATCATCATACAATTGAAAGAGTAATTACACAACTCATCTTCAGATCATTTACAGAAGTCAGGAACCTTAGAAGTCGACATATGTAACGTTGGAATTACAACTAGACTGCACACATTTTTTTATAATTATACCATCTCCATTCATTAGCAACAGGCTCTGGTTATTTCGTAACATCACCAATCGAAATTAATAAGTAAGATAAACTGCTCAGCTTCACAACCTTCAAACGTCCATGATCACATCTCGCATCGACACACCACATCTCGCAATACAAGAGTACACTGGAATCCAGACAGCCAGATGAAAACCAAGGTTCAATCCAATTCCAACTCCGATGCCATGACTTTCGCAATTTCCAAATGGGCACACAGATTGGGAGTTTGATCACACACTTAAGTTAACCCCTGAACGGCCTCAGAGCCCTCTTTGGCCGTATGTGAGTCTTACCGATGTATTTGGCTTATGTGGGCGCAAAATTAGGGTTTCCGTTGCACAGGAAACTTGTTGAATGGCAAATTGCGCCCCGAATGCACTGTTCCATTGCTGCAAATACACTTCTGAAGGCTCCGATCGGAGGAGAATACGCTGCCAGGCATACGACTTTGAAGACTTACGAATATTTCTACGCCCGCAATTTGATAGGGTTGGGGTTTAGGGTACGTGGCAGTGACCTCACACAAGAGGACGCGGGAGCGGGCTGTAGGGCGGGAGATGGCTTTGGATTCCAAGAACAGGACGGAGGCGTCGGTCGCATTCCGATCCCTGAACGAGGGAGCAACTGGGGTAGTGCCACTGCAGAATTCCGATTATGGTGCGCACTGCTTGTACTCATTTCCAGGTTCTCGCACGGATTAGGGATCAACCCACTTTCTTTCTCAGCAAAGGAGAGTACGCAACGATGATGGTTGCTAATGCTTTGGCCAGGAACGGTTTGGGAGTGGTGCGATTGCTCATTACAGGTTGTGGGGGGCGCTGTCTGTTGGGTGACCTTCAGAGTGTGGTAGTGGCATGTACTGAAACCTGGTCACGATGCCGCTGCCTTGTGCACCGAATTCCCTACAAGAAGAGACGCTGATCCTGAGGAATTGGGCGAGTTTGAGAGGTGCGACTGAAAGGCAAGTTGAGCGAATTGCAGCTCTTGTGAACGTGCAACACTTGTGCAATCTTCCGCTCCCACCCCGCACATACAGAAAATCGAACACACCAGAGTACAAGTGGTTGCGGTATCTCTTCCGGCGACACGTTCAACGGATTCTCCAGTGGACGGAACGGAGGGAAGAAAGCGATCCAACGGGCTTCGGAGAAGACGTGAACAGATTCATCAGAGAACGGCTATTTCCTCAGTCCCAACTTTGCAGTGATGGCACGACTGAGGTCTGCTGCGAGAGAACGCGCCGAGCTACGTCGAGCAGAAGTAGTCCAGCTCCAAATGAGTGCAGCACAGGGTCCTTTGCCCAACGTCGATCACAACATGGACAACACAGCGCCAATTCGGGACAACTCAACACCGCCAGTGACCCCGGGGGCAAGTGCAAGCGTGAGCCCGACGAGGCGACTTGTGGCATCGATCGGAGAGCCCCCCCACCTAGGCAGCCAGAATTATGCAATGATGCCACTACCTCGTCCAGGGACGCCTCCCTACACTTGGGAACGCACATCCCCAATGAATGGGAGAGCGTCCGGATTCTTCGTGCTACACCTCGGAGAGACGCCGCAGACATCACCCAAGTCACGGGATCCGCCGAACCTGTTGGTGAACAGAAAGCAGTTGAAGGAAGCACTCGCAGGATCCTCCCGTGGGAATCTCACGCGAGGACGAAAAGGCAAAGGCGGGGTGAAGAGGCGATTGGAGGATCTACTGCAGGCTACACCACCAGTTGATGATGTTGGGAGGGTAAGGCGAGGCGTGGTCGGCCGTTGCAAGGAGGCCGGGTCCCGAATCGGACGTCCTCTGGGACGCGGAGTACCTGCTGTAGCGGCACCTGTGGGCTGGGTTCCACCCCCCCTTCTTCCAAGGGTGCGCAGTCCCGTGAGCTTGAGGCCACGCATGTTGGGCCAAGGTGTTGCCCACATTCCGCCCCTTGATGGAGATTTACTTGTTGACGACGTGGGTGCTACAGAGGATTTCGAAGAAGCAGTCCAACCACTATCTCCGGCTTTCGGACAATACGACACGGAGGATGTCACCGACCTTGCCCACTGTTTCACACCTGGGTCGAGCCCGCCACGGTCCTTCATCCAAGACCCCATGAATTCACCAAGTGAGCACCAAGTTCTTCACAGCGATGCATTTCCAGACATGCTAAGAGTGACGGTGCAAACTGAGATTTTGGATTTGGACCCGGGGTTGGTAGGCAGTGAAAATGGAGTTAGCGACTTGGTCATCTCACGATTTTTCCACCACGTAACTGGGACGCCAATGTTTCAAGTGGATTTTGGTGGGGGGATTGGTTTCCGTTCCATTCGTGTCAGTGACAGTGCGCTGGACATTGCAGCGACGTCTAATACTACACAACGGACGTTGTTTCACAACCATGTCAACCCCACCAGCAACATTGCTGGACCGTCCGAGCTTGTTGGAAATCATGAGTTGGAGGATGACCCAGATTGGATCATGGAGTATGCTGACTTCTTGGCAGATGAAGCAGCAGCGTACAGTAGCTCTGATTCTGACCTTCCTTCTTTTCCAGAAGACCCATTGAAGGAATTGGGCCTCTACAACTACAACGAAGACGTCTCGGGGTGGCCATTTGAAAGGCTCTTCGCTGACGACCAGTGGCAGGACCAGTCCCTCACGTTGCTCCACAACACCAACAACTTCTCTGGGCCAACGACGGCCGTGGAAAGACGCCCATTGGATTACTTTATGCGATACTGGCCTGCACCGATGCTTGAACGCATCATCGAAGAGACCAACAGGTGAGTTTCATGTCAGAACTTGCTTCTTTTGCTTACATGTTTAGGGTTTGCATGGTAGCTGGACAAGGAGAATTGCATTTTTTTTAAATAGAAGTTGCACCAGGATCTTCATTGTGGTGGTTGATTGGTGAGTTGTGGTGGTTGATAGGTGAGTTTCATGTCAGAACTTGCTTCTTTTGCTTACATGTTTAGGGTTTGCATGGTAGCTAGACAAGGAGAATTGCATTTTTTTTAAATACAAGTTGCACGAGGATCTTCAATGTGGTGGTAACCTTATTGTAACCGTACTGATCTTGTGTAAATGCTTTTTGCGTAGGTATGCAGCACACCCCTATGCATGGAATCCAGCCGTCACGAATGGCCGAGCAGAGTGGACGCCACTTCATGTAGAAGAATTGTTGGCATGGTTCGGCATTCTCATATTCATGGGTTTGAAGGAGGTTCCGCACATCCGTTGTTATTGGGATCGCAAGCCATTTTACAATTGCCCGTTGATCTCTGAAGCTATGCCCCGTAAACGTTTTGAGGCCATCATTCGTTGCTTACATCTAGTGAACAACGAAGAGGTTGTCACTAACCGAGAAGACCCTGCCTACGACAAGATAGCAAAGGTACGATGGCTTTGCGAATCATTTTCCCGCATGTCTCAGGATTTCTACCACAATGAACGGGTCTTGACCGTTGATGAAATAATGATCCCCTACAAAGGACGCTACTGCAACATCCGGCAGTACATGAAATCAAAACCGGTGAAGTTTGGTGTGAAGGTGTGGGCGCTCGCAAATTCTAAGAGCAGGTATGTAAGGTGGTGACCCTTCAAGAAGTGAATGTTTTTTTACTTCTTTTTCAACATTCTGCGTTCTCCAATGTTCTCCAATGTAATTGAATTTTTTTTGAAGAAATGTTCAAATTGACTCCGTTTTTCGTCCATCTAATTCAGTTGCGTCTATGCATGTGACTGTGTACAGATATGTGTCGAATATTATAGTTTACTTGGGCGTTGCTGATGCTCGCGCAGAAGGAGATTCGGTGGGTGAAGATGCCGTTTTGACGGCAGTAGCTGGACTTGAAGGCCGTGGGCACGTTATCATCACTAATAACTTTTTCACTTCCCCACGGCTCTTTATGGAACTACTGAAGCGGGGATTTTGGGCAACCGGCACTTGTCGTAAGACCAGAAAGGGTTTCCCATCTAGCTTGGCCGGTTTCCCGAACACACAATTGCCTGAGCGTGGTCACCTCGTTTTGAAGATGCATAGGAGCCGCCACATCTCAGCCATATGCTAGATGGATGCTAAACCTGTCTTCCTATTGTCCACTGCATGTGACCCCATCGGAGAAGACTCATATGTGGGACGGTGGGTGGGGCGGGAGCGGGTGTACTTCCCCACATCACCAATCTTGTTGCAGTACCAAGCGGGGATGCGTGGCGTAGATCTGGTGGATCAGCAGCGCCAAGAATACACCACACAGCTTCACTCCCACAAGTGGTGGCATCGTATCTTCATGTTTGTTCTAGATTCACAGTTGTTGAATTCATATATCATTTATGCCACTGATCGTTGTGCTTTGGGCCTCTCCATAGACTCACGGAGTCTATGGCACTACCAAGTGGCCGAAGACCTCATCCGCCCTCGCATGAATGTAGGTCACATCCGGGGACCCATTCGAAACCTAACGCGTGGAGGGTTGCACTTCAGCGCCAGACAAGGTTTCATGCGTCGACAATGTGTGGTTTGTGGCAGGAGAACGAGGCGGATGTGCCCTGGGTGTGGAGGCATGTTCCAATGCGAGTTTTTTTTACTTCCGGGCCGTGCACACTCAGAATGGTTATCATGCTGCTATGGGTTTGGGTGTTGTGTAGCGTGAAGCTGATCAGTTACTGAATTATCATGTTGTTGTGAGGAGGCAAGGGGTGGTTGATCAATTACTGAATTATCATGCTGCTATGGGTTTGGGTTTGGTGTAGTGTGGGTGCTTACAGGGACGTTCTTGGGGTGGTTGATCGTAGGCTGTCTCTTGAGACCGTAGTGAGTTATGGAGTGGTTGAGCCCGATTTAGTGTTTTCCTAGAGAGTTGGAGCTCATTTTCATGGGAAGGCCCTTTTTTATAGTTTGAGAGGCGGAAGTACCTGTTTTTGATAGCCTAAACCGCATCTACGTGCATGCCTGTCGAAGGAAGTTGTAGCTGAGTGAATGTTACGTGTGTGCCTTGACAGCAGTAGTTTGACGGCAGTAGCTGAGTGAATGTTACGTGTGTGCCTTGTTGCTGCTAGTTCGTAAATTTTATGTAGTTTGGGATTGCCGTGGTGCATTCTCCCAGACATTTTGACAATATACAAACTTGCTTACGAATCAATGCTTTGTCATTTCTCCACGGTATTATGAATGAAACCGGTCAATATGCTTTGAGAATACCTTGAATGCTCTGTCACACGAAGCTCTCAAGTTTGTGAATCGGGCAGGCCACTGCATGCTTCGAAGACTGGAAAACTGCAATCTTGTCGGCTGACCTTGGAGCGGTTAGGGTTTATGGTTTCGTGGCCACGGGGATTTACTGGCAAAACCAGTTATTCTCCCGCCATGGTTTCCTTCCGCTTGTTGCCAGCATGGCATCCCAGGAATGCATCGTCATGGTTGGGAAGAGGCGCAATGAGGAGTATGTTTACGTATGTAACATGAAAACCGCCGCATCTCCGGGTGGCCCGGACCCTGTGTATACGGCAACTAGTTCGTGAGACCTATGAATCCACTGAAAATTTACAGTCGTCATTTTTTGCTAAGAGCGTCTGTATCATTGTCTGGCCATCCACCGGAGCGATTGTCCAACGGCTGAGCCAAGAATTTCAGAATAATCCTGAACTCGCCTGCAGAGACCACGCCTCGTATCATCAGGCAGGTTTATGCAAAGCTTCAATGATCACAACGGTCAAAAGCGTCGCAAAAATTTCAGTGTGACCCCACAGTTACACGACACTAATCGGACCGGCTGGAATCCCAATTTCTCGTTGATTTCTGACTCGAAGAAATTCATGGGTGATCGTATCCCTGGCATACGGTGCCGTAGTTGCAGAGCCCGAGGGACGTTCAAGGATTAATCACACTCATACAAAGTTGCAACACTCATCATAATTGCAGTAAAATAGCGCTTACATGCTTTGCAATCTACCAATCTCACGGCGCTCCCAGTTTTGGTCACTCAACCAGTCTTCAGACTTGCAACAACTCTTCACCGATTAACGTCTCCAATGCCACCGTAGTATCTCACTATACTCAAAGCATGCAACAAATTTCAGCAATACTCGCTTACACACTCACAATAATTAACCCTCGCACCAGCACTCAATTTCTTGCAACACTCCAACAATCAACAACTGCGCTTAACCCCTTAATGCCTTGATCCTTTTTCTAATTTTGGCACATTTTTCTTATATCTTTCTATATTCTACAAAAATATCATTTACCACAATTTCATGAAATTGATCATTAAGGAAGGTTGTCTTTTCAAGAATCAAGTGTTACATTAGATGAATGAAAAGTTAGTTGGACAAAACAATGCCTCGAAGCCCTCTGTCCATCGTTTAAAATATGGACGTTGGAGTGCTTAAGGGTTAAACAAACACAAGTAAGGAAACCCTAACTCACAGATACACGAACAAATACATGGCAAACACAATAATAAAATATATATTTATTAAAAAGACATAAAAGACATATACCAAATGCCATGGTTTTTGTTTTTTTAAGTCTATTTATAGTCTTAAAAATGAAGAGTCACCTCTTTTGCAAAAAGGTGTGCCCAAGGCACACCCCATTCATCCAAACTATTTTTTTAAATTTTTTTCCTAATAAGGGACCCTAATAGGTTCTTTTTTTTCTAAATCTACTATTTTTTCAAAGAAGTTTTGACTATAATACCTTATGAGAAGGTCAAAGATTTTATCATAGGGCAGATATGTAAAGATGGCTTAGCAATTGGATGGAACGTGAAGGATCAAAAGAAGGGAGAAGAAAAGAAGATACCTTACATTTTTCATTCATTGAACATGTGTGGTATGAGTGTGCATATGGCCCAAAAGATCATATAAATGATCCCAAACACCCCAATTCAAAGAAATGTGGATCTCAGGGGGTGCACTTAGTTCTACTATAACAAACCACGTACGAATAAGTAGTTTCTAATAAACTATAATTTCAACCTAAAATTTTGAACATTGTTTAATAATGACTATAGCTTTCTATTGCCAAAATCTCCAACTCAAATACAATATGAAATGATTTCTAGAAGAGGTTGAAAATGAACTGAAATGGTATGTTTTTCAACTCAAATAATTATAGAGGACACATTTAGATGACCATTGAGTCAATATTCAACTCAAAATGAACTTTCAATAATGAGTTATTTTTAGGAATTATTTGTTCATTTTTTAGACAATTTTTTCTTATATAATATAGGGGTGTGAAAGCTATTTTTCAGTTCTATAGTGTATCTTTTTACTTCAAAAATTTGTAACTAATTATTATTAAAAAATAAAAATATCAACAATTCAAAACATAAACTTTCAAAGTAGGAAAATCTATTCATATATATATATATATTTTTTTTTAATTATTTAAAATTCAAAAAGTATATAGGGGGTCCAAAATTTTGTTCGCACATAGTTTCTAATGGACACTCTAAATGACCCCCCCGAGATGTGGATGCATTGGGGAATTCTTTGTGAAGCAACTACAATTGCATCTAGATGTAGTGGAAATAGCATACTATCATGTGGACCATACACAAGAGGATGGAACTCTTGCTCATGGCCCTAGTGATCCAAATTGCCAAAACCACAACTCATCAACCAAAGATGTTTGTAGAGTTGAAGACTTGCATTCAAAGAAAATTAAGTGAAGAATTCACATTCTTCCAATTTTTTGAGGAACATAGGCAACATTGGACAGAGTGAAGGAAGCTAAAATTGCCCCTCACTCGTGATGATTTTATACAATTGTGGGATATAGCATAATATGAACGATGTACAAAGACAATAATTTGGTGTCGAGATTCTAATGACTTTTCTAGTATGAGGATGTAGGCCAAACAACACCCACATAATGTCTCCATGTGGTATGAAAAAGATGACATTCCTGACTTGCCATATAATTTGGGCATACAAACTACATGGCAAAAAGAAATTATGATGAAATTTGGTCACAAGGAAGTCATTTCTATGGATATACAAACATACTAAATTACCTCTTGTGTTCTTTATTTGAATTTGACAATTGGAATCATGATTTTCCTATTGTTTAGGTTTTATCTAGCTGATTAATTGAAGAGGACCTCACTATGTGGTTGGAGCCTTCAAGGAGGCATATCATGAAAGATATGCCCACTTTCCTACTTCATCTTTCTTCACAAATGACGTTGCTGAGATAAAAAATGTCATAAAATGTGCACGGCTAAAGGACAATATTCTAGTGTATTTGTGTGCTTTCCATGTGATAAAAAATTAGAAAAATCATATCTTGCACAAAGTTCCAAGCCTAGGAAACTTGCGAGACCTTGTATTCAAAGCTTTGCATGCATATCTATACATGCCCATTGAGTACAAAGAGCACAAGTCTACCTTCATTGATTGTGTTCAAAAGCTAGAAAAATCTCTTTTTCATGCTAATATTTTTATGTGGAGAACATGAAAGTCTATTTTGATACATACAACAATCATCAAGGTATGTAAACTTGTATTTTTAATCTAAATTTATTGTATTTATCCAAAAATTGTTGTGAATAATGGTTTAGATGGTTTTTATTTGGATACAGAATTAATTTGTTGCAAATGTTTAATATTATTAAAATTGTGAAAATTTTATTTTTTCTTGTTTTTTTGTAGAATTGTATTTCATTGGTCATTATCGACATCTTTATTCAAATCAAGACACTCAATCAAGCATTGAAGCTTATTATGGAGCACTAAAATGGTGGATGCTAGTTGAGAAGCAAGATAACCAAGGTAGAAAAATTGATTTTCTTGTATGGCACCTCACAACTCCAGTGGTGAACCATTACATGTACATGGAAGAAAGGAAAATCAATGGCTTTGTTTTGAACAAGTTTGTTTAGAAGATTGTAGAGAATGGAATTATGCGAGCCAAATACATTCCACTACAAGACATTGTACAATCGACTCATGAGGACAATATATGAAAAATAAAGTCCCAAACTATACATTCAAACACTTGTTGCTCATGCAAATGGAGTATACGTGGAAACTTTGTAAGTATCAACTAGCTTGTAAATCCCAAGAAGGGAGCGGGGTGAGGGGTGCGAGCGCCCCCATCAAATAAAAAGCGTTTTTAACAATGAAAGACGCTAGGAACCGAGAAGTTCCAGCGTCCATTTCCAGAAACACAAAAAAGAGGAGACCATTCGATGTTGAAGGCCTTTTCAATGCTATCTAGAATTTCTAAGTCTTTGATATCTTTATGAAACTGGCGCCAAATGGCGATGCCGGCGTGTAACGTGGCTAGCCATGTTGAGCTAAGAATCCTTTCACTATTAGTTTCCTGATTTCCATATCTTTTACTGCATCTATCCGTCCAAATGTACCATAATAAAAAACTCCTGAGGAGGTCCTAGGGCTGTCCCTTGTAAACCTGTTTTTTTGAATCCCCCGCGGCATGGTTTGAGAAGTCTCCAAGTAACGCCTGTTCCAATGAGACGAACTGCGTCGCCCCTGTGTGCGTCGCCAAATTGTTCACCTTTTGCCATAACTCCGGGGTGCTATTGCAGTCCCAGAAGAGGTGTTTGGTGGTCTCCTTTGGTTGGCTGCAGAATGAGCATCCCACGAACGCCGTCGGGATTCGCCAGCTGAGCCAGTCGCCCGTTACGATGCCTCTGTTGAGTACCTGCCAGAGGAACATGGCTTGCTTTCGTGGTCTGGCCTTGTGCCATAAGAGCTGTATGGCGTGTTTGATGTGTGCCTTGGATAGGCCTTGTTCCGTAAGCAACCGCACCATAGTAGGCTGCGCCCCTACTTTGGCCAGCCTTTGTTTGTACCCCCGTTTTGAGGTGTATGCGTAGAAGGAAGCCTCCTTTATGGCCCCGATCTTTTTCCAGCGCCAATCTCCGGGATCCCAGTCCAGGGTGCCAACCGAAGGTTCGTTGAGTGTCCATACTGTATCTGGGTGCAGTAGTGGCACCGTGGGATTACAGTCCGCGAAGGATCTACTTCCCGCGCTCCATCGAATAACTCTTGCTTTCTTGAGGGGGCCCTCCGGAACAGCTCCTCTACCCGCGGGCTGAAGTAGCCCCGTCCCTTGTCTAATGAAAACCGTCCCCTAGACGTTCCTGACGTCAGCCTGGGTGATGAGGTATACTTGGAAAGTCCCGGGTCCCATAACCCAACTCCCGGGTGCTATGAGCTGCCCCCTGTCCCGAGGGTCCCAAGGGATGTGCGCTAAGACCTTCTGCCTATGAATCTTTCCTTTTTCCGTCACAGCTCCTCTCCTTGGAAGGCGGTTTTGAATTTGTGCCGGTGTTTGCCAGTCTTCCCTTTCCTTGTCCCATAAATCCGCCACCTTCTTGATGCCTCCCCGCGCCCATAAGTGTAGGCCACAGTTCGTACCCGTTCCGAGCGGCACTCCCTCATCTTCCAAAAGCATTGGGTTACCAAATAGCGGTTGCCGGAGTACGCCCTCTGCATCATGTGGTTCTAAGATTTCCAGATTGCTTCTTATTGCTATGAACGCCTTCAGACATGCATCCGTCAACGCGGAATGGTTATTTCTGCGCACACCTTTACTGAAAAATAGCCAGTTAGGCGACTCGTGCCATTTGGCGTCACCTAGGGGCCGTGCCGTCTCTATTTTATGCCTCAGCAATATTTTCCACGGCTCACAACCTGGGGATAATCCCCTTACCACCATTTTGGCTAGTAGGGCTTGTGTTTGCACCTAGGGGTCAATTAACTTGATCCCTCCCTCAGATAAAGGTTGGATGCACATGTTCCACATGACCCTCGGCGCGTACCCTCCCTCATCGCGTCCCGTCCATATATACGTTCTTGTCAGACCCCTGATGAGGTCGCAGTTTTTTGCCGATAATCCACAGTAAGCTGTCGTGTACCAACAGGTAGCTAGTAGTACCTGATTGCATATAAGTACCCTCCCAGCTAAGGAGAGGGACTTAGCTACCCAAAAACCGAGTTTCTGTTTCAACGTCGCTATCAATGGAGTGGTATTCGTGTCCGGCGGCAAATGGAACCCTATGAGCGGCCCCAGGTAGCGTACCCCCGTCCCCTCCGGCACCCATTTTAACCCAAGATCTTCTCCCCATCCAAAATCCCGTTTCCTTGCCGAGGCCCAAATTACCACCGATTTGTCCTAATTAATTCTTGAGCCTGAAGCCATGCAAAAGATTTCCAGCACCTTCTGAGCTCTGGCCAGATTAATGGCTGTCCCTAGGAGGTACAGTGCCATGTCGTCCGCGTACCCTGCATCCTTCAGCGTTTTCCCTCCCGGTAATTTCAGCCCTTGGACGCCGAATCTCTCGTCCTCTAGCATGAACCCCAATGCATCTGCCACCACAATGAATAAAAACGGGGCCAGCGGGCACCCCTGGCAGACTGAGCGTGATAGGGCGAAGCTTTCCCCTACCTCCCCGTTAACCAATACTGCCGAAGTAGCGTTTTTATAAAGAGCCATCACCCCCCGAATGAACTCATCGTGAAATCCCCTTTTTTTTAACATTGCTTCCATAAAAGGACATGATATCCTATCATAGGCCTTTTCAAAGTCTAATAATAGCAACGCCAGGTCCTGCTTGGATTCTTCCGCGAAATGCATGGCCTCCTGTGCCAAAAAAACGTTGTCCAAGATGCACCTACCCTGTACAAATCCGGTTTGGCTTGGCCGTACCACTTCGGGTAGTATCGATTGGAGCCTTTTCACTAGTACTTTGGCCACCACCTTATAAAATGAGGACAACAATGTAATAGGTCTGTAATTTTTAATTAAGCAAGCATCCCCTCCCTTCGGCAGCAAGGTTATGATACCTCGGTTGTGTTCTTCCGAGAGCTCTCATGTTCTCAACACTTCCGAGACTGCTTCAAATAACTCGGACTCCACTGTTTCTGTACAGGCTTTGAAGAAGTCAGTCGGTATCCCGTCCGCCCCTGATGCTTTTCCAGTGGAGAGATCTACTATCGCGTCCTGTAGTTCTGACAGGGTGAGGGGTTTGGCCAGGAGAAGGTTCTGCGCCTGTGTGACCGACCTTGGTACGCTCCCAAGAACTGTCCGTCTCGCCGCTTTGACTTCCCTGGTTTCCGCATCCGCCGTATACAAGTTTTTGTAAAACTCAGTTACCGCGGCCACCTTGTCTCCTTGATTGATCAAGATGCGATCCCCCACTTTTAGCTGTGCGATATTAGCCCGCCTGTGTGCGTCTTTAAGGACCTGAAAAAACTCTTTTGTGCAGCGGTCTCCATTCTGTAGCCACCACGTTGACACGGCGTGGTACTGGGCCTCCAGTAGTCCCACCGTGATGCCGTGAAGCTCCGTGCGAGCTGTATCTAGCCTCTTGCGTGCTTCCCCATCCCACGGGTTCCACTGCAGTAGGGTCTCTTCCCCCTTTATTCGCTCCAGCGCCTCCCGCTCGGCTTTGAAGTTGGCTATTTTCCGGGTTTTGACAATCTAAAAGATTCTACAAACTTATCTTGGAATATTATGCTTGAGTATTAGGGACCTATTATAGTTCTATTTGAGGAGGCTTGAGAGTTATGCTTCAACAACAAGTTCTACTTGATCCATTTGAAAGTTTTAGTGATGGCAATGACAATGACAATACAATGATTGCTAATCTTGAGGAGACCGAGTATGATATCTCCGTGCATGGTAGTCATAAATGAGAATATAAAGAACCTCAACCACTCATTGAGGGGTCATTAGCACTAATTCAAAAATTAGTGAAGGATGCTACAAAAAAAGTAACTACTCGTAGTATTGAATTATTAAACCATATGCAATTTATGATGACTAAAGTGGTATCCGACATTTGATGTATTTTGGTGCTACAAGCTAGCAACCTTTCACATCCTCATACAATATTTGAAGTTGTAGAGAATGGCAATGGAAACTCAATGCGAGAAAAAGAAGGATTGGAGAGAACAACTTCTAGGAGCAAGAAAAAGAAAGAGGATTTTCACATCAAACCTGTGAATTTTGATTAATATGATTTATTTATTTCAAAGATTTTATTGTTATGATAACTATTATTAATTTTTCAAGTTTTTTGGAAATTGTTATTAACTTAGTTATTTTTAAAATGTTTGCTTTTTATTTTTTCTAATTTGTATAGAACAATTGTCTTGTTTAGATTTGACTTTAGTTTTGTTTCCACTTTTTAGCTTTTGCATTCAAATGTCTTATTTGTACATTGATATTTGGTGAAATTTGAAATTACAACAAGTATGAATTTCATTATGAAAATTATTCTATACAATTTTTGAGTTTCATGATCTATTTTGTTCAAACTTCTTCTTTCATTTACAAGATGGATTCAAAAGTACTTCAATACTTGAGGGAGGCTTTTCAATTGAAAGAGTATTTGGATTTGTAAAGTCTCAACAATCCGAAGACATCTATTTTACTTGTTCTATTCTGCATCTTTCAAGGTTAAATGAATTTGTGATCAAATTCCAACCTTTGTATCTCTTATTTTTTTTCTTTCAATATTTAAAATAATATGAATATTCCAATGCAACATGATTCAATTTGTGTAGAATGGTGGAATGTACTCTGACTATTGATTGATATACACACTTATTTCTACGAGGCCAAATGAAAAATTCATCAATATATTGTTGCATATTTATTTACTTTGAAAACATGTGAAGATTGTTGTAAAATTGTATATAGTTTTACAAATTTCAAATCCATATGTTTTGTCTAGTACATGTAAAATTGTTATAGAATTATTAAGATTTAATGGACTATAATGTATTTTGTTAAATATAGATTTTAGTGAATAACATTGTTATAATACAATATCCTAAGATAACATATACTTAAACCTTTAAGGACCAAGAATAGTCTACATTTCCAAAATTATGGCAATGTATTATACAATGCAACTTAGAATAGTAATGACTTGCCTAAACCCAAACAAAAGTTATAATCATGTCATATTATAATCTATGGATATAAACTATTTGTAACTTTTGTTTGAAAAATCCCTTCACTATCTATGTATCCATAAGTTGTAAAATATAATTTATAGATAAAATATATGTATTTTTCAAAATTTGTTCTTTTGGATTAAAAATGTAATGTTCTGATTATAGCTGGTTTTGATGATTTTTATTTCACTTCTTTATTGAAGTAGTTTTTGGAATGTCATATTTTTAATTTAAAAAGTTACTTCAAAGGGTTCATTTCTTGAAGGTTAGGTTTTGAACTAAACTCTAAACTCTAAATTCTAAATCCTTAAACCCTAAGAATAAAATGGCCACAACAAGGTTCTATAAGTCAATCAATAATGAGTGATATATTTAATATAGCTATACATGATAGCACTAATAAGTAATTCCCACCTTTAGAGCACTAAGAAATAAATGAAGAAAAATGTATGTAAACTAAAACTATACAAATTAATTAGTAGTGCAAGTGAGGGATGTTTGGAAAAAATGTTGAAATTTTTTCCTAAACATGAATTGAAAGATTATAGCATTTCAAGGTAGATGATTCATTTTCTAGACCATGCCTAATAAGATCATAGACTTTAAACTCTTCCTAGGGTGAGATTTTGCGTAGCTCATATTTTTTGTCAATTTTGTGTGGATAGTTTCACCTCATATTATATTAGTGACTTACTTGTCAAAATTGGAAAGTAGAAAAAGAGTTTTATTTAATCTACTTGGAATTGCTATGTTGTCCAAAAAACTTTTGGTAACATATACAATTATTGATGGTGGCATTTGATAAGGAAAAAGTATATTATTATTGTTAAAGGGGCAATGCCCATGCTTTGTGTAGAAATTTCAAGAAAATATATTCAAAGCTGACTTCACATAAATCTATCCACATTGTTCCAAATTGCCCTTCGTTTAGGCCTTAAAAGAATATTTCTATTAGCTTACCAGGGATATCACTCTTTTTCGATTGGTGCTTGGTAGCTAAAATAATGTTGCCTTGAATAACATGTGTTTAAGCTCAAATTTTTTAAATGAACTTGAAATAATTTTTTATAAATTTATTTTTTTCGTAATCTTTGTCTAAATCTAAAGCGATGATGATTCCAAATGGAATAGATTAGTGATGACAAAGTTATAAATGGTCTTTTCGGAGGGAGCACCATTCATTTACTTAGAATATAACTTTATTGAATTTTGTTTTGTAACTCAAATTTCACTTTTAGGATTGATATGTTTCGGTTCCATTTTAGAACTATTGATAATTATTTTTTTCTTTGTATATTGTACCTATTTTTATGCAACAATTATTTTTTAAATGAAAATATAATATAAACTTGAAATTTATTTCTCAGGCATGTAACTCAATTGTTGTGTATATAACAATTTAAATTCACAAAACAAACAATGAAATAATTTGAATTTAAGAGGATTTGAAGTTTCATGACAAAAAATGATAAAGTAGAAAAAAAATTGTTGTCACTGTAAATGCTAAATCTCATAATTTTATAAATGTTAAATCTCATGAAGCTTTGATTCATTCCATTTGGATTAGTAATGTGAAAGTTACGAACAATCTTGTTTTTCGGGCAATTTGAGCATCTTCCTGAAAAAATAACTTATAGGATTCAATTCTGAATGCAATTTTCACAATTTTTCAAAAAAAATTGTTTGACAAGGTTAACTTTTCTACTTAGAACAATCTCACCGTTGAGATTATTGTGTTTCAATCCCATTTTAGAGCTATTAAAGATTTAGTTTTTCTTTCAATCTTGGACCTACTTGTACTGAACAATTTTTTAAAGAATGAAAATCAATCATGTTTTTTTTTAATTTTTTTTTCTAGACTTTCAACTCAATTCTTCAACACAAAATTTTATAAATTCAAGGTCAATGGTGTAATTTTTTTCCCCAAATGGCATTCAAAGTCATCTGAAATTGCAGGCTAGTGTTCAAAAAAACTTTCTTTTTTCAACTTTGAATGGTAAAATCTTCCAATCTGTACGGTCAAACTCCATGAAATTTTTACCACATGATACTAGACTAGTAAAGTACAAGATACTACGGTTAGATTCTAAAAAAAGTATTTTTTTTGTTTTTTTGGATGAATGCAGCAAAAATGGCAGTTTTGAGTAGTTTTTGACAGAAGAACGGCCCTGGTCCTTTAGGGGTTAAAGGACTAATTGAGGTTGGAAAGCTCTATGGAGAGTAAGTTTCTGATTTAACGTTTGGAATTTCATAAGATTCATGACAAACTACATCAAATTTCAAAAATGTTACAAATATTTCATGAAAGCTCACAATCTTGTAAGTGTAGGAGATTACAAGGTCAGAGGATCATGTCGGTAATGGACAGCAAACGACCCCCTCATCCCCTCCATCCATGGCCGAAAATTAGGGTTCGGAATTGCGATTTTCGGTCTGTATACCTCATGAGCGATGGCGGGACTTCAATCCTCGAACTTAGCTTCTTCCTTTTGCTTGCACATTTCTTTGTAGGGTGGAAGTAGAGAAGAGCTCCTCTCCGATGGCGCTGTCTGCATCTCCTCATACCTTTGGCGCCTCGTTCCTTTGCAATGCCACTTGCTCCGATGTGAAGTCTCGATCGAGAAATTTTGGAAATCGAGCTAGTACGCGTCAGTGCGTGCATTTTAGGGCTGCCCTACGTGCGACACTGCTGCAATGGAGATTCTGCTCCGGGTGTGTGGAGAGAGGACGTAGTTGCTGGCTTTGTGTGGAGAATGGCAGATGGCAAAGGGGAAGATTAGGGACAATGAAGTCGGGGAGTAGTGTCGGACCTGGAGATGAAGAAGGCGCCCGAAGTAGCTTGGTGGCAATATTGGATGGCTATTTGATGCGGGAGCTTCTTCCCCCTTTGGTTTTGGGAACTGCGGCGCTCACTGTGCTGGGTGTTTCGATCGGTCAGTGACGCTGTTGCGTTTTGAGGCTTAGGACGGTGCTTGCAATTGATGATGGAGGGATTAGGGGTTACGAAATTGAGTGAATCTTCGTATTCTCGGAGTCTGTTCCTTGCTCTGTGATGATCTGACTAAATCTAGAGATCAAGTATTCAAGGTAATTTGATCAATTCGAGTGATCACATTGTGAAAATATATTCAGGTGGTGCTAATTTTTACATCAGTAGAATCAATGAAGGTCGTTGCATATGTTGGGCGAAAAAATTTAGCAAAAGAACGTTCCCATGTGACCGACTCAGAAATGCTAAGGAAAAATTCGTTTCAATTCGGGTCTCTTGGCCCTTTTAGGGGTTTTGTGGATGCTCTGTGGATTTGACACGTCTTTTGATTTTCTGATTGTGGGTCCAGGAGTAGGGCCGGAAGTATTGGCATTAATTGAGAAACTGGGCTTCTCATTTCGCCACTGTTCACTATATGTGCGCATCTTCTTTCTCCGTCTTCCGGTACAGTCATGATCCATTTTATTTTTCATCTCCATGAGTTTTGTGCGTTCTCGTATTTGGTAGAATTGATCGGTGCCTTGGATGAAGTGAATTCGGCGTGCAAATTCAAATGTCGCCATAGATGAGATGTCATTTGCAGATCAGAGCACTAGCTTATATCAATTAGCCAGAGAGCTAATGGTGACCAACATTGTCGTGTTGATTCAGACGTACGTTAGTCTTGCGCTTCCAATGGCGTCACTATTGGCTTCAATGCTTGCATTCGGACGACTTGGCGTGGACAGTGAGGTAACAGGTACAATTTTAGCAGTTTTTGCCGATGAAATATAGTGCTATTACTACGGCCCCGTCACTGGCTAATTGCACCGCTCATTCTATTCTGTGTTACTTATGATTTAATGTGCGACCAAAACTATGTGCCAAACAGGAAATTAACTTTTTTGGTGAGACATTGAAAAAGAGGAAAAAAGAGCTTTTGAATGCATCGAGTCGATGAACAAGGGGCTTGGGAGTTTGGGATTTACCTTTTTTTGTTCCAATTTTTATCCATCCAGACATACACCTGAAGGTGTGTGAATTAGCAGAACACCTATTGAAGAGTGTATCATAGACTAAATAAAGTAAACGGTGTAGTGATCCATAGCATAATCAGCGTTGGGAATTTATGGACCGGCGTAGTTGTTGCTGACTGGACTGGCGATAAGTTGCAGCCCTGCGAGCTGCCGGGATAGGGAGCTTAAGGATGCTGCGGCCAACGTTCATTGTATTTCTGGGAATCACTGCCCTCCACTTGCTTCTTGCTGAGGTGCCATGTCATTGAAAGGACTCCACTTGCCACTTGGTTTGGTATGAAGCTCCTCGTATCTGTTACTTTTTTTTGCTTTTGTAGTGTTTCATGATGTGTGCAAGTATATGTACCTAGATTGGGGATGTAAATAACCAGCTTTGGGCGCTTTCACTTACAGGAGCTTAGTTGTTGCACAGGGATTAGCACCACGTGCAAATCAAATCGCCATGGACGCGACCAAAACTGCTGTTGCAAGCGTATCGACCGTTCGAGATTCTGGCAAGTCTAATGTAAGATGGAATCACAGAGACATGCCGAAATGTTTGTGGCATGTCTAGTACGGTAGATTTTTCTGTTTAGAATATGATATTTGTGTGGTTCGAGCCAATTTTTTTCTCTTGACATATGAAGTTATTGTAGCACTGTAGATTTTTTCAGACAATTGTTGAATGTTGGCAGTTTTGTACTCACTTCTAGGAGCTTTTGTTTGATGCAACCCTGCGGGTGTCTGACAGGCGACCAGGATTTCCTCAGCTGCCTTCAGCCGGCCTGTTATATTCCCAGTATTCAGGTTAATATGTCCTCATCTCGTTTGAACAACAGTGCGTTAATGGCTTCTTGAATATCTTATTCTTTGTCCCAGTGGCTTATGATTTAGTTCAAATTGCAGGCTGCAGAATCTTTTCGTTGTTGATACTCCCTGTTGAGATAAAATATTTTCTCATGAGTTTGACCAGTCTAATTTTACGTTAACTGATTGTAGAAAGCACCGGCTTGAACACCTGATTTACGCTCAGGGGTTCGATGGCTTGAACTCATTGCTAGCGGTCACTTTCGTGCAAATGGAGGTAATGTCAATCCCGATGGTGTGCCTTTTTATTACAGTCTTTATTGAGGGTTGATTTGCTTATATTGTTGTGTGTGAGCAAGCAAGTTTTTGATATAGTCTGCGGTTGTAGGCAGTGGCAGCATTTTTTCACCACAAGTTTATGCTCTTGTATTCCTTTCTACTCCCCTAGCATTGTTTGAAGTGGCTAGCTTCTTGTTCCATTTGAATGTGAACAAGGCACCCTACTCTTGCAGGGATTTCAAGATCAGGGAGCCACCACGGGAAATCCTCAATCCAAGTTGAATACCGGTAGGTTCTGTTCGGTCTAAATTGCACAAAATAGATTAATAAACGAGGATTTTTTTATCTTAGAAATGTAGTCTACTGTTGATTTCACATGTGGGAGGTTTCAGACGTCACTTTAAGCATTTCAATGTATGGACTGTTATGTTTGAGAGAGGTATAGAGCCATGTAGAAATCTTTTGGAACAAGAATCAATCTGTGAGATCACATTTTTTCGTACTATATATGAATTTCTTATGGAATTTCAGTTCAATTTCAAAGTGGGAGGTTTCAGACCACCATATTTTGACAGTAGGCAACCCCATCATGGACGAGTGACCATAGACATTTAAGGTAACCGCGCCTAATTGCGGCCTAAATCCGACCCCCACAGATTCCTGTCTAAAATGTACAGCTTGTATTCTTGAGAGCTTATGTCAATTTCGGGCAAATCTATTTTCAGCACTTTGAAAATTCATAGTTTTATTCATATAGTGTCCAAAAACTGCATGCTAGAGTAATCTGAAATCCTTTTTGACTCTTAACAAGATCCGACAAAAAAATTAATAATTTAATAATAGGAACCAGGCTCAAATACTTTTTCGGACTATTTTAGGAGCATTTACTTTAGCCAAGTCATGCTTACCTCACCGAGTAATAAGTGCAACAAAGTTTTTGAATAGGTGAATTGTTGCTAGCAGGAGTCCATAAAGGAGACGTGATCAGAGCCCTATCGGTTTTAGTATCCTCTACCTTAACCTGTAAATGGGTATGTAAATTGGAAAATGGCGAGACTGGCTTGGTGACCATTAACTTTGTCATATTGACGAAGAGACCTTGTATGTTCAACAGCATTGTCCGTTAGAAGGGTGGTTTTGGCGGAAGAGGCGATCTGGGACGAGTTACAGGGATTGTGGATGTTCAGTAATGGCTGTGAATATTTACTTGGAAAGGGGGCCTCTCAAAGCAAAGGAAGCTCCTTGCAGGCTGTGCGACAATTTAGCTCGCAATGTAAGTTCAATATCTTTGTTAATCCCTCAGAGTTCAAATGTGCAATAGTGGCTGCTTACATATCTAAAGAATTTTGACTAAATTGTTTAGGAAGCTTCAAGGAGTGTAACAAAACGTACCAAATCAAACCTCTGCATTTTGATGATGATATATTTTGAAAGTTACTATTATTAATTGACTTTTAGATTCCAAAATGAACATTTTATTGGAGCTTATGCACTTACGGGTTAATTCAGAAGTTTATCTTTTCAAACTTTGATTATAGTTCATCCAGTTTTGGTGTTGACATTTCAATAATGTTCTAACAGTGGAATTTCCGATATCGTGGGCAGATATTTCAGAATTGGCACGAAGCCCATTGGATTTTGCGAGATTGGGTGTTACCAAGTCTTTTGAAGACATGACTCTTTTTGAGGTGAGGTTGCTTTTGGGTTGATTGAGTTTGGATTCCAGATTTGTTGTTTCTACCTCATGGGAAGAGGCTAATCAATGGATCACAACTGTTGAAAGTTTGGTGTCCAACTAGAATTTAACATTCTAAAAGCAATTATAGCATGTTAGGGCCTGTCATTCCAAAGAATGAATTTCTCATGTCTAATAGAATTAGGACATGTGGGTTATAAGAATTAAAAATAGCGACATTCTAAGATTGTCAAATAGGGTTTTGAATTTTTCAATTAGTGGGGATTATATCAAGGATTACGTGGAGATTGCATGGAGGACTGTATTGACATTTCTGTTTGAGGTAAATTTGGGATCACGTTCAGATTTTCCTGCATCACCTCACCCTTGGGGGGGATTCTTTTGACGACTGCAGGCTTGGAGCTTATTGGGTCTTATGAAGGAAAGTCGGAATGTTAAGGAGAGTCGAAAGTTACAGGCTTGTGCATTCCTTAAGAGTTTTGAGTAAGATTTTTGTTCCTCCTTTGCTGGTTCCTCGTGTAAAGCACTCTTGCATTCAATTTTTAGCAGTGACCTAATTTAATATTACAAGTCTAGCCTTCTAACCCATTTTGATGAGCTCATGTGACTGATCTAAACTTGGAGATCTCTTCGAAACAGGTCAAGATTCAGCAGCGCCTTTCACTTCCCTTTGCGAGTATAGTATTTGGCTTGGTTGGTTGCCTTCTAAGCCTCCACCTGCCTCGTGAACAAAAGCGAGTAAGCCTTTCAATTTCGTGAAATTCTTCTATTTGAACGGATTGTTCGTCATCTAAAAATGAAATTTCAGATGGATATAGATTTCTGCAATTCACTTTGATGATTCCATTGACGTACCTTACGCTCTCTTGTACCGATCTTCCACAGGTTGGATTGGCCTTGACACTCGTTATTGTCTTTGGCTACTACATTGTCTCCGTGTTTGGATCCCTAATTGGTCAGGTGAATAACCCTTACCACCCCAATTTCTGGATATGCAGGATTGTCTTGTCTTGTTTCTAGTAGAACATTCAAAAGTCTCTGGAGTAAGGATCTCGAACTGAGAAGAGAGTCCAGTGAATGCTTGAAACATGTCAATGGAGCCTTTATGCTGACCTTGTGGTACTGTATGTGCAGTTGGGCTACGTCAGTCCCATACTGGGAGCTTGGTTACCAAATCTTGCTGGAGCCCTCTTGGCACTTGCTTTCTTGTTCTCTACACCTTAAGGTAACTACGCATATTATGGTTAGAACAAGCATCAGCTGAGGATATTCCTAATATTGGACTAACCTGCATTGGGTATTGGGAAGGGTCTCAATTAAGTTGCTTCCTGCAAACTTGGTTTAAGCTATGTTCCAGTTGCTATCCAGTCAGCAGCAAAGGGATGTGATCAAGTTTTCGACACTTTCATTTAGAAGCTAAAGCTTATTGATAGCTGGGTCTCATGCCACTCTTGTGGAGTCAGGTAGGTAGCCAAGAGGAGATGCATGGGATGCGACCAGGTCCTTCGGAACGGTAATAGGTAACTTCTTTGGGGGATGAGAATTGTCTCTGGGAATACCTATTAGGAATTAGGAGACAGTTGCGATAAGTCCTACGGACTCTATGAACAGTGTACCATTTATGTGCTTAACCCCTTAATGCCTCAATCCTTTTTCAAATTTTCACACATTTTTGCTTATATCTTTGTATAGTAATACCATTTACCAAAATTTCATGAAATTGGATATAAAAGAAGGTTATCTTTTCAAGATTCAAGTGTTACATTGGATGAATGAGAAGGTAGTTGGATGAAACAGCAGCTGCAAGCCCACTGTTCATCGTCCAGAATATGGACGTCGGAGCACTTGAGGGTTAATGGACGGATGTGCCATACGTCCACATTACCGCTTGTTTGAGCCTATTTGACATTGTTTCCTGCATTTCTTTTGTAGTCTCTCCAACTTCTTCTTTTGCGAATTCTCAGGGCTGCTTGAGTAACCAACCTGAAGGACGGCAACCTGATCGGTCCACGTACTACAAGCTAACCCAGGGTGACATTCCAGAACATCCTTATTGTTCTGAGACCTCACGCTTCTCAGTTGGCAACCAAAATGGAGACCCAAAAGTCTGGCATTGCACCGTTGAGAGTATGTGTAGCACTCAGTGAGCGGCCAATGTCTGTCTTCTTCCCGTAGCTTTTGGTGCCTCCAACCTAACATAATCTCAAAATTTGGGCAATAAAAGTGTGACAATCTGGGATTTTTTTTCCCTAGTGTGTTACGGAAACTCTTCCAGAATGTTATGTAATGCAGCATTCAGTAAACCTCCGTTGTGAAAACCAACCTCGAGGCAGCTACCTGGGACAATAGTTCCAATAGCTTTCACTTTTAGAGTCCGGCACTAATGATGAGAACCCAGCTTCAACAGAAGTTCGTTGAGAGGCCAGGAAAGTTCTGAATCCAGTCGCGTGCAGTAAGTTAGTAATGACACTCACTGTCGTTGTCCTTTAACATGATGATTCATACATTTTCCAGGTCACAATTATCAGAGATTGCAGTACAAACCTGAAAGTGATTAGATGCAACTTCATTAAACTTGCATGACACCTGCTCACGCGTGGCAGCAATGGAATCATGAGTCGTCGACACGCGGCCTTCCTTTACATCTTTCAACACTGTCTTTTTAATCTCAATCTCAGGTTCAACTCTTACACTTCTTGTTCTTCTTTCTTCCTGCATTGGAGAATTAGTTGTACACAGTGAATCGAGCACCGGATTCGTGTTTTCAGACCTTGGAGCATGGCTAACTACGTGCACATAAGAGCTATGGCACTTCTGGCGACACTGCTTCTGTGTCTTCCAAGGAGCTCTGAATGCGGTAATTCCCTTCATTGATGTCGAAGTTCTAGTTAGCACGGCTCCGTGGTGGACTCCTCTTTGTGTTTTCTTTTCATAGACTTTCCTTTGTATTATCTTCTTCATTTTTGATCGACAATGTTCTTTATTCGTTCTGTTGATCCAAAAATCATTTGCTCTGTCTGGATGGATATAATTGATTCTTTACTATATAACCAGCCACTTAAAACGCATGAAATCTCTGTCCTGAAAAAGTGAAGCATTCATGGCGCTCGGAGCGTAGTATTCTCACAGCTGCGAGCAAGAGTGCACATCTTAGAAAGGAAGAAATGGCGCTAACTTAGTTCTCATCTCGCTGATTTGAATTCGCTTCTGTTGCAGCCAGAGCCGTCGGAACAACAGCAACAACAGCCGGATACAACACCATTGCGTCTCCTATGTCCAGTAATGCTCCACAACCCTAATTTTCTCCTCAGTGATTGCTTAGCATATTAAGTAGGGGACTTTCCATGCTCCAGCTCCGATCTGCTATACTATCAGACTGCTCAGCTGACATTCACTTCACTTATTTGCAGTACATTCTACAGTACTGTTTAACTAAAGTAAAGGGAATTTCCATAAAATTGGAAATTTTCAGCGAAAATATGCATATCGTTTTTGGCTATCAGAACATGTCAACTAAATTGAAGTTGCCTTGCCTGGAAGGTTGCGCTTCCTGCATACCACATCCGCCACATTTCACAAGAGATCCTTCCAACTCGTAATCAGATCGTAATCCTGCACATCCATTCTCTAGTTCATGTTACTCTAGTAATATAATGCAACTATAGAAACTCCTTATGGAATTACACTGAGGATGAAGTTCCCAGCTTTCACGACAGATGATTTGACTAAGAGTGGAACTGTGGGTTTGTTGTGTGTGTGTTTTGGCTATTGATTCATGTGTGTAGACTATTGCGCGACGGACTTCTCGCAAGTTTCGTATACGGATGTGACGGCAGCGTGCCCAGCAGCCAGCAATGGAGCAAGTGCAACTTGTTGTGCAGCATTCAATGCTAAGGCTTGCCAATACCAAGCGCAAGTGAACGACTTTGGGAGCTTATGTCCAATGATGTTCATCAGCTACTTGGGTGCCGCTGGCCCGTACCCAGCGGGGTATTTTGTAGGCCCTTGTGGTGATGGCTCCAAAGGCTTTTGCATTCATTAGGGGGTATCAAGTCTTGTTATCAATATAGGTGCACAATTGGGTGCAAAGCAATTCTTCTTTCTTCAAAGTACTAATGAAAACCTTTATAGTAAGAGTTTTGAAATATGATTTTGAAATTGCCTTCTTTTATATATCGGCTCTAATACCGCTGACTTTGGGTTTTCTTTTATAATATCCTTCTATGGCCTATGGGCTATTCTCTATAGAGAAATCTTTTTGTAGGCACATAGGTACTTTTTGCCTCCTATAAATTTCCCCTCAATTTTCTCCTACACATCCTTTCTAGTTTTCTTTCCATCATTCTTATGGTCCTTCATAAATGTCAACATCTATATATGGTTTTTCTTGAAAAGATGGTTTTCTAGTGGGATCAAAATGGTAGGATTTATGGAATGATGTGAGTTTGATATTCAATTGATGTTATGGTGTGGCATAGGTTTTTGAGTGCATTGGCAAATTCAACTATGTTTCAATGTATACTTTGTTCATTGCTTATTTGGGGAAGAATTCATTAATATCTTGAGGTATCATTGGTAGAAATAGTTACCAATTATTTGCATATGTTCATATATTTTTCATAGAGCAAATTGATCAACCATGTAGCATTGTACATTGTTTAACATTCCAAATTTGAAATCCTTTCATAGTTTAAGTTACTTTGAAAACTACAAGGTCTAGAAATTCGACATACACACCAATAACTACATAAAGTACATATTGACAATATATTCTCACTTGATGTTAAGAATTAGCAAGGATCTTAGGAATGAATTTAGGTCCACATTTCACTAGTAGAAACTTGGTTTCTTTACTTTGTTTAAAATGAGCACAAGAAAATCCACTGGTCTAATTGGTCATGTAGGTTTTTTTCATAGATCATTCTTTGGTCTATGTAGGCTATGTTTTTCATAATTTTTATTGTGCATTTCAAAATTAGGAGATGCATTGAGTAGCTATATGATAATGTAGTTTAGATTTGACTTTCAAATAACAACAAACATTTTACTCAAACATCTAATATAGAAAATGATTAAATTGTTTATGAAACCAAAAATAAAGAATACCAAACTTAAGCTTGTCAATAATCTTAAACCTTGTGTAGCTATGGCAAGTCATTAGTTCAATTATTGGATTGAAGTTATTAGCAAATTCTACAACTTTCAATTTGAAGTTGAAACATTTACATACACTAATGAAAACTTTTACTCATCAATTTTGGCTCTTGCACCCCACATATCTCTACAATTCTCATGTACGTCTCTCAAAAATCATTGTAGATAAGCTAAGTGCTTGAAAAGATACAAGTAGTATCTTCTACCTTATTCAAACATTCCCACTTCACTAGACACTTAGCCATATAACTTTTGTTGATGTAGGTTCATAAAACTCAACCTTACAAGGTACATTTTTAATAGATTACATACAATGGATGCTTTCTAAAATTGAGACCGGCCTAAAATATTCAAATTGAATTTATTTCAATTGAAAAATTTGGGTTCACATACCTTAAGTGGTTTTACTTGGTTAGGGCATATTCAATATAAATTAGATTGTTTCATTGTCACCCTTGTTCATAACCTAGATTTTTTTGCATCAATTAATGTCTGTGAAAATTGGTTTGAATTTATTCCTCAATTTTAAGAAATACAATCCGATCTTTTGCCAAAGGGTAGATTTTTTCACTATTGCTTTTATTATATTACTATAATATTAGTACTATTATAATATTTTCAAATTTTGTATTAACCTTGTAAGGATGCCAAGGGAAAAAAATAGTTGATGGATGACTTTCAACATCATTGTAGAAATCAAGAGTACACCTATTAGTCCAAAAATCAAATCATTTTTACCAAAATACCTTGGTGATAGGTTTCACCCTTTCAAGGTTAAGGGTCAAATATGTATTCATATTACAATTATATAAATTTACCTCCATTTCCATTTGTAGTTGAGTAGGCCATTTACTCCTACAAGCAAAAGCTCTAAAGCATGTAGAACAATGTATTTGTATACAATCACTTGATGCACGAAAACATACTATTCCCAAAACTGGTTTTGAGATTAATGAAAATTCACAAGGGACTATAGAGTACTAAAACATTGGAAGTCTAATTTTTTTTCCATATAGGAATATACTTATGAAAATATCCTCAGTTCCCTACATGCATTAGATGAGATCCCGGAGGGCTGGAAGGCCATTTCAGGCATGTTTCTAGCTCTGTTTCCCCAGGTCTCATCGAACGTAGGTGTCAAATATTTATTTTTTTTCAAAAAAAAAAATTAAAATTTTTAAAATGAAAAACAAAGTTAAATTTTTATTTTTATTTTTTCAAAAAAAGTGACCCGGCAGTCTTTCGGCCAGGTCAACGCAACTTGCGAACAACGGGGTTCGGTGGTTTTCAAGATGGAAACTCACAGCCCTCCAAAGCAGCAAATAAACATGTAATTATATACTAGAATCACTTATCAAGAATATGTGAAGAATATGTCATAATTCCCCATATGTGTGTAGAAATCATTATCCAAATCCATACATATCATATATAATGGCTCCCAAAAGTAATGCAACAGTTCAAAAAAATTCATAACTAATTGAGAAATTAGATTTTTCAATTTTTTGTTATATGTTGAAGTAGAAGTAATAGACTTGTATAAAATGATTTTTCAAAAAATTTAAAATACTTTTAGTTTTTTTATAATTTATTCAAACTATTTACTGAAAAAAACTTGTAATGAAATTTTATTTTCAAGATATTTTAGGAAGTAGAACTTGAGAATTCTTTTTTAGAATTTTCTAATAAAATTTTCAAAATTTTCAAAATTTTATTAAGTGAAATATTTCACAAAATCTTCGTAGTGTAACCATGGTTGTGAGTTGCAAGTGGCAAGTGCAACGGACAAGTTTACTCAAGCACAAGGAGAGTGAAGACACTTGAACTAGAAACTTACTAAACATAGACTAATAAGCTATAATTGAGCATTGTTCTTAATATTCAATTGGATAATTTTTGTTGATGGAGTTTAGATTCTCTTCATTTGCATTTTTGGGACACCAAATGAAGAAATCGTGAATTTTTAAAGAGATGAAAAATAGGTTAATTCCTAAAGGATAAAGGGTGATTTTCAAGTGAAATTTCAAAACTTGACTGCCATGTTTGGGTGCACTAATCAAAATTATAAATCAATTTCTTTTTTAATGAATTCTAACCATTAAAAAGTGTATTAGACTATTGGGGATATGTGTAGGGGGAAAAATTGAACCATTTGACCATGTAGATAGCAAGATTATAATTAACATTTGAAGTTTGGAAGATGAGTTTCTTTTACCTTGATACACAATGACATCAAACTTTGAGTCCTTTAGTATTAAAATTTATTTCCTATAAAAAATAACGAGGATTCACACCATTCATTAATTTATCTTTCTAGATTTACTCATATAAAATTTCATAAACAAATAAAGGATGTACCTTACTCTAAATTACCTTGCAATAAAAGAGGTAAGTAAACTAACAATAAACAAGCTATTTCTTGATGATTTCTTGTGCATTGATGAATTTTATTAAAAAAATCCAATGATCAAAATATAGAGTCAAACATGTAGAATATTGTAAGATAATAGTGTTTGAAGTTTGAAGAAAATGTTTTTTTGTTTTTCAAAATTGCCCAAAGTATCATAACTAGTTTAGGCCAGTGTTTGATAGAGACGTGTTTAGATGCAATTATCTTATTCGTTAAAAAAAGTAGTTGAAAAAAGTGATTTGAGAATTTGAAAAAAATTAATTAATATTTTATAAGTTTCACATTCTAAACTTCCCATTGTTGCATGAAATTCACAAAAAGTGGACACCATTGTTTCCCAAATCACCTTTCTAGAGTCCATTTATTATGGAATAGTTCATATTGTGTGAGTTTCATGTTTTGGGGTTGAATGACTTAAAAATGGAAGGGGCATTTGTTCTTGTCTTTATGAAAACATGTTGTCAATGGTGCTTTTGTCCTTTAGCTCTTAGGAGTCCTTCATAGAGAGAAGATTTGAAATTTGAAATTTCTATTTATCTTGAGTAAACTAAATTATTACCTATAAATAATTTAGTCATAAAATCTTCATTTTTTCAAGTTTTCCTTTTATTACCACCATTAGTCAAAGTGATTTGGAATCTTGCACAAAAATTGTGAAACGCCGAGAAATCACGCTAGACACATCATTGAAGAATAGACAAAAAATTATTTTCTCAATGAACTTGGATGTTCTTTGTTCCTTTTATGTAACCCTTGGAAGAAGCTCTTGAATTCATCTGTTATCCATTCAAAAGAAGCCAAGATTCTTCAAGAATGAAGACATAAAAAAACATTTTTGGTCTCATATTTTTTTAGCGATTTGGAAGAATTCATATAGAGATTGTTATTTGCTCAAATAATTATCTTTTGAACCAATATATGGAATGTCTTTCATACAACCTAGTGATATAAAGATTCAAATTGTGATAAATGAATTTGTGATTTTCATATCATGCTTCTTTCTACCATAAAGGATTAAATTCCTATTTAAACATGCTTGTGTCATTTTCGTGATTTTTCTTCTCATAAGGCATCCTTAGTCAAAGTCAATAATCTTTTGACATTCAACAAAATGGATGAGAAATAACTTATAATAGTCTATTTTTTCATTGCTGCTCAAATATACCATTTCTACATTGATGAATTTTATGAACAAAGTCTTAACATATTCCTCATAGTTGAAGGTTGCTAAGCTAAAGATATACACCATGAAAAAAAGATTGGGGAACTACATAAGACTCTTCTACTTGTGCTTCTTCTTTTCTAGTTGTTTTGACTGATGCAATAGGTTGATGTTGTTGGAAAGCACCTATAATTATGGTAATTAATAAGCCCTGAAGTTCTTTCATGTTTTGAGGTCCAAAATTGCTTCAAATACTAGTCTCCAGAGTAAGGCTAGAGGCTCCACCTATATATTTTTATTTATCAAATTCAACCATAGGATCCTTTAGTTAATTTGTTAAAGTACATCCTTCTAAAATTTCAGAATGAAAAAACCTTACCAATTGCAAGATCATGATGTTTGGTTTTCAAAAAGAAGTGTTTTCAACTCTTCCCAAATGGTTAGATTTCATCTTTCAAACATTTTATCCAAGAATATGTAGATCCTACAATTGCAATTCTCCATACTATGTTGAAGAAATAAGTTGGGAATATGTATTATTTTTTTATTTTTTCATATTCATGCTTGTAAAAAATAGTAAGTAGAAAAGAAGTTGAAAATGATTCAAAATACTAGAATTTTAAGAGTTTAGTTATGGAATTGAATTACGCCAATCCCAATGGTTGAAGTGTTGTAATAAATAATCTACATCCTATGATTTTATTTTTTTCCCAAATTATTGAAAATTGAGTTAAATAAAGGACTTCAAAGCTTTCAAAGCTTTCCATTTATATATAAATCTAAAAAATTAATTTCAAATTTTTATTTCTTAAAAAAGTGATTTTTTGTTAGTTGCCCATGCTGCCTGGATTGAGAAATAAACTATATATTATATAATAACTTTTTAACCATGTAGCCAAAAATTATGAAAATTGTTGTGCCTTAAAGCTACTCTTTGACCACATGTTGTATGAAAATTTCAAAGAAAAAAACTTGGATATTTTATTCACGGTGAGTTGTTTAAAATTTCTATGTTGCCCCAAAATAACATTTGGTCCTTTAGGGGTTAACGATAAACAAATACAATCATACCACTAATTAAGTTTTATAGGAATTGATGTAAAAAAATTGTGTAATAATCGAATGAAATGTAAATATTTATTATATTTATTCTTGAAAACCAATTTTCATGGTTTCAAAACCTAGTTCCATATATTTCTTAAAGCACACACCAAATTTTTATATTTAGATGATCAAACATCTACAACATTTCAAATTTTTTGATTCAAATATTATTGAAAAATATTGATTTGTGTATTAGTTGACCTAGGTATATGGATATGATTTATAAATCATATTTTACAACTATTGATTAAGAAACATCGTTAAATTAATATCCTAGATTTCATTTTATAAAACATCTTTACAATTTTGGAAATTTGTACTACCCCTTGTCCTCTAGGGGTTAATTAGGGGTTAAATAGGGGTTTACTTATCTCAATGTGTTGGTATGAATGCACCACAAAAGTACCGATCAAACGTTAAATTCCGTGCTAGCAGTCTAACGATGAGTGACCTGTGGATGAATGAAAAAGACCACCATCAGGTCTCGTTCATCTGTCTAAACGGCTACAAAGACCAAGGTAGCAAATGTGCGAAGTCCGACATGGCAGTCCATAAACTGGCGCGAAACGTAGGCAAGCAGCCAGCTCACTCCCAGGACATCCAAAAGTCGGATGAGAAACCATATATCGTCGTCCTTCGACCCCCCCACGTCCTCTTTCCCGCCACTTTCACGTCGTTCCCGCCACACAAGTAGCGCCAACGGCCTCTTCGTCTCTCGCGCGCCACTCGATTCCTGCGCTTCCCGTTTGCTTGTTACCGTTTCGATTCTGCTCTCAATGCAATCTCGGAGACCTCCGTCTCCTCCATTTGCATCTGCATTCTCTAAGAGTTTTTTTAGTGCTAGCCGCAGATGTTGAGATTGTAAAGAACAGAGAGAATTTACGACATTAGAGAATGTAGTTCAAGCAATCTGTGACACTGGGATTTACTGCTGTGGTTGTCTTGTTTGCAGCTGTATGTAATTTGGAATTTGCAATTAGGGTTCTTGTTGTGTGGCTAATGGTGGTTTGAATTCCCGAGAGGTGGTAGTAGGCTCCTGTGATCTGTGCTTTTGAGGGGTAGAAACGATGTCTGATATACACAGGAGTCTACAGAGACGGAGCCTTTCTGCATCGAACCCCGGCAAAGGTGCTCGAGAGATGTTGGGCTTCAGGAGCAGGAAGCTTGATTTCTCCGAGCCAGCATCCGAAAGGAAAGGCGTGCTCGGTTCCCGCAAGCGCGAGAATGACACTTCGGAGGACGCTTATCGCAGTCCACGCAAGAAAGTTCCCGCTCAGCTGCCCGAGAGGTAAGAGTTTACTCTTTTGTAGTCTTAGATTCGTCAGTGATCTCTCTGTTATGTCGCATTGCAGGGCTAAGATTGGAAGGTCTCTTGTGCAGGTATGAACTGTTACAGGCTTTCTACGAAGGCGTGGAGACTGCCTTGAGCTTGCTCGGCATTCGTCAACAGCTCTGCACTTTCCAGGCCGTCTGTACCACAGTCGAGGCCACCACGAAGAGGTATAGCACATGAATGATATGAGTTTGATGTAACGGTTTCTGGATTGATGTGAGTTGTGCAATTTGAGGAATGATACGAGTTTGGGCCGCATTGGCAATTTCAATTCTGCTCAATCTCTTGCAATCTTTGTGCCGTCATCGTTCTTCCAGATCTCTGTGGTTTCTTAAGCTGATGGAAGATGGTGAACCCTGATTCATTGCAGGCGCTTTCTTCAGAAGCATTTGGCGCAGATCAAGTATATTCTTCCCGAGGCCGTCCACCTCGAATACGTGAATGTGTATGACCCAGACACGCGCAACAAGAAATGGGAGCTGAAAGTTGCACTCCTGCCAATGCCCGCTGAAGCAGCGGAGCCGCCAATTGAACACGGAAGCTCTAGCAAAAGACCTAAAATTGAGACAGTGCAACGACGACATGCGTTTCACGCCCGCTTGGTCAAATTCGCGTCTACCCACTCTGAGGTAGGCAATTTGCTCACCCACTCCCGATGCCACTTCATTGCTAAGTTTAATCGGTACTGGAAAAAACCGTATAATCGTCAAACTCATCGATAATGGGAACTCTTTTTTTTTGGCATCTTCCAATCTCTGAATGTCTACTTACAGCTTAAGAACAGAGTTTTTGAAAACAGAATTAGGAAAAGCGCAGTATCGCATGATCATTACGAAGTGTGTGAACGAGGGTATTCAATTTTTCTGTATCTAAGTGATGTGAACTGGCTTCATGAAGTGGGATTGGTTTGATTTGTTGATACCATTGCTTTTATGCTCACCATGATTTGCTTGTGTACAGGATGATGATGTGCCGCAGCATCCAATGCCAGAGCGCTCTTTCAATAGAATCTCAGCTTCCAAAGGGATGCCTGTGGCGACCACATGCATTCCAATGGAGATCATCACTACCAAACATCGGACGGCGGTCCCGGAGTCAGACAATGCGGCTTCTACGCACTTCTCCAAATCCTTCAAAACCGCATTCTCTTTGAAATCAGGGAAACTAGCCTCTGGAGACTCGAAGTCGACAGAGAAATCTCCAATCTCTTCAGGATTGGCGGATACTATCCTTCCGATGCCCATTAACAGGACACCTCACCGCGACATTCACACATTGGCTGAGAAGCCCCTGGGAACCCCCCACCTCGCGCCTTCCTTCAGCCCCTTCTTTTCTGTGCAACGTAGCGTGTCAGAACAACGGGACATAGCTAGTGAAAAACTCGACGATGATGTCCCTCTCGTCGACAACATGCCCGTCGGTTCTACAGTGCAGCTCACACCCATGAAACGTCGACATGCAGGTTGCGTAGAAGAAGAGGAGCCTGAAATCAGGGAGCCCGTGGAGCTTCAGACACCGATTAAGATCATCAAAACCTATGGAACTCCAAGGCAAGCCTCGATGGAGAGTCCCAGCAAACGTCCTCACTTCTCGCCTGCGTTCAAGCCTCACTTCAGCTCTCCAATGCACCCGCCAGTCTCGCGTAACATTCTGAGCACCCCTGCGAAAGCTTCTGTCTCCAAGGAAGTGCCAATCTCGTGGGATGTGAGGACACCCGGAAGGGTTGTGGAGGAGGAGTGTGCAGGACTGAAGACGCCCGTGAAGTCATCATCCATCCTAGCCCATTCCTTCAAGTCTCCTGCTCCAACGTCGAAGCATCAGTACACTCCTTGCACGCCCCGAAACTCTGAAAGCTCGGTGTATGTTTCATCCCTGGAGCCTGGATCTGCTGGCCAGGGAAGTTGGCAATCACCTGCTGCAACGCCTGTCAAGCCAGCCTCTTCCATCCGGTCCCTGAATTTCGCTTCACCGAAAAGAAGCGCCAAGGACTCGCAATGTCCTTGCTCGCCAGGCATGGACGTGCCTTCCACTCCGGGTATGCAAACCCCTGTGAATCCCTCGAGGTTCAGAAATAAGGTGGCGATGAAAAACTCCAAGCTGAATCTGGGACCCTTGTTTGCTGAAACTAGCGACGACTACGCTGGTGATGAGACGCATGAATCTCTGAGTCACTCATGCATTACTGAGAGTTCCTCTGCTTTAATGAGCTCGTCATCACGGTCGCCAGCGTTGAGGAAATCTTTGTCCTTCGCAAGTGAAGTGTCGGAGGAAGATATGCAAATGATCCAGGGCCTGCCGGCACACCTTGTGAATTCTGTAAGTATCTTATCAAGCTCCATTCTTTTTTAATTCTACCTTACAATGTGCTCCACCTCGGTTTTCTGTTCTTTTTTTCATTATTTTGACAACGCCATCTTTCAATGTACGCTTTTCCAGAGATTGCTTGTTGTGCTCATATGGTGGTTGCTTGTTTTTGTTTCCTGTAGGTGATGAAGGAGGAATTTAAAGTTGCTGAGGAAAAGAGCAAAGATGTTGTGGGGATTCGACACCGTCAACAGATGATGGCGGGTCTCCCTCATCTATTTAACCAGCTGCGCATGATCTTCCAGTCGAGCAACAAGTCAGTGTTCCCATACCAGGAGCTTCTATCGAAGGTGGTGTCCTCCAACACAGAAATGACTGACAGATCTGAAGTGGAAGAGCGCCTGAAGATGCTCTTGGAGTTGGCTCCTGAATGGATATCAGCGAAGAAGTCACTTTCAGGAGACATGCTTTACAGGTTGGTTTCCTCTCATTGCTATAATTTTCTGTCACGAGAATGCTACTACTTTGCCCCTATGGATCACATGCGCACCCAAAGTCCACCCTAGTTTCTCTCGCTCATAAGATGCACTTTAAATTTGAAGAGTAGAATCTGAAGTATCAGTTTTGCAACAGCATCTCAATTTGGTGCCGTCACCTAACAGTACACTTCAAATTTCATTGTGATTAATTTTTATCTGCTCCTACTCAGTCCGTCATTCGTTGGCAATTTGTGTACGATTAATTGTCTACTGGCTTAGCATGAACTGACATTTTTTATTACTGTGCAGGGTTGACAAGAGAGTGGATGTTTTGAGCGTGCGCAAGAAATTGTGTGGAGCCCAATAGCTAAATTCATAGCTCAAGTGCTGTAGTTTACATTAGTCCTGTATTTTTTTTCAAGCAGGTTGTACAATAGAAGGGTTATTGTTTTGGCTAAACAAGTTTGGCCTCAAAACTTGTTGATTGTTTTTTTATGGAACAAATCTGGCCTCAAAACTTCCTCAGGAACAGGCCTTATCATCACTGTATATGAATCTTTTATATGACGAACAGCCAGTCATGCAAGTTTCTAATGAATTAAAGCAAGTGTATTCCTGTCTTATAGTCGTATTGAACTTATGGAAACTGGTGATCATTCTTTTATGCTTTGAATACGTATTCAATGTACAACCAGAGCCCTTAAGCTTATCACATTGTAGCTCAAACCAACTGAAGAACCACTAGCTCAGAGTCTTAACTAACGTTACTTTAGTCTAGATTAGGGACCTGGATCTCATGAGGTTTAGACAAACTTTCACGGTACAGCTTCTAAGCAATTACCCTAGAGATGGAACTAATCTTCTTATTGTCTGAAAAGCAACAGTTTAGGGTTTATTTCATTACTAATTTGTTGAAATCTCCTACCGAGCACGGCAGTCAGTGAATATGGTGATGTCAAAATTCGATTGACAGTAGTATCTTTCTATCTGGAGGCCAAATTAATCGTTTCAAATGCAGAAAATTTGAAAATATCGACTGTTTTTTACTGTTTATGTAGTAAATGCCATGATTGTATTGTCTCAAAAAAATTGCCAACAAAGTAGAAAACTAGCAACTGCATAGTACTCGTTCGGAAATAGGAGTGTTTGAGAGTCTGCTCCGACAATCACCAAGCAGAAAGTTAAGTTCTGCACTTCCGGACTGTGCAGATTTTCTAATTTTTGCACTAATGTAGGCAAGATTCATTGCAACGACCTCTCATCAGAGGAGCCCCGAGAGGTCGTCTAACATTGTTTTCACTTCCGCGTAGTTGCTGATTGATGTAGTTGATCAACCTGAACATATTCTAGGAATAGAAAAAGGGAAGTGGTGGTGCCGGTTCAAAGAAATGTGAGTCCATGTCGGAGGAGCTGCTCAGCGAAGAACCAGCAGCAGCAGGAGCAGCAGGAGCCACGTTGGAGATTGAGTGTACAACAGTCTCAACTTTCACCGCTTCACAGTCCTTCCCAACCAGCCCGTCGCACCTTAACTCGGACTCCTCACTCAAGTCAACAAAGTACTGCGCTCGTAGGAGCTTCTTTGGCCGTCTCTGTGAATCATCTTTCAGACTCCGTCGGAGTTTCTTTGGCCGTCCCTGTGAATCATCTTTCAGACTCCGTCGGAGTTTCTTTGGCCGTCCCTGTGAATCATCTTTCAGACTCGTTTCAAGTGTTAGCAAGCATGGCCATGCTCTGGAGTTCTCACTGCTGCGAGCAATTGAAACCTTAAACTTGGACTTCGCCACGAGAGTGAACTTCATCCAGTCGCCTTTGACAAGGCCATTGAAGGCAACGAACGCCTTCCATCCACGAGTAAGCGCTACTTGTGGCCGTCCATGAGTAAAACACACACTCATTTTCACGGTCCAAAAATGACCTTCTACTTCAGAGTGAAGAATAACAGATTGCTGAACCTTGTCTCCGTGCTGACGCACGAACCTTGTGGGCACAGGCTGGAGATTCAAGTACCGGAAATCAGAGAGACAACTTCAAGAACCCTACTGTACATAGGACGCAAGAATTGAAGGACCAGGGATTCAATCCAAAACGACCAATTCGATTCATCAGATATGATATATTTCATATGAAGAATTTTTTTATAACTCCAGAACAAGTGGAGGATATCGCAGAATACATAATAAACTTTGGACGAAAGAAAATCCCAATCCTACATACTTAAAACTGATAAAAAAAAGAAGCAGCATAAAGCCCAACTGGTTCTTCAGGAGTTAACGCCATATTACCAAGCAAAGAATTTCTACTGAAACACCGAACACCTTCTATCCATCAACCGAAAGGCGAGGAGAAACGCACCAGCGCATTAAATGAAGACTTCGTCATTCTCTTGTCGAAGGAGATGTTCTGCCAATCTCCCAATCCTTCATCCTGATGCACGTTCTCAGTTCTAGCCTCGTTTCTCCACATTTTGAATGTGCAGGCGTGCACTTAGAATTGAATACCAGACGGGAAACTTGTGAGAAGCAGCTTGACATACAGCGAAGTTGCGATGCTAACTATGTGAACGCTCTTCAAGGTTTACAAGGACAATACCAAAAGATTGTCACTTACCTTAAAGATGATGCACGCAACCGATCGTATTAATTGTGAATGATAGCACAATGATTGTTGAGTTAAAATTTGATCTCGTCCAAATCTGAGAGGCTGATCACGGCAGGTACAACCTCATCATGACGATCTGTTAAACTACAGAAAAATCACTGCGAAGGAGGTCGAGATGCAGCCGAAAGTGATGCACATCGTAAATCAATGCATCCCTGTAATTTGGCTAGTGATTAGCAAAAAACATACATAATTGCTTGAACAGAAAAGACCATGGTTGCCCTCGCACTTCCTTTCTTGACCCATATTTTGTAATAATCTCAGACGTTACTTATAAGGTTTAAAGAGTCTACCTCTTTTAGAAGATGAATTTTTGGGTGTCCTGTATCTTAGAGAGGATATCACCAACAAGGTCACAAGGCACATATGAATGACATGAGTCCTGATTTGGAGCTTCAGAGAGGGGGGGAGCATGAGTCTATTCCCGCTCAAAATTGTGCGAAGGGACGTGTGCAATCATGAAATAACACACCAAAATCTCAGAAGAGATGGTAACTGATTTCCCAAATCAGGTATTATCATTATCAGAAAAGAAGTCATCAACATCATCATTACCGTTTTCCAGTAAAAAGTCCAAATTTTCGCCATTACCAATCGCAGGGAAAGAATCCACGTACGCAGCGGCAGCATCAGTTGGATCACTTTCACTTACTGCTACTTCTACACCCTCCACTGGAAATTCTAACAATCTTAGTGTCTCTTGCCAAACTAGATTTGCCCTGTCCATGTCATGCACCTGCCGAGCAACAGAGCAGGGTTTGCAATCAGACCCGAAGTAAGGCGCTAGAGGATAGTTTAGCCCTCGCAATGCACGTGCGTAGTCTTGTACTTGTTTGTCTTTGGCACAGAAGAGCACACTTCGAGCACCTGGCACACAGATTTATCACAATTGAGGCAGTTCAGTGTGTAATTCAAGAGATGTTGCAAGGTATCAGTTTTAGAAAGAAGAAGGTATGTTTGGGTTCACCTTCCACAGGGCTGAAGAGGAAAAAAGCTATTCTCTGAGCCAACTGTGTAATTCCTCGTGATCCTGGTGCCTGCCCGCCCATAAAATGCAGGATGCATAAGATAGACCCCATTTTCCAGCTACCAGGAAAACTGAGAGCGACAAATATGCACTTACCAATTTTGTTTAGTAATTCACTAAAAGAATTGAGATCCCTCAAGGGCGAATGAAAAAATTATATTGGAGAAAGTATCCAGGTTCTACTGGGACCTATTCAGGTGAGTATTCACACCATTACTCTCGTAACCTGCCCTGGATGCACACAGATGACGTCAACGCTAGCTTCCTTTGGCAGTCGTCTTTGAAGAAGGTTAGAGAACAGAAGCTGCACACATCAAAAGACTTCCAAAGGTTGGATTTCGTGACATCACACAATTGCTAAGATGGTGCAAACGAATTGATTTTTACAATTAGTTAAGTTGCACCTGAAGCAGCTAAAGACACCATTCGATGCAACATCCTTTATGTATTTCAATGTTACAAGGTAATGATGACAAAGAATTGTTGCTCGGGATTTGAAGCTCTCGCTTAATCAATCCGATTGCTTTCACAGCGTAGATGTGCAAACTTAAGTTAAGGTCAAGTCACATATACACACCTGGGCGAGCTTGCTGTTGGCAAAAGAAGTTAACTTCTTGCACTTTTTTTTGGTGCCAGATATGTCGAGATCTTCTGCGTCCAGGTTACCTATGTGATGCATCTGCCACATAGATAGCAAGATGAGATCCTGAAGTGAAAAACTTCAAGAATTAAAAAGTAAAAGTTGGATTCATTCCAGGGGAGGAGCAGAAACTGGTATGAAGGGCTTGGACTTTACAAATGTAACTCATACCATTCTGCAGCAGTTGGCAAAAGCGTCACCTTAGAATTGCAAACAAAATGTTTAACACAGCTTCTATAATCTTTACACAGCCTCAGGAGAATAAATATGGGTAGAAATCGAAAACTCGATAAAAATAAGATGGCGACTTACAACTGAATTCACCATAACCACTCGTGAAGGTGACCCACGAAGCAAAGACGGTAAGAGCAGAAGTGTCAGGAGAGCTGGGGCGAGATGATTCACTTGCATGTGGTGCTCGAAGCCATCCTTTGAGAATCTCTCTGACCCTGAAAGCACGCGCCAAAGAAAAGAACTAAGTCCCATACAGTAGATAGGAACAGCTTCAGGCGGCTGTAGTATTTGATTCGTCACCAAAACAATTTCAAAAGCATGGGTGGTCAAACCAAGATGTAAACACTCACGTATGTTCATTAGCTGGTGAAAATTAACATGGAATTGCGACGAGATTTTCATTTTTACTGCTGTGAAACGGTAGCGAATAGGCTCAATTATCACATTAACTAGCTATCTGGAGGAATGAATTTTGTATGCTATACGTATCAGACAGTACTCGAAGCTTATAGTAAAATCATTAGAACTAAACAACACAGACTAAAGATAGAAGCTGTATACCAGCAGAACACGAGCTGTCAGCGATATTAATTAGCACGTTCAAAGGAAGCCCCCGTGCCTCCCAATTAACCGCGAACTTCCGCACAGAGTCAAGGGATAGACAATCCATCTCCATCACCTACAATATAAACCAGCTTGAGCTTAAAAGAAGTAATTCTAGACCAAATCTTTGTCTACAAATGACATATAAATATGTCAAATGCTAGGTAATCATTGTGCGTCAGAATAGCCGCTTAACTCTAAAATCTGATTAAAAAAATTGGAAGAAATAAAAATGACTCATCAACACCTGAAATCCTTCTTAAAACGTTCAATGGAGTGATTTTTGACCAAAATAAATTTTAGCAACATGAAAGCCTGTAGATGGTGTAGACTTTATATTAAATTAATAAAACAGTCTAGAATTAGTTAATTCGAGTTTCATGAAGAATATTTATTGACCAGAACAACTAAAGACTTGTTAAACGTCAGAAAAAATGTATAGACTTGCCAAACCTGAAGCATACCTCACAATTAAGGGGGAAAAAACCATCATTTTGATCCCCTTCACACGCTGCAATGAGCTCCCTCACAGCATCTGTGTCGGCCACGGCAAATACAACATGCGCTCCTGACTCCGCCAAATGTCTGAGTACAGAAAAAGACCTCCACTCAGTCATCGAATATAAGTATGCTGGAATCCCATAATTTGATGATAGGATAAACACACCACGATCTCTAAGATCCTGTAGTTGGATTCTAGAAATTAGATACCTGAAATAAATTTTGAAAGGATCAGGTATTGGTTATCCCTTAAAATACCTTTTGGATCCAGGTACTATGTCAAAGAATGCCAATCAAGACCATGGTCATGCAAAATTAGTTGCAATTCAGTACCTAGCGACTTTGCTGGTACTAAAAGTAAGATAAGCTATAATCAAGAGCCTCTACAAATGTATGCCCTAATAAATCTATACAATAACTAATACTCATTACAGAAGTACAACTCTCGGACACCAAATTAGGGCATGGATTTAGAAAATCATCCGATTAAATTTTGAACTCTTATCTCTTTTGCATACTGTGCTTGGACTTCACATACGTCCAACCTCACATTGCCTACTCTTGACCAAAAAAAAAGACTTCACTTGCCCCCAGTCATGACTGCGTGAAATTCACTCCAAAATAGCACATTCTACCTAGAATTGCAAACTATAGTTGATTCGTCATGTCCTTGATTGCCACTACCTAGACAAGAAACACAAACGCGAAGCATGGAACGGAGAAAAGTTAAATCTCACCTGGCGGTTTCAAGGGCGATGCCGGGATTACAACTCGTAATCACACAGGTGAGATGCGAAAGGGACTCAATCGGAATGCGAGGTGGCAGAGTCACGGAGTAGATCCGCTGCGAAAGCGCATCCCAGATAATGACGAGCACTGCCATGAGCCATTCCCACCAACTGATAACAATCATCTCCGCCATCGCCTTCAAACCCTAATAATCACTCCCAAACCCCGATCAGTTCTTATTCATCTTCAAGTGCTTAAAAATTCTTTCAAGTAATTGAAGCTGCTCCTTCCAAATTTATCATAACAAGCCCGATGAGCTGCAACAAGTTTCCTCCCCGCAGAAAACGCTGAAAGGAAGTCAAAATGAAGGCCAAATTTAGAGATATGAAGCTCGTTAAGCGCAGGAAGCTGAGCTCCAGCTCGGTGAGTAGGATTCAAAAATACAAAATGCGATCGATCGGTCGACGCCGGCAACGAGATTGCTCTGCGGCGAAGCCTGGAGACATAGAGCCAAGTCGTCACAGTGCTCACATTCATAGTGCATGGGAACGTTAATGGGAACGTTATTGGGAACATCGTTCCTTTGATTTCAAAATCCATTTGGATGTAAACATAGTTCATCGTGGTCTGTTCCTATTTTAAGATTACGACCACTTATGTTTGACCCTTTTATATTTATTTTCTAGCAATGAAATCATATGTCTTCTATAAGTTAAGTAGAGGGGTTCACCCAATGATTTAAAAAGTACTCTCAACGTTAGTAGTTTGGTAAAAAAATCAAAATTTAGTA
The DNA here is from genome assembly GCA_947034895.1 of Rhytidiadelphus loreus. Lineage (NCBI taxonomy): Eukaryota > Viridiplantae > Streptophyta > Bryopsida > Hypnales > Hylocomiaceae > Rhytidiadelphus > Rhytidiadelphus loreus. The sequence continues at coordinate 49,553,136 of OX344761.1, read as the reverse complement.
GTAAAGATTATTTGATTTCAACCACTTTTATTAACCCCTTAAAGATCAAATATTCAAATTTTGAATAAAGGATGAATTCCATCACAAAAATGTTTTTTTTTCATCCATCAATTTTGGGATAGATTCTTGTGTTACATTAATATTGTTGTATTAATATACTTGTGTTACTTCTTTAACATATGTGTGGATTAGGTAGATTCCCAATAAAAATTTATTTTCCATCTTAAACCTTTATCTCCAAGCAACAAAAAAAAATGAAGAAAACATGAAACAATAGTAATTATTTGCCAAAACTTCTTAGTCACTTGACCAAGTCTCATAATACATGAAACCATACAAGTGGTTTGTTACAACTTTTGTCTACAACCTAATTGCAATAAATAAATAATTGGAGGTTTACACACTTGTAATATATATACCAAAAGTGGAAAATAAGAGGCTACATAAGTCATAATGAGTTCAAGGTCATCAACTTGTTGACATAGAAAACCTAAAAAGTCTAGCTCAAACCATCATGTAGCAAATTTGAGAGCTCAAATTAAAGTAAACAACAATTATCAAAAGTTTCAAAGTTTCAAATCAATTAAAAAAGATCTAAATGCGGAATTAATTGAAAATAAAAACAATATTATATTATATCTTATAACAATTATATTTGTAGATATCTTGTACACAAAAGTCAATAATACATGTCAAATTTTTATTTCAATTATTAGATTTTAAGAGATATTTGCATCTCAATATTACAATATTCTAAAAGGACTTGGTGTGACATTATATATGCGTGAAATAATACACCTTTAGATTATATCCAAAGAATTCATCTTGGTTTCTAAATCTCCTATGATGGATGAACCTTCATTCCTAAATTCAACAAAAATGGATAGTTCTACTTCTTCACTACTAGCTTCATTTATATATTCTTCAATGTCGAAACGATCTTTTTTGGCTTCATCTTCAGGTTTTATCTCTCCTTTTGTCATCTTCAGCACTAGATGTTCATTATTTTCTTCATCTATCATCTCTACTTCAAGTACATTTTCTTCCTCATTGATTTCATTTTTGAAATCCATATTTTCCCCATTTTCACTCTCATTAGCATTGAAGTCTCGTCAAAATCATTACTCTTTGAAGTCTCTTCAAAATCATTGCTATCAAAAATATTTTCAAGATCGGTAACTTAGTGAACTTTTTTTGTCTCTTGGTTGTTACTATTTGTTCCTTGATTATTGAATCTAAAAGAAGATTTTTTGCTAAAATCTATTGTAATTTGCAAATAACCAAAACTTATGATTCCCTAATAGGCGATTTGGACATTCATTTGGTAATGATTTAACCAATTTGTCTATTTCATCTTCAAGCCGATTTATTTTTTTACATATGTAATCTAATCTTCTCTTTTTGATTTCATTTGTTTTTTCTACATCATTACCAACCCACTTTCTAGATGGCCTCTTCATTTTGAATCAATGTTGAAAGTAGATCAATGACAAAAATTCTAATAATAATTGGATTGACTAAGAGTGTTAGAGTTTTAGAGAGAGTTTGTGGTTTATATATAGGATGTGAAAAAAGTAAAATTAAAAAATTAAAAAATTAAAAAATTAAAAAAAATCGAATTTATTTATTTATTTATTTTGGTAATTATATTGAAATAAAAATAAAAATAAAATAATGATGACTTGAGGTAAGAAATGGTTGAATTGAATCAAAAGTGAAGGAAATGACTTATATATCATCTCTGAAGTTTAGGAATGAATAAAAAGAAAAAAAATCATAGTGAATTGCATATTTGGCTTTGACATATTGGTGAGGTAGTTATGAATTCAAACTTGGGCATTGCCATGGGGTGCTTACTACTATAGTCCGGCCATCCAATTGATGTGACGAGTCAAATGACCTTGTTGTCATACAAAAACATGGAAATTTCTTGGAGACATTAAAGATGGAATACTCAATCTAGGTCCATGAGGTTTAGGTAGTTGATCCATCTCCAATAGACACTTCATTCACATTGATCTTTTAGACCAGAGTTAACTTTTTGATAGGTCTCATCCTTTTAGAACTACGTGAATTGATGATCCAAATTAGGAATTGATTAGGGATAAAAAAATAGTGCATTTGCAATTTTTCTTGAAGTAAAGCTCCAACCTATGCCATTTATTGCTCAATTAGAAGCCAAACAATGGAAAATGAAACCTAAAGCAACAAGCAATATGCAAAAGGTAGCAATGCAAAAGAAAACAAGGCAACAAATAATTTGCACAAGAATTGAATGTTGGATACATACTAAACAATTTGAGGAATATTGGAGGAAGAAGGCTGATGAATGATAAAAACTCAAAATTCAAATCATTATCTTGAATCACATATTTTTATTTGTTCAATATTTTCTTTAGTTATAAGATGAATTAGAAAATACTTTGACATCTTAAAATTGGAGAGCTTTAAAATTGCCCACGTATGCATTTGAGTTGGTTGTAAATTTGCAATTAATCTAATGGAATATATTTTTCTTTCAGTTTAGGATTTAGGATTAGGATTTAGGATTTAAGGTAAAAGATCTAGGATTTAGTTGCCCTTGTTTATGGCAATTTTATTTATATAGATTAAACTAGGATGAGGCCATTGTATACATCAATGTATCATGTACACTTTGTATCTCAAAAACTTTCAAAGTTGAACCAACTCACTTGTCAACTTTCATCTTTATATTTCTCTAATTTTGAATGTTTGAACCTCTAATGTTTGAATTGTTTTTTAATCCCTAAAGGACCAAGGTTGTTTTCTATCAAAAACCATTCAAAATTTCCACTTCTGTTGCAATCACCTTGGTAGAAAGAATTTTTTTTTGGTTAGATGGGCAATTTTGTTAAAATGGCACCATTCTGCTACTTTGGAAGTTTCTATGGTTAAGACTAGGCGGTGTGAAATGTACAATTATCTTATATGTTTGACATTTATACCTTTTTTAGATGCCTGAAATCTACATCGGTTCTAGATGTCACTTTTACAATTCAAACCATGCAATCTAAAATCTATATTTGTCGTAGATGTCACTTTTATAGTTCAGACTAAGCAGTCTGAAAATGGCACATAGAATACTGCCATTTTAACAAAATGGCCCATTTAGAATCTAATTATAAGATCTTATACTTTACTTGTTTGAGATCATATGGTAAGAAGTTAATGGGGTTTGATTGTACAGATTAGAAGATATAAGCATTCAAGGATGGAAAGCAGGGTTGCTACCGTGCGAGCTTGAAAGCATGAGCTTGTGAGCGGTGAAAAAAAATTTGAAAAAAAAGAGTGAGGTGCCCATGACCGTGGATGTACCTATAACCGTGCATGCATTGAATTTTCATTGAATCTGAATGGTTAGGCCCTTTTTCTTTCAAATATTGAGTATCTTATGAATTGAAGGAAAGAAACATATTGAAGGAAAGAATTGAAGGAAAGAAACATTTTGGAGTAAAATATAATTTTGGGTCTATTTTTGTCCTACCACTTCTGGATATTTTACTATGAAGGCTGTGAATTTCTTTATTTGTCATTGAGCTCTTTATAGGGGGGTAAAGATAATTCATTTATTTTTATTTCTAGCTTACACTACAATTTTTGTGGCTGCACACTTCAGTTGGTGAGAATATATATCTGGACTGCAAACTTTTTTAGTTGTTAAGCGTTTAGGGTGGTATACATTTATTTCACTCTTCCTCTTCCATTTCCAGTATTGAAGACCTTGTGGATCATGCTCGTGTGCTAGCCAACACCCGAAATGCAAAGGGGTGAAAGGAAATAAATCACACAACATGTAGCCATAAAACACACAAATCCAATCATCATGAAAATGAAAACATAATGGGTTGACTCATAAGATACGTCAATCTCATGAGTCTAAGTTGCCGTAGATTCGGTCACATAATCCTTGTCACTAGAAGAATCAGAAGTCTCTCTACCCTCGGAAGTTGATCCGTCTATGAATTGCAAGACATTTAGAGCGTAGGAAGGAGTACGGCGTTTGGACTTTGAAGTACCAAACTCAGCAAACGCCGATGCTAGCTGCTCTGCATAGATGGGAAGATCAAATGACTTCTCCGGACTCAAGATAAGTCTTCGTATCTTCTTCACAACCCCCGGTGCCATCAATCCTTCGTTGCTGCAAACACAAATGACTGAGTGTTAGATTCATGAAAGCTTACAAGTATCATGCAAATCAATCATTTGAAAACAAAGAAACTTACTTACTAGGTCTATCTTGCTGAACAAACTTCCGCACTTTTATAGTCATAGCGTCTGGATCCTGTGAAACCACAACTTGTGGCGCTTTGGAAACTACAGTTGTCGCAACAGGAGGGATGGTCTTCTTCTTAGGCTCAAGGATTCCTGCGAAAATCATCTTATCTGCCTCCAATGCCAGAATGTGGCGCCCTGTCGCACGACATGCTGTAATAGAGGCACCTGAAAAAAATCAAAATGATGTCACTACCAAATATCATTTTGAGTACAACATACACATGGAATATACACATGTTCACTCGAAACTCACCCGTGGATGCTGTGCAGTCAAGAATAACATCTCCTTCGTCGGTGGTTCCTTCAATGATGTGCCGCAATAAGCGGGCGTCCTTCTCTTGAGCCCCTCGCCATGGCATTTGATCCATGTCGTTCATTAACATAGAATCCTCGGTAGTGTAGTTCATGAGCAAGTCATCAAGCTTGAGGTCGACTTTGGCCTTCAACATTGTTGGTGAGCGTTTAAAAACAAAATTTGATTTTCCTCTGTCACCGAGGTCTTTGATCAAAAGTGTGATGCCGAACTTCAAAGTCTGTAAGCATTAAAACAAACACATTAAAAAATTGAGAGAAAATATAAAATGAAAAGTACACACTACATTGGTTTTGATCAAAAAATCATCATACCGTGCTCTTTTGGTCTATGGCCGAAGTCAAATGCACTCGATTCATGCCCATCCATTCTTTCTTCTTTACCATTGTAGGGTACCCTTCACAGAGTCCAGCAATGGTGCTTTTGGCATCCACGCTCCACGAATGGAACACCACAATGCAGCCATGGTCCTGCAAATGTTTTTCAGCAAAGAAAAATGCTTCATTAATCATGTTGTACTCTGGATCCGAGTTCCAGTAAGGCACGTGATTAGGTCTAGTCGACACATCCGGCACTGGCAAATTCTCCTGGCAATCAAAGAGCATGAGGTCAAATCCCGGCCATCGATTGACTACTCCATCAAACATCCTGCCCTTCCCTTTCACCATCTGCAAACACAAATTGACAGGTGTTAAGTTCATGTCACGAGTAAAGAATAGCTATGTACTTTGAAAATCAAATTATTAAATACAAATACATGTACATTACCTTCTTCAAAAAATCCATAACTTCGGTGTAGCAATTGGAGCCTTGCGTTTTCTCATTGTCGACAACCTCTTCAATAGAGACGTTGAGCAACAACTCTTCCGAGGTCACATTGTCATCGTCACCAAGTTCAATCACTTGTATACCTTGTGTAACAACGTCTTCTGAGAACTCTGGCAACACAACTTTCCTCTTCATCCCCACGTGAACTGCACCTTCCGTCTGTGTGTTCTGATCCTCTTTTGGTGATGTCGGAACGCTGTCTCCATCGTCTTGCTTTTTCTTCCCTTTTGCCTTCGCCTTCTCTTCCTTCTCCTTTTCCTTCTCTTTCTCCTTCTCCGCCAACTTGGCCACACGCTCTGCCTCCTTCTTCTCTTTGTTTTCCAGAGCAACTTGTAGTCGAGCTGCTTTCTTCCGGTCAAGGTTATCCCTCCTTGCAATGGCCCTCTCCCTTTGCTTATCATCGAGCCCTGCAAACTCGTCCACCTCCATGTCAATAGTCCCAATGCCCTCCAAAGACAACCGCAATTGTACCTCAGATGGATGAGTGTAGGCAATAGGGCAATCAATGTACCAGCCGCCGCCACTGAGGTGAGCTATCGTGTATGTCCGCAGCTGGTTTGGTGTGTACATGCAATCCGCAGAACTACGATCCAAAAAATTTGAGAGGAATGAGGGCAAGTCTTTTTTTTGAATTGCGTTTTTGGCCTCTAGCTCGTACTTGAAGTATCTAAGAAATAAGAGAACACAATGTCCGTTACAAACCAAAAACAATGCACCAAGGAGGCCTCAATTCCATTTAAACATCATACAGTTCTACATCAATACAGAACTTAGAATATTCCCTTAAAAAATTGTCATGGAAAAAAAAATCATTTTAGGACTTGGAGGCCAAAAAATTAGGGGGTCCACCAAGTACCACACTAACGACTGTCGGATACGACAGTGGTCTTAGAGGTACCAGCAGGACCCCTACAATTTTTACCTCCTCTATATTTCTAATTTATTTTGAGAATAAATATATCTCCAGAAAATATAAATATGGAAAAATTCACAACTCTCACATCTTATAAAATCAAATATTTTTGAAGAAATTGAGGCATACCGGAATACAACCCTTCGCACTGCCTGCTTCCCACCTTCAAAAGTCATAAAATTGTCATTTTTCTTGAAGTAGTTCGTTCCTCTAAGGTGAGCCATGAAGACTTGATCCCAAATCTTTCTCCTCCACCCTTCCAAATAGTCCGACAACGTCTCGGGTTTCAATGGAGTGGCCATGTTGATATTGATGTTCTCCTGTTGCAGTGTTTTGTTGAAGTATTCAACGACTACGTCTTCAATCTATAAAATCCAAGAATTAGTTCATTCCAATATATATAAATTGCGCTACTAGAATACATAGAGTACATTATTCTATTTATTCCTAACTCTTTGGATCTCAAATGCAACTCATTTTCATTTGAAACACTTACCCCAGCATACCACACGCATCTGTTTAAGAAAGGGCCCAGTAGTGTCTCTGATACGGGCCTCGGTGGAAGCCGAATAGCATCACGTGTGACCAATGAGGAGTTCCACCACTTTAGAAACTTGGTCTTGTGGAAAGGAGTGGTGTTGCAAGTAGCTACCATTTGAAGTTTTTCAAGGGTCATCTCCGGGACCTCATGAGCGCTCCAATGTTTCTCCACCTGCCTCATAAACAGCCACAATGAAAATTATAATTTGAACTTCATCCAGTATAATTGACATCCAATGAAAATGTGTGAATGAAACATACCTCAGCTAGGAATTCCGGCTTATGAGCAGGATTGGCCACCGTGACCAATTTCATCATCTTCACATTCAATTTTCCAGTCTTTTCATTTGCACCTGCTCTCATGGCATGCGCAAGTCCCTGGGGACTCTTTTCCTTCTCTGGTGAAGTCTCATTGTATTTTCAAACTGCAGCATCCATTGCTTGTGATATCTCTTGCTGCAAAAGACCAATGATAAGAATGAAAATCAAAATAATGATCATTTAAAGTATCTATTATCTATACTTAAGTAGAAGCAAGACTAAATTATAGTATCATTATCCAAACAATATCTCACCCGAAAAACAAAAGTAGTGAAGACCTCCAGGGGCATAGAGTACCAAGTCCTCCTTGATTTTGGTATATCACACCATTTGAGCTCCGACGGCCTGAGCATCTCATTGAATCTCTCAATGGGAAGAAGTCCGTACTTTTGAACGCGGTATAAAGTATGTACGAGGTTTGTTTTTACATGGGAATCCTCTGTGGACCTGCAAATGATAAAAACATTATTATTTCAAGTTTTAGCTATAGATGAAACATTCTAAATAAAAATAAAAATGAAATTTTATGCGCTTTCACAAAAAGTAAATGAAAAACTCACTTGTTGATGTCATGCATTACATGCATGACCAACTCTGTCTTCCCTTTGGTATCCAGAACAATTGAGTCCACGGCACAATGCCACTCCCAATCTTGGGAGTGTTTCATGGTGATATAACTCATCCAAGAAAGGAGCCTGTGATTACCGTCACAAACAAAGAACTTCAAGTTCTTGAGAAACCTCAACTCCGGTACGGCGTCAACCTCGGCGTTGAAAATGTCCTTTCTCTTTTTCCACAATGGATTCCATCCGTCCATCTCCTCTTCAGTGAATGCTAGACTCTCTCCGGCTTCGTCTGTTGTGGTCACATAAAACACTGCGGCTCCATCACGGTACCCTGTATTGAACTCCTGCTCCAGCAACTTTAGGTCACAAGCAAGCGTCGGCCTCACCATAGGCATGGCCACCATTCGACAAAGTGGGATCCTTAATCGAAAGAGATGGTCGGGCTTCATCCTCAGAGAAGCAATGGTCTTCACTGAATCCACCTTGTGATATGACCGTAAGTCATCCTCATCCAAGCCTTTATCATCTTGCTCCAAGACATCTACTGCCACCTCCTCTTCCACGAACTCTTCGTCCTCCTCACCTCCAATGTCCGGTTGGGGGGTGTCATCGTTGACTTGGGTCTCAAATATAGTTTCGTCCTGTGACAAAACGGAAGGAGGTGCATCCATCTGGTAGTACAAAAAAGAATAAATGAACCGTGTTAATCTTCATGTTCATAATCAGTTTTCCATATGAACTACATGCTATAAGAATTTTGATGAATAAGTGAAGGACTTTCAATGAAATTACATGGCATTATTTAACCACTAGTGATTTGAAAATAGGACGGAAAGAAGATAAAACAAATATATACGTATTAGATATGCAAGTGTCTACATAACTGTGAGCAAAAAATCACTCCAAGTCTTTAAGATTAGTCAATGTCAACATCCACCTCCGAGTCGGAGCTAATGTGAATGATGACAACCTCCTGTCTACCCAGAATTTGGCTAGAATCACACATATAATAGTCATTCATCTCTGGACCGTCTACAGTGATGGAAACCTGACTTTCTGAGCTGTATTCAGTTTCGGAACTCTCAGGAGACATAAATGGTCTCGTTGGATCCCTATTTCTAGCCATCATTATGACCCTAGCCAATCGCTCACGACGTCTGCGTGCCTCTGTGTCACTCACTCGGCTCATTACTGAGCTCTCAAGGGCATCTACTGCTCGGTCTGCAGCATCCATGACATCATAGAAACTCACCACGTCCTCTTTCTCAAGTTCATCCTCTTTTTCGTCACTAGAGACTTCCTTTGGTGTATTTCCCGGAGTAAATGGCTCAGAAGGTCCCACTCCATGAGCACTTAGCAGATTTCCAAGCACCTCAATGGGTACTGAAGAGCTACGTCCACGCCCTGCCTGTTTCAAATGAGAGAATTCAAAAAATTGTATATCAAATAAATAATCCTAATTGGACAAGAGCGAAGATCAAAGAGTATAATGCATATTGTCAAAGAGTATAATGCAAAAGATCAAAGAGTATAATGCAAGAGATCAAAGAGTATAAGGCAAAAGATCAAAGAGTATAATGCATATTGTCAAGGAAAGACGGTTAAAGAGAAGGTGAAGGACGATGGTCATAAGGTTACTAGGTCGGTCATTAGGACACTAGGATGGTCAGGAGCATCTTCTGCAGTCAAGGGGAAAGTCCACAAAATGATGCCATTTCCCGAGTTAAGATGACTCTAATTTCATGGTCTGTTATGAAATATTAATTCATTAAAATGGACATATTGCATGCTAATTTTGATCTTCCATTGCATAATGTTTTCCAATAAAGACTTCGGATCAGAATTTAACATTTTCTTGAACAATCTCGTTCTCTCAAATAAGAAGATTTTGAAAAATAAAAAGCGGCCTCAAGGAAGGACTATACATACCGTGGCTATTGAAGTAAAATTACCGCCACGAAATGCAAGAATGCAAAAACAAATCATACTAACAATGATAGAATTGAAAATTCTTTTGAGGATTATATCCAGACTCACTAGAATTCCCAGAAATCAGAAAATGACGCCAAAATTGACAATTGTTAACGAATGTAGGTGCATGGTGGGGGTATTTTGAAGGGGTCGGGCAGATTACGGCAAGACCACCATCGGATCCGACGGTCAAGTGGACACAATCCACAGGACCCCTTGAAAAATGGTAAATTCATGTCATGAATCCTGTTTATCCTGTTAATTTCACGAACAAACGCAACTAAGTCTAAAAGCTGCCCAGAATATCTAAATTCATTGAAGACAATTGAAGACAAGAACTGATCAACGGCGGAAGGTCCACAACAACCTGAACTCGCCCTCTCATCTTGTTACGATACTTGAAAATGACTGGACCTGCACGTACTAGAACAAGCCGTTTGCAAGAATGCAAGATTCTCTGCGGCTGCGGGCAAAAGTGGCTTCAGTCGGCAGTGCGAGCTGCGACAAGGAAGCCCAGTGCGAGCTGCGACGAAGAAACAGGTCGGAACACAGTTTCCGACTTCGAAGGTTTCAAACTTCTTCAGTTTTGGGGGGGTCCAGCTGACTCTAGTTGGCCTACCGTCGGACCCGACAGTCACTTCGGGAGAACTAGCAGGACCCCACAGGTTTTAAAAGATTCACCCTTCATTCAACGTTTTCATATTCTTTCTTCAATGACGCCGAAGTTTGAACATATCATACTGGACTGGAACTTGTACGCAACATACGACAAATCAGACTTGAACTTGCACGCAAGCTTCACTGCGACTGCGGGCGTTGTGTAATTTCATTCGGAAGTTCACCAAAATCCCAAGATGGGGCGACACGCAAGCGAGTGAGACCTGCGACAAAGAAACTGATCGGTCCTTTGCTTTCGACTTCGACGTCGATGCTTGATCAGAGACCTTCAGTTTTGGGGGGTCCGGCCGATTCACGTTGACCCACCGTCGGACCCGACAGTCACATCAGGCTTCGGGGAAGGACCCCAACGTTTTCGAAAATTTACCCGACATTGACAACCCCTCGAAAATTTACCCGACATTGACAGCCCCTCGAAAATTTACCCGACATCCACTTGACATTGAATTGGATTCTTACTTGCTTGACGGCGAAGTATGATCGACGAATCCATGTGATCTAGAAATTCAAAACAAGGATGGGAAACAACTTAGAATTCCTTACCTTGAAACGACGACGCGAATTTCTTGGAACTCCCTCAGCTGCCTGCGAACTAGTCTCCTTGCGCGCGTGACTTCTTGTTGTGTGCGTCATTGTGTCCAACTGCAGGATAATGAAAAATGTGAAGGTTCACGTGAGGAAGAATTGAAGCCGAGGTAAGACTCCAAAATCTGTCGCAACTGAGTTGTGGAACCAGAAGAAAATGAGTTGGCGGGCTACAGTGGGCGTCGCTCCAGCCGAACTGAGACACCCAAAATCAGAACGTCGACCCTCACAAAATCCGGGAGCCGCCTGCTTTACCATTCTGTCAGACCTTAACAGCAAGCCACCTGTCATACCTTTACGGCAAGTTGCGCTTCTTCCGAGGGAAAGCTGACGAGTCCATCAAATTTGTAGCTGATCTGTCTTATCGGAGCGGGGGATGGGGTGGAATTTGAAATCACACGGGTACTTGACAGTCGAACCGCCGATGAGATGGCACCTCGGAGCAGGAAACTCAGTGCACAGATTTTGGGACACGGATACTAAGAAACCTATTTAAAATAAGTTTAGTCCCAAATTTTTCAGTTTGTTTACAATAAATTTTCATATTAAACTTTTTTTCTTTTTCTTTTTTTGATAACAAATGGCGAGCCATTGCGTTAAGAAGGAAAAAAGAACAAGAGCCAAGCCCGAGGGCTGGACAGGGAACCGAACCCAAAAGGACCAAAAAGAAACGCAAAGAAGAAAAAAAAAAGGAAAGGAAAGAACACAGAGGGGGGCCCTCGGCGTTCCATCTAATGTGATTGCCATCCCAACTACCTAAAACGGAGGACTTAAGCCAGATGCTGCGAAAGCTGTTTCAAATGCTAGCTGATGAATGTGGGCGCATGATGGCAGCTTGGTAAGACTTGAGAAAGGAGGCATTAAACTTAATGAATTAAACTTGATGAATTGAACTTAATGAATTAAACTTGATGAATAAGAAGTCCTAGAAGAATAGGATGATGGTTCTATGAACATGTATTGCAACTGAATGTGGAGAAGGTTTAAGTCTTCAGCTTTCTAAAAAGGAAGAGGCAATTTTTTAATTTAAATTCTCAAATGAGTTTCTTCGAGGATGGAAGTGAGAAGAGAGCCTAATTGCGGAAGCACTGGAGTAGATGTCTGCGATCACTGTAGTTGTTGATCAAATGCAATAAAAGTGAAGTTGGTCATACGAAAGAAAATAAAAGAAGGTGCACAAAGATTGTAACTTACATTCCCATCGGTTCTCTGTCCTCTTGGATGATCTGAAGTTGTTGTATCTTCCGACATCTCTTGCATTGCATCGAAGTTCTGAATGCCAGCATTGTCGTCCTTGCTCGTTCCCCCAACATTGAACCGCAAGACTTTGCGAAGCTCCTCTGCATTGGGATCGGTTGTCTTCGACATCAACTTCTTCCCACGGGTCATCCTAGATCGTCGCAATTCTCTCGAAGATGAGAAGTAAAGTGATCTACGCCTATTCCGTCTCCCGGTAAACAACTTACTATGAATCAACTTCACAACGTTCTCTACAAGCATGAGTGAGATGACTCCACCAAAACTAACACTCAACTGTGGGGCAGGGTAGAACTGATGATCCGAATGGCTCTAATGAGTTAAAATGGCTTCTACTTATACTTTTTGAAGGAACTGTCATGAAGCATAGAATACCATATTGAGTTCGACGGTGACGGCATGGATCTTCATTGGTTGTCATAATATCATGCGTGAGAGTTGTCTTGGTGCACCTACAACATTAAACTTTCACTTGAGACGACCGTGTAGTACAATCTGACAGCCTCGGATAGTGTGCTATAATGTCATTGAAGTGGCCTAACTAGGTTTATGACTCTTGTAAGGAACCTTGGTACAATGGCAGTGAAAGGCGGCATTCGACAGAGGTACTCTAAACAAGTGTAGAGGTAGGTAAGATACCCTCGGATAGTGTGCTATTATGTCCAAGAGGCGGCGTAACTAGGGTAACGACTCTTGTAAGGAACCTTGATATAAAGGCATTGAAAGGCGGCGATGGACAGAGGTACTCTACATGGCTATAGAAGTAGGTAAGATACCCTGGACGGAATATGAATGTAAAGTGGACTATTAATTTGTAATTCTAAATGGCGGCATATTACGGCAATTCCGAGTTCTTCAATTGTCATGGGTAGTCTAACACACATAGTGTAGTTGGTGCCACATAATGGTCATGTAATGGAAAAAGATGGCGGCTTCCGTTTTCGAGGAAAAAGATTTAAAACACTACATGGGTGAATACAAAAGGAAGTGATGAGTTCACTATTGGTTTAGAGCTCTGTTTCTCTGCATTTCATGGTGATGGACTACCTTAGGTTCTAGAACTTCTATTCTTCCTCAAATTATGCTTTGGATTTTGGATATATCTCTCACATGAGTACTCCCTGTATGATTTTTTGAAGATGGCTTGCATTCGAGTAGATGGTCATGAGGTACCTCTTCTTTTTCCAGTGGAGGACGGAGGACACACTAGAGTTCTTAGTCATCTTCTACATGTCCGATTTAGATTTGTGGAATCCTCTATCTATGTTGAAGAAGAAAGGATGTTTGAGTCGGGCAAAGTGAAAGAGTTTGTCCCTATTGTCAAATCCGTGGAAGATGAAGGACACTGCTGGTACCTTTCTCCAGGGAACTATAGAGCTTATGGACTACCTCTTTCCATACTCGGTGCTTCCATTGAAATTTTGAGTCGCCAGTCAGATAATTCAACAGTAGATATGCCGTATACAGTCCAGCATGTTTCACGTAGTGCAGGTCCTCCAGTTTCTCCAATTCTCTTGAAGCCTTCATTACTTCATGCTGTGAAGGTAGAAAAATTAGATCCAATCATAGAACTATCTAGTGAATCGGAAGGAGAGTCTCCTCAGGTGGCTGTTGAGAATGTACGAGGTTTGATTGGAACTAGAACTGGAAAGAAGGCTGTATTGAACTCAATATTTGATAGCCCTTCGAGTAGTCATTTGCAATCTATAGTGCCATGTCCTCCATTGCAGCCATATCCAACTTCCAAAGTAAGTATAATGGATTGTTTGCGTAAACTAGCCAACATGCGTCGATCTAGGAATGAATTGTCTACAGTAGATCTCACCATCATGAAGCATCATCATGTTTCCTTTCTTCCAGTGGCTTTTGATGGATATGTCATCTTCGAACTGCCACCGTGTCGGTCTACTTCATCCTCATCAGCGGCGTGAAGCTTGGAAGGAATGGACAAACGGTACGATGGACATCCATGGTGTAGGGTCATGACTACAAATATCAACAACTCCGACAATCTCAAGTTCCGTAAGTCTGTTTGTGCTGGCCATCTATATTGTGAAAACCCGAACTGTGATTACTTAACAAGAGCTTCTATGAAGAATGAAAAAGAGTGGTCTGGCTTCACATCATTTCCTTTTGCAGTTGGAAATGGTCCTCCTAAAGACTCAACTCTAGTTTGTAAGGTCTGCAAGATACCACCTTCGTGTCTTGGCACTTGCACTGCTAGGATATACTATTGTTTTAGTGATAATCCAGAAATGAGTAGGGCCGCTATCCACTTCGGAGAGCACAAGCACCCGGTTGCGAAGGGAATGTACAGAGATTCTACACACGAAATCTTTGGACTCATAGAAGAGCAAGTTTCCAGAACACCGTCGGCCACAAACTCAGCAATTGTTCTCTCTGCTAGTAAAGACTTTCTGACTAATCATCTATTTCACAACGGAGAAGGAGAGAAGAAGATGCTGAAGGGGGAGGAAATGGAAGAAGTTATGGACCGCTTCCAATATCTTTCATCTCCAAATATTCGGAATGTGATCTCGTCATTTCGCTCAAACAACAGAGGAGGGATCATTGACAACATCATGACAATGAAGAAGGATTCGAAGTTCGAATTCATACATGACAGCGTCTTCCCAGGTCAAGGCAAAGAGAAGGTTTATATTTTTTAAATGCTGACAGAAGGACCTGGAAGTGGAGTGGACCTCGTGAAGCGCATGCAACCAAGAGGGAATCTCTAGAATGCGTGGTTGATGTTTGATCACGTGAAGCGCGTGAAAGATTGGACCACTATGGCCTGCCACGTATACGATGCTGAGTACAAAAAGGTGATGACGATTGCCATGTGCGATATGCAGTCCGAAGATACTGTGGTGCAGGTACAATTTTGGAAAAGTTTGAACGATGTTATGGAGCAGCATGGAGTGTCTCAGCCAAACTTTAAAGGATTCATGGCAGATAGTGCCATGGCCAATTGGAATGCGGTACGTATTGTCTACAACAATGGCTCTGCCAATGAGGAAATGGAAAATCGCGAGAGAACATGTTTGCTGCATTGGAGTAGTTCTCTTCATAAACACACCCAGAAGTATATCAAAGAAGCACTTCAACATCAACATATTTCTCTGTGTAAACAGTACAAAGATTCGAAGAATATGGACCAGGCAGAGACACGATACATTGCAATACGATCGTGGTGGCTATCATCTGGAGCTGCAAATGAAGAGTCACTTCATCACTTAGACCATTGGCTAGCATTCTGGCATTTTCGGTACCGGCAATGGGGAGGCTTCATGGACATGGTGAGTGGATTCATTATTTCAATGCTTGCAACTATTTTATTTTGAGGAGAGGCATTTCTTGAATACAAATGTGAACCTGTACTGTTGCATGTAATTTTCTATAATTTACATGTGTTCACATAGTGACCCTAAGCCACTCACTTTTGTATTTTAAGAATTTTTTGATTATTTTTTAGAAAGTACTAAAAGTATGGGGGTCCCTTAAATGGTTAAGATACATCCGTCGGATCCGACGGTTTTGTTTTGGGTATTTGCTAGACCTCTTCATTTTCATACCTTCAACAGAACATGACATTAGTAGGAGTCCATATTTTGAAATTAACTATGGCCTAGTAGTAATTAGTTTTTACAATAAATTGTGATTATTTTCCTATATATAGAAGTTGGATAAATATTGTACTTCTTAATGTTGATGTGGTAATATATTTCTATATGAGTTTCTCTTGGATTGTCCTTGACTTTATGAGAGGACATATTAAGTGGACCACAATTGAGTTTGTAAATACAGAAGTCTATGACGTTTGTAAAGTGAAGTGCTAACTATACCTTGTACTTGGTTAAATATGTAGAAATTGAATTTGGAAGAGATGCTGGACCTACCGTCCTGCAATTTATCTGAAACAGTCCACAACAAGTGGCTGCAAATGTCCGGGAAAAGGGGAAACAACTTGTTTGATGCCACTTGTGACGACAATATTCGTGCTTGGATGCAAATGACAAACTATCGGGCATACCTTAGAGGTCATGCATGTGGTTCTGGTCCTTCTAAGGAAGAGTTGAGGTTGAGGGCTGCCACACGAAGCAGAGATCTTAAGAAAATTGCAGAAGCATTGAACACTTTACCTGGAGCAGAGGGGCTTGGAAATCGTGTACCGCATTTGGAAGGAAAAGAAGTCTTTGGAAGTACAAAGAGGAAGTTAGATGTACCCATTGGAGATGCTGGAGACTCACACAGACCGGACAAAGTGAATTTCAGTCAACCGCGAGTGCGAACGAGGTCTACAACAACTTCTAATGACATCTTGCAGGAGAAAGGTAAAGAACCTGACGCTAATAGTTCTCCACATGTCACTGTTGCGTGTGAAAGTGACTGTGACATATCAAAGTGGCATATTGCAAGGATCAGTCACAAATCGAATGCAAAATGTCACGCTCAACAGCGGGGGTCAAATTTGAAGTGCATTGCCAAAATTGCAAGGGGAAAGAAGGGAAATCCAGCTCCAACATATCGAGGTAGAAAAGTAGAGTATGGAAGTAAGCGAGAGGTGGTGGTCGACTTTTGGTTTTGTTGGGATGATATAGAACGATGTGTCAAAGGCTCAAAACGGAAATGGATAATCAATTGGCCGGAGGTGCCAGAGATTTGGCCAGTTCTATCAAGAACACACCTCAATCGGGAGGAAACTTTGATCTTACAACATGCAGGATTCCAACTCCAGCAACGTCCTACACTATCGCCTCGTCGACTTTTCAATATGTCAAAGATTTTCAAGACTATTTTATTTGACCAGACACCACCGAAGAATCCAGATGTGTATCCAACGGTTAGGAACAACCGAACCATTCGAAGGATTGGAAATACACCAACTATAGAACAACGGAATAAGTGGGAGAGTGCAGGAAACATTAAAGGTCAAATTTTGGGAGTAACCTTAATCCCCAATCCGGGTTTAGGTGCAATAGTGTCATTAGAGACAGGGGCAGATCATAAGAAAAACATCTATCAAATTACAATTGGCCTATTTCCCACGTACACATGCCCAGACTTTATAAATATGGTTGTTTCTGCTATTGGAGGTCGACAGCAGTATGTAAATTGCAAACACCTATACTACTTGTATAGGTACTTCTGCAAGATGGATGTCAACGAGGACAAGTTCATTCATGCACCTAGTTATAGCTTCAATGAGTTGAAGCTACTTCTAGTTCGAGCAGGAATCATTGTAGTTCCCGAGTAGACATAGGCGCATTTTCAAATGTACTTCATTCGTATTGTATCCATGTAAGTATATTACGATTGAAATGATTTGAAAACCATGATATTGAAAATGGGTTGGCTTTTGGAAGTGCCTTCACTCGTTTTTTGTTTTCCTCTTTTCTTTTATCTTGTGTCCTTTTCTCTTCATTGTGCAGACCCGTGACTTGGCTGTTGTTTTCATTTTTGGTTTTTTTTAATGCAATGCATTTTTTAGCTGTTCACAAAAATAAAGACCCAAAAAATGGGTAGGCATTTTTGAAGTATAGGAAATTGGAAATATGTCTCTAAAGTCTCATTCATACACTATTCTATGGTGAGTTCATGTGAATGATCACAAACGCCTAATTCAGTATTACACATATGAATATTATAATCATTTTCATTCAATCCATTCTCGATTTTATTGGCCTGCTTAATTTCCTTTCCTTATCCTTTCCTATTTTTTTTAGTCTCTTCTCACTTTTTTTTCCTTTCATTTAAATTTTTTTTTCCTTTTCCATTTTTTTTTCTTTTATAATTTTTTTCCATTTCCCTTCCACTTGTATTTCCATTTCTTTCTTGTCTTCCTTTCATTTGTAATTCTCAATTTTTATTTCCCTTCAATTTCCCTAAACCCTAAACCTTTTTCTTCTTTTTCTTTTTAATCCACCTTTTTTTTCATTCATTTCATTTGTTGAGGTTCTCACTTTCTTCATCTTTTTTTCTAGTACAACGCCTTCCATTTCTAAACCCTAAACCCCTAAACCTTGTCTTCTTCCATTTTCTACAAAAAAATTTAAGGTGTGAACATTCGGCAGGATATTACAAATTTACAACGAGTCCTAGAAATTAATTTCAAAATTTTGAACTCTATATGCTAAACACTTAAGCATTGGAGTCATATGTCTACAACAATGATATGAGGTATTCATCTGAAACTACCCTTGAAGCTGTGTACTCATTTTACACATGTTGTAAGTGCTTTAACTTTGCAAAAAAGTCAAAATGAGTAAAAGCCTAAAGACATAGAAAATAAGAATTTTAAGACAATAAAAATAAAAATTTAACCAAATCCACGGTTTTAGGAGCCACGGTCATAGGCCGCAACACTTACTATAAATAGTAACTTTTTTTCTATTTTAGGCAATTTTTTGAAAACTTTCCTTTTTTAGACATCATTAACAAAATTTATATAATTTTGGATCTCTATGCTCGCAAACTTTACGCTCACAGCTCGCAAGCTCGCCGCTCCAAGCTCGCATGCTAGCGTCGTTGGGATGGAAAGAAGTTTTTTTGAAGGTTTGCAATTTTAGATGACTTGACTACCATTTGTAGAATTTTTTTGTATTGTAGACCTTGAATTAAAAAAAAATTGTCAAGGAATTGAGTTGAAAGTCTAGGAAAATATTTCATAAAATAGACTCTTGATTTTCTTTCTTTGAAAATTGTTAACTGTCTAGAAGTAGGTCCAAGATTGAAAGAAAAATGAAATTGCTAATAGCTCTCAGATTTGATTAAAACACAAAAATTCCAATACTGAGATTGTTTTTAGCAAGAAAACTTAACTTTTTTGAAGAAATTTTCTTGAAAAATTGTAAAAATTGCATTAAGAAATGAATCCCATAAGTTGTTTTTTCAAGAAGATGCTTAGATTGTCCAAAAAATGAGATTTTTTAAAACTTTCTCATTACTAGTCCAAATAGAATGAATAAAAGCTTCTAGCAATCTAGCATACAAAAAATATATAATATTTTAGAAAAAAAATTTAAAAATTTAATTTAAGCTTTTTGAAAAACCAAAATGTGTACTCTCACAAGTCAGAATGTAAAACCTTACCAGTTGCAAGATCATACTTCGATTTTGAAGTTTAATTTAGAGTAGAGATTCAATAACTACCCACAAATTAAAACTCCTCATAACTATCATCTCATTAATCAAAATAGAATGCTTAAAAGCTTTCTATGTGTATATAAATATAGAGAACTTATTTCAAATTCTTATTTCTTAAAAGAGTGATTATTTTTTAGCTACCCAAGCTACCTATGTTAGAAAAGAAACTACATATCATACAATAACTTTTAAAAATGTAGTCAAAAGATGTGAAAATTGTTGCACCTTAAAGCTACTCTTCATCCACATGTTGTGTAAAAATTTCAAGAAAAACAAATGAAAGCTCCATTCATAAATGAATGACCAAAAACATTATATTGCTAAAAAATGGTACTTGGTCTTTTAGGGATTAATCCCTAAATGCCCAAGGCCTTTTTTGAACTTCTTTGAGTTTTTTAGAAACTAAACAAAAAGTTAATATGTTTTGATGAGTTTTATTCATTTAAGATTTATAACCGTATAAATTCAAATTAGATGTCTTATATACCATATAGGAAAGCAAAACTCAACAATTCTGCTTATAAATTGAAAGATTATAATATTTAATCAAGTGGTTAATGAAACTGTGAAAGTGATCTAAAGTCTTTCGAAATTCGGTCCTCTTTTACATGTCAAATTTAATATTGAGGTCATGAAAGAAATATTGGAAGTCAAATGACATAACATGCATAACCATAATCAATTTGTGACATGTCAAAATCGTAGCCTACAATTTTCTCCAATGAATTTCTAATGTATTCCATCCAAGGTCTAGTGTATTTGATGCTCATCTCCAAGAGACTCTTACTAGAAAATCAAGATTTGCAATGGATATTCTTGCACAAAATCTTCAATAGAATAATATATATTGTTTTTTTCATTCAAAATTAGACTTTTGATGCTTAAAAGCTTAGTTGACATCAAATATGGTGCCTTAGGCACTTAATGGTTAACTTAGTAAAGAGCATATTATAGTGTAAATCAATTTTCTGTGTCATTTAATGTTTAGAAAATGGATAGGTAATCACTATAAGAAACCCGCGTTTTAGGTGATGTTTTGTAATTTTTTTAGACAGATTTTAGGTGACGTCAAATAAAAAACTTGTATTTTGTTGTCAATAATCATGTCCAATATAACATCCACATGTTATATTTGACTTGATTTTCGACAAAAAAACACAAGTTTTTTTTTTGACGTCACCTAAAATCCGTCTGAAAAAATTACAAAACATCACCTAAAACATGGGTTTCTTATAGTGAATGTTCTTTTGTATAAATTTCAAAATTTTCATAAAATTTTGAAATTTAGAATGTTTTAGATTTTAAAATTGGAATTGAAATTTAGATTTAGTAATTGGCATAACCCCAATTAAATAGATATCATTCTTATGGCCAAATTTGGAATTAGGAGTGAGACTTAAGACGTTAAAATATATTTTGTGCATCATCAATGAATCATATCACTATTTCTAGTATTTTTATATTGAAATACAAATAAACTTATCATTTATTCATTTTATATCAAATTCTACTTTAACTTGCCCAAGTATTTGAAACTAACTTTGAAAAGTAGTTTGGGAAAGTAAATGTATGTCCCAAAAGCCTAGTGAAGGTATACAATGTAAATCAAAGAATTTAAATTGAAGAATATACATAATAAATGAAGATAATAGAATAAAAGTTGCTAATTTGTTTTAATGATAAATCTCATTTACAGGATAATTTTAAAAAAACTTGAAGAAATCAATAATAGAATTGTGCATTTAGTCCCCAAAAGACTAGTCCGATTGCCATATGGTCAAACTTTGTTTCCAAGATCAATTTAACCTCCTAAATTGTATTCAAGTTTCAATGTAATATTTTTGTTACGTGAGACTATGTGTTATTTTTATATGGAAAAAATCAATATTAGTTTGTTAATAAATTACAATTGTTATATTATACTAAACCAATAAGGTTAACAAAAATGATATAATTAATTTGAAATTTCTCCAAGAGGTGAAAGTTGCAATGATGAATAGTATGAAAACTTTTTATGCAATTGTTTTCCTTTTTACACCCACAATATCCTTTATGATCACCTTCAACTCAAATCATCACCATGAAGCTAAATTTAGCCTTTTATCTAATTAATGCATAAATTTTTGATAATTTTTGCATGTGAATAATTTTTTTTTCAAAGATGTTGATTCTATTAGAATTCTTTGTGGAAAAATCAAATTATTGTAATTTTTTAACCTCTAAAAGACAAGGGGTTTGTTTAAAGAGAAATTTACAAAAATTGTCATTTTATGGTGCATTGACCAAAATTGTAAATAAAAGTAATTTTTTGAACTTCAACAATACAAAAGTGTATTAGACCATAATGGAAAATTGTGGAAAAAGTTTCAACACATTTGACCTTATAGATTGCAAGATTAAAATGTTTGAAGTGAAAATTTTTTTTAGTCCTACCAATTAGGGTTAGTAGATTTTGTGCCCTCTTGGAGTGAGATTTTTGTTCTATACAAAATCAATTTAGTCACCAAGGTATACAATGGCTCTCAATATGTTTCATACATTTACAAAAATTGTAATAGATAAAGGAGGAATTAGAGGTTTTAAACAAAATTTGGTACAAGTAACACACTTAATATAAGTAAATTTTTTTCAAAAAATTTTAGTAAGTAAAATGAGAATTCTTTTTAGAATTTTCTGGTAGGAATTAGATGAATTTTAAAATTTTATTGAATGAAATATTATTGAGTAAAATAAGACTCTAAATTTTTGGAGTGAATTATAAGAAACAAAACTATTTGGAATCATATTTTAGTCGATAATATTTCACCCAATAAAATCTTAAATTCACAAAATTCTTACCAAAAATTTCTAAAAAGAATTCTCATTCTACTTATTAAAGAATCTTTGAAAAAAAATTCACTTGGAAAAAAGTTTTTTTACATTTGAATTTCATTAAATTATTAAAAAATTAAAAACTGTTTAAATTTTTTTAAGTGTGTTACTTGTATACTTCAACATGTCAAGAATTTGTTGGAGAAATATAATTTTTCAATTAGTTAACGGAAAAATCCCACTCTTGACCACTTAAGCAATTCCACATATCTGTAGGTTGGGTTTCGTTAGTGAGGAAATTTTCTAGTGTACAGAAATAGAGGTTGGAAGGTTTCCATAATTTTTCAGATTTTTACTCTTTAGAAAATAATTACTATGAATTTTTGAGAAAAAGATTCCATTCCTCCTACTATGGTCATATAGACCTTCTTATTTCCAACCAAAGGTTGGCTGCAAAATTCACAAGGGTTGGTTGCAATATTGGGAGTCTTGTAGAACAATCACAATATGCCACAACTACACCAGGAACTGTGCCGTAATTAATCACTATTCATCTCTTCCTATGCAGAAAGAGAACAACCTACATTGCCAAAATTGGGGTGTGATTTGGAATGGGATTTCTCCCTTACAACAATTTCTAAAGTGTATGAATACTTACGAGAGCCAATGTTGAAGATATATTAGAAGATATGGTAAGAGGTATGCAAGTTGAAAGTCAGTCATCAATTTGTTCAACTTTGAAAGCTGCATGAGAAACAATGCAAAATACATATCTTGTTATCTTAGATTAGTTGAAAATTTAAATAAACAATCCACTTTCAAGAAATCCAAAGGAATTGACTGAAAGAATTTGTCTTTCCTAGTTTGTAAGAAAATACTTCTAGGAAATTTCCAACAATTACTGAACACCAAGTCAAGCAATTCTCCAAAAAACCCAAAAGAAATAGGGTGATGCAAATCTTTCATCCCATTCACACATACTTGCCACTTAAGATAAAATACACATTCTCATTAAGGTAAACCAGTTCATTACTATTAGTTTTCCAATTCAGTTAAGGTAAACTAGTTCATTACTGTTAGTTTTCCAATTCAGGTAGTAGACCAACCCAATTCCGTCACCTAACTTTGTCCAAAAAACATCTAAATCCATTCTTCTTATGACAGAAATTAAAGCATTCTATAATAAAATCTGATTTTTTATGACAACCAAGGATAATGTGTCACCCCATTAATGGTGAATATTTTGTATTTGACTTGAGCGGTTATGGGTTCATTAGGGAACATTTATTACTCTAGTCTACTGGCAGTTTTGTAATTTCAGGCTAATTACTTCAAAAATTCACAAAAATTAAGGTTTTAATTGAAAAATAATAATTCCACTTGGTTTTGATTCGTGAAACAAGCATACACCTCTAAAAACATGTGCCCCTATTGGAATTGGCCCCAAGAATTGGCCCCAGGATGTTCAAATTAATCCTTAAATGCCGAAGGGGGGACCTCGAAATCTTCCTTTTCTATTACCGTGTGAATCATTGACCTCCAGAATTGCAAAAGTAGTCATTGGAAGTCAAACTACTGTAGAAGATCTTCCCTTTCCAAACCAAATTTAGATGATAAATAGTTGCACTTTTGTCCTATACAGTTTGATTCCTTGTCATCCATCGTACACAAAACTTCCGCCTCGACGTTCAAGGGTTAAGGGGGTGATAGGTAGTTCCACCTTACTCCATATCCGTCCAAGATTAGAACCAGCAAGAAGGGCATGCTCTTCAGCTTCAGCTATCATAATTCTACTGGCATGGGAGACTGATGTGCGGGTTTCTGACAACAAAATTGACAAACTTGGAAAGTAGCAATCCTACGCTCTCTAGATGTGAAGTAGAAACAGTGCGCTCCCAGGGATAAAATCCATCCAACGTCCAGATAAGAGCCATTCAAAAACGTAACCATTTCACAGCATGAGCAACTGTCTCGATCTAAAAGTGAGCCAAAAAATCCCACTCAGGTTGGGTTTCACGGAGATTATGTTGGTAAAACCATTTGGTGTTTCCAACAAGATGATTTCACCAAATCCTGCACGCTACGTCTCTAGTCCACTTTTAATAATAACCCTAAAACCCACGTGCATCTCTGTACAGAGTGACAAATTTCCATTATCCTATACAATTTGCAAGTACTACTGGTGTTCAATGCATGCACTATGGTACATGTTCTAGTGCAGAAGATGAATACCTCCTGGTAAAGCAAAATCTCATATCAGCAGCGCCTGGAGTGCCAAGACCTAGACTAAAACAGGTGCTACATACACCACCACCAGCATTTCCAGGTACATTGCCTCCACATCCAGCGGTATTAAGCCGACGGAGATGGGAGTCCTGCTACTGTTTAGAAAATGTGAGCCTCACACCAGAACTGTCAGTATGGAAATATAACGTCCACCTCTTGACCTCCTCAGGCATCCACAATGTGTGCGTCTAAATCATCAGTCGATAGATATAGCCTCTACTCAAGAACTCCAGTCATCATCCCAGCTATCAACTTGTGAGAAACTGGACCCCAGCTCTCCACCTGAGATGTGGGGCTCCGGAGATTGAAACGTTTCACCATTGTGAGTCTCCAAAAATTCAATAGGATCACCTCAAAATCGCAGGATGGCAATCCACCTGTAAAGATAAGACAGCCTCTCACCTGCTGTGGTTAATTTGCTGCAACAAAAATTAGGTAGTACTCTATCTCAAGCAGTCGTCCTTGGCTTTTTGAACTTGAACTTGATCTTCATGATATCAGGTCCAAGATTCTCAACCTTGGTACCCTCCAGCTGTGAAAAATCATTGACAGGTACATCTAAAGCAGGCTTCTCCTCTAATTTTACATTTATGTCTTCTTTCCGGTGTTTATCCTCTTTGGAAGACTTGTGCCCTTCTTGACGGTGACGCTGCTCTCTTTCCTCTTTCCGTTTCCTCTTCTTGTCTAGATACTCTGGATCATTGTGCTTATCATGCTTCCTCTCTTTGCGATCCTTCTTCCTGTCTTTACGATCCTTCTTGTCCTTCTTGTCATGTCTTCTCTCCTTCTTATCCCCAGAGTGCTTCTCTAACCGCTTTTGAGATTCATTTTCCTGTGTAGCGTCCTGTGTATCAGCACCGTCCTGTGTACTAGTCTCCGTACCCATCATTCCAGAGAGACTGTTATAGCGCTGAAGCTCTGGGGTCTGAGACACACCAAACGCCTTCCTAGAATCATCTCTAGATTCTCCCATGCCATCAAGAGTATCTTCCCCGTACAGATCAAATGGGGGCTCCTGTTCCGTACTTGCCCGAGAATCACTCCCTTGATAAGTAATAGGCTTATGAAATCCTCGGGGAATGGCAACTTCAGTGTCCTCATGGTTTAGCTCCTCAGTATCCTGGGGTTTCGATATTTGATCACCTTCAGGAATCCTGTCTTGCGTATCATTCTCTGTCCCAGAATCCACCTTATTTGTGTGCAGAGCTTGCGACTCCTCCGGCTCTATATGGGATGATTCAAGCTGAGTGAAAGGATTTGAGTCTATAACCTCGTGAAGATTCAATTCCTCTTTAACAGAAGGTGGAGAATATACAACTTGATGCTCGGTGGGCACAGCCCCAGTGGATACTTCTAAAGCCTGATTTGTATCGTCACCTGCAATGTCGCAGAAGGACTAACCCGATTAGCACATCAAAAATCTTAACACGATGTGTTTAAGGTGAACACCATAAAACATTGAAGCAATCACAGTAGAGGAGCCTAATAGCCTCGATTACATTTGCAAATCTCAGTCAAAATATCTAGTACAATCAATGCACCAGTTACGATTAAATAGGCATTGAAGCAAGGATGGGCACTCCATTTCCTTAAAACATCAATTCAATAAAGAACACGAGACAAGTACAAACTTGCACCTGCTGGCGATCTCGAAAATTTGAACTTCACGAATAATCTTCCTTTAGCGTCGAACAACTCTCGTCTACCCCCGGAGCTTCCGCTCTCTGCCCGCTCAGCATTATCTCTAGAAACACTTGGACGCCCAAGTCGGACTTTCAAAGGCTCTGGCTGAGGGGCAGGAGGTTGTGTAGGTCGAAGGCGAAGTTTGAAAGAATTCTTAGTCTTTCCAAACCTCTTGTCTTGAGATAGATGATGAGGGGCCAATTTGGAGAGACATTCAACCGAGCGATACAACGATGCAGACCTGATTGACAGCTCCAAGTCAGCATAGTACTTACAATTCTTGAATATCGACTAGCTCCCATCCCAATTTCATTTAAAAAAAAATTGCCGATGGGGAAAAATATGCAAGTAGAATGCAAAATATGTCATACCTGCCGGCAAGAACCTGCAAAAACGAGAAGATGCTATGCCGAAGCAGAACATTATGGAAAGCCTTGCTGCTGTCTAGCAAAGCCAACAGTCGAGCTACAGTAACACCCCCAATTCTAGAGTTGCCCTTCTCTGTGAGAGAGCCCAAACGGACCAAGTGCTTCATAACTTTGTTTTGAACTGCACCACGACCACTGAACCCGTAAGAAACACAAAGGCTAGAAGCCGTAAAGCAAGATGTGCATAGCACCCATAGATTGCCCAAACCAAGATCATTGAACAGAAATCTAGCCACATAGGATAGGTCCATAGGTTCTGATGAAGAGAAAACATGTTACTACATTGCGCACAAATGTAGAGAGAAGCGTGTAATCAAAGACTTCACCTGCAAATGACTGGTCATCATGGACAAGCTGTAACGCAAGCATAACTACTGCTTCCAATCCTTTAGAATGAAATTCTATATCCAATATCGCTTTCAGCGCTGCCACTCGCACTTGCCATTGGACCTTGTGCTCTTTGAATGGCTTTAACAATTGTTTCACTCGTTCCTGGACAAGGGAGAACCAGCTTGTGTCATCGCTCTGCCCATAAAAACAAAGGGACATAATTTAGCAACATCCACACAACATTCGCGTGCAGGCCAACGGATAGCCACTGGGATAGCTTACCGTAGGTAAAGCATGAGAAAAGCGAATAGCGAGCTTCGCAAGAGTATGGATGCAGCTAATAGTCACAACTCCGTTATAACTTGGCATTAACCTGTATCCACCAGCAATTCCTAATGTCAGTGTACCGCTCTTGAAGTCACCAGATGAGCAACAAAGTGACATTATTATGGTCCATGCCATTGCAGTTGTTCAGAAAATTGAGTACAATTGATTTAAGTTAAGGCCTGCCTATGTAATTCAGCGGCAGGAACTCGAACTGTCCCGAGCTTGCCACTTCCACAGGCAGATAGAAATACCGATATATAGGCTTTCCGAAAGGACCGATGTCAAGCTCGGCATGCATCAAGAAATAACACATTGTAAAAGTGAAATGGAAGATCAGGTAATAGACTTACCTATCATACTGCAAGAAGCGATCAATCTGCTTCAACATCCGTGCTAATGTTTTTAAATTCTGTTTCAAAGAGCACCACACGTTTAGAAAGAGATATTAATGCTGCCCAAGTTTACTATCCATCAGATTAGTTCCACAGCAGATACTTCGAAATGTACAAAAAGTATATTCGAAGAAAGAGAAGCTGACGAACGAAAACTAGCTTGTCACTACAATGGACTCAACAAACGTAATGGCTATTTCTGTCAAGAAACTGAAAGGGATCGCGGGACTCCCACCTGCTGCCCGAACTCCAGTGACCCTACAGATTCAATGACTGAAGCTAGCCAAAATACATCAGAGTACGCATTTCCACTGTTGTCATTATGCTGTCCCATCCCAAAACAAAGACTTCACTTTGAGAATAAAATATACTCCCAAAAGTAAAACGGTCCATGTTAATTAGCATGATCATAAATAACCTAAAAAAAAGAAAACCTTTAAATCTGCATACGCACAACGCGCATTCAAAGAAGATGTACACCAAAGATATTCAATTAAGAGTCGCATCTACAAGAACTACACACATAAGAAGAAACCTTAAGAATATGTAAAATTAAATCAGTTGCTTCCAACGGGCTCTTGCCGTCGTTCCCACGAACTTCAGCAACTGCTCCTGGAATCGCCTGCATGAACCAACAACGCAAATTGTATACTCAAAAGCGGGAAGAATTGTATTCATCAGAAGTCCTGGTAATCAGACTTTCAAGAGGTTTTAAATTGAAGAATGTCATCAACGACGTACAACGTCCTGATAGGTTTGAGAATTTAGACAATTAAATTTGGATTAAGCGAGTTCATTCCAATTTCACATCTCGAAGTTTGAAGCAGATGTAAACTACGCTACCTCAGACAAATACACTTCCAAGTCAGATGTTAAGTCCAAAAAATAAAATACGTCTACTGCCAAAAATCAAATCGCAGAGACCAGGTGTATTAGCGAATCTACCTCCAAAACAAAATATTCAGAGAAATCGTGAAAATCGTTTGGTCTGTGTGCCCCCCAGTACACCCATAACCCGTCCACCACAGTAAAAATCTCTTTCTGGTCTCGAAACCATTAAAACCTCCTTACTTGGTATAAGCCAAAGTCAATTTCCTAACAAATAGAAAGGCAATCGATCTGTGCATCTAGAGGGGGCACAGAAGAGGACTCACTTGGGTAAACCTATATCAGGATCAAAGCAACGACTTTTATAATACTTTATTAGATTCTGTAAACCCATGTAACTTGTACCCTGCACATAAATATGGGAGAAAAGTGAGCGAAAATGATGCAATGCATCTACGGTATGCGGAAAGTACACACTACTTTATTAAACTTCATAGTCTGATTTCCACTAAATATGAGCATCTGAGGTCAAGATAAATGCTCAACACAGGAAACAGATGAGGCTAATCAACATCTCCAGCAACCTCAAAATTAAAGTAACAAATTCGTGCACAATAAGACACACATAATGGAATGTGCTTCATACACCACAAATGGCTGCGTGAGGGAAAGCACACCTCTGAGGCAGTACTAGCGAGCGCAGTAGCTGCTTCAATTCTCACGCGGCAGAAGACCTATAATTGTTAAGGGAAAACAGTCAATGCCAGGTGATAAGTAAAATGAAATTCTTGTGTTTATCAAACTACGGTATGCGAGAGTTCTTGTGTTTATCAAACTCTCGCATACCGTAGATCAAACTCTCGCACTACAGATGTGATATACAGACAATACTCTAAGTGGAAAAATATGCATCCTTCGTTGAAAGACAAGAAAACCAAGATATCATTACATGGTTGTTGCAGACCATAGATGTACCCATTCACACACGTACCTTGGGATCATTAAGACAATTGTTGAGAGCATTGACTTGAGCAAACGACGTCCGAGGATGGGCACGTAATGCCGCCACAGCTTGTATTTGACCAATGACATCCCTGTCTTTCTCCAACTGGTTTATCTGTACAGAAAGCGAATCATCCAGAATAAATACCCAAATAGGAACCGCTTGTCAAAATCATACTCACCACTCATAGATTCAGACTTAAAATATCTCAGAAAAGTGAACATCTGAAGCAGTTCGTTAAACATACCCACATATGCTCAGGTTGAAGTAGATTTAACTCCGCTAAATATTCTAGCTCCGGATCACCGCGTATCCATAACAGTGGTGACTCCAAACTGTCGGAAATCCATAAACAACAACAACAACAACAAAACCTCTGTCAGAAAACAAATACCTCAGCGTCAAAAGTAAAGAAAGGTAAAATAATGTCATCGCCTAACTCTTGTATCCAAGATAACGGGAGACAGTAAAGCAAGATAGAAAACCAAATGAGAAATCAAAATCCGCCAATTTACAAGAGCTGTCTGTAGGCACCTTTGAGCTGGAGTAGCTTCCACATTATCCTCCAGAGCTTCACCCTTGGTTCCTTTCTTAGGACGCTGAATTCGCCGACCAGCCAGCTTGGAATGGCACTGAAGTTCCAAAAGTTGGTAACAATCACCAGCCATCGGTAAGCTTGGATGATCATACATACCATCCAACTCGTGCAGCCTTATACTCATCATCCCAGGCCACCCCATGTCTGAGGGGCGGTGCTTTGACTCAGGAGCTTCAACTTTTCCTGTAACTTCCACATGCTTAGGCAAGGCAGTAGACTCCCGGCGAACTGCAAGCTCTACCATGTTGCGCCTCTTGCTGTATACAAACCCCATCCTACCAACAAACAGCCCCAGAACATAAAATTTCTCAGAAATTTACTAGGATCTGATCCCCAAGATCATTTCGTGGCAGCATGAGCGGGATGCATTCTGTGAAATCATGAGCAGCGCCCACAAATACTACGGAGAAAGCACAGCTCTGAGCTGATCTTCGTGATTTCAAAGTGAGAATCGCGAAGTCTGACACGTCCTAGTGAAGAAGTCCATCATAAGAACCAAACATTGTTTCAAATTTACAACGAAATCCAGAAGAATTTCAGGATTTTATCAGTCACACCCTCTTGTGAAAACCTTTTCAAAAGGCTGATTCGTGATTCAAAATGTAAAAATCAATCTTAGGCTCAGGCCTTTTGTCTCTCTCACTAATGACAATAGAGCCTCAGCACAAAACTTGTCTCCCTCTCAAACTATTAGATATTCATATAAACCAACAGTCATCTGTTTCACCAAGTATTAACATCGCTGCAAAATCCGACAAAAGATCAAAACCCAAGCCGATACCTTCTTTAATTCTCAATAACCGTGACAAATAAAAGGCTTTTAAGACAAACCTCAAACGAGGGCAACCTGACGATTCAACCCAGCGTGGAAAAAAATCCTTCAAGAAAGGACGTTCCAGATTTCCCAATTTGTTTGCGAAGTGGCGAAACTGCAACACCATGGAGATTCTTAGCGGACAAAGTAGAAAAATTGGAGAGTTTGCAGAGGAAATTCATAGTGTAATCTAGTGTGAAGACACTCTGACTAACCATAAACACGAATATTTAACTACTTATTTACAGATACTCAAAGTTAGAGCTGTCTCTGTAAATGCAAAATTGAAGGATAAAAAACGTAAGAAAAACACCTCTGTAGTGCTAAGGGTTCGATTCGTCCGGTTAGGATCTTGTGCCCTCATGATTATTCTCTGTAAAACCTGCAACATTCAAATCTCCAGTTCAACACAGGAAACTTTACAATACAAAACAAGGTTCCAAAGTGATGCATCGGCAATCACTTACTAACGATAATCTATACCTTTCGAAATGGCTCCGGACCCATTTGCTTTTCCAACATTTGCACGACCGCAGTCTGTAGCACATGAAACCAAGTATATGATTCAGTATCTAACAGCAAATACATCCACTCCCCAAGTACAAGTACGAAGACCGACTGCTGGCCCATGTGAATCAGGAGTGGAGTTGTTACCAAGCAAAAAGGATTGAAGTATGCAAAAACATTTCAATAGCCGATCAAGTGAGATTAATCTCTCATTACAGTCCATCAAGCTAAGAGATAAATGAAAAATGAAAAATAAATAAATAAACTTAACATTCATTGATAAGCCAAAGAATCTATAAATCCTTCAAGCGGAATTGAAAATATAGTCATCACATTGAACACAGCGTATGCTTCTGAGTGACACTTGATCAAGAGTGACTTGGTAAGAGTTTCGTGTGTATCACAACGTACAGCTTTCCAAGTTCTAACTTTCCCAAGAACACCAAGGTTTTCAGTGCCACACATGTATATATCCACCCCAGCTGGCGGGCTTAGGACAGGTGCTCCATCGACTTCTACCAAGCAGACCGCTTCGTTGGCCTGCAAGAGAAAGTGAAACGGAACACTATAAACTGTTTCACTGAAGAGGAAATTCTCAACAGTTACCAAAATCTCGGTCTCAAACATAAGTACTCGACTATGATCTCATAAAAATTACTGCTGCAGAGTATACGGTTCCAATTTGAGTCGATAGGAGCTTCAATCTTCCCACCCTTTCACTCCTGCCAACAATTACCTGTATGGAAGAGTATCAAACACTAACCTGCAGAAGGATACAAAGTGAATAAAGCAATACCTTATACCGTCTAAAGCGGGCTTCATTGTTTCCAAGAAAACGCTTGACAAAAAGATCAGTGAGCATTCCAGCCAAACCTTCCAAGAGCCAATCTGAAGAACAATTCATGCAGGATCAAAACCACTCTTAATTTCCAGCATAACAGCAATAGATTCATAAAACGATATCTCTGACACCGTAGATATGCTGACTGCACTGTAAGCTTAAAATACGGAGACTAGACATATGGGAGCATTTTTTGTGATAGGCTGTACTATCTACCTTGAGAAATTCTACAAACCTTCTACATATATAGATGTATATATTACAACCTCAAATGAGAGGCAACTCCCACGCTCCCAATCTCAGTCACAAAAAGTTACAAATATACAACTACACTTTAACTCAGATATTTCTAGCCCCATCATAAATGAATAAATATGAGCCTACCATCCGCTGGAGAATCAGGAGTTATGAAGATGCCAAACCACTGCTGAGCCAAAGCATGTGCAAGCTTGATACGTGTACCAATAGCCTGGACAAAAACCAACACGATCCCGAATTGTTATCCAAGAGTATTTTCAAAGAGTAAGAAAAATACGGCCTATGCCATCGCCATCCACATAAATTGTACCACATACACCAAACAGCAGATAATATCAATGATAGCCGTTATACAAAATACATGCCCAGTAGACACAAGCATTCATCATTATCACTCTAAAGTTCTGTCTGCATTTACACGAAAAGAAACTCAACAAGCCGATGCGCACAAATATCAACATAAAATACCAACTTTTGATAAAAGCAAAATTTTCTAATGAACAACTAGCTCCTAGTACCAATCTGGATTATCTCATGTCCATGTTAAGAAAATGTGTTGCAGGATGACACCTTCAGCAAATAATGAGAGACATCTTTAAGAGATTTGCAAAGGTACGGAAGGTGTGAGACTTGTAAGTCACAATATCATACCCTACCTCATCAATAATGTGCTCATCTGCCAATAGATTCGCACTAAAAGTTGCTACGGACGCTCCAATGCTGTTAGTTGAGATGACAGCCTCACCAGGGAGAAACACATGTTTATAGCATCCAAATGGAAAAGGAGCCCCCAGATATTCTTCATATAGGCTGGAAAATGAAACAAAGAATATGCAATGAAGTTCAACCAAATAGACTGTAATAGTCATGCATGTATGGAAACTTGGGAAGGTTAAAGATTCAACTACATGGTGTATTCATAGCTTTGTAAATCATCAAACACATATTTCATCATGAACAAATTCATTACAATTTGGAAGTAACGCAAAAGCTTTCTTTTCGTTATCATATCAATTTATAGCAGTTCTGAATTCAATCCATGACTCTTTGACAGAAACTCAAAGAAAGTTGAATTTTACATTGTCGGATTAAAGAGTCCTCACTACAAAACAAATACGACTCTCAAAAGATGCATACTTGTGGAGAGCACGTTTATAAATTTAAGGTACAAGTACAGAAAATTCCTAAGCAAGCTCTAAAAATTAGTTGGAAAGGCTAAGAAACAAAATGAGGGTAAAAAATGCACCTGAAAACAGTGTGAAAGGTACTGATAGAAGCATTTAATGTTGCGTCCATGCCCGGCATACATAAATGTGACACATTTGAATGATGACGGTCTGGAAGAACAAATAAAGGTGCAACAACCAGGGACACAAAAGATGCTGATGTTGGAATTGGAAGGCTGTATACAAACGTCTTGAGGTGAGTTCCTTCCTTGCTGTACACCTGCTCACACATCCAGCATACCATCATAAATATCAAGGGACAATCCACTAACCAATCCTCAAGTCTACTGGAGAGTCATTCTGGAATACAGGAAACATGTAGACATGCTTGATACTCATGCACTAAAATTCAGAAATATATTTCAAAACAGTGTTTATAAGAACGAATAGATGAAAAGATGAAAACGAGGTCTAAAACCGGAAAGAGTAGAGTTGCACCATAGAAAATACTGCGTAAATCCAAACATCCCTAAAATGTGAACTGGATGCTAAGAGCAGCTTTAGTAACATAAACGAATGAATAAACAATTCCATTCACGAAAAGAACACACGACACGGACGGCAGAACTCTAACCTGGTGAAGCAATTTCCCATTGCTCACTGCAACATACTCTGAATGAACTGTAAACTCAAGGTCGAAGCTGGCAAACGGTAAACAGGATCGCAAAATTATAAGTAAGGTTCACTACGATAACAAATTGGACAAAGCAGACATGATACATGATGCGTGCAATGACCCTGCCCTGAAAGTATCCAAATAGGCATTTGAGCATGGTTCTCAATAATAAAATACTTTAATTCTTTGTTGGATCTTGTTTGCAATTGAAAAAGGGTTCCAACAAATCGTTCAATATATTTTTCGGAGAGTTGAATCAGTTCCAAAAACTTATAAACAACACCATCATGGATTGACATTAAGTAATAAACTCAGAAATAACAAGGGCAGCAATTTCATATGTGACACCTCCTACTCCCTTATTGGTCCAATCAATTTACAACACAACTAACTAAAACATATCTACCCAGCTAATGTCCTATCATCACAAAAAAAATTGCAATTAAAAAGTGGAGTTCACTATGATTTCCTCCTTTAAAAAATATGGAAGTTAACGTCATTCCAGCAGGTGCCCCTTGACTAATTTGCACTTTCGACGAACACCAAAGGCAGTCATTTGGAAGCAACGATCCAGCAGAATAAAAACTCCCAAGCAATTAAAACCAGAGTAAACATCACACTGGCACCGCTTCAGGAGGTCAAATCATTTCTTGCTATAGTACCTGCACCGTTGTAAAGTTGAGTCCACACAAGGAAACCAGCAACGAGCTCGCCTCAATTGGTTGTTGGTGTGAAACACGTCTCCTTGAAAATGAGCTCCTGAAGATGGCTTCTCTACCCAATACTCCACACGCACAATTTTTACCTGTATAGTCACAGTAAGTTGCCTTTTAAGTCAATTATTCAAGCACTTAGTGGAGTAGAGGAAGGCCAAAAATTAAGAAACCGACAATCCAACCAGAGACCCTCCACTTATTACACACAAGTACCACATGCATACAGTCTGAGGTAGCAGCTTATTACCTCTTCTGATTCAGAGCCACGAACAGCCTCCAAATTAGACGCCTCAGACTTTGTATCATGCGCTGACTGTGACAATCCATTCTCCAACCCTACTTCAGCCTTCACCTGTAGAAGATATCTTCTTAGTCAGTGGGCTGATACATTTCAAATATAAAATCACTATCAAGATACCTATCATCTTCCACAAAGAAACTCTTCAAAAGACATAACGCACTAGAATACATTTGAATTTCCTATATGCTAATGCGCTTACGGACTTCATTATCAAATTGTGTTAGGTCGCTTGACCTGACGAATTCAAACCTATCCGGGTTGTAACACATTAGCATGAAAATTCTTGAATATCCACCATTCATGAACATGTGAAGAGGTATGTCAAATTGATAAATCAAGAAAATCAAGAAAATCAAATGATAGTATGATCATTTTACTCAATTATAAGGAATGTGGAATACATATATACTACAATGTATTTTATTATATAACTTTCTCATGCCAACTCCAACCGGATAACAATTCATACGGATGGAACTAGCTCGTTTAGAATACAAACTTTGTAGTTTACTGCCACCTCAGTCGAGATATGCATAGAGACACAATCTTCTCGAGATCATGTAGTACTACTAGAACACGTAGGGGCTATTTGCACTCTAGAAAGCTCACCTCCAGAGTCGTTTTAAGTTCTTGGCCTGGGTCTGTAGGTGTTGACAAAGCAGGAGGATCAATAACGAGATCAGGTTGAGATTCCATATAAAGATCGTCAGAGTACTTCCGATAGGCATCGTCGGCAGCCTCCAGGTGCGACTTGGTGTAAGGTGCAGGGTCAGGCCCATAGTTAAGGTTCGCCTCATAATAACTACGTTGATTAAGAATTTTGAATTGAGCTTCCACGCCATCGACGAGAACCTGTTCAATATGAAGGTCCCGGGCATGCAATCCAATTTTCCCTTGTCTTGCAGCAACTTTTAGTTCTGTATGCCTGTATCACAAAGTCTACTTAAGAATATATATACCAATTTTTATCTTCCACACTGGCTGTGCTTGAAACACAAATGAGCCTCGAAATGAGGTATAAAAGTCATGACTCCGAAATCTGAGCGAGAGCCTGAACTAAAACCCTAAGCACTAAACCCTACTCATAAACCCCTGATCAGGTGGAGTCAGCAGAGTGTAATGACTTTCACTCAAATCAGAAGTATCCCCAAACTCCCAGTCATCATAGTGATTTCACTATCTGAAATTCCTAATAGGTTCAGAAGTAAAACAACAAAATCATGACGCTATTTGACAGCTTCAGTTGCAGAAGCACGAGATGCTAACAGCCTGCTTAAAATCGTGAGACATTAATTTGTCGAGTCTCAGACAGAGTGCTCACCCATAGATCCGCTGAGATGGTAGGTCGATGGCCACACAGAGCTTCTGGTGAAGTATTGTGCTACATGATGACGCAACCCCTTCGTCTGCCTTGATAACCCCTACATCTACTCACCAATTGTAATTAGAGGACGATTCACTACGGAGATTTCATTGCCAGGGAGCTTCTCCATAAAGAACGGCAAGTATCTGTCTGTTGTGCTTCAGCAATTAGATTCGAGTTTCAGTCTGCAAAAAGCTACCTGAGAGTCTGTGCTCCTTCTGCTTCTGTTTCCGTTGCTTCGCCATTGCTGAACCTCATTTCCAGCTCTTACAATTGCGTCTCCTTCGCCATAGTTCCTTTGTCTATTGCTACAGTAAATCAACCCTAAACACAAAAAATACAGATATTCATAAGTAGAACAAGTCTACAGCGAAACAAGTGTTCTCTCTCGTCGATTCCAATGCTCTCAATGCACTTATTGCCTTCCATGTTAAAAAATTCTTCAATACTAGAGCTATCATTTCAATTCAAAATAATATGAAACCCGAGATTTCTCCCTTCCACACCCTCCTTCCTTCCCTTTTCTTGACACACGTTCAGCAACCCTACCTAAAGAATAACTCGAATATCAAAAGCAAGTGCCTCACGCGTCTCGTCTGCAGAAAACAGCGCTGTTAACCAAATGCAAGCCCATGATTCCAAGCATTCCTACGAACCACCGTTCTCCTGGCTATGCGAAGAAGCGCATTGCTCTACCTTCAGGTCATACGGTTTCTTAATTACTAGTCCTTCTTCACGCGAGGAAGCCATGGTCTGCTGTGAGCTCCGCATGCGGCGGTGAAGAGCGCCGGAGGTGGGAGAGGCCTGTTCCGATTGTGAAGGGCTAGGGTTTGCGGTGCCCAAGAAACTCCGAAACTCGACACAGATAGTGCCTGAAATGGCGACGGAAGGAGGGTTTTATGGCGGTGCAGCGAAAGAGTTGGCGCGTCCAGAAGCACCTGGCGAGACTCGAGGACCCGGAAGCATCTCAAACGAACGAAACGGAAAGGACTGCTGCAGCGTTGGGCAGCGAAGGTTACGCGAGTCACGCTAGGCGCAATGCACCAACTAGAAATGGTTGTGCACCTGCTTGGACGACACCCCCCCTCCAAAGCAAACACTCACCCTCCCTGCGCTCGGATGAGCCCCGCACACCACACCACCGAATGCACGCAATTAAACTAGGAAGATTGTTGTGGACCATTTTGGTCCATTTGGCAAAGCTCCACTTACTGGATTCACAAATTCTTTTTTTCTTCAAAAGAATGGTAAATCAAGGAATATTTTACATGTCTTTTGGTCAACTCAGTTTTGGTAAAGGAAAGGCTACACAGGACAAGTGGTAGATGCTAAATTGTATAGCTTCCCGTGGGAACCCTAAAAGGGGCCGGGGTGAACTGACCCCCTTGCTCATCCTCGAAGGAAAACTCTGAAATTTTTTATTTCCCACGCATGATAAAATTTGCAATTTTTGAATTCATATTTGCAATTAGAAGTCCCAAATTAGCTAGGAAAGATGTAGAGCATGGATTTTCTAGGCACAAAATAGAGGGTCTTTTTTTCACTTGCACTCTCTGGACTTGACTAGGGGGGGGACCAGCGAGGGGGTTAGGTGACTACCATATTCTTGCTCTTTCAGTTGCAAATATGGCTAGCTCTTTTAATTCATTAGATGAAATTCAGCCCTTCAAGAGGGCCGTTTTAGGTTGGTTCCCATTGTTGGGAACCAACCATTGATGTCATGGGGAAAAAAATCATTTAAAAGATATTTAAAAATTAAAATATTTAAAAATATTTAAAAATATTTAAATCATTATAATTAGTTTTTTTTAATAATTAAAAAATAATTTATTATTATTTTCTAACGTGGTAGTCTCTTGACTACGTCACCTTGCTACATTCCCTCATTAAAATCTCATCTAATGCCCTAAATGATTCCATTGACAATCCCAAAGATAGCATCCCTTGAGATTGTAGAATATTAAATTAATCTTTTGTTGCATGGTGATGTGTATTGAATTCATGAAATAATGACTTTTCAATTCAATTCCAATCCAACTCAACTCAATTTAACTATTTGAATCCCAATTCCACACTCTAAGCAAATTTCTACTACTGTACATAAAGATGTAAAAGAGTAAATTTTGGTTTTGGATTAGGGGTCTGAATTGGATTATAGTTCATAATGGATATGGTTATTGGTTAACGCCCCTTTCATGCAAAATGCATATTTCAATCATTTAGGATGACCCATTGTCATCCTTTTCAATCTTACTTTAAATTGATCATATTTATGATTTTATTTTAGCAATACAATGGCAAATTGAAGGTATTCTCACAAGTATTTTGGTCAAATCAATTTTCAATAAAAAAACACGTTTATAGGTTGTCAAAGCAAAAACATATAGCTTGTCATTGTTGTCCCTAGGTGGGACTATTCGTGTTCGTTTGGATTCTAATGTTGTTTAGATCACCAATTTTTGAAATGGTTCATAACTACTTTCAATAGTTGTAGGACATCATCCACAACTTTGTACACAACAAGAGGTCAACCAATTCAAATTTGGTATTCCTCTTCATCAAATGACAAATCCAACTCTCCAAAGTCTATCTAGCATTTTCCAATCATCAAGCCAATGCTACATTGTCTCCTCCTTTCTAATAGCTTTTTCAATTCCATGTGGAGCAAGATTTCTTTCAAAAGGCTATAATGTGCTACGTGTCTTCAACTATAGAAAACATGCCCACTAGTATCGCAAAGCATGTAACGACCTTTGGGTTCTTTTCGTAGTATAATTTTCCAAATGAATGATTCAAATATGTCTATAAAAAAGACATATTCCACTTATATTGAAAAGGCAAAAAACTTGCAATCCAAGGAAATAGGGCAATTGAAGTTCACCATTGAAAATCTCCAATTATTTGTCTTTCTTGTGGTGAAGTTGTTCCTTCAATACTGAGCCTTCACCAACTTACAAAGGAAAACAATGACAAATAAGCCCCTATAATTGAGCTCCACAATCTCCTTTAGCTATCCAACATACTTTACTTCTTTCAAAACTAAATTTCTATCCTTCAAACCTACACAATACTACTATCAAAATGTGCTTGCCATACTTAACCCCTAAATGCCTAAACCTTTCCAAGCGTGTTTTTCCTATGAAAAAAGAGCATGGGATTATAGTTATCTCCAATGAAGCAAATTGTGTTTTTTTTCAAAATTTGACCATGTTTAAAGAGCTTGCTTATTAGAATACATACCAATTTTGACTCTGAAATTGCATAGGAGTTATGAAATTATAAGAAGAGAAATGTATGAATTCTATTTTTAGTATGCTATATCCTTCACCACAATGTTTCAGAAATTTGCACATAAAAGTTTTTGGGATGGGAGGTGACATGAACAACTACAAATAGAGTTAGTACCCTAAAAATACACTCTCAAAAAACTTAATTTCACATGAAAAGCTATGAAACTTGTTACACAATCCACCTTGCAATTGTTGAATGCAATTTTTTTTATAAGTAGAAATTGCAAATAACTCCAAATCAACACTTGCAAGTATAAATTTTCAATGGTGAAAATCATGAAAACATTTTACACTTTATACTAGGACCATTTTCAAAGCAAATGGGTAAGTACAATTTTTTAGATCTCAAATCAAGTGAAATTGACAAGCTTTGCTCAAAGTTGGGAAATGAAAGTTGGAAAATTGGCAAGCTTTAATCTTCACTAATGGTACATATATGCATTTGAGGATGTCTCAGAAATCAAATATTTACCTTTTTCAATGAAAAATGAAAGCCTCCAATGTTAACCCTCAAAATTACTCGTAATTTTTTTTTAAATTGTCAAAATGAGCCTGAAATTTCAGATCAAGCATACATGGTTGCTTAGGCATTTAGGTCTTCAAGTGACTTTCCAAGCAAGCCATTCACAAAAAGGTTTCCAAAGGTTCATATCGAGCAATATTTGGTTGGAAGCTTCAAAGGAAGTTTGGACAACAATGCTATTTATTCTTCAACTTCTTTTGCATTTGTCTATTCTGCAATCTTCTCCAACCAAATTTTGAATAAATTCAGTTGTAGGATTTATATTAGGTATGGAAGTACTATGTGTTGCCCTCATTGTGGATGTTGTCTCCTTAAGAGTGTTTGTTATCTACTAAGGTCTTCTAAATACTCCTCATAATACAAACATGAAGGATAAAATAAAAATTGTGGTTATACACATGATAATATAATCTATCAATGCAAAATCTACAATCTTCAATACATGTCTTCAAAGCAAACATTAGTTAGCATACATTAGGAGGTGTTTATTGTTTCAATCAATATACATATAAAACAATGTCAACATCTATTGAAATCACAAGCTAGTAAGAGCTCTAATCCTTAAATATGATAGATCAAATCATATGGAACCTTAAACTTTCTTGCTTCAAGTTATTATAGGACACCACAATAATATACCAATCAATCATTGTTCTTTACGACATTAGCCATCATTTTTCTACAAGAAATATTTTTTCACACACATATTCTATACACACTTAATAATCACAAGTTTTTTTTTAATTCCGAGTGATAAAATATGTCATATAATTACTACCGCAAGCCCAAAGTCACATACAAAAAGCTCCTTAATGAGGTGAAATGTGAAGTAGATCATAATGTCAATAAAGATGGGTGGCATTTCCTTCTCCAAATAGGACATGGTCTCTACCAAGCTACGTCATCCAGAAGTTGCTCCTCTAATGCCTCTATATCCATGTATTTGACCTTTGAGTAAACTCTCTAGAAGATCCTACTCAAACAAATATTAGTGGCTACAACCTTTTTGTCTCCAATGTTACAAAGACACACTAGTAAGATCCTTTGTAGCAAAATTTGCCCCAAAATGTGTTGATCATTGAGCCCTTGTAGTTTTCCTTCATTGATGCGCTTGAATGTGCAAATTGGACACATAGTTGAAAGGAGTTTTAATAAAACAAGCGTATCCATGAATTCACATTGATCTTAGGGACCTACTCATATATATGGCATGTTGAGCATCCCAAGTCATTCTTTCGATCTTAGAGCCTCTTTTCTTCAGCTACAATTGTGGATGAATATTACTATGTTTCATGTCAAATCTGATGGATGTGTGCCCATTACAATAATCGAGATATTTTTACAAATATTTTTCTCACAATGCATTACATTTAAGACATGATGCACTACTAGATTCTACAATATACAATGGTAAGTAAAAAAGTCTAAATCGGCTTACACAATCTAATGTGAGCATATAGTGTGGGATCAAAAACCATATACACATCCTAGATAACTCTAGAAAAAATCATATAAAAACAATCAATGTGCCCACATATCTAGAGTTCAAGATCCTTACATGAACTACTAACTTGTTGAAATAAGTCCAACATTGTAATACAATAATACACATACTTTGTCCTAACATAGACTAGTTGATGCCCACATTGTACCCACAAAATGTAATAATTTCTTCATAATATATAAATTATTGGTAGTCATAACAACACATCATATATACAAAAGTAAGTCTATTCAATTGTCATTACTTTTCAATGATTGCATTGCAAACCCTTGCACATGACACATGGAGCAACAAAAAATCAAAGGCTATAATGTATTACCACCCAATAATGCAAGCTAAATATGACACTAATTTGTTTGCCATTGTATTCTTTGCTTATGTAAGCCTCTTGGCTATATAACACTCACTTTTTTTCCATCCTCAAAACTCTCACTTTTTGTGCCTAAAAGGATACATTGGAAGTTTGCAATGCTCTAGTTTACAATCAAATGCAAAACGTACTTTGCCCCAATAGAAATGATGATTTTTTAGAAGCCACTTGAGTCCACCTAAATCCTAGATATGCAACTTCCACATTATATGGTTGTGACTGTAATCATTTATAATGCATTTTAGTCCAATCTCAAGGTATGTAATTTGTTTTCATATAGAAAATTCTTGAAGCCTTTTTAATAAGAAATCCAAAAATGTAAATATATACATAAAATGAATATTTTTGCGAACAATAATAGTATTTAAAATTTAATTATATGAGTTTTCTTAATACATTTATAAAGGGACAAGCTATCCAATTTGGCCCAGGTAATTCACTATACTTTGTAATCTATATATACATGAGTAAAAAATATATATTTGGGGTCTATTTAGCTATTATTTTACAATAGATATGCCCCTATTTTTTTTCTACTTCTACTTTTTATCCATTTTCCTACACCATATAGTAATTCAAATTCAAATTCAAAAATTTATACGCAATTTTAGGGTTGATTATCTAGATCAACATGTAAACTTTAACTACTATTGAATACAACCTACACAAATAGTACATATATAAACATCATATATCAAACAATTCATATAAATTAATCATACATGTACAATAGGAAAATAATCCACAAAACACTATAAGAAACCCGTGTTTTAGGTGACGTTTTGTAATTTTTTCAGACGGATTTTAGGTGACGTCAGA
This sequence comes from Rhytidiadelphus loreus, assembly GCA_947034895.1. NCBI lineage: Eukaryota > Viridiplantae > Streptophyta > Bryopsida > Hypnales > Hylocomiaceae > Rhytidiadelphus > Rhytidiadelphus loreus. Next base: position 49,509,888 of record OX344761.1, on the reverse strand, counting down.
AAAAACAACTTGTGTTTTTTTGTTGAAAATCACGTCCAATATAACATCCACATTGTTGAAAATCACATGTTATATTGGACGTGATTTTCAACAAAAAAACACAAGTTGTTTTTTCTGACGTCACCTAAAATCCGTCTGAAAAAATTACAAAACGTCACCTAAAACACGGGGTTCTTATAGTGAAATTGAAAATCGTACAAGTAGTATTATGTTGACTAAGCTTGACTTATGCAACGCATTCTTAAAAACCACCTACCACAAATCTGTATTGGAGCGAATGAACAAATAACAACCCAAAATGAAATGTTGTTCATGAATTTGTCTATTTGTAGATGGAATTCCATGTGGGAATTGAAAATGACAGCTCCTCATGTGGGTTTCTCTTCTTCCTTTTAGACTACTCTTTAGGTAGATTTACAAATTATATACTATGGATCATTACTATGTGTATTGTATAGTAGTTGTAGTACAATAGACTTCAAAAAAATAATTTTATACTAACTTGAGTATTTTTTAAATTATTAGCTCCAACATTTAAAATGCACCCTATAATAGGTCTCACATTGTTTTAAAAATAACTGCTAGTGAAGTATCCAAGCAATTTGGGGGATTTCAAATAAAAATTTAAGATTTTTTTATCATAAATAAAATATTGCAAGTGAATTTTAATTTTAATTGGAAGAAACTTCTTGTATGGATCAAAAAAATTATATATAGTTGTCTCAATTTTTCATATATATTGTGAAGTTTTTTAATAATAAATATGCAATTCAACATTTTCTACATCTCATTTTATATAATTTAATCTTCACCTAACTTTTTTGTCCTTTCAATTTTATATAAATTTTACAAAAAAACATCCTCTAAGCCATTTTAATGCTGATGACTCCTATGCACAATACAAGAGTTACATACCTAAGACCTAAATATACTATTTTTTTCAAAATAGAAAAGTGATCAGTATGTGTTCTAATTATGCAAATTAGAAAATCCTTATATCCTTTAGTTATAAGTCAAAGATCACACCATGGGTTAGAAAATTGTTGATTGTCTATAAAAAGATTGCTTTCAACTCAAAATGACAAGCATCAGATGTCGCATGGAGTCTTAAATCCAAGCAATGCACTCCCATCTACATCAACTTTAACTCCCAAACAAGAAGAGCAATGAAAACATCCAAGGTGGATCTTATATAGGCTTTTTTTGCCAAATATTAATAGAATGAAAGATCAAAAAAACATTTAGACACCAACTAAAGTGGAAGGGTATAGTGTAGATAACTGAAAGCAAATGCCACATTGAAAATTTGGTGCTTCAGTTCTAGGATGGGTTAATCCCATCTACTACCATACCTAAGTACAAGTTGGTATCAAAGCTTTAAAAAGCAAGGTCAATGCCTTTCACAACTTTCCATTGGATATTGTTGAATACACTATGCATGAGTCCATCAATATATTTATTTGTAGTATACCAATGCATCAATTTCATTGTCTTTTGACATTTGAATAAAAATCTAAGTTTTGGGATGATGGAAAAGTGCATCAATACCTTTTGTGGAATAAAAATTTAGCCCTCTAGCTATTGTGGCAAGGTACATACTAGGTAGAAGTTCAATTTAGTACTTTCAATGTCTTCATACAAGACATGTCTATGAGCACAATGGTGGATGTTTTCGTGAGCTACTTCTATTTTCAAAATCATTCTCTTTGTTTTGCAAGTATTTTGAAGAAGATTGTTTGTTTGGGATAGCAAAATGATTGTGAAAAATAACATTTTAAATGCCTTAGACTCTTGCTAAGGGTTTTAGTGGTTTATAAATGATTGCAAATTCAACTTTTCTTTGTTACATGCCTTCCTAGGAAAGTTCACAATAATTGTCATCCAAAGGTGTAGATAGTAGTCTCATTTTTTCAATTTCTTTTCAATTCAGACACACCATTTCTATGGAACTTGCCAAAATGATACTAGAGTATAGTTGCAAGTACTACAAAATATTCATCAATACAAAATATGACTTGGAAAAGAAAAATGATGATAAAAGAATTCCATTTGTTTGCATGGACAAATACAGGAGATATAAATGCCTAAATTGCAAAAATCCAGAAGAAAAAAAAGTGGTCTAGACTCCCAAGCTCAACTAGAAAATAGTAGTAAGATGTAATCATAGTATTCATTATATTAATTTATAGAAATAAAAAATTACAATAAATAATACAAGTGTTTCTAACAATCATCCTTGGGTGTATTCTAGCAACATATTCTTTATATCTTGCAACACCACTTTCTCTTCCTCTATAGGATCGTGCATATCTCCCAACATGTTCATTTTTTTAAACAAAATGATTTTAAATTTCATCTTCACAAGCAAATGCGTCATGCCCCGTTTCATCAACATCTACCATTTTTACTTCTTCAAAGCATATTGTTCCTTGTACAATTGAGGATTTTAAATTAGATTGTGCATATACCAAAAGTTTATATATGATGGATTAGGAATTAGGCCAGAAGTTGAAGGATAATCCTCTCAAGGTTCATGAAGTGGCCACTTAAATAGACTAGCATTAACCCACAACAAATTTCCCAAATTGTGAAGTTAAAAATTGAAAATTCCTTTCCAAAATTGATTGTAGATTATATACTTGTGATTTTCACAAGAATTTGTTTTCTTTAAGTTTAAAATGTTAAATTCTTACCATTAATAGTGTTTTTTGAAGATTTTTATTTTATTTTATTTATTCAAGTTGTTTTTAAAGGGTCATTTTTCAAATTGAAAAAGTTAATTTTTGAACTCAAACCTACTAGTGCCCTTTAAATTATAGAATATTTGCAAAACAAAGTCTTTAGAGTCAATATTGTACCAATGTTAAAGAGCTAACACAAGAATCTTTCTAAAATTCAATGGATGAAAAGAAAAAAAACATTTTTGTAAGCTTGGGATGTATCTATTGTTCAAAATTTGAATGTCTAGTCTATAATTGGTGTAACCCTTGAATGTTGGGCTAGTCACTGTGGAAATCATTTGTTTTGTCATCGTGTGAATTGTTGGCTTAAAAAAATGAAAAAATACTCATTGGAAGACAAACTACCGTTGAAGATGTTCCCTTTTCACACAAAGTTTGGAGGATGAATAGCTGCACTTCTGTCCCACATGGAGAGATTCTTTATCATTCATCGGTTGAAAAACGTCCTTTGCGTCGTTTATGGGTTAAGCATATAATTTACAATGGATAGATTTGTGTACAAACTAAGTCCACAAGGATGTCTTGTTTTTAGTGTAAATTCTTCTTCTCAAATATATCCACAAGTACATTCAAATTTCAGTGACAAATTGGACCAAGTAGAGTGATGGATTTTGAGGCTTGAGTTGCATGGTCATGCGCATTGTCTTCACATGATTGCTTCTGTGAAGCTGAAGAAGGAACAGATTGGGGTTGTTTCAGTGGAGGAGTTGTCGAGGAAATCATGAAGTGGATCGCTGTTTCGGTGGGGAGGTTGAATTTTGGATTCAAAGCATTGGCAGGAACGTGATCCATGTCTCGCTGTAGCGATTCTCTAGCGGAGGACCAGGATTGCCAGAGGTTTGGTGTGGCAGCTTCGCTGTGTTGAGTGAATGGGAATGTAGCTTGCTTCAATTTTGGTATCGGTCTCGGGACCCGAAATTGGTTTGGATTACACGCTCGTGTCGATCAATTTCCTGTTGAAGGCATGGTCTGTAAGACCGTTTCTTTCCTGATTGGTTGGAGAATCGAGCCTCTTCGATCCGAAGTGACAACATGCAGAACTAAAGTGCTGAATTCGAGCATTAGTGCTGTTCCTTGATCGGACAGGATCCAAACTTACATCTTTTCTCCAAATCTGAACTGGAGGATCGATCTATTGACAGACAGGGTATTATGATGCAGCCCAACGGAGAGGCGATGAATGCGGGAAGTTCACATGGATTGGTATCCCAGTTAAGCATGGAGAAGACACCGAATGTGGTGAAGGTGACTGATCAATACGGATTCCAGATCGAAGAGAAAAACCGGCGACGCTGAAACAGGTAACGAGAGTTCCTTTTAGGTTTTGAAGTTTCGTCTCTCACTGCAAGAATTCGATTGAGGCTAGTTGTTCAACGAATCTCCGTAATATTTTCTTTCGTTCGTTCGGTAGCTACAAGAACGTCTCGCTGGATTTGCAAGATTTTTTCATCGCAACCTAGCTAGCAATCGCATTATCTCCTGACTTATCCCACAGAGATGTAGCAAAGCCCTACAACTTCTCGCTGGATTTTGTTAGTTCAGTAGCTACCAGAAAATTCTCGCTCTATTTACAAGATTGACATTATCAAAGTCTGGTTAGCAATCGCTATTTCCTGACGTATCCCGTAGAGATGTAGCAAAGCCCTAAAAAATCTCGCTCGATTTTGTTAGTGCGGTAGCTACAAGAAACTCTCGCTCAATTTACAAAATTTTAAAAATCAAAATCCGGTTAGCAATCGCATTACCTTCTGACGTACCCGATAATGATGTTGCCCCATAATGATGGAAAACCCAAGAAATGGCGATCAAATGAGCCCCCAAGAGAATGAGTGTAGGTGACGACGCGGGTGAGGAGGCAAGGGATGAAATTCTCGCTGGATTTACAAGATTTTTTTATCGAAATCTGTCTAGCAATCGCATTATCTCCTGACGTATCCCATAGAGATGTAGCAAAACCCCAAACATGGCGATCAATTGAATCCCAAAGAGCATGAGTGCAGGTGACGGAACGGGTGAAGGAGCAAGGCATGGAGTGGTGGGCGGTGGAAGCTCACCGAGGCTCCGACTGGTACTGCCAGCCGGACATGAGCTCTTCGCAGTCCGAGCACGCTGGTTTCTCAGCTGTTGGGGTCGTTCACGGGCTCCAGGCAGCTGCACAGGCTCATTCATCAGAAGGGCATTCCGCCGGGTTTCCGGCCAAAAGTGTGGCGCGCGGTGTCCCGGGGTGGTGAAGGAGCGATCCGCGGTGCCGGAGACGTATTGCCAGGATAATGTGAGGCGGTGCAGGGGTGCGAGACGTCCGCTACTCAGAAAATTGACCATGTAAGCCCCAACCCTAACCTTTTGAAATCGCACTCCCTCGGGTTCCGAAATTATGACTGACTACGACGTCGTTTGGATGTGTGCCTTGCCTGTGCTGATCGTAATGACGCAAGTGTGCAGGGTATTCTAGAGTGTCATTTTAGGATACGTCATGTACTCCAGAGGATAGTGTGTACAGATCACTGCTAGCTCTCCGTTTTAAGCTCTGTAATTCACGATAGTTTTAGCAGTTCGTGATATTGTTCATTATTCTCCACTGTCGAAGCGATCATGGGTGGAATCTTTCATTTGAAGTTTCATGGAAGTTGTGGTTATTATGTGGATATTTTTTCACGCTATACTTTCAAAACTATTCAAATGAAATCAACAGCGTGAAACTGAATTGAACTGTCCAATCCAAAATGTCGATTGGGGAGACAAAATTACTGTCAAAGTACTTGGAGATAGAGAGGCTCCCCATCTGCTCTGTCTTGAGCTACATTCGCTGAGGTCACACTCCAGCGAATATGGAAATTGGATGAGGGTTAGTTCAATTTTGGTGAGTACTGTAGCTGCTTGACATGGAGGGCTAACTCATATGCACCTGTTGAAAGCAGAGTAGGGCTAGTTAGTGCAGGTTCAATTTTAAATTTCCGTTCGATCGTTGTACTTACTTCATTCGTGTATTAGTGTGTTTTGGGTACACCATCTGAACTTTTGTGCATTTCATGAGTTTCAGCTGATTGTTTACCGTGACTTTGTTTTGTTGCAGGATTTGGGACGCACTTTCCCGGGACACCCAACCATAGCTTCTCGTGAAGGGCAAGCAATTCTTCGGCGTATTCTGACAGGGTACTCCTTTCAGGACTCTAGAGTACGGTACTGCCAAGTAAGCCTCCAATCACATCGTGATCGTTTGAATAACAACTTTGATTTGGGGAGCTTAATTACTACGCTGATTTATCTTTTTTAGTGGAGGCGCAGAATTAGTGTCACTGCACAGCTTCTTTTTTGTGGAAATTAGTAGTATTTCAACTTTCTGTAAATTACGTTAGTGTGACATTGGTAACTTTGTGTCCCACGAGAAAATAGGATAAATTAGCGTAGTGTGGCAGATGTTTTTCCTGCTGATATTCAGAGGACATTGGTTGGGTGAGTTTATGGTTGGATCCTCTCTGGAAATCAATTTTCTACATCATTAGATGGTATGCAGACCTTGGAGATCGCTGATTCTTGAGGTTGGAAATCTGCAGGGCATGAACTACATCACTGCTTCATTGCTGTCGGTTACGAAAACTGAGGAGGCTGCTTTTCGGATGTTGGCTGTAAGTTTTACTTGAAAACATTCTACTTCAGGATAGTTATTCTTACAATCTGTATGGTTGTCATGTTTACCAACGAGTGTTCCAAGATCTTTTCAGAAAAATGGGCCCAAGTTTACTTCTGACCCATGATCGTATGTTTTGTGCATCTTCTCTTATCGTTAATACTAATTTAGTGGATACTATTTGCATCACTTTCTACCATTTTAATCAATCGATGTAGAAGTGTGAAATCGTTGGGAGATCACTCAATACAGCTGGGAATACAACTCACGAAAGAGATCTCTTTGGGTACAAGAGCTAAGTCTTTTGAGATCAAACTTCATCAGTATATGAGTTCGTTTTGCTTCCATTTAAAATGGGAGACTTTGGACTGCTATTGAAAGGGATAGTAGATGGCCCGATTCTCATTGAAGGAAGCGTACCCATAGACATTTAACTAAGTGATGCTTACGCCCAACTTGTTAATTGATTGCCAACCCATGTTGATTGGAGTAGAGGAGCTGGTGTTGGTAAGAGGGGTTAATAGAGGAGATGACATCAATTTTGTGATTGATTGATGAAGTGAGCCACCTTTAATGTGTTTTGGAAATTTTCTTAAAATTGTTGAAAATTTGTTGACATGTTGGTAGCCCATTTGGATGAAATTGACTTCAAAGTGTCACTAGTCGAAACTGAGTGTTTTTTGTGGCTTTTTGCAAAGAACTTGGCATCAGAGGTTTGAATCCCATCTACTAAATTGCCCTTGTCCACTCCACTTTCTGTTATTTTGTTTGAGTGCTTTTGGTTTATGAGTTATCATAAATGATGATGTTTTTGCAATTTATAAGTTCACATAGTTCTCTTTCATATATTCGATAAAATTCCTTCGTTACTTGGCCCTCATGACTCTACGTCCATTATTGCAAAACTTTGGTTTTGTCAGATGATTGTTGTTATATATATGAAGAGAATCATGTGACAAAGAGTATATTGATGGCATTGACCTTGATAAGTGTAAGATTTATTTGACACTTAATGGTTTAATTTGAAATGTTTTCTTGCTATGTATTGTTTTTTTTACCGAATGCTTGTTGCTACAGTCAACAGTGCGGGTGTAGGGGTGAATATTTTGTTTCAAGTGACCCTTGCCTTTTTTTTATGGTATCCACCTTTTTCCTGTTCTCTCTCAAGTAGAAGGTTGTATTTCATAAAATTATTGTAGCCTATGTATTTTGTTCAAAGCTTCTAGGCTTCTTGTCTATAGTATAGCAATCTTGCCATATTTGTTGAATCAATTCACATTGAACTTTTTCCCAACATAATCTTTTCATTATTTTTTGTATCAGTCAAGGAAGAAGACGTGCTTTGTTCAAGGCACAGTTGAAGCAATCAAAGTCTTACAAGAATAGAACACAAGACATGTGATGTGGAGGAGTTTTTAAAGGTGATTTTGCCCTCACAAACTGTTTCATGAAAATTGTACTCAATGTGCACTTTTCAAAGTCAAGTGAACTTTAACAAGTCTAGTTCTTTTACAATTGATATTTATTGTAACATAAATTAGTTTATGCCCGATGAAACATCCAGGTCCTATGAGTTACACTATTTTATCCTATTAGTGTGTTTGACACTAACTTACCAAAGTCACTCTATTCTGTTTATGGCATATTTAAATTTATGATGTTTGAAATATTTCTGCATGGCACTAATCTATAAAGAATTTTTTGCAGTGCCACAAATTTTGCCTCCTCACTAATAGAATAAACCAGCGTAGCCTCATTCAAATGTTCATGGACTAGATCAGATGACTAGATCAGAATGTTGGCTACTGTACCGTTGGTGTGCTTTCATTACCAATCCGATCAAACTAAGAAAGAACCAAGAACGTTCATAATTTTGGTTGCGGTTGGTTCTATTCACTGTACAGACAAGCGGTGCAAGTGGGTCAGACAAGTGGGCACGGTGAACAGTGTCACTTGAGCATCTTCAGCTCTGTCACATGTTATAAAATCTCGCAGGGAGTCATCACTTTGCTCCAAGACCCAGCTGCTGCGATCGCTTCTCGCTTAGCTGTGCATGCCCACGCTCTTCCAAAGACAAGGACGAGTCGAGTGTCAGCGGATTTGGATGAGTGGATGTTGCACTAGGAGAGTGTCTTGTGAGTGTGGTGAGTGTGGTGAGTGTGTGTCGGTAAAGGAATTATTAGTTACGTTGAAGAGATGGGAGGTCAGCAGAGAAGGGTCTGAGATAGAATGGTGAGTGTCCCGTAGTGTGGTTTTGGTACATGGAGGGCTTCGATTGAATGTTGCAGTGTGGGTTATAATTTTATTGAGCTCTTTGTATTGGGAGGGGTAACTTATAGATATGAAGGTCAGCAGGGGATAAGATAGAGAGTGTCGTGATTGCATTATGGGATTTAATATTGTATTGCTCTTTCTATTAAACGAAAGGAAACTTGATGCATCTGCGTTGTTGGTGGAGTTAGCTTTGTATTCAGCTTCGGGTCCTAAGACAACTCCATTTGAGTTGAGGGTGAGGGTGCTGGGCTTTCTTAAGTTTAGTGAGCCTTGTGCTTTCTTAAGAGTGTTAGGAGTGTTTCGAATCTTGGGTGTTTTAAATTTAGTAACAAATTGTCGTGGTTGTGTGCATGCAGTGCCTAGGAGAGGAGCTTGAAATACTTGTCAATATGGAGAATTTTGCACAGCAATTCATTGGTGGGGAGCTTGAGGAGACGATCATGTCAGCCACTAGTCCTTCCGCCACACCAGATGTAACCTCCAATTTTCACACCGCTGTTGAAGAATGTAACTTGTCTTCTTTGGATGAGGTTGCACTTGCAGATTGTATCGGTGCAGGATCCTCCATGGAACCAAAGTCTGAGTACTTTTCTTTACGTGTGGAGGAGATGATGCGAAGCAAGAGCCAGTTTTCTTCGGCTGTGGAGCATGAGATTGAGTATTCGAGGAGCCATTGGACCGAAGTGAGTGGGCTTTCCAAGTCCTCAGAAGACAAGAGCGAGAATGAAGTGAGTGGGTCTTCCGAGTCCTCAGAAGACAACAACGAAAATGGAGAAATGTGGAGAGTGTATTATGAAGATGTGGACCGAGAGAATGAGAAAGTCTTTACAGAGTTGATGAACGACCCACAATGGAAGCATCATGAACGGGGTGATTTTTTCTGGAAGTTGCCGTCTCTGCCAAATTTGGGTCCGAAGTTGGATCCGAAGATTGCTGAAGGCGGACAAGCAGAAATCTTCGAACTTACGGACAGTAATGACAATGTGTATCCTGACTTTCTATTGAAGGTGTTCAAGAAAGGAACACTCCTATCACAACTGAGAAAACAATGGCCTTGTGGAATCCTTCAACGGGAAGTTATGGGTATTGTTTTTTTTGGATGGATGTTGGATGATGGGAGGTTTGCATTTGTGATGGCCAGATGTTGGGGTGACTTGCGCAAGCTCATTGACCAAGCCATGCAAGAGAAGAACAACCAAGGTCCACCATTTCCATATGGGTGGAGTGGAAGGACCTTGCATGCCAAAGATATTATGAGGCGAATTGCTTATTATATGGATGTGTTACACAAGCAAGGCATCCTTCATCAAGATTTGAAAGCTGCCAATATTCTTTTGATGGCAAATGATAAGGGTTATTCAGTAATTGTAGCAGACTATGAGTGTTCAATTGAAGTTTCTGGAACCGGGTTTTGGAGGGCACCGGAAATATTGTTGGCTATGAAGAATAGAAGTGTGATTAACTTCACAAAGAAAGTGGATGTATATAGTTATGGTATGACTTGCTTTGAAATTGTAACTGGTCACTTGCCATTTGAAGGTGAATTGAAGGCATGTAGAGATAGCAATGATCTTGTTATAGCTGGCCAAAGGCCTAAATTTCCTAGTGATGTAGATGTGACAATGAAGGATGTGATTGAGAGATGTTGGAATCTAGTTCCAAATGAGAGACCTAGTTTTGTAGAAGTTTTTGAACTACTTTCTTCTTAATAATGTCATTGTAAAAAGGTAATTTTGAGCTTTAGCATGCATTATATGGAGAAGTAATGAATTCTCCAATTCTCTCTACATGTACCAAAAATCAATACTAGGCAACTTGGGATATCACTACTAGTCCTTACTTTGAAATCTCATATTCTTTGAAAATTCATAGTTTATTCATGCATTGTTGGAACATGTATGCCAAGAGATTTTTGAATCTTTTTTTTTGACTTCCATTGAGACAATTAAAGCTTTTATAATTCCATTATATATAGGAACTATGTTGCAATGTTAATTATGATGATTGTAGGTGTAGTTTCTCTAGCCCATGGTTACAATGCTTGTGATAAGGATAGTCTCTCTGTTGATGGTATTAATTAGGTGCAATTGTCTTACATATATTCCTTGAGTTGAATCGCTTGGCAAATGCTTCGATTCTTGGTTTATTCTAGGTTGAAGTGTATAGCACTGTTGCAAAATATGTTTGTCTTTGAAGTATATCTTTGAAGTGGATAGTGAATCACAAGTGACAGAAGTATTCATTTCTTTGAAAACCAGACATGAAAAAATGGAGTAGTACATATAGGAGTCAACTACCAGTGGTTTAGCTTTTCCAAAAACTCTGAAAGGGGTATAATACCCTTTTTCTATTGGTTGTAAGACTTCAAAGGGGTACACATGTAATTCTCTAAACAAAATGCTTCATCAATGGTGCTAATTTAGTTACATTCCCTCCAACTCCATATTTGTATTGTTCAAGAAGCACTTTGGATTGCAATTCATATGGGATAAATCAGACTATATATATATATATCAAATATCTTTTAATGGAAAAATCCTTTGAACTTGAAATTTGGCACACATATTACCAAAATAGACATGATCTCATAACAAAAATTTCATGGCCAAATTTTAATTTCTCAATCTTTGGGAGGGTGTCAAAGTTGGTAGCATTGAAATTTTTCTCACAACTACACATGTTGGTAGATTGTGAATATCTTTTTATGTGGAAATCTTTTGGCCTTGAAATTTGGCACATATATTATTAACATAGAGATGATCTTGTGAAAAAGAATTCATGATAAAATAACAATTTTTCAGCCCTAGGGAGGGCGTCAAAGATGCCAGCAGTGGATGGCAACAGTCATTTTTTCCCTGTGAATGCAAAAATTCGTAATTGAAGTAGACCTTACTGTATAGGAGATTCCCTTGTCATTCATCGGACATCAAACGTCCGTATCAACGTTTATGGGTTAAGCTTAGTGACTGAGTGAAGAGTTTGAAGAGTCTGTTGACTGTGCCATGTGGGCTCAAATGAGGAATATTAAGATGCTATTGATTTAATAATCACATCAATCAAGAGAAGCCTAATTGAAGTACTGTGGTGGAATGAAATTGTACGCTATCAGGATGACGACTTTTTTCCAACCACTTAAGCAATTTGGCGTATGTGCGGAATGGGGAAGGTTGAGGAAAAAATTTCCCCATGTAGAGAAATAGATTTAAGAAGGATTTCATAATTTCTGACATTTTTTCCATAAAAAACAAAATCATCTTTGTCATAAATGATGGCCACACAGACATTATGTCGTCTTCTAGGATGTTTGTGAAGACATCTCAATAGACATTCTATATCCGCAATGACATCATGTTGTCATTCTAGACGTTGTTCTCGTCACGTACACCAGGGTTGTCCCCGTCACGTCCTGTCCGTCCGTCAGGATGTCCGGACGGATGTCAGGATTCAACCCCGGCGTCCGTCAGGATGTAATCTGAACGAGAACCGTTCACAGAGGATGAAAACTACGGAAATGGATGGACGTTCTTCGTCGACGGGTGCGCCGAACGGGCGAGCTGGACGGGCGAGCTTCCGTCGACGGGCACGGAACGGGCGTGATGGACGGGTATCTGGACGGGCGGGATTTAGGGTATCTGGACGGTTTGGATGGACGGGTATGTGGACGGAAAACTGGACGGGCGGGTGGACGGGCATCTGGACGGGCATGTGGATGGGAGGGTGGGCGGTTGTGTGGACGGGCGGGATGGACGGGTATGTGGACGGAAAACTGGACGGGCATGTGGACGGAAGGGTGGGCGGTTGTGTGGACGGGTATCTGGACGGGCGGGATGGACGGGTATGTGGACGGAAAACTGGACGGGCATGTGGACGGAAGGGTGGGCGGTTGTGTGGACGGGTATCTGGACGGGCGGGATGGACGGGTATTTGGACGGAAAACTGGATGAGCGGGTGGACGGGCATGTGGACGGGCATCTGGACGGGTAAGTGGACGGTTCTCTGGACGGGCATGTGGACGGAAGGGTGGACGGTTGTGTGGACGGGCATGTGGACGGGCATGTGGACGGAAGGGTGGGCGGTTGTGTGGACGGGTATCTGGACGGGCGGGATGGACAGGTCTTTGGACGGAAAACTGGACGGGCGGGTGGACGGGCATGTGGACGGGCATCTGGACGGGCATCTGGACGGGTAAGTGGACGGTTCTCTGGACGGGCATGTGGACGGGCGAGTGGACGGGCATGTGGACGGGCATCTGGACGGGTAAGTGGACGGTTCTCTAGACGGGTGGGATTGGATTTTTTACCTAAATGCCCGAAGCACCCAAATTTGGTGTTGGCAAAACTTCGAAGTCAAATAAAACCTAACCAAATTGCTATTTTTAGTAGTATCCAAGTTGCTATTTTTAGGAAGTTCTTCTTGAAGTCTAGTTTTAGCATCAATAGTCTATTCTTAAAAATAAATGATAGTGATTTATCGTTCCAAGACTTTGTGCAAGGGTACCCATTGCAATCTTAACTTCTTGTAGCATTGAGAGCTTTTGGAAATGTGCCTCGAAAACACAACAAGATCTTGGAGAAAACATCACATTCAAATTTGAAATTTAATTAAAAGAAAAATATGGAGTATACTTTTAAAAGCCATAAATTGTTTGGGGTTATACATGTTAGGCAATTTAACCTCATGTTTTTTGGGTCTAAATTTTTTTTAATTTTACTTGTGAAAACTGAAAAGAGGATTGGAAGACTTCACATCATTTTTGTAGTTTTAACACCCTCATGTTCAAACATTATAATCTTTTACTCTATAAGTGATATTGTTGTGTTTTAGCAACCTATGAGATTGCTAACATGTCTTGTTTGAATTTATACGGTTACAATTTTTTTCAAATTGATACACCTAGTCTCCTAATCAAAAATGTTGACATTTTGTTCAATAATGCCATAATGCCATTTGAGAGAAAATGGAAAATGTTAAATACTTTAATTTGTAAACTTTGGAGTTAAAAAAAAAATGAGGGAGTAGTCAATCATGTGTCCAACTAAAAAAAGATTCAAACTAAATAACTAATAGAAAAGAAGTTACAAAACGTGAATTATTTAGGGTTTAATTCTAAAGACTTAGAGGAGATTTCATCAATTATGAAGCAATAGAGATTTTTTTATTTTATTTTAGGCTTTGGGGAAGAATTTCCATTGTTTTTATTTCTTAGACCCTAAAGTAACATACTCTCATTGTCCTTGCTGCAAGGGACAAAATGGATTTTCGATAGGCACCCATGATCTAATTTTTTACTCAAACTTTTGAAAACTTTTTCATAAGAATGATAAAATAGAATTATAGAATGATAGATAAACTTATGAGTTTATTCATAATACAATTTCTATTCCAATCGGTGCCTAGGAGCAAGGGGTTAGGGATAGGCCACAAGAACAGAATAACCTCAAACAGGGGAGATCGGGACACTGGGCGGTCCAGGACTCCGGGTAGACAAAAAAATCCACAATAAAATGAAATACAAATTTGTATATTTTTTTCTAGTTGCATTATATTTTCTTTTAAATGGGAGGCTTTCATTCATCCCATTTGGATTAGGAATGGAAAAGTTATGGATTTTTCTATGGAGCGGGCAATCCTAGCCACTTCTTTAAATAGATTTGGAGCTTTCACTTTGAATGCTAATAACTTTCAATCCATACGGTCAAACATCACAAATTTATGGTCACGTCATCTAAGACAAGTGCAGAACAAGATCCTTTGGTTCGATTTTAAAAAAAATTGGAAAATTTAATTCATAGGTGAACATAGGGGTGGTTTAGGGTGGTTTGGGCCAAAAAATGGACTTCGGACTTTAGGGCAACACCCAAAATAAAGATAGAACACTCTTTTACCTACCATCTAAGCATACAAGCTTCTTCTATACTATTACAAAAAGGTACAATAGATTACAAAAATAGACAAAGGTGAAGCAACAATACACAAGGTGGAAAGAAAACGATAAATGTACATACTTTATAAATCCGCTGAAGTACATAGTAAACTAATAAAGACTTTATATAATTACATATGTTTGCTTTGTACAACTTCCGGTATTTAATTCTATACATCTATCTAGTTATACACAATCTAGTCCAAAACTATCTATTCTACTTCTTCGATTACAACGCCTCGTGCTATGCTGTTTCTCAAAAATTGTTGCAATTCTCGTCGCGATTGCAAAGTCATCAATAGCTGAAATGCGTCGATGTCGTATCTATTATGTAAGTGGGAATAAATGGCACTCACGAGAGCTGGCTCATGGAAGGTATTGTCTTCAATGTATGTCATTTGTTCCTCAAAACTCAATTCACCCTCAAATCCGACTGGCGCGCCTTGAGAGTTAAACATGATGCGCTGTGGATGTGGCGCACGCACAAAAATGGAGCGGTCTTGGTCCCAATGTCCACCCGCAATCTGACCAAAATATAGTCGACGCCCTGGATCACCCTCTCCAAAAACCCTCCTGATCACCTCTGTCACTTGGGCATCACTCTGCCAATGTATCTCAGCGACCGTTTCTGCCGGGAGGTGTCGGTTGTCGTGGCCCCACTTCCAAAGCCATGTCACGTCTGAACCCCAATGTACTCTATTACCGAGGCCCGGTAAATTTTCTTCATTGTACTCGTACGCTGCAGGCATGTGGTCTTGAAGGCCAAACGTTTTGTACAATCGTGCATGAAATGGAGCTCTACATTGCGCACATCTCTTTCTGGTGACCATGTGAGGAATGAGACACCCGGGGTGGTATAGATGGCCACATGTACCAAGATTCCATCCACCTTTTGGGCCAAACGGTTCTTGACAAATTATACATGTTGTTCCATCTTGTACAAAAGCTGGAACGGACGGCCACACTAGTGGTGTAATGCCATCGCGATTGGGTGGCCCGTACCGTTGGCGCTCGATATTGTATTGGAATTCCAAGTCTGCACGGGAATTCCAATCGATGCTTGAATTCTCGGCGAACACTAGCAAATCGTCGGTGAACATTTCTTCCACCCGAGGCCATGAGGTCAAGCCAAAATAACGTTGACCGCCATCATTGAATTCCGCAGCCACTCTCCTCACTTCACGCTGCATTTGCTCAGCCTCGTTTAGCGCCATGCTGCATGTCAACTTCATGTTGCACATTTGAAGCAGCATCTGTTCCTTCTGAGGATTGTGGACCAACCGCATGTTTTGAGCACTCATTGCGGTCATGGTCTGTTCCATGTCAGTTCGAGCTGCAGTCAACACCGCCACATCTGCCTCAGCGCTGTTGGCACGGAGTTCCAAAGCACGCATGGCGCTTGTTAATTCTTCCATGCTTGTGCGAGTACTTCCAACCTCTGCTTCAGCCCGCTCAGCACGTGCACGCATAATATCCAACGAGGCACTTTCTGCACTTGGAAAAATGGCCCGTGGTCGTACCACAAACTCAGGTGTATTGCTCGGGCCTGCTCTGTCTTCGTCTGCCCCGTATGTAGCACGTTCCACTACAACATCGAGTGGTGGAACTGAGTCTGTGCTGAACTGCCTGTTGCGCTCTACAAGCTCTGCTTCACGTGCGATGAGGCGCACGTTTTCATCTACAAGGGCCCGCATCCTTGCACTTTGAACTAATTGGCACAAGCGAATTAGTTCTTCACTGTCAGCTTGGGCTCCACCAATCACATTTTGTTGGTTGACATTTGCACCGCTGCTCTGACCAACTTCTACTTCCATCAACTCCGTCCTTGGCTGCTCCACGGGTGGAACCACATCCATTTGCACATTTTGAATACCAAGCAATGGCACGGCAGGAATTTGTGCATTGTCCAGTGGCACGGCAGGATTTGTTGGAATGTGGCGAGTTCTATTTGGAAACTTGTTGTCCCGCTGTCTGCCCAAAAAGCTTCTCCAATCCACATCCTTGCCAAGAAAAACCTCCGCATATGCCATTTGGCACAATGAAAGTGTCCCGTCCTTCTTCAATCTTGAACCCCAAAGTGCCAATGACACTTCAATCATCCTCTTCTTGAAGTGCGGATGGGTGCACTGGTCAATATTCACCACGCCAGATTTCACGTGCACCTCGTACCGGTCGTGTGGCCAATGGCGGTTGATGTGGGCCCAATCTACAAACCGCCGACATGTCGCTCTTGTCCATGGTGATTCTGCCTCCAACCACCCAGGTTGTGCCATAATCGCTGGGGCATTAAGTGTGCCCCAATCCAAAGTTGCTCTATTTCCTCTCTTCTTTCTACCGCTTCCCTCACCTCCAGGTCCCTCACCTCCTGCTACATCCTCTGCATCCATTCTTGATACCTGTACAATGACACACACGATACTGTATGCGAATACAATGACAATTTGCTTTGCCTTCTGTTGCGTGAAGGCAACTGAAATGTGGCAAAACAATGTCAAATGTATAACACTTCCCCTCAAATTGCAATGCGAAGCTTTCTCAAGCTAGGACAGTGCAATTCAAAAGAGGAAGCAAGGGCAAATGTGAAAAAATGTCACTTATACCCCCCAATTACCGACCCGGTTAGCAAGGGTAATTAACACCTAATCAGCCCGTCCCCCTCCAAATCCAGACCGTCCACGGCGGGGGACAGCCCTGGAATGGACGGCCGATCCGTCCACAGACGTCCGGCCTCGGGTCGGAACGCCATCAACGGGTTCAGGGCGCCGTCTCCAGGTTCGGGGAATGATTACACCGCCGCCCGAGAGTTCAACGGACGGCCTTTCCGTCCTCTAGACGGGCTGCCCGTCCCCTCGACGGCCTTTCTGTGGAAGGGGACGGCCTTTCCGTCCCCTCGACGGCCTGGGTGTGGGAGGGGACGGGCATTCCGTCCCTTGGACGGCCTGCCCGTCCCCTAGACGGCCTGGATCTGGTCCTGGACGGGCTTTCCGTCCCCTAGACAGCCTGCCCGTCTAGAGGACGGAAAGCCCGTCTAGGGGAGGACACTCTCACTACATTTAGGGTACCTACGTGCGGCGGTGGAAAAAGTAATTCATGTAATTCACCTTGAATAAACTATAATTTCATTCTAAAATTTTGAGCTTTGTTTAACAATGACTAAAGGTTTCTATTGACAAAAAATTCAATTCCAAATAACATAAGATATATTGTCTAGAAAGGGTTGAAAAATGAACTAAAATGGCATGTTCTCCAACTAAAATATTTATAGAGCTCACATGAAGATGACTATTGCATCAATATTCAACCAAAATAAACTTTCAATAGAAAGCTATTCTATATAATTTTTTTTTCATTTTTCAAATTTTTTTTCTTATATAATATAGAGGTGTGAAAGTTATTTTCAGCTTTACAGTGTATCTTTTTTCTTCAAAAATTTATAACTAATTACTATTAGCACAAAAAAATACCAATAATTCAAAACATAAACTTATAAAGTAGTAAAATCTATCCATAATTTTTTTTTTGAAAAAGAAATTAAATTTTAAGGTGTATTACTTGTTTTACTTTTTCCGCCGCACGTAGTTTGCTAAAACATAGGGAGTGTCCTCCCCGGGAAGCCCGTCCAGGAGGATGGTCTGCCCGTATCCTCGACGGCCTGTCCCTGGTTGGGAACGACCTGCCCATCCTCGCGACGGCCTGTTCGTGGTCTGGGACGGCCTTTCCGTCCTCTGGATGGCCCTTCACAATATATAAATTTTTTTTTTTTTTAAAATTGGTTCAAGGTGGAAGTTTTGACAAAATCACGTTAAATAGAAAAGTAATTTTCAGATTTTCAATTTTTCACCATGTGTATATATCACAAGGACAATGACATTAGAATTCATCATAGTGTAAACTTAATTTCCATTTCATGATATATTTGTTTTGTACTCAATGTAGTAGACATTAAAAACACATTCGAAGTTCAAATCGCAATAATGAAATTTCAATTTAGGGTTGTGTTGGGGGATTTTACATAAAATAGGAACTAGAGAAAAGGACCTTTTGTTTGATAGTTAGACTCAAACTCCCAAAATATCAATTTTGGGGAGAAATCTTAGATTTAGAGTAAGGAGCAACAACTTCCTAAAATACACTAAAGGAGCATATTTTTTTATTTTTATTTTTTCTAAACTCGGAATTACTTGGAGGCAAATATTGGAAAGACTACAAAATCAATTGGATACACTTTGTAACTCAACATGGTAGGTCCCAAGAAAATGAAATGAACGCTTCCAACTTCTTTCCATGTCATTGAAGTGATTGAACTGCCATTAAATTGGCACTAAATGATGCCGTTGGGTGTTCAGAGGGTGAAGTTTATTGTAAATATCTTGCAATCTACAATTCTACATAGGTCAAGTTTGTGAAATTTCTTCTGATCAATTGAACACTAGTCTAATACTCTAGTATGAGATCCTACATGCTACAAGCAAAGGTGCACCTTAGAGGCCTAAACACATTTTTTTTTTTTTAATTCTTTGCTATAGAAAATTAGAAATGGCAATTTATTCAGATTTAGTATGGAAAAGACTCAAAAGAGGCCTTGCGACTTCAGTCAGTTTAGTGGCTAACATACGATACTACATAAGCAATTAATAAACAATCCATAAGAAAAACTATAGTAATTCACCGCTAGTTGCATTATAATTTAGAAGCCATAAAAAAAATATAGGCACCACAAAAATGTCAAGTTCATGTACTCAATGTTGCATTTTGATTTTGAGAATAAAAATAAAAGGCAAATGCCATATGTTATTATGTTATTGTTTTAGTCTTTTAGAGTTTCCCTTTGTGTGGAAGACTACATGGAACATTAGAATCCATTCGTCCTTTTTTTTCCTTTATCTTACGGACTTACACCAATCCTCTCTTATTTGTCATAGTTACATAAACTTGAACATCAAATTCTCTTAAAATTGCAACAACGTCTAGGGTTTAGGGTTTAGGGTTTAGGGTTTAGGGTATAAGCCTATAGGATTTACTTCAAAACCTAGGTTGGACCGGATACTACGAAACATGTCCTTCATTTCGGTAGTTGGCATTACAAGTGCAAAACTCAATCAAGATGTAGTCTTTGAAGTTTGAATTGGAAAAAAATAGATTAATGATTTAAATTCAAAGTTTTAGAAAACATATTGAAGACACCAAAAAATGGCATAACAATATCTGTAAAAGGTAAAACATTCTTAAGTATAGATGTATAGGGCTACATTTTTTTTATGTAATGTATGAATAGAAAGAAGAAACAATGTTTTACATGAATCAATGATATGCATGTGACATATGTTGTTTAGGAGGTCTTTCACTTATTTGATAATTAACCATTTTAGAGTATTAATCTTACTACCTTTAACTAGAGCATTTAGAGGGTTGTTTTTGTCTTGGTCTTTGTATATTTGATCCGTTCTCAGTAAGTTATTGAATGTTTGTACGATTGAGACTTTGAATTGAGTATACTAGTATAGACAGGGTTTAAAATTCAACAAAATACTAAATTGTCATGTGCACTTACATGCAAGGAAGGATGGAATCAAAATACAATAATTCCAAAGGTGAAATTGTTCTACGTATAATTGATAAAATTCATTTGAATTCAAATTTGAGCCCTACAGATTATAAATTATTTTAAGGGATTGCGAGATTTTGAGGTTTTGGGAATAAAAACATTGCCCAATACCAACGACTTTCGTGAAAATGGGTGCAATTAGAATCAATAGAATGAATCAAATGTTAACATGAACATCCAAATAGAACATTAAAGGACCGACATTAAGAAGTTTTCAATTTGACCTTTGGTGATTTTTTTCTATGTATCTCCCATTATTTACGTGCAACAAAATAGAATTCCATTCTAAATGAGCAGTAAACCTCGTTTTCAGCATTTGAATGTCATCCCTGGTATTTACTTGTCCTCTAATTGAAACAAATAAATACATTAAGTTAGCACTCCTAAACTACCCGCCCCCGTAGACTAATGCCCGATTGAGAGGAAGGACACCTGTCCTGACAAGTCCGAGAGTGCCGAACCACATAAATGAAAAATTCGTGGAACAAGGATTAGAAATGAATTCCACTTGTTCGAACGTCCCGCTCGACGACCTTCCCACCCTCTCGACGGCCTGTCCGTCCTCTCGACGGGCTTTCCGTCTCTCGAGATTCAGATTGTCCTCTCGACGACCTGTGCCGTCTCTCGAAAGTCTTCACGTCCTCTAGACGGCCTGGCCCGCTGGACGGCTGGTCCGTGGGGGGGACAGCCTTCCCGTCCTCTAGACGACCAGGGTTTAGGCTGGACAGTCTCAGCCCCTGCACGGCCGTCCGTCCTCTCGACGGCTAGTCCGCGGGCTGGACGGCTTGTCCCCCTGGACGGCCTTCCCGTCCTCTGGACGGCCCTGGACGCCCTGTCCGTCCTCTCGACGGCCTTTCTGTCGACGTGAAATGGGTATATATAAAGACTGTTTTTAGGGTACTTTCGCCACAGTCTCTCCTGCTCTGACGGTGCTCTCTTGTCTTGGATTGGTTGCAGTCCTTGCTTGCGAGCGCGGGTGCTGGGTAGAGGCTGGTTTGAGGAATAAGGGGGGCGGTTTTTCACTTTGTGGAAGCCGAATTCCTAATTCCTATCATTTTGATTATTTGTTCTTGTTACTGTCACGATGGCTGGTCGAGATTTCTCAAAGAGAAAAGTTGATGATTGGTACACAGGTATTGGAAATGCACCGATGATGGACCCGGATGCAGAATCACCAGAGCCCATTTCAGAGGCCGTAGTTGCTGAAGGGTCCGTAGCTGCAGAAGGGGCCACAGCTGCTGGGGGGGGCGGAGAGTCTTCGAAGGGGAAAAAACAACAACGAAGGAGGCACAAGTCTACAAATCCGGAGAAGTGGCCAAGCAAGGGTGCAACGCAAAAATTGCATGAAGTGGCGTTGGATTTTTTTGAGCAGTATTCGATTTCGCAGTTGAACACAACATACGTCTCGCGCGGATTACAGGGAGTGGATGTCATAAAACAAAAGTTTCACCACATGTTTTGGACAACAATGAGCGCGGATGAGTGGCATGAAGACCGCACGAAAGAATGCTTCGATCATTGGTTGGAGTCACAAGTGCAAACGTGTATCTTCAACCTTGCCCAAGTTGCGGAAAAAATAAAAGGCTTTCAGAAGAGTGTAGTGCCCAGACAACAAGCATTGAATTTGTTGCACAAGAAGGTGTATTGGTGGCATGAAGCAATGCGTGGACTGTCTTCAAACAACATCCGTTCCGCTCCGTGGTTTCAACGAAGTCAAAATTTGGCCTTTGGTCAACAGGCTGCAGGAGGAGTGGTTTTTCTTGAACGCGGAGTGGTGGTGGTTCCTTTGTCTGGCCATAGCAAACAAGGGGGGCATGGGAGGGTGCGCAAAGTATGTGTTCAAAATTCAAAACATATTCCGGAGAATATGGAATTAGCTGGGAAGTCAGCTTTGCGCGTGGATGAATTGAAGAAGTCCAGGGAGAAGTTGTCCATCGAGGCATTGGTATGTCCATGCGAGCATCCAGGATTCCAGGGGTCATCAAATTCTTTGCTATAAATGATATGACCATGGAGTGTTATTCGCAGTGGTGGAATGGCGGTACTCTCGGCGCCATGTTTATACTGGATGAGAAGAACCGAGATCCAGATGAAATTGGAGAGGTGGCTTACGATGCAACTCCACAAACAATGCAAGCCATGAAACGACTCATGGCATATAGACGCAAGCGCACTGAACTTGCGTGGGCAATGATTTGCATTGTGGATGCAGTGCAACAATGCTCTGTATTGCACAACGACATCACACCGGAGAACATTATGCTTCATTTTCCGAATGATGATGGCAGAACCGTGTGGATTGGTCTATGTGATTGGGGAATGGGTAGCCGCATCAACGAAGAAACCCCTTCTCTTTACCAATTCAATTGTCCAAGGAAGTTGCAGGCAACCCGAGCGCAACGTTGGTGGGTGGCTCCTGAGTTGATGTACTTGATTGGAGAGACAGAAACTTCATCATCTCCTACTCGCACGGTTAAGCCACCGTGTGTTAGTATACACACAGATGGATACTCCATAGGCAAATTGGCTATGAAGGTATGGAAAAAAGATCGCGGAAATCTAGAGATGATTCCGGACCATACGGCATTTGGTGCATTTCAAACCATGTTGGGTGAATTGTGCAAGGTGGAGCCACTACAACGACGCTCGGTGACATACATCGTGCAACGTCTAAGTGGTGCTCCAACGTTTTGGACACCAGCTGTGGATTGCTATCGCGAGGCTCGCAAAGAACAAGACCTTCAAGAAGAGCAAGCGCACAATGAAGATTAGATAATAGTGTATTACCATATAGTTGCAAAGTTAGTGTTTACTTAGCACATGCGGTTATTATAATGTAGGCTTGAGGACATACGTAGCAATGTAGCACACTTTGTGGCTTCAATGCATTTTGTACTCATTTTGGTTTATATAAAGATATAAAAGTATTTTACCAAAACATTGAGTTGTAAAGAACTTATTGTCTTTTCTAACTTTATCATTTAAATTGAGTTTCAACAAAAATCTTATATCTTTAGTACTAAAAACTCTCAATTGTACATCATTATAAGAAATTCCAATTAGTTTTGTGCACAATTGTAATTGTCATCATTTTGTTGCACTTCGTGCCATAAATAAGTAAAAATAGAAAAAACAACTCACGAGATTCTAAATTTTTAGTTTTTTACAAGAGGTCCAAATATCAATAGAGATTTCTAGTCGAACCAATTTTCAATTGGTTATTTTAGTTTTCACACCCGAAACTAATAAACAACCACAAAGACGGGCTTGAAGTCAAATTTCACTATCAAACCAAATTTATATTTTTATTGAAAATCAGCATAATATTTTAATATTTCTCCCCACTCGTAAGAATTTATTTTAAATTTATTTTATTTTTTTCAGCAAAATTAATGGAAAAATGAATTTATTGTGATTTTATAAAGCTAAACGTGGAAATCAAATTTTATCAATTAGAATATGTATCAGAATAACCGGAAACTCTTACCATAAAGTCATAAACGAAGGAATGAATGAAAAACATAGTTTTAGAATTTTAATTTAAATTAAATTTGAAAAAAAGAAAACATACATGAAAAAAACACCAGACTGTCAGATTGTGTTATTTGGATTTTAACACATGGAGTTTTCAATTGCAATAACTCTTTGAAATTTAGACATCGATTCTTTCGTATTCACAAAAAAAAATTCAAAAACAATATTGCTCCAAACTCCAGAGGCCTAATTTTCCATAAATCGTAGTGAAAGTTAATTTGAAATTGCAAAGCCCGCATTCAGAAAACTAGTTCTTCCAAGTTTGAATGCTAATATCTTTCAATCTATTCGGTCAAACTTCATGAAATTTTTTCCACGTGATAAAAAACATGTGAAGTACAAGATCTTACGGTTAGATATGGTAAAAAACATTTTTTCCACATGTTGAGGCAAATGCAAGAGAAAAAACAGTTTTGCGTCCCTTTTTCTGTAATGACTTTGGGACTTTAGGGGTAAATAGTTCCATGAGAATGAAAGGAACCTGAGTCATATTTAATATTAATGCTGATTTCAATATGCAAGGTATTGAGCCTCTAAAAAATTTGCATTTGAAAATGTGAAGACCCTATTGTCATTTCAAAAACATTCAACGTCTTCCATGCCTAAGAATGCGCACAGAAGTATTTGCATTTGCTTCTTGTACTATTGGTTCATTACCACCAATTTCTTCGAGTGGACCTTGTCGAGGCACCGGCCCCCTGTAATCACTATCTCCTGGAACCTCACCATCTTCACCTATAGTACCACCGATGGATGCACCATCATCATTGGAATGATTGGATGGTGCACTATCACTTTCGCTGGAGGCCTCATCATTGCGGTTTCGTTGTGGTCGAGCTATAGAAGACAACGTCCGAAGAGGTCGTTGGCCCGTTGCGTCCATAATGCCATCTGTATTGGGCCCTCCCGTTTGAACTTCTCTTAAAAATGGTTGGGAAGCCGCTTCTTCCCTCCTCAGCCTTCTATGTGCTCTAGTATTCACATGTTCACTGGTAGTACCTTGTGGTCGGGGACGCTTCCCTCGATTATTGGCATGTATAGGTGGCCGCAATGAATTCGTATTTCTAGTCACACGTTGTGACACCATACCAGCCAATCGTGTACCTACCGACGAAGTTGGTTCGTGTGGACGAACTTCGGAACTAGACGGCCTTGCTGAACTTTGGATTTGTAGATTTTCCAATACTTGCATCTGCCGTTGTGCAACCGAGACTCGATTTGGAGGAGGCATATGTGCTTCTCCACCTTGAGGGGGCCCTTCTCTACGAGTGGTCCTCATGGGCAAGGACGGTGGTACTACTACTTCTTCTTCACGTCCTCTTCCAACGTCAACCCCATCTCTGTCTATTGTGGCATCAATTTGTACATCCATAGGGTCTGGACTTAGTGGTCTCGGTGCCACAACGTCCTCATTTGTATTGCCCCCACTTGGCCCAGCATTCCACGTTTGTGGCATTCGTGGTGGACTTCCTTGATGTCCCTCGGAGGCATTGTCGTTATTATCCCCCTCTTCAAAGTCAAATACGGATGCATCAATTAGAGGACGCACTCCTCCAAACCCACCAAATCTATCAAACGGTGGCTCGTCATCGTCATTGGAACTATCATCTGAATCGTTATCATCTGGATCAGAGCGAACCGAACCACGGTCTAGACCATCAGATTCATCTGTCATGGAATCCTCTGACATCATGTTTTCAGTGTACCACCTTGTCGGATTTGCTGCAGCCCTTTCTCTTAGAGTCTTGGAATTGGTATAAATGTAAACCAATTCCTCAGCATGCTCAGATGTCAATCTATTGTGTGATTTGTTGTGGACAAACGAATACATGCTCCAATTGCGTTCACATGACGATGCAGAACACACTTGTGCGAGGATCTTTTTGGCAATCGGTGCAAGTGTACGAGCACCGGCTCCGAGAAGGTCCCACCATTCGTGAGGCTGCAAATTCAAGGTGTTTACATCAGGGAGTCCACTGAAAATGCCTCGCCGATCTCTAAATGCTTGGTACTCAGACAAAGCTGACGCAAATGCTTGATCTCCAACCGCCAATTTGCGCAGAACTCTCAATATGGCTTCTCTTGCCTCATCATCATCCATTAGCAAGACTTCGTCAAGTAAAAAGGGATTCAATAGAGCCCCGGCGTAATGCAAATCCGTCCTGAGCATGTCCCAGCGCTTGTAGAAATCATCGATGGCGGAAATTGCACACCGTGGCTCTAATGAAAATGGTGGATCCCTCAAAGATAAAACATGCTTTTCCACCTTTTTCATCACAAGCCATGCCTTGTCCAAGCACGGGTGCTTTCCATCAAACTCTCGAAGAACAATCAACACGGGCTCCACTATGTATACAAAGTTTAAACATCTCCTCCAAAATTCATCCGTTCGCACATATCGTCGCACATCATTAGCTTTTCTTTTCTTTTCACTGGATGCCAATCTCTGCTTGTACTCATTCCACTGCGGATCGTGGACTGTTGATTCTACCGCTTCCCTCACCTCCACCAAACGTTCGATCATGAGGAACATGGTTGCAAAGCGTGTTTGAACGGGATTTTTCAAAACGTGATTAGGAGAATGTCGTCGAAAGATTGCAAGTGGCATGTGATGCGTTCGAATGTATTTCACAATTGACTTGGCTTTCTTGACCATACTTGTAATCCAATCTTGTTTTCCCCAATCTTCAAGTAGAAGGTCAAATGCATGTGCTGAACACCCTTGAAAATATATGTGTGGAAATCTACGCATTAACAGAGCGCCAGCGGCCAACATGTTTGCTGCATTGTCTGTACAAACTTGTATCACGTTCTGTGCCCCTACCCCGTCAATGTAATCACCCATGCAATTAGCCACGTAAGTAGCATCTTTGCATTCGCCTGTTGTGTCTATCGATCCAAGAAATACCTCTCCACTTGTACATGCCAACATGACATTCATCAATGGTCGATGTGTCACATTATCCCATCCATCAGAGCATATTGTAACGCCATACTTGTGGATTGGTGCCCTTGTCTTCTCTGCTACAATTGTTGCCACTTCATCTTTTGTAGATTTTATGAGCTTTGTACGAAGTGCATGGTACGTTGGAGGTTTGTAGCCAACTCTCGATTCCGATGTTGATTTCACTGCATCCAGAAAAGCAGGATGCCTCACTACATTGAATGGTATATTGGCTTCATAGAAAAACTTAGCCCACTTCTTGTCTAGTACTTGCTTGTTTGATGCGTTCATTCCATCTTGTACAGACAATTGCCTCATCGATCGACTGTGGGTCAAATTAGGAATGGGCGCCTCCGATGATCGTACTTGAGAGCTTTGCCCCCCAGTGTTTTCTCCTCCATCATTTGCTGAGATTGAAGCATCAACTTGTTGCTCGCCACGTACTACACTTGGTAGTATCGTTGATGGTGATGTCACTTCCACGTCGCGTCCAGGTCCATGCGAAGTGTCCGTAGGTATATGTCCTCCACAATTCCAAAACATTACCTTCACGGCTGCATTGACTTTAGTGCACGCCCTCACTCCCTGGACGGTGTCGTTTCATCTGTATCCCAAATGGAAAAGCAACCGATCCTTTCGGTAGCTTAGCAAAGTTTCGCAAAACTTACAAGCAACTTTTCCATCTGGCCGTAGTGTGTACCAAGGTTTCCACTGTGATCTTCCTCCACCCATTGCTCTTATCTGTCCTCCTCTACCTGCCCCTGCACCAAAAAAAAGATTAGTATTCTGTTTGAAATGTGATGTGGCAACAACACTTGTTGCTCTCACAACAAATGCCACCACAACACACTCTTCTTGGACTTCGCTCTACCGCAATGGTTGTACTCCAACCAAGACATGAAAGGCAAAATCAGCAAGGGAAAGTAATCTTGAATAGGCGGAAGTCCTTAATATACACCTTGAAGCCCTCCCTAAAACCCTAAACCCTAAACCCAACTAGACGGACATCCGGCTGATGGGGTGGACCCTAAACCCGCAGCCCCGCACCCTAAACCGTCCAAGCGGCGACTGTCCCGTCCAGTGATATTCCGGTCCAGGGGACGGGACGGATTCCCGTCCTATGGACGGTTTCCCGTTCAGAGGACGGATTCGCGTCCAGGGGACGGATTACCGTCCTGGAGACGAAAATTCCGTCCAGGAGACGACCTCTTCGTCCAGAGACGGGCTCTCCGTCCAGGGGACGGATCACCGTCTAGGGGACGGCTTACCGTCTAGGGGACGGATGGGCTCTCCGTCCAAGAGACGGATGTCCATTCGACGACGGAATGACTGTCCAGGAGACGGCCCGACGCCGTCGCAGACTGGACAGACTTCATCCGCGCCGCGGATGGTCCCGTCAGTATCGGCGACGGGCTCTGACGCGTCAGGACACGTCCGGACGGACGCGTCATGACATCCGGACGTAAAAAGCCAACGTCACGTCCAGATAGACAACCCTGACGTACACTGTGAAGAGAGACGTCTACTTTGATTTTTATTGTACCAAATGTGACATGTCCATGACTTTTGTGTTGTCCTTGTGGATGTTGTTTGTGACATGGGGCGTAGCTCTGAAAGCAATAGCGTGCACTGTACAGAACACCTGCAATTGGCTTTGGACGTTTCTGCTTGCATCCCTACAAAGTAAACTAGACACAACAATGTCACCGTGAGCATTTCCTACATTGTTTCATCAACATCAAAGAAAACATAGAATGTCTGAAACAATATAGCTGATGTACAAAATGATATCAAATTTGACATTCATGTGATAAGCAAAGTAGTTTATTATCTAACATGATGTCTAAAAAAACAATCATATGTCTTACATAATGTATATGTACATATCATGATTCCCTCTATATAAACACTGTATAAAATTTTGTACATAATATTTTATATTTGTACCATACTATATACACCATACATAACATAAAATACATACATACATAATATAAAACATATACATACATGATATATAATATAAAATACATACATACATCATGCATAATATAAAATACATACATACATCATACATAATATTAAATACATACATCATATATATAGAAATAGTTTACAATACATAATACACAATATTTGATAGTTAGATCAAAATAAAGGCTTTAAACGCACCTTATTGTGATTAAAGGGAGGGAAGAAGATGAGATATTTATACAAGAAAGGTGGTGGGAAGAATAACAAACAGGATGGGATATTAAAAATGCAGTCATGATAGAGGATGAAAAGAGGCGATGCTGATGTCAGTGCTAACGTTTGTTTGGACGGCGGTGTTGATGTTATTGTTAGACATGACGTCTGTAGCCGATGTCTTTGTAGGCATTCTTTTGTTTAATACAACATCTAATAAGGTAAGGCATGCACGTGGATTTTTCTACTTCTGACATGTTTTACCTTTCCTTTTGCAAGATCTCCTAGAACAATACATGTTGGATGTCATGCATTGTGAGAAAAATTTATGCGAAAATATTTTGAAGACGTTGCTTTCAATGAATGATAGCTAAGCAATCGTGTGGATGCCAAGGATCTAGGAATTCGTGAGGAAATCAAGTTGCAGGCGCCAATGCAATGCAATGATGATTTCCACATGCCACATGTACCTTACATCCTGACCGCGTAGGAACAAGTTGAATTCATAGCCATAGTGTGCAATATACGCAATTACTCACCCTCACAAACTATATCAGTGCAATTCACAAACGCGATAGGGATGACAAACTACAAAACATGTAAACACATGACTACCACATACTCATGCAACAAATAAGACACACCGAAATCAATTGCCTTAGAAATGTTTATTTTATTTCCAATAGTACTAGGTCATGCAAATTCCACAATTGAGAGGATGTACAGATCCATGGCAAAGGTGGTGCTTCTGATGTATGTATGTCTCCATCGCCTTTGTCGTTTTTTGTAAAATGAATGTAGTGGCTCCCTACAATTGCGTGTACCATACGCCCTTCTTCAAAGCACAAATTTTTACTGATTTCTAAGTATACTATATATGGTTTGTTGTGAAAGTGCTCGTAGAGACGGGACATGCTGTCAAGGACATCAGTGACAACATTGCATTGGCCCGCACTTGATAGTACCGTCTTCTTTGGCGGCAGTGCAATCATATGCCAAGATTTGGCATACACAAGAGTGTCCTATGAAAGACCTTCAGAGACATTCCATTTGTGCAGTGACAGATATCTTTGTCAATGTCTAGGTGCATTTGGAAATGTCTATGTGAACATCAAGATGGATAATTAACTAATGCTCTTGCATTTGTTTTGTTGTAGATTCTACCGGTGGTGGTTTGAAACATTTTGGATGACAATGTGCAGTTGGATATCAAAAAGATCAGGAGAGTATTCCAAAGACTTTGTGACAAGGAAGTGAAGGAGACAGAGAAGGACACTGTCATGCAGAATGTCTACATAAGAAGGAGTTTCCCAGGCACGACTTTCTTTTAGAACATTATGACACATTTGCCGGTGCATCTCGTAAAGTAGTTATTTGTTTGTGACCCACTACATTGTTGGTACATGAAGACATTAAAGGACTATATTTGTACCTACACACACCCAAAAGGTAGCATAGCGGAGGGATCTTTTGCACGAAGTACATGAAAGATTATGAAAGAAGCATTGAACGAGTGTAAGATGCTGAAAAAGACGCCATCACAAATGATGATGTGATTCATTCCAAGGCGCCTCAACCGCAAAGAATGTTAGATGAAGTGCACAAGCATGCACATGCAATTGTCATCAACAACGCACCATGCTTGGAAACTTGGAGACAATGAGTAACATGGAACTGTCTTCAATGTCCACTATAAGAAGTCACAAACTTGCATGTATATTTTTGCATTTTTTCTTGAATACACTACCAATGAAAGTGCTATGCACCATTATTGACAAATGTTATGTAAATGATCGGAACTTTAAATTTTCATTGTGCGGGGAGTACATCAAAGTGAGGACCCAAAAGTGGAAGTAGCGGGAGTCTTTTCGTCAGCAATTTAGGCGTTCGCATCCAAAAAGACGTGTCTGGTATCCAACAAAGCTAAGTGACTTCCCACCTTTTATGGAGTGGGTGACATCTACTCTGACACAAGTTGAATGTTTTGGACGTCACGTCAAACAAAATGTTGTTCAATACACGCATCCCCCACAATAAAATGCAACATTACACCATCAAATGTATTGTCCCAGGAAACATTTTTGCATCTGCAACTTTTAGAGAAGCTTGGTCACACAAGACTCAACTATGGTAGCAAGTTTTTTCCATCAACTTCAATGGGGCCTTCTCAACAAGAGGCCTTTGGAAGCCACGCAGGAGTATATGTGATACATTGAGGAAATACTAGTTCTAGATTATAGAAACCATTGTGCCACAATGTTCTTATGTGATTGGGTAAGGGAGATACGTGACGCGCAACAACCAAGCATAAAGAGAGATCGATAGGGCTTCAGCATTGCAAACTTCAATCACATGGATGGGTGGGTCCATGTTGATTCATTTGCCTTTCCTCTGCATTGCCAACAATTTTTCTTCTCAAATGATCCACATTGTGTGGAAGGTGGTGTGCCACACAAATGTTAGGAGTAGACGTACAACGCGACGCAACGTCGACATCATGCCAAAGATGCTTGTAGTGTGCAACGATGACGACTTTGTGGCACTACAACCAATAGCAAGAGAGGCAGACCAAATATGGCATCCAAGGGAAGATGTGGAGGACTTGCCTGACATGTTTGATGACAATGTCATGTCAAAGGATGGAAGATACCGCCGTCCGGACTACCTCCAACATGTGACTGAGGCATCAGAAGGACGTCTATGACGACGTCTAGCTGGAAGATGTAGCGCATTGTCAACCATGATGTCTATCATGGTCCTTGGTGTCCAATTTGGAGGATGAATACTGTAAGTCCTTTGATTAACTATTGTTAGGCATCCATTCTTTGTAGAAATACCTAACATGCAAGCGCCATCTCGAGCGCCATCTCGAGCGCCATCTCGAGCGCCATCATTCAACTAAGTATGTGACTTCTCTTGTCCTCAATGTTTAAATGCATGTTTAATCAAATATTTGTTGCATTCTTAGTCCTCGTGCACCACATGCACTCTTTTGTTTTCTCGCAATGATTTTGTAGAAAGTACACGCATCTTAATACATTAACGTGCAATATTGGAAATGAGCAATTTCTATTTGACTGTTTGAATTGAATGGTGCATGTCGTTCATTAAATTAGCTTGAACTTAGTCTAGAGGTACAATACTACAATGCTTGAAGTGCTCCCCGTGTGTTAGATAGAAATGAAACGAAGAAGACGGTTGTGCATTCCAAAGCAGCCTTAATAAGATAATGTAAACGGATAATGTCATTGTTAGGAAGTACTCCCCTATTCGGTCACTTCGTTGTTCAGGTTGCTCACTCTTTAGTAGACTAGTAGAACACATGAACGCCCCCAAAACATCGTTGTGCTAGAAGACAACGATGTCAGAATGAAACCAACATATCTAAAGACATTCATATATTACTGTCAACATCAACTTGAGCATTGTAGTGCTTGCCAAGAAGTCCCTAGTTAAGTCAGACATCTCAGCGACGTCCATGCGAACACGCATATGTCATTTGAGACATCTAAAAAGATGTCATGACGTTTCAGTAGGTAGTTTGAGGTTTTTAAAAACATAAAGGTCAACATTGTAGTACTTGTATAAAAGTCTCTAAGAATGTGAAGACATTGCAATTGACATCTAAACTGACATTGAGATGTCATTTGAGACATCTAAACAAGCATCACGACGTCTCAACAAATATTGTCAGGAGGAACAGGGAAGACATTAAGCTCAATGCTTCAAAATTTGTGCTGACCTGGCCTGGCCACGTCAATCAAAAAAATTGTCACGTCAGCAAATTTCCCTTGATCTTGCCACGTCAGCATGTCTAGAATTTTTCAAGACCGGGCACTACCCGGCCCTCCCTTTTTTCATGGCGGGCAAACATTTTAATTAAACAAAAACAAAAACAAAAAATTACAGTCGATGAAAAAAGGTCAACGATGCTGATATGGCAATTCTAATTTTTACGGACACTATTGCGGACATGCTCATGTCCGCAAGAATGTTAGAAGAAAGGAGTACGTCGGTGGAAACAAGAAGTTGTTATCACCCAAATTTTGGCCTATCCGCTGCAACAGCCACTCAGATCTATTGGAAATGGAAAATCATCTTCCAGGCACGAAGATGTCTCCTTGGACATAGTGTGTCCAACCTTGGACACTCTACGTTGCGGGCCCGTTGTCAAAAAAAAACCCGGGTTTCTTATAGTGTGGGCATGTAGGGGTTAATATTCAAACCATTTCCTTCTATGTTGTTGTATTGTAATAAATCTTTATGGTTAATATTAGCACTACAAACAATGTCCTTGCTAAGGCCTTCAATGTACAATACACATATTGTATTGCATAGCCAATGTGAGTGCGACACATTTGTTAGGTGTTGTGCTAATGTGTCACATGACAATTGAATAGCTAATTTGAGTGCGGTGAGGTGAGAAGGTTTGGTGAGGTTAATAGTGATTCAATGTTGGGTAGATGAAGATATAACCATCCCTAAAAGAAATTTTCCAAAAACCTATTAGTGGTATGGAATGTTTAGTGGTCACAGACCTTTTAGGATGGGCCTATTGCATTGTGATGAAAAAATGGGACTATCTGTATATCTCCATTCACATTGTTTAATGTTACATTCAAATTTTCATCACAGAGTTTTCAATTGTTCTCTCTATGGCCAACACATTCCTTAAGTTTTCATTATATTTTTATATTTTTCCACATTCCTAAAAGCTCCCATGCTTCTATAATGTTCCCATATTTTCATCACATTTTCATAATGTTCTCATATTCCTAAACTGTTCTCACAATGTTCCCATATAGGTGGGTTGTTTTTATAGATTTTCAACATGTTCTATATTCCTTAAGTTTCCAAAATATTCCCCAACTTCAAACAATTGCATGTTTTTAAAAATTCATATATCTTTATATTATATCTACAAAAACAATTTTGAGTGAAGACTGATTTTGCCTTCATCTATTTTAGTTTTGGCTTACAAGTTTCACCCAAATTTGGATGTAATTTATAAATGGTAGATAAACACCATGGATGAAAGTATATATTGTAGCAGTAGGACAACATTGGTAGAAAATAATTCTAAAAATAGATGCTTGTATGGAAATTGTTTTTTCAAAAAACAAAAGTTTTGTATAGTGAAAAAGAATGTCAGGGAATGATTCTATTTTTGTAATCTTCTTAACCTTAGTTTTTGTAAGAAAATAATTATTTGATAGAAAAGTGTCATACTTAGAGTATGTAGAGTATAAAATGAGTGAGTGACTATTTCCTATCCACTTGCATTTCAAGGTGCATATTTTGCCACCACCATAAAAACCAAAATTAAATGTTGCCTCTTTTGTGGCCCAATGATATCAAGAGAAAAAATAACACGATAAATCCTTACATTAAATTAGGTTGTTCTGTTTTGTTTGTGATGGTGAGATTTTTAAAACCATGCATCCTTCGATCATGTTCTTGATACTATTGGAAAGGTCTTTGTGATGAGGGGTGCATGGACTTTGGTTTGTGGTGTTGGAACATAGAGTGTGGAAGTTATGGATTTTTGAGTTATTTTTGAATTAAAAAATTAGAAAATTATTTTTTTACTTTTATTTTGATCATAGAAACAGTATAGGGCACACTAGTAAGATTTTAAAATTGAACACTCTAAAAGACATCCATGTTTTTCTACAAATGTACATTAAATTTTAGACTTTTTTTTTTATACAAGGTCTAAAATTTATACGATGGAAATTCATTGCAAGGTACAAACTTACTAGCTACAAATGGCCAGAAGGACCAAACAACAAACAAAAGCCAACAATACTACCAATGAGACCAATTGAAAATAGATAGGCAATGAGTTTGGCAAAGTGAAGGCCTCTCCAAGTCCCCATAAGAGCAACTCCAATGCAACATTGGAACAAACACATGAGCGGTGCCAACAAGGTTTATAACATCCTTCTCCCAAAATTGCTCCCGCAACCAATGGCATTTTCTAAAGCTCTGCACATGAAAGCCCCTACTGAACATTTTGGAGCAATTTACTAAGTACAAAAGAGTGCATTAGAAGTTAGATTCTCTAATGAAGATGATAGATGGTGGTACTTCCAAAATTCAAGAAAGGAATAATTACGCTTTCACCCAAAGTGCAGCAAGGACTAGAAGAGATTCAGTTGTTAAATTTTTTTAAAAGCATGTTTGCCATTCTTGGATTTGTTGTTACATTGAAGTCAAGGGCGTAAGTGGCGGCGCACTAGGAAGAAGCCCACCCCACCCTCTACTTCAACAACAAACCTAGGTTGGATAAACTAACGGGTTTCTTCTTGGGTCAACATTGCCAATGCTCTAAGAGCATCTGCAATGCTCTTTGCAACATATACAATATCAACACTATGCCAAGCATATGCTTATTTCTAATTAAAAATTGTACTTGTAGTCAAAATTTATTTAATTTTGAGTATTTCTTCTATTTAAAGTGTAAATAGGTCTAAAGACTTTATTAATGTTCATTCACATAGCTTTGGATAGTGAATAGACATTTTTTTAGCCAATTTGCCTTTCTATGTGAACAGTTGTGACTGGTGAAATCTAGTTTTTTTTTTATTAATAGGAAGAAAATGATGATCATTGTAGCAGACCGAGAGAGGGTTTTGGCTCATGGGTGTTGAATGATAAGTTGTTATCAAAGAATTTATAAAAAAACAAACTGTATGTTTGATTTATACTTGTGTAGTTGTGTGTGATATAAAATCTTTTTTACTATTATGTATGTTATTACAATAATTGCAATATAAAAGGCCATTGAGATTAATATAGAACTACAAAATCCCTAATGATCGAACCTTTACCACTACACTACAAAATAGTCTATCAATTCTTTTAGCTTGGGTTGGTAGATTATTGAAACTACAGTACTCCAATACAACCGTTATTGGAGGCCTCCAATTTCACGACCTCGGTATACAACCACTTGGGACTAGCTAATTTGCAACATGTGAAGGGCCCACAAGTTGGCCCGTTATAGGAATGGTCATTATTGTCAACGCTTTTCAAGCGATGGTATGCATGTTAATCAATTTAACCTTCCCTTGTTCCATAAAAAGTCTTTTTTTTCTAATGTACATTATTTTTCTTTCTTTCTTTTTATAATACAAAAAGTCCATTTGACATTTGGATTGCCAGCCTTGCATTGGGTCAATTTTTCCAACAAAGGAACCTGCACTCTGCAGGCCTCATGGAATGGCCCGCCATTTGCCGTTAAGGTAGGAGGTCCATAAACTGCTCATCTAAGAGCTGAAGCTGACTTTTGGGGAGGTAGAACTTCTTAAAATATTTTTCAGTAAATTTTCTTTGAAAGGCAAGAGAAATTGTCATCTAACCCAAGTTGTTTCATATTTTTTGAAGCTTTGTAGAATTAGTTATGAATTTCTGAAGTTGCAGAAAAATGCATTTTTGTGGGCTCTAAAACCGACCACCTCCTGAAATGCACACCACTTGTACATTGGAAAGTGCAAAATGTACCTCTAGAGCCTGATTGGTTTTAGAACCCGCTCCATTTTAGGACCTCCTACCTTACATGGGTTCTGTGCCAAGTATGCATTGCAAATGCTCTAAGACCGGGAAATTCTAGACTCTTTTGACATTTAAAAGGTTTACCGATTCCCAATTATTTGGGTCCGTCACGATCTACCGGTCATCCTAACGATTCCCTTACTAAAATAGTCCGTGACAGTCGTCAGAAGTTCAGTTGCCCAGACCCAAATAATTGAAATCTTCAGTTAAATTATCAGTCCAGGCAACCATGACTGCAGCAAGTTGAGCAAGTCAATGCCGATGCTTTGCAATAGTTTTTTTATGTTTTTATTTTTATTTGTTTTTATTTTTATTTATTTATTATTTATTAGGTAGTGCAGAAAACGATAATCACTAGAAGGATGACGCTATTCACATCCATAGAAATGGATGAAACTTGCAATATATGAATGGAATTTCATTTATTCATCCAAAATAATGTAAATTCATCCAAAATAGAGCAAGATTGTCCTAGATTGGGTAGCAAAATGATGATTTCATCCACTGAAAAGCAAGAATATTTTGTCCAAGATTCCCTACAAAAAAAATCATTGCTTTTCAGCAAAAATTCACTCAAAATTTTTGCTTATATTAATAAGATGATTGTTGCTAGGAGGCTAAACCTAAGGTGGACCTACCTAATTCTGTTCCACTATCTAATTTTGTCCCCCTACTATTGTTCGTGTAGCTCCTTAGTGCTTTGATATCCAAAATCTGAACAATGAACACATACTGAGGTTCTTCCAAGGATTTCTGGACCACAAAACTTCTCATTCATCAGAACCAATACTTTTTTAAAACCACACTGCTTATAACTATGATGAATTTGATGAAATGAGGTAAACAATCGTATATTATTATAAGAAAAAACATGCCACAATACTAATTCAAGAATGGATTCAGGCGCTGCGGGGCTAGAGTCTTGATAGGAGCAACACCACCGATTTCTTTCCTCGTACTGAGCTCTCAGCATATAAGTGCCTGCAATCGACACCAACGTACCGCAGGTAACAAAAAACCTTCAGTTGACATTCTAGACATTAGTAGCTAGCATGACGGTATGAAATGTAACAAGCCCGAAACGCTCAGCGCGCTAGAGTAGCTCTGTTCAACCCCTGGTGAGCAAGAGGCGAGGAGCCGATGCGCGCACGCAAGCAGCAACAGCCCGAGCTAGTCCGTCATCGCAGATCATCCAAGTTTCGTTATAAGTTACCGATCCTGGAGTGCTTTCTACGGTACTGGTGACTGAAGCTTTTTGCAACAGTTGCAGGGATTTTTAGTTTACTGTCTGTCTTGGCAAGGCAACGTTAAACTGTGCCAGTACGTTCTACTACTGTAGCTAGGTGAGCCAGTTGCAGGAGGTTTATTGTTACTTAAATCGATCTTGGCAAGGAGAAGGAAAGCTGTGCCAGTGTGCCGTTGTCATTGCAAAGCCTACTTCAAGTTTCATACTTTGGGGGTTCAGGGCTTTCCTTGGTACTCCTGAGTAAAGCCTTGCGCACGGCTGCATATGTTTCTGATGTAGATGCAACAGTTGCTTGAGGTTTTGGGGTTAGCTTCTTCGATTTGTTAGCTAGCAAAGTGTTGGGAAGAAGGAAAATTGTGCCGCACAGTGGCGCTACAGCTGCGGCCCGTCTCCTGAAGTGTTGACTCAGGTAAATTTTCTAAAGAACGAACTCCGCGTTTCTCTTGACTGTCTGGTTATTTTGATGAATACAGGATCACAATCTGGATCCGTAGAGGAATGATGCACTCCGATCAAAAAACATGCAGATCACTTGTCGACATGTATCCGCATTCTCTACTTCTTGCTAGCTATGAGATTAATCCAGTACAGTGTAGGGTCCGCTTCTCTCCATTCGTCCTGTAGGCTCTTTTGAATTTAGTTACGTTTTGGCTTGCTGATTGAAGGTAAGAGGACCACTTGCGTTAGCCAGTGGTGCAATTGAAGTGACGCCCTTGCTTGTGGAAGAGCTGTCCGTGCAAGAAGATCGAATCTGTTGTAGTTAAATAAGCGACAGTTCTAATCGAGTACCATCGTGTGCTCTTGTTTTCGTTGCTCAATCGCTTGGATGTGTATATGATGTGCAGGTTAGCTAAGCTTTTGTGCCCTTGACATATATCCTGAAGACCCTATAATTGAAGAAGCTCGTGCACTTCCGCTTCATGGATCGTTTCCGTACCTTGTTTAGGCGATGCGCCGTAAAAGATGCACCCAAGGCGGATGAACTACTCAATCTCTGCAGGGAAACAATACAAAAATTGTCTGCTCAATACTTGAGTTCGAGTACTGAAGACGACAGGTGTGAAGATTATCTGATGAACAGGCACCAATGTAATTTTCTCATTGGAAGGCTTACAGATACTCGAGGTAGCTTACAAAAGATTCAACTCTCACCCCTTCTTGATGAGAAAACGATTCCAGTGCTTGAAGAGCTTCATCAGGTGCTCCTGGACGTGGAGACGGTCATCAACGCCAGCCGCATCACTTCTTCACAATGGCCAAGAGCAGCCATTGAACAAATCGACATGAAGGAGACCTTTGCAAGCTTACTTTATGGAGTTCAATGGCATGCGTCTGTTCTTCTGAGCATTCTTGTGGACAACTCTCAAGAGTCTTCCATCACATTTGAACCAGCATTGTGCAAGGGTCAGCTAAGTGTGGAGGACGAGTTTTCTCTGCTGACGGCGATGAAGGAAGACGAGGAGAGCCTCAAGGATCGCCTCAGATCTGTGAAGCTGGACGATCCAACAGAGAAATGGCTTGCAAATGAGTTGCTTAAGCTGAAAATGCTATCCGAGGAGGAAGATCATCCGAACACGTCATCAGTCGCCGACGATTCAACTGCCTTCAGCTCATCCCCCGATATGTTATTTCTGAATCCTCAAGATCTTGATCTCAACGGCAAAAAAATAGGTACAGGTGCGTCTGCGATGGTGAAAAAAACGAATCTTATAGGCGGAAAGTATGCAATTAAGATTTTTGACATGTTAAAGACGGTCCAAGAATTTGATCAAGAAATGATTGCTTTACAGAAATTGGGGCGCCATCCTCATATAGTACGCCTCCTTTGCTACTCTAAGGAAGATACAACATGCTACCTCATCATGGAAAAAATGGACAAGGACCTGAAATCTGTTTTGTCCGAGATTTCGCGCGACAGAAAAAGAAAGAAACTCACACCTACGCATCCTCTTTTACATGTACAAGCTGTTGCCTTGATGCTCCAAATTGGGGAAGGTGTGAAGTATATTCACAGTAAGCGTATGGCGCATCGCGATCTCAAGTCTATGAACATCCTTGTCAACCTTGCAGATCCTCCAAGCAAGAGAGTTGTCAACCTTGCAGATCCTGCAAGCAAGAGATTTAGTTCAGTGAAGATTACTGATTTTGGTCTGACTAAAACCAAAAACGCCACTCAGACATATTCATATCAGTCTTATAACCGAGGTACCACCAAGTGGATGGCGCCAGAGGTCATCCGAGGAAGTGACTTGGAGATCTACTCCAAGTTCAACCTCAGAAAAGCTGATGTCTATTCTTTTGCCATTATCTGCTTTGAGATACTGACTGGGGAAGACCCTTTCTATGATGCTGATCTAACCACCCCACGAATAAACGAGCAAGTGAAGGCAGGCACGTTAAGACCAAACCTTCCAGAGGACTGTCCTCCGAAGTTGGCTGCTTTGATTAGAAGATGTTGGGATCCAATTCCTCAGGAGCGGCCACTATTTCCTGAAATTTGCAAAGAACTGAGGTACATCAAAGGGCTACTTCTGAGAGGTGAGCTTCTGTCGATGAATGGCACTTAGTAATTACAAGTTTGACATGTTCATATAGCAGAATGTGGCAACAACTTCAAAAGTATTAATTAGCATAGTTTCTAATTTTCAGGACTACTTTTTGTTTGCCCGTGTATATGTTCGTAGGTGATGAGATGAAGTCGGAAGTACAAGACATTCGTCCACCTGGAGCACTGGAAACACTGGAAAGGGCACAGGTAAGCCATGTTGTGTACGAATCTGAACATGTGTTGGTGTGGAGCACGTAAGTTGCTTGATAATTTGAATGACTGATCGAACAAAAAACCAAAGAGTTGCATTATCTGAAGGAATTTTTAGTATTCATCATTATGAATGAAAGCAAGCTGACTGGATATTGTATTGCATAAGGTCGGATTCAAGTATCTGGGATATGATGTGCTAGCTTGTGAAAGAATGCATGAATTTGCGGGTATTTGAAAGAGAGATTTTAACAGTACGCTGGGAATATATGTGGTGCATTTATCATTCGAACAGCTTCAAGGACCTTGGGGAGGTGCTGGCGGTGGTCATATTCTTGATGTGGGCACCTCTATCATTCGGTTGAAGTTCACATATCATTCTCCAGGAATACTTGGTTCAATGGAGATGGATTACAACTTTGCTGGTAGCAACTTTGTGAGGAAAAACCATGGTAATGTCTATGGAGATCGACATGCAGAGGTAAGTTACGTATTGTTTCTCGTGAGTTCCATGTACCGTATTCTAAATTAGAGTCAGTTTTTTTGAAAAAAATTCCTCTTTTCCATGTGGGTCCTTATTGAACAATAGTATTGTAGTTTTTCCTTAATCCCTAAAGTTCCAGTGTTCCCTCTGGGGACAATTTGGAATTCAGGCACATTCCTATGGGCTGAAATTTTACCCTAATTTTTTGAAACTTTTTTTGAAGATAGAAAAGCTGATAAGCTTTGTGGGAATATAATTTTTATTTCAATTGGTGCCTAGAAGCAAAAGTTATACCACAAAAAGCCTAGAACTGAACTTGGTAGGCATTACAAAAAATATTGCAAAAATTTTAAAAAAATAAAAATAAAAAATTCTCTCAAAGATTATGTTTTTGTCTACATCTGAAGCTTTGATTCATTCCATTTTGGTTAGTGATGTGAAAGTTATGAACAATCTTATTTTTCGGGCAATCTAAGCATCTTTTTGAAAAAATAACTCATAGGATTCATTTCAAAATGCAATTTTCAAATTTTTTCAAATTTTTTTTTGAAAAGGTTAAGTTTGCTGGTTAGAACAATCTCACCATTAGGATTATTGTATTTCAATCCCATCTAAGAGCTATTAACAATTTAGTTTTTCCTTCAATCTTCAACGTACTTCTACTTGACAATTTTTTGAAGTATGAAAATCAAGTTTTTATTTTTTGAATTTTTTTTCCTAGACTCCCAACTCAATTCTTCATCACAATAAATTTTATAAAAGTCATCTAAAATTGTAGTCTAGTGTTCAAAAAAACTTGTTTTTTCAACTTTCAATGCTCGTATCTCTCAATTTGTACGGTCAAACTACATGAAATTTTTAACACATAATTTCAAACAAGTAAAGTTCAAGATCCTACTATTCAATTTCCAAAAAAGTATTTTTTTTGTTTTTTTGAACAAACGCAGTAGAAATGGTAGTTTTGAGTGGTTTTTGACAGAAAAATGGCCTTGGGACTTTAGAGGTTAAGTTTGAATCTCTGATTAGATTCTAAGATATCATTGTTGTGATTCCAGATAGTATTTGAGCCCTCTGAGTTCATCACACATATCAGTGGATATGTGTCCAAGACACACTTTAACGTTCTAGGGCCTGGTAAAGTTCCCGTTGATGTTGTAGCATCATTGACCATTCATACCAATATCAAAAGTTATGGTCCTTTTGGTGATGAAAAGGGTGAACCATTCGCCAGTGAAAAGGGTAGAGTAATTGGGTTTCATGGAGGATGTGGGTATGTTCTTGACAGCCTCGGTGTTGTGGTAGTTCTTGGTGACACAAGTTGACTCATGTGAGTGGATTATCAAGTGATCACCACAAATTAAGAGACTAAGACATGTGCTCAATTCAATCATATTGTAAACACATGATTTGATTATTGCAACAACTACCTACTCTTCAAAATTCCATATTTTGGGCTTTATTAAAAGTTACTACAGTAGTCTGGCTCAAAAAGATCCACTTCTAAAAGAATTGACTCATATTATACTCATTTTACTAAAAATTCTAAGAAATTCTAATATGCTTGCAAAGCTTAAAAAATTCAAATCAAGTCATTTTTTTTATTGAAAGGTAAAATAAGCTTTTGTTGTGGAAAGGTTCATATTTGAAGCTTGAAAACCAATTTCACAATTTCCTTGAAGAAAAGTCATTGAGTTGTTATTCTTGAAGCAAGTTTTGAACTAACAATGCTAAGATGAATTGTTTTCTTTGGTTGTAAAAGTAAATATAAAATAGATTGGACAAAAATGGATAAAATGTGCAAAGGAATGCCCAAAATTGCCAAAAAATGGGAAAGAATGAGTGACATTTATATTTTCAAATGCAAATTTCTACATATTAGAAATTCATTTTTTAGCCCCTAAAGTTCCAAGGCCTTTTCCACTCAAAATTGCCACTTCTATTGCAAAGTGTAAAAAAGTTTAGAATTTTTTCCCTGCATATCTAATGGTAGGATCTTGCACTAAATTAATATAAGAATGTATGGAAGAAATTTCAAATATTTTGACTACATGGATTCCAAGATATTTGCGTTTGAAGTGAAGAAAATTATTTTTTTTGCACCTTACTTACATAGATTTGAAGGCTTTGAATCTTCTTAGCTTAAAATTTTTGCACTACACATGTTGAATTAGAAAAAAAAATTGTTGAAAAATTGAGTTGAAAGTCTAAGAAAATGTTTCAAAAAAGACACTTGATTTTCATACTTCAAAGAATTGTTGAGTAGAAGTAGATTTGAAATTGAACGAAAAACTAAATTGTTAATAACTCTAAGGTGGAATTGAGAAGTTGCAAAAGCTATCAAACTATGTATGTGATTGTCTTCTTGTTAAGGTTAGATCTTACTAAGGATAGAGTATTGTGTTAGAACATTCAAATGTGAATCACATTTTTGAAATTTTAAAATTTTGATAGCAGTGCACTAGTTCATAGCAAGGGGAACAACCCTAAAATAGTCTTCTAGACGAGCTTCTAAAGGCCTCAAATTCCCTCTAATGTTTATATCACTACAATTAGTGAAGAACCTTACATACATTCATTGCAACTTAAATAAAATTAGCTGCAAGGAAGTCTCCATATGATTTACTCATAACAACTATAAAAAAACATGACATTCAAAGTGGACAATCATTTTGGGACGAAAATAATAAAACTTATAAAATTTCATTAAATAGAGGAATTACATTGCAATGCTAATTAGAATGATTGTAGATGTAGTTTCTTTAGCCCTTTGTTGCAATGCTTGTGATATGGGTAGTCTCTCCTTTGATGGTATTAATTGAGTGT
Source organism: Rhytidiadelphus loreus (assembly GCA_947034895.1). Classification (NCBI taxonomy): domain Eukaryota; kingdom Viridiplantae; phylum Streptophyta; class Bryopsida; order Hypnales; family Hylocomiaceae; genus Rhytidiadelphus; species Rhytidiadelphus loreus. Next base: position 49,466,184 of record OX344761.1, on the reverse strand, counting down.
AATTGTCTTGTATGTATTCCTTATGTTGAATTGCTTTTACAAATGTTTTGATTCTTGATTTGCTCTAATTTGAAGTATACAACACTATTGCAAAGGTATCATGGATAGGTGCATATATATAGATAATTGGATATATGAATATCACAGTCTTCCAACTTGATATTTGCACATATTTCATTGTCTAAACCAAGGCATCTCTTGTGTATCCATTAACATGATATGAAGTTTTTTATGAACTTGCAAAGCTTTGCATTGCATTTTTATTTTTAAGACTATTAAGTTGTTGCATTATTGAAAAGAATCAATCATTGCTCAAGACTAGTGTACACTACAACAATGAGTCCATGATTCTATGCCACCAAATGTCGTCAAATGTCTCATGGATTAATTCATCTTGTGCAATTTATCTCATTATGAAATTAGTAGAGGGTCATGTGGAGCTGAATAGGATAAGACAAATCAATTAGTTTGATGCCTTTTATAAGATTATCTACATTTAGTACCATTGAGTGTACACATTCAAATTGCAAAAATTGGGAATTGGATACTTCCTTTGGTGAAGATGCATATTTTCTTAGGCTGACTTGATGTCATGATATTTCATACAAAGTACTATTCTTCATGAACTTTATTATTTTTCCTGCCACTCTAGGGTAAAATTTTGTTATGTAGATAGTGCAAGACAATAACTATTCCTTACACCTAAAGAGTGTAGGTAACAAAAAAATTCCTTACATCTAATGACTAAAATTGGAATAGTCAATAAATAAATATATATATATATAGGTTGCATCTTGACAAACAACACTTGAGAGATGTTAGGTTAGAATTGTTAGTAAAAGTTGGATCATCTTTCATTAACTAGTATGTGGTATACATTCCACTTACTCAATTGCAAGAGTCTAAAGTCAATGCACATAAATAGTGAATACTTCTATCTCTTTATATTGCTATCAATTCTTTCCCTCCAAAAAGTGATAGTAACTTACAAGTAAAAGTGACGGATGGAGTAGCTTGGCTCTTGCAATTTTAACCCTTACAGAATATTTGAGGTTCTTAGAAGGCCATCCAAATTTGGATTTCAAAATCTTTCTTGCATGGGCATTATATAGCTTGTGCACATGACTAATCATTGATGGTCTTCCGCCCTCTTTAAGGCCATAGGCAACCTCAAAGCTACTATCCAAAATTTCTATTCAACTTTCCAATGCAAAAACTACAAGTTTAAATTGTGATTCCAAATTCAAGACTTAGATTGATAGATGCATCAAAGTCAAGCTCAACTTTGACAATCTTTGACATATCTAGAATTAAAAAAATAACATTAATGAGATGAAGGTAGAGGCTACCCAATACAAGTCCCATTCTCTTTATTGAACCATGTTATCAATAGTAATTAATGCCACTCTTCCAATATACTTGGTTGGCATTCTATTAGCAAGTTGTGTGGAAGCATGACTTAGCTAACATTTATAGCTTACTCATCCTTGAATGCTAATTAATGGAATTGTCTATTGGACCTACAATAGTGATCTCTAGCCTCTAGAGTTTTTTTAATAATAGCACACTCCCATATATTGATAAAAGTGATGAAAATAGTCTTTTGCAATTGTGCTTTGATCTTCGTTTAAAATCACCAATGATAATATTTAAGGCTTGTGGTTTGTCTTAAGGAACTCAAACAATGCTTTGGAAAGGTGGCTTACCAAAGTTTATTGTGAGGAGAGCTTCCCTGTCAAAGTTTGGGCCAATAACAATAGTTCCAATGGATGAGATGATTATAGTCCCCTTGGCACAAACTTTTGTTGGGCTTGCATAAGCCTCTTTAAAACCACAATAGATGTTCTTGGAAAAAGGAAAATAATCCCATTTTGTGCAAAATTAGTTGTCCAACAATACAAAACAATCCTCTTCTAATGCAATATGGAGCATGGAGTTTTGCCATGTGTCTCTAGCATTAATTGTTGGTGCACAATAGAATTCTACACCTACCCAAATTAGACCCAAAACAACTTCAAATTTATTACGTCTTTTGTGCAATTCAACAATAACAAAATATTTGAAATCTTGAACTACTTGCATTCAAGTATTCAAACAAATTATGTAGATAGTTAGGGACCTCATCTTGTCTATCTCCAACACTAATCTGTGTCATCTATTCATAACTCAATTGGAATAACTAGCAAGTGGGTTCAATATCACTTGGCTCAACGTCAATGGCCTCTACTGTTTGAATGGAAAATGGGGGGTTGAGTGTCATTACACTTAATGTTCACCAATCCTTTTTTCCCTACAACATAGGGCCAAATTGCACCATTCCAAATTCAATTTCTACTTTTCACCAAATAAAAGTAATATTTTTTCACCAAATTTTTTCCATTTCTATTAAAAATTGTAGATGAAGTCATCAAATTTGGATGAAAAAATGCATGAATATGATTGAAAAGTGTTTTTTGGTCCAAAAGATGGATGAATGTAGAAATACAATGCTTCACTAAATTTTAAGTGGTCGCCATCCTGACACTTTGATTCTCACAAAGTAAAAAAGAGGGTTGATGGTCACTAAATTCCCCCTTTTGAATGATCACTTACTATTGGCAACGTGGTGACTCAACCGAATTAGACATTCAGTTATTGGTCTTCCCAGTTGGTCATTCCATGGTCTCTGCAAACCATGCTTGTTTCCACCGGTGAATTTGCACTTGTGATTGTCTGACTCACTTTGAGCTCCTCGGTCGTGGATGCAGGTATTCTCAAGTTACCCGAATGATCTTCCGAGACGACACCAGTTCGCCCGCCATAGAAGTCCAAAAATGGAAGGTTTGTGCTGCTAAATGTTCCTTCAGTTGGGTTCAGTTGATGGGCGATGTGATTAACTTCAGGCTCGTGGGTAGCCTTGGATACTCGGATGGCCGGCCAAAAGTGTCGGTAGATTTGCCTTCGAAGGGTTCACATTCAAGGTATTCGCCTTTGATCCCGTTTTAAAAACTCTCATTCTTCTTGCAGAAGCTGGAGGCGGAAATGAAGGTGTGTTGCAACAGTTATCTGGAAAAAAGTAGAAGATGCCGTCCTAGGAATGAATGGTACTAATAAGTGACAACAAGACTGAAAAAAATCAGTATGTTGCTCTACTGAGGAACAATGCTTAACTTGGACCATAAGTTAAGCTTACTTAGTGACTGAAGAATCTGTTCGTTCGGGTAGTTCTGTTTGACAGTGCCATGTGGGCTCAAATGAGGACAATTCAGATGCTACTGATATAATGATCACATCAATCAAGAGAAGCCTAATTGAAGTACTGTGGCGGAATGAAATTGTACACTAGCTGCTCCTGCAAAGAAGTTTACCCCCGAAGTGCCCTGCATCGGAATTATTTAAGAAGGTTCAAGCAAGGTGACCTAATATACTATCAGAAAGAAGAAACTTGCTGTGTTCTATCACAATACTGGAATTTCCGGGTGTTGAATTTGACAAGAGCCACGCATGAAAAGGAAGCGGAAATTTTGGAGTCAATTAAAGTCCTCAAACAGTTCAGTGTCCCGGAATCCCTCCTTTGGATCCGTGCACACCATCATTGATTGCTTGTCCAGACATTCAATTGCCACAACTAATGACAGGAATTATGCATTTAAATAACAATCCTTTCTATTTGCAACACCAGGTTGGTTGTGACAAGTGTGTGGGCTATCCGAGTGTTATTTGCGGATGTTGCAGATGTTGCAGTAAGTTGTGGAAGTGAGCTTGGAGCAAGGTTTCCATGAACTTGAGGTTTAGGTCAGAAAGCGTCGTCACATGTGAGTGGTTTTAGCAAATAATGGGGACCAATTTAATGTTTGATTTTTGTTAATAATTGTGTTTTAAATTCCGTTAAGGTAAAATATAAATTCATGTACTTGTGCAAGCTTAAATTTGATTTACAGATGTCAGAGACTTGAATGAAAACGTGTTCTAGATTTTTGATATGCATTGCACACATTATGATAAGGACCTTTATGAGCATCTTTAGCTTTGTCAGTCAGTACTTATCAATTTTTGGATTGACTTGCTCTATTCAAATGCATTTCAAAATTCAATATTGCTCTAGTCTATGAACATGAATAGCAACCTATACTCCTTTCACTTTGAAAAATTGTATTTAATCCATCTTGACTTTGAAATTTTTGATCAAAATTGCCACTCAAGTGTTTTTCATTTCTCTTTCTACCAAAAATATGTAAAAAATATTTCAATGGACAAATTTTCCTACATAGCTATATTTATCCTTGGATGGGCGATGCAAGAGACTTTTACCTTACTTTGTGCAAGTACGTAGAGCATATATTGTTCCATGTATTGGAATAAAATCAATATAGAAACTAGATTTTGGCAAAGTAATTGTACCATCATGCTCAAATGTACAAAATTAGTTACTATGTGAAGGTCAAATAGAAAATTTTAATTGGAATAAAGAAATATCAATTTTACAAAATTTGGGCATTATCACCCTAACATTGAAATCTCTATAGAGAGAATATTGAAACTTTGTTGAATATGCTTAGTGAAGAAAAGGTGCACGTATGGATGATTTTGACATTTTTGTACAAACAAATTGAAAAAATTTATCACTAATTTTTTTAGTACACTTGATTGGAATTGCATAAGATTTGAATGCTAATTATGTAAGACCAAAAATGCCAATTGTATTCTATATTATGCAAATGTTTTTAACCCCTAAAGGACCATTGTCCCCTTGGGAGACAAAATGGATTTCGGGCAAGTTCCTATGATTTCAATTTTCAGTGAATTTTTTTGAAACTTTCTCATAAGATAGGAAAACTTATGAGCTTCATGGGAACATAAATTTTATTTCAATTGGTGCCCGGGAGCAAAAGTTATGGCATCTTAAACATAATTTTCACGTCACCAGGCAGAAAAATAAATCTACAAAAATTTGAAATTATTTTTTAATTTTTTCTTCTTAAAGAATATATTTTTGTCTACATGTGAAGCTTTTATTCATTCCATTTGGATTATTAATGTGAAAGTTATGAACAATCTTGTTTTTCGGGCAATTTGAGCATCTTCTTGAAAAAATAACTTATAGGATTCAATTCTGAATGCAATTTTCACAATTTTTCAACAAAAATTGTTTGACAAGGTTAAGTGTTCTATTTAGAACAATCTCACCGTTGAGATTATTGTGTTTCAATCCCATTTTAGAGCTATTAACAATTTAGTTTTTCTTTCAATCTTGGACCTACTTCTACTAAACAATTTTTTAAAGAATGAAAATCAATTGTTTTTTTGTTTTTTTTAAATTCTAGACTTTCAACTCAATTCTTCAACACAAAATTTTTTAAACTCAAGGTCCATGGTGTAAATTTTTTTCCCAAATGGCATTCAAAGTCATCGGAAATTGCAGGCTAGTGTTCAAAAAAACTTTCTTTTTTCAACTTTGAATGCTAATATCTTCCAATCTGTACGGTCAAAATCCATGAAATTTTTACCACATGATACTAGACTAGTAAAGTACAAGATCCTACGGTTAGATTCTAAAAAAAGTATTTTCTTTTGTTTTTCTGGATGAATGCAACAAAAATGGCAGTTTTAAGTAGTTTTTGACAGTAGAACGGCCCTAGTCCTTTAGGGGTTAAATGGTAAAATAGGAAGTTTGTAAGATTATTGAACCCAACCATACAATAGAGAGACATAGACTTCATACACATAGCATAAATGCAGTCAATTGACTTAGGAGTTTCTATATGGAAGATCCTTTATGGATCATCTTATAAAATATATGGAAAGGAAAAAACTTTTAGAAGCATTAGATGATAATTGAGGTGTATTGATGGTTGTTTCAGCCTTGTACCCAAGGGTGCTCCCTTCAACAATGGTTGAAGTTCTCAGTTCCCAAGAGTCATGGTGACGTCATGACAACTTCACAGTGATTGGTGCTTTGAAGGCTGGGTTTGCCACACTGTGACATTTCCGCCAGTTATTCATTTACTATGCTAATATTTCATTTAGTCAGTGCGACCAATTGTAGTGCTTCTGCTGTATTAGAGAATCAACCTAGATGCCACATGGAAGTGACTGTGGAAGTGACGTCAATATTGTAATTGTTGTGTAGTGTAAGCGTCTTCTTTCATGGCTATCCACTTTGAAGACGGAGGTTCAGTAATTAGACGGCGGAGTTTTAGAAAACATTTTTGCTTTGTTGTGTTACGGCTTGTAATGAAAATTGGCATGATTATGAATTCATAGTGTGGAGTAGTGGTTGTGGGATTGTCATTTTCAGAGTGGAGTAGTTGTAGCACATCATGCAGTTCGTTGATAGCAGTTATAAGAGTGGAAGAACTACAAAGTAGACTCCTTAGTTTACAATGAGTACTATGCTTCCATTTGTATTCAGTTATGTGCTTGTTCAATCAATAAGGACCTTTATTTCAAAGGTAATGGAAAATGCCATGTGAAGTTCTAAGGTGGTTTGCACTATTGACTTATACTTTGTCACTTGAATTTTTTGTTCATTGCAATTAATTGCATAGATTTATTTAGTATGTGGAATTTCAAAATTCACGCTTTTTTGATTGCCGATGTGCAATGCTAGAATTCTACAAGAGTTGGAAACCTCACTTGAACAACTACAAAATGCATGTAGAAGAAGAGTACATAAAGAGAGGTACATTAATATTAATGTTGAAGTAAGAGGTTTGTACTTGGAGGCAGTTGTCCGAGGTTCCCCATCTTCTATATTTGCTTTGTGTGAATATGCTTATCCAATGTCTACGAGAGTTTCAAGAACTGCACAAGTGTTCTTTTTGTGTGAGAGGAATCCTCTTCGACTCAGAAAAATGACATTCTCAATCTGCAACAAACTCGGGGGGGAACAAACTCGGGGGGTGGGTCACTTAGAGTGTCCATTAGAAACCACATGCAAACAAAACTTTGGATCCCTATATACTTTTTGAATTTTAAATTTAAAAAAAAATGAATAGATTTTCCTACTTTGAAAATTTATGTTTTGAATTATTGATATTTTTATTTGCTAATAATAATTAGTTACAAATTTTTGAAGTAAAAAGATACACTGTAGAACTGAAAAATAACTTTTACATCCCTATATTATATAAGAAAAAATTGTCTAAAAAATGAAAATAAAAAACCTAGAAAAAAATCTCTATTGAAAGCTCATTTTGAGTTGAATATTGATTCAATGGTCATCTAAATGTGTTCTCTATAATTATTTGAGTTGAAAAAAATGTCATTTTAGTTCATTTTCAACCTCTCCTAGAAATCATTTCATATTTTATTTGAGTTGGAAATTTCGGCAATAGAAACCTATGGTCATTATTAAGAAATGCTCAAAATTTTAGGTTGAAATTATAGTTTATTAGAAACCACTTGTTTACATGAGGTTTGTTATAGTAGAACTAAGTGCACCTCTTGAGGCAACAAAGCTTTTCATGACAAAATTCTTAGAGATGAAGTGCAATTACAGTCCTTGACCTTGTATATGTTAATTGATTTCATCTACCATGAGTAGTATGTTGAATGTGTATAATGACAACATATATAATAATTACAAATGTAGAAGCTGGATGGAACATTGTCATGGGAAATTTTGGTCAACCTTTTATTTGTCAACTAAGTCGTCGACAGTAAGGAGCTTCAACATTGTGATTTCTAATGTCATATATGGAGAGAAGTCACTGTGTTTGCATACATTGTAGCGATTGCATCTTAGTTCAAACTGAGGTCGTGTAGTTCATTATATTCAAGACATCTTCATGTGCTACAATACTACAATGCTAGTGCAATTTCTCCTTGAATTTCGTTTGAGTCAACCACAACATCTAATCACCATCAATCAATTTATACTTCTGAGCATGTAGTTGTCTTTCCCAAATTATTTGTAGCTAATGTATGAGATATGTACATGAGAGGTTTTCTTTCATCCGGCAGAATTTTCCAAATATGAAAAATTATTGTCTGTGCATCCTTTTGTTCAACTGAAGCAAGAAGCATTGTTGTAGTCGTACTGAAGAGGTCTGTCAAACAAAGATGAATGATCATCATTTGATGAATACTTGCAATGGTACATTGTTGACAGGTCTGTAGAACTTCAAACTTTGTTGGACTTGACAAGAAGTATAGTAATAGAATTTGAAGGAATCTGACGGAAATGAGAACCATTGCTAACATCGTGAATGTGGCACCTATACAATGTTTTGGTGAAGGTAGTCACTCCAAGTAGTGTGGAGGCTAGTGTAGGCAATGACTACTGTGGACCGGAGTTTGACATCAATATATTGGAGTTTCTATCATTGAAGGACGTCAGTGCAGTCAAATATGGCTTCTAATATGGCACTTTGCAAAAATGACAGTATACACAAGTTGCAAGTTCTAATTCATGGACACTATAGACCACTAATAGTGAGGGGATGACCTCTCCATCAACAACCAACAAAAACTAAATTCAATAGTAGAAGATAGCTAGGGCAACGGCATTTGGATTTGTAGGTCAACGGATCGATGTACTCCATTGACCCAATCACAAACAAGCACCCTAGCTTCTCCTCCATCCAAGAAGTATTGGAATTCATTGGTAATGGTTATGATGGCTTCCTTGGTAACGTTACGAATGTAGAAAGATCTAGTGGGAATATTGTTGAGCAAGTTCGGGAACAAAATTCAACAATAGCATTATCTAGACATTGTGTAGATTCACTCATACTGTCATACATAATTCTGCAAAAGCTGAAAGAAAAGTGCACATTGTAACTTACGAGTACATTCATCAATCGATGATCGTTGTAAAGGCGCAAGTCCGTCTTTGACATCTGCAATGGAAATTGAAGTCAGTAATCAACAAACATGAAGTAGAGTTAGAACAACCTCATAGAAATCTAGATGAAGCTGTTGAAAACTCTAATAAATTACAATAGAAGATGGTAAGAATGAAAAAAACTCCGTTCAGTTATAGACAACAAGTGCGACCCCGTCGTGACATGCACAACCTTTCTTAGCAAGGGGGTTATGGCAAGGCAATGCGTCGACTAGCAAGACAAGTCATTGCAGCCAAAACTTCGAGTAAAGCGCATGAAGGAAATGCATGCAGATTGAAGAGAAAGCGCCTTTGCAGTAACTCTGAAGACCAAGTAAAAACAAGGGAGGTTATGGTTTATTTGCTATCAAAAAAGGAAGTGGAGACAATGATTTCATTACCACGACTAACCTTTGCTGCAACAAAATTGACGAATGAATACTTTGACAAGATTGGACAATCAGTAGGGCCACATGTTAATCTAGAAACATGTGACAAGACAAGTGGGTCAAACCACACTCAAAGATACCATTGGGATTACTTTGCTAGGACAAGACTCAAGTCCTTTTTTGAACTTTTAAAGCTACAAATTACTTTGATGTTGTCATTTTTATGAAAAAATTAGAGATGAACAGTATTGCGAAATACCCCTTTAACAAATTGGAGAAAAAATTTCATGGAAAAAATCCTTAAAAGAACATAAATCACCAATTTGAAGGCTAAATTTAGTGTCTTTTTTACAATATAGTACTTTAAAAGGATATTTTCATCCAAATTTTTTATACTTCTCAAATACATGACCATTTAAAAGAATCTTTAGTGATTTATTTAAATCTTGAACTAAACATAGTATAATTTTTTCATTGATTAATTGATTATTGACAAATTATTGACAAATTATTGATTTCATCTAATACAAAAATTTAGACACTCAATTCCAAAAATAGCTTATATAGGGACCTTGAATTCAATAATATATATATTTTTTTGTTCAAATACAATCATCATTTGGATTAATTTTTATATTGAAAAGGACTTTCACAAGTTTTTACTTCTGAATATTATAGAAAATAAAAAAATACTCAAATTGTAGCAAAATAGTCCTTTTTTACTCTATCATATGATTATATATAAACACGATTTTTTAGATTCAATCACATTATTCTTCATCAAAAATTAGAACCCTTTTCTACCATTGCAAAACCTTCTCCCTAACTATGGCCGGATTTCATTGACTGCTGTCTTTGAAAATTTTCAATCCGAATTCAGTAGCGACGCGGCCCAGTCCTGCAGCTGGTGGTTGTGTGCATAAGTGAGGTCCCATTGGAGTGGTTAAAGGATTGAATTTTTAGGGTTTAAAGCAATGTCCTTGAGATTACTGCGCTAGGGTATTGTTAGTTGTCTCAAGATTTAATTTTAACTGGGCAGCTTGATGACTTTCAATTGGTAGTTCAAGAAGTGTTATTGGAATTTAGTCGATCGTACTCATTGTATCATGTTTTCGTGAAGCAACAAATCCTGAGTGACCACACATGACTCCTCTGGCTCATTCAATTTTTTGTGTATGTAGTCATTTTGGTGCTTGAAGTTTGTAGAGTCGAAGAAATTGATTACTTGGGTGCTTAGCATCCAATTCTGTAATATGTCCTTATACATGCAACATTCTGGAGTTTTTGTAGATCCTGAATTAGAAAATAACATTAAGTACCAAAAGATGTGCACCAAAACTGTCTAGACAGTTCTCAATTCAGTTTATTTAGAAATTGCCATTCTGCGACTTGATAAAAAATTCATACCTTAGAGAGCTCCGAAAACTAGAACAACGACATTAAAAATAACTGGACTCTCGCTATACTTGTCATTACAAACAAATTCAAGTGGACCAGTATTTGTCAAATTTGAAGTGGATGAACTTGAAAGCACCATTCTTGAATGTGGAATCTATTCTGAAATACTCTTCAAGCTTCAGAACAATTCACTACTGTGAGAATCCATGCGGAAAGACAAGAAGAACTTGCAAGCTCTGGATGGGCAAGGTAGCAAGATTAGGGGATGGTAGGGTGAATATCATGGGAAATTCCGTGAGTCGGGTATGAACGGAGCGCCGTGAATGGCAGCTTGGCAAGCCTTTGTCCGGGCAGCGACGAAGGCAAGATGAACAGGGGCCCAGGCCGCATGAATTTATGGATGGCGGGTACACAACGTTTCGCTTTTGACAGTACGAACTGATCTCACATTTGGCAGCTCACGACACTAAATAGTGAAATTAGGTTGCCCCACACTAATTTCTCAACATTCTACACTATATAAATATGTATTGTTTCTTTACAAGAATTTACTACTTTTTTTAATTAAAAATTTATGCATGTGGGACTTATGAACCTCTATGTGTACAAACAGAAAAAATAGTAGACATATTTGTTGATTGGTTGGCTTGTAAAGTGATTTTCTTGAAGTAAGGCAACCTAATTGTTAAGGCAACCTAATTTCACTATTTAGTGTAGCTTTCGTTGATAATTAAGGTAGAACTACCCATTACCACCTTGATTCGCAATCTGACTATATTGGAGCCAACTCTAAGAAATACACATATTTTTTAGAGGTGTGTTTTTGTTTCAGAAGTCAAACCCAAGTGGAATTATAATTTTCCAATAAAAATTGTAATTTCTATGAATTTTTGAAGTGAAATTGCAAAACCACCACTAGATTGGATTCATAAACGTCCTCTTACAACTCAATATTGCTTTCCAATGTATCTAATAGCACTTGAAGATCCACCAATCATTAATTGACACGTTGTCTTTTAATAACATTAATAAACTACTCTTGTCAGAATCTGAAGCGAATTTGCATGTTTTTCTGACGGAATTGGGACAAAGCTATAGACCATGAAATTGAATCACTGACGGAATTGGGCAGTTCTACCTTACCTTCTACAGTATTAGCTCGATTGATTGCCTCCCATGCCACCTGCCATTGTCGACTTTCAATCTCCCATTTGGAACGAGGCTAACAGCTTGTTAGCCACGTTAACTTGCACACATGCATGTTTCTTGCTAGTTCGAAGTGATTGTCATTTCAAAATCCTTTGCCTTTTTGTGGAATCGATCGATGTTTTCCGGCCCGCAGTTGTTACGTTTCCCAGTTTCTTAACTTACTTCCGTCTTGTTAGTGTATTAGAGTGAAACAAGCAAGCATGCACAGATATAAAGATGTACAATAGTTTTATATTAATTAATAAAAGAGTTTGTGACAGCCTTCTTATGGAAGGAGAGAACACTGCTCCTGTAACGTAACGGTGTCTGTAACAGGCGTGACTGTTGAGTCTCAGTTACAGTCTAAATGGAGTAAATGCACTAACACGCCCCTTTCAGTTGCATAGCTGAATTGAATTGGAGTTGTCAAAGTTTTACCATGTTTCAAACTGAAAAGTAGCATTTTAGTAACTATACGCCCCTTTGCTTCAAGTCAGAGGAAACTAGATGATTGAGTCCTTGAATACAGGCCCGATGTTTAACGTTGGGTAGCGACTTTGTCAAAATATCTGCCCACATGGTGGCTGTAGGAGTGAACACTAGTAGAAAATGCATGACCGAAATAACAAAAATCCAACTCAAATCTGTTGTTCATTTCAGTCGTTTCGGTCGCGTTGTCCCAATCAAAATATAACTAAAATTTGTTGTTCCAACTTGTTGATTTGGACACTGAATTCTTTCAAAAGAAAAAGAAAATTGCCACGTCAGCAAAAACTGAATTGCCAACTCAACAGAAATTGGGATTGCCAACTCAACAAAAACATTTTAGTAAAAATATAAAAAACGGACAAATTCTTTTTCATTCATTCATTCTAAAGAACTCAATGTCATCGACCTATGTGGTTTGAAGGACACTTACCTATGTAAAGGTAGGGTGGAGAAGCCAAACACTTTATACAAGTGGGGGGGCAGGATGTTGGGCAACACATATGGGATATGTACAGTAAGAACTCAACCGCTCATAGTAGTAAGTTCATCAAAAGTAGGAATTGTAGTTAAATTCAGATTTCAGACCTAATTTAGGCATAGTAAACTATTTTTTTTTTTAAACTTTGAAATAAGTTAATGTAGAAAATCAATCTATCTTTCATTTTCAAAAGTCCGTTTGGGATTTTAAACTTCTTATAAAAAATTATCAACAAATGTAGAGAGGGGTTGGGAGGTACAATTTCTTTGACAATTTCGAAACCCACCCTTTCTAAAATTGTTGATAACTTTTGATTGGAAGCTTTAAATCCCAAATGGATTTTTGAAAATGAAAAATATATTGATTGTCTACATTAACTTAGTTCAAAGTTTAAAAAAAGAGTTAGTTTACTATGCTTAAATCAGGTCTGAAATCTGAATTTAACTACAATTATGAGTGGTTGAGTTCTTACTTCACATATCCCATATGTGTTGCCCAACTTCCTACCACCCGACTTATATAAAGTGTTTGGCTTCTCCTCTTCACCATCTGAAAAGTAAGTGGCATACCAATTGCAATTTTTAAAATGAGAAGTACTTACAATAAAATGTTGAATCTTTGATGTTTGTTTATAAAATCTTTTAAATTTTAGTTGATTTGGCCCCCAATTTTTTTGGAGTGCCTCAATCAACAGAAATTTGTCAATGTCTTCACAGAATTCTGTTGAACTTGTTAAAATATGTCCACTACTATCCAAAACAAAACAAAACTGTCGAATTTCTGTTGTTTCGGTTACAGGTTTCTAGTAGTGGAATAACAATTTGAGAAGCTGTGATTGAACTTTTTCACGTAGAAAGTGATACCGTAGATCAATATGCTTTGATCGATCGTGATGCTTGGGATTCTCACTGAGTGAGATACATGATTGGTTGTCGCAATAGATAATGTTGGGAAATGAAAACTGATAACCAAGTTCTGTAATAATAGATTGAAGCCAAATAAGTTCTTTTGTAATTGTAGTTGTGGTGATGTACTCAGCCTCTGTTGACGAGAGAGCAATGATAGATTGCTTGCAACTCTGCCATGAGAGTAGACAACCAGAATCAAGTTGGAATATGTATTCTGAAGTTGATGGTCGAGTATCTAGATCGCAGGCCTAGTCTGCATCACTCCAACCACAAAGGTGGTGAGGAGAATTAGACTCAAGAGTAGAACCTGTATATTCTAGTCCTTGCTTGGAAGATCCTTGGAGATAACGAAAAACACGTTTAACTCCCAGCCAATGAGCAAGAGCAGGCTGTTGCATGAACTGCGCCAAATGATTGATAGCAAAGGCCAAGTCCTAGCGAGTACAAGTGACAAGATACTATAGACTCCCGATTGCTTGTTTATAGGGAGTTTGATCCATGAGATGTTGGTCAACAATAGATAGAGTATCAGCTTGGTCCTTAGAATATTGTATGCCAGCTTCAAGTGGTGTGGTAACGGCATGGGAATTTTCCATATGAAATTTAATTAAAAGATCTGTAATGTATTTTTCTTGATTTAACTTTAAAATCTTATTACAACAATCTCTTTGAATTTGAATACCCAGTATATAACCAATTTCTTGGTTATCTGTCATTGAAAAATGAAAAGCGCTAAGAGAAAAGAGCCTTCGTAGGCTCGTAGCTGATAGAAATTCAAAGTTATCAGATATAAGAATGAGGTCATCAATATATAAGCCCAATATTAATACGGAAGAGTTTAAGCGTTTAAGGTAAACGTTAGGATTGGAGATACATTTTGTAAAATTGTGGCTGAGAAGAAAAGTATCAAAAGTTTCATACCAGACATGAGATGCCTGCTTTAGACCATGTAAGGACTTTAGGGTGAATGCAAGAAACACCGGTACTATTTGGCGTCACAATTGGAATGACGGAGATGCAATTTGTCATATCTTTTGGGAAATGAAGTCCATGTACTTGAAATTTTTATTGGAGATGGCTAACTTAGAAGTCCTTAGATTCCTTACTTTTGAGAAATTTTGAAAAAAAATCCTTTAATTAAATTGTAATTTACCTAATTTGTCACACTTTGTGTTTTAGGGGTTTTTAGTACTGTGGAGCATCTAAAAATGATGATGTACGTCTAGGATTGTTGTGGGCTATTGCTACAATAGAAGGGCATGTGCCCACCAAAGGGCATTAAAAAAAACACAATTCTTTGTCTTCAACATGCATGCAAATAGGGGTCCCTTGCCCATAGCGCTCCTAACATTTATGATGGTTTCAATTTTTAGTTTTTGGTGAAATGTAATCACTATCAAGTCTCTACAAATGGCCAATTTTTAGTTTTTTTTTATTCATGATTTTCTAATTATTATTAATTTATACTTAATTTTATCTACTTTTTGTGACAAACTGTCATTTTTTTTAAGTAGTACAATTTTAGTATTATAAAGTACTCAAAAGTACTATTGGCCGTTGATTTTTCAGATCAACGGTTGAGATTGCTCTGTTTTGCAGTACTAGCAGTACTTGTAGTACTGGGCAGAAAAAACACAGTTTTGGCAGAACGCTCCCTAAATCGTTCGGTGTTTCTTGCATCCACCCTTTGATAGCTTACAAATGAGATGTTCATGACCTGGCTAAATGTATCCTTTAGGTTGTAATATGTAGATTTCTTCTTATAAAATATTGTACAAAAAAGCGGTAATCACATCCATGATCCATTTGGTGGATGTGATAATCGAATAGGGTAGCCAAGACTAAAAGAATTCATAATGATGTCATACAAATAACTGGAGAAAAAGTGTCAGAATAATCAATGCCTTTTTGTTGGGTAAAACCATGAGCAACCAGTCTCGCTTTGAATTGCAGAAGAGTACCGTCAGAGTGAAATTTTCTGCGAAATAACCACTTGGTCCTGATAATAGAGCGATGAGGTGGAAGATCAACAAGATCCCTTGTGTGATTACGCATTAAGGATTGATACTCACTGTCCATAGCTTGTCTCCATTCGCGAGAGTACTCGCCTGAAAGAGCTTCAGTAACTGTAAGTAGATCAACAAGTTGGGCTAATAGGCCAAAAGTGTATAAATTAGTGTCATAAAAACGTGGATTCTTTCTTTGGCCTTTATTTGGACGTTGGGATCGCCGAGGCTGAGGAGAATGATCAAATTGATGAGCTTGGTGCTCGTGAGATCATTCATGAGGTGACATGACAGGTGGAGAGTCAGGAGGGAAATCTGGGGGATTTGGAGGAGGTGGGGTCGTTTGCGGGTCTGGTTGTAAGTTGGTTGATCATAAAGCAATTGGTGAAAGGTTTGGCAGGTTGTCGTGAAGTGCTGGTGACTCCGGAGACGGTGCAACAATAGAGTAGAAATCGCCAGATTCATTGAATCCAGTTGGTAAATTGTGATCGGCAAGAACATGTGACTTATGATCAGGTAACAAAGAATCTTTTGAAAAGAGAACATCACGATTGGTAATAATCTTTTTTGTGTCACAATTATAAAGTCGATATCCTTTGATTCCAATAGGAATACCGTAGCCAATAAAAACACATTTTTGTGTTTTTGAATCTAATTTCTTTCACTGCTCATTTGGTATATGAGCAAATGTAGAGCATCCAAAGATGTGAAGATTCTGAAGGTTAGGCTTGAGGCCAGTCCAAAGTTCATAGGGTGTAATATTAGTTAAGGCTGAGGTAAAAGAACAATTTTGTAAGTGACAAGTTGTAGAAATAGCTTCATCCCAAAAGGAAATACTAAGTTGAGCAATTTTGAGCATACTGCGAGCGGATTCCACCAAAGTGTGATTTTTACTCTCAGAAATCCCATTTTGAGCTGGATTATATGGATTCGTGAGTTGGTGTTGAATACCGTGATCTTCATAGAAACGATTAAAGACGTGTGATGTAAATTCGCCCCCATTATCAGAACGTAAGATGAGAATCTTGTGATTATGAAAATGGTTTTCAACTGTCTAGTGTTTTATAAGTTTGAAATTGTGATAAAACTGCTGACTTCTTAGACAAGAAATATACATAAGTGAATCTGGAAAAATCGTCAATAAATAATAGAAAGTACAGAGGACCACCAAGGGAAGGTGTGCTCATAGGACCGCATAGGTCTGTATGAATCAAGGCTAGGGGTACAGTAGCTCATGTAGCAAAATCTTTGGGATAGGAACCGCGAGCTTGTTTACCAAAAATGCAACCTTCACACAAAGGTAAATAAGATTTGAGTAAAGAAAGTCCTAGAACGAGATTGTGAGTCTTCATATAAGTTAAGGAACGGATATTTAAATGTCCCAGGCGATAATGCCATTTAAGTGTCTCATAATCTAATTTGGTAAATGTGGTAGCCACAGAATTTGACTCAACTGGTAGAAGACTAGTGCCAAGGGAGAATAAACTGCCTTCTTTAGGAATATAAAATTGCATTTGCTGATTAGAAGTTGGCGATTTTGTTTTTATGATGCATTCTGTTTGAGCAAATGTTATAAGAGTATTTCCTGAAGTGGTGAGTTGACTTACTGAGATTAGATTCTTAGCAAGTCCGGGTACATATAATACATCTGTTATGAGTAAATGGGTTCCATCTAGTACTTGTAAAAGTATTGAACCAGATCCAAGAGCATGGTGGGAACAGTTGTCACCTAAAAGAATTATTCTTGGATTAACAAGGATCTGATAATCTCAAAATAGGTCCTTCTGAGGAGACATATGTTGGCTTGTACCCGGGTCGAGGTACCAGAAAGCAGAAATGATGGAGGTATTATCAAATGTAGTAGAGAAAAGATAAGCTGGGGAATCAATAGAGAAAGCACTATTCGATTGTTGACCCTTCCATGCTTTTTCCGATTGGTCACGCTTTTTCTTGTGACAGTCAAGGGATTTATGACCTGGAATCCCGCAGTAGTGACAAATGATAGTTGCTCGGGCTGATGAAATAGAATTTGGAGGAGTAAATCGTTGTCCTTGCCAACTTTTTCCAGGTTGGGAGCGGAAGTTTGGTTTACTATTCCTCGAAAATGAACCAATTGTTGTAAATTTATTGGTGGGAGGCTTCATGAACTTGCCCTTCACATAAAATGCACTTGTCTTTGAATGCGAAACCTTGGACGAGTTAATTGCATGTTGTTGAAGAATATTAGAAAGTAGATTCGTAAATGAGAGATCTGTGAAACCACCTTGGGTAGTAATGAAAGCACTCCATATATCGGGAAGTGCCCCGAGCAAAATATTAACTTGTTGTGTGTCTCTAAAGGTACAGCCAGCTATAGCGGCTTCTTGCAATAAAGATTGCCATGTTTCTAAAAATTCAACAACATTGTCGAATTCCGACATTTGCAAATGGCATAACTACTTATGAAGGTGAACTTGACTGGCTTTATTAGATCTTTCATATAATTGTTTTATACGATCCCAAACTTCTTTGGAAGTTTTTAAAGGACGCATAGAGATAAGCCGTTTTTCACCCCAATGTAGTAGAATATCAGATCTGGCTTTAGAGTCTGTCAATTTCCAGGCTAAGAGACCGTTAGCGTCAAATGCAGGAGGTGCTTCCTCAGTGCCGTCCACAACAATCCATAATTCAAACCGGACAAGTAGCATTTCGAGCTTAATGCTCCATGTAGTCTAATTACTAGCAGTTAATTGCGGAATGTAATAGGCTCTTGAAGCCGAACTGGATCCTACATTAGCCATTTCAAGATTCAACAAAAGTAATTTGTCCTAAGATTGAAACATGTATCAAGACTTAAAGTTCCTGATGTAGAAAAGAAAGGATGGTGCCATATGAATCTTCTGCAAAGTATTGAGGAATAACCTCATCAAATTGTCCAGGTTCATTATGAACAATAGGTGGGTGGATGCAAGAAACACCGAACGATTTAGGGAGCGTTCTGCCAAAACTGCGTTTTTTCTGCCCAGTACTACAAGTACTGCTAGTACTGCAAAACAGAGCAATCTCAGCCGTTGATCCGAAAAATCAACGGCCAATAGTACTTTTGAGTACTTTATAATACTAAAAAGTACTACTTAAAAAAAAATGACAGTTTGTCACAAAAAGTAGATAAAATTAAGTATAAATTAATAATAATTAGAAAATCATGAATAAAAAAAAACTAAAAATTGGCCATTTGTAGAGACTTGATAGTGATTACATTTCACCAAAAACTAAAAATTGAAACCATCATAAATGTTAGGAGCGCTATGGGCAAGGGACCCCTATTTGCATGCATGTTGAGGACAAAGAATTGTGTTTTTTTTAATGCCCTTTGGTGGGCACATGCCCTTCTATTGTGGCAATAGCCTACAACAATCCTAGACGTACATCATCATTTTTGGATGCTCCACAGTACTAAAAACTCCTAAAACGCAAAGTGTGACAAATTAGGTAAATTACAATTTAATTAAAGGATTTTTTTTCAAAATTTCTCAAAAGTAAGGAATCTGAGGACTTCCAAGTTAGCCATCTCCAATAAAAATTTCAAGTACATGGACTTCATTTCCCAAAAGATATGACAAATTGCATCTCCGTCATTCCAGTTGTGACGCCAAATAGTACCGGTGTTTCTTGCATTCACCCAGGTCTTGAGTTCAAAATGGCTTGAGGTGCATTGGAAATCCCGTATGGGATGATGTCAAAGTCAGCAGGCTGTTCCTGCAATGTTGTATCCACAGATTCGATGGGTTCTTGGTATGCGTTTGAAAAAGAAGTTACTA
The DNA here is from genome assembly GCA_947034895.1 of Rhytidiadelphus loreus. NCBI lineage: Eukaryota > Viridiplantae > Streptophyta > Bryopsida > Hypnales > Hylocomiaceae > Rhytidiadelphus > Rhytidiadelphus loreus. The sequence continues at coordinate 49,446,722 of OX344761.1, read as the reverse complement.
CAGGAAGATCAATGAATCTTCTTAATATATATGAGATTATTCCATCGTCAAGATGATCTACATCTTCTTTGATTGGAAGTGCATAAAAATTGGTTTCAATTGCTTGATTGAGGCGCAGTTGTGCTTCGGCTTCTTCTCGAAACTCGTCAATGATGATCAAGTCGTTGACATCAGCTATCGGTGCCTTAAGGTAGCACATGATGTTTATCGTACTCTGATACCATGTGTTAGAGTGGAACAAGCAAGCATGCACAGATATAAGGATGTACAATAGTTTTATATTAATTAATAAAAGAGTTTGTAACAGCCTTCTTATAGAAGGAGAGAACATTGCTACTATACCGTAACAGTGTCTGTAACAGGCGTGACTGTTGAGTCTCAGTTACAATCTAAATGCACTAACAGATAGTTGCGTTACATTACATTTCACGTACTTGGTGGGTGGAGCATTAGTCAATCGTTCCATATGCTTGTGGTTTTCGGTTGCTAGCTTGGAGTTCGCAACCACGGAATAGGGGTGACGTTTGAATCTCTACAGACAGAGAACCGGTCCAGGAGCTCTGATGTGAAAGTGAAGCGTTTGTGGTGTATTATACCAAGTTTACGATTAGTTTCGGAATGAAACTTACAACATTTTGAGGTTGTTTGAAGGGTGGGTTTGTGAAGGAGGAAGCAATGAATTGGATCTCTGGTTTGATGAGGAGGTTGGATTTTGGATTTCGTGCATTGGCAGGAATGTGATCCACGTTTCTTTGGAACTTCAGCTATACCAATTCTCTAGTGGAGAATTAGGATTTCCAGAGTTTTCGCCTGTTTGGAAGTTGGATCAAAAGATTGGGGAAGGCGGACAAGCAGAATTCTTTGAACTTGTATGAAATCTTTGAACTTATAGACAATGATGGCATTGTACATCCCGATGCGCTATTGAAGTTTTTCAAGAGCTACAGGATCATGCCTATCGGGTCTTAGAAAACAATGACCTTGTGTAATCATTCGTTTAGAAATTCTATGTGTTGCATTTTTCGGATTGATATTGGAAGATGGGAGGTTTTCGCTTGGGTTGTTGAAATGTTGAGGTGACTTATGTAAGCTCATTGACCAAGCCATGGAAGAGAAGAACAACCAAGGTCCACCATTTCCATATGAGTGGAGTGGATGGACCTTGAATGTCAAAAGTATTATGAAGTTAATTGCTGAGCATATGGCTAGCTTACACCAGCATAGGATTCTTCATCGAGACTTGAAAGCTACCAATATCCTTCTTTATTTGAAAGGTGATTACTTGTATGTCATTGTAGCAAACTTTGAGTGCTCTATTGGAGTTCTTGGAACTTGGATTTTGGAGGGCACCGGAAATATTGTTGGCTTTGAAGAATAATCTTTATAAAAGTGTGATTGACTTCTTGAAGAAAGTGGATGTATATGGCTATGCTATAACGTGCTTTGAAATTGTAATTAGTGGTCTACCATTTGAAGGTGAATTGGAGGTATGTAGAGTTAGCAATGATCTTGTTATAGGAAGGTCTGAGGTCTAAACTTCCTAATGATTTGGATGTGATATTGAAGGATGTGATTGAAAGACGTTGCAATTCCATTCCAAATGAGAGACCTAGTTTTTCAAAAATCCTTGAAGTACTTGATTCTTGACATAGTATTAATGTAATGAGGTAATTTTTAACCTTATTGTGCATCATTTGGACACCATATGGATAAGTTTTGAATTCTCATGTAACTTGCACTATGTGTATGAAAAATCAATATTAGGCATCTTGGGATATTACTTGTCATCATTTAAAAATTTATATTCCAAGATAGAAAATTCATAGTTTATTCATATATTACTAAAGCATGTATGGTAAAAGAATTTGGAACCCTTTTTTAACTCAGTAACTTTCAACAAGGCAACTAAGACTTCTACAATTCTACCATATATGGGAACCAACATACTTCAATGCTAATTAGAATGAATGTAGGTGTAGTTTCCTTAGCCCTTTGTTACATTGCCTATATGATATGTTTGTTTGTGAGAGACTATGCATTAGACCAATCAAAATGGAAAGGCAAAAACTTTGCAATGTCTATATATAGTTATTGAAGAAGAGATGTAAAATTGTCTCAACACGGTGATTGCAAGAAACACTTGTCCTATTTCTTGTCCCCTTGCCCTTAAAAATTAGCTTTTTGCTTATAATTTTTGATTTGTTTGTCCATTTGGCATGAAATTTGGAATGAAGGTAGATGCTAAAGTTACAGACCTTGAGTAATTTTTTTAATTTAAAAAAAATTAGTTTACTATTTTTAATCTGCCCCCGATTGGGTGTCTACCTTGGCCATTTTGGAGGTTTTTAGTCCTATTTTTGACCCAAAAATGCAAATTTGAAGCCACAAATTAGACATGCTGGAGGTCTACTAACACTAAAAGGGCTGACGTTGAGTTTTTATGAAAATAGCATCATGTTGATTGCACACATGGGGTCAAAGTGAACTTCCTTTGCACAAAAGCTATGAAGAGGGAAAATTTTTCTTTCTTGAATTTTTTGGTGCAATGCAAGCGCAGTCTTCACTAGCAAAATGGCTTTTTTTATGGAATTTTTTTGAATTTTTTTTGAATTACTAAAAATGAAAATCTCTACAGACCCCTTTTTTGCTATTTTTTGCTCCAAGTGGCTTCTGCAGTACTTCGTAGTAGTCCGTAGTATTGCATAGTACTAAATCAACGATGTAGATCTACAGTTGCCTTCAATCAACGGTGCAGATTCGTCGGGGCACTTCTAAAACGTAGTATTAGTAGTATTGCATAGTACTACCAATCCTATGGCCAAAAAACGCAGTTTTGAACAAAAAATGTGAAATGTTTCTTGCAACTACCCAACAATCACATTATCTCCTGATGTACCTAATAATGATGTAGCCCCATAATGGACTAGGTAATTGCAAAGCATGACAAGTTATAAAGAATAACCGTTGGTTAGGACCTATTGAGTTGCGGGTGGCAAAGTTGGTACTAACCTGCGATTATTCATTATTCTTGATGACTTAACTTACTTTGCAATTATCGGACATTATGTCAACGTAATAGAGTTGAACCTTTTGACTTCTTTGATTGCTTAAGTGCTTAACCAATCACAACATGCCACAACGGCAAAAGTCTCGTGCATTTAGATTATGTTATATGGATCTACACTCACTAAATTAATATCAGTTGGTAGTAGTAGAGATTTTTCTTTGATTTCTCTCATTGCCAAAACAATGAAATTTCTACTTCATACCCATTGTGTTGAAAATTTGCACAAGGCAAGTAGTGAACATTATCAGTCTTAATTTGCCTCTCTTTAACCCATGTGCGTCAAAGTGGATGTTTTTTGGACACTGGAAATCAAAATCTATGAAAAAAAATTGTTCATCAAATGTTATAATCTTCAAATCTGCTTGTTAGATTCTGGTGGAAATCACCGATCTTGAATTTTCTGGAATCAAATAGTTTCCAAGTTATTGCATTTTTTCTTGGACATGCCAACAAGCTCGTCACTTTATACTGTTCAGACTGGGATGCATAGGGGTTAACCAATTGAAACATGCCACGACCACAAAACTCTCCTACATTGACATTATGATAGAAAACCCAAGAAATAGTGATCAATTGAGCTTCCAGGAGAATGAGTGTAGATGACGGAGGCTAGTGAGGATTGCCCCATGTATTGCCCCATCAAAGGATAAATGTAAAAACTGCCCCCTATGTTGCGCCATGTAAATTTTGTATTTTGTCATGTCTCCTCATTAATTTGCAGCATCTGGTTGCACATATGAATTCAGAATTTGCAAATTGTATCATATGTGGCAAATAAAAAATTCGAGAGTTTTCTGCAGGGGTAAAACTATAAGGGCAATACATGGGGCAATCCTACCTGGCCGTCACGAAGGGGCAAGGGATGAAATTCTCGCTGGATTTGCAAGATTTTCTTTTATCGAACTCTGGCTAGCAATCGCATGATCTCCTAAAGTGACGTATCCCATAGAGATGTAGCAAAACCCCAAACAAGGCGATCAATCGAATGCTAAAGAGCATGAGTGCAGGTGACGGAGCGGGTGAAGGAGCAAGGCATGGAGTGGTGGGCGATGGAAACTCACCGAGGCTTCAACTGGTACTGCTAGTCGGACATGAGCTCTTCGCAGTCCGAGGGGAGCACGATGGTTTCGCAGCTGTCGGGGTCGTTCACGGGCTCCAGGCAGCTGCGCAAGCTCATTCGGAAGGGCATTCCGCCGGCTTAATTTCCGGCCCAAAGTGTGGCGCGCGGTGTCCGGGGTGGTGAAGAAGCGACCCACGGTGCCAGAGACGTATTACCAGGATGTCTGTGAGGCCGTGCAGTGGCGCGAGACGGTCGCTACTCGGCAAATGGACCATGTAGGCGCAGAATTAGTGTCACTGCACAGTCCTCCTTTTTGTGTAAATTACGTTAGCGTGACATTGGTAACTTCGATCACACGAGAAAATAGGATAAATCAGTGTAGTGTGCCAGATGTTTTCCCTGCTTGGGTTGGGTGAGTTAGACGGTATGCAGACCTTGGAGATCGCTGATTCTTGAGTTTGGAAATCTGCAGGGCATGAACTACATTGCTGTGTCATTGCTGTCGGTTATGAAAGCTGAGGAGCTGTAAGTTTTACTTGAAAACATTCTACTTCAGGATAGTAATCCTGACAATCTGTTAGCCAAAAGACGTTGGCTCTAGGCGTTTTGAAGGAAATTTTCAAATTTTTGTCAATTAGCTAGAGTAGTGTCGTATTTTAAGGCCAATAGACAAATTTTACCTAAGTATCACCTAATTTTGATAAAGATTTCACTAAGTATCACATGACTATTGATAGTATATCTGACTTTTTTTCCAAAATGATAAAAAACCACCCATTGGCAGTCCTCATTATTGCTTCCCCGTCGGAATCCCTGTGAAGAGCATTTCCGGGATCCATTACTGTGAGTAAGAAAAGCGGCAACACGTCTTCTTGCAATTTGCAACCCCAAAGTCCCCAGATTGGTGCAGACAATTCCTTATTAGGCAAGGTGAATAGTGTCGCCCCTCAAAGCTTGGCGCTCTCTGGACAGCAGACTGCCCCTTCCATAAGCTTATAAAGTTTTATTCATTATTCACCGTCATGTATCTTTTGCCTCTCAATGCTCTCTCTTTCCTCCGTGATTGCTATTGCCGTGAAGCAACGTAAATCACTCCTGCTGCGATCTTCCTCACTCGAGCATCTTCAGTTCTATCACCCGTCTTTGCATGCGTTAGGGCTTCTCTCGGAGAGAGCCATCACTTGCTCCAAGACCCAGCTGCTGCGATTGCTTCTCGCTTCAGCAGTGCAAGCCCGCGTTCATCTAAGGCGAAGGATGAGTCGACTGTCAGCAAATTCGGGTGAGTGAATGTTGCGCTGGGAGTGTGTCTTGTGAGTGTGGTGAGGGGTGTTGGCAACAGAGAATTTATTGGTTAGCTTAAAGAGATGGGAGGCCAGAGAAGGGTCTGAGATAGAATGGTGAGTGTCCCGTAGTGTGGTTTTGGTACATGGAGGGCTTCGATTGAGTGTTGCAGTGTGGGTTATAATTTTATTGAGCTCTTTGTATTGGGAGGGGTAACTTATAGATATGAAGGTCAGCAGGGGATAAGATAGAGAGTGTCGTGATTGCATTATGGGATTTAATATTGTATTGCTCTTTCTATTAAACGAAAGGAAACTTGATGCATCTGCGTTGTTGGTGGAGTTAGCTTTGTATTCAGCTTCGGGTCCTAAGACAACTCCATTTGAGTTGAGGGTGAGGGTGCTGGGCTTTCTTAAGTTTAGTGAGCCTTGTGCTTTTGTTCTTAAGAGTGTTAGGAGTGTTTCGAATCTTGGGTGTTTTAAGTTTAGTAACAAATTGTCGTGGTTGTGTGCATGCAGCGTCTAGGAGAGGAGCTTGAATACTTGTCAATATGGAGAATTTTGCACAGCAATTCATTGGTGGGGAGCTTGAGGAGACGATCATGTCAGCCACTAGTCCTTCCGCCACACCAGATGTAACCTCCAATTTTCACACCGTTGTTGAAGAATGTAACTTGTCTTCTTTGGATGAGGTTGCACTTGACTGTCGTAGTGGTGCAGGATCCTCCATGGAACCAAAGTCTGAGTACTTTTCTTTACGTGTGGAGGAGATGATGCGAAGCAAGAGCCAGTTTTCCTCAGTTGTGGAGCATGAGATTGAGCATTCGAGGGTGCATTGGACCAAAGTGAGTGGCCTTTCCGATTCCTCCGAAGACAACAACGAAAATGAAGAAATGATGAGAGGGTACTATGAAGAAGTGGACCGAGAGAACGAGAAAGTCTTTACAGAATTGATGAACGACCCACAATGGAAGCAACATGAATTTGGAGATTTTTTCTTGGAGTGGTCGCCTCTTTGGAAGTTGGGTCAAAAGATTGGGGAAGGTGGCCAAGCAGAAATCTTTGAAGTTACGGTCCTTGATGGGAATGTGGATTCTAAGTTTCTCTTGAAGTTGTTCAAGAGAGGAACACGCCTATTAGATCTCAAAGAACAATGGCCTTGTGGAATCCTTCGACGAGAAGTTGCATGTGTTGCAACTTTTGGATTTTTGTTGGATGATGGAAGGTTTGGGTTTGGGATGTTGAAATGTTGGGGTGACTTACGCAAGCTCATTGACCAAGCCATGCAAGAGAAGAACAACGGAGGTCCACCATTTCCATACGAGTGGAGTGGAGTGATTTGGCATGCCAAACATGTTATGATGCGTATTGCTTTGCATATGGAAACGTTACACAAGCGAGGCATCATTCATCGAGACTTGAAAGCTGCCAATATTCTTTTTTATGCAAATGATAAGGTTTTAAGTCCCGAGACTGCTACATGTACTGAAATGTTGAGGGACCGATCAATATTTGTAGCAGACTTTGAGTGCTCAATTGGAGTTGCTGGAACTGGATTTTAGAGGGCACCGGAGATATTGTTGGCTTTGAAGAATAGAACTACAATTGACTTCTCAGAGAAGGCAGATGTGTATAGCTATGCTATGACTTGCTTTGAAATTATAACTGGGTGCTTGCCTTTTGAAGGTGAATTGCAGACACTCAGAGCTAGCTATGATCTTGTAATTGCGGGACGGAGGCCTAAACTTCCTAGTGATTTGGATGTGACATTGAAGGATTTGATTGAGAGATGTTGGAATCCAATTCTAAATCAAAGACCTAGTTTTTCAGAAATCCTTGCCATACTTCAATCTTGATATAATATACTTGTAAATAGGGAATGTCCAACTTTATCATGCATTCTTTGGACACCATGTGGATTGGTTACTAATTCTCAAAGTATTCAATTTAGGTGAGTACCGTAGTTGCTTGATTTGGAGGGCACACTCATATGCACCTATTCAAGGTAGAGTAGGGCTAGCTAGTTGAGTTTCAATTTTAGATTTATGTTAAATCATTGGATTTACTTCATTCGTGTATCAATGTTTTTTTGATACACCATTTGAACTTTTGTGCATTTCTTATGTGTGGATTTCAATGTAATGAAACTCGTTTGGAGGCTAAGTCTTTTGGACAGCCATAGAGTCCTTGGAAAAGCATGCACATAGTTGTTAATTAAGTGATTTTGCATTTCTTTTTCTTTGTAGTAGCCATGGTGTCCAATTTTGTTCAGTAAAAGTTTTGTTGTTTTCATTCTACAGATGTATAATTACCTTTCTTGGTGAATTGCCATTGTTTAGAGGTCGACTAGATCATGAATGACTCTATAGAGTTAGGACAGGAAGCTAAGAGCAATTCGTGTTTTGGAAGGTGTGAAAGTGATCATCTGTATTACACACTTTTGAGCATTATTTTCTCCAGGTTGATGTCATTTTCTTACAAAATTAAATCTTTGAAGTTCTAACCAAAGTGAAGCCAAAATCATAACTTTTTCCCCCGATGGAGTAAATCATTGAATTCTTCCTTTTATTCTTAAGGAGGTTATCAGATATTGATGTTATTAATCAATAATTGTGATATTGAAAAAGAAAATTGAATATGTAGATGGCAAAGTTTGGTTGAATGATGTTACAATTCAAATTTGAAACACTCATATTTCACTAGATATTGATTAGTTTTACATGACTCAATGTGGCAATGAAATTAGAGATGAGTATGGATATGGCTCTATTGTATATCTTTGCAGATTTATTTTTGACCCTCAATGCTTCAAGAGGTCACGTTAGATGTTTAAGGGTTAATATTAATCCAATTTTAAATTATTTTCAAGTTAATGTTGACTTAATACTTGGCATTGAATATTAAAGGTAATGTCAATGATACTAACGTTGTACAAAGTCATCACTGTATTCTTTACAACAATATTAAGTCATTATGGGAACTACTTGAATCTAATGTATATCAAATTAACATCAATTAATCTAAGGTTTTATTCAATCTAATGGAGGCGTCCCTTGTGTGATGCAAGGACTTATTTATTTAAAACCTTCTTTCCAGTCATGTGGAATTTCAAACCATGTTTTCATGAACTTCATTACAACACATGAAGTTTCAAGAACAAGCCAAGTCCCTAACTTTGAAAGCTATAATTTATTTTTTAAGGAAGAAGAAAACGCATGACCTACTCTTCTCAAAACCAAAGGTGCATACTATATACAATATCCACTAGTTTAGGTTGATATCAAAATGCACAAAATACCAGAGGCTAGGCATTCATCACTAGTTGATTGAAGGGGAGATTCATCACTAGTTGATCGAAGGGGAGATTCATCACTAGTTGATCGAAGGGGAGGAGTTGCGCTTGGAGACACATCACATTGCACCTAGACTATTGCCTATTTGCAACTGCCCCAAAATCATTTACCTTACACTAAATGACAAACTAGCTATACCATTAAAGGTTCATTTGTAGTGAAGCAAAATCATTTACCTTACACTAAATGACAAACTAGCTATACCATTAAAGGTTCATTTGTAGTGAAGGCAATTGGAAGACTATGATATTCATGTATCCAATTATCCATATACTTGCACATATACTACACATGTATAGTTTGTTAGCTTTTGCAACATTTCAATTCCATCTTAGAGTTATTAAAAATTTAGTTTTTTGTTCAATCTCAAACCTACTTCTACTTAACAATTCTTTGAAGTATGAAAATCAAGTAACTGTGTCTTTTCTGAAACATTTTCTTAGACTTTCAACTCAATTTTTCAACATAAAGTTTTTTAACTCAACATGTGTAGTGCAAAAACTTTAAGCTAGGAAGATTAAAAGCCTTAAAATCTATGTAAACAAGGTACAAAAAAAAAAAAAATCTTCATTTCAAACACAAATATCTTGGAATCCATATAGTCAAAATATTTGAAATTTCTTCCACACATTCTTATACCAATTTAGTGCAAGATCCTCCCATTAGATAATTATGCAGGAATTTTTTTTAAACTTTTTTGCACTTTGCAATAGAAGTGGAAATTTTGAGGGGGAAAGGCCTTGGGACTTTAGGGGCTAAAAAATGAATTTCCAATAAGTAGAACTAGCAAATGGCTCACCCTTTTCATCACCAAAAGGACCATAACTTTTGATATTGGTATGATTGAATGGTAAATGATGCTACAACATCAACAGGAACTTTACCAGGCCCTAGAACGTCAATGTGTGTCTTCGATACGTATCCGCTGATATGCGTGATGAACTCAGAGGGCTTAAACACTATCTGTGTTCACAACAATAATAACTAAACTTAGAATCTAATTAGAGATTCAAACTTAAGGAGAAACTACAATACTATCGTTTAATAAGGATGCACATGGGAAAGAGGACTTCCTTTTAATAAAAACTGATTTTTTATTGAGAATACGGCAAATGGAACTCATGAGAAACAATACGTAACTTACCTCTGCATATCGGTCTCCATAGACGTTACCATGGTTTCTCCTCACAAAGATGCTACCAGCAAAGTTGTAATCCATCTCCATTGAACCAAGCATTCCTGGAGAATGGAATGTGAACTTCAACCGATTGATAGAGGTGCCCACATCAAGAATATGACCACCACCAGCACCTCCCCAAGGTCCTTGAAGCTGTTCATATGATAAATGCACCACATATATTCCCAGCCTACTGTTAAAATCTCTCTATCAAATACCCGCAAATTCATGCATTCTTTCACAAGCTAGCACATCATATCCCAGATACTTGAATCCGACCTTATGCAATACAATACCCAGTCAGCTTGCTTTCATTCCTAATGATGAATACTAAAAATTCCTTGAGATAATGCAACTCTTTGGTTTTTTGTTTGATCAGTCATTCAAATTATCAAGTATGTGCTCCACACCAACACATGTTCAGGTTAGTACACAACCTCGTACACAACATGGCTTACCTGTGCCCTTTTCAGTGTTTCCAGTGCTCCAGGTGGACGAATGTCTTGTACTTCCGACTTCATCACCTACGAAACATATACACGGGCAAACAAAAAGTAGTCCTGAAAATTAGAAACTATGCTAATTAATACTTTTGAAGTTGTTGCCACATTCTGCTATATGAACATGTCAAACTTGTAGTTACTAAGTGACATTCATCGACAGAAGCTCACCTCTCAGAAGTAGCCCTTTGATGTACCTCAGTTCTTTGCAAATTTCAGGAAATAGTGGCCGGTCCTGAGGAATTGGATCCCAACATCTCCTAATCAGAGCAGCCAACCTCGGAGGACAGTCCTCTGGAAGGTTTGGTCTCAACGTGCCTGCCTTCACTTGCTCGTTTCTTCGTCGCGTGGTTAGATCAACATCATAGAAAGGGTCTTCCCCAGTCAGAATCTCAAAGCAGATAATGGCAAAAGAATAGACATCAGCTTTTCTGAGGTTGAACTTGGAGTACATCTCCAGGTCAATTCCTCGGATGACCTCTGGCGCCATCCACTTGGTGGTACCTCGGTTATAAGACTGATATGAATTTGTATGAGTGGCGTTTCTGGTTTTAGTCAGACCAAAATCAGTAATCTTCACTGAACTAATTCTCTTGCTTGAAGGATCTGCAAGGTTGACAAGGATGTTCATAGACTTGAGATCGCGATGCGCCATACGCTTACTGTGAATATACTTCACACCTTCCCCAATTTGGAGCATCAAGGCAACAGCTTGTACATGTAAAAGAGGATGCGTAGGTGTGAGTTTCTTTCTTTTTCTGTCGCGCGAAATCTCGGACAAAACAGATTTCAGGTCCTTGTCCATTTTTTCCATGATGAGGTAGCATGTTGTATCTTCCTTAGAGTAGCAAAGGAGGCGTACTATATGAGGATGGCGCCCCAATTTCTGTAAAGCAATCATTTCTTGATCAAATTCTTGGACCGTCTTTAACATGTCAAAAATCTTAATTGCATACTTTCCGCCTATAAGATTCGTTTTTTTCACCATCGCAGACGCACCTGTACCTATTTTTTTGCCGTTGAGATCAAGATCTTGAGGATTCAGAAATAACATATCGGGGGATGAGCTGAAGGCAGTTGAATCGTCGGCGACTGATGACGTGTTCGGATGATCTTCCTCCTCGGATAGCATTTTCAGCTTAAGCAACTCATTTGCAAGCCATTTCTCTGTTGGATCGTCCAGCTTCACAGATCTGAGGCGATCCTTGAGGCTCTCCTCGTCTTCCTTCATCGCCGTCAGCAGAGAAAACTCGTCCTCCACACTTAGCTGACCCTTGCACAATGCTGGTTCAAATGTGATGGAAGACTCTTGAGAGTTGTCCACAAGAATGCTCAGAAGAACAGACGCATGCCATTGAACTCCATAAAGTAAGCCTGCAAAGGTCTCCTTCATGTCGATTTGTTCAATGGCTGCTCTTGGCCATTGTGAAGAAGTGATGCGGCTGGCGTTGATGACCGTCTCCACGTCTCGGAGCACCTGATGAAGCTCTTCAAGCACTGGAATCGTTTTCTCATCAAGAAGGGGTGAGAGTTGAATCTTTTGTAAGCTACCTCGAGTATCTGTAAGCCTTCCAATGAGAAAATTACATTGGTGCCTGTTCATCAGATAATCTTCACACCTGTCGTCTTCAGTACTCGAACTCAAGTATTGAGCAGACAATTTTTGTATTGTTTCCCTGCAGAGATTGAGTAGTTCATCCGCCTTGGGTGCATCTTTTACGGCGCATCGCCTAAACAAGGTACGGAAACGATCCATGAAGCGGAAGTGCACGAGCTTCTTCAATTATAGGGTCTTCAGGATATATGTCAAGGGCACAAAAGCTTAGCTAACCTGCACATCATATACACATCCAAGCGATTGAGCAACGAAAACAAGAGCACACGATGGTACTCGATTAGAACTGTCGCTTATTTAACTACAACAGATTCGATCTTCTTGCACGGACAGCTCTTCCACAAGCAAGGGCGCCACTTCAATTGCACCACTGGCTAACGCAAGTGGTCCTCTTACCTTCAATCAGCAAGCCTAAACGTAACTAAATTCAAAAGAGCCTACAGGACGAATGGAGAGAAGGGGACCGTACACTGTACTGGATTAATCTCATCGCTAGCACAAAGTAGAGAATGCGGATAGATGTCGACAAGTGATCTGCATGTTTTTTGATCGTAGTGCATCATTCTTTTACGGATCCAGATTGTGATCCTGTATTCATCAAAATAAGTAGACAAGAGAAACGTGGAGTTCTTTAGAAAATTTTCCTGAGCCAACACTTCAGGAGACGGGCCGCAGCTGTGGCGCCACTGTGCGACACAATTTTCCTTCTTCTCAACACCTTGCTAGCTAACAGAAGAAGCTAACCCCCAAAATCTCAAGCAACTGTTGCATCTACATCAGAAATATATGCAGATGCATCTTAATAAATTCAATTCCTTCAACCGCAATACATGTCACGTAGAACTTCTTTAAAGCTATTGGTCCAGAACCGGTCTGACACATTACATCAGTCAAAGAGGTTATTAAGGTAGTATGCTGTTAAATGGCACCTGACCTTAAAGCGCCATCTAGAAGGTTTGTGCATTTCGAATTTCAGTTATGTACCTATTTGGATGGAGCGCTTTCAAAAACAAACTTTGACCCTTAATAACTTTTGCATACAATATCCAAATGTGGCGTTCTTTGGTGCGTTGGAACCTCCTTTCACTTGTCAACATGAATATGTGAAAATTTGACCAGTTTCATAATAGCAACTAGGCTTTGTAGTAAAAAGTGACGGTTTTGGGTGCACCCACCTTACATTAGAGAGAAGCATTTTGCAGTCATGATGTTTGTACGTGGCTCAAGCTAGGACGGGCGGCCAGTGGCTGGCGGTTTTGCTACCCTCCTTGCAATGAAATTTTGTTTCATTTGTTAAACAAAAAGAAAAAACAGGACCAACAATCAATATTTCTTGACAGAGGTTTAATGACTTATAGAGTATTGACTTAAAGAGGTCAGTCTATTTGTATCCACAACAGTATAGCAATGGAAGTGAGATTTGCATTTTAAGGTAGACAAGCCTATTATTACCTTGAATAATTGATTTGCAATTTGAATGTCTTGGGATCATATTTTTCAAAAGTCAAATCCAAGTGGGTTTATAATTTTCCGATTAAAATTGTAATTTTTGTGAATTTTTGAAGTGGTCTACCTTGAAATTACAAAGCCGCCGATAGAATGGAGTCATAAATGTCCCATAAGCAATTCATAACCGTGTTTCCATGTACCTTAAGTACTCACCAATAAAGGATTGACACTTTTATTACCCATTGTTGACAAAAAAATGTATCACTAATTTTGTTAGAAAATGAACAGATTTGAATATTTTTCTAGATAGAAAAATTGGGGCCCAAAGTAGGGTGACAAAATTAGATAAGTGAAATGGAATTAGGTTGGTCTACCTTAGGTCTAGCCTCCTACCAACAATCATCTTATTAGATGCAAATTTTTTGATCGATTTTTCACTCAAAAGCAATGATAATTTTTGTAGAGAATCTTGGGCAAAACATTCTTGCATTTCAATGGATGAAATCGCCATTTTGCTACCCAATCAGAGATAGTCTCGCTCTATTTTGGATGAACATACATTATTTTGGATGAATAAATCCATCCATATATTGCAAGTTTCATCCATTTCTATGAATGTGAATAGCTTCATCTTTATAGTGATTATCGTTTTCTGCACACCCTAAAATAAATGAAAAAGAAAAAGAAAAAAAAGAGCTGTTGCAGACCATCAGCATTGACGTGCTCAACTTGCTGCAGTCATGGTTGCGGCCTGGACTGATCATTTAACTGAAGATTTCAATTATTTGGGTCTGGGCGCCTCCTGACGACTGTCACGGACTATTTTGGTAATCGAATCATTAAATAATTGGGAAACGGTAAACCTTTTGAATGTCAAAAGAGTCTAAAATTTCCAGGTCTGCAATGCATACTTGGCACAGAAGCCATGTAACGGCAAATGGCAGACTATTCCATGAGGCCTGCACAGTGCCGGTTCCTTCGTTGGAAAAATTGACCCAATGCAAAGCTGACAATCCAAATGTCAAATGGACTTTTTTGTAGTATAAAAAGAAAGAAAGAAAAAGAATTTACATTAGAAAAAAAGGGAACAAGGGGACTTTTCATGGAACAAGGGAAGGTTGAATTGGAAGCACGCATACCAGTGTTTGAAAAGCGTTGATAATAATGCCTATTCCTAAAACGGGCCAACTTGTGGGCCCTTCACTTGTTGCAAATTAGCTAGTCCCAAGTGGTTGTATACCGAGGTCATGGAATTGGAGGCCCCAATAACGGTTGCATTGGAGCACAATTTTTACTTAGAAATAAGCTTGCATTTGGTATAGTGCCAATACTATATCTATTAGAGGGAGCATTGCAGATGCTCTTAGAGCAACTCCAATATTGACCTAAGAAGAGCCTCGTCAACCTATCTGGGTATGTTTGGGTTTGTTGCTGGAGTAGGGGGTGGGATGGGGTAGGGCGGGCCTCTTTCCAATGTGCCATTTGTGCCCTAACCCTAATGCAACAACAAATCCAAGAATGGAAAACATGCTTTTTTTAATTTTAAGGATTGAATCTCTTCTAGTTCTTGTCGCACTTTGGATGAAAGTGTAATTCCTCCCCTCCCGAATTTTGGAACCACCACCACCTATCATCTTCATCAAAGAATCTAACTTCCAATGGGCTCGTTTGTGCTTAGTAAATCACTCCAAAATGTCGAGTAGAGGCTCTCATGTGTAGAGCCTTGGAAAATGCCATTGGCTACAACAATTACATTAGGGAGCAGTTTTTGGAGAAGGATGTTATAAGCCCCATTGACATTGCTCCCATGCTTGTTCCAGTGTTGCATTGGAGCTGCTTTTATGGAGACTTGGGAAGGCCTCCACATTGCCGGCCACACTACTTGTCCATCATCAATCAATCATGTCGTTGTTGTTGACTTTTGTTTGTTATCTAGTTCCCCCTGCCATTTGTGGCTAGTGGGTTTGTACTTTGTCCTTGCAATGAATTTTTGTTTCATTTGGGTATAAAAAATAGAAGTAAATTTTTTTATGTTTATTCATAGGAAAATATGGATGTCTTTTAGAGCGTTCAACTTTAAAATCTTACTAGTGTGCCCTATATTGTTTCCATGATCAAAATAAAAGTAAAAAAGTAATTTTCTAATTTTTTAAATTAAAAAATAATAATAAATTCACAAATTCCACAATGTATGTTCCAAAACCACAAATCAAAGCCTATATAGGCTACAAGAGAAAGGGGTGTTTTAAGTAGTGTCCTAGACATCACGTCTTTTAAGTAATGTCTTTTAAGTGAGGTTTTAAGTAAAATTTTACTAAAAAGACTGTCTTTTTAGTAAATTTTTACTTAAAACCTTACTTAAAAGACATTACTTAAAAGACGTGATGTCTAGGACACTACTTAAAACACCCCTTTCTCTTGTAGTGATATACACCCTTTATTGCAGAGACCTTTTCAACGATACCAATAACACAATTGGGGGATGCACAATTTTAGAGATTTCACCATCACAAACAAAACAAAACAACCTAATTTAATGTATGGATTTCTTGTGTTATTTTTTTCTTGATATCATTGGGCCACAAAAGAAGCAACATTTAATCTTAGTTTTCATGGTGGTGGTAGAATATGCACCTTGAAATGCAAGTGGGTGGAAATAGTCACCCACTCATTTTATACTCCACATACTCTAAATATGACACTTTTCTATCAAATATTCTTTTTTACCAAAAAATAATGTTTAAAAGATGATAATAGTAGAATTATTCCCCAACATTCTTTTTTTCACTATGCAATTTTTTTGGTTTTGGAAAAAATAATTTCCATATAATTTGGCATCTATTTTTAGAATTATTTTCTACCGACATTGCCCTACTGCTACAATATATGCTTTCATCCATGGTGCTTATCTACCATTTATAAATTACATCCAAATTTGGATAAAACTTGTAAGTGAAAACTAAAATAGATGAAGGCAAAATCATTCTAAATTGTTTTTTGTAGATAAGATCTTTCTAGATTCTTCACTAAAGAAAACTTTGAAAGATATAAATGGCCATGCTAGTTTTTTATATGTAATATAAAGGAAAATATAGCAATATGAATTTTTTTAAACATGCAATTGTGTGAAGTTGGGGAATGTTCTAGAAACTTAAGGAACATGGAACATATTGAAAATCTATAAAATAAAAATCCTAATTATATGGGAACAGTCTAAGAACATGAGAACATCATGAAAATGTGATGAAAATATGGAAACATTATGGGAATAGTCTAAGAATATGAGAACATCATGAAAATATGATGAAAATATGGAAACATTATGGAACAGTCTAAGAATATGAAAACATCATGAAAATGTAATGAAAATATGGGAACATAATGGAAAAATGGGAGCTTTTAGGAATGTGGAAAAATATAAAATAAGATGAACACTTAAAGAATGTATTGGCCATAGAGAGAACAATTCAAACCTCATTGATGAAAATTTGAATGTAACATTGAACAATGTGGACAAGGATATATAGGTAGTCCCATTTTTTCATCACGATGCAATAGGCCCATTCTAAAAGGTTTGTGACGACCAAACATTTGATGCCACTAATTAGAGATTATCATAAGTTTTGGGGAAATTCCTTTGGGGAATGGTTATATCTTTGTCTATCCTATATTGAATCACTATCAACTCACCAAACCTTCTCACCTCATAGCACTCAAATTAATTATTCAATTGTCATGTGACACATTAGCAGAACACCTAACAAATGTGTCACATTCACATTGGCTATCTAGTACAATATGTGTATTGTACATTGAAGGCCTTGGCAAAGACATTGTTTGTATTGCTAATGTCAACCATAAAGATTTATTACAATACAACAACATAGAAGGAAATTATTTGAACATTTAACCCCTAAATGCCCAATTGCCCAAGGCCTTTTGGGGTTTAAAAATATCATTGCTTTTGAAGTGTTATAGGTTTAAATGTCACTAATGTATAAAAATCTCAATTGTACAATTTTATAGTGTACATATTGTAGATGATGTGAATCAGATTTGGAGTCATTTGGCCACATAGATTTATGTAATCCTATATGGTGCATAAAATAAAAAATAAGATTCCACTCTAGAAGGTTACTAAATAGTCAACTTTTGGAACTTGTTAAAAACTATCATAGAATATAGTCTCTTCTTTATGATATGGTAGTAAGGTAGGACCACCTATTCTTGACTAGAGACCTATACCCAGCCTATAGGGGGTGGTTATTTCTAACCAAGGTTGGAACAAATTTCCAACCGAAGCTTGGAATGTTTGTTTTTTCTCTTTTTCAAGGTTGGTACTAGTAAGGTCATGACACATGTCTCAAAGTAGTCAACAAGAAAATAGGAAATAATGAGCGGAAAATTTGACCATACAAATTGAAAGATATTAGCATTCAAATTTTGGAATTTTTTATTTTGAACGTTGTTAAGCAACTTTAGTCTTTTAGATGACTTTGACCATAATTTATGGAATTTTTTTGCACTATGGACTTTGAATTAAAAAAAAATTATGTTGACTAATTGAGTTGAAAGTTCAGGAAAATAATTTTTTTAAAAGCAAAAAAACTTGATTTTTATTCTTTAAAAAATTGTTAAGTAGAAGTAGATTTGAGATTGACTGAAAAACTTAATTGTTAATAGCTCTAAAATGGAATTGAAACACAGTAATCTTAACCCTTTAGGGCCTAAGGAGACCCAAGCAACCTCTTGAATTCTTCTAAAATCAAATTTTCATATTAAAATTTTACAATTTAATTAAAATTATTATTATTCCACAAATAAGCATTCATATCTTCTATCTAATATGATTTTTTTAATTATTTTTGGGAAAAAATGAAATTTATATGATTTTTTAAAGTTTGTGTCTTTGAAAAATCATAGTAATTACAAAAAAGCTCACTTTACCATGAAATTTTTACTGAAAATAGAGTTCATTATATTGAACATTATGATGAAGTTGTCATGCTTTCTTCAGTTATACACAAATAAATTCAATAGAAAAACATGTTCCACAGTGCATTTTGAAACTCTAAAATTCCCAACTTCAAATTGCCATAGACAAATCACCATTGCTCCAAATTTGATGGTCAATGTCTCATTGGAAGCGGAATACTCGTGCCCTTACATCTTGTTCACACATCAAGAGCAACTAAGGCCAAGAGAGTGTTCCAATTCCCAAAATTCAGTTTAAAAGAACCAAAATTGGCATGCTAGGCCTTAAAGGGTTAATAGTGAGATTGTTTTAGCAAGCATAGGTAACCTTGTCAAAAAAAATAGTGAAAAATAGTGAAAATTGCATTAAAAAATGAATCCTATAAGGTTTTTCTTGAAGAAGATGCTTAGATTGCCTAAAAAATAAGACTATCCATAACTTTTACATCACTAGTCCAAATAGAATGAATCAAAGCTTCACATGTAGAAAAATATAATATTTTAGAAAAAAAAAAATTTAATTTTGATTTTTTGTGATTTTTTTTTGTGCTACCAACTGACCTATGTTTTTAGCATACTATGCCATAACTTTATTTCCCATGCACCAATTAGATAAGAATCATATTACCAAGAAGCTTATGTACTTTTTTAACTTCACAAAAAAATTCAAAAAATCACAATGAATATTGAGACTATATGAGCATACCCATAGTCGCATTTTGGCTCCCATAGATCGAGCCAATGGGACTTTGGAGTTGAATAAAGAGTTATGAACTTTTAAAGTTGCAAATTGGATTCATATTACTCCACATAGCATTCTATAAGAGTCTTTTTAATGAAGAGAACATTCTTGTTATTGTATTAGTGACTCATTATGTGTTGAAGTGTAGATTGAGGCACATAGAAATTATATTGCTTTACTCGATATTGATCTTAAAATAGTAGTTATGGACTTTAAAGGATCTAAATTAAATAATATTTTTAGAAGTTCATAGAAGAGTCAAGGCAATGTGTTTTTCCAAAAGAAAATTAGAATCCTAAATGTTAGTAGAAATTGCAAATGGACTTCAAATTTGCATTGAAGATTGGATCAATTTTGAACCCATTGGCATTTTTCAAGATTTAAGGTACCAAGATGAGTGAATGATGTCACTAGGCATTTTGGGCGGGACACGTTGTAGGTTTCTAAAGAAATCCTCTCTAGTGCTTATCCTACACCACCATATGTCTCTCTTTGGATTATTGTCACTAGAAGAAAAACACGTCCGGTACAACCAACTATTATGCAACTAGTGCCCTATGCAACTGTCATGCAACTAGTTTCCTCTCTATTTGCACCAAATCTAATGTAGTTGTTTTGTGTCATTGTTTTACAACATTCATTCATTGTTTTAGTTGCAAAGTAGTCATTCTGTAGTTGCAAAAAAAGACTAGGAAACAACTAGTGTCCTATGCAACTATTATGCAACTGTAAACTGACCATAGTTGTTTCCTAGTTGTACGCTAGTTGTTTCTTAGTTGCACTCTAGTTGTTTCCTAGTTGCTTTCAAAGTTCATTCCCATTCGTGTTATATCAATTGACCCATATCAGTTGTAAAGAGTACCATTAGATTGAACATATAAGACTTGTAAGTTGTTATAGTCTTATGTAATGAATTCTTTTGATAGAATTCTAAGATTTCTATAATTTGTGGGTTTCTACAATTTGTAGATTTTGTATATAAGAATTTAAAAAATAATTAAAATTCAAGAAATTTTATAATCTAGGAAATTGAATTTTGAAATCTAGGAAGAAGGTACATCTGAAATTTTGAAATCTAGGAAGAGGGTAGATTTGAAATTTTGAAATCTAGAAAAAGGTAGATTTGAAATTCAAAAATCTAAGAAAAAGGTAGTTCTGAAATTCTAAAATCTAGAAAGGAGGTAGATCTGAAAATTTGAAATCTACAAATCATTGAGATTTATATTTTAAAATTTACAAATCTACAAGTTGCAAACAAGTTGCACACAAGGATGAAGTTCTTTGTATGGTGTCGGATGACAAAAAACCTTGCAACTAGACTGCAACTAATGCGACTTGTCCACTGCAACTATGGACTCTACATTGTCACCTAGTTGCAAACGTCCTATGCAACTACAAAATGAGTTGCATATTGTAGTTGCAAAACCCCTCATTTTCTTCTAGTGTGTGTTTACTTTCCTTATACTAAGTTTTTCTAGCTAGCCTTGTAGTGAATCATACTTGTGCCACATTTGGTTCATTCAACTATGCACACACCCGCTTATAATCTTTTACCTATTTGGAATGAAAACAGTCAATAACATCAATGAAACGAAGGTCGAAGCTACTCAACATAAGTCCCATTCTCATTACTGAACTATATTACCAATATAGCAATGCTACCCTTCCAATACAATCCTTAGTTGGTATTCTATTAGCAAGTTTAGAGTAGAAGTATGACTTGGCTAATGTCTATGGCTTACCCATCTTTGAATGCTAATGTAGTTGTCTATAGGGCCTTCAATAACAATCTCCAACCTTTCACTTCAATGATTACAAAATAAAATTATGCCCAGCCAATATAAATTTCATTTCTACAAATCTAAATCTTGGAACAAAATTGGTCTCATATAATGTTTTTCCTACTTATGGCACACTCCTACATATTGGTAAAAGTGATGAAAATATGCATTTGTAACTTTGCGTCAATGATAAATCTTCACATAAAATCACAAATGATAAGATGTTTGCGTGTTTAGAACTGGTGGTTTGTCTCAAGGAACTCAAACAATGCTTCAAAGAGATGACTTACTAAGGTTTGTTGTGAGGAGAGTTTCCCCATCACAATTTGGGCCAACAAGAATGGTTCTAGAGGGGGAGATGATCACTCCCCATTCAACACAATTGTTGGTGTACAACAGAGTTCTATGCCTACCAAAAATAACTTCAAATTTTTTACATCTTTCCTGCAATAGCAAATACCTGAGATCTTAAATGACTTGCATCCAAAGTGTCGGTAGATTTGCCTCACATTCAAGGTAATCGCCTTTGATCCCATTTTAAAAACTCTCATTAATGTTTCTTGCAGAAGAGAGGCCTAATTGGACTACTGTCAGTGGTGGAGTTAAATTGCACACTACCTGCTCCTGCACTGTGCCCTGAATCGGAATTATTTAATAAGGTTCAAGCAAGGTAACCTTGCGTACTATCAGAAAAAAGAAACTGTGTTCTATATATAATAGTTTGTAACAAGTTCCAGAAGTTCCAGTAATTAATTGACTACTCAGTGACCTTCCAAAGTGGATTTTTTTTTTCACTTATTTTATGCACCGCAAGGGATTACATAAAATTGTAATAAAACACGATAACGACCAAGAGTATGAGGAAATTTGATTTGGTGCAACCGTGCAACTGCAGGTGTTTTCCGTTTGAAAACCAGGTAGATGGAATGACCGACTCACAATACTGGAATCTCCGGGTGGTGGTCTAACTTAGACCACTGGAAGTTGGTGAGAAATTTGACAAGAGCCGCGCATGAAAAGAAAGTGGAAATTTTGGAGTCAATTAAAGTCCTCAAGCAGTTCAGTGTACCGGAATCCCTCCTTCGGTGCGTGATCCGCACACACCATCGTTGATCGCTTGTCGAGACATTCAAATGCCACAACTAATAACTTGGAATGCACTGAACAATCCTTTGTATTTGCAACACCAGGTTAGTTGTGACAAGTGTGGGGGCTATCCGAATGCTGTTTGTGGACGTTGTGGATGTGGAAGTGAGCTTGGTGCAAGGTTTCCATGAACTTGAGGTTTCAAGGGAAGCGGTGCATAGAGGGTGTGCAAGTGTGTGTAGAGCATATAAGGTAAACCAGTCCATGACAGGCAGAATGACTGATTTGGTATGTTGCCATTAGTAAAATAAAATCAGATTTTTGTCTATGCAGAGACAACTTTGAGAAATGAAAGAAGCAGTTAAAATTTTAGTTTTTGGACAAAGTAGGAATTTGTTATGAATTTTTTAAGTATTTTTCCAAAACAGTCTGTAGACTATCTGAAATCAACAAAATATGTCTCCATGATGGTCATCTTATCACCTAATGCAGTCTTCAGATTTCCTAACATAACCACAAGATTTTTTAATGTGGCCATCACATAAAGGAATAAAGAAACAACTCTTTATGATGAGTTTACACTCACAATGTGTAAGTGTCCTATGACAATCATTACTAATTCTATCACAATCACCTAATGCACTAATGTGGGCCACTAACCAACCTAATTAAGTCATAACAACAAAAATCTGAAACAGACTGTAATGGGGGGTTTAGTAGGTGTCTATATTAGGTAGGTTGCCTGTCATGGGCTGGTTTACCTTAAGGTAAGTGAGCTCATTGTGGGCAATATGAGAGCCCTAGGATGTTGTGGGCAAAGTTATACTCCATACACTACAAGAAAATGGGGGTATAAATGACTTGTCCACAATGACTACACCGACAACAATGACTTCAAAGTGACTGCAAAATGACTAATTTGTAGTCATTGTTGTCGGTGCAGTCGTTGTGGACAAGTCATTTATACCCCCATTTTCTTGTAGTGATATTAGTAGAGTACATTTTAGAACTTAATTGTACACCATCATTACAATTTTGTTCACAATGGGCTTGCTCCCATTTTGCCTACAATAGTCTCATTGGATGAATGAAAATCATTTGCCAATCAAAAGTTCTAATACTCATTCCAATATGTTTATCATTGAGAAAACAGACAACAAAGTGCTTAAGGGTTAATAATTTGGGATTACACATCTTCGTGGAGCCATGCTAGTAAGGTAGGAGGTCTATAAAGTGCTTTTGCTCTAAGAGATTCTTCTAATGCAAAGGTACATTCTACTTTTTCATTGCACCAAGAATCAACGGATTTTTGTCAAAATCAGCAGAAAATTGGTCTAGATCAATGCGACCAAAACAACAGAAAATCTGAAATTGCATGTTTTCAAGAGGTGGATGCTTTTAAAATAGTGATTCTTGCATTTCAACTTCAAAACTTCATAACTAGTTCCATGAAGCTTCCCCTAAAATGAAACAACTTGGATTAGATGCCAATTTCATTTGCCTTTAAAGGAAAATTTAGTAAAAAAATATTTCAATAAGTCTAACCTCTACATATTAATTTCCCACTCTTAACCCCTAACTACCCGAGGCACCAAATTCTGGTGTTTTGAAAACTTTGAAGTCAAGCAATATCCAACCAAATTGCTATTTTTAGTAGTTTATATTTTTGGAGAACTCTTTTTGAAGTCACTAGTTGTAGGATCAAAAAGTCGATCTTAAAAATGAAGGATTATGATTTTTCTATTCAAGATTTTGTGGAAGGATACCCATTGCAATCTTTACTTCCCATAGTGTTGAAGGCTCTTGGAAATGAGCCTAGATCTTGGAAAAAAATCACATTAGAAATTCATTAAAAAGAATTGTAGAATAGATTTTGAAAAACCATAAATTGATTGGGGTTGTGCATGCTAGGTCCTATAACACCATATATTTTTAGTGACCAACTTTTTAGAATTGACATGCAAAAAGAGAACCAAATATTTTTAATAGTTTTAACACCCTCATGATCAAACATTATAATCTTTCAATCTGGAAGTGATATATATTGTTATGTTTTCTTTTCCTATGTGATCTCTAACATGCCTAGTTTAAATTTGTATGATTACAATTCAAAAGAAATTGGTACAACTTATGAAAATGTTGACTTTTTGTTGAATTTAGAGCAAATTTCAAGAAGCTCCAAACAGGCCTTGGACATTTAGGGGTTAAATGGGTGCTTTACGGACCTCGTACCTTAGTATCTCCTTCGTGTCTGTAATTGCCAACCAGACTGCGCTCACTCACTTTGAGCCTTTGAGGTCTGTAGATTCTTGTGAGTGAATTGCTCCGAGTTTCATTTCCAGAATAGTAGTTGATACTGACTGTCGGTGACAGAGTGACATGGAAGCTTAATTATCAGCCTTTAAGCAAACGGTGTGCACATTAAGTTTGAGGGAACTTACTTCTTCAGTGCCTGGGAAGAAACTTTACTGAGAGCTTTACTTATTATTTTTCTTTTGACATGAATGAAGTGCATTTCATGGCTGAAAAATATAACAAGCAGCTCCTGTTCAATAATCTTACAAACTGCCTACTTTGTGCCATTAGAAAACATTTGCATAACATTGGATACAATTGGCATTTTTGGTCTAACTTGCATTATTAACATTCAATTCATACGTAATCCCAACCAAATTTGTTTGCTCCCCCTTTCCGAGTCCCTGCAGGTGTAGAGCATCTCCGGGAACCTCACTGTGAAGTAGCAACGCTGAAGCTGCAGAGAGTGTTCTTGCAAACCCAAAGTCCCCGGACGGGCCCGACTGGTGCAGAAAAGTGCAGACAAGTGGGCAAGTGAACAGTGTCTACAAAGCTGCGCGTTCTGTGGACATCCCCGGCCTTCCATAAGCTGAGTTCCATTCATTACGTTATTCACCCTCCTGTGTCCATTTGCTCGCAATTCTCTCTCTTTCTTCTGCGATTTCTGTTGCTGTGAACCAACGCAAGCTAATCCACTCCTGCTGCAATCTTCGTCACTCAATCATCTTTAGTTCTATCACCACTCTTTGCATTCGGGTTTCCGTTTTGAAACTTCGCAGGGAGTAATCACTTTGCTCCGAGACTCAGCTACTGCGATCGCTTCACACTTCAGCTGCGCATGCCCGCACTCTTCCAAGGCCAAGGACGAGTCGACTGCGAGCGATTTTGGGTAAGTCGATGTTCGTTGGGAGAGTGTCTTGTGAGTGGTGAGCGGGTGTCGGTAAAGGAAATATTGATAAAGAGCGTCTCGATTGCATTATGGGATATATTTAATATTGTATTGCTCTTTCTATTAAACGAAAGGAAACTTGATGCTTCTGCGTTGTTGGTGAAGTTAGTTTTGTGTTCAGCTTCGGGCCCTGGGACTACTCCATTTGTGTGGAGTGAGAGGGCGTTGTGTTTTCTTAAGTTTAGTCAGGATTGTGTTTTTGTTCGTAGGAGCCTTGGCAGGGTTTCGAATCTGAAAATATCTGATGTCTTAAATGTTTAAATCTATGATGTCTGGAAGATTTCTGTATCACCATAGTCCAAAAAGAATTTTTGGAGTGACAAATTTTGTGACCTCACTAATAAGAATAAACCAGTGTAGCCTCATTCAAATGTCGACTAACTAGATCCGATGACTAGATCAAATGACCAGACTGAGTGTTTTAACGTGTGCTTCGTTACCCATCCAATCAGTCCATCTCTGATCTATCGGTCCTCTTTGCTTCCGCTTTCGGAATCCCAGGTGTAGAGCATTTCCGGGAACCATCATTGCGAGTAAGCAACACCGACGCTGCAGAGTCTTTTTGCAACCCCAAAGTCCCCGGACTGGACCGATTAGTGCACACAAGTGGGCAAGGGGACCAGTGTCGCCCTACAAAGCCTCACGTTGGACAACAAACCACCCCTTCCATAAACTTAGTTCCATTCTTTATCCACCCTCCTGTGTCCTTTGGCTCTCAATTCTCTAGCTTTCTCTTGTGCGATTGTTGTTGCCGTGAACAACGTACACCACTCTTGTTGGAATCTTCCTCACTCGAGCATCTTCAGTTCAGTCACCCATCTTTGCGTGAGGGTTTCCGTTTTGAAATCTCGGTGGGAGCAGCACTTTGCTCCAAGACAAAGCCGCTGCAATCGCATCTCGCTTCAGCTGCACATACTTGTGCTCTTGCGAGGTCAAGGATGAGTTTATTGTCAGCGAATTTGGGTGAGTGGATGTTGCGCTAGGAGAGTGTCTTGTGAGTGTGAAGTTGTGTGGGTAAAAGAGAATTACTGGTTAGCTTGGAGAGATGGGAGGCCAGAGAAGGGTCGGAGATAGAATGGTGAGTGTCCCGTAGTGTGGTTTTTGTCCATTGAGGGCTTCGATTGAGCGCTGCAGTGTGGGTTATAATTTTACATTGCTCTCTTTCTATTAAACGAAAGGAAACTTGATGCATTTGCGTAGTTGGTGGAGTTAGCTTTGTGTTGAGCTTCGGGCCCTGGGACTACTCCATTTGTGTGGAGTATGAGGGCGTTGTGTTTTCTTAAGTTTAGTGAATCCTATGCTTTTGTTTGTTGGAGTGGTACGTCGCAGGGTTCTACATGTTGAATCTTGGGTGTCCAAGTTGAATGCCAAAATGTCATGGTTGTGTGAATGCAGTGCGTGGGAGAGGAGCTTGAATACTTGTTAATATTGAGAATTTCGCACGGCGATTGACTGGTGGGGAGTTTGAGGAGACAATCATGTTAGGCGTTGGTCCTTCCGCCACACCAGATGTAACCTCCAATTTCTACACTGCTGTTGAAGAATGTAACTTGTCTTCTTTGGATGAGGTTGCACTTGCAGATTGTATCGGTGCAGGATCCTCCATGGAACCAAAGTCTGAGTACTTCTCTACACGTGTGGAGGAGATGATGCGAAGCAAGAGCCAATTCTCTTCAACTGTGGAGCATGAGATTGAGCATTCGACGAGCCATTGGAGCGAAGTGAGTGGCCTTTCCAATTCCTCAGAAGACAACAACGAAAATGAAGAAATGATGAGAGGGTACTATGAAGAAGTGGACCGAGAGAATGAGAAAGTCTTTACAGAATTGATGAACAACCCGCAATGGAAGCATCGTGATTTAGGAACTTTTTTCAAGGTGTGTTTACCTTTTTTGAAGTTGGGTAGGAAGGTTGCAGAAGGTGGACAAGCAGAAATTTTTGAACTTATGGACATCGATGGGAGTTTGTATCCTGACTTGCTATTGAAGGTGTTCAAGAGAGGATCACCCCTATCAGATTTGAGAAAACAATGGCCTTCAGGAATCCTTCGACAAGAAGCTCTTTGTATTGTAGAGTCTGGATGGATGTTGGAAGATGGGAGATTTGCGTTTGTGATGCAGAAATGTTGGGGTGACTTACGCAAACTCATTGACCAAGCCATGCAAGAGAAGAAAAACCAAGGTCCACCATTTCCATATGAGTGGAAAAGACATACCTTGCATGCCAAAGAGATTATGAGTCTTATAGCTTTTCATATGGATATATTACACAAGCAAGGCATCCTTCATAGAGACTTGAAAGCTGCCAATGTCCTTCTTTATGTGGATGATGATGGCCGCATTAAGCTCATTGTAGCAGATTTTGAGTGCTCCATTGGAGTTCTTGGAACTGGATTTTGGAGGGCACCAGAAATATTGTTGACTTTGAAGAATAGAAGTGCAATTGAGTTCTCTGAGAAAGTCGATGTATATAGCTATGCTATGACTTGCTTTGAGATTGTAACTGGTCGCTTGCCATTTGAAGGTGAATTGAAGGCATGTAGAGATAGCAATGATCTTGTTATAGAAGGATTGAGGCCTAAACTTCCTAGTGATTTGGATGTGACATTGAAGGATTTGATTGAGAGATGTTGGAATTCAATTCCAAATGAGAGGCCTAGTTTTTCAGAGGTGCTTAAAATACTTCACTCTTGATATAGTATCGCTATAAATAAGGTAATTTCTAGCTTTACCATGCATTATTTGGACACCCTGTGGATAAGTTATCAATTTTCAAAGTATTCTGTCTATGTGTACCAAAAATGAATAGTAGGCAACTTTAGTATATTATCACTTGTATCACTTTGAAAATTCATAGTTTATTTGTGCATTATTGAAGTATGCATCCTAAGAGAATTTGAAATCCCTTTTCAATCGATATATAGCATTGTTGCAAGGTATTATATATGGGTAAGGACAATTATGGGTAATTGGATGTATGAATTTTACAGTAGGGGTAGTCACACCTTCTTCACTTGGTACTTGGAGAATGAAGAATGAAAAGTCAAGGAGGGTTTGGAGGAGTCAATGGGAAGCCATAGTGAGTGAAGAAGGTGTAACACTCCTAAAAGATGTGTTGAGAGTGGAGAATGAAAAAAGTGGAGAATCCATTTACCTAAACATAAGATTAGACATAAAGTTGGAGGGAAATTAGCAACAACAAAGGTAAAAGTGGCAATGGAAAGGTAAAAGTGTAGAGCACAAAGGAATATTTTTAGTTGGATATATCTTCCGCACTCCCAATTTTCACCTCCGGAGGTAAAGACTGGGAGTGCAAAAGATATATCCAACTAAGTATATTCTACCAACATGAAGCCAATCCCAAGCCGCCACATTTTCATTCTCTATTTTCCAAGTGCCAAGTGAAGATGTGACTATTCCTAGTTTTCCATCTTGATATTTGCACATATTTCATTGTCTAGATGTATCTTCAACATACATGGCAATGTGCCTAAGTGGCATACAATTCTCCCCTTACAAATTATAGTAACCACCTTCCCCATTAGAAGTGTTGAAAACAGGAAGTGTGATCCGTCACCAAAGTTGACCTAAACAACATGCTTTGACAATGAGGGAAGGCTTCCCAAGGTACTCATTTGTCCATTCAAAGAAGAGCAATAAGTAGTAGAGCATCCTCACACTCATTCACTTGCTCTTATGATCATATACTCTTTGTACCAACCTACTAAGCCACTTGCTTGCCTTGACACTTCTGGAAATGCAATTCATCATGTCATTACCAAGTACCCTAGGAGTCTTTCCATCTTATTATTTGAATGACGATATAAGAAAAACAAAAAATGATTTAGATTCAAGCAATGATGGTGTTTGAGGATGGAGCTATTGCAACAATCAATGGCAAGGTCATCTCCAAAATTCTTAAACGTAAAATGTATGGAAAAAAAGAAGATGCTTGAAGATTGGATCAACTGAGACGGTTCGACATTCTTCCAAATAGTACTTCATGATGATTTTTTTCGAATAGTCAATTCTAGAAAACATTTTGTGCCTTTATACGTTAACTCAAATTTTATCAAATTAGTGAATGATAATGAAAATTGTTTCTTAAAGATTCAAATATTACTTTGGATGAATGAGAAGTCATTTGGATGAAACATAGTCATCGGGAAAAAATTGTTGCTCTAAACAAAACTGTTGGGGGTCATATCAGTATTGCCATAGTTGCTTAACAGTAAAAACAATATTGAGAAGTACTACTCTGCATGCAATATTACAATTACAGTAAATGAATATAAATAAGAGCCTCAATATACAGTATTGCAACAATGATAGTATTTTCATATTTCAGCATACAAAAATTTGATAATTCTTAATTGAAACAATATTGCATCAATACTGCTAGAGTATTTAGTTGTAGTGCAATTATTATATAGCATTAGTCTTTTTTAAATTACACTTTCATTATTGAAAGCTTACATTTTCTTGATTGCAAGTATATTGCAATGCTAAATAATTGGTAGACATCTACAATCAATTGTTAGTGTTGTTTTATATAATAAAACTATAATTTTTGTAAGCAGTTGCAATACTGCAAGTTTGCTGAAAAGATATGTTGAATAATAAAAGTTTCACTATTGAATCAAACTAGGTTTTTTGAGAAGAGTGTTAAACAACTATACGTTTGCAATATTGCAAGTGTAACATTGGTTTTTTTCGGGAATATTAGCATTATTCTACATTTGTAAGGATTTGAAATTACGAAAACCTCAAAATCACTCAAGGGAGGCACTTAGTTCTACTATAACAAACCATGTGTGAACAAGTGGTTCTAATAAACTATAATTTCAACCTAAAATTTTGAACATTGTTTAATAATGACTAGCTTTCTATTGCCAGAATTTCCAACTCAAATAAAATATGAAATGATTTCTAGAAGAGGTTGAAAATGAACTAAAATGGCATGTTTTTCAACTCAAATAATTATAGAGGACACATTTAGATGACCATTGAGTCAATATTCAACTCAAAATGAGCTTTCAATAATGAGTTATTTTTAGGAATTTTTTGTTCTTTTTTTAGACAATTTTTTTTAATATAATATAGGGGTGTGAAAGTTATTTTTTAGTTCTACAGTGTATCTTTTTACTTCAAAAATTTGTAACTAATTATTATTAACAAATAAAAATATCAATACACTAGAAAAAACCCGTGTTAAAATCCCTGAAAACACATCACCTTGTTTTTGTTGAATTCCCGTTTCAAAACGCAGTCAAAACACAGTCAAAACACAGAAAAACGCGTAAAAACACTTTTTTTGCGTTTGGATTGCGTTTTGAAACGGAAACTCAACAAAAACAAGGTGACGTGTTTTCAAGGATTTGAACACAGTTTTCTTCTAGTGATAATTCAAAACATAAACTTTCAAAGTAGGAAAATCTATTCATATTTTTTCAATTTTGTTTTATTTAAAATTCAAAAAGTATATAGGAGGTCCAAAGTTTTGTTCACACGTGGTTTCTAATGGACACTCTAAATGACCCCCCCGAGCAAAATCATTGGTTCTGTGAATGGAAATTGCATTGTAAAATTCAAAAATATTTCAATTTCATATATGTAATACTAGAAAAGTACACTTCCAAATGTATAGAATGTAAAATAGCATTCTACTATTTCTACAAACACTACTTTGCATTACACTACTATTCTACAAGCACTATGATTCAACCAAACCAATTTACTACACTACCTCAAAATGCTCCAAAATCATTGCAAACTATAAGATTTGTGCATGGAGTGGACACAATGGCTCTAATGAATCAACTCCCATTCACAATCCCAATTTTGAAACCATTTTCTACACACCTAAAATATCAACTTCAATGTGTACTTCAATGCCATAGAATGATATACAAGTACCACAAACAACTACTTCAAAATCAAAGTATATAAAATGAACTGCTAAGTCAATTAGTAAAAAATATACATATGAAAAAAGAAAAGCATGTACATTATAAGCATAAAAAGAAGTCTATACATAGTTAGTAGTCATCTTATAAGTCTTTTCCCAAAAATTCCTGTACTGTATCTCCATCTTCAACAAGAATTAACTCTATCTTCTTCAACAAGTGCCGACTCTCAAGGATAAATTTTTTCAAACCATTTATTTCCTTTTTGTGAAGCCGCATTTCACTCTCTTTCATGTTTTGATCACCATCCACGGCTAATTGCATCACGTATGCAAACCACGCTAATTGCTTCGCTGTCAACTTGAGAGATTGATCTTCAGAGTACCTTTTTCCAAACTTCATATAAGATATTGTGTTACAAAAAGCATCTGACCTGAAAGGGTCAACTTCACTCCACCGCCAACGGTTATTTGCATTGCAACAAACACATAATTCACTCAACTAAGGAATTAATTGATTCTAATTCACATATGAGTGTAAAACTACTGCACATTCAAAAATTATAACCCAACAACCATTGAAATTAACTGATTGAAATAAACGACTTATAACTTGATCGTCACTAATTCTAATCCAAATTTAAATCTAAATATTATGTACATTTAATAACTATAGCCCAACAATTACTAAAATTAACATATTGAAATTTTAAAATTATAATGCAAAATTAGGTCTCAGAATTATTTACATTAAAAAATTATAAGTCTACAAACATGTTCAACTAAAGAAAAATGAAGAACTGAGCTCAAATTTCACTACAATGTTCAAAATGGCCTAGAAATTGTGAGAATCAATTGTGCCAATTATTGTTGTAATTATTATGGTCTACTTGATTGAATACAATGATTTCAACCAAACAAAAAGGAAATTGAACCACAATAGCCAAGAACAAGAAATTCATCAAAAGAGCTTGCATCAACTACACACAAATTAGTTCACAAATAATTGTACTATATCAAACCTTTTGCAAAGGGCTCCAATGTTTGCTTCCAGGCTTCAATCTCTTCTTCACTTCCTTGTTGCGGTTTTGGGACACCCAAGTAACGCCATAGTTGAGTCCTTGCAGTAGTAGAGAATCTCCCACGCCTATTACTAATGAGTACCCTTACCTTCTTCTTCAATGTTTCTACCCACACCCTGTCAAAGACTTTACGAGTTATGCTGTCAGTTGGGGAAGTATCAAAAGCTTCAAGAATGGCCTCTTTGATGTGCTCTTCCCTAGGAAATGGTTTATTTTTTTTAGAATCCAATCCCAACATCAACCATTTCACTAGAAGAAGCCCATTTTTTTTTTAATTTGTTGATGTCAAAGTTGACAGATTTTGCTAGACATCGTTTGTAATAGCTTGTGTTTTTATGTCAACAATGACATCTAATGTATCATCTTGACGTTACATTAGATGTCATTGTTGACATAAAAACACAAGTTGTTACAAACGGTGTCTAGCAAAATCCATCAATTTGATGTCTAAAACATTCAAATAAACACGGGGTTCTTCTAGTGTTTAGCAATGGCTTCCATGTGGGCTTTTACCAATTTCCACCTAGCTAATTCAAGTTTAGGCTCATCATATAGGTTTCTGTGTACCAATGTCTTCAACAAGGTATTTTCATCCCTCAAATCTTGCACTTGTTTCAAAAATCATATCATATGTCTGTATGTATTTTGCACACTCTCTCCTAGAAAAAAAAAAGCGTTACAACTCTTATACAAACTAAAGCATTTATAAAATCAACAAATACAACAATCACAACAAATCCCATTGCATCCCACCACCAGCCACCCGCTTTCATCAACAAGCCTACAAGAAGAACACAATACAACAATGAGACCGTCAAGATATTTTAGAAAAAAATGTCAACTTTCGATACCGTCAGGATATTTTAGAGCTCTCTGTCAACTTTGAAGGCGTTGTGGACTCTTGAAAGATTTTAGTAAAATTTTACTTAAGGGTGATTGCAAGAAAGACCTGTCCTATGAGGCGTCACAATTGAAGTGACGGAGTTGGTTTTGGCCGTAACTTTTGAAAATTGAAGCCAATGGACTTGAAATTTTTATGGAAGATTCCTAACTCAAAAAACATGAGATTTGTTATTTTTCAAAAAAATTGGAATTTTTTTTTTATAATTAAATATCAATTTAGCTAATTTGTCACACTTTGTGGTTTAGGATTTTTTAGTACCGTGAAGTATCCAAAAAACATGATGTTCACTTGACTTTTTTGTGGCCTATTTCCATACTAGATAGGCATATACCCACCAAAGGGAATTCAAAAAAACACAATTCTTTGTCCTCAACATGCATGCAAATAGGGGTCCCTTGTGCATAGCACTCCAAACTTTCATGATGGTTTCAACTTCTAGTTTTTGGTGAAATGTAATCACTATCAAATCTTTATAAATGGCCAATTTTTAGTTTTTTTTAGTTCATGATTTTCTAATTTTTATTAATTTATACTTAATTTTATCTACTTTCTGTGACAAACTGTCATTTTTTTTAAGTAGTACTATTTCAGTATTATAAAGTACTCAAAAGTACTATTGGCCGTTGATTTTTTAGATCAACGCCTGAGATTGCTCCATTTTGTAGTACTCCTAGTACTCTTAGTACTAGGCAGAAAAAACGCAGTTTTTGACCAAACGCTACCAAAATCATTTGGTCTTTCTTGCAATCACCCTTAAAAATTTACTTAAAAGACGTTACTTAAAAGACATGATGTCTAGGACACTACTTAAAACACCATTTTTTCTTGTAGTTAACTCTATTGTCATAATTACAAACCATACAGAAGGCCTGGAACAAAAATTAAAGCTAAAGTGCAGAAGAGCCTAAATAATACATACTGGGATCCATGGTTTATGCGAGCCTAATTACAAGCCATAAATAAGGCCTTGAACAAGAATCAACCCCTAATGCAGGTTGGGAAAAAAATATAAGCACTGCATAGAAGGGACAAATGCATACAATGCACTAGAACTTTTGCCCTAAGTATGTGTCGTACAAGGTCAATCTCTGGGGTGAACATACAAGTTGGAGAAAGGATAAAGGCCTGAAATTTCCACAATTTTAGGAGCTGCAGAAATAATTAAAACAATTTGTGGTATAAATTCAAGAGTTCAAATTGGCTAACAATACACTACTAGAAAACCACGACCAAAACAACAGAAATTCAACCGAGTTTTATTGTTTGGGGCAGTGGAATGACCATTTTTGAACTTTTTGCAAAAAACAACAGAATGGTGCCTACTTTTTGTTGACTTGGATAGTACAATGACTGAATGAACAAATTTTTGTTGAATTTGGAATCTTTTTGGAATCTTTTTGGAATCTTTATAATCTTTTAAAAACATTTGGAATCTTTGGAAATCTTTATACAAGTAGACATTTTTGGGCAACCATAACTAATAGATGTAATCGGTTTGAAATTCTTTTTACACATTTTCAACAAGATTGTTAACAAAATCTCTATAGTTAATTAAAAGGCATATAAGCATGCAATTTTTCTCTAAGATCCACTATATTTTGACACTCATTTCTAATAGTGCTCATCATTAGAAAATGAAGATTAGTAATGAATACCTTTGCACATAATCTTAAATAGAAAAATCATAATCATTCATTTTCAAAATCAGATTTTCATACTAAAACTAGATTTCAAAAAGTTAAAAAAAAAATTTGAACTATCAAAAATCAAAACTTGATAACTTTTAATTGAACTTCAAAATATTGCTGGCACCAAAATTTGGTGCCCTAATTAATGCATGACTCACCATTTGTTATAAAAAAAAATAATAAATTGGTGCTTTAAGCATATAGGAGTTATAACACAATTCTAAGTATAATGATTTTTATTTTCAAAAACCTTTGAACTGAAAAAAGTTGGAAATTCAAGCTAAATTTCACTTCCAAAAATCTGTTTGTGATTTTGGGCTTCCAATCAAAAGTTATGGACAAAAATCAGAGAGGGGTAGCTAGAAACATTTTTTTTTACATTTTCAAACATCCTCTCTGATTTTGTTCATAACTTTTGATTGGAAGCCCAAAATCACAAACGGATTTTTGGAGGTGAAAATTAACTTGAATTGCCAAATTTTCTTAGTTCCAAGTTTAAAAAAGAAAGGTGTTCTACTATGCCAAAATGGCCGCCAAAGTCTGCTGATTTTACAAAGCCAATGGAAAACAATTGAAAGAACTAAATATATACATTTCTATATCAACCATGTTCATTAAGAAATTTGGATGGTATGTTGGTTAAGAACCTTGGAACTCAACCACAAGGTCCAAAGTTCAAAACCCACGGGTTTAACTTGCCACCGTGGCGGGTTGCCTAGGTGGCACTTGCTCATGAGGCGAGTTGTCTAGGTGGTCCTACTACACAGCGGGCAATTTTGAATTTTAAATTTTGGCTGTCCGGATTTCTGGGCAACTAAAAAAAATTCGAATTTTTTAATTTTTTAAAAAAATCTCTTGAATTTGGCCAAAACAATAGAAAAAATCAACGGATTTGTGTTGATTTTTGGCCAAAACAACGTGCCGGAAACAACAAACACAATCAACGGATTTTTGTTGAAATTCTGTTGTTTTGGTCATTGAATTTTGTAGTAGTGGTATAAATACCAAAAATTGTGAGCAAGCATGAAGGATAATGTCCTAGACCTATAACAAGTCCTATAATCCTATCCGAGTGCCGTGCATGAAGGGCGGGTGTGTCGTGCACAGATTGCAATGTTCTACCAATTTGCCGGTGGCATGTCATCCATTGCAGTTGGTCTTCTCAGTCGAGTACATCAATGATGCCGCATGCGATTGCTAGGGTAGACCAATGAAGGTCAAGGGGCTGATTAAAAAACTTTATTCATCAACAAGCAGACCTTCCAGAATTCATGGAGAAGTCCTTCTTCTCGGACATACCCCTCAGTTGCCATGACCATCTTGGCCTGTCCACAAATCAATGTATCTGTACAACATACATCCACAAGATTTTCAGTTTGTGAGCTATGTATTCCCTGTAATACATGGAAATGCTTGTTCTATCAATTGGGGAGTCTACATATTTTCACCATTTAAGAAAAAAATTAAACTTAAAAATTCCCTGCAACTTTGCCCTCGTTCTCATAGTTCTACATGTTTTCAAATTTTACAAGCAATGCTTCCAAAATGGCCAAACACAGGCCACAGTAGTCCGTTTCTGGCCATATCATGCAAAAGGAATTAAAGCTGAAGTGCATAAGAGCCTAACTAATACATACTAGGATTCAAAGTTTATACAAGCAAATGATGATTCTTGATACCTTCTTTGCAAAATATGTATGCTCATCTTTTGTTGTTGGCTTTACCTGCCCCACATGTTACTGGTAACTCATCAGTAGGGTTTACCATAACATTTACAGAAGCTCTATACAAGAAATAAGCCAGGATAATTTAGATCGATCAAAATGTAGATACTGCTACATGAGGTGGCTTTCTCTACATGTGGTGTTGTTGTCACATCTCTCTAACCTATAAAGCTGAAGTAGCCACCCAGATGCAAGAGCAGGTCATAGGGAACATCTGGACAACCCAAGCCTACAACACCACCCTCAATACACATTGTGTGACTTTAACATATGGCCTTCCCTGAGCATCATTACACAGCTACCCCTTCCTACAACTCAAAGCAGTATTGCCGGCACTACACTCCTCCCTAGAATTCAATTTCCAATTTGATGCAACAAGGGAACAAAGAGCTGTTCTCGAATTGTTGAAAGTTGGAAGTCTTGAACTACAATAGTTTGCTCACTTGTTCACACCAATCATGTTTAGTGTGGCTCAAGATCTCAGTTTGACATGCATATATACCAAGCTCATCTAAGAAGACTTTTAGAATGAACTCATAGCAGACATACTGTAACCTCCATATGGCATTCTTGCACCCATGTTGGGCATCCCACTCATAATTACAAGCCATATAGAAGGCCTTGAAGAAAAATTAAAGTTGAAGTACATAAAAGTCTGACTAATACATATTGGAATCCAGGGTTTATGCGAGCAAATTTCTAAACAAAGACATATCTGACATTCCAAGTTCCATTTCTATAGCCTCCATTTCAGCATGTTGTGTTGCCTCATATTCAATCACAAATGGTTGAATGGTTGAAGAAATGCAAATTAATATCCATATTTTTACAGTAGCTACAAGTTTGTCTACTCCAACTTTTGTTTTTATCTTCATTATTTATAGATGAAATAAAGAAAATGACAGTAAAATAGTAAGGACAAAACATGAAACACACTCGTAGTTGGTTACATACCAAAACAGCTAACTGCTCTGGAACTTTAGAACTCTGTTAAGGACTGTGCAATTCCGTAGCGCCATCCAAACTAACGCTTTTAGTTGAACTTTGCTCTTTGTTGTTGGGCCAACATCCATATGACAGCTTGTTCCACACTTGACGAGATTATGGAGCAGTGGGGTTTGAAGGGAAACTATAGAATTTGAAATGCATTCAATTTTTCATGAAAAAGAAAAAATACGTAACTTACGATGGATTTGATTTTGTGGCGGTTTAGAAGGTTCAAGGTTTGATGGCGCTGGAGTTGCAAGCGTAGTAGAAGCACGACCAGTTGAACCAGTAGTGCGAGTAGGACGAAAATCCCTGCGCTGTGATTCGTACTCTTGATTTTTCAAGGACATGTTTGAGGACCTTTTTTTATATGGCGTCACCAAAAATGAAAACCACCTTACTTGCAAGAGCCCAAATGCATTGTTCACAACATTCACAATGCCAAAATTATGCACAATGGACATGTG
Source organism: Rhytidiadelphus loreus (assembly GCA_947034895.1). Lineage (NCBI taxonomy): Eukaryota > Viridiplantae > Streptophyta > Bryopsida > Hypnales > Hylocomiaceae > Rhytidiadelphus > Rhytidiadelphus loreus. The sequence continues at coordinate 49,408,638 of OX344761.1, read as the reverse complement.
TTCCATTCATCTTAATGTAGAAATCACGAATCCTAACACTTCCAATTGTCCCTAAACACGGGCATAACCCTCCAAACAAGAAAATGGTAGTTTTTTCTTCTTCTATGAAACAAATCATGACAGTAGAAGTAGTACCTAAGTGCAATGTTCAACAACACCCTCCAGAAATTGCACTATGGCCACGCACGACATAGAATAAACTAAATTGCAAATCCCAAGCTTTGATTGCAAGAAATAAAACATAGATGTCCTTCTAAGTCCGAAATCAAGTAATTGAATCTTAAATTCAGTTTCAGCATACCTTGTTATTCACCACTCCAAACAGCTTCAAAGACAACTTGAACCTTAAAGACACAAACATCCAACATGAAGAATGCGCGAGGCGGTAGAGAATTGTGACATGAAGAACACATAAGGTGAGATGCAAGGCGAGGCGCGAGATGGCATAGAGTTGTGAACAACGGCAAAAGAGATATGAAAGACAAAATTCTCTCTTTAAACCAACGATATAGATATGTTTGTGTGCTAGATCAACAGCGGTGATAGTGGTACAGATCAACAACATTCATAGGGAGTCCTTCACGAACTGAGATCGAGAGCGGTGATCGAGTGGTTGATATTTCCATAAATGAAGATTGACGGCAATAGGGGATGTACTTCAATCAATACAAAGGGTGCTAGGTACTAGTGTCTCTCTTATGACCTCCAAAATGCATCGTGGTAGTTATACCTCAAGTTAGGATTTATTATTTGTTTATTTTTGTATTGTTCTTTTCTTTGATATGTTGAGTCTATATTGTAAGTTACAATGTGTTTTTTTGTATGGTATGATGACATCTAAGAAATTGAAACTTATATAACGACAATTTTAGTAACATTAGAAAGCTCTTCGCAATTTTTTAGCTTGGGTGTCAAAGATTTTTTCAAAGTTTTCACTATAAAAAAACAGGGTTTAGCGCGACTGTGCCAAATGACTGCAAAACAATCATGTTGCAGTCGCAAAACAAAAATGTGACTTCGCGGCGCTATAGTCATTTCAGACAAGTCATTTACAAAAATGACTGTAGATTTATTATCACCCAATGGAGTACGGACAGATGTAACTTTGGATGAGAAGAGACTTCGTTGAGTTAGATAAAGAAAGACCGCCTTCAAAAAGATGGAGGACAGCTGCCATGTGGAAAGTGCGTGCTTTTTTGACCTAGGTCGACAAGCACTTGACTCCCCCAAAATTCGACATGGACATTGCGCACACAGTCACGCTGAAGTCATTTCTAAGTTGTGTTTGACCCCTTCTAATCTAACGTGGACTTTTTGAACGGAGTCACGTTGCAATCATTCTACAATTGCGGGGCACCCCTCTATAATCTGATGTGGACTTCCACGTAGGCAGTCATTTACCAGTCATTTCAAAGTTACGATAGACCCCTTACAAATCTGACGTGGAGAAGCAAATCAAAAGTCATTATGTAGTCATTTTAAAGTGATATGGATTTAGGGTTTGGAAGTTGCATCGATATGTACAAAAAAAATGTATTGACAATTGTATACTATACTCAATATTGGTATATACCATACTCAATATAAATATACTCAATATTGGTATATATCATACTCAATATAAATATACTCAATATTGATATATACTATACTCAATATAAATATACTCAATATTGTATAGTATATACCATACTCAATATAAAATATACCATATATATAGAATATTTGGCAAATATGTCACCTGACTTTCAAAGCCACTTAGTGTGTAAATATGAAGAGTTGAAATGACAAAACTTTTATACAAGTGGAGTGATAGGAAGCAAGACAAACCATGTGGGACATGTAAAACACAAAAATTGTGTTATTAGTAATATTTTAGATATCATTTAGGAATAGTAGATTAATTGTTTTCAAAAAACTTTGAACTAATAAAAGTTGAAAAATGAATCTCATTTTCATCTCCAAAAATCTGTTTTGGATTTTGAACCTCAAATCAAAAGTTGTGGACAAATTTGAGAAGAAGATTGGAGAGGATGTTCTCTTAAAAGGCCTTATTCATTATAATTGGACAATCGACAGATTTTGAGACTTTTGCCCTAAAGCAATTTTATGGAGTTATCCTCGAGTCGAGGATAAGTTGAGATTGCAATCTTTTGGCAATGAAAGGTTTTTATACATAGTAATATTTTAAAGTCTTAAATTTCCAAATAGTCTCAAAATTGAATAGTTATGACTGTTTATCTTCGACTCGAGGATAAAATTGAGACTACCATTTGTCCAAATATAACAAATAAGGCCTTTTAACATTTTTTTTATTCTCGTAGTGTAGAAGACATAATGTAGTCATTTCCATGTTGTTATTTGACTACAGTACTATAACATGACTTTCACTTGATTAGGTGTAGTCACATGGAAGTCATAGCTAGCCCCTAGTGAATTAGAATCATAGAAGGTCACTGTTTATTGTTAGTAATGTTGTTTTAGTTTTTTTTGCAATGTGGTTCTTAGGGGTAGGCTTAACAATGGAATTGTATGCATGTTTAGGGAGTTAAAGTTCAACAAATGTGCAAATCCATCTACTCTAAAGCCTGTAGGGTTGATTGCTCTTCAAACATTGCCAATTTTAGTGGAGTTGATAAATTTAGTGGGTGTAATTGAATTGTTTGTAAAAAAAACTTGTTAGCACAAAAAAGTAGTACAGTGAAGCTGCAAAATACACAAAGTAACCCTACTTATACAAGGGATGATGCAACTAATAGACTTGGATGGAAAGTGGTCTTACGTAAAGAAGCCCGTTCTAAGCAGGAAGTAGTTGACCGCACAGATGCCTTCATCACCACTACTGGGGAGGCCGTAGGGCTCAATGCTCCCCAAAGACTGTCTAGTAGAAGCTCTACTTCCAATCTAGTCGGAGCCATTGAATTATCACTGGAAGAGAATTTATTTGCATAGAAGACGTATTAGGTACACACTTCTTGCAAGGGTTGCGATGCCTTGTCATGGTAACCATATAGTTTGCTGCCCCTAGTCATTGTGTCTATAGAAGCGGAGCGGGACAGAACCAGAAGTGCATGTAGAGTTCAGGCAGGTCGCCAAAGTAGAAGACGTCAAAATGGTAGTAGTTCAATCCGAATCACCCTTCAATGTATAGTCATGTACTAGTCATTCTGTAGTTACTTTACAGTTGTATTGCAGTAACAGATGAGCTACAGTCATAGTGTAGTTAGGTCACCTTCAATTGCAACCTCAACCTCTTGTCTCCTCAATGTCTTGCCGTTTATTAGATTATCAAAGGGCCATCTTCAATTCTTTTCATTCATGCTCAATTCAATTGCTAGAAGTTTTGGACTCAATGTCAGCCACATTTTTCTAAACTTTACACTCAAATGCAAAATGTAAGTCCGGATAAAAGGTGTGGAAATGCCTTAAACACTAAACCCAACAGTCACAACACATGTTACTCAAAGAGAGTCCGATTGCAATGCGTCCAAGTCACGACATTTCAGGCTGACTAGGATAATTATTTCATTCTCCCACTAATGTTCAATGTCTAGAATCTGAACAATGAGGCTTGCATACCTTAATCTCCTTAAAATTAATTAATTTTAAAATAGGATAGCACTACATCTTAAGTGACTTGCATTCATTCAGACATTGATACATTTATATGAACCCTTAGCTCAAATTCATGAACGCAAACCTTGACATCAGGTGTGTAAACGGCCAAACCGCAAATCAGACATGGTGTACAAGTGTTCATCAAACCCTAAACCGATGAGTATTGGTTTATTTGTCAATTGAATATCAATGTGTTTTATTTGAACAATGATGTTCCCGTAGCTCTCTCTTTCTCCTTAAATTAATTCATTTAAGGTGGGGTCACATCACATCTAAGACAGACCTTCATCCATTTGTAGCATGGTACACAACCGTATCATATTCAAAAAATGCCCCTATTGCATCTCCTCTGGTAATATGCAAAAAGAACATTCCAGTTGCACTACAGTCATATGCCACTAACATACCCAAAACAGGTCTTATCTTGTCCTCATTGGATGGCAAAGACAGGTTCATCTTTTTCTTTATCCCGAAGTAAAAGAAAACGACAATTCTGTGATTCCTGGCAGTTGTTCAAGTTATTTCGCAGTCACTTTAAAGTCACCTGAAGTCGCAAAAATGGAATGCGCACGACTCATCTGCGACGTCTTCGCCTTCTCCAGTCACGTTTTAGTTAGCCACGTCACATCATCGTCGCCCCTGTGAACGAAACGTTGTGGATGAAGTGTATCGTGCATTCCCTATTCATCCTGCAGTGGAAACCACGACTGCAAAATGACTGCAACGCTACTTGAATTAGCCCAATGGTGCAATTAGGGAGGTAAAGTCACAATGCAGTCACAAAATCTTTGCAGTCACATTTTTGCAGTCACACTAAGCCTTGTTTTTTTGTAGTGTTTGCATTTGAGTCACAAATCCACAATGAACTTGCATTTCGATGAAATAATATAAACATAATTAGAAGTTATGAGTTTTGGCGAGCCAAGAGCCAAATTTTGGTAAACCTTCGAACAATACTTTGAAACGTCATATTCTATTTATATAGTATCCAATACTTTTAATCCCTTCAAGATGAAGTGTCCATTCACTTGGTCACCTCAACGCACATTTCAAAACTTGTGTACTGAGGTTCATATGAAATCATTTTTTAACGGATGTCTCAAAACTTTGACATAAGATGGGAACATTCTTCTTCTTCATGGAAAAATTCCAATATGATGCCATAATTACAAGTTCTGATGTCCACCAAAATCTAGACAATTTTTATTAATCTCCTCATTTTGCAATTTTTGCAATTTGGCATGTACATAATTCCAAAATTATGGAATTAATTTATAAATAAATAAAATTCTCAAATTACATTTTTATAGGAGTAAAACTTTGTAAATAATGTCTGGGTGGTTTCAAGAGAAGACATTTTCTTTTAACTTCAATCCCTATTCTATTGCAATTGATGAAGTCAAACTTCTTGAAAAAATTTCCACATATTTAAAATATTTTTCTCAAATTTTCACTATTCGTATTACAAATCAAAAAAATTATTCTCTAAATAAGAAATCATGAAAAAATGATAAGTGTGGTGCCAATTAACTTAACATGCTTGTATTGCAAGGAAATTTATAGTAACCTAGACTCCAAATTTCTTCACAAAAACTTCCATAAATGTATCTAACAAGATTTAGAGCTTAATGGTGGAGAGACACAATTGCATTAAATGGACAAAAAATCACTCCAACAAGGTCTGAAGTTTGTTGATCAATCTGCAGAATCATATATATATAACTTTTTATTAATCGTTATTATCAAAGTCATTGTGCTTTGCTAAGTCATTATCGCTCCATCTCTAAGTTGATGTTTTATTCTTGTACTAAGTATTTGTTTATTCACTAATGCCACCCCTACTTTGTACACATTCTCTACTAATGTCTTATCTATAAACCTTGATGTTCCTTGGGCAACCGTCTTGCTTCAGACAAATGCTCCAGCTTCTTTATTTGTATCAAATTTTAAACAATGTTGGAACATACCAAAGCATCCTCTTTTAGGATCTCCTCTTGTAAGCCAAGCAATAAAAGATGCTTCCATATCATACTTATCTAGATGAGGCTTGATGTATGAATTTTTGGAAATGTACATTTGGTGGACTTTGGTGGAATATCCATCTAGTCCTATCGAAACACAATCCATTGGAGCAAATTGGTCATTAAAGAATTGTTGTACTTGACTTCCAAATTTATTCAATTGCATCCAAATAGAGGAAGCAATACTATCACCAAGTCCTTTAAAACCTTTTTGTATAGAATCTTGTATTTTATTATGATGGTACTTTACTACATTGCCTTTTGATTTTGTTCCACCATGTGCAAGATAGCTGTGACTTATAGATTTCTATTTCCCCTGCTTTGGATTTTTTTAATCTTTTTTGCTGCATATGGGGATGTTTTATAATAGTGATTTGCTTCAACTAGAGTTCGTTGGTAATCAAGGTCATTAGTCCACATATTGGGAATATATCATTATTACATGGTCAAACTTTAAGTCTTCAATATTGATAATTCTCATTTGTATAATATCAACACCATTCAAGATCATTAAACTTTTGTTTTGTGTTGGAAATACTATATTGTTGTCGTAAATGTCTTGCCAATTTCTTGCAAAACTTGAATCAACCCAAAAAGGTAATGTGAGGTGCTCATTTTTTTTAGCCTCCCCTAGAATATTTGAAAAACTAATCATAACACCCTTATACTGTTTGATACCAAATTCCTTTAGTACTAAGTGTTCTTGAAGTCCCCGTTCTTCAAATTTTCAATTTAGAATCATGAAGGACTACATTGAAGTCGAGTTTGGGATGACGTACGATCCCCATTGTTTCCCAAATACATATCAAATTGTTCATATACATTATGAAACTCTTGTAGACATTGGATTTTGCATTCTCGAAGTATTGGGAGATTAAACATCGACTTTGTGTGTATGCCAAAGTCCATGCCTTGATTACACTCACATGAAGGACATTTCAGAGGGTTTGGATAATTCAAACACTCCTCACATAGTTTGTGACAGAAACTGACATAATATTGTTGTTTGTTCAATATATCTAGCTCGATGTCTGTTGAAATATTCACAAATATTTTTTCAAAATATGCACAATCCAAAGTTTTTTTACATAGCACAATATACGACTTTGAAAAATGTTTTAATAAATGATGTTTTCCTTTGCATCCATGTCCCCCGTAATTGTCATATATCAATTTGATGGCATTGGAAGCCTTCACAAATTGTGCTCTCACCACTTGTTGAATTTGTTTTCTTGCCTTTTTATGTTGTTGCACACTAGAACTTGCCATTGCAATTGATATAACAAAGAAAAAAAATACTAAAATAAAAATAGGTACGAGACTACAAGAGGATTCTCTTCATCTTGTGCAGGTGAGTCTATATACTCCAATTAATTGTTGATATAACACATATTAGTTGTATAGGGAAATTGTGTTCTTTTTGCAGATTAAGAAGGAACATATGACGTTTCCATTGATAGATTGTATTCATTTCAAAAAAATTGAAGGAATGCTCACCTATTATTTTTTGTAGTATTGTTTTTTAATTTTCTTTTTATTACATAAACTCATTGGTTTCATTCATGTTTTATTATTGTTTCTTTGATGTATTTATCATATTTTGTAATGTATTTTGTATAAATTTAATTACAATGTATCAAATTTTTCTTTCAAATATGCAAAAGATACATGATTTTCAAAAGAACTAGTAATACGATTTAATATTTGTTTTGTCATAGTGTGCACTATGGAATTTTGTGGGAGGAGCCACAGAATTTGACAATCCTTATCTTGCAATCAATGTTGATATGTTACACCAAGTAGATTTAGGTGTTTTCAAGACACCCATGAACATTGTACAAGATATGTTGAAAGAAATTGACCTGAATCCCATCCTAGAATAAGATAGGAGGCTTGCAGTGATCAAAGATACAACTCGTTTTTTTTAATATTGAGTGCTTGGAAGCGATAGAGGTGGCTATTTTACTTTGAATGCAAACTTTGCTGCATTTGAGCACCGCTCGATTATGCAGGTTAATTGAAATTGATCTTGCATAAAATTCGGAATTATTCTATTTGTTGATTTGATAATTGAAATGGTAATTAATATTTCATTGCATATCTTATGACATAGGCAAATGAACATTGTTATTTAATGAATATATTCATTGAAATGTCTTGATTTATTTTATAAAATTTAGAAACCAATGAATTTTATTAATTTATAAATAAGTTTTAAATTTTAGGTAACTGTATTTTGTATGTTGGGATTGTTACCCAACTTCTTCGTCGAAACTATTGTAAACTTTTTACATTGGTACGAATTAGCTTGCCGCACAAAGGAGTGTGATGAACAGAGGTTGATAACAATGGATGACTACATGTAGAGGTGTGTATTTGTGCATTTGCATTTGAAAGAGGTAGTCTTTTTAAATAATGAACATAGAGGCTAGGGGGCACTTAGTTCTACTACAACAAACCACGTGCAAACAAGGGGTTTCTAATAAACTATAATTTAAAACTAAAATTTTGGCCATTATTTAGTAATGACTATAGGTTTATATTGCCAAAATCTCCAACTCAAATAAAATATAAAATGATTTCTAGAGGAAGTTGAAAATGAACTAAAGTAACATGTTTTTGAATTCAAATGATTATAGAGAACACAGTAGATGATTGTTGAATCAATATTCAACTCAAAATGAGCTTTCAATAGAGAATTATTTTTAGAAAAAATTTATTCATTTTTTAGACAATTTTTTCTTATATAATATAGTGGTGTAGAATTTAGGTTTCAATTCTATAGTTTATCTTCTTACCTCAAATTTTTTTAACTAATTATTATTAACAAATCAAAATCAAAATAATTCTAAACATAAACTTTCAAATATGATATCGAATTAGCAATAAGAACTTTCTTGATCATATTGTAAAATACAATCAAAGGCTTGAAGTACTACGAGAGAAAGCATTAGAGAATGATGGATATTCTCATTGCATTGGAAGAAATGCAACATTAGAAAAGGTGAGCAACTTCATTTCTTCTTGAAAATAGTATTGTTTTGTATTTCAAATTTATAAAATGAGTAGTTGCTACACGTTATGTAATTAATTACTTGGAGCCATAAATGTCTAAAGATTAATGTATTTGTTTTTCATAATGACAGACATTAGAGACAGAAAATCATATTATGGTTGGCTTCCAAGTGAACTTGAACATGAGAAACCTACATGCATGTTTATATGGGAGAAATGAATTCAATATCAAGTTCTAATGTCAGTGGTGCTCTGTCAAAGAAGCAACAAATAATTCTTAGAGTTTTGCAAGCAGATATTGCCCACTAATTTGCCCACTAGATATATTGTCACTAATTTGAGGACATGTTTGAATGCATACATGACTCAAAATCACTTGACGGGTGGTGAGGTATGTATTTCTATAAACTTTAGAGCACAACTTCATTATAAAAATTTCAAACATATTCTTATTTTTTCTTTTAGTAAGTATCAATTGAATATGAATTGAATAGTAAAATTTATCTTTCAATGAATGCAAATATTACAAGTCTATAGGTCAGTGGCACTTTGTCCTAGTCAGGACTTGAGGAGTGAGAAGATTCCAATGTTTGCTCGTGCTACATCAAATTTTCATGGAAAAAAGTGGTTTAGCAATATTTCAATGAAAATGGAAGGCGATAATGAATCGTAGAGGACATCTTTTGGACAACTCCAATTACTATTCAAATCCAATATACAAGAAGATGCGGTTTGAAATGTCTCTAAAGACTTGGTTTTGGTACGAATGTATGAAGAAGTTGAATTTGACAATAGAGTTCGATGCCCTGTACTGAAATGGCATGAGGAAAACCATATATCGTATAAAGTCATAGATGTTAGCAAAATTCTAAAGGCTATTCATGTTATGCCAGATTTTCAGAACAGAAGTCATTATTTTTTAAATCTTTATAAATTAAAAAAAAAACATATATTGTAATAAAAATTATTAAGGTAGATGTGATTACATTTAAGAAATGTAGCACCATTGAATTGTAGTGGATTTTGAGAGTGGTACCTTTTATTTTGAATGGCTTTAAAAATTATTAAACTATTTGAATTATAGTAAGAATTTTAAAGTTATAGTAGATGCAAGTGCTTTTCAAAATTTGAGTGCCATTGAACTATACAAAACAAGGGCTTGTAAAGCAATGCATGGAGATGTCTACATTAACATCAAAAAGAAATTCAAAAATTCTACAAACAGTCAAATTCTTAGGAAAATAAAACATACAAACTTCATATTTAAAGTTGCATTCATGGAGCGTACATACAATGAATACAAATGTATTATATGCATACCTTGTCTCATATTGGAATTTTGTATTTTGAATATGAATTTTTCAATTGCAAGAATTCATCAATAATTCATCAAGTAATTATAATTATTTAAAAATAAATGAATAAGTAATTCACGAACTTCAATTTGTTGATTACAGGTACATGGGAAGCATTTATATATTCTAGGACAAATTGGAGTTTGACAAAAGTGCATACCAAATTTTCATTTGTTAGGACCTTTAAGAATGAGAGCAATGTTTTGCAATACTGAAATAGTAAGGTAGGAGGCTCTTAAAGCGTGCACTTAAGGGCTGGTTCACCTTTTTCATGACGTTTCTTGCATGGGATTATTTTTAGTTCATTTTTCAGACAAAGAAAAATAGATTTTGATTGTAACTCAAGTCGTTTTGTATTTTTTGAAGCATTTTTGAATTACTTATGAATTTTCAAACAAGATGAGTCATAGGGCCCTATTTCTAACCATAGGTCTTCCATAAATCGTTCACTTACAGCTTTTAGAGAGAAATGGAGAAAGCAAAGCAACTGATTGGCTCTTACAATAAATAACATTTTTTTTATTGATCCATTCAATGACAGTAGAAGGTCCATTTGAAGACCACCTCAAGTCCATTACAGGTGAGCCTACATGATCGGTTTAAATGACCCTCCAACATTAGAGCCTCCTACCTTACTCCTTCAATAGTTGTGCAGTACTGTTTCAATATAAATTGATTACTGTATTTTTCTTTTTTGCAATATACATTCAAAACTTCTAAGTGATATTGTTGCAATATTGTTACAAAACAGCTCTTTGAATCAACATTGAAGCAATTGTAATTTCCGCAGCGCTGCAACAAGAATACATCTTCCAATATTAAAAATATTTATTTTCAATACTGCATCAGTACTGCTTAGTACAAGAGTTGCGTTAGTACTGACGCAATACTATTCCGATGGGGGGTACTTTCATGATGTAGCTCTAAAGCATTTTGACCATCATTCAAAAGACGAACTTTATAGTATAAATGGGGATGAGTAAGGTAGAACTACCCATTACGACCCTGATTTGCAATCTGACTATATTGGAGCCAACTCTAGGAAAGACACATATTTTTTAGAGGTGTGTTTTTGTTTTAGGAGTCAAATCCAAGTGGAATTATAATTTTCCAATAAAAATTATAATTTCTGTGAATTTCTGAAGTGAAATTGCAAAACCACCACTAGATTGGATTCATAAACGTCCTCTTACAACTCAACACTGCTTTCCAATGTATTTAAGGGCATCTGCAATGCAGCCCCGGTATATGGCCTGGTATTGGTAAAACTAACTTTTGAGCGGTAAACAATTAGAACTTGAAAATTGTCTCATTGGAAACATATTGGAAAAAACTTGGAAAAGGTACAAAAAAATTGAAAATTAGACATTGGACAAGTAACTTAAAAACAAGGTAAAAATCTGAAATTATAAAGGTCTTGGCAAATTACGGTTACCAATGCAAAATATGGTCATTGACCCTCTAGAATGGTGAGTCAATGACCATATTTTGCATTGGTAACCGTAATTTGCCAAGACCTTTATAATTTCAGATTTTTACCTTGTTTTTAAGTTACTTGTCCAATGTCTAATTTTCAAAAAAATTGTATCTATTTCAAATTCTTTTCAATGTGTTTCCAATGAGACAATTTTCAAGTTCTAATTATTTACCGCTCAAAAGTTAGTTTTACCGATACCGGGCCATATACCAGGGCTGCACTGCAAATGCTCTAATAGCGCTTGAAGATCCACCAATCATTAATTGACACGTTGTCTTTTATTAGCATTAACCCCTAAAGGACCGGACTGTGTTTTTTGGCTGTATAGAAATTTTGGGCAGGTACCTACGAGTGGAGATTTTCATATTTGGGGCTGAAATTTTAATAGAATGTGGGAGCAAGTAATATCTTTCATATGCACCAAATTTCATGACATTCGGAAATACGAGTCAAAAGTTATGGCCCAATATGTTACTTTTTTCACCGACATGGCAGTTCGGGCAGATTAGAAAAAAACACTTTTTTCAGAAACAAAAATTTGAAATTGATTTTCTAGAGTTTTATATACACGAAAAGCTTTTAATCATTCCATTTTGATCAATGAGTCAAAAGTTATGAGGATTTTTTGTTTGCGGGTAGTTTTGGATTTCCTACTTTAAAATAAACTTTGAAATCCTTTATCTTATCCAATTTTCAATATTCTTGGACAAAAATAAAATCATAGGATGTAGATATATTATTACAACATTTTGATCATTGGGATTGGAAATTTTCAATTCCATATTTAAATTGTAAATAATTTAGTATTTTTAATCATTCTCTACTACTACCTACTTACTATTTTTTTCCTATATGTTGTACTATTCCAAATGATCTGAAATTTTTCAAGCATGTGACCAACTTGTGTAGGAAAACAAATCCAAAGAAGCACCACCATTTAGGTCATTTTTTCATAGAAATGTGAGCTTGTGAAGTGCAGCTGCCCTCCCGGCTGCCCTGCTTTTCGTAGGGTCAAAAAATGATTTTAGTTAATTTGAATGCTTATATCTTGCAATCCACCTGGTGGAAATGTTTGAAATTTTTACCACATGTTTTTGATACTATATAATACAAGATCCTATGGTTAGATATGTCAAAAAAAGTTTTTTTCCAAAATTTTGGTACTTGTACTAGAAATGGCAGTTTTGGAGCGTTTTTGGTGAAAGTATAGTGACGGTCCTTTAAGGGTTAATAAACTACTCTTGTCAAAATCTGAAGCGACATTACATGATTTTCTGCAGTAGTTAAGGGCTGTGAGTTCCCTGACGTTCCCCTGTGTCAGGAACTCTTCCATGCAACCCGCTGACGTGGTCGAGAGACAACCACGTCAGCAGGCATAAAAAAATAATTTTTTTTGTAAGTAAAAAGTATTTTTTTTTATTCTTCATTTTTAATTTTTAATTTTTAATTTTTTTTAAAATTTTATCCAGACCGCACAAGCTGGTTCCCAACAACGGGAACCAACCTGAAACGGCCCTCCCAAAGGCCTGATTCTCATCTAATGATTTGCATATTTTTCTGACAGAATTGAAAGCAAGCTATAGACCACGGAATTGAATCATTGACGGAATTGGGTAGTTCTACCTTACTGCTTATTTGAATGTGCTTATTTGAACATTCTTGCAATTGAAATTTGTAATTCTCGATTTCTTGTGAAGGTTATTAGCTTTATATTTTTTTCTTTCATCATGTATCAAATTCCACTTTATAATTTTCTTAGAGATGAGTATGGAATTTTTTAAGTAATTTTTTTTTTTCATTTACTCTTAATCCATTCTTGCAACATTTTGATTAAAGTATATAAGTTATAGGACACACATTGTTTTTTCTAAAAAATTTAATAGAGAAAAGTGTACTTTTGTAAAGGCTTGAAAGAGGTGGGTTTGAAGTTTGGATACATTGATCTTGCAATTGATAGGAGTATTCACTATTTCAGTATAAAATTTTAGGAGCATATGCTTGAACAAGTTAACTAAAAGAAAAAATATAGGTGAAGATTTTAGCTTTCCTTTGTATAGGGATTGAAGGACATGAAGGATTTTATATCCTAAACCCATATTTGACACTTTTGGTAGAATCATATGTCCCTTATGTCAAGGGCTCGGTTTTTTCCTCTGAAAATGCTTCTTATATTTGGGTATGTAATTGAGTGTGCCTTCATTTGGATGTAAATTTTCTCCTGCTATGGTTTATTGGCATGTCTTGGTTCAACAGAAGCTATTTCCAATGTGAATTTGAGAAAGTTTTAGCTAGTATGCCACCAAGGCCTACTAGAAGAAATCCATGTTTTCTTGATGCATTTTTTGTGATGTCTACTTGATTTTATGTTACAACTAACATCTTGATGTTATGTTTGATGTCATATAAACATCATGAGTGCAAATGACCCTTCTTTATGTAACAACCTCTCTAATGTAATGTGTTAGACTAGTCCCTACCTTTTGCTTAATAGAAGCTCTATTTTACCATCATGCACAAATGTCCAAAATTAGGTACAATGTAAGGGTCAAATAGCAAAACCTAATTACAATAAAGAGATCTATTTTACAAAATTTGGGTATTAGCATCCCAACATTGAAATTTATTTTGAGCCAAGCTATTCTAAATTTTTTTTGGATATGCTTATTAAAGGAAAGATTTGTGTATGAATGTTTCTTTTATGATTATCTATACAATCAAATTAAAAAAATTCATCACTTGTCCAATGTTTTTCAATCAATTATGATAATTGAATTATATAGTATTAGTGTCATTCCTATAATTTTGACTCTCTCCGTCCCAAAATGATCTTCTTATTGGCATGCATTTCTTATCCTAGAATGGTTTTCATGTTATGATGTAGGAAGAAGGGCCTACAGAAAACATTACATGTTTTTTTGTTGCTTTGGAGGGTTGCGAGTTCCCATCTTGAAACCCGCCGTTCACAAGCTGCGCTGACCTGGCTGAGAAACTGCCAATTAAGTCACTGTTTTTTCAAAAAATAAAAATAAATTCAACCTTGTTTTTCATTTTAAGGATTTTTAAGTTTTCTTTTTTTGAAAAAGAAAATCTGACACGAGCATTCGATGAGACTGGAGGGAATGGAGCTAGGAACAAGCTTGAAACAGCCTTCTGATCTCATCTAATGTGTTAAGAGAATAGTGAGATGCTTGTAATGTTGACAAACTTTGGAGAAGCTACCTTTGCACAATGGCTACATGATTTTTTTGTTGACAAACCTTTACATCCCCTATGTGTAGGTCAATTTTGTAAATTATTGGGGAAAAATTAGAGCATGTCTATAATATGAAAAATTGTACAACTATTTTTGAAAATTTCAGAAAATTTCATTGTTAAAAATCCTAAATATTCAAAACTATTCTTGAGAAAATTTAGAAAAAGGAACACATTCATGTATGAATAGAAAAACAATCAAAATCATTTGATTGAAAGTGTCAAAAAATTAGAGAGGGCAATATGTTGAAAGTCAAGAAAATCGAATCAAGTTGCCGAATTGTCCAAATGCAAAAATTAAATTATTTTGACACGAAGGTGCCAAATTTGACTTGAATGTATAGTAGTGATTACACATTTTTTTGACTTGTGCATAGTGGCTACACATCTTTCGTTGACCTCATTATTTGTTCACACTAGGCCCAATAGCAAGGTGTAGGTTGTGTGCTTCATCATCCATTTGGGGGGCTACTTGATTTTGAAAGTCAGCTCCAGCACCAATGTAGACAACGCCAGTGTGGGAAGACATAAGGACGATCTAGACAATGCATGAATTAACCCTTAAAGGACTGTCACTATATTTTCACCAAAAACGCTCCATAACTGCCATTTCTAGTACAAGTACCAAAATTTTGGAAAAAAACTTTTTTTGACATATCTTACCGTGGGATCTTGTATTATATAGTATCAAAAACATGTGGTAAAAATTTCAAACATTTCCACCGGGTGGATTGCAAGATATAAGCATTCAAATTAACTAAAATCATTTTTTTGACCTTGCGAAAAGCAGGGCAGCTGCACTTCACAAGCTCACATTTCTATGAAAAAATGACCTAAATGGTGGTGCTTCTTTGGATTTGTTTTCCTACACAAGTTGGCCACATGCTTGAAAAATTTCAGATCATTTGGAATAGTACAACATATAGGAAAAAAATAGTAAGTAGGTAGTAGTAGAGAATGATTAAAAATACTAAATTATTTACAATTTAAATATAGAATTGAAAATTTCCAATCCCAATGGTCGAAATGTTGTAATAATGTATCAAAGTGGCTAGGAAATCCTACTTTTAAGCATCCTAAATCTACACTCTCAAAACTAATGTGAAATTTAAAGTTTTAAGACAATAGGAGTGCATTGAATCCTACTTATAGCTTAAAACACATTTTTTTAAATGTTATTTTCAACTTTAATTTAGAATATTTTATTCAAGAAGAATCGATTTGGGAACGGAAGGAGTGGTAATTAATTACAATTGAAAGGGATCCAATATAATGAAGCCTTTAATTTATGCCAATTTAGAGATAACTTATTAATCCCTTTAGGATGTTAGAAGCCCAAACTGGCCTACGAATTTTTATACAATACAGTATGCCTTGCCTTAATTGGATCCTCTTTCCAATGTTTTCGCTTTCCATTAAATGTGTGGTGAGCTTTAATGTGTTTTGTTGTATGGTTTGAGGTGGGCAAATGTAAGTGGATGGCTCATTGCTTCTCTCCTTTTTTTCAACATGTGATTCTTCTCATTAATTGCTGAAATTCAATTCAAGTCTTGGGATGTGAGACAAAAGTGCAAAATTTTGGATAAAATTATTAATCTATTGATGGAAACTTGTGCACTATCACATTTTCAGATTTCAGACTTAATGTGAGTCAGGCTGTATTTTACGACGTAGTATACAAAAGCGTACACTTGCTAACATCCTAAAGGGGTTAAGGTAGGAAGCCCTTTATAGAGGCCATGGTGAACTGACCCCCTCATTGCCCCGTTTTACCCCTGGGAAAACACTGTGGAATTTTTTATTTGCAATCAGATGATAAAATTTGCAAATTCTGAATTCAGATTTGCAATCAATGGCCCCTAATTTGCAAGGGGAGGTGTAGAGATTACAAAAATCACAGCAAAAATTAGGGGTCTTTTTTTCACAATAAACCCTGGCCGGGGCAATGAGGGGGTGACCCTTTATGGACCCCAAACCCAATTTTTCACCAGGCCAACATTTCAGGGTGGGTGGGGTGGCAACCTACTGTAGCTACGTCATGAATTAGATCCTGACGCTAGTTTACAACGCAGCTGTTTGTTTTAAGAACTTGCTACGACAACTGCAATCCCAGAATCAACCGGAGTCACGGTTTTGCGCAAGGGTTGCAATTCACAGGATCGCAAGGGATCCCTGATAGTTTGAAATTTTCTGAAATTTACCGAAAGGATTTTGACACAGGACGGTGGCTATGGCGGTGATGGAAGTGCCGGACCAGAAGAAGCAGAAGCAGAGGAAGAAGCCGACGCCAGGGCGAGGTGGAGTTTTGGCGACGCTCAGCGACGATGAAGCTCGCGTACGATGCATCGCGGAGATTGTCGGGGCGATGATTCAAGGCTGTCGCAAGGGGGAGAATGTGGACCTGAATGCGTTGAAGTCGGATGCCTGCAGGCGCTATGGCCTTTCGCGAGCGCCCAAGCTTGTGGAGCTCATTGCGGCGTTGCCGGAGTCGGAGAGGGATATGGTTTTGCCGCGGTAATTGCTGCGCCTTGGAATTTCTGTTTTTTTCTGAATTGGTAAATTGGAGGAGTGGTTTAGGGTTTGATTATTGAGAGTTTACGCTGCGTTGCCGGCGTCGTTGAGGGATATGGTTTAGTCGCGGTGCTTGCTCGCGTCTGAATTTCTGTCTTTTCTTAATTGGTGAATTGGAGGAGTGGTTTAGGGTTTGATTATTGAGGGTTGAGGGTTTATGGTGTCGGTGTTGATTAGGTTGCGAGCGAAGCCCGTGAGAACTGCGTCCGGAATTGCGGTGGTCGCCGTGATGTCGAAGCCGCATCGGTGCCCTCATATTGCAACGACGGGGAATATCTGTGTTTACTGCCCTGGAGGACCAGACTCTGATTTCGAGTACAGTACTCAGTCATATACTGGCTACGAACCGACCAGCATGCGAGCAATTAGGGCTAGGTATGTGTGCTCTTCCAGTATGCTTGAATTAGGGCTGGTAATGGGATTCAAAATCCACACTGGATTTTTGTTCGCTTCTCTCTGAAACATTGTCTTACACCGAAGATTCGATCATTCGTGATTTCTGTGATAATTGGCTCTTGAATTGAGGGCACTATGAACTGAAGTTTCACTTGTTAGAAGCTGCGACTCCAACATCCAGCATAATTAGCACGAATTCTAGTTGTCATGCTTCAAGCTGATTTTCACTGTCTGTAGGTACAATCCTTATGTTCAAGCTCGAGGTCGGATCGACCAGCTGAAGAGACTTGGTCACAGTGTGGATAAGGTCAGTAGTTTCTTCTTCTTTTATCTTTAATTTCTCCCTACCTTGAAAGAGTGTTTTTCAAGCTTGAATTTGCTGATGATGTAGTTATAAAATTGATTATTGTCTTCGATTCAGTGCTTATACTAGTGATTTTCAGAAGCAGATCACCTGGCATCGTTCTTGAAATGAGTAGGCACGCAGTGGGTGTTATAGACCTCGAGCTTAGATTGAGATGTGTGGATTGTCCTTGCAGGTGGAGTTTATTTTGATGGGGGGAACGTTCATGTCTCTGCCTGCTGACTATCGGGACTATTTTGTACGCAACTTGCACGATGCTTTGTCTGGGCACACTTCACATGATGTGGACGAGGCTGTTCGCTACTCAGAGCATGGGAACGTTAAATGCATTGGCCTCACTATTGAAACGTAAGACACCAAGTGCGATAGCTTTCATGGTTAGAATAGGATTAAATGATTTCTCGGTGCTTTTCTGAGTAAAGTTTGACGGCTTGTAGGACAAGAAATTTCTTGGGCATTGTATGACGACATGCATGAGCTTCAGGTATGTGGCTGTAACGGTTTAGGGTTGTGTGCATGTGCAGGAGACCTGATTATTGCCTTGGCCCACATTTGCGGCAGATGTTGACATATGGTTGCACCCGATTAGAAATTGGTGTTCAAAGTACGTATGAAGATGTTGCTCGGGATACTAACAGGGGACATACGGTTGCCGCCGTAGAAGACTGTTTCCGCCTTGCCAAAGACTCTGGATTTAAGGTAATATATTTTATGGCAGATACTAGTACAGTAACTTCAGGGTACTTTGTTGGTGATTTGGTTGGACTCGAAAATTCCTAATTTAGCCCTGACACCTGATGCTTGTGCTGTTTGATATGTAGTCTGTGTACTGGATGAAGTATTACCCTTCTTGAGCATGGTTCAAACTCTATTTAAAATTTTTTTAATGTATTCCTGAAACTGATTATGAATCTGGAACTTGTAGTTGTCAGACTATAACAACTGCTGTGGTCTTGAGTTTAGATAGTCGCACACATGATGCCAAATCTTCCCAATGTGGACATGGAGAGAGACATGGAAAGCTTCAGAGAATTTTTTGAAAATCCAGCATTTCGCACTGATGGTCTTAAGCTATATCCCACGCTTGTAATTCGAGGAACCGGCCTTTATGAATTATGGAAGACTGGAAGGTATAAGCATGCTGGAGTCACTTTGCTGCAATTTACTTATGGATTGTGATATTTTATTATGTTACACGGGTGTGCATGCAATTTAGTTCCTCTTCGACATATCCTGAAAGCTGATGAGTTTTTTATCACAGGTACCGTAACTACCCACCAGAGCAGTTAGTAGACTTGGTAGCACGGGTGTTGGCACTGGTACCGCCATGGACTCGAGTGTATCGAATTCAAAGGGACATTCCTATGCCACTTGTCACTTCAGGTGTAGAGAAAGGTAATTTGCGGGAGTTAGCCTTGGCACGCATGGACGACCTAGGACTGAAATGTCGAGACGTGCGGACTCGAGAGGCAGGAATCCAGGTCAGTGACAATTATCAGTAGCACTCTTAATAGCATTCTTCCTTAAGGATGCAATGGTAGTGATTCTAATATTGAAGCTGGGATTGTCGAATTCCCAGAATGACCAGGAGGTGCACTAATGTGTAATTTGGTGTGGCAGGACATACATCACAAGATAAAACCTGAAGAAGTTGAACTTGTTCGACGAGATTATGTTGCGAACGAAGGCTGGGAGACATTTCTAGCATACGAGGACACACTTCAGGTAGTCAAAACTATAATTCCTGCTCTGGATTATGATGGAATCAAGGATGGGACCTTTGGAATATGGATATTTGTGGATTTTACCCTTGTCCTTTTACATGTCAGACGGCAGTTGTCAGCAAGATTGCAATTAGTCTGTAAAAACATGTAATAGCCTTGGCGGTGGCCTCGTGTAATTCTGAGCAGGACATCTTGGTAGGATTGCTGCGACTTCGAAAATGTGGACGCAATGTCACGTGCCCCGAGCTCATGGGCAGATGCTCTGTGGTGCGGGAGCTTCACGTTTATGGCACAGCTGTCCCTGTTCACGGCCGAGAATCCGATAAGCTGCAACATCAGGTACTTAATACGCTTCATAAGATCACATCTCTTCTATTAAAAAGACTGCACTTTGGTCATGTTTAGAATAACCAATCAAGTTGCAAGCAAATGGCCTTTATGTTTCCCATTCTGTTGTCTGTGTAGGGATATGGAACATTGCTCATGGAAGAAGCGGAGAGGATCTCGTTGACAGAGCATCGGTCAACGAAGATAGCTGTGATTTCCGGTGTTGGTACCCGCCATTACTATAGGAAGCTAGGGTACGAGTTGGAGGGACCGTACATGGTGAAGTACCTAAGAGAAACCAACAAGTAACTTAGATCTTCCCTTCATGACTGCTGTTGCCTTCCGACAACGTTCAAATTAATGAATGCCACACCTCGACCCATCCCAGTACAAGTGGAGACTGAAGAATGTAGGATTATCTCATCTTCAACGTGGAGCTGAGGTCTCTCATTTCATTTTGGCTCGTCTTACGAATGATACTTTGCAAGTCTTTTAGATGACCGAGCCGAAGCCTTGTCGATAGGAGTGGTCCTTGTTCTGAAGTTTGAGCATGGCCTAGTCAAGTTAAGCTGGGAGGGCTCCAGCTGCTTCACATTGTACAGTACATTTAACTTCCCATACCACCAATTTCAATGGGGCAGGGCTGCAAACTTTCATAATCTTGAAGTTGCTCCTGTTATTAGTACTTTACAGTACGATTGGATTGTTCTACTCCTTAAACTTTTCAAGCATTGTCTATGATTGATAGTTATGAAGCAGTTAGCCTTGTCTTGTTATTGCATTGTGATTTTTTGGTGATTGTATTGTATTGTATTGTATTGTGAATGTAAAAAAAATCCAATTGGATGCCTAGAGAAAAACTTAAGTTGGCTGAGAAAATCTGGGCACTTTGGGTAGTTTTGGCATTTAAAAGAAAAAGTAGATGATTCCAAACAGATGAAATTTGGTATGTATTTCATATGCAATTGAAAAAAACAAACTATTTTTTAGTTCAAAATCTCATTTAAAGAAAAACCTTGTCCACATGTTGTATGAAAATTTTAAAGATTTTTTTTTTTAATTCCATATGTTGTGAACTGCCTAAAATCGCTAAAAGACCGAATTGCATTTTTTGGCAACATAGCCCCTTATCACTTAGATTTAATCTAAAATTTGATCACTTGAGAAAAGTCAAATTTTCATAGAGCTAGAGTTGTTTCCAAAAGGTGATTTTTAGAATTACAAAATTAGTTTTTGTAGCAAAGCATACCTTTACTTTTGAACAATAGAATACATGAATTGAAAAATTATTGAAATCTATAATGTCAAAATGTTAAAAATATTAACCTCTAAAGAACTATGCGTTCAAATTTCAAACAATGAATGAAAGCAAACATATCCCAAGCGCACAAAATCTTTGTTCTTCATCCATCAAAATAATTGTAGATATTTGTAGAATATATATTTTTACAGCTTCCATTTGTAAATCTTCTACAATTCAATGGATATAAGCATGTTTGATCTTAAAAACTAAATTTTTCAGTTCAAAATATTATCTTGCAAAAAGGACTTTAGTAAATAGTTAAAATAAAAATTCCAGATGATCCACTATAATTAAAATATAATATTTTGAAATTAAAAAAATTTGAAAAATATTCAATCTATAATCAATTTTTAAAGAAGGTTTCAATTTTTGGTTTCAAAAATATTCAAAAATATTGGTTAGTATAAAGTTGATTTATTCAAATGGATAATCTACAAATCATATTTTCCAACTCTTGTTTTCAAAGTTGTCACTAAATTATTCTTCAAAGTTGTATATTAAGATACACTTCTACAATTTTGGAAATCTATATTATTGCTTTGTCTTTAAATTATAAATATAAAAATCTAGATTTAAAAAAAATTAGTTTTGGCCCTATAATTGAGCTAATTTGTTACCATCATGATCATTCAATCCCTATAACTATGTACTTGTGAGTCCAAAAGTTCTTTTCCTAGGTACAATTTATTGTTTTAATAAATGTAGAAAAGGTTCATGGTTGTATTTAGTTTTTAAATTTTCAAAAGCGATGTGAAGGCCAATGTTTTATAGATTTCAAGAAATGTCTATTGACAATTAAGTAGTTATTTACTATCTCCTGTGATTACAGGTAAGTACAGAGAGGAAATTTTTTGCCTCCTTCCGCCCCCAAGGTGCAATTACAGCCGTTGATCTTTAAAAAACAACTAATCTGACCCCATCCCAACTGTCGATCTCCAACAAATTTACTGATGATGCGCCCACCTCGCTTTCTCCCCTCTGATACAGTGATGGCAGGCACACACAGTTTGGTTGTTTCACGCCCCCCCCAAATAAAGACAACCGTTGATTTGCTTAAAAAGATATTCCACCCCAACCTCACTGCCATAGATCGGAATTTCAGTGAATTTCAAATGTCAAATCCAATAACAGAGAGATCGAAAAATCAGCAAGCATCAATTTTTTTTTTAATGCCCCCTCTTGCCCCTCCCATTGATATATCCCATATTCATTGTGAAATGACCTAAGTACATGAAAGTACAAGATGGGGAGGGGAAGGGACTCACAATAAAAATTTAATCAAAATAATCCTGATTGAGATAGGATGGATATTGAATAAAATAATATTTGAGATCTTTTCTGATTGGGGAAGGAGTGGGGTACTAAGCAAAATTTATTTAAATTATTTTTGATTGGAGGAGGGCAGTGGTACTGAATAAAATTTATATAATCTTGAGCTCATTGTGCACAAGTATCACTATACGCTCAAAAGACAAAACAGATAGTTATTTACAAGAATGGCTATAGACGGTCAAGGAATTGAAGAGATTTCAATGAGGGGAATGATTCTAAGTATAAGTAGGTAGCTATTGTTTTTATTTTTTTGAAATAAGCAAAATGTAGAGTCTTCAAGCAAGGCAGAACATATAACTGTGAAAATCGTGTGTTGACATGGCCTTCACTTTTACATCAAACCCCTAAGCCTTCATCAAATGTTAGTTTAATAACATTCATTGATGTTAAGTATTGAACTTTTGTATTTTCTTGCCTTTGCTTCCTAGTTTTTTCTCTTTTCATTTCTATTGCGACAATTCAAATTGTACTAATCAAATATGTAAAGAATGTAGAAAATTTAAAGAATTGAAGACTGGAATTAATAAATAGAGGTAAGAATGATAAATAACAAATCTCTCTATCTACGGTACACACTTACGTATATTTTAATGAAAGAAAATTGAATATTCAATGCATAACGAATTTTTTCTCCATGAGTTTAGCCCAAACTTCACATTAGGAAAAATTTGATTAAAAAACATCAATGTAGTGGATTGTTAGTTTGGAG
Organism: Rhytidiadelphus loreus; assembly: GCA_947034895.1. Lineage (NCBI taxonomy): Eukaryota > Viridiplantae > Streptophyta > Bryopsida > Hypnales > Hylocomiaceae > Rhytidiadelphus > Rhytidiadelphus loreus. Next base: position 49,385,174 of record OX344761.1, on the reverse strand, counting down.
TCGCAGCAATGTAAAATAGAAAAAAATTGATTAAAAAACATTTAAAATTTTTTAAGAACTTTAAATCCGATGTGGCACAAGTAGTGCCACATCGATCAATGCCACGTCAAATTGGCAATTTTTTTTTAAAATTAAAAAAACATTCAAATTTTTAAAAATATATATATTTTAATTTCTCTGTAATTGCACTATGGCCAAAATTTAAACGTTTCCTTAACAACCTTCTTAGGGCCTCAAATTTTTTGTAATGTTAGTTTCAGATTCAACCCCTATGAGTTTGGGACTCAAACTTCTTGTGCAATTGATTACGAATGGGATTTTTTTTTTTTTTTTTTGAAATTTTCATGCAACATATGCCCAAGAAGTAGCTTGAAGGCCCAATAATTTTCACTACTTTTGATTACATGGTTAAAATGTTATTTCATACTAATTATGAATTGTGGGTAGCTTGGTAGCTATTAAAATTCTCTAGAAACCATTTTTTGAAGAAATAAACTTTTTCGAATTGGTTCTTTATATATATATATATATATATGTGGAAAGCTTTAAATCATTGTATTTTGATTAATGAGATGAATGTTATGAGGAGTTTTGTTTGTAAGTAGTTATAGAGTCTCTATTCTAAAATAAAATTTGAAGTCCTTTATTTAACTCAATTTTCAATATTTTTTGAAATAAATAAAATCACAAGGTGTACATTGTTTATTAAAACAATACAACCATTGGAATTGTCATTTTTCAAGTCCATAACTAAATTTTTAGCAATTTAGGTTTTTGAATCATTTTGTACTTCTTTCTACTAACTAATTTTTTCCTATATGTTGTACAATTCCAAATGGTCTTAAAATTTTCAAGCATGTAACCAACTTGCCTTGAAGAAAGAATCCAAAGAAGACCTACTATCTTGGACCTTTTTTCATACAAATGTGAATTGTAGTGTGCAGTTGCCTATTTTTTTCGGAGGGCCCTCAAAAGAATTTTTGTCACTTCAAACGCTAATATCTTGCAATCTACTTAGTGAAAAATTTCTGAATTTTTTTTCAATATCTTCTCAAACCAATGTACAAAAAGATCCTATGGTTACATGTGTCCAAAAATGATGATTTTTTTCTAAAATTTGGTACTTGTACTAGAAATGGCATTTTTGGAACATTTTTGGTGAAAAACAATAGTAAAAAACCTTTAGGGATTCAGAAAAATGCTTCAAAATCCTTTGGAAAAGTTTGGTTGAAGTCATGCTTGTTATGCAGCAACGGGAAGCTTTTAAGTGCGGGTTATTTCTAAACTAATGATCGAGAATGTGACACTTGAACATACATGTGAGAAAGTAACCAATAAAGTGCAAATAGAATTCATTTTCTAGGAACTTATCAAATACTCTTACTCTTAATTTATTTATCATTTCCATTTGGATCCAATGAGTTTTTTATTTTTTTTTAACTTTTTAAAAGCATAGAGTTTGCATTGAACATTGCCACTACTATTTTATATATATGTATAAAGAGTGACAAGAATCCTATACCAAAGAAAATGATTTGAAATGAAAAAAAAAATCTATTGCATTGATCAGCAAACTTCGAAGTGAATGGTACAAAATTTTCTCATGACAAGTCATGAATGATGGCAAATAGAAGTGTGTATTGTAAAAACATATTGTGACAATTTAAGATGCTTAGAACCACTCTATCAAATAACAGACATAAAAAGGAGATACATTCACTTGTCCATATTCCTAAATATGCTTTAATTACGTGGAGAAGAAGATCTTCTATAAGTTTCACATCACTAATCCAAATGGAATGAACCAAGATCCTCCATAAGTTTCATATCACTAATCCAAATGGAATGAACTAAATCTTTCTATGTTAGTATACAAAAAGATATTATATTCTTGATTATATTCAATCCGAAATGACTACTAAGACCATATTGGACTTTTTTGTTTGTTGAAGTAGGCCATTGTAAAGTCAAAAAAATTATTTCTATAAAATTATTTCTGGGGGAAAGTGTGTAATTTGTTGAGAACACAAAGACTAAGTTGGATCACATAGCTTTGTAGCCCAATTGACATTATGTATAGGGCAATGCCCGAGGAGGAGGGCATTTTGGGGAAAAAAAGGGCTGACAAGGAAGGAGGGCGGAGCCCGACAAGGAGGCGCTTTTTTCTCCAAAACGTCCGACGATGAGAGGCATTGACCGGCGTAAATCAGAAGCAGAAAAGGATGAAAATTGGGGATGAAAAATCAAAGTCAGATGAGAAATCCATAATGCCCGATTACGCAGGAAAACCCATGAGGGCATTACGCTGCAGAAGCCTCCTAGGAAATGAATGGGACATTTCCTAGGAGTGGTTTACGGACTAGGAAACCTTCGAGATGTTGGGAGGCGGTGAGCGGATTACAAGGCGTAATCGGCTGTGCTCCCAGATGAAAACTCATGTAACTATTGTCTTTGCGGATGAATACTATGTGGTTACGAATGAACTATCCTGCTCGTGAACACCATCGAGCAGACAATCATAGCTGGTTACGCAAAAGAGGATGTCCGCCCGGATGATGTCTGGTGCGCAACGGGGTGCGGCGTGACAACTCTCAGAATTTTCGAAACGGTCCCTTCCGAAGCATGATGATGGCTTTCCAGCCCCATTGGGATGGTTTTAAAAATGCGGTGCCACTTTCCTGAGTACGAACTCGTCAATCCAGTTGCACTCTTGAAAATCTCAAGCCCCATCGCCACTCCTCCAACAGCCACAGCTCTAGCTAACATGCTTTTGTTCCGATTCTCAGCCCCGTGCATGCTAGCAAATGCTCCACAAACAAAGGCCACCACGCTCAAAAGCATCAACGAAACCAAATACACTTTCAGTCGCCACGCTCTATGCAGGTTTTTTAACACAATAGACGCCAACACATAGGGATCGTCCAGTTCTTTGTCCTCCTTGGGGATCTTGTTGGTCATGGAAAGGAGCTTTTGGTCACGTCCTTGGGAGATGGATTCAAAGCTTCTGGTGAGAGGACTGGGAAACTTGAGGTCCACGTTGAAGGAAAAGCCTGGACGGATATATATATATATATATAGGAAGGCTATTTGGTAGGTTTTCACCCTACATTCACTACCTTTTTTGTACCATTCACTACCCAGTGAATGGGACAAGGTTCCCGATGGAAGCATGGACGTTGTGCCTGAGATCACTGCCAGTAAACCCGTGCATGCGAGAAAGAAAGACAAGGTGCAGAAGAACAAGAAGCAGCCGAGCAAGAGGGAGGGTCTCATGTCTCCGTTGCTGTCGAAAGAGCCTGGAGGCTAGAGAATGGCGGAGAAGGTGATGGTTGCCAAGAAGACCAGGACCAAGCCGTAGGAAATGAACTGTTTGATGATCACGGAGTGGACTGCCTTGATGAGATGAAGCTTGGCTTCTTTCATGTTCTTGGTCTGAGCGTGCATGGAATGCAATACAATCACAAGTGTTCAGGTCCATATGTGAACTGAATGCAATTAAGTTAAATTTGGCACAAGTCAGGTGGGGCGTTTGTGTTTTGGAAATCTTGCCTTTACAACTGACAAATTTTGACAGTATTAAGTAAAGGACTTGGAAGGTGGAAAAATATATATATATATATACCTTGGTTGTAAGACCCTGTTTCCTCTCACTTGAGTCGTCTTTTCTGCTGGAGTCTGGAAGGATGATGTCTGTAGGTCGTTCGCTGCATTGAAAGTGGGGTAGCATTTGTTGTCCACTGAGTTCAGGCGAGAATCTCACGTTGAATTCCACATTGGTAGCACGCTAATGTTCATTGTTTTCTATAAGAGGGCTTCCTTGAGATAATAACATTGAGTATGATCATGTCAGATAAATGGTAATATTTCCTAAGATTGGTAATTCTTCAAGTGCGCATCTAGAACCTCGATCAGTCCAATACTGCGGTCCCAGTTTCTAGAGGTCTGTGAACTTCAATTTCTCAATGTGAAAAATGTACTGTACAGTGTTTGGGTGCATGTTCCCAATATTGGTATGGAATGGTGTACCCAGTGTGCACATATTTGACGTAAGGCTGACTCGATACCCTGCTGGCTGTGCTTCAGCACCACATGCCGGTCGGAAATTTTGTTACCTGATCAGAACAATTAGATTGAAATATTTTACAGACATTCTCAAGTTCTTGAACGGAATGATCGTCATATTAAGTATTCAAGTAAATAAACATGGTAAAATTTAGAGAGATTGTCATTTTCCAGAAGGCTCACATGAGCCTCATATTTCTTACATCTGCTAGATTTACTGTCACAATTTTGGCACTCTCAAACAATCCAACATAATTTGATCACATCAAGTTAGAATTACAATTTTATAACGTTAATTAGAATTGGAGAATTCAAGATTCTTGACATACTTCCAAGTAATTGTCAATTCATTTTAGGCAAAGTTTACCTCTGGGGCTTGTTTCGAAGATGCATCCTCCACACTTCTAGATTCCTGCTGAGTGTGTCCATCAACGGAATTAATTTAATACTAGGAATAAGAAATTTCTTTCTCCTGAACCTTAGAATTGGATCGCTAGTTGAGCACTTACAAGGCATATCACTAAAATTATGTTGGGTTCCGGAACCAAAAGAGGTATTGGATCAGTAACCTCTAAGAATCGTGATTGGTCAAGGCTAGACATATTCATTGGAGCTCTTGAACCTAAGTTAACCTCTTGGTCAAAAATTGCACTGCTTGGTGCACTTTCAAATGATGACCACTGATTGACTATGGGTGCAAAGAGCAAGAAATCATCTAATTTAAGTCACAAATTCCTTGCCTTACTGCCTTCCTTTTGATTCCTGTCCTTGCGTCACAACATGAATAATTCACAGTAATGTTAAGACTCAAAATATAATTATCCACTCGTTATGTATGCATTGATCATATTGGTTACATTGAACCAAAATTTCGTTAAAATGGCGGTATGTATTCCACAAACTCGACACTTTGACGTTTACACCGTGCGGTCTAAAATCTACACTAGTCCGAATGGAATACAACCATTTTAACGAAATTTCCCATATTGGCAAAATGTTGAAAAATCAATTGACAAATTGGCAAATAGGGCCTCTCAACGAGGAACTGGAGCAATTTGAGAATTGAGACGCATGTTAGGTACTGAATTGAAGCGGGTTGAGAGGATTAAGATGAGTCAGATCTGGATTAATTAGTCCCAGATTTTAGAACATTGAGGTTGCGGGTTGTTGAAGGGACTCTCACTAGAACTGGAGCTGACACTCTATGGAACACTCAAATCTATTTTTGTCCTAGATTTTTTGAGATTCTTAGAAAGGTTTGAGAGATGGTCATTTAAAGTTTGAGCGGTTTGAGACCTCCATATGCAATTGGAGGCTTTCCTCTTCAATCTCAGATCAGTATCTGTTGTTAATTAGATTTTAGAATGATCATAAGATTTATGTTGGGCAACTACAAATCCAAGAGTTCAACACGTAAGTACTTGAACTATGTCACGTTATGTTATGTCGGTTATGACACTAAAAATCCCCAAAATAACGAATACAAAATTTAATTTACTTTCACACCAACTCCCAATTCCCAAAGAAGCGACCACCATAACTACTTACGCTCAGCACCCTGCCAGAGGGACTGAAATAGATTTAAGCTAGACTCTAGATGAGTGCCTAATATTTCTTGAAATACTGCCACTAATTGATACTATATAACGAGGTCTCTTTTAATTTGTAAAGCTTACAAAACAGCATAGTCCAATTCTGGTGGGATTCTATACTAGCGAGCACCATACTCGTATATATATAAGTCCAATCGGCTAGGAGTCCAACTCTTAATTCATTCACGAAAAAAGTTGGAGAAGCTAGCACACAGACCCGTCGCGACGCGATAGCTTTGACGATATATAGTAATTAGACAAGCCTGCAACAATTAATAACCGAGAAAAATGGACTATACCGCAAATTAAACACCGTCGTATCAACAAGACATATACATATATATATATATATATATATATATATATATATATATATAAATGTAGATGTACCTGGCTGTCTCACTGTTCCCTGATCAAGTCGATTGCAATCGCAATCGAGAAATTAACTGGTAACTATACCTTCATGCAAGAATCTTGCCGATCGATCGATACACTGCCGAAGTATAGTAGAGCACAAGACCACCAGACTTCAGTGCAAGCCGGAGTCCTATTATACATCAATAAGAACGTAACAATTGAAGCAGCTAGAGAACAAAACCTTTAAGTCGATCCTACTAGCTATATACTAGAGTATTATGTACTGGTATAAATGAGTATTAAGAAAGTATATATATATATATATATATATATATATATATATATATATATATATATATATATATATATATATATAATTATCTTATATAATTCTTTTGGCTTCTGTCACATGAATACGCCAAAAAAAAGTTTCCAACAATGTACGGAAATGGATACAGACAAATATTACATGCTGTTTTAAATTCTATTTGGCCTTACAGGAAAATGGTAGCAGAAAGGTAATCATAGATTAAATAGCACCAAAAGGCACCTAAGTGGGCCACATTGAATGATAATGTTATGTCCTGGCTGTTACTCCGTACTATACAACAATACATACGCAGCAACATTACTTATTTCTATTGTATTGGGTTGACTTCCTAGTCGGCAACATTATATATTTCTACTGTAGTGAAGAAACAAGCTTCAATATATATATGCAAGCAAAGTGGGTTCTGCACCGCGTGCATGAGTGAGCTTACTCTGATCATCATAAGGCATTTTCAGAAGGCATTTCATCGTTGATACTAGTCTAGTACCTACCTTGCTCCATGTAAACAATTACTTGCTAGGAAGAATCGTTGGTTATATGGTAAGACTTCAGCAAGAGATCTTTTGCATTTCCATGTCTCACTTTCTCCTTGACTGTGTATGTGAGAATCTTGTGACTTTTCCCAAGGAAATGCAAAAAAAGCACCCATTGAGTATAAAAGTTAGCTTTCTTCTAGAATCTGAATGTTGGCTTGCTATCATGATCATCAAAGTCGAAGCTCATTGGATTGTGTGGTAAGGTAGAACTGCCTAACACTACCATCCACCCAATTCCATCACCTATAGGATCCTCCCAATTGCGTCAATGGCCCATCTATTACCCTTTATCATGATGGCAATACACTTGGAGAGTGGACACATTAGCCCATGCTTTAATTAACAAGGGTCTGCTCATGCTTCAACAAGGTTCCACTCATTGTTTAACATTTTAGCTTTGAAAAATCAAAGAAATTTCACTTCTTGTTGGAATGTCTAACTTCATTCTTTCTGCAATTAACTTCTCTCAAACTTTTCTATCTCTAAAAAAATATGAGAAATGACAAACAACTTCTCCAAAGTACCTAGATAGAAAATTTGTTATCTGTGTGGTAACATGAAACTCTCCCTTACTAGGAATGAACTTTGGGAGGCTCGTGTGCATTAAAAAATGAATGGAATTGCGAATTGTGAATTGTATTGAAATCACACTAAAGTTTGCACATATGTAATTGAAAATCATACAAAGAGTTTGAATTTTTCTATACACTTAATATACTTTCTTAAGTTGCCAACATTTGTGAAAATTACAACTTATATTCAATGATACATATAAGAAATGAACCTTTACAATTGCTTTAGAGATACTTATTCCCATACCATTTGAATTGCTTGTATGATTTCTTGCTTGTCCTTCACTGAAATGCAAAAACTCTTTGACTATCCTCCCAAGGTTCTTCATGAAATGGTAGATAGTGTATAAAAGGAATCCAAATTGTTGTATGACTTTAAATTAGTCATTTTTTTACTTGTTATGAAGTTGAAGTGCACTTCATTGCGATTCCAACACTATTTGTGCCTTTGTGGTTTCAAAATCAGTTCATTATACCCTATTGTACGGTACAACACACTAATTTATCCGATTAGTTTGGAAGCAGTGTTTAGTTTAGGAAGTTTTTGGAGTTGCTCCATATTTGTCTCCCCTATGGAGAATGATTCTTTAATTTTTTTTCTTCATTTAAAGGCACTAGTTGCATTATCTCCAGACCTTATCAAAAATCTCTTGATTCATTTGCTCTAGTATCAAAGTTTCACCAGCCATTTAGTTTCCTTCAACTTCAAATTTGAAAAGGCTACAATCATCCTCTTTCAAAGATATGCACATTGATTTTGAAACTAAATTCTAAATTTCAATACTAACACTACAAGAAATCATTGTCCGATGTGACTATCCGGAATGATTGCAAAACTGTCATGTTGTAGTCACGTGACTAATAAATGACTTCAGGGCCCTACTGTCATTTCGGACAAGTCATTTATTAAATGACTTCTAGTTTATTATCACCATCCAATATTGCCTTGGATGGAAAAGTGGATGATAACAGTGAGGAAAAAGTAGGATAAAGAAAAGAGCCTAAAAAAGATGTGTTGAGAACTACCATGTAGAAAGCGTAATTTTTTCCAAATGACATGGACATCCACGTGTTCAGTCATTTTGAAGTCATTTTCTAGTTGCAGATGACCCCTCATGAATCTGACGTGGACTTCCACGTAGGCAGTCATTTACTAGTCATTTTATAGTCATTCTAAAGTCACGATAGACCCTTTACAAATCTGACGTGGACAGCCACATTAGTAGTCATATTGTAGGCATTTAGAAGTTGCAATGGAGTCTTTGCACCATTCTAGTGGACTGACATGTCACAAGTCATTTTTGAAGTGATTTGAATTTAGAATTTTCAAGTTGTGGCAATGTGTAAAAAGGACTATACTAACAATTGCATAGGAAGTAGTCATTCTACAGTCACATATGAAACAAGAAATCATATATAATACATCATATGCCATATACAACACATCATACATCAAATACAATATACCATACACCACATACAATACACAATATTTGACAAATGTATTGCATGACTTTTAAAGCCACTTACTATGTAAGTGTAAAGAGTTGAAATGACAAACCTTTTATACAAGTGGGGTGATAGGAAGCAAGACAAACCATGTGGGACATGTAAGACACAGAAATTGTGTTGTAAGTAATATTTTAGATCTCATTTAGGACTAGTAGATTAATTGTTTTCAAAAAACTTTGAACTAATAAAAGTTTGGAATTCAATCTCACTTTCATCTCCAAAAATTTGTTTTAGATTTTGAGCCTCAAATCAAAAGTTGTGGATAAATTTGAGAAAAAGATTGGAAAGAATATTTTCTTAACATTTGTTTTGATTCTAGTAATGTAGAAGAAGTAATGTAGTCATTTCTATGTTGTCACCTGACTGCAAAATTATAACATCGCATGAAAGAGCACTTCGATGGGAAGATTTTTCAATGTATTTTCATGTTGTCTTGTGCCCATTATTCATGTATGCTTCATTTTAGAATCAACAATCGTGTACCAAGCCTGCGCCAAAGTCATTCTTTAGTCACAAGTCATAGTTATTACTGTCTTGTGAGTAATCAATGACTTGTCAATTGTAAACACAATCATATATTTTTCCTCCTAGACCTTCTTACGCCGTTACCTTTATCTTTATCAAATACTGAAAGAAAATGTATATATAGTCATTTTCTAGTCTTGAGGAAGTCATTCTGCAGTCATTCTTAAGTGAGTTCCAGACGTTTTGTAACTGATGCGTGACTTCACCGCGACTACCAAAAACCAGTAAGGAACACGACCCGCCACGTCATACCGTTTGCAGCAAAGTGGACGGAACGCTGTGGATGAAATTGTACGCCGTTCTTCTGTTCATCCCATAGTCATGGTCGCGACTGCTGCGTGACTGCGCTTGTGCGGTTTTTGGCAATTTGGTGCAATTATGGAGGTAGAGTCACGCGACAATCGCATCGGACAAAAAATCTCATTTCTGCAGTCATTACGGATAGCATTTTCTTGTAGTGTAACATTAGATTGACACGACCAATCCTAAGCAATATTAACTTGCCCTAGCCCTATCAAAGCACCCCAAGCCCCTAAATAGATACCCACCTTGTTCAAGAACATATCTTCCTCCAACAACCCAAATATTAGCTTTGGATTTGAAATGATAAGTGGCTAAAATTTGACAATTCATGAAAGGGGCAACTACATATCCACTATTTATTAATGCATACAAATTGGTCGCCTGCCTAGTGCTACACTCCTACTAAATTTTTTATCCAATTTTGGATTCTACATTTTCACACTCCAACTTGTTATTTTTCCAAAAGCACCATCTAACAATGAACTAACTAGCAACTTTCTACAAACATTGTTTGGTAGCAAAATTAGTCTTACCCTTGGATCTTACCTATAAAATTAGTGTCTTTCTCCATCTACACAACTCCTAAATTATATGGCTTTGATTACAATCACTTATAATGCATTTAAGCCCAATTTCAAAGGATATAATTTGTTTTAATGTAGAAAATTCTTGTAGCCCTTTCAATGAGGAATCCAAAAATGTAATTATATATATGAAAAGAATATTTTTTGAAGTCAATAATAGCATTATATGATTTTTTAAATACATGTAACATGGGTAATGGAACCGAACTTTGGGCAGTTTGGGGGCTTTTCAATTAAAAAATTAAGACTTTTTATTATAAATAAAACAATGTGAATGAATTTTATCTTCAATTCTGTGATCATTCATAGTAGAAAATCTGTGATCACCTTGATGCAAAAACTTGAATGGGAAAATCACAAACTTTCATTTTCAGAATCAGACATTTATTGATGAAAAAAATTGGAGTAATTTTTCTAAAAAGTAAATATTTAAAATTATAAATCCATAAATTTTTATTAAAATTCAAAACTTTGACACTACTAAAATATAGTGTCTTTTTTATTTAGGATTAAGTGCTTGGATGGAAGGGAAACAAAGCCTTCTATAGCAACATAAGTAAAAGCATGAGAGATTTGAACTTGGTTGACTAAATTATTTTGTTGGCTATCAAATTCTTATTTCTCAAAAGAAATTCATCCTTAATATAAGAAATTTAATAGCAATTCTTAATATAAGAAATTCAATAATAGATGGGATGTTAAAAAAAACATGAAAATCACTTCAATTTTGACTCCAAATGAATTAGAATAGGCTTTTCTAATGTCACATGGTTTTAAACTTTTGGTTTACCTTTTATTGAGCTAATTTTACAATTTGTTCTCATCTACTTTTACATTTTATCTTAAGCCTCTAAAGTAAAAGAAATAAAATAAAAGTCATGTTCAAAATTGATATATGTATATATATAAGTTTATTGTATAAACATATTTCAAGTAAGTCATGCTAACTATATATATTTTCAAAAGATAGGCCCACAATTTTCATTATCTTTTACATACTACAATTCTTATATCATTACTTTCTATTTGTAGTTTTAGTTTACAAAATGTCATATCTTCTAAAACATCTTCATACTCCTGAAGATGTTGACAAGGCAATTGTAGACAATACAGAGCGCGGTATCATTATTAGGTTTGGTTCTGATGGTAACAGCACATGCATGGTGATGGATGAAGTACTTGCCTCAATTGCACATGTAGTCAAGAATTTTGCCACAATATTTGTTGTAGATATCAAAAAAGTGACAAATTTCAATGTTATGTATGAGCTCTATGATGCATGCACAGTCATGTTTTTCTTTCGAAATAGACATATAATGATTGACCTTGGAACAGGCAACAACAACAAGATAAATTGGGCCCTCAATGACAAGGAAGAGTTTATTGCTATTGTTGAAACTGTATATAAAGGAGCTAAAAAAGGAGTGGGGTTGGTTGTTTCTCCTAAAAACTATTCAACAAAATATCGTTATTAAATGTAATATCCTTTATTTAATCCTTGATTAGTGTCTTGAATGCCTATCTGTTACCAAATGTGACAAAAAGTTAATGCAAGAAAACCACCACTGGTAAAATACACTGATTTGCCCTAAAGTGAGGGGATTAGTGTAACCTATGAAATTAGTGTCACCATATAATTTTATTTTGTTGAAAAGAGTTTTTCAACTTGATAAGATTCACGATGAGTCTAATTCCAGTCTATGGGTTCTGGACTGCCTGCTAATTCAAACAGATACTGAGATATGTATTCGTGTTCTTCCAATTAATTCTTGAAAAATACAAGGGAATATCCATTCCATTGGCAGTATTCAATTACAAATGCCAATTTCTTTACAATTGTACCAAACTTAAATTTACACTTGCTCTAGTTTTATTAACCCCTAAACAATTGTGAGTATGTTTTCACCAAAAATAATCTAAAACTACCATTATTTTCTTGTACAAGTACCAAATTTTGAAAAAACAAACATTTTTGGACACATGTAATCATAGGATCTTATATAATTCTAACTTGAAAACACGTGAAAAAAAATTCAAAAATTTCCACTATGTGGATTGCAAGATATGAGCTTTCGAATTTACGTGAATCCATCTTCTAGCCTTGCAAAAAACTCAGCAGCTACACTTCACAAGCTCACATTTATATGAAAAAATGACTAGAATAGTGGTGCTTCTTTGTATTCATTCTTTCAAGCTAAGTTGGCTACATGCTTGAAAAATTTAAAATTATTTGGAATTGTAAAACATATAGGAAAAAAATAGTAAGTAGAAAGAAGTAGAGAACAATTCAAAATACTAAATTGTTAAGAATTTAGTTACGGAATTGAAAAATACCAATCCCAATGGTTGAAATGTTTTAATGAACAATCTACATCCTATGATTTTATTTATTTTTTTAAATATTGAAAATTGAATAAAATAAAGGACTTCAAAGTTTATTTAGAGTAGAAAATCCAAAACTACCCACAAACTAAAACTCCTTGTAACTTTTGACTCATTGAACAAAATGGAATGACTCAAAGCTTTCCATGTATTTTTCACTCTAGAAAATCAATTTCTAATTTTTGTTTATGAAAAAAGTGATTTTTTTAATCTACCGAACATTTTTGTTTATGAAAAAAAAGAACATGTTAGGCCATAACTTTATTTCCAAATGTCATGAAATTTAGCGCATATGAAGGATATTCCTTGTCCCCACCTTCTAATAAAATTTTAGCTTAAAATAAGCAAATCTCTAGTCACATGTACTTGCCCAAAATTTCTATGCTACCAAAAAATGCATGTGGATCTTTTAGGGGTTAAGAAAATTGACTGTACAATCAGGTCCAGCTCAATTACGAATTCTGGACCTCACCCTTCTCGTTTAGTTTCATAGTGTCACAAGTTCATAACGTCACCTACATCACGGTTGAAGGTTTCCGTGGCCCTCCTCCCGTAGTCTTATACACCCTATAGTCTTCTTCCTATTCCAATTAAACGGGCCGGAATCATGGGGCCGATGCACAATTTCTCATAGCTCCTCCCATTACTGATTCAAAACTTGTCTGCACCACCACTGACTTCACCACCCGCTCACTCTTCCATGGCTTCCTTTCTGACGCTTCCACTTGTGCTCGTTGATTGCCCATCTCTCTAGGTCCAGCTCCAGACCGCCCTTCTATTTTTTGCCATCCCCAATTCCTCACATTCTCGCTTGCATTTGCTTGTACCTTCCGGCACTTCTCTTCCCGTTTTCAGGCTGATTTTTTGCGGACAGGGGGGTATATACTCAGCCCATCGGGCTTGGCTCCTTTTGCATGACCAATGCATATGGTTTATTGGCCCTACCTTTGCTGACCCTCCGCTTTTGCTCTTGCTTTGGTGCGATTCCAACTTCTCTTCCGCATTCGTTTCTACCGCTTTCAACAACACTTTTCCAATTGGATTTTCTCTTGCTTCCAACGCTCTAAATTTCGAGGGTTGCATACTCTTTTCAAGGCTGATATGTTGTCCAAGCTCGCACATTTAAATTCCCTGTTGTTGACTGGTGAGTCTCTCGATTTCTGGATGAGACTGCATACACGTTTTGTAATTCGAATTTCCATCATGTCGTGTTATAATCCATCATTTGAACTTGCATTCTTTTAGATTGCCATGCGCACACGGAAGCTAAGCGATCATGAAAGAAATTTGGGTGCGTTACTATGGGTAAGCCGAATCCTCCGCCAATAAAACTCTCAGTTCGTTCGCTTCGAGACCTAGCTAGAGAAATCCAACAAGATTGGCATCTTTCTTTAGCGGCACTTGCTCAAAAGTTCGGAGTTTGTCGAACCACCATCCGCAAGCATGTGAGTCTATTCAGATTTGGAAATCACATCGCTCTAAGGAAACCTTTTATTAGTGCAAAGCATAGAAATCAGAGATTTGCATTTGCTCGCAAGTATAAGCGTTGGACTACAGAACAATGGAAGAATGTAATTTGGACAGATGAGTCTTCTTCTGAACTTGGCAAAGAGAGTCAGCAAATTTGAGTTTGGAGAAAGGTGCACGAGAAGTATATCGACCAGTGCTTGGCGCCCACTTTCAAATTAGGGAGAACGTCGGTTGTGGTATGGAGTGCATTCAATGGATTTGACATATGTCCACTTGTTTTTATGCCACAACGAGAGCGCACTGCTAATGACTTTGTGTAGAATGTATATGAAGGTACTCTCTTCGGGTTTTATTTCATGCATGATGCACCAGAACAGCTCATACTCATGGAAGACGGCGCTCCCATGCATCGTAGCAAAGTTCCAAAACTTTGGAGGAAAGCTCACAGGATAGCCAAATTGCAATGACCTCCGAATTCACCCGACTTGAACCCGATAGAGAACCTATGGAAGATTATGAAAGATTTGCTCCGCCACCACAAGAAGCCAAGCAACAAGCAAGAAATGATGGACACCATTAAAGCGGTTTGGGATGAGGTTCTCTTGAGCAACTACAAAATTTGATAGAAAGCATGCCCAATCGAATGAAAGCAGTCATTTCAGCAAGGGGTGGTAACACTAGATGGTAGGGACTATGCACAACAAATCAAATATGTTATATGCTTTTCCAATTCATATGTAAATATTTGTACAGATAATGAACTATTGTTTACTACAATTCCAATGCAACTTCTGCTTTAGGAATCTGTTTGTTTTTGGCCCGGATATGGCTTCCTGAAGTTGCACCGATTTTCAGTAACGACTGACTTAGGTCCAGAATTTGTAATTGAGCTGGACCTGATTGTACATCTAATTTTTGGCAATCCAGAGATTACCAGTTTCATTGAAATTACCTTATTCATATGTAATGTTCGTTGGTGATCTTGGAACTAGTAAATTGGCAAGTCAAAATGATACATTTGATAGAGTGGCAAAATTTTAAGAAATTGGAACTAATATTTGTTTTGTTACATTGGAGTGAGGGTCAAATTTGCGTCATTCAATTGCGTAACCTTAAAATGCTTGAGTGGATGTTTTGCTTCATTTGGATGATTTTAAAGAGGTCTCAAGGATGGAAAAAATATATTTTTTCCATTCTATTTGTGGGGAGTTTCTTGAATGTAATTTCAACAAAAGATGTTGTATATTCTCTCCCTATAGGGTCTTTTAAACAACCCATAAAGCAACTTGATGTTCTTAGGTCCACAATTAATTTATAGTATTCAAACTCAAAGCAAAGCTAAAATCTTCATCTATAATTATTATCTAGCAAATCCAACTATAGGATCTTTTAAACAATCTATAAAGCAACCGTGAAAGCAACTTGATGTTCTTGGATCCACAATTATTTTATAGTATTCAAACCCAAAGCAAAGTTAAATCTTCATCTACAATTATTCATTAACAAATTCAACTGTAGGATCCTTTAGTTAATTTATTAGAAACCACCATCTTAGAATTTCAAAATAAGAAACCTTACCAATTGCAAGATTGTGTTGCTTGGATTTCAAAAAGAAGTATCTTTAGCTCTTTCTAAATAATTAGGTTGAATTATCTTTCAAATTTTTCACACAAAACAGTGTAGATCTTTCAACTTGTTACCCTCCATATATTCCATAATATGTTGAAGAAATAAGTTGGGAATACATATAGAAAATTTCAACAAAATATATTTCATATTCATGCTTGGAAAAAAATTTAGGAAGAAGTAGAGTGTAATTTAAAACACTAAATTGTTAAGAATTAAGTTGTGGAATTCAAAAATTCCAATCCCAATGGATTTAATGTTGTCATAATCAATCTACATCCAAATCTTTTATTTTATTTTCAGAATATTGGAAATTGAATTAATAAACGACTTCAAAGTTTATTTTAAGTAGAAATTCCATAATTGCCCGCAAGCTAAAACTCCTCATAAATTTCATCTTGTTAATCAAAATGGAATGATTCAAAGCTTAATTTCCACTTATATATGAATCCTTTAGTTAACTTGTTGGAGTACATCCCCCTAAAATCTCAAAATAAAAACCCTTACCAATTGTCCAATTGCATGATTCGAATTGTCCAAATGCTTGAATTTCAAAAAGAAGTATTTTCAACTCTTCTCCAAAGGCTAGATTTCATCATTCAAACTTTTTACACAAAAATGAGTAGAACCTACAATTTGTTGCTCTCTATAATATGCTGAAGAAATAAATTGGAAATACACATAAAAATTTTACCAAAAAATAATTCATATTCAAGCTTGAATAAAATAGTAAGTAAAAAGAAGTAGAATATGATTTAAAATACAAAATTGTTAATAATTTAGGAAATTAGAATAAAAAAATTCAAATTCATAAGGTTGTAAACTTGGAATGTGGCTATAGATAATCTCCATCCAATGCTTTTATTTATTTTTCAAAGATACTGAACATTCACTGAAATAAAAGACTTCAAAGTTTATTTTAGAGTAGAAATTTTGCAACTACCTTCAAACTAAAACTCCTCATTGCTTTCATTTTATTAGTTGAAATGGATTGATTCAAATCTTTCCACGTACTTATAAATCTAGGGAATCAATTTGAGATTTTTACTTCTTAAAAAGTCATTTTTTTGAGTTGCCCGAGTTGAGAAAAAACAAACATATCATACAATAACTTTAGAACCGTGAAGTAAAAAGTTATGAAAATTGTTGTGCCTTCAAGATACTCCTTAACCCTCGCCTTAATCCTCGCCTTAACCCCATATTGTCAATAAATTTAAAAAAAATATTCCATACCTAATGAATTCCTTAGATTTTCTATTTTACCAAAAAATGTTGTTTGGTCATGTACAAGTTAATGTATACTATTTCCATCTTAGAGCTATTAATAATTTAGTTTCTTATTCAACATTTGATGTATATATTTCTACCTAATAATTACTTAATGAATGAAGATTCAATTTTTATATTTAAATATAATTCTTAGATTTTGAATCCAATTTTTCAACATAAAATATTTACTTTCAAAGCCCAAAAAACAAAGTGTGAGGATAGAAGGTGGAAACCTTAGCCTTGCCCAACATGAAATTTGGATCCGTTAAATTATACAAGACTTTAGCCCTAGCTAAACCCTAGGGTTTAAAGACTAGTAGGGCAGTTTAGGCCCCCTATGAACATTAGACCCAAGGGCTAACGCTACCAAATCTTCTTGTGTGCATTGATTAATTTCAAGGGCACCAGTTGCATTGTTTCCTTATAAAAATCTCTTGATTCATTCCCTCTAGTATCAAATTTTCACCACATAGCTACTTTCCATCAACTTCAAATTTGAAAAGGTTATAACCGTCTTCTATCAAAGACATGCTAATTTTACATCAAGTAGTACAACCAACCCTAAGCAATATCCATCCTAGCCCAATCCAAGCACCCAAAGCCCTTCAACAATCAACCCTATTGTAAATAGACATCCACCTTGTGCAAGAACATATCTACCTTTAGCAACCGAGTATTAGCTTTGGATTTGAAATGGTAAGCGGCTAAAATTTGACAATTTCATGAAATAGGCAACTACATATCTACACTTTTTTCTTGCACACAATGACAAGAATTGGTTGTTGGTCCTACACTCCTAGTAAAATTAGTGTCTTTTTTCTATCATAATCACTAATAATGCATTTTAGCCCAATCTCAAAGGATATAATTTTCTTAATGTAAAAAATTCTTGTAGCTCTTTCAACAAGGAATCCAATAATTTAATTATATATATGAAATAAATATTTTTTGAGCTCAATAATAGCATTAAAAATCTAATTATATGTTATTTTTAATACATATAGCATGGGCAAAGCTATCAAACTTTGTGGTCTTTTTAATAAATAAAAATAAGATTTTTTTTATTATAAATAAAACAATGTGAATGAATTTAATCTTCAACTAGAAGGAACTTTCTTGTACATGGATTTTTTTAAATTAGGTGTTTCAATTCTTCATATATATATTGTGAATTTTTTTAATAAATATAAAGCCCAACATTTTTTAGATCTCATTTTATTGAATTTGGTCTTCACCTAACTTTTTGAGCCTTTTAATTTGATATACTTTTTACAAAAGTTGTCCTCTGAGTTGTTTTAATGCTAAAGCCCGTGAATGTAATACAAAAATTGTGTACATGGGATCTTCTTTAAAAAAAAAATTGGAAATTACTACTACTGCTACCATTAGTACCTAGCTATCAGGGTTGGCAAAAAGCAAATCTAAAAGCACATGCTAGAATATTAGGGATATTGTTTTTTCAAACGAAAAAAATTCATATGGAGAAAATGCAAAATTTTGAGGAAATATTCCTATTTTAGCATTTGTTGGTGATGTTTTGCCAATTTTAATTAAAGTACTTGGCATAAAGTGTCCATCCTAATAGTTGGATACAATAGTAGAATTTGTACAGGTTTTGCAATCAAAAACATTTTTTTAAACATTCGTGAAAAATTTGCATGAACTTGATTTTTAATTCAAGATTGCTTTCTAATTTTGGATGAAAATGTGTCAAATTAAATACATGATCATTTTAGTGGATGAAATTGTGACAACAAGTCATGACACAATACACCTAATATAATAGATATGGACTATTTATATTTCAACCTAAGTACTCTAGTTTTAAAGTATGGCTTTCAAAAAGTATTGCCACATGCACTAATAGGATAAATGAGTGTCACTAGGATGGAATGGCCAAATGTCTTAGTTTCAAATATCTTTCACTATTATACATTCTAAATATATTTTGTACACTAATGCATTGTTGTTGTAGCACATTTTGAAAGTTGTTGCACATTCAAGATTTCAAATTTTGTAAATATATCATAGTGGAAAAGTAGGAGCTCATATGATAAAGTTAATCCATCAAAGAATTTAGAATACTAATAAAAGGAAAAAAATTGAATTTCTTTGTGTGTGTATTTGATATCAAAGGTGTATAAATTGAGGTAATAAAAGTTAGGATTTATATGTTGGCAATATACAAATATTCAATGACCCATGGCATTTTCAATTTGGATCATTATTGCAAATTTGCAACTCCTACATCCCCTCCTATACTCTTGCATGTCTAAAAGCTACTAAATGGACAAATATTCTACATATATGGTAAACATGATAAAGTCTAGATGTTAAAATGACATGAAAATGAAAGATGTTGATTTTAAATTGTTAATTCAAATAATGGTATATGTTCCAAAGTAAGTTTGATATACTTTATTACATAATTTGTATTCAAGGAATCAAATACGATCCCATGGTGATCATATGTATGGTTCCCTATAGACCTTTAAGAGTTACAAAGGTTTCATTGTATTTTGTACATAACTACACGGGTAGAATTCCGTGAAAAATTGAGAATGGGGGTTTGAGAGCCTAATTTTTTTATGAATAATATAAAAAGCTATGAATTATAATATGAAATCATTCCAATGAAATTATTTTAATAATGTACACATCAATCACCTTTGGCAAAGATTTTCAAGTTAGATTAACCATTATTAATCCCTAAATGACTAATTGGAAATTTGAGTAGGTTCCTACGAAGTGAATTTTGAAAAAAAAATTCTGAATTTTTTATACATAATGTAGACATGTAATGCCTTGTTAGGAATATAATTTTCTCATTTGGATGCCTGAATTCAAAGTTATGTATCCTAAAGTTTTGGAAAAAGGTAGGCAACTTTGGGCAGTATGTGCAAAATTTCTTTTGCCTTTGAAATTTGGTTGGTTTGTTACAACTAACATAATATACGATGCAACTATAAAAAAATCTCATGTATAGTTGTGCAATGCAAAAATCTCACTCTAAGAGGAGTTGTAGTTGGCTTACATTATTAAACAAAGTTTACTTAGAAAAAAAACTCTTCTACCTTCAAATGCCAAAATCTTTCAATTGGATCAAAATTTCTAAAAAAATTCTACTCATTCTTGTAGGAGTCTAATATAAGTTTGTACAATTGAATTTCAAACAAAAAAATATCTCGTTTCTTTACACTATTCTAAGTGTGATTGCAACAAACACTTGACTTTTTCTTGTCCTAGCTCTTTAGCTTCAGAGAGGTGGTTTTCTGGCTATAACTTTTGTGGTGTACATATAATGTACATGAAATTTCAAATGAAGGTACTTTTAATAGTAGTAGACATTTGTAATTTTTCTCATTTTTTGAAAATTAATATACTATTTTTAAACAATCCTCAATTGGATGTATACTTTTGCCATTTGGACGATAGTACTATATTCAACCCCAAAATGCAAATTTGAAGGTCAAAATTAGGAGACCTCTATTAAAGTTACAATAGCCAACCTTGTGTCCACCTTCCACATGTGCTCAAGTGCACTACACTAAAGATGATATTTAGTGTCTTGTACACTAAATACGAAGGCATACACTAAAAGCCAATTACCCTATGAAAGTAAGTAACATTAAATGTCAATTCAAACACTAAATGTGAACCAGAGTTGTCATATCAGACGGAATATCACTGTTCACCGACAGAATTGGACCGATTAGGGCTAGCCGGCTGCAAACTTCAGAGCCTTGTAACTTTTGCAAAAATTCTTCTTGTAGATGCCGAAAAACATCTCATTTTCCTTATTTGAAGAATTTTTGCAAAAGTTACAAGGCTCTGAAGTTTGCAGCCGGCACATTCAAGTCTAACACTAATTGTGGACAAGTTCAGATTTAGTGTTGTAGCTAGTAGGGGGGTAAAAACACTAAATGTCACTCAACACTAAATATCATCTTTAGTGTACCTTTGAGCAAGTGTAGATAACACAATTTTTTTTTTTCAAATATGCAAATGGTTGAGAAGGACCACCTTCAAGTTCAAAAAAATGGCCAATTTTTATTTTTTTTATTTTTATTTTTTTGAGGCTTAAATTTTTAGACACATATTATTTTTAATGTCTTACAAATTATCCATATATTATTTTATTTAAAAAAAATATTATTCTAAAAATCATAGTATGCATTGAAATAGGCCATTTTGAAACAAAATAGAAAGTGTTTATTGCAATAACCTCTAAAAGTGGCAAATTTTAAAATTTATGCCTAGAACACGTTCTAACCCTATAAGAATTAAGCCAAGTTTATCTTTTTTAATTTATTGATAAATTTTGATATTTTCTAAACGCAGAAAGACATTATTTATATAGATGTTGATTTTTGTAGAATTATTGTAATTTCAAAATTACTTACTATCCTAACCATTCATTGAATTCTTTAAGTCTTGTTAAATTTTACTATTGTAGAGAAAAACAAAAAAATTCAAGTTTCATCTTCAAAAATTGAATTAATTATCAAAAAAAATTAAAAATTAAAATTCAGTTTGATTTTCTGAGTATTTGGCTAGGACTTATTTATGTTTTGGATGCAAGAACCCTCAAAAGGGCTAATTCATAAAATAATGCCCAATTTGTCACAAAATTTCAATAGAACAATATTGGATGAAGGATAGAATTTTTTCATCCATTTTTTTTCCAAAGTTCTTGGATTGTATTTGCAACAAATGGCAGTTGAAATTTCCTCATTGAGATATTAAAGATCTTTATACAACAAAATTATTTTATCTACATAAATCACAAAAGAGAATTTTTTTAAAGTATAATTAGTCATATATGGTAGCAAGAAAAATAAAAATTTAATGATATTAAATTAGGGTATTGTAGTACAAAAAAGTAACAAACAAACAACTAGGAAATAAGGTAATATGATGGGTTCTTGAGATGAAGATTCAAGTTAGCTAGAGTTGTGGATAGCTAAGGTCACATAAAGATAAATGATGTTCTATTTAGGAAATAATATATTATCAAGGTTTGAAAGGAAAGTAAGAATGGAGCTACCTATACACAACTCATGAGTGAGGTCCATATCTAAGTTTGTCAATTAGTAGACTTATAAATGCAATCCCATGCATATACAATATACTATAAATAAATTAGAAAAGATTATGAGGTAGGATTCTCTCAATGCACATCACTCATTAGCAATAATCTATTAATGTTTTAATTTCCTTTAGAACAATAGTCCAACAATAGACTTGTGTTTCACACATATAGTTTCATAGTCCTATTTTTTCTTCTACCCTAAATAATTTCCATCAAATTTTGCTTCATTCAATGTTGTATATTATCATGTTGAACATTGGTCAATTTATAAACTTTAATAAATTACCAAAGTCTGCTACTATTACATGCTAACAAAGCTATAAGCCAAAGTAATATCCTCTACAATGTTCACAATTCAACAATACAACATTTTTATTGCTATAAATCTATAAATAACTTTCTACCTATACAACCATGGAAATTACAAATTCTCACTTCAAATATCCTATCAAATTGATTATAGCCTTGAGTGCCAATGATAATTAATACACAAGGCATCATTACAGATTCACATTATGCTTTTTGTATGCTCATAGCTTCAAATGCACCACATTCTATACTTTCAATCATTCAAATTCAAGCTACCGGTATAGCATAACAAATATATTAGATCATAACTATGTAATCATCAAAGCATCGCACTCACATATAGGCTTTTAATAAACTCAAATTTCTATATGATTATTAGCTTCTAATCATACATTAGACAAAAGCCTACATGGTTAATTTTAATTTCTTTCATGCAATTATATTTACATAGAGACTATAGCTAATTCTTAATGTTAAGACTATGCTCAGGCTTGACTATTTATTACTCACTGTAATGTAAATTTTCTCTATTGAACAAAACCACAAGGCAACTAGTATAAGGGTGTAAGAACCTGCATACTTTGTTCATAATCTTGTCGACACTCTAATTCGTTCCTATGATCCTTTATCCTTAACTCCGCACATAATTATCTATAAAACCTACACATTGTATGATTTTGCATACAAACTATAGCTAAGCAAAAGTTCATCACAAAAGCATTTCAATAACCTAGCATCTATGGGGAAGTCAATCAATAATTGAGAGAAACCATGGTCCAAAACATTCTCCTATATTAACAAGATGTGACGAGAGAGACAACCCCCCCTCACTAGGCTTTAATAAGAACAACAAGCCAACCTTCATAATTACCTTGGGTCGTAACCAATTGGTGTGAGCTTCCCCCCCTTAGGTTTAATTGTCTCTAAGCCCAGTTGTTATGACAAAGTGGTAACAAAGGGGATATTTCCTTTAGGGAAGATCAACAAGTCTTTTGTATTGTGACTAAGGTCACTTGGTTTGTATTTTGGATACTTATCTACTTCAATTTAGGATTGGTATTAGAAATAAGTAAAGAAACCACACTCATAAGTCAAATTAGCACAGTCCAATCCCAATGCTATTTATAAAAGACACAATGTATGTAGTCTCAGTCCTATATAATATTATTTGGCTCATATCAAATCTACGTACCAACTCCTCAAGTTTGTATCAATTTGTTATGCAAGATGTATGCACTATCAATGTAATCAATTGCCAAGTTATATATTTGAAATACAATAAATTTTAAGGGACAAAGTTCATTAATTACATTCTTTGTTATATTCTTTCCATCTAGGCTATACTTTAATTACAAGTCTAATTGCTAATTTAATATGCACAAAACAAATATGTATTTACTATCCATTTGTACAATATGCATGGCATGAAAGGATTTTAGACAATCCTGGTTTATTCAAACTATTCTTCGCATCTATCCCTTAACTTGAGCTTTTCATAGTTGATTTGTCTTTTAGCTTTGGTTGAGCTTGATTGGAACAACTAGACTACATGCACACTTATGACCATGGAACTTCTAAATTGACCTATAACCATCTTTTTCTCTTCTCAATTTGTCTACTTACTTTGACCAATTGACTCACTCAAATTGACACAATCTAAGAACTTGTGATTAGACCTATTTGTATAATTTATGATCATAGTGATTTTTGTCACATTCAACAATTGGGCTTCACATTATTTTTGGACAACTTAGTGACTTCAACATACAACTAACTCCACAATTAACACTATCATATTGACATCAATTCATACACCAAGAAGGTATTTGAGCTTAGATTTCACATACAGAATGGCATACTATACATTTTGTCACTTATAGAAGCCAACTCATGACAATTCAATAACTCCGACAACTCGACAATTGGACAATACATCATACAACGCTCAACTACTAATTGCCAATGACACTCAAGGCTTTGAAAAATTATAACAACTTGACAACTTATTGATGCCATTTCACACACTAGCTCATGGTTAAATTGACAAACATGATTTCAATCAATTTCATATAAGTATGTGCACATACAATTACAACTTGGCTACCTACGGAATCAAATATTTCACACACATCAACATGCACAATTCAACACACAATTTACAACCAATTAGTAAGTGATGCACTCCAAAAAAACGTTCCAAGCGATTTGCTCCACAATCAAATACAAGCTTACAACACACTCAACAATTAACTGTAAAACACCCTTACAACAATTAGATCACTTTTATTCATTCGACAAATGGGTTTACAACTTCTAATTGACTCAACTAGCATGAATTGATGCTCTACAATCACTGTATACCACAATTGATTTGTCCATCAATAATTTCAGCAATTGCAAATGGCCACGCACACAAGGAAAGATGTAGAACTCCACTACAATTTGATTACAGAAAGAACTCGACAATTCAAGTGCACGATTCTCACTCCAATTTTCACATTGTAACTCTTAGCTGACTTGATGACCATAGCAGAATATAGTTTTCTTTACGTACACACACAAACAATAATCAATCACAAGAACTTTCAAAAAATTGATTTCACAAGTAAACACTCTCGACACTTGACAATTGGCGGGATTTACACATTCAACAAATGCAACAAGGATTTCTTCAACAATTAAATCCATAATTAATTCAATTCAACTTCAACCAATTTAGCACCCACTGACACACTCCCAAGTAGACACTCACACACAATACTACACAAATTGACATTGCTAACTCAGTTATATAAGTAAACAATTAACAAATGACGCATGGTCAATTCAATCAACAATTTCTAATTATATGGATAGTATGTAAATGGCTACAAGTATAGCACTAATGATTTGACTTCTACGATGCAATGTGCTCTTGGGTGAAAGAGAGAAAACTATTAGATATTTGGACATATAGTCCCAAAAGAAAATAGAGTTGTCAAAGGTATGCAATTGTTCATCAGAAGTGCACGGTTGCTATTCAACCTATGTCATATTCTAGCCTATTATTTTGGTTTGTATCTATTCCAAGTACTATTTAGGATTTTTAAGTAAGATATTAACTATTTGACATATAACAATTAATAGGAAATAGACTCATTGTTTACCCTATTTACACTTATAAGGCTAAATAAACCAAAAAAATTTGAAAAATTGACAACTACACTGAACACTGATACCATCATGATTCTTTGCAAAGGCAATGTTTATAATCCCTTCACATTCTACAATTCTCTCAAATATTATAGTATCATCTAGAAAATTCACTCACATTCATCCTCATTTTACTACCAACTTCCATAAATTGTTTCAACTTATAGTACTTCAAATACGAACACCATATATTGCCTCACAAGAATATGATCTCAAGATTATAACACTCTCTATGTTTGGCTACAACTAAAATTCACAATAATTTGTCAGTGCATTCAAACTGCCAAAAGCTTCACAACTACAAATGAACTTATGTAGATTGTTAATGAATGATTTATAATCACATGTATTGATCATAGAAATTACACATATACAAAATTTATTATAGAAAGTGTTTGTACAAAAGAAAATCTCTAGAAGGAAGTTGGACTACACATGTTTGCTTCAAAAAAACAAAAGACAATAGCTACCTACTTATTCTTAGAATCATTCCCCTCATTGAAATCTCTTCAATTCCTTGAACATCTATGGTCATTCTTATAAATAAGTACTTAACCATCAATAACCATCTCTTGAAATCCATAAAACAATGACCTTTACATTGCTTGAAAAATTAAAAACTAAGTGCAACCATGAAACTTTTCCACATTTATTAAAACAACAAATTGTACCTAAGAAAAAAACTTTTGGGCTCATGAGTACATAGTCACAGGGATTGAATGATCATGATGGTAACAAATAAGCCAAGTTACAGGTCCAAAAGTAGTAAAAACAATAATCTTGATCTTTATATCTATAATCTAAATTAGCACTAATTTAGAATTCCAAAATTGTAGAGATGTATCTTAATATGCAACTCTGAAACAAGGTTTGTAGATTATCCATTTGATTAACCACTAAAGGACCAGATTGTGTTTTTTGGCTGTATAGAAATTTTGGGCAAGTACTTACAAGTGGAGATTTTCATATTTGGAGCTGAAATTTTAATAGAGTGTGGGGGCAAGGAAGATCTTTCATATGCACCAAATTTCATGACATTTGGAAATACGAGTCAAAAGTTATAGCCTAATATGTTACTTTTTTTTGTAACTGGGCAGTTTGGGTAGATAAAAAGAAATCACTTTTTTCAGAAACAAAAATTTGGAATTGATTTTCTAGAGTTTTATATACACGAAAAGCTTTGAATCATTTGATTTTGATCAATGAGTCAAAAGTTATGAGGATTTTTTGTTTGCGGGTAGTTTTGGATTTCCTACTCTAAAATAAACTTTGAAATCCTTTATCTTACCCAATTTTCAATATTTTGGGACAAAAATAAAATTGTAGGATGTAGATACATTATTACAACATTTTGACCATTGGGATTGGAAATTTTCAATTCTATATTTAAATTGTAAATAATTTAGTATTTTTAGTCATTCTCTACTACTACCTACTTACTATTTTTTTCCTATATGTTGTACTATTCCAAATGATCTAATATTTTTCAAGCATGTGGCCAACTTGTCTAGGAAAACAAATCCAAAGAAGCACCACCATTTAGGTCATTTTTTCATAGAAATGTGAGCTTGTGAAGTGCAGCTGCCCTGCTTTTCGCAGGGTCAAAAAAATGATTTTAGTTAATTTGAATGCTTATATCTTGCAATCCACCCGGTGGAAATGTTTGAAATTTTTACCACATGTTTTTGATACTGTATAGTACAAGATCCTACGGTTAGATATGTCAAAAAAAATTATTTCAAAATTTTGGTACTTGTACTAGAAATGGCAGTTTTGGAGCGTTTTTGGTGAAAGTATAGTGACATCCTTTAAGGGTTAAATCAACTCTATGTTAACCAATATTTTCCAATAAATTTTGAAACCTCTTTTAAAAATTGATTATAGATTGGAATATTTTTCAATTTCTCTAAGATTTTTTTCTTTAAGTTCAAATTATTAAATTTTTATTATAGTGGATCATTTGGATTTTATTTTAACTATTTACTAAAGTCCTTTTTGCAAGATAATATTTTGAATTGAAAATTTTAGTTTTTGAGATCAGAAATGCTTATATTCCTTGAATTGTAGAAGATTTACAAAGGGAAGTTGTGAAAATAAATATTGTACTATACAAATATAAGAGAACCAACACAAGAATCTACATTTATTTTGATGGATGAAAGACAAAGATTTTGTGTGCTTGGGATATATTTGCTTTCCTCTATTTTTTTGAAATTTGAATTCTTAGTTCTTTTATTAAAGGTTAACTTTTTTTTTAACATTTTGACATTATAGATTTCTATAATTTTTTTATTCATTTATTGTATTGTTTAAAAATATAGGTATACTTTGCTACAAAAACTAATTTTGTAATTCTAAAAACCACCTTTTGAAAACAACTCTAGCTATTTGGAAATTTGACTTCTCTCAAGTGAAATTTTTTTGGATTAAATTTGGATGATAAGGGATTCAAAGTATAAAACATTGTTCCCCATGGGGATTCTGAATGAGGAATTCAATGAATCAAAAAATGCCTTTTACTTTCTAGTCATCACCTAAGTGCACAAGTTTGATGAATGATTTTTTTTTACTAAATCACTTATCAAATACACAAACATGATATGTAAGTTCTTTTACTTTTAGCTTTTAGTTTTTTAAAATTATGCATTGTATTTATTATAAGCTCTTTCTCTATAATAGCTCATCATATCATCACATTGTTGTTTAGGATTTTGTGCATTGATCTACTTTCAAGATTGATTCAAAATGAAGAAACTACCAAGGAAGCATGTTGGTGATGATGTAGAGAAATATAATGGAAACAAAAAGATTAGAAAAGAAAAAATATTTGATGTGATTTTGAAGTAGGATGAAAACTTAATATACAAGTTGGTTAAATCATTATTTAAAGAATGTCTAGTTTACAAGTCAAGGAATCATAAGCTTCAAATATTTGCAAATCTAAGTGTAAAACAAACTCATCATAAGTACTTAAGCATAGATTGTCCTCTAAAGATGGTAGAAAGGTTTACAAAAAGAAGGCACATGGTATTGATGTTAAAAATGTCATATCAATTAAACCCAAACTCATTTTCATAACAAATGGTAGTAACAATGAAGAGGAATTTGAAAATGGAATCAATGATGTTTGCCAAGACATTGATATTGATGAGAGTATGCATTAGGAAAAATTTGAGGCCAGTAGTATGACCAACTTGTCGTCTTCAAGTTAAGAACTTGGTCACAACGAAATTTGTGGATGAAATTGGAAAAGATTAATATCATTCATCATGCAAGAAGTCTAAATGTGTCATTTTTGAGTAAATATGCTCATGGGCATTGTTGGGGTGTGGAAGTGGCACTTTGGGGGGGTTGCAAGCAACTAATTATTTAGAAGTGACTAAGGTAAACCAACCCATTGTGGTTAGAATAAGGAGTTTGACATCATGTGGTTATTGAAATCTTTCGATTTGTTTTCCGCAGTAGTATGAGTGTGAGAAATAGTGAGAGCAATTGAAATTATATTTTTTTGACAAAGTATGAATTTGTTATGAATTTTTGAAGTGTTCAATGCTTTTTTGCCCATAAGAGTCTGTAGACTACCTTAAAACCAACAAAATCTGAATCCATCGTGTTCATTTGGCTCACCCAAAACAGTCAAAGTCAATAATAACATGAAAGGCCTAAAAAGTCAATTCTCACAATGAATTGTCATTGAAAAATTGAAAGTTCCTGATGAAGTCACTAACTACTTCATTAACTACCACCACTACAAGAGAAAGGGGTGTTTTAAGTAGTGTCTTAGACATCATGTCTTTTAAGTAACATCTTTTAAGTAACGTCTTTTAAGTAACGTCTTTTAAGTAACGTCTTTTAAGTAACGTCTTTAAAGTAAAATTTTAAGTAAAATTTTACTAAAAAGACAATCTTTTTAGTAAAATTTTACTTAAAAACTTACTTAAATGATGTTACTTAAAAGACATGATGTCTAGGACACTATTTAAAACACCCCTTTCTCTTGTAGTGCACAATGGATTGATTTACCTTAAGTGGTGGGAATAGATTCTTGTAAAAACCATCAATGAACATGACCACGTTAGGGCCTCAATGATGTGGTAGTTTTAGGATGATCTTTTGAACATTTTAGGTGAGTAAGATGACCATTATGGGTGTAGTTTCTATTGATATTGGTGACGGAGTGGCACTCTTGAGCTATTTAGGCAATATGTAACAAATGTAACAATGTAACAAATTTATACTTTTGTCAAAAAAATAAATTCAATAGGTATTGAATTCTCTCACACATTCCATGTACAATTATTTATCCTTCTATATGAAGGAGATACATCAAAAATTGTGTTACAAAATAGGGTCAATTACCTTTTATGAAGTCTATTTAGAATCTCTTACTTTAACTCCTTAAAGGCCAAGGGATATCTAGTATTATAAAAATTTATCATAAAATGCAATTCACAATGGTAATTTAATGATGATTTTCAAATAAAAGTTGTAAAATATGAGCAATAGATTATATTTATAGAATTAGGTCAATTGCTACACCAACTAATGTTTTTCAATAAAATTTGAAACCGATAATTGAAAATTCTTTCTAAAATTGACTTGTAGATTCTTTTAATTTTTAATTTTTAATATTTATAAGATTTTGTTTCTTTGAGTTAAATGTGTTTCTTTTAAATGAACTTAAAAACTTTGAACTATGGAAGATTTGCAAACGAGAGTTGAGAAAATCTATACCATAAAATATAAAAGAACCAATATCTTACAATTATTTAGATGAATGAAAAAAAATGAAGAATCCATGTACCTTAATAGACATGTTGTGTTCATCTGTTGTTTGAAATTTGAATGTCCAGTCTTTAAGGAACAAAATTGACATATATGTTTTTTTATTATTTGGCAATAAAATTTGTAAGACTAATAATAATACTAACAATAGTCTTTAAACTTGAATTTAATAACTATGAGATGTAATTTCATTAAATTTTCATATTTTCATAAAAATCTTTTGATCTTCTAGTCATGACTAAACTTTTAAGAGTGATTGCAAGAAAGCATTAGAAGAGATTTCAGGATTTTAAGGGCCGTTTCAGGGCCGTTCCCGGCGCTGTTCCCCTGGCAGTAAAAGAACGCCGCTGTCAGATTTATTTATTTTTGAAAAAAAAATTAAAAAAAAATTAAATTTTTAAGTCCTTAAAATGAGAAACAAAGTTAATTTTTTTTTTTTTTTTTTTTTTTTTTTTTCCCAAAAAATCTGACCTGGCCGTCTCTCGGCCAGGTCAGCACAGGCCGGGAACAACGGATATCGGCGGTTCTCGGGGGGGGGGGGTCGAGTTGGAAACTTGCAGCCCTCCCCGAGAGCCAAAACAGATGTAATGACCGAACGATTTTGGTAGCGTTTGGTCAAAAACTACATTTTTTCTGCCCGGTACTAGGAGTACAAGGAGTACTACAAAATGGAGCAATCTCAACCGTTGATCTAAAAAATCAACGGCCAATAGTACTTTTGAGTACTTTATAATACTGAAACAGTACTACTTAAAAAAATGACAGTTTGTCATAGAAAGTAGATAAAATTAAGTATAAATTAATAAAAATTAGAAAATCATGAATAAAGAAAAACTAAAAATTATCCATTTATAAAGACTTGATAGTGATTACATTTCACCAAAAAGGCAAAAACTAGAAGTTGAAACCATCATGAAAGTTTGGAGTGCTATGCATGTTGAGGACAAAGAATTGTGTTTTTTTGAATTCCCTTTGGTGGGCATATGCCCATCTAGTGTGGGAATAGGCCACAAAAAGTCAAGTGAACATCATGTTTTTTGGATACTTCATAGTACTAAAAACCTCTAATTAGCAAAGTGTGACAAATTAGCTAAATTGATATTTAATTATAACATTATTTTTCAATTTTTTTGAAAAATAACAAATCTCATGTTTTCTGAGTTAGCAATCTTCTATAAAAATTTCAAGTCCACTGGCTTCAATTTCCAAAAGTTATGGCCAAAACCAACTCCGTCACTTCAATTGTGACGCCTCATAGGACCGGTCTTTCTTGCAATCACCCTTAATTACTTAAGATGTGTAACCCCTAAAGGCCCAAGGCCATTTTTCTATAAAAAAAAGTAACCACTCAAAACTACCACTTCTATTGTGTATACACAAGAAAAAAAGTTTGAACCTAATTGTAGGATCTTATACTTCATTTGTTTCAAGTGGCATGTGATAAGAATTTCATGAAGTTTGACTATATTGATTTGAGGATATTAGCATTCAAAGTTGGAATTTTTTTTTTTGAATGTTAGCTTGCAATTTCAACTAACAAAATTTGAAAAATGTTTTTTGACTGTCATTTTTAGAATTATTTTGCACTATGGACTTTTGAATTAAGAAAAATTATGTTGAATAATTGATTTTTTAAGTCTTGAAATGTTTTTCAAAAAACACTCACTTGATTTTCATTCTTTAAAAAATTATTAAGTAGAAGTAGGTCCAATATTGAATGAAAAACTAAAATCTTAATAGCTCTAAGATGGAGTCAAAACATAATAATCTTGATGGTGAGATTGTTCAAGCAAGCAAACAATTTTTCTTGAATTATTTTTTCAAAAAAATGTTTAGATTGCCTAAAAACATGATTGCCCGTAATTTTCTCATCACTGTATAGTACAAAGAAAAGTAAGTCTCATATTATTATATTAAATTAAAACATATATATATATATATATATATATATATATATATATATATAATCTTGGTATTTAATAAAATTATTAATTTTAATTTTGGCCATTCAGCAAGCTATTCCATTCTTTTAATTGAATTCTATTTTTATATTGCAATCCAAATTTCACTTCTCCATTGAAACTTTCAACAACTTCTAGATCTCAATCTAATATTTTTTATATTGAAATGTAAAAAGAACTATAATGTAATATTGTAATTATATGAGACTATATATATATATATATATATATATATATATGTGTGTGTGTGTGTTATCTATCAATGGAAAAAGAATCTCAATTAGTTTTGTAATAAATTATAGCATTCTTATGATTTACTAAACCAATAAGTGAAATGAAATTGGAAAATACCATAGAGATAATCCAATTACTTAAAAAAATTCTCAAAGAAGTTAGCCATGAAAAATAGTATGGAAAAATTTCAAGTTATCGATATTTTTTAACACCTCAAATACCCTTGGTAATGAAGTGATCACTTCATGCATTGGAAGAGATTTTAGCATTCTGAGAGACTATGAGTTCCCGGACTGTGTGGGAATGCTGATTTGATATGACAAATCAATATATTTTCAATATAAATTATTTATTTTAAATTTTTTTAAATTTTAAGACCATCAGTGCGAAATGCTGGATTTTCAAAAAAATACTCTGAAGCTTTCCATGTCTCTCTTCATGTCCACATTGGGAAGATTTGTCCAAAGCCCAAGAAAATTCTTGTCCTACAAGCTGTCAAACTTTACTCAGAAATCAAAGCACTGAGAAATCATTTAATCCTATTCTAACAATGAAAGTTATTGCACTTGGTGTCTTACATTTCAATAGTGAGGCCAATGCATTTAACCCCTAAATGACCAAGGCCTGTTTTGCGCTTCTTGGAATTTGCTCTAAATTGATCAAAATGTCAACATTTTAATAAGTTGTATCCATATGCCATATTTAACTACTTTTGGGCTTTCAAAGGAATTTTGGACTTTGTCCATCGTGAAATCTCTTGACATCATAGATGTCTAAAATCTAAACTTGTTGTACATTTTTCAAACCACCTAGTCCAAAATCTATATCATTTCTAAATTCATAAAATCTATAGAAGTCAAAGTCTACAATTGTCTTAGATGTCCCTTTACTAATTTTGGACTTTGCAAAGTCCAAAAATAGTTAAATATGGCATCAATTTTTTTTGAATTGTAACCGTACAAATTCAAACTAGACATGTTAGAGATCTCATAAGAAAAGAAAACACAACAATATCACTTATGGAGTTAAAAGACCATAATGTTTAACCATGAGGGTGTTAAAATTGCAAAAGTGATGTGAAGTCTTTCAACCCTCTTCTCACAAGTTATATCTAAAAAGTTGGTGACCAAAAAAATATGAGGTTAAAGGGCCTAACATGTATAACCCCAATCAATTTATGGCTTCTCAAAATCTACTCTGTAATTTTTTTTAAATGAGTTTTGAATGTGATTTTTTCTTGATGATTTAGTGTATTTGAGGCTCATTTCCAAGAGCATCTGTGCTCCCCTTTATCTCGATGAAGATAGGGATAGGGAAGACACTGGTGGAGATGCTCTAACAAGGCTCACTATCAGGAGTTCAAGACTATTTTGTACGCAACTTGCACAATACTTATGTCTAAGCACACTTCATATGATGTGAACGAGGTTGTTTCCTACTCAAAGCATGGAAACATTAACCCCTAAATGCCCGAGGCACCAAAATCTTATGTTTGCAAAACTTTGAAGTTAAATAAAACCTAACCAAGTTGCTATTTTTAGTAGTTTATTTTTTTGGAAAGTTCTTCTTGAAGTTTGATTCTAGCATTAAAAATCCAATCTTGAAAATAAATGATAGAGATTTTTCTATTAAAGATTTTGTGCAATGGTAATTATCCATTGCAATCTTGACTTCATGGTAGTAGTGTTGAGAGCTAAATATTCAACTTACTGCTAATTAAATAGAGGTAGGGAGAAGTCAAAAGGGAACCATAGAAATAGTAACAAGGCCAAGTGAATAGTACTCCCACAAATCAATGCAATGCAGCACAACAAATGTTGGAAAGGTGAAATTAAAATTGGTTTAAGGATTACTCCATTTGAGTTCCCTATCATCATCCCATTTGAGGAATTGAGACCCTCCTTCCCTAAAATTTAAGGGATAGGGATTGTTGGTGGGGGAGTTTTCTTCTCTATCCGCATGAAAATCATTTGGATACGGATAGGGAAGCCACTGGTGGGGATGCTCTTAGACCTAAATCCTCATCCGTTTTCGTGTTTGTCTTCCCTCGTTGCCATCTTTCTGTTAATATTTTTTCCTACCCCATTCCTCTTCAGCGCCATTTTAACGAAATATATATCCGTTATCAATAGAAATGGACCCACTGCAGTTGCAGTTGCATTGCTCCTCGATCCCAACGATCGATATGTCGGAGACTAGCTAGCTAGCTCAGCCACTTTGACACCATTTCCGATGCACTTCAGTTGCAAATTGGAACTCAGTACGTCGATTGGTATGCACCTTCAACTGCGATTGTCCATGGCGTTGTAGCATCAGTGTGGTAGCTAGCGTTCATCTTTGCTAACCTCCTTGCGATTAGCCGCGAGGGACTCAGAGTCCAACTACAGTATGAGGTAAGTCATGAGGTTCTGACTAGAGAGCAAAAAATATATCATCCTTGTCACGGCGCCTGATCGAGTAGGTACTTGTACATTGCAGATACTGTAGACTTAAGGTATTTTGGGTTTCTTATATACGTGCACAAAGTTAGAATGCAAAATTAGTGCAACTAGACGAAGTGTAACTGTAAGAGTTCGTTTTTTGATGTGTGAGGCCTGACTGAGGATGTCTGATGTGACAGTGCGATCTCAACGATTTATCGGAGACTAGCTAGCTAGCTCAGCCATTTTGACACCATTTCCGATTCACTTGCAAATTGGTATTTAGCACATCCATTGGTACGCATTCTAATTTCGGTTTCTACCTGCACATAAATAGAACGTAAAATTACGCTATCTCCATTTCCGATGCAGTTGCAAATCGGTACTTCTAATTTGGGTTTCTATTTTTGATGAGTGAGCCTTAATTACGATGCGGATGTCTATGTGGTGACAGTGCGAGCTTACGATGGCGATTCTCCGGTTTCAACAGAGTGATGAGTCGAGTGAACCTGCGGTGTTGGAGATTCATCCCCAAAGCTCCAGGGAACTTCTAGTAATTCACCGACATCCACGACCTGCATCTGTCAGAGTAAGTCTGCAACTGACGCCCATCGGGTTGCAGGTATTGTACAAGTTAGTGGAGCTGCTTAGAGGGTGGCCACAGAGTCTACCCAAGAGCCTAAACAGCTGTAGCATCACTCAGCAAAAGAAGAACGGTGACTTCCTAGAGAGGCTTATAATCGATGTGAAGCGTATAACGGTTGATTTTACGACAAAGTCGATTGACGAAGCCACTTCGGAAGGCCTCCATTTGCCTGACCGCTTGGTACACGCTCTGCTTCTCATGAATGTAGCGAAGCAAAGGGATCATTGTTTCATATGTGGTCTTCCACTGGAAGAAGATAGAAGAGCTGCATTATTGCCAACGGCTGTGGAATTAGG
The DNA here is from genome assembly GCA_947034895.1 of Rhytidiadelphus loreus. Classification (NCBI taxonomy): domain Eukaryota; kingdom Viridiplantae; phylum Streptophyta; class Bryopsida; order Hypnales; family Hylocomiaceae; genus Rhytidiadelphus; species Rhytidiadelphus loreus. The sequence continues at coordinate 49,349,118 of OX344761.1, read as the reverse complement.
TTACAATAATTGTAGTTCTGGATACTGGACACTTATGGGCATTTCTATTAATCGTGGATTTGCCGATGGAGTCTTTAAGTTGTGCCCGGATCATGAATGGTCAATGAACCGGGTTTTCGGAGACCTGATGATCAGCGATCGTTACAAGGCGAACCCGGACTGGAGAGATTATTGAACCGGGTTTTCTCAGACATTATATATTACCAGTGAAAGCTGAGCTGGATTGGATCGATCCATCCAGTCTGACTTTGGCTTCATGAGGCGGCTAGACTAGGCGAACTCAGATTGTACAGATTGTACGTGTTGTGGATTTTGAGAATTGTCACCGACAGTGTCACTCCGCGTACGCACTAGGCATCTGGGCTGGCATCCTCATTTGCATAATGTGAGCATCTGTATTGTAGAGAGAAATCCAAATGAGAGCAGGTGGATACTGTGTTGAGAAATCCCAGTAAACTGTAAGTGGGTGTATAATTAAGTGTAACTGTAGTTTAGCATAATTATAGCAATATCAAGAAGGTCCCCAAATGCGGAATGCCCATAATGGAGATTGGTATGAATACAGCAAAAGCAAATGAATTTCTTTCGATCTTTGCATGTTGATCTTGAATCTGTTCGATGGTATTTAAAATCTTGAGCTGTCACTTTGTTCTTCGACAATTCCAGTTCCGAGTTGGTAATGATATTTTTAATAAAATTGTAATTCTCTTTTTTGGGAAGAATCTACTTCGATGATGGATGTAAGCATATACGGAGTAATATATTATGTGCTTATTATAATATATATTTCGACGATGAATGTAAGAATCTATTTCGACGATGTATGTAACTAAAGCATATAATATTATTGGATCCCTTTCTTCTCATAATAGCTATCAGTAGTTCTGTACCACCTCCTGCCTTGGAGTCATGGGCTGCCCAAGCTGAGCGATGCGACAACCTCTCAATCCCAGTAAGTACCTTTGAGTTGAAGAACTTTCTAATGTGAGAATAGCGATCTCCTTCAAGAGCTTCGATTCTTTCCTCGTACTGTGGTGAGCTGATGTTATTGATTTTTATTTTGGATTCGTTCTTGCAGATAAAGATTGCTGTGGTTGGAAATTACACGGGCCAATCAGACTCGTATCTTTCAGTTTTGAAGGTGGGTTGCAATGAACCTGATGCATTTTTGTTAGGATTGAAGAGACTTTTGCTCCTGATTTAATATTTATTTTTTTGAGTTAAAGATTACTGCAGATTATCCAGGTTTAGAATTTATTTCAATAGTCCCTTCATTGACACAACTCACATTCGCTCTCCTGTACGTTCTCGCGAGGAGCAGGAAGGAGTTTTCTGGAAAATTCGACATTTTAATATCGATATTACTTGTAGGTTGTGAGGTCGTTGGATCTGATCAGTGGTGTTGTGCGAATGCAGACACCAGAAGCATTTGCTCCTACTTGGAAGACCTTGAAGGTACCGTATTTTGTCTGCTGCACCACTTATTTGTTTCTATTTTGTCTCGACAAGTTTGTTGCGACTGCAACTTTTTGTAACGTTGTTGCACTTGCCACAAAAACGTGAAAATTGAGTCGTGTTGATTTGGCAGTTTGGCCGTGTTGGGATGGCGAAGCTCTCAGTGAACATCACATTCATACTTGAAAATTCTACACATTCTCATTGGATAGAACCACAGAACAAAAAATCAACTGTAAGAGGAGACATGCACTCCTTGACAACATCTTAGTCGAATAGAAAGTATGTGGGATCTCTGTGATTATAGGAAAATGTGAACAATAAGGAGAAGCCCACTTTAGACATCACTAAAGTACAAAATGGGACATACTATCAACCGAATATGTAATCATACACTAGTATAACATTTGATGCGAAACATGTGTTCCACTTCCACTCTACACTCAACCGAACATAATTGAACTGATACATCCTCAAGCAAGACAGCCTTCTCAAACAATACAGACAGGAGAAGGGCCAGCCACAACTAAGGGTGTGGCATACTCTAGGGTCGGGTTCGGATGCAGCTATGATAGAAGTTGGCATCCATATTCATCAGCACTAGGACCTCGTACTCTTTTCACCAATGGTGTCTAAACTATGGACACGGAAACATGTGTCTAAGCAATAGGCGCAGCAAGGGCAGGAGTAATAGACTCATTCTCCATCTCTTCCATAAAATCTCTCCAGCTATTTTCAACCGTCTTCTTAGCTTCGGCAGACCCCGCTGGATCGATCTTCTCAGCAACAACACCTGGGAACTCACCACTTTCTACCTGCTTCGGATTCACTGCTGAAGTGTCCACCTCTGGAGTGTCTACCATCAAAGGACTTGGATGTTCCTTCGGGAAGGTCTCGGCAGTCGCAGAAACCTCGTCAACAGGGACATCCAGGTCCACAGCGGTAGACTCTTCCGGGAGAGAATGCGGCACAAGCTCTGGTGCTTCGGGATTGCCTGAAGTGGCAGTCGCAGCTTCTTCACCAGGAGCAGTAATCTTCTCGGTAGGAAGACTTTCTTTCGGAGTTGAAGCAATCTCAGGCTTATTCCCAACTAAGGGTGTCGCTTCATCAGATGCGCGCACAGGGAGCTCGACTATATCGTCTTGCACAAATGGAGCCTCATCCTCCCCGACAACCTCAGGTGCTAAACCTTCATTCATAATCTCCTCAGCAACAGGCGAAGGGGCAGACTCTTCTTCAACAACGGGGGTAGGGACCTGCATCTCCTTGAAAGGGGCAGCGTCCGCTTCATCGAAGGGGGCCGACTCTTTCTTCTCATCGCTAGCGGTATCCTCCTTCTCAACCACGGGCATAGGGGAAGGCTCCTTCTCTTCAACAACTGAGGCACCAGCAGTTGCCTCATCCTCATCCTCAGCACCAGCAGGGCTAGCCTCTTCTTCAGCGACGGGGGCTGTAACTCTCTTCTCCTCGACAGCACGGCCAGGAGTGCCATTCTTCTCTTCCACAACTGAGGCTGGCTGAACCATCTCCTCATCAGCCGGGCCTGGGCTCGTCTCCTTCTCCGCAATGGATGGAGGGGCAGCCTCTTCTTCAACAACTCGGGTGGGCTGAACCATCTCCTCATCAGCCGGGGCTGGGGTCGTCTCCTTCTCCGCAATGGATGCAGCGGGAGCTTCTTCTTCAACTGGGGCTGGCTGAACCGTCTCTTCATCAGCTGCGGCTGGGGTCGTCTCCTTCTCCGCGGTGGTTGCAGCGGCAGCGTCTTCCTCCACAACTGGGGCTGGCTGAACCATCTCTTCATCAGCTGGGGCTGGGGTCGTCTCCTTCTCCGCAATGGATGGAGGGGCAGCATCTTCTTCGACAACTCGGGCGGGATGAACCATCTCCTCATCAGCTGCGGCTGGGGTCGTCTCCTTCTCCGCGGTGGTTGCAACGGCAGACTTTTCCTCCATAACTCGGGTGGGCTGAACCATCTCCTCATCAGCCGGAGTTGGGGTCGTCTCCGTCTCCGCAGTGGTTGCAGCGGCAGCCTCTTCTTCAACAACTGGGGCTGGCTGAACCGTCTCTTCATCAGCTGCGGCTGGGGTCGTCTCCTTCTCCGCGGTGGTTGCAGCGGCAGCCTCTTCCTCCACAACTGGGGCTGGCTGAACCATCTCTTCATCAGCTGGGGCTGGGGTCGTCTCCTTCTCCGCAATGGATGGAGGGGCAACCTCTTCCTCCACAACTGGGGCTGGCTGAACCATCTCCTCATCAGCCGGAGCTGGGGTCGTCTCCTTCTCCGCAATGGATGGAGGGGCAGCATCTTCTTCGACAACTGGGGCGGGATGAACCATCTCCTCATCAGCTGCGGCTGGGGTCGTCTCCTTCTCCGAAATGGTTGCAGCGGGAGTTTCTTCTTCAACAACTGGGGCTGGCTGAACCGTCTCCTCATTAGCTGCGGCTGGGGTCGTCTCCTTCTCCGCAATGGATGGAGGGGCAGCATCTTCTTCGACAACTCGGGCGGGATGAACCATCTTCTCATCAGCTGCGGCTGGGGTCGTCTCCTTCTCCGCAATGGTTGCAGCGGGAGCTTCTTCTTCAACAACTGGGGCTGGCTGAACCGTCTCCTCATTAGCTGCGGCTGGGGTCGTCTCCTTCTCCGCAATGGTTGCAGCGGCAGCCTCTTCCTCCACAACTGGGGCTGGCTGAAGCATCTCTTCATCAGCTGGGACTGGGGTCGTCTCCTTCTCAGAAACGGTTGTAGGGGCAGCCTCTTCTTCAACAGCTGGGGCTGGCTGAATCATCTCCTTATCAGCCGGGGCATCGGCAGCCACCTCCTCGGCAACGGGCACAGCGGGAGTCTCGTTTTGAACGACCTGGGCAGAAAGTTCCTTCTCGTCTTCTTCAACAGAGGGGGCTGGAACTTCCCTCTCTACGACAGCGACAGTAGGGACTGCCTCATCCTCAGCAAGAGGGGCAGGCGTTGCCTCCTCCGTAGCAAGGGACGGGGATTCTTGCTCTTCAACCCCCCCGGTAGAAGCAGCCCCCTCCTCACCAACAAGCGCAGAAGACTTAATCTCATTCTTCTCGATAGCCAATGCAGGGGACGCCTCCTCTGCAACAACCGGAGCCCCTTCAACCATAACTGGAGTCCCTTCTACCACAATAGGAGAAGCGTCAGCCTGATCACCAGCCCCATCAACCTGACCTCGGGACTCATCAGAAGGGGAAGCCACATCTACCACAGTCGCGGGAAGATTCCTCTCCCCCACTGCGGGGGAAGCCTCAGCCTCAACCGGAGTGTCAACCAAGGGTGCGTCAACTGCTTCCTGGAAGACCAAAGGCACCTCTCCCTCGTCAACATGTGGAGCATGGGCAACAGTGTCAGTACTCTCGTGCACGGACCCTGAAACATCCTTCGACTCAATAACCGGGGAAGCCTCAATAGATGCAGCCACTTCCTCCTCCACATCTTGGGCCAGGTTCCTCTCTCCAGGAACAGCGGAAGCCTCAAAGATCACTGGAGCCTCCTCCAAAGGACCGGAAAGGTTCATTCCTTGATGAACCTGGGCAGTGTCTGACTCAAGCAGAGCCTCCTCAACAGGTGCAGCAATGGACTCACCGACAGATCCCGCTTCAGAAATGGACGATCCGGCAGTCACATCTTCAACAATGGGGGCTGGGAGTTCCTTCTCCGCGGCAATAGGGGAAGGGACAGCTTCTTCTTCAACCAACGGGGATGAAACCACGCTCTCGAAATCAGTCGGCGCAGGGGAAGGAGACTCAGCAACAGTTGCAGGAGTCGACACTTCATCCACAGTAGCGGCAGGGAGATTCGACTCCTCAACAGCCAGGGATCGGGCTGGACCAGCCTCTTCCTCAGCAACAGCAGGAGCAGCCTCAGGCACAACCGAAGAAGCATGACCGGCAGACGGAGAATCATCCACAGCAACAACTCCTTCGGCTTCTTCACCAGCTGCAACTCCCTCTCTCCCTCTCTCAGAAACAAACGGACTGAGCGACGGCTCTTCACCAATGCTAGCTCCGGCAGCCTCCTCTTCAAAAATGGGGGATGAAAGTTCCTTCTCCGCGACAATCGCAGGAACGGCATCTTCAACTCCTTGCACAGCCGCCTGAGCAGGTCCATCCAATGGGTCCTGTTCTTCTGACCCAGGGAACTCTTCCTCAACGACTGAGCCAGGATCCAAAGCTGGAGCCTTTACCTCAGGGGTAGCCGCAGAAACCTTCGCTTCCTCTTCAATGGGAGTAGGCAGCTCCTTCTCTTCCTTAACTGCCTCACGCTCATCGGAACTAGCAACAGGTGCAGCAATTGGAGAAGACAACAGCATCATTCTCACCGCTGAGGTCACGTCCTTCTTCACAGATGCAGGCAATTCCATTTCGTCCACAACTGGGGCCACCGACACATCAACAGGTGAATCCTCCAACGGAGAAGGCACTTCTCTCTCCACAGGTGCGGACCCCTCTTCTCGAATAGGCCTGTCCTCTGGCAAAACTGCAGGTTCCACATCTGCCAATGTGGAGAGTTGTTTCTCCTCTGCGTTCTCGGCGGCCCCGTCTTCAACTCGTGACTCCGCCACAAATACTGGCAAGTCCCTTTCCTGCAAAGCTGGAGCAACAGCACTCTCCACTGGGGCCTCCTCGACGGTCACAGGCTCCAACGTCGCAGCCAGCTCTTCCTTCGCAGGTGCATGCAGCGAATCCTCTACAACCTGCGTAGCGTCAGTCGCAACAGGAGGATCCACATCTGTCGACGTGGAGAGATCTATTTCTTCCGCAGGCTCTGCGGCCCCCTCTTCAACTCTTGACTCCACAGCATCTTGTCCAGTTGGTGCTGGCTGATCCTCCTCTTCCACTCCTGGAGTAAAGTGAGCTGCAACCGGTGCCACCTCACTTGCGAATGCCAAATCCTCTCCACTGGCTGCAGGCAGCTCCTTCTCTTCCTTAACTGTCTCACGCTCATCGGAACTAGCAACAGGAGCAGCAATTGGAGCAGACAACAGCATCATTCTCAATCCGCGATTAAATGATCTCCGGGAATTGTCATCTAAGATTGTTGTGCCTTCATGTACTATAGGGGCAGGGGCTGCCTCCTCTTCAGCAACAGGAGAAGGAGTCGCTTCCCCTGTGATTACGGTTGCAGGAGTGGCCTCTCGGTCAACGAAGTGGTCACTAGCTTCCTCCTGAATGACATTGCCTGCGACTTCCACCTCATCAGCAGCTGAGGCAGGGGTAGCCTCCTCCTCAAGATCTGCAACAGGGACAGACACCTCCTCGAATTCAGTGCCAGCACTAGACTCCTCAGCAATCGGTCCAGGCGCAAACTCTTCTTCAACCGCGGAAGCGGGGACTTCAGATTCGTCAGCAATGGACCGAATGGCAGGCTCCTCATCGACAATGGGGGCTGGAAAATTTTTGTCCTCGATATGCTCGGAAGGGGAAGCCTCGTCCGCAGCAACTTCTACAGGGCCAGCGTCCTCCTCAACTAAGGGGGTCGGAACCTCTTCTAAATCAGACAGGGCACGGGAAGCTGGCGCCTCCACCTCAGGGGCCACCGCAGAAACCTTCGCTTCCTCTCCAATGGGAGCAGGCACCTCGCCCTTACCAGATTCAGGCAACTCTTTTTCTTCCACCACTGGGACAGTTATGACATCAACAGGGGACTCCTCCACAGGAGAAGGCACTTCCCTGTCCACAGATGCGGACAGCTCCTCCTCAACATCAGGGACAGACTCTCCCACAACTGAAGGCTCTGCTGCCAATGTGGAGACTTCATTCTCTTCAACGATCGGGGCAGGAGCAGCATCATCTTCAACAACACTGGCAGGAGCAGACTCCTCTTCAACGATTCCAGCAGGGGCTGCCTCCTTTTCAAACACTGGGGCTGCCGCTTCTTCCTCGACGGGGGCAGTAGCTGCGCGCTCTTCCACGACGGGGGCAGTAGCAGTCTCATCTTCAGCGACACCGGCAATAGCAGACTCCTTCTCGAGCACTGCGACAGGGGTTGCTTCGTGTTCAACAAGAGGGAGAGAGGCTTCATCTTCTTCAACCACCGGATCAGCTGCTTCCTCTGCAACAACAGGAACAGGAGCTACGCGCTCTTTCACGACGGGGTCAGGATCAGACTCCTTATCAATAACACTGGCAGGACCAGTCTCCTTTTCATCGACACCAGCAGGAGCAGACTCCTTCTCAAACACTGCGGCTGGGGCAGCTTCCTCTTCAATCACAGGATCAGCTGCTTCCTCTACAGGAGCAGGAGCAGCGCGCTCCTCAACGACGGGGTCAGGGGATGTCTCCTCTCCAACGACACCGGCAGGAGAAGACTCCTTATCAACAACACTGGCAGGACCAGCCTCCTCGTCATCGACACCGGCAGGAGCAGACTCCTTCTCGAGCACTGCGGTAGGGGCTGCTTCCTCTTCAACAACAGGCGGAGAGACTGCATCCTCTTCAACCACAGGATCAGCTACTTCCTCTGCGACAACAGGAACAGGAGCTGCGCGCTCCTCAACGACGGGGTCAGGAGAAGTCTCCTCTTCAACGACACCGGCAGGAGAAGACTCCTTATCAACAACACTGGCAGGATCAGCCTCCTCGTCATCGACACCGGCAGGAGCAGACTCCTTCTCGAGCACTGCGGTAGGGGCTGCTTCCTCTTCAACAACAGGCGGAGAGACTGCATCCTCTTCAACCACAGGATCAGCTACTTCCTCTACGACAACAGGAGCAGGAGCTGCGCGCTCCTCAACGACGGGGTCAGGAGAAGTCTCCTCTTCAACGACACCGGCAGGAGAAGACTCCTTATCAACAACACTGGCAGGATCAGCCTCCTCGTCATCGACACCGGCAGGAGCAGACTCCTTCTCGAGCACTGCGGTAGGGGCTGCTTCCTCTTCAACAACAGGGGAAGAGACTGCATCCTCTTCAACCACAGGATCAGCTACTTCCTCTGCGACAACAGGAGCAGGAGCTGCGCGCTCCTCAACGACAGGGTCAGGAGAAGTCTCGTCTCCAACGACACCGGCAGGAGAAGACTTATCAGCAACACTGGCAGGACCAGCCTCCTCGTCATCGACACCGGCAAGAGCAGACTCCTTCTCGAGCACTGCGGTAGGGACTGCTTCCTCTTCAACAACAGGCGGTGAGACTGCATCCTCTTCAACCACAGGATCAGCTACTTCCTCTGCGACAACAGGAGCAGGAGCTGCGCGCTCCTCAACAACAGGGTCAGGAGAAGTCTCCTCTTCTACGACACCAGCAGGAGCAGACTCCTTCTCGAGCACTGCGGTAGGGGCTGCTTCCTCTTGAACAACAGGGGAAGAGGCTGCGTCCTCTTCGACAACACGATCAGCTACTTCCTCTGCGACAACAGGAGCAGGAGCTGCGCGCTCCTCAACGACAGGGTCAGGAGAAGTCTCGTCTCCAACGACACCGGCAGGTGCAGATTCCTTCTCGAGGACAGCGGGAGGGGCTGCTTCCTCTGCAACAACAGGTACAGGAGAAGCGCGCTCCTCAACGACGGGGGCAGGAGCAGCCTCCTCCTCCTCGACACCGGCAGGACCTGATTCCTTCTCGAGAGCTGGGGCAGGGGCTGCTTTCTCTTCAACAAGAGGGAGAGAGGCTTCACCCTCTTCAACCAGAGGATCAGCTGCATCCTCTGCAACAACAGGAGCAGGAGCTGCGCGCTCCTCAACGACAGGGCCAGCTGCATCCTCTTCAACAACACCGGCAGCAACGGACTCCTCCTCAATGAGACCGGCAGGAGTAGCATCATCTTCACCGACACCAGCAGGAGCAGACTCCTTCTCGAGCACTGGGGCAGGGGCTGCTTCGTCTTCAACAAGAGGCGGAGAGGCTTCATCTTCTTCAACCACAGGATCAGCTGCTTCCTCAGCAACAACAGGAGCAGAAGCTGCGCGCTCCTCGACGACGGGGTCAGGAGTGTCTTCTTCAACGACACCAGCAGGACCAGATTCCTTCTCGAGAACTGGGGCGGGGGCTGCTTCCTCTTCAACAACAGAGGGAGAGGCTGCATCCTCTTCAACACCTCGATCAGCTACTTCCTCTGCAACAACAGGAGCAGGAGCTGCGCGCTCCTCAACGATGGGATCAGGAGCAGTGTCTTCTTCAATAATACTGGCAGGAGCAGACTCCTTATCAATAACACCGGCAGGACCAGCCTTCTCTTCATCGATACCGGCAGGAGCAGACTCCTTCTCGTGCACAGCGGCAGGGGCTACTTCCTCTACAACAACAGGTGCAGGAGCAGCGCGCTCCTCAACGACGGGGTCAAGAGCAGTCTCCTCGTCATCGACACCGGCAGGAGCAGACTCCTTCTCGAGCACTGGGGCTGAGGCTGCTTCCTCTTCAACAGCAGGGGGAGAGGCTGCATCCTCTTGACCAACAGGATCAGCTGCTTCCTCTACAACAGCAGTGGCAGCAGCTGCGCGCTCCTCAACGACAGGATCACGAGCAGTCTCCTCTTCAACGACACCAGCAGGAGCAGTCTCCTCCTCAACGACTCCAGCAGGGGCAGTCTCTCCATCAAAAGCAGGCGTCACAACGTCTTTCGTTTCAACCGCCAGAGCAGAGATCCCCGCTTCATCGGCAACAGGGGCTGACAATTCCCTCTCCGCAATAACAGGGGGAGAAGCTGCATCCTCCGCAACGACCGCTACACTAGAATTATCTTGTCGAGAAGCACAGGTAGGGCTCGCCTCTTCTTCAACAATGGGTGCAGGTGAAGCCTTCACTGCAACAGCGGGGTCAGTGGCAGCCTTCTCGTCAACAACGGATACAGCGAGCGAGCGGTCCGATGAGGATGGCACCTCCATCTCAGAGACTTCCGGGGCCAAACCTGAAGCCTCTTCAAGCAGAGGGGTGGAACCTTCCTCCAAAATCTCTGCAGGACTCTGTTTGTCCTCCACCACGGGAACAGCACCTTCAACAACAGGATCTTCCAGAACAGGGCCAACCGTCGAGTCCTCCTTTTCGGGCACTGGGAACTCTTCCCCTGCTGTCGGAGCCTCCACGTCTTCAGCTGAGGCACGGTCGAAAGCTCCAGCCTCGAACTCAGGAGCAGTGGTAGAAGCCATCACGTCCTCAGTTAAGGCTTCACTTGGCACAGCAACAGAAGGGGCAGGCGCTTCAAGGGGTGCAGACACCTCCTCCGAAACAGATTCAGGCACTTCCTTTTCTTCCACAACTGGGGCCGCCAAGACATCAACAGGTGAATCCTCCACAGCAGCACTCACTTCCGGCTTCACAGGAGCAGACAGATCCTCGTCTACAACTGGGGTAGCCTCTGCAACCACTCGAGGCTCAACCACGGGCTCTGCCTCAACTCCAGACCCCTCCATGGGCACAGCCACTTCATCCTCCACCGCTGTGGACACGTCCTTCTTCACAGATGTAGGCAATTCCATTTCGTCCACAACTGGGGCCACCGACACATCAACAGGTGAATCCTCCAAAGGAGAAGGCACTTCCCTCTCCACAGGTGCGGACCCCTCTTCTCGAATAGGCCTGTCCTCTGGCGATACTGCAGGTTCCACATCTGCCAATGTGGAGGGATCCATTTCTTCTGCAGGCTCCGAGGCTCCCTCATGAACTTGTGACCCCACAACCAGTGCAGGCAGATCCTTAACTTCCAAATCTGGAGCAACAGCGCTCCGCACTGGGGCCTCCTCCTCGGGCGAAGCCACATCATTCTCCACCGGTGCAGGCAAATCGCTCTCCTCTCGAACAGCGGCAGCATCTTCATCAGATGGAGTCAACTGATTCTCCTCTTCCACTACTGGAGTACAGCGAGCTGCAACCGGTGCCTCCTCACCTTCGGATGCCAAATCCACTGCAATGGCTGCAGGCAGCCCCTTCTCCTCCTTCACTGCATCAGGCTCATCGGAACTAGCAGATACTGCAGCAAGGTCTCTTACATATGATCTCCAGGAACTGTCATCTGAGATTGGAGGCCCCTCTTCAACAGCAGGGCCAGCGGCTGCCGCCTCTTCGGCAACTGGAGCAGGAGAATCCTCTTCAATGATGGTGTCACGAGTGGTCTCCTCTTCGGCAACACCGGCAGCAGTAGCGTCCTCTTCATTAACAACGGCAGGAGCAGGCTCCTTCTCAAACACCAGGGTACGGGCAGCTCCTTCTTCAACAACGTCTATAGGAGCAGACTTCTCTTCAAACACTGCGGAAGGTGCTGCACCCTCTTCAGCAACGGCGGCAGGGACTGCGCGCTCCTCAATAACGGGGGCAACCTCATCCTCAGTGACACCAGTAGGGGCAGGCTCCTCTTCAAAGACGGGGGAAGGAGCAGCCCCCTCATAAACGACAGGGGCACGAGCAGACTCCTCTACAACCACTCCAGCAGGAGCTGAGTCCTTTTCCAGCACTGCGGCAGGGGCTGCTTCCTCTTCAACAACAGGGGCAGGAGCGGGCTCGTCTCCAGCAGCAATGGCAGGCGCAAGTTCGTTGTCAGTGACACCGGCAGGAGCAGTTCCCTCTTCAAAGACGGGAGCAGGAGCAGCCTCGTCATCGGGAACAACAGCAGGAGCAGATTCCTCCACAACGACACCAGCAGGAGCTGACTCCATTTCGAGCAATGGCGATGGTGCTGTTCCCTCCTCAACAACAGGGCTAGCAGCAGGCTCCTCTTCAGCAACAACGGCAGGAGGAACCTCCTTCTCAGTGACACCAGTAGGGGCAGTCTCCTTCTCTAAGGCGGGGGCAGGAGCAGCCTCGACTTCAGGAACAACAGCAGGAGCAGATTCCTCCACAACGACACCAGCAGGAGCTGACTCCATTTCGAGCAATGGCGATGGTGCTGTTCCCTCCTCAACAACAGGGCTAGCAGCAGGCTCCTCTTCAGCAACAACGGCAGGAGGAACCTCCTTCTCAGTGACACCAGTAGGGGCAGTCTCCTTCTCTAAGGCGGGGGCAGGAGCAGCCTCGTCATCGGGAACAACAGCAGGAGCAGATTCCTCCACAACGACACCAGCAGGAGCTGACTCCATTTCGAGCAATGGCGATGGTGCTGTTCCCTCCTCAACAACAGGGCTAGCAGCAGGCTCCTCTTCAGCAACAACGGCAGGAGGAACCTCCTTCTCAGTGACACCAGTAGGGGCAGTCTCCTTCTCTAAGGCGGGGGCAGGAGCAGCCTCGACTTCAGGAACAAAGGCCTGAGCAGGCTCCTTATCAACGGATTCAGCAGGAGCTGAATCCTTTTCGAGCACTGGCGCAGGTGCTATTTCCTCTTCAACAACAGGGGCAGGAGCGGGCTCGTCTCCAGCAGCAATGGCAGGCGCAAGTTCGTTGTCAGTGACACCGGCAGGAGCAGTTCCCTCTTCAAAGACGGGAGCAGGAGCAGCCTCGTCATCGGGAACAACAGCAGGAGCAGATTCCTCCACAACGACACCAGCAGGAGTTGACTCCTTTTCGAGCAATGGCGAAGGTGCTGTTTCCTCTTCAACAACAGGGGTAGGAGCAGGCTCGTCTTCAGCAGCAACGGCAGGGAGAACCTCCTTCTCAGTGACACCAGCAGGGGCAGGCTCCTCTTCTAAGGCGGGGGCAGGAGCAGTCTCGACTTCAGGAACAAACGCCTGAGCAGGCTCCTCTTCAACCACTCCAGCAGGAGCTGACTCCTTCTCCAGCACTGGCGCAGGGGCTGCATCCTCTTCAACAACAGGGGCAGGAGCGGGCTCGTCTCCAGCAGCAATGGCAGGCGCAAACTCCTTCTCAGTGACACCGGCAGGAGCAGTTCCCTCTTCAAAGGCGGGGGCACGAGCAGCCTCGACTTCAGGAACAAAGGCCTGAGCAGACTCCTCTTCAACGGATTCAGCAGGAGTTGACTTCTTCTCGAGCACTAGCGCAGGGGCTCCTTCCCCGTCAACAACAGCGGCCGGAGCAGGCTCGTCTTCAGCAGCAATGGCAGGCGCAGACTCCTTCTCAGTAACACCGGCAGGACCAGTTCCCTCTTCAAAGACGGGGCCACGAGCAGTCTCGTCACCAGGAACAACAGCAGGAGCAGATTCCTCCTCAACGACTCCAGCAGGAGCTGACTCCTTTTCGAGTACTGGCGCAGGGGCTGCTTCCTCTTCAACATCAGGGGCAGGAGCTGACTCCTTTTCGAGTACTGGCGCAGGGGCTGCTTCCTCTTCAACATCAGGGGCAGGAGCAGGCTCGTCTTCAGCAGCAACGCCAGGCGCAAACTCCTTCTCAGTGACATCGGTAGGGGCAGGCTCGTCATCTAAAGCGGAGCCAGGAGCAGCCTCGTCTTCAGGAACAACAGCAGGAGCAGGCTCGTCCTCAACGACTCCAGTAGGAGCTGACTCCTTTTCGAGCGATGGCGAAGGTGCTGTTTCCTCTTCAACAACAGGGGTAGCAGCAGGCTCCTCTTCAGCAACAACGGCAGGAGGAAACTCCTTCTCAGTGATACCAGTAGGGGCAGTCTCCTTCTCTAAGGCGGGGGCGGGACCAGCCTCGACTTCAGGAAGAAGGGCAGGAGCAGACTCCTGCTCAACGACTCCAGCAGGAGCTGACTCCTTTTCCAGCACTGACGCAGGGGCTGCTTCCTCTTGAGATAGAGGGGGAGGAGCAGGCTCGTCTTCAGTAGCAACGGCGGGGGGAACCTCCTTCTCACTGACACCAGTAGGGCAAGTCTCCTCCTCTAAGGCGGGGCCAGGAGCAGCCTCGTCTTCAGGAACAACATCAGGAGCAGGCTCGTCCTCAACGACTCCAGCAGGAGCTGACTCCTTTTCGAGCAATGCCGATGGTGCTGTTTCCTCCTCAACAACAGGGGTAGCAGCAGGCTCCTCTTCAGCAACAACGGCAGGAGGAAACTCCTTCTCAATGACACCAGCAGGGGCAGGCTCCTCTTCTAAGGCGGGGGCAGGACCAGCCTCGACTTCAGGAACAACGGCAGCAGCAGACGACTCCTCAACGACTCCACCAGGAGCTGACTCTTTTTCGAGCACTGCCGCAGGGGCTGCTTCCTCTTCAGCAACAGGGGCACGAGCAGGCTCGTCTTCAGCAGCAATGGCAGGCGCAAACTCCTTCTCAGTGACACCGGTAGGGGCAGGCTCCTCTTCTAAGGCGGGGACAGGAGCAACCTCGACTTGAGGAACTTGAGCAGGAGCAGACTCCTCCTCAACGACTTGAGCAGGAGCTGCTTCCTTTTCGAGCACTGGTGCAGGGGCTGCTTCCTCTTCAACAACTGGGGCACGAACAGGCTCGTCTTCAGCAACAACGGGAGGCGTGAACTCCTTCTCAGTGTCACCGGTAGGGGCAGGCTCCTCTTCTAAACCGGGGACCGGACCAGCCTCCTCTTCAGGAATAACGGCAGGAGCAGACTCCTCCTCAACGACTCTAGCAGGAGGTGACTCCTTTTCGAGCACTGGCGCAGGGGCTGCTTCCTCTTCAACAACAGGGGTAGGAGCAGGCTCGTCTTCAGCAGCAACGCCAGGCGCAAACTCCTTCTCAGTGACATTGGTAGGGGCAGGCTCCTCTTCTAAGGCGGGGACAGGAGCAGCCTCGTCTTCAGGAACAACAGCGGGAGCAGACTCCCCCTCAACGACCTGAGCAGGAGCTGCTTCCTTTTCGAGCACTGGCGCAGGGGCTGCTTCCTCTTCAACAACAGGGGCATGAGCAGGCTCGTCTTCAGCAGCAACGCCAGTCGCAAACTCCTTCTCAGTGACATCGGTAGGGGCAGGGTCGTCTTCTAAGGCGGGGCCAGGAGCAGCCTCGTCTTCAGGAACAACAGCGGGAGCAGACTCCCCCTCAACGACCTGAGCAGGAGCTGCCTCCTTTTCGAGCACTGGCGCAGGGGCTGCTTCCTCTTCAACAACAGGAGCATGAGCAGGCTCATCTTCAGCAGCAACGCCAGTCGCAAACTCCTTCTCAGTGACACCAGTAGGGGCAGTCTCCTCTTCTAAGGCGGGGGCAGGACCAGCCTCGACTTCAGGAAGAAGGCCAGGAGCAGACTCCTCCTCATCGACTCCAGCAGGAGTTGCCTCCTTTTTTAGCACTGGGGCAGGGGCTGCTTCCTCTTGAACAATAGGGGCATAAGCAGGCTCGTCTTCTGTAGCAATGGCAGGGGCAACGTCCTTCTCGATGACGCCGGGAGGAGCGGCGTCCTCTTCAAAGACATCGGTAGAAGCAGCCTCCTGTTCAGGGACAGCGGCAGGGGCGGACTCCTTTTCAACGACAGGGGCAGGGGCTGCACGCTCATCAATGACGGAGGGAGGAGCAGACTCCTCTTCAATTACTTTTGGAGAGGCTGGTTCCCCTTCAACAACGGGGGGAGAACTTGCATCCCCCTCAACAACCGGCTCACGGGAAGCATCTCGTCCAGCAGTACTGAAAGGGATCGACTCCTCCAATGTGGAGAAATCTTTCTGTGCTGCTTGCTCTGAGGCAGTCTCTTCAACTTGTGACTCCACAATTGCCGGCAAATCCCTTTGCTCCACAATTGGAGCGTCAGGGCTGTCCGTTACGGTCTCTTCCACGGGCACATCCACTTCATCCTTCACCGTTGCATGCACATCTGCCTTCACAGATTCAGGCAATTTTGTTTCTTCCAAAACTGGGGCCGCAGGGTCATCCACACGTAACTCGTCCACTGGAAATGGCACTTCCCTCTCCACAGGTGCATACTGCGACTCCTCTACAGCAGGCGTACTTTCGGGCGCAACTGCAGGCTGAACATCAGTAACGTGAGCTGCAACCGATGCCTCCTCACTTGCGGATGCCAAATCCTTCTCTTCGTTAACTACAGTAGGCTCATCGGAAATAGCAGCAGGAGGAGGCGACTGGGAAGCGGGGACATCATTCTCAATTTCGCTTTTAAATGATCTCCAGGAAACGTCATCTGAGATTGGAATCTCTTCATCAACTACGGGGGCAGGAGCTTCTGTCTCTTCGGCGACTGGGGCAGGAGAAGTCTCTTCCTCAACAACTGCACGAGGGGTAACCTCACCTTGAACGGCAGGGGCTGCCACTTCCTTGTCCTCAACAGCAAGGGCAGAAGCAGCATCTTCCTTCAGATCAGGGCCAAGAGTAGTTTTCTTCTCCGAAACCGGCGCAGGGGTACAGTCTTCCTCAACCAAGAAGGACGGGACCGCTGACTCCTCAACAGCTTGTATAGAGGAAGTCTTCTCCGGAGCAATAGGGGAAGCCTCCTCTTCACCAATGGGGGCTGGGAGTTCCTTGTCCTCGACATAAGGGGAAGGTGCAGCCGCGTCCTTAGCAACCATAGCAGGAGCAGCGTCTTTCTTCACAAAAGGAGCAGCATCCTCAGCAACAACAACAGACACAGGCTCTTCATCAATAACTGCAGCTGGACGATCCGCCTCCACAGTAGACAAGGATTGGGCTGGCAAGCCCTCTTCCGCAGGACCAGCCTCAGCTTTACCCGAATCAGGATCCCCAGCAGATGGAGTCAAAGGGGACACATCCGCTACCAGGGTAGGACTCGAGACATTATCATGCAATCTCGGGGCGTTCTCCTCAGCAGCTGGGACAGGCTGTTCCTGGTCTTCGACATCCAAAGCATTCGAAGCAGGGACCACAATCTCCTTCGACTCCGCTACTGGGACAGCCGCTTCTCCTTCTAAAGGAGTCGAAACGTGCTCCTCATCAATTCCTCGTGCAGGGTGATCCTCTCCCTCGAGAATAGGTGCAGCGGCAGGCTCTTCACCAATAACAGCGGTCGAATTTTCCGACTCTTCGACAAGGGGGGAAGTGCCAGCATCCTCCACAACAAAGGGTTCCGAGTCCACCTTCTCTTCAGCAGTAGTAGCACGGGTACCCTCCTCTTCATCAACGGGGGATGCCGTCACCTCACCCTCATCAACAATTCCAGCAGGGGTACCAACTTCATCAGCACTACCGGCGACGACATCCTTCACATCAACAACGGATGCACCGGCAGCCCCCACATCGGCACGCCCTTCAAGAACAGGGACAGGGAGTGACTCCTCCTCCACCGGCGGGGCATCCTCACTCTCGCTTTCAAGAACGGGAGCTGGGAAATCCTTCTCCTCGACAGCAGGGGCACGAGAAACCTCCTCCTCAACATCCGGCCCAGCGACACACTCTGTTGCAACGATGGAAGGAAATTCCTTCTCCTCAGCAGCTGGGACAGGGGCAGACTCCCCCTCAGTAGTGGCCACAGGGGTAACACCCTCTCCTTGAAATGCTGGGATTGAGACAGCCTTCTCCTCAGCAGCTGGGGCAATTCCAGAGTCTTCAATGTTTGCACCAAGAGCACCCTCCTGTCCTACGAAGGGGCCTGCGAAATCCGTTTCCTCAACAGTTGGGGCAGGGGATGGCATGTCAACAGCTGGAGCAGGAGCAGGCTCCTCTTCAGCAACAACGGCAGGGGCTACCTCCTTCTCAAAGACACCGGTAGGGGCAGTCTCCTCTTCAAATACAGGGGCAGGAGCAGCCTCGTCTTCAGGAACAACGGCAGGAACAGAATCCTCCTCAGAGGCAGGGGCACATGAAGACTCTTCTTCAACGACTCCAGCAGGAGCTGACTCCTTTTCCAGCACTGGGGCAGGGGTTGCGCGCTCTTCAACAACAGGGGCAGGAGCAGACTCCTCTTCAGCAACAACGGCAGGGGGAACCTCCTTCTCAGAGACACCGGTAGGGGGAGTCTCCTCTTCAAAGACAGGGGCAGGAGCAGCGTCTTCCTCAACGGTAGGGGCACGAGCAGACTCCTCTTCAACGACCCCAGCAGGAGCTGACTCCTTTTCCAGCACTGGCGCAGGGACTGCTTCGTCTTCAAGAACAGGGGCCGGAGTAATCTCGTCTTCAGCAGAACCGGCAGAGGGAACCTCCTCAATGTCGCTGGTAGGAGCAGCAACGACAGGGGGAACCTCCTTCTCAGTGACACCAGTAGGGGCAGGCTCCTCTTCTAAGGCGGGGGTAGGAGCAACCTCGTCTTCAGGAACAACGGCAGGAGCAGACTCCTCCTCAAGGACTCCAGCAGGAGCTGACTCCTTTTCCAGCACTGCGGCAGGGGCTGCGTGCTCTTCAATACCAGGGGCAGGAGCAGGCTCGTCTTCAGTGGCAACGGCAGGGGCAACCTCCTTCTCAATGACGCCGGTAGGAGCAGCGTCCTCTTCAAAGACGGCGCCACTCACACCCTTTTCTGCGAAGTCGGGGGGTGCAACATCAGTCTCCTCAACAGCTCCGGCAGGGAAAGTCTCACTCACAGCAACAGGCGCAGGAGTGCTCTCTTCCTCAACGATAGCGCCTGGGACTTCCTTCTCCACCAAGGCTGGGAAAGTAGGGGCCCCCTCCTCGGCAGGAGGGGCAGGCTTGCCCTCCTCATCAACGACAGGGGAAGAGACTTCCTTGTCCTCAACAGCTGGAGAAGGGGCAGCCTCCTCCTTGAAGTCTGCTCCGGGGGCACCCTCTTCTCTAACTAAAGGGGCCAAGACATCCTTCTCATCATCTGAGGCAGGTGCAGCCTCCTCATCAGCTGCATCAGGGGCCTGCTCAGAAACGACAGGGGCTGGTAGCTCCTTCTCCTCCATAGCCAAGGGTGTAGGAGATGCCTCCTCTTCAGCATTCAAAACAGGGGCAGCGTCCTCTTCAATGACAGTGGACGGAACTTCCATTCCTTCCACTGCCTCAGAAGCAGCAGGGGCAGCCTCCTCATCAACAACAGGGACAACAACCTTCTTCTCTTCAACCACCGGGGCAGAGGTCCCGGATTCTTCAGGAACAGGGACTGAAAATTCCCTCTCCTCAACAACGGGGGGTGAAGCTGCATCCTCCTCAACAACTGGTACACTGGAAGCATCTTTTGCAGCACTACTGGCAGGGCTCGCCTCCTCTTCAACAACGGGTACAGGGGAAGCCTTCATTTCAACAGCGGGGTCAGTGGCAGCCTCCTCCTTAATAGCCGATTCCACATCGACAGGAACCGAGTCCTCCAAATAGGCTGGCAGCTCCATATCAGACACTTCCGACTCCAAAACTGAAGCCTCTTCAACCACAGGGGCGGAACCATCCTGCAAAATCTCTGCAGGAGCCTCCTTCTCCTCCACCACGGGAACAGCACCCTCAACAACAAGAGCTTCCTCAATAGGGCCAACTGACTTGTCCTCCTTTACTTCCACTACCTCGGTACCAGCAGGGACAGCGGCTTCTACATCAGCAATGGCTGGAAATTCCTTCTCTTCAAAGCCGGGAAATCGTGCTGCATCCTCCTCGACAACGGGTACATTGGCAGGCTCTTGTCCAGTAGTAGTTGTAGGGGTGGCCTCGTCTTCAGGGGAATCCCTTTGTTCACTATCGGGATCAGAGGCAGCCTCCTCCTCGACAACAGGTGCAGGCTTAATATCTTCCACAACATGCGGGGTAGCGACAGCCATCTCATCACTAACAGGAAAAGAGGCAACATCCTCGTCAACAAGATGTGAATGAGGTGCTTGCTCCTCCTCAATGGACACAGAAGCCGCATCAATAGGAGCACACGCCTCCTCCTCCGAATCAGCTGGTAAATCCCAGTCTCCAACATCCGGTGCCGTACCTCCAGCGACCTCGTGCACAGGGGTAACAACATCGTCTGCTTTGGAAAGAGGCAACTCCTCCTTCACAAGAGAAGCATCTTCCACTCCTTGCGCTGCCTCCATAGCAGATGCCTCCACCTCAGGAGCAGACAAATCCTCTTCCACTGCTGCAGGCGACTCCTTGACTTCAGCCAATGGGGCAGCCTTCTCCACAACAGGGGTAGTTTCTGCAAATGGTGCTTCAACTTCACGTGCCAACTCAGGAACTTCAGGTGCGACCGCAGCCACCGGGGCAGTCTCCTCAATGGGCACAGGCATATCCACCACAGCCGCTGACTCCTTCTCCCGCACTGCAGCAGGGGCTGCTTCCCCTTCAACAACAGGAGCAGGAGCAGGCCCGTCTTCAATAGCTACGGCTGAGGCAGCGTCCTTCCCAGAGGAACCGGTAGGAGCAGACACCTCTTCGAAGACGGGGGCAGAACCAGCCTCCTCCTCAACGATAGGGGCACTAGCAGACTCTTCTTCAACAACTCCAGCTGGAGCTGACTCCCTTTCTACCACTGCGGCAGGGGCTGCTTTATCTTCAAAAACTGAAGTAGGAGCAGGCTCCTCATCAGCAACAACGGCAGCGCCAAACTCCTTCTCTGTGACACTAGAAGGGGCAGTCCCCGCTTCGAAGACGGGGGCAGGTCCAGTCTCCTCCTCAACAATAGGCGCACGAGCAGACTCCTCCTCAACGATACCAGTAGGACCTGACTCCTCTTCGAGCAATGCAGAAGGTGTTGCTTCCTCATCAACAACAGGTGCACGAGCAGGCTCCTCTTCAGCAACAATGGCAGGGGGAACCTCCTTCTCAATAATGCCGGTACGAGCAGTGTCCTCTTCAAAGGCGGGGGCAGGTGCAGCTTCGTCTTGAGGAACAACAGCAGGAGCAGACTCCTCCTCAACGACTCCAGCAGGAGCTGACTCCTTTTCGAGCACAGGCGCAGGGGCTGCTTCCTCTTCAGCAACAGGGGCAGGAACAGGCTCCTCTTTACTAGCAACGGCAGGGGGAACCTCCTTCTCAGTGACACCAGTAGGGGCACGATCCTCTTCTAAGGCGACGGCAGGAGCAACCCCGACTTCAGGAACATCAGCAGGAGCAGACTCCTCCTCAACGACTCCAGCAGGAGCTGACTCTTTTTCGAGCAATCCAGAAGGTGTTGCTTCCTCATCAACCACAGCGGCAGAAACAGGCTCCTCTTCAGCAACAACGGCAGGCGCAAACTCCTTCTCAGTGACACCGGTAGGAGAAGGCTCCTCTTCTGAGGCAGGGGCAGGACCAGTCTCCTCTTCAGGAACAACGGCAGGAGCAGACTCCTCCTTAACAACTCCAGCAGGAGCTGCCTCCTTTTCGAGCACTGGGGCAGGGGCTGCTTCCTCTTCAACAACAGGGGCATGAGCAGGCTCGTCTTCAGCAGCAACGGCAGGCGCAAACTCCTTCTCAGTGACACCAGTAGGAGCAGGCTCCTCTTCTGAGGCAGGGGCAGGACCAGCCTCCTCTTCAGGATCAACGGCAGGAGCAGACTCCTCCTCAACAACTCCAGCAGGAGCTGCCTCCTTTTCGAGCACTGGTGCAGGGGCTGCTTCCTCTTCAACATCAGGGGCACGAGCAGGTTCGTCTTCACCGACAACGGCAGGCGCAAACTCCTTCTCAGTGACACCGGTAGGAGCAGGCTCCTCTTCAGGAACAACGGCAGGAGCAGACTCCTCCTCAACGACTTGAGCAGGAGCTGCCTCCTTTTCGAGCACTGGTGCAGGGGTTGCTTCCTCTTCAACAACAGGGTCAGGAACAGGCTCGTCTTCAGCAACAACGGCAGGCACAAACTCCTTCTCAGTGACACCGGTAGGAGAAGGCTCCTCTTCTGAGGCAGGGGCAGGACCAGTCTCCTCTTCAGGAACAACGGCAGGAGCAGACTCCTCCTTAACAACTCCAGCAGGAGCTGCCTCCTTTTCGAGCACTGGGGCAGGGGCTGCTTCCTCTTCAACAACAGGGGCATGAGCAGGCTCGTCTTCAGCAGCAACGGCAGGCGCAAACTCCTTCTCAGTGACACCAGTAGGAGCAGGCTCCTCTTCTGAGGCAGGGGCAGGACCAGCCTCCTCTTCAGGATCAACGGCAGGAGCAGACTCCTCCTCAACAACTCCAGCAGGAGCTGCCTCCTTTTCGAGCACTGGTGCAGGGGCTGCTTCCTCTTCAACATCAGGGGCACGAGCAGGTTCGTCTTCACCGACAACGGCAGGCGCAAACTCCTTCTCAGTGACACCGGTAGGAGCAGGCTCCTCTTCAGGAACAACGGCAGGAGCAGACTCCTCCTCAACGACTTGAGCAGGAGCTGCCTCCTTTTCGAGCACTGGTGCAGGGGCTGCTTCCTCTTCAACATCAGGGGCACGAGCAGGTTCGTCTTCACCAACAACGGCAGCCGCAAACTCCTTCTCAGTGACACCGGTAGGAGCAGGCTCCTCTTCAGGAACAACGGCAGGAGCAGACTCCTCCTCAACGACTTGAGCAGGAGCTGCCTCCTTTTCGAGCACTGGTGCAGGGGCTGCTTCCTCTTCAACATCAGGGGCACGAGCAGGTTCGTCTTCACCAACAACGGCAGGCGCAAACTCCTTCTCAGTGACACCGGTAGGAGCAGGCTCCTCTTCAGGAACAACGGCAGGAGCAGACTCCTCCTCAACGACTTGAGCAGGAGCTGCCTCCTTTTCGAGCACTGGTGCAGGGGCTGCTTCCTCTTCAACATCAGGGGCACGAGCAGGTTCGTCTTCACCAACAACGGCAGCCGCAAACTCCTTCTCAGTGACACCGGTAGGGGCTGGGAAATCTGTCTCTGACACTACCGGTGTCAAAACTGAAGCCTCTTCGTCCACAGGGGAGGAAACTTCCCCGAACGTCTCTGCAGGAATCTCCTTCTCTTCAAACACTGGCGAAGCATCCTCACGAACTGGAGCACTTTGAATAGCAGCAACTACTGGGTCCTCCTTTACTGGCCGAGGCAACTCGTCCTTTGCTGCTGGGGCTGGCTCTTCTACAGCTGAGTTAGGGCCCAAAGCTCTTGCCTCGACGCCAGGAGCCGGCGCTTCAACATTCTCTTCCTCATTTCGAGCTTCCGTTGTCACCTCAGCTGCTTCTTTGGGAGCATGCACCTCTTCGTCAAAAGATTCAGGCAAATCCTTAGTTTCCACAACCGGAACAGGCAAGTCATCAACAAGACCCTCCTCCACTGGGGTGGTCACTTCCCCTTCCACAGGTACATGCAGCTCCTCCTCTACAACTGGGGTACCTTGACCATCAACTCGAGGCTCAACTTTTGGCAATGTGGAGAGGTGGTGTTCATCTGCATGCTCAGGAGCCTCCTCTCTAACGGGTGACTCCACCACAAGTGGCGGCAAATCCTTTTCATCCACAGCAGCTTTCTGAGAGACAGCATCCTCCTCAACAATGGGCGAAATACCAGCCTCCTCATCAACAGCAGGGAACACCCGTTCCTTGACCTCGTCTACCGGTCGAGCCGGCGACTCCTCCACACTCAAAACTGGGGCAGCAACTTGGGCACTGTCCTCTGCTGGGACTTCACTCGAGTCAACCCCATGAGTAGGGGAAGTATCCTCCACAGCACTGGGTGCACCGGGAGCTTCCACTTCAACAATAGGTACATCGATAGGATCTTCTTGAGAAATGGGCGATCCGGCAGCCCCTTCTTTAACAATGGGAGCTGCGAGTTCCTTCTCCGCGATAACAGGGGAAGGAACAGCTGCTTCTTCAACCAACGAAGATGCAACCCCGCTCTCGAAATCAGCCGGGGCAGGGGAAGCAGACTCAGCAACAGTTGCAGGAGATGACTCTTCATCCACAGTAGCGGCAGGAAGATCCAACTCCTCAAAAGCCAGGGAATGGGCTGGCGCGGCCTCCTCCTCAGCAACAGCAGTGTCAAGCGGGGTAGCCAACCCTTCCTCAGACTGAGGAAGGAACTCCCTATCACCCACCAAATCCGGAGTCTCCTCAGAAACAGTCGAAGGGTCAGCCTCCTCTTCCACGATGGGAGTCTGGACCTCCTCTTCCTTCTCCTGCGCCAGGGGGACCGTCTCTTCAACAGCAGGGACCTGCTGTTCATTGTCCCAAACAGCCGAAGGAGATGCAACAGCTCCCTCAGCGGCCGGAGTCTCATCTACCTTTGATTCTGACAGTAGGGAAGGGGAAGTATCCTCAGCAACCGACAGAGGCATAGCCCTTTCACCAACCAAAGGCTGCGGAATCTCTTCCTCTTCAATGACTGAGGTCGCAACTTCCTTCTCCCGAGGAACGGGGGAAGGGGCACCGACATCCCCGTCCAATATTGCAACGCCTGCCTGCTCTTCACCAATGGTAGCACGGGTGTCCTCATCTTCGTCAACGACGGCCGAAGTCGTCGACTCCTTATCAACAACAAAACCAGGGGTACCCTCTTCATCACCTCGCGCAGCAATGACTTCCTTCTCTTCAACTGCAGATGGAGACGCTGCCTCCAACTCGGGTAAAGCATTTGGGGCAACACCTTCAACATCCAGGGTTGGGAGATCCTCATCATGAGTTGAAGGGACAGAGGCAGCCGCCTCTTCATGAGAGGGTACTGAGACTTGCGCCTCGTCAAAAACGGGGGAAGAGGCAGTCTCCTCTTGAACATCGGGGGGAGCAGGAACATCTTCTTGGACGGAGGGTAGTGTGAAATCCTTCTCCCCAACAGCTGGGGCAGGCGCAATGTCTTCAAAATGTGCGGCAGCCGGATCCTCGTGTTCTACAACGGGAGCAGGGATTTCCTTGTCCTCAACAACTGGCAAATGGGAAGCCTCGTCCTCAACATCAGAGCCAACGGCACCCTCCTCAACCTGGCCGGGGATTGAAACTTCCTTCTCCTCAACAGACGGGACAGAGGCAGACTCCTGCTCGGCAGAAGGAACCTCTTCTTCAGTAACCGAGTCCGGGACACTCTTCTCCTCAACAGCTGCGGTAGGCGCAATGTCTTCGAGATGTGCGGCAGCCGCATCCTCGTGTTCTACAACGGGAGCTGGGATTTCCTTGTCCTCAACAACTGGCAAATGGGAAGCCTCGTCCTCAACATCAGAGCCAACGGCACCCTCCTCAACCTGGCCGGGGATTGAAACTTCCTTCTCCTCAACAGACGGGACAGAGGCAGACTCCTGCTCGGCAGAAGGAACCTCTTCTTCAGCAACCGGGTCCGGGACACTCTTCTCCTCAACAGCTGCGGTAGGCGCAACGTCTTCAAGATGTGCGGCAGCCGCATCCTCGTGTTCTACAACGGGAGCTGGAAATTCCTTCGTCTCAACTGGTGAGGAAGGGGCAGGGTCTTCAGTATTTGCGCCAGGGGCATCCCCTTCTTCAATGACGGGGCGCGCGAGTTCACTCTCCTGAACAGCTTGGGCAGTAGCGGACTCATCTTCAGAAGCAGGTACAGTTGTAACCTCCTCTTCAATGACAGGAGACGGGGATTCCTTGTCCTCCGTAGATGGGAAAGGCGGAGCCTTCTCAGCAACGGGTGCAGGTATGCTCTCCTCTTCAACGACGGTGCCTGGGACTTCCTTGTTGTCAACATCTGGGGCGGAGGTCTCTGTAGCAGCAGTCTCTTCTTCAGCAATACTGGTAGGTCTGGTCTCTTTTTCAACAGAAGGTACAGGGACATCCTCCTGTCCAACAGCGGGTTCAGTGGCAACCTGTTCCTCAACAGGGGCAGTGCCAGCATCCTCTACAGCACTTGGGGCAGAGATATCCTTCGCATCAACAACCGGAAGAGACCTATCCTGCTCGTCAACTACAACTGAAAGAGGAGCTTCATCATCATCAGTGGCGTCGGAAGCCGCATCAATAGGAGGAGCAGAAACCTCCTCCGAGGCCGCTGGCACCTCTCGGTCTCCAATATCTGGAGTCGCAACCGCAGGCTGAATCACAGAGGACTCAACCTCGTCTGCAGGCGTAGCAAGAGACTCAGGGGATTCCTCCTCCGCTACAATAGGGGCATGGGCACCCGCCTCTTCAATCAATGGGGATGCAACCTTGCTCTCTAAATCAGCCGGGGCAGACTCAGTAACAAGTGCACGAGGAAACTCTTTATCCACAGCTGCGGCCGGGAGATCCGCCTCCTCAACAGTCTGGGAACGGGCTGGCGCGGCCTCCTCTTCAGCAATAGCTGGAACAGCCTTAGCCTCAACCGAAGAAGCATGCCCGATGGATGGAGAATCATCCGCAGCAAGGACTCCTTGGGCTTCTTCACTCGTTGCAACTCCCTCTCTCTTTTCAGCAAAGGCCTCCTGTGGAACAGCAGGATCAGTAGCAGCACTCTCCTGGACAACAGGAGAAGGGGATGCATCTCCCACAGCACTAGGGGTAGTGATATCCTTCTCGTCATCGCCTGGAACAGAGGTAGCATATTCGTCAGCTAAAGTAGATTGACGAGCCCCCTCATCATCCGCGTCCACAGGACCACAAGCCTCCTCCTCCAAGGAAGTAGGCAACTCCCGGTCTTCAAAATCTGGAGCCCCAACGGCAGCGACCCCGATCTCAGGGGAAACAACTTCGTCTGCTGCCGAAGGAGACAAATCCTCCTTCACAAGTGGGGCGACATCTTCCACTCCCTGCGCAGCCTCCTCAACAGGTGCCTTCACCTCAGCAGCAGACACCTCTTCCACAGGAACTGGCAAATCTTTCTGGGACAATTCTTCAGCAGGAACTGCAGCCTCATCGATAACTGGGGTTGGAATCTCATCTGCCACTGCTGCCGGAAACTCCTCGACTTCGGTCAATCGGGCGCCCTTCTCCACGACAGGGGCGACTTCTGCAGCTGGTGCCTCCACTTCACGGGCCACCTCGGGAACCTTCTCCTCAACTGGAGCTTCAGGTGCGAACGCGGTCGCTGGAGCTGTCTCGCCAATCGACTCGGACACATCAATGGGGATAGGCACCTCCTTTTCTTCAACATCAGGGGCAGTCTCTCCCAACTCCTCACCGGACTCCACGGCTTGTCCCAAAACATCAGGTGTTGCTTCTCCAATGGGTCCAGCACCGCTAACCTTTTGATCACCGGTTGGAGCTACCGGTGCCACATCCACTGCATGAGAGTCCTCCACAGAAGCCGGCAACTCCTTCTCTGATACTTCCGGTGACAAAACTGCAGCCTCATCCACCACAGGGGAAGCAACTTCCTTCGACACCTCTGCAGGAAACTCTTTCTCCTCCACGTCACTAGCACCACCCTCAGCAACCGGAGCATCCTGGACTCCGGTAACCAATGGATCCTGTTCTTCTGGCCCAGGCAACTCTTCCTCAACGACTGAGCCAGGATCCAAAGCTGGTGCCTTCACCTCAGGGGCCGCCGCAGAAACCTTCGCTTCCTCTTCAATGGGTGTAGGCACATCGTCCACACCAGATTCAGGCAACTCTTTCTCTTCCACAACTGGGGCAGCCAAGTCGTCAGCAGCTGACTCCTCCACTGGAGAAGGCACGTCCCTGTCCACAGGTGCGGACAGATCCTCCTCAACATCAGGGGCCGACTCTCTCGCAACTGACGGTTCTGCTGCCAATGTGGAGACTTCATCCTCCCCTGCTTCCATGGAGACTTCCTGTCCAACCGGTGACGCCGCAAACAGTGCCGGCATATCCTTTTGCTCCAAAGCTGAAGTATCTGTACTCTCCAGTGGGGCCTCTTTCGCCGGTAGAGCCACTCCGTCCTCCACAGAACCAGGCAATTCCTTCTCAACTGGAACTCGGGCTGCATCCTCTTCAGCTGGTTCAAGCTCAACCTTCTCTTTCGTTAGGGGAGCAATGTCAGATGTAACTGGTGCCTTCTCACTCGGGGCGGACAACTCCTTCGCAATAGATGCAGGCAGCTCCTTCTCTTTCTCAGGTGCAGCAGACTCATCACCACTAGCAGATACTGCAGCAATAGGAGCGGCCTGGGAAGCAGAGACTACATCATTCTGAAGTTCTCTTTTGTATGATCTCCAGGAATCATCCGACTTCGGAGGCTCCTCTTCAACAACAGGGCCCGGGGCTGCCTTCTCTTCGGCGACTGGGGACGGAGGCTCCTCTTCAATGACGGCGTCACGAGTGGGTTCCTCCTCATCAACGGCAGGAGCAGACTCCTTCTCAAACACAGGGGCAGGGGCAGCTTCCTCTTCAACAACAGGAGCAGGAGCAGTCTCGTGTTCAGAGACAACGGCAGGGGAAACCTCCTTCCCAGAGACACCGGTAGCGGCAGACTCCTCTTCAAAGACGGGGGCACGACCGGCCTCGTCTTCAGGAACAACGGCAGGAGCAGCCTCCTCATCAACGACAGGGGGACCAACGGACTCCTCCTCAACGACTCCAGCAGGGGCTGAATCCTTGCCGAGCACAGGGACAGGGGCTGCTTCCTCTTCAACATCAGAGGCATGAGCAGGCACCTCTTCAGCAACAACGCCAGGGACAACCTCCTTCTCAATGACACCGGTAGGAGCAGACTCTTCTTCAAAGACGGGGGCAGAAGCAGCTTCGTCTTCAGGAACAATGGCAGGAGCAGACTCCTCGTCAACGACTCCAGCAGGAGCTGCCTCCTTTTCGAGCACTGGTGCAGGGGCTGCTTCCTCTTCAACAACAGGGTCAGGAACAGGCTCGTCTTCAGCAACAACGGCAGGCGCAAACTCCTTCTCAATGACACCGGTACGAGCAGGCTCCTCTTCTGAGGCAGGGGCAGGACCAGCCTCCTCTTCAGGAACAACGGCAGGAGGAGATTCCTCCTTAACAACTCCAGAAGGAGCTGCCTCCTTTTCGAGCACTGGAGCAGGGGATGCTTCCTCTTCAACAACAGGGTCAGGAACAGGCTCGTCTTCAGCAACAACGGCAGGCGGAAACTCCTTCTCAATGACACCGGTAGGAGCAGGCTCCTCTTCTGAGGCAGGGGCAGGACCAGCCTCCTCTTCAGGAACAACAGCAGGAGCAGACTCCTCATCAACGACTCCAGCAGGAGCTGACTCCTTTTCGACCACAGGCGCAGGGGCTGTTTCCTCTTCAGCAACAGGGGCAGGAACAGGCTCCTCTTTACTAGCAACGGCAGGGGGAACCTCCTTCTCAGTGATACCAGTAGGGGCAGGCTCCTCTTCTAAGGCGAGGGCAGGAGCAGACTCATCTTCAGGAACAACGGCAGGAGCAGACTCCTTTTCAAGCACTGGCGCAGAGGCTGCTTCCTCTTCAACAACAGGGGGAGGAGCAGGCTCGTCTTTAGCAGCAACGGCAGGGGGAACCTCCTTCTCAGTGACAACGGCAGGGGCAGGCTCCTCTTCTAAGGCGACGGCAGGAGCAACCCCGACTTCAGGAACATCAGCAGGAGCAGACTCCTCCTCAACGTCTCCAGCAGGAGCTGACTCCTTTTCGAGCACTGGTGCAGGGGTTGCTTCCTCTTCAACATCAGGGGCACGAGCAGGTTCGTCGTCACCAACAACGGCAGGCGCAAACTCCTTCTCAGTGACACCGGTAGGAGAAGGCTCCTCTTCTGAGGCAGGGGCAGGACCAGCCTCCTCTTCAGGAACAACGGCAGGAGCAGACTCCTCCTCAACGACTTGAGCAGGAGCTGACTCTTTTTCGAGCAATCCAGAAGGTGTTGCTTCCTCATCAACAACAGGGTCAGGAACAGGCTCGTCTTCAGCAACAACGGCAGGCACAAACTCCTTCTCAGTGACACCGGTAGGAGCAGGCTCCTCTTCTGAGGCAGGGGCAGGACCAGCCTCCTCTTCAGGAACAACGGCAGGAGCAGACTCCTCCTTAACAACTCCAGAAGGAGCTGCCTCCTTTTCGAGCACTGGGGCAGGGGCTGCTTCCTCTTCAACAACAGGGGCATGAGCAGGCTCGTCTTCAGCAGCAACGGCAGGCGCAAACTCCTTCTCAGTGACACCAGTAGGAGCAGGCTCCTCTTCTGAGGCAGGGGCAGGACCAGCCTCCTCTTCAGGAACAACGGCAGGAGGAGACTCCTCCTTAACAACTCCAGCAGGAGCTGCCTCCTTTTCGAGCACTGGTGCAGGGGCTGCTTCCTCTTCAACATCAGGGGCACGAGCAGGTTCGTCGTCACCAACAACGGCAGGCGCAAACTCCTTCTCAGTGACACCGGTAGGAGCAGGCTCCCCTTCAGGAACAACGGCAGGAGCAGACTCCTCCTCAACAACTCCAGCAGGAGCTGCCTCCTTTTCGAGCACTGGAGCAGGGGCTGCTTCCTCTTCAATAACAGGGGCAGGAGCAGGTTCGTCTTCACCAACAACGGCAGGCGCAAACTCCTTCTCAGTGACACCGGTAGGGGCAGACTCCTCTTCTAAGGCGGGGGCAGGACCAGCCTCGACTTCAGGAATAACGGCCGGAGCAGACTCCTCCTCAACGACTCCAGCAGGAGCTGACTCCTTTTCGAGCAATGCGGAAGGTGTTACTTCACTTTCAACAACAGGGGCAGGAACAGGCTCCTCTTCAGCAACAACGCCAGGCGCAAACTCCTTCTCAGTGACACCAGTACGGGCAGGCTCCTCTTCAAAGACGGGGGAAGGAGCGGCCGGCTCCTCAACGACAGGGGTACGAGCGGACTCCTCCTCAACGACTCCAGCAGGGGCTGAATCCTTGCCGAGCACAGGGACAGGGGCTGCTTCCTCTTCAACATCAGAGGCATGAGCAGGCACCTCTTCAGCAACAACGCCAGGGACAACCTCCTTCTCAATGACACCGGTAGGAGCAGACTCTTCTTCAAAGACGGGGGCAGAAGCAGCTTCGTCTTCAGGAACAATGGCAGGAGCAGACTCCTCGTCAACGACTCCAGCAGGAGTAGACTCGTCTTCCAGCACTGGGGCAGGGGCTGCTTCCTCTTCAACATCAGGGGCAGGAGCGGGCACCTCTTCAGCAACAACGCCAGGGACAACCTCCTGTTCAACGACAGGTGCACGAGAAGATTTCTCTTCAACCTCTCGAGCGGGAGCAGACTCCTCTTCAAGCACTGGGGCAGGAGCTGCGCGCTTTTCTACAACAGGGCCAGGAGCAGCCTCGTCTTCAGGAACAACGGAAGGGGGAACCTCCTTCTCAATAACACCAGTAGGAGCAGACTCCTCTTCAAAGACGGGGGCAGGAGCACACTCGTCTTCAGGAACAACGGCAGGAGAAACCTCCTCTTCAACGACAGGTGCACGAGATGACTTCTCTTCAAGCACTTGGGCAGGGACTGCACGCTCTTGTAAAACAGGAGCAGGAGCAGCCTCGTCTTCGGAAACAACGGCAGCGGCACCCTTGTCTTCAATGACAGGGACGGAAGCAGAGTCCTCTTCGACGACTCCAGCAGGCGCTGCCTCCTTTTCAAGATTGGGGGCAGCAGGTGCGGTTTCCGCTTCAGAAATAGGGGCAGGGGCTTCAGCCGACTCCTCTTCGACGACGGATGCATGACCGCCCTCGTCACCTACGACGCCTGTGGCAGTTGCCTCCTTCCCAAGGTCTAAGGCAGGCAATGTCTCCTCATCAACGACCGGAGCAGGGGCGGGGGAAGGACTAATCTCCTTCTCCTCTTCAATAGGTGAAACCTCTTCATCAGCATGTGGTTCCTCAGCAGACAATGGTAGATCTTTCTCTTCCACGCCTGCAGCGGGCTCATCAGAACTATCTGTTGCTGTAGCAATGGAGGCTGACTCCTTTTCGAGCACTGGTGCTGGCGCTGCGCGCTCTTCAACAACAGGGGCTGGAGCAGACTCTCCCTCAGCAGCAACGCCAGGGGCTACCTCCTTCTCAATGGCACCAGTAGGAGCAGACTCCTCGTCAACGACTCCGGCAGGGGCTGACTCCTTTTCGAGCACTGGAGCTGGCGCTGCGCGCTCTTCGACAGCAGGGGCTGGAGTATTATCGTCTTCCGGAACAACGCCAGGGACAACCTCCTTCTCAATGACACCAGCAGGAGCATATTCCTCTTCAAATACGGGGGCAGCAGCAGCCTCGTCTTCAGGAACAATGGCAGGAGCAGACTCCTCTTCAACGACTCCAGCAGGAGTAGACTCGTCTTCCAGCTCTGGGGCAGGGGCTGCTTCATCTTCAACAGGGCCAGGAGCAGCCACGTCTTCAGGAACAACGGCAGGAGAAACCTCCTCTTCAACGACAGGTGCACGAGATGACTTCTCTTCAAGCACTTGGGCAGGGACTGCGCGCTCTTCTACAACAGGCGCAGGAGCAGTCTCGTCTTCAGAAACAATACCAGTGGCAACCTTGTCTTCAATGACAGGGACGGAAGCAGAGTCCTCTTCGACGATTCCAGCAGGGGCCGCCTCCTTTTCAAGCACGGGGGGAGCAGGTGTGGTTTCCTCTTCAGAAACAAGGGCAGGGCCTTCAGTCGACTTCTCTTCAACGACGGCAGCAGGGGAAGGGGAAGGACTGGTCTCCTTCTCCTCTTCAACAGGTGAGGGCTCTTCGTCAACGTGTGGTTCCTCAACAGACATTGGCAGATCTTTCGCGTCCACGACTGCAGCGGACTCGTCAGAACTAGCTGCAGCTGTAGCAATGGGGGTGCCGGAAGAAGCAGGGACTAATTCGTTCTCAATTTCTTGTTTAAATGATCTCCAGGAATTATCATCTGATTCTGAAGCCTGATCTGCAACGATGGATGGAGGAGCGGTTTCCCCTTCAACGACGGGAGGAGGAGCTTCCTCATCTTCTGCGATGGGAGCAGGAGACATCTCATCTTCTGCGACGGGAGCGGAAGCTGTCTTCTCTTCAAATACGGAGGCAGGAGCAGACTCGTCTTCAGGAACAACGGCACGAGAAACCTCCTCTTCAACGACAGGCGCACGAGCAGACTCCTCTTCAACGACTCGAGGAGGGGTTGACTCCTTTTCGAGCACTGGGGCAAGGGCTGCTTCCTCCTCAATAACAGGGGCTGGAGCAGACTCGTCTTCAGCAACAGCGGCAGGGGCAACCTCCTTCTCAATGACACCGGCAGGATCAGCTTCAACGACTCCAGCGGGAGCAGACTCCTTTTCGACTATTGGGGTAGGAGCAGCCCGCTCTTCTACAACAGGCGCAGGAGTAGGCTCCTCTTCAGAAACAACGGCAGGGGGAACCTCCTTCTCAATGACACCGGTAGGAGCAGACTCGTCTTCAAAGACGGGGGCAGGAGCACCCTCGACTTCAGGAACAACGGCAGGGGCAACCTCCTCTTCAACGACAGGTGCACGAGAAGATTTCTCTTCAACCACTCGAGCGGGAGCAGGGTCCTCTTCAAGCACTGGGGCAGGAGCTGCGCGCTCTTCTACAATACGGCCAGGAGCAGTCTCGTCTTCAGGAACAACGGAAGGGGGAACCTCCTCTTCAACGACAGGTGCACGAGAAGACTCCTCTTCGACGACTTCAGCAGGGGCTGCCTCCTTTTCAAGCACGGGGGGAGCAGGTGTGGTTTCCTCTTCAGAAACAGGGGCAGGGGCTTCAGCCGACTCCTCTTCAACGACGGATCCATGAGCGTCCTCGTCACCTGCGATACCTCTGGCAGTTGCCTCCTCTTCAACGACGGGAGCAGGGGCAGGGGAAGCGGAAGGACTGGTCTCCTTCTCCTCTTCAATAGGTGAGGGCTCTTCGTCAACGTGTGGTTCCTCAACAGGCATTGGCAGATCTTTCGCGTCCACGACTGCAGCGGACTCGTCAGAACTAGCTGCAGCTGTAGCAATGGGAGTGCCAGAAGAAGCAGGGACTAATTCGTTCTCAATTTCTTGTTTAAATGATCTCCAGGAATTATCATCTGATTCTGAAGCCTGATCTGCAACGATGGATGGAGGAGCGGTTTCCCCTTCAACGACGGGAGCAGGAGCTGTCTCCTTTTGAAGGACTGGAGTAGGATCTCCCTCCTCTACACCAACAGGAGCAAGGGCTGTGTCTTCATCAACGGAAGCAGGAGCTTCCTCGTCTTCTGCAATGGGAGCAGGAGCCGTCTCATCTTTTGCGATGGGAGCAGGAGCTGTCTCATCTTCCGCGATGAGAGCAGGAGCTGTCTCATCTTCGGCAATGGGAGCAGGAGCTGTCTCCTTCTCGAGGACTGGAGCAGCGTCCTCCAGAACAGGAGGCGCTGGGACAATGTCTTCATCAACAATGGGAGCTGGGGCCATGTCCTGACCAGTTAGGGGAGTTTCAGGGGACACCGCAGCCAGTGTCTTGCGATCTCCGACATCACCTGCGGCCTCACCCTTCTCTTCTGCAGGACGGGGAACCTCTGCCTCATCCACGCACGGGGGGAGCTCCTTCTCTTCCACCACTGGAGTTGCCTCGTCAACCTTCACCTCAACTGGAGAATGGGCTTCAGCAGTAGGAACAAAATCAGATGCACTGGCAGGTTCACTCTCAATTTCATTTCCAATGGACC
Source organism: Rhytidiadelphus loreus (assembly GCA_947034895.1). Classification (NCBI taxonomy): domain Eukaryota; kingdom Viridiplantae; phylum Streptophyta; class Bryopsida; order Hypnales; family Hylocomiaceae; genus Rhytidiadelphus; species Rhytidiadelphus loreus. The sequence continues at coordinate 49,314,719 of OX344761.1, read as the reverse complement.
TCACACTACTTGCATCCACCACTGGAGACTCTGGTTGCTCAACATTTGTGAATTTTGTAGAAGTTGACTCTTCCAGTAGGGTTGCCTCGGTGATGGCTGGAACCCCTTCGACAGGAGAATCCAGGTCCAAAGTTGAAGAATCTACCGGGAGCGAATGATGCTCTAGCACTGGAGTCTCGGACTCAAATGAAGTGGCAGATGCAGTGTGTTCAACAGGGGCAGAAGTCTTCTCAATAGGAGGAACATCGGGAGTAACCTCCTGGAGCATTGGGGCATCCGGTTCCTCAGAAAGACTCGTAGGAGCAGGAGCCTTCTCCGCCACTGCCGGTGCATCTTTTTCTGATAAAGATTCTGAGATGTCCAAAGGGAGTTCTACATCCGTGTCTTGAACAGCTACGGCCTTATCCTCCGCAGCCACCTCAGTTGGAGCCTCTGACTCCTTGATCTCTTCAACTGTCGGAGCTTTGACGGAAGATATTTCATCAACCGGCTCAAACGGTGCAGCAATCTTATCTTCTGCACCCACTGGAGCAGCAACCTCCTCCTCTATAAAAGGGGTAGCCTTCTCGTCCGTATCTTCCTGGTTTGTTAAGGTGGTTTGTTCCTCGATAACAGGGGTACGGGAGTCTTCTGGCTCTCCTAATAGGGGTTTGGTTGCGGATTCTGAAACAGGCAAGGGAAGCTCGACATCCTTCTCACGCACGATTGGGGTCTCATCCTCAGTAGATCGCCAAGGCACAACTTCTGCCTCGTTGCTGTCCTCTTTAACTTTCTCATCAACAAGAACCTCCTCTGTGGAAGCAGGCTCCTGCGTAACAGAAGGTGTACCTAGCTCAGAGGTAGAAAAGCCCTCAGACTCTTCGGCCACAGCGGATGCTTTTGCTGGGGATTCTGATACGTCCACAGGAAGCTCAGACCCTCTGACCTCCATCTCCTCCTCATGTACAGCCTTAGAAGACATCTCTGACGGCTTGGCCTCCCCAACCCGGGGATCTGTAGCCTGTACCTCATTCACTGGGGCTTCTTCAGTCCTAGAATCCTGAACAACGGACTCAATCTCTTTTGATTCTGCCGCTGGGGCTATTAAATCCTTCGATTCACCAAAAGGATGTTCTGCTACTGCTGCGGCGTGCTCCTCAACATGGTCAGCCTTCTCTCCAACTGAAGAACTCTCAGGCCCCAACGCAGGGGTAGGGAGAGGAGCGACCTCGTCAGGCACAACTGACTGCTCGGGACTCAATCCACTCGGTTGCTCCTCGCTCTTATGTTCCTCCTTCTGAACAACTCAGTCAATTAACTTCTAAATTAGAACATTAACCCAGTCAAAAGATCCAACATTCAATGTACAACTTGCCAAATGAAAATGTAAATGAATGCCGAGATGAAATAGTAGTCTTGGATAGTGTTACCTGCAACTCTCTCGGCAACGGTAAGTTGTCGATGCCTTGAGGCGACCCTCTCTCAGGTCTTTCTGTCAAAGGCGAACTCTCTGCTGTTCCAAGCAAAACATAATCGCCTCCATCGCCGTTTATCGACCGCGTTTCAATCTCATCAGATTGGTCACTGCCCACTGATTTCACAGTCTCCGCCTCTTCATCATAAGTTTCCGAAGCTTTGCTAGACTGTGTACTACTCTCTGCAATCGGAAGTACTGGCATTGCCTTTGAAGATAATCCAAAGGGTTCCACTACTGATTCACCAGTCGGCTCCACAGTAACTCTTTCACCCACTTGTTGCGATCCTACCACTTCGTTGCTCCCTGTCACAAGCAGATTAACTTACAATCTAATGGAGACTGCATAGACATATCCTTGGAGCTCAATCAATGAATCAAAGAGATCTCCAAAGTGAACACTTCAAGCTTATCATAGAAACTGTACATGTGAATGTGAATGGACGCATTGAATAATCAAAAACTGTATCCTAAAAATCTTGACTCCCTGTAAGCCGAAACAGGCAGACGGACCTCACCTTGAACTGAAGCCACCTGCAACGGCGTGTCAGCGACATTAGGCTTCGGCACCGAAACCCATTCTGGACTTAACCCCTTGGACTGCTGGTGAACAGGTGAGACCATCTCCCAGTTGTCACCTAATGTCTCCTTTGATGATGCTTCTGCTCTATGAGGACTGCTGGACTTGGGGTCATCCTCGATAGCCACTGGCACCGCCGCAATTGAGTGCCCTATTACTTCTTTTGATTCACTTTCCCCAAGAGGAATTGCCTCTTCTGTTGTTTGACCTACATTTCTTTGTAGTGCCTTCTCCTCCGCACGCCCACCGGGAGCTGGAAAGCTACTGCTGGTCGTGAGACTTCTGGCTTCGAATGGCGTAGTACTTGATGACGCAGCAATGCTATGTCTTTTCCTCAGACCCCCACTTCTCGACCCAGCAACACCGCTAGAAGATGCGGTAGGTGCCCCTTTCGCTAAAAATAGGTCATCATCGTTGTTGGGATTGTAGACCAGTGGATCAGGTGAACTTAAACCAGCCTTTAGATACTTGGGAGGTAAGGGCATCCCAACTGGCCGAACAGGAGAAGCCTTATACGATGGGAGATCCTCTGAACCGCTGTGGTAAAGGGTGTCAGGGCTCCGCCCTCCGCTCGAGAAAGATCGAGCAGGGCTAACATTTGCAGTATTGTAGACACTTGGCATCTCAGACGACGATACACTTGTAAGCCTTCTTCGAGAGTCTGAGGCAGAGTAATCCACATCTTGATCAAAGGTAACATTTGTGTCAATTCCATCGTCATCATCCAATTTCGCGTGAGAGGATGAGAGAACCTCTTTCCGGTCTTCCTGTGTAACGTAAATCAGGGGACACAAGCAAACGTTATCACTGTATAATGAAGACAAAGTCACAAGACTACATGAGCCTATCGAAGTGTAACAATATCATAACAAGAATCACACCCTAAAGTGATCATTATACATGGAACCCAACTCCCTAGAAGAAGGCCATGTAATTCAGAGGTGCTCTAACAGCCAAAGGATGTTGGAGTATGGTGAAACTCAAATACAAGGGTAAGGCTCCAAACACGGAGTTCAGGGTATTCACAGCACCCATAAGATACTATCACTGAGCAAGCAGAGACCATAATGACTACAGTGTTCGAAATGTTGTGAACAAAATGCAACGCACACTGAAGAAAATCACATGGGACAAATCACATGGCACATTACATTCTAGGTTAAAGACCTTGATCAAGATAGGATTGTGCAACTAGGGTTGAGCTCCGGGAGAGTGCTCAAACGAAAACGAACCTTCGGAATTAGCGGCACTAGAGTTGTGGGGTCGGAACCGATGACCTTCTCCTTCTTCGAACTCGGCTTTGAAGCTTGTGTTGACGCCTCAATCGATGCTTTACGCGACCTTGGAGCAGGAAGTCTTGGAGTTCGCGAAGAACTCGCACTTTGGTCCCTACTGGCACACTTCCCTCCTCCTTTACCCATCTTCGAAACCTCAGCTTACCCAGTAACTAGGTTTTCAGACCGAAGATCTCAACCCTAGCGCTGCCTTGATGAGCAGTTCTTTACTTTAAAGAACTCAAATTGGTTGAAGAATTGTCTTCCAAAGTGCGACTCAAGAAAACGCCAATTTTCTGAATTCTACACATCGACACCAAAAATGTTAATCCAGATCATGTCGAATGCGAACTATATATCCAGCATTCGACTTCAACTCAAAGAAATCATTTATCTATCAAATCGACAATGTAGAAAAAATTGAGACCGCTCAAGACTATCCTACAGTCAACATGCCTGCTGTGGGATCAGCAACATTTGACAGAGTAAATGAGAAAACGTAATTCGTTTGTACTTCTTCGAGCACTTACTTTCAAGTAGATACCCGTACCAATCTTCCTCGGTGTGAATTTCTCATCACCGAGATTGAATCCAAACGATTGCACTCCACTACAATCGTTGATGAGTGTGATATCACCAGCTTGGATTACAAAGCTGAAAACTAGTCGAGGAGAAATACTGCCTTTGTAAGAAGAGCTTTGCCGCTCTGACGAGTTGTTTTACCCGGCAAACTACGCTGTAGATCTGAACTGTGATTGGAGCACCTTAGCCTCTAAATCACAACTCAAAAAGCAGGTTCATTGTCAATCTTCACATCAAAGAAGACGTCCTGTGTACCGGTATCCTCGTCGAAACTCTTGACTGAATTTGCAGGTATCACTCACCTACAAAACGAAAGGCATTTAGGTCCAATACGGGTATCGGGCATGACAAGTACCCACTCCGATTTCGCTTTGTCGTTCAACAAGACATCAATATCCTACGACTATATCAATATCCAAATCAGGTTCCAAGAATTTTGGTAATTTCAATAATGATTCTACGATTCAAGTCAGATACTTCGAATCACAGAATCTACTGCAAGAACTCATGTCACATGTAAAACCGGATAGTAGGAAGCATCTTTCAGAACATTCATGATGTAGTAGCGGACAAAAACTAGACAGCAAAATCCAACGATAAGACCAAGAAGAAGGTGTTCAAACTACCGGATCGATGAGGAAAGCAGCAAACTAACCTGAACGCCGAGAAAATTTGGCAGCTGCTAAATTGATTGTACCCGAATGATACTGCAATACTGCAATCTGGCACTGAGGCTTCGCATTCAAAGAAATTAGTAGTCTTATGCAATAGAAATTGTCTACCCAGATGCAATTAATGTCAAGTACAGGTAACTATACACTAGATCCAGTCGATGACAGACAATAGCAACAAAAAAGATACCAGCAAGATTATTCACGTAAAAGATCTAGATTTCTTCCCTCATCACCTAGTGTCTTTGCATTCCACCACACGTAGGATTCGTCAGGATCTCAGACACGATCTCCATTCAATCAACCAATAGTACGACACCCTAAACTTGTCAAGATCGAATGATATTGCGATACTGCAATATAATATTGACGCTTCGCAGTCAAGAAAATAATTATTCTTATGCAAGGGAAATTGTCGAAGAAATTATTAGTCTCATGTGCGTAATTGCAAATGCGGCTAACTATGCACTAGATCCAGAAATGGATCAACCAGAACCAACAGCAAAAAAAAAGATACCGGCAAAATTTTCTACGTACAAGATCTAGATTTCTTCCCTCATTAGCAAGCGTCAATGCATTTCACCAAACACAGGAGGATTCACCAAAGAACAGGAGGATTCAACCAAACAGCAGGAGGGTTCGACACGATCTCAGACACGATCACCGTTCAATCAACCCAAATTACGAAACCCTAAACCTTTCAAGACCAGACTTGGTTACAATTCTAAACAAGAGTAGAACAGATCCTGATGCATCGATCTGATGTGCAGGACTTCTTGAAGTTCGTGAAGATCTCGAACTCTGCTCCCTACTCGCACGCTTTCCTAGTCAGGATTAATCGCCTGAAGAATGAACTGAGGCAAAACAAAAAAATCGGACTCGCTCAATGCGAGATCGAATTACAAATCACAGCAGCAAGAAGAAAAAGAAGAAAAAGACACCAACTGAGCTTCGCAAGCTCTCTTGAGCAGCGTCTCAAAACCCCGTGCGAATCCCGTCCCAAAAAACAACAAGATCCAGAAGAGTGGGCACGAATCGGAAAAACTAATCAGCACCAGAAGCAGCTCCTCAATGTGGCGCTTCAGCACTTCGAGAGAGGAGAAAGGAGACTGCAGTGATGGAACTGCGTCCCATGAAGAACAATAAAACGCAGCGCCCGTCGTCTCCGAACCCAAGCTGGTTTTGACTCCTTCTCAGAGACCAATTCCACGGAATGCGATCGGATGGCCAAAGAAGGCATGAGCTGCCCTGTTCCCTGCCTCTGGCCGGCAACCACCACCTCCTGGCCGGCCGCCCAAGACCCCACTCGGGCCCTCGCCTCCTTGCCTCACCTTCATTCCTCCTATTCTTCAGCCCCATAGCCAGAGCACATCCCTCAAGACCGCCAAAGCTACTCATCAGCAGATGGACCACAGCCCGACCAAGTCCAGGTTCCATTTTTACCTCACCTAAAAAATTCCATCACGGTTCCCAGTCCCAAACACGGAAAAGCTAAAAGAAAATTCCCCAACAGTTGGGTCCAACTCCAACTCCCAAAAATTACTGAAAACCGGAAACAGAATTCCCAATGCGGTCACGGTAACTGGAGATCGACAGTGACGGAGTCTGTCACCAGCAGGTGGGATTGAATCATTCCCAGGCGACGAACCCACCCGAGCCTTAAGTTAGCTTATTGATAGATCCAGCGCTTAACTTCATTCCCTTAATGATCCCTTCCCATCTCTTCCCATCTCTTCCCTTCTCTTCCCTTCCCTTACTCGGTCATGTGAGGCGGGCCCCCTCGCTGCAGGAATTCTGGTGAGCCAGCTGGTTGGGCGGTGCAGCACGGCCATCTTCGAGCGCCCAGCGCCCCGCCCGCCTACCCAGGTCCTCCCCCTTTTACAACAACGGGCCGGGGGCACCGGTACATGTCTTGGATGCACTCATTGTACAGTATCATACAACTGGCATCTTCATCTTCCTGCCGCACCCATCACGTTCCTCCTGGTTTAGGGTTCCAGACACAGCCAGTGAGTGAGGGAACGGACCTGGTTCGCAATAGAAAAAACCAATCATAGCCCCTGTTGCTGTTGTTCCCCCAAAGATTTCCACGGAACCAAGTGGGTTTCCAAGACCCACTCGGATGGGACCGGACAGGAAGGACCCAAAAGCTGGACCGTGGAATGCGTAGAGAGACCGACGCTGAACGGAAGCCATGGCCGGCAGTCGTGTCAGGCAAGGCATTCTATTGACAACCTGGGACAAGCAATTTCTTTAGGGTAAGATACTGTATTGGCGCTGGGCCCGCCCCAGTTGGATACTGTACCTTCATGGTCTCGTGCTCCAACAGTCTTCCATACGCCGGGTCCCAAATTCCCAATATTGGGACACGGCCGGAGGGTGCGTTCACACCGGAAGGTAAGATATTTGGGGAGTTTTGGATTCCGTAGAAGAGGTGCCCAAATTGAAATTTCCATGTCAGATTTGGAAGGGGACATAAGGTAGCAACACCCATAAGCGGATCAGGGTGGATTGACCCCCTCGCTCGTCCTTACCAGGGGTGCATGTAAAAAAAAAGCCCCCTATTTTGGGTTGTTCTAGGGTATACTCTTGACTTCCCTAGACTAATTTGGGGTCTCTGATCGCAAAAATGAATTAAAATTTTACAAAAAAATTCATGTGCGGAAAATAATTAATTCCAGGGTTTGCCCGCAGGGCCAAGCGAGGGGGTCAATTCTCCCTGGCCCATAAGCGTCACTGTACCCATAACCACCACCTCTAAAATCTTGAAAAATCCTTAGGAAGTAAATAGATCTGATTACAAGGATGTACTACATCTGAATATCATATCTTAGTGTTAATATCATATCTTAGGTGCATCTATAGTGGGCTCTTTAAAAATTTCACAACTTATACTCACAATGTCTAAAAAATACATTTCAAAGTACATTGGAATTCTTTTTCTCTTGCTAGTAGGATTCAATCATTTGTTGGATGTCTATCAATAGACATCATGTCCAAAACCCTTAAATTGACACTTATGGATGTTACTACCTTACAACTTGCACCAATTACGAGATGACATGTGGCACTAATTTTTACAAAAATGACTTAATTGATGTTGAATCTATTTGATATAATGGGATATTTTTCTTTAATCCTTGCTTTGAAACATGTTTTTAAGTACTGAGTTTGGTTTTCTCTCTATGTTTTACTCAAAATATAAATTTTATTGATTTTTCCACCAAAGGACTCATTGTTAGTTGATAGAATTGGGGAAAAACAATCCATTTGCAATTTGATTGGAACCAATTGTCTTATGTGCTTGGCCTTGTAAAAACAATGAAATCTATTATTTACCATAGATGGAAAATTTGAATTTATATTTGAAAAGGAAGACCCTTGATTAGGTAGAAGCCGTAGTGAGACACAAGATTTGTCACCCAAGTAAAGGTGAGGCAGGTTTTTATTTGGAGACCACAACGGGGCCCTAGAGTTAAGCATATGGGTTGGTTCACCCAAACCATACATGTTGAAGGTGAATAAACGGCAAAGCTTAATTTAATCTTGAGGGGTTAAGAATCCATGTGAGGGAAAATGTTCTTCTCAAGATTGAAATTGAGCTTATATAAAGGAAAAAAGCATAACTTCAAGGAATAAAGGCGAGAACAAAAAAGAACTATCCATATGAAATTTAAGGAACAAAATGAACACACACCTTAGTAAGTGTGGAGTTTAAACAATCTTACTATATTCTTTCAACATTTAGTTATTTAAAAATTAACTAATAATAATTTCTATAGAGCAAAATTTAGAAGATTGTCAATCTGACAACTAAAAATTTAGAAAATTTGTCATCTAAAAAATCTAATAAGTTGTCAATCTTGTGTACCAGGGTCAAGTACTTTCATACGTGCAAAGTAGGCCTTAAAATTGACATGGATTTCGCCCTTGTTCGGCACTTTGTACATCCCTAGATGTTTGAAATTTTTTCAAGGACATCCTCTAGGAAGGGTGAAAGAAAATCCCCGTTGTCTTGTGGCCTATCCACCCATTCAATCCACCTAGCATTGGAAGAAAAAACATTAAAATTAACAAATGAATGTAGTCTAGGTCACATCCCTTTGTGAAATTGTGAGAATTTTATTTGATACCTCCCTCATACCCTTGGAATATCCAAGAAGGAGGCACCTTGGAGGCTTCGATTGCACAAATCAAAGCATGATCCTTGTTGAGAATCAATTGCTCATTCTTCCTAGTCTGCTTAGAGTACAAAAGTAATGATTTAGGAAGCTTGCACATGCATTATCAACTTCCAAATTCTAGAATATGAGAGTTTCTCATGACTTTGAATAGCTGTTGTTTTAGAAAGATATCAGAGTTATGGGACATTTACACAATTACTTTTGAAAAAATATATATTTTTACATAAGACCATCGAAGGTTTTATTAATTGTTAGAGTGGCTTGAATTTTTGTGTAAGCGGTTGGGATTGGTAGATATAGATGACTAAAATATTGAAGTGGTTTGAATCTTTACATAAATTTTGAAGCCTTAAACTCATTTACATATTCAAGCTAATACTTGGTGTGAATGTCCCATTAGACAACTTTGAAGTTGCGTATGGTTCTATGTTGAGTCAAGTCTAGTGACACCTTCACACAATAACATGACCTTGTATGTATTAGTTAATTATTTTTATTTTAATACATAGAGACATTTGTGAAAAATCTATATTTTGTTCAAATGGGAAGGGCAAAAATTGTTGATGCCTTTCATCTTGGGAAGGACAAAGTGTAGGATGAAATGTCATTTTGAAGGGCAATTTTTTGGACTACCGCTAGAGATCATGGGAAAGGACAAGGGGCCCCTTCAAATTTAAGGTGTGCACCAAAAATGTACCACTGACCGAAACCCACCATCATCACTTTGGGTACATCTCCAAAATCAACACGTACCTACATGGAAGAAACAATTTTGGAACCTCCACAAAAAAAAATCCTTTGATTCTTCATAACTTTTGCATACCATATCCAAATGCTACACTCTTTGATGCGTTGGAACCTGATTTCACTTGTTGCCAACAAGAAAATCCATGAAAATTTGACCAGTCTAATAATAGTATCTATCTAGGCGCAGTAGCAAAAAGTGGCGGTTTTGGGGGTTCCCACCTTAAGAGAACTCCAGTACTCCACCTTCCCATGCCAGCATATTCTGTCAGCATCACCACCGTATTCTGTCAGAATCACCACCGTAGACAGGTCGTACCTTCGTCTCGCAACAAAAGTGTTGTACAATGCGTGAGTCATTACGAAAGGAACTTCAGTGAAGTTATCAACGTCGTTCTTACAATTTCAAGGTGCAGTAACTTCCCCTCCTGCACACTCACTGGCTCACAGTTCAGATGTCAGGACCTATTCTTGACCTATTCTAGACCGGTACCCACTTGTACAGTTGTTTTTGGCTCCTGCTGAACTGGCAACTGTTATCGTCAATTTCCAACACCAGAGATTTTTTCCTAAAAACGAATTTATATTGTAAACTTAGTGGGACTCACAAGCCGCCTCAGAAGACTCCTTAAGCACACTCCAATTGTGGAACTAACTCACTGTTCCGTCGCTGCTGTGTACTCTTCTGCACTGTAGCTAATCCATCCTATGGTAAATGCAGCGGACATAACGGTATGCTACAGTAGGGATTCATAGATCTGTGGCATGTATAGCAACGCCCTGTACACACAATGCTATCCGAGGAGCCGTCCGTCCGTCTCTCGTGAATGCATCACAGATTCACAGAAGCACAATCATAGGGCGGCAGTAGGTCCTGTAGTCAGAATGGAGGGTTTACACTGGTAGAGTGATTTGTTACCGACGTTTCGAGCTTTCCGTTGGCCCGCATATCGCTCCCTCTGTCTCATGTAACGGACGCTTCTCCAAAAGCCTGGGCGTCAGTAACAAGCCGTCAATCTGCCTTTTGATCACTCTTATTACTATTCGTATCCGTAACTACGTCTGCAATCGATTACGTTACACAATTTTCGCAGCTTTATACGTAATTGAACAAGCTACAAACAGTGGCAAGGTTCGCTGTATAGAACTAGCTAGAACATACGTGATGAAACCTTAATTTTTGTGAATACAGGTACAGGTAGATTAGGGTGGATTGACCCCCTCGCTCGGCCTTACCAGGGGTGCAAGTAAAAAAAATGCCCCCTATTTTGGGCCATTCTAGGGTATGCTCTTGACTTCACCTAGCTAATTTGGGGTCTCTGATCGCAAAAATGAATTCAAAATTTGCAAAAAAATTCATGTGCAGAAAATAAATAATTCCAGGGTTTGCCCGCAGGGCCGAGCGAGGGGGTCAGTTCTCCCTGGCCGTACAGGTACATGATCGGGTAACCTGGATGCACGATTCATGTAATGAGCTTACCTTAGTTCGATAATGCTACATGTGTTGTAAAATCTCGATTTTCACAATTTGATTACACACACTTCAAAACTCTGCGTAGTGCATAATTGAACGAGCGACAGTAGTTATGAGATTTGATCTCAGAACCAGAGCCTGCATTATGGAACCCTAATTTGTAAAATCCTATAACCTCCTTACTCTAAATCTTACATCTAGGTTCACTGTTTCACCCAATCTGACACAAATTCAAGGATTAAGCTTACCAATATCTCAGGTCTGGAGCTTGCTGCTTCCGGCACCAGAATCGCAACACTTATTACTATGGTACAGCGATTAGTTCTAAAGAAAAATGAATGAACAATATAGAAGGTTAGTTACCGAGCTCTAAAGGTTGATTGCTAGCGCACAGACAGCGCATTAGCAAGGCTAAATTTGGTAGCAGGTTTTCACCGATTTGCCGCTTCCTGGCGCTGATGAGAAGCTCCCGAAGAAGTGAATGGATCCGAACTCCGTTTGATTCGAATCTTCAGCAACTCGTGGATGAAAGATGGTAGAGACGGACTAGCCTTTTGGATTTCGTAATTCAAATTTAAGCCTTAATTGGAAATTGAGAAATTCTGGTACAATTCTCGGACAAGGAAGGATCACTCAAAAGCAAGTGACCTAAAAGTGTGTGCCCTAATAAAAAGATGCTCATTGGAAAATGTTCACCTAGACAACATTGAAATTAGGATATGGAATTCAAAATTTTACTCATTCAATTTTGATCTCTTAAAAACTTTGTGCATTAGTACAAATATGCTTGAATAGACCAAGCTTCAAGACTGAGATTTGCTCTAATTAGTCTAAGTGTGGTTTAAATCAAGAGGATGGTTTTGAAGTTTGGTCTTTTGAAGCATGTTTTTTACTTTTGCAATATTTGATTGTCATTTTTTGGACTTTGCACAAAGTTAAGTTATTTTTTTTGTCTAAACATTACAAAGAGATCATAATTCATTTGAAGACAACTATGAAAGAGTATAAGTTATGCTTGGTTTTGAATTAATGTTCTTGCTAGTTAATTTGAATGAAGTATTTGTTAGAGACAATAAATCTCTAGAGTCCCATTGTACCCTTGAGAGACAAAATGGATTTGGGATAGAGTTGTATGTCTCAATATTTGTTGTGATTTTTTGAATTTTGTTTTGAAAAATACAAAAACACAATAGCTTTGTGGGCGTATTTTTTATTTCAATCAGTGCCCAAGAATAAAAGTTATGGTACAATAAGCCCAAACTTAAGTTCGGTGGGCACACACACACAAAAAAACTTAAAATAATATATTCTTCCTATATCTCATAGATTGTACTTTTATCTACATGGGAATCTTTCATTCATTCCATTTGGACTAGTGATGTGAAAGTTATGGACGATCTTGTTTTTTAGGGCAATTAGAGCATCTTCTTAAAAATAATAACTTGTAGGATTTATTTCTAAATTCAATTTTTAAATTAAAATTAAAATCATAAGGTTAAGATCTCTTGCTAGAACGATTTGATTTGTTGAGATTAGTGTGTTTCAATTCCATCTAAGAGCTATTAACAATTTAGTTTTTCCTACAATCTTGAACCTACTCAATGAAAAATGAAAATGAAAAATTTAAGGCTAAAAAGATTCAAATTTAAAGCTATTTAACAATTTAAAGTTAAACCATTGCCCTTGCAGAGGACAAATGGGACTTTGGGCAGGTACCTACGGGCTAAATTTTTGTCATGATTTTTCAAAAAAAAAATTTGAAGATAGGAAAAATAATTAAACTCGTGGAAACAATAATTTTTTCCAATCGGTGCTCGGGAACAAAAGTTATGCCCAAATAAGCTCAAAACAAGGGAGAGAGGGCACCAAAAAGAAATTCAAAATTTGAATTTGAACTTCTTTGAATTTTTTACTCATAGATTATATTTTTGTCTACATGGAAATCTTTGATTCATTCCATTTGGATCTATTGTGAGATAGTTATGGATAATCTTGTTTTGAGGACAATTAGAGCATCTCTTGAAAAAATTACTTGTATGATTCATTTGTGAATGCAATTATACAATTTAAAAAAAGAAAAGTTCCACATGGTTTAGCTTTCTTCCTAGAACAATCTCACCATTGGGATGAGTGCATTTTAATTCCATTTTAGATTTTCCTTCTATCTTATAACTACTTCTACTTAATAATTTTTTGCAAAATAAAAATTAAGTTTTTTTGAAATTTTGTTTTTCTCTTAGACTCTCAACTCAATTCCCCACAAGAAAAATTTAATGCTCAAAACATTGTAGTGCAAAATCTTTTATTCAAGAAGGTTCAAAGTCAAATAATCTAGTCCCGCACTGTGTTGCAAATTTTTTTTTTACTTTAAACATAGATATCTTGCGATCTGTGCAGTCAAAAAATTTGTAATTTTTTCCACACATTTCGGTACTTGTTAGGTGTGACATTGTAGGATTAAATGTACCAAAAAAAACAATTTTCGAATTTTTTTACTTTTTGCTATAGAAATGGCAGTTTTGAGTATTTTTTGGCAAAAGAAAAGGCCTTGGTCCTTTAGAGGTTAAGCTAAGTGTAAGAAAACTTTATTTCTTCACTTTATATGCAAAAATCTTGCAATCTATTTAGCTAAAGTTTTTGAAATTTCTTCCTCACATTCTTACACTAGTCTATTGTAGGATCATGCGGTTAAATATGCAAAATTAAACAATTTAAAAGTTTTTTGCTTTTAGCAATAGAAATGGCAATTTTGAGTGGATTTTGGTGGAAAAAAAGACTTTGGAACTTTAGGGGTTAAACTATCTAAATCACAAAAACTCACAAGAATTAATGTTCTTGCTTGTTCTCACACAAACTCATTAATGTTCTTGATTTTTCACAAAAATTTCTTGATGAATTCTAGTGACAAATCAACATATAAAAAAAAAATAGATTCCTTACTATTATGTTGATGATACAATGGAATTAAAGATTAGATTTTTTTTTTTTTCATTTTGGATACACGTTTGTGACATGGAGGCAACCAAGAAATCTTTGAGAAAATTCAATTGCACTAATTAATTTTGATTGGAACGAGTTCAACTTTGAAAATGGATGATATTTTGGAAGGTATACATTAAAAAGGGTGGAAAAAGAATTTTTGTTGATGTTGCATAACGTGGGATTCAGTCCTTTAGGAGCCTTTTCAAGTTGTTCCTGTTGCTGGAAACCAGTCTGAACTGCCTAGAAAAATAATAATTAAAAAAGAAAATATAAATAAATAATTTTGTTAATATAAAAATTAAAATTAAAACTTAAAAAAACTTAAAAAATAATTAAAATAATAATAGTTTTTTAAAAATAGTTTTTTAATATTTGTTGATGTGGTTGACTCTCGACCACATCATCATACTTCGTGGCGGAGTTCTCAACATTTGGAAATGCTAAAAAACTCACAGCCCTCTACTGCAGTTGAATCCCATCTAATGGTTCATTCAATGTGAAGGTATTGACATTTAACCCCTCAAGGTTGAACAATTTTTTGACAATGGAGGTTTTCAATGAATTCTCCTACTTTGATATTTTTTTGCACATGGATGTGCTTGAATTTTTTAATTTTAACTATACTAAAGTAAAGACCACTTTGCCTACTATGCAAGGAATTACCTGTGGAAAATTTTAACCATTGGATTTTTAAATTTTACCAATTTTGGATGATCAACTTTATAGGCAAAAACACAGAGCTTTAAAGGAAGAAAAATTACAAGATGAATAATTTTTTTACCCCCCAAAAAATAAAATTGTATTGGAATCTAAGGTAAATGTAGTATTTTTCTAATTCAAAAAATTGAGAAATAAAAAACTTTCTCAAATTTGTACACATTTAAAACAGAAGGCCAAAAGCCACAATTGACCAAATTAGATCCTACAAAATAAAAATAAATGATATATGTGTCAATGTTTGAAATTTAACAATTGATATTATTAGAATATTGTTTGGAACATCTTTAAGAAAATTGGAATCATTCTAATTATTTTGTGTTCTTGATCACACTAGATTGAATTTTTTATTTTTAAAATTGTTTAAAATACAAATCTCAAAAAAATTCTCTAGGCCTAATTTTTATGTGGAGAGTAAAGACTAAAAATGTTTTAAAAAATGTTTTTTTTCCATCCCTACTATTCCTTTCATTGGAAATGTAATCTTACATTTCTTAAATAAAATTTTAAACACTTCTCACATTCAAATTTTGAAAATCTGAAAATGCAACAACTATGTAAATTTATTATTCTACAAAATCCTAGTTTACAAAGTATTGCAATTTGTTTCACTCTACTGAGAATTTGCCATTCAAATTGGCAAATGGCAAATGTGTCCACTTGGTCCTTGAGGGATCAAAAAATATGCAAGCTAGAAGTGAGGAAAACAAATGAGTGTCATGGGTACTTTATGGTGGTAGTAAGAGGATGACAACGATCATTAGGAAAATTAATAGAACTTGCAATTAGTCCTTATATTGACTTTATATTGCCTTTGTTTTGTGCAACTAATTGACACAATTTTAGGAAAGTTGAAAACACAATCAATGCATTCTTCAAGAACCTTTCCAGATACAAGTCTGCATTATAAGTTTTACAAAGAGAATTAAATCATGTTGAAAAATATATGCGAAGGTAATTAAGAGGTACTTTGGTTGTCTTGTTGACAAAAAATGACTATCCCGTGAAATATACTATAATTTTTGTTTGTTTACTTGCACAACATTTTGGAAGATGGGTCTAATGATGATATTGTTAGATGCTTATATACAAACATGCAATTTTTTTGAAATAGTTCAACTTTAGAAACCAAGCATGGTAGTTCTAAGATGTTGACATGATACAAAACTAAATTGATTTGGGAGATATTCTCCCATTTAAAAAAAAAGTCATTGAGGTCGTTGCTATAGCACTTGAAATTTAATTTGAAGACAATGGTGTTTAGAGATAGTAAATCCCTCTAACATTCATCTTGAGGAATTGATTATGAAGTTGTGGGATGTAATGATTTGTTACTCATTTTGTTTCTAATTGTGCTATTGAAGTAAAATCATTTTTTACAATGATTGACGTTGTAGCTATGAAGAAGTTTCTTGCTTTCAAGTTACAAGCTCATACAGAGTAATTGGAAAAACCTTTTAGAGAACCATTGATGATGGTAAGTTGAACACCTACTTTGCAATTGAAATATTCCAACTTTATTGCTGGTGTAGTCACAACGCATGTTCAATGCATCAGTATTGTACAAGACGTGGTGTTCCAAATTGCTTCAAAACTAAGTTTTGTAATAGGTTGCAAACAAGAAACCTAGAGATGGTTATACATCATGCAATTGAAGGTCCCAAATATGATACTAACCCCATTTTTGTAGAGTATATAGCTTTGTAGATGAACTCCATAAAACTTTTATGTTTATTTTTAAGCTTGAAAAATATTTTGAATGTTTGCAATCTAGATGTTGATGATGAAGTTGATGATCTTCTACTAGTGCGTAAGCATATTGCTATCTGATTGTATTTTTGAATATATAGGAAACTCTTTACATACAAAATCCTTTCATTTAAGGGCGTGGTATATTGATAGGATGAATCCTTGGCCATCAAATGGTTGGTAGGATTCCTTCCAAAGATATTGTGCTTGTACACTAACTAGCCTTGTATTTGAAATTTAGGATTTAAATAAAATATAAATGACATTATTTAAATTTTGGAATTAGTTGAATAGCAATTAGAAGGAAAAATCTAAAATGAAATTTTGTATTGAAAGCTATGGGTTGATAGAAATTAGAGACATTAGGTTGGTTCATCCAAAATATTGACCCAACAATTCTCTTTAATGTCTTGATGACATTTAAAAGATACCTCAACCAATTGCAACCCCTATCTAATTTCATCATTGTGTATAATCCATCTTCATTTAACCTCTAAAGTTTAAGGAGACCACTTTAGACTTTTTGAGAATTTGGATAGGTCTTGTTGACTTCAAAATATTGTAGTTTTATATAAAATTTCTAGGATGGATGTTACTCATCATAATAACGTATGAAGTTTTGTTTTATGTCATTTTAGATAACTAGTGCAAAAGTTAGAAGGTTCTTAAAAATATTAATTAGGTTTTAGAGATTGTATAGATTTATACCTACTCAAAAAGATTTGAACCATTCAATAATGAATAATGAGGTAAAAGTTACAAGGAGTTTTATTTTGTAGGCAATGAAGGTAGAAAAACCATACAAAGTCGTCTTTTGCAATCAATTTTGAAATATTTGAAAACAAAATTAAAATATAAGATTTTCATTTTTTTATTAGAATATTTTCACCATTGCGATTAATAATTCTTAATTTTTTGTAAAAATTATTAATATATTAATTTTTTTTTCATTTAGTACCACCTTCTACTTTAAAAGATGAATATAAAAGTTTGTTGCATATGTTTTCAACCCATTTCACAACATATAACAAAATCCCCAAGATATAGTTCATATGACTTTTTTCCTAAAAATGTAGGAAGACAAAACTTCACCTTTTGAAAGGGCTAGAAAAGCCTGCATTTTGAAGTTTAGCTAGGCACATTGAATGTGCAATCAATAGGGATATTTGCTCTAAAGTTTTGGGACAATATAATTGAACAAGTCAACCAAAAGATCATATGGTTAGATTTGTTAAAAATAATTGTTGATGAAAATTTGACCTTGCTTTGGGGATGAGTATTTTGAAGCAGTTTGGGCCTCTAAACATAATGGTCCTTTAGGGGTTAAGAACCTAAATCAATGTTTGCCATTCTTTTCTTATTCATATGACACAAATCTCATAAGTGACGTATGAATATCAAAGATTGTCACATACTGAAGTAGGGATCACAATTACAATTGGCTAGGAATTGCAAGTATGTGACATCACCTTACCTAGTAACCAAATTTTTATTGTAGGCACAAATCTCTAAATGTGTCCAACACTATCAGTCTATAGTCTATGTTGTTAACCTCTAAATGACCACAAGGTCACCACATCGCTTTTGCAACATTGTTTTTTACACCTCTAGTCTTTTAGGGGTTAATTTAGAATCTATTGAAATACTAAAATCCAAAATTGCATTATCAACCTCAATTTGCACCAATGGTTAAGATAAACTTGTAGCTAATTCAAAGTTAGCAACCAAAAGTTTGTTTGCATTTTGAAAACAAAGGATGTAAAATCAGAAGAAATTAGTAGGGAAAAATTCAACTGGTGTACAAAAAAATTGAAGAATATTTTAACCGCCTCCTTTCAATACTTGGTAGATTTCAACTACTGTGAAATAATTTATACCTAGATGGAATAAGATACCCGAACAAGATGGACTAGGTTATGATTCATGTGAAATTACTTGATTATGATTCATGTGAAATTGATGACCATGAAGATCCCAACATTAAAAATTGGCTTGCTCAACAACCAGGGAAAAGAAACTTCAGAAAAATCAAAGCAAAATTTTGACAATCAAAACTACAAAGAGAAAAAAAAAAGGCTACTTTGAAGTTTCAAATATAGATCCTTTACATGTATTGGTCAAATTGAGTATGTGAATTCAGACTATGAATATGCTAAGAAATCTCACCCAACGCAGGAAGAACCTTCGCCTTCATCTAAACCAAAACATCGAAGGACCACATTCAAGAGCACTATATAGAGTTGAATGGAAGTTCCAATGTTTGTATAGATTGGAAAACATTAAGAAATGAAATGGAAGAGGAAATTTCAGAAAAGAAGCAAAATTTGAACAATTTCGAAACTTTGAAGACTGTGAAGAGACATTGTAGCTTCAACATACACACCCTCGACATCCATTGGCCAAATTGAAATGTGAATTCCAACCATCAGTTAATATGCTACAAAATCTCACCCCGTACGGGAAGCAACCTATAGCTAAACCAAGGATGCAACATTGATTAGTACTACTTCCAGTTTGAAAAAGTTTTTTTTTCACGATACAAGATTCCAACAGTTTAGCCGATGTCAATTTGGGTTCGCAGGAAATTGGCTGGTGAGAAATTCATATTGCAGGAAATTCACCAGTAGATTTTGCAGTTGAGGACTTATAACCGGTGGCCATTGAAGAAAAACGGTCCATTTTTGTAGAAGGAAATAAACCTTTGGAGCTCCGAAAATCTTCCCGAACACTGCGATTTGCACATCGTTAACTGACCACATCCCAACGATCTTCCAATAACAAAATTTGCATGAAAATATGTAATTCACCATCCTCCAGGCCTACACAAAGTCATCCATCAGCCGAATAGCGACACAGGGTTATGTAGGGGTTAATTAAACATAGCACTGCGGCCATCTCCTTAGCCCCAGTCGAAAAAACAACAAAACAAGGTATAAGACAGATGACACTAGATATCCTCATCATTCAACTGAAAAAAAATTCTTATTGCCTGGCACAAGAAAAGCTCTTGCCGGCTTTCACAGACGAAGAGAGCTTTGACATCGTAATCAGATACTCATCGATTCCAGTCTAACCATGCCGAAAAACTCATGTGAATTCCACTAAACTTCGAAGGTCTTCAGAGCAGCTTCAGAATGGTCGAATCAGAAGCAACTCTCTAACTACCCCAGGTCATGCCAGAGACACACAGGCCATTCCAGATTTGCTCAAGGCTGCCTCTCGTACTCTCTAAGCAAACCGCTAGATTCTTACACGAAGTGAACAACAATCAAAAGTCCTAGTGGTGTTCATCATGTCCAGGTTGTCCACCCACTCCGATCACCTTCAACTGCCAGATCACACACATGCACCCACAAACTTGTAAGCTAAAGTAGGAACAGGTCTAAAAGTTTCCATGCTACGTTATACAGACTCACTCAAGATTTAGATGACTAAGCGCCAAGCAAGCAATAAGAAACATAGCTAAACAAAGTCAAACAAAGTTCCACTTCAGTGAATATGAGAACTCAGTGAGAATCACAGCAAGCTCATTACCTCAAAAACCTGGGTGCATACGGGGCACTCGTGGGTTTTCCCCTTCTCCAAATGGAACCATGTTATATCATGCTCATCCTCTGTTAGAGCAATGGCATTCCACACAACCTGCATTAGCTTCAGCAATTGGCGACATTGAGCCTTCCGAAAAGAAGCGACAAATCAATGTCGCGGCAGGTCCGGAGGTATGTGTATTTACAATCAAGTAAATCTTACTGCGCCTCTTAGTATTTACACAGTCATATAATAATTTAGGGTAAAAGTAAATGATCCGGCTTCAGTATGACCTGAATTACAACTACATCAGCATCTACAGCAGGATCCGCTTCTACACCAAGCATACCCAATTCCTTGTACGCTTCTAGCAGATTCCATTCAAAATGATAGTATCACTGATCGGTAATAAAGAGAAAGAATTCCCCCATTCAGTTTCAGTCAATAAATCGCTTTCAAGATCAGAATCCTTACCACCAATGCCTCCTGAACAACCCACAATCCGGACATCATACTGTGACTCCACAATTGCAGGAGCTTCCTGCAAGGCGAGTACACAGTCACACAGGGCACGCTTGTCCACAAACAATTTCCTTCCCCGTCAAAACAAGATCGCAACGAGATTCAAAAACAAAGAAGTCGACCTAGCAATCAACCCTAAACCGAATGACAAATCTTCTCAAGCCAATGCCCACAAAAGAATCTAAAAAGACGCATTTTACACAGGCATCACCAGCAAAGGCAACCCCAAGACCCTTCGGGTACAGTACAACTAGAGCCACATTGCAAAAGTGACAATGAACAACAAACCATCAACTTCCTAATCACTCCATAACTGGAGGCACAATCAATTTCAACCAAAGCCTCACCTTGGTGCCGAAAGGTCCACGGGCCGGTTCAAGATCGAATCGCCTCTTGCCCTGCAGAAGACGAAACAACACAGTCAAACCGGTCCTACGAGAGAAAGACACTGCCACGAGAAACACCGCTAAATTGCTGGAGCCCCCAGTACCTGACTCTTCCATTCCAGCTCCTCCCGCTCGGCTCCAGTTGCTATCCCGAATTCGTCCAACTGACCTGCTAATCAATACCAATCCACTTCTTAGCTTCTCCTTGCAAAAGCTGTTATCCTGGTATGCAGCTCCGTTGATATGCTATGCAAACTGCAGGCTTCCAGCCCTGTAAATTGGGCCTTCGGAAACATCGACGACTATACCCAGGCTTTCCAAGTGAGGCACACCTAACTTACACTAGAGAGGGTACCGCGATTTCGCATATCCCACTGCGAAATTAATTTAACCAAGCATTCATTGTCTTAGAATGACCAATTCGATTGATTATAATGTGAAACATTTACTTCAGGTGGGGGCCGAATTCCATATCGCCAAAAACGCTGCACGTGCTAAGTCAATAAATAAATCGGACAAAAGAAATTCCCATGTGAGCTTTTCAGAACTGGTACAAAAAAGCCATCGGACCAATTCAGGCTTCTCGGTCCTTCCAGAGTTTAATCACTGCATTGATCCCGCAAACCAACCGAGCGAACAGAATCCTCAATCAACCAGGAGACTTCCACGCCCATTCCCATAGAAAATCTAGGGTTGCCTTCCAAGCCCCGCGCCGTGACCCAGAAAGAAAGAAAACACAGAAACGAATGCATCCACGACCTTGTCAGCATGCGAATTCTCGCCCTATGCGAACAGAGAATCCTTGATCGAAAATGTAGGCCTTTCTTCCAAGCCCCCAGCAATGACACAAGAAAAACATAAAAATCACGCACGACAGTCCAATTCTCGCCCAAATCGCCTGAGACTCGACCATCGAAGTACCGATCGCACTGCATCCGACCCCAAAGACGAGAGCGGGTGATGCAAAAGGGTCTCATACCGGCATGGCCACTGGGTTGGAACCCGCTGGCATGAAAGAATCTCTGCAAGGGGAGCGCGGCCACAGGGCGAGCGCCCAATTGCTGCCTGGCCCCAGCCCTGTGCAGCTCACGTGACAAGGCGCGTCCCGCGATCCTCAACATGGTGCACTGCCTTGGGATCCCTGACCACCGGATCACATCTACAAAAGGAAGGCCGGAGCAATGGCGGATGTCTGCACACACACAGACAGACAGACAGGGCGATGGCGAAGACAGTCGGAAAACCCTAACTCTACGGTAAGCTTCGGCTCCGGAGGTTCGCTCGCCTCGAAGTGACTCATCACTGTGAGTGTGTGAGCGGAACGCTGGCCCCTTGCCGTGGATGCAGCGGACGGTCCGGATGCGAAGGAACCTTTGATTGCAATATTGTATGGTTGGGGGCAACTGCCAGGGTCCCTTTTCAGGTATGTTAGGAGGTCCACAAAGCGCGAATTTAACCCATAAATGACGCTGAGGACGTTTTCCGGTGGATGAATGACAAAGAATCTCTCCACCGCATGTGGGATATACTAGTACATCAGGAAAACACCCCTCCATTGTAACAGTACTGCATCAATACTGACCCAGCTCCCTTACTATGTAGTATTGATGCAGTATACAATGGATACAAACCTAGTACTAGAAAATTAGGTGTTTCTGCAATACTAATATAGTACAAATTATGTAGCTACTTAATTGTGAGAAATTAGTTGTTGTTTCAATATTGCAACAATTAAAAGTATTTCAATACTGATGCAACTTTAACATTTTACTAGGAGTAATTGAAGAAGTGCAACTATTCATCCTCCAAATTTTGTGTGAAAAGGGAATGTCTTTTGTAGAAGTTTGACTTCCGATAGGGGTAGTCACACCTTCTTCACTTGGCACTTAGAGAATGGAGAATGAGAAGTTGGTTGAGGGTTTGGAGGAGCCAATGGAAAGCTGCGGTGAATGAAGAAGGTATGACCCCTCTAAAAGATGAGTGGAGAATGAAAAAAGTGGAGAAACAACTTACCTAAGCCTAAGATTAAACATAAAGTTGGAGGAAAATCAGCAACAACAAAGGTAAAGCAGCAATGAAAGGTAAAAGTGTAGAGCACAAAGGAATATACTTAGTTGGATATATCTTCCGCTCTTCTAGTCTTCACCTCCGGAGGTGAAAATCGGGAGTGCGGAAGATATATCCAACTAAGTATATTCTACCAACATGAAGTCAACCCCAAGCCGCCACATTTCCATTTTTCATTCTCCAAGTGCCAAGTAAAGAAGGTGTGACTACCTCTAATGAATGCATTCAACATTTTTTTCAAGCCAACAATTCGCACAGTTGCAAAACAACTAATTTCTACAGTGACCAACTCATCATTTAAGGGTTAAGGTAGATAAGCCTATTACCACCGTGATTTGGAATTTGAATATCTTTGGGCCAATTCCAAGTGGGGCACACGGTGGGGCACTGATATTTTTCCAGAAGTGTGCGCTTATTTCATGGATCAAATCCAAGTGGAATTATAATTTTCTAATTATAATTGTACTTTCTATAAATTTTGGAAGTGGTTTGTCTTGAAATTACACAATCAACTATAGAGTGGAGTCATAAACATCCCATAAACAACCCACAACCACCTTTCTATGTATCTAATGGCATTTAAGTACTCATCAATAAAGAATTGACATGTTACCCGTATGGGCAATAATACACTAATTTTGTTATTATCTTTAACAGATTTGGATATTATTCTGCATAGATTTGGGTGTGCTTCTAGATTGAATTGGGGCCAAAAGCAAGGGACAAAATTAGGTAGTGAACAGAATTGGGTTGTTCTATCTTAAGAGTTGAAAATTAAGTTGGGGAAGTTAAGGTGGCTACACCTGAAACTTTTTAATTTTCTCAATGGGGTCATAGTGATAGGAATTGTATGATTATTAATCCTTAAAGGACAAACTGGTGACTATGGAAATCATCCCTTTGGATTTTGGGGAATCATTGACTTAACTCATTTTTCTGTAAAAAAACACACACTTAAAACTGCCCCTATTGCTTTGTTCATTGAAATTTTCAACAAAATGCTTTAAAAAAAATCTAACCCTTGGAATCTTGTAGTAGACTTGTAGAAGAAGACATGGTAAAATTTTTGTGATATTTGACCTTAGGTATTGAAAGATATAAGCATTTGAAGGGAACATGTTTTTCTTTCCACTATGTCTGACAATTTCAAATGCCTTTATGTGGCAAAAATTTTCACTATGGATTTTGAATTAAAAAATCTAGCATACTCAACATAATGTTGTTCATGTCTACAAAGAATTTCAAGCCCCCCAAGACTTGGAGCACATGCAAGAAAATCATGCAATGCAACAATTTCCAAAAATTCACAATGCACAAAATAATTTTTAGAGCACATTTGCCACCACATAATTTTGAAACTTGAAAATCTGAACCACAGATTGAAAGATATACTAATGCTTTACAAGGTCACAAAAACAAATCTGGAAAAAAACTGACAAATCCTGTACTTCCTATAGAATTTAGAAAGACAATGTGAATAATATATAGGCTAAAGCTTTGGGCAAGCTTTAGAAAATGGTTTCACTTGCATTCTTGATTTGTGGTTTGCATGTTCCTAGCTTGTTCTCCTCCAATGGGAACTTTGAGCTTGACCTCTTCCATTTCCCTTCCTTCGTGGTAGAAAGGCTTAGACGTGCCATAGCTTTGATATGTTGGGGTCCTAGCCTTTCACCTACTACCCACTCTAGCCTTTGTCCTTCTAACCAATGTAGCTTGTGCATCTACCCGTGCCTTCACACATCCACATATTGGATGTCTAATTTGCCCCTCAAGTTGAATTTTGCTTAAAAAATTCCATAACTTCTTCATCTCACATTGGATTGAAACAAAAATTATATATTACAAAAGTGCTCTTACAAAACTACATGTCCTCAAAAAGTTTAAAAAAAATTTAGTACAAATTCAGCTCATAGGAACCTATTCAAACTCCAAATTGTCCCTAGAGGAGACATTGGTCCTTTAAGAGTTAAAAAAATGCAAAAGCACTCATTGGAAGCCAAACTATTGTTAGTAGAGGATTTGTGTATAATCCAAAATTATACGCAAGTACTTACACAAAGAGTTTTACCCTAGGTTTGAACAACTCATAACTTCGGATGACCCTAATTATGCCAAACCAATGTTGAACCAACTCAAAACAAATGCTTCTATAAAACTTGCACCTTTCCATGTTTTTCATAATAGATGGGCCGTTGACGCAATTGGGAAGATCCTATAGGTGATGGAATTGGGTGGATGGTGGTGTTAGGCAGTTCTACCTTACCACACAATCCAATGAGCTTTGACTTTGATGATCATGATAGCAAGCCAACATTCAGATTCTAGAAGAAAGCTAACTTTTACACTCAATGGGTGCTTTTTTTGCATTTCCCTGGGAAAAGTCACAAGATTCTCACATACACAGTCAAGGAGAAAGTGAGACAGGGAAATGCAAAAGAGCTCCTGCTGAAGTCTTACCATATAACCGACAATTCTTCCTAACAAGTAATTGTTTACATGGAGCAAGGTAGGTACTAGACTAGTATCAACGATGAAATGCCTTCTGAAAATGCCTTCTGATGATCAGAGTAAGCTCACTCATGCACGCGGTGCAGAACCCACTTTGCTTGCATATATATATTGAAGCTTGTTTCCTCGTTGCAGTAAGTTGCTGGGAAGTCAACCCAATACAATAGCTGTTGCCGTGTATGTATTGTTGTATAGTAAGAAGACATAACATTATCATTCAATGTGGCCCACTTAGGTGCCTTTCGGTGCTATTTAATCTATGAGTACCCGCTTTCTGCTACCATTTTTTCTTTAAGGGCAAGCTAGAATTTAAAAACAACATGTAATATTTGCATGTATCCATTTCCGTACATTGTTGGAAACTTTTTTTTGGCATATTCATATGACAGAAGCCAAAAGAATTATATAAGATAATTATTATATATATATACTTTCTTAATACTCATTTATACCAATACATAATACTCTAGTATATAGTAGGGTTGACTTAGAGGTTTGGCTCTCTAGCTGCTTCAATTGTTACGTTCTTATCGATGTATAGTAGGACTCCAGCTTGCACTGAAGTCTGGTGGTCTTGTGTTCTAGCTATTTTGGCAGTGGATCGATCGATTGCAAGATTCTTGTATGAAGGTACAATTACTAGTTAATTTCTCGATTGCGATTGACGTGATCAGGGAAACAGTGAGATAGCCAGACTAGGTACATCCACATTTATATATGTCTTGTTGATACGACGGTGTTTAATTTGTGGTATAGTCCATTTTTCTTGATTTTTAATTGTTGCAGACTTGTCTAATTACTATGTATCGTCAAAGCTATTGCGTCGTGACGAGTCTGTGTGCGCGCTAGCTTCTCCAACTTCTTTCTCAAATGAATTAAGAGTTGGACTCTTGGCCAATTGGACTTAAATACGAGTATGGTGCTCGCTAGTATAGAATTCCATGCCACCAGAACTGGACTATGCTATTTTGTGAGCTTTACAAATTAAAAGAGACCTTGTTATATAGTATCAATTAGTGGCAGTATTTCAAGAAATAGGCACTCATCTGGAATCTAGATTAAATCTATTTCAATCCCTCTGGGAGGGTGCTGAGCGTTAGTTATGGTGGTCACTTCTTTGGGAATTGGGAGTTGGTGTGAAATTAAATTAAATTTAGTATTCGTTATTTTGGAAATTTTCAGTGTCATAACTAACATAACATAACGTGACGTTTAAGTAGTTACGTGTTGAACTCTTGGATTTGTAGTTGCCCAACAGATATCTTATGATCATTCTAAAATCTAATTAACAACAGATACTGATTTGAGATTGAAGAGGAAAGTCTCCAGTTGCATCTTGGGGTCTCAAACCGCTCAAACTTTAAATGACCATCTCTCAAACCTCTCTAAGAATCTCAAAAAACTAGGACCAGAATAGATTTGAGTCTTCCGTAGTGTTTCGGCTCCAGTTCTAGTGAGAGTCCCTTCGGCAACCTCCGGATGTTCTAAAATTTGGGACTAATTAATCCAGATCTGACTCATCTTAATTCTCTCAACCCGCTTCAATTCAGCACCTGACATACGTGTCAATTCTCAAATTGCTCCAGTTCCTCGTTGAGAGGCCCTATTTGCCAATGTGTAAATTGATTTTCCAACATTTTGCCAATATGGGAAATTTCATTAAAATGGTTGTATTCCATTTGCCATTTTAACAAAATTTCGCATATAGGCAAAATTCTAGGACTGGTATAGATTTCAGACCCTACGGTGTAAATGTCAAAGTGTCGAGTTTGTGGAATACGTACCGCCATTTTAATGAAATTTTGGTTCAATGTAACCAATATGATCAATGCATGTATAACGAGTGGGTAATTATAAGTGCACTAGGCAGTCCAGTATTTGGCCAAGAGGCTAATTTAAGTTCAAGAGCTCCAACAAATATGTCTAGCCTTGGCCAATCACGATTCTCAGAGGTTACTGATCCAATACCTCTCTTGGTTCCGGAACCCAACATAATTTAATTGATATGCCTTGTAAGTGCTCAACTAGCGATCCAATTCTAAGGTTCAGGAGAAGGAAATTTCTTATTCCTAGTATTAAATTAACTCCATTGATAGACACACTCAACAGGAATCTAGAAGTGTGGAGGATGCAGCTACGAAACAAGCCCCAAAGGTAAACTTTGCCTAAAATGAATTGACAATTACTTGGAAGTATGTCAAGAATCTTGAATTCTCCAATTCTAACATTAGAAAACTGTAATTCTAACTTGATGTGCTCAAATTACATCGGAGTGTTTGAGAGTGCCAAAATCGTGACAGTAAATCTAGCAGATGTAAGAAATATGAGGCTCATGGTGAGCCTCTTGGAAAATGACAATCTCTCTAAATTTTACCATGTTTATTTACTTGAATACTTAATATGACGATCATTCTGTTCAAGAACTTGAGAATGTTTGTAAAATGTTTCAATCTCATTGTTCTGATCAGGTAACAAAATTTCCGACTGGCATGTGGTGCTGAAGCACAGGCAACAGGGTATCGAGTCGGCCTTACGTCAAATATATGCACATTAGGTACACCATCCCATACCAATATTGGGAACTTGCACCCAGACACTGTACAATACATTTTTCACATTGAGAAATTGAAGTTCATAGACCTCTAGAAACGGGGACCGCGGTATAGGACTAATCGAGGTTCTAGATGCGCACTTGAAGAAGTACCAACTTCAAGAAGCCATATCCGGGCCAAAAACAAACAGATTCCTAAAGCAAAAGTTGCATTGGAATTGTAGTAAACAATAGTTCATTATCTGTACAAATATTTACATATGAATTGGAAAAGCATATAACATATTTGATTTGTTGTGCATAGTCCCTACCATCTAGTGTTACCACCCCTTGTTGAAATGACTGCTTTCATTCGATTGGGCATGCTTTCTATCAAATTTTGTAGTTGCTCAAGAGAAACCTCATCCCAAACCGCTTTAATGGTGTCCATCATTTCTTGCTTGTTGCTTGGCTTCTTGTGGTGGCGGAGCAAATCTTTCATAATCTTCTATAGGTTCTTTATCGGGTTCAAGTCGGGTGAATTCGGAGGTCATTGCAATTTGGCTATCTTGTGAGCTTTCCTCCAAAGTTTTGGAACTTTACCACGATGCACGGGAGCGCCGTCTTCCATGAGTATGAGCTATTTTGGTGCATCATGCATGAAATAAAACCCGAAGAGAGTACCTTCATATACATTCTACACAAAATCATTAGCAGTGCGCTCTCGTTGTGGCATAAAAACAAGTGGACATATGTCAAATCCATTGAATGCACCCCATACCACAACCGACATTCTCCCTAATTTGAAAGTGGGCGCCAAGCACTGGTCGATAAACTTCTCGTGCACCTTTCTCCAAACTCAAATTTGCTGACTCTCTTTGCCAAGTTCAAAAGAAGACTCATCTGTCCAAATTACATTCTTCCATTGTTCTGTAGTCCAACGCTTATACTTGCGAGCAAATGCCAATCTCTGATTTCTATGCTTTGCACCGATAAAAGGTTTCCTTAGAGCGATGTGATTTCCAAATCCGAGTAGACTCACATGCTTGCGGATGGTGGTTCGACAAACTCCGAACTTTTGAGCAAGTGCCACTAAAGAAAGATGCCAATCTTGTTGGATTTCTCTAGCTAGGTCTCGAAGCAAACGAACTGAGAGTTTTATTGGCGGAGGATTCGGCTTACCCATAGTAACACACCCAAATTTCTTTCACTTCGTCAAAACTGTGGACACGGTAGAATGCGGCATTCCCATCAACTCGGTAATGCGGCTACATTTCACTCCACCCTCCCGCATTCCCACAATGAGAGCCCTCTCATGATCGCTTAGCTTCCGTGTGCGCATGGCAATCTGAAAGAATGCAAGTTCAAATGATGGATTATAACACGACATGATGGAAATTCGAATTACAAAACGTGTATGCAGTCTCATCCAGAAATCGGGAGACTCACCAGTCAACAGCAGGGAATTTAAATGTGCGAGCTTGGACAACATATCAGCCTTGAAAAGAGTATGCAACCCTCGAAATTTAGAGCGTTGGAAGCGAGAGAAAATCCAATTGGAAAAGTGTCGTTGAAAGCGGTAGAAACGAATGCGGAAGAGAAGTTGGAATCGCACCAAAGCAAGAGCAAAAGCGGAGGGTCAGCAAAGGTAGGGCCAATAAACCATATGCATTGGTCATGCAAAAGGAGCCAAGCCCGATGGGCTGAGTATATACCCCCCTGTCCGCAAAAAATCAGCCTGAAAACGGGAAGAGAAGTGCCGGAAGGTACAAGCAAATGCAAGCGAGAATGTGAGGAATTGGGGATGGCAAAAAATAGAAGGGCGGTCTGGAGCTGGACCTAGAGAGATGGGCAATCAACGAGCACAAGTGGAAGCGTCAGAAAGGAAGCCATGGAAGAGTGAGCGGGTGGTGAAGTCAGTGGTGGTGCAGACAAGTTTTGAATCAGTAATGGGAGGAGCTATGAGAAATTGTGCATCGGCCCCATGATTCCGGCCCGTTTAATTGGAATAGGAAGAAGACTATAGGGTGTATAAGACTACGGGAGGAGGGCCACGGAAACCTTCAACCGTGATGTAGGTGACGTTATGAACTTGTGACACTATGAAACTAAACGAGAAGGGTGAGGTCCAGAATTCGTAATTGAGCTGGACCTGATTGTACAGTCAATTTTCTTAACCCCTAAAAGATCCACATGCATTTTTTGGTAGCATAGAAATTTTGGGCAAGTACATGTGACTAGAGATTTGCTTATTTTAAGCTAAAATTTTATTAGAAGGTGGGGACAAGGAATATCCTTCATATGCGCTAAATTTCATGACATTTGGAAATAAAGTTATGGCCTAACATGTTCTTTTTTTTCATAAACAAAAATGTTCGGTAGATTAAAAAAATCACTTTTTTCATAAACAAAAATTAGAAATTGATTTTCTAGAGTGAAAAATACATGGAAAGCTTTGAGTCATTCCATTTTGTTCAATGAGTCAAAAGTTACAAGGAGTTTTAGTTTGTGGGTAGTTTTGGATTTTCTACTCTAAATAAACTTTGAAGTCCTTTATTTTATTCAATTTTCAATATTTAAAAAAATAAATAAAATCATAGGATGTAGATTGTTCATTAAAACATTTCAACCATTGGGATTGGTATTTTTCAATTCCGTAACTAAATTCTTAACAATTTAGTATTTTGAATTGTTCTCTACTTCTTTCTACTTACTATTTTTTTCCTATATGTTTTACAATTCCAAATAATTTTAAATTTTTCAAGCATGTAGCCAACTTAGCTTGAAAGAATGAATACAAAGAAGCACCACTATTCTAGTCATTTTTTCATATAAATGTGAGCTTGTGAAGTGTAGCTGCTGAGTTTTTTGCAAGGCTAGAAGATGGATTCACGTAAATTCGAAAGCTCATATCTTGCAATCCACATAGTGGAAATTTTTGAATTTTTTTTCACGTGTTTTCAAGTTAGAATTATATAAGATCCTATGATTACATGTGTCCAAAAATGTTTGTTTTTTCAAAATTTGGTACTTGTACAAGAAAATAATGGTAGTTTTAGATTATTTTTGGTGAAAACATACTCACAATTGTTTAGGGGTTAATAAAACTAGAGCAAGTGTAAATTTAAGTTTGGTACAATTGTAAAGAAATTGGCATTTGTAATTGAATACTGCCAATGGAATGGATATTCCCTTGTATTTTTCAAGAATTAATTGGAAGAACACGAATACATATCTCAGTATCTGTTTGAATTAGCAGGCAGTCCAGAACCCATAGACTGGAATTAGACTCATCGTGAATCTTATCAAGTTGAAAAACTCTTTTCAACAAAATAAAATTATATGGTGACACTAATTTCATAGGTTACACTAATCCCCTCACTTTAGGGCAAATCAGTGTATTTTACCAGTGGTGGTTTTCTTGCATTAACTTTTTGTCACATTTGGTAACAGATAGGCATTCAAGACACTAATCAAGGATTAAATAAAGGATATTACATTTAATAACGATATTTTGTTGAATAGTTTTTAGGAGAAACAACCAACCCCACTCCTTTTTTAGCTCCTTTATATACAGTTTCAACAATAGCAATAAACTCTTCCTTGTCATTGAGGGCCCAATTTATCTTGTTGTTGTTGCCTGTTCCAAGGTCAATCATTATATGTCTATTTCGAAAGAAAAACATGACTGTGCATGCATCATAGAGCTCATACATAACATTGAAATTTGTCACTTTTTTGATATCTACAACAAATATTGTGGCAAAATTCTTGACTACATGTGCAATTGAGGCAAGTACTTCATCCATCACCATGCATGTGCTGTTACCATCAGAACCAAACCTAATAATGACAACGCGCTCTGTATTGTCTACAATTGCCTTGTCAACATCTTCAGGAGTATGAAGATGTTTTAGAAGATATGACATTTTGTAAACTAAAACTACAAATAGAAAGTAATGATATAAGAATTGTAGTATGTAAAAGATAATGAAAATTGTGGGCCTATCTTTTGAAAATATATATAGTTAGCATGACTTACTTGAAATATGTTTATACAATAAACTTATATATATACATATATCAATTTTGAACATGACTTTTATTTTATTTCTTTTACTTTAGAGGCTTAAGATAAAATGTAAAAGTAGATGAGAACAAATTGTAAAATTAGCTCAATAAAAGGTAAACCAAAAGTTTAAAACCATGTGACATTAGAAAAGCCTATTCTAATTCATTTGGAGTCAAAATTGAAGTGATTTTCATGTTTTTTTTAACATCCCATCTATTATTGAATTTCTTATATTAAGAATTGCTATTAAATTTCTTATATTAAGGATGAATTTCTTATGAGAAATAAGAATTTGATAGCCAACAAAATAATTTAGTCAACCAAGTTCAAATCTCTCATGCTTTTACTTATGTTGCCATAGAAGGCTTTGTTTCCCTTCCATCCAAGCACTTAATCCTAAATAAAAAAGACACTATATTTTAGTAGTGTCAAAGTCTCGGGGAGGTCACTTAGAGTGTCCATTTGAAACCACGTGCGAACAGAACTTTGGACCCCCTATATACTTTTTGAATTTTAAATTAAAAAAAATTAAAAAAATATGAATAGATTTTTCTACTTTGAAATATTATGTTTTGAATTATTGATATTTTTATTTGTTAATAATAATTAGTTACAAATTTTTGAAGTAAAAAGATACACTGTAGAACTGAAAAATAACTTTTACACCCCTATATTATATAAGAAAGAATTGTCTAAAAAATGAACAAAAAATTCCTAAAAATAACTCATTATTGAAAGCTCATTTTGAGTTGAATATTGACTCAATGGTCATCTAAATGTGTCCTCTATAATTATTTGAGTTGAAAAACATGCCATTTTAGTTCATTTTCAACCTCTTCTAGAAATCATTTCATATTTGATTTGAGTTGGAAATTTTGGCAATAGAAATCTATAGTCATAATTAAACAATGGTCAAAATTTTAGATTGAAATTATAGTTTATTAGAAACCACTTGTTCGCACATGGTTTGTTGTAGTAGAACTAAGTGACCTCCCCAAGGTCAAAGTTTTGAATTTTAATAAAAATTTATGGATTTATAATTTTGAATATTTACTTTTTACAAAAATTACTCCAATTTTTTTCATCAATAAATGTCTGATTCTGAAAATGAAAGTTTGTGATTTTCCCATTCAAGTTTTTGCATCAAGGTGATCACAGATTTTCTACTATGAATGATCACAGAATTGAAGATAAAATTCATTCACATTGTTTTATTTATAATAAAAAGTCTTAATTTTTTAATTGAAAAGCCCCCAAACTGCCCAAAGTTCGGTTCCATTACCCATGTTACATGTATTTAAAAAATCATATAATGCTATTATTGACTTCAAAAAATATTCTTTTCATATATATAATTACATTTTTGGATTCCTCATTGAAAGGGCTACAAGAATTTTCTACATTAAAACAAATTATATCCTTTGAAATTGGGCTTAAATGCATTATAAGTGATTGTAATCAAAGCCATATAATTTAGGAGTTGTGTAGATGGAGAAAGACACTAATTTTATAGGTAAGATCCAAGGGTAAGACTAATTTTGCTACCAAACAATGTTTGTAGAAAGTTGCTAGTTAGTTCATTGTTAGATGGTGCTTTTGGAAAAATAACAAGTTGGAGTGTGAAAATGTAGAATCCAAAATTGGATAAAAAATTTAGTAGGAGTGTAGCATTGGCTCGGGGAGGTCACTTAGTTCTACTACAACAAACCACGTGCGAACAAGTGGTTTCTAATAAACTATAATTTCAATCTAAAATTTTGACCATTGTTTAATTATGACTATAGATTTCTATTGCCAAAATTTCCAACTCAAATCAAATATGAAATGATTTCTAGAAGAGGTTGAAAATGAACTAAAATGGCATGTTTTTCAACTCAAATAATTATAGAGAACACATTTAGATGACCATTGAATCAATATTCAACTCAAAATAAGCTTTCAATAGAGAGTTATTTTTAAGAATTTTTTGTTCATTTTTTAGATAATTTTTTCTTATATAATATAGGGGTGTGAAAGTTATTTTTCAGTTCTGCAGTGTATCTTTTTACTTCAAAAATTTGTAACTAATTATTATTAACAAATAAAAATATCAATAATTCAAAACATAATATTTCAAAGTAGAAAAATCTATTCATATTTTTCTTATTTTGTTTTATTTAAAATTCAAAAAGTATATAGGGGGTCCAAAGTTTTGTTCGCACGTGGTTTCAAATGGACACTCTAAGTGACCTCCCCGAGAGCATTGGGCAGGCGACCAATTTGTATGCATTAATAAATAGTGGATATGTAGTTGCCCCTTTCATGAATTGTCAAATTTTAGCCACTTATCATTTCAAATCCAAAGCTAATATTTGGGTTGTTAGAAGAAGATATGTTCTTGAACAAGGTGGGTATCTATTTAGGGGCTTTGGGTGCTTTGATAGGGCTAGGGCAAGTTAATATTGCTTAGGATTGGTCGTGTCAATTGAATGTATTGAAATTTAGAGTTTAGTTTCAAAATCAATGTGCATGTCTTTGAAAGAGGACGATTGTAGCCTTTTCAAATTTGAAGTTGAAGGAAACTAAATGGCTAGTGAAAATTTGATACTAGAGCAAATGAATCAAGAGATTTTTGATAAGGTTTGGAAATAATGCAACTGGTGCCCTTGAATGAAGAAAAAAAAGAATCCTTCTCCATAGAGGAGACAAATTATGGGGCAACTCCAAAAACTTCCTAAACTAAACACTGCTTCCAAACTAATAGGATAAATTAGTGTGTTGTACCTTACAATGGGGTATGGTTCATTTACAAATTTTTCAATCAATTTTTGATAGAAAATATAGCAACTTTAGAAAGCTCTAGCATGCTAAAAAATGAACTGATTTTGAAATAAAAAATTAAGGCACAAATTGCGTTGGAATCGCAATGAAGTGCATTTCAACTTCATAACAAGCACTAAAAGAAAACTATGTTAGAATCCCTGAAAACATGTCACCTTATTTTTGTTAAGTTCCCGTTTCAAAACGTAGTCAAAATGCAGAAAAATGTTTTTTCTGTGTTTTTCTACGTTTTGACTGCGTTTTGAAACGGGAACTTAACGAAAACAAGGTGATGTGTTTTCAAGGATTCTAACACAGTTATTTTTTACTTAAGTAAAAAATGACTAATTTAAAATCATACAACAATTTGGATTCCTATTATACACTATCTACCATTATATGAAGAACCTTGGGAGGATAGTCAAAGATTTTTTGCATTTGAGTGAAGGACAAGCAAGAAATCATACAAGCAATTCAAATGGTATGGGAATAAGTATCTCTAAAGCAATTGTGAAGGTTCATTTCTTATATATACCATAGATAACAAGTTGTAATTTTCACAAATGTTGGCAACACAAGAAAGTATATCAAGTGACACTTGATATACACTATATAGAAAACATCAAACTCTTTGTATGACTTTCAATTACATATGTGCAAACTTTAGTGTGATTTCAATGCAATTTGCAATTCCATTAATTTTTGAACACACATGAGCCTCCCAAAGTTAATTCCTAGTAAAAGAGAGTTTCATGTAACTACCATACAAATAACAAATTTGCTATCTAGGTGCTTTGAAGAAGTTGTTTGTCAATCTTCATATTTTTTTAGAGATGGAAAAGTTTGAAATAAGTACGTCAATTGCAAAAAGAATGAAGTTAGACATTCCAACAATAAGTGAAATTTCTTTTATTTTTCAAAACTAAAAAGTTAAACCATGAGTATACCCTTATTGAAGCATGAGCAGATCTTTGTTAATTAAAGCGTGGGCAGATGTGTCTACTCCCCAAGTGCATTAATTGCCATCATCATAAAAGGCTACAAAGATTGTAGTACACTGGGAAATCGGCAGGGCGTCACCCCCTCGGGTTTTTTTTGCACAATGCAGTTATATCCCCATCAAACTTTCTTAAAACATAAAGTTTTTTTTTGGGGGGGGTAACTGCAATGTGCAAAAAAAAACCCGGGGGGGTGACGCCCTGCATTATGATTTTATAACCATTGTTACCAAATGATAGGTGAAAATAGGCCTTTAGACTTCTAGAAACATTTTTCAATAAGTTTTCCTTGAAAGATAAATGGAATTGGCATCTAATCCAAGTCATTTCACATTTTTGGAGCTTCATGGAAATAAGGTATACAATTTATTTCCAACAATGTTAAGTGTTTTAGAATAATTATGTCCTATTGAGCTATGATAGGGGGATAATTTTCTCCAATAAAGGAATAGAAATAATAAAGATTGCATTATTTTTTGCTAATTTTTCATCAAGTTTGGAATTAGTAGAAATTAAGGAAGTTTAGAGTACAATCCAACTTGTTTTCCATATAGAGACAAATCTATTTTCTAAAAGCACAAAACTAAAACTTGATCTTAGCAACTTCATTAGGTGTCAATGTCAGTGTTATTTGTTACACAATAATGAAGTTGCTAAGACCACATCATATTCCTGTCATTCATAAAAATATGTCACCCTATCTTGTCTAAATAGGGCCTTGGTAAAAAATAGGTCTTATACCTTAGTTATGAAGTTTTGAAGCTAAAATAGAGTGGTAACTAAAAGCATCCATTTACTAAAATGTGCACTATTTGTACATTGTTGGTGCAATGAGAAAGCAAAATGTACCTCTATGTTTTAGAGCCAAGCATTTAATGGACCTTCTACCTTTCCAGTAAGATAACTACGCCTAATTTTGTGCAAATCAACAATTGAATATCATTAAAGTATGGAATTTTTGTTGAATTTTGTTAGAAGTAAAAAGAATATTCTAAATTCTTTTCTTATGCATTTTTTGGACACCAATATAAATATGCTATGAATTTCCAAAGTGTTGAAAATAGGTGTATCTAAAAGTAATCCTAGGCTTTAATTTTTGTTACCTTTAGAAAGAATATGTTATTTTTATAGAGAGAGAAAAAAACATTTTTTGCATTTGAAGGAGCAAATAGTATTGTCATTCAACTTCCTAAATTATAGACTACTCTAATACTAGTATAATTGTTGCCTTGCCTCCACACAATGGTAGAATTCTATTTTTATTTTCCTATATATAGACAAATATAAGAAAAGGTGATAGCAA
The DNA here is from genome assembly GCA_947034895.1 of Rhytidiadelphus loreus. Taxonomy (NCBI): domain Eukaryota; kingdom Viridiplantae; phylum Streptophyta; class Bryopsida; order Hypnales; family Hylocomiaceae; genus Rhytidiadelphus; species Rhytidiadelphus loreus. Next base: position 49,277,596 of record OX344761.1, on the reverse strand, counting down.
TTGTCCAGAATATATTTTTTCAATTGTCCGGAATATATTTTTTTAATAAAGTATGAATTTTTACATTTATTGAAGAGCATTGCCCAAATAGCCCAATGGAGTCATTGGACATCTCTAAAACTAATATAAAGTGCATCCTTAATGATCATGATACTAATTGTAATGAATAGTGGTTGGTTTCAATATATGACCATTGAAGATGCATCTATATTGATTAAAATATTTTTTGAAACCAAACTCTATTCATTACATTAAAATAGTTTATTACTACGTATTATTTTTATTCTAATAGTTTTACAGCCAAAAAAGGTTGGAGTTCTTATTGTGTTAATCATGGTTATGAATTCATCTCATTGGTGTCAATCTAACCACAATTAATCCATAGTAGTCCAAATCTCAATTATTTAACCCTTTAGTGACCATGGTTGATTTGAAAGGCAAGCATAGTTTTTCAAGAAAATGAATTTTGTGGCCATTCTAAAGATGTAGTCTTAGATCAAACTGTACAAGGTGTTTCCATAAGGGAGATTCTTCAACCTAACAAAAAATCAAACTCATCCAACAGTACAAATTGCTATAAATAAGGTAGGAGGTCCATAAATCAACCTTTTCAAGGCTAAAATTGAATTTTGGGGAGTGAAACATCTTTAAATATTTTTTAGTAAATTTTCCTCCAAAGACAAGTAGAATAGGCATCTAACCCAAGTTGTTTCATATTTTTTCAAGCTTTGTGAAATTAGTGACAAACTTTTGAAGTTCACAAAAAATGGTCATATGTGGTTATCAAAATGAATACTCTTCTAAAATGTGCAGATTTGGTACATTGAAGAAAGTGAAATGTACCTCTAAATTATGTTTGCTTTTAGAGCCTTGTTGGAGTATGAGTTGCTTTCCTTAATTCTCAAAAATCAATTACTTGAATGATACTTTAGAATTTGTGCTACATAAACACCTATGCATAAGTTTACTTTGGACATTCATGAGATTACAAAGCAATATTTATGCCTCGTCAAGACATCAAGTTACAAAAAAATCTCACAATTTGGTTTATACTTTTGTTGAAAACTTCCCATTTGAAGGTCCAAGCCATTTGAGTTTGCAACCTCATAGCTAATTCATCAATGCTCCAATTATCTTGAAATTGGTTTTGTTTGAAGTGCACAAAGACATTCTAATTGCATTCCTCTTTAAGATTTTTGTGATCAAATGTATTTTGAACAATAATAAACCAAGAGTCCAAAAATCAACCAAAAAGTGGTTGACTGGTCACTAAAGGGTTAAGAATGCCCACTTTAGATTGAAGGCATCACTATTATGATGAGTCCATTTGTAACTCCTCATAATGAGAAAAAACAAAAACAAAGTGTCTAGACTGGAATCAAACCACCTCAATTCTAAACTCTCAACAAGTTTTTTGAATCACATGGAACAAAGTGTCTAGAATGGAATCATCCACCTTAATTCTACAGTATATTCAACAAGTTTCTTGAACCACATTCAACAAGGACTAAAGAACCGCAAGACTTTTGTCTTAATGGGAGCTAGTGAGAGGAAAGGAATGAATCTTTCATCTTCCAGCAGTGTGAAAGGAGATTTTTGTAGGAAGTAGGCTCTCACAACATTGGAAACCTCAGGTAGTCTCTGCTGTTGTGGGACAGAGACAACAAACTGGTCGAAGTTATTCTCTTCCCTAATCACCGGTGACTATAGAACAGTACAACTAGAACTGTCACTAAGCTACAGGACTGCACACCAACTTCAGGACGAAATTGTAGAGCTCAATGTCGAAGGTGTCAACATTCCGTATGTCACATGAAGTAATCAACTTCAAAGGGTTTGTGAAACAAGGTTAGGACTGTAAAATCCCGATTACAATTCTGCTGTATAGCAGAAACAAGACAACGTCCTATATGAAAGAGCACTTCAGACCAATATGTTGCGACTTTGTGACCAAAAATATCGCAGTGACAAGTAGCACTGTATGGCCAAATCAAGTCTACAGTTCACAAGGGCGCCCCAAAACCGAAACCGGTGAGTGAAGAAATTCGATTGACGCAGATAATTAGGTACCAAACTCCAACAAAGCTAACAAGATATTTTCAATCGTTAGATGTATTTCAGAAATTTACCAGTCTCTCCAACTGCAGTAACTATCTTCAACGCAAATGGCCGCTTCGAATGCATTTCTGGTACAAATGAATTTGTCTTGGTCTCCTCTGGGCTTTCTACAGGAGTCTTGGCCATGCCGTTTATTTGGATAGAAAGGGCTAAGTGATACAAAATTGTTAATTCGCATTTGGCTTGGACGGTCGCTTGCTCTTCTCCTCGATACCAGATTGAGCAAAACGCTTTCGTAACGTAGCCATCACCTCTTCCATCTTGACATCTTGAATTGACAGTAAGACCATAGAATGGTACAAGACATCTGCCATCTCCGAAATTGTCCGTTCTCTTCCTTCCGATGCTTCCAGAGTTTGGCACAGCTCAGATGCTTCTTCCCTACATGGAATAACGAACAAATGAATAATTATGTCTACATACAGGTCATGGATTCGAATCTTGCTTGGAAATGATACAGAAAACTGTCAGGGTGTTCTAGACGACACTGGCAACCATAATAGAAACGGCCACTAACACGATCTATTTAAGCCAACCCACAATGCGAAACTTCGAAGGAGAACGATACGCAGCAGCAGACCCATTCGTAACATAATATAAACTGCAAAATAATGGATTCTTGATAAATGAATCAAAAGGTCAAACCAAGCATACCGAATCTTTGAACATAACAACTTGGGATCTTGCTGCAAACGTCTTGTCCATGATGGTTTTGAACCGGGGGCGACTTCCTCAGTTTTCCGTTTCCCAATTAAATCCTCCAATGCATACAAGGTCGACGCAAACAGCTTTGGCTCACTCTATAAAGCAAAATAATTCCTATCAGAACCTGGTCATAACGAGACCTCCTTGGCTGCAAGAGTTATTGAGGACCCTATACAACCGAAGGTCGGATTTGAAAGATAGCATGCAGAGTAAAAATCGTACTGTCGTTGAACTGTTAGTGCCTTCACCCGACGACATGCTTTCAGGTAAGCACAAAAAACCCACTTGCAACCTGAACAAGCATCATTTCCTGTCAGAGACTCTGTTCAGGAAAACACAAAAAGACAAAGACAGAGAAGCTGATACAAACCTGAGGTACAGAAGTGAAATAGCATGTCTCTGCACCAGTGTGGCATGTGGGACCATCAGGCTGCCCTAAATATATGATCTGAACCACAGTTGCAATGGATAAACTCTATATTAGCTTAAATGCCGTCTTGCCAGCATAATTGGAATCTACATTACGTCTATATGACACCTGAATACTAATGATTACATACATACATCACATGGAGAAAATTTGACCCTAAACCCTAAACCCACAGCTGCAAAGATATCTCAAGTACACAAAATAACTGCGCACCAGAATTTCAAATCTCAGATTGTCCATTCTCAGTAGCAAAAGATTGTGTAGAAAGATCAATAGAAGGACAAGACATACAGAATCACGGTCACAGTCCACAGATATATCTTGAACATGAATGAAGTTGTTGGAAGTCTCGCCTTTCGTCCATAATTGTGTACGGCTTCGACTATAAAAAGTCGCACGACGGGATGCTATAGTTGCTGATATAGCATCACGGTTGGAAAAGCCTTGCATAAGTATTGCGCCAGTATCCACATTTTGAGCAATGGTAGCCACCAGCCCGTTCTTATCCCATTTTAACGAATCCAGAAACGACTCCACCTAGAACAACACCAGACACTATGATAAGAGTTCACAGTGATTCAAATGCCAGTCGGCATACAACCGGGCCTTCAATCTCTGAAGAACTCCCTGAGATTAGAACTCGAAGAACTTAAAATGGAGATACCAACATATGCTCAAACAATGAGAAACCGCCGAATAAACCCCAAACCCTGACATTAAGCTGGAAGAGAAGTTGCCATCGAGATTTGATGAAACAACAATGCTGCAATGTAACATTTTGCAAGATAAAACGTGAGAAACAACCTCTAAAGAATTCTCTCCAACTAGGACTTAAAGAACGTAAATCTGAAGATACCGATATATCCTTAAAATTGAGAAACCGCCTGACGTACGGCATAAACCCTAAACCCTGACAGTAACCTACGTTGCCATTCGCCATTTGAATTCAACATTTGACATAGCAAGTAACGCAGAAATGCTGCAATCCAGAGTTTTGTATCGTGACACCCTAAACCCGGTCTCAAATTCCGTTGAGGAAGGAAGAGCCAAGAACAAGACTATTTTCTGCCTCCCCTGAACGGGTCGAGATTAGATGCGAGCAGAAGAGAGCATGAAGCGGAAGAGACAAACCTCAGGAGTCGAGACGGGCTCGGCTCTGGCCGGCTCCCCTGCCATCGCTACGATGACACCACATTCTAAGCGGCTCTGTCGAGTCGTCGTCGTCGTCGTCCAGTGCAGAGTTTGCGACAGTGGGCACACAGCAAGAGAACGCAAATGCAGTGAGCCCGTTGCAAATCCGGCTGAGGGAGTTCGCGACGCCGACGCAGCAGCCGTTGTGCAAGAGAAGGCGGGGTGGCGCAGCGTGGTCGCCATAGCTGCCACTTTGAAGCGGAAGGGAGGAATCTTTGGGTCTTGGAGTCCCAAGCGAGAAAATTGGTGGCCGTCGGCGGCCGTCAGCGGCCGTCTGAATTCCAGCGTTGCATCCGCGGCAGCAAGCGTTAACGGCAGAGGCTGTGACCACAAAATCAAACATCGGGATCCTTTTGTCGGGCAGTCGCGTGTTCCATTTTGTCACTACTTCCCCTGAAATTATTCACCACACTAATTATGATATTTAGTGTTTGCAACGCTATTTTTCAAACTTTAACAAAAAATGTCAACATGAACACTATTTGTAAACTATTGTATTTTCTTAGTAGCACCCATGTTGACATGAAGTGCACTAAATGTCAAGAATAACACTAATATTCTCGAACGGTGACCTCAACACTATTTGTTTCTAAAATAAAAATTTGAGTGAGTCAAGTAATTTAGGAAAGCATATATTTAGAAAAAAAAGAAGTAGCCTTACTTTCTTGAATCACACAATGGGATGTTTTCATTTATTCTTGAGCCTTCAAAAGTGTTTTCACATGTCTACTGTAAGTAAAATACATTTTAAAGATTTAATGGTGATGAATGAAACTATATAGTTTTTTTAAACAAAAAATGAAGAAATATCAAATCTAATATAAAAATTATTTTGAAAAGTCTGGATTTTTGACCAACAATATATATTAACAACGCTAATTCATGAGTCTAGGAATGCAAGCCTTGAGTCTAGGTATAAATAGACACTCTACAATCATTAAAGGTGCCTATAATATACATGCCTATAACATAGATATCTTATAACCATGAAAGGTGCTTAGAACATATGTACCTACAACATAGGTACTTTTAACATAGCCCCCCTATAACCATGAAAGGTGACTAGGTTCATAGGCTTATAGGCTCAAGATTTTAAGCTCATGTACTAGCAACCCTCATTTTAGCCTACATTCACATTGAAATCAAAATCTTACAATAAAGAATTTAAAAAAAATTAAGATTGGGATAGATACTAAACTTTATTGAATTTGTGTCATTAGTTGGGATCTAATTCAAAAATATCATTTTCAAGGGTAAAATTCAAATCTAAATCACTGAGCTAGAAGTTGCCAAAATATACTAGAAAAAATATCTATTGTAATCCATGGATTAACGTTTTTTCTATAGAATAATCGGTAATAACTAAATGAAGTAATTTCCATCACCATCTACCACAAACGTATTCAATGGTGTTAAAAAAATTGGATGAAATATTATAACTCTTCACCCCTAACCCTTTAAGGTCCGCGCAACCAAAATTGCACATGAAGCTAAAGAATATACAAACAAAGATGGTGAAGAAACCAAACTATTAACTTTTGTTGAATATAGGGATGTAGATTCATAATCTATATTTTCTATGGAAGTTACATTCAAGTTTGAACAAGGTATATTCTTTTTTAAATGTGGAGACCAGTGGAGGTTAACCTTAGAAAGATTATGAAGCTAAAAAGTCACCAATGGATGACTATCAAGATTACTATAGAAATGAAGAATGTATCTATTGTTTCATGAATCAAATCATTTTTGGTAAAGTACCTTGGTGATAGGTCTCATCTTTTTAGAATAACCTTGTAACACTACAATAGCCAATTATCAGTTGATGGATGACTTTGTAAAGACCTAATGGATAGGAAAAAACATTTCTTCATCAAATTTAAGAGAGGGGGAGTTGATTGAGCTCAATTTCAATGAAAGATGTTTTATATTCTCTTCTTGTAGTATATTTTGACTTTTCTACGTAAAAGAATGGCAAGTCCATGGATCACTATTTAGTGTATGTTGGCAATTCATACTACTTTCTTTGGATTTGAATTTAAGCTAGAAAAGTGATTAAATTTTTTTGAATATGAGACCAACTAACAAACTGAAACTTATCAAGTCTAGTTTCTTTCTCCGATTTGAAATTTTGAAAAATTACTAAATTTGAACATTGGATTGCAATTTAAACATAGAATGACATAGTAATTTTTGCACTGTGGTGTTTTACACTATAATATACACATGTGAAGAAGTTTTCAGATTTTAAACACATTTCGTATTTGATATGCATTTTATTCGTCTTTTATTCAAAAAATTCACAATAATTTCAAATTTTTCACAAAAAATCTGAATGTTTTTACTACTTACAGAAAACAAGTAATTACATCTCTGAAAAATAAATATACGTATACAGTTGAATAAACTTTTCCTTTCATTTAAGGTTTGTGCCGGCTTCCATATTAACTAAGGTGGGTACACCTAAAAGCACCACTTATTGGCACTGTGTATAGTTTCTATTGTTAGGCTGATTAGATTTTGATTTAGTTGTGTAGGCAAGAACAAGCACATTCCAATACACCAAAAAACATAAGATTTGAATACTGTATGCAAAAGTTATTAGCAGTCAAAGTCAGTTTCTGAAAGCGCCATCTACAACCTGTGAAGATGACTGATTTTGAAAATGTATACTTGTTCTAGATGGCGCTTTTAGGTCAGGTGCCATTTTAGGTGTACCTACCTTACTCTGTGTAAACATCAACACTCCACCAGTAGGTTTGTGGAAGTCAAACAATGTTGACTTTGAATAGCCTTACAATTGCAATGGCGAGTCCACATTAGATCCTCTTATTAATGTGTATCACTCTTTTAAATTAGTGTAGTTTGAAATGCTATTATTTTGCACCGATTTTCATAAAAATAAGATTTTAGAACTACCACTAATTTTGCACCTTCACTAATAAGATAAATCAATCTCTCTTTCTTACAATCATGAGCAAATGAATTATTTTTCCAAGTTTCTAATATAGCAATTAGTTGAGGTCCTTGGTATAGTAATGAAGTATTTAGAGCTATAAATAGGATGGCACATATATTGTGTGGATGAAATGAGATTCATTCATCTAAATCATATACAATCATCCAAACTCATCAGTATATTCATTCAAAATTGATAATATCACTCCACTAAATATTATCAATATTACATACATTTTTCTTTTCCTTTTTTTTATAAGTTGAAGTGTCATATACTTTACCTTTTGTAAGCATTGAACCCATTTTTACAAACCAAAGTAACTACTAAGCAGATATAACATGACTTTACTTAAATTGGCATGAGTTTGGTCCCAAAAATTGTCACCCTATTTGGCTTAAGAAACCAAAGTTAGACTTTAACGCGTAAGCACCTTGGGGGACCAAAAGTGTCCTCACATAGTTTCAAGTCCAATTTAAAGTGTTGTAACTTTTGCATCCAATGTCCAAATTCAATAGAAACTTGTTGGGAAGTCTACACTCTTTCTTATAGTTTATATGGTAAAATTTTAGATCAATCCAAGATGTATCGATTTTTGGAAGCCATTGAAGTTTGTGGGTTTAATTTAAATTCATCAAATTGCATTTTGATGGCTACAACTTTAAAGGGTTGTATCTCCTTCATTGAATGTTTATTTCCAATTAAATTTGTTGGGTTATGTTCTCCTTGATTTCTAATTATTGTAGTAAATGCTCATGTCAATCCATGTTGTTTTGAATATTTGGGAGCAATTCAAAGTTCAAAATATAGATATTTTTCAATTACAATGAACTTTCAATTGACTGAAACAAATTGCAATGTGATGTTTTGACATTTGAAACTACTACCTCTTCTAGATTTTAGAATTTGATATGCTTATCTATAGATATGCTTTCAACAATGTTCAATGAAATTTTCTTAAAATAATTTTAAGCAAATGAAAAGGAGAGAACATTCTCTTCTGAATTTTCTTAACTCCTAAAGAACTGGACATTCAAATTTTGAACAAAGGATGAAATACAAATGGCATGTCTCAAGCCAAAAAAATTGGTTTTCTCATTCATCTAAAAGTTTGTAGATTTTTTAATTATTTAGTTCTTTTACATTTGTATAACACAAATTTTTGGAACTTTTCTTTGCAAATATTCTACAATTCAAGGAATACATGTAAGATTGACCTCAAAAAATAATTTTTTTCAACCCTCAAAATGGTCCTTCAAAAAAAAATTTGACTAATTAAAAAAAAAAAAAAAAAAAAAATTGTGAAAATTACAAACATCAAATCTATAATTGATTTTCAAAGGATTTTTCAATTTTTGGTCTGAAAATATATTGAAAAATATTGGTTAGTATAGCAATTGATTCCACCATATGAATTTGATCAATAGAATTTTTTTACAACTTTTTCATCTAGAAGTCATATCTAATTAATATTCTAAGTTGCATTTTCTAATGCATCTTCACAATTTGGGACTCTCAACTAGACCCTAGATGCAAAGGGGTTAAGAGAGTTGTCAAAGTTAAGAGAGTTGTCAAGGCAAACTAGCGAAGTTTCGTACAAATATTATCAAATTGAGCCAAAATTGTACCAAGTATAACTTATGGGAGGCAACTTGTACATGATCACACACACCATTCTTGCAATGTAGGTTGTTCTTTTTTTGTGCATTCATGAAGAGATGAATAGTGATCAACTATGGTACAATTGTGGTGCAATATGATTGGCTCCAAGACTCTCAATATTGCAACCAACCCTTGGTGGATTTTGCAACTAGCCCTTAGTAAGAAATTGGAAGGTCTACATGACCAGTATGGGTTGAACATAATCTTCACCTAAAAAATTCATAGTAATTATATTATGAGAAATTAAAATCTAGAAAAATCTGGAAACCTTCCGAACTCTATTTCTGCATACATGAAAGTCTCTCTATTAAAGATACCCACTCTACAGATGTACGTAGAACTGTTTAAGTGGTCAAAATAGATTGCGTCCCTTAGCCTTCATGCCCACCACTTTTTCTTCAATTCATGCACCCTACTCAACACATTGAGCCTCCGCATGTCCACTTAGTTATTGATGAAGTACCATTGGATGTGAAATATTCTACACCATCTGTTGTAGAGCCAAGGCAGTGACAATCGGATTGAACTGACCCCTCCCTCGTCCCCCCCAAATCAGTCTAGGGGGTGCAAGTAAAAAAATTGTATGCTCTACATCTCGCCTAGCTCATTTGGGGCCTCTAATTACAAATATGAATTCAAAACTTGCAAATTTTATCATGCATGGGAAATAAAAAAATTCAGGGTTTTCCTTTGGGGACAAGTGAGGGGTCAGTTCACCCTGGCCGGCAGGGACAGTGCATGGTACTGAATGTTATGAATGGCTTGTTAGTTGCTACAAATGATTGGAAATGACGGCATGATTTCAAAGTTAATTTGTATATTGGTATCGATTTTGCTAATTTAAAAATAAAATAAAAACATTAGAAATAATGTGCATATAGCTAATCTCTCCGGCATGAATGTATTGACGAAAATCCAGTCAAGGCTGTACCACACCCATGTCAATTTCAACACTTTGATGAAAACCCAGCTTAAGGTGGTATGCTGTTAAATGGCACCTGACCTTAAAGCACCATCTAGAAAATTTGTACATTTCGAATTTCAGTTATGTACCTATTTGGATGGAGCGCTTTTAGAAACGAACTTTGACCCTTAATAACTTTTGCATACAATATTCAAACGTGGCGTTCTTTGGTGCATTGGAACCTCCTTTCACTTGCCAACATGAATATGTGAAAATTTGACGAGTTTGATAATAGCAACTAGGCTCAGTAGTAAAAAGTGAAGGTTTTGGGTGTACCCACCTTATGACTGTGTATCATCCCCCTTTGTAGGTTGGTTTCAACTCTTGACGAAAGTGGGCAGCCATGGAAAATCGGCACTAGTGGCTGTTCCATAGCTTAATTATATTCCCCTGTGTCAATTTCAACACTTCTATGGCGAAAATCCAGTCATGGCAGCTCACTGTACCACACTGCTATGCTTAGGTCAGTTTGAACAACACTTCTATGTTGAAATAGTTTAATTTTGGAATTCAAACTGTACGTATGAAATGTCATTTCTTTAATTTTCAAATTATCAGGAATATTTTTCTTTCTTTCTGGTGTATCAGATTTTTACAAAAAAAACTTAACCGAACCTTCACTGGAAATACTCTTTCTTTTCTGGATAATTATTGGAGTGTACAACTTAACCTTGTCAAGGACATCAGTTGTGCACCTAAAAAGTTAGATGGATGACTTCATTGTTAAATGTGTAAAAAAAGAATGCACCCTTGAATGCACCTAATACTTGATCTAATAATGGGAGTTGCTAAGTTTGATGGGTATCCAATAATGGGTATCTAATGGATGATAGAAAATCTTTCCATACCTTCTTTACCCATCAAACTTTGCAACTGAATGACAAGTTAGTGATTGAAAAGAAAAACCAATGGGCAATAATTCTAGGTGAAGAAGGTATAACATCCCGTTCGGTGTGTCGACAATGGAGATTGCAAAATTGCAATAACAAGACTAGACCCAATCAAACAACAATGATAGTGAAATTGGCAATGGAAGATAAAACCATGAAGCACCAAAGAATATACTTTGCAACTTCCTTGCGCCCATTCTTTTGTTCCCGACAGAGGAGAATAATCAATGTGGAGAAGATTTCGCAAGCTAAGAATATTCTACCGTGGAGAGACAACGTGAAGCCAACAGGAAGCTTCTAAGCATCTCCATTCTCCAGAGAGTGGGAGTTCAGTGAAGAAGGTGTGACTACCCCTCATGTAAGATAGAAAGTCTACCCAAATGTTCATCTTTGGAATTTTGTGTGAAAATGGGACAGAAGTCTTTTACAATAGTTTGACCTTGGCAATGAATACTCTTGATTTGTTTTCAAGCAAATGATTGACAGAAATCCGGATGTTCATCCCTGGAATCTTGGTGTGAAAATGGGAAGTCTTGCACAAAAGTTTGACCTCCAACGAGTGCTCCTTTTGCGTTGTTGTTGTTTTAAAGCAAGTGATTCACACGGTCCGAAAAAGGTGATGATTCCCACAGTGACCAGTCCGGTGCCGTTCCAGGTTCATTAAAAAAGCTTTGAACGTGCTTCACAATATGCGAAACTGACCCGAAACTGGCTGCAAGGGTAGCACTCCTCCTTTCGGGTGCGTCTTTTTTGCAGTGGGTAACGTATTCCCAGCCGCTTTTTCTCTTTTGTCCACGGATCCTCACTGTAGAGTCGTCTCGCAGGTTGGCAACTGCTGAGACTGGAGTTGAAAACCTGAGAAAAAGAGGTTGACTCTCTGAAGTGGCCTCCTGGCGACACTCCACATGGCCCCGAAAGCTGGCTGACTTTGACTCTTCCCCGAGCTCCCGGCCGATTCTGTAGGCCCACGCCAGGAGCACTCACGGCGATATTAGCAACTTTTTTCTATTCAGCTTTCCTAGCTGGCCCGTCGGCACAGGACCACGTAGTCCACGAGATGGCAATTTCAAACGCAGCGGAAAGGAGAGCACCAGATCTTTGAATATGGGCCCCAAGTCGCAGGAAAATGGACACAATTCAAATCGTAGCAGTTGAACTTACCGAACTTATGACGTACACATCGGCATTCCAATCCTAGCAGCAGACAGCCAGGCCTCGCTTGTGTGCTGCAGGTAACTGCGGTAACTTCACCCCCCACGTACAGGGCTATAAATGATCGAAGCTCTGCGATACCCCCACAGTATACCTGAATCATCCCTGTCAAATCTGTTTCAGGTGTTCGAAGTTGCACTAGAATCAACAGGTAGACGAGTCTGTGGTTGAATGTCTAGCCTTTTGGGGATTGAAGAGTGTCTGTAAACATATTCATTCGATTCGAAGAGCTATCATATCTAGACTTGGCAGAGGTAGAACCTGATTCAGTTCTTCCGGCCTGTTACTACAGATCTGGAAAACTCGGGTTTAGGGTCGTAGTGTGCGCGCAGATTGGTAGATCAAAATCGTCGCACTATGGATAGGGGTGTGGACAACAGCAATACTGTGTCTGTGAAAATTCTTATCTCTGGGCCATGACCTACCTGGAGAGGATATTAAAGTGAGGCGTTGCTCGTATGCGTCGAATTGACACAATGGATAGAGGTGTGAGTACTAGCAACGTGTCTGTGAAGATTCTTATCGGAGTAAGTACGGAGTAGTATTAATAGAAATCAAATTTTGGAGTTTTGGAATGCTTCTGGGATCGGAGAATCTCTGGCTGTTGGGAATCAATTACGACACTAGCTGAGGACTAGCTGAGCTTCTAGACGATTTCTATATGCGCGCCATGGACAGGGGTGTGAGTAACACGAATGTGTCGGTGAAGACACTCGTCCTTGGCAACACAATCCGAGGTTAACTAAGCTAGCTGGTCTGCTGGTGATCACTTATGGCAGTTAGCGACGTTTATTCATCAATGGACTGGGGTCTGAGCGCCACCAGTGTGTCCGTGAGGATTCTCACCACAGGAAGATCCACAGTACTCCTCTCACAGAGGGGAAACATTTTTAGGCCATCGGGACGACCGGATCGGATATGAAACCGGGGCAATGAAGGAGTGTCAGCACAACACTCTCTAGCGTACGTTTGGCTTACTAGTATCCATAACATCGTCATGGACTTTTTTTCACAACATTTTTGGAGACAGTACGAATTTGGCGAGTTTGAAGTTAAATCCCGGCGTTAGTGAAGTGAGACTTTAGTTAGCTGTGAATAACAGAGGATCACAGATGTAGAGATTATTTTCGTATTGAAGAGCCCGAATGTGAGTGAGCAGATATTCTATTATACATATGCAGATTTGCTTCCGACTGATCTTATATTGTAATGAAGTTTGAGACCGTGACCTGTCGATCTCACACCTTAACTTTGCTTCGGGCTTAGTCCGCCGTCAAGGTTAAGCAATAAAATGCGTTTCTAGAAACATTTCTCTTCGGTTGTCAGATTTTCAAATCAATTTTTGTTTGTTAAAGTCTGGGTTTGGAGAGCTATGGGTGTCATTAGTACATGACACTTGAAATTAACAAAGAATTTAATTTGTTGCAAGATTTCTCAGCAACTATTAGCTCCGCTGTTTCAAGTTCCATATGACTTTGAATTTTTGCAGTGGGGTGATGATGATGTCTTGACTGTCTTCAAAATTCTTCCTCAATTCATCCAAAGTAATGTCCGAATCTTCAAATTGCAACTCTTGTTTATGACCATTGAGTTAACGAATTTGATGGCACAAGATAAATTGAAAATCGTCTCTAGAAATGGACAAGCAGATATGGATTGTACAAGCACATGTTGGTGACTAGACAATTGCAAGGTGCGAAGATCGAAAATGCCAATTGGAAATATGAGATATATACAACACACATTAAAATTCATTTGAAATTCATTTCCGAAAAAAAGAAGATAGAGAAGAGGAACAAAATTTTATAGTGAACATTGATCCACTTCATTTAATTAAGAAAAGTTTACAAAATATTGCAAGGAAGCTTAATGACTCAAAAGAATCAAAGCAATCTCACATCCTAATTATATACATATCATTATTAAAAACAATGTTTTTCTATTGTCCTCTGCACTTGAACTCCTAGTATGGATAATGCGCTTGGACTTGGTATTGCCCTCCGATATAATTGTATTAGCTTGATGAAGGTCTTGAACAAATAATACATCTAATTTCTTTGGTGCATTACATACACCTTACTCTAGTCTAGTTTTCTAGAATTTCCTACTAAATCTTCCTAGTACGTTTTGTGCCACTAGTTAGTGAAATGATAAGTGGTTTTCTCTTTCCGAGTAAACCATTTACCACACTATTTGAAACACTAGTCTTTGGATTGGAAGTATTCTTGTGAGGAATTTTTTCTTCCCCACTAGCAACCAAAGCTTGTGAAGGAGTTGTTTTCGATGATGACAATGAACTTGATGCCTCACTTGATGCCTCACTTGGATGGGCCTTGAAATAAACATCAATCATGGATTTGATCTGTCGATTAAGAATCAAATTTGCATCACTACATTTTGAAGACTTACAGTTGGGACATTTTTGACCTCCAACCAATGCAATACGAATGCAATTGTGACAAAAGGTATGGAAACAACAAGGAATCAACATTGGATCCTTCATAATATTTTTGCATAGATTGCACATCAATTCTATTGGAGTATCATCCACAGACTTATTGCAAGCTACCTTCTCTTCTTGGTTCCTTTTTTCAATTTCTTTTCCACATTTTTCTACTTCCTTACAACTAACAACGGTTGCTTTTGGCTTCATATACACACCTCTTCTAAAATCATGCTTGACACCTTCTCCTTCTTCCATGCTTCTTTTTCTAATTTCATTTCCAACTTCTTTTACTTTCACATTATTCATAGTATGTGCCAAAGATTTGGAATAGATGTCGTCTCCAAAACCGTCATCATTGGTGTTACCTACATTCAAATTTCTATTTGAAATGCTTCTAAGACGTTGATGTGTATATACAACATATTGTGGAACTCTCTTCACCCATACAAAGGCATGTTTTCTAATCCTAGTTTTTTCATCCACAATTTCCTCTTTTGTATCATAGTCATAAATGATAAAGTCAACTTGTTCCAAATTGTTCTTCTTCAATGTACCAAAAGCTGGCAAACCAATTACCTTCCGAATTCCGTCCTTCAATTCCATTAGAGAAATGGAATCATTTACACACTTAACGGAAAGGCGCTCATTGAAAGTAAGAAAGGTAAAGTGCACGGCCATGTTTGCAAAGCTCAATGACACAAAGCAAAGAACTAAGCTATGACGAAGAAAAGGATTGAATGGATATTTCTATGAAATGGCAATACTCCACAAACTTGGTACTTTTAGGCTTAGACCATGCGGTATGAAATCTATTATAGAACTAAACTACTATGAAGGAAAGGAGTGAAGAATGGAAGGAATGAAATAAGCAAAGATTATACAAAAATACAAGATACGATGGCGGAACAAGAGTGAAGAGCAAAGTGAATACAACAAAGAAGAAATGAGATGTGAGAATAAATGCATTGTTAGTAGTGTTTTATACTTATTGCCAATACTTTTACTTTTACTTTTGCTTTTGTGTGAATTCCTAGCCTCCACTTTTACTTTTGTGTGAACTCCAAGTAACTAAGCTTATATCCTGTGCTTTTACTTTTATGAGTCTGGGAGTTCACGTACTGTTTTCGACTGCTGGGAAGATCATCTAGCTTGGGAATCAACTGATGAATCTTCATCAAAACAGGGTTGAATGGTGGTCTGTGCTGCTCCACTGATCAAGTAAGTTGTACCTTACCAACTTCAACTCTGTTGCAAAATTGTTCCACAATGTTATGAAAGCATGGTGCTCAAATCTCTCCACCATCTGCATCCAGAGTATTGTTGGCCAGGATGAACTGACCCCCTCGCTTGGCCCTGCCAGCAAACCCGGGAATTATCTATTTTCCGCACATTAATTTTTTTGCAAAATTTTAATTCATTTTTGGGATCAGAGACCCCAAATTAGTTCAGTGAGGTCAAGAGTTTACCCTAGAATGGCCCAAAATAGGGGGCTTTTCTTTACCTGCACTGCTGGTAAGGCCTAGCGAGGGGGTCAATCCACCTTGAGATCGTATTGATGGAGCAAACTTTACCTTCTCCTTTTGCGTTATGAAACCACCCTTCAAACGTTTGTCTTACCCCCTAAATGTCCAAGGCAACGAAATCTGGTGTTTGCAAAATTATGAAGTTCAATAAAACCTAACCAAGTTGCTATTTTTAGTAGTTCATAGTTTTGGAAAGTTCTTCTTGAAGTCTAGTTTTAGCATCAAATATCCAATCTTGAAAATAAATGATAGTGATTTTTCTATTCAAGATTTTGTGCAAGGGTACCCCCATTGCAATCTTGATTTCCGGTTTAGTAGTGTTGAGAGCTCTTGGAAATGGGCCTCAAATACACTAGATCTTGGAGACAAAATCACATTCAAAATTCATTAAAAAAATTATGGAGTAGATTTTGAGAAGCAATAAATTGATTGGGGTTATACATGTTAGGCCCTTTAGCATCATATTTTTTGGGCACCAACTTTTTAGATTTGACTTGTGAAAAGAAGATTGAAAGACTTCACATCACAAAACAACTTTGTAGTATTAGCATTTGAAAATCATAAATACAATTTTTCTCAATAAGACATCTCATTATTATGAATTTTCAAAGTCAAACTCTCTAAACCACTATAAACCCACCACATATCTTAATTATAATATTGAAATCTAGAGAATCAATTGTCAACCAATTGCAATTAAGTTGGAAATTGTTAAATTGCACTTTTGGGGACACTTTCAATTGAAGTCTACTTGTCAAAAATGGGTATATGGATGGTTTTGGACGTTTTCACCTTAATTCTTAAATGACATTGCAAGCCCCACAAGCATTTGAAAGTCAAAACTTGAATTTTCACATAGATTTTAATTTGAAATGTTTTCAAGCTTAACTAAAACTCCCCTATAATTCCAATAATATTCTTATAATTCCATTTGAATTTTTTTTTCAAAATTGTTAAAATTGCAATTTTTGTCACATTGTGAAGATAGATCTTGAAAGCTCAAAATACATCACCTTTGAACTTTTACTATCAAATTTCTAGTGGTGTCAATCCAAGGAGTAAGGTAGCAACATCTATAACTTTCAATTTAAAGATTTTGGACATGATGTCTATCAATAGCCATCCAAAAAATTATTGAACCCTACTAGCAAGAAAAAAAGAATTCTAGTGCACTTTCAAATGTATTTTTTGGACAATGTGAGTATAAGTTATGAATTTTTAAAGAACCCACTACAAATGCACCCAATACCAACACTAAGATTTGATATTCAAATGTAGTGCATCATTGTAATCACATCTATTTACTTCCCAAGATTTTTTAAGATTTTAGAGGTGGTGGTTATGGGTACAATGGGTGTTACTACCTTACATGAACTACACCATGATGTTTCAATCACTATTACCTTCATTTTTCTAAAAAATTTCATACTACTGATATTTAAAATATTTTTATAATTTTTGTATTTAAAAAAAAAAAAATTCTAAAAAATCATATAAAATTCAATTTGATATTTTTAATTATGAAAAAAAATGAGATTAAATTATAGACGTACATTACTACATGTAAAAAACTATAATTTTTTTTGAAAAATTTGTTTTAATGTACAAATCTAATGAAGTTTGACGAAGTCCGGACATGAAATGTTCCTTTAAGGGTTAAGCAAAATTGTAAGCATGGGTTCCTTCTCATGGATGCATCCGGACCGTCCGCCACATGAACGGCTGAGCGGCCAGCATTGCGCTCACAGTAATGAATGAGTCCTCAAGCACGAGTCGACGAAAGCATTTTCCGAGAGTTAGGGTTTCCCAATTCTCTTCGCCATCGCCCCATCTCCGGAACTGAAGGCCTTCTTCCCTTCGGTCGATGTGATCCGCCGGTCGCAGCTGGTCAGGGATCCCACCAAGGCAGTGCAGCATCATGTTGAGGATCGCGGGACGCACCTTGTCGCGTGGGCTGCACAGGGCTGGGGCCAGGCAGCTTTCAGGCCCTCGCCCTGAGTCCGTGCTCCCCTTGCAGAGATTCTTCCATGCTAGCGGGTTCCACCCTAGTGGCCATGCCGGTATGACCCCTTTTGCATTACCCGCTCTCGTTTTGGGGTTGGATACAGGGCGATCGATGCTTCGATGGGCGAGTCTTGAACGATTTGGGCGAGAATTGGACTGTCGCGCGTGATTTTTATGTTTTTCTTGTGTCACTGTTCGGTGCTTGGAAGGAAGGCCTACATTTTCGATCGAGGATTCTATGTTTGCATGGGGCGAGAATTCGCATGCAAACAAGGTCGTGGATGCACTCGTTTTTGTGTTTTCTTTCTTTCTGGGTCATGGCGCGGTGTTTGGAAGGAAACCCTAGATTTTCTATGGGAATGGGCGTGGAAGTCCCCCGGTTGATTGAGAATTCTGTTCGCTCTCTTGGCTACGGGATCAATATGGTGATTAAACCCTGAAAGGACCGAGAAGCCCGAATTGTGTCTGATAATTTATGTACCCAGGTTTGAAATGGTCACACAGGGATTTTCTGTTGGTCAATATCTATTTATTTATTGGCCGAACGCATGCAGTGTTTCTGGTCATATGAAAATTCGACCCCCACCTGAAGTAAATGTTTCACATTATGATCAATCGAATTGGTCATTCGAATTAAGACCGTGAATGCTTGGTTAAATTAATTTCGCAGTGGGATATGCGAAATCGCGGTACCCTCTCTAGTATAATCTAGTTGTGCCTCACTTGGGAAGCCTGGGTGTAGTCGTCGATGTTCCTGGAGGCCCGATTCACCGGGCTGGAAGCCTTGGTGCCGCAGTTCACATAGCATGTAAATGGAGCTGCATACCAGGATAACAGCTTTTGCAAGGGGAACCTAAGAAATGGATTGGTATTGATGAGCAGGTCAGTTGGACGAATTCGGGATAGCAACTGGAGCCGAGCGGGAGGAGCTGGAATGGAAGAGTCAGGTACTGGGGGCTCCAGCAATTTAGCGGTGTTTCTCATGGCAGTGTCTTTCTCTCGTAGGACCGGTTTGACTGTGTTGTTTCGTCTTCTGCAGGGCAAGAGGCGATTCGATCTTGAACCGGCCCGTGGACCTTTCGGCACCAAGGTGAGGCTTTGGTTGAAATTGATTGTGCCTTTGGCTATGGAGTGATTAGGAAGTTGATGGTTTGTTGAGCCAGTGAATTCATTGTACTTTTGCAATGTGGCTCTTGTTGTACTGTACCCGAAGGGTCTTGGGTGCCTTTGCTGGGGATGCCTGTGTAAAATGCGTCTTTTTAGTTTCTTTTGTGGGCATTGGCTTGAGAAGATTTGTCATTCGGTTTAGGGTTGATTGCTAGGTCGACTTCTTTGTTTTTGAATCTCGTTGCGATCTTGGTTTGACGGGGAAGGAAATTGTTTGTGGACAAGCGTGCCCTGTGTGACTGTGTACTCGCCTTGCAGGAAGCTCCTGCAATTGTGGAGTCACAGTACGATGTACGGATTGTGGGTTGCTCAGGAGGCATTGGTGGTAAGGATTCTGATCTTGAAAGCGATATATTGACTGAAACTGAATGGGGGAATTTTCTATCCCTTTTATCACCGATCAGTAAAGCTTTGAGTTTTGAATGGAATCCGCTAAAAGGTTGCAAGGATTGTGTTCGTTGTTGACTCTCAACAAACTAGCTTGGATCTTGAGCTCATATACCATATCCTAGCTTAGATCATTCGGACTGACAACCGGAATTGTATATGAAAGAACCTGGAAAGTGGATATTTGCTGTCTTGATTGTTGAATATAATGTGCGCTGTGCCGTGCTAATGTTGGCGAAATGATGGAGTCAGGGAGAGAGATGATTGGTGTTAGAAGCGAATCCAGGTGTTAGATGCTGATTTAGTTTTAGTTGAGGTCACAATGAATCCGGATTATTTACTTGTACCCTAAATTATTATATGAATGCGTGAATACTACGAGGCATAGTGAGATTTTCTTGACTATGACGTAATATGTACTATCGGACATGCGGCGGTAGTTGTTTGTCGCTACTTTTCGAGATGCTCATTGTCGCCAATTGAGAGTCTAATTCAGGTTGTGTGGAATACCGTTGTATGAACAGAGGATGAGCATGATATTACATGGTTCCATTTGGAGAAGGGGAAGACCCACGAGTGCCCCGTGTGTACCCAGGTTTTTGAGGTAATGACCTTGTTGTGTTCGTCACTGAGTTCTCATACTCACTGAAGGCCTTTGCTGGAACTTTGTTTTCCTTGGTTAGCTGGGATCTTTTTGGCGCTTCCTCATCTAAATCATGAGTGAGGTGGTATTTGTTAGGAGTTTCTTATTTACGTGGTATGGGACCTTTGGACCTGTTCCTTCTTTAGCTTACAAGTTTGTGGGTGCATGTGTGATGTGGCAGTTGAAGGTGATCGGAGTGGGTGGACAACCTGGACATGATGAACACCATTAGGAGTTCTGATTGTTGTTCACTCTGTTAGAAACTAGCAGTCTGCTTAGAGAGTACCTAGATTCAGGCTTGAGCAAATTTGGTATGGCCTGTGGATCTCTAGTTTCGGTAGTTGCTTCTGATACGACCACTCTGAAGCTGTTTCTGAAGACCTTAGAAGTTTAATTGAAATTCGCATGAGTTTTTCGACATCGTTAGACTGGAATCGATACGTATCTGATTACGATGTCAAAGCTCCCTTCGTCTGTGAAGGCCGGCAAGGCTTTTCTTGTGTCAGGCAATAAGAAATTATTTCAGTTGAAGATTTTCCGCTGCCATGTGTATCACGCCTCCGTATGTTTGCTCGACTGCGGACCAAGAGCTTCGTCGCGCGGCAAGGTTATGGACCTGAAAGGTTCAGCTAACCTCCTCAACTGATTTTTTTTGTTAAGTTTGGTGCGCTCTTAAGATTCCTTGCGAGGACCAACTTTGTTTCGGGTCTTCGGGAGTCTGGTAGTCCTCGTGTAAATTCTTTGTTCTTTGTGCGTTATTAACTTTGCAAATTAGTACTTTACGCTCATATTGGAATGAGGAATGATGGCTTGAGTGAAAACTGTGATGCCTCTTGGAGACGATAATCATGCAAGGTCTTCTATTCTACATTCTTCTATTCATAGATTATTACTAGTAAATACCAACGTTGTCAAAGTGATCTTGCCAGAAACATTCGTTACATTTAGGATCACCCAATCATGGTGAATCAAATTATTGTGGTTTTTGAAAGTATAGTATGTACATAAAATTATATATCAATCAAAATTCATTTTAGAATTATTTGGAATTTTGACCAAAAATGAAAGTTACAATGAGGAACAATATTTTGTAATTTAAACTTGGAAATCATTTTTAACCCCTAAATGCCCGAGGAAGGCCTTATTTGTTAAATTGAGACAAATGGTTGTCTCATTTTAATACCCTCATGTATTCAAAATTAAAAAGCTTTCATTAAATTGAGAATTTTCAACGTCAAAATGCAAGTTTACTTGACTTGCTCTAGTTTGGAAAAATAAAGAGAATCCAATATAAACAATGTCATTTATTTTCATTCAAGAAATAACAAAAAATAAACCAAAATATCATCAAATGAGACATATCTTTAGATTGAGACTTACATGTCTTCAGTGACAAATAGTCTTTATACTGTTGGTACACAATCTTTCACATGAAAAAAATAGGTAGATAAAAAAAAATTCAAAATCAATGCATTGGGTGAAGAATATAGTATAGTAATAATATGAAAAAAATACTATTAATAGAAAAAACATTAGGGACAATTCCTCACTACCATATAATAAAAAGTCCACTTATAAAACTACTAAACTATTCATCTTTGCACCATCTATTCATCATTGTTCTGGTCATTCCCAAAGGCTGCTATTGTTGATTTGATGATGTCAATTTGTTGCTTTGGAATTGCTACCCTTGGGCCTGAAGTTCCTTCTCGAATACGAAGCTTCCAAGGTGTCATGATATAATCAGTATTTGACCACGTTGGAGATATCACTCGATCTTCGCACTACACGTTCCCTTTCTTTGTGTCCCATCCATCATATGTCTCCATATTAATGGATCGTTCTGTAGCTGGAGTCCAATACTGAATCTCAATCATATGCATATGGCCTGGATCCGGATTTGGATTAGTAATGGCTCTAGTAAGCGAGAATGGCTTTGTATCATCATTAGTTGGGCGCACCACAACAAAATAGCCAACAAATGTATCACGATTAACACGGAATGAAGGACGTGGACGATCACACCTACATCCAACAAAGGGTGCATCCTCTACATCTTCTTCAGACAATGTACCATCCATTTGTCTATGATCTGCGTCATTTTCTTCATTGATCCTCGAAGTCGGCCAAAACCCTTGCAACAATCTGGTATGTGGTTCAAGGGGTGCATCGAGAGCAGTGCACACACCTTTCAAGTACTCTCTTATAGGACCATTCTTCCTCCTAAACTCTCCAGATTGCTCATCATCAGCCATTCCGCTCCATTGTGCAATGAATCCGTTTAAACCCCGCTTGATCTCATTCAAAGACTTCATGTCTTGGGGAATCAGAGGTGGTGGATCACCCCTTGGCATCTTGGGAAGCCCGTCCTCAGTCTCTGACCACAAGCGAATTCCATTGCCGTGATTTGGTAACCAATCCCTATTTGTATACAGATTCTTATACTCCATCAAAGGCCATCCACTAGAATGCATGTAAAATTTGAATTGTTGGGATATGGAATGCCCTTCTAAAAAATCTCCTCCTGTGCCCAAGTATCCCTGCACAAATCTCTTGAAATCAGGAACTTCCTCAATCAAATGAGGAATGATAGGGTGCTTTTCACAATCCATGAAGGATTTCATTAGTCTTGGAAGTGTGGGGTAGTTGTTTGTCTTCAACAAACTACTCCAACGACCAAAAAGAGCATCGATGTCTTCATGAGTATGGCCAACAATGAGGAAGTTGATGTAAACTTCCTTGAAAATGCCTTTGTATACCAGAAGTGAACAAAATGCAAAAGCCATCTGTTTTTATTGTCTCCAAATGCATTATCAAGTTGCAAAGTCAATATTGGTGGTAAAGAATGAGATGGGATTATTCCTTCCGGAGGTAGAAGGAGGGAGTCCAAATAAATGTCTGAGCCATCCAAAAGAACCTTGGTTAATGCGGATTGGGTCCCTTCTTCAGAAAATAACTTGCGCGATGAATTTTTGGACTCTTCTTCGAGATCTCGCAACAACTTCGCAATAGAGCCAATGGTATGATTAGAGTTCGTTGGAAAAATGTCAAGCCTGTAGTGTGCATACCGAATGTCCTCATGACTATGGGCTATCATACCCGTAACAACAACCGACATTTTCATAAAAGAATCGGTGGCTTTGGTCTTGTGTGAGTAGTGAGGTGAAGCAGTCTTTGAGTGATCCATTTTATCATGGATGATAGTTAGCATCTTCTCAGGAAATGCTTCGGAAATGTACCGGTTTCCATAATACAAATCTTTGTGGGCCCTTTGTCCAACAAGGTGGATATCTAGCATTCTCGACCACTTTTCTTGTGCATATGAAAGCGGAGTACATGCACACCTCAATTGCTTATATTGATCACACAAACCACATCGAGCAAAAGTGTCTCCATGAGCTTTGGAGGCAAATTCTGGGAAAGAAGCCCGACAAATGTTGCTCAAGCCACTAGAAGAAATGGGCGGCAAATTCAATGTAGCATTGGCTTCATTGAGTTTTGGTAGTTGTGCACTCTATTGAAACGCTGATGGCAAAACCATAGCAGGAACTTTCTCCCCTGACTCTAGTATCCTCGTTTTGTGTGGCATTTTGTCAGCATCAGACACAAGGATTGTTCTTAGCGTGGCAGTAGCTTGTAAGGTATGCATCCGTGGTTTTTTGGATCCAAAATTCCCATGCTCTTCCGCTTTTCTGCTAGTTTTTGCCATATCTTTGTACCTGTAGAAAGTGGCTTTAGAAATCCCATGAATTGTCCACCATGCAGTGGGGCAAACATTTCTTCCCTTCAAAGTGATCCACTCCTTCCCAAAATTATCTTTATGGACTTGACCATGCACGTCAAGAAGACATTTTTTCCAAGCATACACTCCATCATGTACATGAAGTTGAGTTCGAAGGGCTTGAAATTGCCCACGTGGAAAAGGTTG
The DNA here is from genome assembly GCA_947034895.1 of Rhytidiadelphus loreus. NCBI lineage: Eukaryota > Viridiplantae > Streptophyta > Bryopsida > Hypnales > Hylocomiaceae > Rhytidiadelphus > Rhytidiadelphus loreus. Next base: position 49,253,373 of record OX344761.1, on the reverse strand, counting down.
CAAGCAATCACTACTGCAACAAGTTTTGGTGGAGACTTCAGTGATTGCTTGAACGGTGAGAAGAAACTCTTTCTTTGGAGGGACATCAGGCTCAACCCTTTCCCTAGAGGTCTCATAGCATCGAACCCCTTTACAAGCTTTTTGATTAAGTGCTTTCATGGCCAGATTGTAAATATTTGTTTGGTTATGATCATACAAACTGACACCGTTAAGAAACACTTGTGTAATGTGCCAGGAGTGCATCGACCACATCCATGCGCTTGGTACTTCCTTCTCGCAAAAAGACTCTGCAATTTGCACCGCAACTCGATTGTCCCCAAGAGGCTTTCCGTCCATGTCGATGACAAGTGTTGGATCAACGTTCTGACAAACTCTGTGTGCGACATCAATTCTAGCTTCATTTTGCAAAGTGATGCAACGAGTGTTCCACTTCGAGCAAGGAATTCCATCATTTTGTGCAATACCAGGAGGCATTGCAGGCATTGGGTTCGCAAAATCATGCGGTCTATGAATATCCATGCTGCAAGGAAGACAAGAACTTTGAGAAATAGAATCATGCATTTCCAAATGAAATTTCATATTCCGGAAGTAAATGCAAAGCGATTCTACGCATAGATTTTCCGTACATTACAATTATCCTCGACTCGACGATACTCGAGTATCGTCATACTCTCAATTCATCCAGAAACATAAGTCACACTCAATTCCACCAAAGTTGTTTTGTAACATGGGTCTTTTCCAATTACTATACACCTGTATCCTCGAGTCAATGATAATCTCAAGAATATGGGATTGGAGATATTATTTTAAGAACAACATATTATAACAAATTTTACGCCTCCCAATGTAGAGGACAAAAAGATTTTTATTCTCACTATCTCACTGAAATATTTGGTTCTGAGTCACTAACATGATTGCCACATATTGATATTATACATATATATCATCGAATCAATGATATATATTCCTTACATATTTATATTATTTCAGAATAGGTCTAGGCGATGAACATAAATAGAGACACTCAATAACTACTTATAGATAAAATAATTCATCATACTGATGATAAAGTCCCTCAAAAACCACATTATTTTAATGCGTATCATGATAATCATTTACTGAGAAATGATTATCATCAACTCAAGGATATTAATATTACTTGCTACTCAAAAATCAATAACTCTGATCGGTTTGAACTGTGAAGAATAATAAATAATATTCTGGACAAATTAAAAGAATATCATCGGCTCGAGGATAGCTTGAAAAGTAAAGAATTTTAAGATCATTTATTTGTCTTCTATCAATTATCATCGAGTCGACAATAGATCACTAAATTTAAAAACCCTTCCGGAATAATCAGCGTAAATATCGGAGATTGAAAATTTTCATACTCGAAACTGTATAGAGGAATACGAATCATACAAAATATACGCGTACTGCACTGATTACAACAACAAATCACAAACCTCTTCTTCTGAAACAGATTGGAAATTGCAACAACAACGATGACAACCGCACTCGTCAACTACCTGATGGACAATATATTTCCACGCAACTGAGGCCAGCATGCACGTTCATTTCTGTAGAACTAACTGCTCCAAACAAGAACTCATGAAACAAAACAACGACAATTTAAGGAAACAAACGGTTGGAGCCAGGTGAACATGCAAATGTAAATGTACAAAACTGTCCACTTCAAACAAGAGCTCATGAACAAAATCAATAATAACTTGAGAGAAGAAAATGTCGGAGCATTGTCTTCGAATGAAGATCAATAGAGCAACACCTAAAAGAATGAACGGTTGCGAAGGAAGCGTTTAGTACCCATGCCGTGGTGGTACATAGAGAAGGAAGGCTTTCCGACAAAAAAGGGCACCAAAAATTGCGGAGTTGACAATATTTGAATTCACTAAAAATCTGGAGTAAGTGGGCATGATTCTTGTGCCCTCAAACCTGTAAAAGTTCTTGCCAGCTAGAATTAGCGCTTTCTGTTAGCTTTGCGTCAAAAAGTGGGTGGCATGATTATACTGCACCAAAATAAGTTTGGTCCTCTTCAATGTGCTGGCTACATTTGCATTTCCAACAATTTAGTGCGGTATTCCAGTTCAAGGAATTCTGAAAATATCTCTATATAGGCTTTTTAAAAGTGAAATATGTAGGCTTCAGGTTTTCTAGGGTTTAGGGTCTGCTTTTAGGGTTTAAGATTTGGATTCAGGTTTATGACAACAAATACAGAATGTCAATGTGTTGTGGAGCGGAATAGAATTAATGACAAAAATATTTTCCATTATAAAATATTAAATTATTAATGAATCTAAACATTTGATTGAAGAAATACAATGCTTTCAATTGACAATATATGCGTAAACCCTAAATGTATGCAAATAAGAAATGCAACGCCAAATAAGTTCGACAGATTCACTAGAAATCTCAAATTCAATCAAGAATGATATGTAAAAATAATAAGATGCATACAACAACTTTAGAACATTTTCTAGGAAGAATGACATTTCTCAAGTTTACGTACATACGTGGAACTTCTTCATGAAAATGTTTGAAACACTCTAAACCCTATAGCATTAATAAAAAGGCCTTTCTAACCGCAATACCGACTACATCATGCCAAATATCACAAGAAATCTCTTTAATAGTGTTGAAGTAATGAATGCAAATATAAAATTACAAATCACTATGACAAAGTATATAAAGTTCTTCATTCATTTTCTCCATAAATTTCTATTTATTTTAGTGTGTTGTTGAACAAAGTAACAAGGATCTTAATTCCTCTTGTTCCAAAGAGTTTAAAGTTTATGGTTCAAAGAGTGATTTTGGTTTACCGTTCACAATGATTGTGAATTTTTCATTTTTCATGATATGTATAGAACTGTAAATTCTATGATTTTTATGCAAATATTCTTTCTAAGAACTTTAATTACAAATATATTATTATGGTTTGGTTTGATAACATAAAATTATTTAACTATATTATTAGCTCTTGAGATTTACAATGCAAAATGAAATAAAAACATGATTTTCAAACAATATCAAAATATATATATAATTTTAGAATCCACCGGGCAATCAAAATTCCTCTTCGTCTACAAAAAACGTGGGCACTAAAGAGTATGCACAAAGGTGACAAACCTATTTAAGTGTAGGGAGTCATTGCTGTGGATACGTATCCAATGAACTTGACCAAATATAACAAGCTTCTTCATATACATGCAAGTCTGCCAATCTTTGCCTTTCATCAAAAACATTTGGAATCTGCATATATGTACATATTGATTAAATGTACAATACCTCTACATCTGCCAAGTGTTATGTTTAGATTGTCAATCCAAATCAATTTCATTCTTCATGAAGAAAATTTAAAGGAGATCTAAACATGTTTCATGTAAATAATGTTGAAACCAACAAACTTGTTCTGATATTATTTAAAAAAATTGTATCGTATTCCTTTTTAATCTATTTAATATAAAATTGAAATGTACTTGGATATATTCTAGAACGACATCTAAAATACCATGAGCACAAGTTACGAATGGTGAAAGATAAATTCTTCATTCCCTAAAAATGCGCCCTAGCTCATTCTTGCATCTCTATGTTCAATGCCATAGAACAATTGAAAGATTTATTCTTATAATTTGGAAGACATGCTTTTATAGTTCATATGGATCGATCTTACTTTAAGTTTGAAATGCGATTTTCAGAATAAATTGTCAGTCGATGTTCTCTTAAATATTTAGAATATGTCTAGATAGCTAAAAATATAGTTACAATAAAGAAGATGAAACATAAAATGAAATTCAATGTTTACAATGATTGTGGCCTTCATTAATTTCAAGAGAGATTAAAATAAAAGAGTTTAAAACAAATCACAACCACAATGTGAGAATACTTTGGTAAATTTGATTTTATTGAATATACTACATACTACTAAAAGTATTATACATTTTGTAAGCCTCACCTTTACAAATAGTTGTTAAGCTTTTAACTATCAGTATTCTACTTTCACAATACTAAAACACATTTTTACTACATACACTATAAGAGAAAGGGGTGTTTTAAGTATAGTCCTAGAGATAACATTTTAAGTAATGACCTTTTTAGAAGATTTTCAGTAAGAATTTACAAGATATTTGTGTCTTTCTAGTAAATTTTTACTACAAAGACACAAATATCTTGTTAATTCTTACTGAAAATCTTCTAAAAAGGTCATTACTTAAAATGTTATCTCTAAAACTATACTTAACCCCTGAGCGCCCAGCCCATGTTCACAAAAATCCAAACCTTTCTATACTCATTCCAATTAAACTATCACCTAAAAAAAGATCTACACTAATTGACCATACCGATTGATAGTAGAGACATGTCCAAAGATACATGGAGAGGGACGCGTCCTATGACCGTACCATTGAAAAGATTATAAGAGTCAAACAAGGACATCTTTCAAAAATGGAGAGGCTATATTTTGGCCCCTTGGGCGCTCAGGGGTTAAAACACCCCTTTCTCTTGTAGTGATATAATACTTGCAACATAGTAAGTTGAAGGATTTAAATGAAATTGAAGGTACGGTTTTCCTCTAATAATCTTAGAACACTAGTTGGTCGCCATGTAAGAGCTATTGATTGACATACTTGCCACCCTAAAATCCTATAAATTCATGAACATTTTCTTATTGTTAGAACTAATTGCACTTACAAATACCAGTGCTAAACATACTTTAGTGTTCTCTATAAGCAACTTGTATAAAAAATATTATATTGAGTAACCCAATTTATTATTTTTACTTACAAGTACAACCGTTATTTCACTTTGGAAATATTGTTATTGTTGTCACATGTATTGCCTACATTGAACATACATGACTAAAATTAGCTAAACCAATCCAATTTATTATAAATTCATTGGAAAGGAACCAAAACAAGATAAAGTACTCCTGCACAAATATTCAATTGAATGATTATTTAGTTCTTTTGTAGACCCAAAATAGTGACAATGAAGACCTTTAAGTGTAATTCATCTATGAAATCAGATTTATCCTTTCACTTCATATGTGTGTCACATTTACAATAGTACATAAATTATTAATTTTAGACAATTATCCTCGATGGATTAAATCTTTAATGTGGCCATTTTTAGTTAATGGAAATATGCCACTTTGATTGCAAGATAAAAGCATTCAAATTCACATACATTATTTTTATTTTTTTGACCTTGTAAAAAAAATGGCAGTTCCATTTCACAAGCTAGTTTTTATATAATAGAAAGGTCCAAAATGGTAGTGCTTCTTTAGATTCATCTTCCTAGACTACTTGGCTAGATGCTTCACAAATTGCAAATCATTTGGTATTATACAACATGTAGCAAGAAAATAATTAGAACATTGTAGTTGAAAATGATTTAAAATACTAAATTATTAAGGCAGAAGTTTTGTAATTGAAATATTACAATCCTAGTAGGTGAAAGGTTCTAATAATTATAAAAAATTTAATCCCATGATTTTCCAAAAACATTGAAAATTGAGTAATACAAAGGACTTCAAAGTTTCTTATCGGGTAAAAGATTAGTAACATCCTGTAAATCCCAAATCCTCATAAATTAAGGGTCAATACAAGTTGAATTTTTGAAATGTACCAAAATTTTTGTTTGCAAATAGAAAAGTCTCTAGTTGATAAAATAAACGACTGTAATTTACATTTCATCACATACTTGGTGAAAATAATGCAATATAGAGAAAACAAATATATTTGTTTCTATGTATTGTTTGTAATGTTTTTGTTTTCATTCTTTTGGGTGTGTGTGAAGTGACCTATTTTTTGGCTCCCACTTTTACGTCAATGCTATGATCTATTGTTGAAGTATTCTAGCTGTGAATGAATGTTTAGTTACTTTGCATTGGAAACCTAGAAGCTACAATAATTTTATTTCACTTTAGGTAAAAAATTATAATTAAAAAATAAACAACTATTATTAAAAACATATAATCTCTTTCACACTAAAAAGAATTTGCAATCCTATCTAATAGTTGGATATGTTACTAGAGTAAAAATTTATTTCTTAAAGCCAAGAAACTGCAATCCTATTTGATAGTTTTATGTGCTATTACTTGAGTGAAAACCTTCTTTTTGACGCTAGAAGCGCTGTTGGTATTGCCCAAAAATCAGATAATTTAAAATTTGGTTGTAGCAAAGAAAAAATTCAAAAAAGGCACCATATGAAGAGACCCACTTGTAGGAAACCTTCCAAGAAGTTTAGTGTTTGCAAATACAAAAGTCTTTTTAGTGTTCATTTACAAAAGGAAATTTGAACTTATCACTACAAGAAATTGCTGTCCGATGTGACTGTCTGGAATGACTGCAAAACTGTCATGTTGTAGTCATGTGACTAATAAATGACTTCAGGGCCCTACTGTCATTTCAGACAAGTCATTTATTAAATGACTTCTAGTTTATTATCACCATCCAATATTGCCTTGGATGGAAAAGTGGATGATAACAGTGAGGGAAAAGAAGGATAAAGAAAAGAGCCTAAAGAAGATGTGTTGAGAACTGCCATGTGGAAAGCGTAATTTTTTCCAAATGACGTGGACATCCACGTATTCAGTCATTTTGAAGTCATTTTCTAGTTGCAGATGACCCCTCATGAATCTGACGTGGACTTCCACGTAGGCAGTTATTTACTAGTCATTTTATAGTCATTTTAAAGTCACGATAGACCCTTTACAAATTTGACATGGACAACCACATTAGAAGTCATATTGTAGTCATTTAGAAGTTGCTGTGGAGTCTTTGCACCACTCTAGTGGACTAACACGTGGCAAGTCATTTCTGAAGTGATTTGAATTTAGGATTTTCAAGTTGTGGCAATGTGTAAAAATGACCGTACTAACAATTGCATGGGAAGTAGTCATTCTACATTCACATACTGTGAAACAAGAAATCATATAAAATACATCATACGCCATATACAATACATCATACATCAAACACAATATACCATACACCACATACAATACACAATATTTGACAAATGTATTGCATGACTTTTAAAGCTACTTAGTGTGTAAGTGTAAAGAGTTGAAATGACAAACCTTTTATACAAGTGGGGTGATAGGAGGCAAGACAAACCATGTGGGACATGTAAAACACAGAAATTGTGTTGTAAGTAATATTTTAGATCTCATTTAGGACTAGTAGATTAATTGTTTTCAAAATACTCTGAACTAATAAAAGTTTGGAATTCAATTTCACTTTCATCTCCAAAAATTTGTTTTAGATTTTGAGCCTCAAATCAAAAGTTGTGGATAAATTTGAGAAGAAGATTAGAAAGAATATTTTCTTAACATTTGTTTTGATTCTAGTAATGTAGAAGAAGTAATGTAGTCATTTCTATGTTGTCACTTGACTGCAAAACTATAACATCGCATGAAAGAGCACTTCGATGGGAAGATTTTTCAATGTATTTTCATGTTGTCTTGTGCCTATTATTCATGTACGGTTCATTTTAGAATCGACAGTCATGTACCAAGCTTGCGCCAAAGTCATTCTCTAGTCACAAGTCGTAGTCATTATTGTCTTGTGAGTGGTCAATGACTTGTGGAAGTCACACAAAAGTCACAAATGAGTCACGTCATATTCCTGGAGTACGAGTCTACAACAAATACCATATGCCTTGTCTAGCATGTTATGTACTAACCCGCTAACACCGTGATCAGTGAATGTAGATGTGTGTAGGAACTGGAAGGAAGAAGAACAGACCAATCCTAACACTCCGCCCCTAGCAAAGTGGGTTTGCAACAGCATGCTCTTCTCACAGCTTGACTGGAGTAACGCAAAGGATGTAGACCGGTTTTTGCTCAGTAGTAAACCATCACAAAGGGCCACTCGATATGCATGCATCACCACATTTGGCAACCACTTTCAAGTGGAAGATAAGACGACCGCCTGAATGGTAACTTACAATAGCCGAATAGCGGGATAGCGTCCATGTTTGAAATGACTCCTAGAAGTGTTGTTGACTCGTCAGTGAACTATGTGGGCATATTGAAGGACATATTGGAATTGGATTACGGGGCATTGCATATACGTATTATACTCCTACGCTGTGAATGGATAAAACCAGTGGACACGCGTGGGAACCCAACATATGTCTGAGACGCCGCTGGAGTCCTTATGGTCAACTTCCGCCATAAATTGCATCGCATGGAGGAGCCGTTCATTTTTGCTAGTCAAGCCACGCAAGTGTTCTTCTCCGATGCTATTGACAAAGTCAGATGGAAAGTGGTCTTATGTAAGGAGGCCAGAGCCAAGCGAGAAGTCTTGGACCGCACAGACGCCTTCATCGCCACTACCAAGGAGAGTATAGGCCTAACGGCTCCCCAGAATTTGCCTAATCCTACCTGAACAGCCAATCTAGTCGAAGCCATTGAATTGTCCGCAGAAGACAACTTACTAGCACAAGAAGCTTACTGAAGGGGAGCAGAGCGCGCTCAGCAGTACAAGTCGTAGACATGCTATGACTGAAATTCATGAGGTCGTAGTCAATGACAGTCGAGAGTGCAGTGTACTCATTCCATGTTGCTAAACCAACCTAAGCCGCTTCCCTTCGGTTGGCTCAGAAAGAGTATACAGGAAGTATGTCTGTGTTGATTTTCCATTCATACTCGTTTTTGGTAGTCATTCTCATGTTGGCATACAGTCATTTTTCAGTCGCATTTGTCAATCCTGTCATTTTGGTGAGTTGCATGTTCCTATTCAACTTGTAGCCATGTCAGCCTGTTTCATCCTAAACTTACATCCTAGACCGGAATTCATATCCTATCACCAGATATCCTTGTCAATCCCATTGAAATAATTTTGGCGTAACTTTGTTTTCCATATTCAGTCAATACTATTGTCCGATGTAGTGCTTGCCAATTCAAGTCATTCTAAATCATATTCCACTTCATCAAATTATGTTCCTGATTGTCCTAAATCTAAAGCCCCCCCCACTGACGTCTCTCATCAATTTTGCTCCCCCCGGGACAGGTGGCAATTTCTATAAGTCCTTCTTTTTCTTGGCAATTGTTCAACACCTACATCACCTCCAAATTATGAATCACCATGTCTCATTTATCCAAAACCGTACAGGCACTGTAGACCCTATGTAGTTGCATAGAAGTCACAATGCAGTGTAAACACAGTCATATATCTTTCCTCTGAGTCCTTCTTACGCCGTTATCTTTATCTTTATCAAATACTGAAAGAAAATGTATGTATAGTCATTTTCTAGTCTTGAGGAAGTCATTCTGCAGTCATTCTTAAGTGAATTCCAGACGTTTTGTAACCGATGCGTGACTTCACCGCGACTACCAAAAACCAGTCAAGAACGCGATCCACCACGTCACGCCGTTTGCAGCATAGTGGACGGAATGCTATGGATGAAACTGTACGCCGTTGCTTTGTTCATCCCGCAGTCACGGTCGCGACTGCTGCGTGACTGCACCTGTGCGGTTTTTGGCAATTTGGTGCAATTATGGAGGTAGAGTCACGCTACAGTCGCATCGAACAAAGAGTCACATTTCTGCAGTCATTCCGGACAGCGTTTTCTTGTAGTGTATGAGGTTTCCAAGCCAACAAAGGCTTGGTGTAGACGAACCAGAATTGGCGGCTAGGTTTGGATCGGCACGGAGGTTTGGTTCCAAGGTCGGCACGGAGGTCAGTCCGGATGTAGGTTCGATGCTCTTCCACATCGGTCGGTTTTAGGTTCGATTCTTTGTCTTCTTCCTCCTGTCGCGGAAGCCACTTCGTCTCCCTATGTGTTCACGTCGTCTCCCCGTCCGTTTTTCCGTTTTTTTCTTTGAGGTGCGCTAGGGTGAGGCGCTTCGTGTTTTTCTTGGACTGTTATGTGTGTGCACTAGGGTCAGGCGCATTTGAGGTGAGGAGGGTGGTCCGTAGTTCAAGCTGAAGGAGGGTGGTCCGCGGTTCGGCGCTAGCAATTTGGGTGCAACAATTGTGGTTGGCGATCAGCGTGGTTGGTGATCAGCTTAGACGTTTTAGCAGGTGAAGATGATTCTCGCACCATTCCCATTTTCTGTGTGAGGCCGCTCATGCACAATGAACTTCAACCAAAAGTTCCGTCTTGGTTGGAGATTCTATAGCTTAGTAATGCTAGAAAACACGTAGCTGAATTTCATATTTGATTTTCATTTCGGTGTTTGGGTTGCAGTTAGTGTTCGGGTGTTTGTGTTTGGGTGTTTGGATTATGTGTGTGGGTTTGATTCAGGGTTTTGTGTTTGGGTGTTTCGGTTCTGTATTTGGGTTCTGTGCTTGGGTTTGATTCAGGGTTCTATATTCGAGTGTTTGGGTGTTTGTGTTTGATTTTGTGAAACTGGTGTTTGGGTCGCTTGTGAATTCCATGTTTTGTTTTCATTTCGGTGTTTGGGTGTTTGAATTTCGTGTTTCGTTTTCATTTCGGTGTTCGAGTGTTTGAATTCTGTGTTTCGTTTTCATTTCGGTGTTCAGCTGTATGAATTCCGTGTTTGGGTGTTTGAATTCCGTGTTTGAGTGTTTGAATTCCGTGTTTGGATGTTTGAATTCTGTGTTTGGGTGTTTGAATTCCGTGTTTGAGTGTTTGAATTCCGTGTTTGGGTGTTTGAATTCCGTGTTTGTGTTTGGATGTTTGCGTGTTTGAATTTCGTATTTGTGTTTGGGGGTTTGGGGGTTTGGGGGTTTGAATTCCGTGTTTGGGTGTTTGGGTTTTGATTTTTGTGTTTGGAAAGCATTCAGAAGTTTGAAAACATCTGTACAAGCATCCCTTGCAACTACAGTTCAATTTTTGCTACATGTGATATTGACAAACATGTTTTTTGATTGCAGGTGTTTCTAATACTACTAAGAATTCATTGATAGTATTTCTCGATTTCTTCTTGGAGGACTACGATTCCCAGTTTGAGGTAGAATACTATATCTGTCTGGATTAGGGTTTAGGGTTTTAGATTAGGGTTTTACTGCTAGTCTTACCACCACTATGTTGCATTAGGGTTTAGGATTTACAATTCAAGGTTTCAAATCAAACAGTATCCTCGAGTCGACGATAAGTAACTATCTATTTAAATTAAAAACTATCTCACAAGCGAGAAAAGGAATCTAATACTATCGTTGACTCGAAGATACATTAATATCGACGAGTGAAAAGAAAAGAAAGCAGAGAAGATAAAATACGGGTACATGAGTTCCTTAAGCAACACTGAAAATTTGTATCCTCGAGTCGAGGATACAAACGATTATCAAGAAAAACTAAGACCTGTCATTGCTCAATAAATGTCACAGCTTAAAAGTAAGAAACACTAATTATATATAACTAAATCAAACCTCACCAATTTGAGATGAAAAGACTCTATCAAAACAATGAGATGCTAAGTGAACTTAACCTCAAATGAATACTCTAAGAAGACAAAGCTTAGAACATAATTCTGTGGAGAAAGAAAAACATATCATCGAATCGACGATAGAGAATACATTGAATATAATCATTTTCCTCAAGAATCACTTTCGAGATGAAAGTAAAACACATCCTGATAAACTGATAGTTCGGAAAAGAAATCATAAAGTCATAGATAAGAACAAAAACATACATGTAATATCAAAAAATAAAATATTGTTAAAATACTTAATAACAAACCAAATAAACATTGTACTATTGATTATCATTGAGTCGACAATACAGTTTCTAAAAACTAAACTATGTATAGAACATTTGTACAGGACATCTAGTATGGAGCAGCCAGCCAACTACAACTACTCCAAAACAAGTCATCATCTCCAACCATTTGTGAACCACATTCCCGACGAGCCATTCATTATAGAAATGGAAGACACATTTGGGTCACTATGGGAGTTCAAGGATCATGTTCCAAATTGGACATTCAGTGTCAATCGGTGGAAAAATTACGTGTACATATGCTTCCGCATACAAGCACTACAAGGGGAATTGTGTCCCAAATGACAGAAATCTGACAGGATGGTGTCAACTGTCCTGTCGATTAGGACGTGTTGATTCGGATTTGTAATTGACGAAATCCTGTCATTCCTTTGTTGCTATGTACAACAGTGTGTCACAGTGCTACCTTATTGTTGACACAGATTTTCTCAATTGCCTTCGCATGTGGAAGGTAGCCACCTCGGATTTCCTTTGTACAGTCAACAATTCCTACGTGTCCCCAATAAATGCAGAGGTAAAAAATAGGATTCATTTCTGGAAAGCCGTTTTTATGGACAAGTGGCTGAGTTACTTGGACATTGGACTTAGTTTTCTTTTTTCCCATTCCAGATTGTCGAATGCTGTGAGCATGACACATGCAAGTGGATGACATTAATGAATGAGCAGGTACCACATTTGTGTAGCCTTTCAGAGAAGGCCACCTGGCTTGTTCCATTTTCCAAAGCTTGCAGACATGTCCATTATACATTGACAACAGACAAAAATGGTGCATGGTATACATTAATGTAGTGAACTCAGAGTTGAAGAGAATGTACTGTGAAAGTATTTTTCTTCTCCCATGTCTTAGATTACATGTATTGAAAATTGAAAGGTATAGTTCTCTTCCCAAAAAGGTTCGTATAATCCATGTACTATAATCTTTTCCATGCGTACATATATATTTTGCAGTTTGTACGTAACAGTCTAATTATTTATAGACTATACGAAGCTACGTATATTGTGGGCAGTTCTGTGGCTAAAAGCAGTGATTTCATCTTCGTGAATCCTACAAGCATGCCGCCCTATTTACAAGAGCACATCTTCTTCCTAAGTAGGTATAGATACGAAAGAAGATGTACTTAATGTTGCCAGTGCTGTACCCTGTCTTGTCCTTCTGAATTCATGTTGGAGTTCTGATACTTCATGAGTTCCCTTCACGTTTCTGCATGCTTCTCTTCGCACTTCAGGTACTTGCTTCTGCTTCTTGTGTACGCTGGAAGTGACAGTCATTCAGTACAAGCGAAAAGAAGGTAGTTCCGAATAATACATGGAGGTGTTTGCCTCTGAATAGACAAAGGTAAGCTGTGCAAAAAAGGACACAACAGTGAAAGCTGTGCATCCCCCCCCAGAAGGATTCACCTTCACATTCCGTTTGAACCGAATGCTGTGCAGCTGTACAACTTCAATTTCGTCTGGTTCTTTTACCGCGGCTAGCAAATTCAGGAGTGGTTGTGGCTGCAGTGCGATGAAGCCCGCTTCCTGCATCCTGTGCATATGCAAAATAGTACTTAGCAAGAAGACGAGGTTAGTACTCACAGGTACTGCTGTAAATAGGTAATCAGAGAGATGTGTTTCCATTGAACATGAACTTCAACAACAATGGCCTTGACGATGCATAGAAGATGTGCACCTTCATTGACGTCACATCCACTTGTCGACCTTGCTTCTGCCGTCCTATACTGTCATTGTGGAGACGCTGTTCGACAGTCCTCGGATTAAGAAAGTCTGCTTCCTTGGTATGCACTGCACCTACAGTGGGACGCCCTTCTAGTGCTTGAAGGCGTTCCATCATCTTCATTACGAATGGATGTTGTGCTATTTCATCGGTTGTCATGGACAGGAGGTGCTCCTGAAGGATTGCCTGTCCAGTTGCTTCTTGACGACTACTTGTTGCTAACACATCGTCCACTAGCACATGCTCATGCTCATCGACGTCATGTTTGTCGTCTTCTCCGTCTGCTGAATGAGTACTTGTAGCACTCCCTCCTTCATCACGTTCATTATTCTTTGTGCGAGGTCTGCTTGCGTGCATGATGTGACGCTTTTTTTCACTTCGGGAAAGTCCACCGTAGCCTTTATCTCGTGCCATCTCTTCCTGGATTTCTTCCGGATCGGGTGACCAATGAAGTGTCCTTCGCAATCTCTCCCGAACTCCCACCTCGCCAGAAGGACCGGTTCTCCCAAAATTAACCCTGCTAGCGTTAGCTTTGCTGCAATCTTCAGACTTCTTTACTGTAGCAGGACTCTTCATTTGCCTTTCCAGTGAACGCCAAGAACGGTCTGATATGGTTTTGGGCTTCGGTTCATCACAACGCATTTTCCTCCACATTTCAAACCGCCTCAACGTCACCCCACGGGCTATCGCCTGTTTCACGTACTCGAACTTTACAGGGAATTCATACTCCCAGGTATGCTGAATCCAGTCTGCAATTTTTGCCACTGCCCCCTCCGGATGGTGGTTGATATTGCCTACAGCAGGATCAAGTTCTTGAGAAAGTAACATTAATTCTTTCCTCCAGGCGCCTAGTCCCACTCCGTAAGGTTTCCTTGTGTGCTTGTCCACAAGTAAAAAATTTGCTGGGCGACCTTGCTTCCTACGTTTTTCACCTTCTCTGTCACGTTGGGATTGAAGTTGCCGTCTCTGTTTTTTACTGCTGGAATCATTTCGCACTACCACTGCCTGCATGCACCGAACATTTTGTGCATCTTGCATGTCGTCAGTCTCCAGCATTCCGTCTTCAATGTCTATTGTTTCCTTGTCGACAGTGACACCATGTCGGAGAGGAATTGCTTGTTCTAGACCGGCGTTTCCACACTCTTCTTCATGAGTACTACTGTCTCCTGTAGAATGTTCCGAACGGCACAATTCCTATGCAACAATACATGTGTTCAATATCGTTACAACAAATGCATCCCTCATTCACGTGCACGGTTCACAGAAGGCTTCAATTAGACGAGTTTGTAAAATGAACTTCCCTTCCTAGAAAACAGTGACGTACACCATGTACTTCCGAAAATACAAAGCTCACGAGGTTCACTATTACATTTGTACATAATGGGTGAGTGACCCTTTACCATTCCTGCAGTGACATGCACATGTTGTTCTGGCCTTGCAGGCGATGGAGTCCTGCTGTCTCCATGTGCAGCGTGTCGTGCTCTGTCTTCCGAAGAAGAGTACTGTCGCGTGTCATCCTCAGAAATTGGTTCTTCAGGTAGTTGTTGTCTGTGGTCACTGTTTTCACTCGCTTTCAACAACTGCTGACTGTAAGCTTTCCCCCTAGATGCATTGGGAAGGTCCACCGTCTCTACAGTATTGGCAGGCAGGTTCTCCAGAGAGTACTCGTCTGCATGGACGTTGTTATTAGTGTAAACATGCGCAGAACAAGCAACACATGAAACTGCTTTCTACATGGACGGGAAAAACTTTCCTAACGCCTTCGAATGTACAGGCAGTAGGAGACAAAGCACATTAATTTTGTTCGGTCCGAACATGACAGCATCAATTCAGAAATAGGTAAAGAAGTACGAACTCTGCTGCATGTACTAATTTCGGGGGGGAAACAAGTGTACGACGAATAATGTTTGCTACTTTGAAGATAGAAATATTGAAGAATGTTCCAGTTCCGCTTTCAAAGCGAAAGACTTTTTCCTCAGAATGCGCAATCTCAGGAATGCATGCTACCTTCATTTGCTGCGTAATTTACTTGTACATTCTTCAATTCTCCCCTGTCAGAAATGTCAGCCTGACGTCTTCTTCGTCCACCTTCCCCTTCTGATTGTTGTGAAGTGCCGCTAATGTGCTTCTGCGGTGCTGCATGCATTGACCGTGATTGCTGTTTGTTAGCTGGACCGCCTACTCTGAATGGCTTGATTTGCTGCACTTCAGTTCGTTTGCCACGGACTGCTTCTTCCACGAAACAAAAGTCTCCATATTCTTCTTTGTTATGGGACGACTCTGCATGTTTTCCTACATACAATCAGCAACAAGTACTGCATTAGTGACGCTTCTGTAACAGTGAACTTACAATGTACACTTATGTTTTGAAAGAAGCCCCCCACCAGTGTATACTTGAATTGTGCTTGTACAGCTGTAGAAGCTGTGCAAGAGCGCAACACCTTTTATGGGTCCTTCACAAAGACAACGTCAGCGTGTCCATTTTATTTTCTGCACTCAGCCCCTACTGAACCAGAAGAAGTAGGAATTACCTATCACATGCTAACATTACCGCCACACTTGAAGCACTGTTCACAGAGAAATATTCCTTACAAGTAAAATGAAAGCATGCTATACATGATGATCTTCTACATCTGTAGTCCCAAAGCTCTTCATGAGAAGGACTTATACATAGAAATTGTGGACTCTCTCCCACCGTGCCATTGCCGCACATGAGTATCACAGCTTAACAACGCCATGCACAAAGAAAGTAGTGCACGTCTACAACTACGATGCACGTCACGGAATGTACTGTAGATTTTCATTGATATGCACATACAGTGATGACAACTACGACAATCATGTCCTGCTACATTTCTATAGACACGAAGGCTACAGTATTGTAACTGTGTCGTTTGCTATGTCCGACACAGTTGTCTGCTCGTACTTCCTGTGAATTGAAAGTACAGGCCAATGAGGCCATAGCCATTGCCATAGTCGCACGGTGACTGCAAAGCAAGCACATGTACACTGCTGCACTGTACATTCACTTCCGTGGCAATGTCATGACATGCTACATCACACATTCTTTTCCTGAAAACATAAAAGATGCAAGTACGTTGCGACTTCACAAACACTGCGCTTCCAACGAATAATAGCCTGAATTTCGTCATACTAAGCAACCACTGCATTGAAAAAAGAAGTTCTGCAGAGCTACTATCGCCAGTATGAAGGCATCTGACTGGAAAGTCTACTTCAGACAAAAATTCCTAAATGTGTGTTATCAACTTCGACGGAATGCACCTTACAACTACCACAATTCCATAATTATGTACAGTTCGCTGAAAAGGCATGCCACTTACAGCAATAAGTCGCAGTTGCTTGCGTCCACTTTGTGCCACTGCAAAGTCAACCATAGACTGCCCTTCTAAAACCGAAGTTCTTCGTCACAGAAGCCTCTAATGTACAGCGGAGTCGTACTTCCACGTCCCTACAAGAGTGTTCCATGGCAAACAGTGAAACACATGCCAACGTCTGCTATCGTACAGCCCAAACAATTACAACATACTAACATTAATGTCCCCGTCGCTTGAACAATGATCCTTCACAGGCCATGCATTATGAATTCAGAAATGAATGTGAACATGTGTGCACTGTAACCTACTTAGAATTCGAAAATAAATCAATTTCCCGCTCACCGAGTACTTCTTCTGTTCAGACAGAATCCAAAATCTGCATACAATCAAAAGAGAAGTCAAGCATACAGTAGTACGAGTAATAGCTACCCTTGCATGACGACAACAGAGACGAAGTTCCTTACCCTGTTCTCAATGACTAATTACTAAATACTAGTGCTGACATCTAAGCAATGCAAAACAAATTAAAAAACCACCGTCTTCCAAGTACTATTTCGGTAGTTTGTACCTGCGAACTGTTAGTAAGACAAATGCAAGAAGTGTGGTGTGCCATGTGCACGACAATGGCATACTTCTTCGTTTCCATTGACGTAAGATCATGCTCATTGTCTGTCTTCACTACAACGCATTCTGCTCTCCAAAAATACAAGGACCACAATTGCTGTCTGCCTTCATAGACATTGAAGGGAGGTGATACTACATTGGCGAAGCTCTTCAGTGAATCATCCTCACACGCAAGTTAAAATGCATTCACAAATAATTTTGAATCTTACCTTACTTTACATGCACGTATTGGCAGTGCTCATGTGAATGCTTCTGTACAGTAACGTTCTACTGTCGACAGAATCGCCAGAAAAGAACTTCGCGTTTCCTACCACTTCAGTGAAGACGTCACACAGTCCTGCGACAGGGAACTCTCTTTTCCGGCAGATGTCACTGTATAGACAGCCGATGGAGTCCAATCTCCAGGTCCCTTGGTTCTTGTCACTAGTAAGCGTTCAGGTCCTGCATAGACATGCACTCCGCTTGCCTGCGTTGCGCTCTTCTCCTTCGTCCTATTGCTTCGACAATGACGTGCGATTGGATGGTCGTTGCTTCCCGGCTTGCTGGGGAACTTGGATTCGCTATCCTGGAGAAGCTCTGCATTTCCAAAGAAGTTTCCATGAACATAGTGTTGTCACAATGGGGCATTGAGTTCATGGCTATTAAGCGCTACGAAGTAGATTGGGCTCTACAACCCAACATTGACAAGGCACGCATCTCGAGACATCGGCCTCCATGCTACGCCGCCTGCAATTATTCATCGACAGCTATGGTGAATTCTAGGTAACATTACCAAGTAGGCAGTCTCTGGAACTCAAAAAAGAAATTGGCGGTGTACCTTCTCATCCTATGCCGTCTCGGTCTGTAATTGTACCCTTCTTCATGACAGCCGCCAAGGACCGCCTAGGACTCAACGCGTGCTGAAAGTTCTGGGCCCACAGAAACATAGAACTAGACATGGGACCATTTGTTGCATACTCTACAACAAGCCTAATTGCGTGCCAATTTTTTGCACAGCATTGCTAAGGCCGTCATGCGTCAATGACCGTCCACCACCTACGAATGGCAAGGACAGAAGAGAAGGAAACCCTGTTCATGCACACATTTTTCCTACTGTATGCACTGTTGTCTTCCACAGCTGTCTACCTCGTCTGCTCTTCATCGTGCACATGGTTGTCTGGAAGGCCACAATGGACAAATAAAAATCCATGATGCTAGCACATGCCTTCCAGAAAAACTACAAGTTCAAAAACACAGAAGAAATGGAAGGACAGACGCCACGGACACATTCTTTTCGAAACTGCACTTCCACAAGCCATGGCGCTCAATTACTACACCTGCGTGAAATACGAAATGACCGTTACAGTCCACAGCAATGCAGAAACTCTTACTCATATTCGACGTCCTCAACTCTACATCAGTGACATTTCAATTGGGCAAAAATATATGGGCAAATCGAAGGAAAGCATTCCTTCCTTCACAGTATTGGATATCGCGTACCATCGTCTACCAGTAACGATGCAGTGCCGCAGTAGTTATTCAATGCATCATTGCATGACCTACGACGGAATTCTGCCTTTAATGTGACCTCCTCATATCTAATACGGAGCATGAACCTAAGTATGAACTCCTATGTAATCCTCATTTTCGACATTTTTGAAAATCGCAACATGTCGTCAACGACATGATTGTAGCCTTCTCAGACGTCGTCGAAGCATGCCCACTTGTAGTAGTAGCACTTCTTACTCCTCAATTCTGGTATACCATCACATTTGTGCTACATGTTCGGACTACTACAGCGCGTTACTCTGTTTCGAATGACCGAAAGATTTGCTCCTGTGTTATCCACCTTCAAGTAAAGGCTACAAGCAGTCGTCAGTGACTGTTTGAACTCTGCAACCGTCTCCGAAATTGAAGCATAGAGGTTAGGGTTTTTTACCTCCATTGTGCTTCTTCCGCGTTTTCTTCTGCTCCATCGTCGTCATCATTACAAATTTTTTTTGTCCAGTCCATGGAAGTGTGCATCATCACAACTCTTGCTCTCCAATTTCCTTTAATTGAATTCCTAAGATGTGGCGTACTATTGTCAGGTGCTTTCCACATCGTCCACCTCAGTGCTCGTTTGTGAGGCTTCTGCGTTCCTGTGTATCCTACAGTGCATGAGACTATGGCCATGGCGTTGAACTACTAATGTAAGATGACTAAACTCGTGCTCCTTCGTCATTTCTGAACGTGTTCTTCATTTACGATGGCATGACAACATGGAAGACTGTTCTCTTCAATGTCTGCTTTTTCCCCTCTTTGTCACGGATGCTTGTTTATGTATGTACAGACTATTAGAATTTCTGCAATTGCAAGGAAACGTACAAGCCTCTGTTTTCAATCAGCAGATTGCCGTCGTCATTGTCATTCTGTGCTCTTCAGTTTCCTTGATGTGGCTGCTTTCCACTGTAGTTTTGGGTGATTCAAACGTCGTGTACTTCACATGTCCATTAGACCTAAGAACCTGCACTTTGGCATGACATGGTCACGTGCTTCCGGGGAGCGCTCTGCACAAAAATGTGGACCTTTGTCTAGGCGATCACGTGTACCCTGCCATTGGGCAAGGATGACCAAAGGACCAGCAGTGCATGTGCTCTGACATCTTCGATAATTTCATGTATCCAAGCACACTGGACAAAACTAAGTGCTTGTATACTTGACTATGGTCGTCGTCGTTTTCACTGCTGCGTGCTGCTATGTCTGCACGGACGATTCGAACACTTCTTCTCTAGTCTTACCATGTAGTCCTTATTACTGTGGTCGAGTAGTATACACCGGACAAATGCTGCGTACATGATGTGCTTCATGCATCCCTAAATTTTGACAACTGACTGCTGATTGAAGAGGCATGTAATGCGTTGATGCTAAAAATGTGGAGGACATGCGACATATCCGATTCACTTGCTCAGTCAGAAATTTGAATACTCTTTCTGTGTGCACCTTGTACAGGACTTTGTGGACAACTGAGGTTCACGGCTTCCGGACATACAACTGTAGGAGCCTGCATCCACTGACATCGCGTCGGCTGCATTCGCTGGATAGCAGCACCGAAGTCTTCTCGCGACATCCCCAAAAACTCTGGTAAATCGCTTGCTCTTCTGCTGTAATGAAGAAGGCAAAATACATCATAATGGAAGAGCTTCCATCGAGTGCCTTCGAACTTTCTTGAACAAAGAATTTCTATGCACTGCTCTTCCTTACTGCAGAGTGTCAATTTTGCATAAACTCTCCTATCAACATTGCTGTCTTATGACGTGTGCTAAAGCAGAGATTTATGTGAACTTCAGTAGTAATATGCGTGCTCACTTCGTAGAAAACAAGGTCTTCTGCACATGACTTCATCTTTCCATTTTCTACTTAACTTGTACTTTGGTCTTCCACTGAAGCTGTCATTTCATGTAGCACTTATCTGCTAGAAGTGCATGTGACAGACATTGGTCATTTCCATTTCTTCCATTCGTGATATGTAAACTTCCATGACTGATGTCAGACAACCTGTAGGCCTAGCATTCACGCTTCATGTCAGGCTATTCAAATTAGAAATGGGTGCACATGAATACTTTCCCTCTACTGTCGTCTGTGAATTGTCGTGTGAAGAAGCCACAAGTGTCATGTATAGACAGCATTTGAAAATCCAATGCTACTTGCCCAGAAGGTCTACAATATGCTATGAATTAACAATCTGTGTACCGAACTGATATCATTCCTTTCAGTTGTTTACTGACTTCTACTGTCAAGAAGAGGACGACGTCAAGTGCTCTGGGACGGCCACGACATATTAGGAAATCTGTGCAAGGACTGGAAGTCCGATTCGTCATCAACGAAACAAAATTCAGGTCTGTGCATAGTTTCTGTGCTTTTCCTTCATTAGAATCGACGTTCCCTTCTATGAATGCTACTTCCCAGTAGGTACACTGAACTTGCAAAGAGGCACTTTGACACTTCTACTGAATTGTTTTAACATGTAGGTCGTACAAGAAGAAGATTTGCACAACATATTGAATGAAGTTCGGTACTACAGAGTAATGTGTCTATGATTAATTCTGTGAAATGGCTTCATTGTTTGGGCAGCTGCTTTCGAAAATGAGGTCGAACCCATTAGGCGAGGCATATCACGTCGAAAGAGCTGTGGCGGCTCGACAAGGCATTCGCACATACCCATGTGCGTGCGAAAAGTGTCATGGGTTCAAGACACAGATAGTGGAAGTAGTGGAGAGACACCACCGCAAATTCGGGAGAGATCGCAACTTGCCCCATCCTCTTCTCGTAAGATACAATGACCTTCTTTAATTCTTCACTAACAAGTATGGCATCAGTAATGTCACATGTGTCATTGCAGAGTCTTTGCTTGCAGGGTCTACTAGGCGTTCTCGGTTGCATGGAAACCGAAGTCTACCATTTCAGTCGTGCCTCAGAAAAGGGTGAACTGTGCAGGGCGTTGGAATGCAGCATGCGCAACCTGTCGAAAATGCTTCTGTACAGGAAGATGTAGTACATGGAGACGAAGAATTCTTTGATGCAGCGGCTGATGAAAACTTCGAAGACGCTCTGCCGAACGTGGAAGTGAACTTGGAGCACATGGCAGAGAATTTCTTTTCTCGTGCCGATGAAATTCATCAACTCTTCACAGAAGACAAAGACGAAGTGCTAGACTTCGATGACTTGTCTGCAGAAGAAGAAGAACCTGACCGAAGTGATGTCATGGAGGAACTACTTCATGAAGCTGCAGAGCCTCTGTTCCAGGGATCTCGGAGTAGCAGGTTACAGTTTAGTATAATTCTGATGTCATTGTGCACGTTATATTTTGTCAGCCACCACTGCTTGGATGAAATTTTGACATTTCTGAAGCACGATGTACTTCCAGAAGACAACAAGTGTCCCACTAACTCATACGAAATGAAGAGCCTGCTCATGAAACTTGGCCTGTCGCACGAGGTGATACACTGCTGCGACTATGGGAGAACATTGTACTGGAAGGAGAAATCACATTTGACAGCTTGTCCAGAATGCCAGAAGTCAAGGTACATTGACGGGTCAACGACAGTCCCAGTTAGAGTCCTCCATTTCTTTTCATTAATTAAGAGGTTGCGCAGGATGTACAGGTGCTCGGAACTTTCAAAACATATGAGATGGCATTCCACTAATCACTCTGAAGATGGGAAAATGAGGTCGGTGGTTGACAGTGAGCAGTGGCGGTTCATAGACAATAAGTTCCCAAATTTCAGCAGACATTGGAGGAATGTGAGGATGGGTTTGTCTTTAGACGGAGTCAATCCGCATAGTTTTCAGTCTTCGAAGCACTCCATTTGGCCAGTTCTAGTAGTACTTTATAACCTTCCGCCTTACTTGGTGACAAAGCGATTTTTCATTTGCCTGACGATGATCATACCTGGACCGAAGTCCCCAACGGAAGACACAATAGATGTGTTTCTACAGCCGCTAGTGCATGAGCTTAAGAAATTGTGGGTCGGCGTGCCTGCAGTGGACATGGGCGAGTCTGAGAACTACAATCGAGTTTTCAAACTACGCGGTATTCTAATGTGGACCATCCACGATTTCCCAGCTTATACTTTAATATCAGGGCAAACAGGTAAAGGCTATGCTGGATGCCCTATTTGTGGAGATGCCACTGGTGCGGAGCACTCAATGGAAGTTGGTAAAACAGTTTTCCTTCGCAATCGCAGATGGCTGCCACAGAACCACAGGTGGAGGGGTGCTCGAGCAGCTTTTGACGGTCATGCCAATGAAGATCCACCTCCACCTCGGCAATGTGGGCACAAAATCATCACTCGAGGAGCGTGGAGAGAGTCGTACCTGCAATGCGGGGGAAGGAAGAATGGAGACCATGACCCAGTGAAAACAAGCGGTGTGAAGCGAGTCAGCATTCTATTCCAACTCCCGTACTGGCATGTAAGTGAGGCGTCCATAGCATAGTTGTTTTCCATTTCTTGTGAGTCCAATGACCGTACTTTTTGCATTCTTGTGTCCTCCGAATAGTACTGTCCAGACATACCAGAGCATGGTATACAAAGTACAGTGTCCATGTCGGGGAAGAGAACAGTCGTCCGCATGTGAGAGTCCTCCCTTGCATGTGCACTTTGCATGTTGAAGTGAGCATTCTTTAGCTATAGTTTGTATTTCATGCAATGCGATGTGGCCTTCATTGACGAAGCACGAAAAAAATGCAGTAACGTTATTGTGAAGGAGTTCATCTGTATGTATACTTGCTTGCACGGTGTGGCTGATTTTTTAAAACGCCATAAATCAGCGAAGTTGGCAAATTCAGAGCTTTGTTTCCTCAAGCGCATGTGCGTCATTTTCTCTTCCCTATGTGGGCTGCGTATGACAGGAATTGCCCGTACGACATCTTCTAGACCCCATGCACTGCGAGAAGAATTTATGTGAGAATTTGATTCGAACTCTCTTTGGAGAAACGGATGGGGTGAAATCCAGGGAAGATTTGCGTGCTCGAGGAATACGGTCTCATCTTCATTTGCAGCCGAATCCTGATGGTGTGACTCATTTCATGCCAGATGCTCCGTATGTGTTGACAAGACAAGAGAAAGAGGAATTTCTGCAGACACTGAAGGATATAAAGTTCCCTACGAATTACGTGGGTTCCCTGAAGCAGAGACTAGAGGACGGTAAGCTCAGTGGCTTGAAAACTCACGACTTCCACATATTATTGGAGCAAGTGTTGCCTGTGTGTTTGAGGAACGTACACTAGTAGAAAATTCAGCGTCCAACTTCACAAAAAAGTGTTGATTCGGACAAAATAGTTTGTATTGATTTGGACCTGTTGATTTGGACAAAAATCAACAAGTTTTTGTTGATTTGGACAAAATTCTAGCTAAAACTTGTTGATTTGGACAAAAATTGCAACTAAAACTTGTTGATTTGTACATAATTTTCAACAAAAATTTGTTAATTTTTTTTCAATTTTTTAATTTTGAAAAAAAAAAAAATTAAAAACTGCCATGCGAGCGCCACGTGGCACCGCCACGCGGGCAGCGCCTAGGTGGCACCCCACGCGGGCGGGATGCAATGGGGTTTGAACCTTGCACCCCTTGGCTAGGGGTGCAAGGTCTTATCCATTGCACCATGTGAAAAATTACATGACCATAATGGGAAAAAAAAGTTATTTATTTCGGTTTTCAAATTTTGGTCATTTTTGGTTCAATTCAGCAGACTTTGGAGGCTAATTTCTCATAGTATAGTACCTTTTTTCAAAAAACTTCAAACTAGTAAAATTTGGAAGATCAATTAAACTTTCATCTCCAAAAATCCGTTTGTGATTTTGAGTTTTCAGTAAAAAGTTATGAGCAAAATTCAGAGAGGGTTTGGAATGAAATTATTTTTTGATATTTACAAACACTCTCTCTGAATTTTGCCCATAACTTCTTATTGAAGACTCAAAATCACAAACGGATTTTTGGAGATGAAAGTTTAATTGATCTTCCAAATTTTACTAGTTTGAAGTTTTTTGAAAAAAAAGACTGTACTATGCAAAAACAGCCTCCAAAGTCTGCTGAATTGAAAAAAGACTGAATTGTGAGTTAAGTAGTTAATAGAAAATATTTCTATTGCTTATACAATGTCAAACTTGGTGGTTTAAAAATTTTCCACATGAAATTTTAGTGTTAAAAACTTCAATTCAATTAAAGATATTTTAATTATTTGGCAAACATTTTACTAGGAGGTGGTTTGGACACAATTCCTATTCAAGTTTTTTGTAATGTAGAACATACAATTTGAATAGCTCTAAATTAGAATTTGGAAATTGCTC
Source organism: Rhytidiadelphus loreus (assembly GCA_947034895.1). NCBI lineage: Eukaryota > Viridiplantae > Streptophyta > Bryopsida > Hypnales > Hylocomiaceae > Rhytidiadelphus > Rhytidiadelphus loreus. Next base: position 49,228,187 of record OX344761.1, on the reverse strand, counting down.
ATCTAGAATTTAAATATTTAAAAAATTTTGTGTTCAAGAATTGTGTTGAAAGTTTAGAATTAAATTTTGTTTTTTTAAAAACACGCTTGATTTTCATTTTTTTTTAAATTATTAAGTAGAAGCAAGTTCAAGATTGAAAGAAAAACTAAAGCATTAATAGCTCTAAAATGGAATTGAAATACAATAATGTCAACGGTGAGATTGTTCTAAATAGGAAACTTAAAGTTGTTAAACATTTTTTTTTGAAAAATTGTGAGAATTGCATCCAAAATTGCATCCAATAAGTTATTTTTTCAAGAAGATGTTCAAATTGCCCAAAAAACAAAATTGTTTTTAACTTTCATAGTACTAATCAAATGGAATGAATAAAAGCTTCACATGTAGACAAAAATATGATTTTCAAGAAGGAAAAAATTAAAAAATTAATTTCAAATTTCTGTACATTTCTTATTCTGCCTAGTGACGTGAAATTTATGGTTAAGATGCCATAACTTTTGCTCCCAAGCACCAACTGAAATAAAATCTATATTACCACGTAGCTAATAAGTTTTTCTATCTTATGAGGAGGTTTCAAAAAGTTTAACTAAAAATTAAGATCATACAAACTTGCCCGAAATCCATTTTGTCCACCGAGGGGACAATGGTCCTTTAGGGGTCAGAAAAATTAAAATTAAAATTTAAACCTCTAAAGAACAAAGTAGAATTTTTTGACAATATTTCTAGTGTTTTTATTCATGTATTTAGAAATTGAATTCCCTTTTTTTTCCTTTAAATTTTACACAACATGTGGTGAAGGGATAGTTTGAAGGACTCACAATTTTTATAACTTTTGATTACATCATGAGAAAGTTATTGTATGATGTATAGATTTTCTAGATATGTATGCATGTTAGTCAAGTAGATTTGAATGTATTTTTCAAATAAATAGGAATTTCAAATTAGTTTCTAAAATATTAATCTTGTGAGAATTTTTGGATTGTTCTATATAGATTAGGGAGGTGAAACTCATGAAGAATTTCAATTTCCAATTTAAAGTAGAAATTGCACTGTATAGTAAATTTTAAGTTTCTTTATTGAATGCAATTTCAAAATATATATTTTTTAAATTTCAAAAATAGGATGCAAATTTTTTACTACAACATGTACATTAGTACATTACAACCATTAGGTTTGGAAATCTTTAGTTTCATTACTAGAATTCTTTTCATTGAATGTTGTAAATCAATCTCTATTTATATCCACTTATTATTTTCTCCAAGCATGAATATAAAATATTTTTTGTTGCAATTTTTAATATAGATTCTTTAACATATTTTTTTAGCATATGATGGAAAATTACAAATTGTACAATTGATATGTATCTAAATGTTTCAAATAAAATTTTGGAAAAATGAAATATAATCATTTGGTATGAATGAAACATTATTTTTTAAAAATCCAAGCATCATGATGTTGCAATTGGTGAAGTTTTTTATTTTACAATTTCAAGATGGAAAATAGGTCAAAATAAATATAAGTTAGATCATTTAGTTAAATCTATTGAAAAAATAAATATAAATGAAGATTTAAGCCTTCTTTGAAGACTAATATTTAGAAGCAATTACGGGCCTTTCATATGTTAAAAACCTTGATACAACCAAAGTTGAATTACATTATGAACTTAATTAGAACTTCAATCAAATTCAAAATATAATTGAAAATAAAATACGATTTGAACTCTAAATTCATAATTTTTGAAAAATTCTTAAAGATTTCAAAAACATTCCACAAACAATCCAAAAACAACTCCAAAAACAACCTCAAAAATCCAAATCCTCCCCCCTCCCCACACCTCCTCAAACCTCCCCAAATCAATCCAAAAACAACTCCAAAATCAACCTCAAAACAACCTCCAAATCAACCCCCCAAACAACCCCCAAATCAACCTCAAAACAACCTCCAAATCAACCCCCCAAACAACCCCCAAATCAATCTCAAACAACCCCAAAACAACTCCCAAACAACCCGAAAACAACTCCCAAACAACCCTCAAACAACCTCCAAAACAACCCCCAAACAACTCCCAAACAACTCCCAAACAACCCCCAAACAACCCCCAAACAACCCCCAAACAACCCCCAAACAACTCCCAAACAACCCCAAAACAACCTCAAAATAACCTCAAAACAACCTCAAAACAACCCCAAAACAACCTCAAAACAACCTCAAAACAACCCCAAAACAACCTCAAAACAACCCCAAAACAACCCCAAAACAACCCCAAAACAACCTCAAAACAACCCCAAAACAACCCCAAAACAACCCCCAAAACAACCTTAAAACAACCCTAAAACAACCCTAAAACAACCCCAACACAACCCTAAAACATTGAACAAAAACATGTTGATTTGGTTGTTGCACTATTCACATGAACAAAAATTTGTTAAACCATTTTGTTAACTTGTGCTCAAATCAACAAAAATTTGTTAACCATTGTGTTAGCTTGGGCTCAGATCAACAAAAAAATGTAAAAACGGTCAAAGCAGTATTCAAATCAACAAGTTTTTGATGATTTTCTGTTGATTTGGACACAATTTTCTACTAGTGGTAGGAAATCCGATTGTTGTTGGAGCCATGATGCGTGTATCCAGAATTTTCAGAAAAATCTGCTCCAAGGTCGTAGACTCACAGAGTAAGTTACAGATGATGGAAGACGTTGCAAAAAGCATCTGTGCACTTGAGAAAGAGCTTCCTCCATCAGTTTTTGTCGTCATGATGCATTTGCCAATCCACTTGGTGGAGGAACTATTTTTGTGTGGTCCGGTGCACACCCGCTGGATGTACCCATTCGAGAGGTACATGAAAGTTTTGAAGGGTTTTGTTAAAAACAAAGCCAAACCCGAAGGTAGCATGGCTAATGGTTACCTCAGGGAAGAATCCATAGGATTCCTTACTGAGTATCTGGCGGAGTACACTCCTACGACAAAGAGGGCATGGGATGAGAATGAGGATTGCACTATGTATGATGAAATTCTTGAAGGGGCGAAGCGTGACCGACTGATGTCAGTGCATTTCCAGGAACTCATTCACAGCTTTGTTTTGGACAGCGCCGAACACATGGACCTCTATCGAAGGTGCGTCTCTCTTCTGTCCTCTACTGCTGTACAAACATGTGCCTCAGAAAATACAAGGACAAATGACATTGAAGGCATGCTAGCATGCCTTCGAAGTATTTAATGAGTTTTCAGTTCACGGAAGGACATGAGCACCTCATGGAAATTTCAATTAATAGAGACTTGTATGGTGCTTGTCTTAAAGAAAGCTTAAGAGGTTGTGTGCCAGAAGTGAACAGGTCGCGTACCATGCGCATGGTCAGCTGAGAATATGACTTCCCCAATTCCCGTATGTGTCATCTACAGTATGAATGCTACAATTACTGCAGACGCAGAACCTGCCGTCAGACATTCTGAAGACGAATGCACTTCTTGCAGCATTGTCACAGAACTTAGTGAGGTCAATTATTGAAGCCATTGTCAGTTTGTCGAAGATTACTTCTGAGGAATCCAGTGAAGAGGAAATGGCAGGCCCTCGTTGAAAATGTATATTCAAAGCATTATTGTTCTGTGAATGTGCATGTGTTGCATGTACAGTACAGCAGTACGTGTCTACTGTTCTGTGTGTCCGCGTTTTCCCACTGCAACGGATCAAATGTTTTCTATGTTTCCCTACACTATTGGCGTGGACTGTGGACATAGTATGCCGTCTTCTGGTCGTGAACATGTTCGGAGGATGCCCATTCTGCAGAAACGGAAGTTACAGAGAATGGACTTAACATGTGCGACTGCCTTTTTAGTATTGTGTAGTAGAAGAAGTTCAGTCATTATTGTATTCCACTATTGTACTATACATAAGTATTACACAGCAGTTGCTGTACTATGCTATAGACATTGCTGGAAGAGAATGTAGTCGTCAACTGTGACGGCATAATTCCTGAAGAAACTCACGTTTGTCTTCATGTCTGAGTTGTACAGCATAGAAGAACTGCAAGTGAATTAGGAAAAATAGAAATGTCATTATGGGCGTGGTCGTCTGCAGCTTCCTCGTCGTTGCAGGAGTAGTGATTTCTCCCCACTCTCCGCACATGTTCACTTCTGTGAGAATGTTATATGCAGCGCAGTGGAGACAATTTTTTTCATATTGGCAATGAAAATGATATCTTTCTGTTTTATTTAGAAGAAAGCGTATCCATCCTATAGATTCCGTTGGTAACGTTGCATTGCATCTAACAGTTGCATGCACTCGGTCATGGGAAAGTGCAGGACATATGCAGCAACTGTGACTGAGAGGAATGTCGCAAGAGCTTCGTATCGCCGTCAGCATCGTCGTAGGGGACGGAGGACAATATCTCCGTACCCACAAAACTTGCAAACGTTACCAGATTTTTCTTCTTGGGTACTACAAGAAGTGAGGCGTCAGGAGTAGAGCGGCATCATTGTGCCAGCAGAGGTAGTGGACATTGCGAGGGGTCCTTTGGAAATGGCGACATCGTACAAGTCCATGTACGCATTCGGCAACCATTTTAGAGTAAGAAGCTCAGAGCAATCAATGAAAACTTGTGATAGCGGTGTGGCAGCAACGTTTCGTCAAGTTTGTCGAAACAGAATTGCAGATGTGAATCCAATAGAAGCAGATGTAGAATATGTCGGACACATAGAGGAGATACTGGAATTGAACTACAGACGTCATTGTGTGGTAGTGCTTGTCTATGATTTCGTGAAGGCCAACTACCGCGGACAGAATGCCACTATTAAGAAAGATAAGTGGGGGTTTACATTAGCAAACTATGACAGAAGGCCGGGTAAAGTTTGCAGGGATAGCTTTGCATTTCCAAAGCATTGTGATCAGGTGTTTTATTGTGATGCGAAGGAGGCGCCTGGTTGGAAAATTGTTCTCAGAAAGGAAGTTCGAGGTAGGCGTGTATTGCCAAACAATGCAGACGATGTGGACGCAGAATTGTTCAACATGGGAGAGGATCAGCAGTTCGAGGGACTTAGGCCGCAGACAGAAGTGGATGAAGGACCAGCACCAGCTATACGCACAGGTCACAATGTAGTTCGTCAAGAGGTACTAGTACCAGGAAGACCAACAGCACTGCAGGGAAGGGGGCTAAACCAACATGGAACTTCGGCTACAAGCAAAGGTCGTGCAAGCGTTTCAAATTCGGCAGAAGCAACTGTCGTACGCCGTCCTCAAACACGGCGGGCACGGCAGCCACGGACTGTACCTGCAGTGAGGGAAGAAATATTACCTCATATTCCCGGATACGAATACACAGATCACGAACAGCTGGTTCATGTACATAATCTTGCAAGCGCTGTAGACAATCGTCGAAGACGTCCACCGGAAGAGCAAATCACAGGACTGAGAAGGACACGGCAGAGGACAAGAAGGACTGAAGCTGTGCCCGCACGACAAGGGCAAAGCGACAACATTGAGAACACAGTGACTACCTCTTCTGCAACGTCATCATCAACTGCTTCGGAGGACGATGTCATACCTCAAGAGCAGTGAATTCTAAGAACTAAAGGTTCGTTTTTCACATGCACGAAGTTGTACTGTTTTGTGCAAAGGGAGAGATCCTTGAACTATAGTCCTACCTTTTTCACAGTAGTCTTTATTCCGGAAGTAGTGATGTGAATAGCAACGTCACATTGGAATCATGACACTTACGTTGACATGAATAATGAGCATATATGAGGTATGTGGATGCAGTATAGGGGGATGACCGATGTATTGACTCCTCACTTGTTTATGTCGGAATTGCTGTTGTGTTGGACGACAAGTACCCGTCGATAGTAATATCGTCATCAGCTACTTTCAAGAGTTTTCTTTGTCTGTAGGATATTCATATGATTGCTGCAATTGCCATGTCTAAGTTTCGAATGTCCTTTGTATGCTATGTAATGGACAGCAGATGAAGGCACGAAGAGCATGGTACATCACAAATTTTGGCAGTACAATTGACGTTAAGAATAGAAAATGGAAGAAGAAGGTGAACATCCTTTTCCTTTTGTAAGAGATTTTGTGGCAAAAATTGGAAGAAGACAATGAACACTCCAGAACTGGCGGAGGATCAGACCTACTGGGAAGTGACATTGAAGAATGATGTCCAGCACGACATGTAACATCTACTCTCTAGAATGAAAGGTGCCGTGAACTAATTTCTTTGGACCGAAGCACAGACAGTTTTGTTGTTGACAGCACTTGAGTGCATTTCATGAAAGTGCAAGAGAGGTTGTGCTTCCTTAGTGAATGTCATGTATGGAGCACTTCAGAATTTTGTGTTCAGAAGGTTCATTAGGCCGTCAATGCTAATTTCAAAGTCTAGAAGTCTTCAAAATGTGTCCATTTTGAACGGCGTACACAATGATGTTCAAGTCATCCATGGATGCAGACTGGAGTCCAATATATATATTTCAATTATATGGTTTCATTGTACGAAGTGTGAACTGAAGGCCTTGTATGTGAAGAGTAGGTGTTGCTGTATATAGTTGCTTAGAAGTATATGTATAAGGCAGTAGTGGAAAGTGTATTTGAAGGGAGGCTAACTTGCACTCAACAGATTTGGTTGACACGTCCGATGAAATAGTAATGTTGGTAGTCGTCAGTACTTTTTTAAATGTACAGTTACTGTGTCTTCGTTTTAGTTAATGTGAGTGTCGTATGAAGAGGATGTGCAAATGCTGTTGGCCGTTGTTTTAGTTCACTTCCGTGCAGATACTTGAAGTACATCAGGGACATTATGTGTGACTTCTTCCATGGGAACTCCAGAAATGAAGAGTCGGCATGACTTGTACATTACATCCGGCCTCTGATAGTGATGCCTTATGGTACGTGTTGTTGTCCTCATGTCTTGAGAAATGCATATATTTGAATGTTGAGATTCTTCAAAGATAAAGTGTAGGGTGCAAAACTGAGAAGCCCGGACGTTGCCCTTTGAAGTTCAGTAATCTTCTGGGGGCCTCAATCATGAGTACAAGGGGGATAACTTCTATATTTCAGTGTGGAAGAGGGGCTGTAGCGGAACTCGATGTCTGCGACACAGTCCACGTTTGCCATCGCAGAATTCCAAGCAGCATTTGCGAGCGCAGGTCTTCAAAAATGCCAAATATTTAATGAATGTAGGACTTGACTTCCAGGCATTGAGTGCACATAGTGAAAACTGAATTCATTCTTATGCATTGCTAGTGCTCTTCAATGTGTATTATTTGTGTTCGCTAGTGTGCAGTACATCTTCTACTGTTATCTTCACTATTCAAAGTAACGTTAGTGGAAGTAGAGGGTGCATGACGTCAATGACATTGTCAATAAAATGTAGTATTGAGCATCGCTCCATTGCACTCCCTTCAGGGCAACATGCATAGGAGCATGCAAGTTGAAGTCACTTTTTCTGAAAAATGCATGTGATTGCGGTACCTGCCTCTTTTGAAATGTAGCAAGCGAGGAGTCCATGAAGTATGAGAATGCATTCAATCACTACGTTGTCTACTATTGGTGAGTACGACATGACGTGTAGACATTCTGTGTATTCAGGTCCTTCAAGAACAGAAATGCAATTTTCTGGCATGTAAGCAGTACTTCAAATGTGCGCTTCTAGAAGTGGATTCATAGAAGTCGTCATGTCCAATTCATTCATGTAATTCAGAAATCCAGGAATGTGGTGTTCCTATGCAGAAGTGCAACAGACAATGAGGTAGTCGTACTTCAGGTGAAGTGGTGAACTTGGAAGACATGAATTGGAAGTAACCTACACTACTGTAAGTGTACATGTTGTCGTAGTGTGGTAGCTACGGAAACAGTAGTCTGCAGAACATGGCCTCTTCTGGACGGACTTCGCTTCTTCTTAACCAAGTGAGTGTTCGGTAATGATCCATGAAGGCAATCGTATCAGTCCAACTAATCTCGGAAGTGCAAAGTTAGAAATTTTGAAGCCACATATATACTAGTCGGAGAGGAATTTGCTATACTGTGTTCTATTGAATGTGTTAGTGCTAAAATTGTTTTAAATTTGAAGTAACAGTATGAAAAGCACGTCATTACGAAGAACATAAATTGCATATAAGTTTGTACTCATTTCCAACTCTAGAGGTATGCATTTCCTTCTGGGGTCCTCTTAACACCTCTGTATTGGTATGCCTACAGAGGAGGAAAAGGTCTTCGTCTGAAAGGTACAAGAAGAAACACGAGCACCAATGAAAGCTGCCCAGAACACGACATACAGAAACACATTTCCAGAGGAAAACCCCAATGTAATGTACAACTGTCATACTCACTGTCGCTGTCCTCATAGTGAACTTCCGTGAATGCCTTGTGTTTAAAAAGCATAGACCGCCTCATAATGCCCATGGTCAAAGGTCGTCATGACGTTTGTTCTATACTACCGTATGCACTATGCAGTGAATGCCATTCTATGTTGTTGTTTTTTTCTTAACATGCTTGGACTACGTCAAAGAGCGAACTGTAGGTTATTTCTGTAGTCTATGACGGAATCCACTGTGTTGCTTCTGCCTTAGTAGACGGTCATGCAATTCAGTGCTGTAGCACGAAGTCATGAACTACTGTGCCATGAAAGGTTGTGTAAAAAACTATGGCCTCAGCACACATCACATTGCTAATTATGGTTTGGATAAACTCATGTACATGTTTTGGCAAACAGAAAATTAAACACTAGCATGTATGTACAATGCAACAAATGTTTATGTCTTCCTCTACTGTGAAGACTTTACTAAACATTGCAGTTTATGAAGGGAAACTAGTATATGTATGCTGACATTCTAGTGCAAAGAAAATGTGCAGTAGTACACGTGAATTTCACTGTAAGCTGAAATTAATGGAACTGCAGGCACGCAGTTGGAGGACTATCCACTGCCGCCAAAATGGCATGTAGAAAGTACTGAAGTCGGTTGCCTTCCTGAAAGTAGCATTAGTTGTGGACATTGTAGGTTTTTCTAACAATTACATTTGTACATGTCAGGTATAAGGCAAATATTGTCAGCAGAATGAACTCCCATTCTCTTCAGTCTCCGCCATGTTCAAGACCGGAAGCTCACATTTGAGGACGCGCTAAATTCAGGGCAGCGCCATGCCGTTCAAGGAAGTGTACATGGTTGTGTCAGCATCAACACTTCACGAGCAGGTTCCTCTATTCCCCATATCATCCACCACCGAAGACCATTAATTACCGTCACTGCTTCCACGACGAGATATACTGAAAAGGGAGTACCCAACCAGTTCAAACATCAGGTGGTCTCCGACTTTGAAGTTGTGGCACTCGGCAAACTTCTTCCAGCCAGCACCGAAGGACACATGCGGATGCTGTCGTATGAAGTTCACGTATACGTTCACCATCCAGCGGCGACTTCCTCCAGCATACACTATTGCAATAGACTTCTTGAATTTGTCTCCATGGGCGCGCACAAACCATGCAGGAACCGTCTACACAGGAAAACAATGTGTATGACCTTCTCGAAGACGATGACGGTATATAACAAATGAAATTAAAGCAATGTGAAATAGAAGAGAAGTAAATCACCAACGACGTGAACGACGACTTCTTCATCATCTTCTCAAAGGTCCGCAGTGGACGAAGAGCAGGTCCTTCACCGTTCGAACTCTGCATCTCTGATGTACAGCAATGCAACTCAAAGTCCAAGCCAATGAGAACGAAGTACCAACTGCTATGTGCGAAGAGAGCAGCTTCTGAGCAACAAGAACGGCACTGACTGTGTGCACATGCTCACAGACTTTGGGATTGTCTGTATGAAGTGGACGCTACTTAAAACTTGTCAACATTCTCATATACGCTTACAAGAAGTGAAGGTATTCAATTTTAATTTGCAGTGGCAGATCTGATTCTCTTTCATATCTTCTAATCTTCCATGAATCTGTGGATTACAATTTCCTGCTTCGGCAATCTTTGCTAATCTTCTCAAAATTTAATTGGGAAAGTACAAGAACGGACAGTTCATCATCATCGCACATAAATGTATTCATTTCAGAATCCACAATTGTATGACTCAGCAAATTTTTTAGTAGAATGGGAAGATTTCCAAGTGGAAATGGAGAGAGGTCTGTCACTCCATAGTCGGATTTGCCTTGAATCTAATTTCACTTGAACATCGAGCTTTTCTGCAAGTCCACTTTCACCTGAATCAGTCGACACTGACTGCCATTAATGACGAACGATTTTGCAACATCATTGCTGGCTGAAATTGACAGACAACTGACTAAAAAATTATAAACGACAATTACCGGATTGAAACTAACTAGAAATCAACAAAATGAAGTGAACTTACAGTAACTCATTGGAAAAAAACAGAGTACTGTCATTTTTGAAAAGTTCCTGTTAAAATCTTCTCATTTCGGACCCATTTCTCTTGTAGTGAACGGAAGACAAATGACACACCCTTGAACATCAAGGAGAAAGTTACCTTGGTTGAAGAGCACCAAAAGAACTACGTGGTGATCGTTCTCCGTGAAGTCACTAGTAGAAAATCTGCGTCCAAATCAACAAAAAATAGACAAGAAAGTGTTGATTTTGTTAGTTCATTTTCTGTTGATTTGGACGTGTTGACTTGGACACTATGAAACAAGAAAGTGTTGATTTTTTTGTTACAGTTTTTGTTAATTTGGTCAATAATTTTTATTTTTTTTATTTTTTATTTTAAATTTAAAAATTAATTTTTCAAAAATGCCACGTGGCAAAGCCACGTCGCACCCCGCCATGTGGCACACCAATGCCACATACACGGCCACCACCGTGGAGGTTCGAACCTTGGACCTCACGGTTGGGGTCCAAGACTCTAACCATTGAGCCAACCCGAATTCTACATGTTACAATGAAAATTAGAATTACATTTATATTGTTTTCCATTTTTTTTGTAAGAACAGCAGACTTTGGTGACCTTTTTGGCATAGTAAAACACTTTTTTTGAAAAAATTTTGAACTAAGAAAAGTTAGATAATCAAGCTGACTTTCACCTCCAAAAATCCGTTGGACATTTAAAGTCTCCAATAAAAAGTTATGAACAAAATTCAGAGCGGGTGTTTAAAAATGTCAACGAAAAATTTCATTTCAACCCCGCTCTGAATTTTGTCCATAACTTTTGATTGGAGACTTTAAATGTTAAACGGATTTTTGGAGGTGAAAGTTAGCTTGATTGTCTAACTTTTCTTAGTTCAAAGTTTCTTGAAAAAACATATTTCACTATTCCAAAACGGTCATCAAAGCCTGCTGTTCTTACAAAAAAAAAAAAAAATGCAAAAACAATATAAATATAATTCAAACTCTACAATAGACATGTAGTTCTTGAATTAATAATTTTGTGTGTTTTGTAAGAACAGAAGACTTTGGTGACCATTTGGGCATAGTAAAATACTTTTTTTCAAGAAACTCTGAACTAAGAAAAGTTAGATAATTAAGCTAATTTTCACTTCCAAAAATCCATTTGACATTTGAAGTCTCCAATTAAAAGTTATAAATAGAATTCAGAGCGGGTTGAAATGGACCTTTTTGTTGACATTTTTAAACACCCGCTCTGAATTTTGTCTATAACTTTTGATTGGAGACTTAAAATGTCAAACGGATTTTTGGAGGTGAAAGTCTGCTTTATTGTCTAACCTCTCTTAGTTCAAAGTTTTTTCAAAAAAAGTGTTTTACTATGCCAGAAAGGTCACCAAAGTCTGCTGAGTTCAAAAAACACAGAATTGTGAGTAAAAAAGTGTTAAATTGTTGATTGTTTTGTTGATTGTTTTGTTGATTTGGACGTTGACCTACCAAAAGTAACAAAAAAATTTAACCATTTTGTTACCTTGTGCCAATTCAACAAAAAATTGTGAAAATGAACAAAAAAGTGTTTATAGTTTTGTTGATTTGGACGTTGTACTACCAAAATTAACAAAAAAAAATTAACCATTTTGTTACCTTGTGCCAAATCAACAAAAAATTGTGAAAATGGTCGATACAGTGCCCACATTAACAAAAAATTGATGATTTTTTGTTGATCTGGACATCATTTTCTACTAGTGAGTTGATGACAATGGAAAACATCTGGATCACTGTCACTCCATTGTCATCAACGTCAACTCACAGAAAGGAAAGTTTGACCTGGATAACTTGATGACATTCTTGGAGGGGTCTCAAATGGAGTCCTTGAATGAGGATTTTGAGAAACAAGGTTACGTGCCATGGAAAAACAACACAGCTAAGTCAAACGCCTCTCGGCTTTGTTTGATTTTTCAAATGTTGGATCGCTATGCGTTGGCAAACGTTGAACAAGCACCAATGCTGGGACGACTGTCAACAGAAGTAATACAACCGACAGCGCCATCCAACGCCGGCGGCTCCGAAACGAGAGCTAATTGTCCTGCTCAAGCGCGATCCGAGCCAAAAAAGAGAGACACGGACCATTCAGATGGAGGTGAATCGAGTTGCAAGAGAAAGAAAAGTCTCCCTAGTGATATTGTTGGGGCTGGAAGCTCCGGATCTGCGCTAACGACCAACTTTGCCGGAACAAAAGAGCGTCTACCAGAACATGGGAAGTTTGCGGCCATTCAGTGGAACTTCTGGTCGGACCACAAGGACTGCTTTCTATAGGGGATGCATTCCGTCATCGTTCACATAAAGCACTGCATTATTGCATGCGATCAATATGTGATCCGGACATTGCAGAGAGACATCGTGGACACAGTCAAGAAGGAGCTCATTCAATTCATTGATATGAAGCAAAGGCAAACACTTTGTCTTACTCCTGTCGATTCTAAGAAGTAGTTGTTGAAAGTCAAGCTAAAGAATTGGGATGACATTAAAAATGGCCAATTCATGATTATCAATGGCTAGCACAGTGTAACAGCTTCAAAAGAACTTCAAATTGAAGGCTGCGGAGAAGAGCGAAGAGTCCAGCTGTAGACAAGATTGCCAAGACGCCGAGACGCCCATTTGGACGTCCAGCGTCCGTGTCCGGAACCCCCCGGACGTCCAGTGACATTTATAGTCCCAAAATACAATATATTATATGCATCTCTAACGTCCGCCCGGCCCGGTATGTCTGCATGTTCGCAACGTCCGATCAGATAGGGTGTCCGATTCCGACGACTCGTCCGATCAGACAGGGCGTCCGATTCTGACGGCTCGTCTGATCTGACAGGGCGTCCGATTCCGACGGCCCGTCCGATCCGATGGTCTAACAATCCCGCCCGTCCACAGTGTCGGATCCAAAAGGCCCATCCGCACTGTCATCCATTGTCGTCTGACACCCCCGTCGACTTTTCTATGCCTCATAATATATCATTGGATAGATATTCTTGAGAGCTTTCCAACGGTATATAATGCATCCGATTCAGACAAGAACTCCAACTATGGGACTTCTCCAAAGATTGAAGTCTGCCTAGTCATCTGATCGGACGCCCCGTCCAATTGGACAGGCCGTCGGAATAGGACGCCCTGTCTGATCATTTTGTGTGTCTTATAATATATCATTGGAAAGGTATTGTTGAGAGCTTTTCAATGGTATATTATACGTTTGATTTGAACAAAGACTCCAAGTGTGGGACTTCTCCAAAAGATTAGGTGCTAGATATAACTTTAACTTTTCATTGTAATCTTCAACACTCTTAGATCCCTTATCTCCACACAAAAAGATCAAGTTGGTCATTATTTAGTTCACTACTAAACATTAGAGACTATATTTTCACCAAAACTGCTCCAAAAGTGACCTTACATTTACAAGCACCAAATTTTAGATGAAAAACAGTTTTAGACACATAAAATCGTAGGACCTTGTAGTAAAATAGTTTGAAAAGTTGTGAATTTTTTTTTAGAATTTTCCATCATGTAGATTGTGATATATTAACATTTGAAGTGACAAAACCCTTTTTTTGGCCTTGTAAAACATATGGGTAGCTGCACTTCACAAGGTTACATTTGTATAAAAAATATCCAAAATGGTGGTTACTCTTTGGATTCATTCCGCAAGTCAAGTTGGCTAGGTGCTTGAAAAATTTTAGATCATTTGGAATTGTACAATATATAGGAAAAGAATAATAAGTAGGAAGCAGTAGAGAATGATTAAAAATACTAAATTGTTAACAATTTATTTATAGAATTGAAAAATGCCAATCCCAATGTTTGTAATGTTTTAATAAACAATATACACCTAATGTTTGGGGGTTTTTTCAAAAATATTTAAAATTGAGTTAAATAAAAGACTTCAAAGTTTATTTTAGAGTAGAGATTCCATATCTAACCACAAACTAATCTAAACTAAAATTCCTCATAACTTTCATCTCATTAATCAAAATGGAATGATTCAAAGCAGTAGAAAATGATTCAAAGCTTAATATATATATAAAAATCTAGAGAACCAATTTCAAATTTTTATTTCTTTTAAAGTGATCTTCAAAGAATTTTTTTTCTGCTCGCGTTGCCCGCTGAACACTGAAAATTACATATCATGCAATAACTTTAAAACCATTTAGTCAAAAGTTATGAAAATTGTTGGGCCTTAAAGCTACTCCTTGGCCACACATTGTGTGAAATTTCCAAAGAGAAAAAATAAAAATTTCATCTATAATGAGCTGCCCAAAATTGTAATGTTGCCAAAAAACATTGTTTGGATGTTTAGGAGTTAAACGTGAGATTTGCTTGCAATTGTATTGTTAGAACCTTAATACGCTTGATTAGTTTTATATTATTAAGAATATGACCAATTGACCATAGACACTTCCGATGGCCACTTCCGACGGCCTACTTTGGACGCCTAGATTTTTTCACATTTCCTAACACCCCCTCAAAAACTTGTCCATAACTTCTTGGTGGAAGGTCCAAACTTGAAACGGATTGTTGGAGATGAAACCTTGCCTGATTTCCAAACTTTTTCTAATTCAAAGCTTTTCAAAAAAATGTATTCTACTATGCGAAAATGAGGTTTGAACATTGACTTTTCTTACATTATATTTCGTATGGCTAGTCGGAATTTGGAAGGAGGGAAGGCTGGTTGCCTGGTTCTACTTGGATTCTTCTGATGCCAAGCTTCGGACGGCCACTTCGGACGCCTAATTTTTTTCACATTTCTTAACACCCCCTCAGAAACTTGTCCATAACTCTTTGGTGGAAGGTCCAAACTTGAAACGGATTTTTAGAGCTGAAACCTTTCTTGATTTCCAAACTTTTTCTAGTTCAAAGTTTTTCAAAAAAATGTATTCTACTATGCGAAAATGAGGTCTGAACATTGACTTTTCTTACATTTTATTTCGGACGGCTAGTCCGAATTTGGACAGCTGGTCTCAGTTGGCCACTTCGGCCCACTTCGAACGGCCTTGTTCAGATGGCAAATTCGGACGGCAAATTTCGGACGCCCATTTTTGTCTTATTTTTAAACAGTTGTCCACCTTGTGTAACTGTTGACTGCTCGTCGAGTTGTTCGACAGTTGACTATTGGCTTGTTTGACAACTAACTCCTGACTTGTTTACACAGCTGTCCACTTGTACAGAAATAGTGTATTCTAAGAAGTACAGATTTGCTTTCTAAGATTGCTATTTAATGCTATAAGCATCCTATGTAGTAAGAATGTTTTTAAAGAAAAGGTAATTCAAGTTATTCTTTCTCACATTTAAATATGCATTCTAAACCCTAAACCCTAAACCCTAAATTTTCAATTTTACATTAGTTACCAAAAACATTGGTGTAATGTATGGAATATTTTTTATTTCTTTATTTTTTAAGATGTGATTATCATGATGTACAACATATGTTCTTGTATAGACCTCATAGATTTATTTATATATGTTTTCAATGTATTTTTAGTTTTTCTACATCAATTATGATGTGCCACTTTACAAATGTGGAACATACAATTATAACTTGAAGTGTTCTTTAAGTTTTGTTGTAAAATGCATTAATAGTTTGAAACAACAAAATATACATAATACAAGCAATTGTATTATTTTGTTATTGTATTAGAGGATGTTACAAAAAATGCTTTAAGCAATTTAATGTAATTTAATGTAATTTAATTTAGTTCAAGATTAAATATTGCGATTATACAAAAAAATTGTAATTGAAGTTATTTTGATATTTTCCTACACCCTTATACTTATATTTACATCTTAAAATATAAATTGTCAACAATATATCCCATACAAAAAATATTGGTGCTTATGTAGTGAAAAATATGATTGAATTTCAAATATGATGACCCCTCATGTATCACAATTATGGTCTTATGGACCTTATTTATGTATGTTTGTAACATATTTCTACATCAAAAATGATATTTTCAATTCATCTTGTTGTAAATGTGAAACATGCAATATTGCAATTGTGATTTAATAACTTGTATTATTTGTATATTGTTTGAGACATCTTTAAAATATTTGGATTCATTTTTATATATTTTTTGTTCTTCATCACACTAGGTTGAACCTAATATTTTTAAAATTTCTAAAAATACAAATTTAAAAAAAATTCATCAAACACAATTTATCTGTATAAAGTAAAGACTAGGATTGTTTAAGAATTTTTTTTTTCTATTTCTACTATTTCTTTCATTGGAAAAACATTGTATTTGCTCCTTTTTTCTAGTAGACCACATTTTCTAAATAATTTTTGTAAATATTTTCCACATTCAAATTTTCAAAATCAAATAATGCAACAAGTATGTAAAATTTCAATTCTACAGATCCTAGTTTGTAAAATATTGAGATTTGTTTCACCCTATCGAGAATTTTCCATTGAAAATTTGAAGAAGACTCATTGTGTCCGCTTTGTACTTGAGGGATTAATGATTACAAGTAGGTTTCATCTCCAAAAATTAATTTTTCTAAAACTTCCCAAACAAATTTCAATACTACTATCAATATCAATTAATAAATCCCCCAAAATTAGTTTAAATAGAATTATAAATGTATGCTACAAACTTATAGCCATAAAATTGTAGTAACAATAAGAAATAATGCATGTACAAATGATTTTATAGCAAATTACGTAATCTAAACCTTAGAGATTATAATATCGATTGAATTGAAAGAAAAGAAAAACTCTAAATGGGACCAGCCTTCCGAATTTAGACGAACCGTCCGAAATATAATGTAAGAAAAGTAGATGTTTAGACTTCATTTCAGCATAGTAGAATACCTTTTCTAAAATACTTTGAACTAGAAAAAGTTTGGAAATCAAGCAAGGTTCCAAAAATCCAATTGAAGTTTGGACCTTCCACCTAAAAGTCATGATTTCCACATAGTAGAATACCTTTTTTGAAAAACCTTTGAACTAGAAAAAGTTTGGAAATCAAACAAGGTTCCAAAAATCCAATTGAAGTTTGAACCTTCCACCTAAAAGTCATGATTTCCACATAGTAGAATACCTTTTTTGGAAAACCTTTGAACTAGAAAAAGTTTGGAAATCAAACAAGGTTCCAAAAATCCAATTGAAGTTTGGACCTTCCACCTAAAAGTCATGATTTCTACATAGTAGAATACCTTTTTTGGAAAACCTTTGAACTAGAAAAAGTTTGGAAATCAAACAAGGTTCCAAAAATCCAATTGAAGTTTGGACCTTCCACCTAAAAGTCATGATTTCCACATAGTAGAATACCTTTTTTGGAAAACCTTTGAACTAGAAAAAGTTTGGAAATCAAACAAGGTTCCAAAAATCCAATTGAAGTTTGGACCTTCCACCTAAAAGTCATGATTTCCACATAGTAGAATACCTTTTTTGGAAAACCTTTGAACTAGAAAAAGTTTGGAAATCAAACAAGGTTCCAAAAATCCAATTGAAGTTTGGACCTTCCACCTAAAAGTCATGATTTCCACATAGTAAAATACCTTTTTTGGAAAACCTTTGAACTAGAAAAAGTTTGGAAATCAAGCAAGGTTTCAACTCTAAAAATCCATTTCAAGTTTGGACCTTCCACCTAAGAGTTATGGACAAGTTTCTGAGGGGGTGTTAGGAAATGTGAAAAAAATTAGGCGTCCGAAGTGGCCGTCGGAAATGGGCCGTCGGAAGTGGCCGTTCGAAGTTTGGCGTCAGAAGTGTCCAAGTGGAACCAGGCAACCAGCCTTCCCCCCTTCCAAATTCAAACTAGCCATCCGAAATATAATGTAAGAAAAGTCAATGTTCAGACCTCATTTCCGCATAGTATAATACATTTTTTTGAAAAGCTTTGAACTAGAAAAAGTTTGAAAATCAATCAAGGTTTCATCTTCAACAATCCGTTTCAAGTTTGGACCTTCCACCAAAAAGTTATGGACAAGTTTTGAAGGGGGTGTTAGGAAATGTGAAAAAAATCTAGGCGTCCGAATTCGGAGTCTGCTTTCGGACGCACTGTCTGAATTCCGACATTGCTTTCCGACGGACCGTCCGAATTCGGACACTGCTTTCCTACAGGCCATCTGAATTCGAATGCCACTTTCGGACGGGCTGTCCAAATTCGGATTCCGCTTCCCGACGGGCCGTCCGAATTCAGACCCTACTTTCCAACGGGCCATTTAAAATCCCTGTACCGGGGCGCGGTATAATTTTTCGACGCCGTCGTTCAATGTGGACGTGGAGTCCGCTGAGTCCAGACGTCCGGATTCTGGACGTGATTTTGGGCTGGACGTTGCAATTCATCAACCCTGGCTGCAAATGTGGGATGTTCTCATTGTGTGGTCTATGGATCACAACAAACTTAAAAACATCTCGAAACACTACAACTGCACAAACCATTTGGATCACGCTCAACCGATATGGGGGAACCAAATTATTGCTTGCAGCAATATCTAGAAGACCTACAAGCGACCGACCGACGAAAAAGATGAGGCTGTCCTTAGAAAGAATAATGCATTATTCAATGTCCAGAATTATAAGGTATAAAATTTAGGTCATTCCATGTATCGTTGAGTGGATGATACTCTTCATTTACTCTTGATTTGTAATTCATTACTGATTTCGATTGTCCATAAATGGTTTATCTAGGTATTTTCATATAATTTCTCTACAATTGAAACACTTAAACGCGCTCGATGGTATCATCGAGCCGATGATACTGAGAGCTATTTTCCTCGACTATTCTAACGTCTTCATGTACATGCTGTGCAGAAATTCACTGACGCAGTTGTCGAGCAATTCCAAAATATAAATCTAGAAAAAGACGGCGCCTCAATCACTAGAACATCAAATCTGAAAAATGAAATTCAGATTATAACCTTGCCGGACGAGCTGTTTGCACATTGGGAATCCTTCTTTACGAAGCATATGGCCAGAGAGTTGATTGACCCAGTCACTATTGAATTAAACCCCAGCAAGGGGTTCAAGATGAAGAATATGGCATTGAAGAGGGAATTCTTCAAACACTGTGGCCACTTCATGGACATCGATTTTGGAATATTTGCTTAACACCTTCTCGGCACTACCCCGAATCGGAAGGCCACGTATCCAAAAGTCTGTATTTCAAGAACGAAAATATTGATTTCAGACAATCTCTCACATGCAGATTGGGTCGAAAGAAGAAAGTGCAAAAAAGTTGTGCTTTAGGACTTAATGGATGTCAAAAAGTCTCTACACTTTATTGATGCTGGTGGAGACGTTATTGACGAAACATGGATGTCGTGGAAGTTGCGACATCGGTTTACCTTGGCATCGTGGGATTTTCTCATTTCTCATCCCAAAGCCGAGTACTTCAAGAAGCGACTTTGAAATGACGCTTGGACAAGGCGAGCAAAGGACCTTGAGCAGCAATTTCCTGAAGTTCTACATATGTTCACCCGGTTCATGAAGTTAAAATATCAACTTCCGAAACCAACTAGGGGAATACAAATTCAAGGGATTGACATTCAAGCAAAGGCAATGGTACCAAGCACGGCGTACCAGTATGAACGCCGTGAAGTAAACCTGGCTGTTTTTTATGTTAGAGAAAATCTAAGAGCAAAGTCATCAAAGAACGTGAGCTCCATCGATCCCTTCATGACTTTCCTTGTGAATAAACTGAACCCCAAAATGTCAGAGCCAAATATTTGGCTCTTCATTTTGCATCTTCGCACATGGAGCAATACGAGAAAGTGTTCACCACATATGTTCCAAGCTGAGCAAAGATGATTAATAACGTAACGAATCGTGGTACTACTTCGGACGTGCCTTTACTTTTCTTTTTTAAGAAAAGTAGTGACTTCGCCAAATCCTCGCACACGTTGATGAAGTCCAAGTATGATACGCCAACAAACTGTGTATATTATTTGGAGGCCTCAAAAAATACGAAGGCCAAATGGAGAATTGAGGCAAGCGAACTTTGCATAGAGTTTTACCTAGACATTCTACAAGATTTCGTGAAACCGAACGAGAATGTTCTAGGAATTTTTTTGGGCCCAAAGTTCGTGCTTGCGTCCAAGGTGAGAACTAACTGCCTATCTGTGAGCCCCAAATTCATCACTTGGGACTCATTGTTTTCTTTTTTTTAGTTTATTACAAATTAAGGCATAAAGTAGTACAAAAAGCCCAAAAAAGAGTGTAGAACCAAAATAGGTATGTCACGTACCAGTATAGCATTTGGTCATAAATAGCCTTTTATCCATAGATTACCCATAAAACCCACTTGTATATAGGTTAGAACCCGTAATTAGTGGGAAACAATAGGGCTACTGGGAACTTACCCAAAATAGCCCAAAACCTAGTGCATGTGACCATGATAGGCTAAATTAAGTCTTAGGAGAGTGAGGGAGGTCCCCACGTAAATCTCCAAAGATAGGTTCTAGTTTCCCCATTCCACCGACGAAACATTAGGAATCCAAATTGTTAGCTTGCAGGTGTTACTTGTCCCAGACAGGCCGCATGGAGGAATCCACAGCCACCGGATAGTGTTCTCGGATCTGGAGCATGTCGAGACATCCACGGCAAAACCCATTTGCCAAGATTCCCTCACATGTGAAAGATTCCCTGACTGCCGGTGATTCAACCGAAGTCAGTTTTCACCTCGCCACCAACTATGTGCCAGAATAGCCTAAGACTTGGCACGTGGCTTGGGGGACTCCATGAGAGGTTCCCCAAAAAATCTCAGTTTTTTCTGATCTCCAAAGGATCTTTTTCCGAGCAGTCAACCGCCAAAGGCCACGTTGGGAAATTCATGGAAAATACCCAGGCCGCGGTAAAATCTCATTAAAAATTAGACTAGCATCTTTTATGTTAATAACGCGCCCCGACAAAATTCATGGAGTTCAATAGCGGGAAGCAGCCGAAACTGACAACATCCCCCCAATTAATATTTACGGCAAGATCTTTGCGAGGTTGACCGGCGTCCCGGGAGCATACGAAGTCGGAATGAAGACATCAAGGAGTCTTTTCTTACTCCCTAGAGCCTCCCCAACAACCCTAGCTAGTTACCCAAGCCAAAAGAGGTAAACCCCAAAAGTTAGGTTTTTACCCTTTTAATTGGCTCCAGTTGGCACTAGTTTCCGAGGGGTTTTTTGTGATAGAAATAGGGGGTTGGGGGTCCTTTAGGTTAAAAATGGCATTCTGAAGCCATTGGCGCAATCCATTTGCAATTCCGAGCTAAACTCCAAAAGTTAGAAACTAGGACCAGCGTAAAACCCAAGATTAGGTGAAAATCTCAAAGTTGGATGAAAATCCGGATGGATGAGGTTACTCGTCGAGGGGGGGAGTGGGCCCTTGGAAACCTATAAAAGGGGGCCCTTCTCTCTCCCAAAACACCCCCAATACTTGTTTTGGATCCGTGGGTCTAAGTTATCTTGGAATTTTTGGCGTTTAGGCCAAAAAACCTCTACGGTGTTTCTGGAGCACTTTTGGCTCTCGTTGTTGTTCTATTTGCAGCTTTTAAAGGTCCTTGGAGTCCTTCTTCTCGTACGTATGTACTTTGTGTGTTTTCTTTGGCCTTCTTTTGGTCCCATTTGAAGAGTCTTTGGTGAAGTTTATCTTGTGTCGTGCACTAACCCTAGAGTAACCCCCCACCGTACCTTGGCGATGCCGCTTTGGGGGGCCTTTGGTGCATAAGTCTCTTAACGTTACTATCTTGCATGTACATGTGCCTTAGAAGAAAGATCTAACCCTAGTAACCCTTTCCCTTGATTGTGTGGACCCCACCCTTCGAGGGACGGTGAAGCTTTGACCTTGTGACCCCTTGAGTCCTAAAGAGTGTGTTAAAACGAGTCCTAGACGGCGGAGCTTTGAATCCCAAACCTTGGCAAGTCCTAAAGTCGGTGTTAAAACCGATTCTACGGCGAAGCTTTGGACCCGGGAAGGTCTAAGTTCCAAAAGTTTAGTTCCCAAGATCTTCTTGGGAAAGATTAAAGTTTAGCTCCCAAGATACCCCCTAGGTGGTAGAAAGGCGGAAAAAAACCCCATAGGATAGCGGGGTTAACTCTCAGTTCATCCCCCAACGGCAAAGCTCTGCCCTCAAAAACGTCACATTTAGTCCAGCCCTTGTTTCACCCTGACCACAAAAAGTAATATCCAGTTTAGTTTTTAGCTGAGTGGGTTCCCATACGGGAACCCGAGAGGAGGGATTTAGGAAGGAGAAAAAAACCAGTACCAGACCAACCACCAGCACCAGTACCGGGGCAGCCCAGCAGTGGGACCGGCAGCAGTACCGGTAGCCAGCCAGGCCGCAGTACCGGCAGCAGTACCGACACAGTATCGGGGGAGTCCAGAGGACTCAGTTGGGGAGTCGGGGAGTCCAGGGGGCTCGGGCTGGGGAGTCCAGGGAGCTTGGGCGGGGGAGTCCAGGGGTGCTTGGGCTGGGGATCGGGGGAGTCCAAAAAGGAGGGGGGAAAGGAGAAATCCTCACCTCAACTAAATTCAGCACTACGGGACGATGCCCTGCGGGGCCCCACCACACCTTTTTTTTTTTGGGTTTTCATCACACTAAGATTGAAAACCGGGGTCTAGTGAAAGACTAACGAAAGACCAACTCAAGGCTAAAGGAAGAAGGGGGGAAGAGAAGTCGCCATCCCACGCGTCCAAACCTGCACAACCTCTCAAAGTCCCTCACCAACAAGCCACCTCACACAATGATGACAAAATTAGGAAGGGGGTAGTTATAGGAGAGGAAGAAGGGAGAGACGATAAATAGTGTTGCGTCATAGGATTAGGTAGGAAATCTCAAAAGCTTCTTACAACCATTAGGAAGGAGATTAGGATGATACCAAAATGACGACGTAAGGGAATAGGTGATTCTTCCATTAGATTAGCGTCATATGGTGTAAGGTCTCATTTAAAGGGTTGGTAGGAATAGTGTTGAAAGAAAAGAAAAGGAGGCAAGGAGAAAGGAAGGAACCATTAAAGGTCTTTAGGGTGTACTACCTCGCCGAGGACTAAGCCGTTGGCATTTTACTACGTCAAAATACGTGTCGACTATGGACTACGAGCACGCGGCCGAAGGTATGGAGGAAAATGCCGCGCATGCCAACAACGATCAGGTGAGTCAGTAACCCAATCCCTGGGCTGTCTTTCTTTTAATTTACGCTAACCCTGTTAGGTAGTGATTAATTTCGATTAGCAAATAGGAATTAGGGGGGGGCCTTGAGTTAGACATAGAAGTTTATCAATAGGACTCGAAGTATCCAAACCCATTTCATACATAGGAGTTGACCATACAAGCAACTAAATTAGATAAATTAAATTAGGAGATAGATTAGATAAATTAAATTAGGAGATAAAATAGATAAATTAAATTAGGAGACAAATTAGATAAAAGATAAATTAAATTAGAAGATTAAATTAGATAAAAGATAAATTAAATTAGAAGATCAAATTAGATAAAAGATAAATTAAATTAGGAAATTAAATTAGGAAAAAAGATAAATTAAATTAGGAAATTAAATTAGGAAAAAAGGATAAATTAAATTAGGGAAAAAGATAACTTAGATTAGGAAAAGACCCAATTAACTCAGGAAACCATGGAAGGGACTTAGGTAATCCCTCCCCAGTCTTAGGAAAGGTCAATTAGCCTCAGATTCCCATAGATTAGGATAGATTTGGTGGTAGTTCGCATAGGCTGTCGTTAGGGGACGGTTAGCCCAAACTATTCCCTCGCCAATTGGGGGCAACTCCATTGTCACCTGCGAAAACTAGGAACTTAGTAAAGAAGATCCATTGCTTGGAAGGCACAATGGACCGACGCTGAGTCACCCGTTAGGTTAGAATTTAGTTAACCCCTAGAACCTGGTTGTGTCCGATTAATTACCAAGGGTGGGTAATTAAGCGCCCACACTATCCTCGAGTCAACTATAGCTATAATTGTGCCTTAATGTTTGTATGTGAGAGTTGGATATCGTCGAGTCGAGGATAACATTAGTTGATCTCATAAATAATGATTCTGCTTATTTACTAAACAATGTCGTTTGTTTAAATATGTCTGTGCAGATGTTTTGAGCATTTTTCTATGGTTTCGTTAATCAAGAAGATGCCAGATTGTATTTGAGGATTGCGTAGGTAGCGGACAAAATGGATAAGAATGATTTTCTTTTCTCAAATTCTCCCTACTTGCTTTTGTATGAGAACCCCCCCCCCAAGAACTAGTCTCGGCTGATATAGATTTACTATAGTCGCCGCCAATGATGCTGAATTCACCACCACAAGATTCTTTACCTGTGGACCGGGAGAGGGATCCTGCTGGTCTTCATGTCGCTTCTGATGTCGGTGTTGAAGGAATCAACGAGTTCGGAACTAATACGTTCCAAATTCATACTTGGAGGACATCTCCTGGTGTGCCCACTATCCCTAACTTGACTCTCCCGTCTTCATCTCATCAACCTGTACATGATGAGGATGATTACGAGACGGACATTGATTACACCAGGCAACGTCTAGGGGATGTAGCAATGTCCTTAGGTAAACAAGGTGCTCAGGGTGAGGAGGATACTATAATGGAGGCTGCGGTAGATGTTTCCGCTATCCAGAAGGCGGCGATTCCCATCATTGACCTTAGTAGTGATGAAGATATTGATCGTCTTCACTCCTTAGACGATGATGATGATGATGACAGTGGACCTCTTCAAGTACGCGAGACAAAACCACTTCTCTTGCCTTCCGGCGTCGTGGTAAAAGTCGAGAAGGATTACTGGCAAAAGGACAAAGAGAAACGGGACCGTAGAATTGCACGAAAGGCTGAGAGGGAGGCACGTGAAAAGGAGCTGAAGGAAGCAGTTGCCAGCACTGTGGAGACAAAAGCTGAAATGTAGAAGCTCCAATAGGAGTCAAAGGCGCAGATGCAGAAGATGCAGGAGGAATCACAAGCGCAATATTTGGCTCTCCAAAGTCAAGTGGTGCAGCTTCTAGAGGCGGTGAAGCCGCAATCAAGCCAATCAATTAGTCAACCATTGCATGTCGACTCTCCTACAACATCCGCTCATGTTCCTGTCGATTCTCTTGCAACATCCGGTATGGTTCCTGTCTTGGGGGTGAGGTTGCCTTATCCTCTAGGTTGCATTATCCTCGAATCGAGGATAAGTCTCATGCAGTGCCTGCTCATTTGGATGATGTTATCACCATGACACCAGCATTCCAACTGCCAAAGCGTCCGTCTCCAGATAGACAAGCTTTTGAAGTTGTTGTCTCCATAGGTGTGGACGTCAGCCCATCCGGAGCTGGTTTGCATGACAATCAGACTTATCATCGAGGCGATGATAGAATTGGAGCAACAACAGCACTCGATGTCGTTGCTGCAGTGGAACCTGCACCGATTTGTGGAACATCTTTCGACTCTCTACATAACAATCCCTCACCAATGGCAGTTGATGAAGAGAAGGTCGACTATGAGGCCAGCGACGATGATATGCGGGCCACAAATGCGGTACAAGAGGGAGGGCCCTCAGGTTCGGCAGCTGGGAGGAGGTTGAGCCTCAGGCGGCTGAATCCGCTCAGGTACAGCCCTCTGACCCTTACTATTTTGATTGAATCTTAGATAATAATGTGAATCGATCACGATTGTCTAGTGTTGGTACTACCTAATATTCTCTAAATAGTGTTGAATCTCATTTCTACTCATGTTGCTTGACAGGATGGTGTGGCTACTTCGTGATTTCTAGGCGCGGACGGCGATCCCGTCTGTTTTGCCTCTTGGTGTAGTATAGTGCAACATAGTTTTGAGTGTACAGTTTTCTCGGCCGTACATAAAAGAAAAGTTTTTCGTCTGTATTGTGTAACGTATGTAAATAAAATATGCGAATTTCAAAACATCTAGTGTTCGTCGGTCTGATGAAATTTTGCTTTTGATGTTTGGTTTCTCAGCTCAAAAGAATCTATAGCGTGCAACATCTACTGCCATTGAAAGCTTTATCTAACGAACGACCGCAGTTGCTAAACGAAATTCAATGCAAACA
The DNA here is from genome assembly GCA_947034895.1 of Rhytidiadelphus loreus. Lineage (NCBI taxonomy): Eukaryota > Viridiplantae > Streptophyta > Bryopsida > Hypnales > Hylocomiaceae > Rhytidiadelphus > Rhytidiadelphus loreus. The sequence goes on along the minus strand of OX344761.1, from coordinate 49,201,843 downwards.
ACCGATTTTTGGCTCTCCCTCTACTACATTGTTATAGGTAACTCCATTTCTTTGTTGTCATGCTATGATCAGGTAGAAACGGAGTGCGAAAGAGAGATTGTGCCGAGGAATGTGCCCTTGTTAGTGCCTCCAGCGTAGAGGAAGTGGTTGAACATTGTCTTTGACTTGAATGGGGTCGTCTGTCAGACCGCCATGAAGTCTTATGCTGATAAATTTAGGCCCTACCGAGTCAAAGACATAGTTCTGTGTCATCGGAATCCCACCATTATTGGACCCAAGGCGGTATTCGATCGGCAAAATCTGGGTGAATTCCTCCGACAGGTTTCGGCAATCACTAACAATGTCGTGGTTTGGACCACAATGTTGAAACGTAATGCCAATCCCATTGCCAGGCACCTATTTGGTGGGTGCAGACCGCCCTACGTTGTCCTAAGACAGGAAGAGTGCACTAAGATAGAGGTCTCACCCGGACAGTTCTTTCATCAGTGGGCCAAAATGTTGTGCATGAAAGTTCTTTCCGAGACATTGTTTAACAATAGTAGTGGGTCCGCTTCGTTTACCGCGGACAACACCATTCTCATTGACGACTCTCCGGATAAGAGCGTCTGTAATGAGTATGGTAATGCCATTTTCTTAGAGACGTGGAGCCATGCACTAGTAGGAAGCCTTGTTTAATTGGATGTTCTTGCGTCAAAGTTGACGGATTTTTTTAAGCATCCAATGTAACATCTTCATGTATTTATGTCAACAATGACATCCAATGTAACATCTCAAAAACGATGAGTTCCCAATTTGAGCTTCCTGGGATAGGAGTGGTCGTAGAGAAAGGGCGATGTAGAAAGTATGCTATTTTGTAGATTTGCTGTCTCCAACAATTCATACTCTTTGTTGACCTTCTTTTGTGTCTTGACGTTTTTGTACATAATATATTGAATTTACATTTGACTCACTTGATTCTCATGTCTTCTAATCCGGAAATATCTTTCTGTAGCTACAATTTGTCTCTATTTTCACTGATATTGAAGTTGTTCGTTTCTCGTGAAACGGTATTAAACGTAGGCTTGTGGAATCTGTAGTTGAAGCAGATTGGAGACTTCACTAATCCGCCAAAAAGACAAAGAGTGACGAGAAGTCTGCTTTCAGGATCCGAAAAGTCCATCTCCAGGGGGTCCGCTTCTGTGGATGGAAGCTGTGGGACTGCTCCACTTTCCAAGCCATATATGCTGCGCTTTGCAACAGATGTGGCATTTGCCGCCATAGACTATTCCAAAGGAAACATTGAAGACAGGGTCGTGAACAGCCCCCCAAGCCGCGGACCAATCAGAACTCCCGTGTGTTCTCCATCGCCACTCAAACGGGCATCTTCGAGTCGAGGGTGCTCTTCACCACTTGATCAATGGATGGATGGTTCGATGAGCCGAAGATTAGACCTTTCCGTTGTGGAGGCTCCCTGTTCTCCTCAAGGTGAGGATGGCATTCCATCTTCTCTTCCTACTGCCAATGTGAGTACGCCGACGGCGCCAAGATCCATGTCTTTGCTAGAAATGGACTTACACAGTGACTTATTGAAGATGGATGCTCCTGTTGCTTTATCTGAACTTCAGGATATGCAACTTCGTCCCTCGCACTCCATGCGCCCTAGGCGGTGTTTGTCCGGCGGCATAGTATTCTGTCAGCAACTTTGTAGGGAACAACGGCGTTCTCGTATTGGACATTCCATCATAGAAAATGGCAATGCATCGCTACCAAGGCCGCCTCTACGAGGGTCGAGATCTCTTTCGGCTTCCGAGGTCCCGCAGAGCATCCAGACACTAGTAGAAAGCCTTGTTTAATTGGATGTTCTTGCGTCAAAGTTGACGGATTTTCTTAAGCATCCAATGTAACATCTTCATGTATTTATGTCAACAATGACATCCAATGTAGCATAAAGATGTTACATTGAATGTCATTGTTGACATAAACACATGAAGATGTTACATTGGATGCTTAAGAAAATCCGTCAACTTTGACGCAAGAACATCCAATTAAACAAGGCTTTCTTCTAGTGAGAAGTCAAAGCGCCATGTGAGTGGATTTCAGTGGCACCCCCTACATGATGTAGTGGACGTTCCAATTAGACCGTTTTCTCATTCTTGACGTGAGGATATTATGAGAGGGCTAGCAAAGTTCAAAGCAATGGATGGAGCCAATAGCAACTGTACAGTAGACAGCCAACCCTACGGAGGTGATGTAAATTTTTAATCACTTCACCTTCTACGACTACCTTACTATTAATAGCATCATATGCAGAGAAAATCATCTAGGAAAGAGATGGAATTTTTTTGAACATCTTACTTTCATCTTTGAGCCTTACTATTAATAGCACTTTTTACAAAGAAAAAGAGTTACACTAGTTGTATGCATCATTTTTAGACTGCCTTTGCATATGTTCTTTGAAATCTTTTGGCTTCATGCTTCATTCTGTTTAGAGGACATTGAAAGCAACTGTTACATACACCGTGTGCATTTAGACTCCACGAATAAAGCAATGTTAATGTACTTAAAGTCACCTGCATTTCCACGTCTTCTTATGTATGTATGCATTTGGAGTCGCTTCTCCAAAGTCTTTATGGGCGACATCTTATAGTCTTTCAATTATACCTTTGATTCCGATAGTACTTATCGTAGAGGTCAACAACTATAAATTCAACTATGATTCACATTTCTTTTTCAAAGTCTCAAAGTCATGATTTTGTCTCAAATTACTGAATAAGGCCTTGAGGCACCAAAATATGGTGTTTGCAAAACTTTGAAGTTAAATAAATCCTAGCCAATTTGCTATTTTTAGTAGTTAATATTTTTTAAATGTTCTTCTTGAAGTCTAGTTTTGCCTCCAAAAGTCCAATCTTGAAAATAAATGACAATGATTTTTCTATAAGAGATTTTGTGCATGGGTACCGTGTGCAATCTTGCCTTTCCATAGTGTTAAGAGCTCTTGGAAATGAGCCTCAAATACACTAGATCTTGGAGAAAAAATCACATTCTAAATTCATTTAAAAAAGTTGTAGAGTGAATTTTGAGAAGTCGTAAACTGATTTGGGTTCTTCAAGTTAGGCCCGTTAACCTTATATTTTTTTGGTCATCAACTTTTTAGATTTGACTTGCAAAAAAGACTTCAATTCCTTTTTGCAATTTTAGCACCTTCATAATCAAATGTTATAATCTTTCACTTCATAAGTGATGTTGTTGTGCTTTCTTTTCCTATGCAATCTCTAACAAGTCTAGTTTGAATTTGTACAGTTACAATTTCAGAAAAATTGAAACATCTTATCAAAATGTTGGCATTTTGTTCAATTTAGAGCAGTTTTTAGGAAGCTGAAAACATGCCTTGGGCATTTAGGGGTTAAAGAAGTAAATACAAATTAAATATGTAAAAGTTTTAGATTATCTAGATTTTAATATATGGAGCTTCTAATTGCAATATATTTTTTAATTTTTAATTTTTTTTCAAAGTTTTTTCAAAATTAGGCTTCTTTTTTAATTTTAAATCAAAATAAAAAATAGGTGTTTTGAAAGTTACAATCAAATTTGACCAAAGTGCATTCTCTTTTTGGATGCATGTACCTTTAGGGATTAACCCATTAACGTCCGTGGTCGATTTGAGGGGCAGGTGTAGTTTTTGTATACAATTCCAAAAAAGTGTCATTTTGTGCCTTCTTGTTAAATGTAATTTTCTATGGGATAAATTCTATGGGATAGGTTCTTGAACCACACAAAAAATAAAAGTGATCCAACAATTCACACCTTTGTAATAACTCTTCAAAGATTGATGTGCCATAAATAACCTTTGGCACTAGTGCAAAACTAGGGTTTGCTACAATTTGAACATAAATTTGTGTAAATTGTTTGGAAATTGATCCAAAACCTTTCAACTAATTCCTTCACACATATAAATAGTGTCCTTTGAAATAAATATGCATTTTTCATTGAAAATCCCAATATGAAAGGTCAAGCTATTTCAAGTTTGAACAAGCACAACTCACTCAATTTTGCATACATTCTCTTGAAATTGGTTTTGTTAGGAGTGTATGAAGACACTTTAAATGCATTCTTCTTTTAGGTTTTCGGAAATCAAATGTTCTACAAATTGTAGGAGACAAAAAGTACCGAAGTTGACTAGAAAGTGGTCGACCGGTTCTTAATGGGTTAACTCCTAAGAGGTCTAAAATTTTAACAAAAATCTTCTTCTTGAAATTAGAACTTGAAAGTATTATCATTTGGAGTGCTTTAAAAATCATACAAAATGTACACAAGAAAATCTACATTGAAATTTGGACAAGCAAAACACCTCTAAGTATCTCTATTGCAAGGCAAAGAATAATATTGTGCACTTCACAATTTGTTGAAGTTTGTTTTCCAATTGATTAGATTTTATCTTTCAACTTTTTCAACCAAAAAATGTATAGATCCATCCTACAACATGTTATTTTCCATTCTATCTTGAAGAAATAAATTGGAAGTATCAAGTATGTATAAAAAATTTCAATTTTTTTTTTCATATTCATGCTTGAAAAAAATTGTAGGAAGAAAGAAAAAAAGAAATGAAAATTCCATTCTTGGTTGAGTTGCCCCAAATTTCTTTGTTGCCAAAAAATGTTGTTTGGTCTTTTAGGGGTTAATTATTTTTTGGTAGAAGAGGTTGAATCACATTAACCCTTTAGGGCCTAAACAGCCCCAAGCAGCTTCTTGAATTCTTCTAGAATCAAATTTTCATATTAAAATTTTATAATTTAATTAAAATTATTATTTTTCCACAAATAAGCATTCATATCTTCTATCTAATATGATTTTTTTAATTATTTTTGGGAAAAAAATGAAATTTATATGATTTTTTAAAGTTTATGTCTTTGAAAAATCATAGTAATTACAAAAAAGATCACTTTACCATGAAATTTTTATTGAAAATAGAATTCATTATATTCAACATTATGATGAAGTTGACATGCTTTCTTTAGTTATACACAAATAAATTCAATAGAGAAACATGTTCCATAGTGTATTTTGAAACTCTAAAATTCCGAACTTCAAATTGCCATAAACAAATCATCATTACTCCAAATTTGATGGCCAATGGCTCATTGGAAGTGGAATACCCGTGCCCTCACATCTCGTTCACACCTCAAGAGCAACTAAGGCCAAGAAAGTGTTCCAATTCCCAAAATTCAGTTTAAAAGAACCAAAATTGGCATGCTAGGCCCTAAAGGGTTAACTAAACTCAACGCAAAAAAACATTTAAACACAAAGTGGACATAACCACAAAACACATGAATCAAGTAGTGACTCTATTAGTCTCATTGCGGTTAAATTCATAAATTATAAGCTACAAAATGGATAATCTTTGTAATCATTATTCACCAAACTAGCATTCCCTTTATTCCTTTAGAAGTTCAAAAATGAACACTAAAATTTGACATCATAGGAATTTGTCCAAAATCCTAAAATATCCATTTAAAATATCCATTTAAGGACTTTCAGAGGGTTTCAAAGGAAGAAAATTTATAAAAACAAACATGAAATAGATCAAGAGCAAGACATTGAAAACATACCTAAAAAACATTTAATGAACATCAAAAGACTGTTATTATTATTTTTTTAAAAGATGTCAAGCCAAAGCCAAATGGTGGTAGAAGCTACTGTTGATTGTACAGCCGGTTTACAAATATTTAGTGTACCCTTGATGTCTGAGGCGTTTGAAATCATTCATTTGCTGTTAATGAATCAGTTCAATCCTCAGTCTGTGTGCACTGATGTGATTGTTCAATCCTTTGTATTTTCATCATTTGTGGATATGGTTATTCCAATGGTACTATGTTCAAAATCCCGAAATTTTATCAGAATGCAAACAAACTCCTGATTTGCAAGCACCTGCACACCTCGAGAGATCATGGATCCATCAAATTGCTTGGAGACTCGCAATTCAGTGACTCCCAGCACCATTTCATCATTCCAGATGCAGGAATGGAATGAAGTAAAGGCCTCATTCAACCACGTACATGATTGTCACAGTTTTCGACTGTGCAATACCGTCAATTTAACGAAATTGACGTTTTCTGGAAGACAGGGGGGTGCCGTGTGATGGCGCTTTCAATTGTGTCAATGAAAACAATGCCGACTGTTGTTTTTGTTGGATTGGTTGAGAGCCAGTTTTTACCTCTCGAACCTTGGTTGTGGAATGGTAACGTAAGATTGGCAGTATTGTATGAATGCAACAGACTTTGTGACGGAGGTGGGACACTTAGCTATTCTGGAGAATTGTGCACAACAATCGGCTGTGGTCGTAAGTACTTCAGCCACACCAGATGAGACTCGAATTTTCCACACGGCTTCGGAAGAATGTTTGTCTTCCATCGCTGAGACTAGTGTGCCTGTGCCGTTGCCACCGCCAAAATAAAAAGTGAAAGTGATTTTCTAATTTTCTAATCCATAAAGACTTCGAAATTCAATATCTTTTCTGCTGCGAGTCCAAACATCACAAAACAAAACTGTGCACCCCTGAGAATCCGGGACATTTCAAGGAATTTTATTACGATCTTGTAGCTCAGTTCTCACACTTTGTAAATTGATACCATTTAAAATCATCTGACAGTGAACATTTTAATAACCTTTACGGGAACGGTTTGAAGAACCGTCAAACTTTCGAGGGAATTCGAGCCCCCTACCTTACATGATGTACAGTACTGTACAGTATAGTAGCAATATACTGTAAAGTGTCTACACAACCCCATGTGAGCTTGGAATGCGATCATTGCCCAAAACGATTGGGAATTGTTTGATTTCATTACTATTGAAGCTTGCAACCTCACCCTTCACCATCATTCCAGTTTACTTAATTTTCGACAGTTTCTGGATCCACCCATCGACCATGCTCTTTGATGAGGAAAATGAGCTCATTGGTGGCCTTCTCCATGGCGATCCCTCTCCTGACTACCTCCTGCAATATAAATTCATAGCCAGATGTAAGCTCAAAGACATGTCAAAACATATTAACAAGAGTGCGAGCAATTTAACATTTTAACACTTTTTTCAATTCGTGGAGTGAAACGAGGAAAGTAGGATCATACCTTGCCAACATAAAGATCAATTTTTCCGGGAGCGCCACCCACATAACCAAAGTCAGCATCTGCCATCTCTCCAGGACCGTTCACAATACAACCCATGATAGCAATCTGCAAAAGGAAACGACATAGCATAGTGTGAAACTTATATCACTGCCCATTGACAAGGATAAGCATATCATAGTCACCCAAATAAAATCGTTCATGAAGAGAAATAACGGTCAGGGATTGACCCAGATCATAGTCTAACAGATAAAGTAGATTTCAATAATGTAAAAATGAATTCAGTTATAATCCACCTACCGAAACACCCGGCAAATGGTCAGTCTTCTCCCTAATTTCGGCGCTAATCTCCTGGAGGTCAAAGAGTGTCCTCCCACAAGATGGACAGGATACGTATTCCTGATTTCAAAAAAAAGTTCATCAGAAAAGCTCGCCAGTATTAAGTGAAATCAGTGAGAGCACACCATAAACAGCTTACATGACTGAAACTGTCTCATGTTATCTTCAGATACAGCTAAGCAGTGAGACTAATTCTAGGACAGCTTCATCAACCTTTTGATTAGTAACAATCTCAACAGAGAACCTAACTCGACGAAATACTACTGAATGACATACAATGGCTGGTAGCCCATTAGCACTATCGCTCCGGGTCAATAACTGCTTGAGAGAAACATTAGACTCCATTTGCTCTCCTCCCAAATTGAACTTACTGTCTTTGTGTTCCGCATCCGGCATCCCTGAAGCATGCCGAATGACGTATCTCTCAGGAATTCGAAATCCTGATCAGCAGCCTCCAACATGACTCCATCTCCTAGGCCGTCAACGAGCATGGCGCCGGCTTCACTGCCTGCCTTAATAACCAAATCATCTCTGCAGAATGTGCGGTCAATCAATTATCGGACATTTATAGCATATTCAGAATTTTTTTTAAATTATCAGAATTATCTAGCTCATGCAAATAACAAAGAACTCTGATTATTGTACAGTATTTGACTTTTACACAGAAGTTTCTACCAGAAATACCTGTCGGTGGTTGCAGGAAATTTAAGGTGATGAATGACCGGGAAGTTCAGTTCGTTAGTTTGCAAATATTCAAACAACCTGCATAAGATTCCCAGAAACTGATGGTAAGTATATCTATAAAGTTCACAAAAAAAGGTCTGAATCAAAGTATTGAGAAGTAATGACCTTCCAGCTCCATAAGGCTAGTTCTAATGAGATTTTTTGGACGACAGGCACGCATGTCTCCAAGTAACTTGGGGCTGAGAACTACCTCCGTGAAGCATGTACACGGCTTGACTTCTCATCACCTTCTGATATGTATTGCAGCAACATAATAAGATCCAAATCCTTCAGCATCTGAAGTTTCTCTTCAGGTTCATCTCCTCGAAGAGTTACTGCAAGACGCGTGCCTGCGAACATAAATAAACGAGTTAGCAACAATTTGCAAGAACTATAGAATGAAATTTGGACTCGTCACTCCTACTGGTGTCATCACTGTGGTGTACACGCACAACTTATCACATCGGTTTCATTGAACAGGACGTGACTGGAGAATGACTTGGTTGTGTACCTGCGGGAAGCTCCTTATGGACTCCAGAAGTGATTTCATCAAGAGTGGCGAGAGCTATAGCATGTGGAAGTGGACTAGTAAGCTGCTCAGCTAGAGGAGTCAGTACTCCTATGCCAACGTCTGTCAGTCTCTTCACTGCAAGTCTCTGCATCAGAGGCAGACCATCCAACAAATTAGAGTGTATACGAGAGCATACCAACGAACCATCATCAGATAGCTCAAAGATTCAGTCAGACGAAACAAGAAAAAAGTTCCAGAATGTGCACTGACCGATGCCCTATCTCCAACAGCTGGAAGCTTATTCAAGAGTATCGTGTCCACTGTAGCCAAATCCTGCACACCGAACGATGAGAATACTCAGAACACATTTTTATTCTTAGAAAGAACGCACTGCCAATGCACAATCTCATCAAATTCGACGTTTCGAAAATTGAACAATAATTTATCAACCTATATTGGTCAATCCCGACGTCGAAAAACCTCTAGAACGAGTAAGTTGTTTGTTACTTTACTTGATCCACAACTCACTCGACTGGCAAAGAAATAGACCACACGATCATATTTAATGCTTGTCTCCGAACTTACCTTATAAGGCATACCGATGATCAGCTTCGTGGCTAGATTTCTGTAAAGGGTTTCTGGATTCTGTACAAGGGGAACAACAGCAAGGCTAAGTAATTCACAGATTGATATCTTCAATGGACCAGCTTATAAACCATGCACAGCAAATAAATAAGATTACCAGAAAATTTTAAAAACTCAAGGAAAAAGCCACCACGAGTTTACACCTTTTCATCATCGTCGAACTTCACAAGCTACACACTTCATAAATATCCGCATGACACCAGACATTAACGCTCTCATCGATACACTGGACGATGAACCTCCGAGAAAGAAACTTACCTTCAACTGATCCAATGTTACAGACATCAAAACAGAACCATCACGGTGCAGCACGTTCCTGTAGTCTACCAACTCGCCCTGCATAATGACGGACCATTAGATTGCTGGTGAATAAAAACAGTCCTTATCTTTCGATGGGCAGATTCACTCGTCCGCTTCATTTTCATTTTATTAATATATAATCTGAGGATAAACAACTTTGACTTCGGGCCAATATCTTTTACTATCAAATATGAAACATACGATTCAAGACCTTTTAAGAATGTGGCAACTGCATTTACCACCTCTGGCAAAATTGGTCACTACTAATCAGCGCATCTTGTGCTTCCACAAGGTTCTGACTCACCTCTTTCTGGAGTGGAAGTTGGCCAGTCCGCCTCTGAAAGTCGAAGTATCTTCGGTGCTTTTCTTGGAACTCAGACTAAAAAGCATCCAAATAGACAATCAGCAATTAAACGTCACTGCCATGATCTCAATATAGAGATTTCCATACAATTGATGAGACAAGCACAAGAAACTAAGCAGGTTGATATATAAATTCGAGCATAGAAGTGAGAGTAACTTAATCATGAAAGCGAAAATGTAAAGACAAGATAGAAATAAACATATAGACCATAGAGGAATTGCGTTCATGCAAATTCTCAGACGCATGGCATGATATGATGTTGACTTTACCACTCCTTTCTGCTCTGCAGAGATCTTCAAGCCCAGACTTGCGAGCTTTCTGCAAGGATCGATCTCCTTCTCAGGAGCTTCCGTCAACGAAACACGAATAGTGTCACCAAGACCATCCTGCAAGACATATATGTGTCAGGCAAATAGTGAAAGTCCTGGAATGATTAAGCTGAAGACCGGTTAATACGAGCGAAAAAAAGTAGCTCGATTGAAGGGAGCTTAAAAAGTGATGACTTGTTGGAACTGAAGAACTCCAGCAAAAGAATTGGTTTGGAAAAAGACCTGGAGAAGGGCTCCAATGCCAATTGCTGACTTCATACGACCATCTTCTCCTTCTCCAGCCTCAGTAACACCAAGATGTAAAGGGTAGTCCCAGTTGTTCGCATACATTTCAGACACTAAAAGCCTATATGCTTGAACCATTACGACGGGATTGCTTGCTTTCATGGAAAACACGAAATTGTGGTAGTCAAGTTTGCGGCAAAGTCGAGCGAACTCAAAAGCTGACTCCACCTGGGAAAACCATACTTGACAATTAAGTTACCTCAAGTTAAAGTTAACAATGTGGTGAAATAAGTTATCTGCAGATCAATGCATTGTAAATCACTAAGCATGAAAATCATCGTTCAATTTCCAATGAAACTGAATGACATCGTAAGAGATCCAGCTGATCCTTTGAAAATCCGTTAATGCTGGCAATTCAGGGATAACGTACTTCCCAACGACGACATTCTAACGAAACATAACTCCGCTTATAGATCAATGATGTAAATATTCCCATTGTATGTGAGGAAAAAACGGTCTTGCTGGATACACTAGCAGAGGATCAAGGGAAAACAAAAGAGCTATTAACAACCCCACGACAGCCCAAAATAACAGGTCTAGAGAACCAACCATGCCTCTCGGAGAGTCACCGTAGTAGCTCATGATGCGGTCGGACAAACTACCATGGTTTGTGCCAATGCGCATAGCTCTCCCGTACTTCTTGCACTTTTCCACTAGAGGTGTGAATACCTAAAGCACAGAACCACGACAAGGGGAGTAACCACCACCGAAGCTCTCTAAAGTTCACAATCTACTCACATTAAGAAGTATTTGGGCTTGGATATCAACAACACAATCTTTCAATACCTCTTCGATGTGCCGTAGTTCATCAGCGTAATCTGTTTCGGTGTACTCCAACTTCTCAAACTGGGCGCGCCGATCAGCTGCAAGACAGAAGGGTTTGGCTCAATACCGAATGATGACTAGCCTGCGTTTAGATTCAAATGCTCTCTTAAAAGAAGGGTCACTGCGTCTGTTGAGGTCTGAGATAAGAGATCCATAGTTAATATTAGAACTAGACCTTGTCTATCAATATTCCAACAGCTTCGTGAGATAACGATAGAAAATCGTCCCCTAGAAACTATACTCACCAAAATTCCCAGGATTGATACGGATTTTGTCAAAGCATTCGGCAACTTTCATAGCAATTCGGGGTGCAAAATGAATATCTGCGACCAAAGGTATATTGTACCTGTAAAACTCCAAAAGTTGGCGACAAAGTTAGAAAGCAGCTTCATTGCAGAGCAAGTTCTGACATTAATAGCAATCGCCCCAGACAGTAAAAGAAAAGAAAATGATGAAAACAAATTATGAACTACTCGATAACCAAGATCGAGGTGCCAAGGCAGTACCCTTTTTGGACAAGAGTGTTCTTGATATCATAGCAAGCATCAGCCTCTCTATTGCCTTGGACCGTAATTCGCACAATATCACAGCCATTATCTGCAACCCTCATCACCTGGGAGATTCAACGCCAAACGGGAGGTCGAGTTAGGCTACATTGCTTAACAATAACTACGTTATGCTCAATACTTTTCTTAAAAATCTTTGAAAATAAATCTGAAGGTAGATAACTGGATGAACACCTGCTCCACAGTGTCCTTGACATCTTTCGTGTCAGTTGTGGTCATGGTTTGCACTCGAAGAGGGTGCTCACTGCCCACAGTCACACCACCAATGTTCACTGTCCGTGTTTTCCTCCTAATAGGCGTGTACACTGATTCACAGTACTTCTTCCGAGGAACTGCTTGGACATCCCATCACTAATGGTTAGAATATTTCTGGAGGAGACGTCATTCCAGAGGGATATCCTCCCCAGACATGCGCATACATTCAAAGGAACAAAATTAGGGTACAATGCTAACGGGATGTGCACGAATCTATTATCTATTATCTTCTTATTGAAAAGTTCCAGGAACTTCCTCAGCTACTCAAGTAATGCCTGCATTTGGATAACAATAAATACATGCTCTAAACTAAGAGCTAGCCGAACATAATAGGCTTCTAACATCCCGCAGTGTTAAGAAATTCGGCCTACGATCATCATGTCGAAATGTAAACTAGATCAAGAATTTTCTAGTATTCTGAGAAAAGCCTGGAGAAAAATCCACTGTCCTTGTGAGATTACTGTACTTTCTTTCCTGTTCAAGTAGAATTCGCAAAACGAACAATTCTTTTCACAATAACCAAAAACTACACTTTTGTAAACGTAGTTCGAAATCGAGTGCAAAAAGCCATTCCAATTCCCAAAGTACGACCTGAATACTTCCAGCCTGGTCGCGAGAAACGATCACCAACAAGAAAACCAAAAATCTTCGCGCAAAAACCTGAATTCCAGAAACACCGAAGTGCATGTAACAAACAGACGAAAATCTCACCTAAAAGAAGACTCCCTTCCGAAGCGGGTTCCATCTCCGCCAATTCGGGTGCTGCATTGCGCACACACACACTCGACGCCCGTCTTCTCAGCCCCTTCCCGGCGAATCTCCTTTCCAATTGCACCGCCCTCGCTTGCTGCAAACTCCCCGGCACCACGGAGTCCATCTTCTTCAAGCTCGCAAACGAGCTCGCAGCACCCGCAGCAGCCATCGCGACACTCGTCGCAGCCATTTCCCCAAATCACGTCACCACAACTATCATAAAAACACTGTCTCCTTGTCACCACCTCGAGAAATCACTCTAGAGAGACCTCGAGCAAAACCAAGTCAAAACCAAGCCAAAACCAAAAAGGAGAAGGAAAGCAAAATGCAAATGCCAAATGCGAGTACCTCGGCCTCTTTTTATGCGAAAAAAAGAGGATCTCGCAGGTCGGGTTGAGCGTCGCTGCCGAGACGACGCTGCGACAATTGGCGCGAGCCTGGAGAGAAATGAATTGTTGGATTTGCTTACAATTGCAAAGAGCTTCGCCTTCTTCAGCTGAAGCGAAGACGACGAAGAAGGCGAGGGTTGGCCTGCAACGGGGTTGGCTGGAGAATGGATCACAGTAATCTCACATCGCGGGTGGCCGGGTCCAATGTGATTCCCTGGCACCCGGCGCACCCGGCGCTCCGTTTAGTTATTTCACTTAGTTGCGTCCCAATAAGCAATTGAGCATATTTAGTATTACTAAATTGCCTATATTTTTTTGTTGGATCTCGTTGGAAATCCGAAAAGAGGATTTTAGATTACCTTATATTTTATTTTTTGAAAGTTTTATAAAAGTTTATGAATTTTTTTAAGCGTTGAATACAAATGTAATTAACCCTTAGTGCTCCAACATCCATATTCTAGATGATGAATGGAAGGTTTGCAAGCACTATTTAGCCCAACTAACTTTTCATTCATTCAATGTAATACTTGAATGTTGAAAAGACAACCTTTTTTAATGACCAATTTCATGAAATTCTAATAAATGATAGTTCTGTACAAAAATACAAGCAAAAATGTGCCAAAATTTGAAAGAGGGTTAAGAGAGACCATAGGCTCTCATGAATTAGAGGCAATACAAGTTAGGCTAAAATTTGAAGGAGTTGGTTTTAGAAAGAAGTCACGATTAGGTATAGTTACTTTACTTGGAACACTCCTACCAAAATGCACCATTCAAAAATCTTGCTAATAGTGTTTAAGTAGGTGCAAAAAAAATTGTTTGCCCTTGAAAAATCTTTAATTCAATAATGTAAAATCTTTTTTTTTATACTTTCTACTTTAACCATCAAAATTTCAAAATTTCCAACATATTGCTTTAAATGTAAAAATTGTTTTTCTTATGAGTGTTCCGTATAACTTCCTTCACCTTTTAAAACTCTATTTAAGTTGGAACAAAGACTATTGTTAGCATCAATTGGAAGATATTCCTATGAATAATACCAAGCAATATTTAGTCTTTGGTTTTGAATTGGAAGTAGAATTTTTTTTTATAATTACAAGGATATTATTGTCATAAATAGTAAATTTTTGTAAGGTAGATTTTATTCATTTAAAATGGTTAGTAAGACAATTTAAATCTTTTATTGATATAGATTTTGAAAAAAGAAATTCATCATGTATGAGTTCTAAATAGTAGATAAAGTAATCTAATTTTAGACACAATCTAAAGAGTCAAAGAAATAGAATAACATCTATAATGCACTCAAATCAATCTGCACTACTAATTTTCATTGGCATAAGCTCATGCATAAGTTAGATTTGAATAATTTTTTTATATATACTAAAATTTCGAATTTGAAAATATAATGTGCTACAATAGTTTACATGGTTTTTATACAACCAATTATTTGGGAAGAAGTTTGTATATCTACTATATGACTATTAGTGTATCATGTATTTACATTAATATCATTAGTTAATCTCAAAGTATTCAAACTAGAGAGTGTAAAATCAAGTTTAAGAGATCCTAATAAATAATTGTATTTCCTCCAAAACATCCATATTATAGATTCACAATGAGAATTTGTTTTTCATTTCATTGATATACTCTATATTACAAAATATTCTTGAAGCTCTTTAATGAATATTTGTTGGATGAAGTGCACATTCATCATCCACCTATAATGGTGAATGATTGAGCATTAAGAGTTTGAGGTTTCTTTAAGCCTTTAAGTTGAAAAATTCACAAAAGTTACAAAAATTGTCCAAAGAAAAGTACAATTTTCTTTCTTTGAAAATTTATGACATATGCCTACAATAAAAATAAAAAAACTTAAATTACAATTTTGACTCTTGCTATGTCCAGTACATGAGCTTAAACGAACGGTTTTCATTAGTTCTACCTTGAACCTTGCACATGGGTCATTCCATCAAAATTCCAAGCTGCTTCACGCAAGAACCCAAAAGTACCTTCACGATTTAATGAAAATTTTAGACTTGTACATGAATTTGCCCTTGTGTACACTGGCACAAATGTACAAAAATACAAGACAGGATTTCCCAAATTGAAGCGTTAAACAGGACTCGTCTACTTGGGCGACAAATTTCAAGTTTCAGAGTGGAGATGGTATTGAACCAGAAGGTGCAGCAACATGAAACACCGCTCAGAGACCTGCAGCTCCATTGTCTACATATTGAGTATTCCGAAATACCTGATAAGAGTTCAGCACTGTAAGCAAACAACCTTGTTAACACCACGATATTAGTGACTGTTGCACGGGCTCGACAAATACCAAGCACCATCTGTGCGAACAACGGATAAATCCAGATGCAAAGCATGGACTAACCACTGCCGCTACGAGCAATGGATACTAGGTAACATGTAGAGTGGCAAATCGATGAACTTGTCATGCTCATGACCAGGAATCGGATGCACTAACACATGGATTGATTCAAAAGCTAAGTAAACTTAAATCAGGCCCCTGTACTTGACAGTCAAATGTTCAAGATACCTGTGCTTATTACGCACCATGTCATCTAGATCGTGCACTATTTTGAAAACAGCATCAGGCTGGGCTAACTTTCTGCACTTCTCTGTCATCTTTCTAAGCACGTCAGACTTATCATCAAACCAGTCTGCAATAATTCTAGAAATTTCTTTCGGTTCTTCACAGAAAGCACCGGCGCCATTGTCTAGAACAAAAGATACGTTTCCAACTTCCTGCGCAAATGGAAAAAATGGCAACGGTCAGAGTCCTGTATCACACAGCAGCTAAATTTTTCACAGGTTGTCATGCACTGAAAAACCTTTTGGTGCTACAGGATGTTTCATCATCTGAAAAATCCTAGTTCTACATCTTTTTGATTGTGAAGGTAGATACTCTCGTGAGAATCAAATACTTGTGCATACAGTCTCTCTTAGCAATTTCATTGACCATTAGGGATAGTACTTGTATGCTCAGTAAAAGACACAGTTTCTGAGTGTTTCTGAAACCAACACAACAGCAAGTATTGAGAATACGAGAGTAAACTGTGGAAGAAAGAAAAAAATCCACCTGTCCCGCTATGAAGTCAAACAGAAGCATCGGAAGTCCCTTTATCATTGCTTCTGCTATGGTACCAGGTCCCGCCTGAGAGAAGTAAAACAGGATTCGTGGCTTAGATCAGAGACAGTAAGTAGCAGTAAAAATCGACAATAAATCCAAAAATATCCTAAACCAAAATGGCACAGTGAACTGGTGATTCGGGTTGGCACTTCAAGAAGTCGACCAAAAAAAGCACAAAACTCATGACAAAGGACCAAACAAACAAATAATGGACCCAAGGGACCCTCAGTCAAAGACATTTGAAGGCGAAAAAACGAGTAGAAACCACCTTGGTTATTATGCAGTCGCTGGCTGCCATCCATTCAGACATGTTTGTTACAAAGCCGTTGATCTGCACACGAAAGAGACAGCACCAAAGGTATAAGAGTGAACGACGAATCCCAGATTGATGTATTTGTTAACAACATGAGGCAAAAATATCTATATGAATTGGCGATGAACGAATGTACATAAATAAATTGCAGCATTCGGGACACACCTTCACAGGGATATTCCAGTCCAAGGCCTCTAGCTTCTTGACGAGGCGTTTATTGCGACCACAAACCACCACCATTTGACCAATGGCTTTTCCAGTACTGGCATCATAAAGTGACTGCCCCAGAGCACGAGCAGTGGCTTCAACAGGACCCATGCCCTCTCCCCCGCCCACCAAAAGCACGGCGGGAAGATCCTCATCCATGTCGAGCTCTTTTCGCAACTCATCCTACGGCGAAAAAAACATTCGTATTGATTGCTAGGTGACCACAACATTGCTCAGAATTAAGGAAGCATGAGCCAAAAACAAGAGCCTACCTAATAAAAATAAATTCCGAATAGAAATTAACACATCAAAATTAAACTCTAACACATCAAAATTAAGGCACAAATTTAGAAAATCTACCAATTGACCCTTTGATCTCTAATAACATCTGATACTGCAAACAAGTTGCATCCATGAGAGCTCAAAATAGGGCGTAGCGTTCAAACCTTGGGACGAGTGGAGTTAGAGAAGGAGGGCCGAATAGGAAGCCCGTGCACACGAATTTGAGACGGCCGGAGGCCAGCCTTTAAAGCCCTCTCCGCTACTTCCTTTGTCGGACAGAAACAGGCTGTCACTAGCTTGTGAAACCTGCACCACGCCAGGAATCTTAGAGCAATATGAACAAAAAAGAACACCCATTAGATTGACAATGCTTTTAATGTTAAGTTAATAGGCTGAACAGACTCTTCATGTATGCCAATCATAAAAATAAATGGTTGGAGTTCTTCTCTCTTAGGTTTATAGGCATTAGATTCAGAGAGTCCTCATCTTGAGTTAATATTGGTTAAGTTTAACATGAAGTCAACATGCCGATTCACAAAGTTGTTAACTAACTTAGAATGTTAGATCGGTATTCAGATCATGTTAATGAGATTCTTTGAGATGTAAGAAACAATGATTCTGCCGTCCATTCACAAGGAAAGCCTCTTCACATAGTTATGCATCAGCTGGGGTAAAGGAAAATCAACAGGAATGTATTGCACCTCCCTGTCCAAACTTGACTTACCATGTTGGGTGGCAAGTGCTCAGATCTGTAATGACAGTTGTAAAGGGAATCCTGTCGAGTAAACCTTTTGCTCGTAGAACCCTCAATGGAATATGCTGCATCAATGGATGCACGCTAACAATCACATCTGGTTGGTACTTAGCCAACCCCTTCGCTACCTCTCTGATACCCACCCCATACCACAAGTTTCAGGATCAGAATCACAAAAGTCCATAAAACAAACGCATTTTTTTGAATAGCCGTGTTCCAAAATAAACGACGTACAAATCCGTTGAGCAGCTAGTCACAATAGAGCAAGGCTAAAAGTCCAAGATGTCATAGTAATAAAGTGAGCAATTTCATCGATCATAACGTTAAAAATGTAATCCAGAACGGGTCAAATTTTACATCAGTTGCATGTGCCGAGTCAATAAATAAATAAAAATGAACCAAAGAGAGTTCTTGTATGACCCAATCAATAGTACAACAATAACATAATGCCAAATTGGGGCCTCTTAGTCCTTTAGGGGTTACAAACATAAAATCTGATTCCTACCTTGCAACGAAGGGAGCTGTTGCAGCCATTTGTGATTGATGTACTAGTTTGGGTGCTGTAGTATGAAAAGTGAATTTCCAAATAGTCTCATGCTTCACCATAAAACTGTAGGCTCGTGGAGCTTGGTTGAAAGGCCACGGCGTGTGTTCCTTCCATAAATCAATAACAAATACCTGAATTGTTTTAAACCATCCCACCAGGAGGTTGAGCCATAATTCTTCAGCTAAATCTCCATTGAATGCGAGCAAAGAAATCTTGAGAAAGACATGGGACTTCATATTGCCTCAAGCGCTTCCGAAAAAAACATTGAGCCAAAATTTCACACATATTTCAAAATTTCACAACCATTGTACGAAGGCACGGGGGAATTTGCTTGCAAGGTCACGGTTATCAAACATTCAGCTTTAGTGCTCTAACCAGGACGTCGAAACTCACCTCGTCAGCTAAAACCTCCATTGAAACCCTAAACCTTAACAGCGATTTAGGGCTTCAATCAATTCAACAGCTTCAAAGACAACATTGAGCCAAAATTGCACACGAATTTTCAAAAATCGCCACACCTGGTAGTCGTCTCCATACTCGAGCTCGAAAGTGGCCTTAATAGCTTCCGCAGAAGCCCGATGACCACCTCCAGTATCACTCATAAGAATCAACACAGTCTTGCGCTTCTTCTCATCTTGACCCGAAGGCAGAGTCCGCTCATCTCCAACCTCTTCCACGGGCACCATCCCTCCCCCTTCCCCGTTCGCGTTCTCCAAGAGCTCCCCGCCCGTAATGGAGGCAAATCCCAGCGGCACCCTCTCACAATGCCTGCGAATCAAATCGTTAAACCTGCGTGCCACGTTCTCCTGAAAACCCTTTCTCGTAGCCCCCTGCAAGTCTCCCAATGTCACCGTCGCCACAAGCTCCCGCCTCTGCTGACGCGCCAACAACCCTTCTGGTGGCGAAAACAATGTGCATCCACGCAATCCATGTGGAGAGACACTACTCAATGAGGAACTGACGGAAGCGTTCAGTGAAGAAGGAGAGAGACGCACCACACTGGTGTCTCCTACCCCGGCTAACTCCACGGAACACTCCATGGCTCACACTCAACTGCACAATTGCAATGGCTGAACAAATCTCTATTGGAAATTATGAATCCTGTGATTGCAACGCTCTGCTCTGCCAATGCAGGAAGAATCCTACGCGGTCAAATCCATCGGTGCGCCATTGTGTGTTTCTACGCACATAGCCAACTTTGACGCCTGTGCAGGCAAAGCTCGGAGCTCGGCAAACTGCTGCGAAAATTGACCGATCGCAGGAATGAGGAATTGAGGATTGGCGACCGGATGGGGGTGCCATGGTGGCGGAGAAGTGGCCCAGCTGGACTGCCACGCTGGCCAATCAGGGGTGGGCACCGAAGTGGCCTTACCCTACGTGAAAGTCAAATTCGGCATAAATTAAGTCATTTCTTAAAATAAAAAAAAGGGTCACATGTCATTTGTGATTGGTGTGAGGTGACGTGGACCCCTGAGAATTTGACATGGAAATTCAATTTCGAAATGTATGGAATCCAAAGAAATTTGTACCTCAAGTAATGTAAAAGAATTTGATCCCATGATTGTAGTTCAAAGCATTGTAGCAAGGAAAATTGGTACATGGATTTGATTTTTATCCTCATGTTACAAAATGAACTTACATATGGTGATATAAAGGAAGGATATTTTGAGCGATGATATTTGTGAAGACTTCAATATGAATAAAGAAAGTATACACTTCTCTTTATATTTCCTCATAATAATAGTATCCCTATTCTTGAGGTTCTACAATTTGAATAAAAGCTATAAATGAAATAAAGGTAGGAATACCTAAAAGCAATACTTATTTTGGTCCCACAATCTCAAAGAGAGAATGACCAAATTTTTTCTGATGAGATTGTTAGTGAACTCAAGAGAAATGCAATCCAAACAACTTCATGTTTTTCTAATGTTCTACAAATACTTCACAAATTATCAAAATTGAAAGCATAACATAATCTATACATTCACACTAGGCTCACTTTGAATGGACACCCTTGAAGTACAGAATGTCTCAATTTTCATTGGTTGCTTTTTAAAAGTTACACCAGTTTTGAGTAGTGGAAATGTTCAATCCAAGACATTTTTTAGGTGTTGAAGATTGGAAATTGTTGTAATTAGGGTGTCCTATACATTACACTAGGCTCAATTTGAATGGACACCCTTATATAAAAGCAATTTCAATTTGTAGTAAGGTAGAACTACCCAATTCCATTAGTGATTCAATTTTGTGGTCTATAGCTTTGTCCCAATTCCATCAGAAAAACATGCAAATTTGCTTTAGATTCTGACAAGAGTAGTTTATTAATGCTATTAAAAGACAACGTGTCAATTAATGATTGGTGGATCTTCAAGTGCTATTAGATACATTGGAAAGTGGTATTGAGTTGTAAGAGGACGTTTATGAATCCAGTTTAGTAGTGGTTTTGCAATCACTACAAAAAAATGAGTACATTTGCGACTGCAAAGAATGACTGCTTTGCAATCATTCCGGACACTTTCGACTACAAAATCGGCATATATGTCACATGACTTCCCAAGTCACTTTGAGTGTGAATGTAAAGAGTTCAAATGATAAACGTTTTATACAAGTGGGGTGGTAGAAGGCAAGACAAACCATGTGGGATTTGTAAAACGCAGGAATTGTGCTATAAAGTAATATTTTAAATCTCATTTAGGCATAATAGATTAATTTTTTTCAAAAAACTTTGTACTAATAAAAGTTGAGAAATCAATCTCACTTTCATCTTCAATTTTTTTTTTAAGATTTGGAGCCTCAAATCAAAAGTTATGGACCTATTTGAGAAAGGGATTATAAAGAATATTTTCTTTGACATTTTATAGTCGCTTTTAAGTCATACATTAGTTGTTTCTTAGTGGTTTTTTGGTTGCTTCCTAGTTGCTTCCAAACTTCATTTCCATTTGTCTTATATCAATTGTCCCATATCAATTGTATAGAGTACCATCAAAACTAAATTGTTGGTGCAATTAGGGAATTGTAGTCATTCTTTAGTCATTCCGGACAACCAATCATTCTTTTGCAATTGCATTTGTGGCCATTTTTTTTGTAGTGTGAATAGGTGAAACCACTTGACATGTGAGGGAACCGCCAATGTACTCTTCCACCGCCAATCTACTCTTCCGCCATGTCGAATTATCAGTGGAAGAGAACTTATTGGCGCAAGAGTAGTACTAGGTCCACTCGTGTTGAGGTCCATCGTTGTTGTGGTCATCACATCATTCTAAGTGTCCGTCAATGTGTCATGCGAAGCGGAGCGGTATAGAACTGTTGTGGCATGTAGTAATGAACCAGGTGGACCATTGCTTTGACGTTGGAATGTTAGTAGTTATGCCTGAGTCATTACAAATCTACAATCATGTATGAGTCATTCTGTAGTTGCGTCACAGATGTGCCATAGTCATACTACAGTCAGGTAGGCTTTAGTTGCAACATGAATGTCGTGTCCTGCCAGTGTCTTGCCATTTATTAGGTAATTACAGGGCCTTTGTCATTGTTTTCATTCATGCTCAATGTAATTTCCGTAAATTGTGGCCTCTACATTTGCCACATTTGTATATGCCCTTAGCTCAAATGCATGAATGCAAACCTTGACGTCAAGTGTGTAAACAGCCGAACTGCAAATCTGACATGGCATGCAAGTGTTCATCAAAATTTGGGTGACTGAGACGCCTTTCTTGTTGACTGTTCGTTTTGGTTCATTACTGAATTAATGTTCAATGTGTTTTATTTTCACAATGACACTACCACAGCTCTCTCTCTCCTTAAATTAATTCATTTAAGGTGGGATTGCATTACTTCTGTATTGTCTTTCATCCATTTACAGCATGACACCCCCCCCATATTATATTCAAAAAATGCCCTTATTGCATTCCCCCTAGTAATATGTAGAAAAAACATGCTAGTCGCACTGCAGTCATATGCCAGTGACATACCCAAAACATACCGTGTCCCTATCCTCCCCGAATGGCGAGGACGGCTACATTTCTTTTTCTTTATCCCTTAGTAAAAGAATACAACAATCTTGTGACTCGTGCTAGTCGTGGAAGTCATTGTGCAGTCAATTTAAAGTCACTTGCAGTCGCAAAAATGGAATGCGCACGACTCGTCCATGACTTCACCTTCTACAGTCGCATTCTAGTCGGCCACATCATGTTATCGTCGTCCCTGTGAATGGAATGTCGTGGATGAACCATACGCACAATCACTGTTCATCCAGCAGTGAAACTCACGACTGTAAAACAACTCCAGCATTGTGGAGATCCCTGCGGTGGTGCAATTAGGGAGGTGAAGTCATAGTGCAGTCGCAAAATCTTTGCAATCACGTTTCTGTAGTCACGTTAAGCCCTATTTTTTTGTAGTGAATTTCACTTCAGAAATTCACAGAAATTACAATTTTTATTAAAAAATTATAATTCCACTTGGGTTTGACTCCTGAAACAAAAGCACACCTCTAAAAAATATGTGTCTTTCCTAGAGAGAGTTGGCTCCAATATAGTCAGGGCCACTTCACACTATGGCCGTCCAAGTTGAGAGGCCGTGGCATTGAGTGACCAAACTTTGTTGAGAGTCCAAATAAATGAGCAATAAATAGGCAATAAATAATAGGAATTAGAGCCTTTAGCCGGCCATAGTGTGAAGCCTTCAAAGGCCAAGCCCAAAGTCCAAAACCTTGGCAATGAACTCCCATGGCCTCTTAACTTGGACGGCCACAATGTAAAGCCTCCAAAGGCCAAGCCCAAAGGCCAAACTCTTAATAATGAAATTTCACCTACCAATCTAATGGTTGAGATCTTGTTATAAGTTGATGGCTTCTCAACCATAGTTTGGGCATTCATTTCTAGCCAACCCAAACTTCCTTTGAGAGTCCATCGCCATGTAGACAATTTATTGCCATGTATGTAGTTGGAGGGTGATGGCTTTTGGACTTGTGCCTTTTAGTGTGAAGGGTCAAGAGGCCGAACTTTGGGTTTCTTGAAATTTGATTGGTGGAATCCCACGGCCTCTCAACCTTCAGCCGTAGTGTGAAGTGGCCCTCAGATTGCAAATCAGGGTGGTAATGGGTAGTTCTACCTTACACCTGTTGAAAGACAATCAATTTTACTATGAAAAGAATTATTGTGACGACAAGAATTTTGTGAGAAAAAGGATTTATTAGGTGCATAATGATTTATTTAGAGCTTCTTCCAAAACTTGATCACTACTACCGGTAAACTTCACACTTGTCAATGCAACAAACTGTATTGAATTGAAAATTCTATCCCAAGAATGTACTTTTCAATTCAACGATCTTCTTAGAATTCACTATGATGAGACATCTCTTGGGCCATCTGATAAATCCAGTGATATTCATCAAAAGATACTAAATGTTCTTTCCAAGGAGAAAGCCTCCAATGCATGTACAACTAGTGCCGTCTACAAATGATTTAGTCATGTGAGCACACAATGGTCATTCAAATTGGCTCTCTTATGGGGCCAGCCTCTGAGGATCACGGGGAAACAAGGATGTCTTCCGAATATTGTTCAGAGCGCAGAAGAGCATGACCACACGCTCGAGTCCGATACCAACACCACCGTGCGGTGGTGCACCATATCTGCAACACGAGTGAAAAGAAATGGTCACAATACTTCCAACGAGGCAAATCAAAATGCAGTAAGCACTAACTTGCACCCTGTTACAAATCAAGTGCACTTGCAAACAAAGACCCCTTTAGGTTCCGGACGTCTAAGTCACGAAGGAACAAGCTTGGTGTTTCAACCTGTGCAATCTAAACCTGCTTATTTGAACCAACTTCATTTGCAACCAGGGGTGATATAACAAGCCTAAAATAATTCATTGCGTTTAACACCTTACGATGCATTTGAGGTAACAGGTGTCCAATCCAACTCAAAGAGGCAGCTTAAAACCTTGTCATCTCATATTATTAGCATGTCGCATAGAAGCCAAGAAAGCACCAACTATTTGTGCTCATTCTTGGTACTTAAACTAGTGTAAAGTAAACATTGAACAAAAGGAAGTAAAAGGAGATATCTCAAGCTCGTTGCTTCAACCTGTGCAATCTAAAGTGAACCCAATAAATGATGGGGTCATTTGTCACTGCAGTAAGAAGACACAGAGGTTCAAGTTCGTTAAAAAAAGGATTACCTGAAGGAGTCGATATACGTGGAGAGGGTATTCACATCGATTCCATACTCAGTTATTCGCTTGGTCAGTAACTCTGGGTCGTGTACACGCTGGGCTCCTGAAATAATCTCCTCCCCTATAAACATCACGACAATGAATTTTAGCACTACGGCATCCATGAGTCATATGCCTAATGTACACGAATTCTCTCTTATATAATTCAACAAAACATCTACACACTCAAACCATTCTGTCCTTATGCTGATGAATTACGATGAAAATAGAAGTATAAAATATGTCCCACCTCGAATGAAGACATCAAAGGAGTTGCTATATCTTTTGTCATCCCAACAAGGCATTGTGTAAAATGGTCGGATTGCTGCAGGGTAGCGATGTAGTATGTAGAAATCAGTCTTGTACCTGTCAACGAAACAGGCAACACTAATTGACACACGAGAATGGCCTGTGCCATTGAGCACAACTTTCAGCAGCACGACTTTGAGATCCAATAATTCTTGGTTCACAAGTCAAAATTGTGCAAAACCAATCTATACACGTCTTGGACATTACAGTTCTTTCATCTCAATAGGACAAACAAAACAAAATAAACAATTCAATTTCCTTGACAAACAAACAAAACAAACAAATTAGTGCTGTTAATAATATTGATGTCTAAACAAAATTAAATAATAATTAATTGATTAATATAATAATGTAGCAGTCTAATTGCTTCAGGATTCGGCAAAGAATTGGAAAATTCGGTCATCATAGCTGAGAGACTACTTTCAACGTCTGCAAATACGATACTCTCTAAATAAGAAGAATGCGTTCTCAGATCTAATAGGAAAACTTACTTTTCTTTCACAAGCTTCCCAAGGGTTTTCTCTGTTTCGGTATTGAAGTCTGCCATAGGATCTACCTCAATGCCCGCTTCCTGTAGCCATCCCCACCTTTTGAGGCAAAGGATATAATCGAATCTCGACACTAATATTCAAGTTTGTCGTCAAGTGAGCACTATTCCAGCATTGGGATCCAACGAAAAGATACAAAATAATTCATACTGACCTTGAGAATTGCAATACCCTCAGCAAATGTAAGCCTCAATGTCTGTCGCAAATACTGCAAAAAGCACAAGATGTACAAAGTCAGTGCGAGAAAAGATGGAATGACGTGGATTCTTACATAAATGCACTGAAGTCAAAACTAAGAACAAATTTAAACATGAAACACCTCGAGCACTCAGCACTACAGAAACCTTGCATAAGCGTGACAAACAAACCTGAAGAGGCTCAAATGGATATTGTTCGTTGATGGCCTTCAACTGCTTGGCACATTTCTCATTTAAACCGTCAAAAATGGCAAGGAAGACTTTCTCAAGCACATCCAAAACCTGCCATCAGAGAAATTCCAAGTGTTTAGTGCGACATTCCAAAAAAATTCAGGTTTCAAGCAGGATGATTTGTCACAACATGAAATCCTTACTGAAGTTATGAGCTTAGTGACAGAATCAAAGCATGGCTTTGCAAACGACCTCAAAGTAGTGCTCCTTGATCTCCATCTCAAAGTCAAGGCCCGTGAATTCACACAAGTGTCGATGAGTGAAAGAATCCTCGGCACGAAACACGGGGGAAATCTCAAAAACGCGCCCAAAGTCTGCACATATAGCCATTTGCTTGTGTAACTGTGGAGATTGGGCAAGACATGCGGGTTGACCCTTGTAGTCCAGCTTGAAAACTGATGAGCCTCCCTCACTGGCTCCTGCGTTCAACTTGGGTGTGTGCAACTCCACAAAATCCTCATCAAGAAGAGCTTGTCTGAATAGCTGCATTCATCCAAATGTAATTATTAAATATATTTGATCGAGAGCATGTGAAGAGTTGGCTTTAAGAAACGGAGAGAGCAATACAGAACAAATAGCGTAGGATCAAATATGCGAGTCATTGCACACAGAACATTATTGAGCAGGTGCCTCAACAACCTTGGCAGTTTTCATAAATAAGAATTTGGATTCCTTTTTGACACAATCTTGTGTTTATTATAGTCTTGCAAGATAGTCTGCAATTTTCATAGATTTGAGTAAAATTTCTCTACTGTGTCGGAAATATTTTTCCAAATTGATTCTACAATGGAGAAGAATGAGAATATTCCCAAGTGCTCTGGAGTGTTTGACCCGACACAATGATGCAGAAACAGAACAAATGACCAATGGTTGCAACAAAAATCGAAGGCAAAAGGTGCTCACAGCTGAAACTTGGCACTGGATACGGAAGATAGCCTGATTAGCAGGCGTACGTAAATCAATAACACGATTGTTCAGTCTTGTGTCTTGGCCCACCCGTACAAACTGAACACCTTCCTGTTCAGTCCCAAAAACAACATCAGTATATATGTATATCTAAAAACCTAGACCATCAAAAGAAGTGTACCTAAGCCCACAAATTCTCAGAAAACTTGTTCACTCCAACATCCAATATCCTTGAAGTACTGAGACCCTGCTCAAAGAAATCTCACATTACCCCTTAAAAGCCGTAAAATTGGCCACTCCCAAGTCTATAAGGGTTGAAATAAACCATTTAGGAAGCTTTCAAGGAAGGCAAAAAAATGAACAAATAGAAAGAAATCATACCCTGCATTTTGAACAATAAAGATATGTTCTTTGATTGAATTACGTTTGGAAGATACGGCAATCAAGCATTAACTTCCAAATCAGACTTTTTATATTAGCTTGGGCACTTACAGGTTAACTGTTCCCTGGCTCTATTGCAAAAGTGCAGTGCAAAAATGAATTGGCAAACATGACAGAACAAAACCATGATCGTTTCGAGGATGTGCACACGAGTAATAACCTGCTCGCCTTTCTGGAAGTCGGCTTCACTTCTAGCAGCATCTTCGAGGTTGATAGGGAGCTGAACCGCAGCTTTGCTAATGCAGTGAACCTTCGTAACAAGTATCTCAACCTGCAATGAAAGTCCACAATGTCTCCTCAATTATAAGTGTCCAAATGGCCAAAAGTGACTACCTCCATATCTATAGGAGTAAAATGAACCATTTCAGAAGCTTTAACGAAGGTGACGAAATGTATCAATGGAAAGAAGAAATCATGCCCTAAATTTTTGGATGATCAGTTACGAATTTGGAAATTCCTATAAACAACTATCAGCTTCCAAAATGAACATGTTTGGTTCAGTTTTAGGTTTTTAGTTTTAGTTGGGTACCTAACAAGAGAGTACTGGAATCACCGACATCCACAATTTATACACCCTTTGTAAACAAAATTCAGAATGAAACCAGAACTTACCGGCTGGGAAGTCCCCTCCACAGGCTTAGCCGGAACAACCACAACGCCTTCCACATCCACGATACTCTCCTTGTTCAGCTTGGTCACAAACTTCACCATGCCCTTGCTCACCACGTTTTCCTTAACTGAGGCAACACACTGGACAGTATGACCCGCTTCTCTGACCACCAAAAAGGCCATACTGCCTTTCCCACGAACGGTATGAACTCTTCCTCGCACTAACACTGTATTTCCTGCAAGGTCTCCTGCTAAATCACCAACCTTCGACCATCCTCTGCCGCTCCTTTCTTTGCTTTGCAAATTCTCCAAGGGAACATCGCCGTAGTTGGCTGCCAAAGGATCCTCCTCCTCCGCATTCAATTGCACACCTGCCATCTGCTTGAGAATGTTCTTCTTCGCCAGCTTTTCCAGCTTGGCCTTCTCCTTCTTGCTCAAGGGAGACACCGCCACCTCCTCCATTGTCACAGGAGCTGCTAACCCTCGGAATGCACAATCCGCAAGCAATCTGGGCAGCAAGTTGGGCACAAGGAGACTTGAACCCTAAGCGACACAAAACCCTAAACCCTGAATGTGCCTAGTTACTATTATTAGACTAGTCAAACTTTCATATTTTCTAGTTGGCAAGTAGTGGCAAGTGAAAGAAGGTTTCAATGCACCAAAGAATGTGGCATTTGGAACCCATATCTTAACGTTATGAAGGGTGAAAGTTCTTTTTCATAGAAGCTCTCAAATTGTTTCTTCCACATAGGTACATATTGATTTTAGAGATGTACTCAAAGTACTGATGGGAGTTTTAGGTTAGTGGAATATTTGAAGGTACCTATCTTAGTTGAACTTGTTTTAGTAAAAAAAAAAGGAGCATCCAAGGGAGGAAATCATTGGATTGATATTGTTGTAAATTAAAGTATAATTCTAATTTTAGATTCACAAACGATAAGGCTAAAAAATCTCCTTACTCTAATCCTACCTTATGTTCTAGTCAAATTCATTAAAAAATAATTCAAAATATAAATAAATATGGCGTGTAATGAAATTTTCAAAAATTATAACTTGGTATATTTTATTTTTTTTGAACAAATGGGAAACCCACTGCATTAAAAAGAATCGGAACAACAACCAAGTCAACAAGAGGCTGGACAATGAAGAGAAAAAGAACAACAAAAAAAATAGAGACAAAAACTAACGAAAGGAGCACCTCTGAGGGCCCTTACAATTCCAGACAAAGTCGGAGAGTGGAACCATAATTTCTCAAAATGCGCCTACACCTGTTCCGCACGAAGAGGATATAACTGTGCGGTGGACATAGCCCTATATTGGGCCGCGCGTCCTACATGCAGCAATGTTTCCCAAAGAGTTTTTTGCACTACACTTCGCAGCCAAGTAATTTGAGAAAACACCTTACTGTTACACGCAATCCAGATGAGCCATAATGTAGCCCCTCTAAATAAGGACCAAATGGATCAAAATTTATTGAACCATCGGGGTAATGCATCACCGAAGATGCATTGAGTGGATGAGAAGTGGATATGGGAAATTGTGGCATATTGCGACCCGCAAAGATGATACACGATTGATTGGGCATATTTCCACACCTCTTGTACTTGCGGGCAAGAATAAAATCTATGTATTGGGGTCTCAACGAGATTGGTATTGTAGCAATTGCACGTTACGTCGATGCTGGAGTTGATTCGAGCTCTCCAAGAATGCACCGCAACTAAGTTGTGCCAAACGGACCACATGAACGTTGCTTCCTTCTTGGATAAGGTCTTATGCCATAAATCTTTCTAATTTGGGAGATAAGTGTTGGGAAGATGGCTAGTCCATTTGGAGGGGATGGATCGTTTGAGTTGGTGGTTTTTGGTGAGGAGGTGTCTTCCCAGGAACGTTGTGTAGGACATGATTGAGGGGCCATCAGTCCAACGCCATCGTCCTGGATTAAAAAAAAAAGTAGTTGTGAAGCGCCGGCGTAGAAAAGGGGAAGAGCCCCACCTCTGCGTTTGTTAACTTTCAGAATCTGTATTCATCAAACCAAGCTGCTTTGTACGAATCCAGTTGTCGATGGAGGTCTGAACGCAAGATGACAAGAGGAGGACCCGATGGTGGCTGTCGTGGAGTCTGTAGGTAGGATGATGCTATAGATAGCGGAGGAGATACGAATCTATGGACCTTTGATCTTCCACGCCAGGTCGGGGATTTCATTCATAGCATTGGAAAAAAAATCCACCCATTGGCCATCTTAAACTATATTAGGTTGATTGGTGAGTGCCTCCAACCACTCACAGGGTATGTGAGTAACGAGGTATTGCCACTACTTGAAATCACTGGCACCCAAATTGAACTCTTCTGCGACTTCCGTCCAAGACCTGAAGGCCTTTCTATCGCTATTCCAAAGATTGGCTATAGTTCTAAGCCTTGTTAGTGCTAACTTCCTAGCATGAGAGGGTGTAAAATGGAAATTAGAGCCGATAAAACCCATAGACCACCACAGGCTTGTGGTCAAGACTTCATCGGCATTGGTGGGCGGGGCAGGTTCAATATACTTGGAGATTTTCTTCCATGCTGAAATGATCATGTTCTACACTTGGGATCCTCGTGGAGCTGAGGGATTTTTAGTCATAAGCCAAGCCTGTGACGAGAACTAATGGCCAGATTTCGGGTTTGATTTCATTCTATTGATGCAAAATCTCAGAAGAACCTTAAGGTTGGAGATCCCTGGCTCTATTGCAAAAAGAATCCATTTTGCAAGTAGGGCTGTGAGCGATACCTCAGGATCAAGAAGATGAAGTCGACTTGTTGTTTTGGGGAGGTAGCAATCGTCCCAGTTCACCCTTGTTCTTATCGTGTGTTCTGAACTGCTCCACAAAAAGTTTATGAGACTCCCTCGAACTTTACAGATGGCTTGGATTGAGCCACTCCATATAGCGATGAAATAATATAACGTAGACAAGAAGATTGCGTTAATTACGTAACTCTACCAACGAGGGAAAGGTGCTGAGTACTCCAATATGTGAGTTTCTTGGTAATTTTTTGTTGGAGGAATCCGTCGATGTCAGTAGTCTCCAAAGTAATGCCGAATGGGGCTCCAAGGAGTTTAGATAAAGAACCTAGGGGCGCCCATGTGAGGTTGAAATGATTTGTTGATGGGGGCCTTGCCAGTTTTGAAAACCAGTACCCAACACATTTTGTCCAATTGACTATAAGTCCTATAGCTGAGTCGAACTTCTGTAAGAAGAGGACGGTGTTTCGGAGAATTTCCTCTGTCGATGTTATGAACATTCCGGTATCATTTGCATATTGTGATACAAGTTGGGAAAGGTCGCTCATTGGTAATTGGATGCCTTGTATCCTTCCCGATCTTTGCTCCATTGCTATTGCCATATTGAGGGTTTCTCCAACAATTAGGAAGAAATATGGCGCTAGGGGACATCCTTGCCATACACCACGGAGGATCGGGAAACTCTTGGTAGCTTTACCGTTTACAAGCACCGAAGCAGAAGCATCCTGTAATAACATACAAACTAATTGCGTGAAAGTATCAGGAATACCTATACGTCTCATTGCTCGGAAGAGAAAATCCCAAGCTACAACATCGTAGGCTTTAGTAAAATCAAGTTTCAGGAATATGAGATCTTGATCAGATTCCTGGGCCCATTCGATCGTCTCATATTATAGGAGAATATTCTCCAAAATGTATCTAGATGGAAGAAAAGTAGATTGTTCTGGGCTTATGACGTCTTGGAGCATGTTTTGTAACCTAATTTGGAGTGCTTTTGCTAAAATCTTGTATGAGACATTTAGTAAAGTTATCGGTCTCCAATTTGACAAATCGGTTTGCATTGGTTCCCAAACTTGAACAAGAGGACTATAGTTCCGGAGGTCATACCATCGAGAAGTCGATTTTGGGTGACCGCCTCAAGTATCATGGCAATGTAAGAAACGGCAAAAAAACTCAGCAGTAATTCCATCAGGCCCCAGGCTCCTGCCTTTTGCCATTTGTAGAAGTGTCGTATGGAGTTCGTCCTTGGTCAGAGGAGCTTCAAGGTTGAGGCTCATGTTTGGAGATAATTGACTAGAGACGTATACTAAGATAGAGTCACGGTTGATCATTTCTTGTGGGCTAGGTTGTGGCTGAGAGTAGAGGCAGGTGTAAAAATTTGTACATACAGATTCGATCTCGCCTCAGCCATGGCAGATGGAGCCGTAGGCGTCTTTAAGTTCCGTAATGGATGTGGTATTTGGGGTCTCCGGAACTAATCTAAAGAACTCAGCCATCATGTGATCACCATTCATCCTCCACCTGGTTCTAGATCGAATTTTCTGTCCTTCAGTCTTCCTAGTTTCTATAGTAGCTAATTTGCTACGGATCACATCGACCTCATGCTAAAGACTAGTGGATTGCGGAGAATCTTGGAGCTCCCTGGATTTTCTCTCTAGTAGCTACTAGAGCGACGCTTCAGCTTCCTGGCTGAGGAGGGCACGATGGATATAGTATCGACGGTAGAATCTTGTTACTCTTTTCAGTTTGGAGAAAAATGAGGCGTGTTGCGGTGCTTGTGCCCATATGGCTTGGATTTATGTATCAGTATCTTCTAGATAGTTCGATGACATTACCCATCGGCTTGGGCGATGTTGAGTTTGTTCCAATTCAATTACCAGGGATATGAGACAATGATCAGAGTGCGAATGGTCACCTTTGATCTTGTATTCAAGAATCTTATGAAAACTGGATGGGGAGTCCGATAAATTATAGCAGCAATCAAGCCTGGCTATGACTCTATTTTTACCACTACAAGCATTGTCCCATGAGTATATGAGGTTGGGTGAAGTCAGAGGGGATTTTGCCACTTGCATCGATTCTTTAAGTCCATTGAATAGAAGTCTTTCATAAGCTGAGATGGTGTGACATGAAGTGCTAGATTTGTCACTACGGCGCTCTACCATATTGAAGTCACCTAACATAATCCATCTACAAGATTGTGGCAATTCACGGCTCATGGTTTCCCAAAGGATTCGCCGAGGATGAGGTTACTAGGGTGCGTAGACATTGACAAATCCGATATCTCCACTTGGAATGTGAGATAATATGAACCAGTGTGCCCTTCCGCCACATATGGAGCTAGACTGTGCGATGAGATTTGCATACCTTGGTGTAATCAGGCAAGCTACGCCCCCTTTTCCCGCAGTACCACCATCAGTTGTGTAGCCAAGGTCGGCCTCCGTGATGAAAGTGGATGCTGGTTTCCAGAGATTTCTGCCTAGCTGGGATGCCCCTGTCCCACGGAGTTTATGTTCCTGCAGAAAAAGTATGACGACGAGGTTTCTTCTAATGTGTTGCCTGAGATTGTCAATAGCACTTGGGTCATTTAGACCCCTAACGTTTTGGGATAGAATTTGATCTTCATAAGTACTCCGGATTGGGGGAATTTCTAGCGCCCCTCCCGCAGTCATTGGATGCTGAAGATCCAGGTTTTGAGTATCTCCATGCAGCTACTAGTTCAAACGCTGTGGCTCCAGAAGATATCTCCCTATAAGCTGTCTATGATGACTTGGATGATCTAAGTTGTCAGGCTAAGGCTTTTATCTCCCGAATGGAAAAGTCGCCACCGATGGGTGGTACTGTGGAGGATGGTTCAACTGCCCACCATTGTAGCATTGCGCCTGTAATTTGGTTAAAAACTCTAAGTGCCAAGATGTTCCATTGTTAGCTTCTGGGGAGGTTGGTCAAGATTGGCCTTGACTATTTTGGTGATTTGGCTGAGCATCTAAGTACAATTCACTCTGGGGGGCTAGGATTGCTAGAATAATGTGAGGGCTAGTTTAAATAGATGTATTTGTAATGTTGTGGGAGCTACTAAGTGTTCCTTGTCTAATGTTTGAATTTGATCTGGGTTGATTCGATGACTTCATCTTTGTCGAATTGATTGAAAGAGGGAAAAGAATATTACTAAATCGTTCTCCGCCTATAGGCTAAGTGAGACTCGGTGATATGGGTTGGACAAGAAGGGGTGTTTGTGTTTGACGACGAGGTTGAAGGTCTAGATATGGGGAAGTATTGGGGATTTGAGGATCTGAGGGGTTTCCTAGCGACTGAATGAGTGAGGGGTTCGGGTGAGGTCGATCATGCTCTGAATGTTGGCGATCTAAGGTTGGTATTTCGGTATTGATGTTGGGTAGATGGAAGGCAATTTGAGGAAGATCTAAAATGTGGACTAGGTGGTCATGTGACTTCAGAGATGGAGGAGAGGGAAGCTGTACCATCGACAGCGGAGGTTTGATGCCAATCAATGAGGTTGGGTTATGAGGCTGCGATCCTTCTTTCATTTGAAAATGTTGGGTGAGATCACCATAGATATCGCCCGTAGTATCGTCTTTGTAGTCGACTGGACTGGATTCCATGGGATTTTGTTTGTCCCTGTGTTGTTCAAAAGATACTCTATGGGACCAGTAATTACTCGAGCTTGCCGGCGTTGCAAAACTTCGAGCGGGTTGACCTCTTCCCCTGCGCCGTACTTGGGTGAAACCGTCTTCATCCGGGATGGGGAGGGGATGATGGTAGGGTTGGGATTTTTGGTTGCAATGTCTGTTGTACTTCCTCAGCTTGAATGTTCTAGATTGTGAAGTGTTGGATGGTTGAAAGCCATGACGTCATTGATGCTCTGGATCTGGGATTTTCCTGGTCGACCCCTCACCATCAGAGTTGTGCTGGGAGTGATTAGTATTGTCTAGTGAATTCAAGGAACTGAGAGGACATTCGCTGGTAACAGCCGAGGGTCTTCGTAGTAGACATGGATCTCCGTCATTCCCTTGGTATTGTCATCTATGTGAATCACATGTGTCCATCCTCGATCTAGATTCAAAACCACACAAAAACGGTGTGGGTGTAGTGCCGGATTAGGTGTATCTTTGGCTAGAATTTGGCCGAGAGAACCGACGATGGATCTGAAGCAAGAGATATACTCTAAAGGCAGATTGTTGAGTGTCAACCAACAAGGGTGGTTGAAACCAAAGGGAGAGAAAGGATTAAATGATGGACACCGGTAGTGATAAACTGTTTCCCCTCCCAGGAATCTATGTAGAAGAAGGTTAACAACCTTTAGAACTATTTGCTGGTTATCTAGTTTGACATACCTAAATCCATTCCCCGCAGTTTTATGCAGGATGACGGAGTGGGGAAATAAACTTTTACCTAAATCGTCTATCCAAGCAAGTGTGGCAGATCCGTCGAGGGAGCCCCTACAAAACTGGCTACGACAACATGTTCACGAATGTGACAAATCTCTTGTTGTAAAGCAGGGAAGTCAATAACGGAGGGTGGGAGTACCTTGTGGGAGAGAATTAGTCTCCCTGCCCCGTGTCGGTGCATGGACACTAGAAGAACCTGGCCATCTGTTGGAAAAAATGGATTGAGTCTACAGTCGGGTTGATGATGTTCTTTCTGCCCGTAGTGTTGTTGATGTGTCTGGTGGCCCTCTGAACTGTGAAAGTCGTTGTGGGATATCGTCCCTGGGTATTAAGCGGCAGTGGCGGCAGGTTGGTGCACATGTGGTTTTGCTCCCGAGGTGTTTTGTTCGAGTTGAGTTTGCTGACTGGTCCTACCCTGCGTCTGGCCTGCAAATCTGGCATTGTTAGAGATAAATGCTCTGCCAACTTTCTTAGCATGTTGACGGTGAAGCTCCAAGAAGTGGTCAGCGGTGAAATATTGACCCCCTCTAACGACCTTGCTATAAGAATCCATACTTAAGTCAAAAATACTATCTTAAATGAGTTTAGCGCCTAAGGTCCCTAGTGCGAAACGTTTCTTCAGATCTATTAGGGTTCGGGGAGAGATCTGGAAGCTAAAAGCATAGTTTGAGTGACTCGTTTATGGATCTGAGATCACCACTCGCATCCCTCTAGCATGCGCAAATCTATACGGGTAGCGACTCTCCCACGGAAAGCAGCGATGTTCTTAAGCAGCAAGAGAATCCACAGAGAAGAGGCGCTAGAGCACCGTCTGCGATCACCATCACCGTTCCAACCTAGTGTTACTTTGGGAGTCTTTTTATCAACTTGGCATGTTTGAATAGTGTAGAAAATACCCCATGAAAAAATGAAAAATAATATACATTCATGTAGCATTGAAGTTGTGAGTACCAAATACTACACCACAAGTACCAGTAACTATCAATAAAGCCTTGAGTAGTGCAGTAAAGCCTCAATAAAGCTTGGAAGCTCCTTTGAAAGCTCCTACTCCTAAAGATCTCACAAGATTCACTAAAGCCTGAGTTTAAGTCTAAGGTTGAAACACCCGTTACTGTTCTGCAGTCCAATTCCATCAATAGACCAGCCCAATTCCGTCACCAACTTTGGCCCCAATTCCGCCTAAAACCACACACACACACAATTTTCTTCCTTTTATGACAAAATCAGAGAATTCTATAACAGAATCAGGGATTTTATGACATCAACGGTTACGTGTCACTCCATTAATAGAGAATATCTAATACTTGATTAGGCGGTCATGGGTTGTTTAGGGGACAATTTTGACCTCACTCTACAAGTGGTTTTGTAATCTCAGGGCAAAAATTCACAGAAATTACAATTTTAATCAGAAAATTATAATTCCACTTGAGTTTGATCCGTGAAACAAAAACACACCTCTAAAAAATATGTGCCCTTCTTGAAATTAACCCCAAGATAGTCAGATTGCAAATCAGGGGGGTGATAGGTAGTTCTACCTTATATTGTGGTGAAGTCAGAGAACCTTTTGCTAAAGTTTACAAAATATTCTAAATCACGTGAAACCAAATTTTGACAAAGCTAATCCCAACGCATGGTATGCTCTCACTAATTTTACCAATCATAATCAACAAATGTACATAATTCATTGGAATCCTACCAAGTGTAGCTTACAAACTAAAGTAGATATATACATTACAAAAAAATTTGAAACTTGAAGAGGCTATTACAATTATCCTCAAATTTCAGCCATGGTGCAATTATTGGGAAATAAAAATTAAAAAATATTTTTCAAATCATTAATTTGATGTGGTGATGATATGGCACAAGTAGTGCCACATCGGATTTATAATTTTAAAAATATTTTATAATCATTTTTTCTTGTTTTTCCACTACAGACATCCCAAACTAGGAATCCATTGCAGGCCTTTGATTTTTCCTAATGGTCGTAGATAGAGCTATTTAATTAGGATTGTAATTAAGTGCAAAATAGTGACAATTAGACAAAATCTAAATGCAATAGACTAGACCCCCAAATCCACCTTATATGTGGTCATCCTTACATTAAGTAGAGAGTATACAATTGAACTTCTTATTAGTCAAGTCTTAGTACATTAATAATATTCTAAAATCTACCAAAAAACTCTATGGTTTACTACAAATCATCTTTCAATTATAATTTTTTTTAATTTAGCAATTAACATCTATATTTTTGGAATATTGCTATTTAGTTGTTACTAGCATCTAATATCATAAAACATTGAAAGTTGTAGATTTTGTAGTGTACATATTTGTTTTTTATTCATCCTAATCTTATCTCATTGCATTGGATGTTTTCTTTTCTATTTCAAAGCATTGCAAACTTCCTTTAGTCATGTGTTTTATTTTATTCTCCAAATCAAAATCATCACTAAGCAACATTAATTTTTAAGTATAAAAATTCTTTTAATATTAAAATCAATTAAATCATTAAATCATACAAATTACAAAAGCAACCTAATCTAACCATAACTAAAGCTTCCTACATGTTTTGTTCCAATGTTTCATATATTTTTTTGTTACAACAATTAAACTAAGTAATTAACAATAGGATCATATAAATGTTCAAATGTGTACAACCTCACAAAGTTTCACCAAGATTCAAAGATGCATTTCAAGGTTTTAATCATCAAAGTTAATCAAAAATGTCAAAATTAATTGTCTTAACCCTTGAATGGGCTTTTGACCATTTTTTTCAAACTTCAAAGTTCCTCTCTGTATACTCACATTTAGCAACTATATATGAAAACCAAATCATATGTAGTACAAGTTCTATACACAAATTTTGAGGTTTCCACATAGCAATCTTTCATAGTGTTTGAGAATATAATTAATTAATTACTCTATTCATTGTGATTTTCTTAAAACCAATTAAGCTTACTCTTGAGGCAATCAAGTCTATTGCAATGTAGAGACGGTCAAGAGATGGTTTTCTACTTTCTATGAGCACTCATGTCATCTTCATTGAACCTTCAAGATTATTTTTATTTGGCTAATATGGTATGAAAATGGACACTTTGGTCCAAATAGGCATTAAGGAATTGATGTGATTGCATGAGGTCCTAAAATAATAACTTTTGATTATGCATACTTTGAATGTGCAACAAGTGTACTACAATCAATGATAGTGTAGTAATTACATGTAGAGGATATTCACAATTGTCATTTTAGAAGTCACAATAAAAAAGTATCAATATAGTACCAAATTTATTTGTAAACATTGATGAGAGTGATAAATACAACCAACATTTTTAATGGAATATGAAATCTACATAATGTTTTTTTAAAGTTGAAAACCACTTTTTTCACACATGAATATCAAATTATTCATCCCGTTGTGTCATGCAATGTTTTTTTAAAGCTGAAAACCACTTTTTTCACACATGAATGCATCCTTGCAAATCATAAAATCAATAAAAAAACTAATCAATGGCAATCAAAGGTCATTTTCGTTTTGCTTTTTATGCACAAATGGGGAGTCTCCATTGCATTAAAGAGAAACCAATAATTTACACCCACAGCAAGGTTTTAACTTGAGACTTCAGGCCATGAATATAACACACCAATTGTATATTATGAATGTACCTTCCAGTGTAACATAAACAGGTCCATGTACAGCATCTAAAAGAGAAGGACAAACAACTGCAGTCCACGGTAATGCTTGTTTGAAAATTCAGAAATGTCCTAAAGAAAGAAACAATAAGTACAAGTCTCCACACACTCATGTCGTGCAGTCTGATGCAAGTCATTGAGCATGGACCAAATTCTAACTGAATGCCTACGTAATATGTGTCCACTTCCATATGTACAGAGGATCATTTTGGAAATTTCACGAATCAACGTAACAAAATGTATCAATAGAAACAAGAAACCATGCCCAACATTTTTTTAAATAGAAATATGTTCTGAAAGTTAGTACTATACGCATTGAGAGTAGCGGGACTTTCATTTGCAATTCAAGAACTAAGGGGGTTAATCGGAGTGGGGCTGCATTTCTAACAACAGTCAGTGGTGTGTATATCCCGAGTGGTTGTGGTGTGAAGACCGGCGAGAATCTAACAGGATTTGTCGGAGAGAACCTGGCTTGTAGTGATGTTCTGGAGCTTGGCCATAGCCATGACCATACTTAGAACTATACGCGTCGTCGTTGTCGTCGTAGTTGTGACCATGACTTGTGTAAGGACCTGCTCCAGACGATGTGTGGTTCCAAGAGGGTGTGTAAAGGCTGTGCGAGTGCCTTGGGAACAACAGCCGAAACGGGTTGTGAAACTTTTGCGGCAAATAGTGATGATGACGCTTCCGAATGTGCTTCAAGGCATAGTGGATGGTGTTGTTATCGACGCTCCCCGTCACAACCAGTTTCTTGTTATTGTATGCACTTACTACACTATCCACACCTGCAACCGATTTAGATTTGAAGCCAACAGTTAAGAAAATGATCTGATGTATACAATCTGGACAGGGCAAGTGGTAACCCCTAGCAATTAAGGTAGAGGATAATAAATCGGTAGGGACCTGATGTTGTCATTACACTTACTTCTATTACCAATAACTTGAACATACATACATACACATACATTTGGATGGACTTATTAGCATGACTTGGCTTACTGTTGACAGCCACTTACTCACTTTTAGTGGTCTACAAACTCCCACTTTGCATTGTGAAACTCAAACATAGTGATAAAAATTTGACCTCAAAAGATTTGGCTCTTTCACTCAAACATCCCTCAACAGCTCTATACATCTCCCAAAAATCATGTCAAGGTGCTTAAAAATCACAAAAATAGTATCCATGATCAACCATGAACACCAGATAATAATACTGTTCTCTTGAATCTCACCTGGAATGTTTCTCAGGGCTTCTCTCAATCTATCTTCGCATTTTGTGCAGCATTTTATTTTGATGGGCTGCATAAAACAAGTAGCAACAGGTAAGATTTTCAGAACCCTCTGCTTGAACACACCTAGATCTCCATCATTGAGGGACGGGTGACAACTGTAATTTCGAGTTTAGAAAAGTCTGATACCGGTTTCATGTCACGCGTCATATAATCTTGGGTGTACTGAGGATCCAACTCATGACGATGGTTGTGGTCGGTATAATCATAGTAGGCACTGTAACTCCACGCTGGCTCCATGCCCTCGTAGAACAACTGCAAAACACACGTCTTATGATTGCTTAAAACCTCAGCTTAACATTTTACTCACTTTGGACGACATCGGTGTACAAATTTTCAAAAACACATAACTTCAGGAGATAGGTGCTCACCTCTGTCATCATGGTCATGTTGCACGCTCCTGCCTCTCCAATTTAGGCTAGAGAATCACTGCCGTATAAGTGACCAGAAGAGCCAATCTGCCCTGCGAAAAGAGGTTTCAGTATAAATTGCAGCAAAAAGATTATCCCTCACATACTTCTCAAAAATAATGGAAGGAGCATCAAGCTGCAGACCCCACAGCGAGATGGGATGAACTTGGAAAGGGACGAAACCAGAGCACATATATAGTTCCGCACCTATCACGTATTCGACAGAAGTTTACTATACAACAAGATACGGCTCAAGAGATTGCTCAGACACGGAAGAAACGAATTTGAACTTCGCCACTGTTTGGAGAAGTTTCAGCGGAGAGTCGGTGGAGATTCGATTCCAATAACATTACCGACAGAAGCTATACTCGACGACTCCACATTCCACAGAAAATGGCAGCCTGCCGAGCCTTCGATCAGTGGACTAAGAATAGCAGTTGAACTTTCAGAGAATCCTGCCTCAGAACAGGGATCAAGGATAAACGGCAGTAAATTTTGTAACAGGGCATCAGTATTGGAGTGCCTCAACTACTGGAACCGACAAACTCCTCCGGACAAGTTCGCCGTGTACAAGCCATCTTCTCTCTCCGCGTCTTCCTTACATACGGTCGAAGGAATAAGGACAACTCAACGTCAAACGCGTGAACATACGCCATCGATGCTGAAACCACGGAATTGAGAGCGATTTTCGCTATACTAAAATTTAAAAGTGGATATCTACGAGTACAGATCGGGAAGAACTTACAAAACTCGCAGTGCTTTCACGCGAGGGCTGACATTTTGGGTCATGCTCCGAGATTTCATATTCGCAATCGAGATTCCGCTGGCAGCCTCAAACTCAGCAACAAGTCCTTAAAGGTCAGTGACAAACTGGTTATTTACTACAAACCGCAGAGAAACCCTAGTTTACACGATACAAGCTCGCCCTTACTGAAAGTCTTTCTTGAAATCCATAGACGCTGAAAGATAATCCTCGTGGTAATATTTCCGAGCGCTTAGGTCAGAATGAATTTCTCAAGGTCGGTTTCTCTCTGAAACTCTAGTCCACATCGCCAAGGGATGACAAAAGGCTTCACACGAACATGCAAAACCTACTCAACCGACTCGTCCAATTCCAGCCTCGTCCCGGAAGACGGTCTCACACTTAACGGTATGCCAGCCGTCCCGATGGCATTCAAACCTCAGAGAGTAGATAATCTCGGCAACTTTAACTAACTCTTTCACACTACGCTCGATACTGGCGCCAAGGGACGTGAGCGCATGCGCGGCAAGAACGGCGATGACAACAGCAACGGCAAGCACAGGCCACGAATCCGTCTGCATCGGTCTACGTTAACTGCTACAACAATACTTGTGCACGACAAACCACCTCCTTCAATTTCAGAATCTGTGCAACTCATCCTTGCTGCCACATAAAGATCTGGTCAGTCTGCTAATTTGCTTCCCCAATTTGCTGCATAGAAATAGGTTTACAAATTGCTACATCTGCAAAGACCACCACTAAACTGGCTTGGTCAGTAAACCTTAGGAGGGCAGTTACGGATTAACCAAGACATTCCCAAACCAATAGTGTACCAAAGTCTTCCCGTCAAATGTAAATCCTTTTATAAGCATTTCAGTTGTCGCAAAATCCCATTTGCCAGTGCACTGACAGCAGGATGGGTGACGGAAAAAGTCGATGCACATACCACACCATCTTGCAAGAAGTGGCAAAGGAATCAGAGAACAAAAATACCAGTAGAAATTGAGGAAAGGTTTGCACAACATTGTACAAAATCTGTCGCGTTGGAACAATAGTAGAACCCTTTGTATCCAACTGCACTATGTACGGTGTTCACAACATTGGTACAAAAGACCTTCAACAAATACACATCGACCTTGACCATCTCTAACAAAACGTGCTCTGGCCATTTTGGCCACAAAAATGACGGCAGGGTCGGTTGCTGGCAAACCAGAGGTCAACAGCCTACTTCACACTACCGGATGTCCTCTTCCATGCAATCCATAGGTGGATCTTTCTCTGCAGGAATCACCGCTTCGCCACTACTTTCAACCCCTAAAGGACTGGCATCAGCATCATCAACTGCCACCTCACTCTTGACTTCAGGTTTCACAACCATGACCTCAGGAGACCTGGTGTGCACAACTGAGGAATCAAACAAAGACGCAGGCACTCTGCGAGAAGTGTTCCATTTGGAGCGCTGTCTTTTTGGTACATTATCTGCTGAACGCGTAATAATAGGAGCTGGGGCACTGGGAAGAGCTTTGCCAGTCATCTGTACAGCACCCTTACCAATTCCCACCTTCAGCTTTCCTTTCCCAACAGTACGAATATCACCAGCGCTTCTCTTCAGAGGGAGCGTGTATCGCTGCTGTCGTTCCAATGCCTCCATTATAGAATGCCGATTAATATAATGTTCATCTTCCGTCTCCTGTTAACATTTCCAATCAAGACATTCAGTAAGCAGTGTCAAAGTAAACCCCAAGCTCAGATACGACCCCCAAAACCATTTCATTGATTACCATGACAACACGCTCGTTACCACTCGCCAAATCTTACCACAAGAAGTGAAAATAGGACCTGCACAACACTCGTAAAGATCTACGTCTCCATGCAAAACAAGAACAAAAATGCAAAACCAGATGGTGGCGTGTTCTCCTTACTTCGAACCTTTGTTGACTCTAAAAGCAGAAAAGAAAATAAGCAAGATGGTTCACTTACCTCATCACTAAATGACTCTTCGCTGAGTTGCACTGCTGGGTTTGGATCTTCTACGATTCTCCACAATGGAGTTTCAATATCAACATGACGTACTTGTTCAACGAAGGTGCTACCCACATGCACAGGCATGACCATATTATTGATGTCGAAGTCAGAGGCCCTGCGTCGTGGCAACCCAGAACCTGAACTCGATCTTCCCAAACCGCCACTAGAGGATGATGGAGGCCCTCCCCGTGGTACAGCCCTTGGGGACGGCAACGCTTGACCAGATGAACTACCTCTTTGAGGAATAGAAGGAAATACACGTGGTGAGAGGTTAGAGACACCAGCTTTTGAAGTCGCTGTACTATTCTTCCGAACAGCTGCTTCTTTCCTGAGTATATGCTTTTGCTTTTTCACGCGGACTTGCAACGCTTCAACTTGCCACAGAATCTTCTCCATGGAGTCGTGCCCAACAAAGGCAATATCTGCAGCCTGCTGTTGTTCCAGGTATTCCTTCTCGGCAGTGGTTTCTGGTTCAACTTTGCAAACAGAACACCAGGTCAGTAAAGAGTTGTAAATTAGATTTATTCCAGTAAGCAATGAGATTCATCGCATTGATGATTGTTACGGATATGAACAGAAAGTAAACAAAGACCAAACAAGGGGAGACAAAGAGTCTACTTGCAAGCAGCCATATCATAAAACATAGTATATGCCAAACGCAGACTAATCGCTTGATATTACTACACTTTGCAAGACATAAATTTACGCCAAATGCAGTCATGTCAAGTCTCGTAGACACCAATAACTCGCGACTATGATACGGATGTTATGATAAGAAAGTCCATAGAAAATGAATTTGCGGAGAACTAAGGTTAGACACACACTTTCAAATTCTGTCTGTTGAACCTGCTGGCTATCCACCTTCCCTTGAGTCAAGCCAAAGTCATCGTCTGATTTCCGCTGAGTCTTCCTTTTCTCTGCGGCAAGAGTTGAAGAGAATAAGATTGTGCAGACACTTATTGACCTGATCACTTTCATCATCAGACGCCACATAAAAAATACACCATAATACTAT
This sequence comes from Rhytidiadelphus loreus, assembly GCA_947034895.1. NCBI lineage: Eukaryota > Viridiplantae > Streptophyta > Bryopsida > Hypnales > Hylocomiaceae > Rhytidiadelphus > Rhytidiadelphus loreus. The sequence goes on along the minus strand of OX344761.1, from coordinate 49,157,409 downwards.
CGTGCGCGGTACAGTCGCTACTGTCTTAATGCAGTACATCTTTACACAGACTACACTGCAAGACCTAGACGACCTAAGTTATAAGTATCCTACCTCAAGTAGACACACTACATGAGACTTGTGCTCTGCAGTCATCCAAGACAAGCAGCCCATGCTCAACGTAAACTCCAGACCTAACTAGACAAACAGCACACCACATAAACTATAACAATTATTATATGAACCAAAAACTGTTGATATATTTCATCCGTGATATTTCATCCGTGATAGTAAACATATAGCATGTTACACGTGAACAATGCTCAGACATGTCAGTGTTGCTAAATCCGTAAGTTCACTTGAGAAATGACACTGGCAGTGAAAGTGAACTTTAGGAATATCCTTCAGTACCATATCGCGAGAACACAGGATGTCTTCCCAAATCCAGGTCTAGAGCATCCTCGGCTTTCTTGCGATGCTTGCGATGTATGACGTGGTGGTTTCGCAGTATCTTTACTGGCACAGTACGAGCCGATGTGCCTTCCCCAACCTCTCCTTCCCATCGCCAGATCTTCTCAGTTTGAGCACTCTTCAATAATTTATCATACTGGACTAATTTAGCCTGGATTGCCTGTGTTCGTAGCTCCAACCAATGACACCTCCACTCAATGCCACGTCTGGAAAGCCTCCAGTCTGCATCTAATGCCTTCTTCCTTCTGTTTACAGAAACATCATCTTTCCTCAGAATTCAATAACATCCGAACATCTGCTACACCAGATTTTTGTCATAAACTTTCAACAAATAGACTATCAAAGGTCGCGCTATACCTCTCACTTGAGGGAAGTCCATCATCGTCATCCAGAAGCCCAACTGCTCCATTGCCATCACGTAAAACTGACTCAGCTTCGAACATTGACGGCATCTTGTCGGAATCATCTTCACCTTCCCATGCACTTCCAGCCGAGTCATATGAGCTTGAAGATTCGGTGGCATCACCTTCTGCAACGAAGCGCTGATCCTCTGACTTGACATCCATCTCTCCTTCTAAATCAACGTCTTCATCTGTTTGTCCAAGTGTTGATGGAATAGTAACAGGTAACCCTTCTGAAAAACTGCGACAACTCCCTACGATTCGCACTTCCTTGCCAACATCTGATTTCAGAGCTTCTTTATGCGTTGATGTTTCTACCGAGCCTATATCTGGCACTGGATGAAGGAGAGGCGTGACCTTTCCAGACGTCTCATTTTCCCGTCTCTCTACTTTGGATCTCTGTGTCAAATTAGTCTCCTTTCCAACTGAGGCACCATTGCAAAGTGAGGCAGCTTCTGAAGATGGAGGCATATTTTCAGCTGAATCAATAGCGGTGCTTGATATAGCCATCTTCAATTCTTTGGGAACCAATGACTTATCATCTTGATAAACCCTAACCTCCAAATTCTCAGAATTGGAATTTGCCGACACGCCAAATTTGGAATCCACACTGGCATGTGATACACCAGTTCTGTTCAGTGCAACCAGGCTCTCTCCACGGCCCTCGTATTCCTCTAGGCGCTTCTTGCCACGACGAAGAAGATCATCAGCCGCAGCCCATATAATACTACGTTTCTGATTGCACCGGAGGGCATTGGAACAAATCCGCTCAAAATCTCCCTGCAGACAGAAGGAAACCACACGATAGTCTTAGAGAAGCAATTCTCTATTATCATCAGAGACCCTCACGTTAAAAAGTAAAACTGCACATTATACACATCATCGTTCCCTGGTTATTCAGTCTGATATTCCATTGAACGTCTCGAAAGGTGAATTGTCTCAGAGTTTTTAAGAACTACAAAGCCAACCATGATTAATCACAGAAACTTCACAATACTCAGCTGTAAGATTCGATAATGATCATCGTCACTTGCTCACAAAGCCCAAAAAAAATTTCGAAAAAGTGAACCGAATGGCTGATCCCACGCACTCATTGATGGATGACACAATGCCATGTTAAATTTACAGAGTTTTATCACATCTAATACCCTCCATACTAATTGTGACGGGTGTTAAACTCCAACATAACACTGAAGAATTACGAGTTTCCTGTTTCAGAAAATAACGATTGCTGAACATACCACAAATACGCGCCACGTAAGATACTGTTGAGTTCGAATCTTTTCTTGCATCATTGCAAAGCACATTGAGGACTCGATACCCCTTGAGTGATTGGGTGCAGAAAATCCATCCAAAGAACCCATAAAATCTCCTCTGGAATCTAAGCTGGTATGCGCACGATCACATACGGGGAAATCAGAATTATCATGCGAAATCATCAATGTATACATATGTGAGAACCGGAGCTCCTACCACGTGCTTGCTTAATGCAGAGCATCCAACACGCGTTTCAAAAATCTGAACCGTCTACATAGATGACCGTACGTTAGTATAGGCAACAGCGAAAAGACGAAGCACTAAGGAACTCCAAATGATCAGGGGGCATAGCATTCGATATGCATTCGGAAAGTTCAAATTCATCTGACATATTCTAAGAAAAACTGTGGAAATGTACGCATGCACAGAAGCGCGAAATAACAAAAGGTTTCAGGAAGTAGCTGCTCAAAGCAAGCTCGCAGAACATAAACTCAAAAAAATAAGGCATGCAATGCAGTTTGAAAATCCTGGCAATTGTCATGATTTAGCAGCATGAAGTGTCCACCGGTACTTCAATTTTCTCAACCATGTAGTAACATGACCCACACTACTGATGGCACGTAAAAGAAAAAATTCCAAGTTCTAAATTGACGTAATGGCCATGCAGACCATGAACGCATCTTCTGCGAGATGACACAGATACATAAAACAAGCTAATGCAGGAATTCTGCACAGCAGACCGAATCGAATGCCGAGGTAACCTCCACGACAAATTCATATCCACTACCTCTTCTCTTCAAAGTCTACGAGTAATGAGGTTAACATACAGGCAAATTCTTTTAAGCTCTAAAAGAGAGATGATGAGACCAGGACGAAGCCAGACTAAAGAAGAATGAGCGCTGAAATACTAATTGAAGTGAAGTGACCCAATACCTCATTAAAGATTCCAAGACACCAGAAAGATTCGTCACTTTCGGTACAGCAACGTTCTCCTCAACCGGTTGCATTCCGACTCCATTTCCAATATTACTCCTACCATTCTTCGATTCCTGCTCTGCGGCTTCGCATCTGAAACTTGTATCCAAATGATCCTGAACAATCTTGCAACCTTCGTCACAAGTCTCTACCAAGGGTACTTTCCCTGTTTTTATCAGCAGCGGATGAGCCAGACCCCTCAGTAAGGTGTCACCTACTCCAAACCAAGGAAGACTTTTCAAAACTCTGATTGGTGTCATATACTATATATAAGCCAGCTAGCATCATGTCAGCGATCGCAGCCCGAATAGAATCTTGCACGCGGCCAGAAAAGACAAGACCACAGAAACAGCAATATTTCAAAACAACGCAACTTGCAAAGAACGTTGAATGACCGCGACAAGAGAATGCATAATGCTGCTAGTGGTAGGTATTTACCGCCGTACAAAACAAAAACAAGACGTACTTTCAACACTCCCTCTTCCTACTCCAATAGGACCAGAAACCTCACAAAATGCAGGCTCTCCACACACTTAAGTCTTAAGACCAGAACCCTACCTGCACCAGACTTCCGGACGCACATCAGCACCGCCGCTTCCTCACGCCCCGACAGAGTCAAGAACTCATATCTCCTCGAACTAAAACCTCAGGCACCTATCTCCGCGTGTCTCCATTTCGGTACCACAACGCACACCACCTCCGCACTTCCCACCGAAATAACAAAACCGCATCCTATACACACTGATTTCACAATGTCCGCCTCGCGCTTTCGCAACCTCCTTCCCCTTCCCCCTTCTTGAACTTCAAGTGAGAAATAAAACACTAACGAAACTCTGACTTCCTCTCGCCTGCTCCTCGACTTCGTCACCGAGCATACACTGATAAACTACCGCGCACACAACAAACTCTCGACGTCAAGAACTCATATCGTCCAACGAAAACATCAACACCTATTCCCCGCACCTCGCCATTTCGGCCTAAGAACGCACGACCAAACCCGACGCCTCCACATGATAGTGATTTTCAAATGCTTGCGGCACACGCTTTCTTGATCTTCAACTCCGAAACCCTCTCCTCGCGGCGTCGTTCGAGCTCCACCAAGTCAGAGCACATGTCGCGAGCTCCACAAACCCCAAACCTGGCAGCCTGGCTCCCTGAAAAGCGCATGCAAGAAAGGGAAGCCTGGAGAAAAGAAACGGCTAGAAAGCGACAACGGGACGGGAGACACGGCAATGGCGAGCGAAGTTCAGTAAGTTCCCAAGACAGACGAGACGAGACGAGACGGAGGCGCTTTCTTTCCCAAGGAATCGCATGGGCATCATCAAAAGAGACTGGCTCTGCACGCGAAGTCCTCGCCACCCTAGGCAGCGACACTTCAGGCCTTTCGTTTTCTTCGGAGGCGATGCAACAAAAAGACGACGACGACGACGACGCCGTGGGCACTCTGGCAGGCACGGCACGAAGGGAGACGGTCCCTGACTGCCCGCGACGACGACGACGACGAAGACGACGGTCCGAGGACGAATTCCGGTTTGGTCGGTCCGTTGGTTGGTCCCGGCCTATGGGCTCTCAGCGGTCGTGCCAGCTCACGTCCACGGCCGCCGGATTCCCAACGAATCGATTCAATCTCCGGGACTGTCTGCTTAACTACACTAATTTATGCTGTTAGTGTGTGTGATCCAATTAGTACTCACTAAAACGATAAATGTATTTATAAGGGGCATAATGGTTGTAATACAAACTAGCTTGACTTGTGTTGTTGTCTTAATTATAACATAATATAATTATAACATTTATTAGTCTTTGATTTTGATTTTTAGTTACTTTTCCTATATTCATGTGAAGAATCTTTGACCTAACATCTTTGGCCTTACACATTATCCTATACGAAGGTCAGATTCATCATAAATTAAATCATTTTTGTAAAAATAAAAGTGCCACATGTCATCTTGTGAATGGCCTAGGGTGATGTGGATCCCTGAGAATCTATCGTAGAAATTCAATTTCGGCACTCAATTGTCAAATCAGACCTTCACATACAATAGAGTGATACGGATCTTGTACACCTTGTTTGAGGGATCTCCAATGCTACTAAGCACACCCTTCCTACTACAAATATCATAGAAATCTCGACTACCGTTACAAATAAATAGACCATCAAATTTCATAATACATTAAATTAAATACTCAATAAGTTGTCGTGAGTTTGATGTAGAATTTTATAGAAAGAATTTAAAGCAAAAAAAGTGAAATAATGGAAAAAAAAATTGTCATCATTTCTATCATATAGATCAAATGAAGTTCAAATCATATCTAGTCATTTCTAACACACAAATCAAATGAAGTATGACTATATTGAGTATGATACAATTTTGTACAACTAGTTTTGGGTGACTCAATATATAAATAATAGAACATAATGATTCACACAAGAAATTTTGTGGATTTTATCAATGCCATGTTTTTTACTAACACTAGTTATAACAAAATCTAAACCATAAGTCTAATTGAAATTGACAAGCAATGAGAAACTCAAGTTAAAATACACCTACACTAAGTGTCTTCAAAATATACTTTCATTTTCACTTCATATGCACGTAAGTATTGCAACTCTAGAAAGTTTCTTCATACTTCTAAACAAGTAGAAAAACATCAACTACATAAAGAAGAACAAAAAACCAAGGTGGAAAACAAGAGATCAAAAGAGAAATCAAGTCACTAAAACCACTCACTCCCCAATAAACCCAAAACTAAACCCTTTGCATTGCAACTCATATATGTAAACCTCAAAAAAATATCTATAGGATTGAAAACATTTACAACAAACTTAAAAAAACATTATACGGAATATAACATCTTTGCAATCCAAATAAATCAAATACTAGACACACCACCTACTATTTTTGTAAATAACCTCTTCATACTTAGAACAACACAATCCTACCACCACATTTAAATAGACACACACTAATCACACCTACATTGCTCGCTACGGTAATAATGCCACACGAAATTAAAAAAATACTTGCTAATAAATTCCTAGTATACAAATGGACCATTCAACCATCTAGAATAAATTCCTAAGGGCTTTTGGCTATGGATTGCAAAACTTACAAGATATGATATTTACAACCCCAAAAGCAAAATAAATTTGACAACTAGACTACTAGGATTACAAAACTTACTCCTTACAAAACAAACATCAATACATAGACTCCTACAAATTTTAGAAGCATCACACTCAAATGAACCAACATATAATTTCAAAGATAGTCTAAACTCACTCTGTCTTATTTCAACACACTGAATCATGCACCCTACAATGAAACATGACTACCTTGATAAAAACAATGTTAGCATCAATTGCCAACATGTTAAAAAATTAGAACATAACCTCTCTATCTAAATAAAGTTAGAGTTGACATAAACATCTTTGGAATGAAAAGCAAATATACTAGCAAAAGTAGATAGCCCAAGAAGTAGCCAACAAGGATATAGACACCCTCAAATAGATTATGAAAATGCCCGTTCAAAATCTTTCTACTTACATAAAGATAATTGACCCTCATTACATCTCACCCCTTACAAAAGTTCTATAAGATTCTTAAAGCTTTAATAAAATGAAAGATATAGAAAATTAACTAATAGACTCTAACTTTTTTAGTATTAAGAAGTGGTCAAACGAAAATGACATACACTGCAAAATCTCTAACAACTTTTGAGAAAATCCTTGTATCATAGATGCACAATAAAATGCACTATTAAAATGGAGAAATAAGATAATATATGGATAACCACTACAAGAAATTGAGTGTCCACAATGACTTTGAAATGACTACAAAATGACTAGAGTAGTCATTTTGTAGTCATTTCAAAGTCATTGTGGACACTCAATTTCTTGTAGTGAACCTACAAAAACGTATTTTCTAGCCTACACTATACCCAACAACTATATGTCCATTTTGCAACCTACAACAATCAAACATGTAGATCCATGTTCTTCTAGTATGTGATGAAAAACACATCAACATTCTCAAAACAAGAAGACATAACAAAGTCGTACACTAACACCACAAGCTTCTATTTCTACATCTAAAACAAGGTATTTCACATTAATGAACGCAAGCATATTCAAATCCAAAACACTAGATAACACAATGGTATCATGTCTCCTACCATACTCTTATTTCATATCTAGATTTCAATGTGAAGTACGACTCAAACTAGATATACTTTATTTACTAATCCAACTCATGAACTCCATAGTCACCATTCTTCAATCCAAATACCAACAATCCTATATAATTCATTTAATTCACATTCTGCAACGACATGTACTTTGAATAAGCTATACAAACTAAAACACTAAAATATCATAACTTCCTCATTAATATATATACAAAACTACTAATAACTATTACAATTGGAATCCATGGAGCATCACATAGACCACCTATCCAATCTCTACATGAAAAATTCAAATTCCAATGAAAGACATTAAAAACACTCTCAATGAAATAAACTCAGTTGTGATAAAATACTCTATGACTACATTATTGACTAAAATAAGATTAGGAAACAAATAAAATCCATACTTGTAAATCCACCATATAAACTATAAAATCTATTTGCAAAATGGCATGTATTAATCAAATATATTTATAATACAAAGCACACTACCTTCAAGAATATATAATAAAAAGAACTCTAGGTAGATCATACCTAGAATTTCATTGTCAATGATGATAAAAGAACCAAATGAATGTACAACAAAAAGTTACATCATAATTCATTGAAACCATTGCAACTCCATCCATCTTTAACTTCCATCCATCTTATCAAATCTAAAGTAGCATGTATAAAATCCACACCATAAATCCTCCAAAATCCCCCACCCACCTACTCATTTGCAAATGAGTCTACCAAAATACACCTCTCAACATAAACACTCTCATGCATAGTCACCTTATAAAACCACAAATCAATATGGGTTTGTGTATTGTGGCTATTACAGCCACTTTTGGGTGCATAGTGACACTTCTATCACTATGCACTCAAAATTTTAGTTAATTAATTTTAAACTCCTCTCCAAACCCCCCCACCCCGGGTTTTAAAAAAAAATAATTAAAATTAGTTTCTTAGTTTTTCATCTCCCTCCCCCTACTTGTAATTTTTTGAATGAGGTTTATATGACAAACAATATGGGACAATGAAAATCCCGTATCCCATATATTGTATCCATGTCGTATCCGTATCCGTATTGTACAATATTTCAATATCTAGTATCTATATTTTGGTATCGTATCCATATTCTAGTTCTCTATCTGTATTTTGATTCTGTATCCGTATTTAGATTTGGATGGATGGCTTAGATTCAATCTGAAAGATCAACGGCTTAAGAAATTTTTAGAAATCAATGGCATTCTGGAGGGGGAAGCATTTAAAAAAAAAATCAACGGCCTATTCATTTTTGGAAGAGGGGGGCAACTAATGGCAAACCAAATGTGTGACTGCCTCTTTTGGATGCATAGTCACCCTATAAAACTACAAATCACATTTTGAATTGTAATATTTGCATTTGGATGAACTCTATCAAAACCATAAAATTTTACACTCCACACAAACTCCTACAAACCACTAATATGTGTCTCCATTATAAAACCTATAGAAAATACTTCACCTTAAATGATATGAAAGATTAAAATGTTAACTTAAGCCAAACCAAATAAATACCAAGTTCGCACAATACCATACATAATAATACACAAAATAAAAATAGTGTACATCATAGTGTACGACAGCTCTAAAGAATAATACTACAATACTTAACATTCCAATCACAAATTAGATCATAATCACTACAAACCAATCACAAGCAACTACTAGCTCATAAGATTATTAATCATGTAATTTTGAAGAATTTAATTAATTCTTGCATTTTGTAAGTATCAAAATTTATTCAGATGAATGTTTGTCGTTTTATTTTATTTTATACAGAAATAGGCACCTATATTTTGACCCTCGTACTTAGTGCACTTTCCAATGTTTGATTATAATGTGCAATTAGAACTATCGCATTTGCACAATAATTTAGTTTTGTAAGAACCAACAACATTAGATGTGTTTTGGCCTGCCAGGAAGGCTATTTTAGGTTGATTCTCACTATTGGGAAACCAGACAACACTACTTGGAAAAAATTAATTAATTTTAAAATTTTAGAATATTTTTTAGAATATTAAAATAATAAATAATAATAAAATAATTTTTTAATGTCTGCTGACGTGGCAGTTTCTTCACTACATCAACAAGCTGCATGGCGGAGATTCCCAAGATTGAGAACACAAAGGAAACTCACAGCCCTTAGCAAAATTTGAAACTCATCTAATGAATCAAACTACTAATCATCTCTAGAATGTTTCATTACTAAAGTACACCACATTAATTTGTAAAATTTTGTAGAATGCAAATTGTGCATGAATTATGTTTAAGCAAAACGCTACTTTTGAGATACATTTCATAAACACCATTTTTCAATTTAGCCCCTATATGACCAAGGCCTTTTTTCAGCCAAAAAACACTCAAAACTACCATTTCTATAGCAAAGAGTAAAAAGAATTTGAAAATTGTTTTTTTGCACAACTAACCAAAGGATCTTACACCTAGCTAGTATGAGTATGTGGGAAAAATTTCAAAAATTTTGACCGCACAAATTGCAAGATATCTCCGTTTGAAGTGAAAAAAACAAGTTTTTCAACACATTGTGAGACTATATTATTTGACTTTGAACCTTCTTAACTTAGCTTTTTTGCACTATAGAGTTTTGAGCTTTAAATCTTTGTGGTGGAGACTTGAATTGAAGGTCTAGAAAAAAACTTTAAGAAAGCTTGGTTTTTATTCTTAAATTTTTTTTAAAGTAAAATTAGGTACGAGATAGAAGGAAAATCTAAATTATTAATATCTCTAAGATGGAATTAAAATGCACTAATCCCAATTGTGAGATTGTTTTAGAAAGCAAACTACACCACGTAAAACTTTTTTTCTGAAAAATCATAAAAATTGCATTTAGAAATGAATCCTATAAGTTACTTTTTCAATAAGATGTTGTAATTGACTGAAAAACAAGATTTGTCCATAACTTTCTCATAACAAATCCAAATCGAATCAATCAATCTTTCCATGCAGACAAAATTACAATCTATGAGAAAAAAAATTAATTTAATTCAAATTTTTGAATTTGTTTATTGCCCCCTCTCCCCCCTTTTTCCTCGCTTTTGTTTCCCAACACTAATTGAAAAAAAATTATATTCCGATGAAGCTGATCAATTTTAAAAAGTTTCAAAAAACTAGGTCAAAATTTCAACCTATAGGTACTTGTCCAAAATTGCATTTGTCCCTCGAAGGGACAAATGGTCCTTTAGAGGTGTAAATGACCTATTCGGATTTAACTTTTTGTTATTTTTGGTGTTATTTTTGCATGATTTTGGCTATGTTTTATGTGGATGATGTTCTAAATTCGCAATTTTGGGTATATATTAGCCTATTTGGAGGGTCAGTTTTTGAGTAATTCCAATTCGGAAGCAATGGTGGAAGTTGATTGGGATGTGAGGAGTGGGAGGCGTGAATGAAAGATCCGAGTTGGATATAAGGCTGGTTATTCCAAGTGGAATGGTTTGAGTTTTATTCCAAGTCGGAATTGTCATGATCTTACTCTGGGGTTTTCCAGTTGTGTCCCGATTTGGTTTTTGCTTGCGAATGGCAGTTAGGGTTGTAGTTTTGCTTGTGTGCAGTGAATGCCAATTTGGGAAGTTGTGTTTATGGTTTTAATGCAGTTATTTTTGAGGTTCCTATTCGGCAGTTTGTGGATTTTGATGTGACGTCCAAGTTGGTTAAGGAACCGCTGTGCTTGGGGTTTTAAAGCTGAGCTTTCCAATTTGGGAAGCTACCCAGTGTTGAGTAAGTCCGCTGCGAGTCCCAGTCCAAGTTGGCTGTGTAATTTCTGTGTTTTTGTATGTTTGATGTGAATGTGTGTTTGTGTCAAGTCGGGGTGACTTGTGTGTTTCCAAGTTGGAAAAAGTGTCTGCAATGATGCCTGTCTGTAGTCCTATTCGGAAGTTGTGGATGAAGGCTGTCCAGGCAATTCTCGTGGAGAGAAGAGGAAGAAGATCCAAATTGGAGTTTTAGTGCTGGAGTTTAAAGAGTATTATTAGAGTGTTATTAATTTCCAATTTGGGAATAGATGTTGAGTGAATCAGCATAGGTGAGCTGTGGTGTAGCAAAAGAGTTTGATGAAATATTTCCAAGTTGTAGAAGATGTTTCCAGCTTGAAGAACAAATAGTAAAATGAGGGACAGTGGATTGTAGAATCTTAAGTCCAAGTTGGAGAGTTTTTGGCGAGAACCAGTTGTGATAGAAAAGATATAAAAGTGTTAACGGTGATTTATTCACCAACTCAGATTTATACAATGATAATTTAATCCAGTTGGTGTTTGTGGTGATTATATGATTGATTGTTTTACATCAATTTGGAATTGTGTGCTTGGAGTCCAAATTGGTATGTATGCATGTGTGTATGGGTTTTTGGCATGAGGATTGAGTGCAGCCTGGTTGATTCCCAATTCGGTCTGTGAAGTCTGAGTGAAGGCGAGGTTTTGCCAAGTCGGGAGGCTGTATAACAGCAAGGCCAAAATAGGAGTCAGAAGTGATTGATGCTGAATGTTATATTGAAAAGAGTTCAAGTTGGTATTTTTAAGTGAATGCAATTGGATAAGATGAGAAGTGTCATGAATGATTTAAGTTGATGAGTGATAGTAATGGAGAGTAAGAAAATACCCAAGTTGGGTAGAAAAGATTGCAAGTTCTATAAGTATCAGAATTTTGAGAGACCAAGTTGTGAAGCTGTGAGGCAAAATTCCTAATTGGTTGGTGAAAGTGTTAATGCTGGGAAGATGGGAGACAAGATAAACCAAGTTGGTGAGTGTTCCCTAGTTGTGAGTAAAAAATAGCAAATTGGAGAAGAAGCAGTGAGTGTGCAAGCCCAATTCGGATGTGCCAGACAAACTGATCAAGCCAAGTCGGTGATTAAGAGCAGCTGCAAAAGGAAGGACGATTTGGAGAAAGTTTGGGTGCCAACTGGGAAGAGAAGATGCTGAATCCAATTTGGGAAGATAAGCTTAAATGATAATAATTAATAAATTAAAAACAAAAGAGAAAAAATAAAGAAAAAATAAATAATTATTTTAGTAATTAGAGAATGAATGTAGGATCAATTATCTATTCTTGGTGTTTGTTTAGGCCAATTAGGTACATTTAGAAACAATCCTATTAGAATTACCTCCCTTGGAATGAACATAACTATATGTTGGGTAAATCCAATTAGGTTCCAACTCAATCTACAAGAGGTTATAATCAAAGAAGCCAAATGTTGAGATTTTTTTTCAATGTATATAGTAAATTAATAATATACAAATCATAAGCCTTTGAAACCACATTACATGTGTTTTGGCTCTCGGGGAGGGGTGCGAGTTCCCAACTCGAAATTCCCCCGAGAACCGCCAAAATCCGCCGTTCCCGGCCTGTGCTGACTTGGCCGAGAGACGGCCAAGTCAGATTTTTCGGAAAAAACAAAAAACAAAAAAACAAAAAAAACAAAAAAAACTTTGTTTCTCATTTTAAGGACTTAAAATTTTTATTTTATTTTTTCAAAAATAAATAAATTTGTCAGCGGCATTCTTTGATTGTCGAGGGAACAACGCCGGAAACGGCCCCGAAACGGCCCTTAAAATCCTGAAATCTCTTCTAATGCAATAAACAATTAAGATTAAATTTTAGATGTAATGAAGGTTTATTGATGGCTATGGTACATTAAACATTTTACTAAAATTTCAAAATAAGCCCTAATGATCCAACACTTACATAAAGTTCAGCAAGTCACAATGATAGTACTATGCAGACCATCAATTTGAAGTATCATATATTGTCTAGATGGATAGATGAATTCCTAGGCATCAACTAGATGCACTAGAAGATAATGAGGGGTTTCGCGACTATGAAGAACAACTTGTTTTTGGGTTGCATCAGACATTTGCTATTGGTGGACAAGTTGCATGTGGAATTGTAGTCGCAAGTCACGATAGCCTACTTGAAACTTCATCAATAAACTTTTCTAATGTGGTTGCTTCTGTAGTATTTGCTACCACCCGACATTGGTCATTCAATTGATGCATTGTCCAAGTTATTGGAGGCTCATTTGTAATTAATGTATGACTTCATTGTGACTTATCTATAACTTCATTGCAACTCATTGGGACTCATTTTTTACTTCATTGCGACTTGCTTGTAACTTGTACATTTCAGAATTTCAAATTTAGCTTATCTTTTAAATTTCAAAAGCTTGAATATTAGTATTTAATAGATTCTATTATTTTAGAAAACTTTACAATTTTATAGGTTTTACAATTTCTTGGATTTTATATATTTTTAGACTTCTATAGAATGTAGAAATATACAAATTGTTAAAAGTAATCTATATAATATAGAAATCTATAAATTGTAGAAATCTACAAACTACAGAAATCTAGAGATTGTAGAAATCTCTAAACTACAAAAATCTAGAGATTGTAGAAATCTAATAATTTTATTTAATCCGTTATTTTATTGATATCTAAGCAGGAGCAAGAGAACTTGCTCAAACTGCATAAAAACGTGACTTACAAAAAATTATTACATTAGTTATTACATTAGTTGTTGTGTTCTAACACAACAACTTACAAGTTTTATATGTCCAACCTAATGGTACTTTTGACAATTGATATGAGACAATCAAGAAATGACTTTGAAAATGAGTAAGAAATGACTTTGAAAACGATTAGGAAATGATTAGGAAAAAACTAAAAAACGGCTATGAAATAATAAAGATACAATTTGGAAATGACTAGGAAACTACTAAAAGACGAATACAAAACAAATTTGCATTTCACATAAAGATACAATTTGGAAATGACTTTGGAAATAGTTGTAGTCGCATTTTAGCCAATTGTGGCAGACATATTTTTCATTTAGTGATGATAGAAGGGAACATGGAGGGATAAGAAACAAAGAGAGGAAAGAGAGGAAAATGTCAAGAATAGAAAGGAGAATGGATTTGGCAAGGTATAGATGCTGATAGTAGGAGATGAATGAATCAAGAAGCACACTACTATGATTAAGAACATATTGAAGGAAAGAGAAGTAAAAAAAATAGGAGGAAGGAGCAGAAGAGAGAGGAGGGAAAGGGGAAAAGATAAAGGGTAATGCTAAAATAAGGTCAAAGTTTTGAGCTCATAATTATAATTGTTATTGAGTATAGTATCAAAAATATAGAAGGAAGGGATGAAGGTCATCAAGAATTATAAGTAAATAAACAAAGAATAAAAGAATAAAATAAACAAACACTTGAATTGAGAACCTAATACAAAAAAGGAGAAAAAATAAGCATAACATGGTAGACGAGTATTACCGTATAAGATATATTCGGGTACAAAAATAAAACAAACCTATATAGGAATAAATGAAGAGTAAAAAAAATGAAGGGATGAAGGGAGGGACAAAAAAGAAGCAATCAAGGTACTAGAAAATAAAATAAAGGAGAAAAAATGTAATTAAAGAAAAAAAGATAATTCAAAGAGAAGGAAAAAAATAATAAAAATAAAAATAGAGAAACATGAACATCACAAAAGAAATGTGTACTCCAAAACATAAGATATTAGGTGCACAAATAGAGGATACAAAGAAACAAAAATAAGAGGGGGAAAATGCAGTAGGAAAAAAAAGAGGAAAAAAAATTAAAATTTGAAGAAACCAAGGAGACTACGGCTCTAAAGGAACGTTTTTGGACTTGCCTTTCAAAGGCAAATTATGTGGATTCTCACTTTTACAAGTTTAGTTCTCTCTTTTGAATTTCATCCTAATTCTTGATTTTTGTAACTTCCTAATGATATATGTAGAGGGTTTAATGATGTGGTTCTAAGTATAACATTTTCAGTCCCATTTTTCAATTTCATCCTTTTGAAAAATAAATTCTAGCAACCTCATACTTTGTCTTCTCTAATTAATCCATATTTCTAATGTATTTAATTCCTTAACCTTTAAAGATCCATTCGTACTAACACCAATTGCACTTTGGTTAAACTTATTTGTAACTTTCAAAACATTAATTTAGTTATAAATTATAACTAAAAAAACTAAGATTTAGGAGTGTATTGCTTCTAATCCATTTTTAAGTTTGAAATATTCTAAAAATTATATTGAATTATTGCAATTCAATCTCTATATGTTAGAATTCAAGTATACTTCTTTTGGTATTTTCCATAGATAGAAGGATTAGGGTCTCTAATAGGGCTCCATTGTTATCTTTGTTGATAATTATGATTAATTTATAATCTATAATTAATTTGGAATTTTGAAAATTTAGTATCTCATAATTCAAAAATCTATAAATTTGTGAATTTCTAAATATCTAACTAATAAATTTAGAAAGTTGAAGATTGAATGTTTAGATTTCTAAGGTTTTGATTATTTAGTTTGAGGATTTAAAAATTAAATTATATTTGTAATACTGAATCTTCCAAAAAATTTACAATATTTTATTAAAAAAATTGAGTAAGCTTTTTACTAAGTTATTTTTCTACAATTTTGATAACCCCTAAAGATTGGAGGTTTCCTCAAGATTTTGGGTTTCCAAAGATTTTTTATAAAGTATTCCTTAATGAATGAATTTAATCTTTAAATTTGAATCAAACTTATTTATAGATAACCATAGATTACATCTGAATGGTTAAATATGCGCAAATTATCACTAATAATTTTGTATTGTGCAAATAAATTTTAAAAAATGAATATTTTAAATTTTGATTATGAACAAAGTTTTGAATATTTTTTTGATGATTTCTTTGTAGCAATCTTGCCAAATTAAAAAATTTAGGTGTGATCATTTTTCAAGTTTCATCTTCAATTATATAGTAAAAATTCTCCTTTAGAATAATTTTAAAGCAAGAAAGTCATAGAATACTTCAATTCAAAAATTCATAGAATATTTATATAAATGAATCTTCAAAATTTGTATGGTAAAATGTTGAATTATGGGTATACTCTATATACAAAAAAGGTTAATGAATGAAATAACAACCTTTAGTGGATGAAATTCTTTTTTCCATCCATCATTTTCTTTGAAGACATTTTGACCTTTAGGGGTTAAAGTATTTTTTAAATATATAAAATAATTAGAATGAAATAGTCTTTGCTACTAAATCTTTATAATAATTGCTATTGTTGACCAAACTATCAATAATACAAATAGTTTCTGAGAAATGGATTGACTCTACTAACTTATTATTTACCAAATTGTCGGTATGACCGAATTCATTTATGGAGTTGGACTAACTGAACTACAAGCACTAATAGAAAATCTGAAGTTTCTATTGTTTTGGTTGTGTTGATTTGGGTCAATTTTCTACTATTTTTGACAATCAAGTCATCTTTTTACCTTCAATACTATATCTAGATCCTTTAAAACAACATTTGGCTGTGATCTATTCAAGCTGTATTACTTGTCAACAGTTAGTTTTAAATATATATATTTATTAAATTTATTAATATAAAATGAAATTTAAATTTAAGTAATAAAAGTGAATAGAGTATAATTTAAAAATAGAATTCCATCAATTACTACGTTGTTTAGTCCCTTCTTTTACAACCTAAGCTCTACTACACCACTATTAATCATTCAAATTTAAATATTATAAACTATAATTGTAGTTCTTTTTATTAAATTTCTTAATTTCCAATACATTATAAAAAATCTTATTAGATTGAGAGGAACATCTATATGATTTTAGCAATGCCCAAAAAATTGATAAGAAAAGTAAAATTTAGACAATTCAAAATACTTTCACCCTCAATTTATTATTTTACTATCAATAAATAACATAACTTTTGTAACAATAAAAAGATTACATGGAGAATTTTCTTAACCCCTAAATGCTCAAGGCCTATTTTGAGCTTCTTGGAATTTGCTCTAAATTGAACAAAATGCCAACATTTTGACAAGTTGTATCAATTTTTTTCAAATTGTAATTGTACAAATTCAAACTACACATGTTAGAGATCTCATAGGAAACAAAAACACAACAATATCACTTTTGGAGTGAAAGATTATAATGTTTGACCATGAGGGTGTTAAAACTACAAAAGTGATGTGAAGTCTTTTAATCCTCTTTTCACAAGTCAAATCTAAAAAGTTGGTGTCCAAAAAAATATGATGCTAAAGGGCCTAACATATATACCCTAAATCAATTTATGGCTTTTCAAAATCTACTCCATAATTTTTTTAAATGAATTTTGAATGTGATTTTTTCTCCAAAATCTAGTGTATTTGAGGCTCATTTCCAAGAGCTCTCAACACTACGGGAAGCCAAGATTGCAATGGGTACCCTTGCACAAAATTTTGAATAGAAAAATCACTATGATTTATATTCAAGATCAGATTTTTGATGCTAAAACTAGACTTCAAGATGATCTTTTCAAAAATATAAACTACTAAAAATAGTAATTTGGTTAGGTTTGATTTAACTTCAAAGTTTTGCAAACACCAGATTTGGGTGCCTTGGGCATTTAGGGGTTAATGCAAAAGATCTAGCTCTAAGCAAGAAATATTTATCATGATTTGTGAAATTTGATGTGAGATAGGGTCCAATAATCTTACAAACTATCGGCTATTCTACCATTCAATTATTTTTATGTGGTATAGAAAAGAATTGGAATGATTTATTTTGCATAATTAAGACTCAATTTGTACACAATTCCAGTTTCAGAAAAGCACAATTCCATTTTTGATGAATTTTTAAAGTCAATTTTCATGGTTTCACATAATATTTTATTGAAAACAATTAGTGATGAATTCTTTTATTTTATTACATAGATATCTAAAGAACAACTATACACACATCTTCCATATTAAAAAATACCTCATTAAGTAACAAAAATATAATTTAGGAAGAGTTCAATGTGAGGTGTCATATAACCAAGCTTTGTAAAATAGATATCTTTATATTTTAACTAGATTTTGCTAATTTACCCTCACATTGTAACTAATTTTATATATTTGAGGATGATGGTACAATTACCTCCCCAAAATCTAATTACAACAAAATGATATCTATTTTTCAAAATTAGGACATTATCACCCCAACATTGAAATCTCCATAAAGGAAATTGTGAAACTTTTTTGGAGATGCTTGTTGAAGGAAAGATGTACATATGAATGTTTCCTATACATCTCTTGAGTCAAATTAAAATATTCATCACCAATATTTTTCAATGAATTATCACATAAAACCATAAAAATAAAGAAATAAGTAAAATCATTGTCCTCCACATAAATGCAAATAAGTTTATCTTGTGCACACATTTTTAGACACTCAAAATGACTTTTTCAATGTTTTTACTACTTGCAACTCTCATCTCCATAAAGTTTTTAGAAATCTCTTACTTCTAGTTTATCTCTTCATCGAAAGATCTTTTAGCATGAAATTTTTACATCATCTTATTTTGTGCATAAATTTTGGAGAATTTTTTCTTATGCCACATTTTTGTGGATAGAATATATGTAGTGTTCTTCTTATTATCCATATTTTGTTTTACTTTTGAATGTATCTTCCAAAAGCTCATAGTACTCCTCTACTTCCTTCTAAAATGGCCAAATACAACAAAATCAACAAGTGTTTCATGCTCTCATTCATCTAATAGAACATGAAAACCTACTATAAAAATATATTTTTTTAACCCGCTTAAGCATTGGACCGAGCATCGGACATTTAAATTGCAAACAACAACAGATGAATATAAATATTTCTTAAAAATACAATATCTTGTTTTTTTCATCCATATAAATATAAGTAGATTCTTCTATTAATTCTCTCGCATTTTTGTGGTATAGATTCTTCAAAGTTTAGAAAAAAATTCTACGGTTCAAAAGTGTTAAGTTTGTTTGACCTAAAAGAATTAACTTTTCTATTACAAAACATAAGCCATCAAAGACAATTTGAATAAATAAGTAAGGCAATACACTCTAAATGCGCCCATCTTTTTCAAATGGACTTTATTATTAGTTGGAGAATGGAGGGTGATGGGGTAAATAATCCTTAAATGAACCATTTCAGCAATTGAATGAATTGAGGATAATTTGTTTTTTTATTGCAAGAGCCAATTATTGTCTTTGATTTCCACACATTTCTTTACAAATTACAAGTGGATGGATTTTAGGAGACCTATGGTGACAAATAGGTGCCTATGTTCCAAATATTTGAAAATTTATAAGTAATTCAAAAATGCTTAGAAAATACCAAACCACTTGAGTTTGGTCCCACATCTATTTTTCTTTCTTTGAAAAATAATCAAAAAATATTTTTGTACATGGAAACCTATGAAAAAGGCGGACCAACCCTTAAATGATTGCTTTTAGAGCATACTACCTTACATTGCATGAATGGGGGGTAATTAGGAATGGATTGTGTCCTATATTGAATTTAACATATGCTTGATACAATTTTGGCTCAATTTGATTATATTTGTATGAAACTTGGCTAGTTTGCCTTGAAAACTTTGTTAACTTGGACAACTCTCTTAATCCCTTTGGATTTGGGGGTAGTCAAGAGTTCCAAATTGTGAAAATGCATTAGAAAATGCAACTTAGAATATTAATTAGATGATGACTTTCAGATGAAAAAGTTGTAAGAAAATTTCTATCAATCAAATCCATATGGTGGAATCAACTACTATACTATGTAATATTTTCAATATATTTTGAACTAAAAAATGAAAATGCCTTTGAAAATTGATTATAGATTGGATATTTGTAAGATTTTTACACCATAATTAAAACTTAATAGTTTGAACTCAAAGAAAAAAAAACTTACAAACTTTTATTTAACAACTATCATTAAAATATTATTTTTAGTTGCATTATATAATACATCTTTACAATTTTGGAAATTTGGAGTACACTTTTGTCTTTGGTGTGTTTTCACCTATAAGACACTCCAATTAAATAATACCTTAAATTGTTTAACAAGACATTGTGAAACAAAAATTTAAGTACATCATCCATGGCTCTAATAACACCCTCAAATCAAAAAAGAAGGTTCCAAAAAACTTTTGTGAATCAAGATAGTATAAACATCCAAATCTTTTTTAATATATGATTCTTTAAAAAATTTATAACTTGAGAAGATTCAAAGTTCCATATAACTTTTCTAGATGGAAGATATCCTAAAAATTATAATTCCAATGACTACCTTTAAATCAGAATTGGTTTTTGTATTAATATATAAAAATGTTAATATGAATCACAATGTTCCTATATGAGACAACATGTTTGAAGTTCTAAAATGTTGAAGCCACCATAAGTCCATGACATGAAGCCCTTGAATTTTTGAAGTCTCATATAGTAACGTATAGTTCTATCGGGAGTTCTATAATTGAAGCTACTAATGTTTTTGTGCCATTTCTATATATGGCTTCATTTCCTACGAGACTACTTTAAAGACCTTTTCATCTATGCTTTCATCTTATAGATTCTACCATGTGAATCCATGTGTCACTTAAAAAAAATAAGTATCCATTTTAGATGACAGTTGTTTTGAGTGTTAGTGAATTTCATCCATTAGTGTATCCTAATCTACATTTTGCTTGAAGTGTCAACTTACATTATTTCAATGATGGGAACACATATTTGAAATTACATCTAATAATATTTCTCAACAATTCTTTTCATACTTCAATATTTCTATGAGAACAAGTTTAAAATTTCCATCTCTAAATTTTTTTAATTCAAAAGCTAAAATTGATAGTTATTAGTAACATGGAGAAAACTAGAGTCCACATATCTACTAATATATTAAGTTGAATTTCATCATACACTTGTATCAAAAACAATTTAATAATGAAGCAAGTAAGTGATATGTTAGTTGTATTCTACTTTAAATGAATTTTTAAAGCCTAAGAGGAAAAGTATGGCACTAAATTGTGATCCATAATGATTCCAAAAATTCTTTTGAAGTATTTATTCACATAATTTATAATGCTTCTATAATAGATATTTTTCTTGATGTAGACATTATTTATTAAATTTTAACTAAATTTTAACTAAAAATACCATATTAATAATATTTTAATAGTATTTTATTCTTACTTGATGTGGCATTTGCCCTTTTGTTTCTTTAAATTTATTAAATTTTTTCGTAAAGGATGAATACTTACTACTTAAGTTTGTACAAAGTAATCGTCATTATACATGTAATGCTTACTGTAATGAATATTTTATTTCCATACATTTTTTTGCCACAAGATCTTTTGGTATTTTTTAATGTTAATCATTTGATATTTACATACTTGATTTATACAACTATTCAAAATTTTGACACATTAAACTAAATTATTTTATAAATATTTATATCAAAATAAATCATTTTCTTTCTATATATTTTTTAATTTAACGAATTGAAAATTTTATAATTTATAAAAAAAAATAGTGACCTTAATTGGATAGATGCAATGTGGGACTTAACCCTAAACTACAAATTTTGTTAATAAGAAAATTTTGAAATTTTGAAATTTTGATTCATTTATAGTATATAAATTTTTTAAAAGAAAACTCTATTAGAAAATCTTGGACTTCCACATACTCTTCAATGGATATATTCTTGCATAATGGTAAGAAAATAGTTTTCTCCACTCATCAATTGGATGTGAAGATTCATTGAATCTTGAGATTTTTAATACGAACATTTCTTTGGATAATTTTTGGCCATTAACATAGTTTTCTTAAATTTGACACAATTATAACATCATTGTATAAAAAATTATACATATATTTGGATGTGATTTGCAATCAAGAAGGATCTAGACTCTACAAAATAGAATTGGCCGGATTAGACTTTAAAGTTTAATAAATGCCTCATAAATAAATTCTAATTATCTTCAAAATTAACTATTTATTTTCAATTTTATTATACTATTGAAAGGCTATTTGGTGATTTGGTTTACAATTTTTAAATTCCAACAATGTTGCATTTTGGTGTAAATTTTGATGAACCCTCAATTCATGCAAGTTTTTTGTAACTTATTGATTGACATATATTTATATATTTATCAATTCATAAAAGGGTTTTGCGATAGTAATTAGCATCATTTAATCTTCCTATGAATGTGTGCATTTCTTGGCAATTAATAAATAGTACATATCAATTACAAGCATTTTGTTTGCTTTTGCTATCTATGAATAATCTCAAGATTTTCAATCTTTTACTTTGTGCTTGTTGAAGCTGGTTGTTCATATAATTAATATAGAATTCTATATAATTTTCAATTGAAAGTCTTAAATTTTCAACAAGAAATATACAATAAAAGCACTTGAAAACTATAAAAAAACTATAAATAAGGTCTAGCCACCTTCATCAACTTACTAGATTTGCACACTTGTGATGTAAACACCTGGGTGGATTTGGCTTGCGATACAACCAAAAATATGACAGGTGTACAACCATGTGTATCTACTTGTTCATTGCCCATGTCTTAAATGCTTACAATTGGTTGTGGTTGGTTGTGACCTACATTTAACTTGAAGTGGATTGAAAATACCTCAATATTATCAATAGTATTGTCGAGCTTTCACTTTTGATAACGTACAATTATGTAGGCAAGCTTCACACTAGTGACCAAAGGTCAAGACAAATAATTCTTTTGGTCATGGTCCTTGCTGAGCTTTCACTTTTGATATCATATTTATACGTGGGCTTTATAACAGTGACAATAAGTCAAG
Organism: Rhytidiadelphus loreus; assembly: GCA_947034895.1. Classification (NCBI taxonomy): domain Eukaryota; kingdom Viridiplantae; phylum Streptophyta; class Bryopsida; order Hypnales; family Hylocomiaceae; genus Rhytidiadelphus; species Rhytidiadelphus loreus. The sequence goes on along the minus strand of OX344761.1, from coordinate 49,134,474 downwards.
AAAATAATTCAATCTCTTCATTATGGCCCTTGCTAAGCTTTCACTTTCGATATCATACCTATACGTGGGCTTTAGTGGGCTTTACAACAATGACAAGAAGTCAAGAAAATAATTCAATATCTTCATCATGGCCCTTGTCGAGCTTTCACTTTCGATATCATACCTATATGTGGGCTTTAGTGGGCTTTATAACAGTGACAAGAAGTCAAGAAAATAATTCAATCTCTTCATCATGTTCCTTGTTGAGTTTAAACTTTTGGTATCGTACTTGTACGTGGATTTTATAACGGTGACAAGAAGTCAAAACAAATAATTCTCTTGGTTATAGCCCTTGGTCTAGAACCATGGCTATGAGCCAATTTTTGATATATACATTCTGTAATGGAAAGTGGAAATAACCATGCTATTATTTGAGAGTGTTTTTTACAAGGAAATTAGAAATAAAAAATAAGTCATGATATGATAAATTATATGCTATAATAAAAGATTAAAACTTTGAAAAGCGTTTTATCTTTAACCCCTAAAGAACTAAGGCATAGTTTAAGGAAAAATTGTGAAAAATTTCCACATTTTAAATTAGTGAGAAAAAAAGTTCAAAATTGAACTATACAAATTTTTACTTGAATACTATGGGAATGTAAAGAAAATTTTTCAGAAACTTTGACCTCAAAGATAGAAAGATATAACATTTGAAGTCAAAAGAAAAAAAAAATCCAACATTGTCTAATAGGGTAGGAAGACTTTGACTCCTCCTAGAGTAAAATTTTTACACTACACTTAATAATTTTTTCCATTTGCATCTTGTATCATGTAAGTTACATATCTACCAAATTTGAAAATTATAGGAGGAATTTTACACATTCTACTTGAAGCTACCTAGGTTGCCCTAAAAAGTTAAGGGCAAAATAACTTTTAATCCAAGTACCGATTAGTCACTCCAATCTCACACCTTCTGTCAAAATTTTCATGAACATCCGACCAAAATAGACTTTGTAGGAACCTACTTAACATTTCTTGCATATGTTGAAAGGACACTTGGTCCTTTAGAAGTTAATAATAATTCCATTATTATTGTGACAAACATTCATTTTTTTGTATTAAAATTGCATTCCAACAATGAATTCTATATTCAAAACAATGTTCAATAGTTTTTTAGTATGAACCTTATCAACTTCTTTGGGATGATCAAGTCATCTTAAATATTCTACAAGTGATCTTCTTTAAAAAATTTGCTAACCATAAAACCTTCAAATTTTTCAACAAGTAGGATTTATAATTTTTTTTTCATCTATTTTGAGTCTCGATTAATATAGCCTTCATATATGAAGCTTAATGTAAAGTGAGTTGTGTCCATTTTCCTCCACTAGTACTTAGTATAAAAACATAAAATCCACTCACCATCCATCTTCTTTCACCCTCTCTTAACCCCTAAAAGTCTCAATGCCTTTTTTTTTGTGAAATTCCACTCAAAACTGCCATGTCTATTTTAAGGTGCAAAAAACTTTAGAAATTGTTCTTTTACAAATCCAACTAGAAGATCTTGTATTGCATAAGAATGTGGAAGAAATTTTAGAAACTTTGACAATGTGGATTGCAAGATGTTTGTGCTTGAATTGAAAAAAACTATTTCTTTTGTACCTTGCTTGCGCAGATTTTAAGGCTTTAAATTTTCTTCACTTAAAATTTTTGCATTGCCAATGTTGAAATTTAAGAAATTTATGTTGAAGAATTGAGTTGAAAGTCTAGGAATTTTTTTTCATACAACACACATTGGATTTTTATTCTTTAACAACTTATTGAGTAGAAGTAGATCTAAGATTGAACAAAAAATTAAGATGGAATTCAAGTACAATAATTTCAAAGGTGAAATTGTTCTGTCAAGATAACTTAACCCTCTCAAACCTCTTTTTTTTGAAAAGTAGTGAAAGTTACATTCAAAAAAGAATCATGTGGGTACTTTTTTTTGAGAAGATGCTTAGATTGGCTGAAAACAAGACTCTCCATAATTTTCTCATCACTAGTCTAAATATAATGCATCAAAACTCTCTATATAGATAAAAAATACTTTCTATGAGAAAAAAAAATGAAAATTTTATTTTGATAGTTTTAATTTTTTTTTGTTGCCCATCAATCCTTGTTTTGGACTTAGGAAAGTATAACTGTTGTTCTTAGGCACCGATTGAAATAGAATTATATTTTGAGAAAGTTGTTGAGTTTTTCAATTTTTATAAAAAAAATTAGGAAGTTAAAAGACCATGGGAGCCTATCCAAATTCCATTTTGTTCCTTGAGGGGGCAAATGGGACCTCTAGAGGTTAAGTAAAATAAATTCTACAATAAATAAATGATTCAAGATAATCTCCAAAATAGTTCAAGTTGAATAGAGATACACAAAGATTTAATATACCTCATACTTCTAGACATATTATTAATATTAAAAGCATTATTACAAATATAGTCTTCACCAAAATTCTCATTTAGCATCCAAAACATCATACAACCCAACAATGCATACCATAGTGACTAAAGACAATTTTCATGTCTTTTAGCTCTTCTCACTTTAACCCTTTAATTAAGTTCTTCAACTCAATGTTTTCAACCAAAAAGTTATAAATCTATTGTTTCTAGTTAAAGTATCAAATTTTGAAAGAAAAAAAATTTAGACACATGTAACTGTAGGATCTTGTAGTATGCTGACTTGAGAACATGTAAAAAAATTCAGAAATTTCCACCGCTTGGATTGCACAATATGAGCTTTTAAATTTCACAAAAACCTTTTTTTGGGCTGATAACCTTATATTATTCCCTCTGAAGGAAAGGAAAGATTAATTAGTAATTAGCCTTCCATAGATAATTGCTTATACTTTAGGATTCACAAAGTAATCATATTTATAGATAAAATATACTACAATTCATGGGAAAAAAACATTTGAACATGGAAAAATATTATTACACAAAAGTTATTAATTCTTGAGAATACCAAATTATATTGTTCTCTGTATTTCTTTAGTACTTTCAAAAATCAATTAAACGTTGTAATACCTAAAGATTTAGATGTAATGGTACAAAGACTTAAAGAATGTTCTTCATTCTACAAGATTGACCAAGAAATAATGAAAAACAAGTTAAAGTGTATGAGTTATTATTATTTTCAAAAGACCATTTAAATACAAATGCGAAAGGTGAGAAGATTGAGGCGGCAATAGAATTTAGTTGGTAAGTAGGAATAAAATAGAAGTCACTAGACTAATTCTAGGAATAAAATTAGTTAGGAGAAAGGGAGTTAGGAAAATTCTAAGAGAAATAGACTTAGACCTATTACCAAGGATAAAACAATTAGGGTTTTAATTAGTTTCCCTCAAACTGGAGAAAACTATAAAAGAGGAGAAATTTCCCATTTGAACAACACAACGACAACAACAACAAGACAAGCAAAAGACAATTCCAAAGACCAAGTCTCCAAGACAAACCAAATATTCAAGACTCATAAAAGACTTGTAACTTCAAATAATTGGATAAAAGAAAAACTTGCACAAATAGAAGAAAAAAAGACAAGAAAGGAAGGAAGCCAACATTCAAGCATACAAAACACAAGAAAAGATAAGGAATTCATTTTCTTCACAAAATCAAAGTCAATAGGAAAAGATGGCTATATAACAGGCTTTCCAAAAGATATATTAAAATAATAATTCAACTCAAACTCAAACCATGATATACAAATTGGAGTTTTAGATACACAGTGAATAGGATAATATAGATGATATAGAATCTTAGAAAGACAAAGAGAATAAGAAAGGAGAGGAAAAGTGTGTTCCATGGGCCCTACAAAAAACTAGGCATTTGCACTTCACAAGCTCACATTTGTATGAAAATGTCCAAAATGGTGGTGCTTCTTTGGATTCATTCTTCAAGGCAAGTTGGCTACATGCTTAAAATTTTTAAGATCATTTGGAATCATACACATATAGGAAAAAGATAGTAAGTAGAAAGAAATAGATAATGATTCAAAATACAAAATTGATAAGAATTTAGTTATGGAATTGAAAAATGCCAATCCCAATGGTTGCAGTGTTGTAATAAACAATCTACATCTTGTGATTTTATTTTTTTCCAAAATATATTGAAAATTGAGTAAAAGAAAGGATTTCAAAGTTTATTCCCATTTACAACAAAAAAATACATATTAAACATGTGTTCTAATTTGAAGTGTTATTCTTTTCATGCATCTAGAATTGACCAAAACTTTCCTAGAAGATTATGCCATAACTTTTGACTTATATTTTAAAATGTCTTAAATTTTAGTACACATGAAAGATAATCCTTGTCCACACTTTCTATTAAAGTTTCGGCCAAAAACATGGAAATCTTCTATTACACATATCTCATATCTATCCAAATTTGTATGTTGCCAAATTTAGTAGGCTAGTCCTTTAGAGATTAATCCTATACTATATACTAGTCATCTAAAATCTCAAACCTTACAATAGACCTATAGATCAATAAAAACTCTAGTAACAACCGTTATATCCATTACTACCTCTAAATCCTACCAAGGAATTCCTTTTGTTCCTTAAAATTTCTATGTACCGGCCCATGGTCAATCCGTCTTTTTATATATAAACTCAAATACCAACATTTGTAGAATAGACCATATTTATATTTAAATGCTAGCACTTACTTCAATCTAAAAAAATGTTAACCCAAAATAGGATATATGAAGATGCTTTTAGATTTTATGGAGCCTCCTTATCAATAAAACCATATAGGTTTGACATCACTCACATTTGACTTCAAGACTTGACATGGATCTTGAAATGAATAGTCTTTTAACCTTGAAATGACAAAGACAAGAGACTCAAAGTGTTCAATGAGTGACTTTTGAAATTCTTGCACCTATTCATCCTTTGAGAAAGTTTCCATCCTTTTAGCATTAATTTTTTTAACCTAATAAAATGGTTGGAGTTCTTTCACTTGGACCTTGGACCATCTTTGTTAATTCTCTTCCAATCATACTACAACTCTCAAGCAAAGCCCTAAGTTTCAAGCAATAAATCTTACCTAGATTTATTAGTGGCTACCAATAAACTAGAAAATAATTGAACATTTTGGGGTGAAATTGCTAAAAACACTAAATTCGTCCAATTTGAATGAATTTTATTAATTTTAAATAATAATATAGATGAAAGTACATATGAGGTAGATGGATGTCAAAAAAACAAATGATTGTTTTAATTAACCTTCAAGTTTAAGATGCATGTTGCTCTACTAAGAAGAAAATAGAATTTTAAGGTTGTTATTATCTATATGGAAGAAAGGAAGTTGCTTAAGGGCACCAATAAATAATGTCGGAGATTCTTGAAGCACCCATTTACCCCCTAAAGGTCCAAGGTCTTTCTTTTCACTTAAAACTACAATTTCTCTTACAAAGTACAAAAAGTTTATAAATTGTTTATTTCACATATTTTATTGTAGGATCTTGTACTAGACTAATATAAGAATGTGTAGAAGAAATTTTAGAAACTTTGACCATGTGGATTGCAAGATATTTGTGTTTGAAGTGAGGAAAACTAAATTTTTTTGTACCTTGCCTCATAAGATTTCAAGGCTTTGAATTTTCCTTGCTTAAAATTTTTGCACTACAAATATTGAATTAAAAAAAAATTATGTTGAAGAAGTGAGCTAGACTCTAGAAAAAAAATCAAAATACACACTTGATTTTCATTCTTTAAAAAATTATTAAGTAGATTAAATCAAATATGTGATTGAAAGAAAAATTAATTTGTTAGTAAGTCTAAGATGGTATTGAAACACCATAATCCCAACAATGATATTGTTCTAGCAAGCAAGTTAAACCATGTCAACTTTTTTTAAAATTGTAAAAATTGAGTTCAAAGATGAATCTTATAAGTTATTTTTCCCAAAACATGCTTAGATTGCCCCCAAAACAAGACTCTCCATAACTTTCTCATCACTAATTCAAATAGAATGAATCTAATCTTTCTATATAATAGACAAAAGATACTTTTTAACAAAATGAGAAATAAAATTTTGAAAATTTTGTTTTGACTTTTTGTCATGTTTTTGTGCTATCCGATGAATCCCATTATAGACTCAGGGTGGCATAACTTTTGCTCCTAAGCACCAATTGAAATAAAAATTATATCACCCAAAAGTTAATGTGTTTTTCTATCTTAAAATAAAACCCAAAAAATCACAACCAAAATTGAGATTGTAGGAGCCTATCCAAAATCCATTTTGTACCCTCATGAATAGTGGGATTTTAGCAATTTAGAGCTAAAAATTAATTTGGGGAGGTTATCCTTCTTGAAATATTTTCCAATAAATTTTCTTTGAAAGACAAATGGAATTGGCATTTGATCCAAGTCGTGTCATATTTTTTTTTGCAGCTTTATGAAATTAGTTATGAGTTTTTGAAGTTGAAATTTAGTGGGCACTAAAAGCATCCACCTCTTAATCCCTCAAGGCCCAAGGCCTTTTTGGATTTAAAAACATCGTAGCTTTTGAAGTGCTATAAATCTAAATGTCACTAAGTTATATAGATCTTAACCATACAATCTTGTATTGCACATGTTGTAGATGGCATGGATCAAATTTGAAGTCATTTGACCATGTAGATTGAAAGATTATAATGCTTTAGTGTTGAAAAAGGATGCTAAAATTTTCCTAAAAACACATTTGGAGGTGAAATTTGAATTCTAAACCTTCTCAAATGAAAAAACTTTAAACTACAAAGTGCTTGAAAATCAGCATACAAATACATTGGTGAAAGAAAATATCATTCAATTGACTCATTGTGTCTACCAAATGGCTTTGAAATGTCAAGAAAAGTTCCCAAAAATTACATCCAAGGTTGAACTTCCTTCTACTAAAATGCCTCTCAATCACTCATTATTTCTTGGATTGATATGAAATTTTATTGACACAAATTAGACCAGTATGTTCAACTTTCCCAAAAAGAATTATTGAAAACCATCATTGTATGAAGAAGAAATAGGCCGCCAAAGTTCACTACAATGAAAAACTATTAGGGTCTTGAACTTCGAATTTCTCCCAAACATTCAAAACACCCTATATTGATATGAAAATTTTACCACAAGAACTAGACTTCAAGGGAAACATTATCCAACAAGTTTTGTTGGAAAAAAACACTGTATGAAGGAGATACAAGCCCCCAAAGTTACAGCCATCAATTGCAGTTGTAAACTCAAATTATACTTGTGAACTTCGATTGGATTTCAAGAAACTAATGCATCTTGGATTGATTTGAAAATTTTACCACACAAACTAAAAAAATATGTGCAACTTCTCCAACAAGTTTTATTGAATTTGGACATTAAATGCAAAAGCTACATTACTTTGAATTGGACTCAAACTATGTGAGGCTACTTTTGAGCCCCTTGGGCGTTGAGGGGGTTAAAGTACACACTATTTGTATATTGCTGGTGCCGTGAGAAAGCAAAATGGACCTTTGTGTTAAAGAACACTTTTAAAGCCCAAACTCTTTATGGACCTCCTCCTACCATATACAGTGAATGCCCCATTCTCACCTCAAAGGTAGTGGCAATTAATGACAGGGCCCTGTATGTTAGGGAGTCCTGTCCGCTTGGCCGGCACAGTACTGTGCAGCTATGGTGCAAAGTCAAAGAGCTTCTCAGTAACTTAGTGTACAGTACTGTAAAGCAAACTGAAGAGACGCATGAGAGGTCGTGGAAGATGCCGGCTGGAGTGCCGGGAAACGGCTAGCGTTTATTTTAGCAAGCGCGTTGGTCAGAGGTCAGCACGGCTATTTAGAGTTGATCTCTTGCTTGGGAACAACGTTCTCTTGCAGTACTTTTAAGAAAATTCTTTGAGGGGCGACAACAAAATCCATGATCTTGTAGCCATTTTAGGATAGAAATCATTTTCTACATAGGTGTACTTGGTTCATGCAATTTTGATGATTTCATCTAGTTTTCAATAATTATTGTTCGTCATTTGGCAACAAAATGTAGTTTTCTTGACAAAAATCCAAAATTGCAAACAACACTCCTAAATTTTTTTGCCTTTTGGTGAATTGTTACCACTCAATTTAGTAGTGATATACTTGGAGAATTGGTAGTAAGTGTATGAACATCTCCATTTGTTCAATAAACTTTTATTTTGTCAAAACACCACTTCACTTCTTAACCTTATAATGTCATTGAGGACAAAAAATGTCTGATGGATTATTAGAAAATTCTTTTATGTAGGACAAAAGTGTATATGTTCATCCTTGGAATTTTGTGTGAAGAAGAGAGATCTTGCAGAATAGTTTGACCTCCAATGAATGCTCTTATTTTTTAAGCAAATCATTCATATAGTATTAAAAAAAATGATTTTAAAGGTGATTAACCCTAGAGCACTCCGACGTCCATTTTTTGAACAATGAATAGATTCAGATCCTCGTTTCTATCTCATTCTTGCTTGGATGAAAGTCATCCTAATTTTTGATGATACTTTATCAAGTTGTTGTCGTATCCATCGGTTGGATTTGGTGTTACTAGAATATATACATTTCTGAAATTACAAATGTGGAAGTATGTCAAGTGGTCAATTTGCATTGACTTTAGTTCAAAACTAGATGTGCAAAAATGAGGTCAAAGATGTAAAGGTCACAAAAACTTCAAAAAATCACCATTTGAAGAGAACCTTATTTCAAATCCGTTCCAACAAGTTTTACTCAAAAAATGATAATATTTTACTTGTAATTGAATTTAGAAGGAATTCTGAAATTTTCTTTTCAAAATTTATAGAAAAGATTGGTGATAGCATTAGTAGATCTAACCATACGGATAGAATTTAAAAATCAAAATCTACAGCTTTCATTTGTACACCAATTCCAAAATATTCTTCCAAATTGTAGTTTATAATGTTTTTTCTCAAATTGTAAATTTTAGAGATGAATCCAAATGTTTAGGGGTTAATGTGGCATTCCAAGGTTAAGAGAGCACATGGTTTCAACATTCACAACCATAAGAAACTAAAGCCAAATAAAGTGGGCACCCAAAAATGCACCACTGACCCTAACTTGCCATCTTCACTTTGTGTAGTACATCTCTAAATCAATTATGCACCTCTGTGGAAGAAACTATTTTACAAGCAAGCTTTATTCCTTCATAACTTTTGCATATGGTATCCAAGTGTCACATTCTTTGGTGCGTTGGAACCTCCTTTCAAGTGCCAACAAGAAAAATATGAAAATTTGACTAGTCTAATAATAATAACTAGGTATAGAAGCAAAAAGTGACAATTTTGGGGGTACCTATCTTATTGAAGATGGGATCAAATTGGGATGTCTACACAACTCTAATGCATGAAACACCATAGGGTGAAAAGCACCAATTGTCAACCACACCCAAAATCCAATCTGTAGGGTGCACTATTTACAACCTTAGGTTGGAACTCAAGCTTGGGATGTTTTCTTTTTGTCCTTTTCAAAGTTGGAACTAATAAGGTTATAACACATGTTCCAAAGTAGTGAACAAGAAAGTAGTGAGCAGGGAAGTAGCTCTTGAATGATCAGAATTGGAACACTGTAGATATTGGCTACTAGTGAAGTGCACTTTTGGGCTCCCCAAAATCACAATAATTTCAGTTTCAAGGATAAAAACTTCAAAAAAATTGCAATCTCCACGTTTCCTATCTTCCTACATGGGAAAAATCCCACCACCTCATACTGCTCACCATCTGCTCCAAAACTGCTTAAATGTTTGGCTACTGGTGCCTCCACCTTAACTTAATTATGCTCCATGCTCCCATGCAACTGCAACTCAACAATTATACGCTACAGTCCCCAACAAAGGCTTTAGAATAATAACCCGGCTCTCCTTTCAGGGTATGATAGCTCCCAATGTTCCATCCCTAGTCCATAATAATTATATGGAGTCCAATGTCCAAAGAAACACCCATAATTCTTATTCTTATTCGAAGCCTTTCACTTCAACCAATACATACCCATCTGGAGGTTCTCAATAATGCCAGTCTCAAAGCATTATTGCACATCAAGCATGTCTCTAGCATGTTGACGGAGGTGACATAAGTTAGAGTCATCAGTTTCAATAGGTAGAATGCTCTAAAACCGATCCTGACATGGAGGTGCATTTTGCTTTCTTCGATGTATCAGGAGTGTACATTTTAAGAGGTGGTCGCTTTTAGTGATTAATGTGTTTCAACTTTAGAAATTTGTAACTAATTCCTCAAAGGTCCAAAAAATGTGAAATGACTTAGGTTAGGTGCCAATTTCTTATTTCTTCCTATGAAAATTGACTGAAAATTGTTTCAAATAGTTTAGCTTCCAAGGCAATCGGCTCTTAAATGGTCACTTTAAGAGCAGACTACCTTATCAATTGAATCCATCATCCCTTGGAAATGGAATCCATGGTGTCAACTACAATTGACTTTAGCTTAAGTTGGAGCAGCTCAACGAAATTTGGGAAGCAGTTGGACTGAGTCTTGAGATTCATTCAAGTTGCGGAGTACCATTGCAATGGGTCTGGAATTATTGGTAATAAATGATATGCGGTGGAAGATGTCACTCGCAACAGCATGTCATTCAGTAAGTTAGAATGCCGCTTGGCTCTACACAATGAATGGGAGAGATGGTATTTAAGTGCATTATGATCCGGTTCATTTTCCCAAATTGTTGATTGAAAATCAAAACAAAGCATTGGTCACTATTTTAGAAAAGTTTAAATTTTAAGTAAAACTACAAAGGAGAGCCCAAAATTCTGAATGAGAAAATGTTACTCAATAGAAAACTAGGAATACTAGCTAGTTGGGTCCAAATATAAACTCAAATTCTCAAAATTTCCATCCATGATAAACAACAAATTTCAACATTTGTATGGTTTGATTTTCTTTTGAGAGAGAGTGGCAATGAATGGATGCTTAGGTGTGAACAGAATATTTTTGGCAACAATGGTTTGTGTTGTCTATCTGTTCAAGCTACTACTTGCTACCACCTCTTCCCCCCCTTTGATATCTTATTCATCATATCTTATCCAAATCATCTTGTATCCAAATCTTCATTTTCTATTTGGAGTTATCTTACTCCAAGTTCCAACACACTTGTCATCCAAGTAGAGCTGTCTAACTCCATTGCAAAAATCCATTGTTTGGAGATATCTATCTCCAAGCACTCTAGTGCCCTTGTCATTCACCTAGAGTTGTCTAATTCCAATGCACAAATCCACCATCTGGAGGTATCTATCCCTAAGCAATCTTTGCTTGTTTACTAGTGCACATTTCATCATGAATTAGTTCATCCATTAATGCATTCATCCATCAAAGGTCATGACACAATCATCATAAATTCTTTCATCTATCAATGCATTTGTCCATCAAAAGTTGTGACATATACACACCCGAGTGTTACTTTACGACGTTCTAAGTGTATCATCCAATGTTTTTTGGAAAGCAATACAATTTTTTTGGAAGGAATATTTAACAAGAGATTACTTTTTAATGAATGAAATCATTCAATAGCTATAAAATTTGAAAACAACATTGCTCATTTGTAGATTGAATGTATGCACTTTTAGATGAATACATATGCTTACATCCATGATTTTTATATTTCATCCATATTAGTGGATGTAAATAGATCCATGCCTCCATTAAATGTTGTTTATTGTGCACTGTTTAGAAATATTGAAATAAAAAATACATTGATTGTCTGTATAGTTTGGATTTTTTTTTGGTTTTAGTAGCTATCTTCCTCCAATTACCACATTGAACTAGTTTTCAAAGTACCAAGTCTATTTTTTCCCCTATTTTCTACCTTAAATATAAACTTTTATATGGAGTAGATTTTTTCACCATTTTTTTTCACAATGTTTTCAAATTGTAACCAATCCCCCCCCCCCAAATCTACTAGCTAACAATATACCCAAAAGATACAAACAGCTCTATCCAAGACCAAAAGCACCCTACAAATATGAAAAAAACAAAAGCTGTGGAGTCAAAGAGGGATACCATATGTGAAGGTCTAATTCAATGCTAAAATTGAATTTCCATGCTTCCAAAAAAACATAAATGTGGAGTCAAGGGGGATACCATACGTGAAGGTCTAATTCAGTAGCTAAAATTGAGTGCTAAAATTGAGTTTCCACGTTAGATTCTTAGGGGTCTATGTTACCTCAAACCATGTGCAAGATGACACATGTCATTTCCCTCCAAAAAATGACTTAATTTCTACCAAATTTGACCTTTGCATAGGGTATTTCTCAAGCACAATTAAATAATTCAGACATTTCACAAAGTGAATTAAATAATTGGCAGAAGTGTCCCAATGTGCTCAAAAGACACAATTCACATGTTGGATTCTATTAGAGGTAGTCACACCTTCTTCACTTGGCACTTGGAGAATGGAGAATGGAAACATGGTGGCTTGGGATTGGCTTCATGTTGGTGGAATATACTTATTGGATATATTTTAGCACTCCTAGTCTTCACCTCCAGGAGGTGAAGATTGGGAGTGCGGAAGATATATCCAACTAAGTATATTCCTTTGTGTCTTACATTTTTACCTTTCCATGCTACTTTACCTTTGTTGTTGCCGATTTCCCTCCAACTTTATGTCTAATCTTAGGTTTAGGTAAGTTGCTTCTCCACTTTTTTTTCATTCTCCACTCTCAACACATCTTTTAGGGGTGTCACACCTCCTTCACTCACCACGGCTTCCCATTGGCTCCTCCAAACACTCCCCAACTTCTCATTCTCCATTCTCCAAGTGCAAAGTGAAGAAGGTGTGACTACCCCTAGTATGAACTAGCAAATGAAACTAAGGCCGGCGATTCTCCAGGCGATCTCCTTTTGTTTTCCACCCTTCATTTTTTCCCCTTTCATTAATTAGGAGCTTTTTGCACATTGCATTTTTCGTAAACCTCCTTGCCTGGTTGCCGTCCATTTCCACTGTGTCTTCTACTGGCAATGGTCTGATAGAGTTGCTATCCCCTCCACGGAGGAGGTGTCCAGGAAAAGCAGCGAGAGGAGGAAGCTGCGCACGTTCTTAAGATAGCCCGCTGTTGATTACTACGGGTCTACGGTACTACTCTCCTTTTCTAATAACGAAAGGCACCGGCCGCTCACTCATAATGCACGCCCCGGGACGGACCTCGGTAGAACCGTCGTCACTCGTTTTCCCGCCTTGGTCGCAGAACTTGCGCAAGAGATTCATAAACAAAAGAAAACCACAATCTTCGAGATTGGGAACAGCCAGAACACGGTAACGCCCAGTAGCCTTGCTGGGAGACAGAACCAGAGAGATCGAAGACTCCCAACTTCGCAGTGGAACTCACGGCCTTGTGAAAGCCTCTCAAAACTTGCAGTTTGCGCGCGTTTGCTGTGTGTGTGTGTTTTCGTTGACAGACGATGTGGATCGAATGCTCCCGCCGAAATTCATCGTCAGTAGTGATGGCTAGTAGTAGCAGCAGGAGCTACAAGCTTTGAGTTTTGGAGTTGGAGATTCATGCGGATGGTGTTTTGAGAGGACTGTTCTGTGGTCTCAGATCCAGTTTTGGCAAGCAGATCTCATCAGAATGCTAACTAAGCTCTGCAATGGGCAGGGATCCTGTCGCCCGGGATCGAAGCTCAGTCGCCTTTGGAACGTTTCTGTAATCTAGAGTGATGCTCCTTGTGTGAAGGCGCGGTCTGAAGTAACTGTGATGATCGGGTCTCTGGAAAGGGTATGTGTGGGAATCTCTCTGTTCCTGTGAAGATGAAATGAATATCTCATTTCTGTGTTGAATTCGTGAACTTTGCGGTCCGCCTTCTTTCTCAAAAGTTGCGCACAATTGTACTGTATTGTGTGGAATGGCCGCACTGAGTAGAGAGGCTTGCGGAATGGGGTTCTTTTGAATATACGGAGATAGTTTTTTAGATATTTGCGCAGGTATGGTCGATCCTTACTGAAACCGCGAGATCCTGTAGTGAAATGCTCTGGGAACGGTTTTCGTTTGTGTTGACATGAACGCATGTGCTGATTGCAGGAATGACAATCTTGGAAACTCCCCATTCAACGGTACTGGATGTCATAGCAATGTGCAATAATCTGGATACTGTCGGTGCTCTATGCCTGCAAGTGGCTTTTCATTACGAGCTTGATGTTCTTCGGTGGCATTGTGGCTTACTATGACAAGAAAGAGAATCATCGTTGACAGGGTTGTGTGGGGAAGATGTGAACGTAAGGCAGAGTAAAACCATGAACCACTTGACATTACAGAAGCAGGTTTTGGGCTCTGTAGTAGCGATGCAGCGAGCAGCTTGCGTTCTGGAGCTTCCAGCTTTACTTTTACGGATTTCAATACTTTCCGAAGGTTTCTACCATGTCAAATTCTACGGGGGGGGGCATCGCCAAAGCTCCAGTTAACGCTCCATCACGAGCTCCTGCTCCAGCTGCGACCAGTCCAGTTCAATCTCTCGGTGCAGTTCCAGACTATTTTGCGCCTCCTCCAGAGGTGGGAACTGTGCCTGCCGCCAAATCTCAGGCATCTCTTTCCATCTCATGGATTGGCATTGTGGGCATCCTCGCCGCCTTCCTCATCCTGGTCATCATCGCCGTGGCGTACTTCTGGTACAAGAGAAACCTCTACAAGAAGGCCTTGCAGGAGCAACGAAACTACTACATGCAAAACGCCGCCAGCCAAATCCGTGAAGACTGGTCTACAGATGAGGAACAAAACCGCAATGGCAACGGCAAGTCCAAGCGCAGAATCAATGGCGCTCGAGATTCTGTCACAAAATCTGACGAAAGGATTGTGGACATTCCAGTCTACACCCGCGACCCGAAAGCGCGGCGCTCCAGGGACAAGATCATCCCGGGGAGCTTCCGGGACAAGCACATGACCAATTCTTCCCACCAGGGTGAGGTTTTCTACACGGGCGAGGAAGGCTCCCAAATGGGAGTGCGCTACAGCCGAGAAGAGCTCGGCAACATTGAGATTCTCACTCACGTTTCCACTCCCAAGCACAAGAGGAAAGCGGAGAGCGACTCGACAAGCTTACTCGGAACCCTCAGCAGGTCGCACACCATAGCCGCATCCCCGACCAAGGAGATGGAAGCACGCAAAAACCTGGGAAGATGGAAACTGCGAACCTTCTCCCTGCCATCTTACCCTCGCAAATCATCTCGAGAATTGGTAACAAGCTGGGATCCAAAAGGAGAACGCAAGATCGAAGACAGCAAAGTGATTTCCCCTCTCACACCGCACCCGATCTCCTTGCCTGCTTCCCCTTTGGGACACAACCTTACTGCCGCCCCAAATCCTAAACAACACTCTCGCCTTTCCTACGCCAATTTCCACCACCCGACGTTCATCGTTCCCCCTTCCACACCTCCGCCTCCTCTCCCTCTCCCCGCGACTCTCGATGAAGCGCCAGAGAAGACGTTGCTGGAGCTTCGTCGGGCGATGAAGCAAGCGGAGTCGAAATGGACAATTGAAAGCTACTGTCCGGCTCCTCCACCACCTCCTCTTCCTGTGCCATTTCGGGCGCCAGCTTCTCCGCCACCTCCACCACCACCTCCTCCTCCTCTTCGCCGTGGAATCGCAGCTCTCTCGGATGGAAACCCTAACTCTAATCCTCTCTCTTTTCGTGATCTTGTTGAAGCTCCAGGAGCTCCTCCGCCTCCACCACCGCCACCACCTCGCAGATCAGGCACATTGCCTACGAAGCTGCTGTTTGGGCCTCCTCCACCTCCTCCTCCTCCTCCTCTGTCGTCTCCAGGTCGAAAGCTTACACCTCCTCCATCGCCACCTGTTTCACCTCCTTTACCACTGAAGCTTAAAACACCGCCTGCTTCTCCTCCACCCCCAGCTCTGCCTGCAGGTGTTTCAGGCAATGGCCTCTCTAGGCCGAAGCTCACGCCCTTGACGTTACCAGGACGACCAGATTTGGCAGAGAATTTGGAGGAGTTTCAAAATGAGCCACGGCTGAGCAAACGGCAACAGAAGATGAGGCCTCTGCATTGGGACAAGCTGAAACCAGATTCACGGACTGTGTGGGATAAGATGAGCGACTCCATGGAGTAAGTCTTGGGATTGCTTGGATTGATCTTATCTCAAAAGTTAGCCATATTATTTGACTGATAAATTGGCGGATTTTTGTGAAATTGGAGACTCACAGTAACCTGATTTCTGTTAGCAGTCCAAGTGCTTTGAGCTCTGGGCACTTGAAGATCGCAGTTTGGGCGATCTGAGACAGGCCATAGAGTTATAGTTCGTGTTTTATTGCAGCGGTCTACTTGGAATCTTGTGGAAGGGAATGGGACTGATCTATTTGATTACTGTGGTATGCAGTCTGGATGAGGAAATGATCGAGAATTTGTTTGGTATGTCGTCAAGAGCCACTGCTAGCAGTGTCAAGAGATTTGCGTCTTCTTCAGCTGCCTCGCAGAAGAATGAAATTCTCGATCCCAGGAAAGCTCACAACATTGCTATACAGCTGCGCGCACGGGGCTTATCACGAGTTGAAGTCTGTGATGCTTTGATAGAGGGTGAGTTTCGCTGACGCACTTGAAGTAAATTGCACATTTCGCTGTTTTTTTGCCTTTGGTAGATTGGTATATTTGCAAATGTGAGTGGTCACTGGGACACTGAATTTCTTGAAACTCTGAACTGACACATAATCTTTGTATCTCTAGCATGGTTACTACCCCGCAGTGCTCTAAAGTCCATATTCTCGATGATGAACATAGTGCATTATCATATTCAACTATTAGCTTCCAATCAGTGCACTTTCTGTTCTTCGTGTGGTTACTTCGTGGTTTTAAAACTCATAAATTTCGAAGGCATGATCGCAAATTTTGTTGCATCCCCTTCTCTATTCTTGCCGTGGCGATTGAGGAATGAGTTTCTTCCAATTCCAGGCGATGGTCTAAGCCAGGAGACGTTGGAGCTTCTGGTGAAAATGACGCCCACGGAGGAAGAGGTTTCCAAGTTCCAAGACTACAAAGGCGACTCCTCTCTGCTGGGTCCAGCAGATCGGTTCATTCTGGGAATTCTTCAGATTCCCAGCGCGTTTGAGCGCCTGGACGCTATGCTGTACAGGGCGTCGTTCAAGGAAGAGCTTCAACACATGCGTGAGACAATACGTGCACTTGAGGTATTGAAAACACTCTTCAGCTCATCTGTTCTGATCTTGGGGCAATGAAAATAGAGTCTCGTTATGAGTTTGTCTTGAAGTCTTGTTATGAGAAATAACATTCTAAGTCGCAGGAGTGGCAAGGGGTTGTATTTCTCATAATGCTACTTTTAAGTTATCGGACATAACCTCAAATGGTTGGATCTTCGTCATAGCAGTTTTGAGTATGTTATCATTGGACTTGCTTTCGTTTAATTTAATTTTACTTTTGACCAATGCTTGCAATGTTCTTTAGTGATTCTTTAGTGTTATACAGTTTGGCGTCGTGTGAATAATTTTTGTGCGTAATATGATCAATTAAATAAGCCAATTGAAAACCATGATTCCTTGGTCTTTCAAGGGTTAATGAACGGTCCATGATGTCAAGTTTCAACCTCTATGCTGCTCTCTTCTGTAAGGGAAGCCATCCTATATGTGCTACAATTAGGTTGTAGCCTATTTGTGCCACCGTCAATACCAGTGGTGCACACATTTCAATATTTGAAATATGAACAATGGGTGCACAGTGGGCACAACCAGGATGGCATACCGTAATGCAACTTACCGGTTTTCCTGCCGACCAATTCTAATTTCTTCTACATAACATGGGATGGTACAGATGGCTTGCAAGGAGCTGAAGGGGAGCCGCACCT
Source organism: Rhytidiadelphus loreus (assembly GCA_947034895.1). Taxonomy (NCBI): domain Eukaryota; kingdom Viridiplantae; phylum Streptophyta; class Bryopsida; order Hypnales; family Hylocomiaceae; genus Rhytidiadelphus; species Rhytidiadelphus loreus. The sequence continues at coordinate 49,116,665 of OX344761.1, read as the reverse complement.
TCACCAAACTGCTGGAGGTCGTGCTGAAAACCGGCAACCGGCTGAACATGGGCACGTTTCGAGGGGACGCCAAGGCGTTCAAGCTCGACACCCTTCTGAAGCTGGCGGATGTGAAAGGCATGGACGGGAAGACGACGCTCCTCCACTTCGTGATCCAAGAGATCATCAAAGCCGAAGGAGCTCGAGCTGCGCGCTTGGCTGGATTCTACGATGTCACCACTCCCACCAGCGTGAGCTCCACCTGCACAACTCCCACCAGTGCTTCCTCGCCTTCCTCGCCCCTTTCGCACTTTGCCCGAAGCATGGAAGCCGAGTTGGAGAGACCGTCGTCGGAATACGACGACAGCAAAGATGACTTCAGGAAAATCGGCATGGATGTAGTGAAAGGCATTCCCACGGAGCTCGATCATGTCCGAAAGGCCGGGGGTCTGGACATTGTAGCCCTTGGGTCGGCGGTGAGCAGGTTGCACGCTGGCTTGGAAGACATGAAGGCCACTTTGGAGAAAGTGCGCGTGTCCCGAGAGGAGATGGTGATGGAAAACAGTAAGCTAACCACCACTTACGAGCTCACGGATGATGTGTTTAGGGAGAAGATGATGGCGTTTGTCACGGAGGCCGAGGCGGAGGTGGGCGTGGTGCAGAGTGACCTAGAGCTAGTCTTAGCGAGTGTAAAGGACATTAGTATTTACTTTTACGGCGAGGCGGATACAGCCAAGAGCACTCAGCCTTTGAAAGTGTTCGTGGTCATGCGCGAGTTTCTGGCCATGTTGGAGCAAGCTTGTAGGGACGTGATGAACACGAGGGGGGCGGCTGGTTCCCTCACCCACTTGCCATCCTCCAAGCGCCTCAGTCTGACCCCGCCTGCGAAATAAACTGCAAGTGGGCGGGTGGGTGGGTTTTTTGACAGGGCTTGTAGATACACGCGGTCTGGAGCCTCATTGTGGCCCTTTGTTCTTGTACCATCGACGCTTGTTCCGTTTCTCACTCAAAACAGAGATGTATTAAACAGATTAAGTTCAGCACCATTTCTAGCACAGTGGCGCTTGGAACATCCAACAACTCACTGCTGTGCATAGTTACTATTACTGTACTGGTCAAATTCTCAGCTTTTCTTGATGACAAATGAAAATGAAAGGAGGTTCCAATGCACCAAAAGTTATGAAGGGTCAAGGTTTTTTTTGGTAGAGGTTCTTGACTTGTTTCTTTCACATAGGGTTGTACTCATTTGGGAGATGTACCTATAGTGATGATGGTTTGAGTTATTGGTGCATTTGGGGTTCTTCAGTAAGAGTATAGTTTCAAGCATATTGAATTGACCGAACCTTTCATAAAAGACAAGTTCTATAGTAAATTTGCATAGAAAGTGTGCAATAATTGTAAGAAGAGAATTGGAATTGTTGGTCAACAAATTTTTAGGAGAAAGCTAGGGAAATTCATTTCCCGTTACCAAAATACCATTTTTAACCTTGACATTGAACTCAAGTTGTTTGATTGCTTTTGTCAAATAACAAGGCAAAGCTATTCCTACCTTCTCCCTATTCACACACAAGGGAAAGCATCAATCATGAACTTCAACTTTAGTGAAGGTAGTGAAGACAATTCCAACTCTGGAAAACTCATGAATTCATTTTCAATTTTGACAAGGCATGGAAGTTTGCTTTAAAAAATGAGCACATTTATCTCAAAATGTGGGCTTGGCATTTATGTGCTAGTAAACAACATTTGTCAAAGTGATGAATGAGTCATGCATGGACATTCAAGCTTGAAGCATAAAATGTCTCAACTCCCATTGGTTGCTTTTGAAAAGTTGTAATGGTTGTCAAGTCATGGAAGTGTTCATTCAAGGCCATTTTTCAGGTGTTGGAGAACCGAAAATGCTGCAATTACGTGCTTCTACTTTTTTTCAAGGTGTACTTCTAAGATGGGTAGGTATTGGACATTAGTTTTTGTTAGAGGTTTGACCTGCTTGTGTACCATGGCACTCGACTGAAGCTTTGCTTGTCAACATGCAGAAACCATATGAGCAGCATCATTGAACAGATAAACTTCATCATATAACTTCCACACTGTACCCGATTTCCCCTGAAAATCGTGAATTTGTATCAACACGGAATCCTATTCTACAAATTGGCCCATCTATGGCTCACCTACCACAGCACATCCTGTGGTTCCCCTCTCCCAAGTTTCCGATCCTCACGGTATTCAAATCTTCCACAAGCTGCCTCGTAATAAAGATCTAATGCATGTTGCCCATATTTCAACAGCTTCCTTGCGTTTGCTGATTGTTTTAAAACCTCACGGCGATGGCAGGACGACGAACCCGCGTCGTAGCATGCATGCTTCTGTTTCTCACGATCTGGAGCTCGGGAGCACGCCCAGCCGAGAGCTCAGCGTGCAACATCTATGCACTGGCTTCGTGCTTGGCGTATTCCAAGTCCGCGCAAGTGCCAAGCCGCGCTTGCTGCAACTCTCTGGTGTCGTTGGGTGACGGAGTGGTGGGTTCGGAATGTCTTTGCTCCTTGATGACCTCGCAAGTGGCTCGCGAGTATGGAGTTCTTCCGCAATATGCCATCGGCATGCCCAACCGATGCGGCATTCCGGTGCCGTGGCATGAGACCTGCAACGGTATGTCAGTTCCTCTTCAATCTCCTCTTCGTCCTCTTCCAATGGTTTTTTTTTAATTGGGTCTGGACTGTGAAGGCAAAAAGGGGCGAGGCCTCGCCTTGACAAGAGCTACTAACATCTATAGTGAACGTGCGAAAGTTTGAGTGGGTTGTCACTTGAAAAGCAAGTGGCAATGTTACAGTGTGTCAGAGTCTCTAGTTCTGTAGTTTGAGGACCACTTGAAAAGCAAGTGGCAATGTTACAATGTGTCAGAGCCTCTAGTCCTGTAGTTTGAGGACCACTTGTGAACTAGTTGAATTTCACATTAGAAACATGTTTAGAAACATGTTTGAATTACTTTTTGAGCAGAGAGAAACATAGAATGGCACAAGGAATGACAGTGGGATGTCGTTAGAAGCATGTTGTAAGCACATGCAAGCCACGTGAGTAAGTTATTCCCAAGCCCAAGTCGCCACTCTTTGCCTAGTTACACTTATTATTAGAGTAGTCATGTTTTCATATTTTCTTGTTGGCAAGTGAAAGGAGGTTCCAATGCACTAAAGAAAATGACATTTGGATACCGTATGCAAAAGTTATGAAGAGTCAAAAAAAATTTGGTAGATATTCTAAAATTGTTTCTTCAATATACATACATATTGATTTTGGAGATGTACACAAAGTGATGATGGCAATTTTAGGTAGGGTGTGATTTTGGATGTACCCACCTTGCATCAAACCAAATCCATTAGTTGGGATTCCATTCCATGACAACGGCGATATAACTTTGAACTTCGATATATTCTCACATGTGATTGAACTTTGATGCCTTGCAAGGTATTGTCTTCTGTTTTGCTCTTAATTTTATTTTCCTAATTTAATGCATCACGATCTATATTCCTAACATTATGCAACGTTGACATTATTCCTAACATACAAGGTGTCATTTGAGTCTATTCCAAGAAAGACTATCCAACTTGACCCATGTTTCAACAAAGATTAAAAATATGGTCCAACCTTCTACTACTCTTTCATAACATTCTTGAACTTTGAGGGAAGGGCCCCTTTGCTTTCGACAAATCAAAGGTTCCTTTCACTATAGAACACCTTGAATGCAAACATGCCCATGTATTGTGGACCACTAAAACAAAAATATATTCTTATTACAATGTTCTTGTAGTCTAGTGTGGAAGGATTCCTCTACCTTCCCTTCAAGAATGTTACGTTCTTTGATTTTTTTCTTGATTGTATTAACCCCTAAAGGACCAAGTGACCAATCAATGTATGCAAGAAATCTTGGATAGTTGTGCTAGAAGTCAATTTTGATAGAAGGTGTGAACATGTACTCCCCTTGGTGGAAATCATTAATTTTATTTTCCAATTGGGTGCCTGGATCAAAAGTCATGCTACTTGGGGTTAGACAAGGTAGCTTCTTGCAATTTATGTGAAAAACTCTTCCTCTACTTCTAAAATTTAGCATGTATGTTAATAACATGATATAGGATGCAAATGTTCAAAAAAATAACCATGCGTAGTGTAAAAATCTCATTCTAAGAGGAGTTAAAGTCTATTGGTCTTGTGAAATCAAAGTTATAATCTTTCAATGTGTGCAATCAAAGTTTCTGAAATTTTTACCACATTCCCATAGTAATTTAGAACACATATTTGTGTAGTTGAAATTCTTATTCTTAATTCTTATTCTTAATTCTTATTCTTAATTCTTATTCTTATATTTTGTCATTTTTCCTCACTGCCCTAAAAAGTGGCAGTTCTGAGTCAACAATACTACTGCCTGAAATTAATTTTTATTCTACAATACTACTGCTGAGCAATAATTAATTGATGTGCTGTACCCATAGAAGACTGTCTGTTCCAGTTGGAATTTTTTTCTGATTTGCTTGAGCTTCCTTCAGGTATGAAAGTTCCTGGAGGCTGGTAAAGAGCGGCTCAAAAGCTGTGCATCAATGGAAAGACCAAGAATGTCTCGACAAGGAAGGAAGAACAGCCAGCTCCAAGCACTAGGATTTTCTGCCTGAAAAACAAAGTAATTGGGCACTGGGATACTAATCCAATAACTGCAGAATTCTTTGTGCTATTGGTAACAATGAAACAGACATAATAATTTTATGTGCCACAGCAAATTTTAGTCATATGTTCTACGCCAAATCGTTTGTGTCATTGGAAATTTTCCACCCTAAGGGGTCAATTGAATCCACTCAAAGGGATCGATTGAATAGTTCAGTTACACCAATCTTTGGTGTTAAACATTGAAAAACTTTGATCGTACAAACATGTCACCGACTGAACATTGTTATAAAGCTGGATGACTATCTTTCAATTTAACCACCACCACATCAATACAATAGAAATTCTATACAGTAACCAATAACCTCTCTAAAGTGATATTATTCCTTTGGTCTTAACTTTTTGAAGATGTGCAAAATAAGTAAAAAAAATGAAAAAGCAACTTTCATTGAATTTGGAATCCATATGTCACTTTGGTGAATGTGACTTCTAGCCACATTAAATGCCACAGACCCTCTCTAAAGCAACAACCTCTCTAATGTAAATATTCTCCTCTAGTCGTACCACATTCTAAGTTCAGGTGCTTTTTTCTTCTTGGAGATTCACTCTACCAATACTGACACATTGTGCAAGGTATGTGTACCTAGAATTGTCACCTAGAATACAGTTTGTACATTCGAGGTCGTGATTTTGGATGCAAATACCGTACATTGCTGTACAGTACAACAGTGTAGCATTACCCTTAGAACCTAATTCTCGCAGAAGTAACAATACTACAAATGAATATGACTAGTGAAGCAATTGCCTTCCGTTGATTTTCCAGAACATCAACAGCACAGCAGAATTGCAAATTAGTATAAAGACCCTAAAAAAGTCATTAGAAACCTGTATCATGTTGGAAGCCCGTGATAGAATATTCTAACTCTTCCCTATAACTGAATAATGTTAGGCTCTGATGAACGTGCTTCCCAGACAATTTCCAGATGTTTCCCAGTCAACTCATGCGCAAATCTCAGGGAAATTTTGCAGTTACCATTATTCTCTGTAGTTCTGTACTGACACTGGTGGATTCTGTATGAAAACTGACGAGGGCATTGAAAGACACTAGGAACTGGACGTTACTATTCTGGCCTTGGTTACAAGTCAGATAAAATTCGAAGAAAACAAGAGAAGCTGTGCTAATTATGCCTGCCCCTCCATACCAGTGTCTCTTAACCACGTTCCACAACTAATGACCTAAACATATTCAATCTCCTCCAAGGTCCATCTCTGTAGTTTCAGCTCAAGAACAGTCAAATGAACAGTCAACGCTACGAGTAAGCAATCGGGAAAGATTGACAATGAGCAGTCAGCGAGAATTTCAATGCCTTCAAATGAGGTATAGGCACCCATCTGGATTCCAAGCCAATAAAGTAGGAATGCCTGGAGTGATCTGAAGTGATAATAGTACATGGAGAAACCACGAATCAATATTTTTTAAGGGAAGGAATGGAAGTGAAAGTATGGATCTGTTATGAATTTCTAAAGTGTGCAGTCCTGATAGCTCATAACTGTTACGAGGTCACTCTCACTTATGGTGGCTACAACATTAACTAAAAACCAACATGCTCTCGAAAACCCTATTCCTTGCAAAAATTTCTACTATGGTCTTGCCCAAACGGTAAGAGATCCTATTTTGACCACTAAGTCACTCCAAACTTTAATTTGTTGCACATTCACGCCCCATTGTGGCACGCATAAACATTTCAGGAGGGCACAAATTCAGAGCATCCCCAGCTTCATCAATAATTCAATAAGAGTCCAAAAAATATGAATCATAGTAGTTTAGATGCAATTTCTTCTTAAAGGAAAATACTTATAGGAAAATTGACTGAAAATGTTTTGAAGCGCGCAACCCCAGAAAATCCGGATCAGTGCTTAGAGGGCGATCCATGAACACCCCACCTTACCTCATAATGAGCTGCTCAGGAAATCTATGCAACAGGAAGCCAAGCTCCCAGTACAATAATATAAGTCCCAAATAACCTAAAAACTCAGGAGACTTTGGAAGAATTGAGTACCTCAAAACTTGGATATCTCTGCAAATTCACCAGCCAGCGTCTTCTCAAAACATAATTGCTGATGGAGTTCGTGGTAGGTCCTCATTGCTTCGAACCCTCTTGCTCAAGATGTAGTACTAAACGACCTAATTCCACAACCAATCTACCCTCACAGTCGTCTATCTGGACAAGGAGTTGATAGCGAGAGCCCACTAATTTGAATAATGTCACAGTAAAGAAAGTACACAGTAATCATATACAACGATGCGAAGGTAGAACGAATAGGCACTCTTGAATAATGGCCCTTTTCAAATAATGTTGCAGACAGGATATGTTTTCCCAAACATCAAAAAATCGAACTTCAAATACATATAAGCTCTCGAACCCTCTACTGAATCACCATCCCTGTGTCCATCCAGCAAGTGAAGTAGATCCCCACATTCTACTGATTGACAGCTGCTATTCATCCTTTGAATCCCAGGAAACTCAAATGGAAAGGTTTAGGTAAGTGGACACAGTGCTTGAGTGCTAAATTCACACAAATGTTCGGGCTCTATGCGTGACGCAAGCTCTGAGATGACTCCAAGAACCTTCACAACCCTAGCTCAAAAAGTGCCCAGGGGGAGGTTCAATTACTGCAAAGAAGTAGATAGAAGACATTGGCCATTCATCCTCAAAATCCAACACGAGCCACTCAAATATGCACAGGGAGCAACACACGAGGACAGGCGAGTGGCAAGTCACGTATAAAAAGTATCGTAAGAAAGTTGAAATGAAGGACATTTTTGTCCATAAGAGAGTGAATACAAGAGGTCACCAATGGCAGCCGAAAAGGCTGGATTGTGAAACCTCAAGAGTCGAGATTGTCTGAACCCAACCCATACAAGACCCCCGCGTACTTTTCCGTGGAGCCCTTGAAGAAGCCCTCCTTCAACTTGCGAAACGTGCGAGACGTGAGCAAACTATCGGACCCCGCCTGATGGCAAGGTCCAATTCGCTCCACGTCCAACGCTTCCGCCAGCTTGTTGAGCCCCCCGTGCAAATTGTCGCAGAACTTCATCAGGTACTTGATATCATACAGAATGGGGAAATACGTTCTCAACAAGTTGAAAAACTCATCCTCACTGGCGGGCAAATTCTGGCATGTCAGTAGCTTCAACAAGTATCCGAAATCATAGCCGCTATGGAAAGTCACCCAATGTACATTCTCATTCAAGACGATCCCCGACGACATCAAAAGCTCCCCGAACCGCTGCGAATCAATCCCTCGCTCCTCGTTTTGCTGGAAATCGATGCCACTCTGCTTCAGGAGCTCAATGGAGTCGTGTGCGTACACATCCTCTCGCAAATTGAACTCGCGGAAATTGAATTGCCACACGCAAGAGTCGCGCGAGCCGCACTGGGGAAGCAAGTCCTTCTCGTCGGAGAAGGTTAACCCCAACTGGATGAGCTTGAGCATGTCGACGTTCGCTCGGAGCATTTGGTATTGGTACTCGCCGTTGTTCTTGAACGTGCCCACGGGACGGACCACAACACCTGGAAACTCCGTGTCCATCGCGACGTAAGGATACTCGTCCACAATTTCACGGATCAGCTCGAACTCATCTTCCAAGTTGTCGGCCCAAACCTCCCGGATGAGGAGGGAACCTCCGTTGGCAACTATTGACATGAGGTGCTTGGGGTTTCCTGCTTAGGGTTTCGCCGTCCTCGTGGTTCGGAACTCGCAATCGCAACCGAAGGAGTTGCATAAGCCACGCGCGTTCTGTCCTGCTTGGCACCTGCGCCTGCTTCCCTTCCTGCTCCGCCACTTCCACGCCTTGCAGTACCCTCAAAGTTCGCCCACACCACATAAGAAAAAACCGACGAAACCCTGAAAATACACGCAACCCAACCCCGAGCGCTACAACCGAGAACGCGCGCCTCGTCGCCCCTGACTCGTAATCGTCCACTCATCCACCACGGAATCGAAATCAATCGCCACAACCAAAGACAGAGCACGTTCCAAAGCGAAACGTCTGGAAAACGACGAGCATGAATCCGTGCGAACTGTGCAGTACACTGCGAGAATGGCAGAAAAATTGGTTGGGCTCTGTGCGACCTGAGAGTTCGGAGGAGACCAATTGCATCGAGAGAGAATCGTTGGCGACGGAACCGCAGGAGGAGCAGAGGAACACAATGCTAGGCCGCTGCGTACAGACCGAGCTTCGGGACCGGGCTAAGCTTCACTGGGACGTGGTTTTGGACCGAGCTTCCTGGTGGACCGACCGGGCGGGCTGCCGGGGGAGAGGGACCGGGCAGACCTTGTGGGCAGATTCTGGAAACGTTTGAGGGTGTCTGACCGTTCAGAGGGCTTCTGGAGGGGGGTTGCTTCTAGACTGACCGACGGGCTGGGCAGAAGGGGTGGGACCGGGCAGACCATTCGTGAAACGTTTGGTACGCTGCCCGGTAGTGGACAAGCATGGCCGTGGAAATCGGCCACTTGCGCCCCGTCAGCACTTTTGGCTTTGCGCCGTCGATCACCGTTTGTGCACCGTCGATGCGGGGTTGGCGTCATTGGTTCGATGGGGTGCAACTGTGCATCGTAAAGGACGCCGGTATAATACTCCTACTCGGGTTGTTTTTCTTTGACTTGCACTTTTGGGGGAGAATCTTGTAATTGGACAGTTGCAGGGGAAGACCCAAGACTTGCAGGGATTTTAATTACGTAGTACAAGTTGTTTTGTTTTGTTTGGCTTTTTTGGCTTTTTCTTTTTTAATTTTTTATCAAATGAAATGGAATTTCATTGGAAAGGGCAAAATACGAGCCCACCAGGCCTAGCGGAATATTTACAAATTTTCAAGGAGTTTCCAAAACCAAGGTTTTTTCTCATGTTCTCATTTGAGTGCAAATGAGAGAGAAATTTGGATTAGATTATTTGTGACTTGAAGAGGAATTTAACCCAATTTGTTTCATAATTTTTCAATGCTCGATAAATATTTTACGAATTGTTAAAGTTGAAAGTATAGGTACCCTTGAAGTTTGAAATGCTTCAACTTCCAATGGTTGCCCAAGATATTGCTCCCATTCATTGCTCTTGAAAACTTGAGTCTCTATTGGCGTATTGGGGGACGAAGTGACACGCTTTTTCAATCCTTACCGTTCTTTCTGGCCTCACTCCATAGATGGTAGCAAATGGAAGGTGGCACTCCTACTTTAATGTTTGCAAGAGTCACATACAACAAAATGAAGAAGTGATGAAATTGAATTTACAATTCAAATTTTGAGAGATCCTAATTGAATGTTTAATCAATCTAACTCTCACATCAAATATTGTATCTTTGATTGTAATAATCAAACTATTGGCTTATTGGCAAGCTTAGATAAGCAGTAATCCTACTTGACAAAATTGGGGGTGAATAGAATAAAGTCTTTCTACCTTATACTATCCAAAATATGCAAATTATGGATTAAATATCATTTTTCATCCAAAATTATTTTACAATCCAAAATATACAAATTATGGATTAAATATCATTTATTCATCCAGAATTATTTTACATTCATCCAAATGTGGCAACATCATTTGACTTTGAAATTATAAAGGGTGATTATTAGTGATTTTATCTAATTTTTTTCCTCAAAATCACCATTAAGTGATAAATGACCACAAATAAAATCCTTACTCAAGAAAGTCCACAACATGAGGGATATTAAATAAGTCCATATCCTTGCTCAAGAAAGTCCACAACAACATGAAGGATATTAAGTAAGTTCATATCCTTGCTCAAGAAAGTCCACAACAACATGAGGGATATTAAGTAAGTCCACATCCTTGCTCAAGAAAGTCTACAACAAGAGGGATATTTTCATTCATTTGGAGCATTGGAGAGAACAATCCTCACTAGAATGATGAACTATTTACATTTTCATGTCTTGTAGCAATTTAATGATTTCATGCAATATGAGAGGTAGAATACATTCCTTAAAAGTGTTTTCATTGTATTTATTGAGCTAATTTTTCCTTTAAAAAAAATTCAAAAGTATTTCCTTACAAAAAAAAATTGGTGTGAAGCACCAACACAAAACAAGAGTGGATTACAAATGCATTTTTATTGTATTTATCAAAAAAATTGGTCTTAGGTATCAACACAAAATAATGTTGGATTGCAAATCCCTTTTGTTATCTTTTGTGCCTTTTGTTATCTTTTTGTGTTCCACTCCATTTCAGAAAGGAAAGTGTAATTTCTCTTACAATTCAACCATCAAATTTTTGTAATGTAATGCCATTCATTAATTTTATAGATTAAATATATTCATTTGGTTGTTGTAATTTTTGAAGAGATTCTACACTTGTGCTAAATTGAATTTTTTTGTTTTCAAAAACAGAACCAGACAAACTTTTAAGAGTATTCAATTCTTTAATTTACCCATTGATAAAAAAAAAATCTAAAATTTATTTATATTATATTCTAAGAATATTTTATACAAAATTTGTTATCAAACTAGTATAATTATATAATTTTAAAATTTCTTTTACACAAAAATTGATTTAACATGATGTTTGCAATAAACATTTGAAGAAATCCTTTAGGGGAGATTTAGGACCTCCGGGGGATTGTTTGGGGTTGTTTCCATGATTGAGAACTACTACACTACTAATAGAGTATTATAAATTTATTTATTTTAAAATTAATTAATTTTAAAATTAAAACAAGCAAATTACACTTCACAAGGTCACATTTGTATGAAAAAATGTCCATGTTGGTGGTGCTTCTTTGAATTCATTCTTCAAGGCAAGTTGGCTACATGCTTGAAAATTTTCAGATCATTTGGATTTGTATAACATATAGGGAAAAAAGAGTAAGTAGAAGGAAATAGATAATGATTCAAAATACTAGATTGTTAAGAATTTAGTCATGTAATTAAAAGATGTCAATCCAATGGTTGTAACGTTGTAATAAACAATCTACATCCTATGATTTTATTTTATTTTATAAATATTGATAATTGAATTAAGTAAAGGACTAACTACCTGCTGCAAACTAAAACTCTTGATAACTTTCATCTCATTCATCAAATGGAATGATTCAAAGCTTTCTACGTATATATAAATCTAGGAGACCAATTTCAAATTTTTTTTCTAAAAAAAGAGATTTTTTTAGTCTACCTAGATTACCCAGTCTAAAAAAACATATCATACAACAACTTTTTAACCATGTAGTTAGAAATATGGATTTTGTTAGGCCTTAAAGAAAAAGCTTGTCCACATGTTGTGTGAAAATGTCAAAGGAAAAAAAGAAAAATTCCATACATAGTGAGGTGCCCCAAATCGCTATGTTGCCAAAAAAACAAAGTTTGATCCCCTAGGGGTTAAAACCAAGAGTGTGGAGCTCAAAGCTAAATGGAATCACTTTGTAAATAAAATATTTTCTAATTATGTATTTGGATATCATTCTCAGGGGTGCAATATTCATTAAAATGAATGATAACATGCATCAATTCCTAGTAAGTAAATACCCATATTATTTATTTATATATATAATTTTTGGGCAAAGAACACAAGGATATTAGTACAAATCTATGAAGAAAAACAAGCTCAAGCATAAATGACTGTCAATTTTAAATTTTAATTCTCATATTTTTAAATTTTTAAATAAATCCCAAAATTTTAGAATTCATTTAGAATAAAAATATTATATATTGCCAAAAAAACATTTGTCTAGTTCTTTTTTTCACATAAAATGTTTTATTAAACAAATGAAAATACGATTATATAGTAGATTAGAATAAACAATAGATATTTTGTTCACTAGATTGTACTTCGTGCTTTTATATATTGAATTTTTTTAAGTTCACAGTACAAAAGTATTATTGTAGCCAAACAACATATAATCAAAGAATATTTTTACACTTATAAATTGAAATGTAAACTCAGGGGGCATGTCAAAGCAAAAATTAACAACCCCAATAGGATTGTCAATTTTATTGTAGTGTAGTAGCAAAGGTTCGTTCACAGGGAATTTTGCCATAGATTGGGAAAGATTATGAATAAAATACAAATTATATAAACCAATCACACAATAAGTCAAGATAGCCAATAAACACCAAATCCAATCACTGGATTTAACAAAACAACCAAAAATCACACCAAGTATTACACACACACAAAGCAACAAAGACAATTAGTCATCAAAACTAGATTGATATTACTTGAAGGAATTCATAATATAGTAATAGACACAAAATCTACACACCAAAAGAAAAAAAACTAAGTACATGGGGTCTGGTGAAAAATGACAAATTGTCCAAATATATGAAGAAGAAGATCAACCGCTTGAATTGATCCTAAGACAAATTGCCACCCTTCTAATCTTGTCAAATTGACCTTGTTCAAATCTAATTTGTAAGCCCTTTTTCATATTAGTGTGAACTATTTGACAATTTGTCTCTTCACAACTAAATGAAAATGATTTGACCCTTACAAAAAACATTAAAAGGACAAAATGACAAATTATGTAAAATTGTTTTGACTACATAGCCCTCTACTTAGCCTAATTGACGTCCTCGTCAATTGTTCTTGGATCTTCTATTGTGATGTTGATCTTCATTAATTTTATTTGTTGAACTCGTCGTTGTTGTCTTGCTTCAAAAGGTGTAATTTGTTTGTATGTTGGTAGTCCATCTATTTTTTCATTATATAGTACCTAGTGGCACTAAACTTATTGATGAAGCATAAATAGGTGCCAAATAGAATGAGAATAATTTTTATGACTTTGAATAGTCTTATTTTTTTGACACTATAGTTTAGTTTGATCTTCAACAAAATGTAAAACTTCAACTACAAGATGTCAATTTGATTCTTATTGATAACTATTTTATGTTTGTCACACACATCTTGCAAATTCTTTATTTGAATAACTTTATTTTTAATTTGAGTTGCAATTTTCTTATTTTATTTTATGACTTTAAAATTTCTACAAATTAATCATTTCATTTTTCATCACTTTTATAATTCCAAGAACTCAAAATCCATGTTTATATTCACGTTTCATTTGATTTTACAAACACTTTAGATTCCCCAAGTGACTTCAATTGTAATTTCTTTCTTTCTTTCTTGACAATGAATAAAATTTCATCATTTATTTAATTACAAATAATTATACATTATTAGAATCTTTTGCACATGCAACTTGATATTTTCCATTGTTTATACTTTATACTTGCCTCTATAAATATGTTCTTATTTTATTTCTCAAAACCAATAACAAATCCAAGTATTAGTATTTGTATAGATTAATATATTAAATGACATCTTTTCTTTGTTTTAATTTAATTTCATAACCTCAAATAATATACAAAGTCCTCCAGGGTCCCAAATTATTATTAATAAATAATGGTTTATTAAATAAGATTTTATTTCATATACATATACTTTGTTTTCAAAACCTTTGGGATAATTGATGTAATATTTTATAAGTAAGAGATCCTCACACAATGAGCAATTTGCTTGTTTTTTTAAGATGCATTCATTTGGATAATTTTTCATGTTTGCAAATTCAACAATCTTATTTATTGAGTTGTCAATTGTGTCTCTTACTACAATATTATTTTCAAGGCCAATTTCTTTTTTGAATGAAATAATTAAAAGAAAATTCTTTGAAATTTTTGCTTTAGATATTATTTTATCCTTATTAGAATGAATAAGCATTGTGCCAAATTTTATAGGATGGTTAATGTTCATTTTTTTTACATTAATAATTTTTACAAATTCTTGCCTCTGAAAAATCACCTTGTCCTTGAAACTTGTGACCTCCATTTGTAAATTTTTGAAATGATCTATTTGTGGAAACTTGAAATTTGTAAGAAGATGATCATTATTTTGAAAATTACATTGAATTGCTTGGGAAAAGAGTTTGACATTTGATTTTGTGTTTAATTGTTGCTGAAGGTTTTCATTGACTTGTTTTAATGCTAAATTTTCCATATTCAACATGTGAAATTGTAGAGCATGAAAAATATTTTCAATTATTATATACTCAATTACTTTTGAGTGTTGCTTACTTTGAAAAATTCTAATTTCTTCAACTTTTTGAAATTGGTGTTGAAAAGATACATTGATGGTTTTCATATTCTCCTTATTGCTTAAAACCATAGGCAAATCTTTTTTAAGTATTACATTTTTTTTCAACAAATGGTTCTTTAAAGATGACACTTCAATAGTAAGATTATTACACTTTTGTTTTAAATCTTCCACCAAACTAAGTAAAGCACCATTCTCTATTTTCAATGTTTTTGTCAAATCTTTTTGTACAACAAGCTCATTTTCCTTTGACAACAATACTACATCCAAATTTTTATTTTGTTTAATAATATATTTGCTAAATTTAGAAGAATTGGACAAATCATTTTGAAGTACCTTAATTGAAGCTTCATGAACTTCTTTCATTTTATTTGATTGCTCTTCAAATTTCCTAACCAAATTATCCTCCATTTCTTTTTGATGTTTTTCTCTATCAATTTTTATAATTTTCAAATCTTTTTTTAAATGTTCACCTTCTTTGTATGATTCTTTGAGCTTGACTTCCACATCTGGAAGACTAGTAAACTTGATGATTTCATGATCACAACATAAATTTTTATAATCATCTTTTAAAGCTTTAAGTTCTTTTTCTATCAAGATTTTTTCATTTCGACAAGTATTAAATTCTTCAGTATATGATTTTAAAGACATATACAATTTATGAAGTTCTATATCCTTTGATTCAAGTGCAATATGTAAATTATTCTTATTTTGTTGAAGACAATTAATACTATACACAAGATGTTCAATTTTGTTTCCATATTCAACGTTTGAACACAAAATTTTGGTTGGTCATTCCAACTACCTTGATAATAATCCATTTTAGATGTTTTAATCAAATTTTACTTTCATCAATCCCCTATCATACAAAATTCCCCGGCGGAGGCGCCAAATGTCGAAGCAAAAATTAACAACCCCAATAGGATTGTCAATTTTATTGTAGTGTAGTAGCAAAGGTTCGTTCACAGGGAATTTTGCCATAGATTGGGAAAGATTATGAATAAAATACAAATTATATAAACCAATCACACAATAAGTCAAGATAGCCAATAAACACCAAATCCAATCACTGAATTTAACAAAACAACCAAAAATCACACCAAGTATTACACACACACAAAGCAACAAAGACAATTAGTCATCAAAACTAGATTGATATTACTTGAAGGAATTCATAATATAGTAATAGACACAAAATCTACACACCAAAAGAAAAAAAACTAAGTACATGGGGTCTGGTGAAAAATGACAAATTGTCCAAATATATGAAGAAGAAGATCAACCGCTTGAATTGATCCTAAGACAAATTGCCACCCTTCTAATCTTGTCAAATTGACCTTGTTCAAATCTAATTTGTAAGCCCTTTTTCATATTAGTGTGAACTATTTGACAATTTGTCTCTTCACAACTAAATGAAAATGATTTGACCCTTACAAAAAACATTAAAAGGACAAAATGACAAATTATGTAAAATTGTTTTGACTACAGGGCATTTAGAGTGTTCATTAGAAACCACGTGCGAACAAAACTTTGGACCCCCTATATACTTTTTTAATTTTAAATAAAACAAAATTTAAAAAATATGAATAGATTTTCCTACTTTGAAAGTTTATGTTTTGAATTATTGATATTTTTATTTGTTAATAATAATTAGTTACAAATTTTTGAAGTAAAAAGATACACTGTAGAACTGAAAAATAACTTTCACACCCCTATATAGTATAAGAAAAAATTGTCTAAAAAATGAACAAAAAATTCCTAAAAATAACTTATTATTGAAAGCTCATTTTGAGTTGAATATTGATTCAATGGTCATCTAAATGTATCCTCTATAATTATTTGAGTTGAAAAACATGTCATTTTAGTTCATTTTCAACCTCTTCTAGAAATCATTTCATATTTTATTTGAGTTGGAAATTTTGGTAATAGAAAGCTACAATCATTATTAAACAATGTTCAAAATTTTAGGTTGAAATTATAGTTTATTAGAAACCACTTGTTCGCATGTAGTTTGTTATAGTAGAACTAAGTGCACCCCCCGAGAATGTAAACCTAAAATTTTGAAGTTTAATATCTAGTTGCTTTTCTTATGTAAATAGTATCAATAATATATTACGTGCTGTAAAAGAAATCAATCTATGGTTATGGGTTGTTTATAGGATGTTCATGACTCCACTCTATGAGGGGTTTAGTAATTTCAAGGCAAACTACTTCATAAATTCACAAAAATTACAATTTTCATTGGAAAAGTATAATTCCACTTGGATTTGATTTGTGAAACAAGCGCACAACTTTGAAAAATATGTGCCCTTCTTGGAGTTAGCCCCAAAATATTCAATTTGCTATTAGAGTAGTAATAGGCTTGTCTATTTTGGCTAGTAGCCAAGGATTGGTGGTCTAAGTGAATTGCCTTAGAAGTTGGCATAATATTTGGACAATTATAAAGAACAATATGGTGATTGAATTGCGTAGAATTGTGAGAGACAATTAACCAATATACAATGATCATGAGAGTAGAAGCAAACATTGTGTATACAAGTTGTATTGTGGAATGTGTTGCAATCTAATTATCCAAATTTGATATGTAGTATTGTAGTACATTGTATTCTAGTTGCGAGTCTAATTGTATTCTTCAAATTTGAATAAAATGATGATGATGGTGTACGCAATTCACCTAGTTGAGTAATTTTAGTTCATAGAAATAGACTAATGAGTAGATTATAGGAGAACTTCTTTAAAGTGAACTTATATAAGGCAATAACCTTTCTAAAGTAATGGAGTATTGATTGTCTAGTTCCACACTACCTGGTCCAGTTCTAGACATACTCATCAGAGAAGTTCTTTGAGATTCTTAAGCTTGGGATAATCACTTTATATAAGTTCTATTGTATATAAAGTTGTGTTAATACTTGATAAGTAGAATTGAGTAAATCTTTAGACAAATGGATAGGGATATTAATTTGCCAATGTACTTTGGTTGTTTTTAGTGAATAATTGTTGCCTTGAAGTAAATGGCTTGTAATATATTGTATGCAAATTGCTAAAAAGATTATTAGTTAATTATTGACAAATGATTTGTGAGTATTAATCTGTATACAAATTGCATTATCTTTTCAATTTGTATTATGATAATTTTCCTAAGCAACAATCCATTAGTGCATCACAGATTCCATGTGTAAATTAATTTGTAATTAAACTATATGTACGGAAGGCAAATTACAAATGTAAAATTGCATCATATATAACTGAGAGACCACAAATTAGAGTAGTTTTGTGAAGTCAAATTGTTGTTTTAGTTTAGTTTTTTCTATGAATTTTTAGAGTTAAATTTTGTAAGGCAAATTCTAAGAATTTGAGGAATTTGTATGAGCAAAAAACATGCTGAGCTATTGTGTATAGAACCAAGGCTACTATTTGGTGAGTTTGTGAGCATAAACTATTTTTGGAAATTTTGGAATGAAGGACCTATGACTATGGGTGAAATTATTTACAAATATAACTTCGCATATGGTATCCAAATAATGCATCCTTTGGTGCACTAAAAAACTCTTTCATTCACCAGAAATTTGATTAGGAACTCTTTGAATAGAAACTACACTAAACTACAAAAGAAAAAATTTGATTTGAAAATGGAGTCTAAAATGTGTGAGCATTCAAAGGATCCATGAGCTCGTATTTGACGGGTCCATGAGCTCATAGAAAATAAATCCCTTCATATATTTGCTTGGAGACCATGAGGTGAATAAATCCCACCTTCCAATTTCATCTACAATTCAATTTTGGATCTTAGAATGGGTGATTTTTGAAGCTCTCCACATGACTTCGTAGAATACAATTGAAGATGAATATTAACTAATCCTTTGAGGGCGCTGAAGGTAGAAAAATTTCACATATCACGCATTAACTCAATATGATGATTAAATGAATCTAGTGTAGATGAACTTGACACTAAGAACATTGCCAATTAATAGAGGCAATGAGTATAGAAAAGCAAGTTCTTAAGAAAAATCCAAAGTTACCAATGAAAAATGAGAAAAAACTATTTGATGGAAGAACCACTATTCTACTTACATTGTTTTTTGCAACACTCTCATATCAAATTTGGGAGCAATTTAGAGGTTATATTTATGAACGCACGCTTTTGTTATGGTGATGTCGGTGTTTCCAACCACCTCAATTTTGTCCCACGTCTTCCGATCCAAGTTATACATAACAACCCTCTCCTTAGCATTCAAGTGGTTGTACACAAGCACATGGTCACCACAAAATGTAATCAGAATATATCTGTGGCTTGAACCCCTCATCATCCATTCATGGAAATCTTTGGGCATGCAATCAAACTTAGTCCATGGCTCCTCAAGATGGGTATTCGTCTCCCACGCCATAAGAACCGACTTGGGCTTCATTCCAAATGCAAACCACCGGTCTCGCCACATGCCAATGCCGCCATACTCCCACTCAAAATTCTTGAGATCATAAGTGTGGACATAACACTGTCGTAGATACTAGTTGTTAGCCAACACATACAAAAATTTGTTATAATGTATGCTTGATAGTTCGGGCCACTTGTACCTGTTCCTTCTAAAATCCCATGTCCAAGCACCGCTATTTGAATCATAAATATTGGTTCTTAAATAGTAAACCACAAAAACCCTAAATCCGTAGGGAATTAGGGTTGTGTCCACTGTCATCCCTACCCTCATAAAAGCATTGTCCTGCATGAATGCCGGGTACATCCAACTATCATTACAAGAGCAACGACATGAATACACAAATTACTGATTCAAATTAGGGTTTAGGGTCACTCAAATTTCAGAAAAATCTCAATTGCAAGAGACGGCTAAGGCGACACTTTAATCACGGACCAGAGAAAGAAGCTTCATGAGATCATAGATTATTACAAAATTCTATACAAAGGAGAGCATGAGACCCCAGAGATAGTCCAGGCTTGTAGAAAAGTTATGCTAAGCATCCCACAGGATGTCTCGGTCAGACATAATAGAAGCCTCTAGGGAGAAGTGACGCTCTTAGAATTAAGAGAAGCCATCCAAGATCTTACCTCAGGTCACACCCCAGGAGAAGACGGCATCCTGACAGACTTCTTCAAGGCCTGCTTGGAGGAGATAGAGCTGGACCTGCTTGAAGCAGTCCGGGAAGCACTGAGGAAGGGAGCGCTTGCACCTCAATATAACAGAGGTATCATCACGCTCATACCGAAAGGGGGAGACGGGACACTAATTAAAAACTATATATCGATCACCCTTCTCCCCTCCTTTTACAAAATAGTAGCTAAAATTTTGGCCCGGAGATTGCAGCTAATCCTCCCAGAAATCATTAGACCGAACCAGACAGGGTACGTCAGGGGCAAAAGTATAATTGATAACATCTTCCTCGCACAAGAATCGATGAAATATGCGGAAGAAACTGGACAGGACCTTACGCTGCTCCTCCTAGACTTCGAGAAATCCTTCGATAGGATTTCTTGGCCTTTCATGAGGGAAGTGATGCTAGCTAGAGGTTTCCATCTAGAATTCATAGCGGGAGTTATGTCACTTTACGCATACCCAACCTCCTCGGTGCTAGTAAACGGAGAGTTAGGACAAGATTTTAATCTGTCTAGGTCAGTCCGGCAGGGTTGTCCCCTCACCCCTTTTTTATTCATCGTAGTTTTTGATTCATTAGGTTTCATGTTAGAAGACCCTAGATACGGGATTCAGGGATTTAGGTTGCCGAATGGTAAGAGAGTAATGGATGCAACATTCGTAGATGATGCTTTATTCTACCTATTGGGGTCAAAGAAAAATCTGCAAAGAGTCAAGGCATTGTTAGACCTGTTTTGTCTAGCCTCGGGATCTAAGGTTAACTAGAAGAAGTCAAATGCAATATGGGCCTCAAGGAACCGTCGGAGATTCAATTGGGGCACAAAGTTCGGTTGACACTAGGTCCCGGAAGGAGAAGGTGTTCGTTATCTGGGCCCCTTAGTAGGCTTCAGGCTCCCGAAGGATGCAAACACAGAGCCTCTCCTTGACCTACTTAAAAAGAAGCTGCGGGGTTGGGCATCAAAAACCATCTCGCAAGCAGATAAGATTTTAATATGTAACCAAGTGCTTCTAGCAACATGCTGGTACATAGCAGCGTGTTGCGGACTATCCCCCAAAGTCTGCGACAAAATTAGAGGATTAATTGCACAATATTTGTGGACGGGGAAAGAGGACGGCAGGACCCCAACTCGGGTGAGGTGGGCTACGTGCATCCTCCCAATAGTAGAGGGAGGATTAGGGTTGATAGACCCATTTCTTCAAACCCAAGCTTTATTAGCAAAGCCAATGGTGAGAAGTCTTACACTAGAAGGAGATCCCTGGAAAATCCTGATGAAATACCGAATTGATCAAAGTAGGCCATTAGCAGACTCTAAATGGCATAGATCTCCAACTTGGTTGCTGTTCAGCAGAGGTCTGAAGGTTGAGAGTCACTCGCCTTTGGTCGCGGCTTGCCTCAAAGCCTTCATAGCAGTCAAAAACAGTCTCATTAAAAGCCAGCCCAAAATTTTGTCAGAAATTTTACGGCAACCTCTTTTCGGTAATCCTCTGATCTTAGAGGCCGAAAATACACCCTTAGGAAAAGGCCCAAATGATGGACTTCATCTGTGGGCTAGAGAAGGTTTAACACAGGTCTAGCATTTCTGGAGCAGAGAGAAGGAAGATTGGCTTACGGGAGAAGAAATTTAGAAGAAATTACCTAGGAAGGAAGCAGTTACAGAGAACATGAGGATTAGAAGGTTAAAGTTCATCAACCACATACCGTGGGAGCCCAGATCCTTTCCTCATTGGGAGAACAAAGGATGGTTTAAAGAGAAGAGGGAAAAACATGTCTTCTTTCATGATCAGACATCAAGTTCTACAGTGAGTTACACTTCAAAGATAGGAACTGAATTGCTCATCAGGGATGACATTCAATGCCCCATGCCTACTACTAACATGATCCCGGTAAGAGTAATGAAGTAGTCAGCCCAAGCCCGGAGGTTTGCAGAATGTAATCCTCAGACCCCTCCAAGCTCTCCAAACTCGGTATGGCACTTCAGGAATGCGAACCTTCAAGATCTCCCCTGGGACCCAGGCGAATGGAACTGGAGCAAACAAGGTCAATTCAAGGAAGAACCCTTCTTCGCATATATAGTCAAGTGAGGTTATGCAGAGACACTCAGAAGCAAACAGGAAATCTCAGTCGGAATGCAGGCGCTGATTAATCAGAACCTCACCTGGGACTTGAGAACTTACACACACAAGTTGCTCTGGCATCAGGCTCGCCCCTGCAAGCCTGCTATGCTTCTTTGGCAAATACTTAATAAAGGCATCGTCACGGGGGAGTGGTTGGCTCCTAGAATCCCTTCAGCTGTTAAGGGTTTCCCTTTCTATGGCTACCAACTTGAAACTGCCAAGCATCCGTTTTGGAATTGCAAATTCTCAACTCAGATGTGGATTAGGATCAATCTATTTAGCAGTCCACATGAGGTCCCTAGAATTAGGCATTTTAGAGATGTTATTCTAGGAAGGATTAGCAGACAGGACTTTGCCAAACTCGGCAAATATACTTATGATTTCTAGCCATGGGATATCCTCCGGTCCTTCATTGTTTGGCACACTTGGGTTGAGAGATGCAATGTCCATTATGGCACCCGGGACCTCAATGAGAAGGGGGTGATTAACGCTGCTTAGACCTCTACGATCCACACTGGCATGGCCATTAGTCAGGATTTTAGAGCTAGGATTAACAATGTTGAGAAGCGTTGTCGCGTAGAGAGCATTTGCCTTGGGAAATCACGAGGATTTTGGCTGCGACTAGAAATGGCTCGGGAATGAAATAAATCGTAACTTGTCGAATTTTCAAATCTTCGAGTCTTCAAATCTTCAAACTGCTACTTGTTATCCTATCCTATTGTGTTTCTAAATAGACCAAGGGTTAAGGTAGGGTGATAAGAAACCACAGGCTTTGGACGTGTAAAACGGGACGGCCAGACCACGAGCTGAGCCGTCCGAGGGATTGGATCCTAAATTTCAAACCCACGGTGACCAGCAAACTTGCCTCACCAGTGGGAACAACATAAAAGTCTCGACCATGTGGGCAATTAACCCCACTTCGTTGCATCCACAACACAAAATGAGGCTAGCATTGGTGTTAACCAAACCGCCCACAACAATAAAATGAAATTTACAAAGCCGCAAGCCACACACACACACAAGTCTTCAAAATTCCTTCGACTCCAATTTCCAAGCTGAACTTTGGATGAGTATCACTATTGATTTACAACTCCAAATGAACTAAATGATAGCTTTTCGGAAAGCTAATACAATCATCTACTTTTTCTTCAAATTTCAAACAATTCTAAAACTCTTTCCAACTTCTATGGCCATCCAAAGTTTCGACCTTGAGAAGGGAAAGGCAGTAGACCTTCCTTTGCTTCCACACCTACAACTTTCCCATACAAACTCCAAACAGAATGAATGATAGCTTCATGAAAAGCTAACACAATTTACTACACTTCCTCCAAATTTCATTGCAAAATAAGAACCTGTCCGTATTTTATGATCGTTCGAAGTCTCTACCTCTTAATTTTAAAGGCAACAAACCTCCCTCCACTCAAACTAGCACAACTTTTTCTTCACAACTCCAAATCAAACAAGTGAGATCAATTTGAAAACTACACACTATGATACACAACACTTTTCAATTTCATTTCAAAACACTTCAAACTCACAATACAATGGGCCTCCAAACATTCGGGACTTCCTAAACTCACAACGGGAGAGAAGATGAATAGTGTCCTCTTTTTCCTCCACCTTATCTCTACTCTAACCACACAAACAAGTGGGGTCAGCCCCTAACTCACTTCCAAAGCTCTCACATCAATAATTGAGCTCTTATTTGACCCCACAACTATCTTTTTATTTTTATCTTAGAAAGAAAATTCACTTCAAGTTCACCTAGAAGGAAAACTATTTCATTAATTCCTTTTTATCTTTTCTTTCTCTATTTTCAACACCCAAAATGGAATCCACAAACAACTAACATAAAATAAATGTCTTCTCAAAGGTAAAAAACTAAAGTCTTCAAAGAAACTTCACTCCATCTTCAAGAACTTGAGAATTCGCTTGATGGTAGTAGCAACAAACTCAACACGATCCGCGTTTGTCAAGGGATTGCCCAGCCCCTCTAACCATCGTTGGTGACCACGACTCCTTTTAATAGGCCTGACCATACAATAATATTGATCGTCGTTAGGACCTTCAAAACTCCCTTCGAATGTCACTTCTTGGGTACTAGGTTCAACACATCCAACCTGCAACAAAATCATTAGTGCTCGAGCTCCACGTTGTAGGTTCTCGTGCCATCGCTGCTCCACGCGGGGTTGCTTTGGCGGTCGAGAAGGCCCAGATTCATCTTGAGGACGCTCGTGCGATAATGAAAGACCTAGCGGTTGAAGAGGTTGAGCTAGTAGTTGAGATAACGAAAACTCAAACTCCGATTCTGATAGAGGCTCCTCATCCTGAAACTCGAAAAAACCCTCCAATTTGACATACTGAAATCTATAACAAACAATAAAGAAAACTACTTCAAGTTTGGTGGCATTCTAAGATGGTAACCTATTCTTATATAGATGGCTCATGTCATCGTGAGAAGGCGTCATCTTGAAGCTACCAAGGATGATGTCATCTTTATTTTTATATTATTAAAACCAAATCTATGGAAATAATGTATCACCATGCATTTTTACACTATGTACGCATTTACAGTGCAACAACGTAATGCTATTGAGTCGGTCTTTGTTTCTTTATGGTCCCCTGTGTTTTATCACCCGGGACTTAAACTCGAGCATTTTAAACTCCCTCGGGAGCTCAATTTGTAATTGATCTTTGCTTTATGTGAAGGGGCTCTGTGCCCCCGCCCAACCTTCTTTGGCTTTCACAGCAAGAGATGGCTAACCGAGACAAATCAACACAATGCCGTTTCCTGAAATTGATGTCCCGGGGATTGACCATCACCATCTGGAAGGAGAAGGCGGCAAAGAATGAAGCACGCGAGTGTGAAGATCGAAGACACGGTTGCGAGCGGATTCTTCGTAGAGCAAGCCCAACACTTCACATCGACTTTGAGGCAGAGGCGATGAAGTGCACGAGGAGTCTTGCGAAGTCTAGAGGCAGTGTCCCGTTCTTCGAGCGATGACGAAGTAGAGGTTGGAAATTGGAGGTTTGAAGTTCTGTTCCAGAAATTGGCAATCCGAAGTCAGGCGGTTCCATTCCTTACAGACTTGGCGTAGGCGGAAGAAGGGCGCCAGGGGGAGCTTGACGTAGATCAGTGAGAGGTCGATGAAGCACTACAGCTTGCCCCAGAGAGAAGCATGCATGTCTTCGCCGTCGCCAAAGCTTGGTGGTGTAGCCATGGTTGTATGTCTGGAGCGCACAGCGGTGCTTCCAGCGCAAAGGGAAGAAGCTCAAACTGGCAATTTGTAAAACATGGACTAAGCTTTCAAAGGTGTCAAGGCCTTTGGAGAATCTTGGTTTTCACATTTACACCTGGAAGTAACTTTTAGAGAGCCACCACTTAAAAGGGGCCTCGAACTTCAGTTCCACGTTTTTGTCCACCCATTGGCGAGCTCTGTCTCCAAGTTCTCAAGGTGCTGGACTTGCACGCTCCCATTTTTCCCTAACCCTAAAGTTACATTGAATCAGATGTACCTAACGGAGGAGCTCTATTTCAAGCTTGGGTGTGGCAGCTGTGATGCGAAAACAAGTGCAAGAGTCTTCCACGAAGAAAATGCGTGATTTCGTGTGGATGATATGTTGTAGGTGCACTACCTTAACCACCAACTCACTAACAAAGTTGTCGTCTTGCTTTCTCTTGGCTTGCTCATTTTTGTTGCCATTTCTCTACGGCAATCTTTTGTGAACTCCATTTGCGCAACCATTCACGTTGGAGAATTTGAGTTTCGCAACCATTCAGGATTGGTTTAGGAAGGAGGGTTAAGGTGATTTCTTTGCTTTCGGCATTTGTCATCGTAAGCAAATTGAGCAAGGAACCGCTGCATTTGGTGATTTTAGTAGTAGCCTGCAAATTCTTGGAAGTTTTTGCGCATTGCTGTGATTAGGATTGAGTGATATGGTTACTGTAGGATTTCTTACTTTTCTACCCTCCTTCCTTCACCTATTATGTTTTCGTGATTCTCTTGAAAAAATCATTGCTGATGGTGAAAGATTGTTGTCTTTGACTGCCAAATCTCTTGAGATCAATTTTATCAATGTGTATGAAAGTCCTAATCTTTCCTAATGAATAAGAATTTCTTAATTTTCACCAATGCACATGCATTTTCAAAGTGTTGTCAATTGTGTTTTAGACCTCTCAAACACAATACAGGACTGGACATCTCACTAGAAGAAAAACGTGTCCGTTGCAACCGGCTATATGCAACTCAAATGCAACTAAGTGTCCTATATAACTATCTTGCAACTACAATTTTCTATAATTGCACCAACTTTGATGTGTATATTGTTGTAGTTGCAGAGTAGTCGCAGAAAAAAATTTAGGAAAATGGAATCGTAACAGAGTAGGTATTTTACATCCTATATTTGTTAGAAGTGTCGATGTGAACAACTTTGCATTATGTGGAATCGACAACTAGAGTGCAACTAGAAATCAATTCAAAGACAACTAGAAAACAACTATAGAACAACCAAAATACAACTAGAATACAACTAGTTTACAACTACAAAACAACTACAAGAAGACAAGTTCTGCAACTAGGAAACGACTACATTTCGACTAGAAAACAACTATAGAACAACCAAAATACAACTAGTTTACAACTACAAAATAACTACAAGGAGACAAGTTATGCAACTGAGAAACGACTACATTTCGACTAGAAAACAACTAAGAAATCATTAGAAGATTAATATAGAATAACTATAGACAATCATAAGACTACAAAACAATTATAGTCGGATTTGTTACTCACTATAAGAGAAAGGGGTGTTTTAAGTATAGTCCTAGAGATAACATTTTAAGTAATGACCTTTTTAGAAGATTTTCAGTAAGAATTTACAAGATATTTGTGTCTTTCTAGTAAACTTTTACTACAAAGACACAAATATCTTGTAAAATCTTACTGAAAATCTTCTAAAAAGGTCATTACTTAAAATGTTATCTCTAGGACTATACTTAAAACACCCCTTTCTCTTGTAGTGACTTGAAATGCTATGGAACTTGCTTCAAGTTCAAAATTTGTTCTTTTGTTACATGAGTTATAAATGAATCATTGCCCTACATAAAGCTCATATCAGTTGAAAACAACACTTCAAAATATACCTCATATATAATGGCTTCTACAACTTTATGAACTTTATAAACTTCAAAATACAACTAGTTTACAACTACAAAACAACTACAAGAAGACAAGTTTACTTTAATATAATTCGTGCATTTTATATATCCTATATCATTTGTCATACTTACTGCCACCCCACTTGTATAAATAACTCGTCTTTTTGACACCCTAAAATCACAATAAGTGGCCTTTGGAGCTACCTAACATAATTGTCCAGTATGGTGAATATTGTATGATATATGGTGTATATTGTATGGTATACTATATGTGTTGTATGGTGTATTGTGTATAATATGTTGTATATTGTATTATGAGTATACTAGTTGACCATCAATTGTAAATGAGTTGTAAAACATTTGTATGCAATCAATTACAAGTTGCACAAATGTATCATCAAGATGCATAGTAGTTGCAAATAAGTTGTACTCATGATTCATGATTCACAAAAAAGTTACAAAAAAATTGTACATATCATATAAAGTAATTACAATAATCATAGAAAAGTCATAATCTAGTCGCAAACTAGTTGGTAAGAAGTGGCAAACATGTCGTAAATGAATTGCAAATTGCTTACATTGTCCCATAATCATTGTCTAATAATCAAATATATACCTAAAGCAGTTGCAAAGTAGTTGAAATGAAGTAGCAAACCAATCGCATCAAAGTTGCAATGAAGTCACAAACAAGTTGCAACTTAGTTAACGACCTCAAACAACAGTAAATATCAAGTAGGCAACCACGTCATAAAGCGCATCGATGAAGTTCCACGTAAGCTACAGAATGCGGGACTAAAACGTTTTGCCTTGCAACTACAGTGCAACTAGAAAATTTGTCCATAGCAACTGGGGCCCTTCGAATTCTCACCAGTTGCAAATGTCCGGTGCAACTAAAAACTAGTTGCTCTTTGTAGTTGCAAAACCCCTCATTTTCTTCTAGTGTCTTTTCGTCATTCAAAGATTTGTAGCAATAGACATTTAGCCAAGTCATGCTTGCACCCAACTTGGTAATAATTCTGACCATGTGAATGAATAGTTGAGTTCTTGGGAAGGAGGATGATTGTTTTCAAACTAAGGTAAGGTCCTTATTGGTTTTTGTATCTTCTTATTTGACAATGCCTTTGTGTCTCTCATGACACCTATAGATTCAAATATTCTCACGATTTTTTTGGAGTCACATGAAAGTATTTTCTATTGACATTTTCAATTACTGACAATTGTAGAATATTCTACAAACCTCTTTGCATTTATTAACCCCCAAAGCTTGGAAGCATATTTCAGGCATAAATTGTGAAAAACTGTCACTTTTTTAGGGAAGTGAGAAAAAAATGAATCAAAAAGCATTTTTTTCAAAATTCAAATGTACAAATTTTACTAGACTACTATGGGAATGAGTGGATAAAATTTCAGAAATTTTTGACCGCATGGATTGAAAGATTATAATGTTTGAAGTTAGAAAAATAAAAAGGCTCTTTTTACCTTGCCCAACAAGACCAACAACCTTTGATTCCTCCTAGAGTGAAATTTTTATGCTACAAATGGTTATTTTTTTTTACATTAGCGTCTTATATCATGAAAGTTACATACTTCTTAAATTTCAAAAGTAAAGGAGGAGGTGTGCAAAAGTTGCTTGAAGCTATCTAAGTTAGAAAAGTTTAGAGTAGGAACTTGTGATCCAAGCACCCGATCAAAAAAAAATTAAATTCCCACGAAGGGGGTATGTATTTACACCTTGTCTCAAAATTTTGTGAACATCCAACCAATATTGACTTCATAGGTATCTACTCAAATTTTCAATTGTTCATTTAAGAGACAATTGTCATGTAGGGATTAATGAAAGCCATTTGTTTAGATGAATAGAGTTATATACCTTCCCTATAGATTTAATATGGGAATATCCATTATATTTTGAGCTATGAACTTTGTGCAGATGTGCAAATTAAAATCTACATTAGTTCTAGTTTTCAAGGAATGAATTACTAATATGTCTCATTTGACAACTAGGAAATTGCCAATTTAACCCATTAAGAACCACGGTTGATTTGGAGGGTGGGCAAGACAATTTGTGGTCTTAAGCAAAACATGGAAAAAAATACCAAATAATGATGCATCATAGAGATTTGACCTAACCAATGGATTTTGCATGAATGCTTGGGGTTTTGTACTAAATGCATGACAAGTTTTGCATTGATTTTTGTATTTTCAGCCAATATTTCGTTCGTTTTTTTACCCCCAAAATCTCATACTAGCACGAATTGTCATGATTCTTGTCCCAATGCATTTGGTTCACAATTTCCCACACCCAACCTCTTTTGTCCATATTCAAATTCATTGCAAAATTCTCTCTATCAATGAAAAAGTGTCAATTTCGACCAAAAAGTGGTAGACCAGTCCTTAATGGATTAATGAGTATTGTCTTTTAAGAGATTGTTATGCACCTATAGTTATTATGTAGTTTTGTTATCAAGTTGCATTGTTTACTATTCCATGTTTCTTTCCTCAAGTGTTATTGGGACTTTGTTGTTGCATGTATAAGCAAGGATGTGATGATTGTTTGGAATGGATTGACTACATTGCAATCAATTGTAATAATTAAACTTTCTTTATGACTTAGTATGTCACCATTTATTTGTTGTTCTTGTTTTATATTAGTATCTCATTTCCTAAATTTTAGAATTTTAGAAATGTCAACAAACATTAGTGGAATTGAAAATAATTTAAAATGCTCTCCATTGGAAAGAAGTGTTTCCTTATCTTTGAAGAAGGAAATTGTACTATTTCCATGGATTTAAAAGGATTCTATAGTGAAGTGCCCATTTGTAATATAGTGAATTTTGTCACCATAGATTGTTATATAAATTGGAAAACATGATTTTGAGATCTTTCTAGGCAAGTAGGGCAATTTATAAGTTGGTCTTGAATTCAAGAAAGATCATTTTTAGGACTCAAATTCACATAAAAAACAAAGATATAGAAGATGTCAAAACATATTATGTAGTGATTTGTGGAATCATGAATTTTCTTATATAGAAAAGTAAAAGATACTACAATACTATTTCCAAAAATATGTGTTCAAATATCCACTTCTAAAACAATTTGATGAAAATTTGTGTTTTCCATCCTTTGGGCTTCTACAAAGTCATCGACTAGTTGATAATTGGTAATTGCAATGTTACAAGATAAATGATGATTTCTCAAACAAAAGTTGTAAAATGTAATTTATATGGTTGACTCTAAAGTCCTCAAAAAAACATTGAAAATTAACAATTCTATTCCAAATTAAAAAAATTGGATTGCTTTTATTGCTTATTTAACTATAGGATGTTGCAATAGAATAGTCAAAGAATGTATTAAAGAAATTTCAAAATACTTAAGCCACATAGATTGCAAGATATTTGTGATTAAAGTGAAGCAGTTTGCACCTTACATGACTAGACTACTATATAAGACTAAACCTTCTTGGCTTAAAATTTTAGCACTACAAATTTTGAATTAAATTTTTATATATTAAATAATTGATTTGAAAGTCTAGGAATGAAAACTTGATTTTCATTCTTTACAAAATTATTAAGTAGAAGTAGGTATGAAACTTTAGGAAATATTAAATTTGTATTAGCTCTAAGATGGATTTGAAATACACTAATCCCAAAAGAGAGATAATTTTAGAAAACATAGTAAACCTCATGGAACTTTTTTTCAAATCATAAAAATTGAATTCACAAACAAATTTAGTAAGTTGTTCTCTCAAGAAGATGCTATAATTGCTTCTAGACAAGAAGCTCTATAACTTTCACATCACTAATAGAATGAATAAAAAATTTCCATGCCAAAAAAATGACCTATGAGAATTGAAATTGAAATTTTAGTAGCTTTGTTTTATTGCCCAATTAGTTCAAATTTATACTTTGGATGGCATACTTTTGATTCTACGCACCAATTGAAATAAAAATGATATTGTTAGAAAGTTAGTGTATTTTTCTATTTGGAAATAGTGTAAAAAAAATTTGCCAAAAATTGAGTTTATAAAAACTTGCCTCATTAGAGAATATTTGGACTATTTAGAGGGCTGAGACACATCATTTAGCTATATAAATCCAAAAAATAAGTTAAATTCTTTTAAACTTTAAAAAATTACAAAATTACAAAATTACAATTTCATGTGGCACTTGAGGTAATCATGTGGTACATGATTCTTAATATTTGTTTAAAAAAAATTATTTTTACTTTTTGCTATATTTGTACATTTGACCAATAGAGAAACGGACCTTTAGAGAGTCCAAATTTTTTCTAATGAAACTTTTATTTGTTCTTAGATGGAATAAAGGAAATTTAGAGATTAATGACCTCCTACAATAATTTTAGCAATTCAAATAAAATTTTAAAACCAAAAATTTTAAATCTATCCCAAAATTAATTGTAGATTGAAAATGAAAAATGAAATACATTTTGATGGGGATGGCATCATAGAGAATTCTTTTGACTTTTGTGCCTATGTTTTGTACCTCTGGCTTTGAGGGCCGTATAAATTTTCAAGTGAAAATAAAGGTTTGCAAATATTTCCCTAAAACTAGCTTTTATGAGCACAATTGTAACCTTCCATATTTACACTTGAAAGTACCAATATTGAATTCCATAAACACCATTGTGAGACACAAGAAGTGCCACTTTATTGCCTTATGGTAGATTTGATGTTATAGATTGATTTCCAACCACCCTTTTAGTGATCCAAAATCTCCTTATGTGGTCACCAAATTGCCTTGAACAAGAAATTGCCAACTTAATAGTACATGTTGGCTAAAAATTGATTATATAAATATGTTTTAATTTGTATTAATTCAAAAGAGTGTGACTTTGGTAAATTAGTATCACGCACAATATTATGACAAATCAGTATAGTGCATGTGATTTACAATTCAAGATGATTTTGGGTTAGTAAATATTTATTGGCTAGCCCCTAAAATACTATCAATGGTGTTTTGAAGCCAAAAATTGCTTCAAAATACTCATACCCGGGGAGATCCCTTAGAGAGTCCAGTAGAAACTATGAGGGTTAAGATTTTAGTCCCTCTATCTTATATCCTAAAATTTAAATAAAAAGAACCTACTTTGAAAGTTTATGTTTTGAATTATTGGTAATTTATTTGTTGATTATAATTAGTTACAAATTTTTGAAGTAAAGAGATACATTGTAAAGTTGAAAATAACTTTCACACCCCTATTTTATATAAGAGAAATTGTCTTAAAAAATGAACAAAAAATTCTTGGAAATAACTTTCCATTGAAAGTTCATTTTTCTTGAATATTGATGCAATAGTCATCTAAATGTATTCTCTTTAAATATTTGAGTTGAAAAACATGCTATTTTTAGTTAATTTTTCAACCTATTCTACAAATCATTTCATATGTTATTTGAATTGAGAATTTTTGGTAATAGAAACCTACAACTTACCACTATTAAACAAAATTCAAAATTATAGGTTGAAATTATAGTTCATTAAAAAGTAAATAGGCGGTCAAAAAATCACTTGAACACACATGGTTAGTTATAGATATATTTGTTTGAGGTGTAAACAAGATTACAAGTTCCCATGAGTTCGTAGACTATAGGGAACTTAGGAGCTTTGCCACATATTAGTGATTTTTAAATATTTTTTAAATATTTATTTTATTTTACTTTTATTTTTAAATATTTTGATAACCATAAAATAGTCTTCTAGAGGCCTCAAATCCCTTTTCATGATTTTCCTATTTCATCTATATTCTTGTATGTAAATAACTTTTCGAATATGTTTTGTGGCATTTGGACCTACAATGTGGAAGTTAGAGATTTCTTAAATTATTTATGAATCTTAAATTATACTAAATTATGTATCTTTTGGTCCATACATTAGTCGGTTGCATTCTTGGTACCATTAGAAAGCTCTCTACAAGTCTGGGTGCACGGCCTTTGTTTTGTAGCCTTTAAGACATATATTAGAAAAGATATAGAATTTCGAAGTTCTTATGAAATTTTAAAATTTTAAAAATTACTTTTACTTTAATTTTATATTGAAGTTTGCAATGTACTTCTAAGGTGGTCACCCCTCCAAATGCACCACTAACTCAAAACCACCCTCATCATTCTTGTGTACATCTCCAAAACTAATATGGCACCTATGTAGAAGAAACGATTTTAGAACCTCTACTAGAAAAAACTTTGATCCTTCGTAACTTTTGCATACGGTATCCAAATGTTGCATTCTTTGGTGCATCGGAACCTCCTTTCCCTTGCCAACAAGAAAATATGGAAACTTTCACTAGTCTAATAGTAATAAATAGCCCAAAGAGTGGCGTTTTCAGGGGTAGCCCACCTTCTCTCATCTCTCCCGATTTCCACTAAACAGTTTGGATTGTTCATTCCTCACTAGTGTGAACAGAACCTTTCAATCTCCAGTGGCTGCATGTCCAGGAAACTACAGTACTGTAGATCCAACCAAGGATTTAAGGTAGAAGCACCCATTCCCGACCGGGGTCCAATAACCAACCTATAGACTGATTTATTTCCAACCATAGCAAAAATGTTTTTTTTTTCTCCATTTCAAAATTGGGACTTATAAGTTATTGACATATGTTCCAAATTAGTGAGTCAGAAAGTAGAAAGCTATAAATAAGAAGGTATTTTTTGAGTGATCAAAATTAGGAGAGTTTGTAGATCAGCAATGGGTCCGAAGCACTTTTTGCCTTTCAAAATTCATAGTAATTTCAATTCAAGTGATAAAATTACCAAAGTTTTTGCAAACCTCCTCATTTCTATCCCTACACCTCTGAAAATATTTGCTTTGTACTATCCTAGAATGTCTCCAATTGCTTATTCGGTCGACTATGGGGTCTTCTATTTTAACTTCAGTTATAAGTTATATAAGTGATTCGTTTCCAGTGGAGGTGACTGGATTGACATGGGGCTCCATTCCAGCCCGATTCTCTGCCGTTTTCCTGAAGCTCCGTCCCCCACTGGCGGAGCTTGCCCTGCAGTCCTTAATAAAAATAGTTGGGCAGCACCTTCGTATGTAACAAAGAAAAAAGCCTTCGGTGTTGCACTGTTGCTGCAATGCTGCAATGCTGCACCAGTTGCAGCACCAGTTGCAGCAGCTGCTGCAGGCCAGGAGGCGGGGCGGCCTGGCCTGGCGTGGGAGAGAGAAACATGTGAGCGTCGGGACCCGTTTGGGGCCCAAGCCAATATGACAAAAAAACGGGATCATGTCCTGGGCATTCACGTGGGTCCACGTGGGCGCAGCATCCTTGCATCCGTAAATTGGACTTTATTGGCTGCCTCGGCGTTAGCCCCACGTGCTCGTTTCCACACGTGTCAGCGTGGTTGACATGTCTGCGAAGTTACAAAAAACCGGAACTTCAGTCACTCGCAACTGAATATAAAGTTACCAGAAACTGAACTGACTGAACCCATTGACGGATAATTTCTTATATTATTGCTGCTGCCGTAACTGTTGCTTCGACGTCCGTCCAAAACAGGCCTTTCGTCAACTTTGGTAGGTACGTACTAAACTATTCGGAGTCTCTCTCGGACTGATGACTGTCAGAACTCGACTGGAGTGAGTGAGCTTCAGTCGTGAAACTGAAAATCTTCGGCAGAAATTGCGGGCTAAAAATAAGTGAGGAAATCTTCGGCAGCTCTTTCCGTCAACAAGCGGTAGAGGTAGACTCGGTATTGCCGATAGTCAGTCATCAGTATTGATGCAACTCCGTCATGCATGCACACTTGCACAGGCAAGAGTTGTTTAATGATTCTAGAATAGGCTGATGAGCGTGCAGTGAGTTTCAGTGATTGCCGACCTTTTCTTTCACCTCGGCAGGTTGAAAAATTTACCAATTTTCAGGAATTGGGAATTGTCTGCAAAGGACGGAAACTGCACCTTAACTCCTGGAAGAACCCAAGTGTCCATTCAACGTACGCAAGAAACTGGATTCTTGGGTAGGTTCATGCAAAGTCAATTTTGGTTGGGTGTTTATGAAATTTTGACGCAAGGTGTGACTATTTACCCCCTTAGAAAAGAAAAAAAATATATATATATATTTTTATTTTATTGTGAGTGCAAGGATCAAGAGTTATGTTGCCTTGAACTTTGGGGGTAGCTTTAATTTGGGCAACCTGTATAAAACTCCTCTTGTAATTGTGAAATTTGGAAGGTATGTAACTTGCATGATACAAAGATGCATATGTCTAAAAGAATTTTTGCACCATGTGTAGTGTAAAAATCTCACTCTAGGAGGAGTTAAAGTTTGTTGGCCTTGTTGGGTAAGGTCAAGAAAAAAAAATCGTTTAACTTCAAAGGTTATAACCTTTCAATTTGTTTGGTAATAGTTCCTGAAAAATTTTCTGTACATTTCCATGGTAGCCTAGTACAAATTTGTATAGATCATTATTTTTCATTTTTTTTTCACTACCCTAAAAAGTGGGTTTTTTTCACAATTACTAATTGAAATGTTCCTTAGTCAATTTTAAATTTTAAATTTTAAATATGATACAAGAAAAAAGTAAAAGTAAAAGTTTGCAATGCTTCATTTTGCAATTTGGGATACTCTATTGGTTCAAATTTATATTCAAAAGTAGAAGTTGACATTTTGTCATGATCAACATTAGTTGCTCAACATAGACAGTGGTCAATATAGATGCTTGAGCATCTATATGGACTAAGATGTAAAGTAATTTAGATGCTTGACAAGCCTTACATTAGAAATAAAATCATGAATTACCCAAAATGGCCTCAAACTCTACATCAATGTCAACTTTCCAAAGCAATGTCAACTTCCTACATACCAATGTTCAAATTTTTAACCAAAACTAGCTAGAGCTTGACATCGATGTTAATTGGCATGAAGTGCTCAACATAGATGCTCCCTAAGATGCTTAAGCAATTGATATAGATGCTGAATACAAAAGTTGAACATTAGGTTGTCACATTAGGCAAGTTTAGAGACAATGATAGACCAACCTCCCAAGCGTTTTTTTACAAATGTTGAACATCAGGTTGTCACATAGTAGGCAAGTTTAGAGACAATGACCAACCGTCCTCTCAAGTGTTTTTTTAGAGGTTTTGTTTATATTTTGAACAAAAATATTATTGATTGCTAGTATTTTATCTTTACATTGTGACATGAAAAATGTCTTTATAATGTGAACTTACATACTAGAATTTTGGATGGCAACGCAATGGTTGGATATACATAGGGGCAAGGTGGCAAAGCATTGGAAAGGGTATCGACTTGGTGGATAGGGTGGATATGTAGGGATTGGGTGAGAACTCAAGGAATTTGGAGGGGAACTCAAGGACTTGGACGACAATGCAAGTGAAATAATAGATATGTAGGGATTACGAAAGAACTTCATGAATTTAGAGGGTAATTTAAGTACTTAGATGACAACACAAGTAAAATGACAATAATTGAAGGGCACATGGGGAGGATATTCAAGAGTGTATGCCCATTGTATGCATTAAGTTTGCCCACCTTGCAATTGCATTACTACAATAATTTTTAAATATCTATTCATTTTATTTCATTCCCACTTTTATCTTGAAATCCCACCTTATCTTCTTTGAATTACCATCCCAAGTTTGCACCTAATTTATGCATCATCATCCGAGCCCTACATGGTTCAAATCCTTATCCCAATGGCAAACCATGTGGCATAAAGGATAAATCTATGTATTCATGATTTATTGTTCTTGTGGTTAAGATGGCATTGACCACATTGGACAAGTTTGGGCCCAATAGTAGACGGACTTCTTGGATGGACATAGATGTTGATAGTTGACATGAAGTACTTGACATAGATTCTTGAACATTAATTCACACAAGAATTGACAAGAATTGCTTATTTCACGCAAGAATTTAGGATTATAGAGAATCAAGAAATCCAATGGTCAAGACCAAAAAAAAATAGACATCTAGAAATTTGGGATGATATGTGTACAATTAATACTTAAACCCTCTTAAGATAAATTATTAGTGAGTGACAAGAATTGTTTATTTTACACCAATGATAATCCTGTCAAATACAAGTGACCCTCATTGGGTGGGACTTGCAATGATTACCTTTTCTTGTAGTTGAAATCCATTTTGATTTGTGCAACTGACCTACAGTAGGAACACCCAAAACCAACACTGTATCCAACGGGGCCACTTTTTAGATAAGGCAATGATTTTAGGACCTAAATGTAGGTAGACTATAGATAGCTTATCATTTTGGTCAACAAACAATCAGCTATCTACGGCGTACCTACATTTGGGTTCTAGAATGACTACCGAACGTAGAAAGTGACACCGTTTGGGTACACTATTGGTTTTGGGTGCTCCCACCTTAGTTACCTTTTTCACGTCATGAAGTTTTGCTGTACTGTACTGGTGGAGATGCTCCAACGGTAAATTTCACGGCTCAAGTGATGTCGCCATTATGGAGGCAGGGTAAAGTCCCAAATGCTGTACCCTTGTCATTGACAGTTGTGGAGGCCCAGAGGGAGTAAACTAGTAACTTACGAGTTCTGACTGTAGCAGGGAATGGGTGCGTCTGTGCCTGGCTCTGTCCTCCTTGGAATCAAGTTGACATTCCTTCGCGTTTCTGTTTCTGTTTACGCCTTTACGGTTGTCGAGGCATGCTGTCTGCATGTCCCTCATTACTGTGGAAACTGACAGCAGGATCTTGGCCTGAACAGTAACGTTTGAAAAAGATCAAATGCAGGATCCAACACCAGTTACTATACTCTAGTTTTTATATAAGTTAGTACCCTGGCTTGCTTGAGTGGCTCACGATTCACCGCTTGCGCCACAAGTTTGCGTGATGCGCATTGGCATCGATCCGCTCATCAGGACCACTGCAGCTAGCTTGCTCTTCAATGGCGACCCATTCTTACTGAGACCCACACCCAGT
This sequence comes from Rhytidiadelphus loreus, assembly GCA_947034895.1. NCBI lineage: Eukaryota > Viridiplantae > Streptophyta > Bryopsida > Hypnales > Hylocomiaceae > Rhytidiadelphus > Rhytidiadelphus loreus. Next base: position 49,078,641 of record OX344761.1, on the reverse strand, counting down.
GCTGGTGGGTGACGGATACCCAGACCCAGACGCACACACACACACACATCTTTGCAGGGTTGCAACTTCAGTTGCATTAGATGTAGATCCTCAGAACAGACTCATCGAGTGCAGGCTAAGAATCGAACTGTCAGCTAGTGCTTGGAATAGAGACTTTGATGCCCAGAAAAATCAAAAGATTGCGTGACGAGGCTTGTGACGCAGTGTTTAGGGACTGGTGTTTCATGTCGGTGACGCCATCCGAGTGCGACACAGAGTCTCCCAGTCCCAGACAGCTTCGTAGTACCTAGTGAAGCTCTCTAGCTAGGCCGTAGAGCTAGCTAGGTGAAATATTAATGAGCCCCCATTATGAATGTACCGCAGGGCCCCTGTAATGTCATTCTCTCGATCTTCCTCCAGATTCAAGTGATCTGTAACTTAACGGAGTACGGCGCCGTCTAGTCTTCATCATCACGTGGCTACCGCGACCAATACGCGGTCCGAAGGAGACTGAGCCCAATCAACTCCCGGTCTGCGGACACCATCAATGATCCATCAGCAGGGGTTGTCCAGGGTAGGGTTGTGAGTTTTGTCGCCAAGTTAGGCTCTTGCTTGATCGATCTGGATGGACAGGCTAGTGTAGTTTATGGGGGAGAAGGACGTACAGTTTCGTTGAGAATGCAGCAGCTGCCGGCGTCGTGGAGGCAGCAGCTCCGATCGGGGGCTTGGTGGCGCCTCAAATGAACCTTAGTGACGATGAAGAAGCTCCAGCTGCGGTACTGCTCCGCCCGCCTGCTTTCCTTCCTTTGCTTAGCTTGGTTAGTGCATCTGTTTAGCTAGGGTGCCGACGTTGAAAGGTTAGAAGCACGCACTAGGGTTAGCGCGTAATCTAAATTGAAGTTACGAACAGTTCTCGAAGTGCACGTTCAAGCTAGTTAGTAAGACTGTTTCCTGCGAAAGCTTCTGGTGCTCTAGCTAACGGCTTGTTTCAGATGTGACCAACCACTGTGCTTCCAGTACCTTGCCGGCCTTATTTATTCTTGTAGAGGGAAACCGAGTGTGGTGAAGAGATCGGAGCATGATTTGAGTCTAGGAATTTGTAGTTGAAAAAGAGTGTAGCCCCTTTTGCTGCTCGATCGGAACCTACAGCTGCTAACTGATAAAGTTCGGAACGTTTCTAATTTTCTGTCTGCAAGGGGAAACGGAAAATTAGCGAAGTGGAATTCCGGAAGTCGCGGCCTTCGAGTTTCAGGTACTTGACATCTTCATCTGCACTTGACACCTTCGGTGACCTTAAAGCTTTCACTCTTGACAAGTTTGGTGCCCTCAGAGACCCGGAAGACGAAAGACCCCACGTCTCCCGCTGTGTCCAACCCATCACTGACTCTAGTACCGGATCGTTTACTCCCGGAAGAGTCGAGGGTGACAAGGAGGGTCAAGACACAGATGCGAATGATTCCAGCAGCACATGGAGCCAGTATATTGAATTAGATTGGAAGATCGAAGGGACAAGCGACCCTGGGGGCAGCGATCCGTCGTCGCATTCTTCGGTACCCATCTCGTGCACTCTTCACGAGAGAAGGTCCGCAAGTGGAGGCCCGACCTTGCAGGAGCTTCGCGCGCTTCCGCAGCAGGTGAGTGCGAGATTTCAGTGCTTCAAACCTGCCAGTCTGAATTGCACTGGAGACTTGATATATCCTCCGAATGGTTGTGTCTGTGCTTGCTAAAACGTAACTGAGGCACCTAGAGTACAGTACTGTTGATCGGTCAGTGTTTGAAAGAGTTTTGCCGACCTAAATTACTGAAACGGTTGAGAAAACATTGAGTAATATCCGATCCCAAGGACTCAGTAACGTGACCACGGAAAGTTGACCGTCAGGCTAGAAGTACCAGGAGTTGGAAAACTTTCCAGCAACCTCAGCGATCAGGAAACTAGTGGCGCTGTGTTAGTTCAGGAGTTGGATGTAACCCAGCTTTAGTACTGTACGTTAACCAGACTGATCTTTGACAAACTTCCAAGTCGCTGTTTCTAATAAGTTTACTCAATTCTCGTATGTTCTAGTCGGAACTTCGGTAGGTCAAGGAGGGATTAACCCGACCCGTGGCTTCAAGAAGATTATCTATTGGTGAAGATCGTGATGAAGGCAAAAGTCATCATCTCACTGGAATAATTAAAACCTTTCGTTTTCCAGTACGTGATCCGGCTATCCGGGCTAGCTATAAAGCTGTTTCGCTTTGTGTGATAGATTTCACATGGATTGCTGAAATCAAGCACGCTGTCAGTGCGCAATTAAAAATGTGATTGCTTCGATCTTCAACCGTACAGATCGTCCTCATATTTTGCGCCCTTACAGTCAGACGTACTAGGAAGAAGGCGCCCCAGTCTTTAGATCAATCAAATGAATGTGATACAACAGCTGCAGTACGTACGTACGTCCAAGAACTGGCAGGTTACACAGTGCCACATGTACTTAAATCTCTGGTCACCCCCTCTAATCCACTGGTGGCCCGAATTTCTATCGTTTGAACATTCTGGTCCAGAACAGGACGAGGACAACTCTCATGGCGAATTCGAATTGGAATTCCTTCAAACTGAGGTGGTAGAAGTAGCGTCAGAGCTCCGCAATGATTCAGAGCCAGGGGTCAATGCAGCAGCAGCAGCAGCAGGATCACTGCCAACAGCTCTGTCCAGACACTCCATTGATCATTGTCACAGGACGACGACGACATCAGTCCTGCATCTCAGCGATATTGACAGACCAGCTGCCACTCCAGATCTGGCACAAGCAGGACCGCCGGGCAGAAACACATCTCCGTCGTCGCAATATAACGACCTGCCGAGGTTCACAAGGAACATGGAATCGTCAAGTTCAGAGGGCGCAAGGAGCTCTCGCCAGTCCACTGCTCAGTATCCTGTGAGGATTAACTACCGCTTTGCTTCGGCAAGCGTCGAAGCTTCGTTGCTGCAGCGCATGGAAGCGCGTCAGAGACTGCAGGTGAGGGATTGTTCCATTCTTACCATCAAGCTTAATACCTTCAAAGCTCTGTAATTCATTGCCTTGAACTGGGCGCTAATCCAACTTCGTTAATGAACCCCTAAATAATGCTCAATTTAGTGCTTGGAATTTACTCAAAACTAAACAAAAGCCTCAGTTCAGATTAGTCTTATCAATTGAAAAATATATATAATCGTATGAATTCAAACTAAATTTGTCATGGATCACATAGGAAAAGAAAACACAACAATATCACTTATGGATTGAAAGATTATAATATTTGATCAAGAGGGTGTAAAATCTATGAAAGTGATTTGAAGTCTTTCAATTCTCTTTTTGCACCTCAAATCTAAAATTGAGGTCATGAAAAAAATATGAAGCTAAAGGACATAACATGCACAACCATAATCAATTTATGGCTTCTCAAAATTTACTACTCTACAATTTTTTTAAATGAATTTTCAATGTGATTTTTCACTTAAGATTGAGTGTACTTGATGCTCATCTCCATGAACTTGTAACACGAAAAAATCAAAGATTTACAATGGACATCTGTGCACACAATCTTTAATAGAAATATCATAAACAATTTTTTCCAAAATAGAATTTTTTATGCTTAAAATAGACCTTAAAGGGCATTCAACTAAAAAAGAAACTATCAAAAATAATACTTCAATAAGATTTTGTATAATTTCAAAGTGTAGTGGAGCTAAGGGAAATTGAACTGTGAATTAACATGCTCAGTTGTATTCGTTAAAATGACGTGTTTCAGAGCGCCAAAATTGCCCGCAAAATTGTGACCTTCAAAGTGCTCGGAGCTCTAAAAGTTAGGATTGTCTGGTAGAGATCTGTGGTTCAGTGAGCGCCAATTTCACTGAAATCCGAGGTTTTAACACTATTTGTGGAATTGGGTTCTCTAAAAAAAACTTTAAAACTTTTTGAAAAATAATAATCTTGTAGCTCTGAAAATAATTTTAAAAGGTTGGAAGATCCAGATTCTGGAGATTAATCCACGTCGTGATCGTATCCTACGGTTGGGTAATGTAAAAAAGTAGTGGTAACTTGAAAAAGTTTTCAGGGTTGGTTGATATTCTCTAACTTTTTGAGTGTGCATTTTGGAAATTCTAGTGCTCGATTACTCAGAAGGGTAAGGTTTACTCTGTGGTCGGGGCTGTTGGGCCAACAGGATGAAGCTGGAGAAGAACGAGTTTGTGGACATGTTATATCACCAGAGGTTAGTACAGATTGCCAAACTGACATTTTTCAAAAAAACTTGGGCTTTTTGTTTGCGAGAATTCTTGAAGTGCTCGATGCCTTTTTCATTGCTGACGGAGAACATATGCCTCGCTCAAGGAGCATACAATTAATGGCATATATTTGAACTTGGTAATTAACTACGTTCCTGAAAATAATAAAGTCGAATCACTGTCTCGATTGCGTAACACGTACGTACCTGTCTGCTCTTGCCAGTTACGGAGTACCATACATTATGTGCATGAGAAGCATTGATAGCTCACCTGTATATAGACCTTCAAAAATTAAAATGACTGGGACCAACGGATTCATGAAGAATATACGGAGTAGTGATCAGAGGAGAAATCCAAAATGTTCATCTATGGAATTTTTGAAGAATTCCGTAGTCCATATCCAGTGACGATGTAGTTGGATTCACTAAGAGACCTTAGGAATGGAATTGGGACACAAAATGACATTTCTTTTCCAAATAATTTCATTCCATTTTGGAATATGATTCTCCTCCGATCGAGTCCTTGAATTTTCCGTGGCCGTGCGCATGCAGGACTTAATCTGGGGCAGCGTGAAGCACTATTGCGGCATGGTGCTGGACCGGGAGACCCGAGCGCTGCTGGGCACGGCCATTCTGTTCATGCCGCCATATCAGTCTGAGCAGCAGCAGACGACGAATATGACGGCAACGCAGGGCACGCAGCAGCAGCCATTTCAATTGCAAGGAGGAGGTCCTGGTCCTGGTCTGTCGAAGGCGGCGTGGGTGACGAGTGTGAAAGTGGTGGAAGGTCGGACCGAGGTGCTGATCAAGACCAGCAAGGGCGCGCTCCATGTGGCGCAACTGGTGCTCACCAGCACCACGCTGGGCCTGGCGCTGTTCAGCGTGCATGTGTGGCAGGCCACCTTTGCGCTAGCCTTCCTGAGCCGAGTTGCTGGGCCAGCCCGTCTGCCCCACCGACTCTTTGTGGACGTCGATCGCAGCGACCGCGTCTATGTCACGGCGTAAGAAGACTCGACTCACTCCCCTCGACCATGTCATAAAAACAGTAATGAGATTGAATGTAATCATTCTTTACTTCTGGGCAACATTTTAGAGAAAATGCTGAAAAAGAGTTTAAAATATGTGTTAAACTTTGGTATGAATGGTCAAATTTAAGTATGGAGAAGATTGAAGATAGGGTTGAAAATATGATGTCTCAAAACTATCACCAAATCGTTGATTTGATCGCCGTACAAAGAGAGTCGAAAAATCGTCAAAGAAGTGTTTATACGAGAGCCTTATGTAGATCAACCCCTCCCCGATCACTACGTCTCTTCATTACTCTTTGGTAATCATCACACCAGAGATGTCCAAAAAGTTCATAAACACAATTCCTTAGTGCAACTATGCAACCCGAAATTCCGCACTCACGCTGTGAAATTTCATTACTCTTCGCTAATCTTCATACCAGTCTGAACACCAGAGCTAGTCATCCGAAAATAATCGGTTGTGATTCTTTTAGGGCTGAGGCTTTAGGATTTTTGTTGCTGTTAGCTAGATCCCGTATTGGACGTGGCAATTGCTATTTGCAGTAGGTTTACAGGAGCGAATGGGTTGGTTCGTGGTGATGCAGATACAAGGTGTTGCAGTCACAGTGTGGCACCCACGTCGTGGTTTAAGGTTTTAAGGGTTTAAGGTTTTTGTTGCTGTTGGATCCCATGTTGAACATGGTATTCGCTGTTTGCAGTAGGTCGATCTACAGTAGTGGCTGTGTGATGGTGCTGCAGATACGAGGAGCCTTGGGAGTCAGAGTCCGGGACCATAGCCGACGTGCGAGTGCGCCCCGGACGCATCGTGGACGCTGGAAGGCATGAGATTGTGGAGATCGACTTCACTGCAGGTCGACTGGGCGGTTCCATCAACACTCCGGCGGGCTTCCGAGGCGGCCTGGTGGTGCGAGCAGACGGGCACTTGGCGGGTGTCATCACGGGTGAGGTTTTGGGCCGGCATCCCACCAACATTGACTTCTGTTCCGCCTTCAATGTCTACTCCCTTCTTGAGGAGCTATAAAAACAGTACTTACAGTACTCTCATTTCACAGATCGATCTAAATCCGCCAGTCTAGTCTAGCTAGAAGCCAGGATGGTTACAGGCTTCAGCATTCTGCAAGGTAGCAATCTTAACTTGTACGTAGCCGTAACGTATTGAAAACGTCTTGAAAATAAACAGAGCCCTTGGCGAATGTATAACTTACTACTCCAGAAGTTTGTGTTCGAGGTCCATCTGTGTTCATGGTGTCTAGCTGGTTCTCGAAGTAAACGCCAACCATAGAAGTTGAAATCATGGTCTCTTGATTTCTGCATTCAAATGGATGTGATGTACTAGTACTGGAGTATTAATTGAAGGTGTTAAATTGTTCTACTGTAGCAGTGGAGTCAAACTGTCTGTGAGTGAGTATGCTGGGATTAAATGGCAATGGGATTATGCCATTATATGGCAGTGTAATGTGCTCAGGTTCATAAATTAGTTCTGACAAATTTAATTTAATCTCCGCTGGAAATTCATTTGGTGGTTTCAGTCGTTTTGCTTTTCTTCCCTCGTCCTCCCATGGACTGGTACTTCAGGTCGGACAGGGAGTGTTTTTATACTCAAATGATACTCTATTATAACTGCACATACCCTGCATATCATGAGAATGAGTCCATGAAGGTAGCAACACCCATAACCATCCATTTAAGGGGTTACAACATCATGTCTTTCAATGCACATCCAACAAAATTATTGGACCCTACTAGAAAGAGAAAAATAATTCTTGTGCACTTTCAAATGTATTTTTTGAACATTGTGAGTAGAAGTTGTGAATTTTTAAAGAGCCCACCATACATGCACCTAATACCAACACTAGGGGTTTAATATTCAGAACTAGTACATCCTTGTAATCACCTCTATCCACTTCCCAAGATTTTAGAGGAGATGGTTATGGGCCATTTCCTAATTACAGATGTATGTGGTGTGTTTTTATGGTTATTTCTAGTCAATCAAACCTTACTGATATCAATAACTAAAAAGATTGGATAATGCTCAAGAGCAAGGAGTCTTGAGAGTATTATGGGACATAATGCCAAGTCTAATAGTTCATCATAGACGTTTGTATCTATACTTTTGTAAATCTATACTTTTTGCAAATCTAAAGGTGGATAATGCTCGAGAGCAAGGAGTCTTGAGAGTATTATGAGACATAAAGCCAAGTCTAATAGTTCATCGTAGACGTCTGTATCTATACTTTTTGCATATCTATATTCAACTATGATAATATCCATTATGTGGACAAGTGTTACTAAATGGCACATTTGGAGGTGCACAATTTAAGTTGTCGGCATGTAACTATGGCCATATCCATTATTTGGACAAATGTCCAATAAATGGCACATTTGAAGACGCACAATTTAAATTGTTGGCATATAATTATGGATTTTCTATATACTTTTCTAGCTAGAATCAATTCTATGTCTACAGTCTATGGTCTTAGCTTATAGTTTCAAATTTCAATTACGGAGTATTGTTTATATACTTGAAACTCATCCACATTTTTTTTATGATTGGCTTCTCGAAGCTAGACTTAACTCTACGTCATTGATTGATGACTAACATCACCAAGAGACATTTTTTCGCACTATATTACTTCCCCCACTCTTCCCAACATTGAGAGACAAAGTCTTTAAATAGCATAGGTCAACAACCCTATTCTTTTCTCGACTTTGAGGTTGTACACAATCTAAGCTTTCTAGAATAAGTTCCTAATGACTTTATGTAAAGGTGGGAAGAAAAAGAAAATTACCAAAATGAAGATTTTATATCTAAATTATATGTAGGTCATAGTTTATTTTGTCCTAGAAGCTCAAGATCTATGTTATTCTCCCTACTAGCAACTTTTAGGAGTTAAAGGACAAAAACGCCATTGGCCGTTAGAAAAAACTTCAAGCTTACTATGGATGGTTTGATTGCATATACTAGTGCAATTATAGCCAAAAAATTATTTAAAAAATAAAAATACAGAAGCCCATGTGATCACCAATTATTTATTATTTTAATATTTTATTTTATTTTATTTTTTCTTGTATTTGCACCATGACCAAAAGTCAAACGCCCCTCTACAAGGCCTTGATACTTTCTAAAGCATCAAGTTTTTATAAAGACAAGAACAAATATTCCTTCTATGTTGAAGTCATTCAACTTGAAAATGTGAAACTTGCAAAAATGAACTATTCAATAATAAAAGGGATCTAGAAAGGTGTTTTTTGGAAAAATAGTGTCCATTTTTTGTAAATTTCACACAACTATGGGAAGTTTAGGATGTGAAACTTTCCAAAAATTAATTCAAATTTTCACATTAGCAAATCCAATTTTTTAGATTCTATTTTCCAAGGAATACTGAAATTACACCTAATTGTGACTCAATTTAGAACAAATCTCTATTAAACACTTGCCTAATATGAGAGCCTAAAGGCACTTTTGAGTTAATCTTCAAAGAACAATTGTCTATTCAACAAATAATTTATTCTTTGGGTAGGATCTTGTAAAGTCAATTTTGAATAGATGTACCTAAAATTTTGATATAAGTTGTGCACACTATCCACCTTTGTGGAAAGTAAAAAAAATTTGATTGGACCTACAACCATTTTGATGGTTTAGGCCTTTAGGGTGCATGTCATGTCAAGTTGTTTGATGTATGCATTGGTTGGATAATTTGGAAAGTGTTCAATGAATTGAATCACTAGAAGAAACCTACGTTTTTTCTAACATGCCAATGAACATGGTTACATGTTTAGTTTAACGTCAAGCATGTCTACTGTGGATGTCTAGGAAAATCCATCAAGATTGACAGGACAAAAACATGAAGAATTTGAAAAAACATGCCGTGTTTTTAAAGCGACGTCACAACAAACATGGTCAAAAAATGAGACATAAATGTGCCATGTGGCAGCCACGTAAGCGCTACGTATGCAGGCGGGCAGTGCCCCATGGAATTTCTTAAACCTGACCTGCTGCTGATGTGGCACCTCACGTCATACCGTTTAAAAAAATTAATATTGTTTTTAGCAACATCAACGTAGATGTCTAAAAGAATTTGAATTATGTTTTTTGCGATGTCCACTTAGACATCTAAACATTTTTTTAAACGTCAACTTAGACATACACTATACACAATACACCATACAAAAAAAGACATAAAATACACCATATAGAATACATTGTATATCATACACAATACAAAATAGGCTCTACACCATATACAATACTTTACATCATACATTATACACCATATACAATACTTTACATCATACACCATACACAATATACTATACATCATACACAATATGTCATACATTGTACACCATATATAATATGCAGTATATTATACAACATACACAATATACCGTATTGGCAATTATGTCAAATGGCCTAAAAAGCCACTTATTATAAGTATATTGACATGACAAGACAACCTACTTATACAGATGTGGTGATAGGAGCAAAGACAAAGCATATGGGATATGTGAAACTTAGAGATTGTATTTTATGAGAAAACATTCGGACATCTCAATTGACGCGTTAACATTGCAAAAAATATGTAGACATCCTCTAAGACATCTTAGTTGATGTGCTAGTTGACATCGCAAAAAACATCTCGATGTTTTAGAAGATGTCTCAGTTGACGTTTTAGTTGATGTCATCAAAAATAGTGTTAATCTAAATGTTTTTGACTATGCTTTCACCAAAAATGCTCCAAAACTGCCATTTCTAGGACAAGTACTAAAGTTTAGAGAAAAAACAACATTTGTACACATGTAACCTTAGGATCTTGCAATACACTAATTTGAGAAGATGTGGAAAAAAATTCAAAAATTTCTATTGTATAGATTTCAAGATATTAGTGTTTGAATTGACAGTAATTCTTTAATTGGCTTTCCAAAAAAATAGGCAACTAAACTTCACAAGGCCACATTTATATACAAAAATGCCCATATTGATGGTACTTCTTTGGATTCATTCTTCAAGGCAAGTTGACTAAATGCTTGAAAAATTTATGATCCTTTGGAATTGTACAACATATAGGAAAAAAATAGTAAGTAGAAAAAAAAATAATGATTGAAAATACTAAACCGTCAAGAATTTAGTTATAGAATTTAAAAATGTCAATTCCTATGATTGCAATGTTGCAATAAATAATCTACATCCTACAATTTTATTTTTTTATAAAAAATTGAAAATTGAGTTAAATAAAGGACTTCAAAGTTTATTTTAGAGTAGCAAATCCATAATTGCCCGTAAACTAAAACTCCTCATAACTTTCATCTCGTCGATCAAAATGAAATGACTAAAAGCTTTTTACGCATATATAAATCCAAAAAAATAATTTCAAATTTTTATTTTAGAAATTAAGAATTTTCTGAGTAGCTTGTTAAGCAATGAATACTACATACCATGTAGTCAAAATTTATGGAAATTATTTTGCCTTAAAGGTACCCTTTGGCACATGTTGTGTGAAAATTTCAAAGAAAATAAAAATAAAAATTCAATTCAGAGTGAACTGCCCAAAATCACAAAAACAGTGTTTGGGCATTTAGGGGTTAAAATTTTCAAACAGCGTCAACGTATACTGAAGTGGCATGCCACTTGAGCTTCATTGGATGCCATATTTTTGAAATGCCACGTCAAATACCATTTTTTTTAAACCATGCGATGTGGCTGCCCTTCCCATGTCTTTTTCATATATAATCAACATTTCACTTCAGCCCCCAATAATTTTTAGAAACTTATCCATAGTCAAATCGTAAGCCCATGCGGCCATGCAAGTCATTTCTACTCTATAAAGTATAAATCTTATGAAAATGAATATCTATTGTGATTTTTCCTCTAAGATGTATTGTTCTTGATGCTAATTTTGAAGAGCCCTCAACAATAGAAAATGAAGATTTGCAATGGACTCCCTTGTATAAAATGTTGAATTGAAAAATCATAATCATTCATTATAAAAATCAAATATTTGATGCTAAAACTACACTTCAAGAAGACATCATTCTTAAGAAAAAATTAATTAGAATAATGAATAGTTTTAATAAGGATTTCATTCACTTCAAAGTTCAATCAATACTAAAATGTAGTGCCTTCTGCGTTTCTGGTTTAAATGTTGTTAAAGTAATATTAGAAGGTTAATACCTACTTTTACAATACTATTATTTTACCACACCGTCAAGATAAATTTTGATTAACAAAATAATGAAATAGAACAAAATCTCAATTTATAAAAGAAGAGTTGCCTCATAAAATTCCAAGTTGATAGCAATATTGTTTTTGAACATGTAAACAAGAATTTGCACTAGAAGTATTGAATTTGAGTATTGAACATATGAAGATTGCAATGTCTTCTAATATATTTGCAATCCAATTATTTTGAAGCCTTTAATGGAGAATGGAAAAAGTACAGCACATAATAGAAGTGAGTGCAAAGTCATTATTTTGTTTCCAATATTCTTTGTTGTTTGGGAGAAGATATGAATAATAACTTTAGCAAAAAAAGAATTTTATTTGCAATGTAGTCAAAAAATGAATCTTCAAAATTGACAACAAAATATGTTTTATTATGAAGTATTTGGGAGCATAAAGACAAATATTTACATATAGTATATATACTATAACGCATTATACTAATTTTTTAGGACTTGTTAATACAATTTGTGCTATGTTGGAAGTATAATAGAAAATGAAGTCATTCCACAGTTTTCACATCCATGCATGCAAGGTTTTTGAGAAAAGATGCCAAAGAGCTGCCCTTCTTTGTATTTTTCACGTGTGATCTGCGTTTTACCTCAGTCTATAGTAAGTTTCAGTAACTTACCTGTAGTCAAACCGAAATCCTTTGCCAACGTGGCAGTTACTTGTTTCTCAAGACGTCAAAAGAAACGTGACTATGTTTTTTGTGATGTTCTCTGAAACATGGACATCAGATAGGACATAAGCTTGTTATGACCCTAACGTTGACGTGTTTCTTGCAACATCCAAGTGAATCAAGCCTCCCATGGCCAAAGTCCCATTTCTTTGCTCATGTTTTAAAAAACATTCTTGTTTCATGCTAACCTCAAAAAAAACAGGGGCTCCTACTAGTGAATGCAATTGAGACTCAATGTTGGCATGGTAAAGAGAGTGGGCAATATTTCCATGTCTCTGAGTGGTAATATGTCCAAAGGCAACTCCTAATTACAAAAAGTGACTATTGAAATTTAGTTGCATTTTGGTATAAAGTAGTTGACAGTTTGTACTTAGTATTCAAGAAAGTAGATTGCATTGATGATTGAAATCTCACAAAAAATTGGTTGTGTTCGAATGTTAACTAAATAATTTAAAGTGCCAGTACAAAAGAAGTTTAAGCTTTTGATAGAGTCCTCCAACTTTATTCTATGAATTGGTAGAAATCAACCCTTTTTATTTTGACACCACGCAGCTAAAAAGCACCAATGGAAAAACAATTAAATAGAAGAAAAAAAGAGCTAGAGACAAACCTAGAGTTTCCATGTTGTGGCCTAAAAGTTGTGACCCTAGGTGTCTTCATTGCCAATTCCCTTGGTTGAAGCACGCCTATTGTAGGGTTTAGGGTGCCAATTTACTCCAGTCTTGCCTCCTAGATTGCCTAGATTACATTGGTGAGCTAGGCATTCATTGCCATTCAAGCACAAAGACAAATGTCATTCATCACTGCAATTTGGGTGAACATTCAAATTTCCATCGCCAAATTTTTTGACACATCATTCCACTACGTTGCCTTCTTCAACTTTTTCCTTCTAGAGTTTATTACCACTCTTATCACTCATTGTTGCACTCTGTAGTATTGCAACTCTATTCCAGTTACTTAATCATTCCATCTTTTCAACTACAGGTTCAACTACATTTGTGCCCACTCCGTCTACTTCTTCCAGTGCAGTGTTGCCTCATCACAATGGAGATGGTGTACATTTATATGGTGAAAGCGCTACATGTATCCTTCTCCTTTTTTTCTTGGGATGACTTCTAAATTGCAATATTTTTTCTTGGCGCTTTGTTTGATCACTAAGTTGTACTTTTGATTATTCATTTTATCTATTGCATGACGGTTTGACCAACAATCATCAATGGTGGTTGTTAGTATCGTAGTTTTCAGTTTGTAGTAGTACCATGGTTTGACACGCGTTCGCCAATGGCGTTGCAACTCTTAGGAAGGAAATCCTTATTTTGTAGTGTGCTCTAGTGTTCACCTTTTTTTTTCCATTTTTGGTTTAGGATTTCAAGATTCTTGGAGCGATGGGGGAGGCAACTACAAATCCAGAAATAGAAGATTATGAAGACCAAGGTACAGACTTGGAGGAGGTTGCAATATGGTAGGCTAGTGCTAAACTCCACCAAGAACTCACTGCAATTGTTGCTGTGAGGGTAGACCATGCCTTGTAGCGAAAGGTAGAGAAAGAGGTTGAAACCCGGCAACACAAGATGAAGGAGAAGGTCGTTTGTAAAGAGGACTCCAAAGCATAGTGAAGCGCTTGAGAGGCTATATCCATTGTGAAGTTCTTCAATTGTTCAAGAAATGTCAGTAATCAACAATCCTCTTCATATTGTGTGCGCCATCCGATCCAACGTCAGGCAATTCACATTCTGCCACAAAATAAATGCACTCGAATGTTGTGTCTCTAGATATGGTGATGTTGGAGTCTCCACCTCCTCCCAAGTCATAGAAAGGAAGTAGCAGTTGTATGCAATTCCATTCCATTGAGGAAGCTCTTCAAACTCGCTGCTAATTACGTGATGATCTAGTTGAGATTTTTGATGGAGAAGACGAAATGGAACTTGACAATGGCTTTCAAGAAGTTTGTCCTCCCAAAAAACCAAAGGTGAATTACAATCACATGTACTCAAAGATTTCAAAACGAGTGGTTGACAAAACTAGTTTGGGCAAAACCAATAAGAAAAAATGATGGTCAAGTGCACCTCGTTAAGTGCAAAGTTTGCTCTACATTTGAGAAAAAAACAAAAATTATTCTAAGGTCCAAATGGGACACATTGACAAAGCATGAGGGCAGAAGGAAGGCCACATTTGACATGCCGAAGTTCAAAGTAAAAGCGGGTGAATGGTATATTTCTAGGACCTATTGTCATCAAATCAATTTACGGCACTTTGCCATGAGACAACCTGTTTTTGTCCTCTAGCAAGTGAACATGACCACTTTGATAGCAAAGTCCAAGAAAATTGTGCAGCTAGGTACAATTTTACAAATCTTCTCCGAGCTGGTTGTCTAATATTGGAATATAAAGAGAGACAAGGCTCGTACGCCTTCCTCAATATTCCAAATCTTCCACATATGCATTGGATGGACAACTCTGGTTGGAAGATGGCAAAATTTATGTACCAACAAGTGAAGGAATCTATCAAGAAAAAAATATCTACTACTCACTTGGTTGCTATTAGATGTGACGAAGTTACATCAGTGGATAATGGCAGTTGGCTTTGTATACATGCTTACATTGTTGACAATTATATGAGGGTTCCTCACCTGATTTCTTTGCAACACTTGGTGGATGGTACTGGTGCAAACACTCTTACCTTGGTAATCGTGAAGGCCTTGGAGTGTGTAAAGGATCTAATGTTTGAACAAATTTCGAGGAAGTTGTTGTGTTTTGGAGCCGATAGAGTTAGTACTTTTCAGGGTGCTAGAATTGGGGATTCAAACCAAGTTCGCTCCTTTTTGTGTGTAGATTCACTACATGGCCCATCGATACAATCTTGTAGTGAAATTGTTGTAGGCTTTATCAATATTTGCAATTTTGGAGCAAATCGTACAAAAGACACACGCTTACTTTAGCAAGAGATCCAAGAGGTTGTGTGAATATTAGAAATTGGCTGAAGTTATGGAAACTAAAGGATTGAAGCGACTCCTCCAAGTTACAACAAGATAGGTTTTGCTTTTGGAGCCTTTGCACAGGCTACTAGCGGACTATCGCCCTCTTCTAGCAAAGATGAAGGCTGATTCTACAAAGAATGATGTCACTAAGGTGGATTTTTTTATTTGTTTTGATGATGTTACCTTTCTAACTTGTTTGTTGTATATTGTATAGATTCTTCAATCATTGCAAAGTGGTTTATGATTTATGGTTTAGTCATTTAGTAGAGAAAATTTGATAAAAATATAGAGAACACAACAAAAGGCTGGACATAGTTTTGAGCAAAGTCTTATTTATAAGAAAATTATGAGTTCCACTAATTTCTTGCAACTCTATCTAGCACAAAGAATAATCCCTATTGTAAACCATGTGTCCTAATGTCTTTTAGTTGACAGACAAACAATTAGCATATGCAAAACTTATGTCGAGAAATTAGTATTGACATAAGTTCATGCTTTAGGGTTTAGTGACTCGGTAGAATTGCGGTTTAGTGTTTAATGTATCCAGTGGAATTTTTGGTTGATACTCTTGATTATTGATATTGCTTTCTTTTTGTAAACTGACATCAAATTGTGGCTTGTGTTTACAAAAATGTTTGGCTTTGACGTTGGATCCATATGCCCTTCTCGGGATGACAACATTGATGCCACTGTTGGAGACAATAGATTTACTGGTCACTTTTGCATAGAAACATGATGTATATGTTTGTGACTTCGTAGGTGCCTTAAAGATTGCGAAAAGGTAGTTGTTTACTCTTTACGTTGACAAGAGTACTACAAATGCGGCAGATGAGTTATAGGCCTTCAAAAACATCTTTGATTATTCACGTAGTCAAGTCCACATGAAGTGGGTGTCAAACTTGAACAAATCTGCACAACTTGTTTTTATGGCTAATAATACAAAAAAATGGGCAGACGCACTTGTAGATTATGAAGTGTTGTCTTCATTAGTTACGACTATCAAGACAAAGTGCACATGTAATTCTAAACTTATACCTTCATATTTGTATTTTGATCTACATGTCTCCATCCCACTACAAGAGAAAGGGGTGTTTTAAGTATAGTCCTAGAGATAACATTTTAAGTAATGACCTTTTTAGAAGATTTTCAGTAAGAATTTACAAGATATTTGTGTCTTTGTAGTAAAAGTTTACTAGAAAGACACAAATATCTTGTAAATTCTTACTGAAAATCTTCTAAAAAGGTCATTACTTAAAATGTTATCTCTAGGACTATACTTAAAACACCCCTTTCTCTTATAGTGTCCATGTTGATCTAGGTTGGTGCTTTCCAAGATACGTGGCAGGTTGTTTTTTCTTTTTGTGGTAGTAATTGTTGTCTTGTTCGGTTTTTTTTGCTTGGATCAGTAGCTGAATATAAGATGAGCTTTGATGGGTGAATGATCAAAGTCTTCAATGAATCGATAGCATCATAAATTGATGCCCATTGCCTTCAACCCTTATGTATTAGTTTTCTAGGAACTGTAAAAGAATGTCAATTCTATAGAAATTAGAAATATTCATGAAAAGATGAAGAAAACAATGTGTACCAAGTGAACAACAATGTACTTCTTGCAACCTATTGTTCTTGATTGCGGTTTGAACTGAACTTCTAGGCAGTTCTATAGTATTTAAATCTAGCAATCCTCATTTAGGGCATACTGCTAGGGTTATCACGCTTGCAATAACCATTTGTTGAAGTTTTTCATGCTCATATAGATTGAGTTGGGAGGATTTTAGTTTAGTTCAGTAATTTCATTATGTAAAAGGTGCTGGTTCACAAGGTATGTTGTAGGGTGTTTTTCCTTTTCGGATCAATAAATGTTGCTGAGTTTTACTTTAGGACCAAGCAAAGGTTTAGTTGTTGTTTCCAAGTTTTTTTCCTTTAGTTTGGGATTTATTGTTGTTGTAGGATCTTGGTGTTTTTGTCACTTCACGCAAATTGATGGGTTCTGATGGGTTCTTGCAGGGACAAACCAACAATTGTTAAAGGAGCTTGAAGTACGCTTTCCTTCTCACCATATTATGGATGCACTTGGTATAGTGTACTCAAAGTATTGGTTGCAAACTAAAGTGGAGGAGACTTTCCCCAAGCACTTTGGACATTCTCATGGCATTTTATTGTAAGCTGAAATTGGTAGAAATTGACAAAGTAAAGAATTTAATCCTGCCTGTCTTGAACTGGCACAGCTTGGAGGTCCAACAAGATTTGTTTAAATTAGCCATGTTAAACAATGTTAAGAAACACATGGAGCCTCCCTTTGACTTAATCCTACTCACCCGTCTCTGGTGTTATTTAGACTCGTGTACTATTTTGAAGGCGAAGGCATTTCCTAAATTCTATAAGCTAGTTGAAGTTGCAGATGTGCAAGTATTGGGATTTGTGGAGGATGAGAGGTGCTTTAGCTCTCTAGCATTTTTGAAGAACAAGTTGTAGAATTCCCTGGAAATCCATTTAGAATGTGTGGTGGAAATGTATTCTCCAAAAATCTTCACTTTAGAGACTTTTCCATACGATGAGGCATACGACCAATGGATGTATGGAGCAGATTCTTGATATGGACTGTGACTTTAGTCTATAAGTTAGTGGTTCTAGATCCAAGCTTGTTCTAGATATCAATTTCTTCTTAGAGTGAAGATTTTTTGGGCACTCCCATTTGCATGTTCTTGTGTCCACAACAAAGTATAGAATATAGATGTAGCCAATCTGGCTTTGTGCTAAAAACGAAAAAAAAAAGACTAGTGTAAATGGAGAAATAAAAAATCTACAAATAGTTTGTTTTCTTTTTATAATTTATAACATTCAATAGCAAAGGGGAGGACTACCTTCCTTTAGACGGAATGGTATGGAATATTCTACACCCATCAATAAATATGTATCCACATGTTGCAAATTGTTAGAAAATTGAAGTTCACTCGCCTCAGTACCTAACTAGAACTCCAATTAAGTTTAGTAACAAAATCAATTAGTAAAAAATAATGCACTCAACTGGGATAGTAAAAAAACAATGCAATCAACTAGGTTACTAAAAAACAATGCACTGCACTAGGTTAGTAACATAGTAAACATTTTTGAATAAAATTTTCAAGAAAATAGAATTCAACTTATTAAACTCAATGTTTCAATTTCCTCTCTATCTTTTGAAAACCATTCATGATTAGTATTTTCAAAATGAGAAGACAATTCTTTATATACATATGGGGTGGTAGGAAGTAAAACAAACAATGTGGAATACATAAATTAGAATTAATAAGAGCTCAACTACTCATAGTTAAGTCAAATTAAAGCAAAAATTGTATTTGAAGTAGAATTTTAGACCTCATTTAGGCATAGTAGAATAATTTTTTTCATAAAATTTGGACTTAAAAAGTTGGTAAATGAAGTTAAATTTCATATTCCAAAATCTATTTGATAATTAAGGTCTTCAATCAAAAGTTATGAACAAATTTGAGAGAGGGGTTGGAAGGGATATTTCTCTTACATTTTCATATATCCTCTCTAAAATTTATCCATAACTTTTGATTGGAGGCTTTAAATATCAAATGAATTTTTGGAGATGAAATTTAACTTAATTTTTCAACTTTTCCTAGTTTAAAGTTTAAGAAAAAAATTATTCTACTATAACTAAATGAGGTCTGCAATTCTACATCAAACATAATTTTGACATTTTGACAATGAGTGGTGAAGCACTCATTTTCAAATTATCCCATATTCTTTGAGGATTCATGGTAGACAATTGATTTCAATATAAAATGGCATCTCCATCTTTTGTTTCCACGAGTGTCTTCTAAGTAATTCCTTCATTGGGCCATCAAAATTGTTTTTGGATGTCAAAGGGTTAAATGACATTGGTTTCTCATTCAAAGGATTCTCAAGATTTTTGGCAAATCATCTTAACATTTCTTTGTTGATTTGTTTGGCTTCTTTGAGATTTAGCAAAAGAATAGTGTACACCATATATATCTTGTGCCACGATCCTAGTACTTGATACTGAAGTTTACTACTTTAATTCCCCATGTGGATGTTTTTCATGGATGAAGCCTCTAGAGAGGGAAAGGCAAACATTTTGAAGGCTATTGCATTGAAGTTCGATGTAAAGATTTTTAGGTTATCAATTTTATGTGGTAGCTAATTGAAAATAGGTAGGAAGATGCCATTATATTGCCATGATGCAAATAATGGGCAATTGTGATTGCCAAATTAGAAGGGTAATTGCCCTCGGTGGAGATAGGAATTAGTAAGTGAAAATATCATTCAATGCAATAGTGGATCATCTTTCACCCATGACAAAAAGTGAATTAGAAGATTGATTTAGTATTAGAGCTCAAGTTGAATTGATTTACTATAAATTGTAGATCTCTAATCCTATTTTTTTATTGGTTGTATATGTAATATTTCAAATCAACAAAGAAGATCTATTTTTCTTAAACTAGTAATTTGTAAATGTTGTTAGTACTAAAGCTCATGTTATATGTCCTTCATGATTTTTTGAAGTCCAATTAAGAAACATGGCATCAACATTGATTTATACTAAATCACTTCTTTTAATAGTTAGCTAGGTCATAACTTCATACCAATGTTGGACTTTGCCTTCTCTACTAATCAACCAACGACTAAAATTATTGTTATTGAGGAGCAAGTTGAGAGGTCATAACATTCAATAGCTTGAAGAGAGGTTGCCTTTTCCTGTCTTCAATTGTCATCCATGAAATCCATCCTCAATTTTCCATTTTCAAAAAAGTTGAATTGAAATAAAAGTGATGGGAAGATGAATAGTAGCTAGCTTGCCATGTCATGTCAACCCATGAAGCCAAGTAAATTTATTGGAAAGAAGGTAGTTAGCTGGGTTGCTACTCAATATTATGGTATGGTATTGTTGAATGATAAAATTATCCTTTATCCATTTGAGGCCCTTGACTATGCCTACATGGATCTGAATTGGATAGTATTGTAACCAAGGCTTTATTTTTTGGCTTTCTAGTGCTAGATTGCACCAGAAAAAAATAATTTGGCTAAAAAATGGCAAAAAATTGTGAAGTTTTCACCAAAAAATTTCAAATTAAAAAGAAATCGTGAATGAAATTGCTAGATTGTCGATGCAAATAGAAATAGAGACATGTGAAATGTACGAATGTGATATTTTCTATCCAAATTGTGGATGAATGCTGAAATTTAGAGCACCACCATAACATTTTATATCGCCACTTTGGAACTTCATAAAAAATGAAAAAAAAGCCATGATTGTCACCTCATGAGCTACATGTAGTCTTGTGACCACTTTTCCTTCGTATACAAAAGTTTTGCCTTGCAGAAAGGCCCAAAGTGGACTCCTCCATCATCTATGGGTTAATCTATTTTAGCACTTTGAAAATTCACAGTTTATTCATTTAGCGTCCAAAAAATTCAAAAGAAAAGAATTAAAGATATTAGTTTGACTTCCATCAAGTGAACATCCAACAAAAAAATTAGCCAATTTAATAATAAAAACAATGCAACTCTAGCCTCACCGTAAAGCTATCACCCCAATTTAAATAATAGGAACAATGCATCATTTTGTCACATTTGAAGGTAGCCGCGATGGGTGATCTTCATAATCATTCCACTACACCGCAACAACCTACTAGCTGGCCTTTGCACTAGGGCTTTTTTTTTGGCTCTCTAGTGCTAGATTGCACTAGAAAAAAAAAATTGGCTAAAAAATGCCAAAAAACTTGGATGAAATTGCTAAATTGTGGATGAAAACCAAATTATAGACATGTGATATGTGCTAATGAAATATTTTCTATCCAATATGTGGATGAATGTCGAAATTTGGAGCACCACTGTAACATTTTATACCGCCACTTTGGCACTTCTTAAAAACTGTAAAAGAAAGAAAGCCCTGCTTTGCACCTCTGTGTTTTGTGGTTCGTCACAGAACCTCATGGAGTAGATGCATCCGAGCTAACCTTGAGAAATTATCTCACTGGCAGGTCGAGAATTGGTACAGAAATTAGTCCATTTGTTTTTAGGAAATCTTACAAACTAAGACGCATGAGTAGCACCAAAAATTACTGGATGCTCATTCAGGCCTGACTCAACGTCTAAATCAATGTTCTGCATCATCTCGAAGATGGAGACTCACTTAAACTTAGTCTGAAGTCAAGTTGGACGTGAACTAGAAGTTCAAAGTACATGAACTGGAAGCATCTGTCATTTTGTGGTCGTTCACTGTGCCTTCGAAAGGAGTATCCCTTGCAGAAACGAGGGCTCTTCGCCCACATCAAAAGGGTCAGTTTTGCTTTCGGCCACTCCACTTCACTCTTCACTGTGCCAGTTGTGTACATTACTGACTAGAAGTCAGGGTTTTCTATCTCTGAGAGAGTTTGCAAACTGGAAGTTTAAAAGCCTTGTGTTTCATTTTGGGGGCCGGCATGGTTCGTGAATTTGGTGAATTGTTTGAGATGGCCGGGTTATTTCAGTTTACATCCACTTCTGTATCGGCGGGAGAACGAGGCGGAAGGAGGGAGGGAGACGAGGGGGAAGGAGGGGGAGGAAGTTCTGGGTTCTTTTCACCGTCCTTGCAGTAACTCCCTCTGCAAATTGTCAGTTGCAGCTTCTTCCCTCCTTACAGTACGCTGAAAGCACCGCTCCGATGAAGTTGCGCTCTGGACGTACAACCGAGGCCACACCACCCATGAATGCCTCTCTCTGGGGCGAGCTGCAGTGCTTCATCGACCTCTCGCTGATCTACGTCAAGCTCCCCCTGGCGCCCTTCTTCCGCCTGCGCCAAGTCTGCAAGGAATGGAACCGCTTGGCTTCCGATCGCCAATTTCTGGAACAAAACTTCAAAACTCCGATTTCCAACCTCTACTTCGTCGTAGCTCGAAGAACGGGACAACGCCTCTGGACTTCGCAAGACTCCTCGTGGACTTCATCGCCTCTGCCTCGAAGTCGATGTGAAGTGTCGGGCTTGCTCTACGAAGAATCCGACCGCAACCGCGTCTTCGATCTTCACACTCGCGTGTTTCATTCTTTGCCGCCTTCTCCCTACAAGATGATGATGGTCAGTCCCCGGGACATCAATTTCAGGAAACGGCATTGTGTTGATTTGTCTCGGTTAGCTGTCTCTTGCAATTGAGATTTTTCTGAAATTTGAGTGATCCTAAACCCTAATTTGAATCAGTAATTTGTGTATTCATGTCGTTGCTCTTGTAATGATAGTTGGATGTACCCGGCATTCGTGCAGGACAATGCTTTTATGAGGGTGGGGATGACAGTGGACACAACCCTAATTCCCTACGGATTTAGGGTTTTTGTGGTTTACTATTTAGGAACCAATATTTATGATTCAAATAGCGGTGCTTGGACATGGGATTTTAGGGGGAACAGGTACAGGGGGCCCGGACTATCAAGCATACATTACAACAAATTTTTGTATGTGTTGGCTAACGACCAGTATCTACGACAGTGTTATGTCCACACTTATCATCTCAAGAATTTTGAGTGGGAGTATGGCGGCATTGGCATGTGGCGAGACCGGTGGTTTGCGTTTGGAATGAAGCCCAAGTCGGTTCTTACAGCGTGGGAGACAAATACCCATCTTGAAGAGCCATGGACTAAGTTTGATTGCATGCCCAAAGATTTCCATGAATGGATGATGAGGGGTTCAAGTCACAGATATATTCTGATTACATTTTGTGGTGACCATGTGCTTGTGTACAACCACTTGGACGTTGAGGAGAGGGCCGTTATGTATAACTTGGATCGGAAAACGTGGGACAAAATTGAAGTGGTTGGAAACACCGACATCATTGCTAAAAATAGCATGCGTTCATAAATATAACCTTTGAATTGCTCCCAAATTTGATATGAGAGTGTTGCAAAAAATAATGTAAGTAGAATAGTGGCTCTTCTATCAAATAGTTTTTTCTCATCTTTCATTGGTAACTTTGGATTTTTTTTAGGAACTTGCTTTTCTGTACTCATTGCCTCTATCAATTGGCAATGTTCTTAGTGTCAAGTTCATCTACACTGGATTCATTTAACCATCATATTGAGATAATGTGTGACATGTGAAATTTGCTTGTCTTCAGTGCCCTTGGAATTTGGAACTTAAGAAGGTTAGTTGATAGTTAGCTTCAATTGTATTGTACAAAGCAATGTGGAAAGCTTCAATAATTACTCATTGTCAGACCCAAAATGTGGAGTGGATACCAGATGAGATTGGAAGGTGGGATTTATGCACCCCATGGTCTTCAAGCAAATAAAGTGAAAGATTTATTTTTTGTCATGAGGTTGGCACATGAGTGAATTGCAAATGTGGTGGATTACCTTATAATTGTGTACAGAGATTTGATGATTGTATCTTATGAATGTGAAATGGCACATTGATCCAAATGTATGATGTCTTACTATGTGTATTTCTAGTCAACCAAACCCACAATGGCCACATCCATTATTTGGACAAACGTCCATTAAATGGCACATTTGGAGAAGTACAATTTGAGTTGTTGGCATGTAACTACATAGTTTCTGTACACTTGTCTACTTGGAATCAATTCTATGTCTTCTGTCTTTGGGTTTTTTGCTTAGCTCTATGGTTTCAGATTTCAACTGTTATTTATATATACTTTGGAACTCATCCGCCACTGCAACGTCTTTTCCAACAGACTTGTCCAAGCTCGACTTACCTCAACATCATACTCCCGGGGATGACCAACATCCACCACTGGCACCAAGAGGCATTCTTTCGCACTCCATGGCTTTCCCCCACTCTTCCCAATGTTGGGTGCCGAAGTTTCCATGGCATAGGCCGACAACGACCCCGCTCTTCTCTTGACTTTGAGATTGTACACATTACAGCCTCCAGAGATGGTGGTGCAGAAGAAGCGATCTCCGTTTTCATCTTGATCCCGATGGACAAGCAACAAGACATGATTCTCCACTTCCACTAGGACGAAGTCTTCCGAGGCGGACAGTAGGAATTTCAGTCGCGTTCTTCGCACGCCATGCACTTCAGCCAAATGCGAGGGCAACACAGAGCTCGGACCCTCGTGCCAGCAAGAGGGGTATGGACATGGGAAGGGCTTGTGCTTGCAGGTTTCGTTCTCATGCTCCACTCGCTCGGCTCTCTTGTTGTAGTGCAGCATGTAAGTGCAGCCGTAGGGGGAGTGCTTGCAGGAGACTTGCAGCGATTCGATGATCTTCTCCACACCGAGGCAGCGGATGCGACCCGTAGGTTGGGAGCATGATGGGCAGGAACAAGTTCGACTCCACGTTGGTCCCTTGGTCAGCTTCTTGCAGCAGGTTGAACACAGCATGTGACCGTTCTCGCACTGCAAAATTACACAATTTTAGCATTTGAAGCATTGATTTGCTACTGTTATTTGGTCTCAAGAAGGATAACATTATTCAGCCATTAAAGCTAAACTTTCGAGTTACTCTTTGTTGATCTTACATGTACAAGCCGACCATGCAGTTAGCAGTCGGCTCCTTATTCTTCTTGAATTCACTTGGATGGTATTTAGACGTATTGGACATCATCTTTTTTATTGGACCAAAGCATTCGAACACCCTTCCAGCTTTTGAGCGAGTAAGTGAGATTTTGGGGAACAAGAGTAGACAAACGCACTCCAAAGTAGAATCTGATGGAGAGCATGAGTAGGCTCAAGTGCTCCACTTCAAAACTTGAATTCATGCATTAGAACTTCAAAATATTTTGACGTCATATACCAGTGTTTTCTCCTCTGAATCTCAAAAAACAGGTCGTCTACTTAAAAAACAGGTGACACTTGCTTTTGGGAGCTAGACGAAAAAAAATACTCACTCAGACTTTGACAAATGGATGGTCAACTACTTAGATACGAAATGAATCTTAAGGACAAAATTTGCAAAGTTTTATTTCAATGAAGTTTCATGAAATTGGACAACTTTATTTCAATGAAGTTTCATGAAATTGGAGAGCATAGTAAGGTTGAGTTGCCCAAACGTTCTGAGTTGCCCAATTGCTACTGAAAACTGGAGCTCAGCTGACCTCCATATCTATACCTCAAGATTTTAGAGTTGATGATTCCAATTGACCACCTCAAAACCCTCCTGAACTATTGAAAGTCCTAATTTTTAAACCTCTTAGCAATTTAGGGTTTAGGGTTTAAACCTCTTAAACCCTAAATCTTAGCAATTTTCCGTGAAATTAAAAGAGATTGAGCTCAATATCTTCATAGTGGGTGTATATCATCAACCCACAGCGCAATTGGACCCAACTGATTCTTCCCCGCAATAATTGCACAAAGAAGCGTAGTTTTCACAGAATATAGCACTCACATCTCACATCTTTGGATCTCTGAAACCCGCCGTTATTTTACCAATTATGACCATATTTCCAGAAATTCCCGGTAGCAGAAAAGGATGCAAAGTCATTATACCTGATACACGGGCGTAGAGAGCGGCTCTGTACAAATAGGGCATTCCAGATTCTCAACATCTAGAGAATACCTCAAACCCCAATTCATTTCCATTCTCAGCTAAGCCTCGATTTTAGATATTGCGAAGACGACAAAGGCAACGCCGAAGAAACACTGCAATTCCTCTTTGCTTCGAAGTACAAGATGGTGCGGCAATTACTATATTGGCGGTTCGATCAATCTCTACTTCCGGGGCCCTCCCTCTCCTGAATTGAGACTCGTAATTGCTACGATGAGAACCCTGATCAATAATTAAACAAGCTAAGCAGGAACATCTCTCCAACTAAAGAACCCCAAATCTTAGAAACCTCCGCTCAGATCTACTTCAATTCTTGAAAAGCTGCTCCAAGACGTACCTTCAAAACTGGAAAAACAATCTGCAAACGTAACGTGCACTCCTCAATTGGGATCCGTGACTTGTTTAATGCTGAGAGTGGTCAGTTGATACGTGTGTATCACATTACCGACACCTTTTGTCTGCTCACTCGGAGTTTTGGTGCATTGTCTGCGTTGGCTGGAAGCAGCAAATCATCGCAATAGGCGTACAGACTAAGATTGTGCCGACATATCTACCTGTTATCGATGCATCTCGTGTATTGAATGCAAACTTTGTCACGACGATTTCATCCGCGTAGTTTTCCATTCATTTGTTTTCGCATGACTATATCCAAACATCTTGTCAATGAAACTGTGCATTCTATGAAACTTCTGAGGTGTTATTGCATTGCATCAAGCTCCATTTTTATTGTTCAATGTAAATTGTGTCATGATTTTATCTATCTTGGTTTCATCGTTTTGTTCTTTCTAAATTAAACCCTAGTAGCATATCCACAACTTCTCAATGCAACCTTGTAGGTTGATGAAACCTTTGTCTTGGTAATATTGTATAGGAACAGGATTTGTTTTAGTTATATTAACCCCTATGGGACCAAGAGTCTCCTCAAGGGACTCTTTGGAGTTGAGTAGGTTCCTATGACCTCAATTTTTGGTGAATTTTTTTAAAAACTTTCTCACAAGATAGAAATACTTATTAGCTTTGTGGGAATATCATTTTTATTTCAATCGGTTCTCGGGAGCAAAAGTTATGCCATCTTAAACATAATTTTCACATCATCGGGCAGAAAAAGAAATCCACAAAAACTTTAAATAATAATTTATTTTTTATAGATCTTCTTTTTTTCTATATGCAAAGCTTTGATTCATTCAATTTGGATTAGTGATGTGAAAGTTATGGACAATCTTGTTTTTTGGGCAATCTAAGTATCTTTTAGAAAAAATACTTGTAGGATTCATTTCTAAATGCAATTTTCACAATTTTTCAAAAAAAATTGTTTAACAAGGTTTAGTTTGCTTGCTGGAACAATCTCGCTATTGGGATTATTGTGTTTCAATGCCATCTTAGAGCTATTAACGATTTAGTTTTTCTTTCAATCTTGGACCTACTTCTACTTAATAATTTTTAAAGAATGATAATCAAGTGTGTGTTTTTTGAAAAAATAATTCTAAACTTTCTACTCAATTCTTCAACACTAAATTTTCTAAATTCAAAGTCTATAGTGCAAATTCTTTGCACAAATGGCAATTAAAGTCATTTGAAATTACAAGTCAATGTTCAAATTTTTTTTTCTAACTTTGAATGCTAGTATCTTCCAATCTATACAATCAAACTTCATGAAATGTTTACCACACAATCTTAAACAAGTAAAGTACAAGTTTCTGCAATGTTCAAATTTTTTTTTCTAACTTTGAATGCTAGTATCTTCCAATCTATACAGTCAAACTTCATGAAATGTTTACCACATGACCTTAAACAAGTAAAGTACAAGTTTCTACAGTTAGATTCTAAAAATTTGTTTTGTTTTGTTTTCTTGGATGAATACATCAAAAATGACAGTTTTAAGTGTTTTTTGACAAAAAAATGACCTTGGTCCTTCAGGGGTTTAATACCCTCTGAGTCATGATTTCATCCAATTGTATTTTTATTTGCACAAGTTTTCTTTCATTTGTTCTTGTGTAACCCTAATGACCTCCAAACATCTTTTCAATGAAACTTTGCAACTTGATGAAACGTTTTAGGTGTTGTTGCATTGCAAGTTTACAATAAACTTTGCTTTAGAAATAAATGTGAATCGTGTCATGATTTCATATGTTTGTTTTTATAATATCTTGGTGGCATTCCTACAACTCTTTAAATGAGCCCTTGCAAGATGATGAAACCTTTTTGATTTCATTACATTGAATAAGATTCATTTTAATTATATCAAATGTAAATTGTCCTGGTTTCATCTATCACAATTTTGTCATGAATTGCAACGGGATCTATTCTAGTTTAGATAGATAGTCAAAGAGAGAGAGTCAAAGAGAGAGAGTCAAAGAGATAGTCAAATAGACAAATAGTCAGAGAGAGAGAGTCAAAGAGATGGTGAGAGAGATAGTGAGGTAGAGAGATAGTTAGATAGACAAATAGTTAGATAGTCACAACCTTTTGTTACAAAAATGGCCACATCTTCATCCGTAAGTTTTCATCCGTTATTATTGGGAATTTTGTTAAAATGGCACCATACCACAAATTTTGGAACTTTTACGGTTTAGACTATGCGGTCTTAAATCTATTCCTATCCTAGATGGCACTTTTTTGTGGTTTAGACCATGCGGTCTAAAAACGACATATGAAATATTGTCATTTTAACAACATTTCCTATTAATAGAATTATTCATTCATCAAGATAAATCTTGGCTACCTAGTTATCATAGTTTTAAATACAAAGTGTCATGAAATCCTATCACTTGTTCATCAAAGTAGATGGTCACATTCTCATCCAATTACTTATTCATTTAGAAATATAATGGATGCAATGGGAAAATTATCAATTGTTGTTGTTGTTTGCAATCATTTGAAAGGGGACATATTTAGTCTTTGTAAAGGGACTTTGCAATGGGGTATACTAGTCTACAATAAGTAGAAAGTAAGACCCATTAATTAATGTTTAGGAGAAAATAAAGTTGCATTTATAAAAATTCAAATGTATCTTTGTAGGCAAAATATCTTCAAAACAATATAAAACTTTCTAGAAGATGAATTATATTTTGTTGAAAAATATTATCATTATAATGACAAAACAACCTTTTCTGACTCTGATTGAAACTACCAAGCTATCATAATAATATGACTAGGTTTGCAATTGAGTCCCAGAGAGAAAAAGAACTCCAAGCATTCTAAATAAGATTGGAGAATAGTTTATAACATATCCCAAGCCTTAACTTGAATAATACTAAATTTTGTTTTACATCATGTTGTTAAGCACTGTGAGGGGTACTATCATATTATACACCTATAGTAAAATTTTCATATTTTTTAAGTTTATTTTAATTTGATATGAATTTATTCTTTTATTTTTTTTCAAAATTCAAGATAATTTCAAATATTCACAGATAATATGAATTTTTTATGACTTATTGATTTAAAAAAAATCATTCATGTGCTATCAATGTGAATATATTTGAAGTTCAACTATATGATCACATGCCCTACATTTCAAGGTAAATCATTTAATCATAAATAATAAGTTTCTAAAGTTTCCGAAAGTGAGTTATAACCGCTATTGCAATAAATGCCAAAATGCAGTATATAGCTAGGATTGTCACATGGCCATATAAACACACTACAACTGAGGCCTTGATTACAATTATATAATTTTGAGTATCTTTATTTTACAGTGCCCATGAGTGATGGTCAATAGGGCTTAGATTTTTCTTTTTGCAATGGATGAAAGCACTAAATTGTTCAAAAATATTGAGATGACCAACAAGAAAACACCCCCCCATTGTAATAGTACTGCATCAATACTGACGCAGTTCCCTTACTATGCAGTATTGATGCAATATACAATGGATACAAATTTAGTACTAGAAAATTAGGTGTTTTTGCAATACCAATATAGTACAAATTATGTACAAATACTGACGCAGTTCCCTTACTTAATTGTGAAAAATTAGTTGTTGATTCAATATTGCAACAATTAAAATTATTTCAATACTGATGCAACTTTAACATTTTACAATATTGATGCAATACTGAAAATATACCTACACAATATTGAAGAATTTGGTAATGTTGCCATATTGCAACAATTAATATTTTTAATTGAAAATTGCTTTGAAAGTTTTGTTTTCAATTGAAACAAAACAATTTAAAATATACTTTAAAATATACTTTAAAATATACTTTAAAATAATGTTGCCATATTGCAACAATTAATATTTTAAATTGTTTTGTTTCAATACTTTAAAATAAAGATTTATATTGAAATAGTACTGCAAAAGTATTGCAATTGCCCAAATCTCACCCTTTAGTAATTCATTTTGTGTACTACCATTTTTCTTCAATAACTTCATATAAAGATTATAAGTTGGCATGAAGAAAATGGTATCATTTTAAGAATACTCTATCAAAATTATCCTATTAAATTTATAATTTTATGCAATCTTGATCAACACACCAAATTTCAATTTCAATTTCAAAATATAAAATTTTCATAGTGGGGTTTCAAGACTTCTAAGAGGGCACTAATTAATGGATTTTAAAAAACAACTTAATCATTCACAATTCAGTGTTCTTAAAATTCAGCATACTTTGGAGGCCTTTTAGACATAGAAGAACAACTTTTTTTCACAAAACTTTGAACTATGAAAGTTGTAAAGTCAAGATAAATTTAATCTTCAAAAATCCGTTTGAGATTTTGAGTCTTTAATCAAAAGTTATGGGCAAAGTTTAGAAAGGGGTTGAAAAGGACATTTTTTGGGACATTTTCAAACATCCTCTCTGAATTTTGTCCATAACTTTTAAATAGAGACTCAAAATCTCAAACGGATTTTTAGAGATTAAATTTAGCTTGATTTTACAACTTTTTGTTTTTGAAAGTTTTTTGAAAAAAATTGTTCTTCTATGTCTAAAAGGCCTCCAAAGTATGCTGATTTTGCAAAGCAAGCGAAAAACATTTAAAAAAACTAGCTAAATATAATTTTTATTTCCAAAAGTGCATGAACTGTTTGGTTTGGTTCAATGGCAAGCTCCTATGGGATTGAGCCGCAAGGTCTCAAGTTTGAATCTGGCAAAATGCACTTGCGAGGATGGCATGGAGTAGTGCGGCTGGTGGGGTGGGGCTCGGCGACAGTCTAACCGTGTGAATGCGGCTACGGCCGGCAGCTGAAAAAAAGTTTTTTTCTTTTAATTTAAAAGAAAATCAAATTTAATTAAATTTAATATTTTAGTATTGATTATTAAATTATAAACAAGTAACTATATTGAAACATAATATTTTCAATAGCATTGCAATACTATTTATTAACTTTTTTTAACATTTATTTAGTATAGTTTCAATATTGCAATCATACCATCCATTTCCTATATTGTTTCAATATTGCATCAGTACTATATTGTTAAGTGTATGATGCAATATTGAAACAAAGCTGCAACAGTACACTAATGATGATAAATAGTGTTACTTACACTAATTGATTTAAAAGAGCTATAAGTTTTTACTGTTGATGAATATTTTTACCAACTATAGGTGTAAAGTTCTCCCACTTAAAATGATATTAGGATCTATACACTCAGTAAAAATATTCATCAAAAGTAAAAACTTATAGCATTTCTAAAATAGTTAGTATGGCTAACACTATTTATCATCATTAGTGTACTGTTTAGAGCCTAGTTTTTTTCCCGATGACATTCAGTTGCTCTCAGTAGGATGAATGTACACAACTTTCTGCCACTTGTACACATCACTGCAGAAAATGAAGCCCTTTTAAGTTATTTCTTCAGATTCTCTGTCGGTGTGCGTCTTGCAATGCTCTGCGTGCTCTTCCAGGCACGGTGCGTTGTTTAGGTTTCAGAGCTTCCTACCACCACGCCATGCCAGACGGAACACTGCAAAGCTTCGTCACATTTGGTTGGTTAGAGGTGCGTTTCCCTTGGCAGGGATCGAATTGAGGAGCGTGGTATCTGAGGATCGTTTTGCTTTGGGGTGTTCGAACTTGTTGTCGTTCAAGTTGTGGAGAGTCGATTTCTTGCGCCATTGCGGCTCCAATTCGCTGAAAACATGTGCTACTGGTGACGTGCGGAGCTTCTAGATCGATCCAAGCTGCTGTTCCTGGTGATCGAGTTTATGGTACGTAATTCTTGGGGGACCACTTCCTCGGCCTTTTTACGTACTTCTTCCAATGCTTGTGTTTCAGGGTTTGATTTTGCACTTTCGGCTTTGTTTTGGGTTTCAGTTCATCACGTGTTTGAGGGGTTTCAGGCTCCTGGGGCTCCACCCCTTTTTCCTGGTCTTCGGTCCATGCAAGTTGGAGGGTCGGGGACCTATTCACTCAACCTTACTGTGCCCTTTTTGTCGGTATGTTAACCTGGTGATAAACTTGATTGCAGCTCTGGTCTGTTCAGGTCTCTTCAATTCTCACGCACAACTGGAGATTGATAGTTTGCATTTGAATCCCTGTTTAAAGCGTTTAGAGTTCCCCTTCACAGACCTGGTGGGAGGCCTTGAGGCTAATCTGGTTCATCCTTCCAGTGCACAAGCTGTCTGAATTATTCTTCCAGAGAATCACTGTCACCTTTTCTAGAAAATTCGATTCTAGCGACGGACATGGATGAGAAGTTGCGATATTGTCTGGATTCCGACATTCTGGAATGTCCCATCTGCACAGAGCCCCTGTCGCTGCCCGTGTATCAGGTTCGCTGCACCTCCTTTCAACTGTCTTAACCCTTTAACGTCTGAATGTATCTTGTTTTGGATTTTTGCACATTTTTGCTTATATCTTCATGTATATATGTATTATTTATGTTGGTTTCAAAAATTGTCTTGGGATGAATGAGAAGATATTTGGAGGAAACATTTGCTTGAAGCGCTTTGTTCATCAAACACCCAATATATGAATGTGGAAGCAATTAGCCTGGGTTTACCTTCTTAGGGATAGGAACTAAGTGTTGAATAAAAGAGCACAATCAAATATATCTCATACAATTTGTATCCTTCTTTAGTGTGGTGGTGTCCTTTGAAGCCCTTGATTAAGGTTCTCTTTACACTCAAATTGAGAAGCCTTGAAGAAATCCTCTCAAGGTTCTTAGCTTGTCTTTGAGAGGTTGGCTATTGAAGGTCATGGCCTTTGGAAGTAGTGTAAAGTAAGAGGAGGGCACAAAAGTGTCTAATCTATTGTTTTAGTATGTCTTCTAAACTAGGGCAGTTCATAATGTGAGTTCATCCAGTTGATGGAAATTTGCTACATTGGCACTTTTGCAGACCGTCCCCAGTCTGGAAACTTAAAATCTGTACTGATCACAAGTTTTTAGAGCTTCACATGTGTGAATGTCAGCATTATGGACCACTGTAACAGATTTGAGCATCATGCTGTTCCTTTGTCCTTTGGAAACTGGCCTTCAATATGAATGTTTTGTGTGTCATGCAGTGCGAGAATGGTCACTGCGCTTGCTCCTCTTGTTGTCGGAAGCTCCCCGAACAGCGATGCCCATCGTGCACTCAACCCACGGGTCGTATCCGATGCATTTTGGTGGAGAAGATGATCGAGTCCCTGCAAGTCTCCTGCAAGCATGCTCCCCTTGGCTGCAAGGAAATGCTGCAATACAGCAAGAGAGTCGAGCGAGAGGAGCACGAAAAGGAAAGCTGCAAGCATAAGCCCCTCCAGTGTCCACGTCCGCTTTGCAAGCATGAAGGTCCTCGGTCTGAATTACCTTCCCATTTGGTGGCAGATCACGGGGTGAGGACCTTGCAACTCGGCTTCAGTAGAAGCACGACGTTCCAGATGGCCGCCTCCAATTCCTTGATGATGGTGAAACTTGATGGTGACGATGGGATGATGCTTGTTCATCTGGAGAAGCGAGCGCTTGTAGACGAATTCTTCTGCACCACCATCTCCGGAGCATCCCAAGTGTACAACCTCCAAGTGCAGCGCAGTGGTGGCCCAGGCAAGGAGTCCGTCTACACCATCGAAACCTCGGCTCCCAACATTCATAAGGTTGTGGAAAAGTCTTGCAATCCGAAGGAGTGTCTCCTCGTTCCTGTTGCTAATGTCCATGATCTGAAACATTATGATGTGAAGATTAGAGTCGTTTCTCCTGCCTTGCAGAAAATTTATGGCGTGGCATCAAACAACCCTTTTGCGAGGGGCTCCGTGAGGCCAGATTACGTCAGCCCTTTTCGGAGGTTGGACCATTCTTCCTTAAAATCTAAGATTCGATGATCAGTCTATGCATAAAAAATAGTCTTTTCTTTTTTTCCCAAAGTTTTTCACTTCTATTTGAAATGTGGATGGAGTTTCCGAATTTGGATGAAAAAGTGCATAAATATAATTGAAAAGTATTTTTTGGTCCAAAAAATTGGATGAATGTGAAATTGTATTGTAGCTGTAGGGTAGTATTGACACATTGATGCTGAATAATTAATTAAAGTTCCCAAAGTAGATTCGGCACTTTAAAGCATAATTATTAAAAATCCAACATTATATTCAAATGAAATTCGAAAATTCTACAATTAGTTTCACAAGCCACTTTATTTGATGTGCATTAGACAGAGAAGAGGGGTGGTAGGAGGTAAGAAAATCCATATGGGATATGTAAATTAGGAATAGTAGGAACTCAATTGCTCGTAGTAAAGTTAAAAGTAGGAGTTGTGTTCAAAGTAGAGTTTCAAACCTCATTTAGGCATATAGTAGAATAATTTTTTCAAAACAATTGAGCTAAATTAACATAGAAAATCAAGTTAACTTTCATTTTCAAAAATTCATTTGAGATTTAGAGCCTTCAATCAAAAGTTATGGACAAATTTCAAAGAGGGCTTAGAAGAGACATTTACTTTGACATTTTGAAACATCATGTCTAAATTTTATCCACGACTTTTTTTTGGAGGTTCAAAAATCACAAATGGGTTGTGAGGCTTCATGATGGACAATGGATTTCAATATAAAAGCAACCTCTCCATCCTTCAATTTCACCAAATGTCAATGAAGTATTTTCATTTTGTCATCAAAATTTTCCTAGATGATAGATTAGATGATAGATGGTAATTGAACTTTTTGGCTAACACTAGACATTATTTTTCGTTTTTTTGACAACTTGGTGGTTTAAGTCTTGTTGAATTTGACAATTTTTCTTATTCAAATTTTTTTATAGGCTTTCTTAAAAATTATTTTACTTTGCCGACCTTGTCCTACAGGTATTGTTATGCTTATACTTCACCAAAATTGAAGTGATTATAGTCTCAATACTTTCTCAAAAAGTAAAAAAAATCCATGGCATCAACTTGTTGGCTACCAATCAATATGAACATAATCTCTTTATAGATGATTAAAGGAGGTAAATTAGTTGTTGTTTGAGGTTGAAAATCCAACAAGTTGGTGAATTGGAGAAGATATAGTAGCATCATGTAGTCTAGAAGGATGTGAGACTAGTGTCTACAGTGTTTTTTTTGACACCTTTGCAAATGCTTTTCTTTATTAGTTATTTTTTGTGTGTTAATGAATAAATTTTTTTTTACATAAACCTCAATCTCTCATCTCTAATCAAAGTTATGTTTTCTGTATTCATATGTAATTTTTCAACAAATTGGTTCCCAAGTTGATATCAACAAAGTTGTGTAGTTGATATTGATATTTGGTGCCCTCAAAAAAGGATGCCTATGCTATTTTATCACACTTATAGTCCATACCTTTATGGTGTATTTTTCACATGGCATACTCCAACATAATTCCAAATTTAATTCTTTCCATCACTTGTCAAGGATAAAGTAACTATGTCTAACTACTTAAAGTAGTTGGGGTTATTTCTCTCTCTTTCTCTCTTCAAAGCAAATAAGATTCAAAGCCAAAATAGTCACTCAAATCAAGAACATTGCAACTATGTCACTCCATGGAAAATCTTGATTATTCTACAAAATATATGCATCTTATAAAATATATACAACTTAGAGAAGTTTAGACATAAGATTGTGAGCCTTTTAAATTCAGGACTAAGGTTTCTTTCATCTTACATTTACTATTACATGTCATATGGAACAATTTCATTTATTTATTTTGTAGATTGAATCACTTCTCTCTTCTAAATCGTAAAATTTTCAAATTATTTTGTAAAGATTAGAACTAGCTTAAATTTTTGAAGAAAAAATGAAGGAAATTCATATCAAATAAAGATGTAATACATTATTAGTTTAAGTAATCTAAAAATGTCATGATATGTATAAGTCATAGTAGAACATATTATAAACCAAATTTCCACATCTTTCTATATTTATAAACTTGGTTGTAGGCTCTCAACTACAAACTATTACCAAAAGTATATTTTGTCGAAAATTTTGGAGTTTTGGAGTTGAATAGAAATTTGACTTAGAAAGCTTCATTTTGCCAATTTTGTACAAGACAAAAAAAATAATCTTAAATGTTAATATTAAGTTTTAAGAACAAAAAGTCAAAAAAACTAAATTACACTACCATTACATAAAAGCAATATTCTTTATTTTATAAAAAATTAGCTAACATGACTTGAACACAATTGATATATCTATACACTATTTATGAACAACAATTAGATAAAAACCATCCATTTATTAGTATGGATAAAAATTGTTTGACCATTTGTAAGCCATTTTTTGGCTTTTGCAATCTTATAAGGTTAAACCATCACTTCGTTTTAGCTAGTGTTAGGGACACAAGAACTAGAAAACAAGAAATACAACAATACTGGTATACAAATATAGCTCTTACAAAAATATATTGTACTAGATTGATAGCTAAAAAAGATACAAGGCAAGGCAACATTGAAAAAATACTCCAAAACTAGTATTGGCAAGATTGAAGAGTCTCTTGTCTTGCCTCTTACTTATACTAGTGATTGGAGTCCTTGGATGGACTTCTGGAACTATAGAAGATTTTAGAGGTCTTTGTTTATATGCTTTGACAAGAAACCTGAGAGCAAAATCTTACAAAGTAGAATTTGAATGTAACCTTAATAAATTGTTACAAACATCATAAACATAAGAATGGTCTATTTCATTAAAATGGCGGTATTCCATATGTCATTTTAATGGAATATCTTCTACAAAAGAGAATAAGTGTGCCACGATAGGGTCATACGTGTGCCAATTTTATGCCTAGCACATTCAAATCACTCCTAGTTCACGCATTTCCACTCTCCTTGAACAATCTTTCCATTGTTTTCATTCTTTCAGTGGTTTCATTTTGTGCCATTTTAATAGAATACCGCCATTTTAACGGAATACCGCCATTTTAATGAAATTGACCATAAGACAAATAAATATTCTTCAAGACATCATCGAATCTTAGATTTTAAGGAAGAGTACAAGAGCATAGCTAGAGTAAGAAACTAAAAGTGCAAGAGATGTATTATCAACACTAAAGATTATCTTAACCTCAACATCCTTAAATACTAATACATTAGGGGAAATTCAGCTGCTTCACATGGCCATGAGCTCCCTAAGTTTTCTAACGCAGGGAACTTAGCAACATGCGCAGTTTGATGTGGTAATTTTTTTTTTTAAATTATTATTTTATCTGACTGCTTACGTTTGGTTTACAGCCAGGGGAACAGGCTTGAACACTACAAGAGAAAGGGGTGTTTTAAGTATAGTCCTAGAGATAACATTTTAAGTAATGACCTTTTTAGGAGATTTTCAGTAAGAATTTACAAGATATTTGTGTCATTCTAGTAAAATTTTACTAGAATGACACAAATATCTTGTAAATTCTTATTGAAAATCTCCTAAAAAGGTCATTACTTAAAATGTTATCTCTAGGACTATACTTAAAACACCCCTTTCTCTTGTAGTGGAAACGGCCTTCCCTTGGCCCGAAATCTCTTCTAATGTCTATCTTTCTTTATAATTGTTTTCTTAGATAACTACTACCACTAGAGAACTACTACTTC
Organism: Rhytidiadelphus loreus; assembly: GCA_947034895.1. Lineage (NCBI taxonomy): Eukaryota > Viridiplantae > Streptophyta > Bryopsida > Hypnales > Hylocomiaceae > Rhytidiadelphus > Rhytidiadelphus loreus. The sequence continues at coordinate 49,041,076 of OX344761.1, read as the reverse complement.
TAAAAGGTTATAAGGTATATGTTCAAAATAGAACAACATTCACAGTTATTTAAAAGCAAAGTAGATATAAAAAAAAAGGTGATGAAAATCTAGCTCATGATGATTGCTTGAAAATGATAGATGTATTGAATTTGGCTAAAAAAATAGTACACGAAACAATAAAAAAAAAACTTTTGATAAAATAAATAATTAGATATAGATTTTAGAGAATCAATATTGAGTTTTTTTGATAAAAAAGATTTAGTTGCATGTGATCAACCATATACTTTCAATATTCAATAGCTTTGCCAATAAATAAAAATGTGACTTATGACGTCTATAGTAATATTGTTATACATGACACTACATTTGGCATCAACAAGTATGAGGTTGCATTGATCCCTTTACAATCATATCATTTACATACTATAAACTTTCAATTTATAAAAATAATTTTTTTCACTAATTTATAACTTGAAATTTTGACTTATCATCTTTTTACCTTCATGGTTTTTAATTAATTTTCAAATGAGATTCCGAGGGCATGTATTATAAGAAGTAGTGCAAATTGAAGTAGTGGATATAGCAATGAGTATGGCAATCAAATTAAATGTAGTGAACAAAATAATGAAAGAATTTGATACTATGTAAGGATCCAATTACTACAAGAAAAAACCTTGATACATGAAAAAGAATCCCAATTACCTTCTTTTTAGCTCAATTTGAAGAAGTGAATCCCTCTAGCCAATGAATTATTGCTTAAATCACATGAGATATTGTGTCAAAGGTATAATTTCACTTGATTTGCTAAGATTTGGCATGATTTACTATGAGCTTTGTTCATTCCATCGCTTTTCAAAAATATTATTTGGTGTAACTAAACATGGAATCTGGGTAGATGCAAGAAACACCGAACAATTTAGGGAGCGTTCTGCCAAAATTGCGTTTTTTCTACCTAGTATTGCAAGTACTCGTAGTACTGCAAAACGGGGCAATCTCAACCGTTGATCCAAAAAATCAACGGCCAGTAGTACTTTTGAGTACTTAATAATACTGAAATAGTACTCTTTGAAAAAAATGACAGTTTGTCACAAAAAGTAGATAAAATTAAGTATAAATTAATAATAATTAGAAAATCATGAATAAAAAAAAACTAAAAATTGGCCATTTGTAGAGACTTGATAGTGATTACATTTCACCAAAAATTAAAAATTGAAACCATCATAAATGTTAGGAGTGCTATGGGCAAGGGACCCCTATTTGCATGCATGTTGAAGACAAAGAATTGTGTTTTTTTGAATGCCCTTTGGTTGGCACATGCTCTTCTATTGTGGCAATAGCCCACAACAATCCTAGACGTACATCATCATTTTGGATGCTCCACAATACTAAAAAACCCTAAAACGCAAAGTGTGACAAATTAGGTAAATTGCAATTTAATTAAAGGATTTTTTTTCAAAATTTCTCAAAAGTAAGGAATCTGAGGACTTCCAAGTTAGCCATCTCCAATAAAAATTTCAAGTACATGGACTTCATTTTCCAAAAGATATGGCAAATTGCATCTCCGTCATTCCAATTGTGACGCCAAATAGTACCGGTGTTTCTTGCATTCACCCATCTACATAGTAAAGGAAGAATCAAGGAGCCCATAGACCAAAGTGGTTGCTTCAAGCTTAGAGTTTTTTTTTTTGCTTTTGTATTTTATTATTAGGTTTTATAAGTAAATCTCCATAAACAGAGTGTTAAACTGCAATTGGTAAAATTCCTATCAATCTATTGTTTTATCCTTTGAATTCTAGAATGACTAAAATGCTCCTATCTCAGGCTTATAGGTGAGTAAGGTCTTCTAAAGATATCCCAAGTCTAGTTTGTAGAATTAGTTGTAGAATTAGTTGTAGAATTCCCTTTTTGAATTAGAATTGAGCCAAAATTCAGAAGTGCATATGATAAAGCCTGGCTAAAATTAGATTTATTATTTTGTGAGTGTATAAAAAAATTTAGGTCTAGAAAAGCTCATAATAGGACAAGTCTAAGTTATCAATCATTTTGACAAAAAAGTAGAAATTTAGACACTGACTTTGAAGATGTAAATGAAGATTGAAGAATGGTGTTTTTAAAATAAAAGCATACCAAAAGCTCAACAGCATAGTTAGTTTGTCAAGATTCCTTTCCAATCAAAAGATTTCTAGTTCACCAAATTTAAAAAGAAGTAATAACTATCAAACCTTCGTACAAATGATGTTTTTGTAAGATGTTAGCATTCTTCTTTTCAAATACATGTTGAAATTGTTTGTATTGCTTCAAAATGATTGTTGAAGTGGTGCTTTGTTCACACATTGAGATTGTATAAATATAAAAAAAATATTGTTTTTAGCAGCTATCATAAAAACTCTAGCTTCAATAGATGAAGATTTAATGGTTCGAGTTTTCTAGTAGGTTTCATTACAAGAGGTTCTATTGAAAATAAGAATTTCCATGATTTTCATTTGATGTGTTGTAATTTTCAAGCCACGAAAGTACCAAAATAGAGGGTTGGAAGGAATTTTAATAATATTGAATATTACTAAACTTCTAATAGTGCAGTTTTGTGAGTAACATCAAGGGTCAACCATCTATGACATATACAAGGGTTGGTTTTGGGTTGGTAAGACTTTTATGAAGTTTTTAAAACTCTTCATCCAAAAAACATGCTAAAACTCCAAAATCCAATAAAACAATTATTTTGAGTTTTTTTGGTTCAAAACAAAGTAAAATTGTAAAACATCGAGAAGGTTGAGTTGAAAGGATGGAATCTTACTTAAGTTGTTGAATACAAGAGTCCAACCAAATAATCCCTATTGTGACTAGACACTCTTGTTTTCCAAGTGTATTACTTAGTACAATTATATTTCTTGAATGTGTGACATTATTTTTTGTGATAATTATCAATTCAATTACCAACTTCTCCACAATACAAACATAATTATCCTCCATCATGTCGAGACCTACAAATCTAATAGTGAGCCAACGGTGCTAGTATGTGAGCATGAAAATACAAGCATATGAGCTTTGAGCATATATATAAGTAGATATACTACAACCATTGAAGGTGCTTATAATGTAAACATCTATAATATAGATACCTATATCATAGTTACACTACAATCATCAAAAAATTCTATAATATAGATGTATAGTCTTCTATGCTCTTGTGCTCATGCTCTTAGGCCCACATAATAGCAACCCTCATGGCCCACTTGGATCTAGAGCAAGCATAACATGCATTGGTAATTTATATAGACCAAGAGTGGAAGAATCAAAACATGGTATGAAGTAGGAATCCCACATATAATTGGGGTGGGCAGGACAAAGCTTGTGCTTACAACGGCAATGACCAACAATAATGACATGATGCAACACAAGACAACAAGTGATGGCAACTGCATCCTCTATGAGAAATAGAGAATTCTAAAGAATCCCTAACAATAGAGACCTAGCCTATCATTTGTGTCACTAAAACAATACGGAGTACTCTGTAATAAAAATAGTGTAACCATGAAGGGCTACCCACTCCAACCAAACCCTAACTATGTTAACCCCTAAATTAAAGGACCAAGGCTTTTTTTTTGGCCAAAAAACACTCAAAACAACCATTTCTATAGCAAAAAGTAAATGAAATTGAATTTTTTTCCCACACCTAACCACAAGATCATACACCTAACTAGTACAAGAATGTGTGGAAAAAAATTCAGAATTTTTGACCGCATAGAGTGCAAGTTATTTGCATTTAAAGTGAAAAAAACAAGTTTTTCAATACATTGTGGAACTAGATTTTTTGACTTTGAACATTTTTAACTTAAATTTTTTGCACTAAGAAGTTTTGAGTTTTAAATCTTTATAGTGAAGAATCAAGTTAAGAGTCTAGGAAAAAAAAATCCAAAAAACTTAATTTTTATTCTTTAAAAAATTGATAAGTAGAAGTAGGTATGAGATAGAAGGAAAATCTAAAATATTAATATCTTTTAGATGGAATTGAAATGAAATAATCCCAATGGTAAGATTGTTCTAAAAGAAAACTAAACCATGTGAAATTTTTTTTTTTTTTTAAATTGCAAAAACTGCATTCAGAAATGAATCCTACAAGTTATTTTTTTCAAGAAGATGCTCTAATTACCCGAAAAACAAGATTGTTCATATCTTTCTCATAACAAATCCAAATGGAATGAATCAAAGCTTTCCATATAGACAAAAATATGATCTATAAAGAAAGGGGGGGGGGGGGGAATTAAATTAAATTTTAATTAAATGTTTTTTTTGCTACCCCTCGTCCCTTGTTTTGAGCTTCATTTGGACATAACTTTTGTTCCCGGGCACCAATTGAAAAAAAAAATTATACTCCCACAAAGCTTATCAAATTTTCTATCTTCAAAAAAAGTTTCAAAAAATCAGGGAAAAATTTCAACCCATAGGTACCTACCCAAAATCTCATTTGTCCCCCCGAAGGTCCTTTAGGCGCTTAAGCAGTGTGAATGCAATTGTAGATAAGATTTGGAAAGTAACTCAGATTCAGACACCATAGAGTCGATGCCATAGTCCATCTATGAGTGCAATTGCACACAAATGTGATATTGAGGAGTCTGACATTCAAGTACAATCTTCTGAGTGAATTCAACATGGAAGTTGAAGAGTGCTGTAAGTATGATGTGGATCTGCCAAGGCTCTTTACTAACTTGAACTCGTTGCGATATGGTGGTTAGGATTTATCAGAAGTGGTGTTTTTCTTGTAGTCTGGATGGGACGTGTGAGAGAATTGAATTGACAATCTGTGTTCGAACTCTGCAGAAAAAATGACGCGCATAGAAGTGGAGAGCCTCTTCGATGTTTCTGGTGGGACAAGAGGTACGTTTTCTTACAAAAGAGAAAGCTGATCGAGGAGTTGTTGAAGGCGCTGCTTGATTCTGTTTTGAGAATGCGTACACGAAAACTCGTTTAGGCAACTGGAGCTTCGGTATTGACGCCGTCGATGTGGTAGCTCGGTCGAGGGCGGGTCCGACCAGTCGGATCCCCCCTCTCCGACTGATCTGATGTTTTTAAAAAAAAAAAATTTTAAAATAAAATTTTGCCGATCTGACAGTACCTGCGGCATTCCACGAAGATCCAGTTTCTAAAGATCGGAAGTTATCTTAGCTCGGTCTAACTTGACCTCGTGATTACATTTGCTGATTGATCAGTGGTGTCCAGGAAGAGTTTCAATCTGAGGTTGGATATGGTCAAGGACAATTGCAAAAATCTGTTTATCAAGGTGGAGAAGGCTTGAGCCTACAACATTGGAGTTCAATAGATTGCAAGCAAAACTTCAATGAGGAGCTTGGAACTAGTCGGCAGAGAGTTCGTGGATGTAGCTACATGCATACTTTATCACATTCTCCGTACCCCAAGCCTTAGCCTAGATTGATTCTACAGTGTTTTGGGAAGAGGGAGGTTTCATACTGAGTGTGTTCAATATGAAAACAAAGATTCGAGGAAGAAGTGGAAACCCTTTTAAGGTGCAAGCTTGGAATGTCGCAGGTACTCTTGTTTTAGCGCAATCCTTCTCTTTGCAGGTACTGTGTTGATTCCAAAGTTTTATACAAAGTTTTATATTCTGTTACACTGTGCTTGATTGGAGGGTATCTCAAGAATATGCAAAGACTGATTTCGGCGGCTGCTGGTGCTGTGAGGTGGCAAGTTTATAACGAATATGCTCGTTCCGTATGTGCTTACAGTAATAGTCAGTTTTTCCTCGGAGTTTCAGGGTACAAGCACCACGAGAGTCACGAGCTGTGTGGAATTTTGTGGATAGGTTACACTTCGATAGGCTAGGTTAGATGTAGGTAGGTTAGACATCTTACATTGTTTAGATTAGGTGACATTTTTTACAATAAATCCAAAAAATATCCTTTTTTCCAGAATCTGATGGAGATGCAAGGAAAAAAACTAATCCACTACGTCAAGTACACGTCAGAGCCTCAGAGGTCCGCCCTCCAACTAACCACGTTCTACAGTATATTATAAATGTGGACCACATCGTGGCACGGTGTAAATGATTCATTTGGAAACTCAGATTCAGAAACCAAAGTCGATGCGGAGTCGTTGCCATAGCCTTTGTCCATAAGACAAAACCAATAAATAATGAAATCAAGCATCCCTTTACAAGTAACAACCCGTCAACCACTCCACCCGATCAATGGGTCACTTCAGTTCCTACCGCACATCCCAAGATATTTTGGACTGTTCCTCAAACTGAAGAACCAACTTGCCTGAAGAACCAACTTGCCTTTAACGCAGTCTGGACCGGAGCTCAAATCCTCAACTTCAACTTGGTGCGGCCATGGCTTCCACTTTTGAGACTTTAATTTTGGTAAGTTCAACACTCTCAGTCTGACTTCCTTCGACTTAAATGTTGTCCAGCCTCCAAATAATTCACAATCTGTTTGATCAACTGCCAAAACGAGGTTGAAATTCATTAGCATCCTCAATCGGTGAATGTGTGCAAGTTTGTTGGGAAAATGATGTTGTAATGACGGGACACTTGCACGTCTCTTTGGAAAATGGTGTTTTAATTAAGAGACACTTGGCGTTGCTGACGAGTGAGTTCCTATTTGCATGTTCTCATTTGTATCGGTGCCAAATTCTGTTTGAAACGCCTCGGGAGACTCGATCTCCTGTGCACAGAACCATTTTGTAGCAGTTGTTAGAACTCACCCTTAGTTCCTGCTGTAAACGAAAGTTTGGTTGTATTTGAAACGCCTGGAGACTCTTCTGTTCATGAAACATTTTCTAGCAGTTGTAACATTCTCACCCTTAGCCTCTCCATTGTCAACCCTTGGAAAAGAACTCAAAAGTTGAACTTTTGGTGTGGAGAGAATGCATAGTGCTGTGCAATTCTTGTCAAGATTCTTGCAGTATTTAGTACTCCAGATTGTGCACGAAAAGAATCTGATGATTCCTTGCCTACGATGCTGGCCTTCAAGAATGTTGGAAGCATGTAAAATAGTGGTGTCTGGTATGTAATTTCAGAATTGCACTCCCAACCTATGTCCGGGACGTGGACTTTGAGGAACATTGTCCTTAATGCAAAGGAAGATTATCATTGATCGTTCTCCTTAGAGGAATATCAGAGGTATAGAGCATGTATATGTGCAGAGAGAATGCAGCATAAAGAGTATGAGAGGTGTTCTGCACTCTCTTCATTCTTGTAGCTTTGGGGATTCATGGACTCAAGATTGTGCACAAAAAAGAATCTAGATCTCTTTGCCAAGGGTGTTGAGGGCATCTCTTCAACTATGTTGAGAGTCACGTAACAACGTTGGGGTGTCAAAGCTGGTTTGTACTTTCAGAATTACATTCCAAAACTTTGTCAAGAGCTACTACTTTGGGGAAGATCTTGAATGTACTCAAATTGCTACAAACCTGTAAAATAGAATCACAAGATCTGATGGACATGGAGATCATCTGTAGTTTCCCTGAAGGGGATATTCAAGTTTTCCCAGATGATTTTACACTAGGAGCAGGGGAATCCAGAAATCATCTCTCTCAATTTCAATAAACTGGCTGGATTCAAACAGACTTTGCCACTTCGCAGGACGCACGGTCTGAAACTTAAAAACCTATACTAGTCCTACTTTCTAAAGCTGTGAGTGCATGAATGTTAATTTCTAGTTCCAAGAATCACGCCAATTTAACGTTGATTTTGTTAAATTGGCGCATGAAATTAGCGTAGTCCATGACTTCGGCACTTTCAGGCCGCGCGGCTTGGAACGTAAACCTACACTTGACCTCGTTTGTAGAGCTTTGTGTAGCTTTGTGTCACAATTTCTGGCACAGGACCTCGCAAGATGAACGACATTGCCGAATTGAACGAAATTGACGCTCCTGTGAATGAATACTTGCAGGGGGTGGGGGTGGCGTTGCTGGTGATCTATGGAAGCGTGTTGCTATGGAGATGGCAATGCAGCAAGTATTTGAACTTGCCGCCCGGTCCTCGAGCGCTGCCCATCGTGGGGTCGTTGCATTTGTTGGGCACGCATCCGCACCGCAGCTTGGCGGAGTTGGCTTCGCAGTATGGTCCGCTCATGTCCGTGTGGCTAGGGCAGCGGCTCTACATCGTGGCGAGCACGGCGGAGGCGGCCAAAGAGTTTCTCAAGCTCCAAGATGCCAACTTCGCCTTCCGCCCCTCAACCCGAGCTGCCGAAATCATTACACCTGCAGGTGTGCATTCCCTTCCCACCACAACCCATTTTGTATAAACGAAATCAGAAATTGAGCTTCTAGGAATTTACTCTGAATTGAACAGAAAGTCAACATTTTGATAAGTTGTATCAATTTTTTTGGAATTGTAACCATACAAATTCAAACTAGACTGACATATTAGAGATCACATAGGAAAAGAAAACACAACAATATCACTTTTGGATTGAAAAATTATAATGTTTGATCATGAGGGTGTTAAAATTGCAAAAATGATTTGAAGTCTTTCAATCTTCTTTTCACATGTCAAGTCTAAAAATTTGGTCACCAAAAAAATATGAGGATAAAGGTGCCTAACATGCCTAACCCCAATCAATTTATGGTTTCTCAAAATCTACTCTACAATTTTTTTAAATGAATTTCTAATGTGATTTTTTCTCCAAGATTGAGTGTATTTGAGGCTCATTTCCAAGAGCCCTCAACACAACGGTGCTAATATGTGAGCCTAGAAATGTAAGCCTTGAGCCTAGGCACATAGGTACTCTACAACTATTGGAGATGTTTATAACATACATATATAATATGTTTATAACATACACATAATATAAACATCCTATAACTATAGAAGGTGCCTATAATATAGGAACCTAAGCTCTTATGCTCATGGGCTCAAGATCCTAGGCTCACATAATAGCAACCGTGGCCCTCAACACTATGGAAAGTCAAGATTGCAATGGACACCTTTGCACAAAATCTTGAATAGGAAAATCATAATCAATCATTTTCAAAATTTTGATTTTTGATGCTAAAATTAGACTTCAAAAAGAATTTTCAAAAATATAAACTACTAAAGGTAGAAATTTGGTTAGGTTTTATTTAACTTCAAAGTATTGTCGACACTGAAATTTGATGCCTCAAGCATTTTGGGGTTAAAATTGGCAATTCGTCCAAATTATTTTTAAAAATTGGAACAACTTGGCATCAACATCCAATTTTTCTTCTTGAATGATCCATTAGAAGAAAAGAAAACTTGGAATTTAAGCTCAAAACCCTAATTCCTAGTTTGAAAAGAATAACCTGGAATCAAAACTTGAAATACTAATTTGTCAGCAAAGTCCATCCTCAAAATGTAAGTTATTAAGGAATTGGTGGTCGTGCTTCATATAAGATTGAGAGTCCCTTGAAGCAGAAATTTAGGGGAAACCAAACTACAAGCTTAAGTTTTGTATAATTTCGCAGTTATGGATTGGTAACTGTGTTCCTTTCATTTCTTGCATTTTATTAGAATTAGTAAATTTATTGAATTGTGAATCAACTATTTGGGAAAGTGAACTAGCTCATTTGTAAGTAGTTGCCGGTTCTCTACGTACCTTGCCTTGAAGTGTGCCACTAGATGTTGAATTTGTTACTTAGTTTAGTTGGTGTATGCCCTCACCAATGTCAGTTTTGTAAACTTTGTGGATTTCCATGACTTTGGTAATTTTGAAGCACAAATATAGATATTAGGGTTATATTACATCTAGTGCTACTTATCCTATTATTAGATTCACTCTAATTCACATTTAGGTTGACTTATAGTGTTGCTAATATTAGTCAAGTATTCTTGATTTTTGTATACTATATGTCAACATAAACACTATTAAAAATTACAAAAACTAACAAATGGTATTCATATTGACATTTAATCTTGTTGACATTTAAATTAGAATTTGTAATTAGTGTTGCAAACACTAAATATCATTATTTGTATTGTACTTCTATTTAGAGTTTTTATGTGGATGAATGTCACAATTATTTGGGTATCGAAAATCTTGCCAATGTCATAAAATTGATGATCATTACTAATTCAATTCATTCTTGACAATCCAGATATTGTGTTTCAAGAAATTACACCTACAATAAGACACTTGCGGAAAATCCTCGTGACAGAACTCATGTCCACAAGGCAGTTAGAATCCTCTCGATACATACGAATGGAAGAAATGGCATCTATACTTCACAAAATAGCCAATGAGAATGGCCCTAGTCGTGTGAACACACATGTGACTTTGATGACCACAAATATCCTATCACGCATGATCTTCAATAAAAAATTCTTGGGTTTAGAGGAACAAGACCATGGTACTAAAATGGTCCAGGTAGAGACATTTGTTATGTTTTTCCAAAATTTAGCTAAGTTTCTAAGTATAACAAGATTGTTGTTAGTCTCCAACTCTTCTTTCAATATCTTCAATATGAGTTCAATGGCAACTTGTAGAAATATAGGAAGTGCACTTACTACAAATTTTAACTTTTGATAGTCATTGTTGGTAGAACATTCAAGAGTGTCCAATAGTTTGGTAGAAATATACCTCTCTTTTGGGTCATTTTGACATTTTCAAGATAGAAATTCTACTCTATTAGCTAACTGCTTCTAAAAGTTTCATTATTGAAGTTAGCCAAGAATTCTCTATGCTTGTCATTTGGCTATAATTCATGCAATTTGTTTTTGGTTGGATTCAGGAATTCGTAGAGATTATAAGAGAAGCAAATATTTGTCTTAGTGCTATTTACATTGGAGACTTCTTCAATGTCCCAAAGTGGTTTGACCCTCAAGGATTGAACAAGCAGTTTCGAAAGCTTCAAGCTTGCATGGACATGTTCTACAAGAAGATGATTGATCAATACAAGGAAGATCAAAAGAGGAAGCCCTCCAAAGAAGGAAAAAAAATACTCCTTGACATTTTCTTAGAGCAATTGGATTTCCCAGAGAATGGAGTTACTGAGGAACACATCAAAGGAGTCATTTATGTAAGTAATCCCAAAAATATAAACTTGAAATTTTATATCTCAAGCTCTAAATCTAGACCTATTATTAATGCTTTCAAATTAATGACTATTATTTTGAGCTTAAGGTCAAGTTTTGACACATGTACATAGTTCAAACTTTGAAAATTCATAACTTTCTAATATAATATTCTATTTCAATGTGAATAATACCTAAAGAATAGGTGTTAAATTGCATTGAAATCATCTTTCAATTGCTAGCAAGTCCATCAACAATTAAATTATTCTAAATATTATAAGTGCTTGAACACTCAATTGTTTAAACAATTGCTTTTAATCTTAGAATTGCAATATAATGCACTCTCATTCTTAAATGAATCCTTAAAAGTTGAAAATTATTATTCCAAAAGTGATTTAAACATTAAATTTGGACATTAAAAAATGATTTTTATGATTTGAAATGACACTTATTTTTCATGCTTCTAACAATGGAGTTTCATTTACCTCTCATTTAAAACTTGAAAGAAGACAAATTTTCAAAGATCTATATTCAATAGTTTGACCCCCTCCTTTAGATCCTTCCATTCCATTATATATTGTTTCCTCAACTTACTCTTAAACCTATAGTTGCTCAAAATCATAAACACTCAGACTTGTGATAATTGGGTTATCATTACAAATTCTAATCCCCAAACTCACAATTACTTGAAACTATGCACATTCATGAGATGTTGTAAAATAAATCCAAAGCCCGTAATTGCTTGAAACAATATGCTCTTGCAAAGGAAGTGACATAAACTCCAAGTCCTAAAATCTCTAGTCCTAGAATTGTTTGAAGTCATACACGTACATGTGTGAGATGAATGAGTTGTTGAGATGGATTCCTTCATTGCTAGATCTAGAATTGTTTGAAGTCATGTACATGCGTGGGATGATTGAATTACTATGTTGGATCCTTTCATTGTCAGGATTTGTTAGTAGCTGGGACAGAGACAACGACAGTGACAATTGAATGGGCCATGGCAGAGGTTCTTCACAATCCAACATTACTAACCACAGCGACCTTAGAACTTGACCGCGTGGTTGGCTTGAACCGCACCGTGCAAGAATCTGACCTTCCTCACCTCAAGTACCTCCATGCCATCGTCAAAGAGACACTCCGTTTGCATCCTCCCGCTCCATTACTCATTCCACACAAGAACAAGGCCGCAACCAAAGCTTTTGGCTATGACATCCCTGCACAGACGCGCTTGTTTGTGAATGCTTGGGCCATTGGGCACAACAATAGCAATTGGGAGAAACCTTTGGAATTTGTTCCAGAGAGGTTTCTAGAAGGAGGGAAAAATGTGGCAACAGAGTTTTTGGGGCAACATTTTGAGTTGTTACCATTTGGGTCAGGGAGGCGGCAATGTCCTGGGATGGGGTTGGCATCTGTGGCAGTGCATTTGCAAGTGGCGAGCTTACTACATGCATTTAAGTGGGAGGCACAGGAATTGGAGTTGGAGGAAGCAAGGCCAGGAGTGATTTTGTCAATGCAACAACCCTTGGTTGCAAAGGCAAAAACGAGGTTGCCATTGCATTTGTACAAAGGGTAGATACATAGATATGAAAGTTCCACATGCTTTTAGCACCCTAGATCTTAAACGTATGCAACATCCTTGCACTAGTTGTGAGATTTTTCCTTTGGAAGATATCATGTATAAGCAGATATGAAGTTGTTAGAACAATATAGGAAATAATAGAGAAGATGTTGAAAGTGTGATATTCTTAACTAGTTGAAAGGCCATCTTTTGGGAAGATATTGTATATAGGCTTCTATTGTGCTATCAACATGAGGAGAGAATAATAAAAAAGGTAGTGAAATTATCAAATGTAACTTTCAAGGTAGTGTGGACTCAAGCATGGATTTGTTTACTTATTTTCCAATTCCATTTTTGTAAAAGAACAAATATTAAACCCAAAACTCACAATCTATTTCTAATAAATATATAGCTATTTTGTTATACAACTTGTGTACATTGTCTTCAAAATGATTTGTTTTTTTAAATTGGAGCACTACAAAAAACTGGGCACAAAAATGACTTCAAAGAATGACTTCCTGGCAGTCGTTCCGGACACATTTGATTGGAAAATGACTGGAAGCCCTTGGAGTCATAGTGGACAAGTAGTTTTTAAATGACTTGGGGTTTTATTATCACCATCCATTTCCTACTTGGATGGAAAAATGGATGAACAGATGGAATAGGATCAAGGGGATAAAGAAGGAATTGCCTTAAGGAAATGCCTAGGGTGCTGACATGTGGAAAGCACAGACATGAGGCGACCAAGGTTTGCAGTCATTGGGAAGTCATTCTCTAGTCATAGCAACCCCCTTAACATCTGATGTGGACTGCCAGGTCAATAGTCATGCGGAAGTCATTTCAGAGTTGTGCTAACCCATTTCAAATCTGACGTGGAATGCTAGGTCAACAGTCATTTTCGAGTCATTTTGCAGTTGCATATGACCCATTTCAAATATGATGTGGACTGCCATGTCGGAAGTCATTTTGAAGTCATTTTGAAGTCAAGAAGAGACCCATTCCAAATCTGACGTCGACAGCCACGTCAGAAGTCATTTTGGAGTCATTCCAGAGTTGTTGGAGACCCATTTTAGATCTGACGTGGACAACCACGTTGGAAGTCATTCTGAAGTCATTTTCAAGTCGGGAGGAGACCCATTTTAGATTTGACGTGGACAACCACGTCAGAAGTCATTTTTGAGTCATTTGACAGTCGTCCGAGACCCATTTTAGATCTAACATGGACAACCACTTTGGAAGTCGTCACCAAGTCATTTCAAAGTTGCGTTGTTGTGATATTGTGGTGAGGGTGGGTTTATAGTCACCAAGTCATTCCGCAGTTGCTATGTAGTTACAAAATTGTTGGGTCTGTGACTCCACTATGACAGAGAAAGTCATTACATTGTCATCCTCCAGTTGTGGCAGTATTTGCAACAAAGGATGTTGTAGAGGATCAAGGAGTAGTCAAATTCTAGTTGCATACTAGTGCATTCCATAGGTTGCCACTTAGTCATTGAATCCCACGAACGCACGCATCAATTGATACAATGGCCATTTGTTAGCAGTTTAGGTGTGGACCTGTAGTCCGTGGCAATTCGGGTACATCTCTACATGTTTGTGGATTTAACAAGAAAGGTTGTTGGCTATGCAGTGGAGCAATGACTGTAAGGTAATCAACATTTGCATTTATAACCCCACAATTGCTATACAGAAGTGGGTACTATTGTCACATACAACAGACTATGTAGAGAACAAGATAGAAAAAAAATACTTCTTCATTTTTGTGAAGAGAAAAGAGGTTTGAGGGTCTAAAAAACATTTACCCATGACATTGTAGTGTTCTCTGTGGAGTACTGCAAATGCTAGTACTCTCTATCTCCCACTCACCAATTTCAAATGCCAAGTGCAGATTAAGTGGTGTGCCTTATATACTTCTGGTCCCACACTGCAGCTGACCCCTTTGCATCTTCAATGACTGCCATCTCTACGTCCGCGTTGGGATACATGAGCGCAACCCCGGGATGTAGAACGTTCTGCACATCCACCTTGAACCATGCTGGAGGAATTTCCTTGAAGTGGAACTTGTGCTCCCCTGCAACACCACTAATGGTTCCAACAGCCACTTTTTGCCTTATGGAACGGGGGTTCATGAGGAACACCTCGTCGCCCACATCGAACTGTAGTATGCCAGGAAAAAGCCACATCAGTGATTCCAAATGTACTCTAAAAACGCATTGGTAAACTTAGAAAAAATACTTCAATGCATTGTAATTAGTACGCCATTGGAAAATGAATTGCAACAACTACACCAGGGTCTAAGGATTGTAGAATGAATGCCATATGAATTATGGAACGCTGCGGCATGGCTTCACAGTCAGGAACACCAAAGGGCCACTTGACCTTCACGGCTTACTAGGACACATACAGAAAGGTACCCAAGTCGGATTTATGAGTCGGTGGTACACGTATTCTACCTTACCTACAAGACATCCACAATCCAATGTTTGCAGAAATATCCTTCTGTTTGGGCAACACTATAACGTACTCACTTTGAACAACACTCAACGGAGAAGCTTCTATGACAACCAAAGAAGCGTGACTACTACTAATTCACTATAAAAATTTGGGGACATGCTTTATTAGAACGTGGAGTCGTGGACTACCCCACAGTTCCTCATTCATGGACAATCTGATGGGGGGCGTTCTCTCTTCCTTGCAGTGTTACTTGTGAGGGACTACTTTATGACTTTCTTGTCACTTGAAAATGACTGGTACACACGGATGACTACAGCGTCACTTGTGGGTGACTTCAAGACGACAGTTGTAGGACTACAAACTTTTTAATGCAGAGAAAAGGGATTCCAATAGGCTGCCCTCCACGTACCTTCTTTGGGACTCCGTCACGTTTCCTATCTGGTGCAGGTGGTGGCTTGCTTCTACTCTCCCGCTTCTGTGTTTTTCCCTATACACACATAAACCAAGTATTAGATATGCTGAGCAATTGAAGGTGAGGGGACTCACTGTTACCGCAACCACATGGTCTGCGACTCCCCTCACCTTCCATAAGGTCCAGAAATTCATATGGTGTTCCACTTCTGCGTTTTTGTAACATTTCAGCCATTGATTCGTTCACGATTTGGGGGTACGCTGATCGAAAGGAAGTCACATCGGGACATTTCCAGAACGCCTCCAAAAGCGGCCACAAGTAACATTTCAGGTACTCCTTGTCATCGGCCAATGTCCGAAGCCACTTCACATAGAAAGGAGTGACAATTAGGACATTGGCATCTGGATTGCAAGCTACCCGACAGCTTTTACTGTCGACTACCAAGGTGTTAGCTGCGCTGAAAGCAGGCCACCCCGCATACATTGAGGATAAATTTTTCCCACCCGATGTTGTCATACCCTCTTCCCCCCCTTGCAGCTCACACTCTCTATTAGACCACGTAAAAAGAGGAACCGCTGTACCACCCAAATTATGCCCAGCAAGCATGGTTGGGACAACATCCTCCATATATGTGGCATTGTTGTTGCCCCAAAAACCAACTACAAAATGCTTGAAACATCGTTGCAAAAACGGTTTTAGCCAAGGCCTGAAGACTATTCTCCTACGATTGGTTTTTGTGGTTGACCTTATGCTACTATTTGGATTTCGGTCAATCAACAAGCTACAATCTAGTAGCGACCCGTGGACATTGAAAACGAGCAACTTCGAGCCACCAGGCATCGTTCCATGACTAATTCCCCGAATAACCTCGTGTAGTGAATGCCCAGGTTTGCCTTCATTGGAAGCACATTGGAGAACCTCTGCGGATGATATTACCTTAAGGGGAGACTTCACTGGCCTCTTGGACTTCTTTTGGGAAGGCTCAACTGCGATGACAACTGCAGCTTCCTTCTCCATGGGGGCATCCTCCGAAACAGTAGCAACAGGTTTGGGCACAGAACCTTCTGATGCAACGGGACTATGAAGATCCTCTCCGCCCTTGTTTGGTACGGTGTCGGATCTCTCTGTAGTTGCTACTGCTGGCCCCTCTTCAAAACCCTTCTCCGATCCAAGCACCACAACAGGATTTCCCTTTTGACTAATGTCCCCCCTTGCATTAGAAACTTCTTGACTGTTGATAGCTGCCTCATCTCCTGCTTGGTCATTGCTATTTTTTTTCTTTTTTTCGGCAATGTCATCACTACTTAATTTGGCATCTGCAGACTTCAAATCGGGTACCCCCTTTTGTGAACCTTTTTTCTCTTCAGTGGCCCCCTTCTCTAACCCTGACTTCGATATAGAGTTTCCCTTTTCTACAATATCCCCCTTATCCGAAACAGCCTTCTTGGCGTTGCCCCCCTTGTCTGAAGCAAGCTTCTGGACATTGCTCCCCTGCGCTAAATTAGCCTTTTGGGCGCTACCCTCCTTGTCGTCTTTGTCGACTTCATTGCTACAATCCTTGTATTCTAATGGAGGTTGAAGTCCGCTGTCCTCCTCTGCTAGCGGACCAGTGTGCATATTGTCTGTGTCTAGAGTGGTTGCTAAGGGAGCATTACATAGCACTGGAGGACTATTGGGTGTCTTGTCAGCCACCTTGCTATTCGATGCAGCCGGCGTCGAATCCTGCAAGCCACTACGGACCAAAACTACATCAGAGTCCGAGGACAAAGTGATTTCCGACTTTGTTGCAAGTTGAGCAACTCCCTGTCGAGGATCGTCTTCACGAGCTTTTGTACGCTTTTCTGTCCTCATCCCCATCATTTGACTTCTTGGTAGTAAAGCCTCTATTGACAAGAATTTCTTCCGAGAATTAGGGAGGACGCCAGCTGCATCTTGGGAGTTCAGCCCCCCTACATCAAGATTCTCCAACGCAGACTGTGTGATGGAAGGGCTTCCATCATCAACTTCCTTATACTTGCCCATAAAGTTTTCAAAAAGAGACTTCAAGTCCGCAATTGCAGCTGCTTGGGCATTAGAATTGGCCATCACGGCAGTGATCTTCATCGACACGTCCTGCTTCAGAGACGCAAACTCTGACTTGAGTTCCGACTCTATGGGGGCAACGACCTGTGCAAGGCACAATACAGAAAACCATAGGCAAAGTCACTTTCTAATCCAACCTAGGTCATTTCTTCCTCCCACCAATGTTAGTAGTAGCTAGGCAGGTACTAACATTTGCAACTGCTTTTTCAAATCGAAGCAAAGGCCTATAAACTACTGAAAGGACCAGAGAAACATGCAATTACTGCCTACTGCACTTGACACGCTCTTCAGGGTTGTTGCTGGAAAAATAACATCCTAGCGGCAAGATGAAGGCAGGGACATGGGATAAACATTTCACACTATGGGTTCAAAATCAAGCCTACCAATATAGGGTTGTGTTCTAGTCATTACCAAGTCATTTGGGTTCTCGGTAGTACTTAAAAATGACTCCTACATGACTAAGGTGACTACGTGGCGACTGCAGCGGCACTCTATTCGCCAAGTACTTTTATAAAATTACTCAATTCAATCCAAAGAGGGAATGTATTGTTACGATACAAGCACGAAATGGATTAATATATGGATTCAAGCATGGCACGTATCGTTCCAGAAGTGAATGTGATAGTTATAAATAATAGATTGCCGTGCACACAACAGTAGAGTCAAATACTCTGGGCGACACAGTAGTGGATACCGTACACCACAAATAGTGCCTTCGTGTGCGTAGCCTACAACAATGAATAGAACACCATATTTGATGAGGAGAATGATAAACTCACTATGGCCCGCCCTGCATCAGCTATAGTAGTCCGCCTCATGTCTGCAATGTCTGTGATTCCTGGGCTTCCAGACCGTCCCTCCCTCTATCATCACCAAAAAGCATAAATCACTTTCTATCGTAGTGAAGGACATGCATACATAACTACAAAGCAAAATCTAATGAAATTTAAGCAAACATTATTGTGGCTCAATAAGCATGGACCTGAAATGAAGAAGGGGGACACTCACAAATTCTGCTTCCTTCCCTACCTTGCCCTTCCTCCCCACTAATGTGTAGTTCTTCACGCTTTGCCTGGCGACAGCCATTTTCTGTGCCTTCAGCTGCTGGGTCGGAGTCTTCCAATAGGCAATCAACCTATCCCACTGGTCTTCATGGACATGAAAAGGGCACTGTTCTTGGCCTTGTAAGTACTTGGTCTTCAAACGGGATCTCTCGGACTTCAAATACCTTGTTATTGCACTACGGAAGCCAAGCGTACTCAGGGGATGCCCCAAGTAATCAAAGTCTTTATCCAAGGCGTCTCTTAGTTTTTTCAACGCATGTGGTTTTTGTTGTGTCCACTCCACAACGCTCATGTCCAAAATCTTTGTCACAAGATCCCTCACTGACGCATCCCATGCATTCTTGCCTTCACAACCAGGATCCACTTCGCCAACCTCAGACACATACACCTTGTTTGGCTTCACTCCTGACTTGGCACGCATGTCACTCCCGTAGTCATAGGCATCTTTCCTCTTGCGACGTAAATGTCGCTCTTGACTTTCATGGGCATGTCCTTCACTCCACACACTTGCGTATGGAGGTGGCGGACCCGCAGACCAATTGGGTGGTGCGGATGAAGATTCACGAGGCAGCCACTGCCCCGGAACCCAAGACCATTGTGGGCCGTAAGCTCCAGCAGGTGGTGCCCCGTCTTGCGTAGCGTAAGTGACAACAGGCGGTGCTCTTTGTTGTGAGCTATAGGGTCCAACAAGCGCTGCCCTATCCTGTGTGTTTGGAGGTGCATGCATAAACCGAGTAGGTGAATTTGTTGTAATGTCGGCTCTAGACCTCTTTGTCCTCCGATCAACAAGCCCTTCCTCCAACTCCATTTCGTCATCGCTAGAATCAAAGGTTGGTCCATGGAAATCTGCGCATGAAGTACTGTTAGGTCATACCGTCTTCCACGTATTCTAGTTCAAGAAGTGTTCCCTGTAAGTGTGATGTGCGAGCTACAAACGTGGCAATGGAATTGTGCATGCTGCATGGCAATTCGCTATCACGCCACCCTAAACAAAGTTTTGACAGACAAGGTCTCAGAGAATTGGATCCTAAACTACATCCACCACTTCAGCCCTTCAACCCTAAACCCAAAGCAAAGTAGCATTCAATCAAATTACCTGCGCCAGCCGCCTCCTTGATGGATTGCTGCTGCACATGGGTACAAGCGATGGCAAGATTCATCATACCTTTCGCAATGGCCTCGTCATTGGACGCCGTCGCCTCGGAGGAGGAGCCGCGTGCGCTGCTCATTTTGTTGGACCCCTTAGCGTGGTGTCGACCTCCAATCCGGTCGCGCGTCTCCACTCCTCCGCGTCCTCGAAGGCCTCGCCGCCTTGCTGCGTCGCCTCCCGATCCACGATCCTTCTTCCCAGCACGATGAACCTTTAGCTTCTTCTTCGCGAAGTGTGCTTCACTACAGTGAAAGAGTGAGGGTGGTCAGCACGTTCGATGATTCAAAATCCCAAGGACCTCAACTGAAATTGCGAGGAGTATCAAAAAGTGTCGCATATGTTCCACAAGAGCAACGCAATGGACCTCACAAAAAAGGCTGTGGGGAGTATATGAATTAGGGTTTTAGGGTCCTTTGTATGAGAACACTAGAGTCCCCCTATGACATCTTCCACGTGGCCGCCAAGGCTGTAGATGAAATCAATGGTCGAGTAGTTCTATAACGTGACTTCAACACCACTTCGAAATGACTTCACAATGCTCTGTGAGTCTTGATCAGTACTTAGAAATGACTTCCGAATCACTACAGAATGACTTGACGCCAAGGAACATCGAAAAAGACGCCCAAATAAATGCAGCCTCCGGCGGTAAACCCTAACGCGCCGCCTTGTCTATCATGTGCCAAAAAATGAAGTGCAATTTGGAAATTCGTGCTCACACCAGTATTGCTTATAAGTGTCCTCGTCGTTTTCAGCATATGTTTGACTACTCTGGGGTTGTAGATCTGGTAAGGCAAACTATACCTACAATTCCCTGTATGCTAGTAGAGACTGTATGCAGGCAAGACGTCTGAATTGTAGTATAATTCTGTATAGCCAGGAAGAAAGGTTAGAGAAAGGATGGAGCAAGGATAGAGTAACTCACCACTTTTCCTTCTCGATGAGCACAGGCTCCAAGGCCTTCTGCAGCCTTGCCTTATTCCGGTCACGTAGGAGTTCGTATTCAGTCTTTGGATGAGGCGGACTCTCCGGAGATGAATCCATATTGGTGTACACTTCTTTTCCTTAACTATTGATCCGCGCTGCAGACGTCCCCGCAGGTGCGTTGCTGGACCACCGCTGCTCCTTTCTCTTGCACTCTTCACCCTACAGCAATACAGCGTGAGCAAGCACGATCTGAGACTCCACCAACATGTTGGCGTGCACTTCTGCGTAGTAGAAATTGCATCACTCTCTAGAAATGCAGCATGAGCCAGCAAGACCTGAGACTCCACCACCGTCCAAGCCTACACTTCTGCGTATTAGAAATTCCAGCTTTCACTCCATATGTAAGACGTTAGTGGAATGAAATTAGACTGCTTTACATTTGTAGGTGGATTGGAGGAAGACAGGTTGTGTTCATGATGAGGGGTTGCTAATTGGCGGCTGATAATTAATACTTCAATTTCAGCGCAATTACTTTAGATTTCCTTTGAGTTGATAGGGTACGTAGAGTCGGCCGCTCTTTCCTCGATGTGTATTGGAGTGGTGTACCTACAATCCCATTCATTGGAATGGGATTTCTGATGATGCATAGATTCTCTACGGATACTATATACACAATCTCCAGCCATTAATTATTGTACACATTAGCAAGTAGTGTTGTAGCCGCCAGAAAAGACTGAAGCTACCTTGAAGTCATTTATGAATGACGTGAAACATACAGAAGTCATTTACAAGTGATTACAGACATACTGAAGTCATTAATAAGTGTAGGTAGTCATACTGAAGTCATTAATAAGTACAGCCAGGTAGTCATACTGAAGTCATTAATAAGTAAAGGTAGTCATACAGAAGTCAATAATAACTTTCAGTAGTCATTTAGAAGTTGACGTGCTCACTAACTTGTTACCCGTGGGTGCGGATAACAAATTGAAGAAAAAAACGTCATTACCTAACTTGTTTCAAAGCACCCAATGGCCTATTAATATAAGAGCGCAAGTGCATTGCTTGATGTGTTCTATAATCATTTGGATTTTGGTTGAGAGGATTCATATGAATGACGGACTTCTTTTCCTGAGTTGCATATGACTTGTTTGGCAGTAGGTGGGTCAAAGTCGGGAAAATATGAGAAATACCTATGCATTACCACCTCTAAATATGATTTTCAGTTCTTCAATTAGATACATGGCCCATCTTCATTACTACATACAAGAATTTAAGAAAATTGCATACTACGTGAAGAAAGACTGAAGACAACTTCAAGTCTTTTAGCAGTGACGCCAAACAAACTAAAGTCATTTAGAAGTGAAGGTGGTCATTCCGAAGTCACAAATAAGTGAAGGGTAGTCATTTTGAAGTTCACGTGTAGTCGTGGTGGCATACTATGTCCTTCCCTTTGTCTCTCATCCGCGATGAAAGTTCTAAGTTGGCACCATGTCCTAAATGCAACAGGGAAGGCTTCTCCTGAATACTTGGCGACTGAAACAATGATACCTGCTAGACTACCCCTATCCCATAGTCGTAGGCAGAGACTACGCGATGACCGCCTCTGGGTTAGAGAGACGCAGCGGGCTGTAGAATTGAATGTCAAGCGGATGCACTGCCCATGTTGTAAATGCCGCGGACGGAGGAGCTTGCTCTTACGCAATGTACGCGAGCATCTCATTCTAAATGGTAGGCATCCAGATTTCCAGACGTGGAGAGGACCAGGCACCCGCGATTCTTCTGACGAAAAGTGGGAGCAACAATTCTGGAGAGGAGGTGAAGATGGTGCTTCAGAAGAGGACGCTCACGACGCTGTACAGATGGATGCAGATGTTGACACACGCGGGATGGTCCAGCAAGCATTTGAAGTAGTGGAAGACCTTGATTGTGAGGCCGACAGAGTCCAGCAGGAAGTTACCAATGCCTTCACGATTGCAGACTCCGTCCATGCAGACAGTATGGAAATGGACACGGAAGAAGGCGCAGAGGCTGAGGAATGCAGGGACACACCTAATCTACCTGACATGGATACAGATGGAGTTGGTGATGAATCTGGTTTCGACGGTAGCGCGTTTGATGATTCCATGGAGGTATTATACAAGGGCTCACGGTCTAGCAAGCTTGCAACCACCATCTTGCTCATGAATCTTTGTACTGTTCATGGGGTCAGCAATCATTGTGCCAATGAATTGTTTAGCCTACTACACCTCCATATTTTGCCACCGGAAAATACGTTGCCCAGAAGCCACCATGCTGCGAAGACCCTCACAACGAAATTGGGTTTGAGCTACAACACAATACATGCATGTGAGAAGGGGTGTGTCCTCTTTCGTGGAGAACATGCGAATGCCCTCAGATGCCCAAAGTGTGATGGACGTAGATACAGAGATGAAGATCGCCGAGTCTTCCCACTGAAGGTTCTTCGACACTTTCCAGTCATTCCACGACTTCAAAGAATGTTCAAGAGTCCCGCAATTTCGAAATTGATGGTGTGGCACGATGAGAATCGAAGCAACCAAGAGGGAGGGGATGGCCTTGTGAGGCACCCATGTGACTCCAAGGCTTGGCAACATTTCCACCAAAATGTAGACCCTACATTTGGTAATGATCCGCGGAATGCTCATTTCGCTTTGGCAGCAGATGGAGTGAACCCTTTCAAGCAAAATAGGTCCTCCTGGTCAACGTGGCCTGTACTGTTGCTCAATTACAATTTGCCCCCATGGTTGAGCACCAAGAAGTTTTTTGTACTGTTGACCTTGTTAATTCCCGAGAAGGAGTCTGTCACATCTGATGTGTTTGATGTTTACTTAGAGCCTCTTGTAGAAGAGTTGCTGGAGTTGTGGGCCGGAGTTCCAGCCTATGACATTAGAAAGGACGTTGGATGTAGGTCATTTCAGCTCCGAGCCATGTTACTGTGGACCATCCACGACTTTCCAGGCTATGGCACAGTAGGCGGTTTTGCTCACCAAGGTTACGCTGCATGTCCTTGGTGTGGCATGGACTTAGATGCTGAACACTCCATAGAACTTGGGAAGCAAACATACGGGGGTACAAGGCGTTGGTTACCGGAAGATCATCCTTACAGATCCGCGGAAATGAAAGACCACTTCAACGGTGTCATTGAAGACCGTCCTAAACCACGTGTAGTGAGCGTAGAGGAGCAGATCCAACATGCAGCAGACTACGAGGCGTGGAAAGCATCTGGGAGTAGAGGTGGTTCTGCTGGGGACCCTTCTAAGGTGCATGGCGTGAAGCGGCTAAGCATTCTCCATCGTCTGCCTTACTGGAAGGTAAGGAAGACTTCTCCTTCACTACTACAATGAAAGTGACTGGCACGCAACTGAGGTGCGTCTGCACTGTCTCATAGCAGTCACGTAAAAGTCTCATGAAAGTCGCATTGAAGACATAGTGACAGTGTCATGTCTGCCGTATCATAGAACCGCTATATTCATCCAGAGACACATCCCTTGTCTGAAACTAGAAGTGCCTAGGGGGTTGTCTTGATTTAAAACAAATTTCGAGTCAGTATCTTGTTTGTTGTTGGAGCTCACTCTAGTAGATTGGTATTTGCTGAAGCATTGCTAGCATGTTGTGATTGAGTTGCTGGAGAAGTAACCCCTTTAGTCTATTTTTGCTTTGTAGTATCTCCTCATTCGTTATACCTTGGATGTTATGCATTGCGAATTGAATTTGGCAAAGAACTTCTTGAAAACTATATCCGGGAAGAAAGACACCGTGAAGGTCAGAAGAGACTTGCAGAGACGGAATGTGAGAAGGCACCTGTGGTTGACTCCACATCCACGGAAGATAGGGAAGATGGTGAAGCCAAGAGCCCCGTACGTTTTGTCTGAAGAGGAGTGGGAGAAGTTTGCTACGTGCATTGAATCACTGAAGACGCCTACTGGGTATTCATCAGACTTAGGCAAGTGCATTCGGAAAAAGAACTTTGGAGGGCTCAAGTCGCATGACTACCATGTTTTAATGCAACAGGTCTTGCCACTAGCACTTCGTGGGCTAATGCAGCCTGGACCACGGATGGCTGTCATGCGAATGTGCAAGGTTTTTAGACGACTTTGCACTAAGGTTTACAATCCACTAGACTATTCATCATTGAAGGCTGATGTGGCTGAGAGCATGGCATTGCTGGAGATTGAATTCCAGCCATCCTTTTTCGACGTCATGACGCACCTCCCCTATCATCTTGCAAAGGAACTTGACCTTTGTGGCCCAATGAGCGCAAGGTGGATGTATCTTGTGGAACGTTACTTAAAAGTCTTGAAGAACCATGTTAGGAACATGGCACGTCCAGAGGCATGTATGGCAGAGGGTTACCTCAAAGATGAGTGCATCGGCTTCATTACAGAGTACCTCCAAAAATTTGAGGCCACACAGAGACGGGTATGGGATGAAGATGAAGAATATGGTGACGCCGAGGAGGTGGTTAAGGGTGCAGGGAAGACATATCTGATGAGCACTGAGCTCCGAGATGTAGCCCACCACTACGTGCTCACTAATGTGTCCCTAATGCAAGACTTGTATATGTAAGTGCTTCAACTTGTGTGTGTCATTTCATCAAAATTACAGGTGGAAATGGTTGTCGGATGCCTCGCTCAATCTGTACAGCTAGAATAGATGTAGTGCAGCAGTCATTGTTTATTAGTACCGCTGAAGACGTCATGAAGTCATGTAATTGTCATACTTTCTTATGATACTGTCATGCGAGTAGAAAATGACTAGGTTCAGTCATTACCTAGTTATAAAACTGGTTTTGTTGAATACCCATCCTAGAAGACCACCCAAATTAATGCCCTTTGTTGAGTTGTATACATTGGTGCACCTTCGACAAATTCTAACAATAATTGTATTCTTGTTTAGGAAGTGGAGGACTGAGGAGCATGGTAATGCATCCACTCCGGCACTTGCAGACTGGATTCAGAGTACAGTTGCAAATTCAGATCTAGATTTGAGGAACACAGAGGACATGGACCGCCTTCTGTTAAGTCGAAAGCCATCACAAAGAGCAATCAGATTTTCACGCATTACAGCCTTTGGTAACCATTTCCGAGTGGAAGATGGGACAACATCGCGACTGGTGAGTTACAATAGTGGGGTGGCATCTATGTTTGAATTGCCATCAAACACCTCCGCAGACTTGGCAGTCAATTATGTTGGAGTTTTGAAGGACATAATTCAGTTGGATTATGGCGCATTACATACTGAGATCAATCTTCTGCGATGCGAGTGGATTAAACCGCAAGACAATCACGGGAACACTACATATACCAGAGACGATGCAGGTTTTCTCGTGGTGAATTTTCGCCACAAACTACCTCGCATGGCTGAGCCATTTATTTTTCCTAGTCAGGCCACACAAGTGTTCTTTTCGGATGTTCTAGAAAAACCAGGATGGAAAGTAGTATTACGCAAAGAAGCCAGAGCGAAGCGGGAAGTAGTGGAGACCACGGATGCTTTCATCAGCACGACTGTGGAAATAGCAGGGTTGACTGCTCCACAAAGGTGGCCAAATCCTCCGGACACAGTGAACCTCGTTGGTGCCATTGAATTGACAGTAGAAGAGAATTTATTGGCGCATGAAGAGTACTAGCATCCATAGGTTGCCTATTTTGAAAGAAGGACGCATGTCCATGTCCTTGTGCATCTCATATGATGCATGGAAGGTTTTCCAAACATGTTTGACAATGTATGTAAATGGCAATGATCATGAACGCCACCAGGCTGTAGACATAGCCGTAAAGTTCTTAGTCACTCAGAAATGACTCGTACATGACTTCTGCATTACCATTTTTAGTTACAATAAGTCACTGAGTAGTGACTTTTACATGACTTCTGTATTACCATTTTCAATCATTGGAAGTCATTCTGTAGTAGAACATAGAAGATTTCAACACAGAAGACAATAGCAGCTGCCGAAAATGGAAAAAATGAAAAGAACTTTGCACAAATTGCAAGTATGAAAAAAGAAAACAGGAAATTAACAAAATTAAAAGTTGAGCCGAGAAAAGGAGGTTAAGGGAGCCAAGAGCCCCCAAAAGATAGAATTAATTAGTTTCTCAATGCTAATTCCATAAGAACGCACGCCAAAACTCTTTTGTAATTAAAAAAAAAAGCGAAAAAAAAAAAAAAAAAAAAAATTTATTTAGAATGAATATTTGAAAAAATATTCAAATATTAAAAATAAATGCTAGGAAGGTTAAAAGCATAGGAAAAAAATATGAAAAAAAAATTTGAAATGAAGAAAATTTTAGTCAAAAAATAGAAAACGGTCCACAAGCTAAGGTGGAAGTCTAAGGTACTACTAAATTTTTTTTTTAAAAGGATAGAAATTGAAAATAGAGAAGAGAAAAACATATTAATCAATTCAAAAATTACAAAATGAATAAAGAAAAAGATAATTTGAAGGACTAAAAAGGAAAAAAGAAAGTACGGAAGAGAAAAAAACATAGAAAAAAAACAAGGTAATGAATAATGGGAAACAATAATTTGAAATAGTAGAAAGGAAAAAGAAATTTTTATTTTCACTTAAAGAATTGAAATTAAAATAAGGTAAAAATTTGAAGATCCCCCAAAATATATAATACCTATTACTAAAACACATGTGTACCTTCAGATTACACCAATAAAAAACAAACAAGAGAAATGGGAAAGAACAAGAAAAAAAATATATAATTATTATGAAGAAATTCCCTGAAGCAATGATAAAGATACACTGAGCGATAAAGAAGACATCTTTCTACTATTAGAGTTGGGGGTCACGGAAGTCATTTTAAAGTTATCCTACAGTCGACGCAGTCACAGATTACGACAGGAGAACCACTGGAAAATGACTGGGTGCCTCCACGTCGGACCTTTGTATGTCCACATCAGACTTCCTATAACGTTGTGAACGAAAAGCAGTGGATGAAGGTTCCCAATCGGAAAGTCCTCATCCTCCGCCTAAACCCACGACTGCAGAATGACTCCTGCAACTCTGGAGCTAGCTAAGTTGGTGCAATTATAGAGACAGAGTCATTTTTCAGTCATTCCGGACAAGGAGTCATTTAGCTGCAGTCGCATTTAGGCCCGTTTTTTTGTAGTGGAGGAAAACATTTGGTTTCTAAAAACTTGAACTCAAAAGTGAGTGGTTGTAGGAAACAACTGTCCTATTTTTTGTCACCTATTCCATGCGGAAGTTGTTTTATACCAGAAGTATTGCAATTTTTTTGAATGAACATGAAATTCAAGAATAAGCTTCCTATAGCAATTTAAAATGTACTTTAATTATTTCAATTTTGTTCATAATTAATTCAATAGGTGAGATTGAATTTTGAATATATGTCACTTATGGTTTTGATGTTTTTTAATACTATCAAGTATCTTTTTTGATGAGTTAGATTATCAAATTTGGTAAACTAGCTTTTCTAACAGAAATACTCCTTTTCAAAAGAGGCATTTTCCAAAACATGTTTCCAAGTGTGTTTTACATTGGCCTAAAGTGTGTTATATTGAGGTTGAATTTATGTTGAATTAAAAATGATTTTTTAGTTATAGCTTTGATCTTTTTTCTTTGCTCTTAGTTGACACCAATGGCTACTTTTAAAATAAAATTTTCAAGTGCATTTTCTAATTTAAAAAAATAAAAATGTGGAAGTCTCATTTTCTAGTGTAAATTGTAGCATGCGGCAAAAATAGAATTTCAAGGTACACCAAAGGACTAAATAGTATTGCTACATTTCTAAGGGCCCATATTGCCTCTAATCTATGAACTGTTTTTTATGGCAAAATAAGCATTGCCATCCATCCTTGACACCCAATGATGAAAATCACAAGTTATTAAAATAATAGATTTGAAATCCAATCAACAATCCAAATTTCGTGTTCCATGCCTCCAATAGTACTAAAGGGGACTCGTAGTACAAAAATACAAAAATGCTAAAAATAAAAAACGCAACAAGCAGCACAAGTGTTTCTTGTAATCACCTAAGGCATTGATATAAATTCTTTTTTACTCGGTAAAGATAATCCCAAAAAAACTTTACAAAAGTAGCCTACTCTTCCAAAGTACACATGTGAGTGCTTTAATACTCAACCTTCATATGAAATGAGCACAACCAAATTTTGGGTACTAAACAACAACAACTACTCATTGGTTTTGTTTTTTGAGTAGTTTAGAAGGTTCCTTCTTTTTATTTACAAGTTGGCATTATCAAACAAGCAAAACAATGATGACCATATGTTGCATTATCATTGAATGGATGTGGGGATTGGAGGACATAGGACCTTTGAGGTCACTCAAGTACTCATAGATGTAGGGTTGCATTTGACCATCATGTTTTTCAATTGATCAAGTCCTCATTCTTATATTGCCTAAGTTTATGAATTGAAAATTAGTTTTCATTCAAGTATTATGGCAATTTTTATAATGGTTTTGTAAAAGTTATATAGATTTTGGTGTCTTGTAACTTGGATCTTTGACTCTTGAGTAATGTAACTTGAATACCATAATCTTGGACATTGCAACCCTAATCATCATTTTGAGCACTTGAAGCCTATCCTTTCAAGCATTTGAGCATTCAAGCATTACCTCCCTTTTTTTGTGAATAAAGTTCTTTATGCCAAGTCTAGTGGAAGGTGAAATCATTTGTATAAAACTTTCACTGATCTTTGAGTATTTGGAAGATTTTTTCCTTTCATTTACAAGTTGGTGTGATGACGTAGGCAAAGCAATGGTGAGTAAATGAGTGTTGCTATTATGTGAGCCTAGGAGCATCTGAGCATTTTATTTCCACCCTTGAGATTAAACAAGCACAATCGGGTTTTTGATTTCCTAGTTGTAAAACTCCTATTGTGGGTAGAGTTTAAGAACATACCATTGTATCTACCAAGCAATGGATGAATGCTTGATGAGAAGTGACTCTTATGGAGTTCAAATTGCAAAAAGGAAAGATTCAAACTTCAAGAATTTAGCATTTTCAACCATTGTAGCCTAACCAAGCCCAAAGTTCTAGTCTCTTGATATGAATTTGGCTAGAATCATATGTTAAATACTCTAAGTTATAGAATATAGTGTGAAATCATTAAATGTGGTAAAAAAAACTCTTCAAAATGGTAAAAAAACATTTAATTTGGAGTTCCCTAGTGGAAGTTATTCCTAGATGAAGTTTTGATCGACTTTAAATTGTGTTTTTAAGCTTCATCCATTCCGTTGATTTTTTATTGACTTTAAGACTCAATTTGACTTTTGATTTCAGGGATGAGTATAGATTTACTCCTAGTGTTTAAGTTCTAAGTTTGACCTAAATCGGATAGATAATCACCACTTTCATCCAATTATGAGACCAAACTTCATTATTTTTTATTTTCCTTATTTTAATTCAATTTCCTAAATGTAAACTATATTTTCAACCCTCTAAGTTTCTTCTAAATAATGATAAGTTACATTTATTCCTTAGTTGTCTTCAAAAGATTCTAATTGGCTATCTTCTTATTAATTAAAGGAATTTCTATATCAAATTGAATCTAAAATTATAGGCTCCAATAAGTTTCAACGTCTAAAAATCCTAGCTTGTAGTTGGGATCTTAAAATTAAAGAAAATAAGGCAAAATAGCAAAATAGCTTGGTTAAGTACATACATCGGAGTTGCCTTCTTCCAAGAAGTGCTAAAAAATTTCCTTAGGCCCCACATCATTCTCCATCTTGGTTGAAGGTTGTTTAGAACTTTGTTTTTTCTTTTTTACTCACCGCTTAATCAAAAGGTTTACAATAAGAAATGCAACTCTAATTCACAACTAACACTTTCTCTTCTAATGATTGTCTTTTTCTTTTTCTTTCCTTGATTTCTTCTCTTTTGTTGTAGCATTTGTTAAGTCAATGAATTGATTATCCACAATAATTCTTTTGTTATAGCATTTGCTAAGTCAATGAATTGATTATCCACAATAATTCTCCCCTAGTTGACTAAGGGGACTAATATCCCCTATATCAATTATTTCTTTTTTAAAAGTATTCTAATAGTTTCCCCAAGCCAATGATCCCCTAGTTGACTAAGAGGACTAATATACCCTATATCAATTATTTCTTTTTTAAGAGTATTCTAATAGTTTCCCCAAGCCAATGATCCTTCTTTTGAATTGTTATCTTGATTTAACCCTTAAATGTCAAGGAGGACGTTTGGGAGAGGGAATCCACAAAAGTGCAACTATTCATCCTTGAAATTTTGTTGTGAAAAGACAAGGTCTTCTATAGTGGTTTGACTTCCAATGAATGCTTTTGCTATTTCTAAAGCCCATGACTCACACGGTAATGGAAAGAGATGATTTCAAGGGCACCCCTTCGTCCTTTTAAGGGTTAAGAGTCAACGATGGAAATGAATTATTATGTTTTGCAAGGTCAACACTAATCTATGATTTGTCACTTTGCAAATCTATCTCTCTAACCCTATCTTCTCACTTGTTTTTCAATCATATGTCTCAACAATTTCCCCCTCCACGGCTTCACTATTCTCTTGAGAGCTATGAGTTTTGTTTGTTTGGGTTTGGGAGTATACTTGCTGTTGCTCAGGGTGTTTGGGAGTATCACTGGTTGTTGTTCGGGGTGTTTGGGAGTATATATTGGCTGCTATTCAAGGTGTTTGGAGACCCAGAATCCATACATCTTTCAGTACACCCAACAATGCGTCATGTGAAATTCCATCCACAATTCTCAGACAGAATCCACCACTTGACGCACATATCATAAATGTGTGATTCAAAATTTCTGTTATGAATTTGCAAGCTACTGTACTGTACTGTACACAGGAAAGACCAGGTTAGACACAACTATCCGACAACACCGCATGCTCCCCAAG
Organism: Rhytidiadelphus loreus; assembly: GCA_947034895.1. Lineage (NCBI taxonomy): Eukaryota > Viridiplantae > Streptophyta > Bryopsida > Hypnales > Hylocomiaceae > Rhytidiadelphus > Rhytidiadelphus loreus. Next base: position 49,009,574 of record OX344761.1, on the reverse strand, counting down.
ATTGTCTACACTACACACTAAAGGCAGGACACTGCTCTTTGAGCATCACTGCGTGAACAAATGCTTCGGATCAAGGACTTCTCTAGGTGACCGGGAAAAACGCTTTCACCTCACAAAAGATCTCTGTCACTGCTACAATTTGATGACGTTCGAACAGGCCCTCCATTGAAAGACCCCGTTTTGATTATGAGAGGCGCATTAACCAAGTCTTTCTTCAGGAATCTCTCCAGCAAAGCGTGCAGTTGCTTCTGATCAAGCGGCTGTGCCAGGGACACACAGAAACCTCGAGTTGTTAGTTTCGTAATCCTAAGCATCATTGATGAAGTCTCTGAACAAAGAATCAATCATGCAACAATATGGAGTCCAGTACGTAAACAGGTCGATGTATCTGCCTGGGCTCTAAAAAATAGGTGAAACACGTTTATGAAAATCATTACATACTAGAAACAACACATCAACAAACCAAGAAACTCCAACCACCTTAAACTCCACAGAACGGATATATGGAAGAGTTAAATAAACACACGTAAAAGAGATTTTAGAACTATACTCGATGCTTATTGTTATACTGACCAAACTTCGATGGATTTTTATTCGTGCATCTCAAACCTGTAAGGCAAAGGACCGAGTAACAAGTTTCTAAATGTATTACATGGAAAGCGGGGTACAAGTCATTTCTACGTGAATAATGTATTGAAATCATATAAATCAAGCACAGAATACATGAGGAAAATCTTGGGCGTCTCATTTCGGTATTTGTTGCAATTAGATACATCTACCTTTGTGGCTACTGCAGAGCAGGTGAGTCTTACCTTGGTTAAATAGTCGTCCATTCCCGAGGTAAAGCATAGTGACCGCGTCTTCACCACCACATCTGCCGTCACGGCAACGATAGGGAGTCGATGATGAGGGCAAAAATCCTCGCTGGAATTTTGACACAACTGACAAGTCTCCAGCTCCCACTTTCGTATCCGACGGGTCGCTTCCCAACCATCCACCTGCCCAATCCAAAACTCGTTAACATAAATTCTTTCCTGAATTTTTGCATATCAGTGCTTATCTTTTTGTAAAAGTACACTATTTACCTGAAATCCATGAAATTGGTTATCAAGGAAGGTTGCTCTTAAGCATTACTTTGGACGAAACATCACGCTGAAGTGCTTTGATCATAATCCAGAATACCGACTTCAGGGTTAGGAGTTAATATTATTCACCCAATGAAGAATACCACAGAATACTCAGTTTCGACACAAATTCATTATCCTTGGCCCAAAATTGCCGCCTGTCCTCATTTGATTGGGTGGAACCAGTAAGTTATAAGATGACGTGAGAGTTGAATTTAGAATCACATATAAGTAGTCGTTTTAATTATGGATTTACCTCTGGCATCTGAATATCCATCAATACCAAATCAAACTCCTCCTCTTCCTTTTGATTTTGCACAGCCGTGACAGCCTCCGCACCACCATCCACTGTGGTTACAGTGGCTCCATATCGTGACAGCATCGAAGAGGCTACTCTTCTGTTGACCATGTTGTCGTCCACCTAGACATTAATCCACCAAAACAATGGACTCTAATCAGGAACCACCAATTGGTATTTTGAAAAGACTCAGACAGTAGTATGAAAAACAGTACGCTATATCTAATCACACTGTGTGAACATAGTTTTCAAGAAAATTAAGAATTTTTAGATGATCAAGGGTAGAGGCAAGATAAGCATAATGCAATTCATGGAGAGACTTTCCCAGCGTTCATAGGAAGGCCTCCCTATGGTCCACAATTTGTACAGACTTACAAAGGTGATCATTATGACTATTTCAAATACTTCGTTCACAAGCCTTCAACACTTCAATGGCAGGCCTACTGCACACACACACACATCTTTACGACTAACATCCAAAAATCACTGAAAAGTCTAGATTTGCTAGAAGACCATTTCCTTGGTCTGCCAAGCCATGAAGATCAATCAATCAACACTTACCACTAAGAGCTTTCGTCCACTGAGCATATTGGCATTGGCATTGGGTTTCTTCATGGGCACTCGGGCTGGCACACCAACCGTTTCCAGCAAAACCGTGGCGAGATTAGTATAGCGAAGAGGCTTGGCAATGATGTGGGAGATTCCGGCATCCTTGAGCTCCTTCTCTCCAGCCGGGGTGAGGCCCATGGACAGAGCAAGCACAGGCAGAGTCTTCAGACTGGGGATCTTCCGAATTGAAGAACCCAACTCCAAAATCGATTCGTGAGGTAAGCCTTTGAGGTCCACTACCACCCCGTGCACTTTCGTGCTTCGGTCCCTACAAAACCCAAGCACTGGAATCAGCAAAAGATTGACCTAATGCTGACATCTCACATAACCATTAGCAGAACACTCGTCTGATAGTATTCTGACAACAATCTGGGGCACACGAGCTTTGAGCTTTCTCAAGCAGGTGGCGACAGAAACTCTCGACATAGTAGATCAGCATGGTGCCCACAGCAGCAGAAATGGCACGCCCGAGGAGTTGATTCAGCAAGACTCGATTAGCGTCAGTCAGTTCGCGGATATACGCGCTTCGCCAATTCCCAAGAATGTTGTGACAAAAAACCTGGACACATACGAAATAGAGTCTGCGGCAGCCGAAGTTTACCTTTTCAGAAAATCCATAGTGGATGCCACGTCCTCTGTAAACGAATCAATGCTAATGCCTAAGCACCGCAAATAACTGGCTGTCACTTCCTGCAGAACCATAGGCATCAATTCAGCACATTCGCACCATTGTCATCACCAAATCACCAAATCCAACCAACATTTTTCTTACCTGACTAACGCTATCTGTGGCAAAATTACTACTCAAGTTAATTCAATTAGTGCAAGAAGCACTACATATTGTGAAAAAAAACCTGGACACATTTTGGAAGTAAATTTAGTTCCAGTAGAATAATGCAAACAATTAGAGTGTCTCGCACTAGTTGAATGAAATTGAGTACTTCTGAAAGATTATTAACGGCATTTTCGGGAAAAATAAGACATGAATCGTAAGAAGGTCTCCCTGTGGTCAATTACTATGTATGCTGTCTAAAAAATCCTGAAACACTTAAATTTGACTGTAAACCTGGTTTATTACACTGGTTGCTATCCACAGCGAGATGTTAATATGATAATTCCAGTACCTGGCGGACAATATTGCTGTCAACAAGAGCGACGTGTAGTCCTCGCAGTTTCGTCTTATCTGCCATGGAAGCTTTATGACAGCTACTGAGCTTCTCATCAGCCGTCTCTGGAACAGTTAAAGGGAGCGTAAATTCAAACACACTGCCTTCCCCTGGCTTGCTCTTGACAGTGAGAGCCCCGTTCATCAATTTGATTAGTTTCTGTGCAATCACACATCAGTGGATGAGTACAACAAAATCAATTAATTAGTTAGTGGTCCTCAACACAACAAAGAACAAATTTGAATCTCCTGTTCGGAAAGAGGACTTTTCTTACCTGGCAAATTGACAAGCCAATGCCAGTCCCTCCATACTCCCTTGAGGTGCTGCTATCAGCTTGCGAAAAGGGTTGGAACAGGCGGTGCTGGTTATGGAGGGGGATGCCAATACCTAGAAAAAGAAAATTCTAGAATTATCAATAACTGAGAAGTTGGCTCAGTAAGTTCCACAGAGCTAAAATTTTGTGAGTGTTTTCAGTCATTGAATGAAAGATAATATTAACCCCGAAGTCCCCAAACGAACCAAACTGTCCGCTTCCATATCTATTGGAGTTGGAATCTATCATTCAGGACGTTTCAAATAAGGTAACAAAATGCATCAATAGAAACGAGAAATCATGTCCTACATTTTTGAAAACATAGAACTAAGTTTTAAGAGTTACTGTAATCAACGAGTAAGCGCACTCCTGTTTGGGCAACTGGGGGTTGCGGTTTAGTATAAAAGTACTACGAGAGAGTCTTTGGCTTAGGTCCAAAAAAACATGAGCACTTCTAAAAGGTGAGAGAATCGAAGAATCATGTAAACATATACATGATCATACAAAGTCTTGACATTCGAATTGAGTAAGTAATCACCTGTGTCTTCGACGGAAACTATAACTGTAAAGTCCTTTGGTGGCTTGCAGGTCCTTCCAGAAATTGTTGTTAATTTCCAAGCCCTCCAAGCTAACACGGCTTCTATAGTGTTGGCTTCATCTCCAGGATGCATGCTTAGTCTTGGAGCCGTATTCCCTCTTCCCAAGTCAGACTCGTCTCTTCTTAAACCTGTCTTTGGATATTGGTAGCTTTCATTAGGGCTTGAGTTGGGCACCACCTGGGAAAGCTGTATGGGTGCGGGTTGCTTTGGAGATGGATTCACTATAAACACGGATTCAGAGGCTGGAAAACTTTCATCCTCTTTCGAGTGAGGATCCATCACGCGTACAGAAACCAGAATACTACCCTCCTTGGTGAACTGAGGACACAAAGAACGCAGTACAATTATGTTAAGAATAATAATACAAAACAGCAACATATCTACAAGCCTTGATAATGCTATCAAAGCTCCTGAAACAATCTTAGCTTACTGAAAAAACTGTTGCAAGCATTTGTTAGCAGTCTAAATTTGAGAGCAACAAGGGAATCTGTGCAGGTTGTCAAATAGAAGAACAGAGAGAATGAATATGTAGGAGTACTAAACGACATGAAGCTTGCAAGAAACAAAAGATTGATGAGAAAATTAAATATAATTAGACAGGGAAACTAAGACCAAGGCATACCTTCAAGGCGTTACTAACAAGATTCACCAGAATCTGCAAAAACACAAAACATGCTCCACTATGTCAGATGTTTATTCTTCTCTTTAAAAAGAAATATTTCTTTCCAGGAATTTGCCAAAGCGAGAAAACTTTACCGCAATTGTACGATGAAGTCCAGTACCTGACGAAATCGTCCAGGATCCCCACATACACAGGCCGGCACAGCCTCATGTACCAGCATGAAAACCTCAAGCTTCTTCTGTTGCAGCTTCTCATCAAACAAAGTGAAGACACTGTCCACTTCCTTGCGGAGGTTGAATGCCACAGTCTCGAGCTCCATCTTCCCGGCCTCAATCTTGGACAAGTCCAGAACATCGTTGATGAGCGCGCTAATAAAACCACCGACAAAACACCGCATTAGCAAAATAGACGAAACCTCCGTCGCTCCAAGAGAAGTGAAAGTTGATAAGCCATTCTACTATGACGCACATTCCCACCAATGGCTAGTTCTAAAACTTGGTAATCACTACTAGTAACGGAGGTAGGGAGATGGAGGTATACATAAGCGCATTCCCACTTGCTTGAGCAACTTTGACATAATCAAGCTGTGTTGCTGTCAATTCTGTTCCCATCAGTAAATTGGTCATGCCTGCAAAACACCAATAGAGATCACAAACACTAAATAGATTGAATTGAAATCCACTATACACTAGAAGGCATTACCACACTCAGGACATGCATGCCATTCCTCTAGTGAGGAAATCAATTGGTCATATAGGACCCATAGAGGACATACTACCACATCACAACTTTTCCTCTAGTTTTTTCCTAACGTGATATTCCTCTAGATGCACTCATAAATGAAGGAGGAAAAACTTAGGGCAAGTAATTGACCAAAAATACTCACCAATGACTCCATTCATGGGCGTCCTACATCAAATAGCCACGAATTGGTCGTCAGTGCTGAGCAAACCCACAAATCGAAAACGAACGACGAACATAGACACAACCCTTTCAACTCCTGCAAACTAGAGTCACGTAACTAATTAATTAAACATCCAGAATTTAGGCAAAATAGATTAGCGCATGAGATTAATCCAGACATCATTTTTGTAAGATTTCTTTTTCTTCCCATCTCTACATGCACAATAATCACAAGCACCAAGAACCATGCTAGTTACATCTCTAAAGAATAGACAAAAATTGCTTTTTCAACATAGTTGGATGTACTTCATCAGTTCTTGTAGCTCTCATAGTAAGCTCTTGAAAACATTCCTTATCCACCCAGTGGATGCCGGCTCTCTTAGAGGTTAACCCAAAAATCACAAGCGGAGGCTCTTCTCCACAACAACCACCTAAGCCTCGCTATCTCATTGAAGAAGAGACACAAAAGGCAAGCCCGCAAGGCACCTGATTTCATGCGAAACGGTTGCCAAGAAGCTAGACTTGGCTTTGTCGGCGGCCTCCGCGGCCAGTTTCGCCGCCTTGAGATCCACATTCATGTTCTCGAAGACGGTGCAATCTCGCTCAATCGACTGCATGCGCTTCACGACGTAGATGACGACGATGGAGAAGAAGAGCACCACCAGCGACATGAGCAACGGCCAAGCGATGATTTTCCTGAGCGCCACCAGTTTCAAATTGTGCTTGGGAATGCAGCGGAGCTCGAACTCCTGCGTGCCGTACACCCAGCTCACGGACGCCATGCCCTTGGCTGCTAAAGTTCTACCCGCGGGGTCGTACAATGCCAACACACAAGTGGTTCCCGGGGTGGAGCTGCAGTCGTAATCGCCATTCAACTCGAAGTCGTCATTGGCGGATTGCTCCACGATGTACACCGCCACCACGTCCATGTCCATGTCGTCGGTGAACCTGGACTCCCACAACACGCATCCACACAATTTTCCCTTCTTCAGGAACTGGCTTACATTGTACGAAAATCGATTCCCTTCTTGTGTGCACGCCGTTGATGAGTGGTGAATGAGAAGCCCCTGGTTTTGACGAGATTTTGGGTGATTTTGGGTGTTCATGTCACTGAAGGCGTCGTAAGAGATGCACAGGATTCGTGAACCATTTTGCTTCTGGGATGGTTTTGACTCAATCATCGATACATGTAAGAAGGTTGAAATCACTTCACACTTTAAGATTTGGGTGTGAGGTGAATGGCATGTTTTACAATGAGAGAAGCAAACCCTAAAAGGTTGGAATCTCACCTTTCGGAGAGATTTTGGAAGTTTCTCACTAAATGCGTCATAAGCGATACATATGATTCGGGAACCATTTCACTCTGGGAGAGGTTTGAGGCTCAATTATCGGAAATTGTAAGAAGGTTGAATTCACGTCAAACTTTAAGATTTGGGGTGTGCGGTGAATGGCACATTTAACAATACCAGCAGCAAACCCTATAAGACTAAAATCTCACCTTTCGGTGAGCTTTGGGGAGTTTCTCACTAAATGCGTCATAAGAGATACACATGATTCTTAATCTAAGACTGATCAATCAGAGATATTTGGAAATCACTTCATACATTAAGAGTCGGGGTTTGAGGAGAATGGCATGTTTAGCGAACCAGCAGCACGAGAGCGCCAAACCCTAAAAGGCTGGAATCTCACCTGGACAGCACTCCAGCGAAGATTTCGGTGACGTTGAGCCCGGTTCCGACGTACCCTTTGCACGCCTGCCTTCTCGCGTCGTCCGACGCGAACGACGCCGCGACTTGCCCTGGACCATAGTAAGCCAGATACGCGCCCATCTGCCAGGCATTCAAACCAGCTTTCGTCGCAGGCGAGAGCGTGAACAGTCCGGTGTCGCGAGCGGCGAAGATGGCGGTCCGTCGCATCGGGTACGCCGCGTGGTCCAGAAGCGGCACTGGTGGGTATGTCGGTTGGGATTCGAACACGACGGGCGCGTACTCAGAGGAGTTGGAGCGCACAGATGCAGTGTTGTTACGCCACACGCTGATGCTGCCGTTCCATTTCCGCTCGAAGGCCGCGCGCTCGCTCTGCAGCACGCGCTCCAAGTACACCAGGCTCTTCACGTTGGGGCGCAGGAAGAGTGTTTGTACAGCGAAGTTGCGCCATATGGTTTCGTCCACGTCGGGGACGCTGGCCACCAGGCCGATGATGACGAAGGACGCGTTCAGGTTGTTCTCCAATTCGGATTTGAGGATCTGCCATACCATAAAAACACGGGATGCATGTAAGGTTGCGTGTAAAATCGTAAGCATGGCTTGCATCAGAGCGCCAACATTTGTGGATGTCAAAATAGGAGTCAATGCTCTTGATATGGGTGAATCCCACAAAGATGGCTCACAAGAAACCCTACAACGTGGGAGATGGATTCACATCGTCGCAATCGATAATCACAGTCATGTCCTTGAGGCTGTTATTAGCAATGTGAGCAGTATTATCAAATCTTCTTCTTAAGAATCGAGTGGACCCACTCTAGAACCCACGGTTGTGACGTTCAAGGTATGCAACAAGTGCTCTAAAAAAAACTAGATATGCGGTTTCAGGTGGATGTCTGAAACTATCCCAATTAAGAAAACCCCGCCATTTATCCTCACCTCCTTCCGATTCTCGCACTTGAGAGAAAACTTCTCCTTCATGCTATGCAAGGACGCTTTCCAGAGCCAGAGTCCGACACCGCACGCGAGTACCAGCCCAAACAGCACCACCATCGCTCGCGCATACTTGTTCTTCATGCATGCGGTCGACTTTCTGTGCCAAGTCTTCTGCCATGAAGGGAGCAAGGGTTTCCGCGATCTCCATCTCTCGCTGATTCCACCCCCCTCCATCACCTCAATCTTCACTCCGACGCGCCATTCGCCACAAATCTAGAATAATTCCGGAAGCATAGCAACTCTGCCATCTGGACAGGCAAACGAATGTCCCACGTATCACCGAATTTCCACACCTCGCACTGAAAATACCACCTGCTCCAAGCCAATGCACCTCCCTGGAAACATCGCCGCTGCTAGATATCGACCCTGGTCGTCACTCGCCTCGAAGCTCGCATGCAGACGGAAAACCCAAGCACCAACGACTCATTCTCATCCAACGATCTCACTACCTAATACTGCATTATAAAATCACATCCCTGGCACCACCACAGAGAAAATGTCAAAAGCACTCTGCCTCGGGATGCATGCAATCCACTTGAAATCGTCACCGTGTCACCAAACTCTCACATCGTGGTCCGCCCACATTCCCATCTGTGCACGGCACTGAGAACAAGCAAGCCAAAAACTCCGCCAAACACAAACACAGCCTAGTTTCACAATCTGCGCCTCATACCAAAGTCGGGATTCATGACCACCAGTGCTCCCAAACTGTCTGGCTTTTTTATCTGAACCCGATCTAATAAAATTAGGACATACGATTCGATCTATTCTGGGATTTCGTACGCTGCTGTTGGCCAAAAGATCCGCGGCAGTTGGGTCCACACTGACCGATGAACTTAAATCAAAAGAGTTGCAGAAAGTCGACCTTGACGGAGATGAAGGGGTTGGTAAGATGGACTGCTGTAGATCGTAATGAGCTACAGTAGTACTGTATCACTCATGGGGCCGCCGGCGAATGAGACGGGACGCAGGCAGACGGAGGTGCGGGAAGAACCGACTGCAATTGAAGAAAGCGTCGACAAGTTGGTAATTTGCAGAATCTCTGAGACGGAGATGCGGAAGAAGCAAATCGAGGGAGGCTTGTTGCCTTTTTTGCACCGCAGTCAGTCATGATGACGACGGAGTGTGCTTAAAAAAATCTGCCAGGCAGACGGGGTCGGGTCACGTTAAGTAAGCTTCGCATTCATTGGGCTCTGTCAAGGGCCACCAGAAATGGAATTCGGCGTATTCTCAATTATCCCCCTTTTCTCTTAAGTTACGGAATTAACCCCGTCTCCAAGGCCAAACATAACATTGTTTACCAAAGAGGCAGGGCCCAGGGTTTTGTTTTTTTCATTTGTTTATTTTAGGCAGTGCAGAAAGCGGTAATCAGTGGAAGGATGAAGGTATTTATGTCCATGGAAGTGGATGAAACTTGCAATCTATGGATTAAATTTTCATCCAAAACATTGTACATTCATTCAATATAAAGCGATGTCGTCCCAGATTTGGTAGCAAATTGGTGATTTCATCCATTGAAAAGCAAGAATATTTTGCCCAATATTTCCTAAAAATAATCATCGTTTTTAGTGAAAAATTGCTCAAAAAACAACCTTAGTAGGACCATGTTTGGGAAGAACCGCGGTGGAATTGAAGAAGAAAAAATCAATTGCAATTTGAAAACATTAGGAAAAAAAAAGTGAAAAAAATTAATAAGATTCTATCTAAAGTGAATTTAAAAAAAAATTGAACTTGGTACTTCAAAAACTAGTTTCATGGAAGAATTATAGGAAAATAAATTCTAAAATTCTAAAAATATTTTGAATATCAGGATGAGATTCCTTTTGCAATCTTGAAAAGAAGCCCCCTATAGTGAACAAAATTGTCATATATGGCTTCTTAGCCAACCCTAATCCTTGAATTAACTAATAAATCTCTCTAGCAAAGTATTCAAACTCTCACTTGGATTTGTCTAAGGTAGTCGTATGAGTCTTTTAATTCAGGCAATCTTGTAGGATTCATTTTTGGATGCTATTTTCACAATTTTTCAAAAAAAATTGCTTGACAAAATTAAGTTTGTTTACTAGAACAATCTCACCATTGGAACTTTTGTGTTTCACTACAAGAAATGAGGCACTTTTGCGACTGGGCAACAGTGACTAGGTGTCCGGTTTGACTTGAATATGACTTCTTCCTCCATAATTGCACCAGACTTCAAACGAGAGCAGTGTCCAAGTCATTTTGCAGTCGCGTCCGTGACTGCAAGATGAAGAGGGAATAATTGTATCGTTTCATCCCTCCTTTTACGTTCATGGCGATGACCACGTGGAGTGGCAAAAGCTGGAGGTATCGAATGTGGAGGCTGTAGTCACGAAAGACAACTTACGTGTCATAAAATGTAACTAGTATAGACTTCCGAGTGACTAGTAAATGACTGGAAGGGGAATAGATGATGTAGAAAATGAATTTTGGGTGTACTAACGTGGAAAGGACTGTGAGAATGTCCACGTCAGCGTCTACGCCCGTTCCTAGACTATGGATGCGGCTACTCTAAAATGACTAACTGTAGTTACATTCAAGTAACATGCACGCATACCTTGCGAGGAGGGTTATTAGGGAACGACACAAACATGACTGAAGAATGACTCATACACAAATTCTCAACGTGTATAAAGTTCCAGCATTGTGGAAGCTGCTGCCTGTTCGGGCAGAGCGCAAATGTACTGAGCGAAGATACAAAGGCGATTGCAGTGAGTCCAAAAAAAGGGAAAGTGGACTGCAATGACTATGAGGAGGGCTTCTGCTACCACTACAGAAGTCATCACACTTGAAAGGTGAAATAAAGTATCTAGTATTCTTCAAGTGCTAGTAGGGTTTCCTCTGTTGACAATTCTATGGCTCCAATTAAATTCACCGTCTCTATTGGAACTGGCACCCTCTGAGGAGCTGTTAGACCTGCGGTCTCCACTGTAGTGCTAATGAACGCGTCTGTTCTGTCTAGTACTTCTCGACGTGCTCTTGCCTCTTTGTGCAATACGACTTTCCAACCAAGCTTTCCTTCAACATCTGAGAAAAAAACTTGGTTGGCTTGGCTAGGGAAAATGAAGGGGTCAGCCATACGAGGCAATTTGTGACGAAAGTTCACAATGAGGAATCCGGAGTCGTCTTTCATATAAGTGGGATTCCCGCGATTGTCTTGAGGCTTCACCCACTTACACCGCAATAGAGAAATCTTTGTATGTAGGGCGCCATAATCAAGCTCCAATATGTCCTTCAAGACTCCCACATACGTCAACAAAGCTTCACCTTCACTATCTGATGGCAACTGAAAACTAGAAGCTACCCCACTGTTGTAGCTCAGCAGATGCATTGTTGTCTCATCCTCCACTCAGAAGTGGTTACCAAATGCTGTCATGCGTGTGTAACGCATGGCTCTTTGTGATGGAAGCTTGCTTAGAAGCAAGCGGTCCATGTCCTCCGGCTTTGTCAAATCCAACTCCGACTCTCGGACAGTGCTTTCAATCCAAGGTGCTAATGCAAAGGTGTTCTGATTCGTTAGATTTTCGGTCGTCCAGGCCCTGTGACCACACATACATCCCATGAGATGCAACTCGAGGGCAGACCATGCCACTGTCATGGTGAACATCAGGAATAAAGCAGAAGCGGGGGGCCAGACTAATTGTACGACTTCAAGATGACTCCAACTTAGTCATTTTCAAGTCGTGTATAAGTAACTTACTTTGGGAACGACTAAGGTATGACTTACATACAACTTCTGAGTTACTATGCAGACGGATTAACAAAGGGCCTCGCTCAACACTATAGTGTATCAAAGCATTATCATTCTACAAGGGACATTAAATACAGAGGTTAGGTGTAGCAAAGTGCTCACGTGTGAAAATCTTGCATGCTTGCAACATTTGACAATACGTACTGGTGCGCTAGGGCATGTAGCTCAGGACTCATCACATAAGGTCTTCCTGCTCCTTGGAGAACTTCCTCAGCGTCTCCATATTCTTCATCCTCATCCCACACACGTCTTGTAGTAGGCTCAAATCTGTGTAGGTACTCTGTAATGAAGCCGAGGCACTCGTCTTTCAAGTATCCTTCAGCCATACATGCCTCAGGCCGTGCCATATTGCGGACGTGATTCTTCAACACTTTCATGTACCGTTCTACTGGGTACATCCACCGGGCACTGACCGGGCCACAAAGGTCTAGCTCTTTTGCAAGATGGTATGGAAGATGTGTCATTATGTCAAAAAAAGAGGGTGGGAATTCTATCTCCAACAAAGCCATGCTTTCCACAACATCACGTTCTAGAGAGGGAAAGTCAGCGGGATTGTAAACCTTTGTGCACAAACGCCGGAATACTTTGCACATCCTCATGACCGCCAAACGAGGACCAGGAGCCATGAGCCCTCGAAGTGCCAGTGGCATCACCTATTGCATTAGAACATGGTAATCATGGGACTTCAGACCTCCAAAGTTCTTCTTCCTTATGCACTTGCCTAGGTTAGAACAATACCCACTTGGTGTCTTCAATAATTCAATGCAACGGGCAAACTTCTCAAATTCATCTTCAACCAAAACGTATGATGCTTTGGGCTTCAACATCTTCCCGGCCTTACGTGGGTGTGGGGTCAGCCAAAGGTGCTTACGCATGTTCCGCCTTTGAAGGTCTCTCCTCACCTTGACGGTGTCCTTTTTTCCAGTAATGGTTTTCAAAAAGTTTTTTGCTAGGTTCATTTCACAATGCATAACATTCAACAACTGGCGAATTAAAAGATCCTGACAGACAACAGCCCACAGTTTGTTTATGAGATTCCATGAAGGGGCATAAATATAACTATTGCAAGTACGCCTACAAATTATAGGACACACTACATTCCTAAACCGGGACGAGTAAAAGCTTCCACTATCTGAGACACTTTGTTCCCACAAATTATTTCTTGTGGCGGGCCTGTCACATAGGAGTTAACAATCACAACTGACACTCTCTCACAACTGAATATTGACTTCCATGCGACTTATGTCATGCATGGAAGTCATTTTCTAGTCGCCTTGAAGTCCTACTCTAAAGGGGGCATTAGTCTTACCTTCCAATATGGCAGCCTCTGAAGAATGCTCATACGCTTTACACCATGCACTTTTGATGGGTCACCAGGAGCGCCCTCTCTGTTCCCAACTGCAACCCACGCTTCACACTCCAACGCATGTTGAATTTGCTCGTCCACTGTGATTTCTCGTGGTCTGGGACGGTTTTCCATTTTGCAATTGAAAAGGTCCTTCATTTCCTCTGATCTGTAGGGATGCGATTCTGGCAGCCATCTGCGAGTCCCACCGTAGGTTTGCTTACTTAGCTCTCTAGAGTGCTCAGCGCCTAATTCCTCACCACACCATGGACAAGCTGCATAGCCTTGGTGGGAGAATCCACCTACGGTTCCATACCCTGGGAAATCGTGAATAGTCCAAAGCAACATCGCTCGCAATTGGAATGACTTATTGCCAACTTCTTTTGTGACATCATGCGCAGAGACACCAGCCCATAATTCCAACAGCTCTTCAACTACGGGCTCCAAATACACGTCAAAAACATTGGATGTGACTGATTCACGGCCAGGAATCAAGAGGGCCAACATAATGAAGAACTTTTTGGTGCTCAACCACAGGGGTAAGTTGTAATTCAAAAGTAACACTGGCCACGTCGACCATGATGAACGGTTTTGCTTAAAAGGGTTGACTCCATCAGCAGCCAAAGCAAAGTGAATGTTCCGTGGATCATCAGCAAAGGTTGGATCTACATTCTCGTGGAAGTGTTGCCAAGCTTTGGAGTCGCACGGATGACAGACAAGGCCGTCCCCTCCTTCTTGGTTGCTTCGGTTCTCTGCATGCCACAACAGGAGCTTGGAGATGGCGGGACTCCTGAACATTCGTTGAAGCCTTGGGATGATTGGAAAATGCCGAAGCACCTTCACTGGGTATGCCCTGCGATCTTCATCTCTAAATCTACGTCCATTGCACTTTGGGCAACGTAGTGCATTCTCATGTGGGCCGCGAAATAACACGCATCCTCTCTCACATGCATGGATAGTATTGTATATCAATCCTAGTTTTGCAGTTAGGGATTTTGCTGCATGGTAGGTTTTGGGTAAGCTATTATTCTTTGGTAGGAGATGTAGATGCAAAAGACTAAACAATTCGTTGGCACACTGATTGCTAACCCCGTGCACTGTGCACAGATTCATTAGCAATACAGTAGAGGCCAACTTGCTAGATCGGGCACCTTCATACAAATGCTCCATGGACTCCTCTAGTGCCCTAGCATCAAAGTCGGAATCCTCCCCAGCTCCATCCGTATCTACATCCGATGGAGGTTGTACGTCACGACATTCTTCAACATCTGCAATGTCATCAAGACCAACTTCTCTGCAGGCTTCATGGATAGAGTCTGCGGTGGCAAAAGCCTCCATCATTTCTTCTCGAACTCTGTCTACTCTGACGGTCTCAGGTTCTGTCGGAGGGTTTGCTTGGTCCAGCATCCCATGAGTATCAACATCAGCATCCACTTCTCGCACCCCTTCTTCTAGTGGTCCCCAAAACGGTTCCTCCCATTCTTCGTCCGAGGAGTCCCGTGTGCCTGGACCTCTCCAAATCCGGTGATCTGGATCTCGTCCATTCTGGATTAAGTGCTCCCGTACGTTGCGTATGCACAATCTCTTACGATCCTGACAATTGGAGCATGGGCAATGCAGTTTCTTAACATTGTATTCCACGGCACGCTTCAACTCTCTATTCCATAAGCGGTCGTCTCGTAGTCGTTGCCTACGACTATCAGAGACCGGAAGTCTAGCTGGTATCATCCCCTTCACGTTTTAGAATTCTGAGCCACTGGAGATCATGAAGTACAAAACATAGGCTCATAGTTAGAAGTGTCGGAGAAAAAGGACGAGTATTCGTGAGAAGTTGACTACTCCCCGTAACTTAAATGATACTTAAATATGACTCCAGAAACTAGAAAATGACTTTAGTATGACTGGCATTACTATGTAATGACTGAATTATGTCTTGCATTACTACCTAGTGACTTCAGTATGTCACTAACTAATGAGACTTCATGAAAAATTCTACGAATGGATGGATCTAACTCCAAAAACTTCCAAATTTTGTTTCTGAGCCAAACTTTGCCGATTAAAGAACTCAAAATTCTGGGATCCACTTCAATTTTTAAATTGCTCTGTTCTGGATGAGTTTGGCAGAGAATCCAGGCTTCCAAGTTCCAACACTACAAATGATTTGGTGCAAACGCAAGATATCGTGATGCCATTCAATCATATTTGGGAAATTTCTATATAGAATATACAAAAGTGCTACTCAAAAAATGTCCCTAATCCATTAATATTTGATTTGAAACAACTCAGCCAATGACACTTTCTTTTTCTTGGACGTGCCTACACCCACAATGGCAGCCATTTATATTTTCACAAAATGAGATGCACGCCCATCTTCTGTTAGTATGGCGTAACTCCCACACATTGACTCCTCTAACAAACTTCTGTCACTAACTTATGGTAAGTATACTATAGGCGATAAAACACACTTACAACAGATTGTTTAGGCAAGTAAGTACTGACTAACTCCTACCAGTGACAAAGGAGTCACAAAATGCGACTACAAGATTACTGGAAGTCATATCTTAGTTATAGACTTTGACTGATTCATGAAACCTACCGGAATCCCATAAGGAGTAATACTAAATGTCTATGACTAGGAGTCCTGTCACTGGAGATAGCGGACTGATCAGAGGACTTATTTGTAAATGGAAGTGGCCATTGAACAATCATATTCATGAACCCTTCAATTGCTGAATGACTCTTATTAATCCTTCCTAGTCAGTTTACGCAACTTCCCACTGCAGAGCCACATCTGCAAGTCATATTTAAATCAATGATCTAAACAAACTACATTTCCAATGGTGGCTTGCGACTCAAAATTCGAGTTACCAGTTGTTACCAATTCATGGACCCAAAAGCCGACTTCAAACTCCACTTTCCAATCATTTGGACTTACCTACATGCACTGCAAGGCAAATCAAGGGAACATCGTTCAACTTCACGGTGTCCACTTCATAAGGAGGCGCTGAGTAATTGCAGTCTGCAGCATTAAATTGTCAGCCGCCAAATACTGTCCAAACCCTCAGTCCCTCACAGCTAACCACGTCCACCTCCTTGCGTCGGCATCAAAACGATCTTCTCTGCACACTTTAGTTCAATTGCATCAGTGTCTACATCCACTGCCAGGGTGCTGCTCAGTGCTCCAATTTGTTGTTCCTCTTGCAGAAGCCTATTGTACATCCGAATACAATTCAAGAACTCCCTGATTTGGTGCTCATGTGGTGGTGAAAACAAGTGTAGGATCTTCCACCTCCACTACAAGAACGCATCAGAAGACAGGGAACTTACGGCTCGTTAGTAGCGCAGGGCGATGGAGAGTCCGCCGTATCCGAAGAGCGCCTACGAGCTCTTGCGAGACCAAAATGTAGCGTTTGTGCAGAAGCAGTTTGCGCCTGTTGCAGAGGCGAGTCGCGAATGGTGAGTTCTCCTCGACGTCACGGTGGATTTCCTAGAAGTTATACAGGCGAAATTCATCAATAAGGATCAGTGGGGTCCAACTAGTCCTCGAATGACTAGCACAGACGGCGTCGGTAGTCTTTCGGTGTCCACAAGCAAACCGTGTCCGCACATACACCCAAGCTTGCAAGACTCTCCGTTGATTCACTGTTTTTTGCGCCATTTACAACAGCACAGTTTCCAAGGCGCAGAGGCGGCTGCTTTCTAGGGTTTTCATGACCCAACACATTAGTAGAGGCGACCCAAGTGACCTCTTCTTATTTGTAGTTGTCTTGAAGTGGCAGTGAAGTCATAGTTTTTGTCTCCTGACTTATATGCAACTTCAGAGAAGTCACATTTGTGTCGTACAACAGTAGTGAATAAGTCGCATGCAATTGGAGGCCCTCTAGATGTGCTATAAAGACCTTGTCGGCCACGTGGAAGCCCTTCGTAGAGGGTGTGTTGCAAAGGGTCTCTTCACAGAGGGCGAAACCCTAACCACTCTCTCGATTCCATGCGGGTAGTCCAGTGTGCCCTTCAGCCTTTGTTCCAACGGCATGCTCCCTTGCTGTTTGGCATTCGTGTTTTCGCTTGTTCTGTAGGCATGCTTACTGTCTTCTTTTGCGCGTCGTAGGATTGCAGCCGTAGAAAAGGAAAAGCCGAAGCCTCCCCCTACCGCAAAGAAGTCCGAGGTTGTTCTCCGGAGGAGTGAAAGGCGGCGGGGCCTTCGAGGACGTTTGGAGAAGAAGACACAAAGAAAACAGCGCATTGGAACACCACGTGAAAATTGCGCGGAGATGAGTAGTGGCCACGACTCCTCCTCCGAGGCGACGGAGTCCAATGACGAGGCCATCGCCAAAGGTATGATGCATCTTGCAATTGCTTGTACACTTTATCAGCAGCAATCCAACTCAGAGGCTCCTGCCGCAGGTAATTTGGCATAACGCTTTTCTACTTCTGTGTTGGGTTTAGGGTTTATTGAAGCGGAATTGCCTTGGCATTGGGGGGGTCTCAACAGCTCTCCATTTTTTTTGCTAATTAGCCGCACAAGCGAGCATCTACTTTGTAGACGCACTTCGTTGCGCAAAACATCGGCGTTATTGTTTTTCCTCGAGCTTGCTTACCCAGCTCCCATGTTTGACCAAATTGCCTCCCAATCTCTGTTGACCTCCTTCATTTGCTTTTGGCGGCCACAACTTTACTAACCTCGTGAGTTGGTTTTGTAATGTGTAGACAAGGATGTTGGCACCTTCGACTCCTCGGAAGACGAATTGGATTTGGAGGAGGAGGAACCATTGGTGGACCGTAGGACGAAGAAGGCGAGGCCGACGACTGCATCAGCATCGCCACTGAAGTCCGGGCATCCACCGACACCTCCACCAAATCGGGGGGCTTATGGGTTGACGGCACTACCTCCACCAGATCGGGGGGCTTATGGACTGGGACCAATACCTCCACTTGATCGGGGGACTTACGGGCTTGCACCGCCACCTCCACTAGATCAGGTGCCTTACGGGCAACCATTTTGGAATTGGGTCCCTGGACACTATGTGCCCAATGGGCCTGGAAATCCCCGTGCTTGGTCTGCGAGCCCTGTAGATAGATTTGAAGGAGCATGGACTGAAGTGACATCCTCACATGACAATGAGGACCGATTGCAAAGGCGCAAGAGGAAGGGTGATTATGACCTCGCAAGTCGACAGCGTGCCACAGCAGGAGCAAAACCAAACCGCGTGTATGTGTTGGAGGGTGGAGAGGTGGACGCGACCTGCGAGGGGAAGAATGCTTGGGACGCAGCTCTTCGTGACTTAGTCCCGAAGATTATAGACATGAGCGTTGTAGATTGGGCGAAGCATCCGCCGCATACGCTAAAGAAACTCCGGGACGCCCTCGACCACGAGTTCGACTACCAAGGTCATCCCTTGAGCATGATGGGCTTTCGTACTGCAGTGACAAGGTTTCTGAAGTCGGAGAGGTCCCGGCTCAAAGTGCGTTACTTGAAAGGCCAGGAGAAGCCACCTATAAAGGTGGAGCCTGATCAATGGAAACGCCTTGTTCAGTATTGGAACACGGACGCACAAAAAGCCAAGGCACAGAAGATGGCTGCAGCACGTCAAGGTGTAAAGAATTATACGCTAGTGGGTCGGAAAGGGAAGGCTGCAAAAGAAGCATCAGTGGTAAGTGTTCACCCTCTCGTTTTGATTGCCTGTTGTTATTGTGGTTACTTCTATGCATGTTCATTAGCAATGTTGACGCCCATCTTCTAATGCCTCACGTTTCATTGGCAGAGGGAAGGACGGGAAACAAGTCCTGGAATAACGGAGGTGGCAGAGGGTAGGCGGGCCCTCCAAGCAGGAGGAAATTCAAGCATGGTAAGTGTCATATCCTATGAGATATTTGGGGGGTTCCATGTTAGTCTTCCCATTTTTTTGGACCCACATGCCTGCATAAATGGGTCAGTGCATGTGTTCTTCCACTATGATCTAGAAGATTGTAAAGCCATTTCCAATGTCTCAGACGATCTCTTTATATAGGGCAATTCCTTTCTTGGAAACTTGGCGCAATCATCCTACGCCGCCTAGTCACGTCCACATTATATTCAATTCGTGAGGAGTCACGCAAGAGTTTGTGACGAATCTCGCGCAAGAGTCGTAGAAAAGTCTCACTCCAATTGCCAAAGAGTTGCATATGAGTCGTGATAGAGTCGCGCTACAGTCGCGTTACAGTCGTGATAGAGTGGCGCTAGAGTCGTAGTAGTGTCGTACAGAAGTTGCCTTTTGTCTTAGAGTCACATATGGGGTGTACACGATAACATGGAAATGACTCCATCATGTCAATATTGCATCTGCCTTGGGTGCATAGATGGTAGCTCCAGGTGACGCGGCACGGTGGGCAGCCATGGACTCCTGGAAGAATGCCGTGGACGGGTGGCGAACTGAAGTCATGGTGCAATCCGCAGCCCAGACAACGGCACTTGAAGACCTTCGGTCCATGTTCTCAAGCTTTATGAAGACGTCCCAGCAGGTGGATGAAGGCAGCCCTTCCATCACCCAGTCAGCGTTGGAGAACACTGAGCCATGTAGAGTAGAACGCAATAAAGCTGCCGGGGTGCTGCCTGGATCAAAGAAGAAGGTACTTGCCTTGAACACTGTCATGGGAAATGTTGCAAGGCCAGTGCACAAGAAAAAGAAGCCTCCATTAGGAAAATCAAACGTGCAGGAGACCCCCATCACGGCTCAGGCTTGTGACGTCACCCTCTCTTCATCAGATTCAGAGTTGACGCTGTTGGATAAGAAAACCCTAAATGTCGTGGAGGATGGTGATCACATAACCGAGCACGAGCCCTCGAAGACTGTCCCGTCGTCAGTGCTGGAGCCTGTTATAGAATCTACAGTACTTCCTCAGTTCGCACTACATCGAATTAAGAAGCCTACTATACATGTCGATGTACAGGATGTAGGGCTTTTGGAGGCGGTGAGTGTTTCAGAGGCTGAGGAGAACGTTTACGAAGCTCTATCTCCGCCCTCCCCAAACGACGTCAATACTTCACCGGCCAAGAACAACCAGGAGTGCAGCCACATACAGAAGGAAGACAACGTTGTAGAAGACCCGCAGTTAAAGGAAGAACTGCAAACAGGAGCCCCGGTTGCCCCGCCAGTGGAAAAAGCTCAGGAAAGTGTATCGGCAGAGGTGCACAAAGCCCAGCAGCAGGCAGCCGCTACAATCAATGAAGACTTGCCTCCACAACAAGGACCGATTGCAGAGGCGCAAGACGGACAGGATGTAGCACCCGCTACTGCATCACCTATTGCGGAAGGTTCGGAATTGCTTGCAACCGTAGAGAAAGCACCAACTGCAATCCCTATTGCAGCAGGAGCAAAGAAGGGTAGGAGGCCCCCAAAGTCACCGCCGAAGGTAAAAGCCCCTCTTGGACCACCTAATCGTTCATCGACTGAGGTGAGCCCTTCAGGTGCAATGTGGACATCGAGTTTAGGAATTGAACCCCGAGAGCGGAAATTAGTAATTTTGAACGTGCACGGGACCTTGCTAGACTGCAGTTTGCTTGCCGATGGAAATCCCAACAGTCGGATCCGTAGTCACACAAAAACGGAGTTGAGGAGAGTTGTTTTCCGACCTTGGCTGAAGCAATTCCTGTATAGATGCTTTTTAAAGTTTGAAGTAGCGTTCTGGGGCAGCAAGAGCGGTCCGTATATGGATGACGTTGTCCCGACGATGCTACAGGGGTTGCCGGCTGGGGTGAACGCCGCCCCTCTTTTTTCGTGGTCTGGTAAACATTGTGAGGTTGATGAACTTGGAAATGGGGAAGCTACCGAGCTCCTGAAAAAATTGTCGACAGTGTACAAAGCTTGGCCACAGTTTAGTGCGGCCAACACGGTGATTGTAGATAATAGGTTCCCACGTGTTGCTTGCAATCCGTCCGCCAATGTGGTCATCACTACTCCTTTTTATGTGAAGTGGATTTGCACATTGGCAGATGACAAGGAGTACTTGAAAAATTACCTTTGGCCGCTATTAGAGGCCTTACAACAGTGCCCGGACATCACTTCTTTCCGCTCCAAGTATCCCCGAATTGTCAACGAGTCCATGGCTGAAATGTTACAAAGACGACGAAGTGGACATGCATATGAGTTCCTGGCTTGTTTGGAAGGTGAGGGGACTGGCAAACCACGAGGTTGCAGACGTCTTGGTGTCCCCTCACCTTCACTTGAACAGTGGAGGCCTAACTTTGTGTATGTTGTATGTAGGTGAAGGGCCAGAAGCGAGAGACGAAGACAAAGCCGGCACCTGTGCCAGAGAAAAAGGGACAAGGACAATCCATGAAGAAGGTGCGTCCATCCACTCACACCGCAACTCTAATTTCTATCCTAGGTCTGTGGACTTCATATGGAAGTCATTGTCAAGTCATTCTTGAGTGAAGTACTAGTTACACAGTAGATAGTAAGTCATGCTCGAGTCACACACCTGTCATAGTTTAGTGGTTCGGGAGTGACATTGCAAAAAGGATTGAAGTGTTCCCTAAACCACAGAACAACGATTCCCTCTAAGTCCATGGATATAGAGGAGGTGAAATTGGTCAAATTCATTGGGATTTCATCCTAACAATTTTCCAGGCATTTCAATTACTACCGCGGCCTATCTTACATTTCCTGTAGTCGCCCTAGTCAAAATGAGGGTCATCATATGTGAATGCGGCCAAGGTAATTGGATCGTTGCGTCCATAGATACTTGTACTCAATTCACCCCAAGTTCAACGCTACAAAGGCCTAAGAGGCTCTAATCCCTTGATTGTGCACAGCGTCGTCAAGTCAGCAAGGGGAGTACTATTCATCTTGTTTGTATTAGGTGTCTTGTCACTTAGGCCTAAGCAATCGTGTGGCACTTGACTACTGTAGAATGCTAGTAATTCAAAAGTCGCGTAGGAGTCACGGGGTAATGAAGTAGTACTTATTGACTCAATAGAGTTGTCCCAAAGTGGAATTTAAGTGACGATGAAGTCACACAGAAGTCCGACACTAGTAGCATGGTAGTCGTGGTGTCTAATTTATATTCTTGAACATTTGAATTGTCTAATGAGTGTCTTCCTGCAGTTCAATGTCGGATCCGAAGTGCTACTCATGAACCCGCGGGCCATACGACAGAAAGTGGCTTTGGGAAACGTTAGTGGATTGGCAGGGGAACAAAAGTTTCACTTCCATGAAATTCCCCCAGGGTGGTACCGGGTTGACATACGCGAAATTATACAACCCGGAGTGGCGCTCATGTACCCCCGTTCAGAAGTAGAGCAGGAGGTTATTGAAGATGCGGAGGGGACCTGCGTCATTTGGGACCAGAAGTACATGAAGCTATGTAGTTGAATTGGCCAAGTTCAGTTTGCTTCCTCAGAGGAGCTCCGGACATCACAGCATTGTGGCGTTATTGGGACATTTTACCCTCGGCTATTGTATATTTGCGACTTCCAAATGTAGTCATGGTTTGAGAATTTTGTGCAGTACTTCCTTTTCTTGTAATTTGTTGGATTTTTGGTCATGAATGGAACATGTATTACAAGCCATGCATGACATCAGTTGTATATTGTCATAACATATGTGATGAGTGCGCCCACAGTATTTGTAGTGCTTTGCAATCCAATTCAAGCATAGTGACATCCTAAATCGGCTTTCTTGTAATATGTAGTCATGAGGTAGTAGCATAGAAGTCATACACATCTACTTAGGATACATTCGTATGTATCCCTAAACCTGAGTGCAACCTCCCCCTGGCTTTTTGGGCACTCCACGGGCACTCCGTAACCCATGCATGTAGGAAGTCAAAATCTGTGACTGATCCTCTACTGTTTAACTTCTTGAGCATGACTGCATGACTTAAGAATGACTGTACCCAGAAAGTGGGCCACTCATCACATCCTTGCACTTGCATCATAACTCATCCTGAAGTCGGCAAAGACTCAGAAGGCACTTGCATGGAACTGATTAATGACTCTGATAACCTGAACTGTGACTTGAATATGACTTGCCACGTGTCAGACTCTACCAACTGAAATGCAACTCCCGCACGACTTGACAATGACTTCCAAATTAAACTGACGTGGAAGTCCACGTCAGACTCTCGTGGATACAAACACGACTAAAACATGACTTAAGAATGACAGCTGACGTGGGTGTCCACGTCATCAAATTTTCGGTGAAAAGTGCACCTGCCCGTTTTTTTCCACAAATTTCAGCGTCCAAGTCACCAGCCACGTTGACTCAGTCATCCTTTCTTCATCCATTCTCAAAGTGGATGGTGATAATATAGTTGCAGTCATTTAAAGAATGACTTGTCCACTATGACTGCAGGTCCGTAAGTCATTTTACAGTCATTTTTGTCCCAAATGACTACTACGAAGTCATTGTTTGCAGTCATGTTTAACCCCAGTTTCTTGTAGTGTTTCAATCCTATCTTAGAGCTATTTACAATTTAGTTTTTCTTTTGATCTTGAACTTACTTCTACTTAATAATTTTTTAAAGAATGAAAATTGAATTGGGGGGTGAATTTTTTTCCTAGACTTCCTACTTAATTCTTCAATACAAAAAAATTTAAATCAAAGTCCATAGTGCAAAAAACTTTCACAAATGGTAGTCAAAATCATCTAAAATTGCAAGTCACTATTTCAAAAAAAAAAATTCCAACTTTGAATGCTAGTATCTTCCAATTTGTACAATGAAACTTCATGAAATTTTTACCACATGATCTCAAACAAGTAAATTATAAGATCCTACCACTAAAAGAAAATGAAGGGTTTTGCAACTACAGTATGCAACTCATTTTGTAGTTGCATAGGACGTTTGCAACTAGGTGACAATGTAGAGTCTGTAGTTGCAGTGGACAAGTCGCATTAGTTGCAGTCTAGTTGCAAGGTTTTCTGTCATCCGACACCATACAAAGAACTTCATCCTTGTGTGCAACTTGTTTGCAACTTGTAGATTTGTAAATTTTAAAATATAAATCTCAATGATTTGTAAATTTCAAATTTTCAGATCTACCTCCTTCCTAGATTTTAGAATTTCAGAACTACCTTTTTCTTAGATTTTTGAATTTCAAATCTACCTTTTTCTAGATTTTTAGATTTCAAATCTACCCTCTTCCTAGATTTCAAAATTTCAGATCTACCTTCTTCCTAGATTTCAAAATTCAATTTCCTAGACTATAAAATTTCTTGAATTTTAATTATTTTTTAAATTCTTATATACAAAATCTACAAATTGTAGAAACCCACAAATTATAGAAATCTTAGAATTCTATCAAAAGAATTCATTACATAAGACTATAACAACTTACAAGTCTTATATATTCAATCTAATGGTACTCTTTACAATTGATATGAGACAATTGATATAACACGAATGGGAATGAACTTTGAAAGCAACTAGGAAACAACTAGAGTGCAACTAAGAAACAATTAGCGGACAACTAGGAAACAACTATGGTCATTTTACAGTTGCATAATAGTTGCATAGGACACTAGTTGTTTCCTAGTCTTTTTTTGCAACTACAAAATGACTACTTTGCAACTAAAACAATGAATGAATGTTGTAAAACAATGACACAAAACAACTACATTAGATTTGGTGCAAATAGAGAGGAAACTAGTTGCATGACAGTTGCATAGGGCACTAGTTGCATAGTAGTTGGTTGTGTCGGACGTGTTTTTCTTCTAGTGTACAATTAAATTGTAATAGGAAATTCTTTCATGTTCTTGGGTGAACTTAGCAAAAATGAAAATTTGGAGTGCTTTTTGATAGAAAAATGGCCTTGGTCCTTCATGGAAGGGGTAGAATATTTGGACTTTGACTTGGATTTGTCTAAAAAAGTGCTATGAGCCTTTAAAAGAAGAAGGAGAATTTATTTTATTTTCCCAAGCTTCAATTATTATGGATGTAAAAATTTGCCCCCTATTTTGGGTCTTCGTTTTATATTTTGTGACCCTATATTGCATAATTCAAGTTTTACAATTCAAAATATGAATTTTAAATTTTAAAATATTATCATTTGCAATAAATAATTTGTTCCTACTTTTTCCTCAAGGCAAAAATTTGGAGCAAAGCTTCAAATTTTTACCCTTCCTAAAAAGGCTTGTAAGACTAGAATAGTGAAGTCCCTCTCACCCATTCCCTGGTTCAAAGAATTAATTCAATATTATTAAATTTCAAAAAGTATTACCATGTAAATTTCATACTATTTGATTGCTTACATAGAAGTAGGAAACTTGGAAAGTACAATCAATATTAACCCCTAATGCCTAAGGCACCAAATTTTGGTGGTGTGGACAATGCCTTGAAGTTAAATAGAACCTAACAAGGTTATTATTTTTAGTTGTTTCTATTTTTGAAAAAATTTATTAACCAATATTCCATTAAAATGGTAGTACTCCACAAACTGCGCCTTTTCAGTTTAGACTGTGTAGTGGTTTGAAATCTATACTCATCTTAGACTTTAGGACTAAAGAAAGAATCAAATAGATATATGGCATATTTATTATGCCATCTTAACGAAATTTTTGTTTTTTAAAGTTTACCTTTAGCATCAAAAATCCAATTTAAAAAATAAATGATTATGATTTTCTATTCAAGATTTTGTGCAAGGATGTCCATTGCAAATCTTAATTTTCTAGTGTTGAGGGCTCTTGGATATGAGCTTGAGTTAAAATATATTTTTTGGAAGAAAAAAAACACGTCAAAAATTCAATCAATAACTAATTGTAGTTGTAAATTGATTGGGGTATGCATGTTATGCCATTTAACTTCATATTTTTTTGGAACATGCATAACCCTAACGTGTGAAAAGAGGATTGAAAGACTTCAAATCACTTTCACAATTTTAACATCCACATAATCAAATATTATAATCTTTCAATCCATAAGTGATGGTGTTGCATTTTCTTTTTCCATGTGATCTTTAATATATCTAGTTTAAATTTGTATGGTAACAATTTAAAAAATTGACAAAACTTATCAAAATATTAGATTTTAGTTCAATTTAGAGCAAATTTCAAGAATATAAAAGAAAAAACTTGGACATTTAGGGGTTAATATTATAAAAAGATTTATGTACTATGGATAATTCAATGTGAATATGTACAAAAATTGGATAGACCTTCGTCAAATTGATGGACAAGTTCTCAAAATACAATGAAAATCAATATGAGGACTTGGTTTGTCCATTGATGTTCGAAAATAAACTTTCTTGAATTGTTTAATGAAATTGATGTGCATGTGCATTGGTTAGAGTCAAAAATTATACATTAGCTCCTGAAGTCCCAAGGTCATTTTTCTGTCAAAAAACACTCAAAACTGCCATTTCTGCTGCATTTGTCCAAAAAAACAAAAAAAAATACTTTTTTTGGAATTGAATCACAGGATATTGAACTTTACTTGTTTGAGATTATGTGGTAAAAAATTCATGAAGTTTGACCATACAGATTGAGAGATATGAGCATTCAAAGTTGAAAAAACAAGTTTTTCTGAACACTGGACTGCAATTTCAGATGACTTTGATCTCTATTTGTGGAAAAAATGTGCACTATGGAATTTGAATTTAAAACTTATTGTATTGAAGAATTGAGTTCGGAGTCTAGGAAAAAAAAAATTTAATAAAAACTTGATTTTCATACTTCAAAAAATTGTCAAATAGAAGTAGGTCCAAGATTGAAAGAAAATCTAAATTGTTAATAGCTCTTAGATGGGATTCAAATACAATAATTCCAAGAGTGAGATTGTTTTAGCAAGCAAACTTAACGTTTTAAATGCAAGAAAACATTCATTTGAAAGAAAATTCTAAAGTTCTCAAAAAGTACAAAAACTAGTATGTGAAAGCTTTATTTTCATAATTTTGAGCAAAATCCAAAAAGATATTATCAATGTTTAAGTCAAGTTTTAAGAATAAAGAATAAAAATGGTAAAATATACTAAATTCATTAACTTAAGCAATAACACACATTTAGTAAATAAATAACTATTTTGATTTGAATTTGACAATTATTAGGATAGCTATCACATTATTAAAGTTGCAAATAATTAATTGAATGAAAATGATGTATTTTCTAATATTAACAACAATTTTTTGATCATTCATAAGATTCTTTTAATCCGTAAAAGATGTTAAAAACATTTACTTTCATATATGGTGTATAATGTATATTTGAAGGTGCAAAAAATCTCAAATGGACTTGAAATTTTTTGTGAGCTCATAATGTATTAATGGGAGAGCTACATTTTTATTTTATTATTATATTTTATGTTGGGGGCCTAGCTATGCAATTTTTATAAAAATTTACATTGTACACTCACAATAGGTAGAAATGGTGCAATTCTTCATATATTGTCACTTTGTTAGGTCGTGAATCATGGAAAGAAGGCCCAAATCATGTGATAATTTTTGCACTCCATAGACATGTTAGTTGTGAAGGGGACAATGTGTTTTTTTTAATGAATGTCACAAAGAAATTTGCATAGTAAATTGGGGACTTTGGGAGATTGATGCAAAACTTAGGATATGCAATTAGGAGAAAGTGGTGGGAAGTTTTCAGGGAAAAAATGAGAGCTTAAAATGAAAAAGACTTTAAGCAATATTTGAAAAATTGAGCATATAAACATATATAATAGTCACGATAACAATAAATTAGTATGGAATGAAATTAGTGATGAAAATTAGATTGTTAATGGGATTTAATTTATGAAAATTAGAGTTATGAGCTCTCTCTTTTCTCTCATTTTTGGGATTTTTTTAAGGTGTATGATTTTCTTGAAGTTTTTTTTGGATTATTGGTGTTCTTGGCATGAATAGGGGAGATTCTTGTGAGGAGAATGTAGAAATTAGGTGAGGGAATGGTATAGGACAATTTGTCAATTAAGTTCATTTTTGATGAGAAGAATGGGTGAAAAGTGATAGGGTTTTTTTTAGGTTAGATGAAGGATTGATTAGATTGTCCTTGAATTGAGATTAAATTGGGAAATGATTAGGTTCACTTGGTCAACAAATTTGGAGGACAAGATTGAGAAGACCATGAAGAATTTGAAGTTGGAAATTGGTTGGATGTTGCACCTTTAAGGTGGCTTTTCAATAATCTTAGGCTTGCATAATTGGATCAAGGACAAGGCAGTGGTAGACATTTTTATGGCAAAAGTTCTTCTACCACAAGAAATTAGAAGTTGCAACTTTTGAGGACAATAGTAGGAAGACCAAGAAGAATTTAGAGTTGAAAGTTGGTGGGTTGGTGCAACTTTAAGTTGGCTTTCCAATAAGTCTAGTGCTACTTCATTTGGAGCAAAGATGAGGTGGTGGCATCCATTTTTATACCAGAAGTTCTGTTGCCCATAGGAAATTGCAACAACTTGTGTTTTCTTTTATAATTTTTGCATTCATATTTGAATAATTGCAATCTTCATTAATATTGCACTTTAGTATTGAAATTTGTGGGTTTGGCTATATGGGCTTGTCTATAGTGCACAATGATATATGAGCTAAAAGTGAGCCCGATTGGTATTAGTGTTTTTGTCTTTTGAACAATGATACATAAACTTAAAGTGAGCCCGACTAGTAGACAGTGTTTTTGTCTTTTGAATGGATAGGGATAGGGATAGGGACTCATTTTGACTCATACAGTACTCATTTTGAATTAATTCAATGATTGATTTAGAATGAAATTAATTTTTATTAAAATACCCCCCCTCCAATTGTATTTATATTTTCCAAACCAACATGTATGGGCAAACAAAATGCATTAGAAGATATTTCTGCGTTTTAAGAGATTGTGAGTTCTCAGACCGTGGAAATTCTAGAAACGATGTGGAAACATTGATTTGACGTGGTCAGAAAGCGGCCACTTTAAATATTACTTTTAAATATATTTTCTATTAAACAAATTATTTAAAAATTTTCATTTTTTTAATTAAAATTTTCATTTTCATTTTCATTTTTTAATATTATTATATTATGATTGTATAGGTTTGGTTCCTAGCAATGGGAACAACCCTGAAACAGTTTCCCGAGTACCTGAAATCTTCCCTAATGGGTTAATGACTCATGTATTTTGTATCTGTATTTCTTGTATATACTCATATCCGGCTTTGTACCATATCCTAGTCCCATTCCATTTCCGTAACCAAATATCTTAATTTTTAAGATCAATGGTGTCAAAGGGGGGGAAGGAAAATTATTTTCACAAAATCAACTGCTCTCATTTTTTCAATGAGGGGGGGGGAATTGAAACCAAGTGCATCACTGTCGTTTTGCAATCACACAAATCTGAAAATAAATTTGATTCAAATCTATGGCATGAGGTGGAGGTGGGATTTTCTTTTGAAGAAGATTGAAGGCTTTGGTTGTGTTTGAGGGGTGGGTGGAGGAAAAATTAATTTGCATGTAATCACAGTAGATAGTGAGCTTCATAATTCATTGTTTGTATTTGAGGTGTGTGGTTGTGTGATGGATAGTATGCTATAATTAATTTTTAAGACTTAATTTTGTCCCACTGGATGGCCTAATTGTGATTTATATGGAGATTTTTACATAGGATGTTGCCTTACCTTCTTTGAGGAGATACTAGATGATGGTGGGGATGCTAAGATGTTGCCTACGTTTGACCTAGGGTTGTTTGGGCCAAAATTGAGCATAAATGAGGTAGGAGTCCATTGCTTGGAGGCACACGAGGCACATACACTTCCACTAGCCCAATTCTAGGAATTTTTTGCCATCTTGGTGAAAATCCCTCATAAACCATAAAAGAATTTGTTCACTTAGATGCCTTATATTGTAACCAATTAAAAAATACCGTTGCCATTCTAGATGAGTAAAATGATTGTTATGAATGGATGCACTTTCTTTTGGTTTTGATTAATCCAAATTTTTTGGAGGCATTGTGGCAATTGGAGGCTTAGATTAATCACTTCAAAAATTCATACTTTGCTAATAAAAAAATTCCACTTTTTATTGCTTTTTACTTTTAACACTATGTCTTCTATTGTGAGGAAAAAAATGGTATTTCTTCAATTCACTAAAAGATTGCATTTTGAAATTGTAGCCACAATCAATTTCTTAGAATGTTTTCAATATACATCGAAAGATCATTTGATATAATTGACTCATTTGTATGGATGAAATATATTTTAAAATAACATCTTTGTTGTGTTGCTTCAACAAACTTTTTGTTTCTCTTTATTACACTGAGCCCTTTAAATCACACCTCTAATACTACTAGAAAAATGTAACCAAAACAATAGAAAATCAATAGTTTTTTTAATATTGTTTTAGACACGAGCAGTTATGACTTGATTAGTTCAATAGAATTTTGTAAAGATGCTAAATTTTTGTTTTGTTTTAGGCACTTCAAATTTTTTTAACCAAATCAACAAAAATTCAATAGATTTTATATAAGTAAAAATTTGTTATTTGTATGTGTGCATGCAAAATCAACCATGGTGTATTGGTTGAAAAATGTAGTTTGCAAAGGCAAGGTTTTGGGTTCAAATCTTGGTTCCAACACACATGCTAACATATTGGTTTTAAATTTTTAAAGAAAAATTCATTTTCCAAATCAACAAAATTGAACATCAAATTTTGGTGTAATTTTCACCAAGACAATGTGACCAAAACAACAATACCAAACAACACTTTTCAATTCTAGTTTTGTTGTTTTGGTCATGGTTTTTATAAAAATGATTCTAGATGGATCCTTGAACTTGATTACCTTGTGATGAAATTTTGTCCTACATTTTAAATAAAAGAATTCATATTTGATCCATTAACTATATATTGGACACATGTATTAATACGGTCAACAAGGAAGTTCTTCAAAAAATAATCTAAAAAAATAGTGTTGACTTTTTTTGAAAATTAATGCTTATATTTCTTAAAATCAAGTGAAATTCAAATCACATAATGTTGAAATTTGATGAAGTATCACAAGCTCCACCCTCTAGTATTAAGATTTTTTTGTAAGGTGATATGAGAGGCTTATTTCATTGATATTATTTCATTATGTTGTGAGAAGGAAAGGTGGAGATGCCCTTTCTATAGTAAAGTTCATTGTTCTTCATCAATACTCAAAGGATATGGAATATTTGAAGCAAGGTGGGAGCATGATGTCTAAAAGAAAAAATGTAGTAATTGTATTCATAATAGAACTTCAAAACTCATTTAAGCATTGCAAATCAATTTTTTTCAAATGTCTTCAACTATGAAAATGTGGGAAACAAAATTGAGTTTCTCCTACAAAAATTTGTTTGTGATTTGAAGTTTCTAATAAAATGTAATGAACAAGTGCAGAGACAATTTACGACAATATTTTTTCCTACCATCATTTGAAATTTAACCATTACTTTTAATTATAGGTTCTAAATCACAATTTTTTTTATGGAGTTGAAAGCTAATTGTATAATTTCACACATCTTATTAGTTGATCAAGTTTTGAAAAAAATAAATTTCACTATGCTTAAATGAAGTCTAAAGTGCAATTGTGAAAACGTTTAGTGCATTTGACTTGATTATGAAAGTTCAGTTTTTTCGTGTCCCAATTTACATACTCCACATGAATTTATTGTACCTCCTACCTTTCTACTACCTCTACAGAGTACTTGCCTTCTCTCCTCAAAATAAACTTTTGTGACTTGTGAAGATGAGTGAGATACACATGGAGGAAACAAAATGGCCCAAATATGTATTAATTGAGTTAATAAAATGTTGAAAATTTATTAAACAAAAAATTAGATGACAAATCTACTTCTCTTACTTTTAATATTTTTTTGTTCAACATGTGTCAAACTTGCTAGTTTGCCTATGGTAGAACGTTACAATAAGATAACAACACCTAATTATGATCCCTTCAAATTCTTGCCTAAAATGTACAATATCTATTTATGAGAGTCTATGGTTGCATTTGAATACATTTATTTTCAGCAGTTTGAAAATTCATAATTTATTCATATGGTGTTCAAAAAATGCATTCTAAGATAATCTAGAATCCTTGTGTGATTACCAATAAGACCCCACCCCCAAAAATTGATGTAATAATGGGAACCAATAATAGGACGCATTTAGGTGTAGTTACCTTATTGGACATTTGGATTCAAGGAATCTAAATTTTGAATGAAATGTGAGTGTAAGTTAGTTTGCTCTAGATTCGACCCTGCTCTACAAAGCAACCACTAGCAAAGAGGTACATTTTGCTTTCTTCAATGTACCAACAACATACATTCCAGGAGGTTCTCACTTTTGGTGACCGCTGCATTTCAACTTCAAAAATTCGTAACTAATTCCACAAAGGTCCAAAAAATATGAAACGACTTGGGTTAGATGCCAATTCCATTTGTCTTCCTACTAAAATTTACTGAAAATTATTTCAAGCAGATTAGCTTCCCCAAAACGCAATCAGCTCTTGAAAGGTCACTTTTAACAGCAGACTCCCTTAAAAGGCTGACCAGTAAAGTTGATAAGTAGATTGACTGGCGTACGGTCTCCCCTTCTGAGTGCGGACCATTGAACGAACAGACAACGTGGCATGTTCCAACGCAGAGTCGCAGAAACTTTTGTACAGGTGTGCAATTATGGGAGCCTCCCAATACGGTCAGAGTCTTTTCAGGTGCAAGTGGGCTGACTTTTTGAAAATACCAATAATGATAACTCGTACTCTTTAAAATCATTTTATAGTCGGCGTACGGTATGATTTCATTGTGGATAATTCCAACCTCATTTGGAGGTGACGCTTAGGTTTATGACTTATTAAGTACAGGATGAAACTCCTTGAAATATCAAAATTGGGGTTTGATGGAGTTTGGTGATGTATTTCTTTTGTACTGTTCTTAGTTAAATCTTCCACTGACATCCCTGTTTCAAATTGGGTTTCGTTTACTATTAACTGTATTAGATTGTGTTACACTGTGTTTATCTACAGACAAAAGCCCCTAAAGGCAAGCAACTTTTGTGGCTGGTGGTGGGCTATACAGTTTGCCCTTTGCAATGAAAAGTACGTTTCCTTTCCTTTGTTTCAGAAAAGAAAAAAAGGAAACAAGCAACTTTGCCGTGCAACGGTGCACCTGCTCTCCTCCGTTCACCCCTACAGAAGTCAACAGTGGCGGGGAGCTAGAGCTAACAATTCTCCTGGAGCGAATCCAGCGCGGAGGACCGTGTCTTGTCGGCATTGGCGCGGCGAGCCGGTTTCCCCGCTCCCACGAGAATTGCTGGTGCTGACCCACTACAGTAGGTCGCCAGCCCCATCGCCGTCCGGGCAAATCCCCATCGTGAAGCGGAGGGCAAGCATCAGCGACTCTCCTACTCTCACCCCCCCTCCTTGCGGTTACTGCTAGACGGCTAGAAACAATTAAGCCCCTTTTACCAGTAATCATCAATGGTCACCAGCTCAGTTCAGTGCTTTCAGTTATCCGAGGGTTGTCCCGGAAGCTTCGGACTCGCAAGCATTTTCGGAGCAACCGGGTAGCAAACAAGCTCGATTTGCATGCGCATGTGCACTTTTCTCACGAGTTCCGTTTCGTTTCGTTTCGTTTCGTTACGTGTAGTTTAGTCTCGATGTCGGAGGACGGAGATGGCGATGGGGATCAGCCTGGTGTGGTTGTGACGGCGAGTAGATTCGCAAGGACGTGGGAGGGATGAGTGCCGGCTCAGGGTCAGGGCCAGTGCTCGGAGATGTCGATGTCGACGGCGACGGAGATGTCGCGGGCGCTCACGATGAAGATGGTGCACGAGAACAGCGACGAGCGGCAGGGGGCGTTGGAGGGGGCGTCAGCGGGGACGGGGGTTCAGGGCTCACGGGATTCGACGATCGCGGTCAGGATAACGCGGACGGAGCCGCGGCGAATGCACTTCATGGGCCGCTGGTGCGCGCTCAATCCACTGCGTTGCTGGTGGCTGCAGCTGCTGGGCATCTTGTGCGCAGCCAGTGTCGTGATTGTGGTGGGGATTGTGGTGTACCGGAACTCGTTGACTAATAAGCGCCAGGAGATTTTGCTCAAGTGCGAGAATCGCAAAGAGGTACTCGAAGACCTTACCCTTCGTATTTGGGATAGACACCCCAAGGTTCGAAGATTTCGCATGTTTGGAGTGTTTCTTGTACTGGAATCGTTCAGGGCCTTGAGTGTTACCCTTTTGATTGTGACGCCGCGATTCTGGTGTTCAAAGTCATGTCTAGATTCTGGAATTGGTTGCCGCTCCCCGCACGATGAATGCATTCGGTAGCGTTCGCTGAATTCGCCGGAGTTAATGATATTAGGGCCGTTGCATGATTAGACGTGAGCCCACCTCCACTTCTGCAGCCTTCAAATTTTGATTCGTTCCTGCCCCGTAAATCGCATGTTTTGTTTGCAACCAATTGCACTCTAGGGTGCGTTGAGGTTGGTGAGCAAATACATTCCAATGAACATCTTTGTTCAACTCGCTGTGCTCCATAGCGCCGAAACTGTGATAGTCAAGGCCCAAAGCTCTGAAATTGAGGGGATTTTGCATATGGGAGGTTTCAGTCGGGCAACTGGAACTCCGCCAATTTCTCTTAGATTCAGCATTTTAACGAATATGAAGTTTCCAGCACGAGAGGTCAAGGATTCATTCAGCTGGAATCCTAGAATGTTGCCTTTTTTAATTCCAACACGATACGATTCTGGTGAGATTTTAGAGAGCCATCAGCCATGCCTAGGTATGTTCTGAAGCTGTGTCCGTATTGCATTCAAATGATGAATGCACGCTGAAACGTGCCAGGAGCTCTCGATTTTGGGCCCTAGAGTAATTACAAGCATGGAACATCAACTATGAGTTTTACACTGTAGTGCTGAGGACACGGAGAAGTCGGTTTTGAGTAGGTTTCGCTTGCCATGGCGTGCGTTATCAACGTGGAGTGTTTTTCAGGCTTTCTACCTCGTAGTAATGGCTAGTATTTGACGAAGCATGAAAAAAAGTCCAGTACTACACTCTGAACCATTCATATTGCTCAATTGTCCTGAAGCTAGCCACAAGTGAAGATTGACTGGACTAGGGTATATTGCCCAATGTCTCAATTACTAGCCAATAAGGAATATTGGTTGACTGAAGTATTGCGCTTTAAGCTTGCCTGTCGATTTGGGTGTCAGAACTCCCTGTTTTTGGAGTTATACACGAGGTATACACTCAAGATGTTGTGGCCAATTGTTACCAATAGAGAACTAGCGTTCGTAGAAATTGTAACCACGCTTTAATCTTTGCCAGTTGGAACGCTTCAAACTGTGTACCCGCCCGGTAGACTCTGTCAAGACAGGGTTAAAACCTAAATCCTGCAAAATGTAACGCGGCTAGATTTCAGAACAGATCTGGGTTGGGTTTTCTACTAGCTCGGGTCGACTGCAGAACTGATTTCATGATACCGGCGGTAACAAGCACCTAATGTGCGCATCCATGTTCTCAAATTTGGCTAAATTTAGCAAAGCTTTCACGAAATTCTGGGTATAGCTACAAAGAATGTGAGACGGTATCACGGTATCCAATTTGAATGTTTAGCACATCTCTCTGTGTTTTTAACAATTGGAGCCAATCTTGAAAAATCTTATTTGGGATTACGGATGCGCACGGTACAAGTTGGGATCTGAGCAGGGGTTCGTAACTGATTTTTCTGTTTCAAGCACTGAATGTGCGCATCCATGTTCTCAATTGTGGCTAAATTTAGCAAGACTTTCACCAAAGTTTGTATGTTGCTACAAGAATGTGAGTATCACGGTATCAGATTTGAATGTTTAGCACATTTCGCCGTGTTTTGAGCAACTGGAGCTAATCTTGGAAATCTTATTTGGGATCACGGATGCGCATGGTGCAAGCTCTTATATGATTTTTCTGTTTCAATTCTTCCACTATAGGTCTTCATTTCCGAAATCGACAATAACCTGGGCGCATCCTTCGTGATCCTTGGCTTGGTGACGAGCGTCCCGAACGTCTCCCAGTCCACCTGGCTGGGCTTCACGGACCAAACGTTGTTCCTGCGTCCTCACGTGCGCAGCGTGCTCTACTGCTTGCGCGTCTTACCAGCCCAGCGGGCGGAGGTGGAGCGCCAGTACAACAGCACCTTCTACACCACGGTGAATGGGCAGCGCGTCACGCGCGGCGATGAGCCCGAGTACGCGCCGGTCATTCGCGTGTCGGCCAACATCACGACGGTCATGTATGACGCGTATGGCTTCCCCTACATTGCGATGGCCATGTTCGACGCCCGCGATACGGGAAACTTCTCCCTGTCGCCGCCGTACATGCTGCTCGGGCAATGGCGCATGGCCGCCTTCCTGCCGTATTACGGCGACGTGGACCCCAGTACTCTCCCAACGAACGCGGACCGGCACGCGGCCTGTCTGGGATATATACTCACCGTGGTCAACGTTGAGGAAGTTTTGGGGGCCGTCATTTCAAGGTTGGTTACATCACACTTCCGCTCGTTTTGTCAATTCCAAGGCCTTTTTTTGCAGTGCAATTCTAGCATCTGGCCTTCTTTGTGTCTGGGATCACGAGGACTGTTGTGGGTTAATTTCTTGAGTTTCCTTTTCACCTTTAGTTCTACTCCTATATTTGGGCTTACAACGTCAATTTCTAGAAATTGGCGCTGAGGACCCTGAAGAAAGGAAGGAATTGAAGTGATTTGGGGATCCGGGAGGGGAATGGCGGTGGAAATCCTAGCATAGTTGTGCACAATGCTGTGGACGAAATGCAATTAACATAATGATTTGTATATTTTTCGACACAGCAAGCTAATGGAAATGTCAAAATGGCGCATGAAAATACCGGTCGTGTAGAGGCCCTGTGATTCTGGATCCGGTTCTTGATTCCGGTTGACAATGGAGACATACTTTAGTTTACAAAGACTTGTCCAGATAGAGGTTTACATTTCTGAGAACATCGATTTCGATTTCGAGACTTTCAAGAAAGAGACTGATAGAGGCTCTGTTACAGGCTTACAGCGTTAGAGGAGTAAGGGTTAGTAGGCGGCTAATGCGGAAGGGAGGGAGGGTTGGAAGTCTCAAGTTTGTTCACATTGGACAGATTAGAATCAAAAGCCGAACCCCTTAAACCAAACAACTGGGATTGTGCCACATTTTGAACTCCTTGAGCGAGGTTGTTGTCTGGCTTGGGCGAAGCTCTAAGTTTAATAGCAATATATACGGTCACCTGTAGTCCTTAGTTACAAGTAGAGGCTGCTGCGTGCCTGCGTCATGAGCTCATATTGATTTGATCCCA
This sequence comes from Rhytidiadelphus loreus, assembly GCA_947034895.1. Lineage (NCBI taxonomy): Eukaryota > Viridiplantae > Streptophyta > Bryopsida > Hypnales > Hylocomiaceae > Rhytidiadelphus > Rhytidiadelphus loreus. The sequence continues at coordinate 48,971,901 of OX344761.1, read as the reverse complement.
GGGTTCTGATTTCAAAAGACGATTTGTGCAGGTTCAACGACGAAGACATCGAGATCAGCGCCATCGCCCAAGTGAATTCCACCTTGGATCTCAGCGATTACTACAACTGCACCGCGAATCCGTGCGAAGTTCGGTTCGTCGGTAACAAAACCAAGTCAAAGTCGCCCGGGACCGTGAGCGTGCCGTTCACGTACGGCACGCAGAGCTTAGAGCTCCAGTGCTCGTACACGTCCAACATCCAGTTGCACGTCTTGCGCGAGATGATCGCGTGGCCGTTGCTCATGTTGGCCGTCGTGGTGTTCTGCACCATCGCCGTCTACCTCGTGCTCAAGCGCATGTCCACGGCTGAGAAAGACGTGGACGAGCGGGAGAAGATCCATGCCAAACTCCGAGAGGCCAAAGTCGTCGCGGAGGCGGCGGACAAGGCTAAGTCCAGTTTCCTTGCCACGGTTTCTCATGAGATCAGGCAAAGGCTTTCTCCACCCTGCAAATCGGCGCATCTTTATGTTTTTCAAAATTTCATATTTGAATCCTGTCTCGATGTCATCCAAATTCGTTGTCAAGTTTTTGTCATACTGCTATTCATCTCCTGTGAACTTCTACTCATATTGTGATAGCGTTATCTCGAAGGAGCTTGATGCGCAGTGTAGCAATGAAATGAAGGATTGTTGCAAGAAGCTCACAAAGATAGCATTTTGTTTTTGTTTCGCATTGCAAAGAGTCCCTTTCAGATACTAGATTATAATGTCAAGTCCAGTATGGTCAATTTCGTTAAAACGGCGGTATTCCATTAAAATGGCACAAAATGAAACCATTGAAAGAATGAAAACAATGGAAAGATTGTGTGAGGGGAGTGAAAATGCGTGAACTAGGAGTGATTTGAATGTGCTAGGCATAATATTGACACATGTATGACCCTATCTCGGCACACTTATTCTCTTTTGTAGAAGATATTCCATTAAATTGGCATGCGGAATACCACCATTTTAACGAAATTGACCATCAGTGTTCAAGAAGGCCTGTCACTACGACTTTGGTATCTTAGAAGAGTGCAATAACCCGGCCTTACTCCTTCTCAAGCCCTAGATCAATCAAAAAGTACAGATCTGTACGTCTTGATTTCGTAGGGCGATTAGCATTATGTTCAGTCACAGAGAGACTATCGTTGTTTCGCTTTTGGTTAGCTGACTGTCTTTTTTGTGGTGTGTTTTCATTTATGCAGGACTCCCATGAACGGTGTCATAGGAATGACCAACTTACTAATGGGAACGGATTTGACTCCCCAGCAGCTCGAGTATGTGAAGATTGCCCAGGCTAGTGGTAACGCTCTAGTGTAAGTTTTCTTCCCCTCTTGGTAAAATTTCAGTCCGCAACGTCTTTAAAGGCATTTCTTTCGTTCCTTGATCACTTCAATTATTGAAACAACACGTTTTCCCTACATACTTGCATACTACATGTATTCAAAATTTCGTAAGAATGGTTTTAAGAGGTTTGCAATGGGAAAGGCTCAGGATCTTATATTATATGCTTGCTTTTCAAGTCAGACCACTTCCAGGTTGTTCAAGAGCGTTATGTCTATGAGATTTGAGAATCACAAGGAGCCCAGCTCACCGTTATAACGTTGTACACTTTATAATGGTGTGATTTATGATGTTGTGCTGTCCATATCCTCCCGAAATTGTTGCGTTTTCCTTTCCCTGGGTTACGCTTTGCACTCCTCATTGCCAATTTCCTCGGACCCATGTGAGGCAAATTTTGGGATGCTAGTATCTCACAAGTGGCGGCTGTCACCCTTGCAGGGCCTTGATCAGCGACGTCCTGGACCTGTCGAAGATCGAGGCGGGCCGCATGGAGATCGAAACCGTCCCCTTCGACGTCCGCGAGGAGTTGGACAACATCCTGTCTCTCTTCGAGGAGAAGGTGCACCAGAAGAAGCTTGAGATTTCCGCTCTGGTGCACGACGCCGTCCCCGCGTGGATGTACGGCGATCCCGGCCGCCTCCGCCAAGTGCTCATCAACCTCGTGGGCAACGCCATCAAGTTCACCAAGCAAGGCAGCATCTTCCTGTGCGTGCGCCTCGTGGACCCTTTCTTGTACGACACCGTCTCCCCGTCCACCACACAAGAGTTCCTCGACCTGGTGGATCACAACAAGCGCGGGATGATGCCGGGCGAATTACCGAGTGGGATACCGAGTGGGATTCCGGAGCTTGTGGAAGTTGCGACGGTGGACGGGCAGAATGAGATCAGTGTGAAGGGCGCCATCGCCATTCGAAGCTCCTTGTTCAGGGCGCGGTATCCGCACATGGCGCCGCCGCGGTTGAGCATGAAGGCTACTGGGCATTTGAGTAGCGCAGCTTGTGTGGAAGAGTGGAGGCGGTGGGAACCGATGGGGGGGGTGGATTTTGACGAAGTCACGTGCATCATCTCCATCGAGGATTCGGGCATCGGGATCCCCAAGTTCATGCAGACCCGGCTGTTTGAGCCGTTTGTGCAGGCGGATAGCAGCACGTCGCGAGAGTATGGCGGGACTGGGATCGGATTGTCGATTTGCCAGGTGAGGCCCCTGGCACTAATCCTGTACCCTTGGCAATGGATTATTGTTCCACTAGTTCTGTACTCTTGGCAATGGATTCTTCGCGTCTAGATGAACATTAGTAACGACTACGTTGTCCATACCTAGAAAATTTGCCTTTGAGTATGTTGTCTGCAAGTCTATGCAATCTATTGAGCCCATTCGCAGTATGACAAGGTTTCAGAATTTTATTGGTAGCTGACCTAGAAACCAACATGACAACCAATGTTCAGGCTGCGTACGTACTCAAAGTCAACATGTTCTCATTGTACAAGACTTTAAGGTGTTGCAATTTTGGAACATCTATTTGGGGGATTTGGGGTTTAGGGTTTAAGGGAGCATATTATGCGTTGATGGGTGACATTCTGGTGTCCTGACTGGATCGTCTTCGGGGTTTTCATCTGAATTTGCAGAAGCTGGTGAGGTTAACGAGAGGTGACATTATTGTGGAAAGCGAACCCGGCGAGGGCAGTGTGTTCAAATTTTCTTTGGTGTTGCCAACGTCAGGGCAAAGGGGCAATTTGCAGAAGCTGGCCCATGCCATGAAGCGCGTCTCGTCAGACTTAGGGGACAACCGCATTCGCGGAATCAGGGTTCTTCTGGTGGACGCTAATCCTGTGCGACAGGTAGCGTTCAATTGCAAGCTTTTGTTAGCTTTCTTTCAGAATTAGTAGGGTTCACGTTTGTCTGGCATAACTTGGCTGACATAACTTGGAGTGCCTTTTATGAATCTCGAATTGTGATGTTTTCTACCTTTTCTGCTTATTTTTAGAGATTCCTTTTAGTTATTTATTTATTTTCCCTCATATTTTCTGGGGGTTTCCTATCCGGACATGGAGCAGGAAGTTGCGGCAACTTATTTGCGAAGAGTTGGAGCACTTATCGAGTATGCTGAGGACGTGGGCATTGCTTTAGAAATGTTAGCAAGGTAAAGACTTCACTCCTACAGTGCCCACCTTGGAGTTGCTGAAACTAAGGGTTGGTTTACATTTTTCTGGACAAGCCTCATATCTTAAGAACTCTCGGAATGCGTTAATTCAAAAGTTCGAGGGTTTTTCTTGTAGGCTTTTAACTTTGTCTGGACCACCATGGAGAATGGATCCTGGTAATGGATGTTGCCTGATAATACTATTGTGAGAGGTTTTGTCTGTTTGACCATTTTTGGGTTTGCTTAAAATATCATCAGCCCAAAAAATGGTTACATGGACAGGTCTAATTCACCTTTTTATTTTTCCACGTCTTGTCATCTTAGTCTTGTGTGTTTCAAACAGCTACTTTGTCTTGGCGGTAACTTTGAGAGTCTCCTCGAGACTTATCCAAACAAGTGTAGTCCTGCCCTATGCTGTGAATTTTTTTACGTTTTTTCAAAATTATCAATACTATTACACCCGCAGGTTTTGATAGCCGTTGCAAAAGAATTCTCTAGATTCTTTGATGAATTTTTAGCAACTTACTGTACTTTTTACATTTTGACCACATTTTGACCAAATTGGATAATTGCATCCAAAAGCTCTTTCAATGAAATCAGCCAAGAAATTTCCCTTCCAGCCATTTCCCTAAAATTCTTGCAAATTTTAGATCACTAGCCCTCAGTGTACTATGTATGTAGAGATCATTGTTTAGGGTTTAACGATTACGGCTGCTGTCTATGCTGCAGGACGGACGGACCTCCATTTCAAGCTGTGATCGTGGATCTGCAAGGGATGGACCACACGTCATCGCTGCAGCTGGTGCAACGATTGAAGGAGTCAAGGTTCAAGGGGATTCCCGTTTTGGCACTTTCGATTCCACCGGATAGCACACTGCAAACGGAGTTACATGAAGCTGGTTACTTAAACATCGTTCACAAGCCACTTCGATGCAACACGTTGATATCAGGGTTGCTACAATCTCTGGGTATCCAAGTCAAGAATCCGTCTCGGAAGCAGAATGCCAATGAGAAGATGCTGGCCGGCAAGCGCCTGCTTGTGGTGGATGACAACATGGTCAATCGAAGAGTGGCCAGTTCAATGCTACAACGTTATGGCGCCACTGTCGTCACTGTGAATGGGGGAAAACAGGCAATTGATGCTGTGAAGAAGCAAGCCGATGACCAGTATTTCGACATAATCTTAATGGACATTCAAATGCCTGAGGTACACGCACATTTATACTCACATTCAATTTTTTCTCCGTTGTTTCAGAGGATCTACTCTCTGCTTTGTTCAACGCATTTTGAGGTCTACTTTAGATTGCACAAGTCGCAGCAACCAGTTTAAAATTCGAGCCAATGTCATTTGCAGTTTGACGTTGGGTCGAATACCCTAGGGGTATTATAACAAGTTGAAAAGCAAGTCATTGTATGTATGGTACCATTAGATGCATTCGAAGTACCAAGTGTCCAATCCATCTCGAAGAGATTGCTTGGAACCTTGTTCTGTCTAATGTTTCTAGCATGCCACATTGGAACCGTGTGATTGTCACCTTCTCATGCTTGTTACTTAAGTGGTGTAATGTTGGCATTGGTATAACAAGTAAAAAATGTTTCTTGCACCAATCAAGGTGTAGGGTGTCTGGTTGTCTTGCTTGGACCTGTGCAATTTAAGAGACTCTTATTATGCTGTGATCGTATTAGTATTAACTTTCCGCTTTGTTTGCAAATTGTAGATGGACGGGTATGAAGCCACGCGTCTCATTAGAAGGTGGGAAGTTGACGTATGTGAACAATGCCGAGCTCTGGAGAAGATTGAATTTGATTTCGAGGAAATCAAAGAGTGCTCGCATCGCCGAATCCCCATAGTGGCCGTCACCGCCGACGTCATGAAGGGGACGCATGAGATGTGTTTTAGTGCCGGCATGGACGATTACATACCTAAGGTATGTGTTTACGGGCTTTTATTTTTAGTGTTTAGATTTTGATCTTCACCGACTCTTTTCTGTATGATCTCTCTCTAACTATGATGCCATTAGAGGAGAAATGTGCTTCAAATGGGCCTCCCCACACGACTTTTCCATCGCTTTTTGAACAATTGCTTTTTCTCTCAGTACTGTCAAAATTCCTTTCTTTCACTTTTTTTCTCAACAGTGTCGCTAATTCCTCGGTAGTGATATCATTCTCTATATTGATGATTAAGCAATGCTACTATTGTTTCATGGCTTGAATTGTGAAGGTTTTCTGTATGTAAAACTTGGCACTATTTTTCAAATGAACCTGTTCCAGTGAGCGATGTACTGTGCGAGGGTCCATAATCTCTCATATTTCTCTCTAACAATTCAACAATTCCTTCGTATCTGTTTTTGAATTTCAGATGCTTCCAGCTTACACATTTTTTCATGTTTTGTTGTTGTGGTGCCAGCCCCTTGATCAGAAACAGTTGCAGTTACTCCTGGAAAGGTTTCTCGAGTGTAGATTAGTCAATTTTCCAGGCTGTGCGCCAGGCTCATCCGCAAAGTAAAAAAACTCAAGGGTAACCCGAAGTGCTGGAAGTGTGGCAAGGAAGCGTTAACAGGTTGTTGCTTGAACATGGGACACCAGTGACTTGGGTTTTTTAAGGTTTTAGGGTTAAATTTGAGTTACCGTTTTTTTCAGTTAAATTTGATTTTTTCCAAGAGTTTTTGGGCAACTCCCTAATGAGAATCTTCATGGGGATGTTTGAGGATCATACGAAGACCTTTCTATGACAAATAGGGAGACCTCCGTATGATCGTAGGAAGATTTTCTTTATAATATCGTTGAAAACCTTGTTTTTTTAAAAACAGACCCTTGGTCTTTGTGAATATGTAGTTTTGTAGGGTACCAATCATTGTATTATTGTAACATATGCTTGTGTTTTGTGTGTTTTTGATTGTGTTCAGAGTGGCGTATTTTCAGCACCCATTAAGCTTACACTTTCACATGACATCATGCAGACCTGTTCACCCTCCCTTCATTGCTGGTAGTTTTCTTTAGCTCTTGTCAAGGACAGCTGCTCTCTACCGAGTAAGGAAATGGGAAGCGGTTCCAGTCTTTCGATCTGCAGGAAACTTTTTTGTCCATGGTAGATGAAGCTCTTGTTAGCTTCAATTTATACATTGCAGAGTTGTAAATATATTTTTAGTCTAAACCCAGACTCAGTGAACATTTGGGATGTCCACATTCGACAGTCGTCTTGAATGTCCAGGATTCTAGGAACCGACATTTTTATTGCGCAGTTCGAGAGACTGTCAATGATTTTTTTTTTTTTCCTTGCAGACATGATGAAACGAAAGGACTTTCTGAGCACTTGTTGCACCGCTTCTGGAATTGAGTATCTTCATCTTTTCTATTCCGTTTTTCTGAATGTGTTTCATCGTGTTGGGCTGTCTCACTATCCAATGTTGTGTTGGTAAGGTAACTACACCTCCCATTATTATATTGAAAAAGTTTTGTGGGGTCTTGCTGGTAAATCAAAAGGGGATTCTAGATTCTCTTAGAATTTATTTTTTGGATACCACATGAGTAAACTATGAATTTTTTAAAGTGCTGAAAATAGGCGTTTCTAAAACCAACCATAGACTCTCATGAATAGGAGTACATATTTCAGGCAAGAATTTGTAGTGGTTGGGTTTAAGGTATGACCATACCAAGACTTTGTCAAGAGGGAGCAGTTTCAGCTCACAATCAGATAACAAGTAGGTCTCTCTTACTGCGCACATTTGTTGGAGTCCCTTACCTTAACCCCTAAAGTCCCATTGTCCCCTCGGGGGACAATTTGGAATTTGGGCAGGTTCTTATGGGCTGAAATTTTACCCTAATTTCTTAAAACTTTTTTTGAAGATAAAAAAGCTGATAAGCTATGTGGGAATATAATTTTTATTTCAAACAATGCCCTGAAGCAAAATTTATACCACAAAGGCCTAGAACTAAACTTAGCAGGCGGCACAAAAAATATTGCAAAAATTTTTAAATTTAAAAAAAAAAATTCCTCAAAAGATTATGTTTTTTGTTTACATCTGAAGCTTTGATTCATTCTATTTTGAATAGTGATGTGAAAGTTATGAACAATCTTATTTTTTGGGCAATCTAAACATCTTTTTGAAAAAATACCTTATAGGATTCATTTCAGAAGGCAATTTTCAATTTTTTTCAATTTTTTTTTCTTAAAAAGGTTAATTTTGCTTGCTAGAACAATCTCACCATTGGGATTATTGTATTTCAATCCCATCTAAGAGCTATTAACAATTTAGTTTCTCTTTCAATCTTGGATCTACTTCTACTTGACAATTTTTTGAAGTATTAAAATCAAGTTGTTATTTTTTGAGATTTTTTTCTTAGACTCCCAACTCAATTCTTTAACACAATAAAATTCTAATTCAAATTTCATAGTGCAAATTTTTTCCACAAATAGCGATCAAAGTCATCTAAAATTGCAGTCTAGTGTTCAAAAAAACTTGTTTTTTCAACTTTGAATGCTCATATCTCTCCATCTGTACGGTCAAACTTCATGAATTTCTTATCACACAATCTCAAACAAGTAAAGTTCAAGATCCTACGGTTCAATTCCAAAAAAAGTAATTTTGTTTGTTTTTTTGGACAAACACAGTAGAAATGGTAGTTTTGAGTGGTTTTTGACAGAAAATGGCCTTGGACCCTTAGGGCTTAATTCTTGAAGATAATTTTGTAGAAGTTGTTCACACTGGAGGAGAGGGCTTGTCAAATTCCGTCTTCGTGTTCTCAAGTTCGACTGTTATGTTATTTTAGTTCGTTGTATTTTGTTGTGGTAGGGTAGGAGCCTCTGCAATAGGGATAGTCACACCTTCTTCACTTTGCACTTGGAGAATGGAGAATGGAAAGGTGGCGGCTTGGGGTTGGCTTCATGTTGGTAGAATATACTTAAGTGCTTATATCTTCCACACTCCTAGTCTTCACCTCTCGAGGTGAAGGTTGGGAGTGCGGAAGATATAAGCACTTAAGAAGATTCCTTTGTGCCCTACACTTTTACCTTTTCATGCTACTTTACCTTTGTTGTTGCCGATTTTCCTCCAACTTTATGTCTAATCTTAGGTTTAGGTAAGTTGCTTCTTCACTTTTTTCATTCTCCACTCTCAACACATCTTTTAGGGGTGTCACACCTCCTTCACTCACCCCGGCTTCCCATTGTCTCCTCCAAACCCTCACCAACTTCTCATTCTCCATTCTCCAAGTGTCAAGTGAAGAAGGTGTGACTACCCCTAATGTAAACTGATCCTAATTATGTAATTATGTAACTTTGATCTTACACATAACTGTGGAAACGTTCACTTTGTGACTTTGCTGTGACAGGAAGGAGACAAGCAACAATTTCAGAAGTTGAACTTGTGTAAATTTTTTAGGGTAGGACGGACTGCCATTTCTCGCAATATTGCCCCCAAGTCATGAATATCTGCAAGAACGAAAGATTTCAATCAGCCCTCTTGAACCATATTCTCCGAAACCATCATAAAATCGAAACCTCGACACTCAAACTCCCGAAAACGACCTCTTAAAAGTACACATGTTGCATCGAATCCTCAGACTCCTGCAACTGCTTCACCTTGAGAGTGCTTTCACCCTTCACTCTTACTTCATACCAGTGTAAGTCACCCTCCAAGAACAGAATTGCAGCTTGAGACTCACAAGATTTACACTCCAAAGACAACACAAAAAGAATGCTTGTACCAGTAAAGAATGCTAGGTGAGTACGGGACTTAAGAGCATCCCCACCAACCTGTTCTGTATCCCTACCCCTATCCCCCTTCTTCATCCAAAAAGGTGAAGATACAGAAGCCCCTCCCCACCAGTCCTTCCCCAAAACCCAGCCAAGTTACTTAGTTCTCATGTCAAGTTACTGTGGTCCTTGATGGCCTGATGGGAGAACCTTACCTGATGGGAGAACTTGAGCTGATGGGTGACCTGAGTCTTGATGGAAGACACGAGTATATGATAAATTTTTTTTTACTGTTTTGCATAAATGTTTAGTTCATGCACTCTAATTAAACTCAAAGAATTCACGAGTTATTTATTTAATTAGTTTAGGAGGTGTACCCTCTACATTTACATAAAAATTACATTATTACTTTTTTAACCCCTAAACGTTAGAGATTATGTTTTCACCACAAACGCTCCAAAACTGTCCTTGCATTTACAAGCACCAAATTCTAGATGAAAGACATTCATGGACACATGTAACCGTTGGATCTTGTAGTAAAATAGTTTGAAAAGATGTGGACAATATTTCAGAATTTTCCACCGTGTAGATTCCAAAAAATTAACTTTTGAAGTGACAAAAATCTGTTTTTTGACCCTGTGAAAACATGGGCAGACGCACTTCACAAGGTCACATTTGTATGACAAAATGTCCAAATGGCGGTTACTCTTTGGATTCATTCCTAAAGTCAAGTTCTCTACATGCTTGAAACTTTTTAGATCATTTGGAATTGCACAACATATGGGAAGAAAATAGTAAGTAGAAAGAAGTACAAAATGATTCAAAACACTAAATTGTTAAGAATTTTATTATAAAATTGAAAAACTACAATCCCAACAGTGGTAATGTAGTAATAAACAATCTACACCTAATGTTTTTATTTTTTTCCAAAAATATTTAAAATTGAGTTAAATAAACGACTTCCAAGTTCATTTTAGAGTAGAGATTCCATAACTATCCACAAACTAACTCAAACTAAAATTCCTCACAACTTTCATTTCATTAATTAGAATGGAATGATTGAAAACTCACCACATATATAAAAACCTAGATAATCAATTTCAAATTTTTATATTTTGTAAAAATAATGTTCAAAGAAAAAAATTTATACTACCCAGGCTGCCTACCAAACATTGAAAATTACATGTCATGCACAAACTTTTGAACCATGTAGTCAAAAGTCATGAAAATTGTTGTGCCTTAAAGTTACTCTTGGGGCACACATTGTGTGAAATTTTTAAAGAAAAAAAATAAAAATAATGTAGGGAGCTACCCAAAATTGCTATGTTGCCAAAAAACATTGTTTGGACATTTAGGGGTTAAGTAATGAAGATGTCACATACATCTTATTGCTATTGTCTTATACTTAATTAATACTATGACTTCAACCTCAACCTTGACCTACAAATTCATTCTTCCTTTCCTTGCCCAATGATGCTCAATAAGGTCATTTCTAAGGTTAAAGAATCTTGATTCATTCTTCACTTGCCTTGAACCTTCTCAATATTCAACAAATGTTAAACCACGTTGTGCAAGTGCGGCATCACTCCTTTCATAATCAACAGGAAGAAGTCCATCATCCCTTTCATTTTCAATAATCATGTTATGTAGAATTATACATGCCATGACTATATCCTCAATCATTGTTAATTTCCATTGCTTGTTTGATTGTTGTATAATCCCCCATTTTATTTGTAGAACACCAAAACAACGTTCAATGTCTTTTCTAGCCGCTTCTTCCATTTTTGCAAAATGTGCTTTCTTTTGTTCTTCTGCTCCGTGGAGAGTTTGTACAAAAATTGCCCATGGTGGATAAATTGAATCCGTTAGCAAATAATATCCTCTATAAGGATTACCGTTCACTTCAAAGCTTAAATCATGAGTTTGATTTTGAAGATAATTATGCAAGACTGGGCTACTATCTAAAACATTTATGTCGTTGTTAGTTCCAGACATACCAAAAAAAGCATGCCAAATCCACAATAATTGATCACATATACCTTCCAATATGATTGAATAATTACCGTCTTTGTCAATAAATTGACCATGCCAAGCCGTGGGACAATTCTTCCAATCAAGGTGCATGCAATCAAGCGATCCAAACATACCTGGCCAACCTCTCTTCTGATTGACTTCCATTTGTTTTATTATATCTTCACGAGTGGGTTTGCGCAAGTATTGCTCTTCATAAAGTTTTCTTCTTGCTTGCACAAATTGTTTTAATGATTCCATTGCGGTACTCTCTGCCAATTGTACATATTCATCACATGCATCTGCTGAGAATCCATAAGCCAATTGCTTTATAGTTGCAATGCACTTTTGCATACTGGAAATACCTAGTTTGCCCGTGGGCCCGTGGCGTCTGGTCTTTGCTTAAAATACTTATCTTGCATTTCAACATCCTTGACTATCTTCAAAAACAATTGCCTTGACATTTGGTACCGCCATCGAAAGTGGGTTTCAGTGAATAGTGGACTCACTGCAAAATAATCTTTCACGATTTGGTTGCACGTTGCTTCCAATCTCGGTCTAAATTGCCTTTATTACAACATTACAACCATTGAGATTGACATTTTTCAATTCTATAAATACATTGTTTATAATTTAGTATTTTTAATCATTCTCTACTTCTTTCTACTTACTATTTTTTTTCCTAAGCATGTAGTCAAGTTAACTTGAGGAATGAATCCAAAGAGTAACCACCATTTTGGAAATTTTTTCATACAAATGTGACCTTGTGAAGTGCAGCTGCCTGTATCTTCACAGGTTAAAGAAAAGGATTTATGTCGCTTCAAACGTTAATATCTTGCAATGTACATGATGAAAAATTCTGAATTTTTTTCCACATCTTCTCAAACTATTTTACTACAAGATCCTACGGTTACATTTGTCCAAAAATGTTTTTAATCTAAAAATTGGTGCTTGTAAATGCAAGGGCAGTTTTGGAGCAATTTTGGTGTAAACATAGTCTCCAACATTTAGGGGTTAATTTGATCTCAAGCACACTTATTAGTTGCTTAATTAGTAACTAATGCATCTCCACCAATTCTTCCCTACCTATCCCTATGCGGATTAAAAAAGATCAAATATGGGGATAGGGAATGAGAGTTTCCACCAATTCTTCCTTATACTTTGAACATTTCAACAAGTTCAATGTGATTATCTTTGTTGTTACTAGTTTGTCTAGAATAAATATTTATAGTGATAAAATTTAATAAAACACCATTAAAGTAAACTAACTCATTACTGTTAGTTTTCCAATTCAGTTAGTAAATCATCCCAATTCCGTCACCTAACTTTGTCCAAAAAACATCAGAATTCATTCTTCTTATGACATAAATTAAAGCGTTCTATGATAAAATCTATTTTTTTATGACAATGAGGCATAATGTGTCACTCCATCAATGGTGAATATTTTGTACTTGACTTGGGTGGTTATGGGTTCATTAGGAAATGTTTATTACTCTAGTCTATTGGTGGTTTTGTAATTTCTGATTACTCCAAAAATTCACAAAAATTACAATTTTAATCAAAAAATTATAATTCTGCTTGGGTTTGATTTGTGAAACAAGCCCACACCTCTGAAAAATATGTGCCCCTATTGGAATTAGTCCCAAGATATTCAGATTTCAAATAGGGGGGTGATAGGTAGTTCTACCTTAGCTTTCACACAATATTTTGAAGAATTACATCACATGTAATGAAGCGGTAACATATATTTTCCAATCATTTCAATCATTGTACATTTTTGTTGGCAAAATGTATGCATGTACAATAAGTATAGTGGTTTATATTTCTTGTAACAAAAAGAGAGTATTTTCATTTATTTCCAAATTTGTCCTCAATGTTTTTTTCTTATAAAAAAAGTCCAGAGTTATCAAATAATTTCAATATCAATTTGTTTTCAACTTATCATAATTAGGTTAAATTCCATTTAAGTACACACCAATCAATAAATTAATTAGTGACTAAACCTGCACATAAAACAATGTAATTGTCCACATCAATCACTATAGAACGTTATTAAATATAAGAATTAACGTAACTCATTTGTGGTACAATACAGGGCACTCTTGATGGTACGAGCACAGGTCAAGAAGGGAAAATGCTGCAGACAAGGGGTAATTAAGAAGGGGAAATGCTGCAGAAAGGGGGTAATTGTGAAGGGGAAATTGGATACAGGTTACCAAACCTAAATTCCCTATAGGAGAGGGCTCTTAAACAGTGCGGGCATTTTCAACTGTCCAGTAGGAGGTTGTAAAATGGATACCTGATTGTGGGAAAATGGCCTCTTGATTACATCAGAGCATGATAAGATTTGGTTTATACTTCTTCAATGGATGATTTAAGAGCCACAATGGGTTCTTTCCTAACTATAGGAGAGGGCTCGAAAACCAACCGGGCATTTTCAACCATCCAGTAGGGGCTCTGAAATGGACATGTGAATTGTGGAAAATGGAAATGTGAATTACACTGGAGCTTGATGAGATTTGTTTTAACTTCTTCAATGGATGGTTTAAGAGCCACATGGGGTTCATTTCTAACTAAGTGGTTAGGTGTCTACTAATTTAATTCAAAATTAGAATTTGTTGTTCACCTACCTTCTTACAAGCATTGAAAAATCTGAAATAATGATTAAATCAAGCATTCATTTCAGATTTAGAAAGGGATGCTTTTAAAAACCATTTCAATTGCTTTATACATGTTGCAATGCTAGTTTTCGAACAAGGCCTGATTTTTTTTCAAACTATGCATGGATGGGTTTCTAAGGGCCTATGATCACAAGTAGGGACCTATAGCAGATTGTGTTCAAAAATTCATAACTAATTCAATAATGCTTCAAAAAATATGAAACAACTTGAGTTAGATTCCTCGTCTATTTTTCTTTGACTGAAAAATAAACTAAAAATACTTCCATCTGAGGAGATACATGAAAAAAGCAGATCAGTGCTTAGATGGTCATTTTTTCAGCCTCTTACCTTAATTGGATAGGTGTCTATTAATTTTATTCAAAATAAGAATTAGTTGTTCAACTATCTTCTTACAAAGGTTAAAAAATCTAAAATAATGATCGATTCAAGCATTCATTTCAGTTTTAGAAAAGGTTGCTCATAGAAACCATATCTGTTACTTTTTACATGTTGCAATGCTAGTTTTTGAACAAAACCATATTTTTTTCGAAACCAAGCATGTGTGGTTTTTCAAGGCCTAGGAATCACAAATAGGGACCTATGCCAGATTTTGTTTGAAAATTCATAACTAATTCCACAAAGCTCTGAAAAATATGAAACGGCTTGGATTAGATGCCAATTCTACTTGTCTATGAAGGAAAATTCACTGAAAAATATTTTGAGAGGTTTTACCTGCCTAAAATTCAGTTCCAGTGCTTACATGGTTGGTTTCTGGACCTTCTACCTTATCCCTCATCTGATATGGGGGATTGGGACCCCTCCTCCCTCAAAATTTGGGGATACAGGATGTTGGTGGGGGCAAGTTCTTCCCTATCCGGATGAATTTCATCCATATAGGGATAGGGAAGCAAGTTGGTGGGGATGCTCTAAGGACAGTAGATTGCAGACGGAACTCACGGAAGTTGGCAACAGATTTATCAGTTTGAGGAAAAATCAATAGCAAAATGAGATTATGAAACGTGAATTTCGGTGACACATTACACTTACAACTTCACAATGCAATCGTGCATTGCGCATTTTCATTCTGAACTTTATTGGGATTTGTGTTGAAACCAACCCTTTTTTTTTTTTTGAAAAAGTGTCAACATGAAGCATTTCATGATCACTTAAAATTTGGTGAAGCATTTTATTTCTTCGTACATCCATATTTTGTACCATAAAACACTTTTCAATCAAATTCATACACTTTTTCATCCAAATTTGACAGTTTCATCCATATTTTAAATTGGATTGAAACTTTTTTGGCAAAAAAAGATTGCTTTTTCTTAGTGAAAAAAAAAATTCACTAGGAAATGGTGCTTTTTGGCTCCAGTTCGCCCAAAAAAAGGGTTGGTTGAAACATGTTCAAGAGCCTCTAAAGCCTACTATAGCTCTAATACCAAAGTCTCCAAAAAACACTAGAAGTTTAGTGCAAAAGAAATCAGCAGGTAGAGTGGAGCACATAGAAGCTCCATGACGGAATGATGATCAAAATTGTTAATAGCTCTAAGATGGAACTGAAACACACTAATCTCAATAGTGAGATTGTTTGAAATAGCATACTAAACCTTGCGGAACTTTTGTTTCCTAAATTTTTTGGAAATTGAGTTCAAAAACAAATTCAGTATGTTATTTTTTCAAGAATTTGTTTTGATTGCCTACAAAACAAGAAGCTCTATAACTTTCACATCACTTATTCAAATGAAATGAATTAAAGTTTTTCATATAGACAAAAATATAATCTATGAGGAAAAAAAATTCATTTTTTTATTTCAAGTTTTTGTGGATTTCTTTTGCTACCTAGTGAGTTGAAATTTGTACTTAGGATGGCATAACTTTTTCTCCCTAGTACTAATTGGAATAAAAATTGTATTCTAAGAAAGCTAATGTGTTTTTATATCTTAAATTTTTTTTCTAAGAATAATGACAAAAATTGAGACTCCAAAGACAATGGGACTTTAGGGGTTAAGGTCGATGCAAGCCTCTACATTCACATTTAAAAGTACAAGTTCATCCACAAACTCTTGTTTTGAGGGACTCAATCACACTCTCCATATGCACCTAGTAAATAGATAATGCACTAGTCACAAATCTTCATATTTAGAATGTAAAACAAGATTTCATCACAAATGTAAAGCCATCTTCAATTGAATGCACATAGAAAATTGGATTAACAAGCAAATATTTTTTGAATCATTGATATAGAATTAGAACTTGAAAATATTATCATTAGAAGTGCATCAAAAATTCGTAATTAAAACTTTGGACAAACAAAATAGACCATGTTAGAAGTAAGCTTACTACTAGAAGAAAAAAATGAACAGAGCTACAACAAATCAAGCTTAAGACAAGAAATTTATAACAATTCATTGACTTTTTCCTCCTCTTGAAAATTTCAAAAAATTCAATTTGGTTTTCAATATAATTTTCTACATGCACACACTATGGTGAAACTTTCAAAATAATTTGAAATATTTTGAAATTGATATATATTTTTTCAAAATAGAAAAAGTAATATCAAATATTTACAGAAAAACTTGAAAGTTATAAACACATAAAGTAGAGTGATAATATAATTTTTGAAAATTAGTACTCCGTAATAATTATTTTAATTTAAAAACAGTGGAGTGGCAAAATGGAGTATATAGAGTGAAGAATTTGGAAGTTTGACTAAAGTAAACCATCCTATGACAAGTAGAATGATTGGTTTCCATGTATGCATTGTTGCCAATTTAAAAAAAAATTCTATATGAAGACAAATGTGAGAAATGAGGAGAGTAATTGAAATTTTATTGTTTTTGAAAAATTATTAATTTGTTATGAATTTTTGAAGTGTGCTACCCAATTGGCCCAAAAGAGACATAGATTACCTCTAAACCAACAAAAAGCATATCCATAATGGTCACCTAAAGCAATCACAATATTTTCTAACATGGCCACAATATTTCTTGATATAGCCACAACATGAAGGCCTAAAAAATTCACTTCTTGTGATGACTTTACACTAAAAAGGTGGAAGTTCCTATTGCATTTACTAATCACTCCATCACCATCATCCAAGACATTGATTGTGTCCAGCCCTTTTTTGGGGGGCAAAATGGAGCTAGAAAGAACCATATCATAGTGAAAATCTTTTTTTGACAGAAAAGTTTCAATCTAATTTAAAATATGGATGAAATTGTCAAATTTGGATGAAAAAGTGTATGAATTTGATTGA
Source organism: Rhytidiadelphus loreus (assembly GCA_947034895.1). Taxonomy (NCBI): domain Eukaryota; kingdom Viridiplantae; phylum Streptophyta; class Bryopsida; order Hypnales; family Hylocomiaceae; genus Rhytidiadelphus; species Rhytidiadelphus loreus. The sequence goes on along the minus strand of OX344761.1, from coordinate 48,954,778 downwards.
AAAGTGTTTTATGGTACAGAAGATGGATGTACAAAGAAATAAAATGCTTCACCAAATTTTAAGTGATTGCCAGAAAAAAAAAGGGTTGATTGTGTCCATTAACTCAACCTAATGTTAGCCCAAATGTCATTTATTGAAAAAAGTGAGTCATTGGTTAATGCAAGACTATAACGAATCATTCCCTACACTGAATAGTGAAATTATGTTGCTTGAATTAATTAGTTGCCTTACCCCTAAGAAAGTTACTTCACAAACCATCAAAGTCAATAGATATTTCTACAAATATTTCCATTTTTTATACATGGATATTCATGAGTCCCAATTACAACAATACCTAATTCAAAAATAGTGCATTCTTATACAATACTAGTAAATATTTATATAGTGTCAAATGTCAAGAAATTAATGTGGGACAACCTAATTTCACTATTTGCTTGCCTGACTCATAAGCTGGTCTCCCTTACATGGCCATCACAAAGGAAAAAAATTGAGCACGTGTTTGAAGGCAATTGGCTGCAGCAGGATTAAATGCTTCAGTCTTCCCAAATGGAGACTTACATGACGACTTAAGTTATTGCCGACCTGCAGAAAGCCATCTTTGACCTGGTCTTCCAAGCAAGGATACTTCAAAGAAAACCATGCAAGCAACTACTCTAAATTGGGGATTATTACTTTTACTTTACATAATTTCATTTCTTTTTTTTACATGTTTTTGTTTTCATTTTTCCTTAAATGGGGAGACCCCATTGCAATAGCTCTAAAACAGAAGCAATAATGTGCAATGGAGCTGGGCAGGCGGCCAAGAAGCACCGTAGTCCCAAAAGAAAAAGAGCAAAGTTGTGCAGGTATCACTTTTTTACTATGAATAAGGGGTGGGAAAAATTCAAATAAGGATATGGGTAATTATAGCTAATTTTTGTAATTTTAAATAAAGTTACCGCATATCAATAATGCATTATTTTACCAAAGTATGTAGGTTTGAACTAGGTATTTATCCCAAGTATCATGTGGGACCCACCCCTAGGTATCATCTAAATAGTTGTCCAAATCAATATCATGGATGGTAGGATATCACCTAGGTAGTTGTCCAAGCCAATATCGAGGACGTGGGTACCCACTATGATGCTATTATTGATATTGATACCTATGTCCAACCCTATGTACCCACACAACTTTGGAAAAGAGGGAAGTTAGCCCAGAACTCAGATCAGAATTTCTAAGTATAGTCGCAATTCGGAAGCTCGTGATCTGATTTTTGCGGCAACCAAAGATGAGGACTTGACAAATTCTCGATTTGTTTGCAAAAAGGCCCGAGTGCTTTATAACCTTGCCTTCAAACCTTGTCGAGCACTGGAGTACCTTCAAAACGAATTCTCCTAACTTGCGGTGCATCTGTTGAAATTAGTGTCGGTGCTGCTACAATAACTCGAGATGCTCCGAACTGAAGGTTATTATTACAAGCAGGGAGACAGCATAACATTTACTTAGCAGAGTGGGAAATGCACAACACCTATAGTGAGGACTAACGAAATAGAAAGCATCAAGCTGGTAAACTTAAAATAGAATACAATGGAATCCAAAAGAATTGAAACGGTTGTCAAAGGTTGGCACTCAGTTGGCATTTCGCACTTGTACTGTATAACTTAGTTATCACTCCGTAGTCCGTACCAATTACTGGATCTTTTTTGTCAACACACATGATTCCGTTGCCCTCATAATGCTGATTCTCATTCCAAACGATGCTAAGACCTGGAATGTGACTAAGCTCATTTCTCATTGGAAATTATGAATCTTGAGTTTTATTGCACATGCAGGCGGCCTTTCTCGCTCGGAATGATGTAATCTTATATCTGAATACGCTCCAGTTCTTTCCACTAGCATGAATCTGGTTATAATGGTATTGCAGGTCGCATCACAAATTATGGATAATTGAGAGTACTCAAGAGATGTCTCTACTTCAGTTCTCATTCATTTGATTAAAACAGAAAAAGAAGAAGAAGAAGAAAGGAGCACTCTCTAGCCCTAATCAAGTAGTCATGTCTTCCTTCACCCTTCTCTTGTCCACAAGTCAGACTCTTCCCCTAAAATCTGCTCACATTGGTTTCATCCCTGGTTTCTTCAAAACAAGCACTGACACCTGAATTACAAAGAAGCGGAGATTCAGTCACAGCAAAAGGATGGGCACTTGGGTGCACGCCAACAATGGTTGGCAGCTTTAGTTGAGAGTCCAGGTGAGATCGAATCCTGTGTCAACAAATCAGTCAACAACTCTCACAGCTGTTGAATGGCATGCACAAAAAGCAGGTCCAATAATGCGAGCTCCCCCAAATGCTCCCTCCCTCGTCCTCAGCTAGCTCTTGGAAAAAAATCACTACACAGGATGGATGGACGCATCGCCAACGACGACGACGCTTATAAAATTAATATACACAAAAACTATGTATAGTGAGGACGACGACGACGACTGTGATGACTCACAATCGGCCTCAGATTCGGCTTGCTACTCTTATCAATTGGATGTCAAAAGTTGAGGGTAGACATGTTATACAGTTAACCTAAAGGAATCAATTGATGCACTCGTCTAGGCTCTCATGGGACTCATATCCATGGGGTAGCTTCCCAAAACACGCAAGAACGTGGCAAACTCTTGCAAATGGCCCAACGCGTTCTGCGCGCGCACATCCGCCATGGACGCCTCGAAGTCGATGTAGAAGAGGTAATCGAAGTATTTGGCGGTGCCGTTGTTGCTGTCGTCCACGACGCGCAGCGGGCGCTTGCGTTGCGGCCGGCTCTCAATCTTGGTGAGGTTCAAATCCCGCAGCGCGAACACGGAGAGCGCTTTGAACAGCACGCCTGGCCCTTCGTCCAAAGTGAAGACAATACTCGTTTTGTACTTGCGATCAATACGCGGAATCACAGGCTCCCTGGCGAGCATAAGAAAACGCGTGACGTTGTCCAAGTCGTCCTGGATCCCGTCCATGAGAATCTCCAGCCCGTAAATCTCCGCGGCGCGCGCGCTCGCGACGGCGCCCGTGTCGCGCAAGTTGTGAGCCGCGATGAACTGCGCCGCGCCCGCCGTGTCGTCCACAGCCTCGCGCGTCACACCCAGCTTCGTCAGCGCGTCCTCGCACTGCGAAAGCGCTTGCGGGTGACTCACCACGCGCAGAAGCTCCTCTTTCTTCACGCCTGGCACGCCCATGAGACAGTGGTGAACCGCGAGCTGAACCTCCCCGACGATATGCAGCCGGTGACGCAACAGCAAGTCATAATTGCGGTGAATCGAACCCCCGAGCGAATTTTCCACGGGGAGCACCGCGCGGTCGACTAACCAAAGCTCAACGGCGGAGAATGCGGCCTCGAACTGCTCGCACGGCACGGCCTCGCAACGCGGGTACGCCTTCGCGGCCGCGGCTTCGCTGTACGCGCCGGGCACGCCCTGGTAGGCCACGCGCAGATCCGAGTTCTCTCGCGGCGGAAGTGCCAATTCGGTGATGGACAGAGGCTTCGGCAAGTGCAGACTCCGCATATTGCTGGTGGAAACCTCCATCGCGGTGCCGTTCCCGGGAGATTGCATGCTCAGATCCTGCTTCTCCTGCACCTGCGTCGACATCTCCGCCATTTCCTTCCCCACGGCGCCATTCTGCGTCACCTTCTGCAGAAACGCGTTCGACGCGGGCCACGAACTCGAAGGCGCCGAAGCGCGAACGGATTGCGCCCACTCCTTCCGCTTGCCAAACCGCCGCACCAACACCTTCTGCGTCGCGGACTTCCCCAATCCGTCACGCTTCAAAGCTACGTCGCCCAGCATCTCGAAGCTCATCACTCGCTCGCCAGGACAGACGCGTAACGCCATTGCTGAGCTCTAAAACCCCAACCCCCAAACCTCACCCAAATCAAAAACCCACAAGCCTCCACACAATTTCAAGCACCACCAATTCGTCACGGACCCCAATTGGCAACCAGTTCGACTGAAAGCTCCACACAAGGGATTCAATTCGCTTCAATCCAATTGGATTCGCTTCAGGCTACGAAGGAATTGAGCATTGGCAGGTAGCAATAAGGCTTTTGTGCAGATGGCTCTGGAGAGAGCTAATAACTTAGGAGTGCAGCGAGTGGACTGGGGAGCTATGGCGATAGGGCATGTGAGTGAGTATGTGAAGTGATCGCAGCGGCAATGGCGAGAGGGGCGAAGTGGGGGGGCTTTGGTCAATGGCGACGCCGGGGCCCAACGTTGCTGCACGGGGGCTGCGCGTGTAAAAAGCCGCAGCTGCATCTTGAAAAAGGACCCCGGAAGCCTGGTTGGGGCAGGGAAGGTCAACAGCAACGACCTCTTTTTTCCAACTTCCTCCAACTGGAGGGAACTTAAAACTCTCTTTTTTATTTCACTGTATCTAAGTGACAAGACAAGCAGTTAATAACCCCTCGAAGGACTCTGAGGCCGAAAAGTGGTAGAAAAATGGTGGATGGATGATTTCATTGCTCAATGTAGAAACAAAGAATGCACCTATTGGTCCAATAATTAGGAAAAAATTGGTGACTCTCTTGTTCATGGGGGGTGGATCCTTATGAAGGTAAGTAAGGTAAGACACCCTAAAGTGTCCCTTGTTTTTTACTAATTCATAATTACTATTATTAAACCGATCAAGTTTTCTTGTTGGCAAGTGAAAGGAGGAGGATTCCAACTCACCAAAGAACATGACATTTGAATACCATCTAAAACCGTTTCTTCAACATAGGTACATACTAATTTTGAAGATGTACACAGAGTGATGATGGCGGTTTAGTGATGATGGCGGTTTTAGGCAGAGTGCGAAAGGGAGCTTACTGAAGCGGAGATCTTGCAATAAAAATAATTCAGTTAAGTAAAGACGGAACGCTGGGGGTCTTAGAAGAATACCCAGTTGACAAGTGGCACCAACTAACTCAGTCTTAACTTCGTCAGGGTTGGACTCCAAGTCTCCAATAACTTAAACCCTAAACCCCCAGTAAAGCAGGGAGTCCGTCCTACTTCTCCTTGACTTGGAAATTGCCAAACTGCTTCAACTGCTTTTTTGACTTTAATTCGGCATCACTTCCAACTCTCCTCCTTGAGTTCACCAAATGCTCCATTGTAGGACTCTGGAAAGGTCACGGAAAGCAGCCTTGCAATTCAAGGCCTCTTGACGGGGGACTACCCCTGAAATAATTGGAATATTAATAAAGCATTTGAGAATGGTTGCTAATAACAAAATATAGTAGCTTTCGTTGGATTGTGTTGGAAGTCAAAAAGGGATTTGTTAGGTTCTCCTCACAAGTGGTTTTAGGAGTGAATGTAGGAATACAACATGAATCATTCAAAGTGCTCAAAATAGATTATCACTCGTAGGTTGTCATGAACAAAGGTGGCACATTGTAGGTGAGAATCTATAGTGGTTGGTTTTAGAAAGAGATTCTAGTGGAGTTATCTTACACCCAAGTCTCAAGTTTCAACTTTCTTCTCAAGATTAGTTATTATTTTCCTTCGAACAACAAGCAACTACACTACAAGAGACATTACATGCCCTTGTAGCATTGGCTCACTTCTTGAGTAAGGTGGCTGCTCAAACTTCCCGAGGATGGATTTTGTCAATGCAAAGCCTCCTCTCCTTCAATCTAGAGCCAATAAATGAGGATTTGGAACAAGCGTTTGAGAATTTAGCAAAAATGCAAAACCCGACCAATTCAACCTTCGATTCAAAGTCCACTTCCATTACCCTCTTCAAAATATCCCCCAAAACGCTATCATAGAATGCATGTAAAGGGCCTGATTGGAACTTGGAGCTTGTTGCAAAGCTCTCAACATTGTTTCTCTTTCCTCCGCTTTCGAGTCGAATCAGATTTTGAGGGGAATAAAGAAGAAATGAGTGCCGTGGAGCTTTGGGCAATTGAAACAAGTAAAGTCTAAAGTGCCGCTCACTTGAATGCACTGCAACATCACTCTGAACTGCAACCGAAGCTGATGACTCTGTTGCCAGGAAGGCTCTGGGCAGCTTCGTGATGCAAGGTCAATGAAAAATTCTGCGCTCAAATCCTCCTCACTAGCAATCCCCACATGAAATGATATAAGTTAACCCCTTAATGCCTCAATCCTTTTTCAAATTTTCACACATTTTTGCTTGTATCTTTGTACAATAATACCATTTACCAATATTTTATGAAATTGGACATAAAAGAAGGTTGTCTTTTCAAGATTCAAGTGTTACATTGGATGAATGAGAAGGTAGTTGGATGAAACAACGCCTGCAAGCCCTATGTTCATCGTCCAAAATATGGACACCGGAGCGCTTAAGGGTTAAGGTAGAGATACCTAAAACAGATAACTTAAACCGAAGATTAGACGTGATTCTCGTTCGTCTCAATTTCTGTTTCACTATTTTTCAAGTAAGGCAACTAATAAGTCATAAAAAAATTTGTGTCAATTATAAAATGGTCAATATTTCTGGTTTTCAATTATCTAAGGGTGATCTTATATCTATTCAAGATAATTTTTTATATTTCATTAGATAAAAAATAAGACAAATTTTTCAAAGGAACCAAATATGGAGAATAAAACCTACTCATTTGGAGGTTAATTATATAAAACACACCTCAATCCTTTTTTGAATTTTGGAGCATTTTTGCTCATATCTTGGTATATAAATCTCACTTATCGCAATTTCATGAAATCAGTCGTTAGAGAAGGTTGTCTTTTCAACATTAAAGTATTACATTGGATGAATGAGAAGTTAATTGGACTAAATAGTGACTACAAACCCTCCATTCATCATGTAGAATATGGACGTCAAAGCGCTTAAGGATTAAGTATCTCAACGTGTAGGATAAGGGAATTTTTTTGAGAAATTGAGCTCAATGTGCACAATAATAAAGATGAGGAAAGGTGCAAAAAAAAAAGGAAATTTTTCCTTCAAAAATGAATATTTTATTCAATATCAATGTGGTTTTTCATCTGAGCCCATCCTTTTCTCATAGCTTCACCTAAAACAACTAGCTCTAGAACCCTATTACTAATCTAATGTGAGTCCCTACAACCACACACTTCATATATGTAGGAAGAGAGATAAGTAGATAGGAAGATGCATGAGAAGAGAGAAAAGAGAAATCTTTTTCAATCAACACGGCATCCAATTGTACACCACTATAGAACATTGTACTGTATCATTACAAGGGGTCTCTCCATTTTAGATATCTCTACCTTAAAATCCATTGGATTTCTTTGGAGTAGTACTTTGAGTAGTCTTGAAAGGTGGAAATTTAGAACTTGAACTTTATCACTTTAGGGAAAAATGTAAGAGTTTATTATTCACCACAATTGATCAAATTTGAAAAATTTGGAACTCATATTTGAAATTAGAGACCTCGAAAGACTTCCAAGAGCTTACAAATTACAAATGAACCACTCCAAAATAGTAAATAGTTTTTTCTTCCAAAGTCCCTATGCAATGGAAAATAAAACACATGGCTACACTACAAGCTAGAGGCTATATCCTTGTAGAACCAGCTCGCTTTTCGAGTGAGATTATGCAAAGTCTTCCTCTCTTTTCGATCTAGAGTCAAAAATTCAACACCCTACCCCCACCCCTAGCACTAAACTTCATCTAGACAACTTTGCACCCACTTATATTGTTTCTTCATTTGTAAAGTCAATTAACCCTTGAAGGAATTTGTTGTTTGTAGGTCCAAAACTACTTCAAAATACTCATATCCAAAGCAACGCTAAAATCTTCATCAACAAACCTACCAATAGGATCTTTTAGTTAATTTGTTAGAGCACATCCTCCTAAAGTTTCAAAATAAGAAACCTTTCTAAATGCAAGATCTTGATATTTGAATTTTGAAAAGAAGTATTTTCAACTCTTTCCAGATGGTTAGGTTTCATCTTTCAACCTTTTTATCCAAAAATGTATAGATCCTACAACTTGCAACTCTCCATAATATATTGAAGAAATAAGTTGGAAATACAGATAATAATTTTCAACAAAAATATTCAAATTCATGCTTGAAAAAAATAGTAACTGGTAAAGGTAGAGTATGATTTAAAATACTAAATTGTTAAGAATTTAGTTATGGAATTGAAAATTTTCAATCCAATGGTGTAATGGTGTAATAAACAATTTTCATCCTATGATTTTATTTTATTTTTAAATATTGAAAATGAAGTTGAATAAAAGACTTAAAAGTTTATTTTAGCTAGTATAGGGATTCCATAACTACCTATAGACTAATGGTTGGGAATATTTCCAATGGGTTGGAGACTCATAACTTTCATCTCATTAATAAAATGGAATGATTCAAAATTTCCACATATATGTAAATCTAAAAACCAAGTTCGATTTTTATTTCTTCAAAAAATGATTTTTTATGAGTTTCTTGGGTACCCATGTTGAGAAATAAATTTCATATCATACAATAACTTTTTAACCATACAGTCAAAAGTTATAAAAATTACTTGAAAAAATTGTTGCAACTTAATCCATAAACGACTCAGAAGACGTTTTTTGGTCAATGAATGGCAAAGAATCTCTCCATGTGGGACAGAAGTGCAACTATTCATCCTCCAAATTTTGTGTAAAAAGGCAATAGTTTTTACAATAGTTTCACTTCCAATGAATGCTTTTGCATTTTTTTAAGCCAACAATTCACACAAGTTCAAAACAATTGATTTCCATGGTGACTAGCTTGTCATTTAAGGGTTAAAGCTACTCCTCAACTACATGTGTGAAAACTTGAAAGAAAAAAAATGAAAATTCCTTTCATAAATGGATGACTCCAAATCCTATATTGCCAAAAATGCTAGATAAATAGTTATAAGAAAGTCAAGATTTGGACTTTGGATGACTTCATTGGAAGTATTTTTGAGATTAGGACGGCATAATTTTTACTCATAGGCACCAATTGAAATAAAAATATTATTTCCAAAAAGTGTAAATATATAGACACTATATCAAGCCTCGGGGGCTGTACTTAATTCTACTATAACAAACCACGTGCGAACAAGTGGTTTCTAATAAACTATAATTTCAACCTAAAATTTTGAACATTGTTTAATAATGACTATAGCTTTCTATTGCCAAAATTTCCAACTCAAATAAAATACGAAATGATTTCTAGAAGAGGTTGAAAATGAACTAAAATGGCATGTTTTTCAACTCAAATAATTATAGAGGACACATTTAGATGACCATTGAGTCAATATTCAACTCAAAATGAGCTTTCAATAATGAGTTATTTTTAGACAATTTTTTCTTTTATAATATAGGGGTGTGAAAGTTATTTTTCAGTTCTACAGTGTATCTTTTTACTTCAAAAATTTGTAACTAATTATTATTAAAAAATAAAAATATCAATAATTCAAAACATAAAATTTCAAAGTAGGAAAATCTATTCATATTTTTTAAATTTTGTTTTATTTAAAATTCAAAAAGTATATAGGGGGTCCAAAGTTTTGTTCGCACGTGGTTTCTAATGGACACTCTAAATGCCCCCCCGAGTACCAAGCACCGTTTGTAAAAAACACAAATTTTTAAAGTGTTGAAAATAAATGTACCCTAATCCAATCATAGACTTTCTTAAATAGAATGTATACATTTTAAGCAAGAAATGTATAGGGGTTGGTCTTAAGAATTAATTGCAATTAAGGATAGTTTTTTTATGGAATACTTTTGAAAGTAGCACTCTTTTTCTACAATTATTATAAAAGTATTTCATATTGTATAATTATAATGTGGATTGAAATATCTCCACAAGTAGAAAATATCTTAACAATCTAAAATTCTAAGCTTGCCAACAAAATCTCAATTAGAGTAGCCTATAGTAATTGCACTGGAAAGTATAGTCATTAGCAAATGAACGAATTAGGATTCCCTTTTTTGCTTGCACATGCATTTGTTAGTATATCCTTCCAATCCACAACAAACTTTCTCTTAACCTTTTGAGAAAAAATCAAGGTTTCTGCCAATTACAATTTGGTAAAGCATTGTATTTCCACATTCATCCAAAAGACATTTTTCAATTATATTCATGCATTTTTTTGCCTGAAATTTGGCAACTTTGTCCATATTTTTAATAGATATGAAAAAAAGTAGCACAAAAAAATTACTTTTGGGGGGCAGAGAAAGAGACGTATTTTGAAATGGTGCACTCTGGCCCCAAGGAGGAGCCAATAGAAAAAAGGGCTGGTCTATAGAATTTGTTTCAACGGCACAGATGTCATTCCCTCATTTTTTTCAATTTTTTTTCAATTTTTTTGAAAATAAATTTTAAAAATTGGATGTCATTGATTCCCTGGAAGTGTGAACAATGTGCGCTTGTGGCCGCCTTGGACGACCAAGACAAAATCAGTTGACTGTCGGAATGCAATCAATGCTGGAACGGTGGGTAACAACCAAAACCGACATCATCACTTTGGGTACATCTCTAAAATCGATATGTACCTATCTGTAAGAAACAATTTGAGAACATCTATCAAGAAAAACTTTGACCCATCCTAATTTTTTGCATGCGGTATCCAAATCTGCATTGGAATCTCCTTTCACTTGCCAACAAAAAGAATATGAAAAGCTTGACCAGTCTAATGATAGTAGCTAGGCACACAAGCGAAAGTGGCAGTTTACGAGGCTGTCCATCTTAATAATTTTTTGGAGACCAATTTGAAACATAATGAGGCAATTGCCCTTTTCGTTTACACTAAATAGTGCAATTAGCTTGCCCTTCACTAATTTCTTGGCATGCTACACCCTATAAATATTATTGTTATTGTAATACCTTGCCCAAAAGAATGTTGTGCTTCCAAGTGGCACTAATGGGTGAGTGGATGCAATAAGGTAGACAAGCCTATTACCACCTTGATTTACAATTTAAATATCTTGGGGCAAACTCCAAGAGGTGCACATATTTTCAAAGGTGTGTGCTCGTTTAATGAATCAAACCCAAGTGGAATTATAGTTTTCCAATTAAAATTGTAAATTCTATGAAATTCTAAAGTGGTCTTCCCTAAAATTACAAAATCGCCTATAGAGTGGAGTCCTAAATATCTTATAAACAACCCATAACCGCCTTTCTATGTATTTATTAGCACTTAACCCCTAAATGCCTAGGCGACCAAATATGGTCGATCTGAAATTTCAGGCTCATTTTGCAACGGGTAGTTAAATTCGTTTGACCGGTTTAAAAAAAAATTGGGCAGTTTTTAGGGTTAACTATTGAAAACTTACATTTTTCACCGAAAAAGGTACATATTTGATTGTTGAGAGGTCTCCAAAGCCATATATGTCCATTAGTGGAAGAGTAAAGCTTGCTAATTTTACTTCATTTTCCAACTTTGAGCAATTTCACTTGATTTGAGATCTTAAAACTTGTACTTATCCGTTTGCTTTGAAAATGATCCCAATGGAAAGCGTAAAGTACTTTCATGAATTTCACCATTGAAAATTTAAACAAAAAAGTGTTGATTTGGAGTTATTTGTGATTTATACTTATAAAAGAGAATTACATCTCAACAATTGCAAGGTGGATTGTGTAATGAGTTTAATAGCTTTTCTAGTGATATTAAGTTTTTTGAAAGGGTATTTTAGTGTGCTAACACAATTTGTAGTTGTTCATGGCACCTCCAATCCCCAAAAGCTTTTATGTGCAAATTTCTGAAACATTGTGGAGAGGGATAACATATTAAAAATAGAAAACATACATTTCTCTTATTATAATCTCACAACTCTTATGCAATTTTGCACTCAAAATTGGTGTGCATACTAATAAGCAAGCTCTTTAAACATCCATATGGTTAGATTTTGAAAAAAAATCATTTTACTTCAATGGAGATAACTATAAGCCTATATGGGCAATTTCATTAAAATGGCAGTATTCCATTAAAATGGCAGTTCAGGGGACTAACTAGGGCATGAGATCTAACTTGTGGAAGACAATGGTGGGGGCAATGCCATACGTAAACAAGTAGTGATTTGGGCAAACATGGGACACAATGGATGCTTGATATGAGATGAATAGGTGCCTCAATACACCTTAGTCTCTGTTCCTTCATGTACAAATGCCAATGGAATACCGCCATTTTAACAAAATTGCCCATCCATGTTCTTTTTTCATGGGAAAAACACACTTGGAAAGGCTTAGGCACTTAGGGGTTAAGTATCCACCAATAAAGGCTTGATACATTAACCCTTGTTGGCATTAATTCAAAGATTTTGTCAAAAAATTGATGAATTTAGATGAGCTTTGTGGTGGAAGTAGGATGATGGAAATAGGTAGTTGACAGAAATGGGTTGATCTACTTTAACCCCTAAAGGACTAGCATGTGTTTTTTGGCAATATAGAAATTTTGGGCAGGTACATGTGATTAAAGATTTGCATATCGGCTGAAATTTTAATAGAAGGTGGGGACAAGGAATATCTTTCATATACACTAAATTTCATGACATTTGAAAATATGAATCAAAAGTTATGACCTAATATGTTACTTTTTCTCGGGCTTGGCAGTTTGGGTAGATAAAAAAAATCATTTTTTTCAAAAACAAAAATTTGAAATTAGTTTTCTAGAGTGTTATATATATATATATATATATATATATATATATATATATATATATATATATATATATATATGTAGAAAGCTTTGAATCATTCCATTTTGATCAATTAGTCAAAAATTATGAAGAGTTTTAGTTTGCAGGTAGTTATGGAATCTCTACTCTAAAATAAACATTGAAGTTCCACTAGAGAAAATGTCAGGCCTCTGGAGGGCCACTCCACAAGAGGATAAGGGAGGTCTGACTTGAATTTAATTTGCACTTTTGAAGAGGTAAAGGGTATTTTTCCCCTATTCTTGCTCAGTTGCCATACAAAAGTGCAAAACAATGTGATTGGAGAGTTATAATAATAGTTGCTGATTTGAATTGGTTAATGTGGATTTACTTGAAAAGCTGTTAGAAATGGGTGCAGTGCACAAAGAGATTTTAATTGTTTACCCTGGACCTACAACATATATTCCATAGTAGTGGTCCCAACACTTTACTGTTCAATATAAATAAATATATTGCCATTAATAAACAAGTATATTCAATCAAGGATCTTGAATAAACAATTATGATCAGCTTCTACACTGCAATTATTATTTATAACATGTCAGAATAGAATCTAACTGCATTTGGCGATATTCACCCAAGTTGACACTACAAATCTGACACTTTTCATAGGCTCCCTAATACTCCTTTAATAGTTGTGTTTGTCACAGCGGAGCAGCCCTCTGGAGGTCTCAAACTTTTTCTAATGCTTTATTCTACTCAATTTTCAATATTTTTTGAAGAAAATAAAATCATAGGATGTAGATTGTTTATTACAACATTGCAACCATTGGGATTGGTATTTTTCAATTCCATAACTAAATTCTTAACAATTTTGTATTTTGAATCATTCTCTACTTCTTTCTACTTACTATTTTTTTTCCCTATATATTGTACAATTCCAAATGATTTGAAATTTCTTAAGCATGTAGCCAACTTGTCTAGGAAAAATAATTCAAAGAAGCACCACCATTTTTGGACATTTTTTCATACAAATGTGACCTTGTGAAGTGAAGCTGCCCTGTTTTTCGCAAGGCCAGAAAAATGATTTCAGTGAATTTGACTACTTAGATATCTTACAATCCATGCGGTGGAAATTTATGAAATTTTCATCACATGTTCTCAAGTCATGAGCACACTACAAGATCCTATGGGTTATATTGTCAGAAATTCAGAAATTTGATATATTTGTACTAAAAATGGAAATTTTGGAACGTTTTTGGTAGAAACATAGTCAAGGAACTTAAGTAGAGTTAATATCAAGAATAAACTCAGAGCGTTGCATGTAAACAAGTGGTGAGTCACAAGGTAACTTTTTTGGTAAGGCAACCTAATTGTTAAGGCAACTTACTTACACTATTTAGTGTAGAGACCACTGTCTCTCAATTGTCTTGACCATTCTCTCTTGAGACCATTTCTCTTGAGAGCTTCACTTTAGAAATCAGAGAGTCTTACAGTGAGTTCATAATCTCGGCTCTCACTTTTTATCGAAGCAATCGTCCTAAGTGACCTTACTCATAGAAATGGCAAAATTCCAAGAGATTGGCAATTTTCCCAGTTGCCGATGTGGATCTTCAGATCAATACTAGTCCTAGTTTTGCAGCTTTTTGTGTAGTTAAACATGACCACGTCATCCGTGCTGTGATGAATAATTTTCTGACACACGGTTTAAATGTGTACGAAGAGTTTTTTATTTTCATTTTCATGTTGAAGTGAATTATTGTGTCTTGTGGCCAGTCAGCTTTTTGTAAGTCAGTGTCTCCACTTGGTTCTGTACTGTACATGAAGACAAGCGATTGCAGCTATCGTTCTCTGTATCATTTTGTGCAACTGGTAACGTACCATTGAAACTAAGTTAGAGAACGACATCAAAACTGTTTCGTGGAAAAGAGGAGCTTTAACTTACTCAGCGTTTCCAGTGCAGAAGAAATGTCGGTCACCACGATAGAAAATGACGTCAAATTCATAAAACACTTCATTAGCCTTGCAAACAATGTGTAATAAGTAATGTCCCTTGCCTCATCCAAGTTCGCCCCATTTCACGACCGTCATAACGTAAAACTCCATGCTCATGGTTTTTGTAAAGCTCATTCCGGGTGAGACTCTTTCTCGTCAAAAGAGGCTGCAAAGGGTTTTGACGAATCAGATCCATTGTCTAAGTAAGCTCTAGCATGAAAACTTTGCCAAGTATATTCAACAAAAGTTACCAGAGACGGACCCAGGAAATCGATATTTGCACAAAATACGTACAATAATCTTCATTTTTCATTAAAATGGCAAAACGTCAAGAACTTGACACTTTCTCAGTTGCCTGTCTGGAACCAGTCCTTGTTTCGAAAACATGCCGGAATGACCAAGAAAATCCTTTCAACAAAGGCACTGTCTCAAGAATCATGGTTACGCAGTGCTCAAAATCAACTGCTTCAAAGGTGGAGTAAGTTACCCGGAGGTGGGGCAAAAAATTCTGTGCAGAGTAAAGTCTCTGACTTGAGTTCTCTGTGAGATCACTTCAAACTTTTAGTTCTTTGTTTGAATCTTTATTCCATGATCAGTTAGAAAGGCAGAGTCAGACTTCAATAACATGCGCCTTCTTGTAGTACTGTTGGTGGTGAGAAAACTAATGTACTCGCAGTTACTTCGATGCATTGATAATACTCGGGAACCACCGTTGGCACGTGTGCATACACAAGTATCCTCTGGTGTTTCAAAAGGGGACAATTTCTAAACCCTAAACCCTAAAACCCCACCCTCCAAAATGTCAACCTCGGGTGTATTCTCTCCATAAAATATGCGGTCATAAATCACAAGCCCTACCTAAGTAACAAGTAAGGTCTGTACTAATCCAACAGAGTTCTGGTCATACTTGATAAAATGATAGGTTTCAGAGCGCCAAAACTGACATTAAAGTCCATATTCCAGAGCTAAGAGGTCCCAAAGCGAATTCTGGATAATTTCTTGATATTTTGCCATTTTAATGAACATGGATAGAGTTGCTAGGCCATGCAGGCAATAGCATTTAATTGAAGGTTAATAAAAGATTAAGACAACAAGAATCCCCTTGGGGTTGCTCTCATTGGTTTTTAGGAATACAAAAGGTCCTCTGTACCTACTCCTACCTCAACTCCACTATCAACTGCAGATCAATGTTTAAAATGAAACTCAAATGAACCAGATAATTCCACACAAAAATGCCCTTGCAATCACAAAGACAAGATCGATGAATCAATGGACAAATTCCAGAATAATACAGATTTCATGAAGCCAGGACTAGTGTTCATTGCCACTTGATGCGGAGGGGATCCTTGTAGCACTTGGTGGCCTCCACACCCATCATGTAACTCTGCGGTTTGCTGTCGAGGTTTCTGTGGATTCCTTGATGCACACCTTCACAATGGTTGCCAGTGAGAGCGGCCAGTACGGTGAGAGCCGACTGGTCTTGGCGGTGGTTCCTCCGACTGGACCCATCCGGCGCTATGCATTGCCGTGTGATGGAGCACTCGTACCACGGCCTTGCCAATTCGTTGTACCTGCACACCGTGACATCCCACAACTTGATCAATTGCACATCAGGGCACAGGAGTGCTATAGAGGACCCCAATACGCTGCGCAAATCACCTATTGGAAGGCAATAAACTCCTATATCGTCAGACTTGCTAACTTGGTGCGCCTCAGAGTGCCAAAATTGTGATCTCCAAGTGCTCAGAGCTCTAAAAACTAGGACTAATATAGCCAACTTGGCGAGACTTAGAGTGACAAAATTGTGACATCCAAGTGCTCAGAGCTCAAAAACTGGGACTCGTACAGATTTAGAGTTCCAAACGGGCTCCGAAAAGTAACAATCTCATGAATTTTCGCCATTGTAACAAATTTAGCATTCTTTCTGAAGTAATTAAAGGACAAGCATGTATCTGTAAAACCAAAGATGAAAGAGATCAATTCCTAGGGTTTCTTTTGTCCAAACTTTCATGTTAGACCCTAAGCGGGATGGCTGGCAGCCTAATCAACCTTATCACAAACCCTACTAGCTCTGTTAAATAGGTTTTATGATTTGTGAGGGTCTTTGAAGAGCACTCTAAAGCCGGGATCAGGGATATTCATCTACAGGGTTGTTTAAAGCATCGGGTCTGGAGAACTGAAACCTTACAGTATGTTCGGTGTCTTCTTCTGGATTCTCTAAGATACAAACTAGCTTAAATTACGTCAACAGAGGAATCAGGGACAATTGGAAGAGGAAGATGGAGCTGTACTTGTGGAGAGTGAAGCCAATGCCAGAGGCGTCGCAATTGGGAAGCTGCCGAATACGTTTAACGTTCGCCCTGAAATACTCGAGCTGCCTAGGATGGCACCACTGCTTGACCTGGCCGCTGGAGAGCCGGGATGCAAACCCTTTCAATTTCAAGTAACGAAAGGTGAGGGTGAGCCCGTCCACGGTTTTGAAGCGGTCTCCTGCATCCGCCCAGTACACGAACCCCCTCTCTAGTAACACCGTGTGGATCATCACCGCCTTCCACGCATACTCACCTGCATGCCATCCACCAGCAATCAGTGTCCACAATTTAATCACATCAAAATCTCCATTGCAATATCGTTGGTGCAAACTGGTGCAAACCCGCCATTGAGAGAACTTTGCTGATTTGGTCCATAAGTTACAAAGCAGTTGCAAATTCGGAGCCAGAAAGCCATAGATTCATCAAGATTTAGAGCTGAGTAAGCAAGGTATTCTTTTGTTAAATAGTACGGTTGTCATCAAGTAAATCGAAGTGCAAGAATTGTGATACAAGGAACTACGCGTTTGAGGGGACCGAATGACTGAAATTGCATCTAAAGAGCAATGCATAGGTCTATTTGCTCACAGTAATTTTTCGAGTCCCTCTGCGATTCTTATAAGGGATCCAGTTTCCTGATCAAGGGAGTCCCATGTGGCAGACTTGGATTGAAGCGATGCTTAGAAAAAACATAGACTTCACAGAAAAGTGACTCTAAAGAGAAACATTAAATGTACGTCAATACAGCAGGAACATCACGGTGAGAGTAAACAATTTACTCAAGAAAAACGAAGAAAGCATCCCTAGCCTTCACAAATCTCCTCGACATAAATTCTACGAGATTATTTTGTTGTGCATAATTTTCGTAACTTCACATCATTCACATCATTATTCGTAACTTCACATAATTCTTCACATAATTCTTCACATAATTCTTCACATGCATAAAAGTACCTACTGTAAAGTTTGTATGAAGACGTTAAGTCTCTGCCAGACTATGAAGACACCATGGATTGAGGATCCGGAGCCTGATAGGAATCACAGGATCCAAAACTAGTTCGGGTTCAACTGTAGAGCTTCAGATGCTCTACGAATAACACTGAAGGTGACACAAGACCCAAAACTAATTAGGCTTTAATTGAAGGGTTTCGGATGCTCTGTAAGGAATGACGCTGAAGGTGACACAGAACGTTACCGTAGGTTTTAGGGTTTAAGATGCTGCGTTAGGAATGAGCCTGAAGGTGACACAGGGCCCAAAACTAATTAGAGTTTAGGGTGGAGCGTTTAGAATGGGGTGAGACTGAAGGTGCCACAAGACTCAAAACCAAGTAGGGTTTAAGGATTACGATGCTTTGGTAGGAAATGGAACTGAAGGGTCACACGGACTGACCTCTTCCGCCGTTGTAACCCAGCTTCTGATTGATGCGCATCCACTGCGGCCAGGCGTCGAAATCAAACTCCCTGACCTCGGTAGAAACACCATGCAACGCCCGCAGCTCCTCCACCACGCAGTCCAAAGCGGCGGCAGCCACGGCAGGAAACTCCTTCATGGTCCACACCACCACGGACACATTGAACTCCGATTGCAGCTCTGCCACTCGGCCCAGAGAACGGAGGAGCAGCAGGCCCACTTCCACATGGTTGCTGCTGAAGGCGGTCACGATGGTGGGTCGCCACGCCGACTCGGGGAACGAGGGGAGCGTTCTGGCTGGGTCCTCGGTGTCCAAGTCCACCACTTTTAGGCTTCCATAGTGCACGTTGACGGTTTGGAGTTCATCCGGCGATGGCTGTCGCGCGTACTGCTTCGTCTCGCCCACCACCAGATGCTTGCACTGAAACGGAACATTTCAGAACATACGGCTCAAGAACTAAGTGGCAACGGAAAACCAGGTGCAATCACCTGCTACCTTCTGAAGCTTAACATTATTCAGGACAAAAGGCTCCGCTTTAGGACTGTAAGGCTACGTTACCAAAGGAGTAGAGTCCAGAGGGGGCAAAACATGGGGTATTTTAATGGGATGTTCGAGAGGTAGCAAAACGTTTTCTGTCGTCCCTTCTACCCTTGAAAACCATGAACTCAGGTCAAATATATTTATGCAATTGCCTACAACAGCTCTCTCAATGAAATTAGAGGAATTTTTTCTCTTCAACCCATTTGGCAAAAGTCCTTGCCATAAAAACTGTCACTGGAGGAATTTTGGATGCCCATCCACAACTGCAGCGGATTGACACTCATTCGAAAGCTTAAACCTAAGTTATACCATTTTAAGATTCTGTCGTCTTAGCAGGGTAACTAAATACAAATCTGAGTACTTGAAAATCCTAGTTTTCACCAGCTGAACGTCGCGTTTTGGCACGATGAAATTCGACAAAAGAATAAAAATGAATCAACGTCAATTTCGAATTCCATTACTTTCGACAGTTTTCAGGACGAGCGGCCTGAAACACAAATGTATGCCGGTCCTCATTTTTCTCTAGACCTTTGTGCAGATGAATGCCACAATGTTTGGCGCCCAGTATTGAGCCAATTTAACGAAATTGACGATGTTATCACACAGAGACTATCCTTAATTTCCTTCCAAGAATATCCAAAGTCTCCCAAATGATTTTGCACAAGAAAGGGGGGAATCATGGAAAAGCGGTCAACAGGGAGAATCCGGCGCACAGATTTTCGCTGTAAACCAGGAGCCGTAGTTCAGAAACCAGAGATAAAAATCCTGGGTATCTCGGAGCGCTTCAAAACGGAAAATTGTGGCAACCCCAAACACAAGGAGTGCTATAGATTTAGGTCTCAAATGGAACGATTCAAAAGTGGCGAATGCCCACGTCACGAAATGGGCACATTGAGGGCTGGAGGGCTTGGCCATGATCCTTTACCTTCTTCTTCGTCTTGTGCACGCCGCCGCTGTCCGACTTGGAGCACTGGACGTCCGTGCGGAGCGCATCGCGAGCCATCTTGCAAACAATGGCGGTATCGTCCGTGCCCACCCACAATTTCCTCTTCAATCCCACACTCCTTGCGGCGTTGAAGAGCCTGTAAAGCTCGCCATACGGAAGCACTGACCGCCCTTCGCTTCCCACTCTCACCACCAAACACACGTCGAAACTCCACTTGATCGATCCGTCACTGGAATCCAAGCTCACAGGTTCTTCAGCTGCACTAGGTTGAGTTTCTGTAAGCTCATTTTCCTCCTCAAAAGCCAATTCTGCGGCCCTGGATTCTTCGTTGCGAGTTGCGTTTTGAGGATGGGGGGAAGGGGAATTCGGCGTTGCATGTTTAGTCGTTGGGTTTTCATTGTGAGGAAGTATCATTCCACTTGGTTGATCTGAACCCAGTAGCCACCCCAAACTGCTACCCTGTAGACCATTAGAATGAACTCCAAAATCGACGCTAACAACTGTACAGAGAGCACAAAGCGCTACCAAAAATATCCCGGCCACGCCACCGGCCGTCGTGCACAGAAACTTGACCGAGTCAGCTCGAAACTTCATGATTTCTGGAGCCCTGCTTGCAAGTCGGTTACACAGATGATTTCCCTGTTGATGAATCACAACCAAAAAATTCATTACTGAATCCTAGATACCTGGCGTGTCTCAGCTACAAGGAAAGTAACTACCAAGCACCGTAAAACTCGGTGAATCAAGGCAGGTCACGGAACCAACACTCGCCATTTCCATTTGCGCCATCTCCTTGACCCTCAACGGATCCAGAATACTTTCAACTGTTACGTCTTTTTTGATGGAAGAGAGATACGATTCTCCAGCTCCTGCCACTGGGGTAGACACCATCAACAAGACCTCATACAATCCACAGAAAATAGCCAGCTAGATACGTGGTGTGTAACCCACTAATTTCTAACACTCCTTAAGGAGCTGCAACACGTTCGAAGTCCAAAAGCAAGGGAAGATTTGAAGGTGCCGTTTCTGCCAGTACAAAACTCGTGAATCTCCAGGTCACAGTTTGTGGAGCTGATTCAACATGCATAGCAAGGAAATAGCGTAGAGCTCTAAGGAACACTGCAGCAATGGAACCCAACCGCTTGACCAAACAACTAGCGACTGGTGGAGATGCAAAAATAGGAAAAAAAGACCTTCATGCAGAGCCAAGACACGAAAGCTGCTTTCAGTTGTCCTAAAAGAAGTCGTGCGAACCATGAGAGAGAACAACAAAGTGGGTGATTCAAAGTATTCAAGGGCGAAACAAGAATCAATGATGAAAAATGCACTGAAGCCTGGAGCCCTGAACTTTTGACGAAGGAAACCAGTCAAGCGCGCGTTGGACAAAAATATGTGGAGTTCACCAAATAGAAGTCATTATTGGATTCATCAGTACTTGAGGCTCATGTGCTTTGGACAGAATATAAGAATCAATAACTTAGAGCGCGCCAATGACCAAGCACCCCCTGGCTGTTGTAAACTCCTGCAAGCTTCCCTCCAGAATCAATATATTCTAAGCCTTCAGAGGAATGAGAGCCAGAGGCTGCCTTTCCCAGATGGACTTCTGGAGGCTTCATCCACGAAAAGCATCCATATGGAGAATTAATATAACATTACGTAGCTTCGTAGCAGCACGGTAGCACCCTGACCCCGTGTTCGTGGTGCACCCTTCCTTGACTGGTTCGTCTCCTTGACTAATAAGCGTGTCCGTCAAGCCAAGCCTGCACTGGCTTCAAATACAAAGCTTCGTCCCCTCCGTTCCCCATTCTCCGCATTTCCCTTGCCCTGTTCCGTCTGTCCTTGCGTTTCTCTCGTATCCCTCACCTTCTACTTTGTTTCTGTGTAATCTTTCTTCTCTTTGCTTTTGGTTTGTAAGCTTCTGAAACATGGCGATACGCTTCACCTTTTCTGCTTCTAAGGCTCCCCGATCCGTTCCGTGTGTGGGAAATTCCATCTCGCTCCTTGAATTGAAGGACGCAATTGCTGCACCACTTGTAGCGGCTTTGAAAGGGAGGCAATTGAAGGAGGAATTTGACTTTAGGGTTTATGACGCTGATACAAAGGAGGAGATTGTAGGTGCAAGTTCTAGGGTTAGAAAATATGCTTCTGTGTTGGTGAAGAGAGTTCCAGCCTATGTTCTTTCTCAACAGAATCAACCACCTGCCGTGGTTTCAAGTAGAGGTTTGAAAGCTGTTAACAAGTGTCGAGAGAACGTTGTCTTGGATGATGGTTTTGGAGGAGATGTCTATTCTACGTCTTCTGGGAGCACAGTGAGGACAGTGAGCACAGTGAGTGCTGTGAGTAGTGACAAAGTGGGAAACATTGGAAAAGAAAGTAGAAGTAGCAAGAAAGAAGCAGCGAATGTCATTGATGGTGATTCCAGAGAAGGTGTCTGTTTTAGGCCGCCTGCTGCAAGTGTTGTGAGCAGTGAAGTAGAGAAAGTTTGGAAAGAAATTAGAGTAAGTAGAAACAAAGAGATGGAGACTGCGGGTGATGTTCCAGAAGAATTGCTGTGTACTTTGTGCAAACATATTATGAAAGATCCAATGTTGATCCCTTGCTGTTGCAACAGTTTCTGTCACAATTGTATTAAGGTTGTCCTAGTTGGGGAGAAGAAATGCCCCCATTGTGGGTCTTCAAGATGCAGTGATGCAGATTTACTTCCCAATCGACACCTCAAATCCATGATTGATGCTTGCCTCAAATCCAACCCAAGTGTGTCGTCAAGGGGATCATGTTCTTCTCAAACAACTTCTCCACAAGTTTCTGTCCGTGATTTGCAACCGGAAACTCTCCCCAAGATGTTTTCAAATCAAGATACTCACGTTTCTAAGAGTGTCGGAAGTGGTTCAAATGGAAAGAGAAAACCACTTATTATTTCACTAAGTGGTGATTCAAAACGTACGAAAGTGTGTCTCGGCGGCCCTTGAAGGCCATTTGTATGAAAAACAAAATAAAAAACAAAACAAAAAACAAAAAAACAAAAAAACAAAACAAAAAACAAAAACAAAAAAACAAAAAAACAAAAAAAAAAAAAAAAACATCAAAATCAAAAAACAAAACAAAAAAAAAAAAAAAAAAACAAAAAAAACAAAAACAAAAAAACAAAAAACAAAAACATACTAAATTTTTGTAGGGCATGTAGGGCATTTCATCAAGCCCACATGATTGTAAGAGTGATACAAATGTTGAGCACATTGTATATAATTGATGTCTAAAGGCATTGGGCAAAACAATTTGTTCAAAATTGTACATGAAGCCTAGATTTTTCATCAAGCCCACATGATTGAAGTCCGTATTCAATAAATTGAGACAAAAAGCTCAAATTGAGACATTATGGAGCAATTATCAGAGGCTTCATTTCAAGGATAGTTGTTGAAGGCAAAGATAAATGAGGACAAACTCCTAACAGTAAACCAAATTACAAAAGTTTGTTTAGTAGAAGTCATTAGACATTATTAGAAAAATACAACGATTTAGTATATAATGCAGAATTTTCTTCTCCATCAGAACGCGAAGAAGTACTTGCCATTATACAAAAATGAAAAATGTACATAAAGAAGAGTATGAATTCAAGTGATGAAATCATTTCAAAACTCTTTATAAAAAGCCGATTGCACATGAAGCACTAAGTTTATTGTCAGCATTGTATGATACTATTTGTAGAAATAGGATATTTAATAATTTAAGAAAATACCCAATAGTATATTAAATTCGTTCCTAGGGAGAATTTCAAATAGGATAATAAACTAGTCGATCAAATCCTACTAGGCAGCACAACACAAGGACATTAAATAGCAAATCCTTACACTAGGCCTAATTGCAATCTACTCTCCACTCTTAAAGGCCACAAGGGTAAGAATTGCTCCCATTTTAATTCTTCTTTTTAAATTAATTCTTTCTTTAAGCTTTTCCAATTTTGCTCATTTTCTCCATTTACTTTAAGCTTTTCTCATTTCAGTCTTTATTCTTTACTTTATTTGAGCTTTCTCCAAATTGGCTCTCAGCCTAACATGCAGCATCAAATGGGCTTTTACAGCTTCTTCCGCCAAACCAGCATTACAACACTCGGCCTTGACTGATCCAATTTGATCTTTATACCACGGTATATAGCAATGAGCTTCGCACCACACAGGATCGAATTGGATTTGCAGCAACGCTTAATTACCCAAATTGCTCATAATCTCTAGCCAGTTATTATTCCACATCACACTCAGACTAAAAACTACCCAAATTGGTTTTAATGCATAATCAAACTTATACACCTAATAGCTCTCAAATCTCATAGACAATGACTCTCAAATTAGACTCTTCAACTTCCCAATTGGATTACAATTAAACTTCCAAGCAGGCTAAACTTAAAACAACCAAATAGTTCTTACCTGCAAATTCCATTTCAATACACTCACACCCCATTCGGACTTACTCAACTGGAAAGCATCAAATCACAAATAAATTCTTCTATCAGCATAAATCATGACAAAAATTCAAATTGGAATAACACACAAGAAAGGCCTCAATCACAGAAAATACTACAATAAGAACCGATTAGGAAATCAGACATACAACCAAAGATCCATTACAGACAACACCATTAATTCGATTTATTCCATACATTCACAACAACAGACCAAATTGCGATTAGGACTCAAGTCAACTCACATATCAACACATACACCACATATATCCAAATTGACTTAATAATATTTCCATTATAACTCCGATTAGATTTACAAGTTTCCATCAACATCAACCAATTGTCTCCAAGATATTTCTATTAGCACCGATTCCAATTCATCTTAACAACAAATTCTTCCCATTCGCACACTAATTTCTCACAGATTCTCATCCAATCAGCACTCACATACAAAAACACAAATCTACAACGACACACAAGAAAACAACAACAGCCAAATCGGGCTGGACTCCACTCGCACTTAGCAGAAATGGGCCCCGATTCCCTCTCAAATTTCACTCCAAATAGAATTCACAACAACGGCAATAACTGCCGCCCAACTGAATCGGCTGAGTCAACAGACTGAAACTCCCCAAATCAGAATTCGACTGTAGCGTGACCGTTCACTCCGGTCAACTAGGATAAAAAAACACTAAAAGCCCAATTATCAGCCTAAAATCGATATTTAACAGCCAAATCAGAAAAACGCAGTACAAAGAACAATTTAAGCCTCAAAAACTACAAACTGAACAAAAATTTAAATTTGCACACTATCTACATTATTTATAGTAATTGCTACGCTATTTATACAAAGGGATTTTTCTATTTATAGTAATAACAAAATTTCTCATCTACAATTTCTTTTATATAAGGGAATAGACTAACCATTACAACATTGTACCTTGCTAGCTCTTTTGCTTTTTCATTTGCTAATGCTCTTAAAATATCTTCGTGCCGAGAATGCCTAGGTGGCCCGCAACCATTATAAAAAATATTGCAAGCCCCAATTGATAATGACTTAGTGTCTCTTCTTATCTTCTTTTTTAGAATTTGAAGATTCCCAAAGTTGGAAAGGGACTTAGAACATTGAGGTGGCAACTCTACTGACACCCTACGAATACTATTTATATACATATGCCCATTCCCAAATTGAGGAGACCCGGTTGACTGCCGGCTATCACATAAAACCCTTCACCGAAATTTAGGAGCACCTGAAGTTGTAGATTCAATTCTCATAGATAGCGAGGGAATGGACCCACTATCCTCGCCTCGGGGATATTAGTCATTGACAGATAACCCAAGTTGGATCTTTGAATTTTGCTTCATCGGAGGCAACAGAAGCCCGTTGACATCTGCATATAGTCTTTTGTGCGGTATCACCTCAGTATGCGAACGCCATGGCGTGAAGGATGTATGTTTCAACGGCGATGGTGAATAAACAGGTGTCCTAGGTGGACCTCAACTTGGAAGATTGTCGACAACATCTTTTTCCACGTTGCCTTTTGAAAAATTGATGGCAACTGACGCCGTGTTCGTGGCGGAGCACATCATATAAGGTCTGGAATAATGAGATGGCAAACAGCTCCCCCTAATTGAATCTAACCTTGTAGATAGTAACGCCTCAGATCTAGAATACAGACTCCTTGTTTGCCGCACTTCTGTTGACTTCATCTTTAAATTTGATTCACCCACCTAAAACAGAATATAAGATATTAAGAAAAATCCCTATAAAACACCCATTTCCTTCGACTCAAGCATATGATAGTAAGGAAAAACTACAAGTGAATTTGTAGTGCAAAATATACATAAGCAAGTGCACAAAATTTACAAAGCTTATTATCTGGCACGAAGAAAATTGTATAATATATGTTTATGAAAGTAGCAGAGTCTATGTATAGAACCATATATACATGAACCATCACGACCTATCATTGTGGAAGTCAATTGGATAATTCATATCTGGAATTTCAAATCGTGTCTCCATTTTCTCTGCTGACTTCCACATCCCATCTAAAATATAAGAATGCAATCTAGAATTTGAGGGGAGAGGGTCATATCCTATCCGGTTAAGGTTCACAAATTTTTGTATCTCTGTTGGATTACAATTCTTGTGCAATCGACGAAGCCATGGTGCAAGTGTATTCATCATCATGTCGTCATGTGCGACATCAGAGGTTCACGATCTCAAAAATATTGCATTCTCCCTCTCGTTACAAATACTCTTCTCGGAAGAGTCATCAATGAGAAGAGTGTTGTTAGCACTAAATGGAGTTGATCTACTAGGGCTGGAGAACAATTGGTCCACACGAACTTTGAGGAAAACTAGCTTCTTCGGATTATCCAAGTGCAGCAAGAATTTCCCTTCGGCAATTTCAATTTTTCTACATTGTTCTTGTTCTAGTATGTCGTAGAGAGGTTTGCATTCCTAAAACAGGTGCCTAGCAACATCCTCTGCATTCTTCCTCAACATGGAAAACCACACTACAACGCGGTTTGCAATAAGAGATATTTCTTAGAAAAATTGATCTACTCGTGGATGCGGCATGATGGCCTTCGAACCAATGATACTAGGTGGTCCAGCAGATCCTCTAGTGTTGGAGACACCGTAAGGAATCAACCGTGATTTGCAACCGGAAACTCTCCCCAAGATGTTTTCAAATCAAGATACTCACGTTTCTAAGAGTGTCATAAGTAGTTCAAATGGAAAGAGAAAACCATAAAACAATTTTGCTTCATTGGTCAAAACAAGTTTTTCAGCACATTGCAAATTTGTAGGACTAGATTATTTGACTTTGAACCTTCTTAAATTAAATTTTTTGCACTACAAAGTTTTGAGCTTCAAATATTTATTGTGGTGAATTGAATTGAAAGTCTAGGAAAGAAAAATTCAAAAAAATATAATTTTTATTCTTTAAGCTTTTATTAAGTAGAAGTAGGTATGAGGTAGAAGAAAAAAAAATCCAAATTAGTAATATCTCCTAAATGGAATTAAAACACACTAATCCCAATGCTGAGATTTTTCTATGAAGAAAACTAAACCATGTGGAACTTTTTTTTTGAAAAATTGTAAAAATTGCATTCAAGAATGTATCTTATAACTCGAGTCTCATAAATGATTTTTTCAAGAAGATGTTCTAAATGCCTACCAAAAAAAGATCGTCCATAACTTTCTAATAACAAATCTAAATAGAATGAATCAAAGTTTTCAATATAGAAAAAAATATAATCCATGAGAAAAAAAAGATTATATTCCAATGAAGCTAATTAATTTTTCTATTCTCAAACACAAGTATCAAAAAATCATGACAAAAATTTAGCTTGCAAGAACCTGCCCGAAATCCATTAGGAAAAATTTCAGGCCATGAAACTATGAAAGGGCTATTAACCCCTAAGTGCCTAAGCCTTTCCAAGTGTGTTTTTCCCATAAAAAAAGAGCATGGGCTTATAGTTATCCCCATTGAAGAAAATTGATTTTTTTTCAATATCTAACCGTATGGATGTTTAAAGAGCTTGCTTATTAGTATGCACACCAATTTTGAGTGCAAAATTGCATAAGAGTTGTGAGATTATAACAAGAAAAATGTACATTTTCTATTTTAGTATGTTGCCCCTCCCCACAATGTTTCAAAAATTTGCACATAAAAGTTTTGGGGGATTGGAGGTGACATGAACAACTACAAATTGTGTTAGCAAACTAAAATGCCCTTTCAAAAAATTTAATATCACTTCAAAAGCTATTAAATTTATTACACAATTCACGTTGCAATTGTTGAGATGCGAATTTTTTTATAAGCATAAATCACAAATAACTCCAAATCAACACTTTTTTGTTTAAATTTTCAATGGTGAAAATCATGAAAACACTTTATTCTTTCCATTGGGACCATTTTCAAAGCAAATGGATAAGTACAAGTTTTAAGATCTCAAATCAAGTGAAATTGCTCAAAGTTGGAAAATGAAGTAAAATTAGCAAGCTTTACTCTTCTACTAATGGACATATATGGTTTTGGAGACCTCTCAACAATCAAATATGTACCTTTTTCAGTGAAAAATGAAAGTTTTTAATAGTTAACCCTAAAAACTGCTCGAATATTTTTTTTAACCGGTCAACCGAATTTAAGTGCTCCCTACCAAATGAGCCTGAGATTTCAGATCAACCATATTTGGTCGCCCAAGCATTTAGGGGTTAAGAAAAGGTTCCCAAGCTCTGAAATTGCGCAATGCTGGCCAAATTATTTAGTAATAAAAAATAGTATCATGGTACATATGAAGAACTGGGCACTCGTTCAACCTTTTCAGGGCACAAAATATCTGAAAGTTGACACATTTAAACTTAAATATGACTTAAAAGAGCTAGCTTCATGTCTTAACAAAATGGTTTACATTCATCTATTCAGCTTATTCTACTTATTTGTGCAATTTTTGGCAAGGTGAAAACAGATCATAAACCATAGCAAATGCATATACAAGCAATATCTCATAAGACAAGGAAAAAAATTTACAAATAACTCTACATCTTTTTATTCTCAAAAATGAGCAATAAGTAGTAGTGGGATTGAATTTTTTACAAACAATCGTTACTTGACCCATTACTTTGAGGACTTCATTAATTAGAAAACTGAAATCAGCTCATGTGATTTGATGAGTAGTGGTTATTTAGTTTGTTCAATTGTATTGATTTAGCCTTGATGGAATAATAACTAATTTTGAGTCTTGGAAGCTAATTAAAACGGTTGTTTAAATGAAATCACATTGGATTAATTCAAGATCTTTAAATTTGAATTTGAATCCTTCCATTTGCTTAGACAATGAAACAAGCACCTTCAAGCAGGCATTCAAGCTTGAAGGTGCTTGTTTCATGAGTCATAAATATTGGTAAAGGTCATGTAATAACATACCAACCACAAAAAAAGCAATAACTGATAAAATGCAATAAGGAAAAGAAAAGCAATGCTAATGTTAACCCCTAAAGGACCAAGGCCTTTTTCTACTAGAAAACACTCAAAACTGCCATACCTATAACAAGGATTAAAAAAAATTGGAACATTTTTTTTCATATCTAACCATAGGATCTTACACCTAACTAGTATGAGAGTGTGTGGAAAAAATTTCAGAATTTTTGACCGCTCATATTGCAAGATATCCGCGTTTAAAGTGGAAAAAACAAGTTTTTCAGCACATTGCGGGACTAGATTTATTGACTTTGAACATTTTTAAATTAAAATTTTTGCACTACAGAGTTTTGAGCTTTAAATCTTTATAGTGAAGAATTGAGTTGAGAGTCTAGGTAAAAAAGAAATTCAAAAAGAAATTAATTATCATTTAAAAAAAAATTGTTAAGTAGATTAAGTAGGTATGAGATAGAAGGAAAATCTAAAATCTTCATATATTTTAGATGGAATTAAAATGCACTAATCCCAATGGTGAGATTGTTCTAGCAAGTAAATCAGACCATGCAAAAAAAAAAATTGAAAAATTTGAAAAATTGCATTCTCAAATGAGTCCTACAAGTTATTTTTTTCAAGAAGATGCTCTAATTGCCCGAAAAACAAGAATGTCCATAAATTTCTCATAACATATCCAAATGAAATGAATCAAAGCTTTCTAGATAAACAAAAATATAATCTATGAGAAAAAATAATATTAAAAAAAAAATTCAAATTTTTGTCCAATTTTTTTTTACTGTCCAAGCCGCCCATCGTCCCCTCATTTGAGCTTATTTAGTCATAACTATTGTTCCCGGGCACCAATTTTGAAAAAAATTATATTTCCACGAAGCTAATCAACTTTTCTACCTCCAAAAAAAATTAAGAAAAAATTTCAGCCTATAGGTACTTGCCCAAAAACACATTTGTCCCCCGAAGGGACAATGGTCCTTTAGGGGTTAATCACCCCATATTCAAAGTATATCCTTTTAAAATAAGTCAGGGTAGGCGGTGAGATTTTTTCTATAAGTCTTGGCTAAATCATATCTAATTCAAGGATGTTAGAATCCAAGAACAAATTCTTGTTCTTCATTTCATCAACTTTTTTTTATTACTTTGCTTGTCATAATAAAACATTCTAGGCTTTATAAGCTTGCTATTAATCAAGCGACTAGAACTAGGTAATGCAAGCTACAAAAGAAGAAAAAAGAAAAGAAAAGAAATTTCAATAATTTTCAAAAAGTATAAAGTATAATAAATTTTATACATATAAAATAATTACAAAATAATAACATCAAATGTGGCACTAATAGTGCCACATCAAGATGAGACTATTTTTAAAAAAATTTAAAATTTAAATTTAATTTATATATAATTTTTTAAATTATCAATAATATTTATTTTTAGAAATATTTATTAAAAATGTATTCCATCATTCACGCCCTCACACTTGCTATTTTATTTTATTTTATAGTTCTCTTCACCAACAATCCCTGCTCGGGTCCCCGCTGTTAGAAAACTAAAGGCCTTCTTGAAGGCTCAAACTTCTATAATGACACTCGCCTTCTCAAGGGACAATGGTCCTTTAGGAGGGTAATATAAGCTAACTTACATAGTAGTAATGGTGGAAAATTAGCAAAATCTTGCATCAAACATAACATTCAATATTCAAATATTCAAATATTCAAATAATTTATTTTTTTAAAACTTCAACCCAATCCATGATGGGATAGTCAAATAAAGCTACTTGGCAATCAAATAGTTGTTGCTAAGATTGAAAATGCCAATTGGAAATATTAAATATACACAACACACATTGAAATTCATTTGAAATTCATTTCCAAAAACAATAAGATAGAGGAGGAACAAAATTATATAGTAAAGATTTGTACACTTCATTCAATAAATAAAAGTTTACAAAATATTGCAAGGAAGCTTGATGACTCAAAAGAATCAAAGCAATCTTACATACTAATTATATACATATCATTGTTGAAAACAATGTTTTTCTTTTGTCCTATGCACTTGAACACCTAGTATGGATAATGTGCTTGGCCTTGGTGTTGCTCTCCAACACAATCGTATTGGCTTGATGAAGGATCTTCAACAAATAACACATCTAATTTTGTTTGTGCGTGGTGCATTACATAAACCTTACTTTCTAGTCTTCTAGAATTTCCTACTAAATCTTCCTAGTACATTTTGTACCACTAGTTAGTGAAATGATAAGTGGTTTTCTCTTTCCGAGTAAACCACTTACCACACTATTTGAAACATTCATCTTTGGATTGGAAGTATTCTTGAGAGGAGTTTCTTCTTCCCGGCAACTAGCAACCCAAGCTTGTGAAGAAGTTGTTTTCGAAGATGACATTGAACTTGATGCCTCACTTGAATGGGCTTTGAAATAAACATCAATCATGGATTTGATGTGTCGATTAAGAACCAAATTTGCATCACTACATTTAGAAGACTCACAATTGGGACATTTTTGACCTCCAACCAATGCAATACGAATGCAATTGTGACAAAAGGTATGGAAACAACAAGGAATCAACATTGGATCCTTCATAATATTTTTGCATAGATTGCACATCAATTCTATTGGAGTATCATCTATAGACTTATTGCAAGCTACCTTTTCTTCTTGTTTCCGTTTTTGAACTTCTTTTCCAAATTTTTGTACTTCCTCACAACTAACAACGGTTGCTTTTGGCCTCATATATACACCTCTTCCAAAATCATGTTTGACACCTTCTCCTTCTTTCATGCTTCTTTTTCTAATTTCATTTCCAACTTCTTTTACCTTCTCATTCTTCATAGTATGTGCCAAAGATTTGGAATAGATGTTGTCTCCAAAACCATCATCATTGATGTTACCTACATTCAAATTTCTATTTGAAATGCTTCTAAGACGTTGTTGTGTATATAAAACATATTGTGGAACTCTCTTCACCCATACAAAGGCATGTTTTCTAATCCTAGTTTTTTCATCCACAATTTCCTCTTTTGTATCATAGTCATAAATCATAAAGTCAACTTGTTCCAAATTGTTCTTCTTCAATGTACCAAAAGCTGGCAAACCAATTACCTTCCGAATTCCGTCCTTCAATTCCATTAGAGAAATGGAATCATTTACACACTCAACGGAAAGGCGTTGATTGAAAGTAAGAAAGGTAAAGTGCACGGCCATGTTTGCAAAGCTCAATGACACAAAGCAAAGAGAAAGAAATATAATATAGAACTAAGCTATGACAAAGAAAAAGATTGAATGAATATTTCTATGAAATAGCAATACTCCACAAACTTGGCACTTTTAGGCTTAGACCGTGCGATATGAAATCTATTATAGAACTTAACTACCATGAAGGAGAGTGAAGAGCAAAGTGAATACAACAAAGAAGAAATGAGATGTGAGAATAAAAGCATTGTTAGTAGTGTTTTATACTTATTGCCAATACTTTTACTTTTACTTTTACTTTTGTGTGAATTCCTAGCCTCCACTTTTACTTTTGTGTGAACTCCAAGTAACTAAGCTTATATCCTGTGCTTTTACTTTTATGAGTCTGTGACATCACGTACTGTTTTTGACTGCTGGGAAGATCATCTAGCTTGGGAAATGGACTGATGAATCCTCATCAAAACAGGGTTGAATGGTGGTCTGTGCTGCTCCACTGATCAAGTAAGTTGTACCTTACCAACTTCAACTCTGTTGCAAAATTGTTCCACAATGTTATGAAAGCACGGTGCTCGAATCTCTCCACCATCTGCATCCAGAGTATTCCTATCGCGGCACACTTATTCTCTTTTGTAGAAGATATTCCATTAAAATGGCGTGCGGAATATCGCCATTTTAACGAAATTGACCATTTGTGTTTGACACTATCCTATTTGCATTCCATCCTATATAAACTATAAATGAAATTTTGCAAGCATACCCTCTTTTTTGAGGCCAATCTTGTTGTTGTGTTTCCTGCCTTGACAAATTATAGTAATTGTACTAGAATTTCAGACATCCAAAAAGAATGACTGATTAGCCCTTTTCTCCTTGTCTACAACTTGAGATATGAAGTCCACAATATATAATACCCAAATTTGCTAGCCATTCATTGTTGCAACTAGTACCACTCTTCTGGTGTGCAAAGTTACTAGCAAATGCATCCTTCATACAACCCTCATACCTTCTGCTACTCGATCGAACAAAAATTCCAAAGTTCTTTTCCATGAAAGGATTTGTGGACAAGACAAGCGTGTCAAGTTTGCACTGAACATATCCACCCAACTAACAAGGTTGTCAGTAAAAAATTACAATTATTCTACAAAATAGAACTAAGAACTTGATCAAAACAGCAAACAACCTATTCACTCCAAATTAGGGTACTTCAAGTTAGCATTTATGATCAAAAGAAGATTCAGGTTCAACTTATTCAGGTCCAATTTCTGAAGAAAAATAATCTGAAAAATTGATTGTGAAACGCCTATTGTGATCAAATTCTTCGGTCTCGGTCCTCGCCTAATTCACTGAGGGTTTAGTTCCTTGCAAATGTCTAAATTGCCTCCAAAGAATTATCAAGAAAACACGATGGTTGCAAACAGACACAGGCAAGCAAGTTTCAAATCTGCCTGGTACAAATGTGCGACAAATTGCAAAGGCCTGACACATTCCAAACTGGAGTAGCTGAGCCCTTCCCACCACCAGCAGATGTAAACAAGGTATGAAATGAAAGTTTCAACGTAAGTTAAGGGGTGGTCATCCGTCAAAATACACAAGCTCTAGATACATCATCACAACTCCCACATGCCTTCCAAATCTTACTCCAAAACACCACTACCGATGCAACCGTGATTGTGAACCCCTAATTCTTCCTTCGAAATAATTACACCAATGCAACCGTGAATATGAATCCCAGAAATCTTCCTCCGAATCAAACACCACCAATGCAACCATGGTAATGAATCCGTGAAAGCTTTCTCCAAAATTACACAACCGAGCGTTCGTTCCAGATGTCGACATTCCCCCGGTGTTCCCCGGCGCGGCGCCGAAGTTCCCCGTCAGGAGAGCAACCGCGTCTTCTGAAGGGACTATAAAAAGCTTGGGTTCCAAAAAGATGTGTGCCTAAAACTATTGAAAATGAGATTGTTGAGTCTCGTGAGACGGACTCTCATCATATGAAACCAAGAATCGGACGTCCACTCATGAAGATTGCAGCACTCATTTTTTGAGACTGTTCCACAAACAGAAGATACCGGAAATCATGGATTACTTTGGCTCCACGATCTCAATAGCCACCATCACAACCCCCACCATAGCCCCCAATATAAGCACCATCATAGGGCCCTCCATCAGAGCTTCTTCCACTGTATCCATCACCTCCTGATTGAGTTGGACAATCCTTAGCAAAATGTCTCGGTTGGACACACTTGTAGCAAGTGCCACCGCCTCTGCCGCCAGCACCTCCACCACCTCCGTACCCAGTAGAACCTCCTCCGCCATTGCCGCCACCACCTCCTCCAAATAGTTGCTTGGGAATCGATGAATCCTCATCACAACACGGTTCAATTGTCGTCTGCGATTTCAGAAACATCTCCCAGTTGTTCTTCAGATGGTTATACCTCTTCTGTGCCGCCTTCAAAGAGCCTTTAGTGATCAAGTATACCTTACCAACTTCAACTCGGTTGTAAAATTGTTCCACAACGTTATTAAAGCACGGTGCTCGAATCTCTCCACCATCTGCATCCAGCGTCTCGATGGAGCAAACTTCATCTTCTCCTTTTGCGTTATGAAACCGCCGAACGTCTGACTTAGCTGTAATCCGAGCTTTGATAGTCCAACGACGTCGGTAAGGATTCAAAGCAGCAATCGGAGTAATTGTCGCAGGTGCTTCATTCTTCACAATTGACCCCCGATTACCGTTAAAGGAGGCACGCTGGTAGGCCGTGGGTCGCCGAAAAGTCTTCTGCTGCTGACCTTGCTGACCATGGGCCACTCCTACTGCATTCCCTGTAGCGCCCTTTGATACGCGAGGTTCAGGTTTCACTCCAACGCCAGCAGAGGCATTTGGATTAAAGCCTCCTGAAGGTGCCTGGACCATATTAAACCCTCCTGCACCATTATCCAACCCTGTCCCCAGAGTCTGACCGAAGCCACTTCCAGCGGACCTGAATCCATTGCCACTGTTCGCGGCATCCGCCACAGAAGATATAGCGGAAACACGTGCCGGTGCTTGCTGCTGCTGAACACCCCCAAGACCAGGACGACGGCCAGGATTAGGAAGAGCTGCTTGTCGCTCTCCACCTGCATTCAGGTGCTTTGGATCACCAAGAATTTCGGCCTTCGACTCCAAAACTTTCATGTTCAGCACTATGATAATCCTGAGATATATTGAAAAAATAAACCTATTAGAAATCAGTCAGAGTTCGAGACCTCTCCAGCACCTGGTGGCGTTTAAAAAACCAGATACTTTGCAGTTACGCTATAAACGACACAAGCTAGTCACTTCCAAAACGTCAAACAACTCGCTAGAACTAATTGATACTCCCAAACACTCGAGAGAACGCAGATAATAATAAATAAAAAACGAAGCCGAAAACTCCAATTCTACCTACTGCATTCCAACCATCACCATCCACTTTCATTTTCTTCAGTAATGCTTACTTCCTGTTCTGAACACTGTTGCATATGTACTCGAGTAACTGCACAATCGAGCCCTTCACTGCCAGATTGTTCTTCACTTTGTCATTCAGCAGCGTCGCCAACATAGCTTCCTGCAAATTTACACCGTCTGAAAGCACAAGCCGGAACCGCTCCGCCATGGTCTGTGCATTCCCTATCTGGCGTATGTTGACAATCTGCAGGAAACATCCCCCAGTTAGGCCAACAAACGTACATACAACTCCACTTCCAACACAAAAGCTTCTTCCTCCATTTACACCTCAAAACACCGCCACATGCAGATCCCTAGTCAGCACAATCCACTTCTCTCTATGCATTTCGTCTTTGCCAATCCAAAAATTGGCTACCAATTCCCTGCGGAAGGACCGCGACCACACACCTCGCACACGAACTCACTCGTCCAACATTTCCCTCTAAAACCACGAAACGCGTTCTCGGAGATTAAACAAACCTGGAGCACGGGGCGAAGCTCGATATCGCCATTGTTGAGAGCCAAGATGGCATTGGACGTGAGCATGAGCGCCATGGCTGGCTGCTGCAGGCGAAGTCTCTCTCTCTACCAATGCTGCCTACCCTAATTCAGGAACGCGGACCAAGAGGGTTTTTACACATGGCGCATTCAAAATGGAACCAATGGAAGAGAACAGAGAAACGTTAGGGAGCAACATCATGGACACGATCAAACCCCAGAGAGAGTCGCGCGGGGACGAGCGAGCCAAGGCAAACCGAATGGGCTCTGCGTGCTTGAATAGCTTCAGCAGGAGGCTTCCGGAAGTGCGAACCAAGCAAGCTTAAATTGCCACCAAATTGAGTCCATCGAACCCCAAATCTGACCCCAATTGTAGAACCCACATTTCGTGCAGAGCTTCTGGTCGATTGAAGCTCAAGGAAAAATCTACAGCACGTTTCAACTACTTTCCTACGACGCAATTCTTTCCTACACTT
This sequence comes from Rhytidiadelphus loreus, assembly GCA_947034895.1. Classification (NCBI taxonomy): domain Eukaryota; kingdom Viridiplantae; phylum Streptophyta; class Bryopsida; order Hypnales; family Hylocomiaceae; genus Rhytidiadelphus; species Rhytidiadelphus loreus. The sequence goes on along the minus strand of OX344761.1, from coordinate 48,917,993 downwards.
CAATCTCCCATCCTGCACATGGAATTGCCACCGAAATCGACTCAATTGAGCCCTACAATTGTGGAACCCAAATTTGCTACGATCGAAATAGAGCTTCTGGCATCGGATGTCACGCCATTCGACTGAGCCACAAGCAAATCCTTCAGCGCGTTTCCATACTCGAGAATTGGACAAATTTCTGACACTAGCTTAGTGCAGCAACATCGAGTCCCAAAATACGACCCAAATTGTAGAACCCAAATTCCCAACAGAGCTTTTGTGGCATCAGATATCACGCCATCCGATTGAGGCCCAAGCAAACTCTACAGCGCGTACTGGTTTCCATACTTGAGAACTGGACAATTGTCGACACACTTGACAAATGAGCGGAACAACGAGTCCCAAAAATTCGACCCAAATTGTAGAGCGCACATTTCCTAGGATCGAAATTAATAGAGATTTGGGAATCGGATGTCACGCCATTCGATTGAGGCACAGGTAAATTCAACAGCGTGCTTCAATCCTTGATCGAGAACTGGACACTTACCAGATGACTGCATCAACAGTGACGATGCTTGAATACCGGAAATGTGAATTCCCGATCAATCTTGTGACGAACGAGACGATGAGAATTTTTAAAAAGGGAATCGAAACAAAAGAGAGAATGGGGACCCACTGACCTCGGAAAGTAGAAAGGCAGCAGCTGGCTTTCTGATCCAACTTCGATTGACGCTTCGTCGAGCGAATGTTCTGATAAAGAGGCTCACTAGCCTGCATTTGCGATGGCGAAGATGATGACCACCGATTCAGTCTGGCACACATGGCATCGACGCCGCAACAACCTCCCCTTTCTCGCGGTTCGCCTGTGTGGTTCTCCGCGCCACCGACAGACTAGGATGAAAAATTCTCTCACTTACTAACTAAGTAGTCGGTACTTACTAGTAATTCCCGCCGTCTCTTCATCCGCGTTCGGGCCCTACTGTATTCATCCGAACGCACTCTCATCTTCATTCATCCAAATACTTTATTACTTCCTTTGTTTCTGAATACCTTAACCCTGGAGCGCTCCGACGTCCATTTTCTGGACGATGAACAAAATCAGATCCTTGTTTCTGTCTCATTCTTGCTTGGATGAAAGTCATCCTAATCTTTGGTGATACTTTATCAAGTTGTTGTCCTATCCATCGGTTGGATTTGGTGTTACTAGAATATATAAATTTCTAAAATTACAAATGTGGAAGTATGTCAAGTGATCAATTTGCATTGACTTTAGTTCCAAACTAGATGTGCAAAAATGAGGTCAAAGATGTAAAGGTCACAAAAATTTCAAAAAATCACCATATGAAGAGAACCTTATTTAAAATCCATTCCAACAAATTTTACTCAAAAAATGATAATATTTTACTTGTAATTGAATTTTGAAGGAATTTTGAATTTTTTTTTCCAAAATTTATAGAAAAAGATTGGTGATAGCATTAGTAGATCTAACCGTACAAATAGAATTTAAAAATCAAAATCTACAACTTTCATTCGTATACCAATTCCAAAATATTCTTCCAAATTGTAGTTTATAATGGTTTTTCTCAAATCATCAATTTTGGAGATGAATCTAGACGTTTAGGAGTTAATACCCTACACTCAGATTAGATTCGTTAAAAAATAATTTAAAAAATAATTAAATATGGCATGTAATGAAATTTTCAGAAATTATAATGTGGCATAATTGAATAGTGTAGAAAATATTAATAAAATTAATTTGTATCCTCAAAAAAATCTGATAAAAAATGAAAAATAATATACATACCAAGGTGATTGCTTTATAAATGTATATATAAGCTTACTAAGCTTAGTCCCTTTTTCCCCTTGAAGATAGACTATGTTCATTGAAAGGGACTAAAATTTAACCAATCTTTTTGTTAATTTAATAAGTTGGGAGGACTAGACCCTATTGCTAAAGGTCACAAAAGATTTGGTAAAGCCCCAAATACCACCATAAAGCTGTGAAGACCTTGTAAAGGTCATGAAATATTCCAAATCTTGTGAAATGAAATCCCAAATATTCTAAATCAAGTTAATGAAAGGATATTCAACCCCCAAAGAAATGATTTTGTACATGGTCTAATGAACCTAATCCCAATGTACAAATGTTTTTTTTTGTGTTTTATAATAGAAACATTGGTATTATACAAAAATAGAGGGAGTATTTTATTCAATCAAATGAACTCTCATGTCCTCATTCATTCATATTTGTTATTGTCACCATTCACCCACACACTTAGAATCTTGTCCCTTGCTTCTATGTATACGGCATCCTTAATTCTTTTGAAAATGGCTCCAATATTTCAGGAATTTTCTAGCAAATGAAGATTTCAAAAATTCAAAATATAAGATTTTATAGAATGTTTTGTTAGTTGTGAGTGGATAAAGTTTCCAAAATTGCCCCCAATAAATTCAAAGTATGATAATTTTCTTAATGTTTGGATGAATTGTATGGTGTTTCATTCATATAATTTACATATTCACATATGCACAAGCAAATAGCTTTATCATTTCAATGGAGATTGTGGGTTGTGGGTTGTCTTTTGAGTAAATAGTGAGGAACAAGTTCCAGATCAAATTATTTTTCAAAACCCCTCATTTTATTTTTGCGGGGGGTTCTAAAAAATAATTTGATTGAAAAATCTCAAAATTCCAGTACTCCCTCTCAGTCTTGTATTTTTGAAAACAAAGTTGTTTGACAATCAATATAGGATAATCCATATCCATTTTCCGTATCTGTTTTCCGTACCCGTTTTCCGTATACATATACGTATGGCATCATAATATTCGTATCAGGATCAACGGCAGGAAAGGGGGTGTTTTTATTTTTTTCCAAAAACAATCAATGACTACTAATTTTTTGGGGGAGGGGGGGGGCTAATTAATTGAGCAGGAAGTGTTCCTCTCTTTTTAGGGGATAGTAAGCTATACTACATTATATTAAATACCAATGGCCAAGTGCACCCTATGTGAATGTTTTGTTGTATTGCATCTATAAATTCTTCACTTCTAGAGCCTTTTATTGACCAAAATGATTTCACATGTTAACTTTTAAATACATCTTTGAATTTTTATTTTTATTTTTGACTTACATCTTTTTACAATTATATTAGTTTTCTCAATATCATAAAAGTAGTCATTAAGAAAAATAATCTCTCCAAGTATTACTTTTGATGAATGAAAAGCAATTTGGACAAAACATTCATCGTTGTTTCAATATTGTTTCAAACTATTCACAGGAGAGTACTAAAAATACATTGTTGTAGTACTGCAACAGTACTGCAACAATATAGTTTAGGTGTAAATGCAATCCCCCCATTGCAACAGTATTGTTGCATACTATTTGTAGTTTTGACACAATATACTTTCAATATTCTATCGTGAACAATTTGAAACAATGTTGAAACAATGGAGGGTTTTTTTTCGATGTTGCCCTCAAACATGTGTTCATCATTCATCCAAAAAAATGAACTTCATTGATAGTGCTCAGGAGTTATGTTTTGTGATAAAATATATTTAAATTTGTCATCATACAGAAGGTGCTTTTTGTATGTGCAATCCATAATAAATAATTATTGAGGTGGGTTGCATTCAATGGATTCCTCAATAATTTGTATGCTCATTCATTGAATTGTAAGTGCTTGTCCCCCGGAGGTTAGAATTGATAAATACTCCTTCTGTCCCAAAATGGTTGTCCACAATATTGTTGATATTTTTTTGAGCCAATTTTATTGACCATGTTGTGAAAAATATAATTAAGAAAGGTTCCAAATTTTATATCACTAGAATCAATGAAGAACATTGTAGGTGCTCATTGTAACCTAAATAAAATTAGCCATGAGGAAGTATTTTTTGACCTACCCAAAACAACCTTAAAAAACATAATATTCAAAGTGAACAATCATTTCGGGACAAAGGAACTGAGGGAGTAGTATTTCTAAAAAAAAAAGTGTCAAAATTTTTGGAATACTATAATTACATATTCATACATATTTGGATGAAAAAATAATAGGATTTTACATTTTAAAGCATATGTTGAATAATGTATTAAAGTGGCAAATGAACAAAAAGTAGCATGTTCCAAACACATATATAGAATCTTCATTTTTTCATTCATTTAAAAATTTGTAGATTCTCATGCTAATTCTCTTACATTTGTATAGTATAGATTTTTTGTTTGCATATATTTTATAGTTCAAGGGGCACAATTATGTTTCACTTCAAAAACTAACTTGTCTGGTTCAAAAAAAGCCCTTAAAAAATGACTGCAAAAAATAAGCAAAATAAACATCTTAAAAAATCACCATAATTAGAGGTTAACATTTAAAATTGAAAATAAAATCTCTTGAAAATCACAAATGTTCAATCCAATATTAATTTTAGATGGAATTTTCAATTTCTGGTTTCAAATTTTATTGAAAATATTGGTTCGTGTAGTTATTGCCTTGTTGATATGATCTAGAAATTGGTTTGTGTAGATCATATTCACATATATGTGTGAATATGATCTAGAAATTATATTTTGCAATTTCTATTTAAAAGTCATCATTATATTATTGTTCTAAGCTAAATTTTATAATACATCTCTACAATTTTGAAAATTTGGACTATCTCTAGTCTTTAAGGGGTTAAACCTTAAAAGACACAAATCTATCACCAAGGTAATCAACCAAAAATAATCATATTTTCCTAAGTGAATAATGACATTCTTTATTTCTATAGTTTTCTTGAACATCATTCAATCATCCATAAGATGTTTTTTTCCTACTTTGGAGGGCTATGAGTTCCCAATCTGAGAACTAGCTGAAACTGCAGTTTGCAAGCTGCGTTGACGTGGCACAGCGACTACCATGTCACTTCTTTTTTTAAATTAAAAAAAAAATTAAACTTTGTTTTTCATTTTTTTGAAATTTTGAATTTTTTTTTGACATTAGCGTTCAACAAGGTTTTGGGGAACAGAGCTAGAAACAGGCCTAAAACGGCCTTCCAGCCTCCCCCGATCTCATCCAATGGTATAGTTTAAGTCTTCACCGTCTTTATTGGGTTAATTTGTGCATTAGGTACATCTATCTCAACACTTCTAGCAACTAAGCATGCTTACTATTATAAAAATTAAGTTATTTCTATAGAATTTTACTAGCAAATGAAAGGGGATTCCAGTGTATTTTGGCATGCATTATTTGGATACCATATGAATAAATTATGGGCACTCAAAGTATTGTACAAATATTGCAATGGATATGAGTTATGTGATTCAAAAAGCGACCCTCTTCTTCAAACAGACCCATAGGGAGCTCTAAAATGGACACTCAATGGTTCTGAAAGGGATTGCCAACAATGTGAGAGCATAACCCCTAAAGGACCATTGTCCCTTTGGGGGACAAATGAGTTTTCGGGCATGTACCTACCGGCTGAAATTTTCTCCTAATTTTTTGAAATTTTTTTTTGAGGTAGAAAAGTTGATTAGCTTCGTGAGAATATAATTTTTTTCAAAATCGATGCCTGGGAACAATAGTTATGACCAAATAAGCTCAAACGAGGGGACGGCGGGCAGCTTGGGCAGCCAAAAAAAATGGACAAAAATTTGAATTTTCTTTTTAATATTATTTTTTCTCATAGATTATATTTTTGTCTATCTGGGAAGATTTAATTCATTTCATTCGGATATGTTATGAAAAAGTTATGGACATTCTTGTTTTTTGGGCAGTTAGAGCATCTTCTTGAAAAAAATAACTTGTAGGATTCATTTCTAAATGCAATTTTTCAAATTTTTCAATTTTTTTTTTTGCATGGTCTGATTTACTTGCTAGAACAATCTCACCATCGGGATTAGTGCATTTCAATTCCATCTAAAATATATGAATATTTTAGATTTTCCTTCTATCTCATACCTACTTCTACTTAACAATTTTTTTAAGAATGATAATTATTTATTTTTTGAATTTTTATTCTTATCTAGACTCTCAACTCAATTTTCCACTATAAAGATTTAAAGCTCAAAACTCTGTAGTGCAAAAATTTTAAGTTAAAAATGTTCAAAGTCAAAAAATCTAGTCCCGCGATGTGCTGGAAAACTTGTTTTTCCCTTTTAAACGCAGATATCTTGCAATCTGAGCGGTAAAAAATTCTGAAATTTTTTCCACACACTCTCATACTAGTTAGGTGTAAGATCCTACGGTTAGATATGGACAAAAAAATTAAATTTTTTTTTACTCCTTGCTATAGGTATGGCAGTTTTGAGTGTTTTTTGGCAGAAAAAAGGCCTTGGTCCTTTAGGGGATAATTGAGACTTGTCATATATTGCTTCATACTTCACCAATGAATAAGAGCCAGAGAGGGTCCATTTCAAAGCCACAGTGTATCCACTTAATTTTTCTAAATGATAATTGATTCTCCAATTGCCTTCTTACAAATGTTAAAAGAATGTAAGGTCCATTTAAGTTTAATAAAGGTCACATTTAGGAACCTTGTGTGATACTTTTTGAATGTGGTAGTGCTTGTTTTTGGTCAAGCCATATCTTTTTTCAGAATGCACCTGAATGGGTTTTGCAAGGCCTATGATCAAGAATAGTTGCCTACATCAAAATTCTCTGAAAATTCATAAGTAATTCATAAATGCTCCAAGAAATATTGTTACAGACTTCTGACAATGAACTCCAATTACAAACACAAAATATACTTATCAAACACTCTTATTAATAAGAATGCTTTACAAGGAGCTCAAACCACCCAACCATAGAGAGAGAACCATCTCCAAAAGAGAGTCTAACTATTAATAAGACCTATTACTTCTTAAGATAGACTAAAATCTTTTTCTAACTTTAGCTTTCTATCCTTGGTTCTATCTAGAACCATCCACTAAAGTAAAAGTCTTATTTATACTTTTCCAATCATATCTTATCTAATTCATCTTGTATTCAAAATCTTGATCTTCTAGTTGGAGTTATCTAACTCCGAGTTCCAACACACATGTGTTAAGTCCAGTGCACTAGTCATTCAAGTGGAGTTTTTTTAACTCCATTGCATAAATCCACCATCAAAAGATATCTATCTCTAAGCAATCTTGTTTATCCACTAGTGCACAATTCATCATGGATTAGTTCCTCTCAGTGCATAACATCATGACATGAAAATCATGACACAATGATCATAAATCTTTCATCCATCAATGCATAAGGTTGTGACAAGGGTCATGACAAATATAAAACCACCTGTGTTAGATTCTGCATCAATTCTTCTTCAAGTGAAAAATAAGGGAAAATATTTTCGGGCATTTGAAAAGGCCCAACAACTCTTAAAGGGTCATTTTTTGGGCCACCTACCTTACACCGGGTGGATACATCCAAAATTGCACTTTGCCTGAAATTACCATCATCACTTTGTGCACATCTCCAAAATCATTATGTACGTATGTTGAGAAAATGATTTTAGAACATCTACCCGAAAAAACTTTGACCCTTTGTAACTTTTGCATGTGGATTCCAAATGTTGTGTTCTTTGGTGCATTAGAACCTCCATTCACATCCCATCAAGAAAATATGACCAGTAGTAACTAGGCGCAATAGCAAAGAGTGTCGGTGTGGGGTACCACCTTTCCTTAGCTTACCTTGTTCCCAGGAGCCCCTTCCTAGCCTGAGAGCTCCTATTCTGCCACCTCAGCCTGGTACACCAATAATACATTTCATGTCATCAGGCACTAAATGTTACAAAGGGCGCCCATGTGGTTGAGCGGGGGCTACTTTCTGGCTTGGCTCGCTTTGTTTAGGCGAAGGCCTGCCTGCCTGCCTGCATGTTCGGAGGCTGCGGCGATGGAGGACGGAGTTGCCACAATCCAGGAGGCGCAACCCTAGCCTGGATTTCGGGACCAGGATCCCACCAGCGCTGCCGACAACAACCAGCTCGCCTTGTCCTGCCGGAATCTTCTTCTTCGAGCTCCTAAGCTGCAGCAACACGGGAAACCGGCTTCTTACTCTCCCAAATTAAGGTAATCTCACAGAAGATACGACGTGCTTGAGTGGAGTTTCTTTTATTAGAATGAAAACAAGCGGTGCAATCGGTTTCTTCGTATTTGCAATTGCAAGAGGATTCTTAGGCACAAAAGTATGCCTCATTTGGATATACTGCATGCAAAAGTTATGAGAGTGCTAAGTTGACCTAAAACCGACACGCGTTTGTTCTAGCTGGTGTTAAGGTGGCGAACATTCGATAAATTGATAAGTAGTATTAGATCCATCAAGGCCACACGTTTCTTCTCCATCTGTTGCGACATTACATTGCAAGGCGATTCTTGTGCACCAAAGTATGCGTCATTTGGATACTGCATGCGAAAGTTATGAGAGTTCAAAGTTGACCTAAAACGGAACCGAGTTTGTTCGGGTGTTAAGGTGGTGAACATTCGCTAAATTGATATATAGTATTACATCCATCAAGGTCACAGCGAGTCTTCTCCATCTGTTGCAACATTACTGCACTGCTACCTACATTCCTCTGCCTCGGAGGTGCTAGATGTGTAGTGTGAGTTGCATTGGTTGCTTGTTGTGAATTTGTAGGGTGACATGTTAGTATTCTAGTGTGAGAGCTTGGTTTGGAAGCAACAGAGGCTTACTGAGGTGGAATAGTCTGTGGATTTGGTTAGACTCTTGTTGTGCAGAGTTCGAAGGATGGTGCTCTTTACAGTCGTGAAGCAAGACGCTCTTAAGGCGATTGATGGCCAGAAGCCCGGCTCCTCTGTATTGCGCCAAAAGGTGCATATACCTGCAGTTTCTTACTTCTGTAAATTTCGTATTCTGTAAATAAGATGTTGGTATTGTTGTCCAGATGTAAGTAACTTACTATTTGTTTAAATGGAAAAAAGACAACCCGCGGCTTCTGCCAATGTGCCTATTACACTAAACTTTTCAAATTGGAGAGTGTAATATTCCGAGTCCAGCAGTTTCAAGTGTCCAGTTCGTGAATCGTGATTCCTGCAAAAGCGTTGGATTTGTGATTTTTTAAAGTCCAAAGGGTCCAAATTGGAGTGCCATGTTTGTTTAGCAGTTTTGAGGAGGTCTTTTGGAGACTTTTTTAATGTCCCGTTTTATGCATCTGTAAATCCGTGGATCCTCTTAGGATTAATGCAGCAAGTCATTGGCTAATGACTTTACTTGGCTATTGCAGTTGTCAGTGTTTGGATTTTGCACGCCATTGCATTTTGATATAGTTGGCAACTTTGATATCTTTTGGATCGGTTGTATGTAGGTGACAGTGTTCAGGGAAGATCATTATCTTGCCAACATTGTACAGTCCACGTTCGATGCTCTTCCTTCAAAGAAAGTGAAAGGTGCTGCACTGATTCCACTTGAAACTGAACATATTGATATTCTGCAATTTCCATTTTCAGACAATCAAATAGAGTTCGGTGTATAGAATGTCTCCTGTCGTCTCACTAGAATTTCTTCTAATGTTTGATTAGTCACAACTGACCCATCCATTTTAAGACTGTATTAACAACACGAATGTTTTTGATAATAGTATCGCCTCATTCTGGAAATAACATGTCTAGCAACTCCAGTGGCTTGACAATGTTATTTCTCATAAGAAGGCTCTACTTTCACAATATCTAGGTAGTCCATCCGCATCTATTGTTGCTCCAACTGGTGGACTTGAAATATGAGATCAATACAGAGTACGAGGATAGAGATGTAATAGTATTGATGAGGTAGAATAATGAACTGAATTCGGAGCTTGGTGGAGAGGACACAAGTACTATGTGATGGAAAAGGGGCTCTTATCCCCTATTAAGTGCCCAAGCCAAAATTTGAAATTTCACTTGGAACTAATACTTGATTATAGTAACTTTCAAAGCTTGGTTTTGTCGTTCTTCTGTAGGGTGCGATTTCAAAATTAGGGTATGATTTCTACTTTCTCTAGATACATTTCGGAATCTTGAAGCTTTGTAACTCCTGTATGTAACTATCAACTCTTATACATATGGAAGCGAATACCTTTGGCCATTTGAGCTCTAAAGGTGATGTTATCTAGCTATGGCGGTAGAGCAGGCCTAGCTTCGATCACCTACTCTTTTGCACGAGTCTCTACTGAATAGAAGTGGATAATTATGAGTGTCTGCAGAAGTTGAGTTCAGGGCAAGGGAGAAGTCCAGGGCCACAAAGGCAAGTGAGCCGGAATAGCAGATACTGAACAGGTAATCGATATTTTTGCGAACTAGGGGAGAAGAAATTGTGCACAACGATATATATGTTAATCTTCTAAACATATCCTTCCATTATTGATGGAACTCAATTTGCGAACTTAGTTCATAATACACCAAGGTGTCGCTAGTTTGAAATGGAATACCAATAAGGTTGTAAAATTCGAACATAACTATCATTGAACTAAAAATCCAAAAGACTTCACTTGTTTCTTACAAGGTCTCATCTGAGGAACGCTGTTTCAATTGGTTCCTATACAGCTCGACCCTCAGCAGCTATATTTTGTTGCTGAGATTAGCAGGAGTTATGGCGAAATCGGGAAGCACTACTTCCTGCGGGAGCAAGCACACCACCTATGAATCATTTGACAATGGGCGGACCAAGATGGCCTTTGCCATCACAGCTGTATGTTTATGTACATGCATCTATGCATTCTCCCTTATGTTCATCAGCTCGAAACCTTGTTGGAACACCCTGTGTGAAAGGCCTCTCTGTGAAGGTGGCAATGCAACCATGACAGGTAGTCACTTGCAGTCTAGACATGATGTAGCTAATATTACGACCCTGGAGCCCAACTGGAAGCCAAAGAACACGAGCTTGGCCAAAATAGTCTTTGGCATTGCGGCGTCAGCCAATTTGTGGAAACTTCGCAAGCCTTACGTGAAGGAATGGTGGAAACCAGGCAAAATGCGCGGGTATGTCTGGTTAGAGGAGCCCGTGCTGAACGAGACCGGGTGGGGAGTTGATGTCCCTCTTTACCAGATCTCTGCCAACACTTCCAAGTTTAAGTACACACACAAGGTGGGTAGCCGCTCTGCGATTCGTCTCGCACGCATCGTGACGGAGATGTACAGGTCAGTGTCATAAAATTAGCCACAATGATTGTGGTTATAACTTTGTAATCCCATCCAAACTTTGGAAAGAGTCCACGTTTTCTTGACAAACATATAATATATTGTCATTCATTTAAATTTGCAAAATCATCTTATTTTTTAGAGAAGAAAGGTAAGAAGAGACGATATTTTGAAACTTTATCATCTTTTTTAAATTGATTTTTTCATTTCCGCGATAAATCTCCTAAAATTAAGGACTGGTACAGATTCAACCTCTCAAAAGTGGATTGGTTCGTCATGGGAGACGACGACACTGTTTTCTTCACCGACAATCTGGTCAGAATGTTGTCAAAGTATGACCCTACAAAGATGTACTACATTGGGAGCCAGTCTGAGAGCCACTGGCAGAACACGGAGTTTTCGTATGGGATGGCGTTTGGTGGGGGTGGGTTTGCTATTAGCTTCCCGCTTGCTAAAGCGTTGTCAAAGATGCAGGATGATTGCTTGAAGAGGTACTGATTGAAATTTGAGTCGCTTGCGAAATTTAATGTTTTGAGTCGCTGTGGCCCTAGAGGGCCAGGAATACATGATTTGAAATTGACCAATTCGGTTAATCATATTATGCAAAATATAATTAAGTTGGAGTCAAATTTTATATCACCATATTTAGTGAAAAACGTTGTATCTCTTAGTCCAAAAAAAATAAATGAAAATTAAACAAAATAAAAGCCCCCATATGACCTATTCATAACTAATTAAAAGACAGGAGTCAGACCGAACTTGGTCCTCTTTCCTCTTGGTCCTTGACCCTTTGGTCCTTTTGGGGGTAGTATTGAATTGTTTAGGAAATTTTAAACCACCATACACCAATTGTAAATGTCAAGAATGTAATATAGTGATAAGTGGTTTATCTCTAAGTTGGTCGAGATAGAATATTAAATTCCAGTAGGATATGATTCGTAATCATGTTGTCTTTTGAGTGTCTTCATGCCTAGTTTGTGGAGAATGTGTTTTAGTTGAGTGATAAATGAAGGCAGACTATCATAGAGTTGTTAGTGTTACAGATTCTGTAGTTGGCAAATTGAGTAGTTTAGACCTAAATCTTCTGTTTTGTACCATTTGGGGGACCAGGTATCCGCAGTTGTTTGGAAGCGATGACCGGATGCACGCTTGTATTACGGAGCTCGGAGTTCCCATCATCAAGAATCGGGGCTTCCATCAGGTAATTAAAAGAATCAAACAGGTTACCTCACGTCCATTCCTTCTAGCACACTTATTTAGTGAAATGCCACACAATTGAATGATATCACTTCTGACCAAGTTAAGGATTCTTCTTTCATAAACATAAAAATTGAAAATGTTGCTTGAACGTGGACCAGTTTCTGTTGATATACTTGAAGTATACATGAACTTCAGGCAAAGCCTTTATGTGTTAGAAGAAGAAAAACTACCCTAATTGCTAGGTCAGTGTCTAATGTATTAATGGATGAACTGCCAGTTTGACATTTTCGGAAATCCACTGGGGCTGATGGCGGCGCACCCTTTGACACCCTTGTTATCAATCCACCACTTGGATGTCATAGCCCCAATTTTTCCGAACATGAGCAAGGTTGCGGCAGTGCAGAGGCTAATGAAGGGAGCCAAGGTGGAGCAAGCCAGCATGCTTCAGCAGACGATTGTGTATGGACGTCAGCAGAAGTACTCGTTCTCCATCTCCTCCGGGTATGTAGTGCGTGCATATGCAGGATTTGTTGCCCCTTGGGAGCTAGAACAGGTGCCCAGGACGTTTAGGTCATGGTATGGTGACACCGCTCGGTCTCATTTTCCCTTCAACATCCGGGAGATTCCTACAGAGATTTGTAAACAACCGGTCCTGTTTTATGTAAAGAATCAGGCACCCCATCGCACTTCTCAAGGGTTGATAGAATCCGTCTACGTGAAGGAGTACCATCGGCAGGAGAATTTGACTGCTTGTGACACAAGATTGCACCAAGTGAAAAATATTCGTGTTCGGAGGCATCCCCTTGACTTCTCATGGTTTGAGGTAATTAATTCTTGACTGCTGCCATTGTCTACCAGTATTCAACTAAGATGGGTTTGTGAAAATATCAGAGTTCTCAACCCCCATGAGGGAAAAGTTGGCAATATATAGTATGGGGTTCAAACTCTTGATGCAAACTCTTGATGCGTGCTGTTCTCAAACTTTGAAATTATTTGCTTAAATTCATTTTGCATTGATCAAAGAAATCTTTGCCCTGAGGGTGTATGGACTGTTTTAAAATTTCTGGCGTTGAGATTTAAGTTAGTAGATCTTCATGAAAATGTTACGTCAGTAATGTCTCCCGTTCAATGATAGGCGGATGCTGATGCTGTGATATATGAACATGTATTTGTTCATGTTGAGTGGCTAATTTTGCTTCAATTGACACTAGAATAAAAATCTCAGGTTAACCTAAAATTGTGCTCTTGATGTTGCAGTCACGGAGGCTGTGCGGGAGGGTGGAATCATGGCAGAACAACTCGATTGACATTCTTGTGAGAGCTTGCCAAGAGGACGAGCTGATCATTGGAAGCTAAGCCATACGTTCTTTATCCTCAACTATTCTTTCTAGAAATAACAAATTGGACTTATTTCGTAGCATGTTAGGTGCAGGAACTCGTGACATTCTAGAGCTTTGGAAATCCTCAGCTAGTTCGAAAGCTATTTTTTGGTTTTCACTTTGTAATCGTCTTGCCAGTACTGTAGTACAAAACTGGGTTGGAGAACTTTAGTTCTCAAAGTTAGGCATTCAGGAAACAATAAGGGGCACTTTCCATGCAGGGGAAACCAGCCAGACGGATATTGATCTGATGTGTTGCATGGGGTGGAAAGGATTGATATCAAACCTTTGGATCATATTGGTCTAGCAGTCTGGTGCAACCATGCATCTCCCCTAGTAGTGATGTAGAGCCATCCTCGATGCTTGTTTATTGGATTTTTATGTAAAACTCATTGACCGAGGTAGATTAGGAAGTGTTAGGATTTGATACTTGCTTTCCAAGAAGGGAATTGTGATTTGAAATCTCTACAAGGGGTCTAGTACTTGTGCGATTTGGGGGCTCAGATTTGGACCCAAACGAGAGTTTTGTGGCTGGAATCAGGAACTAAGATACCTACACCTGTATGTGGATTTAAATTGGGACTCTGTGCTTTGCACAAGGAGGATCAATGGCTAGAAAATAATGAAGGTGGGTTTCTGTTCTCATCTTTTATTCCTGACACATTTGCAACAATGTGATCACAATTCAAATGCAGATAAAATTTTAATTCAATTTTACGTTTGGATGCATGAAAACGAAGATAAAAACATCGGATTTGTGAGCGTGCAAATGAACAGAACTCTGCATGAGAAATTGCAGTGAAACACCAAAAGGAGATTTGCATCTAGATTCCAAATTTGCATACCTTTGGAATTAAGTTTAGATTTCGGTGTTAACCCCGAAAGGCTGTAAGGAACTATAAATGTTGCACAGTATCTGACTCTTGGAATATGAATTATGTATAAAATATGGCAAGATGTATGCCATTGGATTGACAATTCAACAATTAGCATTTGTCATTTAGATTTCATTTTAACACCTAAACTTTATCATGATCAATTACACCACCATATAGATAGCTTCTCATGCATGTAGGAGGAGCATTAATGATCCTAATTGGAAGTGCCATTTATCATATGACCTAGCTTAGTTAGTACAAAGATACATTATTGTCTAAATAAATGTCTACCTCAATTCATGCACCTTCTATGTAAAATACTCAAAAAGATATGAGGTAAATAAATCTTATTGTTACCCCTATCTAACCATGCCAATGTGTACACCCTTCTTTTTAGGGCCAAAATCTAGAATAGCCATACTTATCTTATGAGATTTATCTCACATGGATAAGAGAAGAATGACAACTTCATATTTAGATTATGAAAAAAAGATGGAATATGCATTGTGATCCAAAAGGTAGGGGTTGCTATTAGATATTCTTGTCTTATGCTACAACTACAATTGAGTTCTTTATACCGTTAAAAAGTGGGGCTTCTCATGAAACTTAATTTGATATTACTACTCCCTTTGTCTCAAAATAAATTTGAGGTTGCAAAAAATTGGTTGTTTCAAATTAAGTTTGATGTTTTAATGGCCAACAAAAATGAAACATTGGATGCGCTAGATTTTGTCATTTAAGCGCTACAGAGTAATTGACAGTTTCCTTTGACATTATAGCTTCTCCTTGTCTGTATGTGATAGTTGGTAATAATTGTCGTTGTCCAATAGCATGACTTGAACCATGCATAGCTATCAAGAGAGGAAAATGTTGTTCAACTTTTCTTTGTTCATGTTCCAAAAAACTTCTTTGTAGCATCAATTAGAGAATCAATATCTTTCTATGGGAATTGATGCTACAACAATTGAATAGCATGAAAAAAAAATCCAAATTGAAAACATTCATATTGAGGTTGTTGGGAGGTTGGCAAGTCATTGTCATTAGAAGCGGTTTGAGGTCTCTAAAAGGCCCTCTAAGGCCTGTGCGGGCAGCGGCTGTAGTTTGACTTTCTGGGTTGGGCATGCTCTGAAGAGTACTGTTCAACGTGCGGGCAGTTGACACGTGTCCAATTGCAAGTGAATCCAATGCTTACGTGGATGCCGAATTAGGTGATGCTGTCAAGTAGTGGGTCTGAAATAGTGAAAGACTCATGAGTATGCTACACGGTTTGTCCTTGATATGTGTCCATTTTTTAATTCAAATCTAATGAACTCCTACATTTTTTTATTAAAATATAATGGGTTCACATTGGCGCCAAACTCTCGGGTCAAATGACAGTAAGCACAATGTGGCGGGAGAAGTTGTGTTGGCAAAGATTGCGTGGATTTCTGGAAGTTTGTCATTGTGCATGCTCGCGGTCCTATCTAGCAACTGCTGCAGCAGTTTTGGAAGTTTGTGCGTGTGCATGCACGCGGCCCTATCTACCTACTGCTTCAGCATGGCACTTCGAGATGTCACAAACACCATAGGTGGATACATTCCTCAAATTCACATGGATGCGAGATACCTTCCTCTTATTCGGAGTGGTATTAGACTAGATGGGCAGGCTAGTAGATCAAGCTTCGCAGGGAGGAGGGCTTTAGGCCAAACTCACGTTGACCTTTGGACGGATGGAACACTGTATCCAGAAGACCCTACGACAGAACGTGCACCGTGCTTCAACAATTTGAAGCAATTTCTACAGTTTCTATGCCATGGGGAAGATGGATTGTTGGGATATTGTAAGCGTTTGAGAGACAACGTGCCACCTAGTGGTGGTGTTCACCGAGTACACACAACAGTAAGCTTAGAAAATTGCATTGTAACACTGGAGAGGGAGCTAGGTCGATACGAGCAAGATTCAATTTGGTTGTGTCAACAGCGGGACCAATTTCAGGATGAGGCTCGGGCAATGGCCACTGCTGCAACTCTGGAGTTGCAAATCCGACAACAACTACAGAAAGACGTCACTAGATTAGAAAGCTTGTGTGTCCAATTGAAGGTGTTTCTGGCTGAAAGTATTGTGTCCATTGGAACATTGACTGAGCAACAGCAGAGGTGGTTAGTCAGAGAAGAGGAATTGCTTGTGTATAGATCGAAGTTTATTAAACTCAAAGAAAAATTTAGACTCACGGTGAAAACACCAGCTGGATTGCGTCAACGTGTTCATGGAAGAATCATGAAGAATATTACCAACTTGAGGAGTGGGACTGGATATTTTAAACACAGAACAACACAATTGCGTTACCAAATTCTACCTGAGGTGCTACATCAAGTGCAATAGAGTAACAAATGACTTGGAAAGAAGAAAAGGCTAGGGGGTGAGGGAACTTCTCAGCACCAAACTGCAGCTGTAATTGTGAGCATGCTTTCACGTGGAGAGGCCAAAGCATTGGTCGAATAACCTCAGATGAGTCAAGCAACCATAGCTGTCGCACAAACACTATTTAAGAAAGTCCATGATGTGCTCACAACAGAAGTGATGCTTGATACCGGTTGTTTGATGCCTTGTTGTAGAGTGCAACATTGGACCTCTGATTTTTGTGATGAAGCTTGATGAAGCGGAAATTATACAGGGAGCAAAATACGAACGAGTCAACCTTACACTTATGAATCGAGCCCTCGACCCAACAATTCAAAAGAATGACCAAAGATATTTTTCTGTCCAATCAGAGCAAGAGATCTGGCCTCTCAGGTGCTTCCAGATGGGTAAAGAATCATACGAAATTCTTGATTGGGTTTTCCAACAGACCAAATATCCCAAGGTTATTACAGCACAGACTGATGGACAAGTATTGGAAGTCCCTGGTTGTGGTAGCTTTGCGGTTGAGTGGCACTTGAGTGCGGATATGAAAACGATCAAGTGCATGAACGGGCTTCAGCATGGCCCTTCTTCCAAGATGAACTGCATTTATTGTGAGCAGATTCACGAGTGCTTGGTAATGTGTACCGCAACAGAGGCTGATAGGGAGGCAAGTCGGCGGGGAAAGGGGACATGGCAGGGCGGAATTTTTGCACCACGGATTGCAACAGATTCTTGTGATGTCAGCACGCATCCCCGTTGGAAGCAGATCTTGCCGATTCCTCTGTCTAGGACTCACATGTGCACGCTGCATACTATGGTGCAAATTACTGAAAAGATCCTTCACCTGCACATGCAATTTATATGGAATATGCAGGATGATCATAGAAAGACTGAAGCCATCAAGAAAATTGAAAAATCTTTGTCAGCCATTGGTGTAGAAAAGGGCAATTGCGTGCTCAAGCAGGACATCAAGCGCTCAGGTAAGACTGGAAATGTTGTCACCAAGCCAAGTCTTAGTGGAGCGGTTGCAAGCAAGCTCTTTGAAGATAGCTCCTGGTCTAGTCTAGACAAAGCTTGGAAAGACGTATGCATGTCAGAGTTCAATAACCTCAAAGGAGGTGCTTCCAGGGTGAAACGTTGGTGGGTGTGGGAAATGCTAGAGGATTTGTTGCCATATTTTAGAGGATTGGTATTGTTAGAAGAGTAGAGACGGTGTTGCCGAGTTTGTATGGATGCATTTGGTAAGGCATTTATTGCCGCATTTGGAGAGACCCACGTCACTCATTATATTGTAAGTCTTCTTATGGTTTCATGCCCTATGTTTCCTTCCTCACTGCTTTTATGCTTCCGATGAAGTGTTTGCGTTAAGGAGCCCTGCCAAAATCAACATATTGAAATGCAATTTTACCTAGGATGATGTGCAACACGTGTTGGTGAAACATGGGCCTTGGTTTGTAGATAAGTTCGGAAGTTTGTCGGTGTGGAGTTGCCAGGGGATGGAGAAGTCGCATCATGCTGCAAAGGTTAGTACTCAATACCACTCTCAACATGGAGGGACTAAACAACGGGTGAACATAGTAGTGCAGCAATACCAATTCTGGTATCGAAACATTCAGCATCGATATGAAGCCAAGGTGGAGTTGAAGCGTAGAGAAGCTGAGTGATCTGTACGAGACCTGGCCGTAATCTCTGCAGCACCAAAGCGTCGCGATGCATGGTGTGCTTTAGATGCCCCAGCGGCATGTGAAGAGTGGCGCCTTCAACGTAACCGAGTGGGCTCGCGATTTGTATCCAAAGACAACGAAGCGACGGTGGCTGAGAGTAGTGCCTGCGATGAGCGGATCCCATGTGTTGACAAGCACCACTATGGCCTATTTAGGGAAGAATCTTATCCTATCAGCAATGAATACTCTATACAATAGCGACTGTTCCCAATGATATGGTTGCGGAGATTTCATTAACAATTTGTTCCAGAAGTTAACTATGGGTTGCTGGGTGCAGTCATTGCTGCATTATTGTTTAGGGATTGTTTGGTGGATGCTGCATTCATGTACTGGACACTTGCGATTTGTAGTCTAATCAATCACATTTGTTTGATCTACTCTCACATTGCAAGCTTTGTCCTATAATTTAACAAAGACAACCTGTTCAACAGTACAAATTCTGTATCAACAACATTTTGAATTGGAAAGCGAGCTGCAATTTTTACAATATTGGCCTTACCCGTAGAGGTGCCAAGCCGTTCCGATAACTAATCCATATGGCCATATCCTAATCCTTTCTAGTGTCAATAACTGACCCATGTCCCATGACTTTGTAGCGGTTGGTTGTGTTGACGTCAGCAAACTTAGGAAAACCGAATTTGGTATAGACCATAACTCAAAAATAAAACCGGTAGTAAATTGTATCAGTGTTCCAATCAAAATCTGGAGAATACTCTGTGAAAATACTATTCAAAACTAAGAGGGTTGTAAAATCCTCACAATGCTAAAAGCAAGTCAAAAAAATTAGTGCGACTCATTCTATGAAGATTCGAATGTTGTTGCCGTACGGTGACACATACCTCAGCCATCAGTGCTTAGCTGCGTCTTCTAGTGATGCTGCCGCACGATTGACAATGGCCTCTTCCATCACTACTACTGAGTCTTCTGGCGTGGCTTCCACACTCGTGTCACAGGCCTCTTTCATCATTGCCGTTGAGGCTTCTGCCGCTGCTTCCGCACCTATGGCGCAACACTCAGCCATCACTACTGCTGCAGAGTCCGGTTCCACTGAATCAGCAGGCACTATCTCCAAGTGCGCACGCTTGGAGGGGGGCTCATCCATGGTCTGCATTGCTGAGTGGCGTTTCATTGAAACAAATTTGGTGGCCTCCTTACTAATGATCAGCTGCAAAACCTCTTCCACCCTTGTCCTTGCATCCACTGAGTCTAGGGGCTTTAGCCACCCTGCAACATCCATCCCTTTGGTGCAGGCACTAACGGCAGCACTAAGCAACTCATCACTAGTACTGTATCCCCATTGCACCCGCCACAAAACACCAGGCACGTGGTTGCAAAAAGGGCAATGAGGATCTTTTGACAGTGCTACCTTGAACATACAAGCGGGATGCAACAAGCATCCACACGGCAGACAAGTAATAGCATTTTGTACCCAAAAACGACCACAAAGTACGCAAGGCACATCCGCTTCAAGCTTCACTTGGTCGGCACGGGTCACTGGCAGATGGGTCAAGACGTGCTGTGGCCGAATGCTGCTGCTATCCAATACTTGCTCATCAATTTCAGCGGTCAGCACCCCTACGGAGTCCTACATCTCCTTTGTGGTTCTCTTGAGAATTGTAATGTTCTCTTGCAGCCTCGCCATCTCAATCTGAACATCAGAAGCAGCTTGGGAAATGGAGGTGGCAACTCGTGTCTTGGACCGCAACTCTTCCTCAATTGCTTTGTGCTCCTCTATTGTCAGTCCAAGACGCTTTTTAGTGGCTCGTACGCTTACCATGCCCTCCCAATTTTCCTCCTTTGATTGTTCTAAGGCACACTTCTTGCTGCCCAGAACTTTCAGTTTGCTTTCTGCATCATGAAGGTGTTTGATTCCAGTGAATAGTTCCTGCTCCAACTTCATTCTCTTGTCCTTCAGCGTTGCCACTGGGTTGGACAGTGTTGTCGGCTGCGGCAAGGCTACAACAGCCTTGATGCGGGTCAAAGCTTGGGTGTGACTAGCATTGGATCGACCAGCACTACGTTGCTGTCGCACGGGTATAGAGCCGCTACTTGGTATGCTTTCCCCCATATTGTGTGGTTGCTCTAATTTCCGAGTAGGAAATGATGAGGGCCGAATGGGCAGATTATTATGCCGGAGATGTGCTACAGCCGACTCCTTCTCAACGTATCCTTCCCGCAAGTAGTGTTGGAATAGGTTGAGCATCTCTTGGATCTGCTCACGGAGACAAGGTGGAGTGAGCTTTTGAGGATTCACTGAAGGGTTAAGCAAGCGCTTCTTTGCCAACTCTGCTGCATAACCAGCCCAATCCACCTTCATGGATCGTTGGAAATACAGAACAAGGCCCTTGATGAACGTTGTCCCAAATTCACCATTGTCAGATTGCGTCCCACCGTAAACTCGTTGATACATGTACACGACATCCCTGGCAGCAGTCCGGTCCGTCATTGCCTTCATGGAGTGCCGATTTCCAGCCTTGTTGAGGGGATAAGTAGCTACAAGATCACGCATTGGCACCCCAAACTCTTCTTTCACAAGCATATCAAAAGATATCCCTGTTGCACAGAGGCCACCAATCGTTTTGAAGAAGAATTTGCTGTATACTGCCTTGTCCGACCCCAGCAAGAAAGGAGTCCTCTTGATCAATTCCGAAATAATTGTGGTTGGGAGTTTGTTCGAATCGAATGGCTCCTTCCAGATTGTAGAGTGATTAGAGTCCAGTTCATCTTGCACCTTCAGCACATCCTTTCCCTTATGGCTCATCGTGTTCCAATAGACTCAAATTGAACACCACCAGTCGGATGCAAGCAATCAAGCAAATCTACGACAGACTAAACTATAGTTCAAGGGAATCACCAAAAACTAAGCTACAGTAAAAATGCACAATGATCCTCAAAGCTATCCGGCAGCAGCATTCATATCTCCACTTCCAACACTAGAAGAAAACTATGTTAAAATCCCTGAAAACACGTCACCTTGTTTTTGTTAAGTTCTCGTTTCAAAACGCAGTGAAAACGCAGAAAAACACAGAAAAAGCATTTTTCTGCGTTTTTTTGTGTTTTCACTGCGTTATGAAATGGGAACCTAACAAAAACAAGGTGACGTGTTTTCAAGTTTCTTAACATAGTTTTCTTCTAGTGCAAAACAAGCAATCACTCGAATGAACGACCAAAAAAACTACACTAAGAATGATAACTGATGATCAGCTGAAAGTTGGCCGCTGCGGGCTGCGGTAGATGCGCTCAAAAGCATGAAAGCAGGGTGAGTGACAAAGGAAGACACAGTAGAAAAGTAATCCAAATAGAAAGTTGGCATGTGTTTTAAACAAGCTTTGGAGGTCATCATTTGTATAAGCTGAGTGTTTAGGGTTTTATGCTGAAGCTCTATAGACTAATTAGTGAATGGCATGAAATCAGAACTTCTTATCAAAGCAAAACATTATGCCACTTGTACAACACATGATGCTAGTAATTGATACCACATTATCATTCTAAATTTTTATTGTTGAAGACAGTTGCCTATCAAATTGAATCAATTAGTTGGCATTCTAAAATAGAGCAAAGTAAACACCTCTTTCCATCAAATTATGTAGAAATTTAAATTCTAGGAAGAACTATTCAAACTATCGTATTCTTTGAAATTGAATAAAATTGTATAAATGTATAGAATATGGTGAATTGCATAGAAAATGCCTCTGGATGAACTAAAACAAATAAAATAGAGTGCTTGGAACATATAGGGGGTGCATAGGGGGTACAAAATTATAGGGTTTACAAGATTTTAGTGAGCTTGTATATATAGATCCAAGTAGATCTTTTATTTTTAGCATTTGAAATACAAAAAATTTGAAATACAAAAATGTTGTGGTTTCAAAAACTCCGTCTACTCTTGTAATTATCTCCATCTACCAA
Organism: Rhytidiadelphus loreus; assembly: GCA_947034895.1. Taxonomy (NCBI): domain Eukaryota; kingdom Viridiplantae; phylum Streptophyta; class Bryopsida; order Hypnales; family Hylocomiaceae; genus Rhytidiadelphus; species Rhytidiadelphus loreus. The sequence continues at coordinate 48,895,458 of OX344761.1, read as the reverse complement.
AATGAACCATGAAAAAGAATTGAGAGTCCTCCATTGCAAAAATATGTGAAGCTCTTTAAAGAATATGGATCCAATTATCGCTTGGAATAGCAAATTTCAAGTCAAATTGAGTTTGTAGGAACCTGTCTCAAATCCAAAATTGTTCCCTAATTAAATAGAAGATAGACCTTTTGGGTTAACTTAATTAATATAGAAGACCCAAAAATCCTAAACAATCTAAAATTAAAAATTCTACATCCCTAAACCCAAACCCGTTTCCCTAAACCCTAACCACTAGTAGAAACCTGTGTTGCAGTCAACAAAATCCAGATGACATTTATGTTGACTGCAACACAGTTTTTAGAAATTTGTGTTTCAATGAACGCGAATTTCTGAAAACTGTGTTGCAATCAACATAAATGTCATCTGGATTTTGTTGACTGCAACACAGGTTTCTACTAGTGAACTAACCCTAAACCCTAAACTATAAATTCTAACTGGTCCAAAATCCTAAAATGGTCAAACATCATATCTAAGTTAAATTTAACCTTATAAATTTTCTTTAGAGGTACAAGTAGCAATGGAGACTAGTGAGAAAAAATTTCAATTGGTTATTGTATTTTTTACACAAAAAAACAACCACAACAAAAACTGTGAAGTCAAATTCAACTATTATTTTTTCTTTCTTGCTTCTTTTTTATTCAATTTTCTTAATTTTTTTTGTCTTACTTCTTTTTTCTTCCCTTTTCTTTTCATTTTCTCTCTTTCTTACTAATCTCCTGTTCCCCTTTTTTTCCCTTTTTTTTTTTTTTTTTTTTTTTCTCTCTCTATTTTTTAAGTGCTTTTTAAAACTCAAGTGGAATTATAATTATGATTTTAATTAATCAAATCCAAGTGGAAATAGAATTTAGGCGAATTAGAACAAACCCTGAACCCTTGGTCAAAACTCTCCAAAACCAAAAAAAGAAGATAAACTACACTGTTGTACCAGACTTTGACTGTGACAAGTGGTCTAGTCCAAGTTGCAACTTTGACCACTATGGCAAGTGGATAAATTTGGTACAAAAGCAAGAGGTCAGGTGGGCTCTCATGCTTGAAGCCTGCAAGTGGGCATTGACAACTTCACATCGTGCTTCCATCCCTGGGTGGGTGTTGGAATCATGATTGGAAGGCCCTACTACCAACGCTGAAGTTGCAACACAGGTGGTACAACAACGTATCAGTTTTTTATTTTTGGTTCAGTTAGGGTAGGCCGGCCATTAGTTAGGATAGGCCACTTTGACTAGACAACATCCCATTTAGAAATTAAAGCCCTTTAATCAAAGATTGATCATAAAAGTATAATATTTTTAATGATTTTGTATTTTTTTCTGCATAATTCTCATAATTCTTTTTAATGATTTTGCATTTTTAATGATTTTGTATTTTTTTCTCATAATTCTTTTTTTCCCATCTACATTTTTTTGGGCTAAAATCTATAAATCTACTTTAATTACTAATAACATAAAGTATTCCTAAAAATTGAAGTCTAAAAACAATTGATCCAAAAGTTATATACAAAAAAAGCAATGGAAATTTTCAAGAAGATAGATTTGTTTGCTTAATTTGTTAAAAGGTGGTGAAACCACTTTTAAATTTAAAAAAAAAAAAATTAACAATTTGATGGAGATTTTATTTTATTTTAGAACTTATAGAAAGGTATTTTTAGATTCCTAAAAATACATGCACAAGAGAGCCTCCTTTGCATCTAAGAAGAGTACAAGGAATTTACTTTTGTTAAAATGTCTTTGGCAAATAGTTGTAAACTTATTATAGTATCTAGAGTAAAATGACATCTAAATTTTAAACTTGACGAGAATCACCATTAAGGACTCAATGCAAGGTCGGGTCGGAACTGATCCCCTCGCTCGTCAGTCTAGAGGGTGCCAAAGTAAAAAAAAGACCCCCTATTTTGTACCCAGAAAATGTATGCTCTACATCTCTCCTAGCTTATTTAGGGCCTCTGATTGCAAATATGAATTCAAAAATTGCAAATTTTATCATACGTGGGAAATAAAAATAATTGTGGTTTTTCTTCAAGGACAAGCGAGGGGGTCAATTCACCCCGGCCTCAATGTAGTGGCAAGTGGTCCAGTCAAAGTTGCAAGGCTTTGAACACTGTGGCAAGTATTTTTTTTTTTTTCTAGCGATTTGGTGCTCAAAAGCACCAAAAACTTTAGGCCACCACCAAACTATAGGAAATTTTTAGTAATATTTTGGATGAAATCGCCACAAAACTTGATTATGCCCAATCCACCATCCATCACATACGGGAGCCACAAGGTCAGAGGCCATACGATAGATTGGATTTCTTTCAACGTGTTTTTGGTTCCTCGACTCCTCGTTGTTTCCGCATGATCTTAGAACCATTTGGACCTTACTTCACGGCTCCGCCATTTGGATCATCTGTATCTCCGGCAACAGTAAGGTGTTTGCCCAGGACTTATGGCTGATCCAACTCATCCACACCACTATGTGGGAGGCTCTTCTCAATGCAGGATGCGCAACACAACTGAAGGCCCGAATTGCGACCCGTCGGCGGCCTACTCATAGCGATAAAATTTGGGCTAAGTTTGATAGTATTTGGCTTAAATCTCCTACTCTTGCATTTAGAGGTGATAGCACCATTTGTTGGAATTCGAAGGGTCCGTCTTCTTATTCCTTCCTTTAGTCTTGGACCTTTGGTTTCCTTGTGTTTTGCTCTTATCTCTTCATTTGTCCGGCCCTTGTGGCTTGGGCGCTTTGTTCTTTGGTTCTTTTTTAATGCAATGATTCTGCCATTTGTTCAAAAAAAAAAAAAAAAATGGCTTACCCTAACTAATGGCCGGCCTACCCTAGCTGAACCGAAAATCGAAAATCGATTCGTTGTTGTACCACTGTGTTGCAACTTCAACGTTGGTAGTGGGGCCTTCCAATCTTGATTCCAACACCCACGCAGCGATGCAAGCACGATGTGAAGTTGTGAAAGCCACTTGCAGGCTTCAAGCATGCGAGCCCCGCCTAACCTCTTGCTTTTGTACCCAATTTGTCAACATCCCTATTCAGTCAATTATTAAAAAACATTGCAACACTGACAATATACAAATACCAAAAAACATTGCACCTTCTTTGACTGCTATGATAAAACAATTCAGCACTAGAGTCAAAAAAAATTAATTACACACAAAATTGAGTTTAAAAAAGATAAATGATTAAATGACCTTTTTTACAGATGGTGAAATCATCCAAAAGAATTGATTTAGATTTAAAAATTACATATCAAATGAATTCATGTCAAGCCTTTTGAACTTCAATACACCAAAATAATTTAGAAATTAAAGTCCTTTAATCAAAGATTTATCTTAAAAGTATAATATTTTTAATGATTTTGTATTTTTTTCTATATAGCAAATGCATAATTAAGCATTTTTTTTCATAAGTCTTTCATTTTTCATCAATTCAATTTTCACGTCTCATAATTCTTTTTTCCCCATCTAAATTATTTTTGGCTAAAATCTACAAATCTAATTTAATTATGATAGCTATTTTGGTCAAAAAAACAAGAATATATGCTTGAAAAATATATGATCTTGGAACTTCTTTGATCTCAAGACTCTCAACCATTTCTACTATGTATAAAGAGTGCATACTCATTTGCTTTGGGTGAAAGCATGAAACACTTGTTGATATTTTTGCATTTGTCACAATACTCTACAAGTTTTAAAAAAAGTATATGGATAATTAGTAAAACACTATACATAAAGTATTCCTAAAAATTGAAGTCTAAAAACAATTGATCCAAAAGTTATATACAAAAAAAAGCAATAGGAATTTTCAAGAAGATAGATTTTTTTGCTTAATTTGTTAAAAGGTGGTGAAACCATTTTTAAATTTAAAAAAAAAAAAAAATTAGCAACTTGATGGAGATGAGATTTTATTTTAGAACTTATAGAAAGGTATTTTTAGATTCCTAAAAATACATGCACAAGAGAGCCTCCTTTGCATCTAAGAGGAGTACATTAGTACAAGGAATTTACTTTTGTTAAAATGTCTTTGGCAAATAGTTGTAAACTTATTATAGTATCTAGAGTAAAATGACATCTAAATTTTAAAGTGAAAATCACCATTGGGTGCGCAACGTGTAATGCCAAAAATCCAAAATAATGAAAGTGTTTTGTGATTTCACCTCTATTTCCAAACAATGAACGGGAAAAAAATACGTAATTGGTAAAAGATGAACAATTTATTTACTCTTAAATGCCGAATGTGATCAACCAATGTGAAACAATCATAGAATTATAGTGCCATCATACTATATTAATGTTGCCTTTGTTAATTGTTAATCAATTGGGCTTTCACAAATCATTAAATAAATTAGATTTTGGATTGTTGAAGCAAAGTGTCAAATCTTCATAATGGCGTTGATTGAACTTAAACTACTTAACAGTCAAAATAGACTCAACCTATGTTTGTCAATTAAAAAGGCAGTACTGAAATGAAATCTCATGCCAGATCGCACTTGAAACCCAACTCCCAGCGTACTTTGTGTAAAATCCTAGTTGCAGCTCACTGTGCTTCAAACGAGAATCGTAAATTACAGCTTTCACCTCTCTGTTGTTGTGCTCTTGCCTTCAGTTGCTTTCGCCTCTCTGCACAGTCTTCCACCTCTTGTTTTATTGAATATCAATACCTTCTGAGTTTTTGTTTTTTTTAATCTGCAGCTTGTACTTGTCAACAACAATGCATCTGTCGCTGGAGGCAAAGCTAAAGCCGAACCAGAAGCCGAAGAAAAAGAAGGTCCTGAATGCTTCCACTCCGCCCAAGAAGAAGTTATGCAAGGTGCAACACCAAGTGTTGCATTCAGATTCTAGCGAAGAACAGGCAGAAGCAGGTCCATCTCTAGAGCACGAAGAAATCGAGTCTGTTGAAGCCGCTACTGAAGAGCCTGCAAATGCGTATGACGTAGGCAACTCGGAGTTTGATGCACAATTTGACCTGTCGGGTATTCTTGTGGGTTTGCGCAAGAGCATGCTTTTGGCAGCTCCAATGCTTTGTGGCCGCAATGCAGAATATGATGACGCATTCTTTCGCGACAAAGTGGGACTTTGTGACCAGGGACCATTGGTGGATGAAGTGTCCAAGGTGTACCCTGAGATTATGGAGAAGGACATTAAGAAGATATGGAGGCCGGGAGCGCAGCCAAACCGGTTTGAGATTGCGAATTGCATAGACAAGGATCAAGTGCGAATTTTTTCGCAGCATAATTTCCGTGTTTATGGAAACCGCCCTGACAACGCATATTTTGCAATGCAATTTATGAAGGCTGCTTTTGCAACGTTCGTGCATAAGAAGGACGTGAATTGGGTTGCAGAAGCGCAAAGGCGTTGTACCAAGCGCCTTGTTGCTGCTACAAAGAACCCCTGGAAACTCGGACTTGTTGCATTGCGTTGGCAAATGGAGTGCTTGTGCGAGTTGATGGAAAATTTGTCGAGTGGAAGCCCGGCGTGTCGTAGGATGCCCCGAAATGTTAGTACAGCAGAGAAAGAAGTGGACATTGCAAGGGCGGATGAGGCCTCAGCAGCGAAGGTGCTTCAAGCGATGAAGAAGAAATACGCGGACGCGATGAAGGTGATGACTGCATCTTTAGATGACGAGTTGGAAAAGCTTGAATTGGAGAGCAACGCAGCAACTTTGGAGCAAAAACGGCTATATCGCGAAGGGAAGCTGAACGAGTACAAGACGCAAGTTGAAGTGGTGCGAAATCTTTCAGAGAAGATAGAAGAAGTGCAGGAGGCACAAATGCTGGCGTGTTCAACCGTAAGTGAGCTTGAGGCAGGGCCCCTCGAAAAAGCCTCCGCAAATCACGACCGGACCAAGGCGAACCTTGCTGAAGCAGAAGCGGCCCTATTGAAGACAAAACAAGAGAATATGGTTTTGCGCCCGCGCCCAGTGTTCGAATATCCTATTGGCCAATCTGTACCAGCGATTGGATCCCTTGTAAGTGAATTTTGCTCCATCTGTTGCAAGGGATTCGTAGCAAAAGCAGCCGTCCTGGGTTCATGCGGTTGTCTCTTCCACAATGTATGTGTGGGAGAGATGATTGACTCCAACAAAGAAGTTTGCCCAAAGTGCACTTGTCATCTTGATCTGGTGTGGGTGGCACAATGGGACGGTAAACTTGACGAGAATCAGGAGAGAGAAGTCGAAGTCATTGTCAACAAGTTGAAGAATATTGCTGCGGACAGGGCGAATGTTGCTAGCAAGGCAGGTATACGTAAGCGCAAACACGTTTTCCTTTCCTTCGAGGTTGAGGGTGACAAGTTCAAGGCCAACGAGCTCGAGGTGGACGAGTTCAAGGCCGATGCAGCTGATCCCATCGTATCGGATGATGTTATGTCCCCCGTTGCAGTAATCAACCCCGTGGAAAAAATGATTGTTAGTCAGCATGCATCACCAAAGGGTAGTGTCGTCCAATCTAATTCCAGCAAAATGTTGATTGAGACTAAGCAAGTTATTCCAATGAGAGCACCCGAACCTCCTTCTGAGGTCTGCCACTGCAATGAAATTTGATTTTTCCTTGCGTCAGCATCCTGGATTGTTTTAGTTCTCTATTGTAGTGTCTTAGCTTGAATGCTCCCGCAAACATACTGTGGAACTTTATTCTAGTTATAGACTTTATGACCGGCTATTTATCCTACTCTATTGTAAATGTACACCCTATTGCACTTCATTGTGAATATACACCTTAGAAATGAAAGATGAAGCATTTTTGAAATTTTTGTCTTCTCCAGGGAATAGTATGCATGCTGTTGGCAATGGCATTTGAATTACATGAATTGGTGTTTAGGGTTTATTGTTTAGAAGCAATTGAAGTTCATATGAGGACTACTTAAGCACCTGTGCTCAGGCAGTTCATAAAATACAAAAAAATTCAATTTAGTCACTACTTTTGTGATGTATATTCAGATAATCAGACAAGGCATGGGCTTCATGGTCTTTTTCAGCTTGAATTCATTGAATTTTCATTTTCAGCATGAATTTCGCATGAAATTTGTTTTCAACATGAATTTCAGCTTAAAAGAGACTTTATGATTTTCGGGTCTTCTCATTCTTCTCTTCTTGTTGGTGTCGTTGTCATTGTTGTTGTTCTCAGTCTCTCTTTTGTTTTTAAATTGTTTGTTTCTTTATTTTATGGTTTCTCTCCTTTGCTAGTTTAATTTCTTCTTATTTTTTGTAACCCCTTTTGGCAATTGGCATAATTTTGAATTTTTTTGGTAGAAACAGGGTATGCATGGATTTAGAGTTAGAAGAAAGTGGTGTATTCAATTTCCACTTCATTACAAAGATGAAGTTATAAGAGTTAGGAACAAATATATTCCAAAGTCGATAGCTACACAAAGTGAATCTTGAAAAACTCAGTTTATCACTTTACCCTATTGCTTGCCCATTCTACAGCCAAAAGCATAAGGCCACTTCCATCTTTATGTAGCTTACACTATAAGTCTTCTAAACATTGAAGTACTATGCCGTAGGAGAAAAACCCGTTGCGCTTCAAAAAGCAGATCATTACAACAGTACTAATGTTCACATTTTTGCAATGCTCTATGCGGCAGCATTAATATGACACCATCCCATGAGCTGGTAGCACCGCCCCTATCTCAGTACTTCCTTCCAACCGACTATTAATCTGCCACAGCATAAGTGCCAAAATGTCAAAAACTCAAAATGGTTGTGCTTTATCCTACTGAACTGATGCTTCAACCTGGCCATATGCAAGCACATCTATATTAATTCGCCACGCACCTTTTTGTCGCGTTGCCCTGCTTGCTCAAGAACCAAGTCATAAGAGTCTGGTATGCTCTCCCGTGCTAATACAATGGCAATTTCCTCCCGGATGTGCGACACTGGCCATGTTTTACCAACCTCAAACGCTGGAAGCACTTTGTCTCCAAACACTACACTGCACCTTACCATGTCCGGGATGACTACTTGATCCATGGCCACCCAATTCTGACCTCCCTCGCATCTATACCTGACGTAACAGAAAGTCATATACAACATCTGGCGAGCAACATGAAAGCAAAATCTAATGCTCAAGCGACTGACTCGGGTCTTAATGATATCACGTCCAACTTGCTACTTCTCGTCCCAGCCAGGGTCCATCAAACTAGCAAGCAGTGTATCGGATGGCTCATTGAAAATGTACATGGCGCGTGTGCGCCAAATGTCATCGGCCACTCCAAACAGGTCAATCATCACATGAATTGGCATGAACCATTGTACACGCGCAACCCTGCTACCAGTGCCGCCCTTCATTGCGGCAGCAACGTCCATCGCCAACTTTAACCGAAAGGCTTCCGAAGTGTGCATATCCGGAACAGGCCAAGCAGGATTAGTAAGCTCGGGCAACGGCAGTGCTTCCAAACTCCCATATAGGTCCGTGCCGCACCTTGGAACATAAATAGCCTTCAAAAAGAAAGTCCCATTCTCAAGCAATTGCTTATGACTACGCCCATTGCGGCCCGCCTCTCCAATCTCGTGGTGCAACACCAAAATCACATCAAGTACCGATGACGGTGACACCCAATCGTCCCAATAGGAAGTATAAAGAAGATTGCAAGCACGTGGTTCACTAGCAGCAACAGCAGGGTCGAGATGCAACTGACGCCAATGGTATGCATAACGCACTTCGATTGCGTCCAGTCTAATCACCTGCCTCCCACGCTGCATAATGGAAATCCACTTGAATCGCAACACTTGAGCTTTCCATGCACCTGCAAACGATTCGTCACCGTGAGTGCGAGCATTTCTAGCCCACGGACCACGACTCGTTGGTTTTAAAGCAACCCAAGAACCTATTTCAATCCGCATGGGAATCCACCTGCCATCGACATCCTGTGAGTTAAAAAGAACTGCACTCTAAACCTCCGCTGGCGGTTGATTGACCTCAACTGGTTGATCCATAGCTGACCTTAAACCGCTACCGCTCTCAACCAATTGAATGAGGCCGCAAGGATATACGCATAAACTCACAGTGTAGCATTGAAACCACATAATGAACCTTAACAGTGTCGATGTTGCATAGTCAGCAAGGTTCCCGCCAGCATTGGTCTTTGTCTTTGCTGACATAGGCGTCCTTCCCGCATTAAAATATTAGAGTTAGTATTAAAATATTAGAACGATAAAATTAAAATAACCATGTGATGAAAGTGCAGTTGTCCTTCAGCGTCCTAGCTTTGGATTACTTTAATCTCCTGACGCATCTGGTAGCACGGACAAGCAATGTACAGAGCAAAATAGAAGTTCGTTGGGATTGGCCGCAACCTCCGCATTTCACCTTCACCTTCCATGCTGGCAGCCTAGGTAGTGACATGATTTGATTACCCGTGTTGTCCTTCGCCATTGACCGCAGCTGCCTTCCCGGGGCCTTTTGGAGACCCCAAAAGTTTTCTAATGTATATTGAAGTTGTCTTGCTCTAGAGTGGAAATAAGATCAAGTTCATTGTTGTTGTAATGAGGCTTGATATTGTCCTATTGAATTATAATATTGTTGCGAATTGCGGTCTTTCTAGACCACAAATGTGTCTACTTCATTTGAATTGCCCAAATAAACTTCTCAACCTCACCACCTCCTTGGTAATGCTCACAATAGGTTTGGTTTCCATCATTCCATGTACTTGGTTCTTGTTGGTCTTTTTAACCAACTCATGAAACAAGAAAGGGAAGATTCCAATTTTCCCATAGAACAACTAAGTTCTTGTATGTGTCCCATCAAGGGTAAGCCTTGGCTATAAGAAACATGATTTTGAGAATTGAACACTTGTTCTTCGTTGTTCTCAATGTAGATCCTCATCAAGCACCAAGTAGAAAGTGGCCTTAGTCTTAGTGAGATAAAACTACTTCTTGTCAATGTAGATCAAGTCCATCATGTCTTGAGATGAGTGATGAATGCTCGGATGAATGGGTTGGATTGAGCATTAGGAGACAAAATTGAACACTAGAAATCCTACTTTTTTTTATCAGAAATCGCTTCATTGTATTTGAGTGACAGTTGATATCATCTATTTGGGAATCTTTGATGTAGGATATGCTCATGTGGGTGGTAGTTATAATCTTCCTATTGAACAAGGGTCATTGCAAGAAATACCTTCCATTTTTTGTAGCGTTTTGGCAAAATTTGCATTTTAGCCTAGAAGTACTATGTAGTGGAACAATCTCAACCCTTGATTATAAAAATCGACGGTTAAAAGTACCATTGCATGTACTATAGATTACTTGTGAGTATTGAAATAGTACTATGGAAAAAAGAAAGACAGATTGTCACAGAAAAAAAGAAACAATGAGTTATAAATTAATAATGAATAGAAAATCATGAAAAAAAACCTAAAAAATAAGCCATTTGTGAAGACTTGATGGTGATCAAATTTCACCAAAAAAATGAAGTTGACACCATCTTCAATGTTTAGGAATGCTTGTACAAAAGAATCCTATTTGTATGGACCTAGAGGATATAAAATAATATATTTTTAACTTCCCCTTGGTAGGCATATGCCTACCTAGTGTAGGAATAGACCAACAAAATTTCAACTCTAGATCATTCAATTTAGGTACACTGAATGTAGTGAAAACTCCTAAACCTCAAAGTGTAACAAATTAACAAAATTGACTTTTAAATATAAATTTTTTTAATTTCTAAAAAATAAGTGATCTAATTACAATCAAGTTAGACATCTCTAATAAAAAATTCATGCTCATTGGACTTGTGCTTCAAAAGTTATAGTGGATGATAACATCACTCCAATTGTGATGAAAAATAGGACATGTGTTTCTTGCAATGATCCACAATGGTATCTCTTTCAACTTATCTGTATCCAAAGCCTTTTGCTTGCACTTGACTCAATCTAATCTTATAGACAACACTATAGTGGCAATGTGTCCTTCTACCATGTAATGTTGGCCCCGCTTCCCAATCCCCAATCCCCAATATTGTCTCACTAGTGACGTGAAATAGACTAACAACTCTTTGGTTAGGAATCATCTAACTAGTGCATGAGGCATGATCTTTGACTTGGATAAGAAGTGCCTAATATATTGCTCAATGCTCTTTATTAGTTAAATTGCGTTTCATCTTTGAAGTGGAGTCAATAATGGAATTTAGAATGTTTAGACAACACTTGAATTCTCATAAGCTAAAGCTCCTTTTTCACTTGCTTAGAGAGTTGTAGAAGGCAGTTGGCATCCTTCTTCTATGGTTTGATCACTTGCAAGTCTCAATCAAACGTAGTTCAATGCACTAAAGCTATTTGCAAAATAGAATAAAAATGACAATTTCGGCACCATTTTCCAATATGATTCCCATGGCCGCTAGACTTCAAAACTTTGATGCCAACTAGGAACGACTAGAAGCTGCAATAGAAGCACCTTGCGTATTAATCTAGCCTTTTTCACAAGAAACTATGGATTTATTTTGAAATAGAGGGAGTATGAAATGATAAAATTATAGTGGTTGAAATTCTTGACTTTAACAACATTAAAAACTAAGTCTAAATACAATTTTTTTATAAGTAATGATTGAAAAAAGTTCAAAGTTCTCTCTTATGCCAATTAACTTGACACTTAATCTAGAAGAGGTGCATTGCCCTACAACAAGTATCCGTACTATCTTATGTAAAAATCAATGCTTGAAGAATGAACAAAGCCAATCATTTTCACATAAATACCTTGATGAATGCAAAAGGTATTAAAATAAGTGCCTTTGCATTTTTTCTCAATATCTAAAAGCTTTGGGACCTTCTATAGACATGCCATCATATCCTAGCTAAAAAAGAAAATGCTTCTCTATCTATTATAATAAAGTATGGATGTAGCTAGAGAATCAAAACTCCTTTGATTCCCTTAGTGAAACAAAGGTCTTTCATCTTAGTGGGCGGCAAAGCCAAATTTAAGAGTTGTCTTTTTTATACATAGAGAATTATTACTATAAGTTTCAACTTAATTATATTGTAAAGAGGCTTACAAATGGATTCCCTCAAAAGAATTTAGATGTTGCTTTGTGAAGACCATATGCTTTAACATAAAAAATTCCGACTTTTCAGGCAATTTTGCACACTACTATTTATTCCAATCACAAAAAACATGACATCACTACCCACGGAGATGAAATTCCCACAATCCAAAAGATTGAATAGTAGTAGTAAATAATATGCCATCAATATTGCAATGTCATGGTATATTTTCAAAGTTGTATCAGTGACAATGTCAGTGACTCATTGTTCTAAATGATACATCTTATATATTCATGTAAATTGAAATATATAAGAAATTATTAACATATAATTTAACATACATTCAAATTCACTACTATAGAAATCTTGTCATTAGTGATCATTGAAACTATGACCAATGAGGCGATGACCTTACACTTCTTGTTTGTTTTTGGCACCTTTGTCATTTTCCCTCATTTAATGTTGCAATTGTTATAGCTATAGTTGTTCAAGCTTGTTGTTGTTGCTTGGTACTACAAGATTGTACTCTCCCTTTGCCTCTTATTGTTCTCGTTGAATGTTTGTTATCTTAAGATTGGCTTCTTTCTTTTACTATTATTTATTAGCTACAATAGAGATTTTTACCATTTCTTCTTCTACAAGGTGCAAGAATGTAAGATTGTAGTGACAAAAGTGCATAAGAATAAGGAAGAAGCAAAAATTAGTGAGGAAATGCAAGGTAAAAAGACTTACAACCTACTATTTGCATATTGGCAATTGCCTTCTTATCTTGTGTTTGGATCTCTAACTATGGAATTGCTTTAGTATAGAAAACAACAAAGAAACAAAAGATAAGAAAGAAGGTGGTTGCAATAGGAGAAAGTATAAAGAACTCCTATCACAAAAGATGGAACCAATCAATGATTGTTGTAGGACACGTGCTTGATTGCATTACATTTGTATAATTGGTAACGTGACAAGGTAGAAAAGAAAGCTCTATGTCAGCGTACAAGTGCTCAATTTGTTATGATATGTGGGGGATAGTTGGTATTCTTTATTTCTACTAACACTAAGCATCAAGTACAAGATTGGTAGTTTTGAGCAAAAAATAGTCGATAATATAGTATTAAGTGCTAAGGTCCATGCCCTATGAATAAATGACTACCACAGTTGTATAAACAAGTAATTCACAATTGTATTCAACACTTGCGATTTGTTTATTTCAAGGTATAGTTATTGTTATTACTAAACTTGTGTTTCTACTAAATTGTAAAAATGTTATTGGAAAATGACTAAAAGTGTACACTTCTAGTTTTGAGTATATCCAAAAACAATTGTAGTAATGCATATATGACTAAAATCATCACATCCTATTCAATCACAATAAATGAATGACTAATTTCTAATCATAAAAAATTCATTGGAGTTATAAATAATATAGATGAAAGACAAAATGGCCAATCACATATATGAAGAAAAAAAATATGATGAATGGTCTACAATGATATTGTCACTTCAATAAAGTCTTGGGGGGGTCATTTAGAGTGTCCATTAGAAACCACGTGCGAACAAAACTTTGGACCCCCTATATACTTTTTGAATTTTAAATAAAACAAAATCAAAAAAATATGAATAGATTTTCCTACTTTGAAAATTTATGTTTTGAATTATTGATATTTTTATTTTTTAATAATAATTAGTTACAAATTTTTGAAGTAAAAAGATACACTGTAGAACTGAAAAATAACTTTCACACCCCTATATTATATAAGAAAAAATTATCTAAAAAATGAACAAAAAATTCCTAAAAATAACTCATTATTGAAAGCTCATTTTGAGTTGAATATTGACTCAATGATCATCTAAATGTGTTCTCTATAATTATTTGAGTTGAAAAACATGCCATTTTAGTTCATTTTCAATCTCTTCTAAAAATCATTTCATATTTTATTTGAGTTGGAAATTTTGGCAATAGAAAGCTATAGTCATTATTAAACAATGTTCAAAATTTTAGGTTGAAATTATAGTTTATTAGAAACCACTTATTTGCAGGTGGTTTGTTATAGTAGAACTAAGTGCACCCCCCAAGCTAGAAATGTGAGCCTAGGCAAATAAGTAGTCTATAACTATTGGAGATGTAGATAAGGTTTATTTGTAATTACAAAATCACCCAATAGTATATTAATTCGTTCCTAGGGAGAATAGCAATTAGAAAAAATTAACTAGCCAAGCAAATCTTATTAGGGGGCACAACAAAAAGACATTGAATTGCAAAACCTTACACTAGGCCTAATTTCTTTTTACTCTCCATTCTTAATAGCCACAAGAGTTAGGTGAAATATCTTTTGATTTGACTCTTTATTTTTTCTCTTAATCCAACTCAGAATTCATCTTCACCAACTAGTTGCTTCAGCTTCCAGCTCTGTAGAGGTACCTTGACTCCAATTTGGCTTTATATTCTTCAATGTCCGCATAATCAGCAATAACGGGTTCTTCTAATTATCCGATTATACATCTTTACACCAACTTGGAATTTCCATTTCATTTTTAACACTCTCAGCAATTTACACACATTTCATTATCACTCCACTTAAGCCAATAATCTCTTGTTCAATTGTCTCAGACTTATTTCCACTACTTAATGAAATGAAACTATCAAACTCATTCAATCACAAATCTCGCACATTCATATTAAATTATTTATACAAACAATTCTAATTTAGAATTTACAAATGATCTCTCAATTAGGATTTAATCTTCCAATTTAACATAATTAAATCATAACCAAACATACAGACTACAACAACATTAAATTAACAAGCATTTATGCATATTAATTATAACAATTCAATCAAAATATATAACCAAACAATCTGGAACAACCCAATTTGGATCCAAACACATGACACAACTAATTCCAATTTATTTTCAGAATATTTTCAAATAGCAATTCACAGGCATAGAATGTACACAGCACTAAAACTCCAACTTGAACTCAATCACAAAACATACACAATTCAATATCCAATTAATTCAGATCTTCCAATTAGATAACCAGAGTCAACACATTCACCATTACTCACATATAGATCCCATACATCCAATTTGGCAATAAACACATGCACACAATTCAGATAACATCAATTCCACATGACATAACAATTTGGCATACAGTATACACAAATCATTTACAAAACACACAGCAACAATTAGGCAACATAACTTCAATTTGCATTTAATACAAACAAAAATACAACAAGAACAACTGACTTGGGGTTGGACTCACACTGGGTATCTCAACAGTAGGTGCCAGAAAATACGAACTTGAAAAAATAAATACCAACTTGGACACTGCTCTGAATCCCCACCAACTACCACCAATCCGACTTGAAAAATCACATTCACATGACATACTAGCTTGGTAACTAATGACAACACTAATTCCCAATTTGATAACTAATAACCCTTTCCAACACACTACAATGCAACCAAAAGGCTCAACTCAACTATTGGCACTTCAAAACAACTAGCAAGAAAAAGAATGGAAAAGTCACAAAAACTCCTCATTCTACAGGAGATGTCTATAACATACATATTTATAATATAAACATCCTATAACTATGGAAGGTGCCTATAATATAAATATCCTATAACCATGGAAGATGCTTATAATATAGACACTTATAATATAATTAGGTACATATAATACAAACATCCTATAACCATTGAAGGTGCTTATAACATAGATACCTACAACATATAGACACCTCTAATATAGGTGCCTACAACATAGACACCAATAATATGAATATCCTATAACCATGGAAGGCGCTTATAATGTAGACACCTATAATATAATTAGGCACTTATAATATAAACATTCTATAATCGTAGAAGGTGCTTATAACATAGGTACCTACAACATAGACACCTATAATATAAACATCCTATATCTATGGAAAGTGCCTATAACATAGGAGCCCAAGCTCTTAGGCTCATGAGCTCAAGATTCTAGGCTCACATAATAGCAACCGTAGTTAGCAACCACTAGAAGAAAATTGCATTTTAGCCAACACAAGCCAGCTTGTGTTGGCTAAAATGCAGTTTTCTTCTAGTGAACTAGGGACGTCCAAACAAGCAAAGTTCATAGATGAGCTTTCACCTTGGTTGTCATATGTAGGAGACTTCAACTATTCTAAATGATTGCGTTGTCTTTTACGACTCATCCACAATGACTCTGCATTATTAAAACTGTAGTGGTCATTGTAGCAATCATTTATGTTCACCGGGAATGACTAAAAATATAGTCATATACAAGGCCATTAATTCCTAAAGGCCAAATCAAGTGACCGTTCAATGTAACTGTGACTAGATCTCAGGTAGTTATGCACAAAATCAATTTGGATTGGACACTCATGAAATTTTGATACAAAGTGTGAAAATATCCTCCCTTAGTGGGAATATATATATTTTTGTTTAGGTGCCTAAATCAAAAGTTATACTACCTTGAACTTTTCAGGTAGCTTGGGTAGCTTCGTGTAACATATGCAAAATTCCTCATCCACTTTAGAAAGTTTGCAAGTATAATACTTAGATGATATAAAATGTCAAAAAAAATAATCGTGCGTAGTGTAAAATCTCACTTTAAGAAGAATCAAAGTGTCTTGGCTCTTTTGGGCAAGATTGAAAAAAAAAAAATTCTTGTAACTTCAAACATTATATTTTGAATTTTTTTCCTACACATTTCCATATTAGTCTAGTAAAATTTTTTATGGAGGAATTTTAAAAGAATACTTTTCTTTTCATTTTTTTCTCACTACCCTAAAAAGTAACAATTTTCACAATTTCTATTCAAAATGTGTCTCAATCCTTTAGGGGTTAATTCCATGTTTTCTACTAGTGACCTATATGGAAAATCATTGGATGACTTTATCTTCATAATTGACATTGGATGATAACTTTGTGTGATTATAAGTTCATTTGTTGTTCAAGATTTCAAGTCTAGTTTCCCTAATGTAGTTGAAGAATAGCCTTTCAACTACAAACATTTAGGCCTTTCTAGTCAATTTAGAAGAATTTGTTGGTCCCATCATTTTTTCAAAATAGTGATTATATGGGCAATTTCATTAAAATGGCAGTTTGAGGGACCAACTGGGGCATGAGATCTTACGGAAGGAAATCGTGGGGGCAATGTCATATGTAAACGAGTGGTGATTTGAGCATGCATGGGACACAATTCATGCTTGATATGAGATGAATAGGTGCCTTAGTACACCTCAATCTCCGTTCCTTCATGTACAAATGCCAATGGAATACCGCCATTTTAACAAAATTGCCCATTTATCCTTGTACAATTGATCATTTGAAAAAGTCCTACTCCCTTGGGGGGTCACTTCCCTTTATGTTTTGTAACCATGTGTATTGATCGGATATTTGTTTGGGGGCTATTTTCCTAATAATAGGGACCCTTGTAGTAGAATAAAAAACTACTTAGTCTTGATTTTAAGCACCCTATAGGTAATTATAAATGAAAATCTACCTTAATTCTTGGCATGCTATAGTACTTATAAACTTTAGGAATTTTGTTTTGTTTGATAATGAAGGATTTTAGGATGAATGTTGGGTGTGAAAACATGCAATGTACATAAAAAGAATTAGGATCAAACCTAAAAGCAACATGAAACAAACAATAATTGATTAACCATTTAACCCTTAACTTCTTGAATGACCAAAATGTAGTCACTTTGGTTTTTGAAGTGTTTTACTATTATTAAAAACATTTAGATGAAGTTGCACTTGAAGTGATCCTTTGAAGAATCTAATTGGTCATTTTTGAATGCGGTTAGATTTACATAACAAGCTATTGTATTTTTTTTTAAATGCCAAAGCATAGGTAGTTGGATGCTTGGACAAAAAAGTCAATAGGTCAGGAGGATTTGGCCAATGAAAGCAGAGCACACAAAAGGATAAGCCTAGCTTATAGACAGTGTTTTTTTTTCTGGCAATTTGCAGCCAAATTGCACCATATTTTTTTGGCTGGCACCAGGCCTTTGTAAAAAAAACAAGGAAATTCTAGTCAAAATTGCCTGGGGGAGGACACGGTCTTAGGTCTCGACGTGGGTTCCATGCGAAATAGTCTTCCATGCTAGGGTTTCATCGCCAGCGCAACAAACTGGGGGACTTTCAGTGATTTGGCATTGCAGCTGCTTGCGCTCCAATCTGTCCTCTCCATAACGGCTCTCGCGCCACCTTACTGATAGGAGTGATTGTTGTGGAGCCACCTTCTCTCCCTCAGTGAATTGCCTAAGTGCCACCTTCAGTCTTGTAATCAATCTGTTGTAGCCCACTCCGCGATGCTATACTTGTGTATAGAGCCAACCAAGGATTTTGCTTAGGGTATTTACAGCCAGTTCTTCAATTGTAGTAGTGGTTACTACTAATTGTGTCACTACATTGATTTCCACTTCCTTCAGTTCCTTGTAGGTGTATGTGCATTATCTCCATGTAATTAGAACAATGTTTGCCTTCATGGATGCAATCATAGAGTGTTTTGGTGTAGAATGGGGTTGCATTGATCAGGAAGGGCGGGCTTCACAATTGCCAAGCGAGGATGCATAATATCCTTTTCTGATTGAATTTTGTGTTTGTTGTATTGCGTCACTAGGGTTTTGGTTTGGGACTTTTTGTCTAGTGCATTTCTCCGCTAGGGTTGGGGATTTTGGCTCTTCCAATTTGATCTTGCACGTAATTCATTGGGGTTGAAGAATTGAGGTTTCCAAATTCACTTGTGTTAAGTCTCTGTTGGGGTTGGGTGCCTGGGGTTCCAATTTTTTCTTGTGCTGCTCTGCCGGGGTTGGAGGCTTTGGCTTCCAAAATTGGATTTTGTCTCTATATTGTTAAGTGCAGCGATGGCGGACTCTCCTTCCACTCCTCAGAACATTGGTTTTGCCAGTGCGGTCACTGCCACACACAAAAGTATTATGGCTGACAAAAGGAAGCGGAAGCTTGAAAGATTGCAACGCAAAGCGGAGGCGGACAAACGAAAGGTACAAGCATTGAAGCGAACCCTGGAATTGGAGGCACGCAAGAGAGCAAAAACTGCCCGCACAATGCGCAGTTATTTTACGTCCTCAAGGAATTTCCAAAATCGAGGTCCCCTAGAAAGCAACGCGACGGAGTTCCTTAGCTCTAAAGTAGGAAACGAGTCTTCTCAGTCCTCGAATATAGAAATCTTCTATCGTGCCCCAACATCGTCCATGTCTCTGATAATGAAGACAACAGCTTGGGTGATGAAGATGACCCAGACTTGAGCGCAGATGAAATGGTCGATTAAGACGACGAAGCTTTCATGGATCCACCGACCCGTGGCTGTAACAAGCAGAAGAGTGGTCATCTGGTGTTGAAGGGTGTGAATGATGTAGGTCCCTCTTCTAACACGATGAAGCAGTTGAAGAAGGACTATAAATGATCCCGCAAGTTCCATAGTGAGTAGGCAGCGAAGGAGCCCTGGAGCAAGGCTGTGTTGGTTGAAGACGGTGTCATGTAATCTGTGCGTTGCAAGCCATGATCTCTTGTTCGTGGCAACCGATTCAAATGGCTCCTAAGTGGGACACTATCTCGAAGCATGGGCAGCGTGATATTCATAAGAAATGCATGATTTTGTTTGCTGCTCGGGGGCCTCTATTTGTGGTGGAGCAAATTCAAGGTTGTACCACGGTAGAATCACAAAGGAAACGTGTGTAGTTCTCTTCTTTGTTCCAGTTGCTTGCAAGAGGTAGATCCATGACTAAATTTGAGGCCCGCTTTGAATTATATGATTTCCTTGGTGTTCCAGAGTTGCCTCGCAAGCATTGGGGTGACGGATCCGGTTGAATAATGGCTGAACACCTCTATGACTTTGTGAAACAAAAAATAAAACATTTGGTATCTACTGCGCCTTTCTTTGCTTTGTCTGCTGATGAGACACTTGCTTACGACAATACTTCGTGGATTGCAATCCACGCTTATGTTCTTATAGATTGGTGTTGTGTTCTTCTTCTCTTCACAATCCAAAAAATGGACGGTGATAGTGCCACGGCAAACAAGCTGACTACTGTAATCATGTCTACCATGACTATTGGAGTGGGGCTCACAAATGCAGACATTGCAGAGAAATTGTTACAGTGCTTTGGAGACAATGGGGTGAGTACCTTCCAAGGCTTAAAGTCGGAAGTAACTACGCAAATCAAGGAAAAGTTTGCTCCATTTGCCACTGGAGTTCACTATTGTGCTCACCGCCTCAATCTAATAGCCCAGTCCTTGTCCTCATTGACAATTATGCATGCAGTGGAAGAAGTCCTCCGCACGACTCACACTTACTTTGCGCATTCACCCAAAAAGGCAACGGAGTTCAAAGCCTTATCGCAACAACTTGAATCGAAAGGCCTGAAGTTGCTCAAAAATGCCAAAACTCGTTGAATCAACTGTCTCTCTCCCATCCGCAGGCTATTAGTAGAGCACAAGGGTATGCTAGCAATGATGCACAAAGACAAAAACGACAGGAAGTGGGGGCACAAGGCTAAGGTTAGTGTCCCTATCTTATTGTATTTCCTTGTCTGTAGTCTGTACGTGAATGATCTCGCTCTTGAATTGTTACCGATTGACTGTAAGTGAATGATCTCCATCTTCAGTTGTTACCGATTGTTTGGCTCCGATTGTGTATGTCGCCCCTTAGCATCTTTATTTCATTGATTTCTTGTCTATATATGCATGTGCATGCAAACCTAGTCCTCCTCCTCAATTCCTACGTTTTGTTGGGTATGTTGGCAATGCTGCCAATGCTTGAGGCTATGGATACTTTGATTCAGTGGGCTCAGAAAAGAGACGCCTACATTTGTGATTTTGTCGGGGCTCTAGGCACCTGCCAAACCAGCTTATTCACATTCTACTTGAATGCTGAAACGGCCTTCCGCAAAGATGAGTTTCATGCTTACAACCAGGTCCTGTAGTACTCTCATGAGCAAATCTTGATGAAGTGGGACGCCAATTTGAACTTGCCCTGCGAGACTCTGACATTTCTGGTGGGTGGAGAATCCCTGTACGCAATGCATGACGGTACAATGGTCAACCGTGAGGGATATGCGGCCATAGTCAGCAATGTCCAAAAAGATTGCAAAGGTGAGTTTTCATTTCAAGTCTTCATAAGTTACCAAGTTTGACACCGCATTTGCTATGTGACGATGTCACTTACATGTACTGCCTTTTCTAAATCCAAAAATGACCCAATTTCTAGCTTATCATGTGTCATTGTGGACTAATTTTTTGAATACAAGCCATTGTGGGGAGGTACTATTCAGAATGCTATTGTGACCCTAAACTGCTTAAGCGACCTCTATTGTCTGTAACTTAGATAGCATTTCATTTGTCATGAGCAAAGGCCATAGGGAAACTTATGGATGAGATGAGCAACAGGTTTCTGGATCATTGATTGATGGATGCCCTAGGCATTGTATACCCACAGTATTGGCTGCAAGGGGATTGCTCTGCAAGCTTCAGAAAGCACTTGGATGTCATCAAGAGCTTCTATGGAGAGCTGAAGTGGATTGGTGAAGGTGACAATAAATGATTTGTCCCAGTTGTGCTTAACAAGTTCTTGTTGGAGTCAAAACAACCTCTTTTCAAGATTGCTATGCTATCAAATGCTCACAATGCTATGCAAATGCCTCCAGTACATGCTCCCGCACACCAAATGGTGAATCCACTAACTAAACTATGGAGGATTTGGGACGCAAACACCTCTCTTGGCCACAAATTCAGGGAGTACATAAAATTGGCCCAGATTGCAATGGTTCATGTTCTGGGCAGCGTGGAAGATGAGTGCACATTCTCAGCACTGTATTTTTTGAAGGACAAGCTACGAAATCGGCTAGATCAGCACTTGGGTGTCGTTGTGGGCATGCATTGCCAGTTTGTATATAGTTTGCAGAATTTTCCTTATGACGATTGTTTTAAGCAGTGGGTGCTAGCGAGTGAACGCCAGCGTTACGCACTAACCGCATGACAAACTTTGTATTGTGTAGATGGCAGACTTAGTGCAGATTAGCCAGTTGAAGCTTATACTTGGTAGTTCCTTGGATTCAATAGGCAAGTGATAGAATTTCAATCACAACATTATTCCTGAGATTTTGTTGCAACTTAGTTTCTCCTGTCAGTGCTCAGAATGTCCAAGCTATGGTGTACTCATTTTATAGAACACGGTTGCCATTTAAATGTTGCTATCAATTTATCGTACTTGGATAGTGTTTGTGGTTGGCTGCAGATGTTAAGTGCAGGACGGTGAGTCTCTAAATTTGTCTACCGTGCGGTAGCTTCAGAGTGACTACTTCGATTAAGTGGTGCGTTCAGTCTCCACCAAAGGTGCTTGGACTCTCTCATTAGTGGACAACAGATGGCCAGTCTTTAACTGCATGGCTAAAGGCTTGAAGGTTTGTACTATACCTAGACTTTTGTTTTTGATGATGTAAAATACCTCTATACTTGTGATATAGATGTAAGAGCTTGATTTTGAGATTATTGAAGTAAATATCTCTTACAAAACAAACTAGTGGTGTTCTCCCTTTTAATCCTAATATAACTGTGCAAATGACTCCTTGATGAGCCCACATATTGATAAATATGTACGTGGGCATTGTATGCAGACAATGCTGAGGTTGGCAAAAATATGAAAAGAGTTAGTTAAGGATCCTATCTCTCCAAAGCGCTTGCATGACACTGTGAACGTTGTCCTGGCTTATCAAGTAAGTTGCTGATCCACGAAGCTTTCACCTAATCTGATTCAAGTCCTAGCCGCTTTTCAGAAATAGTATTGTCACCATCAAACTCAAGAAATTGCCTTGTCCATCTTTTGTAAATTTATAGAAAGCTTTGAAAATGATGATGGCTCGTGGTACATAATCTTTATGGTTTGGGAGTAATCTAGTGGGTGTGAGCTTTTTGATATGCAGTGATATTTTCATGCCCCTTGTCACAATTTTGAATTGAAGTGGATATAATTGTTCCATTTTCCTTCTGACTTTGGCATCAGAGTATTCATTTTTGTTGGTTGTAGGTGACATGACGGGACTCATGAACTTGAAGAAAGATGAGTGCGAAAATAGTTTGTACTACTTTCTGGCTAATAGTGTGGGCGTTTATTACTTGCAATTGATTACTTGCATTATATTAATGTATGTAGGATTGTGGGCATGTGTGAGCTCCCAATTCGTCACTTGGGACTCATGATTTCTTTTTTTCAATTTTTGCAAAATTAAGTTAGGTATTAGGTACAAAAAGCCCAAAAAAGAGTGGAAAGCCAAAATGAGTATGTCACATACCAATATGGTATATGGGCATAAATTGAGTGTTTTGACTTAGTTAGTTCATAAACCCGCTTGTACATAAGTTGAAACCCGGGAAATAGGGCAAATTGTACATATTGAGTGATATTGCCTATAATAGACTAATCTACCCTGCTTGTGACAAACTATGGCCAATTTGGTCCGAGGGAACCTAGGTGAGAACCCTAAAGTCAATTCCCAAAGAGAGGTTTCAGTTCCAAATCGTTTATCCAATTTAGTAGAAACCCCAATTGTTAGCCTACAAGTGTTATAAATTCAAGACGGGCCAGTAGAGAGAATCTATGGACAAGGGATGGTGTTTTGGGGTCTATACCATGCTAGGAGCTCAACGGCGAAGTCAATTCACCAAGATTCTTCTTTATGTGAAAGATTCCCTAGACACCGGTAATTCTAGGAGATGGCATCCTTCGAATCTCCTATGACCATTGTGCAAGTAAGAATATGAGCTTGCACATGGGTTGTGGAATTCCATGAGAGGTTTCACAAAAAATCTCAGTTTTTTCTAATCATCAAAGATCTTTTTCCGAGCAGTCAACCACTCAAAACCTACGATGGGAAATTCCTAGAAATTACCCAGATTGCGGTAAAATCTCACTAAAAATTAGGGTAACTTTTTTTATATTAATAAGATGCTCCAACAAGTTTCAAAACATTATGATAGCCAGAAGTACCCGAACTTGCAAGATTCCTCTAAGACCGGCAAATTTAAAGATTACCGTGGAGTTGACCGGCGTTTTGGGAGCATACGAAATTGGAATGAGGTAGAAGTTAGGTCTTTTATTACTCCCTTACACCTACCAAAGAGCCTAGGCCACTTATTTTTTATAGAAAAGTCAAACTCCAAAAGTTGGGTTTTTACCCTTTTGGGTCGTTAAGTTGGCGTTAGGATTCGTTGAGTTTTTAGTGATAGAAACGGGGAGGGGGATGCCTTTAGACTAAAAATAGCCTTCTGAAGCCAATGGCACAATCCGTTTGTGATTTGGAGTTAAACTCCAAAAGTTAGAAGTTAGGTCCAGCGTAGAAGTGAAAATAGGGAAAATTAGGATGAAAATCCTAAGTGATAGGATTACCGTAGGAAAATGAGAGGAGTTGAGTGCCCTTGGAAATGTATAAAAGGGCACTCTTTCTCCTCTCTTCTTACCCCTTCTTGCCATTTTTTGGCAAATTTATACACATGCTCCATTAACATGGAGTTTTTGGCCATTTTTTAGCCAAAGTTGTCAACGTGTGTTTTTTGAGCATTTCAAGCTCATCTTGTTGTTGTTGTTGCAAGCTTTGAAGGACTTTGGGGGTCCCTTCAAACCTTGTGTTTGATTTGTGTATGTTTTGGGAGTTTTGGACAAGTATTAGTTGTGTTTTTGTTGCTCTAACTTTGTGAGTTGTTTCTTTGGGCAACTTTTGTTGAGTGGATACACTAACCTTTGTACTAATCCTAGAGACCTTCCATTTGTGATTGGTGATGCCGTTTAGGGAAAATCTTTAGTATGTGTGAGATTTTCTTTTGCTAACACCGTTGTACTAATTTGTGTTTAGTTGTGGGTTTTTTGTACTAACTTGTTTTAGCTTTGGGGTCCATTCACTAACTTTTGGTTTGTCCTGTTTTCCTTTGTCCCATTTGGAATGGCGAAGCTTTGACTTTGGGAGGTTGGGAAGTTGTTTAAATTAGTATATGTGTCAAAAACCACGGCGAAGCTTTAGCTTTGTGGGTTTCAAGTCCTTCATAGAATTTAGTCATCTTTGAAAACGACGGCGAAGCTATAGTCTTTTGTACTTAGAATTTGGGGTGTTAGAAAAAATCACGGCGAAGCTTTGACTTCAAGAATAAATTATTACAAAACTTAGTTTCCAAAAGTTGGTGGAAAAATACAAAGTTTAGCTCTCAACTTTGAGCGTCTAAAATCCCAACTAGTTTAGTCGTTGAAATCAATGACTATTTGTCGTGAAAATTATCCTAAAAAAGAATTCCAATTTTTGTTTGAATTTTGGGGGCCAACCTCGAAGGCTAGCCACAAGGTTTGGCCTAGCTAGCCCGGCCAGCCCGGTCGGCCAAAGCCCCGCCCGGCAGCAAAGCCGCCTGCAGTAGAGCCGCTTGCAACAAGAGTCGCTCAGCCAGGCAGTGCAGGCCAAGCGGTTCGACAACAAGTCCAAGCGGCCGGAGGGGGGCTTAATCACCCCCTCCCATCTAATCGCGGCTTTTGGCTTTGTTTTTTTTGTTTTTTTTGGATTAGTAGACAAAAGAAAAGAAAAAAAGAAAAAAAATAGACATAGAAAAGGAGGGAAGGAAATAGAGGTGAAAGGAAGCAAGGGAGAAGAAAAATTAAAATACAAAAAATAGGAAAGAAATTGTTCACAACTATCTCACCACTCTTTCTCTCCTAACTTCTATCTAGTAGCATTCCAAACTCAAGTTGTCAAGTGTGAGGGATGTGAAGGGGTTTGGAGGTAGATATGCAAAAGATGGGAGAAGATTAGAAGTTGATAGGATTTAGAGAAAATCTCAAAAAATGATTTGAACCATTAGAAATTAGATAAGATAATAGTTGACCATTCAAAGATCAACTTGATTCTTGTTTAAAAGTAGGTGCAATTATTTTGAAATGACAAGGACAACTCTTGGAACCATAAATAATTGAATGTGAATAGTTTAGAAGGGAAAGAAGAATAGAGAAGGAAAAGGAAGGAAACAAGTCTTTTAAGATAGGAGGTAGAAGTTAGGAAACTTTGTATTAAAATCAACTTTTCAAGCTGTGAGTAAAAATCCAAGATAGTTTCAAGGATGGCCAATAATGAAGATTTTGAGGGAGTCTTCAACCATCTCTTGGATGAAGCAAACCATGAGGTAATTTACTAATTAGTTTAATTTTCATTCTATTTCTTCCCTTAGTCACTTTTACACTTAGCCGAATTGCAAGTACCATTCAGAGCCTTAAGATTAGATTTCTTTCAAGATACAGATTGAAAACCTTATAGATCTTGCTTAGAGGTTTCCAAAAACAAATTAGACTTTGAAATTGGAGTTAAAACAACCAAGATATGGAAGGATGAAGTTTAGCGTTCAAAATGGATGAAAGTTAGATAAATCATCCAAAGTCAACCATATTAGAAAGTCAAATATTAAATAGAGTTCAGAGACCAAAAGTCAAATCTCAAGTAAAATTATAAGGTAGATTAGTAGAAATCAATGGATGAAGTTAGTTGAACCAATTAGCGGTCAAACTTCATCCCTCCATAACTATTGTTAGAAAGCTCGGATGAGGTCGAGTTTTATATTTTTAGAAATGGCATAGCATGTTCTATCACTTAAAAATGATACATTAAGACTGAATTCATTTTGAATAAAAAAATCACAGTGGTTTAGTTAGTTGAGATAAAAGGTAAAACTTATAGTTATTTAGAATTTCTTGTTGTTTTGTTTATTTTTCACACGTAGGAGTTAGAAAAGATCCATTGCTTAGAAGGCACAATGGATCAACGCCTAGGCACCCAATAGTAGAAAAACTTAGGAATTACCAAGAACCTGGTTGTGAAGTTGTTTACTGTGAGTGGGTAAATAATCACTCACAGCATGCATTGGTTAGATGCAAGAAACACCGAACGATTTAGGGAGCATTCTACCAAAACTGCGTTTTTTCTGCCCAATAATACAAGTATTACAAAACGGAGCAATCTCAGCCGTTGATCCGAAAAATCAATGGCCAATAGTACTTTTGAGTATTTAATAATACTGAAACAGTACTATTTGAAAAAAATGACAGTTTGTCACAAAAAGTAGATAAAATTAAGTATAAATTAATAATAATTAGAAAATCATGAATAAAAAAAACTAAAAATTGGCCATTTGTAAAGACTTGATAGTGATTACATTTCACCAAAAACTAAAAGTTGAAACCATCATGAATGTTTGGAGCACTATGGGCAAGGGACCCCTATTTGCATGCATGTTGAGGACAAAGAATTGTGTTTTTTTGAATGCCCTTTCGTGGACACATGCCCTTCTATTGTGGCAATAGCCCACAACAATCCTAGACGTACATCATCATTTTTGGATACTCCACAATACTAAAAAACCCTAAAACGCAAAGTGTGACAAGTTAGGTAAATTACAATTTAATTAAAGGATTTTTTTTCAAAATTTCTCAAAAACAAGGAATCTCAGGACTTCCAAGTTATCCATCTCGAATAAAAATTTCAAGTACATGGACTTCATTTCCTAAAAGATATGGCGAATGGCAACTCCGTCATTCCAAATGTGACGCAAAATAGTAATTGTGTTTCTTGCATTCACCCCATTGCGTAGTTTCTTACATGTTAGTTTCTTGCATGTCAAGTTGTCTTCCAATTTTCTAGCATTGTACTAAATCAAGCATCGGAGTACTTGTGTTTGTTTTATAGGTCTTGTTTTGCTTATTGAAGAACTAGGACAACTAAGTGCAATTTCTTAAAGTTGTAGTTTTTATTGTAAATCTTGTTTACCACAAAATTTATGCACTCTTCCATTTAAGTGAATTTGCCATATTTGTGTTGAAAGTTTGCATTTTATTGCTAAAATGTCTACAAAATTATAGGGGAACATATAAATTGTAGCCTAAACCGATTTGCTAGTGTATGCTCAGAAGCCTAAACCAATTTGCTAGTGCACACTTAGGAGCCCAAATTCCATCACAAAAGAATCCCTAGTTTCCACTTTTTGCAACTTGCAATATTGAAAGTAGCCAAGGATATCAAATTCAGATACATAAATATTCTCTGACACCAGTAGCATAAAAAAAAAATTGCCAAATTAAGTTTAAAAAAAGCCACATGGCATGTCACTATTTGCTCTGTGTCAAGAAAAAAGCACCCATCCGTAAATGAAAAAAAAAACATTGCTTATAGATAGTGTTTTGACCTTTGAAATGCACATCTTTGATAGAATTTTCACTCTTTTAATAAATAAAAAATTTCACATTATGTCTTTTGGACTTCCCTTTTGATCAATCTTTTTCTATTGTTGAAATTCTCATCACATTATTATCTAATTGACATTTCATATTACACTCACTAAAATATATAATATAAAGATGTTGTGTGTCAAGGTCATTATCTTATGTTTTATAGGCCCAAAAATTATGAAATTTGTTACTAGAACTCCCAACTTATAATCACTCCAATTTATAAGAAGTTGCCAACTTTCTACAATGCTTCATATCACTTGAAGGCAATTAGAGTAGGACCCTTTATATAATAACAATGTCAACAATCAAATATTTTTTTACATCTCATCATATATATTTCAATTGACATCAAATTTGGTAAATGCAACAATCAAAATGCATTATAGTTAAGGAAAACTTTTGTCATAGGCATACATTATAGTGTAGAACATCACGATGTTAACCAAACTTTTTTGTCATTCTATAATTAGAAAATTAGTAAACTATGGTTATATTCATTAACTTCACATTGCAATAAAATAATCAATTTTAGGAATTTTTCAAATTTCAAATTAGAGTAAAAACTAGACCTAGTAAGCTTCATTATATTAGTTGGATTCAAATTCAAAAAAGATCATTTTTATGGCTAAATTTGAGATCCCCCAAAGGAGCTAGAAGGTACCAAAATACACTAAGAAAGCATCATTGATGATTCATTTTGAACACATCTTATTGTATAAAAGATTAATATCACTTCAATTAGATAATTTCCATCACCATCTATTGTGCACTCACTCAAGGAAGTCTAAAAAAAACTTGAATGAAAACCATCCAATTGCTAGAAAGTGTATGGATTGTTGAACTATCCATTTGTTATTTTTTGGCTCTAGTGGCATTGAGGGGTTATTCTCATCCATGTATTGTATTAATCCTTTAGTAGTCAAGCAACCACATTGTGATCACTCTAGGGCCTAAAATGCAAATAACATAAAATATGTGAAGATTTGAAACTCGTGTTCTTGAATTTAGATTATGCCATTCATAATATACAACTATTGGAAGAAAGAAATCAATTTAGAGTTCTCTAACTATCAAAATACTTGTGAACAAAACACAAAAATATTGCACACATTTGAAATCATAGTAAATACTTACAAATACAACTAGCTTACTATATTGTCTTTTTTTATATTTGAAAGTTTGTTATCTTGATTTGCTTGTTTGAATTGTGTTTTGATGTTCTTATTCTAGCAATGTATGTGTTCTAATCTTGATCAATGTATGAACTCTTTTCAATTTTCAACATATAAAATTTTGTCCTAAATTGTATATGGATTAGTCACTTTCACTCATAAACTTTACAATAATTATGTGTGAGTGTATTCTTGATATGAAAGGTTGCAATAGAGAAGTGATACATCAAACATTGCTAAATCTATTTACTCTTATTTTTTGAAATTTGAACAAATTCCTATTTAATTCAAAAGTCACTCTCATTTATAAACTTCACAATTATAATGATACGTGAATTTGCTTTTGATTTGAAAGGTGACAAGAGAGAGGTGATCACATTGGACATTGCTAAATCACTTTACTTTTATTTTTGAGAATTTAACCATAATTCTATTTAAATCAAACATCACTCTCACTCATAAATTTCACAATAATTATGTGTGAGTTTGTTTTTGATATGAAAGAATGCAAATTACTTAATTTTTTTACTTGTCACTTCACTTTTATTTTTGAAAATTGAACCAAAATTCTATTTAACTCAAAAGTCACTTTTACTCATAAACTTCACAGTAATTATGTGTGATTCTATTATTCTTGATATAAATGGTTGTAATGGAGAGGTGATGATAAGTAATGAGTCTTTTTACTTTACTTTTTGAATTTTAATTAAAATTCTATTTAACTCTAAAGGCACACATTCTCAAAAATCTCATTTTTGAATTTGCATAATCTGGTTCAAATACACACTTTGATCTTCCAATTTCACCATTGAATGATTCTCTAATTTTGAAAAAATACCCCCACTCCAATTGAGAATACAATTGTATAATTAATTTTATTTTGTTGGTATTAATCTTGATAGAGAAGTGCTTGAAATTCAATGCATTTGGCTACAATATCCAAAGCATTAAATGGTTAAAAACATATTCTTTTTCATTCTTCTATTATAAAGACTAGAGATTATACTCATCCTAAAATTAATTTTTTCTCTTCCTTAATTTTATTTACACTAATTTATATCTACTTTTTTTTTAAATCAAGAGATTTTTCAATACCCTAATTTACATATAACGATGCTTCAAGAATTAAATCCACACTAAAATAGATCCAAATCATTTATAAATTTTTCCTCCAATGAATAAAATGCACCCTATAGTTTAATTCATATGATTTTTTACTTTTTGCAAAGTGACCTTTCCGAATCTACTCCTAAAGGTTAGAACTCATTGTTTGATCTCTTTTTTAAGTGTTAACTTTCAAATGGGGGCGAGGATTATTGTGAGTATAAGGCCTTCCAATTTTTTAAGGCACCCTCTTAAAATGGTCAATATCTTGAAGTAGTGATTTTCAAATTAGAACTTAAATATCTCTTACTTAGGTTGAATTTACTCCAAATTTGGAAAAAATCAACTTGATCAAATATGTAATACAAAATGTTGTAATGTTTGAAGTTGCATAATTCTTTAGGAAATTAAAAAAAATTGTCCAGACATTGAAGGATTCATGGCATTAGAAATTTAGAAACCAAAGTTTTTTTTTAATACAATAAAATAAAATAAAAAGTCAAATTCAAAGAATTTCTATTAGGACGATTCCTTGCAAATCAACAAGGTTAGAATGCATTATAAAACAATTAGAGAATTGAAGGCAATAACCATTATTTTAAGCCTTCAATATTAGACAATATATTCTTGACTTACCATTGGTTGGATTGAGATTAACTTTGTATCAACAAAAAGATGTTGCCCTCAATTCCATCATTTTTTTTAGACTGTTTTTGGGGCATTTTAGATGCTCTTCTCTGTCAATTGTTGGAAATCCAAGATACTAATCCCCAAAAAATAATGCCCCTTGAATAGCTCCCACAAACATTTTTTTCTAATTCCAACCCATTCTAATACATACAATCAGACTCCCTTCTCACCCAAAAGACTAACTCTAATCATTCCCCCTAATTTCTTCCCACAAGCATATGAAAAAAAAACTATTCAACAAAAATTTTGAACCCCGACCTTAATTAATCTCCGTAATGTCCTCAAATCCAAAAGATTCACTTCATACACCAAGCAAAAGAGAAGCCACAACTCAATGAAAAACACAATAACAAGTAAGAGAGTGAAACCCTAATTTCCCTATTGTAGTCTAATACCCCATCAACCTTCCAACCTTCATCCATGAACTTCACTCCTACCCTAAATTACCATAATCTACACTAATTTACTGTTTTTTCTTACTTAAAAAGATCTACCTAACTATATTAGTGTCCTACATCTTTCTTCTAATCCTCCTCACTAGCTTTATATTTTTGTACTTGCATCTTAAATTCTAATTCATTTCTAACGCTAATTTGTATTTTGTCTCCAATTTCTACCAATTTCATCCTTGGCTTAATTTGCTTAGTTGCCTATTTTTTACATAATGTTTTTATTTTTATTATTTATTTATTTATTTTTATTCGTTTCAAAATACTAACTTCTCCCTACAATTTCTCCATCATTCTCATATAATCCAATTCCCTAAATTTCGCACCATTGTCCTAAAATTCCCATTTCTACCTATTGAAAAACTCATTAATTCATGGTTAAGGATTAATCCTTATTACTTATAATTTCTAATTCACAATTTCATACAAATTGCCTTAATTTTCCTAAGTCCAAATTGTAAACCAATGTGGTGGCTCACAATCCCATCTTCAATACAAGTAATCACTTTTTAGTTATATTCATGTGCTTCTTCATCTAAATTTAGAAATGCCATTTACATATTGTAGATTTTTTTTAAAAGACAAGAAAAATCTCTTTTGATCACAAAAATAGAACTTTTTATAAAAACGGTGTGATTTGGCCAAATGCCGCTCCTCTAAAGGGACAAGTTTTATTTTTATTTTTTTATCATTGTGAAAAAAGTCTAGAATAGGGTTTTTTTTCATTTTTCAAAAAGTGCCAAAGTGGCGATATAAAATATTATAGTGGTGCTCCAAAATCCAACATACTTCCGCATATTGGATAGAAAAGATCACATTAGCAAATACCACACATCTATAATTTGGTTTTCATCTACAATTTGGTTTTCATCTACAATTTGGAGGTTTCATCAAAGTTTTTTGGCATTTTTTTAGCCAGATTATTTGTTCTGGGGCAATCACCGAAAGCCCTTAAACCAAGCCCTCGTCCAGAGTTAAAACAAAAAAATTTGAAGTGATTGAACATTCTATTTTCTTGTGGTCCTTTAGTAGTAAAATAGAAGGCTTTGAAACGGAGCAAGCATTAAGAATGGACCCTATAAGTGGCTCTGAAATGGACAAACTGTAATTCATAAATTGACTTCCATAGTCATTGAATGAATCAAGGAAAAAAGCATTATTAATTGCAAGAGCCAATCAATCATTTTCTTTACTTTTCCATTTTTCTTTAGAAGTTGCAAGTGAACAGTTTATGGAAGACCCAGGGACATAAATAGGGACCTATGACACAACTCCTTTGAAAATCCATAAGTAATTCAAAAATGCTTCAAAAAATATAAAACCACTTGTGTTAGATTCTTCTTCTATTTTTCTTTGTCTGAAAAATGATCTAAAAATATTTCCATTTAAGAAAATACATGAAAAAGGCAGATCAGCCCTCGGATGAGCCATTTCTGAGCCTCCTACCTTAGAATGGAATGACTAATTAATTTGGGAGAATTCTCCCTTATCAATGAATGAATTGATGAATTTGTCAGGGTTGGGTTGGGTTAATTAATTAATCAATTCCCCTATTCCCATCAGTGGTACTTATGAAGTGAAGTCCCCATTCCCCAATGAGTGCAGTGTCTCATTTATGAGTACAAGGGTCTTATCCCAATAATTATTATTTCAGGCAAAACTTATTACTTAATATTTCAACTCTCAAGGGCCCCTAGCCAATCCCCATCCTAGCTCCCACGGCCACATGGCCCCCCCTCCTCCCCCCCCTTCCCCACACTAATTCCCCACCCACAGTAATGAACACTTGTAATTGCTGTGGTTCGAATAGTGCGACCTGTCAGAATTAGAGTGGCCTGCACCCCAAAGATTAACACCCGGTGCCCAATAATTGGAGGGTTGGGTAAAAAAGGAGGAGTCTCTCCAAAAATGAATTTGAAGGGCTTTTGTCAGGCATGCCCGCATGCAACCCTTCCCCCTGACAACTGCCCAACCCTCATTGGCGGCCCGCTTGACCCACACTATTTAGGTTTCTTTTAGTGTGGGCTCATGCCACCTGGGCCGTCTCTCTCACTTCCCCCTCCCCGCCCGCGCCCGCGCCCGCGCCCGACCCCTTCCCTTCTTCCCTTCCCTTCTTCTCTTCGCTTCCCTTCCTTCGCCTTGCCTTCCCTTCTAGCTGTGCATTTGGGTGTCGAATTTCAGCTTCGGGCGCGCTCGCTTGGATTGCGTTCTTTCCAATTGTGGGGGTTCGATTGGGTACTTCTTTTCCCTTTGTTGATGCGCATTCGTTTCGTCGCTGTTTGGAAGCATTGCCTGTTCTGGAGCTTATACTGGACTCGGTGTGTCCAATGCGCGCTCTGTCTTGATGCTCGTTCTTTTGTGAGCTTGGGAATGATCGATCGTGCGATGGTTTCGGAGGGATTGGATTCTTCGAGGGTTTGTTTTTTTCTTTTGTGGTCAATAACATGGTTTTCGAGGTGGCTTTGGGAGCGTGGTGATTAGTAGTGTGACTGTTTCATTGATTGCATTGCTTTTGAGCACAATTTGATGAGGGTTTCTTTTCTTTGCGTGTTTGGATGGTTTGTATTGTTTTGAGGTGATACTGGAGGAATGTTGCTTGTTTTTTTTCTTTCCAGGTGATAATACTTTCAGGTGTGTGTTGTTCTGATATTTTAACTAACATCAAATATGCTTGTTGGATGCAGGGATCCGGATTTCTTTTCGATGTTGTGGACGATCGGGGACATGTAAGTACCCTCACAAGTCACTAATATCTCAAATTCTCTTAAAAGAACTGATCTTGAAACAGCTGCTTAAGGACTGAGGTGTGCTGCTGAATTGGACTTTCGCTGTTATTCTCTGTTCATTTTCTTTTAGCTTTGAGAGTTTCTAGTGGTCAATGCCGGGTTTTGATGTCTACGCTTTAAGAGAATCTACTTTTTCTGACTTGCTGAACATTGGCAATTTTTGCCTCCTTTGTTTGAATAGCTAGATGATAGATGAGTTAAAAAGTGCATTGTTATGGATATCGAAAAGAATGCTGATGTTCGGAGTTATCTTAAAAATTCACTCAAGGTGGGCGTGCTGACGTTGATTCACTAGAGTGAATTCAATGAACAATGATGCAAATTGGTGTGGGCAAGAAATTTTTTGGTGGTTCCATCTCAAGTCTCAAATGATGCGAATGTAATTGTACAGTACGGTAAAATAATCTTATGAACTGATTTACTGTGCCATTTAAAGAATTTTGTAGTGAATAGATTTGTCATTTTTTGTCTCCTTCAATTAACATTCAATTCTTATGCAATCAAGCATACTAAATTTCAGTTTCAGAAAAGTTGAACTTCATTTTTGGTGAATTGTTTTATTTGATATTCATGGTTTTATATGATAATTGATTGAAAAACATTGGTGATGAATTTTATTTTATTTTATTTTATAGATATAAATTATGTAGAAACATTTATACACACATTTTTCATGTTAAATAACATCCCCCATTGAATAACAAAAATATAATCTAGGAAGAATTCAATGTGAGGTGTCATATGATTGAACTTTGTGAATTAGATTTTCTAATATTTTAATTAGATTTTGGCAAAGTAATTGTACCATCTTGCTCAATGGTACAAAATTAGTTAGAGTGTGAAGGTCAAATAGTAAAATTTAGTTATTAAAAGATCAAATAACAAAATTTAGTTAATGTATTGAGAATTCTAGTTTACAAAGTTTGATTATTCAATCCTTCACATTGAATTCTTTATAGTTCATATTTTGTTACTTAATATGGGTGTTATTTAACATGAAAGACATGTGTATGAATGTTTCTTACATATCTATGCAATCAAAGTAAAAAATTTATCACCAAAGATATTCAATTAGTTATCATGTAAAGTTATGAATATTAAATGAAACAATTTACCAAAAATTAAAATTTTGTTTTTTTGAAATTGAAAATTGATATGCTTAATTGGGATTGCGTGAGAATTGAATGTTAATTGTGGATGACAAAAATGCCAATTGTATTCGATATTATGCAAAATTCTTTGAATGTCACAATAGGTAGTTTGTGAGATTATTGTACCCTACTGTAGAGTATAGTTTCGCTTTGCCGGCACATATTCGTGACCTAATGATGTTGTACTATTGCATCCTCTAGGTTCATTCATCTGGAGGATTTAAGAGTGCGGGGGAACAACTGCAATTGGGACAAACTTTGCTAGACCGTCATGGCAGGTACACTGTTCAGAGCAAATCCTGATCTGTTCTTGTACATTCTCTGTAAGGTTTGTACCGGTGGCGCTTATGCATAAGAAAGACGAAAACTGACATGAGAAGCACCTTGTTGATTCTGTCCAACCAGATGCAGCAAACTACGATGTTTTTCAAGCCATGCCGGAAAATGGTGTGCAATCCCCTGTGCTTGCAGTATTGGATGTGAACACTCCCCTGGAAGGAGGTAGTAACCGCAAGCGAGCTGTGCAACATGTTTCAACACGAGCTACGAGAAAAGCTGTGGTGAGTTGGATGATCGAGGACGAGGCCTTGAACGGGAAGAAGCTGCTCATTTCACGAGCAGTGAAAACCTTTCCGGAGCATTTTTTTGGAGCTGACAAGTCCAATTTGCAGAAAGCGTCATGTTGGTGGAAGAGGCGTGCGGAAATTTTAGAAGATGACGATGAGCAGCATGACCCTGAAGTGACATGCAGGGTACGAGTGAGCAGTCGAGGTAGCTTGAAAGCGCGGGCAGGGCGTGGACGGAAGCGCGCAGCTCGAATCATCCGTGCTCCCGTGCTCGGAGTTTTAGATGCGAAGCGGGCGAGGCGTGGCCGTGTTCCCAGCCATGGCAGCAAGAATGGCAAGCGTGCTTTGCAACATGTTTCGACGATGGCGACGAGGAAGGTTGTCGTGAGCTGGATGATTGAGGATGAGGCCGTCCACGGGGAAAAGTGTCTCATCTCACGGACTGTGAAAGCTTTTCCAGAACATTTTTGTGGAAATGACAAAGCCAACCTCGCCAAAGTCTCGCGATGGTGGAAAGCGCGTGATGAGATTCTGCAAGATGACGACGAGGAGGACGATCTGGAAGTGGAGCACAGCTTGGTGTTGGTTGGAAGTCGTCCCCAGGCGAGATTGAAAGCAAGGGCAGGCCGGGGACGGAAGCGGGCTGCGTGGGTGAACTGGCTGCATACCCAGCTTGTGGAGGAGACTGACCGACTTCGGAAGACTGGAGTGAAGGTTTCACCCAAGTTGCTGCAAGAGATTGCTGTCCACATCCTGCGCGTGTCCAATGCAGATTTCACCGATAGGACACTCGACCCCAAAGACAGTGTCCCCATCATTCAGAAAATCACTCCTCAGTGGATTCAAGGATTTATGAACCGGACCAAGGCTACCAAGGTTCCTGGCGTCAAGATGATAATCGACGCGTAGTAACAAAGTATTTGCTGCTCCAGCTTGTGCACGAATCAACTTCTGTTTGGTCAACACATCAATTGTGGGCCGCAGTGTATCTTGAGAAGAAGGATTTGTATATTTCGGCGATTGCAGTCATTTCCCCCTTTGAATTGAAATTTAGGGTTCAAATCAAAGTTAGTGCAGAATCCGGAACATTCCCTCAAAATGTGCGGCGGGCATGTAAACCCGTACTGCCTGGTTCTCGTATTTAGAACATCTCCAAATCAGTTCCTTTTCCGGGCACGATCATGTGTACAATGTTATTGGTCTTGGTAGCAGGTCTTGGAGATATATTATTGAGCTAGACAATATTTAGCTGAAACATCACAATGAAACATCACAACGTAGTCTTTAATTTTTCCATGCACCCATCGGTATCAACTGTACAATCCAATTCTATTTCATTTGCTGGTGCAGTAAAGCTTTGTAAGCATTGTCTTCATATTTTTCAATTCATTATATCAAGTCAAATGGTGAAGAAAGAAGCCTCGGGTATGGATGCAGGTTGAATTGCGTCTGGTTACATTCTCTGACTTGTCAGAATCGTGGACTTTATGTAAATGCAGTCTGTAAGTCGTGAAATCCCTTGCCACGCACGAATCGTTGTCTTCAAGCTTCTACGCACTGTTCTCAGCACGTCAGGAATTTGACGCCCGTGTTGATGAGTAAGAAGTGGGTTTTTGAAGAGCTGTGCATCTTTAGCATAGTTGTCAGTTAGAAATTCTCCACAGCTTGTGTAGTTGAGTCCAAAACCCTAAACCTCTTCTCCTCTCTCTGGCAGTGTTAAGGTAATGGCAGAGTTGCCCCATATACGGATCATGATATGTCGCAACCCTTACACCAACTATTAATGAAATAATGTGTGACATTAAAAAAAGGACAAAATTAATTGAATAGTGTTACTTAGTGTTACATAAACCCTCTAACAACCAGCAATCCTATTATATGTATACCGTATTTTGTGACGATGCTACAAGTGTGTGGCGGGGGGCTACATCTGCAAAATGGAGGTGCTGTAGTAGAAACTGTCCAATAATTTTGCAAGTAAATGGTGGAATTGTGCATAAATTTTATTCTCTTTGGTAAAGCACAACTTGTGACAAGTACATGGCTAATTTTCGTCTGCCGTACTATTTGTCATTGCTAAGTGATGGAAAAATTTGTATCAAAATGGCAATTTTCTGGCCTATGTTCTTTGCCTTTGCTATTGGTGCATTTTGCTGTTGGTTTTAAGTCTTCAACGTGATACAGAAAATGAAAATGAATGCACAGAAAACTTCCACGTTCAATAGCAGAGCCAAATCTAACATCCGTAGTAGGCATCAAGCAAAAGTGAAACAATTGACACCCCAATCATCCACACAATTGACACCTCCAAACAAGAAACGCATGCCAAATCTGCAAAACTGAAAACAAAAACTGAAAACAAAAACTGAAAACGCAAAATGTAAACAATTGGCCTATACTCTAAATTATCACTAAGAAGGGAATTGAACCCTTCTTGCTGCAACAACAAGACTACCCAATTGCAATGCTAGTGATTTACACAAACAAACAAACCACGCTAGAAGAAAAAGACTAGAGTGAAGAAGAAAATATTGTAGAAGGCTCCATGAAGTTGATGATGCCTCGTCCTGCACTCCATCTTCTCCAAATGTGCATTGCCAAGCACGTCCCAACTATAAACTTCAATTTCAAAGAAAGTGAATTGTCTTGCATTCCAAAGCTAGCCTAATCTTATGAGAACTAAAGATTGTGGAAGGAGTTGGATATTGATGAATCACCTAGATATCACACATCCTCATAGCGGCTAACTTTAACAGCGTTTTTCTAAGACTCACTAGCCTCTTTGTAAAGGAAATTTTCCAAGGTCAAGTGCTTGCACGCCCAACTGATTCCTTTGGTAGGATTTCAGAAACTTGAGCGTTGAAAAGTAACACTCATCTTCCACCAACCCTAGCACCAAGAAGCACCCAATTTTTTCAAGTTTAAAGTATTCAAAAATCAACTTCTTCAAGTGCCGTGACTAGGAAAGGTTTTGCCAAAGTTGAATCATTGGATTCATGCGGGAAGTTAAAGCATACGTGACATCATTGTTAGCTTTCATGGTAAGTTTGAATACCCCCTACTAGTTGTCCAAGTTATAAATTGAAAGCATCTCTGGTGCAGTGTAGTTGGTTTTGCCTTTATGCAAAGGCTTGCTTGCATTCAACATTTTAGGGTAAGAATAGAAAATTTCTAGCATGGATAAGTG
Source organism: Rhytidiadelphus loreus (assembly GCA_947034895.1). Classification (NCBI taxonomy): domain Eukaryota; kingdom Viridiplantae; phylum Streptophyta; class Bryopsida; order Hypnales; family Hylocomiaceae; genus Rhytidiadelphus; species Rhytidiadelphus loreus. Next base: position 48,856,063 of record OX344761.1, on the reverse strand, counting down.
GTTACCAAAGCTTTCATCTGCCCTCGATTGCTTCTAGTCCTACGTATAAATTATTCTAGATGCATCAAGCAAGTCTTGATGTAGGAAAAAACTATCGAGCTCATCCAATAGCAAGTGGGCAATCTCTAGCAAAGCAATAGGAACGAAGTGAAAATGGTGACAACATAAGAACAATGACAAGACCAAAGAACAATGACAACATAATGAATGAGAAAGCAATATAGTAAATCAACAATGAATTAAACTACAAAGAGCAAGAGTTCACCACTATTTGTAACTTCTTGCACACAATGAATACATAAACTTGCAGTGGTAGTGAAGGAAGACAATTGCGCACCCAAAGTTGAAGAGCACTAGTCTCTTTAGGCATTTCCCTCCACTCCAAAGGAATTTTAGCAAAGGAAAGTCAAGTCAACTCTTGGTAATGGTAGAATTTTGGCCTATTGAAAGTTGTTTCATCTACAAACATCTGTGCCAATCCAACTAGCACACCTTAATAAATTGCAAGAAGTCACAAATGAAAATGCCTTCAGCTTGTGAGAGCTTTATTAGACAATGAACAACATTTAACATTGGGATGAAGTACACAAGGGACAACAAGACCTCAATATTGGCTAGGTAATCAAAATTGGTTGCCGCTACCAAATTAGCTTTGTAGCCAGCAACTACTGACATATTAAGACCCATTTTCACCAAAAGAGTTTGATGCACTAGACTAGGCTCCGCATTGAAATCCACTAAATGTCCATGTTCCTCACCATTTTGTTACCCTTAGTTTTCATGAGATTAGAAAGCTTTTGTAGCTCAGTGTGTCGCTTGTAACTGCAACAAAAGTAAGAATACAAAGATTGATAGAGGGCCTCTAAATGAAAAATTATAGAGTTAAAGGCCATATTCATTAAAATGAGACAATTTGTAGTCTCATATTATCTTTGACTTTACATTTAGATGCTAAAAAGTGTTTGATATTAAAATATTTTGGTGAATTGAGACTTAAATATGTTAATAAATTCACAAACCTTTGATTGCATAAAGGTTGATATGTTCATAAATTTCTGATTTGTTAAAATAGAGGTCTCAAATAACAAGGTTGAAGTCTCAAAATGTCCATTTTGTCTCAATTTAACTAATATATCCATGGTAGTTGGAGAGAGTTTCAACCACTAAGTTCATGTGGTGACTTGCACAACTGACTCCAACGTAAAATAGAGCCCATTTTTCACAAATCTGGGTGGAGACCCAAGTTTCCAATCCTTGAAAAGTGCTAATTTTGTTTGCCTTGAATGATACAACCTTATCTTACTAGGGATTTTCTCGCGCATGAGTCTTCCCTCGCCAAATAATACCTACATGATTACTTTTGTCAAATGATTTGTAGTGCCACAATCAAAAACATAGGAAAGATGGAGCAAGTGCGGTAGTCTCTTCCATGAATTTACAACATACACTGTAAGAAACCAAAGTTTTTTTATGTCTAAGTTGATAGATTTTAGGTGATGTTGAATCTAACCAAGATGTTACATTGGACATCATTGTTGACATAAAAACAAGGGTTTTTAGATTCGACATCATCTAAAATCTATCAATTTAGACATCGATTGTTACATTAAACATCACCTAAAATACGATTTTCTTATAGTGATAGACATGCATCCCAATCTACAAAGTATTGTCTATTGTTGTCACCTCATTAGCACTAATGGAAAAAATCTCACAAACTAGATTGCGGCCTTGAAGGTAGACATGTCACATGAATGCAAGTGTTCACTCATCTCCTAGCCAAATGTTTCAAACTAGTGCTTCCTAGGTAGATTCTTCACTTTGAGATGCCTTAGATAAAAATTACTCTTGTTCATAATCACACATGGGACAACCAGAACTAAGAACTTTGAAACCCCTACTTACTTTGCCCTCTAAACTAGCTACGAGTTGATTCACCACCATGCCGGCTAGCCATTGCCTTGCCCACACCTTATTGAATGGCAAGTGCTTGCAATCATGCTTGAAGTGCGTATCACCTTTTTTCAAATGCGAAGAAGGCTCATTATCTTCCCTTTGTGCTTCTCTAGGTTGTCGCCCTTTAGGATCATGATTTTCCTTCAGCCACTCACGTTGCAAGAGCTCTTGCAGACAACTCCAGTGAGATTGGTTTTAGTATTAAATTCCCCTTTGGCCCAAGTGAACTTGCAAGCCCAAACCTCTTGCCACCTCCTCATCATAGCAGTCAAGGTAACTTTTCTCCTTTTTGTACCATCAAAGCTTCTATTTGCTTCTCACTCACCTTAGGTGCTAGATCAAGAAGCTATGCCAAGATGATTGTCACCTTTAACAACAAAGAAAGGGAGAATATAGTTCCAAGCATGAAATTGGACAAATGTGTCTCCAAGATGTGAGATACCTCTTCTGCACCAAACTCTGATACGTACATCTCCAAACCACACAAAGACCCAAATATCCTTACAAGAAAGTTGTTGGGCAATTTCAACCTTGACGCCATTGCTCAACTACAACCTTGCACCAATGCACTAAACCCCCAACAACACAAACCTAGCAAATAGAAGAGCAAAACTTCAAGCGCACAAGAATACATGAAAACACCAACATGAAAGTATGAACACCAACAAGGAAAGAAAAAGGAAGCAAAGTGTAGTTCAGGGTTCGCCCATGTCTCTTAAACATTGTAGGAATTCTGAAAACGCATTCGCCACGAGGCCACAACCCACGCAAGTGCACCCAAGTTCAAATTTTGACTACCCTAAACCACATTCAATCCAAGCCACCTTCATCTTCCAATTGGAGTGATGGCGCAAGACAATTGAGGCAAATGTCTCTCAAATCTTCACCACATAATGGAATTGGCGCTCCCAATTTTAGAAAATGGCGACGCACATTCAAAGCTCAAGAAGCGCAAGCAACAATGCAATAAAAAAAATTCATTAATTCAAAACTCCTTCAATGTGAAACCTTGATGCGACAAGAAGCTAATGGCTATGACATCAATAGCTACAATGGAGCCGTCTAACTAAAATCCAATGGCATAGGTAAAGTTTTGGCAAACCCTAATTTCACAATGCAAGGGATGGATTTGAACTTAAATGTAGATGAATACATACTTTTGCATCTTGCTACTAACGTCATTGGCAAAATTGTTCAAATCTTCATTTCTGCCTTGAATTTTAGAATGTACATATAGCACCCAAATTTTTTTGGTAGAAACAAAGCAAATTTTTCCTACTTTACGGAACGTCAGTAACAACACGACAGCCTAAAAGTATCTAATGGATGACATAGAATCCTAGAAAAGTGCAAACGTTCATCTTTAGAATTTTGTATGAAAATGAAAGATCTTGAACAATAATTTGACCTCCAATGAGTGCTCTTGGGGTTTTTTAAGCAAATGATTTCCTTCGTTTTTTAAGCAAATGATACAATACCCCAAAAGATGATTTCTTTCGTAATTAGTTTGGCATTCTAAAGTTAATTTCTAACCAATTGTGTAACATAGGTCTCTTCTTTCCTAATAATTCTCTTGTATAAACTATTAGTTGTGTGCTTGAATTTAGTAGGGTGATTGTTCAAAAACTTTAATTTTTGTTTAATTTAAAAACCAATGTAAATCAAAGAATTTGTTGTTCTAAACTCTACACCAAAGTCACCGTGACACTAGTAGAGCAAACAATTAGGTTGGAATAGACTTTGATCGAAGTTCAATCAAGCCCTAGCCGTTGCATGCCGCCTCGACATGTGATGACACAATCCAGAGTCAATAACTCAAAATTTAAATACAATTAGTTATGCATTCGCTTTGAATTGCAAAGCTAGATACATTGGAAATGGGTGCCCAAAAGTAACCATTGAACTCATTGATTGAGGTGCCAGTATATCAACCAATTTAATTAAATAAATAGAAATGGACCCCAGCGCAAGAGTCATTTGACGAGCTCCCATGCCAGTTACTCAATCCCAACGGATAGGTATGTCAAAGTGAAGCTCGGATATTTTGTTTCTATGAAGCCATTTTTTATCAATGCACATATGCCTATAGACCAAGGAACTTGCTTGATTTAGGGTTGTCCATCTTGATGTGACATTGGCTTTTCACCATTGAGATGTTGTCAACGTTGGTCCAAATGTAACGTGGTAGTGACAACATTGGTTTGATTAACCCTTAAACGTCGAGGAGGACGTTTAGCGTTCAATGGATGACAAGGAATCCTTGCAGTAGGACAAAAGTGCAACTATTCATCCTTGGAATTTTGTTGTAAAAAGGCAAGGTCTTCTATAGTGCTTTGACTTCCAATGAGTGCTTTTGCTATTTCTAAAGCCCATGACTCACACGGTAATGGAAAGAGATGATTTCCAAGGTCACCCCTTCATCCTTTAAGGGTTAAGCATTTGAATGCCTACTTGGTGGAAAGGAAATTCGATTCGATTAAGCCAATACATGTGGTTTTCTACTACCTCTTCTTCTACACTCCTCTTCTACATTGCATTAATTACGTTTTTCACTTTCTAGATAGCCGCTAAATAATTGTCAAATTTTCATCACATATTCTCTTCAACTTGCAAATTAGTACTTTGTTAATTAATCGTTTTGCTAATAATTGGATACCTTGAATGTTGACTAATATGCATCATTAGTATGATCAATCAACATTCAAAGATCTAAACAGTAAGATAGATCATGCATGTGTCTAAACTTGAGGATTCATTTTTCTACATTGATCGATTATCCGGTGAATCCTAGGCCGGAGATTTAATTTGAAGACAAACCTTAATTTCATTCAATTGGGAGGCTCTATATTACTTCTCAGCAATCCATCATAGAAAGCAAGTCTTTGAAGTGGCCAATCCCCAAACCTCTAATTTCACCAACTTTGGTGATTGCTTCTGACATTGCATTGTTGCTTCATAAAAACACGCTTGCAACACCAAAGATTGATGAAGTAGGTGATGAAGCTACAAGTTATTTTGCTTCAAAAACAAACAATTCAAGATATGGTTGTCACAATCACATCATGAAAATCCGTCCATCTGATAGATGAAACATTAAGATCCAACCAAGTGTCTATTAAGATTTTGGAAATAAAATAAAAAATTCTAGATGGCCTGTCAATTGACCTATACAACCCACCCATTCCCGTCGATACTTGGTCTAGTTGACAGACAAGGTCCAAGCCATCTTTGAAAATCATTTGATGTGAATCAAAAAGTATCCAGACCAATGTTGACGAATATCCTAACTTGGAAAGCCAACATCACGTCAGAATCGAAAACTCTGGTTCAAGCAAGTGGGATATTCTACTATAAATGTCAATTTTGTTTAGTTGGCGGTAAATTCCATATGCCATTGTGACTTTATCATTAAGTAGCTAGTTGTGCCAATAGTAACGTGAACATACCAATTCATAAATTGCATTTCATCCATGACATTGATAGGCTAGGATTTCCTCTTACACCTCCCGGCTAACTAAATTAATCTATTCTTTCCATACTTGAAGTTCCACAACACAAGTTTAATTACTAAGCAATCATGCACCTAAATTATTGAAATTGACGTTTGAGTAATGTGAGTGATTTCCCAATACAATAATTAAAATTAATTAATTCCAAAATAATATATCAATTAAGTAAGTTTGGGTTCCATACACTTCCACAAAATTAATTAAGTACGTTTTGGTTGACAACGACTTCTAGTTCAAGAAGAAACATGTATACCTAAGAAGAGTAGCCATGCGTACATAAGAAGAACATAAGAAGAGGGACGATGAATATGACCCCGATGACCCTAACTATGTGCCCAATACCAATAAAACACAAGCAAGCTCAATGGGTATGTACTTGGACAATTTGTGGATTAAATTCCAAATGTTTTGAAGGAAGATAGTGGGTTGGAATTGCACCAATTCAACAAAATTAATTTTATTTGATGCAAGAGGGCATCTATGAGGGTGGGTCGACCTGCAATAGCAATGTGACCATTAGTCTGTAATTTATGGTCAAAGATTATATTTGCAATTTTGGTTAGAGATCATAAAATCTTTATTTTTAGCCTTAGGCTAGATAAATAACTTTTGGACATTGAGATTATGTATAGATGCTTTTACCAAAAAAAAAAGACACAATTTTACACATGTTTGGGCATTATGGGATATTATTCATACATAGTATAACTGTAACAATAAAATTTGTAAGCTTTTGTTTAAAATGATTATGAAACGTGAGGCTAGACATTGTGGAAATCATCCTTTTTGGTACCATGTGAATCATTTGCTAAAAAAACCCCAAGAATATTCACTTGAGGTCAAACTATTGTGCAAGACCTCCCTAGTTTCTACAAAAAACTCCAAGGATGAACATCAATATACTTCTATTTTACATAGAAAAATTCTTTGTCATCCATTGGACACCTCTAGGCCACCGCGTCATTACAAGGTTAAAATTGAGAGTGCAAATACTGTAATCAAGAGCGTAATAAATTTAGTGAATTGCACATGCCTAACTATGGTAGCCAACCCATTCTTGATCATCTATTCACCCTCCTCCCAATTTCCAACCCATAGACCATTTTATTTCTATGAAGTTGTCGCGCAGTTCAAGGAGCAATTCTGGCACATTATTATTTTATTTATTTATTTATATACAAATAAGGGAACCTTTACTGCAGAGGCACATTATGATTGGCTACAAGGCTGTCAAATATTGCAACCAACCTTTGGGCGATTTGGCAATCAGCCTATGGTCATATATCACCATTGTAAGTTGAAGAGAATCTTCCACTAGAAAACTCATAATAATTACATTTAGTGTAATAAAATTATGAAAAAATATGAAAAAATATGCAATCCTTCCAAATTCTATTTCTGTACATAGGAAAATTTCGGCACTCCAAAAAACTGCGCTCCAAATATGCATAATTGCTTAATAAGTAGTTGGAAATGGGTCATCTGCCCTAAGCTATTGCAACACTGCCGTTGTCAATGCCATGATGGGTGGCAATGTCTATCCTGTTATTACTTCTGTAAGGCTGACCTGCTTGCCCCATCACTGAGTCAGTAATAACAATGCCACCTCAGCTTCCACCTCAGCAATTCACATCCCTCATATTTCCCTAATAGACCCAGATCACCTCCATATCAGCAAGAATAAATAATAAGAACATGAGATTAATTGATGTGGCTTTCTGTTTCATCAAAAGCCATGACATAAGGTGGGCCCCCCCCCCAAATGTACCTGGTCTAAAATTGTCATTGCTCTATGTACATCTCCCAAATTAATATGTATCTATGTGGAAGAAACAATTTTAGAACATCTATGGAAAAAAACTTTGACCTTTTAGTTTGTGACTTTTGCATAGGGCAACCACATGTTGTAGTCTTTGGTGCCGTGCAACGTGCTTTCACTTACCAACAAGAAAATATGAAATATCAATAAGTCTACTAATAGAAAACTATATAGTAGCAAAAAGTAGCGTTTTGGGGGGTGCCTACCTTATATTAGATTTTCTTTGTCTTCAATGTATAGTAGAAGGTCCATTAAGACCTGATATTTAATTTTGGGAGGTTGGGCTCCTTGAAATACTTTTTAGTAGATTTTCCTTGAAAGACAAAACGGAATTGGCATCCAATCCAAGTTGTTTGATATATTTTGGAGCTTCATGGAATTAGTTATGAATTTTTGAAGTTGAGATGTAATGGTTATTAGAAGCATCCACCTCTTCAAATGTACACTGTTTGTACATTGTTGGTGCAATGAGAAAGCAAAATGTACTTGTGTGATGGAGGATGCTTTTAGAACTTGAGCGCTTTATGAACCTCCTACCTTGTATTATTTTCTTTCAAAGGTTTTATTCAACCCAAAATCATTTAGGATAAGGTTTTTTAACCCTTAAACGTTGAGGAGGACGTTTGGTGTCTAATGGATGATAGTGAATCCTTGCAATAGGACAAAAGTGCAACTATTCATCTTTGGAATTTTGTTGTAAGAAGGGGAGGTCTTCTATAGTAGTTTGAATTCCAATGAGTGTTTTTGCTATTTCTAAAGCCCGTGACTCACACGGTAATGAAAAGAGACAATTTCCAAGGTCATCCCTTCGTCCTTTAAGGGTTAAACCCCAATATAAGGAAATTCAAGTTTGATAAAGTTTGAATGAAAATCATTAAATCCATCATTCTTTTTGAATTTCAATGGATAAATAGTTGTAAGGAAGTGGAGACCCTTAGGCTTGTTTACACCAAAAACAAGGGGTCTAGAAAATTGATAAGTCTCTCCCTTGTTTGCCATTAAAAAGTCTTCTTTTTGAGTCATGACCTTTGGATTCATGTAAACTATTAAGAGGGCATGAAATGGCAAAAAGTATATATAAATAATACATTTAAGTGAGAACCTTTGGAATTTCAGTCAAACCCACTTTCTTGAGGTGGATTAGAGTATAATTCTAGAAGGCTTAAAATTTTAGGACTTTTGTTGCCACTTTGGAAAAAAGTGCGCTCCACATCATTGGGCCTTCTTGGAGACTAAAACTCTAATATTCCTTCTAATCCAAACTTCTAATTATTCTTGTTATCTTTGATCTTATAACTTGAGTACAATTTAGCTATGTATAGAAAAATAGATGAAATAATGTCACTAGTCACTAGTCACTAAAGTAGTTCAAAAGAGCAAGCAACTAGGTTGCAATAGATTTTGCTGAGTGACAATTAATAAAATTGTGCAAATATGAGTGTGTCCATTTAGAGATGAAAAAAATTTGATGATTGAAGAAGAAATTATTTTTTCCTATAGATTCTACAAGCATTTTATTTTGATTTATTTGAAAATTTCTAAAATCTATTTAGAGAGAGAATGAACTCCAATTCTTTATTAAAACTATTATAGTTGCATTAAAATTTTATTCTTTTAAGATTCCACAAAATTTGTAAAATTTATAAGGCCATTAGTGTTCATCCTCCAAAATTGGTCTACCTACAAATGCCTCTATCTCAAAGGGTAGCCAACCAATAAATGGAGAAGAAGCCTAAACCAATTGAAAAATGCTATGCACTTTGGTATTAACACTTTTGATCCTACAGTACCATGCTAAGTCCTTTTTCATAATTAAATAATTAGTCACTATACAATAAGAAAAATAGAAGACAGGAACTTAAAATCAATTGAATAGTCTAGGATGATGGAGTTGTTGAAAGAATATTATGATTAAGCTACCTATAGTTTCAAAATCGACCATGTTCCAAAATTGATCCCGACATATTTCTTGCCCCAAGTGTACACTTGTTGCATTTGAACCCCTAGGGTTGATTTTGGGTACACAATGAATTAGCACTTTGAAAATTCATATCTCATTCATAGACAACCAAATCATTAGAGGAGATTTCAGCTAGTTGGGAGATTGTTTTAGGGTTGTTCCCATTGCTGGGAACTAGTCTTGTACAGTTAGAAATTATAATAATAAATTAAAATAAATTAAAATAAATAAATTAAAAATTAAAAATTTATTATTTTTATAAATAATATATTCAAAAATAATATCTGACGTGGTCGTCTCCTGGCCACGTTAGATCAGCGTTCCCACAATTCCCACAATCCGGGAACTCACAGTCTCTTAAAACGCAGGAATCTCCCTTAATGCTAGAATTCTCTTTCAATCATCAACATGAAGTTAGGGGGCTGTAAAAGCGACCTGTCTCTAAAAGCGATCTGGTACATTTTGCCTCTAACATGTACCAGAAATGTACATTTTAGGAGGGTATCGCTTTTAGAAACCACTATGTTTTCAACTTCAAAAATTCATAACTAATTCCATGAAGGTCCAAAAAATATAAAACGACTTGGGTTAGATGCCAATTCCATTTTTCTTACCACGAAAATTTACTGAAAATTATTTTAAGCAGTTTAGCTTCCCAAAAATGCAAATCAGCTCATAAAGGGTCACTTTTACAGCCCCCTACCTTAGTTCAATAATAAGAACATGGTGCAATGCTGTTGTTTGATTGTTATTAGGTCTAGTTATGTCAAACCCATAATAACCAACTAGTCTCTTGATTGAGCACTGTTACCCTTTGAATGTCATGCTTGTCACGATAAAAATCATCTTTTCTGGTACTGTGTGAATCATTTGCTTCAAAAAACACCAAGAGCAGTCATTGGAGTTCAAACTCTTGTTAGCAAGACCTCCCCTGTTCCAACAAAATTTTGAAATCGAACATTTGTCTTACATAGAAGGATTCTCTCTCATCCATGGGACACACTTTTGGGCCATTTCTGCATTGCCGTTAGGCAAAGTTAACTTATGTCCCTTCCTGTTGTCCTGGAAACTTTGGCGTGCATGAAGTCTTGGACAAGTAAATTGTTGCCATTTGATACAAGCCAAATGAACCTTCCAAAGGGGCCTGAGTTTGGGGTTCCATTTTCCCTTTTTTTATTCTTTATTTTTAAAATTTTTAACAAAGGGAATGATGAGGTTCCATTTACAATGCATCATGAAATTCCTTGGTTCAGTCCATCCTTCAACAGTTGGACCAGTCAGATACTGAGATACTCTGATATTTAGCCCACCATTCCAGAGAATTTCCCAGAAGAATGACCAATGCCGGAAAGCTGATGTAAAAGGTACGTAAGTTATCTCGGGCAATAACAGAAGCATCTAGAATGGGAGCAAGCAACCAATTCAGTACAGACAAATTATAAGTACAGACAATTTATAAGGTGGGGACCCCAAATGCACCACTGACCCTCAACCATCATCTTCACTCTGTGTACATCTCCCAAATCAATTATGTACCTATGTAGAAGAAACTAGGTTTAGAATCAAACTTTGTTCCTTATTGACCCTTATAAGATGGATCGGTGACTATAGAAATCATCTACCGGTATTTTGGTATTGTGTGAATCATTGGTTTTAAAAAAAAAATCCAAAAGTATTCATTGGAAGTCAAACTACTATAGAAGATTTTTCCTTTTTCTCACAAAATTTGGAGGATGAATAGTTGTACTTCTGTCCCACATAGAAGGATTTTTTTTGTCATTCACTAGCCGAAAAACGTCCGCAACGTCGATTATGGGTTAAAAACTTTTTCAAACAAAATTTGGAGGATGAATAGTTGCACTTTTGTCCCACATAGAAGGATTTTTTTTGTCATTCACTAGCCGAAAAACGGCCGCAGCGTCGATTATGGGTTAAAAACTTTTTCACACAAAATTTGGAGGATGAATAGTTGCACTTCTGTCCCACATAGAAAGATTTTTTTTTGTCGATTTCACTAGCCAAAAAACGGCTGCAACGTCGATTATGGGTTTAAAACTTTCACACAAAATTTGGAAGATGAATAGTTGCACTTCTATCCCACATAGAAGGATTATTTTTATCATTCACCAGCCAAAAAACGGCTGCTGCATCAATTATGGATTAAAAACTTTTACATATGATATCCAAATGTTGTCTTCTTTGATGCAATGGAACCTCCTTTCACTTGCCAATAATGGAAAATCAATGAAAAATTGATGAGTCCAATAATAGTAACCATGCACAGTAGCAAACTGAAAAGTGTCGGTTTCGGGGTACCCACCTTATAGGAGCCGACCCATACCTGATTACTTAAGCAATTACGCATATTTGGAAAGCATGTTTTCTGAGTGCTAAATTTTCCTCATGTATAGAAATAGAATTTGGAAGGATTGCATATTTTTCCAGAATTTTATTACAGAAAATGTAATTATTATGAATTTTTTAATAAAAGATTCCCTTCAACCTACAATGGTGATGTAGGCTATTGCAAAGTCGACCAAAGGCCGGTTGCAATATTCACAGCATTGCAACAATCATAATATGCCAAAATTGCTCCTTGAACTCTATAAACTACAATAGCCTATGATTGGGATTACAACAGTCTATTGGTTAGGAATAGGAGGGTGATTAGGTATGAGTGGGCTACCATATATAGGCCAGAGTGAACTGACCCCCCCTCAATGCCCTGTTTTACCCCTAGGGAAAACACTGTGTAGTTTTTTATTTGCAATCAAATGATAAATTTTGCAAATTCTGAATTCAGATTTGCAATCTATGACCCCTAATTAACCAGGGGAGGTGTAGAAATTAGAAAAATCACAGCAAAAATTAGTTTTTTTTTTTTTCACAATAACCCCTGGCAAGGGCAAGGAGGGGTCAGTTCACCCTGGCCCCTTATATGGGACTGTAGAGGGGGAACTCTAATATTCATATGTCCGTCACCTGTTTACAAGCAATGAAATGGCATCATAGTATCTATAACCTTATAATTGCTATTGTTATTGATCAGATGATTAAAAGGAATCTTTCATCATGTAAGAGGAACCATTGGATAACAATGTACTGAAATTAGGAGTGAACCAACATTAACTAATTAATAATATAGACATGCTGAGGGATCCACCTGGTTGGCCTTGGAGGGTTCCATATGTCGCCATGTCAGATTCTTTTCCAACTGGAAGCTCGTTTATTTTTTCCAAATAGTTTTCCCCCATGGAACTGGCAGTTGGTCACAGCAAACAATATGGGACAATGTACTAAAGTTTATAAAAAAGAAAAATTGAATTTGCTACATGGCCCCTCATACGATCACCACATGTCGCATCCCTCACACCACCTAAGCTTATTGATGAAATAATGTACAACATTATTAACACATACTCTTTCTTGTTGATGGACATTTATGGAACTGGTAAAAGGAACCCTTGGTATTGTATTGTAAATTGGAGCAAAACTGAGGCAACATTTAAAAGAAAGCATAACTTAATAATCAAACATCCCAAGGATTGCTTCAAGTTCATATCATTTGCAATCAGACTGTGTTGTGTTGCTGATGGATCATAATAAGTGTGACTTGTGATCTAGTTCTAAGGCAAGAAAGATCACGGCATGCATGAAGAGATGGCCTTGTTTGAGTGTGTGAGTGAATGTCAGGGCTGGCCTCATGCTTGTATGGTCACGGTCCTCTCGGACCCATGGGTGTCAAAAAAGATATTTAATATGGGGAGTAGCCAGGTCCACCTGTAATAAGACAGGTTGTGCTTCAAAAAGCTGCTTGGGAACTTAACAAAGATGCAAGACCTATTAACCCCTAACCACACCCCACAAGACAAAATGTGGCCTCTCAAAATTGAAAAGATTTTCTTGTTCGATTATTATAATCTTTTCAATAGTACGGTCGAAGATCGTGTCCCTTTTCCTAGAGCTTTGGGCTTGTAATTAGTACGGTCAGTTTATGTAGATCTCTTTTTAGGTGATAGTTTTATTGGAATGAGTTCAAAAGGGTCTCGATTTTAGTAAACACTCGTTGGGCGCTCCAAGGTTGAGTGGGTACAACATTCAAAACATATGCCTATTTATACTTTAAATAAGTGCTAAGGGAGTCTTCTTTGGAGTTGTTGCCACAAGAGTTGCCACAAGAGTTGGCTTGGTCTTGCCCCTACCTATGATGAGAGTTGGCATCCATTGGGTGGATGATGAATGTTTTCAAGAGCATATTGTGGGGGCTACATGTAACAAATGAAGTGCACCCAAATATATATTTTGAAAAAAGAAAAATTTGTCTATTCTTTGATAGTGAAAGGATGTGTCCCTATAACTAAGGTAGTCAAAAAAATACTTTGAATATTGAACCAATATTTAGGTGCATTTTTTATATTTCTACAGTTAACAAGGAAGTCATCTATCAAAAATTTTAGGTCTACAACATCTTTACAAGGTTAATGATAGATGTGACTAATTAACCCTTCAAGCCCTAAATTGCATTTTTTTGGCAACATAGCAATTTTTGGTAGCTCACTATGAATGGAATTTTTATTTCCTTTCTTTGAAATTTCCACACAACATGTGCCCAAGAATTAGCTTTAAGGCCCAACAAATTTCATAACTTTTGACTACATGGTTAAAAAGTTATTGTATGATATGTAGTTTTTAGCAATTGGCAAGTAGTCCATGTAGCTAAAACAATTCTTAGAAAATCAATTTTTTAAGAAATACAAATTTGAAATTGGTTTTCTAGATTTATATATAAGTGGAAAGCTTTGAATCGTTCCATTTTGATTAATGAAATGAAAGTTAAGAGGAGTTTTAGTTTGTGGGTAGTTATGGAATCTCTACTCTAAGATAAACTTTGAAGTCCCTTATTTAACTCAATTTTCAATATTTTGGAAAAAAAATAAAACTATAGGTGTGGATTTTCTTATTACAACATTAGAACCATCAAGATTGGTATTTTTCAATTCCATAAATAAATTGTTAACAATTTAGTATTTTGAATCAATTTCTACTTCTTTCTACTTAGTTACTATTTTTTTTCTATATGTTCAATTTCAAATGATTTGAAAATTTTCAAGTATGTAGTCAACTTGACTTGAAGAATGAATCCAAAGAAGCAACATTATTTTGAACATTTTTTCATATAAATGTGACCTTGTGAAGTGCAACTACCTCGTTTTTTGCAAGGCCAAAAGAAAGACTTGTGTCACTTTAAACACTAATATCTTGCAATCTACACAATGGAAATTTTTCCCACATCTCTTCAAACTAGCAAAGTACAATAACCAAAAGTTACATGTATCTAGAAATGTTTTTTTTCTTCTAAAATTTGGTACTTGTCTTAGAAATAGTAGTTTTGGAATGTTTTTGGTAAAAACATAGTAAAAAACCTTTAGGGATTAACCCTTAACCCCTAAAGTCCCAAGGCCATATTTATGCCAAAACCACTCAAAACTACCACTTTTGCTATGTTCACCTATGAAATAAATTTTTTAAATATTTTTTAGAATCTAACCGTAGGATCTTGTTCTACACTTGTCTTAGATCATGTGATAATTTTTTTGTGATATTTGACCGTATAGATTGAAAGATATTAGCATTCAAAGTGGAAAAAAAAAAATTCTTTCAAGAAGTTGCTATGATTGCCCGCAAAACAAGAAAATCCATAACTTTCACATCACTAATCCAAATGGAACGAATCAAAGCTTTCCATTTATAAGAAAATATAATCTACAAGAAAAAAAATATTAAAATTTTGATTTCAATTTTTTGTGGATTTTTTTTGCTGCCCGGTCTCCCCCATTTTGAGGTTATTGTAGCATAACTTTTGCTTCCGGGCACCGATTGGAATAAAAATTATATTCCCGGAAAGATCTTAAGTTTATCTATCTTATGGAAAAGTTTCAAAAAAATTCGGTAAAAATTGAGATCATAGGAGCCTGCCCGAAATCCATTTTGTCCCTCGTAGGGACAATGGGACTTTAGGGGTTAAACAACAAATCAACTGTATTAAAAAATATGTTTTTATAAATTTGATATTTTTCTCATACAATAATTTATATATAAACTTGATCTTCAAATTTTTATAATTAAAACATAAAAATGAATTTGATATAATTCCTTGAAGTAGTTTCTTTACAAAAATCATTAGAATTACAAAAATGCTTAAAATAGTATGAAAATTTGAAGAAAATTTGAATATAATCATGATAAACATCACAGTGTAATTGGTGTACTCCTTGAGCACACTCGAAGAAAAACTAGTTAAAAAAAAATTCAAAAGTGGTGTATCCTGAAAAAATTAAAATAAAATAAAAAATAAAATTTTGGAGCTTCATTTTCATAGTCAACTTTGAAAGTATTTAAAATTAGGAACTATGTGAAATTGAGGTTTAACTTTCAGAATGCCCCTTGGGCTTGTAATGTCTTTTGAAGGGCAAGTCGTGATCACTCCATACTTCATGATTTTTTTGTGCAAGGCTCACATAGGAATAGGAAAGAATTTTTTCTAATGAAGATCTCATATTTAAATTCTTCTCATTCAAGTCATAATTTATTATGCCTAAAAAACTCTAGATCTATGGTCTTTCTCTACTATTTTTTCCATTGGAAGACCTTTATTCTAAGAACACTATTTTGAATAATTTCATCATTGAGCAATAAGAGAAGCAAATGTCCATGAACAAATATTTGGAATCCCATGCAATTGTAGAAGTGAGACCAAGACTTTGGGTTCAACAATGTTTCAAGTTTTGCACTTTGACATCTTGTCATGTATATGAGTTGAGAAACCAAAGAAAGCAAATTTGAGTATTTAGAGCATTGCATTTGGTCCTAAAAAGTTCCTCTCATCAAAACACAAAGGTCATTTTATGAAAGAATGAATGAAAAACTTGTTGTCCCACTTTTATGATTTGTTATTCAACCAATTGCAAGTATCCTAGTATGCAAAAACAAGAAGAAACTTCATTGTTGTTAATTTAACAAACTATTTATAGAAAAAAGTACACTAATTATGAAGTTTAGTGTTAATTACACTCATTGATTGAAAAATGCTATAAATTTTTATTCCTGATGAATATTTGCACCCTTTCTTTGAACATTTTTGATATTCTTAAATTTTTTTATTAAGAGTTAAAAATTATAGAATTTTCAAATCAATCTATGTGATAGAACTAAATTTCATTATTAGTGTAGTATTTGGCAAAGCTACCAACCTCAACAAAAAATACAAATTTTATTTCGCTATAAAGAAGGTCCAAGCATCAATCATGCACTTTAATTTCATTCAAAAAAACTCCAAAATAAGCTTATTTGTAGTACAATGATGATTGTCTTGCATCATACTTTCAATTAACATCACTACAAAATCCTAAAGAAATTACCTGGAGAATAATGAAGGCAAATCCATCCATTAAATTAGTTTGTTTTGTTTTGTTTTGCTTGTTATGTTGAGATCTCCTCAACCATGCGGCGTTCTTTGTACTGTCGAGAAACTCTTTGCAAGGAGGGTGCACACTTTGTTTTGTTGCATTTGATCCTATGTTGTGAAAGTTATGGACTTTTTTTGGTTAAAATTTAAAAAAAATTACTTTTACTTTTATTTTGGTTGTGACAACGGCACATGGGCACACTACACTAATAATGGTATATAGTGTTGGCAACACTAATTACGAAGTACAACACTAAATGTCAACAATTTCACTAGTGTTACTAACACTAAATATCAATATAGGCACTATTTGACAACTTTTTGAATTTTTTTGGGATATAAATTTTTAACAAGACTTCATTTAGTGTTAAAGGTAATTTTACATTAGAAATGAGCTCACAAGAGGTGGAAAGTAAAACTCTAAATGGGTCTGGTAAAAATGAAGTAACACTATTAGTAACATAACACTCAATACCATTATTAGTGTAGTTTTTATAAAGATTGGTTAATGCAAGATACCCAGTTGCAAGATCCTGTAGCAATTTCAACGCAGAGTGCAAATTTAAAGAAAAGCGCGCACCAACTACAAATGAGGCCAACCAGTCAATTGAGAAGGTAAGTTAATCCAATACCACGATGCATACCCGCCCGAGGTACCGGTCCCTAGCTGGACCACCTGCTACTCTAGGTGCTCCACGCGTAGACTCACCGAGGGGCTAACTATCCTGAAGCGCTAACTTAATTCCATACTGTGACGCATACCCGCCGAATGTATCGGTCCCTATCCGGACCACCCGGATGTTAACGTAGCGAGCTTTAGATAACTACCCTACAGTACTGAGGAGTAGTAAGCTGACTGCTCTCCCTCGCTGCCTGAAACGTGACCTGTGACTGCTCGCCACAGCTCTCGCACATTCTGGTCCGCTCCTTCGGGACGCGGCGGCGGCGCTCCTCTCGCACTGCTCACTCAATTCTGCTTCTTGTTGATGGAATTCTTGTGGATTCTCGCCCACATGATTCAAGCGAAGTGGCGGACCCGATCCCCTTCTCTCTGACGTACCACCTGTGCACTCCTACGATTCGCTCATGGGGTAATAGCAGTGGCCCCTGCCCAATTCGGTTCGTTCTCGTGCACTTTCTCTCTCTTTTTTTTTCAATCCCGCTGCCTGGGGTGAGGTTTCTTGGTTGGTTGAGTTCCGCTTGGTGTCATACTTGCATGCCTGGTTCCAAGTGTGCTATTCGTTTTATTTAATTTTTCCATTTCCTTTTATTTCGTTGTTTTAAAATTGCCATGCGGATGGTGCAGTGCAGCACACTGTGTGGTCAGAGGAACGAAGTGGCATAGTTGCTTTGCGCTCGTGCGCGTTTGGTCCTTCTTTAAAAAAATTCCATGAGGAATCGTGTGTTGCGTGCGTGATTGCTCTGTTCTTGAAATTGCAACTGAAACTGTCGTACGGAGGTCCAGGCTTGCGTAGTTCATCCGACTTTTACTGCTTAATTTAGCTTTTCATTTCGCGGTAATCTCCAAATTTCCAACTCGTAGATACAGTGAACAGCTATGACGGAGTGTTGATAGTTGATTGCGCTCGCTGGTTTACGCGTTGGTTTTAGAAATTTCTGGAGTGAATTTGTGTTTTGTGTGAATGATCATCTGTTTCTTGAAATTGCTATCAATTGTTCAGTTAGTGGATCGGACTTTATTCTGATTAATTAGGCATTTAAGATGTCATTTGGCTGTAATTTAATTGCAAGTCCGGGTGGTGAGGCGAGTGGCGGTTGAAGGTCACTGTTTGCCCCAGATTCAGGATTCTTTTCACTGTGCCTTCCCCGCCTGCAGACAGTGTCTTAAGCTGACTTCTTCTTTGCTTGGGATCCAAGTAATTCTCGCTCTTACCTGAGGCTTACGCTGATTCTTCAACAGAGGTAGGTTGTAGCGATGTGTCAGAATCTGCGAGGTGCTTTCGTCTCCCTAAGCATGTGAGGGCACACAGTCTGCTCAAGAGGAGTAGCTGAAAGAAACAGAGGAATTGTGAGGATTCTATACAGGATTTCTGTGAAGTACTCGTGTTACTTGGATTTAATTTACTTACGACGAAGGAGCGTGTTTGGTGTGAATTAGAATCTCTTGGCACACCGTTTACGGTGTGATCTCGGTGGTATGCATGTATGATTCAGTTAGTTAGCGTTGTAGTCTCGGTGGTTGAGTGTATTTGTACAAAAGAGAGCAGAGACCTGGATCGGACACAAGCTTCTTTTTAGTGGAGAAGTCTGTTCGATCGAATTTTTTCGTTAGGTTCTCACGAAAGTGCTGATGAGTGAGATCGGAAAGAATTGTTGTGAATCTTTTTGCTGAGGGGAGTTCGTAGTGATCTTCAACCTTGAATAATAGATTCGCGTAACCAGGGTTGTTTCTTTCCTGTACCATTACTGTGAGAGAAGGCGCTAAGTCGTTCCTCACAAGATATTGACGAAATTTTGTTTAGCGTAGAAGCTTTAGGAGTTATCCCGAGTTAGAAGCACAATTGTTATTAAATTTTGTTAAGCATTGTGTGCGTGTGTTCTGCGGTGTCCTCAAGGATAACACCACATTTACTGGAGCTCGGAGTTCAGGAATAGGCGCTTGGAGAAGCTGAATCATCAGGCTCTACATACCTCAAGCCGACTTCTGAAACAGAAACGAGGTCGGAAAGCACTAATCTTAGAATTTGTTACAATAACCGCGGCTCCTTTAACGAAGAGAGTTGCTGCAGGATGTCTGCGACGGAGGAGCTTTATCCTTTTCCGGATTCCAACCACGTTTTTGTTCCAATGGAGTTCTGGCCGGAGTTTCTTGCAAGTACCACTGGGACCGAGTTTCTTGCTGGAGGAATGGGAGGAATGGCAGGAGTAATGGCGGGTCATCCTTTGGACACGGTAAGGATTCGGTTACAACAACCGCGGCTGGTGGCCTCTGCGACTCCAACGACTGCGACAGGGCTAATTAAGCACATTGTTTCAACTGAAGGGGCCATGGCTCTTTTCAAGGGCATGGCAACCCCCTTGGCCACAATTGCCTTTCAGGTTTGCAAACTTAAATTTTTCCTCCGTGGATGTCGTCATGCTAAGTTGTAAAGTTCGTTGGTAGGTCAAAGAATTGCACGAAGCATATGAACGCTTCCTTTGTAACAGTTTGAGAAATCCTTCAGTTTCGTATTGACTAAATTGTGAATTCGTTTTGAGGTTTGACAGAACGCCGTCGCTTTCCAAGCCTACGCTCTCTTCTCGCGAGCCTTAGCAGATCCTGCAAGCCGTGAGCCTCTTTCGTTTCAAAACGTTGCTATTGCGGGTATAGCAGCTGGTACCATACAAACGGCCATATTGTCGCCAGTAGATTTGATAAAGATAAGGTTACAAATAGCTACAGATCGACGGGCCCAGCGGTCATCTCTGCAGTCTCCGCAAGCTGGACCGTTGGGGCTTGTGCGGAACATTGTCCGGAGAGAAGGTATTAAAGGGTTGTATCGCGGCTGGACGGCTACGGTCATTCGAGATGCACCGAGCCATGCAGGTCAGTGTTTCCTCTCGCCCATGAGCGAAGCACATGTGGAATTTCATGTCGAGAAATGGTTTCCGACCCATATCTTACCACCAGCAATTTATGCATATCTTGTCTCCTGTTTAATTTATGAAACTTACTCACTTCTAGTAACCAGAAATCGCGGGATGAAGTTGCATAGTGTCTAACAAGTAGATTTGATGCAATATTCTGTATTGCGTATCGTGGTTTGTAGAATATTTCAATAATTTCAATATCTTTGAACTCGGGACATCGTGATAAAAAATTATTGTGCAAGGTCAGCTCTCATAGTGCACTTTTCTTAGAATCAAAGCTAATGTTTTTGGGTTCGAATCAATGTGCAGTATATTTCGGGACCTACGAATACATGCGAGAACTGCTACATCCTGGCTGCAGGATGGATGGCCAGGAGTCCTTATCGACCATGCTCGTGTCTGGAGGTTTGGCCGGCTCTCTGAGTTGGCTGTGTTGCTACCCCTTGGACGTTGTGAAATCGAGGCTTCAAGCGCAATGTGCAGGTGGTGCCCCTCCCAAGTATAAAGGTATCATGGACTGCATTCGCACCAGTGCCCGAGAAGAAGGTAATCAGGTGTTTTGGCGGGGTTTGGGGCCTTCGTTAGCCAGGGCATTTCTGGTGAATGGGGCTATCTTTTCTGCTTACGAATTGTCCTTGCGGTACCTCAGTCCTCGCTCTCCCAAAGGTGATCTGGAATTTCAATCAGTCATGTAAATATTCTGTGTTTCACATCTATACTGAGAATTGCAAAAGGGATCGTGCAAAGCATGATAACAGTTGCCCTTCCACTTTTCGAGATAGTTTGGAGGTAGGGTCATCAGGCGGCAAGCATTCACACAAGTGGTTAGATAGTTTGCAGGTTTAGAATATTTCTTGCATTGTACTGTACATTTATTCTTCATTCCCTCGGGACAATGCCTGCAAGGGAAAATATCAGTACTTGGTTCAAACGTTGGGCAAGCAATGCTAGAACCATACCTTTCATCACAAATCAGGTCACGGGTTAGCGAGAATTGGAGCTAGCAGCGAGAGTATGGCGGAGAGATCTGTACTTATTTTACATCTGGTCTTTAGACACGCAACTAAGTAGTTGCCTTGATACTTCAGAACCTGAGTTTCGTGTCCTTATTAAATACTGAATGTCACTGGCAATGTTGTGTTGCCTAAGTTTTTTCCAAAATGATACATTCTACGAATACGTGAGTGATTTCAATTGTTCAAGAGTATAGGGCAGTGCACGTAATTTTTTTCATTCTGGAGTAATTTTCTTTGCAGAAGATTAATGAGTGTACCACACTGATGTTCATCGCGAACCGTCTGAGCAGCGTCTAAACCCCCTGAAACTCATCTGTATGTTAAGGAGAAGCATTCGTCGACAGTATAGACGTTCACCTAAACTCTAACCCATTGAATTGTTCTGACATTTATAACAAAGGGCTTCCATAATACTGCACAATCATCGCATGATCATACATTTTCAGGAGTCATAGTTGTATGCTTCCCATCCCCTCAATTCTATAACTTCAGTACAGTAGTGGACACGGGCTCACAAAGCATCCAATTAATGTTTTCAATGAACGGGCTGGAAACCGAAGTCAAGGTCTTTTTTGTTGGCAAGATCCAGAGCTCCAAACCTTGCGACATTCACCTGGTTGCTCTAAAAACTAGGATCGGTAAAGATTTTCAATTCCTAGCGCCTAAAACCGCCTTGGAAATTGCTAATGTCATGAATTTCCTCTAATATGACAAAATTGACTGTACCCCAATTCATGGATCATTGGAGACGAAGAATGAGCGCGGTATTTAGGGCTTGCTCCATAACCCTCCAATTTTCATGCCAAATGTACAGAAATGAATTGCAAGGAAACAAGGACAAATTTAAGAGTTCAACGAAATCCACACTAACTGAAGAGGTTTCATTGAACGAGGACAATGCGCTTCCCAAACCGAAGTGGAAGGAAAACCTACAAAAGAATCAACTCCACCAGAGGCAAATCCAAACGTAGTCACCTCTACAGCAGGCGGTTGCACATCCTAGCTAGTTCTTCTCTCCACCTAGTCTTGCACAACTCTTTCACTCACAAGCTGGAAAATCCAAGCAAACATTGCGCCAGTTCATGTGAGGAGGTTGCCATCTCTAAATTAGTAGTTCGATCTCTGGCCATAATCCGTTTTTTTGGTTTTTTTCCATTTCTTTCTTATTATAATTACAGTTTGAGAGGGCCTGCGTTTCGGGTGAGGGCGGGCACCAAGGAGCCCGGGCGCGAGGAGGTGCTGTAGGCTTGGGCGTAGGCGTCCGCGGAGCTGGCCTTGGCTCCGGAGCCCGTGAAGAAGGAGCCACCGAGGAACACGTCGCCGCTGGATGCCCAGTTCCACTTCTTCCAGCCGCCGTAGGTTGACCCGCCGTCGTCAATGCGCTTCGTCACCTACAGAAGTTAAATTGACGATATTTCAATATATACTTATAAAATTCATACTCAATATTTAACCCAGGAACGCCGGGAACGCCATTTCCTGGCGTTTGGATGACTGTGCGGTGGTGAGCAGGGAGACTGGAAGCATTTTTTCATCCATTTTTTGCTTCTTGACCTTTCACAGAGGATTATGAAGAGTACCTCAGTGAGTTTGTAATTTTGTTAGTGTTTGTATTCACGTGAATCAAAAGTTAGTAAAAAAAATGGACCACAAAATATGCTATTTTCAATGTATTTTGAGAAGTTGTTGCTCCTTGCTTTACATCTAAAATTTCTCCAAAAAAATGATAGTTTCTGAATTTTAGCCCAACTATTGAAATGAAGGTCATGTATTCTTGTTTCTACTCCAATTGGCATTTTGAAAAAATTCGTAATATTGAACATTTTATTGCAATTTGAACTTTGAATGTATTTTCAATGCCTATTGCATTCTAATTATAGAATGATATGGGATTTGAGTTTCCACCATGATGTTTGTCACTATAATGTACACCCATGGTGAAATTTTCAGATTTTTTGAAATAATTTTCTATTTGATATGATTTTTCTTCACTTTTTCTTCAGAAATTATCAAAAAAATCAATTTTCCTCAAAAAAATCTAAATTTTTTGTGAAGTAAAGAAAACATGTAATTTCATCTCTGAAAAATAAATATAAAAATTTTCATGTATATCTAGTTCAAAAATGGCAACAAACTGAGAGATGGGCAATGAGGCCTAAAATCAGTGGTTATAGGTCCGTCCTTTAGAGGGTTAAGAGACTTCTATGTAAATAAGCTTATACAGTATGTCTACAATTTTTGGCGCTGGAATCGCGTCACTTAACGAAATTCACGTTTGAAGTCATAGGCCGCACGCTCAACCATTTAGGCACCTGAACGAACTCGCTCTCTTGCTTCAGAAAATTTGGAGCCCACCCGCTCTTACATGGACAGTTTTCAGTGGATTTGGCAGATTTTTTTTTTGCTAATTGGACCAGACTGTGATCTAGACCTGTCCTAGTTAGTTTTCTAGGGAAAATCTGCTCAATCTTGGCAACTGTGAAATAGGATTTTCATATGCTCTGAGGGGTTTTGAGGTGACCTTTTTAAAAACCTTGAGCAATTCAAAACGAAGTGCCGTATAAAAAACGAGGTTCAATTCAGCTGGGTTTCACTCTCCAGTTTTTTTTGAGTTGCACTACTCAAAAAAACTAGGCCCAAGTTTTCAATTGGGTGCGTAGTCAAGTTCGTCATATATATTGGCAGAAATTCACGGCATTGACGTACTTCTAACTAGAACGGGCATTTGGAAACTTATAGGGCATCAAGTTTTTGGAATGTCACAAATTTGGGCACTCTGAACGACGCCAATGTAACGAAATCAACGTTGAAACGTGTTTGATTCTTTGAGTTGTCAGTTACGAGGCCTGAGTGCCAATTTGGTGACATTTCTGCCATTTCAACAACGATGGGTTTCAAGTTTGGTGATGGGGTTCATCAAGAGAGGCTCAGGACACACTGACTGACCTCTTTGGTCTTTCCCGAAGGTTTGAAGAGGTTGCCTTGGCTGAGGATAGTGGGGTCCTCGCTCCCTCCAATCGCGTACTTGTCCCATCCCGATGTGTAATCGTTGTTCAACACATGGAAGACCCCGAACCGGCATCTGCATTGCACATCAATCAATGAATCAGCTCTCCAAACTGCAAATGATATTCTCAGTCAATAATGAGATTCCTTGTTTCAGAGCAATTTGGAAATCATTGTTTTAAAATGTTTACCAGAGTGAATCAAACGTTGGTATGGGAAGACCCAAAACAACATATCATACAAAAGTGAGGGAATTAATTGAATCCTCACATTCTTTCAATTTTCTAATTAGGAACAGATTAGTATTGAACATTAATAGTTGGCGAAGGAGTCTCCAATCATCCAGCGTAAAGATCAGTTTCCAACACTGAAAATTTCTATAATTGTATTTCACTAGGTGGGTGAGAAGGAGACGAATACTACCACATGACAAATTATGTCCACGACTAAAGTTCGACTTTGAAATCCGTTCAATTGAAGTTAATTTGTTCTTTCCTTTTTGACGGATAACGAGGGCAGGTATAGATATAAGTGAAGTACGATTGCGCTAAACTTCACCATTGTAACTGAAATTTGCCAATCGAATGGAAAGGAACAGCATATACCTCGGCAGTCGCTGGATAAGCCCAGGCCCGAATTTGTTGAAGGCCACAGTAGCACGCATGTTCCGGTCCTGCGTCTGTTTCGGATCCGACCCAAACAGCATCACCTGCATTCAACCAAATCCCATCCCCGAGCGAAACCATCAAATCCCAAATCTCAAATTTATTCCTTAACGCACACTCGAAGATCTCAACAAAGTCATTGATATATCGGAAAAAAAACAAAACATCCATTAAGGTAGAGATTCCATTAACCATACACTCCATTAACCAAACAGTACGTTACAGGGTCCATTAAAAATACAAATGAGCTTTAAAATGGGCAAAGTGTGAAAGTACTGCATCCATTGACATTTCTTTTTCTGCAATTGATTTTCAGCTTACCTGTGCAAACTTGTACATTCTTGTAGAGGAAAGGTTCCAGGTTTCCCTGTGTGATGAGTGGAACCTCTCTGTTCCTGTACTTCCCGTGTATATATATATGGTGAATGGAGACTTTACATTACCTTGTCGTGCTGTTCGAAGAAGCAATTGGAGACGGTGATCATGGAGGAGCCGCGAGTGGCATCAAGCAAGCCATCTGTGGCTCTTGCAAGGTAGCAATGATCGATCCACACATCATGCGATCCCCAGATATGGATCCCATCGCCCTCAGACTTCCCGCGCTTGACCACTTTGTTCGGGGAGACGCGAATCGTGGAAGGTCCCGAGGGGCGAATGTCGTGGATATGGAGTCCATGAAGAATCACGTTGCTGGTCTTCAGAATGGAGACCTGCGCCATGGTGTTTCTTTGCGGTTCAGGCCACCAATTTGCATAAGACTTTGGTTGTTTTGGTAGCTACAACACTATTTCTAGCGATTGCAATATGGGTAAACAATAAATTATAGAACTCTTGCAGCTTCGAGGCTCGTAGCGGGATCATAAAAGCTGACGAAAATTAGACCGGACACAGCAACAGTTGCAGTTGCGATACATCATCAGTTATTTTGGAATGGTTTTGTTGCAGTTGCGTACTGCGCTAAAAACTTAGTTCTGATCTATAGCGAACCATTGCAAAAGTGCCGCAAACTTGTTGAAAAAGACTTGGGCACGGAACCAATGTTGTTCCATGCCTAAACTGTTGTAAAACCTATTGCGATCTCAAATAGTTGTAAATACACTGCATACTGTTGTACCAAACCATTGCAAACCATTGTTAATAGAATTCTGACGTTCATTGCAAATTAAACCACTACAAAAACTATTGAAAAATAACCTTCCGTACTAGCTAGAATGACGAGCATGACTGACCTGCGCGGAGCCCACAATGTTCACTTCGACTCCGCGGGCGTCGACGGTTTTGTACGCGGAGATCAGGAGCTCCCCTTTCAGTTTGATAGTCATGCTCCTGGTGAAAGTGATCCAGAGCGGGCCGTTACGCGTTACGGCGTACCGGAGTGTCCCTCGCTGCGGATTCTTAGTGTCGTCGCTATTGCTCGTGACGACGTAGATGGGCCCATTTTTGCCCCCGATGGCGTTGCGGCCGAATCCCGTGGCACACGACGCCAGCGACTGGCGGTGGCTGCGCCAGTTCTTGTCGCAGCGCCAGCAGTCGTCGATCGGGTTGCCCGTGCCGCATCCGCCGAAGGCTTTCGCCAGGGACGCCGCCATGTCGTCTGTGGAACTCTCGTTCAGGCTCGCAACTGCTAAAGTCAAGTCACTGGTTTCACAGTACGTAGCGCCCACAAATTCATCAGAATTGATCAGCCAACAAGTGCGCTCAATCTCAATGCAATCGCGCGTTGCAATGGCAAACTTTCAAGGAATGACACTATTCTATCCTACAAATATGAGACGATGAATTTATGGTTTTAAGGATTTGAAGCAGTTGGTGACTGACGTACTCGTCATTCGCCTTGTAGACCGTGTCGGCGTCAGACGTGTCGAAGTACACCTCGTCATCTGCATACGCTTCAGCCGCAGGAGTTGTGCTGGATGGATCACTGTAGAGCGTAGCCTCATCGTCAGGTTCCCCATCGTCTTGTAAAATCTCCGGTGAATCTATGAAAGTGTCGTAAGGTAGTTCCTCATCAACAGGGTCGTCCTCTGTACCCTCTACCAAGGGCGGTGCTTCTGCGTCGTCTTCCTGGCTGCTGAAGGTCACTGCATCCGAAGCATAATCGTATACTGGCGAATCGGCTTCTATGGGAGAGTCGGCTTCTATGGGAGAGTCGGCTTCGCTGTTCCACTCGGCGGCGAACGTGACCGCATCGTCGTTCGATTTCTGGTCATCAGTAGTGGCGTGGATCATAGTGTCGTAATCTCCGGCCATGAATCTCCCGTAAGCGGAAGACCACTGGGATGCCAGCAGCAACACGGCCAGCACGTGAACCAGAACGTTGCTGTTGCAATTGGTCGCCATGAAGTTCCCCGTGCCCTGGACTCCCCCTCAAGCCTGAAATTTTCAACACACATTGTGACAATGGCAAAGTTACACTTTTCTAACAACCCCAAATCGATCCCTGCCAGTCCTTTTTGACTCGAATTTCACTCTGAAGCACTTCCGTTTTTATCTGACGTACTACAGATTCAACGTTGCCAATGAGGAGCAAGCAATAATTACAATCTTCAGAATATACACAGATTCATGTCAGGAAAATCCAATAAAAATGACACTCATACTTTCGCTGACCACACACATTCGACAAACGATTCGACAGCATTTTTCGAGGATATATCGAGACTGTACCTTCTGTACGAGACCTAGCTGAGATCGATTGATGGTCTATCGATCCGCAAGGGCATGCAGCTAGTTGGATATTTGAATCTTTGGTTCGGTGTCATGTGCATGAAATCCGACCTTTGATGAAGCTTGAGATCGATCAGAGACTGTGGTGAGCATGGAGTTGCCTACTGTTGGAGATGGGTTCATTAACTTGGGTGTACAGTTATATACTTCGTTATGTGCCGACGTCAGGAGGAGTTGGTAGTCGCAAATCACGCAGGTGCAGGAAGATTCGGTGGGACAGGTCACAAGCAAGAATGTAAGGCCCGGGCGTTGGCTTGCATGGATGCGCGCAAGGAACGTCGCTGCAGCGCGGAGCATGATTGCAAATCAACTAAGTTAAGCCACTGGTCGACGACGGCTGGAAACTACTGGGGCTCCAACTTCCGGGGGCAGTGAAAGACTGAGAGTTTCACCCTAGTTTCTATTTTCAGCATTCTTCGTGGATGATGATGCCCTTGATCGTATTTCCTGTGCTCTTTCTGCAGGAGTTGCCATTGTGATATAAAAGCACCTCAATAATAGCGAGCGTCAAACTGTCAAAGGCTGGGAATATGAAGCAGAGATTGAACTTCTGTTATCACTTATAGCATGACAAGAGAAAATGAATTTTGACGCCCCATTATCACGTGAGAAAAATAAGAGGGATTAAGGGAGTCGCAAGAAGAGAGCAACAAAAAGAGACTCCCAAACTCTGAAGATTCTCAAAATGTAGCCCTTTCTCTTGCATAGTTGCAAACGGATATTTCGTTAAAATGGCAATATTCCACAAGCTTGGCACTTTTAGGTTTAGACCATGTGCTCTGAAATGTACACCGGTACTAGACTTTAGACCATGTGGTCTGAAATCTATACCAGTCCTTGAAAATGAATGGAAAAATGGTGGAAGAATACCGCCATTTTAACGAAATATCCGTTTGCATTTTGTGAAAATCCAGAAGATCACTGATAATGATGACTTGGCGAATGAATGAACCAGTTCTCAGATGAGAAATTGTGAATGAGAACGTGACCGATTTTGTGCCAGAGGGTCTTGACAATGTTTACACAAATGTTCACATATGTGTAGAAAACGGCACACAAGTGAAAACTTTAGTTTTAAGGAATTTCAGATATAGACCTGCTTTGGCAAATAATGCGCACCGTGGAAAAGGCTCTCGTCACCAAAGATTTGACTGTGTTCGAGACGTGGCTAGAGCAACCAGACCACAGTCTCTAAGAGTCGACTACTTTGCAGGACCTTTTCTGAAATGTTAATTTGGTTCTACATATTGGCGCTATTTAATTACGGCGCCAGGATTGATGAGACATTTACCTGCAGAAACTTCTTGAAACTTGAACAGGGATTGATGTTAAGTTTCCAAGCCAGTCGCCCGTCTTAGTTAAAAGTTTCAATGTCTTGAATTTTCCGCCAACATAACGAAATCGCCGTTCTGATACACACAGTACAGAATTTTCCAACAGGTGCAGGAGGGCAGGCAGTCGATCCCACATGCACGGCACCAAGCTGAACGATTCGATCTGCGGCGGAGGTGGATCGACGGAATACGTACATGCACGAAACGCAACCTCCTTTCGATCCCAGCACGATTCATCGCAAACTGACTTTGCATGCACCATGATCGACAGTCCCCCCACACCATGTCCATCTGCTCTGGTACCGTGGAACAATGTATGGTGAACTCGAAAGTGCACATATCTGTACTTCCATCGCTAACTCTGCGGACATTAATTGAAGTGTCGGAGAAGCTAATTTCCTTCAACATTGCAAATCCAGGTATAAGAACCCATGGTCCGGTGTCGTAAAAACCCTGCTACGGGTATTGAGTACTAGGGCAGTCTCTGCTGGGTTTTGCCCCGGCCTTTTTTCCTCGTGGGTTGCACTTTAACTGCTTTATTCTACGAAGTGAGCTCATGTTCCCCACCCACCCCAAAAGTTCAGTTATAATGGCTTGAAGTCTTGTATTATTCTACCAGCCATTTAAATCTACGTTACACTCGTCCTAGTTATCGAAGTGTAAATCCCTTGTGCTTCAAATATTTGGAAATCAGAAACTTGTCAATCTAATATACAAAGGGCGTGGACAGAGCTCGAAAAACTCGGACAGGTGTAGCTAGCTTTGAGATTCCAGACAGGCCATTTCTTGAATTTTCCGCATGGCGACCATCTTCGTGATCGAGAATTTTGTCCCAAGCCAAGTGCGTTGGGTCCGCGATCGAGTTCTGGTGGTACGGTAGTCACGGTGAGCTTTTGATGGATTTTCTGATCGAAGCGCAGGATTCGTTGATGCCGTGGAAACTGGAAAGAGGGCTGTGGGGAAGCAAGCCAGGATCCGAGGGAAGGATTTGACCATTTGGTCGCTTGGAGCGCCGTGAGAGGCTGCGGATTGCAAGACGTCTTGCAGACATGCGCATGTGCGCAGGCAACGTCGAAATTGAAGCTAGGCGGGCGCTTCGTCCGGCCTTTCTGCGGAGTTGCATATTTTGATGGTTGGCACACTTGAAGAGTTTGTTACATATTTTTGACATTTCACACTAATTGACGGAATGATGAATGAGATATTTTTAAGTTTCTATTACATATCCATGTCGTTACATATCCATGTAGTAGATTTTAAAATTTGATTTTTCATCATGGATTTGTGTATTAGATTAAGCAACAGCCTATTTTGTGGAGATGGGGTGCTTTTGTGACTTCATTAATTTTACTTTTGTCAATAATTTTTAAAGCTCTATCTAATCTCAAATTTGTTGACTTTGTCTCACTTGAAGAGGAAGAGATTTTGTATTAACCGAAGATGCTATATGTGAGGAAGTTGGAGTAGGACTTTACTTGAAAAGTGGCATATATTACTAGGACAATGCCTCTTATATAATATTATATAATATTTCTAAAAAACGAACAAAAAATTTCCTAAAAATAACTCTCTATTGAAAGCTCATTTTGAGTTGAATATTGATTCAATGGTCATCTAAATGTGTTCTCTATAATTATTTGAGTTGAAAAACATGCCATTTTAGTTCATTTTCAATATCTTCTAAAAATTATTTCATATTTTATTTGAGTTGGAAATTTCGGCAATAGAAACCTATAGTCATTATTAAACAGTGCTCAAAATTTTAGGTTGAAATTATAGTTTATTAGAAACCACTTATTCGCACATGGTTTGTTATAATAGAATTAAGTGCACCCCCCTGAGAATGGAACACATTTCAAATTTCGAGGGGGACAAATGTTCTAAATTGCCCAACTACTAAAATTTAAGACTTTCTACTATTTAGACTTGGGATCATCTTTACTTGACATCAAATAGGAGACAATGGTGTTTGGGGATGAAAGGTGTATAATCAAAGCTTAGACTCACCTAATGCATTTCTTCGGTATGGAAAAAAAATTGTTTTGTTAGGATTTGTAACCGCCTCGAAAATATTGGAATTGACAATATTAACACAATTCATGTTGTGTTAATTGGTAATTAATATGGAGAATTACATTTCATTCACAAACATTGTGCACCATGAAACTAGGTTTCCACCCCTATCCCCATCCATGCTCTCTAAATCATTTCACTTCTTTCCATTTTGGAGAGTTTACCAAGCCATTTTAATAGAATTGCCCTCAATGAATGATATTGGCATTTAATTTATCTTCTAAAAATAAAAAATAATTTCATAATAAACAACAAAGGTTCTTTATTTCTTTTGCACAAAAAGTAGCATGCTATTGGTTAGAAGTTAATATTGCAAATTAAATGATTGCGATAAATATGTGATTCATTCTCTTTAAAAGTGACCCAATGTTTGGAAGTGATGTACTTTTGTTGAACATGTAGAGATGCTTTAGATGAGTTTTAATTCTTAAATGAAAACCTCAACTCTAAAATTGTAGGACCAACAATAGATTGAGAATGTAAATTGTGTATCTTAACTCTCAAATTGCAACAAGTCTAATGAATCTCAAACCACTTTGGTTCCTATTTGAGAGTGTTTTTCCAAATATGATAATATTTTCATTGTTTGTCTAATGAGTGTGATCACACATTCATACCCCTTGTAATCAAATGTGTCATTTGATACAAACAAAATGATACATCTTTGTTTGACTTTTAAATCTCAAGTGACAAGTAATTAATCCCTAAAGTCTTTCATTGACCAATTGAAAATATTGTTTTGCATTTGGAGTTATGTTCCCATGAATGCAATTTCTAACAATATTTTATAAGATTTTTACGTAGAATACGAGTTTTTTCTAGCTTTTCAATCAACCAATTTGTGTAGGAAAGAAATTCAAGGTTAGAACTTTATGCTTTTTAAAAAAAATCCTTGAATTTTAGAATAGCTAAAAAAATATTTTCTTAAAAAAATTAAAAATTTCTTAAGGTGAGAATGCAGTTGGTGATAGAGGTGATGTTTGTATTGTAAATGTGATCCAAAAACATGTGTAAATTCATTCCTAAGATCGTTAGTAACAACACTCTTTAACACCAAGTGCAAACATACCTTTATAGAATAGATCCATATCTACAAGAATTACTTTTATTCAATTCCATTTGAATGAGCAAGTAAAAGATATCAAAAATTATAATTTTGAGGAAGGCATGTAGAATCCAACAATAATTACTATGAGGCTTTGTTTTTTAAGTTAGTTTTTACAATTTTTGAAAGTGGAAAAGTGCATAAGCATTGGATTGTTTTCTAAACTATTTTTGCTATTAGCTTTGGCTTGTTTCAATTCCATGCTAGATTTACTAGAAATTTAGTTTTCTCTATTACCTTATACCCCCTTCTATGTAATGATTATTTAAAAGATGAAAATGAAGTTTAATAAATAAATAAATTTAGCAACTACAATTTCTGACATGATATCAATTTCTTTGGATAGCAAAAGAGAAGATTTTTTCTTAAAAAGTTTTGAAGTTGAAACTTCACCTTTGAGAAAAATTAGAAAAAATTCATTGCACTATTTTGAATATAATGATTTTGGAGATGCTAAAGAATTAGGCTCTATAAATTAGTGGAGAAGTAGACATTCAAGTTAGGTAAAAAATCTTATGGTTACTTGGTTAGAAGTTGTAAAAGAGATCACAAATTTGTTTTAAATATGTATACATTATTCTTGGGTTTGTTTTATGATATGTATGTTAAAAAAAATTCCAAAGAATTCTAGGAGTTAATGTGCAAGAATACATGAATAAGAAATCAATATAAGTAAATTTTTTCATCCTAAAAATGGAAGTGTCCATAAAGTATACAAAGGTTGGAAAAAATTGTATGTTAATTTGCCTCTTGAAGGAATTTCTAAGAGTTCCAAGAACACTTTATTGCAATATTGTTCCAATAGTTGAAATTATGTGATAATAATATAAATATAAAGCAAACACTTGCTAACAAATTTTGATTGAAATTGGCTACCACCAAAACAACATTACATCACAAATTATTAACAAAGGTTAAAAGATTGAAAATATTTACCATACAACAAAAACTAAGATAAATTCACAACAATTCTCAAAATCTTTAGGACTTCTTCTTGACGTGTAGATCAAACCATACTTAGATATGATCTATAAGAAATTAATCTTAATTGGTGAGTGTCCTTTGTATCACCAAATACAATTGTAAACATCTAAAGGTGTCTAGATATGGTTCCTATTTTTATTGTTCTCTAAATAGTTGGTTCTTATTAGAAATCAAAAGAGCATTCCTATGGATGATAGCATTTATTTTAGGAGACCATTATATCACTACATTGTGAAATTTCAAATACTTATTACAAATGTATCTAACAACAATCATTGTCACATTGCAAATGTATACATTATGTAAAAATGTATATTTGTATGTTATTTTGATGGGGTTTTTTATTTTAATATTATAGGGAGAAAGATGACATCATTTGAAGTGGCTTCAAAATGATGTTTCTCAATGGTATGTATGGCCAACTATTAAGAGAAGAGAATCATTGAAGAGTTTCATTAGTTTGAAGTAATCTTTTTAAATAATAGAATCTTGTTGTTCTTGAGTTTTGATATGTCGAATTGAAGAGTTTTTTTGGAGTCTCAAGATACAAATGGTGTGACGCTCCTCTTAGAACTATGTTTTTTTAATCTCCATTAGGCAACTAATTGATCTTAATTCCTTCATTTCCATACTTGAAGATATTTTCAAATTTTATTTTGAGTGTTTGAAGTTGTTGAAAATTGAAATGAAAGGTGAAGCTTCTTTTACATTTCTTTTGGATTTTGAAGTATTATAACTCCACGTAGGAGATATGGAGAGAGTTACGGAGAGAAAAGGGATGGCCAATGAATGAATGTGGCCCATGTGGCATAATATGGGTTGAAATCCACTTGCTTAGGTGGATGAGGTGAAGGGTGAAGTGGAGGATAAGGAAGACATTCTTCTTCTTTCTCATAGTTCTTTTTTTTGTTGTAAGTTTAAAGAGTCATAGTATATTGTGTATTGTGAATTTTGAAATGAAATTTTAAGAGAATGTTTTTCTTCTTCTAATTTCAAAAACCTATCACTTGCTCTATTTGAAGTTTATATGTGAAAGTTATGCTTGATAAAGTGAGAGAGGGTCAATAGTCATTGAGTTTGAAGGTGGAATTTTTGAGCATCTATAATTATTTGATGACAAAGTATTTAGTTTTGAGATTTGATATCCTTATAAACTAAGTTGTTAGCTTTTTAAAGATCTATTACAATCTTAGTTTAGAATTAAGAAGTGAATGCTATTGGCTTGGAAGTAAAGTAGTGATGATCTACTTTTGAATTGAAGAGGGAATTTCAAACAACTATAAAAGTCAAATAGTAAGAGGTTTTTACTTTAAATTTGAAAATTTTGTAGAAATTTGTGTTAGCTTTCCAAAAAGCTATCACACGTTTCATAAGGGTTGCTATTATGGATCATTGCAAAAAACACCATGTGTTTTTTGTAGCATTTTGGTGAAATTTGGATTCAAACCCAAAGTATTATATAGCAAAACAATCACAACCATTGATTGGAAAATTCAACAGCTAAAAGTACCATTGCAAGTATTGTGCACTGCTTGCAAGTACTAAAACATTACTATGGAAAAAAAAGATAGACTGTCATAGAAAATAGAAAAAATGAGGTATAAATTAATTTTAAAAAATTATTAAAAAAACCCTAAAAATTGCCCATTTGTGAGGAGTTGATAGTGATCAAATTTCACCCAAAAAATGAAGTTGACATCATCTTCAATGTCCATAAGTGTTTGTGGAAGGGAGCCCTATTTGCGTGGAACTAAAGGACACCAAATAATACGGAGTATATTTTTAGATGCCCCTTCATAGGCATATGCCTACCTAGTGAAGAAATAGCCCACCAAAATTTCAACTCTAGATCATTCAATTTGGATACTCCGAATGTAGTGAAAATTTCTAAATCTCAAAGTGTAACAAATTAACAAAATTGAATTTTAAATATAAAATGATTTTTTTAATTTCTAAAAATAAAAGATCTTATTACCATCAAATTAGGAATCTCCAATACAAATTTCATGTTCATTGAACTTGTGCATCAAAAGTTATAGCAGATAATATCAACATCACTCTAATTGTGACGAAGAATAGGACTGGTGTTTCTTGCAATGACCCTTATGTGAGCCTAGAAGACTATAGACCTATGTTATAGGTGTCTATATTGTAAAAATTTCATGATTATAGTGAAATTATGTTATAGATACCTATATTATAAGCACCTTCAATGGTTGTAGGATATTTGCTTATACATATGCTTACAATTCACATGCTTGTATTTCCATGCTCACACACTAGCGTTGTTGCACTCTTGATTTGGAATTTTGGAGGAGTTGTGGCACTCATTTGTGCGTTGGATATATCTTCAAGGGATTTTATGCAGTTTATACACAACTCATACTACTTCTATACAAATTTATGATATTTTACTTGCCTTATACGTGACATTATACGAGATTTATAGAAGTATGTATATGACTTGATGTATTATATGGGGCATATATGAGTATGAATATGATTCAAATACATTATACTTGTATGGTTATATTATATTTTATATGTATGACATGATTATTGGTATACATCTATCCATACATATTTTTTTACAAAGTAATAGACGTGTATGTGGAGTACATTCACTACACTTTTATTTTTCACTTGATTATGGAATCCTTCATATTTGTGGCCAAATCTAGTTATAGCTAGAAATCCAATGTTTTCCTAAGGCAAATCCTCTCTACTCTATATTGTCATATTCAAATTGTCAATTTTTTGGTAAGAATTTGATGAGGATGTTTATGAGTAATTGTAGCAATTATATATTAGGGAGTCCATTTAGGAAGAGGTCCTAATTCCATCTATAGATGCCAAACGTAAACTAAATATATATTTATATATATATTTAAAATTTGATAAACATAAAAATATACAAAAATTAAAAAGACAATTCCCACTCTTTTGGTTTCTAGATCTATTTGTATTAGAACTTCATTAATTCATAATGATATTTGAGTGCATTGCAACAAATCCCTTCAAAAATGGGAACAAGGTGCATCAAAGCTTAACTAAGTTGTTTTGGTGATAAAACATACATACAAAAACTCATGGAAATGGACTCTTTAACTTACAATGGCTCTCATCGATATTCTTACACTTCAAAAACTGCCATAACTAATTGATAAATTAGATTTTCTTAACAAATTCTTGACATGTTGAAGAAGAAGAAGAAGAAGAGTAATACACTTATGCAAAATGATTTAAATGATTTTTTTTTAAATAATTTTATTTATTAAAGAATCTAATCAAATTTATTAGTGAAAAAAACTTTTGATACAAGTAATTTTTTTCCAAGATTTTTTAGTAAAAGGAATGAATTTTTTTTTTGGAATTTCTAATTAAGAATTTTAGGAATATTGAAATTTTATTGAGTGAGATATTACTAATTAAAACATGACTCCAAATAGTTGCATTTTTATGATTCACTCCAAAAATCTAAAAAAATCTAGAACAATAACAAATATCTATTTTATATAATTTTCAAAATTTTCACATTTTTTGGTGATTTTTAGAATAAATTATCAAAATCATAACTATTTGGGGTCATATTTTAGTCAGTAATATTTCACCTAATAAAATTTTAAAAATCCTGAAATTCTTACCACAAAACTCTACAAAGAATTTTCATTCCACTTACTAAAAAACCTTTGAAATTTTTTTTATTCATATTTAAAGTTTATTTTCAATAATAAATTTGAATAAATTCTTTAAGAAATCAAAACTTGTGTAAAAAAATTTGAAGATTTATTTTAAGCAATTGTGTTATTTGGACTTCAACATTTCCAAGTAATTTGTTGGAAATCTCTAATTACTTAATTAGCTATGGAATTTTTTGTAAGTGACTGAAACATTTTGAGAGTCAATATTGTATTATACCCACCTTATCATCCATATTCTAGCCGTGATAAAACACCAAAAATAAATGCACTTCATTTGCATTCATTTCAAAAGCTTGACATTCATCTATTAAGAACGTGACCAAATTCATTCCTTTTATACCAAACATATATATATTGGGGTCAATACTCAATATAATTCAAAAATTGATGGTTGAATTTTTAATTTTAATTCCAATTCAATATTTGTTGTCCTCAAATGCAATGTCAATTTAGGTCGTAATACAAGTCCTCTGTTGCTCTCATTCTTTAGTACGTAGATTCCAATAAAGCAAGCCCCTTACTTTCACACTTGTTGTAATTCAAAAATTCAAGGCTGCTTAAGATCATTAGGGTCTATAGATCAATTGAGATTTAAACTAGCTAACTAATTCTTGAAAAAAGAATTCCAAAATCTAAGTCATTCACGTTAGGATATTGATTGGTACTTTGAGAATGTGTAGTTTAGCAGTTATGAATCATACAATGATTGTCTTGAAATTATTTGGAACCTTTTTTCAATACTCAAAATGAGAGTTACATACAAATAATAGAAACACGGTTTACTAGTAGAAATGAAATGTGTTATGTAAAACGCAAAGTATAGTGTCTTAGAAGACCCTTCTTGAATTGTGAATTTTGGGTTTGATTAGAAGGACCATCCACTATAGGCGTCCATCTGGACCATCCATCCCAACTATCTGTCCTAAAAGGCATGTCAGGACCATTGATTAGGATTGTCTACAAAGATAGTCCACCTACATCTTAGGGTTGTCTAAAGGCCCGTCCGTCCAAAGGCCCACCCATTGAGTTTGTCCTTCCAAAGAATCCATCTTTCCAAATGAAATCATCCACAAGTCTGCCCACTCATTCCACTCTACCAGTGAGTCCATCCACAAAGTATAAGGTAGCAACACCTTATTCCGCTTCTAGACCCAATCCAATGCAAATGAAGTTCCTACATTCATTTCAAAACAAGAATTTAGGAGGGCACTTGATATCTTATTACCTAGTCTAAAAGAGATAAGAGATCATGCATTTTCATATATTCTCGTATTGAAATGAATGCAAGGACCTAGATTCTCATTTGGCCTAGATTGGGTCAAGGGATGGAACAAGATGTGGCTACCTTATCCACGAAGATTGCCTAGTGTCTCAGTCCATTTAAATTCCAATTGTTGTCATCTAGTCTATCGGTTGTCATAACAAAATTACTCTAGCCAATGAACTTGATAAGGAATATTAATTTTGATCTAGATGGATATAAGGTTCAAATCTTAACATTTCAATAGACATCTTGATGTCCCAATGTGGCGTTGAAATCCTGAGAGATCTATGTTGATTGTCTTTGATCACAAGTATAGATTCATTTGATTATCAATTTTCTTACCTTAACCCCTAAAGTCCCAAGGTCATTTTTCTGTCAAAAACCACTCAAAACTGCCATTTCTACTGCATTAGTCCAAAAAAAAAAAAAAAAAAATTTGGAACTGAACCATAGGATCTTGAACTTTACTTGTTTTAGATCATGTGGTAAAAATTTCATGAAGTTTGACCGTACAAATTGAGAGATAATGGCATTCAAAGTTGAAAAAACAAGTTCTTTTGAACACTAGACTGGGATTTTAGATGACTTTGATCTCTATTTGTGGAAAACGATTGCACTATGAAATTTTAATTTAAAATTTATTATGTTGAATAATTGAGTTGGGAATCTAAAAAAAAAATTCAAAAAATAAAAACTTCATTTTCATACTTCAAAAAATTGTCAAGTAGAAGTAGGTCCAAGATTGAAAAAAAAACTAAATTGTTAATAGCTCTTAGATGGGATTGAAATACAATAATCCCAATGGTGAGATTGATCTAGCAAGCAAACTTAACCTTTTCAAAAAAAAAAAATTGAAAATTGCATTTTGAGATGAATCCTACAAGTTATTTTTTCAAAAAGATGCTTAGATTGCCCGAAAAATAAGATTGTTCATAACTTTCACATCACTAATCAAAATGGAATGGATCAAAGCTTTAGATGCAGACAAAAACATAATCTTTGAGAATTTATTTATTTTTATTTATTTTTAATTTTTGCAATATTTTTTGTGCTACCTGCCGAGTTCAGTTCTAGGCTTTTTGTGCTATAACTTTTGCTTCCAGGCATCGATTGAAATAAAAATTATATTCCCACAAAGCTTATCAGTTTTTCTATCTTCAAAAAAAGTTTCAAAAAATTTGGGTAAAATTTCAGCCCATAGGAACCTACCGAATTCCAAATTGTCCCTCAAGGGGACAATGGGACTTTAGGGGTTAATTCTATATTAATGTTTCCATCCATCAACCAACTATAATTACATTATAGAAAGCAAATCTCTTGAGTTAACTTCAACGTGAGCCACAATGCCCACGACAACGTTCATCCATTTGGTGAGGGGGCAATGACAATGACCTTAATTATCTAGATTATAAGCCTAGTATTACAAAAAGTAAGATGGAACACACAACAAGCTTAATGGCCACATATTAGTGTTAAATGTTAAAACTCATCATCGAATAGTGAATGGTTTATTTCATTTCATTTATTGGATTTTATTTGAGAATGTGACCTTCTAAATTTGTAGTACAATTCATGTATTGCATCTCTCTTTTTGTAAATTATTCTTCCTGGAGGCTATAACTCACTATTATAACAACATCCTATCTATCTAGGAAATTTCCTAGATCTTGATATGTTAGAACACATCTCCACCAACACTAATGGACATTTCAAATAAAAAACCCACATCAATATGTCATATCAAGAGCAAAAACCTTGATTAGTTATAGCCATTTTCTGTTGCTAACAATCTAAAAAGGAATGAAAGCATTATGGAAGGAAGAAATGTGTGAATCAAAGACACAAATAAACTTATGGGAATAGCTAACTATTATGTTTGGAGTTTGAAGATGCAAGTAATTCTATGAAGAAAAAATGGTGATGCATCACTAAGGAGACTTTTAACCCGAAAGGATTCCAAGCCATTCTTGCAAGGACATATACAAAGGCTCAACTTTGAGTGTACAAAGGCAAATGTTATATTTGCCTTGATCTCATCAGTCAACAATGACCTTGTCGATACTATTGCCAATCATAGTGAGCCAACACTAGCGTAGATGGCTTGTAAGAGACATATTAGTGTGGCGATCAATCTCAAATATTAGCACTTATGAGTCAACTTCAATCAATTAGACTCTTTAAAGGTAGTTTAGTGGACGACTAGATCAAAAAGGTCCAAGAACTAAAAAATCCCACCTCACAAGCATGGATTTAGGGTAAAG
Organism: Rhytidiadelphus loreus; assembly: GCA_947034895.1. Taxonomy (NCBI): domain Eukaryota; kingdom Viridiplantae; phylum Streptophyta; class Bryopsida; order Hypnales; family Hylocomiaceae; genus Rhytidiadelphus; species Rhytidiadelphus loreus. Next base: position 48,815,627 of record OX344761.1, on the reverse strand, counting down.
CAGTGCTAAATAAGACTATGATCAAAATTATATTGAACGAACCTCTAAGCAGCTATGAGAGTATGATTCAAACCTTGAATCACAGAAATATTGATATGGCCTTTAAACACGTTGCTTCTAATATGTTAATTGAGTCCTACAAAAGAAAGCATAGCGCATTGCAACTTGGTGATAAAGAAACACTTAAAACCACCTTCAATTAGAAGACATCATTACACAATAATTCTCATTCCTAAGGTCATAGTATTGGTCAAGGCACTCCAAGACCTTACCTCAATAGAGTCCCTAGATGTAAACTACGACCACCTTTGATCTGTTTCAACTGTGGAAGGATCAACTACTTTGTCCACAATTGTTGCCAACTAAGGACAAATAACTCTTTCTCTCCTAGCTATAGAATCCTACATTTACAAACTCCACTAATTTTTTTGATGTTGCCTTGTCTGTCCAAATATTAGGAGGCTATGGTTAGGGACCTTCATATATGGACAATGGTGTTTATACACATATAGTGTTAGATAGTCGAAAGGTAGACATCACAAAACCTAGCTCCTCCAGCATCAAAATTCAGAAAGCGAAAACAAACAGTGGAGAATTGCATGTGGTATGAGGTACTAAAACCTCATCTGTGAAAATACAAGATTGTGAAATAAAGCTAAAGAGTGTTAAGTATGTTCTGTCTATGAGGAAAATTTTGATTTTTGTAGGATCTCTTACAAATGATGGCAACATCATTACTTTTTCACATGTATATTGCTGAATTCTTGATAAAGAAAATCATGTCACTGCATTAGGCCATCAAGATTGCTCAAATGGCTTGAATTATTTTAGACACCAGTTCCAAGCAAATGTTGTAGTATCTAAGAGACTCAACAACCCTCTAGCACATACATTACAGTCACTTGAATTATCAAAGCTTGTACCAATGTACCATCTATCTCACAAGAATATAATTATTAGACTTCTTTTGATTCAGTCATCCTTCCAAGTATGCAAGCATTGCCCTGATTGGGAGAAAATATCAACATCCACTGCACAAACAATCACTAACAAAAGCCTAAAATCTTGGCAAAAAAATCCACTCGGATTTAACCCCTAAACGTCAGAGATTATGTTTTCATCAAAACTGCTCCAAAACTGCCCTTGCATTTACAAGCACCAAATTTTAGATGAAAAACATTTCTAGACAAATGTAACCATAGGATATTGTAGTAAAATAGTTGGAGAAGATGTGGAAAAAATTTCAGAATTTTCCACCGTGTAGATTGCAAGATATTAACGTTTGGCCTTGTGAAAATACGGACAGTTGCACTTCACAAGGTTACATTTGTATAAAAAAATGTCCAAAATGGTGGTTACTCTTTGGATTCATTCCTCAAGTCAAGTTGGCTACATGCTTGAAAATTTTAGACCATTTGGATTTGTACAACATATAGGAAAAAAATAGTAAGTAGAGAATGATTAAAAATACTAAATTGTTAACAATTTATTTATAGAATTGAAAAATCCCAATCCTAGTGGTTGTAATGTTGTAATAAATAATATACACCTAATGTTTTTATTTTTTCCCAAAAATATTTAAGATTGAGTTAAATAAAAGACCTTCAAAGTTTATTTTAGAGTAGAGATTCCGTAACTACCCACAAACTAACCCAAACTAAAATTTCTCATAACTTTCATCTCATTAATCAAAATGGAATGATTCAAAGCTTACCACAAATATAAAAATTTAGAGAATCAATTTCAATTTTTTATTTTTTTAAGAAGTGATTTTGAAAGAAGTTTTTTTTTCCTACCTGGGCTGCCCGTTGAACACTGAAAATTACATATCATGCAATAACTTTTGAACCATGTAGCCAAAAACTATGAAAATTGTTGGGCCTTAAAGCTACTCCTTGGGCACACATTGTGTGAAATTTTCAGAGAAAAAAAAGAAACTCCGCCTATAGTGAGCTGCCCAAAATCGCTATGTTGCCAAAAAACGTTGTTTGGACGTTTAGGGGTTAATGGATTCCTTATGAATTCCCACATTAGCTTGATCCCAATATGTTTTAGTATTTACCAATCATTATTCACAAATATAGCTAGGTCTATTTTTTAAAAGCAAGGACTAGACTTTTCAATTCTTTTTTAACTTCATCACCAAATTCAAAATTGAAATAGGAAATAGACTCCGCATATTACATATCAATAGAGGCGATGAATATACATTATTCAAGTTTGACAATTTTTGTAGCACAAAAAGTATTCACAAGCAACTTATTCAAGCCCCCACATTCAATAGAACAGAATTGCTAAATGCCACAACCAAACTATTATTGAACGAGCACGCAATTTATCAACACAATGTCAACTACCTCTTTTCTTATGGAGCAAATCCATATCTACAACTAATTGTTTAGTCAACCCCAACCCCACCACACCAATCAAAGAATGATGCCTCACAAAATGTACACTGGTAAGAAACCCTCCGCAAATCATTTTAAATCTTTTGGTTGCATAGACTATACATGTTTACCACATTTTCAAGGAAAATGGATAGGAAAAGTTAGATATGTATATTTTGGGGATATGACACCTACAATAAATTGAAAACAATAAACTAGAAATGACAACAATAAAATTTCAACCCTCAAAATTGCCTTGCAAAATAAATTTGAGATGATTGATTGTGGCACTACTACCAACTATCTTGGAATTGAAATATAGTATTACAATTCGGGATTTTTTTTCTTCACCAATGCTCCAACATATCCAACACATACTTGCAACGATTTGGCCTACAAAGTTGTAATCCAACCAAACTGCCAATGGACCCTAACATTTGCTATGTAGTTAGTTCCATCAATTGATACATGCATCAACCCCGGTAGGCCCACCTTCAAGCCGTAAAGCATATTGTCCGTTACTTTTACAACAATATGAACTACCACCTATTTTTTCTTGGACACCAAAGAATCAACTTCTAGAATCCTTCATAAATTTGGCAATTCAAACATTCTTTGGACAAGAAAGCTCCAACCTACTATATCTAAAGTTGAATACCGCATCTTAAGCAAAGCAACTAAGGATATCATTTGTTTTTGAAGCCTTCTAAGCAAACTTGGAGAATCCATTGATGACCCTATTCCAATTTCTAGTGACAATCAATCATGCATTTGACTTTTAAGTAATCATGTTTTTCATTCTTAAACAAAACACATTAGCATACAAGATCACTTTATTAGAGAGAAAGTTCAAAACCAAGATATTACTATTAACTTTGTTCCTACAACCCAACATGAAGTGGACTTTCTAACAATACCTATTGTTACTTTCACTAATTTCACTTCCAATAGACATCGCATTGGAATACAACCTCTACCCAACTACCTCATAGTCTACATTTATTCTAAACCACTATGAAACCTAGCCCTCACCTACTCTGGTGTATACCATCTTTCAATCTACAAGCCTTTCTGGTCACGTTATGTTTGAAGTCTAGTATTCAGGAATTCCACTTACTTTCATGGTTGTTCCAACATATACTTGGGTCAACAAATTATTCTTGTTAGTGTCTTTCTTCCGCTACAACTTTTTTAAACATGGCTTGTACTTCACCCAATTGGCTTTCCTTCGCTAGAAGGATCCCGTCTTTGTTTTTGTTTTCTTGTGTTGAAGTTGACAAATTTTGTTAGACATTCCATGTAACAACCCTTGTTTTTATGTCAACAGTGACATCCACTATAACAGGAAGATGTTATAGTGGACATCATTGTTGACATAAAAACAACAATTGTTACATGGAATGTCTAACAAAATCTGTCAATTTTGATGCAAGTTCCTTCTAGATCATCTCCTCATTCAAACATCTATGTGGAACATACCGACTCCGCACCAACTCAACCAACCAATAGAAAATTTTGTCCAATATCCACTTGCTTCCTCGCCTCACTATCAAGACACACAACCACAACACCAATGCTCGAAGCTTCATCTACCATCATACATCATAATACCCACCTTCAAGATCTATTTTTTCTCCTAACTTGTCCTACTAAAACCCTCCAAATTAGGCACAATTTTTGTCCCACTAGCCTTGTGGGGTGATCAAGGAGCATTCTTCTCCTATCAAGCTTGGCCTTGCCTATATAAGGCACCTTGTACATTGCTTTCTTAGACAACCACTTGGGAGCTATGAAGATTTGTTCATGAAGTGGGCCAAGTTTCCTTGTTGCAAATATTTACGTTGGGGTAGATATTTCTAGAATCTCATTGTTGCCACCAACCTTTAAATCATCAAGAATGATGAACCAACAACATTTATGAATTGTATTCAAATGTGATACTTTCTACATGAATTTTAGGTGCCTAAGCAATGATGACTAAGCTAAAGATTTTGCATAGATGTGTCAAAAGGGTTATTGGTTTTTAGTGGGATAGAGGGAATATTAGAAAGCCATGTCCTTTCATAGAATTTAAATTGTTGTGCTTTTATAACCTTAGAAAGATACTAGTCTATGACCAAGGTAGTTGCTCAAAAGTGATTTTATTCTTAGATCAATAAGTACATTCCAAATCGTTCACCTTTTGGTTGAAGTACCTTTTGACGGTTAATCTAAAAAAACTAATTGATGACTTCAGAGATGAAGAATGCATCTATTGGTTCAAGAATCAAATCATTTTTAAGTAACTACCATGGTTATTGATCAATGTCCTTCTAGGGTTAAAGAATATGAAAGGCTCAAAAAAGAAACCATGTAATAGAATGGAGTTTGGAGCCATTGTTATGATTGGAATTTTCATATGGTAGTACAATCTTGTATAGCCTTTGCACTACAATGATTTTTTAGTAAAGTTGATTTCAATTTAACTTCTTGCTTGGAAATAATTTGATTCTATGAAAACCTTTTTGATGTATATCAAGTGGATGTTGAAATCACTTAGCCCTTTGAATATTTGAAGGCTATCTATAATCTACACTTTAATTAATCACTTTGTAACTAATTCAGTAATTCATTGTGCCTCCTGAAAGATTTTACATAACCACTTGGATTTCTGGATGAAAAAAACTTGGTTTGGGGGCAAGTGGTTGGGATTGGTACTTGATATATTGAAGTGCTTTGAACCACTGCAGAGGCTTCAAATACATTTACAAATTCTCTACAAGTTCAGCCAGCACTCGTGTGTACGTGCGTAGTGTGTACATCCCCCATTAGTTCATCTATAATGCTTTCTTTGTGATCTTGAAGAACAATTCGCAATCTCCCAATGAATGTTGAGGATTCGCGAGTTTGGGATAACTAAATGTCTGTGAAGCACAGACGAAACCGAAGTTGGAAAAATTCCCTGAAGGCGTCAGACGCTTGCAGGGCCATGAATACATGTACGCACGGGAACGATCCGGCGAAAGTCATCGAAGTATTTGCAGGCTCAGAGCACAGCGATCTCACGCTAACCTTCACTTAGATGACTCGGAACCAATCTACAGGTTCAAGAAATCTAGCTGGGAACGACGACATCAACGACCATGTCAATCTGGCACTAGCTGGGAATTCATAAATGATTTCACCACACTGATAATGCATGCATGCAGTACGACTAGAGACTGAGTATCAGCTGGGGTCGGAGGCAGGGAGCAATTAAGTTTAAGACCGAGGCTTCCTGAGGAATGGAGGAAATAAAGACCGAGGCTTACAATTCTCACTCCACGAAAAAAACTCCCACCCTGACACAAAAGAATTAATGTTTACCGCTGATGCACTACATGACTAACTTCTACAATGGAGACCCAGGTGACTTACGAACCCGCCGTGCAAACCTTGGGCCGCCTTTGGACAGGCTCTTGGGGGACCTGGCAGTCGGCTTCTGTTTGGTAATGGACAAAATTTGAGTAGTACTCGGGGACCGGCGTTTGGAACCCGAGGTACCGACCTTGCGCAGGGGAGTCAGACGAATGGGGCCTGCAGGCACGCCCTTCTTCAAAGCGCTGCCTCGAGGTGTAGCCGATGGAGGAGTTCGCATGGATTGAGGGGGGAGAGGGTTGTTTGGCTTCCACACGATGTTGTTTTTCAGCACGAATTTGACCTTCTTCTTCTTCGTGGAGGTGGACCCTGGCGTGGTCTGATCCGTGACTCCATTCGACTTCGCGAGGGGTGTCAGTGTTAATGACCCTGAGCTCGAGGGTTCAGTGACTTCCAAGGCAGACTTGATTCCTCTCTTCCGCTTCTTCTTGCCAGAGGAAGCTTCCGTAGGAGAAGCCTCTCCAGGTAAACCATTAGACCTATGAGCCTCTTGATCTGTCTCAGCCGCAATAGAAGCGAACTTTTCCTCCAGATTGGAAATCACAGAATCATCCACACTCACGTTCATCACTGCATCTCTTATAATTCCCGACAAATCTCCAGCTGCGCTCTTGGCACCTCCCGACTGCGCTTCACCATTCGGAACAGCTAAACTCTGCTTGGGGATCTCCACTGTGCCTCCTGTTTCGACTGCTTCATAGAAAATTGGGAATTAGTCCAGTAGATCTCATATCCAGTGTAAAACTTTGCCTCAGCTCTGACTACAAAGCATAGGGATGAAAAACGAACAACAACCATGCCAACATAGTTGCAGACGTAGAGCTTGAATTCAAAATTTAGAAGCTTCCTTTTGACATAAATCTCCATGTTCGGAACCCAATGTCTTGTCTCAAGACCTTCCTATCTTGAACCGGTAATACTTCACTATATCCAGATAAAATAGCCTTGTTTAAACGGCTAATCCCTGAGAGCTCTGGATACCTAGCTCCCACTCATAAAAAAAGGGCATGCCAAAGCTTCGACAGACCAGTAATTCAGAAAGGACAGTGTGCCCTAAACCTATGCCTGAGATCTATGCGTACCTGCAGGCACAGAACTACCCTTCCCCTCACCCACACCCTTCAACCCTTTTTTCTTGCTCTTACTCTTGTTCACGGCTGCTGGGACTTCGGCAGTCTCGGAAAGGGCTTTCTTCTTGGCTTTCTTTCTTCTCTCCGTAACAACTTTCTCAGTCTGGTCACCATTCTTCTCAAAATCAACGTTCTCAGCTCCAGTTCCTTCTTTTCTTTTCTCTACGTCGCTCACTGGCAAGAGTTCATGCTTCTTCGACTTCACCTGTTTCGCCGCGTTACTCTTTGTGCCTTTCTTGGTTTTGACACTCGAAATATCTGAGACCGCTGACTCCGCCACCTTCAATTTAGGTGAGCCCGTAGGGTTGTCGTTTGGAGTTGGAACATCCAAAATCTGCTTCATTTTCTTCTTCTTCGGGACAGCAATCTCTGCTTCCACTACGTCCACTGCATCCATTGTAGCCCTTTTTCTAGCCTGCCTTGCTGATTGCCTAGTAGGACCGTTAGCCCGGACTTCAGCCATCTCGATGTCACTGTTACTTTCACTCCCAATCTTTATGGTACTCAAGTCAATATCTGCAGCAGCAACCAGCTTGTCCAACTTGGCATACTCGGCATGAATTTCATACAAAACCTTGCGGTTGGCCTGGGGAGAGGCCTCCGACGAAGCCAATGCAAAAAGCCGGGCACCCAATGGCAGCGATACGACATGGGCCCCGAAGCTATTCTCATCAATTTCACTACCAGCTTGCATACTATTCACAAATGTCCGAGCTTCTTCCAAGAGAGGCATAAACACATTCTCTTTGACTCTTTTCAACAAGGTTTTGTCAGCGGCACCGGCAAGGGTAGAGAAACAGGGTTGCAGCATCAGTCTTAGAGTACCAGCAGATAACGGCTGGAACTTCCGGAGCTCCCCAAGGAAAATGTCTACAAAGTGCAGGTTCACACCCAAGGCTGGATGCTGGTCTTTAGCGAGCAAAGACCTCTCAACCAACGCATCCATATATTTCACAATCATTTCCTCATCCCACTTGCTCTTTTGCAGGAGCGTGAACACTCTTACCAGAAATTGCCTCAAGAGGCGGTAGAATTTGTCCAGCCTTAGCCTGTCGATACCATTCCACTCTCGTCTCATAGTGGTGAGAAAAACTTCGAAGAAAGCCAAGGAAGTATCCGCGTCCAGGCTCTCCATAATGCCAGCTAACTTGTTGATAAGATCCCCTTGCACATGCGCCTTGTCGGAGTGCCACAAGCAATAGAACAATCCTTTCCATATTTTTTTCAGCTCGTCCTCCCCAACATCCTACACCGAGAGATTGAAAAAGATCAATATAATGCGTGTATGAGACATACCAAATTTTCCAATTCAAAGAGTATTAAACCGGCTAAAGCCATATAGAAGGATCAGAAATCGAAATTCCATGCATCTGATGACCAGATTCGCAACCTCGGGCCTTGAAGCGTTAAAATCCTAATCCTAAAACCCTTAATCACTGCCAGCATATCTCCGTGCAATCCCACGCACTTATTGAAATTACTACAAGAAATTAAATCAATTTACGCATTAGATCACTTACAATACCGAACTAGACTTATTATAATAGCGGGTAGCATAGCAGAGAAACAACGACTATATAAAACCCGACGGGGTAGCACATGGTATGAACACAAAAGTTATTTAGCAAACTTCAGCTGCAAAGGCAGAAGCGTCTCGACTTGAAAAGGAGCACAGTGCCCTTCAAGAAGGAAGATACTTCGCCTGTACTACCTGTAGACACTGCCAAAAACCATCATACGACTTCAAACCCCAGAATGCCAGGTCAGACTTGCACACTAGTGCTCCACGCTTCCCATATCTAGACAAAAGAATCTCTCATCTTGTTTATAATGACTCCCATTCGACAACCCCTCCACACATCATCACTCCTGTAAATAAGCAAAGAAGGAGCTACACCTAAAGTATATAAAGCCGATTTCCTCTAATTGATAACCTACAACTCTGCCGCGGAGCGCCATCACCTACGTGACCCTTGAACATTAGGTTTTCATTGATAGTGGCAACTACGGCAGTACACACCCTGGCTGTCCTGAAGAGATTGGACCTCACAAAACAGTTCCTCGTTAACGACGTCTCACTCTAAGAAGCTCCATCCTCTAATCATTATGATTACGTTCGCATTCAGAATATCAGCGATTTCAAAAATCCACGAAATCTCTATGCCCTGTCATTGGATCACAATAAAAGCTGATAATTACAAGGCGAGCATTCCCAAACTAATAAACCAAGAGACCGTACGGATTCAAGTCTATTAGCAGATTTAGTTCCGTAGTAGAGTAAGCATCCATATGAAAGAATGCGGACACCCTTTAACCTTAGGTTTCATCGACAGTGACAGCCAGGGCAAATACAGCCCCGGACACCCTGATGATACCGGACTTCACGAAACCGCTACACTTATGTCAAGAATGTAGCTCCATCCTAGATTACCGTTGCTTGCAGAGTAAAACTGATTTCATGAAATCCATTTAGAACTCAAAATCTATCATCAGCCCTTAAATTAGCGAGTACTCGTCGTAGAAAAAACATCCCTACGAAACCAATGCGGAAAGGAAGGTATGCTTACCTGCTGACACGAAAGCCAGAGAACTAGCAAGGACAGCCCCTTCTCGCGTGTCTTCTTATCTGTAGATCCTAACTTCCGAGCGAAGTTGTTCTTCTCCACAATGGCTCCACCGGCTTCTTCCATCTCGACACTCTTTGTGGTCTGAGAGGTCACCGGGGGCCGCACGAAACCAGCGCCCCCTCTCTTTTTCACCTTTTCCCTGATTGGTTTACAATCACACTCCTCGCTCTTATTGTACCAATCCGCTAGCCCAGACAATGCAGCCGGTATCCCTAATAGCACCCCCAACCGAGGTCAACCAAACTCCAATCAAATCACCAACTACTCTCGAAAAAGACGAAGAAATTGAAGAAAACTAAAACCTAAGATGAAAAACCCGCACCCTAACGTCACCCTAATTTTTCCACCAACAAACTACAGACAAGCTGCGCTCCAAGACACCCTAAAATTCACGATACACAACCAAAACGAGCCGGGAAAAACGTACTAGCGAGAAAAAATCTATTCGAAGCGACCGGTCGAAGGTGAGGAGACCGTCGCAGAGACAAAACGGGCAGTAAAAACAGGAAACCGGGGAAGGCAACGAGCGCCGAACGCCATAGCCGAACGAGGAACTTGGGGAGGAGGTCAGGAGGAGAGGGGAAGGCGCGGGCGCGGGCGCGGGGGTAGGATGTGGGGCTTCGTATGAGATGCTCGGCCCGCGCCCGTGGCGGCGCCAGGGTGCGGCTGAGGATGGACGTTCCCCAATGCGAGGGAACACGCAAATTCAAATTCTGGAAGAGCCTGGTAGACCCTAATTGGGTCATTGGGTGGGTGGATGTGTCATGTCGAACCTATTGCCGCAGTCCTTTTGTGGGTGGATCTGGACCCTGTCACCGCGGTATTGGAATTATTGACCTGGGCTGGAGAACATTGACGTGATTGAACTCAAGTTGAAAAGACATGAGAGAGACGGAGTGTTTATCTTGAGTATATTTTTGGGACTCGAATATCTTTAAAATTGACTACTAAAATCTTTAGAATACAAATTTATGTCCATTCATTGTAGATTCTACAATGAATGGTGAACAAATGTCTTCTGTAAATCAAATAATTTCATTTGTTGTAGAATCTTAAATGGACAAATAGTAGAATTCAAGAGACAAAATTCTAATCTTACTAAATCTTAAACCAAGTCCTAAATGCTAAAATTTTACAATCTATGGAGTTACAAAAACTTGAAAAAAACTTGTACAAATTTCTATAGTAAATTAGCACATTTTGTATGTTGTTAAATTTCAAAAAGATTATTTTTTTCATTTTTTCTCAATTTCTAGAATATAACAATTTTGGACTATTGTGGGTCATATATATTATGGTCCTTTAGGGGTTAAACACTAGTAGGGGTTAAACATTATGTAAAGGTAAAACATTCTTGAACCTTCTAGAATCCCACCTCACCACAAGTTTGTCATTATTTCAAATTTTAGTGTACCAAAATAGTGATGTTTTCAAAAGTGTCCTAAATGCCTAAATCATTAGTAGAAAAACATGTCCTCAATGACTGTAAACATTGTCCACAATGATTGTAAATTAATCATTATAGACAGCTTTCCAATTATTGTGAACATTTTTTTCTACTAATGGAATACTAAAATTAAAACTTCCCTTTGTCTAGATGGAATTCAACAACCCAATGAAAAACTCATAGTTCTAAATTTAAGATTAGGATAAATCAAAGGTTTAGGTTACTATTTGATCAAATGAATAAGTCCCTATAGGTGAGTATTTCAAACATTGATTCATTCTTCTAATGTTTCTCAAACAACTAGTCTACTCTTCTAATGTTTTTACTTATTATAACAAATTTTACACACTACTAAACTTACACAAGACAAAGAAACTTAATAAAGGTAGTTTCTTCCTAACAAAGGTATAGATCTTTAGTGTGGGCGCCATTCATATTTATGTGGGACCTAAGATGAACAAGATATTTGGTACAATATAAAAGGTCTTTGCCCCAAAAAATTCATTTGAAATGCTTTAATTCCTAAAGGTTTTTTACTATGTTTTCACTAAAAATGCTCCAAAATTGCTATTTCTAGTACAAGTGCCAAATTTTAGGAAAACAAACATTTTGAACACATTAAACCATAGGATCTTGGAGTAGGCTAGTTTGAGAAGATGTGGAAAAAAATTCAGAAATTTCCATCATGTAGATTGCAAGATATTAGTATTTAAAGTGATAAAAATCTTTTAGGGGGCCTACAAATAGCCAAAAAGTTGCACTTTAGAAGGTCACATCTATATGAAAAAATGTCCCAAATGGTAGTGCTTCCTTGGATTCATTTTTAAAGGCAAGTTGGCTACATGCTTGAAAATTTTCAGCTCATTTGGAATTGTACAACATATAGGAAAAAAATAGTAAGTAGAAAGAAATAGAGAATGATTCAAAATACTAAATTGTTTAAATTTAGTTATAGAACTAACAAATGCCAATCCCAATGGTTTTCATGTTGTAATAAATAATCTACATCCTATGATTATATTTTTTTCAAAAAATATTGAAAATTGAGTTAAATAAATGACTTCAAAGTTTATTTTAGAGTAGAAAATCCATAACTACCCACAAACTAAAAATCTTCATAACTTTCATCTCAATAATCAAAATGGTAGTACCTACCAATTTTGAGCTCATTGTCATTGTGATAGTGTCACAATGAGCTCAAAAGAAATTAAATAATTAAATTTTTTAAACTCCCTCCCAGATCTCCAAGTTTTAGAAAAATTATTAATTAAAATTAATTTTTGAATTTTTTGTCCCCCCCTCCCCTTGCTTGTAATTTTTTGAACAAGTATACAATGGCAAACAATATGGGATAATGAAAATTGTATACCATATTAGTATACCATATCTATATATGTATTTGTATGTCGTATTTGTATTTGTATTTGTACACATACATGTACTGTATTCCAATATCAAGTACTATATTCGTACAATATCTATAATCATATTCTGATTCGTATTTGTATATCGTATCCGTATATCATATATGTATTTGTATTTGGGTGGATGGTTCAAATTAAATCTCAAAGATCAATGGCTTAAATTTTTTTGAAAAACCGATGACGATTTTGAAGGTAAGCATTTTAAAATAAAAAAATCAACGGCCTTGAAAAAATTTGAGGGAGGAGGAGGGCAATTAATACCCTTACTCACTCTTTTGGGTACATTGTCATCTCAATAATCAAAATGATAGATTCAAAGCTATCTATGTTAATATAAATCTAGAAAACCAATTTTTGATTTTTAATTCTTAAAAAAGTGTTTTTTTAAGAATTTTTTTGGCCACCCATGCTACCATAGATCATTGAAAATTACATATCATACAATAACTTTTTAACCATGTGAGTCAAAAGTCATAAAAATTGTTGCACCTTAAAGTTATTCCTCGGGCACATGTTGTGTGAAAATTTCAAAGAAAAAAAATGAAAATTTCATTTGTAGTGAGCTGCCCAAAATCACTATGTTGCCAAAAAAAACACCATTTGGTCCTTCAAGGGTTAATATTTATTTAGTGTATGTCATTTTTTAGTATTTAAAATTTGGATGTTATTATACCAAAATCAAAATGCACTATGTAGACAAAAAAGTGGTTTGTTTACAAAGTTAACCTCTTCAATCCTAATATTTTACTTCTAAAAATTAATGGCATAACCACCAAACAACCTCATTGTTGGAAAATATGTTTTAAAGGTTGGAACAAATTCAAAATAACAACATTGCAAAGGAGTCTCAATTCCCAAGCTTTCAATCTATACAAACACTAAAGCGAAATTAAACAAATGGCGTATAACAAAAGAAGAAGCAACTCTTGAGCATTAGAAACTTCAATATGATTCTACAAAACCAATGTAATGAATTTTGTCAGAGGTATGCACACTTCTACTTGCCACCAATAGTGATTATGTATAGTTACTATTAAATGGCAAGATCGATAGAGATTGCTACACTTTGAAATTCCTTCAAAGAAGCTTTATACTCTAAAAACATAATTTATTATATGGTTTCTACTAATAAAAGATGCCAATTATCTAAATTGTACAATCAAACTTGAACTTCTAATAAAAATGATTATAGGTTGAGGATTCTACTTTATAAGATTGCAAGTGCTAATCATTGTGAACTATAATTGTTTTTGTTCTTCATTTTTTGGGGTTGTTTAATCCAATGCACTACTTTTGTAGTAATGGCCACTTCACACTATCTCCGAAGGTCTAGAGGTTGTAGGTTTCCTCCAATCAAATTCCAAGAAACCAAAAGTTCAGCCTCTTAACCCTTCACACAAGAAAACACAAGTCCAAAGGCTATGGCCCTTCAACTACCTATATGGTAATAAATTGCTTACATGGCGACGGACTCTCAAAGGAAGTTTAGGCTAGCTAAAATTGAATGCCCAAACTATGTCCAAGAAGCCATCAATTTATGACAAGATCTCAACCATTAGATTGGTAGGTGGGAGTTCATTGCCAAGGGTTTGGACTTTAGGCTTGGCCTTTGGAGGCATCACGCTATGGCTATCCAAAGGCTCCAATTCCTATTATTTATTGCCTATTTATTGCTCATTTATTTGGATTCTCAACAAAGTATGGTCACTCAATGCCATGGCTTCTTGGCTTGGACGGCCATAGTGTGAAGTGGCCCTAAAAAGGGCACTCCAAAATTTTCACTTTATGCTATTGTGCCTTATTACTATTTTTATTATGATTGAAAATTCATATTTTCTTATTGGCAAATGAAAGGAGGTTTCAATGCACCAAAGAATGCAATAATTAAATACCGTATGCTAGAGTTATGAAGGATTAAAGTTTTTTTTGGAAAGACTCCAAAATTATTTTTTCCATAGAGGTACCTATTGATTTGAAGATGTACAAAGTGATGATGGCAATTTTGGGCCTCGGGGGGTGCACTTAGTTCTACTATAACAAACCACGTGCGAACAAGTGGTTTCTAATAAACTATAATTTCAACCTAAAATTTTGAACATTGTTTAATAATGACTATAGCTTTCTATTGCCAAAATTTCCAACTCAAATAAAATATGAAATGATTTCTAGAAGAGGTTTAAAATGAACTAAAATGGCATGTTTTTCAACTCAAATAATTACAGAGGACACATTTAGATGACCATTGAGTCAATATTCAACTCAAAATGAGCTTTCAATAATGAGTTATTTTTAGAAAAAAATTGTTCATTTTTTAGACAATTTTTTCTTATATAATATAGGGGTGTGAAAGTTATTTTTCAGTTCTACAATATATCTTTTTACTTCAAAAATTTGTAACTAATTATTATTAACAAATAAAAATATCAATAATTCAAAACATAAATTTTCAAATTAGGAAAATCTATTCATATTTTTTTAATTTTGTTTTATTCAAAATTCAAAAAGTATATAGGGGGTCCAAAGTTTTGTTTACACGTGGTTTCTAATGGACACTCTAAATGACCCCCCCAAGTTTTGGGCCAATGGCACATTTGGAGGTGCCCACCTTAACCCCTAAGCGCCTAGAGCATGCTTACTAAAATCTAGACTCTTTTGAACTCATTCTAATCGAACTATTCATATTGATTGGTTGAGGGGAGAGGTTCAGAGCTATAGAATTCCTAACTAAGGTAGTATGCTCTAAAAGCGGCCATTTAAAGACTGGTCCACCTTTTTCATAGGCTTTTGCAAATAGAATTATTTTTAGATCATTTTTCAGAGAAACAAAAATAGACGTGGAACCTAACACAAGTGGTTTTGTATTTTTTTAGGCATTTTTGAATTACTTATAAATTTTCAAAGATTCGAGGCATAGGCACTTGTTTGTGACCATAGGTCTCCCAAAATCTGTTCACTTGCAACTTGTAAAGAGATGTGCGGAAATCAAAGACAATGATTGGCTCTTGCAATAGAAAAACAATTTTTCCTCGATGCATTCAATTGCTAAAGTGATCCATTTAAGGATCACCCCATCTCCATTCTCCACCTAAAAATAGAGTCGGTTTGAAGAAGATGGGTGCTTTTAGAGCATACTACTTTAGAAAAGACCGTGAACCCTCTGTTCGAGTCTGTTCGAGAAGAAGCCCAAGCAATTTGGTATTAGACGGGCTCTCCCACCCCAGCGTGACCTTCATACGTTCGTGAAGTGGCCGAAGTATGTGCGCATCTAGTGCCAGCGACGTGTGTTGAACCAGAGCTTGAAAGTGCCTCCTGCCCTTAACCAGGTCACAGAAACGCTCGATAAGAACCTCGGAAAGATTACTCTTTGCTTTAATGAGGTTGATCGATTTTCGACCCAAGTTTTTGTAAGGGGGAATTACAATCTTTTTATGATTTGAATCCAAATTTGAAGAATGCGTGACTGTCGAGCCACCAGCTTGTTCATGCTGTTGTTGAAGTACCCACCTGAGGACAATTAAGGCTGCCAAGAAGGAACGTCTTTTGAACAAGACTGAGGCGAAGGGCAGGACCTTGGAGTCCAACAAACCTATGGTTGTGAAGTACGGCATCAACCACATCACGCATCTTATTCAGCAGGTGCGTGTTCGTGTTTTGTAATGATCTGTACAGTACATGGGGAGATACATTTAGAAATTTTTTTGGTGATTTTGACAGACTAGCAGTCCGAGGAGTATATTATGAAGTGGGTGTCTGAAATGATCCAGGGGAAGGTCCAACTTGTGATTATTACGCACGACGTGAACCCAATTGAGTTGGTCGTATTTCTGCCCACTCTTTGCCGCAGTAGTGCCTTACGCGATCGTCAAGGGCAAGTCGCGTTTGGGACAGGTTCTGCGTTGTGGTTTCCTTTGTTTTCTTGCCGTCACTGTTTATTGTGGCACAAGTGTTCGTTGAGTGGTTGTTACGACACTCATGCTGGGATTTTGTAGTAGCTCAAGCATGTTTCTCAATTATGTAGTTTCTAAAATAAAAGTAGATATTCTTGTGCAGATTGTACACGGCTACAGAGCTGTGTTTAATGACTGAAAAACGAGGACAAGCATGAGTTCTCCAAGATCGTTGAGACTGTTAAGGTACTGTTTTAAAAAAAATAATATGTTTTATGCGTACCATCTTTCCTAGTGTCTGCACGCTTGCAGCTTTCAGGGGATTGCTGCATCTAAGTTACTATTGGACCAATATTGGAGCAATATGTGGTCTCTGCCGACAACCAGAATTATTCTGTGGTGATCTTTCGAACTAACAAGGCCTCTCCAACTTGTTGGTGTATTTGAACGCATGCAGGCCAACTTCAACGAGAAATTCGATGATTACAGGAGGCAATGGCGGAGGTATTATGGGAGCAATCACCTTTAATTTGTGTGTACTCTTTTTTTCATCTGAATGCGATGATGAGCTGTTTGATTTTCTTGCACCTCGGAGCTGGTTGCACTTCGGATTTTTGGTGGATGGATCATCTTTGGCATGCACGTGGCTGTAAAGTACATGGGCGTAAGTTGTTAATCCTTTGTATCACTGAATTTGCTAGTTTCAGATGAGCGTATGTGTATGTGCTGGTTGAAAATATTGGCTGCTGAAATGGACAAGTAAACCAAACGGGTTTCATTTCAGCAAATTATCCATTTGCTAATAGAAGCAAACACTTCATGTACAATGAACATTTCACACATTGTCCTTCAAACATACGTCTGAAAAATTTGCAATGAATCTTGGACAGTTTAGCCAGTTGAAGGCACTGAGCCACTGACTTTCTAGGTAGACCAAGACATGTTAACTCTTTTAGAGCATTATGGGACATAATGCCAAGTCTAACAATTATTAGTACTTTTTGCAAATCTAAGGTGTAGAATGTGGGGTTGCGTTATGAGTTATTATGCTTTTCTAACTATCCAATTAAATGGTGACAAATTTGCCTTGAAAGCCAAACTTGGCATTATGGAGTAATACAAAATGGGTATGAATGATGAGTTTTGATTATCAATATATAGGTGTGATTGAATTAAGTAATTAAATATAGGGGACCAAAATTGGGTCCAACTAAATATTAGCCATATTGTGGTATACAATACAATTGTAAAAGTTAGGCCTCAAGTCACCCAATGACCAATATAGAAGGAGTGTATTATTGGTTTTAAGGTACACCAAAATGGTTATTTACTATTGTCTAAACTATTTTATCACAAGGACATACTATTCAACACCAATTGTAGTATTGTTAGATCATTTGTTGATGACCAATTGTAGTATTGGTGTTGTACCATTTGTTGTGGTGTGTGATGGAGGCATTGTTAGATTGGGCATCCTAATTCTCATGTTCCACCCCTAGTTCACCCCTAATTCTCATGTTCAAGGCTAATTATCCACCCCTATTAAATAACATTTTGGTGTAGTAGATAATTAAAGTCTCCTTCACAAAATTGGGAGTATGACAATTTTTGTTACAGTAATAAAATACGATTTTTACTATCATTATAACCATAAGTTTATTTTCATAATGACTTTTTTGTTTTACTTTTACTTTACAAAAAAAACTCCTATTAAAAAAAATAAAATTTGAAGTCTTCCCTTTATACGGTACAATTGTCAACTAGTGTGCACACAAACACAAAGCCATAATTCTTTTTTTGTTATACAAGCTTGACGAGCATTTTCTACTATGATGGCCTAATTTTCCTTGAAGTATCAATTGAAATAAAAACCAAATTCCTAGAATACTAGTATATTTCTTATGTCTAATAAAAGTTTCCAAAAATTCCATTAAAGTTTGAAAAAATCATATAGATAATCTTTTAAGGTCTAACAACTTTTTGACAATGGAAGTTTTCAATGAATTTTCCTACTTAGATATTCTTTTGCACATGGATGTGCTTGAAATTTTTAATTTTAATTGTACAAAAGTAAAAACTTCTTGGTCTATTGCGCATGGAATTAATTGTGAAAAATTTAGACCATTGGATTTTTAGATTATAACAATTTTGGATAATCAACTTTATAGGCAAAAAACACAATTTTGGGGGAAGAAAAATAATAAGAAGCTGAATAATGCTTTTTTACCCCCTAAATTTGTGTTTTTAATTTAGAAAATTTAGAAACAGAAAACTCTCTCAAATTTGTACACATTTTCAAATAGAAAGAGTTGAAAGACAAACTTGACCAAATTAGATCCTACAATTTTTTTTTTTTTTAATATATGTGTCAATTTTTGAAATTTAACAATTGATATTATTAGCATATTGCTTAGAACATCTTCAAACAATTGGGAATCAATCTAATTATTTTGTATTTTTAATCACACCAAATTGAACCTTATATTTTTTAAATTGCTAAAAATGCAAATTTAAAAAAAAAATTGCAAACCTAGTTTCCTTGTACAAGGTATAGGCTGGAAATGTCCAAGAAAATGTTTTTTTTCCATCCCTACTATTCTTTTCATTAGAAAAACATTATGTTTGTTTCCTTTTTCTATTAGATTACATTTCCTAAATAAAATTTTAAATACTTCTCACATTGAAATTTTGAAAATCAGAAAATGTAACAAGTATGTCAAATACCACATTTAACTACTTTTAGACTTTTGAGTGAATTCTAGATTAAAAGTTCAAAAAACTCCAAATGATAACATCTGGAGAGCTCCAGATGTTTGAATAGATCTTTAGATGTTTTGTATTGATCTCCCAATGTTTTGCATAGATTTCTTGATGTTTTTGTATAATCTCCAAGTGACCATTTTTTTTTCTATTATTAATTCTAGACCCTTTGAAAGTCTAGAAGTAGTTAAGTGCGGCATTCAACTTGTTACTCAACAAGATCTTAGTTTACATATAATTGAGATTTGTTCAATCCTATTGAGAATTTGCCATAGAAAATTTGAAAAGAACACATTGTATCCTCTTGGTCCTCGAGGGGCTACCCTATTTATAGAAATTTGAATTTTGGACTTATCCATAGTCTACTTATTTTCTAATTATAGGATGTCATAGATATTTGATTTACACTATGATATTTCAAATTGTAGTATATTCTAGTGGTAAAATTGTCATACAATAAGTTTTGAACATACAGTGATAAGAATTTCCTTCACTCTTCACTCTTACAGTCTTATTTCAAAAATTTATGATATTTTCAAATTTTCACAAAGAAAATCCAATTTTGTTTTATGTCTTACAATAGAAATGTGGTCTCATCTTCCAAAAGTAAAATACAACAAACTCCAACAAATTCCCACCCTTATTTAGAGACAAAATAGATTCCACAAACCAAAAGATATTGAGATTGTTCACATGGGTAGGCTCCGTCCTTTCAGAGTTCAACTGCATCCAGATGTCGGTGACGCACAATCTACACTGAAGCCTTACGAAGTGCACAAACTGAATCATCGAAGTACCCAAATGAATGAGACTGATTACATGATTGAAGACAGACACTCCAATCTCGAGCAATAGATCACTTACAAAATCATTAGCGATTGAAGCAAATATCATACACATGACAAGCATATGTGCTAAGAAACTCAATTCAGCCTACATCTCAGCCAATACTAACTAACCCCGTCGCCTCCACATAACACTGACACGATAGATTTCCTCAAGAAAACTTCTGTCTCAAAATCAAGCCTACGAGAACCCGTTTTGTATCCGCGTACGCTAACTAAGGTTACCAAAAAAGCAACAACGATTAATTCATCACCCACACTCCACACACGAAGTTCTATGATCGAGTCTTGGTGAAGTTACGACACCCCAGACTGATCACACTGCCCTGTTGCTTTGTCGCAGAAGCCGTTCTTGTCCAGCAACATTGGAGGCGGTGCACTGAGCTCCGGGGCAGAGGGAGTGCCATACGCATTGCGCCTGGCATTGCCACAACCCAAACTCTTCCTTGTGCTCATTCCTGTCACTGGGTTGGTTCCGCTGGCGTACTTGCACAAGGCCTGAACAAGTCACCATTGTCAAAATTGCGTTACGGAGTGAGCTTAACCGCTAAGAGCGCCGGTATCCACTATGTGAGTTATGAGCTTACTGGCGGAGCTACAGGAAAGGGATGAAGTACATCTAAGTATGTTGGAAAAGCAATTTTTTTTTGGTCTATTTCTCAACAATGCAATTAGCGTAGTCACTTGGTGCTTCATGACTATTGTGCAAGGTCACTTCAGAATGAGTTCATGTTCCCCGAGTAGCTTAGCTCCCTAATTTGGAGAAGTGAAGTAATTACGCATATACGAACGGTTTAAAGTGCTAATTCCACCCATACCAACTAGCTAATGTTTGGGTCCCATCCGCGCCACTTGGTTGGGGTGGGCAGGACCGATCATACAGAACATGGAAATGATAATTGGGGTATGAGGTGGACGTCACTTGCCTGTTTTTGTTGCAAGTCCAACACAGCGTCACTGAAATCTGCACCTTCGATGATGGCCGATCCCAAATCACTTCGTGTCAACACCGCTCTCACCAACAGGGCGTTTGTCAGATTTGCCTCGTTCAGAACCTGCACAGTCACCGCATTGTACTCCATGTTAAAAGAGATTAATCTGTGGATAATAAAGTTATGCATCCTCGAACTCTACTTACACAGAATTATCTACAAGTTTTTGTGGTAATAAACATTTCAGCCATATGAAGTGGTCAACGTCGCTCACCATGCGATCCATAAGAGTGTCACTCAGGTCGGCACCTGCACAGGTCCACTAGAAGTGAGATTGTAGCTCTCGTCACACTTCTCCTTGAAAGCTTAATCGGATACTCGGACTGGATGGACAGAACAGCTGGGCGTAACTATTTGAAATACTACAGAGTTTGTACATCAGTCACCGAGAAGATGATGATTATGAACAAGAGATTTGTATACTCCTGGAAAAGGGCTGTTTGATCACACTGTCCTTCATGATTTTTTCTTTTGGTGCGAACCGAACCGTAGCATCACACTGTACCACTCTCCTCAAGCATTGCAGAAATGTTGAGGATTTCGGAAAAGTGTTGGGTACTTGATGTGCACGTGTTCAAATGAAACGACAAATCTTGATGTGCAAATAAGAAATACGAGAGGTACAACCGTAGCAATAAAACCTCGTTGCATAAGAAAATATAATAGTTTCTCTAGTTTCCTAGACCTGAGTTCTAGACTCAATAGTACTTCCAAAATTTGGGTGAAAGTTTGCAAGGATGTAACCATCTGTCTGGATGAGAACGTGACAGAGGGTCGTGACATTGTGCACTTAGCCCTTTGATGACGAGGGAGACCATATGTTGGCCTCATGTTTTTTTAGAACTTTTGAAGAGTTTTTTGCAGGATATTCATTGGTTCAAAAAAGTATTTTTCTTAACCAACACATACAGTGTTCTTCACTCAATCTTATGATATGGATTTTTTTCCGCATTTAAATTGTACTTTCCACAAAATGGTCAATCAAAATGATCATTTCAAAACCATACATCCTTTGTCCTTAAAAGGATTAAAATAATAAAAGATTAGTCTGCGAAACCTGTGAAGTTGGTCTTGTACGCTACAGCCTTCTCCAAATAGCCCCCATTGAAAGTGCTCCCACTGAAGTCAGCTTCTTTCATGTCGGCAGATGTGAAGTTTCCTCGTCGGAAATTCTCATGAGCATGCATGGTCTTCCTACAGGGAGTATGGACATTACATTCTTCAGTAGAGATGGTATGGCAACTTTTGAGAAAAGAGCGAACTGAGAAAAAATATTAATTTCATTAAATGGACAGATATTCAAGACAATGGCAGTTTAAGTAAGGCAGACACCTGTTAACCTAAATCTTTATCAATCCTAGTGTTCAGAGCTTTGTGCAATCGAGGGACACAATTTTGGCACTCTAAGTCGTTTCAATAAAATAAAATTGAAGTTATTTAGGGTTAGGTGGAGCAAAAAGATGCCAAAAGACAGCCAAAAGAAAAATTAAAGCTCTGACATACTACTCAATATGTGATGATAGTGGTTCATTGATATGAAGAGCTTTCACTTGCTAAAATTGGGCTCAAGTTTGCAAAACAAGGTGTCAGGGATTTCTATTCGTGCCAATTCAAAGGGTGCTCACCAACGATTCTCTAGAATGTAAAACAACGGACAGGAGAAGGTTACAAATTAGAGAAATGGCACGAGTGATCACAAAGATGAGCATCCCAGATGTCCAAATTACCAAACATATGAAGATGTGTTATAAAGTGCAAAGAGGAAGAAGGATTTAGTGAAGGTTGATAAATGGGAATTACAGCGAACGCAGACAATTGAGATTACAAATGAATTGCGATTTCACGTACTTGAGATCTGCCGATCCGAACTGCACTGCTGAGCCAATGCCAAATTCTCCTCGAGTGTTGGCCTCAAAGGAATTCAAGTCGGCCAATGCATCCATGCTAGTTCCTAGTACAGCAGCTGCAAGAGCTGCAGCCATAGCCTGACGCAACCCGACGCGCTTCTCTGCAATTCATTGCACCCAAAAGGCTTCAGACATAACCCTAAAATCAGTTTGCATGAATGAGGTTAAAGGAAGATGCCCCAAATCAGCTTGGCTCCATAAAGCGAGGTCTACAATAATTATCTTAGTCGTGACTGTAAACTATCTTCATAGCAACATCCAAACACATGTTGAGATTTGGTTGTAATATTTTCATATTTGTTTATAGACTTCTCATGCAACAATTTTAAGGAGTGAAAAAGGAACGTTCCAACCATAGTCTGATGCTTAGTTTTGGGAATGACACCACAATAACTTTACGAATTCAATAAAGCTCCAAAAATTGCAGAACAACGAGACTAAGCTCAAATTTCTCATGCCTTCCACCTAAAGATTACACCATATTCTTTTCAAACATCTAATCTCAGTACTTCTCCTTAAGAAGAAATACCTACTGGCCATGGCCACACAACAGGGAGCTCAATGTGAGCTCCATCTGAATTCGTCTGTTTCAAATTGATCAATAATTACATCTCAACATAACATTATATAGCGTACCAATGTTGCAGGAGTTCATTTTTACTCCTTTTCCTGGATTCTAAATTCTAGGTAATATTCAATCTTTCACACCCCAACTTTAACCTTACTCTGCCTCCAAGCATGTATGTGCACCCTGGAGTTGGTTCATTAGTAATGCTTTGCTCTCAATCTTTCCAAAAAGTTTGAGGCCCCAGGCACAGCAGGGAAGCATATCCAAATCATTAGAAAGGAAAAAAATGACCCAAATTCATGATGCTATATAATGTTGTGAACAAAAATTGTAAAAACGTCAGCACATTCTTCAATCAGGGAATGTTGCCGTAACTCAATTCAATAACGTCAAATTTGTTAAATTGGCGTGTTTGAGAGCACCAAACTCGTCACGTTCAGTGCTCGGATATCGAAACACTAGGTCTATTATATATCTTAGCTTCCAAATGCGTGCCTGAAAACTGCTAATTCTCGTACAATTTCGCCATTTTGACGAATTGACGCTGAATATCTTACAAGATAACAGACGTTCCAAATCAAATACAAGATTACAGACGTTTTCCACACCTGTTGCGTCCCCTTCTTTAGACTCCGAGGCCTCGCAAACGCAAGCTCCATCCCTCTTCCGAAAATGCACCCCAGGCTGGGCTTGATACAGCTGCGACACTGACGCCTTGGATGCCGAGAATGCACCCACAGCTCCCACACTAGTGGCCACATTCAGTGCCATAATTTCGGTCCCAAAACTGAAAACGAGGCTGCACAATTGAACTAGGAAGCTTCAGTTGGAAGGAAGAGGATGTGCTTGCTTTCAAAAGAGAAACGAAGACGGGCGCGAGTGTACCAGCAAAGGGAAGCTTTTTTCGACCTTGGATGAGATCACTCTATCCCCAAGACCGCAGGAGAGAGACGACGTTCCCCTTGTTCCCTTCAATGCGAACGTGGGGGATATGGAGGAAGCCTGTCCACGCAGCGCACTTTATTTTCATACATCCCCCGACAAATGGTTTTCTCGGCACGCTTTCTGTGACTCTGGAAAACAGACACGTGTCCGTTAAAAATATTTACAAGTCACCTCCATAAAACTCTGCTTAAATGTGCAACAGATAATTGTATCAAATTTTTCTCTTTAACCCTAGGAGGATGGAGCCCTATCACCAAGGTTGTCACCAAAAAATTATCAGATTTGAGGATAAATAGGTGTATTCTTCGTTTTTATAGGGGTATCCTTGAAAGTCCTTTATCGGACATTTTTAATCTTGGACTTCCTTACTCGAGTTATTTAGTGAAGGTTCACCCACTTTAAAATCCACCTAATATACATCCTAAAAACATGTACCTTGACCCATTCTATAAAAGCTTCTTTATTTTTGAAAATGTTAAAAAAATTTAAATCTATTTTGATAAAAAAGCTCGGCTACTGTGTTTAAAAAAAATCTAAGTATATAAATTATTTCATTACTAGAAGGGAATTTCTAAACTACAATAATAATTTGACCTCTTACAACGGTTGGTACATCCCAATTTCATGTGTTTTTGGTGCTTGTGATCAACAAGGCAATTCCGAGACTTGAAATTTTTAAGTCCCTTCATACAATAACCTCAATAGTAGGGTTGGTTGCGTTCCTACGCTTGGGACATACAAGCTTCAGTTGCAGCAGAAGTCTGTAGATTGAACTCGAGATGCCCTCCGAAAGCAAATTGCGCTCCAAACCCTAGATTTTGGATTATGAGTTGAGTGACGGAATTCGTCAATTTCACGATTTTCTTATTGGTGAGTGAAGAATTCGACAAGCTTTTAGTGGTGGTGAGGATGAAGCCAATTCGGTTGTCGCTGCTCTGCTTCGTGTTGCTGTTTTCGCAAAGCCTGGCGGGGGTACAATCGCTCCGCAGTTTCCAGTTGCAAGCGCCGGATCTTTTCCCGGAGAGTTTCGCCTGGGATCGTGTCCACGATCGGTTTTTGGTCGGATCTGTGTTTCACGGCACGATTTCCGAGCTTGCTATCAATGGCTCGTTCACGGAGTTTGTACGCGACGAGGAGTATGCTGGCAAAGCCGGCGTTTCGGGAGTGAAAGTGGATAGCCGGCGCAATCGAGTCATCGTCACGGTGACGGAGACTGCGGCTTGGAATTATGGTGGCGTCGCGGCGTACGAATTGGACACCAAGGAACGGGTGTACTTCACTCGCTTGGACAGCGTGGGCGTTGGCGAAGGTTCCAAGTCTTCCTCCTCTTTTCGATTGAGTTTTTCTTTTGCATAACTCTTCGAATTAGAGCTCTTCTTGTTGTAAAATTGTTGCCCTGAACGAACGATCATTAAGGTGCTCAGTTAAAAACCTAAAGCAGTAAGGTAGAGGGTGCATTACCCGTCACTTTTAGCGAAAAGTACAATTAAGATTTCGGAGTGAATTTTCGTGCGATGACAATGATGAAATCGTCATGAAGAATGAGTTTTGACACATTCGTTTCCTACACTCTCTAGAAACCAAACCTCTCTGGAATTTATGAATCAGCATTTGATTCCTTTTGCTTATCAACTCCGTATTCTCTCTGCCCGTTTTACAGGGCCATATTCATAAATCAATTCCCTGTATGCTCATGTTCTTATTTTGGACCATGTTTGAATGTTTCTCCTTACGATGACCAGACCAGACCATTCATCTTATCAATTTTTATCAATTTGACCATTGTACTTCTTTTTACAGGGACTGTTATTTCTTAAGAGCCCCTACCTTAATCAATTTTCAGTATCATCGATCATTGTCGATAATATCTGTCGGAATTTATGTATGGTCGTTTCTCTTGTCATCTACTGTTGAACATGAGGTCATGTGTGCTGATTGGCAACGGACATTGCAGGAGAGAAGTTCTTTCCCAACGACATAGCTGTCGATTTCAAGACGGGGGACATCTATGTGACGAATTCCTTGGGCAATTTTCTGTGGAAGGTGACAAAGGACGGGACACCGTCTGTGTTCGTAAAGAACGAGAACTTCACGCAACCAATAATTGTGGACAGTTTCCAGCACGTTGGTTTCAACGGCATAGTCTATGAACAAAGAAAATACCTCCTCGCCATCCAAACGAATTCAGGAGCGTTGTTCCGAGTTGGCGTGGAGGATCAGAGTGTTCACAAGGTAATCATGAAGGAGAATCTTCCAATGGCGGATGGCATGGTCCTTCGTGAAGATGGCACTCTTGTGGTTGTCTCCGCTGCGCAAGTCTGGCTTGTAGGAAGTGCCAGCAATTGGATTGCTGCCAATGTGGTTGACACTGTTCCTCTTAAATATTCGGATGCGACAACAGCAGCCACTACGAAGAAAGGCTCAACCTTTATTATCCATTCCCATCTTCTTGACATGTTTGCACAACAGTCGAGGAAAGAATTTGAGATTCAGGAGATCGAGTTTCCAGCGGAGCTTGGTCAAGGCGATCCAGTGTGGCTGATCGTTCTCATTGTGATGGTGGTGGTGGTTGTGTCTCTCTGGAGATTCCAGATGGGTCACTTTTATGAGCAGTACCGTCGAAAGAGAGTTTGAACGATCGAAAAGGTGCGAATCGTCTCTGGCATGGTTATGTTGCAACGTTTATGTACAAAACACGAAAATTTGGAAGGAGACAATGGTATTTTCCAATTAATGAATTTGTTGTTTGTTTGTTTTTACTTGGTTCAATTGATGCGTGCAGAATCGTTGAGTTTAGGGTTGTTCTACTGCAACATAGGGATGCTGTCAATGCCGAATTAGATTTGTGAAACGTTATTGTCTTATCATATAATCCATTCAACGTTGCAAATGCAATCTATAACATATAGTGACGGGCTGTGGACACTATTTGCACAGGTTCACTGTAAGTGAGCGTGATCGATCGACCAGTGCGATTTGTCGATCTCTGGCATCGTTATGTTGGATGTCATGCATGTACAGAGCATGAATCCATTTCTTGTGTTTCTGACAAGGTTCGATTGGTGAGTGCAGAATTGTTGAGTTTAGAATTGTGCTACTGCAACGTAACGATGCTGTCAATGCGAAATTAGGTTTATGAGACGTTATCTTTGTATCATGTAATCCATTCAACATTGTAAATGTAACATTCTCCTCTGCAAATTTCACTTTTTTTTTCCAATTTTTTCCCTTTGTGATACTGAGCTCAAAATCTCGTTTCCAAAATTCTTGCCTCTGCATCAATTTTAACTTAGAACTTTCAGTTTCAAGTTTACTACCTATATTTTTCATACTGAAACCTCACATTCTGCCTCCTCTCCCTCCTGCTTGCCCACCAAATGCCTCCCCTCTTCCACTTGCTCCAGGGGCCATCAGAGCTTGTGATTTCTCAGATGTCATTCTTTGTTCCACAATCTTGAGGACGTTGTTAGACACAATTGCAATCGTGTGGGGAGTTAAAGATTGCCACATTAGAATCCAAATGGACGAGATTAGTACCCCTATGGATAGCAGTGAGAAGCTATATGTTTTTGCTTTGATCATCCATAATCTGTGTTTTCAAAAATGAGCTGACTGAATACATATGAATTTCTCTTATTTAACCATCTAAACCTCTACCCAAGAGCTTGTCCATTTGATATTCAAACTATTTGAAAGTTTGAATATGATTGAGGTCAATGAGAAAATTGAAATTGCATAAGAAATTCATATATATTGGAAGGTGATTGATCTCCAGATAGATCTCTAGTAACGAAAGAGATTTCACCACAGCTCTCCCCCAAATCTTCCCAGTCAGATTACGGAGGTCTTCATGAAAATTGAAATTGCATAAGACATCCATACATGGTGCAAAAATCTGATTTCCAGAGAGATTGACTCTTTAACCTAAAGCGATTTCGTCACAGCTCGAAACTGATCTCCCCGAAATCAAACTCCTACATAATTACGCAAACATGAAGTGAATAGTATCCTCGTCCTCTCGATCCCCTTCTTCAATCATTCCCGCCTCTGCCCAAAATTCTGTTCATTCTGCTCAGAAAACCTCCGGTCGAAGCGCCATGATTCACCGATTGCGCCTTGGACAAGCGTCTGGAAAGATCCAAGGTCCAGCTCCAATTGCCCTGCTCGTCGGTGGTCTCTACCACCTTGACGACCGAATACTCGATGATGTGATCGGAGTCGAGAACCCACACCTTGTCGTCAGGCCCCACAATCATGTATTTCCGGTACGTGGAGTGCATGTCGTATCTGATTTTGTACGACTCCCGCGGTCGCAGTCTCTTCTGGTTGCTAAATGTGTCTCCATGGCCCTCCCGCACCTCCACGTCCGCCTTCAAGCAGTTGGTAATAATCGTGGTTTCGATCATGGTGAGGCGGTCGCGTGTTTATGCCGACCTGTTGCACAGAACGCTTGAGGGTTAGGCATTCTACAAAAGTCAGATAGATAGAGCATACATTAACTAGTTCATGACATTTCATAACCGATTGGCCTACAGGGTCAAATGAGGGTTATATAACGACCTCACAACTCTCCAATTAATTGTCGGGCCTCTAAATGATCAAAAAGGTGAGATCTCAATGTTCGCAATTTGCGTTCTGGACGCTGTCGGTAGTAATAATAAGACCACCGTCCATTTCGAGACTGGTGTGAGGCCGCGCCAGAAACAATTAACTAAGCAGTCATGGCATTTGACCAAAAATAAATAAATAGTCAGATGACACGGAATGAACTTTGATCTACGGTCATATTCATGCTTCAGAGTGCCAAAGTTGTCACATTCAAGTGCCCGAAGCTCCAAAACTAGATCTGAGGCTCCAGACAATATTACAAACAGGCGACAGGAAAGGTGACAATTTCTTGAAATTTCCCTGTTAAAAAACATGAGAATATAATTTATGCAAGTCGTTCAAAAACTGAGGGATACAGTCGGATCACCATATATGGACCATCTTTCCAGACACAGCATACTTTACACACGAACTCATGCATCACAAAATCCAATCGTCAAAAGGGCTACAACGACATATGTAAGCATGCACATGAATACTCCGGATGGCGGACCGCACCATTCAAACTCACTCGCTCTGATCGATATATGCGAGTGCCAACACCAGAACGGAAGACAGTATATATGACCACCAATCGACTAAGTGCCTCCACGATCGAACATGAATGAAATTATCGTTCACTGTGCATGCCTGTGCCAATTAAAAAACATGCCTCCCCCATGCCAAACCGTAATGGGAATAAGTGCATGCATTTCGAAGTAGCTCCGCGAGAAGCACGTGATCGATATATTGACCGCGGCGTGAGTCAGGGAAACGTACTGGTCACGACTGCGCGCGATCACATTCACGATTGGCTTTCACGATTAAGCTTTGCTAGCTAGCAAGGACTGTTTTCGTCACTAGCTTTTGTGTGTACGTACTGAGAATACTGAGGAATTAAATGCAGCAAAGACTAATTGGTCTTGTACTCTTGTACCGGCCATGCGCGCAGCCTTTTGTCATGAAATCCATGTGGGCCGAAAGCCACATCAATAAGTAGCGGTAGCGGTATACAGTAACGGATGCAGTCACAAGCTAGCTAGGCGCAGGGGATCAGTCCTGGCCTGCGAGTTAGCTGCATGACTCGCTGCACGAGGGCAGGTCACTCTAACTTACAGTTAGTACCGGACATATTACAAGCTTGCTTGCAGACCTGTATTCTTCCCTTTGATGAAGCCGAATGTCAGGCGATTCCGGCTCAATAATTGGGCCCACCGAAGGGAGTTTTATAACTAAAGGTAGGACCACCCATTCCCTACCAGAGCCCCATACCCAACCCCATACCCAACAACCTGCAAGGTGTACTTATTTCCAACCAAGGCTCCAACATATTTCCAACCAAAGCTTAGAATAGCAGTTTTTTTCTCCTTTTCAAAGGTTGGGACTAGTAAGGTCATGACACATATCCCAAAGTGAGCAAGAAAGTAGGAAGTAGTGTCCTAGTGGGAAAGTAGTTCTTGAATGATCAAAATGGGAAGACTCTAGATATTGGACATGGGTCCACACCAACTTTTGGCTTCCAAAATTCATAGTAATTTTAGTTCAAGCAATAAAATTACCAAATTTTTGGCTATCCTTGTCATTTCTATCTTTGCACCTTCAAGAAATATTTGCTTTACCTTGCACTAAAGTAAAACAACCCATTGGGGTCAAAATTAGGAGTTTGACCTCATGTTGTTGCTAGAATTTTTAAATTTTTCCCCCACACTAATGCAAGTGTGAGAAGCAGTGAGAGCAACTGAAATTATGTTTTTTTTGACAAAGCATGAATTTGCTATGACTTTTTTAAGTGTTCAGTACATCATGGCACAAAAGAGTTTGTAGACTCCCCTAGAACCAACAAAATTTGAATCCATGATGCTCATTTTGTTTACCTAAAGTAGTCATAATATTTTCTAAGATGGAAGACCTAAAAAGTCAATTCTTACAATGAATTCTCACTAAACATTTGGAAGTTCCTAATGAAGTCACTAATCAATCTATTATTGTCATGTAAGACATCCATTAGAGAAATTTTGAAGCCTCAGGAGGGCCGCTAGAAAGGGACATGAGAAGTCTATTAGTAGTGGAATAGGTTGAC
The DNA here is from genome assembly GCA_947034895.1 of Rhytidiadelphus loreus. Taxonomy (NCBI): domain Eukaryota; kingdom Viridiplantae; phylum Streptophyta; class Bryopsida; order Hypnales; family Hylocomiaceae; genus Rhytidiadelphus; species Rhytidiadelphus loreus. The sequence goes on along the minus strand of OX344761.1, from coordinate 48,784,645 downwards.
TGACAATTATAGCTGCAATGCATTGTCAGCTTGTATGAATTTCAGTGTATGCTCGCTGAAACGGTCAAAAATTGCGATTTTTTATTTTTTTTTATAATTTTTTTCAGATTAAATTTTTTTTTTTTAAATTTACTCATAAATTTCGGCTCCTGCGCCATTGTAGTGACAGGTTTAGCTAGGCGGAAATAGGGGGAAAACAAATTTTTGAGCAAAAAAAAAGTAAATTTCAGGGTACTTTAAAGGGTTGTGGAGCAACCCTTCAGAGGTCTAAAATTTTCTCTAATGATTGTGACCAAAATCTCACATACTGAAAAATAATCCACATAATGGGGTCATTTCACTATGAGTCATTTGACCACGATGTGTTGTTAGACTACCTTACTCCAGATTATGTCTACAATTGCTTATTTGATTAGTTATAGGTGGCTCTTCTATACCATCAACTCTGCATGAACATCCTCAAAGCTCTCTTTTGTAAATTACTAACATTTTCAGTTTTCACCAATTTATAATTAGAACTTGCAATGTTTATCATTGGGAGTGCATTCCAAATTAGTGCTTTCACTAGAAGAAAGCCTTGTTTAATTGGATGTTCTTGCGTCAAAGTTGACGAATTTTTTTGCGCATCCAATGTAACATCTTCATGTGTTTATGTCAACAATGACATCCAATGTAACATCTTTATGCTACATTGGATGTCATTGTTGACATAAACACATGAAAATGTTGCATTGGATGCACAAAAAAATCCGTCAACTTTGACGCAGGAACATCCAATTAAACAAGGCTTCCTACTAGTGTTTGAATAGATGGTCAATTTCGTTAAAATGGTGGTATTCCGCAAGCCATTTTAATGGAATATCTTCTACAAATGGAGAATAAGTATGCCACAATAGGGTCATACATGTGCCAATTTTATGCCTAGCACATTCAAATCACTCCTAATTCACGCATTTCCACTCCCCTTGGACAATCTTTCCATTGTTTTCATTTTTTCAGTGGTTTCATTTTGTGCCATTTTAATGGAATAATACTGCCATTTTAATGAAATTGACCATATAGGCACCAAAAAATTCCAATTTAGACATTTCACAATGAGAATAAATTGCTTCAAAAGTTAGAAGTTAAATAGATATAAGACAAAATTATAGAAGAGTGGTTGGGCAAATCACACTTATGAACTCAGTTATTTTTTATTTATATATCTGAAAAGCAACCCCTCAAAGACCAAGAAGACACAACGCGTGTTCTTCAAATTTTCAATGGCAAATTCTTGGTAGGATGAAACAAATCTCAATATTTTGTAAAGTAGGATCTTGTAGAGTAACAAGTTTTCATACTTGATGCATTTTCTGATTTTCAAATTTCAAATTGAGAAGTATTTAAATTTTTATTTTGGAAATGCAGTCTAGTAGAAAAAGGGAGCAAACATAATGTTTTTCCAATGAAAGGAATAGTAGGGATGGAAAAAACTTTATTTTAGACATTTCTAAACTTTACTTTGCACAAACAAATTGGGTTTGGAGAAAAAAAATTTGAAATTTTTTTTTAGCAATTTAAAAAATAAAAGGTTCAATTTGGTTTGATTAAGAATACAAAATAATTAAAATGATTCCAATTTTTTTGAAGATATTCCAAACAATATAGTACTAATATTGATTATTAATTTTTTTTAAATTAAAGCATAGATAAAAAATTTAGGGCCCAATTTGGTCAATTTTGGCTTCCTACTCCTATTTGAAAATGTGTACAAATTTGAGAGAGTTTTTGATTTTTCAATTTTTAAAATTAAAAAATACTACATTTGCTGTAAATTCTAATACAATTTTTTGGAGTAGGGAAGCATCATTCATCTTCTTATAATTTTTCTTCCCCCAAAGCTGCATTTTTTGCCTATAATGTTGATCATCCAAAATTGTTATAATCTAAAAATCCAACAATGAATATTTTCCACAATTAATTCCATGGATACTAAACAAAGTAGTTCTTAATTTTATACAGTTAAAATTAAAAATTTCAAGCACATCCATATGAAAAAAAATCAAAGTGGAACAAATCAATGAAAAACTCCATTGTCAAAAAGTTATTGGGCCTTGAGGGGTTAAACTACCCCAAAGAAATAGCCAAAAATGGTTTTGGCTTATTGGACTCATTGGATCCATGAGATCTATGGTTACATTCCTACCATATCCATAGCCTAAGCACAATCCTTTACGTCAATCTGTTCCTTCACACTACAGCCAAATGCCATATGTGCTACAAATTTCTTTTAAATAAGAAGCAATAAACATCCTACATGAATGCAAAATGAAATATCAGGAAAACTAGAAAATGAAATGAGAATGAAATTTCACAAATCAAAATTCATCAGTGGAGTTTCAGAAATGCAGTGAAAATTCATTAATGATTAATAAAATGAAATGAAAATGAGAAGAAATTGGAAAATGAAATCATTTGAGCCCAATAACTAACTCGATATTCTCTCCATGCGTAAAAAGGCCACGCTACTACTGTCTTTTCGAAGCACTGTACTCAAACTACCTCACATTCATTGTTGATAGAGCTTTTGTCCATGCAAATCCTCCTCTCCTGTCAAGAGCCAAGAAAATGGGGAGCTCTGAAGCTACAATGCATTGGAATTGCGCGCTGTTGCTCAGCTCTGAGTATTCGCCACATGAATGATCCTCAGACTAATTAAAAAAAAATCGAATTAAACCATAACTTATGTCTGTAAACGCATAGAAAAGCGGCTACTCATATCAGGGCCTCCTCGGGACCACTATTCGAGAGTATTCCCGAAGAGTTGCTGGAAACACCCAATTACCCATTCCGATGCTTCAAAGATTGGCCAAGTCCACGCCTCGATCGGGAGGACTTGCTAGAAAGCGCCCCGCTAAGATTCCGAGAGCTCTGCGTTTCTTCCAGAGGCTGAATGATATTCTTCGCACTACTTGGTGCCACGAGGGACAGTCGAGACGCCACGTAGGCCATGAGCTCCTCCCGGTTGGCGAAAGTAAAGTCCAGGTGAGCGAACTCGAACTCCGAATAGGACGCTTGGCAGCCCGCAGATTTCAGAGCATCGAAATGTTTCCGGACCATGCTCGGGGGAATGAGCCTGTCCCTGCGCCCGCCGACCAGATCCACAGGAATATCGATCACGCCATAATTTGCCCCTATGTCCAGCGGAGAGGGAGTGCCGTAAGCCCGGAGGTTCAACTCCTCGCTCCCAAAATCGTACATAATGAAGCGCTTGGCTCGCGCCATCTGGGCCATATGGACAGCTACACGAACCGCCAACCCTGGCATGTTGTTCATGTTGTAGTGTGATACCCCGATGGCTCCTACCCAATTGGAGCTGTCTCCACCTATAAGATAGCTCAAGAGCGCTTGCACTAGGCCTCCCAACGCCGGATAATTCTGAAAATCTCGAGATAACTTGTTGAATAGAGCCCGGAAAAACCTCGTGGGTATGTAAATACCAGGCATGAAAGTACTGAGAAAGGAAGCTGAAAACGGGACCACATACTTGCACACGCGCACCGATAAGGGAGCATCTTCGTGAAACCCAGCCGGAGAAAGTAGTATCACCCTCGAAAGGTAGTGAGGCCTTTTTGCCAGGCACTGTGTCACCAAGTATATCAAAATCGCAGCACCCCCCAAGCTATGTGCTACCCCGCACAGTGTGTAAGGAAGCCTTTCAGAGGGATTATATTTCACCATCGGCTTAGAATTCTCACTACGATCCTCCAACTCTGAATGTGATGGACCTAGTAACTCCAGCATTTTGAGTTCATGTATCTTGGTTATCATAGCTAGAATGTCTTGTGTGCCATGCTCGTTTACTGAGAAATTCCAGTACCTGCGCAATTCTATCGCAACGCTTAGAAACAACACACTACAAACAACACAAGGGAAATTATTTTACTCGAGCGTCCCCATACACTCAAAACTGAGAGAACGTACAGACTCATAACACGAAATGTCTGAGGACTCATAGCTAGCCCGATAACCTAGCACAAAGTTCTTCGCCAATGCAATGAGTAAACATACAAGATCCAGCAGGGTGAACAGAGCCTTACCTCTGAGATGAGATATGCTTGTCCACATGTTCTCTTGATGCCAAGCCCCTTAGATTTCCCAGGAATACATCATAACCTACAAATAGATGACAAACCAGTTTGACAATGTCAGCTTTAAGAATACTAGCATGGAATGGGAAGAACGCCAAGTTGACCTGCACAAATACACTTAAATAGTATCCTCCCTCCAGCAAACAACTGCAACTGCAACCTTTACCACAATGGCTATTCGAATTCTAAAGCAAATTAGCGTTCCAAGTAATTTTGTATTAGGGTTATCAACAACCAGAGGTCTGAAGATAATCTAAGACAAATCTCCATCAAATGTCCCACAAAAGTAAATAACTTTAACTATTACCTTGATCGAAGGCAGCGAAGGCTTGAGACCCAACGACTCCGTTAGAGACCCAGCTGTATCACGACAGGATATGGTGAGCATGACGAGGACAATATTTCAGATTCTCATCAGTCATTCGTAGAAAATCTTCAAAGGCTAAATAAATAGAATTTCTCAACAGATTTTTATGACATACGATCAGAAACAGATCATCAATCCTATCTAGTATGCACACAACATAATATTCCAAAATAATCACGTCAATTATCAGTAGAAAACAATGCCATATGACGATAGTAAGAGGATGCAGCTCACCTAATTGAAGAATCGAGAACTCCGTGCTGTAAAAAGACGACCTTGCGTGATTCTCGCCTACAAGAAACAAAAACATATCATGAGAGAACCTATCGCAGCACGTTCATCGCTTCTCCTAAGAACTCATGATACAAGTCAGATACTGTGTTGCAAGTCGGTACAAGACTAGATTTAGACCGAGGTGCAAAATTCATTATACATTGATTACATATGCTGAAACCAAAATTAAAATCAGTCTAATGTGAGTGACACAGTTGATGACAGCGACTTTCCAAGATGGATGGATAAATAGATATATAACTCCAAGATACTCCAGATAAAACTGAACATCTAACCCAATCTATCTTCGATAAAATGGATCTACCTCGGTATCCTTTCAAGCAGAAGGACATGCCCGTCTGCTGTCGTTACACGATACGCTTCATAAGGATATCTGCAAGGATGCCAAACAAAAGTTCATTTGATTATAACAAAGTAAAGTAACATACGACCTCCAACAATAAGTACAGACAAAAGTATTGTGAAGAAAAAGGTAATGTCCTAGTAATAGAGATAAGCTGCACCAAAACAAAAAATAATAACCAGGAAATGGGAACGAACCCCAAACTTGTGATGATATCCTGACATGTGCGATTGTCGGTATTCAGAGGTTGCTGAGGAACCTGCTTCTGCTTTTGAGGAACAGGATCCGAGTCACCTAGAGTGGCCATGTCTGCGATGTCTGTGTCATCATTGTAACTTGTATCACGAAAAAAGGCCCAGTGGATAAATTCTCTAAGTGTTTTGAATGGTGACAGAATGTGATGTACTATATAACGCACTACCTCAAACACCCGCTCTATCATAAGCTCCATCACAAGTTGCAAGTCCTGCGACAAGAGAATTTATGCAAAATGAGTGAGAAAAATACTAAAACTCAAAAGCAAAAACAATATGACCTCTCAAAGCTCAAAGAAAGCCCAACATCAATGTAGCACTTAAAACGCATTTACTAACGTGGATTCGATAGTGACTTCGAGACCGTACCTCTATGATACCACGTCTGCGATCGGCTACAGACTTTGGCACTGCAAATTCTCTGCTTCCATTTAAATCAGAGCTGCCACTTAGGCGACTGGCCAAGTACCTGAACCTTCCCGAACTTGACCGGTGGTTTTCTGGAATATCCTGGAGTCGCCTCGATCCTTGATTCCCTGGCCTCCTGCTATAAACCACACAATATATACATACGTCATAACCAGTAGCGAAGCCATGAACAAATAGAAATTATGGATAGAAAATTGCAAGGACATTAGGCCCTCTCTGCAGAAAATGTTAAGCTCATTAAAAACAAGAAACCATATCCTAATGAACAAATAAAATAGACAAACAATTCGCAAACCATCTATGCACTGCCATGCAGTTACACCCTGCCAGTCAGCACCGGATAGCTGATCGGGAACACAACTCAAGTTAATTCGATTAATCCAATTAGTACGCCCCAAAGAAATAACACTAACTCGCACTTATTTCGGAATTCTGCAAATTGATAGGCACACTAATATGGTAGTTCACAAAAATGGAAGTTGACAGTATTATAGTTCTAGAGTAATCAATATAATCTGGTGTAAACTATTTTCACTCTATCACAAATAATGTGGTGTAATTTTAATCCAACTTTTGTCACACTTTCATCTATGGTCATCCAACGTTCATCCAACGTTCATCCAAATTCATCCAAATTCTCACATTAATTAGATCGCACTCATCCATATTCATTCAATTAGTGTGAACGGGTCTCACATTCTTCAACCTCTCGCACTAATTGAATTAAGCTTATCGTGCTGCCAACCCGATCAAGTATCTTCAACTGAAAAACTCCAAAGAAATATGTAAAAAAATAGCAAAGCAACAGATATAACATACCAAAGTCGGAACACATGTCCAAGAAGGCGTAGCGGCCACAAAATACATAGAAGTAGCCGCTGTAACAGCGTCTTACTTCGCCGGTGGCGTCTTCCAGAGCCCCGTCCAGAACTACCAGCTCGTGACAAGTGGGAACATTCTGAGGAGGGTGAAGGTAGAGCCATGCCGTCATTTTCTTCAGTACCAGATTCAGATTCAAATTCAAATTCAGATTCACTATCTGATTCACTGTCGGTGTCATACTCGGCTAAGAATGTGTTGAATGAAGATGCCCCCCTGCAAAGCACATTCTATTCTTCAATATCGGTGAAAATCACAAAGAAATGCCATGCAGCAGCTCATGATTTGCAAAGATGAATTAGGGCTTCAGAAAACTTACTCTTCCATCCAATGTGGCATCCGAGGGGCACGAAATGTAGAATTCGACGCGATTCCATGCGATGTCGGCCCTTTCCCAGGCAAGAAAGTAAGTACCAAAGCTGAAAATCCATTGATCGCCCTCACGGCGTTCTGAAACGACTCTTGTGTGAATGTCTTTATTGATCTGCAATATCAAGAGCACCAAGATCAACTCCTGCTGCACATACTACACATCAATATCAATTGGAACCTTCAAACGTCCTCAACATGTTATAAGAAGAAGAAACCCACAACCAGTGCTCAATTCCAACAATCAAAAAATAAGTAGGAAAATAAATCTAACATCTTCATATATAACTGGGAATTTTTTCTACATTATGTATTTTTTTAATCAGCCCTTATTGGCGCAATGCTGTAGAACAGAACATTTTACGACGGAACTGAACAGAGCTTTGGCTGCTATGCTGTAAGAGCTTGCCGAATACGGTAATTATAGTTGTCAACCTCACAGTCACACACAGGGTGTCCCTCGGTAACGTTCCAAATTCCATATCACTTGCCCGCACAACATGCATTTCATTCACACGTCTCAGCTCATAATAACAGTGGCCGTGCGTCATTGCTCCTTCTGGACAGCATGCCCTCGACTGTGATTACCAAATTAACCCTTTAACCACCCGATGAGCCCTTTCTGGGCATTTCATTTCACAATACTAGAATTCTGCAGTATGCCATGACGAATCTAACCAAACTTTAGCCGATTTTTTGAACTGAGACCACGTCCAACATCTCCGATTCATCTAATGCAGACGACTTCAAAAAAATCAATAATGAAGTGAGAAATGAGCATTTTTTAAATGGACTCTTTCAAAAAGTCAACAGATGTTGATCGTCCAAAAATCCATGAATTTTTGTCCACTCAAATTTTTCAAAAATGCGAAGTGGGTCAAATGCATATTTTAGGTTGGCATTGTAATCAAATTCAGGAAAAACAAAATCTTGACAGAAAAACTATTCATAGATAACCCGATTTTGAGAGATGGAAAAAATTGATGACTTTGAAAATGCAGATGGATGCTTCAAATCTACCAACGTTTTGGCGCCTACTATATTGTATGAAAAGAAAATTTCTCAAAAATCTCCAATTAAGAAGTTGAAAAATGACACCTAAACTTGAGAAAATCCCGTGCCATATAGGCTGCCCCTCGTCAATCCATCGATCCTACACGTCAATTATTGAAAAACAGAGTAATCCGTCACAATTATTCAAATGCAATTTCCGTACCTCACACAGCATTTAACCCTGAAAGGACGAAGACCTATCACAAAGGTACTTTGCCAAAAATAATCTGAATTTTGGATTAGTAGGTGCATTCTTCATATCTGCAGTAATCTGGAAAGTCATCCACAGGCCACTTTTGACTGTAGCGTCCTTACAGGGTTAAGTTATTACCGATTAAGTTTTGAAAAGCTATTCTCTTTAAACTGTATGTACACACAGAAAGATCGAAAAACACTAAGCGAATAGTTCGAACCATTGCTGAATTAGAAAATCGAAGAACGCGAACATTCTATTTACCTGTGACGGAGTCCTACACCCATCAGCTGCCTTCCATAATCCCTCCCAATGCCACAAACAAAGCAACCAAGAAACGCCAATTCGCAAGAGAAAATCATCCATCACAGCACTCACTCTTTCGCGTTGCCTAAGACGTTGTCCGCGAGACTCTGCATCACTGTCTTCAATCTACCATAACCGCATTCAAGAACCGAGCTCCGAAACCCCTGCCTGCCTCCGCTCAATCCTCCAAAGGACACCGTCCACGCTACCAAGACAGGCAAATTTGGAAATCCTCCTCAATCAACGTTGCACAGTCACTGCAGAACTGCAGAACATGAAATACAATCCAATGTTGTGCGGGGATGGAAGAGTTCAGATAGAAAGGGAGCCACTCAGCTATGGAACAGGAGTTGAAGAACTGAACTGAAGGACAGAGGAGCGCAATTGGGAACGTGAAAACAGCAGCAGCGGGAAAGGCAGGCCAATTTGGAAAAGGCTCGGTATCAGGGCTCCACGTGGAGACGGACGCCTGCCGCGGACGGGCGACAGCAGCGGTTATAGGGTGCTCAACGACAGCAGGAGACGCACATGGAGAACGTGGGTTGGTCTATAATGACACAGCCACCGACACTGGGCCAATTTCCATTAGCAGGTGGACGGCTCCGTCGAGGTAAGCAAAAGGTACTGTCCTTTTTCCTTCCATCCTCTGCACTACTTGGATGGATGTTATGGTACTTGGATGGATGTTATGGTAGATGGAACCAAGGTTAAGTACAATGAAGTGTACAACCCATCAGGAAAGTGCCCCCATCACTCCGTCAGTATCGATGTAGTCCTGCAACAGGAGCTGTACTAGCCAATGTTTTTGCAGTGCTGATTGCATGTAAGGTAGAAGGTCCAGAAACCAACCATCTAAGCCCTGGAACTGAATTTTAGGCAGGTGAAACTTCTCAAAATATTTTTCAGTGAATTTTCATTCATAGACAAGTAGAATTGGCATCTAATCAAAGTCGTTTCATATTTTTCAGAGCTTTGTGGAATTAGTTATGAATTTTCAAACGAAATCTGGCATAGGTCCCTATTTGTGATTCCTAGGTCTTGAAAAAACACACATGCTTGGTTTCGAAAAAAATATGGTTTTGTTCAAAAACTAGCATTGCAATATGTGAAAAGTAACAAATATGGTTTCTATAAGCGACCTTTTCTAAAACTGAAATGAATGCTTGAATCAATCATTATTTCAGATTTTTTAACCTTTGTAAGAAGGTAGTTGAACAACCAATTCTTATTTTGAATAAAACTAATAGACACCTATCCAATTAGTTAGGAAAGAACCCATTGTGGCTCTTAAATCATCCATTGAAGAAGTATAAACCAAATCATATCATGCTCTGATGTAATCAAGAGTCCATTTTCTCACAATGAGGTATCCATTTTACAACCTCCTACTGGATAGTTGAAAATGCCCGCACTGTTTTAGAGCCCTCTCCTATAGTAAGGTAAGGTAGCAACACCTTCAGTTATTCCGCCCTTGGATCCAATCCAGTGCAAATGAAGTCCCTGCATTCATTTCAGAACAAGAATCTAGGAGAGCACATGATATCTTATCACCTAACCCAAAAGAGATAAGAGATCATGCACCCTCCAATATTCTCATGTTGAAATGAATGCAAGGACTTCATTTGCCCCAGATTGGGTCAAGGGACGGAATAAGGTGCGGCTACCTTAAACTCTAACTACAATAGGCAAAATGGGAGCCAGCCCATCGCAGCCAAAATTATACTAATGGTGTATATTCCAATCCTAAAATGTGCACCACTAGAATAATTTTGCATGTGATGGGCTCCCTCCCATTTTGTTTGTCATAGGTACCTTACTGCATTTGTATAAAAGTAATAATTATTTTTTAAAACTATTCTAATATTATGAATATATTATATTAATATTATATTACTATGAAGTGTGGTGGTTACTATTTAAAATTATAGCGAATGCAATGTGTAAACAAAAAGTCTTTTATCAATACTTTTGCAGTACTGCATCAATGCTATTAAAGTAATGATACAATAAAATACATAATCCATCGTCTTGTAGTACTGAATTTTAATAATATTGTACACATACTTGTGGTGTATTGCAATAATGTATAATATAATATATTGGCTCAATACAACATTAATCATAATGTAGTACAGTATTAATATTATTGAAATAAAGTTTTGGATGAACTTCATTGAGGAAGTGCATGATGGAATATCCATGATATGTATTTGGATAGAAATGGGCAAGATTGGATGAAATTATTGATTAGTGCATGAGTGGCCATATTTAGGGTTTTGTATTCTAAGTTCTATTTTATTTTATTTTTAATAAGCGATTAACAATTCAAAAATGAGATAGGGTAACATGTTCTTTCTTTCTATTCTCTTTTGAAAGGAAAAAAATGAATAAAAAAGTTTAATGAAAAATGTCGTTACTAAGAAACTAATAAAAAAATTACTAACATATAATTAATCTTTAGGTTGATAGTTGACGTATAAATTTTTGGAAAATATAGAAATTACCAAAGGAATGTGCCCAATATGTTTTACTATCTTCAATAGTGTACATTACAAGATACATACATTTGAAATAAGGCTTTGTTTAAAAACAATATTCTCTCAAAAGTTCAACTTGCATATTCTTCTTCATGTTTTGAAAAAGGTTTACCACGGAGACTTTTTGTTTTTTAGGTCCACAACTTATTCAATGTTAGTTACTTGTTCACCAAATTTGAGAAGTAGGACAATAATAATCATATTGAAAACAGTACAAGACTTGCAAACTATTGCCATTCATGTTTAATTTTGATGTAAACTTGGATTTGTATAAAATCTCAAACCAAATCCAAAAGTGGAAGATTATCTTGTCTCTTTGAAGTGAGAACAAAAAGAAATTACAATACACGAACAAAATCTCTTTTTTTAATCTACACAAGAAGTTTTTTCCTATTATAGTACTCAATGAAGCTACAAATTTATGACTCCTCTTAGTATGCAACTTTTTGACTGTTGAAAGTTTTTTTCTTACCATCCCAAATGATATCATAGCACATGCTTCTAAATATAATTTTAGAGATACTAGAATACTTTGGTTTCCAAACTAATTGGGCTCTCAAAAAAAGGTTTCTAGTATCACAATTTTTTGACATTTAGTTTAATGGGAAAAAAAAGATTATTAATTCCCACCATACTATTGAAATCCTTCAACTTCACTAAACAAATCAAAATATTAGGCTCACCATTTACAATGTTAGAATGTAACTAGTTTGTAATTGTCCAAGTGATGACATCTACTCCATTAGGGTTAACCCTTGAATACCTAAAGGAAGGGAACAACAAAACAAATAAGTGCTATAAAATGTTATTTTTGTAACATCGATGAAGTTTGGTCCAAAAGAGAGAATGAGAAGCATAATTTTCAATAACTGTTTATACAAATGTAGTTAACTTTTTATATGCAATATTTGCTATGATCAATAAAAAAAATCAAATGCACAAATCATATAACATCCACATAATAATGTCTCAATGTTCTCTATAAAATGTAATTTCTATTTAAAATTTAAAAGAATTTACAAAAAAATGCCCATCTTCTTGAAAGTGTGGAATAACATGAACTGCTTTCAAAATTGATGTTTTCTCTACTTCATTGTATGCTACAGGACCATCTTCTACCCATTTCAATTCTATACATCTCAAACTTCTATGCACTTCTCATTCTTCATACATATGCACAAAACACAATTCTTTTTTATGTTTGTATCTTGTTGCCCTAGTTTCATACAAATTTGAAGAGTACACTAAGTTGTCCATGTGATATTTTTTCTTCTTCCTTTTTATCTTCCATCCTAATTGAGACACTTCCAAACCATTATTTTCCATGAAAATTTGATGTAGTGTGTGTAAAAATTTGGATGTCTCCATATCTTGAACTTTCACCAAGGCATAGAGCCATAGACCTATAAGATTGTAGTACCTATCAATATAGTAATAATTGTTAGTATGTACTTTGAGTAGATAGTGATTCATTTTGACTCATGTAGTGCTCATTTTGATTGAATTAATTCAATGATTAATTCAGAATGTAATTAATTTTTATTTAAATCCCCCCTCCAATTGTACTTATATTTTCTGGACAAACTTGTATGGACAAACAATATGGGTTAATGGCTCATGTATTTTGTATCTATATTTCTTGTATGTATACATATTCAACTTTGTACCATACTCTAATCCTATACAATATCCATATCCATATCTCTTAATTTTCCATATCAATGGTGTCAGAGGGGGGAAGAAAAACTATTTTCTTTCAATCAATAGCTCTCATTTTTTCTAGTGACGGTATGTGTGTGTGTTAATTGAAACTTGGTGCATCACAGTGGTTTTGCAAAATGAATCTAATTCAAATCTACAGCAAGGGGTGGGGATGGGATTTTTTTAAAAGATCAAAGGCTCTAGTTGTATCTTGGGAGTGGGAGGAGGCCAAACCAATTTGCCTGTAATGACAATAGATAATAATATATTAAGATATAAGTGTTTTTTGAAGAATTAAAAAATTTGCAAATTAATTTCACAATAATAGACTAACTAAGAAAAGTTATACAAACCTGTGCCCCTATCAAATTGTTTTGATTCATGTATGTCTCCAAAAACAATTTCAATTTAGTGAAAATATCTAGTTGTAAAACTCTAGCCATAGTGCGCTCCTTCTTTGATTGATCATTTCCTAGATATACTTGTCTTGCAGTAGCAATATCAAGATCAAATAGCTCCATTTTCATTTTCATATTCTTCATTTGTCTTATGAATATGTAACCATCATTACAAAAACATACATACTTTTCACTAGTGTGCAATGAACATAAACTACCATTGTATAATTGTAGTACCATTATTTATTGCATAAAAAAAACATTGCATTGATGGTTTACAATTGAGAAACCGCCTCAGAATATTCAAACACTATAATACAAACCTATATCTAACTTCTTGAAATTTTCAAGATAATACATTGAATTAGTATGACAATTACCTTTTTATATAGTCATCCATTGCTATCAAAGATTCATCTGAAAATTCTTTTGATCGACAAGCTATGGTTACAACTATGGTAGAATACTAGGGTGTCCTTAATCTCGAAATGCCTTCCTAAATGCCCAAGTTTTTTGAAGTGTGTTTTTCTTATAAAAAAAGAACATGGGCTTATAGTTTTCCCCAATGAAGAATTTTTTTTTTCCAAAATCTAACCATACATATGTTTAAAGAACTTGCTTATTAGTGTAAAATCCAATTTTGAGTGTGAAATTGCATAGGAATTGTGAGATTATAACAAAAAAAAAGTAATTATCTTATTTTTAGTATATTGCCTCCCTTCAATGTTTGAGAAATTTGCATATAAGAGTTTTGGAGATTGGAGTGATATGAACAACTAGAAATTGTGTTAAGACACTAAAATGCACTTCCCAAAATCTTAAACATTACAAAAATTCTAAGGCCTCTAAAGAGTTAGCAGTTTTAGATTTTTGGCAGCCCTGCATTGCAAGTACAAAAAAAATTAAAATTAAAATATACTTTTAAAATTTTAAATATTAAAAAATTAAAATTAAAAATTAAAAAAGTTGTCAATCTAATGTGGGACTGATGTAGCACTAGTAGTGCCACATCAGATCGAGAAAAAAAAATCCTAATAGCACACGGGGGGACAAAGCTGGCAGCCCTTTGGAGGCCTCAAAATTTTTGTAATGTTTGAATGAAGAGCTATCAAACTCATTAGACAATCCACCTTGCAATTGTTGAAATACAATTTTTTTATAAGTAGAAATCTCAAATAAATCCAAATCAACACTTGCATGTTTAAATTTTCAATATTGAAAATCATAAAAACACTTTACACTTTACATTGGGACCATTTTCAAAGCAAATGGATACATACAACTTTTTAGATCTTAAATTAAGTGAAATTGGCAAACTTTGCTCAAAGCCCAGATATGAAGTAAAATTGGCAAGCTTTATTCTTCAGTGATGGTACATATTTGTGTTTGAAGACCTCTCAAAAATAAGATATTTACCTTTTTCAATGAAAAATGAAAGCTTCTAATAGTTAACCTTCAAAAACTGCTTGTAATTTTTTTTTAAACGATCAAAGGAATTTAACTGCACACACCAAGATGAGCTTCAAATTTGTAATCAACCATATATGGTCAATTGGGCAGTTAGAGGTTAATCTGAAATGGCCTTGAAGACATTTTGTGTTCTGTGGATGATTTTAGGAGGGGGGTGGAGGATGGAAAAAAATATTTTTTCATTAAAATTGGGGAAGTTGTTTGAGTGCATTTTGAGTGAATAGTATTGGATATTTTCTCACTATTGTGTTATTTGTCTTTCAAAAGAAGAAAGTGCTTAACCTTCAAACAACAATCCCAATTTGTGAGAGGTTGGATTTTAAAAGAATCTTCAAAAAAATTCTTTCATTAGTCAATTACATGAACTTCTTTGGTATCATTCTTTTTGTCTTCACAAGAAGCATCTATCAATTTAAATTTTGGATTTTGAATCAGAATTTGAACTTGTAGTTTTTGCATTAGAAAGTTTGATCAAAATCTTGAATAGTGGCGCTTTTCTACTAGCTGCCGGATCTCTCCATTTATTGGTTGGACAACCATGTTGTTTAAGTTCAATGACATAATAAAAAGGAGTTAACTTTGCAAATCAAGCACTATCTATCCTATTAGTCACCTTTAATTTGTTCTTTAATGTACTCCAAAATGCCCTCATTTCATAATGGCACAATTTTAAGACATCATAATAATAATTTTAGCACTATTTATAGGTGCAATTTGAAGAACAAAGGGTGATTTTAAAATACTTCACTATACTTGAAGAGTTGGCTATTGAAAACTTCAAAAACACCAATCATCTATTCCAATTATATAAAAAAACACCACTTCCAATATATTAATACAAATTTAATCACATATAATTGCATTCTTTAATACTTTGACTACATTAAGATACAAAAAATAAGTATTGCAATGTGATGGTAATCACTCCTTTAAGTGGAAAGTGCATCACAAATAAGCCAAGATAGTTTTTAACCTAGCCTCCAAGCATTGGACCTCCCTAATCAAAGGCTCTAAACTCCCAAGCAATCAAGGAGGGAACTTTGGAAATTCGTTGCAATCGAACCATAGATCTCATTGGGGGAAAATTTATCTTATGGAAAGACTACTTACTTATAAAGTAGTAACCTTTAATCTTGCCTTTGGATACTTTACAATCTACAATAACGTCTTTTTTCTCAAACCACAAGTACAACTTCAAGACAAAGGGAAGAATAATAGGGTCTATAAACCCTTGATGAAAATTGAGGTATAATACAAGAAAATAATGGGGATTACTACTCTAACTAACTATCAACTACTGGGGCCCTCAAGAAGTGCCATCTAACTCCTATTTTTGCAAAAATAGGCTAACAACACAAGAGAGAGAAGGGTAATCTTTCCACCTCAAAGTTGCCACACTCCACCCTCAAACTCTAGGCAACTACATTTATCCTTTGCCTTTTTCTTAATGTCCATTCCTTTAGTAGTTCATATTCATTTTCATTTCCTAGTCTACATCTTCACATTAGAGGAGATTTGGGGGGTCAAGAGGGCCGTTCTAGGCATGTTCTCGGTGTTGTTCCCTCGACAGTCTGGGAACGGCCGTTGTCAAATTTTTTATTTTTGAAATTATTTTTTTGAAAATTTTAAAATGAAACAACAAGTTTATTTTTTTCATTTTTTTCATTTTTTTGAATAAACTAAAATAAAAATTTGATGTGGCAATTGCCATGCCACATCAGATAACAACTGTGAACTGTTGTGGGCTTGTTCCTAGACTTGTGGAACTCACAACCCTCTAGAGGAGCTAAATCCCCTCTAATGCCTAGTCTTCATCTTTTGCTTCTAATCTTAATCTTCCATTTTTAATCTTCATATACATTAAACTACTAATTTGTAATTCCTCCTAGTTCTTTAGCTCTCTAATTCCTATCATTAATTAAACCTATAGATTTTAACTTCCTAACAATTTAATTTCCAACCATTATCATTGTTAACATCTAAATAATACTCCTAAGTACTAATAAGCAAGCCTCTAGGTAAGCTTTAATGCAAACCATGGATAGTTTTTAAGGTTTCACATGCAACATCCAATTTGCAAGTCTTTCAAATTGAATATATGTATACCAACAACATTTGAATAATTCTAACTTGGAAAGCTTGCTTATTTTTTGGTTATTGTAGAGTTGAAAGGCTTAATGACAAATTAGACCAACCACATTTTTCATTTGGGATGGAACGCTATACATTATACAATGTAGGTGAAGCAAAATAATTATTTGTCATTTACCAATTGTGGTTTTAGATCCAATCAGATTTCTATTATTAAATACATTTATTTAAAATTTGATTGTTCTTATAATTTTGAAAAATTTAATGTTTTGAAGACTTTATCCAATACAAATGTTTAATAGTTCAAGAATATTGTCTCAAGGTAGGAGCTTTAGCACATTGCTTCCAAATATGTAGTTAAAGTAGACAAATAAGAAGCTACAATTAGATGTTGAACATGAATATTAATAAGTAGCATATAAATGGTTCATATATGGCATACTTCTCAATATCATTCAAACCAATTTCAAAGCATTTATATAGGATGCTAAAATAGGTATGAAAGTATATTTGTCCTAAAAAATTATCAAATACAATAGTTTTAAAGATTTCATCAAACTTCAAAGTTTTGTTGACACCCAAATGTGTTGTCTTAAGCACAATCAAGCATTATAGTCTTTAAATCCATGGGTGATATTTTTGTGTTTTCTTTTTTTAAATGATCCATAAATTGTCTAGTTTAATGGTCCTAAATGCCCTAGGCAAATTTGCAACTTCTTGGAGTTTGTTCAAAACTCCACAAAAGCCCAAGTTTTGACAATTTTTTTTCAATTTTTTTCAATTTGTAACAATGAAAATTCAAATAAAATGTATTATGGATCACATAGAAAAAGAAAATACAATCATGTAATCCCTTCCTCCTTCCAAGATGAAGTGTATTTGAGGCTCATCTCCAAGGCCTCTAATACCAAAAAAAAATCAAGCCTTGTACAAAATTATCAATAGAAAAACAAAAAATAATTTTTGAAAATTGGATTTTTGATGTTTAAAATAGACTTCAAAGGATATTTAGATAAAAAATTACCAAAAAACACACTTTTTGATAGGATTTTATTTAACTTCAAATTTCAGTTGTTACCAAAATGTGGGCATTAGGGATTAGATAACTCCAAAAGAAATGAAATAACTTATCAAATCTTTGACTTTTGTTTAGTTTAGAGTAAGTCTCAGAAAATACTATAGACATTTAGGAATTAGTCTAATCTCTAAATGAACCAGGTACTAATAATATTTTGGGCATTTAAAGACAAGATGTGTTAACAAGGTACTTACCAAAAATGAACCAATTTTTGGACCAATATGTATAATCTTCATTTCTAAACTAATCTTAAAAGTCATCCAGAGGCCACTTTTGAGCTCTAATGTCTTTTTGGGGGTTAAACTTGTTATTTCACTATAATTTTGTTGTAAAATGAAAAATGGAATATAGCCTATATTTAATTTAGTGCAAAATACATAATTGATTATACTCAAAATGCTCAAGCATTGAAGGGATTAGATAACTACATTAAAAAAAAATGTTCTGATATGTATTTTTATGAAAGTTTCTTAGTTTGTATTCAACTATAATTAAATTATATTAATTCAAAATTTCTTAGTCTAAATAGGTTTTGGACATTGTTAGTACAAAGCCTCCTCCCCTTCCCGGGTAGAACACTCACAGTTTTTAGAAAACTACGCGAGTTAAAAGATAGGGTTCATTTAATTCAAAGGAGGCAAATTTTATATAATTTGTAGAGCTACTATAGGGTTCATGAAATGCTACACACTCTAATATATATAAATTAGGGTATGTAAAAACATCATATAATAGGAATTTTTATTAATAAGTTAGCCTTGACAAATAGAAGCCATGCAAATTTTTCATAATATGATGAGTATAGATGTGGACAAATAATTTCATATGGATGATAAAATGAACATATTCAAGAAAATATATGATGAAGGGCGGTCTACTGAGATTGTGCCATGGTACTTATAGTGTATATATAAAAACAAACTAAATGTAAATATAAGACATCAACTAAAAGTGGAAAAATTGTCACATTGTAGGAATAGGAAGGTTTACCTTAGTGGGTTCAACAAACTAAAAATTGTACAATATGAAGATAGAATTTATAGGTCATTTAACTCTAAGCTTTGAAGCCATATGTGTTAATCACACTCATATTGAATGAGATTTTCATGGGATAGTTTCATTAGGAATTCTAAAGTGTTCAATGTTATTAACCCCTAAAGACTAGAGGGTGTTTTGGAAGAGGAAGAATCCAAAATTGCTAACTTTGATGCATTGTCTAAAATTAAAAATTATTTTAAAAAAATCCAACTGTATAAAAGTGTATTATGTAGTTATAACAACGTATAGAAACAATTTCAGCCCATTTGACCATGTGGATTGAAAGTTTATAATGTTTGAAGTGAGAAAAAAAATCTTTATTTTCATTCTTGCAAATTAGGATCAATAGACTTCAAGCCCTCTTAGAGTAAAATATTTGGTCTACACAAAAATGAGGATTTTGACTATTCATAAATATATGATGTTGGATTTTCTCATGAAAAATTTGAATCAACTTGCAATGCAAAGAAATTAAATGCATTGGCAATACACTAGTCTTTTTTTGATGATTTCTTGTGCAATGAGATATTTTTTAATTTGGAATCCAAATGGTTAAAAATTAGAGACAAATATTTAGAAAATTTGGGAAAATTTTCAAGAAATCAAGAACTTCAAATATTGCAAGATAATATTGCAAGATAATAGGGCTTGAGGTTAGAAGAAAAGTTTTTTTTCTTGAAGCCACTCTAACATAGCTAATAAAGTTTGACTCCTTTGAAAATGTGATTTGAGAACTAAATTGTTTTTGATAGTTGTATGCCATATTTTATTAGTAATATAAATGCCAAATTTCAATAGTTGATGAGATTTTTCGCAAATGAAGCCCCAAAGATGCCCAAATTGCAAAGGGTCCCCAAAAATTTAGGGAAAAAAAATTTATATTTCCACTAAGAGGATACATGTTCACATCTTGTGTCAAAATTTTATAAACATTTGACCAAAATTGACTTCATAGGGACCTATCCAGAGTTTCAATTGTTCATTCAATGGACAATTGGCCTTTATGGGTTAAAAATTGCCACTTGAATTCAATTGATTATTGTTGGTTTCACAATGTCTACCCCATACATAGATGCAATAGATGGAAGAGAAAATTTGTAAAGAAGGGTGGAGGTGGGAGAAAATTGGACACTTAAATTTTATATGTAAGATACACCCATTTAAAAACTTGCATGAATGAATTTACAAAAACTATAGGGTATTGGAAATATGCCCTTTTTAGCTTTTTATGTAAAAATACGGTCATCATTAGATGGTTTTTGAGGCCTCTAAGAGACTGCGGGTTCCCTTGTTGTGTGAACTCAGGAACAGACAACTGGCTTGCCACCTCAGTGCCCTGCGTGGTCGAGAGGCAACCAGGTCATTTCCGGATTTTTTTTTCAACTTCTTTTACCATTTGAAGAATTTAATTTAATTTTAATTTTTTTAATTTTTAATTTTTGACAGTCGGTTGTCCTTCACTGCTGGGAACAATGAGGGGAACAGCCTTGAAACAGTCTCTCCCAGGCCTCAAAAAACATGTAATGAAATGCAATAATTAAGGTAAATAGCCCCACATAAAATACCCTCTTAACTCAGGTGTATACCTTAAATTACAAGGAGTGATCCCCCGAGCTCCCCTTGGGTCTAAAGTCAATAAATTACTCTTTATATAATTATCCTTCATTACTATAAAAATAGATTGATTTAGTTTTTTAATCATTTTTTCAAAATCTACAATAACATTACTCAATGGAGCCAAGGCTAGACCACATGCATCTTGATCTTGTGATAATCAAGGTGCAAAAACTCTGAAATTTTCATTGGGCGAATAAATGTAGAATTATAGACTCTATGGTGAAGTGGTTAACTTTGTATTCTATGACCTTACCCACAAAAAATTAGAGTCCCTCATATTAAATAAGGTGGGTACCCCCCAAATAACCATTTTTTGCTAGTATTCTTAGTTATTATTATTAAAATGGTCAATTTTTTATAGTTTCTTGTTCGCAAGTGAAAAGAAGTTCAATGTACCAAAGAACACAATATTTGGATACTACCGTAGAATCTTACAAGCTTTGTTGAATATCAATAAAATTTATTTTTCAACTTTAGGAGTTAAAAAGGGATTTCAATCATTTTCATCATCCAAAATATTGAATTAATAAATTTTTAATAACTGTACAAATATCTAATACAACATGCTACTAAGTATTGTTTTATTTGGGCTAGTGTATACTATTGGTATTCTCTCCATATAATCATTTATTTTTGGTGTACTAAATTACTAATATCCTCTCCATATAATCATTTATATTGATTACTGCTTTTGTGAGGTGCAACACATCCTGAATGTATGAAAGGACAAGAATGAGTGATAAAGTTAAGATTTGTTTTATAAGGAAATCATTTTTATAAGGTCAAAACACCCATTACCATTCTACAGTCCAATTCCATTAGTAGACCAACCCAATTCCGTCACCAACTTTGGCCCCAATTCCGCCTAAAATCCCCCCCAATTCCATTCCTTTTATGACAAAATCAGAGAATTCTATGACAGAATCAAGGATTTTTATGACAACAAGGATTACGTGTCACTCCATTAATAGAGAATATCTAATACTTGATTAGGCGGTAATGGATTGTTTATGGGACAATTTTGACCCCACTCTATAAATGGTTTTGTAATTTCAGGACTGACCACTTCAAAAATTCACAGAAATTACAATTTTAATGGGAAAATTATAATTCTACTTGGGTTTGATCCATGAAACAAAAACACACCTCTGAAAAATATGTTCCCTTCTTGAAATTAACCCCCAAATAGTCAGATTGCAAATCAGGGGGGTGATAGGTAGTTCTACCTTATAGTCTAATTAGCCTCATGGAGATTTTCAAGTTAACCTTCAACTACAAGTATGTATAGTTTCATTATTCAAAAATTATATAAAGGATCAAATAAATAAAAATTTCCTTGTTTTTTTCATTTTAGCAATTGTAAGAAAATCAAGTTCAATCTATTTTTGTACCTCAAATTGTGATCAAGTTCATTGAAAGTGTGTTTGAAACAACCTACATCATTAGATGTGAATCAGGCCTTCGGGAGGGCCGTTTCAGGCTGGTTCCCGTTGCTAGGAACCAGCCTAAGCGGTCTGGATAAAAAAAAATTAAAAAATTAAAAATTAAAAATTAAAAAATTAAAAATTAAAAAATTAAAATGAAGAATAAAAAATATTAATTTTTTTTTTACAAAAAAAATAATTTTTTAATGCCTGCTGACGTGGTTGTCAGCAGGCTATGTGGTAGAGTTCCCGACGCAGGGGAATGCCAGGGAACTCGCAGCCCTTAACTGTTGCAGAAAATCATGTAATGTGATTGGGTTTTGGCAATAGGTACCAGGAGTTTTCAAGATTTTTGGCAGTTATCATTATAATTCCCTGAAATTATGAATTCTTTCAAAAACAATTAATTTTTGCTGAAATTAAAAAGAAACTATGGTATATGCAAAACTTATGCCAAATATTTTTGGATAGATGTTCTAAAATCGTTTCTTCAACATACATACATATAGATTTGGAAGATGTAGAAAGAGTGATGATGTTGGTTTTAAGCAGGGCGTGATTTTATTGTACTCACCTTACTCATTCCAAATTTCAAAAAGAAAAGAAAATCCTCATGAAAATTTCCATGGGTGAAATTTCCAATTTTGTTTTGTTAATTAAGTTGCCATGTTTTCGATTAGTTGTGGTTTAGGTGATAGCTCATGTAGTTAGGTGACAACTCACACAACACAAATGTTTGGGAGGTATACATTGAAAGCATATAATGATCACAAGATGTACATTGGAAGCCACTATTATCACCTACATTGAAGCATAGTTGATTTTCAGTCTATGGTTGGAAATACAATAACGCATATAATGAGAGTAGGTTGAGTGGAATTTTCATAAAAAAAATTCATGGTAATTTTGTTTTTGAAGAAAAAAATGTAAAAAAATATGAAATCCTTCTGAAATCTATTTTTGTAAATGGGGAAATTTTTCCCCTTGCCATACCCATTCAACAGATATGCTAAATTCCTTAACCCCTAAATGCCCAAGGCCTGTTTTGAACTTCTTGGAATTTGCTCTAAATTGAACAAAATACTAATATTTTGATAAGTTGTATCAATTTATTTGAATTGCAACCGTACAAATTCAAACTACACATGTTAGAGATCTCATAGGAAAAGAAAACACAACAATATCACTTATGGAGTGAAAGATTATAACGTTTGACCATGAGGGTGTTAAAACTGCAAAAGTGATGTGAAGTCTTTCAATCTTCTTTTCACAAGTCAAATCTAAAAAGTTGGTGACCAAAAAAATATGAGGTTAAAAGGCCTAACATTTATAATCCGAATCAATTCATGGCTTCTCAAAATCTACTCCATAATTTTTTTAAATGAATTTCGAATGTGATTTTTTCTCTAAGATCTAGTGTATTTGAGGCTCATTTCCAAGAACTCTCAGCAATACGGGAAGCCAAGATTGCAATGGGTACCCTTGCACAAAATCTTGAATAGAAAAATCACTATCATTTATTTTCAAGATTGGATTTTTGATGCTAAAACTAGACTTCAAGAACAACTTTCCAAAAATATATCTACTAAAAATAGCAACTTGGTTAGGTTTTATTTAACTTAAAAGTTTTGCAAACACCAAATTTGGGTGCCTCAGGCATTTAGGGGTTAAGTGATCGGAAAGGCTACGTTAGATAAAAAATTCTTGTAATTTTTTCCAAGGTCTGGCACTCTGGCGACTAAATGTAAGGACTAAGGAGTCGGTCCGGATGGATGACCAGATACCGGATGGACGATAAATGGATGATAAACTCACCAAATCCTGAACGCCGATCCTCAGAGTCCTTGCCACACAATCGCACTTGTATTGCTGAGAGTGAGGTTCAGATTAGGGTTCTTCGGGATTGTTATTCTCCGGAATTGAAGCAAGAGTGGCCCTGATCGTGACTCTGGTTTCCGAGGGTTATCTTTTGGTTTGCAAACGAGGACTTCGGGATTATAATTCTCCAGGGTATTCCATTTCTCCTCAGCTTGCAATGTGAGAATTGGAGGGTTTGCATGCCTGTAGCCATGGAGAACAATTTGAGTGAAAGCGGAAGTGATTACTTCGATTGTGTGACGGACAGGAGCGGAAGTTCGTCGGAAGAGCTCGAGTACCAATTAGGGCCAAATAAAGAGGTGACATTAAGCGGGGATTCGAAAGGGAAAGGTGAAGTGCAAAGAACACCGACCGTCAGAAGGTTTCGGCGGACTGACAACGACCGGAGGCAGATTGAGAATGCAAAGACGGAGAAGACCACCGTTGCTGATTCGGAAGTGAAAAGTACTCAAACGGGAGATGGATATGACATTTGCGGTTACGAGCTTCGAGCTCCGCCTCGTAGCAATTACGCCCTGAAGCGCCTGAGCATGGACGCTGCTGCGGTTCGTCGGAAGGAAGACGAAAAATCTCAATCAATGAGGTCTAAGGTATTAATTTTACTAATTCACAGCTCCTTCATAGCACGTGTTCAGAAGTGTAATATGATCATTGTCTTTGAATTAGGGTTGTTGTTATGATTGTCCAGCGTTCCTTAAGGCAAGTGTAAGGATCGCTGTTATATTTGCTAAGCATTCAAGTGTGCATCATTTTAGGGTTGCATTTGTGGATCCCTCTTTCAGAATATCAGTCATGTGAGTTTCACCAATTGACAGGTCATTTGGGGTATCGAACCGGAACTCTGGGTATAAGAGGTTCTGGTTACCAGAGATGACTTAATATCAATAGTTCCACTCAAATTGAGAGTTTGTGCTCAATCCTCCAAATTGTTTGAGTGATATCTTGCTACAACACGCCTCTTAACTTGAGATCACAGCGTGGCCAATATGGCAGCAAAGTACACACGGAGCCAACCAGTTTTTCGTTATTTTGAATTTTCTTGCTCATTGTTCGGTCAAATCATGCAAGCGATAACTTGTCGGAAAGTCATGAACAATGCGCTTCTTTGTGGTTGTCAGTATTCAGATCACAGCGACCGATTGATGTTCGGTGTCCAGGGTTTCAAATGACGTTAGCAATTATTTTATACTGCCCCGTGATCTGATTGTTCGACCAAGTGATCTCAATGCTTTCCGCTTGTGGATGCAGGTACAAGAGGAAGTAATGAAGGTCCTCTTTGGGCCACCGGATGCGAAGACTCCTGACGAGGAAAAATACGAATTAGTAGAACAAGAAGACGTAACTCGAGGAGTGGGACGCACAGGGATTCTCTTCCGGTTCTCAATGTGGGCAACGTTAGGTTTTATCACTTGGGTTTTGGGTGGACGTCGAGCAAAAGTTGGTTGCTCTGAGTTTTTTCCTAATGTTCGTGAAAGGGACCCCGTTCCAAAAGTCATCCTCAGGAAGCAAACTAAATAAGGGTGTCAGCGTTCAATACTTGTGCTCTGATAATGGAGGAGATTTGGGCACTACGATTTGAAACATCTGCGAGGGCCTAGTTCTTTGAGACGGGATGGATCATGAAGGGATGAATTTGGAAAGAATCGACTGAAATCCTGAATCTCTTTATGTGACACCCCTTTATCATCATCAAACTATTTGGTGACCTCTACGCGGCAGTTTTTAGCCATTGTAACACACATACAGCTCAAGAATGTAACATCGACCATCCGTCTTTAGCGGTGCACTTTTTGTAGAAGAGAGTTCAGATTTCTGCTTTGATGTAAAAACTGTGCAAATGACCCTCTTCTTCCTCGACCTGTAACGCATGCTCCCGTATAGCTCAAGCAGACAATGTAATATGATATCTCACTTGGGGTTTAACTTTCTTTAGTGTACATCAGCCGCGCATCTTTCAGAAAGAATTCAAGTGGGCTACTACCCCAATTGCATTCGCTGTGTAGAAATTCCCTTCCGACATGTTTAACTTGAATCGGAGATCTTAAATTTTGTACCGTCATATTGATAGATATACTTTTTTATTTGCTCTCGTTCTTGAGATCCAACCGTCTTACATACTGCAATCGTGTGACTTGGGACTGTGAAAACGAGAATCGGTTTGTCTACATTGCTTTCCTTCGGCGGACTCCGCAGAATAGGCTTGCACGCTACAAGAGGTAACGAAAGCTGGGTCTGTATTTCTTTGGGCTTTGCATGCACTGAAGAAGGTTTACCCCAGTTTCTTTTTGAAGCCAGTGTCTGTTTAGATTCCGAGCCCAATGTCCACTGCCCCGAGCCTGCTTGCTGGGCTCGAGGGTGGATGGCACATTATTTTTGAGGAAGGCCCCAGAGGTGAGTCAAACCATAAAGGAATAAGTTCCTTATGGTTTGATTCTGCAAAATAATTGCATGTAGAACAAATGCACTTCAAGGCCAACTGGGCTTTCGAATCTGTTGGGTACAGGCTCTTTGTGCACACCACATACCCCTTTGGCAAAACCTGCACACAGGAACAAAGATTGTTTCATTCATGGTTGGCTAGAGCGAGGGGCCAATTCTAGGTAGGGGCCAATTCTAGGTGGATGAAGGAGAAGGCTCAAAAATTGTCCATATGGTTGTTTGTATGGAAGAAACTCTTTGATGTGATCCTAGGTGTGTGGTTTTAGAGTACTCATCAAGTGAAAGGTGTGACTAGAATGTGTGCTCTTTGCTCATAAATGAGTTCTTAACTACCTAAAGCTTAAGCGAAATCTAAAGTGTAGTTAATGGAGTGTAGTAAATTCTTATTAACAATGGGGATTGAATTGAAGTAATGACTTGTCAATCTTTTTAGTGGAGAGTGTAGACATGCCTATGGTATCATTTTTGACATCAATTGTGGATGCATTAAAGAGTCAAAAGAACATCCTAAGCATTGTATTTGTCATCAACTATAGATGCATTAAGGACTCACAAGAACATCCTAAGCATTGTATTTGTCACTTTTTGGACTCACTTGCTCTATTGAAATCCATGTTTTTATTGATAACTGCTAGAACTTATGAGCATAAATAGCGACCCACACCCCTTCCACTTTGAAAAATTGTTTCTAATTCATGCACAGTCAAAAAAATCTGATTAAAATTGTCACTGATGTGTTCCCCATTTCTCTTCCTACCAAAAAAATATACTACACAATAAATATTTCCATGGACAGATTTCTCCAGAGGGCTGTTTTCCTTTAGATGGACGCCTTCTGAGCCTTCTATCTTAGTAGGCATTACATATGACATTGTCACAACGAATACAAAATCCATGTTCGATCCCATCTTTTTTGGCTTTTTAAAAAGAAGTCTTTCAGGTTCAGAAGTTCTTGCCACGTAGTTTAAAACCATCCGAAATGACCAAAGTGCACAGTTCTTTGAGTTTCCTGGAGTTTCCCTGCATAAACCTTCGCTCCACCATAGTTTTCCAGTGTGGTTACGAACAAAACAAACAAACTACTTACCTGCATTCTAGCATCAACTTTTTGCATATGCGGTGACATCCCGGTACATATACATTGACAATATTGAAGGGTCCAGTATGCAGGAATGGGAGAGTTGTAGATCTACAAGGATATTAACCCAGTAATCTTTAATTCTGGAATGAACACAGAAGTTGCGCATATGAATTGCAGCGTTCAGCCTGCATAATTTTTCCTGATAAACAGAATACAACATGATCTAAAATATGACCCAAATCATATTTCACATTAACCAGTAAGGAGCTCAATTAAAAAAAACAAGAAGAGCATCTGTAACTCTCAGAATCAAGAGAAAAATTACAGCTTGAAAAGAAGCTACAGTAGCGCTATCAACAGTTTGATCAAATACTCCAACTCACGCAAATCTCCGCTCAAATGGCTCTATTTTCTATGCCAAATTTGTAAACAAGCATGTTCTTGAACTTGTTGTCTCTATGTACCTTTAAAAACTCCAGATATAACTACAAGTGTAACTTTTAAAGACCTCTCAGAGTTTAGGGTGCTACATCATGTATTCCAGATTCTCTATTCGGTTAATTAGTAAATCTAGTGGCAAGGCTCAAATTCTCCTTGATCACCTGAGTCAGTGCCGTGTGGAGGCTAATACAGTCTCTGTCCTATGAATGTGGCTGACTTAAAAAGAAAAAAAAACTTGCTCCCTGAACCACCTTCTGTTTAATCCATCCTCGTCTCTTAGCGCTGTTTTCGTCCGAAGAAACTGAACCCTGAAAAAAAGCTCAAAACGATACATCAAGTAGTTGCATATAATGGACAAATAACCTCTTTCGAAAATAAACATGCCAGACTGGATAGTAAATTACTTCGGACAAGTGAAGGATACACCATCGTCACAAGTAATAACACATTGTGTTAGCTGAAGATCATATCTACTTTCAGTACTGCTCTCACTTCTTTTCTTCTCTTCCAATGAAACGATTCTTCGTTTGCGTCAAAGAAAACTTTCTTCCTTTAGTTACCGAAGATGAGCTGGATCTCAGATTGAAAGAGACTAAATCCAAGACATGATACAAGAACTAGAGAGGGGTCACTTTCATACTTCTAAGGATGCATTTAGCACATTTTCAATAGCAAGTGATTCATCAAATAGCCTCAAGGCTGCAGAAGCTTTGGGAAGAAAACTGGCTAGCTCAATCTATTTCCCATTATAACCCTCAAGGGCCACAAGCCCAAAAAGTTTCATGGTTTTTAAGCACTTTTGAGAGGGTGACATGGGGACTTTTCCGAGTCAGTATTGATTTGGTTTAAAGCAACACTTGCAATGTTCTTCACTGATTCTGGTGACATAAAATTTGGCCCCATCCAAAGTCTATTGTTTTCACAATATGATCAATCAAATTGGTCGTTTTAAAACCACGAAAATCTCACTCCCGTAGGGGTGAAACTAACGTTATAGTTTCCTCTCCCTGTGTGATAAGTAACCAGATGATTTCTCTTAAACCGGACGGACGGACTCTCTCTAGGCACTGATATGAGTACCAGTTTATAACCACCTTGAGCTTGTAACTAATGCTAGAGACTTTCATTATGATTACCTTGCTGGAGACTTGTCATTGGATTTTGTCGACGTGGAGGGTCGGTTTGCAATTTGCGTTCCTGTAGAAATGGACGTCCAATGAATTAGCGAGGTCAGACACATAAACGATCGTCAGCTGCATCTAGTATTTCCCGACAGTGAAAAAGAAAACAGCAACTTGTTCATCGTCATTGGATGGGCAATAAAATATCGAAAAGTCACGGAGCTGTATGATAATCATGCGCACACTGCAAGAAACGCATCATATTCAATTATGCAATTCCGGTAACCGATCTGGTAAGTATGTGATTAGTATATTACCGATATTCGTACCCTCAATTTGTCGAGTTCCATGCATATCTCGACAAAATCCGGTCTCTGTGAGGGATCCTCATGCCAACATCTCTCAATGAGCGATAGTAACATTTTATCCTGTATGAATGCCGAGTTCTTGTTGCACTCAGCACGAAGAGGTGGTCTCTGGGTGCCCTTAATTACACCATCCTTAAACTTTGAACGAGAACCCTGGAGGACCGAATCAATGATAATCCCTGTAAGAACCTCGGATGCCACAATGCCAAAGCTGTAGACATCGATTTTGTGAGGATAATCGATAGGTAGAGTCCTGTCTTTGAGCTGCCGTAAAACTTCCGGTGCAGAGTACCTAGTGGTTCCATTTCCTGGAATGAAATTACCCGCGGTCCCAGACCTAGAACCTCCAAACCGAGCACTACCAAAATCCGCAACTTTAACAAGATAATGCTTTACAGTATCCGCTGTCGCAATCTCGCTGATAAGGATGTTGAGAGACTTCAAGTCGCAATGTACCACATTCACATTCTCCTGGTGCATGTGTCGCATTGCTTTTGCAACTTGCAATAGGATGTCGACTGTGGCATCCGCCATAAACGGTGGCCGCTTGTCACCATGGACACGATTCATTTCCACGATGAACTTGTAAAGATCATTCGACATGTATTCCATGAAATAAGAGCGCTCACGTACTCCATCCAGCTTGCCGAAGCTGTAGATAAGATGTGGGTGAGAAAACCTTTTCAAAAATTCAAGCTCCATGTCAAAACTTTGAGAGTCCTTGAAAATCTTTTGAATAAACTGGCCACCTCTCCATGTTATCAACTGTATAAGAGCGTCGCCATCACCATACTTATAAAGCACCCTCACGAATTGCACATCAGCAGCCTGTATCTCGCTAAACAACTTTGAGGTCAGGCTCGGATGCTCACAATTTCCGTCCAAGCATCGTCCTGGTTGATGATTGCCAAAGTCACACAATTCTTTCCCGGTAACCCTCCATTTCTGCAACGTCTGCTTCAACGTTTTCCGGTCTTTCAATGCCTCCTCGAGCATACGTGAAGGAAAATGTACTGTCATGTTTGCTACATTTTCTGTGTCCCGAGGCTTTGACCAATATGGGTCAAAAGGTAAAACGTTACTGTGAATAATGATGCCAGGGATGACTTCCTTCAACGATTTGGCTTCGATCCATATTATCGGATGCAGGGCCTCATGCCCGATAACTGTTCTTAACCATTGGTCTGTGGCGTTAGCAAAGAAGAAAAACTCCTCCGAACGATGAGCAGCATGGCACAGGTTACTCAAGTCTAGCAACTGTGGATGTTCAAGGTCAAGCAAGGATTCACATAACAACCTAATAAAGCACTCGGGTCGATCCAATTCAGTGTTACGTCGCTCTGCAACAGCTGAACATTCGGTATGAGCATCCGATATGCCTTCAACACAACCAATGCGACCGTACTGAGGCTCATGGAGACATCTTCTCAACTCCTGCGCAAGTTCCCAGTGCACCTTCATAGTGTGTTGTTGAATGAGCTAGAAGACAACAGGCTCCAAGCGCTAGCTGATCTCCCCACTGCTGGCGTATGCATTAACCCTCTCTCAATTCTGGCCTTGTGTCTAATGAAATACACAAGTGGCTCTGGAATCCGATTTCAAACCATCCGTAACGTCCTGTTCAGATTGAACTGTTACAAAACAGAAACACCGTATTCTTGTAAGTGACAAAATTGGCGCTCTTTCAGACACCCATCTCGAATCTCACATCTATACTAGTCCTAGTTTATAGAGCTTTGTGCACATGAGTGTAGCAATTTTTAAGTTCTGAAAGAAAAAGTGTAGGACAAGGCCTTACCCTGCCACCTCTACCTACACGAATCCAACAAAAAATTCAAAATCCAGCTTGATGAAGCTCAAGGCTATGTCCCAGCTTGACCAATATACTGCAGCACTTCATGATATTTTACATCGAGGCTTGACAATACAAGTTTGAAATAAAAAAGGGAAAGTGTTCAGCAGTTGAAAATCTGACCGTCTCTCATTTGATCTCGAAAGAGATTTGCTGGAGTCACCGGTTGCAACACCATGAGCTCAGTGCAAGTCGATAATCGCACTTATTGACGGGGTGATTCCGTCACTTGGGTGCGGAACTACGGCGAGTACTACTTCTACACCTTCCGCCGATGGCTCTGCAAACCCTCGGAACAGCAAGGTTCAAAGCTTCACACTTGAAATCTCACACTGATAGTCATAAGTACGTATCAAGCTTAATTTGCATGAAATTGGTACAAACAGGTGAGAACATTACATTACATGCGGTAGGTGCTAGGAGCTGTAAGTTTGCGACGCATCCTAGCAAGCTACAGCGTCACGGCGACTTGAATGCCAAGAGTGTCCTTCCTAATACCTAACGCTGCTTCACCCATTCCACGTTCTGTGCTTTTCCTTTTCCTTCTCCTTCATCGCCATCTCTTGCCTCGTCTGCATTCGAAGAGAAACGGCAGTGAAAAATCTAACCAACCCAAAATTTCTAAACGCAACACGCCCGCACCCGCACCCGATATGGCCCTGAGGGTGAACCAGCTCCCTTCTCCATTCCACCCTTATGTACGTGCGGTGTACATATCCTACCTCAAATGTACCCCATAGGTACATGATGGCGGAATTGAGGAGACTGGTGGTAATAGGGTGGTTCACCCTTGATCTCTTTGTCACTATTTCACCCGTCATGTTCTCATCTGCACAATTTTTTTGTCCTAAGTTAGGTTAACCCTAGAACGTGGGGGCAAACACTAAAGGTTTGTTCTCACTTGGCGTTTAGTAACAACGGTTATAAAATCATAATACCTCCGCCTAAGATAGAAAGGTTTAGGTTTTATGAAAACATTTGCCTAAGTTGGTTTAGCAATGGTTTGGCGTAATTAGGGTCATCTTAAGTTATCAACTCACCCCAAAATAACCCCTAAAATTTTACATAAATCTTCTCAACAATTCTACAAAATCTTGATTTTCTCCATCAATCTCCACCCTATTTTCCATTTGCCCTAACAAACCTCCATTTTTCACTCAATTTCTTCCATAAAACAAAAAACACTATTCAACAACTATTTGACAAATGGTTTAAGCTCTATCCCTAACTCATTGCCATGATTTTCCTAACACTTTTTGTTTATTTTTCACTCTAATTCTTCACAAGCTCTACAAAACACACATACACAAGAAATTGCAAGAGAGAGTAAAGCTCCTAACCCTAACTTATGTTGATCATTTTGTCTAACACTTTCTAGTTCATTTTTGCCCCAATTTCTCAAGAGCCTTCTCAAAACACATATGCACATGAAAACTAGAAGAAAGAGGGCTAGAAATCCTAATTTTGCATATATAAAACCCCGCAATGCACTAATTTCTATAATTAATTTTATCCTACCTTGATTTACTATTAATCTGCTAATTTAGTATACAACCCCCTAAATTACTGTAAAACCTTATTTTAGTGTTTCTTTCACTATTTTAGTGTTTCCATCACTACTCTAGTATTCTAGTAGTAGAATTATTAAACTAACTTCTTTTGTGTTTTTCCCATTTATTATTTTTTTGGTTTTCAATTACTTCTAGTTTCATTTCCTACTTTGAGTCTTTTGTTTTTAATTCACTTTTGTATGTTTTGTATTTCTTATGTTTTTAGTTTGTAATTCAATTCTAATTCAATTCCTTACCCATAGTATTTTGTTTTCATTTTGTTTTTTGGTTAATTTTTATATTTGTTATCATTTTGGTTTTCTATTTAATTCTAATTTCATTTTTGTGCTTAGTACTATTTTGGTCTTCATTTTATCATCATTTGTTGTTTGCCTAATTTGGTTACTTTACCTTAATTTCTTTTAAGTTCAATTTCCTTATTTTATTTTTTAGAATTTTTCTTTTGTATTCTCCTAATTGCATTTCCTAGATTTTTGCCTAACCTCACAAAATCCCTATGTGTAATGACAAATTTCCTAATTGGTGGTTGTAATTTAATTCAAAGTACTAATACTTCTGGACTTGTAAATTCATGTACAATGTTTAGATTTTTCCTTTTCTAGAAAGTGAACTAGTATTGTGGTTCACATGTACTATCAATCCCATGCACAATACTCTAGCTTGCTTACCACATTGAAGATCCAAATCTCATCTATCTTTAGAATTACTTCAGACAATCATCAAGCTTGACTATAACAAAGATTAGAAGCTAGATCATCATGGAAATGGAAATATTTTGCCTAAAGAAAAAGTACCTACCATTATAGTCAACAAACATAGCCACCAACATTGATAAGATGAAGTTATTGTATGTTTTGGTCACAAACAGAATCCAAATGTATACCTTTGATGATCACTTGAAATCTTCAAAATACTTGCAAGAAGGTAGTATTTTTGAAGCAATGTTCAATCAATCAATCTACTAATTGATCATTTTGCTTGCTCTTCTACAACATTTAAATTCCAACAAACACAAAATTTGAAGAAATGTCAACTAAATAGGTGCATGAACTCCATTGACAAATGACAAACACTTTCACTAGTTAGGGAATAGAGGTGCAAAACTACAAAAGGTTGCCAAGTGGAGAATCTCCAAAGTAACAATTCATAACCCTAATTACATGAGAGCATGCATCGATTCAATCCCTTGCGCTCAAATAATTGTTAATGCAATAATTGAGGTTCTCTCGCAATTAGTCAAAACTCAAACAAAAATTAGAAATGAATACTAAGAAACAAGATAAAGGTATGTGCACACCTAGGCTTTTGAAGCATCAAGTGTTAGAAAATAATACTACCTAAAATAAAAGGTGGGTCAAATTCAAAGAATGGGACTTGGAGGACCTCCATTGTGATTTCAAGAGGAGTGCTTTCACTAATAATTGTGGAGCACATTCACACATGATGTTCTTAGTATGTAAAAGGCAAGGCCACGTTAGCTTGGAGCAGACAAGTAAAAAACGGGTGTCACACCTAAAAGGAGTGCTTACAGCAAGTGTAGTCATATCTCCTTCTCACATGTTTGTTTCATTGCTTCTTTCATTAGATGAAATTCAACTAGATTGGAGGGCTATGAATTCCTAGAGTTTCTAGACTGTGGGAACTTGGCCATAACAACCTATAAACGTAGTTGAGAAACTACCATGTTAGAAAATAGTTATATTTTTAATGTTTTTTAAATTATTATTATCATTTTTTAAATGATTTTAAATTCTGAACACTAGTGGTTGGTTTCCAATATGGGGAACCAATTTGAAATGACCCTCCATGGTGTTTGAAAAACATCTAATGGCAACCATCTTTTATTCATCTTTCATTAGAATATTTTTGCAATTTGTGGACATTTGATTTTTATTTATTACCCTGAAGACATGACATAACAACTCGGATAGCAAATTTTTCAAGTGAGATTCTCTTGTCGTCTTTTTGAAAGGCTTTGGAAATGAGAACCATTATGAGAATTGAATAGATTGTGATTCAAAATATTTGGATGTTGTTCTCTTATTAAATCTTGGGTCTCAATTTAGAATCAAATAGAAATACTGTGAAGTTGCTCTTTCACAATGCAATCTTTACGGTTCTCGTTGAAATTTTGAGGTTGTGGACAACTATGTCATGTCATAGTATTCATGCTATGTCATGATAGTGAAGAACGACTTCTTTGTCTACTTTGTGGGCACCGCTTAGCTTAGAATTCCTCATTTCAAGCTTTCCGTGTCATTCAATATGTGTTTTGTGTGTTTGTAGTAATAGAATTCTAGTTTCTTCCAAAGCTATTTTTGCTTTGATATTATTCTATGGACATGTTCTTCTTTCTCTTAATTTGGGATCTTATTCAAGCTCCTATGTCTTGTTAGATTTTTCTGTAAGATGGTTTGGTGGATCATTGTTGTTCAAGGTGGTGTTGAGGATTGCTTGAATTGAATATTGGTACGGCCACAAGATTCAAAAACTTTCAAAACCCCACCTAGCCTTGGTGGGATTTGTTGAACATCTTTGGATTCCCGTTGTCAATTTCTCATCAACTCTTTAGTAGGAGTCCTCTCGATATGGTTTCAGAATTTTTGTCTAGTTTTGGTGCAAAAGAATTAAAAATGCGGACACTTAGAGGTAATTAGAATCAATAATTGCTTATAGTAGACCTCTAACTCTTGAGAATTTCACATAATTAGGGAGCCACGTCTTTGACAGGACTCCCTATCAAAATCAAAGAGCCTTGTTTGTAACTAATATAGTGATGTTACAGTAAGATTTTGCCATAACTTCTATTGTGTATGAAATGATAATATTGGCATGGGCTTTGGGGTATCAAAATAACCACTTGAATGGGTGATTTCCAAAGGTCATATTTCACTAAACAATATTTTGTAAACATTAGATAAGATTTTGGGGCAAGGGAGGGCCATTTCAAGCATGTTTCCTACCTTAGGAACAGTCAAAATCAAAAA
This sequence comes from Rhytidiadelphus loreus, assembly GCA_947034895.1. Lineage (NCBI taxonomy): Eukaryota > Viridiplantae > Streptophyta > Bryopsida > Hypnales > Hylocomiaceae > Rhytidiadelphus > Rhytidiadelphus loreus. The sequence continues at coordinate 48,748,936 of OX344761.1, read as the reverse complement.
TTATATTTAATTTTTTTTTTAATTAAAAAATTAAAAAATTAAAAAATTAGTTTTTTTTTAATATTATCTGACATGGCAATGCTCTTGCGACATTAGACTGCAATACTATACAAATTCTTGTAGTTTGGAAACTGCAAGAAATTGCAAAGAACTTGCAGTCTTCTAAAGAAGATAAATTCCCTCTAATGTGCTTGGAATGGGAATCTTCTATAGAAGTCTAGATTGGTTGTGGTTGTAGAATTGGAATACTGATGTGGTTTGTAGTTTTAATTGGAATGAGATGTTTAGTTTGTATGCGCACAAAGTAAGTAAACTAACTTCCATTTCAATTATGGTTAAACAAAAATTTGAGAGCTTCTTGAGAGTTTGCATGGACAATGAAGATTTGACATTCATGTGTATGTGCATTTTATTCAAACATCTATTCAATCCTTCAAAGTCTATACAAATTGATTGACCATATTTGACCACTTTTTGTCTTGGTGAGAACTGTACATTTTGAATTTTTGGGCTTCTAGCTTTTGCTTGCAATCAATTTCAAAGTCTATAACCTTGGAACAATGAACACAAATATGGAGTTTGCTTGCAAAAGGTTCAAAGTAGAGTACTCCATTCTTGATAAGATAAGGCAATGATTGCTTGAGTCTTGGGATGTATGGTTGCTATTGAATTGATGATAGTAGTTAGGTCCAAAATTTGAATTTCTTCGTGTATGGCATTCTTTTTGGATGCTAATTGAGATTTCCAAAAAAATTAATAGACATAGAATTTTTTTTATCAAGATTCATAGATTTGGAAAGAGTTTTCCAAAGTTGAAGAGTGCAATCAGCAAGTGTTGTGGTCATTTGGGATAGAATTAATATTGTAGCTGAACTACCTAAATTCACATTGATCCTTTTCATCAAGAATTTTATCAATTCTACTCAATGTGTTCTTAGACTTCCAACTACAATGATTGTGGTTTTTTTGGTGCCTTTCTAATAACAAATTTTTGGAATGACGCATGTGTATTCCTCAAATTGAATGAACTTATGTGATGCCCTTTGGTACTTTCAATTTTCATTTGGATGATTTTTCTTCCGTGTTTTTGCTTCATTGCATTTATTGGTTAGGATTTGGTTGTCTTCACTTAGGGTTCCCATACAAGCAATGAAAGTAAATGTGAATCATAAGAAACCAATATATGAATTTATATTATTTCAATTTATGTCTATTTAAGAAAATGAAATTTTTTCCGCGTGTAGTAGAGCAATTGGCCTTAACGCATCTATTCAAGCTTATTTCTTCAATTCATATACATTGAAATAATTGAAATGAAGTACTGAAATCAATATATGATTTTTTCTTATTTCAATTTTTATAGATTGGAGAAAACAATTGCTACTTTGTGTGCACTAGGTCAATTAGCCTTTATATGCCAATTGAAGCTCACTTTATTCAATTCATATATATTGAAATAAAATAAATAAAATATAGTTTTTTATCCTTATCCAAGTCATCACAACACCCAAAAGTTATCTTTATTTCTCCTTATTCCAATGCTATATAATGTCTACCACATATCACACTATCATTGCAAATGGGTCTTCCTTTCTTTGATTGACCATCAATGTTATTGTGTACTAGTTGACTGTCTAACTAGGCTCAACATTCCAAGAGCATAGCAAGTCTGAACACAAATACAACTTTCAGTATAATAGCACCCTAGGCCTAGCCCCTTTAACTCTAGGTGTGTATGTACTTTAAGCAAACAAAAAACTCACTTCCTATGGCTAGACTGAGCTACATAGGTCATAGGACGTTGCAATGGTGCAAATGTACTAATACAATATTGATATTATAAAAAATTTGAACCCTGAAGAAGTCCGTTTAACTTTTGGTAGCAATGCAAATATAGGGAAAATAAAAAACAAGTTGTTTATTTGACATTTGTCTCCTAAAATCATGAAAACATCACATAAAATATGGATTTCTGATTGAGCTTGATTAGAGGAGGTTTGGACATTGCATCCATCTCCTAGTTGAAGCTCAAGGCATCTTCAAAATCCATAATTTCCTTTGTGCTTCCAAGTGAAACGTCCTCACCTTCATCAACTTGAAATTACAATCAATGTTGACCAAGGTGCATCCACCATTACATGTGATTTGGGGCCTCCAAAAGCCCATTTTAGGCTTGTTCCCTTCACTATTCCCCCCAAAGTGAAGGAACGGTTGGTTGTCAAAAAAAAATTCAAAAAAAATCAAAAAAAAGAAAATTAATTCTTCAAACGCAAAAAAAAGTTGAAAAAAAAATTGAGAAATGAGATGGTAGCCTTTTGGCCACTTAGGACCCCTGCAGTGTCACTACAATAGTCATGTTCCTTGGTTATTACAGCATTTTAACTCATGGTCTCCCGGAGGCCCAAAAAAACATCTAATTTTTCCTTCCCTGTGCCACTTAATGTGTTGGTTATCTTTTTTTTCTTCCTCCCTCCTTCAATCTCATTTCTAGTCCTTAAAATTACCAAAGTAACTAGATAGGCAAAGTTCTTAGAAGTCTCAAAAAAGTTCATTTGGAATTGGTTGCCCAATTTTTGCTACACTTTTTTTTCCAAATTGCGTGGTATAGAGGTAGGACCCATTTCCAATTCACTCAAACCTTATCACTCAACAATTCACAAATGAAAATTTCAAATTTGCAATGTGGTTGAAATTCAAAATTTGCAAAAGAATGCAAATTACAAATTAATAATGCTACCAAAATTACAATACTTCACCCAATCCTACACCCAAAGGAAGTTGAATAGATCAATTCTATCACAACAATCACAAAAAGATAACAACAACAAATCCAAAACAAATGATTTGAAAAATTGGAATGCAAATGTGGTATTTTATCACAAAAACATGGATGGATAGATCATACCAATACCTGAAAGTTTGAGATCTAAATTTTTTTGAATTTTGAACACCTCCCAAGACATTCAAGGTTACCACTAATGCAAGAGGGTTCATTTACTAGGAACACCTAGCTATCTAAAATATAAAAAATTAGTGTTTGCAATAACTAATGATGGCACAATCAAATGCAAATTTGCAGACATAAAAAGAGCCATAGAGGTGCAAGTGACATAAATGAGTACAATCTCTAATAGAACAGGGAAAACACACAGGAAGAAGTAGGCCATGAAGGTGAGCACAAAACAATGGCAATGGAAGATTCAAAGCTTATAAAACATTGATGCTCTACAATAGGAGCATTGCTGGTAGGTGCTAATGGCTCCAAATCCCTCCAACTAATTATGGCTAAGTCAAACCATAGGAAAATGGACAAGGCAACAAAGCATTCATTAGATGAGTTAAATGACAATTCAAACAATCAAATCATCAAAATTAGGCAATGTGGGCTACAAAGTGACAATATTGTGAGGTGATGTCACATCAAGATTTTAAAATCATGCTCCTATCCCTAAGCCCCTATGGAAATTTGGTGACTTTTTTAATATTATTTCTATAAACAACATAGAGTGATTAGCCACACCAATTTTACTATAGTAAAAATGCTAAAATTAGTAAAAAATATTTTCACTATCCAACACCATTCTTTCCGTCTTTGCCTATCTTTTCCTTCATCATGCTATTTATTTATGCATTTCGCATAACAAAAAATCTGAGGCGTACAAAGGGCTGCGATTTCCCCCTGTTGCAATTAGAATTTTTTTTTTTTTTTTTTTTGGATCTGACATGGTACTACCGGTGCCATGTCATCGCCACGTTAGATTGACAACTTTTTTAAAATTTTATTTTATTTTTATATTAAAAAAAATTAATTAATTTAAAAAAAATCATTTTTAATTTTAATTTTTCTGTACTTGCATTGCAGGGCTGCCGAAAATAAAAAACTGGCAGCCTCTTTCAGGCCTCAAATTTTCCTAATGAATCAAGAAGCTCTTTTTGCCTTTGTGTACTTTATCCAAAAATTTGTTTAACATTGGTTATCTACACAGCTTAGTGAAATTAGGTTGCTTTAACAATTAGGTTGCCTTACTCCAAGAAAGTTACTTTACAAGCCATCAAAGTCAACAATGATTTCTACAAATATTTTCATTTGTACTTATGGAGATTCATGAGTCCCAATTACAACAATTCCTAATTCAAAGTAGTACTTTCTTGTATTGTAACAACAAATATTTATATAGTATCAAATGTTGAGAAATAAGTGAGGGGCAACTTAATTTCATTGTTTAGTGTACCTAACAAAATTATTGACACAATTGACAAAGCATTTCACTTCATTAGTCTTATGGAATTTACAAATTACAATCAATTGTAGTTATATACTAATAAGATATAGCAATGCTCTTCATTCCCTCAGTCACCAATCCATTCCAACGGGTTTTATTTTCACAATTTGGCATCCATTTGCACCAAGATAATAGGCCTTGCACCATGCCTTGAAACACAAATAGTATTGAAAGGGCAAAAAATCACCAGAAAATTTCAAATTAAAAAAATCTTGAATGAAATCATGAGATTGTGGATGGAAACAAAATTATGTATATGTGATATGTTCTAATGTGATATTCAATATAGTGCACTATAACATTTAATATCGACACTTTGGCACTTCATAAAAAATGAAAAAGAAAGAAAAACCCGTCCTAAATTTTATTTAAAAAAAAAGAAAATGAGCTAATCTACCTCAATTCCCCCCTCGCAATAAAAAACCACGGTCATGGGTCCTCTGGAATGTTTTCAACACGGGTACAGGGCAGTCCTTCGGCCGGAGCAAAGATGCCCAAGAGGTTGTGGTTAGATCCCCAGATGGAGAGCAACCCTCGTGTTTCAGAACATTTCGCAACTTCGCTTGCAGCGTCGTCTTGCCGAATCGGATGCGTCAATCTTTTCGCTGTGGCGACGAAGCAACTCTTAGCGATACCCCGGATGCAGGAATTGGGCTTGCGTACTGATAAGGTAAGCTTGCCTATTACCAAGCTAATTCGCTACCTGGGTACCTTGGAGAAACTGTTTGGCATGGAAGCTCGCGCAATTTTTAGAGACTGAGAAGCCGGACAGAAATCAAGTAGAATCAAGCTGTATTGACAACAAATGGATTTTTTTGTGATTTTTCAAAGTTTGTTAAGGGGAAATTAATTAAGCATGGATAGGTCCATGCTAAACCGCACAGCGCAGTGTCATGATGCTACAGGGTTGCCTCTGATACGATAATGGATTGATCCGCAGGGAAGCGGAATTGGGTGACAGGCGGTGGAAAGGCTGCCCGGACGTGCTTCGACATCTTGGTGAGTTCGAACTTTTTGTTGTTCCATTCTAAACTGAATTTGTTTTTGGCAAATATACCAAATTATTTTATATCTTTATGTGGTTGCATGCATCCACTACGGCAGCTGACATTTTGACTCTCCCTTGATGAGTAAGAAAGAAATTCCATGCTTGCGGCTGAATTGTTTCCCTATCTTCTGCGAAACGCGATGGTCGAAGAAAATCTTTATTGTTGCGAAGAGGGTGCGCGTAAGACACTCGTTATGGGTTTCAAACCAGGTAATTACACTTTCATTATCTCAAGTCTGGAGTTTCTTTCTGTACTACTTCAAAAATCTGCGGTCTGCACTGAAACCTAAAGTGTGGCACTGAAGATTCCTTAACGATACAGAGATGTCTAAATCGATTTAGACAAAAGTACCGAGTGTATGGATTTCAGCCTTCTTACCCTTCCTCTTAGGATTCGTATTACGGATGTCTTGGTAGCGCAAGGATCAGATACTTGACTTCATACATGGAACAGGTATTTTGTTAAAATGGCGGTATCCATATGCCATTTTTCCATTCAATTTCTAGGACTGGTTTAGATTTCAGACCGCACAGTCTCAACCTAAAAGTGCCAAGTTTGTGGAATACCGCCATTTTAACGAAATATCGTTATGGTGAATTAGTAACCATAGAGGCCGAGTGAAACCTGGAGGCCGCCATTTCGTATATCTAACTGCTTCCTTTCCTGCAAGTATTTATTAGCACCTTCTTCTAAGTGGATCTATTTTACATCAAGGTCTGGAGCTTACATAATCCGGTCTATCCATTTGTTTGGAGACTTGCTCTTGCGATTGATATGAAATTTGATCAAACATAGTAACCATCCCACTGGTGTGCAAACTCTAGTAATAGCGTGTCCTTGTTGCTAGAGCAAAGAACTTCATATTTTGAGCTTATGCCATTGTTGCGTTTAAATGAATTTGATCACTGCCCAACGCGTTCTACACCATAGGATTAGTTTTTATTGGAGAGGGCTTGGAAGAGGAAACTAGCATACTATAGGTCTCCTTTCTTGGAGCCCGATGCTTTGAAGACCACATAGATAAAGTCCCCCAACTGTTGTATGGGTCTCTTTGCAGACCCTCATAAATTAAAAAACCTGTTTGTGATAACTTTGAAATGGCTGGCAGGCTGTGCAAGCTGTCTCTCTTAGGGTTTAATAGAGAATTTAAAGACAAGCGTCCCTTGGGGTTTTGATCATTTGATCTCATGGACCTTCGGTTTTTAGCAATGCACTAAATTGCTCTATACTTTGGATAGGGCTTCATTGCCAATACCCTATGTAGTGCAAGATCTGCAGTGGTCCCATCTTTGTTACTCTTGTCTCACAACATAGCCGAAGAGTTCATTGTTGGTACGTAAGGTTCACTTTAACATACTTAGTGGGTCCAGAAGTACTCAAAAAATTGGCAAATGTGATAAATTGGATATATAATCCCTGAAGCTAATCCTTGCCTTGAATATCAGTGCAGGTGTACATTTGTGATGTGCTCAACAGTAGCTAGACACTAAGAACAACTACAGTGGCATATCAGCTAAGATATGCTTCCCACTTCATCAACGTTATGTAACATGTAATCCTATGTAAGTGTACGGTTGTTCTCACCAAGACCACGTCCAGAACAGCACAATGGCCTCTCAATTTGGGTACGACGATGCTGGAAGCTCTGGTTTGGGAATTTTAAGCTCGAAGCTGGGATCAAGAGACTTACCAAGCAAGCGCCTGCTTGGTACAGGCCTGGCTAGTGTTGGCTACGAGACGGAATTGAATGGGAAGAAGTGTGCAAGAAAAGATTTCGTTGGAGTACCGAGCGGCACTTTTAGGAGAGAGGCAGCTCGGTTGGTAGGGCTTGAGGATCACATCAACGTTGTGAAAACACTTGATTGGACCGAGAACAAGATGAGCTGCTCTCTTGTTTTAGAATATATGGACGACGACCTTCTTGGATTTTTGCAGACGAGGAAGCAGTCTCAGGGGAGTCTGGAAGCTGGCCCAAGCTCTGGAAATCAATCTGACCTTGATGGCCGCAATACGATGAAACTTGCGCCTTTCGAACTGCCTGAAGCATTGGACGTCATGTTGCAGATTGCCCGTGGCATGGAATACCTGTCTGACAAAGGAATTCGACACGGAAGCCTGAAAACCAAGAACATTCTAATTACTCGTACGATCGATCGAGACAGGAGCTCATTGTCAGTGAAAGTGGCTGATTTTGGTTTAGTGCGGACAAGACGGAAGAGCACGTCTTTTGCTTCCCGCCAGGCACGTAAGCTTGATATGGCCCGATGGACAGCACCGGAAATTTTACAGGTGTTCCTGTTGGAGGATAAAGGCGAAACCTCTTCAGAATCAGATTCTGACGAAGATTGCACAGATCCTTCAGATGTTGCAGATTCAGATGTTCCGGAGTGGAGGGAGCTTGGTATCGATGTCTATAGCTTTGCTGTGACTTGCTCTCAAATCTTGACTGGCGAAGACCCATATCCAAATCTGAACTGGAAAGAGTTGGGGGTCGGTATCTTGAGGCATGGACTCACGCCAACATTACCTGCTGCTTGCCCTCCAGTACTGAGATCGCTTTTGGTATCATGTTGGGGTTTTGACCAGTCCGGTCGACATCTCCTCGGACGACCTTCCTTCTCCCACATCCGCGGGACGTTGGAACGTCTCCAAAGCCTTCCCCTGCACGAGAAAGCGCCGATGGATATCGAGAGACTCAATCAGCTGCGGCAGCGCATGCCCGGGAAACAGCCAACGGGTGTCGGGCGAGATATTGATCTGCGGGAGCCCATCACCGTGGAAGATCTGTGGGATGACCGAGATCCCGGATGGCTGCAGAATCTCCCTGGCTTGCCACTGTGGATGCTCAGTAATCAAACTGTCTTGGACGTTGTATCCTTGATCACGAGCACGAGGACGGTGCTGAGGCATCGCGCAGAGTGTACCCGATTGAGGGAAGAACTCGAACGGATGCTTCCCGATATACTCAGGATTAGAAACCGGCTGGTCGGCTGTGAAAAGGCAGCAATGGCCGCGGGGACAGTATCTTCGTCAGAGGGTGCTTGGTTTGGGATGCTGAGAGATGTGGTTAATATTATCTTATTGAAGGTTAGAGAGTACCAGCAGGAGGTGGACGACCGATCAAAGCATTCAGCAGAACGAGGTGTGATGCCAACTTCCATCAGGCATATTAAGCAGCTCGCGAATGAGCGGACGGAGGCCATGCGTGATCTCACTAAATCACTCAGGCAAACCCAAGTGCGGGCAAAAGAGAACGGTGGCAGTTTGAACCTGTCAGAACTGGAAATTCCACCAGAAAAAAAAGCAAAAAAAATGAACTCTGGCCAGGACCAGGATTTTTGAACCGATAGGTTAGGTGAAATTTCGCCAGAAAAAAAAGGCTGGAATGGAGCAATGTTTTAAAACCCTAAGTGCCCAACTGACCATGTATAGGCGATCTGAATTTTCATGCTCATTTTGGTGTGGACAATTGAATTCTTTTGCTAGTTTAAAAAAAATTTAGGGACAGTTTTGAAGGTTAACCCTAGACCGCCCAAGAGGACAAAAAGTGTCCTCACATAGTTTTAAGTTAAATCCAAAGTACTGTAACTTTTGCATCCGATGTCCAAATTCAATCAAACTTGTTGGGAAAGTTGTGCCTTTTCTTCTAGTTTGTGTGTTAAAATTTTCAGATCAATCCAAGAGGTAATGATTTTCTGGAAGCCAATCAAAGTTCACAGGCTCAATTTGATTCAGCAAAGTGCACTTCATGGCTGCAACTTCGGGGGCTTGTATCTCCTTCATCAAATGTTCGATTTCAATAAAATTTGTTGGGTCGTGTTTCCCTTGAATTCTAGTTATTGTGGTGAAATTTTGATGTCAATCCAAGTTGTTTTGAATGTTTGGGAGCAATTCGAAATTCATAATCCCGCCATTTATGGACTACAGTGAACTTCGGCGGCTTGTATCTTCTTCATAAAATGTCTGTTTTCAATAAATAAAAAATTGTAAAAGTTGCGCATACTAGTCTAGTTTGTGTGGATAAATTTTCATATCAATATAAGAATTTATGAATGACCGAAGCATTTTAGTAGAAGGAGGTTTAGCCCTAGATGTGTTTTTTGCAACTTTTCTTGCCTATTTTTGACATTTGCAAGCCATTTTGCAAACACATTGAGTCAATTGAATGATATTTTTTTTCACCAATATGTTTGTATCCTGGTTTTGAATCACTTTGTAGTTTAAAGTTTTTTCATTTCATTAGGTTTAGAAATCAAATTTGGCCTCTAAATGTGTTTTTAGGAAAATTTCAGCATTCTTTTCCAACACTAAAACATTATAATCTTGCAATCTACACGGTCAAATGACTTCAAATTTGATCCATGACATCTACAACATGTGTACTACATGATTGTACGGTTAGGATCTTTATTACTTAGTCACATTTAGATTTATAGTACTTCAAAAGCTAGGATATTTTTTACCCAAAACGGCCATGGGCGGTCTAGGGTTAACTATTGGAAACTTTCATTTTTTACTAAAAAAGGTAAATGTTTGATTTTTGAGAGATCCTAAAACAAATATATGTACCATTAGTGAAGAGAAAAGCTTGCCAATTTTACTTCATTTCCTAGCTTCGAGCAAAGTTTGCCAATTTCACTTGATTTGAAATCTAAGAAATTGTACTCATCCATTTGCTTTGAAAATGGTTCCAATGGAAAGAGTAAAGTGTTTTCATGATTTTCACCGTTGAAAATTAAAACATGCAAGTGTCAATTTGGGGTTACTTGCAATTTCTACTTATAAAAAAAAATTGCATTTCAACAATTGCAAGGTGAATTGTATGATGAGTTTGATAGCTCTTCATTTGACTTTAAGGTTTCTAGAAGCACAATCTAATGTCCTAACACAATTTTTAGTTGTTCATGTTACCTTCAATTTCCAAAAATTCTTATATGCAAATTTCTCAAACATTGTGGAAAGAGGCAACATACTAAAACTAGAATAATTACATTTTTCTTGATATAATCTCACAACTCTTATGCAATTTCACACTCAAAATTGGACTATATACTAATAAGCAAGTTCTTTAAACATTTGTACAATTAGATTTTGCAAAAGAAAACAATTTGCTTCATTGGGGATAATAAACTATAAGTCCATGTTGTTTTTCATAAGAAAAACACACTTCAAAAGGCTTGGACATTTAGGAATTAGAGACTTTTGTTAAAATGGCGGTATCTCGTGTATCATTTTCAGACTGCTTGGCTTGAAACACAAGGTTGCTATTTTGTGAGCGTGTGAGCATGAGCTTGTGAGTTTGTGAGCCTATAAGCATATAATTTTTTAGAGATTTCATTTCAAAATTTTGGTCAAATTTTATTATTTTTGGTACCTATTATTACGGACCTATTTTCGTGGACCTATTACTGTGGTCCCTTGAACAACTTTGATTTGCTACTTATTGAACTTTGTTAGATTTTAAGAAGAAAAAAATTGATAATTAAATAGGATTTGCTTAAAATCGGTTAAAGATGTTCCATTAAGATTTTGATTTTATAACCACTCCCCTCTTGTTGTTGGGTACCTCTTGGTGACAAGAGGACCCCCTAGAGGCTGAAAAAAATGAAAATGAAAAAAAAAGGGGGGGGGGGGAGGTTGTACCCACAGGTAGGGGTACCTCTCGGCACCAAGAGGTAATCCAACAACAAGAGAGAAGTGATTATAATCTCAATAGAACAACCTCAGTCAATTTCAAACAAATCGTAATTAATAACAATCTTTTTTTTCTTAAAACCTAGCAAAGTTCAATAAGTAGCACATCAACTTGAAGATAAGTGTTTGATCCTCCTCTCGGCGCCGAGAGGTATCAAGCAACAAGAGGGGAGTGATTAACCAAATGACTATTTGATCAAAGATGGAAGAGTTGGATCTCTAAAAGGTCCTACAAGAGAACAATGGTCAACTAATCAACAATTTGGTGTAACTAAGCTCACTCTTTACAAAATAATCCCTATCAACCAAGTATTGTCTTCCAAAATCATAATAAGTCCAATTACCAGCAGAAGTATAGGTACCCTCCGTCACCTTCGAGAGGACCCACACTATTACAAGATAGTGATCAACAAAAATGAAATTTGGTGCATCCAAGCTTTTTCCAAATATATTGAATTCCAATTAACAATCTTTCTTTTCTAAAATCTAAACAAGTTCATTGACTTGTAAATCCACAAAGAAGTGTTGGTACCTTTTCATTGACCATGAGAAGATCTATGATGCTACAAGACAATGATCAACCAAAATAAAATTTACTATGACAAAGATCATTAAATATAAAAATAATTCCTATTAACAATTTAAAAAAAAATCTAAACAAGTCCAACGATGGCACATCAAGAGAATATTATTGATACCCTCCTATCAGCCCCGTAAAGACCCACATTGCTATAGAACAATGATCAATCAATATTCTATACAAATTTATTTCCATCTCCATCCATCTTTCATATCAATTAAGTTCATCGTTTTCATAATGTATACTTCTAATATTTTAAACAACATTGAAAATTATAATTTTCATCTAAACTCTACATAACCACAGTAATAGGTCCATGGTAATAGGTCTATAGTAATAGGTGCAAAATTTGACTAGAAATAGTAAAATTTGACTAAATTTTCTAAATGGAATCTATTTTTAGAAATATTATTAAGTTTTTTAGTGCTTCTACAAATTTTTGAACTCAACACTCACATAATCCCTGCTCACCGCTCACAGGCTCATGCTCATACACTCACAAAATAGCACTGCTGGCTTGAAACATAAAAGTAACATGTAGGATTCATGTAGGTTTCAAATATCTTGGATATTTATAAATTTCAGAAAAATGTAGGACTTATATAAATTCCAGACCATGCAATTTGAACTTTGAACCATGAAAGTGCCATCTATGAGACATGTAGATTTTAGACATTTAGGAATGATATAGCATTAGATGGGATTTGGCCCCTCCAGAGGGCCATGAGTTCCTGACTGCATGGAACGCGTTGCGTTGCACCAATGTAGCAGTTTGACATGGCCAAGTGACTACTACGTCATTGGAGGAAAAAAAATCTAAAAATTTTACTTTCATTTTTCATTTTAGAAGCTAAAAATTTTTATTTTTATTTTTTTTGGTAATACAGCACCCAACGCTCCCTCGCTACATTGGGAACAGATTCAAGAACAGGCTTGAAACGGCCCTCCAGTGCAGCTAAAAAATATCTAATGATTTACAAAATCTAGAATAGTTGTACATTTCAAGTTGCATGGTTTGAACTGTATAAACTACCAAAGTTGTGGAATTCCACCATTTCAACAAATTTGCCCATCTATAATTATCATTTTTGTAAATAAGCAATAGCTTCATCTAGAAATTTAACCCATAATAAAATGACTAAGTGACCTCTTGAGAAACACTTGAAGGTTTGGTCATGTTCCTATAATCTCAATTTTTGGCATGATTTTTTTAAACGTTTTTTAATATAGAAAAATATAATGGCTTTTTAGGAATACTATTTTTATTTTTATTTCAATTGGTGCCTAGGGGCAATAGTTTGTTATGCCATCCTAAGCTCAAAATGGAGCTTGTCTTGTAGTACAAAAAAAATCCCCCAAAGTAAAAATTTTAAAATTTTGTTTCTCATAGAAAGAATTTTATGTCTACATGGAAAGATTTGATTTATTTAACTTAGACTAGTGATGAGAAAGTTATGGAGAGTTTTGTTTGGGGGGCATTTAGAGCATCTTCCAAAAAAATAACTTGTACAATCCATTTTTGTATTCAATTTTCACAATTTTTCAAAAAAACAAGTTCCATAGGGTTTAATTTGCTTTCTAGAACAATCTCACTACTAGGATTAGTGTTTCAATTCCATCTTAAGGCTATTAACAATTTTGTTTTTCCTTTTATCTCGTACCTTTGTCTACTTTAATTACAATTTTTTGAAGTGTGAAAATCAAGTCTTTTTTTTGTTTGAATATATTATCTAAGAATCTAAACTCAATTCTTCAAAATATTTATAAAAAAAAAAATCAAAATGTGTCGTAGGAATAATTAAAGTTAAGAAGACTCGAAGACTAATAAATAACTTAATCATGCAAGGTGCAAAAAAAACATTTCTCTTCACTATCAACCTTTATATCTTGCAATCTATAAGTCAAAGTTTTTGAAATTTCTCCCACACAATCTTATCCTAGTCTAGTGCAAGGTCCTACAATTAGATATGAAAAAAAAAAAAATTTTGAAGAGTTTTGTTTTTTTCAATAGAAATGGCAGTTTTGAGTGGTTTTTTGTGTACGGTGATCCACTCCATTGAGTGACTTATTCTACGTAGAGAGTTGAGAAAAATTGCAGCACTTGATGCTCAAGGCTTAGCTTACACTGGTGGCCTACAATCCAGCTCATGTTCTATGCTCATGCCTATGATTGAATTTTATGCTGGGTAAGTGTCACTCAAAATACACTGGTGCAATTGCCAGTGTTCTTTACGAAGCTTCAGCTGGGATTTAGCGTAGCTGGCTTTTTGTAGTTTGTATTATTGAGTATCCGTGAGAAGAAATGGAGGCATTGGAGAGTGCTAATGCCCCTGAAATTTAGAAACGCACTTCTGATATGTGAACCTGCATTGGATATCTTTTAGTTTTTAGTGTGTCCCGTTGATAGAGATACACTTTGTTCTGCTCACATTCTTGAGATCCAACTGTCTCTTTATATTCAGCAATTGTGTGGCTTGGATACTGTGAAAGCAAGAATATATTTTTGGTCACATTCTGTCTAACGGCTGACTCTCCAGAAAAGGTTTGCACGCCAGTGCGTAACCAAAACTAGGTTTGAGCCAAACCTCGTGGTAACCAAAGCTTGGTTTGGCTCAAAACTTGCAGATAAGAGACGAACTCTGGCCTCTTTTCAAAGCTGGCTTGAATTGACTTCCTGGAGAATCACACTGGCTTGCAAAGGGGCCTCGAGTTTTGTAGTGTCACATTGTGTAAAGATTTAAAAAACTTCTTCAGATACTCTGTCTCGAGACTGCAATCGTGCCACTTGGGAACTGCTACCAAGGATATGGAAGTTTTGATCATTTGCTTTCCAACGGTGGACGAATCTTCTTATGACGAGGTAAAACCAAGGTTCCTTGCTTAACATTCTTGAACTTAGGGTCTGGGTCCCTTCACCTCTCAACACATCGCTGTCCCTCGAAACTGTTGAATTGAAGTATCCTCTTGAACTTGAATTTTGTTGCACTAAAGATGGAATTAATCCCATCTAATGGTGCATTTGTAGAAGTGATACCATGGCCTTCATGTTCAAGAGTGTTCACTGAAAGAGAAAGATGTCAACAGTCGTAGTTTACTAAAACAATTTTAAAAGCATGATAGACACATAAATGCAAATTTGAGTGGACTAAACACAAAAACACATCGATTCAATGTAGAACACTTCGGTGCTTTAGCTGGAAGCTTATTACAATTCAAATGCCTCCTCTTCACAATCATTCCGTATTCCTTGCCCCTATATGGAATTATGCAACAATATTCCAAACTGGAGCAGTTTAAACAACCTTCAAGGATTAGAGAGTCTTGGTATGAGAAATAATATGCCAAGTCAATTCATGATTTAGTATGTTATTTCTCATAACAAGACTCTATATTCCTGGCCTAGCCTCAATGATTGGATGTTGTTCAATCATGCCCAATCAAGGGTCTAAAAAGAAGAGCACCCTAACGGTAAAGCAAACCCATGTATGGAAAATATCATGCCTCTCTTTCCAGTGAAGGACTAATCTGTACAGACATGATCTCCACGGAGGTTATGGAGTTCATGAACGCCATGTCGCTCTAACTATAGCAGTCTGAAATGATAGTCCCCATCTAAAATGATACTCTTCCTAGGAACATCTGCACTTCTGATGACAAACAAAACAGTTGGTAAACACTTCAATTGTCCTAAGAGATTATTGTTTTTGCACAAGGATCGACACTCACTCGTAGGATCATCTCATCACAATGCCCATTTGGAATCTGCTCCCCTGTGGAGTTAGTACCAACATAGACAGGTTGTGGAAAAAAGAAAATACTTCAGTTTTTGATCTATTTGACAGTTGGAAAAGTGGTTTATATAATCCAAGATGCTTTACCACAGTATTCGATACCATGATCTCCCAGTACCGCTCAGACTTTGGGAGCTTAGGTTGTGGAAAAAAGAAAATACTTCAGTTTTTGATCCTCTTATCTCTCGCATGTGCTAAAACCAAGAACCCGTCTAGATATTCCAAAAGCATGCCGTAATAAATCTACTGTAGTTATTCAATGTGGAAATGCACAATTTTTAGACATTGAAATTAAGGCACTAATTTTGAAAATCTGCCAATTTTAAACTTTACATTCGGTATTCAAGTACCATACCTGGACTTTACTAATAATGAACCTCAATTTGCCTACTTGTGACCAAAACAGACCTCACTCATTCTACCTTAGTGTACTTAAAACATGGATACATGTGCACACATGTGCACAACACAGCATCATCATAATCTAGCTACAAAAGAAGATATAATCCTCATGCTCACTGGTGACCCAACACATATGACTGCCCAATGTAATCAGTGACGACAGTTCAGAATCTAATTCTTGCTTTTGGATATTCTTATTTAAAAAACAAGAATTCTTATCCCCAGAGTATGGTCGTGTTCAATACTGCAATTATCTGAGTCCTTCATGCCAAACGCAGCATTAGTTACCACTGTTTTTGAATCACAAATACTCTTCCTCCATCTCCAGTCTCCTCTACGTCGGCAGTCCTCCCACACAATGCATCGGCAAAGCTCCGGAACTCTTGCAAAATCACGAACCCCACCTCCTCGCACAACTCTCTGATGTCTTCCCACCACACAGCACGTAGTGTCCAGGAGCACACCATTTCCTCCGCCCATTCCATGCACCCTATTTTGAACGTCTCTGTTCCGGTTATACCGCCATCCGCCAATGTCTCCACGTCCTTATTCAGCGTCTGCAACCGAAACTCATCATACAGACAATGAGAAAATTCCATGATGCCATAATTAGAGTGTGCGACGTCAATTGCAATGTTCTCTTCTTCGTTCTTCTGAGGTGTCAGAGTTCAAGACAATTGCTCTGAGAATGGAGATAAATTTAGAAATGCAATTTCAAATCTCTACTATGGGCTAGTACTTTGAGACGAGATTTTGATGTTCAGATGTTTAGTTGATGTACAACCCCCCTACTCGACGCGTACCTATTGCCAAAGAAAAGATAATAGGACATATACCAACAAACACTTAAGCTTTCGTAACTCCGGCATATGCTATCCAGATAACACATTCTTTGGTGCGTTGGAGTCCTCTTCATTTCCCAACAAGAACAACTCAAAATTTGACCTATCAAAAAGCAAAACTATTTGACTAAAAGTGGCGACTTTGGGTGTCCCTTACTTCGAGACATCACAGGACACAGCAGTAGCAGTACAAGCTCGCAACAGAATCGAACCAGAGATGAAGCCAAAGATTCTCACCTCCTTCCAAAAGCCATTGTTCATGTGCCAGATATCCATCCCTCCGTGGTCGCCAAGGCTAACAACTTCAACAAGCTCGTCGACGGCAAAGAGGTTCAGGATGAATACCCCACCCACTTTCAAGGCTCTCTTCACCTCCGTCATGGCGACAACCTGCTCCAATGAAGAGCTGCCAGCAGTTAGTTACACGAGGGCCGGTTGATTTTCTTCCCAAATTGCAGATTCAAAATCAAAATCTTAGACAAGTTGTATTTCATTAAAAATAAATAATTTCCAGTAAACTATAAGGAACAATCGAAGCATATCAATGAAAATCCGATTTATAACAGAGATACTGGCTAGTGTGGCTCCCAGACACTGACCTGCTCCTGGTATGTTGCCAACAGGTGAAAGGATCCATCCGAAATCAGTGCAAGATCAACGTCTTTAATCCCCAGCAAAGCTCCGGATTGCCCGAGAGCGCTATGCTTCCACTCCATCTCCACGTTCGGAACTGCAGTCCATTCTCTTCTGGCCGCCTTCAGCATCTCCTCGCTGTTGTCCACGCCATATATCTGCAACGATCTGGCTTTACCGCACGACCTGCACTTGCCAGCCTTCTTTGACCACGCTGCGGCAAGGCATCGCGGTATTCGGCCCGTGCCCGTGCAAAGGTCCAGGATCTTGACGTCAATGTCAGTGTCCGGCGAAGCTGCAATTGTCAAATTGCTATAAAATGTCTCAGACTCCAGAACCTCAAACTCTGGTGGGAGGGAAGTAACCAAGGCGTCATAGAAAGCGGGAAACAGCGCTGTATTGTACTTCGAGGTTGGAGCGGTCGCCACCTTCAAGGGAGGTTTAGCTATTTCTGGGCGACTTTCACTTTCACTTACAGCCATGACTGTGTGCAAGTGAGGTCTGTTGTTTTGGACACAAGGAGGCTAAACATTAGTAAAGTCTAGGCATGATATTTGAATATACTCAAACTCTTTATTCTTATAACCTAGGGTCCCAACTTTTCCCTATTACAGAGACTGAATGTAATACAATATGATAGTGTGAAAAGGGTACACAATATTCTAGATTGTCATTTTGGAGAAGGTTATAGTGCCAAGTGCAAACGATCAAAGAATTCAAAGTTCAATTGGTAGTTCAAAATCCATGTCCTAATTTCAATTGTACATCCTACAATGAGTATCTAGATTTACTAGTGCACACTTTTGGGTAGGCGCTTGGTTTAGCGCATCTTAACTTAGGTCATCGTGCTTGTCATTCTTCTGTTTTTGAATTACGAAAATTCCTCCGGCCTCTTCCGTCTCCTCCATGGCAGCAATCCTCCCGTCCAATGCATCACGAAAGGTCCGAAACTCGTGCTGGATCACCAAACCTACCTCCTTGCAGAGCTCGCGTATGTCTTCCGACGACAAGGCACGCAATGTCCACGAGCAGATCATCTCCTCCTTCCAGTTCTCGCATCCGATTTTGAAGGTTTCCGTTCCTGTGATGCCGCCATCCTCCAAATGGTCCACTGCCTTGTCCAGTGTCTGCCATCAAGATACGAAATTAAACCAAAACGGCACGAATAAATAACCCAGGTAAACAGAGATGGCGTAATTAATGATTGCACTTAAAATCTTGTCGGAAAGCTACTTAAACTGCGTCTCAAAATGACTTATAATAGGCGTCCTAACTGAGATGATAGTTATGAGAGTCGATCCACTGCGATGTGAAGAGGAATCACAAAACAGAAGATCAACCTTAAAAGACCAGGGAGATGGCGATGGTAACGATTTCGCCATAGCCACTATTTTGATGCGAGATTCTCCATGCAAAGTCGAGAATGGATTACCTGCATCCAGAATCCGTCTTTCAAGTGCAAAAATGCACACAGCTAACAAGCAGTTCGTGTTTTTTGAGTTCATGCTCACTTCTAGGCCAAATCATGCAAGTGATGTCTTGTTGGAAAGCTACTGAGTTATAATAAACTTCCTAACTCGCGATCACAGTGAAGAGAGCCGATCCACTGCGGTATAAAAGGGAATCACAAAACAGAAGCACAACAGAGAAACCAACTGGTAGGAAATGCCGATAGAGACAATTTCGCCATAGTGAGATTCTCAAATGCAACACTAGTGAGATTCATATTGAGAAATGGTTACCTGCTTCCAGAATCCGTCTTTCAGATGCCAGACATCCGCCCCGCCGTGATTACCAGAGCTGAATTCTTCAACAATCTCATCCACAGCAAAGATATTCAAGACCAAAACGCCACCAACTTTGAGGCAATCCCGCGCCTCCTCCATCGCCACGAGCTGCTCCTCGCGCGTGGTGAGATGGTGAAACGATCCAGCGGAGATCAGCGCCAAATCGACATCCTCCACGCCAGCCAGCGCGCCTCGCCGGCCAAGCGTGTCGAGCTTCCACTCCACCTCTCCATTCGGAACCTCACTCCACTCCCGCTTCGCTGCCTCGAGCATTGCCTCGCTATTGTCCACACCAATTATCTGCAGCTTCGATCTGCTCGTCCAAGATTGGGCAATGCATCGCGGGATGCTGCCAGTGCCGGTACAGAGGTCGAGAATCTTGACTCCAGCATCTGCTTGCTTGAGCGCCAGATTGCTATAAAATGCATGCGATTCGGCCACTTCAAATTCTGGCGGAAGCGAAGCGACCATAGCATCGTAGAAGGACGGAAACAAAGCTGCACTGTAAGCTAAGATTGGCGTCGCCATCGCTGCGAGAGAAAAACACAGACAAAAAACATCGACTAAAACGATCTGCGAGGGCGATCTCCTCAACTCCAGAGAGCAATTACTCATATAGTCGCCAAAAAACAGCTCGATCGGCTCAAAGCATCTGCCCGCCTTGGAAATTGCTTCCTCCAATTTTCACTTCATCGGCCACAAGGTGAAATTCTAAACCTCGAAATTCAAGTGTAAGAAGAGGTCGTGGCTCGCAGCTGTCATTGACTTCGTCACGATAGCCGTCGCCGGCTTTACTCTTTTTTTCCTAACATTTGTTAAATTCATAGATACAGACCGACAACAAGCGGGAGTGAGAATAATTGAATTCAAATCCGCCGATGTTGTGAGGACAATGCTGGAGAAGACGGTCTCTGTATGAAACTCCGCAGATCGAGTGCGGCAGTCTTCATCGCTACATCTCCATGGGGAATCGCTGCACGGCGGCAGCATTGCACTCCCGCAACTAAGCCGCGTCGCAGCTTCACTCAAAATTTTCCTCCTTCAAAGTTTGAAATTCTTGCCAGGACAAGCAAGTCGTAAAATTCACAGATCCGGTCGGGAAAAAAAAAAGCGACCGCCGGCCGGAGTGATACTCTCAGCATACGCGAACATACAGTACATGGCGACGAAAATGGCATACGAACGACGGAGAGTCTTCTCCGTATTCAAATGTCTCAAACTAACAGCAGATTATTGTAATCCCCGGACCCAATAGCTGTTCAGACGAGGATAGGCGTCCTTGCTGGAAACGGATGAAGAAAACATTCGTCCATCGATCCGAGGATGTAATATCTCTACAGAGATTCGGACGGATTTCAAAATCTGCCGACCGACGTCGCGAGGGGATCGATGAAATCTGTCTGACGCTCTGTAGGTTTAGGGCTGACGGAGTCTTTGATCGCTCCAGAAACCAGAAGAAAAAGAAAAAGAAAAAGAGATAGGTATCCTTACTCTTTTGCAACATCAGCTGTTTGCCACCGGCTAGAATAGAGTTCTTGACAGGCGCTCAATGACCCAAAAATATGAAAACATGTTTGCTCAAATTCAATATTAGTTTTTGAAAGGAACCAATGGAAGTTGGAGAGTTATGTAAAGCAAAGAATGACATGAAGTAATTTTATACTTCAAGGATGTTCAATTAAAGGAAGTTTAGTGTCAATAATAGGTGTTTATCCCCTAAAAATTTTGAACTATGTTTTCACCAAAATCGCTCCAAAACTGCCATTTCCAAAACAAGTATCTATTTTTATTTTTATTTTAAATCATTTTTAGATACATGCAATCGTAGGATCTTGTATTGCACTGGTTTGAGAAGATGTACAAAAAATTTCAGAAATTTCCACCATGTAGATTGCAAGATATTAGCATTTGAAGTGACAAAAATCCTTCACTTTTGTCATTTGAAGTGACAAAAGTGCCTTGTAAAAAACCAGGCAGTTGCACTTCACAAGGTCACATTTGTTTGAAAAAATGTTCAAAATCATGGATACTCTTTGGATTCCTTCTTCAAGGCAAGTTGGCTACATGCTTGAAAATTTTCAAATCATTTGGAATGGTACAACATATAGGAAAAAAATAATAAGTAGAAAGAAGTAGAGAATGATTCAAATTACTAGATTGTTAAGAATTTATTTATGGAATTGAAAAATGTCAATTCCAATGGTTTCAATGTTGTAATAAACAATGTACACCTCATGTTTTTATTTTTTTTCAAAAATATTTCAAATTGAGCTAAATAAAGGAGTTCAAAGTTTGTCTTAGAGTAGAGATTCCATAACTATCCAAAAACTAATCCAATCTAAAATTCCTCATAACTTTCATCTCATTAATAAAAATGGAATGATTCAAGTTCCCCATGTATATATAAATCTAGAAAACCAGTTTCAATTTTTTATTTCTTAAAAAAGTGATTTTTAAAGAAGTTTTTCTTGCTGCCCAAACTACCTGCCAAGGATTGAAAATGACATATCATACAATAACTTTTAAACCATGTAGTCAAAAGTTGTGAAAATTGTTAGGCCTTAAAGCTACTCCTCATGCACATGTTGTGTGAAAATTTCAAAGAAAAATAAATAAAACCTCCATTTGAAGTGAGCTGCCAAAAATCGCTATGTTGCCAAAAATTGTCATTTGTGCATTTAGGGTATACAACCAATGTTTCAAAACAACTTGCAAGTAGTCAACCAATGAGATGGTGAGGCCCTAGGGAATCACAAAGTTGAATGAATTTGATTATTCATGTTTTGCAATAAAGTAAGGTATGAAGTTTACAGTGAAGAGGTGATTTGCTATTTGGAGCATTGACTTTTTTGAAATGTTTTCCTTGGAAGACAAAAGGAATTGGTATCTACCCCAAGTTGTTTCATTTTTTGGACCTTTGTGAAATTAGTTTTGAATTTTGAAGTTGAAACCACGTGTGTTATTAAAAGCATCCCCTAGTATATTCACCATTGATACATTGACAAATGAATTTGGTGCATTAAAGAAAGAAAAATTTATCTCTATATTAGATAACACTTTTAGAGCTCAATCACTTTATAATTCCTTTGGTCACTGCTCATAATCCCACTTATTGGATTCATAGATCCATTCCATTTTCAAAAGGCAAATCAAAGAATATTTTAGATGTGTTCTAGTCAGTTTTTTCTTAAAAAGAAAGATTCATTATTTAGAAGAAGTCAAAACAAAATAACATAGCTTCAAACCAAAGGGGGACTATTCTTGTCCTTTTGGATGCAAATGTGACTCTTTTAATTCCCCTATATGGTTCTATTGGCAATCCAAAAGTATTTCTTGAAAATGAGGAAATAATAATGAATGAACCTTTTGTCATGGGTAGAAACCTCATAGTGATGTTTATTTAATAAATGAATGGTAACTTTTTAACCCAATTCCAACCTTTGGAGCCCCAATTGCACATTGTATGCAATTTATATTACACCAGAATGCAAGAGTGTGAAATTGGATCTTGGACTAGGGGCCCTAATTGGTCCATAATGAGTTTGCCTACTATAGTTACAATCAATTTTATGAATGACAATGTACATTTCTCAAGTAGAAGATAATAGAACTCCAAATTGTTTTTAAATTTAGCCTGTATTGAAAGTTGTTCCTCTTAGGTCCTACTTGAAATTCATACAAATTACAATACTGAACCAATAATTACCTATTTATGTTAGAAGCCCAGGTTAGAAAGGAGATTGTATAGTACACGTTGTGTTAGAAGGGAGATAATTTAAGATGGAAGAACCTATTACCATCCACTTATGCATTTGACCATTTTAGAATAAAGTTAGAAGGTCAAATTTATTTATTTTCATCTATTTACAAGTCTTAGTGGAAGAAAATAAACAAAATTATAAACAATAATAGTGGAATTTTTATTAATCTTCAAAGTACTTAGCCCTATATTTGCAAAAACGGTATTATGTGGGAGAAATCACCAACTCCAAAATATTAAATTTTTCATTATGAAAACACTTGTCTTGACATTATAATATAATTGATCTTGAACTACCACCTAACATCCAAGAAGCTTTAGTTAATGGCAATGTGGATATGTGTCTAAATTCATCTTGGGTTTATTTTTGACAAGCATCTATCAACCTTACCTTCCACTTATAGAAGCATAGCAATTTAGCCTTAAAAAGAAAATGCCATGTAGAAATGTAAGATATAGACTCTTCATTTAATTTGTAATTAATCACTTATTTTTAGGAATTATTTAGATCTTCCAAGCAGAATTAGATTGGAATTAATAAGCTTTATTTTAATAATCTTCTCCATTGAATATAAGAAATAACAAGTGCTCTATTGAGAATGTTATTCTTTACAATGTGTTGAATTCTTGAAACACAACCCTACGTAAAATCAAAAAAATATCTAATTTGACTTTAGGTCAATCCTAAGTTGGAGATAGATAAAAATTCAAAAAAATTGGAATAAAATTCATTCATTCTTTCTTGTGAATACAATTATTTTGACCATGCACTTTCCGCTTTTTGACTTAGACAACCATAATGGGTTGGAGTGTATATAGAAGAATGAAGTCATTAGGGATCACAATCCAGTGAAAAGAGGTTGTCACCTCTGGTTTGTATTAGTTGCCCCCTCCCTTTCTCAAAAAATTTAAAGGCCGTTGATTGTTTGTTTTGTAAAAATGTTTGCATTCAAAATCGCCGTTGATTTCTCATAAAATCACAAGCCATTGATTTCGTGAGAATTAATTTGAGCCGTCCGATTATCAATACAAATACGGATACCAAAATGAATATTGGGTACGGATACAATATCATATACAATTACATAGTAATACAAAATGTGAATACAGATACAAATACGGTACTGTATTAAATACAGATACATGTACGGATACAAATACAGTACGATACGGATACAAGATATGGGATGTTGTTTATCCCATATTGCTTGTCAATTGCATTCCTTTTTTAAAATTACAAGAGGGTAGGAGGGAGGGGGGAGGGAATGAAAATCCAATTAAAAATTTTAATTGGATTTTGGGTGCATTGTGACACAGTTTGTCACAATGCACCCAAAAGTGGCTATAACAGCCATCCCCACAAAGGGAATGAAGTCATTAGGGATTACTTACCTCAAAGGGATTGCAAAGTAGATCTAGGTCATTCTAGCTTAGAAGGAAAATATTCCAAAAAATTTATTACTTCTTTGAGGACTTTGGTATAGACTTTTTTTCACTTATGAAGAGTGAAGTGCCAAGATAGAAATTACTAATATTTGGTGAAGTAGTGTGTTTCTAAGCTCATACATTTTGTAAACAAATAATTAGATTTTACTTGTGGTCATTCATTTTTTCATCCAAATTTGGAAATTTCATCCACCTCTTTTGATTAAAAGGAAAAAAAACTAGTGATAATAGTTTTGAGCACTTAAAGTAGAAATTTATTTTGAAATTGTACCTAATTGTAGTTTCAATTTGGACTCAATGTTTCTTTAACCATGAAAGGATGGGATCGTTATCATGGAAATCATCCTTTTGGTATATTGTGAATCATTTAGTTTTAAAAAATCATTGGAAATTAAACTACTATGCAAAACCTCCCCTTTTTGCACAAATTTTGCATATATTGCACTTTTGTCTTTACATGGCAAGATTCTCTATCATCCACTGGACCACTCTAATCTACAACACTCTATTCATCATTCTCATTATGGACTTTAGAGGGCTTAATCTTGGAAAGACAAGACCTATGACCAAGGTAGCCATCAAAAAATTGTTAGATTTTTGGATGAATTGGTTCATTCTTCATTTCTACAATTTTCTCTCAAAGTCATTCATCACTCACTTTGGAATTGCTCACCCACTTTGGGATTGCTCAAGTGTTTGAGGGTTCAAAATCAACATTGAAATAATAGGAACTATCACCAATGTACGTTTTCAAGAATGATCTTGATTTATGGACAAATAGGTGCATTCTTCATTTCTACAATAATCTAGAATGTTGTCCATTGGCTACTTCTTTTTCCTTCTAAGATTAAGGCATCTAAGCATGATTTATATTATTGAATTTTTGTGCAAAATGTCTTAACTTTTAATGCTTTGTAAAACACTTGAAGAGCTTCAAAATCTTGTGAATTGGTCCAGAAAGACCTAAACCTACCCCAAGTGATAGGACCTTCCGATGGAATCCATGAAGTTCCCGGTTCAACTCCCCATGCTGACATTGCTTGTGTGCGGGCTCTTCGTGTTGGTGCAGAAGGAGGGAGTTTGTTCCTCCACTTGTTCTTGACGAGGATACCTAAGTTGTCTTGGTTGTGTAGAATCCTTGAAGCCCTTGAAGGTTGTATTTTTTTTTTTAAACAAGAAACCCCCCTGTGAATTGTGTCTCTTCGTCCACACCAAAATCCACTGAACCAAGGATAGCCATTTGAAATGTGTTTTTTACATTTTGAAACATATGACATTGTTAACCAATGCAGGGGGGGGCTTTTGCTCCCCCAAAATCCCAAGATGCCTCTCAGTGTCCATTAAAGGGAAGATTCAAACCAGCCAGCCAATGGACTATTAAACCTTAAACTCAACTCCCTTATGTATCCAACTCAACTCTCTTATGTATCCCTGGGAGTCTGGGACCCTGGGTGGCACTTGCAAAGCAGTTAAGTAATGTTATGAATCGTTGGAATCAGCAACGGAGATTAGCCCTAAAACCCAAGAATGCTCTGTTTCTACAGTGATCTTGACAGTCACCCATCCGATCCAAAATTTCTGCATCTTCCTTCGAGAATGATGTAGAATGCAACTTTGCACACTACTATTTGTTACAATGGTAGATTCTAGAGAAGTTTGTGCAGCGTCATGTGCTCCACTCAAACCTCAAATCTGTACACTTGCATTTCAGCAATTGAGAAGCATGCCATTTCAATGAATGACAGTAACAGTACGAATTCATTTCAACGAGTGACCGGGTGATCACTGGTATGAATCAAAGAACAGTGCTCACCGGGTGATCATTGGTATGAATCAAAGATTCAATTGAAGGTGGCACTTCATCTGTTGGATGCACATTACTCTTAATTGAGGGTGCGCTATTCCCACACAAATTTCACTGACAACCATGATTGAATGCCCGGTGAGCACTGTTCAATGTTCATAATCGATAGAATGATCAAATCCGTGCCCTAATGCCTTATTTTGAAAATCGTAACACTGAACATTCTACAAGGAGTACCTATTTCTTATACTGAATGTCAATAGCTCAAGACGTCAAACCTAAGGATAGCATTTCCTATCGCCATTCTCAACCCCTTAGATGATCTACCCCTAACTCAGTTTTCATTCTTGCTTGCTTCAGGGTATGTGCACCCAGAATCGCCACCTTAAAGCATTCATTTCAAATAACGATTCCAGGTTCACAATTTCAGACCCAGAGGTGTTCTCCTCATTGTCCTTCACAATGAAGATCTATCTAGTTTAAGATCCCAGAAAGATGACCTTAGTTACCCTCCAGAGGTATTTATACTCCAATTACTCAATTATGCAAGCCATTTGAACCATCCACGGATAATTCTATGGTAGTTCTTAGCATAGCAAATCTAGCAAGCTGACCACACTTGATTCCATGGAATAATTAAACAGCCAAGGGTGTTGGCTATATAGTATATTTGCGAGCCCAGAAGGGAACATTATCATCATCGTCGTCATCGTCCGATCCAGTTCATGAATCGTACCTGAACACCAGACTAACATTCCACACTATTCCTCAGGGAAAATTATAGTGGGTTGCCAGTGCAGGGTACCTCTATTCAGCACAGGGATCTTCATAGCTGACTGACCCAGTTCCATGTTTCTCCTCGTCTTTTCTCCTCGTTATCCCCTGCTCTGAGTTGATGGCAGGTGTTGTTTTCCTACTACTTTGCTGCTGTGGCTGTCTCCAGATGGGGGCACACTTATTCAAGAATGGTACTGAGTAGATACCCATTTTCGAGTATTGAGCTCTTTACACTATACTTACAAAAAAATGAGACCTAAAATGATTCCAATGGTTCTTCAATCTACACCTTGTTCCTCAGGTCCTTCCGCAAGATTTTGCCGGCTGCTGACTTGGGAATGGATTCCACGAAGTATACGTTGTGGAGTTTCTTGTAGAACACAACCTGAAAGTAGAAAAATCTGATGAGTTCACTGGGCATTCTCGGAACTGAAAATGGTGAGAACAAGAAGCGGCGAATTGAACTCGAGCAATTTTACAGCCAAGATATTAAGTTACCTGTTTTGCAATGTAGGCCTTCACATCCTCTTCACTGACGGTAGAGCCTGATGTTCTTACAACAAATGCCACTGGAACTTCTCCGGCAACTTCATCCTTCCGTCTGAGATAAGAAACAGAAGAGAAGATCATCAGTTCATTTATCCTCAACCTAGCAAGTACTAAAATTCCGAAGCGCTGGCTTGGGGTACAAAGTACACTACTTCTCTCTCTACAACTTCGATGAAGATTAAAGTATTGCTTTAAACGTGCTGGTGAGCATCAGCACAAATGGCTGAAGGTTGTGGCGGAACTTACGAGACCACAGCGGCATCTTGAATCTGTTCATAGCCTTGCAACAGCGCCTCCAATTCAGCAGGCGGCACCTGAAAGCCCTTGAACTTGATTATCTCCTTCACTCTGTCGACGATAAACATCTCCTCATCCTCGTCAATGAAACCCACATCCCCAGTGTGCAGGTAACCATCCTTGTCAATAGTGTTGACTGTTGCTTCAGGATCGTTTAAGTACCCTGCAAAGAGACAGACCAAAAGTTCATTAGCAAAGAATCACATAGCACATTTAACGTAACATTCACTATCAACGACAATGTCGCCTCGTTAGAACACTCTGTTTCACACTGATCTCAGAACCAGGGGATAGTAATTGTTATCAAAGTTCAAGTGGCCTAACTCCAAAAGACTCTTTATTCAAGCTGGTTCACATTGCACATTTGAACAAGGAATTTTGAAATATTTAAAATACAAACCAATCCAGTCCACGAACCTTTCATGATTTGAGGACCTCGGATGCAGATTTCACCGGGTTGGTTGTAAGGCAAGGACATGCCAGTCTCGGTGTCGACAATCTTCACATCGGCATTCCGCACTACTGTGCCACAGGACCCTGGCTTCACTGAGAACGGGTTCTTGGCAAAGGCCAAACACATGGCCAGCACCGGTCCTGCTTCCGTCATTCCGTATCCCTGTGAAACGAAAAATTCATGACCACAAAATCATGATGAGTACTTGATCATCCCTTTCAAGCCGCCCCACCAACCAATTAATTACTCTGATTAATTCCATACAGTTATTTATTGCTTCAGGCACCGGATAACTTGTTCACCAGAAGTACTGACACTAATTCAAACGAACTCTCCCATAAATTGTATTACCAACCAGAATCGGATGAAAATCAGTTATGTGGATGAAAACTTAGGTGAAAATGATCAAACAGATGAAAACATAGATGAAATTGTACAGCTCCAACATTTCACCAAAACGAATCCATCAATTCGGCAAAAGTTTTTACTACTTAATTTAATACCAGCATCACTAATTGCAACCATTGAACTGGGTTCAATTTTAACTCCCACCATAGGCATGAAAGTCCCAGTTAGAAATTAATCCCAACACGGGATCATCATTCCGGTTACTTAAGCTTCTTTCCAAAATATCCAAAAAGAAGAAAACTAGACAATTACAAAGGAGCAGATTTCAATCTGTTGTTACCTGGCCAAGCACTGCGTTCGGCAAGCGCGCTCGGAAGGCGTCTTCGAGCTCCTTGCCCAGCGGCGCGGCGCCCGACAAGACCATCCTGATGCTCGACAGGTCGTACTTCTCCACGATGGGGTTCTTCGCAATGGCCAGCACGATGGGCGGCACGAAGGGTCCAAAGGTCACCTTGTGCATCTGCACCAGATCCAGCAGCTTGGGCAGCTCGAACTTGGGCAAGATCACCATCGTGGCGCCCACGCGCAAGCCGCACAGCAGGATGCTGTTGAGCGAGTAGATGTGGAACATGGGCAGCACGCACATCAGCGTGTCCTCCACCGTGATGTTCAAGTTGGGCGACTCGCCGTCCACCTGCTGCGCCACGCTCGACACCAGGCTCTTGTGAGTGAGCATCACGCCCTTGGGCAGACCTGTGGTGCCGGAAGAGTAAGGGAGGCACACCACTGAGTCAGGGTGGATCTCCACCGAAGGGCAATCGGCTTCGTCCGCCTCCAACAGCACCGAAACGTGCAAACAGTTCTCGACGTGTGCGTCCACTGTGATAATCTGTCAAAAAGGAACACAACAGTCGATTACTGTCTGCTTTTGCAGCATGCATGCCCAAGTTCGAGATATACATAGCCTGATCTCGTTATCAACCAACACATTGGGATGCTAATTGATGTACTGGATGGCAGCCTCCGAGGAAATTAATGAACAAGCCTTGAATACGGTGACATCCACAACCACGGCTGCTGTCTGCATGAAAATTATGTTGCAAGTGGCTACGGATAAATTTAGTCACAGGGAAAAGGGGCGTCTGCTGTGTCCCGTGAGTGACTCGTTGACATAACTTTGAAAAGTTTCAGGTAACTGTACTGGTTTGCGTTGCTTTGGCTTTTCCTGAGAAATTCGGAGTATTGGTTTGCAAAACAGAGTATACGGGAATGGCAAGTACCTGGACGTTCAAGCCGTTGAGCTTCTCAATGTAGCTGGCCTGGGTGACCACCACGGTGGCCCCCGACGCCTTGATCTGCTTCGCGAGCTCAGCCGCGGTGTAGAACGGGTTGGCGGTGGTGACGACGGCGCCGCGCTTGGCGGCGCCCAGGAACACCGTGATGAACTCGGCACAGTTGGGCAGCAAGAGCGCGATGACGCCGCCCTGCGGCACGCCCAACTTCACCAACCCCGCGGCCACGCGCCGCGTGAGGAGCTCGATCTCACCATACCTGTGCTCCTTTCCCGTGTTTCCGTCGATCAAGCACACCTTGTCCGCCCACTGCGTGGCCTTCTCCAGGCAGTAATCCGCCAGCGGCATGTGGAACGGGATGTCGATGTCGGGGAGCTTGGAACGGAAGATGAAGTCCGCCGGGGACGAGTCCAAAGGCTTCATCGCCAGGGACGCCGCGGCCGCCTCGGAAAGCACCGCCTCGGAAACCAAACTGGGAGACATTCTTACAAAGCCCACTCCCACTCTCCCGTACTCCAATTCCAAACCTCCGATAGCACCCACTTCTTCGCACTCAAAATTCGCACGCACAACCAATGCAACAACCTCCCACGCCTCCACAAACTCCACCAGTTTACGCTCCAACCACGAAACCGTGGAACCAATTAATATCACCCGCTCTAATTAATCTCACTGAAACTCCACCCACTGATCCACGCAAGCACCTCGCGCACTGGGCTAATAAAAGCTGGCCAGACAATTACGAGAAGCAGTAGACGAGGACGACGACTTGAATATCCAGCAGCAAATAACTGAACCCGTCCGTCAGAGAGCACGGCGCATTGGTAGTCCTGCAGGCAGCCTGCAAGCTCTTTAACGCAGCTACTCAATCCTCATCAATGCAGTACCTGCCAAGCTGCAAGCTCTGTTCCCCCACCTCAAACTTCCACTCGCACTCAAACTTCCAGCAGCAACGATCGATCTTCGTTCAATCTCAGAGTCACTTCCGTCTACCAAGCTAGCTGTGATCGATCAGGCTTTCCTTCAGGCGTCGATCGCTGTGTTGCTGTTTGAATCCTGCATGCATCTGTTTGGAGAAGCTGAGGCTGGGACACCCCACATATTTAGAATCCGGGCCTTGCCCTTTCTCCCCGCGCTGTTGAATTGCGAGTCTCTTTTTCAACTCGCAGTTCAACGTTGCGCCATGGTCGCCCTCTTTTGCCTCTTTACTTGGCTTTGACTGCGCCAGGCGACTGGTGGGCTCGCCGTGGGAACGGGGAACTCGGGAACTGGGATGGGGAGAGTGCTTGCCTCATTGGCCTCCCTGTTGGGCGAACCCTGTTGAGGGGGTCAACTGGGAGCGTGAAGACGTTCCCGTGGGTGCACATGTTCAACCCCAGGGGGCGGACCTTCCCAGTGGCCCGTAAAGGTCGCGAGAAAGCGGATGACGAAGGATACTCGCCTACTCGGGGGTTGAAAATGGGAGGAAAAAAAGCCAGGCACGACGACTCGAGAAGTCAAGCCAAGTTGCCTAAGTCCCGGAGGAAAGCCATCGAATGGGGGAATGGGGGAATGGGGGAATGGGGTGGTAGGATTCGGATGATGTGGGATGGGAAGAAGCGGCCCTCGGAGACCTAATAAGGTGGAAACACCCAAAACAAACCATCCCCCTACCCAATCACGTACAATAGATTTTTCCCTCGAAGCGTCCCTACACTTTCACTAAATTGTTCCTCAAAAAGTGTCATTAAATTGTCCCCTTACTTAACTGCGATTGGTCAACAATCAATTTTGTCAAATTTCAGTTTTAGATTTAGCTATTCGACGTTTTCACTGTGGATTACGGAGCTTCCACTTCAAAAACTCATAGAAATGACATGTCATATCTGAAAATTTAATTTTAAATTTTTGAAAATTCATAATTTTAAATTGCTAATACTACAAAAAAAAATTGAAAAATGTGCCTCCAACTATGTTGAATTGCTTATATTGGCTTTTTAGGTGTTTTTGCTGTAATTACACTATATTTTGTAGGAGTGCACTACAACTTCACGCAAACAAGTAGTCTATTTATTTATAAAAAAATTAATGTAGTTTTGGTCAAGGCATAAAATTGACATTTTGTGGGTTGAATGGTGATGTTGGCCATAAATGGGGGCTATGCAAGGGAGTGGAGTGAATTTTTGCTAATAAATGTTGCAAATTTTTTTATAAGAAATATTTGGTGAGGTATTCTTTCTTTTTTAATGGATGAAATTGTTAAGTTGCTACCAAATTTTGGACGGTATTGTTATATTTTGGATGAATGTATACTCTTTGAGATGAATAAATGAAATATAAAAAACTTGGGTCTATAGCAAAGGGGTTATATTTGTGGTAATTCTCCACTTAGTGATAGTTTGGAAGACAATCGGGAATCTTTTGTATATATTTTTCAACTTTGCATGGATGAAATGATAAGGAGTCACTCAAAAGAATTTTAAAATACGATGATATTGTTGCATTTGGATGAATAAGTAGCATTTCATCCATAAAAAGTGTATCTTGGATGTAAATAATTGTAGCAATCTAATCTAGATTGAAAATTATATTACCTTTTAGAAAATTGAAAATAAAATCCTTGCCATATGATATTCTTCTAGCCTATTGTCAATTCTTGACTAGGTATCTTATGAAAACCATAAATTGTTGCAAACTTTCAATTTAAAAACCCAAAATAAACGAAGGTGTCCCTTACAACGTCGTGAAGCATAGGATATTCTATAGCCTCTTTCCTTTTGAAAAATTCATTCTTGCATGTGCCCCCAAACACCTTCTTGCATATGTTTAAAAAATGTGGTACCCTCAAGAGATTCACCTAGACCTTAAGTATTTCATTGTGTTCAAAATATTGGGATGAAATGGGATACATCAAGAGCTTGCAACAATTAGAATTTATTCAATTTGATTGATGGAATTTTGTTTTGCACTTGTTCAGAGCAAAGTCCACAAATATCTCATGTACATGTTTAGACCTAAAACTACAAATCATGTGACTATCTAGTCAAATTTCATCATGTTTCTACCTTAAAATATAATTATGAAAAAATGTGTTTTGTAAGATACTTCTTAGATTATCATCATAGTTAGCATCTTGTTATTAGACATCAAGTTTAGAAGTGTTATCAAAGTCATGTACATACTATTAAACATTGAGGGCCATTTTGGAGTTGACATAATGCACAATCTAATCCAAGGAAATATCAAATTGGGGTAGAATATAAACTAGCAAAGACTTAGGCTCTTCCATTATGTTGTTCAACATAGAAGAACTAGGTTTGCCTACAAGCTATTGTTTTTCATTTATTTTGGCAGAGGCAAAAAGTGATCTTTCATTGGCCAATGGTGATGAATCTATCTACATCAATCATTCCATGGACATGAATAAGAAATCCAAAACGTAGATTTTGACATACATTGATTCAAAATGCAAATTGATTCAAATATAAAATAAAACAATTTGTCCTATTTTTTATTAGTGCATGTGACACTAATTTACCAAAACACATTATTTGTAAATAATTAAAGTAGTATAGGCTCAAATATTATTGTATTTTGTAGAGACATTACCCCTTAAAGTCTCAAGGCCTTTTTTCATCAATAAACACTCCAAATTGCCATTTCTATTACAAAGAACCAAAAAAAAAATTCAAATTGCATTTTTTTGGACATTAACCCCTAAAGGACCAAGACTTTTTTTCTGCTAGAAAACACTCAAAACTGCCATATCTATAGCGAGGAGTAAAAAAAATGTAATTTTAATTTTTTTTTCATATCTAACCATAGGATATTACACCTAACTAGTATGAGAATGTGTGCAAAAAATTTCAGAATTTTTAACCGCTGAGATTGCAAGATATCTGTGTTTAAAGTGGAAAAAACAAGTTTTTCAGCACATTGCGGGACTAGATTTTTTGACTTTGAACATTTTTAACTTAAAATTTTTGCACTACAGAGTTTTGAGCTTTAAATCTTTATAGTGGGTAATTGAGTTGAGGGTCTAGATAAAAGTAATAAATTCAAAAAAACTTTATTATTATTATTTTTTAAATTGTTAAGTAGAAGTAGGTATGAGATAGAAGGAAAATCTAAAATATCCATATATTTTAGATGGAATTAAAATGCACTAATCCCAAAGGTGAGATTGTTCTAGCAAGTAAATCAGACCATGCCAAAAAAATTTGAAAAATTTGAAAAATTGCATATCCTACAAATTATTTTTTTCAAAAAGATGCTCTAATTGCCCCCAAAACAAGAATGTCCATAACTTTCTCATAACATATCCAAATGAAATGAATCAAATCTTTCCAGATAGAAAAAATACAATATATGAGGAAAAAATATATTTTAAAAAAAATTCAAATTTTTTTCATTTTTTTAGGCTGCCCGAGCTGCCCGCCGTCCCCTCGTTTGAGCTTATTTGGTCATAACTATTATTCCTGGGCACCGATTGTGAAAAAAATTATATTCTCGCAAAGCTAATCAGCTTTTCTACCTCCAAAAAACGTTTCAAAAAATTCGGAAAAAATTTCAGCCCGTAGGTACCTGCCCGAAAACGCATTTGTCCCCCAAAGGGACAATAGTCTTTTAGGGGTTAAACCGTAAGATCTAATTTACAGTAGACAAGATAAGAATGTGTGTCTATTGCAAGATAATTGTGCTTATAGTGAAGAAAATGGATTCTAAGTATGTTCAAAGATAAGACTTTGAATCTTCTCAACTTAAAAAAAAAATTCACTTAAAATTTTTTATTTGAAATTTTTTATATAAAATATTTGAGTTAAAAGTCTAGGATTTTTTTATAAAAAATACTTGATTTTTATTTATTTTTTAACTGTTAAGTAGACGTTGGTACAAGATTGAAGGTGAAACTAAATTGTTCCCTAGTTTTAAGATGGAATTGAAACACACTAATTCCTATGGTGAGATTGTTTTAGAAAACATACTTAACCTTGTGAATTTTTTTTTTTAATCATTAAAATTGAGTTCAAAAACAAATCCAATGTGCTATTTTGTTAAGAAGTTTCTATGATTGCCGACAAAACAAGAAGCTCTATAACTTTTACATCACTAATCCAAATGGAATGAATCATAAGCTTTACATAATATGTAAGAAAAATAAATAAATTTCAAGTTTTTGTGGATATTTTTTATTGCCCGGTCTCCCCTATTTTGAACATGTTGTGGCATAATTTTCACTCTTGGGCACTGATTGAAATTAAAAAAATTGTATTTCCAAAAGGCTAATGTGTTTTTCTATCTTAAAAAAAAAGTTGCAAAAAATCTCATCAAGAATTAAAGTTACACAACCCTATCCAAAATCCATTTTCTCCCCCAAGTAGGGACTTTGGAACTTTAGGGGTTTACTTTATAAGTGACACTAGATAAGTGAAACTTGGACATGGAAAAGACAACATTCAAAGATGAATTTTTGTACACTTAGTTAAAGATTGTTAGAAAATGCACCCAAATTCAAAGGGCTATTTTCTTAAATAGTTCAACTTTGTTGCCTTGTGATCGGAGATGACAAGACTTTCCATTGACAAAAACTACATGTCAACACTTATAAAGAAAAAGGTCATATAGCATCAAACTACAAGCTAAACTATAGACTTGTGAGGACGTGGTTCCAAAGACCCATATAGAACACCGAGTTAAATTGTAAACTATGCTTGATATGGTAGTTCTAAAGGCCTATATGGATACTATATAGGTTAGTGCACAACTTACTGCACACAACCTTTAAAAGACCATGTCCTTGCACTCTTAGTGTTGACTAGCTTGATACTCCAAGACCTCTTTTAATTTCTCGTACAAGTATTAATTTAGAATAAGTTTGAGTAAAGTAAAAAATGAGTCACCGCCACTCCAACAGCATATCTGCTTGTATTATTTTAACCCATTGTACTAGAATTTAATTGTGACACCAAAATTTGTCCACTTACTCCATCATGTGTCCAATCCATTCAACTGGCATGTCAATTTCATTCTTCAAAACTTGAAATTCAATGCTCATGTGGACACTGACTTTTGAAGCAGACTTTGCTTCTGTAAATGAACTTCTGTAAAAAACCACATTCATTTGGCAGCAGCAGATCCACCTCACCGTGGCAACAATGTCAAATAATTATTCAAGCAAAATATCAAGGTTACATAATTAAACCTCAAACTGCACAAATAAGCAATTCAGCGTGGTTCCCATTATTATCTTGAAATTTTTTTGTAGGGTCTTGTTGGTAGTCAAAAGGGGATTCTAGATTCTCTTAAAATGCATTTTTGAGACACACTATGAATATACTATAAATTTTCAAAGTACTAGAAATAAGTGTTTCTAAAATCAACACTAAACTCTCAAGAATAGTGGGAGAACATTTTAGGCAAGAACTTGTAGTGGCAGATTTTAGAAAGTGGTCAAAATTAGGTGTTGTTACCACATCTAATTGTAACTATTTAAACTCTTGCACAATGAGTTCATATTGATTTTGAGAATGGATACCACCTTAACATCAAAATTTGTCTTCATTTACCAATAATTCCTTTAATTCTTATATCAATGATAAGAGTTCATGCAAATAAAGCATTTAGTGTTGCATTGGAATCTCATTTGATTTCCTAAGAAGAATATATATATATACATATATATATATACATACATACATACAATGACAGACGAAATTGAGTACAATTTTGAAATGTTTCCATTCAAACAACCATACCATAACCATCAATGGACAAAGTCCACAAGTAGATATACAAAAGTTGTAGTGTACAACATCACACACATCACCATGGCAGTTTGAAGAAAAAATTAGTTGTGATTTGAAAGAAAATCAATTTCAAAGTTAGCCATGTCAAAAACTCAATTGTGTTCAATATGATTTGGAATTACTTATCGTTTGCCAATTTTTTCTTAGAACTCCCAAAAAACTTTTTGTGCCTTGGAATGTTGGTATACATCATTTCAAATTATTGTACACAAAATTGAAGGAAATTGACATTTATAGATTGAATTTAAATTAACAACAATTTGACATGGGATAGCATTGGCCATTGTAAAGAGAGTATGAAGTGCAAAATGGACTATTGTTACATCTTAATGTCCTTGCATTTGAAACATTTGTTGAATTGGGCAATGTATTCAATTTATAGTTTACAACCATATAATGCGTTTTTAATTTCAATCTTTCTTTCAAAAGATTAGAGTTCATGATGCACATAATTGATCCAACAAATTAAAAAACAAAAGTAAATGATCATTGTCAATATCATCAAAAAACTGCCAATTTTAGGAAGATCAATGTAATTTTTGGCAATTTTCAATTTTTTGACAATATTGAAAATGATAATTTCTTGTAGTAAATACATAAGTTAGTGCCTAAGGTGTGTATAAGCCTACACCTTGACTTGTTTATGGATTGTGTTTTCTAACTTTCAAATTCAACCAAAAATTTAAGTGAATCTTGTATGTGTACTAATTGGAATTGTAATAACTATATGTCTTTGGAAATAGCAAGGTAATTGTGTAATGCAAAAACTATCCAATTTTATACTTTAGCATACAAAAAATATGTTGCAAAGTGCATTGATGGATGCATTGGAAGAGATTTGAGGGCAGAAGAAGATTGTGACTTCCCAAGCGTTCTTGAATAACGGAGAACAATGGAAATTGCACCACAACAACCATCTAATGTGACCATGACCGTGCTACGTTAGATAATATGAAATGAAGTGGTCACTAAGATCGCCCACTAGGGTTACTATTATGTGAGCATAGAAGTGTGAGTCTATGAGCCTAGAATACTACACACCTATGTTATAGGTGTATATACTGTAGAAACCGTCTATGATTATAGAACGTATATGTTATAAATATCCATATTATAGGTGTTTATGATTTATATACCATCTATAGTGTGTGGTATCTATATTATAGGTAC
Source organism: Rhytidiadelphus loreus (assembly GCA_947034895.1). Lineage (NCBI taxonomy): Eukaryota > Viridiplantae > Streptophyta > Bryopsida > Hypnales > Hylocomiaceae > Rhytidiadelphus > Rhytidiadelphus loreus. The sequence continues at coordinate 48,711,193 of OX344761.1, read as the reverse complement.
GTATATTGTACGCTCAATGCTCACAAGCTTGCATCATGATATAAGGAGAACTAATATAGCAACGCCCATAACCCTCATTGTACCAATAACCGTCTCCTTAAAATCTTGGAATTCATTTTGGAAAGTGAATAGATGTGATTACAAGGATGTATTACATTTGAATATCACCCTAGTGTGGATATTAGGTGCATTTATAGTTGTCTCTTTAAAAATTCACAACTTATACTCATAGTGTCCAAATAACACATTTGAAAAGTGCACAAGAATGATTTTTCTCTTGTTACTACGGTCCAATAATTTGTTGGATGTCTATAAATAGACATCATGTCCCAAACCCTTGAATTCATGGTTATGAGTGTTGTTACCTTATACCAAACTTCCAAATGAATTTGGGCAGTCAATAAATAAGTCAAGCTTTTGCTTGCACACATCACATGAAGAATGGACTTCTGTCCTTCATTGTTGAAAGTCTGAGGAGTGACGCACTTAGACAGCTGCCGTGATATTGAGGACTCTTGGTTTAGCTCTTGGTGGAACAACCTACCATGAGACTTAGATGTTGTCCTTCAGGCTTTGCTTTTGTCAATGGGCTTTCCAAGAATAACTTAAGCTTATGGTGGGTTTGTTGGTGGGGACAATTTCTATACTAGGCTTACCGTAGGGGCCATGAGTTAAGTGCTCCCAATGGGTTTCTTGTTGAGAAGTCACCAGGACATGATCCTGTCTACAATATCATTTAATTTGGAGTCATTCAATCACCCAAAACCGTCAAAATAAGAAATTCAGCAGAGTTGGAGGCAACTTTTTCAAGGAAAAAATATTTATGTAGTATTAGCAATTGATAATCATGAATTTAAAAATAAAATAAAATAAAATTGGATAAGATGTGTAATTGTTATGAATATCCTAAATAGAAGCTCCCTACTTTAGGCCACTAAAATTGTTACATAGCTTGGTCATTTAAACCAAAATCTAGAGATTTAACCCCTAAACGTGAGAGACTATATTTTCACAAAAAAATACTACAAAACTGCCTTTGCATTTAGAAGCACCAAATTTTAGATGAAAAACATTTCTAGACACATGTAACCGTAGGATTTTGTAGTAAAACAGTTTGAAAAGATGTGGGAAAAGTTTTAGAATTTTTCACTATGTAGATTCCAAGATATTAACATTGGAAGTGACAAATTTCCTATTTTTGTCCATCTGAAAATACGGGCAGCTGCACTTCACAAGCTCACATTTGTATGAAAAAAATGTCCAAAATGGTGGTTATTCTTTGGATTCATTCTTCAAGTCAAGTTGGCTACATGCTTGAAAAAATTTAGATAATTTGGAATTGAACAACATATAGGAAAAAAATAGTAAATAGAAAGAAGTACAAAGCAATTCAAAACACTTAATTGTTAAGAATTTAATTATAAAATTGAAAAATTCCAATCCCAACGGTGGTAACGTAGTCATAAACAATATACACCTAACGTTTTTATTTTTTGCCAAAAATATTCAAAATTGAGTTAAATAAAGGACTTCTAAGTTTATTTTAGAGTAGAGATTCTATAAATATCCACAAACTAACCCAAACTAAAATTCCTCATAACTTTCATCTCATCAATCAAATTGAAATGATTCAAAGCTTATCACATATATAAAAATCTAAAGAATTTATTTCAAATTTTTATTTTTTTTAAAAGTGATTTTCAAAGAAGTTTTTTTTCTCTGTCCGGGCTACCCAAGGGACCTAGGTTGAATACTAAAAATTACATATCATGCAATAATTTTTGAACCATGCAGTCAAAAGTTATGAAAATTGTTTGGCCTTAAAGCTATTCCTCGTTCTTATATTGTGTGAAATTTTTAAAGAAAAAAGAAAAAACTCCGTGTGTAAATAGCTATCCAAAATCTCCTTGTTGCCAAAAAAACATTGTTCGGATGTTTAGGAGTTAAAGCTACTCCTTGGGCACACATTGTGTGAAATTTTCAAAGAAGAAAAATAAAAATTCCGTCTGTAGTGAGCTGCCCAAAATTGCTACATTGCTAAAACAATCCCATTGTTTTGACGTTTAGGGGTTAAATTGCATTAAGGTAAACTACCCCATTATGGAATAAATGGGAGCAAGCCTATTGCGGGCAAAGTTTTAATCACGGTGGTGTACATTTCAGAACTTGAATGTACACCACCATGATTAAAACTCTGCCCGCAATGTGCTTGCTCCCATTTATCCCGTAATGGGGTAGTTTACCTTAGATGGGGCCACATTGGTGAGAGGGAGTGACATTGACGAGAGGGTCCCAGCAGCAACAAAGTTGCAACAAGGTTATCATATTGCGGGGATGAACTGCAGGACACACTGCAACAACTGTTCCAAAAGATGCGCCTGTGGAGGGGATGCAGGGGACGCTAAGCTACTGCAAGTGAAGTTGCAGCAGTGGAGATGCTCTAATAAGTTAACTTGTCCAACAGCAGGCTCAAAAAAACTGAGTTCCCCCCAGGTGGGTGGACGGGCAAGTGGGCAGTCCATCCTTTTTATTATTTAGGGCTCAATTAAGAAGCATGGACTGCACAATTGATTAATGAGTGAAGTTGCCATCTTGAATCCCGCATGATTGAGTAACTGACTGCTGTGTTGGTCCGTCCGTCGTACCATGCAGGCATTCATGGTTGCCATGCAGATGATCAAGCTGACATGGGAGCAGGCCTGGCTTGGCCTCTTTCAAGCCTTCAAGGGGAAGAGGCACACCCACATTGCCGACTCCCGTCTGCCCCGGACACAGGTGTTGGGTGGTCGTGGCCCATCCCATAGCAGTGCCGGCACCACCCAACCTCCACTCATCTGGAGCAGGAATTCTGTTAGTAGTTACCGGTAGTAGACATGGCCTGGATTTGCAACACTTCCCAACAAACACCCAACGATGATGAGGTAAGAGCATTACCACCCGTCTTGCAAAATGTGGGGCCATCTCATTTGCAAGCCAAAATCGTCCCATCCATTGCATGCTATAACCACATTTTGCAGTAAGACGAGTAAGTTTCCAAATTTGGACCACTTTGTAAGGCCCACCAATGGGCTATAGAGCTAAAGGTCCGTACTTTGCGGGAAAGTGCCGGTGCTCTTGTCTCATGTGGTTTGCAAGCCAATTTGCAAGCCATGCTTTGGCTTGCAAAACCCCCCATTTTGCAAGCCACACAAGGCTTTTTGCCCGGCCTCTTCACCCCTAAAGTCCTAAGGCCATTTTTCTGTAAAAAAACCCACTCAAAAACTGCCATTTCTACTGCGTTTGTCCAAATATATATATATATATATATATATATATATATATATATATATATATATATATATATATATATATATTTTTGAACTGAACCGTAGGATCTTGAACTTTACTTCTTTGAGATTATGTGGTAAAAATTTGAAAAAACAAGTTTTTTTGAACACTAGACTAGAATTTTAGATGACTTTGATCGCTATTTGTGGAAAAAATGTGCTCTATGGAATTTGAATTCAAAATTTATCGTGTTCAAGAATTGAGTTGGGAGCTTAAGAAAAAAAAATTCAAAAAATAAAAACTTGATTTTCATACTTCAAAAAATTGTCAAGTAGAAGTAGATCCAAGATTGAAAGAAAAACTAAATTGTTAATAGCTCTTAGATGGAGTTGAAATACAATAATCCCAACAATGAGATTGTTCTAAGCAAACTTAACCTTTTCAAAAAAAAAATTTGAAAAAATTTGAAAATTTCATTTTGAAATGAATCCTATAAGTTATTTTTTCAAAAATATGCTTATATTGCCCGAAAAATAAGATTGTTCATAAATTTCACATCACTAATCAAAATGGAATGAACCAAAGCTTTAGATGTAGACAAAAACATAATCTTTGAGAAAAAAAAAATTTGAATTTTTTTTGAATTTTTGCAATATTTTTTGTGTTTTCTGCTAAGTTCAGTTCTAGGCTTTCGGGCACCGATTGAAATAAAAATCATATTTCCACAAAGCTTATCAGCTTTTCTATTTTCCAGAAAAGTTTTAAAAAATCAGGGTGAATTTTCAGTCCATAGGAACCTGCCCGAATTCCAAATTGTCCCCCAAGGGGACAATGGGACATTAGGGATTAACAGGTTCATTTGTTTTGCAAGACGGGTGGAGCACTTTTGCAAGTTGCTTTGGACAAGTCATCCGTTTTACAAGACAGGTGAGGATGCTCTAAGGTACCCTACCTCTTGGGTCGGGATGGATAGGGTACCTAAAAGGTAGAGCCACCCATAACCAATCACTTAAGCAATTTAATATGCTCATGATCTAGAGCAATATCATGGCGGTGCAAATTTTTTCCGAATAGAAAGGTAGGAATTTTATTGGTAATTTTATTCCTGGAATTGAAATTATTATGAATATTGGAAGCCCAAAGTTGGTCTAGGCCCATAACCAATGTCTAAAGTGTTTCATAACTAAAGACATGTGTCATGACATTGATGGTCAGAAACCAAGAATTGATGGTTGGAAATCACCCCAAACTTTGTTGAATTTTCTAGTATCCTATAGATTGCTGATGGGGTCCTAGTTTGTAATGGGTGGCTCGACCTTACTCATTGGAAAAACATGTTGGTGAGAGAAAAAAATAATTCCAATTTGTATGTGTGAACCGGAGTAAATTAACCCTAGAAGGACATGCCTATGACCATTGATTAGAAGCTTCATTGGCCATCACTTTGTTTGTTGCCATTTTGCAACTAGATATGAATGAACAAATTTATATTTTTTTTTCAAAGATGAATCATGTGTCTGTCGCAATTCATATAAGTTTCAATTTTTTTGACGAAAATTCAAAATTATTGTGAATTTTTTAAGAAAAAAACAAAGAAAATTCATAGGAAATACGAAATATATTTGAAAAATCTGATATTTTCACATTGATGTATATGATAGTGTGTATCATCATGGTATAATTCAAAGTTACCGTATTAGTTTAAAATTTGAAAAACCAACCAACCATGGTTATAGGCCTAAAGTTCATATTGCTATAAAATAATGAAATTTATGAATTTTTCAAAATTTCCAATTGTAGTAGAAAGTACACTTGACAAACTTCGTTTCATTAGTTGAAATCAAATTTGAAAAATATCATTTTTATGACTAAAATTCGGAAATAGCAAGAAATGGCCAAAATACATTACAAGAATGTGTCTTGAGTTCTTCTTTAGAAAAGTCAACGAGGGAATTTACAATTCTATTCATTGAAAACATACTCAAGAATCTTAAAAGAAAAAATTGGATGATTTTTTTTCATCCTATAGTTTTAGATGAAGTCATCTAAACAAACACTTAGTGTCTGATAGTGTTACTAAAAAAACATTCAATAATATTGTATTCATTGAAAATGCATTCAAGCATCTTTTTTATAAATGGATGAAAAATATTTTTATTCCATGATCATGAAGCCCTGGCTTGTTTAGACACATTATTAAATGTTATTACTCTTAATGTGAATTTCAACCATAAAAATGATATTTTTGAATTTGAGACCAACTTGGGAGATAAGGTACTAGTATATCAAGTCTAGTTTCTACTCTAATTGGAAAATTTGATAAATTCTTCAAAAATTAATATTTTATTGCAATTTGAACTTTGGACCTATAATTATGGTTTGATGATTTCATTATTTTAAAATAACAAAATAACTTTGATTTAGGCCATAGTATTACACACTATGATATATACCTATGTTGAAGATCTGACATTTTCTGAGCATATTTTGTATTTGATATGAATTTTTTCATATTTTTTCTAAAGGATTAACAATAATTTCAAAATTTGACCATAAAATTAAAAAATTAATGACACATAGAAGGCATGTGATTTCATCTCTAAAAAACAAAAACAAAAATTTCATTCATATATAGTTGTAAAATGGAAATAAACAAAGTAAGAAGGTGCGAGGTTTGAATGACTAAATCCATGGCTATGGGCCTACTTTTTCAAGGTGAAGAGTGTGTTCATTCAAGTTCCCACTTCAAAGTCCACAAAGAAATGTGAGAGTTATAATAACTACTTGTATTTGTTTTAGAGGGGTTACTTTATGAGTTTTAAAGGTTAGTAACTAAAGCTTCGTAAAGGTGTTGGGAGACATGTTGGTTCTATTGTAGGGGCAACTACATTGAATGTAAATTTTATGTTATCGTATAATTTGTTTTATCAATGAAGGTGAAAAATTAGTGTCACATATATATTTTATTTGCATGAAATTTGATACAAAACAACAATATTTCAACCTCCACTAATCTCATTATATCACAAATAGTGAGACTTTAATAAATTAGTATCACATACACTATAGGATAAGTCAATGTAGTTGGAAGATTGATTTGGTTGTACTATTTACATCCAAATGACTTCAAGAAGGTTGTAAGCTACTTTAATTTGTAATTTCCAAAGTGGTCAATGATATGTTGTAATATAGACAAAAACACAATCAATGTTCACTTTTTTCCCTTTGCCTTTTCAATCTCCTTCGACCATTCTTGCATATATTATGGTGTTCTTATTTGTGGCTTAGTTACATTAACCCCTAAATGTCCAAGGCAACATATTTTAAAGTCTGCTAAACTTAAAAGTTCAATGAAATCTTACCAAAGTATTATTTTTGAGTTGAATACCTTTTAAAGTCCACTTCAAGAATCACAAATTTGATTTTGAAAAATGTTTATGATTTTTCTATTGAAGATTTTGTACAAGGGTGTTCATTGCAAATACACTAGATGAGGTGGGGGGAGGAGGGTGGGATCATGTATGAAACTCATCTAAAAAAATTGTAGAGTAGATTTTGAGAAATTGTGTTTGATTACGGTTATGTATGTTATGTTCTTTAACCTCTTCTTTTTTCATGAACTCAATTTTAGATTTTACTTGTAAAAAGAGGATTAAAAGACTTCAAATCACTTTCACAATTTTAACCCCTTCTTGATTGATTATTATAATCTTTCAGTTTATAAGTGATATTGTTGTATTTGCTTTTCCTATATCATTTACAATATGTCTAGTTTGAATTTGTACCGTAATAATTCTAAAAAATTTATAAGACTTGTGAAAACTTTATTTATTTTATTATTTATTTATTTTTGAACAAAACCTAAAAAGTGCATATAGGAGTTAATTTGGGAGCTCTTGATCATTCTCTAATCTCTACTTGGGAAGATTAAGATTATAAATTGCACTAAAGATCTTCTGTTTTAAAATATTTATGGATTTGATTCAAATAAAATTTAAAGATTTGCTTTTAAGAATTCACAAAAAATATAATTATATTTTTAGGAATTGAAAATTTCTATATTTGGCCAAAATTGTAGCTTCAATTGATTTGTGAAGAAAGGCAAAAGGCTTAATGATGAAAACATCGATACTTTCTTCTTGTGCTAAATTTTCAAACACAAGGCAAATATTGAACGCTTTCCACTATTTTTCTTATAAATTTTTTTTTACCATATCAATCTTAGTTTAAAATATTCATCGAGATGAAATTTAAAATCCACTCAAGAATTCAAAGTTTATTATCGTATATAACTTATACAATATTTTTGGTATGACAATATACATACAATATATATTTTCTTCTTTCTATTGGTACAATCTATTACCAATATAGTCAATTTCGTTAAAATGGCGGTATTCCATTAAAATGGCACAAAATGAAACCATTGAAAGAATGAAAACAATGGAAAGATTGTCCGAGGGGAGTGGAAATGCGTGAACTAAGAGTGATTTGAATGTGCTAGGTATAAAATTGGCACATGTATGACCCTATCGTGGCACACTTATTCTCCATTTGTAGAAGATATTCCATTAAAATGGCATGCGGAATACCGCCATTTTAACGAAATTGACCATCAATCTAAGAATTTATTATGCAATAAGAAAAAATTTAGACAATAGGTGGGCCTACACATGCTTCAAGATTGAAAGCGAAATTAAATGTTTATAGTATTCATGGCCTCTCTAAATGCATAAACCTCTCTTGGTGCATAGCCCCGACACCATGCACTAAGAGAGGTTCTACCTATAGTTGCAAAATGGCAACATATAGAGTGAGGTATCGTAAGCCTTGAATCCATGGTCATAGGCTTGTTCTTTCAAGGTTAAATCAATACAAATGCTTTTGAAGGGGATATTTGACATTTTAACCCCTAAAAGATGGGCCTATGTCCATGGATTCAAGCTTCACAATTCTTCTCTTTGTTTGATGCCATTGTGCAACTAAATATGAATGAAATTGTTTATATTTATTTTTTAGAGAGGAAATCTTGTGTCCTCTTGTGAGTGCTACAAATTTGAGATTTTTTTGTGAAAATTTGAAATAATTGTAAATTTTTTAAGGAAAAAGTGAAGAAAATTGATGTCAAATACGTAAATAGGCTAAATTTTTTTGAATCTTTTAACATAGGTGTATTTTGTAGTGTAGAAAATTATAGTATAGTACAAGTTATTGTATCATTCTAAAATTAGAAAATCAACAAATGAGGATTACAAGCCTAAAGTTAAAATTATAATAAAACATTGAATTTCAAATTTTTTTCAAAATTTTCATTTGGAGTATAAACCAAACTTGATACGCCTTTCAATAGTTGGCCTCAAATTTTAAAAAATATCATTTTTATAGCCAAAACTCAAATCAAGAATAAAGAGCAAGAATTGGCCAAAATACACTGTAAGGATGATTTGTGGATAAAGCATCTTCTTCTTTATAGAAGTCAACAATACCATAATGAGGGAATGTGAAATACTATTCTCTTAAAATTCTAGCCCCCTCCCAATTGGATGAAAATCTTCCAAAGGAAAAAAAACACCATTTGCAACGTCATGTAGGGGCTATAGCAAAAATGTTCTACAATTGTGAGATAATATCACTAATATTTGGATGAATGTAAATTTCTTCAAATGATAAACAACATTTGATCTGTACTGTATTCTACACTTAAGTGAGTACCTTCATCACTTCACTGAAAACCACAATTTGCATTTAAAAAAATCGAAATCAATGTCCGCTATCCTATAAGATATTTGTAGAGGCAACCAACCATGTTCAGTCACTTGGGCACTCTGTCAAAGTTACTACCCCATGTGAAGGTCAGATTCAACAGAAATTAAGTCATTTTTGTAAAAAAAGTGTCACATGAAATGGTACAAGGTTACATGGACCCCTGGAAATTTGATGTGGAAATTCAATTTTTGAGCTTGAGTGTTGAACCACCTTCACATACGGTAGTTATAGTAGGAATATTATAAATGGCGTCCCCCCTCTAATGGCACAACATGGTCTTCTAAAACCAACAATAGTTGGTTCTATTGTTGATTGAAAAAGATTTGATTTGCTCACATTTGGAATAAAATATTAATTCTTGAAAAAAAAATCCCCCTTTTTTTCATTCTTCCTCATCCTTATTTTTGCACACATTGAGCTCAATTATAGGAGGAGACTGCATAATCGCTCAGTCATTTACAGTCGCCCCTACAAATGCTGTGAAAATTGTGCAGTTTTGTGTGATTGTAGACTTTTTGTGTCGAGAACCGCCCATCCAAAGTGGTTCATTCTAGAATAATTTTAGGGTGGAAAAGGTGTATAGTATTTAGTAATGAATGAATGATGATGTACCTCACACTGGAAGTGAAGTGTAGTTAATGAGATGTAGTAATTTTTAATTGTAAGTTGGAACTAATAAGGTGGAAGTATTCAAAACCATCAGTTTAAGGAATTCAGCATAGTTGGAGGCACCATTTCAAGATATTAATATTTTCGTGGTGTTAGCAAGAGAAAATTATGAATTTTCAAAAAAAAAAAAGATTTTTCGGACTTGGCATGTATTTTCTATGAATTTTCAAAGTTGCAATCCCCTAAACGTCCTGTAGGTGGACCCAAATCTGAATTCTGACAAGTTCAGCACTTATCCAATCACAGTGAAGAGAGGAGAAAACTTTATGACACATGTCAAGGACCATTCAATAAAAGTCTAGGGACGGTTCATTGTCCATCTAGGAACAAAGATTAGGTACAGGTGTGGTATTGGGTGTTTCCACCTTAAACTGAATGAAGATGTGTTTTGCATGATTTAGAGAGCGCTGTGAACACTTTAAGTTGTCATTTGGTCCATTCACTGCTGTTTTTATATTCTTTACAGCTACAATCTATATGCGTAATGAGCGATTGATGCACTTTTGCCTTATAAAAATTGTCAAAATTTCATTTTCACTGCAAAAATTCTGAAAAAAATTGGAATAACAGCTCCACTTCTTTCTCTAGCCATGAAAAAAAATTACATACTTTCGGTTTCACTGGCTTCTCCAAACAGACCTATCTTTCCTTACATGCACCATTACAGAGCCTTCTACTTTAGTTCTCAATGAATTTCCCATATCCTAGAGGCTGAAATGCTTTACTTATTTTAACCATTTATGGTACTACTCCTACCTCAGCCTCCATGATTTTATTATCATCAAGGTTCTTCATGATGGCCCTGCCTGCCCAAGTTTTACGGGGCTGGTGGCTCTTGATGAGCCATTAGCTCACGCAAGCAAGCTCTGTGCCTCCGTCTGCTGCTGATGACAAACTGAAGTTATCTTCTCCACACACACCACATGCGAAGATTGGTCTCCTGAGAATAAGGCTGGGTCCCAACTGTGTCCATCCTCTCCGGCTTTCTTGCAATGATGTGAAGTCTCTCACCATTTTTGAATGACTAGGGGACCTGGGTTTTGAAAAGGAATTTCTCCAAGTGATAAAATATCAATTTGTGTAAATGAATTGGCATGAAATATGAGCTCAAACAATATGATGATGATGATGATGATGTTATATGCTGAATTTGTGTACCTTTGTGCTTGACCTTGGACCACCACCCTGCAAAGATAAGAGTGATTATAAAAATAATAATAATAAGAGTAACAAGCTGCAAGCACTTTTTGAGCACTTTTTGACAAGGGCTGTAGCTTTGTGGATGCTTGTAGCGTGCCCTAAGGTAGATATATCCTGTGCAGGTGCCCACCCTGTGTGAAGGAAAAAATGTGACATATATATACATGTGGGATGTATAATCAACCATTAGAAAAAATTTCATAAATTTGGTCCCTCTGATTGACTGTTGAAATAGTCCTTGAAGATCTTTGGTTTAATATGATGATAAATGTATTATTCAATACAAGACCAAAAAAACCTCATTGGCAAACACTGGGAATCATGCCAAGTGTATGGTCCTTTGACACATGGATGGTTAACCATTATGGAGCTGAAAGGAATTCAGTGACCAAATCTGCAAAATTTCTTTACTTTACAGGAACTGCTGGTTTCAGTTGAACTATTGTTGCATGGAGAACAGAAAACAAGTGTGGATAGCTTGTAAAGTTATATTTTAGAATATTTGCAAGGGTCCATTCTAAAGTTGCAGTTTACCAGCATCCTGAGCAAAACACCATCAGAAAAAATAGGTGAGAAACTATTGAACAAACATTGCCATTGACACCAATGTGTTTTACAACATTGACGTCACTGTATTTGGTCTCAGGCTCTGCCCTTTCAACTATGGCGATCTTGAGTAGCAAAATGACCAAGTAGAAAACAGCATAATCTGCACATGGTCAACTTGGCACACCTTAAAACCCTAACATCTTTCAATTAAATCTTTCAGTTTCTGACCATGACCTTCCAAAACCATGACACATTTTTGTCATGAACGATATTGACATTTGACATTGGTAATTGTCAGTCACTTTGCCCATCAAAATAGGGACTAAATTGTACTCAGTTGCAACATCCTTGGAAGGGTCCTCCATGTCTGCTGCTGGAAACTAGTGAAGAAGTTGCAAACCGTCAGAGGGTATTCTACCAATGAAAAACTAATAGCCACGTTGATCAGGAGTCCACTCGATGTGACAGATACTCTGCTTAGTTTCTAAACTTTGGTTCTCGGAATGTGCACATGATTTGTGAGACATGCTAGTAAGATATCTGAACGTAGATACTTGAAAATTTCAGGTCACATGTAAAGCTCTGAATCTGCAAGTAATCTCCGTCCTGCAATTGACTTCCCTGCTGCAACAAAGTCTATGGCAACATGGTTTGGAATTGCTTGTTGACACACATTTTTCAAGGCTGAAGCCAACTGATGGACTACAGAAGTATCCACATTTGGCCAAGACATCAACAACTCCGCCTTTAAAGCTTGTAATTGGCACTGCAACAAACACACCAAGTCTTTTGGTAAGCATGTAACATACCACAATACCATCTCGACATTAAAGGATTACAATGAAAAAAACTGGAAAAATTATTTACATGAGTGATGAGGGCAGCTGCAACACCGTCGACTAAGCTTCCGGAAGGATAGTAAGGCGCAATAGTTGCCTGGTCCTTCTTTGCTTTCTGCGAGGAGACAAAAAACAAGCATATTCACATGTGACGTGGTGACAGATTCTAGTTCAAAAGAAGTGAATTCAATGAATCTCTAGGCAGCAATGAGTTCCTAAACCAATCCAGTAGGTCGGCTACTGAACTTTCACCCTTAGGTGTCCAAGTGGCTAAAAGTGGCCAGTTCTATGTCATAGTTAAAATGTATCATTTAGGAAGCTTCAAGCAACATGCACAAGAATATAAGGCGAATCATGTCCTACATTTTTTAACAATAGAAACATGATTTGGAAGTTCTTACAAAAGACCATTAGCTTCCAAATTTTTAGTCTGGACATCAAGGGTTAAAGATTTTGAATCCACCAGTGCCTCGCATAGCAATTGCTCATCCACACGTCACAGATACTTCAGCACACGTTATGCCAACACGTTCAATGTGAATGAGGTAAATACTTAAAAGTAGCAGGCCCATATTGTCCACTTGGTGGATTGCAAGTTATAAAATGCAGTAAGACAGAATATGTCCAAGATTAAAAATGAAAAAATTCAGCGAAAAAGTCGTCCACTTACCTTGGATACACTACTCTCTAAAAGGAATAAAAGAGGCTCGTCAGCTGAAAGTTTCCCTCTAAAGTGAAGGCTCGAGATCGAGTCCATGATTAGCACCCTGGAACCAAATTACGACCCACTAACATCAGTTGTTAGAAATCAACAATGTATCCTCTCCACTTCGGATAAGATATTGCACGTATAGCAATTCATATGTGTTGTTCAAGGCATTGCATATCGCAGTTCAGTTACACAAACTTCGATAACAAACATCTGTCAGTCTCGAAGTTTTCAAAACCAAGCTACGCATGAAAGAGATCATTCAGGAACGGAAGTATGCCTGTCAGGCTGAATGGCTTGGAATACTGTCTTCGTCCAGATGGTTGCACTTTCCGGCGGAACTGTGTACTGAATACATACGAACAGAACTGAAGCCTGCGAATCGATCACATACAGGTAGCATTCTCTGTTGCACGGATTCGGGTTTATTTTGTTATTCACCTGCACATAGGATACAATACAAATCATTAGACCAAAAAAGTCATCTCCATCTATCTAGCACATATATGTTTGATATCCATGCCTAAAAAAGAGCACCTCCATATAAAACAATGAAGGGAGGAAAAGAGCAAATAAAATGAGGTCGACACATTTTCAGTGAATGCTATCACCAATGACTTTCTCGATGCATGCAGCCCTAATTTGAGCAAAGAAATGAGGCAATAAATGTGCAACAAAACAAAGTCTAAGAAGTGCTAAATAATAAACATGACACTCACCATAGAGATCTCGGGGATCACAATAGAACCAAGAATTCTCTTGTTAGGAATCTGGTGCAAAAGATGATTGCCAACATCGGAGACAGAAAACAGAGCAAGTTGCGGCCGCAACACACCTGATTGCAGAAGACTCTTGGCCCACGGAGCCCACTGCCAATCAACAACACTGCAATGAGTCAAGCGGATAATAATAAATGCAGCTGAAAAACAACTCTGGTTTCTCCATTCACCAAATGCATCATCTAGATGCTCCGAAGTGCCAAAAAATCATCCATCTCGTAAACCCTATTGAAACCCTAAAAGAGCAAAAAAATAAACAGACCGGGACAATCACACAATAGCTTCATAACTCGAATTCACTTGACCAACCGTGATAAAGATTAGACAAAATTCCAGCTCCCCAAAGAGACAGATTACGATCGAGGGACGATCATCAGAATTCACCTTAAAATCAAAATTAAGAAACCATAAGAGCACTAAGAAAATGGCCCAATGTGCCAAAGAATTTTTCCATCCTCATAAACCCTAATAAAACCCTAAAAGGAAACAAGACGGGACAATCACACAAGAGCTTCAAAATCCGATTCCAGTGATGAATCGTGATGAAGATTAGTCAAAATTCCAGCTCCAAAAAGAGTCCGATTACGATCGAGTGATAATCATCAGCATCCCAATTTAAAATCCCAATTCAGCAGCCATGGAAACGAAATGTCCAGAAAGAGACTAACAACGATGAGAGGCGGAGAGGGCTCCACAGAATGGGCAGCAAAGCTATCGAGATCGTCGGGGTCGAACCGTGAAGGTGGAGGAAGATCCGTCAGAGGATCCGACATGCCTGCCATGGTACCTCTTCACAATGAAGCAACAAATTGAGTCGTCGAACAAGGAGAGAAAGCGGAAACAAACTAGGGCAACGTCCTCGAGGACTCTTGGAAGATGTCAAGGATTGATGAGAGTTACAACCACCATAGCTCGCAGGAAGACGGCCAAAGCTCCACAAACACACAGACACGGAAACGAAGCGTTCCTCGTCGTCGGAATTCAACCATTTTTCATTCATCCGAGAAAACGATCGAGTTATTGAGCATAGTTCCTTATTATTAACCCCTAAATGTCCAAGGGCTGTTTTGAACTTCTTGGAATTTGCTCTAAATTGAACAAAATGTCAACATTTTGATAAGTTGTATCAATTTTTTTTTAATTGTAACCGTACAAAGTCAAACTAGACATGTTAGAGGTCTCATAGGAAAAGAAAACACAACAATATCAATTATAAAGTGAAAGATTATAATGTTTGAGAGGTTAAAGGGCCTAACATGTATAACCCCAATCAATTTATGGCTTCTCAAAATCTGCTCTATAATTTTCTTAAATGAATTCTGAATGTGATTTTTTCTCCAAGATCTAGTGTATTTGAGGCTCATTTTCAAGAGTTCTCAACACTACGGGAAGTCAAGATTGCAATGGGTACTCTTGCACAAAATCTTGAATAGAAAAATCACTATCATTTATTTTCAAGATTGGATTTTTGATGCTAAAACTAGACTTCAAGAAAAACTTTCTATGAATATAAACTACTAAAAATAGAAACTTAGTTAGGTTTTATTTAACTTCAAAGTTTTGCAAACACCAGATTTGGGTGCTTCGGACATTTAGGAATTAAATTGCCTAATTTTTTTGTTGGATCTTGTTGGAAGTCAACAAAATATTCTAAAGTCTCATCTTGTATATTTTTTGGACTATGTATGATTAAACTATCAATTTTTACTAAAAAGTACTAAAAATGAGGGTACCCAAAAGTGACCATAAATCCAAGGCAATACATTTTAGGCAATAATTTGTAGTGGTAGATTTTAGAAAGGGATGAGAAAGGTGTGGTTATCTTACTGTAAGTGATTGTCATCCATCAATGTAAAGAAGATATATTTATTGGCTCTGGATCAAAGGGGAAAGGCTTTACATTGATAGAAGCTATATGCAAGAAAATCTGACTAGGAGCTTACTTGAATGGCAATCCAATGCTACATGGTCAAAGCCTCTTGTAGAGCAAATGATGTTTATTCAGATGATACTTCTCAATAAGCTTATCTAATGATTCCTAATAACTTCATCACTGGTTGAAAAATGCATTGCAATCAAGTAACTTTATATACATAAAAGTTTTGAAAACATGATGGCAATGAACTTTAGGATTGATTTTTCAAACACCCTAAAGACTATGAGATTTTATATATTTTAATTTTGTTTGTTTTAAATTGAATTAGAGTCACTAATAAGATACTATTGCTTTGGTAAACAAAATGAGTACTCCCTCTGTCCCCAAATGAATTTTTTATATGCTTGGAGGGGGTTGGGGCACTTAGAGTGTCCATTAGAAACCACGTGCAAATAAAACTTTGGACCCTCTATGTACTTTTTGAATTTTAAATAAAAATAAATAAATAAAATATGAATAGATTTTTCTACTTTGAAAGTTTATATTTTGAATTATCGATATTTTTATTTGTTAATAATTATAAGTTACAAATTTTTGAAGTAAAAAGATACACTGTAAAACTAAAAAATAACTTTCACATCCCTATATTATATAAGAAAAAATAGTCTAAAAAATGAAAAAAATCAATCTAAAACTAATTCTCTATTGAAAGTTCATTTTGAGTTGAATAATTATTCAATGGTCATCTAAATGTGTTCTCAATAATTATTTGAGTTGAAAAACATGCTATTTTAGTTCATTTTCAACCTCTTCTAGAAATCATTTCATATTTTATTTGAGTTGGAAATTTCGACAATAGAAACCTATAGTCATTATTAAATAATGGTCAAAATTTTAGACTGAAATTATAGTTTATTAGAAACCACTTGTTCACACATGGTTTGTTGTAGTAGAACTAAGTGCACCCCCCCAAGTCTATATGACGTTGAAAAAGTTTCCGTAGTAAGAATGAAGTCTTTGCTAATGTGCACAATGTCTATACTAAAATCCTTCCTCCATGATGAATTTGGATTCTTTTTTTTGGGACAAGAATAGACCATTGGCAAACCATTGATTGTAGACTTTCTCTTCAATCATCAATGCTCATGAGCAAAATCAAAATGAAGCCATTGAAGAGAAACTTCTATTAGGATGGACTTCAACCTAGAAAATGATGAGTTGAGAGGTTGATTTCCATTTTGGGGGGACAAATTTGAGGCACACGGTGAATCTCTAGCAACAAGTCCGCAATTTGTAAAAGTGCTCTAGGCCCATGCAAATGTTGGACATGAGCAATAATGCCATGGGCCAAGCTATGATTCTAATGTGGACTTTTGATGAGGACAATACTACCATGAGACAAAAAATCTCCACAAACAACGCAGGAATTGAGAGAATGATTGGCTAGTAATGTTTCTTAACAATGCTTCCAAATCCAATTTTCAAATGCTCAAAAATCACACTTTCAAATTTGATTTATAACTCAAATTTGGAAGACTATAGGAGTGCATCAAACATTGAATTAGACATCTTTCTATGGGTCTTGCACAAAATGGACACTTTATTTGTTTTAAGTGTTATTAATTTGTTTACAAGTTCTACAAGAACTTCAAAAAATGTTGTTCCAATTGTTCCACAGAATGTTGTTTTTGTAAAACTTTGAAAAAAATTGTTTGGAGTTTGTCCTTTCCTAAAAAACATTTTAAAAATCATCCATTTGAAATAGGCCCATGTTGATGTATTTTACTTTGCTTCAAAAGCCATTCATGTATGATTTGTGGTATGAGTTGAAAAGACAACTTATTATATATACATGGGGGGGGGTAGGAAATAACACAAAGAATATGGAATATGTAAATAAGTTCATAGTTAAAAGAAGACTCTAAAAACCTAAACCGCCACCCTAAATCCTAAGCCCACTACCATGCCATTACCCTGAATTATGCGGGGCTTTGTTAACACTAGGATGTCAATTGTTCAATTGTGCAGGACGAGGACGTTGGCGGGGTCATTCTGTGGCGTCGTTGCTTGCGCTTTGTCGGGGTCGCGCGTGGACGAAAGTGGGTTGGCCGGATCGTAGGGCACAGCCGGGGCCGGTGGCTTGGCTCGGGCGCCACGTAGGCTGGGCCCACCTTTGTATGATTGATTTAACATCGCGCACCATGATGCCCTAACGACCATGATGTTTGTAGCTGGCATTGACATTCTTTCTAATAAATCCTTGGGTAAAGTGTGTCTTTCTAAGATGTATATGACTGGATAGTACTTTAACTACCTTTCCTCACTGGTACAATGATATCGTACATACTCTCTATCATAGAAATATCCATCTTCAATTCTTCATTCGGTGCCAAACTCATGGACTCTAACGCGTTGAACACCAACAAGGGTTTTATTGATGCTACTAAACCTTTGATTCTTTTCATGTCTAATTCAACCTCTTTTTATTCTACATCCTCTTCATTATCAACAATTTTTGAAGGAACATAATTAGGATCTTCTTTGATGTCTATTGTCTTCACATGCTCTCTTTGGCCACCACTTATAGAATCAATATAAAAGGAATCCAAACTTCAATCACTACTAAGCAACTCGTCAAAGCGTCTTTGCTCAAGGCCATTGTCATCATTGCTCGATGACAATGTCCTTGAGTCGATTGCTCTTTCCTTCCACTATAAGAAACCCGTTTTTTTTGACATCGAGCACTCAATGTAGAGTGTCTGAGGTTGGACACACTATGTCCAAGGAGACGTCTGCGTGTCTGGAAGATGGTTTGCTATTTCCAATAGATCAAAGTGGTTGTTGCAACGGATAGGCCTAAATTTAGGTGATAACAGCTTCTTGTTTCTACTAACGAACCTCTTTAAGCATGTTCGCAGTAGTGTCCGTAAAAATCAGAGTTGTCACGTCAGCATTGTTGACCTTTTTTCATCGGTTTTAATATTAATTTTTTGTTTTTGTTTTTGTTTAATGTTTGTCCACCATGAAAAAAAGGAGGGCTGGGCAGTGCCCGGTCTTGAAAAATTGTAGACATGTTGATGTGGTAGATGACGTGGCAAGATCGAGGGAAATTTGTTGACGTGGCAATTTTTTTGTTGATGTGTCCTGGCCACGTCAGCACAAATTTTGAAGCATTCAGCTTAATGGCTTCCATGTTCCCCTTGACAATATTTGCTGAGACGTCATGACGCTTGTTCAAATGTTTCAGAGGACATATCAACGTTAGAGGACATATCAATCTTGCAATGTCATGACTTGCATGGGGACTTCTATACAAGCACTATCATGTTGACGTTCATGTTTTTAGTAACCTTCAAATGTTTGCTCAGACATTGTATCACTTGTTCACCTATTGTAGAGGACATCTACACAATAGTAGAGACGTCTCTTGCAATGTCTTTGCATTCTTGGAGACTTCCGGGCAAGCACTATATTGCTCAGCCTAATGTTGTCAGTAACATGTAAATGTCTTCAGATATGTTTGTTTCATTCCGACATCAATGTCATCTAGCACTGCATTCTTTCCTTTGCGTTGATGTGTTTTACTTGTCTACTGAAAAGTAAGTAGGTTGAACAACAAACATGGGAGTACTTCCTTACAATGGCATTATTTGTTCACATTACTTTGTACAATGTTTGCTTCTGAATGCATGACCATCTTATTCATTTGATTTGTACTCAACACATAGTGAGCACTTGAAGCACCGTACCTCTAGATTCAGTCAAGTAAATTGAATGAACGACATGCATTGTTCAATTTAGACAGACAAATTCAAATTGCTCATTCCCAGTACTGGACATTAATGTATCAAGATGCGTGCCCTTCCTACAAAATCATTGTGAGAAAACAAAAGACTGCATGTGGTGCATCAACAATGCACAGGGCCACAAACGAATAACTATTCCACAAGATGTACTAGGAGATGTGTCACAATGTTCAAGAAAGTCGTGGAAAACTCCTTCTCTAGTAGATAAGTGGCCATGACCACATTGTACATGACATTGTTCTTCTAAATCATATTCACTTCTTTGTCACAGAGCCTTTGAACACTCTACTGATTTTTATGATAGCTAACCACACATTGTCATCTAAAATATTTCGAACCACCACCGGTAAAATCTACAATATGCATGCAATAGCATTAGTTAAGAGTTTGTCTTCATGTTCACATAGACATTTCCTAATGCGTATGGACATTTTTAGAGATGTCGGAACTGTGCAAGTGTGCGACATTGCAGTGTTGTCAGTGATGTCCTGGACTGCACGTCATGTCCTTGCTGACACGTTTACAACAAACTATATATGATGTACTTAGAAATCTGTAATAATTTGTGCTTTGAAGAAAGGCTTGCGGTATATGCAGTTCTAGATAGACACTACGTTCCTTTTACAAAAAAAGATAGAGGTGATAGAGATACAGACATTGGAAGCACCACCTTCACCATGGACCCATAGTCCCATACGTTCTCTCAATTGTGGAATTTGCCTAATCTAGTACTATTGCTTGATTTATGTGTCTCTTACTTGTTGCATGAGTACGTCGTAGTTATGTGTTTTCATGTACTGCAATTTATCATTTTTCAAGCGTTTATGAATTGTACCAACGTAGTTTGTGGGGGTGCATATGTTGCACACTATGGCTATGAACTACGCTCGCTTTTGTGTGGTGAGGATGTAAGGTGCATGTGGCATGTGGAAATCATCATTGCATCGCCTTTGGCGCCTGCAATCAAATTTCTTCACGGATTCTAAGTTCCTTGGCATCCACACGTTTGCCTGTCTATCATTTATTGAAAGCAACATCTTCAAAATATTTTTGCATAAATTTTTCTTATAGTGCATGACATCTAGTATGTGTCGTTCCAGGACATACTACAAATAGGAAGGTAAAACATGTCAATAGTGGAAAAATTCACGTGCATGCCTTGCCTTACAAGATGTTGTGTTGAACAGAAGAATGCCTACAAAGACAATGGATATAGATGTCATGTCTGACAACAATGTCAACATAAACGTCCAAACAAACATTAGCACCGACGTCAACAGCGCCTCCCTTCGTCCTTTGTCATGACTGTGTTTTTAATATCCCATATTGTTTGTCATTCTTCCCACCACCTTTCTAATATAAATATCCCGTCTTATCTCCTCCCTATAATCACAATAAGATGCTTTTAAAGTATTTATTTTGATATAATTATTGAATATTGTATACTATGTATGGTGTATTATTTTTGTATGTATGCATGTATTTTATATTATGTATAATGTATTTATATATTTTATATGATGTATGTATGTATTTTATATTATGTATGGTGTGCCTCCTTGTCGACGTTGTATAAGGTATATTGTTTTCAAATATGACGCCTTGAACGTCTCATGTAGCGTCCATGTTCACATCGAATTACACGTTTCCACTGTCACCGTTGACGTCTCTACTGACATGACTATGTTTTCTCTAACATTGAGAGAACGTTACAAGAAATGCTCGCAAAGACATCAGTGTATCTGGATTACTTCTTAGCGCTGCATGCAAAAACTTCTGCAACCAATAGCGGGTGTTCTATATGGTGCCAGTTGTTGCTTTCATATATACACCTCATTTCATGAAGAACATCCACAGGGACAACACAAAAATGTTGTATGTCGCATTTGGCACAATAAAAACCAAAGTGGATGTCTTTCTTTATAGTATACATGATGAGAATGACGTCCAGAATGACAACACGATGTCATTGCAGACATAGAATGTCTACTAAAATGTCTTCAAAGACATCCTAGAAGACGACATCACAACTATGTAGTCATCATTCATGACATAGTAGCATTCCTTCCAAACCTATTTTCGAGCCCCAAAAAAATGCCATGTTACACCCAAAAAAATGCCATGTCACTCATGGGTAATGGATGAAAAAAATCCTACTTGGTTTCCCTCGCTCACGTGGCATGACAAATGGCACAATTTTAGAACCCCGTTGACTAAGTGTTTTTTTAGACATTAGGCCTCGGACATGCAATATCTGAGTAGATTTTCGATGTTTTTTCCATGTCTTAATGAACGTAAATTTTTGGATGTTTGACTGGACGTGGACAGACATCATTCCAGATATGAGCATGCAAAATTTGCATGCCAAAAAAAACACAGGTTTCTTATAGTGTTCTCCTTTTGCTCCTCCTGTTGGATCACTAAAAATCTCGCTCGTTTCTCTAATGAGTTACTTGATAATTGCACTACCTTTTGAATCCTACTGCCATGTGGCACACTCGTATCTGTTTTAGAAGAACCACCATAAAATGATTTGTCTTTCATATTCAATACCTGCGAAGGTCTATATTTGGTTCACCATCACATTGTTGTGCATTTATGTCAACTACAATATGTTATATACAAACAACATTGGGATGATGCACCTTCTATGATGATGAATTTATTACCCACAAAATGAATTTCCAAAATCTTAGGCACTACCAATATAAATGCCTAATGTTACTAGTCCCAATGACACATACATTTGCCCCATCTTTGTAGATAGATTGAATTCTATCTAGATGTATTTTTTTGATATATTTCATTTTAATTTTTAATTGTTAAGTTCTATCTTTATCCATTGAAAGTCGAAATGGGGTACTAGATGGTTGTTATAGTGTGCCCAAATTGGAAAGGTGGTGTTTAGGTGAAATTGGAAGTTGGTTGGTATTTACACTAATTGATTCATAGGAATTAGATTCTAATGGTTGTGCTTATTTCCAATTTGGTGGTTAGGGTTGTTGAATCACTTCGCATGCTTGGATACTTAGCCAACTTTCCTAATTTGAAAGTCACACATTGCAAAGAAAGCATGGAGTCTAGCCCAAGTTGGTTATAGTGTTTTGTTGGGATTATTGTAATCAAAATGCAATGCTATTGTCTAATTTGAATGTACTTTGAGTTTCTTGTATGAAAAAAATTGATTGTTGGAATGGGAGGGGTGTATTTGCGAATGATGAGTCTATGGTATTGTTGTAGTATATGATGAGTTTAATTTGAAGTTGAGTTAGATAAATTTCTAGTCCTAATTGGATGATGATTATATTATTGTTGTTGTATTTGATGTTTATAGGATGATTGAGTGAATCCAGAGTATGGAATTATTGTAAATTTGTACCAATTATAATACAAATTTGTGATTGAAAATATAAGATTGGTTTGAAGATGGATAAAATTGGAATTTATAGTTTGTCTTTGTACTTAAGTATTTTCCTTGGTTCAAACTTATTATACTAAAGAGTAATTTCCTATTTGGTCATTATTCATTTCAACAATCCTCTTCAACTCTTACTGTAACATTAGGCTAAAAATGAGTCCCCAAGAAGGCCAATTGACTTTGAGAAAAATTAGTGGGAGATCAAGGTCCATGCAAAATTGGATAAACTCAAAAAAAATTGAGTGGCTAAGATCTTCAAAGCCATTTTTGCTTGCAAAGACATGATTAAAAGTTCAAATTGCAAGATTAATGAGGAATGATGGCTTGATGGTGACACAACCTTCTTGCATTCCTGCCTAAGTATTTGTCATCAGATTTCTTGCGTAAGTGTCATTTGAATCATCCACTTAGTTGTCCCTAATTTTGTGTCTTATTTTTCCATTTGTTAGTTGAAGTTCATAAACAACTTCTTTTTCCATCTGTTAGTTGAAGTTCATAAACAACTTCTTTATCCATCTGTTAGTTGAAGTTCATAAACAACTTCTTTTTTCATTTGTTAGTTGAAGTTCATAAACAACTTCTTTTTCCATCTGTTAGTGTTGAACTTTGTTTTTAGCTTTGTTATTTTCATGTACACTCATTTACCTCTAACTTCAATGTGATACTGTGTTCAATACAATACTATAGCTCTGCACCCAATATAGCTTTGTAGCTTTATATTCTATTTATAGCTATTTAGCTAATTAGGCAAATATGACAAAAATCGTGGAGAAATCCACATACAAGGTTTCTCAATTATAGCTAGGAAGTATGCACCAATTATTAATCAAAGTCACTTGCTCCACTTGAAGACTCCAAAATCCGAGTTTTCTACATTACCTGAATGTCATGCTCTACATATTGATGTTTGGCTTGATGGATTGATATATCTCCATCAACCAAGTACAATTAGGCATCCAAACTTTCTCAATATTAGTGATTTTTTAAAATTTGTCGGTGAAGGGAAGAGAGGCTTGTTAGGATATGTTGAAAGTCTAGCTACTCTCAGTGATAATATTCTCAGATTGTACTTAGATGAAAGAAAAGATAGGAAAGAAAAGATAGGAAGAAAGATTAGTAGACTTCATGCACATGTGAGAATGTTTTCGGAAAGTATTCAAGAAAAGAATTGTTCCAGTTGTAATTTACTAGAGACGAGTTACAAGCAAAGGAGAAATTAGAAGATGATAATAGACAAACATTGTTAGCAAGTGTATCATTGAAGAGCTGAATTAGCTTTCCAAAAATGGAATGTAGATAACTCAAAGATTGTTTATCTGTAAAATCAATTCATGATAAAGAAATTTGTTTTGAGATGGAATTGGATTTTTGGATTGATATAAAGTCCTTGTGAGAGAATTATGAAAAGAAATTGAAGAGAATTGAATCTGAATAAAAGAAAACAAACGTGGCTTTGAGGCAAAGGGAATGTAGGTTACAAAATTTAACAAAAATTCCATATGGACATTGCACTACTATCTAAGAGAGGATAGATTTGTCCTTTTTGGCACCAAAAGGAGGGCAAGCAAAACAAATGTTGCAATTATAGACAAGTAGAAAACTAATGACCCCTCGCAATATCCATGAACAAATGACTTTGGCTTTGCCTTCAAGTTAGCAATAGTTGCCACTAAGTCCACTTTTGGAGAATGATAGAGTTGATCTTCTAACATTTTTCCTCCTCCTTGCTACTTAGCTCCACAAATTTCATTCTTCTCCTTCTTCTTCCTTACCACCAAGTTTAGGTTGAGTGGTATCATTTGTTCTAGGAGTACTCATCACATTAATCACTTTAGAATTTTCTACATTGGAGGTGACATGTCCTATTGCAATTTATATACAATGGTAAGTGCTGACCTAATATTCTATCACATACTTTTAATTTCAAATGACAATTATTTTTAAAATCTCATTGAATTTCAAGAGTGCGCATTTATTGATCATATAGACAAATACAAGCTATTGAGTTAATGCTCTAACTCTAGAAGTCTAGTCACTTTCATTCACTGAACATTCATGATTTCCTCCTCATCAAATCCTTTCAATTTCAAATCCCAATAGTGGACTCGATATTGATTCATTGTTTGATATCAAACATCTTCCTCCGGTGCTAGAACTCTCTAATGAAAATACAAGACAATTTTTTTTTTAAAGTTTTCTTTGAACTACTCATTTGTACCTCGATTTGTGCATCTAGAGAAACTCACAACCTATCAATAAGATAAGTCTAATCAATCTTCAAGACTCACCACTAACCATGGAGGTCTTCAAAATAGGATTTCGAGGAAGAGAAAAAATCTCTATGCTATCTATTGCTAGAAGAGGACCTTGAGTTTGAAAAACATCTTGTGACTCCACCTCAAATCACAAGATTAAAACTTACAATGACACAAAAACATAGTGTCAAAGAAAGTACATAATGATTACAATATTCCTATGTGCAAAATATACTCTCTCTACTAATGATTATTACAATTATATTTATTTGACCAATAATACATAATTCAAGTTGAATTCATTAATTTATGCCAAAATAAAATAAAATTCAACCTCAAATTTGAAAAATGAATTAAAAAATAATCAGCATGTAACAACTATCTAAAAGAGATTTAAAATATGAAGATACCAATGTGCTCTTTGGAGACTTCCTAAGTGACACTTCAAATGCATTGCTAGATTAAAAAACAAAAAGAGATAGATGTGCTTTCAATTGTTGCCATAGAAAGTGCGTTGGTGCTTGCACAACAAAAACATGAAAATTACAACTATTAATATAACTTTTAATTAGTACCAATGGAGCTTCAATAATTGTGGAAATCATATAGTTTGCAAATAGCAACTTCAATTGACACTTTACTCCTAAAAGATGTTAGCACTACTCATACAATGCAAATACTAGTTTAGTTTTTAAGTACAAAGGCCATTTGCAAATAATAAACATTGTTTTTTCAACGCAAAATTTTTGGTGAGATTTCCTAAGAATGCACCCTTGCCTAGACCCTTGCTATGTGATTTGCACAAAAAAAATTGCTAAGGGATTATGTAAGAAAAAACTCTTGTATACAAAAACTGTAGAAAAATGTGGACATTCAATGAATATATGTATGCCTCTAGGCAAAGACCTTGAGAAATTGTCTATTCCTGCTCAATTTTTTTGTGTGATGGTAGAGCAAAGTGTAGAATCAAAATTGAAATTAAAACCTAGCTTGGATATTGCAAAACACTAAAAATTGAGGATTTGTTTGAATAGAGGTATCTCTAATCAGTATCTCTAATCGGTATCTAGAGCCTTCTACATCTTCCAACTTCTTGTACATCTTACCTTCTACAATGACTTTGTAGGCCATACTTTGAAGGATGTTCAGCTTCCAAGGATAGTATACAAATAGACATGTGGGAGTCGATTGGCAGGTAATAAGATAACCTACAATACAAGTTTAAGGTATTTCTTGTTTAATTATTTTGTGGAAACATTGCTTTTGTGAGTTATATTAGTGTTCGTTTTAGTTGTCCAAAAGTGTTTTTAAGCCAAAATTAGAAAATTTCAAGTTAGGATTTTGGGGAGCTATCTTGGCCAAACTTATGAAGGTTGCATGCTTTATGTTTGAAAAGCCTTTTCAATGATCTAGTTTGTCAAGCTCATTATAATTACGACTTTGTGATGAGTTTTAGAATTAGGGGCTATTATATTTTGAAGGCTTAGAAAATTTAAGTTCATAGAATTTATAGTGATATATCTAACATAGTAGCATGTGAAAGTCGCACATTTGAACGTGTTCCATAATTTTCTAAGTGGTCCCTCGACTAAATATTGGAGTGATGTAAAGTGAAAGGTGGGAGATTTTTCTAAGATTTTTTTTGATTTTTTGAAGTTTTGAACAAAGAAGTCTAGCAGACTTCATTATAGTATAGCAAAAAAGTGGAGATTGAATAGAGACAAGGAGCAAAAATTGGTGTATAGGGTCATTGGATTTGTTCAAAATTTAATCCTGACCTCTTTTTTCTGGGAATCTTGTTCAATGTTGCAATGGTAGTGTATGGGGAGCAGGGCTTTTTTTTTTGGCGCTGAGAGGCCAGATTGCACCCGCCTAGGAACCCTGGCGAACAGGGTATGGGAACCCGGTACTTGAAAATGTGCAGCTTTTGCCACGTCGGCGTCGATCGTTGCCCAGGTTGGGCTAGGTTGGCGGCAGATTGGCCCCAAGATTGGAAAGCTATCGCCACTCCTTCTCCACTACGCCAGGACTCCACAGTGAATGCTGCATTATCGCCACTCCCTACAATTGCTTCCCACTCCTTCCTCCGGACTCTTTCGTAATGTCGCCACAGATTTTGGATGCAGCATTCACTTCCGTATGCAGTTCGCCACGGATCCATTGGCCTAGCCTCTTCATTTCGCCACTTTGCTTCTTCAATGTAGGAGGATTTAGCCACTTCGCTGCGAGAGTGGAGGTACTCATTTTGCCAGGCTTCCGTGACCTCTATGCTTCCGGTTGTAGACCACCACCTCTGATTTTAATGTGTTTCGTTAATTGTTGAAGTTAGTGGTAGTAGTTGGTGGAAATGGAGCTTTCGTGCCGCCATGCAACGTCTGTCCCTTGCATGCACATGAAATTGCTAAGAATTCTGTGTTTTGTTCATGATTTTGTCCTGTATTTCTGTCGATTGCACTGCAGTGTTTGTAAGCCGTTTGTTGCTACCGTATTGTGTGCGTTTTGTGCTGCGTGGAGGGTGAATTGTCGGGATGGAGCTAGGTCTGGAAGATCGCGGAGAGGACGCAGTTGCGAGAGCGGTGCGTGCTGCAGAGGTTGCTTGCGTGGCCAAAAAAAAGGTAGACAAAGTTGCAAAGGAGGCCTTGGAGGTGGCGCGAAGAGAGCTCAAGCGGAAGGAAAAAATTGTAGACTTGCGAAAGACTGAAGCGCGGAAGAGGACGATGAATTCGTACTTTCAATCTTCGTGGGGCTCGGGAGGTGGCCAGCCATTGGCGTTTGTCTTGGATGGCTCAATGCCGGATGTTCCTGGGGCGGAATTTGCTTCTGCGGAGGAGTACCCAAGTGACGACAATGATGTAGGCCGGCCAATTCTTCATGGACACAGTTCTTCGCTGTCCATTGACACTCCGAGAACCCCTGGTTCTTCATTAGGTTCTAGTGACATTGTGGTCTTAAGCACCAAGTCACCATTGATTCATATATTAGAGGATTCCGAGGACCAGACAATGCCAAGTTTGTGGAGGTACCGGTGGACTCTGAGGGATCCGACGAGGACTCGGACTTCGAGTCTCCTCCGTCCAAACGAGGTGGCAATAGTCGCCGGAAATCCAGTAGTTCTCGATCAGTGGCTCAAACGCGATACGATAGGCATCGCAAGTTCCAGACCATGTGGGCCGCGAAATTGCCATGGGCGGAGGAGATCATGGCTATGAATGGAATTCTGCATATGGTGAAATGCAAAGTCTGTACTGCCATTGATTGGAAGCCATGTGTGATGGCGCTGAAGTCTGATACATTATTCAAACATGATGGAAAACGGACCGCCAAAAAAGACTTGCCGCAATACAAGGTCAAGGCGGGAGAGCAATACGTAGCTACTTATTGCAAACACCGCAAGAATATGAAACTGTACGCAGCGAAGCCTCCAACTTTGGTCCTAGAGCAAGTGAATCACTGCACCACTCTTGAGGCCAGAAAAAAACGGTTTCAATTCGCCACTTTGTTTCAGTTGCTTTCAGTTGCTTTCAGATGGTCATCCAATGCTTGAGTTTGAATCTCGTGCATCCTTGTACCAATTGCTTGTTGTGCCAGACCTTCCTTCCATACATTGGTGCTGCAGTTCCGGTTGGATCATAGCAGGGTACATGTATAAGCAAATCCTTGATGAGATGAAACACTTGATTGGTAATGTGAGGTATTTGGCAGTCACGGTTGATGAAGTAACAGTTGTGGACAATTCCAGCTTCTTGTCTGTTCATGTGTACATTGTACAGGATTGGGTGCGGATTCCTTTGTTGATATCCCTGCAACGTGTGGAATGCACGCCAAACGCAGAGAATTTGATTGAGCTCATTGTCGGGGCAGTCCTTCTTGATGGGGGCCTGGATTTGGAGTCTTTGGCCCACAAACTGATAAGTTTCGGGGCAGATGGAGCATCGATACTACAGGGGAATTGATCTGGTGTCACTACGCAAATAAAAGAGAAACATGCACCGTTTCTAATTGGCGTTTATTGTGTGGCCCACCGATGCAACCTTGCATTCAAAGCCCTATCTAATTTGGGCATTTTTTCAGACATCGAGAAACTTTTCTTTGTGACTTACGGATACTTCTGCAAAAATCCAAAAAGGTTCTCTGAGTTTAGACAATTGGCTGAGCTGACGCAAACGAAGGGATTGAAGATGCTTTAGAATGTGCAGACCCGCTGGGTCAGTTTGATTGAGCCCCTTCGATGCTTGTTGTCCAAATATCGCACCTTGATATACAAGATGACTACCGATTTGAATGAGAACAACAAAGTAGAGGGATGTTTTTTGGACTGCCGATTTTCCATTGCATTGCTACACTTCTCTTCATTTCAAAGTAGTTTGTGAAGTATATATAGTTGCTATATTTGCTATATGCCATGCTTGAATGGCGTTGGGTTTACTTTCTTACAAGCGTGAATCCGCTGATGTTTGTATCTGTGTGATGTGCAAGCTTGTCTATAGCTCCTTTTTGACCCTTACCTGATGGTAGGGATGTGTGCGCTCCTCCCACTGTTAGAAGCAATCAACACACTTGTCATGTTTGCCCAGAAGAGGGACGTGTATATATGTGACTTTGTCGTTGCTGTGAAGGTGTGCCAGGCCTCACTTTACCGCATGTATGAGGATAAAGGGACCTCGTTTTGTAGCAATGAGTTCTGGAGCTTTAATAATCTACTAGAGTTCAGCCATGAGCAGATCCATATTAAATGGATAACCGACTTGAATGACAATTCTGCAGTCTTGACCTTCATCTGCCACTGCGAGCAGATACATGCTGAACATCGGGGTACTCCAGTCAATCGTGAAGTATGGGCAAATTTGGTGGACAAAGTAAAAGCCAAATGCACAAGTAAGTGCTTTCAAACTTCTGTTCTTTTCTATTCTTTGTGAACTTCGGTTTTTCATTTCGGAAATTGGCCGTATGCAGTCAATGTTGGTTCTTCAAGTTACATTTGCCGTAACAAGTTCTTCTGTTTCCATTTGCTCTGTGAACTCGAGTTAAGTACATGTAACATGTTGAATTGTCAAAATTAAAAATCAGCAGTGCCGTAGAGCTTTACAACAGTTTACTTGTAGTATGAGTTTTAACTGGTTGTGTTGGTGCATGCAGGTGCCGCAAAAGTGCTCGTGGCAGAACTTGATGCACATTTCCCAAATCACAGCGTCATGAAC
Organism: Rhytidiadelphus loreus; assembly: GCA_947034895.1. NCBI lineage: Eukaryota > Viridiplantae > Streptophyta > Bryopsida > Hypnales > Hylocomiaceae > Rhytidiadelphus > Rhytidiadelphus loreus. The sequence goes on along the minus strand of OX344761.1, from coordinate 48,680,862 downwards.
GCTTTCGGAATTTTCTACCCTCAGTACTGGTGTCAAATGAATGCCGAGGAAGGTTTTGACAATTACTTGCACACGCTCATGGATGCGTATGGTCACGGCCGTATTCTGGGGCAGGGTGACAAGAAAGTACTCTTGAAACCTCTCATTGACCGGGATGCTATCATGTCCCAAAGAGCTCTATTCAAAACTTGCATGAAATCTAACTATCGTGCAGCAATGCTCCCACCGTATGACGTGAATCCGCTGACCAAAGTCTGGAAGGTCCTTGACAGCAACAACAGTTTAACTCAGAATTTTGGTGAGTTTATAAAGCTGGCCGAGATGGCTATGGTTCACGTCTTGGGGTCAGTTGTAGACAAGCGTTTGTTCTCCAGTGTCGGATTTCTGAAATCAAAACTCTGAAACAATTTGGAGGAGCATATTCAGGTGGTCGTCAGCATGTTCTCCCAACAAATTTTCACACTTCAAAGCTTCCCTTATCAGAAGATATTTGACGAATGGTTTGTCTCCGGAGGGCGTGGGAGATATTTGGCAAGTGTTTAGGTTCTAGTGCTGCAGTTGGAGCAACAGTTGAATAGACAGGTCATGCGAGGTACTTGGCAGATAGGTTCTTGGAGATAGGCTAAATCAACGAGGTATGAGATAGATTGTGCTTGTAGTGTCTTCAAGCTGGTGAGCTATATGTTTCCTTCTTGTCGGTATGTGTTTCTCACATGTTGACTATTGTTGACAACGTTGTTCAACGTGCGTATTTCCATTATGCATGGTCGTCTCTCATGCTTCCACTTTTGTCAATGTTTGTGTTTTCCTATCTCTCATGTTGAAATTGGTATGTCTTTGTTTGCATCGATACATTGGCATTTGTGATTGAATGCCTAAACCGCTGAGGTAACATTTGGTTTTTTATGTGAGTTACATCTGCTGCGAGTACCAGAGCTTTTAGTCATGTGTTAGTTTTCATGGTTGGTGTTCTGGTCTGTTTTTTACTTTGGCATTGGGGAGGATTTTTTGGGGGGGCACAGGTCAATGTTTGCCTGGAAAAATCTTGGCCGAAGGTGAGGTATGTACTCCGTCATGATAACGTAAGGTATTTTGACTCCCACCCTAAACCAATTGAAATGCCACTGTGTGCGTTGCGTTCTTCTTTCAACATTCGCGTGGCCTGATTTGCTAGGCCACCGTAAAAATATGGTATTCCAGTGAGTATTGTGAATGCATATTGTAGTTGGATTGCACATATACTTTCTCTATATGAACTTGGAAGTCGAATGGATGTTTAAGTGCCCGGAAACATATGACCTTACTGTTTAGATATTTTTTGTCTTGAATCTGACATCTCAGTGCCAAAAAAAAAGAATTTATATTTTTATGCCAAAGCCCCAAGAAGTTTTATTGACTTTGGCATCATAGTGGTTTGGGGGTGGGTGCAAGTGTAGTTCTATACTTTCCAATTGCTTTCAGTGATCGTTTCTTGAGTTGGTTGAAATTTGTTTTTGAAATGTCGATGCTCACTAGATCACACTGCAATTTGAAAGTAGCTTCCCTTCTATTCGCCCAACAAAACTACAATGCACAGTTGTATTTCGCCTCTCCCCTTGGAAAACACTGATCATGTTCGCCAAAAATACGTTGCCAAAATTGGTAAGTTCGTTGGAGATAAAAAAAAATTGATTTTTCGCCACTTATTGCATCGACAAAAGCCCCAAAGTCGCCAAGTGGCCACCTCAGTCGCCACTTGAACTTCAAAAAGACAAAGAATATCGCCTTTTTGTTCAACACAAATTTGAAAACAAAAGCCCTGATGGGGAGCTTCTGACTCTTCGTGACGGGATTTTTTGTATCCATGGCAACGTTGACGATGTGGATAGTCATAGTGGTTAATTGTTGCCTTTGTTGGTATTGAGGTAAGGCTAGTGAATTACATCCATCTATGATATGGCTAACGGACGCAACTTTATGGCTTGATTTGGAGGTCATTCAGGAAATAGATTTATATAAACCCAACATGAAAGAGTTCAACCAGCATGATTGCGCAAGTGAGTGATTGCAAGAATCACTTGTCTTTTTATATCCCCTTGGCTTTGGTATGTGATTTTTTGCTCATAACTTTTGTGTCATATGTCAATTTTACATGAAATCTGAAATGAAGGTACATGTGGCAGTTGTAGACATTAAATTATTATTTATTTAAAAAAAAATATTTCACTATTTTGAAACAACACCCAATTCAATGTCTATCTTGGCCATTGGGGGGATGTTAGTACTATTTTGACCCAAACATATGAATTTGAAGCTCAAAATTGAGACACAAGGACTTCTATTAAAGGCACATAAGCTTGTGAACTTTGTAGGCAATCTCTTTATACAAGTGGGGTGATAGAAGGTAGAACAATCCATGTGGGATATGTTAATTTGGATGAGTAGGAATTCAACCGTTCATAGTTAATTGCACAAATAGGAATTGTGGTGAAAGTAGAATTTCAGACCTCATTTTGGCATTGTAGAATAACTTTTTTCAGAAAACTTTGAACTAAAAAAAGGTAGAAAAAAAAACCAAATTTCATCTAAAAAAATCCGTTTGACATTTAGATCCTCCAATCAGAAGTTATGGACAAAATTCAGAGAGGATGATTGAAAACGTCAAAGAAAATGCCCCTCCCAACCCCTCTCTGAATTTTGTTTCTGACATTTGATTAGAGTCTCCAAACCACAAACGGATTTTAAGAAATGAAAGTTAGATTGGCTTACCAACTTTTCTTTGTTCAAAGCTTCTTGAAAAAAGTTCTTCTACTATGCATAAATGAGGTATGAAGTCTACGTTAAACACAATTCTTATGTTTTTACAATTAGTGATCAAGCTCTCATTTTCAAATTATCCCATAGCCTTTAAAAATGATCTCTCCACCCAATGTTTAGTAGACATTGGTTGGCATTGAATTGTAATTATACCTTTTTTGATGTTGGGATTTTCTTTACAATTACTTGTCTTTGGATTTGACAAGGTGGCTTGTTAATTTTCAAAAATCATTCAAAGTTTAAAACTTTGATTATTTTCTATGAAGTATCACCTCTAGCTACAGTAATTGGATGTGCAAGAGTCCCTTGGGACGCCTTGAAGAAAGTAACTTTTGAGTCATGTAAGAATTTCACCTTGTTAAAAAACAATTACAGCAGTTTTGGACCTAAAGTCCAATTAAAAAGACTATTTCTTTCTTATGCTCAAGTTTTATCTATTTAACCTAAGGAGTTCGCAATTGGCAGGTGGGAATGGACCTTTAGCTTGATGCAAGAACAACCTTATTTGACACAACTAGGAATCAAGCATATACACATGAGATTTTCCTAAACAACTAACTTATGCATAACTTACCCCTCGAATACACAAATACACAAAAACAATTGTTCTTGCAAGTGCGGAATCTGCATACCTCCACATTAAAAGAAAAAAAAACTAAACATTCTCCTTGGCTTTGCCCCCATTCTTGCAATTGGTTGTATTTTCAAGGATCATAAACTGCTAAGCCTCCAAAATTGAAGAATATTGGCCATCGTAGGCCTTTTCTAGTCATAATATTTTGAAGGGATTAATCATGACAGACTCTCCCACACCAAGGATCAACAACTACATACCATTTTGCATGAAACAGGGGTACCAGTTCAAAGTTGCGATATCCCCTTCGGGACTGAAGGCCTTCTTGGGGTCCCTCTGGCATCCCTAGAATCTGAAATTTCTCACTCTAACTATACCAAAATTGATTAATCCTTGAAAGGTTAGAAAGCCTTTTGTGACTGTATAGTATATTATGAATTCAGTGGTATTTGATTAAAAAAATATTGACCAAATACTTTTCAATACAAAGTAAATTAATGATCATGATAGTATGTAAATAACAATGTATCACAATTCATCTATTAACCCATAAACAATGTTGAAGCCGTTCTTTGGCTGATGAATGACAAAGAATCTCTTCATGTGGGATTGAAGTACAACTATCCATCCTTTAAATTTATGTGAAAAGGGAAATATTTTTTCATTATTTGAAGTCAACAATTCACATAGTACCAAAATAGATGATTTCCATGGTGACTAGCTTGTCGTTCAAAGGTTAAACCACAATTGAAGAGTTATAAGGCTAAATATTGGTCGTATGAAGGACCCTAAGGGCCTTTCAAGGAATAATGGTGATGAGGATGATACCAATTTCACAAATTGAATGTTACGTTCAAGAGGGATCAATGGATCAACTAGTTTCAACTCACTCAATGTATGAAATCAATTCCTAGCTACATATAAGGTAAAAGATCCCATTGCAATTAGATGACCTATAGTGGACACCTAGGGAATGATCCATTATGGAGGGGTTCAGTTTGTGAGATTTGGGTGACAATGCATATCTTACATGATAGTAATGGAGTGATTAAGAACCTCATTAGGAACTTCTAACTTTTTGGTGTGAATTTATTATAAGAATTGACTTTTTAAACCTTCCAAGTTACAAAATATTATGATTGCTATAGGTGAACAAGATGAACATCATGGATTCAGATTTTGTTGATTCTAGGGTAGTCTATAGACTATCCACTGAAAAGATAAGAACACTTCCTGCTCAATTAATTAGCCCCCCCTTCCCAAAAAAATTAGTAGCCATTGATTGTTTTGAAAAAAAATAAAACACCCCCTTCCTTGCCGTTGATCTTGATACAAATATTATGATACCACACATATACCATATGTATACGGATACATAAAACATATATGGAAAACGGATACAAAAAATAGATACGGAAAACGGATACGGATTATCCCATATCGATTGTCAAACGACTTCGTTTTCAAAAATACAAGACTAAGGGAGGTACTGGGATTTTGAGATTTTCCAATCAAATTATTTTTCAGAATCCACCCCCCCCCCCCCCCCCCCCCCCCGCCTAAAATAAAATGAGGGGTTTTGAAAAATAATTTGATCTAAAACTTATTCCTCACTATCCACTCAAAAGACAGCCTACTATCTATTTTGGGCCATGATGCACTAAACACTTCAAAAATTCATAGCAAATTCATACTCTATCAAAAAAAAATATATAATTTCAATTGCTCTCACAATTTCTCACAATTCTCTTTGTGTAGGAAAAGAATTGAAAAATTTCAGCAATGGCATGAGGCCAAACTCCTAATTCTGACCACAATGGGCTGTTTTACCTTCGCATTCTCCAACTCAAACATGAGCAATCAATAAGAAGATTGGAAAGAGATATGTCAGATTCTCCAAGACAGGTTTAGGGTTTACAAATTCTAGCATGTTAGTTTGACTGAGCTTCAGAAGAAGCATGTGCAAGCACAGGAATGTGAAAGAAAGTCATTGAACACCACAGCATCATACACTTCAAATGCGTCAACCCTCAACCTTCAACCTTTTTATGCACATGGTGTGCAGCAACAACAATTACGTCCTTAATGCTTTTTAGTGCACTGTCATGAATCCATATTGATCAATACAAATCGAACAATTACATATCATATGGACTGATTATGTATTATGCTCGAAAGAATATGGCTTCTAAATACAACCGCTTTGGAGCATCTGTACCCACGTACTATCCAGACACCAACTCCAACAACAAAGTTTGAGGTTGGAGAAGACTACACCAACCACTATTTTTTCCACCGGAAATCACAGTGACATTCTAAACAGAGAAAGCTTCCCAAACTCCTCAGCCCAAATGAATACTATCAATCTAACAATCTCCACTCTCTCTTGAAAGGACATTCCATATTCTCATTTGGTCAAACTTCATTCATTTGGTTTTCTATATTATAACACACCTTTTAAAATTTGATATTTCGCTCATGTAGTAATATATATATCCAAAATTTAACTTCATTATTTCATAATAAAAAATAGTAACTGAATGACATATATATGATTTTTTGATGTACTTTATTTGTTAAAATCATAGTAATAACAAAATATGCTTTAAATAGTATGAAATTTTTAGTGAAATTGGAGATGATAATGCTAAATACCATGATGTAATTGGTATACTCCTTGACCTCACCTTCAAAGAAACTCAATAGAAAGTTCCAAAGTGGTGTATTTTAAGCTCTCAAAATGCTACCTTCAAAATGTCACAGAAATTACAATTTTAACAATTTTGGAAAAAAATGAAAATGAATAAAAAATAAAATTTTAAAACTATCAAGCTCCAAGATACTTAAAATCAAGAACTACGTGAAATTCAAGTTTTTGACCCTAAAACTAAGTCCCTCGGGCAAGTTTGTCCTTTAAGAGTTCAACCTTCAGCATCACATGTTCTCAAGCTCCACTGAAAAGGGATCGAAGAGTTTCTGTTCAAAGTATATCAGTGCCTACCAAAGCCAACCCAAAGATTTTTGTTGCGATGTTGCATTTTAATGATGCATATCAGTGAGTTTTCTGGTAATGATTTTGCTCCAAGTTTGTTGCTGTTGTTGTGAAAATGTTTGTGTCGCGAAAGTTTGTGAGGCGAAGATACCGGCTGGGGCCTGTGGTTGCAGCTCCCTAGCTAGCGGTGCTTGGGTGGAGCCTTGGTCTGTCAGTTCCTTCGTTATCTTCTGGAGCTGACGATGAGCTGCAACCCATACTTGGGCTTGGTGAGCAGGCTCTGGCAGGGGTGATGTTTGTAGTTGGTCGAGACGGCGAGGTGGAAGCGTCGGAGAGCCATGGCGACCACGACCTTGGCCTCCATGACGGCGAAGTCCTTGCCGATGCAGCTCTTGGGCCCAATGGCGAACGGCATGAACGCCTGCGAAGGGCTGCACGCGCCCGCCACGCCGTGCTCGAAGCGCTCCGGTTTGAACAGATGCACGTCGTCGCCCCAAATCGAAGCGTCCTGGTTCAACGCCGCCAGAGGGATCTCCATCACCAGGCCCTTCGGAATGAACAGGTCGCCGATCTGCATGTCCGTGGTGGCCATTTTGGAGATGGACGAAATCACGGGGAACACGCGCAGGGTTTCGTTCAGAATCATCCCCACCTGCAACGAATTGAACGTACGTTAATTTCCAGTCAACAGATGTTTACTCGATCGATCAGTTCCCCACTCAGGTATGAGCACCTCATGAGCACACTTAAATAGCGATTAGTGAATTTCAAAGATTGTACATTTGAAGGCAAAATGTTTAATATTGAGTGCTTCCTTGAAGTTCCAACTGGAAAAGGATTAAGAAACTGCAAACACAGAGCATGTGAGACAGTGAGGAGGAACAGTGGTTTGCACTTTGTTGCCTTGGATGCATGCCAAGCAGAACTCCTTGTTTTATGTATGATACAGGGGCTCACCTTTTCACAATTTTCTACTCAGTATTTAGAAGCTGAACGCTGGCAGCATGAAGATGAGTCACCACTCAAAAAGTTATTTAACGTGAAACCTGTTACCTATTTTCTTGAGACGAGAACTTCGAAAGTTGTAAGAGTTGGCAAATTCAAGCTGTCCAACGATGAGAGCCTCGAACAATTGGAGCCTACTCTAAAACCTACTCTAGGTGAGCAGCTAATGCACTATTACAAGATATCCGAATTTTGACGGACCTCTAATTGAAGGGATCGAGAAAGCTTACAATTTTCAACCTGGATATGGCGTCGGCATCGATGGTGTCCGACTCGCCGAGCACCTCCAGCACCTCTCGCCGAGCCTTGTCTTGCCAGTCGGGATAGCGCGCAAGCTGCAGGAGCGTGAACGTGAGCGCGCTGGCGACGGTGTCTTGCCCGGCGAAGAAGAAGAGCTTGGTGTTGTTGAAAACCGAGGCGAGGTTGAATTCCGGAGCGGTTTCGTCCGTTCCGTCGGATGCAGCGGTCAGCATCATCCCCAGGAGGTCGTTCCCACAGGAATTTGTCTCGCCTAGCTTCAACGCTTGCTGCCGGTCGGAGATCACCTCGTGCAGCAAATTGTCCATACGCGATTTCAACTGCGCCATGGTTCTGTTCTCCTTCGTGGGCAGGTACCTGCACATTCAACCAGTTTCGGGAGCCAATACAGATTCGTGTACCTGCTGTGGCACCAAAATATTCCTAATCCCATGTCAACCCCAGTTGATAACTTCTCCATGAACCTCGGTTTGTTACTCGGGGGCATCTGGGTTTGGTAAGGGCATCCCTATTAGGTAAAATCAAGAATAAGAGTAGAAAAAATGGAATTTTAGGAGAGGGAATTTCGTTAAAGTGGCGTGATTCTGCGCCAGAAATTGTGACAGATCCACACACAAAGCTCTAATAAAACAAGGTCAGACCTAGATTTACGCTTCAGGTCGCTTGTTCTGAAAGTGCCAAAGTCGTGGAATACCATCAACTTAACGAAACTGACGTTCTAAGCAAACTGTCTTGTTCTGAACGTAATTCATAACCAATGTTTTCAAAACCCCAAAGACATTAGTCACGGCTTAACGAAGGAAAATCCTTCATTCATTACTATAACTTTGGAACCCGGTTTCTCTCTGGCAGGCCCTGTTGCATTCTTGCCACACCAAATTACAGTCTTCCTAGACTCTATCCTAGTTCATAACCTGGTCATAAATCGTGAACATGGGTTTGGTGGGCAATTCGATCTGGGGATTCAGGTTAAGTGGAAGAGGAATGCTCTTACATAAAGAAAGAAAAATAAGGAAATTTGAAGTACACCAACTGACAATTAATTGGTCACTAACGTGATTAACACAAGAAACTTAATTAGTTCAACTTGAACCTGACTGTTCAGTAGTGTAAGACAAAGATGCTTATTGCAGATTTAGTCCTTGAAACCCCAACCTAGTGTGGACTGAGGTAAGTGTCAGAGCTAGCGGAAGCTTGTGGCTCAATCACCTAAACCCTGGGATCCAGTAGAGGCCACTGCTCAGACGTTCGAAAAGGAGCGCGACGAATTGCCGCTGCGTTCGGAAAATCTCCTTCGCTTTCTCGCGGTCGGTGCCGAACGCCGCGTGCGCGATGACATTGTTTGAAATCGCGGTCAAGTCGTCCTCCACGCTAATCTCCACGGAGCCTCCAGCTCGACACGCCTCTTCCCATTCATGCAACACGGAGTTCACACTGCTCACCATGCCGTCCACTAAAGCCTGCAATCCTCCCGGTCGCCTCCACGTCAAACCAACTAATTTCATTCGATCGAGATTGAAGAACTGAAAACCCAGCAATAGCTAGCTGGGAAGGTCAACTTTGAGAAATTAATGTTCAAAATTCGTGCAGCTACTAGTGTCGATGGAGTGTCGAGAGTGGTGTGATCTGGTTGGTTCCCGCGCGTACCTTCAAGACGTCCTGATAAAAGAAGGAGTTGAGAGTGCGTCGCTCGATTGCCCACTTCTCACCTGTTAAGTTATCCAAGCCCAAGCCCACAAAATCCCTGAGCATGGCGATATCGTCCGGGTGGCGCTCGAAGAAGCCATACTTGGACGACAGCACTTCCTTCGCGAACTGGTAGTCTCGCGACACCAGCCTCACCTGCGGTCCACAGTAGTAGATGAAGCGCTTGCCTGCGCAGTCACAGATCCAGTGCCCAACGACACCGACACTCCACTTACTTTCATTTTGGGATATCAATCCGATTTGAACAGCTAGCCACTAAGCCACTGGGAAGGATGCTCTAAAAGCACACATCTTCTTCAAATCGCCCCTATTTTTAGGTGAAGAATGGACATGGGTGATCCTTACATGAATCACTTCAGCAATTGAATGCATAGAGGAAAAATTGTTTTTCTATTGCAAGAGCCAATCATTGTCTTTGATTTCCGCACATCTCTTTACAAGTTGCAAGTGGATGGATTTGGGGAGACTTGTGGTCACAATAGGTGCCTATGTCCCAAATCTTTGAAAATTTATAAGTAATTCTAAAATGCTTGGAAAAATAAAAAATCACTTGTGTTGGGTTTCACATCACTTTTTCATTCTCTGAAAAATGATCGAAAAATAATTCTGTCCACGGAAGTCTATGACAAAGGTGGACCCTTAAATGTTCGCTTGTAAAGCATACTACCTTAATACGTACTCGCTATCGATAAGACGTTAGCCATCCGGCTACCTTCACCTAGAAATTTGAATTCATTCTGACGCGGCTTAGTGACTCACGTTGCGTTATAATAACAGCATTAAGGACGTCTTAAATTCTGTGACCTAGATGAAATGACAGATTTAAGTTGCCCAACTTAAATCTGACATCTGTACAAAACTAGCTCAGGGCACTTCAAAACCGATTCTGGGCACTAGATACTTCTAATTTTACGTGCTCTGGGCGACTGATTGTCCTAGTTTTTGAAATTCAATCTAAGAACTAGGAGTCCGGAAAGTCTAAATTCTGGACACTTCAATGAGTTGATTGAACCTGTCTCAGTAGATTTCAGGATTGGGAGGATCGATCATCGCAATTTCAAAATTCATGTTTCCGAAGACAGCTAGCAAGGACTGATCAGTGTGGCAGCGGGAGAGCTTCCAAAACGGCGATGAATGATCTCCTAGAACAAACTTACCGAATCTCGGAAAGTAGAGATGGAATTGGGATTTAACAGTGGGCAGCAGGTCGTAGTGCTCATCGAGCGGCATCGACTCAGGGAACGATTTCTCGAACGCGGCCAACTCGTGAGCCGACCCCACGACGGGAATAAACGGGGGTCCCCGCACCCCTTGCTTCGCCATGACGCGACTGATCATCACCGGGTCATACAAGTAGCATTTCAACAGCCTCACGACTGAGCTCACCACCACGCTCGCCGCCCACGCGACCAGCAGCACCGCCAGTCCATTGCGCAAGTCCGCCGCCGTTACGTCCAGGTCCAATTCCCTCACCGCCACGAGCAACGATCGGACCCCCATTGCAAACCACCTCGCCGTCACTAGCTCTTGCTCTCCCCCCAAATCCCTCCCGAATTAAAATCTCATAGACCTTTTTACCCCGAACACGCTTACGCTAGCTACACGACCCAAGATAAAGAATTCCGTATCAGATCGAAACAGTCGACGTACATACTTCGACAAAGCGGGCGACAGAGTATCATGATCGCTGTAAATAACTGATCTTCTTGGCTAATAATCTCTCGGACAACACGCATCAACCGACCACGCTTAGCTGGAATTCAACCCATGCACACACAATGAATGGACAATATCGATCTGGGTTAGTGCGCGCGCGCACGTACGGCGAGCGACATTGACTGGAATTGACTGAATTCACCAACTTGGATCCCAACTTGATCCCAAGCAAGTGGTTCAATTCAGCCATATCAGGAAACATGAAAACACAGAGCAGAGCTGGATAATTATACTCCGGAGTCTCTGCTTAAGAAGCAGAGCGAGCGTGAGTGGGGGCAAGCCAGTGGGCTTGCATGCCAAGCGCGCGGATTCGCGATTCCTCTAGAAGGAACGCGTTGAGTGAGCTGGGCGATCGCCCGAGGCCGCGGCCCCAAGCGTCCGTGGTCTCCGGTGCCCGTGGGTCCGAGGTTGGGGCTCTGACATGTGGTCCATTTTTAATCGTTTCGCCAATTGGCAAGGCGATCCTACGCTGCCACGTGTCTCCCATGTCCACGCCCATGCACGGAATCTGCTCTGCGTTTGGCCGGAAGATCGAAGAACTTGCCGGGAAGTCCCGGAAGCTGCCGGATTGCCGAAACTGAGCTTCCTTCCATACCGTATCTCGGTCAGCTGGAGATGCTGCTCGAAAAGCCGACAAAAAAGAATGCAGGACACTTAACGCCTTAACCCGTTACGAAGTGGGCCCCGTAGGGTGAATTTTGGGTTCCGGAGGCTAATCGTAAAACGTTAAAATCACTGAGGTATTCGTCCCTTTATGAAGGCACATTCCATTGGCAGAATCTAAAATCGACCCTGCGTGCAGATTGTGAATTCCAAGGCCGATTCTGCGGCCAGGGTGAATTGACCCCCTCATTGTCCCTCTGGGGCAAACCCTGGAATTTTTTATACCCTGGAATTTTTTATTTGCAAGGCTTAATTTTTTTTTGAAATTCTGAATTCATATTTGCAATTAGAGGCCCCAAATTACTTCAAGGGACATACAAGAATTACCAAAAAATTGGCACAACATAGGGGACTTTTTTTTCAAACCAAAGTTGACCGTGGCAATGAGGGGGCCAATTCTCCCTGCGCCGATTCTGCCCATGGAATGTGTACTCAGAATACGCTCCCAACCATTTTAACGCCAGGGAACCTAGTACAAAAAAGTCCAAACCTTATTTTGTGTCATGTTAATTCAATGTTCTTCACCTCTCTTAGTTAATTTGAAACCTCTAATCAATTGGAAATATGAATTCAAAATTTGTACTCCCTTTGTCTTAAAATAATCCATCATACCCTTTATTAGTTCCCACTAGACACCATGAATTTAAGGTAGTATGCTCTAAAAGCAACCATTTAAGGGCTAGTCCGCCTTTTTCATAGGTTTCAATGTACAAAAATATTTTTCAATCATTTTTCAGAGGAAGAAAAACGGACGTGGATCCTAACACAAGTGGTTTTGTATTTTTTTAAAGCATTTTTGAATTACTTATAAATTTTCAAAGATTTGGGGGGCATAGACACCTATTTGTGACTATAGGTTTCCTCAAATCCATCCACTTGCAACTTGTAAAGAAATGTGCGGAAATCAAAGACAATGATTGGCTATTGCAATGGAAAAAGAGTTTTTCCTTGATTCATTCAATTACTAAAGTAGTCCATTTAACCCCTAAAAGCCCAAGGGGTTTGAACAAAACACAAATGTATTATAAAATATAAGTTCTATAACTTTTTTGAAGTTTGCATCAAAGAAGATAATGTAAAGTATGAAAAGTAAAAAGTATCTGTATGGTCAAAATTTTAAAATTATTTTTGAATTCTCTTCAAATGAATTTTGAAGATATAACTTCAAAAATTCACCAAAAATACAATTTCTATCTTTAGCATTTGAATTTCTTTTTGATTGGTCAAAATTGTGGTTTCTACTGATTTGTGAAAAAATGCATAAGATCTAGTAATGAGAACCATTACATGTGTTTTGGCTGTTGTGGAGAGTTGCGAGTTCCCAACTCAAAATCCACTTGAAACCTGCCGAAACCCGCCTGTGCTGACCTGGCCAAGCGATTGCCAGGTCAATTTTTCCAAAAAATTAAAATTAAAATTAAATTAAATTAAATTTGTTTTTCATTTTAAGGACTTTCATTTTTAATTTTTAATTAATTAATTTTTTTTAAAATCTGGCATTGGAGTTTAAGAAGACCGGGGGGAACAGAGCTGGGAACAAGCCCGAAACGACCCTCCAACCCCCACCCCACCCCCAATCTCATCTAATGATCAACACTTTCTCCAAATATTAAGTCTTTCAATACTAGCCAATTCCAGACTCTTTGTGCTATATCTCTTATACTTTATGTTTGATTGTAGCAATCTTAGTTTTGAGTATACATATTGAAAGACAATCCAATCTCTTAAGAAAAATAAAATAAAATTGAAAAAAAATAAAATTCTACCCGAAGTCGGGCAACGACCATAAAATGGTTGCTCGAGCGCTTAGGGGTTAAAGATCATCTCATCTCCATTCTCCAACTAATAATACAATCCATTTGAAGGACTGGGGTGAATTGACCTCTTCCCTTGTCCCCAAAGGAAAATCCTGAAAGTTTTTTATTTCCCACATATGATATAATTCTTAATTTTTGAATTCATATTTGCAATCAAAGGACCCAAATTAGCTAGGAGAAATGTAGAGCATACATTTTATGGGCACGAAATAGGGGGTCTTTTTTTTACTTGCATCCTCTAGACTAACTTGGAAGGGACGAGCGAGGGGGGCAGTTCACCCCAACCATTTGAAGGAGACATAACATTGCTAACTGGGGAAGATACCTCCCCCTAGGTGGAGGTATAATTCTTCTCAAGATACTTAGGGGAAGACTTAAGTTTAAATCAAATGATTGTCATTGGTTCTTGATGACACATTGTCACATTCACTATGGAGAAATTCTCCCTCATTGGTTCACTTGCATGTCTCTTGGGTTCCCAATTTGGGGGAAGCAAAAGGGAAACCCCAGGGAATGTTAACAACGTTATGGATGGGCGCATTTAGAGAATACTACCTTCTTTCGAGACAGAGTAGTAAATTTTTATCATGTGTAGTGAATAAAAAAATATTTGTGTTTTCCCCAGGGGTAGATTTGCCGTGTGGGGCCCTCTTTTGTAGAATGGTTTTAGTGGTCCTACCAATTGAATCCTTCCTGTTGTTGGCTTTTAGCCTTTGATTTCGATTATCTTAATTGTTGATTTCAACAGTGGGGGTGAACTACCCCCCTCACTCGTCCTCCCCAAGTCAGGCTAGGGGGTGCAAGTAAAAAAAAGACTCCCTATTTTGTGCCCAGAAAATATATACATCTTCTCTGGTTAATTTGGGGTCTCTGATTGCAAATATGAATTCAAAAATTGCAAATTTTATCATAAAAAATTTCACGGTTTTCCTTGGGGGACGAGCGATGGGGTCAGTTCACCCCGGCCATTTCAGCCAGTTGGAGAGTTACAAAGGGCTTGGTCCGTTGGTTCCCACTGGCTGGTCCCGAAGCCGTCCTTTCCTGGCTTTCCCATCCACTTTACAAAGATCTTTCCGGGGAGTGACGTGGAGGGTCCTCATTTGCATGGATATAGATCTCAAGCTGTCCGTGAAGCACTGGGCCACTGACTTTTCTTTTTGATTTCCTCTTTTCTTTTTTTCTTTTCTTTGGGAGCGACGTCATCATGCCTCACACTCAGTTGCTTTCAGTTGCTCACGGAAGTTCTACCAAAGCTTGGCTCACCTTTGGTCGCGGCTGGAAAGGGAGGCATATTTCAAAAGGTGGAGAGCATAAAGGGTACTATGGCTAGAAGGCTCCTTTTACACACTACCTCAATGTATGGATGGTAATTCTCCAATCATATCCTCTAAAATATCTTCATCATCTTGATAGTTGTGGGTTGAAAGGATCAAATGTCAATTTGTGCAAAAGGTTTTATGGATACAAAATGTAGCACCTACTTCAAAAAGAAAAAAATAATTAATTGACAAGAAATATTCTACCATTCGTAAACGATGAGCTCTAGTGCTCTACCACCATTACTGAAGGTTATGTAGCAATTCAAATTTAAGTTTACATGCTATTGAATTATAAAGCAATACTATGTGCCTTTGTCTTTTGAGCAGTTATTGTGCGGTTACTGCTATCTGGGGCACATTGTATGTTGAAATTGGTATGCTCAAATATAACAGAGCCTTCTAATGTAAAACATGTACATTAGTCCATACCAAATGTGTTTCATATATATGTAACCCTATACGAGTGTAAAGTATACAAGTGTAAAGTGGCAAAGGCCAAAAAATGGCATACGAATTGCATCAAGATGAATAACTACTGTAGAGTATAAATTTTCATCCCATTTGTATTTTGAGCTACTTTTTTTTATTGTGTTTGAAGTAGATGGTGGTGGAAATTTCCTCATTGAGATAATATTGAATTTTCTATGTAAAAAGATGTTGAATATGAATCACATAAGATATTTTTTTAAAGATTGTAGTAATTTGTATCTCCTTCTGATTATTAGCCAAAAAACGATCTTTTCTGAATTTGAACCCAACTAATGAAATAAATTTTATGACACCTAATTTCTACTCAAATTTTAAAATTTTAAAATTCTCTAAAATTACATATTTATTCCAATTTGAACTTTAGACTAGTAAATACAATTGATTTATTTTCTAATCAACAATATTAGCATGTGAGCATAGAAATGCAAGCCTATGAGCCTTGAGCATATGTATAAGTAGATACTCTACTACCATTGAAGGTGCTTATAGTATAAACACCTATAATATAGATATTTATAACAAAGGTATTCTATATTCATGGAAGGTTTCTATAATATAGACACCTGTAATATAGGTGTATAGACTCCTATGCTCGTGTGCTCATGATTCTAGGCTTACATAATAGCAACCATGGTTCTCTAATTATGGAATGACATAAAAATTTCTTTTATATTATAATACTTTTTTACTAGAATATGTGCCTATATAGAATTTTTATTTTTTTGAACTTAATAAAAAAAATTATTTGAATTCTTCACTTTTCTTTGAAAATTGCACTAAATAATTTCAAATCATCACACAAAATTTGAAAATTTTAAGTCATGTAGAAGACATGGTATATCATCTCTCAAAAAAAAAATAATAATTCACATAGAGGTTAAATGGAGCAACAATGTGTTTGATTACTTAGTCATTGGTTGTGTCCTAATATCAATTCACTGTCGAAGGGCCATGCCTTGACACTATTGGATTGAAGCTAGTCTTAGAAAGTATACGAAAGTTTTTTCATTTATGTAAACCATTGCTTAGATATTCTAATACAAGGTGATATAAAAACTTATCAAACTTTCAATAATGAATCATCTTTAAGATAAATCATTCATATATTTAAAACACTTGATATGCTAAAGGCCATGAGTGAATATAACATATTATATAAGTTCTCATTTTGTTCATCATTCTTTACTACTAAATATTAATAATTAAAGAAACATGAAGAATTTTGTAATTACATTACATCTTGTCTTAGATGATAGATGTAAAGCACTTACTTTAGATGATGAAATCATTTCATCTTTATAGACACATTGCAATTGGATCACACAAAAGTGTGGGCTTGATCTAGATAGCTTTGAAAAAGTAAAACCTTCTAATTCAGTCTTTATTAGGAGGTTGTTAATCATAGAAGGGACTTTAAGAGTTTTTAAAGTAATGATGCAAATTGTCTTATGTCATGGTAGGAAAGAAATTGTTCGGTTGATGAAATTTACCCTAAAAATTCAAGCAATTTAAAGTGAATTTTTTGTAGTAATAGTTTTTTATATTTTTTTCATGAATTTGTTGGATGGTTTGGTGAGTCAACAATTAATGGGTGAGCAATCAAATTACATAGGATTTTGACATGAAATTCAAAAGTTTTAATCTTTTTCTCGCTACAAATCAAAATTGGATAGCAAAAAAAATTGTTTTAATAAAGTATTATAAAAGGATTTGGGTTGATTTTATCTATTTGTATGGCTTTCATTCATTCCATTCCCATTAGCGAACTAAAAAATATGAAGAATTTAAATTATAGCAACTTAGGTATCATTTATGAAAAATCACAAATGAAGTTCATTTTTAGCTCAATTTTAATGAATTTTCAAAATAACAAATCCCATAGAGTTTAAGTTGTTTGCTAAAACATTGACATTGTAACTTTTTTATTCTATGCCAAAATGATTAATACTCAAAATTTTCTCTTACATCAAAGGTCTTATGGCATTTTTAAAATTTTATTTTTGGGCTTCTTTTAAGCTTTTGGATTTCGAATTCTAATTCAATTACCTTCACTTCAAGACAAAACAAATTGTTATTCTTGTTTATATTGTTTTATATCAAATACCAAAATCTCATCACATATTCTGAGAAGATACTCAAAATTGCCATTTTCAATATAATTTATGCAAACAACAAAAATTTAAACATTTGTTTCTTTTGCATATCCAACCATATCCAACCATTAGATCTTGCACTAAATTAGTATAAAAATGTTTGAAAGAAATTTTGGAAGCTTTGACCGTACTAATAGAAGTATTTAAAGTGAAGAAAACAAGTTTTTTTTTGTACCTAGCCTAACTAGATTATAAAGCTTGGAATCCTCCAAACTTAAGATTTGTGAATAATAGATTGTGTATTAAAAAAAATTATATTGTTCAAATAATTGAGTTGAGGGTATGGGAATTTTTTTAAGGAAAAAACAATGATTTTCCATCTTTAAAAAAAAAATTAAGTTGAAGCAAGTGTGAGATTGAGGGAAAAAATAAATTGTTAATAGGTCTAAGAGGGAATTAAAACACACTAATTCCAATGGTGAGATTCTTCTAGATTTCAAATTAAACCATTTACAAATTTTTTTTCTGAAAAATTGTTAAAAAACAAGCTCAAAAATGGATCTAGTACATTATTTTCTCAAATCTCAACAATTTGCCAAGATTGCCCACAAAACACGAAGCTTCATAACTTTCACATTACTTATTCAAATGGAATGATTCAAATCTTTCTACATAAGAAAAATTATATTCTATAAGATTTTTTTTTAAATTAAATTATTTCAAATTTTGGTGTTTATTTTTTATTGCCTAACCTTGATTATATTGTACTTATAGTGGCAAAACTTTTGCTCCTAAGCACTGATGGAAATATTAATTATATTTCCAAAAAGCTAATCATTTTTCCTATCTTGAAAAAAAGTTTCAAAAAATCTTGTCAAAAATTGAAATCATATGTACTTGCCCAAATCTTCAAGAGTTTCCTAAAAAGACTCTTGGGACTTTAGGGGTTATGTCTTATTGTACTAATTTTAGGTTCATTCATTGAGCCATTTACTTAAATAATAATTTCTAAAATTTTAATCATAATATATTGTATTATAAGGATAACATGTTTACGTTTTATTAGGGTCACATGACTTTAGGGTTAATTCCATAACATTGATACCAAGATAGGGGGCTTTTGCATTCCCTAAATGTGGGATGGACTCCCCCAACAAATTGTCAATCCTCAACTACATTGCGGCACTTGTCATTGATAGCAATGATGAACCAATTCTAATTACTAAGTTTACACAAAGTTAAATTTAAGGAGCTCTCAAGTATCCCTGGACTCCTCTAGGGAGAGAATTGATAAGAATCTTCTTATATATTACAAGAAATTTTCTATTTGACCATTTCTTCATCCATTAAATTTTAAAAAAAATTGTTGTTTTCTTAGTTGTTCATCATTTTTATATTAATTTTTTTTTTAAATAGTTAAAATAAATTCTGAAATTGAAAGAGTATATTTAACTCTAAAGGGATTCATTGTGACCAAAAAATTACAAGCCATGGAAACCTAAGATGGTACTTTATATTCACGAAGCTAAGAAATATTAATTAAAATTTAGGATACTAATAATGTGAAAATAATGTTCTATTAAATAGGGTTAATTATTATTGTAAGAGAATAAAAAGGCGCCTATAATTAAAAAAAGTTAGACTAACAATCGGTGATTGTAGGTTGACTTCTCATCTAACATTACTTGTTTTTTTGCCTACTGGGAGGGTCATTTCAGGGTCCTCGTTGTTGGGAACCAACCTCTACTATATGAAATAAAAAATCATTAAATTATTATTTTTTAAAATTTAATTTAATTTTTTACGTAAAAACTACGACAGAGTTTCCAGGGTTTGGGAATGTAGGGGAACGTAGGGAGAACTTGTAGCCCTGTAGAGCAGCTGAAATTCATGTAATGCTCTAGGCTTTCACCTTGTACCTAAACTTTCTTTAGGATGTGCTAGAGTATAGAGTTTAGATGGCTAAAACCTTTAGCCATGTTTGTTGTGATTAGATTTTCACCTTCAGTGATTTTCCATTACATGATTTTTGACTTGTTGGGAGAGCCGTTTCAGGTTGGTTCCCAATTGCTGGAAACTAGCTTGTGCTGTGTGAAATTTTAAAAAATAATTTAATTTTAAACTAAAATTAATATTTAAAAATATTTAAAAAATATCTTTTTTTATTATCTAATGTGGCAGTCGCCATGCCATGTCAATAGGCTACTACGGCGGAGTTCCCAGAGTTTGGGAACACAGCGGAACGTAGGGGGTACTCACAGCCCTCTATAGAGCCCCAAAAAACTCTAATCTAACATTTTTTTCTTTCATTTACTTTCAATTTATGTTTCCTATCCTAGTTTGCCTTTGTGTTTACATTATCACATTACATTGGAGTTTTCATGTTTATTAGGGTTTGGACATTCTATTTTATATTTTGCATCTTGAGTGAGTTATGGCTTCCTTATATTTCATGCTTTATAGTTTGAAGGACAAGAAGCAAAGTCGGAGTATGTGAAGTGCACCCAAAGTGACTACTTCAAGTTCCTTTAAGTGTAGTAGGAGGGCACCAACATTCTCAAATGGCCATTCAAGTTTTGCAAAATTGTGTTGTTTTCTAGTAAGCTTTGCAGGTTGCAATGCATAGACCATGTGGTGCAAGGTTTTGTTTTTGTGTTGACTTCACTTTAAGTTTATAAACGAGACTAATGTGAAAATGTTGGTCTTTCTTGTTTTGATTTTTGCATGCTTTAGTTTTGTTTTCAATACATTTGTTGGGGTATAGGGTTAATGTAGGGTTGTCTAGTTTTTTCCTCTTATAAACTATTGAATGCATTTAGTCTAATGTTTGCAAGGAAGTTTATATATAGAGTTGGAGAAAGTCACTTGTGTAGAAGCCAATGTTACATTTACTTCACTGCTTTTTTATTTTTTGCGTAGCCATTGCAACATTTTGTAGAGTTTTGTGTATTTAGAACTCATAAAATGAAATATTATTTTGAAATTTGGATCAAAGTTGTATGTGTAGATTGAGTCAAATTTAGAGTGAAATAGTAGTTGAGGGCTTTTATTTTGGACTTTAGTTTTGTCTTGCATGTATAAAAGTTATGTGTGTTTTTATCTTTGCAAGATTGTTTTAAATAGAATGTTTTTATTGGATTAGTGTGCATGTGGTCCAAACTCATGACTACTAGATAATTCTGCGAGTTTGTATTTTTGGTATCAACATGTGCTTGATGCCTTGATGTTGCACCAAAACTGACTCTAGATTACCAAATCATATTTTAATGTAAAATTTTATAAAGTAATTGAATCCTATTATATAATTTTTCAAATTACATAATTACGTAAAGCTAACTAAAATTTCTTTAAATTCGTCAAGTAGAAATCAATACCCCTTTGAAGTACCCATCAAACACATACAAATAGAAAAATTATACATTTACTGAACTTTAGGAAATGTGACTTCAACTATAGCTAGGTTTAAAAAAAAATCTTAATACTGACTTCAACAATCATGTAGCATAATAATTACAAATTAAATAGTTTGAATTTCTTTTTCAAACCCATTGCACCAATTTCTCTATAAATTCCATTAGTACTCAATTTAGAATGAAATTTAGATGGAATTTTACATTTTGAATTCTATTGATAAATGTTTGTTAATGCAATGCAATATTTAGTTTTTTTCTATAGAATATGGTTTAAAATATTTATATGAATATGAATATCAAATTGTTGTTTTAAGCTACACTTTATTATACATCTTTATAGTTTGGATAATTTAGACTCCATCTCTAACCTATATAAGGTAAAGGTTCATTATTTTTATAAGTTTAACATGCTACAATTCATGTCTTGTTTTAAAAAACTTGAGTTTCATTGAATCAATTTTTATTTATATGGTTAATTTTAAAATTTTAATATGGTAAATTCAAGATAAATTTATGAGCTTAAGTTCAAGAAAATTTCAAAAATTATTTTAATCTATCATCAAAGTTTCAAATCTAAATGCCTCATTAAACTGAAAACTACATAAAGTAAGTTGTGAAGAAGTATACAAATTTTTCTCCATGTTTAATTTTTTATACACCAAAGAACATCTCTAATATAAAAATTCACAAAAAATAACTTGATTCCTCATGTTTTTCACACATTGATAGAAAATTTTGATTTTTTCTATCTAATAAATGAATTGAAATTGTATAAATTATGCACACACACTACATAACCATTATAACAAAGGTATTTATTTTTCTTTCAAATTCAAATTTGATGTGAACTTATTGAATTTGGTCATAATCTCAAAGGATTCACTTCAATCTACATTTGAAGGAAAAGTAAACAACATGACCATACATATGGCACAACCAATGTATACTATTTCCATGCATTTTCTATAAAGAAGTAACATGAGTTCTATTTGTCTATGGAAAGCATGAGTGCTTTTGTTACCCTCTAAGGTTGAGACATCTAAAATCATCACTTTTTCTATGGTGCACAATTTCTAATATTAACCCCAAATGGTTTTTGACTATATTTTCATCAAAACCACATAAAAATTGCCATTTTTAGCACAAGTACCAAATTTTAGAAAAAAACCCGTTTTTACACACATACAACCATAGGATCTTCTAGTATGTTGGTTTGAGAAGATGTAGACAAAATTTCAAAAATTTCCACCTTGTAGATTACAAGATATTAGCATTTGAAGTGACAAAAATCCTTTTGGAGGGCCTTGCAAAAAATTGGGCAACTGCACTTCACAAAGTCACATTTGTATGAAAAAATGTCCAAAATGGTGGTGTTTCTTTGGATTCATTCTTCAATGCAAGTCGGCTACATGTTTGAAAAAATTTAGATCATTTGGAATTGTGCAACATATAGGAAAAATATAGTATGTAGAAAGAAGTAGAGAATGATTCAAAATACTAAATTGTTAAGAAATTAGATATGGAATTGAAAAATTCTAATCCCCATGGTTGTAATAAAAAATCTATATCCTATAATTTTATTTTATTTTAGAAAATATTGAAAATTGAATTAAATAAAGGACTCCAAAGTTTATCTTAGAGTAGAGAATCCATAACTGCCTGCAAACTAAAATTCCTCATAACTTTCATTTAATTAATCAAAATGGAATGATTCAAAACTTCTCACATACACATAACTCTAGAATACCAATTCCAATTTTTATTTCTTAAAAAAGTATTTTTTTAAGAGTTTTTATGAGTTACCGAGGTTGCAAATCAATGAAAATTACATATCATACTATGACCTTTTAACATGTAGTCAAAAGTTATGAAAATTTTTGAGCCTTAAAGTTACTTGTAAGGCACATGTTGTGTGAAAATCTCAAAGAAAAAAAAGAAAAATTCCATCTATAGTGAGTTGCCCCAAATCACTATTAATATTGCAAGGAAACATAGTTTGGTCCTTTAAGGATTAAACTCATCAATTCTTTCATATTTTTTGACTAGCAAATGAAAGGATATTTCAATGCACCTAAAAATGAATCATTTGAATATCGTATACAAAAGTTATGAGGGATCAAAGTTGTTTTTAAGTAAATATTCTAAAATTATTTCTTCAACTATAGTTAAAATATAGAGGTATCTATTTTACAAAAATTTGGAAATTGTCACTTCAACATCAAAATCTCTATAGAGTGATTTCTAATTTTTTTTTGGAAATGCTTGTTGAAAGAAAGATAAGCGTATGGATGTTTCCAACATATTTATGCAATAGAATTAAAAAAAATTCATCACCAATGTTTTTCAATCAATTATCATGTAAATTAAACTGTGAATACTAAATGAAACAATTCACCCAAAATGGAGTATTGTTTTTTTGAAACTGAAATTTGGTATGCTTGATTGAGATCGTGTAAGAATTGAATGTTAATTATGTAGGACAAAAAATGCCAATTATATTTTACAGTATGCAAAAAAATTTGAATGTCGCAACAAGTGATTTGTAAGATTATTGGACCCACCACCTTTACGTAAGGAGACAACTACAACAACTTCATGATCAAGTGGCATTTTTAGACACGTGATGCTTTGAGGTAAGGTCGTCTGCTCTTAAAGCGACCATTTAAGATTGCCTTGTCAAATGATTGACATCTTCAAGTTATTGTCGAAGAAAGCACGATCCCGTGCTGAAGAATTCCGTACATCGGTGTCACCTTCGAGGTGATTGTTGCACGTGATTGCCCAAACTGCTTCCTCGTCGTTTGCATAATTTTCAATTGGAGGTGTTGAATAGATTCCTCTTCAATCTCTTTGAGGTTCGAATGAGAATGCAAATTCCAAGAATGATTCAAGGAATTTCAGTTGTGGATGGGTGCACTCGTAACATTCTTGAACAGAACTAGTAAGCTTAATCCAAAGTCTCTTTTCATTTTCAACTAACTTACAGTAGTTTATAAAAAATCTGATGAGTTGATCGAGAGTCATGACGTCATTACCCATTCATTTGTGGCAATATGATATTCACTACAGTAGCTGAATTCAATCCCCACAAGCAGGCTGGGGTGCGATTATCCTTCTGTAAACGTCATTGAATGGAGGGACCCTTCAGTCTCTGGACGTCCATAAAATGTTAGGCTGAACACACGTAGCTTGTTACGAAACTGATGGTTTATTATATTTGCTAGTGTTGAAAGATGAAGGTAATAAATATTGCTAGAAACTTTCAAACAATGCCGGCTGCCATGCCTGTCTTGAGGTAAGCTATGATAGTAGGGGTAGTGCCTGGCCAAATCTCTTGCCTCCGAGCATTAAAATTGGGGTGAATTCCCAGAGTGAGGTCGAGGTTACACATTCTTGGTAGGAATCACGTACAAAATACGAAACTATCTGTGGGAAGCAACATGCCAGCAATCATAGAATAGAATAGATTAGATCCACAAAAAACCCAACAAGACACTGTAATTTGAAGAAAGTTTGAAGGTCCACCAACAGTGATTACTGACACATATTCTGTGAAACTAAAAATCCCCATTCAACCTATCTATTGAAAGCAACTTTAGTTTCCAAAGGTCCAAGAAGCCTACATTATTTAATAAAATCTCAAGTTTTGAAAGCAGTTTTGAGCTGGTCATATGGGGACTTTCTCTTGTACAATTATATTCATTTCTTCTCCAACACTTGTGAGTATTCGCTGATAATTATTGCTCATGTGAATTTTGGCTCATCTGAATTGTATCAATCGAATTACTCGCTCATTCTAAAAACATGAGTCCATGGTCTTTGCTGGTTAAAGATGCTCAAATTTGATCACAAACTCAAGCAGATGACTACTATCCCCTGAAAAGTAGCAAGCAGTTCTGTCCCTGCCTCCCCCGACTCAAAAAACACTCAGTCTTCGATCTTAATTGGAATAAATCCCCTCCCTTCCCCTCCCCCTCCCCCTCCCAATGCCATCGATTCAATATTTAAAAAAATCAGTGGCACTTTATACAAAGAGAATATCTGATTTGCCCACCCCAAAACCAAAACCCAAAAAACTCTGAAACAGATATTGTATACGGAATATACGATTACTTAATACAGTATGATACGGAGTATATGGATATATTATTGATACGGGATATTGACGACATACGAGTGCAAATACATGTACTATGTTATCCCATATCAATTGCATTCTCTCAGCTTCACAAAATATATAAATATGAGGGGTTGAACTCATTAGAATAGGAAGCAACATACATATTCATTGATTCATCCATGAGAGTGAGAGTTCATTAGAACACACCGAACATTCTTGTACAGATTTCAGCTATCTCAAATTCTTTGCAAACAGATTTCATTTATATTCTGATCAAGTTCGTTTGTAACTCAACTAGCGCCATTCCCTTTCGGAATTTGAAGCAGAGCTTAGTATGTCAGGCAAGGTAGGTCTCAAGTTTTGGTTAAATCCTTCTCTCTTTGATCACATTCCGGTACTGAACAGGGCCTGGGAGGACTTGGAGTCATTCCTCTTTAGAGCAACACCAGGTAAAGCCGTTACCAGTGCTTACAAAGCACTAGTAATGCTGTTAAAGTAGGATTTGATGAGAGTCCTGATGAGCTCAAGGGGCGGCTGTAAACTTATATTATGCCGTTTAGTTTGTTGAATCACTCGCAACATGTTTCTAAAATTTGTACTTTCGAGGCTCTCCATGGGTTATGTTTGAAAAGGATACCGAGTGACTGGAAATGAGGGAAATGTCTTAAAAAAACTATCGAGTTCCATATCAAGGTCTGTATCAGTGACTCCTGGAGAATTTCAAGGATCAACACTGGCCTTCACAGCTCCAGATTGAGCCACGCACTTGCAGGAAAGGGCTTAAGCATGATATGACAATCGCTATCACCTCAAAAGAGGCAGTCACTGCCTGCACATTCAGCCAGATCGACTGTCTACCAGAGGAGCTGAATTTTTAGCAAATAACTAACTTAGAGAGAATAACATAAGCTGGCCATGTACAGTACAATTTGTCATTGAACAGACTCTCATTTGCAACTACATGAATTTCAGTTCACTGCACATTCTCTCCCTCGAGAGTATCCTTGAAATCTCAGATTTCCACTCAATACCATAAAGCCTAAGCATGTCACAGCATTCAAACCAAAGGAACTTACTAAACAATGAAGACAGATGGACGAGATGGACAAAGCATGGCTGCGGTTTCAACTTTGTTCGTCCACTCCTTTCGCCCCATCCCAAGCAGCTTTAACCACCGTGACTTTTGTTAAATTGGCACAATTCCAGCCCCAACACTTGTGTGACAAACATCGACACAACTGAAGGCTCTAAAAACTACGACAATTAATTAGGGTTTACTTTCGGAAATCCAGGGAACAAATGAATGTGAGAATCGGATGTCGCCTCAGCAAATGAGCAAGCCAATGTAAGTACAAACAAGCAATTCTGACCAGTCTTCAAAACAACACGCTTATTTCAAGTGGAAATGGTCCATTGGAACTCTTATACGGTACTCCAAAATCCATTTTAAAATTTTGCATGTATTAGCTTGAATCGTTAGGAAAATATGATATTTATTTACCTTAGTGTCATCATGTTTAAGCATTATGTTGGATGAGTGAGAAGTAATTTGGATTAGAAAATCACCTTAAAACACTCTATTCATCATCTTGATTATGGAGTTCAAAGTCCTTGTGGGATAAAGCCCTATAATTCCTTGTTTTTTCATCCATACATCTCAATGTTTGAAGATTCTTATGTTAGTTTTCTTATGTGTACATAATAGATTTTCTCTTTTGTTCCCTTGTGTGTTCAAAATAGATTTTCAACACTCATTTTTGCAAAATAATTTTCTAGGGTTCAAAAGGTACAAGTATGTGTAACACCAAAAATAATTTTTTTTAATTCTAAAATTCAGACCCTTCAAAAGCAACTTGAATAAATAAATAAAATAAAGTCTCCCCAAAACCCCATCATAATATGAACTTAAAGATGTTACATTGGATGTCATTGTTGACATAAACACATGAAGACGTTACATTGGATGCTTAAGAAAATCCGTCAACTTTGACGCAAGAACATCCATTTAAACAAGGCTTTCTTCTAGTGATTGTTGAACTTACTAACTCTAGCAACGAGACTGCTTTCATTGGGGTGACTATATGTTCCTTATGTTCCTTTTCATTTCCGCACAACGATATTATTGTATCCTCGTGTAGACACCTCTACCACCCTTTTTGTGCTTCCGTATTTTTTGTAAATGATGGAAAGTGCACGGCTAGAGGTTGTAAAACCGCGTCACATCCCGAATGGCATCAAAGCTTTGGATGGGGGGAGCCAAAAGCAGATCTGGTACAACGGGCTTTGATGCTGGGACTTGCGGAAGAAACCAAAAAAGTTTTGGAAGACCAAAAAGATGCGGCCATAACATAGTGTCCAGCTGCTGGTAAGTCCATGCTTTTGGGTTCCAAATTTTGACTTTCATGGAGTGCATAATTGTAATGTCCTACTCTAGAGACTTTGAAGTCCTAAAACCCTAATTTCTAACTTCACATTCTCTGTTACAGTACCTTTTGCAATGGCATTTTCTCACTCACTAGTACAATATAATATTGCCAACCACAGTCTACATTATTGGTACATAATGTATATGTCGTAGGACATGAAAGACTTCACAACATTTTATAGTATTTTCTCGTTTGCCGAAATGTCTTGAGTGTAGTATTGGTAGTCATAGTACTTCTACTTCTTTGTTGAAAAGTAAAACTGTGAATTCAAAGTATTTAGAGTACCACTGTGTTTGTAATTTCAGTATCACTTTCTTGTACTCCT
This sequence comes from Rhytidiadelphus loreus, assembly GCA_947034895.1. NCBI lineage: Eukaryota > Viridiplantae > Streptophyta > Bryopsida > Hypnales > Hylocomiaceae > Rhytidiadelphus > Rhytidiadelphus loreus. The sequence continues at coordinate 48,653,149 of OX344761.1, read as the reverse complement.
TGGCTATGTAGGTACTCTTTGTAGACTATGTTAGTTTTTTTCCCGTACACTACATTGGAGTGTACAAGACTACATTACCTCAAGTGTTTTTAGAGTATATATCAAATTTGAATTTTATTTAATGTACAACATGTACATTTCTGAAAAGTGGTTTCCAGTGAAACCTACTTATTGTATTATTTTAAAAAATTAAATAGTATTAAACGTCCTTAATAACTTCAAGTAATACAAAATGTATAAAATGATCTTAGTGTAGTACTCATTTAGTGGTCCCTTCAATACAAATATACAAATTTGTTCTCAACACATGATGCACAATGGAGTTCATACTTTGTACCAAGTACAAGGTGTTCTTTTTATGTTGTTGTTTTATACTTTTAAATTGTTGGTTATGTATATCGTTGTATTTATCTTTTAAGGTTTTGGGATGTATAGTTCAACTAAATGGAAGTCAATGCGTTGCTCTATGTACAGTCTTTGGCCAGAAGTTTGCCCATCTTGCAAGCTTTCCAGCAAATTTTACGGAGGGAGCAACTAGCCAAGTTTTCTGCTCAATGAAGGCTACTGATTGGGGGAGGGTGTTAGAATTTACAAAACTTGCAGAGGATGCCACTGATCCAGAAACAAGGAAGAAGAGAGTCTATGATGGAGTTCAGGCTGGTACTTTAAAGGTATTACCAAGAAAGAAAATTAAAATTGGGTATGAGTGTATTGAGGAGGGTCTCAGAAAGGGAGAGAAGGTTGAAGAGCCAGAAGTTAGTTCAGAGACGGAATCAAGTGAAGATGGCGTCTCCCTGAAGATGCTGAACTTGCCTTCCTCCTCAGGTACCACCATTTCTACCCGTGAAGAGGACGGAAAAAGTTTTGAAGGTGAATTGGGTGAGGTGCAGGTTGAAGGAGATGACGGGGGTCAAAACGATGTCCACATACCCGTCTTCAAGTCCTGGGACCCAAAATTCATTAGTCCGCTAAAACCATTGAAACCAAGATAAATATGTGGACGAGAAAATGGTTTAGTATCTGAAGGAGGGGTTGAGGTAGCAAGTCCACCGGCCTCAATTATGAGGGCTAGTGGGAGCGAACAAAAGGCTATAGAGAGAGATGTAGGAGAAAGTATGGAAGGAGTTGAGGGGCATGCTAGGAAAGGGATTCTTGAAGATGAAGGACATAGTGATGGAAAGCAGTTTCCGCTGTCAATGGAGGAGCTCCCTAAACTGGCACCTAACGCAGTTGTGGTACATACTAATGAAACTATAATTTCCATGATAAAAGTACCTGCGGTTGCAGATGTGGGAGAGGGGATGCCGGTTCAAAAAAGAGGAGTTCGAGAAGGGAAAGGTGTAGGCCAGAAGAATACTAGGAACGGAAGACATTCTAATTACAAGGACAATGCTATTGAAAAGGGTATTCATTTCGGGGATGCTAGTGAGAAAAATGATGAAGGTGGAGGAGATGATGGGGAGGGGAAGGGTACTCAGGAGGGAATCAGTGAAGAGCTTACAATGTCTCATGAAGAGAATAAGGACCTCGTAGCAAATGCGCCTAACTCAGGCATAGTGAAGAAAAAGAAGGAGTATAAGAAGGAGGACAAGAAGCGCCAGAAGAAGGCGGCTGATGAGGAAGATCCACCAACATCCTTAGAGAATCTTTTTAGTGCAGAGCACACTTCTTTTGTTGAATTGTCCACTATAGCGTCTGGGAGTTTGAATGATGGTAGTGAGGACGCTGTAGAGACCGCCGCTACCATCATTGAGCCTCCGGCGAGGAGATGCACCAGGTCACAGCATGCGAGTTCCATCCAGCCTAATATATCTACGCAGGTAGAGAAACCAATTAAACAAAAGCGCCGACGCTCTTAGTTTGGGAATAGTTTTTCTACCTCTGCCATTATTTATATATTCCAGTTTTCTATTTAGTGTATGTATGTCAGTGAAGGCTTGTACATGATCTCCTAAGTAGAGGCAGTTGAAACAGAGATTACCTTTTAACAAACCTTCACCTTTTCCAACACTATCGGTACATTCTAATGTAGCTTGTTTGGATGTGTTTCATAACAGACCCCGCCTTGGTACTTTAATGGAGATTTGTCTCGTGGCTTGGAGGCAATTCCGGTATCTGTAGTTCCACTCGATGTTCCCTTAACACCTTTCAAGTACATGACTAGTAGTGTAGTCCATAACAAAGCACTTGTGCATACTTTTGTTGTTGGACTAGGAAAGGGTAATTTTTGCAGTTGTGGTAAGGCGGATTGTTTGACTGCAGACTTTCATTGTGATTGTACCAAGGGAACCGGAGGTCAGTTTGCATACAAGCTAGGTGGCTTCCTCAAAGACCGGTTCTTGCAAACTAAAGAGGGTGTACGTCGAACCTTCATTAGGGAATGTAATTTCAAGTGTGGATGCCACAGTAAATGTGGTAATCGTGTTGTTCAACAGGGGATGAAGTATTCATTAGAGGTTTTTCGTACAGCGCAAACCGGTTGGAGGATTCAAGCCATTGAGTCCATCCCAAAAGGTGCGTTTGTGTTTGAGATGACTGGAGAGATATTAACAAACGCTGAGATGCACATTAGAAACCTTGTAGTGAAGGATGGACAAACGTACGTGTTGCAACTTGATGCTGATTGGGCCACTGAAAAAAAATTAGACGACAACAGAGCTCTCTCCTTAGATTCCACTCACTATGGGAATGTCGCAAGATTTTTGAATCACAGGTTAGACCTTAAACTGCTCTTATTAATTGTGCATTGTAATGTTATCACATGCTAGAATTGTACCAATTAAATCCAATTGACATTGGGTCACTAATTGGCATTGTACTAATCGTGTGCAAGTGTGAAGATAGAAACCTTATTGACATACCTGTACAGGTTGAGACCGTTCATAAGAGTATGTACCATGTTGCATTCTTCACCAAACGAATGGTTGAAGCTAAAGAGGAGTTGACATGGGATTATAGCACTGACTTCTCCTGTGATGACCTTGATTTGCCCTACTTTGCTTGTAAATGTATGAGCACCATGTGCAGAGATAGATTTTCACAAATCGGTGGATGAAATGAGCAGGGAGTTAGGCAGATGAATTAGTGGACGTGCCCTTCTACACTGACATAGAATTTGGTGTTGTCCAAATAATATTTTCTATCGCAGTACATTTTTCTCTAACATAGAATACAAAACTGACAAAATAATATTTTCTAAGTGATATCACTTCCATTTGTCATGCTTACGGCTTCAGGGGTGTGTCCTTTTTTCTTGCTTGTATTGGTCTCTATATTGCCCAACGTCTTATACAGTTTGGCAACACTCTTGTAACGTGTACTCCCTTTTTCAAGTGCTAGACCCTTTCAATGAATGCTAGACCTTGTAGAAGTCATCCTCTTTTAAATAAAGTCTTCTAGCTTAGGAGCGGCTAATCCATGGAGTTGATAAAGAGGTCCTTACAGATGCGTGCTGGCCTTCACTTAGAATCCATTTTTTGGCTTACATATGTTTGCCATTGTATTTGGGAACTTCTTTTCTGACTCAGTGTGTATTGATGTTCCCTGCACAGGTTGTAAGTGATTGATGCGAACGTCATCCCTCTCCGCATGCCTGAATGTAAAACCGACGAGTTCAACAAGAAAAAAGTGGTAGCTTCGGTCATCTGTAATGTTGCTTATAGTGTAACGCATGACCCAATCCCAAAACATACAAAACAAAGGCTGCATGAAGGCATTGGGTGACTTGCTGAAATGCTCAAATCTATACATTCTAACCCTATCCCTCGGCATGCTCAAGAATATCCCCTCCACATACCTCAAATAACTATTTTGTGAATTAAAAAGCAAAAACAAAATAAATCATTTAGCCCTCATCTAAAAATATGTGGGTGATTGCAAAATCTCACTTCTTGCCTGAGTTGCCTTGCCGACTGAAGGCTCAGGATTAAGTTCATCATTAAATTTTTCCACAAGCTTGCCTGAGTTGCCTTGCTGGCTGAAGACTCAAGCTTAAGTTCATCATTAAAAATTTCCACAAGCTTGCCTGAGTTGCCTTTCTGGCTGAAGACTCAGGCTTAAAGTTCATCATTAAAAATTTCGACAAATTTATGACGTGCATTACACAAGCATCACACAAGAAAAAGAGGCTAATATAGATGGAAATAGAGTAAGTATACATACTGTACTTTTACTAGCCCAAATGAATATGGAGCTCAATGTGAGCCCCAAATTCGTCACTTGGGACTCATTGTTTTTTTTTTTTAATTTATTACAAATTAAGGCATAAAGTACTACAAAAAGCCCAAAAAAGAGTGTAGAACCAAAATAGGTATGTCACGTACCAATATAGCATTTGGTCATAAATAGCCTTTTATCCATAGATTACCCACAAAACCCACTTGTATATAGGTTAGAACCCATAAATAGTGGGAAACAATAGGGCTACCGGGAACTTATCCGAAATAGCCCAAACCCAGTGCATGTGACCATGATAGGCTAAATTGGTCTTAGGAGAGTTAGGGAGATCCCCACATAAATCTCCAAAGATAGGTTCTAGTTTCCCCATTCTATCGACAAAACGTTAGAAATCCAAATTGTTAGCTTGCAGGTGTTACTTGACCAAAACAGGCAGCATGGAGGAATCTACAGCCGCCGGATAGTGTTCTTGGATCTAGAACATGTCGGGGTATCCACAACGAAATCCATTCGCCAAGATTCCCTCACGTGTGAAAGATTCCCTGACTACCGGTGATTCAACCGAAGTCAATTTTCACCTCGCCACCAACGGTGTGCCAGATTAGCCCAAGACTTGGCACGTGGCTTGGGGACTCCATGAGAGGTTCCCCCAAAAGTCTCGGTTTTTTCTGATCTCCAAAGGATCTTTTTCTGAGTAGTCAACCGCCAAAGGCCACGGGGGGGAAATTCATAGAAAATGCATAGGCCGCGGTAAAATCTCACTAAAAATTAGACTAGCATCTTTTATGTTAATAACGCGCTCCGACAAAATTCATGGTGTTCCAATAGCGGGAGGCAGCCGAAACCGACAAAATTCCCCCAATTAATAATTACGACAAGATCTTTGTGGAGTTGACCGGCGTCCCAGGAGTGTACGAAGTCGGAACAAAGACATCAAGGAGTCTTTTCTTACTCCCTAGAGCCTCCCCAACAACCCTAGCTAGTTACCCAGGCCAAAAGAGGTAAACCCCAAAAGTTAGGTTTTTACCCTTTTAATTGGCCCTAGTTGGCCCTAGTTTCCGATGGGTTTTTTGTGATAGAAATAGGGGGTAGAAGGTCCCTTAGGCTAAAATGGCATTCTGAAGCCATTGGCGCAATCCAATTGCAATTCCGAGTTAAACTCCAAAAGTTAGAAGTTAGGACCAGCGTAAAACCCCAAATTAGGTGAAAATCTCAAATTTGGATGAAAATCCGGATGGATGAGATTACTCGTTGAGGGGGGGAGTGGGCCCTTAGAAACCTATAAAAGGGGGACCTTCTCTCTCCCAAAACACCCCAATACTTGTTTTGGGTCCGTGGGTCCGACTTCTTTTTATGTTTTGGTGTTTGCCAAAACTCCCTACGGTGTTTTTGGAGCACTTTGCTCCTTTCTTTGTTGTTATTCCATTGTTAGTGTTGAAGGTCCGTAGGAGGCCCTTCCCCTTTTTGCTTTTGTAAACTCTTGCGTGTTCTTTGAAGGCTTTACTTCTACCCAAGTATCTTCAATTGTCCTTCTTGCGTGTCCCTTACTAATCCTAGAGCCACCCTCCACCGTACCTTGGCGATGCCGCTTTGGGGGGCCTCTAGTTTTGTATCTTCCATGTTATACTAACCTTCCTTTTACTAACCATGCGTTACTTCCATTACTAACCAAGTCTCTTATTTCGCATTGCCCCAAGTCTTTTCGTTGTGTTTGGAAAAGAGTGGAATAGTTCCCCCCGGGGCAACCAAACCCCACCTTTCCTTGTCTAAGTTCAATCTTAAATTGTGTGTTAAACATTCACAAAACGGCGGAGCTTTGAACCTCTAGGGTGCAACAATCCTAAATTTGGTGTTAAAACCAAATTGACGGCGAAGCCTTGCACCTCCCTCGTGGCCAGTTCCAAAGTTTAGTTTCCAAAACATTTGGGAACTATTCAAAGTTTAGCGTCCAAAAAACGGTCACTCAAGTCTAGGAGAGTCTACCTACCGTCCATTTAGTAATAGCCATTGTGCTTTGATAATTCACAAAAAATCCAAAGAGAGGGTCTAGGGCTTAGTCAAAGGGGAGAGGTCAAGCTCGCGGGGTGGGTTCTGTCTGCCAGGTTGGGGGGTCTCAGTCCACGGGGAAGGGTCTCAACTGCCAGGATGGGGATTTTCAGTCCACAAGGAAGGGCTCAGTCGCCAGGAGAGGGCTCAGTCACCAGGGAGGGTCTCAATCTGTCAAATTGAAGGCTCAGTCACCGGGGAGGGTCTCAGTCTGTCGGGTTGGGGGTTCAGTCCACGGAGGAGGGCTTAGTCGCCGGGGTCAGGGGTTCAGTTTGTCGGGGAGGGGTCTCAGTCTGCCGAGTGGGGTTCAGTCGCCGGGGAGGGGGTCTCAGTCTGCCGGGTGGGGTTTAGTCGCCGAGGAGGGGGTCTCAGTCTGGCGGGTGGGGTATCAGTCTACCGGGTAGAGGGTCTCAGCTGCCGGGTGGGGTTTCAGTCTACGGGGAGAGGGCCAATCGCCAGGGAGAGGGTCTCAGCTGCAGGGTGGGGTTCAGTCCACGGGGAAAGGGCCAGTCGCTGGGGGGAGGGTCTCAACTGCCAGGTAGAGGGTCTCAGTTGCCGAGTGGGGTTCAGTTGGAGGAGAGGGCATAGCTCGCGGGATTGGGTTCAGTCGCCGGGGAGGGGCCTCAGCTCGCAGGGTTGGGTTCAGTCGCTGGGGAGGGGTCCAGCTGCAGGGTGGGTTTAGTCTGCCGGGTTGGGTCTCAGCTGCTAGGGGAGGGGTCTCAACTCGCAGGGTTGGGTTTCAGCCCTCCAAATTGGGCGACCCTAAGCTAAAAGATAGAGTTAGCTAGGGGGAAAAAAGAAACTAACAAGGAGATAGGAAGACAAGGGTGGAGGCATAAGGTGGAGAAGACAATACAAAAGCTTGCCTACACGCATGGGGTAACTAAAAGCTAGTCAAGGCCAAGGAATCACACCAACGCCATAGCAACACCACCACTCCCTGCAAAAACAACCACGAGCAACCACCTTCGAATGGAAGAAGAAAGGAGGTGATGAAAGCTTAGATAGGAAGAAGAGACTATAGTGGATATAAGGGGGGAATCCCTCCCTCCATTAGGAGAAAACTAACCCGCACGGCATTTTCTCCGGGCGTAAGTGGTAGTTAACCGGCCCTTTGACTTTTCAAAACAAGTGAGGTACGCCCCAACCGACCCCCTTTAATGGGGCACGCGGGTTGAGGAGGACCAAGGATAGAAGGAAAAAGAATTCCTTCAAGGAGGACGGTTCATCTTTCGGCCACTAGGATCAATAACCGCTCTCACTAGCTTGGAGGAGGAGGTCGCCCTTCACCACTTGCCATGGAGGAAGGAGGAGGTGCAAAAAGCTTGGAGACGGACTTCCACGCCGGGGTAAACTACTAACTATTCCCCACCTCCCGGCGGGGCCAAGGACATAGGAAGGCCGAGAGCTAGATGTTGCTAGGTCCAAGTCAGGTCAGATTAGAGTAGATAGGCTTAGAGTAGACTCCAAGAGGTTTCCAAAAACATAAGACACTTAGGAATCAGAGTTAGGACGACCGAGATATTGACAGATGAAGTTTAGGACCCGGAACGGATGAAATCGTGGAGATTTCATCCAACCAAGTAGAAACTTAGGATTTAGCTAGAAAGTAGGGAGTCAGGTCCGTAGGTCAAATTTCACCCTCAACCAAATTGGGAAGCAATAGAAAACCATGGATGAAGTTTGAGAGCTTCGCGGTCAAAACTTCATCCGCCCATGGCGGGTGATTAGAGAGTCCAATTTGAACGAGCCTTAGGTTTTTAGAAACGGCGTAAGATGATCTCCCACATTTAGGATAATAGAGTAAACTTTAGAAATAGGAACCACAAAACATGACATAGCAAGATAGTCACTATAGGAGTCAATTAGGACCACCATTAGAGAGTCACGATTAGCGAGTTAGCAAAAAAGATCCATTGCTTGGAAGGCACAATGGATTGACGCTTAGACACCCATTAGAGTAGGAAACTATCATAGGACTAGAACCTGGTTGTGTTCGCCAATTTACCAAGGATGGGTAAATAAGCACCCACACTCAACGAAAGCGAATTTCTTCATTTGTACTTCAAGTATCAAAAAATACTATAATTGTAGTACAATTCAGGTACAAATAGTATCCAACGATACTAGGAAGGAGATACACACTATCTAAAAGCAAAAATTCAAAATACTATTCAGTGTTGAATGCCCACCATTCTCGTAATGCATCCTCACACACATGCTGAGATTCAGAAGACATCTTATACACAGGGGTTCCCTTCACCCTGTATGCCGCAAGAGTCATGGGGAACTTGCAAGCCCGAACTAGATGTGCATCAACATGTGCATCTACTGCCTTCTCACAGTACACGTTGTCGCGTCATATATGTGTACATTATATGAAATCCATAATTGTGTATCGAAGCGGAGGGTTTTTTTTCATTAAAGTTTCAAGAGACATTTGGAGTGATGATCCTCTTGAACTTTAATTCTTTTTACCTCTGTTAGACAACTACTTAATCTTAGTTCTTATATTCTTGTACTTAGAGATGTTTTGAAGCTTTATTTTGTTTGGTTAGAATTCTTAAAAATGAAAGGTGAAGCTTGTTTTACCTTTTGTTTAATTTAAAATGGATTAGAAGTCCATGTAGGGGATAAGGATAGAGTTATGGAGACAAAGGGATGGCCAATGGATGAAAGATAGCCCATGTGGCATTTTAGAGGCCAAAATCCACTTGCTTAGGTGAATGGCATGGAGGTTGAGGTGGCGGATGAGGTGGAGGCTCTTCTTCTTCCACCTCCAAGTTAGTTTAGGAGAGCCGTGTGTTTAGAGGAGTAGAGCACTTTGTACATAGGGAGTTTGGCTATGAAATTTTAGGAGGATGTTCATCTTGTTTTGGTGATTCCGAAAACCTATCACTCTCTCAAATTGGAGTTTTTGTGTGAAAGTTATGCTTGATGGAGTGAAAGAAGAAAATTTGTCATGAAGTTTGAGGGCAGAATTTTCGAGGGCTCATATCTATCTGATTATGAAGTTTTTGCTTTTGAGATTTGGCACAATTGTTTATTGCGTTGTTAGCTTTTCAAAAAGTTATCATTCTCTTAGTTTGGAGTTAGGATGCAAAAGTTATGGGCTTGAAGGTGAAGTAGTGAAGAGCTGCCTTTTGAATTAGATAGGGTGAACTTGGAACGACTATGAAAGTCTGAAAGTACCTTAGTTTTAAGTGAAACTTTCAAGTGTTGTATATAGTTGTGTTACCTTTACAATGAGATATTATATGATCAGTTTGAAGTTAGTATGTGAGAGTTATAGCTTTGGAAGTGAAGTCGTAGTGAGTTGCCTTTGAGTTGGAGAGAGTAAACTTTGACCGGCTATAAAAGTCGGACAATATTAGGTTTTGAGTTGAAATTTGGATGTGTTATATTTCTTTGCATTAGCTTTCCAGAGAGATATCATACTCTCAATTTGAACTTTTGAAGAATATTTGGCACTCATATTAGTGTCGGATACACTTTTGGAGGACTTTGTGCGATTTATGCACAACTTTGTATAAACATGTGATATTTTATTTGATCTTTATGGTTCATGATGGGGGTTATATGAGTATGATTATGAGGCAAATTATGAGCTTTAATTATGGGTATATTTGATTTTGGGATCTTCTATATTTTGAGTCATTTCTAGTTGTAGCCAAGAACCCCGCGTTTTCCCAAGGCAAGGCCTCTCTACCCGACAACGTATGTCTTCTCTCCCCGTCCAAACTTCTTATAGTATTTGCCCCGGATGACAACGTCCCCTGTAGTGAAGGTTCCACCCCATGGACAAGAAAGAGGCTCTTGCAAAACAAACTTTGTCTTTTGGCATTGTAGAATATAAAATTCCACACCATCCTCATTCTCAGTCTCTGCTGGGATCATAAAATTGTCTCCAACTTCAACCAGGTCCCCAATGCTTGTAGACACTCCATCGTGGACCCAGTTGTCCACGTCAACCATCTCTTCTGTTTCTTCTACAGCTACAACGCTCACTGGTACAAGTCTCTGCATCTGCCATTCCTATACATGTGAAGATCTCTCACAATCAGCCCAATTACCATCAACACATGGAATGCAGAAACATGATAAAGCACGAGTCTTAAGAAGAGTAGGGTTGGTTATAGAGAAGCCCATAATAGAGTATAAACTCTTGGAACCAGGAATAGTGTTGCACTTTACACTAGTATCTGCATGATTCACCTCCATCTCTCCAATGTGCCAAAACACTCTGGAAAGAGAAGATGTCTTCGATTGTGCATATGAACTAACAACACGCTCTGTATACTTTTCTTCCAGAAAGTCCACCACTTGTCTAGCGTTTTGCAATGGGCGCAGTGGATTTTGAATCTGCTCAGCTATGAGTGCTCTTTTCACAACCGCCCCTGCTCCATCCCACTCTCCTTTGCCGTGGGCGGATTCAAAAAAGTTCCATCGCATCTTACAACCCCTAGTAAGAGACATGTATCGGGATACAAAATACATGATGGTAGCACATTTGAATTGTGCATTGCAGCCATCACTAAAAACCCAATGCTCTTCGGGAGAGAACCCTGCATCCACCATCCAATTCCAATGTAAAAGTAAGCAATGCTGGACAAAAGCAGAGTCATGGTCCTTATCATCGGAAATATAGAAATGAGTCTGCTTCAAGATGTTGTCTCCCTCCCTCCACATGGTAATGTGAACCAAAATGGTCACAGACGTGCTGAAGTAGTATAGACTCTGCACTTCATTTTGAATTGCAAAAGAGTAGTTCTCTGCATAGTCAATATAAGAGACAACAACTCCCTCTGGAATGTTGTACATCATGAGCTAGCACTGCTCGTCCTGCCACCTTGCTCTAAAGTTGTGAGTGATGAAGGTTGTGACAGTCTTTTCCATGTATGAGAGGAAGATGTGTGGAGTAGTCTCCCGAAACGCTTCTCTGAGACGTTTCTTTGGCTTGCCAGTATTTGTATCCACCCCAACCTGGTAGTACTCAAACTCTCAAAGCACTTCCATTTGAAAGTAAATTAAGTCTGACTACGCAACTCAAATTCACAAAAGGTTAGTAGATGGAATCCACAATTAGGACAGTCTCCCATGAGACATTCTAGCCTATGCCAGAGGTCAAATTCTTCCTTTGGACAGACACAAGCTTCCCATATCAAAGTTATTTGCTTGTAAATATGCTCATGGGCATGGCAGCCGTCCTCTACATTGTCCGCACAAATCACACACTAACAAGTACAATTCATGCTTGCATGCAACCCCCTGAGTCTATCCCTCAAGTTGCTAAGAGGCAACCTTCATGAAATCCATCTGTACATGGTAGATACAGCAGCATGTATTTCTCTCTTTCAGTTTTCTCACCCACCACGGTTTCAACCTTTCAAAAGCTCTTTGTCACACACTACATTCAGGATGTGTCTCCTTGAAGCATAGGAAGAAACAAGTCTGCCAAATACAACGCAACATCAACTCTGGGATATTGTTAGATAGCATGTATTGTTTTCTATACAAATGAAACTTACAAAAATGTAGTAATTATACCATACTTTCACTACAACGTACTAGGAGTACTTTAACGTACTAGATGTATAAAAATTTAAGGTACATTAAGTACAAAATAGTTCAAAACGTATTAACAATATTAATTAGTACTAAGTACTTATTAAAATCTGTAGTTGATACTAAATCAAAGTAAGGTGTGTACAAGTAGGCAACAATTTTTTTTTCATTTTACCATAAATATTATCATTGTATTGAGCGCATAAGATAGGTACTACTAATTGTACCATAATTTCACCTCAGAATATTGTGAGTACTTTGTTCAACTTCATGAATCAAATTTGAAAGCATACTAAGTATATTCTTAGAACTACCGCAATTATGTCTAGTATTGAAGTAGTTATTGAACTCCGCAATTGGTACTAGATCAAAGTAAGTCATGTACAAGTAGTTGCAAGACTAATATGTGCACTATACTGAAAATAATTTGATTGAGCTAAAAGCACAAAGAAGGTACTATTTGTACATAAGAGAGGTATACAAACACGGAGGTATTAGCACAATAGTACTCAACAAGAAAGATATTACAACTGGACATATTTAGGAAGAACTTATAATATAAAGCATGTGCAATCTTTTTATATGTATAGAGTGAAAAGTATTTAATCTAAAAAATGCCTGTATATGCCATACATAGTGAAGGTTGGTGCAATATTGTTTCATACTTCTAAAGTTTTCATTTTATGTACTAAATGTACATGTAATATATAAAGTATTCTTCTTTCCTATATGTCTAACCTTGTACAGACTCATAATTTCCAAAAAGAACACAAAAGAAGGACACAACTATAAGAAGGATACTTTAAGAATGAGACTTACCTGGGTCTCACAAAGGTAATGAGTAGGATGAGGCTCAATCCACTCCAAGCGTCCAATTATGTGCCTGATAATGTCTTTTTTGTTTGGTGAAACCTTTGTTTGACCATTCCACCAAACAAAGACACATTGTTTGATGTAGTCACATAATCCCTCTCTCTTTTGTCTCTGCAATCTAAGTCTTGGCACTGTATCTTGCCCATCAGGTGCAGAGACTCTTCTTCTCAAAGCAAGGTTAATGCTTCTAGTTGTTGTATCCAGAACCCGTGACAACCCTTTGACTCCTTCAGTCCCTATACTCACTGCAGCATCTAGTAAAGCACTCTTTCTTGCTAAAAGCTCATTTGAATTGGCCACCTTCACTAATTGCAATTCATGTTTAAAATTCTCAAAGAATGAATCACCTTTGCTTCTTGTGGCCTGGGGTAGTACACAGGTAGCAAAGGTGCAACAATATCATGGAGTAAGACCTTTTCCATGACATCCCTCCTAGTAGATGGACCTGGGCAACCTCTCAATTCCTCAAATATATACTATGCTAGGCGTAGGGATCGGCGATTCAACTCCCTCACTGTTAGTCGGTCCTCCACTTCGTCATGTATAGGTGCTTGAGCTAGAAGTTGGGACTCCTGCACTCTTTGTCTATCACATGCTCTTTGACTAGCCTTTCTCTCTCTTGCATTCTTTACAACTGTAGCTTGAAGTTCTTCATGCAAACGAGCCTCAACAAGCCTAGCAGCAAGACCAGCACGACTAATGCCATGCTTTGAACGTTGCCTCTTTGCAGCATTCCCCATTAGAGAAAGCCTTGGTAGCACTATCTGAGCACAACAAATTCAGAGCTAGTAGTAGTTGAAGTCCTCACGCCAGAAAGAGATGGTGTATACTCAAAGCTAGTAGTAGGATTGCTATACAAATCAGTAGAAAATGTAGTTTCAAAAAGTGAACGCCTAGGAAAATCTTCTATAGTGTTGCAAAGGCCTAGATAGAATTTGCTCTTTCCTTGCTTGGACTGTGGAGTTTCGGATACATATCCTGAATCACTTGTGCACTTGGAAGAAAAAGAGCCCACTGGAGCTGTTAAAACAGAGAAAAACTGAGAGTACGTGTCACTAGCAGGGAAGTAGAAAGTAATCAATTTTTGAACCAAACCAGGGCGATGTGGCAAGCTAGACATCTTTTACAAGCGGAAATAGAGACTACCCATCAACCTTGGAACAATAACTATAGAAGGCGTGGTCTCTCAAGAATCTTCTATGAACTAGTCCTGTAGACCACATTGAAGGAGCATACAGTAGGGAAGAAGACAAGATCGAGGTCTAGTATAGAATCAGTGATATAGAATATGGAGCACGACTCAACAAGCAACATAAAATCTGATATAGCAAGGAAGAGGGAGAGAGTCCGTGGACGTCGAGAGACTCGATGAAAGAGACGAGAGACCAAATTCTTTAAGCTGCAAACATTTGTATCCAAGGAAGAGAAACAAACTGATTATCGGTGGCGAGAGAATAGGAATGGATGAGAGAGACAACCTCCATTTTAGAACAATAACTATGGAAGGTCTGGTCTCTCATGAATCTTTTGTGAACAAGTTCTACAGACCACAGTGAAGTAGCACATAGTAGAGAAGAAGAAATCAAGGTCTAGTATACACTCATTGACATGGAATCTGGAGCAGAACTCCTAAACTAGCATAGAAACTAATACAAAAAAGAAGAAGGAGAGACTCCACGTCCGGAGACTTGGTGAGAGAGACAAGACACCAAACTCTTGAAGTTGCAAACAGTTGTGTCTAAGGGAGAGAGACGAGTTGAACGTTGCGGCAAGAAAATGGAAAATGGATGAGAGAGGTACGTCGACGTCGACAGCGAGAAATCAGTCTTCAGCCAACTCGGCAGTCCAGAATAATAGGATCTTGAAAATTCTATGGCGGCTGTGATAATGAAAGAATATTTTGTAAGTACGTAAAGTACTTATAAAAAAAATACATGAAGTACTAATCCAAGTGAGCGAATATTACATTGGATGCTTTTGTTTAGAATTTCAAACATTCTTAAGGACGAGTTTTCTTTTTCCATTTTTTTAAAAACAGAAAGAAGTTTAGTCTAATGGGTGGATGCAAGAAACACCGAACGATTTAAGGAGCGTTCTGCCAAAACTGCGTTTTTTATGCCCAGTACTACAAGTACTCTTAGTACTGCAAAACGGAGCAATCTCAGCCGTTGATCCGAAAAATCAACGGCCAGTAGTACTTTTGAGTACTTTATAATACTGAAACTGTACTACTTAAAAAAAATGACAGTTTGTCACAGAAAGTAGATAAAATTAAGTATAAATTAATAATAATTAGAAAATCATGAATAAAAAAAAACTAAAAATTTTCCATTTGTAAAGACTTGATAGTGATTACATTTCACCAAAAACTAAAAGTTGAAACCATCATGAATGTTTGGAGCGCTATGGGCAAGGGACCCCTATTTGCATGCATGTTGAGAACAAAGAATTGTGTTTTTTTGAATGCCCTTTGGTGGGCACATGCCCTTCTATTGTGGCAATAGCCCACAACAATCCTAGACGTACATCATCATTTTTGGATGCTCCACAGTACTAAAAAACCCTAAAACGCAAAGTGTGACAAATTAGGTAAATTACAATTTAATTAAAGGATTTCTTTTCAAAATTTCTCAAAAATAAGGAATCTGAGGACTTCCAAGTTAGCCATCTCTAATAAAAATTTCAAGTACATGGACTTCATTTCCCAAAAGATATGGCGAATGGCAACTCCGTCATTCCAATTGTGACGCCAAATAGTACCGGTGTTTCTTGCATTCACCCCAATGCATTACTGTGATAGTTGATCACTTCGAGGAAATGAACTTTTTGTTTCAAATGAAGGGAAATGATAAAGTGAACTAGTGTCTCTTTGAATGTATTTGCTCAATTTTTCTAAGTGCAGAAGGCAATAATGAAATTTTTTTAAGGTTAGCATAAGAGTGACCCTAACGATGCATTGCACTGAAAAAAAAATTCAAGTGAAAAAGAAGAAAGCAGTTTGAATTTTGGTTTGCCTTCAACTTCCATTTCATTATAATAGTAATGAATATACTGTCTTTGCACTCCCATTTGATATGTAGCTAATAATCCAATACTGCATGCCTTTATAAAATATATTTCAATACACAATCACTTCATTATAAATACAATACAAAGCAAAGAAATTAGCATTACTTTGTCCTAATCACACAATAGCAGGCAGATTATATAACCACACCATGCAGTTACGCTAGTTTTTGTTTTTGTTTTTAAAAATGGACAACTTCCAATGATAAAGGAAAATGTACATCAAACCAAGGATGAATTTCCAAAGTATGCTTCCAAGTTTACGATCAAATTATGAGACCAAGGCAAATTGTTGAAGCATGACACGTAATTACGCTAGTTTCATAGCAAATACACACTGAATAGGCATTCAGACACCCCGACAGTCTTCATCTGGTAGCTCTAACCTCCTGAAAACCTAACCTACCCTTTACCCACGCAAGGGTGTACCACCTGTTTATCCACAAGGCTTTTTTTGAATCCTTACGTTTGAAATCAGGGGCCTTAGGGTTTTTCTTGGCCCCCCGATTGTCCCACCACATCTCCGGATGTGCAAAATAATCCTCCCAATCTAATTCTAGTGAGCGTTCTATTGCTACAGACCGTGAACTACTGGACAAATTATTGCAAACAAGAATTCTACTACTGGCCGTCTGTCTCTCTGGCGACTTGCACGTACTCTGCAGACACCGTTATCTAGTAAAACAAATGATCCATCAACCAATCACTCCATCAACGTAAAACCAACAACCACATCCAAAGCATCAACAACATGATTTGAACCTGCAACCACATCCAACGCACTCGTTAGAATCCATAACATCAACAAGATTGCCAAAACAGATCTATCAACTTAATTTACTCACATTCACCATTGGTAATGCATTTGTCTCATCACGAAACACATCCAGTGTTTCTACTAGCAACCAACAGCGGTGCAACATTTTATCTTATTTTGAAGCCGCAGGTACTCCTTGTTTTGCAAATGTATCTATCAAATGAATTGAATCTGACTAGAGTCGACCATGAACCTCCACTTCTTCGATTGCCAGAGAAATTAGTTCACAGCGAGTACTACTTTCCAAACCTTTGGGACAGGGATGAATTTTTCAATGGCGTATAGCCCAACTACAAAGCGACGCCAACAAGGGATTCTCCTACACGATCAACAGGTCCTGCAATAAAAGTATAGGACTTCCTGAACCCAAAACAAGATTCGTGATGCTCTGTTTCTGTCAACATTGTCTAAACCTTCACGCAGCAAGGCAAAGTTGAGAGTGGGGAAATGTTTCACAGAAGAGACCGTTGAAAGTGCCATGCAAACGTTTCTACAAACAAAGGTGCGTCCGGAAATCTTCTCTGGATGCGGAGATGGCTGACGCACCTTGGCCAAATATAGGATCTCGTTGATCTATAAAGCTGACAAAGATGCTGAAGATGCGTTGATTCTAAGTACATTATGTATTTGAAGTACTTATGTACTAAAAGAAAGCAATTAGCGGCAAAAAAAATTTATGTGGAAAAACAATTTTATTTCAAATTTTGAGGTTTAGCCATTCTAGAACTAGGTGCACGCATCTAGAATCATGGAGGAGATTAAGGAAAAACACACTTTTTCACCAAGTTTTCCGTTGCCAACTGAAATAGCACTACTTTGCTAGATCTTTGCCAAATACATGATGTAGTTAGAGATTTCAATGTAGATTCCGATGGAGAAGACTTTGTTGTATTCTGGGAAGAAAAGACAACAGAATGTGAGTTCTCAGAAGCCATGAAATTTGTAATTTTCTGTGATCTATAATACTGTGACTTTTTAGTACAAATATTCAAAAGTACAAATTTAACACCTTAAAAGAAGGTTTTCAACAAATTCAAGAATAGGCACGGGTACTATACATTTGTAATGCATAGGAAATCGAATTAGAAGTTGAAAAAACCCCTTGTAAGTTCAAGTTTTGGCAAGTACAAAAAGCATGTTGTTCACCATTTTTGTACTGTGACATGAAAAGTACAACAGTCTAGTGTACACTCACCCTTTAACCCTTAAAAAAACAACCTAATAACCATGGAAACCATCCCTTTGGATATTGTGAAAATCACTGGCTTAAAAAAAATGAAAAAGCACTCATTAGAAGTCAAACTACTTTAGAAGACCTTTTCTTTTCACAACAAAATTGCAAGGATGAATAGTTGCACTTTTGTCCTACTTTACATAGAAGGATTCTCTGCCATTCATCGGACAAAAAACATCCATTGTGTTGTTTTTGGATTAAGGATTAAGCAATTAGTAAGACTATTGGACCCTATTGTATAATACACATTGATGTTGTTAACCCTTAAAGGTCCATAGGGGATAGTAGATACATTGACGTATATGTGGCATTAGTTGTTAGTAGAAAGTTCCAAAATGAGACCTCAACAATTTGTTAGAACCATGTCAACATCAATTTTAATTTCACTCTTGATCTTAAACCTATAGGAGGTGTAGAACCATACCAAATACAATGAAATACTATTGTATAATACTGGTTGGAATGGGCTCTTTGGACCTTTAAGGGTTAAGTGGGGTGGTTTTGCAATAGGCTAGGCTAAGTTGGGGGGATTGACCCCCTTATTTTCCCATGTTAAACCCCTAAGGAAACCCCTAAGTTTTTTTATTTTTCACTCAAGATAAAATTTGCAAATTCTAAATTCATAAATGCAATCAGAGGTCCCAAAATTAGCTAGGAGAGATGATGAAATACCAAATTTACGTGGCATGAAATAGGGGGCATTTCTTACATTTACCCTTGGCTGGGACAATAAGGGGGTCAATTCTCCCTGGCCGCCAGGTAGGACAGTGCAAGGACAGATAAGCATGTTCGCCTGACAGGCAATACAATAAGCTTAAGATCCCTTCAAGCTGACGTGTGAGACTCAGTATTTTTTTAATTTTTTAATTTTTTATACACAAATAAAGTGAGGCTCAGTATTCAGCTCAGCAGCTCACTCAGCACCTCGGCACACGCCTACAGCGAATGATTAGCCATGGAAACCTTCAAAAAAACAAAAAAGTCTCGTAAAACCCAAAGAAAGTAAGTTAAATGAAAAAGGTGTCCGACATTCCTTTGGCCATCCCTATAAAGCGAACCACATTGGTCTCAACGAAGTTAGTCCTGTTCGGAGTGCGTGAGTTGGTCCGTCGGTCCACGGGGACAGGAAGAATTTAGCCATGGCCACTGTAGTTCCCCTGCAGCTGGCTATGGCGGCCATAGCCGCTGCTGCACCTCCGTCCTCTTTGCGATCCTCAGACTCGGCCTTCGTTTCCCGTGGCTCGCTTTCGTATTCTCCCGATCTGCGTTTACCGATCGTTTTTCAGGGAAATGCGCGGTTACGTTGCTGTCGGGTGGAGGAGGAACGAGAAGAGAAGCTCCCGACGAAGCTGCAGGAGATCGTGCGCGTGTTCCAGGGAGTGACGGAGCCGCGAGCGAAGTGCGAGCAGCTGCTGCATTACGCGAGCAAGCTGAAGCCGCTAGGGGAGGAGAAGAAGCAGCCCGAGAATAAAGTGGAGGGGTGCGTTTCCAAGGTGTACATCGCGTGTGAGTTGCGAGCGGAGCGAGTGTACTTCGAAGCAGAGTCCGATGTGTTGCTCACGAAAGGATTGGTCGGGTTGCTCGTGGAAGGCTTGTCGGGCCATACGGCGGAGGAGGTCCTGAAGGTGACGCCCGATTTCGTCCACATGCTCGGGTTGAAGCAAAGCTTGACTCCATCGCGTAGCAATGGCTTTCTTAACATGCTGAAGCTCATTCAGAAGAAGACGTTGCAAGTTTGCTCGAACTCGGGCGTTGCCGTGCCCATCCCCTCCATCAATCCTCAAGACGATCGCTCGGAGACTGCTTCCCCGAAACCTGTAGGTAATTAGGTGTAATCAATTGCGATGTAAATAAGATGCAAATTAGATCTGCAGGAAGTAGTCTCTGCAGTTCATTCGGTTTAGGAAAATTCTCCTTGTTGTTTCTACGACGTCCATCGCGCACCTGGTGATCCAAGAACGATGCATGTGTAGAGACGGTTCGAGGTTGTAGATATACTCTGTTTTACTGTGAAGCCGTTTTGGATGGTACGGGATGGTGGAGCTGACATTCCCTCGGAGCATATCTCATGCTCTAGAGATTTAGGTTTGAAAGTGACTGTCAGATCGTCTTTCTCATGTGAAAAGATGTTGGAATGTTATTAAAGGGGTATCTCTGATTACAGGATAGTGAAGCTTGTACAGTTGCTCTTTAATTTGTGTCTCGTTCCGAGGCCGTAGGCATGGTTCATGCATGATTAGCCGATTTCCAATCGGGTTTCACCACACGATTCCTTCTCTAAGTGCACGCAATCGACTTTGTTTTTTCCGTGCTGTGATCACCCAGATCCAGCTGGATGCTCCTATGAGTCATGCTTTCTCTGCGGTAAGTTAGAGGAAAAGCAGAGGCCGGCGTAGTCTCCAGGAATACATTGATCTTCGTGTGGATGCTGACATTTAGGAACTTTAGAAAAACAATAACCTTTCACAAACGTCAACAAAGAAAGCATGAACCAGCCATCAGCTGCAAAAGCGAGACAAACGATCGATGGTCCACACAGACCAGAGCAGAGAGCTTGTATTACAGTAAGTCAAGCTTTTTCTCGTTGGGTTAATCTCGTTACGTTTTTTTTCAAATGTTGGATTCTTTTCAATCAATTTTTTCGTTTCATTTCAAGGCATTTTGTACACTACTTTCTTGCCGTCAAGGATGAAAATCCTTCGAATTCCAAAATAGTGATGAAAAGCTTTGGAAGAACCAATCATTATTGAGGAAAAATAGAAAATTTCTTTAAAGACCTTTCAACTCATGCACATAGACTTTTAGGAAGCGATTCTCTTTGATACCTTCCCACTTGACATTTGAAAAACTCTCCAGATTTGCTTCAAAGTAGCGAAGATGAATTGGCCAGGGTTGGTTTAAAGTTGGTAGTAGCAAGCTCTAAGTTCATTATGTAACACTTCGAACAAGTTATACCAGTAGAAAATCGCATTGATTTCATAGTTTTCTCTAATATGTCCATATTATAGGTCAATTTTACATGGCTATATATTGGAATGCATTATATCTTGTGTTTCTCATAATGGAGCATTTGTTTGACAAAACATGTGGTATGAACATGTTTGCCTTCATTGTGCCCTTTTGTTTCAACAAACATACACTAGAAGAAAACTGTGTTAGAACCTACAAAACCATGTGGAATTGGTTTTGTTGAGTTCCTCGTTTTTAATGCTGATTTTTGCGTTGGAATGTGTTGGAATGCAACACAGAAATGCATTCCAGCACGTTCCAACGCAAAAATCAGCATTGAAAACGAGGAACTCAACAAAACCAATCCCACATGGTTTTGTGAGTTCCAATGTAGTTTTTGACAGTTCCAATGCAGTTTTCTTCTAGTGATAATAAATGTCAAGGCATATGAGACTTTAACAAGCACAAGCTTGAATACAACATGATTTTGTTAAGCATAAGGGGAATAGTGTTCCCAACAACATCCATAGCAAGCTTCAAAGGATATAGGATTGTGGAGTAAGGTGGAAGCTTAACTAACTACTTAGTTGTAGTCGTAGTTATGTTTTTAGCTGAACTTCTAACCTTGATTAACTCCTAAACTCCCATTGTCCCCTTGGGGGACAAAATGGATTTTGAGTATGTTCATATGGTCTCAATTTTCATCTTGATTTTCTTTTAAAGTTTTGAAGACAGAAAAATTATATTAGCTTTATGGGAATAAATGTTTTATTTCAATCAATGCTAGAGAGCAAAAGTTAATATGCCACAATAAGCCTAAAACAAAGGTTGTCCGAAGGCAACACCAAAAAAATCACAAAAAGGTAAAAATAAAATTTTCAATTTTTTTTATCTCATAGAAAGTATTTTTGTCTACATGGAAAGATTTGATTCATTCTATTTGGAATAGTGATGAGAAAGTTATGGACAATTGTGTCTAGAATTGTGTTTTGGGGGCAATCTAAGCATCCTCTTGAAAAAATAACTTGTTCATTTTTTAATATAATTTTCACAATTAAAAAAACTATCAAGATTTAAGTAGCTTTGTAGAACAACATTGCAATTGTGATTAGTGATTTTCAATTCCATCTTAGAACAATCAACAATTTAGTTCTTCCTTCAATTTGGTACGTGTTTTTGCTAAACAACTTTTTACAAAATGAAAATTAAGTGTTTTTTTTAAATATTTTTCCTAGATTTTGAGCTCAATTCTTCAAAATAAAAAAATAGAAATTCAATATGTGTAGTACAAAAATTTCAACCTATGAAGATTCAAAGCCTTAAAATCTAATCTTATGAGGTGCAAATTTCTTCACTTTAAAGGCATCTTGCAATCTACGCAGTTAAAGTTTTTGAAATTTCTTCCACAAATTTTTGTACTAGTCTAGTGCAAGATCCAACGGTTAAATATGCAAGAAAAAACAATTTCTAAAGATTTTGGCACTTTGTTATGGAAATGGCACTTTTGAGTGGTTTTTGATTTATTTTTTAAAATGCCTTGGGAGATAGGAGTTAAGCATGGAAATTTGACTTTTCTTGAAAAAATTTACACTAAGAAAATGTGAGAAATCAAGTTATCTTTGAGCTACAAAAATCTTTTGTACTTTTGAGCCTCAAAAAAAATGTTATGGACAAAGTTCAAAGAAATATATGTGAAATATATATTTAGACTCTCTTAACTTTGTTCAAAAGTTTTTATTTGAGGCTTCAAATCATAAACAAATTTTTGAGGCTTAAAGATAATTTTATTTCTCACATTTTCTTAGTTAGACAATGTTTGATAAAAGTTGATTTACCATGCTTAAACGAGGTGTATAGTGCTACTAAGTGCATAACTATTCTATATTTGAAATATCCCATATGAATTGTCGTATCTCCTACTCCTCACCTGTATAAACTATTTTCCTTCTCTCCATATTTCAAATGTTAATTGGAATGATAAAAATTACAATTGAATATTTTAATAAATATAGAATCATTTATTGTACTTAATACATTTGGTTGACACTAACAAGGATTGCGATGACATATTGGATGCAAAATGCACTTGTTAAATCTCTTTGAATCCATGTCCTTTCCACCTCATCCACCGTTCCATGTCTACTTCACGTGCATGTCATAAATCAAAATCTTTGTAGGTATTTCAAAGGCCACCTTGCCCATGTTTGTCTTAACATATGAAGCATTTTTTGTAATGCTCACATTTTTGCATTAGACCATGTTAACTTAAACAAAGTTTTACCGACATTTTTTTGTAATGGTAGGATTGTAGGTTAGAATTTCCAATGATTGATGATTGGTAAATTCTTTTAGTAAGGTTTGTTCTCAGGAAGGTAGGAATGCACTATGATAAATAATTCTAAGAGATGTAAGCCTTTATGATTAATCCCAAGGTTGCACAATTGCAAGAATAAGGAATATCCAACCTCAAGCACATAACAATAACTTACAATAGATAATAGTTCATTCTTATTATATTAAAAGCCAAAGTTGTCACAATACACATATCAAATGAATTGTTGGTATTCTCCTATAACTTATAATCTTTACCCTTAGATTGTTCCCTTCCTTCCTTCCCACCAGTCTCTCCAAGTTGCTATAGGAGAGGGCTCTAAAACAGTGCGGGCATTTTCAATTGTGCAGTAGGAGGTTGTAAAATGGATACTTGATTGTGGGAAAATGGCCTCTTGATTACATCAGAGCCTGATAAGATTTGGTTTATACTTCTTCAATGGATGATTTAAGAGCCACAGTGGGTTCTTTCCTAACTATAAGAGAGGTCTTTAAAACCAACCGGGCATTTTCAACCATCCAATAGGGGCTCTGAAATGGACATGTGAATTGTGGAAAATGGAAATGTGAATTACACTGGAGCTTGATGAGATTTGTTTTAACTTCTTCAATGGATGGTTTAAGAGCCACATGGGGTTCATTTCTAACTAAGTGGTTAGGTGTCTACTAATTTAATTCAAAATTAGAATTTATTGTTCAACTACCTTCTTACAAGCATTGAAAAATCTGAAATAATGATTAAATCAAGCATTCATTTCTGATTTAGAAAGGGATGCTTTTAGAAACCATTTCAATTTCTTTATACATGTTGCAATGCTAGTTTTTGAACAAGGCCTGATTTTTTTTCAAACTATGCATGGATGGGTTTCTAAGGGCCTATGATCACAAGTAGGGACCTATAGCAGATTGTGTTAAAAAATTCGTAACTAATTCAATAATGCTTCAAAAAATATGAAACAACTTGAGTTAGATTCCTCATCTATTTTTCTTTGACTGAAAAATAAACTAAAAATACTTCCATCTAAGGAAATACATGAAAAAGGCAGATCAGTGCTTAGATGGTTGTTTTTTCAGCCTCTTACCTTAATTGGATGGGTGTCTATTAATTTTATTCAAAATAAGAATCAGTTGTTCAACTACCTTCTTACAAAGGTTAAAAGATCTAAAATAATGATTGATTCAAGCATTCATTTCAGTTTTAGAAAAGGTTGCTCATAGAAACCATACAGATCTGTTACTTTTTACATGTTGCAATGCTAGTTTTTGAACAAAACCATCTTTTTTTTGGAACCAAGCATGTGTGGTTTTTCAAGGCCTAGGAATCACAAATAGGGACCTATGCCAGATTTCGTTTGAAAATTCATAACTAATTCCACAAAGCTCTGAAACATATGAAACGACTTGGATTAGATGCCAATTCTACTTGTCTATGAAGGAAAATTCACTGAAAAATATTTTGAGAGGTTTCACCTGCCTAAAATTCAGTTCCGGTGCTTAGATGGTTGGTTTATGGACCTTCTACCTTACTGTAGTGGTGGACTGGTGATTCATCTTCCATTCCAAAGCGCTCAGTCAGTCAATGGATTTATTTCTCTCCACAATCAAGTTCCTACTGTATGCCACTGACTTTCAGTTTATTGCAGCCTTTGGATGATGTAAACTTGAACCGGACGGAATCATGTCAAAATCCACCCGGCCAGCTTCAATAAGTTCGAAAATCAACAAAAGTTCAAAAATCTTCCAACTCTGTCAATGCTTCACACACTCGTCTGCTGGTCTCGGGAGCTCTGGACACACCTCCCCCAGGTCAGCGGAGCAACCACCCTGAGAACTGAACCATCATTCCCCCCTCGCCAACTGAATCAGTTACTTATTAGTAACAAACTGCCACTACAAAACCAGCTCTTTCCATTCATCCACCCGTGTATTGATAACATTTATACTGTAATGCCATCAACTTCCATTACATAAAAATGATGTAATAATCTATAGAAACTCACCAATTAAAGAATTTAAAATAAATAAATATAAATAAATTAGCACCCCCATTGCTATAATCCAACCAAGCTCTATCAATAGAAAATATGATGTGACTACAAGGATGTTTTTTCCAAACTCATTTTTACATTAGAATTGTGTTTCTTATAACATGTTTTTCTTCTAGTGTTACAAACATAGGCACGTATATGTCATGTACCCATGTTCGTAATCACGTAATGTCACTAATGTGTAGGGAGCATCATAGTCTAAAAACTCGGTTTCACATTGGGTGTGTTCTTATGAATTGGCCACAAATTAAGACACGACCTTGTGTAATTTGACTTGAGGTAGGTACACCTCAAATCTTATTATCTAAAAGTGCCACTTTCACATATCCTTACACCTTATTCTTTGTACATCTTTTAAATGTACATGAACCTTTTGTGGAAAAAATAAAAACCAAAAACTTTGGCCCTATATAAGTTTTGGAGATGGTATTTAAATGTCAAATTCTTTGGTATGTCAAACCTCCTTTCAATTTCCAATAAGAAAATATAAAAATTTGACAATATAATAATAGAATTTGTGTACCATAGAAAAAATGGTGCTTTTGCTTGTCCCTACTTTAAAGATACCTCAACAATCTCCAAATTTGGAGTTACGTATCGAACATAGAACCAACCTTGGAAAAATCCCTTGACATTTAGGTTTTGGATTTGAACCAATCAAAGAAAAATAGCCATCCAACTTGTCTATTGGTCACTTGGTCCCATCTACCCCATAGGTAGTCCCCCTATGAGCCATTACATGAGCCATCATAAGTTGTCCACCTCATATTTTCCATTATTAGTTACTTGCATCCAAAAGATGTTTGTATGGTTAGGGATGTCTCAAAAAGATATGGTCTTGACATAAGCAACTTTTGGAAAAGAGTGGATAAGGCAAAGAAATTGAGAATGAAGGCTTATGAAATTGAATGTAAATTTGACTTTCCAAAGTTGCAACTAATTTCATAGGGATACGTTTCATTTTGTTACCCTACAAATTTCAAAGTTGGATACTTTCATGATAAATTTTCAACCTCCATATTTTTTTATATTATACCTTTAATGTTTAAATTGACTTAAAAGTTGAATTTATTGGCCCATAGGTGTTCAAAGAGTCTAGAGTAGTTGAATATAATCCATTGATTATTAATCTCTAAAGGATTGTTGTTCCCTATTGAGACAAATAAAGTTTGAATAGGATTCTAAATCTCAAATTTTGGTGTAATTTTCTCAAGTCCTAAAGTCCCATCATCCCCTCAAACCCTTGAAGGACAAATGAAAGTTTAGACAAGTTCCTATGATATTTATTTTTGGCATGATTTTTGAATTTTTTTGGAGAAGATAGAAAAATACATTAGCTTTTGGAGACTATAAATTTTATTTCAATCATTTTTGGAGTTATGCCACCCTCAGCCCTAATTTTAGCTTGCTAAGTAGCCAAAAAATCCACAAAAATTTGAAGAAAATTAATTTTTTCTCTCCTATAGATTACATTTTTGTCTACATAAATTTGTTTGACTCATTCCATTTGAATTAATGATGTAAGAGTTATGAAGCTTCTTATTTGCAAGCAATCATAATTGCATCCTATTCAAAAGTTAACGTATTGGATTCGTTTTTTAGCTCAATTTTCAAAATTTTCAAGAAAAGAAAGTTGCACAATAGAGCTTGGTATGCTTGCTAGAACAATCTCACCGTTGGAATTAGTGTGTTTCAATTCCATCTTAGGACTACAATTTATTTTTTCTTCAATCTTCTACCTTTTTCTACTAAACAATTTTCTTAAGTTTGAAAATCAAGTTGTTTGTTTGAATTCTTTTCCTAGTCTTTCAACCCAATTCTTCATAATAAGGAATATTTAATTCCAAATTTGTAGTGCAAAAATTTAAGCCAAAAATATTCAAAGGCTTACAATCTAGTCAAGCAAGGTACAAAAAAATCCATTTCTTCACTTTAAACACAAATGCTTTGCAAAGGACTCTTTTGCCTTTTAGGTCTCTAGAGGTTAAATAGTAATTTTGAAATAAATTTTGTAATGGATTCCTATGAAATTAAGGACAAATAAATTGTCTTATATAAAACTTCATATAAGTAAGCCCTATAATTTCTTCTAAGTTTTGAAAGAAAATTGCATTGTGAAGATTTAGGAATTTATAATTCTCTTTCAATATTTTTTCAAATAGCTCTTGATTTGAAATGAAAGTCAAAAATTAAATCACAACTACATAGGAAAAATGTATACAAGTTGAATTTTCTTACACCTAGCCCTTAGATTTTTAGATTACTTTTAGATCCAATTGTTTGAAAATTTTAAATATAGAATCAAAGTATAAAAAATGTTATTTGAAATTTTCTAACATTTCAATTATATAAAAAAATATCAGGAAAGAATTAAAAAATTTGACGTCACTGCTAACATGAAAAACATGTGGATGTCTAGAAAAATCCATCAAGAAAAACATGGGTTTCTCCTAGTGAAAACAGGGTGGTAAATCAGGGGCAATGTAGTTAAAGCGGAGTTAAAATTCTAGTGAGTGAATTGTAAGTTACCAATTCGAGATGTCACGTGAATTGTGATAGTAATGGTTGTGGATTTGTGGTTCCAAGTTGGATTTGAACCTATGTTCAAGTTGACTATTTAGTCTTCTTCACCCATTGCAAGATGTGCATGGGAGTCCAATCCAAGTTGGTTGCATTTTCTTTGATTTTTGTGTGTTTTATGTTGTTGTGGTAAATATATTTTTTTGTTTGGGAGTGAAGAGGAATGATGAAGAAAACTAAAATTGTAAATAGTAAATGATGAATCAAATTAAGTTATGCTATGCTGGTTTATGCATGTGATTGTATTTGAGGAGAACAATTGTTTGTTTGTTTGTTTGTTTGTTTGTTTGTTGTGTAGTTGTATATGTACTAATTGGAATTGTGATAATTGAAATTGAAAATTGTATGTGAAAGGCCAAATTGGTTGATTCAAAGTGTGTACGTTTGTACCAACTTGATGTTTTGTCATAGAAATTAGATGAGCCATAAAGCAAAAATTGAATGAGTGATTGTGTGTCCTTGGATAGTTGGATTGTGTTATTGAGTTTGGAATTAATCTATTAGTATAGAATTATCCTATTTGACTGTCTCCCTTAGAACAATGAGTAGGTAATTATTTGCCTCCTACAATAACCTACTTAAAGGATTCATTTCTTCTTAAAAGAATAAAGGATATCAAATATTTTGGATTGCCTTATCAAAAAAATTCCACTTACTATGTTGCCACATGATCTTTTCATCCCCTAAATGAATTTAACCCCCAAAGTTCTTTCATGTTTAGATGCCCCAAACTACTTCAAACTACTTGTCTCCAAAGCAAGGTCAAATCTTCATCATTCAATAATTATTTTTTAACAAATGAAATTTTAAGAGCCTTTGGTTAACTTCTTCAAGTATATTGTCCTAGAATTTTAGAGTGAATATACCCCTAATTGCAAGCTCAATGTGCCTAAACTTCAAAATGTAGTTTTTCTAGCCTTTCCAAAAGGTGAAGTTTTGTCTTTCAATATTTGTAGAAAAATACATGCATATACTATAACTGTTCATTTAGTCAATATGTTAGAAAATGGTTTGGAAAAATATTTAAAAAAATTTAATCCGAAAAACTTTCATATTCATCTTCTAAAAATTTGTGAAGTGCCCGGTGAAGTGGAAGGTGGTATAGAATGAAATAAAAAACCAATGTGCTAATAAATTTTACAAGAAATTGAAAATTGTTAATCCCAAATGAATGGTGAGAATTTTCTAGTAGAAAATTAATGTGATTTATTTTTAATATGTGAAAGTTTTCAAAATTGAAAGCAGAAGACAATTTTATATATTTTTCTACGTTTATTTACTACAAAATAAAACTCCTTATTACTTTTACCTAATTATTTGGAATTGAATGGTTCAAATATTTTTGAGTAGGTATCAATTTGGTGAATCCCATCAAATAATTACTATTTTTTTAGAATACATATTTTTGGACTCGGTTTGACATTGAAATAAGAAAACCCTTCTAACTTTTGAAATATTTATTAGAATGATGTGAAACAAAGCTTCACACATAGATTATGATGAGTAGCATCCATTCTAAAATTTCACGCAAAACTTCCAAATTATAAAGTCAACACAACTTGCCAAAGGTTCTCAAAAAGCCCAAAGTGGGCTCTTTGATCCTTTAGGGGTCAAGGGAAAAGGTCCTAAACCAATTTAGGTTCCAAAAACATTCTTTAACGTAGAGGTCCATATTGTTTTCTTCAATTTCATCAATATACCAACAATGAACATATAAGAGGGTGGACACTTTTAGAATCCTCTGTGATTTCTACTTCAAAATTCATAATTATTTCCATACATGTTCAAAAAATATGAAACGACTTGGCTTAGATGCTAATTCCATTAGTACTATTCCATTTCATGAAAAATACTTTACCAAGTCGAACTCTTCAAAATTACAAATTAGATGGTAAAAAGTCACTTTATGGACCTCCTACCTAAATCATTATAGTCCCAAGTGGGTCTCCACTCTACCTTAGTTTCTAGTACCTAAACATTTAAAAAAAAATTCATATTAACCTCTAAACGTCAAAGACTATGTTTTCACCAAAATTGCTCCAAAATTGCCCTTGCACTTACAAGCACCAATTTTCAGATGAAAAATATTTCTAGACACATATAACCATAGGATCTTGTAGTAAAATAGTTAGAAAAGTTGTGTAAAAAAATTCAAAATTTTCCACAATGTAGATTGCAAGATATTAACATTTGAAGTGACAAAAATCCTTTTTTTAGCCCTGTGAAAATACAAACTACCTATTGTGCCATTCAAAGATTTTTCATAATATAGCATATAATTGACTTTTATTTGGGTCTAACTTATATAATTAGCATTGAGGTCTTAGGCAATCTTAATCAAGCCTACCAAATTTCAGTTTCAAAAAAGAATTTTTTTATTTTTAGTGAAATGTTTCATTTAACCCCATAGGACCATTGTCCCTTCAGGGGACAACTGTGTTTTCGAGCAAGTACCTATAGGCTGAAATTTTCTCCTAATTTTTTGAAATTTTTTTTGCAGGTAGAAAAATTGATTAGCTTTGTAGGAATATAATCTTTTTCAAAATCGGTGCCCTGGAACAATAGTTATGACCAATTAAGCTCAAACAAGGGGACGGCGGGCAGCTCGGGCACCCAAAAAAAAAATGACAAAAATTTGAATTTTCTTTTTAATATTATTTTTTCTCATAGATTATATTTTTTTCTATCTAGAAAGCTTTGATTCATTTCATTTGGATATGTTATGAGAAAGTTATGGACATTCTTGTTTTTCGGGTAGTTAAAGCATCTTCTTGAAAAAAATAACTTGTAGGATTCATTTCTGAATGCAATTTTTCAAATTTTTCAAATTTTTTTTTGCATGGTCTGATTTACTTGCTAGAACAATCTCATCTAGAATCTCAATTCAATTCTCCACTATAAATATTTAAAGCTCAAAACTTTGTAGTGCAAAAATTTTAAGTTAAAAATGTTCAAAGTCAAAAAATCTAGTCCCACAATGTGCTGAAAAACTTGTTTTTTCCACTTTAAACTCAGATATCTTGCAATCTGAGCGGTCAAAAATTCTGAAATTTTTCCACACTCTCATACTAGTTAGGTGTAAGATCCTATGGTTAGATATGGGGAAAAAACAATATTTCAGTTATTTTTACTCCTTGCTATAGGTATGGCAGTTTTGAGTGTTTTCTGGCAGAAAAAAGGCCTTGGTTCTTCAGGGGTTAATATTTACAATTTTATATGATAATTGATTAAAAAACATTGATAATGAATTTTTTTAATTTGATTGCACAAATATGTAGGAAACATCCATATACACATTTGTAGTGACAAACAAGTTGGGTATGGATTTTGAAACTTTTTCATTCAAACAACCAATATACCATTAGCATCAATAGGCAATAATCATTGTTACATCTTCATGCCCTTGTAGTTGAAATCATATTTATTGAAAAGGAAAATGCATTCAATTTATATATTAGAAACATATAATGCATTTTTAAATTAATTTTTTTGTAAAGCAATTAGACTTTATAATGCACATAATTGACTCAACAAATCCCTACCACATGTTTTTTTAGTTTCAATATTATCATAAAGTTCAAAACCAATATGATGCATTTTTAGGTTTTGATTTTTTGAAAAAAAAGAAGAACTCATGATGGACATAATTGATTCAAGAAATCCAAAACAATTCAATTATCATATTCAAAATCATCATAAAGTAAAAAACCTCTAGAAATTATACTAATGTTTACAAAATTGATAATTTTTTGATGATATCAAAATTGAAAAAATAACTTTTCTGGATTGATTGAATCAATTCCAAGCATTATAAAGTCTAATTTTTATACAAAAATTCTAAATCTAAAAATACAATATATGTCTAGCTAATATGTAAATTGAATGCACTGTCCCTTTTAACAAATATTTCAACTGCAAGGGCATTAAGATGTAACAATGGTTCATGTTGCAACCTATAATCTCTCTACAATGGCTAGTACAATCTATGCTCTCAATTCAAAAAAAACATTCACATATCATGAGAACCAACACCATTTAGAGGTTTGTCAAATTGTAAATATTTTAAATTCTATAAATGTCAATTTCCTTCAATGTTTGTGTACAACAAACTAAAATAATGTATACCAACACCATTTAGAGGTTTGTCAAATTGTGAATATTTTAAATTCTATAAATGTCAATTTTCTTCAATGTTTTGTACAATAAACTGAAATAATGTATACCAACATGCTAAGGCACAATTTTTTTTGAGTTCATAAAAGAAATTGAAAAAATTTAAAGTAATTCCAAATTATGTATAGAAAATTGAGTTTTAACATGGCTAACTTTGAAAACTTTCAAAATAATGTGTTACATGTTGTATACTACAACTTTCGTATATTGACTTTTGTTTACCCATTGATGCTAATGGTATGATAATTTGAATGAAAAAGTTCTAATCCATAGCTCGTTTTATTTGTCACTGTAAAGTTCTAAAATTTTCTCTTTAGAGATTTCAATGTTTTGTAATTAGATTTTGCTATTAGATTTTACTACTTGACACTTTGTCAAGTAAAGTTCTAAAATTTCCTCTTTAGAGATTTCAATGTAATTAGATTTTGCTACTTGCTACTTGACACTGTAACTAGTTTTGTAACTCTAATTTTGTACATTTGAGCATGATGGTAGAATACTTTGCCAATATCTAGTTAAAATATAGAGCTATTTATTTTTCAAATTTGGGATTAGTTAAAATATATTTGTGGAGACGCATGTGCAAAGAAAGATGTGCATATTGATATTTCATACGTATCTATTCAATTTATTCAATCAAATTTAAAAAAATTCATCACCAATGTTTTTCAATCATATATCATACAAAATGATGAATATTAAATAAAAATTCTCTTTATGCTTGATTAGGATTGCTTAAAAGAATTCAATATTAATTATACAAGAAACCCCATTAACTTATTCAATATTAAGTAAAAGAAATCCCATTGTATTTTATATTATAGAAAGTTCTTTGAATGGCACAATAAGTAGTTTGTAAGATTATTGGACCATATTGGACAAAACTCTAGATACTTTCATGCCAGAATTATAATCCTAACATTGTATAACTAGACAGTGGTCCTCCCCCATCTTCGGAAGGTACTATAATCCTAACATTGTATAATTAGACAGTGGAAATGAAATGATTGTTCACAATTTTGTTGATATTTTTTTGAGCCAATTTCATCGTGAAAAACATAATTAAGAAAGGTTCAAATTTTTATATCACTAGAATCCATGGAAAACATTGCATGTCTTGAAGGAGGAAGTACTAGGATGCTCTTTCATCCCAATCCTTGAAGTAACTGATAAGGTCCTCCCATGCACATCATAGTACTTCCTCCTTCCCAAAATGAATTAAAATTCTTCCCTCACTCGGCCTTACTAGGGGTGCATGTAAAAAAAAAGCCCCGAATTTTGGGTCGTTCTAGGGTATATTCTTAATTTCCCTATTCTAATTTGGGGTCTCTGATCGCAAAAATGAATTAAAATTTTGCAAAAAAATTCATATGTGGAAAATAAATAATTCCAGGATTTGCCCGTAGGGCCGAGCGAGAGGGTCAGTTCTCCTGGCCTATGATGCATGGGAGGGGCCTTGTCAGTTACTTCAAGGATTGGGATGGGTGGAGAAGCCATAAAATACAAGTTTGTTCAATGTACCTTTTCGAGGATGCGAACTGAAAGGAACTCTCACTCACTCACTACCGAGAAAAATCCCCCCATTGTTTCAATATTGTTGCAGGGGGGGTACTTTCCTGGGGCTGGCCTCATTGGTAAACAATGCTGTGAATGAATGAATGAATAGCACCTCGATCTTGTCAACGTCTATTGGGAGGCTAACGACCGTGACGTAGGACATCAGTCTACGAAACCTTGCTAACTAGTCCACATGTAACTTAACTCCGCTTCCACGGCAGGACTTTTCTCAAAGTTATTGATTCTCTAAATATCGGAGTCTTCCTGGTGTTCTGACGTCTGAGGAAGAGAGAGCTCCACAAGGAAACTGTGTGTTATGAGTCTCATAATTACAGTAGTGGGGTCACCGAAGAAAAAGACTTGCTAATCCTGCGTACGCGTGTAGAAACCAAGCAAATGGTAATGATAACATTTCATTTGTACGTGTTGAGATCGTGCTCTTCTCGGTCTCACGCCTCTCAGTCCTCACCCTGCCTAGCTAGAAACGTACTCAAGACGCAAGACACATTGATATCCACGGGGGGAAATTGACATGAATTCAATTCATTGCTGGTCTTACACTAGAATTAATTCTTAGTTGATCGAATTGCTGCAAGAAAATTCGCGATGGAGGTCGGACAGTGGGCAGCGATGGCGGTGGCGCTGGTGGCAGGGCTGGTGGGTTGGGTGTATTGGCGATGGGCTGCAGCGCTCAGCAACTTGCAGCAGAAGATCACACCGCCGGTGCCGCCGGGCTGCTTCGGATGGCCCGTGGTCGGCGAGACGCTCAGGTTAATGGCCGCCAATCGGTCCAACAACTCTGGCCAATTCTTCAGCACCCGGGTGGCCAAGTACGGGGAGGTGCGTTTCTGCTACCGGGTTGCATTAGAAGTCCAGCCTGCTTATGTGTATGTGGGCTTGGTTTTTCAGATCAAATAAATCAATATAGAGTCTGCCGTGGTTTCATGCATGCATGCTAACCAAGTCGGTTTGATAATTATCATCAAGTTTTGACAGTCATCACATTACTCGAATTGTTTTCTTGAGACCCGGCCTGATTATATGTATATTGTCTTGACCTACATCCAATAGAATGCAGACACCGTATCTTTGAGCGATTATATCCAGATGTACCGAAACTCTAAGTAAGTCAACATTTTCCTTTGTCAAAGCTTGAAGTTAGACTCTCGATCCCTTGAACAGTAATATTGAATGTATGAACAACTGCGAGCATTTCAGTAATATATCCACTTCTGCAGGTAGTAACTAGGAAGAAGTAAAATACATTGATAGGCGCCAATCTAAGATTCTAAGCATCAAGCTCACCTTTGTCATTAGTCGTTAGAAAAGGAACGAGTGCACTCGCAAAGTAACCCATGTTCTTCGTGTAATCAGTTTCTATAAAGAGGGTCTACTTTCACTTTCCCAGACATAACCTCAGTGGTTGTCCAGATGTTGTTCAACCAAGTTCAATCAAGGGTCTAAATGTCTAATAGAAGAGCACCTGTCCATTACTCTAAAGCAACGCCATGTTTAGGATATCTCTTGCCTCAATAGTGAGCTCTGTTGAGGTTATGTCGAGCAAATGATTCTGGAGAATCATGTCCATTTTTGTTGCACTATTGACTATTTACTGTATCCTGGCTTGACTTATTTCAGAAACCAGGCTGCTCTCACCAGTTACCTAGTCCATTTTGGTATTGTAGACGCGCGTGCTCTGAGGGCGAAGAATGCATAAGCTGGGAAGTTGCATAACTGCAACTAAGTAACAAGAGCCTTTCGAATATTTTTCTTGAATGACCTTGAATTTCACTGTACAGGTCTTTACCACACATTTGTTTGGAGAACCGGTTGTGTCTTTTGGCGTGCCAGATGGAAACAAGTTTCTGTTCTCAAATGAAAACAAGTTGGTACAGAGCTTCTTTCCATCTACAGTTCAGAAGCTCCTTGGCAAGAACTCCGTAACTATCCAAGTTGGTGAAGTGCACAGGTGTGAATTTTCACATGAACTGGTGAACACATCTGAGTTTCTGCCAAGAAGAGTCTTCAAAAATTGCAATGCCTATGCTCCCTGCATTATATAACATTATTATGCAGGAGCCTCAGAGTTCAGACTCTTCTGACTAAAGCGGAGTATATATCATGCACTATGTCCGATCTCAAATGAACTGTGCAGTACCATCAATGTGTACTCCAGCGTCTTCTTCAATTGGCACCCCAATGCTAGCTGTTTCATGATACCGGGCATGATACTGTTCTATTCTGCTGGGTTGCTGTAGGGTTTTACGACGGATCTTCACAACTTTTTTCAACCCGGAGGGGCTTGCGAGCTTTGTGCCGAGAATCGAAGCGATCGCCCGAGACCACATTACGAAGTACTGGGATGGGAAGGAGAGCATTCAGGGCGTGGCCACCATGAAGGAATTCACCTTCGCCGTGGCGGCGGATTTGTTCGCGAGTTTGGCAGACAATGACGCGCGGTTCCGTCCTCTGGAAGCTGCTGTGGAGGATTTATTGGCGGGCCTTTTTCAGCTCCCTATCAACTTGCCAGGAACGGCATATCACAAGGGGTGGCTTGGACGGCAATCCATGCTTCGGATCATACAAACCCTACTTGCGGAGAGAAAGCAGGTGAGATGGGGAGGAGGTTGACATCACATGTATTCCAGAGTATTCCAGAATATGTACAGAGTATAATTATATAACAATTTGAACGCGGGGACTGTGGGGACTCATTCATGTCTGCAGGAACTGGCAGAGGGGACGGCGTCCTCGAGGAAAGATCTGCTGGCGACGCTGCTCACAAATCCCAGCGAGGACGGCGTGGCGATGGCGGACGAGGTCATCCAGGACAACATCATCACACTGCTGTTCGCCAGTCACGACACCACCAGCATCACTCTGGCTTTGGTGCTCAAGTATCTGCACCTCAATCCCCACTGTCTGAGCAAGCTCATCCAAGGTGCCTGCCGCCCTGCTCTTCAATTTCTCTCTACTGTCGATCTGCCCCCGCCAACATTTCAGTCACCACCAGCCCATATTTGTAAATAATTAGACTCTATTACTAATAAATAAATCAGACGTTCATTGATAAATCTGATTCAGACAGTTGTTTTGTGTGCTTTTGAATCAACATTTCTCCAAGGTTCGCCTCAAGTTTTTGATATTGAATCAGCATGTTAGGATAATGAATCGGCTCATCGTCACTGGCGGTTGTCCTTCTTCATTGTTTCTGATTCAATTCGTACTCACCCTCTTTTGGATTATTTACAATCGAGTCAACTTCCCAGTACTTCCGGCGCGGCATTCTATAAGTTACTTAGGCCATCCTCAATGCAACCTTGTAAAATTGACCTCTACAGCAAATCAATGGAGAAGAGTCTCTACCACAAAACTAGCAAAACTAGTCGAGATTGTCCGAAGCATTGAGGATCGATGCGCTTAGAGATTGCCTCTAGATTTTCTAAGACGAGGATGAAAGATCTCTAGCTCCCTAATATTCTGGAGGAGGAACTGAGGATGCTTACAAGTTCATTGACATGGTGGTGGTCATTCGTTTGGCAGAACAACGAGAAATTGCCGAGGAAAAGAAGGGAAAAGCACCTCTGGACTGGAACGACACCAGGAGAATGAAGTACACATGGCAAGTGGTGCAGGAGACTTTGAGGCTCCAACCCCCGGCCACTGGGGGTTTCAAGACAGCCCTTCAAGATTTCCAGTACGCCGGATACAGCATTCTCAAAGGGTGGAAGGTGAGTAAAATCCCAGTTCACCTTGCTCAAGTGCTCTCACTGCATGCATTTGTTCACCAAGGAAGCCATCATGTCTGCGTGCTACATTAGCAGAAATTTTTGGTAGGCTTCGTCGATCACTTCCATACACGGAACCCTTCAAGGTCTGGGAAGCCCAGTTGTGGTCTACATGGTATTTTCTGTGTATTTGACATAGAATTTGCATGAATTCATGTATAAAGTGAGACAGGCTCAATGATTCATGGCACTCCCAATTTGGATCATATTGCACCTCGTGCATGTTTGGGAAGCTAGAGACTAAAATGGTCACATATTCTACTTGTATGGTTTGTATTTCAATAATTTAAACCATATGATTAGGTTTAGATGTTAAAATGACATCCAATTATCCAAATGAAAAATTCTAAATGTTGCATTAGCAATCAAATAGTGTACATAGTGCCATGAGTTAGTACATAATTTGTATAACTTTAGGAGTGGAATATGATAGTGTACTCTACATAAATCAAGCTTCAGAGTCTCTGCGAGGAAGGCATTTTTTGTGACATGGTACATTTGTCATCATGCAAACCCAAAATTCTGCAAGGGTGTGATCTTAGAGACCCCCAAAAAATTCTGAACTTGTGTGAGTCTGCAAACTCAAAGTTCTGTAACTAAGGATTGTGTGACAGTAAATTGAGGAAACTAAGTGCCCTGGGAGCCAATTGACTATAGAATTAAAGTACTAAGTTTCGAGGCAATAACCCTCAATCTCCAAGTGAGCCTTTAATTTGATCAACTTACCGAGAAGTACTAATCTAGATGACTGTTTGGGAATTCAAGAAAACCACGTGATATTATTATGTCTTGCTATTCTGTACGCAATAAGTTAAGGTTCGCCAGCCTCCTGGCTCCCAAAAGGCTCTACAATCTCCTTATTAGTCTGATGCAATTGATATTGAACGTTGCTCAGGTCGTCTGGTCTGTGAATCGCTCTCACTACAACCCTGCCTATTTCCCCGACCCGGAGAAGTTCGACCCGTCTCGCTTCGCGGGCTCCGGACCTCCGCCGTTCGTGTGGATTCCGTTCGGGGGCGGCCCGCGCATTTGCCTGGGCAACGAATTCGCTCGCACGGAGATGCTGGTGTTCTTGCACCACATTGCGCTCCAGTTCAAGTGGGAGATGGTGGATCCGCAGGAGCCCATCAGCATCGACCCCATGCCGATCTTCAAGCGCGGCCTGCAGTTGAACATCTGGAAAGAAGGCCAGAAGCAAGGCAACTGAGACTTGGATTGTAATTATTTGAGGTAGAGCAGACCATTTGCATCACTTGTAAGCTAGCAGTGGAACATATGTATGAGTCTGTATGTGTAGAGGACAGCATTTGCTTCACTTGTAAGCTAGCAGTGGAGCATAATTCTGTAAGAGTGTGATGTTTGAATCTACACAACTACAAAAGATGAGACAAGCTAACTTCGTAAGATGCAGGCCTATAACGTCCTACATGAATAAGTTATGAAATTTTAAGCTAATGTTTATATGTGTACAAAAAATTGACACTGGTCAATCCTCGACTCTCATGTTGCCGTTGTATACATCTTGTGTTTTCAATTAGTTCAATATCTAAGTTTTGGTGTAAGTTGATTTTGGGTCCAAATGTTGCATTTGGGATAGTGAAAATTATGGGTGCACACACCATATTTGCATCTCTGACTTAAGTTAAGTTATGTATTGCATTGCTGTCAGTTGTTCTAGAACTTAAGTTATCGGTCTGTACCTTTTAAAATAAAGCCTGCCATCTGCCAAAGCTTGGGCTTCCCCAATTGCTAACCAATCCAGCAACGTGATTCAAGTGCACGTAACATTATGAAGTGCTCAATGAAATGGGGTTGTCTTCGGAATTCCAGAATGTACGCAGACTATTTCACAACTATTCGATTAGGAGAATCATCAATGGATTCCTGAAGTTGCATGTCAATTTCGGGCAACGCTTGTAAAGGAACTGCACCTAACTTGCAATTTGTTTCTAAAATTGAACCTTACACATTGCTGATTAAATTGAATATACAACTCTTAACATATATGAGAAGAGGTTGAACTGTGGCTTTGCTCCCTCTTTTACATATACTTAGTATTTTATTATATTTCTAATGTGGTGACAAACAAGCTCCATTCAAATTTTTATGGATGTTTATGGATGAAAGTGTTTGACAATTGTCATGGTTTCATGATAGAATCTTGACTCCTTTTCTTAAAGTATTGTGGCTAATGTAGGTGAAAACAAATTTTGTATTGTAACAGGATGTTAAGCATTTTTTTGGCAACCCAACTTTTCAAGTGGGTGCTGATTGGGCATATTGTGGCTAATGTAGGTGAAAACAAATTTCATGTTCACTACTAGAATAAGGGGGGTCTGCAACGTTTGGTAGCAACGTCTGTGGTACTGTCTGGAATGGAGCAACGTTTGCAGTCAGAAAAAGCAACGTTTGACAATGGAAGTGTATATGCAACGTCTAAGCAACGTTTAAGCAATGTTTAATGAGAGAACATCCAAGTACTATGTTCCCAATGGAGTTCTCCATCTTCATTGTTGTTCCTATGTTCATTCTTTGTTGAGGACATAATCCCATAAGCTTTGTCCTTGGTGAGACTCCCATGAAGTATAAATGGGCTTGCCTCTTCAATGTCTTACATTGGAAATACAAGGTCCACATTTTGTATTGTACATCGTATTGTAAGATGTAATATATATAATGTTCATTATATTGTATTTTATACCATATATTGTATAACATAAATATGATATATTATATTATACAATTGAATATTGTATATAAATATTAGTATTTTATTGGTTTGAAATATTAATTTATTAAATATCTACTTTCCCTATAATTAATGAATTATTGAAAACAAATGTTCCCAAATAAGAGAACAGGTAAAGAAACATGGGAACTCGTTCCCACACACATAGCAAACGTTGCTAAATGCATGTACCAAAACGTTACTCTACCTGAATAACGTTCACAGTGATGCTTAGAGCAACATTTGATGACCCCACTGTGTTCACTTTTCTAGTGTAGCTTGCAACGTTTGGGGTGATGCAACCCCCCCCCATATTCTAGTAGTGGTTGTGACAAGATGTTAAGCATTTTTTTGGTAAAAAAGTATATATTTTGTATATTCATTGCAAATATAGCTTCCACCACTAATACAACATAGGAATTTTGGCGATACAATTTATATCAATAGCAAACATACAAGTATACAACTTACATCAACATATAAATACACCAAGAATGAGCAAGGTGCACACTCAAGGGTGCACTACAAAGGAAGTTCATGGGTGAAGAGCGACCAAATTTTGGCCCCTTATATTATATCCTAATATTTTTTTTTTTTTTCTAAAATAAAAATATGAATAGATTTTCCTACTTTGAAAGCTTATGTTCTAAATTATTAGTATTTTTTTATGTTAATAATAATTAGTTACAAATTTTTGAAGAAAAAAGATACACTATAAAACTAAAAATAACTTTCACATCCCTATATTATATAAGGAAAAAAAAATGAAAAAAATGAAAAAAATTCTATAAAATAGATTTCTAGTGAAAGTTTATTTTGGCTAAATATTGATACAACAATCATCTTCATGTGATCTCTATAAATATTTTAGTTTAAAAACATGCCATTTTAGTTCATTTTTCAATCCTTTCTAGACAATATATCACATGTTATTTAGGATTGAAGTTTTTGGCAATAGGAACCTATAGACGTTATTAAACAAAGCTCAAAATTGTAGGTTGAAATTATAGTTTATTAGAAAGTAATAAGAAAAAGTAGAAATGAATTTTTAGGGTTTAGTCGCTCCTCACTGATGAACTTCCTTTGTAGGGCACCCCCTAGGATGCACATACATTTCATAATCTTGATTGACATAAATAGGTCATATTCGGACCTTGTCCATTCTAGAAAAATCTTCACATAAAACAAGAGTGTGAAGAAGTAATCAACTTGCAATATTTCTAAATGTGAAGAAGTAATCAACTTGCAGTATCTCTAAGTGTGAAGAAGTAATCAACTTTGTAGTATCTCTAAGTGTAAAGACCATATCGGCGATCTACACCTTCAATCCACTAGTCATAAGTGTCATCATATGGAAAGTTCTCAAGAGTAAACATTTTCTAAGCATACATGCCAACAACAAGCTTCAAGTGTGTGTCTAGAGAATTCCTAAGCTTATTTTTGAGAAAAGTAAAAGAACTAAAGCATCTCTCATCTTCTATAGAACCCATAACTTGCACAATGGCTACCTTAGCCAACCTAAAGAACTTAGGGAAAGCCTTGACACAAAGAACAATGCATGCATCTGCATTCGAATTAGAGGGTTTACATCAAATGGAGGATCCACATATTTGCGTGCATTATTGAGCATCACCATCTTAAACATGGATTGTTGTGTCTGGAGGTTGTATCAATCAAGGATTGGAGGAACCTTGTACTGCATTGTCAACCACATAGCGAGTCTCTCCATAGAAATCACAAATAATTTTTAGGTGCTTTGCAAAATTGGCTTCACAGTCACCTTGCAACCAATACTGCACCATAATTTCATATTAGCCACTTCCACAAAGAAATGAATACAAGGTGAAGCAAAGGAAGGCAAAACAGAAGTAAAAAAGGGCATAAGGCAAGAAGGACTTGAATAACCCACACCAAACTTCCTAATACATCCAAAAACTAGACATTGTGTAGGAACTAAAAAGTCATTCAATACCTAGGGGTATACAATGTCCATGGCATCCTTGAAAATGTTGCTAGAAAAGCCTTGTTGCAATTCCTTGAGCAAAACTTGTGCAACACATGTGGCCCCTCCAATCCCATCAACTCAATCTACGAGCCCCTAGACTCCCAAATAAAATTAAAATGGCACATTAAACTATCAACTAAATTGACATTGAAACTACCAAATGTGAAATTTTCAAAGCCATCACTCTGATTGAAATTACAAAACATCACATGGTGAAACTTATGCCAAAATTGAAACTGCCCAGTTTAAACTCAAAGTGTTTTGTAGGGAGATCACCTGAGCACTCATCTCTTATAATGGATACAATTCTACCAAATGTCTCATGATCCACTGGCTGTCCATTACGTGAGGCCTATACTTTTCCACCCGATTTGCCACAAATACAAAGTGAGTAGCATCCGAATGTTCCAAGTCCAAGATCCACTTCAAATGAATTTTCTCATGGCTGCAATCTAAGAAGTTTTTGAAAGCCTAGAATTCACTAGCTGAGTAGAAAGTGCCTTTGTTTGTCCACATAAAGAGAGTGCATGACCCTCATAGATCTTCAAAGCAGCAATGAAGTCACACATGAATACATCTCAAGTTTGAGTAAACGTCGCCACCACGTTAATTGTTTCCAAGGGGCAGCAAAGCGGCCATCCCCAACAAGCAATATCATAATCTGTCAGGAGATCCAAACACCTCTGCATTCCAAAC
Source organism: Rhytidiadelphus loreus (assembly GCA_947034895.1). NCBI lineage: Eukaryota > Viridiplantae > Streptophyta > Bryopsida > Hypnales > Hylocomiaceae > Rhytidiadelphus > Rhytidiadelphus loreus. The sequence goes on along the minus strand of OX344761.1, from coordinate 48,610,517 downwards.
AAAACAGTGATAAGGTCAAAAAGTGGTCATTTCAATAGTTTACAAATATCCAGTTACTTGAAGAACTAGTAGATCTTTTGAAGTATCATACCCATGGCTGCACCAACTTTGCCTCAGACTATGAGTTCTACAGAAGCAAGCCACTCTACTTCAGCTCATAACCAACTTTGACTGAAAAAGAGAATCAGAGCACAGTTCTCAAAAGAAATCAAGGTCAGCAAGGAAACGAGACCGCTTTCTTGAGATCGGGTCTCGTTTCCTTGCTGTTTCATCCTATTAGTTGTGTATTACATTCGTTTATCAAGAAAGTTAGCATTTAAATTCTGTGCAGGCTGAAAGATTACTGTATTGTACCATAGTTGCATTGACAAGATTTAAAAAAAACACTAAAACAGTGTACTTTTGAAGGTGATGTTCAAAACAAAGTGCTGACAACAAAGTTGCGCACAGGGTTGATCATCGACAATGCCAGGAAAGCTTAGTAACCACTGCGTTTCAACTTCAAAAATTTGTCACGGATTCTACGGAGGTCCAAAAAACATGAAAACACTTGGGTTCGATGCTAATCCCAATTTCTTTCAATGAAAATTTTACCAAAAAATAATTCAAGGATTTTAGCTCATGAGTCTGTGTCAATAATTAGTCAGGAAAACTAAAAGAGAACTTTCAATTCCCGACTCGATCATCATTCACACCGTCCTAGAGCCTGCGTCAATAAAATTCCATTCATACTTATAATCAGTACTTGTAGCATTCTAATATAATACCAACTATGATTTAGCCCCTACAGCAAAGTTCGTATAAACGTTTGAACGTTACTGATAACACTAAAATGGAATTGTGAAGCTGATATTCAACGTTGCTACTAAAAGTTGTCCGAACTGAACAACGATTTGGTCCAATATTTTCATTTTCGTAAACAGACTTTGCTTAAGGCTGTTCCAAAATGTTTCCTATTGCTAAAACATTGCTGAAAGACATTGCTAACCCTCCAAATTCTAGTTAGTTCTGTAAGAGTGTTACGAATGAATTTGGCCCACCATTAAATCATTTAGTCTGTCTCACGATGTGAGTTTGCAAACCAGGACTGATATAGAGTTAGGTTTGTTTAATAATTTATTCGGTTTAGAATTTAGGGTAGACATGTAGACACCTCTACATAATTTTATAGGGTTCTAGACCACCTTCGCAAGTCCTGCATTGACTTTAAGAGTGCAACACAATATCGTCACATCCATATAGATTGAAAAGCTCGTTTTGTTGCACTATCGAAAAAGGGTGGTGCACTGTTGGACTGGAGCGACACTGGGAGAATGAAGTACACATAGCAAGTGGTGCACGACACTCTGAAACTGCAGCCCCCTGTCGTGGCTGCTTTCTGAACTGCGCTTCAAGATTTCCAATTTGCTGGATACACCATTCTGAAAGGGTGGAAGGCAAGTCTGCGTGACATTGCTCTCATTATGCTAAAGTTCCCTAGTCTTTGCAGATGTCGCCAGTCATTTTGGTTGACAGAGAGGATTATACTCTGAGCTCGCACTGTGATGAACGAAAAAGTACAGTCTTAGGTGTTCCAAATTCGAGGGTCAAGTTTCACATTGAATATGGAGCTAGAGCATGCTTGCATCTCACAATCTTGTACTTTACGGATATGGTGTCTTCATTAGATCGTTCATTGACCATGATTGAACAAAACCCACAACCATTGAGATTATATTAAGGAACATGGAACTAAGGTATGCACACCCGTTATGGACTTCTATACCAGTCCGACATTTAAGCTTGGGCAGGTGCAGAGAGGAGGCGCAATTGGGTAAGGGTCTGGAATGTGTATGCTTACCTTAAAGTCTTGCAATGGAAATAACACTCCTCTATCTCAATATGTTTATTTCTCAAATAACAAGGCTGTACTTCACGTTACCTAGTCCAATTGCAGATATTTTCTTAATTTATTCTGTTTGCCAACCCCAGAGAGAACCTTCAAACATTTGCATCTGGCACTCAGAAAAAAACCTCTCATTACAAGGAAAGGCTCTGCAGTAGCAGTTGCGTGTAAGCTGACCTTCAGTCGGGTTGGCCGGCACGCCAACGGACAGTCACACTTTGACAGACCACGCCATTGGGAGCTCACCGTTCGACAAGAACTGTCAATCACGCTTGTCTAGCGTGTGAATCTTTCCTCTTTCAAACAGCATTTGGCAGACTTTGGCCTAGGAAGATTTGATGGAAAAGAAGAAGAATCGAGAACGATTATTTGAGGTCGGTGAACTCGTCATGTCCATGGGTACCACCGAAGCTGCTAATGTTCTTACAATTTATGACTCTCAACTGTATCAAAGTACTATAACTGAGTCTCATACCATTTCTGCTTGGTCTACCGCAAGTAAAGTTGTATGGATTGCAAGCTACAGTATAGTCTGACAATACAATGTTACCTGAGGAGAAAATCACTGATTTTCATCATGAAAGCAAATTTCAGATCGCCAACTCAATCGAACATAAAATTCTTGAGCAGTTTGGTGGAATGACCCTTCTCCACTATAAATGGCAACCAAAACTACATTGCAGCGGCGGGCCTGCATGGCATTCCATGAATGACCAGCGCTTCAATTCTTCTTGTAGCCTTTGGTACCTCCCTCCTGAGAAAACTCAAGATTGTTCACGAACCGAATCTGGATCCCTTTTCCAAAAGTGTTGAAGGAGCTCTTCAAGAATGTTGTGTAGGCTCAAGTATACAATCAATGCTAGGACGGATGGCCCTCAATATTATTGAATAGTAATATGAGAGCCATGTGGTTGAAAGTGTCTGATCACGTGTAGGAGCTTCCAAAGAGCTTGTATTACTCGTTGATTCCTTACACATCTGACATATAACCGGAAGGCTTCAGCCATTGAGAGAATTCTAAACCATCCGCAATCAACTTCTCTGTAGCTGGTTGGATCTTTTCCAAAAGCTGCAATAACAAGCATACATCAGTTGCAATATCAGTCCAACATCCTAATCACCAGTTAGCTGGAGTATTGTCGGTTTGGTTTGTGCGTCTGTTTGTTGATTCATGCTGTCTTTGGAACTTCCTTACTGTTTTCTTCAAATAGATGCTACATAAGATAACTAACTAGTTCTACTAGGACTTGCCTCCGACAAACATATAGACTCCGCTATTGAGGTATCGGTGGTCACTTAAATTAAAATCCCTCCTCAATGATCTAGGGAGGGATATCCATCATCTAGTGAGATGTCACAGAAAGTCCAAGGGAGGAAATCTTTGGGTTCTGGAATGTAAGTACAGGCAAAATGTGTACCTTGGCATGAATGGCTCCATTGCTGACGATGACAGAGCGGTCAAATACAGTGAAGGCTCCACCATCCATGCGAGTCACCTTTCCTCCGGCCTCTTCCACAATCTGATCCACCCCACGATTGTCAAGTGAACCTGCTTAGCCACCTTCGAGTATAACTTAGAGTGCAGACCATTGATAAGGTCGACTCGTCTAGTGTCATCAAAGATGATTGTCTACTTCAGGAACAGAAATGCGTCGTTATAGGTACCCTCCTTTTCTTACGTCCAGAAATTGACATCCACCACTCAATTGAGTTTGGAATAGCATTACGCAATATATAACACGCTCAAAATAAACCAGTTATCTATTGCAACCAATCCATTTCGGACGTCTCCCGAAATGAACTGAGCCAACGACATGAAGGGAGATAAATATACCAAGACGCCAGCAGCCATGTCCCAGGGCTTGAGGCGATATTCCCAGTAGGAGTCAACAATGCCAAGAGCAACGTGACAACAGTCTACTGCGGCAGCACCCAATCTCCTGACACCCTAGTGGATCCACATGAAAGGAAATAAGTCACAACATGAAGGTTTGCATAGTAGCATGCTTCTTGTGCAATCAATCGATAGTTAAATCCATTGACTAAATGTCCCAGGTGATCAGAGGTGCATGGTCATAGTTTAACCCCCGAGGTACCAAGAAGACCATGTTTAATTAAAAAGTTTTGAGTGGGTCATATGAGGGGTTCCTTTTGTTCAACTTTGTTTAATTTCTCGACCAAAACATGCAATGTTCTTCATTGATTATGGTGATATCAAATTTGGTCCCATCTAAATCATATATGAACAATATAAACAATATGAACAATTACATTGGTCATTTAAAAAGCAATCAACCATTGGTCATAGAGTTATACTAAAACGCACAACATTATCTAAACTCAGAAAATGACATAATTATAACTCAGAAAATACATGATGCAATGGACAAATGTAATTGATGTACCCGGGTGGTGTCTGTGAAGTGCTTGAAAAGATCAAGGTTGGTTGCCCAAGCTTCATCGTGATCATAACCGAATCCAGTCACCAAAAGAGACCTCTCTACCTGTTTTGACAAAGCTCGATCCCAAACAGATTTCACGTTCCATTAATGAGGTCGTGACCAAGAGCTGCAGCAATGAAAAGAAGATTTGACAGATAACCAATTGAAAAGGTGGAGAAAGACTAATGAGAAGCTTCTGCCAAAGATGTGATGCAGTACCATATCATTACTGCTAACATGGATGCGATGGCCGTTGCAGAATGCTCCTCCACCTGCAATGTCCAGCCAACACGTACTAAGAGGTCACAAAAATTGTGCATCTATAGATACCAGGTAAGGTACAGACACGAAGGAATGAACGCTCTTCTCTGTGCCCACTTTGGTATTAAGGACGCATAATCACTGTGCAAACAGAATAGGTTGACCACAGGAGAGGAGGGCTGACTGGTGGCAGTTGCCTGCAGATGCTGAGAATGTTCGCGTTACCCATGCGAAAGGTCCCCCAGCAAACTCCACCTATAAAAATCATCCACAGTTTCTCATGGTCTTCACCAGGGTTTCAATAGATAAATTTTACAGGGCGCTATGCACGGGAACGTAGACAAAAAGTTCAGACACAGAAATGCACATGGCATTTATCCAAACCAGTTTGTCTAGCATAACATTCCAGAGTACTCAACTTGCATCCTTTCCACTGCAGCACAAAAACAATCTAGAAAACTAGAATATTGAAGAACTAGACCACTTTTGATTCCATTGCCAGGTAAGTTAATTGAACCCATATGCAAACTTGCTGACTAAAGGACTATACAAAAGGAAATAAATAATTCTAAGGTGAGTCACACCAGCCATGTAACCATAACATGAGTTCAACAGTATGAACAAAAAGAATTCTGTATTCCCTTTCTTGGCTCACTGATCATTTGATGACAAGGTGCTCAGGCAGAACCTCAAGCATGCCATAAGGCAATCATGATTTGTTTCGGCAAGCACGACACCAAATACTTGTGCAAGAAGAATGAGGTCACATCAAAGAACCACTCACCACCGTGGCAGCAAGAGGTCGCCCTCGATAAAGCACAGCAATAGAGACAGCAAAGCAAGGATAACCATGAGCAAAATTTGTTGTGCCATCTACAATCACGAAGCAAACAGATACAAATTCAAAAGCATGAAGGTATGCCGGAAATAGTTTCCGCACTTATTGAAACATACAAGTTGATAAATGTTGATATGAAGAACAGTTTCAGGACATCAAGGTTCTCCAAGGACGCAAAGGTGTGCACCAAAAGCTCATTTTCAAAGCAAAGAATTCACCTCTTAATTCAAATTCTCACCCAGAAAACATTTATTGAGAAACTCTGATAGTATTCTGATAGAATCAGTGGATGATAGCAAGTGCTCAAATGAGACGTACCTAGAGGATCTATGCACCACAGATATTCCGAAGTTGAATCTCCACTCACGCCTCCCTCTTCTCCGAGAATCAGATGATCTGGAAACCTTTCTCGCACGACTTCTAGAATTGCAAGCTCCGTTTTACGATCAGTGCTGTCGATCATAGTCCCAGCATAAGGTTTGCAATTCAGTTTCTTAGTAATCACAGCTAGCAGACCTTTCTTCCAAATGAACGGATTACAAACTCAAATTGAAAGTATAATAAACTGAACACATGCACGTGAATCAAAAAGTGGACGAAGCAGAGAGACACTGACTCTGTCACAAGGTCGGCCTTGCCCTTGTAGTCTATATTTCGTGGCTTGTCAACTGCAGCCATGATGACCTGCATGCCAAATACAAAAAACTTAAAACCTCCATTAATCGATTAGGTTCCACCTTCTCGTTACTTCGAGAAGCTGATAGATTCCCTGGAACTGCCAATCCAAAGTTCACAGTTGCCATGATTCCTGTACGCGGATTCGCCGCCTTAAGTATTCATCTAGAAATATTCAAGAGTGTCTCTGCACATTCAAATGAAAATTGATAATAGGAGTGTCACAATAAACAAGGCACACCGACATGGCTTCTTAATCAACAAATTAAACCTCCAATAAAAATTAGGGTTCTGCGGTGTGCGGCAAGGCTTCCTGAAATGGTTCAAGCTCCCGCATCTTGTCATTTCCGGAACATGCTACACACCATAAAATCACCGCGTCGGTGTGCTACAGTATATTACAAACCATTCGCAAATTCTCTAATTTGTAAAAATGCCTCATCCTCTATTCACCCATTTTGGGGTATGCAGGAATGCGAGAATGCGGGAATGGGGCTTGCTGACACCCTAACCTAGCGCAAATCCCAATCTCGAATCTTACCATAGATCCCAGAATAATCTGTGGCCAGAGAATAATGATAATAATACACAATGGATAATGAATTCTCAAAGTCAAGCATTCACGGAAAATCAATCATTCTAGACCCTGGCAATAGAATTCCCCAGAGGCTGAGATTTCGATTGCAGGTGTCATCCCCAGTTATTGCAAAAAACTCCCAAGTCTCAAGGCACCCACAATCCCCAGAGAATTACACATTCCCCACCAAGAATTCACACAAGCCCTATTCACAATTCGTGCAATTTAATTCAGCCATTGTTGTTCCCGACACTTTTAAGTAGGTCATTGATCAGCTCACCTCGGCCCCTCGGCGACTCGCGGCGTCCAGCGCGTCCATCAAAGCCTTCACGGGCAATTCAACCGTGTTCACAGCGCCAATTTTGGGAGCCTGCGCCTCCGAGACTGCAGCTCGGACGACGCCACGGCGCTGAGTACGCATGCCTGCGGCCAGACCCCCTAGTCGTTTGGTACACAGCTGAGCGTGGCCCGCGAGGACCGGGGGTCGCACATTTCTGAATTTGGTTTGAGCGGGCGTGAGAAGGGAAGAAGATGCGAAAGCTCTGAGCCCTGTGGCTGTCGCCATAGCTGCGATGGCAATTGCAATTAGGAACGGTCCGAGCGCACATTCCTTCACTTCAGTTGTAGCCGCGGGAGCGACTGAGACGATGAGGACTTAGATGGATGGATGCCATCTGGATGACAGAAATTCTGTTGACGACTGACGGACACTTCACTGCAACAGAAATTCCACATGTAAGGTTAAACCGCCCCCGAAATGTTGCTTTTTCATAGCCTTCACTGATGTACAAATAGTGTACATTTTTGGAGGTGGGCGATTTTAGAGTCCTATGCCAGTTCAACTTCAAAAATTTATAACTAATTTCACAAATCTCCAAAAAATATGAAACAACTTGGGTTAGATGCCAATTCCACTTGTCTTTTAAGGAAAATTTATTGAAAAATATTTCAAGGAGCTTTACCTCCCCGAAATTCAATTTCAGCTCTTACGTGGTCAATTTATGGACCTACTACTTTAGATTAGTTTTTGATTTGACCTAGGATTTTATTCACATTTTTTCAAAGCAACAGAACTTGTATTCTTGACTAGCTAGAGTGAAATAAGTTAGCTATTCTCATCTATGAATACTGTATGTCACAAAAATATGTCACAATTTCATCTATTACATAGACAGTCACCTCTTCATTCATTTCTCATCTATGTTTTGGATCTATAGAAAGAGTTTGTTGCTACAAAGTTTGATGTTTCAAATTTTGCTAAAAGGTGTACTAGTTTTGTAGTATTCACCCATTCAATTCATGTGCAATTGTTTACAAGTGGTGATATCATCAATTTTGAAAATTCTTGAGGTGATTTTTGAGGATTTCATCCATTCAAAAATGGATTTTCATTCATACAATAGTTCAATTTCCCTCCAAAACAACATTCTCTAAAAAATTGCCAAAAATAAACCCTCAAAGAATGTGACCCTATCATTGGGCCTATCACTAAAGTAGTCAATAAATAATCATTAGATTCTTAAATTATAGTAATAGGTGCATTTTTTGTTTTTAGAGTTTCTTTGAAAGTCATTCTTCAAACATTTTTAGTCTTTGGCATCCTTTTTAGATTAAGGGAAGTAACATAATATAGAAGAGAGATAAAGAAATTATATTTTATTTCATTGAACAGTAGAAATGTATTTTTATTATTTACTTGACAATTAGCAATTAAAGTGAACATTTTATTTGGGTACTCAAATGGGGATTTTAGATCCCATTCTAGATTTTCTTAGAATGCATTTCTGGACATTGTATGTGAATATTAAACTATCATATTTAAAAGTGTTGTACCCACAACAACCCTAAACTCTCATGAATAGAAGTTATAGATTTGGAGAAGAAATTTGTAGGGACAAAGATTTTTAAAACATTTTACAATTAGGTGAAGATTGTTGTATATCTTAAAATATTGTTTACTCATCTTTAGAAAGATATACTTAGATGTAAATACATCAGTAGCATTTTAACAAGTGTTGTCATCCATCTAAGTCTACTATGAATTTCTTTTGGAAAAGTTAATTTTGGCCATCTCATGATTTTCATAAAGTAACTCAAACATAGTGAACAATTTGCAAAAGAATTCCATTTGTGACTTTTTACAATTGCACGTACCATTACAATAAATGGCTCCAAACAAAAACTACAAATGATAATAGTATACATGCTTGAAATAATTTGTAACTCTTCGGCTATACATGATTAGCCATTTCCTATTTACAAGGTAAGCAATCTAATGTATTGTACTGTACATGGGCAAGAGGCTCTGAGACTAAGTTAATCCTCTTTGTGTACAACCAAAGCTTGTTGCTTTGGATCACTATCCATAGAGGCCTCACCATGAACTGATAAAATGGAAGACGAAGTTGAATTCAGGATTCTTTGTGAGAATCCTAATTTCTGGTAGAGTCCTAGAGGCTTCATGTGTGGTAGAGAAGGCATCACTACAGTTGTAAAGAGGGATCCATTTTCTGTCTCACGTATCTGTTGCAATATTCCATTCACTTGTCCAATAGATGGTCGAGCTTTGGGATTGGGAAGACAACATAGTAGCCCCAAATGAAGGAGATGTACAACCATTAATTTATGGACTTCAATGTCTACATTTACAGCCATTGAGATCATAGATATGCCACTGTTAGTTAAATTATGAGACTGTAAAGGTAGCGGAGGAGTTTTTATTGTGTACATAGACTCCTCATCTTGTAGAGGAATTGTCTTGGAAGCTTGGAGAATTTGAAGTAGTCCTGGATCTACCACACTCAACAATGACCCAGCTTCATGAGCTCGCCAAACATTATCTAACAACATAAGATCCTCTGGTTTCATTGTTTGCGAATCTAAAGGATATCTTCCGCACATACTTTCAAGCAACAAGATTCCAAAACTATAAACATCTGATTCTTTAGTGGCTTTCCCAGTGTAATACATTTCAGGAGCCATGTAACCCAAAGTCCCTGCTGGTAAAGTGCTTTTGTCTAACATGTGGTGATCCATCAAGCGAGCAAGACCAAAATCTCCTAAGTGGGCTTTGAAATCTGCATCAAGCAACACATTGCTGGACTTGATGTCCCGGTGGAGAACAACCCTCGGACAGTCCTCATGCAAGTATTCCACAGCTGCACCCACCCCTTCCAAAATGGACTGCCGCATCTGCAAAGACAGAGCTTGGCGTTGGAAATGGCCCCGACTTTTGTGCAGCCATTCATTGAGGCTTCCGTTGGGCATGTAGTCAAACACCAACAGCAGTCGTCCTTTTTCTTGGCACCAGCCCTGCAACTGCAGCACATTCCGATGCCGAATTTGGCCGAGACTGGCCATTTCGGCGTGAAAGAGAGCCTCGGCTTGCTTGGACTCCGAGACTCGGATCTGCTTCACGGCAACCAGCTTGCTTCCCCGTGCAATTGGCCCTTCCAAAGAGCCTCGGTACACGGACCCCGATGCGCCACTTCCCAGTAGATTCCTTTCATCAAAGTTCTCCGTTGCCTTCCGTAGCTCTGCATACGAGAACTTGTGTGGTCCTGCGGTATAATCGAGCGCTGTGTAGCGGCAGTGGTACCTTGATTTCATTGCCAACCGAGAGATGGACCTGATGATCGCCCAAACAGCCACCGTGCCCAGAACGCCTATAGTGATACCAGTCCATGTTCTCGCCTTCAAGAAAAGAAGGAGACTTTGGAAAGAAGGGGTGTTTAAGTCCGGTATCCCACAACTGAAGAAGCTCCAGGAGAGTAACTCATACGTTTCAAGATGATTGGCAGCCGAGAATCCCCAAAATGCGGGGTACACGTCGTCTCCATGCTCTTTGGCGAATTTGTAGTTGGCAATGTGCAGTAGAGGTTGCAGGGGTTTCTTCACGCTGGAATGGGATTCATTCACAAGTCGCACTTCCAGTACGTGTGCTGAGCTATTGAAATCGATCCAAGCCGTGAAAATTCTTCCGTTGGGGAAATACGAGCAGTGCGTGTCATTTCCACAGAGGTTGTGCGTGTATGCTGAGATGTCCTCACCCTCCAGGTTTTTATAGATTCTGATGGTATTGTTGCTGGGCAAGTTTTGGCGGGGTCTGTCACCCGTGGCCGTGATGAAAACAAGGCCTGCCGGTTGGAGCTCAAAGTCTGGACTACTTTGGTACGTATTGAAGGCCCCGGACCATGCCATTTGCGACACATATTTTGGCAACCCTGCAAAATTCGACATCCTCAGAAAGGATAAGGAGAGTCCGATTCCATCGTTGGCGTTCTCCCAAGCGACACCGTGAGTGGTGAATATGAATGAGAAGGAGAATCTGAATGACGCAACTCTCCCCGTGGCTACGTCCTGAATGCGAACCTTTTTCTTGTACACCAACGCTCCACAAGAGCCTCGCGAGTGCGTAGCGCCAGTATAGATGATGTAGGAACGGTTGGCTGGATTGTGTGCAGCATCTCCAATGGTCACCAGTGTGTTGTCCTCAGTTGAGAAGTCGTGGAAGGTGAAGTGCAGGTCTTCTTCTTCACTCACAACTGCTACGGGAAGGAAGAAGCTACAGAAGAAGAGGAGACGTAAACTGTAGAAGAGTATCATAATTCTGTACTACTAAGGTAGGTAGCTAAATAAGTACGTTATAATCCAGATCTGTATGCAACTGGAGCGCTCTCAAATTATAGGGATGTGCATGATGCCATGATGTTCAGTCTATTTTTCAGGTTGCCAGCTTCCTGTTGCGCTCGACACTGATTAATCTAATCGATCTCTCTGGGGGAGAAGACTAGACATTTTCTACATGAAGATTGAATTGATTTCGCTCAAGAGACAGGAAAAATAAATGCATGGGCCGCATGCTAACCCGCAGCCAAAATATTCAGTTCGGGTGAAACTTGGGGGGAACCCAGCTCCGATCCTGCTCTTGAGGTGTTTGCTGACAGCCTTGCTTCCTCCGAGTGGGCCATGTGCTTGTTCGTGCGAAGAGTCCCATTTAATGCAGAACTATAGTTTAAATGAACCCCAGGTACGCTAGTCCCTACACATACGTATACAGTAACATAGAACCTCTCTAAAGCAATAGGTCCGGAACCGGTTTGATAAGATTCCATTAGAGAGTTATTAAATAAGGAAGGGTCATTTTTAGCCATACATATCCTTTGTACGGGGACAAGTCCATGACCAGACTGACAATATTATCTTAGAGAGGTTTATTTGTTTATAGAAGGAGGCTTTTTAGAGGTTCTATTGTAGTTGGCATTAGATTAAACTATCCTTCAGGTTTGCATGTAATAATATTGTAGCATTACCAAAGTAATATGGCACGGTAGGCACATTGATATTGAATAATTAATTAAAGTTTGAAAAATAGATTCGTCATTTTAAAATTTAATTTTTTTAAAATTCAACATTGGATTCAAAATCAAATTGTTACCATTTGTATCACATAGCTCCATAAAATACTAAATTGGTGTATAGGGTAATGAGAAGTCAAGCTCTTTATACAAGTGGGATGATAGCCTAAGGTAAAACAAACCATGTGAGATATGTAAAGTTAGGATTAGTAGGAGCTCAACTATGCTCAATTAAGTCAAAAGCAAGAATTGTGTTCAAAGTAGAATTTGAGACTTTATTCAAGCAGTGTAGAATATTTTTTTTCAAAAAATTTGGACTAAATTAATGTGAAAAATCAAGCTAACTTTCATCTCCAAATTTTTTTTGAGATTTTGAGGCTTCAATCAAAAGTTATGGACAAAGTTCAAAGAAAGGTTGGAAGGGATATTTTTTTTGACATTTTCTAGCATCTTTTCTAAATTTTGTCCATAACATTTTTAGAGGCTCAAAAGCACAAAAAATATTTTAGAGATGAAATTTAGCTTCATTTTCCAACTTGTCATAATTCAATTTTTTTTTAAAGCGAGTTTTAAAGTTATTCTACTATACCAAAATGAAGTCTAAAATTCTACTTCAAACACAATTCCTACATTTTAACAATAAGCAATCAAGTTCTTATCTTCAAATTATTCCATACCCTTTGAGGATTCATAATAGACAATGAATTTTATTATAAAAATGACCTCTTTATCCTTCAGTCTCACTAAATATCAATGAAATACTTTATTTTGCCATCAAAAATTTTCTTGATGGTAGAAGGTCAAATGATAGGTTGGTAAAGGTAGTATTGAATTCTCATGAGTGCATTGAACTTTGGACTTTATTTTGGCTATTTCAAATTTTCAGGCTAATATTGAATGCTTTTCTTTTTTCTAAACACAAAGTTCTTGGCCACTTAATTCTTAAATTTTAACTTTTCGTTGTATTTGTGCATCAAGCCAGTAGAGAAATTACCCTCTAGAGAGTCTAGATTTTCTCTAATGATTGATGCACACACTAAATGGCAATCCAAGGATTAGAATAATCTCCCTACAAGTGTTGGATTTGCCAAGTCACTCCCACTCTTTCAAGTCTTCTATTACATGGCCAAATAGAAGTCAATTGAAACACAATTGAACTTACGAAACAAATTAAATTTGAACGTATGTATAGTACACTCAATCTATCTGAGCCTCTGAGGTCCTTCCACCAATTCATCAACCCTTTAGTGCCTAAAGGTACTAACTGTAGCTATCCATGTATGATCATAAATGGAACTGATCATAAATGGAACTGGGCAACTTTGATTCGTTTTGTGGGCATCAAAGTTGGAATTTGAAGCAGAAGATTGATAATACTTCTGGTTAACAAACGTGGCACATCAAGAGAGAATCAAATTCTAGAAAGGAACTCTGACGCCCCTATAAATGTTGTGTGAGAAAACTACTGCAGGAGGAAATCAGGGACTGAGCCGCAAGGAGAGACTGGTCAACAAAAAGAGATTCTAAAAATTTGGAAGATTCTCAAACTTCAACCCCTCCCTCAACAATTGGAGAACTTCATTATATATTCATGGTGACGTAAGTGGTTGTCCTCAAAAGCAGGCAAACTTCTGAAAAAAAACAGCAGGCAGTGCAATGCCCCTACTTTCGTAATTCATGCTTCGGAACAAACTAGCTAGGTGAAACCACGACGCATGGTGATGTCAAAATGGATGATCGTGCAGGAGGTACTCAAAACAAGATTCTTTGGAAGTGATATTCTATTTATTAATAACGTCTTCCTGCTTTAAATTAAATTATGAGATTCCTACCACGAATTAGAACATGGCACCATCTTCCTAATAATTTGCACGGTACGTGAAGTGTCAAAGAGACTGGTGCTTTTCTGGGCCTTCCTGGAACTTCTGTAAGACCAATACCAGTCCTTCCTTGCTTAATTTCCGAGCTTCGTTAGAGTGAATGTCGTTCCGACACACGCCAAGTTCCATTTCTAATATGAATATTGACCGACTGAGAGGACGGAAGACTGAACTGTGTGCAAACTCTCTCAGTTAAGAACCTGGGTTGCATGCATTGAGTTTCCAGAATTTAACCGTTACTGTAGCCAAAGCTTCGGGTTGCTTCAATTCCATTTTGACGCTGACAAGTGCATACCTGAAGATTTCAAAGCTAAGCGAGGCCCTTGATCACCAAGAGAGTAGTCTACCATTGAGGGTTGAAGGCAACGAGAGCAATGCCACTTAGTTTATGAAGTACACGAGAGGATCATCCAATTCCCTTGCAGCTCATTGCAGTTCATTTACAGATCAAGATAGTCAGAATGGTCCTCTTTTACTTCCGTTTCATCGTCTCATTTGCATTCCTGCTCTCAGTAGCGAGTATGGGCACGCAAATCACCTTCCCCGACTTCTCATCTGAGGACAATCTCATGGCACTTGGAGATGCTGTGCACAATCCCTTCAATCGTTCCTACGTCCTGAACGCCAAAGGGCCATGTGGAGAGTTGTTGAACAAGAAAAAAATCCGCATTCAAGATGTAGCAACAGGGAGAGCTGCTTCGTTCAGCACCTCGTTCACTTTCACTTTCACCACTCACGGCTCACTCTGGGATAACAGCAGTGACCTTGGGAGTGGAATCGTCTTCAAATTTGTGAAGAGCGTGTACTTTGATACAATGAAGGAATTCGTCTCTGATTGGGGATGGTCGAGTGGGTGCAAAGGCTATCGAACTGATCCCAACCTCATCTACAATCGTCCAGGCTTCAGTGTCATTATTGCTGCGGACTACAACGCTAACCTCAAAGCGCCCAGCAACAATTACATCAGGATCGGCAACAACGCTGACCAGGAGTATGACATCTCAGCATACACGCACAACCTCTGTGGAAACGACACGCACTGCTCGTATTTTTCCAATGGGAGAATTTTCACGACTTGGATCGATTTCAATAGCTCAACGCAGAGCCTGGAAGTGCGGCTGGCAAATGGATCCCATTCCAGCGTGAAGAAACCCCTGCAAGCACTGCTTCTCATTCGCCATTACGAAATGGCCAAGGCGCTTGGAGACGACGTGTACCTCACGTTTTGGGGAAGCTCAGATAACCATATCGAAACGCATGAGCTCCTGTCGTGGAGCTTCTTCAGTGGCGAGATTGACTTCACAAGCTTCTCAGAGTTTAACACTTTCCAAAGTCTCCTTCTTTTCTTGAAGGCGAGAACATGGACTGGTATCACTATAGGCGTTCTGGGCACGGTGGCTGTTTGGGCGATCATCAGGTCCATCTCTCGGTTGGCAATGAAATCAAGGTACCACTGCCGCTACACAGCGCTCGATTATACCGCAGGACCACACAAGTTCTCGTATGCAGAGCTACGGAAGGCAACGGAGAACTTTGATGAAAGGAATCTACTGGGAAGTGGCGCATCGGGGTCCGTGTACCGAGGCTCTTTGGAAGGGCCAATTGCACGGGGAAGCAAGCTGGTTGCCGTGAAGCAGATCCGAGTCTCGGAGTCCAAGCAAGCCGAGGCTCTCTTTCACGCCGAAATGGCCAGTCTCGGCCAAATTCGGCATCGGAATGTGCTGCAGTTGCAGGGCTGGTGCCAAGAAAAAGGACGACTGCTGTTGGTGTTTGACTACATGCCCAACGGAAGCCTCAATGAATGGCTGCACAAAAGTCGGGGCCATTTCCAACGCCAAGCTCTGTCTTTGCAGATGCGGCAGTCCATTTTGGAAGGGGTGGGTGCAGCTGTGGAATACTTGCATGAGGACTGTCCGAGGGTTGTTCTCCACCGGGACATCAAGTCCAGCAATGTGTTGCTTGATGCAGATTTCAAAGCCCACTTAGGAGACTTTGGTCTTGCTCGCTTGATGGATCACCACATGCTAGACAAAAGCACTTTACCAGCAGGGACTTTGGGTTATATGGCTCCTGAGATGCCCTACACTGGAAAAGCCACTAAAGAATCAGATGTTTATAGTTTTGGAATCTTGTTGCTTGAAATTATGTGTGGAAGGCGTCCCTTTGATGTGCTCACAAGTGAACCGGAGGATCTTATGTTGTTACACTGTGTTTGGCGAGCTCATGAAACCGGGTCATTGTTGAGTGTAGCGGATCCAAGACTATTTCAAATTCTTCAACCTTCAAAGTTGGTACCTATTCAAGACCATGAATCCACATCTACAATAAATCTTACTACCTCACCAACAAGCTTTGTCAATTTGATTGAAAACATCACTGTCACAGCTATTGTAGACATGGACATTGAAGTCCATAAATTAATGGTTGTACATCTCCTCCATTTGGGGTTACTATGTTGCCTTCCCAATCCAAAAGCCCGTCCATCTATGGTACAAATGAATGGTATATTGCAACAAATACGAGACATGGAGAGTCTATCTAACACTATAACTATAACAATGCCTTCCTTGCCAACCACTAAGCCTTTGGGACTTTACCAATCGTTGGAGTTCTCACAAACAATTTTAATTTCCAATTCATCGGCACCTTCTTCTGTCTCATTAACTTATGACAAGTCCATGCCGGTTGATAATTCTACCTTGCAACAAGTTTTGGATAGTTTACACAAAGTTGATTAGGTCCATAGCCTCTTACAATATTTGTTAGTTTTCTTGTCTATTTAGACCTATTTAGACCTTAGGTAGATTAAATGAGTATATAGTGATACACTTAGAGGAAGACAACTTATTTACAGTTACCAAGCAT
Organism: Rhytidiadelphus loreus; assembly: GCA_947034895.1. Lineage (NCBI taxonomy): Eukaryota > Viridiplantae > Streptophyta > Bryopsida > Hypnales > Hylocomiaceae > Rhytidiadelphus > Rhytidiadelphus loreus. The sequence goes on along the minus strand of OX344761.1, from coordinate 48,593,738 downwards.
GTGTAGAACCTACAGGAGCACCACTCAAGCAAGCAGGTTTTGTAGCAGCTCACGTCCAGCAGATGACAGCGATCATGCATGTAGCTTACCTTGACTAGCTAGTTCCCATGTAAGCACCACACATGAAAATAATGTATCATCTGGGCGAAATTTTCCCCACCAGTCCTGCTTCTGCCTCTTCTTAAAATACGCATGAAAGGCAATTCAAAAGGAATTTCAAGAGTAACATAGACTGATCGAGGCGATCAAATCTTCCTCATCACTCGATAGACGCACTCCCCGTTAACTTTCAAGTCGTTGAGTCTTTCACCGTCAGATTTGGGGTCGTTACGTACTTTGTCTTCAGGTTCGCCGGAAACCGGCTTAGCTAGCAGCCCAGAACGAAACATATATGGTAGCCGACCCATACCAGATCACCCTCCTATTCCTGGGCAATAGACTGTTGTAATTTCAATCATAGGTTTTTGTAGTTTGCAGAGTTGGAGGAGCAATTTTGGCACATTATGATTGGTTGCAACGCTGTGAATATTGCAACCGGCCCTTGGTCAACTTTGCAATAGCCTACATCACCATTGTAGGTTGAAGAGAATCTTTCACTAAAAAATTCATAATAATTACATTTTTTATAATAAAATTCTGGAAAAATATGCAATCCTTCCAAATTTTATTTCTGTACATGAGGAAAATTTAGCACTCAGAAAAGTTGTGCTCCAAATATGCATAATTGCTTAAGTGATCAGGTATGGGTAGGCTCCTATACAATGAAATGAATCAATGAATAAGGTGCAATAAGCAGTATATTCTATATAGACTGCAAGTAATATCAACTAGCAACTGCAAATTGCAATGAATCGTTGTTCTCACGTCAAGGAAGAAGAACACTCACTCGTTGTGGTCTAGGTTTTCATCATGAATGTCAGATGAAATTAGATGGTACTTTTCCAAGATGAAAATATGACGGATTTTGTGATACTTAGGAGTTGTGACAAGGGTCATGACACTACATACTTACTATAATAGATTCATTAGAAGAGATTTGAGGATTTTGAGGGCTGCTTTAGTGCCGTTCCTGGCGTTGTTCCCCTGGCAGTTAAAGAAGACCGATGTCAGATTTTTCTTTTTTTAAAAAAAAAAAAAAAAAAAAAAAATTTAAGTTCTTAAAATGAGAAACAAAGTTAAATAAATTTATTTTTTATTTATTTTTTTTGAAAAAACTGACCTGGCCGTCTCTCGGCCAGGTCATCATAGGCGGATAACAACGGATTTTGGCGGTTCTTGGGGGGGGTCAAGTTGGGAACTCGCAGCCCTCCTCGAGAGCCAAAACACATGTAATGATAGTCATATGTTCAAATACATAATATAATTATGGGGACCATTAGGTCAAGGACTTTCTAAGAACTAAGAATCAAGGCAAGTGAAGTATCAAATGGCATCAATAGGGACATAAGGAATAGCACATATGAGTTTTACAAGCAAAGTGTCATTTGTTTTGCCTTGCTTTATCTATCAAAAGGTGAATGCAATTGTGGGTGCACATAGCATGGGTGCATAGGCAAAAGGTGCCCCTATTTGGGGCATTGAATAGGCTTTTAAATTCTAGGACCAATCACTACCCTTGCATACTTACACACACCTATCAAGTACACACCAATGCTTACAAGGGCTCATGTTTTCACTGTGGTTTGAATTTATTTTTTGAAACTCCAATACACAATAAATCATCAAAATTAGTTAGTATATTGTCAAAATTTTAAACCTACTAGTATTGTGCAAGGTGATTTGGAGTAAGTTAGATTTTATATTTGCTTGTGAAATTTTGCAAGAGTGTACCTAACAAGATTTAGAACTCAATGGTAGAGAGATAGAAGTTCATCCAAAGCAAAAAATTTATTCCAAGAGGGCTCAAAGTATGTTGTCCTTGTCAAGCAAGGATGCAATAACTTTTTCACAAACTTCAAATGTTATAATCTTTCAATCCACAATTCCACACAATGAAATGATTTGAAATTTTTTCCACACATCAATGTAGTAGTTCAATATACTTTTGTATGTTTGAAGTTCAAAAAAGTCCTAGTTTTCAATTTTGGTCAACCAAGCAAAAAATGGCAGTTTTTGACAATTTTTCTTGAAAAACACCCAAAGGCTTTTACGGGTTAATTAGATTTTGACAAAGTAATTGTATTGTCATGCTCAAAAGTACAAATTAGTCACTAAAAAAGGATGAAATAGGATATTTTAGTTACAATAGAGAGATATCTATTTTACAAAATTTAGGCACAATCACTCCAAACATTGAAATCTTTGTAAATGGAATTTTGAAGCTTTTTTGGAAAGGAAAGATGTGCATATAGGTGTTTCCTACATATTGTATCTATACAATCAAATTTTAAAAATTCATCACCAATGTTTTCCAATTAATGATAATGTAAAATCATGAATTTTAAATGAAACAATTAATCAAAAATGGAGTTTTGGTTTTTTGAAACTGAAATGTGGTATGTTTGATTGAGATTGTGTAAGAATTGACTGTTAACCCCTTAATGCCTCGATCCTTTTTCTAATTTTGACACATTTTTGCTTATATCTTTCTATAGAAATATCATTTACCATAATTTCATGAAATTGATCATTAACCCAGGAACGCCGGGAACGCCATTTCCTGGCATTTGGATGATTGTGCGGTGGTGAGCAGGGAGACTGGAAGCATTTTTTCATCCATTTTTTGCTTCTTGACCTTTCACAGAGGATTATGAAGAGTACCTCAGTGAGTTTGTAATTTTGTTAGTGTTTGTATTCACGTGAATCAAAAGTTAGTAAAAAAAATGGACCACAAAATATGCTATTTTCAATGTATTTTGAGAAGTTGTTGCTCCTTGCTTTACATCTAAAATTTCTCCAAAAAAATGATAGTTTTTGAATTTTAGCCCAACTATTGAAATGAAGGTCATGTATTCTTGTTTCTACTCCAATTGGCATTTTGAAAAAATTCGTAATATTGAATATTTTATTGCAATTTGAACTTTGAATGTATTTTCAATGCCTATTGCATTCTAATTATAGAATGATATGGGATTTGAGTTTCCACCATGATGTTTGTCACTATAATGTACACCCATGGTGAAATTTTCAGATTTTTTGAAATAATTTTCTATTTGATATGATTTTTCTTCACTTTTTCTTCAGAAATTATCAAAAAAATCAAGTTTCCTCAAAAAAATCTAAATTTTTTGTGAAGTAAAGAAAACATGTAATTTCATCTCTGAAAAATAAATATAAATTTTTTCATGTATATCTAGTTCAAAAATGGCAACAAACTGAGAGATGGGCAATGAGGCCTAAAATCAGTGGTTATAGGTCCGTCCTTTAGGGGTTAAGGAAGCTTGTTGTTTCAAGATTCAAGTGTTACATTGGATGAATGAAAGATAGTTGGACAAAACAGTGCCTTGAAGCCCTCTGTTCATTGTCCCCTAACTCATCCAGTTGGGGGTTAATTATGCAAGACAAAAAATATCAATCGTATTCTATATTATGCAAAAATCTCTGAATAGTACAATCAGGTGTCTGTTAACATGGATAACTGTTGGGTACTGTACCCTAAACGTAGAAATAGCAACCACAGACTTGTCTTTGAACCGGCCTTCTTAGAGCCCCTCTCCATTAGCCCCTGGACCTCCAGGATCGGAGGGGTCCGGGGGTCTCCATCAAGAAACCTGATATGCCTGGACGTCCGGCCGGAGGTCCAGCCTCCAGGCCGCGAAGTTCGCAATTGCAGACCTGGAGGGGCTGGACCCCGAGGCTGGATGGTTTTTTTTAGAATGAAACAATTTTCTTACTTTTCCTAGATTAAGTGCGACCGTAGAGAATCTGCCATTTGTTGGTTGTGAAATTTACTGTGCTACAGGGCCGCGAATCCAGGCGCAATGGCACCCTAGATCACCCTCCGACCTGGACATCCGGAGCCTCCAGCGCCTGGACGTCCAGGAGGCCAATGGAGAGTGCCTCTTACCCGTCACCCAGCAGCTTTTCAAGATTAGGGTGGATTGACCCCCTCGCTCGGCCTTACCAAGGGTGCAAGTAAAAAAAATGCCCTATTTTGGGCCGTTCTAGAGTAAACTCTTGACCTCACCTAGCTAATTCGGGGTCTCTGATCGCAAAAATGAATTCAAAATTTACAATAAAAATCATGTGCAAAAAATAAATAATTCCAGGGTTTACCCGCAGGGCTGAGCGAGGGGGTCAGTTCTCCCTGGCCCTTTTCAAAGCCCCCTCGCCAAACTTGTTTTCAACCTGCCGACATGAAGGACATACCTGAGTTAAACAACTGGAGTTCCAGTAAGTTAGTGCACTTACAAATTAAATGCCGTGAGATTCTAATGACTTGAACGTTTCACCGAAGTATAAGGTGTTTCAGGAAGATTGTGTTTCTATGTGACCTTCCATAGCTCAAATTTAAACAAATTATTGCACAAAAGAAAACATTTCATTAGCTTCCGTCCCAAACAAAAAAAATTATACAAGAATCTTGTATGAATCATATTTCACTGAACAATAATCCTCCTTTGTAAAAATGCTATGTATGTTCAACCCCTGACCAAAGTGGATAGACCCAGTTTGAAGGAAGGAAGTTCAAATGCACACAATTTTACATGTACTAATACAAAGCTAAATCCAGACACAAGTGCAAGCACCTTTTCCATGTACCAACCCAAAGTACACAGAATAATATACTAACTTACCCCCATCAGTTGTTGCAGCAGTTTGGCAGATCTTTGGGAGTTTTGAGATGATAAATTGAAGAAAAAAGGAAGATCCATCGTCACTATTCACGACAGAACTCAAAACTGCATCGTTCCCTTTTTGTGATTGGGTTCGTCAAGATTTCAACGGAGATGCCCTTGTGACTGAAAACAAAGGTGCGCTGCAATGTAATTAAGAGACACAAACAAAAGAACTAGAGAAAACCTATCTCAACAAGGTATAATTACAAGCAAAACAATCTCTTTCCGGGCTCAATTCACACCGGTCAAAGCATCTACGTTTACTAAATTTGTTTAGTCTCTACAAGCATCCTAAAGCATTAATATCAAGCAATTTCAAAATACTAGTGATTATGGCAATATGAGTCATCACAGTTATGCTTCTTTTGCCTCCAACTATACTGAGAAGCAATTAGAGTTTTTTCTTTGAACACCACACTTGAGGCAAACCCCTTAAGAGTAGCCTATCATAGAAACAAAATGAACTCATACTTAGGATGCTGTAATTGCCAACAGAGATGAGTGACCCTTATACTTGATAGGAAGGTAAGTTATAAGCAAGACAATTGCAAACATGTTGAGTGAGTTGAACTTTGATATATGTAGACATGTGTTTCGGTGGAACATTGGAATGAAGATTTTTCAACTGGATCAAAGAGTGTCACTCAATACTAAGTTTATAAGCACGAGGTGAGTAGCAAGGCTCTTCTGCCGAAAGCAAAGTTGCAACTCCTGCAATTTAGAAGCTTGCTCCGTCATCAAAATTAGGTGATGTGGCAATAGCTCCCCTTCTCCTTCCAAAAGTCCACTTTCCAAGACCCTTGAAACCAAAGTTGTTTGTTTTAGACAGATGATTACGGCAGAATGTGCGAGGGAATTTTCATTGTCGAGGCTAGACAAATACTAGGTGTTGTGCTATGTGGGGGGCCCTAAAAGAGAAGGCAAGGAAAGAGAGAGAATGCCCTCCTAGAGCTGTAGAAAGTTTTCCCAAGAATGATGTTTATTCCACCACATTTGACATGATGTTTCCCTTGTCTTTGAATATGCATGGCTATGATCCAAGGTGGGCCCTCTTGGCTATCTCCCTTGAAATACATTGCTAGTTTCTAGTGTGTTTTAGGCTCTCCATTTGACTCAAAATTGAAAAGAATTATACACCTACTTCGCTATGTTCTTTGAAAGTTTTGAAAGTCGAGCTTCAATTACCTTGACAACAGAGACCCACCAAAAGCGTTGTTCATGCAGGTAGGGCCTAAGTGTATCTGCTCATATTTATACACAAGGGCCTTGCAGAAAGTTCACCAAGTCTCTGAGAATGAGACTCAAACTTTCATCCTCATTACCACTGACACTGATAACATCTTGTGTGAAGAAGAATCTAGCGTCACCATCCCACTCACTCTCCGCATTGAAACCAAAAGATTTCCATTGATTGAGATATCGGTTGGAATTGACATCCAATTCTTGCAAGACATTGGCATTTGCTGACACTTGTTGTTTCATCATAGTGCTTGATTCTAGGGCATTCACAGGTCTCATAGCCTCGAGGCAATCATCAACCATCTCCTTCACATTGATTGCTACAAAATCCAAGTTTTATGATGGTCACTTCATTTAGTTTACAAACAGGCTCTCAAACAACTTGTTCCACAAGTTTGTAGGAGCCTTTATAATAGAAGCTCACATAAACAGTCCCTAGGAGGGTATGTTCTTTTTTAATGTGCCTTGCAGCAAGTCCATACTCTCTGCTATGGCCTCTTGTTTCTGTATAGCCTTGCGCACCAATCTCTCTGACATTAACAAATTCCTTCCATGTATTCTGTTGTATTATCCACTGTAGTGCTTCCACAATGATTTCCTCGGTGTATTTCTTAAGCCATTCCACACAAGAGTCAACAATGAAGGTTCATGTCAGAAAAAACATGTTAATCTCGAGCTATATTCAATATTTCTTCCACGCGGCCACTTCCATCTCTAGATTAGGGATCCCGGTATAGCTGCCGAAACATTGTTGTATCCCGGTATAGCAAGGGCATCTTCCTGGTTAAAACATCCAAGAAAAATATCCCGATTTGGCACAACGAAATCTGAACCATGTGCACCAGCTTGCAAAAGGGCAACTGGCATATTCGCCTCAAATTCAACCCCTCCTTCAGAATTTTGCCCCAGCATCCACGCATGCAAATGTGACCTTAACCATAGCTTGCGTGATTCAAACAACAGAGTGAAGATTTGCAACAAATGAAGCTCATCAATAATGCCGCAAGCACCCAATGCAATTACATAATGCCCGATGCTCACCCGCAGCTAATTCTTACTCCGCTTTGAAATTTGCTTGCGGATTGCTCGATCAAGGGTCGTTGTTGATGCAACAACGAAAATATGTCCAACAAGTTCCCCCTAGCTCCTGCCTCACTCAAAAGCGAATGCACCTGCCAAGGTCGCAAGTACCGTTCCGCACCTTTCAAATACATATGCTTGTCCAAGCATCACTAGATTTTCTCAGACGTATCCACGAGATACTTCACTCTAGAGTCAATGTCGTACAACCACTCTTTGCGCTTGCACCCCAGATCCGCAACAGGCGTAAGCACATTGACACTTATAGTCTGCTTCAAATCCGGAAAACCACTCTCCATCCGGTCGGTGATGGCAACTACGGCTTGACATCACTGCTTCATGAGCATACTGGAGCTAGTCGCAGACTCAATCAAGTTGAGGTAGCTTGCAGCGACGAGTTGCATTCAGGCGCTCCTCTTTCTTCTCCTCGATTTCATTGCTCGTTTGCGCAGCCACGAGTTGGATCTCCACCACCATCTTGGACTCCAACAACCCCTCGGTGTTGCGCATCGGGCATCCTTGATGCTCTTTGCTCAAAATCTCTCTCCCCTCATCGTGTCCCCTCCTCCATCACCTCTTTCTCACCACATCACAACAATCAAAATCGCATCACGCTTTCTTAATTTCCGTTCCAAGCTTTCAAAATGAAAACGCATCACACTTTCTCATTTCTGTTCAAAATATTCAAACAAGATAAATGCTTTCTTTGACTTCCTTTCAAAACATTTGGAAAAACGAGCTCGTGAAGCCATCGCCAATGGATCACAATTCCTTGGCAGAAGTTCCACCCTAACTTCGTAAGTTAAGAATTATATTGCTGCTCGATAGCTTGCAATCCATTGGGACCTAAGAGCATCGCCATCAGTTGTCTCCAAAGGTCTCGGCAACGGTACACAGCACTTGCTGTGCTTGGGTAGCAGAAAATGGCTCCACACCAACATCACGTCATGGTACTATTTTTGCCGTTTATCCCGTCACTTCTACATTTGCCCGGCAACGAAGGGCCTTTGTAGAGGGCAATATTACACTCAACGCTAACTTGGTCAATGAAGACTGTGGGCACAGTGGATGTCAACGTGGATGCAATAGAGGATAATGGGGGGTGCGAAAAAGGGGAAGAACTTTTGTGAGGATGAGGACAAACAACTGTACTCTTTTTTTTAGTAGATGTGTTATTCTATTCATTATATTGATTAAGCAGCTACATATAAAAGACAAATTTTTATTTTATTTTTTAGAGATGAATACAAGTCTAAAAAAATTCATATTATTTTGGAAATTTTTGGAAATTTTTGTGAGGTAGAAGAGAAATAACTTTGTTTTTCTTTTTTACACAGCCTTATAAAACCCAAAGTAAGGGACTGGACAGAAGAGTGGAAATTTTTGGAGACACATCATGGAACACTATAACACGAACAAGCATTTTTCCCAGTGTACCCTCAAGAATATGTGGACGCTTTGAAACCAAAAGTTTCAATGCACACACCACACTCTTGAAGGATGGGAAAAATAATAAAAGACTTTTTATATAAAAACATAACATTATATAAGATTTCATTCAAACTTAAAATTATAAGTTCTATAAATATTAACAAGTACATGTATAAGTTATACATACCTTTAATGTAAAAGATAAACCTTTTATTTTTAGTCCATTACTATGTGTTCATGTGGGGTACAAGATAAAAAGTTTTATTTTTAGTCCATTACTATGTGTTCATGTGGAGTACAACATTAAAAGTTTTATTTTTAATCCATTACTATGTGTTCATGTGGAGTACAAGATAAAGTTTTTATTTTTAATCCATAGATCCATTGCAATGTCCAACAAAAAACTCAATCCTAAAATTTGTAGCTCCAAAAATAAGCCACACTGTCCGGTGCCTTAGTGGCACTTGAAAAATTGTGCTCAATCCAATTTTAGAGGGTTGTTGGTGGGGATCACTATGTGATCACGGCATAACCACATCTCACGGGACTCCAAAGCCCTCGCCACTTTTGGGTACAGTGGTCATTTGGAGTGCAACTGGTGGCGATGCTCTAAGGGCATCTGCAATGCAAATACAATAAAACAACCCAGTACTGGCAAACTGGAGGGGCATTCCACGAGGCCTCCACAGTGCCGATTTTTTTGGGGACAAAAAGACCCAATGTGGAACCGGCAATCTAAACGTCAAATGGACTTTTTGCATTATAAAAAGAAAGAAAGAAAAGAATCTTACATTAAAAAAAGACTTTTCATTGAATCAAGGGAAGGTTGAATTGATTGGCACACTTAACAATGTGGAAAAGGGTTGACAATCATTATTATTTCTACCGGGAGCCAACTTGTGGGCCCTTCAAATTTTGGAAATTTGCCGGAGTGGGGAGGTCGCATACCGAGACCGTGAAAGTGACGGGACCCATAGAGGTTGCATTGGAGCACAATTTTTAATACAAACGGCTTTTTGCCCGGGAAAGTGCCGATAGAGGCACTGTTGACGGGCGCATTGCAGATGCTCTAAGTTGGTTCAAAGCAATGAACGGGGAGATCCGGCGCCTATAATAAAATCAACCGAGTGAAATTAGTAAATTACTGTCTTAATTTCAATGTTAACTTTCAATGTTTCAGGTCGTATAACTGAACGGAAAACAAAGAGTATAGGAAATGAACCACTTATGAAAAAGAAATAACAATTCTTCATCCTTTTTCCATAAAGAATAATAAGATATTATCTTTTCCACACAAGATACTACCAATTCCTAACCAAGTAACAAGGATACAGCTAGCATCTTTAAAAAACCATTTGAGATTTCAAGCTTCCAATCAAAAGTTATGGACAAAGTTTAGAGAGGGATTAGAAGGAATATTTTTTTGACATTTTCAAACATCCTCTCTAAATTTTGTCCATAACATTTTTTTGGAGGCCCAAAATCACAAACGAAATTTTGAAGATGAAACTTAGCTTGGTTTTTCCAACTTTTTTTAGTTTAAAGTTTAAAAAAAAAGTTATTCTATTGTCCCCAAATGAGGTCTAAAGTTTTGCTTTGAACACAATTCTTGTCTTTTTGACAATGAGCAATCAAGCTCTCATCTTCAAATTGTCATACTCTTTCAAGATTTATAGGATTCATGATGGAGAATAGGCTTCATTATAAAAATGACCTCTCTACTCTTCATTCTCACTTCATATCAATGAAGTGATTCCTTTATTTTGCCATAAAAATTTTTCTTGATGGTAGATGTTCAAATGATAGATTTTTATTTGTCTCAATGGATTATTATTGGATTCTTTGGATTTTCAACAAATTGTCTTTACATTTATTTGTAGATTTGGCTATTTAGACCTAGAATTAGTAGAAAAATTTAGCATTTTTATTTATTGATTTAAGCTAAACTTGCTTATCTAAATATGGTAGTATGCAAATAAATTGCTTTGAATTGATGAATTGCTTTCAACTTAGTATTTGATTTTAGTTGAATTTTATTTGTTGGTTTTATAACTGATTGCTTTTGCAAACTTAAAGAAAATGACTATAATACCAAAAAATTTAGGTTTTTTACCAAATGACTATGGAGAACTATTGAATGACATGTAGAGAAAACAAAAAAAAGATTAATCACCCCCAAATTCCATGTTTACTAGTTCAATGTTAGGAATTTTTCAAAATTTTAAATAATTAATAACTAAATTGGATAAGCTTCAATGCATTTAGAGACATAACTTCAATTGAGATCACCTTTGAAGTCAAATTTGAGCTTAAATATCAAAAGTCTCAAATGACAAATATCCTATATTTATGGTAGTATAAGATATTTGACACCTAAAATCATGAAAATGTCTTAAAATATTGCTCAATTGACTTGAAATTATACTTCATATGCTTATGGTGACTAATTAAAACATCTATCATAAATAAACTCTTAAAAAATACTTTAATATTATTTGTGATTGAAATTTAGAAAAAACATAAATACAAGAGATCATTTTTTATTTTTAGGTGATTGTTCTGAACAAAGTCTAAAAGAAACTCTAACACATTTGTAATCTCATTTCATCAATTATTCTCAATCCTACCTATAATAAATCAACATTAATATTTTTCATATTTAGAGGTAAAAAATAATTAGAAAGAAATTGGCTTTTATAGAGCATCAATATTCTTTTAAATTTCATGAACTGCAAATCAATTTCAACACAATAAAATAACTGTTTCTAGAATTTCTTTTGATATAATCACTCATTCATTTATTTTGATTTAATTTTTTATAATTTTTTAATTCCAATTAATCAATATTCCAAAATAGAATTTGGCAATAATAAAAATCTATCATTTTTGAAAAATATTTGTTCAAATTAGTTCTTAGTTCAACTTTAAATGATTCCCCAAAAATTGTCATCTTCAAAATAATATGATTTTGTTTAGAATTACAAATATACATTTGTATATTATCAAAATTTGGAAAAGTCATCCACATTGTCAATTTTTGGGATTGAAATTTGACAAACTTATCAACAATTGAAAACCATCAAATTTGCAATAGAAAAATTAGTTTTTTTCTTGAGGTAAGATTTTAGCAACAATTTAGAGAAACAATTTTTTTGTTTGTATGCAAGAGTTTGAATAGTGCAAGCCCCTCTATCACTAATTGATTGTATGGGGGATGAATCTTATATAATAAGTGTAAACATTTGGATGAATTTTAGATGAAAGTGGATGAAAGTAAAATGAATGTTGGATGGCAATCACATCAAGGGCAGAGCCCCATTTGTGCTATGCGCAACTATTTGATCCTACCTTTTGTTCACTATGTATTTAGATTACTATATACTATGGCACAAAGAAGGGTTCTTACCTTATTTGAGACAATATGAGAATAGTATGCACCACATATTAGTGTGCTTTACAAATTTGTATAACTCCCTATAGAGTTACACTAATAATGAAATTTAGTGTCATATTACCTTCAATGTTACTTATCCCATCTCCTAACCCTCTCTAATTCTCATTGTAGTTGACAATTAGTGTTAATGTTGAATATTAATTTAGTGCAAATTGAACTATTTCAATACTAATTATTTTTGGGGTGAAAATTTAGTAGACAATTAATATTCATATTGCCATTTCGTATTGGTAACATTAGCAATATTGTTGACATGTAGTGTTAGAGTTCGTAATTAGTGGGGCTGCCTTGAGTGGTAAAAAATGATTAAGTTAACTTAGTACCCGTTTTAAGAACACTCAGCAATACGGCGTTTGGCTGGGCTGGTTCTCTGGTAGGAAAAGACCGAAAGGGAGATGTACTCTACTGTACAGACAGTCAGGACTCTAGAAAGTTCGGTGGTCTCGTTAGACGAACTCCCTTCCACCAGTCGCTCCCGTCGTCGGTATATCAATTGCGTCCGTCGAGGTCGAACTTACACTGCAGTGCTCCGATCAGCGAAGGAGTGAGTGAGCCCGTTCTTCTTTTGCAGTCCTTCAGGACGTCCAGACCCGGTGGCTTTAGTGGATTTGGAATTTCGCGGGGGCATTTGGGAGCAATTACGATGGTGGGCTTTCAGACGGCGGAGGATCTCGAGAAGCGAGGGCTGGATGCCTTTGTGGACGAGGATTTCGAAAGCGCCGTGAATTTATACACGGAGGCTTTGTCTCTGGAGGCCGAAAATGCGTCGGTGTACATCAATCGCGCCGCTGCTCATCTCAAGCTCGAGAATTATACTGGTAAGAAGGAATTAGGGTTGAGTGGCGGGATTGTCGGTAGACACGGATGGGCTTGGATCGATCTCTAACTAATGCGTGCGTGGAACAGAGATCCTCTTTGTTTTTGGTTGAGGTTTTGGTGACCTATTTTGCAAATTTGTAGACTGATTGAGGAATCTCTTCCCTTTCCTTTTTGAACGAAACCCTAAGAGAGAACTCCCCATGAACGCTTTGGCACACCAACACCGAGGCTCTCATGGACTGCTATTGTCCTTGCACCGTAGTTTTTGCCGGCAAGAGGATATAGCATTGAGTCCGTACAGAGAGTACGCTATGTTTTTGAGATTGAAGCGGTTCTGAATTACAGTTTTGAAATTTAATGAAGGTTATGTTGGACAGGGAAATAGCTGTCGGCAGAGTTGCATGCTGGAGAGTTGACCTAATGTGGTTTTCTATGGTGGTAGAAAAGAAGAGTTTTCAGTGTGATGCTCTCGCTAAATGGCAGTATGTTGGTTGTAACAGATGCTGTTGCTGATGCGAACAGAGCGATTGAGCTAAATCCAAAACTATCGAAGGCGTATCATCGGAAAGGGTAGGCTAGTTGAATGAGTCTCTCGGATATTTAAATTAAATTATAGCGGTTTTGGCTTGGAACAGATTCTACTTTCTGCAATTTGTTACTGCGGCAGCTTTGTTTGACAGTACTCGGCCATTAGTCGCCTTGAACAATATCTGCTGACGCTTGGACACTTTGCAGAGTATGTAACAGAATTGATTGAGAGTGAACTGATTTAATTGATTTAGGGAGCTTTAGTGAAAGGGTTCAATAATCATGAACGATAGCAGGTAGGGCATCTAGGGGTCTAAGTGAAGAGATTGTCTTTTGTTTTGCCGACAAGTTCTTTACGAGTCCAAGAATTCCGGTGTTTTGAGCCTTTCTTATTTGTCTGGTGACCTCAGTATAGCGTGCTTTCACCTTGAAGAATATCAGACCGCGAAGACATCCTTCGAAGCAGGAGCCGCTTTAGATCCAAAGGTCCCTACATTCAAGTCGTGGATTTCAAAATGCGATGAGAAAATCAGGGGTACGACTATTCTATCCTTTCCCCAAAGGCTTAGGAGGCTTCTATCGTTTTGCCATAGATGAAGGATGTTGTTACTATATTGATTTTTGCGTATGTGCAGAGGAAAATGGGGAAGTAGTTGCGGCCTCCAAGGCAAATTCTGCTGCAGTTTATACCACATCAGAGGAGGATGTCGCCCAACCGGGGAGTTCTGGAGCTGAATCTCAGAAAGAAGAGGCAGCTTCAAATTCTTTGCCTGCACCTGTGCCTGCGCCCAGTCCGCCTGCACCAGCAAAATTCAGGTGTGGGGATTGGACTGTTTGATAGTTTCTTGCTTTCATCTAAACATATAACTGTGGGCTAGAGGCAAGATTGTGGCCCAATCTAGAATATTATTGTTGTTGTTGGTTTTCTGTTATTCATGGGGAGGGTTATAGCTAGACGACTTTCTCTCACAAAGTTGATTGTACAGGTCTATACTTTAGTCATTTCAAGATTATTTGTAGGTATCTAGTTTATTCTCTGTGTATATTGCTCTCATCTTTGTGAAGATTGGTCGTGTCTCTAATGGCTTTGAGCGCTTTGTTTTATTAATGCAGACACACTTGGTATCAGTCTCAGTCTCATGCTTTTATTGAGATATTTGCCAAACGCGTCAAGAAGGAGGATTTGGAAGTGGACTTCGGAGAGCAAATTGTGAGTTAGTGATCTGCTGCACGTCTCTTCATACCCGCCGCATTTTTCTTTCGTCTGATGACTATTCTTCATTGCTTAATGCGATGGTGATCTTTTTTGTTTAAATTAGGGTTGATTGGCACTAGGGTAGTGTACCGTTGTGATCATCCGGCTTCTGATGTTTGAGAAGAGATGGACGAGTATTGCATCTAGACTGTTTAGTGTCTTCTATTTCTGAATATTGCACTGACAAGCAAAATCTACGGGTTGTAAAAAAATCTGCGGTTCTTGCAGCTTAGTGTATTGATCAATTCTGCCGACTCAGAAGAGCCTTACGTTTTGCAGCTTCGCCTGTTTGGTAAGGTACGAGGATGCTTGAGGCTGTCAATGCTGCCGACCTCTTTCTCAAAGTTGAATTGCTAATTATTGATTAATTTGAATGACATTGTGTATTATGTGTTCTCAGTTCTGAGCTTGGAAATGCAGATCGTTCCAGCACAATGCAGTTACACCCCCCTGACTACGAAGATTGAAATCAAGCTCGCCAAGGCCGACAGTATACAGTGGAAGCAGCTTGAGTTTGACTCAAAGCCACAGAATATTAAAACTGTGGTCATTCCAAAAGGTGTGGACTTGGTGCCTACTTGATTTCGCTTATGGTGCTCTCCATGTATGATTTTCTATTTGGTTTTAGATACGATTTGTGTTCTTGTTGTTTTGCTAAATTTTTGGTATGCCTGCAGAGGAGAAGGTCAAGTACCCAACATCAAATAAGAAGCCCGCTAAGGATTGGGACAGGCTGGAGGCAGAAGTGAAAAAAGAAGTATGTCTATATGTCAATGATTAGTGTTTGCCATGATGAGCCTTCTGATGCTCTATTGTTGGAGATGATGTGCATTTGTTGATTTCTTGGACCTAATTTCTCTTCAGGGAGATCTTCTTTCGGATTTTGTGATCCTTCTTCACATGATCCTGATCCTTTAGGGTTGGACATTTGACTATGTAGGAGAAGGATGAAAAACTTGAAGGGGATGCCGCTCTTAACAAGCTGTTCCGAGAAATATACTCAAATGCTGACGAGGATACAAGGCGGGCAATGAATAAATCATTTGTATGTCTCCTTTACACTATTTTTCCCAATTTGTTGTTTTACTTGTACGTGAAGTATATTTTTCAGAAAATGAGATTTGTGTCTTGGCACATGAATTCTATTATTCGTGCAGGGGGCTATAGCCTATACAAAGTAGCTGATGCATTATCTTTTTATGAAAAGAGTATTCACCAATGAGTATTCGTTTAGTGGAAATGCAAATATATTTGTAGATTACTTGAGATGTTCTGAAGTTCACATTACTTCCTGTGAATATTTGGGCAGGTGGAGTCCAATGGCACAGTACTTTCCACAAATTGGAAGGATGTTGGCAAGAAGACGATAGAGGGCAGTGCTCCATCAGGTATGGATATGAAAAAGTGGGAAATATAGTGACATATCGGTCGTCTGGAGCTGACGACTCCCCGCTCACGTTAACTAGTATAATTGGTGAAGATTTTTAAAGAATGTGTCTGGAGAAGTTTGACATATCTCCTGTCAGTGCCAATTGACCGGATGATGGACTGATAGTTGTTGTCGTGGATATATCCCTTTTTAGAATGTATTTGTGACCTGAGTTGTAGCTAATTTACAGATCCTTTGTTCTAATTTAGCTTCAACGAGTAGTCTGGTATTTGCTGTAGACCTGTCTGTTGGAGGATATGGTACAGAAACATGATCAGGTAAGCAAATATGTTGAGTTTGCACTAATTTTGTAATTCACCTCGGTAAGGTTTCTTGGACGATGGATTCCATGGAATTATGGATGGAATTTCTTTCTACGGACATTGCCATCCCCAGCAGGGCATGCATTGTGTTGACTTGTCGCACTACCGTATTAGTTTGTGCTTGTCCCCCTCACCATGTCTTTTCTACTTGGTGACGTTCTCATCCAAATTTTGAAGAGAAATGGGTGGATCAAATTTCGCAGTTCCAGGCACTTGTGGGTTTTGCTCTCCGCAAGTAATTTGGATTTTTGGAAATTATTTCTTCACTCATGGGTCATTTCTATGGACGGGGTTTCACACAATACGATTTGAACTCCAGAATATAACTGTCACTCTTCATCACCATCATCTCTCTTCCATGTGGCAAGAGAGCATAACATTCTAAAGTAGTCGGGATATGTTTTCCATTTCCAAAATGTTTCAATCACTAAGTTAACTACAGTATACAGTACACCTGGGCACGTCCAAATCAACAACTGAGCACTGTTCCGTTATTAAATTGCCTAGTTTTTGGTTGGATCTTGTTGGACACCATGTTAGTAAACCATGAATTTTCAAAGTGTTGAAAATAGGTGTTTTTCAATTTAACCCTAAACTCTTAGGAGTAGTGGGTGTACATATGAAACAAGAATTTGTAAAGGGCAGCTTTAGAAGGAGCTCAAGCAAGCGAGCAGCATTTTTGATGTTGGGTCGTTGCTTGACTTCGGGCAGCATTTTTGGGCAGAAAAAAAAATTAATTAATTTTTTTTCAATTTTTAAAAAGATTGAATTGTCTTTCAATATTTTTATTTCAAAACTAACATCACTACGGTCACACAAAAATTAGAAGAAAAATAGCATAAAATGTTTAGAACAACCTAGTGTTGAAAAACTTACTATTTGGGGAGAGTATTGATGTTCTCATTACTATATCTTATGCATTTTTTTCCAAATCAATAGAAACCACAATTTTGACCAATCAAAAAAAATTCAAATAATAAAGATAGAAATTGTATTTTTGGTGAATTTTTGAAGTTATATTTTCAAAATTCATTTGCAGAGAATCTAGAAATATTTTTATTATTTTGATTGTACAGACGCTTTTTAATTTTCATGCTTCATATTACCTTCTTTGATGCAAACTTCAAAAAAGTTACAAAATTTATATTCTGTAACACATATGTGTTTTGTTTTAACCCCTTGGGCTTTTAGGGGTTAAAAGTGGGATATTTAGAAATTGCCTCATGTTAAATTACCTTCTATATACAACATTGAAATATGTACTATATCTCATTTGATGTGGTGCCTTCATTAAACCTTAGAGGTTAGGAAAGCCTTGTTTTTAGATGCAATAGAGTGTTTTGGATATTTGACATAGACAATGTATGCATTGAGGTACTAGTATGTAGTATCAATAGATGTTAGAAAATATCATTCAAATGATTAATTGTGGCTACAAAATGGCTTCAATCCCTAAAGGACCATAGTCCCCTTGGGGGACAAAATGGATTTCGGACAGGTTCCTGTAATCTCAATTTTTAGTGAAACTTTTTGAAACTTTCCCATAAGATAGGAAAACTTATTAGCTTCGTGGGAATATAAATTTTATTTCAATTGGTGCCCCGGAGCAAAAGTTATGGCATCGTAAACATAATTTTTACGTCATCGTGCAGAAAAAGAAATCTACAAAAAATTGAAATTAATTTTTTAATTTTTTTTCTTCTTAAAGACCATATTTTTGTCTACATGTGAAGCTTTGATTCATCCCATTTGGATTAGTAATGTGAAAGTTATGAACAATCTTGTTTTTTGGGCAATTTGAACATCTTTTTGAAAAAATAACTTACATGATTCAATTTTGAATGCATTTTTCACAATTTTCAAAAAAAATTGTTTAACAAGGTTAAGTTTTCTATTTAGAACAATCTCACCGTTCAGATTATTGTGTTTCAATCCCATTTTAGAGTTATTAACGATTTAGTTTTTCTTTCAATCTTGGATCTACTTCTACTTAATAATTTTTTAAAGAATGAAAATCAACTGTGTTTTTTCTTTATTTTTTTTTCTATACTTTCAACTCAATTCTTCAACACAAATTTTTTTTAATTCAAGGTCCTCGGTGCAAAAAGATTTAACAAATGGCAATCTGAAATTGCAGGCCAATGTTCAAAAAAACTTTCTTTTTTCAACTTTGAATGCTAATATCTTCCAATTTGTATGGTCAAATTCCATGAAATTTTTGCCACATGATCTTGGACTAGCAAAGTACAAGATCCTACAGTTAGATTCTAAAAAAAATATTTTGTTTTGTTTTTTTGGATGAATGCAGCAGAAATGACAGTTTTGAGTAGTTTTTGATAGAAGAATGGCCCTGGTCCTTTAGGGTTAAAATGTCAAAAAGTAGCAAAAAAAAGAAAAACATGTAAGGTTGGAACCCCCTTCTACTAAAATGCTTCTTAGACACTTATAACTTCTTGGATTGATATGAAATTTTAACCACATGGACTAGACTAGTATGTGCAAATTTTATAATTTTTTATTTATTGGAAATGGACACCATATGAAGGAGATACAAGCCCCCCAAGTTGCAGTCATCAAAATGTAGTTTGGTGAGCTAAAACTGAACTTGTGATCTTTAAATGGCTCCCCAAAACTCAGTATAAGGTTGCAACACTAGTAATTGTCAATTTAAGGGTTTGGGGCATGATGTTTATTAATAGACATCCAATAAATTATTGGATCCTACAAGCAAGAGAAAAAGAATTTCAATGCACTTTGACATGTATTTTTTGGACATTGTGAGTGTAAGTTGAGAATTTTTAAAGAGCCCACTATAGATGCACCTAATACCAACACTAAGATCTGATATTCTAATGTAGTACATCCTTGTAATCACATCTTATTTACTTCCTAGGATTTTTCAAGATTTTTATGGATGTTGCTACCTTATTTTGGATTGATTTGAAAATTTTACCATACAAACTAGAAGAGAGAATGCAGATTTCCAACAATTTGATTAAATTCAAACATTGGATGCAACAATAAAGCACTTCGAATTGGACTGCCAAACTATGTGCTGGATATGTTCAAAGCACGGCTGTCTCACCAAGGGTGAACTGACCCCCTCATTGCCCTGTCCAAGGGTTATTGTGAAAAAAAGCCCCCTATTTTTTGCTGTGATTTTTCTCATCTCTACACGTCCCTTAGCTCATTAGGGGCCATCGATTGCAAATCTGAATTCAAAATTAGCAAATTTTATCATCTGATTGCAAATAAAAAATTCCACAGTGTCTTCCCCAGGGTAAAACACTGTGGAATTTTTTATCTGCAATCAGATGGTAAAATTTGCTAATTCTGAATTCAGATTTGCAATCGATGGCCCCTAATGAGCTAAGGGACGTGTAGAGATTTGAATAATCACAGCAAAAATTAGGGGCTTTTTTTCACAATAACCCCTCGCCGGGGCAATGAGGGGGTCAGTTCACCCTTGCCGTTCACCCTGGCCGCACTCAGACTCTCAGCACAACCCCAGATTCTTCATCCACGATTGTCACATCGTTCATCCAATCCAAGACCCCGGACATACCCGCTGAGTACCTTCCGATCCGGGTCTCAATGCAGGGGTCGAGCACATTCTTCCGGGTGCACATGTTTCGGAGCCTCGTGCGTGTGAGATCGGTGAAGAAGAATTCTCGCATCCTTCGATGGATTTCGCACCTCATTATTCTTTTCGGTGGATTTAGCCATCTGTTCTGGCACTCCTGGATGATTTATTTTGGTTTATTTCGATACATTTTGCGGAGATCACAGTGTTAGGGGGCGTCAAATTGAGTACCAGCATGCAAACCAGCGTTGGAGCGCCGGATGATCTCGAAGATGTTTTTAACAATGCAGCCAAGTGAGTGTGAATCTCGACTTTCCTTCATTGAATATCTCATTTCATTTGCGGTGTTATGCGCTCATTTGGTGGACTTCGGAATTGTAGGGTTTTGGCTCATTGGCGTGTTAGCAACTTAGCAGGCGATGGAATTTGAAAATTTGCTGTTTCCATTGTCGCGATGTCTTTCTGTATGCGGTGATTGCGAGCTTGAGCTACTGAAATTTTCGGACCTTAAACCCCTGTTTTTGATATAGCAGCCAAGTGAGTGTGACATTCGATTTTCATTCATGGAATCACTCCTTTCAATTGCGGTGTTGTACGCTCATTTGGTGGTCTTTGGCGAGAGGGACTTTTTTGGTATTTTAGGGTTGTGGCTTATTAACGTGTGAGCATCCGCTGGCATTTGGAATTTCATGTTTCCGTTCTAGTAGTGTCTATTGAACATGTTTTGTGTTTGGTGATTATGAGCTTGAGCTCCTGAGATTTTCGGGACTTCAACCCTAAACCTTAAACCCCCAATTTTTTCATTGTAGGTCCACTTTGGATGAGGTCCAGGGATGGGCAGGAGGTCTTGCAACCACTGGCGGTGTTGTGGGAGATTTGCCAGGTGCAGCTTTATTCACAGAAGGAAATGGGCTGAGAGAGAGAAGTAGTCATCATGAACCGTTGAATCAAGGGAGCTCTGAAGGTATGAGACTCTTACGAAATTCTGGAACCGGAGCTACTAAAGCTGTTCCTTTGGGAAAGAGGTTGGCAAGTGTGTCTGATGTATCTCCCTCCAAGAGCAGAAGCCGTAAAGTTGCTAAATCCACCACTGTGGCATCTGGAAAGACTGGAAAGAGCAAGGCAAAAACATTTGTCCCTGCTGTATCCTTGGACAAAAAACAAGCATCTCAGCCAACAATATTAACTTTTTTCAAAAAGGCTGGAAATGAGGAGCCCTCTGCAGCGGCCAGCAAGGGGGAGAGTGGTTCAGATGCAACTGAAGCCAGAGATGATTCACTGGATACCATCGATTCAGGTAGTCAGGTCGGGGTCGGCATTGCAGCGGAGAATATGGTGAACACCTTCCCGACCTCCGTATCTGCAGAATTGGAGAGTACTTCAACTTGTCAGACTGCCCCGTCGGAGGTTGGGGAGACCAGTAGAGGAATGGCAAAAGGTGGGAGAGACCCTTTTCAATATAACGACGAAGTTTCTCAGCTTCTGTTAATTTTGGATGGACTTATAAATAAAGAAGAAGCTAAAATTCTGTTGCAGAAGGTGCATGGCAACGTTAGTGAGGCTCTCGACTTGCACTATGAAATGAAGTCCGAGCATGACCAAGCGAAATCATCAGTTTGCAAATCAATCAGCATTGGATGTGTTATTGAAGCCACTGCAAATCACCTCGAGGCAGAGGAAACATCAGTTGCCGAAGGAAGTGATTTCTCGTTTGTAAACAAAGACTTAGTTAGTGAGGACCTGGAGGTCTCTAAGCCATGCCCATCTGACAGATCGAGTTGCCATCTGAAATCTCTGGTCGTTAAATCAGAAGAGCATCTTTCAGTTTCAAAAACTTCTGTTGGCTTGGACCCAAATCTTGGTTCAGTTGCATTACCTATCGGCCAGTATGATCCGATCGCGCATGGTTGGTTCCTTTTCCTGATCTCAGCTTGGCAATGGTGTCAATGCCAATCCTCTTCTGTTTCCTTGACATATACATTCTGACCCTATGCTTTCCGTTTTCTGGTGGGTCTCGCACTTCAGCAAATTCAAAATTTTTATTTCTGAATTCCTTGAAGGTGTACACTTTCATGTGTTAAACCAATACCAGTTTGCTACTAACCACTTTGTATGATGCATGGCAGCATGCTGGAAAGTTGGAGAGCTGGCTCCTTACGTTCATCTAGCTCGTGCTTTTGATTTGGTAGAGCATGAAAGCGGACGCTTGAAGATTGCAGACATGCTTTGCAACATGTTTCGGAGGTGAATTGTGTGCAATAGTTTTGTCTCAGTTACTAGGTGTTCGCTATCAGAATGGAATGAGCACTCCAACATAACTTTGCTTCAACAATGACAGGCATTGCGATATCTCTGTTTAGTTTGCAGGGGTAAATCAAATGCCAAGGATCGAGAGTGGAGGTTGACTGTTTTCATGCTATCAAATTCTAAATACCGCTTTCTCAGCAACTTATGGGTGCTTGCAAGCCACAATTGAAGTGGATCTACCTTTTAATCAATTATCCATTTCTGTTGCAGCTTGTTAGCGTTGTCGCCCCAAGATGTACTTCCTGCGGTATACCTTGCAACAAATCGCATTGCCCCAGATCACGAGAGTACGGTGAGTGTTTTCACATGTATTACTTTTAAGTTTAGGAAATCTATGTTCGAAGCCATTGTTTTTTGTGTTTTGACCATCTCTTCGGTCAGCATTGGCTTCTTCGTGGATTGCTCAAGTCTCTTCTGTATGTCTGATGGTGAACACCATCATCGATTGCAGGACTTGAACATTGGAGGAAGTATAGTTGCAGCAGCTATAAGTGAAGCGACAGGAACACCAAGGGCAAAGCTGAGAGAGATGTACAACAACATGGGGGATCTTGGTATGTTATTCAATTCTCCGCCTGTAAATTTGGGGAAGAAGGTGAGAGGAAACAAGGATTGGAAACAATTTTGTTAAGGAAGTCATGTCAAATTGCTTAAACATCATATCAAAGACACATTACAACGGATACTGGAATTTATCAGGTGATGTCGCACAAGCTTGCCGGCAGAACCAGTCTATGCTTAGGCAACCGCCTGCGCTCCGAATTCGTAAGGTTTTTTCCACGTTAAACCAGATTAGGTGAGTTTCTAACTCATGGTTCATTCCACTCCTGAACCTTGTATACCTGAATATGGATTATATCAAAGAACCCTTACTCGGGTATTCATATCCTAATTAGGACAGGCTTGTGTACTGCTGATAGTCACTAGTCCGTTCAAGTTCTGAAGAGACTTGTTTTTTGTTGGGCCCATTACAAGATGGTTGTGTCATTACACATTCTACGTTCAATGTGCTTATGGATCAAGGCGAAGTCATCGCCTAAACTTCCGTGTGTGCATGGTCCTTGTGTTGTCGATTGCAGCAAAGAATCTGGAAACGGAAGTGGAGGTCGCAAGAAAGGCTTAGTTCTGGGACTTGTACGCGCTTGTAGGGAGAAGGAGACGAAGTACATTGTCCGGACATTGGTAAGATTGAGGCGACATGCTTGTCGTTGTTTTTTAGTTTTATAATCCAAATCCTAATGGCAAGGTTTGTCTGTTATCAGTCATGATACTGGGGTTTGTAATTAATGTGTCAATACAGGTTCAGAACATGAGGATAGGTGCCATGATGCGGACCGTTTTGCTTGCCCTAGCACAAGCTGTTGTCCTCCACAAATGTCTTCCTTCAGAGCGTCCTACAGAAAATTCACATGAAAACCTCAAATCGAAGCTGCAGGTTAGCTCTTAGCATTACAGAATGCACCATATGGTATGAAATCAGGTCTTTCATTTCATTATCACTGTAGTCTAAATCTGATGTTGTTCGGGAGCTTCATGATATATGTGAGCCATGATATTAACATATATGGAATTTTTTCAGGAGGCATCGACAGCAGCTGTTGAGGCGTATAATTTTCTCCCAAATCTGGTGTGTAATGGAATCCTTATGCCTGTGGTGCAGAGTTTGTCAAAGAGAGCTATAGGTCACTACTTGATTGGTATTATTTCTGACCTTGACCCACGCCGGCAGGATTTGCTGATTCCCAAGCTCATCAATGAAGGAGTAGAGGGATTGATTGCTAGTACTTCTGTTCGTGCGGGTACTCCAATCAAGCCTATGCTTGCTAAGTAAGTTTTGAACTTCTATCTCAACCTCCATGATGGAAATGTTTGGTATTTCGGCTGACTGGCCTGAACATCTAACACATGAATACTCTTACGTTACAGGATTACAAATGGCATTCCTGAAGTATTGAAGAAATTTCAAGGAAAAGCTTTCACCTGCGAATACAAGTACTGTTCAAACTGTGCTTTGATTTATATAGTATGTGTCTAGAGAAGATGTTGGCTGATAAATAATCTAGATGACTTTAGATGACGCTATCAATTTATCCATTGAGATGGTAATAGTACTGTATTTTACTGATCACTGGTACTGTGTTACGGGAGGTTGTGTGGCATTTGATGAATTTATAACTGCCTATTCTGAAACAGCGATGGTCTGGCCCTCCAACTCCTTTCACAGCCACATTTTTGTTTCCAGTGGGGTTCCACTCTCGCTACCTGTCTCTAAGTAACAATCTTTTTCTCTTAAGAGTAGACAGATTATCATTCAGTGCTGTGTCCTGCTCTCGAATTCATAATTTTGCAGGTATGATGGTCAACGAGCACAAGTGCACTTGTTATCTGATGGGTCTGTTCGTATATTTTCTCGCAACGGTGAGGACAATACTTCTAAATTTCCGGATGTAGCAGAGATCGTTCGATCTGCTATGGAGCCTGGGACGCAAATGTTCATCATCGATGCAGAGGTGTGCTTTTGCGACACGTTCAAATCTCACATTTCTTGTTTCAAATTCTGGATATTGACTCTCGTAATAATTGCGCTCTTTGTAGACTCAAATCATTCTAGACAATTAGTTCGAATCGTGTTGTGCCAGGTCGTGGCTGTTGATAGGGAGAATGGAAACAATCTCTTGGCGTTTCAGCATCTGAGCACTCGAGAAAGAGGATCAAAGGATGGTAACATTGTGCAGAATATCAAGGTTGAAAACTTACTTGCAAACTGTGTATGCAATCATCTATTAATTGCTGAAGAAATTGAGTAGATATTGTTGTCTTGGTTCAGAGTTCCCTGGCTATATGCTTCAGTGTTTTGGAATTGGCTTTTGGCTTTCATCCTAATCTATCTCTACTCTTTCTTTCTGAAACTGAGCTAAAATTTTATCTTGCTCTAGGTGGAGGTATGCGTTTTCTTATTTGACGTCATGTTAGCCAACAATGAATCGTAAGTCATTCTAGTGCCCCAAGAAACCTATTTTTTCAAGATTGTGGTGGGAGTTTATGTCAAGGTTTGTCATGATGTTAGCTTTGTGAGTAGGACAATTTCATTAATTTCATGCTTTTGTGCGCAGACTAGTGAAGTGCCCTTTACGAGAACGACGAAAATGTATGCAATCACTCCTGCTCTTGCGATTGGGACTGTGCTTGTAGTATCTGTAATCTAGAGCCCTGGTAAAATGGTGTTTATCGCTCAACATTGAACGCAAATCTTATTTGTCTTGTGATATGTAAAACTACTTGGTCTTTCTGGCACCCTTGCATTAAATTCGGTATGCTCTGATTTCGGTTTTCAGATATGCATACATTATTTCCAACTTTGAAGCCTGGATATTTCCAGTACGCAAATGAAATTACGGTGAGTTCCAGAATTTACTGTCGGTTCTTTTTTGTTCACATATATTTCAATTATCATATCATCACGAACTGAATGGAGCCTTCCTCTCTGATACAATGAAACATATAGGTGGAGTCAGAGGAAGTGCAATCAGAACCAGCATCAATATCTCAGAAGCTGGACAATTTCTTAGATGAAGCTTTTGGAGCATCTTGTGAAGGTCTTATGGCCAAATCACTCGACGAGGATTCCACATACATGGCTTCCAAGCGATCTGATTCCTGGTTGAAGGTCTTGCTTCAATAAATCACGACTTTTAATGGTCTTTGCGTTTTTTTCTTGACTTTGGCCTTGTCATTTCATGAAGTTGATGCTTGTTTCTCCGCATAGCAGCGGACTGACAGCGTACTCATTAGATCAAGAGAGATTACGTGGACGGATTGCATGATACAGTGGATTTGGTGCCCATCGGAGCATGGCATGGAAACGGACGAAAGGCTGGCTGGCAAGTGACTTTCCCTCCTATCTGTATATGAGGATCTTGTAATTCAGTGATTACGTGACAGTTTTCAAGTGTTTTATTTTGTGTCAAGCTTACAATGCTCAGAAGCGTTACAGGAATAAATTCGTAGATTGTAACCTGCAGAATTTCTTTGTGGAATCCGTGTGCCTGAGAATATGAGTTTTGATTGCAGGTATAGTCCCTTCTTGGTTGCGTGCTACGACTCCAACAACGAGGAATACCAGAGCGTCTGTCGTGTCATGTCTGGATTCTCCGACGCATTTTACCGAGAGGTATAATTTAAATCCTTCTCAGACATCAACCGTGGTTTTATAATTTGTAGTTCAATGTAGGGTATGATTGACCTTTATCAGGATAGAAGTTATTATGTAAACAATATCTTTAATCTTATATGTCTTGTGATTTGAATGCAGAGCAAAGACTTCTACTCTGACGGGCGGGTTTTGCTAAAGAAACCAGTATACTACCAGACTCGAGAGGAATGTGATGTTTGGTTTTCAGCAGAAGTTGTTTGGGAAATACGTGGAGCAGGTTATTAATTCTGCGTTTTGGTCGAACAATATAAAATGAATTTGCTCAGCGTCCTGATAATTATTGGGTTGGAGTAATTTCTCGTGCTATCGATCTCGATTAAAATTTAGCGATTGCAGTATGTTTTGTATGAAATGCACCTGAGGAAGTGTTGCAAATGATTCTCTGATTATGCTCATTGTGTCGCAGACCTCACAATATCGCCTGTGCATCAGGCAGGGGTTGGTCTTGTGCACCCATCCCGTGGAATTTCCATGCGCTTTCCAAGATTTATTTCAGCAAGAACTGACAAGAAGCCTGAGGATGCAAGCTCCCCTTCAGATATTGCTGACCTCTTCTACCAGCAGACACGCAAATTAAGTGTCCCGGGAATGTTGGGAGAACAGAAGGAAGATTCCGAGTGATCATAAGTGCTTAATACTCGGTCTCTCTTACAAACATGGACTGAAATCAATGGTCACGGGCGATGGGTGCTACTTCTCAATATTAAGAAGGACGAGTTTACGGTTCTGCAAACACTGACGACTCCGAGAAAACAAACCGCTCCAGCCCCACCAATAACGTATTCAAGGTGGAACCAACTTGCCAATTTCGTATTATTTTACCTGGTGCATTTTATTTAAGCGTTTTGAAAACGATCTAGTTGGCGGTTATCGACACTGATTCATTTTCCAGTTCAAATTGAGAAAATGATGAAATACATGGGTTTGTGTCCTGTCGCTACAACCTTGCAGTACTAAATGCCTTGTGAATAGGAAACTGAAGAATGAGGAGGATTGATGGAATTGATATTTGTGCTTCAATGCGAAAGTCATTATGCACTACGATGCCTCCCAGACAGGTTGGTCACCTCCTTATTGTATTTTTTTGGTGAAGCTGCCTTTCGAAATCTAGGAAGATGAAGGAATTTTTAGCTACATGTGTTTCTCTTACTCGGACTCTCACTAATTCTGGATCTCTAGTTCTTTGCATATCTTGGAACTTTGAATATTAAAAGTTTATGATCCGTCTATGTCCTCTTCCTCAATGGGAGCTCCGTCTTGATGTGCAGGAGACCTGATGATGTGTCCACACGATTTGGCTCTGGCTTACAAACTTGCTAAGGCTAAGTTCAAGATCAAGCGAGGACAGAAAGTCAGCTATGCCAACAATCTTGTGCAGCTTCTGCACGTTTCTGACATCTGTAATTCCACACACCGGGAGACTACCTTTAACTGGGTAGATCCTGAAGAATTTTCCAATTGGTTCGGGATTAACCATTTGGCTAGGTGCTGTGTTGTTCGTCCTTTGAACTTTTGTGCTTGCCATCGTTTTACAACACTCTACTGTGGGAGATTATAATGAAATGTTTGAATGCAGAGGGAATCTACTTTTCGTTACTTCGTGGTCATTGATACGGCGGACCAGTGTTGAATTATGTTGTCTGTGACAAGTTTAGAACTCTGTGAATTCATCCACATTCCTGTAACTTGGTTATAAGCTGAGTTCCAAGAAATACTCAGAAACACTGATGTTTATGGAAACATGGAAATCTATAAATGGGTTCCTATCATATAAGGTAGCAGCACCCATAACCATCAATTTAAGGGTTTGGGACATTATTGGACCCTACTAGCAAGAGAAAGAATTCCAATGCACTTTCAAATGTATTTTTTGGACATTGTAATTATAAGTTGTGAAATTTTAACCCTTAAATGTCGAAGTGGACGTTTGGTGTCCGATGGATGACAAGGAATCTTTGTAGTAGGACAAAAGTGCAACTTGTTTATCTTCGGAATTTTGTTGTGAAAAGGGGAGGTTTTCTATAGTAGTTTGACTTCCAATGAGTGTTTTTGCTATTTCTTAATCCAATGATTCACATGGTAATGAAAAGGGATGATTTATAAAGTCACACTATAGATGCACCTAATACCAACAATAGGGTTCAAATGTAGTATATCCTTGTAATCACATCTATTTTACTTCCTTGGATTTCCTAAGATTTTAGAGGTGGTAGTTATGGGTACTTTGAAACTTATGGATGTTCCTACCTTAAAGTTGAGTGCATTTGGTGTTATGGTATACTTGAGGATATACTCATTTGGTGTGAATTCACTAGTAGGAGCCCACATTTTTTTTGACGGATTTTTCTAAACATCTACATGTTTTCATGTTAACAACGATGTCAAATGAAACATCAAGATGTTTTATTTGACGTCATTGTTAACATGAAAAACATGTGGATGTCTAGAAAATTCTATTTAGAAAAACATGGGTTTCTACTAGTGATTGAATAGTGCAATTTGCCATAGATTTTATGAATTGCAATGCATAAGGTTGGAATGTTTGTGCATTACTTTAGTGATTGCTTTATGATTGCAATGATATAAAGTGTTCTAAATTTTCAGATTAACTTATAAAGTTCTTTGGATCTTATGTTATGTACTTCTTTGAATTTTAAGAAAGAATTTGTTTCTTTGGATGTTTTGATTCAATTTTTAAAATATATATTCTCAAATTTTTTTTCCTCAATATAAGGATTTTTTTGTACAAGTTATAGGGCATAATTTTTTTCATTAAAATATTTGAAAGATGAATCTTTACATTTTAATTATGCAATTGGAGGGAGGTTTTAATATAAAAATTTAAAAAGTTTGGTCTTGCCAAAGGTGTGGTCTATAATCATGGTTTGCTAATTTTCTAATTTAAAAATGGTATAGTAAATTGATTTGTACTATATTGTTTTGTACTATACTGCACATATGTGGAGAAATTTTCACATTGTTTTGAGCATATTCAAAATTTCACTCTTTTAAAATGTTCACTAAAAAACTTGATATTTTTCATGAAATATAATGAAAATTATAGAAGATAATTATGTGATTACATCTTTGGGAGGAAAAAAAAATTTAATCATTCATATAAAGTTGTAAAATGGGAGCAATTTTGAAGTTTGAGAAATGGTCAAAGGCACATCCTTTCAAGATCAATCCAAAGGTTTGGGATAAGTTTAGGACATTATAATAAGCATAGGCTAAATATTTTAGAGAAAAACCCACAAGAAGACCCCACATGACAACTTGATTAGGTGTGCGTCTTTTGAGGTAGGTTTCTCAAGTCTATATGGCCCATGTTTCTACTAGTAGTAGCATATATTTTCAAATAACTACCATCCTCAAATTTCTTTAGAAAAGAAAAAAAAAAAAATTGTACAAGATTGTACAAGACTACTATGGAAATCTGTGGAAATATATTTGGAAACTTTATTTACATAGATTACAAGATTATAAAGTTTACTCAAGTGTTTGAAGTTAGAAGAATTTTTTTTTTGGTCCTACTTTAGTTAACCAAATCAAGACACTTTGACTTCTCTTGAAGTAAATTTTTTGTACTACACAAATTAGTTAGTTTTGGGGACAATTGCATATTATTTCATGTTAATTTTATACTTGCCAAATTTCAAAAATAAAAGAGAGGTTTAGTACAAACTGGTCAAAGTTGTAAGCCTTGGCCAAATAGATTTTGATAGCATCACTTTAAGCTTGGATAGCTTATCAAGAAGAAATTTTTAATCCTACAATCAAAAGGTTGTATATTTCACTATCTTGTATCAAATTTAGAAAATTTCATTGAAAATCAACATTGAATGAGTCTATCCAAAGAAAGAGAGAAAAATAACTCCAAGTGAACTAATTTGGTTTGTAGTTAGTATATATAAAGATCCTATTCATTTAGGGTCCATTTTGTGGCCTAAATCTACGCAAACTTCTAATAGTCCCTAAAGTTGAAGGACAATTGTTATTTAAAGATAATAAAACTTGCATTTGGCATCACAACAATGCAAAGGGAGGTAAATTTTCTCAACAAACACTAAATGAATGAAATAGATTATAGCAAGGAACCAATGTGAATTACAAGTGTTTGCTATGGATTCTATGTCAAAGCCATGGATCATTGCAAGAATTACAAGGACCACATATTCTAATTCAAGAATAGATTATCCCTAGCTTGTATTTATAAAATAAAAAAATTTGATGTAAATTTTGTCTATAGTTTCTACATGGGTTGAATTTTCTACAATATTTTTTGTATTATACCTCCAAAAGAAATATAATTCACAACCAAGGTAAATAAGCCTATTCTAGATATATATTGTATAATTTTTATATTTTCCAAAATGTTTTATTAATTTTTAGTAGCTATTGGATTTGGAGCTAAAAATTTGGAATTGTAATTAAACTAAAGTAAATTTTTTAATGTACAAAATGATCAAGGATTTGTAAAATTCAATAACCAATATTTTTAGTTTCAAATTTTTCAACTTTAATCTAGTTAGGACATAGCATTGGAAACTTTTTAGTTAGACATTTGAAAACTTATTGATCAAAGTAATTTCTACCAATTTTCTATATTTCTAATTCTTTCTCCACAAGCTAATAGTACTTGCTAATACTTCTTCCATTTGGCACAAAATCATTAGGTCTTTATAGCAGCAACTCTCTATCTTGGATCAAAGTTAACAAAATTATATTTTAAGTTCATGATCCTAGTACAAACACAAAAGAAATGCACTTTGAACACATTTAAAAAAAATTATACTATTTTACAAAATACCATTGCAAGTATGTGTAACCTTGGATCCAACTTACATCTAATGGCATGCCCCAAACCAATGACTCTACCCTACAATCAGCTACTCATGGTTGTTAGCATATAAGCCTACGATCTTGAGATCAAGAGCCTAGGAACCTAGAAGCCTATGAGCTTTTATATTATGGATACCTATGTTATAGACACCTTCCATGGTTATAGGATATTTATATTGTAGGTGTTTATTTTATAGGTACCTATGTTAAAACACCTTCCATAGTTGTAGGATACTTATGTTATAGGTACCTCTATTATAAGCATCTTCTATGATTATAGGATACTTATGTCATAGGTACCTTCAATAGTTGTAGAGTACCCACTTACACCTAGGCTCACATGCTAGTATCATTTCATAACACAAGGAGAAATAGGCAATTACAAAACATTACCAATACAATTTCAATGACTTCCCTCCCTCGCTTTAAAAACCACTCATTTTTGAATTTGTAGTTGAGAAGAAAAACTTTTTATAAAGATATGGGGTGGTAGGAGGTAAGACAAATCATATGGGATATGTTAATTAGAATTAGTAGGAGTTCAACCGCTTATAGTTAAGTCAAAAGGAGGAATTATATTCAAAGTATAATTTCGAACTTCATTTAAGCATAGTAGAATATTTTTTTTCAAACAACTTTGAACTTAAAAAAGTATGAAAAACCAAGTTTAAGAATTGTCCGATATTTAGAGCCTTCAATCAAATGTTATAAACAAATTTTAGAGAGAGGTTGGAAGGAACATTTTTTTTAACACTTTTAAACATCCTCTCTGAATTTTGTCCATAACATTTGATTGAAGGCTCTAAAACTCAAATGGAGTTTAGAAGATGAAATTTAGCTTGATTTTATCATTTGTTTAGTTCAAAGTTAAAAAAAAAAATTCTACTATGCCAAAGTGAGATCTAAAATTCTACTTTGAGCACAATTCTATGATTTTAACAATGAGTGGTCAAGCTCTCAACTTTGACTATCCCATATCCTTTGAGGATTCATGATGGACAATTGATTTGTTACAAAAACAACCTCTTCACCCTTCATGCTCACCAAATGTCAAAAATAAATCTTTAACATTGCCATCAAAAGATATTCTTGATGATAGATGCTAATTGAACTTTTTTGGATGTTTTCTTTTTTTTCAACTACTTGGTCATTTAATTTCTGCTGAATCTACAAAAAAAAAATTGCATTTTATTTCTTTTTGTCTTTCTTTGCTATAATTGTGATCCAAAGACCTTGTCCTACACCTACAATATGTTAGGCTCTAGGTCTGAATGATTGAAAAATCAAGATGATTGAAATCTTGATGAACAAATGCCAAACCAACTCAAAACTAATGTTTCCTTGGAACCTATACCTTTCCATTTTGTCAAAGGTAACATCATTTTACAACCACTGTTACCAAACACCAGGTGTATCCATACCTTACAAAAAGATTTGCATTTGATTCAAAATAAAAGCTAGACCAGTTGTCCTATACTATCACTCATACCATTTGATTAAAAATTGTACCAATATCAATTGTACAGTTACAATTGCAAATTTAATTCATAGACAATTAATCCAAAAAAAATGCTCCTACATATTCCAATTATAACTTCACATTCAACTCAAACAATAAGATAGTTTATCATACAATCCTCCTCACCTATCTTCAATTATCTCTCAAACTAGTTTATGTTTTACAAAGCAAGGAATGTACTTTATGCAATAATTCAAATTGCCCTTCAACTTGCCAATTTTTGGCTAACATGAAAATTTGCTATGGTAGACTTACCTATTTTGGACAGCCCCTTGTCATGGTTTCTTAGGTTGATCTATTGTGGACAATAGTTGAATGCATTATTCATTGAGAAAGATTCTTTGTTTGAACCTTCTAGTCTATTCATCTCTCTTCCCTCCTTTCTTAGAGAAAACTGCCAAAGCTAACCGGAATAGATGCATCTATGAAACTAGAATGGGTCCTACTAAAAAATCCACATCTATATTGAATAAAATAGTCATTTGGGGGGAATTTTTTTTGCATTCTTCCTCATCCTTATGTTTGTACACATTGAGCAAAAAATTTCAATGAATTTCCCATATCACACAAGTTGAACTAATGCTTAAGTTATCATAAATAGGTACTTCTACCTTATCACAGAGAAACACTCAATCAAACAATTCACTAGCCTCTAATCACCAATCCTTGGCATTCATAATTAAATTGCTCACAAACAATTAGACAATATTAATTACCATATTCAAATAGCCAATCATTAGCTTACACAATCAAAAAATTAGTAAGGTAATTAATACTTGTATTGAGTGAACATGAAAATGAATTACATAAATTTATAAGCTGAAAAACACCTAAAAGCTAACAACAATGCTAACACGTGAGATGTGAGTTTATGAACCTTGTCCATAGAAGGTGTCTATAATATAAATTTCTAGATTGATGGATTCATAGATTTCTATATTCATATGCTAGCACTTCCTAGAGGCTAATAGTCTTATATATTTAGAAAAAAACCCCAAAAAACAAGGCAATTCTCAAAGTTTGAAAGGATGCTAAGTCTATTGCCACTCTACATATCCATGTTCTTCGTCTCCTTTTCTATCTATCTAATTGCTCTTTCTATATTTAGGTTAAAAACATATTGGTTTGACTTTCCAAAACTAAAAAAACTTACTTGAAACTCCACCTATAGCCCAATCCCATAATTGGCAAAGGTTGTAATTGAAGCATAGGGGTAATAAATAATGCTCACATTCAATCACACATCATGCATTTAGGTACCAATTATTGAACTTGTATTTGCATGCCCTTCTACCAATTTGATTGCAATTTTTCATCTAATGTCTCTTAGAAAGTTTCTTTCATAATATATTAGTAGTGAAAGGTGTTGAAAATTCCTTTATCAAGGTATTACATATTTTTCTAGTATTAAAAAAATAAACTTTAATTAATACAAGCTACATTGTTCAAAGTGTATTTAGACAACTTCTAGATTTTTGTTCTTAATTTGGACTTCAAACATACAAAATATCTCTTTTGAGCTCAACTAGTGAAATGAATTTGATCACATCTACTTTCAATTCCACTTTGAAATTGTGAAAAAATCTTAAAATTTAATATTTCATTGCAATTTGAACTTTGTACCAATAGTCTTTTGAATTTCTAATCGTAGTGCATAAAATGACATTAAAGTTTGGTATACACTATAATGTTTTGGAATGTATTAATACAAGTGTGCTTTTATATTTGATACTTTGAATAAGATCAAGTTCCATCAACTATTATTACAAAACAACAACAAAATGCTAATAAATTTTCAACAATCAATAGTCGACAATGGTAGTAGAGAATGATTCTATGCAAAATCATTGTGGTGATAACAAGCACATAGGCTCAAGAAAATATTATCTGACTTGCCTAGGTATAGAAATCTTGTGGCTTGATTCTTTGCTAAAAGGTTATGTTTTGTCTAGCTTAGTGACATTTTATTTTCATTTTGTTGGGTTACTTCCATGACATCCTTATTAGGGTTGAAAGTTTCCAACAATTTTTTTATAGGTTGCTATCAACGAAACAACAATTTTTTTGAAAGGGCTCATTACAACCAACCATATGCATCATGATTATTTACTTACTTATTTTTAAACATACTACTCTATTTCTTTTTCTTAATTTCTTAATTTTTATTTTACCTTTTTACCAATTTTTTACAACAATTGAGTCCTCCAAATAAATCAAGTCTAATTTAAAGTCCTCAAAACTATTACTTTTTACATACTTTTACTTATCCCTTAGACTTTAACATTTCAAGCGGCCCTCCAATTCCTCCTAAGGTGAAGGCACCCAAAAGCATCCGTGTACCCATTTCTATACCTTAGACTATCTCTTAATGTGTCCCTAGACTTTAGTTAATGTGCCCTTCAAATGCTTACCTCTAATTCACTAACACAATCGAAGGACACATACTTAACTCTAATTTGTTGACTACTGTTTTTTGCAGATTTTGGTTTAGGGGCCACCTATGTGACAATTTCAGTGGTCTAGGGAGCCAATACTTTAAAAAATCATAGAAATTACATACCACATCTGGAAAATCTAAATTTTTTTTGGAACATTTCATAATTTTCACTTGCTAATACTCCAAAAATATCATTTAAAGAAAAAGGTGTCTCCAACTATGCTGAATTGCTTCCATTATTGACGGTTTTGGGTGCTTCCACCTTAAATCAAACCTAATGTTCCGGCACTATCATAACTTAATCCGGGTTTATCAATATTTAATTGACACTGACTTCCAGAAGCAACTATCATTTGTAATGACAAGTAACTTACTTGGGCTGCTCTTATAGAAGTTGTAATGATATTTGGGCTCACTTACAGTACACTCATTAGTACACGCATCAGTTGGCGTTACCGCCGGCACTGTTGTGGAAATTTGAAAGTAGAGGAGAAAAGCTACTTTAAAGTCAAAGGAAGGTGAAAGAGAGCGGGTGCCCGAGGGACTTACAAGGGGCCTGGTGACTGAGAAGCTTCCGCCCGAGGGGGATCAGCTTAGGGTTGATTGCTGGACGACCACGCGCAATTGGTGTCATTGTGTTCATCGCGGAGAGGGAGAGGGAGAAAGAGAGAGAGGGAGAGGGAGAGTCTCTGTTTGTGTGTGTAGATTGTGTGTTTTCACGGCAGTATTTGTGCCACTTTTGCCACTTTTTCGAGCCAGCCATGGAGGAGTGCTGTGCAGTGTGCGCGGAGCCGCTGATCTGGGTGGCATATGGGCCCTGCGGTCACCGGGACGTGTGCTACGAGTGCACCGCGCGAATGCGTTTCATCATGGAGGATTCGCGGTGTTGTATTTGCAAGCAGGATTGCCCCAGTGTTTACGTCACCAAGGTGCGGATGAAGCAGATGTGTTGAATTAGGGTTTCGGGTTTGAATTCGCGGGTTTCGTGGTTGGGGTTGGATTAGGCTTTCGGCGTTGAATTGGTGTTTATCGAGGATCTGACTGTGTTTTTGCGTTTAGGCATTAGGAGATTTCACGAAGGTGGTGACGAATTTCGAAGGGTTGGGAGAAGAGTTGCGTCGGAAAGATAAGGGAGGCACTCGTCTTTATTATGAAGACAGTGTTCAAGCCTACTTCGATGATGAGGATCCGTTCCGGCGGATTAAAGCTATGTGTCGTCTGTCCTGCAGCAAATGCGAGGAATGTGCCCCGCCTCCTCCAGATGAGCCATTACCAAAGGGTGCGGTTAAAAAGGGTCACATTTTCAAGAGCATAGAGTCTCTCCGACGCCATCTTTTTCAAACTCACAAAGTTATTATGTGCGAATTGTGTTTAAAAGGGCGGAAGGTAGGTATTAATGTATTTAGTGTTCGGTCTGTTTTTTAAGTCTTGAATACGGCTGCCTTTTCTAGGCGGATGATGGTTAAGCTAGTGTCGAGCGTCATCCTGCTTCTGTTCTTTTCGCCCTTGGTGCCCCAGATTGTTCGTGACTTTGTGATTCTGTTACGCTGTTGTTGTGATATTAGTAATTAATCCTATTCATACTTTGTTTGCGTTTAGGGTTTTCTCAAACACAGGTTGCTTTCTAGTTATTCGAGTTGAGGGGAGAATATTACTGTTTGCTGGTGCTTTCTATGCATGCAATAATTTGGTTCTAATCTTCGCATAATTGTTGGACGTTGTGTTGAGACAGGTATTCGTATGTGAACAAAATCTGTTTTCAAGAAGCCAGCTGGATCGGCATTCAGAAAAAGGTGACTCTGAAGTGGATGGTACTGAAGAGGAGAGAGGAGGGTTCACTGGTCACCCAATGTGCGAGTTCTGTAGGAAGCGTTTTTACGGGGAACATGAGCTGTATCAGCACATGTCCACCGAGCATTACACCTGTCATCTTTGTCAACGGTATATCAATTTACTCTGTTCTTGCTGATAGATGATAACTGGTTGTGACCGATGTATCCGTCACGTGGAACCAGTGCGTAGATAATGTGTGGAAGTGGCGTAGTTTACAGCAATTTTGCTGCAGAAACACGTTCTGATAGATTGAATCTTCCATGAATTTGCACACCCATGATTGACTCTTACATTGTTTGCTTGCAGAGCTAGGCCAGGCCATTTCGAATATTACCGCAACTATGACGACCTTGAGGTAGGTGGTGGTTTCTTTCTTTGTTAGCCTGGATTGGTAGTGGTATCTCACCACTGTTTTGTCTTTGAAGTTGATGTATGTGAGGAAGACGCTTTGCTTTGTTGCAAAATCCGAGTAGTGCTTGAAGGTGATCCTGTCTTGATCTGTTGTTTCCTTCATCTGACGATCGTCAACGTTGTGTTGGAGGGTTGAACAGATGCATTTTCGAGACAAACATTCATTGTGTGAGCATCCGGACTGTTTAAGTAAGAAGTTTATTGTCTTCGTAAGCGAAGCAGAGCTAAAGGTATGCGTCTCATCTCATCTAGTGTTTGCTAGTTTATATGCGTACGAATCATATCTGTTACCTCTATTATATCGTTCACGGAGCAAGTAAGGACAATTCAATTGGTTTATTGCAAAATCTTCTGGAGAATTTATGTCGTAATTCTGCAATTCATACGAATGTGTTGTAACACTTGTGCTGCAGCGTCACAACGCCACAACACACGGAGGCAGTATGTCCCGCTCTCAACGTAATGCTGCACTGCAGGTAAAGTCTATGGCCTTCTCAACTTTTTTATTTGATAGCAGGATTGATTTGTGCCCACTCTTAGAAATTCAAATCCTTAGCTCATGTTAATCTAACTGAAACTTGGTCTGACTGGAAATGATTACTTTCCTTTCTGATTGAAGTACTCATACCTGTCTTTGGTTTTACGTAAGGTATCTCCTTCAGATATCTGTCTCGCTTCTCACTTGTATCAAGAGTGTTTCTACTTCTTATATGTTAAGGCACCGCTGGAATTTTTATGCGAAGGGAATTTAATTTTTGAACTTGCCTGCATCTTTTTAGAACTTGTTCTTTGAAACAGTCATTTCTGAGTTCTAAGCTGATTCCTCTTGTGATAGATTCCAGTCGCGATTGAGTTTCGAAGACCAGGACAGGCCAGTGGTGAAGGTAGCAGAAATAATAGCAGCAGCAGCAGCCGGGGACATGGCCGTGGTAGGGGCCGAAGAGGAAACGTGCAATTCGAATCCGATGGTCTGGATGCAGCTGTTCAAGCGAGTGTTGAACAAGCAAACCTAGACGACGCAGTCCGAGAGTCAGCGGCAATGGCTGCCAGTGCCAATGATTCGGACTCACGTGAGGGTCAGAATTCATTTGCAGCACTGAGTGAAAGTGAAACTGAATTAATTGATGGAGAAACTGTGGTTCTCCCCTCACGATATGCCAGCGCAGTCTCAGGAACGGGTCCTTCCACACTAGCCGACTCCGCATTTCCGCCCCTTCCCGGAGGAAATGCGAAAGGCAAGCATAAACCAAAGAATCAGAAAGGTCCAGCAACCATGGCTGCCCTTTTGGCCGGGGGTGGTGGTGGTGGAAGGGGTGGGGGCGGTATTAGAATTTTAAACACCGCAGGTTCGAGGCCTCCCTCAGCTGCAGGATCATCAAGTTCTCGCCCATCGTCTGCCAATGGAGATTCGCATAATATAGTAGGAGGTTCTTGGGCTAGCAGCAACAATTCACGTCCATCCACGGCCACCGCTGAGGTAAGGCCTGGAGCTAGTTGGACGAGTGTCAGTCCGAATCGGAGGCCTCCTCAAGTTGGCTCCAGTCGTAACAACTTTCCAGAGGCTGAATCTTTCCCCGTGATAGGTGCGGCACAAAATGAAAATCATAGCAGCAGGGCTAAATCTGATACACCTGCAGCATCAGGAAAGAATGTTGACGTTGTGCAGCAGCTTAGCAGGGAGGAGCTACGCACAGCCAATAAGGCCTTGATCGAAAGCATTCAAGCCGGCCTAAGGGGCAACGAACAAGCATTTGCGGATTTCAAGGATGTTTCAGCACGGTACAGTAAGGGAGAGATGAACACTTTGGATTATTACAGACACATCATACGGCTGGGCCTTT
Organism: Rhytidiadelphus loreus; assembly: GCA_947034895.1. Lineage (NCBI taxonomy): Eukaryota > Viridiplantae > Streptophyta > Bryopsida > Hypnales > Hylocomiaceae > Rhytidiadelphus > Rhytidiadelphus loreus. Next base: position 48,554,416 of record OX344761.1, on the reverse strand, counting down.
CTCGCGTAGTGCCCGAGCTCGGTAGGCTTTGTCCAGATCCTGTAAAAGGGAAGGAGTTGATCGAGGTGCATGCAGCTCAACTGGCTCGTGAACAAGAATTTCCTGCAGTGGCATCCGGCTCCAATTCTTCTGTCGCGACTAAACCCAGGTCATCTGGAATAGCAGGGAAGGGAAAGGTAGAATCAGAACCTAGTACGCAGACTTCTGGTAGGGTGTCCCCGCAGCTACCTAGTAGTGAAGAGGTTGAGGTGTTGTCTAGAGACGGCTACCGCACTGCAAAAGGGAAATCTAGAGTGCAAGAGGAAACCAGTGCAAGCACGGCGTCGGGAGTTATAGATTCTGGCAATGAAGGTATAAGCCGTAAGCCGCAAGTATTGGTCAAGGCGAATACTGGATTTTTGTTGGAGCCGGAGTCTGTGATTAATCAGCAGGCCGCAAGATCACAGGGTCCAATGAAAAATTGGACTTGTGAAACGTGCACTTTAAGCAACCGAGAAGATGCTGCGGAGTGTCTGGCGTGTGGTAGCGATGGTCCTAGCTGGACTCTCGCTTCGAGATCAGGGAAAGGCACAGCCGACATTGCCGAGAAGCGCAAGAAGAAGGTTTCTAAGTTTCAAAGAGTGCGACTGGGCGATGGTTCTGCGGCAGCGCTCCTGGACAGTGTGGCGAATCCAAATCCTTGGGGTGTCATTTCTGATATCGGAAATCCAGCGGTGCCTCCGACTGCTGCCGATGTGAGAGGGTTTGGTCGGGGAGCTTGGGCCAACGGCGGTGGTAGTAGACTCATGTCGAGCAGTAGAAGAAACTGACCGAATTCGTTGATGGGTCCCGACTAGGAACCAAATTGTTGCTCAATTGGATATCAAGTGGTATAGCGTGTGAGAGGAGACTGGTCAAACTTGGAGTTTTTCCATTCGTTAGATGTATTGGAAGACTCGACGGAGGTGAGACCACGCAGTGATTTCAAAAGAATTGTGCGCTGCAATTGCTACGCGTCCATCCCTTTTGGAGTGATGCTTGCACGGCTTTATGGTGCAAATGTTTTGCAACCACTGATCAAAGCTTTGTTAATTGTCTGTAGAAAGGGTACGGTGTAGGTACCAAATTTTCTCTCTGGAAAGAGCCCATGAACTGAGGAGACTCATTCCCTGGGATTTTTGATACAGGTATATAGACGAGTCCGAGGCTATTCAGCGGTCACTTCTTACTTGTAGAAGTTCATGCCGGTTTTCTGATCTGTTTCGAACTGCTTTTGTATCTTTAGAGCTGTTAACCTTCCCGACCAGGCAAATGAACCCAGGAATCAGTCTGCCTGCATTTTTGTGCCGTACAAGGATCCTTGTAACTGATTTATCCGAATCCTTCACATTTAACAAGGATTCGGGTAAGTCAGTTATTTCAGACTCTGCAAGTCGAGTTTTTGGAAGTCTCCATTTCTACATGGAGTGCCAGGGGTAACTACTGACAGTACCAGATTACCTGCAAGGTTGCAAGGACGAATTAGCCGCGATGTGCAAGTTTCAGCGGTGAGGTGAGATAAGATAGAAGTAAGGTTTGAAGGTCTTAAACTGCCCCATTAAGGGCAAATCACGTCTGCTCGTTTTGTGTGCTGGTTTGAACATATTCAAACAAATTTTCAGTGACAAGAAGAAGAATGGGAGCCGCATCCAAGACACCTAGATTCTATTTTTTGGATCTGCAATGAATTAGTTATGATTTTCTAGACTTTGTAGCCGTAGATGCTCATATTCAAGCTCATAGATGCTCGCCATGAATGTGAAGCAGTTATCCATGAATAGCACAAAAAAAATTCATAATTTGCACCAAACCGGTTATTGAACAGACTTTGACTCCGATTTCAATGTAAGCTGAACCCAAAACCGCCATCATCAGTCTCCAAAATCAATGTGGAGAGAAATCTTCTGAAAAACCTCACCAAATGGACAATATAAAACTAAAGAGGTGAAGAGGTTAGGATTTTAAATCAATATAAAAGTTTTTGTACCTAGAGGACAAATCTTCACCTTATCCAATGTAGCACATGACATGGCAAGTTAGTTATATCTTAAACTCTTGAAGGTTATATTATGTTCTATTGGAATTAATATAATCTTTTATATAATCTCATGTTAGAATGGAATTGTAAATCCTACGGGAAACTCAAGGTGGAATCTTTCTATTTCTTACTAACTTCTTCAAGGTTATATTCGTATTCCCCGTTTTCTATGAACCAAAGTTTTTTTCCGACATATGCTACTAGAGTAGCACCATTAGACCCCTTCATTTTTACTACCAATAAATTATCATTATTTTAGATGAAAAAGTGCATAAATATGATTGAAAAGTGTTTATTGGTCCAAAAGATGGATGAATGTAGAAATACAATGCTTCACCAAATTTTACATGATCGCCATCTTGGCACTTTCTCAGAAAGTAAAATGAAGGGGTTGGTTTCCACGGAGAGCCTCTTTTAATTGTTGCTAATTTATAACTACATTTGAAGGATCACGTGATATAAACAATGGTTGTAGCATCATTCCTAGGTGTAGAACAAATAATCCCGTTTACTACGCTTGTACGCTACCAAATGTAGAAGGGCTCTGTGGACTTTGGAGTGGTGTCAGGAGACCCTTTTGGTTGCCTTGGGGGGATTTGTCCTGATTGTGGCTATGAGATTGCATGCATTGGGAAGATCTACATGACTCATCTAATCCAGTATTGGCTCTAGTAGTGAGTAGCTCCATTATGGCATCATAGATGGTGTGTTTGGATTTATGAATTGTTGTTGTTTGTATTCTCTTTCTTCCACTTATTGGTGTGTCATGTGCTTCCTAGCATTCAACCTCAATTGCACCATCTTTCTCAACTTTGGGCTTGGGAAATAGCATCTCCTTGATTACATTGTTCACCTCATTGCCGAAAACCTCTAGATCACTTTCCTCACATTGCATCGTCCACTTCAAAATGTATTGGATGTGCCTTTGGAAAAAGTAGTGGAGCAAGAGGTAATCTGGAGTCTCTAGTTTCTTGTAAGTATGAGGGGGTAATGGGATGCTATGCATCAATTCCACATTCAAGAGTCCCACAATGCACTAAGCTTGCCTATTGCTTGCACCATGCAAATTCACCCAAGTGCACAGAACCTCTGCCTCTCCTTATAAATAGGCTAGCTAGCACATTAGGCACAACCATGGTGGATAACACTAAGGTATGTATTACTCTCATACTCCCCAACACACGCACAATAAACCACCAAATACAAATTGAAATGAGCAATTGCACAGTTTTGCATTAGCTACTACACATTCTACTAATAAAAAAAATCATTGTTGCTAAACTCATAATCTATGCCACATCATCCAAATTGGTACAAACACAACGTGTCATGATAGAAATCACATCATGAAGTCCCCTCCCAAGAAGTCTATTTGAAAAATCTCTCACTGTGCCCCCCTCCTTATAGCAAAATCCTAGAGTATCATCTCTTGCCAAAAGTCAAGTGCTCCCGCTTCCTACTGCCACTTACCATAGCCACATTTGCACCCCAAAACCCAGACAAGCATCAAGTCCCTTTCCATACGTACTTGCCCATGTACCATACGTCATTTTGTATATTCCCTTGGCTAGCCATTGTTGTATGTTGTATTTCAAGGAATTAATCACACTATTTGACACACATTTTTAGCGTTGGCAACTTTTTTGTACACACGAATTCCTAAATTTGCCTCTATATACCTGAAACACGTAAAAAAAAAAGCTTACATACAACTAAAGAAAGCCCTCAAGCCATTCAAAGGTTAAAGGTGATGAATTATCAAAGTGATGGAAGAAATGTCAATTGGGGAAATAACAAACATGAATTCTAAACCCTAACTCTAAATCCATTATCAAGCAATGTCAATCATTTAGAGGAATATAAAGTTTCAAATGTTAAAAATCAATTCTTTCAAGTTTCTAAAATAGCATCAAGTTTTTTTTAAAGAAACAAAATAAGTGAGCCCATTGATTAACACTAAAGGACAATGGCACCAATTTATGTCCTATGAAAAGAAAAGACCGTATAGTTTTGGTATATAGATTTTATGATTTTCATCCATTCTTTTGTTGAAGTTTATTTGATAACTATTTTACATCATACTAAATTCAAGTCATGTAGCCTAATTTTGGATTTTATATAAAGACCTTATCTCAAAATAATAGTTAATAATAGATTATCATATGATGTATTTTAGCACCTTCTACTTTTTGTTAATCTTGATGATCAAAACTTAATACTGTGTGCCTCTTGCATTTGAACTCAATAAGTAAGAAAAAGCTTAGGCAAGGCTTATTAAACTAAAATCATGGATCTCTTTGTAAGGGAGAAGCACCCAAAACCAACAATGAGCCCAATTGCAATAATTTCTAGACACAATAGTCATTTTAGAACATAAATTATAAATGAACAATACATAGCTCATCATTTTGGTCAACAAACAATAAGCTATTTATGGTCTACATAGATTTACATTCTAAAATGACTATTGTATCTAGAAATTATCGCAATTGGGCACATTGTTGGTTTTGAATACTTCTCCCTTAGTGTATTTTTTTACACTTATATTTTCTTAATCTAACTTTGATTTTTTACCATAAAAATGATCATTCTCGAATTTCAGGCCAACTAATTAATGGAACTTATCAAATGCATTTTCAACTCCAATTTGACATTTTTTTAAATCTATATTTGGATATTTATTTCAATTTACACTTTCAACATACAACGGCTCTTATAAGTTTTCATCATTTCAAAAATTCCCATAACTAATTGAAAAATTGGATTTCTTTCAACAAATTTTAGACATGTTCAAAACTAAGATAGTGTTTTGTTTTTTTCTGGTGATTTGGTGCAAAATTGCACCAAAATTTTTGACCTAGCACCAAGCCTATAGGAAAATTTTAGTAAAATTTTGGATGAAATTGCCAAAAAACTTCAAGTTTCAAGAAAAATCTTCGATGAAATCGCCACATTGTGAATGAAAATAGAATTATAGATATGTAGTATCACATTTTCTATCCAATACATGGATGACTGTTGAAACTTGGAGCACCACCGTAACATTTAATATTGTCACTTTGCCACCTCATGGAAAATGAAAAAAAAAACCCATTGAACTAAGATATTCGTATAAAATAATTTCTCAAAAAGATTTAGACATTTTTTAAGTTTAACTCAAATTTATTGCTGAAAAAAAACTTTTAAAATTTGAGTACAAAATCTTCAAGATTCCTTACTAAGGTAAATGAGAATTAAAAAAGAAATTATATTACAAATTTTATAAATTCTAAAATTTTATAGACTCAATTATTATTGACTAAAACATGATCCCAATAGTTATGTTTATTAATAATTCTCCAAAAAATTATGAAAAGTTATATATGCAAATTTTATATACTTTTCAAAATTTTCAAGAGATTTTTTTAGTATACGGTATTGTAAAAGAATGGAAATATTTGGGGTCAAATTTCAATCAACAATATTCTCCTTAATAAAATTCTAAAATTCATGAATTTTACTACAAAATCCCCAAAAGTATTCTCATGTAGGAATCTTGAAGATTTTGTATTTGTGTTAAGAGTTTTTCTTCACCAACAAAATTGAATTTATATATTTTAAACTACTTTACTTTGAAAACTATTATATACACCTATGATGGAATTTTGAAAAAATAATTTTATAAAAATGTGTGACCATCAAATATTATACACTACCATATACATTTATGACAAAATTTTCAAACTTTTTCTATCCCACCCAAAACCTCCAAATTAGGTACAATTTCTGTCCTACTAAAAAGCTTTGTTTACTAATTTGAACCATTGAGTAAGTATTGGCATTGTGTTTTAACCCCCTTGGAAGATTGGTTTCCAACAAGGAGAACTAGCCTAAAACAACCATTATTGTTTGAAATAAAAAATCATTTGTATTAAATTTTAAAAAATAAAATAAAATAAAAAATAAAAAATAAAAAAATAAAAAAATAAAAAATAAAAAAATAAAAAAATAAAAAATAAAAAATAAAAAATAAAAAATAAAAATATATATTAGAATAAATAAATGAAATATTAAAATATTAATTTATTAAATTTTTTAATGTCACAATCTCTTAGCCACGTTAGCAAGCTACTATGGTTGTGTTCCTACAATTTCCAAATTGTAGGGAATTTGCAACCCTCTAAAGAAGCAAAATCCCATCTAATGCCATATTGAATGACTTCATGGGAGTAAGTGGTAAGCAATCAAGGAGCATATTTTCCTAGCAAGCTTAGCCTTGCCCATATCAAACACTTTATACTTGTTGCTTCCTCAAATAGTAATGTTGATGATGGATTTGGTAACTACTTGAGTGCTATATAAATTTGTTTATGAAGGGGGCTAGTTTGTCCTTGTTATAGATTTCAAAAAATCATCAATTTGTATAGATTTTAGAAATCTAGGACAAATATAGATTTCAAATTGTGCAATATGAGCTATAAAAATAACATCTAAGATCAATGTAGATTTTAAACATTTAATAAAAGTATAGATTTGAAACATCTAAGACAATTGTACATTTAAGACCGCCCATCCTAAACTGTAATAATTGCTAAAGTAGCAGAATGGCATCATTTTAACAAAATTATCCATAAATACGAGCTTAGTTCATCCCTCAAAGAAATAGTTTTTGGCGGTTTTTAGTGGGATAGAAGGAGTATTGTTTTCGCATATCTTGTACTCTATATTTGATAAGAATTTTCTTCACTTTTCTTCAAAAATTCAAAAGTTCACAATACCTTTATACTTTCCACAAAAATATCTAAAATCTTTGTAACTTCCAAATGACACGCCATTTTCATCTGTGGGTAGTTATTGAAGTTTGAGAGAGGCTACAGTACAGATTCCATCCTTCCAGGATTGACCTGTTTGACAATCATTTTCAACGTTCTGCCAATTTATTTCAACCTAAGCTTTGTCTCTGCCTGCCAATTTTCAGGAGCCCTATCATGTGAACTATCGGTGGATTGCGAAGGCAGCAGATTAGAGGTGATCCGAAACTGCCACGTCGTTGAGAGTTAAGGTCGTGGCGGTTAAGAGCGGTTAAGAGCGATTGAGACTGAAAAGATTACAAGTTTTATCCCAAAATTCAGCTTGCAAAGAAACTGAAGGTTCTGCTGGAAATCCATGCTCAAGTTGACAACCAGATTAAAAAAAACTTTGATTCTGCTAGTGAACACAGACGATACGATGAACCTAGAGCCAGTTGATCTTGGTGTACATATGATACACTTCCCCGGAGACAAAATTGACGCTCAAAATTGACGCTCAATTCCCAGCTACTCACTGTGTTGCCATTGCGAATGCACACTACTTTTCTGCATCCTCAAAACCGCATGGTTCTCACAATGCAATCGGAGTGCCCCAGAATTTAAAAGACGTCTCTACCAAATCTAAGCTTCACTAAAGAGTGGTTTTCAATATCACCTGTGAATCTAGCACTATTCACACACCAAGTGCCATGATCAGGAGCCTCCAACATGCTTCACCCTCCTGCCGCCCAATTCTGAATACCCTTGAATGCGATACGTGCCACAAACTGAAACCCAATGCAAAATGTCGTAAGCGTAAACGCAATGGAGTAAGTGAGAAGGCCGCAGGCATGCAGAACAGAAACACAAGATTGATTCTAAACAAAGAGAAATCACAGCTCAAAAGTCATTTCGCTATTCTATTCTTATCATGAATTACATGCTTCATATTCCATTCCACCAGCGCATCCTCTCCCCTTCTAAAGAAGATTACAAAATCAATTCCCAAAAGAAACAGAGACCATGAATTTTCACCTGGACTTCCACCCGTCAAGTGGCGCAGATGGGAGGGATGGTGACCGAGATGGGCCGATGCTTAACCCTGTGGGAGTCCATGCCTTGCTTGTACGCCAACGCATCCGCCACCACACAAGACTGGAGTGCCAGTTTGGAACGACCTCCACGAGGCAAGCCTTTGGACTGGTCCATGGAGATGGAAAAGTCCTGCATTTCCGACATGAAGCTGTCGAGGTTGAGGCTCGTGTCCACGCCGGGAGACGCCACTTCCGAGCTGGCCGTGGAGCTCCGAGGGCTCAAGGACGAAGTTGTTGGACTCCACTTGTCTCGACTTGATTTGAAGGGAGTGAAGCGGCGCCAAAAGTAAGTGGGGGACGAAGACGCGGAGCCGGAAGTCGAGGAGCCGGAAGTTGGGGAGCCGGAAGAAGAGCTCCACGTTGGGGTGGAGGGCGAGGAGGACGTTTTCTGCGTCGACATGGTGAAGATGGTCTTGGTGGAGCGGCCGTTGCTTCGCATCCGGACCGCGTGGCACGAGAGGTGCTTGTTGTAGTAGCGTGCGCCCCTCATCACCCTCCTACAACAGTTTAATCCCCGTTTAGTACGTGAAATCTTTACTCAGACCTCTTTCATCCGACTAATACTAGGGTGGGTCTCCAAAACAGGATAATAGCAGGTTAAAAATTTTGAATGTGCAACAAGTGTGCATCAGTTGACAAGTTTGCAGCATATTGTAGAATGATGGCTTGGAACAAGAAGGGTGTATTACAGAGGTCCGAGCGAAGTTCTCACAATTTGATCTTATAGTGGATTCATAGAAACTCCTACATTGACATCTAAATATACAGTCCCTTAATTGTAGCTTTGTCCAACAGACTTTTATGAGGTATCAAGACATTCTTTGGTACTGGGGAGGATGCACACTCCCCACCACTATGGCCGTGGAATACAAAGCATCATGTAGCTGAGAGTAAAATAGAATTAAAATGGGCCATAAACTATGATTGGGTACTGACTGTTGGGTTAATACAAGATCTGTCTCTCACTGAGGGTTTTTGAAGTTTTGATACGCATGATGCCTTCTAATTCATAATGAAGATTTTGGTTTACAGAGCTTGGTGATTTGATTCCAAGGTGATAAGACCCCAGTCTCAAGAATATTAGGACTCACACATTTTCGTGTTCCGGATCATTGTCCCTTCACCGTTTGGATCCCTTCGAAGGGATTCAATTGAATGACAAGAGAATTTTATTACCTGTCGAAAACTGCATATGTAGCCTTGAGAGCTGCAAGCTCTCGCACGACCACCGTTCTGGCTCGAGCACCGGGAGCTATGCGCACTGCGAGCTTCACCTGCACCCCAAATTCTACCCCAATCAGAACACCTTCAAGCATTCGAATAAACTTATAGAGGCTCAAAATCCATACAAAATTGTAAGCAATAACGGTTGAATTGGAATTTAAAGCATGTGCAAGCCACTTTTGCGACAAATTGCCACTGATACAGGTTTAGGAAGTACTCTTACATTCTTCTTCTCGCATTCGGCTCGTCTACCACTGTCAGACAAGGTCTTTTCAAATACGTCCGTGATCTTCTGCACCTCCGATTGCAGAAGCTCCTGACTCACGCCCACTAATGGGTCGGTGCTGGCCACTACCTTATACCCCACTGCAATTCCATTCCATTCAAGCGATCAGACGTGTCCCACTATTCAGAAACCAATAGAAAACCTATAAGTACTCTTGGTGGAACTCAATTTGACCCCAAAGTCGGATGCAACATAACAAGTGACCAATTATTCAACAAAGACGGACCTAATACCATAAACCTGAAGTAAACATGGGTAGCATCTCCTCCCCATCTCGATCTACTTCAGTTACTCACGATGGAGAGGCCACTTAACTCCTTGAAATGGGAAGGCCCAACTCATCACACATGCTCTAAACAGAATAGGATTACTTCAATTTCAGTTGCAACATTCTCGGTTAAATATCATACATTTACACCCTGAATTCTTTACTCTGGCTACTTGGGGTCCAAAAATGCGACTATAACATAGTTTGAATGCACATGTGACAAGTTTGCAGTAGATTCCAGATTGCTGTTTCATTCAAAAGATATATTATTAAAAAGCTCTGAGAGTGTGAGAAACGGGACTCGCCGTACTTGGAGTGGAGACATGCTTGAGGACGCCGAGAATGACAATCTCGTCGCCGGTCTGCACCGCCACGTTAATCGCCCAGTCCAGCGCCACTAACTTGGTCAGCTTCTTCTCCGCATCCACGATGATGACCACAATATTTTTCGGAGCTTGCGCTGCGGACGCATTCTCGGTCTGCAAGAGTGCACCCGCCGCCACAGAGTCGTCCGCTTGCGACTGTGCCTCATCCTGTTGGGGCTCTGGAAACTCGTAGCTCTCAATCTTAAGAGAAGTCGGCTTCTTCTTCGGGGAGTTCGACTTCAAGCTGTCGAAATCCAACGACTGCGTCATGCGGGTTGGCGTGAACTGGTTCCCCTTCACCCCCGTGCGCACAGTGACGAACGAGACGGATGGTTTGGTGACGTCCACGGAGAGCGACTTTTCGAGGAGGAGTGATTGCATGGGGTGCAGAATCTCGTGCGTGGGGCTGTAAATCGTGTCCAGACTCGTCTGCTTGACGGGTGTGGAGACACTGGGCCAGGGCTCCGTCACACCGGAGATCGTGCGGCGAAGCGTGCGACGCGAGCGCGGCGTCAGGCAGCTGTCGCTGTCGTAGTTCACCTTCCTCCCCACAGGTTTAAAAGCTCGACTGGCGGAACGAACCACTGTGTCCACGCTCGCATCGCCCTCGGAGATGTGACGCAATCCGGAAACAGGGGTTGTCGTCCTCGGCGGAGTGCGATGCTGGATGTCGTCGTCTGGCCATTGGTACACCGGACGCACGGCGCTGGAGTCGCTGGACCACGAGTAGGATTGTGTTCGCCGCGACCTCGCAGTGGTCTTCGCAGGCGCCATGACTACCTAATTTGCACTAATTCTACGTACAACCCACAACTAACACTGATCTCTACCAGGGTTTTAGACCCTGTTTTCACAATCACGGCGCTCAGGGTATGTCAATCGAACCTGTCCATAAATCGCACCTTCACTACTTCAAAACTGCAACAATTGGGAAAATTGGAGCGCCTTAGCACCAATCTGCCAACAACCCCCACAGTGACAACTCTCAAAACCACATGCAACTCCAGCTGGTTTCTAAAACCGCAATCCCAAACGATTTCACGAATCAAATACCTCCCAACAGCTAGAGAAAAACACTTAAATAATTTAAGTTTTGAACGCAATACATGATTACAGCCGATCAACTGCCTTCTGCATCGACTGGTGGCTGTGCTCAGAAATGCTGAGAACTAAGTGATATTCTCGCAACGTTCTAAGGTACGACAATTACGAATTCAGTCAACTAAGGGATCGATCACGACAATAAATCCTGGAAGCGATGAAGCTGTTACTACTCCACCTACGCTACCTTGCGACCTCTCTTCCCCCTGCGAACGGGTCGGCGCTCAAGCACTGCAGTTCATTCTCAATCACGAGCACCAGCGCTCGCGAGCCACGCGATTCAATGTATAGCGATCGCTCGTCTGGAGCCTAGACTGGATTGTTGAAGGTCGGTCCGTCATCAGCGCCAGTCCCGTTCCAAATTTAAGCAGCATTCAAGGGATGCCTCCACAACGAAGTTGAGAGTTGAGACCCGTCAACTTCCTGGAAGAAGACCTCACCCACGACTAATTAAATCGAAACCGAACCTTCCTGTCGAAATTACTCTGGGCAATAAATTACTCTTCCTGTAGCAGAATCTGTCTACTGTAGGCGAGGAGAAGTGGATGTGGAACAGTGACGTCATTATGTTTTCTCCAAATTAGCAAAATGGGAACCTCCACTTTGGGCCAAATGCAGAGCTGGATTCTTCACTTCTTCTGCGCCATTAATTGTATCCAATGCACATTGACTTGGAGGGGATAATTTTAGTTAGTACAGTAGCACATCCGACGAAGTTAGGACAAGTGAGGTGCGAGGAAGTGAATTAGGCGGGATATCATAATTAAGGGATGCCCGATGCCCCCAAAGTGAAGTGCTGCGGATGAATCAATGACACGGAGATGGACGGAGGCCAAGTGGGTTGTGGCTCCTTCATGTCCGCCAGGCCAGCTGCTGATATTTAGGCTAAAGTGAGGGCGGAGAGGAGACCCGGTGGGGTCACGCCCGGGCACCCGGTACCAGGTGTGGACCGGAGGGGCTTTGTCAACTGTGCAAGCGTACATGGCAAGGAATTGCAGCAATGAGAGGACGCCAAATCAGGAAAGCAGTCAAAGATAATTGTGGCCGGGTCCCGCGAGGGGTCCCGGCCCCCGAAAGGGAAGAGTCAGTCTGTTTGCGCCACCTTGCTGCCTGCCTGCTCAACAATCAGTCTGTCTATCTATCTATCAGTCCTGTCCCACTGTTGCAGAATCCGCCGCTGTTGCACATACTGTACTGTACAGTAGCTTCCAACTATCTTCTTCTTTTTTGACACAAATGAAACGGAATTTCATTGCAAGAAAAACAAGTACATACCGGCCAGCCACAAGTGGCCTGGCCGGGAAAAAAATGTAGCTTCCAACTATCATACCACGTCTACAGAGTACAGACCTGGATTCTATACAGTAGAGTTAGAGCTCAGCCTGCAAGGACGGGCGGGTAAGCATGCAAAAGCGGCGACGGAGTCTCCTATTACCGTGAGAGTACAGAGCAATGGAAACTATAGTAGGAGCACCCATTCCCAACCAAGGATGGGTACCTGACTTGTAGAGTACCCCTATTTCCGGCCAAGCCAAACTTTTCTGTGAATCATGTTCAAGAGTCTAGTTTTAACCCCTAAATGCCACAATATGGTGTTTGCGAAACTCTGAAGTTAAATAAATCCTAGCTAATTTGCTATTTTTAGTAGTTTATATTTTTTAAATGTTCTTCTTGAAGTCTAGTTTTGCCTCCAAAAGTCCAATCTTGAAAATAAATGACAATGATTTTTCTATAAGAGATTTTGTGCACGGGTACCTTGTAAAATCTTGATTGTCCATAATGTTAAGAGCTCTTGGAAATGAGCCTCAAATACACTAGATCTTGGAGAAAAAATCACATTCTAAATTCATTTAAAAAATTTGTAGAGTGAATTTTGAGAAGTTATAAATTGATTTGAATTCTTCAAGTTAGGCCCGTTAACCTCATATTTTTTTGGTCGTCAACTTTTTAGATTTGACTTGCAAAAAAGACTTCAATTCCTTTTTGCAATTTTAGCACCCTCATAATCAAACGTTATAATCTTTCACTTCATAAGGGATATTGTTGTGCTTTCTTTTCCTATGCAATCTCTAACAAGTCTAGTTTGAATTTGTATGGTTATAATTTCAGAAAAATTGAACCATCTTATCAAAATGTTGGCATTTTGTTCAATTTAGAGCGGTTTTCAGGAAGCTGAAAACATGCCTTGGGCATGTAGGGGTTAATGACATGCACAGTATGCGAGGCTATGAGGACCAATTGCTAAATGCCATGTATTACAGCATTTATTATTTTGAAATTTGTACGTAGGAGTAGTAACTAGTCTCCCCTGTGAGTGGAATTGCAAGACTCTAGATGTTATGTATAGGTTTGGAACACTTTTTGCCTTCTAAAATTCACAAAAATTTCAGTTTTGCAAATAAAATTCTGAAAATTTTGCCAGCCCAATATTTTCTATCTCCCTACATGGGAAAAATTTCAAACGCAGCCAACTGCTCATCATCTGTTCTACAGATGATTAAGTGATTAGGTATGGGTGGTCCTACTATACAGCAGTACTAACTTACTGCATTCAAGTGACTGACGTTGCGGGAATTGTGAAGTTGGGTACCAGAATGAATGGAGAGTGTCGTGAATTGGGGGCGTCTCTTTCGAGTAGAGAGTCTCACTCATAAGGGAGAGTGGGAGACCCCAAGCCCAGCCACGGAGACACCTCAAATTTTATTTGTTTTAATAATACTTTTAATTATTTCAATAATATTTTTATTTATTTTCCATTACCCCTAGACCATGTCTCTTTTCTGAACGCATAAGTGATAACAATGAGTATAGGAGCCGACCCATACCTGATCACTTAAGCAATTACGCATATTTGGAGCACAAGTTTTTTGAGTGCCAAATTTTTCTCAGGTACATAAATAGAATTTGGAAGGATTGCATATTTTTCTAAAATTTTATTACACAAAATATAATTACTATGAATTTTTAGTGAAAGATTCTCTTCAACCTACAATGGTGATATAGGGCCGGTTGCAATATTCACAGCCTTGCAGCCAATGATGATGTGACAGAATTGCTCCTCAAACTCTACGAACTACAACAATCTATGGTTGGAATCACTAAATTTAAGAAGTCATAAAAGATTATGAAGTCAATGGGCACTCCAAAAATGGATAGGGTAGGCAAGTACTAAAATAATACCAAAGCTTTTGACAACAAACTCAGAGCTCATCAATTGTGTCCATCACGTCATGCAAAACTAAAGAATCGACGTGTAGAAGCCATTCAATACTTGTCTGCACATGGTGTCCAAACAAAATAGGAAGTTGTAGACCTGAAATGGATGAAAATTTCGTAGGCAATGTAGCACATAAGAAAAGTTATAAACAAATGAGAAGTCATTAATTTTTAGGACTTCATTTGTGTAATTGTTGAGAGGTCAATAGCTTTGAAGTTGAGATGAGATATAGGTAGAACACAAATTCCTTCAACAATGAGTGAAGATGACTCAAGAATGTGGAAGTAGTTGGAAGAGGGCCTAGAGTTGGGGTAGTTTACAATTTGATTTCAATGTCTATATATTCAATAATTTAGATGCCTTAAAATTGCGCAATCTTTGATGGATAAAGAAACCTAGCTCTAAAATCGTTCTCTAGCTCATAGGTACATATTTCTTCCTTCAATGCATCAATTGCACATATGTACAATGTATAAACAATGCACATATAAAGCAGTATGTGGACATTCTTACTTTCCTATGTGATTCCAACTTCAACATTCATAACTAATTCTACAAAGGCTCTTCCAAAGGAAATGACTTAGAATAAATGCTAATTCTATTTATCTTTCAAGGAAAATTCACTAAAAACTTTTCATGAAGTCAAACTCCCCCACATTACACATTAGCTTGTAAATGGCCTTTTTATAAATGGCCTTTTTATAAATGGCCTTTTTATAAATGGACCTCCAACCAAACTATATTTTGTTTCATAACTCATAGTCTTTAATGAAAGCACCTAAATGTAACTTGTGTTTATGAGTGAGCTGCCATTGAATATGTGAAAGCCTCGATTCATATAATTGAAGTCAAGCATCTTAGTTGAATATCAAATTATTTATTCAAAATCCAAGAATTCAAATACCGGTATCAACAAGGATTGTTAACAAAAGATATGTGATAATCCACATCCTTATTAACAGCCGTGTCCATATCCATATTTATGCAAATATCCATATTGTTGAATTATTTCCAAGGATAAGTCCAACTAGTTCTCAAATTTTTTAATTTTAGTATTATGTACCCATAGACAACCAATTTTAGATAATGGTTTAATTGGTGTGTTTTAAGGGATAAGATAAACTAGCCTAGAATGATGGGTTTGTCCTATCAACATTGTTGAAAATTATTAAAAAAATTCATACAAAGAAAAATGCAAAAAATAGGGAGAACAAATGAATTTTTTTTACTTGACAAGTATGAATTTTTGAAGTGTGCTACCCAATTGGCCCAAATGAGTCTCTAGACTACCCCGAACCAACAAAAAGTGTATTCATAATGGTCATCTTAATCACCTAAAGCAACCACAACATTTCTAAACATGGCGACAACATTTCTGAACATGGCCACAACATTTCTGAACACGGTGACTACATTTCCGAACATGATCACAACATTTCCGAACATGGCCACAACATTTTTGAACATGGCCCACAATATTTCCGAACATGGTCCCATCGTGAAGGCCTACCCAAGTCGCTTCATGTGACGGAAGAATTTACACTCCCAAGGTGGTAGTTTCTGTTGCAGTTCCTAATCCCTCCCTCGCTCCATCCCCAATTCCAAGACATTGATTGTGACCATTAACTCCAGCTAATGTAGTCCTAATCTCATTTATTGTAAAAAGTCTGCCTTGAGTTGATGCAATGCAAGACTGGAGTGGGTCGTTCCCTAGGATGTCTGTCTGTCTGTGATGTGTTTGCGTGTCGTCCTAGGATAGAGTCGTTTACTTTCGTGCCTGCCCCCACAGTAAGATAATTCCCTAAACCTACCCTAAGTTGAATTCCCCCATGAGGCCATGATGCCAAGGCCTTCCCCGCGTGTTAAGTGTTAACTTCAGCTTAGCCTGCATGTCAGTGACTCAGTGCAGTGTGGCTGCTGGGGAATGCCCCTGGCCTGGCTGCCCTGCACATTCATTCATTCATTCAACCGAGGTTTCATTGCCAGAAGAGCACATTTAGGCCTCATTGAGTGGGGGAGGCACATGGACCAGAGCCCGGACCTGCCCGTTAATAATAAGAATGTTTTTTTCCTGGTCTCCTCCTCCTTGAGTTAGAAACCGGCCATCATTTTGTTTCAAAAAAGAAAGAAAAAGAAACCGGCCATCATGTTTGGGACGGACCAGCATGTATTTTATTTTATTTGTATCCAATGAAACGAATTCCATTACAAAGCCCGGGGCAACATAACTGAAGCTATGAAGTTATTACAAGCGTCCTGACGGGGAAACGAAGACGGAGCAGCATTTGGAAAGGCCAATCGCTGAGGTAAGCTTACTGTAACTTAGCCAAGGGAAGATACGGTATTGAACTGGCTGAAATCGTTTGAAGTCTTGTCAGCATTTCCTTTTCCAAAGTTGGGTGAGAGAAGAAAGAATCAACTTTTCTTTTCTTATTTTATGGTATGGGGTAAGCTAAAGTGAAGTGAAGTGAAGTGGAACCAGGGCTCACTGCCTTGCCTGGGGCTGCATTTTTTATTTTTTATTTTTTATTTTTTATTTTTTATGAAACCAATGAACCGGGATTTCATTGCCAAAGATTTTTTTATTTTTAAAACATACCTGCCAACCAGCCCCAGGTGGCCTTTTGGCTGAATGTTCAGTACAGCACGGTACAGTCGTCCTTGCAGCCACCCACCCCAATGACCCACCCCATGTGAGTGTCCCCATGTGGTGACTTTGGTGTGACGGGCGGGTTTTCCAACGAAGGAGGTGGGAAAAGGAAACTTCCCAGAAATGGGGAAGCTACGCTCGCTACAGTAGCTAGACTAGCTGCTGTTCGAGGACTGACGACGGGATACAGTAGTACAGTACAGCACTGTGAGCAGCCAGCCAGGTGGGTCTACCAATACTCTTTTCTACTGTACTGTACTGAGCCCGCCGGGACTACTACTAACTTAAAAGCTTACTTGTTAACCTCTAGACTGTCTACACTGTTCCTTTCGACTTTCGAGTCCGTCCGTCCGTCAGTTCAGTTGTGTCCGTCCAGAACTGCCACTGGGTTTGCCTGGGGACCACCTTCCTTGCACAGGCAGCAGTGCAGCACAGCAGGAAATGGGAAAGGAAATGGGAAAGGAAATGGAAAAGGAAATGGAAAAGGAAATGGAAAGGGGAGCCCCGACGGTGCTGCGGGGATGGTGTAGGAACGTAGGATACTGAAGGAAGGAAGGAAGAATAGACGGACCATGGACGCGTTTTTCTTCCCTTGGATTGAGTTGAGTTAGGTTAGGTTAGGTGATCGGGTGCGATGGGCATGAGGCGATTGCAGGAAGTCCGCAACTGCAGAGCAGCCAGGCGGCGATGCTGCTGGCTGGGCTGGGCTGGCTGGCTACGCGCGTAGGGGAGGGAGGAGGGAGAGTAGAGCAGGCATGTGCAATGCCCTGGTCAATGTTGGGATGTGCAGTGGGTGGGGGGAGTTCATTCCGTCAGTGCTACCCGGTGGAATCGAGGGAAGGAAAATACCCCGCCCCCCCTCAAAAAAATGGTGGCAATTTGAAAACATGGGAAAAAAACATCACCGGTGAAAAAACCAATTCGGAGTAATAAAATAGAAAAAGAAATGGACTTGGTGCTTGAAAAAATGGTGCAATACGGGAATTAAAAAACAAAAGGAGCTCATCAAATTTCTTCAAAAATATCAGTCCTAATTGTTGGCCTTGGTGTAGTGGTTTTATTTGGGACGACTAGTGGGGCACCCCTTTTAATTTTAGCTTCACTGCACATGCCAATTGGGAGAGGGACAAAGCTAGAGAGTTCGAAATTTCGCCCTACACAAAACTAACCCTTGCCCTGCCCTACCCTAGTGGAAGAAGGATATACAATAACTCTCACAAGTATTCATACCCTTCAACAATTGCCATGAATACTCGAAGAACTCAATTTTCCCAACAATTTTTGGACATGTGGAGGTACAAGGAACACACTTGTATAAAATGATTTTTCAAATTTTCAAATTTTCAAATTTCAAATTTTTATTTTTTTATATAATTGAATTGAACTAAATTGTAAAAAATACTTTTCAATACAAATCAAAGCTATTTTAGGAAGTGAAATGAGAATTCTTTGTAGAATTTTCTGGTAAGAATTTCATGAATTTGAAAATTCTATTGAGTGAAATATTATTGACTAAGATATGACTCCAAATTTTTATGTTTATTATATTTCACTCCAAACCTCTCACACAAAACAATAAGAAAAATAATATATAAAAACTTTATACACTTTTCAAAATTTTGACGAATTTTGGAGATTTTTGAAGTTAATTATAAAAAAGATATAAATTTGGAGTCATATTGAAGTCAATAATATTTCACTCAATAGAAATTTCAAATTCTTTAAATTCTTACCTAAAAATTCTACAAAGAATTCTCATTCCACTTACTAAAAATATCTTGAAAAAAATTGGACATGTCTTAAAAGGGTTTTTTATTTTATTTTATTCATGTGTATTACTTGTTCTCTAATTCCTCATTCAAGCTTCAATATCGGTGAATGAGGCGCATTTTCCTGCCTTCCCCATACAAAGGGGCGTCAGACAAGGGTGTCCATTGGCTCCCTACATTTTTTTCTTAGTTGTAGAGGTTTTGAATTCAATGATCAAAACAAGTGTGGAAGAAGGGAGAATAAAAGGCATTAGGCTCCCAATAGAGGATCGCTAGCAAGTAATCACTGAGTACGCCGACGATACTTCACTAACTCTATTTGGCAAGGAAGAATCCGTAGTGTAAACGGTTGCCACTCTAGACCAATTTTGCAAAGGCTCCAGCCTTGTACTTAATCAGGTTAAATCCTGTCGGTATTGGCATGACCGTGGATCACAGAACCGGCCATTATGGACAAACCAGTTGAGGATATCTTGGGCATTGGACAGGGACATCAACAAGCTATTGGGCTCTCCCTTCGGCCTCTATCTAAATGCTCAAGATGTAGATGCCTTCCTA
Organism: Rhytidiadelphus loreus; assembly: GCA_947034895.1. Lineage (NCBI taxonomy): Eukaryota > Viridiplantae > Streptophyta > Bryopsida > Hypnales > Hylocomiaceae > Rhytidiadelphus > Rhytidiadelphus loreus. The sequence continues at coordinate 48,535,059 of OX344761.1, read as the reverse complement.
CTTGGCAAGGTGTACAAGTCTTTGGGCTTCTAGTGTACTGCTAAAATCAACACGATTGGTAGGATCATTGTAGTCAACCATGTGCTTTTATCCACCCTATACTTCTTCATTGCTATTTGGGCAGGGTCGTTAGCAGAGGTGACTAAATGCAAGAGTGCTATTATGAACTTCATGTGGTCTAGGTCCTTACATTGATCAAGGGCCAAAGTGGCGTGGGCTCAGTGTTGCCAAAATAAAGAGAAGGGAGGCATAGGGCTCGTTAATCCCATCGATCCTCTGGTTGCACTCATGGCCAAGTGGATTCTGAAGGCATGTGAACCTAACTCCTCCAACCTTCAACTATTGTTCAGGTTTAGGCTTTCTAACTTCCAACCATACAGTAGGGGCAATTGGGCCCCGAGTCTTGAATACTTCACCAACCCCCGATTGCAGGTTAAAGAGGGTCAAAACCTTGGAATCGTGTAGGAGAAGCGTGGCGTAAGTTGGTAGGGGAAATAGTTGCTATCCCACTAGACTGCTTTGAAGAAATTCAATCAGAATCCCTATGGTGGTCCACTTTTTCGTTACAAATTGGATCCGGATTCTCAAGGCTCCGCGCCTCCAAACTACATCAGGTAGGCCTTCGTATGATTAGAGACGCTTGGTAGGAAAGGAAGTTTCTTACAAACTAGGAGGCTGCAGACCGATATGGCCTCATAGAGGAGGAGTTTTGTGTCTGGGAAGCCACGGTCCACTCTTTGCATCGCATTTGGGGATCCTTGCTCACCTCCGAATTTTTCCCTCCTAAAGTTGGCAAATGGATTGGGTGCTTCAGTAGTGAGACCAATCCCTTCCCAATTATTGTGCTTCAGAGCAATGGTGGTCCAGGTTTCTCAATCAAAGGTCAATCTAAGGATTGGAACCTCCCCTCACAAGGTCATGTGTTGGAAGTTAGACTGGCCTCTGGTACTCTATCAGATTGGCTACCAATTGATTCTGGATTTGGAAGGACCATTTTGAGGACTCACGTGTCTGGAATTTTTCACAAAGTCTGGGTCATTAATATTCCACGAGGCCCCAAGAAAGCCGAGACCTTACTTTACTTTGGAAGAGTTGATCTTTTGAATTGGGACCCTAAAAAATTACAATGGCAAAGTCCCCAAGGTCAGATTCCTTTCATGGACTACACGTCAAAGCTTGGATGGGAGATTCTGAAAACCAAGATGGTGGTCCCTAACATGGTGGAGAAGAAATGGCAAGGCATTCTTCCTCTATCCCACCGGATGAGATGGAGATTGGTGTGGACTAAACTACGTATGTCCAAAGAAGCCGAGCTTCTTTGGTTGGTGTGGCATAGGGCGATTGCAGTCAACGCTTGGAGAGAAAGGATCCATCACATGATTGATACTGGGTGCCCAATGTGTCCATCACATGCACATGAATCGGTCCTCCACAAATTTTGGAAGTGCACCTCAGTGCGGCGAGTGTGGTAGTGTGGCATCCATATTTTCAATGTTCTTATTTCCAATAAGGAGGCTCACAGCCCGTGGCGGACCCTTACTTGGAAACAAGGCATTTTCTCGGACTGCATGCCACATAAATTCAAACCTATAAGTGGTATTTGGACCATTCTTTGTATTGTGATTATGTGGATGTTGTGGCTGGAACGTAATGATGCGGCCTTCAACGACATTCATTGGGCGCCCGAGAAGCTCCTTCAACACATTTGGCTCGGTATGGAAGACTATGGTAGGATTGATTGGGATGTGGTTTGCAGGCTTCGGTCCAAGTCTATTGAGAGGGGTGATGAAGCTAAAGCGCGCTTCTTGCGCAAATGGGTCCGTAATGACGTTTTTGTTGTGTTCATCGATGGCTCCCCTAGGTGGTCGCTTGCCGGTCCTAGGGCCGGTTTTGTTTTCCAACCTCCATAGGCACTTTGCGCCTTGAAGGGGTGGAAACCGCCTTCTTCGGCGCGTCTTTGTATTTTAGTTCTGTGTCGGTTCTGTCTTTTTTCCTAGGCTGCTTGCGAGTTGGCTCTTGTTTCTTCTTTCTTGCAGTAAAGGACTCCTTTATTTGTGTCAAAAAAAACAAAAATTCCTCATTCAATTAGCTATGACAATTTTTGTAAGTGTACCAAACATTTTGAGCGCCGCTGCACTGAATAAGCTTATAAGTTATGTGCACACGGTCGGTCACTTTTTCAAAATAAAAATTTAAAATAACAAAAAATGACGAGAAGTTACAGTCGCCATAGAGGGGCAGGGACGGCTAAGTTTAGGGCAGCCATGATGATTTTGGGGACTTGGGCTCTTCTTGGGTTTAGGGTCGGCGTTGCACACGAGGCACACGGCACCAACAAAGAATTGTTGCAAACTTAAATTTGGAAACATTGTTCCTCAAGCAACTGACTTGACATCACTCCGTCCTGTCAAGCACATTTTTTTGATTTTTTTTGTGCTTTTTAGTTAACTTACCTCAGACTCTGCTGGGAAGAAAAGGTTTGTTTTTCTTGGCCCTGAACCAACATAACTTAACCTTCAAAGGTCATTTCATCTTCGGACTTGGTCAAAATTTTATAGGATTTCAACATTTTAACCCTTAAAGGACGAGCTGGTCACCATGGAAATCAGCTGTTTTGGAATTGTGTGAATTGTTGGTTTAAAAAAAATGCAAAAGCTCTTATTGGAAGTCAAACTATTGTAGAAGACGTTTCCTTTTCACACAAAATTTGGAAGATGAATAGTTGCATTTATGTCCCACATGGAGAGATTCTTTGTCATTCAACAGCCAAAAAATGTCTTCAACGCCGTTAATGAGTTAAACACACATTTAAAACAAAATTATATTTTTCACATGTGTATGTCTAAAATTTGTTCCTATTTTTTCATAATGAAAACATAAAATTGAATTTCATGTAACTTTCTAAAGAAATTTCATTGTAAAAATCATAGTAATTAAAAAAATGATTTAAATAGTATTAAAAATGTAAATAATAACATACATTGTGGTGTAACTGGTATATTATTTGAGCTCACACCAAGAAAAATTTGATAGAGAAAGTTTAAAAGTGGTGTATTTTGAGCTTTCAAGAGGCTATCTTCAAAGTGTTGGAAAAAATACAAATTTAATCATTTTGAAAGAAAAAAAATTGAATAAAAAGTAGATTATTAGAGCTACATTTTCTTAAAAAGCATTTAAAATCAAGAACAATGGAAAAAAAAATTCAAGTTTGACTTTCAAAATGCCCATTAGGCTTACAATGTCCTTTAAGGAATAACTTAATAAGCTTAAAAAGACCTTTCCAATTCCAACCTTGGACAATTCTTATATTGGAATAATCAAAATTTTCAATTCAAAATAATTATAAAATATTGAAACAAAAGAAATAGAATTTCATTGCCGTAAAAAAGAATAATTCTTTTTTGTGGATTTAGAAGTGGCAATGGTTTTTTGATTGGAGAGTCTTCTTATATTTTTACTTGCACAAAGATCACATATGTTGAATTGGTGCAACACAATTACAATTTCTTGATTTGCACGAGGAAGATTGTTTAATTCAGAGTTTGGATCATGTGAAGTATAGAGACACTACTCATGTAAGGTAAAACAATCCACTATGGTCAAAATTAGGAGTTTATCCCTATGACATTGTTGTATTTAAAAAAATCCTCATATGAAGACAAGTGTGAAAAATTGTGGGAGGAATTGAAATTATATTTTTTTGACAAAGTATAAATTTGTTATGAATTTTTGAAGTGTGTTGACCAAAAGAGTCTCTAGACTACCCCCAAACTAACAAAAATTATATCCATAATGTTTATCTTACTCACCTAAAGTAGTTACAATATTTCTTGATGTGAAAGGCTTAAAAAAGAGACTTCCTACAATGAATTTTCATTCAAAAGATGGAAGTTCTTATTGAGGTCACTAATTACTCCAATACTATCACCTAAAATATTGATTGTGTTTCGACTCTTATTTATTGAAAAAAACCTTGTACTTGGGGTCATTCTCTAGGTGTCTATTATGGGTATTTTGACCTTATAGGCCATTGTACCTTATAGAGTCAGTAGTAGTGAATAGTACATGAACAAAATTCTCCTTGTTTCCTTCCCTTACTAGGTTGATCATTCTTATTAATTTAGTTGTTGACCTACCCAATTACTTATGCCCATGTCCTAAAATTTCATCAAGATTCTTTGGATTGTCATGTTGGGAATGAAATTGTCCTTCAAGGATTAATCATGAAGAATCTAGAATGTTTTTTTTGTCAAGCAAAACATAAGGCCTTGTTGAGGACAATTTTAGTCTCTTCACCAATTTTCATTGCTAAATCCTCGGCTAAATCTAGAAGTCAAATACATTGCATATGTAGAGAGAAAGCATTTTCTTTCATTGAGTGAGACGACAAAGGGCAAAAATGTTATGAGAATGAAAATGACATTGCATGCCCTTGTCTTTGTTGTCCCCTCCAGGCCACCTGTGGCTGGGGGCTTTGTTCCTCTCTCTTGCAATGAAATTCCGTTTCATTTGTGTCAAAAAAAAATATAAAAAAATGACATTGCATGAACATAAGCTTTTGATCAAACAAGAGGAGATTTTGCATTGACAAGAGTTAGATGTGAGGAAGTTTGACTCGAATTTTACTTGAAAAGTTAGCCATTGCTAAAGGGACAATGTGTCTTTAAGCATAGCTACTTTTTTCTAATACTTATCATATTCAATACGGTTGCTATTATGTGAGCCTAGGATCTTGAGCTCATGAGCATAGGAGCCTAAGCTCCTATGTTATAGGCACCTTCCATACTTATAGGATGTTTATATTATAAGTGTCTATATTATAAGTACCTATGTTCTAAGCACCTTACATGGTTATAGGACGTTTATATTATGTGTGTTTATGTTATAGGTACCTATATTATAAGCACTTTCCATGGTTATAAGATGTTTATATTATAGATGCCTAATTATATTATAGGTGTCTATGTTATAAGCACCTTCCATGGTTAAAGGATATTTATATTATTGGTGTCTATGTTATAGGCACCTTCTATAGTTATAGGATGTTTTTATTATAAGTATGTATATTATAGACATTTCCAATAGTTGTAGAGTACCTATGTGTTTAGACTCAAGCTAAGTAGGCTCACATTTCTAGGCTCACATACTAGCACCATTGTCATATTCAATCATCTAAGCATTAAGGTAGGATGATCCATGGTGAGTTGTCCCTTGGGTTGACATTGCACATGTTTATATTGGTTGGCTTTATAGTTTTGGGTGGGCAAAGAATGGCAAATCAAAGAATTTTCACATGTAATTCGGTCACCCCATTTTTTAATTTAAAAAGATACATTGTAAGTGGTCAATGCAAAAATACATAGTTTCCTTTTGTTAGGAGGGGTTATTCTTGTGCATAATACATTCTATTATTCAATACAAATGAATCCATAATTTTTGTTAACCCTCGAAGAGCTATTGTGCTAGGGGTGTTTTTCAAGAAAAATCATCAAAAACTGTCATTTTTTGTATTGTTGACCAAAATTAAAAATCAAATCTTTTTTTTTAACTTCAATTGTACAAAAGAGGAGTAGACCATTATAATAGTGTGTGAAAAATTCCAACCCATTTGACCATGTAAACTTTAAGATCATGATTATGTTTGAAGTTTGAAAAAAAATCATCCTTACTTGACAAGGACAACTATCTTGGAGTAAATTTTTTGCTCTATTAAAAAATTGAGCCTTAACCCCTAAAGGTCCAAATGATCGTTGAATATGGCAAGTGATCTCAAGTAGGTGCATTTGAAGTCATTTTTTAACGAATGTTCTTTAATTTTGAGACAAGGTGTAAATATGTACCCCCTTAGTTGGAATGTAATTTTTTTTTGATTGGGTGCTTGGATCGAAAGTTATATTGCCCTAAACATTTTGGTTAGCTTCAACAGCTTGGGGTAGCACATGCAAAACTCCTCCAATAATTTTGAAATTTGGCAAGTATGTAACTTACATGATAGAAGATGCAAATGTCAAAAGAAAAAACCATGTATAGTGTAAAAATCTCACTTTAGGAGGAGTTAAAGTTTGTTGGCCCTGTTAGGCAAGATTAGAAAAAGAAACCTTTTTCTTCTAACTTCAAACGATATAATCTTTCAATCTATAAGGTCAAAGTTTATGAAATTTTTCCCACACATTCCCATATTAGCCTAGTAAAAATTTGTATAGTTGAATTTTGAAAGAAAACTTAATTTTTTTTTCTCACTACCCCCTAAAGTGGTATCTTTTTCACGATTTTGACTCCAAATGTGCTTTAGTCCTTTAGGTGTTAAGTTTACATCCGTCATTAGTATGTCCTTATAGGTATACTCATGCAAAAAATTTGAAGCAAATTTACAATCTAAACTTACTCTAAATCACCCTACAATACAAAGATATCTAAACATTTGATTATCTAGCCATTTTTTGATCATTTTTTGCTTCTTAAATTTTTTTCTTTGGAAAATCCAAACAATGAAAGCATATAAACCACTATCCATTCCCATAGTAGGGATTTTTTTGCAATATTTTCAAAAATTGAGGTGGAGGAACGTGAGTCTTAAACCATTTTAATTAGCATCATGAGGCATGTGAAATGGGGAGGTCGCTCAGCAGTCGCTGACTCAGCACCTGCTCTGGACACCAGCCAGTGGCAGCCCTCCAAGTCTCCCACGTGCACAAGACCGGCGCAATCCAAATTTTGATGCTCTTATCCACACAAATTGTGCATTGCTGCCCAAGCTGCCAAAATTCTTTTGGGCAACATGACTTTTAGTCTGGGCACTCAATTGGGGGATTTTTCCCCCAAAGAAGATGAGCTTGTCTCAACTTGTGGCAAAATTTCAGAATCATCCATTCAATTTGTACTTCATCATCCATTACTTACCCAAATTTCAATCGAGTGTTTGTTGTGCAGACATTCCTTTAGTATTTTAATTTTTGCTCATCAAGTATTGTGATGGAGTGGCAAGAACATGGAGCTTCGCCTATAACCCTTCATCGCCTAAAGCTTGTTTGGGTTCAAAAGCATCATTGCTTTTGAAGGGTTGTAGTTCAAAATGCCACTAAGTTATAGAAATCTCAACTGTACAATCTTGTAGTATATGTGTTTTAGGTGACGTGAATCTAATTTGGAGTCATTTCACTACGTAGATTGCAAGATTATAATATTTTAGAGTTGAAAAAGGATGCTGAAATTTTCCTTACAAACACATTTCGAGGTGAAATTCGATTTCTAAACCTACTCAAATGAAAAAACTTTAAACTATAAAGTGATTCAAAACCAACATACATTGGTGAAAGAAAATATCATTGAATTGACTCATTGTGTTTGCAAAATGACTTTCAAATGTCAAAAAATTAGCAAGAAAAGTTGAAAAAAACACATCTAAGGTTGAACCTTATTCACCTAAAATGCTTCTCCTTAACTCATAACATCTTAGATTGATATGAAATTTTAACTACACAAACTAGACTAGTATGCGCAACTTTTCCAAAAACAATTATTGGAAATTGACACTGTATGAAGAAGATACAAGCCGCCAAAGTTCATCTTGGATTGATTTGAAAATTTTACCACACAAACTAGAAGAGAGAGCGCAAATTTTCCAACAAGATTCATTGAATTTGGACATTGGATGCAAAAGTTAGAGCATTTTGAATTGGACTTGAAACTATGTGAGGATACTTTTGGTCCCCTTCAGCGATGAAGGGTTAAGGGGTGCAAAATAGGACACTTAATCAAGCATGACAATAGGCAAAAAGACTAAATTCATTTTTTTACATGATGGTTGGCAACAAGATTAAGAAGATATCCATAGTTCAATACAAGGGATCCAATGTTCTTCATATTAATTCCTAAATGATTGAAATTGCCAACTTTTGGTGCATTGACCAAAATTGAAAATAATTTTTAGTAAAAACTTCAACCATATAAAATTGTAGTAGACATTTGTAGAAACATGCAAGAATATTTTCATCCCATCCTACTTGTGGAGTGCAAGATTATAATGTTTGAAAATTTTAGAAAAAAATATTTATTTTTTAGGCCTACAAGATAGGATCAATGCACTTTGTGTTCTTCTTGTGTGAGATTTTTGCTCTAATCAAAGTTGAGATTGTAGATTGCAAAGTAATATATCTTAAAAGGTGTGTGCATGTAAAAATTTAGAAGAAAATAAAGGGTCTATTGTAGTAAGGATTTTACTCGGGAAACAAACCCAAGGAATCCCCTAGTGGTGGTTCTTTTATTTGGGGAAAGGTCGATTAGTCTATTGTGTTGTATCTAAGGTCACTTTTATGTAGAATTATCACTCATTTTCATTAATAAAAGAATAATATTTCATTAATTGTGTACTGGTGTGATATGAATGTATTCACTGTCCTAACCTATACGAATCACAATTCAATTATCTCAAGTATAACTGTAGACTTATAGTCTATGTCTTATACTAGAATTCTAATTGTCAAATAGTCATGGGTATGTCAAATATTCTTGGCTTCTATTCTATAGACTTAATCAATACTACATTACATATTTGCACACATATATACATACATAAATTCCTTAATTACCTCTTATTTTCTTAATGAAATGTCAACTGGTCACAGTGACTACATTACTAGCCTAATTACTAAAATACAAAATGTAAATATGACAATCTGTAATGTCAATTTGTCTCAGTATTGTATGCAAAGTATGCAAAGGTAAGAGATGAGTCCTTTAATTTAGGTCAAATAGTCATTTTGATTCTTCTTTCAAGTTCTGTAGCTTATAGTATGTCAATTGAACCAAGTCCCACATTGCACATTTACAATTTAAAAAGATTCTAACTATTCCTTTGTCAAATAGTCATTTGTTAGTTGGTCTTGCTATACTAATACATAAATGATTATATATTTTTCCAATGGATGGTTAATTTGTCCATGTTCCTATAGTCACTAGGTTAGTACAAGAAACCACACAAAGATTTTACCTATAACAAGTTGTCAAATTGGCCAATTTTTTACATCAAATCACAACAAGAAGTACATAAATTTTCTATCCTATAACACAAGATTGCGCTCCTTGTACCTGCATTTGTTAACTCACACATCTTGTCAATTAGTCATTCATTTCAAACACAATCTCTTGACCATTTGTCTTACATTAATTTCCATAATAATTGTAAATCATCTTAATATAAATTTTCCAGACCATTTGACTACTACGACAACTAGGCATCCATACAGTCAATTAGATTGACAACAATATTGTTTGTATAGATGACAATAATATTGTTTGTTTGTATGGATGCCTGGTTGTCGTATCCATGCATTAACAACTTAACAAACAATATTGTAAAGTTGTGTGTTTAATGACTAATGGTCCCAAAACTTAAAATTTAAAAATTACAATCAAGGTATAATATATCTCCACTTCATTTCCACAGACCATTCAACTTTTAACTTCAAACTTGCTCATATAATTGCATTGAGAAGTATCATTAGAAGAAGCCAATGTTTTTTTGAATTTTTTGACGTCAAAGTTGCCGGATTTTGCTAGACATCCTTTGTAACAACTTGTGTTTTTATGTCAACAACAACATCTAATGTTACATTAGATGTTGTTGTTGACATAAAAACACAAGTTGTCATAAAAGATGTCTAGCAAAATCCATCAACTTTGACGTTTAAAACATTCAAATAAATGTGGGCTTCTTTTAGTGTATCAATGATATCCCAACAAAGACTAATTGACCTTAATTATAACGAAGTCTATTCAATTTCAAACACCTTGGCAAATAGACTCTTAACCAAATTACACATGATCAATCACTGGTACTTTAAAGAAACTCAACATTTGTCTAATAGACTCCAATGATCAAAAAGTTTAAATTATCACAGTTACAGGCCGATACCAATCATTGGCTAATCGACCTTATTATAGTTTTGGCCAATCATTGGCTACAGTCTATTCAACATTCTTAGCACCAATCCTTGGTTGCTATCAATAACAATAATTTATTGCCTATTTGACTCAAATATAGCATAAACCAATCATTGGTTAATATGCTTTAATAAACAAGCTCTCAACAATTTGACTATTGCAAGATAATAATTAATCCACCAATCACTAGCTTAACTTGGTTTATAAATTTAATCACTAGGACAAATGAACTTCATAAATAGGAAAGGAAAATTTTGACAATTTGACAACTAACAAAAACCTAAGAATTAAATTTCAATGTAAGTTTTATCCAGTTAGTCCTACTTATCGTCCATTAGTCTTCACTGCTCACTCATCCGTAGCTCCTATCGACTTGTCCTTGTCTCATTGCTCGGTCCATTGGTTAGATGTTCCTCCAACTTTTTCAGCACTTGTCAACTTGACAATCAAACTTTTCTAAGAACAAAGATTACAATGCCACTCCTTGGCTAATGTTTTCTCTCAACAATATACTTCTCCTCTACTTGACTAAAAGCTACAAACAAATGAGCACCAATCCTTGGCTACTCTTCCAAAAATCTTGATAATTGAAGATTATTTTTAAGATGAATAGACTATTGTATTACTTGAAGGAATGCACAAGTACAAAATCAACAATGCAATCACTATAAACCTGGAAGAGAGAAGAAAAAACGAAAGGCTATTAGTCTTTGTACATTTTTCTTGGCTATAACTAACTTAGGCTAAGTGCCTTGCCTATTAGTCCTTAACTAACCTTAATTGGTTGTCTAATAGTCATTTCGATAACTACTTGTCTATTTGTCTTGGTTCACACTTCATTATGGCTCCTAATTAACTTTAACTTGTCCAATTGTCTTTTTCTTCAAAAAGTTTAAAAGAAAACCAAAAAATCTATCTACATCTACCATATTTTAAATCAACTTGTAATAATATGAGCGTCAAATAATTCATCATTGGAGTGGCAAGTTCTTGATGATATCTTGTGCGATGAGGGATGTTTTTTTTTAATATGAATGGTGAAAATATAAAGACAATATCTTGAATGTGTAAAATAAATTTTTAGATTGCAAGATTATAGCATTTAAGGTTAGAGAATAATGTTATTCTTCAATCCTACTTGACAAAGTTAGTTGAGTTTAACTCTTCTTGGGGTGAGATTTTTACACTATACATAGTTTTTTTTGACAATTACATAATATATTGTATTGGCTATATACATTCCAAATTTAATAAGTAGATGAGGGATTAGCACAAATTGCCCAAAGCTACCCAAACACTAAGGTAAACTAGTCCATGACATGCAAATTGCCTAGTGCAAACACCTAGAAAAACACCCATTACAATCTTACATCAATATATGGCAGATTTTTGCTAATAAATGATATTTAGATTTCAATAGGTTGATTAGTGGCTAAAATCAATGCCTTAAGTGATGGTGATGGAGTTATTAGTGACTGCAATAGGATCTTCTACCTTTCTTATGTAAATTCATTACAAGAATCAACTCTCTTATTCCTTTATGTCATGGCCATATTAGAAACTATTGTGACCATGTTAGAAAATTTTGAAACTACTTTAGGTGGTCAGATGACCATTATGAGTACACCCTGTAGTAATTTTGGAGTGGTCTAGGGACTGTTTTGGGCCAAATGGACAGCAAACTTCAAAAATTCATAACAAATTGATAATTTTTCAAAAAAATTAAATTTCTCATGTTTGTATATATATGAAAAAAAAAATTCAAAAATGTAAACAAGGCAAAGCCATTCTACCTGTCATAGGCTAGTTTACCTTAGTAGAGATTTCAGAAATTAACCCTATGACTATATTTTCAAACATTTAGAACACTAATGATTGCTACAAGAACCATCAATTGTAACAGGTCATTTCAATATTACTAGTGGCTTTACGAGCATGAGCAGTGAGCAATGAGTGTGAATTTTTGTGATTCTACACCTTAAAAAAGCAAGAATTATACAATTAGCTTAGTGCAATTGAACATGGTGGTACAAATATCTAGTTGTTATACAAAAATCTACTTACAATATAAAAATATTTAATTACAAAATTTTGGCATGCAATACTCTAACATTCAACTCTTTGCAGATCAAACTTTTGTTACTTAACTACATTGTTCTTAACATGAAAGATGTGCTTAAGGATATTTCTTACATATGGCCCCCTTCTAGTATACACTACAAGTCTAGAGTGTTTTTGCATTGGCTTTTGATATTAGGTAATTACACCTAATTGTGTCCCCAAAAGCAATTGAGCATTGTTTCTATTATTTGAATTGCCTAATTTTTTGGTAAATATTTTTTGGAATCGAATTAGTATTCTACATTGTCTTCTACATTGTCTACATTGAACACCATATGTGTAAACTATGAATTTTCAAATTGTAGAGAATAAGTGTACCAATAGAGGTGTACCCTTTGAAATAATAGTAGACACTCTGGTATGGAATTGTTTGTCATTTGAATATGGACTTTCTAGACAAGCTATTATGAAATGTGAGGATGTACAGATGGAAAACTCATGAAAATTGTGAAGGAGTGCCTCTTTTGTATTTAGTTAGGAATTGTCATACAACCTAGCTTACATCCGTGTTTGCCTTGTGGATAGGATTGGAAGTTTCTCACCAAGAAAAGATTACAAAGTGCTTGTAAGAACCGTGTAAATTGTATGAGACATGAGTGGGTGAAGCAGGCTTGCTTACAGTACTTTGGTACGTAATTGAAGAGTCCTAAATTTGCCTATACCCATATCAATAGTTGTATATTGTGTTTGGGGCAAGTAGTTCATGGGTTGTTCACTCACCTCTCAAGCATTTGCATGGCTTCCACTGTATGGCATAGCGTTATATTCTAAACTGGAAGAAGCAACCCCGGGTAGTAGACAATATGTTTTTTTTTATCATACAAAGTGCACAAGTTGTTCCTAAAAATAATTGAGTATATGCTTTCAACTTAGTTTTGAAGAATCAACAAGAGTGAGATTGATCATGTGCATTAAATTCATTCTGAAACTTTTCACTGCATATTGTGAAACTATAATTTAGGTTACAAAGTCGTTAGGGATCAATCCAATTTATAAATGATGCTGAAGTTTGTTGCTAATTTAGAGTTGAGTACTCTTCCAATTCGTCATAGTGACTAGGTAGAGTTAATTTTCATGTAGAGGCAAATCAATTCTACACTATCTAGTTACCGTGAGCAATAGAAGATGACCAACAAGTTAGTGACAACAAATCTTCTAAAATTCATATATGCACTTCAAATTCAATTCAAGATTCAAATGTAGTGATTCAGATTCTATGTATATGGCTAGAGAAATGTGTGAATAAAACTCCATGCAAAACCACTCACCAAGGTCTCACTAAGCGAAAGTTGAAGAGGATAGTATGTGTCCATTCACAAATCCACTTTTTGATGTAGGTAGTTTACTATGGAGTTTTGATAGTAGCTAGAACAATGTCATTTTGGTAGTGCTGAGGTGAGGAAACAATCAACTTTGTGGACTGCACATTCAATGAAATCTCTGTACTCACCACAATTGGGCTATCAAGAGAGGCTTCACCCCTCTCGGCATATTCACCTTGATGGTGTTCATGTACTTCAAAATTCGAAACACTGTCTTTGTGTCACTTCTACTTGTCTATGTTGATAGGTTCTAGTTCACTTGTTCCGCCACAACACAACTCTAAATGCTTCCAATGCTGTAGCTATCAAATTGAGATTTATTAAACATAACACTACTAGTATCAACTGCATAGCTATTGCAATAAAGAAGACGACATCATATACAGAAAAGGGGACCTTGACATTTTCCAAGCAAATCAAACTTTGGAAACAAGAGACGAGAAGGGCAATGGTTTTGACGTGTGTCCATAAGCCAAATTAGAAACAGTGATAGACTATTGTAGAAAATTCATGTAAGGAGCAAAAATCAAGTAATGAAATTGGATTGCTAGAGTGTCAAGCACTAGAAACCTTGTCATGGTTGGTTTTAATCTATATGTTGGTCATCATGTTTTTTGGATTTGTGAGCATTATTAGCTATGCCAGCTTCAATAATAGAGGCTTTTCTAGGTTCAGAGCAATGTACAAGGTTGAATAGTTGTATCCAATTATCACTGCCATTTTCTTGTCGATATTAGCATTTTCTAACACATGATTATTGTCAGTGGACGAGAACATGGTTCCTTTTATTGGTGCACAACTTGTGCTTGTATAACTTGTAGTGTTTATCCTTGCTGGTAATGCCATGTTTCACCAAAACTTGTTATTCTTCATTTTAGGGATTTTGACCTTGAAGCGGCCTAATGATCTCCAAAGAAAGGTGTACAACTATTTGCTTCAATTCCCACATTAGTGTTACATCTATCTATTTCCTCCACTATACACCTTTTCGCTTGTGGTGACAGTGTTGGCATTGAATATAGTGAGCCTAGATGCTTTTTGCGCCTTGGAGTGGAACTCCATGGTAATACCATCAAATGCAAGAGTGAAGTTGATGAATGGGTTGTTCCTATTGTTTAACGCTTGTAGCGAGGGAACGAATGTCTTGTCATTGAGTAGCATGTCACCGCCTCTACTTGTCTTGTTTACCACAATCATGTGAATTCTTAAATTCTATCATGATAAATGTATTATGACAATAAGTTCTTTGTTTTCCATTCAAATGACTGGTTGTTATTGAATCATTCTATTGATTATCAACCCTTTGAGGACCAATGATTTATGGTTTTAAATGATCAATATGTCTCATCATATTCAAAAAAACAAAATTCAAATAGATCCAAATGTAATCATGTGCAAGCTTCTGAGTTTATTCTTAGTAAATTGCAAGTACATTGCAGCATATCTAGTATTTCTATCACAACAATACAGTCTTCTCACTCAAACGAACGCTAATCAATTTTTTGACAAGAGCATGTTGGAAAAATTCAAAAAGACTTGTGCCAACAAACTATTGCTGCAATTTACAAAATTCTTTACTTGGGATTCCACCTGCCTCTTCGTCCAAGTATTCATCATCTGCACCACATAAATTCATAGCATGAACTTTGATCCCCTAAACCATACCATCTTCAACATTGTTTCTGAAGTCATCAATCATATTCATACAATATTGATTATGAAAATGTGCACAAGTTCTTCATCAAAATTCATGATAGTTTTAGATCAAATACCAATTTTTTTTGCAACTTTGCAACTTTTGCATATGCTAATAGAATCCCTTTCCTATAAAAGTGTCATACAATGACATTGGTGGTGATGCTTGCATGCAATGGGTACGGGAATGTGGGGCTTTCACTTTTGCTACAACTACAAATATTGGGTGCAAGCAAACTCCAACATGTCCTATGCGGAAGTGGTGGCAACATGCAAAGATGTTTAGTATATATAGCTTCTTCGGCAAGTGGAGTGAGGGATCAAAATTTATTCTAATGGACATCATGTTGTTGGAGTGCCATCGCCACCTCTTTGAAGACATGGACTCCACCATCTCTATTGTCACACTTTGCAAGCTCTATCTACAACAACCGCATATGTGACAAATCAAGATGAAGTTGCTATTAATGCTATTTTGAGTTGGGCACTTGCAAATTTGCATGGATATATCTTTGTTTACATTTGAAATGTATAGAATTTTTGAAGGTTTGCTAAAAAAAGCTTGCTTCCTCTAGTGCATTACAGAAGAAATATCTTTTTCTAGGAGGATTGATTAATAAGATTCCAGTAAATGTCTTGCTCCTAAATTGAGTTATTAGTTGAAAGTAGAAGAATTTTCTTAAATGGAAAAAATGGAAAGGGGTCTTGGATAGTTGATTCAAAAATCTTATGTGCTTACAAAGCTTTTGAGGTCAATATAGAGCTTTAAGTCCTTGTTGTATTGTATAAAGATTAAGCTTAAGATCAAAATGTACTACAAGATCTTGCATCTGTATCAAGAAATTAGAAGAGTTTTTTTGGTTGTTGATTGATCAAGTGAGGTGGAGTAGCATAGTAGAAAGAGAAGAAAATGCAATTGAAACTAGGATTTTGATACAGACCCTTAGAGATTGAGCCCAATGTGATGCTTTATCACAATTCAACTTATCTACCATGTGCCCTTCTATTTGTAAGCCTTCAATCTATGAATCTATTGGAAAGATAGCCAAAGTTCTATATAAGGTTGTGAGCTGTTTTGGATCTTGAATATGAACAATGTATCAAGTAGTGGTTCAAAATACAAGTCTAATTGACATACCTAATTAAGAATTGTGCAATGATGAGAAACATTGCAGAATAATGGATAGAATGCATAATTTGAAGGAATTTTGCTCGATGGTTTTCTGTTTGAGATAATCTGATGGGACTAGAAGTGCTTGGAATGAATGGAGTTACAGTTAAAGAATCCATCAAAAAAACATTCCTATATATACAACTAGCCTTGCATATCAATCTACACTTGAGTCTAGTTCAAAAATTCCAAATAACCAATGTTGGATCTTATTTCTTCAAAAGTTTCTTGACCTCACCAATTGGATGGCACCTTTGATGTTGGAAAACAAATGAATTGTAAAGAGACATCCTTACTAGAGTCTAGCATTCCTTCCAAACCAATGTTGAAGCTGAAGGTTGTAGAGAATGAGAGAAAAATATTTCAAGGTAATGTTTCTAGCCTCTTTTGCTTTGATGCCACCCTTAGAAACTTCTTCTTGCCATTCACCTCAGAAGTTGCTTTCTCCACCATTGTCCTTTGAGTTGCTTTCTTCATTATCCTCTTTTTGTTCATCATAGCACTTGTAAACGAACACTAAATTTAAATGAAGTACCATTTGTTATGCTCCTCTCCACCTTTATCTTCGCTTTTTCCATTCATTTTCTCAATCCATAACTTGATTCTAAACATCAACCTTGTTCTTGCTTCCAACAATTAAATGTTCGTTTATGAGCTCCACAAGTGTTAACAAAGAGTAAGCCCGAATTTTGATTAGTGGTCACATCATGCACCTTACAACACTCTTGATGAATGTAAACCCCCATCAAACTCTCATTGTTTGTGCCAATCAAGAATTTTTTGCTTATATATTGTTGACTGTACTTCACAATATGTTCCTCTTCACTAAAGGATGCTCTTGCGATAAAATACAATGGCAAGTGAGGAGGAACATATTGTGAAGTACAACCAACAATATCTAAGCAAGAAATTCTTGATGGATTTATTAATTTATTAATGGTGCTATGACAAGCACAAAGTGCATGATGCAACTACAAATCAAATCTAGGAATGTACCCCTTTTTCCTTACCATTGCATTTTCTGGCAGAAACTTCTAAATTAGTTTCTTCTCTAGTTGAAGAATCTCCTTTGAGGGTCTGTTCAATCTTCTTGAGACCACATCTTTGAGAGCATCCACCAGTGTATGTCTTGGTCATCTTCCCTATGGTAGTTATGCCGTATGAATGCAACTAGACCAACTACTAGTATTTCTTCCTATCTAACATTGTAGTGATTTTTTGCTTCTTGAGCCAACATTTTAGGTCATCAATGAACTCTCATGCAAGACCTCTAAATATAAGCCTTCTTGCAAAAAATTGTAACATAGGTGGTGAGATGTACTGAAGGACAATGGACTAGAGAAGAGAAGGAGAGTCATTGGCGAGTAGAAAAAATTACTCAGCAAAAGCTAATCCTACACCAAACAATCTCTAATACGGTCTTTTGCAAGTCAATCAAGCATCAATCTTGTTGCAGCAACAAAGTAAACTTCTGACAATTGTAGTTCATTTTAGCAAAATGAAACTATAAAAACTCTGCCAAAACTAGTGACAAAATCACACCAAATTAAATCAGGATGCTTCATTTTGGACATTCACCAAAATTCCTAAAAGATCTTGATATATTTTTAGCAAAGCTAAAGCAAGTTGTTGACCCTACTCTTAATGGTGATCTTTGAAACCAACTTTTCAATACCTCAAATCTTTGCTTAAATCCAAATGAGGTAATAGGAGCCAACTTTGACATAACCATTGCTTTGGGGGGACCATTATTGATTGTGTAGCTCAATTTTTTTCTTAAATTCTCCAAAATAAATATGCTTCATACTTCATGAATGTTATAGTGTCATGTTTCACTATTATATAGTCTATGATGTCATCATTTCATTTTAATTAACCCCGAAAGGACCAAGGCCATTTTTTTGGGTCAAAAACTACTTAAAACTGCTATTTCTGCTACATTCATCCAAAAAAAAAAAAAAAATTTTTAAGTATCTAGCCTTAGGATCTTGTACTTTACTTATCTAGGATCATATGGTAAGAATTTCATGAAGTTTGACCGTACAGATTGGAAGATATTAACATTCATAGTTGGAAAAAAAAATCTTTTTGAACACTGGCCTGCAATTTCAAATGTCTTTGACTGCCATTTATGGAATTTTTTTGCACTGTGGACCTTGAATTAAATAATTTTGTGTTGAAGAATTGAATTCAAAGTCTATAAAAAAAGATTTAAGAGAAAACACGCTTGATTTTTATTCTTCAAAAAATTGTTGAGTACAAGTACATAGGTCCAAGATTAAAAGAAAAACTAAATTGTTGATAGCTCTAAGATGGGATTGAAATATATTAATTTCACGGGGAGGACACTCTCACTACATTTGGGGTACCCATGTGTGGCGGTGGAAAAAGTAATACATGTAATACACCTTGAATAAACTATAATTTCATCCTAAAATTTTGAGATTTGTTTAACAATGACTAAAGGTTTCTATTGACAAAAATTTCAATTCCAAATAACATAAGATATATTGTCTAGAAAGGGTTGAAAAATGAACTAAAATGGCATGTTCTCCAACTAAAATATTTATAGAGCTCTCATGAAGATGACTATTGCATCAATATTCAACCAAAATGAACTTTCAATAGAAAGCTATTCTATAGAATTATTTTTTCATTTTTCAATTTTTTTTTCTTATATAATATAGAGGTATGAAAGTTATTTTCAGCTTTACAGTGTATCTTTTTTCTTCAAAAATTTATAACTAATTACTATTAGTATAAAAAAATACCAATAATTCAAAACATAAACTTCTAAAGTAGTAAAATCTATCCATACATTTTTTTTTTAAATATTAAATTTTAAGGTGTATTACTTGTATTACTTTTTTCGCCACACATAGGTTGCTAAAACGTGGGGAGTGTCCTCCCCATGATTAATTTCAATAGTGAGATTGTTCTAGCTAAAAAATTTAACCTTGCCAAACAATTTTTTTTGAAAAAATGTGAAAATTGCATTCAAAATTGAGTCCTATAAGTTATTTTTTCAAGAAGATGCTCAAATTGCACAAAAAATATGATTGTTTATAACTTGCACATTACTAATCCAAATGTAATGAATCAAAATTTCACATGTAGACAAAATATGAATTTATGACCTTTAAGAAGAAAAAAAACATTAAAAATTAATTTCAGATTTTTGTGGATTTCTTTTTCTGCCTGGTGACATGAAAATTATATTTAAGATGGCATAACTTTTGCTCCTGGGCACCAATTGAAATAAAAATTATATTCCCACAAAGCTAATAAGTTTTTCCATCTTAAGAGAAAGTTTCAAAAAAATTCACTAAAAATTGAGGTCATAGGAACCTGCCCAAAATCCATTTTGTCTCCTATAGGGACAATGGTCCTTTAGGGGTTAAGTACCCAAAAACTTATGTAACCGGTGCTTTTTATTCTTTTGTTGAATTTTAAATTAGATGATTTAGAAACTTTTTTTATTGAAAGTGATGATATTCTGAATAGAATTTGTCATTGTTGACAACTTTGAATAATTTTTAGAATTGTTTTTTATGAAATTGATGAAGTTTTTTAATAAAACATTCCAATAAAATTTCAAAAAGGACTCCAAAAGAAACCTTTTCTATGTTCTATTGGCTCCTATTGGTTCATTTGGACCAAAAAGTTGACTAAAAACTTCTGCTTTGCTTCTACTCACTGATTATCTAGTTCAAGTTTCTAATATGCTTGAATCAAAATAAGGTGATAACTTCAAACAAAGCCTACAAAATACAACTGCCATGTGTAGTCATAGAGCTTGTGAGTGGATAGTGAGGACAGGCCTCACTATCCACCTAAAAGAATTTTAAATTTAACAAAAAAATAATAAATTCACCCCCCCAAAAAAATTTAAATTTTTTCATACCCTTACCCTTCCTCCCCTCCCTCTTGTAATTTTTAGAAACCAATTTAGTTGACAAACAATGTGGGACAATTCATCCTGTATCTTGTACCCGTACCCGTATCCCATCCATACATGTATTCATATCCAATATTGTACCTATATATGTATTGTATCCATATCTGGTATGCACTGCATATTTGTATATGATATTGTATCCGTATTCAGTATTGGGCGTATTTGTATCATATTTGGATGGTTGAGATGCAAGAAGAGGAGGATCCATCAACGGTTACAAATTTTTCTGAATCAATGACTGAGAAGGGGGTGCCGCTTTTTTTGTGATTTATCAACGGCTATTGATTTATGCCTGGGGATGGGGGTGGCTATTCAAGTTGTTCTTGTTACACAAGAGATAGTGAGGATAATGCACCCCCCTCCATCCAATCAAAAGACTCCATTAAAAAAATTAATTAATTTTTTATTAATCCTCTTTTCTTGATTTTTGTGATTAAAATTTAAAAAATATATATTTATTACCTCCCCCACTCTCCCAGATTTTTGTGATTAAAACTTTGAAAAAATAAATGTATTACCTTTCCCTCTCTCCCATATGGTGAATAATATTTTTTTCTTTATTATCCTTCTGCCCCCTCCTTCTATTTGAATTTGAGGGAACATTTGACAGTTCCAAACAATATAGGATATGTCCATTTGATTGTATCCGTATCTTAGACACGTATTAGTATCTATATTTATTATTTTTATAGATAAGCGGGTGTCGGTTAATAAGAGGATCACAAGAAATTTTCACAACGGGGGATCAATGGCTCTCATTTTTTTCAAAGAGAGGTGGGAATTTTCTCAACAAGGGATCAATGGCTCTCGTTTTTTTCAAGGGGGGGAGAGCGATTGATTGGAGGATTCTGTAATCACAGGAGATAGTCACACAACAATTGTTTTTTGTGATTCCTTCTTCACAGAGCTTGACTGCTTGACCATAACTCATACTATCCTTGATCTAAAATAATCTTCTTGTTGGATAAAATGTTCCAAATTAAGGCTAAAAATAATATTTTAATTTCATGCTATAAGTAGAGTTTGGTGCACTTTTAGCATTCTAAAAACTCTAAGTTTCGGAGCCCTTTTCAAAGTGTAGTTTTGGAATATCAAAAAATAGATGTTGGGGGGCATTTTCAAAAAGCACCACTGGTCAATTAATTGTTGAGTGTAAGGTCGTCATTTTGTAGGCATTTAGTCACTATGCCCAAGACCATGTTTGGCCCTTTGTTCTATCTCCCAAAGCTTCATCTCCTTCAATTAGGCAATATTCAAAGAGATGCAAAAAATAAGAATGAACAATGTTGATTGACCCCAATAGCAATCAAAAACCAAATTTGACCAATTTGCAGTGTCACAAAGTACAACAGGAAGATCATTTTTTTTTTTTTGAACAAATGAAGCGGAATTTCATTGCAGAGTATATTTTGGGACAAAAAATTAAGGCCAATAGAAAGATCATTTTGGAACAGAGGGAGTACAATACTCAAGCTGTCCTTTTGTCTTTGCCCTAAGTATCTGCATAATTGAATATATTCATCCATATCCACATCTGAAAAATCTTCATCCATCCGTGTGGACGTAATCATCCGTCTGTTGTCTTTTTTTCCCGCTCCGGGTAGTGCCGAGGATTGCGGACACGAGCTTGGTTCAACTTGGAAGGACCCGTTCGAGTTGAAACCACTCGAAGGAGTCGGACCCCGGTATTGTACAGCAACTCAGATATACATGCATGTTATACTCAATTTCTTTTGGTGCAGAATTGAAAGATTCAAACCACTGGAGCTGCTCGATCCAGTTTATTTACAGATCTGTTGGTCTGCGCTTTCTTGCTGTTAATTGTGACAACGATGACCCGCTGAGGTAATCTTGAATCGAAGCAATCTTGTTCTTTTCATGGTCAGAGAATTGAATCTCGTAGAAGAATCCATGATATTAGTCCTTAACCGTCATTGGATTTGTAGTGAACACCAGAGTCAATTGCAATGTATCAATTGGACTTCGAAATGTTCACAGGAACCTGCATGATGAAAATTGAGTTTGTCGCTGCGACTAATGTAACTAGTGCGAAAACTTATTGCAACGTTTCTTTGCTTCCGTAATGGTTAACGAGGATTTTTTTTCGCTAGTATTTGTTTTATTCTGTCTTGTAAAGACACCAGTCCCTGTATCTGCCGACGAATAATGGAGAAGAAAAGTTATTACGTTCCATACTTCCATTTCATTTTCTTTACTAACGGAATGGTGTACTTATAGTTTGGAAATTGGAAGGACAATTGGACATGGTCTTAGATCTACTTATGCCACTCGATTTTCCAGCCAATGGCGACTTCTTGTTTGGATTTCTTAAATGCGTGCTCTCGTACGACTTCGATTGTCAGTACTTTCTTTTAGGGCTCCTAATTACTTGCTAGATACAAGCTAGGATCATCTTGTTTTTTTTCCCGCTTTCACATTTATATTGCTGTCCGAATATGTGCGCAGGTAGTCAGGTACTCGCGACCTAGGTAATCGGACACCGGAGTAGTCGAAGAAATGTAACACCTATGGATGTTTTTGAGACCGTTTTCTTCCTTGACTGGTTTTTGATTCCATATAGTAGAGTGGAACAGGGGGACGATTTTGCGATCGACTGCATTTTTGGAGTGTAGCTGCATTGTTACAGAAGGGTGAAGGATTTCGCAGTTTCGAATAAGTTACTTCAGAGAGTGTCTGAAGTAGGTGTCTGAATTTCGCTTAAACCAAATCTGCGATGTTGCAATGGATGGGAGGTGCCCGGCGTAAAATGAAAGCAGTAAGCCCCTGGAAAATTTGTTTGTTGCTCTTCGACTGTTTCACAGCTGCGAGTCCTTTATAATGTCACTTTCGCTAGCTATCAGTACTGTTTGAATTTCAAGGTTTTGTATCTGCACTAATTCGGAAGCTTTTGTATGGCGTTGCTTCTGTTGGGAATCTGCACTAAAGGCCAAAAACGAAAAATTAAAGAGGTGAGTCTTCTTAATTCTCACTAAATTTATTGAGTCTTTCAACCTCCATCATATCAATAAATGGCATGCAATGAACTGCAAGGTCATTTTGGCGTACAGGCAACAGGAATATTTCGATCATCGCAAAGAGAAGCAGAGAAAAACGGAACTTGGAGAAGAATCTGGACAGGTGCACACACTTGCTGATTACATTCGTCAGAATCTACACGGGGGTGAATCGCTCGACATCCTTGGCCTACGGAGTTTGAATCCTAGTCCGGTCGTCGATGTCAATACGGCAGCAGACTCCGACGCCAGTCTCCCCGATCCTGCTGCTGGTTTGTCTTCACCTTTTAAATCAATGTTTTTGAGACATACCGTATACAGAATGTATTCACTCCGCGTCCTCAATTGCACTTCAAGTGTTTAATCCGAAGAATCGCATCTCGTGCTCTCGACAGGTTAAGATTGAACTCAAGCATTCGTTGGCAATAAAACCGGAAATTTTAGCCAGGATTTAATAAACTCCTGAGAGCAAAGGAAGCTTGTTCATGATGTTGATATTTTACAGTTGCGTTAAAGCCAAACTTGGGAGATTCTGGAGGTGCAACCCCCGCAACTTCAAACGGAAGCGGATACTCTGCTGGTACCTTAAAGGGGGATGCTGAAGACATCTCCCTTCAGCAGCCTGGTACACTTATCCATCCGTCTAACGCGAGTCTTGAAGTCTATTGATGTTCAGAGAATGTTCAAGTAATATATACTTGCCTTGCTTAGACCTGAATTATCACAATTGATTGTGCTGTTTAAACGTCATTTCATATCATCCATCTAGTACCATTCACTAGCTGACTGCAAACTCCTGAGAGTGAGAAACTATCACTGCCCTACTTGTACTGTGATGAAATACTGAGATCGCGTTTTGGGAGCATGTTTCTATGGATGCAGAGTGGAAGACAAATAGGCGCGGCACCGGTCGGGAACCAGAGCAAGAGATAAAGTGCGTAATTTCTCAACTTCCAACTACTTCGATGTGCAGATTAAGATTTGACAGAAATTTGGGATCTTCTTCAGAAATTTTGGTGTACACATTGTTTGATTTCGATCGATAAATTTCGATCTCGCAGGCCACGTGCTGAAAAGACACCAAGAGTTGCTGCTCAACAGTGTGTTGAGAAACTTGTTAATCGGAACACGGAGATTCCTTTAACCGGAAAGAGAAGAAACCCTATCCATGTTGGAAACCTGCAAACGAAGAAAGTAGCATCGACTCCACGTAAGTTCCACAAAACATTGAAGTATGGGGTCCTTCGCATGATTTTGTACTTTCGTTTTTGAATGGAAACAATCAACTCTAGCTCAATTTAAGTTGTTCTCCAGGCTGTGTACGACTTTATTGTGAATTCAGATCGAATACAAGGTCTTTTTTATCTTAGCCATAGCCATAGCCATCCAATCTATTGATATCTGGATATCCCCTGTTCTGGATGGAGATGCGCTCGGTTAACATTCCTTTGTATTATTTAGCAGACGTACTTACATTCTACTAGAGGTAATGTTCACGGAGGTATTTACATCAGGCAATGCTCGAAAATACCGTGGAACATGAAAGACGATTGCTTCTTTCGAATAATTTTTGAGGCAGGATTGAAGCTTTTGGATATTATTAGTGATGAAAATAAAGATGAAAATCGAGGCAAAAAAAGATTGCCGTCGGAATCGTATGCTATCTTCTCTCAAGACGGTGAGATTGGTTGAAACAAAGGTTTTCTTCAGATGTGCCCTTGTCTTTAGTCTTTAGTAATGCATTTTTATCTCTACTTTTATTTATTTTTGGAGGTTGATAATTTTAATTATACTTGAGTTATAAGGGTCTTATTATAAACTTGGAATTGGTGGGGATTCAGGATAGATCTTTCATGGAGTGTAGCATTACTAACTCTCAAGATTGATATGATACTTATTTAATCATTCCCCTTGGCCACAACGGTAGCTGAATTCTCTGTTTGCAGGAAACGACGCTGTCGAAGAAAATATGTTTGATCGAGGTGCTCTACGTCCACAAGAGACATCTCTTGATTCTGACAGGTGATCAGGAGAAGAGTTTGGGGGCAGTGTAAATCAGCTCAAGTCTTTGTGCTTTCAAGTAGGACATGGTTCATTTCTATAGCACATGTTAAATGACCCAAATCCTAGTTTGTCATCAATTCTTTCAAAACAGCGAACTCGATTTTCACGTGGCGAATACCTTGGCATGATCGTTGGAGTGAAGGGTTTCGCATCATTTCACAGTTCTGAAGTTAAGATTATGGTACACTTCTAGATTCTGATGAAGTCGTGATGTGATATCAGTGTGGCGGACTGGGGTGGCACAAAGCACCTCCAATCTTCATCGTTGCAGTTGAAGGACTCTTACAACTCTTGCAATGAAACTCTTGTTACTGGAACTACTAATCTCTTGAGCAAATTCTTGTCGACCCAGAAATTGAAGGTGATCCGATGACGAACATCTAATAAATCACAGCACACATCTTGTCACATAGACGTAATTGAGTAAAGTTGAAATGCTTATCATTTTTTACAGCAGCTGTAGTAGAAGTGTGTAATAAAGGTTAGTTGAAATAATAATGGACTCAGCCGTGTTTTTCTGCATATGTGCAGAGTTTCAAGGATCAGAGTTCGCGTCAGCCGCTACAACAAAACGTGACCAAAGATAATAATAATCGTTTGGGAACAGAATCCATTGTAAATTCTCTCAGAGTTACTCATAACGGGGGCCACGATCTTTATTTCTCTGATCCTACTTTCAACACGACAAAGGGTCAGGCTAAGGTTCCTCGAAAAATGAATTTCTCCAAATCTTTATTGGACATGGAGTATTTCCACGTGAAGCAAGAACCTATCAATATCTATGATCACCAAGTAACGCATGATTATCCTTTCTTGCGTGACCTGAGTTTCGACTGGAGCGCTTTCAAAGTTGATAGCAATTTTTTCGATCCGGAAAAAGCTTCCTACAGCCCTGGAAATGATTCGATCGCTTGGAATAACGACATTTCATTGACACTTCCGAATTTCAAGAGAGAGTTTCGTAATCTTGACCATTTCTGGCCAATTCAGGTCCCGAGTTGTGACAGATCACAATATAGTTCACGTCAATTCGAAACCTGTGATAAATTTCAGGACATGATTGAGGACTTTTATCCTAGTCTTGAATATAGACAAATCTCTGATGTGAAATTCGACAAATTACTGTTGCCGATGGATGGACTTGAGGTAGAGAGACAACATGTTGAAGCGGATTTCTTCTCATGTGATTTTCCTTCAAGACGAAGGACTAATCGAAGGAATTTTGAGGAAGAAACTCTTGATGGGAACGACGATCGACGCAAGAAATTTGCGTTTTCTGAGGAGTGGAAATGCGATCTTTCTGCGACATGGGATGTTCCGTGGCATCAGGTAAGCTGTAAATCGAAATTAATTTAGCACGAGTTGTTGATAGTGTTGCACAACGTCAAATTCGTTAACAATGTACACGACAATGGCACTTTTTAAGGCGGGCGTCTTGAGACCTTAATCTGCAGCAATCCCGTTTAAGAGTTTTCTGAAGCTGAATGTCACAATTTTGGCGCTCTGAATCAAGCCGATATAACGAAATTGACCTTGTACGCAATGAAGAGCATTGGATGATGTCCCAATGCCGTGTTATTCCATTCCCTCTTCAATTTCAAATACTAGTCGGTCTCCGTCGTCATCATTTGACTGTGCTCGCACATGCATGTAGGAGGTATCTTTCTTACATTTCGTAGAAAGAGATTTAAAAGTTCGGAGTTATTCTGCAGGATCAATATTCTTCTGCACATTCAGGAGGAGATTCAGACCAAACGCATAACCTTAATGGTTCTAACTCCTGGTCCCAGACGGTAGATGGAGGGACAGCAGATCGTTTGTACGTATATACACCTCAAGAGTTTCGGAGTCCTACAACTCCCCTTCGCTTTGGGCTTTCTTGGAAATCATTTGAAAGCTTGGAGGGTACCTCACTGAGCACACTTACAGTAGCTTAAGGTGATCCGGTGAAGAAATCCACGAAGGATTAATCTCCATATCATGATGCATCCTGGGTGACCACTCACACATTATTGTGCATGTGCAGCTCGGACTATCTGGACAGCGACATGGATGTCATGCAAGGTACCCTCCTAACAACAAGATTTTAGAAAAGAATTACTGCCATCGTATTCTCATCAAAGAACACATGTATAACTCCGTCATTGTTTCTGGTTTCTCGCCTTCAACAAGCCAACTTTCAACTTTATAATAGCATTGATGCCTTCTTATGATTTCATCATGGCAAAATGCCCGTATAACATGCTAATTTCGCACTGTGGATCAGTTGTTAAGCTGAGTACTGTGCATTTGAGCTGGCAGAATTTTGAAGTACTACCTACTCGTTTATCATCTCATAGTGGTTCCTGCCTGACTCAATTACTTTATGGATAAACGTGGTCTTAAGTACTTAAGCTAGACAGAAATGAATGAAAGTGACTCCCCGAATGACTCATATATTTTGTGCTGCATGCATCAATAATTGTCTCTGTCCTTAACTGCGCAGGAGGGTTTCTTCCTAGTGAAATGCAGGCGACCAGTGCACCTGAAACTCTTCAAGATCTAAAGCCGCTTCTCTTACCTCCAATTAACAATGGTGACGAGGAATTCATCATCGTCTGTTTCTCTGACAATGAGGATTGCCCAACCGTGGATGCGAATTCTTTCCAACTTCCGATCCTGCCGACCAGTTTCCCTCTGCTGGAGCTCGGCACTGAAAAATCGTCTTCAGGAATGGATCACGATATCAATGCCTTGTCCTATGAAACTCATTTCAACCGGTACTGTTATTTGTCTCGTCTGTTGTGGCTAAAATTATATTGATGCAGAGGATGCATTAAATGAAACCCAGTGTACAAAGCCTGCTCCTATTTGAAAAGAGATGAGGGGGGGAAGTCATGATGCAACAAAATCAATTATCTTAACAGTTTTTACGGTTAGTAAGTCCTATATGTTGTATCGCGACTCAACAATGGCAATGTAATGCTTAAGCCCTTTCAATTTCTTGACAATTCATAAAGAGATTCAGAGTCTTCAATGAGACTAGCAGGTATAACTGTTGTTACAACTCTATCGAATGAATAGAAATGTTCATGAATTTGAGATTGTCGTCAAGAAGTCGAGATTTCTGTTTGTGGACAAAATATTTCGTGATCATTGTGCAGGATCTCTCAAGAAAACGATGATTTCCGTGTTTCTAGAAAAGACATCGCATCAGGTGTAGTAAACCCTAATTTCTAAACCCTAAACCTTAGACCCTAAACTAAACTAAACTAACTCCACTTGACCAATCAAATCCTTCCGACCTCCTCTGCAAACATATGATGTAAAGTGGTGTACAAAGATCCTCTCGCCGGGTCCCACGAAACAGGCAGGAAAACAATTGATACCACCTAGTTTTCAGTTGCAGCTAATCTTATTTAACGTTTTTATAATATCATGATGCGATAATTTATGGTGTGCAGTAGAGGCGACTACTTCAACACATAAGTTAACTTCTGCGCGGGAAAGTTCGACTTGCGATCGGATTCTAACAAGTAGTCACCAATCTCAATTGGATTATCCTCTCCTTCCGTATTCGTCCAGCAGCTTTGTAAAGGGTACTGAAGTCATGGCATGGCATTCAAGAGAACCTCAGCGTGAAGCATGTTCAGAATTGCAATCATTTCCAACGACTAGGAGATCGTTTTCAAATTTTCTGGCGAAAGATGGGGAGACAATTGAAAGTGGTTTGGAGCCTCATATCTATAGGAATGACAGAGTAGATCAATGCCTTTCTTCTAACGTTCTATACAACCATGCTTCAAGGCACGAAATGACGCAAAATATCGAGGAAAACTCGGTGCAAGTGTGCACCTCTATAAGAAAACCACTGCAGGAGGACTTAAATGGTATGAGCACAACGGAAGCTGAACGCATGCCACGGAAGCAGCTATGGATAGAGGATGGAGTTGCGAATGATACTGGTTTTCGAACTTCTTTCTCTAGTCAGGAAGAGTGCTCACCAGCAAGTGAGCTTAACACGGTCCAGACTGTTCTTTGTAAACTACAAAAGCCTGCCTCGTCAGATCAAGGCATTAAGAATGTCGGCAATGTTCTCTTAAAACTTCAAAGACCGACAAGACACTCCATCCATGGACTAGGTCACCAGGATGCAGAAGCAAATTGGACTGTGAAGCAGACAAGTGAGATGAACCAGACGAGCAACATAGAATCGGAAATCAAAAACAGTGTTGAATGTCGAGCAAGGTGGGGAAGAATTATACTTAGTGATTTAGCATATCTTCCAAACTTGTTTATTGTTCAAATCAGAGAGCAAGTACGGCACCGATGAGCATCGAATAATCTTGCTCGATTCAGCTCTAGTTGTTTATTTGCAACAGAATCCTTGAATTCTATGAAATTGAAATGTCTCCATGTCTTATTCAGGTTGCTGACGCACAACAAGACGCCTGGGAGCAGAGGATCCTTTCCTCTACCAAATGGTTCGTCACTGTACTTACTGAAGCTCTGTTCCAGGGTGACATTGTTGTCAACCTGGGTTTCTTCGTGGGGTTGTTGAAACAATACGTACATCCGTAACACTTGTTATAAGATTGTTATGTGATGCGACTAGGCACAGGAACCGTCGGTTTGACTCCATATCTGCTACGCCTTTTTGACATAGTCGTGAGTATAGTTGAATTTTTCTGACAGCTGACAAGTGCTGCATGGAACGATCAGCTTCAAAAACAATCTGTCTATACTCAAAAGAGGATGAAGATAAACGAGGGCTTAGCGAAATCAGCACGCTGAGGAATAAGGAGGCCAAACTGAGCCTGGATGACATTGATGCGATAGCCTCCACGGACAACAGGTTTTCCAATCAGCCCTATCAGAGAACAAGTCAATCTAAAGCTCATTCTTTACCCTCTTTAGTAAGGATCAAAGAAGTGGCTGATTCCTCTGTACCTCGAGCTGGAAACGCAAAACAATATTCCACTCCAGTCTCACAGAGTAATCCTGTCTCCGAAGTACCCGACAGAGAACATCCATCTCGCAGAGATTCAGATCCGCAAGTTAGTTACACAGGTGTCTCGCTCTAACTTCTTCTAAAGAGTGAGAAGTAAATGTAGTTACCGTATTTTCTCTTTTTGTCACATCAAATCAGCTTCTGTTAAAAGAATGTGTACTTCGGTGAAGAGTAGTTTCACCTGGTCAAGACATACTGAACTCATGAAGATCACGAACATGAGAAAGAAAAGCGTAGTGAGTTGTAGAGAGTGATGCAGCTACAGATAAAACTGCTATATACTGCAGCAGTCTTTTACTGAAATCTTGTTTGTGGCTGAGCAGGTGTCCTTGAATTCCCTTCCAACGCACCTCAAGCCTCTGAAAAGCAGAAGATCATGAAGGCTTCCGAGGAACAGGAAGAGTTTCAGAACATCCAACACAACCTGCCTATTACTGAATTTAAGCTCTTCCAAGTGGGTAGAAGCCCCACAACCTCTTATGATACCGCCTATATGAAAATGCCGGAAGGGATTCAGAACAACCAACAAAACCTACCTGTTTCTGAAAAACACTCTCTACTAGGTAGAAGACCCACTAGTACCTCCTGTGATGCTGACTATGTGAAAATGCTGGAAAGCTATGTGGTCCAGCTCAAACTTGAAAACAGCACACTCAGGTTGTGGGCTGGTTAGAATTCAATGATCCTCCGATCCTTTGGAGTTTTGAATCTAATTTCAGAAATTTTCGGATAGATGAATTAGAATTTAGAAAAGAGGTGCACAGCTCCACCTCAAGACCGCCATTAACGTTGTGCCTGCTATGCGGGTGTGCGTCTCCAGGAGACCAGAACTACTTAGCCGCTCAATTTTTGCAATGAAATTACGAACTCAAACGAGTAGCACAACTTAAAGTCAAAGTTTGGGCCATTGCACAGGGCCACAAATTGAGTACCGACTATAAAGGAGACGTTGTAAGATTCTCCAACTTGTGTTCACAGAAAATATGAATCAGCTGGCCGACCTCTTGGGTACAAGAACTCCAATGTAGACAAGCCTGTTACTACCCAAAATTACATAATTTCGGAATACCTTACAGAGGATGCTAAGTGCCATATTTTTTTTCATTCATTCACACCTTTAAGGAGACAAATGAAAGTGGACTTACATTCTCCTGAAGTAATTGAATTTTTTTTACGAAATTTCAAAGTGAGTTGCCTATTACAGATGTTTTTTCTTATCTATATAATTCTATATAGATAGACAGGGGTTATGAATATCCAAATGTATCCTAATCCATCCAAATATGTTATAGAATTGAAACATCTTCGGAATCCATGAACCCTTGAATCACCCAAAATATGTCCTAACATCAATTTCATTTACAACACTTTTGGACTGTTAAGTTGAAACTCTATACAACACTTCTCACAGTGAAGCTGTCCAGTGTGTATGAATAATGAATATCAATTCCTGTATTGCACCAAGTCACAAGTTGCAAACATTACACAATTCATGTATTGTACACACAATGTTAATTCACCATATTAATCTTAGGTTTGAACACACACATTGATGTCCAACTAAACTCTCATGACACACAAAGGCATCACTTGTTAACGAGGAATGTCAAATACCATTATTATTCAAGTGGCAGTAACAATTCTATTTGTTACTCAACATTGAATGCTATGAGTCATGAATAGTGCTTCAAACTCAATATGGCTTTGTTAGATTTGACTTTGATTCTTTGTTTTGTTCAATTTTCTCTTTTTATAACAAGGATTAGTAAAGAGTTTTATACTTTAGGAGGGCTTTGAGCATGTGAATTTCAAATTTACATGTAAATAGATATCAAGATATTAAAATTTCAAAGTTTCAAAATAGTAGCTATTGAACCTTTAAATAGTTTATCAAAATTAATTAATTTTTTTTTAAAAGATCATTGTAGCCTCTCAATCACATTAATTTTAGAACTTCCTTGTATGATACAAAATATTTTGTAGAGTTATTTAGATGATCAAAGGAAAGTTAAATTTTCACAATTATCTTCAACCTGGATTTATATTGATTTTAATTTGTCTTTGTTTTGAATATTATTACCTCTTCATTAACAAAAAGAAATATTATAGAAGGAAGTAGTAGTCTTTGCATCTAAAATCCTCTATGACAAAAAGTTCTAAAATCATCACTTCTTTAGTTTAGATTAGTCTCTACACTAACAAAATAAAGACAATGTTCTTAAAATAATGTCACTTATGATATTATGCAAATATCTCTAAAAATTCAAGATTAAAAAACAATTTGACCTTTTAAAAACTACGATACTCATTTGCCAAAATTGTATTGTAAATACTAATCCTTATACTTCTAATACATCAAAATGTATAATATGGACAACCTCTTATACTTCTTAAAAGAAAATTGATTCAAATTTCATGACAAAACCCTCAAATATGAAGTTTGAGGTTTAAGGTCTTATCCAAAATGATGAAAGATTTATATAAGTCTATGAAAATTTTGGTCAATTTTGTATAATTGGATGAATACTAACAAAAATCTCTTAATAGTGTACAAATTGAGTTATTTCTTTCTTTCTTTGTCTTATAGTTCTATTGTACAATAT
The DNA here is from genome assembly GCA_947034895.1 of Rhytidiadelphus loreus. Taxonomy (NCBI): domain Eukaryota; kingdom Viridiplantae; phylum Streptophyta; class Bryopsida; order Hypnales; family Hylocomiaceae; genus Rhytidiadelphus; species Rhytidiadelphus loreus. The sequence continues at coordinate 48,502,179 of OX344761.1, read as the reverse complement.
GATGACAAAAGAATTTTATATGCCTTCCTGTGTATGGATTATTTTTAGCCACTAAGGCCAATCTCTCCCACATACTTTGGGATTAGAAATGGTGTGACCATTTCATTAGAATTGTTAAAAATTTGTAAATAAAAAACATTATAAAAAATACCAAGAGAGTTTTTTAAAACCATGTCCCCCCACCTAATTACAAACCATGTTTTTCTTTTAATTTTTCACCAAAGTGGATCTAGAAATTTAGGTGAAGCTACCAATTTTGACAAATTTTGCAATTTTTTCTTATTACTTAGGTAGCTATAATGGACATTTTGACATTCTACAACAAATTGCTATGACATCAAGCTCAAAAATCATAGAAAAATAAATTTTCTAAAGACTTTTCTATAAGAATCTTGGCTTGTAAGAAATTTATTTCATAGGTGAACGTAGCAAAAGTGATAGTTTTGAATGGTTTTGACAAAAAAATGGCCTTGAGACTTTAGGGGTTAAACTAAAAATAAATTGAATAAAACAAAATGTCATGTCAAAAGATTATGTATTTTCACATTTAATAGAACCTTTAATTTATTGTATGGTTAATCAAGCCAAGATTCTTATAGAAAAGAAGTTCCATAACTTTCACATCACTAATCCAAATAGAGATGAATCAAAGCTTCCCATTGTGAAAAAAAATATAATCTACAAGAAAAAAAATATTAAATAATTTATTTCAATTTTTGTGGGTTTTCTGTTATTGTGGCATAACTTTTGCTCCCAGGCACCAATTGAAATAAAAATTATATTCCTAGAAAGCTCATAAGTTTCCCTATCTTATGAGAAAAATTTAAAAAGTTTCAATAAAAATCGAGAACATATGAGCCTGCCCAAAATCCATTTCATCCTCTGTATGGACAATGGGATTTTAGGGGTTAAAATTAAAATAATATACAAAATTTGAGAGGGGGCAAGCTTCTAGGGAAAAGTTTAGGGAAAGGTTTCAGGTTCAACTGTTTGTTGTCCCCTCCTTGCCAAAGAATGGAGAGCCCCCTCCGACCGTCGATTCTGGAAACGGCCAAGATCGTGGTTTCCGTTGCTGTTCCAGCGTCTCCGTCCTTCTTGCGCGCACCTCTCCTCTCCACCTGGGCTCCCAATTGTCAAAGCTCATCACTTGCGGAGCCTCCTTCTCTTCCTTCCACGCAACTGGGTGTTCCTCATCACTCTGTCTCCGATGGGTGCCTGCCCAATCCATCAAGAATGCATTCTGGGCTTCTGACTTCCATTGAGAATACTAGTGGAAGCTGTTTCTTTGGCTCAACATTTGAATTCACATTGGCTGCAATCAATCAGTGCTCCTGGGGATCCATTGGAGTACGCGCATTGGAGCATTGGAATTGAGATTCAGCTTCAAATCTGATTGAGGAGTTGTGAGCCTGAAGGAGGAGCAGGTAAGGTTGTCTGGTCTCTTGGCAGTCTATTTTTTCCCCTTCCTCTGTTCTTGTTTTTTTTCTGTAATTCTTCAAACACGCGATTGCAAGTAGGAGTGACGGAGGAGATGGCTACAGGCTTCGCTTTTCCTACATTCTCATCACGGGGGAATATTTCAACGTGAGAGAGAGAAAAAGTAACCCCACCAAGATCAAGATGGAGGGGTCATAATAATCCTACGATTTTTTCATCAAATCTCAATCCTATGTCACATTGGAATATTATATCCTTTTCAAGTCTGAAATATTCTCCCTTAGTGTGAGTGTACCTTTTAGCAAGGTAGACAAATTCTCGGAATTGTCAAGTTCAAATCGTGTCTTTTTATTCTAATTGGGAGAATGTAGAAATTGATTGAGATTGGTTCAAATCATAGAAGTACCTAATATAGCCAAAAGAAGTGATCCAAGTTCATTTAGTATTTAAGAAAGTCATGAATCATATCTTGAAAAAAGGAAATGGAAAAGGAAAGGAATTGAATTTCGTTTTTTCCATTAAGAATAGATTTTATTAATGATTTTTTTGAAGTGGGTTGCCCTTATAGCGATTAGGTCACCTCCAGAAAGAGTAGAAAGAGAAAACACAATGGTCATCTCACTTGGCAATGGTGATTAGAATAGATTTACTTAAAACCAACTTAATGTCAAGACTCAAGACCCTATTGTGTTTAGATTTTTTGGAAAATTTGGTTGTACAACCGTGTTTAAAAGATAGAAGGTTCTATTTGTGTACACAATGTCACTCCATTCCTTTTGTTTTGTGGCCCAAAATCTCATTTGTTTATGATTGATAATTTTACACAACTGCATTGTCAGAATGGGACATGATCACAATAGAAAAGTGAACACACAATATGTCATTCTACCTTAATCTGAAATCCTCTGAGATCAACACTGCAGTGACCTTTGTACAGTTATCGAATGGAAACGTGAAGCCATTCCAATTGTTTATTAGGGTTTTCCAAGCGATTTGGTTGATTTTTCTGGAGCCGTTGAATTCATCCTCATCTTTGGTCTGCTAAAGTACCCCCCTTGAATTGCAAGAGCAGATGGAGATATCTGATGTTCCTCGGATCTCCTCTCTTAGAGATAACTGCTGAGCGTAGGGTTAAAACAGGTTATTCTTAAGGTGAAAATACTCGTTCCTCTTAAATAGACATGTGAGTGGATATTGTCATGATTTTTTTGCCATGTAGGTTAGTGCAATCCGGGCATGTCGCAGAGTGAAAGTTCACAGTGCGAAGTTTGCGAATCCTGCTCTATAACCAAGTGTCTGTTTTATGTTATACCTGCAAAGAAGAAGTCGTGATGCTTTATCGGTTTCGTCATTTAAGTTTCGTGCCGAGAATTGAGAGCACAGAATTAACTGATCATGAATCTGACGTCCGTTTGTCAGGTTGAGGGGCGTCTTTTTCATGTAATTGAAGGATGACGCTTAAAGGAAAAGGCGTGCCACAAGCGTATGGAGATGAAACCTACTGGGATACCAGATACAGCCAAGATGTTGGCTCATTCGATTGGTACCAGCGGTATGCTGGAATGGCTCCTCTTATCAATACGTATCTTCCTAAAGAAGGCAACCTATTGATGGTTGGCTGTGGGAATGCAGGTCTGCTTGATCATTCCATTCCATTTATTTATCCACCTCCCAAATACCATGTTGCATGTTTAATGGAATACTGGGATCGCTCTAGCCCAGGCTTCACCTTGTGCTTAGATCTGATATTCCGGAGGTTGAAGTGTGGTGAGGGTAACTTAAGCTATTCATATTTTTGGCTGGCCTTAGATGCGGGTTTCTCTTTGAAGGTTCTCAAAGGCAGGTGCTAGCTTGGGTTTGTGGGGCCAGTCATATCGGAGGACATGGTTAACGACGGCTACCAAACTATTATGAATATCGACATCTCCCAAATTGTTATTGACGCCATGATAGAGAAGTACAAGGAAATGCCACAGCTTCAATGTAATTTCAACTCTCCTTTTCTAATTTCTGCTTCTTTGGTGTTGCTTTATGCACTTTAATAAGTAGTCTTGTTCACCGGTTATCACGAATAACGTGGAATTTTAAGGCTTCTCATGCCTAAGTGACATTGTCGTGATTGTTTTCCTGAATACACTTTCTTGATTGTCTTCATTTGATAAGGTCAGTTCAGTTTGGTACAGGCTTTTATATGTCACAATATTTTTATTGTTTTCTGTGACCACAGATCAAAGGATGGATGTTCGGTCGCTGGCTTTTAAAGAAGGGGAATTTGATTCTGTCCTGGATAAAGGTGCTTGCTATCCAGTCTCTCTGTTATATAATTATCCTTGACTGTATTCTTGGGCTTGAAGCATTTGGATGAGTTAGTATCACGCTAGCAACTTTAGAAATTCATAATACTGTTACCCGTTGGTTGACACTATTTTCTTGGCAATGTGGGCAGGCATGCTCGATTCGTTGATGGTAACCATTTTTTCTCTCTCTTGTATCAGCTTTTCTAATTAACGTGGATCAAACTCTTGTCTGAGAATATCTGCATTCCTCTGTGAATCTTGCACAGTTGTTGTTCTCAGCTTGTTGCTATTTAATTTGCTAAGTAGAGTTTTTTCCATCCGTATAATTTTCCCTTGCTGCCAGTCTTGTGTACCAAGTCTATTGTGGATGGTTACAGTGCGGAGCTGATGCACCAACAAGTGCTGCATCCATGATCAAGGAGGTTTGCAGGTTCTCACTCTAGTTCAGGACTCCTGTTCAGAATTTTCCATGTTCAGGGATGAGACAAATGCGCATGTTTCTCTTGATTTTCTGTCTCACCTTGCATGGTGAAAATTCTACTCGTGTCATATATTTATACGCAGAATTTGTTTTTTATTTGTCAAATGTATTTTCAAACATACGTATTCTCATATGTAGTACTTGTGGAATATTGATGTTTGGATGCAGGGTTTTGAAGCCAGGAGGTGTTTACATGCTTGTGAGTGTTTTTGCACTATGTTGCATTGTTCAGTCCTGCCTATAATGTCCATACTGTATTTGCATCAGAGACTTGCTAATGCAAGTTGTGTCGAATCTGTGTTTTTGTATGTTAATTAAACTCTTGTACAATGATTTACTTGCTTAAACAGATTACGTATGGCGACCCTCGGGTGCGGATGCCCCATTTGAAATCAGAGGAAATTCCTTGGGAGATAAAGTTACATGTTATACGTATGTTTTTTTCACTTCCTTCGTTGTAATTGAATTTGTGATGAATGAGATGAAAAGAGAAGCACCAAATTCTAGCAGTGGCCTGATATTAGGTAGAGGTGCTTAATGATGACATGAACCTTAATGTGACACCCTAAAGACTTGCGCAATGATTTTGAAATTGAAAACCACCTTAACATCAATACTTGTGTTGGTTTTAGTCCACCTGTCAATAAAAGTATGAACCCTTATATCTTTTGCATCTAAACAAGGTTGAACCCTTATAACTATTACATACAGTATCCGAATAAATTCATGATTTGTGCTTCGATGCAGCAAGACCTGGCTCCAGGAGGGTGCAAGAGTGCAGCTCCCGGCCTATAACTGAACCTGTACCATTTCAGGAGGACGGCATCACATTGGGATCGACTTTCAATCTTGAAGATCCCGATTTACATTATGTATATGTGTGCATTAAGGTAAGGGTTGTAACTTAGAAATATTCAACGGCATTTAACACTAGAACAAAATATTCTCTAACCCAAAGGTTTTTTCCCCTTAAATCTTCAGTGAGGGTGGAATATCTTTCTCCTACGTTCTTTGGGAGGGATTTTAGTTCCTTCGGGATCTCGCAAGAACTGGTTAGAACTGGTTTATAATGTTATGAATACCTGCAAGGCTGCAGCATCCCGTTGGTTCTGCAGAATGCCATGAGAGCTTCAATCAATCAAATTCTAACCAACAAGGGGGAAATGGCTGAAATGATATGTGGAACTGAATCAGAAATAGAATGAGGTTGTAAAATTGGTGTACTTGCTTCCTTACGCTACAGGAAGGTGTCAGTGCAGCCCCGCCTCCTGAGAAGAAACCACCAGAAAAGAAAATGTCAAAGAGGATATCACACAAGAAATAATTCGTGGGTTGTCTCAGTGGTGAGCACAACCTCTGTTTATAAGCGAGAACTTCTCACTGAAGTCTACTGAGTACTATTAATGTGGAATTTCATGCAGCACTCAGGATATTCATGAATTTCTAAATAGTACGGTTAAATAAAAACTGTCAACTCAGAAAAGTCGTTTCTAGAGTAATTTCACACTTCACACTTCGGAAGTCATGCCACGACTGCTCAGAGTGACTTCATACTTTGTCAAGTGGGTCGAAGTAGTCAAGTTGAGCAGTTTCTGTAAGATGGTTAACTTTGCTGAAGATTGATTTATCTAGAATTTACTACGGTACCACTTTCTTGGGGGTTGATATTGAGAATGAAATCTGGAGTTCGTGCATTGCTAAGGAAATTTGGAAGAGATTATCTCGTTGGTTGTGAATTTGTGATGCAGTTTATGTCATCAGAGGGTCTTCAACGTTTGGGAGCAGGTGATACTGGGACTCATTTAGAGTGCGACCAGAAGTTCCAGAATTAAGCGAGTGGGATCCATCCGTACACTTGCTTTTGAACGCCCTGGCCACTCTGGCCTTTGAAACTGGCTGACAGCTCAAGCTCAAGCTCAAGCTCTTCTTCAAATGGGGGTGAGGTAGCCGCACCCAAAAGCGCCACAGCCCGTTTTGAGCCATTGTATCTGGGTCTTGGATGGCCACCTCCATTCACCTAAAACCTTCCCAAGCCCTCAAGAGGAACATCCTAATGGGAGCTGAAGTATTTTGTGCTTGAACAGGTATTTTGTGCAAGTAAGTCTTTGAAATTTCTTGAAATTACCCCAATGTTGTAAAACTACAAAAGTGCTTGGGTTGCATTTCTCTTGAGGTTGCTAATGAACTCATGGAGACAAAAATCGGAATTCACTATAGGAAATTGGAGGACTAGTAAAAGTGGGGCTTTTGGGTGGGGCAACATTATCTTATTAATATTAGGCAAGCCAAGTTCATCAATGTATGCTTGCAAACTCAATTGGAGAATTGAGCCAAATTCATTAAAAAACAAACTTGCAAACAATGTGCAAATAGTCTCTTTGTCTCCATAGTTTCTATAAATGAAATTTATCTTGCACTAGTTGTTAGTCAAGTTCTTGGATAGATTGCAAGAAATATATACTCAATGTCCTATTTCTCTCCTTGGCCTCTATGAAAGGTGGTTTGTTAGCCATAACTCTTGTGTTATACCTCCAAAGGATCAAAGATTCATAACTAAGGTACAAAAGACTACTTTATACCTTGCATAAAATTCACATTTTCCAAGAATACATTGTTGTTTATATACAACTTTGATTGAATGTTGCTTTTGGTTGTTTTAGATACATTTTCTATTGTAATTCCCCTTCCAAAAGAATTGAAACTAAATATTGGGATTTGAAGTTGTCTACAAAGATAAAGATAGGTGATTATATTTGTGCTTCTAATTTAGTTGAGACAACGAGTACAAAATATGTTGCAACACATCATAACTAATTTGAACTATGTATAAGTCCTACATAATGGCACAAATAGGTTCAACTAAATTAGATGCACATTTGCTAAGGTGGCTTACTTCAAATATACTACCAAAAAATCTTCAAGAAATAGGGTTATTACAAGAAATGTTTGCCATTTTTGTTTCAAAATGGTCTATTTTAGTGAGTATTTTGACTTTTGGATAAAAAAATTACCTTAAATTAAATATGGATAATTTGTAAAGTTTTCAAAATAATATGTATCAAAATTCAATCCTAGAAAAATTTATCCCTAAAAATTATGTACAAAAAAAGAGCAATGGAAAATGCTAAGAAAATAGATACTTTGGACTTTGATTTTTAGAAAATAGTGAAAAACAAAATTTAATAAATTAAAAATTTTCTACTTTTCCTAACTTGAATTGATGCTCTTTTTGCATATTGGAAAAAAAATCGTGTTCTTTGTACATGTGCAAAAGTAGTGCACTTTGAGTATTTGTGGAAAGTAGATACTTTACTATTTTTAGAAAAAAATTCATAAACTTGTGTAACTTTAGTAGAAGTCTTTGAATTCCAATTTTGACCTTCAAATTCTCATTTTCGAGTGAAAAATAGCACTACTTCCCTCCAAATGGTCAAGATAGACATGCAAATGGAGGAAATTTTAAAATAGTAAATTAATTTTTTTAGATTGGAAAAAGTTACTCAATGTCTACAACTACCACATATATACGTTTGTTTCAAAATTCATAGAAAAACTGTTTGTGGCAAAGGAGACAAAAAAAAGGACAAGTGTTTCTTGCAACAACCAATAGTAGAATTTTCATCATGCACATTTGTTGAAAGTCACTTCTTTTTTATTAATAAAGGAATTTTTTCCTTTAGATGTAATTGGTTGACCTATAGTTTATTTTATTTTTTAAATTAATTTTTTTTTTAAGAATACAAACAATTGATGTTTGTATTCTTAAAAAAAAATTAATTTTAAAAATGGAAATAGTTTCCATTTTTTTGTTTTTCATTCTTATTTTTGTACATAACTTTTGGAGAAAATTTCTTATGCCTAAATTTTGGGAAATGCATTAGTTAGAGCATTGAATTAATTTTATCTTTTTACTTCTTCTTTTTAGAATTCCCAAAGCTCATATTACTATTCCACATGGCATAAAATCAACAAAGGTTTCTCAAGCGAGTGTTTTGTACATGCACTTGTGTGACTAGGTATCCTTGGTATGAATCAAAGAACTTTGGTTCTTCTACTTCATATAATATTCTTAAAGGTATTCTTTAGATTCCCTATCCACCTCTTTCAAAGATAGAATATGTCTTTCTTTAGATAGGGACATCCAAATTGCTAGAGACAACAGTGCTATATGATCAAATATTCAGTTGGTGTACCAAGAAACTTTGATCCTTTATAACTTTTACAAAGAATATCTATGAAGTCAATTTTGTTAAATTGATGGAATTCCAATTCTTTGACATTTTTCATAACACTTGTTCTAAAATAAAAATTTGTACTTGTCCTAGCTAGATTTAAAATCCTTTATGTACATATATGTCACAATTTTTTATGCTAGAATTGAGCCACTTTTATAAAATTGACATTTAAACAACACAACATTCTTTCATTTTCCACCAATGATATATAAAAACAAGTTTGTCTGATTTAAGTTTCAGTCTTAGATGTCCTTACTTTATAATTGTAGCCACTATTACAGATGTAATTATTCCATGCTTGGAGAATGGGTCTCGATTTTGAATTTTGAAAAAGCAACATACATTGTACAGTACTTAAGTTATTAACCACAAGAACCTCCTCCAATGCAAGTATGCAACTCTGATCCAGAGTCACTGCTAAAGAAAAAGCCGCCAGCGTGAAAGCAATACTAACTCAGACACCAATTTACATTGATAAATTTCTCACAGATACATCTACAGTGGACGGTACTCATCGTGCACATTTTATTGGCACGCTATAAAAACCGTGAGGGATGAATCATATGATAAAAGAGAAACTTACGCTATAACACACAGATATGAAGTCGATCATTATTGCCTGTCTGGAGACCAAGACAATCCTGCACTTGTGCCGACTGCTTGGAATTGGAACCAAAATTGGGGCAAAATTGGTAGAAATATTAATCGCTTGGAGAGCCTGACTGAGCTCTAGATGGGACATTCAACTTTGATTCTCCATCCAATTAGCAGTTGAGTTGGACACTCAACTAGAATTTCACTGAATGATTCGCTTGTCATGTGAGAAGGAGCTGCAGAACCACCGAAGCAGCAGCCAACAACTGCGAGAGCAATTCGGGCTCATAACCAGCGGCGGCTGCAGATCTCCCCGGGCCATTAGTAGTATATCCAGGCGAAGGTGGTGTCATAGAACTTCCACTACTGATTGTCGCATTTACTCTGCAAAAGATACGCCTACAGTCGTCAGACTCGGGGAAAAACTCGTCAAATGTCTAGATAGGCAAACAGTCCACAGACAGCTAGCTTGCAGGTTTTAGGCAATTATGATATGAGATATAACCATGCTTGCCAATCACTTCTACAGAAATGGGCTGAAAAACTTTCAGTAAGCAAATCCCGACTGAGGCATGTATAAATTAAAGACAACTTGAGAATTCGACTACGTACTCCTTGGTTGCGCCTGTAAATACACATGTCGCTGTACCTGTTGCCACAACAAACAAGAATCAATGCAGACTTCATCAGTCAGCTTCTGAAGAAAAAAGAAAAAAGAAACAGAACTTCATTTCTATAATACTTTCAAGCAGTTCGAGAGATTCCATTTCTCTTTGCTTTGTGCTACTGAACTACCAGAGCAACAAAAATACATGTGTATACATTGTTTTAGAAGTGTGAAGCTTGCTCATTCCTCCACAAGGATGAACAATGTATCTCTTTTCCTTAGTCAAATTGCACTGGCTTGGTAAGTAGTCAGCACAAGCAGAAGCTCAAACATAAACGTACACTAATAAACAGTGACAGCATCTTGGGTCTCCCACACTGGAAATATGCTTCTTTTCTCTGGCTGCTGCTTCTATTTAATAGGTACAAAGAATCTCCCTCATATTTGAAATATTAGGAAGTATTGACATTAATAAATGAAAAGGGGCTCGTTCCATTTGAGAATGGCACAAAATTAACAGGGAGAGACCTTGGAGATGAAGTTCCTTTTCAAACACTGAAAACATAAACAGGGTCATCGTCTACTCAGTAGTGCATACCCGCTAAAAAATCAGAGATGTTGTTTCAACCTCTCGATCGTTGAATTTGGTCCAAACAACAGGATCCCAATCAATGTTGTTTGTTAGAAGAATTGAATCTGGTTTCGACTTTCGACATGCACGTGAAGGCCGGTGGTTTATTTGCACTAGGGAGGGAGGGCCGGAGGGAGGGGGATCGACTTACTTGGATCCGTGTAGACTTGCGTGGCTGTGCCCTGAAAGTCGCAAGCATCGTTGGTGGCATTGTGGGTTTGGAAGTAGACGTTGAAGGCCCAGCTGGCATGCCACTGCACCGTGTCGGGCATGAAGCAGTTGTTGCTACTTTGCACGGCGAAGCAATTCACTTGACCCTGCGATGGTAGCGGCCCGCACACCCAATCCAGCGCCCCCTGCAACTCCCCCTCCGACAAATTGGACTTCGCCACGCACCACACGGAGGCCGTGGTCAGACGCCTGCTCGGCAGGACATGATGTCCGGGAGGATCGCTGGACGTGCCAATTAGCTTCGGCCCTAATGTCACCATGGGAGCGGGCATGGGAACGACATTCGCATTCGCATCCGCCACGCCCGTCACTGAGCTTGCTCCTCCCACCACTCCTGCATGCAAGGCAGAGCATCGAAGTAAACAAATGAAACAGGCAACTCATACATACCAACCATATGACATGTACAAACATACCAAGCCAACGGACGGACAATCTAAAGGAAGTTTAAATAATATCCATCAAGAATTTCAAACTAGCCGATGGGGTTAAGTGCTTCAATCATCTGTAACTGGTGCAAACTCACAACACAAAAAGACAACATTGAGATGGAAGTTAACAATTTCAACCAAGCGGGCATGGATACAGCATTTTGATATTTTTCTAAGAGTTTTTTCTTTCAACAATATTTATGTTGTTCACTTGGTTGCACCAGACCACTCCATGTTGGGCCAGCTATAGTATGAGGGTATCTAGACTTCCCGAGAATTAAGATATCCTTATCCTACCCTAGGATATCTCAAATTCGGAGTAGTCAAGATTTAAGATAACCTTGTTCCATACCTGACACAACACTGATATGGATGCCTAGTGCGTGCAGTCATGGGTAAGATGCTTCGATTATCTGCTTCCTGGGGTTTGAACATGAGGAATTGAAATAGCAACAGTATGACTAGTGATAAAAAAAAAATACATCTGATCTTCCTAGACATCTTTTCAGCCAGTATACCAGGCAACTACTGTTAGGTTCATCTGAAAAGAGAAAGCTGGTCCCTACAATGCACGACTCGTCATACACTGTAGTGACTGTACCAGCAAGTTAGTTCTACAAGACACGACCTAGAAATACACTTTTTTGCACCATACTCTGCATCTACGTCTTGAAAAATCGACCAAATGCCCACAAGACACAAACTGCATAAAGCTTACCCACCCAATGGTGTGCATGCAGTGCAGAGCAGAGATAGGTTAGAGATAGGTTGGTTTGGGAACAATCCAAGGGAAATCCATTCAACGACAACGCTTCTGAATATAGACAACAGTGACCAAATACTAACCTGCAAGGGCGAGTAAGAGAGTCACCACCACCCCGCAGCTCCAGCACTGTTCCTTCGCCATAGCTATCCTTGCCATTCGCTTGCCCCACAGAGTAGAACAGCCAACGTTGCCACCTACTTTGATTTGAAATCAATTCAAAGATCTTGAATGCATGCACCGTGCGGACAAAATCAGAGCCGCTGCTCCCATCACTCACCTTGCACTCTCCGCCATATGTGCCAGCTGGTCTATACAGATCCAAATCTCAGCTGAGCTCCCAGGAGTCCGGCCTGGGCTTCCACTAGGTATACCAATGCACCTCTAGAATCGAAATTGAGCGATCCAAATGCTAACCGCCAAGCTTGGCACCGGATTAACAATTCCTCTAGATCTGCTGCTGGCACCGAATAATTAAACTAGGGAGCGGCCAAAGAAGGCCAAGTCCAGGAAGCAAAGCTGGAGTGAATAATTGAAGCAGAGCGAGCTACCTGTGGGAGCAGTGTTGACGAGATAGGACCTTAAAACCCAAAGAAGAGCCTCCCTTAGAAGCATAGGATGCTGCTGGTGCTGATGCTGAGCTGCCGTCCCCTAGCTCGCCTGCGCTTTCGTTATGGAGCTTGTGCTGCTCCCTGCAGTGATCGAGAGTGGGAGGCAGGCAGGTACCGGGGAGGAAGAAGAAGATTGGCGGATTGGCAGCTCAGCTCTGGACTGGCCTGAGTGCAGCTCCTGCACATTCATGAGTACCTGCCTGCTGCAGCCATCCATTTCGATCGGCCTCGAACAAGACAGGAGTAGCTAGATCGATCTGACGACGACAGAGCCACCTGGCTGGCGCAGGATAAGTCACCTCACTTCCACCTAATTACCTGCAGCTGCAACTGCTTCCAACATCATAATTCTCTTTACGAGTTGCCTGCCTAGCCTGGAGTTAAGTTCTCGAACTTCAGTTGCCTCAGTTGCCTCATGATCGATGGATCGGATCGATTTGTGAACTCGATCACTTGCCCAAAACTTCACCGGTGGTTTCTGCAATGTGGGATCAAAGGGTGTATTAGATTTGATTGGGATTAATTAACTTACGCTGCTAGCTTGCTGCAGCAAGTGCCTTGCTTAGCTAGCTAGGGTACGTGCTCCCAGCGTAGTTTTCTAATTTGTTACGATCTCGTTAGTAAAGAGACATGGACTCTGGAATGCATGAGAACAACAGTAGGTAAGGAAAAATGGATAGAATTATCCATGTGCGCCGGTCTTCGATCTACCGCTATTATGCCTTATATTAATATTAGGAAATTTCATCCACGTTTTTGGTAAACTTAGTGTTTTGTCAGAGGAGTTTCATCTATTTTTTCACCCATTTTTAGAGTTAAGGTAAGCAGTGCCCAGACGAGGTAAGATTCTGGTAAAATTATTTGGACTAAGAAAATTTGGCTGGGTGTACATAGAATAAATTCACGGAATGGACATTGAGTAGGTCGGTCAGTGTAACCTGTGATGAGGTTTATGAGTACGTTTGACAACTAGTGAGAAGTGTTGATGAGATGCCGACCGCTCCGGTACGTTTACCAGCCATAATTACCTGCTACCCCGTGAAGTCGAGTTTAACACGTGCTAGGTAATAGTGAAATGAATAATTACGGTCAATTGGGAGAGCAGTAAGTTAATCGATTGGTGATTGATGAGCGCGTTGCAAGCTGTGTTCAACTTGAAATTAAATATCTTGAGAATTTTCATATTGGGCAGCTGCTGCCCTCCTGACCCATCTGACCTTCACAGTCAAAACGTGACTGTCCTGCCGATTTTGCAGTGGACGGACTAAAGAATCCACTAGACATCAACTTCTTTTTTAAATTTAAAAAAAGAAAAAAGAAAACTTGGTCTGTCAGTCTTCTGTCTAGAATGACAGAATCATGTTATTAATCCCAAATATCCTAATTGGAAAAATGTGACTAAAGTTTTAGTATTTTGAAATCATTATGGCAAAAAATTTACCTTGCCAAATCTAGTTTCTAGAACCTCTTTGCAAATCATTACAACTTTCAAGATTCTTCAAGGGAATTTACTTCTTTTATCAAATTTTGATTTTTTTTGGCACACTAAAACTAATGAAAACGATCTTCTCCTGGAGGCCGCAGTCTCAAAAAGTAGGAACCATTTTTTTTTAAATTCCTAAAATTTCTGAAAAAATTTGACTTGCATCGAACATGTGGTTCATCTTCGATTCTAGGGAAAATATTATGCTTTCCCTCACACCAAGAGGGTAATGCCTTCAGCAATCGATTTACTTGTGCCTTCGCTGGGTACCGTATGATTGCTAGAAAGATCACAGTTTTAAGGTTTGCACCTGGTAAAAACATTGTACTTCACCAGACAATATCACGAATAAGCTCATGAAAAGTTGGACCTCTAAATATAAAGGTATCAATGTCATCACTTCCGTTGGTGCTAGGAGTTGAAAATTATGAAACTGAGTTTGAAAATTCCGGAACCGAGTTCGAGAACTGTAAAACCGACGGAGTTTCAACTCTAACCGGTATCGGAATTCCAATGTCTTGACTCCAGCAACTGGAAGTATCTTTTCAATGTTACTTGACATATATGCAACATTACTCTCACAGTCTCACTATATTTCAGAACTTACTCCATATTGTTGTCACATGGAAATTGGCCAGCTAGCTAGCTAGGCTGTGACATTGAAGAGCTCGATCTGAGCGACGTACACTGCTACTTCTAGCTCTCCGGAAAACTGTTTGGATTTGGTTACCATTTTCAAAGTTATCAGATATTATTCCAATGTCACCAACATACATTTCCACATCATCAACTAGCTCGGAGTCCTTGTCGCCATATATCTGCATCAGCTAGAATTATAACAGTTTTCGCAACGTATGCCTGCACATGCATGCAGAAAGAGATTTAGCAGTAGCTCCATGTGGATCATGATTTTATTATCTTGTAATCGAGGGAGTGCAGAGCAAAGAAAGCCAAGGCCTCCAAATAGGCCACGCTTACTTAGAATTGCACGTACGCATGCAGGACCCCCCCCCACGCCGAGCCTGCCCACGAGCATGAAAGTAAACCTGACAAACTGGCTCAGAAGAGCCTGAAAGGGCATCTTTAATGACTTTACTGTGCGTGGGTCAGTGATTCTAAACTACTACGGAGTAGCTAAATGTGCATCAAAGCCAAGAGTCTGAGAGTCTCAGCTGCTCACTCACTGGCACCAGTGCTTGTACGATGCAGAGGCTTGACTAGGTCACAGACGAGTTCACAGGAAGAAAACGATGGTACAATAGAGTTAATCTCACTTACCTGAGCTTACAAATCCGTATTCCAGCCAACGGAGTGATAGCACTCTCTATCTGCCGACCCAAGTAGGATAGATAAAGGGAGCAACTAAAAACCGTATCATTTTGGTCAATTTTCAGAGGATATATGCAAATTTATGCCCAATTGTACCTAACCCTAGTTTTGCACTAGTGCCAAAGGTTGTTTACAACACATCAATCTTTGAAGAGTTATTACAAAGATGTGAACTATTGGATCACTTTCAATTTTTGTTTGGTGCAAGAACCTATCCCATGGAATTTATCTATTCAATCTGATCTAAGATTACATCTATTAAGAGGGCACAAAATGGCACTTTCTCGGAATTGTATACAAAAACTACGCCCGCCCCCTAAATCGACCACGGACGTTAATGGATTAAGGTAGTGTGCTCTAAAAGCAACCACTTAAGGGCTGATCCGCCTTTTTCATGGGATTCCGCGGACAGAATTATTTTTTAGGTCATTTTGGGGGGAAAGAAAAATAGATGTGGAACCTAACACAAGTGGTTTTGTATTTTTCCAAGCATTTTTGAATTACTTGTAAATTTTCAAAGATTCAAGGCATAGGCACCTATTTGTGACCCTAGGTCTCCCAAAATTTGTCCACTTGCAACTTCTAAAGAGATGTGCGGAAATCAAAGACAAATAGACAATGACTGGCTCTTGCAATAGAAAATTAATTTTTCGTCGATGCATTCAATTGCTAAAGTGATTCATTTAAGGATCACCCCATCTCCGTTCCTCCATTCTCCACTACAAGAAAAAGGGATGTTTTAAGAATAGTCCTAAAGATAAGATACTAAGTAATGACCTTTATGTTGACCTTTATGTAGATTTTTAGTCAAAACCTACTGAAAATACTTGTACTTTTAGTAAGTTTTTACTAAAAATCTACATAAAGGTCATTACTTAACATCTTATCTCTAGGACTATACATAATAACACACTTAAAACACCCATTTCTCTTGTAGTGCTACACCTAAACAAAATAGGGGCGGTTTGAAGAAGATGGGCGCCTTTAAAGTATACTACCTTAGCACCTCAATTCCTCCTTCAAGTTTTGCATTTTTTTGCTTATATCTTTATGTATATATACTATTAACTTCAATTTCATCAAATTCATCGTGTAGAAATTGTGGTTTAGTAAAAGTCAAGCATTGGTTGGGATGAATGAAATTTTTTGTGATCACAAAAGCTTGTGTAACCTCTCTATTCATTGTCCATAATTTGAACATTGAAGTGCTAATTGGATCATATTTGAACCCATTGTCAAATTCCCTTTTGTCCCTTCTAACAATTAATTTTGGAAAAGTATTAGCCATTCTCCTAACCATTGTTTTCTTCTTGTACCACTACAAGTTCTTAAAACAATACTTCTTGAAAGAAGATTTGTAAATCAATTTTTATTCATTTTTTAAAAATTTGTAAGTGTATAACGTTATTTTTTACTAACTAGTAACTACTATTAGGGTCACATTAAAAAATTGGTGTCCACAGAAAAGTACTTGTGAGAATAAAGCTTGCAAAGTAGAGCAAAATATTTTTTCCAAGATCGCTTGCCTTTTTGGCAATGTGACTTCGTTGGGCTTTCAAGCCTTTGATCAGAGATTTCAAATTAGTTGAGTAGAGACTGTAGAGTTTGAAATTAAGAAGTATACTTATTTTGAAAGTAGAAAGATGCCCCAATTCCTATCCAAGTTGGGGTCCAAAACAAAAAAGTATGTAACTTTTCTTTCACTTGTTGAATCTGTAGAGAAATTAGATTCCATGGAAGTTCACTGTTTTCCTAATCTAAAAATAAATAAATAAATAATAAAAATCTAATACTACAATTTAGATGCCCCAAATTCTCAAAAAACATTTTGGCTTATAAGGAACTTTAGTATTAAGGACAAAGAAGTCTATATTGGACTACATGTTTTTCAAACAATTTTGAGGAATTTATATAAGGATTTATTTATTTCAAATAATCAATTTCCTTAACCAACACAAGTAATGTTCTTCACTCAATCTAATGATATAAAAAATCTTCATTTAGATTATACTTTCCACAATATGATCAATCAATATAATAATTGTTATTTTAAATTCATAAATCCTTTGTCTTTAAATGATTAATATAGTCAGTAACATAAGTGGAGTAAATTGACGACTCACCCTTCTAATCCAATATTTGAATTTTTAGCATTGATATAAAGTTTTCTTGCACTTTTTTAGTGGATATATTCTATGACCACTTGTTGTAGACAAAATGTTCAATTTGGAACTATGAGTGGTTCCATTATGGTCATGCATTTAGTTTAAACCCGCCTCTATTGAATAAGTGAGATTGAAGAGATAATGACATGACTATAACTCCAATTAAGCTTAATCTTTAAATTATTATAGCATTTTGAACTCCAATACTACCACAAAATTATATCCTTATCAAAAATAAGCTTCAAATCATCATCTTTATTTATTATTTAATAAACTCAACCATGGTATCTTTTAGTTAACTCATTTGAATACATCCAACCTAAAACTTAGACTAAAAAAGTCTACCAATTGCAAGATTAATATGTTGAAACTTCAAAAATTAGGACTTTCAAGCCCTTCTTTGAAAGCAAAGTTTGTTCTTTCAAGTTTTTGGAAAAAAACTAGCATACCACATACCAAGCTTTTATTTAGTCAAAATGTCAAAAAATAGGTGAGAATACATGAAGAAAATTTTAACTACAAAAAAAATTATATTCATCCTTCAAAAAATTATGAAGTGGAAGGTGGTATTGATAACTAAATTGTTGATTAGAAATTGAGAATTGTCAACTTGTATGGTATAAATGTTTTTCAAGTAAATAATAAATATCCTTTCCATTTTTTTATATTAAAATTTAAAAAATTGAGTTATCGAAAATACTTTTTATATGTAATATGTGATAGTTGCCCTCATATCTTTCATTTCATTATTTGGATCAAATGGATCAAATGTTATTGAGTCATATCAACCTATCAAATCAAATAAAAGTAAAATGATCTATTTTTAGCTCCCTACTTTGATATAGAAATCTAAATGACCCTAATAACTTTTATAATATTTAGTGGAATGATATGAAACCTCGGGGATCACTTACAATGTCCATTAGAAACCACATGCGAACAAAACTTTGGACCCCCTACAAACTTTTTGAATTTTAAATTAAATAAATAAATCAAATATGAATGGATTTTCCTACTTTGAAAGTTTATGTTTTGAATTATTGATATTTTTATTTGTTACTAATAATTAGTTACAAATTTTTGAAGTAAAAAGATACATTGTAGAATTGAAAAATAACTTTCACATCCCTATATTATATAAGAAAAAATTGTCTAATTATTTGAGTTGTCTATCAAAATTATCAAAAATCCCAAAGTGAGTTCTTTAGTCTATTTGAACTTAATGTGACAAATAAGAAAGTGTCTTAGTTGTCACAATAGGAACTTTTTCCTTTTGGATGTCATACCATCAATGACAATGCTTGTTTTAAGGCCTCGATATTGTGACTTCGATATTATAGCCAAAAATTGTATATAATTAAATACTTCTACTTTGAAGTTGGCAACACTTTATGCATTGATTAAAAATTTTAGACCATACAAATTTACTACATTTCAAAGTTTGACCCAATAGACTAATTGAAGTATCTATGGAAAATCACTAAATTAATACAATCAACAATGAGTATTTTGAGTAGTCCTTGGAGGAGGGTCCATTGAGAAAAACATAAGAACTTTTTCTTTTCTACAAGTTATCAAATTAAAAAAAATTATAGTCATATTTGGAATCAAAGTTACATCCCCAAAAAATCAATAAGTATAAAATTAACTACTACAAATAGGATGTAGGTTTTACAATTACCTCCCTTAGGAAGAGAATACATGAAATTCTCATGACTCCCCAACTCCTTCAATTAGAACCTACTTATAACACAACTTTTAATTAGCAAACAACAAAATACATATTATTTGTATTTAACTATAGCTTTTCTTTGGAAGATTTTATTTTGAACATATGTATGTTCCTAATATGCATACTCCTCTAAATCATTTCCATATGCTATCCATTCACCATTTCATTCCAAACAATTGTACCACTACTCTTACCATCATTCTTGTGACAAAATTGACAAATGCTTTTTCCCCAAGGCCCAGTTTATACTTGGGTCCAAATCAAAGGCTGGCTTGAAGTCTTCAATTTTAAATCAATAGGATAGCTTGATTCTTCCAATTCCGGCCCAACTTGGAGAAAATTGAACATTAGTAGATCTATTTACAATTTCAATAGGCTACCCCATATAAATCATTAACACATAATCCAAATGTATATGAAGCATTATAATCTAAATGACCACAATAAGTGACCTATGTGCTAGCATTCAATATCTTGTTTGCAAATTTAGCTCTCTATTATTAGCATACAATAAAATATCATAGTCATTTATACAAAATCATTTATGTTCAAAAATTACCACTTTATGGAGAAGTCAATTTGTATGATTAGAATTAATAGCAGAGTCCTTTTTGTCAAATATATCTCCACACTAACTACATTTGCAACCTTGAACCATCTTCCAAAAAAATGAATACCATCAAAAGAATTGATAAGTCATTTGAAAACATGGTTAGTTGCATAAGGGTCAATATAGAATTGAAAATGAACTGCAATGCAAAGAACAATACCAATGCTACTTAAACCTTCTCCCTTTGAGTAGTCACCATATAGCAAAGATAGGATAATAGGAAAATGTGTATTGATTAAACAAACAACCAAAATATGCATAATAATAATATATTAAGTCAACTTCATTCACATAGAGAAAAAAATATAAGAAATAGAGAAAATTAAAAGAAAATTAAAAGAAATAGAGAAAGGAAAAGGTTCAAAAACAGTAAATAAACTCTCTTTTCTTTTTGAAATATAAAAAAGAAGAAAATAGAAAGAGAAAAAGGTGCATTTAAAAAAAAATGAGCATTAACAATGGACATGCACTGTCTTCACATTACCTGGGCCCAAAACCAGCGGATTGAGAGCCCAACCTCATGCAAATGCAAATCTGACCACCCTTCCTGGGCCCCAAAACCAGCGGATTGAGGGGCCCAACCTCATGCAAATCTGGCCACCCAGCCCAAGTAGAAAGTGGGCCTAAGATATTTTACATACAAGTCCACAATGTTATGATTCTAGTGGTGCTGTGACGATTCAAGATTCAGTAATTTTATGATTTATGATTCAAGATTCAATGATTTTATGATTTACGATTCAAGTTGTGACGAGGTTACCCCAATTCAAGTCGAATACTTGCGCAACGAACGGGATTGGAATATGGACACATTCATGAGCAGTCTCGAGAAAATTGAACCTCAATCCTTGACTACCTGGTCGAGAGAACAACCTTGACCTTGACCAGTGTTTAATTCTTATTAATCAGAAAATGTGAACAAAATCTTCTAATTACAAAACTAATCATTCAACAAAGATTGAGATAACTTAGTTGCAGAGAGAGGTACTCCACCCTTAACTACATGTACACAACAGATAACAGGCCGTCGTTAAGAGGACACAGCCCCAAGTCCCTACATCAGCAATGTACTGTACAGAATCACTTGTCCACACAAGACCAAGCCCGTCAATTACATGAAATCCGGCAGAATAACTACTAGCAAAAAATTAGGTCAAAAACTCAAAACGGCCCTCAAAATTCAAACCCCTGCTACAAACGCAGCGTTCAGGGTATCAATGCCAAAAAATAAAACCAAAGCCGAGTACAAAGAGGCAATCCCATGCCACTCAAATCAACTCAATCGAAATACAAGCCCAGAAGGAAACGTCACTCGAGCCAGCAGGAATTCTAAAGCAGTCCAACTATCGGTACCCATTTGAGACAGTAATATATACGGAGTAAGACGGAAACTCAAAATGCATTCCTACATCCATGTTCTACAGCACACATTCAACCAAGTCATACAAGCAAGCGAGTAGCAATGCAAGCAACATGCAAAAGGCCCATGGTGCCACGCAGCGTGTGAGATCCAGATCATGTACATGTTGAATATTCGGCTAATTGACACACAGCACCATGGTTCCTCACACAAAACCACTCGTCTACAGGTCCAACCCGGAGTCGTCTCCGCTGTCCGGCAACTTGGAGGCGTACGTGAAGTACAAGGCCCAGATGAGAGCCGTGACACCCACCAAAATCCACGCCAACTTGGGGTTGCTCAACCCCAAGCCCAGTCCGGTCCCCTCGGTACTCAGGCGCTCGTCCACGAGGGCGAACACGGGGTGCGCATACGCCAGTGTGGCCGCGGAGGTCACAGCGGTAGCCAACTGGGGCAGTCCCGTCCCCTCATTCGACTCCTTCTTCTCCGCTGAGCACACAATCTTGGACCTCCGCAGCGCTGGCAGACCTGCACACGCACAACCATTCCAATCACATCAACCCTCCAGTCCAAATCCCTCCAACCTCATTGCACATGAAGAGTGCGACCCATTCCAAGCCCTACTTCCCATTCCAGTTCCCGTGACTCCCGACCTCCACAAGTCTGCTCAGAGGTGCCTTCTAGACTGCCCCAACCCAACCCAACCCAACCCAACCCTGGTCATGAATGCAGCCCACTCTCCATTCCCAGCGACACATCCCAGCTGATCCGTTTAGCAAGAGAGCCATTTTAGCCCGAGGGAGGCCAGGGCCGACCTGCGACGGGTCGTGCGGAAGCCGCGCGAAGGCTCTGGGGAGCGAAGGCCTTGTGCACGAGGCACGAAGAGGCCACAGCGGAGGTGGAGGCGACGGCGGCCATGGCTGCAGACACTACTAGAGACGGTCAAGCCCAGCTGCGAAGGACGAACTGAGTTGAGCAGAGGAGGTGAGCAGAGGTGAGCAAGCGACCCGATTGCAAGCAAGCAGGTCTTGAGTTGGCCCCAGAAGAAGCGAACGAGGCCTGAATGAGTGCCCGTGGAGGAGCGTGCAGGGCGGGCGTTGGCGTTGGGGTTTGGATAGGACGCAATCCTCAGCAGAGCGGTGGCCAATGAGCGGTGCTGCTGGGCCCTGCCCCACTCCTCTAGTCCTCTCCGAGCTCCCGGAAGAACTAAGGTTGGGGCGCAGTTGGGGCTCATCTGCTCTCGGCCTTCCTTCCTTCAGTTCAGTTCAGTTCAGTTGCACCGTGACTGACTGTGCCCTCCTCTCGCGGCAAATTCATTTCACATTTGGATCAATACAATACTGATGAGTGGCCCAAAATTGGGCAACACGGCGAAGTTACTGGGTCATAGCGGGCAGCTTGCAACATGATAGACCTCCGGCAATTAGAATAGTGACTGTTTTCTTTTCTTCAGAAAAAGTCTAAAAAATAAAATAAAAATAAAACGAACTGTCACGCACGGTAACTTAGTTAGAAAGGAATTGCTACATTGACACAATTTGGATAAACTGTTGGGTGACATCATACAGCAGTATGCTGCAGAATGAAAAAGATATGCTGTAAAACACAGCTTCGAAATTCCACATGACGATGGACAAATACCAGCTTACGTATTAGGCTTGAGCCTTCAACGGCTTCACAATGACTTGGAAACAGGCTGAAGTAGTTAAATTCATACATAAGCATTCAAATTCATGTATTGTACATTCTCAATGCATTACAATCCTGAATTCTGCAAATTTTGGTAAGGTTGAGTTCTAAGAGTCCTTCAAGCGGTGGAGTGATTGAATCAAGCTATCATTTTTGACAACAATTTCAATTCAATCATATCAAATGCAAACATTGGACAATCAAGTGCAAGTAAGATCCTAAATCACTCAGTGGAGAAATGAACACTCAAGCTGCCCATTATAGATTAAGTGTCCTACACAATACATACAAGGTTAGTATAAAAACACCCTCCAAGTGTTAGAGTTGAAGTTGTTACTTCCATCTATCCAAATCCAATTTCAAATTGATGACCAAGATTACTTCCAAAATTGGTCAAGGATTCAAAATAGACCCTAAATTCTAAATCCTAAACAAATTAAGAGCATCCCTACCAACGTGTTATGTATCCCTAATAATTTAGGGAGAGGACCTCAGATGGGGATGGGGATACAGAAGCTTGCGCTCACCAGTCTCGAAACAAGATCTCTACCCCAAATTTATAGAGAACTCGGTAAAAGTTGGGCCCAATTCCCTATATTGGAGCTCATATAGAGAACTCGCGAGGTCTCATCCCTATAAAGTCAAGGTTGACTAGTTTGAGGTCCCAAGTTTGGGGATAGAGAACACGTCAGTGGGGATGCTCTAACAAACTTGTTTAGCACTATGAAAACTAAGGACATCAAAATAGACAATATTTTCTTCTCCTTCTTCACATTGTAGAAGAGCCCTTGAAGGACACTTTAGGACAATTATTTTATTACATAGATTGAATTATAATTATATAATGATAATCATATGTAAACCACATGAAAGGATAGTTACCTCTAAAGGACCATCTACCATTTTTTGACAATATGGCTTTATTGGTTGTCTAATTACAAATGCATTTTCAATTGTTTTTCTAATATTATCATATAACATGTATTCAAGGAAAAACTTTTAAGAATATTTATTTTCATGACTTTTGACAATAGGATAAACAAGTTATTGGATAATAAGTAGTTTGTTTTTCAACAAAGGCAACTAAAGCAATTTGGGTAGCTTAGAAAAACACTTTTTATTTGAAAGCAAATGTTCATGGTTCTCCGTATTTATGTATATATGAAAAGTTTTAAATCATTCTATTCCAATTAATAATTTGAAAGTTATGAGGAGTTTTGTGATTATTCAAGGAATTTTTTTGTAAAAATGAAAATTTAGATTTTTGACGGATGTGGTTTTGAAGTATTTTTGGAAAAAAATAAAAAATAACATAAAGTGAGCTTTGTTGACTACTGAAATATCCAGTAATTTACACATTATGTGCCTTTAAAATGAAACTGTGGTCCATGATTTAAGGTATGATTCGAATGCTAGAGTCCATCCTTCATAAATATATCTTATGATTAGATAGGCTTTTCTAAGTTACTCTTTGTAACAAAAGAGTTGTTTACACAATTTGACTTGTGGCATTAGGGGAGATTTCTGCGTTTTAAGAGACTGTGAGTTCTTGGACTACAGGAACTGCGGGAATGTTGTGGGAACGATGATCTGATGTGGCTAGGAGACGACCACATCAGATATAATTTTTTAATATATTTTTCATTCTAAAAATTAATTAATTTTAGATTAATTAAATTTTTTTTTAATTTTTTTTAAATTTTTTAATATTATTATATTTTGACTGTACAAAACTGATCCCCAGCAATGGGAACAACCTGAAACAGTCTTCCAAGTAGTTGAAATTTCCCCTAATGTTCTCCAAGCCTATGTTATGGAATTGTCACTACTACACTTTTTCTTACTTTTCCAAGGATGTTTATAAGAAGTGTTTAACAAAAATTGAACACATTCTTTTTGGTTAGATTCATGTTAAACTACCTTAAAAAAAATGTAAAAAATGTAAGCAAATAGGTGAATTTCTACTAGAGTTTTAGATTCTATTAAAATCAAACTTTTGGTCTTACTACAACTATAATAATTACAACATGCAAAAGCTAAACAAGTTCCTATTGATAAAAATTTGATTTTCATAGCCTAGACTCTTGTTTCTAATTCATTTATTCATATTCCACTAAATAATAGGAAACTGAACAAAACTAGTTCATAAAATTCTTCCATTGTGTTGGTGGTTGGTGATATTAACAAGTTATATCATAGGCAAGAAAAAATATTTATTACAATAATTCATAATTTTTTCTATTTAGGCTCAAATCATCATTTTTGACAATTGCTAAAATATACAACCTATGCCGATTAGTATGGAATTGTACAATAGTAAAAATTGAATGTTTTTGATAGAAAAAATCAAATAGAGGAGGTAAAAGTGGTAGTATTTTCAAACTTTGCCTTCTCTTGAAGACTAGATTGTCTATTAATCTATTATTGAAAGTATGAAAATGAGTCTTCAATCTCAAATTACATGAACTTCTAATCTCAAAGTATAAAAACTTCTAATCTCTTCAAACATCCAAAGTTGTTGACTAAGATTTTGAGGTCAGTTGCAAGTTTCAATGCAATGACTTGTTGTCACAAAATAATATTGCTACTTTTTCAAGTTCTATAATTTTTAGAATTTTGCAACAAATTCAAATTATAACATTGTTTAATGCACTTAATAGTGATTGCAAGAAACACTTGTCCTTTTTTTTGTCCCTTTGGCCTTGAATGGGTCTCAAAATGGGTGGTTTTTCACCTTTCACTTTTGTATTGTATGTTTATTTTTTATAAAAATTGAAATGATGGTATATGTGGTAGTTGTAGACATTGGGTAATTTTTTCAACTTTTAAAAATAAGTTTACATTGAATGCCTACTACTTTTTTGTTTTCTTCAAATCTACATTAAATGTCTATTTTTGCCATTTTGGTGGGGTTTAGTCCTATTATAGACCCAAAAATGCAAATTTGAAGGTCAAAACTAGGATACAAGATCTTCTACTAAAGTAATACAAGCCAATGAAGAGATTTTCTAAAAATACTAAGACTTTTCCACCTTCTACATGCGCTCAAAGTGCACTACCTTTACACATGTGTAGAGAACACTGTAAGTTTTTTTCTCAAAGATGAGAATGGTTGAAAAGGGGCACCTTCAAGTTAGGAAAAATGAACAATTTTTAGTTTATTTCACTCATTTTTCTTCTAGTTTTAAAAAATAAAAATATCCATAATCTAATTTTCAAGACACTATGGTTATTGTTCATGGTCTAGGACTACATAGCAATTTGTAAATAGTACTACTCAACATAGTTTAATTCTATAATTGGGATTCAAGGATACAACTATCTAGGACTAATTCTATAGTAGTACTAATTCTATAATTGGGATTCAATATTTGTTCAATTGTTTACACTTTAAAGTTTAATGAAAGTCATTTGAAGACACAAGGCATGTCCTTAAGGAATCTACCAAAAAAATGGACATAGTATACAAATTCTTGAATGCTCTAAATAATACATATAGTATTGGTAGCAATGTTCATTGAAAATGGGCTTTTTGAAACAAAAAGATAAAGTGTTTTATATATATATATATATATATATATATATATATATATATATATATATATATATATATATATATATATATATATATATATATATATATATATATATATATATATATAATTTATGTTTTTTTTTCTAGTTTTTTTTTCCATCATCCGATTACATTTTTGACATATTAAATAGTCATGAGACAATAAATGTATTAAGTTTATTATAATAAATTCCTAAATATCTATATGTTAGAAATTGGGAAATATTCATATAAGATCAACATTCTCTAAAAGAAGGACAAATAATCCCAATGATGATCTTGAAGTTGAAACTCGTTTAATTGATTTAGTCGATTCTTGGAGTGGCCATTAGAGTTCTATATTGACATATATAGGATCCACTTTGAGACTTGGGGGCCTTAGAAGCCATGACTAGAATGATATGATGAAGTGAGAACAAAACATGTGGAATGAAGCTAAGACAAAAATGATAAAAAGAAGTCAAGATGAAAATAATAGAATTCTGAAGTTACATGACTGGGATTAAATTCTACGTAGAACCAATTCAATGTCTTTTCAATTGAACAAGTTGAAAAGTTTTCTGAGGAAACCAATGGAAACCTTTAGGGTTCAATTATTTTATGAAACAAATGTTGGAATATTTGGATTGGATTTTAATTTAATTGAGGAGTTAAAAGGTTTTTGAGGCAACTAATGGAACTTCCAAATAAGCCATTGAGAGCTTTCCAATTTTGATTTTGTTTGTGGTTGCTAGTAGCCATCTCTACATCTACCTTTTGAGAGAGCTCAGGCATATCTTTTTGGTCCTACTTTCAAAAATTGGCACTCATTTTTGGGAGATGTATAGGGATAAATCTCTCTACTTCAAGAATTTAGTAGTGTTGCAAATTTTGATGATGTTAAGGATCAATTTGGTCTTCTTTGAATCTTTTTTTTACTTTGAATAGATTTATTAGATTTGAAGTATGGAGTGTGATTCAAAAAATTGTTTTGGTTTTTTAGTGTTACTTGAGGGTTTGACTTTAATGTGGTCTAATTTTTGTGTAACAAAAGAGAAAGATTGTGGATTAAGTTGCAATTTCTCTTGGTTCTTTTGAATGTGGATTGACGATGTTGCATACAATCTTATTTTTTACTCGACAATGTAGGTTGGAATATTTTCCTAGTAGTCAAACGTTCTATTTCTTTGTGGAAAATATGTTTTTTGGATGATGTTTGGACATTAATCTTCTCTTCAAGAATTTTTTTGGCATTTGATAAAAATTTGAAGATCTATACTTTGGAAAATTAGACACTAAACTATAAAAAATTTGTTTCAAAAATTGAACTCAAATTCAAAAAAGAACAATTTTATAGCTAAATTACACTACATGGATAGTAGAGCCTTAGTCCAAATATAGCATTTGCAACATTAGGTGAGATTTGGAGCATCCGAAAGACCACAAGTTATCATGCAATGATAACTAACGAACTTAACTACTACAGTGACACTGCAACAGTCCTATGCGGCCCAAGAGGCTACCACCTCATTTCTCAATTTATTTTTATTTTTTTCAACTTCTTTTTGCATTTCAAGAATTTCATTTTTTTTTTTTTTCATTTTTTTTTCTGACAACTGGACATTCCTTCATTGTAGGGGGAACAATGAAGGGAACGGGATTGAAAAGGTCTTCTGGAGACCCCAAATCTCACCTAATGTAGCAAATGCCGTAGACATCATGCTTTGCATTGTGCTTGAGACATTGTTTTAAGTTGCTTCTATGATGAGTTCGATGATGAGGGTATACTTGCAAAATTTTCATTAATTAACCCTTAAAGGACTGGATTGTGTTTTCTGGCTATATAGAAATTTTGGGCAGGTACCTACAAGCGGAGATTTTCATATTTGAAGCTGAAATTTTAATGGAATGTGGGGGCGAGGAATATCTTTCATATGCACCAAATTTCATGACATTTGGAAATATGAGCCAAAAGTTATAGTCTAATATGTTACTTTTTTCCCAGCTGGGCAGTTCGGGCAGATCAGAAAAAATCACTTTTTTCAGAAACAAAAAATTGGAATTGATTTTCTAGAGTTTTATATACACCCGAAAAGCTTTGAATCATTCCATTTTGATCAATGAGTCAAAAGTTATGAGGATTTTTGGTTTGCGGGTAATTTTGGATTTCCTACTCTAAAATAAACTTTGAAATCCTTTATCTTACCCAATTTTCAATATTTTTGGACAAAAATAAAATTGTAGGATGTAGATACATTATTACAACATTTCGACCATTGGGATTGGAAATTTTCAATTCCATATTTAAATTGTAAATAATTAGTATTTTTAATCATTCTCTACTACTACCTACTTACTATTTTTTTCCTATATATTGTACTATTCCAAATGATCTGAAAATTTTCAAGAATGTGGCCAACTTGTCTAGGAAAACAAATCCAAAGAAGCACCACCATTTAGGTCATTTTTTCATAGAAATGTGAGCTTGTGAAGTGCAGCTGCCCTGCTTTTCGCAGGGTAAAAAAATGATTTTAGTTAATTTGAATGCTTATATCTTGCAATCCACCTGGTGGAAATGTCTGAAATTTTTACCACATGTTTTTGATACTATATAATACAAGATCCTACGGTTTGATATGTCAAAAAAAGTTTTTTTTTCAAAATTTTGGTACTTGTACTAGAAATGGCAGTTTTGGAGCATTTTTGGTGAAAGTATAGTGACAGTCCTTTAAGGGTTAAAGGAGGTTCATGACGTTCCCCAAAGTTGATACCACCAACCATATTTTCAAGCTAGGCTTAGATATGTGGGTAAAAATTATTGTTGCCTATGTCTCCGTAGCCGTGAAAGGGGTTCCCAAACCTTAAGTTGGGAGTCACTAGTAGTGTAGAGAATAGTAGAGCCTTAGTCAAATTTTATTCGTACTTTGAATTTGTAACTATAAGGTTTTATTTTTGACTAATACTAGGGTCATGTATAAAAACTTGGGGTTTAAATGAAATACATGTGTCGAAACAAAGTCTTCAAAGTAGAACAAAATGTTTTTTTGAAGAATGCCCAAGGTTTTGACGATGTAGATTTGTAAGTCCCATAACTTGAATTTAGGGACTTCATATCTCGAAAGGGGCACTCTACAGGGATTTTCTGTATCATGTGCAGAGATGGGATATTTTTTAAGGAGCTAATTACCTCCAAGGCAAAAATAAAAGGATCCCTATAATTACTTAATTTGGCAAAATGACATGTATTATGGCACTTTGTCATTATTTTATTACCCATGTTGATGCAATTTTTTGTAGGCTATATTCTTTATAAGGAAAAAAAGTGAATTGAAAAGCAAGGTGAAAGTGAAAGTGTTAAAAAAAAAGTACCAAGAAAACATGCATGGAATTCAACCTATTTTCATGCATTTTCAAACAATGTGTGATCAAAGCTCAATATAGACATGTGTATAGAAAAAAATGAAGAGCATATTGTAATTCAAACATACAAAGACATAAGGTAGGAGGTTCTTAAAGTGCTCAGACTCAAAAATTGTCCACTTCCTCATACATACACTATTTGTACATGTTACTTTTTGTTGTACCAACAATGTACAAATAATGTACATTTAAAGAGGTGGGTGATTTAAGAGCCATATGCCATTTCAACTTCAACAACTCATAACTAATTCCTTAAAGCTCCAAAAAATATGATAAATCTCATTTGTCTTTGAAGGAAATTTACTGAAAAATATTTGAAGAACTTTCACCTTCCTAAATCCAATTTCAACTTTATAAACCTCCTACCTTAACAAACATGAAATAACAAAGCAAAACAACACAATACAATCCAAATTTTTGAAATGCACTAATCAATGGGATAATTTAGTGACAAAATTTTCTTTATTGATCACAAATAATGCAAAAGTGCCACTTGGCCTCCTCAAAGTTTCTACTATATGTCAATTTAACAAGTTCAGCCCTCGATTCAATTACATTTTTGTGCTGCACACATTCTTCATTCAAGTTCCTAAACTAAACTGCAACAAAAGCAAAATTAAGTTCCATAATTAGAAGCAAAAGCATACATGTAATGTCAGTCCAGTAGTACCTCCCAAATCGGGAAGTATCCAACTATCCATGAGCTCATTGGTGTACAACCCAAAATTTGTATCCAAATTCACATCCCAAACTTGGGAAGGGAATTTCAGGAAGATCTTTGTACCCAGCCATGTCAAATGTGTAGAATGTAGAGCGCTTTCAGCTTCCAAAATTGCAAAACAAAGCTCTAAATCGGAGAACCCAATACAACATCAATCAAACTTGAGAAATCAATATGAAACGGCTCAAAATACTAGTACGTGTATTCTATTCTATCATCACTAGACATTGATTATAGAAAAAACTCTTCAGAAATTTCATAAATGGACATTTTGAATTTCTCGGTTTAATCTATGCTTCACTTACCTTGTTCAATTTCAACCGAGAATCTATGATCTTGCTGTACTTGTGCTTGAGAAATGATTGTGCCACATCATGGATGACAATTTTGTAGCCTCACGGGTTGTGGATGAAGTTCAACTCCTCACCGTAATTTGCAAAGGCTGAACACATCAAAAATTTGAAGAATGCAAGGACGAATGTTCGAAAACAACACCCAATGCAACAGACAAGTTTAAATGCCTAACTCCTAATTCTCAGTCATCACATCTTCATCCACAAAATCTAGGAATTGGCCCGATTTTTCATCCAATCCAACTTTCACCTAGTTGTACATATGGGTTATACTAAATACAATACACATGATCCAAATCTTTAGTTCCTAAATTATATGTACAAAAATTTAATGGCCTAAATTTATAGGTTACCTACATTAATTATAATGGATTTGTATACTTTGAATGTTCCCTAATTTATTTGTAAATCTTTTTATAAATTTTGTTTCAAATGAATAAAATCCTATCTATATTATGCCACACATCAATTTTAAGATGCCCTATGTGCCCCTCTTAAGCTTCATAATTGATTAAAAAAACAAGGTAGGGACATGTATGCAAATTTTCAAAGAAAAATGATGTTGTGCTCCCCCTACTCAAGTTGGAGACCAAAAATAAGAACACATAATTTTTTTTCAACCATTGGATGTTAATTAAAATTAGATTTCTCCAAAGATTGTTTATTCCTCTGATACCAAAATAAGTATGAGGAAAAATATCCAAAATCTGATGCTTCATATATATAACCAAATGACATAGGGTCTTTTACATGGACCTTATAACTAAATTTCAATACCATACTAACTAAATTTTAACAAGACAAATACTTGAATTTTGATAAGCCAAAAAATAGAACTGAATTAGAGCTACATTTGGTAACTAAGTAAGACAAACAGCTTGAAAACAAAATGAGACCTTTAATAGCTCAGAAAAAAATGAACTTTAAGAAATAAAGAAATCTAAACCCTCTTACTAATTCAAACCATCACAAGGAAGAAAGCAACAAGCCCCTTTTGTCCAAAACAAGAGACAATCCTTCTAATAAGGCAAACCCAAAACGATGTTGTGCAACACTTCTATTGAAATCCAAAGTAGAGTTGAAAAGACACTACACCCGTTTTCAAATTATATTTGGGTACAAAGGTGAAGGTGGTTTTGTTGCCAACAACCACTTGAGCAACATAAACTTAGATCATTCCTTTTCAAAACCACAATGTAGAACAATGCAACCACTGCATGTGTCTTCCCTTTTGACATCATGAGTAGTGACATTGAACTAGACAATCTTGCACTTGGCCGAGTGAATTCACTATACACACAATTGCGTTTTCTAAAACTATAGTACCTCGTAACTTTTTCAAAAATGTGTTTCATCCATTCTATTGTGCAATATTATAATACATTTTCATTTGCAATTTATTTAATGGGGATTCTTCTTCCTCTTTTTTAAGCAGAATAAATACAAAATATATACTTTCTGCATCTCATAAACTCTTCTTGCTTGTTTGTTCATCCCATTAACAAAGTTGTGGAAGACTTCATTATAGTTGCTACAAACCTCTCTTTTGACATCATTCCATTAACAAAGTTGTCGAAGACTTCATTATAGTTGCTACAGACCTCTCTTTTGACATCATTCCATCAACAAAGTTGAAGAGGACTGTTTATCTTTTCATTATAGTTGCTTGAGGATCTATTTTTGGAGTATATCTTTCTAGATGAAAGGGGGTTGTAGGCAATTTTTTTATGCTAGATTTAGTTGAAGATGAGCGTTTTTTTTTGAGCCTATAGTTCTTGAAGTCAACTCTAAGAAACAAACCTTGGCTGGTAAGAACTTGCTATTTTACTAATGGTAGTTTGGATCTAAGGGCAAAAACATTTCACTCTTGAAATTTTTTCCTACAATAAGTGTCAAGTTTCTATCTCCTTGGTGTGCCCAAAGTGCCTTAGTGAGCAAGGGGGACCTTAGAGGTGATGTCCCAAGTCTTGCAAGAGTTTAAGAAGGGAGAAATGAGGACTCCCAAGCAAATAGGGCGTAATAGCACCTTGTATGGGAAGAGCATGGTGACTTATTTTACATGCTTAGAAAGCCCTTGAGAATATGCTTCTAACCATCCAAAGAACATGTGATTTGGACTAGAAGTTATGTCCGTTCAAAGTTGGAGGTGTCGCGGTGGTGTCGGGATACTTAAGGATTAGGAGTGAGAGGTTCGCAATGAACCATTCATGCAAATAGGGCATGTAGCATATCATTAGAAAGCTAAGAACATAGGAAAGATAGAATGACAAGCATTACAAGGTTTTAAGCTAAGAGGCCAAAATTGTCACTCTCTCTTAGAGCCTTGATGAGTCCTGGTAACTCAAAGGTAGTGATGTAACTTCACCACCACTCCAAGGCACCATGGGACACTTGTGTGTGTGTGTGTGTGTCCCATGGCACTGGTTGGGTAGAATCCCACTCCTTTTTAAGCCATTCTTGATGTGTTCAAAGTTGTAAGTCTCGATTAGCTATGGTGCATGAGTAGCAAATACACAATGGGCTAGCATGGAGTGGGATGATACTCAAGGGTGGTTGGATTGTGGTGAGTAGGACCACCATGAGTCCTAAAATATTAAGGTGGAATTTTGCCCCATATTACCAAGTAACATGCCATGTGTCACAAGTAGAGTGTATGCTAGAGTCCCAAGGACTGGGACTTAGTAATGTGAGTTGGAAACAAGGACTAACGTTGTAAGTGCATGGATGTGCAGTGTTAGAAGGTTGTGACTCAAGTGATGCTGGAAATGAAGTGAAGTGAACTCATTAAGTGGTGAGAGGCTCCTAAAGGTATTTGGAGCTACTAATTATAATTTGGCTGGCAACAATGAGGCCATTCAAGCATAGAAAGAAGGTTCAACACATAGCCAATATGGAGATGCTTAGTTATTAAGGCTTCAATATCCCCAATTTCATATTGTATATAGCTCTTATGGAAAGATTTAAGAGGTTCAAGGCATTAAAATGTTTTAAACCATGAACGATTGTAGTGTAGTTTGAAATCCAAAATTGCTTCAAAAATCCTTGTATCAAAAGCAAGGCAAAAATTCTTCATCTATTTTTGTTCACCCTTCAACAAATCCAACTATAGGATACTTTAGCCTTAACTTATTCTAGTTTATCCTCCCAAATTTGAGAATTTCTACCCATCATAAGTTCAATATGCCTAAACTTCAAAAAATAGTTTTTTCTAGCTTATTCCAAAAGTGAAGTTTTGTCTTCTAACATTTTTAGAAGTTTGCATGTTCTATAATTTGTGTAATTTAAACAATGGGTTGAAAAATGGGCTGTAAATACTTGGATAAAAATCTAACCAAAACAATTTCATAATCATCTTTAATAAATTATAAAGAGGAAGTTGTTTTGTATTTGATATAAAATAAAAAAATAGATCACTAATAACTTTGACAACAAATTGAGACTTGAAAATTCCAATGGCAAAATTGTTTTACTAAATAACATATATCATACGTTATTATTTTATTTGAAAATGTTCAAATCTGAGTTCAAATAATGACTTTAATTGGGTTTTTTTTATCATCATTGTCCACAAAATAAAACTTTGCATAAATTTCATCTCATTATTTAGAATTGAATGGTTCAAATGTATTTGTAAAGAAATCAATCTACAAGAACAAAAAAAATAAACTTATCCATTTTGAAATATATTTTTAGCTCCTAACTAATATTGAAATAAAATTAATAAAACTTATAACTTTTGCAATATTTATTGGAATGACATGAAATAAAGCTCTATATGTTGATTAGGATGATTAGCATCCATCTTAAAGATTTTATGTAAATTTTTTAAATAATGAAGCCAATAGAGTTTGTTCAAGTTCTCCAAAATTCAAAGTGGATTCATTAATCTAGTCCTATACAAGTTTTAGACATTTAGACATTATTAGACATTTTTGCACTGAATTAGATATTTTTGTACTTGGGAGGTAGGACATTGTACTTGGCCCATATGCCAAACAAAAAAGACATTTTCAAAAAGAAATTTGGAGTGGGAAAGAATTTTTTTAATACACCATTTATTCTTTGTACAAAAAATTGTTTGACAAATGTGATAGAGATATATTCTATACTTTATAATAAAATAGATAAAACCTTGTACACTTTTCACTCCACACTCAAGTACATCTAAATGCCTATAGCTACAAGGTATTAACTGCAATCAATAACTCAATGCTTCTTTAATACCTATCCAAATCATTCCACAACCATTTGTCATCTAGGTCTTCCATCTGCATTGCCATGTATTCTACAAGATATGGTTTAGCTTCGTACAAGAACAATCATCATTCCTTTGGCTTGCACACCATGCATTATAATGTATGAATCTATTGGATGGTCACTTCTTCCTATCTTCAAGGACCACCTCCCCTAACCAAATTCTAGCACCTTACATGTATAAAATGCTATTCCTTCTCTCTTACTTCCCTCAACTATATAGTAAGAGCGACAAACTAGCCTACAACAATGTCATTTTCTACATTGAACGGAGGAAAAGGATCTTCACTTCCATTATGTAGCACTTTTAATATTGCTTCATTCCTTCCACCTTCCCTCTTCTCCCCAATCACTCACTCTCCTTGATGCTTCTTATAGGGGTCTATCCTTGCAAGCTCCAAAATATCCCATCTTCTTTGGATTGGGCATTGTTGCTATAATCAAATCCATGGCTGAACTCGACCTCGTGTTCCCATCCACATCAAGTGCTTTGCTAGAATTTGTAGTTTCTTCTCTAACATCATGTATATTACCATCATCATTGTTTTGGTTTAGGACATTGCTTGGTGAAAATGGTAAACCATTGAAGCCTTTCTTATGTGACTGTGAGAAGGCCTACACACAATATTTGAATTTATTTGTCTCTTTTGTAGCTACCAAATTCTTAATCTAGTTTATGTCTCTTAACACCAACTTCATTATAATACAAACATTTTTGACACAAAATGGCGTCAACTTTGAATTACCATACTAAATACAATAATACAAGATTATAAATATTAATCAAAATACTAATTAAAAAGATTCTCTAATTGAAATCCTTTAGTATGATAAAGAATTTGGCATTTATATAAAAAAAACATCACATAGTATGCACATGTCAAAAGAAAACATTTCTATATTTACTACTTTTGGATTAAGATTGTATTAGGTTTTGTCAATAATGTGTATAGGATCCAAAGTGCATTCACTTTGAGGAATTAGAGACTTCTTAAATTCTTAATCTGAAAAAAAGAACAAAATTCATGACAATGTTGTAGGAACCTAAAACCTTTTTGAAAGACATATAAAGAAAATTCATGTCAAATACTAAACATGCTATTAAAGAAACTTGAATAATTTCATTATAGAAGTTCATTATAGTATGAAGAAACAATTTATATAAAACTAAATTTAGAAAAGCAGTAATAGGTCCTAAACTACCATGGGTGATGGCCAAGTGATAGGAACATCCGTTGGAATCCATGAAGTTCTTGGTTCAACTCCTCGTGTTCACATTGCTTGCATAGGTTTTGTTCCTCCACTTGTTCCTGATCAACAGGGCTACTAGTAGTATATGAGCCTAGAAATGTGAGCCTACGAGCCTAGGCACATAGGTACTCTACAACTATTAAAGATGTCTATAACATACATCCTTATAATATAAACATCCTATAACTATGGAAGGTGCCTATAATATAGGTGCTTATAACATAGACACCTGTAATATAATTAGGCACCTATAATATAAACATCCTATAACCATGGAAGGTGCTAATGACATAGACACCTACAATATAAATATCCTATAACCATGGAAGGTGCTTATAACATAAACACCTATAATATAATTAGGCATCTATAATATAAACATCCTATAACCATGGAAGTTGTTTATAATATAGACACCTACAACATAGATACCTATAATATAAACATTAGAAGAAAATTCGGGTCTCTGGATGGCCGGTACTTTGGGCTTGAAAAATAATTTTTTGCTTTTTAGAAAATGGTCAATTCCAACATCATGGGTACTTGGCGCTTGTTGCCATCAAACCTGCACGCCAATGAGCTGTGGACGGTACAGGTCGAGTTGTCACTGAAGCACTCAAGTGGCGCCTTGTTGTCAACAGCCGTGCACCAGGACTCTGTACAAACATTTGCCATGTTGGCAACTCAACACTTGGGGCAATGAGTTTGGCACATAGATTAATATAGTTCGGTGACTATTTTAATGTTGACTGCGAGTACCAAATTGTGGATTATAATCTTTTAATCCACGATTTGGAATTCTGATTTGGAAGCCACTATTTCCAATTAGTGTACTCAACATGTACAATCCAGTTGACGAGCGTGTGAATTGGGGGATGTGGGGAATGTCAACGTGGAGATGCTCGCAAGTTCTCAATTGTTGGAATTGCTTCCCGCCAAATGAGCTGGCCTCATTGCCGTTGCCAACAGGCTCATTGGCATCCCTCAACTGGTTTTGGGGTGGCTTTGGCACACGATTTGAGAGATTTCGGTTTAGGATGGCACTTCAGGACATTACCAATGTTGGAAAGGGTAGTTCGTATACAGCAGCTGTTATATTGGATAGTAAATTCGCCCCTATTGTGAGGAAAGGGGTTCGAATTGATCAGCAAGCCTCAAAAGCAGAGTTTCCAGCGTTGAGAGATTCTGGAGCCACCAACATTGATTTATGGTTGGATGGCAATTTGTACCCAACAGATCCTGTCACAGGGAAGCCACCACCGTTTCAAACAATCAAGAGTTGCTTAGAATTTGTGTGTCACGGTGACTCTGGACTCCTAGGATATTCTAGAAACCTTGTTAGCACCTGTGACTCAATAAAAGGCTTGGAAAGGCAATTACAGGAGACACAAGCTGATGCAATTCGGAAGAGGGAAGCCTTGCAAAATTCCATTGCGTTACTAACGCAGGATCTGGACGTTGCCAACAGTAGCTGGGCACAACGTTCAGAGGAACTTGTTGCAAGAAGTAAAGAGGAGATTGACACTTTGAAGAGCGGTTTAGACTTCTTTAGGGCTCGATGTGTAGCAGTCGAAGAAGAGTTGCACAGGAATGAGGACCAACACAACAACAACTTGCAGTTGGCGAACGAACAAGGACGACAAGGTGCGCATCAGAAGGTCTTGCAGTTGGAGCATGAACTCATGGAAGCAAGAAAGTCCATAGTGAAATTCCAAAGGAAAATGGAAAGAATGGTCAGGACTCCAGCAGGACCACAACTAAGACCATCGAAGGGCCTCGTTGAATTAGCGAAGAGTGGTGGCGCGTCGAGGGCTCGTATAGCCAAAATTCGAAGTTTGTTGCAACCGCAGGTAGTTCAAGCTATACACGCTGGCAACAGGACGTCTAACAGAAGGAAACGTCTGTGTGGCGACAAGGATACCCAAGATGAGACCGGGCAGGCGATTGGACTATTGATGTCAAAGGGAGAGACGCTGGCGTTGATATCAAGTTCGCAACATAGTCATGCTGCAACCAGCATGACGAACCACTACCTTGAGAAAATTGGGACGGAGTTGGGAACAGAAGCAATACTAGCAGCGTGCGATATGACTGGAGTGTCACAGAAAGGATATGGTGAGATCTACAAGACGATCAAAGGGCGAGTGCAGCTCGTTGACAAACGCTTGAAGCCAACATTCTTGCCAAACCCGCACAAGGTTTGAAGTTATTATTCCCATTCCATGAATTTTGGCTATGCATTGTTGGAAACGAGTTGGGCTTACATTCAAAGTAGAGCGTATTGCTATGCCTTGTTGGAAACGATGGAAAATTTCAATATAGGACATACTGGAGGGTTCTTGCATTAGCCTAGTCGATCGGAGCATTGGAAAACAGAATTATAGCAGGGGCCCCATAAACGCTGCTAGAGGGAGGGTGGTAACGTGTTTGCAGTCGCAAAACCTGGTTTAGGGTTCAGGGTTCTGGGCGATTTACATAACTTCAATAAGGAAAATCTTGTTTCCAACGGCATGTTAGTGGTGGGTTTAGGCTTACGTGGTGTTCTCACAATATGGACTATGTTGAACAGGTCAGTTTGTTGCGAACAGAACTCAATTCAAAGTTGACGGATCTTGTTGGCAACTATTACCATATTGACAGTACGCTGGAGTTGGTGGTGCAACCTTCAGTTACCACTGGAAAAGGAAGAAAGAAGAAATCAGACATATCAAGGGTGGTTCTAACGCCCAAGAATTCTTTGTTTGTTGACATCGAAGTGGTGCAGAGGACTATGGTGAAGCTATACCAATTCACGACCGAAGGTGAATATCCTTCTTTTCAAAACATTCCTGTTCAAACGGTACTTGTTTCCAACGTGATTTCTTATTGACTTCTGTACATCAAGCGGTGTAGGGTGCTCTGACGTTGGAAACTGAACCTGCATGTCTAGAAGTTGGAAACAAGCCTTTAATTTTCGTCTTGAAGATGGACGAAGCAGAGATTGTACATGGGAGAAAATTCGAAAGGGTGAGTTTGACGCTCATGAATCGTGCATTAGACACCAACATACAAAAAACAGATGATAGATATTTTTCAGTCCAATCGGAAACCGAAATCTGGCCTATCGCATGCTTTGAGGTGGCCAAGGAGTCGTATGAAGTTCTCCACTGGGTGTTCCAACAAACTCAGTTCCCTACACTCATCAAAGCGCAAGATGAGGGTCAACTGTTAAGAGTTGAGGGTGTTGGAGACTTCAAAGTAGAGTGGCATTTGTCAGCTGACATGAAGACAATTAAGTGTTTGTATGGGCTGAAGCATGGAGCCAACGCGATACACTCATGCATTTACTGTAACCAACAGCGGACAAAACCAGTGCTGGGAACAGCCGCGTCTGCTGCTACAGAGGCTAGGCGGAGAAAACATACATGGCATGGAG
This sequence comes from Rhytidiadelphus loreus, assembly GCA_947034895.1. NCBI lineage: Eukaryota > Viridiplantae > Streptophyta > Bryopsida > Hypnales > Hylocomiaceae > Rhytidiadelphus > Rhytidiadelphus loreus. The sequence goes on along the minus strand of OX344761.1, from coordinate 48,462,526 downwards.
GTTTATTTGCTGGCAACGTGCAATGTAAACCGCTCGCCACTGACAGAGAATCACGGTGGAAGCCTATTCTACCCATTCCACTTGAGAGGGTACATATTTGTACCTTACATGCGTTAACTCGAATGATGGAGAAAATTCTTCACCTCCATTTCATGTTCATTTGGAACATGAAGAATGAGGAGCGTCAGCAACAAGCCATAGAGAATATGGAGAAGACTCTGTCAGCAGTTGGTCTTCACGGTGGAAACGTCCGCATCATGAAGGACCCAGTACTCAGTGGCGCTTCCAACAGTGTCCCCATCAAACCCTCCCTCAGTGGTGTGACTGCAACTAGGATGTTCCAACCATCGACTTGGTCAGGGCAAGATCGAGTATGGAAGGATGTCTTGCGCTCAGAAAATAACACTCTTCAACAAGGGAGGCAATATCTAGACAGGGTGGAAATGTGGCAGGCGTTGGAAACAGTGTTCCCTTATTTGGTTGGCCTTTCCTTGGATCAAGAGCAAAGGGAGACTTTCAAAGGTAAAATTGAGAGATGGGGGAGCCTCTACTTGAAATGCTTCGGGGAAGACCATGTGACTCATTATATGGTGAGTACCGTCTATTGCCAACGTACATCTGCAGTTCAAAGTCAATGTTTGCCGTCATGTGGGAAGTTCATTTGACAAGCTTAGGGGGTCCAGGGTGTGATGGTATGTGAACTTGACACATTTCATGGCATCTCGTTTCACGCAGTGCAACATTTTTACACGTACTTCTACTAATTCCTTGAATGCTGTGATTTGCTAGCATAATCTGGTGCGCCATGGTCCTTGGTATGTGGAAACGTATGGAAGTCTCGCTGTTTGGAACAACCAGAGCATGGAAAAATCTCATCACGCAGCTAAGGCTGCTAATCAGCATCACACTCAACATGGAGGCACTAAAGAGAGAACAAGCTCCATTGTTCAGCAATACCAACATTGGTACAGAAACATACAACACAGGTTTGCCAAGCAGGAACGACTGAAGGACGTTGCCAACGCGACATCGATGGAAGATGATGCCCAAAGAACGGCAGCGACAACAAGAAAGAGGACGGCCTACAACACGTCAAATGCAATGGATGCAGCTAGAATCTGGAGGGAAGGTAGATCACGAGTAGGCCGTGCTTGGGTGGCGACGTCTTGAAATGGAGGGTGTAGCAAACAACGGCACCATTTCCATAGCAACAGAGTTTAGGCCGTTGGCAACGACGGTGGCTGAGGTTTATTTAACGAGGCCACATACCAATGTACTTAGTGGCGCTTCCATGTGTAGAAGTTAGAAACAAGCCTTTGAATTTACACCATAGTGTTTTTTTACTACAATATCCACTCATGGAAGGATTCTGCAAGTTTTTTTAGGTATCATTCACTTTTTCGGATAAAATCACTATAAACCACCAATTTTCACAGCAAGCGGAAAAATTTCCACATTAGAAATGTAAAGTTTGTACTGCCCAAATCTTGTTGCCAACAAATTGTCAAATGTACCCATTTTGATCCCACAGACCTAGGCAATTTTAATGCTTAAGAGGGACCCTAAACCGAAAACCCTAAACCAAGATTCTAACCCCTAAACCCACGACCCTAGAAATTTGTGATCTCCTGTTGGCACCGTGCTTATAAAATAAAATGACTGGGTTCCTAGAGAAGTACCAGCTTCTCTTGCTGGGGTCCATGATGTGCCAACAGGAGACACTATGAGGTGATGTGCCCACTCCACAAAATTAGGCCATGATGGAAACAAGTTGCCATCAGTGGATGAGGGAATCATAAGATACTGACCATAATGTAACGTCCCAAACACTCAATTAGGGCCTAAAGCGACATCTAATCATTAAGCTCATTGGCTCGTTGGCAACAGGAGGCGGCTGTGCCATCATGGAGCACGTTGGGAGTTACTGGCGTCATAAGCAAGGCACTTGCCCCATAAACCCCCAGCCTCAGGCACAAGTGAAACTTCAAAGTACTTCTACGTTGCCATTGCTCTCTCTCTCTCTCTCTTGTGCGAGTTTCGCGCTGTTGGTTACACATTCCAATTGCACTTCTTCTCTCCTGTTGTCTTTGCAGCAGGTCAATTGTAGGTCTCACCATGAGCGCGTCAAGCAGGAAAGCTCGTTCGAAAAGCCTTGTCAAAGGCAAAGCTCTCATGGCGGCAGTGTTGGCAGAGTCTGCTCCTCCCCAGAAGCACCAAGTGCTTCTCTCCACCGATCCGGGATGGGGAACGTGGGAGGTTCCAGCGGATTTAAGCGGGCTTCCACCAGCGTTGCAGAAGAGGCTGGTGACGTTGGCACCGTGCTTGTTGGGGAGGCACAAGGCGGTGTATGACGCAGAGTTCTTCCACAGGGTTTACGGATTGTGCAAAGAAGGGATCATGCCCAAGGAGGTGACGGAGGCTATGGTTCCCTCCTACATGTACGAGTCCATCTGGGTTCCTGGCGAGGGGTTGAACAGGACACGGTACTGCTTGGACAAGTGCAGAGACCTCAATTCGCGGGATCTATACCTTCGGATGTACATGAGGGTTTATGGCGATGCACCTGACAACAAAGCCTTTAGCCAAACATTCTTGCGCGCGTGTGTGTACTTCTACAAGGAGGGGCGCAGGAACAAGGTGAATTGGGCAGCGGCTGCGGCCCAATTGACTGAAGAACGACTCGCTCATCCGGGCCTGAATCCCCTGAAATTGGGCCCTCCAGCATTGAGGGAGCAGATGTGGTCCATTCTGAAGGAGTTCCGGCTGTATTTCCAGAAGGAAGTTGGACTTCGGCCCGCTGGAAGCGAAGTTGGGCGCGAGGAGCAGGAGCAGCGAGAAGTTGAGGCCGTTGGCAACACTGACGGCGTTGACAATGTTGGGAACAAGGTGGCCGCGCTGGAGAAGCAGGTGAAAGAGAAGTCGGAAGACGTCAAGGGCAAATCCAAGTGCATTTCCCGATTGCGAGGTACCTTAAAGGGACTGGAAGGCACAATCTTCACGTTGGAAGCAGAAGACGAACGCCTCAACTCTGTGAAGGATTGCTTGCGGAGGCGGAGTAGAGAGCTTGCGGCAGCAGGGAACCTGTATGACAAGGCAACGGTGGACAAGGAGCAGCGGGAGGTGTGCAAGGACATCACTGCCAACAACGACAAGTTGGAGGAAGTTCAAGATTCGGTCCTTGAGAAGTCCAAATGCCTTAAGGAACTGGAGGAAGCCTTCAGGTTGAGCGAGGAAGGACTGGGGGATCTCCAGAAGCAGTTGGCAACAGAGAGAGCAAGCCAGTATTCCATCAAGCCGAAGAAGTTGGCTGACGACAAGGCGTTGGAAACGGGTGTCAAGCCAGTTCTTGAAGTGGATTCACCCTGCGGCTTGTGCTCTCAACTGTTTGTTTCCAACGGTGCTGTGCCCTTCTCATGTGGTTGCCTGTTTCACCCATGGTGTTTGTGGTCTGAACTTCTTTCGGGGAGTCGGGTGTGTCCAAGGTGCAAGAAAGGAGGTGACCGTCAGTGGCTGGAAGCATGGGGCTTTGACGCGTTGGAAACACAGATCCCGACTTGTGTTGGCGAGAATGAGGTTCCGCGTGAGGGGGCTTCTTATGGTGTCAGCATTCGGAAGAGGGAAGCCTCTGTGATCCCTGAAGGTGAAATAGCTCCGAAGTTGTTAAAGACACCGCTAGGTGCATCACCCTTGGCTGGTAAGGCCCAGCATTCAGTGCTCTCTCCTGTTGCTCCTAGAGAATATGTTTGGGCACTTCCTTGTTTTGCATTCAGGCGAAAAGGATCTCCTTATACAGAAGCGGTTGACGCAGCCGTGCGAGACTTAGCCTTTCACAGTACGTTTCTGGTAGCGTAATGTACTATATGCACTTAGTTGGTAATTGTCACTCAAATTTATAACACAACATCTGTAGTTCAAACCTTTGCTCTTCTCTTTTGTATTGTTGGAATTCTGTCTTTTCTTTACAATGTTGTGGTAATATTCATGTGGGATGTGCTCTGTTTCCAACAGCAAATGAAGTAGTAGCTGCAAGCAGAGGGGAGACGAAGCCCGAAAGAAGACCACCTTTGCCGCTCGAGGACAACAACAAAAGCAAAGCTCCCATGCCTTCAGATTCGGGGGCTACTGCCAACGCGACCCCGTTGGCACCGACAGATGGGGCGGAGGCGGAGTTGGCAACGTCGCGTGAACCTCCCGCAGTGGGCCCGCCTGCCGCACCAGTGCACGTCGATCTTTCATCTGAGGGTGGATCTGCTGGCAGGCCTCAGGCAGCGGGTTCGTCATCCATAGATTCGGCGGATGCAGAAGTTTTGGATGCGCTTGTAGACCAAATTTGATTTTTTGTCGTGTTTAGAAGCGCCTTCTGTACATCAAGCTAGTGTAGGCAGTAGTAGACGTTGGAAACAGTGGATGTTTAGCAGGCCTACACTTGAAATGGCACTGATGGGTTTTTGAGGACAGTCATAGGAAGCAGAAACTTCTTTCCATCATTTTTGTTCACCTGCCTTTCACGAATATGAAAATTCTGCATTTCCGCATATTTTCATTGTGATTTTGCATTCATTAGTTCTTCAACTCTCTCGCAAGTTTTCGGTACCCATCTCTGTTGTCAACATGTTTTGTATGAATGCAGTTCCCTTCTGTGATTTGCCCTTGTTTACACACGCCATATGACTTAGATGGACGTGTACAAAAGAAAGCATTGTTGGAACAGGAAGTCACGAATCATGATAGAGTTAGAGGAAATGAGAGTCATCTTGTTTCCAACGCAGTCATTGTGAAGTTGTTGCCTCATTTTGTCAAATGTACAATCACCGTGATGTAATGGAACTCCTCTTGTTTCCAACACAGTCACAAACACCATAAACCGAGTGGCAACCAAGTCTGAAACACGTCCCAAACATGAGGAGTTCTTTTGTTTCCAACACAGTCATTTCTCATCATGAACCGAGTGGCAACCAAGTCTGAAACACGTCCCAAACACGAAGGTAACTATCAACGTCCAATTTTTTTTTTGATTATCAAAATTCAGCCTTACAGTGTTTCCTATGACGGTTGTTGCTTACACATAAGTCCTTATCTAACTCTATATCATCCTAAACCGACTTGTTTCCAACGTGACGTTGAAAGAGGCACCTGTAGGAATGTAAGTGCTAAAATGTCTCAAAACTGACATTGATAGTTCTCTAAACTAACCATGCTCTACCACTTAGTTGGTAATTGCCACTATCTCCAACGTCCACGGAGGAAGGACATCTGCTACCCTGTTGGCACCCTCCTGCCTCCGGTTTACAAGGATGTCTGCAAACCCTTGCTGACGGACAGAGAAGCGGAAGTCTTCTGGAACCACACCTCCCAAGGTGATATCCACCTCTCTGCGAATGTGTGCCAACGGCCATGTTCGACCCACCTGGAACCTTGCCACCGTCACACCTTCAAACAAACATGGGAGGACCACCATGTCCTCCTCCTGCACTTCGTCTATCTGTTGCCAACTAACACCATCTGGCGCCAGACGCTCTCGGCCGTACTTGAAATTTGTGTACAACGTTGCTCGCCCAACATGGTATCTACAGCACACCCGACACGTCTAAGAAAGGTTGTTTTCAATGTTCGCAACAATTCACAAGCACCCTACACCCTAAAACACTCTCAATGGCACATGCAACAGTCTGTTGGCAACAAAAGTCTCCTTACCTGAAGGCTACAGTGTCCATTGAGATTGTGCACCTGACAATGTCCTTGCCGAAGACTACTTTCTGATGCCAACCTGCGTCCATGAGGCTCGTGAACAACTCGTCGGAGGGGCTGTTGACAACGTACAGGACGGCAGTGCGTCTCATCCTCTCCTCCTCACACGCAAAAAGATCTACAAATACATGCAAGGGCATAAACCACTGGAGGTGGCCCATGCGGCTTCCAGTGGTGGCCTTGGTGACAGCTTGGAAATCGGCCCGAAGCTTGAACCGAAACGCTTCACTGGTGTGCATGTCGGGGAGAGGCCATTCGGGATCAGTGAAAGGTGGCAACGACAGTGGCTCAACTGATCCATATAGAAGCCCTGGTGTAGGTGGCACATAGACAAGGTTAGAAAAAAATATCCCATTCTCCAGAAGCTCATTGTAGGACCTCCCATTCCGAGTGGCTTCACCAATTTCGCTGTGCACAACAACGATGACTCCAAGGATAGAAAGTGGGTCCACCCAGTCTTCAAAAAAGGATTGGTACAGAACTGTTTCCAACAGACAATACCACAAACCAAATTAGCAAAGCAGTGTAAAGCCCCAGCCACGTTTACTTTGATGGCCATCAAACTTTCAAGAACAACATGGCATCAAAGGTGGAAACAAAGCGCCATCTATTCTCACAATTGCATGGAACCCGATCGTGGCGAATCTCTGGATCTAAGAGCACTTGATGCCGGTGGTAAGCATGTCTAACCAACACGGACTCCAATTCCGGCTTGTTGGAAACGGTCTTGCGCCCATCAAACTTGAACCGGAAGTCCATGATTTGAGCCTTGTAAGATCCCCTCATGCTCTCACCTCCATGCCGACGAGCCTCTCGAGCCCAAGTTCCATTTCTACCAGGGTTCAACCTCACCCACGACAACCTCTCGTATCTCGTTGGAATCCACTCTCCCTGGTCATTGTGTGTGTTGTGGAGCGTCACTGCTGCCACCTCCGAACGCGGTCTGCGATTCTCCATTCCTGATGACGTTGCCAACGCACAATTGATCACCTAACACTTGTTGGAAACGAGTTGCCAGTGATCACACAATTTGGGCAGCACTCGACAACACTGGCATCCACACAATTCATGGAACTACAATGCATGGAACTGTGACATTGAACGAGTGACGCGTTTGGACCCATTCTGAAATTGGAGCTCAGCCAATTCCGTGCCAAGTTTGAAATTCCCTCCAAGTTGTCAAACACATCGCATCATTGACAACGATGCGCGGCTCCACTACCGGTCCGCATGCGGGACTAGTCCCTGCGTTTGGTACGCCCAATTGGAAATTCGTTTTATAACCCTACACACAGGACAGGGGACAACGGTACGCCAATAAAATATTGTTTCCAACGCGTCACTCCCATTGGTAGCAACGGGTGCTAAATCCCTCGTCATCACCTTATACTCCACGTTGGCAACGTGCAAGGTGGCATTTTCAGCAATTTCCAAGCACGAAAATTGCGTTGCCAACTTAGGCATCTGGAGACCCGAATTTTCTTCTAATGCATCCTATAACTATAGAAGGTGCCTATAATATAGGCTCCTAGGCTCCTAGGCTCATGGGTTCAAGATCCTAGGCTTACATAATAGCAACTATGTATTCTTGATGGGGATAACCAAGGTGTATAATTACCTAGCCTTGCACCAATTGCCTTGGTTGTGTCGTGTCAGTCCAGTTATGACCTTTGAAGGTTGTAAGCTTCAAATTTTTTATATTTAAGGTGTGTGTCAATCAATTGTTTTTTTCATTCCATTTTTCAACAATCGATACTTTAAATGTTTGTTTGATACTCTAAGACCTAAGAAAGCATGAATCTCCTAGTTGTGTTCATGGTATTGTTAGAAAACTCTCTACAAGGAGGGGTGCATGGGCTTTGTTTAATTATGGCATTTGGACCTATGGTGTGAAAGTTATGGATGTCTAAATGTCATGAAACAAAGCCCTTGCATTCCTTCATGCATAAAAGATATTGAATTTCAAAGTTTTTACAAATGAAAAAATTATTTTTACTTTTATTTTGGTTGTGGACATGGCATAGGACACACTAGCTTCATTGAAAATTTATTGTATGCTTCATAGTTGATGCCTTAATTTTTATGCTTCTCTGCCCTTGTTCTCTCCAATTTACTAAGCTTGCATAGAGATACAAATGCAATACATGGAGTAATCAAAGGTGCATGAGCATCAATAGAGCCAATACTAGTACTAAGTGGACTAGTGAGGAAGGATGGTATAAATACTATTTGGTCATGTCAACTTAGAACTAGTTTTTGTATCTCTAGTGATATCTAAGGGAGTGTCAATACCGCTTGTAAACTCTATAGTAGATAGGGATTTGGATTAAGCCTCTCCACCCTTATAATTTCTAATTGATATTTCAAGCTTGCACAAACATAGATGTAGTCGATGAAGTAGAAGTAGAAGACCTAGCACAATCATTTGTATGAGTAGTACAGATACCGGGGGAGTAGCATCGTAAGAGAGTAGTAGCACGTGTTAACATAGAGCAAGAAGTGTGGTAGTGGAGGCACTATATGTGTTTTTGAGAGTGTATGTATGTGTTGGAGTGCATATTTTATGTTTTGCACATTAATTGAATAAAAAATGGAAAGATAATAAACTTGTCTCCTATTTTATATTATTTTGATGAATGATTGTGTAAGTGATTGCATTTAATGTTGGTGTACAAATGAAATTGGCAAACAAATTGTGCGATGATCTTGTTATGGTACTATATAAAGGTAGAAAATAAAAACATAAAAAGAATAAGACTTTATTTGATGAAGAAAGCAATAGTCATTCAAGTTTTGTTGAGATGAGGAGTAAGAACCCCGATGAAATAAGTGACATGCGTAAAGATAATACTACATGATAGAATAGAGATTATGCGGTTTTGAAAAAGTTGGAGGTACTAAAGTTTTCAAAAAACTCATTTTCAACATGCAATTGTATATACAATGAGTGCATTTGGTCAAGTGCAAAAATATCTAATTCTAACCCTTTAAGTATTAAGAAGCCAACATTGGACCTTATGTTTTTTTAATCAACTTTGAAGAATTCATATGAAGATTTATATTTATTCAAATATTTTTTTTTTTGAACCAATACATTAAATGTTCTTCACTCAAGCTAATGATATAAAAAATTCTATATATAGATTATACTTTCAACAATATGATCAATCAAAGTGGGCAATTTAAAATCATGGATCCATAGTACTTAATACTTAAAGAGTTAAATATACAAACTCTTCATTTCTATCTTTGAATCTTCTAATAGGTACCGATTGATTTGCTCTATTAGTGAAGGGAGGATTAGAGTCACATAGAAAATTAGTGTCACCATAAAAAAATTGATTTTTGTAAAAATTGATTCAATATAAAAATATTTCAACTTACATTGATTCATAATAGTGTGAGTTTGGTAAATTAATGTCACACACTCTATTAGGACAAATCAATGTACTTTCACTTTTTGATAAGGTAGGTGCACCAAATTTTGCCTCTTTTTGTTTTGTGCTACCTACTAGGTCTTCTAGAAAGAGCAAAGAAAGGTAGGAAAAAGAGCTACTCCATCTCAAAATCACCACAAGCTCTTTAAAACAACTATTGGAAGTTTGAGCACTTTTTTCTTTATGCGTGTTCATTGAAGGGGAGTCTAGTGACATGAATAGGTCCCCTATGCTTTCAAATTTGAAAATTCATAGAATGTTGTGTAAGTGTCAAAAAATTATGAAACAACTTGGATTGTTTTTTTCTTGAGGCTAAGATTCTTTAAAAAGTCATCATTAGAACCATCTATTTACTATGGTCAATAAAAAATGGTGTTTTTGTGTGCTAATTTGTTATCTCTACCTAGAGGGAGAGGTTTAGTAATGGTGCACAATGGTTAGAAAATTCAAAAGTTACATAGGTAAATGAAAACAAAACATATATAATAAGCAACAATAACATGGTGGGGACCATCATTCTTAAGACTGATTCATTTCTTGTCTATTAGAATTGTGATGTATAGATATATAAGTCATAACATTCTAAGACTAGCATATAGGAATTTTAATATTTTCTTAAGCTAAAAGAAGATTGAACTAAAGATTATATGAGAAGAGATATACAAAAATAACTCATTTATTTGGATCAATCTACTTGCAATTAGTCACTTGTTTCCTACTTTATAGGATATTTGTACTTTTGTAGTCCAAATGTCTTCAAAATTTGGCACTTGTTGCATTACAATTTTTTTTTGTATGAACCGACCCATACTTGATCACTTAAGCAATTATACATATTTGGAGCACAAGTTTTCTGAGTGCCAAATTTTCCTCATGTACAGAAATAGAGTTTGGAAGGATTGCATATTTTTCCACAATTTTATTATACAAAACGTAATTACTATGAATTTTTTAGTGAAAGATTCTCTTCGACATACAATGGTGATATAGGCTGATTGCAAAGTCGACCAAGTGATATAGGCGGGTTGCAATACTCACAGCCTTGTAGCCAATCATAATGTGTCAGAATTGCTCCTTGAACTCTACAAACTACAACAGTCTATGGTTGGGATTACAACAGTCTACTGATCATGAATAGGAGGGTGATCAGGTATGGGTACCTTACAATGATAAAATTTATTCAAAGATGTGAAAACAGAAATTCCACTGTGCCCCGCACAATATTCTCCTTATTGTATTGCGCCAACTGCACTGCACTTGCACTGTCATAAAGTTAGGCTTACTGTAAGATGCAGAGTCGCAATTAACCAATGTTTACGGTTTTCACGGATCTGACTAAATTCACTGCACCAGCTCTGCGGCCCACTACCTGTCTATTAATGCAAAGAAAGTACTGTACACTTCCAGGGCCAACAAACTCCGCCTGTCTGCCCTGTCACGTTTCAGACGGAACACAGCTTATGGATAAGGTCCTGAAATACACAAATTCCCCTTCCTAACTTATCTCCCAAAATTAACGAGGCTAAAATGAACTAGCCTTGCACCACAACTGCAAGAATGACCAGAAATCGTATCCCAAGATGGTCATATTTCATGTACCCGATCGGAATGACAAAACTTAAGAATGCAGAGATCAGGGATATTCACGACAACGAGCGAGAGTTGTATTAAGACACACAAAACAGCTTCAAAAAGCATCACACAAAAGAATGTATTCATAAAAATTCATAATTTATCAAAGGGTACGAGCTGCATAGAGCTCCACAGCACCTCTTCGAAGGTGGGTCGCGGGTTGCCTGAAGAAAGGCCTAATCTGATTGATTCTCATAGCTCAAGTATTCCAAGTATCGACACTGATGCTAACATCGCTCATGGGATAGTATGCAAAACCCTAGGAAAAAGCTTTTCATCATCATCTGGTACAATCAACGAAGGGGTGACTAAACTGAATGGGGTAGCTGATAGGTCGTTGCCTTCAGAGTAGGCAGTATTGACCCCTGCAGCCTCAACTGGAAAGTTGTCTGCGAGTATGGTCCAGCTCATGGGGCCAGCAGAGTATAAAAATGTACCACCCTTGACCGAATAAATGAGTGTGTCGATAATTGACACTCAATCTGTAACATAAGTTATCATACAAAACATTGCAAGTCTCCGGCTCATGTAAACAACGATGGGTGAAGTACAGCAGGTAGCCTAGCAGGCATTCTCGTCAGCTCCCTGGGTGGAGAAAACGACATGTGGTCCAAGAAGGACTCAACCAGTCCCGCACTTCGAAAGCTCCCGTTCCCATTGCGAAAGCTATCAACATCGAAGCCTCTCGTTGTGACAACATCTGTATTTCCATGTCTGTCCCTGAACTCTTCATTGCCCATGTCTTCCTCTATTGCGATAGTATGATCAGCAGTCCCCATAATTGATGAAGCAATCGCCATCTCGTGCATATCCGACACCGAGTTATCTTCCCATGAAGAACTTGGTTCTGAAAATGTCTGATTCACGAAGTCATCGTCCTCCTCTGAAAAATCTTCATAGAGCTCCGGGAGCTCCACCATTGACCACTGAATAAAATGCGGGTGGATAAATCTGTAAGACGTCTTAAGTAGATATGGGTCAAATGGGAAGAACATGTCGAGCCTTCCTTCTCCTCCAAAAGAGCCTCCAGCATGTGAAGAAGAGGCATCCCTGCTATACGACCATTCCCTGCAATCTACAAGCTGAGCGATGCTGGCTTGCTTCACAAACTCATCAACAACAGACGGTAAGCACACCGTGAGCGGCTTGAGATGGTGCTCGACCAGCTCCTGCAAAGGTAACGTACGAAGCACGCGCTTCAACCTCTGATCCTCCGTCAAGTCCTTCAACCTGTAACAAAGGACATACATGACAGCTTGGCAAGCACAGTAGAACACGCCGTGCAAGACAGGATCAGCAGTTGTCATCGACAGATTTCTTCGGTCTTCGGCCAGCTGAGCATATGAGACAGACCATTCCAACAACCGCCTCATCGACTCCACAACGACCGTCAAAGGCAAGTAACTCGCTCGCGCTAGATAACTTGCCAGGTACGCAGCAGCAGACATCCGCGTATTCGGGGGCCGCGACTTGGATTCAAAAATGTCACAGAGCAGACTCGCAAACGTGTTGCCACATGTCGCTGGAGCGAGGGAACACAAGTAAAAAATGAGGAATTGGGTGAATTTGGACTTGTAAGTGTCCAAAATTGTCGTTTGGAAACACCTCATCAACGTCTCAAAAATCAAATCACCGTGACCGTTTTGAACACACGTCTGCAGGTGTTCTAGAGTCATATCCATTATCGCATCCATCTTGTCAGCCATTTCGTCCAATGTCGGCAATAATGCACGCCGACTTTCAGATGTTTGTTGCTGTTGCTTCGCTTCGCACCCAGGTCCAGAAGAATCAATCACAGCATACCCTTCATCGCCTCCCAAAATATCATCGTCATCCAGGTTCATGTGAAACATGAACACCTTATTGCTATCCTCCTCTCTCATGATATCCTCCCACCTTATCTCCACGTCAATCTCAATTAGACGGTCCACAATCAGTGACAACATCTGACCTCCAAGTGCGCTGCTCAAGGAACTACTCTCTAACCTCAGCATATTCTCCACGTACAAAGCTAACCACAGCTTCTCACACGTCCTATGAGGCATCCTCATCACAACAATGTGCTGCAACCGAAACGCGGCTGTCGGAACGAGGTCCACAGTCTGAACCAGAGCAGAGTGAAGACGTTCCAAAACCTGTAGCATGGCGTCAAAAATCTTTAGCAATATACAAGAAAACGACGTGGTGAATTTCTTCCTAAAAGTGTAAGCTCCACCACCACAAACGATAAAATCAAAGAAAATGAGGAAAAACAGACAGAAACACACCTTATCTTTCTTCGCGAGGTGCTCACCGCCTTCCAGCTTCAGCTTATCCAAAGTAGTGAGCCCCATCATCAATCCAGTTCTCGTAAACGAATCGAAGAACGACGGAAGCCCACAAGAGGGCGGCAAGAAGTTACGAACCAGCATATCCAAACAATCCGGCACGAAGCAGCCATTAGCAGTCGACAAGTTGACAACAAAAGCCAGGAGCGCGTCCACGACTTCAAAATTGTAAGTCCAAACACTCATCCCCAGCAAATACTGCAAAAGCGCCCGGTGCGTTCGTTCGTTCAAGTAGCCCACAGTTTGCGAGAGCGCATTCAAGCGAAGCGCAAGGAGCGAGGCGGCTTCCGGAGCATGCAAATCAGGCTCCCTCAAGTCTTCGCAGAGTTTCATGTAAAAGCCTTTGTCGACGCCGTCCGCGCCCGACTTGAGGGCCCGAATCATCCACGCGCGCGCAGCAATGAGGCGCTCCTCGGCGGTGCCTTTGGGCTCATTGCTGTTATTGATGTGCTGCTGCGGCAGCTCGCTTTCGGCAGCCGTCATGGCTCCAGGACGAAAACAAAAGAAAACAACGACTCTCTCGAATACCTCGAATACAACATGAAACCGAAGGCGACTCTACTCTCTCGTTCACAAGGGGCTGGTGCTCGCCAAACCACCGCAAGAACAACCAAGAGCAACCTAGAGCACACGACCACCACGACGACGACTGCCGCAACGAGAGTCTGCTAGAAACCCTATTAGGGTTTTTGAATCTCGTGGAGGCTTGGCTTTAGCCCCATCGGGGTTCCCCAGGGCTTTGGAGGATGCCGATTGGGGGCCGTCGATGGGATTCCTGGATTCATCGACGGTGGATACTGATCTGCTGGCAAGCCAGAGACGCGGGTAGGCGGGCGCGACTGGGCGTGCCAGCAGCAGCTGCCGGGCACGTTCGGAATCGGGAGCGGCAACTGAATCTCGGCAGCCCCGACAACTGGAAAAGACCCGGAAACCCTAAACCTCTCTCATCAAGGGGCTTCTTATTCTACTAGGCTCTTCTACTAGGTTGCCTTTCTATCACTCCTTTTCTTCTAACTTTTTGAGAAAGTACCGAGATGGAGATCACTTTAAATTATTCATTCGTCTTTCAGAATTTAGACCAACAAACAGGCACTGACGGCACTTTCCAATTGAACTACTGTACTACTAATTTATGCACTGTTGTTTCATCCGAAATTGACGATTCATCCACATTTTTCATCCACATTAAAATGGAAAAAAAAAGTGGTGAAAAAAGACTACAGTAGTGAAATCGAAAAAAAAATTAGCAAGAAGTAGAGCTTTATTTGGGAATAGTGCAATTTGACCCCATGGTGTTCCAAAATATTTGGTTGCCTTCTATAGGACCGAGGAAGAATAATAATGTAGGTTGTTAATCATTTATTAATCCTTTAGAAAATATTTCTACAGGGTACGGTAGTCCAAATGAAACGACCAAATTTTTAAAATGATTATTAAACACCTTACAAAAGTTATTTGATGATGACTTTCAAATAAAAGTTGAAAAATATGATCCACCTATCATAATCTAATTATCCCTACAATTAAATCATTTGCAACACTATTTCAAAGGACTTGGGGTTTTGGGTAGGCCTCTATGACCTCAATTTTTGACATGATTTTCTAAAACTTTTTTATATTTACGAGTTTATTTTAGTGTTGGAGAATGTTGAACATTCAAAATTAAACAAGTGCATTTGAAGATATGAAATCACATTAGCTTTTTTAGAATATAATTTTTATTTCAATCGATATATGAGAGCAAAAGTTTTACCACCCTAAGTCCAAAAAGCAATTCACCAGTCAACACAAAAATTGAAATTCTTAAAATTTTAAAATTTTCTCAAAGATGATATTTTTGTCTATATGTAAAGTTTTAATTCATTCCATTCGGATTAGTGATGTGAAATTATAGAACTTTTTGTTTTACAAACAATCATTGCATCATCATGAAAAAATAACTTTTAAGATTCATTTATACGTTTAATTTTTACAATTTTGCAGAAAAATAAATTCCACGTAGTTGACTTTACTTGTTAGAACAATTTCACATTGAGATTAGTGTCTTTCAATTCTAGCTTAGAACTATCTTATTAACAATTTAGTTTTTCCTTGTATCTCATGCCAACTTGTACTTAACAATTTTTTAAGAATGAAAATCAAATGCACTTGTATTTTACAAAAATTCCCTAACTCTCAATTCAGTTATTCAACATAAAAAATTAGAAAATCAAAATTATTAGTTCAAATGAGTTTTGTTAAGTTTTTTTTATTTAAAATTGTACACATGTTATATTTTTTAGAATTGTGTTTTGCTACTTAGATTTATTTGAGAAGGTAGAGCCTTAAACCCTAGCCTTAAACCCTCAAGACCTAACAACTTCTTGAGAATAGTGGTTGTAAATGAGTCATTCGACTTTGATATTTTTTATACATAGATGTGCTTGAGACTTTTTATTTAACCATACCAAAGTAAAGATTACAAAAATTTTGGATGATCAATTTATAAGCAAAAAAATGCCCCCTTAGAAAGAAAAAATCAGAAAAAGAAGAATAAGGTAAATTTAGTATTTTTTTAATTCAAAAACTAAAAAAATCTCAAATTCCTACACATTTTCAAGTAAAATTGAGTAAGATAGCCAAAATTGACCAAATTGGATTTTACAAAATTTTACAAAATGTATATACTACTTGTATGTCAATTTTTGAAATTTTGATGGTTGATATTATCAACATATTTTTTAGAGCATGTTTCAAAAAAAATTCCACCATTTCCTTCACTTGGACACTATCCTAAATTTATGCCTACTTTCCTTGTATAAGATTGCATTTCCTAAATAAAATTTTCAATACTTCTCACATTGAAATTCTGAAAATCCAAAAGTGCAACAAGTATATCAACTTGTTAATCTACAAGACCCTACTTTACAAAATATTGAGATTTATTACACCCTATCAAGAATTTGCCATCAAAAATTGAGTGATGATACTCTTAGGCCTTGAGGGATTAAGCCTTATATTCTTTCATGTTTAGAGGCCTAAAATCTTCATCTATATTTATTTTTAACAAATCCAACTACAAGACTCTTTAGTTAACTTTTTAGAATACATCCTCCTAAAATTTTAGAATAAGAACCCTTACCAATTGCAAGATCATGATGCTTGAATTTTTAAAAGAAGTATTTTCAACTCTTCCCAAATGGTTGAATTTCATCATTCAAACTTTTTATCCAAAAATGTGTAGATCCTACAACTTGCAACTCTTCATTGTATGTTGAAGAAATAAGTTGGAAATACATATAAAAAATTTCAACAAAAAATATTTTATATTCATCTTAGAAAAAAATACTAAGTAAAAAGAAGAAGAGGATGATTTAAATACTGAATTGTTAGAAATTGAGTTGTGAATTGAAAAATGACAATCCTAATGGTTAAAATGTTGTAATAAACAATCTACATTCAATGATTTTATTTTTTCCAAAAATATTGCAAATTGAATTAAATAAAGGGCTTTAAAGTTTGTTTTAAAGTAGAGATTCCGTAATTGCCCACAAACCAAAATTCTTCATAACTTTCATCTCATTAAGCAAAATAGAATTATTCAAAGCTTTCCACTTATATATAAATTTAGAAAACCAATTTCAACTTTTTATTTCTTAAAAGCTAATTTCTTTTAGTTGCCCAAGTTGTCCAAGCTCCAATAGATCATACAACAACTTTTTTTATCATGTAGTCAAAAGTTATGAAAATTGTTTCTTTATAAATGGATGACCAAAAATGTTATGTTGCCAAAAAATACTATTTGATCCTTAGGAGTTAAATTGCCTAGTTTTACAATGTGACTCTAATTTGGACAAAACAACTTTCAATGATTATTTTTTGGTAAAAAAATATTGGTTTATGACTCACTTGTGCAAGTCAATGTAAATCACCCTTCTATTAGTGCCTTAGAGCAAGAATTTTGCCCCCTAAACACAGAAGGTCCTATGATTTTATATTGTTTGATGGAATGAAATCAATGTTAATATCAGTGGTATGTCTTTAAGTCCACTTTAGAACTATTAATGATTTATATTTATTCACCATCTTGAACTTTGTCTGCATTTCTATTTAAATAGTTTTAAATTAAAAAAATTATATTTTTAAGAATCTCAAACTTAAATCTCTACCATACAAATTTTTTTTTTCAAAATCTAGAGTACAAAATTTTTTAAGTGAAGAGGATTCAAAGTCTTATAAACTAGGTTAGCAAGGTGCAATTGAAAGCATTTTTTTCACTTTAACTCCTAGAGGACTGAATGACTATTGAACGTACGCAAGTGATTTCGGGTGGGTTCACATGAAGTCAATTTTGGTCAGATGTTCATGAAATTTTGACACAAGGTGTGAACATGTACCCCCTCGGTGGGAATTTGATTTTTTTTTTCTAATTGGGTGCCCATATTGAAAGTTATGTTGCCTTGAACTTTTCTGACAACTTGGGTAGCTTCGGGCAACTTTTGCAAAACTCCTCCTTAATTTGGCAGGTATGTAACTTACATAATACAAGATGCAAATGTCAAAAGAATAACTATATGTAGTGTAAAAATCTCACTCTAGAAGAAGTGAAAGGCTGTTGGCTTTATTAGGCAAAGTCAAAAAAAACTTTTTCTTTTAACTTCAAACGTTATAATCTTTCAATCTATGCAGTCTAGTAAAAAAATTTACAGTTGAATTTTGCAAAAAAAGAATTTTTTTTTTCATTTTTTTTTCATTTTTTTTTCATTGCCTAAAAAAGGAGTGGTAGTTTTTTACAATTTCTGCCCAAAATGTGCCTTGGTCCTTTAGGGGTTAAATTCTATTATTTCACAATCTATGTAGTCAAAGTTTCTAAAACATCTTCCACACATTTCATACTACTTTTTGTACTACAAATGGCCATTTTGTAATAGTTAGTGGTAAAATGTAGTTTTTGAACTTTGGTTGAGTAACCAAATTCTAAAAATAGTTATCAAACTTTGAGGGCAATCATTTTTTTCTTAAAATAATCTTTTTGAATGAAAATATTAAAAAATCTTGCAAACTTTGATGGGAATTAAATCTTGCAATTTCTATTAAAGTTAGATAGAATTTCCATACTATGTAATGGAATTAGAAATGAGTTTTTGAGTTTTTTGCTCTAAAAATAGTCTTCACAAGATTTGACAATGCTCTCACTTTTATGAAAGTAGCTTTGTCTTGTTGTCAAACTAAAAATAACACAAAAAGTTCAAATCCAATTAATAAAATTAGTTTATGAAAATTAGAAATCTATCTCCCTTGCTATTCATGAGCTTCATCTTATAATTTTTCTAATTAAAAATTATGATTTTCCTCTTACAAATATTACACACATTTTTATAGAATTACAATTTTATTTTTTCCAATTTTGCATACTTTGGCTAATTTTGTGTCATGGAAGTTTTCTCTAAATCAAAGGAAGTATCTTGAACTTGTATCATATAAAAAATAGCCTTAAATAAATAGAAAATTCATGTGATGTAGCTCATATTAGTACGATCATATTCTTTTGCAAGTAAGAGTTCAAAATTTTAAATTTTTATAAATAATTATATTTAAAACTCAAAATTTGAGATATGTATTTATTGATTTGAGATATCCTAAAGAAGACAATAAAAAATGTTTAACCCCTAAAGGACTAGCATGCATTTTTTGGCAACATAGAAATTTTGGACAAGTACCTATGATTGGAGATTTGCATATTTTAGGCCTAAATTTTAGTAGATGGTGAAGACAAAGCCTATCTTTCATATATACTAAATTTCATGACATTTGGAGATATGAGTCAAAAGTTACGGCCTAATATGTTACTTTTTTTTCCAGTTGAGTAGTCCAGGCATATTGGAAAAAAGTGATTTTTTCAAAAACAAAAATTTGAAATTGGTTTTCTAATCAGGATTATATACATACTTGAAAAACTTTGAATCATTCTGTTTTGATCATTGAGTCAAAAGTTTCGAGGAGTTTTAGTTTGCAGGTAGTTATAGAATCTTTATTCTAAAATAAACTTTGAAGTCCTTTATCTTACTCAGTTTTCAATTTTTTTTGAAAAAAATAAAATCATAGGATGTAGATTATTTATTACAACATTGAAACCATTGGAATTGACATTTTTCAATTTCATAACTAAATTCTTAACAATTTTGTATTTTGAATCATTCTCTTCTACTTACTATTTTTTCCTATATGTTGTACAATTTCAAATGATGTGAATTTTTTTTAAGTATGTAGCCAAATTGTTTAGAAAAAAGAATCCAAAGAAGTACGACCATATTGGACTTTTTTCATTTTTTCATAGAAAAGTGAGTTTGATAAGTGCAGTTGCCCTTTTCTTTTTTGTAGAGCCAAAAAAACAATTTTAGTGAATTTGAATGCTTATTTATATCTTGCAATCCATGCGGTGGAAATTTCTGAAATTTTTCCACATCTTTTCTGACTAGCACACTACAAGATCCTGCGGTTACTTTTGTCCAAAACTATTTTGTTTTTTTTCTTCTAAAAGTTGGTACTTTTACTAGAAATGACAAATTTGGAGCGTTTTTGACAAAAACATAGTTAAGGAACTTAAAGATTTTTAATTTAGAAAATAAATACTAATGCAAAAGAACCTAGTAACTTGATGTTGAATTGTTCTACCGGTCATATATGTAAAATAAATATTGAATTGAGGTACAAAGTAGATTAGAGTTTTATAGCTTGCAAGTTATAAAAAACATGTCATCCACAACTGGTTAACAATGACCAATGACACTAATATGAGCCTAAAAATGCGAGCCTAAGAACCTTGAGCCTAGACGTAAGTAGGTATTTTACAACTATTGAAGGTGCCTATATAATATAGGCACCTATAACTAAATATTCTATAACCATGGAAGGTGTTTATATCGTAGGAGCCTAGACCTTTAGACTCAAGGGCTATAGAATTAGGACAATGTAATAAAATTTACATTTAGAATTAATGTGAGCTATTCTCCATCTAATATTTATCATACTTAGTTTTTGATGTGGACAAGTCTATGCTTTATGGAGTCCACCATATTGATCTACAATTGCAAAGAAACAAAATTCGACTAGAAAATGAATACAATTGTGTTGTACAAAAGCTGAAATTGACTAGATTATACCTACAACTATAAAATGATTGTTGTTTTTTAGTCATAATGCTATAAAAAATTGTTTGACTGCCATGCAATTGGAATTCTTTAGGGGTTTTCGTGATGTACACATAAAACTACTGCAAATTTCATTATTAGGATTTTCCTAAGGGTGCTTTCATACTTGCTGTTACGAAGCGGCAGTCATAGAGAGGTAAAGTAGTCAACGAACGTGGAACAAACGGGGAAGTGGTATTGAGCCTGCACTGTCTAACGCCAAAGCCGGAGGCTGTTACTGTAGATGTTACATGACACCTAGGTGTTCAGACTAGAAGGAGAAGTTTAATTAACGGAGTCAAAATTTGCAGGAGAGACCGGAGTGTATTCGCACCAACGTGCAGGTGTTGCATTGCGGGCAACTTCTTGTTTATGGTTCATGATAGAGTCGACAGTTAGTGCATCTAAGGATTTCTATAGCTACATGTTTGGCGCCACTGAAGCTGGATGTTGTGAGTAGACATCATGTGCTGTTCATGCGGTGGATGAGCGTAGTCGGAATTCGCTTCCAACATTGGGGGCGGCAGAGGTGCCCTCTGGAGCTTCTCACTCCTGACTTCTTCCACCATTTTTCATCTTGAGTACACGTAAATTTTCTTTGGCCACTTCTGCCATATGGGCGTTTGGATTAGGGTTGTCCGTTGCACTTCTCTAGGCGTGCTGAGACATGTACAGAAGTCTATGTCATAGTCTAACAATAGCAGACCTCCTCTTCAAGTGTGCGCTTCCAGAACAGGAATTCAAGAATGTCAGGAGCAAGTGATTTTGTCATTCACAAAATATAAAGTGTGGCTACCAAAATCAGAAATTCTGCTCACAGAGAATACTGGAAATTGGAGACGAACCTGAGGATACTAAAAATTCCGCTGAAGTACGCCAATTGCCAACAAAGATTGAAGGGTTGGACTGTGCGGATTCGTTCTTCAATGGCAAAATTAGTAGTGCACAAGCGTATCAAAGCATCAATTGGCATTGAATTGTTGAATAGCTGGGCAAGTGCTCGATGAATTCATAACGCTAACTAATTTGTAAGTAATCCACCAGTTTAACTTAATCTCCATCTGAAAGTCCCTTAAACTACGAGCGGTCCTTGCGGACCAAAATCTACGAAACAAACTCATTTGTTGCTATTTTAACATTGTGTATTAATGTTTCTCTTAAAATATTTGCAAGCCGCCGGCATTTCTAAGATCCACTCTTAGCGGCAGCCACGTTAGTCTCCACGTAGGTTCGGCAAGTAAAACTCCACAACAGTGTGGACACCGCCTGCCTAGACATTGCTTTATCATAGCTAAGCGCTTCCTATAACAGCAAGTGCGAAAGCACCCTAAGCTTCTAGTCTTTCTCTTTTCTTTGCTCTCCATCTATTGCAGTCACACGTGTGAGCCAAGATGCATAAGTAGGGATGGTGCACAGTGATGAGATCTTCTGAAGCTTTAAGGTAACATGCTCTAAAAGCGCCCATTTACGGGCTGTTCCACCTTTTTCATATGCTTATAGATACCGTAAGAATTTTGGATTACTTTTCAGGGAAAGACAAATGAATTCACCAGATAACCCAAGTGGTTTCGTAATTTTCCAAGCATTTTTGAATTACTTATGGATTTTCAAAGATTTCAGGCATAGGCACCTATTTGTGACCATAGGTCTCCCAAAATGCGTCCACTTGCAACTTGTAAAGAAATTTGCAGAAATCAAAGACAATGATTGGCTCTTACAATAGAAAAACATTTTTTCCTTGATGCATTCAATTGCAATAGTGGTCCATTTAAGGATCACCCCATCTCCATTCTCCACCTAAAATAGGGGCGGTTTGAAGAGGATGGGCGCTTTTAGAACACACTACCTTAGTAGTTAATAGAGTTGTTTGGGATGCTTAGGATTTTCTGTCATCAAATCTCACTATTCGAGTTCACGAATGGAAAAGCGGGCTTCGAAGTTCTTAAAGTGAAGCATAAACAACAGTCAAAAGACCATCTGGAACGGTTGGGACGAGGAGCAACCATGAAGCGCCTGCGGAGCCGTCACAGGGGTGCCGATCTTGCAGTGCGTGGGCGATGTTCCATGGTGGTTCTGATTCAATCTTAAGAGCTCAATCTGTACTAGGGAGTGACCGTTAGGGTTTAGAGTATCTCTTTTTCTTAGCTAATCGCAGGTGAGAGGCTCTTGGACTTTGGATCCGCAGTCTGCAAGCCACGGTGGGCGATTGGGTAGGTCTTGGCAAAGACTTAGGTCGCGGGTTTTTTCAAGTTCTGAGTAAACAGCAAGCCGTTACCCAAAAATTATTGATGCTAATTCCCCATCGCTCGTGTTGGGGTACGTGCATTTTGCAAACGTGGACACCAGGGTTTAACCCTAATAAACCAGTAGGACTTCGAGTTCCCACATGGGTGACTTTCAAGGACGTGCTAGGTGAATTTCACGGTGTAGCTGCGGAAATAGCAAAGGGTTTGGGAGAACTACTAGGCACAGACAAGCGGAATGCTTACTCAGTTGACCAACATTTTTGCATTGGCTTAACCTCTGGATCTGGGTGGAAAACCCATGTAGCTGTGTCGAATGACTACACTGGCAACCAAGCAATCATCATGGTGGACTACAACAATCTGCCGATTCGTTGCAGATTTTGTCTGTCTACCAATCATCTAGTGAAGGATTGTGCACATCTAGCAGGAAGAAATGGTGAAGAGACTGCTGGTGCTACGCAAGGAGAAGAAGCTATGTCATCAGTGCCAGTGCCGGTAACTGTGCCTCCATCCGGAAACGAAGCAGCAGTTGCAGCCCCAGCTCCGATTCGGTCTAGATCAGGCGCTCCAATGTCGACCAGAGCAGGTCCAAGTGCCGACTCAGTGCCGGCCCCTGTAGCCCCAGTCGCAGTGGCAGTCGCAGCTTCAATCGCAGCTCTTGTGCTGCCCCGAGCTGCAGATAGCAGACTGCCGGGCCCTCCGCCAGGCATTCTAGGGGTGCTGCCGGAGAAGCGGAATCAAGGTAGGAGAGAGGCCCAGTCCAGCTCATTGACAAACCAAGGCGGCCTCCCAGGTACACCGCAGGCCGATCAAAATGCAGGTGTGAGACACAATCATGCCCGCTCAGATTTAGAGCGTCTATGGGCAGTCGATCTGCTCAATAGAGAAACATAATATGATCCTGATAATTGCTACAAATCACCTAGTCATGAATGGAACGGTTGGGAATTAGTCTCCAGAGGTCCTCAATATGGTGGTCCTAACCTTCACCCAGCTCAAGTCCAGAGGCGAGCAGTTGAACAAAAATCCACGACCAACAGATCAATTGTAGAAGCTTCGTCAGCAAGGACATCGGGCCCGCGACCCTCATCTTCAGCATCGAAAGGGAGGTCCAAGATGGAGGGGAAGCGGCTTGCTAGCACGATTGCTTCAAACCCGCCTTCACAGCACCTGATTCCTGGCCCAACTCCAATGGACTGTGGCCCAGCACAGGTGAACAGTCTCCAACCATCGCACATACCTAACACCACCGGAGGAGCCATAGATAGGGGGACGACCTCATCGGGTGAAGGACCATGTCTGCCGAACTTGAATTCTGCTCCTATTGGTATGATAGCACCAATTGAATCTGATAATTTGGAACTCCCAGGGGAAGTTAATTCCAGGTAGACAATCTCATTTTCATGCTCGAATCTCACAGGCCGCCCGGTCAAGTGCCGCTCTGGACTTCGACAGTCTTCAAAACTGTCCGGACAATGCAACAAATCTGGGGAACCTTGCAGCCCAGGTTGTCCATACTAAAGAGATGGTGGTACACGAAGTGACAACGCCGGTAGCAAGGCCTAGTCTTGACCTGAATGGTACTGCGCCAAGCCCATCAGGTTCTGCTGTGATTGGTAGTTTGGGAAACATTCCACATAACCACCCAGGAGGGATTCATGTCATCAATCCAGAAAGGGCCATTGTGGATATTACTGGCAATTTCCTTTTCGGTAGCGAGATGCAAGAAATTCAGCCTGTCCCTAAGTCGGCTCGTATTCGTACTACCAAGACAGGGCACCGATCCCAAACCTCAGAGATCTCAGCTTCGCAAAAAACTCCACACCATTCGATATCATTAGACGCTTTACCAGATAACATCCGAGCAGAAATGATCGAATGGTACCGGGCGAGATGTGATCCACAGATGAATGGAGGATTTCTCACTCCTCAACCTAGAAAGCTCACAGGCCTCCAAATCCATCGTCGGGCAGAGCTTTCACTATCATCGCTAAAGCAACGGGCTGACCTACTTCAAAGCCGCAGGGATACCTCGGGCAGGCCGCTCTCGGGAGGAGCCTTATCAACTTCTTCATCATCTGGCTTTAATGAAGATCTTCAAATCACACATGGGATGCAAGAAGTCACACGAGGGACACAAGAGATCCCTCCCACACCCCAACCCTTGATATGAAGGTAACCATTATTACCCAAAACCTGCAGGGTGTTAATAACCCTTTGAAGGTTGATATAGTCAAGAATTATTATTGGCCATTGAAAGCTAGCTTAGATATGTTATGTTTTCAAGAACACCGTCTCCGAGGCTTCGGTTTGGTTGATTTTGGCCAAACCATTTGGCCAAGGGCAAAATTCCTTTGCAAAGAGGTAACAATGGGTTATGGGCATGACGCCCAAGATGCAGGAGCTGGGAAGGGCGGAGTATGTATGTGGATTTCCCCCACTATTCAACATATGGTGTCATCCTCAGGTTTTTCTAGATGTGGACGGGCACAATGGGTACGGTTGGGCAGTACACCAGGAGGAGATTTATCTGTATTAAATGTTTATGCCTCTACCTCAGCTCGGGAGAGAATTGAACTTTGGGCAGAACTTTTGACATGTTTGGCTAAGGATTGCAAATGGATTTTATGTGGTGATTGGAACTTTGTTGAGCGGCAAGTTGACAAATCTAGCATGTGTGGGAAACTGATCTCGCCTAGTGAGAAACATGCATTTGATCGTTTCATTCAAGCATTACAGGTGGATGACCAATTCCCTAATACTAGTCCACTTAAATACACTTGGGACAACAAGCGCCATGATGGAGTTAGAATTTTAGCTAGGCTAGATTGCTTTTATTCTTTCTTACCATCTGGAGGCCACCCTAACACTTTAGGGGAATATTATATTAAAGGAGATAGTAATCACTCTGACCATCTTCCTGTTTGGGGCAAATTCTTGTTCCACACCACCCCTCCTAGGAAATCTAGGTATCAAATGAGTGCAAGATACCTAGAGAACATTGAGGTCAAATCACAGATTACAAGTATTTGGGGTACCAACTCCAATTTAGGCTTCTTTGGCAAGCTTCGCAAGGTGATCAAATTTTACAAAGAATATTGTCTAAGAGCAGCTAAAGCCCAACGTGAACACGAAGCCTATCTACGGTCCCAG
This sequence comes from Rhytidiadelphus loreus, assembly GCA_947034895.1. Taxonomy (NCBI): domain Eukaryota; kingdom Viridiplantae; phylum Streptophyta; class Bryopsida; order Hypnales; family Hylocomiaceae; genus Rhytidiadelphus; species Rhytidiadelphus loreus. Next base: position 48,436,814 of record OX344761.1, on the reverse strand, counting down.
TTATCTGAGGCGGTTGAAGCCTTACATAGTATTCCTGGGGATGTAGTGTGCCAGGGCCGTCTTAGTAATATTGGTGAGCAGCTAAGCCAGGTGGAAAAATATCACATTGAGGGGCTTAAAATGAGAAACCGGCTAAAGTGGAAGACAGTAGGGGATGTTTGTTCTAAAGAATTTTTTCAGGCACACAAGGACAGAGGGAGTGGTGCTCGAATTTCGGAGTTAGAGGATGCTATGGGAGTGGTTCACACAGACCAAAGAGATTTGGAGAGGATTTGCGCGGAGTACTATTCCAAACTCTACACTGCCAACCCTCAATCACAGGACCGGGTCGAAGCAGAACATCAATGTTTGAGAGGTATCTCTAACCGCCTTTCCTACCACATGAGAGACACGTTGATGAGCCCTATCACTATGCTTGAGGTTGAAGGGGCTCTCAAAAGTATGGACTCCGATAAGGCTCCAGGTCCAGATGGTGTCATTACAGGCTTCTTCAAGAAATATTGGGAGTTAATCAAATTTGATTATTTGAATATGATTACTCAAGCGATTAGTTCAGAGACAATGCCACTTGGTCTTACATGTGGCATTATTGCTCTCATTCCTAAAAGTGGCGATAGAAGCAAGCTAGCTAATTGGAGGCCCATTACTCTACTCAATGTGGCCTATAAGATTTATGCAAAAGTTTTACAACTTCGATTGCAACCGGTTCTAATGGAGATTATATCCTTTGACCAATCTGCGTTTCTTCCCATGAGATTTCTACTGGACAATATATTGATTACACATGAAACTATTGATTGGGCCTCTCACTCTGACCAACCATTGCTTTTCTTGAAACTAGACTTTAGTAAAGCATATGATATGGTCGACTTAGGGTTCCTTTTCAATGCTATGAGGGCTATGGGTTTCCCAGAAAAATTTATTACGATGACCCAGCTTCTCTTCCATGATGCTAAGGCTACGGTCAAGGTCAATGGGGGTCAATCACTAGAATTTGGTATTAAGAGAGGTGTCCGACAAGGATGCCCTCTAGCCCCATACTTATTCATCATCGTCACAGAAGTATTGAACACCCTTATCAAAGACAATGTTACAGCAAGCCGGATTAAAGGGATATCACTACCAGTGCAAGACCACCAGCAAGTAATAGCCCAATATGCTGACGATACTTCCCTGACTTTACTAGGAGAAGAAGCCTTAGTCACCTACACAATTAGCACTTTGAACATGTTTTGTGTTGCTTTTGGCTTAATCTTAAACTGGGATAAATCATGTGGATATTAGTGGTCCTCTAAGGATCCAGTCCGCCTTGTTTGGACGAACCAATTCCGTATGACATGGGCCGGCGATGGCGATGTTAGCAAGCTCCTAGGCTCACTTTTTGGACTCTCCATTAGTTCAGGAGATGTGGATACATTTCTACTAGACAGACTCCACAAGTCACTCAACTTCTAGTGCACGGCCAAGATTAACACTACAGGGCGGTCAGTAGTGGTTAATCGGGTTTTACTATCATCACTTTATTTCTTCATTGCCATATGGGCAGGCTCCAAAGCTGGTGTGAACAAATGTAAAAGTGCGATTCAGAACTTCATGTGGTCAGGTTCTCTACATCGTTCAAGGGCTAAAGTGGCATGGCTGCAATGCTATCAGAGTAAGGCCACTGGGGGGATTGACCTCATCAACCCTGAGGACGCTCTAATTTCATTGATGGCCAAATGGATCATGAAAGCCTGTGAGCCAGGAGTCTCTAATCTTCATGTGCTTCTCCGTTATAGACTATCCAGATTCCAGCCCTATAGTGGAGGAAAGTGGTCACCTAGTTTGGAATTTTTTATCACCAAGCGGTTCCAAGTGAAGCAGGGGTCTAAAATGTGGAACCGAGCATGCGAGGCATGGAGGAAGTTAGTGCCTAACATTTCTCCAGCTCCTCCCTCCCTCCCTGAAGAAGTCCATAGTGAGTCCTTTTGGTGGTCGGAATTCTCAGGACAAATTGGCCCAGGCTTCTCACGTAATAGAGCAGCCAAGTTACATTCAGCAGGTTTCAGAACAGTGGGAGATGTATGGAGTGAAGATAGATTTCTAACCGCGCCAGAGATATCCTCACGCTTTGGATTACTACCCTCCGATATTTGGGCTTGGGATGCTACAGTGCGTTCCCTTCACCGCATTTGGGGAACACTACTAACAAGGCCACACCCTACACCTGTGGAGGGTGAATGGCTTGGTTGCTACGGGCTGGAGAATGAAGTGAATCCTTTATTCATACTTCAAGCTAAAGATGGGTTTCCTGAGATGGTGGGGGGCCCTCACAAGGATTGGATCTTACCAATGACAACTCTTACAATGACAGTGTAACCTATGTCCGGGTTCCTTACCAAGTGGAGACCTCCAGAGGATCAAAGAGTTGGCAATAGGGAATTGTTCCAATGTACGGGTACTTTCCATAGGGTGCAAGTGGTAAGAACCACGGCTGGACCTAGGAAAATAGAATTACTTCTATTTTACGATAGACTTGATAAACTCTCTTGGGATCCTAAGAAGTTATACTGGCAAGGGAAACAAAAAATGATACCTTTCCTTGAGTATACTTCCAAGCTTGGCCGAAAGTTGTTACAAGCCAAGCAAGTTATTCCCGATGTTGTAGAGAAGAAATGGCCAGGGATTTTAGCTACCTCTCAACGGCTTAGATGGAAGACAATTTGGACCAAGACACGTATTCCTAAAGAAGCCGGGCTCCTCTGGTTAATTTGGCACCGCTCAGTTGCTGTCAATGCCTGGCGAGGTCGTATTCATCATGCCATCGACACTGGTTGCCCGGTTTGCCCCAAGAAGTCACATGAGTCGGTCCTCCATCGGTTTTGGGAATGCACTTCAGCGCAACGGGCTTGGCAATGGGGTATTCACATCATGAATACACTTCTCACTTCTCGAAGAGCTAATGGCCCCTGGCGTCCACTCACATGGAAACAGGGTATCTTCTCAGACCGCATTCCATGCAAATTTGACGACGTTAGTGGCATTTGGACTGCTCTTCGTTCTGTCATTCTTTGGGAGTTGTGGATTGAACGCAATGATGCAGCGTTTAATGAGGTGCAATGGCATCCTTCCAAACTTCTGCAACGAATCTGGCTGGGGGTGATTGATTATGGGAGATTAGAGTGGGAGTCCATTTGCAGGATTCGTACTAAGAGCACTGACCGATGGTTGATTGCTAGGAGCCGCTTTAAACGTAGATGGTGTCGTAATGATGTGTTTGCGGAGATGGTTGATTGGGTCCCCAGGTGGGCACTTTCCGGTCCTCGGGCTGGCTTTGTCTTTCAGCCTCCATAGATCTTTAGCACCGTGACTGGGTGGTACCGGCCTTGGTAGTGCGGTGTTTGTGCTGCCCTTCGCGGCGGGTTGGGGAGTGGGGAGGGAGCCCCCTCCCTTTTTGTATTTTATTTCTTTTCTCTCTCTTCTTTTTTTGCTTTGCTTTGCTTTCTTTACCCCCAGGCCGCGTTGCGGCTGGGCCTTTGTACTCTTCCCTTGCAATAAAGGTATTCCTTTATTTGTGTCAAAAAAAAAAAAAAAAAATAGAGTTGTTTGGATCAAATGATTGTTTGAATTAATTACAATCTTGCGTTTTTCTTGATTGTAATCCTTTTAGATTGTATAGAGTAGTGGTAAAAATCTTACATAATGACAAGTATTGAGTTTTTTTGGCATTTTGGTTTAAATCCCTCTTAATGAATTTTGTCTGTATTGTAGCATCTTCTGATTTCAAATCTAACTATCAAGAATTATATAATTAACTAACTTTGAAGGGAGTTATCATGCAGATATTGTGTCTCTTACATGAATCATAGTGAACAATTGAGGTTTTATAGCAATGGTTTTGGTGGGTATGTTTGGAGTACATTGTCATTCATTGCCACATGCTTACATGCCAAGTTTTGGAAGGTGTTTCTTTAGTTTTTGTAACATTTTCTATAAATTGAAGCACTAGGCCCTAAAAATACTTATGTTTCTAACTTCCAAACCCAAGGTCATGTACTTTTGCTCATTGAAATTTGCAAAAAAGAATTCATTAATCAATACACTATAAGAACCCCATGTTTTAGGTGGCGGATTTTAGGTGACATTTAGTGTAACAACCCGTGTTTTAAGTCAACAACAATGTTGCTTTAGACATTATTGTTGACATAAAAACATGGGTTGTTACTTTGGATGCCACCTAAAACCTGCCACTTAAAACATGGGTTCATATAGTGATACAATTATCATTTTTATTTCATTCTAAGGTTTTGTTTTGGATGTAGGCGAAAACTTGAGAAACTTCAAATGACAAATAAATGCACGATGGTGATGTGATTGAGTAGGCGTTGCAATTTCAAGAAACCAATTCCAAAGACGCAAGTTAGGATTTTAGTCAAGTACTTTGCAAAGAAGTTGTGGGTTGATTTATTTATGTTGTGGTAGTACATTGTTGTCATTTAAAAAATATTTCCTAGTATTCTTTATCTTTAAAAGTGTACTTTTGATCTAAGTTGTTTGATTTGGGCAAAGTTTTTTCTTTGTTGTGTAATTTAGGATTATTTAAAGTTTTTTTGTTGAGGAGTAAGAGTTTTAAGTTAGAGAGTTTAGGATTGTTCAAGATTCAAGGCTTAAAAATTAATAATTTCAAAGATTTCAAAGTTTATATTGTCTCAGAGTCTTGATAGAAGGAGAATCTCTCCAAAATTGCATATATCTTTAAAATTAAAATATTTTTGAGAACAAGGTCAATCATGGTTTGAAATGATTTTGAGTTAAATTTGTGTTAGTTTTAAAGCAACTATATTGGTTTCAAGGCAATTTGTATAAGTTTTAATGAATATTATGGATTGATCTCAAAGTTAGCTTGATTCTATACCATTAGATGAGATTTGGGGCCTCCGAAAGACTGTTTTAGGCCTGTATCCTTCACTATTCCCCCTAGTAGCAAAGGAACAACCGGCTATTAGAAAAATTAATTAATTAATTCAAAAAATAAATTAATTTTAAATTTTAATTCTTTAAATGCAAAAAAAGTTTATATATTTTTTTATTTTTTTTATTTTTTATTTTTTCAAGAATGAGGTCTTAGAGTCTTGACATGTGTAGCTTTGACTACTTTTGCAACCATGGTTGCTAGCGTGTGAGTCTATGAGCCTAGACTACTATATTATAGGCACCTTCCATCAGTTCTATGGTTATAGGATATTTATATTATAGGTACCGATGTTATAAGCACCTTCCATGCTAATAGGTACATTTGTTATAGACACCTTCAATAGTCGTAGAGTACCTACTTACACCTAGACTCAAGGCTTATAGGCTCACATTTCTAAGCTCACATGCTAGCTACCTCCTTCCAAAAGTAGACTCTATTACCTCCTACCACCCCACTTGTATAAAAGCTTGTCTTTTGACTACATTTCAAACATTATGAAATTATGTAAAAGACACATAATTGAAGTGAGTAGCCAAATTCAATACATATTGAGTTCTACAAAACCAAAATTATTATATATTTTAAAAAGGATCTTGAACCCTTTTTTTTGCTTTTAATAAAAATTTTACTCGCTAGTGTTGGACTTACTAAGCACCAACGTTACTAAGTTTTTTATTGGATCTTGTTGGTAATTGAAAGACGTATCCAAATTCTCTTAGTAGATATTGTTTGAACACCATACGAATAAACAATGAACTCTCAAAGTATTAATTATAAATTTATCTAAAATCAACTCTAGGCTCTCATATTTAGGTGTGCATTTTAGGCAATAATTTGGAGGAGTCTAATTTGCAACAAGATCACAACTAGATAGTGTGATTACCTTATATCTTATCAATTCAATAACAAGATTGTAATTGTATGAAATAAACATGCCTATTACCAAGGAAGTTTATTATCTAGATACCTTGAAGAAGCTACTTTTCAATTCATGTATTTTTTAGAGATTGAAAAGTTCGAGAAAAAACATTTGTAAGTAGGATCAAGACATTCCAGCAAGAAATTAATTTTCTATGATTTTTCAAAGTTTATTGGTACTAAATTGGTGAGCATAGGTAGACCCTTGTGAAATCACACATTAGAATGTTCCCTCCTTGAGTGCATTGTCATGATGCTAAAAGGTTTAGGAGATTGTAATAATGGATGGATGATTAACACAAATGGGAAGGTGTAGATGTCAAAATTGAGTGATCAATGACGTTGAATTATTCTACCTTAGTATCTGATTGTTCCTTGCATAAGTTTTGCTAACCCATGATCATTTTGAAGAAGCGAAGGGAGCATGCTTGCAATTAAATAGCTTTTGAGAGTAGTTCTTTAATATATTCTACGTCAAAAAATAAAAATCATTTAAAAAAAATTTGACACTCTATTGTCCTTTTGGATGTCTTAGAAATTCAATGTTTGCATGAAGATGAATTGAAAAAGGAATTCAAACAACCAATGTGCTAAAATCTAATCTTAGAAGAATGCTAATGAATGCTCACTAACTCTAACTTATGATGGATTTTGCTGCTCTCTTTAGCATTTATGGTCCTTCAAAGATTTATCAATCTTCAAGTGGTTGAATTGGTTTCTACATCAAAAGTCACAAAGAACAAAATTAGTGACAGAAGGCAAGACCATAGATCCATGATACAATAGTAGTGGTGAAAAATGTATTTACCAATGACTGTTAGGTAGAATGAACTTGATAAAAAGCAATGTACTGCATTGAAGCCCAACATTTGTTCATCACCCACAAATTTCAGAAACTCAAAGACTTTGGATGTTGATACTCTCAAGGGCTTTTTTGTTTAGCGCAATACATAAACAAAAGCTCATCAGTCTTAACAGATTCTTATGCTCAATGATGCAATATACAAAAGAGAAACCATAGTAAGAAGAAATTGATACTAAGTTGATTCGTTACAGAAGAGATGACAAAACCAAAGAATGAGCGAGGGTAAAAGCTTTTGTTGTTGAAGAGATGACAATCAAAGAATGAGGGTAAAATTAAGTTAGTCCCACCTAGAAAAAACCAATCAACAGATTCATTGCATAAAGGTGTAGTGAAAGAGCCTAGATAATGAATGTAATGTCTATCATCCTGCATCCAAACATGCACACTTTAGCTTCCATTAGATAAATTAGGAATGTCTAGGCTTCATTCCACTTCCCAAGTCATGTCAAGAATATTACCCTTGTGGAATGATTTTGAATACCATAATATTGAAAATAGGAAGTTTTGAGACACATTAGTTACCATGTATAAACTAACATGAAACATCAAAGATTGTGCTCAACTTGAATGGCTGGAACTTCAAGATACTTTAAGGACAAAATCAGTGAAAGGAGATATTTGAAAGAAAATGGATCACCTTGGTCGCTTGAGGAGGGAGAAGGTCGTTAGCAAAGACTTATACATTTGATAGAGTTCTGCAAGACACCAATTAAACTTTTAATCAATGTCTATCTTTGTATTTATGAATTTTTTTCCACAAACAAAAAATACAACTTTGCAATTAGTTCATCACACCCAACTTTTGAATGCAACTCGTAACGAGCTAACAATATGAATCTCAAGGATCCTTCAAGAACTCATCATGCAATCAAATAGACTACTACTTATTTCTTTTTGGCTAAAAGGTCCAAAATTTGACATTTCATATGTTTCCAGTTGGTTGATTTAAGATATAACCTTCTTCCAAAGCATGTCAAAAGAAAACTTACAAGGTTTTTTAGGGGTGAGTACCAAAGAGCTGCTGTAAGAGCACCAATTTGAATATGCATCAAGTGTTGCATCCAACATAACCTTGCAAATTAAAGCTATGTTACCATATGAGTAAGACACTCAACAAAATCCTCCACAAGATAGCATTCTATTCATTGAATACTAGGCAAAAACACAAATTTTGCCATTGACATATCTACAATATTGAAAAATAAAAGTTGCAAAACATGCCTTTTTACCCAACAATTGAGGTTAAAAATAAATAAAACACATACAAGGTTTGAAAGCACATACGGTGTACAAAGTGGGCTTTTGTAGGAAAATGGAGTCCATCAAATGCATGCTTTGAAGGAGTCTAAACATGAAACTACACCAAATTCAGCTTCCTTCCTTTTACCCGCAATTTGTTCACTCCTTCTAGAAAGTTGACCTTGCGAACCTCACAAACAAACAATAATGCATGCAAGATATCATCTAGGAACCACCATATTGGATCATTTTTTAGATTGTAGAAAATGTAAACAAGTTGCATGAATTTACAAGTCCAGAAGTACTAGTACTATGAATTAAAACACTTCCATCAATTAGAGAGTTTTTTGCTAAATAGAAATGGAAACTTCAAGAGGTTACAGGGAGAAGTTAGAAAATGTAATCAAGAGAAAATTAGGGGAAATTCTAAGGAAAACCTAGGGATTTAGAACTAAGAAGATGTTAGGCAAGATTGGATAGAATAAACAAATTAGGCTAACAGTAAAACCATAACAAAATGAAAACCAAAAATGTAAAAAACAAAATAAAAACCAAACATTACAAATAGAAAATGAAACTAGAATCAAATTGCAAAACAAAATAAAACAAAATATTAAAACGAAAAATACTAAGAGTAGAAAATAAAACTGGTAAATTGAAAACCACAAAAATAAAAAATAAAAAATAAAAAATAAAAAGTTAGTTAACTAAAGCTATGACTAAAACACTAGTGTAGTGCTAGAAACATTAAAATAGGGGTTTTACAGTAATGTAGAGGGTTTTACAATAACTAAGGGGGTTTAATACTAAATTAGCAAAGTTTATACTAAACTAGCAAATTTACAGTAATTTAGCAAATTAATAGTAAATTAAGGTAGGATGAAAGTTAGTAAGACAAAATTAGTTAGTTAGTGAATTTGGTATATGTAAAATTAGGGTTTAGAGCCCTCTCTCTTCCAACTTTGCATATGTATGTGTGTGTGGAAATTGTGCTTGAAAAATTGCAATGAAAAAATGAACAAAAAGTATTAGCAAAACATAGGAAGTTGAATTAGAGTAAAAATTAAACCATTTGTCAAATAGGTTTTCTTGTGAGATGAGGAAAGAAGTGAAGGACCATAATTTTGAGTGATTTTGGAGAAGAATTGGAGCTGATTTTTTAGGGTTTGGAGGTCTCATGGGGGAAATGGAAGAGAATTAGGGATTTTTTTAGTGAGATTGCCAACTTTGATGGGCAATTGCGGGAGCATGGAGTGGATGGAGCCAAATTTTAGAATGGTGGTGCACCTCAAAGTTAAATTTATGCAAAGCTATGGTTTGTCCAATTTGGAGCAAGAATAAGGTTAGGGCAATCGATTTTGTACAAGGAGGTCTATTGTCGTTGCAATTGAAGATTGTCAATTTTGACAGGTGATTATGGAAGATTGATAAGGTTGATGGAGTTGAGTTTTGGAGTGATAATGCGCCTTAAAGTTAACTCTTCAAAAAGATATAGCTCGCCCAATTTAAAATAAGGATGAGGACAGGGCAACCAAATTAGTGCACAGAGGTTTGCTACCATGATAATAGTGACTATTTCTTGGTCTTTACCTTGATTTCTTGTTTGTTGCCATGCTCCATTTGGAAAAACTGTAATGTGAATTATAAGACACGTTATGCTTGCAACTTGATTTGTATGAATTTCTATTGCTCGGTGAAAAAATGTATGATTTTGGCATAATGGTATTTAAAGAGGAATGCATGATTAGGGAGCCTAGATTTTTAGGGTTTATGAGCAAGTGCAAAAGTGTTGTCCAAATGAGGTTAGAATTAGGGTTAGTGACTTAAAGGATAAAATGAGGAAGGAAAAATTTGAATTGCCTAGAATGAACATTTGGGTGAACATGCTAACATTGGATCTAGATACTTGGGGTGAAATTCAAGGGTCAATGTATGGGTAGATTTAGGGTTTTGGTATGATTTTTAGTGTACTGGACTTTCTTGTTAGGGCTCGCATTAGAAGAGAAATGAGGCCTTTGAGAGACCGTCTGGCCATGGTTCCCCATACTACGAACCATGGCCGCACTATCAGATTATTTAATAATAAATTTAAAAAAATTTAAAATATATATATTTTTTAAAAATTTAATTAAAATTTAAAAATTAATTAATTAATACAATCCGATGTGACAGTCTCTGTGCTACGTCGGACTGTTGCTTCTACAACGTTCCCACAGTCCGGGAATGTCAAGGAACTTGAGGTCTCTCAATGGCCTAAAAAATCTTCTAATGGTTTAGGCTATTTTGGGCCCCTAAATGTGCATTTGAGTTCAACAAACTAGTCTATATATTTCATTAATTGTAAGTCATTGAATAAACTCCAAGCTAGATTACTTGTTTTAGAGTTCAAATTCCCTCTACTTGTATGGTATTGTGTCCTGGGTTTTTGAATGTCGAGATGCACAAGTTGTAGTCAAACTACAACTCTCCCAAAGCTTCCTTGTGCAACGCCTTGTTGATTCACACATCAATGGGAGATTGTTGTGCCCCGATGGCACATGTCCCACCTCACTTGGTATCCCCATCATAGCTCCAATCTAGAGCCCCAATCATGGCTACTGCACTACAACATGAGCAAACTACACCTCCTACATTCAAATTTTCTATAGAATTCCACACTTACTATTGCTCATTGACTCATCTTTGATATCATGGCTTGACCAAACAACAACTTTAAGTTGGGATTTTTCAGACATCAAGAGCCCCTTTTCTGTATCAATAATCCTAAAATCATTGTTGATGGTACTATTGGACTCTACCACATTTGCGGACTCTTTTCCAATAGTGCTACTTCTAATTTGGTAGCCCTAATTTCTTCCACGTTGCTTCCCAATCGATGGAATATTGGCAAGCTTCAAGAATCATTAGATCCGTCTCTCGTTGTGGAGAAAGAAGAAGCCCATAGCAATAAATGATTTTAGGCTGGATGAGGAATGGAAAACGCATATTGGTAGATCACAACAAACTGTTTGCAAACCATGTATGTAAATTCCATCAAATTGGAAAACTTGCATTGACAGGACCTTGCGGACATGATAGAGATGAGAATCCTTTGGAATTTGGAAAAAAAGAAAGGAATAGGAGAGGCATGCATGCCTAGTGTGAGGGCAATCCTAAGGACTAGCCTTTTAGTTGGAGCTCATCACCAGAGTCATGGTCGAGGTGGATTCAAGAAATAGAAGATGGCTGGGAGCTTCAATCGGACTTGATGACGAGGTTGACTACCTCCAAGTCCTCAACATCAACATTCAATCAATTGAACCCACTTCTCACTAAGCTCAGCTATTAAATTTGTTGTAACCAAAAATTCAAAGGGGTGAGATTCAATCCTCTTATTAAAGTCTTTAGTAGCAATAGACGAAAGGATAATACAAAGTAATCAAGCTAGAAAAGGCAGACAAGCATGCTAATAATTTAATTGTAGCACATCCAATTTCAGTAGTGGTCAACCAAAGGGCAACACTGGAAATTGGTTTGGTGATTCTTCTTGACAACAAAGTTGTAAACCCCTCCTCCTCCATGTTCCCTGAAACACGTAGAAAGAATCCAACATAGATTGTTGCAGTTGTGCTGGTGCAACTTTTGAAGCAAACTTGTTGAAAATTTGGTACTCAACTTAGACTAATGAGTAATCTCTCTAAACTTGTGGATTGTCTAGCTCAAGTCCTTGGGCTACTATACCTTCCCCTTGTATGTCAAAAGATGACACATTATACACATGTCGCACTAACCTATTGAAATTTTCCACTAATTTTTGGAGTTGATAGTTGTTGAGTACTCCACAAAGAGTGAATTATACAGAGAACATTCACTTACAAGCAATTAAGAATCAAGATCAAAAGATGAGAAAACAAAAATAGGAAGATCCAGAATAACAAAGTCATTGACATGTTTTTCACAAAATAACAACATTTGGCTTTGAAATATTACATCCTACTAAAAGCTTTAGAGCTATAAACAACTTCCATTTGGGCATAAAACCCAATCATGTGACTTTTTTAATGTAATCCCCATCCCTTAGAAGTCAACTAGAACTAGTTTCTTTTTCCTTCTCATGATTACTATTCTTTTACATTGTTTTCAACTTCTTTGTCATAGAAACATATGTACACAAGATAGAGGCCTATACATAATTATGTATTTTGAGAGTTTTGTGAATCCAAATCATAGTGTGAGTGGATAGTGAGGACAAGCCTCACTATCCACCTAAAATAATTTTATATTTTAAAAAAAATTATAAATTCGACCCTCCAAAAAAAATTAAATTTTTTTAATTTAAAATTTTTCATACCCTTACCCCCCCTCCCCTCCCTCTTGTAATTTTTAGAAACCAATTTAGTTGACAAACAATATGGGACAATTCATCCCGTATCTTGTACCCGTATCCCGTATCCAATATTGTACCCATATATGTACCTTATCCATATCCAATATTGGGCGTATCCATATCACATTTGAACAACTGAGATGCAAGAAGAGGAGGATCCATCAACGACTATGAATTTTTTTGAATCGATGGTTGAGAAGGGGGTGCCGCTTTTTTATCGTGATTTATTGACAACTTTTGATTTATGCCTGAGGATGGGGGTGGCTATTCAAGTTGTTCCTATCCACACAGGAGATAGTGTAATTGGTGCAAATTGTACATTTAAGTCCTCACCGCATTTGAACTTCATATTCACAATCAATTTAAAAATAGATTTGTTACTAAAATGATTTTCAACCACCTATTTGTAGGTTTTCACTTTTCTCTAACCAAAACTTGTCACTTTGTCATTGAATGGTTAAACCTCAAGGAAATGTCTGGATTGCACCAAAGCATTTACTATCAGCAAAAGCTACAATTTTCACTATGTTGGATAAATGTAAAAATCCAACCCATGTTTTATGATGTTTAATTTAGTATTTTTCAAGTTTCTCTATTGGCTAAGTTGTCTCCTTTGATTCCAAGTATGGTTTCAAATATCCAAAATTTTATCATTAAATAAATTCTTACATTTTCTACCCAAGGTGAAAAACTTGGAGAGAAAACTACTTTTGCAACAAATGCTAAGTCACTATCTTCTATGATTACACGCACATGTGGTTTGGCCTCTTCCTGCCCTCAAGACACAACAAGAGCCATCCATTGTGTTTCAAAAAAAATCCCACCCCCACCCCTTGCCATAGATTTGAATTTTAGATTCATTTTCAAAATTCAGATCCAACTATACATCTAAATTTCAACCAATTTCAGAAATACAATATAGATATGCATATCAAAAATACAATATGTTTTGGATATTGAAATATGACACAGATTTGGATACACAATACAGATATTGAAAACGCTATAGATATGAAAATACGAAAGTTAACCCATATTGTTTGTTGTAGACAATACAATTGGATACTACAAATATTGGTCTGGTTAGGGTTTGGGTTTAGGTCGAGGGAGGGGATATTGGGGATTTTTTTTAAATAATTAAATTGGGGTTGCTCACATTTACTTGCAATGCACATTCTCTCACTATCTCTTGAGAACACACAATATAGAACAAGTCAGAATATAGAGCAAGGAGAGGACTTTTTATTGCAATGTTTACCTATGCAATTGAGGGCTAGATAATGGCAATCAAGGACATGGTTATTAAAAGATAATCTGTGAGTTGGTACCTACTTTGTCACCCCATAAATTGGTAGCTGTTTAACTTCCAAACCGTTTCTGTTAATTGTGCCCTTCATTGCCATTTTAGGATATTTTGTTAGTGCAAATGACATTTTTCATTTTACAATTTCAACTTGATCCTTTCATCATTTAAATAAAATATGTTTTCTGAAAAAACAAACTTAGGACATTCAGGAGAATGTTGTCTCTGTTGTACTCTCAAATTTTGAGCTGTTGATTCTAGTTCCGTAAAAAGATCATGACAATTAAACATTTGCACTTCAAAAATTCAGTTCTCAATTTTGTGCTTGGAGGTGACTTATACCATTAACTCTCATTGGTTGTGTATTTTCTGCATGAGATTGGGTTGTAAAAATTGTGTTGTATACAATCAAAAAGGGCCAGCATCAAGGGTTTGAATCCTTCTGTCAAAACATGGAGACTCAATGTCAATTCAAGATTTGTAGTATGTGAATAAAACATGCAATCTTGAAATTTACCATGACTTCCTAGAGTAACATTCTGTTGCATAATATTACTCCCTTTGTCTCAAAATAATACTGTTCTGTTTGTATTTTACAAAGCAAACACCAATATTATTTTGAGACAGGGAGTATTAGATAAGCACAAAGGAAAGAGTCTAAGTTTATAATTGAGATCATGAGACCAAAAAATTAATAAGTTTCTCAAGTTTAGATTGGATGTTGGACCCCATTACAACATGCTCAGAATTGCAACTTGGCATTTGCAATAGAATGTTCAACATACTCCCATCCCAGATTTCCCTGGAGTATTAAGAAATTGATAACATAACCAGATCTCGCTTACAATTAAGTTCAAACTCTCTTCATGCAACTAGAAAATGATCAAAATCAACCAGCAAATATCTGGTCAAAATGGCTAATGAGAGGACTTGCAAAATAATAGGAACCAAGGGAGCAGGAAGTATCTACACCATCTCTACATAAAATGTCACATTTGTGCATGACAGAAAAATCTCCTCAATAGCGTCTGGATGAAGACCTGAAAAGCGTATGTCATCCCCGTTTTGTCAATCTGCCACAATCAATGCTTGATGCTTGGCTCCAGAAATATACTTATTTTGGTAAGTTTCAGTGATTTGTAATCGTTGGAAACAAAAAATGCACTCTCAGAGAAACATGCATGATACTTCAAATTGGTAATCCATCTTGAATCAATCCAATACTCCTAAGGAGAAACCCCTGCCCAGAGGCTTTCTATAAAACCTAGATGCATTCAATTAAAACCTCATCAGTTGTAAATTAATAAGGAGATTTTTTAAAATATCATAAACGCAACTGACGTCAATTGTAACCATTTCAGGAGGTTTTAAACATAAACCCAGTCAATTGTGGCATGGCTAGATTGTCTAAAATACCTCTGAGGTTGGACTTTCTACTAGTGAATGCATTAATATCCTACCCCTACAGGTATTTTAGAAAACCTAGTCACATTAAACATTGCCAATTGTACCTCCATTTAAGACAATGTCTAAGATAAACCCTACTTATGGTAAAAGGCTAAGTTTGTAAAACATCTGTAGGGATGGATTTTCTACTAGTAGCTCTACTTATTTCCGGAATTATAAAGCATTTGTGTATGCAAAACTTTCAGAAAGGGGAAAAAGGTCAAGCAAGTCGGTACTTGAATTTGAGCTTGTTGGCGCGCGAGTAGCAAATGGTGAAAATCAAGCCACAACTGGCCATGGCCATGCCTAGAGTGGCCCAATATGGCACGCCCAACGTTGTGTCAACAGTAGTCAGCACGTGAGAGCCCTGGTACGCCCTTATTTCAGCAGCCTTGAGTCCATAAAATTCCATCAAGTAAATGTAGACAGTCTCCTCATCCCAATCAGAGCCTTCGTTGAAGCTGTCCCGGCATGCCGGGCATTCGTTTTCCGGTGGCCACAACTTCCTTGGCGACTGCCCATTCAATTTAGCTTCCTCTCGAGCCACAAGCTCAGTCACCTGTTGTAAAACGGAAATATAATTTTCCGATTCAAAGCAAATTCCAATGCACCAAAGATTGTGCTATTTGCATATTAAATGATAAGTTATGAGTGTTCAAAAATTTACTTACTGGTAGGTGACCTAAAACCCACTCGAGGTATGTGTCCCAATTGAATACCCGTACCGTAGCTTGATATCAAACACACTACAGTATATTACACGTTCATGCAGAGTGGTGCTTATTAACTACAAGTATTACTTTAATTATATTGCGATCATAAACTATGATCGATCCTTCTTTTAGACGAAGTTCGAAAATAGTTTGATTTAAAAAATAGAGCAACCTGAGAAGTGAAGAAATAGCAGAGGAGCACACCTTGTTATGGGTCCTCCAAAGCCATAATACAACATCCTTCTTGGTTGATGTTGAGTCGGCTGAGTTTCTGGCAAACAGCCATGTCAAGAAGTTAAGCTGACAATAGATTAATAGTGGGTGTCAGACTCACTGTGAGCATGAACCCCTGTTAACAAAAAACATTCCAAAGCTGAAAAAAAGACAACCATGCTCCATTTACAAATGCCGAGTAGGATTTTTTACAAACATTAAGAGTATTTCAACCTCTCGTTGAATTATTCCTCGAAATTAGTTGTTGAAGAGAAAATGATTGGAATCTCTTTTTATTTTCAAACCTTTTTCAATACATGTGGTGCCAAAGCACCTCTTTTATTCACCAATCCCTGTGATGTTGCATTGGCCACTTTGGCAGAATGGAAATTCCAACCGAAATAATTAAGGTCTGACACCCACTAATGGGTCAAATGAATCCTAGGTAATTTGAAACATGGGTACCATTGCACAGAAAACTTTGGGTTGCTTGCCTGGAGGTAATATTCCGAAATTGGTCACGACAGTGATCGCATTTGTAGAAGTCGTCAACAAACGCTTCTATTGCTGTTATGGCAAAGGTGCCTTCAAAGTCTTCTACTCGCACTGTTAATGTATGAAGTAGCATCCACAACCCACAACTGTGAAAAATCAAACACATTCAACATAAGGGGAGAAAAACAAGCACCTCGTAATAAGATCTGTCCCTAAACTCGAGTAAATTCCAAATCGATTTGCTTACTAATTTGCTTGGTTATGTGATACTATTAGTGAATATCACGTCCAATTCCAACGAGGGAGTCCATTCAACTTCGCTGGAATAGGTCATTTTTCCAACCAAGTTGGGTGGACTCTCTCGTGGGGGAACAGAACATGCTTTCCACCAGTGCGATATGTAGTCTACAATACATTACATTGCACACATGATATCACGGCGGCTTGGGTGACGGATGTAGTGTGAGCACAAAGTTCACCTGTAACCACGACCTTCTCCATCACAGGTTTCCTGAACACACCAAACTAACATAAGAATTGCTGTCCATATCCGATTGTTTGACTAATAACATCAGCAGGTCACTACTTCAATAATAGCATCAGGGGTAAAGGATATCTCAATTCTGAACTAGGAAATAATAGAGAATAACATAGAATTCTGATGTTCTCTTTCTAAATGGATTTAGGAAAATAACAGTTTATGAGACAAACCCAAAAGCCACGAGGCAAGTCTGGACCGCACAATTGTTGATCCCTCAAAATCTGAACAGGGGCCTGGCGAAGGGGCCACCATTCCGCTAAATTCTCCAACACTTTAGCACTTCCTTTTCGACACCTAATAATCCACCAAATGATCATCACAAAGACCCCATTAGATTGACAAAGACTTAAATGGGTGTCAAATTCATGTAATTCTCATGTTAAGGTAATTTTAGTATGACCCAATTGTTGTAAACTTACAACATATTAGCTTGATATTATTCTCGCAACTATTCACTTTGGGCAGTAACTTAACACTAGCTTAACATTGTCTTCCTATTGATCAAAGTGTTCTATTAGATCAACATTACTTTACCATTAATAACTTTCTGGTTTTGGTTTTGATAGGGATAACTGAGATGATAGACTATCCCTGGTTAAATATAGTGTTGCAAAGCAAAAAATCAAATAGCCTCAAGATAGAACTTGTGCCAGTAACTTCGCATTGCATTAGCATATGCAAGTTACGTATACGTAGAGATGAACACTATTTACCAACTACCATCTACCAATAAATACATACACACATCAGAAGAGGACGACAAATCAGTGTGGGCAGCACCTCTCAGAGGGATGATGCCTCTCCAAGAGATGCAAAAACTGGATAAAAGAGGCCCGACTGGATGCCCGCATCATCTGTATAAGTCAAAAATGAGAGTCACGGGAGTTCAAGGTCGAGAAAACTGCTAGATTCGTACTTTAGCCAATCGAAGCGCTAATTCAAACACATGAAGCTAACAAGTAACGTAATACAATTTCACAAGCAACCATACGGTTTATGTGCAAATAGAAGGGAATTAAACGCACAAAAAGAATTGAAGTCTTTTCCAACGAGAAGTTTGGGTCTTGCCTTCAAATCCATCATATATGAAAAAGCATACGCAGTTGCTTCCTCCACATCATGCAGCGTTGCAGGCAACTTCTCATCACAACAAGGCAAATAAAAACGCAAATCAGGTTACCGGTCAAATCGAAAACTATGATCGACAATAATATGGAAAAATACTTACTGAATTTGATATGAAACTTGACAGGCAATGGTACAATGCATGCAAACAAATTTGATCATTCTGACAATCATTTAATGGAAATGCCATACTTTCCAAATTCCAGAGATAGCCGGGGGTGTCCGGTTTGCTGTAGCAGTTTTGAGCCTTTTAAGCTTCGGTTTCTTATCTGTCAGAGAGTATTCTCTAGTTTCAATGACACCATGATTAGAGATTGCAGTGAAGCAAAATGGGAAAGACTGTAAGACTAGGAAGCAGACGCTCACAAGCATGACCAAATAGATTAACGCAAGATCAATTCTAAGATATATAACAAGAATGCAGGATTTGTAAGACATAAGTAATGAATAGGTCCGAACTATGCCTTTTACAGTCCGAACTATGCCTTTTAGTGCACAGGGTACAATAGATAACATCTACAGAAGTTTGACACCTTCCCACAGAAGCAAAGAAGAAGCAGGAGTGCTATGTTTTGTTGGAATCAAGTATACTGGATGACTAAGAAAAATCTATAGCTAAAGCACAATTGAAGATGGTTCCTAAAAAGTCTGGTGACAGAAGATGCTCACTTATTAATGCGCTTGTTGATCCACTCAAGTAAATTTTTAGCAGTGTTCACAGTTCCTCCATCAACGGATTCCAATCCCAACTTTGCAGTAGAAAACCCTCCGCCAGATGCTAAAACCTCTGGAGGTCCCCAATATAGGGTTGGGTACGTTTGGATGTCAAACCGCGAGCAGAGACCCTTATTTGACTACCAGGAAATTACATCGTCAATTCAGCAAGAGTCAACCTTCTGCAAAGTGGCAGGACAAGCATGGACACTAGCCAATGTCGACCATACAAAACTGAAAACCATTCAAAGCATTAACAGACCAAATCCAATCTTCTACACAATTTTGAAATGAGATAAGTTTCCCTGTATTGAGTATAGGCATATCTAGGAACAAGTTTCACCAATAATTTTCAATAAATTGCAGAACAAACGAGACTATTGATTACCTCTAAACCACAATCCACTTTGCTGACATACACCTCGCCCGCATGAACTGCATTTGGGTCGTTAAACAGACACGCCACACGCTCGTAATGAGGCTGCACAATCACAAATTTCATTAGACGCTGATATTGCCATAACAAGTAGCAAACCCCCTTCGAAAGGTATTCTAGAACACTAGCCACGATGAATTCTGCCAACTGCAACGCCATTTCAGGTAGTTTCTGAAGGAAACCCTGCCCATTTCAACATGCCTAGGTTTTCTAATATCCGTCTCGGCGGTGGATTCGCAACTGGTATAAGAGTCTCACGAGTAAGGAAAAATTGATTCGACGGCAAAGTTTGTAACTATTACTAATCCCTTTAAGAGAAACATGTAGTTCTGCTGCTTGTTCAAACTTTTAGTCGCACATTAACATACGAATATGTTCGGTTCCCACAAAACTTGTAAAGAATTGCGATAAAAATCGTATTAAATCAGTGTAGAAGATTCCCCACAGATGAACTCACCTTGTATTCCTTACAAAACGGGTTCCTGCACATACACAATTCCATAGCGTACAAAGCGTTAGAGAATTCAAAAGCTTTCATACCGCCATTGAAGATAAATTATACATAGGAGCTTAAAACTGAATATGGACTAAATATCTTTTGCGAGTCGGGAGGTTTGAGAGGTTATGAGTTATAATTCGAAACTGTAATCTTAAATGAAAAAAACGTTCCAAAGCGAACTTTTTTGGTTCATCGTAAAGTTAACATTAAACTCAACATTATGGATTATAAACCTCCCCTCTCAAACAAAGAAAACTTGACACGTCTGCTTTAACTAGTCATCTTAACATTTTGAATAAGGAATGCGAATTCAAAAGGCCATTATGCAAATCCAAGGGTAAGTCTTACCAGGAGACAAAGAACTCCACTATTGCATAGGGGGTCTTTAATTGGCCTAAGGTTGGCTTGAATATCATGTCGTAAATCTCAACAGCGCATTCCTCTTGCATACCATGAACGCTTACAATGCCTCCCAGTAGGAGAACTCCTACCCATAAGCCCATTCCATATTCCCCCCCTGCCATCCTTTCTTCGCCTTACTTTCCCACCGCCACTATTTGCCAGCCTCCTCTGGTAGCTCCTCCTATGCCAGTTCTGTCGTTAAAGGCCCATCATTATTGAACATACAATGTAGGAAGCTACTGTAGTCTAGAACATTTCAAAAAGGTCCCCATTCCATAGAATTTTTTATTGAAATTGTTGAACCATGCGCGCGCAGCAATGAGGCGCTCCTCGGCGGTGCCCTTTGGGCTCATTGCTGTTGTTGATGTGCTGCTGCGGCAGCTCGCTTTCGCCAGCCGTCATGGCTCCAGGACGAAAACAAACGAAAATAACGACTCTCTCGAATACCCAGAATACAACATGAAACCGAAGGCGACTCTACTCTCTCGTTCTCAAGGAGCTAGAGGTCGCCAAACAACCGCAAGAGCAACCAAGAGCACACCACCACCACGACGACTGCCGCAACAAGAATCTGCTAGAAACCCTTACGTCGAGAATCCCGCCTCCCCATTCGAAGACTTCGTTACCCCCGAATCTCCCCCCATCCATCTATCTAATGCATCTTCCTCCCGCATTCTCCCGAATTTGCAAAATCCTTTGCTTCAAGAGTCTCTGATCCCAATCTCGCCCTAAACCCTGACCCAAATCACTCAATTCCAAAGTCCTTGACCTCGGAAACTTCATCGCCCTCTCCCCCGCCCCGCCCCGCCCGTTTGAATTGATTTCCCATTGGCCCCATTAGTATTGACTCTCCACTTCCCTTCTCTCTCCTTCACCTCCCCCTCTCTCCTTCCTGCTGTACAGTAGCTTACCTCCAAACCTTTCAAGAGCAGATGGTGATCATGGCCTCCGCCTCCCTCTCCCTTTCTCCCCGGGGATCGCAGCTGTCCTTGGCCAACATCCGATTCCTTCCGCTGCCCCAGCGAAGCCCAAGCCCACGTACACTTAGAAGATGCACAGCCAGGCAGAGGACAAAGAGATGGATGCAGAGAGGAAACGATGATCGCGGAGTGCCGATCATCGATGTGAAATGATCAGGCTAGCTCCACCCACCCACAACGCCAAGTCACGAATGAATAGTATTCTCGACTCGAACAACGCATGAATGCAGAATTGAATTGAGGTTCAAATTCAGAGCCGCCCGGCTCTAATTGAACTATCATACCTGTCGAGTTCCATCCTCCCTTCCCTTCCCTTCCCTTCAGTTCCTTTCCCTTCGCTTCCTTTCCCGTAGATGGAAATGCGCCGCGCTTGGGCAAGGGGGGTAGGCAACGGCGAGGGCGAGGACGGAGCAATCGCCGTCCGAAGCTTTCAGTTGCGAAGTCCCCTTCAACTTGTTGGCGCAGCCACAGTGGCCGGGGGGATGACAAATCGCCTTCGATCGTTTCTCATTCATCGGGGGGAGGCTGATTAATTATTGGAACAGGGACCCAAACTCACTGTTTTGAAAAGGACATCGCCAGCCACTTAACCCATAAACGGCGCAGAGCACGTTTTTCTGCCGATGAATGACAAAGAATCTCTCCATTCAGTTGATGTGTGTGGGACAGAAGTGCAACTATTCATCCTCCAAATTTTGTGTGAAAAGGGAACGTTTTCTACAGTAGTAGGGGTAGTCACACCTTCTTCACTCCGGAGTTGAAGAAGGGAGAACACGTACATGGCGGTTTGGGATTCGGTTGAACTTGTCCTTTCAAGAGAGAACATACTTAAGTACGTATATCTTCAACACTCCCACTCTTCACCTCCCAAGGTGAAGATTGGGAGTGCGGAAGATATACGTACTTAAGTATATTCCTTTATGCTCTCTTTTTCCTTTTTGAACCAGCACTTTTCCCTTTGTCACTCTAGTTTCACTTCATTGTTCACTTCTAGGTAAATGGATTTTCCATTTTTTCATTCTTCACTCTAAATACATCTTTTAGGGGTGTCACATCTTCTTCACCTACCATGGCTTTCCATTGGCTCCTCCAAACCCTCTCCAACTTCTCATTCTCCATTCTTCAAGTGCCAAGTGAAGAAGGTGTGACTACCCCTAGTGTGTCTTCCAATGAGCACTTTTTCATTTTTTAAGCCAACAATTCACACGGTGACAAAACAAATGATTTCTACAGTGATTGGTCCAGCGTTCAAGGGTTAATGTCTAAATGCCCAAGCCTTTTCAAGTGTGTTTTGACTATGAAAAAAGAGCATAGGCTTATAGTTATCTCCAAGAAAGAAAATTGTTTTTTTCTTTCAAAATCTAACCGTACAGATGTTTAAAGAGCTTGCTTATTAATATGCTCACTAATTTTGAGTTCAAAATTGCCTAGGAGTTGTGAGATTATAACAAGAAAAATGTACATTTTCTATTTTTAGTATATTATCCCTCCCCACAATGTTTCAAAAATTTGCACATAATCTTTTTTTGGAATTGGAGGTGACACAAATAACTACAAATTGTGTTAGCACACTATAATGCACTTTGAAAAAACTTACTTTCACATGAAAAGATATCAAATTCATTACACAATCCACCTTACAATTGTTGAAATGCAATTTTTTTATACGTATATATTGCAAATAACTCCAAATCAACACTTGCATGTTTAAATTTTCAATCGTGAAAATCGTGAAAATACTTTACTTTTTCTATTGGACCATTTTCAAATTAAATGGATAAGTACAAGTTTTTAGATCTCAAATCAAGTGAAATTGGCAGACTTTGCTCAAAGTCAAGAAATGACGTAAAATTAGCAAGATTTACTCTTCCACTTATAAATGGCGAAACTCAACTTGGCAGAGTTGGGCACTCCCAAACATGTCATAGGCCATTTTTTACCTTCCACGATTAAAACAACAACAAAGAGGGGGGTAGAAAGGAATTTTTTTAGCAACTCCTTGGCCCCCTTTCCCTGCTTCTCCTATGTGGTGTTTGCAAAGCCTCTAGGGTATGTATGGCTCCTACAAAGTCTAAAGTTTGTTTATTGTGTACAAGTTTACAAGCTTATGCTTGGAATTTAGGTTTACATTAATTTTTTAAATTGTT
Source organism: Rhytidiadelphus loreus (assembly GCA_947034895.1). Classification (NCBI taxonomy): domain Eukaryota; kingdom Viridiplantae; phylum Streptophyta; class Bryopsida; order Hypnales; family Hylocomiaceae; genus Rhytidiadelphus; species Rhytidiadelphus loreus. The sequence goes on along the minus strand of OX344761.1, from coordinate 48,413,458 downwards.
GAATCCCAACAAGTTGAGGGGTTGGGCTTAGGGTTTAGGGGCTCTCTCTATTTTGCTACTTGCTTCCAAGTTATTTTATGGGTTTTGTGAGCACGGAGGAAATGGAGAAAGAGAGTTTTCTCCAAATTGTTCTTTCAAGTAGTTCATCACCTTTGTTTGGTGGATTGAGTTCTCAAGCTTCTCCTCCCCTTTCTTATATTCCTATAGGTGCCCCTCTACCCTCACGTCCACAAGTAGGACCATAAAAGCGACATTGGAACAATGTCACTATTAGATTTTTATTGTCGCAGTGCAAAGAACATGTAGAGGCTCACAATACTGTTACAAAACAACAACATTAGTAGGTGATAATTCACAAGATTCTCATTGTACTATCTCCTGTGTTTTGTCTGTCAGGTTTTGCCTCCCAGTTTTTTTTGTCATGGTACATAGTATGTGTAATGGCAGTAACTGCTAATTTTGAGCTCATTGTCATTGTGACAAACTGTCACAATGAGCTCAAAAAAAATTAACTAATTAAATTTTTTTTTAACTCCCTCCCAAATCCCCGGGTTTTAGAAAAATTATTAATTAAAATTAATTTCTAAATTTTTCGTCCCCCCTCCTTTTATTTGTAATTTTTTGAACAAGTATACAATGGCAAACAATATGGGACAATGAAAACTATATACCGTATTAGTATACCATATTCATTTCTGTACATGTATTCATATATGTATTTGTATTTTGTATTTGTATTCATATATGTACATGTACTATATTCCAATATCAAGTACTATATTCATACAATATCCGTAACCGTACTCTGATTCATAACCGTATATTGTATCCATATATCATATATGTATTCGTATTTGGATGGATGATTCAGATTAAATCTCGAAGATCAATGGCTTAAATTTTTTTGAAAAATTGATGACGATTTCAAAGGTAAGCATTTTAAAATAAAAAAATCAACGGCCTTGAAAAATTTTGAGGGAAGAGGAGGGCAACTAATACCCTTGCTCACTCTTTTGGGTACATTGTTTCAATTGTCACTATGCACTATGAAGTGGCAGTAACTGCCAGTAGGTGATAATTCACAAGATTTTAATTGTACAATTCCCTCAAAAATATAAACAGAAGGTGAAATCGTTGTCTGGCAAGTGAGAGAATTTGCAAAGCATGTATTCAAAGATCAAAAAGTTGAGGATCCAAATGGGAACCGGTGTCAGAGCCAATGGTGCCAAATTCATTTGGTATGATGAAATTTATGTGATCCTCAACCTCACAACAAAGTCCAACGGTGTACCAAGAGGAATGGACCAAGGTGTACCAGTGCCAAGAATAAAGACCTCAAATACACCCATTGAGCTCTCTAAGGAGCATGGCAAATATGGTCAATTGCAGTCACCACCGCGTTGTGTTCTAACTTCATCTGTTGGCAGCGGCTACGATAACACTAAAAGTAGTACATAAACATGTATAGCAAATTTAGTTGGTTATCATGGCAAACGTACTTCTTCAAAACATGTTAAGAGGGACAGAGTTGACCAAAGTTTAATGGATACATTAGATAGGCTAGTTGATTTTATTGCTAAAATTGAGAAGCTTGTGATTGAAGCTTTCATGACCATGCACAAAGATAATAAAGGCAAACGTCAGATCGAACATGAGGAGAATAGAAAATTGGAGCTTGAATTGTTCTAATTGTAGCAAACTAGTAGTGAGCATATGGTAGTTCTATTTGCAAATGTTTCATTACAAAAAATTTGAGGCCAAAACAAGGCCGTTTAACTTTCGTCCCCCAGTGCAAATACATGGGAAAATAAAAAAATTATTTTTTTAAATTATTTTTTTCCTCGAAAAAAACAAAAAACAAAATTGAAATTGCCAAATTGATGCTGAATTAGAGATTGCTTTTTGGAGGTAGAAGCACTTCTTCAAACAATTTTTAGTAAATTTTAGTAGGAAGAAAAAAAAATTGGGATCTCTAACTAAAGTCGTTTCATATTTTTTGGACCTATATAGAATTAATTATAAATTTTCAAAGTTGAAGCGCAATGGTCACTAAAATGTTTCATTCCATGTGAATTTTAACAATACTTTTTGCAATACACAAGGGAGGTCTAAATTTCAATATTGTACATTTGTAATAATAAATCACTTTCACAATATTTAAAAACCATGACAATCAATTATTATAGTCTTTCAATCCATAAGTGATATTGTTAGATTTTCTTTTTCATTTCACCATGGATTATGTTCCAACCATGATGCAAATAATATATTTCTTATGGCCTCTCCTTCCAATTTTGTTGTTAGACTTTCATAAGGAAGTTGCATCTTTCCAACATGAAATTCAACATAAGGGTCATGTTGAAGTCTAACATTTGTAGATACAGACACACACTGCCTCTTCAACTCACAATAGGCTAAGGTAACAAGAGCAGCCTTATCAACTGACATATTGAATCCTTTAAAAGTGCGCCAATAATTTTTTAGAGATTCAAATTAAATGCCTATTAGATAACTACTCTATCCTTGATTCTACCACTATTGACAAAGGAGTCAAATCTCCGTAAAATACTAATTATTTTTTAATAAGGGATGAAATGGAAGTGGAACTTGTTGAATATGATGAACAAAAAAATGAAACAAAAAAAAGCATACCTATTGTAATCCACCATTGTTGGATTACCCGATTTGAAAATTTGGAGCACATACGGTTAGCTCGAGTAAACAATGTCACCCATTAGACTCAGGGGGGTCATTTAGAGTGTTCATTAGAAACCACATGCAAACAAAACTTTGGACCCCCTATATACTTTTTGAATTTTAAATAAAAATAAATAAATAAAATATGAATAGATTTTTCTACTTTGAAAGTTTATGTTTTGAATTATTGATATTTTTATTTGTTAATAATAATTAGTTACAAATTTTTGAAGTAAAAAGATACACTGTAGAACTGAAAAATAACTTTCACATCCCTATATTATATAAGAAAAAATTGTCTAAAAAATGAACAAAAAATTCCTAAAAATAACTCGTTATTGAAAGCTCATTTTGAGTTGAATATTGATTCAATGGTCATCTAAATGTGTTCTCTATAATTATTTGAGTTGAAAAACATGCCATTTTAGTTCATTTTCAACCTCTTCTAGAAATTATTTCATATTTTATTTGAGTTGGAAATTTTGGCAATAGAAAGCTATAGTCATTATTAAACAATGTTCAAAATTTTAGGTTGAAATTATAGTTTATTAGAAACCACTTGTTCACACGTGGTTTGTTATAGTAGAACTAAGTGCACTCCCCGAGCAATTAGATAAGGCCTAATATCCATTCCACTCGAATGGATGACTAGTGTTGATAAAATTTGTCTTATATTTAATTGTGTAGCCATGAGGTGTGTGAATAAAGTGGAAGAATAAACCATCCTCTCTAGTTCCTTGTGCAAGACATACAATCATTGTATATTTCTGAATAGTAGACTCACCGCATCCTTATAAGTTGTGCATCCTAGCACAACTTACACCATGTGCTAATTGATATAGAACAAACTTCACTTGTTTTCTAACTGGAATGGGGGGTCTTACAAATTTAATAGAAGAGGGACACAAAAAGGGTGTTAATCAATCAACTAAAACCTCAAATGCTAAAAAATCCATACAATAAGTTTGTCAATTCCTCATATCCAACATTTGTAGAAATGTATACCGTACATCGCCTTCAACAACGTTGTGGTGTATATATTGGCGTAACTCAATCCACCACATGCAACATGGAAAACATTGCTTCCAAACCATGCCAGCAGTAATTGGAAGTAAATGTTATAACCCTAAACCTCCCTCAATTTGAATTGGAACAATGGGCACTACAGGACGACATCATCTACAATCAAAGAAGGGTAAGAGTACAACTACAAACGCAAAGAAAACCAAGAAGGTGTAGTTGGCCATCTTTGCAATCTACTTGCCACAATTTTGAGCATTCAGACAAAAACAAGAAAATACTTCACTTGTAAGAAGAGATGGAAAGTTTAACAAAATCCATAAATCCCTAACCTTGTAAATATAGGCAATAAAAAATAATAACAAAAATGCGTGTGGGAGGTGTGTAGTCCAAATGTCATTTTCTATTTTGGCCGATTGGGTGTTTTCCTTGTCTTTTGGTTTGTTTAGCCAATTGGTATAGTTATTTAAAGGCTTACTATTAGTATTTACCGAATGCGAATGGAAATCTCATGTACTAGGATTTTAAAAGGTATTTGGAAGCCGATTGGTGATTATGTTGGTTGGTAGTCTAGGTACTTAGGCTCTATGTTTTTCAATTGTGATTTAGTCTTCAATGCAATGTAGCAAGGCTTCCGATCGTGGAAGTAAAAACAATTGTGTGTGTACTTTGTAAATTTGTTAATATAGAGAATGTTTTGTCAATTGTGTGTATGCTGGATGTGTGGGTGATTGCAAGAAACACTTCACGTTTTTTTTGTCCCCTTGACCTTAGACAGGTGGTTTTTTGCTCATAACTTTTGCATTGTGTGTTCATATTCTATGAAACTTGAAATTAAGGTACATGTGGTAGTTTCAAATGTTGAGTAATTTTTTGGGTTTTTTAAAAATTATTTTACCATTTTAAAACTGCCCCCGATTGGATGTCTACTTTGGCCATTTTGAAGGTTTTTAGTACTATTTTTCACCCAAAAATACGAATTTGAAGCTCAAAATTGGTATACTAGGACTTCTACTAAAGTTACACAAGCTTACCAAAGATTTTCTAAAAATAGTTAATTTTCCATCTTCCACGTGTGCTCAAAGTGCACTACCTTTGCGCAAGTGTAGAGAACACAATTTTATTTTCCCAATAGTGAAAATTAGTGAAAAGGAGTATCTATAAGTTAGGAAAAATGGGGGTTTTCTTGAGAATTTTTTGAATTTTTTTACTATTTTTTACGAATTAAATTTCAAACTATCTATTTTCTTGCATTTTTCAACCCTCTTTGACCGTGCATAACTCTTAGAGATAAAAAAAATTTAGGTCTGAATTTTTGCACATATGATTTTTTTAATGCTTTACACATTATTCATATTTTATTTTATTTAAAAAAAAATTATTCCAAAATCCACAAACAGGAGTGAAATGGCCGTTTTGAACGAAAACCGGCAGGTGTTTCTTGCAACTACCCATGTGTGATTGTGTTGTTTGTAAGAAGCTATTGGAATTGGGTTGTAATGTGTGAATTTTATAATGAGATGAACTAATAGAAGAAGTTACAGAAACCAATCGGAATTGGAAGTTGTGAATGACGGCTGTGAGAGAAAGTGAAGAATTAAAACCAATTGGATTATTGAGATATTGAAGTTGAATCATAAGCCAATCGGGATTCTTTGTGATTGAGTGTAGTTGGCAGAATAATACCGATTGGAGAGAATTGCATAAAAATAATAATAATAATAATAATAATAATAATAATAATAATAATAATAAAATAAAAATAAAAATAATTACAAAACTAATAAATAAAATGAATAAAAAGGAACATAATAAAGAGACTATAAAAAGATGTACGTATTGTCAAAAGATGGATGGCTTGAAGTTGAAATGTCAAAATCAAGAGAAAGAAATGATAAAAATAAATAAAAGGGCAATTGGAAAAAAGAAGGAAGAAAGGCAAAACATGGAATCGATTGAAGAAAGGAGTTAGCCAAGAGAATCAATCAAATTGTGGATAAGTGATCCTAAAATTATTACCTATTAAAACATAGTAGGAAAAGCTTAGATCTATTGAAATCTTGCAATTGGTTCCTTAGGAAATATAAAGATTCCGTATTGATATAAGACCTACCTCCTAGTGTTTGAATTTAGGTTCAATAGGTGATTTATTTTAATAGGAAATAAATTCCATCTACAAGGTGAAAATAACCTTGACCTAGTGTTTTTCACAAGTGTTTGACCTAAGCCAACGCCATGTATGAGGTGCATCTGTTGCTTGAGATAGCATGTGGCACCCCACCATGTGGCTAGGCGAAGTATTCATCTACCATATGTATGGGATGATTGTTGTTGTAGGTGATGACATCAACTACAAGTGTTAGTCCCTAAACCTATGTGAATTTCTTGCTAGCAAAAGACTAAAAAGCAACATTAACTAAAAAGGTCTCCTAATAATTCTTACTATTCTAGTTTTAACAATGCTATAATTATATAGTATTATAATCAAAGGAAAATTATCATCAGTGAAAATTTGGAGATGGTAGTTCCAATGTTTTATAATCACCATTGCTAAGGCCTAATACAAAAGAATAGAGTCACAACTCTTGGCTAAATTTTTGATTGGCTTCTAGCTCTACTTCAACAAATATAGACAACTCTACTACAGTTTCTGAAGGGAGTAGGAGGGCGGCTCTATTGCTATGGGTGTTCAATAAGTTTCAAGCTCACAACGTCTAATAATTTTTGCATCTACCTTATATTTGCATCATGATATCTATTAAATTCCATTGACTTCTATAACTTTTTAGCTCATCGATCAGTTCTTGATCAAGCTAGCTTGTAGTACTCCATAGAATTTTGTCTTACTTTTAGAAGATTGACTAGTGGTCCAAATAACAGGTTTCAAGTATTGATGAGTTAGTAAAGTTAAATATGAAGCTCGACGTTTCTAACATTTGTGAATAGGTGCTTTAGCTACAACCTTTCCTTGAATTCAATTATGTGATCTATTGAAACTAGGAACAAGGTTGGAATAGATCAATTATAATTGTAAAGAATTTATGAATTCAAGTCAGAACTTTGTTCCACCAAAGCAAGTTCTTTCAATTTGGAACATGTACACAAACACACAAAGAAAATGAAGTAAAACTCCCCTACCAGCATTTGTGAAATTCCTACTAGTAACTCAAAATGTTGAACCGTGAAAAGGAAAAATGGAAAAAAGGAGCACAATCCATGCACAATTTGAAAGTTATACTCTATTCCAAAATTTGCCCTCACATGCAAACAATGACAATGGCAATACCATATACCTCATATCAACGTCCACTACACCAACGAAAATCACTCACACCATCAATTCAAAGATATTGAACCCTAAAATTCAAAAAACATCAAACATAGAACTCTAGAAATTTCACACACAATGGCAAGAGGCAACGTAATGAGGATAGGATGTAATCAAGCTAGGATTTCTTTTTCTACTTCTCTAAAGAAACAGTGACTACATGGCTCTCTATCTACAAATGTCTCACTCAACCCTAAACAAAACTCAAAATTTGAAGTAGGTGTACATCTTGCAACATGCGCATGACAATTCTCTAGTTGCCTACCTTCAAGATTCTAGTCGCCCTCCGTTAATCCTTGTGAACAAGCAAAATGAAACCTCCGAGTAAGTACACAAGAAGTCCTTGAAATGGCAGTGCAACTAACAAAAAAACCCTAGGAAAACCCTACGATTGTGAAAAGAGCAACTTTGAACATGCAAATTAGCAGGGCAAAACCTTAAACCCTTAGACCTCCATGGCCACCAGAAGTGAAAGCGCAAGCAATTCATAGAACGTGAACATCATCTGGAATCCATAATCCCTTCTACTTCCGTTTTACAGCATTAAACCGTGCCATCCATATATTGCAAACTAATTTTATGAACGCAATTGTTTGAAGAAGAGATGAAAAGGGCAAAGATGCCAATTGAAAGCATGGCTGCCAAAACCAAGAGTAAGAGAAGTTTTCGTAAAACAGATTGCTAGTGTGACTGCCCAATACTTCCAGACCGTCTTATTTGCCTACCTAGAACTTTTCACATCATCTGGAAAGTGCAGACCACTGTCATTATATGTCCCTGCATTATACGGAAATTACAAGAACACCCTCCCACAATGTGAAACAAACTCGCCCCTAAAACACGAAGAATTTTTAAATTTTAACACCGATGCTCCATATAGTCAAGTGAAAACAGGCCTTAAGCAATTCAAGACGGTTTTCATTATTATATTGAATGTTTTTAATGGAATCTTGCTAGTAGTCAAAATGGGATTCTAGATTCTCTTAGAATGCATTCTCAATGAATAAACTATAAATTTTCAAAGTCCTCAAAAGGGTTGTTTCTAAAAATGTATCTAGACTCTCATAAATAGTAAGAAAACATTTTAGGCAAGAATTTATAGGGGTTGGTTTTAGAGAAAGGTCAAAATTAGATGTTGTTACCTTAGAGCTTGTCCCTATTTTGTGGTTGAGTAGAGCCCCCTATTTCTCAAGGACCAACCATCACTCTTGTAAGCCTAGACACATGTAGAATGTTCACAAGTAAAAATGATACTTCTTGGTTTTAAAAGTTTGTCCTCATGGATTTTTTTCCCCAATATTTCAAGCAATTTATCTTGCATCCTTGACTAGACAAATGAAGTCATTTACATTTAACAATTTGTGAATTTTGTATGAAACATCATTTATTCATCTAGATGTATGAACATTTATCCAATTGTGGATTATCATCATATTTGAAAATCTTTTAGTTGAATTTTAGCAATTGTTAATAAACCTAGAATTAGAGAATATTTTACAAAACATTATAATTTATTTCTCTAAAATCACTTGTGAGCAAATATCTTTCTAAAAAATGAAATTGTCACAAATAAAATCCTTGCCAATTCTTTGTTTTAGAACCTTTGCAACTAGTGTCATGCCTTATCAATAAGGTAGATAATTCCATTGTTGGCATTAGATAAAATTATCTTAAAACACTATTTAAGCTTATTTGCATGAATAGATCTTAACTTTGAAGCTCTCTCCTCTCATCTCTCCTACATTCATTTTTATCACAATGAACATAATGTTTTAGGACAATTTTTTGTCCACATACCTTTTTACTCATCCAAAATATTTCTTGAATCCTTAAAAGTCAATTTTTTTCATGAGTGCTTTGATGAAATTGAAAAAGTAATATATTTATACTAAAAAGGTGACAAATTTTGAATTGTTATGAATTTTAAAAGTGTTTTGCCAAAATAGCCCTCAAAACTTCAATATGTTTCTTCCCTAAAAAATCAAGAAAAATGCATATGCTATATTGTTTATCTTGCTCTACTTATATAGTCACATTGTTATCCTAAAGAAGGCCTCATCACAAAGGCCCTAAACGATCACTTTTTAGATGATTTGACATCCAAAAGGTAGAGGATTCCTTTGAAGGTCAATACTTCACTTCTACATTGGCATTGTGGCAACTTTAATATAGAATTGGGGCTCTCAAGGGGAGACACTACATGACAAAATTCACTTGTAAGTGTATCCAAAGGATATTTAGTGTGCGGTACAACTTTTCCTTCTTTCTTTTATGATACCCTAATGTTGTATGTAATTTTCTAACATTGTATATTAAATTTGGAGCTTCTATTTGTTATAAAAAATTTCCTTACTTTTTCTACAAGGATATGTTGTTGAAAAAATAATAGTATCCTACTAGCAAAGCAAAGTACAAGGTGGAATTTTTGAAATTGTGGTTTTCAAAGTGTAGAATTCCACAACATTGTATACATTCACTCTTTGATAACCCAAGTCTATGATTCAAAAAGAAAATCAAAACATATGAACAAATAACAAGATACAACAACAAAAGTAGGAAGAAAATAACATTGCCATTAAAATCCAAGCACTAAAACACACATGGACATCATTGGGTTATTAAGCCATTTCTTTTTGCTACATTAACCTACAAAAACAAATTTAAACAAGAAAAAAGGTCTCAATCTACAAATCAGCACTTGTAGCTATTTCAAACACACTTTTCTTCCACAAACAAGCCAAAACTCAACTACTCATGATACAACTACATTGTCTTAGAATCACAACAACAACCACTTTCACTTTCAAGAGCCTAAAAGCGCCAAATGCACAACATTAAAGGACCAAAGAATCCAACCCACACCGAAAAAATGAAGATAAGGTTGTCTTGTAGAGACATTAATAAGTACCACTAAAACCAATAGATTACACATCAAATTACAAACAACATCAAGGGAAGCAAACAAACATATTAAATGTATATGTACTTCAAATGAAAGTATATAAAGGTTCAAAACACTTGGATCCAATTATGAGATCCACAACATCATCTAACATTGTGTCAAACCATCATCTAAACTTGGGGCTAAGTTCCAATCTTGCAAATCAGACCTCTACTAAATCTAAAGTGCAACAAACCCTAGATGGAACTTCAAGCTACTAATACTAGATCCCGTGCCCAAGGTGTTGTTTGGTCTATTTCTTGATTTAATTCTTAAAGCCCTAAAACTGCGTTTTCTGGCAACATAGCAATTTTGGGTTGCTCACTACTAATGAAATTTTTATTTTTATAACTTTTGACCAAGGAGTAGCTTTAATCCCTAAAGTCCCATTGTCCCTACGGGTGACAAAATGGATTTTGGGCAGGCTCCTATGATATGAATTTTTACAATATTCAAATTGAAATTTAACTCAATTTTCGATATTTTTGGAATAAATAAATAAAAACATAAGTTGTAGATGTTTATTAGAACATTACAACCATTGGGATTGGCATTTTTCAATTTCATAAATAAATTATTAACAATTTAGTATTTTGAATCATTCTCTAGTTCTTTCTACTTATTGTTTTTTCCCTATATGTTGTACAATTCCAAATGATCTAAAACTTTTCAAGCATGTAATCAACTTGCCTTGAATAATGAATCCAAAAAGCACTACTATTTTGGACAATTTTTTATACAAATGTGACCATGTGAAGTACATCTACCCGATTTTTTGAAAGGCCAAAAAAAGGATTTTTGTCACTTCAAATGCTAGTAGCTTGCAATCTACACAATGAAATTTTTTGAAGTTTTTTCCACTTCTTCTCAAACTAGCTTACTACAAGATCTTGCAGTTATAAATGTCCAAAAATGTATTCTTTTTTTCTAAAATTTGGTACATCTACTAGAAATGGCAGTTTTGGAGTGTTTTTGGTAAAAACATGTGAAAAAACTTTACATATTAAAGATATACTTGTTTTTTTATTATAGAAAGTAACGCAACTTTATTTTCAACACCCTAAGTTAGTTACAATGTCCCAATTGACCAATTATATCTTTGTCAAGAAAAACACTATAACTCATGTATTGATAATCTATAATTCATATATTGATATAAAAGAATATTGAGTACTTTGGACACAAGTGCATGATGGAGATTATTATATATATACTAAATATTTGTATCAACTTGTAATCTCTAGCCTATTTGATGATTTTAATTCTAATTTTTGTTGCAACTATGCATTTTTATGCTAAAATTATTACTAAAATCTTCAAAGGAAAAAAATAGACAACAAATTGGTAGAAATCTATAAATAGTTTTGCTAATACAAGTCTACTATGGGTTGAAATGGTTGTGTTGAATTTGTAGTAAGACTAATACAAATTGCGTTAGTTTTGTATTGGTTCTTTTTGTTGCAAATATTTAGATTGATTGAATTCACAATTCTCCTTTCTAATAGAACGGCAAATCAAAGAATTCTTCACATGTATTTTGGTCAATTCATTTTTGGGAAAAAATGACACATTATTGGTGGTCAGTGCAAAAACATATAGTTTTTCATTGTTGTGCATAGGATGGACTATTTTTGTCCATTTGGATGCCAAAGTACTTTTCTTAACTTCCTAAATAATTGCTATGTAAACCAAAAGCATTATCCAAGATTGTAGAGTAATGAAATGAATCTTTTGTTATGTGTAGAAACTACATGGTGGTGTTTATTGAATTTGCAAATCATCACTTTTCAACCCAATTCCAATCCTTTCAACCCCAATTTTTTTCCAGAGGGGCACTAAGTATTGATCTTAGAATTATAGGTGAATCCAAAGATAGGACATCTTAAAAACAATGAAGAAAAGAACTTGAAATATGTTAATTGTACTATAAGATACCAAATTTTTTTATTGATGACGTTAGCCTAGTTATTGTCATGATTTCCTCAAGTTTTTGTTGTTCATTTTATTTTAGGAATAATTTATCTATAGTTTTATAAAAAAAAATTATTCATAAAAATTAAAAATTAAAGATAAATAAATAAAAAATCTATAAATTTCACACCATAAATCATTTGGAAAAAATTAAAGCTTGCAGTGCGCCACAATTTGTTTTGGCAGCAATGCAATTACTATGAAAAAGTTATTAAAAAATAGTTTTTTAATACAAAGGGGCACTACTAGTGCCACATCATATATATATATATATATATATATATATATAATACAAAAATAATAATATTAATAAATAAATAAAGTTATTATTTTATTTCCTTGTATTTGCATTGCAGACAAAATTCAAACAACTTTCTAACGGCCTTCTTTATGGTTCAAATTTTTTGTTATGTCAAATGCCTCAAAACAAAGTCTATGCACCCTTCCTTAAAGGGTTATTTCTAATGGCACCATGAACATGACCAGGGATGTAAAGTTTTGAAGATCTCACCATAACAAAAATAAATAAATAATGTATAGATAATACATTCAATAAAGCTCATTTGACTCTAAATCAACGAGTGTTTTTTGTAGCAACACCTAACAACTATAAATATGTATGAGTGAGGTGCAATTTTTAGTCATATATAGATATATTACAAATAGTAGTATTTAAACAAGTTTAAAAGGTCAGAATTTAATTGTTGGATTTTCTAAATTATGTCCTAATTCCAATGTCCTGGTGTTTAATATTCAACACATTTTTTATACAACCTCAAAATCAACTAATCTTCCCTTATGCAATTTTTGGTAAATGTACCCTATCAATTTGGTCCCTTCTGGCTCATGACTTGTTCATGCAAGAATCTAAAATTTTAAAAATTGTGGTAAAGACATTGATAGATAAATAGTTCACAAATTTTCAAGTAAGACAAGTGCTTGTATGGTAAATGCACCTAATTGTGACATATTTCTAAAACCGCATCCTATAGATTCTTGTTTGAAACATACAATGTTTATTTATGAATGCCTAAAATCAATTTTAACTATACTTATTTTTAGCACTTTGAGACTACATACTTCATTCAAAAATGCATGCTAAGAAAATAAAAAAATTCAATTTTGACTCCCAAAAATATTTGACAAAAAATTTAATTTGATAGTAAGAACCATGTTCAAATGCTTAATCATTCAATTTTAGGTGCAATTACCTTACTCCTAAGCAATGCATTTTAGTGCATCAAAGACATGGGCTAATTGATGGATATAGACAAGAGAAAATATTAATTGAATGAGTTGCTTTTGAGCATTTTAATAGCATTAAATATCAATGAGGTAAATCTTTCTACAATTCAATTATTTTTTCTATTTATAATGTAAACTTGCTCCTATTTTGTGTTTTTAGGAGCACATATATAATGAATATTTTCTTATAAGAGAGTATTTTTGGGATATGCATAGAGATGTGAAAAGATCTTTGGATATAAGAGCCAATCATCAATCTTTTAGATCATATTTTTTTATCATTGTAGGGGAAGTTGTATAGATTTGTAGTAACACTATACAAATTTGTTTTCATTCAATGATTAATGGTTGTAGAAATTTTACAAAGTCATGCTCACACCTATACCACTTGCTAGTTGCTACCATACCCTATAGCTAGGGTCATCAAAAGATATTTTAAAGAATAGCTAGGTTTAAAAAAAATAGTTTTCTTTTTCAATTTCTTTGTGCGTATGGGACTGTAATTCAATCTTTCTATTCTTAACATATACCAAATCATTGTTTTTCAACTTTAATTCATTATTCACCAAGAAATGTCAATTGTATCCAATGGATACAATAATAAATAATAGGACTGTAACATGGTGTGCAAATAATTGGGAACAAGAGTCAATAAGTTCTATGAGATGATTGGATTCACATCCCTAAACAATTTGTTGGTTTTACAATCCTCTAGTACCTTAGAATAATTACAATCCACCTCTTAGTTGGCTTCAAATTCTTGTTCAAATTCTATGCATTGCAATGCTCATGTTGTTGATTTAGCTTTATCACTATTAAATGTTAGCAAATACATGATAATAGATAGAATCAACAATAATGAACCGGAGACCGGCTGTAAAAGTTGCAAAGGTCAAGGCAAAAGCAACTATCACTATTCCCCAATGCCACGTTAATCGCCGCTTTCCAAACTTCTTGCCTTTCACCTGCAAAAAATATAGAATTTAGAAGTTTATACTTGAAAACATTATCCTTCAATTCCAAGTCTATTTTTCATGTTATGAGTCATATTTTGTTTTTTCTTTGCTTTCATTTCAAATAAATGTATAGAACAGTTAATAGTCATCCCACCATTCCACCATTCTAGAGGGAGAAACTCAAAAGTCAAATCAAGTGAAGTCATATTGATTATCAAAAACACTCACTTTTAGGATGTTATAGGAAAATAAACAAAAAACAAGAACTAAATTTGGACTTAAAAGATATCTCTATTGTAAACTATATCATTGACTTAAATAGAGATTGAAGTAGGAAAGTAACCTTGAGATACATATGATGGACCAATCCCGCCTCCAATGAAAATGCAGCCAAAGCTCCAGTGAGAGCAACAAAATCTCCAAAGAAGGGGAGCAAAGCCCCAAGGAAGGTGCTCAATGCAATGTATGTAGTGCGAGTGACCAAACGCACAATCATACAATGATATGACCATTCATGGCTTCCTTTCTTCACAAAATATGTGTCCATGAATTCAAAAATGGGAGATGCATAAATCTGCACCACCAAAAGCCATGTGTCAACAATTGAAAAACTTATTACTTGTTTCGAGTCCCTCATATTTTATTTGAAGGAACCTAAACTCCTAAAAAGGTCCCAATTGAACATAATTTGTTATTTTGTGAGTAGCTAGCTCATATAGGGACTTTCAAGATTTGTTTACTTTTTGTTTATTTTTCAACTATTACATATAGTTTTCCACATTGATTCCAATGATATTTAATATTTTGGTATCAATAAGAAATACATTGCTTGTTTTTTAACTGTTAAAATGAAATGGTTGTGTGTTGAAAGTTTATTTTCATTGTTTATCTATTTGAATAGTTCATTTTTGAAAATGCACTTGCAAATGAATTTTTGTAGGTGCAAATATGAGATCATATTATTTGGATGTAGCTTAACATTCAACTCTTGAACATCAATATTTGTGATCCAAACAACCAAGATTGAGTAGCACTCACTATTTGTACCCACATGGCACAAATAGTAGAACTAAGGTAAGGCACCCTATTTGTGCCACTTTCTTGCCATTATGTACTAGCATTGTACATTACAAAATTTGAAATGTGTATTGTTGATACAATATGGCACAAACAAAATGACAATTTAATAGCGGCACAAATAAGGTGTTTTTATTACCTTTATCTCCAAATGCATTCCCATTGTAGTACAGTACAGTACAGTTTATCGACCTTCTAAGTTACATCAGACTGACTCTTCATACACATGTGCTGGTCTTTGGACCAAAGTTATGAGTCTCTTCTTCTTCTCATCCGACGTGTGAAGAAGAGAATGCAGCAGCAGGATTGAATGCTGAAATCAATAGATAAATTAATCTTAGCCATTGAGGTGTTGAGTTGATGCATGCCCTTAGTTTTAATAAATATAAATTCATCCTGATGAAGTTCAGTTCCATAGCCTGGTCACTCAGTCGTTGAAAAACTTACATGGATGGAAACGATGGATTGCAAGAAGGCAGCAACGTTGGCTACGGTAAGTGCCGACTTGGGGCCGGAGACAGCTGAGTTTAACATGTAAGGCGATACATTCTTTCCATAAGCCCAATACCCAACAAACGTGAGCACCAGGATTGGGAAGGTCCCGACGGTGAACTGCAAGCCCAGAGCTTTCTTCATATTCCTGGTCGATGGCTCTTTCACCGTTGCCTGAGGTGTACACAGGGTTGATCAGAAAAGTTAATATGGAATATGGCATCAAATTAATCAACCTGGGCAATGTGCAATTGGGTATGAAACTTTCAAAGTAACTGGGAGAAAGAAAACGAGGAGCATTGTGAATAAAGGGTCTGTAAGTTAGGTATAGCACGACCACCCCGGATTCATTTGCTATTAGAGAGCTGTAGGTTATGAACTCGTGCTGCCCTTGACGCACGCAACTGCTTAGTATCTTTCATGGTCGTATTCAGTGCAAAGAATTTCGGGAGCAATTGATCAAATTCGAGCTCTACTTCCTTGAGTTGAGTTGAGTTTCATTTATTATTTCTGGAATCATATGTGCATAGGACATAATTAAACTACGAACACCGGTCCGAAGGAAGCCATACCTGCATCTCAGGAAGAATGCCCGTGTTAAACGCAAATGCAATAGTTGACAAGGCCCCCACAGCATTGAAAGCCTTATTCGTATCACTCCCTTTCAGTGAGTAATCTCTCCGTCCGTTTGCATTCACACCTGCGATCCAAAGCACACCACATGCAATCAGACTCATGTATAATCTGAAATATGCTTTACCATCAATGCTGTCATCAATGGTTATCTAGTATGTAATCGCGAGCATCAATTCTCTCACAACAATTTCCAGTAATAATTTTGATCAAACAAGATTAGTCTCCTCCTTGAGACTCTGTTAATTAGTAACTCCGATTTGGAGTCTGGTTACAAACGGAATAAGTACACAAGCATGTACGTAGTATTTTACCCTAGAAGATTCCAGATTTGAGTCACCTAGTCCAGATCGGGAAGCTAACATCATCAGTTAGGAAGAATCATTTTAAATGTATCCTCAAGTGCATCTCAAGCATGAAATAATTATTCTTAGGGAGATAGCAGACATGCTGTTCGAACACACTCAGTAGGGCCAGCAGTCCAGCACGCACCATCTCGAAAAGCAACGCCAATGCCAATGAATGTGAAGATGCAGCTTAGGAGCAATGAACACGTAGAGAAGAATTGCAGTGAGTGGAGGGTGGGAACCAAGAATGCAAATATGCATAATACCGCCCCTGCCACACCCACCCATCCTGGTAATGTCACTTGTGGTCCAACTGAGAAGGCTGAAGCAATGGCCTGCACAGCATCAAATAAAACGATTGATTAATCGTACTTAAGTAACTGATTTTGCATTCTGTGGACAACCCTAACTTTCTGGAGTAGTAGTGGCAAGGCACTGTTTGAGAGCAACAGAGTACAAGGTGAAATAGCTCATTGAGGACACAAATGAGAGCAAGCCCGTTGAGGGCAAAATTGTATTGGCGGAGTAAAATTCAGAACTTGAAATGTACACCACCAATACAGTTTCGTCCAGTCACTAGGCATTCCCTATCTGTGTCCTCAATGGCCTCTTTGTATTAATTCCTACTGAGCTGTTTGAAGCACAGTTATGACAGCTCAAGCAAAACCAAAGCTGCGACATGCTCCACTTGTTCAAACTGAGCTCTTCTTTGCAAAACAATTCATACGATGCTCTATGAAAGGTACTCTTGCAGGTTACGATCTTGAGTATGGAATGAGAATCTTATGCTCGAGGGAGAAAATAAAGTGTCAAGAGAAGAAGAGCTTCAATTGTACCTTCAGGGATTCACCAGCCAAAATGATACTTCCAGTAATGGCAATGAAGAGATTCGAGTACTGAAGAAACCAGGTGACAATGTACATATGCCGACCTACACAAAAGGTGCCGACACACATGCTGAGGATAAGTTGTACCCATCATGCAGGACTGGTCTTATAATGGATATACAATGACGTCGTCCTGTTAATTTGGAAGGAAAAGAAATGAAATGAATCCGGACAAGACTGTCAAACCAAAAGTTTGTACCATAGATGTGGCCGGCTAGGTCCCGGTAGCGGACATGGCGCTTGCCGCCGGTTTCATGGAGATCTCCCAGAAGGCAGTTGTTGTAGAAAGAAATGATCCCTCCTGCCACAACGCAAATGACGCCAGCAGTCCAGCCGAGATTGGCCATGATCAGAGCTGGGTAGCCCAGGATGAAGGCCGAGTTCAGAGCTGCCACAATGTGGAATCCCACGGTGTACCACTCATCTGCCAAATCACCCACACCCAAAGTCACTTGCCTTTCAAACCACCCGCTTTTCCAAAATACTACAGATAGAACCTTCTTGATACCAACTTACCTGAAATCTAAGTACTGTAAATGAGCAAAGGTGATCAATTGAGGTACAACTCCACAGTTGATCACCTGTATCTTGGAAATCTAGCAGTCACTGAATTTGAATTCAAGGTCTCAATGCCAATTTCACCTGGCTGGTGCAGGAGCAAATTCACCCTACCGATGTTTTCTCAGTTTGGTGTACCAGAGATTTATACCATAGATGTAGCAGAGGTGATGCTACAATAGAATCACCTCTTATATCATTGCTGCATCTGTGTTATACCGTCGTCCCAAAACAAAAAAAACATAAGAAGGGTAGATTGCTCAAGTGATAGAATGAACTATTCCGCGCAAAGGAGGAAATGGCGCAGAAGAACGATAAGTCTCGAATGTTACCTTCTCCGACTCGGTGAGATGTTTCTTTGGACACTAGGGTCACAGATTTCACTCTTTCAGATATTCCATATTCAGTGTCGCTAACCTTTCCTCCTAATCCTCCTAATGCAGCTGCAGGAACCTCAGAGTCACGCATTCCCTCGCCATGGGTCGCCATTGATCTTCAATCGCAAAAATTCGAATCAAATCGAGCTTCTCGTACTAAAATTTCAACAAGCGTGAGCATGTATCTCATCAGAGTGGCCGATTAGCTGGGTCCCTAGCTTGCGTCCTAAAATAGACCTTGTGCGCCAGATACTCCTTCTGATGCAGGCTTTTTCGATGGCACCCACCACAACGTTCTTAAAACTTTTCAAACCAATCACTTGCTGAATATTGTCCTTCACCCACGGACTGAAATCAAGATTCCTCCCAAAGCCGGGGGATCCTTCAAATAGCAGGGCGATCGAGGGTCAATTATGCAAGAGTTACAAATTTGGAGTCACAAATTTGATACTGACTGGATTGGAAAGAGGCATACATATATCATAAAGTTTCGAGCTATCTCGAGTCGAGACTCGAGTTTGCAATTGGCAGAAACTGAGATTTGGCAAGAAAAAAAGACAATCGCTCATGGCTAACCCCAACAAGAAAACTTCAAAACCAATCTGATACACTAAGTATAAAAATGGAGGGGTTATATATCAGCAGGGTTATAACTCCTGCAGGGACTCACTCACTGGAATCTGCCAAGGCATGGACTTGAGCTTGCAATCCGACTAGTAAACTACGAACTTGGAAGATATACTCCCACAGCCTAGCCGAGACTTCTTTAATTTTGCAACGACGGTAATTAACTAAGCCTTGTCCACTAGCTACAAATTCGAGCTTTTCGATTTTAATTTAAGTCACAAGTACGTTTCGAATCAGAATCACTGATCGAAGTTTGGAAGCTAGATTGTCTCCAATTTAACTCCACAAATGAACTCATAGATAGTTTACATTGCACATCAACAACTGAAAGTACGATTCGCCATATGTACACCAAATTAAGCTAGCAGAGCTGCAGCGAGCGAGCTGCACCTCGGCCCCTCAACTGTCTGTGCGTGCACACGAATGGGCAAGTGCAAATATCACAGACGGACAGACAGACAGTCACTCCCTGACCGGACAGACAGAATGCTTGCTAGAGACTGACGAAACCCGAATCAGTGAGACTGGAAGAAAGCAGCAGCTGAAGCAAGCTAGGCAAGCCTGCCTGCCTGCCTGCCTGCCTGCAGCAGAAAAAGAGTACTCGATCTGGGGCTGCAGCAGAGAGAACACACTAACTTAAGGCAGGGAGTTCAAAGAGAGGGGTGCCCCTGCTGCTGCCATGACTTGTGGCGGCTTGTACTGACTAGTGAGGGCTGTCTTCAATGGTGCGCGAAATCAGTCGAGGATTATGATTACAAGACATGGAGCATTAGAGTTTGAGGAGTGATGGCAATCATCAAAACGTGCCTGGCTCCACTGGCAGGGTGCACTGTTCCTTTCCACCCGACACTTCCCACGTAGTTCCTATGGGTTTCCACTTTTCCACCCAAATGTTAACCAAGGAGTTTTAAAATCTTTAAGAGTGCTCTGTAGTTGCACATGGGCTGATAGCATTCTGACCTCAATCATGGTCTCATGCAACTGGCTTTCAATAATTCAGAAGTCAACCTGGAAGCACTAGTGGAGAAAACAGATGCTTGGGTATTATTTATAAGTCCTCTTTTGACCGAGTTCAAGTCAGGCAAGCAAACACCTTCTGACAGGCCACTTTGGCCAGACTGATGCAGTTGCAATGAGCTTGAATGAATGGTGTTGAGCTGTAAGTTGATCAAATGCAGGCACCCCAAAGCTCTTCGAGGGCCAGACCTACGTACGCTTGAGACTGACCCGCAAATCTACTTTCATTCTTGTTCGGAATGCAACATGAGGAAGTTGTTCAAAAGTACATTTGTACACCACCTCATGACATATATCTTCTTGGAAAATATGAAAATGTGATACTCTGGAGCACAGTGACTAAAAACTTGGGTGTAACAAAGTACACTCAACGTGTTTCTTTAATTTCACCTTCTCTTCAATGACATGATTATGGAACATTGTGCACACTGTCTTGCTACACTACAGTACTGGTGACTAGACAACACTTGTCTCACATGTACACTATTTGACAATTTATGTGACTCTCTTCCGAGCATTCAAATTGAAGAAGTTCAAGTGTATTGGTGCTAAGACTCCCTTATCTCTAACAAAAATTGATATTTTTTAAGGGCTTAAAAGGAATGCATGATGGCAATTCTCATTCTCAAATCTCTATCCTCTTTGAAGAGTTTTTCAAATATGAGTCAATCTCCAATTTCTTCTTCTTTATGAAGTTTAGTACTCAAACCCTACATCCTTTGATTTAGAAGAAGTTTCTACTTTGGAATGTGTCATATTTTAGAAACTTGATAAATTGGAAATACTATGGTTAGTTTAAATGAAAAAAATCATTCATTTTTCTTAAAAAATAAGTTACACAATTTTTTTCATTGGTTGGAGGTCCAAAATACCTAATTTACACATACCAAAAAACATCATGATTTTGCTTGTGAAGGTATGAGCTTGCATTAGAAAAAAATGGGGCAAATAAAAAATTAATATATTTTTTGGAAAAAAAACATTAAGAAAATTTTAATTGAAAATTGATGTAACACCTTTATTCATCCACCTTAGACTATTGGTCTAGACTTTGGCGACCCTCCTGAAGCCCCATTCTTTTTCTAATGCTATCACGAGGCTCATGTATTAAACCCTCAAGTTTACTTTGATCCACATAGAAGAGATCCTAAACAATGTCTAAATTTGTCTAAACAAGGGTTTGAATATGATTTTTATTATTGAATGATAAGAAATTTTGTTGAATTTTTGTTGGTAGATTCTAAATTCTCTTCAAATGCATTTTGGGACTTAATTTAAAATTATAAACTATAAATTTTCAAAGTTGAAAATAGGTGTACCTATAATTGACCCTAGATTCTCATGAATAGATCGATATTTGGAATTCTTTTGAGTTTCACCAACTATTTTCCTTTAATTCCCACATTGAACCAATTTTTCAAGTACACAATCTATTTTTTTTTCTCTATCTTTTACTCTGTATAAAAGTTTTAAAGATTTTTTCACTAGTTTTTTTCCTCATTCCATTGGCTAACAATGACCAAACCAATGGTTCTCTACAAAACATTGAAATATTATTGACCCCATTCAGGATCAATTTTAGAAGTGTGTCGCAATTAGGTGTAATCACCTTTATCCTTTTTGAAATCAATAAGTGTTATCAACTATAGAGCAAGACAATTGATTTTGTAAAAAAAGGTTGCTAGGCTAGTTCATAAAGCATTGTGATTAGCTTGTAAGGTAATTTGTCCATGTTCTAAAAATTGCTCCTCCTATTGAACAATGAATTGTTACTATAGGAATGAAAAATAGTCTAGAAATGATTTGGTGCCAATTGTGATTAACTATTGCACAATTTTACAAGTGTTTGGGGACTGAGTTTGATTTGGAAGTAGATAAAATTTTAGTGTAAATAACGTAGAGTGGAACACTTTGTACCATCTTAGACAATTACATGCACCATGTTGTTTAAGTTTAACCCTTAAAGGACCAAGGCCTTTTTTCTGCCAGAAAACACTCAAAACTGCCATACCTCTAGCAAGGAGTGAAAAAAATTAAAAAAAATTATTTTTTTCTCATATCTAACCGTAGGATCTTACACCTAACTAGTATAAGAGTGTGTGGAAAAAATTTCAGAATTTTTGACCGCTCAGATTGCAAGATATCTGCGTTTAAAGTGGAAAAAACAAGTTTTTCAGCACATTGCGGGACTAGATTTTTTGACTTTGAACATTTTTAACTTAAAATTTTTGCACTATAGAGTTTTGAGCTTTAAATCTTTATAGTGGAGAATTGAGTTGAGACTCTAAGTAAGAAAAAAAAATCCAAAAAAAAATTAATTATCATTCTTAAAAAAATTGTTAAATAGAAGTAGGTATGAGATAGAAGGAAAATCTAAAATATTCATATATTTTAGATGGAATTAAAATGCACTAATCCCAATGATGAGATTGTTCTAGCAAGTAAATCAGACCATGCAAAAAAAAAAAATTGAAAAATTTGAAAAATTGCATTCAGAAATGAACACTACAAGTTATTTTTTTCAAGAAGATGCTTTAACTGCCCGAAAAACAAGAATGTCCATAACTTTCTCATAACATATCCAAATGAAATGAATCAAATCTTTCCAGATAGACAAAAATATAATCTATGATAAAAAATAATATTAAAAAGAAAATTCAAATTTTTGTCCATTTTTTTGGGCTGCCCGAGCTGCCCGCCGTCCCCTTGTTTGAGCTTATTTGGTCATAACTATTGTTCCCGGGCACCGATTTTGAAAAAAATTATATTCCCACGAAGCTAATCAACTTTTCTACCTCCAAAAAAAATTTCAAAAAATTAGGAGAAAATATCAGCCCGTAGGTACCTGCCCAAAAACGCATTTGTCCCCCGAAGGGACAACGGTCCTTTAGGGGTTAAGGTTTGCACACCTTCATTTTTGAACTCCATTTGCACCACTGATGAACAACTATTTGACATTTGATGACAATACCTATGGTCTTCATTCGATAGCATCTTAATATTGTGAGCTTTAGAATAGAAAATCATATCTAATTCAATTGAAGTCTCAAAATTACAAATCAAATTGTGATGGATGTGTCTTCCTCTTTTCTTTCACTGAAAGTTTGTTAGAAACCATACTTTAATTTGCATGGAAGAGATCCTAAACCAATATGCTCTTCAGTGGGTAGTTTCTCCCCCCACAATTCTATCTAGTGTACTAGAGGAAGGGTTGTCCATGGCTGATTTTGTCTCGTGTACAATCATAGGGTCATGGGTTGAGCCCCTATGACCGCACACAGAGCTGAATCAACCATGACCAACCCTTTCTGAAGCCTACAAATTCGGTAAAGGCACATTCATGGTGACTTTTCTTTGGCTTGTTTGGTGCAGAATTTGCCCTTCCCTTGAGGGTGATTCTGTGAATCCCCAAAGTCCTTTGAAAACGCCCGCCCGAATGTGCTTTACCTGACGGAGTCTGCTTTTACCGTACTGTTCCATGGAATGGGAAATTGTTTTTTTTTCTTATTAATTTCTTATTAATTTCTTCTTAATTTTTTGGAAGGTCTGTAGTACTCTGTACTGTCCAAATGTCCAATGTTCCATCCCTAGCCCTGCAGCCCTGCTTGAGCAGTACATAACTGAGTTTGGCTAAGCTTCAGCCAGCTTTCGCGTGTACGTACGGCCTTGATGACAAGAACGCAAAGCAAGCTCTTCTTTTGAGGCAGTTTACAGTATGTTAATGATCTTGTGTGGAGTGCAATTTGGACCCCCGCCAGCAGAACAGGACAGGAGAGGGGAGGAGAGGAGAGGTAAGGTAGACAGCAACATGGGATCTGCATGGGAGTGGGGAGAGGACGGAGGAGAGCCAGGACGGTGGTTTGGAAATAAAAACTTACAAAGGGAAGGGGAAGCTTAACGGAAGGGAAGGTAACGGTAAGGTAACGGTAAGGGAAGGTACTCCCCAGCAGAAAGAAGGGTTGCCATCATACCTTGCTGACCTGAATCAAACAAACAGAGGCCGGGGGACTCGGGGGACTCGGGGGACTGCCTTAGAGCATTTGCAATGTACCCGGGAAACACGACGGTATCAGCACTATGCTGGCCTGGATCAATATTTAATTAAAACTGTGCTCCAATGCAATTGGTATTGGGGACTTCAATTCCACAGCCTCGGTGTGGAACCACCCAAGACCGGCTAATTTGCAATATTTGTAGGGCCCGCAAGTTGGCTCGGTGTAAGAATAATAATGATTGTCAATCCTTTTTACATTGTAGATTGTGTCAATCAATTCAAATGTCCCTTGTTTCAGTGAAAAGATTTTTTTAAATGTAGATTCTTTTCTTTCTTTCTTTTTATAATGTGGAAAAATTCACTTGACATTTGGATTGCCAGCTTTGCATTGGGTCAATTTTTCCAAAGAAAGAATCCGCAATTTCAAGGCTTCATGAAATGGCTTGGCATTTCCGGTTATAGGGCTTGTATGCCAAGTTCGCATTGCAGATGCTCTTAATTTAGTGGAGTGGGACGGAGAACTGAACTGAAGAGCTCTGGAGGGGATTGACGGTTTGGGTGAACTGACCCCCTCGCTTGTCCCCCCAAATCAATCCAGCGGGTGCAAGTAAAAAAAAGACCCCCTATTTTGTGCCCAGGAAACATATGCTCTACATCTCTTTCCTAGCTAATTTGGGGCCTCCGATTGCAAATATAAATTTAAAATTTGCAAATTTTATCATGTGTGGGAAATAAAAAAATTCAGAGTTTTCCTTCAGGGACAAGTGAGGGGGTCAGTTCACCCCGGCTGGACTGACTGCCGCCGTGTCTGGCCTGTCACTGGCTTGGCTTGGTAAGTTATGTTATTGGCATTGGAGTGTAAGTTACATTAAATAAGCTTAACCCCAGCTCAGTCAACTTAACTTACTTAACCCATAACTTACTTACACTTAGAGCATCTGTAGTGCAACCCTGTATATTGACGGGGTATCTGTATAACTAACTTTTGAACAGTAAATAATTAGAGCCTGAAAATTGTCTCATTGGAAGCGCATCCAAAAAAACTTGGAGAAGGTGCAATTTTTTTTAAAGATAGACATTGCATAAGTATTTCAATATCAAGGTAAAAATCTGAAATTATAGAGGTCTTAGCAAAGCACAATTACCAAAGCAAACTTTGGCCATTGACCCTCTAAAAGTGGCCAAATGTAAAGGGTCAATGGCCAAAGTTTGCTTTGGTAATTGTGCTTTGCTAAGACCTCTATAATTTCAGATTTTTACCTTGATTTTGAAATACTTGTGCAATGTCTATCTTTAAAAAAAATTGCACCTTCTCCAAGTTTTTTTGGATGCGCTTCCAATGAGACAATTTTCAGGCTCTAATTATTTACTGTTCAAAAGTTAGTTATACAGATACCCCGTCAATATACAGGGTTGCACTACAGATGCTCTTAGAATGAATGCCCGCATGAGTGGGCTGAAAACGGACCATTCTCAACTTGCGTTCATAAGAGCATCCCTAAGAGCATCTGCAATGCGCCCGTCAACAGTGCCTCTATCGGCACTTTCCCGGGCAAAAAACCGTTTGTATTAAAAATTGTGCTCCAATGCAACCTCTATGGGTCCCGTCACTTTCATGGTCTCGGTATGCGAACTCCCCACTCCGGCAAATTTCCAAAATTTGAAGGGCCCGCAAGTTGGTTCCCGGTAGAAATAATAATGATTGTCAACCCTTTTCCACATTGTTAAGCGTGTCAATCAATTCAACCTTCCCTTGATTCAATGAAAAGTCTTTTTTTAATGTAAGATTCTTTTCTTTCTTTCTTTTTATAATGCAAAAAGTCCATTTGACGTTTAGATTGCCGGTTCTGCATTGGGTCTTTTTGTCCCCAAAAAAATCGGCACTGTGGAGGCCTCGTGGAATGCCCCTCCAGTTTGCCAGTACTGGGCTGTTTTACTGTATTTGCATTGCAGATGCCCTAATGCAACACTGGAAGAAGCACGGGCAATGCAGTCTTCGTAGAAATAATTGGTCCCCAATGCGGCCCGCTCTAGTTCACTACACCTTCCAGGTCTTGGCAAAAGAGAGCCCCTGCTCGGTATATTTGGGAAATTTGAAGAGCACCGGAGGTGGCACACAATACAGAAGTCAACACTTTCTGACATTGTTTTCCTTGCTCATCAATTCAAGCTCTCCCTTTTGGCATGAAAGTCTATATTTAATGTTAAATCAATTTTTCTTTTCTTTTTATAATGCAGTAAGAGCATTTCCAATGCGGCACGGAAACATACACGGGAACAGGGCCAACGGGGCTTGTAACGTGCTTGTGCCAAAAAGCAGTCCCCAATGCACCCATTGGAGGTAACGGCATTTTCCAAGGCTCGTCACACAAGAGCCCCTGCTCGGCATTTTTGGCCGATTTACTGAGCTCTGCACAACGAACTGGAAGCCCAAATTCTCTAATGATGGTGACACGTGCTAGTGTCTAATTAAAGCCAAGTTTGAACCCGTGAAAATATGCCAACTAAAATTGAAATTCTAATACGCATGATCTATACATTGTCATTGACAACAAAGGATTTATCCATTGATTCTTTTAATCCCTTCTAAAACAAATGTGTTGCCAACTAGTCCAACATGTCTAATGTAAATGTAGCCTATTAGATTGTCAATTTTATATTTTTATTATAACTATAAATTAGACACAATCTAATAGTATATGACTTTAAGAAATTTCAATTTCATTTTTAACAAACTATAATTGTAATAATTTTGTTGCAAAAATTGAAACTAAATGAGTAAAAATAGAAAAAATAATATTTTAAAATGCAGTGTATGCATTGGCCATGCTCTAATGCGATAAAGGTTCATTTGGGGTTTAGGTTGCCGTTTTTGCATTGGGGCAATTTTTTTTGAACGGAATGAGGTCCGCCTACCTCCTCTTCAAATTCTGGATGTTGTGCTTGTAACAGTGTACGCATTGGAAATGCTCTAAGAGCATGGCCAATGCATACACTGCATTTTAGCACGGGAAATCAACAAAGCTGAGTCAGTTGCAGAGTGAGGGGGCGGGCCGATCCTGTTGCCAATCTGGCGCATGGACATCGCCCCCAATGCAGGAATGGGTTGTCCCACTGCAAACTTTTGTTTAAAGTAAAAGAACGTACAAAAATAAAAGAACTCACAAAAATAATTTAAAGAGTAATTTAAAGTAAAAAAACTTACAAAAAGTAAATCCTTTGACTCAACTTAATTTAATTTAATTTATTTGAAAATAAAAGTTATTTTAAAATAAAAATATTTTAAAGATGAAATACTATAAATAATTTATATTTTTATTATTTTATTATAATTTTATTACTTCATATCTATTTTATTTCTTTTTTCTTTTATATTTTTATAATTAAAACACATTTCTATTATTACTTTGTGTGGAGCTAGTATAAAAGAAACACTTAGAATATTTAAAATTCATTTGCAATATATATTTTTCTTTCTCTATCTATAAAGATTGTTGTATGTTATCTACATGTCTGTACTTTTCTTTTCGATCAATTAATTTCTATACAGATATTTGGGTAAGATGTGATTGGATAATAAGTATTCTGCAAAATATTCTATTATTTCAATATGCATCTTCTTACAATATTTGGAGAATGTTGATTTTATAAAGAATTGAAGAGTGTGTAATTGCATTACAATAACTTCTTAGTTGATTCATGAGAAGAAAGAAATTATAGCAATGGGAGCCAATTTCTAAAACATTAGGTGAGTATTAATCTCCATTTCTACTTGTACCTCTTAAAAATATTATTTTTTCTATTTTTACTCATTTAGTTTCAATTTTTGCAACAAAATTATTACAATTATAGTTTGTTAAAAATGAAATTGAAATTTCTTAAAGTCATATACTATTAGATTGTGTCTAATTTATAGTTATAATAAAAATATAAAATTGACAATCTAATAGGCTACATTTACATTAGACATGTTGGACTAGTTGGCAACACATTTGTTTTAGAAGGGATTAAAAGAATCAATGGATAAATCCTTTGTTGTCAATGACAATGTATAGATCATGCGTATTAGAATTTCAATTTTAGTTGGCATATTTTCACGGGTTCAAACTTGGCTTTAATTAGACACTAGCACGTGTCACCATCATTAGAGAATTTGGGCTTCCAGTTCGTTGTGCAGAGCTCAGTAAATCGGCCAAAAATGCCGAGCAGGGGCTCTTGTGTGACGAGCCTTGGAAAATGTCGTTACCTGCAATGGGTGCATTGGGGACTGCTTTTTGGCACAAGCACGTTACAAGCCCCGTTGGCCTTGTTCCCGTGTATGTTTCCGTGCCGCATTGGAAATGCTCTAAGCATGGCATATGGCGGGCACAACTGCTGGAACATATGGTACAGTAAGTACTGTAGTACTGTACATTACATTTGGAGGATACAAAAAGTGGGACAACTGAGGAATTGAAGAAATGAAAACATGGTATTTTCTCCCTTTGCAATGAAATTCTGTTTCATTTGTTTCAGGAAAAGAAAAAGAAAAAGAAAAAGGAGTGAGTGAGTGAGGAGGGATAGCTTATCTTAACCCCAAAACGTCAGACCATGTTTTCACCAAAACTGCTCCAAAATTGCCCTTGCATTTACAAGTACCAAATTTTAGATGAAAAACATTTTTGGACAAATGTAACCGTAGGGTCTTATAGGAAAATAGTTAGAGAAGATGTGGAAAAAAATTCAAAATTTTTCACCGTGTAGATTGTAAGATATTAACGTTTGAAGTGACAAAAATCCTTTTTTTGACCCTGTGAAAATATAGGCAGCTACACTTCATAAGATCACATTTGTATGAAAAAATGTCCATAATGGTGGTTACTCTTTGGATTCATTTCTCAAGTCAAGTTGGCTATATGCTTGAAATTTTTTAGATCATTTGGAATTGTACAACATATAGGAAAAAAAAATAGTGAGTAGAAAGAAGTAGAGAATGATTAAAAATACTAAATTGTTAACAATTTATTTATAGAATTGAAAAATGCAAATCCCAATGGTTGAAATGTTGTTATAAAAAATATACACCTAATGTTTTTATTTTTTTCCAAAATTATTTAAAATAGAGTTAAATAAAGGACCTCAAAGTTTATTTTAAAGTAGAGATTCCATAACGACTCACAAACTAGCCCAAACTAAAATTCTTCATAACTTTCATCTCATTAATCAAAATGGAATGATTCAAAGCTTATCACATATATAAAAATCTAAAGAATCAATTTCAATTTTTTATTTAAAAAAATATATATTTTCAAAGAATTTTTTTCTGTTTGGACTGCCCAAGCTGCCCACTGCCCACTGAAAATTACATATCATGCAATAACTTTTGAACCATGTAGTAAAAATTTATGAAAATTGTTGGGTATTAAAGCTACTCTTTGTTCCCATATTGTATAAAATTTTCAAAGAAAAAAAAGAAAAACTCCATCTATATTGAGCTACCAAAAATTGCTATGTTGCCAAAAAACGTTGTTTGGACATTTAGGGGTTAAACTTAGATGATGTTGATGACAAGCTAAGTTACCTTACACCTCACCTCACTTGTGCACAAGGACACTTAATCCCTAAAGGGCCAAATTGCATTTATTTGGCAACATAGCGATTTTGAGCAACTCACTATGAATGAAATTTTTAATTTTTTTCTTTTAAATTTTTCTACAACATGTGGTCAAGGAGTAGAGTTAAAATCCAGCAATTTTCATAAATTTTGACTACATGGTTAAAAAGTTATTGTATGATATGTAGTTTTCATTGTTCGGCAAGCACCTTAGGCAACTAAAAAAACATCTCTTAAAACCAATTTTTTTTAAAATAAAAATTCTAAATTGTTTTTTTAGATTTATATATATATATGTGAAAAGCTTTGAGTCATTCCATTTTGATTAATGAGACGAAAGTTACAAAGAGTTTTAGTTTGCATGTAGTTGTGGAATCTCTACTCTAAAATAAACTTTGAAGTTCCTTATTTTACTCGATTTTCAATATTTTGGAAAAAAAATTAATTAATTAATTGTAGATGTTTATTACAACATTACAACCATTGGGATTGACATTTTTCAATTCCATAAATAAATTGTTAACAATTTAGTATTTTGAATCATTCTCTACTTCTTTCTATTTACTATTTTTTTCCTATATGTTGTACAATTCCAAATTATCTAAAAAATTTCAAGCATGTAGACAACTTGCCTTTAAAAATGAATCCAAAGAATCACAATCATCTTAGACATTTTTTCATGTAAATGTAACCTTGTGAGGTGTAACTACCCGTTTTTTTGCAACTAGAAAAAAAATTGTCACTTCAAATACTAACATCTTGCACTCTACATGGTGGAAATTTCTGAAATTTTTTCTGCATCTTCTCAAACCAATGTACTACAAGATCCTATGTATCCAAAAATGTTTTTTTTCTAAAATTTAGTACTTCTACTAGAAATGGCATGAATCTATATGATTTGCAGGGAGAGAGAAGGACACCTAGATTTTGATTGTTGAAAAGGTAGGGACTAAAGGCCCATCTCCACTTGGTGTTATATGTTAAAAGATAAAACCTCCACATTAGAAGGAAATAATATTTTCTTACGAGTATTTAGATTCAGAACTACTATGAATGTTTCTTAACTAGGTGTAGTTCTCACATGGCTTGTACTTTATTCAGCTATCTTAAAGGACCTCATATCCCATGCACATCCAATTATTGTAGCTATAGGTCACACTTGGCCAAGAACCAAACTTTGAATGATTTTGAAAATTAATACTTGCCAAATTCAAGGGAAATGAGATTGTTTTTCTAATGAAATCCATTGTCTACCATATCTTCAAAGGGTGTAGGACAATTTGAAGATGAGAGCTTGAAGTCCTACTTATTGTCAAAACATAGGAATTGTGTTAAATGTAGAACTTTAGAACTCATACAAGCATAGTAGAATAAAGTTATTCTAGTATGCCTAAATGAAGTCTAAAGTTCTATATTAAATACAATTCCTACTCTTAATTTAACTACGTATGAGTGGTTGAGTTTCTACTAATCCTAATTTACATATCTTACATAGATTATTTTACCTCTCATCACCCCACTTGTATAATGAGATTGTTTATATATCCTTGTACACTTAGACTTCTAAACTAATGTGAGATAGTTGTTGGAAAATTTAACTATTTTTTATTTTTCCAAGTAGGGTCCTAGTAATTTCAGCCTTAGGCAACCACTTCTCTTACCATGACATTTAGTAGCGTTTGGAGAGTCTGCCTTTAGTTTCCCCTCTAGAGGCCTCATCTATGAAAAACTCATACCAATCAACCAAATCAACAAAGAAATATTAAAATGGTTTGCCAAAAATCTTTAAAATCCTTTGACAAAAAATTCCAATGTTATTTAACCCTTTGCCAATAAAAAAAAGGAGTTTTGATGACCTAATGAAGGATTTGCTTCAGTGACATGTGTGGGAATGAAGGTTAGAGATGTCATTTTTATATTGAAATCAATTGTCTACCGTGAATCCTCAAAGGGTATGGGATAATTTGAAAATGAGAGCTTGACCGCTCATTGTCAAAATGTGAAAATTATGTTTCATGAAGAATTTTAGACCTCATTTAGTCATAGTAGAATAACCTTTAAGAAAAATTGAACAAAAAGAAGTTGGTACAACAATCTAGATTTCATCTTCCAAAATCCGTTTGGGATTTTAAGCCTCTAATCAAAAGTTATGGACAAAGTTTGAGAGAATGTTTGAAAATTTCAAAAAAAATGTCCCTCTCTGAAATTTGTCCATAACTTTTGGTTGGAGGTTCAAAATCTCATACGGATTTTTGAAAATGAAATCTAGATTGATTTTTGATCTTCTTTTTAGTCCTAAGTTTTTATTTAAAAGTTACTACTATGCCTAAGGTAGGAAGCTCTTATTGTGACCCTCTTCTTCAAGAAGTTATGTAGGGGAGCTGTGAAATGGAGAGTAAGTGGTTCTAAAATGGACTGCCAACAATGTGAGAGCATAATTAAGGGTTGCTAGATGTTGGTTTATACTTCACCAATGGATGGAATAAGAGCAAGGGAGGGTCCATTTCAAAGCCAAGGTGTGTCCACTTAATTTTTCTAAATGGGAATTGATTGCCCAATTGCCTTCTTACAAATGTTAAAAGAATGTAGGGTCCATTTAAGTTTAGTAAAGGTCACATTTAGGAATCTTGTATATTACTTTTTGAATACGACAGTGCTTGTTTTTGGTCAAGCCATATCTTTTTTCAGACTACGCATGTTTGGGTTTTGCAAGGCCTATGATCAAGAATATGTGCCTACATCAGTTTTTTTTGGAAATTCATAAGTAATTCATAAAGGCTCCAAAAAATATGAAACCACTTGTGTTAGATTCCACATCAATTTTTCTTCAAGTGAAAAATAAAGAAAAAAAAATTGGGCATCTGAAATCCTTCAAAAAGGTCCACTAACCCTTAAAGGGTTGCTTTATGAGCCTCCTACCTTAAATGAGGTTTAAAATTCAACTTCAGATACAATTTCTACTTTTGACTTAACTATTCATAAGTAGTTGAGAAACTACAAATTCTAATTTACATCTCACATGGGTTGTTCTACCTAGCTTCTACCACCCCATGTGGATATAAAGAGATTCTCTTCTCATTTGTAGACACAACCCATGCGAGGGTTTTCAAACTTTGAGATTATTGATCTTAGTAAATTGATTTCCATTTTGTTTAAAGTTGTTGTTTTATTTTTATGTTTATTTGAAAGTACTTAATTTGTCAATAATCCCAATGTGCAATTGTAGCCTTGTAATTGACCCAAGTACGCAATTGAATTTTGGTAATTTATGACAAGTGTCCCATTAGTTACTAATTGGATGTCGAATATTCTACATCATTTTGTTTACAAGAAGATAGTCGCTCTAATTGCTATTGAATGTTATGACGTAATCGTTTGTCAAGAGTTCCACTTGATAAGAGCAGTTGTCAAATGTTGAAATCTTAGTTTGTAGAACATTGCCAAGTTCTTGTTATGAACTACTTTAGTAGTGGTGGGTCCATAGAGTATAAGTATTAACCTAGGAACGCCTAAAACACCATTATGTGGCATTTGGATGACAATCCAATGAGTTGTAAAGCTATTAAAAGCACTTTTCATCCATATTTTCCTTGTTAACCTTTCATGTAGAGTTATGAAGAGTATCTTGACCAATTGAGTTTGTAGTCTTGCTAGTGTTTTTCTTCACATAAATGAGGAGTTTTAAAAAAACGGATCACAAAATATGCTATTTTAGTCTATTTTGGAAAGTTGTTGTTCCTTGCTTTAAATCTAAAATTTCTCAAAAATGATGTTTTTTGAGTTTGAGCCCAATCAACAAAATGAAGGTCATCTATTCTAGTTTCTATTCTAATTTGAATTTTGGAAAAATTTATAGTATTAAATATTTTATTGCAATTTGAATTTTGGATGAATTTTCAATGTCTATTGAATTCTAATTATAGAATGACATGGAAATTAAGTTTACAATATGATATTTGTCATTGTAATGTACACACATGGTGAAATTTTAAGATTTTTTGAAATATTTTTTCTATTTGATGTGATTTTTCTTCATTTTATCTTCAAAAATTCTCAAAAAAATCAATTTTCTACAAAAAAATCTATTTTTTTCGTGAAGTAACAAAGACATATGATTTCATCTCTGGAAAAAAATTCATACATACTAAGTTGCAAAATGGCAACAACCTAAGTGATGGACACTAAGGCTTGAAATTAGTGGTGATGGGTCTGTCATTTAGGATTTTATGGCAATAATAGTGTTGTCAAGTCCATGCCACCTCAATTGTCATGTAGGTTTGGTGGATAGCTAAGAGCATCTCCAGCAATGAACTCGCCATAGTTCATGTGGCATGTGCCAGTCGTTAGACAAGCCTCACTTCTTTTTTGAGTCCCCACTGGAAATGGATTGAAGACGCACCAAGACCTATTCTTCTAGGTGCGACATTAAGGATTTGGAATTTGAAGCTCTCTCGTTTGTGCGGGGTCATTGATTAGAAAAAAATTGTCTACTTGAGAGCTATTTTTGTCCGTACCATGTTAGAAGTCAAAGGTGGAAGACATGGGAAGATGGAGTGTCTAAACAAAAACTTCAAGTGGCCGGAGTTGAAAAATGATAAAGGCTGCTACTAGTGGGCACTTACAACTTCTTGGGCACACCAAACCATTTTCCGGGGTAATATGGTGTGCCTTGGTGAAGATGCTCTAAGCACTCAAATGGGAATGTGTTATGTTTTACTACTCATTTAATGCCTAGACATCGCCACCATAAGACCAAGTGTGAAACTACGGTAATTGAACCCTTTCTCACCAAGCACCTATTTTCGTAGATTAGACTGCTCTGTTTCCAATCAATTAAGTAATTTTAGGTTTCATTCCATTTTCCCTCTCTAGGTTCATAAAATTCTTGAGTAATTGGTTAATTGATTGGAAAATTTGCAATTCTTACTGGAGTGAGGAAGCATTTTCATCTATAAATATGAATGGAAAGAATAGGTATATGAAGGATCCTATTTTTTTTGGTAGATGTTGTAAAATTGTTTCTTCAACAATATTGATTCAGAAGATGTTGACAGGGTGAGAATCTGATGAGGTGGTGCTTGTAGACACAGTACAATTTGGGTGTACCTACTTCAGTAATGGCGTTGCAAACAGAGTGTCCAGTCCAGTCCAGGTAGATTGTTCTTGAGTAAGCTTAAGCTGAGCATCCACATCCTTTGGAAAGAAAGAGAAGACACTCACAAAGCATCCAAGTGTGGTTGCTTATCTGGAGTGAATGTCAGAACGAACTTATATACTTTGTTTTGTTTCCGTCTAAGTTACCAAGAAAAAGGGTGATGTGACATCTGTACTGAGGTTGCAGCACTGCTCAAGAATTTTATGAACCTGGTGAGGGACAACAGAATGAAACCAAAAACTTTGGAGAATGTGCAAACTGCAAAGCCACCAGATTTGTTTGCACAGGAATAAGTGAGATTGAATCACATCAATTTGCAAAAGCATGGCATGGAAACGAGCCTTCCATCTGCAACCACACAATCTGAAGTTGGCTGTCAGCAGTCTTGTCGCCTGTCACTCACCAAGCAACCAAGACATGTGATTGAATGTGGGAAGAGGAAGAGGAGAGACGCACCTGGACTTTGTCAAGAGGGAGCAGTTTTACCAAAGACCCCAAATCCAATGACAAGTAGGTCTCGTTCACAGTGCACATTCGTCGTTCTGTGGAGACTCTTCCCTACTGTAGCTTGATTATCAGAGATATTTTGTTCACATTGGGGGAACCAAGGTCCCAAGGTGGCTTGTTATTTTACTTTGCAGTACTTTGGGCTCACACTGGGGTGGGGTGGGGTCGGGTGGTAGGGTAGGTGACAAAAGTGTTCACCATCGCCATTAGTTTGTTGTTCAACAGAGGTTTGGGGGAGATGTGCTTTGAATTGCAACTTTTGTGAAGGGACTCTTTTTTTTCTTCCCTACTTGGTAGACTCGCATGGTTTTGTGAGATAGAGACCACACACAATTCACAAAGCAATTGTGAGGAAAGAATGATACTCTTCATCGGAAGCGCTTAGCAGAAGTGGAGAGAATGAATCGTCGGAGTAGATGATTGTAGAACATGCCTTGTCTTCAATTCCAATAGCAATGTGCTTTTCATTGCTACAAATTAGGACTCTAGGTATTCAATTCTCTTGCAAATTTCTTCTTGTCAATGTCGCTAGCTACATATGTCAATTGCGTGTGTGTGTTTCAGTTTTAAAGAAACTTATGTTTGTAGGAAGGATTCGTGGCACATTATATTTTGATTAGGATTTAGAATTCCATGCAATTAGTGACGTGATTTTGTCTCCCTACTCATATGTGCTACCCAATTTTCACCCATTGATTCCAATGGCCCTCTTTGACAACCCTATTGATATTGTCACCTTCTCTTTTGAAAAGTTTGAGGCCTAAAAGAGGCTGCCAGTTTTTGATTTTGGGCACCCCCGCACTGCAAGTACAGAAAAATGAAAAATGAAAATAAAATTATTTTTTATTCTTTTAATACTAAAAAAATATTAAAAATTGTTGCCAATCTGACGTGGTACCAACGCAACACTAGTAGTGCCACGTCATATCCAAAAAACGAGAAAAAAAATCTCCTAATTGCACCCGGGGGGAACTCACAGCCTTTTGCAGGCCTGAATTTTTTTGTAATGGAATTACTACTTCTATTCATCTTACGATGATCACTCGAGGTTGCGATGCAAATTTGGATGGTAGAAGAAATCAACAATTCCTAAGAGTCAATTTAGCAACAAGTTGAAAAACTTGATTTTTATTAGAGCATCTCTACCAGTGCTTTGTAAATTGGGCACACCACATAGTCTGTGGCATGTCCCCATTGACAATTCCGTCCCACCTTCTTTCCAGGCCCCCATTAACAATATGCATCCGCGTGCTAAAACCCATTCTCAAGGCACAATAGTACCCGGTCCCCAAGCATACAATTAAGAGGGAGGGTGTATTAAATGATCCACATTCTTAGCGGTAGCTAAGGGTTGAGTGGGCTACTATATCCAAATAAATCCCCCACTCATTGAGCACCTGATTGTACACCAAAACTTAATGCTCCACCATTCCTTCTTCAAAAACATCACAAAAACCTACCTTTTGTGTCAGTACCATGTTCCAAATCAAATAGACAAGACACTATAACTTGGAGTGTGACAAGTGATTTTTGTTGGGGCAGGGTTGATAAGTTGATAAGTTTTAAATTGTTGGGACAAAAAAAAAACGCACAAAAAACCATTTGCTAGGACAATATGGCGTACCCCAGTGGAGATTATGTTATGCCAAGCTAATGTAAACTATGTTGTACAATTTCCAAGTCTCAAATGCATTCAATCTTATTGGAAGAAGATTTGGGTTTTGGGATGAAATCTAAATTCACAACTTGATTTTCTCAGTTCTTATTGAGCAATGGATTAAACTATTACATTTCACAAAACTTGTTGTCTTTGCTCTAGCCAATCTTCTTAGCCTACAAATGAAGAAACATAATACAAATTTCCGTTCAGTAGTGTCGATGGTGGTTCGTTTGGTGTATATATTATTCAAGCTTGCAAATTATGCAAGTATGTTTGTGTGCTTAGAATTATTTGCAATAGAAAAGTCTATAATTTGTGTTATTCTATGAGAGACTATGCATTCTATAAACATTGAGCTGTAGTATGAGATTATGTGACATAAAGGACAAAAAATATTGGATACCCAAGAATGTTTCAAATGATTTTGTGGATTACTTGATGAGGTTGGGGTTATTCATTAGATGAGATCTGGGGGGGCTAGAGGGCCATTTCAGGCCTGTTTCTAGCTCCATTCCCCTCGATTTCATTGAATGTGGATGTCAGATTTTTTTTCTTCAAAATAAATAAATAAATTTAAAATCCTTAAAATGCAAAACAAAGTTAATTTTTTTTTTTTTTTCCAAAAAAGTGACCTGGTAGTCGCTTGGCCAAGTCAGCGGAGCTTGTGAACGGTGGGTTTCGGCAGGTTCCGGCGGGTTCCAAATGGGAACTCATAGCCCTCCAGAGTAGGAAAAAAGCATGTAATGGATGGCATCCACATTCACATTGCAAAAGCCACATAGATCAAAAGGTTACTTTTACTTGAAGTTTGAAGGATACACCATAAATTGCAAAGTAATTGTTGACAACAGGAAGCCTTTTTTGGATCTCTACCTAGGCATGTTAGGTCCTATAAATTATTCATGTATATTGCAAAGGTCGTTTCTATACAATTTGGGAATGCACAACAACTTATTTAATGCTTATAGTTCAATTAATTAGCATGTGCTATACCATTTTGGAATTTACATAACTTGATTTAAATGTTTGAGATTCTAAATTCTAGAAAAAAAATCTTTTAACTTAGAATCATACTATGGACAAGTTATACAATTTTTTCCTTATAAGACTTAGATTTTGCAACCATAGCTTAGATAAAGATTGAAAACTACTATAGTTCAAATAAATTATAGGTTTCCAAAACTATATAATACTTAGAAAACAAGTAGAAACTACAGAAGATAGAGTAGGATGAAGTTTGGACATTTATTAGGTTGTTTGTATGATAAAATACAAATTAAAGTGAAATTAGAAGGAAAAATAATCAAGCATT
Organism: Rhytidiadelphus loreus; assembly: GCA_947034895.1. Classification (NCBI taxonomy): domain Eukaryota; kingdom Viridiplantae; phylum Streptophyta; class Bryopsida; order Hypnales; family Hylocomiaceae; genus Rhytidiadelphus; species Rhytidiadelphus loreus. The sequence continues at coordinate 48,375,064 of OX344761.1, read as the reverse complement.
AGAATCACAATTCCACCAAGAAATACAAAAAAATACAAAAGAAAACCTTGGATGAAGTTTCAATGATCAAAAGTCATTCCAAACTTTGAATCCTTCGAACTCATATACACTAAGAATTTTGAATTTGGGAGTGTGAGATCTTTTTGGAATTTGAACATATAATCTAAAACATTTGAAATTTGAGAATCAAGAACAAAACTAATTGACTTTGAACAAGACTAAGCACACATGATTCCAATAGAATAGTAAATCCTTTGTATATGAAACTTTAAAACTTAGAAGTTAGTATTGAAATCCGATAGTGTCATATCAACCCTTTCCAAATCCATATAGATGTGGATGAAGTTAGACTTCAAATTTGTCAACTTTTGAATGAAGAATCATCCAAAATTTTCAATAGAAGAATAGATTCAAGAATCGAATAGAGAGATAAATTAGAATTTCAAATCTATTTTGAAGTTCAAAAACAAGTTTTTATTTACCAAAAATTGGATGGATGAAATTGAAATAGTTGAAATTTATCCAAAATTTTGAATCCTTCTAACTTTTGCATACAAATTTGTATTTAATTAGAAGTATAATTCCATTTCAAGAATTGGTACAATATTTTCTATCACATTTTGTGATTGAAATCAATATAAGGATCAATTCAATTTTTAAGTATAAATTTTTTCACTTTAATTTGAATTGAAATCTAAAAGAACCTAACTTTTGCAGCAAAATCTAACCATTTAAAATGAGATTTGAGATACTTAAAATCAATCAACAACACAAACTTGTTCATTGCTTAGAAAGTCAATTAGATGATACTTACACATCCACATGTAGAAATTTATACATCAAGCAAATTAGAACCTACTTGCACCCACTTCATCTCAATATATTGAAGGATGGAGATAAAACACTCATATGCACCATGTCAAGTAAGTTTGAGAAAAAAAATTATCTTCTAACTCCAAATTTGTGATGTCAAATTTCTTGAATTTTTTCTTGTATCATCCAAATGCTTGTCTCTAGCTTTTAAATATTTAGATTTCAAATATAAAATTTCCTCACTCCACAAGAAATCATAAAAAAAATAAGACTATTGTTAGTATTGCCAACTTACTTAACCTCCTTGCATTGTAGGGTGATTCATAGTAAGCTAGACTCCATATTTGCTTCTAAAATTTTGCATGAGTGTACCTCATAAGATTAGAACCATTAGAAGGTTTGAGGGCAAAACCAACCCATTTTAGGCTTGTTCCCAATGATGTTCTTGCGGCAGTGAAAGAATGTGACGCAGTCAAAAAATAAAATTTTGAAAAAAATAAAATAAAAATAAAATAAAAATTTCTAAAACACGAACAAAGTTGGAAAAAAAAGTTTTTTATTTTCAAAAAACGATGTGGCACTATCTCCACCACGTTGGACTACGTAGTTGGTAGAGTTCCCTATACGATCGGGATAGATTTTGAAGTTGGGAACTTATAGGCTTTTGGAGGCCCCAAGCATCTTCTAATGATCTATAGTGGAGAGACACAAATTCATCATAAGCAAAAAAAATTACTCCAAAGGGGCTCAAAGTTTGTTGACTATGTCTTGTAGAAATGGAAAGAAATTTTTTTCTCACTTTTAATGGTGTAATCTTTCATACCACATGGTCAAATTGTTTGAAATTTTTCCCACACATAATTTTGATAATAGTCTACCACACTTTTTTGTGGTTGAAGTTCGAAAACAAGTTTTTATTTTCAATTTTAGTCAATACTGGGTGATTGCAAAAAAGATCGGTCCTATGAGGCATCACAATTGAAGTGACGGAGTTGGTTTTGGCCGTAACTTTTGGAAATTGAAGACAATGGACTTGAAATTTTTATAGAAGATTGTTAACTTAGAAAACATAAGATTTGTTATTTTTGAAAAAAATTGAAAAATAATTTTATAATTAAATATCAATTTAGCTAATTTGTCACATTTTGCGGTTTAGGGTTTTTTAGTATTGTGAAGTATCCAAAAAACATGATGTTCACTTGAATTTTTTGTGGTCTATTCCCACACTAGATGGGTATATGCCCACCAAAGGGAATTAAAAAAAACACAATTCTTTGTCCTCAACATGCATGCAAATAGAGGTCCCTTGTGCATAGCACTCCAAACTTTCATGATGGTTTCAACTTCTAGTTTTTTGTGAAATGTAATCACTATCAAGTCTTTATAAATGACCAATTTTTAGTTTTTTTTATTCATGATTTTCTAATTTTCATTAATTTATACTTAATTTTATCTACTTTTTATGACAAACTGTCATTTTTTTTAAATAGTATTGTTTCAGTATTATAAAGTACTCAAAAGTACTATTGGCCGTTGATTTTTTAGATCAGCCGCTGAGATTGCTCGATTTTGTAGTACTCCTAGTACTCTTAGTACTGGGCAGAAAAAACACAGTTTTTGACCAAACGCTACCAAAATCGTTCGGTCTTTCTTGCAATCACCCTACCCTAAAAAATGGCAGTTTTTGGCAATTTCTCTTGAAAAACACTCCCAGTCTTTTAGAGATTAAATGCTTGTTATGAGTATTAGAATCTATCTTTTTATCATATGGGTAGAAGATACATCGATATAATGCATAGGGTGCAAACTAAAGTAAACTATCCCGTTATAGGTAAAGTGACTAGTCTAGTATGATATTGCTATTTGAAAAATATACAAATATATTTTAGTGGTAGACAAGCAATAAGAAACAACGTTACAATTGAAATTTTTTTTGGGACTTTGTATGATTTTAATTTTTTTTTATAGAAAGGTGTTGTCTTGGGCTTCCCATGAAAGCCTATAGATATGCATGTCAACTTCAATAAATAGCTATTGTAGGGCTTCTACTAACCCATACCCAACTCAACACATGTTTATGGATCTTTATACCAATTGTATACTTCTATTGCTAGAATGAACTAATATACATTGATTTGAAGCTAACCCATAGTGAATTAGTGATAATGTGTAATAAATGAGACATAGATTTTGCCCATTCTAAACACATGTTATCCTCATTTTGTGCAATCAACTCCTTGAAATGAGTGATTTTTTCCCTTCATTTGTATTTTTTGTTTTCCAATAGAAATAGAATGGAGTGGGAGTTTTCAATTCCTAGATATTTGGAATGAGAGTTTGGAATGGGTGTGTTTTACCTTCTCACATTTTCACTTCCATGTGGTAAGACAAACAAATTTGAATTTTATTTTATTACACTTATGGAACCTGAGAATGCGTGACCATGTGGTCAGATCATTACATTAAATCAAATACTCAAATCATTACTCAAATCATTACAGTAGAGCATCTCCACGAGGGCATGCCACACTACTCCTTCAAATTTTGTAGCATGTCCTGCTCCTGGGGAGATGTTGTGTCCCCCAGTTGTATCATAGACGGGAACATATCAGCCACTTCAAAATATAAGCCCCACACTTCAACCTAACTTAACTTACAGTGTCTTTGGATTTTGACTGTGACTTGCACCACGCCACTGCAGATTTCAATGTGTCCTAGGCAGTGATCCTAGAATGAATTCAGGGTAATTAGCCATATGTTCATTTTTGGATTTTTTTTTTGAATTTACCCTAAGGGCATGGCATGATTAGGTAGCAACCAAGCGAAATTTAACCAGTTTTGGGATCGCTGATATCAGGGTCCTGGCTAGGCGGGCAACATTGTGCCTCCAAAGAGCTCCCATTTTTCCTCTTAACTTAGGACTGCCCAATGTCATGTTGGCAAGAGGAGTTTCCAACCATGATGTCAGGATTTCATGGTTTGGAGGGGTCGTTAGGTCCTATAAATTATTCATGAATCTTTACCCCCCAAAACTTTCTGTTTTAAGAAAGTTTTGAGGGGTAAAGATTCATGTTGAAATATTATGCTCCCTGGGGTGATGCCCTGCCGTTCTTCCTGTGAGCTCTCCCATGTACGTGCTGCAAAAGCTGGCCAGTTGTGTGCAAAGCTTACCAAGACACTAATCCTTGCAAAACATGAGTGATGAGTATTACAAACATGTAGTGTAGAATGTGGAGTACAAAATTATAAAATTCATAGAGGCATCGGACCGTTGTTTTGTGCTGTGCAGGTCTATATCATGAGATGATGAAGAAAAACAAGTGTAGACAGATCAAGCCGAAAAATGTCTACTAGGTATATGGTGTCAAGCTACTGTATATAGTTTGTAATGATAAGTAGAAAAGAAGGAGATCACAGAGAGGAAATACTTGAAATTGAGACCGGGAAGAAACCACGTGCAATTGGCATCATTTGTAGGCCGAATTGGTGCTCCCTTAATCGCAACATTGTGGTTGTTTTCCATTCTTCCTTTGTGATTAGAAAACTTGCGGTCACTGTGACTGATAGTGTGAGTGGCTTGGGCTTAAAAAAATAGAGGATGGAGCATCATTGAACAAAAGCGAAAGGAATGAAATTGCAGAGAGGTGGCAAATCATAACATTGGTGACATTGAACCTGCAATCATCTCCACTAATGCAAGACTGCGTGAAGAAATTGTCTGCCTCTATCAAGCTTAAATGTACAAGTGATATTGCTTGAAGCTGACCTTGCATTCCGTGGTGTAAATTTGTGATTTTATGTCGAAATTCAACTGCACTAAGAGTCAAAATTCCAGGCTTCAGGATTCATCTTCACCAACTAAGCTTACATGATATCTTAACCCCTAAAGTCCCAAGACCATTTTTTTCCCAAAATCACTCAAAACTACCACTTTTGCTATGTTCATCAAATTTTAAAATATTTTTTAGAATATAACCGTTGGATCTTGTTCTACACTTGTCTAAGATCATGTGATAAAAATTTTGTGATGTTTGACCATATAGATTGAAAGATATTAGCATTCAAAGTGGAAGAAAAAAAATTCTTTCAAGAAGTTGCTATGATTGCCCGCAAAACAAGAATCTCCATAATTGTTATGAGAAATTTGGCCCTTATTCTGTAGTTATGAGGGATTAAAGTTGAATGCTTCTATTTGCTAACTACTAGGTATATCCTCCATATAGAACCAACAGCTTTGAAGGAGTGTTGGTGTAAATTGTTCTAAAGACATTCAATGTTGAAACCATGGTAGAAATATTGTCATGCCTTAAATTATCAAGTATCAGAAACGAACTAAATCTGTATGTGGACTTGAATAGATGATCAATGTGGCTATACTTAGGTGGACTTCTATTCATGCATCATTCTTTGTTGCTTCTGAAGGTTCCAAATGTGTTGTTTTCTATTGAGTCTATAACCCATTATAGGAGACTACATCATGTTGCTTTTGAAAATTTACAGCATATTAATTCTTTGAGTAGTAAAAATCTCATAATTATTCTACTTGCAACATTATTCACTACAATTTGCTAATCTATTTGAACAAAATTTTCATGATGTAGACACACAAAAGACATTGAAACTCTTATATTTACAATTTAATCCTCAAAGGATAAACCTATGACCACAAAAAGTCAACTTCAAATCCCTTCACTTTGTATGTTCCCATTTTGTTACTAAATATTCTTGAAATTTTTCAATTTTTTTCCAAAGATGATATCACATGACTTGTCTTCTATAAGTCATCTAGAATTTTAGATATTTTTTGTGAATGTTTGAAATTACAACGTTTTTTTAAAGGAAGAAAAGTGAAGAAAATTTATATCACTAAATACAAAATTTGTAGAAACAATATGAAATTTTTTCCATGGGGATATATGATAGTGTAGAATAATATGGAGTAAAAATATACATCATGTTTTTTAATGATTAGAAAATCTAGAGACCATGGCATTAGGCCCAAAGTTCAAATTGCAATAAGATTTTCAACTTTTTAAGTTGGAGTATTGCAAAACTTTATTTCAATACTTGGGCCTTAATTGAAAAAACCCTTCTTATGGTTAAATTTCACATGAAGAGCAAAGAGCTTGAAGTTGCAAAAAATACACTACGTGGTGATCCATGGATTCAACATCTTCTTATGTAGTAAAGTTGAGTATGTCACAATGAGGTATATACAATTCCTTTCACTTAAATGCATTCAAAAAATTTACTACTAAAAATTGGATGAAAATGAATTTTTCCATCCAATATGCCTCCTTGAAATCATTCAAAAAATATAAAAGGTCTTCTTGTGCCACTACACTAATAATAAAATTTAGTGTTATTATACTAAATGATTTGAAAATGTTAGTCTTGATGAATATTTTTACCAAAGGAGGATCTCTATAATCATATATAGTTGGTAAAAACATTCAACAAGAATAAAAACTTATAGCATTTTAGAATCAATAAGTGAATTCAACACCAAATTTCATTATTAGTGTACCTTGTATTGGTGGTGATATCCCAATTATCTCAAATCTTCAAAGGTGTTATTAAGCTTAAGCTTGTGTGGCTTAAGGTAAACCAACCCAATTTTATTCACTACCCAATTTTGTTCACTACCCAATTTTGTTCACAAAAACATCCAAATCTGTCCATTTTTTTGACAAAATCAATGACTTAATAAAGGGTAACGTGTCAATCCTTTATTGATGAATATTAAAAGCATTTATGGATTATTTATGAGATGTTTATGACTCCATTCTATAGACAGTGTTGCAATTTCAGGGCAGACCACTCCAAAAGTTTACAGAAATTACAATTTCAATTTCAATTATAATTCCACTTGGTTTTGATCCATGAAACAAGTGCAAACCTCTCGAAAATATGTCCTCTTGGAGTTGCCCCAAGATATTCAGATTGCAAATCAAGGTGCTAATAGGCTTGTCTTGTCAGTGGCGTCGAAGGAGGAGATTTCAACGTGCGTGGCTGAGAATCGAGAAAGGGAACGCGTTCTCAATCACGCGAACCGGTCCCCTGGAGTGGATAGCCTTCAGTCCAGAGATGCACCCTTGCTCTTGGACTGCAGTGGAATTCAATCCTCTCTGCGGCGCAATTCCGCCTTTTTGGACTGCGGGTTGCGCACGCTCTGACACTACTGCCTGCTTGCCACTGCACTGCTCCAGTGGAGCCAAGTTTCGTCGGATTTGATCCCCAATCGAGGTAGTTCGCTTCGTTATCTTTCTGGCAATGGGCTTCCAGCTTGTCGGTCCCTCTTTCCGGTGTTTTGTTCTTGTATCCCCCCCTCGTGATCCCCCTCCTATTCTTCTCATGCGCAGGCGTAGGTTTTTGCACGTCGCAGCGGTTTCTTCGTCTCGTTTTTGGGATTGCACAAAATCTCGCAGAGAATTGACATGAAACGGCATTTTATCCCAAGAACCCTAATCCCTCACCTCTGATCGAATTCGACACGTTTGAATTCTTCCATCTGGAGTGTCTCCGAAATTTGAGAATTTGGTCGGGTTGGTGTTACTTTTGCAGAGGTGGATTCGTCCAGGAGGGGGGAGAGGAGGGAGTGGAGATTCGTTTCCAACAATGTCGTCGCTTTGTGCGACAGTTTCTGTTGCGCCATGTAGCATTGTGAAGATGAAAGAAGCCACCATGTCTTCCGTGCAATGCAGCTCCTCTTCGCCAACATGTAAGAATAAGCATTTCTGTCTTTTGAATTCTGAGCTGAAATTCAGCCTTCTGACGGGATGCAATTGCAGTGGGCGGCGTTTGCAAGGCAAGGCTCGAATGAATAATTTAGTGACATACTTAACATTCCAGACGGCGTGTGATGGTTTTAGTGCTTATGCCGCAGTCGCATTGTTCTAGATCTGTGTAGGGTCAAGGCTGTTGGAGGTGTTGTGTTGTCACGGCAATGGAGCCTTGCCACAGTTGCACTGCGGAAGTCAAGCGGCGTTTCTTCTATCAGAATCTTGGGAAGGCGGACGAGGTAAGCATTTTTTCAAGTATTTTCAGAATCCGTACGCTTTCACCTCTTTATTACGACGATCCCTAAATGACATTGTAGAATATTCTTCTCATTATCATTGACTGTAGCACACTTGTATCACATTCATACTATGTCATCGTCAATACAGTCGTCTCTCCCCCATATACACTGGGAGTCGTCCGTGTAACCATTGAAACCATAGGAACTAGGGAAACTATGAAGAGGCATCCATGCGATCATAGCGGGAGGTTCTCTCCATGAATCATACGGGAGGTTCTCTTTATGATGGTGCCTAAAAGTTCCTGAAATAATGTCCGCCTAATCCTCTCTAATCTTAAAACCTAGAGGACCCCAACTGCTTCACTATACTGTCTATAACAGTTGGTGAAACAAGATAATTCTTCGAAACCTCAGAACCTTCTTTTTGCAAATGAGTATAGTGGTTGCGTTCTGTTTTGGCATGGGAGCTAGTGCATCTACGACAAGCATCATGCTTGCGAAATGTTTGAGTATTGCTTTTGGTGAGACCTGTAGTATTGATGCTGACCCGGAGAGGTTTCGTCAAGCAGGTCATTTGTTATCAGGGGAGCTGCTGCTGAAGATGTGGAAGCAGAGAAGGAGATGATTGAATTGGATGCCGTAAGTAGTTTCAATCCCTAGTCATATATTGCTTTATTATGAATGTTCTCTTTTGCTGCCAGAATTCTAGTTCGGAGAGTTTGAGTATTGTGGTGTCTATGATCACAAATGCCTTTGGCAGCTGCTTGCACTCCCTACCGTGCTTAACGCTGATCATTTGTGCATATATTGCCCACCTAGATCAACAACATTCAGTAGCTACTAATGTTCTGAATCTGTCCTGTTACTGACGTTGTGGGTGTATGTTGAGTTGTGGCAGATGGAGAGGATGGAGAAAACATTAGAGGCTACCAAGTCCACCTTTAACACCGTGCGGACTGGCCGAGCTAGCCCTAATTTGTTAGATCGTGTTCAGGTGAGTCTTTCCACCTATCTTCACTACGTCTCGAGATGCATCATTTACAAAGTGTTGTGGTCAATCATACGTCGATTAAATGTTTGGATTATATATTATGATCACGTAAATGATCGATTTTTATTAGAAGTATGGTTTTATAAATCAAGCCGTTTGTGGTGTTTTGTTGTGAACATCCTTTACGAAACTGTCAACTCCAAACTTCAGGTTCAAGACTTGAGAATTTAATTTAATTGCATTCGCTCTTGGAATACCAAGTCTTTCGGGCGCCTCTCCTTTTCTTATGTATGCCATTGAATGCAAGGTGGAGTACTACGGAATCAATGTTATCCTCAAGAGTATTGCGCAAGTTAGCACTCCAGATGGTAGTACGATCCTTGTCTCACCTTTTGACAAGTCCAGGTGATATTTTGACTGCTCTTTACTCACTGTGCTCCGGCAATTCCGTTTGTTTCGGATATAGCGAGCTGATATTTTGTGGGCGTTGACTTGATACAGTTTAACTTCGATAGAGAAAGCTCTTGTTAAGTCGGATGTTGGTATTACACCAAACAATGACGGCAATGTGATTCGACTTAACGTTCCTCAACTTACGACAGACAGAAGGAAGGTACCCGACAAATCATCGATTTTTGAACTTTTGCACCTGGATGTAGTGTTCGTGTGTTGGATTTTTAATTTCTTTCTGCTCGAGGGCCGTGACATATGTTTTATGGTTCTGCGGGACAAGTGTGATGGTGCCTATCTGTTACGTTTTGAATGACTTTTGGAACGTGCAACTTTGTTTTGAGTAATGTACTACCTGAAGTGATATCCGACGTTGTTTTACATGCCAGGAACTTCTGAAGTTGGTTTCCAAGCTCACTGAAGACGGCAAGGTATTGAACTTTACTGATCATGTCTATCCTATTTCTTGTCTGTTAGCATATAAACTTTCCAGTATATGTAGGTTGCAGATAGCATTAACTTATGTTCTTGTTTACAATGAATTGTAGAATCGACTATCTGAAATCTGTCTTTCCTTATACGATTAGAAATTCTCAGATACTTTAAGTTAGTGGGCCAGAACGATTCATATTTTGAATGAGAGCTTTATATTATGGATGCTTGGGCTCTATTTACAGAGTCCCTTAACCGTTTAGTTCCGAATTGACCATTACACCAAAATAGTTATTTAGTATGATTTAAACTGTTTTTCACAAGGACATATTATTCAACATCAGTTGTAGTGTTGGCATTGTAGCATTTGTGGTGTGCTCAGGTGGCTTTGCTAGATTTGTCATACTAATTTTCATACTAACCAATTATTCACCCATACGAAATAACCATTTCGGTGTGGAGTTGAATTCCATCTTTTAAGAAACTTCATGGAAGGTAATGAAATGTACCAATAGGGACGATAGAAGAAATCATACCCCTTCATTTTTGAACTACACGCACATCGTTTGGAAGGTCTTATGGCTTGAGTCCTATCTTCCAAATCGCGGTTTCTATTTTTAGCTGGACACCAAGTGGTTGTTTCTTATCGGTTGCCTATTCCCTGACCTTGTTTGAAATCCTTCTGTCACAGGTTGCCATCCGGAATGTGATGAGAGATGCTATCAAGTCGTTCGAAAAACTGGAGAAGGTCACCGTGTTGCCTCTTCTACCAATTTCCATTTGCATGTCTAAGCTAGTCATTATGAAAACACTCAGCCAAATCATTACTGGTTTCCTCTTACTTGAATGAAAGTTTGAACTTGATACTGGTGGCAAGCACTGGATGAGACTAAGGTTGGAATCTCATTTGCGTGGGGTTTGAAATAGTCTCCCATTTCCAATGCAAGTCTCATCCAAACATGGGCCTCATACGAGACTCGATACTTCGGGGTTCTATTGTAGTGATCGATGTTTCCAATAGATATGCAGCACTCTCATGGTTGAAGTGTATTCTAGTCTCTGCTACTTCAAACTTCAGCAGTTTATAACTTGCTCATGCAATAACCAAATAATACATATTTTTAGTGCAAGCATCTTGAGAATGGGGACACGACCCTGGAATCAAATCAAAACAAATTCAGAAATCCATTCCTATAATGAAACCGCCTAAAACCGCTCAAAACGCCCCAGGAATGGGTTCTCTATCTTTGGAAAGAGTAAAAGCTTTTTCATGAGTTAGGAGATTACCTGGAGAGTGCTGAATGTGTATTCTTATTACAGGAGAGAAAACTCTCGGAGGACAATGTGAAGGATATGTCTGGGGATATTCAGGTGATTCACTATTTGTATTTTGAAATTTTCACTTTTAGAAAATGCTTACGCTTCTTGGGATTGAACTTTCTTGACAGAGACTCTCCAGGTGAGCTCTCATGTTGCTGCTACTGATATTATGCAGAAAATGACTGACGAGTATATTAAGAAGATTGAGACTCTATTCAAGCAGAAAGAAAAGGTAAGCTTGTGCCATATCTGCCTGTGCTTTGATTTTTTTGCCTTGCTACTAGTATCCACCCTCCAGTTCGTGCCGCAGGTTCCGAGTATCCGAGCTCAGATCTTCTTCTTCCCTCCACAAAACAGGGCATTTCCGATGTGGAAGCAAGGCCTTCCAAAACTTCAGCTCAGTTTGCTTTGGAGAAGGCGATGGCTTACAGAAATATGAAAACGTTATCAAATTCAAGTCCTTCACCTTCATCATCATCCCAGCATCAATCCCAACCTTCTCCTGTTGGTCCCCCCTCCAGTCCAGTGAAGGTTGAAATTCTGGCTGGTACGCCCATTCAATCTAGGACGTCTTCCTCTACGAATGCCGATGATGCTGGGGCACCTCCTTATCCCAACGGTGGAGGGGAAGTACCCGCTGTTCCTGGACAGTCCAACTCTTCTTGGAACTCGGAAGATGGGAAAGACAACGGCAGTGCACAGGCGCTGTCCGCATTCGAGAGAGCGAAGGTGTATAAACTTCAGCAATCGGAGATGATTGCTGCTCTGAATGCGAAGCGATCAGGTCCTCCCGAGGCACAGTCGACCTCGACTTCGAGTGCCGACAAGGAGGAAGAGAATGTGGTGGAAATAGAGTTTCACACGCGAGATGGGATTGTGCGGCGGAAGGTGTTGAAGCCCGAAACTGCCTTTGCCAATGTGAGAGACATCAAGAGGAAAGGAGTATCCACGTTGGATTTCGTGGGAATGGGCTTCGCCGATAAGAAATCCTCCACATCCCGGCCTGCGGGGCTGATCGAATCCTTTGAAGCGCCCTCAGGTCTGCATACTTGCCCTTCCCATTCAAGAGACCTTTAGAGCTTTTCTGCATTTGATTAGGTAGAAGACTTTCTTCCTCCCTGATGCGACCCGGTGAGGATGCTTGGCAAGGTGTCCGTTTGGCGTTGGACATGCTCTCTTTATTGTGGTGAGATACAAATATACACTTGTGTAGGTCCTTTGCCGGAGGTGGAAATGCTAACAAGAGATGCGGGTGTGGTCAATCCGGACGCCGTGGTTGAGGGAACCGATGCTTACAAACCTCGGGTGGCAACGTGGGGAATGTTCCCCCGCCCTGCTGATATTTCCAAAGCAGTAATAAGACTTCATCCATTCTTTTCTCTTTCTGATCAGTCGGTCGCTTTATGAGTTATACAATTGTTTCTTTCTGTTTATCGTTCATTTGCTGGGGGGTTTCTTGAGGAACAAGAGTCTAGCGACCTTCCTAGCCTGTTCTAATCCGTAATGATTGTGATTCATGGAGGTCTTCGTCAAGTACCCTAATGTCGGGCTTTGATGGTCTTCAAAGCATGCTGTACAAACTAGCTTTATTTCTGTTGTCATTTTCTTTCTGTTTTGTATATCTGTTTTCAATAAGGAATTATTTAAATGGGGGACAAGAAGACTGGAGAGTGCCAACTTTACAACTTTATCTGCTTCAGTGGAATTCCAATGTGTCCAAGTTTTGTATATTTGGCGCGGATCAAATTGTCCCATTCTACTAGGTCGTGAAATTAGCGATGAAGGACGAGGAACTTCTGGCCAGAATTTTCATAAAGAAAAAAACAAATGACATGCCAAGTGTCTTAAATGGTTCCAGTGGATGATATTCTCTTGTCATCTATTGGCTGGACGCAGTATGGGGGAGGTCGCACCATTAAGCCTGGTCAGAAGCTTGAAACTGAAGAGGAAAAAATAATGAGAGAGTCAAAAACGAAGAAGCTGCTAGATGATTACAAAAAGAAGCTGGGGTTGGATATGGCCCCCAAAGATAGAGCCCGATGTGAGAGGGTAAGTGTTTTGGTTGTCCGAACTCAAGTTTTAACACTTGATTAATCTATGGATATCTAAATATTCCAGTTGTTGAGGGTGTTTGAGTATGTGTATTGAAACCTTCAATTTTGTTTCGGCTGGGACAGTCTTCGTGCTTACCTATTCACGTTGATCCACAGATTTATAAGAACGGGGAGACTTTGATGGACAAAGGCCAATTAAGAGAGGCTCAAGCAGCATTCATAACCTTAATGAGCGAGATGTCTTCAGCGGTAATTTCCATGCCTCGGTATCACATGACACTTCAACCTATTTTTGTTCCGCATGTCACGTTATGGTGGTAACAGGACCAATGCTGTTTAGTACGACAATTTGGAATTACTACCTTTGAAGTAGCTTATGAAAGGCTAGATTTTTCTACCTGAGTTCTTTTCTTTGGGGCTTTCTTTGATTTTCTTTCCTTGTAGAAAAGCCCCAAATCAAAGAAAGCCACAAAGAAAAGAATGGATTCATATAGAAACAGTAGACATGGATGCATTATTGAGGACACGTATAGAAACACCAAAGACAACGGACTCGACGTTTTTGCAGAGCGAGTTGCATGGAATGGCTGCGTTGCAAGAGGCTGTCTGTTTGGATTCCCTCAACAGGTCTGAACTTGCCATGGCCATCTCATTATGGTTCTAATTTTCCCTCTAGGAATATTCCTCAAGTGCAGTTCCGAAAATATTCCTCTTTTTCCTTCCTTGATAGCTTAATCGGTTGACTAAGAAAGGGTTTGGACGTAGGCAGATCCGACGAAGCAAAAATCAAGTATGAAAAGCTGGTATCTCATCCTAACGGGGCAGTACGCAAGAAGGCCCGTCAGCTTCTTTTTGGCTTCCAGGTAATTCGTTGTCTCACGCCTGAAAAATGAGCATCGGTTGGATTGGTACGTTTTGAATTGGTGACTCTAGTCCGTCCTGTACCACGCGGCAGAAACCCAGCCTCCCCTTTGATATTTTTATATTTCAGTAAGAATAATACCTCCCTCCTTGATTGCAGGCTGCTGAAAGTTTGAAGGTAAGAGCTGGTTACAACTGGGATAGCTCCTCGTACCGTAAATACTTCGACACCTTTGCTGATGGTTACAACACTATGTATCAAAAAAGTGAAGCAGAATCTGCAAACGATGAGGAGCCGCTCATGCAAACTCTACCGTATGCTCTCCTATTCATCGTTCCAGTTATCCTCGTCTTCACTCTTGTTGTGCTAAGACATGCCTGAGAACCATATTTATTCTCCGGATCTCAAGCTCTACTGCGGAGCCTGGAGTCGTGAAAGATAGTGGCAGAGGATTTTTAAGAGTGTAATATAGAAATCTGTTTTGTAACATTAATCTCGATGGAGGTCGCTTGAACTTGTATTTGACGAAGTTACCGTCTGACCAAGCAGATCGAGTACGAACATGAACATAAACCAATATAAATGCTGTCGAAAACATCCTTTTCGGACAAACTCACTTTGCTCTGTCACACTAGGAGTGACAAGAGTGTGATAAGAAGTTGATAATTTAGAGTTTGACGTGTGAACGATCTTAGGCCCACATTCACTCCTAAGTACTTCTTTTGTGTCGTTTTCTCCAACCATTCTATATTGTACTATGCTCTTGGGACCTTCGTTTTGACATTAAAGATGTACATGCTTGTTTGCAAGTTTGGTCATAATTATTAGTGAAATTGTTAATTGGTGTTTCTTGTTAGCATAATATTATTACCCAATGCATACGAAGTGTGGTTGGTGAACAACGTAGTTGAGCAATGTGTAGTTAGTAGTGTATTTTTGCTTAATATCAAGTGTCTAGTATTGTAGAATATTCTTCTTGTACCCATTTATTGTGGTGGGCCTTTTGACATTCTAATTCCTAAATGCCCAAGGTAATTCCTAAATGCCCAAGGCTTTTTTTGAGCTTCTTAAAGTTTGCTCCAAATTACCCCTAAAGGATTAGTTGTTCAAATTTTGAACTACGGATTTGCAAACATGTCCCAAGTGTATAGAAACTTGTTTTTTACATCCATCAAAGTGTTCATACATTATTGTGTTAGTTCCTTTATATTTGTGCAATATAGATTTGAAACAATTTCTTTGTAATGTTTTTAGAATTCAAGGATTACAAATATATTTGGCTTCAAAACCTAACTTTTCCAATTTGAAAGAATGACCCTTTGAAAACAACTTGATTAGAAAGTAATATAAAATTTTCAAAACATTACAACAATTAGCATTTAAATCTTTTGAACTTAAAGAAAAAAGAAGTTTTTTGAAAAATACAAATATTTAATCTATAGTCAATTTTAGAAGGAATTTTCAATTTTTAGATTGAAAAATATTGGTTTGTATAGTTGTTGATCTAATTGAAAAGATATAATAAATTCTCAAAATCTACTCTACAATTTTTTAAATGAATTTGTAATGTGATTTCTCCCCTAAAATTCATTGGATTTGAGGCTCATTTCTAATACCTTTTAACATTGAAAATCAAGATTTGTAATAACTCCTAAAGGACCAAGGTGGGGTGGGGGGTTAGGGAGACATCGTCAAAAACTATGGGATTTTGGTATATTATTCAATATTGAAAATTGATTTTTTTTTTTAAACTTCAACCATACAAAATTGAATCGCCCATAAAAGTCTATAGACTACCTTAAAACCAACAAAATCTGAATCCATCATGCTCATATGGCTCACCTAAAGCAATCAAAGTCTTTTCTAATATGGAAGGCCTAAAAAGTCAATTCTTACAATGAATTCTCACTGAAAAATTAGAAGTTCCTAATGAAGTCACTAACTACTTCATTAATGTCATGTAAGACATGCATTGAAGCCAAAATTTGAAAAAACTGAAAAAACCATAATGGGGTCATTTAGTAGGTGTCCACTAAGGGTCATTTGACCAAAATGGGCTGGTTGTGGTCAAAATTTGGCAGCATAATTTTTGATACATGCACCCAATTAGAAAAAAAATTAGTTTTTCACAGAGGAGGTACATATTTACACATTGTGTCCAAATTTCATAAACATCCGACCAAAAATGACTCCGTAGGAACCTATCCGAGATTTCTTGTGTACACCGAACGGATACTTGGTCCTCTAGGAAATAAACACCTTGGCTTTCACAATATCTTTATTATACATTCATTTATATAACCAGATTTTTTATTCTAAAAATAGTCTTAAAGAGTTAAATCCTTGAAAAAATAAAATATTAGAAACTATCTCCTGTGATTACAGGTAAGTACAGAGAGGGAAATTTTTGCCTCCTTATGCCCCTAAGGTGCAATTACAACCGTTGATCTTGAAAAAAAACCTAATCTGACCCCACCCCAACCATCGATCTCCAACAAATTTACTGATGATGTGCCCACCTCGCTTTCTCCCCTTTGATACAGTGATGGCAGGCATACACAGTTTAGTCGTTTCACGCCCCCCCCAAATAAAGACAGCCGTTGATTTGTTTAAAAAGATATTCCACCCCAACCTCATTGCCGTAGATCGGAATTTCAGTGAATTTAAAATGTCAAATCCAGTAACAAAGAGATCGAAAAATCAACAAGCATCAATTTTATTTTAAATGCCCCCTCTCACCCCTCTCATTGATATATCCCATATTCATTGTGAAATGACCTAAGTATAGGGAAGTACAAGATGGGGAGGGGAAGGGACTCACAATAAAAATTTAATCAAAATAATCCTGATTGGGATAGGATGGATATTGAATAAAATAATATTTGAGATCTTTTCTGATTGGGGAAGGAGTGGGGGTACTAAGCAAAATTTATTTAAATTATTTTTTATTGGAGGAGGGCAGTGGTACTGAATAAAATTTATATAATCTTGAGCTCATCGTGCAGAAGTATCACTATACGCTCAAAAGACAAAACATTACATCATTGCGATACTTACTTAGAAACAATACTTTAATCTTTAAAGTTCCATCGTTCCCTTGCGGAGCAAAATGAGTTTAGGTGAAACTCCTCCGGTCTCAATTTTCATTGTAATCTTTTGAAACTTTTTGTAAAGATAGAAAAATACATCATCTTTCTAAGAATATAAATTTTATTTCAATCAATGTCCCAAAGCAAAAAGTTATGCCACCCTAAGTCCAAAACAACATTCATCGGACAACACAAAAAAATCTCAAAAAGTTAAAAATAAAATTTTGAAATTTTATTTTTCATAGAAAGCATTTTTGTAGTCTATATGGGAAGATTTGATTCATTCTTTTTAGACTAGTGATGAGAAAGTTGTGGACAATCTTGTTTATTGGGCAATTTAACTTGTCAAGGACTAAGGCACATTTTGGCCAGAAATTGTGGAAATTTGCTACTTTTTAGGGCAGTGAGAAAAAAATGTAAAAGAATTTTTTTTCTTTCAAAATTCAACCATACAAATTGGTAATAGACTACTCTATGAATGTGTGGAAAAAATTTGAGAAACTTTGACCGTACAGATTGAAAGATTATAATGTTTGAAGTTAGAAGAATAAAATTTTTTTCCAACCATATTTGATAGGGTTAGCACACTTAAATCCCTTTAAGATGTGAAGACTAGGAATGGCCTACAATGGCTTGTATTCTTTCAATAGTTTTACTATAGAGGACTTTATTTCTTGTACAATTTTGTTGCAAAATCTCTATAAAAATCACAAAGCAAAGGTGTACTCCAAGGTAGTTTGACAAAAACTATTCTATTGAAAAAACAGTTTTTTCTACATACAAATGACCTTGGTACTTAGAAGTTGTAAGGTAAATCAGCCCATCCTAGTCAATAAGCCCATAGTGGTTTCAAAATGACCACATTATGGTTTTTTCAATTTTTTCAGATTTTGGCTTCAATGCATGTCTTACATGACAATAATGAAGTAGCATTACATGTGTTTTGGCTCTTGGAGAGGGCTGCAAGTTCCCAACTCTAACCCCCCCTGAGAACCGCCGAAATCCGTCGTTCCCCGCCTGTGATGACCTGGTCGAGAGACTGCCAGGTCAGTTTTTTCGAAAAAATAAAAAAAAAAATAAAAAAATCTAACTTTGTTTCTCATTTTAAGGACTTAAACTTTTTTTTTAATTTTTTAATTTAAAAAAAAAAAAGAAGTCTGACACCGGAGTTCGAGAAGACCGGGGGGAACGGAGCTGGGAATAGCCCCAAAACGGCCTTTCAGACCCCCCCAATTTCATCTAATGTTAGTGACTACATTAGATACTTCCAATTTTTCAGTGAGAATTCATTGTGAGAATTGACTTTTTTGGCCTTCCATGTTAGAAAAGACTTTGACTACTTTAGGTGAACAATATGAGCATGATGGATTCAGATTTTGTTCATTCTAAGGTAGTCTACAGACTCTTTGGGCCATGATGCATTGAACACTTCAAAAATTCATAGCAAATTCATACTTTGTCAAAAAAACATAATTTCAATTGTTCTCAGTTTTTCTCACACTTGTACTATTGGGGGAAAAAAATTAAAAAATTTCAGCAACCACATGTAATCAAACTCCTAATTTTGACTACAATGGGCTGTTTTACCTTAATAGTATCTACATTGTATGAGCAATGCCTGCATCCTTTAGAGGTTAAGTCCTCATAGAATGAAATTTTTAAACTACACATTGTGTTTTTTTGACATTTGCATCTTGTATCATGTAAGTTATATATTTGCCAATTTTAAAAGTAGAGGATTTTTGCACATGCTACTTGAAGCTGCCCAAGTTGCCAAAAAAGTTCAAGGCAACACAACTTTTGATCTAGGCACCCAATCAAAATTAAAAATTATATTCCCACGAAAGGGGTACATGGTCACACCTTGTATCAAAATTTGAAGAACATTCGTTAAAAAATGACTTCATATGCACCTACTTGAGATCACCTATATAAGTTCAACAATCATTCTGTCTTTAGAAAAGTAACTTATAAAATTCATTTTTGAACACAACTTTCACAATTTTTCAAAAAAAATTATTTGACAAGGTTCAATTTGCTTCCTAAAATAGTCTCACAACTGGGATTATTGTGTTTCAATTCCATCTTGGAGCTATTAATAGTTTATCTTTTTGTTCAATTTCAAACCTACCTCTACTTAACAATTTTTTAAAGAATGATAATCAAGTGTTTTGTTTTAATTCTTTTTCTTAGACTTTCAATTCAATTCTCCAATATAAAAAGATTTAAATTCAACATATGTAATTCAAAAAATTTAAGCTAAAAAGATTCAAAGCCTAAAAGTCTAGGAAGACAAGGTGCAGAAAAATGATTTTCTTCACTTCAAACTCAAATATCTTGCAATCCATGCAATCAAAGTTTATGAATTTTTTTCCACACATTTTAACCTAATCCAATACAAGATCCTATGGTTAGATATACTAAAAAAATGATTTGTAATGTTTTTGCACTTTGCAATAGAAATGGCAATTTTGAGTGGAACTTGATGAAAAAAAACTTTGGGACTTTAGGAGTTAATGAAATGTTATTTACCTTCAAATTTTTGTCAACAATATTGAATCCAATTATAAAGGTCAGCAAAAAAGTAATTCTAAAAAAACAAAATTATTGAGTAAGTTATTTAAAAAAAATGTTATATGAAAAAATAATAATTTTGCGAAAATATCACTATTTTTAGCATCAACCAAATTTGATTTTGCAAGATTAATTAAATATTTGGCATGAAAGGCTGATCTCAATAACCAAGTGCAATACAACATGGTGCCATGCCATTCAAGTATTAATTCCTTAATCCCTCACTTTTTTGATGTCCATATTGTGGATGATGAATAAAAAGATTTTGGACAATGTTTTGTGATTAATTTGATGAAAGTAATGTAAATAATATACTCATATTCAAATATAAGTGAGAATGTGAAAAAAATTATGGTAGTAAATGATTAAAATCTAGGGATAGTTTGAATTTCCAAAATTGTTAAGATGTATTATAAATGCAATTTAGAATAATACTTCAATGATGAATTTTACTTAAAATTTATAAAATATGATCCAAAGATTATATATCAATGGTTGAATTTACTACACCAATCAATCTTTTTCAATAAATTTTTAAACCAAAAATTGAAAAAATCCCTTTAAAAAATTATCCTACATTGAATGTTTTTACTTTCTAGAAGATTTTTTTCCTTCAAAAAACAAAGTTCTAAGTTCTATTTACACTTATTTTAAAAGTTTATTTGTTTATTTATTTATTCAAGTCATTTTTGGAGGGTTATTTTTTGAACAAAAAAGAATTTTTTTGAAGGAAAAATTAGTACCTAATCCTTTGAAGTATAGAATATTGTAAAGTAATTTTAAAATTTTGTGTTATATAAATGCTATAGAATTAACCTAAGAATCTACAAACAATTAAAGTGATGGAATAACAATGATTCTTAGTGCTCGGGATATGCTTGTAGTCATCAATTGTTTAGAATTTGCATTTGTTGTCCTCAAGAGGTTATACTATTAGAAAATGCCAACCAAACCAACAAAAAATCCACAATTCTTTGTTATATTTGATACTAGTGGTCATGACTTGATTTATTCAACAACGTATTACAAAGGATTCAATAAACTTTGCCTTTTTTCCGTTCTAGGTACTACAAGAAAAATCTTGATGAAAATACATATGTGGATGGTACAAGAACAATGACTAAAAAGTCCTATAAGTGGAGGATGTGCTACTCATGTGAAACAAGGAAAACTAAGAAGTTGGTTTTCTTCGGCATGCAACATTGCGTGCAAACTCACATTGGCACCCCCAAGTTGCAACTTCAACCCAAGTGTGCCTTGAAGGTACCTCATCACCCTCTTGACCACAGCCCAATGCTTTGGGCCATACTTGGACGTGTGTTGACTCACAACACTCACCGGAAATGCCAAATCAGGCCTTGTGGCTACCATGGCGTACATCAAGCAACCCACCACTGCCTTGTATGGCACACCTTGCATTTCAGCCCTCACCTCTCCAAATTCAGCATCTGTGAGCTTGGGCAACTTCCCATGAGTCTCAAGTGGGGTACCTTATTGAAGAACATGTACATATTTGTGTAGACTATGTACATTCAGCCCTAGGAGTAGCATTAGACTCTTAGTTAGACTTAGAGTCTCTTGGGTATTGCTTGTAGTCAAAGGCAGCCCATTGTGCTTAGTTATCCCATGAAATATGTGGATAACTAGTGAAAGGCTTCTACCTTATGTTCAACCTACTCATGGGGTTTGGCATCTTCCTACCATCTAAGTAAAGCCTCTCTTCCATTGAAGTACTTTGTAATCTCAATATACCTATGGCTTTGCACTCCTCCATGTTGAAGCGCTTGAGAATTTCTTCATGGTACTTCCGTTGGCTCATCGTGATGGTGCGGGCAGCCCTATCCCTCTTGTGTTGAAGAACATGTACATATTAGTGTAGACTATGTACATTCAGCCCTAGGAGTAGCCTTAGACACTTAGTTAGACTTAGAGTCTCTTGGGTATTGCTCGTAGTCAAAGGCAGGCCAATGTATTTAGTAGTTATCCCACATGGTTTGTGGATAACTAGTGAAAGGCTTCTACCTTATGTTCAGCCCACTCATGGGCCTTCGTATCTTCCTACCACCTAAATAAAGCCTTTCTCCATTGAAGTACTTTGTAATCTCAATAGGTTATGGGCCCACGCACTTGGAGTTGCGTTTGAGGGAGAAATTCAAATCATTTGGAGGAGATCTTGGAGCTTGGGGGAGCAACTAGCCTTTTGTCTCTTTTTCACCTACAAACCATATGGTGTAAGTCAAAAACAAAAACAAAATTTGGAGTGAATTTTTTTTTACAAAAGGAAGAAGTGTTTATTCTTTTTTTGGACTTTTTTTGGCTGGTTTGTGAGGTTTTGAGTACATTTTGGGTGTGAGGTTGCTCATGGTAGTAATAAGACCTAGTGAGGGCTGATTTGTGCTCCAATTTTGAGTTTGTGCTTAGAGGTGTACATTGGGAGCCCATTGAGGTTGATTGTGCACTTGGGTGCATTGTGGATTGTGATTGTGCCAATTGCAATCTAGTGAGAGTCCTTTGTGAGCCTTGGAAGCATTTTTTGTTGCTTGTGTTGAAGAACATATACATATTGTTGTAGACTATGTACATTCAGCCCTAGGAGTAGTGTTAGACTCTTAGTTTGACTTAGAGTCTCTTGGGTATTGCTTGTAGTCAAAGGCAGCCCATGGTGTTTAGTTATCCCATAATGTATGTGGATAACTAGTGAAAGGCTTCTACCTTATGTTCAATCCACTCAAGGGGTTTGGTATCTTCCTACCATCTAAGTAAAGCCTTTCTTCCATTGAATACTTTGTAATCTCAAGAGGTTATGGGCCCACGCACTTGGAGTTGCGTTTGAGGGAGAAGTTCAAATCATTTGGAGGAGATCTTGGAGCTTGGGGGAGCAACTAGCCTTTTGTCACTTTGTCACCTACAAACCATATGGTGTAAGTCAAAAACAAAAACAAACTTGGGAGTGAATTTTATTTTATTTACAAAAGAAGCAAGTGTTTTGTTCTTTTCTTGGACATTTGTTGGCTGGTTTGTGAGGTTTTGAGTACATTTTGGGTGTGAGTTTGCTCATGGTAGTAATCAGACCTAGTGATGGCTGATTTGTGCTCCTATTTTGAATTTGTGTTTAGAGGAGTCCTTGCACTTGTGAGGAGTGTTTGGTGGATCTTAGGGTGTGAAGGATCTTTGGAGGTGCTTGGAAGGGCTGATTGGTGTCATTTGAGCCCAATTGGCTTCCAAGTGCTTCATTGGAGGCTGAATTGAGTTTGTGAACTCTTGGAGACACTTGGGAGGCTGCCAACAAGTGGGAGGTGCTCCATCATGGCATCAAGTGGAGGAGAAGGCGTGCGCATCATTGACAAGTTCAATGGGGAGAACTTTGGCATGTGGAAGTTCAAGATGGAGATAATCCTTGCGGAGAAGGACTTGTGGGAGGTGGTGGATGGGAGTGAGGAGCCTCCAAGTGAAGATGCTGATCTAAACACCAAGAAGGCGTTTGAGAGGAAGGAGAAGAAGGCCTTTGCTCTCCTTGCCATCAACCTTGTGGACCGGCAAATTGCACACATTCGCCATTGCAAAGGACCAGCCCAAGCATGGACCACCCTTTGCAACATCCATGAGACCAAGAGCCTCTCCAACATCCTCTTTCTTAGGCGCAAGTTCTTCACTAGCAAGATGTATTGAGATTACAAAGTATTCAATGGAAGAAAGGCTTTACTTAGATGGTAGGAAGATACCAAACCCCTTGAGTGGGTGGAACATAAGGTAGAAGCCTTTCACTAGTTATCCACATACATTATGGGATAACTAAACACCATGGGCTGCCTTTGACTACAAGCAATACCCAAGAGACTCTAAGTCTAACTAAGAGTCTAACACTACTCCTAGGGCTGAATGTACATAGTCTACAACAATATGTACATGTTCTTCAACACTCCCACTTTGCAAGTGGTCAAAGGCGCGAAGGCCCATCTTCTCAATCAAGTTTTGGTGTTGTGGCTTCCCAAGGGACTTGGTCAACACATCAGCAACCATAGCTTGGGTAGGCACATACTTGAGCTCAATCACCTCAGCCTCCACTCGTTCACGAATGAAATGGTGTTGCACATCAATGTGCTTCGTCCGAGAGTGGTGGGTGGGATTCTTGGCCAAAGCAATGGCTCCTTGGTTGTCACACAAGATTTGTGTGCTCTCCACTTGGACAAGGCCAACATCAGCCAAGAGTTGCCTCAACCAAATGGCCTCCTTGGTGCATTGGCTCATGGCCATGTATTCCGCCTCCGTTGTAGAAAGAGCTATGGTGGGCTGCCTCTTGGAATTCCAAGTAATGGCACCCACTCCAAGCATAAACACGTAGCCGGTGGTGGATCTCCTATCCGACTCATCACCCGCCCAATCCGCATCACAAAAGCCATGCAACTTCAACCCATTGGCACCTCCAAGTTGCAACTTCAGCCCAAGTGTGCCTTGAAGGTACCTCATCACCCTCTTCACCGCAGCCCAATGCTTGGGGCCATACTTGGAGGTGTGTTGACTCACAACACTCACCGGAAAGGCCAAATCAGGCCTTGTAGCTACCATGGCATACATCAAGCAACCCACCGTTGCCTTGTAAGGCACACCATGCATTTCAGCCCTCACCTCATCAAATTCAGCATCCGTGAGCTTGGGCAACTTCCCATGACTCTCAAGTGGTGTACCTATGGCTTTGCACTCCTCCATGTTGAACCTCTTGAGAATCTCTTCAAGGTACTTGCGTTGGCTCATAGTGATGGTGCGGGCAGCCCTATCCCTCTTGAACTCCACTCCAAGGCAATACTTCAACTCTCCAAGATCCGTCATCTCATACTCCTTCTTGAGCATATCCTTCACTTCAAGCATCTTGGTCATGCTACTTGCAAGGAGGATCAGATCATCCACATAGAGGATCACAATCACCAAATGCTCACCACTTTGCATGGTGTACAAAGAGTGATCAGCATAGCCTCTTTGGAAGCCCTTCCTTGCAAACATTGCATCAATATCCCTATACCAAGCTCTCCCCGATTGCTTCAATCCGGGAAGGGCCTTCTTCAACTTGCACTTGAGATGCCCTTGGCCTTCTTGCACAAAGCCTAGGGGCTGATCCATGTAGATGACCTCCTCCAACTTGGGGTTGAGAAAGGCCGTCTTCACATCCATTTGGTGCATCTCCAAGTCCATGGCTGCCCCAATACTCACAATGCACCTAATGGTGCTAAACTTGGCAACGGGGGCAAAGGTCTCATTGAAATCCACCCCTTCCACTTGAGAAAACCCCCTAGCAACCAGCCTTGCCTTGTACCTCAAAATGTGACCCAAAGCATCCCTTTTGGTGGAGAAAACCCACTTACAACCCACACTTGATCTCTTGGAAGGGAGGGGTGCAAGATCCCATGTGCCTTTGTCAATGAGGGCCTTGTACTCCTCTTGCATGGCCAACTCCCACTTGCTTGCATCTTCACAATTCAGCACCTCTCCAAGTGTAGATGGATCTCCAAGGAAAGCCACATTGGCTTGATCTTCACTTTGTGGAGGAAGAATGTGATTCAGCCACCAATCTCCAAGGGGCTTGCGGGTCCTTGTGGGATAACGGGGCTCCTCCACGGTCTGATCTTGCTCTTCCATGGGCTGATCTTCATCTACCAAGGGCTGATCATGCTCTTGCACCCTTGGTGAAGTGCTTGGAGAAGGAATTGCTGATCTCTTCACTTGGGGTGTGGCCACCTTCTTCTTGGGCTCCACCAAGTCTTCATCTTCCCCTCCTTGCTCTTCATCTTCATCTTCATCTTCTAGGTGCACTCTTGGAGTTGTGCCCACCTTTTGGGTTGGTCCTCCATTGCTCCCACTTGGGCTCATCTCCAAGAGCTTGGGATCAGCACCTCCATCCTCCAAGAAGCTCACATCTCGACTCTTGATGATCTTCTTGCTCTCCACACACATCAGCCTATAAGCCTTGGTGCCCTCACAATAGCCAAGGAAAAGACACTTGATGCCCTTGGCATCCAACTTGGTCCTCTTGGCACTTGGAACCAAGGCATAGGCAATGCACCCAAAAATGCGCATGTGAGACACATGGGGCCTAATCCCACTCCAAGCTTCTTGGGGTGTCATGCTTGTCAAGGCTTGGGTGGGGCACCGGTTCCTTGTATAAACCGCTGTAGACACCGCCTCACCCCAAAGCTCAAACTTCAGGCCTTGAGCATGAATCATGGACCTTGCCATCTCCACAATGGTGCGATTTGCACGCTCCGCTACGCCGTTTTGTTGAGGGGTGTAAGGTGCTGATGTGTGGTGCTCAATGCCATGGGCCTTCAAGTACTCCTCAAAGGCCTTGGACACATACTCCCCTCCATTATCCGACCACAGCACCTTCACCTTGCAATCCGATTGGGCCTCCACAAGGGCCTTCCAAGTCTCAAAACGCCCAAACACCTCACTCTTGCACTTCAGCATATACACCCACACCTTGCGTGAGAAATCATCAATAAATGTCAAAAAATACCTTGCTCCTCCAATGGTGGTGGTCTTCATTGGCCCGCACACATCGGAATGCACAAGCTCCAATGGCTTGGTGGCCCGGGTGGCCCCATCCTTGGGGAAGGGCTGCCTTGCTAGCTTGCCCTCAATGCACCCCTTGCACACCATTGAACTCCAATCATGCTTGCAAGAAGAGAGGTTCAGCCCCTTCACTAGGTGTTGGAGGCTCTTCATGCTCTTCACATTCAAGTGTCCAAGCCTCCTATGCCAAAGCTCCACAAGGTCTCCATGGGCTGATCCTTGGGCAACACATGCCAAGGAGGTGCCATTCACCTTGGTGAAGTGGAGGAGGTACAAATTGCCCTCACGAGGGGCTGATGCAATCAACACTCCACTTGGTGACCTCACAACACAACCCACATTGTTAAAATGCACTTTCAAACCTCCCAAAGACAATTTGCTCACCGAAAGCAAGTTGGCATGCAACTTGGGGACATGGAGGGCCTCATGGATCTGAATCCTCTTGGTCTCCCCCTTCACTTGCACCTCCACAATGATGGTCCCCATGCCAAGGGCCTCCACCATGCCATTGTCTCCCAAATAAATCTTCTTCCCCGAAATGGGTTGATAGGTGTGGAAGGCATCTCTATGGCTGGTCATGTGTTGAGTGGCCCCCGAATCCACAATCCATGTAAACATGGTGGCCTTGTCCCCTCCTCCTTGGGTGGCAAAAGCAAAATCCTCCTCCTCCTCCTCTTTGGAGGCTTGGTGTGCACTCTCCTTGCCTTTGGCTTGGCTGACCTTGCAATGCCTAGCAATGTGGCCTGATTTGCCACACTTGAAGCATGTCCTTGTCTCCTTGAACTCCTTGGTGTTGCCTCCTTTGCCATGTCTTGACACAAGGGCTGATCCCTCTCCTTGGGACTCATTCTCCTTGCGCTTGGTCACCTCATGCATCAAGCGGGCCGTGACAAACTCCATGGTTAGCTCCTTCATAGGCCTTGTCTCCAAAGCGGTGATGAGGAACTCATAACACGGTGGCAAGCTCTCCAACAAGGTCATCACCATATCTCCATCCGTCATGGGTGCCTCCAAACAAGCCAACTCATCCGCAAGGGCCTTGATCTTGTTGACATGGTCCAACAAGTCATCCTCCTCTTGCATCTTGCTAGTGAAGAACTTGCGCCTAAGAAAGAGGATGTTGGAGAGGCTCTTGGTCTCATGGATGTTGCAAAGGGTGGTCCATGCTTGGGCTGGTCCTTTGCAATGGCGAATGTGTGCAATTTGCCGGTCCACAAGGTTGATGGCAAGGAGAGCAAAGGCCTTCTTCTCCTTCCTCTCAAACACCTTCTTGGTGTTTAGATCAGCATCTGCACTTGGAGGCTCCTCACTCCCATCCACCACCTCCCACAAGTCCTTCTCCGCAAGGATCATCTCCATCTTGAACTTCCACATGCCAAAGTTCTCCCCATTGAACTTGTCAATGATGCACACGCCTTCTCCTCCACTTGATGCCATGATGGAGCACCTCCCACTTGTTGGCAGCCTCCCAAGTGTCTCCAAGAGTTCACAAACTCAATTCAGCCTCCAATGAAGCACTTGGAAGCCAATTGGGCTCAAATGACACCAATCAGCCCTTCCAAGCACCTCCAAAGATCCTTCACACCCTAAGAACGACCAAAAACACTCCTCACAAGTGCAAGGACTCCTCTAAACACCAATTCAGACCCTAATGAAGCTCAAAATCACCACATGCACATCATGGGCAAGTGCTACTTCCAATCAGCAAACACACTTCCAATGCTCCTCCCAAATTGGGTACTCCACACCCTAAGAAGCTCAAGACTTGCAATCAGCCCTAGATGGAGCTACTACTCACAATTCACACCACAAGGACAACATTGGTCTCCAACAACCCTAATTGGTTCAAGAAAACACAAAAGAACCCTAATTGGCTCCACAAATCTCACAAGAGCACAATTCAGCCCTCTTGGATTCACCAAGTCCACTAATTCGCCTCACACACTCACAAGGGCACTAATCAGCCCACAATGGATGGCAAATGCCTCAAGCAACAAAAAATGCTTCCAGGGCTCACAAAGGACTCTCACTAGATTGCAATTTGCCAAATCACAATCCACAATGCACCCAAGTGCACAATCAGCCTCAATGGGCTCCCAATGTACACCTCTAAGCACAAACTCAAAATAGGAGCACAAATCAGCCCTCACTAGGTCTGATTACTACCATGAGCAAACTCACACCCAAAATGTACTCAAAACCTCACAAACCAGCCAACAAATGTCCAAGAAAAGAACAAAACACTTGCTTCTTTTGTAAAAAAAATTCACTCCAAAGTTTGTTTTTGTTTTTGACTTACACCATATGGTTTGTAGGTGACAAAGTGACAAATGGCTAGTTGCTCCCCCAAGCTCCAAGATCTCCTCCAAATGATTTGAACTTCTCCCTCAAACGCAACTCCAAGTGCGTGGGCCCATAACCTATTGAGATTACAAAGTATTCAATGGAAGAAAGGCTTTACTTAGATGGTAGGAAGATCCCAAACCCAATGAGTGGGTGGAACATAAGGTAGAAGCCTTTCACTAGTTATCCACATACATTATGGGATAACTAATCACCATGGGCTGCCTTTGACTACAAGCAATACCCAAGAGACTCTAAGTCGAACTAAGAGTCTAACACTACTCCTAGGGCTGAATGTACATAGTCTACAACAATATGTACATGATCTTCAACAAACTATTCAAGAGTTGCAACTCTAGTTTCAATGTCATCACTTTCAAGTCATTAGTTTTTCTTTTTATACAAAACTCTAAAATTTGACACAAGAAATAGAAAGTTTTTTTGTTTATCCTTAGTCAATCTTTAAGTAATTATCTTTTTTCTATAAATAGTCACTATGCTGCAAAAAAAAGACAATAGGAAAAGAGAGTTAGTGTATATTGATTAAACAAATAACCAATAAAATAGGAAGAAAAAACAAAAGGATCAAAAAAAGTACAAAAACACCCTTTAATTTTTAAAATACAAAAAAGATTAAAAAACTTTAAAACTCTCTCTTCCATTTTTGAAAAGGAAAAAGGAAAAAAAAATGTTAAAAAGAAGTTGAAAATAATCTTTCTTTTATTTTTCAAATAAAAAAAATAAAAAGAGGAAAAAAAAAATGCATGTTTTACATTTTTTTTCTAAAAAAATCCCAAAACACTTTAACCAAAAACTCAGCCCTAAAATCAAGCCTCAACACTTTATATCAACTAAGGCCAAAAATTCAACTCTAGATAATCCTAGAATCAAGCCTCAACACTTTACATTAATTAAGGCCAAAGTAATGAATTGAAAATTTGGCCTCAACACTTTACACTATAGAGTAGTGAATTGGGGCCAAATTGAAGGCAAATTGGGTTGGCCTTCCATTAAATCCAGAGCTAGTATAAACTTGGCCTTAAATTAGGTTGTTTGTTATCATAGACCATGGGTTCCCCCAAATTGAAGGCAAACTAGGCCGGCCTTCCATCCAAATAATGTGAATCTGGCACCCAAACTTGGAAGGTCTTTTGGGAAACTCTAGCCCGTGAACTCCCTACTACTTGTTGTTGGGTTATGGTGGGGAACTTCAATATGGTGGAAAGGCAGAGTGATAAATCTAGTGGAGGTGGCCGTTCATTATCGACTCACGAACGCTTACTATTTAATGGGTTAAAAGATATCTTCCAAGTCTCTAAATACCCTCTCATGATCCCTTTTCTTCAATACTCTTGGGATAACGTCCGCACAAATTCTTCTCGTACCATGGCTTGGTTGGATAGATGCTATATTTTTTCAGCATCTCACATATGCCAACATCGAATTTTGGAATACTAGATTCGCGAGGATCACATCTACTGCGACCACTATCCATTATCAATGGTCATAGAATTAGCTTATAGTCCAGTCCGCCCTAGCCGATGGGCTATGTCTGCACTATACTTTGACAATGCAAATTATCAAATATGTCAAGCATGGGATTCTTCACCAGCTCATGCCTCCTTCACAAAGCTCAAGAGGATTACCTATACTTATTAGCGTTACTGCATCATGAAGGCACAACGCAACAAGGCCGAGGAAGCAGAGCTGAGCACACAATTAGAACTCACAAGCAACCAGCTCCAATCCGTTTCTCACTCAGCTCAATTTCAAGATGAGGTCAATGCCATATCATGAACTCTAGCTGCCTTTGAATCAAGAAAGGTCGACGGCTATAATGTTAGATCACGTGCCAAATGGCAATTATTTTGGTGGAGACCGGCTAGTGAATTCTTCAACGTGGTCCGTGATTCTCATAACACCTCTATCATTACCGAGTTGAAAGATAGCCATGGTGTCATACATCATGACCATACATAACTCAAAAATGCTTCTACAAGCTTTTACTCTATATTATATTTAGAAGAACTTCTCAACCAACAAATTCTAGACGATAGGGAAGCCATCCTCTCTATTGTCTCATGCAAGTTCTCTCCATCTATGGCCTAAGAGTTGAATTGCCCATTATCGAAGGAAGAATTACACTAGGCTCTCTTTCAAATGTCAAATGGTTGTAGTCTAGAACCTGATGGTGTAACAATTGAATTATAACCAGTTTTGGGATATGATAAGAGATGAATTCACAGAAATGCTAAGTTCCTTGATGTCGGGGCTTATTGTTCTTCTATTCAAAACCAGGGATCAAGCGAACCTGTCAAATTGGCACCCTATCACATTATTAAATGTCTCTTATAAGATTGTAGCCAAATCTATGCAAATTAGACTACAACATCTTCTCAAGGACGTCATTAGTCCTGAGCAGTCTGCATTCCTTCCTTTCAGACACATACTTGGCAACATACTTCTACAGTATGAAACCATTGAATGGGCCAAAGATTCAGACCAAGACATGATTTTCCTAAAACTTGATTTCACTAAGGCGTATGATGTAGTGTCTTGGGATTTTCTCCAACGAGTAATTCATAAACTTGGAATCCCTAATGCCTTTACTAATCTAGTTATGATGCTACTTAAAGAGGCCTCAGCTTCTATTCTATTGATGGTAAAGTGACGAAGTCCTTCCCGATTCAGTGAGGAGTACAATAAGGATGCCCTCTAACACCATACTTTTTCTTCTTCGTTGGTGAAGCTCTTCATTTGGCGGCATCAGCGAAGAAACACCCAAACAAGATCCATAGGATTTGACTCCCTGAAAGTGACCTCCAACAACTTGTATATCAATATGCTAATGATACCAGTATGTCAATTATTGGCAAGGAAGAGGACCTTCGCAACTCCATCTTTCTCCTTCAAAGGTTTGGTTTCGCGACAAGTTTAGTTATCAACTGGACAAAGAGTGTTGCCTACTAGTTTTCCAAGCACAATATACCTCCATAGACTGGGAACTATGGAATAACATAGGCTCCTCCAAGATCAATGTCCAAATTATTAGGAGCTCCATTTGGTATTACCTTCGATACCAATGATATAGACGGCTTTCTTAAGGATAAAATCAAGAAAAAACTATCCTATTGGACTTCTCAATGCCTCTCACTTGTGAGTAGAGCCACAATTGTATATTGAACCTGGA
This sequence comes from Rhytidiadelphus loreus, assembly GCA_947034895.1. NCBI lineage: Eukaryota > Viridiplantae > Streptophyta > Bryopsida > Hypnales > Hylocomiaceae > Rhytidiadelphus > Rhytidiadelphus loreus. The sequence goes on along the minus strand of OX344761.1, from coordinate 48,343,361 downwards.
AAAAGGTCGTAGACGTGATCTTTTTCTCCTATTTGCAGGGATGGTTCAATTCCTAGAATTTGATCATGCAAGGTAGCTTTGGGTCAATGGAAGTTTATTAACAAAATACTCTACATCCTTGGGTTGTACTTTCCTTACCTAACATTGTCAGAAACCGATCTATTCCTTCAAAGTGGATTTACCATCTTCCTTCCATATTTTCCCCGGACTAGCTGGATGTCTGGTATAAGGCTAGACTACAAAAGAGGCAGCCTTTATGTAGTCTATCTGGCATAACGCAATGGCAGTCCATTCATGGCGAGCTCACATCGCACCTGGCATTGACACCAAGTGTAATTGTTGTTCTGATGATAGTGAAGAAACCCCAGCACATCGCTTCTTCTCCTGCCCAAGAGCGCAAGAAGTGTGGGATTATACGTTGTCAATTCTATATACCCTTCAAGATGCCTCCCATCCCTCTGGCCTGTTCGCCCGCCTTGATTTTGCACAATGTGTCTTTGGGTCTTCCACTTTGTGGAGATTTTTTAACCTCCGTACTATCTGGTCCATCTTTCAGGGCTCTTCACTTTGGATCATTTGGGTGTCACGCAACAATAAGGTGTTTGCTCAGACTCAGTGGCCCAAGGAACTTGTCCAAGATATGCTCTGGAATGCCTTACTCGACTCTAGCTGGATTGCTCAATTCAAAGCAAGAAATGCTGTCCTTTTGCGACCCCAACAAGCTTCAAAAATATGGAATAGTTTTGACAACATTTGACTTTAATCTCCCACCCTCGCTCCTAGATTGAGTAAACTTCAGTTGCTATCAAAGTCATTTTGTTCATTTTGTCCAGTTCAGTGGTACTCATATTATTTGGACTGCTAAGGGCCCCCGTGTGACCTTCGACAGTGGTTTTGCCTTCGATGTTAGTTCTTCGATTGTCTCTTCTCTTTTGGTTTCTCTGGTTCTCTCTTCTCCTTTGGTTTCGGAGAAAAGCTTCTCCTTTGGTTTCGTGGCGTGGCGTTTGAACATTGGACTTGAGTTATTTCCGCTCGATTAAGAAGGGCAAACCTGCTTAATGCAATCGTAACCCTAATTATAGTGAAAGAATCCTTTCGTAAATGAATAGCTCAATTCCGGACTGTGTTTTTCAGAAGCGGGGTCATCTGTGGACTGCTTCCGAGACCTGTGCTGCATAGGCGAGGAAGGCTGTAAATAAAGAAGAGAATTGCGCGATCACCTCATAGAAACACTGACGACTTGCACTAATGGAACAGAGCGCTAGGGTTCAGAGAATATGATCCCATGGACCGCCCGTAACAGCATAATATATATAACTGGAATTAGGTAACATCACGAAAATGAGGCATTTAGTATTGCCATGTAACGACAAATATTAAAAATTGGGTTGCAAAACAAGTCCCCATTCAAAGATGGATCAAGACATCCTCATATTAAAGGTCACCTGATCAAGATTGTTTCTCAGCATACGCAGGACCAGCTAAAAGCCAGGCAAACGAGGAACTCGAACCTAGGAGTCATGTGAACTTCCAAGGTATACAGTCAATAAAGATCTGATGGTACTCATCCACCAGGTCTGTATCTCGTGCGACAACTAGTACCATAAACCATGACATCAGTGCGGGTATAGTAGCCTTGCAGAGGAGGCAGCTAAGTTTCGCGAACTAAAAACAAAATTAAAAAATCAATGCTGAGATGAGGTAATTCAATCTAGCTCGATAATTTTGACCACTGATGAGTCCCCAACTTTTTGGCATACCACAATTCGGTCATGCGCCTTCACAATGCCAGCAGCCTTGCCATGATCCAGTGCAACCTGAAAAAGTAACGGAAAAAATCGGAGCAAAAAGTTAAAAAAGTCTCACTGCATCTGCTTCAAAAACCGCAATCATATGGAGATGTTATTTCATGGAGACGATGAGAAGAAAATCTGACACTTTTAATATAGAAACAGATTGCATGGCTAGAATTGATCGAATTGTGGTAGAGATTTAGAGTTTGAGTCATTAAGAATTCAATAACAAGTCGAAACAACCAAGGAAGCCAAGAGCAGGAAAAAATTCAGACCTTCAAGATGGATTCATTCGTGGTACTTGCAGAATCAGACGAGTGGCGAGGGTCAGCCAACATGGGGAAAAGGCCGCGCACGACCAGGCATTGCCGAGCCTGGAAGGCGCCCGTGAAGCTCCACCTCAAATGGTTGGTGGTGAGCCTGGGAATCACAACACACAGCACGGGCATCGTGGGGCGGTACTTGGCAATCAGGCGGGCGCAGCGGCCGGAGGAAGTGAAGACGACGATGACGGACGCCCTAACTTTCGTGGCAGCTCGCACAGCCGAGGACGCGATGGACTCCAAATGTTGCATAGGCTCTTTCACGCCCTTAATTGTCCTCTTGAAGTACACGGCCTGATTGAACACCTTCTCAGCCTCCGCGGCGATCTTCCGGATGGTGGTAATGCACTCAACCGGGTATAATCCTCGAAGAGTTTCAGCTCCGAGCATGATGCCGTCGGTACCATCCAAGACTGCGTTAGCAACGTCAGTAGCTTCGGCACGGGTAGGGCGCGGGCTGTCCACCATGGAATCTACCACACGCGTCACGATGGACGCTTTTCCAGCGACGTTGCACTTCTGCAGGGCCACTTTCTGAAACAAAAATACTTTTTCAGGTGGCAGGTCAATTCCAAGGTTTCCACGCGACAAGATGATCCCATCAGACTCCTGCAAAATATCATCAAAGTGTGCCAACCCCTCGTAGTTCTCGATCTTGGCGAAGATTTGTGTCTGGCGCAGGTCGCCGAGCTTGCTCAGATGCTCCCGGCACGCGCGCACGTCGTCAGCATGGCGGGTATACGACAGGGAAATGAAATCGATTTGGTTCCGAGCCCCCCAGGTAGCCATGGTATTCAAATCGGCCTCGCTGAGGGTCGGAAGCTCGATGCGTACCTGTGAGACATGGGCCGTGAACAAGCTTCCCGTTAGGGTTGCGGTATTCTTAATAGTGCACACCACATCCTTCACCTTAGTCTCCACCACTTCCAACCATACGGACGTCGTCTCACTGCCCGTGAACAAATATTGACCGAGGAAGATGGTATCACCCTTGTTCACCACGGAAGCCAAGCCATCATAATTGATGGGCAGAACCTCCGCGGACGCCTGAATCTTCCGATCGGCCGTCAACACCAACGACGCGCCTTCCAGGAGCTCTATGGGATGCTCATTGCTGTTGGTCACATAGAGCTCGGGACCCACGGTGTCGAGCATCACCGCGCACAGACGGCGCGTGTTCTTCACCGCGATCTTGAGATTCTCCAGGGTCTCTTGGTGGTAAGCGTCGTCGCCCCAGGAGAAATCGAAGCGTGCCACGGACATGCCGGCCTTGAGGAGCGCCTCGATGGTCTCCACATCGCGCGACTGCGGCCCAAGGGTGCCGATGATCTTCGTCAACGCCGAGAACGCCGTGGGTGACGACGGCTCCAGAATGGAGGCCAGCCGGATGGGCTCCTCCAACAATAACTGCGTAGCCTGCATGTCGACGCGCGCGCTCTGGCAGGCTGGTTCACAAATTGAAGTTGGAAGGGGTGCGGGGAATTCCAACAACGGCGGGCCGGAAGATGGACGAGGGTGCAAACTAAAGAGAGCTGTGGAAGGGCTTAGGAAGAGCGATGATGCCTACGGTGATAGGGCAATGGAATACGAGGCCAAGGGCCAAGGCACGGGCAAGGGCAGGGACTCCAGCCGCGGAGGCCAGAGAGACGGGAGACGGGAGAGACCGGGCAGTCCGGCGGCCAGGCGCTTGCTTTTGACTCCTGGCCTGGCCTTTCTCTGCCTTTACTTTAAGTCGGTGGTCCTTTCTCGTTTGTTTTTGCTTTTCGCGGCCTGTGGCGATTCTACGACGACGAACTTCCCTGGAGGACTGCCGGTAGGGACAAGAAAACGTCCATTCGACGAATGGGAAGCTCTGCAGGGAACGGAGAACTGCTTTCCATCCAAATTCTTTGGTTAGGAGTGGCATGCATGTATGGGTATAAAAACGCACTGAATGATCATAGCAATATTATTTTTTTTTAGAGAAATGTCGATCCCACAATATGGATCACTAAGTATTGTATTTGTATTTTAACAATTTGTGCTCCTTCTTCTAAATCTAAATTTAAGCCATGAAAATGATTTTTTTAAATTTGAACCCAGCTATTAAAATGAAGCTTGTCAAGCCTATAAAAAATAAAAATTTCAATTCATTTTTCAATGGAATTTAAATTGTATTGAGCATAGTAGCCTCATGTCTGTATCTTCTAGAATTCAAAGCTTATATGGTAGTAAAAGTAAATGTCAAAATGGAATGAAAATATTTTTAAATGTTTTGTAAATGAATTTGCTTCATGATTTTGTAGATTTTAAGAAATTGAATGCCAAATATTTTTGAATTTGTATTTGAAGTAGGATATTAAAATTTAAATCGATATTTTAAATTTCATAATATAGATCTCTTAAAGTAGTATGAAGTTCAACCTCAGTAAAATATTCCCTCCATCTAGAAATAAATATGGGTTTCCAAATATATTTGTCCCAAATTAAATTCGATATTTCAATGGTTCATGGAAATGGGGTGATCTAAGCATTATAGAGTGATTGGTAGTTCTCCTTGATTTTGCATCTTCTCCTTGCCCACATGCAAGCTACTAGTAGTGATTGCTACCATCCAATAGCATGACTTAAACCATGCATTGTTGCCAAAAGAGGAAAATGTTCAACTTTTCCTCCTCTATAATTCAAAAAACATTCTCTACGACATGAATGAGAGAGTCAATGTCTTTTTGTGAAAGTTCATGCTGCAATGATTGAATGGCACAAAAAAATCCCAAAGAAGTAACCTAGCCTATCGACAACATCACAAAGGAGGTGGTAAAATCAATGCTAATTGAAAAGCTCATCTCGACAATCTAACAAAATTGGTTGCATGCATGGGTTTGTAAGACCACAATGGGCAACAACATTATTGTATAATAGGATATGCCAAGCCTCATTCCACTAGCAATGAACTAAATTTAGCAACCACTTTGAAGCAAAACAACTTTAGTATCACATTCAGCTACCAACCTCCAAACATCCCCAATATGAACGTTCTTGAAAGTATCCCATGGATCATAAATCCTAATTTTCCATCAAGCGTTACTTCTTGAAAGTATCCCATCGAAGGCAAGCCATTATTTCAAGAAACATTATTTTAGGAATGAAATATTTATTCTTTGTCATTCTCAATGGTGGTTCCTCATTCAATGTTAAGTAGAAGGTGGCTTTTGTGTCAATCAAATAAAACTTCTTCTCGTCAATGCGGATTCAGTCCATCATGTCTTGGAATTGGGTTGAATTTGGTACCTATCTTTTCAATTAGACCTAAAGTGATCCACATCTTTCCAATGAACCCTCTAATGCTCCAAATCACTGAAATGGGGCATCAAATGCACAAATCATATCCTTTGGAAACTAGGCCAAACCCTAGCTCTCAACTAAGACCATGAGCACCAAATCAACCCTCTTGAGTATCTAACAACATTACATGCTTTTCTCCTACTTTGGAGGGCTGTAAGTTCCCATCTGGAAACCCGCCGAAACCCACCGTTTGCAAGTTGCGTTGACCTAGCCAAGTGACTACTAGGTCACTTTTTATTTATTTTAAAATTAACTTGATTTTTCATTTTAAGGATTTTTCATTCTTTTTTTTGAAAAAAAAAATGTTACATCCACATTTGATGAGACTAGGGGGAACGGAGTTGTGAACAGGCCTGAAACAACCCTCCACCCTCCCTGGATCTCATCTAATGGTACAATCAACCTTTAATGAGTAAAAATGAATTGAAAACAAAAAATACCTTACAAATTGGTCAAGATCTTGATCCCAAGTGCTCCAAAATGACCCCAATCTTCACTTGCTCCAAGCTTGAATTGTGCTCCACCACCAAACTTTGCAAAGAGATCTGGCCTCTAATAGCAATTCATATGAGTGGGCCCATAACCATTTTAAGAGAAAGGGCACTTTCAATAAGTTATGGGCCTATTCATGTGAGTTGATATTAAAGGTGAGATCTCTTTGCAAAGTTTGGTGGAAGAACATCATTGAAGTTTAGAAGTGAATTTTGAGGGTTGTTTAGAGAACCGCGGATCAAGATCTTTACTTTTTGTGAGATATTGTCTTTCCTTGAGTGTCTTTTGCTCATCGAGGTTTGATTGTACTTTGTGAGTACATTTTGAGGTCTGATTTGGTGCTTCATAGTTTAAGTGGAGAGCTAGGATTTGACCTAACTTTAGAAGGGGCTGATTTGTGCACTTAAAGTGAAACAAGTGCTTATTGAAGTGATTTGAAGCATTCAACGTATTATTGAAGTGATTGCAACCACAAGAGGGTTGCTTATGCAATATAGAACCATTGGAGGGTTCATTTCAGTGATTAAGTCCATTGGGGGGCTTATTGGAGAGAATGCAACTACAAGAGAGTTGGTTTTGCAATTTAGAACCATTGGAGGGTTCATTTGAGTGATTTGAATCATTCAGGGTCTTATTAAGAGAGTGCAACCACAAGAGGGTTGTGTTGAAGAACATGTACATATTGTTGTAGACTATGTACATTCAGCCCTAGGAGTAGTGTTAGACTCTTAGTTAGACTTAGAGTCTCTTGGGTATTGCTTGTAGTCAAAGGCAGCCCATGGTGATTAGTTATCCCATAATGTATGTGGATAACTAGTGAAAGGCTTCTACCTTATGTTCCACCCACTCATTGGGTTTGGGATCTTCCTACCATCTAAGTAAAGCCTTTCTTCCATTGAATACTTTGTAATCTCAATAGGTTATGGGCCCACGCACTTGGAGTTGCGTTTGAGGGAGAAGTTCAAATCATTTGGAGGAGATCTTGGAGCTTGGGGAGCAACTAGCCATTTGTCACTTTGTCACCTACAAACCATATGGTGTAAGTCAAAAACAAAAAACAAACTTTGGAGTGAATTTTTTTTTTACAAAAGAAGCAAGTGTTTTGTTCTTTTCTTGGACATTTGTTGGCTGGTTTGTGAGGTTTTGAGTACATTTTGGGTGTGAGTTTGCTCATGGTAGTAATCAGACCTAGTGAGGGCTGATTTGTGCTCCAATTTTGAGTTTGTGCTTAGAGGTGTACATTGGGAGCCCATTGAGGCTGATTGTGCACTTGGGTGCATTGTGGATTGTGATTTGGCAAATTGCAATCTAGTGAGAGTAATTTGTGAGCCTTGGAAGCATTTTTTTGTTGCTTGAGGCATTTGCCATCCATTGTGGGCTGATTAGTGCCCTTGTGAGTGTGTGAGGCGAATTAGTGGACTTGGTGAATCCAAGAGGGCTGAATTGTGCTCTTGTGAGATTTGTGGAGCCAATTAGGGTTCTTTTGTGTTTTGGTGAACCAATTAGGGTTGTTGGAGACCAATGTTGTCCTTGTGGTGTGAATTGTGAGTAGTAGCTCCATCTAGGGCTGATTGCAAGTCTTGAGCTTCTTAGGGTGTGGAGTACCCAATTTGGGAGGAGCATTGGAAGTGTGTTTGCTGATTGGAAGTAGCACTTGCCCATGATGTGCATGTGGTGATTTTGAGCTTCATTAGGGTCTGAATTGGTGTTTGGAGGAGTCCTTGCACTTGTGAGGAGTGTTTTTGGTCGTTCTTAGGGTGTGAAGGATCTTTGGAGGTGCTTGGAAGGGCTGATTGGTGTCATTTCAGCCCAATTGGCTTCCAAGTGCTTCATTGGAGGCTGAATTGAGTTTGTGAACTCTTGGAGACACTTGGGAGGCTGCCAACAAGTGGGAGGTGCTCCATCATGGCATCAAGTGGAGGAGAAGGCGTGCGCATCATTGACAAGTTCAATGGGGAGAACTTTGGCATGTGGAAGTTCAAGATGGAGATGATCCTTGCGGAGAAGGACTTGTGGGAGGTGGTGGATGGGAGTGAGGAGGCTCCAAGTGCAGATGCTGATCTAAACACCAAGAAGGCGTTTGAGAGGAAGGAGAAGAAGGCCTTTGCTCTCCTTGCCATCAACCTTGTGGACCGGCAAATTGCACACATTCGCCATTGCAAAGGACCAGCCCAAGCATGGACCACCCTTTGCAACATCCATGAGACCAAGAGCCTCTCCAACATCCTCTTTCTTAGGCGCAAGTTCTTCACTAGCAAGATGCAAGAGGAGGATGACTTGTTGGACCATGTCAACAAGATCAAGGCCCTTGCGGATGAGTTGGCTTGTTTGGAGGTGCCCGTGACGGATGGAGATATGGTGATGACCTTGTTGGAGAGCTTGCCACCGTCTTATGAGTTCCTCATCACCGCATTGGAGACAAGGCCTATGAAGGAGCTGACCATGGAGTTTGTGACGGCCCGCTTGATGCATGAGGTGACCAAGCGCAAGGAGAATGAGTCCCAAGGAGAGGGATCAGCCCTTGTGTCAAGACATGGCAAAGGAGGCACCACCAAGGAGTTCAAGGAGACAAGGACATGCTTCAAGTGTGGCAAATCAGGCCACATTGCTAGGCATTGCAAGGTCAGCCAAGCCAAAGGCAAGGAGAGTGCACACCAAGCCTCCAAAGAGGAGGAGGAGGAGGAGGATTTTGCTTTTGCCACCCAAGGAGGAGGGGACAAGGCCACCATGTTTACATGGATTGTGGATTCGGGGGCCACTCAACACATGACCAGCCATAGAGATGCCTTCCACACCTATCAGCCCATTTCGGGGAAGAAGATTTATTTGGGAGACAATGGCATGGTGGAGGCCCTTGGCATGGGGACCATCATTGTGGAGGTGCAAGTGAAGGGGGAGACCAAGAGGATTCAGATCCATGAGGCCCTCCATGTCCCCAAGTTGCATGCCAACTTGCTTTCGGTGAGCAAATTGTCTTTGGGAGGTTTGAAAGTGCATTTTAACAATGTGGGTTGTGTTGTGAGGTCACCAAGTGGAGTGTTGATTGCATCAGCCCCTCGTGAGGGCAATTTGTACCTCCTCCACTTCACCAAGGTGAATGGCACCTCCTTGGCATGTGTTGCCCAAGGATCAGCTCATGGAGACCTTGTGGAGCTTTGGCATAGGAGGCTTGGACACTTGAATGTGAAGAGCATGAAGAGCCTCCAACACCTAGTGAAGGGGCTGAACCTCTCTTCTTGCAAGCATGATTGGAGTTCTATGGTGTGCAAGGGGTGCATTGAGGGCAAGCAAGCAAGGCAGCCCTTCCCCAAGGATGGGGCAACCCGGGCCACCAAGCCATTGGAGCTTGTGCATTCCGATGTGTGCGGGCCAATGAAGACCACCACCATTGGAGGAGCAAGGTATTTTTTGACATTTATTGATGATTTCTCACGCAAGGTGTGGGTGTATATGCTGAAGTGCAAGAGTGAGGTGTTTGGGCGTTTTGAGACTTGGAAGGCCCTTGTGGAGGCCCAATCGGATTGCAAGGTGAAGGTGCTGTGGTCGGATAATGGAGGGGAGTATGTGTCCAAGGCCTTTGAGGAGTACTTGAAGGCCCATGGCATTGAGCACCACACATCAGCACCTTACACCCCTCAACAAAACGGCGTAGCGGAGCGTGCAAATCGCACCATTGTGGAGATGGCAAGGTCCATGATTCATGCTCAAGGGCTGAAGTTTGAGCTTTGGGGTGAGGCGGTGTCTACAGCGGTTTATACAAGGAACCGGTGCCCCACACAAGCCTTGACAAGCATGACACCCCAAGAAGCTTGGAGTGGGATTAGGCCCCATGTGTCTCACATGCGCATTTTTGGGTGCATTGCCTATGCCTTGGTTCCAAGTGCCAAGAGGACCAAGTTGGATGCCAAGGGCATCAAGTGTCTTTTCCTTGGCTATTGTGAGGGCACCAAGGCTTATAGGCTGATGTGTGTGGAGAGCAAGAAGATCATCAAGAGTCGAGATGTGACCTTCTTGGAGGATGGAGGTGCTGATCCCAAGCTCTTGGAGATGAGCCCAAGTGGGAGCAATGGAGGACCAGCCCAAAAGGTGGGCACAACTCCAAGAGTGCACCTAGAAGATGAAGATGAAGAGCAAGAGCAAGGAGGGGAAGATGAAGACTTGGTGGAGCCCAAGAAGAAGGTGGCCACACCCCAAGTGAAGAGATCAGCAATTCCTTCTCCAAGCACTTCACCAAGGGTGCAAGAGCATGATCAGCCCTTGGGAGATGAAGATCAGCCCATGGAAGAGCAAGATCAGACCGTGGAGGAGCCCCGTTATCCAACGAGGACCCGCAAGCCCCTTGGAGATTGGTGGCTGAATCACATTCTTCCTCCACAAAGTGAAGATCAAGCCAATGTGGCTTTCCTTGGAGATCCATCTACACTTGGAGAGGTGCTGAATTGTGAAGATGCAAGCAAGTGGGAGTTGGCCATGCAAGAGGAGTACAAGGCCCTCATTGACAAAGGCACATGGGATCTTGCACCCCTCCCTTCCAAGAGATCAAGTGTGGGTTGTAAGTGGGTTTTCTCCACCAAAAGGGATGCTTTGGGTCACATTTTGAGGTACAAGGCAAGGCTGGTTGCTAGGGGGTTTTCTCAAGTGGAAGGGGTGGATTTCAATGAGACCTTTGCCCCCGTTGCCAAGTTTAGCACCATTAGGTGCATTGTGAGTATTGGGGCAGCCATGGACTTGGAGATGCACCAAATGGATGTGAAGACAGCCTTTCTCAACCCCAAGTTGGAGGAGGTCATCTACATGGATCAGCCCCTAGGCTTTGTGCAAGAAGGCCAAGGGCATCTCAAGTGCAAGTTGAAGAAGGCCCTTCCCGGATTGAAGCAATCGGGGAGAGCTTGGTATAGGGATATTGATGCTATGTTTGCAAGGAAGGGCTTCCAAAGAGGCTATGCTGATCACTCTTTGTACACCATGCAAAGTGGTGAGCATTTGGTGATTGTGATCCTCTATGTGGATGATCTGATCCTCCTTGCAAGTAGCATGACCAAGATGCTTGAAGTGAAGGATATGCTCAAGAAGGAGTATGAGATGACGGATCTTGGAGAGTTGAAGTATTGCCTTGGAGTGGAGTTCAAGAGGGATAGGGCTGCCCGCACCATCACTATGAGCCAACGCAAGTACCTTGAAGAGATTCTCAAGAGGTTCAACATGGAGGAGTGCAAAGCCATAGGTACACCACTTGAGAGTCATGGGAAGTTGCCCAAGCTCACGGATGCTGAATTTGAAGAGGTGAGGGCTAAAATGCATGGTGTGCCTTACAAGGCAGCGGTGGGTTGCTTGATGTATGCCATGGTAGCCACAAGGCCTGATTTGGCCTTTCCGGTGAGTGTTGTGAGTCAACACACCTCCAAGTATGGCCCCAAGCATTGGGCTGCGGTCAAGAGGGTGATGAGGTACCTTCAAGGCACACTTGGGCTGAAGTTGCAACTTGGAGGTGCCAATGGGCTGAAGTTGCATGGCTTTTGTGATGCGGATTGGGCGGGTGATGAGGCGGATAGGAGATCCACCACCGGTTACGTGTTTATGCTTGGAGTGGGTGCCATTACTTGGAATTCCAAGAGGCAGCCCACCATAGCTCTTTCTACAACGGAGGCGGAATACATGGCCATGAGCCAATGCACCAAGGAGGCCATTTGGTTGAGGCAACTCTTGGCTGATGTTGGCCTTGTCCAAGTGGAGAGCACACCAATCTTGTGTGACAACCAAGGAGCCATTGCTTTGGCCAAGAATCCCACCCACCACTCTCGGACGAAGCACATTGATGTGCAACACCATTTCATTCGTGAACGAGTGGAGGCTGAGGTGATTGAGCTCAAGTATGTGCCTACCCTATTGAGATTACAAAGTATTCAATGGAAGAAAGGCTTTACTTAGATGGTAGGAAGATACCAAACCCCTTGAGTGGGTGGAACATAAGGTAGAAGCCTTTCACTAGTTATCCACATACATTATGGGATAACTAAACACCATGGGCTGCCTTTGACTACAAGCAATACCCAAGAGACTCTAAGTCTAACTAAGAGTCTAACACTACTCCTAGGGCTGAATGTACATAGTCTACAACAATATGTACATGTTCTTCAACACTCCCACTTTGCAAGTGGTCAAAGGCGCGAAGGCCCATCTTCTCAATCAAGTTGTGGTGTTGTGGCTTCCCAAGGGACTTGGTCAGCACATCAGCAACCATAGCTTGGGTAGGCACATACTTGAGCTCAATCACCTCAGCCTCCACTCGTTCACGAATGAAATGGTGTTGCACATCAATGTGCTTCGTCCGAGAGTGGTGGGTGGGATTCTTGGCCAAAGCAATGGCTCCTTGGTTGTCACACAAGATTTGTGTGCTCTCCACTTGGACAAGGCCAACATCAGCCAAGAGTTGCCTCAACCAAATGGCCTCCTTGGTGCATTGGCTCATGGCCATGTATTCCGCCTCCGTTGTAGAAAAAGCTATGGTGGGCTGCCTCTTGGAATTCCAAGTAATGGCACCCACTCCAAGCATAAACACGTAACCGGTGGTGGATCTCCTATCCGCCTCATCACCCGCCCAATCCGCATCACAAAAGCCATGCAACTTCAGCCCATTGGCACCTCCAAGTTGCAACTTCAGCCCAAGTGTGCCTTGAAGGTACCTCATCACCCTGTTCACCGCAGCCCAATGCTTGGGACCATACTTGGAGGTGTGTTGACTCACAACACTCACCGGAAAGGCCAAATCAGGCCTTGTAGCTACCATGGCATACATCAAGCAACCCACCGCTGCCTTGTAAGGCACACCATGCATTTCAGCCCTCACCTCATCAAATTCAGCATCCGTGAGCTTGGGCAACTTCCCATGACTCTCAAGTGGTGTACCTATGGCTTTGCACTCCTCCATGTTGAACCTCTTGAGAATCTCTTCAAGGTACTTGCGTTGGCTCATAGTGATGGTGCGGGCAGCCCTATCCCTCTTGAACTCCACTCCAAGGCAATACTTCAACTCTCCAAGATCCGTCATCTCATACTCCTTCTTGAGCATATCCTTCACTTCAAGCATCTTGGTCATGCTACTTGCAAGGAGGATCAGATCATCCACATAGAGGATCACAATCACCAAATGCTCACCACTTTGCATGGTGTACAAAGAGTGATCAGCATAGCCTCTTTGGAAGCCCTTCCTTGCAAACATAGCATCAATATCCCTATACCAAGCTCTCCCCGATTGCTTCAATCCGGGAAGGGCCTTCTTCAACTTGCACTTGAGATGCCCTTGGCCTTCTTGCACAAAGCCTAGGGGCTGATCCATGTAGATGACCTCCTCCAACTTGGGGTTGAGAAAGGCTGTCTTCACATCCATTTGGTGCATCTCCAAGTCCATGGCTGCCCCAATACTCACAATGCACCTAATGGTGCTAAACTTGGCAACGGGGGCAAAGGTCTCATTGAAATCCACCCCTTCCACTTGAGAAAACCCCCTAGCAACCAGCCTTGCCTTGTACCTCAAAATGTGACCCAAAGCATCCCTTTTGGTGGAGAAAACCCACTTACAACCCACACTTGATCTCTTGGAAGGGAGGGGTGCAAGATCCCATGTGCCTTTGTCAATGAGGGCCTTGTACTCCTCTTGCATGGCCAACTCCCACTTGCTTGCATCTTCACAATTCAGCACCTCTCCAAGTGTAGATGGATCTCCAAGGAAAGCCACATTGGCTTGATCTTCACTTTGTGGAGGAAGAATGTGATTCAGCCACCAATCTCCAAGGGGCTTGCGGGTCCTTGTTGGATAACGGGGCTCCTCCACGGTCTGATCTTGCTCTTCCATGGGCTGATCTTCATCTCGTAAGGGCTGATCATGCTCTTGCACCCTTGGTGAAGTGCTTGGAGAAGGAATTGCTGATCTCTTCGCTTGGGGTGTGGCCACCTTCTTCTTGGGCTCCACCAAGTCTTCATCTTCCCCTCCTTGCTCTTGCTCTTCATCTTCATCTTCTAGGTGCACTCTTGGAGTTGTGCCCACCTTTTGGGCTGGTCCTCCATTGCTCCCACTTGGGCTCATCTCCAAGAGCTTGGGATCAGCACCTCCATCCTCCAAGAAGGTCACATCTCGACTCTTGATGATCTTCTTGCTCTCCACACACATCAGCCTATAAGCCTTGGTGCCCTCACAATAGCCAAGGAAAAGACACTTGATGCCCTTGGCATCCAACTTGGTCCTCTTGGCACTTGGAACCAAGGCATAGGCAATGCACCCAAAGATGCGCATGTGAGACACATGGGGCCTAATCCCACTCCAAGCTTCTTGGGGTGTCATGCTTGTCAAGGCTTGGGTGGGGCACCGGTTCCTTGTATAAACTGCTGTAGACACCGCCTCACCCCAAAGCTCAAACTTCAGCCCTTGAGCATGAATCATGGACCTTGCCATCTCCACAATGGTGCGATTTGCACGCTCCGCTACGCCGTTTTGTTGAGGGGTGTAAGGTGCTGATGTGTGGTGCTCAATGCCATGGGCCTTCAAGGACTCCTCAAAGGCCTTGGACACATACTCCCCTCCATTATCCGACCGCAGCACCTTCACCTTGCAATCTGATTGGGCCTCCACAAGGGCCTTCCAAGTCTCAAATCGCCCAAACACCTCACTCTTGCACTTCAGCATATACACCCACACCTTGCGTGAGAAATCATCAATAAATGTCACAAAATACCTTGCTCCTCCTATGGTGGTGGTCTTCATTGGCCCGAACACATCGGAATGCACAAGCTCCAATGGCTTGGTGGCCCGGGTTGCCCCATCCTTGGGGAAGGGCTGCCTTGCTTGCTTGCCCTCAATGCACCCCTTGCACACCATAGAACTCCAATCATGCTTGCAAGAAGAGAGGTTCAGCCCCTTCACTAGGTGTTGGAGGCTCTTCATGCTCTTCACATTCAAGTGTCCAAGCCTCCTATGCCAAAGCTCCACAAGGTCTCCATGAGCTGATCCTTGGGCAACACATGCCAAGGAGGTGCCATTCACCTTGGTGATGTGGAGGAGGTACAAATTGCCCTCACGAGGGGCTGATGCAATCAACACTCCACTTGGTGACCTCACAACACAACCCACATTGTTAAAATGCACTTTCAAACCTCCCAAAGACAATTTGCTCACCGAAAGCAAGTTGGCATGCAACTTGGGGACATGGAGGGCCTCATGGATCTGAATCCTCTTGGTCTCCCCCTTCACTTGCACCTCCACAATGATGGTCCCCATGCCAAGGGCCTCCACCATGCCATTGTCTCCCAAATAAATCTTCTTCCCCGAAATGGGCTGATAGGTGTGGAAGGCATCTCTATGGCTGGTCATGTGTTGAGTGGCCCCCGAATCCACAATCCATGTAAACATGGTGGCCTTGTCCCCTCCTCCTTGGGTGGCAAAAGCAAAATCCTCCTCCTCCTCCTCCTCTTTGGAGGCTTGGTGTGCACTCTCCTTGCCTTTGGCTTGGCTGACCTTGCAATGCCTAGCAATGTGGCCTGATTTGCCACACTTGAAGCATGTCCTTGTCTCCTTGAACTCCTTGGTGGTGCCTCCTTTGCCATGTCTTGACACAAGGGCTGATCCCTCTCCTTGGGACTCATTCTCCTTGCGCTTGGTCACCTCATGCATCAAGCGGGCCGTCACAAACTCCATGGTCAGCTCCTTCATAGGCCTTGTCTCCAATGCGGTGATGAGGAACTCATAAGACGGTGGCAAGCTCTCCAACAAGGTCATCACCATATCTCCATCCGTCACGGGCACCTCCAAACAAGCCAACTCATCCGCAAGGGCCTTGATCTTGTTGACATGGTCCAACAAGTCATCCTCCTCTTGCATCTTGCTAGTGAAGAACTTCCTCCTAAGAAAGAGGATGTTGGAGAGGCTCTTGGTCTCATGGATGTTGCAAAGGGTGGTCCATGCTTGGGCTGGTCCTTTGCAATGGCGAATGTGTGCAATTTGCCGGTCCACAAGGTTGATGGCAAGGAGAGCAAAGGCCTTCTTCTCCTTCCTCTCAAACGCCTTCTTGGTGTTTAGATCAGCATCTGCACTTGGAGCCTCCTCACTCCCATCCACCACCTCCCACAAGTCCTTCTCCGCAAGGATCATCTCCATCTTGAACTTCCACATGCCAAAGTTCTCCCCATTGAACTTGTCAATGATGCGCACGCCTTCTCCTCCACTTGATGCCATGATGGAGCACCTCCCACTTGTTGGCAGCCTCCCAAGTGTCTCCAAGAGTTCACAAACTCAATTCAGCCTCCAATGAAGCACTTGGAAGCCAATTGGGCTGAAATGACACCAATCAGCCCTTCCAAGCACCTCCAAAGATCCTTCACACCCTAAGAACGACCAAAAACACTCCTCACAAGTGCAAGGACTCCTCCAAACACCAATTCAGACCCTAATGAAGCTCAAAATCACCACATGCACATCATGGGCAAGTGCTACTTCCAATCAGCAAACACACTTCCAATGCTCCTCCCAAATTAGGTACTCCACACCCTAAGAAGCTCAAGACTTGCAATCAGCCCTAGATGGAGCTACTCCTCACAATTCACACCACAAGGACAACATTGGTCTCCAACAACCCTAATTGGTTCACCAAAACACAAAAGAACCCTAATTGGCTCCACAAATCTCACAAGAGCACAATTCAGCCCTCTTGGATTCACCAAGTCCACTAATTCGCCTCACACACTCACAAGGGCACTAATCAGCCCACAATGGATGGCAAATGCCTCAAGCAACAAAAAAATGCTTCCAAGGCTCACAAATTACTCTCACTAGATTGCAATTTGCCAAATCACAATCCACAATGCACCCAAGTGCACAATCAGCCTCAATGGGCTCCCAATGTACACCTCTAAGCACAAACTCAAAATTGGAGCACAAATCAGCCCTCACTAGGTCTGATTACTACCATGAGCAAACTCACACCCAAAATGTACTCAAAACCTCACAAACCAGCCAACAAATGTCCAAGAAAAGAACAAAACACTTGCTTCTTTTGTAAAAAAAAAATTCACTCCAAAGTTTGTTTTTTGTTTTTGACTTACACCATATGGTTTGTAGGTGACAAAGTGACAAATGGCTAGTTGCTCCCCAAGCTCCAAGATCTCCTCCAAATGATTTGAACTTCTCCCTCAAACGCAACTCCAAGTGCGTGGGCCCATAACCTATTGAGATTACAAAGTATTCAATGGAAGAAAGGCTTTACTTAGATGGTAGGAAGATACCAAACCCCTTGAGTGGGTTGTACATAAGGTAGAAGCCTTTCACTAGTTATCCACATACATTATGGGATAACTAATCACCATGGGCTGCCTTTGACTACAAGCAATACCCAAGAGACTCTAAGTCTAACTAAGAGTCTAACACTACTCCTAGGGCTGAATGTACATAGTCTACAACAATATGTACATGATCTTCAACACTCCCACTTTGCAAGTGGTCAAAGGCGCGAAGGCCCATCTTCTCAATCAAGTTGTGGTGTTGTGGCTTCCCAAGGGACTTGGTCAGCACATCAGCAACCATAGCTTGGGTAGGCACATACTTGAGCTCAATCACCTCAGCCTCCACTCGATCACGAATGAAATGGTGTTGCACATCAATGTGCTTTGTCCGAGAGTGGTGGGTGGGATTCTTGGCCAAAGCAATGGCTCCTTGGTTGTCACACAAGATTTGTGTGCTCTCCACTTGGACAAGGCCAACATCAGCCAAGAGTTGCCTCAACCAAATGGCCTCCTTGGTGCATTGGCTCATAACCATGTATTCCGCCTCCGTTGTAGAAAAAGCTATGGTGGGCTGCCTCTTGGAATTCCAAGTAATGGCACCCACTCCAAGCATAAACACGTAACCGGTGGTGGATCTCCTATCCGCCTCATCACCCGCCCAATCCGCATCACAAAAGCCATGCAACTTCAGCCCATTGGCACCTCCAAGTTGCAACTTCAGCCCAAGTGTGCCTTGAAGGTACCTCATCACCCTCTTGACCGCAGCCCAATGCTTGGGGCCATACTTGGAGGTGTGTTGACTCACAACACTCACCGGAAAGGCCAAATCAGGCCTTGTGGCTACCATGGCATACATCAAGCAACCCACCGCTGCCTTGTAAGGCACACCATGCATTTCAGCCCTCACCTCATCAAATTCAGCATCCGTGAGCTTGGGCAACTTCCCATGACTCTCAAGTGGTGTACCTATGGCTTTGCACTCCTCCATGTTGAACCTCTTGAGAATCTCTTCAAGGTACTTGCGTTGGCTCATAGTGATGGTGCGGGCAGCCCTATCCCTCTTGAACTCCACTCCAAGGCAATACTTCAACTCTCCAAGATCCGTCATCTCATACTCCTTCTTGAGCATATCCTTCACTTCAAGCATCTATTGAGATTACAAAGTATTCAATGGAAGAAAGGCTTTACTTAGATGGTAGGAAGATACCAAACCCAATGAGTGGGTGGAACATAAGGTAGAAGCCTTTCACTAGTTATCCACATACATTATGGGATAACTAAACACCATGGGCTGCCTTTGACTACAAGCAATACCCAAGAGACTCTAAGTCTAACTAAGAGTCTAACACTACTCCTAGGGCTGAATGTACATAGTCTACAACAATATGTACATGATCTTCAACACTCCCACTTTGCAAGTGGTCAAAGGCGCGAAGGCCCATCTTCTCAATCAAGTTTTGGTGTTGTGGCTTCCCAAGGGACTTGGTCAACACATCAGCAACCATAGCTTGGGTAGGCACATACTTGAGCTCAATCACCTCAGCCTCCACTCGTTCACGAATGAAATGGTGTTGCACATCAATGTGCTTCGTCCGAGAGTGGTGGGTGGGATTCTTGGCCAAAGCAATGGCTCCTTGGTTGTCACACAAGATTTGTGTGCTCTCCACTTGGAGAAGGCCAACATCAGCCAAGAGTTGCCTCAACCAAATGGCCTCCTTGGTGCATTGGCTCATGGCCATGTATTCCGCCTCCGTTGTAGAAAGAGCTATGGTGGGCTGCCTCTTGGAATTCCAAGTAATGGCACCCACTCCAAGCATAAACACGTAACCGGTGGTGGATCTCCTATCCGCCTCATCACCCGCCCAATCCGCATCACAAAAGCCATGCAACTTCAGCCCATTGGCACCTCCAAGTTGCAACTTAAGCCCAAGTGTGCCTTGAAGGTACCTCATCACCCTCTTCACCGCAGCCCAATGCTTGGGGCCATACTTGGAGGTGTGTTGACTCACAACACTCACCGGAAAGGCCAAATCAGGCCTTGTGGCTACCATGGCATACATCAAACAACCAACCGCTGCCTTGTAAGGCACACCATGCATTTCAGCCCTCACCTCATCAAATTCAGCATCCGTGAGCTTGGGCAACTTCCCATGACTCTCAAGTGGTGTACCTATGGCTTTGCACTCCTCCATGTTGAGCCTCTTGAGAATCTCTTCAAGGTACTTGCGTTGGCTCATAGTGATGGTGCGGGCAGCCCTATCCCTCTTGAACTCCACTCCAAGGCAATACTTCAACTCTCCAAGATCCGTCATCTCATACTCCTTCTTGAGCATATCCTTCACTTCAAGCATCTTGGTCATGCTACTTGCAAGGAGGATCAGATCATCCACATAGAGGATCACAATCACCAAATGCTCACCACTTTGCATGGTGTACAAAGAGTGATCAGCATAGCCTCTTTGGAAGCCCTTCCTTGCAAACATAGCATCAATATCCCTATACCAAGCTCTCCCCGATTGCTTCAATCCGGGAAGGGCCTTCTTCAACTTGCACTTGAGATGCCCTTGGCCTTCTTGCACAAAGCCTAGGGGCTGATCCATGTAGATGACCTCCTCCAACTTGGGGTTGAGAAAGGCCGTCTTCACATCCATTTGGTGCATCTCCAAGTCCATGGCTGCCCCAATACTCACAATGCACCTAATGGTGCTAAACTTGGCAACGGGGGCAAAGGTCTCATTGAAATCCACCCCTTCCACTTGAGAAAACCCCCTAGCAACCAGCCTTGCCTTGTACCTCAAAATGTGACCCAAAGCATCCCTTTTGGTGGAGAAAACCCACTTACAACCCACACTTGATCTCTTGGAAGGGAGGGGTGCAAGATCCCATGTGCCTTTGTCAATGAGGGCCTTGTACTCCTCTTGCATGGCCAACTCCCACTTGCTTGCATCTTCACAATTCAGCACCTCTCCAAGTGTAGATGGATCTCCAAGGAAAGCCACATTGGCTTGATCTTCACTTTGTGGAGGAAGAATGTGATTCAGCCACCAATCTCCAAGGGGCTTGCGGGTCCTTGTTGGATAACGGGGCTCCTCCACGGTCTGATCTTGCTCTTCCATGGGCTGATCTTGCTCTCCCAAGGGCTGATCATGCTCTTGCACCCTTGGTGAAGTGCTTGGAGAAGGAATTGCTGATCTCTTCACTTGGGGTGTGGCCACCTTCTTCTTGGGCTCCACCAAGTCTTCATCTTCCCCTCCTTGCTCTTGCTCTTCATCTTCATCTTCTAGATGCACTCTTGGAGTTGTGCCCACCTTTTGGGCTGGTCCTCCATTGCTCCCACTTGGGCTCATCTCCAAGAGCTTGGGATCAGCACCTCCATCCTCCAAGAAGCTCACATCTCGACTCTTGATGATCTTCTTGCTCTCCACACACATCAGCCTATAAGCCTTGGTGCCCTCACAATAGCCAAGGAAAAGACACTTGATGCCCTTGGCATCCAACTTGGTCCTCTTGGCACTTGGAACCAAGGCATAGGCAATGCACCCAAAAATGCGCATGTGAGACACATGGGGCCTAATCCCACTCCAAGCTTCTTGGGGTGTCATGCTTGTCAAGGCTTGTGTGGGGCACCGGTTCCTTGTATAAACCGCTGTAGACACCGCCTCACCCCAAAGCTCAAACTTCAGCCCTTGAGCATGAATCATGGACCTTGCCATCTCCACAATGGTGCGATTTGCACGCTCCGCTACGCCGTTTTGTTGAAGGGTGTAAGGTGCTGATGTGTGGTGCTCAATGCCATGGGCCTTCAAGTACTCCTCAAAGGCCTTGGACACATACTCCCCTCCATTATCCGACCGCAGCACCTTCACCTTGCAATCTGATTGGGCCTCCACAAGGGCCTTCCAAGTCTCAAATCGCCCAAACACCTCACTCTTGCACTTCAGCATATACACCCACACCTTGCGTGAGAAATCATCAATAAATGTCACAAAATACCTTGCTCCTCCTATGGTGGTGGTCTTCATTGGCCCGAACACATCGGAATGCACAAGCTCCAATGGCTTGGTGGCCCGGGTTGCCCCATCCTTGGGGAAGGGCTGCCTTGCTTGCTTGCCCTCAATGCACCCCTTGCACACCATAGAACTCCAATCATGCTTGCAAGAAGAGAGGTTCAGCCCCTTCACTAGGTGTTGGAGGCTCTTCATGCTCTTCACATTCAAGTGTCCAAGCCTCCTATGCCAAAGCTCCACAAGGTCTCCATGGGCTGATCCTTGGGCAACACATGCCAAGGAGGTGCCATTCACCTTGGTGAAGTGGAGGAGGTACAAATTGCCCTCACGAGGGGCTGAAGCAATCAACACTCCACTTGGTGACCTCACAACACACCCCACATTGTTAAAATGCACTTTCAAACCTCCCAAGGACAATTTGCTCACCGAAAGCAAGTTGGCATGCAACTTGGGGACATGGAGGGCCTCATGGATCTGTGTTGAAGAACATGTACATATTGTTGTAGACTATGTACATTCAGCCCTAGGAGTAGTGTTAGACTCTTAGTTAGACTTAGAGTCTCTTGGGTATTGCTTGTAGTCAAAGGCAGCCCATGGTGTTTAGTTATCCCATAATGTATGTGGATAACTAGTGAAAGGCTTCTACCTTATGTTCCACCCACTCATTGGGTTTGGTATCTTCCTACCATCTAAGTAAAGCCTTTCTTCCATTGAATACTTTGTAATCTCAATAGGTTATGGGCCCACGCACTTGGAGTTGCGTTTGAGGGAGAAGTTCAAATCATTTGGAGGAGATCTTGGAGCTTGGGGAGCAACTAGCCATTTGTCACTTTGTCACCTACAAACCATATGGTGTAAGTCAAAAACAAAAACAAACTTGGGAGTGAATTTTTTTTACAAAAGAAGCAAGTGTTTTGTTCTTTTCTTGGACATTTGTTGGCTGGTTTGTGAGGTTTTGAGTACATTTTGGGTGTGAGTTTGCTCATGGTAGTAATCAGACCTAGTGAGGGCTGATTTGTGCTCCAATTTTGAGTTTGTGCTTAGAGGTGTACATTGGGAGCCCATTGAGGCTGATTGTGCACTTGGGTGCATTGTGGATTGTGATTTGGCAAATTGCAATCTAGTGAGAGTAATTTGTGAGCCTTGGAAGCATTTTTTTGTTGCTTGAGGCATTTGCCATCCATTGTGGGCTGATTAGTGCCCTTGTGAGTGTGTGAGGCGAATTAGTGGACTTGGTGAATCCAAGAGAGCTGAATTGTGCTCTTGTGAGATTTGTGGAGCCAATTAGGTCTTTTTTGGTGGTTTGGTTATCCAACTAGGGTTGTTGGAGACCAATGTTGTCCTTGTGGTGTGAATTGTGAGTAGTAGCTCCATCTAGGGCTGATTGCAAGTCTTGAGCTTCTTAGGGTGTGGAGTACCCAATTTGGGAGGAGCATTGGAAGTGTGTTTGCTGATTGGAAGTAGCACTTGCCCATGATGTGCATGTGGTGATTTTGAGCTTCATTGGGGTCTGAATTGGTGTTTTGAGGAGTCCTTGCACTTGTGAGGAGTGTTTGGTGGATCTTAGGGTGTGAAGGATCTTTGGAGGTGCTTGGAAGGGCTGATTGGTGTCATTTCAGCCCAATTGGCTTCCAAGTGCTTCATTGGAGGCTGAATTGAGTTTGTGAACTCTTGGAGACACTTGGGAGGCTGCCAACAAGTGGGAGGTGCTCCATCATGGCATCAAGTGGAGGAGAAGGCGTGCGCATCATTGACAAGTTCAATGGGGAGAACTTTGGCATGTGGAAGTTCAAGATGGAGATGATCCTTGCGGAGAAGGACTTGTGGGAGGTGGTGGATGGGAGTGAGGAGGCTCCAAGTGCAGATGCTGATCTAAACACCAAGAAGGCGTTTGAGAGGAAGGAGAAGAAGGCCTTTGCTCTCCTTGCCATCAACCTTGTGGACCGGCAAATTGCACACATTCGCCATTGCAAAGGACCAGCCCAAGCATGGACCACCCTTTGCAACATCCATGAGGCCAAGAGCCTCTCCTACATCCTCTTTCTTAGGCGCAAGTTCTTCACTAGCAAGATGCAAGAGGAGGATGACTTGTTGGACCATGTCAACAAGATCAAGGCCCTTGCGGATGAGTTGGCTTGTTTGGAGGTGCCCGTGACGGATGGAGATATGGTGATGACCTTGTTGGAGAGCTTGCCACCGTCTTATGAGTTCCTCATCACCGCATTGGAGACAAGGCCTATGAAGGAGCTGACCATGGAGTTTGTGACGGCCCGCTTGATGCATGAGGTGACCAAGCGCAAGGAGAATGAGTCCCAAGGAGAGGGATCAGCCCTTGTGTCAAGACATGGCAAAGGAGGCAACACCAAGGAGTTCAAGGAGACAAGGACATGCTTCAAGTGTGGCAAATCAGGCCACATTGCTAGGCATTGCAAGGTCAGCCAAGCCAAAGGCAAGGAGAGTGCACACCAAGCCTCCAAAGAGGAGGAGGAGGAGGATTTTGCTTTTGCCACCCAAGGGGGAGGGGACAAGGCCACCATGTTTACATGGATTGTGGATTCGGGGGCCACTCAACACATGACCAGCCATAGAGATGCCTTCCACACCTATCAACCCATTTCGGGGAAGAAGATTTATTTGGGAGACAATGGCATGGTGGAGGCCCTTGGCATGGGGACCATCATTGTGGAGGTGCAAGTGAAGGGGGAGACCAAGAGGATTCAGATCCATGAGGCCCTCCATGTCCCCAAGTTGCATGCCAACTTGCTTTCGGTGAGCAAATTGTCTTTGGGAGGTTTGAAAGTGCATTTTAACAATGTGGGTTGTGTTGTGAGGTCACCAAGTGGAGTCTTGATTGCATCAGCCCCTCGTGAGGGCAATTTGTACCTCCTCCACTTCACCAAGGTGAATGGCACCTCCTTGGCATGTGTTGCCCAAGGATCAGCCCATGGAGACCTTGTGGAGCTTTGGCATAGGAGGCTTGGACACTTGAATGTGAAGAGCATGAAGAGCCTCCAACACCTTGTGAAGGGGCTGAACCTCTCTTCTTGCAAGCATGATTGGAGTTCTATGGTGTGCAAGGGGTGCATTGAGGGCAAGCAAGCAAGGCAGCCCTTCCCCAAGGATGGGGCAACCCGGGCCACCAAGCCATTGGAGCTTGTGCATTCCGATGTGTGCGGGCCAATGAAGACCACCACCATAGGAGGAGCAAGGTATTTTGTGACATTTATTGATGATTTCTCACGCAAGGTGTGGGTGTATATGCTGAAGTGCAAGAGTGAGGTGTTTGGGCGTTTTGAGACTTGGAAGGCCCTTGTGGAGGCCCAATCAGATTGCAAGGTGAAGGTGCTGCGGTCGGATAATGGAGGGGAGTATGTGTCCAAGGCCTTTGAGGAGTACTTGAAGGCCCATGGCATTGAGCACCACACATCAGCACCTTACACCCCTCAACAAAACGGCGTAGCGGAGCGTGCAAATCGCACCATTGTGGAGATGGCAAGGTCCATGATTCATGCTCAAGGGCTGAAGTTTGAGCTTTGGGGTGAGGCGGTGTCTACAGCGGTTTATACAAGGAACCGGTGCCCCACCCAAGCCTTGACAAGCATGACACCCCAAGAAGCTTGGAGTGGGATTAGGCCCCATGTGTCTCACATGCGCATTTTTGGGTGCATTGCCTATGCCTTGGTTCCAAGTGCCAAGAGGACCAAGTTGGATGCCAAGGGCATCAAGTGTCTTTTCCTTGGCTATTGTGAGGGCACCAAGGCTTATAGGCTGATGTGTGTGGAGAGCAAGAAGATCATCAAGAGTCGAGATGTGACCTTCTTGGAGGATGGAGGTGCTGATCCCAAGCTCTTGGAGATGAGCCCAAGTGGGAGCAATGGAGGACCAGCCCAAAAGGTGGGCACAACTCCAAGAGTGCACCTAGAAGATGAAGATGAAGAGCAAGAGCAAGGAGGGGAAGATGAAGACTTGGTGGAGCCCAAGAAGAAGGTGGCCACACCCCAAGTGAAGAGATCAGCAATTCCTTCTCCAAGCACTTCACCAAGGGTGCAAGAGCATGATCAGCCCTTGGGAGATGAAGATCAGCCCATGGAAGAGCAAGATCAGACCGTGGAGGAGCCCCGTTATCCCACAAGGACCCGCAAGCCCCTTGGAGATTGGTGGCTGAATCACATTCTTCCTCCACAAAGGGAAGATCAAGCCAATGTGGCTTTCCTTGGAGATCCATCTACACTTGGAGAGGTGCTGAATTGTGAAGATGCAAGCAAGTGGGAGTTGGCCATGCAAGAGGAGTACAAGGCCCTCATTGACAAAGGCACATGGGATCTTGCACCCCTCCCTTCCAAGAGATCAAGTGTGGGTTGTAAGTGGGTTTTCTCCACCAAAAGGGATGCTTTGGGTCACATTTTGAGGTACAAGGCAAGGCTGGTTGCTAGGGGGTTTTCTCAAGTGGAAGGAGTGGATTTCAATGAGACCTTTGCCCCCGTTGCCAAGTTTAGCACCATTAGGTGCATTGTGAGTATTGGGGCAGCCATGGACTTGGAGATGCACCAAATGGATGTGAAGACAGCCTTTCTCAACCCCAAGTTGGAGGAGGTCATCTACATGGATCAGCCCCTAGGCTTTGTGCAAGAAGGCCAAGGGCATCTCAAGTGCAAGTTGAAGAAGGCCCTTCCCGGGTTGAAGCAATCGGGGAGAGCTTGGTATAGGGATATTGATGCAATGTTTGCAAGGAAGGGCTTCCAAAGAGGCTATGCTGATCACTCTTTGTACACCATGCAAAGTGGTGAGCATTTGGTGATTGTGATCCTCTATGTGGATGATCTGATCCTCCTTGCAAGTAGCATGACCAAGATGCTTGAAGTGAAGGATATGCTCAAGAAGGAGTATGAGATGACGGATCTTGGAGAGTTGAAGTATTGCCTTGGAGTGGAGTTCAAGAGGGATAGGGCTGCCCGCACCATCACTATGAGCCAACGCAAGTACCTTGAAGAGATTCTCAAGAGGTTCAACATGGAGGAGTGCAAAGCCATAGGTACACCACTTGAGAGTCATGGGAAGTTGCCCAAGCTCACGGATGCTGAATTTGATGAGGTGAGGGCTGAAATGCATGGTGTGCCTTACAAGGCAGCGGTGGGTTGCTTGATGTATGCCATGGTAGCTACAAGGCCTGATTTGGCCTTTCCGGTGAGTGTTGTGAGTCAACACACCTCCAAGTATGGTCCCAAGCATTGGGCTGCGGTGAAGAGGGTGATGAGGTACCTTCAAGGCACACTTGGGCTGAAGTTGCAACTTGGAGGTGCCAATGGGTTGAAGTTGCATGGGTTTTGTGATGCGGATTGGGCGGGTGATGAGGCGGATAGGAGATCCACCACCGGCTACGTGTTCATGCTTGGAGTGGGTGCCATTACTTGGAATTCCAAGAGGCAGCCCACTATAGCTCTTTCTACAACGGAGGCGGAATACATGGCCATGAGCCAATGCACCAAGGAGGCCATTTGGTTGAGGCAACTCTTGGCTGATGTTGGCCTTGTCCAAGTGGAGAGCACACCAATCTTGTGTGACAACCAAGGAGCCATTGCTTTGGCCAAGAATCCCACCCACCACTCTCGGACGAAGCACATTGATGTGCAACACCATTTCATTCGTGAACGAGTGGAGGCTGAGGTGATTGAGCTCAAGTATGTGCCTACCCAAGCTATGGTTGCTGATGTGTTGACCAAGTCCCTTGGGAAGCCACAACACCAAAACTTGATTGAGAAGATGGGCCTTCGCGCCTTTGACCACTTGCAAAGTGGGAGTGTTGAAGAACATGTACATATTGTTGTAGACTATGTACATTCAGCCCTAGGAGTAGTGTTAGACTCTTAGTTAGACTTAGAGTCTCTTGGGTATTGCTTGTAGTCAAAGGCAGCCCATGGTGTTTAGTTATCCCATAATGTATGTGGATAACTAGTGAAAGGCTTCTACCTTATGTTCCACCCACTCATTGGGTTTGGTATCTTCCTCCCATCTAAGTAAAGCCTTTCTTCCATTGAATACTTTGTAATCTCAATACATTGGAAGTGTATTTGCTGATTGGAAGTAGCACTTGCCCATGATGTGCATGTGGTGATTTTGAGCTTCATTAGGGTCTGAATTGGTGTTTAGAGGAGTCCTTGCACTTGTGAGGAGTGTTTGGTGGATCTTAGGGTGTGAAGGATCTTTGGAGGTGCTTGGAAGGGCTGATTGGTGTCATTTCAGCCCAATTGGCTTCCAAGTGCTTCATTGGAGGCTGAATTGAGTTTGTGAACTCTTGGAGACACTTGGGAGGCTGCCAACAAGTGGGAGGTGCTCCATCATGGCATCAAGTGGAGGAGAAGGCATGCGCATCATTGACAAGTTCAATGGGGAGAACTTTGGCATGTGGAAGTTCAAGATGGAGATGATCCTTGCGGAGAAGGACTTGTGGGAGGTGGTGGATGGGAGTGAGGAGGCTCCAAGTGCAGATGCTGATCTCAACACCAAGAAGGCGTTTGAGAGGAAGGAGAAGAAGGCCTTTGCTCTCCTTGCCATCAACCTTGTGGACCGGCAAATTGCACACATTCGCCATTGCAAAGGACCAGCCCAAGCATGGACCACCCTTTGCAACATCCATGAGACCAAGAGCCTCTCCAACATCCTCTTTCTTAGGAGGAAGTTCTTCACTAGCAAGATGCAAGAGGAGGATGACTTGTTGGACCATGTCAACAAGATCAAGGCCCTTGCGGATGAGTTGGCTTGTTTGGAGGTGCCCGTGACGGATGGAGATATGGTGATGACTATTGAGATTACAAAGTATTCAATGGAAGAAAGGCTTTACTTAGATGGTAGGAAGATACCAAACCCCTTGAGTGGGTTGTACATAAGGTAGAAGCCTTTCACTAGTTATCCACATACATTATGGGATAACTAATCACCATGGGCTGCCTTTGACTACAAGCAATACCCAAGAGACTCTAAGGCTAACTAAGAGTCTAACACTACTCCTAGGGCTGAATGTACATAGTCTACAACAATATGTACATGTTCTTCAACAATGACCTTGTTGGAGAGCTTGCCACCGTCTTATGAGTTCCTCATCACCGCATTGGAGACAAGGCCTATGAAGGAGCTGACCATGGAGTTTGTGACGGCCCGCTTGATGCATGAGGTGACCAAGCGCAAGGAGAATGAGTCCCAAGGAGAGGGATCAGCCCTTGTGTCAAGACATGGCAAAGGAGGCAACACCAAGGAGTTCAAGGAGACAAGGACATGCTTCAAGTGTGGCAAATCAGGCCACATTGCTAGGCATTGCAAGGTCAGCCAAGCCAAAGGCAAGGAGAGTGCACACCAAGCCTCCAAAGAGGAGGAGGAGGAGGATTTTGCTTTTGCCACCCAAGGAGGAGGGGACAAGGCCAACATGTTTACATGGATTGTGGATTCGGGGGCCACTCAACACATGACCAGCCATAGAGATGCCTTCCACACCTATCAACCCATTTTGGGGAAGAAGATTTATTTGGGAGACAATGGCATGGTGGAGGCCCTTGGCATGGGGACCATCATTGTGGAGGTGCAAGTGAAGGGGGAGACCAAGAGGATTCAGATCCATGAGGCCCTCCATGTCCCCAAGTTGCATGCCAACTTGCTTTCGGTGAGCAAATTGTCTTTGGGAGGGTTGAAAGTGCATTTTAACAATGTGGGTTGTGTTGTGAGGTCACCAAGTGGAGTCTTGATTGCATCAGCCCCTCGTGAGGGCAATTTGTACCTCCTCCACTTCACCAAGGTGAATGGCACCTCCTTGGCATGTGTTGCCCAAGGATCAGCCCATGGAGACCTTGTGGAGCTTTGGCATAGGAGGCTTGGACACTTGAATGTGAAGAGCATGAAGAGCCTCCAACACCTAGTGAAGGGGTTGAACCTCTCTTCTTGCAAGCATGATTGGAGTTCTATGGTGTGCAAGGGGTGCATTGAGGGCAAGCTAGCAAGGCAGCCCTTCCCCAAGGATGGGGCAACCCGGGCCACCAAGCCATTGGAGCTTGTGCATTCCGATGTGTGCGGGCCAATGAAGACCACCACCATTGGAGGAGCAAGGTATTTTTTGACATTTATTGATGATTTCTCACGCAAGGTGTGGGTGTATATGCTGAAGTGCAAGAGTGAGGTGTTTGGGCGTTTTGAGACTTGGAAGGCCCTTGTGGAGGCCCAATCGGATTGCAAGGTGAAGGTGCTGCGGTCGGATAATGGAGGGGAGTATGTGTCCAAGGCCTTTGAGGAGTACTTGAAGGCCCATGGCATTGAGCACCACACATCAGCACCTTACACCCCTCAACAAAACGGCGTAGCGGAGCGTGCAAATCGCACCATTGTGGAGATGGCAAGGTCCATGATTCATGCTCAAGGGCTGAAGTTTGAGCTTTGGGGTGAGGCGGTGTCTACAGCGGTTTATACAAGGAACCGGTGCCCCACCCAAGCCTTGACAAGCATGACACCCCAAGAAGCTTGGAGTGGGATTAGGCCCCATGTGTCTCACATGCGCATTTTTGGGTGCATTGCCTATGCCTTGGTTCCAAGTGCCAAGAGGACCAAGTTGGATGCCAAGGGCATCAAGTGTCTTTTCCTTGGCTATTGTGAGGGCACCAAGGCTTATAGGCTGATGTGTGTGGAGAGCAAGAAGATCATCAAGAGTCGAGATGTGACCTTCTTGGAGGATGGAGGTGCTGATCCCAAGCTCTTGGAGATGAGCCCAAGTGGGAGCAATGGAGGACCAGCCCAAAAGGTGGGCACAACTCCAAGAGTGCACCTAGAAGATGAAGATGAAGAGCAAGAGCAAGGAGGGGAAGATGAAGACTTGGTGGAGCCCAAGAAGAAGGTGGCCACACCCCAAGTGAAGAGATCAGCAATTCCTTCTCCAAGCACTTCACCAAGGGTGCAAGAGCATGATCAGCCCTTGGGAGATGAAGATCAGCCCATGGAAGAGCAAGATCAGACCGTGGAGGAGCCCCGTTATCCCACAAGGACCCGCAAGCCCCTTGGAGATTGGTGGCTGAATCACATTCTTCCTCCACAAAGGGAAGATCAAGCCAATGTGGCTTTCCTTGGAGATCCATCTACACTTGGAGAGGTGCTGAATTGTGAAGATGCAAGCAAGTGGGAGTTGGCCATGCAAGAGGAGTACAAGGCCCTCATTGACAAAGGCACATGGGATCTTGCACCCCTCCCTTCCAAGAGATCAAGTGTGGGTTGTAAGTGGGTTTTCTCCACCAAAAGGGATGCTTTGGGTCACATTTTGAGGTACAAGGCAAGGCTGGTTGCTAGGGGGTTTTCTCAAGTGGAAGGAGTGGATTTCAATGAGACCTTTGCCCCCGTTGCCAAGTTTAGCACCATTAGGTGCATTGTGAGTATTGGGGCAGCCATGGACTTGGAGATGCACCAAATGGATGTGAAGACGGCCTTTCTCAACCCCAAGTTGGAGGAGGTCATCTACATGGATCAGCCCCTAGGCTTTGTGCAAGAAGGCCAAGGGCATCTCAAGTGCAAGTTGAAGAAGGCCCTTCCCGGGTTGAAGCAATCGGGGAGAGCTTGGTATAGGGATATTGATGCAATGTTTGCAAGGAAGGGCTTCCAAAGAGGCTATGCTGATCACTCTTTGTACACCATGCAAAGTGGTGAGCATTTGGTGATTGTGATCCTCTATGTGGATGATCTGATCCTCCTTGCAAGTAGCATGACCAAGATGCTTGAAGTGAAGGATATGCTCAAGAAGGAGTATGAGATGACGGATCTTGGAGAGTTGAAGTATTGCCTTGGAGTGGAGTTCAAGAGGGATAGGGCTGCCCGCACCATCACTATGAGCCAACGCAAGTACCTTGAAGAGATTCTCAAGAGGTTCAACATGGAGGAGTGCAAAGCCATAGGTACACCACTTGAGAGTCATGGGAAGTTGCCCAAGCTCACGGATGCTGAATTTGATGAGGTGAGGGCTGAAATGCATGGTGTGCCTTACAAGGCAGCGGTGGGTTGCTTGATGTATGCCATGGTAGCTACAAGGCCTGATTTGGCCTTTCCGGTGAGTGTTGTGAGTCAACACACCTCCAAGTATGGTCCCAAGCATTGGGCTGCGGTGAAGAGGGTGATGAGGTACCTTCAAGGCACACTTGGGCTGAAGTTGCAACTTGGAGGTGCCAATGGGTTGAAGTTGCATGGGTTTTGTGATGCGGATTGGGCGGGTGATGAGGCGGATAGGAGATCCACCACCGGCTACGTGTTCATGCTTGGAGTGGGTGCCATTACTTGGAATTCCAAGAGGCAGCCCACTATAGCTCTTTCTACAACGGAGGCGGAATACATGGCCATGAGCCAATGCACCAAGGAGGCCATTTGGTTGAGGCAACTCTTGGCTGATGTTGGCCTTGTCCAAGTGGAGAGCACACCAATCTTGTGTGACAACCAAGGAGCCATTGCTTTGGCCAAGAATCCCACCCACCACTCTCGGACGAAGCACATTGATGTGCAACACCATTTCATTCGTGAACGAGTGGAGGCTGAGGTGATTGAGCTCAAGTATGTGCCTACCCAAGCTATGGTTGCTGATGTGTTGACCAAGTCCCTTGGGAAGCCACAACACCAAAACTTGATTGAGAAGATGGGCCTTCGCGCCTTTGACCACTTGCAAAGTGGGAGTGTTGAAGAACATGTACATATTGTTGTAGACTATGTACATTCAGCCCTAGGAGTAGTGTTAGACTCTTAGTTAGACTTAGAGTCTCTTGGGTATTGCTTGTAGTCAAAGGCAGCCCATGGTGTTTAGTTATCCCATAATGTATGTGGATAACTAGTGAAAGGCTTCTACCTTATGTTCCACCCACTCATTGGGTTTGGTATCTGCAGAGCATCTAAGTAAAGCCTTTCTTTCATTGAAGTACTTTGTAATCTCAATAATCCTCACCAATGAAGAAGACCTTGAACTCAGAAAAAAACCCTTCAAGTGACCCCAACTCTACTTGCTCCAAGCTCCAATTGGCGCCTCTCCAACAAAACACCTCCAAAGTCCTCCAACACCAAGTCACAACTCACATGCAGGCCCATAACCTATTGAAAGCAAAGAACTTATATTGCAAATGAAGAGAGAACACAACAAGTAAATAGAAAAAGGGTAATAAACCTAGCTAGGGGCTTTCTCTTTTATACTATTCGACCAATATGCACCATGACTATTTTTATGGGTTATATCACTTCACACTATCTTCACTTCACTTCACTCTATCTTCACTTCACTTCATTCTATTAAAAGGTTGTCCCTCTCTACTAGCACCTTGGTTGGCTACAAACAATTCTTAACTAAAGAAAGCCCATACATAGAGCTCACACATGAGTGCCTAAGTGTTCTACTCACTAATCTTAGCAACTAATTCCACGTTTGCTAAAGAAGGTTTAGGGCGCCCGCTCTGAACTGAGTTCTTACACATTGGCGAGTCCTTGGCCATGACAATCCACATCAAGGCGGCGCTCTGAACTGAATCGGACCGAAAACTGACTAAGTCCACGTCTACGAAAAAAAGGTTAGGGCGCCCGCCCTGAACTCATTGTCGACACAGTGTGGACCTCACGATTCAGTTCAGGCCACCCGCTCTGAATTGAAAAAGGCACCAATCACGAATGCGACTTTGGAGGCATCAAAAAGGTTCAGAGCGGGCGCACTGATCCATTCTAACGCCCCAAGTGGAAGACAGTACTAATATTGAAACCCGTCAGGGCACCCCCACTGACCTATGCGGGGCCCAACCACTCCGGTCATTCACTATGGTCATGAGCACATGTGCAGCTTCGGGATAAATAACAAGTGAATGAACTATACTATCAAGAATGTTTTTGGATTTCGAGACACCATCTTCACACGTCGATGATGCACGCTCCAATGAAGCTCACAAACAATCGGGGGAACTACACAATTTGTATGCATGAATTCAACTATTGTGAATGCAGGAATCCAATTCTTAGGCTACACTGATCATGAGTTCAAGGGAAGCAAGAAAAGGAATTGCGCTCATCACATGAATTCGGATTCCGAGAATTCAGAATTCTACAAAAAGAAAATCTTAGCTGTCCACTACGTACTAGCCATTTGCGATTCAATCACTCAGGAATTCCAATGCGCGAAGACGCTATAGGCAAGCACAATCAAGGAATCATTCAAACAATGGACCTCTAAATGAATGACTTCTACGCATGTACCAAGACTAAACCCTAATCAGTCTCAATGCACGGACGCGACATGAAATGCATGGAGTGAAAAACAATGGAAGCGTACCTCTAATTATCAAGGTCCGATTCGGTGGAGGTCCACCCGCAACACAAATTCGAACTGGCCAACTTGCTACGCGCAAAGCTGCAAGACATGAAATTCACCACAATAAAGCGCAAATAGACGAGGCCGTTGAAAATGGAAAATCAAACAACGAGCCTTTCAAGAGGAAAACAATCGAAATGAAAAGCACCTTTCACTTCCTGGGTGATGAAGGAAGCTAAGCAAACGGAATGGAGAGGTTGGCGGGTCCAACACGAAGGCTGAGAAATCACCGTACACTTCACTGGAGAACTACCGAAGGTTGCTTCGCAACTTCTGTGTGTCTCCCAAAAAAAGGCAGGAATACACTTTGACACCGGAAAACCTAAAACCGCCGATAATATACAACGACGAGGAAAGAGGACGCCAACCTCACACTGGAAGTGAAAGGTAGTTAATGCGATGCAATAATTTTTAATTGTAAGTTGGAACTAATAAGGTGGAAGCACCCCAAATTGACAGTTTAAAGAATTCAGCATATTTGGAGACAACATTTCAGGAAATTAACATTTTCGTGGTGTTCAAAAAAATGAAGAGGTTTCTGGGACTTTCAAAGTTTCAGTCCTCTAGACCACTGGAACCGTCCTGAACATGGACCCAAATCTGAATTCTGACAAATTCAGCACTTACCCAATCACAGTGAAGAGAAGAGAAAACTTTATGACACTTGTCAAGGACCATTCAATAAAAGCCCAGGACGGTTTGATGTCCATCTAGGAACAGGGATTAGGTACAGGTGTCATATTGGGTGCTTCCACCTTAACCCTGGAGCGCTCCGACGTCCATTTTGTGTACGATGTACAGACTGAAATTTAGTTTTCTTTCTCATCACTGCTTGGATGAAAGTCATCTAATTTGTGGTGATACTTCGTCAAGTTTTTGTCCTATCTAATGGTTGGATTTGGTGTTACTAGAGTTCATTTTTTTCTTAAATTATAAATGTTAAAGTTTATAAAGCCAAAAATTGCATTGATTTTAGTTCAAAACTGAGTTTGCAAGACTGAGGTCATAGATTTTAAGAACACAAAAATTTCAAAAAATCACCACATGAAGAGAACCTCGTCTGGAATCCATTCCAACAAGTTTTACTCAAAAAATGATAATAGTTTGCTTGTAATTGAATTAAGAAGATATTTAGAATTTTTTTTTTTAATTTATAAAAAAATATTGATGGTAGCATAGGTGAATCTAACAGCACAGATGGAATCTAAAATTCATAATCTACAACTTTTACTAGTATATCAAGTCCAAAATATTCTTCCAAATAGTACTTTATAATGATTTTTCCCAAATAGCCAATTCTGGAGATGGATCCAAACATTCGAGGGTTAAATTGAATTGAGATGTATTTTGCATGATTTAGAAAGCGTCATGAACACTTGAAGTTCTAGGATTTGATCCATTCACTGTAGTTCCTATATTCTTTACAGCTACAGTCTATGTGCGTAATGAGCGACAGATGCACTTCTGGCTTATAAAATCGCCAAATTTCATTTTCACTGTGAAAATTCTGAAAAACACACGGAATAAGAGCTCCTCTTCTTTCTCTAGCCATGAAAGAAATATTACATAATTTTGGTTTCGCTGGCTTCTCAAACCAGGCCTGTCTAATATATAAAAAATCTAGATGTAATAAAAAATCTAGATGTAGAGTTGAAAGTTTGCTAAAGGTGTACTCAATTTAATGAATACATGTAATTCCATTTCCAATGGCAATTGGACTATACTGTGGTCCTATAACTAATTATCAACATAAAAAATAGGATTAGCATAAATTAATACTACTAGATTCTTGTATATGAACGCTATATATTCTAATAGTGTCAGAAGTCAAGGTTTTAGCACAAAACCACCTCATTTCATTATTAATAATTAGTATAGTACTAACTATGTTTACTAAAATTCGTTCTAAAATTTGACCTCATTTGGACATGACAAAGGCAGTACTTGACTAATACAACGACAAACCTTGAATTTTTCCAATGGGATTCGATTTTGCAGCCGCGAGCACACCTTGTCAGTCCTTATTTTAGGCAAAAGGAATTAAGGATGTCACTTGCGAGCGACTCATGCTTCCGCAATAGAAAATAGATTCAAGATTGTAGGACACCCTAAATTGTTTGTGTTTTACGATAGAATTGAAATACACCAATGTCTATTGTGAGGTTGTTGGAGCTTGAAAACTTGACCATGTGAACAACTTTCTTTTTCCAAATATAAAAATTGAGGTGAGAAAAGAATCCTAAAAAAATAGTATTGTTCATAATTTTCATGAAATAGATATGAATGGAATAAATCACAGATTCCTATGTACATATTAATAATATTATGGGTACAATGTAGAAAAGAAGAAATTAATTTAAAAAAATAATGTAATATATTGAGACTCCAAGTCCCGGTCCTAAATCCATATTGTTTCCCGAAGGGAAAATGGTAACTTACTTTATGGGTTAATATGTACAAATACTTTTAACATGTATCGTTCTTCAATGTCTGTAGAGCTTCTTTGGTCCTGTATGGGTTCATTATGAGTAATCCAACTTGTTGTCTATTATCTCATTTTTGTTAAATTTGGACTTCTTGAACCTTTTGGTCTTCTAAGCCTTTTATATTAAAAGACTTAAAATTAAGTAACCCCGAAAGGATCGGAGTGTGTTTTTTGGCTGTAAAGAAATTTTGGGCAGGTACCTTCGAGCGGAAATTTTCATATTTGGAGCAAGAAAGATCTTTCAAACGCACCAAACTTCATTACATTTGGGCATGCGTCAAAAGTTATAGCCTAATATGTTACTTTTTATCGTAACTGGGCAGTTTGGGCACATCAAGAAAAAATCACTTTTTTGAGGAAGAAAAATTTGAAATTGATTTTCTAGAGTTTCATATACACGATAAACTTTGGATCATTCCATCAGTCAGATCAATGAGTCAAAAGTGATGAGGATTTTTTGTTTGGAGGCAGTTTTGGATTTCCTACTCTAAAATAAACTTTGAAATCCTTTATCTTACCCAATTTTCAATATTTTGGGCCAAAAAAAAAATCGTAGGATGTACATACATTATTACAACATTTAGACCATTCGGGTTGGAAATTTCCAATTCCATATTTAAATTGTAAACAATTTAGTATTTTTAATCATTCTCTACTACTACCTGGTACTTATTATTTTTTTCCTATATGTTGTACTATTCCAAAGTATTTGAAACCTTGAAGCATGTGGACAACTTGTCTAAGAAAATAAATCCAAAGAAGCACCAGCATTTAGGTCATTTTTTTCTTAGAAATGTGACCTTCCGAAGCATAGCTGCCCTTCTTTTCGTAGGGTATAAAAAATGATTTTAGTTACTTTGAATGCTTATATCTTGCAATCCACCTGGTCGAAATGTTTGAAATTTTTACCACATGATTTTGATACAACACAATACAAGATCCTATGGGTAGATATGTCCAAAAAAAATAATCCAAAATTTTGGTACTTGTACTAGAAATGGCAGTTTTGGAGCGTTTCTGGTGAAAATATAGTGAATGTCCTTAAAGGGTTAATGAACATCTCAAATCTTCTGTTGGTAATTCTTTTAGACCTTTCAATAAAAATAAATATGACAAGGAACTAAATATAATTAAATCCGAGAAGATGAGGGGGGAGCAACATAGTTTGGAGAAGATGTTAATATATAGGACATGTAGAATTAATGATCAAATTAAATTTTGAAACACTATAATAATCAATTTTAAGGTGGTGCACAGAAATCATGTTCAGTTAAAACCTTGTATTTTATTTAGACCATTGTACTTCCCAAAACCGTGTAAATGGCCGTGACAATGAAGTGGAAAATAATACTTATGTCATGATCGTACGGAAGATGTATAATCCAAAACCAAATTTTATTTAATACCTTATTATTTTTTTTTTTGGACATACCATTTGTAAACCATGAGTCAAACTCTATAGTTTACAGTTTGAAACCATGAGTCAAATTCTATAGTTTACAACTTGAAAACCATGAGTCAAACTCTATAGAATTCCTTAAAGAGTGCGACTATAGGATGACTATGAATGCTCCATTGCTTTTACATTATGAATTCTATTCATAGAATGGTACCAATGAATGCTGTCAAGCATTGGAATGTACAACAACAATGCTCTTATTTGAAGCCATTCATGCTTCTAATCATGCCTTAGGATGCCGAAAGGTGCATTCAGTGAGTTGACAAGCCTCAAAAAGGCAGTTTCATCCCATTCCTATGAAGACTGTTTGCTGCCTATAATATTTAATAATTTGAACAATTTGAACAATTTTAAAAATTTAAAGAAATTTCAAAAATTTAAAGAAATTTCAAAAATTTAAAGAAATTTCAAAAATTTAAAGAAATTTCAAAAATTTAAAGAAATTTCAAAAATTTAAAGAAACTAAAAAAATTAAAAAGAATTAAAGAAATTGTAAAAATTGTAAAAATTGTAAAGAGATTTAAGAAATATAAAGAAATATAAGAAATATAAAGAAATTTAAAAAATTTGAAGAAATTTAAAAAATTACAAGAAATTTAAAAAAGTTCAAGAAATTTAAAAAATTTCAAGAAAATTTAAAAATTCAAAAATTTATTTAAAATTGTTAAAATTGTTAAAAATTGAGAAATTGAGACATTAAATTTTAGAAATTTAAAAATTTTAGAAATTCAAAAATTCAAAAATTATGGAAGAAGGTTGAATGTAATCAGTTATTAGTGGTATTCAAAAAATTGAACCTAGACATACTTGTGATAACACTATAATTTATGCAATTCAGTAGCTTTTCTAATTGAAATGGCTGATTATATTTAATTTAGCTATTTTTGAACTAGTTTAAACTATCTCTTGAGAATTTGAATTTTTTTGGGGTATCTATGTATTGTATGAAAATGATGAGCCATGTATGATAGTTCAAAAAACCGATATTTCCAACGTCTCAATATTTGTGGGACAATAAACAAGAAAATAATATATATAATTTGTTAATGCATGTTAACCCCTAAGTGCCTAAGCCTTTCCAAGTGTGTTTTTCCCATGAGAAAAGAATATGGGCTTATAGTTATCTCCATTGAAACAAAATGATTTTTTTTTCAAAATCTAACCGTATGGATGTTTAAAGAGCTTGCTTATTAGTATGTACACCAATTTTGAGTGCAAAATTGCATAAGAGTTGTGAGATTATAATAAGAGAAATGTACGTTTTCTAGTTTTAATATGTTGTCCCTCTCCACAATGTTTCAGAAATTTGCACATAAAAGCTTTTTGGGATTAGAAGTGACATGAACAACTACAAATTGTGTTAGCACACTAAAATACCCTTTCAAAAAACTTAATATCACTTGAAAAGCTATTAAACTCATTCAACAATCCACCTTGCAATTGTTGAGATGCAATTTTTTTAATAAGTATAATTCATAAATAACTCCAAATCAACACTTGCTTGTTTAAATTTTCAATGGTGAAAATTATGAAAACACTTTACTCTTTCAATTGGGACCATTTTCAAAGCAAATGAATAAGTGGAAGTTTTTAGATCTCAAATCAAGTGAAATTGCTCAAAGTTGAAAAATGAAATAAAATTAGCAAGCTTTACTCTTCCATTAACGGAAATAAATGGCTTGGGAGACCTCTCAACACTCAAATATGTACCTTTCTCAATGAAAAATGAAAGTTCTGAATAGTTAACCCTAAAAAATGCCCCAAAAAAATTTAAAAACGGGCAAACAAATTCAATTGCCCACTTCAAAATGAGCCTGAAATTTCAGATCGACCATATATGGTCGATGAAGTAGTTAGGGGTTAAGAACAATCGTGTAGACTTCATGACGAAATGAAATGTAACCACCTATTATTTATTTCCTTGGAAATATTCATTAAAACTTATGGTAGAATATGACATTGTTTTGTTTTGTTTTGTTTTTGGAAACATTGTTTTGTTTTGTTTTTCTAAAATGGGCAGTCTAGGTAGATTAAAAAAAAACTCTTTATTCAAAAACATAAATTTAAAATTTGTTTTCTATATTAAATATATTTGTATATTTGTATATTTTTGGAGAGTATTGAATAATTTCATTTTAATGATTGAGTCAAAATCAATGAGGATTTTTTTGTTTGCGGTGGTTTTGCATTCAATAGTCTAAAGTAAACTTTGAAGTCTTTTATCTAACTCAATTAATTTTTGGTACTTGTCTTTTTGGTACTTGTTATTATAAAAATGACGGTGTTTTAGAGGTTAATAGGGTCAATAGAAGACAAAGTAAAAATTCCCTTGGACTACTAACGCAGTATATTAAAAAATTTGAATTGATTGTGATTTCCTTTGCCATGTGAAAGCATTATCTTCAAATGGTGTTTCACTTCAACTTTCTAGGGAACTTTATTGTCTAAAGCACAAGTTGTTTTTAGTTACTGCCAAGCTAGACTCCTGAAATTGTATCATTAATGTAATTTTTTCTTCATTAGTTATTACATACTCTTTTTTTCGATAAATTGGAGTAAAACTTCCTCCCACATGTATTGCATTCATACATAGTTTAGCTTGAGTGAAAGATTAAAAATATAATTATAAAAAAAGATTAGGGTACCAAAATTAACATATAGTTATGATAAAACCTAATTTACATTTATCGTGGATTTCATTCAAGTTCCCTTAATAAAGATTCTATATGTAGAGTGAAAAGTTCACTTTAAGTGTATTCCATTTACTTTGAAATCTTATACTTCTCTATAGGAGTTCTCACAACTAATACTAAACAATGTGATTAATTATTAAAAAAGGAGTTCGTGGATATAATAGTTTTTAAAAATACAACTGTGATTTAATTATTTCACTATTCAAATAGCTTTTTTTCCTCATACATTATATTTTTTCCCAAGGGAGCAATGGGGCTAAGGTTTTTACTGGCCCAATTTTCCATTTGAGGCGGGATTGGGTTGGATTGGGTTCTTCCGTTGGATTGAACAAACCTCTAACATCGATAAAGAGGATTTTATTTATTTGTTTTTAAAACCTACTTCATCTTTGGTTTCATTTCATGTCGATTTCATTTCATCTTTCTTTGTGTGGATTCTTCATTACTCCATGATCATGAGCTATGGATTTGGGTTAAACCGATGTTGCATAACAGATTTCTGTTTTATACATTTTCCTTTAAATAAGTAGCAATAAAGTAGTATAACATAAAAAATAAAAAATAGTATTTACTGAGAAAAATAGTATAGTTATGGTTACAGTTGACCCAACTCATAATTGGAGTAATTGCAGGTTTAACTTGTGTTGGATGCATTTTTAAAATTATAATTTTAAAAACAAAAACATATAAATTATGAATAGAAAATAAAAAATTATTAAAAAAAAAACAATATAAAAAAAAAAGTAGTGTACCTAATAAAATTTTCTTTTGTTACAATTAATTGAATAGTACAAATTAATTAATTTTAATTTTACTAAGGAATATAAAAATTTTGGAGATAAAAGGGAGAAAAGATCAAAAGGAAGTCTAAACACTAAGTATCTTATATATATTTGTCATATATTAAATAGAAAGGAAACAAATATATATACATAAAATATTAAAAAAATAAAGAAACACCTTTTA
This sequence comes from Rhytidiadelphus loreus, assembly GCA_947034895.1. Taxonomy (NCBI): domain Eukaryota; kingdom Viridiplantae; phylum Streptophyta; class Bryopsida; order Hypnales; family Hylocomiaceae; genus Rhytidiadelphus; species Rhytidiadelphus loreus. The sequence continues at coordinate 48,302,205 of OX344761.1, read as the reverse complement.
ATTTTTTTGAAATAGATAAAACAGGAAGATAAAGGAAAGGCTGTGTATTTTATAATTTTCTTTTATGGAGCAATCCAGAAATCCAAATGCCTATTAATCAAGAATTCAGCCTTAGAATCGGGCCTCAACACTTTACATTGCCTAGGGCCTGAGTGATGAATTGGAATTTGACCCTAGAACTCAACCTCAACCCTGTACATTATCTAAGGTTGGAGTGGTGATTTAGGATAAGATTGGTGGCAAATCAGGCCAGCCTTCCATCCTGCCTGAGGTTGTGTGTATACCGGCCCTAAGAATCAGAAGTTTTATAGGGGCTCAAATGTACCAGTAGATGTGTGCATTTAAAGATAAAAATATACTAAATTTCACTTAGAGAAGTACATAGTTTTTACTTTGAATAAAAAAGGCATTATTCATCTCCTTATCATGGTTCTACTAATTACCTAAATGACATTTTTGTCCTATAGAGTTGATCATCCACAATTGTTATAATCTAAAAATCCAACGTTTGAATTTTTTATGATTTATTTTGATTCATATTAAACAAAGTAGCATTTACATTTGTACGCTTTAAAATAATTATTTTAGACGCAAATATGTGGAAGACAATAAGAAACGAAGGTACGACAATTCCTTGAAAAATGCTACTATGAACAAGTTCTTGGGGCTACCACTGTGTTATACAAAATAAATCATAGTACTGTATGAATAACATGTATCACAATTATGCCTATAATAGACTACAGTTTAACAATTCTAAGGCTAAATATGGGTCGTCCGAATGGACCCCGAGGGCTTTTCTAGAGGTAAGGAGTTCATTATTTCCTACACTTTTATTTGCAATGTCATGTTTTAAGAAATTAGTAAATGAAAAAGACAATAGAATTTTAAGTGTAGTCTGAATATGTACGATAGACAGAGTACAGCCAAACTTGGATAAGTGTTACCTCGAGAAGTGTTAAAACTCTATATGTGTTATGGAGATTTCCGCTCCCTTCAAATTAAGACTAGTAAGTGTTATGTGTTAAGTGTTACGCAATGTCGCGCTCCCGACTTAGTTGCAAAGTTACTCTAGATGTCCATTTTAGAAACAAACTAATAGGTAGAATGATGTATTTTTCCCGATCATAAACTAAAAGATCATATATTTTTAAGCTCATATAAAGTAAAAGATAAGTGTACTTTTAAGTTTATAAACCCAAACTTTGAAGAAGTTCTTGAAGCGAAGACCTAATGACACCATGTTATCTATTAGGAATATTGAAGCACTAGAGAAAGAAGTACAATCTTGGCGTATAGTAGAAACTCACCAAAATACTATTGATTCATTGTTTCGACGGACTTAGATGAATAATGAATCAATATTTTGTAATTTCATCCATTTTTTCTATAAATGTTATGTATTTACCTTTTTAATCCTTCTAATTTTTTTTTTTTTAAATGTTACAAATCATCGGCATCACCCTCTATAAGTGTTATGTGTTACTAGTGTCTAAGTGTTAATAACTAAAAGGATGCTCCCAACCCCTAACACTTATTGAGGTTCGACAGTAAGTGAGTTGAGTGGTAGGCTTGGGGGCAGGTTTGGGAACAGCGTGGAGCCTCGGAGAAGGTTTCCAGCAGGTTCGGTTGTCGTGGAGGTTCGGATCAGGTTTGGATGAGCGTTGGTGTACCTTTGGTTCGGTTCATCGTCAATGACGTCTGGTGGTCGTCTCTCCGCGCGTACTTTCTTGGCTTTCTTGTTTTGCTTTCACCTTGCCGCCTCGCTCTTCCTTGTTTCTGTTGCTAGTTTTCTGGAGCACATGCAGTGGAAATTTTCGGCCGTGGGTTTCGGATTTGTAGAAGGTGTCTTCTTGTAGGGGAAGCTGTGGTTGGTGGGCTTCTAATTGGTGGTACGTGCGCTGAATTTCTTGTTGGGAGTGCGCTTTCATTGATGTTGGGAAATTAGAATGTACAGTTTCTTTTGGTGGTGTGTCAAGTTGCAGCATTGAGGTAATTTCCATTTCATGTCGGTGCGATTTAGGATTCTTCGGGGACGATGCGATCTAGAAGGAAGTGACTTGAGCTGGCACCGTAGGCGCGACTTCAGGTGTGAGAGTTTGTGTGTGCGCCTTGTGTTTCCAAGACCCCGCGACAGAAACAACTGAAGAACAAGTTTTGATTTTAGCGCGCGGCGAGTTCAGAGCGGTAGCGGTGTCTTGGTTTCATCAAGGAGGAGCGACTTGGTCTTTCACCCAGAACCAGCTAGGCATTGCAGGTAAGTGTCATGTTTTTTCCGTTCCATCACCATGTCCAATTCTCTCTTCTGCTGGTGCCTTCTTCAGATTTCACGAGATGGAAACTAGATGTCAAGCGGATTCATCAAACGCGGATTTAGGGTTTAGATCTTCTGCTGGTCCTTCTTTCGATTTCACGAGCCTATTTCTGGTGCCTTCTTCCGATTTCACCAGCTTGTTTCTAGCTGTCAAGCAGATTCCTGACGCGCGGATTTAGGGTTTAGGTCAAGTGTAGTGCTAGTTTAATAGTTCGGGATTTTGTGAGTGGTAACCAGTATTTCTGGCATTTGAGCATGAGCGGTGGAAATTTTCTGTCATTGCATTGCATTGCATTCGTCATTGAGATTGTATTGCATTGCATTCGTCATTCTGATTGTATTGCATTGCAGTAGTCATTGTGATTGTATTGCATTGCATTTGTCATTGTGATTGCATTGCGTTGAAATTGTCATTGCTGCAGTTATGGTGCATAGAACAATGGATAGGAGATCAGCTAGGTAATCGATATAAAAGATTGGGTCCCTGTAACCGTGCACCCTCAAAGGCGCTTCAAATGGTTTAGACCGCCCACTCTAAACTGTCACTGCCCTTCACGGTTTCGGGAAGGATCAGAGCGGGTACTTTGAACCATTTCGAGCCGTGGAGGTTCAGAGTGCCCGCTCTGATCCTCCAAACAGCCCACAACATTCAGGGAGGATCAGACTATCAGAGCGGCCACTCTAAACCATTCCTAGTTGGGGAGGTTCAGAGCACCCGCTCTGATCCTCCAAACAGCCACAACATTCCGGGAGGATCAGAGCAGGCACTCTAAACCATTCCTAGTTGGGGAGGTTCAGAGCGCTCGCTTTGATCCTCCAAACAGCCCACAACATTCCGGGAAGATCAGAGCGGTCACTCTAAACCATTCCTAGTTGGGAAGGTTCAGAGCGCCCGCTCTGAACCTATTAGAATGCTAGGGGGTGATTGAGGAATCAGGGCGGGCGCTCTGAATCTCCAGGACCTTTAGTAGTAGTGCCCGCTCCAATCCTCCAAATACCCCACAGCATTCTGGAAAGATCAGACCTGGCACTCTATAACATTCCGAGGAATCGATGATCAGAGCGCTCGCCCTAAACCATTCTGATGGTTGATTGATGTTTGGAGAATGAGAGCGGGGGCTCTAACCATTCCAAGTCAAGGAGGATCAGAGCGCCCGCTCTGATCTCCCAAGCAGCCAACAAAATTTAGGGAGGATCATAGCGGGTGCACTAAACCTCCACCATGATTGATCCCAAGCATCCGCAATGAGCAACACAGAAAGCTCGTAGGTGATTTGAGGATCAGGATAAGAGCTCTGATCCTCCATGACGGGAAAAGGATCAGAACGCCCGCTCTGATCCGCCAAACTGTAAACAACGCTCTAATAGGTTCAGAGCGGGCGCCCTAAACCACTCAGAGTCCTGGAGGTTCAGAGTGGGCGCTCTGTTCCCCAGAGTAATCTGGAGGTTCAAAGCGGGAACGCATTTCGGGTGTTTCAGAGCAAGCGCGTGAACAGAACAAATCGAGAAGGATCAGAGCGGGCGCTCTTATCCTCACAGAATGCTAATGAGTTCGAGGTATTAGAGCGCCCGCTCTGAACCTCAACGATTGGTTTGAATCAGAGCGCCCGCTTTGATCCTCAAAACAATCCATGCACCACAAGATTGGATAGAAAACCGCTTAAATCAAAACGAGAAGAGTAGATTAATCGTGGGCTTAGAGCGAGCGCTCTATACCTCTCCAATTCGATAAAAATTGAGTGGATTCTCAGTGAGTGCTCTGATCTTGTCGAAGACATATAGCTGACCGGCAAGATCAGAGCGCCCGCTCTGATCAGGGTTACCAGGACGTCCGGACGTGAGGACGTACGTCTGGACGTCCAACGTCCGTGTCCGGATCCCCCCGGATGTCTAGTTTTTCTGTTTTTTACCTAGGGTAAATTAAAAGTTACCTTGCCCGGGGCTTCCGACGGCCTGGCCGATCGGACGGCCACTCCCGATCGGACGGCCTCTTCCGACGGCCTGATCGGACGGCCAGGTTCGATCTGACGGCCTAATCGAACGGTCCGATCAGGTATGGTCTTCCGACGGTCTGATCGGATGGCCACATCCGATCCGATGGCCTTATCGGACGGGCTGATCGGATATCCTCTTCCGACCGTTTGATCGGATGGCCACATCCGATCTGACGGCCTGGTTTAATCAAGCCTTTTTCTTGACAAAAGTATAATGTATGAGTGAAAAAAACTTAGAAATAAAAAATTTTAATTCTGAAAAATCTTTGTGTTGCCCAGTCTCCCAAGTTTTGAGTTACATGGGCATAACTTTTGTAGAGGGGTACCGATTGAGAAAAAAATTATATTTTCACAAAGGTTTTCCATTTTTCTCTCTTAAAAAAAAATTTAAGAAAATCAGGAGACAAATTCAGCCCATAGGTATCAACCTGAAATCCATTTGTCAACGGAAGGGACGCTTTGTCCTTTAGGGGTTCAAATGAGCTATGAAAAGAAATAGAACCCATTGTTGAACTTCGGTATACAATAAGTTTTGTTTAAGGTCCCTATTGACGGTCATGGAAATTATTCTAACAAAAAGAAAAAGAAAAAGGTACAAGGTCTAAATACTAAATAGCGTCGAAATGCATGATGGTACTATTTTTTTAGGGTTTTATAGAAATGTCATTTTTTTAATTAACAAGGATTTAGGCCCAAAAATTAACCCATTCTTGTACTTTAGGGAGTACTGAAAGAATCCCCATTTGAACTCATGAAAGTAATTTGACTTCGAAAAAAATTAAAATTCTTAAAAATTCTGTATCGTTCCCAACTGTAGAATTCAACACATTTTTATTCTAACCATTTCTTTCTTAAGCCTTAAAGGACCGAGCCATTTTCTGGGTCCAAAATCACTGAAAACTGCCATTCCAACTGCGATCATTCACGATGTTGTGAAAATGTTTTCTTTGAAAATGTAACCGTAAGATCTTGAAGTGAACTTGTATGAGAGGGTGTGGTAAACTTTTTGGGAGTTTTCACCGTACAGATAAAGAGATATTTGCATTCAAAGTCTTTTTTCTTCTTTTTTTTCACTATGCCCCAGAATTTCAGATGCCTTTGACCGCCTCATGCTCAATTTTTTTGCACTACACACCATAAAATTAAAAATTTTTCTTGTAGGTATTGAAGTTGGGCATATGCATACCAATTTTCAAAGAAATCCAACACACCTAACACCTCCAAAAAAATTTTGCAATGCCATTATGCCACAATGTCCCAAATATTGACAATGCACTAAGTCATTTTTGAATCAGTTTTCCCACCACATACTTTGAGATTTTGAAAATCTGAATGATGGATACAAAGGAATACTTATATTTGACAAGCAAGAAATTTTTGTTTGGGAAAATTTCAAAATTTGAGATTCCTATGACCTTTTGAAGTTTGAAGCTGCTTGGACGATGGGGTTTACAAAGCTTAAAATGAAAACAATCTCCACACACCCTTGCTAATTGCCACCTCAGCATTCAACAACAACAAGTAGTGCCTTTTTCATTCAAGTCATATGTATCTTTCATAGTTTCATGTGACAAAAAATCATAAGCATTACTTACTCAAATACACCGAACTTTCAAAATGTACAATTATCATATTCCACATATATGGTCATATATCGACATTGCATAATTAGGCACTATATAGTGTACACGCGTACATCCTCATTCTATATTTACTACATACCTCTATAGTTCTATGCTACTATAAAGTACGTTGAACTACTAATATGAATGGCGGAAGTGCTCATCCGGCATAGGCCAATTGCACCGACCGGAAAAGAAATTGATGATGTGAGACAAACCGCCACGGTAATTCGAACCTTCACTGCAAGGCTGCTCCATGTATGAGTGAAACATAAGGGCCAAAACGTGGTGACTCAACTTCGTCAGTTCAGTTGATTCCCGATGCAACTTGTAGTATTCTTCAGACATGCAATCCTTGTTGATGCGTTGAGCAAGTTTACAAACCGCATATTCTTCTGATGCACGTGATAGATTTGGAATGATTGACCCATCTGCATCTCTATTGTGCACATATGCAATCTTCGGGTCCACCCACCACCTCTTTCTCAAAGCCTCCATGTCACTCGCACATGTAAACGTGTACAAAGACTTCATTGGTTCAGAAGCTACGGTAGTCATTATTGAGATTACAAAGTATTCAATGGAAGAAAGGCTTTACTTAGATGGTAGGAAGATACCAAACCCCATGAGTGGGTGGAACATAAGGTAGAAGCCTTTCACTAGTTATCCACATACATTATGGGATAACTAAACACCATGGGCTGCCTTTGACTACAAGCAATACCCAAGAGACTCTAAGTCTAACTAAGAGTCTAATACTACTCCTAGGGCTGAATGTACATAGTCTACAACAATATGTACATGATCTTCAACACTCCCACTTTGCAAGTGGTCAAAGGCTCCAAGGCCCATCTTCTCAATCAAGTTTTGGTGTTGTGGCTTTCCAAGGGACTTGGTCAGCACATCAGCAACCATAGCTTGGGTAGGCACATACTTGAGCTCAATCACCTCAGCCTCCACTCGTTCACGAATGAAATGGTGTTGCACATCAATGTGCTTCGTCCGAGAGTGGTGGGTGGGATTCTTGGCCAAAGCAATGGCTCCTTAGTTGTCACACAAGATTTGTGTGCTCTCCACTTGGACAAGGCCAACATCAGCCAAGAGTTGCCTCAACCAAATGGCCTCCTTGGTGCATTGGCTCATGGCCATGTATTCCGCCTCCGTTGTAGAAAGAGCTATGGTGGGCTGCCTCTTGGAATTCCAAGTAATGGCACCCACTCCAAGCATAAACACGTAACCGGTGGTGGATCTCCTATCCGCCTCATCACCCGCCCAATCCGCATCACAAAAGCCATGCAACTTCAGCCCATTGGCACCTCCAAGTTGCAACTTCAGCCCAAGTGTGCCTTGAAGGTACCTCATCACCCTCTTCACCGCAGCCCAATGCTTGGGGCCATACTTGGAGGTGTGTTGACTCACAACACTCACCGAAAAGGCCAAATCAGGCCTTGTGGCTACCATGGCATACATCAAACAACCCACCGCTGCCTTGTAAGGCACACCATGCATTTCAGCCCTCACCTCATCAAATTCAGCATCCGTGAGCTTGGGCAACTTCCCATGACTCTCAAGTGGTGTACCTATGGCTTTGCACTCCTCCATGTTGAACCTCTTGAGAATTTCTTCAAGGTACTTGCGTTGGCTCATAGTGATGGTGCGGGCAGCCCTATCCCTCTTGAACTCCACTCCAAGGCAATACTTCAACTCTCCAAGATCCGTCATCTCATACTCCTTCTTGAGCATATCCTTCACTTCAAGCATCTTGGTCATGCTACTTGCAAGGAGGATCAGATCATCCACATAGAGGATCACAATCACCAAATGCTCACCACTTTGCATGGTATACAAAGAGTGATCAGCATAGCCTCTTTGGAAGCCCTTCCTTGCAAACATTGCATCAATATCCCTATACCAAGCTCTCCCGGATTGCTTCAATCCGGGAAGGGCCTTCTTCAACTTGCACTTGAGATGCCCTTGGCCTTCTTGCACAAAGCCTAGGGGCTGATTGTTGAAGAACATGTACATATTGTTGTAGACTATGTACATTCAGCCCTAGGAGTAGTGTTAGACTCTTAGTTAGCCTTAGAGTCTCTTGGGTATTGCTTGTAGTCAAAGGCAGCCCATGGTGATTAGTTATCCCATAATGTATGTGGATAACTAGTGAAAGGCTTCTACCTTATGTTCCACCCACTCATTGGGTTTGGTATCTTCCTACCATCTAAGTAAAGCCTTTCTTCCATTGAATACTTTGTAATCTCAATAGGTTATGGGCCCACGCACTTGGAGTTGCGTTTGAGGGAGAAGTTCAAATCATTTGGAGGAGATCTTGGAGCTTGGGGAGCAACTAGCCATTTGTCACTTTGTCACCTACAAACTATATGGTGTAAGTCAAAAACAAAAACAAACTTGGGAGTGAATTTTTTTTACAAAAGAAGCAAGTGTTTTGTTCTTTTCTTGGACATTTGTTGGCTGGTTTGTGAGGTTTTGAGTACATTTTGGGTGTGAGTTTGCTCATGGTAGTAATCAGACCTAGTGAGGGCTGATTTGTGCTCCAATTTTGAGTTTGTGCTTAGAGGTGTACATTGGGAGCCCATTGAGGCTGATTGTGCACTTGGGTGCATTGTGGATTGTGATTTGGCAAATTGCAATCTAGTGAGAGTAATTTGTGAGCCTTGGAAGCATTTTTTGTTGCTTGAGGCATTTGCCATCCATTGTGGGCTGATTAGTGTGTGAGGCGAATTAGTGGACTTGGTGAATCCAAGAGGGCTGAATTGTGCTCTTGTGAGATTTGTGGAGCCAATTAGGGTTCTTTTGTGTTTTTGTGAACCAACTAGGGTTGTTGGAGACCAATGTTGTCCTTGTGGTGTGAATTGTGAGTAGTAGCTCCATCTAGGGCTGATTGCAAGTCTTGAGCTTCTTAGGGTGTGGAGTACCCAATTTGGGAGGAGCATTGGAAGTGTGTTTGCTGATTGGAAGTAGCACTTGCCCATGATGTGCATGTGGTGATTTTGAGCTTCATTAGGGTCTGAATTTGTGTTTGGAGGAGTCCTTGCACTTGTGAGGAGTGTTTGGTGGATCTTAGGGTGTGAAGGATCTTTGGAGGTGCTTGGAAGGGCTGATTGGTGTCATTTCAGCCCAATTGGCTTCCAAGTGCTTCATTGGAGGCTGAATTGAGTTTGTGAACTCTTGGAGACACTTGGGAGGCTGCCAACAAGTGGGAGGTGCTCCATCATGGCATCAAGTGGAGGAGAAGGCGTGCGCATCATTGACAAGTTCAATGGGGAGAACTTTGGCATGTGGAAGTTCAAGATGGAGATGATCCTTGCGGAGAAGGACTTGTGGGAGGTGGTGGATGGGAGTGAGGAGGCTCCAAGTGCAGATGCTGATCTAAACACCAAGAAGGCGTTTGAGAGGAAGGAGAAGAAGGCCTTGGCTCTCCTTGCCATCAACCTTGTGGACCGGCAAATTGCACACATTCGCCATTGCAAAGGACCAGCCCAAGCATGGACCACCCTTTGCAACATCCATGAGACCAAGAGCCTCTCCAACATCCTGTTTCTTAGGCGCAAGTTCTTCACTAGCAAGATGCAAGAGGAGGATGACTTGTTGGACCATGTCAACAAGATCAAGGCCCTTGCGGATGAGTTGGCTTGTTTGGAGGCACCCGTGACGGATGGAGATATGGTGATGACCTTGTTGGAGAGCTTGCCACCGTCTTATGAGTTCCTCATCACCGCATTGGAGACAAGGCCTATGAAGGAGCTGACCATGGAGTTTGTGACGGCCCGCTTGATGCATGAGGTGACCAAGCGCAAGGAGAATGAGTCCCAAGGAGAGGGATCAGCCCTTGTGTCAAGACATGGCAAAGGAGGCACCACCAAGGAGTTCAAGGAGACAAGGACATGCTTCAAGTGTGGCAAATCAGGCCACATTGCTATTGAGATTACAAAGTATTCAATGGAAGAAAGGCTTTACTTAGATGGTAGGAAGATACCAAACCCAATGAGTGGGTGGAACATAAGGTAGAAGCCTTTCACTAGTTATCCACATACATTATGGGATAACTAAACACCATGGGCTGCCTTTGACTACAAGCAATACCCAAGAGACTCTAAGTCTAACTAAGAGTCTAACACTACTCCTAGGGCTGAATGTACATAGTCTACAACAATATGTACATGTTCTTCAACACTCCCACTTTGCAAGTGGTCAAAGGCTCCAAGGCCCATCTTCTCAATCAAACTTTGGTGTTGTGGCTTCCCAAGGGACTTGGTTAGCACATCAGCAACCATAGCTTGGGTAGGCACATACTTGAGCTCAATCACCTCAGCCTCCACTCGTTCACGAATGAAATGGTGTTGCACATCAATGTGCTTCGTCCGAGAGTGGTGGGTGGGATTCTTGGCCAAAGCAATGGCTCCTTGGTTGTCACACAAGATTGGTGTGCTCTCCACTTGGACAAGGCCAACATCAGCCAAGAGTTGCCTCAACCAAATGGCCTCCTTGGTGCATTGGCTCATGGCCATGTATTCCGCCTCCGTTGTAGAAAGAGCTATGGTGGGCTGCCTCTTGGAATTCCAAGTAATGGCACCCACTCCAAGCATAAACACGTAGCCGGTGGTGGATCTCCTATCCGCCTCATCACCCGCCCAATCCGCATCACAAAAGCCATGCAACTTCAGCCCATTGGCACCTCCAAGTTGCAACTTCAGCCCAAGTGTGCCTTGAAGGTACCTCATCACCCTCTTCACCGCAGCCCAATGCTTGGGGCCATACTTGGAGGTGTGTTGACTCACAACACTCACCGGAAAGGCCAAATCAGGCCTTGTGGCTACCATGGCATACATCAAACAACCAACCGCTGCCTTGTAAGGCACACCATGCATTTCAGCCCTCACCTCATCAAATTCAGCATCCGTGAGCTTGGGCAACTTCCCATGAGTCTCAAGTGGTGTACCTATGGCTTTGCACTCCTCCATGTTGAACCTCTTGAGAATCTCTTCAAGGTACTTGCGTTGGCTCATAGTGATGGTGCGGGCAGCCCTATCCCTCTTGAACTCCACTCCAAGGCAATACTTCAACTCTCCAAGATCCGTCATCTCATACTCCTTCTTGAGCATATCCTTCACTTCAAGCATCTTGGTCATGCTACTTGCAAGGAGGATCAGATCATCCACATAGAGGATCACAATCACCAAATGCTCACCACTTTGCATGGTGTACAAAGAGTGATCAGCATAGCCTCTTTGGAAGCCCTTCCTTGCAAACATTGCATCAATATCCCTATACCAAGCTCTCCCCGATTGCTTCAATCCGGGGAGGGCCTTCTTCAACTTGCACTTGAGATGCCCTTGGCCTTCTTGCACAAAGCCTAGGGGCTGATCCATGTAGATGACCTCCTCCAACTTGGGGTTGAGAAAGGCCGTCTTCACATCCATTTGGTGCATCTCCAAGTCCATGGCTGCCCCAATACTCACAATGCACCTAATGGTGCTAAACTTGGCAACGGGGGCAAAGGTCTCATTGAAATCCACCCCTTCCACTTGAGAAAACCCCCTAGCAACCAGCCTTGCCTTGTACCTCAAAATGTGACCCAAAGCATCCCTTTTGGTGGAGAAAACCCACTTACAACCCACACTTGATCTCTTGGAAGGGAGGGGTGCAAGATCCCATGTGCCTTTGTCAATGAGTGCCTTGTACTCCTCTTGCATGGCCAACTCCCACTTGCTTGCATCTTCACAATTCAGCACCTCTCCAAGTGTAGATGGATCTCCAAGGAAAGCCACATTGGCTTGATCTTCACTTTGTGGAGGAAGAATGTGATTCAGCCACCAATCTCCAAGGGGCTTGCGGGTCCTTGTTGGATAACGGGGCTCCTCCACGGTCTGATCTTGCTCTTCCATGGGCTGATCTTCATCTCCCAAGGGCTGATCATGCTCTTGCACCCTTGGTGAAGTGCTTGGAGAAGGAATTGCTGATCTCTTCACTTGGGGTGTGGCCACCTTCTTCTTGGGCTCCACCAAGTCTTCATCTTCCCCTCCTTGCTCTTGCTCTTCATCTTCATCTTCTAGGTGCACTCTTGGAGTTGTGCCCACCTTTTGGGCTGGTCCTCCATTGCTCCCACTTGGGCTCATCTCCAAGAGCTTGGGATCAGCACCTCCATCCTCCAAGAAGGTCACATCTCGACTCTTGATGATCTTCTTGCTCTCCACACACATCAGCCTATAAGCCTTGGTGCCCTCACAATAGCCAAGGAAAAGACACTTGATGCCCTTGGCATCCAACTTGGTCCTCTTGGCACTTGGAACCAAGGCATAGGCAATGCACCCAAAAATGCGCATGTGAGACACATGGGGCCTAATCCCATGTTGAAGAACATGTACATATTGTTGTAGACTATGTACATTCAGCCCTAGGAGTAGTGTTAGACTCTTAGTTAGACTTAGAGTCTCTTGGGTATTGCTTGTAGTCAAAGGCAGCCCATGGTGATTAGTTATCCCATAATGTATGTGGATAACTAGTGAAAGGCTTCTACCTTATGTACAACCCACTCAAGGGGTTTGGTATCTTCCTACCATCTAAGTAAAGCCTTTCTTCCATTGAATACTTTGTAATCTCAATAGGTTATGGGCCCACGCACTTGGAGTTGCGTTTGAGGGAGAAGTTCAAATCATTTGGAGGAGATCTTGGAGCTTGGGGAGCAACTAGCCATTTGTCACTTTGTCACCTACAAACCATATGGTGTAAGTAAAAAACAAAAACAAACTTGGGAGTGAATTTTTTTTACAAAAGAAGCAAGTGTTTTGTTCTTTTCTTGGACATTTGTTGGCTGGTTTGTGAGGTTTTGAGTACATTTTGGGTGTGAGTTTGCTCATGGTAGTAATCAGACCTAGTGAGGGCTGATTTGTGCTCCAATTTTGAGTTTGTGCTTAGAGGTGTACATTGGGAGCCCATTGAGGCTGATTGTGCACTTGGGTGCATTGTGGATTGTGATTTGGCAAATTGCAATCTAGTGAGAGTAATTTGTGAGCCTTGGAAGCATTTTTTTGTTGCTTGAGGCATTTGCCATCCATTGTGGGCTGATTAGTGCCCTTGTGAGTGTGTGAGGCGAATTAGTGGACTTGGTGAATCCAAGAGGGCTGAATTGTGCTTTTGTGAGATTTGTGGAGTCAATTAGGTCTTTTTTGGTGGTTTGGTTATCCAACTAGGGTTGTTGGAGACCAATGTTGTCCTTGTGGTGTGAATTGTGAGTAGTAGCTCCATCTAGGGCTGATTGCAAGTCTTGAGCTTCTTAGGGTGTGGAGTACCCAATTTGGGAGGAGCATTGGAAGTGTGTTTGCTGATTGGAAGTAGCACTTGCCCATGATGTGCATGTGGTGATTTTGAGCTTCATTAGGGTCTGAATTTGTGTTTGGAGGAGTCCTTGCACTTGTGAGGAGTGTTTGGTGGATCTTAGGGTGTGAAGGATCTTTGGAGGTGCTTGGAAGGGCTGATTGGTGTCATTTCAGCCCAATTGGCTTCCAAGTGCTTCATTGGAGGCTGAATTGAGTTTGTGAACTCTTGGAGACACTTGGGAGGCTGCCAACAAGTGGGAGGTGCTCCATCATGGCATCAAGTGGAGGAGAAGGCGTGCGCATCATTGACAAGTTCAATGGGGAGAACTTTGGCATGTGGAAGTTCAAGATGGAGATGATCCTTGCGGAGAAGGACTTGTGGGAGGTGGTGGATGGGAGTGAGGAGGCTCCAAGTGAAGATGCTGATCTCAACACCAAGAAGGCGTTTGAGAGGAAGGAGAAGAAGGCCTTTGCTCTCCTTGCCATCAACCTTGTGGACCGGCAAATTGCACACATTCGCCATTGCAAAGGACCAGCCCAAGCATGGACCACCCTTTGCAACATCCATGAGACCAAGAGCCTCTCCAACATCCTCTTTCTTAGGAGGAAGTTCTTCACTAGCAAGATGCAAGAGGAGGATGACTTGTTGGACCATGTCAACAAGATCAAGGCCCTTGCGGATGAGTTGGCTTGTTTGGAGGTGCCCGTGACGGATGGAGATATGGTGATGACCTTGTTGGAGAGCTTGCCACCGTCTTATGAGTTCCTCATCACCGCATTGGAGACAAGGCCTATGAAGGAGCTGACCATGGAGTTTGTGACGGCACGCTTGATGCATGAGGTGACCAAGCGCAAGGAGAATGAGTCCCAAGGAGAGGGATCAGCCCTTGTGTCAAGACATGGCAAAGGAGGCCACACCAAGGAGTTCAAGGAGACAAGGACATGCTTCAAGTGTGGCAAATTAGGCCACATTGCTAGGCATTGCAAGGTCAGCCAAGCCAAAGGCAAGGAGAGTGCACACCAAGCCTCCAAAGAAGAGGAGGAGGAGGATTTTGCTTTTGCCACCCAAGGAGGAGGGGACAAGGCCAACATGTTTACATGGATTGTGGATTCGGGGGCCACTCAACACATGACCAGCCATAGAGATGCCTTCCACACCTATCAACCCATTTCGGGGAAGAAGATTTATTTGGGAGACAATGGCATGGTGGAGGCCCTTGGCATGGGGACCATCATTGTGGAGGTGCAAGTGAAGGGGGAGACCAAGAGGATTCAGATCCATGAGGCCCTCCATGTCCCCAAGTTGCATGCCAACTTGCTTTCGGTGAGCAAATTGTCCTTGGGAGGTTTGAAATTGCATTTTAACAATGTGGGGTGTGTTGTGAGGTCACCAAGTGGAGTGTTGATTGCTTCAGCCCCTCGTGAGGGCAATTTGTACCTCCTCCACTTCACCAAGGTGAATGGCACCTCCTTGGCATGTGTTGCCCAAGGATCAGCCCATGGAGACCTTGTGGAGCTTTGGCATAGGAGGCTTGGACACTTGAATGTGAAGAGCATGAAGAGCCTCCAACACCTAGTGAAGGGGCTGAACCTCTCTTCTTGCAAGCATGATTGGAGTTCTATGGTGTGCAAGGGGTGCATTGAGGGCAAGCAAGCAAGGCAGCCCTTCCCCAAGGATGGGGCAACCCGGGCCACCAAGCCATTGGAGCTTGTGCATTCCGATGTGTGCGGGCCAATGAAGACCACCACCATAGGAGGAGCAAGGTATTTTGTGACATTTATTGATGATTTCTCACGCAAGGTGTGGGTGTATATGCTGAAGTGCAAGAGTGAGGTGTTTGGGCGATTTGAGACTTGGAAGGCCCTTGTGGAGGCCCAATCAGATTGCAAGGTGAAGGTGCTGCGGTCGGATAATGGAGGGGAGTATGTGTCCAAGGCCTTTGAGGAGTACTTGAAGGCCCATGGCATTGAGCACCACACATCAGCACCTTACACCCCTCAACAAAACGGCGTAGCGGAGCGTGCAAATCGCACCATTGTGGAGATGGCAAGGTCCATGATTCATGCTCAAGGGCTGAAGTTTGAGCTTTGGGGTGAGGCGGTGTCTACAGCGGTTTATACAAGAAACCGGTGCCCCACCCAAGCCTTGACAAGCATGACACCCCAAGAAGCTTGGAGTGGGATTAGGCCCGATGTGTCTCACATGCGCATTTTTGGGTGCATTGTCTATGCCTTGGTTCCAAGTGCCAAGAGGACCAAGTTGGATGCCAAGGGCATCAAGTGTCTTTTCCTTGGCTATTGTGAGGGCACCAAGGCTTATAGGCTGATGTGTGTGGAGAGCAAGAAGATCATCAAGAGTCGAGATGTGAGCTTCTTGGAGGATGGAGGTGCTGATCCCAAGCTCTTGGAGATGAGCCCAAGTGGGAGCAATGGAGGACCAGCCCAAAAGGTGGGCACAACTCCAAGAGTGCACCTAGAAGATGAAGATGAAGAGCAAGAGCAAGGAGGGGAAGATGAAGACTTGGTGGAGCCCAAGAAGAAGGTGGCCACACCCCAAGTGAAGAGATCAGCAATTCCTTCTCCAAGCACTTCACCAAGGGTGCAAGAGCATGATCAGCCCTTGGGAGAGCAAGATCAGCCCATGGAAGAGCAAGATCAGACCGTGGAGGAGCCCCGTTATCCAACAAGGACCCGCAAGCCCCTTGGAGATTGGTGGCTGAATCACATTCTTCCTCCACAAAGTGAAGATCAAGCCAATGTGGCTTTCCTTGGAGATCCATCTACACTTGGAGAGGTGCTGAATTGTGAAGATGCAAGCAAGTGGGAGTTGGCCATGCAAGAGGAGTACAAGGCACTCATTGACAAAGGCACATGGGATCTTGCACCCCTCCCTTCCAAGAGATCAAGTGTGGGTTGTAAGTGGGTTTTCTCCACCAAAAGGGATGCTTTGGGTCACATTTTGAGGTACAAGGCAAGGCTGGTTGCTAGGGGGTTTTCTCAAGTGGAAGGGGTGGATTTCAATGAGACCTTTGCCCCCGTTGCCAAGTTTAGCACCATTAGGTGCATTGTGAGTATTGGGGCAGCCATGGACTTGGAGATGCACCAAATGGATGTGAAGACGGCCTTTCTCAACCCCAAGTTGGAGGAGGTCATCTACATGGATCAGCCCCTAGGCTTTGTGCAAGAAGGCCAAGGGCATCTCAAGTGCAAGTTGAAGAAGGCCCTTCCCGGATTGAAGCAATCGGGGAGAGCTTGGTATAGGGATATTGATGCAATGTTTGCAAGGAAGGGCTTCCAAAGAGGCTATGCTGATCACTCTTTGTACACCATGCAAAGTGGTGAGCATTTGGTGATTGTGATCCTCTATATGGATGATCTGATCCTCCTTGCAAGTAGCATGACCAAGATGCTTGAAGTGAAGGATATGCTCAAGAGGGAGTATGAGATGACGGATCTTGGAGAGTTGAAGTATTGCCTTGGAGTGGAGTTCAAGAGGGATAGGGCTGCCCGCACCATCACTATGAGCCAACGCAAGTACCTTGAAGAGATTCTCAAGAGGTTCAACATGGAGGAGTGCAAAGCCATAGGTACACCACTTGAGAGTCATGGGAAGTTGCCCAAGCTCACGGATGCTGAATTGGAAGAGGTGAGGGCTGAAATGCATGGTGTGCCTTACAAGGCAGCGGTGGGTTGCTTGATGTATGCCATGGTAGCCACAAGGCCTGATTTGGCCTTTCCGGTGAGTGTTGTGAGTCAACACACCTCCAAGTATGGCCCCAAGCATTGGGCTGCGGTCAAGAGGGTGATGAGGTACCTTCAAGGCACACTTGGGCTGAAGTTGCAACTTGGAGGTGCCAATGGGCTGAAGTTGCATGGCTTTTGTGATGCGGATTGGGCGGGTGATGAGGCGGATAGGAGATCCACCACCGGTTACGTGTTTATGCTTGGAGTGGGTGCCATTACTTGGAATTCCAAGAGGCAGCCCACTATAGCTCTTTCTACAACGGAGGCGGAATACATGGCCATGAGCCAATGCACCAAGGAGGCCATTTGGTTGAGGCAACTCTTGGCTGATGTTGGCCTTGTCCAAGTGGAGAGCACACCAATCTTGTGTGACAACCAAGGAGCCATTGCTTTGGCCAAGAATCCCACCCACCACTCTCGGACGAAGCACATTGATGTGCAACACCATTTCATTCGTGAACGAGTGGAGGCTGAGGTGATTGAGCTCAAGTATGTGCCTACCCAAGCTATGGTTGCTGATGTGTTGACCAAGTCCCTTGGGAAGCCACAACACCAAAGTTTGATTGAGAAGATGGGCCTTGGAGCCTTTGACCACTTGCAAAGTGGGAGTGTTGAAGAACATGTACATATTGTTGTAGACTATGTACATTCAGCCCTAGGAGTAGTGTTAGACTCTTAGTTAGACTTAGAGTCTCTTGGGTATTGCTTGTAGTCAAAGGCAGCCCATGGTGATTAGTTATCCCATAATGTATGTGGATAACTAGTGAAAGGCTTCTACCTTATGTACAACCCACTCAAGGGGTTTGGTATCTTCCTACCATCTAAGTAAAGCCTTTCTTCCATTGAATACTTTGTAATCTCAATATCCCACTCCAAGCTTCTTGGGGTGTCATGCTTGGCAAGGCTTGTGTGGGGCACCGGTTTCTTGTATAAACCGCTGTAGACACCGCCTCACCCCAAAGCTCAAACTTCAGCCCTTGAGCATGAATCATGGACCTTGCCATCTCCACAATGGTGCGATTTGCACGCTCCGCTACGCCGTTTTGTTGAGGGGTGTAAGGTGCTGATGTGTGGTGCTCAATGCCATGGGCCTTCAAGTACTCCTCAAAGGCCTTGGACACATACTCCCCTCCATTATCCGACCGTAGCACCTTCACCTTGCAATCTGATTGGGCCTCCACAAGGGCCTTCCAAGTCTCAAATCGCCCAAACACCTCACTCTTGCACTTCAGCATATACACCCACACCTTGCGTGAGAAATCATCAATAAATGTCAAAAAATACCTTGCTCCTCCTATGGTGGTGGTCTTCATTGGCCCGCACACATCGGAATGCACAAGCTCCAATGGCTTGGTGGCCCGGGTTGCCCCATCCTTGGGGAAGGGCTGCCTTGCTTGCTTGCCCTCAATGCACCCCTTGCACACCATAGAACTCCAATCATGCTTGCAAGAAGAGAGGTTCAGCCCCTTCACAATGTGTTGGAGGCTCTTCATGCTCTTCACATTCAAGTGTCCAAGCCTCCTATGCCAAAGCTCCACAAGGTCTCCATGGGCTGATCCTTGGGCAACACATGCCAAGGAGGTGCCATTCACCTTGGTGGAGTGGAGGAGGTACAAATTGCCCTCACGAGGGGCTGATGCAATCAACACTCCACTTGGTGACCTCACAACGCACCCCACATTGTTAAAATGCACTTTCAAACCTCCCAAAGACAATTTGCTCACCGAAAGCAAGTTGGCATGCAACTTGGGGACATGGAGGGCCTCATGGATCTGAATCCTCTTGGTCTCCCCCTTCACTTGCACCTCCACAATGATGGTCCCCATGCCAAGGGCCTCCACCATGCCATTGTCTCCCAAATAAATCTTCTTCCCCGAAATGGGTTGATAGGTGTGGAAGGCATCTCTATGGCTGGTCATGTGTTGAGTGGCCCCCGAATCCACAATCCATGTAAACATGGTGGCCTTGTCCCCTCCTCCTTGGGTGGCAAAAGCAAAATCCTCCTCCTCCTCCTCTTTGGAGGCTTGGTGTGCACTCTCCTTGCCTTTGGCTTGGCTGACCTTGCAATGCCTAGCAATGTGGCCTGATTTGCCACACTTGAAGCATGTCCTTGTCTCCTTGAACTCCTTGGTGTTGCCTCCTTTGCCATGTCTTGACACAAGGGCTGATCCCTCTCCTTGGGACTCATTCTCCTTGCGCTTGGTCACCTCATGCATCAAGCGTGCCGTGACAAACTCCATGGTCAGCTCCTTCATAGGCCTTGTCTCCAATGCGGTGATGAGGAACTCATAAGACGGTGGCAAGCTCTCCAACAAGGTCATCACCATATCTCCATCCGTCACGGGCACCTCCAAACAAGCCAACTCATCCGCAAGGGCCTTGATCTTGTTGACATGGTCCAACAAGTCATCCTCCTCTTGCATCTTGCTAGTGAAGAACTTCCTCCTAAGAAAGAGGATGTTGGAGAGGCTCTTGGTCTCATGGATGTTGCAAAGGGTGGTCCATGCTTGGGCTGGTCCTTTGCAATGGCGAATGTGTGCAATTTGCCGGTCCACAAGGTTGATGGCAAGGAGAGCAAAGGCCTTCTTCTCCTTCCTCTCAAACGCCTTCTTGGTGTTTAGATCAGCATCTGCACTTGGAGCCTCCTCACTCCCATCCACCACCTCCCACAAGTCCTTCTCCGCAAGGATCATCTCCATCTTGAACTTCCACATGCCAAAGTTCTCCCCATTGAACTTGTCAATGATGCGCATGCCTTCTCCTCCACTTGATGCCATGATGGAGCACCTCCCACTTGTTGGCAGCCTCCCAAGTGTCTCCAAGAGTTCACAAACTCAATTCAGCCTCCAATGAAGCACTTGGAAGCCAATTGGGCTGAAATGACACCAATCAGCCCTTCCAAGCACCTCCAAAGATCCTTCACACCCTAAGAACGACCAAAACACTCCTCACAAGTGCAAGGACTCCTCTAAACACCAATTCAGACCCTAATGAAGCTCAAAATCACCACATGCACATCATGGGCAAGTGCTACTTCCAATCAGCAAACACACTTCCAATGCTCCTCCCAAATTGGGTACTCCACACCCTAAGAAGCTCAAGACTTGCAATCAGCCCTAGATGGAGCTACTCCTCACAATTCACACCACAAGGACAACATTGGTCTCCAACAACCCTAATTGGTTCACCAAAACACAAAAGAACCCTAATAGGCTCCACAAATCTCACAAGAGCACAATTCAGCCCTCTTGGATTCACCAAGTCCACTAATTCGCCTCACACACTCACAAGGGCACTAATCAGCCCACAATGGATGGCAAATGCCTCAAGCAACAAAAAAATGCTTCCAAGGCTCACAAATTACTCTCACTAGATTGCAATTTGCCAAATCACAATCCACAATGCACCCAAGTGCACAATCAGCCTCAATGGGCTCCCAATGTGCACCTCTAAGCACAAACTCAAAATTGGAGCACAAATCAGCCCTCACTAGGTCTGATTACTACCATGAGCAAACTCACACCCAAAATGTACTCAAAACCTCACAAACCAGCCAACAAATGTCCAAGAAAAGAACAAAACACTTGCTTCTTTTGTAAAAAAAAATTCACTCCCAAGTTTGTTTTTGTTTTTGACTTACACCATATGGTTTGTAGGTGACAAAGTGACAAATGGCTAGTTGCTCCCCAAGCTCCAAGATCTCCTCCAAATGATTTGAACTTCTCCCTCAAACGCAACTCCAAGTGCGTGGGCCCATAACCTATTGAGATTACAAAGTATTCAATGGAAGAAAGGCTTTACTTAGATGGTAGGAAGATACCAAACCCAATGAGTGGGTGGAACATAAGGTAGAAGCCTTTCACTAGTTATCCACATACATTATGGGATAACTAAACACCATGGGCTGCCTTTGACTACAAGCAATACCCAAGAGACTCTAAGTCTAACTAAGAGTCTAACACTACTCCTAGGGCTGAATGTACATAGTCTACAACAATATGTACATGTTCTTCAACACTCCCACTTTGCAAGTGGTCAAAGGCTCCAAGGCCCATCTTCTCAATCAAGTTTTGGTGTTGTGGCTTCCCAAGGGACTTGGTCAGCACATCAGCAACCATAGCTTGGGTAGGCACATACTTGAGCTCAATCACCTCAGCCTCCACTCGTTCACGAATGAAATGGTGTTGCACATCAATGTGCTTCGTCCGAGAGTGGTGGGTGGGATTCTTGGCCAAAGCAATGGCTCCTTGGTTGTCACACAAGATTGGTGTGCTCTCCACTTGGACAAGGCCAACATCAGCCAAGAGTTGCCTCAACCAAATGGCCTCCTTGGTGCATTGGCTCATGGCCATGTATTCCGCCTCCGTTGTAGAAAGAGCTATGGTGGGCTGCCTCTTGGAATTCCAAGTAATGGCACCCACTCCAAGCATAAACACGTAACCGGTGGTGGATCTCCTATCCGCCTCATCACCCGCCCAATCCGCATCACAAAAGCCATGCAACTTCAGCCCATTGGCACCTCCAAGTTGCAACTTCAGCCCAAGAGTGCCTTGAAGGTATCTCATCACCCTCTTCACCGCAGCCCAATGCTTGGGGCCATACTTGGAGGTGTGTTGACTCACAACACTCACCGGAAAGGCCAAATCAGGCCTTGTGGCTACCATGGCATACATCAAGCAACCCACCGCTGCCTTGTAAGGCACACCATGCATTTCAGCCCTCACCTCTTCCAATTCAGCATCCGTGAGCTTGGGCAACTTCCCATGACTCTCAAGTGGTGTACCTATGGCTTTGCACTCCTCCATGTTGAACCTCTTGAGAATCTCTTCAAGGTACTTGCGTTGGCTCATAGTGATGGTGCGGGCAGCCCTATCCCTCTTGAACTCCACTCCAAGGCAATACTTCAACTCTCCAAGATCCGTCATCTCATACTCCTTCTTGAGCATATCCTTCACTTCAAGCATCTTGGTCATGCTACTTGCAAGGAGGATCAGATCATCCACATAGAGGATCACAATCACCAAATGCTCACCACTTTGCATGGTGTACAAAGAGTGATCAGCATAGCCTCTTTGGAAGCCCTTCCTTGCAAACATAGCATCAATATCCCTATACCAAGCTCTCCCGGATTGCTTCAATCCGGGAAGGGCCTTCTTCAACTTGCACTTGAGATGCCCTTGGCCTTCTTGCACAAAGCCTAGGGGCTGATCCATGTAGATGACCTCCTCCAACTTGGGGTTGAGAAAGGCCGTCTTCACATCCATTTGGTGCATCTCCAAGTCCATGGCTGCCCCAATACTCACAATGCACCTAATGGTGCTAAACTTGGCAACGGGGGCAAAGGTCTCATTGAAATCCACCCCTTCCACTTGAGAAAACCCCCTAGCAACCAGCCTTGCCTTGTACCTCAAAATGTGACCCAAAGCATCCCTTTTGGTGGAGAAAACCCACTTACAACCCACACTTGATCTCTTGGAAGGGAGGGGTGCAAGATCCCATGTGCCTTTGTCAATGAGGGCCTTGTACTCCTCTTGCATGGCCAACTCCCACTTGCTTGCATCTTCACAATTCAGCACCTCTCCAAGTGTAGATGGATCTCCAAGGAAAGCCACATTGGCTTGATCTTCACTTTGTGGAGGAAGAATGTGATTCAGCCACCAATCTCCAAGGGGCTTGCGGGTCCTTGTTGGATAACGGGGCTCCTCCACGGTCTGATCATGCTCTTCCATGGGCTGATCTTCATCTCCCAAGGGCTGATCATGGTCTTGCACCCTTGGTGAAGTGCTTGGAGAAGGAATTGCTGATCTCTTCACTTGGGGTGTGGCCACCTTCTTCTTGGGCTCCACCAAGTCTTCATCTTCCCCTCCTTGCTCTTCATCTTCATCTTCTAGGTGCACTCTTGGAGTTGTGCCCACCTTTTGGGCTGGTCCTCCATTGCTCCCACTTGGGCTCATCTCCAAGAGCTTGGGATCAGCACCTCCATCCTCCAAGAAGGTCACATCTCGACTCTTGATGATCTTCTTGCTCTCCACACACATCAGCCTATAAGCCTTGGTGCCCTCACAATAGCCAAGGAAAAGACACTTGATGCCCTTGGCATCCAACTTGGTCCTCTTGGCACTTGGAACCAAGGCATAGGCAATGCACCCAAAGATGCGCATGTGAGACACATGGGGCCTAATCCCACTCCAAGCTTCTTGGGGTGTCATGCTTGTCAAGGCTTGTGTGGGGCACCGGTTCCTTGTATAAACCGCTGTAGACACCGCCTCACCCCAAAGCTCAAACTTCAGCCCTTGAGCATGAATCATGGACCTTGCCATCTCCACAATGGTGCGATTGGCACGCTCCGCTACGCCGTTTTGTTGAGGGGTGTAAGGTGCTGATGTGTGGTGCTCAATGCCATGGGCCTTCAAGTACTCCTCAAAGGCCTTGGACACATACTCCCCTCCATTATCCGACCGTAGCACCTTCACCTTGCAATCTGATTGGGCCTCCACAAGGGCCTTCCAAGTCTCAAAACGCCCAAACACCTCACTCTTGCACTTCAGCATATACACCCACACCTTGCGTGAGAAATCATCAATAAATGTCAAAAAATACCTTGCTCCTCCTATGGTGGTGGTCTTCATTGGCCCGCACACATCGGAATGCACAAGCTCCAATGGCTTGGTGGCCCGGGTTGCCCCATCCTTGGGGAAGGGCTGCCTTGCTTGCTTGCCCTCAATACACCCCTTGCACACCATAGAACTCCAATCATGCTTGCAAGAAGAGAGGTTCAGCCCCTTCACTAGGTGTTGGAGGCTCTTCATGCTCTTCACATTCAAGTGTCCAAGCCTCCTATGCCAAAGCTCCACAAGGTCTCCATGGGCTGATCCTTGGGCAACACATGCCAAGGAGGTGCCATTCACCTTGGTGAAGTGGAGGAGGTACAAATTGCCCTCACGAGGGGCTGAAGCAATCAACACTCCACTTGGTGACCTCACAACACACCCCACATTGTTAAAATGCACTTTCAACCCTCCCAAAGACAATTTGCTCACCGAAAGCAAGTTGGCATGCAACTTGGGGACATGGAGGGCCTCATGGATCTGAATCCTCTTGGTCTCCCCCTTCACTTGCACCTCCACAATGATGGTCCCCATGCCAAGGGCCTCCACCATGCCATTGTCTCCCAAATAAATCTTCTTCCCCGAAATGGGTTGATAGGTGTGGAAGGCATCTCTATGGCTGGTCATGTGTTGAGTGGCCCCCGAATCCACAATCCATGTAAACATGTTGGCCTTGTCCCCTCCTCCTTGGGTGGCAAAAGCAAAATCCTCCTCCTCCTCCTCTTTGGAGGCTTGGTGTGCACTCTCCTTGCCTTTGGCTTGGCTGACCTTGCAATGCCTAGCAATGTGGCCTGATTTGCCACATTTGAAGCATGTCCTTGTCTCCTTGAACTCCTTGGTGGTGCCTCCTTTGCCATGTCTTGACACAAGGGCTGATCCCTCTCCTTGGGACTCATTCTCCTTGCGCTTGGTCACCTCATGCATCAAGCGGGCCGTCACAAACTCCATGGTCAGCTCCTTCATAGGCCTTGTCTCCAATGCGGTGATGAGGAACTCATAAGACGGTGGCAAGCTCTCCAACAAGGTCATCACCATATCTCCATCCGTCACGGGCACCTCCAAACAAGCCAACTCATCCGCAAGGGCCTTGATCTTGTTGACATGGTCCAACAAGTCATCCTCCTCTTGCATCTTGCTAGTGAAGAACTTCCTCCTAAGAAAGAGGATGTGGGAGAGGCTCTTGGTCTCATGGATGTTGCAAAGGGTGGTCCATGCTTGGGCTGGTCCTTTGCAATGGCGAATGTGTGCAATTTGCCGGTCCACAAGGTTGATGGCAAGGAGAGCAAAGGCCTTCTTCTCCTTCCTCTCAAACGCCTTCTTGGTGTTTAGATCAGCATCTTCACTTGGAGCCTCCTCACTCCCATCCACCACCTCCCACAAGTCCTTCTCCGCAAGGATCATCTCCATCTTGAACTTCCACATGCCAAAGTTCTCCCCATTGAACTTGTCAATGATGCGCACGCCTTCTCCTCCACTTGATGCCATGATGGAGCACCTCCCACTTGTTGGCAGCCTCCCAAGTGTCTCCAAGAGTTCACAAACTCAATTCAGCCTCCAATGAAGCACTTGGAAGCCAATTGGGCTGAAATGACACCAATCAGCCCTTCCAAGCACCTCCAAAGATCCTTCACACCCTAAGATCCACCAAACACTCCTCACAAGTGCAAGGACTCCTCCAAACACAAATTCAGACCCTAATGAAGCTCAAAATCACCACATGCACATCATGGGCAAGTGCTACTTCCAATCAGCAAACACACTTCCAATGCTCCTCCCAAATTGGGTACTCCACACCCTAAGAAGCTCAAGACTTGCAATCAGCCCTAGATGGAGCTACTACTCACAATTCACACCACAAGGACAACAATGGTCTCCAACAACCCTAGTTGGATAACCAAACCACCAAAAAAGACCTAATTGGCTCCACAAATCTCACAAAAGCACAATTCAGCCCTCTTGGATTCACCAAGTCCACTAATTCGCCTCACACACTCACAAGGGCACTAATCAGCCCACAATGGATGGCAAATGCCTCAAGCAACAAAAAAATGCTTCCAAGGCTCACAAATTACTCTCACTAGATTGCAATTTGCCAAATCACAATCCACAATGCACCCAAGTGCACAATCAGCCTCAATGGGCTCCCAATGTACACCTCTAAGCACAAACTCAAAATTGGAGCACAAATCAGCCCTCACTAGGTCTGATTACTACCATGAGCAAACTCACACCCAAAATGTACTCAAAACCTCACAAACCAGCCAACAAATGTCCAAGAAAAGAACAAAACACTTGCTTCTTTTGTAAAACAAATTCACACCCAAGTTTGTTTTTGTTTTTGACTTACACCATATGGTTTGTAGGTGACAAAGTGACAAATGGCTAGTTGCTCCCCAAGCTCCAAGATCTCCTCCAAATGATTTGAACTTCTCCCTCAAACGCAACTCCAAGTGCGTGGGCCCATAACCTATTGAGATTACAAAGTATTCAATGGAAGAAAGGCTTTACTTAGATGGTAGGAAGATACCAAACCCCTTGAGTGGGTTGAACATAAGGTAGAAGCCTTTCACTAGTTATCCACATACATTATGGGATAACTAATCACCATGGGCTGCCTTTGACTACAAGCAATACCCAAGAGACTCTAAGGCTAACTAAGAGTCTAACACTACTCCTAGGGCTGAATGTACATAGTCTACAACAATATGTACATGATCTTCAACAGGCAAAAGCAAAATCCTCCTCCTCCTCCTCTTTGGAGGCTTGGTGTGCACTCTCCTTGCCTTTGGCTTGGCTGACCTTGCAATGCCTAGCAATGTGGCCTGATTTGCCACACTTGAAGCATGTCCTTGTCTCCTTGAACTCCTTGGTGGTGCCTCCTTTGCCATGTCTTGACACAAGGGCTGATCCCTCTCCTTGGGACTATTGAGATTACAAAGTATTCAATGGAAGAAAGGCTTT
Source organism: Rhytidiadelphus loreus (assembly GCA_947034895.1). Classification (NCBI taxonomy): domain Eukaryota; kingdom Viridiplantae; phylum Streptophyta; class Bryopsida; order Hypnales; family Hylocomiaceae; genus Rhytidiadelphus; species Rhytidiadelphus loreus. The sequence goes on along the minus strand of OX344761.1, from coordinate 48,275,628 downwards.
ACTTAGATGGTAGGAAGATACCAAACCCAATGAGTGGGTGGAACATAAGGTAGAAGCCTTTCACTAGTTATCCACATACATTATGGGATAACTAAACACCATGGGCTGCCTTTGACTACAAGCAATACCCAAGAGACTCTAAGTCTAACTAAGAGTCTAACACTACTCCTAGGGCTGAATGTACATAGTCTACAACAATATGTACATGTTCTTCAACACTCCCACTTTGCAAGTGGTCAAAGGCTCCAAGGCCCATCTTCTCAATCAAACTTTGGTGTTGTGGCTTCCCAAGGGACTTGGTTAGCACATCAGCAACCATAGCTTGGGTAGGCACATACTTGAGCTCAATCACCTCAGCCTCCACTCGTTCACGAATGAAATGGTGTTGCACATCAATGTGCTTCGTCCGAGAGTGGTGGGTGGGATTCTTGGCCAAAGCAATGGCTCCTTGGTTGTCACACAAGATTGGTGTGCTCTCCACTTGGACAAGGCCAACATCAGCCAAGAGTTGCCTCAACCAAATGGCCTCCTTGGTGCATTGGCTCATGGCCATGTATTCCGCCTCCGTTGTAGAAAGAGCTATGGTGGGCTGCCTCTTGGAATTCCAAGTAATGGCACCCACTCCAAGCATAAACACGTAGCCGGTGGTGGATCTCCTATCCGCCTCATCACCCGCCCAATCCGCATCACAAAAGCCATGCAACTTCAGCCCATTGGCACCTCCAAGTTGCAACTTCAGCCCAAGTGTGCCTTGAAGGTACCTCATCACCCTCTTCACCGCAGCCCAATGCTTGGGGCCATACTTGGAGGTGTGTTGACTCACAACACTCACCGGAAAGGCCAAATCAGGCCTTGTGGCTACCATGGCATACATCAAACAACCAACCGCTGCCTTGTAAGGCACACCATGCATTTCAGCCCTCACCTCATCAAATTCAGCATCCGTGAGCTTGGGCAACTTCCCATGAGTCTCAAGTGGTGTACCTATGGCTTTGCACTCCTCCATGTTGAACCTCTTGAGAATCTCTTCAAGGTACTTGCGTTGGCTCATAGTGATGGTGCGGGCAGCCCTATCCCTCTTGAACTCCACTCCAAGGCAATACTTCAACTCTCCAAGATCCGTCATCTCATACTCCTTCTTGAGCATATCCTTCACTTCAAGCATCTTGGTCATGCTACTTGCAAGGAGGATCAGATCATCCACATAGAGGATCACAATCACCAAATGCTCACCACTTTGCATGGTGTACAAAGAGTGATCAGCATAGCCTCTTTGGAAGCCCTTCCTTGCAAACATTGCATCAATATCCCTATACCAAGCTCTCCCCGATTGCTTCAATCCGGGGAGGGCCTTCTTCAACTTGCACTTGAGATGCCCTTGGCCTTCTTGCACAAAGCCTAGGGGCTGATCCATGTAGATGACCTCCTCCAACTTGGGGTTGAGAAAGGCCGTCTTCACATCCATTTGGTGCATCTCCAAGTCCATGGCTGCCCCAATACTCACAATGCACCTAATGGTGCTAAACTTGGCAACGGGGGCAAAGGTCTCATTGAAATCCACCCCTTCCACTTGAGAAAACCCCCTAGCAACCAGCCTTGCCTTGTACCTCAAAATGTGACCCAAAGCATCCCTTTTGGTGGAGAAAACCCACTTACAACCCACACTTGATCTCTTGGAAGGGAGGGGTGCAAGATCCCATGTGCCTTTGTCAATGAGGGCCTTGTACTCCTCTTGCATGGCCAACTCCCACTTGCTTGCATCTTCACAATTCAGCACCTCTCCAAGTGTAGATGGATCTCCAAGGAAAGCCACATTGGCTTGATCTTCACTTTGTGGAGGAAGAATGTGATTCAGCCACCAATCTCCAAGGGGCTTGCGGGTCCTTGTTGGATAACGGGGCTCCTCCACGGTCTGATCTTGCTCTTCCATGGGCTGATCTTCATCTCCCAAGGGCTGATCATGCTCTTGCACCCTTGGTGAAGTGCTTGGAGAAGGAATTGCTGATCTCTTCACTTGGGGTGTGGCCACCTTCTTCTTGGGCTCCACCAAGTCTTCATCTTCCCCTCCTTGCTCTTGCTCTTCATCTTCATCTTCTAGGTGCACTCTTGGAGTTGTGCCCACCTTTTGGGCTGGTCCTCCATTGCTCCCACTTGGGCTCATCTCCAAGAGCTTGGGATCAGCACCTCCATCCTCCAAGAAGGTCACATCTCGACTCTTGATGATCTTCTTGCTCTCCACACACATCAGCCTATAAGCCTTGGTGCCCTCACAATAGCCAAGGAAAAGACACTTGATGCCCTTGGCATCCAACTTGGTCCTCTTGGCACTTGGAACCAAGGCATAGGCAATGCACCCAAAAATGCGCATGTGAGACACATGGGGCCTAATCCCACTCCAAGCTTCTTGGGGTGTCATGCTTGTCAAGGCTTGTGTGGGGCACCGGTTTCTTGTATAAACCGCTGTAGACACCGCCTCACCCCAAAGCTCAAACTTCAGCCCTTGAGCATGAATCATGGACCTTGCCATCTCCACAATGGTGCGATTGGCACGCTCCGCTACGCCGTTTTGTTGAGGGGTGTAAGGTGCTGATGTGTGGTGCTCAATGCCATGGGCCTTCAAGTACTCCTCAAAGGCCTTGGACACATACTCCCCTCCATTATCCGACCGCAGCACCTTCACCTTGCAATCTGATTGGGCCTCCACAAGGGCCTTCCAAGTCTCAAATCGCCCAAACACCTCACTCTTGCACTTCAGCATATACACCCACACCTTGCGTGAGAAATCATCAATAAATGTCAAAAAATACCTTGCTCCTCCTATGGTGGTGGTCTTCATTGGCCCGCACACATCGGAATGCACAAGCTCCAATGGCTTGGTGGCCCGGGTGGCCCCATCCTTGGGGAAGGGCTGCCTTGCTTGCTTGCCCTCAATGCACCCCTTGCACACCATAGAACTCCAATCATGCTTGCAAGAAGAGAGGTTCAGCCCCTTCACTAGGTGTTGGAGGCTCTTCATGCTCTTCACATTCAAGTGTCCAAGCCTCCTATGCCAAAGCTCCACAAGGTCTCCATGGGCTGATCCTTGGGCAACACATGCCAAGGAGGTGCCATTCACCTTGGTGAAGTGGAGGAGGTACAAATTGCCCTCACGAGGGGCTGATGCAATCAACACTCCACTTGGTGACCTCACAACACAACCCACATTGTTAAAATGCACTTTCAAACCTCCCAAAGACAATTTGCTCACCGAAAGCAAGTTGGCATGCAACTTGGGGACATGGAGGGCCTCATGGATCTGAATCCTCTTGGTCTCCCCCTTCACTTGCACCTCCACAATGATGGTCCCCATGCCAAGGGCCTCCACCATGCCATTGTCTCCCAAATAAATCTTCTTCCCCGAAATGGGTTGATAGGTGTGGAAGGCATCTCTATGGCTGGTCATGTGTTGAGTGGCCCCCGAATCCACAATCCATGTAAACATGGTGGCCTTGTCCCCTCCTCCTTGGGTGGCAAAAGCAAAATCCTCCTCCTCCTCCTCTTTGGAGGCTTGGTGTGCACTCTCCTTGCCTTTGGCTTGGCTGACCTTGCAATGCCTAGCAATGTGGCCTGATTTGCCACACTTGAAGCATGTCCTTGTCTCCTTGAACTCCTTGGTGTGGCCTCCTTTGCCATGTCTTGACACAAGGGCTGATCCCTCTCCTTGGGACTCATTCTCCTTGCGCTTGGTCACCTCATGCATCAAGCGTGCCGTGACAAACTCCATGGTCAGCTCCTTCATAGGCCTTGTCTCCAATGCGGTGATGAGGAACTCATAAGACGGTGGCAAGCTCTCCAACAAGGTCATCACCATATCTCCATCCGTCACGGGCACCTCCAAACAAGCCAACTCATCCGCAAGGGCCTTGATCTTGTTGACATGGTCCAACAAGTCATCCTCCTCTTGCATCTTGCTAGTGAAGAACTTCCTCCTAAGAAAGAGGATGTTGGAGAGGCTCTTGGTCTCATGGATGTTGCAAAGGGTGGTCCATGCTTGGGCTGGTCCTTTGCAATGGCGAATGTGTGCAATTTGCCGGTCCACAAGGTTGATGGCAAGGAGAGCAAAGGCCTTCTTCTCCTTCCTCTCAAACGCCTTCTTGGTGTTGAGATCAGCATCTGCACTTGGAGCCTCCTCACTCCCATCCACCACCTCCCACAAGTCCTTCTCCGCAAGGATCATCTCCATCTTGAACTTCCACATGCCAAAGTTCTCCCCATTGAACTTGTCAATGATGCGCATGCCTTCTCCTCCACTTGATGCCATGATGGAGCACCTCCCACTTGTTGGCAGCCTCCCAAGTGTCTCCAAGAGTTCACAAACTCAATTCAGCCTCCAATGAAGCACTTGGAAGCCAATTGGGCTGAAATGACACCAATCAGCCCTTCCAAGCACCTCCAAAGATCCTTCACACCCTAAGATCCACCAAACACTCCTCACAAGTGCAAGGACTCCTATAAACACAAATTCAGACCCTAATGAAGCTCAAAATCACCACATGCACATCATGGGCAAGTGCTACTTCCAATCAGCAAATACACTTCCAATGCTCCTCCCAAATTGGGTACTCCACACCACCATATGGTTTGTGGGTGACAAAGTGACAAATGGCTAGTTGCTCCCCAAGCTCCAAGATCTCCTCCAAATGATTTGAACTTCTCCCTCAAACGCAACTCCAAGTGCGTGGGCCCATAACCTATTGAGATTACAAAGTATTCAATGGAAGAAAGGCTTTACTTAGATGGTAGGAAGATACCAAACCCAATGAGTGGGTGGAACATAAGGTAGAAGCCTTTCACTAGTTATCCACATACATTATGGGATAACTAAACACCATGGGCTGCCTTTGACTACAAGCAATACCCAAGAGACTCTAAGTCTAACTAAGAGTCTAACACTACTCCTAGGGCTGAATGTACATAGTCTACAACAATATGTACATGTTCTTCAACAGGGACTCATTCTCCTTGCGCTTGGTCACCTCATGCATCAAGCGGGCCGTCACAAACTCCATGGTCAGCTCCTTCATAGGCCTTGTCTCCAATGCGATGATGAGGAACTCATAAGACGGTGGCAAGCTCTATTGAGATTACAAAGTATTCAATGGAAGAAAGGCTTTACTTAGATGGTAGGAAGATGCCAAACCCCTTGAGTGGGTTGTACATAAGGTAGAAGCCTTTCACTAGTTATCCACATACATTATGGGATAACTAATCACCATGGGCTGCCTTTGACTACAAGCAATACCCAAGAGACTCTAAGTCGAACTAAGAGTCTAACACTACTCCTAGGGCTGAATGTACATAGTCTACAACAATATGTACATGTTCTTCAACACTCCCACTTTGCAAGTGGTCAAAGGCTCCAAGGCCCATCTTCTCAATCAAGTTTTGGTGTTGTGGCTTCCCAAGGGACTTGGTCAACACATCAGCAACCATAGCTTGGGTAGGCACATACTTGAGCTCAATCACCTCAGCCTCTACTCGTTCACGAATGAAATGGTGTTGCACATCAATGTGCTTCGTCCGAGAGTGGTGGGTGGGATTCTTGGCCAAAGCAATGGCTCCTTGGTTGTCACACAAGATTTGTGTGCTCTCCACTTGGACAAGGCCAACATCAGCCAAGAGTTGCCTCAACCAAATGGCCTCCTTGGTGCATTGGCTCATGGCCATGTATTCCGCCTCCGTTGTAGAAAGAGCTATGGTGGGCTGCCTCTTGGAATTCCAAGTAATGGCACCCACTCCAAGCATAAACACGTAGCCGGTGGTGGATCTCCTATCCGCCTCATCACCCGCCCAATCCGCATCACAAAAGCCATGCAACTTTAGCCCATTGGTACCTCCAAGTTGCAATTTCAGCCCAAGTGTGCCTTGAAGGTACCTCATCACCCTCTTCACTGCAGCCCAATGCTTGGGGCCATACTTGGAGGTGTGTTGACTCACAACACTCACCGGAAAGGCCAAATCAGGCCTTGTGGCTACCATGGCATACATCAAGCAACCCACCGCTGCCTTGTAAGGCACACCATGCATTTCAGCCCTCACCTCTTCAAATTCAGCATCCGTGAGCTTGGGCAACTTCCCATGACTCTCAAGTGGTGTACCTATGGCTTTGCACTCCTCCATGTTGAACCTCTTGAGAATCTCTTCAAGGTACTTGCGTTGGCTCATAGTGATGGTGCGGGCAGCCCTATCCCTCTTGAACTCCACTCCAAGGCAATACTTCAACTCTCCAAGATCCGTCATCTCATACTCCTTCTTGAGCATATCCTTCACTTCAAGCATCTTGGTCATGCTACTTGCAAGGAGGATCAGATCATCCACATAGAGGATCACAATCACCAAATGCTCACCACTTTGCATGGTGTACAAGGAGTGATCAGCATAGCCTCTTTGGAAGCCCTTCCTTGCAAACATAGCATCAATATCCCTATACCAAGCTCTCCCGGATTGCTTCAATCCGGGAAGGGCCTTCTTCAACTTGCACTTGAGATGCCCTTGGCCTTCTTGCACAAAGCCTAGGGGCTGATCCATGTAGATGACCTCCTCCAACTTGGGGTTGAGAAAGGCCGTCTTCACATCCATTTGGTGCATCTCCAAGTCCATGGCTGCCCCAATACTCACAATGCACCTAATGGTGCTAAACTTGGCAACGGGGGCAAAGGTCTCATTGAAATCCACCCCTTCCACTTGAGAAAACCCCCTAGCAACCAGCCTTGCCTTGTACCTCAAAATGTGACCCAAAGCATCCCTTTTGGTGGAGAAAACCCACTTACAACCCACACTTGATCTCTTGGAAGGGAGGGGTGCAAGATCCCATGTGCCTTTGTCAATGAGGGCCTTGTACTCCTCTTGCATGGCCAACTCCCACTTGCTTGCATCTTCACAATTCAGCACCTCTCCAAGTGTAGATGGATCTCCAAGGAAAGCCACATTGGCTTGATCTTCACTTTGTGGAGGAAGAATGTGATTCAGCCACCAATCTCCAAGGGGCTTGCGGGTCCTCGTTGGATAACGGGGCTCCTCCACGGTCTGATCTTGCTCTTCCATGGGCTGATCTTCATCTCCCAAGGGCTGATCATGCTCTTGCACCCTTGGTGAAGTGCTTGGAGAAGGAATTGCTGATCTCTTCACTTGGGGTGTGGCCACCTTCTTCTTGGGCTCCACCAAGTCTTCATCTTCCCCTCCTTGCTCTTGCTCTTCATCTTCATCTTCTAGGTGCACTCTTGGAGTTGTGCCCACCTTTTGGGCTGGTCCTCCATTGCTCCCACTTGGGCTCATCTCCAAGAGCTTGGGATCAGCACCTCCATCCTCCAAGAAGGTCACATCTCGACTCTTGATGATCTTCTTGCTCTCCACACACATCAGCCTATAAGCCTTGGTGCCCTCACAATAGCCAAGGAAAAGACACTTGATGCCCTTGGCATCCAACTTGGTCCTCTTGGCACTTGGAACCAAGGCATAGGCAATGCACCCAAAAATGCGCATGTGAGACACATGGGGCCTAATCCCACTCCAAGCTTCTTGGGGTGTCATGCTTGTCAAGGCTTGTGTGGGGCACCGGTTCCTTGTATAAACCGCTGTAGACACCGCCTCACCCCAAAGCTCAAACTTCAGCCCTTGAGCATGAATCATGGACCTTGCCATCTCCACAATGGTGCGATTTGCACGCTCCGCTACGCCGTTTTGTTGAGGGGTGTAAGGTGCTGATGTGTGGTGCTCAATGCCATGGGCCTTCAAGTACTCCTCAAAGGCCTTGGACACATACTCCCCTCCATTATCCGACCGCAGCACCTTCACCTTGCAATCTGATTGGGCCTCCACAAGGGCCTTCCAAGTCTCAAAACGCCCAAACACCTCACTCTTGCACTTCAGCATATACACCCACACCTTGCGTGAGAAATCATCAATAAATGTCACAAAATACCTTGCTCCTCCTATGGTGGTGGTCTTCATTGGCCCGCACACATCGGAATGCACAAGCTCCAATGGCTTGGTGGCCCGGGTTGCCCCATCCTTGGGGAAGGGCTGCCTTGCTTGCTTGCCCTCAATGCACCCCTTGCACACCATAGAACTCCAATCATGCTTGCAAGAAGAGAGGTTCAGCCCCTTCACTAGGTGTTGGAGGCTCTTCATGCTCTTCACATTCAAGTGTCCAAGCCTCCTATGCCAAAGCTCCACAAGGTCTCCATGGGCTGATCCTTGGGCAACACATGCCAAGGAGGTGCCATTCACCTTGGTGAAGTGGAGGAGGTACAAATTGCCCTCACGAGGGGCTGATGCAATCAACACTCCACTTGGTGACCTCACAACACACCCCACATTGTTAAAATGCACTTTCAAACCTCCCAAAGACAATTTGCTCACCGAAAGCAAGTTGGCATGCAACTTGGGGACATGGAGGGCCTCATGGATCTGAATCCTCTTGGTCTCCCCCTTCACTTGCACCTCCACAATGATGGTCCCCATGCCAAGGGCCTCCACCATGCCATTGTTATTGAGATTACAAAGTATTCAATGGAAGAAAGGCTTTACTTAGATGGTAGGAAGATACCAAACCCAATGAGTGGGTGGAACATAAGGTAGAAGCCTTTCACTAGTTATCCACATACATTATGGGATAACTAATCACCATGGGCTGCCTTTGACTACAAGCAATACCCAAGAGACTCTAAGTCTAACTAAGAGTCTAACACTACTCCTAGGGCTGAATGTACATAGTCTACAACAATATGTACATGATCTTCAACACTCCCACTTTGCAAGTGGTCAAAGGCGCGAAGGCCCATCTTCTCAATCAAGTTTTGGTGTTGTGGCTTCCCAAGGGACTTGGTCAACACATCAGCAACCATAGCTTGGGTAGGCACATACTTGAGCTCAATCACCTCAGCCTCCACTCGTTCACGAATGAAATGGTGTTGCACATCAATGTGCTTCGTCCGAGAGTGGTGGGTGGGATTCTTGGCCAAAGCAATGGCTCCTTGGTTGTCACACAAGATTTGTGTGCTCTCCACTTGGAGAAGGCCAACATCAGCCAAGAGTTGCCTCAACCAAATGGCCTCCTTGGTGCATTGGCTCATGGCCATGTATTTTGCCTCCGTTGTAGAAAGAGCTATGGTGGGCTGCCTCTTGGAATTCCAAGTAATGGCACCCACTCCAAGCATAAACACGTAACCGGTGGTGGATCTCCTATCCGCCTCATCACCCGCCCAATCCGCATCACAAAAGCCATGCAACTTCAGCCCATTGGCACCTCCAAGTTGCAACTTCAGCCCAAGTGTGCCTTGAAGGTACCTCATCACCCTCTTCACCGCAGCCCAATGCTTGGGGCCATACTTGGAGGTGTGTTGACTCACAACACTCACCGGAAAGGCCAAATCAGGCCTTGTGGCTACCATGGCATACATCAAACAACCCACCGCTGCCTTGTAAGGCACACCATGCATTTCAGCCCTCACCTCATCAAATTCAGCATCCGTGAGCTTGGGCAACTTCCCATGACTCTCAAGTGGTGTACCTATGGCTTTGCACTCCTCCATGTTGAACCTCTTGAGAATCTCTTCAAGGTACTTGCGTTGGCTCATAGTGATGGTGCGGGCAGCCCTATCCCTCTTGAACTCCACTCCAAGGCAATACTTCAACTCTCCAAGATCCGTCATCTCATACTCCTTCTTGAGCATATCCTTCACTTCAAGCATCTTGGTCATGCTACTTGCAAGGAGGATCAGATCATCCACATAGAGGATCACAATCACCAAATGCTCACCACTTTGCATGGTGTACAAAGAGTGATCAGCATAGCCTCTTTGGAAGCCCTTCCTTGCAAACATTGCATCAATATCCCTATACCAAGCTCTCCCCGATTGCTTCAATCCGGGAAGGGCCTTCTTCAACTTGCACTTGAGATGCCCTTGGCCTTCTTGCACAAAGCCTAGGGGCTGATCCATGTAGATGACCTCCTCCAACTTGGGGTTGAGAAAGGCCGTCTTCACATCCATTTGGTGCATCTCCAAGTCCATGGCTGCCCCAATACTCACAATGCACCTAATGGTGCTAAACTTGGCAACGGGGGCAAAGGTCTCATTGAAATCCACCCCTTCCACTTGAGAAAACCCCCTAGCAACCAGCCTTGCCTTGTACCTCAAAATGTGACCCAAAGCATCCCTTTTGGTGGAGAAAACCCACTTACAACCCACACTTGATCTCTTGGAAGGGAGGGGTGCAAGATCCCATGTGCCTTTGTCAATGAGGGCCTTGTACTCCTCTTGCATGGCCAACTCCCACTTGCTTGCATCTTCACAATTCAGCACCTCTCCAAGTGTAGATGGATCTCCAAGGAAAGCCACATTGGCTTGATCTTCACTTTGTGGAGGAAGAATGTGATTCAGCCACCAATCTCCAAGGGGCTTGCGGGTCCTTGTTGGATAACGGGGCTCCTCCACGGTCTGATCTTGCTCTTCCATGGGCTGATCTTCATCTACCAAGGGCTGATCATGCTCTTGCACCCTTGGTGAAGTGCTTGGAGAAGGAATTGCTGATCTCTTCACTTGGGGTGTGGCCACCTTCTTCTTGGGCTCCACCAAGTCTTCATCTTCCCCTCCTTGCTCTTGCTCTTCATCTTCATCTTCTAGGTGCACTCTTGGAGTTGTGCCCACCTTTTGGGCTGGTCCTCCATTGCTCCCACTTGGGCTCATCTCCAAGAGCTTGGGATCAGCACCTCCATCCTCCAAGAAGGTCACATCTCGACTCTTGATGATCTTCTTGCTCTCCACACACATCAGCCTATAAGCCTTGGTGCCCTCACAATAGCCAAGGAAAAGACACTTGATGCCCTTGGCATCCAACTTGGTCCTCTTGGCACTTGGAACCAAGGCATAGGCAATGCACCCAAAAATGCGCATGTGAGACACATGGGGCCTAATCCCACTCCAAGCTTCTTGGGGTGTCATGCTTGTCAAGGCTTGTGTGGGGCACCGGTTCCTTGTATAAACCGCTGTAGACACCGCCTCACCCCAAAGCTCAAACTTCAGCCCTTGAGCATGAATCATGGACCTTGCCATCTCCACAATGGTGCGATTTGCACGCTCCGCTACGCCGTTTTGTTGAGGGGTGTAAGGTGCTGATGTGTGGTGCTCAATGCCATGGGCCTTCAAGTACTCCTCAAAGGCCTTGGACACATACTCCCCTCCATTATCCGACCGTAGCACCTTCACCTTGCAATCTGATTGGGCCTCCACAAGGGCCTTCCAAGTCTCAAAACGCCCAAACACCTCACTCTTGCACTTCAGCATATACACCCACACCTTGCGTGAGAAATCATCAATAAATGTCACAAAATACCTTGCTCCTCCTATGGTGGTGGTCTTCATTGGCCCGCACACATCGGAATGCACAAGCTCCAATGGCTTGGTGGCCCGGGTTGCCCCATCCTTGGGGAAGGGCTGCCTTGCTAGCTTGCCCTCAATGCACCCCTTGCACACCATTGAACTCCAATCATGCTTGCAAGAAGAGAGGTTCAGCCCCTTCACAAGGTGTTGGAGGCTCTTCATGCTCTTCACATTCAAGTGTCCAAGCCTCCTATGCCAAAGCTCCACAAGGTCTCCATGGGCTGATCCTTGGGCAACACATGCCAAGGAGGTGCCATTCACCTTGGTGAAGTGGAGGAGGTACAAATTGCCCTCACGAGGGGCTGATGCAATCAACACTCCACTTGGTGACCTCACAACACAACCCACATTGTTAAAATGCACTTTCAAACCTCCCAAAGACAATTTGCTCACCGAAAGCAAGTTGGCATGCAACTTGGGGACATGGAGGGCCTCATGGATCTGAATCCTCTTGGTCTCCCCCTTCACTTGCACCTCCACAATGATGGTCCCCATGCCAAGGGCCTCCACCATGCCATTGTCTCCCAAATAAATCTTCTTCCCCGAAATGGGTTGATAGGTGTGGAAGGCATCTCTATGGCTGGTCATGTGTTGAGTGGCCCCCGAATCCACAATCCATGTAAACATGGTGGCCTTGTCCCCTCCTCCTTGGGTGGCAAAAGCAAAATCCTCCTCCTCCTCCTCTTTGGAGGCTTGGTGTGCACTCTCCTTGCCTTTGGCTTGGCTGACCTTGCAATGCCTAGCAATGTGGCCTGATTTGCCACACTTGAAGCATGTCCTTGTCTCCTTGAACTCCTTGGTGTGGCCTCCTTTGCCATGTCTTGACACAAGGGCTGATCCCTCTCCTTGGGACTCATTCTCCTTGCGCTTGGTCACCTCATGCATCAAGCGTGCCGTGACAAACTCCATGGTCAGCTCCTTCATAGGCCTTGTCTCCAATGCGGTGATGAGGAACTCATAAGACGGTGGCAAGCTCTCCAACAAGGTCATCACCATATCTCCATCCGTCACGGGCACCTCCAAACAAGCCAACTCATCCGCAAGGGCCTTGATCTTGTTGACATGGTCCAACAAGTCATCCTCCTCTTGCATCTTGCTAGTGAAGAACTTGCGCCTAAAACACAGGATGTTGGAGAGGCTCTTGGTCTCATGGATGTTGCAAAGGGTGGTCCATGCTTGGGCTGGTCCTTTGCAATGGCGAATGTGTGCAATTTGCCGGTCCACAAGGTTGATGGCAAGGAGAGCAAAGGCCTTCTTCTCCTTCCTCTCAAACGCCTTCTTGGTGTTTAGATCAGCATCTGCACTTGGAGCCTCCTCACTCCCATCCACCACCTCCCACAAGTCCTTCTCCGCAAGGATCATCTCCATCTTGAACTTCCACATGCCAAAGTTCTCCCCATTGAACTTGTCAATGATGCGCACGCCTTCTCCTCCACTTGATGCCATGATGGAGCACCTCCCACTTGTTGGCAGCCTCCAATGTGTCTCCAAGAGTTCACAAACTCAATTCAGCCTCCAATGAAGCACTTGGAAGCCAATTGGGCTGAAATGACACCAATCAGCCCTTCCAAGCACCTCCAAAGATCCTTCACACCCTAAGATCCACCAAACACTCCTCACAAGTGCAAGGACTCCTCAAAACACCAATTCAGACCCTAATGAAGCTCAAAATCACCACATGCACATCATGGGCAAGTGCTACTTCAAATCAGCAAACACACTTCCAATGCTCCTCCCAAATTGGGTACTCCACCCTCCAAGGAGCTTTAGCCTTGCAATCAGCCCTAGATGGAGCTACTACTCACAATTCACACCATAAGGACAACAATGGTCTCCAACAACCCTAGTTGGATAACCAAACCACCAAAAAAGACCTAATTGGCTCCACAAATCTCACAAAAGCACAATTCAGCCCTCTTGGATTCACCAAGTCCACTAATTCGCCTCACACACTCACAAGGGCACTAATCAGCCCACAATGGATGGCAAATGCCTCAAGCAACAAAAAAATGCTTCCAAGGCTCACAAATTACTCTCACTAGATTGCAATTTGCCAAATCACAATCCACAATGCACCCAAGTGCACAATCAGCCTCAATGGGCTCCCAATGTACACCTCTAAGCACAAACTCAAAATTGGAGCACAAATCAGCCCTCACTAGGTCTGATTACTACCATGAGCAAACTCACACCCAAAATGTACTCAAAACCTCACAAACCAGCCAACAAATGTCCAAGAAAAGAACAAAACACTTCCTTCTTTTGTAAAAAAAAATTCACTCCCAAGTTTGTTTTTGTTTTTGACTTACACCATATGGTTTGTAGGTGACAAAGTGACAAATGGCTAGTTGCTCCCCAAGCTCCAAGATCTCCTCCAAATGATTTGAACTTCTCCCTCAAACGCAACTCCAAGTGCGTGGGCCCATAACCTATTGAGATTACAAAGTATTCAATGGAAGAAAGGCTTTACTTAGATGGTAGGAAGATACCAAACCCAATGAGTGGGTGGAACATAAGGTAGAAGCCTTTCACTAGTTATCCACATACATTATGGGATAACTAAACACCATGGGCTGCCTTTGACTACAAGCAATACCCAAGAGACTCTAAGTCTAACTAAGAGTCTAACACTACTCCTAGGGCTGAATGTACATAGTCTACAACAATATGTACATGATCTTCAACAGCTGATGTGTTGACCAAGTCCCTTGGGAAGCCACAACACCAAAACTTGATTGAGAAGATGGGCCTTCGCGCCTTTGACCACTTGCAAAGTGGGAGTGTTGAAGATCATGTACATATTGTTGTAGACTATGTACATTCAGCCTTAGGAGTAGTGTTAGACTCTTAGTTAGACTTAGAGTCTCTTGGGTATTGCTTGTAGTCAAAGGCAGCCCATGGTGATTAGTTATCCCATAATGTATGTGGATAACTAGTGAAAGGCTTCTACCTTATGTTCCACCCACTCATTGGGTTTGGTATCTTCCTACCATCTAAGTAAAGCCTTTCTTCCATTGAATACTTTGTAATCTCAATAGAACTTGCGCCTAAGAAAGAGGATGTTGGAGAGGCTCTTGGTCTCATGGATGTTGCAAAGGGTGGTCCATGCTTGGGCTGGTCCTTTGCAATGGCGAATGTGTGCAATTTGCCGGTCCACAAGGTTGATGGCAAGGAGAGCAAAGGCCTTCTTCTCCTTCCTCTCAAACGCCTTCTTGGTATTTAGATCAGCATCTTCACTTGGAGCCTCCTCACTCCCATCCACCACCTCCCACAAGTCCTTCTCCGCAAGGATCATCTCCATCTTGAACTTCCACATGCCAAAGTTCTCCCCATTGAACTTGTCAATGATGCGCACGCCTTCTCCTCCACTTGATGCCATGATGGAGCACCTCCCACTTGTTGGCAGCCTCCCAAGTGTCTCCAAGAGTTCACAAACTCAATTCAGCCTCCAATGAAGCACTTGGAAGCCAATTGGGCTGAAATGACACCAATCAGCCCTTCCAAGCACCTCCAAAGATCCTTCACACCCTAAGATCCACCAAACACTCCTCACAAGTGCAAGGACTCCTCAAAACACCAATTCAGACCCTAATGAAGCTCAAAATCACCACATGCACATCATGGGCAAGTGCTACTTCAAATCAGCAAACACACTTCCAATGCTCCTCCCAAATTGGGTACTCCACCCTCCAAGGAGCTTTAGCCTTGCAATCAGCCCTAGATGGAGCTACTACTCACAATTCACACCATAAGGACAACAATGGTCTCCAACAACCCTAGTTGGATAACCAAACCACCAAAAAAGACCTAATTGGCTCCACAAATCTCACAAAAGCACAATTCAGCCCTCTTGGATTCACCAAGTCCACTAATTCGCCTCACACACTCACAAGGGCACTAATCAGCCCACAATGGATGGCAAATGCCTCAAGCAACAAAAAATGCTTCCAAGGCTCACAAATTACTCTCACTAGATTGCAATTTGCCAAATCACAATCCACAATGCACCCAAGTGCACAATCAGCCTCAATGGGCTCCCAATGTACACCTCTAAGCACAAACTCAAAATTGGAGCACAAATCAGCCCTCACTAGGTCTGATTACTACCATGAGCAAACTCACACCCAAAATGTACTCAAAACCTCACAAACCAGCCAACAAATGTCCAAGAAAAGAACAAAACACTTCCTTCTTTTGTAAAAAAAAATTCACTCCCAAGTTTGTTTTTGTTTTTGACTTACACCATATGGTTTGTAGGTGACAAAGTGACAAATGGCTAGTTGCTCCCCAAGCTCCAAGATCTCCTCCAAATGATTTGAACTTCTCCCTCAAACGCAACTCCAAGTGCGTGGGCCCATAACCTATTGAGATTACAAAGTATTCAATGGAAGAAAGGCTTTACTTAGATGGTAGGAAGATACCAAACCCAATGAGTGGGTGGAACATAAGGTAGAAGCCTTTCACTAGTTATCCACATACATTATGGGATAACTAATCACCATGGGCTGCCTTTGACTACAAGCAATACCCAAGAGACTCTAAGTCTAACTAAGAGTCTAACACTACTCCTAGGGCTGAATGTACATAGTCTTCAACAATATGTACATGATCTTCAACACTCCCACTTTGCAAGTGGTCAAAGGCGCGAAGGCCCATCTTCTCAATCAAGTTTTGGTGTTGTGGCTTCCCAAGGGACTTGGTCAACACATCAGCAACCATAGCTTGGGTAGGCACATACTTGAGCTCAATCACCTCAGCCTCCACTCGTTCACGAATGAAATGGTGTTGCACATCAATGTGCTTCGTCCGAGAGTGGTGGGTGGGATTCTTGGCCAAAGCAATGGCTCCTTGGTTGTCACACAAGATTTGTGTGCTCTCCACTTGGACAAGGCCAACATCAGCCAAGAGTTGCCTCAACCAAATGGCCTCCTTGGTGCATTGGCTCATGGCCATGTATTCCGCCTCCGTTGTAGAAAGAGCTATGGTGGGCTGCCTCTTGGAATTCCAAGTAATGGCACCCACTCCAAGCATAAACACGTAGCCGGTGGTGGATCTCCTATCCGCCTCATCACCCGCCCAATCCGCATCACAAAAGCCATGCAACTTCAGCCCATTGGCACCTCCAAGTTGCAACTTAAGCCCAAGTGTGCCTTGAAGGTACCTCATCACCCTCTTCACCGCAGCCCAATGCATGGGGCCATACTTGGAGGTGTGTTGACTCACAACACTCACCGGAAAGGCCAAATCAGGCCTTGTGGCTACCATGGCATACATCAAGCAACCCACCGCTGCCTTGTAAGGCACACCATGCATTTCAGCCCTCACCTCATCAAATTCAGCATCCGTGAGCTTGGGCAACTTCCCATGACTCTCAAGTGGTGTACCTATGGCTTTGCACTCCTCCATGTTGAACCTCTTGAGAATCTCTTCAAGGTACTTGCGTTGGCTCATAGTGATGGTGCGGGCAGCCCTATCCCTCTTGAACTCCACTCCAAGGCAATACTTCAACTCTCCAAGATCCGTCATCTCATACTCCTTCTTGAGCATATCCTTCACTTCAAGCATCTTGGTCATGCTACTTGCAAGGAGGATCAGATCATCCACATAGAGGATCACAATCACCAAATGCTCACCACTTTGCATGGTGTACAAAGAGTGATCAGCATAGCCTCTTTGGAAGCCCTTCCTTGCAAACATTGCATCAATATCCCTATACCAAGCTCTCCCCGATTGCTTCAATCCGGGAAGGGCCTTCTTCAACTTGCACTTGAGATGCCCTTGGCCTTCTTGCACAAAGCCTAGGGGCTGATCCATGTAGATGACCTCCTCCAACTTGGGGTTGAGAAAGGCCGTCTTCACATCCATTTGGTGCATCTCCAAGTCCATGGCTGCCCCAATACTCACAATGCACCTAATGGTGCTAAACTTGGCAACGGGGGCAAAGGTCTCATTGAAATCCACCCCTTCCACTTGAGAAAACCCCCTAGCAACCAGCCTTGCCTTGTACCTCAAAATGTGACCCAAAGCATCCCTTTTGGTGGAGAAAACCCACTTACAACCCACACTTGATCTCTTGGAAGGGAGGGGTGCAAGATCCCATGTCCCTTTGTCAATGAGGGCCTTGTACTCCTCTTGCATGGCCAACTCCCACTTGCTTGCATCTTCACAATTCAGCACCTCTCCAAGTGTAGATGGATCTCCAAGGAAAGCCACATTGGCTTGATCTTCACTTTGTGGAGGAAGAATGTGATTCAGCCACCAATCTCCAAGGGGCTTGCGGGTCCTTGTTGGATAACGGGGCTCCTCCACGGTCTGATCTTGCTCTTCCATGGGCTGATCTTCATCTCGTAAGGGCTGATCATGCTCTTGCACCCTTGGTGAAGTGCTTGGAGAAGGAATTGCTGATCTCTTCACTTGGGGTGTGGCCACCTTCTTCTTGGGCTCCACCAAGTCTTCATCTTCCCCTCCTTGCTCTTCATCTTCATCTTCATCTTCTAGGTGCACTCTTGGAGTTGTGCCCACCTTTTGGGCTGCTCCTCCATTGCTCCCACTTGGGCTCATCTCCAAGAGCTTGGGATCAGCACCTCCATCCTCCAAGAAGGTCACATCTCGACTCTTGATGATCTTCTTGCTCTCCACACACATCAGCCTATAAGCCTTGGTGCCCTCACAATAGCCAAGGAAAAGACACTTGATGCCCTTGGCATCCAACTTGGTCCTCTTGGCACTTGGAACCAAGGCATAGGCAATGCACCCAAAAATGCGCATGTGAGACACATGGGGCCTAATCCCACTCCAAGCTTCTTGGGGTGTCATGCTTGTCAAGGCTTGTGTGGGGCACCGGTTCCTTGTATAAACCGCTGTAGACACCGCCTCACCCCAAAGCTCAAACTTCAGCCCTTGAGCATGAATCATGGACCTTGCCATCTCCACAATGGTGCGATTGGCACGCTCCGCTACGCCGTTTTGTTGAGGGGTGTAAGGTGCTGATGTGTGGTGCTCAATGCCATGGGCCTTCAAGTACTCCTCAAAGGCCTTGGACACATACTCCCCTCCATTATCCGACCGCAGCACCTTCACCTTGCAATCTGATTGGGCCTCCACAAGGGCCTTCCAAGTCTCAAAACGCCCAAACACCTCACTCTTGCACTTCAGCATATACACCCACACCTTGCGTGAGAAATCATCAATAAATGTCAAAAAATACCTTGCTCCTCCTATGGTGGTGGTCTTCATTGGCCCGCACACATCGGAATGCACAAGCTCCAATGGCTTGGTGGCCCGGGTGGCCCCATCCTTGGGGAAGGGCTGCCTTGCTTGCTTGCCCTCAATGCACCCCTTGCACACCATAGAACTCCAATCATGCTTGCAAGAAGAGAGGTTCAGCCCCTTCACTAGGTGTTGGAGGCTCTTCATGCTCTTCACATTCAAGTGTCCAAGCCTCCTATGCCAAAGCTCCACAAGGTCTCCATGGGCTGATCCTTGGGCAACACATGCCAAGGAGGTGCCATTCACCTTGGTGAAGTGGAGGAGGTACAAATTGCCCTCACGAGGGGCTGATGCAATCAACACTCCACTTGGTGACCTCACAACACAACCCACATTGTTAAAATGCACTTTCAAACCTCCCAAAGACAATTTGCTCACCGAAAGCAAGTTGGCATGCAACTTGGGGACATGGAGGGCCTCATGGATCTGAATCCTCTTGGTCTCCCCCTTCACTTGCACCTCCACAATGATGGTCCCCATGCCAAGGGCCTCCACCATGCCATTGTCTCCCAAATAAATCTTCTTCCCCGAAATGGGTTGATAGGTGTGGAAGGCATCTCTATGGCTGGTCATGTGTTGAGTGGCCCCCGAATCCACAATCCATGTAAACATGGTGGCCTTGTCCCCTCCTCCTTGGGTGGCAAAAGCAAAATCCTCCTCCTCCTCCTCTTTGGAGGCTTGGTGTGCACTCTCCTTGCCTATGGCTTGGCTGACCTTGCAATGCCTAGCAATGTGGCCTGATTTGCCACACTTGAAGCATGTCCTTGTCTCCTTGAACTCCTTGGTGTTGCCTCCTTTGCCATGTCTTGACACAAGGGCTGATCCCTCTCCTTGGGACTCATTCTCCTTGCGCTTGGTCACCTCATGCATCAAGCGGGCCGTCACAAACTCCATGGTCAGCTCCTTCATAGGCCTTGTCTCCAATGCGGTGATGAGGAACTCATAAGACGGTGGCAAGCTCTCCAACAAGGTCATCACCATATCTCCATCCGTCACGGGCACCTCCAAACAAGCCAACTCATCCGCAAGGGCCTTGATCTTGTTGACATGGTCCAACAAGTCATCCTCCTCTTGCATCTTGCTAGTGAAGAACTTGCGCCTAAGAAAGAGGATGTTGGAGAGGCTCTTGGTCTCATGGATGTTGCAAAGGGTGGTCCATGCTTGGGCTGGTCCTTTGCAATGGCGAATGTGTGCAATTTGCCGGTCCACAAGGTTGATGGCAAGGAGAGCAAAGGCCTTCTTCTCCTTCCTCTCAAACGCCTTCTTGGTATTTAGATCAGCATCTTCACTTGGAGCCTCCTCACTCCCATCCACCACCTCCCACAAGTCCTTCTCCGCAAGGATCATCTCCATCTTGAACTTCCACATGCCAAAGTTCTCCCCATTGAACTTGTCAATGATGCGCACGCCTTCTCCTCCACTTGATGCCATGATGGAGCACCTCCCACTTGTTGGCAGCCTCCCAAGTGTCTCCAAGAGTTCACAAACTCAATTCAGCCTCCAATGAAGCACTTGGAAGCCAATTGGGCTGAAATGACACCAATCAGCCCTTCCAAGCACCTCCAAAGATCCTTCACACCCTAAGATCCACCAAACACTCCTCACAAGTGCAAGGACTCCTCAAAACACCAATTCAGACCCTAATGAAGCTCAAAATCACCACATGCACATCATGGGCAAGTGCTACTTCAAATCAGCAAACACACTTCCAATGCTCCTCCCAAATTGGGTACTCCACCCTCCAAGGAGCTTTAGCCTTGCAATCAGCCCTAGATGGAGCTACTACTCACAATTCACACCATAAGGACAACAATGGTCTCCAACAACCCTAGTTGGATAACCAAACCACCAAAAAAGACCTAATTGGCTCCACAAATCTCACAAAAGCACAATTCAGCCCTCTTGGATTCACCAAGTCCACTAATTCGCCTCACACACTCACAAGTGCACAATCAGCCTCAATGGGCTCCCAATGTACACCTCTAAGCACAAACTCAAAATTGGAGCACAAATCAGCCCTCACTAGGTCTGATTACTACCATGAGCAAACTCACACCCAAAATGTACTCAAAACCTCACAAACCAGCCAACAAATGTCCAAGAAAAGAACAAAACACTTGCTTCTTTTGTAAAAAAAAAATTCACTCCAAAGTTTGTTTTTTGTTTTTGACTTACACCATATGGTTTGTAGGTGACAAAGTGACAAATGGCTAGTTGCTCCCCAAGCTCCAAGATCTCCTCCAAATGATTTGAACTTCTCCCTCAAACGCAACTCCAAGTGCGTGGGCCCATAACCTATTGAGATTACAAAGTATTCAATGGAAGAAAGGCTTTACTTAGATGGTAGGAAGATACCAAACCCCTTGAGTGGGTGGAACATAAGGTAGAAGCCTTTCACTAGTTATCCACATACATTATGGGATAACTAAACACCATGGGCTGCCTTTGACTACAAGCAATACCCAAGAGACTCTAAGTCTAACTAAGAGTCTAACACTACTCCTAGGGCTGAATGTACATAGTCTAGAACAATATGTACATGTTCTTCAACACATTGCCTATGCCTTGGTTCCAAGTGCCAAGAGGACCAAGTTGGATGCCAAGGGCATCAAGTGTCTTTTCCTTGGCTATTGTGAGGGCACCAAGGCTTATAGGCTGATGTGTGTGGAGAGCAAGAAGATCATCAAGAGTCGAGATGTGACCTTCTTGGAGGATGGAGGTGCTGATCCCAAGCTCTTGGAGATGAGCCCAAGTGGGAGCAATGGAGGACCAGCCCAAAAGGTGGGCACAACTCCAAGAGTGCACCTAGAAGATGAAGATGAAGAGCAAGAGCAAGGAGGGGAAGATGAAGACTTGGTGGAGCCCAAGAAGAAGGTGGCCACACCCCAAGTGAAGAGATCAGCAATTCCTTCTCCAAGCACTTCACCAAGGGTGCAAGAGCATGATCAGCCCTTGGGAGATGAAGATCAGCCCATGGAAGAGCAAGATCAGACCGTGGAGGAGCCCCGTTATCCAACAAGGACCCGCAAGCCCCTTGGAGATTGGTGGCTGAATCACATTCTTCCTCCACAAAGTGAAGATCAAGCCAATGTGGCTTTCCTTGGAGATCCATCTACACTTGGAGAGGTGCTGAATTGTGAAGATGCAAGCAAGTGGGAGTTGGCCATGCAAGAGGAGTACAAGGCCCTCATTGACAAAGGCACATGGGATCTTGCACCCCTCCCTTCCAAGAGATCAAGTGTAGGTTGTAAGTGGGTTTTCTCCACCAAAAGGGATGCTTTGGGTCACATTTTGAGGTACAAGGCAAGGCTGGTTGCTAGGGGGTTTTCTCAAGTGGAAGGGGTGGATTTCAATGAGACCTTTGCCCCCGTTGCCAAGTTTAGCACCATTAGGTGCATTGTGAGTATTGGGGCAGCCATGGACTTGGAGATGCACCAAATGGATGTGAAGACGGCCTTTCTCAACCCCAAGTTGGAGGAGGTCATCTACATGGATCAGCCCCTAGGCTTTGTGCAAGAAGGCCAAGGGCATCTCAAGTGCAAGTTGAAGAAGGCCCTTCCCGGATTGAAGCAATCGGGGAGAGCTTGGTATAGGGATATTGATGCAATGTTTGCAAGGAAGGGCTTCCAAAGAGGCTATGCTGATCACTCTTTGTACACCATGCAAAGTGGTGAGCATTTGGTGATTGTGATCCTCTATGTGGATGATCTGATCCTCCTTGCAAGTAGCATGACCAAGATGCTTGAAGTGAAGGATATGCTCAAGAAGGAGTATGAGATGACGGATCTTGGAGAGTTGAAGTATTGCCTTGGAGTGGAGTTCAAGAGGGATAGGGCTGCCCGCACCATCACTATGAGCCAACGCAAGTACCTTGAAGAGATTCTCAAGAGGTTCAACATGGAGGAGTGCAAAGCCATAGGTACACCACTTGAGAGTCATGGGAAGTTGCCCAAGCTCACGGATGCTGAATTTGATGAGGTGAGGGCTGAAATGCATGGTGTGCCTTACAAGGCAGCGGTGGGTTGCTTGATGTATGCCATGGTAGCTACAAGGCCTGATTTGGCCTTTCCGGTGAGTGTTGTGAGTCAACACACCTCCAAGTATGGTCCCAAGCATTGGGCTGCGGTGAAGAGGGTGATGAGGTACCTTCAAGCCACACTTGGGCTGAAGTTGCAACTTGGAGGTGCCAATGGGCTGAAGTTGCATGGGTTTTGTGATGCGGATTGGGCGGGTGATGAAGCGGATAGGAGATCCACCACCGGCTACGTGTTCATGCTTGGAGTGGGTGCCATTACTTGGAATTCCAAGAGGCAGCCCACCATAGCTCTTTCTACAACGGAGGCGGAATACATGGCCATGAGCCAATGCACCAAGGAGGCCATTTGGTTGAGGCAACTCTTGGCTGATGTTGGCCTTGTCCAAGTGGAGAGCACACCAATCTTGTGTGACAACCAAGGAGCCATTGCTTTGGCCAAGAATCCCACCCACCACTCTCGGACGAAGCACATTGATGTGCAACACCATTTCATTCGTGAACGAGTGGAGGCTGAGGTGATTGAGCTCAAGTATGTGCCTACCCAAGCTATGGTTGCTGATGAATTGACCAAGTCCCTTGGGAAGCCACAACACCAAAACTTGATTGAGAAGATGGGCCTTCGCGCCTTTGACCACTTGCAAAGTGGGAGTGTTGAAGAACATGTACATATTGTTGTAGACTATGTACATTCAGCCCTAGGAGTAGTGTTAGACTCTTAGTTCGACTTAGAGTCTCTTGGGTATTGCTTGTAGTCAAAGGCAGCCCATGGTGTTTAGTTATCCCATAATGTATGTGGATAACTAGTGAAAGGCTTCTACCTTATGTTCCACCCACTCATTGGGTTTGGTATCTTCCTACCATCTAAGTAAAGCCTTTCTTCCATTGAATACTTTGTAATCTCAATAGTGCCAAGAGGACCAAGTTGGATGCCAAGGGCATCAAGTGTCTTTTCCTTGGCTATTGTGAGGGCACCAAGGCTTATAGGCTGATGTGTGTGGAGAGCAAGAAGATCATCAAGAGTCGAGATGTGAGCTTCTTGGAGGATGGAGGTGCTGATCCCAAGCTCTTGGAGATGAGCCCAAGTGGGAGCAATGGAGGACCAGCCCAAAAGGTGGGCACAACTCCAAGAGTGCACCTAGAAGATGAAGATGAAGAGCAAGAGCAAGGAGGGGAAGATGAAGACTTGGTGGAGCCCACGAAGAAGGTGGCCACACCCCAAGTGAAGAGATCAGCAATTCCTTCTCCAAGCACTTCACCAAGGGTGCAAGAGCATGATCAGCCCTTGGAAGATGAAGATCAGCCCATGGATGAGCAAGATCAGACCGTGGAGGAGCCCCGTTATCCAACAAGGACCCGCAAGCCCCTTGGAGATTGGTGGCTGAATCACATTCTTCCTCCACAAAGTGAAGATCAAGCCAATGTGGCTTTCCTTGGAGATCCATCTACACTTGGAGAGGTGCTGAATTGTGAAGATGCAAGCAAGTGGGAGTTGGCCATGCAAGAGGAGTACAAGGCCCTCATTGACAAAGGCACATGGGATCTTGCACCCCTCCCTTCCAAGAGATCAAGTGTGGGTTGTAAGTGGGTTTTCTCCACCAAAAGGGATGCTTTGGGTCACATTTTGAGGTACAAGGCAAGGCTGGTTGCTAGGGGGTTTTCTCAAGTGGAAGGGGTGGATTTCAATGAGACCTTTGCCCCCGTTGCCAAGTTTAGCACCATTAGGTGCATTGTGAGTATTGGGGCAGCCATGGACTTGGAGATGCACCAAATGGATGTGAAGACGGCCTTTCTCAACCCCAAGTTGGAGGAGGTCATCTACATGGATCAACCCCTAGGCTTTGTGCAAGAAGGCCAAGGGCATCTCAAGTGCAAGTTGAAGAAGGCCCTTCCCGGATTGAAGCAATCGGGGAGAGCTTGGTATAGGGATATTGATGCTATGTTTGCAAGGAAGGGCTTCCAAAGAGGCTATGCTGATCACTCTTTGTACACCATGCAAAGTGGTGAGCATTTGGTGATTGTGATCCTCTATGTGGATGATCTGATCCTCCTTGCAAGTAGCATGACCAAGATGCTTGAAGTGAAGGATATGCTCAAGAAGGAGTATGAGATGACGGATCTTGGAGAGTTGAAGTATTGCCTTGGAGTGGAGTTCAAAAGGGATAGGGCTGCCCGCACCATCACTATGAGCCAACGCAAGTACCTTGAAGAAATTCTCAAGAGGTTCAACATGGAGGAGTGCAAAGCCATAGGTACACCACTTGAGAGTCATGGGAAGTTGCCCAAGCTCACGGATGCTGAATTTGATGAGGTGAGGGCTGAAATGCATGGTGTGCCTTACAAGGCAGCGGTGGGTTGCTTGATGTATGCCATGGTAGCCACAAGGCCTGATTTGGCCTTTCCGGTGAGTGTTGTGAGTCAACACACCTCCAAGTATGGCCCCAAGCATTGGGCTGCGGTGAAGAGGGTGATGAGGTACCTTCAAGGCACACTTGGGCTTAAGTTGCAACTTGGAGGTGGCAATGGGCTGAAGTTGCATGGCTTTTGTGATGCGGATTGGGCGGGTGATGAGGCGGATAGGAGATCCACCACCGGTTACGTGTTTATGCTTGGAGTGGGTGCCATTACTTGGAATTCCAAGAGGCAGCCCACCATAGCTCTTTCTACAACGGAGGCGGAATACATGGCCATGAGCCAATGCACCAAGGAGGCCATTTGGTTGAGGCAATTCTTGGCTGATGTTGGCCTTGTCCAAGTGGAGAGCACACCAATCTTGTGTGACAACCAAGGAGCCATTGCTTTGGCCAAGAATCCCACCCACCACTCTCGGACGAAGCACATTGATGTGCAACACCATTTCATTCGTGAACGAGTGGAGGCTGAGGTGATTGAGCTCAAGTATGTGCCTACCCAAGCTATGGTTGCTGATGTGCTAACCAAGTCCCTTGGGAAGCCACAACACCAAAGTTTGATTGAGAAGATGGGCCTTGGAGCCTTTGACCACTTGCAAAGTGGGAGTGTTGAAGAACATGTACATATTGTTGTAGACTATGTACATTCAGCCCTAGGAGTAGTGTTAGACTCTTAGTTCGACTTAGAGTCTCTTGGGTATTGCTTGTAGTCAAAGGCAGCCCATGGTGTTTAGTTATCCCATAATGTATGTGGATAACTAGTGAAAGGCTTCTACCTTATGTTCCACCCACTCATTGGGTTTGGTATCTTCCTACCATCTAAGTAAAGCCTTTCTTCCATTGAATACTTTGTAATCTCAATAGGTTATGGGCCCACGCACTTGGAGTTGCGTTTGAGGGAGAAGTTCAAATCATTTGGAGGAGATCTTGGAGCTTGGGGAGCAACTAGCCATTTGTCACTTTGTCACCTACAAACCATATGGTGTAAGTCAAGAACAAAAACAAACTTGGGAGTGTATTTTTTTTTACAAAAGAAGCAAGTGATTTGTTCTTTTCTTGGACATTTGTTGGCTGGTTTGTGAGGTTTTGAGTACATTTTGCGTGTGAGTTTGCTCATGGTAGTAATCAGACCTAGTGAGGGCTGATTTGTGCTCCAATTTTGAGTTTGTGCTTAGAGGTGCACATTGGGAGCCCATTGAGGCTGATTGTGCACTTGGGTGCATTGTGGATTGTGATTTGGCAAATTGCAATCTAGTGAGAGTAATTTGTGAGCCTTGGAGCATTTTTTTTGTTGCTTGTGGCATTTGCCATCCATTGTGGGCTGATTAGTGCCCTTGTGAGTGTGTGAGGCGAATTAGTGGACTTGGTGAATCCAAGAGGTCTGAATTGTGCTCTTGTGAGATTTGTGGAGCCAATTAGGGTTCTTTTGTGTTTTGGTGAACCAACTAGGGTTGTTGGAGACCAATGTTGTCCTTGTGGTGTGAATTGTGAGTAGTAGCTCCATCTAGGGCGGATTGCAAGTCTTGAGCTTCTTAGGGTGTGGAGTACCCAATTTGGGAGGAGCATTGGAAGTGTGTTTGCTGATTTGAAGTAGCACTTGCCCATGATGTGCATGTGGTGATTTTGAACTTCATTAGGGTCTGAATTTGTGTGGAGAGGAGTCCTTGCACTTGTGAGGAGTGTTTGGTGGATCTTAGGGTGTGAAGGATCTTGGGAGGTGCTTGGAAGGGCTGATTGGTGTCATTTCAGCCCAATTGGCTTCCAAGTGCTTCATTGGAGGCTGAATTGAGTTTGTGAACTCTTGGAGACACATTGGGAGGCTGCCAACAAGTGGGAGGTGCTCCATCATGGCATCAAGTGGAGGAGAAGGCGTGCGCATCATTGACAAGTTCAATGGGGAGAACTTTGGCATGTGGAAGTTCAAGATGGAGATGATCCTTGCGGAGAAGGACTTGTGGGAGGTGGTGGATGGGAGTGAGGAGGCTCCAAGTGCAGATGCTGATCTAAACACCAAGAAGGCGTTTGAGAGGAAGGAGAAGAAGGCCTTTGCTCTCCTTGCCATCAACCTTGTGGACCGGCAAATTGCACACATTCGCCATTGCAAAGGACCAGCCCAAGCATGGACCACCCTTTGCAACATCCATGAGACCAAGAGCCTCTCCAACATCCTCTTTCTTAGGAGGAAGTTCTTCACTAGCAAGATGCAAGAGGAGGATGACTTGTTGGACCATGTCAACAAGATCAAGGCCCTTGCGGATGAGTTGGCTTGTTTGGAGGTGCCCGTGACGGATGGAGATATGGTGATGACCTTGTTGGAGAGCTTGCCACCGTCTTATGAGTTCCTCATCACCGCATTGGAGACAAGGCCTATGAAGGAGCTGACCATGGAGTTTGTGACGGCACGCTTGATGCATGAGGTGACCAAGCGCAAGGAGAATGAGTCCCAAGGAGAGGGATCAGCCCTTGTGTCAAGACATGGCAAAGGAGGCACCACCAAGGAGTTCAAGGAGACAAGGACATGCTTCAAGTGTGGCAAATCAGGCCACATTGCTAGGCATTGCAAGGTCAGCCAAGCCAAAGGCAAGGAGAGTGCACACCAAGCCTCCAAAGAGGAGGAGGATTTTGCTTTTGCCACCCAAGGAGGAGGGGACAAGGCCAACATGTTTACATGGATTGTGGATTCGGGGGCCACTCAACACATGACCAGCCATAGAGATGCCTTCCACACCTATCAACCCATTTCGGGGAAGAAGATTTATTTGGGAGACAATGGCATGGTGGAGGCCCTTGGCATGGGGACCATCATTGTGGAGGTGCAAGTGAAGGGGGAGACCAAGAGGATTCAGATCCATGAGGCCCTCCATGTCCCCAAGTTGCATGCCAACTTGCTTTCGGTGAACAAATTGTCTTTGGGAGGGTTGAAAGTGCATTTTAACAATGTGGGTTGTGTTGTGAGGTCACCAAGTGGAGTGTTGATTGCATCAGCCCCTCGTGAGGGCAATTTGTACCTCCTCCACTTCACCAAGGTGAATGGCACCTCCTTGGCATGTGTTGCCCAAGGATCAGCCCATGGAGACCTTGTGGAGCTTTGGCATAGGAGGCTTGGACACTTGAATGTGAAGAGCATGAAGAGCCTCCAACACCTAGTGAAGGGGCTGAACCTCTCTTCTTGCAAGCATGATTGGAGTTCAATGGTGTGCAAGGGGTGCATTGAGGGCAAGCTAGCAAGGCAGCCCTTCCCCAAGGATGGGGCAACCCGGGCCACCAAGCCATTGGAGCTTGTGCATTCCGATGTGTGCGGGCCAATGAAGACCACCACCATAGGAGGAGCAAGGTATTTTTTGACATTTATTGATGATTTCTCACGCAAGGTGTGGGTGTATATGCTGAAGTGCAAGAGTGAGGTGTTTGGGCGTTTTGAGACTTGGAAGGCCCTTGTGGAGGCCCAATCTGATTGCAAGGTGAAGGTGCTGCGGTCGGATAATGGAGGGGAGTATGTGTCCAAGGCCTTTGAGGAGTCCTTGAAGGCCCATGGCATTGAGCACCACACATCAGCACCTTACACCCCTCAACAAAACGGCGTAGCGGAGCGTGCAAATCGCACCATTGTGGAGATGGCAAGGTCCATGATTCATGCTCAAGGGCTGAAGTTTGAGCTTTGGGGTGAGGCGGTGTCTACAGCGGTTTATACAAGGAACCGGTGCCCCACCCAAGCCTTGACAAGCATGACACCCCAAGAAGCTTGGAGTGGGATTAGGCCCCATGTGTCTCACATGCGCATCTTTGGGTGCATTGCCTATGCCTTGGTTCCAAGTGCCAAGAGGACCAAGTTGGATGCCAAGGGCATCAAGTGTCTTTTCCTTGGCTATTGTGAGGGCACCAAGGCTTATAGGCTGATGTGTGTGGAGAGCAAGAAGATCATCAAGAGTCGAGATGTGACCTTCTTGGAGGATGGAGGTGCTGATCCCAAGCTCTTGGAGATGAGCCCAAGTGGGAGCAATGGAGGACCAGCCCAAAAGGTGGGCACAACTCCAAGAGTGCACCTAGAAGATGAAGATGAAGATGAAGAGCAAGGAAGGGAAGATGAAGACTTGGTGGAGCCCAAGAAGAAGGTGGCCACACCCCAAGTGAAGAGATCAGCAATTCCTTCTCCAAGCACTTCACCAAGGGTGCAAGAGCATGATCAGCCCTTGGGAGATGAAGATCAGCCCATGGAAGAGCAAGATCAGACCGTGGAGGAGCCCCGTTATCCAACAAGGACCCGCAAGCCCCTTGGAGATTGGTGGCTGAATCACATTCTTCCTCCACAAAGTGAAGATCAAGCCAATGTGGCTTTCCTTGGAGATCCATCTACACTTGGAGAGGTGCTGAATTGTGAAGATGCAAGCAAGTGGGAGTTGGCCATGCAAGAGGAGTACAAGGCCCTCATTGACAAAGGCACATGGGATCTTGCACCCCTCCCTTCTGTTGAAGAACATGTACATATTGTTGTAGACTATGTACATTCAGCCCTAGGAGTAGTGTTAGACTCTTAGTTCGACTTAGAGTCTCTTGGGTATTGCTTGTAGTCAAAGGCAGCCCATGGTGTTTAGTTATCCCATAATGTATGTGGATAACTAGTGAAAGGCTTCTACCTTATGTTCCACCCACTCATTGGGTTTGGTATCTTCCTACCATCTAAGTAAAGCCTTTCTTCCATTGAATACTTTGTAATCTCAATAGGTTATGGGCCCACGCACTTGGAGTTGCGTTTGAGGGAGAAGTTCAAATCATTTGGAGGAGATCTTGGAGCTTGGGGAGCAACTAGCCATTTGTCACTTTGTCACCTACAATCCATATGGTGTAAGTCAAAAACAAAAACAAACTTGGGAGTGAATTTTTTTTTTACAAAAGAAGCAAGTGTTTTGTTCTTTTCTTGGACATTTGTTGGCTGGTTTGTGAGGTTTTGAGTACATTTTGGGTGTGAGTTTGCTCATGGTAGTAATCAGACCTAGTGAGGGCTGATTTGTGCTCCAATTTTGAGTTTGTGCTTAGAGGTGCACATTGGGAGCCCATTGAGGCTGATTGTGCACTTGGGTGCATTGTGGATTGTGATTTGGCAAATTGCAATCTAGTGAGAGTAATTTGTGAGCCTTGGAAGAATTTTTTTGTTGCTTGAGGCATTTGCCATCCATTGTGGGCTGATTAGTGCCCTTGTGAGTGTGTGAGGCGAATTAGTGGACTTGGTGAATCCAAGAGGGCTGAATTGTGCTCTTGTGAGATTTGTGGAGCCTATTAGGGTTCTTTTGTGTTTTGGTGAACCAATTAGGGTTGTTGGAGACCAATGTTGTCCTTGTGGTGTGAATTGTGAGGAGTAGCTCCATCTAGGGCTGATTGCAAGTCTTGAGCTTCTTAGGGTGTGGAGTACCCAATTTGGGAGGAGCATTGGAAGTGTGTTTGCTGATTGGAAGTAGCACTTGCCCATGATGTGCATGTGGTGATTTTGAGCTTCATTAGGGTCTGAATTGGTGTTTAGAGGAGTCCTTGCACTTGTGAGGAGTGTTTTGGTCGTTCTTAGGGTGTGAAGGATCTTTGGAGGTGCTTGGAAGGGCTGATTGGTGTCATTTCAGCCCAATTGGCTTCCAAGTGCTTCATTGGAGGCTGAATTGAGTTTGTGAACTCTTGGAGACACTTGGGAGGCTGCCAACAAGTGGGAGGTGCTCCATCATGGCATCAAGTGGAGGAGAAGGCATGCGCATCATTGACAAGTTCAATGGGGAGAACTTTGGCATGTGGAAGTTCAAGATGGAGATGATCCTTGCGGAGAAGGACTTGTGGGAGGTGGTGGATGGGAGTGAGGAGGCTCCAAGTGCAGATGCTGATCTAAACACCAAGAAGGCGTTTGAGAGGAAGGAGAAGAAGGCCTTTGCTCTCCTTGCCATCAACCTTGTGGACCGGCAAATTGCACACATTCGCCATTGCAAAGGACCAGCCCAAGCATGGACCACCCTTTGCAACATCCATGAGACCAAGAGCCTCTCCAACATCCTCTTTCTTAGGCGCAAGTTCTTCACTAGCAAGATGCAAGAGGAGGATGACTTGTTGGACCATGTCAACAAGATCAAGGCCCTTGCGGATGAGTTGGCTTGTTTGGAGGTGCCCGTGACGGATGGAGATATGGTGATGACCTTGTTGGAGAGCTTGCCACCGTCTTATGAGTTCCTCATCACCGCATTGGAGACAAGGCCTATGAAGGAGCTGACCATGGAGTTTGTCACGGCACGCTTGATGCATGAGGTGACCAAGCGCAAGGAGAATGAGTCCCAAGGAGAGGGATCAGCCCTTGTGTCAAGACATGGCAAAGGAGGCCACACCAAGGAGTTCAAGGAGACAAGGACATGCTTCAAGTGTGGCAAATCAGGCCACATTGCTAGGCATTGCAAGGTCAGCCAAGCCAAAGGCAAGGAGAGTGCACACCAAGCCTCCAAAGAGGAGGAGGAGGAGGATTTTGCTTTTGCCACTCAAGGAGGAGGGGACAAGGCCACCATGTTTACATGGATTGTGGATTCGGGGGCCACTCAACACATGACCAGCCATAGAGATGCCTTCCACACCTATCAACCCATTTCGGGGAAGAAGATTTATTTGGGAGACAATGGCATGGTGGAGGCCCTTGGCATGGGGACCATCATTGTGGAGGTGCAAGTGAAGGGGGAGACCAAGAGGATTCAGATCCATGAGGCCCTCCATGTCCCCAAGTTGCATGCCAACTTGCTTTCGGTGAGCAAATTGTCTTTGGGAGGTTTGAAAGTGCATTTTAACAATGTGGGGTGTGTTGTGAGGTCACCAAGTGGAGTGTTGATTGCATCAGCCCCTCGTGAGGGCAATTTGTACCTCCTCCACTTCACCAAGGTGAATGGCACCTCCTTGGCATGTGTTGCCCAAGGATCAGCCCATGGAGACCTTGTGGAGCTTTGGCATAGGAGGCTTGGACACTTGAATGTGAAGAGCATGAAGAGCCTCCAATGTTGAAGAACATGTACATATTGTTGTAGACTATGTACATTCAGCCCTAGGAGTAGTGTTAGACTCTTAGTTAGACTTAGAGTCTCTTGGGTATTGCTTGTAGTCAAAGGCAGCCCATGGTGATTAGTTATCCCATAATGTATGTGGATAACTAGTGAAAGGCTTCTACCTTATGTACAACCCACTCAAGGGGTTTGGTATCTTCCTACCATCTAAGTAAAGCCTTTCTTCCATTGAATACTTTGTAATCTCAATAGGTTATGGGCCCACGCACTTGGAGTTGCGTTTGAGGGAGAAGTTCAAATCATTTGGAGGAGATCTTGGAGCTTGGGGAGCAACTAGCCATTTGTCACTTTGTCACCTACAAACCATATGGTGTAAGTCAAAAACAAAAACAAACTTGGGAGTGAATTTTTTTTACAAAAGAAGCAAGTGTTTTGTTCTTTTCTTGGACATTTGTTGGCTGGTTTGTGAGGTTTTGAGTACATTTTGGGTGTGAGTTTGCTCATGGTAGTAATCAGACCTAGTGAGGGCTGATTTGTGCTCCAATTTTGAGTTTGTGCTTAGAGGTGTACATTGGGAGCCCATTGAGGCTGATTGTGCACTTGGGTGCATTGTGGATTGTGATTTGGCAAATTGCAATCTAGTGAGAGTAATTTGTGAGCCTTGGAAGCATTTTTTTTGTTGCTTGAGGCATTTGCCATCCATTGTGGGCTGATTAGTGCCCTTGTGAGTGTGTGAGGCGAATTAGTGGACTTGGTGAATCCAAGAGGGCTGAATTGTGCTTTTGTGAGATTTGTGGAGCCAATTAGGTCTTTTTTGGTGGTTTGGTTATCCAACTAGGGTTGTTGGAGACCAATGTTGTCCTTGTGGTGTGAATTGTGAGTAGTAGCTCCATCTAGGGCTGATTGCAAGTCTTGAGCTTCTTAGGGTGTGGAGTACCCAATTTGGGAGGAGCATTGGAAGTGTGTTTGCTGATTGGAAGTAGCACTTGCCCATGATGTGCATGTGGTGATTTTGAGCTTCATTAGGGTCTGAATTTGTGTTTGGAGGAGTCCTTGCACTTGTGAGGAGTGTTTGGTGGATCTTAGGGTGTGAAGGATCTTTGGAGGTGCTTGGAAGGGCTGATTGGTGTCATTTCAGCCCAATTGGCTTCCAAGTGCTTCATTGGAGGCTGAATTGAGTTTGTGAACTCTTGGAGACACTTGGGAGGCTGCCAACAAGTGGGAGGTGCTCCATCATGGCATCAAGTGGAGGAGAAGGCAGGCGCATCATTGACAAGTTCAATGGGGAGACCAAGAGGATTCAGATCCATGAGGCCCTCCATGTCCCCAAGTTGCATGCCAACTTGCTTTCGGTGAGCAAATTGTCTTTGGGAGGGTTGAAAGTGCATTTTAACAATGTGGGTTGTGTTGTGAGGTCACCAAGTGGAGTCTTGATTGCATCAGCCCCTCGTGAGGGCAATTTGTACCTCCTCCACTTCACCAAGGTGAATGGCACCTCCTTGGCATGTGTTGCCCAAGGATCAGCCCATGGAGACCTTGTGGAGCTTTGGCATAGGAGGCTTGGACACTTGAATGTGAAGAGCATGAAGAGCCTCCAACACCTAGTGAAGGGGCTGAACCTCTCTTCTTGCAAGCATGATTGGAGTTCTATGGTGTGCAAGGGGTGTATTGAGGGCAAGCAAGCAAGGCAGCCCTTCCCCAAGGATGGGGCAACCCGGGCCACCAAGCCATTGGAGCTTGTGCATTCCGATGTGTGCGGGCCAATGAAGACCACCACCATAGGAGGAGCAAGGTATTTTGTGACATTTATTGATGATTTCTCACGCAAGGTGTGGGTGTATATGCTGAAGTGCAAGAGTGAGGTGTTTGGGCGATTTGAGACTTGGAAGGCCCTTGTGGAGGCCCAATCAGATTGCAAGGTGAAGGTGCTGCGGTCGGATAATGGAGGGGAGTATGTGTCCAAGGCCTTTGAGGAGTACTTGAAGGCCCATGGCATTGAGCACCACACATCAGCACCTTACACCCCTCAACAAAACGGCGTAGCGGAGCGTGCCAATCGCACCATTGTGGAGATGGCAAGGTCCATGATTCATGCTCAAGGGCTGAAGTTTGAGCTTTGGGGTGAGGCGGTGTCTACAGCGGTTTATACAAGGAACCGGTGCCCCACACAAGCCTTGACAAGCATGACACCCCAAGAAGCTTGGAGTGGGATTAGGCCCCATGTGTCTCACATGCGCATTTTTGGGTGCATTGCCTATGCCTTGGTTCCAAGTGCCAAGAGGACCAAGTTGGATGCCAAGGGCATCAAGTGTCTTTTCCTTGGCTATTGTGAGGGCACCAAGGCTTATAGGCTGATGTGTGTGGAGAGCAAGAAGATCATCAAGAGTCGAGATGTGACCTTCTTGGAGGATGGAGGTGCTGATCCCAAGCTCTTGGAGATGAGCCCAAGTGGGAGCAATGGAGGACCAGCCCAAAAGGTGGGCACAACTCCAAGAGTGCACCTAGAAGATGAAGATGAAGATGAAGAGCAAGGAGGGGAAGATGAAGACTTGGTGGAGCCCAAGAAGAAGGTGGCCACACCCCAAGTGAAGAGATCAGCAATTCCTTCTCCAAGCACTTCACCAAGGGTGCAAGAGCATGATCAGCCCTTGGGAGATGAAGATCAGCCCATGGAAGAGCAAGATCAGACCGTGGAGGAGCCCCGTTATCCAACAAGGACCCGCAAGCCCCTTGGAGATTGGTGGCTGAATCACATTCTTCCTCCACAAAGTGAAGATCAAGCCAATGTGGCTTTCCTTGGAGATCCATCTACACTTGGAGAGGTGCTGAATTGTGAAGATGCAAGCAAGTGGGAGTTGGCCATGCAAGAAGAGTACAAGGCCCTCATTGACAAAGGCACATGGGATCTTGCACCCCTCCCTTCCAAGAGATCAAGTGTGGGTTGTAAGTGGGTTTTCTCCACCAAAAGGGATGCTTTGGGTCACATTTTGAGGTACAAGGCAAGGCTGGTTGCTAGGGGGTTTTCTCAAGTGGAAGGGGTGGATTTCAATGAGACCTTTGCCCCCGTTGCCAAGTTTAGCACCATTAGGTGCATTGTGAGTATTGGGGCAGCCATGGACTTGGAGATGCACCAAATGGATGTGAAGACGGCCTTTCTCAACCCCAAGTTGGAGGAGGTCATCTACATGGATCAGCCCCTAGGCTTTGTGCAAGAAGGCCAAGGGCATCTCAAGTGCAAGTTGAAGAAGGCCCTTCCCGGATTGAAGCAATCGGGGAGAGCTTGGTATAGGGATATTGATGCAATGTTTGCAAGGAAGGGCTTCCAAAGAGGCTATGCTGATCACTCTTTGTACACCATGCAAAGTGGTGAGCATTTGGTGATTGTGATCCTCTATGTGGATGATCTGATCCTCCTTGCAAGTAGCATGACCAAGATGCTTGAAGTGAAGGATATGCTCAAGAAGGAGTATGAGATGACGGATCTTGGAGAGTTGAAGTATTGCCTTGGAGTGGAGTTCAAGAGGGATAGGGCTGCCCGCACCATCACTATGAGCCAACGCAAGTACCTTGAAGAGATTCTCAAGAGGTTCAACATGGAGGAGTGCAAAGCCATAGGTACACCACTTGAGAGTCATGGGAAGTTGCCCAAGCTCACGGATGCTGAATTTGAAGAGGTGAGGGCTGAAATGCATGGTGTGCCTTACAAGGCAGCGGTGGGTTGTTTGATGTATGCCATGGTAGCCACAAGGCCTGATTTGGCCTTTCCGGTGAGTGTTGTGAGTCAACACACCTCCAAGTATGGCCCCAAGCATTGGGCTGCGGTGAAGAGGGTGATGAGGTACCTTCAAGGCACACTTGGGCTGAAGTTGCAACTTGGAGGTGCCAATGGGTTGAAGTTGCATGGCTTTTGTGATGCGGATTGGACGGGTGATGAGGCGGATAGGAGATCCACCACCGGCTACGTGTTTATGCTTGGAGTGGGTGCCATTACTTGGAATTCCAAGAGGCAGCCCACCATAGCTCTTTCTACAACGGAGGCGGAATACATGGCCATGAGCCAATGCACCAAGGAGGCCATTTGGTTGAGGCAACTCTTGGCTGATGTTGGCCTTGTCCAAGTGGAGAGCACACAAATCTTGTGTGACAACCAAGGAGCCATTGCTTTGGCCAAGAATCCCACCCACCACTCTCGGACGAAGCACATTGATGTGCAACACCATTTCATTCGTGAACGAGTGGAGGCTGAGGTGATTGAGCTCAAGTATGTGCCTACCCAAGCTATGGTTGCTGATGTGCTGACCAAGTCCCTTGGGAAGCCACAACACCAAAGTTTGATTGAGAAGATGGGCCTTGGAGCCTTTGACCACTTGCAAAGTGGGAGTGTTGAAGAACATGTACATATTGTTGTAGACTATGTACATTCAGCCCTAGGAGTAGTGTTAGACTCTTAGTTAGACTTAGAGTCTCTTGGGTATTGCTTGTAGTCAAAGGCAGCCCATGGTGATTAGTTATCCCATAATGTATGTGGATAACTAGTGAAAGGCTTCTACCTTATGTACAACCCACTCAAGGGGTTTGGTATCTTCCTACCATCTAAGTAAAGCCTTTCTTCCATTGAATACTTTGTAATCTCAATATCCAACACCTAGTGAAGGGGCTGAACCTCTCTTCTTGCAAGCATGATTGGAGTTCTATGGTGTGCAAGGGGTGCATTGAGGGCAAGCAAGCAAGGCAGCCCTTCCCCAAGGATGGGGCAACCCGGGCCACCAAGCCATTGGAGCTTGTGCATTCCGATGTGTGCGGGCCAATGAAGACCACCACCATAGGAGGAGCAAGGTATTTTTTGACATTTATTGATGATTTCTCACGCAAGGTGTGGGTGTATATGCTGAAGTGCAAGAGTGAGGTGTTTGGGCGATTTGAGACTTGGAAGGCCCTTGTGGAGGCCCAATCAGATTGCAAGGTGAAGGTGCTGCGGTCGGATAATGGAGGGGAGTATGTGTCCAAGGCCTTTGAGGAGTACTTGAAGGCCCATGGCATTGAGCACCACACATCAGCACCTTACACCCCTCAACAAAACGGCGTAGCGGAGCGTGCAAATCGCACCATTGTGGAGATGGCAAGGTCCATGATTCATGCTCAAGGGCTGAAGTTTGAGCTTTGGGGTGAGGCGGTGTCTACAGCGGTTTATACAAGAAACCGGTGCCCCACACAAGCCTTGCCAAGCATGACACCCCAAGAAGCTTGGAGTGGGATTAGGCCCCATGTGTCTCACATGCGCATTTTTGGGTGCATTGCCTATGCCTTGGTTCCAAGTGCCAAGAGGACCAAGTTGGATGCCAAGGGCATCAAGTGTCTTTTCCTTGGCTATTGTGAGGGCACCAAGGCTTATAGGCTGATGTGTGTGGAGAGCAAGAAGATCATCAAGAGTCGAGATGTGACCTTCTTGGAGGATGGAGGTGCTGATCCCAAGCTCTTGGAGATGAGCCCAAGTGGGAGCAATGGAGGACCAGCCCAAAAGGTGGGCACAACTCCAAGAGTGCACCTAGAAGATGAAGATGAAGAGCAAGAGCAAGGAGGGGAAGATGAAGACTTGGTGGAGCCCAAGAAGAAGGTGGCCACACCCCAAGCGAAGAGATCAGCAATTCCTTCTCCAAGCACTTCACCAAGGGTGCAAGAGCATGATCAGCCCTTGGTAGATGAAGATCAGCCCATGGAAGAGCAAGATCAGACCGTGGAGGAGCCCCGTTATCCAACAAGGACCCGCAAGCCCCTTGGAGATTGGTGGCTGAATCACATTCTTCCTCCACAAAGTGAAGATCAAGCCAATGTGGCTTTCCTTGGAGATCCATCTACACTTGGAGAGGTGCTGAATTGTGAAGATGCAAGCAAGTGGGAGTTGGCCATGCAAGAGGAGTACAAGGCCCTCATTGACAAAGGCACATGGGATCTTGCACCCCTCCCTTCCAAGAGATCAAGTGTGGGTTGTAAGTGGGTTTTCTCCACCAAAAGGGATGCTTTGGGTCACATTTTGAGGTACAAGGCAAGGCTGGTTGCTAGGGGGTTTTCTCAAGTGGAAGGGGTGGATTTCAATGAGACCTTTGCCCCCGTTGCCAAGTTTAGCACCATTAGGTGCATTGTGAGTATTGGGGCAGCCATGGACTTGGAGATGCACCAAATGGATGTGAAGACGGCCTTTCTCAACCCCAAGTTGGAGGAGGTCATCTACATGGATCAGCCCCTAGGCTTTGTGCAAGAAGGCCAAGGGCATCTCAAGTGCAAGTTGAAGAAGGCCCTCCCCGGATTGAAGCAATCGGGGAGAGCTTGGTATAGGGATATTGATGCAATGTTTGCAAGGAAGGGCTTCCAAAGAGGCTATGCTGATCACTCTTTGTACACCATGCAAAGTGGTGAGCATTTGGTGATTGTGATCCTCTATGTGGATGATCTGATCCTCCTTGCAAGTAGCATGACCAAGATGCTTGAAGTGAAGGATATGCTCAAGAAGGAGTATGAGATGACGGATCTTGGAGAGTTGAAGTATTGCCTTGGAGTGGAGTTCAAGAGGGATAGGGCTGCCCGCACCATCACTATGAGCCAACGCAAGTACCTTGAAGAGATTCTCAAGAGGTTCAACATGGAGGAGTGCAAAGCCATAGGTACACCACTTGAGAGTCATGGGAAGTTGCCCAAGCTCACGGATGCTGAATTTGATGAGGTGAGGGCTGAAATGCATGGTGTGCCTTACAAGGCAGCGGTTGGTTGTTTGATGTATGCCATGGTAGCCACAAGGCCTGATTTGGCCTTTCCGGTGAGTGTTGTGAGTCAACACACCTCCAAGTATGGCCCCAAGCATTGGGCTGCGGTGAAGAGGGTGATGAGGTACCTTCAAGGCACACTTGGGCTGAAGTTGCAACTTGGAGGTGCCAATGGGCTGAAGTTGCATGGCTTTTGTGATGCGGATTGGGCGGGTGATGAGGCGGATAGGAGATCCACCACCGGCTACGTGTTTATGCTTGGAGTGGGTGCCATTACTTGGAATTCCAAGAGGCAGCCCACCATAGCTCTTTCTACAACGGAGGCGGAATACATGGCCATGAGCCAATGCACCAAGGAGGCCATTTGGTTGAGGCAACTCTTGGCTGATGTTGGCCTTGTCCAAGTGGAGAGCACACCAATCTTGTGTGACAACCAAGGAGCCATTGCTTTGGCCAAGAATCCCACCCACCACTCTCGGACGAAGCACATTGATGTGCAACACCATTTCATTCGTGAACGAGTGGAGGCTGAGGTGATTGAGCTCAAGTATGTGCCTACCCAAGCTATGGTTGCTGATGTGCTAACCAAGTCCCTTGGGAAGCCACAACACCAAAGTTTGATTGAGAAGATGGGCCTTGGAGCCTTTGACCACTTGCAAAGTGGGAGTGTTGAAGAACATGTACATATTGTTGTAGACTATGTACATTCAGCCCTAGGAGTAGTGTTAGACTCTTAGTTAGACTTAGAGTCTCTTGGGTATTGCTTGTAGTCAAAGGCAGCCCATGGTGTTTAGTTATCCCATAATGTATGTGGATAACTAGTGAAAGGCTTCTACCTTATGTTCCACCCACTCATTGGGTTTGGTATCTTCCTACCATCTAAGTAAAGCCTTTCTTCCATTGAATACTTTGTAATCTCAATACCTTCCAAGAGATCAAGTGTGGGTTGTAAGTGGGTTTTCTCCACCAAAAGGGATGCTTTGGGTCACATTTTGAGGTACAAGGCAAGGCTGGTTGCTAGGGGGTTTTCTCAAGTGGAAGGGGTGGATTTCAATGAGACCTTTGCCCCCGTTGCCAAGTTTAGCACCATTAGGTGCATTGTGAGTATTGGGGCAGCCATGGACTTGGAGATGCACCAAATGGATGTGAAGACGGCCTTTCTCAACCCCAAGTTGGAGGAGGTCATCTACATGGATCAGCCCCTAGGCTTTGTGCAAGAAGGCCAAGGGCATCTCAAGTGCAAGTTGAAGAAGGCCCTTCCCGGATTGAAGCAATCCGGGAGAGCTTGGTATAGGGATATTGATGCAATGTTTGCAAGGAAGGGCTTCCAAAGAGGCTCTGCTGATCACTCTTTATACACCATGCAAAGTGGTGAGCATTTGGTGATTGTGATCCTCTATGTGGATGATCTGATCCTCCTTGCAAGTAGCATGACCAAGATGCTTGAAGTGAAGGATATGCTCAAGAAGGAGTATGAGATGACGGATCTTGGAGAGTTGAAGTATTGCCTTGGAGTGGAGTTCAAGAGGGATAGGGCTGCCCGCACCATCACTATGAGCCAACGTGTTGAAGATCATGTACATATTGTTGTAGACTATGTGTTGAAGAACATGTACATATTGTTGTAGACTATGTACATTCAGCCCTAGGAGTAGTGTTAGACTCTTAGTTAGCCTTAGAGTCTCTTGGGTATTGCTTGTAGTCAAAGGCAGCCCATGGTGATTAGTTATCCCATAATGTATGTGGATAACTAGTGAAAGGCTTCTACCTTATGTACAACTCACTCAAGGGGTTTGGTATCTTCCTACCATCTAAGTAAAGCCTTTCTTCCATTGAATACTTTGTAATCTCAATAGGTTATGGGTGTTGAAGAACATGTACATATTGTTGTAGACTATGTACATTCAGCCCTAGGAGTAGTGTTAGACTCTTAGTTAGACTTAGAGTCTCTTGGGTATTGCTTGTAGTCAAAGGCAGCCCATGGTGATTAGTTATCCCATAATGTATGTGGATAACTAGTGAAAGGCTTCTACCTTATGTACAACCCACTCAAGGGGTTTGGTATCTTCCAACCATCTAAGTAAAGCCTTTCTTCCATTGAATACTTTGTAATCTCAATAGGTTATGGGCCCACGCACTTGGAGTTCGTTTGAGGGAGAAGTTCAAATCATTTGGAGGAGATCTTGGAGCTTGGGGAGCAACTAGCCATTTGTCACTTTGTCACCTACAAACCATATGGTGTAAGTCAAAAACAAAAACAAACTTGGGAG
Source organism: Rhytidiadelphus loreus (assembly GCA_947034895.1). Classification (NCBI taxonomy): domain Eukaryota; kingdom Viridiplantae; phylum Streptophyta; class Bryopsida; order Hypnales; family Hylocomiaceae; genus Rhytidiadelphus; species Rhytidiadelphus loreus. The sequence continues at coordinate 48,234,457 of OX344761.1, read as the reverse complement.
TGAATTTTTTTTTACAAAAGAAGGAAGTGTTTTGTTCTTTTCTTGGACATTTGTTGGCTGGTTTGTGAGGTTTTGAGTACATTTTGGGTGTGAGTTTGCTCATGGTAGTAATCAGACCTAGTGAGGGCTGATTTGTGCTCCAATTTTGAGTTTGTGCTTAGAGGTGTACATTGGGAGCCCATTGAGGCTGATTGTGCACTTGGGTGCATTGTGGATTGTGATTTGGCAAATTGCAATCTAGTGAGAGTAATTTATGAGCCTTGGAAGCATTTTTTTGTTGCTTGAGGCATTTGCCATCCATTGTGGGCTGATTAGTGCCCTTGTGAGTGTGTGAGGCGAATTAGTGGACTTGGTGAATCCAAGAGGGCTGAATTGTGCTCTTGTGAGATTTGTGGAGCCAATTAGGGTTCTTTTGTGTTTTGGTGATCCAACTAGGGTTGTTGGAGACCAATGTTGCCCTTGTGGTGTGAATTGTGAGTAGTAGCTCCATCTAGGGCGGATTGCAAGTCTTGAGCTTCTTAGGGTGTGGAGTACCCAATTTGGGAGGAGCATTGGAAGTGTGTTTGCTGATTTGAACTAGCACTTGCCCATGATGTGCATGTGGTGATTTTGAGCTTCATTAGGGTCTGAATTGGTGTTTAGAGGAGTCCTTGCACTTGTGAGGAGTGTTTGGTGGATCTTAGGGTGTGAAGGATCTTTGGAGGTGCTTGGAAGGGCTGATTGGTGTCATTTCAGCCCAATTGGCTTCCAAGTGCTTCATTGAAGGCTGAATTGAGTTTGTGAACTCTTGGAGACACTTGGGAGGCTGCCAACAAGTGGGAGGTGCTCCATCATGGCATCAAGTGGAGGAGAAGGCATGCGCATCATTGACAAGTTCAATGGGGAGAACTTTGGCATGTGGATGTTCAAGATGGAGATGATCCTTGCGGAGAAGGACTTGTGGGAGGTGGTGGATGGGAGTGAGGAGGCTCCAAGTGCAGATGCTGATCTAAACACCAAGAAGGCGTTTGAGAGGAAGGAGAAGAAGGCCTTTGCTCTCCTTGCCATCAACCTTGTGGACCGGCAAATTGCACACATTCGCCATTGCAAAGGACCAGCCCAAGCATGGACCACCCTTTGCAACATCCATGAGACCAAGAGCCTCTCCAACATCCTCTTTCTTAGGAGGAAGTTCTTCACTAGCAAGATGCAAGAGGAGGATGACTTGTTGGACCATGTCAACAAGATCAAGGCCCTTGCGGATGAGTTGGCTTGTTTGGAGGCACCCGTGACGGATGGAGATATGGTGATGACCTTGTTGGAGAGCTTGCCACCGTCTTATGAGTTCCTCATCACCGCATTGGAGACAAGGCCTATGAAGGAGCTCACCATGGAGTTTGTGACGGCCCGCTTGATGCATGAGGTGACCAAGCGCAAGGAGAATGAGTCCCAAGGAGAGGGATCAGCCCTTGTGTCAAGACATGGCAAAGGAGGCAACACCAAGGAGTTCAAGGAGACAAGGGATGCTTTGGGTCACATTTTGAGGTACAAGGCAAGGCTGGTTGCTAGGGGGTTTTCTCAAGTGGAAGGGGTGGATTTCAATGAGACCTTTGCCCCCGTTGCCAAGTTTAGCACCATTAGGTGCATTGTGAGTATTGGGGCAGCCATGGACTTGGAGATGCACCAAATGGATGTGAAGACGGCCTTTCTCAACCCCAAGTTGGAGGAGGTCATCTACATGGATCAGCCCCTAGGCTTTGTGCAAGAAGGCCAAGGGCATCTCAAGTGCAAGTTGAAGAAGGCCCTTCCCGGATTGAAGCAATCGGGGAGAGCTTGGTATAGGGATATTGATGCAATGTTTGCAAGGAAGGGCTTCCAAAGAGGCTATGCTGATCACTCTTTGTACACCATGCAAAGTGGTGAGCATTTGGTGATTGTGATCCTCTATGTGGATGATCTGATCCTCCTTGCAAGTAGCATGACCAAGATGCTTGAAGTGAAGGATATGCTCAAGAAGGAGTATGAGATGACGGATCTTGGAGAGTTGAAGTATTGCCTTGGAGTGGAGTTCAAGAGGGATAGGGCTGCCCGCACCATCACTATGAGCCAACGCAAGTACCTTGAAGAGATTCTCAAGAGGTTCAACATGGAGGAGTGCAAAGCCATAGGTACACCACTTGAGAGTCATGGGAAGTTGCCCAAGCTCACGGATGCTGAATTTGATGAGGTGAGGGCTGAAATGCATGGTGTGCCTTACAAGGCAGCGGTTGGTTGTTTGATGTATGCCATGGTAGCCACAAGGCCTGATTTGGCCTTTCCGGTGAGTGTTGTGAGTCAACACACCTCCAAGTATGGCCCCAAGCATTGGGCTGCGGTGAAGAGGGTGATGAGGTACCTTCAAGGCACACTTGGGCTTAAGTTGCAACTTGGAGGTGCCAATGGGCTGAAGTTGCATGGCTTTTGTGATGCGGATTGGGCGGGTGATGAGGCGGATAGGAGATCCACCACCGGCTACGTGTTTATGCTTGGAGTGGGTGCCATTACTTGGAATTCCAAGAGGCAGCCCACCATAGCTCTTTCTACAACGGAGGCGGAATACATGGCCATGAGCCAATGCACCAAGGAGGCCATTTGGTTGAGGCAACTCTTGGCTGATGTTGGCCTTGTCCAAGTGGAGAGCACACAAATCTTGTGTGACAACCAAGGAGCCATTGCTTTGGCCAAGAATCCCACCCACCACTCTCGGACGAAGCACATTGATGTGCAACACCATTTCATTCGTGAACGAGTGGAGGCTGAGGTGATTGAGCTCAAGTATGTGCCTACCCAAGCTATGGTTGCTGATGTGCTAACCAAGTCCCTTGGGAAGCCACAACACCAAAACTTGATTGAGAAGATGGGCCTTCGCGCCTTTGACCACTTGCAAAGTGGGAGTGTTGAAGATCATGTACATATTGTTGTAGACTATGTACATTCAGCCCTAGGAGTAGTGTTAGACTCTTAGTTAGACTTAGAGTCTCTTGGGTATTGCTTGTAGTCAAAGGCAGCCCATGGTGATTAGTTATCCCATAATGTATGTGGATAACTAGTGAAAGGCTTCTACCTTATGTTCCACCCACTCATTGGGTTTGGTATCTTCCTACCATCTAAGTAAAGCCTTTCTTCCATTGAATACTTTGTAATCTCAATACTTCTCCGCAAGGATCATCTCCATCTTGAACTTCCACATGCCAAAGTTCTCCCCATTGAACTTGTCAATGATGCGCACGCCTTCTCCTCCACTTGATGCCATGATGGAGCACCTCCCACTTGTTGGCAGCCTCCAATGTGTCTCCAAGAGTTCACAAACTCAATTCAGCCTCCAATGAAGCACTTGGAAGCCAATTGGGCTGAAATGACACCAATCAGCCCTTCCAAGCACCTCCAAAGATCCTTCACACCCTAAGATCCACCAAACACTCCTCACAAGTGCAAGGACTATTGAGATTACAAAGTATTCAATGGAAGAAAGGCTTTACTTAGATGGTAGGAAGATACCAAACCCCTTGAGTGGGTTGTACATAAGGTAGAAGCCTTTCACTAGTTATCCACATACATTATGGGATAACTAATCACCATGGGCTGCCTTTGACTACAAGCAATACCCAAGAGACTCTAAGTCTAACTAAGAGTCTAACACTACTCCTAGGGCTGAATGTACATAGTCTACAACAATATGTACATGATCTTCAACACTCCCACTTTGCAAGTGGTCAAAGGCGCGAAGGCCCATCTTCTCAATCAAGTTGTGGTGTTGTGGCTTCCCAAGGGACTTGGTCAGCACATCAGCAACCATAGCTTGGGTAGGCACATACTTGAGCTCAATCACCTCAGCCTCCACTCGTTCACGAATGAAATGGTGTTGCACATCAATGTGCTTCGTCCGAGAGTGGTGGGTGGGATTCTTGGCCAAAGCAATGGCTCCTTGGTTGTCACACAAGATTGGTGTGCTCTCCACTTGGACAAGGCCAACATCAGCCAAGAGTTGCCTCAACCAAATGGCCTCCTTGGTGCATTGGCTCATGGCCATGTATTCCGCCTCCGTTGTAGAAAGAGCTATAGTGGGCTGCCTCTTGGAATTCCAAGTAATGGCACCCACTCCAAGCATAAACACGTAACCGGTGGTGGATCTCCTATCCGCCTCATCACCCGCCCAATCCGCATCACAAAAGCCATGCAACTTCAGCCCATTGGCACCTCCAAGTTGCAACTTAAGCCCAAGTGTGCCTTGAAGGTACCTCATCACCCTCTTCACCGCAGCCCAATGCTTGGGGCCATACTTGGAGGTGTGTTGACTCACAACACTCACCGGAAAGGCCAAATCAGGCCTTGTGGCTACCATGGCATACATCAAACAACCAACCGCTGCCTTGTAAGGCACACCATGCATTTCAGCCCTCACCTCATCAAATTCAGCATCCGTGAGCTTGGGCAACTTCCCATGACTCTCAAGTGGTGTACCTATGGCTTTGCACTCCTCCATGTTGAACCTCTTGAGAATTTCTTCAAGGTACTTGCGTTGGCTCATAGTGATGGTGCGGGCAGCCCTATCCCTCTTGAACTCCACTCCAAGGCAATACTTCAACTCTCCAAGATCCGTCATCTCATACTCCTTCTTGAGCATATCCTTCACTTCAAGCATCTTGGTCATGCTACTTGCAAGGAGGATCAGATCATCCACATAGAGGATCACAATCACCAAATGCTCACCACTTTGCATGGTGTACAAAGAGTGATCAGCATAGCCTCTTTGGAAGCCCTTCCTTGCAAACATTGCATCAATATCCCTATACCAAGCTCTCCCCGATTGCTTCAATCCGGGAAGGGCCTTCTTCAACTTGCACTTGAGATGCCCTTGGCCTTCTTGCACAAAGCCTAGGGGCTGATCCATGTAGATGACCTCCTCCAACTTGGGGTTGAGAAAGGCCGTCTTCACATCCATTTGGTGCATCTCCAAGTCCATGGCTGCCCCAATACTCACAATGCACCTAATGGTGCTAAACTTGGCAACGGGGGCAAAGGTCTCATTGAAATCCACCCCTTCCACTTGAGAAAACCCCCTAGCAACCAGCCTTGCCTTGTACCTCAAAATGTGACCCAAAGCATCCCTTTTGGTGGAGAAAACCCACTTACAACCCACACTTGATCTCTTGGAAGGGAGGGGTGCAAGATCCCATGTCCCTTTGTCAATGAGGGCCTTGTACTCCTCTTGCATGGCCAACTCCCACTTGCTTGCATCTTCACAATTCAGCACCTCTCCAAGTGTAGATGGATCTCCAAGGAAAGCCACATTGGCTTGATCTTCACTTTGTGGAGGAAGAATGTGATTTAGCCACCAATCTCCAAGGGGCTTGCGGGTCCTTGTTGGATAACGGGGCTCCTCCACGGTCTGATCTTGCTCTTCCATGGGCTGATCTTCATCTACCAAGGGCTGATCATGCTCTTGCACCCTTGGTGAAGTGCTTGGAGAAGGAATTGCTGATCTCTTCACTTGGGGTGTGGCCACCTTCTTCTTGGGCTCCACCAAGTCTTCATCTTCCCCTCCTTGCTCTTCATCTTCATCTTCATCTTCTAGGTGCACTCTTGGAGTTGTGCCCACCTTTTGGGCTGGTCCTCCATTGCTCCCACTTGGGCTCATCTCCAAGAGCTTGGGATCAGCACCTCCATCCTCCAAGAAGGTCACATCTCGACTCTTGATGATCTTCTTGCTCTCCACACACATCAGCCTATAAGCCTTGGTGCCCTCACAATAGCCAAGGAAAAGACACTTGATGCCCTTGGCATCCAACTTGGTCCTCTTGGCACTTGGAACCAAGGCATAGGCAATGCACCCAAAAATGCGCATGTGAGACACATGGGGCCTAATCCCACTCCAAGCTTCTTGGGGTGTCATGCTTGTCAAGGCTTGTGTGGGGCACCGGTTCCTTGTATAAACCGCTGTAGACACCGCCTCACCCCAAAGCTCAAACTTCAGCCCTTGAGCATGAATCATGGACCTTGCCATCTCCACAATGGTGCGATTTGCACGCTCCGCTACGCCGTTTTGTTGAGGGGTGTAAGGTGCTGATGTGTGGTGCTCAATGCCATGGGCCTTCAAGTACTCCTCAAAGGCCTTGGACACATACTCCCCTCCATTATCCGACCGCAGCACCTTCACCTTGCAATCTGATTGGGCCTCCACAAGGGCCTTCCAAGTCTCAAAACGCCCAAACACCTCACTCTTGCACTTCAGCATATACACCCACACCTTGCGTGAGAAATCATCAATAAATGTCAAAAAATACCTTGCTCCTCCTATGGTGGTGGTCTTCATTGGCCCGCACACATCGGAATGCACAAGCTCCAATGGCTTGGTGGCCCGGGTGGCCCCATCCTTGGGGAAGGGCTGCCTTGCTTGCTTGCCCTCAATGCACCCCTTGCACACCATAGAACTCCAATCATGCTTGCAAGAAGAGAGGTTCAGCCCCTTCACAAGGTGTTGGAGGCTCTTCATGCTCTTCACATTCAAGTGTCCAAGCCTCCTATGCCAAAGCTCCACAAGGTCTCCATGGGCTGATCCTTGGGCAACACATGCCAAGGAGGTGCCATTCACCTTGGTGAAGTGGAGGAGGTACAAATTGCCCTCACGAGGGGCTGATGCAATCAACACTCCACTTGGTGACCTCACAACACACCCCACATTGTTAAAATGCACTTTCAAACCTCCCAAAGACAATTTGCTCACCGAAAGCAAGTTGGCATGCAACTTGGGGACATGGAGGGCCTCATGGATCTGAATCCTCTTGGTCTCCCCCTTCACTTGCACCTCCACAATGATGGTCCCCATGCCAAGGGCCTCCACCATGCCATTGTCTCCCAAATAAATCTTCTTCCCCGAAATGGGTTGATAGGTGTGGAAGGCATCTCTATGGCTGGTCATGTGTTGAGTGGCCCCCGAATCCACAATCCATGTAAACATGGTGGCCTTGTCCCCTCCTCCTTGGGTGGCAAAAGCAAAATCCTCCTCCTCCTCCTCCTCTTTGGAGGCTTGGTGTGCACTCTCCTTGCCTTTGGCTTGGCTGACCTTGCAATGCCTAGCAATGTGGCCTGATTTGCCACACTTGAAGCATGTCCTTGTCTCCTTGAACTCCTTGGTGTTGCCTCCTTTGCCATGTCTTGACACAAGGGCTGATCCCTCTCCTTGGGACTCATTCTCCTTGCGCTTGGTCACCTCATGCATCAAGCGGGCCGTGACAAACTCCATGGTTAGCTCCTTCATAGGCCTTGTCTCCAATGCGGTGATGAGGAACTCATAAGACGGTGGCAAGCTCTCCAACAAGGTCATCACCATATCTCCATCCGTCACGGGCACCTCCAAACAAGCCAACTCATCCGCAAGGGCCTTGATCTTGTTGACATGGTCCAACAAGTCATCCTCCTCTTGCATCTTGCTAGTGAAGAACTTCCTCCTAAGAAAGAGGATGTTGGAGAGGCTCTTGGTCTCATGGATGTTGCAAAGGGTGGTCCATGCTTGGGCTGGTCCTTTGCAATGGCGAATGTGTGCAATTTGCCGGTCCACAAGGTTGATGGCAAGGAGAGCAAAGGCCTTCTTCTCCTTCCTCTCAAACGCCTTCTTGGTATTTAGATCAGCATCTGCACTTGGAGCCTCCTCACTCCCATCCACCACCTCCCACAAGTCCTTCTCCGCAAGGATCATCTCCATCTTGAACTTCCACATGCCAAAGTTCTCCCCATTGAACTTGTCAATGATGCGCACGCCTTCTCCTCCACTTGATGCCATGATGGAGCACCTCCCACTTGTTGGCAGCCTCCAATGTGTCTCCAAGAGTTCACAAACTCAATTCAGCCTCCAATGAAGCACTTGGAAGCCAATTGGGCTGAAATGACACCAATCAGCCCTTCCAAGCACCTCCAAAGATCCTTCACACCCTAAGATCCACCAAACACTCCTCACAAGTGCAAGGACTCCTCTAAACACCAATTCAGACCCTAATGAAGCTCAAAATCACCACATGCACATCATGGGCAAGTGCTACTTCAAATCAGCAAACACACTTCCAATGCTCCTCCCAAATTGGGTACTCCACACCCTAAGAAGCTCAAGACTTGCAATCAGCCCTAGATGGAGCTACTACTCACAATTCACACCACAAGGGCAACATTGGTCTCCAACAACCCTAGTTGGATCACCAAAACACAAAAGAACCCTAATTGGCTCCACAAATCTCACAAGAGCACAATTCAGCCCTCTTGGATTCACCAAGTCCACTAATTCGCCTCACACACTCACAAGGGCACTAATCAGCCCACAATGGATGGCAAATGCCTCAAGCAACAAAAAAAAAATGCTTCCAAGGCTCATAAATTACTCTCACTAGATTGCAATTTGCCAAATCACAATCCACAATGCACCCAAGTGCACAATCAGCCTCAATGGGCTCCCAATGTACACCTCTAAGCACAAACTCAAAATTGGAGCACAAATCAGCCCTCACTAGGTCTGATTACTACCATGAGCAAACTCACACCCAAAATGTACTCAAAACCTCACAAACCAGCCAACAAATGTCCAAGAAAAGAACAAAACACTTCCTTCTTTTGTAAAAAAAAATTCACTCCCAAGTTTGTTTTTGTTTTTGACTTACACCATATGGTTTGTAGGTGACAAAGTGACAAATGGCTAGTTGCTCCCCAAGCTCCAAGATCTCCTCCAAATGATTTGAACTTCTCCCTCAAACGCAACTCCAAGTGCGTGGGCCCATAACCTATTGAGATTACAAAGTATTCAATGGAAGAAAGGCTTTACTTAGATGGTAGGAAGATACCAAACCCCTTGAGTGGGTTGTACATAAGGTAGAAGCCTTTCACTAGTTATCCACATACATTATGGGATAACTAATCACCATGGGCTGCCTTTGACTACAAGCAATACCCAAGAGACTCTAAGTCTAACTAAGAGTCTAACACTACTCCTAGGGCTGAATGTACATAGTCTACAACAATATGTACATGATCTTCAACAAGGACTCCTCTAAACACCAATTCAGACCCTAATGAAGCTCAAAATCACCACATGCACATCATGGGCAAGTGCTACTTCAAATCAGCAAACACACTTCCAATGCTCCTCCCAAATTGGGTACTCCACCCTCCAAGGAGCTTTAGCCTTGCAATCAGCCCTAGATGGAGCTACTACTCACAATTCACACCATAAGGACAACAATGGTCTCCAACAACCCTAGTTGGATAACCAAACCACCAAAAAAGACCTAATTGGCTCCACAAATCTCACAAAAGCACAATTCAGCCCTCTTGGATTCACCAAGTCCACTAATTCGCCTCACACACTCACAAGGGCACTAATCAGCCCACAATGGATGGCAAATGCCTCAAGCAACAAAAAATGCTTCCAAGGCTCACAAATTACTCTCACTAGATTGCAATTTCCCAAATCACAATCCACAATGCACCCAAGTGCACAATCAGCCTCAATGGGCTCCCAATGTACACCTCTAAGCACAAACTCAAAATTGGAGCACAAATCAGCCCTCACTAGGTCTGATTACTACCATGAGCAAACTCACACCCAAAATGTACTCAAAACCTCACAAACCAGCCAACAAATGTCCAAGAAAAGAACAAAACACTTGCTTCTTTTGTAAAAAAAAATTCACTCCCAAGTTTGTTTTTGTTTTTGACTTACACCATATGGTTTGTAGGTGACAAAGTGACAAATGGCTAGTTGCTCCCCAAGCTCCAAGATCTCCTCCAAATGATTTGAACTTCTCCCTCAAACGCAACTCCAAGTGCGTGGGCCCATAACCTATTGAGATTACAAAGTATTCAATGGAAGAAAGGCTTTACTTAGATGGTAGGAAGATACCAAACCCCTTGAGTGGGTGGAACATAAGGTAGAAGCCTTTCACTAGTTATCCACATACATTATGGGATAACTAAACACCATGGGCTGCCTTTGACTACAAGCAATACCCAAGAGACTCTAAGTCTAACTAAGAGTCTAACACTACTCCTAGGGCTGAATGTACATAGTCTACAACAATATGTACATGTTCTTCAACAGTGACAACCAAGGGGCCATTGCTTTGGCCAAGAATCCCACCCACCACTCTCGGACGAAGCACATTGATGTGCAACACCATTTCATTCGTGAACAACTGGAGGCTGAGGTGATTGAGCTCAAGTATGTGCCTACCCAAGCTATGGTTGCTGATGTGCTAACCAAGTCCCTTGGGAAGCCACAACACCACAACTTGATTGAGAAGATGGGCCTTGGAGCCTTTGACCACTTGCAAAGTGGGAGTGTTGAAGAACATGTACATATTATTGTAGACTATGTACATTCAGCCCTAGGAGTAGTGTTAGACTCTTAGTTAGCCTTAGAGTCTCTTGGGTATTGCTTGTAGTCAAAGGCAGCCCATAGTGTTTAGTTATCCCATAATGTATGTGGATAACTAGTGAAAGGCTTCTACCTTATGTTCAACCCACTCAAGGGGTTTGGTATCTTCCTACCATCTAAGTAAAGCCTTTCTTCCATTGAATACTTTGTAATCTCAATACCCATGACTCTCAAGTGGTGTACCTATGCCTTTGCACTCCTCCATGTTGAACCTCTTGAGAATCTCTTCAAAGTACTTGTGTTGGCTCATAGTGATGGTGCGGGCAGCCCTATCCCTCTTGAACTCCACTCCAAGGCAATACTTCAACTCTCCAAGATCCGTCATCTCATACTCCTTCTTGAGCATATCCTTCACTTCAAGCATCTTGGTCATGCTACTTGCAAGGAGGATCAGATCATCCACATAGAGGATCACAATCACCAAATGCTCACCACTTTGCATGGTGTACAAAGAGTGATCAGCATAGCCTCTTTGGAAGCCCTTCCTTGCAAACATTGCATCAATATCCCTATACCAAGCTCTCCCCGATTGCTTCAATCCGGGAAGGGCCTTCTTCAACTTGCACTTGAGATGCCCTTGGCCTTCTTGCACAAAGCCTAGGGGCTGATCCATGTAGATGACCTCCTCCAACTTGGGGTTGAGAAAGGCCGTCTTCACATCCATTTGGTGCATCTCCAAGTCCATGGCTGCCCCAATACTCACAATGCACCTAATGGTGCTAAACTTGGCAACGGGGGCAAAGATCTCATTGAAATCCACCCCTTCCACTTGAGAAAACCCCCTAGCAACCAGCCTTGCCTTGTACCTCAAAATGTGACCCAAAGCATCCCTTTTGGTGGAGAAAACCCACTTACAACCCACACTTGATCTCTTGCAAGGGAGGGGTGCAAGATCCCATGTGCCTTTGTCAATGAGGGCCTTGTACTCCTCTTGCATGGCCAACTCCCACTTGCTTGCATCTTCACAATTCAGCACCTCTCCAAGTGTAGATGGATCTCCAAGGAAAGCCACATTGGCTTGATCTTCACTTTGTGGAGGAAGAATGTGATTCAGCCACCAATCTCCAAGGGGCTTGCGGGTCCTCGTTGGATAACGGGGCTCCTCCACGGTCTGATCTTGAACATAAGGTAGAAGCCTTTCACTAGTTATCCACATACATTATGGGATAACTAACCACTATGGGCTGCCTTTGACTACAAGCAATACCCAAGAGACTCTAAGTCTAACTAAGAGTCTAACACTACTCTTAGGGCTGAATGTACATAGTCTACAACAATATATACATGATCTTCAACAAGGCCCTTGTGGAGGCCCAATCTGATTGCAAGGTGAAGGTGCTGCGGTCGGATAATGGAGGGGAGTATGTGTCCAAGGCCTTTGAGGAGTACTTGAAGGCCCATGGCATTGAGCACCACACATCAACACCTTACACTCCTCAACAAAACGGCGGAGCGGAGCGTGCAAATCGCACCATTGTGGAGATGGCAAGGTCCATGATTCATGCCCAAGGGCTGAAGTTTGAGCTTTGGGGTGAGGCAGTGTCTACAGCGGTTTATACAAGGAACCGGTGCCCCACACAAGCCTTGACAAGCATGACACCCCAAGAAGCTTGGAGTGGGATTAGGCCCCATGTGTCTCACATGCGCATCTTTGGGTGCATTGCCTATGCATTGGTTACAAGTGCCAAGGCACACTTGGGTTGAAGTTGCAACTTGGGGGTGCCAATGGGCTGAAGTTGCATGGCTTTTGTGATGCGGATTGGGCGGGTGATGAGGTGGATAGGAGATCCACCACCGATTACGTGTTTATGCTTGGAGTGGGTGCCATTACTTGGAATTCCAAGAGGCAGCCCACCATAGCTCTTTCTACAACGGAGGCGGAATACATGGCCATGAGCCAATGCACCAAGGAGGCCATTTGGTTGAGGCAACTCTTGGCTGATGTTGGCCTTGTCCAAGTGGAGAGCACACAAATCTTGTGTGACAACCAAGTAGCCATTGCTTTGGCCAAGAATCCCACCCACCACTCTCGGACGAAGCACATTGATGTGCAACACCATTTCATTCGTGAACGAGTGGAGGCTGAGGTGATTGAGCTCAAGTATGTGCCTACCCAAGCTATGGTTGCTGATGATGTGCTGACCAAGTCCATTGGGAAGCCACAACACCAAAACTTGATTGAGAAGATGGGCCTTCGAGCCTTTGACCAGTTGCAAAGTGGGAGTGTTGAAGATCATGTACATATTGTTGTAGACTATGTACATTCAGCCCTAGGAGTAGTGTTAGATTCTTAGTTAGCCTTAGAGTCTCTTGGGTATTGCTTGTAGTCAAAGGCAGCCCATGGTGTTTAGTTATCCCATAATGTATGTGGATAACTAGTGAAAGGCTTCTACCTTATGTTCCACCCACTCATTGGGTTTGGTATCTTCCTACCATCTAAGTAAAGACTTTCTTCCATTGAATACTTTGTAATCTCAATAGAGATGGTGCGGTTTCGTGGAATTCAAAGAAGCAACTGACCATTGCATTGTCTACCACCGAGGCAAAGTACATGGCCATTAGCCAATGCACGAGGGAGGCGTTATGGCTTCGTCAATTATTGAGTGATGTTGGCCTTGAGCAAGAGAAGAGCACGCCCATCATGTGTGACAATCAAGGCGCCATTGCGTTGGTGAAGAATCCAACTCACCACTCTCGGAGCAAGCACATTGACATTCAACACCACTTCATTCGTGAGAAGGTTGAGAGCAATGTGATTGAGATGAGGTACATACCGACAGAGCGTATGGTAGCAGATATGTTGACAAAGGCCCTTGCTAAGCCTCGCCACGAAGTTCTTCGCACGGAGATGGGTTTGACATTGTTTGGCAACAAACAAAGTGGGAGTGTTAAGATTAGTGAGTAGAACACTTAGGCACTCATGTGTGAGCTCTATGTATGAGCTTTCTTTTGTTAGGAGTTGTTTGTAGCCAACCAAGGTGCTAGTAGAGAGGGACAACCTTTTAATAGAATGAAGTGAAGTGAAGATAGAGTGAAGATAGACTGAAGTGAGAGTGAAGTGAAGATAGAGTGAAGTGAAGTGAAGATAGTGTGAAGTGATATAACCCATAAAGATAGTCATGGTGCTTATTGGTAGAATAGTATTAAAGAGAAAGCCCCTTGCTAGGTTTATTACCCTTTCTATTTATTTGTTGTGTTCTCTCTTCATTTGCAATATAAGTTCTTTGCTTTCAATATCTCCAAGAGTTCACAAACTAAATTCAACCTTTAAACAATCCCTTCGAAGCCAATTGGGCTGAAATGGCACCAATCAGCCCTTCCAAGCACCTCCAAATATCCTTCACACATGTGAGCCCTCAAGTTGGCACTTGGAACTCTGAACTTATTTTTCGCGATTTTTAGTTAATTTTTGAGTGAAAAATAAGAAAAAACATATAGAAATACAATTATTGTGGGTTTTGGTAGAAGTCCCTACCAAAGAGGTGTGTCATGGCCTTAAATGTGTGAAATACGTAAGACGTTACATTTTCACTAATTTTAGGTCTTATTAGTAGAAATAAGTAGTTAAGTTAGTAATTCCGAGCGATGTGAGAATTTGAGAGTTAACCAGTCCTAGTGTCTTGTTCATGTAATACAACAGTTATAATTATACATGTAACAAACTGGTTAAAAGTTAGAGTCTAGTCCGAGTCAGTCCAAATCCAACTCGAAAGAGTTAGATTTATTGTTTGCAGGTAATTTTGAGAAATACAGTCATTCACAGACCAAGATGGAGGAAATGATGATTGGAACATACAGAGAGGTGCTTTTCTAGGTCAAAGCATGCCAGGAGGTCAAATAGAAGCCCAATCATCCAAGATTCCCCCGGTATCAAGAACAATTTCCCCCCCGGGTGGAAATTATTAAAGAATTGCTAAAAATAGCATTTTTATTGGAGATTTGGTTTTGCCCTTAGTTGATGGACATCTTGTAGAAGATTGCCCAAAAGTTTCGGGATTTTACAAAACTCCACGATGACTCCATGGGAAGTCAATCGCTTAAAACTGCATTCGTAAATTTCTAGAAATTACCAATGTCGCGGTAAAATCTCACTAAAAATTAGAATAGAGTTTTGTGTGCCAATAAAGAGCCCTGTCAAATTTGAAGACATTCCGACATTCCCAACTACCAGAATTAGGACCGACAGCGAATTTTACAAGAATTTACAACTTGGCGGTGGGTTGACCAGCGAACCAGGAGCTAGCGGTGTCCGATTGGAGCGTTTCAAGGGTCAATTCTTACTCCCACAAATATTCTAAACCACCCAAGACCGACAGTTTCATCAAAAAACGCAAACTCCAAAAGTTAGCTTTTTAACTTTTGTTCTGAGTTACCGTGACTCAAATTTGCGCTTTAAAACGGCTGGAGAGGTAGGGGTAAGGGGTCCCTTAGGCTAATTGGGGTCTTCTGAACGCGATGGCGCAATTTGTTTTCAGTTTCGAGTTGTCCCTCAAAAGATAGAGAGGGTCAGCCCTTAGTTTGACTTTTAAAAGGTAATTTTGGATTAATCTGGGTTGATTTTGCAAATATCTCTTGTAAAATCGAAGATTGGATTTGCCCAAGATACTTGTCTTGCGTAAGAAGCCATCTTTTGGACTAAAAAAAGCCAATTTAGAACTAACCCTAGATTAAAACACAAAATATCTTGGTTAATTAGGTAGGTTTTCAAAATATCTTTGGGAAAATCAAATATTTGATTTGGGAAAAAATTCCAAGGCCATTTAGGGCCTACAGGGAACTCGCTTGAGAACCTTCCTTCCCATTAAACAAAGATTATTTTGAAAATACGTTTAGGTTGTTTAGCATAATATCTAGATTGAAAGTAAAGATAATTTTACGAACAACTTACCGGGGGGGCCAGGAGCGAGTATATAAGGCCCTTCCTCGAGGTTGTTCGTGGCCCTCATTCTTTGTTTCATTCTTGTTGTTGCTCTTGTCGTGCTACCGACACTTGTCGGAGCACTTTTAAGCCAAGTTTTGGCTATTTTCTTCTATTTTCTTTTATTCTCTTGTACTTTGAAGGTCCGGAGGGCCCCTTCAAAGCTTTGTTTTCTTTTCTTTGAATTTGGAGGCTTTAAGCCCCAAAACTTTGCTTTTCAAGAGTTTAGGTGGAGGAAATCCCCTAACCCTAGTGTTGTTTGTGTTAACTAACTTATTTCTTGAATTTGGAGGCTTCAAGCCCCAAAACTTTGATATTTTGGGAGTTGTGGGAGTAGTGCCCAAACTCTACTTTGATTTTATTGTTCTTTTGAATACTAACCAACCATTTGTGCGAATTGATACTAGTCTGTGAACTTAAAACTTTAAAGCGGCAAGGCTGGACTTTGCCAAAAGGTTTTAAGAATCACCACGTGCCAAAACTCGTTATATAACGGGTATTTGGTTTGAATAGTTGCTAATGTTCGGTTAAACACTGTCATGTGCAGGGTTGCTAAAGTATGAGCGATGAGCAATGAGCGTTGAGCATTGAGCGGTTGCATTTGAGCAGTAAATTTTTTATGTATTAAATTTTTTAGGCTTCATAATTATCTAAAATTCTACACATAAAATTGAAGTTTAAAAATAATAATAATTTTGAATGTAGGTCACTATTTTCATCCATTGCTTTGGATGGATGAAGATGATGACAAATGAATGTAGATGAAAGTTAATGGATGAAAAAAAATTGGCTCTGAATTTTTTACATTAAATGAAGTCACCGGCATTGTGAAGTATCAAATTTAGAGACGGATAAAGCACATTCATTTGATATGGATGTAAGTGATGTAAGTGATGTAAATTGTTTGCATTGTAATGTACACATACCAACCTCATGTGGGGTCCTAAGAACCTCTTTGGTTCCAAGAAGACTCTTAGGGAGACAATAATCATAAGCATGGATGGCTTGAATTAAATTAGTGAAATCCTAAACTCAAATGCATTTTTCTTTGGGTTAGCAAAGCCCTCCCAAACACTCCTCCCAAGCACTCCTACAAATTGATTGGGTAGTCAAAGCATCTTATATACCACATTCACAAGGGTTTCCTATGAGCCTCCTCGGTTTCGAGGAGGCTTAGTGGGAGACAATAATAAAGAGCAAGGGTGGTCTAAACGCCTCCCCAAATTCTAAGGAGGCTTATATGGAGATGATATTCAAAAGCAAGGCAGATGGCCTAAATGCCTCCTTGGTTTTGAAGAGTCTCTCTTGTACTAGCAAGACATAAGCACATATGGACCCATAAGGCTCTTCGGTTCCAAACATGCTCTTAGTGAGTTGCAAAAATCTTAACAATTTGGGAATTGAAGACTACTCGGTTTAGGGGATGCTCAAAGGAAGGGAAGAAAAAAAAAATTTAATCCTTCATTTGTCATTGGATTCAAGAATGCAAAGTTATTAAAATATGAGCAAGGAGTGACAAGCATTGAATATTAAGCAACAAGGGTGAGTAGTGAGTGTTTTTAGAAAAATTTGTAAGATTTTAAAACTTTTCAACATAAGATGCCTATATCCATGGTTTAGGGTAAAAAAAAATGGCTATAAATGAATTTAATGAAGATGAATGAAAATGAATTTTTTGTAGTTGACTTTGTTGAATGAAATACATATATTGATCATTGCATTAGGTGATAGATGACTGTTGAATGGGACTAAAAACTCAATTGTTTAAGATAAGGATTCATGTCCAAGTACCTTAACTCAAAGGTAGATAGCCTTTCGGAAACCAAGGACTTATATTCACATAGCAATTTAAATTCACTTCAAGGAACTGAAGGAAGGTATCGTTTTCCTTTAAAATTTATAATTTCTTTCAAGCATTACTAAGGCTTAAGTTTGGCTAGATTTATTCCTATGCTAACACCAACATTTATGAGTTCTAATTACATATTGCCATCTAAGAGAACCGGCATGTTGCTAATTGAAAGAAGTAGATTCAATCTACAAATATTCCACTTACTAGCTATGAGCTAAAATCTTGAATTTTTCACATTGTATATGGAACCTCAATTGTATGTGTTGATCCCTAAAGTCCTAAAGTCCCAAAGTCCCTATGGGAGACTCTTGGAATTTAGGATACGAAAAATTCCATCTATGAATGAAAATTAAGTAGTTTTTCTTAGAATTTTTTTCCTAGACTTTCAACTCAATTTTTCAACATAAGAAAATTAGAAATTCAAAATCAATAGTCCAAAAATTTTAAATTAAGAAGATCCAAAGACAAAAACTCTAGTTGAGCCGGGTAACAAAAAATTTGTTTTCTTCATTGTAAATGCAAATATCTTCATAATCAAAGTTTTTGAAATTTCTTCCACACATTTATGTAATAATTTAGTACAATATCCTATAGTTAGATATGAAAAAAAAGAATTTAAAAACTTTTTTGCTCTTCAATATAGAAATGGTAGTTCTGAGTGTTTTTTTAAGAAATAAGGCCTTAGGACTTTAAAGGTTAAATCACTACTAAGAATGAATAAAATTTACCTCATATACAAATCCGACATTCAAGTATTATTTTCAAAAGAATATAAGAAGATAAATGATAGAATAATCTCTAAGAAATAAAGATTCAAGGATCCTTGACTCCTTAAGGGAGTTGTGTATTTATGCGACAAGTTACATGATACAACCCAAAACCTCTTCTTGCTCTTTTTGTACATGCCTTCAAATTTCTTTTCATACTTTTTCTTACATTTTTCTCATTTTTGGATTGAGCTTCTACTAGAACTTCTTTGTCTTCTTCTTTATTGTCATAAAAATCATAGACATTGGTTAATTACTAGTAGAAACATAGTCTGCATAGACTAAGCTTTAAGACCCATACTTAGACTAACTTGTCATTAGTTAGAGATGAATGAATACTCACAGGGTCAAAACATTCCTAGATAAGAACAAGAGTAGTTGAAATACTAAGGTGAAGCTTAAATACTAAATAAAGCGAGAAAAAAAATTGAGTGGACATTTGAAGGATGCCATAGTGATATAGGCAACAATGCATCACCTTCTTTAAGGTGTTTTGCCAAAAGAATGGCATTGTCTAATAGTAATTTGAATTGTTATTGAAAAAAGAGCAATATGCATGATCTTAGAAGGTATGTTTACAATTTAAAGAGCCACTCTAAGTGAAGAATTTACTAAAAAAATTTGAAGGCAAACTTTGATAATATTTCATTTACAAGTCATTTATCGATTTCATTAGTTTTTTTTCTATCAGTTAATTTTTTTTTAAATCAACCTCTACAAATGTTCTCTACTTTTGACATTTAAAAGAAACAATTTTACATGTTCAGGAACATAGAGAATGCACTTTTGAATTTCAAATATACTTTTTTGTAGGAAAAAATATTTTTTGATATGAAATTAATATAAGGTGTGCATCTTACATCAATGAAGAACTTAGTGATATTAATTTTGAAAGATTGTGAAAATGAAATTGTAAATATAAAATATAAAATGTATCTTTAGATTTCTTTTATTAGAAAAAAAAGTCAAATTTAGAAATTGCACTATACAAATAAAATATTCACTTTACATATATTGGAGGACTAAAGTGTAATAAAATCTTATATTTGATAACATTTTATAACAATATGTCTTAATCTTTAAAAAAGTATTTTGATTCTATTGCACTTTAGTTTTAAAAAAAGTACAAACAATGATTAAATCAATACAAAATCGTGCTTTGTAAGTGGTACCAATAACACCAATAAAGGGTTCTTAGGACTTGAGAGCCTCTCCCTTGCCACCCCAAGCCCTTCACTAAGAATTAAAAGTTCTTTAAATGACACCCCAATTTTTTTGAGGGAAGGTCTCTTGGCACCAAGGATAGGTTCCTAGACTCCCAAAGACCCTTCTATGGCACTAGGAGCCCTTCACAAAGAACCCCCAATCCTTGTACAGACAACCAAAAAAATTTAAAGAGAGATTCATTAAGCACTAAAGGAGGTTCCTAGGATCCTAAAGACCCTCCCATGGCACCAAAAGACCTTAAAAAAGGAGTCTCTTAAATGACACCCCAAAAAATTAAGAGAGTCTCTTAAAGGGAATATCGAAATATGGCTCTTCATATTCCAAGAGCCTTCTATGGCAACAAAAGTCTATCTAATGACATACCTCCAAAAGAATGGAGAGTCACTTCTCCTTAAAAAGCTCCTCATATCCAAGGTCTAGAATCTTCTATGGCACCAAGGGTCTATCGAATGACATACCAAAAAAATTAAGAGAAAGTTTTTTAGCACTAAAGAAGGGCTCCTCGGATCCATCCTTAGGTTTGGAAGAGTCTATCTTTGGAGAGCCCTTTGGCAACAAGGAAGGGCTCCTCGAATATAAAGATCCTTCCTTAGAAGAGTCCTTGTGCAAAAAACAAAGGCTCTATAGATATGAGGAGCCTTTCTTAGTATCTTTTGGAGCCTTCTTTAGGCTAAGAGGTACCTTCTATGGGATCCAATGAGTCATATTTGGGTTCCAAAGAGCCTTTCGTTGGTTCAGAGGGACCTTTACAAAAATCCAAAAACCTTCAAATGCCCCTCCAAAAGGCTAGAGTCCATTGGGACTACAAAATTACTTTTTGGATCCGAGGAGCCTCTTCTAGCACCAAAAGCCTATCTAATGATATATTCAATAAATTAAGGGAGAATCAATGTTATCAAGAAATGACTTCTCAAATTTGAAGTCTAGAACATTTTTTGGCATCAACAATCTATCTAATGACAAATGGAAAAAAAAACTTAAAAAGTGTTTGGCACAAAAGAAAGTCTCCTTGGATCCATGGAGCCATTAAGAGTCCCTTACAACTTCTATTGAAATAACTCTTAGGAAACAAGAAAGGGCTCCTTGGAATCCGAGGAGTGGTCGTCCTCATGTTCCAAAGAGCCTTCCATGGAAGAGCCAAATGGCAATAAGGAAAGCCTCCTCCGATCTAAGGAGCCTTTAGGGGTCCTTAAGAGCCTTCATTGGGAGAGCCCATGGGAACCAAAGTAGGGCTCCTCAAAATCCAAGGAGCCTTTGGAAATTGAGAAAAGGCTCCTCAGAACCAAGGAGCCTTCTTTGAGTTCCAAGGAGCCTCTTTGCAAGAACTTTTTGGCACCAAAAATAGGTTCTTCGAAATCAAGAAGTTTCCTTTATAAAAAGTCGTTGACACCAAAAATAGGCTCCTCGAATTCGAGGAGCCTTTTTTGAGTTCCAAGGAGCCTCTTTGCAAGAACTTTTTGGCACCAAAAATAGGTTCTTCAAAATCAAGAAGCCTCCTTTACAAAAAGTCTTTGACACCAAAAATAGGCTCCTCGAATTCGAGGAGCCTTTTTTGTCCTTGAAAGCCTTCATTGAAAGAGCCTTTGAGAACCAAAGAGCCTTCCTTGGGTTCCGAGGAGCCTCCCTTGCAAGAACTCTTAGGTACCAAAAATAGACTCCTTGAAACTAAAGAGCCTCTCTTATAAGAAGTCATTGACACCAAAAATAGGCTCCTCAAATTTTAGAAGCTTTTTTTGTCCTTGAAAGCCTTTATTGAAAGAGCCTTTGGGAATCAAGAAAAGGTTCCTTGGAATTGAAGAGCCTCCCTTGCAAGAACCCTTTGGCACCAAAAATAGGCTCCTCGGAACCGAGGAGCCTTTTTTTGTCTTTGAAAGCCTTCATTGAGAGAGCCTTTGGGAATCGAAAGAAGGCTCCTCGGAACCGAGGAGCTTCCCTTGGTTTCCGAGGAGCCTCCCTTGTAAGAATCCTTTGTTCCAAAAATAGGCTCCTCGGAATCGAAGAGGCTTCCTTGGCTTCCAAGGAGCCTTCACTACTAGAACATGGTGTCCAAGTCAAGAAAAAATTAACAATTTTTTGTTGATTGGTATACTATATTGACCATTTTATCAATTTTTTGTTGATTAGGTACAAGTTTACAAAATAGTCACTAAATTTTTGTTGATTGAGATACTACAACGTTCAAATCAACAAAAAAGTTAACTATATCTTGTTCATTTTGACAAGCTCTTTATACAAATGGGGTGGTAGAAGGTAGAACAAACCATGTGGGATATGTGAACTACTCATAGTCTTAATTCACATATCCCATATAGTTTGTTCTACCTTCTACCACCCCATTTGTATAAAGAGCTTGCCTTCTCCTTTCTTCTATCACCAAAGTTACCTCTCTTCAATCATCAAGTTAAATTAAGCTTGTCTTCTTCTTTCTAATTGAAGTTTAAAAGTTAATTTAATTCTCTTGTCAGCATCACAGTTTTTGCCTATGTGACATTCTCTACAGGGTTGATTTTTGGTTTGCCATGTAATGGCTCTTTTTTGTGCAAATTTATAAACAAATTATCATTTTATTTTTTTCAATTGACCACCGTAACAAAATAGACAATAGTTTTTTATTAAGTACTATCCAAAAACGCGACCAAGGATACAAACGACATAACACTTTTTTGTTGATTTTTGTTGATTTTTTGTTATGGTGGTCACTATTTTTCTACTAGTGCTTCCTTGCAATAATACTTTGGCACCAAAAATAGGCTCCTCGAATTTGAGGAGCCTTTTTTGTCCTTGAAAGCCTTCATTGAAGGAGCCTTTGGAACCAAAAGAAGACTCCTTGGAATGGAGGAGCCTTCCTTAGGTTATGAGGAGCCTTCCTTGGTTTCCAAAGAGTCTCTCTTGCAAGAACCCTTTGGCACCAAAAATTGGCTCCTCGGAACCGAGGAGCTTTCTTTGGGTTCTAGAGAGCCTCCCTTGGTTTTCGAGGAGCCTCCTTTGCAAGAACCCTTTGGCACTAAAAATAGGCTCCTCGGAACCAAGGAGCCTTTTTGTTCTTAAAATACTTCATTGAGAGAGCCTTTGGGAACCGAAAGAAGGCTCCTCAGAACCGAGGAGCCTTTTTTGGGTTTGAGGAGCCTCCCTTGCAAGAACCCTTTGGCACTAAAAAAGGCTCCTCAAATTCAAGGAGCATTTTTTGTCCTTAAAAGCCTTCATTGAGAGAGCCTTTTGGAACCGAAAGAAGGCTCTTTGGAATTAAATAGCCTCTCATGGAAGAATTCTTTGGCACTAAGAAAAGGCTCTTCAAATTCAAGAAGCCTTATAGGGCCTTTAGAGATTTTATTGGAGAGCCCTTGGGAATGGAAGGAAGGCTTTAACACCAAGGAAAGGCTCCTTGAATTTGAGAAGCCTTTAGGGGTGCCTTAGAGTCTTCATTAGAGGAACCTTGGGAACCAAAGGAGGGATCTACAGAATTTGAAGAGCCTTCTTTGAGATCTAAGGGGCCTTCCTTGGAAGAGCCGTTTGGCACCTCCAAAAGGCTTTTGGATTTGAGGAGTCTATTGGGGTTCTTTAGAGTCTTAATTAGGTGAACCTTTAGAATCCAAAGGAAGGCTCCTCGGAATCCAAATAGCCTTCTTTGGAAGAGACTTTGGGGTTTCAAATAGCCTTTTTTGGGAGAGTCTTTTGCCAACAAGAAAGGTCTCTATGGATACAAGGATTGTTCATTGGATTTGATACACTTAGAAGGGTTCTACAGAGCCTTTTCATTGGCTTGAAGGGACCCTTACAAATCACAATGAATTAGAGATCTTCAAATAATCCTTTCTATAAATAGAAAAAGATCTTTAGCACCAAAAATTATCTTTTTAAATCCAAGGAATCGTATGATTATTTTTTTCTTAGTTTTAAATATCTGAAAAAAGAATTTAAATCACACTTCTTATAATCCACGAAATTAATAGGAAGAAAGTCTTTAGCACCAAAAAATGGCTCCGCCCATTTGAGAAGCCATCTCTTGCATAAAAAAATTTGAATTTAAAACCAAAATATCAATTCTATGAATTCCTCAAATTAATAGAGGGAAGGTTTTTTTGCACCAAAAATTGACTCCTTATATTTGAGGAGCCATCTACTGTTTAGTAGTAGTCTAGATCTAGTAGCCATATTCCAACCCTATTCTTCCCCTAATGATATCCATCTAACAATTCATAGTCAAGACACATGTGTTAGAGTTGGTTAAATAATGGTCAATTGGAGTAGGCCTTACTATACTAATTAGTTCAAGGTGGAAGTAGTATTTGGCACCTCAAGGATGACTCAAATCATTTGTAAAATTGTAAACATCAAAAGAATACATACAAAAAGACAAATGTGTGGACAATGGTAATATAATTTTTTTTCTAATGAGGTGCCTAGATCAAAAGTTATGCTACCTTAAGCTTTTATCGTAGCCTAGGCAATTTGGGCATTTGGGGGGCATCTTTTCCTGAAAACCTCATCAACTTTTGAAATTTGGCATTTATGTAACCAATAAAGTATGGCATACAACTGTCAAAAAAATCCTAAAATTTTAGTCCTAAAATCACATTGTAAGAGGAGTCAAACTTTATTAGCTATATTAGGGCAGTTTCAAGAAAAAACATTTTTTTTAACTTCAAGCCCTCATGTCTATCATGTCAAAGTTGCAATCTATCATGTCAAAGTTCTTGAAATTTTTCCCACATATTCCAAATTTTTGTCTCTAACTTTTTACTAATTGGATTTCAAATAAATAAAAATTCTAATTGCGCAAGAAATCATTAAAAAATGACTAGTTTAAATATTGTCAATTCACTTAACCTCCTTGCAATGATGGGTGATTTAGAGTAAGCTAGACTCTATATTTTCTTTTGAAATTTTTCATAAGTGAATCTAACATCATATATTTATAAACGGTAAAAATAATTATTTTTGAATAGAAAAAAGATTGTACTCCAAGAAGGCTCAAAGTCTACAAAGCTTATTTTGCAGGAGTTAATCTCAAAAAAACTTTGATCTCACTTCAAATGTTATAATCTTTTAATACATGCAATCAAATGGCCTAAAATCTTTTTCACACATTGCCTTACCTATATAGTACACTTTTGAATGGTTGGAATTGAAAAAAATGTTTAGGTTTTTGACTTTGGACAATGCATCAGAAATTGGTAGTTTTGAACTTTTTCACTTCCAAAACAACTTCCAACCTTTAGGAATTGAATAAAATCCATTCTCCACTACATTTTCTTTTATCAATCAAATATTTGCAACCTCTATAATAAAAATTGGAAAAAAAATTAGGGCCTAATTCAATGGAAGTTTTAGGGAAGATACTATAGATTATATTTCCACAATTACTTGAAAAGTGTCCCGATGTTTCTAAGGACCCTAAAGTGTCTTTAGAGGCCTTGAATACTTTTGCCAAAAAAATTCATAATAATTTAAAATTCCATAGTATTCAATCCAAGAACAAGTTTTTTTTTCTTCTAATCATTGATTCAGAAAGTGCTTGGAATTTTTTTTATAATTTTTGTGAGGGCTTTTGATAAGAATTTTCATTGACATGATTTTCTGTAGTTGGTCTTTTATTATTTAAATTAAAATGAAGAATACATAATTATTTTTAACTTCCAAAGTCATAATCCCAATTTCTATCAAAAACCACTCAAAACTATCATTTCTATTGCATTCATCCAAGAAATTAAAAAAAATATGTATTTTAGAATCCAATTGAAATAAAAATCATATTCACAGAAAGCTAATAAGTTTTTTTACCTTATAAGAAAGTTTCAAAAAAATTCACCAAAAATTGAACTCATAAAAAACCTACTTGAAAACTTTTTTTTCCTCCATAGGGACAAAGGATTTGAAGGGTTAAAGAACAATACAATGAATGTACACTTGGTAGAAAGGTTTGTGCATTCTATGTACATGGGAGTCATAAAAAAATGGATGGAGAGAACCATAGGATTCTAGGGCATGTATTGCAATGTGTAAATAAGGCCCTTCCTAGATGGATGATGAATGGACGATATGTATGAAATTAATTCACACATCATCCCCATGGTGGTACATTTTTTGTTGCAGGAGAAGCTAGACTATTACTCTTGGACTTACCTGCAACATTTGAATGCTAAATTAACTACCTTAATTAAAGGTATTTTAACAACAAATTGATTTTTTTTAAATCTATTTTTAATAATTTATATTTTAGTAATTTTGACATTATTATTTTTGGATTTGACATCACTATTTATAACTCTAACATGTCTATTTTTAATTAACAAAAATCTTACTGAGTGCTCAAATTTAAACGCTTGTCGCTCAACACTCATTGCTTGTTGTTCCTCGCTCTAGCATCATTGTCCAAGGATGTACACATTCTCAGAATGATTAATAAACCAACATCTTCAATAAAAGTTAGGTTCCAAAGAGGCTCATTGTAAGAAAATAAAAAGCTAAATCCAATATATGGAGGGAAGCCTGAGGCTCATGAGAAGGTGGTGAAAAAAAAATTTGGTCTATAAAGTCAATGTTCTTTGATGAAAGGTTCTGAAATCACAAAAAGAAATTAATAAACCATTGCAGAATTGATTGTTACATTTTTCCAAATGAACCTTAACAATATTTTTTGGTTTCAAAGACCCCTAAACCACAATCAAACTACAATATAGGATTAGTTGTTACATTTCTCCAAATGAACCTTGAAGATGCTATTCGGTTCCGAGGAGCATTAAACCAGCCTCAAAATAGTTAACAAAGTTTTGTGGTCAACAATGCAAATCTAATGATTTTTGTAAATTTTTGTTTTTGAAAATAAATATTCAAAAAATTACATTTCATTTTCTAGGACTTCTACAATAATATATAAATCACGCCTTTCTTGGATAGATGATGAATGGATGACATGGATGAAGTTCATTTGTACATGGATGAATGGATGTTCTCTCATGCAATATTTGATTGCAACATTGATTATTTTACATAAAAAATTTGTAAATTTTTTTGCAGTTTTTTCTATTTGGAATTTTTGACATTACTATTTTGGGGTCTGACAATACTATTTATTACTCTGACATGTCTATTTTTAGTAAAAATCCTTGCAATGAATGCTCAAATCTCATCGCTCATCGCTCAATGCTCAACGCTCGTTGCTCCCTGCTCACACTCTAGCGTCGTTGCTGTCATGTGTACCTCCTTTAGTGATTAAACTAGGACTTTGCCTTGAATTTTGGAAATTAGTTTTTAATGTTCGGTTAAACACTATCATGTGTACCTCCTTTAAGAATTAAGTTTCAAAATACTAGTTTGGATCCTTGGATACTGGTTATTCCTGGGGTTGCTCCCGCACGGCGGAGCTTTGACTTTGAAACCTGGAAACGGGTACTTAAAACTTTGATTTGACTGTTTATTCCTTGGGTTGCTCCCGCACGGCGGAGCTTTGATTTTTAAAATCCTGGAAACAGGTAATTTTAAAAGTTAAATTCTTAAATCTTTTGTGTTGCCTAGGGTAGCCCCTGTACGGCGAAGCTTTGACTTTTAAAAGTTAAAATTTGCCATTGGAAACCTCGAATTATCTCGTACGGCGAAGCTTTGACTTTAAAAATAAGAATTTGTGAAAAAAGATTCTTTTTGAAATACATTTAAAGTCCAAAGTTCCGTCGTCTTAATTCTCTTTGCTTGGCGCATGTGGTGAAGGTATTTTTTGCCTCCAAGTGGCCATTGGTTGTTTGCTTCATCCAAATTGTTTTGTTTTGCTTTGTTTCGTTTTCTTCATCTTCATTAAAATTGGTCATTTTGATTATTTTGTCAGCAACTAATCCCTCTTTAATTAAAAATTAAGTGCTTGATTTTTTTTTAAAGTTAGGCATTTCAAAAAATTATGTTCATCAGAGTTTAGTTCATTTTCCAAAACTTGGCACGAAGGTCAGAACCAGTAGAAGGTCGGAACCAGCAGAAGGTCGGAACCAGCGGGGAAACGAGACCAGCAAGGGGGTTGGGATCGGTAAGAAGGTCGGAACCAGCAAAAGGAGAAGCTGGCAACCAGGCAGCGTCCAGACTCCAGACCATAACCTCAGGGTTCTCATTCCACTCAACAGAGTGATCAAACTTGGAAAACAAACTTGCAAACACAGGTACGATCCACAATTATATCATTGGCAAGCTGACTTTCTTAACAGATTAAAACTTTCATTGACAAGGTTAAGGGAAGGTGTTGCCAAACCACTCCACAACCTTTAAATTGCAATACAAAAGTTGCATACTAACCTCTAAATTCAATTTCTCTCATTCACTCTCTCTTGTTGGAACCGTCACTTCTCCATAGCCAACAACTTTGAAGTTCCAAGACAATAAGAGAATGAATTAGGAAGAGAAAGGAAGAATAAGAAGGAAGAATTCGACACGTGAAGGAATTAGAAGACTAAAAAACTATTAAGGTTAGAATCTAACTATTCATCAATTAATTGTTTTAGTATTGTTTATTCGGTTTATTCTTTCTACTATTCATTGATAGATTTGTTTTTGATTGTTTTTGATTATTTTATTAGAATACTATTCATTCAATTGGTTTTAGTTATTAATTAGCATTCCAAAGCCAAATTAGTTGTTTGTTTGTAGTTTGAGGGATTTGTTTTATTAGGTCTAATAAGCCAAAACAATAAAAACAAACAACAACTAATATCTTGGAATATTTAACCAAATAACTATTAAAAATTGGCAAACGAATAAAACTACTGTTCATTGAAAACTTGGGAAAAATGAATTAAATTTATCATTTAATTTAATTTCCTAAAATCAAAGGATTAGTTTTAAATTGCCAAAACTAACAAACTCAGACTTTTTAGATAGGTTTAAAAATAATAATACTAAAATTTCTTTCAAATCCATGAAAGACAATGGAGAATTTCGAGGAGACAATTATGATCGTGTTTTGCGATGATGGGACGATCGACATTCTTGACACCGAGGTATGATTTCAAAATTTATCTTTTGTCTTTTCTTTTGCTTTCATTCTTTAAAAATTTAGATTAGAAAATTAAAACTAACAAAATTAACCATTAAGAATCCAATAGCTAGTAGAATTTAAATTGTTAGAAAACCTTTGAAAATTTAACTAAAATCGTAAAGGTAATAATTAGATTAACTTTGAATTAATTTGGAAAACAAAATAGTAATCTCATCCAAAAGAATCTCAAAAGGAATCTAATTTAATTTAGGAACTTAGGGAATATTAGAATAATTAGGGGAAGTCAAAACCTAATTTATCTATTTATTCTCTTGAAAATCATTAGAGGAGCGAATTCCATCCAATCAAGGGGAATTTTCATCCATTTAAAGGTTTTCACCCAAAAACTCTAAATTTTTACTTTTTATCTTAACAAGAAGTTAATTAATCACTTTACTCATAAAAACCATAAAACCCTAAAAATTCACTAAAACTAGAGTAATAACGTAGAATTATGATTAATTAAAGAACAATTAGGAATATTCTCAAGGCACAACTAGGGAATCTTTTGAAACCATAATCTTTTAGAGAATCTTTGGAAGATTCCAAATCCACCTTTTACTTTTAAAATTACTTTAATTTAAAGGATAAAAGTGTGGATGAAGATTTGACCTAGTTTTGGATGAAAAATCCTAAAATAGGTTAAAATTAGGTTTTCTCTTAAATTTCCATTAATTAATTTGATTAACCTTTCAACCCTGAAATTTAGATTTATTTTATATTATTTTGCTATTTTTAGTTGACGGATGAAGTTTTTAGGATAGAATTAGGTACGAATTTCATCCACACATAACTTCCATTAGGAACATCAGAATCCAACTTGCTTTACCATTTTGGAAAGGGCGAATTGTATTCTTTGATTTAGTTTAGATAGAATTTTAGTTTAGCTAGAAGTTTAAATCACAATCAACCAACCCTCAACAACCTTTATTTCTTAACTATTAGAGTGTTTTGAAGTACTTAAATTAGGTAAAAATCAACATAACAAAGTGTCCATTGCTTGGAAGGCCAAAGAACACTACGTTTTCATTTCACCCTTACAATTTACTAACTTATGCCGCTAGAACCTGTATGCAACTTTCTGACTTAAGGGTGGAGTTAGAAACACTCACAACACCCTAAGAACGATCAAAACACTCCTCACAAGTGCAAGGACTCCTCTAAACACCAATTCGGACCCTAATGAAGCTCAAAATCACCACATGCACATCATGGGCTAGTGCTACTTCAAATCAGCAAACAAACTTACAATGCTCCTCCCAAATTGGGTACTCCACACCCTAAGAAGCTCAAGACTTCGAATCAGCCCTAGATGGAGCTACTACTCACAATTCACACCACAAGAGCAAAAAATGGTCTCCAACAACCCTAGTTGGATCACCAAACCACCAAAGGACCCTAATTGGCTCCACAAATCTCACAAGAGCACAATTCAGCCCTCTTGGATTCACCAAGTCCACTAATTCGCCTCACTCACTCACAAGGGCACTAATCAGCCCTCAATGGATGGCAAATGCCTCAAGCAACAAAAAAATGCTTCCAAGGCTCACAAAGGACTCTCACTAGATTGCAATTGGCACAATCACAATCCACAATGCACCCAAGTGCACAATCAGCCTCAATGGGCTCCCAATGTACACCTCTAAGCACAAACTCAAAATAGGAGCACAAATCAGCCCTCACTAGGTTTGATTACTACCATGAGCAAACTCACACCCAAAATGTATTCAAAACCTCACAAACCAGCCAACAAAAGTCCAAGAAAGAATAAACACTTCCTTCTTTTGTAAAAAAAAAATTCACTCCAAAGTTTGTTTTTGTTTTTGACTTACACCATATGGTTTGTCGGTGACAAAGTGACAAAAGGCTAGTTGCTCCCCCAAGCTCCAAGATCTCCTCCAAATGATTTGAATTTCTCCCTCAAACGCAACTCCAAGTGCGTGGGCCCATAACCTATTGAGATTACAAAGTACTTCAATGGAAGAAAGGCTTTACTTAGATGGTAGGAAGATACCAAACCCCATGAGTGGGTTGAACATAAGGTAGAAGCCTTTCACTAGTTATCCACATACATTATGGGATAACTAACCACCATGGGCTGCCTTTGACTACAAGCAATACCCAATGGACTCTAAGTCTAACTAAGAGTCTGATGCTACTCCTAGGGCTGAATGGACATAGTCTACAACAATATATACATGATCTTCAACAATATTGTGGGGTCTATTCACTACAAGAAAATGGGGGTATAAATGACTTGTCCACAATGACTGCACCGACAACAATGACTGCAAATTGGTCATTTTGCAGTCACTTTGAAGTCATTGTTGTCGGTGCAGTCATTGTGGACAAGTCATTTATACCCCAATTTTCTTGTAGTGATTGCAAAATTGTTGCAAGATCTAGAGTTTCAACCCAAGCATTCATCTCGTCAAATGTTTGTGGAACCAATGAACCATTCTGCTTTATATACTAAGGCAGTATTAGAAGGGTCAGACATTTGCATGGAGTCCCTTCCAACTCGACCGGAAGAGATAGTAGAAGTTGAACCTCTTCCTTCAACATTGACCCTTCAACTTGATAATTCATCTGGAGACAACAAAAAGTCAAAAAACAATGGGTATTTGCCTTTTGTTCTCTTCTCGTGTATAGAGCTATCTTCCGCGAGATATACATCAATTTTCTCATTATCAAACACACTCACGACGACATTGATGCCCTCTTTGGTCGTTGGAGTAACAAGTTGAAGACAAATGACTACCCAACAATTCCCAAGTTGATGAAGTCTTTTATGGATTGCAAAATTCAATCTGTCATTCCTCATCTTATAGAAGAGGTTCCAGATTTTAAACGATTTGTAGAGGGGTACTTGTATACTGGTGGAGATGCTTTACAAGGTCATTCTTAAGCGCAACATATTAAATTCTACAAGGATTCTAATGGATGGCCTTTGATGCAGTACAAGATCCTTTGTACCAATGTTGATTGGTTGCCGAAAGAGGGTGGAAGTATTCAATTATGGAAAGAGACTGTAGATGGACGCTTGTATGTGCCCACCGGTGTACGACGACCTTGGTGTCCATAGAGAATGAGAAACTTCGAGGAAGTTTATAAGGGCTTGGATAGTTTCATTGCACTCTGGAGTCAAATGGCTGATGATGACATGTGTAGAGAATATAGGAGGAAGATTAATCTAATACAAAAGTAATGGAAAGGCATTAGGGTTGCTCTAAAAGAACCTCTTGTTAGGCAAGAAAGTTTACAATATGGATTCTGGCCAAATTCTATAGCTAGTTTTGAGGAGGTAGATCAATTGTAAGAAGATGGAGAGAGAATGGCCGAGATGCAGAGGATGCGCCGTTTGTTGGTCGAAGGCGTGACCGCCCTTGTCCTTTGTTCAATGTTCTGAAAGATACATTTGCAAGTTATTTTGTCATAGTTCGTCTTGTTAATGATGACCCAAAGCCATTTTGGCTTACTAGGATGTTTACAAATCCAAATCCAAATCCAAATCCAAGGCATGTCAATTCCATTCAATTACAATATTGGACACCTACATCTTTTAGGCACATTGACGAAGACACATATTCTGGATGGGATTCCAAACAAGGGAATTCATGGTGTGAGGACAAGGTTTTCTCGCCAAGTTGGATGCATATAGACAATATAATGACAACTTGGAACCTGCGTGTGAGAGCAAGGACTTTAGATCCACAGATTAGAAATTTAGAATCCCCCAAACCCAGATCAACATCATCAAGCAGTCCGTGGAGGCCTATGTGTCTAGTGAAGGCAACAATGCAACATTGAATTGAAGAAGATTAGTTTGTACAAAAAACTACTATGGGCTTCTTTTGGTCTTTCATTAAGCATGTGAATTTGCATGTGCATTAGTTTTTAATATTATTTTATGGCAATGTATATGGTAGAGATTGAATTCTATATTTTTATAATTGGTTTGTTTCGAAGATGGTAGTTCAGTTTTTTTATAGACGCCTACGTGTCTAGTGAAGGTACCTCTCTATCATCGACATGGGGATGATTGATTATTTAGTTGATATAATACTATTATTGATTTGTTATAGTTTGTTTAACACATTACCTTATGTATGCACTATTTTTTTTAAGATGATGTGTGGCTAAGATTGAATTTTATAATATATTTATATTATTATTCCATTCTAAAAATAGTATTATGGATCTTTTGCACTATATTTCTATACTGTGCGTATGTTTTGGCTTCCAATGTTTGATTCTCTTATCTTTTGAAGGCAAGAGATTTATAATTTTTTTATAATTATACATACATATCATTTTATTGTTGTACTCATACAATTAGTCTTTTTTGAGTTTGTTGAATGCATTACGTGATCTTAGTTCAAATGTCTTTGGGCTTGTAAGAAAATCCTTCTTTTTAGAAGTCATAGGACATTTTATGTTAATAGAAAGTAAGAAAATGTGAGATTTCTAATCTAAAACATGTCTAAAACATATGTAACATAGATGTAAGTTGCTATTTGTAATTTAAGTAGCAAAAACAATCAACTTTCTTGACAAATCATGCTCTCAATTTATTGAATTGTCTCATTTTAATGAACACTTTTACGTTCTAAATATAGGTGCATGATTAAATCAAAACTCCACATATTCTCATTTTAATGAATATGGCCTTTATCCATCGTTGTAACACTCCATAGAATGTGTACAATATAGTTTTTCAAGGCCCGAAAGTATGGAAAGTCCACTTTTGTACTAATGCACTTAATGAAGACTAAAATGCAAAAGCTGATGTGGTTCTTGGTAGATGCTGACTACTTCAGCATGGCCGCCAACCTCATTGACCAAAGCACTAGACCAGAACCTTGTAAAAAAAACCGTAGTCAAAATTGACTACGGTTTTTTTTGCCACGGTTTTGTGCAGGTGTCAAGTAGTGGACAGTCAACTTCTCTTGCAATTTTCCACTGCAATTTTTGGAATTTTTGAGCGTGTAATATACCGTTGGAAAGGTAATTTCAATACCTTTCAAATAATATATTACATGCTCAAAAGTACCAAAAATTGCAGTGGGAAATTGCAAGAGAAGTTGACTGTCCACTACTTGACACCTGCACAAAATGTGGCAAAAAAAACCGTAGTCAATTTTTGACTACGGTTTTTTTTTACAAGGTTTTGGTATAGTGATGACTTTGACGTAATATGAAGAGAGATGGTATGTGTTCACAATTCCATCTTCGTCCATGTTCAACAATTGTTATGTACACAATCACAATTGCAGGTATAGTTGGTTTGTAGTGCAAGAATGAATGAGCATTTAATTGTTTGTGGTGGCTTGTTGTAGTTTGTACTATACGAAATACAATTACGGAAGGCAACTACTACTTAGAAAATGGAAGCATGGTTTGAAGGGCAAACCAATAAGAATGATCACGACAACATCATGTAAGTGTATTGTTCAATGTCAAAACTGCATCAAAAGAATTATAAGAATATAACTACAATCTATAAGTTGGACAACTGAGTACTGTATGTGGACATGCCTTCCAGTGATCTTCAAATTTGTAGTTAGCCTTCGCAATATACAATCACTAGACCAGAACCTTGTAAAAAAAAACCGTAGTCAAAATTGACTACGGGTTTTTTTGCCACGGTTTTGTGCAGGTGTCAAGTAATGGACAGTCAACTTCTCTTGCAATTTTCCACTGCAATTTTTGGAATTTTTGAGCGTGTAATATACCGTTGGAAAGATAATTTCAATACCTTCCAAATGGTATATTACATGCTCAAAAGTACCAAAAATTGCAGTGGGAAATTGCAAAAAACGTTGACTGCATGCGTAGTCGGCCTGCACAAAACCGTGGCAAAAAAACCATAGTCAATTTTTGACTACAGTTTTTTTTTACAAGGTTTTGGTATAGTGAATGCAAATGACGTCAAAGAAATACAGTCTTACATATGTAGAGCGCATGTTGTGGTGGCAGAAATTATTTGCAGAGTCTAGTAGTAGGTAATGACAACCCCAATCTTGTATTGAACTTCCTTTGCAGCAGTAATTGTTTGTAAGATTTTGTGTATAGTGCATATGTCAAGTTAGCGTTTTTTGAATTAGTAAGAGAAGTTTGTTTATTTGTGGAAGACATGACAAGCATCTTCTAACCGCGATATTGAGTGTGCAGTCCATCGCCCATGTTCATGTCTTCCAAAACAATGATATTAAGGTTTTTAGAGAAACCAAATGTTTTTCAACAAAACTACAAGAAGTTCATATATATATAGTAGACAATCAATTTCTCTTGCAATTTTCCACTGCAATTTTTGGAATTTTTGAGTGTGTAATATACTGTTGAAAAGGTAATTTCAATACCTTTCCAGTAGTATATTACACGCTCAAAAATTCCAAACATTGCAGTGGAAAATTACAAAAAACATTGACTTCATGCATAGTTGAGCTGCACAAAATCGTGGCAAAAAAAACCATAGTCAATTTTCACTATGGTTTCTTTTACTAGATTCTAGTATAGTGTTGGGCAAGCTTTCTCATGCAAACTGATGAATATGGATGCCAAATTTGTCCTCGTAGATGCTTATGAAGTATGCACATATTACAATGTGCACGTTTACTTATTCTTTGGAAAAGAAGAAATCATTTGCTTGACAACATGGCACTTCTTGTAGGAAAAGTGTTGGAGCCACTGAGCCGCCGTCACTAAGTATCATGACAGGTGTATAACTACTATTATGCATGAAAGTGGCATGCTGTAATTAGGCTTGGACTTTCATCAGTGTCTACTGGAATGGCCCTTGTACTGTGGGTTTCAGCTCACATGTCTATAGGAATGGCCCTTATACATGAAGGACCAAAGGAAGAAGAGCATGTATGCTAATATTGCGAATACGTTTTCAAACATGGCAAACGAAATTCTTTTCATATGAAGATGAAGAATGCAACCCTGACGTCCAGCTCATTACTAGTTGCTAGTATGATAGTCACTACGCTCTTCTTAAAAAGGATGGTTACACATCATTGGAAGTGTTGCCTTTGTTTACTATACATAATGCACATTTCTAGGACTGGATGGCAAAAGTTGAAATGAGTCATTCAATTCAACTACGTTTGTTGAAGGTGCTACATTCATGCTTCCTCTCCATTGTTGATTCACTTCTACCATGTGAGGGTGCAATTTTGCGGAAGGAGGTATCGTCAAGCAGAATGGATAGTTGGTTCTCTGAAGAACTATATAGAACTAAGAGTTGCTCTTGCAAGATGTGTACAAAGGCGGTCCAAGGCGCCCTACACTCAATACCACAAGAGAAGTTGATTTATGCATTGAAGGATTCAAGGTGTAAGAAGTATTCATGGAAGATGTGTTGTATGAAAAGAACGTACTTTCAACAGACAACTTGAAATACCAATGTCGGCGGTAGCTTCACTAAAAAGCAATCCTTGTGCTAAATGATGTATGACATTGAATTCAGTGTTTCATTTTTTCTAAAGAATGTGGCACCATCGATGCAAGTGTTATGGTAGGAGTTGATGGTTAAGTCATTTACATTAATACAATTTTAGGGACTAGCACAATTCATGTGTACCCAACTTGCTTGAAGCCTATACGGTCCTACAACCTATTACAAGTATGATGTTCTAGATGAAAGCTCTAATATAGTCTGATGTGTGGTTTAGAGTACACCAAAATCTTGCACATCTTAGACAAATGTCCACGAACACTATAACAAAACATGGTAAGAAAAAATCACACTCAAAATTGAGTGCAATTTGTTTTACCACGATTTTGCGCATGTGTGCATAGTAGGCTTGCAACTTCTTTTGCAATTTCCGACTACAATTTTTGTAATTTTGGAGCCTAAAATATACCATTGAAAAGGTCTTAAAAATACCTTTTCAATGGTATATCACACTTGAAATTATTAAAATTGCAATTGAAAATTGCAAAAGAATTTGATTGTGTGCGTAATAGTCTTTCACAATCATGCCTTCAACTACATATAATTCTTGACATTTCCACAATAGGTCTTGAAAATGCCATTGTGACAGCAGTCATGGTTTGCAGAATGATAAATGTTTGCCCTTTCGCATTCACGAAAAGAACAAGCACAAGGCATGTTCAATACGTTGCTATAGTGGACACGTTCTGAACACTACAAAATGTGTTGTCTAAGACATCCAGAATGATGCCTATGTTTAAATGAAACAAGGACTTCTTGCAGAACACACTACCTCATGTGCAAGTGCAGACATTAGAAACGGACTTTGTGTCACTTGCAAGGGTGTGTGGACATTAGCAGGAAAAGCCTACATTGAGAATGATGTTGCTAGTTCTCATGAACGCAAAAAATGTCATGCCAAATCTACAATTTCACTCAATTAGCACAACCCACTACATGTTCATGAACATGATTATGTCAGGGCACACGTCTAGCGAAACACAATGTTCTTACATCAAACATTTATGAACACAACTACTTCTTCGGAAACCCCTAGCATTGCATTCTCAATAGAATTGCCAAGTCAACATGTTAGAACACCACGTTATGGTCAAGTTGTTGCCAACATAGAAGCTTGGAGGGGTCATTTAGAGTGTCCATTAGAAACCACGTGCAAACAAAACTTTGGACCTCCTATATACTTTTTGAATTTTAAATAAAACAAAATTAAAAAAATATGAATAGATTTTCCTACTTTGAAAGTTTATGTTTTGAATTATTGATATTTTTATTTGT
Organism: Rhytidiadelphus loreus; assembly: GCA_947034895.1. Classification (NCBI taxonomy): domain Eukaryota; kingdom Viridiplantae; phylum Streptophyta; class Bryopsida; order Hypnales; family Hylocomiaceae; genus Rhytidiadelphus; species Rhytidiadelphus loreus. The sequence continues at coordinate 48,197,508 of OX344761.1, read as the reverse complement.
TAATAATAATTAGTTACAAATTTTTGAAGTAAAATGATACACTGTAGAACTGAAAAATAACTTTCACACCCCTATATTATAATATAAGAAAAAATTGTCTAAAAAATGAACAAAAAATTCCTTAAAATAACTCATTATTTAAAGCTCATTTTGAGTTGAATATTGACTCAATGGTCATCTAAATGTGTCCTCTATAATTATTTGAGTTGAAAAACATGCCATTTTAGTTTATTTTCAACCTCTTCTAGAAATCATTTCATATTTTATTTGAGTTGAAAATTTTGGCAATAGAAAGCTATAGTCATTATTAAACAATGTTCAAAATTTTAGGTTGAAATTATAGTTTATTAGAAACCACTTGTTTGCACGTGGTTTGTTACAATAGAACTAAATGCACCCCTGAGCATAGAAGTCAAACTTTCAACAGTTAGTTCTTTCCAAAAAAACTGGTGCACAACCTTCCAAAATTTCCCTGTTGTGGAGGCCACATGGCCAATTTTCATACGCTTCAAACAACCATGTGCAAGCCTTGTTCTCTTCAAACACGCACCCATTGTACTTTGTTATTTCAGATGTTAAACCATTTTCGGAGACATCATTTCTAACGGATTTTAGGGGACATTCTACTTGACAAGCCTTGTGTCTAACAAAACATAATTGCACATCTTTTATAACATCACAAAAAATACAGTTTTCTTATAGTGCGTAGTCTATTAACTTTGAATTGGCTTCTTTATGTGAATTAGAATTTTGGTCCTACATATCCAATCCTTGTCCAAAATAAACACCAAATTCTTTCTATTACCAAAATTTGGTTTTCTATTGGCTGCTTTTTTTATTTTTATTTTTAAATCATGTATTAAGGAGGTGACTTCCATTGTACCTATGCACCTAAAATAGGAAGGGAAGAAAAAACATACCATTACATTATAAGTATCTCTTAAAATGAAATAATTGATGTTGTAATTTAGTTATTCTCTTTATTATTTTAAAATGAAAATATGCCCTCCTTCTGTTAGAGGGCATATTCACACCTTGGATGATAAACAAACTTCAAAATAGAATTTAGTGGGGTTTTTGGAATCAAGAGTTTTTATTTTAGATGCTAAAGCAGATATTTCCACTACAATTATTTTCATTCTTTTTCATCATCAACATAATGTATACAATAAGAAAAATTATTTTAGCAATTTTTTGCTAAAATCGCACCTTATTTGACACTTGTTACTTTAACACTAAAAAATTGGTTTAAGAAATTAATGAAATTGCCAAATCCTTCTCAAAGAAATATTAAGTGAGCCAAATTTTGGATGAAATTTAAAAATATTAGGTGATTTCATGGATATATGTGTGGCCATGTGTGCTTCTATTCATTTGTTCCTTACTTTTGCATGCATTATGAGGTGTATATCACTTGACTATTAAAAAAACAAAAAACAAAAAATCATACATATAAGTACAAAAATTCCAAAATAAAACATTACAAGATATTTTAGGCCATTAAGAGACTACGAGTTCCCCGACATTCCCGGACTATGGAAACGTTGTAGAACCAACAGTCCGACGTGACAAAGAGACTGCCACATTGGACAGTTGGACTGTATAAATAAATAATATTTTTAATATTTTTAATATTTAATATTTAATATTTTTTAATAATTAAATAATTTGACTATCTAGACACTATAACAAAATATGGTAAAAGAAAACGTACTCAAATTCGAGTGCGGTTTTTTTTACCACGTTTTTGTGCATCAGTGCATAAACACGTAATTGGCCGTTAGCTTCTTTTCCAATTTTCCACTTCAATTTTTAGAATTTGGAGGCGTGTAATATACCGTTGGAAAGGTCTTTTCAGTACCCTTCCAATGGTATATTAAACGCACCAAAATTCTAAAAATGGTAGTCAAAAATTGCAAAAGAAGCTAACTACGTGCGTAGTGGGCCTTCACAAAAATGTGGTCAAAAGAACCGCACTCAAATTTAAGTGTGGTATTTTTTTCCAAGTTTTGTTATAGTAGGCCATGGTTTACAGCATGGGGAACCATGACCGGACAGTCTCTTAGAGGCCTCATATCTTCCCTAATGGTATTCTATCTTGGCCATAGTAGCTCTTAGTATCTTTGTATGACATGTTACTTGAATCCAATTCAAGTGATATTCATATGATTACTATTAAATTGAATATTTTGGGTGGTTTTTGATGAAAAGAAACATCTCCTCAATTTTCATAAATAGGTTGAAATTGTTATAGAATTGTCAATTCAATGTCACTTTTAATTTACTTTGATTTGATGTTTTTAGTTTTTTTACATCAAAAAATTCCAAAGAATTTCAATAATGTTTTTATACTAAAGGTATATAAAAATAATAACAAATAAATAAACAAATAAATTGAAAATTTTTAATAGAAAGATTTTGGAATGATAAGGGAAAAGAAAATTTTATTGTTTTTCATGACAATGTGATAAGATAGCTTGATAACACTTGATTTTATTGTCCACTTTTTTCACCTATGGTAGGTGAAGAACATTCCTAAACAAAACTTTCAATCTTGTTGTGGCTTGTCGTGACAAGTGTGATCCATAGTGGTGACAAGTGTGGTCCATAATAGTGAGAAATTCTAGATACAATTGTGCAATTCTCTTTGGTAGTACAAGGAATGATGTTTAAAAATAATATACTTTAAAATCTTTATACTAATGAAAAGCTCTTAAAAAAACACATCTTTCTATATAAAATAAACAAAAATTTTACACTACAAACAATAGTTTAAAGCACTTGAGCCTATATAGATAGAGACCAATTGCCTATCAAACCACTTAATTGGACCATTTACCAATCCTCAACCCATGCCTCTTGGAAACAACTAGTAATTCAATTTCAAACATTCATACAAGGTAAACCTGCCTATAACAAGCAAAATGAGTATTTTGCCCTATTACAATTGGCAAAAAATCTAGATTTTTTTTCCATAAAAAGACAATTGTGAGAAATGAAGAGTGTAATTGAAATTTTATTTTTTTGCCAAAGTATGAATTTCTTATGAATTTTTGAAGTGTGCTATTCCATTAGCCTGAAAGAATATGTAGACTACTCCAAAACTAGCAAAAAGTGTATGCATAATGGCCATCCTACCACCTAAAGCAATCACAATATGGCTACAACATTTCCTAACACAAAACCACAACATGAAAGAATAAAAAAATCACTTATTTTGATGAATTTACAATGAAAAGGTGGACCTTCCTAGTACAATTGATAATAACTCCATCACCATCTCCCAAAGCATTGATTTTGGCCACTAACCAACCTAATGAAGTCCTAATCTCATTTATTAACAAAAATCTGCCATGGATTGATGTAAAACTATAATGGGTGGTTTACCTAACTTCCATGGAGAATTTTACTTCTACAAAAAAAATTGTCTTTTTGTATCATGATAAAATTTATACCAAATCATAGAAGTACTCTTTGATCAAGCAAGTCTTTGGTGATAAAAGAACTCCTTGAAAACAAATCAATATTATCAACCAAAAAATAACTTTAACCCCAGAAGACCAAGCTGCATTTTTAGGTAACATAGAAATTTTGGGCAACTCACTACGAATGGAATTTTTATTTTATTTCTTTGAAATTTTCACACAACATGGACATGAGGAGTATCTTGAAGACCCAACAATTTTCATAACTTTTGACTATATGGTTCAAAAATTATTGTATGATATGTAGTTTTTTTCACCAACTAGGCAATCTAGGCAAATCAGAATAAAGTGATTTTTTAAGAAATAAAAATTTGAAATTGATTTTCTAGAGTTATATATATGTGGGAACTTTGAATTATTCCATTTCAATTAATGAGATGAAAGTTATGAGGAGTTTTAGTTTCTGGGCAATTATAGATTCTCTACTCTAAAATAAACTTTGAAGTCCTATATTTAATTCAAAATTCAATATTTTTTGAAAAAAATAAAATCATAGACTGTACATCGTTTATTACAACATTACAACCATTGGAATTGGCATTTTTCAATTCCATAACTAAATTCTTGACAATTTTAGTATTTTGAGTCATTCTCTACTTCTTTCTATTTACTATTTTTTCCTATGTATTGTACAATTCCAAATGATCTAAAAAATTTCAAGCATGTAGCCAACTTGACTTGAAGAAAGAATTCAAAGAAGGACCACCATTTTGGACATTTTTTTCATACGAATGTGACCTTGTAAAGTGCAGTTGCCCTGTTTTTTACAAGGCCAAAAAATGATCCAAAAATATGATCTTTTCACTTCAAACGCTAGTATCTTGCAATCAATGGAAATTTCTGAATTTTTTTCCACATCTTCTCAAACTGGCCAGGGTGAACTGACCCTTCACTTGGCCCTACGGGCAAACCCTAGAATTATTTAGTTTCCGCACATGAATTTTTTTGTAAATTTTTAATTCATTTTTGTGATCAGAGACCCCAAATTAGTGAAGAGATGTCAAGAATATATTCTAAAACGGCCCAAAATGGGGGGCTTTTTTTTTACATGCACCCCTAGCAAGGCTAAGCAAGGGATTCAATCCACCCCAATCCTCAAACTAGCGTACTACAAGATCCTACAGTTACATGTGTCCATAAATGGGTTTTTTTTCTAAAATGTGGTACTTGTCCTAGAAATGACAGTTTTGGAGCACTTTTGGTGAAAACATAGTCAAGGGGTTAACCCCAAAGTGACAAAAGTGTCCTCACACAGTGCAAGGTCCAGTTCAAAGTACTGTAACTTTTGCATCCAAGGTCCAAATTCAATAAAACTTGTTGGAAATGTTGCTTCCTCCCTTCTAGTTTGTAGTGGTAAAATTTCCAAATCAATCCAAGATTTATTGATTTTTTGGAAGCCAATCAAAGTTCACAACTTCAATTTGAGTTCACCAAACTGCATTTTAGGACTGCAACTTCGGGGCCTTGTATCTCCTTCATCCATTGCTCATTTTCAATAAAATTTGTTGTGTTTTGTTTCCCTTGAAGTATAGTTATTGTGGTAAAGTTTTCATGTCAATCCAAGTTGTTTTGAATGTTTGGGACCAATTTGAAGTTCAAAATCCTGCCATTTTTGGAGTGTAGTGAACTTTGGCAGCTTGTTTCTTCATACAAAGTTTATTTTCAATAATTCTTTTTGGAAAAGTTGTGTATACTAGTCTAGTTTGTGTGGTTAAAATTTCATGTTAATCCAAGAATTAATGAGTGACTGAGAAGCATTCTAGTAGAAGGAGGTTCACCTGTAGATGTGTTTTTTGTAATTTTTCTTGTTGATTTTGGACATTTCAAAGCCGTTTTGTAGACACAATGACAATGAGTCAATTGAATGAATTTTTTTCCATCAATGTGTTTGTATACTAGTTTTGAATCATTTTGTAGTGTAAAGTTTTTACATTTGAGTAGGTTTAGAAATCAAATTTCACCTCCAAATGTGTTTTTGGGAAAATTTCAGCATCCATTTTCAACACTAAAACATTATAATCTTGCAATCTATGTGGCCAAATGACTTCAAATTTTCTACATGTCCTCTACAACATGTACACTACAAGATTGTACGGTTGAGATTTGTATAACTTGAAGACATTTAGATCCATAAAGCTTCAATAGCAATGATGTTTTTGAACCCCAGAAATTGAATGTCACTTTGGGGTTAAGAAAGCCTACTCATCACAAAAGTGGTAAAGCCAGTTTTCAAGCCCATCAATTGAACTTCAACAATTGACAAACTTTATTCGTTTCACCTTCACACTGAAAGTGGTAAAATTCAGACCTATCGACTAAAATTCAACCTATTGATCTATAGATGTTCACAAATTAAAGATGCTCCATTTAATTTTTCCAGTTATCAACAATGTAGAGAAGTTATGCACAGTTGATTGACCATGTACAAATAGTGTGAACACTCCATGATGCGAATGTATCCTCTCCAATCATAAACTCGAAGATATCCGACCTCCAACTTAAAGGGGAACCTCTTGCCTTACTGGTTAATGTTACGACCAGAAAACAACATTTCATGATCAAGAAAACACCGTGGGTCGGAAAAAGATAAATTTCTGTCATACTTCAAAAATCTGTCAGAAGATGGACACCATCAGCAACAAGCAATTTACCATACCAAACACGGTTGACAGTTCAGACAATTAACCCTACGCAATTTGAACTTGGCTTGCATTAACTGAATGAAAATACAGGACCTGCCTGTCCTTAAGGAAAGACCGAGACTTTATACATGCAGCAAATACAAATCTCTAGATGATCTGCTGAGACTTGTTCAGGATAACGCCCTCGTACTTGACCTGGAACCACTTCATGGCATCCTCCTTGGTCACGCGGTGTTGGATACCCACACGGGACTTCGCCCTCCTTCTTCTTCCCACTCTGTACCCCGGGCGTTCAAGCACGACATAGAAATCCATACCATAGATACCTGTGGAAGGGTCGTACCTGAAACCACAATGGCAGCGGGTTAGTAACGACCAGATGAGCAAACGTCACTGAGAAACCCGCCCAGTCTGTTCCTTATTTGGATTTTAATAATACGGTAGGAATTCATTCCCTTTCCTGTGGTTTAAAATCCGTTCATTTACAACGCCAGTGTCACCCTAACACGTAACTTGTAAGAAATGAGATCGACTTCTACGTTCCATCACAATGCTTCTATGAGATACTTTGTATACTCACGGTTTAAGTCCTTCAAACTTCAACAATTCAGATCTTACACATACAATGTTTAAATAGTACGTATTTCAGTGCATTGGCATCCTTTCAAAAATAAAAACAAGAGCTTATGAAGAATTGCATTCTAACAACGGAAACCACTCAAAAGCCACCGGAATAGGTTCCCAACATCAGGAAGTTTGAATGTTTACCCAAAGACCGAAAAGAACCAGTCAGGTAGAGGAACTTACTTGATACCAAGATCAATGTGCTCCTGGATACCGAATCCAAAACACCCAGACTCACTGAAGTTCCGGCGCAGCAACTCGTATTCCTTCACTTTCAAGCCACTCTCGAGAAGCTGCATAGCCTTCTCACCACGAACAGTGACGTAGCATGCGATCTTCTCGTTACGCCTGATGCCGAAGGAACGAACAGTATACCTTGCTGCAGATTGTACCAACTGATTACATCAGACTAGTCCTCCCATGACAACCCTAAACCAATAGAACATAAACTTTCATTGAAGAGTTTCATTGGGAAAAGTAAGCTAATTGGAAAAAAGTCTGAGCATACCCTTGGAGAAGACAGGGGACTGACCGCTCAGCTGCTCCAACACCTGTAGGGCAAGTAGTGGTTGATAAGGGAACACTCACCACACTAAAACCTGTAATATCATTAGCAAAATGGAGAACTTCAGAGTTACCACATTTTCAAGTTCGAAATCCAGTTGAAACCTAGTAAAACATAATTGCCTAAATACCTTAGAGGCACGAGTCAATCTGTCTCCACTTTCTCCCACGGAGATGTTCAGGACAAGCTTCTGCACTTTGATGTCCCGCATGGAGTTCTGCATCTTCTTTTCCGACGCCTGTAGTACAAATATAGGAACCCTTCAGATCTTCGCTAAGCCGAACTGTAGATTACCAAAGAACAATTCCTGTACCACTCTCAATAAGCACGCAGATGAAATCCAATGCAACCTAAACCACGCTTAGCCAATTCCTAATGCGTATTTAAGGCTTAGACGACTTAAACCCTAATTCAGATTTACTTCATAAAATGCGACAGACAGAAGAAAATTTCGCCAATTCTAGACGAACCGATTGATAATCAAGAGGTACTCATGATGAGAGCGCTGTCTGCACTGAAACCTCCACATGAAAGAATGTCGACACAAACCCTAAGTTGCAAAACTCGGGTGTAAATTGAAAAGCCTCGTCAATAAGACAAAGAAACACAACAATGAAGGGCACGGAGAGACAAAAAGAAGGCATTGAAGTACAGTAGATGGCAGAGCGCAACCTACCATTGCGGCAGATTTGCTCACGCCGTTGGCTACGGCGGCCGAGCTGAAAGTCGAGACAAAGAGGAAATGTAACTGTGTCTGCGCCTTCTTCAAATGAGCAAGGCTCTCCTTGGATGAATGAAATGACACCTCATGAACGAATGAAAATGAGACCTCAGCAACGAATGAAATGATACTCATGGATGAATTGAAATGACGACTCAATGTGGATGAGGATGGTGATATCCGAATACGGTTGTAAGGTAGCAACACCCATACCCGCCAATTTAAGGTTTTTGGACATGTTGTGTAATAATAGACATCCGATAAATTATTGGATCCTACTAGCAAGAGAAAAAGAATTTCAATGTACTTTGAAATGTATTTTGTAGACACTATGAGTAGAAGTTGTGAATTTTTAAAGAGCCCACTAGAGATACACCTACTACCATTGATATTTAGATGTAGTACATCATTTTAATCACATCTATTTACTTCCTAGGATTTTTCAAGATTTTAGAGGTGGTGATTATGGGTACAATGACACTTATGGGTGTTGTTACCTTAACTGAAGGTAGAGGCTAAGGTAAACCTGCCTATGACAGGCATAATGAATGTTTTTCCCTATTACAATTGGCAAAAATCATTAGATGTTTTTTTCTACTTTGGAAGGCTCTGAGTTCCCAATTTGGGAACCAGTGGAAATTGCAGTTCGCAAGCTGCATTGACATCACACAGTGACTACCACGTCACTTCTATTTTATTTTATTTAAAAAAAAAATTTAACTTTGTTTTTTAGTTTAAGAATTTTAAAATCTTTTTTTTTTAAATCTTTTTTTTTACATCGGCGTTCAATGAGACCTAGAGGAACGGAGCTGGGAATAGGCCTAAAACACCTTCCAGCCTCCCCAGATCTCATCTAATGGCTACAATTGCCAAAAAAATCAGATTTTCTTTTATACAAAGACAATGTGAGAAATGAAGAGAGTAATTGAATTTTTTTTTTTGACAAAGCATGAATTCTTTATGAATTTTTGACCTGTGCTACTCAATTTGCCTAAAAGAGTCTCTAGACTACCCCCAAATCAATCCAAAGTGTATATGTGATGGCCATCCTACCACCTAAAGCAGTGACAATATTTCCTAATATGGCTACAACATTTCCTAATATGACCACAACATGAAGGAATAAAAAAAATGACTTGCTTTGATGAATTTACATTCAAAAGGTAGACGTTTCTAAAACAATCACTAATAAATCCATCACTACACACCTTAGGCGTTGATTTTGGTCACTAACCAACCTAATGTAATCCTAATCTCATTTATTATAAATTTTTTGTCATGGATTGATGTAAGACTCAAATGGATCATTTCCTAAATGCTTGTCATAGGTGGTTTACTTGTCATAGGCAAGTTTATCTTAATAGCATAGACTTATTGAGATTACAAAGTACTTCAATGGAAGAAAGGCTTTACTTAGATGGTAGGAAGATACCAAACCCCATGAGTAGGTTGAACATAAGGTAGAAGCCTTTCACTAGTTATCCACATACATTATGGGATAACTAACCACAATGGGCTGCCTTTGACTACAAGCAATACCCAATGGACTCTAAGTCTAACTAAGAGTCTAACACTACTCCTAGGGCTGAATGTACATAGTCTACAACAATATGTACATGATCTTCAACACTCCCACTTTGCAAGTGGTCAAAGGCGCGAAGGCTCATCTTCTCAATCAAGTTGTGGTGTTGTGGCTTCCCAAGGGACTTGGTCAGCACATCAACAACCATAGCTTGGGTAGGCACATACTTGAGCTCAATCACCTCAGCCTCCACTCGTTCACGAATGAAATGGTGTTGCACATCAATGTGCTTCGTCCGAGAGTGGTGGGTGGGATTCTTGGCCAAAGCAATGGCCCCTTAGTTGTCACACAAGATTTGTGTGCTCTCCACTTGGACAAGGCCAACATCAGCCAAGAATTGCCTCAACCAAATGGCCTCCTTGGTGCATTGGCTCATGGCCATGTATTCCGCCTCCGTTGTAGAAAGAGCTATGGTAGGCTGCCTCTTGGAATTCCAAGTAATGACACCCACTCCAAGCATAAACACGTAGCCGGTGGTGGATCTTCTATCCGCCTCATCACCCGCCCAATCCGCATCACAAAAGCCATGCAACTTCAGCCTATTGGCACCCCCAAGTTGCAACTTCAGCCCAAGTGTGCCTTGAAGGTACCTCATCACCCTCTTCACCGCAGCCCAATGCTTTGGGCCATACTTGGAGGTGTGTTGACTCACAACACTCACCGGAAAGGCCAAATCAGGCCTTGTGGCTACCATGGCATACATCAAGCAACCAACCGCTGCCTTGTAAGGCACACCTTGCATTTCAACCCTCACCTCTTCAAATTCAGCATCCGTGAGCTTGGGCAACTTTCCATGACTCTCAAATGGTGTACCTATGGCTTTGCACTCCTCCATATTGAACCGCTTGAGAATTTCTTCAAGGTACTTGCGTTGGCTCATAGTGATGGTGCGGGCAACCCTATCCCTCTTGAACTCCACTCCAAGGCAATACTTCAACTCTCCAAGATCCGTCATCTCATACTCCTTCTTGAGCATATCCTTCACTTCAAGCATCTTGGTCATGCTACTTGCAAGGAGGATCAAATCATCCACATAGAAGATCACAATTACCAAATACTCACCACTTTGCATGGTGTACAAAGAGTGATCAGTATAGCCTCTTTGGAAGCCCTTCCTTGCAAACATAGCATCAATATCCCTATACCAAGCTCTCCCCGATTGCTTCAATCCGGGAAGGGCCTTCTTCAACTTGCACTTGAGATGCCCTTGGCCTTCTTGCACAAAGCCTAGAGGCTGATCCATGTAGATGACCTCCTCCAACTTGGGGTTGAGAAAAGCCGTCTTCACATCCATTTGGTGCATCTCCAAGTCCATGGCTGCCCCAATACTCACAATGCACCTAATGGCGCTAAACTTAGCAACGGGGGCAAAGGTCTCATTGAAATCCACCCCTTCCACTTGAGAAAATCCCCTAGCAACCAGCCTTGCCTTGTACCTCAAAATGTGACCCAAAGCATCCCTTTTGGTGGAGAAAACCCACTTACAACCTACACTTGATCTCTTGGAAGGGAGGGGTGCAAGATCCCATGTCCCTTTGTCAATGAGGGCCTTGTGCTCCTCTTGCATGGCCAACTCCCACTTGCTTGCATCTTCACAATTCAGCACCTCTCCAAGTGTAGATGGATCTCCAAGGAAAGCCACATTGGCTTGATCTTCACTTTGTGGAGGAAGAATGTGATTCAGCCACCAATCTCCAAGGGGCTTGCGGGTCCTCGTTGGATAACGGGGCTCCTCCACGGTCTGATCTTGCTCTTCCATGGGCTGATCTTCATCTCCCAAGGGCTGATCATGCTCTTGCACCCTTGGTGAAGTGCTTGGAGAAGGAATTGCTGATCTCTTCACTTGGGGTGTGGCCACCTTCTTCTTGGGCTCCACCAAGTCTTCATCTTCCCCTCCTTGCTCTTGCTCTTCATCTTCATCTTCTAGGTGCACTCTTGGAGTTGTGCCCCCCTTTTGGGCTGGTCCTCCATTGCTCCCACTTGGGCTCATCTCCAAGAGCTTGGGATCAACACCTCCATCCTCCAAGAAGGTCACATCTCGACTCTTGATGATCTTCTTGCTCTCCACACACATCAGCCTATAAGCCTTGGTGCCCTCACAATAGCCAAGGAAAAGACACTTGATGCCCTTGGCATCCAACTTGGTCCTCTTGGCACTTGGAACCAAGGCATAGGCAATGCACCCAAAAATGCGCATGTGAGACACATGGGGCCTAATCCCACTCCATGCTTCTTGGGGTGTCATGCTTGTCAAGGCTTGTGTGGGGCACCGGTTCCTTGTATAAACCGCTGTAGACACCGCCTCACCCCAAAGCTCAAACTTCAGCCCTTGAGCATGAATCATGGACCTTGCCATCTCCACAATGGTGCGATTTGCACGCTCCGCTACGCCGTTTTGTTGAGGGGTGTAAGGTGCTGATGTGTGGTGCTCAATGCCATGGGCCTTCAAGTACTCCTCAAAGGCCTTGGACACATACTCCCCTCCATTATCCGACCGCAGCACCTTCACCTTGCAATCAGATTGGGCCTCCACAAGGGCCTTCCAAGTCTCAAAACGCCCAAACACCTCACTCTTGCACTTCAGCATATACACCCACACCTTGCGTGAGAAATCATCAATAAATGTCAAAAAATACCTTGCTCCTCCTATGGTGGTGGTCTTCATTGGCCCGCACACATCGGAATGCACAAGCTCCAATGGCTTGGTGGCCCGGGTTGCCCCATCCTTGGGGAAGGGCTGCCTTGCTTGTTTGCCCTCAATGCACCCCTTGCACACCATAGAACTCCAATCATGCTTGCAAGAAGAGAGGTTCAGCCCCTTCACAATGTGTTGGAGGCTCTTCATGCTCTTCACATTCAAGTGTCCAAGCCTCCTATGCCAAAGCTCCACAAGGTCTCCATGGGCTGATCCTTGGGCAACACATGCCAAGGAGGTGCCATTCACCTTGGTGAAGTGGAGGAGGTACAAATTGCCCTCACGAGGGGCTGATGCAATCAACACTCCACTTGGTGACCTCACAACACAACCCACATTGTTAAAATGCACTTTCAAACCTCCCAAAGACAATTTGCTCACCGAAAGCAAGTTGGCATGCAACTTGGGGACATGGAGGGCCTCATGGATCTGAATCCTCTTGGTCTCCCCCTTCACTTGCACCTCCACAATGATGGTCCCCATGCCAAGGGCCTCCACCATGCCATTGTCTCCCAAATAAATTTTCTTCCCCAAAATGGGTTGATAGGTGTGGAAGGCATCTCTATGGCTGGTCATGTGTTGAGTGGCCCCCGAATCCACAATCCATGTAAACATGGTGGCCTTGTCCCCTCCTCCTTGGGTGGCAAAAGCAAAATCCTCCTCCTCCTCCTTTTTGGAGGCTTGGTGTGCACTCTCCTTGCCTTTGGCTTGGCTGACCTTGCAATGCCTAGCAATGTGGCCTGATTTGCCACACTTGAAGCATGTCCTTGTCTCCTTGAACTCCTTGGTGTTGCCTCCTTTGCCATGTCTTGACACAAGGGCTGATCCCTCTCCTTGGGAGTCTACAACAATATGTACATGATCTTCAACACTTCCAAGTCTCAAAACGCCCAAACACCTCACTCTTGCACTTCAGCATATACACCCACACCTTGCGTGAGAAATCATCAATAAATGTCAAAAAATACCTTGCTCCTCCTATGGTGGTGGTCTTCATTGGCCCGCACACATCGGAATGCACAAGCTCCAATGGCTTGGTGGCCCGGGTTGCCCCATCCTTGGGGAAGGGCTGCCTTGCTTGCTTGCCCTCAATACACCCCTTGCACACCATAGAACTCCAATCATGCTTGCAAGAAGAGAGGTTCAGCCCCTTCACAATGTGTTGGAGGCTCTTCATGCTCTTCACATTCAAGTGTCCAAGCCTCCTATGCCAAAGCTCCACAAGGTCTCCATGGGCTGATCCTTGGGCAACACATGCCAAGGAGGTGCCATTCACCTTGGTGAAGTGGAGGAGGTACAAATTGCCCTCACGAGGGGCTGATGCAATCAACACTCCACTTGGTGACCTCACAACACAACCCACATTGTTAAAATGCACTTTCAAACCTCCCAAAGACAATTTGCTCACCGAAAGCAAGTTGGCATGCAACTTGGGGACATGGAGGGCCTCATGGATCTGAATCCTCTTGGTCTCCCCCTTCACTTGCACCTCCACAATGATGGTCCCCATGCCAAGGGCCTCCACCATGCCATTGTCTCCCAAATAAATTTTCTTCCCCAAAATGGGTTGATAGGTGTGGAAGGCATCTCTATGGCTGGTCATGTGTTGAGTGGCCCCCGAATCCACAATCCATGTAAACATGGTGGCCTTGTCCCCTCCTCCTTGGGTGGCAAAAGCAAAATCCTCCTCCTCCTCCTTTTTGGAGGCTTGGTGTGCACTCTCCTTGCCTTTGGCTTGGCTGACCTTGCAATGCCTAGCAATGTGGCCTGATTTGCCACACTTGAAGCATGTCCTTGTCTCCTTGAACTCCTTGGTGTTGCCTCCTTTGCCATGTCTTGACACAAGGGCTGATCCCTCTCCTTGGGACTCATTCTCCTTGCGCTTGGTCACCTCATGCATCAAGCGGGCCGTGACAAACTCCATGGTCAGCTCCTTCATAGGCCTTGTCTCCAATGCGGTGATGAGGAACTCATAAGACGGTGGCAAGCTCTCCAAAAAGGTCATCACAACATCTCCATCCGTCACGGGCACCTCCAAACAAGCCAACTCATCCGCAAGGGCCTTGATCTTGTTGACATGGTCCAACAAGTCATCCTCCTCTTGCATCTTGCTAGTGAAGAACTTGCGCCTAAGAAAGAAGATGTTGGAGAGGCTCTTGGTCTCATGGATGTTGCAAAGGGTGGTCCATGCTTGGGCTGGTCCTTTGCAATGGCGAATGTGTGCAATTTGCCGGTCCACAAGGTTGATGGCAAGGAGAGCAAAGGCCTTCTTCTCCTTCCTCTCAAACGCCTTCTTGGTGTTGAGATCAGCATCTGCACTTGGAGCCTCCTCACTCCCATCCACCACCTCCCACAAGTCCTTCTCCGCAAGGATCATCTCCATCTTGAACTTCCACATGCCAAAGTTCTCCCCATTGAACTTGTCAATGATGCGCACGCCTTCTCCTCCACTTGATGCCATGATGGAGCACCTCCCACTTGTTGGCAGCCTCCAATGTGTCTCCAAGAGTTCACAAACTCAATTCAGCCTCCAATGAAGCACTTGGAAGCCAATTGGGCTGAAATGACACCAATCAGCCCTTCCAAGCACCTCCAAAGATCCTTCACACCCTAAGAACGACCAAAAACACTCCTCACAAGTGCAAGGACTCCTCTAAACACCAATTCAGACCCTAATGAAGCTCAAAATCACCACATGCACATCAAGGGCAAGTGCTACTTCAAATCAGCAAACACACTTCCAATGCTCCTCCCAAATTGGGTACTCCACACCCTAAGAAGCTCAAGACTTGCAATCAGCCCTAGATGGAGCTACTACTCACAATTCACACCACAAGGACAACATTGGTCTCCAACAACCCTAATTGGTTCACCAAAACACAAAAGAACCCTAATTGGCTCCACAAGTCTCACAAGAGCACAATTCAGCCCTCTTGGATTCACCAAGTCCACTAATTCGCCTCACACACTCACAAGGGCACTAATCAGCCCACAATGGATGGCAAATGCCACAAGCAACAAAAAAAATGCTTCCAAGGCTCACAAATTACTCTCACTAGATTGCAATTTGCCAAATCACAATCCACAATGCACCCAAGTGCACAATCAGCCTCAATGGGCTCCCAATGTACACCTCTAAGCACAAACTCAAAATTGGAGCACAAATCAGCCCTCACTAGGTCTGATTACTACCATGAGCAAACTCACACTCAAAATGTACTCAAAACCTCACAAACCAGCCAACAAATGTCCAAGAAAAGAACAAAACACTTGCTTCTCTTGTAAAAAAAATTCACTCCAAAGTTTGTTTTTGTTTTTGACTTACACCATATGGTTTGTAGGTGACAAAGTGACAAATGGCTAGTTGCTCCCCAAGCTCCAAGATCTCCTCCAAATGATTTGAACTTCTCCCTCAAACGCAACTCCAAGTGCGTGGGCCCATAACCTATTGAGATTACAAAGTATTCAATGGAAGAAAGGCTTTACTTAGATGGTAGGAAGATCCCAAACCCAATGAGTGGGTGGAACATAAGGTAGAAGCCTTTCACTAGTTATCCACATACATTATGGGATAACTAATCACCATGGGCTGCCTTTGACTACAAGCAATACCCAAGAGACTCTAAGTCTAACTAAGAGTCTAACACTACTCCTAGGGCTGAATGTACATAGTCTACAACAATATGTACATCATCTTCAACAAATGCCTCAAGCAACAAAAAAATGCTTCCAAGGCTCACAAAGGACTCTCACTAGATTGCAATTGGCACAATCACAATCCACAATGCACCCAAGTGCACAATCAGCCTCAATGGGCTCCCAATGTACACCTCTAAGCACAAACTCAAAATAGGAGCACAAATCAGCCCTCACTAGGTTTGATTACTACCATGAGCAAACTCACACCCAAAATGTACTCAAAACCTCACAAACTAGCCAACAAAAGTCCAAGAAAGAATAAACACTTTCTTCTTTTGTAAAAAAAAAATTCACTCCAAAGTTTGTTTTTGTTTTTGACTTACACCATATGGTTTGTCGGTGACAAAGTGACAAAAGGCTAGTTGCTCCCCCAAGCTCCAAGATCTCCTCCAAATGATTTGAATTTCTCCCTCAAACGCAACTTCAAGTACGTGGGTCCATAACCTATTGAGATTACGAAGTATTTAATGGAAGAAAGGCTTTACTTAGATGGTAGGAAGATACCAAACCCCATGAGTGGGTTGAACATAAGGTAGAAGCCTTTCACTAGTTATCCACATACATTATGGGATAACTAACCACAATGGGTTGCCTTTGACTATAAGCAATACCCAATGGACTCTAAGTCTAACTAAGAGTTTAATGCTAATCCTAGGGATAAATGTACATGATCTTCAAAAAATCCTTCAGTCTCCTTTATATAATATAGACAAGTCCATTTAAGGTTTGGATTGTTGGCTTTGGATTGAGTTGATTTTTTCTAAAAGTCGCTAGAATGGAATGACTTCTGCCTTCCTCTACTTCAAAATCTCCTTATTGTGCATGTTCATGTCTCTACATTGGGAATGCGCTAATAGTCTCACAATTCCTATGCAATTTTACACTTGAAAATGGTATACACACTAATAAGCAAACTCTTCAAACATCTATGTGATTGGATAGATTTTGAAGAAACAACAATTTGCTTCATTGGAGATAACTACAAGCCCATGCTTTTTTTTCATAAGAAAAATATACTTGGAAAGGCTTAGGCACTTAGGGGTTAATCCTTGAGCATTCAAAGCATATTTACCAAAATCCAGACCCTTTTGAACTCATTTCAATCAAACCATCACCCAAAACGAGATCTACAAAAACTGACTATAGAAATTAATAGTGAATACAGGCCTAGAGCTATTAAAAAATAGACAAATGTTTTGATCGTACCTTTAAAAAGATTATAATAGTCAAATAGGGCAATCTACTAGTTATGGAGGGTTAGATTTGAGACGTTGGGGTGCTCAGGGGTTATGAACCACTAAACTAACCCTATATAATGGCTCCACTACAACAACAACAGTGTTTTATGATTGCAAAAATATGATTGAGGATGACTAGTGACTACTCGCAGTCATATTCTTAGAGGTCAATACCTTGGGGAGAAATATGATTGCAAAATATGACTGCCAGTCGTTTTGGGGCCTTGTACTTCATGGGCATATATTATACGTCCGTTGGGAACACCAAAGTATTTTATAGGGAACGGTAGGGAACTCGTTTGAGAACATTGAGTTATATTATTAGTCATATTTTCATGGTAGTAACATTTTTTTGTTTTCGGGCAACCTAAGAAAAACATGGGCAATCAAAAGATATACAAGACATTGTTTAAAATTTTGAAACGTAATCACCACTTTTTAAAGGTTTTGAAACCCTAGCCATCACTTTTTAGGGTTTTGAAACCCTAGCTGTCATTTTTTTAGGGTTTGAAACCCTAGCCACTACTTCTTTTGACTCTTCTTCCTTACCTTTTGTTGTCTCTTAGTTCTTATCTATTATTGCTTCTTCTTTTTTACTACTAAGTTATTTTTTGTTACATCTTTATTCTTGCTTCTTAGTTCTTATTTTTGTTGCATCTTCACTCTTGCTTCTTAGTTGTTGTATTTTGTTGCATCTTCATTCTTGCTTTTTAGTTGTTGTGTTTTGTTGTATTTTTACTCTTGTTTCTTAGTTGTTGTGTTTTGTTGCATTTTGAGTTACTCTTGTTTCTTAATTGTTATGTTTTGTTGCATTTTGAGTTCACTCTTGTTTCTTAGTTGTTGTGTTTTATCGCATCTTGAATTCACTCTTGCTTCTTAGTTGTTGTCTTTTGTTGCATCTTGAGTTACTCTTACTTCTTACAGTTGTTATCTTTTGTTGCATCTTCACTCTTGCTTCTTGTTTTTTTTCTTCTTGCATCTTGTTTTTTTCTTCGTGCATCTTAATTCTTTCTTCTTCTTATTTCTTATTTCTTACTTTTTGTTCTTTCTTTTTGTTTCTCGTTTCTTTTTGTTGCATCTTAATTCTTTTTTGTTGTTTCTTGTTACTCTCAGTAGTTGCTCTTTATTGTTTCTTGTGCATCTTAACTTGTATTTGTTGTTATCTTTTAGCACTTGTTGCTTTTTTTTTCTTGTTCCTTGCATCACCATTGTTTTTCTTCTTACACTAGATTTGTATTACATATTTTCTATTGTTGTAAACTTTTGAAGATTGAGCTTTGTTGTATGTTCATTAAAAATTAACCTCCTATTTCTTTAATTGTATATGCAAGCAACAAAATTGGAACAAAGTCGTTGGAGGCTACTTGCAACTCACTTCATATTATTACAAGAAATATAGTCTCTATTGACTTGTGTAAATAATTCATTGTGATATACATATTTTGTATTTGTGATTAATAAATTATAAATGTCATTGAAAGGAATCACATTCCTTCTTATATATTCCCTCTTCAATATAATTGTTTCTTGTATATTTTTAAAACCACATGTATTTGTTTTTAACTACATGAAATCTTTTATTCAATTGTTAAATCATTTTAATGTATAATTGCAATGTATCAAATCCATTTAAAATGTATGGAAAATATTATTGTAGTTTGTAATTGAAGATATTTTGAACCTCAATCACATCAATCACAAATAGCACACACAAATCTAAGAAATATGATTGTTAATCATCTGGAATATCACTTGCTTGAGTTATATTTCATAATATATATTGGCCCAAATATGACTACCTATAGTCATATAATGCTCATAGTTATGTACACCAAAATATGACTATGCTTCCCAAAACATGATTGCAATCAATCATAAAATTACCAATGACATCCACATGAACTACCATGCCAACCAAGAATATGACTCATAGGAGTCATATTCCACATCGTTCAAAAATATAACTCAAGAGAGTCATATTTCAACATTAGCTAAAAATATGACTCACTTGAATCATATTCTACATCAACAAAAAATATGACTCACTGCAATCATATTCTACATCAACAGAAAATATAGCTCACCGTAGTTATATTTCACATCAATAAAAAATATGACTCACCGTAGTTATATTCCATGTTATCAAAAAATATGACTCAACGCAGTCATATTCCACGTCATCAAAAAATATGACTCAATGTAGTCATATTCCACGTAGGATTTTTTCATTTATTTGGGCAGCTCAAGAAAAAATCAAAGATAGTCAAAATATACGCTTTGTTGGCATACTATAGCTAAATATGGCTATTTATACCCCTCAATTTATATGACTGCCAATATGACTAATGTCTGAAGGGACTGTTTCTAAACGACTACTGCAATCATATTTCGAGTCATCTACAGTGATTTCTGTGCTAGTCATATTTTTTGATTTTACGACTGACTGCAGTCGTTTTTTGCAGTCATAAAACATTGCTTTTGTTGTAGTGTGCGCTAGTTATAGAATTAACTTGGTTGTTGAAACCTTGTCCAATTATCCTATGGTCTCCTATTTGGAGGACCTTTTCCAATCCATTTACTCTTACTCCTATTGCACCAACAAACATCATAGTGAGTTGCAAAAGCTAGTTGATATTATAGAAACTAAGGCCAATCAAATGCTATGAAACTTATAGACTTAGTGGATTTCGATGAAGAGTCTTGTCCAATGGATAGTGGAAGAGTACAAAACGTTATTGGTGAAGTTGGGCAAGAAATATGTTTTTTGGGCAAATGCTTCAGCTGTCATGATTTTTGATACCCTTATAGATGTTGAGGTTCTTTTATGTTTGGTATGCTTCATTCCAATGCTAACTGTTGTGCATTGTTTGATGAAACTTTCCCAAGCTCATGATATTTTTGTTTGTGACTTTATGTAATCTATAAGAGTTTGTCAAGATTACTTAGCCAAGATGTTTATTGATGCCTCTACAATTTTCTACAATTTTTAATACAACAGATTTTAAGAAAAACAATGATTTTATTACCTTCAAGTGCACAATGAGATTCCACTTGAGTAGAGTTAGGTGCTTGTCAATGGTAGTGTCTACTAGCACCTCATATTCAATTTCCAGCATATACATATTTTTATGTGCTGTCATGATAAGTAGATAGGGGAATATCTTTTGTGATGGAAGAGGAGTTCATTTGGGCTCAAGGCAATATCCAAAGGCAATTTGTAGGTAACTCAATTTGACACTATAATAAAAGCAATGTTTTATGACTTCAAAAATATAACTAGGAATGATTGGCGATTACTCGTAGTCATATTTTTGGATGCCAACACCTTGGGGAGAAATATGACTGCAAAATATGACTGCTAGTCATTTTTGGACCTTGTACTTCACAAGTGTATATTATACGCCTATTGGGAACACCAAAGTATTTCATAGAGAACGTAGGGAATATGTTTGGAGAACGTTGAGTCATATTTTCATAGAAGTGACATTTTTTAATTTTCAGATAGCCCAAGAAAAATATGGGCAATCCAAAAAAAATATGGACAAGTCATTGTTTAATATTTTGAAATCCTAGCCAATTCTTTTTTTGAATTTTCAAATCTAGTCACCACTTCTTTAGGGTTTTGAAACCCTAGCCAACACTTCACTTAGCTCTTACTTGTTACTTGTTTTTTTTTGCTTCTTAGTTGTTGATTTTTGTTGCATTTTAGTTCTTTTTGCATCTTAGCTCTTGCTTCTTGTTGCTTTTTAGTTTATGAATCTTGTTTTTTCTTCTTGCATTTTAACCCTTTCTTCTTCTTAGTTCTTGCTTTACATTTCCTCTTATTGCTTTTTAGTTCTTACTTCTTGTTTTTTTTTGTTGCCTCTTAACACTTGTTTCTTATTACCTCTTAGTTGTTATTTCTTGTTACACCTTAAGTCTTGTTTGTTGTTATCTTTTAGCACTTACCACTTTTTTCTTATTCTTTCCTTCATCACCATTTTTATTCTTTATACTCTAAACTTGTGCTACATATTTTGTGCTGCTATAAACCTTAGTTAGAAGGTTGAACTTTGTTGTTCATTCACTAAAAATTGACCTCTCATTTCTTTAATTGTATATGTAGGCACCAAAAGTTGAAACAAAGTTGTTGGAGGCTACTTGCAACCCAATAGAGCCATCTTCACATTATTGTGAATGATTCATTATGATATATATGTTTTATATTGTTGGTTAATAAATGTCAATAAAAAGAGTTGCATTCCTTCTTGCATTCTCCCTCTCTAATATGATTGTCTCATGTATATCTCTAAAATCATGTGTGTGTTTTTAACTACATGAAGGGTTTTTTTCAATTGTTAAACCATCTTGATGTATAATTGCAATATGTCATGTTCATTTAAAATGCATGAAAAATGTAATTATAGTTTGTAATTAAAGCTATTTTGGACCTCAATCACCCTAATCACAAACTACACACAAATTTTAAAAATATGACTCAATTATTCAAAATATCACTTGCTTGAATTACATTTCACAATACATATTGGCCAAAATATAATTAGTTATAGTCATATAATGCTCATACTTATATGTGTCAAAATGTAACCTTACACATCCCAAAATATGACTACAATTAGTCATAAAATTACTAATGACATCTACATTAACTACTATGTCAATAAAAAATATGACTTACAAGAGTCATATTTCACATTAGCAAAGAATATGATTCACAAGAGTCATATTCATATTCCACATCATCCAAAAATATGACTCATGAGAATTATTTTCCACGTAGCAAAAAATATGACTCACAAAAGTGATATTTCACAATTCACATCAACAAAAAAATGATTTATCATGGTCATATTCTACATCATTAAAAAATATGACTCATTGCAGTCATATTCCACGTCAGCCAAAATATGACTTATTGTAGTCATATTCCACGTCAGCCAAAATATGACTTATTGTAGTCATATTCCACATCAACTAAAACATGACTCATCACAATCATATCAATGTCAACCAAAATATAGCTAATTATGGCTAATTATACCCTCCAACCCATATGACTCAAAATATGATTGATGTCCGAAGCAACTTGTCGGTAATGACTAAACCCAATCATGCTCTGAATCATCTACATAGATTTCTGCGCGAGTCATATTTTTTGATTTTATGACTCACTACAGTCATATTTTGTAGTCATAAAACACTACTTTTGTTGTAGTGATCACTTGTACTTTGTCTTTACTTTTTTTTCATTTTTTTTCAATTCCCTATTTTCTGGGACTAGCTTTGTTTTGGTTTTCATGTTCTTGCTATTATTCCATGCTCTTAGTGTGTTTTGAAGTTTTTTCTTACCATATTGTTCTTTAGGTTTGAGTGTTGGTTTTTGATTGTCTTTGTTGGTAACTGAATGTTTGTCGAGTTCACCGTGGAGGTTTAGGTTGGCAGTTGAAACTATAGTGACTTAATTATTATTCTTTGAAGTTCTCATGTTTCAGCTCTGTGCTTCAAATTGTCTCATTTTGAAACTGACCTTTTTTTTTGAACTAGTCTTTGATTTCTAAATTGGCTATGCATTTTTAAAGTGGCCTTCGATTTCTTTTGCTATCTAGAGTGTATCACATCCTCAACAATATAAACTGTCACCAGAAGAATAGATTGGGCAAACATTTGCCCCTAGCAGTTCTCAAGAATTTTCCATACAGGGAAGCAATTGATTTTTGGAAAAGTGTTGGCAAAGGGAATGTATAAATTTTTGTAACATCATTGGATTATTATCTTCAATTGCTTAGTTCCTTAGTTTCATAAGATTAGGTTGGCTTTGTTACTCAACTTTGCCTTGACTTCAAAGGTGGAGTAGATTTTTTGATTTTGGAGTTTTTGAGATTGCTTACAGTGGAACTTTGACCTTATTGTATGTTGGAGACTTGGAGCCGTGGCAATAATAATTAGACAACATGGATTCTTCTAATTTTTTGACCTAACTCTTCTAATGTGTCTTGTTTGTCTTGTGTTGTACTGAACACCAACACTGCAATTGGACAATCTTGCTAAATACAAAAAGGGTTCAATTCCCTTGTTAGTGATAAACAAATAGTTATAAAAACATTTCTAAAGAATTGTCCATGTCGTACATGACCACCAAATGTCGTACATGACCACCAAATGACCACTGACACCATTCATGAAAAATATGGTCAATCTTTGACATTAACTTCATTACAAAAGTTGAGAAGTAGCCACATTGCCATACCAAAATTGAAATGTCATAATTTGTACTCTACTTCAAAAAGCAAAATATATACAAAATTCCACTTTTTTTTCCACAATTTCTCTCACCTTCTACCAATACAGTTCCCGGTTGCAAAAATAACTCCCTTTCATCACAGGAATAGCATCTCCGTCCCAATTCCCCAAGACCATTCTGGGAATGCTGATTGGCTGTACTACAGAAGAGATTCTATATTCCGCCAATAGGTTGGACCAAGAAGTCTAACAATCTTTGAGAACTTTTTTTCAGTTATCTACACTTACTTGGATTAACTTACAGTTTATGGAAGACCACCTCACTCTTATTGATGATCTTTTGGAAACCAGACGAGATGATGAACGGCAAGAACTTTCTGAGCATCACAGTGCCGAAGTCCATTTTTTGTAAAAATGATTCACTTCATCACTCGCCTACACAAACCAACAAGGTAGAAGTGATACTCAAGTACCTCAATCCAAGCATATTCCCAATACTACTACCCAACGCTTGGGTCAGATTTGTTAAAAAATAATTCAAAAAATAATTCAAAAAATAATTCAATACCAGTATGGCATGTAATGAAATTTCCAGAAATTGTGACCTAATTGAATAGTGTAGAAAACATTAATAAAATAATTTGTATCCTTAAAAAATCCCCAATGAAAAATGAAAAATGATATACATACCAAAGTGATTGCTTTATAAATGTAAAAAAATCCATGGAATAGATTTGTCCCCCTCGAAGAGAGACTGCATTCATTGAAAGAGATTAAAACTATCCAGTCCTTTTGCTAACTATTAAATTAGGAGGACCTTGCCGCTAAAAGGTCATGAAAGATTCAATAAAGCCCTGAGGACCCTACTAAAGGTCACAAAATATTCCAAATCTTGTGAAATGAAACTCCAGAAATTCTAAATCCAGTTAATAAAAGGATATTCAACCCAAAAACAAATGATTTTGTATGAGGTCTAATGAATCTGACCCCACCGTACAGTAGTGACACAAAGAACGAAAATGTCTGAAACTTAAACTCTCACTGTCACCCCCAAGGCTCAATTTGAAAGAGCAAAGAGCAAAGAGCAAAATCGAATTTGGTATGAAGACATGAACATGTCAATATATACATTTTGGTCTCCATCAAAATTTTAGAAAATTACCCAAAGAACTTGAGATTTGGGCACATGTACATATGGAGGGGCCGAGGGGCTATCAGCAAGCATCAGCAAGAATTTACATCCAGGCATTCTTACTCAGGAAAGGTTCTCGTACGAAATTACGGAGAACTTTCACAAAAGCCACTTCAAAGGTCTGGTGGCAAAATATCGAATCTCGAACTGAGCGGCAACTGTGTAGCCTTCAGAGTCGCATACCCGGGTGAAGCTCCCAAGCTACGTCCACATGCAATGCGAGGTTTACATAACACGGTGAACCGATCTCCAAATGGCATGTGCCCATACATGGTTTGCAGGTCCAGAGCTGTGATTTTTGTTACTTCTAATTCTGACGCCAAAAGCTCAACTCCAGAGTACCATGACAGCGCCTGAGAAAGCACATCTGTCGATACGCCAGTTAGCATTCATTTCACCGTATCATTCCACAATATCAGTCACGAGTAATTAACTCACGAAACCAGAAAAGTCACCAACAAATAGCAAAAAACAAGGTCACTCGGAAATGGAAATGATGCAACTAAGGGCTCTGTACCTCAAGGGGTGGGAAGTGAACACATGGTTCGAAAATGTACAAAGTTTTGGTATCCAATGAAAATGAGATATGTTAAGAGCAATACTAATCCACGTTACGGTCCATCATCCCGAAGGCTAATTTCTAATGCCTAATCCTTCAAGATTGCATAATAACCTGAAATTTGCCCTGTCTATTTCATAAACAGAATTGTGACATATGGTTTTAGTAATAGTAGCATTCTGAGATTATTGAATAGAGATTTTCAAAACGTCGGTCAGTGAGGTGATATAGCTTAAGGAGGCACATGTCTAATTAGTGTAGAAACACTTAAGATTAGCCGCTTGTTCCGTTTCATTACTGGTCCTAACCTAAACTTTTGAGCCTCTCGTTAAGGATAAGAGAACCGGCTTTCTTCAAAAGCAGATTCATCATGTGGCAAAACTCGGTATCTTCAAGTTGGTGAACTCACCTTTTCAAGTCAGTTACTGCTCGAACTTTATTTTAATTAGTGGCGCAATTTGCTGGAATGATTCTTCTACACGAACCTCAGCATCTTAACCTTCGTCGAATTGGGCGAGGAAGAGTTACTCCGAGGTCGCCTCACTGCTGCATTTGGTGAATTTAGATACTGTCCTGGAGAACCTGCACAGGTCAAAGGTTAACAAACTAATGAATCACTGGCAAAAGCTTTTTGAGGTTTAAGTCGACCGGACAATGTACATTCACATTCAAGAATCTGTGGTCAAGTTCTCATGCTCGTTCAACAACATACTAGTAAATATTATCGAGTGGCCCTTGCAGTTCTAGAAATTTCCTATGAAGTTCAATACGCCTAAGAAATTGTGGCCTTCTGTGAGAATACCTTCTGAAGGACGTCTACATTTTCTGCTTTGAGATGGTGACGAGAGCCTGATCGGACTCCCTCCAGTAACAGCTGCAACCGCACCTTCTTCAAGGATGGCGCTCAACCTTGCCTCTGGTTTCAGCCGTGGTTGGGGGTTCCAATCTTCATCAGGCAAAACAGAAAACTCGTCTAGATATTCACCTACACCACCTAACTCTCGCCCTTGACAATCCAGACCGTAGGTTTCAGCCGTCATCTGTGTTGACTGAAAAATCTCTTTGATGAATTGGGAATAATCTAGGGCCTCATCAGTAAGGCCATGTGTTTTCACTAGTGGCTCGTCATGCTCAGCGGCCAGCCCCTCAGGCAATGACGACGAGGGTGGATCTACACGGCAGACTTTAGAGGTTTGAGTAATTTTCAAGGGCTGCAAGTTGCGACATCCAGAGCTTGCTGGTTTGTCGGTGGTGCATAGTTTTTGTGAGATTCCTACCCTGTCCTGCTCGAAATCCTGGGTTTCATTGAGGTCCATGCATGGCATCCAAGCATATGGGAAATCCGTTAAAGACAAGCTGGGTGTACCCTCAGAAAACACTCTTCCAGGAGATATATTCGTATGCTTCTGAGAATGAATCTCCTCTACAAACTGTGTCTCTAAAAGAACATCAGTTTCGCTACAAAGTTCAGGACGGTTTGTTACTGAAGCCTTGGGTGACGACCTGAAATCTAGCTCCTCAAAACGAGACAATCCACCGTTCGGCTCCAAGACACCAACTATCTCAATGCTCTTCGTCTCTACCAGTGTGTGCTGAGCAGCATTTCCAGAACTAGACACTCTCCTTGGCACCTCGGTAGGTAACGTACAAGGAATCTCCTCATCATTCCACCTATTCTCCAAGCTTGTCAGATCGATTGGTTGAGAGTTCTCAACCATATCTGATTGTCCTACAGCCTGCACTGGCTCATGTGCAGCACTCTCATGCCCAAGTAAGTCACGTTCTGAGCTTACAGAGGATAGAATTTGAGAAGTCTGTGCAGAGGTATTAGGTTTTGAGCAATCTCCTGAACGACCTGTTTTTTCCGATCTGGAACCGTGTTTTGGCTTTCGCCTGTTTTTCCTAGATGGAACAAGCATGTTGGTGTTGATCAACGTCCCATTGTTGGATTCATGAATAGTGGGTACAAGTAACCGACGGCAGTCGTCCTCTTCAATGATTTGAGTTTCCAGATGCGTATCAAGACTCAAAGGATTTGCCAGTCCTGCGGAGCCTAGTCTCTCCAATCCTGGACGTTTGCTGTTTCCTGCCGTTGAATCTTCATTGCAACATCCAACAACACAACACTAGAGAATGAACGAAGGCCTAGACTGTAAAAATTGTGGCAGCAGCTATATATTTTTCCCACAAGCAAAGGGACTAATATTCGGAAAACATCACAACGACATGACAAGGTTGTTCATTGAACCAGAAAAAAGAGGTATCCGATATCTTATGTATTCAGGCCAGATACAGGAGATTTAGCATCTCAGGGCTGCCCAAAGACTCAGCAATTTTACCCAAAATATGAACCCGATTATACCTCATAACTAGAAGAATTCCTTCTGAAGTCATGAACCAAAGAAATGATGTCCGAGGGACATACCACTCTTTTTATGATTGCCTTGATCTTCTCTAACAATCCTTTCCGTCAAATCTGTACAGTCAGAAGTCGCTGGTCGTGAATACTTCAAAATGTCCGCCGGCAGCTCCCTTCTCCCTCCAGGGTCTGACAAATGTTTTTGGGCAGACTGAGATACATTCATGGAGCTTGATTCCTCGGGACAATCGTTAGGGGCAAGGTTCACCGCATCAAGTTGACCTGATTTCGCAGGCTGATGCATGACATGGTCTTCTGCAATAGCCTTCATTACATCTAATGATATTCGTGGCAAACCTCTGCCTAGAGGCTTCTTTTCTTTGAACAGTGCCTGGCGTCGCCTTCTCATTGTGGGTATGTGCTTGGAAACTCTTGCCGGCGTCCCGAACCCAAATGCTGACGGTAAAACGCTTGTACAGACAGAGTCAACCTCGTTGTCCTCGTGCACTATTTTGGGGGATTCAGCGCTTACATTCTGGCGTTCGAACCTGGGAGTCTCAAGCACAATATTACTTTCTTTCGTCTGGAATTTCTCAATCGTGGGACTACTAACCTTTGAAGGTTTAGGTGACTGATGATGACTTTTAATTTTCTTCAGTCTATGAAGAGAGTCTGGACCCCCAAAATGAGCAAGCCTGCTGGCCAATTTCCTTTTTTCGCGAGCCCGAGTGAATGCGTCGATTGGAACAGATCGCTTCCGTCTCGTTTTCCTCGAACCTGAATCAGTAGAAAAAACCTCAAAGTCACGACAGGGCAGGCTACGCACTGTATCCAGATTCCCTACCCTCAAGAACTACATATAAAGCACATAAGAACTATATGCTAATTAGACACTGTTAAATAGTTGAAACCCCTCAAATATAAGTACAACACGAACCTTTCTTTGATATGAGGATAGCACCGTTTTCGCCGGTTTCTTCCATGGGTTGTACAAGAGGGGCAAGTGACCCGACGACTGCATCCATCGCAGTAATCTTTTCTGAAAGCTCTTCTCTCTCGGTTTCCTTCTGAACCTGCATTATGGGCCACAAATCTTTAGACTTAAGAACATAAACAAAAACTTCTTAAAAAGTCTCTAAACAGAATGCTCTGCGATCAGTACTTCTGAGAATTAATTCAGCCGATTAGTTATCAACTTTAGACCAATGGCCAGGAGGTTGCAATCAACGAGAAATGAAGACTTACCAAGTCAGCATGTGTCGAATCCGGAGCAGATTGAACCTCAGACACTCCCTTCACATACCCGTTAAACTCCATTCTCTCAAATATGTCAGCTACAGTTTGAGGAAGGCGCTCCTTGTAACTGATGGACAAAAAAGAAATTACAGAAATTACGAAAAAGCAACTAGTCAAGAACTCACAAAAGTCACAACTCATACAGAAGCACCGGTTCTCTTTGGCGTATGATATGTCAGTTGGAATGTTCTACAGCCGAACCAACGAACAATCCATTGTTAAATTTCGAAATTCACTGCTCTAAAAACACAACCAAATAGCCTTCGTACAAGAATGACAAAACCCTTCAGTATCTGGTCAACCATGAGCAGAGAAACCAGGAATTCTGTTACCTGTTGCGGATTACTCGAATACTGTAATCAAGTAGGCTCTCACCACCGAAGATACCACCTCCTAAATCAAACTGAATATCGTCCAAAAGCTTGCAAATATCTCTCAAAATTTTCGACTTTTCTTTCTCAAGAGGCCCACCACAGTCCCGTTCAATTAACTCTATTCGGAAAAGGATCTGTAATTCATAAGCCCTCATTTTCTCCTGACGTATATGTACAAAATCTGAAGAGGCAGGCTCGCAATTAGTGTACTGTCTAGCAAGTTTCTTTGGCTTCACCAGGAGCTTATCTATCAGCCGGCCAGCAACCATCTCCGACAGAATGGCTTCATTTGTCTGGCCACAAGAATCAGCACCATCAGATGACCCTCCGTATTCTATGCTGTTGCCATCCAACATGACAAAATTCCCCACCCCAGAGACTGAGACCAGCGTTTCCTGGTTCATGGCTAGCGTGAGTTCTTTCTTCAGATCATATCTCTCAACTTTCGAGAGGTTACTTGCGGAGCTTGAATCAGAGTTGCATGGTTTCAAGGTCTCCCTTCTCTCAATATTTTTCTGAGCACTGCTGGGTACTTGCGTGGAATCATCCTTGATTGGACATTGCATATCTTCATCAGAAGGGCGTACCAAGTCCAAAGCTAGTTTCCTCTTCAATATAATCCGCTGAGCCCTGGTTGCGTTAGACATGATTCCCTTGACGAACACCTGTAGATCTCCAGCATCACTTTGAAGGCACTCTTGCAATATTTGCTCAATCGACGACAAGTAAGATTCTGCTTGTTCCTCAGTATCCAATATCGCTGAAAAGAGACACTTGCCTCTCAAAGGCAATATTGAATTGTCGGCTTGTTCAGCTCTCTCGGCAGATCCAAGATGACGAAATCCACCCTCCAATAATAATATTCCTGGGCCTGCTTCAGCAGGTCCTGTTCCACAAAATACATTACGAAAGAAGCGCAAAATACTTCCAGATCAAGAACAACACTTGTGCATACTAACAGAGCTTAAGCAAGTAGCTCTCCATAAAGAAAATCAGCTCATAATCACACCAGCGTTCGAAATTATCAAATGAAGCATAATTCATATTGAAACCGGACCAGGTAGCTCGTCACTGCACTTGATCGCGCTGAAGATAGTTGCAATTGCAGAACTCGTAGCTCATGACATTAATTGTGCTAGGACTACGTTGACTTCGTTCTCGTGAATCTACAGACTCCTTACAGCAGACGTAGGCAAAGAACAAAGATGAATCTGAAGTTATCAAAAGGATTGTGAGGGTCAATAGTACCTGGCGCAGCTTGGGAAATAGGAACAATTTGTAGATTTGTCATTGGCTTAGGTTTAGACACAAGATCGAGCCAGCATTTGATGATCGTGATGGCTTTTGATGGCTTCTTTCCCGATCCGGGTCGCATGTATCTATTCTCTATTTGGACTCTTCCGGTACCTACAGTTTTCCTGTGCAGTATATACCGCCAATGCTGAATCCAACTATATGCCTCTCTTTGGGTGTCTTTAATCTTCTCAGCACTGGTAGGCTTCTGTTTACACCCATATTCGGTTCTCTGTCTCTTTACAACGGGGGTATCTACCATTGAAATGGAAGAAGCACGCCGTTTTTTCGACCTCATTCCCTGCTTGCTTTGGGCACATTCGCTGCGGGTATCTTCATCACTCTTTACAACGGGATGCAATAGAGATGGTACCACCAGTAATGGTCCATTCTCATGTACCCGGAACTGCTTGTTGCAGTCAGAGCGCAACGGTTGAGGTGACGGGTACTTTTGCAACAAGGCAGCGTATTTCAGACTAATAGGCTCAAGGATAGCTGAGCTGCAATCCCCGTCTACATATAAATCAACCTCAGCAACACTGTTCTGACGTGCAACAGCAAGAAGCAATATCTGCCATGCACGATCTCCTGGTTCAAAGCTATTAGGTTCTTGCTGCAGCTGCTGAAGTATATCATGGCCATCAACATCATGCCCCAGGGAGTCGAACTTCATTTCCTTTTGTTCAGCTGAAGTCATGCTACTCCTCTTCTTAGATTTCGCTTCACATGCTACACGATGATATAAAAGATAACGAAGCGAGCACTTGTAAGACACATCCTGCTTTCGTATGAGGGACTTCACCACAATTTTGACAATTGGAGGTTGCGAGGATGGGAAGCTCGCTAGGGATAATCTTTCTGCTTTAGAAGACAACGAACCCAAATTCAACATTGCTGAGACGCTTTTTTTCATCAAAGCGCTGTCCACAACATTAGAGTCAAGTGAAACTGCTTCAAGCCCGCAAACCGGAGGCTGAAGCTGTGCCCCATCCCTGGCCTGAACATTGATTCGAAGCTTACATTGGGTTCTACGAGCATTGGGCTGAACTTGAAGATCAGGGTAAACAACTGAAAACCAGAGCAAAGGTGCCGGTATGCAGTCAGAAGCGATTGCAAGCGCATCCATAGTCGAGTACTTCCACTTCGTTTGGGCAAAAACTGCCTGAAACTCCGGCCTCGGGGGTTCTCGATAAGTTTCAGTGCACGCAGTCGGTCTCCAAGCATGACGTGCCAAAGATGTAGATACATGAGGCATATCAATAAAGCAAGCGTGAATGCCCTGCAACCGGAAGGGCTCTTGTAATCTTTTCATCTCCGATGAAAAAGCTTTGAAGAGCTCTGCGTCCCTGGCTGGGGTGGGCATATTCATATAGCTTGCAAATTGCTCCATATTGTCAGGCAAATGAGAAAATACGATGACCAGATTTTTCTGAGAATTGAAAGGATTGCCACCATGGAACTCGTCTCTACCCCTCGCCTGGTCCTCATCCGACGAAGATCCATCGCTTATAATTACAGAGTTCCAGTTAAAATCTGAGAGCAGCTCTTGCAGAGCTCTAACTACATAATTGACTTTGCTCCGAGTGGCCTGAGATGGATCGCATTTACTGTTGACATAAGTAGCAACTGTAAAAAGCGTTTGCTGGAAAAGACCAAGGCTTGAATCGACCAGTCTGTCCTCCGCAGACTTGAAACGACCAATCTGCCCTCCTGACCGATCCTTTAACAGCTTCTGTAACGTGGAACTGGACGCTGAAGGTGACAATGAAGAATCAAAGAGCTTGTAACTCCAACTGGTGCTCCTCTTGTGACCAGTGTTGTGCTCGTTGCACGCAGTTAAAATACGCTCGATACTGGTATGAATCAGACCTGCATATGCCTGTGAAGCATTTATATTTCCCTGACCAACACCAAGATACCCTAATTAGGCTTGGTACTCTTAAATACCCTAAACTTCAAATCATTGACCTATCAGCTGGACTAAACTATCTGATATGTAGTCCATTAGACGTTGGAACTGCTAAGAAATAGACTGCACTTCCGCCAGTCTTTTAGTTCATGTGGAAACTCAGCCGGAGGGGCAGTTATGATTCGGAGGCACTAACCTGGGCAAATACTTGTACATCGACAAGAACTACAAGGCGCTCCAGCCGTTGCCAACCCTGGGCTAAAGAACTCGTCCTCATATCTCAATCTCGGTTCTGAAATCCGAAAAACTTGAGGAACTTAGAAGTACAACGATTCAGACGATCGATTCGAGCACTTACAGTGCTCGAATTGGATCACCTTCAGTGTAAATCCATGAAGCGCTTAGGCTGACCGGTCATACATCTCCACTCGCAAGAAAAGAAAAACTAATTTCTGCGAGTACGGAACATACAAGAATGTAAGTGACCAGCAGCGCAATTTCAGTAAACAAGTAAACTACTGGCAGAATGCAAGGACATTAGGGTAAGACTCTGCACAAGAAATGATAGCAGTCCAACCGGCGAGAAAGCCACAACAATTTGAGTACCCTCTGTAATAAGACTCAGTCTGTTCAGAAACAACGGCGTTCGATGAACCCAAAGGATTGCGTACGACGACTATAATATTCTCGTCTTCCAGTCGCTCCATCAGAAATGATTTGAACGTTTTTAACGTTTATTCAACCCTTGAATATGAACTTACAGCTGAAGAACAGGTATGTGATAATAAAATCGCATGAAAAGCAGGCTAAGGCAATCAAAACGCAATTGGAAAATTGTGAGAATAGTCCCTTTTCGGTAACACTGCATCAGGAACCAAACCCGTTCGGAAACGCCAGAATCCTTTCATCTTTCACCACAAAACAAAGCATCTATTCTGCCCAAGACCAATGAGCCAACCTATTGCAACGTAAACTGCGTAGAAGAGACTCCCCGGAGCACATACCATCGACGCGAGAAGTTGAAAAGCCACACAGCACGCCAAGTGAGCGAGTCATTTCACAGGAAATCGTCCGTTTTCTTCCAAGAAAGCTCCTGCCTTTCATCCCCCCATTCGAGCGGGGGCACTGAAGCGTGAAGTGGAGCTCCCCTGTTGCCTAGGTCCATCCACTGCGCTCGCAATTCAATGAAGCTCAAGGGTTAGGTCAAACTAGAAATGCGCACGGGCCGTGTCCAGCAGCTTGAGAGATCGGAGACGGTGGTTGTCAACGTCGACTTTGGCATCGAGCTCGAGCTGGCGGGAACGGTTTGAAAGCGACGTCTTTTCCGGAATTTGAAGCTTTCCCGCCACAACGGCACGATGTTCTGCCTGCCTGCCTGCCCTGCCTGCCCTGGCGCCAAGCCTCTTCCCTAGCCGAGATAGCTTGATAACTCCAAGGCCCGCCTCCACGGGGGCCTGGGGGAAGAGAGCTGGGATCGACGGAAGGGAACGTTGAGGGAACTTTAGCCTCCTCCCGCTCATTTCCTACTTGGCTTAATAACGTGGCCATCCTTCCGCTCGCACGTAAGTTACATGGCTCCACTGCCAGTTGTCCCCTCCATCAGATTGGTGGGAACTTAACTTGCTACTTGTCCTGTTTTGCTGTCCTTCAGTTGGGCTAGGGAGAACGGCCAGGGTGAATTGACCCCCTCATTGCCCCTCCAGGGCAAACCCTGGAATTTTTTATTAGCAAGGCTTAATTTTTTTTGGAAATTCTAAATTCATATTTGCAATCAGAGGCCCCAAATTACCCTGCAGAGTTGCAAGATTCACCAAAAAAATTGGCACAACATAGGGGGATTTTTTTTCAAACCTAAGTTGACTGGGGCAATGAGGGGGTCAATTCTCCCTACGCAGGGAGAACTGACCCCCTTGCTCGGCTCTGAGGGCAAACCCTGGAATTATTTATTTTCTGCACATGAATTTCTTTTGCAAATTTTGAATTCATTTTTGCGATCAAAGACCCCAAATTAGCTAGGTGAGGTCAAGAGTATACCCTAGAATGGCTCAAAATAGGGGGCATTTTTTTAACTTGCCCCCCTGATAAGGCCGAGCGAGGGGGTCAATCCACCCCAATCTTCAGTTGGTCGTGTTTTGGGTCCTACTACTAGTAAGTTATTGTCATTCCACATGATGATTGTGTCAATGTTTTCTTCTCCGTCTTCTCTGAGTCCTCATCTCTGTTTCGGTGTTTTCGGCCAACCATCTTTTTTCTGTTTGGCCGGTATTGTTTAGATATCATTTCTGTATTCTTTGTTGGTCTCTTCCACTCACTTGCGACCTCGTCAGTCCCCTCTTCCAAGCAATTGGAAGAAAAATGGAAGCTTTCTATCTACACAAAATAGTGAAATTAGGTTGCCCCACACTAATTTCTCATATCTAACACTTTCAAACATGGTCAACTATAGTCTGGGGCAACCTAATTTCACTATTTTGTGTAGATACATAATTGTTTTTGCAGTCAGTGCGGCGAAAGAAAATAGATAGTTTGTTAGAAAGCTGACACTGAGGAACTGCTACCAGACATCCTTCCATGGCCGGCCCTCGGCACTAAGTCCCCTACAGAATCCGACCTAACGCCTGAAATTTTGAGCTGCCCCTGCCTGTAGGAAACACTGAAATTTTAGCCTGAAATTTTTTATTTTTTACACAATTTTTTTTTTTGAAATTCTGAACTCATATTTGCAATTAGAGGCCCCGAATTACTCCTAAGAGTGCAGAAATTCCGAAAAATTGGTTCAATATAGGGTCTCCTTTTATATTTTTTGGCCGGGCAGGCATGGCTTGCCCGGCGTTAGGTCGGATTCTGTAGGGGATGGTCCTCGGAAGCCAGCGGCTATTGCTGGCTAAGGGCGTCAAGCCAAGTTGACAAGCCAACTGCCCCTCCAAGTAAACTTCTAACTTTCAATTCAGCACCAGTTTATAACTGGCAGTGCATTCCTAAGGACTAAATTGAATAGGTGAAAGAAAACTCAAATTCAAGCATAATTGGACAATGAAAAGAAGTTGCTTCAAAGCTAGCTAAAAGACAAAAATTAATATAAACAAGTTGGCAAATCACTCTAACTTTCTACAATAAATTTTTGTGAAGTTCTAATTATAAACTGGTCAAAACGTGGATTGGAGAGCGATGCTGGTCGCAGGCGGAGCTATGGCGCCGTTTTTCTGCAGACCTCCTTGTTTCCACCAAGGTCATTGTCATCTCCGGAGGAGTGATGCTATCGTTTAGAACTGCGTACACCTTTGGCATGCGACTAGTGGGCTCAGACAAAAGAACCACCTAGATCTAGAATGCTAGCTATATTCACACTGTTTCCGAACCCTAATCTACTTCTGAACCCTAATCTTATCTTTGCGATTAGGAGTGCTTAGCTAAACATACTTAGGAAATGGGATCCTATAGAGATATCGTCTGAGATGGAAGACACTACACCGCAAATCAGTTTATGGAGTTGCACAAACTCCACGCGAGGAACTCGAGTTACGGGTACCCCACCATGTAGGAGAAATACGGAGGTCAGGGATCGCTCAAGGACGACCAACGCTAGTGGAAGACCGCTAGAGGCCAGCACATCGGGGACCAGTGGTAGCCAGCGCGTGATCAATAGCACACCAACAGGAGCTCGCCAAGACGCCATCACGGACCTCAACGTGAATCTCCTCCAAAGCAGGCGCCAACTCACTCCACAGCACCTCTCAACCCGACTCCCACCTCGGCTGTCCAAGCTGGCCCACAGACGCCGCAACAAAACTGGGAAGGTCGCCCGATTCACCCGACGAAGGTACTGCCATACACAGCTTTTGATTCCGCTGCCCTTGGACAAGAAATTATACATCTAAGAGAGCATGTTGTAGTGGCTTGCTTTATCGGTGGTAATATTGTTGGCTCCACGATAAAACTGTGGTTGGAAGATCTAGGACACCAGATATATCCCAATGTAGTGGTGCTACAGAAGCCAGCCGGCAACGGGTTTCATTACATGAAACTTGACAGTGTTGTGGCAGTTAAGAAAGCCATTAATCTTCAGTTACATAGCTTTCGAGGA
Source organism: Rhytidiadelphus loreus (assembly GCA_947034895.1). NCBI lineage: Eukaryota > Viridiplantae > Streptophyta > Bryopsida > Hypnales > Hylocomiaceae > Rhytidiadelphus > Rhytidiadelphus loreus. The sequence goes on along the minus strand of OX344761.1, from coordinate 48,160,951 downwards.
GGAGCTGTGACGTATCGACCATGGCAAGTGTCATTCAACCCTACTGAACCACAAGGGAATTTCTTTCCCCATTGGTTATCCCTTCAAAACTTACTGCTAGAATACCTATCTTTCTCCAGTATTATTGCAAACTCTCTAGGTCAAGTTCTAGCATCGGACATCCCTGACCCAGCCCTTAGTACCCATAGATTCTGTGTTGCTCTGAACCTCTCTCAAGGTTGGATTCACAAGATCAGCATTCCTGATGCACAAGGTGGTACTACCAATATCCATATTACCTATGAAGAGGTTCAGCTATGTTGAAGAACATGTACATATTGTTGTAGACTATGTACATTCAGCCCTAGGAGTAGTGTTAGACTCTTAGTTAGACTTAGAGTCTCTTGGGTATTGCTTGTAGTCAAAGGCAGCCCATGGTGTTTAGTTATCCCATAATGTATGTGGATAACTAGTGAAAGGCTTCTACCTTATGTTCCACCCACTCAAGGGGTTTGGTATCTTCCTACCATCTAAGTAAAGCCTTTCTTCCATTGAATACTTTGTAATCTCAATAGGTTATGGGCCCACGCACTTGGAGTTGCGTTTGAGGGAGAAGTTCAAATCATTTGGAGGAGATCTTGGAGCTTGGGGAGCAACTAGCCATTTGTCACTTTGTCACCTACAAACCATATGGTGTAAGTCAAAAACAAAAAACAAACTTTGGAGTGAATTTTTTTTTTACAAAAGAAGCAAGTGTTTTGTTCTTTTCTTGGACATTTGTTGGCTGGTTTGTGAGGTTTTGAGTACATTTTGGGTGTGAGTTTGCTCATGGTAGTAATCAGACCTAGTGAGGGCTGATTTGTGCTCCAATTTTGAGTTTGTGCTTAGAGGTGTACATTGGGAGCCCATTGAGGCTGATTGTGCACTTGGGTGCATTGTGGATTGTGATTTGGCAAATTGCAATCTAGTGAGAGTAATTTGTGAGCCTTGGAAGCATTTTTTTGTTGCTTGAGGCATTTGCCATCCATTGTGGGCTGATTAGTGCCCTTGTGAGTGTGTGAGGCGAATTAGTGGACTTGGTGAATCCAAGAGGGCTGAATTGTGCTCTTGTGAGATTTGTGGAGCCAATTAGGGTTCTTTTGTGTTTTGGTGAACCAATTAGGGTTGTTGGAGACCAATGTTGTCCTTGTGGTGTGAATTGTGAGTAGTAGCTCCATCTAGGGCTGATTGCAAGTCTTGAGCTTCTTAGGGTGTGGAGTACCCAATTTGGGAGGAGCATTGGAAGTGTGTTTGCTGATTGGAAGTAGCACTTGCCCATGATGTGCATGTGGTGATTTTGAGCTTCATTAGGGTCTGAATTGGTGTTTAGAGGAGTCCTTGCACTTGTGAGGAGTGTTTTTGGTCGTTCTTAGGGTGTGAAGGATCTTTGGAGGTGCTTGGAAGGGCTGATTGGTGTCATTTCAGCCCAATTGGCTTCCAAGTGCTTCATTGGAGGCTGAATTGAGTTTGTGAACTCTTGGAGACACTTGGGAGGCTGCCAACAAGTGGGAGGTGCTCCATCATGGCATCAAGTGGAGGAGAAGGCGTGCGCATCATTGACAAGTTCAATGGGGAGAACTTTGGCATGTGGAAGTTCAAGATGGAGATGATCCTTGCGGAGAAGGACTTGTGGGAGGTGGTGGATGGGAGTGAGGAGGCTCCAAGTGCAGATGCTGATCTAAACACCAAGAAGGCGTTTGAGAGGAAGGAGAAGAAGGCCTTTGCTCTCCTTGCCATCAACCTTGTGGACCGGCAAATTGCACACATTCGCCATTGCAAAGGACCAGCCCAAGCATGGACCACCCTTTGCAACATCCATGAGACCAAGAGCCTCTCCAACATCCTCTTTCTTAGGCGCAAGTTCTTCACTAGCAAGATGCAAGAGGAGGATGACTTGTTGGACCATGTCAACAAGATCAAGGCCCTTGCGGATGAGTTGGCTTGTTTGGAGGTGCCCGTGACGGATGGAGATATGGTGATGACCTTGTTGGAGAGCTTGCCACCGTCTTATGAGTTCCTCATCACCGCATTGGAGACAAGGCCTATGAAGGAGCTGACCATGGAGTTTGTCACGGCCCGCTTGATGCATGAGGTGACCAAGCGCAAGGAGAATGAGTCCCAAGGAGAGGGATCAGCCCTTGTGTCAAGACATGGCAAAGGAGGCAACACCAAGGAGTTCAAGGAGACAAGGACATGCTTCAAGTGTGGCAAATCAGGCCACATTGCTAGGCATTGCAAGGTCAGCCAAGCCAAAGGCAAGGAGAGTGCACACCAAGCCTCCAAAGAGGAGGAGGAGGAGGATTTTGCTTTTGCCACCCAAGGAGGAGGGGACAAGGCCAACATGTTTACATGGATTGTGGATTCGGGGGCCACTCAACACATGACCAGCCATAGAGATGCCTTCCACACCTATCAACCCATTTCGGGAAAGAAGATTTATTTGGGAGACAATGGCATGGTGGAGGCCCTTGGCATGGGGACCATCATTGTGGAGGTGCAAGTGAAGGGGGAGACCAAGAGGATTCAGATCCATGAGGCCCTCCATGTCCCCAAGTTGCATGCCAACTTGCTTTCGGTGAGCAAATTGTCTTTGGGAGGGTTGAAAGTGCATTTTAACAATGTGGGGTGTGTTGTGAGGTCACCAAGTGGAGTGTTGATTGCATCAGCCCCTCGTGAGGGCAATTTGTACCTCCTCCACTTCACCAAGGTGAATGGCACCTCCTTGGCATGTGTTGCCCAAGGATCAGCCCATGGAGACCTTGTGGAGCTTTGGCATAGGAGGCTTGGACACTTGAATGTGAAGAGCATGAAGAGCCTCCAACACCTAGTGAAGGGGCTGAACCTCTCTTCTTGCAAGCATGATTGGAGTTCAATGGTGTGCAAGGGGTGCATTGAGGGCAAGCTAGCAAGGCAGCCCTTCCCCAAGGATGGGGCAACCCGGGCCACCAAGCCATTGGAGCTTGTGCATTCCGATGTGTGCGGGCCAATGAAGACCACCACCATTGGAGGAGCAAGGTATTTTTTGACATTTATTGATGATTTCTCACGCAAGGTGTGGGTGTATATGCTGAAGTGCAAGAGTGAGGTGTTTGGGCGTTTTGAGACTTGGAAGGCCCTTGTGGAGGCCCAATCGGATTGCAAGGTGAAGGTGCTGCGGTCGGATAATGGAGGGGAGTATGTGTCCAAGGCCTTTGAGGAGTCCTTGAAGGCCCATGGCATTGAGCACCACACATCAGCACCTTACACCCCTCAACAAAACGGCGTAGCGGAGCGTGCAAATCGCACCATTGTGGAGATGGCAAGGTCCATGATTCATGCTCAAGGGCTGAAGTTTGAGCTTTGGGGTGAGGCGGTGTCTACAACGGTTTATACAAGGAACCGGTGCCCCACACAAGCCTTGACAAGCATGACACCCCAAGAAGCATGGAGTGGGATTAGGCCCCATGTGTCTCACATGCGCATTTTTGGGTGCATTGCCTATGCCTTGGTTCCAAGTGCCAAGAGGACCAAGTTGGATGCCAAGGGCATCAAGTGTTTTTTCCTTGGCTATTGTGAGGGCACCAAGGCTTATAGGCTGATGTGTGTGGAGAGCAAGAAGATCATCAAGAGTCGAGATGTGACCTTCTTGGAGGATGGAGGTGCTGATCCCAAGCTCTTGGAGATGAGCCCAAGTGGGAGCAATGGAGGACCAGCCCAAAAGGTGGGCACAACTCCAAGAGTGCACCTAGAAGATGAAGATGAAGAGCAAGGAGGGGAAGATGAAGACTTGGTGGAGCCCAAGAAGAAGGTGGCCACACCCCAAGTGAAGAGATCAGCAATTCCTTCTCCAAGCACTTCACCAAGGGTGCAAGAGCATGATCAGCCCTTGGTAGATGAAGATCAGCCCATGGAAGAGCAAGATCAGACCGTGGAGGAGCCCCGTTATCCCACAAGGACCCGCAAGCCCCTTGGAGATTGGTGGCTGAATCACATTCTTCCTCCACAAAGTGAAGATCAAGCCAATGTGGCTTTCCTTGGAGATCCATCTACACTTGGAGAGGTGCTGAATTGTGAAGATGCAAGCAAGTGGGAGTTGGCCATGCAAGAGGAGTACAAGGCCCTCATTGACAAAGGCACATGGGATCTTGCATCCCTCCCTTCCAAGAGATCAAGTGTGGGTTGTAAGTGGGTTTTCTCCACCAAAAGGGATGCTTTGGGTCACATTTTGAGGTACAAGGCAAGGCTGGTTGCTAGGGGGTTTTCTCAAGTGGAAGGGGTGGATTTCAATGAGTCCTTTGCCCCCGTTGCCAAGTTTAGCACCATTAGGTGCATTGTGAGTATTGGGGCAGCCATGGACTTGGAGATGCACCAAATGGATGTGAAGACGGCTTTTCTCAACCCCAAGTTGGAGGAGGTCATCTACATGGATCAGCCTCTAGGCTTTGTGCAAGAAGGCCAAGGGCATCTCAAGTGCAAGTTGAAGAAGGCCCTTCCCGGATTGAAGCAATCGGGGAGAGCTTGGTATAGGGATATTGATGCAATGTTTGCAAGGAAGGGCTTCCAAAGAGGCTATGCTGATCACTCTTTGTACACCATGCAAAGTGGTGAGCATTTGGTGATTGTGATCCTCTATGTGGATGATCTGATCCTCCTTGCAAGTAGCATGACCAAGATGCTTGAAGTGAAGGATATGCTCAAGAAGGAGTATGAGATGACGGATCTTGGAGAGTTGAAGTATTGCCTTGGAGTGGAGTTCAAGAGGGATAGGGCTGCCCGCACCATCACTATGAGCCAACGCAAGTACCTTGAAGAGATTCTCAAGAGGTTCAACATGGAGGAGTGCAAAGCCATAGGTACACCACTTGAGAGTCATGGGAAGTTGCCCAAGCTCACGGATGCTGAATTTGATGAGGTGAGGGCTGAAATGCATGGTGTGCCTTACAAGGCAGCGGTGGGTTGCTTGATGTATGCCATGGTAGCTACAAGGCCTGATTTGGCCTTTCCGGTGAGTGTTGTGAGTCAACACACCTCCAAGTATGGTCCCAAGCATTGGGCTGCGGTGAAGAGGGTGATGAGGTACCTTCAAGGCACACTTGGGCTGAAGTTGCAACTTGGAGGTGCCAATGGGTTGAAGTTGCATGGGTTTTGTGATGCGGATTGGGCGGGTGATGAGGCGGATAGGAGATCCACCACCGGCTACGTGTTTATGCTTGGAGTGGGTGCCATTACTTGGAATTCCAAGAGGCAGCCCACCATAGCTCTTTCTACAACGGAGGCGGAATACATGGCCATGAGCCAATGCACCAAGGAGGCCATTTGGTTGAGGCTATTGAGATTACAAAGTATTCAATGGAAGAAAGGCTTTACTTAGATGGTAGGAAGATACCAAACCCAATGAGTGGGTGGAACATAAGGTAGAAGCCTTTCACTAGTTATCCACATACATTATGTGATAACTAAACACCATGGGCTGCCTTTGACTACAAGCAATACCCAAGAGACTCTAAGTCTAACTAAGAGTCTAACACTACTCCTAGGGCTGAATGTACATAGTCTACAACAATATGTACATGTTCTTCAACACTCCCACTTTGCAAGTGGTCAAAGGCTCCAAGGCCCATCTTCTCAATCAAACTTTGGTGTTGTGGCTTCCCAAGGGACTTGGTTAGCACATCAGCAACCATAGCTTGGGTAGGCACATACTTGAGCTCAATCACCTCAGCCTCCACTCGTTCACGAATGAAATGGTGTTGCACATCAATGTGCTTCGTCCGAGAGTGGTGGGTGGGATTCTTGGCCAAAGCAATGGCTCCTTGGTTGTCACACAAGATTCGTGTGCTCTCCACTTGGACAAGGCCAACATCAGCCAAGAGTTGCCTCAACCAAATGGCCTCCTTGGTGCATTGGCTCATGGCCATGTATTCCGCCTCCGTTGTAGAAAGAGCTATGGTGGGCTGCCTCTTGGAATTCCAAGTAATGGCACCCACTCCAAGCATAAACACGTAGCCGGTGGTGGATCTCCTATCCGCCTCATCACCCGCCCAATCCGCATCACAAAACCCATGCAACTTCAACCCATTGGCACCTCCAAGTTGCAACTTCAGCCCAAGTGTGCCTTGAAGGTACCTCATCACCCTCTTCACCGCAGCCCAATGCTTGGGGCCATACTTGGAGGTGTGTTGACTCACAACACTCACCGGAAAGGCCAAATCAGGCCTTGTGGCTACCATGGCATACATCAAACAACCCACCGCTGCCTTGTAAGGCACACCATGCATTTCAGCCCTCACCTCATCAAATTCAGCATCCGTGAGCTTGGGCAACTTCCCATGACTCTCAAGTGGTGTACCTATGGCTTTGCACTCCTCCATGTTGAACCTCTTGAGAATCTCTTCAAGGTACTTGCGTTGGCTCATAGTGATGGTGCGGGCAGCCCTATCCCTCTTGAACTCCACTCCAAGGCAATACTTCAACTCTCCAAGATCCGTCATCTCATACTCCTTCTTGAGCATATCCTTCACTTCAAGCATCTTGGTCATGCTACTTGCAAGGAGGATCAGATCATCCACATAGAGGATCACAATCACCAAATGCTCACCACTTTGCATGGTGTACAAAGAGTGATCAGCATAGCCTCTTTGGAAGCCCTTCCTTGCAAACATTGCATCAATATCCCTATACCAAGCTCTCCCCGATTGCTTCAATCCGGGAAGGGCCTTCTTCAACTTGCACTTGAGATGCCCTTGGCCTTCTTGCACAAAGCCTAGGGGCTGATCCATGTAGATGACCTCCTCCAACTTGGGGTTGAGAAAGGCCGTCTTCACATCCATTTGGTGCATCTCCAAGTCCATGGCTGCCCCAATACTCACAATGCACCTAATGGTGCTAAACTTGGCAACGGGGGCAAAGGACTCATTGAAATCCACCCCTTCCACTTAAGAAAACCCCCTAGCAACCAGCCTTGCCTTGTACCTCAAAATGTGACCCAAAGCATCCCTTTTGGTGGAGAAAACCCACTTACAACCCACACTTGATCTCTTGGAAGGGAGGGATGCAAGATCCCATGTGCCTTTGTCAATGAGGGCCTTGTACTCCTCTTGCATGGCCAACTCCCACTTGCTTGCATCTTCACAATTCAGCACCTCTCCAAGTGTAGATGGATCTCCAAGGAAAGCCACATTGGCTTGATCTTCACTTTGTGGAGGAAGAATGTGATTCAGCCACCAATCTCCAAGGGGCTTGCGGGTCCTTGTTGGATAACGGGGCTCCTCCACGGTCTGATCTTGCTCTTCCATGGGCTGATCTTCATCTACCAAGGGCTGATCATGCTCTTGCACCCTTGGTGAAGTGCTTGGAGAAGGAATTGCTGATCTCTTCACTTGGGGTGTGGCCACCTTCTTCTTGGGCTCCACCAAGTCTTCATCTTCCCCTCCTTGCTCTTGCTCTTCATCTTCATCTTCTAGATGCACTCTTGGAGTTGTGCCCACCTTTTGGGCTGGTCCTCCATTGCTCCCACTTGGGCTCATCTCCAAGAGTTTGGGATCAGCACCTCCATCCTCCAAGAAGGTCACATCTCGACTCTTGATGATCTTCTTGCTCTCCACACACATCAGCCTATAAGCCTTGGTGCCCTCACAATAGCCAAGGAAAAGACACTTGATGCCCTTGGCATCCAACTTGGTCCTCTTGGCACTTGGAACCAAGGCATAGGCAATGCACCCAAAAATGCGCATGTGAGACACATGGGGCCTAATCCCACTCCATGCTTCTTGGGGTGTCATGCTTGTCAAGGCTTGTGTGGGGCACCGGTTTCTTGTATAAACCGCTGTAGACACCGCCTCACCCCAAAGCTCAAACTTCAGCCCTTGAGCATGAATCATGGACCTTGCCATCTCCACAATGGTGCGATTTGCACGCTCCGCTACGCCGTTTTGTTGAGGGGTGTAAGGTGCTGATGTGTGGTGCTCAATGCCATGGGCCTTCAAGTACTCCTCAAAGGCCTTGGACACATACTCCCCTCCATTATCCGACCGCAGCACCTTCACCTTGCAATCTGATTGGGCCTCCACAAGGGCCTTCCAAGTCTCAAATCGCCCAAACACCTCACTCTTGCACTTCAGCATATACACCCACACCTTGCGTGAGAAATCATCAATAAATGTCACAAAATACCTTGCTCCTCCTATGGTGGTGGTCTTCATTGGCCCGCACACATCGGAATGCACAAGCTCCAATGGCTTGGTGGCCCGGGTTGCCCCATCCTTGGGGAAGGGCTGCCTTGCTTGCTTGCCCTCAATGCACCCCTTGCACACCATAGAACTCCAATCATGCTTGCAAGAAGAGAGGTTCAGCCCCTTCACTAGGTGTTGGAGGCTCTTCATGCTCTTCACATTCAAGTGTCCAAGCCTCCTATGCCAAAGCTCCACAAGGTCTCCATGGGCTGATCCTTGGGCAACACATGCCAAGGACGTGCCATTCACCTTGGTGAAGTGGAGGAGGTACAAATTGCCCTCACGAGGGGCTGAAGCAATCAACACTCCACTTGGTGACCTCACAACACACCCCACATTGTTAAAATGCACTTTCAAACCTCCCAAGGACAATTTGCTCACCGAAAGCAAGTTGGCATGCAACTTGGGGACATGGAGGGCCTCATGGATCTGAATCCTCTTGGTCTCCGCCTTCACTTGCACCTCCACAATGATGGTCCCCATGCCAAGGGCCTCCACCATGCCATTGTCTCCCAAATAAATCTTCTTCCCCGAAATGGGTTGATAGGTGTGGAAGGCATCTCTATGGCTGGTCATGTGTTGAGTGGCCCCCGAATCCACAATCCATGTAAACATGTTGGCCTTGTCCCCTCCTCCTTGGGTGGCAAAAGCAAAATCCTCCTCCTCCTCCTCTTTGGAGGCTTGGTGTGCACTCTCCTTGCCTTTGGCTTGGCTGACCTTGCAATGCCTAGCAATGTGGCCTGATTTGCCACACTTGAAGCATGTCCTTGTCTCCTTGAACTCCTTGGTGTTGCCTCCTTTGCCATGTCTTGACACAAGGGCTGATCCCTCTCCTTGGGACTCATTCTCCTTGCGCTTGGTCACCTCATGCATCAAGCGTGCCGTGACAAACTCCATGGTCAGCTCCTTCATAGGCCTTGTCTCCAATGCGGTGATGAGGAACTCATAAGACGGTGGCAAGCTCTCCAACAAGGTCATCACCATATCTCCATCCGTCACGGGCACCTCCAAACAAGCCAACTCATCCGCAAGTGCCTTGATCTTGTTGACATGGTCCAACAAGTCATCCTCCTCTTGCATCTTGCTAGTGAAGAACTTCCTCCTAAGAAAGAGGATGTTGGAGAGGCTCTTGGTCTCATGGATGTTGCAAAGGGTGGTCCATGCTTGGGCTGGTCCTTTGCAATGGCGAATGTGTGCAATTTGCCGGTCCACAAGGTTGATGGCAAGGAGAGCAAAGGCCTTCTTCTCCTTCCTCTCAAACGCCTTCTTGGTGTTTAGATCAGCATCTGCACTTGGAGCCTCCTCACTCCCATCCACCACCTCCCACAAGTCCTTCTCCGCAAGGATCATCTCCATCTTGAACTTCCACATGCCAAAGTTCTCCCCATTGAACTTGTCAATGATGCGCATGCCTTCTCCTCCACTTGATGCCATGATGGAGCACCTCCCACTTGTTGGCAGCCTCCCAAGTGTCTCCAAGAGTTCACAAACTCAATTCAGCCTCCAATGAAGCACTTGGAAGCCAATTGGGCTGAAATGACACCAATCAGCCCTTCCAAGCACCTCCAAAGATCCTTCACACCCTAAGATCCACCAAACACTCCTCACAAGTGCAAGGACTCCTATAAACACAAATTCAGACCCTAATGAAGCTCAAAATCACCACATGCACATCATGGGCAAGTGCTACTTCCAATCAGCAAATACACTTCCAATGCTCCTCCCAAATTGGGTACTCCACACCCTAAGAAGCTCAAGACTTGCAATCAGCCCTAGATGGAGCTACTACTCACAATTCACACCACAAGGACAACATTGGTCTCCAACAACCCTAGTTGGATAACCAAACCACCAAAAAAGACCTAATTGGCTCCACAAATCTCACAAAAGCACAATTCAGCCCTCTTGGATTCACCAAGTCCACTAATTCGCCTCACACACTCACAAGGGCACTAATCAGCCCACAATGGATGGCAAATGCCTCAAGCAACAAAAAAAATGCTTCCAAGGCTCACAAATTACTCTCACTAGATTGCAATTTGCCAAATCACAATCCACAATGCACCCAAGTGCACAATCAGCCTCAATGGGCTCCCAATGTACACCTCTAAGCACAAACTCAAAATTGGAGCACAAATCAGCCCTCACTAGGTCTGATTACTACCATGAGCAAACTCACACCCAAAATGTACTCAAAACCTCACAAACCAGCCAACAAATGTCCAAGAAAAGAACAAAACACTTGCTTCTTTTGTAAAAAAAATTCACTCCCAAGTTTGTTTTTGTTTTTGACTTACACCATATGGTTTGTAGGTGACAAAGTGACAAATGGCTAGTTGCTCCCCAAGCTCCAAGATCTCCTCCAAATGATTTGAACTTCTCCCTCAAACGCAACTCCAAGTGCGTGGGCCCATAACCTATTGAGATTACAAAGTATTCAATGGAAGAAAGGCTTTACTTAGATGGTAGGAAGATACCAAACCCAATGAGTGGGTGGAACATAAGGTAGAAGCCTTTCACTAGTTATCCACATACATTATGGGATAACTAAACACCATGGGCTGCCTTTGACTACAAGCAATACCCAAGAGACTCTAAGTCTAACTAAGAGTCTAACACTACTCCTAGGGCTGAATGTACATAGTCTACAACAATATGTACATGTTCTTCAACAGAGGCAACTCTTGGCTGATGTTGGCCTTGTCCAAGTGGAGAGCACACAAATCTTGTGTGACAACCAAGGAGCCATTGCTTTGGCCAAGAATCCCACCCACCACTCTCGGACGAAGCACATTGATGTGCAACACCATTTCATTCGTGAACGAGTGGAGGCTGAGGTGATTGAGCTCAAGTATGTGCCTACCCAAGCTATGGTTGCTGATGTGTTGACCAAGTCCCTTGGGAAGCCACAACACCAAAACTTGATTGAGAAGATGGGCCTTCGCGCCTTTGACCACTTGCAAAGTGGGAGTGTTGAAGAACATGTACATATTGTTGTAGACTATGTACATTCAGCCCTAGGAGTAGTGTTAGACTCTTAGTTAGACTTAGAGTCTCTTGGGTATTGCTTGTAGTCAAAGGCAGCCCATGGTGTTTAGTTATCCCATAATGTATGTGGATAACTAGTGAAAGGCTTCTACCTTATGTTCCACCCACTCAAGGGGTTTGGTATCTTCCTACCATCTAAGTAAAGCCTTTCTTCCATTGAATACTTTGTAATCTCAATAAGCTATGCTGTAACCTATGCCAATCGCTCACCCACCCCATAGAGAAATGTCCAAATCAAACTCTATGCCTTCCCAAGGAAAAAAGCATGGATCGACAGAACACTAGACTACCATCTATAGAGCCTCACCCTAATGTAGCTAGAACCACTTCAGCCGCTAAAAGAAATGCTAGTGCCTCCTCTAGGAATACGAATAGCCGAAGATATAATCGCCACAGCTACCGTCGTAGCTCCAACCCTTATCCCCAGCAAGGCACAGACGCAGAAGGATTCACCCTTGTCGTGCATCGTCAGAGGGGTAAAGCACCGTCGCCAGCCAGCTCGAGTCACTATTGGGCGCGCAGGGTCTCTGCCGAATGAAGACGGGACGAGCAGGAGATGGCCAACAATCCACAGGCGCAGAAGGCAACAAACCCAACGGTCTCCCACCCTAGAGATTCACCTCAGCAAGCATCGTCGCAACGGCAACCCAAAGTCGACAACCATACCTCGTCCGAAACTAGAACTTCAGGGAACATTGAGGAACCCTTACCGCTACCTCCCCCACTTATGCCGCACCACAAACCCATCCACATTTCAGATTTAGACAACGACCCTATGGAGATTGAAACCCCAACTTCAGCCTACCCCCCCAACCCCTCCCTAGACCGTCCGGAACTAACCCTGGCCCTAATCGCCATTCCGGCGTCTCATGGATCAAGCTTGATCAAACCAACTGCAGTCGAGCTAGGACCAGACCGCTACCGAGCCGAAGGTCAGGAAAACTGCGCAACCCCAACGACACAAAATCCAAACCTATCATCACCGTCGACCCCTGGAGGAGCCATCACATCGAATAATTTCAATAACCTCGATCAAGCTGTGGCAGCAACAAACCAAGCGTTCCGTCAACACAAGAACAGATTGACACCCCAAATCTTCGTCCCCCACCTAGATGAGGAACAGTTTGAAGATGCGCTACTTCACCTTCCGGAGCCTAGAGGGCAGCCAAGACCAGAGTCTCCATCCTCAGATAACGGATCCTCATTAGCAATTAAGCTCTTTCATCATATTTCGGGCTCCTCCCCTCGGTGGCCAGCGGAGACCCCATCCCCATCGATCACTCCAACAGGCGGGGACTTCTCTCTGCGACATGCCAAAGCATCAGCTAGAAAGAGGCGTGGGGAACACATTCCACACCACCCGGATCGGGTCGAGCTAGTCGTTGTGGACCCTCCAATGGACGCCTGGGGCTATCAAAGAACAAGGGTTACCAACTAGATCACAGATCGCATAGAGAGCGCTGGGAAATCTCTCAACCCGCAAGATCATGAAGTTTAGAATCCTCTCCCACAACGTCAGGGGTCTAAATGATCCAGTAGCTGTAGACAACCTCAGCAATTACATTCAAAAAAATCCAGTAGATTTCTTGTTTATCCAGGAACACAAACTTAGAGGAGCTGGGGCCTTGAACCTCGGACACAAATTATGGAAACGAGCAAAAAACACTTTACTCCGATGCAGAACTAGGGTACACCCTAGAAGGAGATCAGGCGGTCAAAGGAGGAGTAGCGTCATTGATTGCACCTCGATGGTATAGCACTACTAGAAAATGAGTGACCAAATCGACAAAATAGTAACAGTTATGTGTTGTCTTTGGCACCAGATTTCTCACTTTGTCAATCTTAGCAAGTGTTTGTTCATGTTGTTAAAAAAGAAAAAAAATACTTGTTGATTTTGGCACAGCATTCTATTGTACAGTAGGATTCATGAATTATATTGTTCTCACTATCCCTGTCTATGCACTTTGAACTGACTACCATTCAAGAAATTCAAGTTCTGGGTTCACTTTTATTATTTCACAGCTCTTTCAATCCCCACATAGGACTTCAAATTGTTCATTTCAATATAATCAAAATCTTGAAAACATGTGAGCAATTTCAAACAAATGATCATAACATTAATACGATTAATAAATTCTAGGAAAAAAAATCCTTCTGCTCTGCATAAAATGAAACTACAGTCTTGTAACAACATAAACAAATTTCAGTTTGCATTCAATACAATTGGAAGCTTGCATAATGAATTGAAGCACAATGCATCTCATCCATGCACAACTCATGAGGATGTCCTCCAATACATCTGAAAGTTACATTCAATGTTTTCCTGACTACTACATATTGCATGATGAATTCAAAATTCACTTTCAATAATCCATAGTTCACTTTTAAAATGAGCTATTGAATTCGGGATATACAATTTGTTAAATGCATTTGTTAAAAAAATTAGAAGTAAAAAACAGAGCAGACTATACAAAATTGCAAATGAAGAGCACAGATAAATAGAGAATTGTCCATGATGGACTTCCATTACATAGGTCCTGAACATCATCCTTCTTTAAGAACACTGTTTGGGTTCAAGAGAGAAATACAAACTACCAATTTCAGCTCTGTTTTCCCATATATGCAGTAACACTAGAATAAAACTGTAATTAAACAACTATTGTCATACATGTCATTTTCAAAAATCTTCTATGCTTCAATATTTCATGAATTTCCAGTCATCACGTTTTAACTTGAAGAAAGCAATTTTTTAAAAAACTATGGCAAATACCTCCTTCTCAATGAAGTAGTCATTACCAATCATGTCTGCGTACATATGTTGGTACATATCTCCTCTGACTCCTGCAAACACATGCTGCACTTCGCAGTCCTCCTTCATGTACCTACCCAACAAAAATCCCAAATACTAAAGGTAAGAAATAAAAAATCCCAAACATTCTTTACTCCTACCACAACCTACAATCTCCATAAATACTTAAAACATTTTTTCATATTTAGAGAAACTACTTCTAAACCTTCAAGTTCTTTCACTTCTACAGTGGCCTAATGAACTGTCCAAATACTTCTCGTGCACTTCAATTCCAAGCACATGAACTGTAGTCACAAACAATTCCTTGTATTCTCTCTTTCATCCTCTTACTATTCATCTATTGCATTTTACAATTTTTTGGGATGTACATGTGCAAGCAAATACAAATATTGTAAGTACAGTTCAAATACATGTCCACAACACATTTATTTCTCAGGATATCAAGAAATAAAACCATCCCGTTCCATTCCATACAATTACTATCCTTCATTCACAAAACATTTCAGAAGGCAGGGACCTCAAACATCAAAACTTCACAAAGTGCAATGCAAAATTTCTGAAAAGTCATGGTTTTCACATGTGAAGACTACTTTCCAAACATGGCACACTGGATTTCATAAATCCCATGCGAAATACTTATGACTAAAAAAATGTAAAAATTGTTCTACTTCCTGCCTTTGCAATGCTAATTTCTAGGATTCATTTCATGCTATCAAAACTTCCACTCTGAAGCTACATTTCACTTGCAACCTACATTTACAGAATTCAAGCTATGCACTGCCCTCTTCATTTTAAAAATGAATATTGCAATACTACATTTTAGTCAAATGTTACTCTTCCATTTCTACTACAGACATTGAACTGAAGTCATTGTCTGCGCTAACGAACACCAAAAAAAAACTACGTTCTTCCTAGATATTTTTAAATGAAATCAATTAATCACACACATGAGACTTCAGAATGGGTTTATGTAAGATGAAACTCAAATCTAAAAAACAGTTTCAGTACACATGAAAATAAATCACAACTGCATCTGACATCAAGCAAGAATTCTTTTATTTTCTCGGATGCTTTAACAAAATAGTGATGAAATATTAAAATTCATGTGCCATACATGTCTGTAATTCACCTCCAATTCTTTTACTTCCAAACATAAAGCACATTTTTTTCCCCTCTCTGCTGACTTCCTTAATGCCATTAAGTGTTTCAGTTGTCATTTCCATGTACTTATCTTAGAGAATGACATGGCTCCCACTTTTAGTCCTCTCATAAAGAAATCTTACTATGCTTCAAAATGAAGTGCATTCACACGAAAAAGTGTTGCACTCTTCTTCTGATGACTCACCAAAGTCCCTGTCAAACATCATGGGATGCTCTTGACCAATGTGGTTCAACACTTCGTTGAACTGAACATCTCGGCCTCCATCAACTGCATTTGGCAAATTTTCAAGACCTTCATTTTGCACTTGTAAGCCTTCATAGTCGGAATCTTGACCCATAGCAAACAGTTGGGGCTCCTCCTCTTCCTCCGCTTGAATGTCAATTCTACGTCCCCTAACCTCCGTACGTAAGACTACTTTCCAGCTTGGCTCATCCTCATCATCTGAAAAAAAAACTTGCTGACAATGAATAGGAAAAGCAAAAGACTCATAACCAAACGGTACTAGTGCTCTGAAATTTGCCAGAGTGAAATCCCATTCATCCTTCTTCACTGTAGCATTCCTACCTCTATAATTTGCCTTCACCCAATCACAAAGTAACAATACTACGCAATGTCTCCCGTAGTCTAGCTCTACGATCTCCTCAATTTGACCTATATACTCTAGATCCTCGTTTACAATGTTGCAATCACGCCTCCCTGCCCGACATGGTTGTCGAAAAACAACAACTACTCCAGAGTCACAAGTACTAGTTACACTTTGCTCAGCACTTCTCACTCGGAAGTGGTACCCATATGCATACATGCTTCGATACCTCTTTGCATGTATAGAAGGTAAATTCGATGAGTCCTCAACTTCTGGCGGAACAACCAACCCTTCTTGTATAGCCTTCTGGACATCTTCTTCAAACCATTTAGAAAAAACAGGAATCTCTTCCATTCCTGCAGGAAATGGAGCTCCTCTCTTGCCACCTCTGTTCGGGTGCCTCCTACGGAACTCATTTCGTTCATTGGTCCGTTCCTGCCATATTACTTCATACCTACTATAAAGCCATGCCAAATTCATTAGTGGATTCAGTACTCATATCAATTCATAAAACATAAAATAATGCTCAATATGTTCACTTCCTTTATTTCGTTAAAAAAAAAATTCATAAACACTTCCTTCTGCATTCAATTACATTGTACAACTGAATTGCACTCCTACAAAATTCCCATTCTGTAATACATCCTAATGCTATACCCCTTCTAAAAATACTGTGGTAAATTTATTTGTATGCCCTGTACATTATTTAAATTCTTTTTTCGTACACACATTTCTCACAATTTCTATGTATGCTTACACTTCACCATTTGCAGACTATGCAGAATCCCAATTCCCAAATTCAGTATTACCTTTGCCCACAAATAAATGAGGTCACACTCAACATCAAATATAAAAAAACAAGCAAACTCCACAGAAAGTAACCTTCCATTGGCCCCTTACCATTTCTTAACTTCAACATCCTATGAACTTCTATTTGAAAGCACACTGGTCACATGTGGAATTCAGATGGTACAGACATTGTTTTTGGTGCCTTAAACCTCTCACTATACATTGATTAATTAATGTTGTCATGGTTCTGTCAGTGCCTTCATCTTCACATGCTGTCCATTATCCTTATACAAAAATCTACTTCATTTAAAGAGACACTTCATAAATTTATTCCCATATGAAACTCAAGAACTATGTCTTCACAGTTCACATATTTCAAAAAAGTTTCAGATACAGAAGTCTGTTAACGTCATGATCCATATGCAATTCTGATGCCTTGTAGTACTCATCCACATTGAATTTCTAAAAATTCTTTCTATGACTATAACAAGGTTCACAATTTTCACATACTCTGTATTTGGAAACTATATTTTAATTGAACATAACTTTTTTTTATTCCTAACATTATGACATTATACTTATAACTGAATTGGAGGACAATTTTCAATTTCTTTTTTCTATATATTAAGCAAACAAAAAACTCTGAACGATAATTGATTAAGACTGTATGGGCAAACTATACCATTCCAAATACACAGCTTCAAATGAATTACGGTTTTCTGAAATATAAATTGTGTCTAAAACATTTCATGCAGAGACAAAAATTCAAACCAATATGCTCAGGGAAGCCATATAATGCTCACAAATCTATGTGTTCTTAAAAACATAGGCCTTCACATAAAATTATTCACCATAGCCTCCAATATTTCGTCCACTCATATCATGCACTGAAATTATTCTTTCAATCCACAAGAAAAACAAACCGTGACATGTTCAAATACAAAGCCTAATGTCCCTGGATTCCTTATTTTCCAAAATTGTTTCTATTTAATTAGTAGTCTCTTACTCTGAACATGAAAACAAACTAATTCTTCCAAGAAGGAATACCATTTCCCATGAACATGATTTACAATCAATTATCTTATAACAAAGATTATGGCACTTCAATTTTTTTATGAAACATTATTTTTTGAAATTAAATATTATATTCCACTTCCAGAACTTCAAATATAATATTCACATTGACCTCCCAACTTCATTTCCTGACAATACCATGTGTTGTAGTAAGAACAGATTCATTTCCTCTTACACTTTCTTGCCACTGAACATTTATAAAAAACACACGTAGGCAACATCTAACATAACTACTCAGCAACACACTCATGCACAACTATACCTATTATAACATCAATCTATGATCAATCAGTTTACAATTCACCATTTCTCAAGGAGGAAATCAACAGATACTTACCGACGATATGGCTCAATGTGAGTTGCATTGTCCAGAATGAATTCATGCATGGCATTCCTCAGTTCATTTGACAACAACTTCAACTTCCCTTTCCCCTCCAATATTTCGTCCACCATAGCCGGCTCTTCTTTATCATCCCACACTCGTCGAGAGGTGATGGAGTATTTGGATATGTATTCAGTGATGAACCCCAGTGCTTCTTCCGTTTCGTAACCATGGGCAATGCTGCCCTCAGGTTTGGCCAAATTCCTCACATACCCTTTTAAATTCTTGAAATAGCGTTCATATGGATACATCCATCTAGTATAAACTGGACCACAAAGAAACAACTCTTCCACCAAATGGTTTGGCAAGTGCGACATGATGTCAAAAAAAGAAGGAAGCATCTCCTTCTCTAACAAACACATAGTTTCAGCTGAATTTGCATGCATTTGATCCTTCTCTTCACGGTTTATTGACTTCGCACACAACTTCTTGAATAATCTACTCAATCGTATAATTGCCACAACGAGATTCTTGTTTGAAATCCTCTGGTAACACAAGGGTAATATTTGCTATAATAGCACATGAAAATCATGTGACTTCAGACCACTGAGTTTGCCTTTGCTTATTTTATTATATAGTGCAGACACATAATGTGTAGGTGTTCTCAGATTTTTTTAAACCCTCAATACCTTTGCTTTATCAGCTGTTGTCAATATATATGATGCATTTGGCATGTACAACTGTTCACGGTTCGGTCCACGAGCTTGTAAATGCAGATGTGGTCGTATACCACGAGCTTGCATGTCGGCTCTCACAGCTGGTGTGTCCTTTTCACCCATTGTGGTCCTCAATATGTTCTCTGATAAAAAAATTTCGCAGTGCATGACGTCCAGCACATGGCGCACTGGAAGGTCCTGCAATAAACAATTCACACGTGCTATATATCAATAAAACATTGTAAGTGTTCAAGTACTGCAATTTTATAAACTGGAAATTTTTTTGTGACCTACCCTTTTGGAATAACTTCTCTCCTACACACATTGTCCTCTTCAAATACTTACAGCTTCCAACTTAAACGACTTAGGAGTACTAGATTGTTTTCAAAATTTCAGAATTAAATATATCAATTTCTAGTTCGTAAGTTCTATAAGCTTCTCGAACCACTCCTTTTCCAAAATTTTAGTTCATTTTACAACCACATTTCTTCCTCATCCATAAAATATGAAAACATGTATTTTTCTTTGTAAAAAAACAAGTTCTAACGCAACAAAAATGTCCTCAACTCTATACATTTTGGCTAGTCTGCAGAGAAAATTAGTAACTAAATCCTTCCCCTAATTACCTATCCACTACATGCTGAAGAACTCTTTTTAAAGCAGAGCCTTCTTACCATCTATGTTTCATTAAAATATCTTGCTGTATGTGATACTAAACTATTTCCTGACTATGTGTGCTGCAATGTCATAAGAACATCACTAACTCCTGTACTTCAATATGATACAACATGTAGTTAACAAGTTATGTTCCCTTCTAAAATAAAAAGTTTTGTCTTATGACATCCGATGAATACTCAATTCATATACGACAATACATGATTTTCATCTACTAAGAATTAAAAATCTTATTCTTTAAATGGGTATGTACATTCCACCAATACATACAATATTATGAAGACACATTCATACCAACATAACTTAAATTTTTTTAAATGAAGCATATACAGAATTATCTCATCATAGTAGCTGAAAATAAGGAACTCTAAGTCACTCATAATTCTGCAGTAATGCTTAAATGTGAATTTACATGTATTACACCATTATTTTCACTAAAAAATGTACTTGAATTTTTTGAATGTCATTATGCACTTATTTCCATAATTTAAAAAAAAATTCTACAGGCTAGTGCATGTTCATTATGATGCTTTTAAAAGACTACCTCCATTCATCAGAAATTGATAAAATAAACCAGAAGTAACTAATACTGCATACAAAATTTTCCATACAATTGTGACAGTGTTCATTCGTTTTACACAAAATCCATGGACTATCAATACAGTAAAAATGAAATTAATGAAAACAGTGAGGCATGAGTGCCTAATCTACAAGAGTATCTACATTCTTGAGTTAAACATTATACTTCAATAGTACTTACACATTCCTCTTATGTCAATGAAATAATCTTAAACACGAAATTAAAAACAAACAAACATAATAACATACCTTCCAATATGGAAGCAAAAAAAATATGCTACAACGCTTCACACCGTGCAACTTCACAGGGTCTTCATTTGAATTCTCCACTCTCTCATTTGCCAAAAACGACGATCTTTCATTACCCCAACGAAATACTTCTTCACCTGTTGGTCTTGGTGGAGGCAGTTCCCACTCTTGCTCATTGTTGAAAGACGCCCTCGCCCTACGAAATCTATGATTCTCGGGCAAATAACATCGAGCTCCTTGGTAAATCATTTTTGATAAAAGTCTGCAGTACTCACTGCAAGTTTGTGGACCACATAATGGACAACTCTTGTAAACATGAACTTGTTGTCCTGACAACAATCCATATGCTGGAAAATCGTTCACGGTCTACATTAACAAAGCCCTCAAAGTAAAAGCCCTCTCTCCCTCTGGCTTAGACATATTTACTACTGGAACGCCTTCCCAGAGCTTCAACAAATCACGGACAAGAGGAGCTAGGAAAACATCAATGTTTTCAACAGTTGGTGCTTTTGGACCAGGAATCAAAACAGCAAGGGATATGAAGAATTTTTTTGTCAACAACCAAGGAGGAAGGTTGTAAATCGTTATCAACATAACCCAAGTAGAGTGTTTCAATGCATTATTCTTATATGGAATTATTCCATCTCCTACTAATCCTAGCCGTAGATTAGTCAAAACAGAAGCAAAGTCTGGATAAGCTTCATCTATTACCTTCCACTGATCACTATCAACTACCGAATACATTTTCTGACTACGGGATTTATTATCACTGTACCAAGTCATATGCTTTGCCACTTCTGGACAACGAAACATTCTCAATAGATGTTTTACTATGTCAAAGTACCGAACTACTCGTCTAGGAATGTTATTTGAGCCTTCAACATAACGTGTACTATTACATGTCGGACAAGAAGTCAAGTTTTCATTCTCCCCTTCATACAAAATATGACCGTCTGGGCAGCAATGAACCTGCTTGTGCTTCAAGCCCCACTTCATCAATATGCTATTTACTTCATATGTTGTTCTTGGAAAGCAGTTTGATGTTGGAAGTAAATCCCCAGCTACCCAAGTAAGAAGAGCATCGACAAATGTGTTTGGCACCGAATACAGGCTGCACAGAGAAAATATTATTATACTGCATTGTAGCCGGTTCAGCTCTGTACCTTCAAACACCTTTTCACTTGATTGTCGCAGAAGGTATTCCATGTCTACCTCATTAAAGTCTTCGTCTTCCTCTATGCTTTGTCCATTGCGTACAGCCTTACCATCTTCGTTTATGATTTCATCGTGAATCTCGTCAATGCGAGCAAAAGCATCGCGTGCCATTGCCTTCACATCAACAACAGTCCTCTCTAGCCACGTGAAAACACCTTCTTCTTGGTCATGCTCTGAGCGACAATATGCTTCTTGTTCTCTATTAGCACGATGAGAAGGACCTCACATTCTGACCATCCACTGTCTGCACAAAATTACATTCCAGTAAGTAATCCAATGAATAAGTGCTATATGTCCATAACTGAAAATAGAAGACATGTCAAACTATGTACGTAAATGAACCCAAAAATATTTCATTTCTGTGTTTCTTTACAGAAAATCACATGCACAAGACACATAAAAAGATAAAGTACAAGTACAAGTAATTAACACTGAAAATGAAAGATTGCTTCTTCTAGTGCAATCAATTGATTATACAAAATCTGAAGCAATGCAGAATCTCATGTAGTACTTTCACACTCACCATCACGGGATAAATGAGGTAAGGATCACGACCATTTCGGACATGGTGCCTTGCAACAGTTCCCACTTTCTGGACTCGAGCACCTCTGCATCGAATGCAGGCGCATGGATATTTTGTCAAACCCAAACGGTTTGCTATGGAATGTTTTATGTGATACGCTGAGCTAAGTCTGTTACGCATTCTCGTAAGAAGTTCTACCACTTCTTAGTTCCTGTGAATTATAAAGAAATACCACATAAATAACATGACAATGTACTTGAACCCTTACTTAGTATACAGAGTTCTCGTGTTTTTTTTGCTGTCAGACTGTAACACTCTGTTCAAACTAACTTCACGTTGAAAGCATTTTCTATTAGTATTACAACTACATATACATTTAACTGTGGGGATATAAAAATAAGATTTCTTTGAGAATGACTTCATAAAAAAGCCAATGCTCAGACTCCAGAAAGTTTAACTTCTCCACTAAATTCAGATAATAGAGAAGGCCACAAAAAATATAGCATAGTCCTCGAAACCTATCCACACATGTGACTGTAATCCACTTTTTTTACGCATACTTTGCTCTACACTGCAAATGTAAACTACTAAACAAGTAATGACAATGTTATAGAGTTCTTGCACTACTATACACATGATTCTCATAATCAGTATATAACTTTTTTTTATCTCTATGGTTGTACATATAATATGGCAAATTATGTGGCAACTATATGATTTCAATGAAGTGCTGACCGTATCAGGCGACGTCCCAATGTCGACAGATACTTATAGTAAGAAAAATACTACAGATTCCTATATCTATAACGCACTATAAATAATTGTGTACAACATGAAGCCAGTACCACAATTCATGACAATAACTACTGCCATTAGAAATTTTTTAATAAGAAGTAATTCATTTTTTTTTAATCTTCGTTTAACAAAGCCACAACATAACATGACATAACAAGAAGTCTTTGTAACAGACTTTGCTAAGGATGAACCAAAAAGTAGCCAAAGACCATAAACTTACTAATGCATATGAATACCTTATTTGCTGCTAGATAAGTTCGCACACGCACCTCCAAGTCTTTCTATAGGTTTGCACTCAAAATGTTTGAACCTGAGAAAATGAAAAAAACCCATCACACTTTGAAGTATACAAAAAAAATTAACATGAACATGCACATTCTCCATCCATTTTTTAAAAATGGATAAAAAAGGGAAGAAATAAAAAGCCGTGTCTTTGTATTCATAAAGTTATCAGTATTACAGCCGAGGAATACTTTTGACAGCACTACCACTTGGGGCACAGTTAGTTCCAATAATGTCATCCTCATATGGAATCCGACACTGCTCTTTTAGAGAGTTTGCCTTCTACATAATTACGTTGGACACACTGAGCATGTCTAGTAGTTGATTCCTCAACTTCAATTTCCTATCATCACTATGGTCACCCACGCGGGGTCGTTCTACAACTCCTATGAAGACATTCTCTGGAAGTGGACAACTAGATTTCACTAGGGTGTACTGCGAATGTGGAATCATCTTGCAAATGCTAGGGCAATGTCGATCTGCCATACACAAATGTGCCTTCTTTCCAACATTGTCAACACTTTTGCTTTCGTTATCATCATTTCGGAATACGGAGTCCATGAATTCCTGAATGTTAATCATCCATAAGTCCAAACATTGATAGCTGGTTAGAATTACATAAATTTTCTTAGTTGAACCGCTTTCAGTTATGTCTTCGTCATCGTCTCTGTTTATATTTTCAAAATACCATGAAAAAGGATTCATTATGGAAAGACCATTCCCACATACATTTCATTGATACTTTTGTCTTCTATACGTCTAAGCAATCCACTTTCTACGAAATCATCTTATTTTTTCAAGTTTTACAAAAAGTTCCACTGCAATAATGCACTGACCATGCGGAAGCATTTACAAATTACTCACAAGTAAAAACAGATTGTTCACGTTCAACACTGTCCAGCAGTCTTCCAATTCTGTAGAGCAAATCCTAGTACCTGTGAAAATGACCAAGACAAATTGTTTAGCAGCAATTATAGAACTGTTCACTACAAAGTCCAATATTTTATAGGATTTCATAATAAACAATTGAAAACCAATTTGCAAGATCCTCCACTTCCAAATTACAATATGTAATACTCGAACTTCAGATAAGAATTGAAGAATTCGCCTGTCCAATACCAAAAATTCCGTAAACATGTGCCACATGGAACATGAACTGCTTCAAACTCTGTGACGAAAGAAGTAATAGAAACTAAATAACTACAGTGGTCAAGGAAAACAAAAGGAATGTATTATGTCCATTTCCGCTAAGAAGGCAGTGCAAAAATGTCAGTCTATGACAATTGCTAAAGAAAAATTCAGCTTTGTTCCTGCTTTCTATTGTAAATATATCCTGAAAATTGATGAGTTGTTCGGATTATATACAAGTCCCATATATAAAAATGATATAAATATACAAAAAAATGCACTATCCTAGGACCAACTACATCATATTAAACATAAAATTATAGGATGAACTTAAACTGAAAGAGAACTATACAGAGCGTAATATTTGCTACAATTCAAACAACTCTTATAAGTAATTAATGGAATTCTATATTCATGGTCCTCAAAAATAAATGTCGCAGTTCATTCCTTTTTTGTAAATAAATTCTAAGTCTTAGTCGTCTCTCCTAAGTGCAGAGTCTATTGAATGAAATTGTGCATAAATCTCAAATTTGAAATCACCATTTAAACAGACAAATTTCATTTTCTCTAGTATATACAGTACAAAAATACAGGAGAGTGTTCTGTGCTTCACAAGTTCACAATGTTAGAAGACAAAAAAATCCTAAGTAGTCGTACAACGACAACTTCTACTAAGAAATGAAGGTAAAAGATAATGTACCTATAGAACGTGTTCTATTTTTGGGGAAAAACTTCCAGCGTTTCTGTTCAATCATCTCATTACATTCAATACAAAACCAAGGAAAACACATTAACTACAAAAGTGTAAGCCTTTGTCTGCATAACCTATCAACCAAAATATCGTCCAAAATAATTTGCGTGAGGAACGACTAAAATTTCTTGAATTTTACTTGTCACTGAACTATCTAGCGCTTGTGTTGTAAGAAGTAAATGTAAGGAACTTCTGACATGAAACTTCCATATACGAAAGTATTTTGCTATATCATTGCACTTTATTTTATCATGAAGGAATAAGCTTGTTCAAATTTTCCTCAAGTTCAGTCTTAATTAATCGTAACTTGCAGTATGCTCTACATTGTCCACTTCAACAACAATCGAGAATAAAAAGGCAATCAAGAGCAATCTCACATACCAAATGATGACTGATGTGGACATTTTTCTTAATACAAGAGTAAAAGCAAGTTCACAAAGAAAGTACTTTACCGTTCGAGCTTTCAATAATCACCTGAGCACTATTTCCGTTAATGACCTTCAGCTTCAAGGCTTCATAGTTTGAATTTTTCAAGAAATTGAACAGCTGCTACCACTCGGCCACTCCCCTCGCTTGCTATCGATTTGCTTCTCTTGCACTAGAATACAAGAAAACGTTCAAGCAATCCAAATGCCGATTCCTACAAAAATGGAAGTTCTCCGGTTACAAGTCATTGTTCGTAACAATCAACGCTTAGATGACGAACTACATCACGAAAACTCAGTGTAAGCAACTCTGAACAAAACTTCAAAGAGTATGGTCATGTACCTCTAGAACTTGAAACAAAAACTTCTTTGACGCCCTGTGAATGTCCAGTGATTTAGGAACAAGTTCGTCTGGCATTTGTTTAGCAGCATCGGCAGTTCACTAGGCAACTTCCTTGTGTGCTTCATAGCCGCCATAGCTTCTTGAAGTCTCGTTGTGAGACATGTTGTCATTAATTTCCATGACAGAGCAACCCAGAATAGTGCGCGCAAATCGGAATGCTTTTTCGCCCGCATCCCATTTTCAACTCTTGCATCTTCCACGAACTCATGTCAGAAATTGTAGTAACAACTGTGTAACTCAGTTTTTACTTCAAAGCGATGAAGCTCATAGTAAAACTACTGAAATGCACTAAAATGCGTTATTACAATACCTTAGTAGAGAAAGAACACTTCAGAAGTCGTGTGCCACGTGAAAGATGCGTAAAACTTGTTCTACATATACAGTGAAAAGATAAAAAAGGAGTTTCCGTTTCCTCTGCCTCGAAACTTGTGCCTTGGTGGCAACCCTAACTGTACAAGAATGGATGAAATACCTATTTTTGATACGTTTTTTTGGTGGCAGCGTTGCAAAGCTTTTGGCAGTTTGCGATGCCTCCTTTGTTGCACTCTAATAACTCCAGTTTGCTTTCAAAAGAGTAGTTGCCCTGATTTGGTACCGCTTCTTCATTTCCTTGAAGAATTTTTCATTTCCAGTGCAGCCCAGTACTTCCAACAGTAGAAATGCTTGAGCTGAAATGCCGAATGAGGCACTTCTGAATGTTTGGAGTTAGATTTGTGGACACTGTTAGTTGATCTCACATGCTTGTTTCTTGCATTTGAACGTGATAAACGTAATGGTTGCGCAGGTACAAAAAGTTGAATAGAAAAGCTCTAGAAGATGCTGAATTGTATGCTAGGACTGGTAGACTGAAAACTCCTTCACCAACGCCTTCTTTGGAATCTGAAGACAGTGGATCGCAGCTGCGGACGAGAAGGACTGAAAACAACAACAACCATGCGAAACGCAAGAAACTAAGTTCAGCATCTGTGAAAGAGGGGTCCGAAGTCAATTTGCCGGAGGTACTCATATTGCTCTCTAGTGATGCAGAGGAAGATTTTTGTCAATGCGAAAAAATTAAAAAGCAATCGAAAGTCCCGAAGCAGTCCAACGGTGATGACTGCCATACGACGTCCACTGAAGATACTTCTAACGACCCGGACCCTAACTTCCTTGCTAGTGATTCTCACAATTTTACTGGAAGCCAAAGCATTGGTACTTCCTCTAAGTTTGTAGACCGGGAGGAGGTTCTTCCCATACCAACGACAGGGACAGTCGTTGTCGATAGCGATACTCGTATTTTGCGGAGTAAAACCAAGAGGCTGAGCACGCATACATCCACCGAATACCAGCCGTCAAAACAAAAGCAAGTATGTACTTCCTACACCTGAAATGTATGCAGTGCAACATGGATTGAATTTTGCATGCTAGTTACATGTATGCTTTACATGTCTTGCTCTTTCAACTACAGAGCACTTTTTACTTGAAATATTTGCATAGTCATTTTGTAGTAACATACTAATTAGACCCTAGTACTACCTAAAGCATTTTGACAATAGAGCTCTGTGTATACAATTTCAAAATTATGTGTCCTCATTTCATTCTTCTATAAATTCTATTTCAATTCTCTAAGGATTGCTTTCAGATTTGATTTCAAACTTCCATACTGTGAATGAAACATTCAAATGTAATATATTAGGGTCTTAATGTCCTGGACTACGGAATTCATGTCTATTGCACATAATGGACTAACATGGTCATCGTTGATTTTTTCTCACTTAAGCTTCTTTTGCTTGACAAAGATTTGCAATATTCTGTAAAAGTGCTGAGCTATAAAATTGACCTTGCAATGCAATTTGCTGGTTAAAACACTTCGTTGTTACAATTATTGTCAATAGCAAAGTTAATGTTTTGCAATTTTAAAATTTAAAATTTGCATTGAAACGTTTAATGACATGGCATGTATGCAATGATATTAGGCGCTAATCTTAAATTCATTTTTGTATTTCAGCAGATTGTGAAGGACGTAATGGTGACATTCGTAAGAAATGAAGATCGTCCCCAAGGCTTGTTTACAAATGAGAAGCCCGGAGCCTCGACTTCTAGGAAAACCAGAGCACAGAACAGAGCAGGTGCTTCGGCAAAGACGAATGTTGTGAACACACATCCACAAATGCAGACAGGTAGCGCTGCAGGTCAAAATCTTTCGATGAAGGGCAAGAGGAAGGGGAAAACTATCTCTCCAGCAGTTGTAGACGTTGTCTTTGGTGAACTTCAAAGCTCGGTGGCAAACGTGGATGAATTGCGACGAAAGAGGGAAGAAGACGGGGATTGCTATTTTGCGTGCGCAGAGCGGTGAGCGGTGAGCGTAGGGTCGTGAGCGTAGAGTGCAAAAAGTTGTACTTTTTTTCTACTAAAAGTTAAAGTTAAATAGAGACAAAAGATAAAAGTAAAAGTAAAAGTAAAAATAAATGTGAAAATAAGAATAATAGTGTAGTGTTAGGGCCCTATAACCGTGGAAATTGTTGTGATAATAGAAACTATAGTAACCTAGTGATGTAGCAGGAGGTGTTTAAATTATAAATAGAGTAGTCATCAATTTGGGTAGATTATTATGTACCCTATGGCCGTGGGTCGTAAAGGCTTATTAAAGCAAAAAAATTTACGTATGGATGAGATCACAATACGAGTATAGGTCATTTTATCATCATTCTTGTAAAAGTGAAAATATTATGTCCCTAAACTGTCCAAGTAGTAAAGTGCTGCTGTGAAATAGAATTTCAGGGTAGGGTATATGTGTTCATGAATGCGGACTTAGTTGAGTCGCTTCTAACTATATGGTATTTAAACTTCTAATTTTTGAAATATATTTAAGTCTTGCAACTTGTAAAGATTATCTTTTGTGAAATTTGAATTATTAACATTTTGGGAATCCCCATCTTCATGTCTATGTGGGGAGTATGGGTGCATGAGGGAATATGCACGAATGTGATGATAGTGACCAAGGACTAAAGGACCCAGGTAAAATAATGAGATCAGAATAAACAAAGCTAAGGTTAATCCCTAAAGGCCTGTTTGTCCCGTTAGGGGACAATTTGGGTCCGGGTAGGTACCTGTGACCTCAATTTGTAGAGAATTTTTTTGGGATTTTTTGAGGTTGTGCGGTTCTGCGAGAGATTTGTAGATATATAATTTTTATTTCAATTGGTGCCCGGGAGAAAAATTTATGCCAAAAATAGAGTTCAGCAGGCAGCATAAAAAAGTCACAAAAAGTCAAAATAATTTTCTTAAATATTTTTTCCCAAATCTATGTCTTTTTGTCTACATTTGAAGCTTTGATTCATTCTATTTGGACTAATAATGAAAAAGTAAACTACAAAGTGATTCAAAATCAACATTCAAACACATTGGTGAAAAAAAAGCATCATTGAATTGACTCATTGTGTCTGCAAAATGGCTTTCAAATGTCAAAAAATAGCAAGAAAAGTTGCAGGAAAACACATCTAAAGCTGAACCTCCTTCTACTAACATGCTTCTCAGTCACTCATAACTTTATGGATTAAAATGAAATTTTAGCTACACAAACTAGACTAGTATGCGCAACTTTTCCAAAAACTTTTATTGCAAACGGACACTATATGAAGAAGAAACAAGCTGCGGAAGTTTGCTGTAGTCCA
This sequence comes from Rhytidiadelphus loreus, assembly GCA_947034895.1. Lineage (NCBI taxonomy): Eukaryota > Viridiplantae > Streptophyta > Bryopsida > Hypnales > Hylocomiaceae > Rhytidiadelphus > Rhytidiadelphus loreus. The sequence goes on along the minus strand of OX344761.1, from coordinate 48,131,542 downwards.
AAAATGTCGGGATTTTGAACTTCGAATTGCTCCCAAACCTTCAAAACAACTTGGATTGACATGAAATTTTTTCCACAATAATTAGATTTAAAGGGGAACATAACCCAACAATTTTTTTTTAAAACAAACATTGGATGAATGAGATACAAGTCCCCAAAGTTGCAGCCATCATTAGCAGTTTGGTGAACTCAACTTGAACGTCTGAATTTCGATTGGCTTACAAAAAATCACTACATCTTGGATTGATCTGCAAATTTTACCACACAAACTAGAAAAGAGAGCGCAAATTTTCCAACAATTTTCATTGAATTTGGACATTGGATGCAAAAGTTACAGCACTTTGAATTGGACTTGAAATTCGGAGAGGCCATTTTTAGGCCCCTTGGGCGTTGAGGGGTGAAGGGGTTAATTTAAAGAATAGAATGAAAGAGTGGAAGGAAGAAGAAAACCATTGAAAATTATCATTAGATTTACCAATGTAATTATCCAAAATTCACAAACATATAAGAAATCTCAAAATTCATATCCTCCAATCACTAGAACTGTTGGACAATGATGAGAGATAATGCATCTCAACAACAGCCTCGTCGTCAATGAATCTTCGAACTTGGGGATCAATTTGCCGCCGTGGTGATGCCGAACTTGGGGAGGACGCGGCCGCTTGAAGATCTGCAACTTCAATGTCCCATGGAACCATCACGTAGTCTTTCACTGGTGAGACAATCATTGCCCTCAGTCTAAAAAATCAGAAATACAATTAGTATGATTATGTAAGTATTGACAAGCAGAGTTCAATTGGCAAAATGAAAGAAATCCAAAGTTAACTCACTTACTCAATCGGTTCTTCTTCTTCACAAAGTGGATTGGAGGGTCAATATCAATTGTAGGCAACACAGACGCAGATGTAGCCAAAATCGACCGAGGAGGCAGAGTCAGATACGGCTTCAACTTGACATCAAAGACTTCGGTGTCTTCTTCGAGGGCAACAATGTGGCGGCCAATTGCCTTGCATGCTTACACAGAATTACCTGAATTCAACAAGAAATTGAGTAAGTTAAAAGCCCCATTTCAACAAAAGTGAAATTATCGAATGTGGTGGCCAATTGCCTTACATGCTTGCAAAGTATTACCTGAATCAGGGTTTTCATATTGAACAGAATCTTACTGTTCACGGACGAATCTGACGAATTTGCATTGACTGGCTGCAAACTTTGGAGGCCAATAAGTTTTGGATAAATTGTCCAAATTGGGCATGTGAGATGTTTTTTGGCATCTACAGTTTTTTGGGCCCGCTTGTTGTTCCCCCAGCAGCCCTCCAAAACCATGGCCGATGTCGGCTTCATCTTTTGGGGGGCGCTCTCTCCAGCAACTGTCGACATTTTACAACAAATTATTTTTGCCCTAACTTTGAGCATTTGGTTTAGGTGATGCAATGGAAGATACTATTCGTCAAAGTGACAAAGGAGTGGAGGAGCAAGAGTCTTCACAGCTGGAAATTTCCGGATCAGGTTTCTAAATTTCCCATTTTGGTGTTGTTTTTGATGTTGTCCTCCATTTGCTGGCATTGACTGGAGTTGTTTTGATGTTGGTGAACTTGACATTGACCGGAGTTCTTTTGTTGTTGGTGAACTTGACAAAGGTGTTGAAGGAGAGCATGATAGCAATGTTGGCCAGCCCATGGATTTGGATTATGATAGTATAGCAAAGATGTTTGCGGAAGAATTGGGAAAGGAGATTGTGAGTGTTTTTCACCCCCCCATGGTAAATAAATTCACAACAGGTTCTTGTTTATTTTCACTTGTTTTGCTAGGGGTGTCTAAGCCTCGTCCATTGGGCCTTCCAAGCAATGAACTCTTTCTTTAAATTCCTATATGTTCCTACTTGTGTCAAAAGAAGTTTAGTCTTTACTTAACTAAGGTTATTCCTTTAATTGGTTCAAAGCTAAGGTCACGGTGGTTTCTAAGTATAAGTAATTAAAGTATAAATTTAACTACTTAAGTTTATAGGAAATCTCATGCCATTTCTAAAAACATAAAATTCATCGCAATCCAACCTTCCTAGCCAAGGTTATGAGCGGATGAAGTTTTGTCCTAAAAGGACCCTGAAAACTTCATCCAGTGTTTTAAAATACTTCCCTAATTCAATTAATTCTGAAATTTGACCTAATGGCTTAAGTTACTATTTAATATTTATGTTTTTAATTTCAAGTCATTTGGATGATTTCTACTCTGTGTCACCCAAATTCTTACCTATTTTTCATCCATTCATAACTTCTTCAATTTTGATCCAAATTAGTCGTATGATACCTTCTTAGAAAGATATGGACCTAAGCTTTAAGATCATACTCTAAAACTTTGGAATTGAAATAGTCTAGTCTGACTGATTTGATCCTCTAATTCGGTTCCTATGTCTAAGAACTACTTTTGAAAGTTAAAAAGGAAATTCAAGAACTCAAATTCATACCTTGGGGTTAATGTCATTGTAAAGGTTGTAGTGTACTCCCTCGATATCTTCATTGTTCGCCATCTTCCTAAATCCTTTGATAATTTTGCCCACGGCTTAAAAAAGGTGTTAAATACAAGTCTAAGTTCTATTTTCTCAACTTCTTCCTTCCCTTTTCTACTATTTAGAATTTTATATTATACTTGCCTAATGGTTGGCTTTAGGAAGCTCTTGACTTCCTAACCACTACTTTTCCATTCTTTTCTTGCCTAATTGACACCTTGCGACCTTTCACATGGTCCACCCTTCGTGTCTCAATTCTATTGGACCCCGTATTTCTATTGTTCTAATTCTATTCTAATCTACTACTAATTCTCTATCTATCCTATCTCTTCATTATTTTTTGTTTCTAGTTAGTGTTAGGAAGAGATGTGAGATGCACTAAAAGATGTGAGAGGTTGGAGGGTTTTTGTGAGGGACATCAAAAGGTGCGCTATTGCTATGGGGATGTTGTTTTTAGTGATTTTTCTTGCCTTTTCTTCCCATTCTATGTTTTGTCCTTTCCTATTTTGTGGCAAATTTTTGAACAACGACACTTCTACATGAGACTCAAGCACTTTAAGCTATGATCAAAGCTGGTTGACTGAGAAAATTTCAGATTTTCCAAACTCTGGTCTCTGGATAGATCACAACTTCCTTGTCTGGATATTCAAGCACTTTGAGTTCTACTGAGAGAATTTCAGATTTTGAAGCTCTGGATGGTCACAACCTCCTTGTCTAGAAATTCAAGCACTTTGAATTCTGGTCAAGCTAGTTGACTGAGAGAATTTCAGATTTTCCAAACTCTGGATGGGTCACAATCTCCTTGTCTGGATATTCAAGCACTTTGAGTTCTACTGAGAGAATTTCAGATTTTGAAACTCTGGATGGTCGCAACCTTCTTGTCTAGAGATTCAAGCACTTCAAATTCTGGTCAAGCTAGTTGACTGAGAGAATTTCAAAATTCCCAAGCTCTGATGGGTCCAGCTTTCTAGATATCTAAGCTCTCCTTTGAAATTTCTTTCTTGTTGTACCAAATCTCTCTGGTTGTACCTAAAGGGTCAAACTCTCTAGTTGTACCTAATCTCTCTGTGGGAATTCAATTATAGTTACTTTGGCCCTGTGGCTAACTGTTGGCCCTTATTGGGACCTTAGGCTTTGGCAGTTGTTGCCAATTTTTGGCTTTTAAACTAAATTTTAAGACCGTTGCTTAGCCATACACACAGGGTCTTCGAATGGGGACCCTTTAAACAAAAAATAAAGACGAAAATTAGGACCAAGAGCAAAGCTTCGCCGTCTCAGGGATTTAGGCTCAAGTTTTTGAAAGCAATTTGCCAGAATTTGGTCAACAATTCAAACGTGGCAAAGCCAAAGCTTTCGCCGTTTTTTCTATCAAATACCAATACTTCTATAACTATTCTATATGAACAAATTCAAAGCTTCGCCGTACTCTAGATAATACTCTAAATTCTATAGACACCCAAAACACTATAAGTCCAAGCTCCGCCGTGTTTTGAGATTTTGCTAAAAGTGCTAAAAACAATTCTAATGCCTAAGGCCAAAGCTTCGCTATGATTTTATAACATCATCAAATTCCTATAAAACTCTAGACAAGCAAAGCCAAGGCTTCACCGGTTTTGACAACACCATGAGTGTACAAGACAATTTCAACAAAGTAAACTTGATTCAAAGTTGATTAGAGCAAGGAGGTTAGTACAAACACTTGTTAGTTTAAGAATGTTTACAACAATTTAGTACATCCACAATAAGCTCTAGGGAATTTCTCAATTAAGGAATTTTTCACTTAGAAGGTTAGATACTTCAAGAAAAAAAACAAAGAAACATACACTAGAAGTCCTCCACAATAGCATAGCTAGACTTATAGTGGAGGAGGATATAGGATTAGCACAATAACTCAACACAAACACTTATAAGTCTTCCACAACGACATAGCCAGACTTATAGTGGAAGAAGTTCTAGGATTATTACAACAAACCATAAAACTTAACAAAAAACCACTCTAGTTAGTAAACAAACTTGCAACAAGTGCATACAAAGGCTAACTTTGAAGGGAACCTAACGTCCTTCAAAGAGAGCTTGGAAAACAACAACAATGAAGCTTAAGATGCTCCAAAAACAAACACGTTTGCAACTTTGGCACTAAATGGCCCAAAAGTCCACACAAATAGATCAATGTGTTTTCAAAACCAAAAAATGGCTACAAAGGATGAGAAGAGAGGAGAATGAGTGTCCTTTTATATGTTTCCAAGGGCACTCAACTCCTCTCATTTTCCTACGGTAATCTTATCACTTAGGATTTTCATCCTAATTTTCCCTATTTTCACTTCTACGCTGGACCTAACTTCTAACTTTTGGAGTTTAACTCCAAATCACAAACGGATTGCGCCATTGGCTTCAGAAGGCCATTTTTAGTCTAATGATATCCCCCTCCCCCTTTTCTATCACTAAAAACTCAATGAATCCTAACGCCAACTTAACGACCAAAAAGGTAAAAATCCAACTTTTGGAGTTTGACTTTTCTATGAAAAGTAAGTGGCTTAGGCTCTTTAGTAGGTGTAAGGGAGTAAGAAAAGACCTAACTTTGACTTCATTCTGATTTCGTATGCTCCCGAAACGCCGGTCAACTCCAGGGTAATCTTTAAATTTGCCGATCTTAGAGGAATCTTGCAAGTTCGGGTACTTCTGGCTATCAGAATGTCTTGAAACTTGTTGGAGCATCTTATTAACATAAAACAATCTACAATAATTTTTAGTGAGATTTTACCGCAATTTGGGTAATTTCTAGGAATTTCCCATTGTAGGTTTTGAATGGTTGACTGCTCGGAAAAAGATCTTTGATGATAAAAAAAACCCGAGACTTTTTGTAGAACCTCTCATGTAATTCCACAACCCATGTGCAAGCTCATATTCTTACTTTGCACAATGGTCATAGGAGATTCGAAGGATGCCATCTCCTAGAATTATCGATGTCTAGGGAATCTTCCACATAAAGAAGAATCTTGGTGAATCAACTTTGCCGTTGAGCTCCTAACATGGTATAGACCCCAAAACACCATCCCTTGGCCATAGATTCTCTCTACTGGCCCGTCTTGAATTTGTAACACCTGCAGGCTAACAATTGGGTTTTCTACTAAATTGGATAAACAATTTGGAACTGAAACCTCTCTTTGGGAATTGACTTTAGGGTTCTCACCTAGGTTCCCTCGGACCAAATTGGCCATAGTTTGTCACAAACAGGGTAGATTAGGCTATTATAGGCAATATCACTCAATATGTACAATTTGCCCTATTTCCCGGATTTCAACCTATATACAAGCAGTTTTATGAACTAACTAAGCCAAAACACTCAATTTATGCCCATATATTGTATTGGTATGTGACATACTCATTTTGGCTTTCCACTCTTTTGGGGGCTTTTTGTACCTAAAACCTAACTTAATTTTGCAAAAATTGAAAAAAAGAAAATCATGAGTCCCAAGTGACGAATTGGGAGCTCACAGAGATGCATGCCCAAATTGCAAAAGAGTCCGTGAATACAAATGTGGTACTCGACTGGCTTTGTTTTAAGCCAAGGAACAAGTCCAAATTAAACATTCCACTCTACAGAATGAAGCCTTTGGCTGCGGTGCGACCCCATCTCCGGAACGACGTCATAGCTTTGGGATCGCATTTTATTAGCACGACGTCCGACGTCGGCGACGCCTTTGTGGGGTTGCTGTCTGAACGGTCAGCGGCGCTCCGAAAGCCTAGCCGACATCGGCGTCGTTTTTTGGGGCCCGCTCGTTGTTCCCCCAGCAGCCTTCTAAAACCATGGCCGATGTCGGCTTCATCTTTTGGGAGGCGCTCTCTCTAGCAAGGCAGCAACTGCTGGGAGTGCTGGCTCCCGAAAGCAACGCCGACGTTGGCGTTGCTTTCGGGAGACCGAAAACCACCATAAATCCTGTTCTTGTCCGAAATTAATCTTAACAAAACACCTAATTTCTGCTACGCAAAACACAATTAGTCATTGACTACTTTAAAAGGCCTGTCACAATGTACCTGCCATTGCTGCTGGTGTTTCCGCAAATCCTTCCTCATGTCTGCTTCGGTCCGAAGGGTCGCCTCCTGTGCATGCCGAATTCTTTGAGTCAAATGGTCGATCGGGCGTTTCAACAAAATCCCAACGCCCCAAGCTATCTAACGCAGCTCATACACGTGCAAATTCTTTTGAATGCGAACATGACAAGATAAACCCTAAAACCGCCTGAAGACACTCTATATGCACTCTTGATATCCACAATCCCACATCAACGCCTCAAAGGAAAACAAAAACAAAAGATTACCCACAATGTCACTTTGACAGAATTTGACTATTGCCGATTAGGGCCGACGGTTGGCGGAGACCCACCCAAACGCACTTTTTGAATTGCAGTGAAGACACAAGTCTCGGCCTCACAAATATGAACGACACCTCAAAAAAGATACTCTAATGATGCCTCCCCAAGCTATCCAAATACCTGCTGTAGGGGTCACGTCTTCATTTGGCTCCCCATCATGAACATTGATGCATCCACCATTGTTATTCCCGCTCTCACACGCCCTTGGGCTTGAAGAATTTGGATGCCCTCGAACCATGGCGGTTTTAACTATTCCTTGTAAGGCTATAGAATTATCTCGTTGCATTTGTTTACCCACACAATCAATATCTGGGAACTGCAATACTCTGGCCGTCTCTCCTGCGTCTAATCTCATTGTGTTGGATCTCAACTCCCTCATCTGCCTCGACCTCTTCAATTGCTTTGGATTTGTAAAGTAAAGAGCTTTTTTCTTTCCCTTTGGCATACTTCTACTGTGTGATTCCTAGCCAATCTCTACAAACGAGTGCCCCGTTACCTTCATCCATATATGCTCTATTCTAGAATATTAAATTCCATCATTCCACAATTAGGTAAGTGCCTTGGTGCTAGGTATTAATTCCATCTGAATCCTCCATTTGTACTGACATGATCTCATTATATTAATGCTAAACCAAATAATTGAAGACTTCATTTAGACTAACAAACTCAATTTCATTTTGCATTGCCGCCATTGCTTTAATTGAAACCAATTTTAGCTTTGTACTTCTGCATACTCTGTCTCCCAATATTCACTTTGAATCTTGTACGTTAACCACTTCGATAGACACGTCGATCATCAGTTCATCATACTACTAAAATCATAACTCTCTCTGTAATATCATAGATGCTACCATTAATAATAGGGGCTCATGCTTGCTATGCTACGCATTCATTGTATCACATATTAGTAAAATTTTGATATATTTGAATAGAATGCATAATAATGATTTCAATAAATCTTTGAAATAATTAATTTTATTATTTTGTAAAAATATTTTCAATCATGCATACATAAAAATAATATTTTCACACAATGTTATATTACAGAAATAGAGTAGTAGTTTGCAATCACCTCTATAATATCACTTTTACAGCTTTTATGATTTTAAAATTCTATTGCTACTACCAAATGATTTGAGAAATTTATTCAATTGAAGCAATTTTGGATTTCACAACAATTAAGTTGTTCATGAAGTTTTTGAATTCCACCTCCTTAGAAGAGGCGCAAAGCAAATACTTAGCAATTCGGGCATGGTGGTTATCTTCTAGAGCAGCCACTGAAGAGGCACTATCGAGATTGGACCTATGGCTAGTTTTCTGGCACTTTAGATACCGTCAATAGGGCGGGTTCATGGAGCTGGTAAGTTTTATAATCACATTACAACAATTAGAAGTTTTATTTTCTAAACCACAACCAATATTGACAGCGCTTATTGTTTGTTCAAAATTCTTGATTTCGCCTACCCAGTAGTACAGTGCCAATATTGGCCTTGCTCTTGATGCGCAGCCAATATCAGCGGCACTTCTCTTTAACACCCTAACCCTACCTGAAGCCAATGATGGGAGAAAGCCGACATTGGTTGTCTCTCCTTCGTGGATGCCTGTTGAGGTAGCTATTTGAGACCTACTTTAATCCTTTTTCTTTGGCTATTCATTCAAACATCTAACTTTAAATGTTGCCTCGCAGGATCTTTTGGAAGTTGAATTGGCTGAGATGCCATCTTGTAATTTGGCGGAGTCTGTTCACAACAAGTGGCTGCAGCAATCTAGCAAAAAGGGGAATGACATGTATGTTGACGCTGTGGATGATATGGTCCGGGCGTTTATGCAGGTTGTAGCCTACTACCAATTCCTCAAAGGTGAGAAAGCGGGGACAAGTCCTGGCAAGAAAGAACTCCGACTGCGTATTGCACATCGCACCGCTCAACGCTCTGGAAATGCTAAGGTCCTTCACGCCGCCCTCGCTGACATCCCAGGTGCTGACGACTTTTGCACACGCCAACCTCACCTCGAGGATGAAAAAGTATTTGTTTCCACCAAACGGAAAGCAGATCTTCCACCAGGTTCAGAATTTGATTCGCACCGTCTAGACAAGATAAGCATATCTCGCCCACATGTCAGGGCTTGTCAAATTGATCCAAAAATAGTTGACCTTACTACAGAAGATTTGCCATCCGAACCCGATCATGCAGGGTTGTCATACCGGACGGGTCGGAGTGATCGGATGGGACGGACGGACGGTCCGGACACTCCGGACACCATTCATTTTTGAAGCCATGGAAATTTTCCAAGTGAAAAGTCGCTTCCAGCGTAGCTGTCCACGTTGGAATCAGGGTGCGGACGTGAAAGCCAGGGCGGGGACTTCTTGTCAGGGCGCGGACATGAAGGAGGACAATGAAGGGGGGTTGAACTTCAGCTTCACATTTGAAATGGGCATGGGATTCCTCCTTCCTATGAAGAGGGGGAAACCATTAATGTAGTCAACCCTTAATTTGAGTTTGGGGAATATTAACAAGAGGTCCAACTACTTTTTGAGTTCAAAGACAATTCATGGAAGGATGTGGCTCCTTTCTTGTACCTCACTTGGCCTTCTTAGCTTCCCCAAGGACTTGAGAACTAGTTCCCACCTATAAAAAAGTAGATTTTAGAAAATGAAAATTAACTTGTGCACTTGCCCAAAAAAAAAAAAATTGGATGCTAGAAGTTTTTGGATTTCTAACGGAAGACAAGGTACACATTTAAAAAAATTCAAGTTGAAAGATGCATTTTTTAATTCTCCAAATAGAAACTAAAAGGGTTCGGAGTTCAAAAAACAAAGCAAACACAAGTTATATTTTGTAGACTTCTAATTTGATGGGTTTATTTTTGGTAATAGGGGCTACAAGGGTTTGGAATTCACATCATTAATGTATTACAATGTATTCAAATGTAGAGGCTACAAGGATTTGGAAAGGAAACAAAATGCAAGTGGTTTGGAAGTAAGTTCAAGGCTTTAGTCTTATTACTAGATGCTACAAGGGTTTGGATTTCAAATCAAATAGAAGTTATGTTTTGTTTAGTTATAGTTGAAGACTTGAAGGCTTTATGGTGTTGGTAAATTGTTGCTACAAGTATTTAAAATTCAAATCAAATACAAGTTAAATGTTATGTGCTTGTAGTTCAAGGGCTTCAAGTTGTAAGTACGAGTTATAAGGGTTTGGAAATCCCTTCAAAAACAAGTTTATAATGCCGCGGAGGTCCCACACTAAACTTTGGTATGAATTTAGTCATGGGATTCTTCCTTCCCATAAAGGAAGGAGAACCAATTAATGTAGTCAACCCTTAATTTGAGCACGGGGAATATCTTCAAGTCAATGGCTACATTAAGAGGTCCAACCACTTTTTGAGTTCAAAGACAACGTATTGAAGCATGTCACTCCCTTCTTGAGGCCGGGCTTCAATTTCTTGCCTTCATCAAGCACTTGAGAAGTAGGACCCATGTAAAGTTGGAAACCAAACAAAAATTAGAAAATGAAATTGAACTTCCAAACAAGAAGGACAAAATTTGTATAAAAAAAATCCCAAAAGGTTTGGAGTCCTAATGAAAGTCAAGGTACATATTTTTTTTAATTCGAGTTCAAGGGTTTATATTTTATTCTTCTAAAGAAAAGGTATTTGTGATTTTGGATTTGAAGTTTACAAATCAAACCATTACCAACGTATACTTCTCAAGGTTTTGGTTTAAGTCTTCGTTTTTTCAATATGAAGCTACAACGTTTCAGATTTAAATCAAATACAAATTATAATGCTTTAAAATATTCTTGAAGTTTTTTTTTCCGGAAAAAAAGGCTACAAGGATTTAGGTCTTGAAGACTTTAACAACAAATTCTTGTAATGGGAAAAATGAAAGGGGTGGGTATTGAAATGAAATACTAGTTAAGTAAATTGTAATTCAAGGGCAATGGTTTATTTTGCATATGGGGATAGCAAAGCAGTTTGGGTCTTTGGGAATGAAATGAAGCATTACTCAAATTGTTTATGATTTCAAATATTCAATCATTAGACATCACCCTTTAATTTGTGTAATGGGATCCTAAAACTCTAAACTCTAAAGTCTAGGACTTAGGAGGGGTGGGTATTGAAATGAAATACTAGTTAAGTGATTTTTTAATTCATGGTCAACAGTTTATTTAATTATTTTGGGCATGGAATTTTCAAACCCTTAGAGGGAGTTCAAAATTGGCTTGGAGGGAGTTCAAGGAGGGAGTTGAAGACTTGTTTTAAAATTGGAATTCTGAGTGGACTTTCGCGACCGAATGTCCACGCCCAGGCGTCCCAGCCCTGTCTGGACGTCCCCGCCCTGTCTACACGTCCACGCCCTGTCTACACGTCCACGCCATGCCCTGACGTGAGTGACGTCCCCGCCCTGTCCACACGTCCACGCCCTATTAACACGTCCACGCCCCTGTCCACAAGTTCATGCACTGACCCTTGGAGGAAAAAATATGCAAGATTTCCCTCCACCAACAATGGGGGGGAGTGAAATTGACCTTCAGATTTGAAATTGGCATGGGATTCTTCCTTCCCATGGAGAGAGGAAAAGTGGGAAACCAATTAATGTAGTCAGCCATTAATTTGAGCTCGGGGAATATCTTGAAGTCAATGGTTGTATTAAGAGGTCCAACCTCTTTTTGAATTGAAAGACAATTCATGGAAGGATGTGTCTCCTTTCATGTATCGCCCTTGTCCTTCTTTGCTTCTCCAAGGACTTGAGAAATAGTCCCCACACTCAAAAAATGGGATTTCTAGAAAATTAAAACTAACTTGCACACTTTCAAGAAAACAAATATAATTAGATGCTAGAAGTTTTTGGATTCGTAACGGAAAACAAGGTACTCATTTAAAAAAATTCAAGTTGAAGACTTAAAGGATGAATTTTAGAATTCTCCAAATAGAAACTAAAAGGGTTTGGAGTTCCCTAAAAAAATGAAACACAAGTTATATTTTGTAGAGTTCTAATACTTCTCAATTATTTTTGATAATTGGATCTACAAGGGTTTTGAATTCACATCATTAACGTATTACAATGCATTCAAATGTAGTTTAAGGGTTATTTTTGAAAATAGAGGCTACAAGGATTTGGAAAGGAAACAAAGTTTTGAAAGCAAGTTAAAGGCTTTGGTCTTGTTACTAGATGCTAATTGCTAAAAGGGTTTGGATTTCAAATCAAAGAGAAGTTATGTTTTTTTTGGTTATGCTTGAAGGCTTTATGGTATTTGGTAAATTGTTGCTGCAATTATTTAAAATTCAAATCAAATACAAATTAAATGTTATGCGCTTGTACTTCAGGGGCTTCTGTAATCAAAGCATGTCAAGGTTGGGTAAGCATGTTCAAAGATAGAATCAAAAATCTTCAATTTAGTTCAACGGTCAATATTTGTAATTAGAAATGACAAGTTATATTTTTTGTAATTGGAGGATAAAAATCGTGCAGGGGTTTAAGGGTTGTCATCACTTTAAATTTTAAAGTTACTTGATTTTTGGATTCTAATTCAAACGTTCAATGCTTCATTTTGGTAACAAAAGTCTAATTATGTTTGGATTTAGGAATAGAAATGAAATACCTCTTCTTTTATTTTTTATTTTTGGATATTTTCCCAAAACAAAGTAGATACTAGAAATGTTTTGGAATAAAATCGAATACAATTTGTTTTCTTTTCGGATTCAAGTTAAATGGTTCCTTTGATAATTGCAATCTAGACATCTACTTATGTTTGGAATTCAAGTAAAGTACAATCGATTTTGCACTTGCATAAAAGTTCAATGTTTTGGCCTTTGGGGGTTTGGTAACATGAATATAGGATAATACATCAAGTTTTCAACCTCTAAATTCCTACTACAATTTGAGTTCACCATAAGCAATGAAACTCTTGAGCACTAATTTTAATTTACATATCTCATCATTCTCATGTGCGTTGTTATACATCCTACCACAATACCACCTCATATGCATATAAATATATAATGAACTCCCATTTCTACTCTCAAATGCAAAACATGATGATACATATTGTTTAGATACATGATGACACATTTTTGCTTAGAAGAGCATGTGTGTTTCACGGTTGCTACACATTTCATACATAAAGATACGGACATATGGTGAAAATCTTGTAATATGCAATTTGGTCTTTCTTCCATCATGACAGTTGTATGACTTCTGTGAATTTATGAATGTGTAGTAAACAAAGTAACAAACAACTAATTATGTTTGAAATTGATTTTCTAGAATTTGATATACACAAAAAACTTAGAATCATTCCATTTTGATCAATGAGTCAAAATTAATGAGGATTTTTTGTTTGTGGGCAGTTTTGGATTTCCTACTCTAAAATAAACTTTGACATCCTTTATCTTATCTAATTTTCAATATTTTTGGACAAAAATTAAATTTTAAAATGTACATACATTATGACAACATTTCGACCATTGGGATTGGAAATTTTCAATTCCATATTTAAATTGTAAATAATTTAGTATTTTTAATCATTCTCTACTACTACCTACTTACTATTTTTTTCCTATATGTTGTACTATTCCAAATGATCTGAAATTTTTCAAGCATGTGGCCAACTTGTCTAGGAAAACAAATCCAAAGAAGCACCATCATTTAGGTCATTTTTTCGTAGAAATGTGAGCTTGTGAAGTACAGCTGCCCTGCTTTTCGCAAGGTCAAAAAAATGATTATAGATAATTTGAATGCTTATATCTTGCAATCCACCCGGTGGAAATGTCTGAAATTTTTACCACATGTTTTTAATACTATATAATACAACATCCTACGGTTAGATATGTCAAAAAAAAGTTTTTTTTCAAAATTTTGGTAGTTGTATTAGAAATGACAATTTTGGAGAGTTTTGGTGAAGACATAGTGACGGTCCTTTAAGGGTTAAAAAAAGTCAACTTAGTGTTGACCACATCGGACGGGCGAGACCTCTATCGGACGGGTGAACCGGACGGACGGGCAAACCGGATGTCCATCCAGTATGACAACCCTGCGATCATGTGCCAGAAGAATCGGAAGATCTTCCTCTCAAGACTCCTACAACTTTCACTAGGGTGCACCACATCAAATTTGTTGAGGAAACTGTCTGCGATGAACACTAGTGGCATATTATAAGGCTGCCAAAGACATCTGCTAAAGCTTGTTTTGCACTGCAAGTCAAGACGAAAAAGAAGTGTGTGGCCAGGATTGTGCAAGACAATCGCAATACAGCTGCCCCTACTTATACTGGTCTCATGAACAATTATAAGAAGACTAGATTGGAGAGAATGCGGTTTTTCTTCTACAATGATGACATTCATTGCTGTGTGGAGGGCACTAGTCGAAAATGGATGGTTTCCAAATCGCCTATCCCGGATGTCTGGCCTGTTATTATGGGCACAAACTTAAGCAGGAAAGAAATTCTCTCTCTAGAAAATGTCGGGTTCTCTCTTGCCGGGTTCTCTCTTGCCGAGTGTGTCCAATTGTCTCCACGACAACTCTTCAATGACGGAATATTCGTGAATTTGGACGATTATCCTCCACCCCCTAACCCTACGGATCACCCCACAAAAAGATATGGTAAGAATATTAGAAGAAATCCTTCTGCTCCGACTACCAAACATCATAATAGCTGCGCCTCTGCTCCATCAATTGTTGGAAAGATCTGCTCAATTCCGATGGTACCTCCTCCAGCTTTGGGCTGCATTGTGACTTTTGAGTCTAGAAGCATATCTAAGCTTTCTAAGTACTTGTTGACAATTGGCCAGTTCCCGAATTGTGACTGCCAATCTTTCAAGGATATGCCTGACAAGTCATTCGGCAAGTGCGGTGCATGGATGTATTGTAAGCACATCTACTTCATCTTCAACATAGTCTAGAGCCTAGATTCGGAGGTTGATATCTTCATTCACGCTCCTAGTTTCAACTGGAATGAGATTAAAAGAGTTCTTCAGATTTTGCTCCTAAAGTATCATGGAGCATAATTATTGTTCGTACTATTAAGACATTATTTTTCACTAATACGAAAACAATGGTGAGACTAAAAAGGCCACCATCAAAGCTTGTACATGGTCATGTTGGTGCCTAAATCATTTGTCCAATATTTGTTTGCATAGCTCAATTTTTGTTCAACTGCCACTAACTCACCCCAATCCTTAGTCCCCGCCTCCTTCCTATTCTCTACCTTAAACCTAAACCCAAGTACGTCTCCCTCCAACAGATCTGAAAACCTCATACCAACCCTCCTTATCGTTTGCAGAATTTTTTCTAAACTAAACAACATCCTTCTCCTGGTCTCAATATCCATCTCTTTCTCCCACCCTAAACCCACTCCTTAATTGTTCCTCCAATTAATCCTTAATTTCTCCACTTCCAATCTCTGTCTCCAAAGAAAACGTCTACATAACCCTCACTTATTTCCTTTGCTTTCCCTATCTAATGCCTTGACCCTCTTTAATCTAACCTTAGGCCCCCATCTCTCAAATTATGTAAATCCTCCATACCAATTGTCCCTCTCTTGAACTCTCTTACTCCTTCTTTCTCTCTCTAGAACTCTCTCGAACACCTCTCTTGCAAAGAAATCTCTTTCGTCCCTCACAATATCCACCATTTCTTGTTTCCATGGCACTTACATTCACAACCACAAAAAATATATATTTTAATCATTCGATCCCTAGACTCCACGGTTATAGACCCTTCATCTTGAAACGTGCATCTTTCCTTGACCTTAAAATACATATTTGGCCACCTTACACTTTTTATGCAGAAAAATTCTACAAAATATTCTACGGTCATAGGTCCATCATTAATACTAATTTAAGAATTCCTCCTTCTAAAAAAACCCTAAACTTTCACTTTATTGCCCGTTATAAGAAATTATCAAACTTTTTGCGTTCTACGCTCGCGACTGTACGCTCACCGCTCTACGCACGCAAAATAGCATCGTCCGGAAGAAGACTCATTGAAATGTGGAAGAGTGGTGAGAACAGTAGAAAATGTTCTAAGCCAGCAGGACGACACGATCAACACCAACACTACGTCACATGCCAAGCACTTGGGAAAAAAATCCGCTCCGAAATCGCCTTTTCAACATTCCCAACCTTCACGAAACGGCCCACAAATGTCCATATCAACAGGTGAGTTACTAGACATGTCCGAAATTTAAGTATTACATGTACTTCGAAAGTTGTATTGTGAAACATATAACAGAAAATCAAATTCAGAACTTTATGTTGCTCTGTAGAACGTATAAACCGTGGAGGGAAGGCAACACATGAAATCGAGGAAGATTTACCAGACGAAGAGAATGTTATTGTTCTTCCTCGGGTTCGTGAAGAACCAGAGACATTTAATGTGGACCAACAAGTTTCAACTCCAAAAGGTTCATGTAGCACTATTTCTCGAATGATGGAGGACAAGGCACTGGATGACGACAACGAGCCATTGTGTGACGAAGTGCAGTATGCACAAAATCCATCGACAGTCCTACACCATCGTAGAAATGTAAGTTCGAATATGAATCTCCATATTTCTAATGTTATTTTTTTTTCCTTTGTACGTCCTCATTGAAGAATTCTAGTATTGGACACTTGGACTGTGTCATTTGCATGAAGTGTCTGAACTCTATAAAATCAATACTACATTACCGTCTGCTCTAGTGGTTGTCACTGATGTTTTGTACATAAGTTCTGATGTATGGTTTGCGCAAACTATTTCGAGTAATACGGTGCCAATTGAATTTGTGCAAGTTAAAAGTATTATGTATAAGAAAGTCGTGAATGCTATTTAACTTATGGAATTTTTTCATGCCAGAGTGGGAGTCATCAAATTTTTTTATTATTCCTATTGTTAATTAGGACAGCCACAATTCTCCGTAAGCTTGTAGGAACATATTGAAATTGAGGTTTTCGTCACAACAGTTTTGGGAAATATTGAGATTATGTCATTTATTAAGATATGTTAGTACGAAGTACATGCAAAATAACAATGTAATTTAAGTGTTGAGGAACTAAAAAAATTCATGTATACAACACTTGAATGCTATGAAAATTTGTTAATCTTGAATATACATTGCCAGATTTTGTTCTTGCTCTATACAAGGCAAGGAAACTTGACATTTGTCAGTCTTATAGGCAAAGCGTTCAGAACGTGTCACTTCTCATGATTCAATGCAGAGGATTCCAGAGGACAATCCCATCCAAAAACACCGAAGACTACGGTCACCGAGTCCACGACGGAGTCGTTCTACAAGTCCAAGATATCACAGAAGAGGAGATGACTTGCGGAAGGATGCGCACACAGCGGAGTTCCAAGACAACAACGGCCGACGATTACTAACGTAGAGAACGTCACAGGGTTCGTATTCTCAGATGCTACTCTTCTTCAAAAATGCAGATGCACAATTATTTTTCTTTGATGGCATCTTATGAAAAAGTTTGTCCTTGGAATATGAACCATTGACATCCACTCTCTAGTTTCACTTCTAATGCATTTCAGAGGATATTATGAACTTATGTTAATTTCAGGGTAAAGCAGTCGATTAAAATGAATGCCAAAAACATTTTAAAATTTCTGAAACCTATGAAGGACACAAGTTGGAAATACTGATTGAAATTGTTGCAGGAGTTGGAACAGTACTAGGAACAACTAATCAAATGATACCATATTGCTTAAACATTTTTTGCAAAATTTGAAAACATTTTTTGCATTTAAAGTAAATAAGAAAGTTACACATTGTGCATGAGGAGGATGTTACGAAGGTATGTAGTTAGTTAAGGAGGCAGAAGTAGGGCCGCTTCATTATTTAATTAAGGAGTTGAAGATGATGACTTCTGTGTCTTTCCAGATGTTCGACATCATGGGAGGGTTAATATTGAGGAAGGACATTTTCGATTCAATACAAATTCATCAACTCTGGACATACGTTACAAGCATCAGCGGTCAATTTCACCAAGCAGAGGTCGAAGAATGCAAGGACATAGTCCAATTTCAGACAAATCAAGATCCCCTTCAATTCCATTGTTGCCGCCATCACAGGATGTTATCTTAAGAAGGGAATATGACATAGGACAGACAACAGATCTTGTGTTATCGTCTTCATCAGCGGGCAGACGAAGGAGACGCTCTAAGCTAGCAGTCCATGAAGACCGAAGATCGGAACGTGAAAAACAAGGGCACAAGCCGTTTTATTTGACACTAAATGCTGAAGGAGTACCTTACGGAACTGGTAGGCCAGCATGGATATCAGAAGTGAACAAATTAGCCATAGGATTAGACCCATCCGTCACTCACATCCGGAAACAAACGCATGAAGACATGTGCCTCTTAAAAGAACGATTGGATGATCATTTTGAGTATTCGGGAGAGCTGAATCAAGACCATTTGAGAAGGCTTCTTGGTAATGCTGTGACTAGAAGGAGGACAGAATTGATATCATACATTAATAGGAATGGGAAGCAACTGCTGAATTTTGATAGAGAAGTGTGGAAGAGACTCCAGAAACTCGCCAGCAGTAAACAGAGGGAAAAACTAACGGAAGATGGACGGTACGCAAATTCTTGTCGTCGAACTATGGGAAGAACCGAGTCACTGGGCATGGAGGGAGTGCGACGGAGGCTTGGTGAATTGTATGGCAGGTCTCCTGACCCTGATGAAGTGGCGTCTGAAATGGAACGTGATAAAGGGTATGGGAAAAAACGAGTGGAATCAAGTGATAAGACAGTTCGAAACATGAAGGAATACACAGACAATGTCATGGAGAACCAGTCCATTCGAATTCCATCAAGCAAGACTACTGTACTTGAGTACAGTAGTGAGGAAGGTTGCACAGACAGGAGGCAGAGAGAGCGAACAGTTGCCTTGCAGGTAATTTTTTTAATCATATAATATGTCATTGCTAGCAATTATCCTTGTGAACCTTTAAAGAATAATTTCTTTACTTGGAAAAATTTAAAGGCAATGGTTGGAGTGTAGGGAAATGTTGAAGAACGAAATAAACGACGAAGTCACAAAGAAATAGGAGAACCTTCGCTTCATGAATTGAAAACTACATCTAAAGATGAATACATTGCCCAACTTGAAGCTCAACTTAGATGCTTTAGAGGTGATCAAGCGAAGGGTCTTCCTCTCGGGCAATGTTGGTTTACGACTCTGGAAATCGTGCAATGGATGTTAGCGATGGTGGGGTGGTAAGAGACACAAATAAATCATTTTTTGGAGTGCATGTGTAACTTGAAAGATGTAGTCAAAGTTTGTGCAACTATGTGACACATTATTTTCCAGATATGCAGTAATAGCATAACTTTGTTTTTCATTGCAGGCTATTTCTATTATTTCAGTGGGTTACTCGGCGATAACCTCCTTAGTGGTAAGAGTTTATTTTTTCATTGTTGGATATTTTTGTACTTTCAGGTGGGTTACTCGGGAAGAACCTCCACAATGGTGAAGAGTGCAGTTACACAGGTCCATAGGAAAACGGCAGAGGGGCACAACATTTCCGAATATGTTGACGGATGAAGAAATAGCACTGTCATCAGAGCAGTGTAACTAAGCTATGTGTAAGAGCTGTTTTGTTGCAGACATATTGGATGCACCTAGCAGGTTTACTTCTCGTATGTGCGTACTGTAGTTTACAATCAAAGACGTTGAATTGTTAGACAACAAAGTTTGCTTTTAATTTACTAAGAGGAAGTTCAACATGCAGGGTACAAACAAGAAAGTACATACTGTTCGTTGTGTCACTACACTTGTAGGTAGATATTACTATGGGTATCAAAATATTATAGAAATGTGTTCGTCTGCAAGCCATACGCTGTTGAAGTTGTATTTGGTGTTTTTTTGCAATTATTACGTCATGGAGGCAGAAGACTAGGTCGACAATGCAAAGGACCGCACAGTTATAGGATGTTCGTATAGTATTTTTAAAAATTCATGTCGTCATGATAATAATTGGTATTGTTGTGAACTTTTGTTGGACAAAGACATTGAAGTAAATTTTTATCTTTTTGTGAGAGTTGTTTGACTTTTATAATACCTATATAAGTAAATTTATTTGTAATGTGTAGTCGTGAACATGCATGCTACGCGACTGGGAAGGACAAAAAAAGGTTTATAGGTCAGTTATTTGGAATTCTCTTATTGAAGTTGTTACCCTCTCTTTCCCTTACGTATTCCCCCCTGGTTGAAGCATGTCAATTCGCCAGTACATATTAAATTGTTTTTGAAAATTCAATGCAACCGGCATGTTCTATGTTTTTGTGTGTAATGGAAATCCAATTTGAAGGTCATAGTCCGGGTCACAGATTATGAAGACCGTAGACGTCATTATCTATTAAGTGCTTACAGTAGTACTTACTTTGAAGTTATGAAGGGAAGGCAATTTTTTTTTTTTGGCACCATGATTTGTAAGTACATGAACTTGTACAATCCCTTCTGATTCATTGTCTTTGTTAAGTTGGCAACATGACTACATGGATTTCCATAGGTGGACACTGCCTTGTAAAAATGCATCTTTATTGGTCTTAATTTGAAGTCTGAGATCTAGTTGTTTAGGATTGTGAGTGTTTATGGTACTATAGGTAGGCAAAGTAAAAGTACATTTTAACATGCGATATTCAATGTCTAATGTTTTTGGTTTATGTTGGACTAATTCTGTTTGTTGTCTTGTCATAATGTAGGACAAGTTTACATAACGTAAGACATGTTTTTAATTACAAGTATAATTATTCAACGAAAGAAAAAGACGATTTGCTGATGAATTTGTTTCAATGTTCAACTCTTTATAACTTATTAGGTGAAATTCTACTGAAACCGAAGTTGTTAATTTGTGTCATTGTGAAGATGAAAATGTGTTTCATTTATGCGTTTGTGTCTCTTAAAATTCATGCCTAAATAACATTCAAAGTCAATGGTAAGTTTCAAAGCAAGGTCGTTGTTAGTGACCTTTGTGTAAGTGAAGGTTGTTTACTATTTTTTCACCGAATCAACATGACATAAGTGGCATAGGTCCTCTACGGCTAGGTACAACCTTCTCTCAAACGAAAAGAACATTTTAGGAATACAACCTCTACTGGTTGCAAATCTTTCCATGTAGCCACTTTATTTCCTGTAGAATATTTCTGGAATAGACGCTGGAATAGCGATTTCAAGGTTGAGTTCAAGTCATATACACTACTAACGGTGAAATAGTATGAAGATACTGTTCACATGATGATGCATTCATTGTGGAGAGGTGGCAATGATTTTTGGTCTTTAGGTTGGTCCTCTGTATGTCTTCTTTATAATGATTTTTTATATGGTTTGTACAGTTTCTAATGTGTGTTTTATTCCATTCAAGCATTTCCAATCTGGAGGTGTATGTTGGACCACCTTGTAGTGAGAAGATCTTTAATTTCCAACAATGGAATATGGCATGCGATGAGATGATTCTTATACGAAACATCAGAAGCCAAGTAATTGTGGACCAAAATATCAGCTTCTATATAGCTCAAATGCAAATTGCTTAGTGGCAATTGCAGAAGAGTCTAACGGACAAGTGGAGGACTTACGAAGACTTCAGCTACATTTAAACAAAGTTTCTCTTCGTGTTCATGTAGAGAAATTGTCATGAAAATAGACTGTAACCTAGTTATGACGAATTCTGTGAAACGTGACGTTGTGCAAATCCAATTTCGGAATTATAAAATCCTACCTCAATGTCCTAGTGTTTCTCATTTCTTCGTAGAGAATTAACGTAATGGAAGTCGGTCATTAATCGAGGTTGACCTGAATCTAAACATTGTAATGAATAGCAGGCTATTATCAGAAAAAACAGTTTTGGGAGAATAGGAAAAGTGAAGCCAAGTCATACAGAGAAGAGTACATTGATAACATGGACTTCTATTATTACGTTAATGATAATTTGAAATGGTTCATTAAACTAAAGAGGATGGTCTGCAACAATTGTGGCAGGTTTTTACCCGGTTAATTCAAATAAAATTTATTCCTTGTAATGAATGTTGACAAACTTCCCCCTTTGTCTTCTAGTATGGAGTGCAGATACTAATTTTGTTATTAGTGTTATTCTAGATGAAATGAAGTTGGTTTTTCTCACTAGCGCCTTCGTTCTTCATGAAGATGGAAATAACTTTGGATAGAATGAGCCTCTGTGATTAACAACAAATTTTATCTTCTGAAATCTGAAATTTCAAAAAAAAAAGGAGAGGAGATTCTAGTTATTGGTGGCGGAAATGGTTATTCAGCGCATTCAATGTCTGCATTTTGTCGACCTGATTTTATAGCAAGGTAAATATTCTAAGTCTAAATTGCAGCATATTGAAAATGAACATCTACGTAATGGAGCTCTAGTTGTTTAGATTAGAAGCTCTTAAGCATATTTTTTCTTCCAAGTTTTTTTCTCAAAGCTGTCCAGCAACTGAATTTCATATCTCTGTCGACCAGAATGAGTACTTATTCTGTGGTTGCAGTTAATGCATGGAGGCAAATGTGTTAACATAGAAGTATATCATGCAATGTTTTCGGAATCTCAGTAAGTGCACAATGAGAAACGGCAGTCTTACAGTCGTTAAATCTTTTAAATTAAGAGAAGAGTGCGTCATGTTGCTGCAATTTTGTGTTTGCTTACTGTTATTTTACTTCATTAATCAAGGTTCAGTAACGGCAATGCTGAAAGTGAGAACTACTATTGAAGCACATTTTCTTGTGCTCACAACCGTTAACCTAAAAGGCTAAAACATTCTACTGTTAATTTGTTAAATTATTTGTATGGACTGTTTTTTGTGTAGGGTTTACCATCGAAACATAGTGGACAGGGGAACACGAATTTCTCCCTACGCACTAGATGGAGCACCCATGAACTTACAACATAGTCATTTAGTTTAAATTACTGTACACGTAGTCTCACCCAGAATTATTAAGGTAAGAAGACACTTCGATTAAGTTGAAAATGTACAGGTGACTTCAAATAGAAAAGAGATAACAAACATGTAGTAAGAGTTTTCCTCAGCAAAGTATGAAATTCATACATTATGATGTTTTGAAAGCACTGTAGTTCTGGATTCAATAGGCTTCAAGAGTGTGTAGTTCTCAAAGAGCTGAAGGCATTACGTAGACATAATTCTTTGAATGAACCACGAAGTTAAGGTGTCTGAAGTATTAGATTATTATTTGAATTCCTAGATAGCAGTAATTTGACTTTTATACATACGTAAAAGCTGCTCTATGGGACGAGGAGTTCCGTGACACAGAGAAATTGAATTTCACGCCTTCACTTACGAAGTGCACATTGTTTGACGAAGTTGTTGTAGAAGTGTTCTTCCGCTGCAGCAGGTAATTGGATTCATCAAAGTCTGGACGTCCTGCTCATTGCCGAAGACCTCTTTCGAAGTTGAACTTCAGTCCTCAACATTGTCGTCATCGAAGGGCGACACATTGAAGCAAGAAAAGCCCACCAATTCGAACTTCAGACGGTCCCCTTCCTGAATGCCATGGGAGCGTGCAAAGTCTTTCCATCCACCTGAAAAAGAAACATGAGGATGATTCTTCATAAAGTAGACATTCACTGTCACTAGCCACCGTGGTTTGGTTTGGCCGTAACCAAGTTTGATAGTGCTCTTGAACTGATGTCCATGTGCTCGGACGAAGCTTGCAAGGACAGTCTGTACAAGCGGACAATGGAAAGTGAGTTTGCAGTAATTGCAAGTCGAAATGTCGGCTCAGAAAATGAAAAGTGAATCCAGATGAACTCACCAACGCTTTGAACGAAGACTTCTTCATGGTTTTTTCAAAGCTAATCTCTCTAGCGGCACTTATAGCAGCCATTACGGTAGAAGTTTGAACCTGTTAAGTGCAAGACGAAGTAGGTAACTTGAAGGCAGACGGTGCCAGAAAGGGGAGCGAAGAAGAGAATGTGCATTCACAGAGCGGGGTTCATTTAAACAAAGCTAGTCATTTCCTCAAGGAAAGAAGACAAAGTTGGAGAATTTGATGAAGACAGATGACAACATGTATGATGATTGTTTTCATTAAATTGGAGATATCGCCTGAATCTGTTGATTGTTGTTGAGTAATTGAAGATATGTGATGATGTTCGTAGGATCATCTTCGTTGAAGCTTTCAATTCAGAGGTGATTTGAGCAGATTTGGGAGGCAAGAATCCAGTGACGTTACACCTCCAAGTCCTGTACATACATGAATTGTATGTATGAAATGGCAATGTCGGTGTGAGTTGTGAAATTTCTTGCCGACCCACCTGTCTGATCAAATCGAGTTCATCTGTAGTGAAAGTTTGCATTGGATTTCTAAAAATTAAGTTCTTGTTGATTGCTTGTTTTTCACAGCATAGTAGGTTTGTTCATTTGCTTCAATTCATGTCAATTCAATTACTAAATATCAATGTTAGGGATGAATGGCTTGTTCTTAGTATTCCTGAACTAGAAATTGGTACTCAAAGTGTATGTAATTTTTTGCTTTTTTAATTCTATTAGAAATGTCTATTAATAGAGTTTAAAACAGATTTTGGAGTACTTTTAAGAAATATTATGGTTTTTCCTTTCTGGATTTTGATGATTCTTATGAGATGGAGCACGATTAACTATTTGAAAGTATACTATGAATTAGTTTTTTATTTATGGAATAGTACTGGTACTTAATTTTGTTTGTTCTCATTTTGTGTTTTTTATTTATTTATTATAGTATGGTATTTACTGACGGCATTTCCTAGTGCTACCCTGAATGACTGAATGCTGTGTGTGTGAAAAATATATGAATGTTCCACACTCATAAAATAATTTAATGTGGCATTATTTAGGAGAGTATCACTTCATCAAGAAATTGTGTAATTTTATATGATTCAATTATTTTATTTTATTTAGTTGGCAAGTATAATGTTTTATGTTATATTACTGAATGTCCAGTGAATGACTATGTTCATGATTGTTGAATGTGCAGGAAGTTTGAAAACTGGAACAGGTAATAGCAAAACATTGTAGATGTTACAAAATCCTGTTATCTCTTTTTTAATGGATTCCATTTTTCCACTCTGTGTGTTGCATTCAAGAACGGGATGAAGATTGTAAATGTATTAGAACATTTTTTTACTTAATTGATCTTATTCTATTGAATTCTGAAGCTCCAAAAGTTCTGTAGCAGTATGTGAGTTTTGTAAGGCAAAAAATACATTCACATTAGAATTTGAAATAACTGAACAATAAGAATAGATATTGGTTTTAAGAAGAAAGAAAGTATTTCATGTGAAAAAAATGGAATTGAATTTTAATCAAGCATTCTAATGATCACAATGAAGCTACCATGGGTCTAACAATGGTTAAACCGTTTTTCTAATTGTGTAGACACAAAATACTTAGAAATTCATTGTAAGACTTGTAATCAGTTCAAGAGACACATTGCATTTGTAGTTTGTTGATATTTCTGTTGTCAATGTGTCTATCCTATGTCGTTGAATAACAATGTATTATTATTATTTGCTTCACGAGTTTTTATATCTATGTTAGAGAATTCTGTATTGTTGAAGTTTTAATCATGCAGTTCTTGTAGTTGAAGTCACCTTCCCGATAATTGTCAAAACCTTTTTGTATTAATGAAATTCCACTTCATTTTAGAAATTGAATGGCTGATCATTGTAGTTGATAATGCAAGATGCATATTGCAAAACGATTATGTCTTGTCTAACTGTGTTACGTGGATGTGAATGCAGGCACTATGAACGTTCACAGAATTGTTAGATGTGGAACGTGTACTCCCTATACAATGGAAGCCTAAACCAGAAGATGGAAGTTGCATCAGAAAATGTGTCCACTAATTGTAGAATCGTGTAATTATAGGTGGAAAACATTTCTTTTTTCATTAAGTAGTTGTAAAGGAGAATGGCACCAAAAATATGGCAGAGATAGGGTCAGGTATACAGAAGTCTTCATTGTTCGACTAGGTGGTTGGTTTTTAAATTTCTTATTGTTAAGAATTATGTGCAGATTTATAAACCTTGAAATTGGACACCTTTTAAGTCATATGCAGTTGGAACGATTTCCATAGTCTTTACTATGCAATGTCATGTGTTGGTTCGCTTTTATTTTTTGTTACAATTGTGAAAGTAACATGATTTCAGTTTCTATATGAGAGTATTATGTTGCAGCAAGCTAAGTGTATATAGTAGACTGTCTCATTTGTATGAATCCTGCATTGAGGCAGATGAATGTGTGGTTGCAATTATATAGTGGCATACAATGTAGGTTTTATTTGTGATATAGTACAGACTTTTTAGGGAAAACAGGAAGCATTGACCTTCATAATTAGTTCGATATGAACATCATGTGTTAATTATGTTCAATGAAATGTATGTATATGTGTGGTATAAAATCATGATAATTTGTTTCAATTTTACAGGAAATTTTTTTAAATAATTGTTTGACCAATAAAAAATTGGTTAATTTGTAGGTTACTTATCAATCATGAAGGAATGCAGGCAAGTACGTAGAAAAGCAAGAAATGGCAGTTTTGGAGGTTTGGATACGTGGGCCCTCTTTTTCTGTGGTATGTATTCGGAATGTGAGGAGATCTGCATTTTGTCATTTGTACACTTTGATTTGTTGTTTTTCTATAATGAATTTGATGTATTGTTAGCACAATATGTGGTGAAGAGAACTTTGATTCAGAAATTCTTGAAGTGTGCATGTGCATGTGGAAAGAAAACTGGGTTTTACTATGTTTGTCAAAACCATGAAAGGTTTATTCACTTTTTTGAAGCTACTAATGTGATGTTTGCATTCAATGTTGTTGGCTGCTTCCATGAGTTTAAGGCAGTGCTACCTTTCGTACTTTACGTATGTAATTTGTTCATAAGCTTGAGTAGTTGATGAATTTTTTGTCATAATCTGTGATGGACCAGAGAACTAGTTGAAGTCTCTGTACAGGGAGTGTGAGTACCGTCATTTTGTTTAAACGAGATTGCGAAACAGAAAATGGTAAATCAAGAATTCATTCATTTCTGTAGTTGTTGAAGGTAATCAGTCATATCAATATAATTGTGTGTGATGATGCAATGAAAACATGTTTTTCTGCACACGTAGGTGTGACTAACTAGAGAATAATATAAAATCATACATTTAACTAAATGTTGTTATGAGGTGTTAGATCTGTCACTTCTATGTAGTGGTTATAATGAAAATTCATGAGAGTCGTCTACTATTTTCAGAAGATGGAAGATTTTTTCTATCTTTGAAATTGTAGATTTAGAGGATGTTTGCACACTGTACATGCAAGTCAGCTTTCACCTTTGCAGAGGTGGAATTGCTGGTTAGGTCTTCCGTTTTTCTGTGCAGTTTGGACTGGAGAAGGAATTTGTGGGGTTTCGTTTGCATTTCTCAGTGCTCTTACTGTTAGCGCTCATAGTAATCGTGAGAGTAGAGTGTCAATTCAAGAGGGACACTGCTGCTTTTATGAATGAGTCATAGATGACGGAGGATGAGGTGTAGTTTTTGAAAAAAGTAACAATGAACGGTTGTTTTTTGTGTTGTCACATGTTGTGCTGTTCCATGGAAATTGTTTGTTAGTGTCATGAATTTCACGAAGTTGTTGTTTGTGGTGTTTGATGAGTACGGTAGTCATAGAATGGAAACTACACCAAGCTCGATGATTTTACGAAATTATTTTCAGTGTTTTGTAATTTTTTGTTTTGTGTAAATTATACCAAGTAATTAGTTATTGAGTTTCATTTTTCTGTCGGTGGATTTGAAATTCAATGATCTTTCAGAAGTTTTTAGCAAAATAGAGAACTGCAGTATTAGCATGTATGTAGAAAGAATCAATTTTGCAGGTTTCGGAAGCATTTTAAACATGTTGTTACAGGTTGTAATTGAAAATGAGAACGGAGTTCAGACGTCATTAGTGAAGTGGGGAATTAGAAGTTTTAGACAGAACTGCATCCGCCATGTGAATTCGGAATTCAAAATCTTCAAGATTACTGCTGTCTTCTTGTTAGTACAATTTGAACGGCCTTTTCTCCACTGTAATGGAAGGCTTCAATTTATTTCAATTGAATTCATGAGGAAGCTGTTGTTTATTTCATTCGAGAATTTTTTTTGTTTGATGAAGGTGTCTATTTTTGTTGTCATTACAGAACGGACAGCAGGAGAAGTCATACATGAAGAACTTGGACTTCAACAATGATACCTGGAGTTCTTAGTTTTCATACTTACTTATGGCACATTATAGCTATACCATGACTGCGTTCTAAGGTTGGTTGACGATGAATCACATGAAAGTTTTTGTAAATAACAATTGTCCAAGTGAAAGAAAGAATTCAATTGTGTACATGTAAGTTTAGTATTGAATTCTCGAATTGTTTAGGGACAAAGATTTGTTTTCTTGTTGTATGTTGTAGTGAAATAGGACTAGTGTTAATTTATAATGATGTCGGCCACTACCAGTTCAGTTGCGTTGCTATAGGTATTGTTGATTATTTAGGGTTTTTTACTAATCCAGAAAATTAATTCACAATTACAAAGACGTCATGTGGAACTTCAATTTAGAAAAACTAAGTTCTCTGAAGTCATTTGTCAGTTTTGCCACGTGTGAACAGTTGTTATTTGTAGAAGATGGTAGGCCAATCAATGGTGTAGAAGATAAGTAAAGAGTGGTGGTTGTCTTTCAATGGAAGTAGCTTATGATTTGGCTGAGGGATTTTAGGATGTTGGAGTGAGAATACTCAATTCTTTTGGAATTGTGAGGACTTTTTTGTTGTACATGTGCCTGTTATTCCTTTCTTTGTGAATTTTTGAAATCATGTGTGCATTAAAACTTGTAAGGTTGGATGTTGTTTCTGTCAGAAAGGAGAGCATGCACTGGTTTTTTACTCTTGGAATGCATAGGTTAGTATGTAATGTACAGTAGAGAGAGTGTAGACAATGGAATTATGTCTTTTGTTGTCGTCATGAGGACGGTGGCATAACATTTATTTTTATTCTATGTTTGCCATACAATTTGTAATATGACATTAAAATTAGCACGACGGATTTCTTGAAGGTCACTCACAAAGGAAGTACATGTGTAAGTGAGATCATTATTTGGGTTCAGAAATTGGAAGAAAATGGTAATGCCTTCCTAATTTGTGTTATTCCTAAACCGCAATGCTTTTTTTACAGAAGATTTCACCTCCCGAATCGTGGAAAAAAATTCCAGGAAGTGGTGTCCTCAGTATATTCCTACCTCTATGTATTTTCAGGTGCTTTGAGTTGTAGTAAGGTACTACCATTTCAATTCTAGTGAACTTTGTGACATTCTGTGTTTTGTAGATTTAGTGGAAGTCAGAATTAGACTGTATTCTTGGTAGAGAGAGTTTTGATAGTAATTAGATCTTTCATCTTTATGCAGAAAATGAGCTTTTTTTGAAAATGGAGTTTGAATTAGGTATATTAAATTTTTTTTGGCTTTCATTGTAATTATAGTGAGTTGTTCAGGAACTATAATAGCTTGACTTATTCTAATTTAGTGTAAACCATGTATGTCCTCAACTAGTAGAACCAGTATAAGTGAAGTGAGCAGGGAGGAGCATTAGTTGAAGGCACTTTGAAAGGAAAGAAGAAGTCTTCATATACAAATTTTCGATTGTATGAGGTAATCTCTATTGAAGACCTTCTGTTAACAAATATTGGTCGTTAAAGCTCTAAGACAATAATTATGTAGATGAGTGTTTGGAAGTGATGGTGACATGAGTGCATTTTAAATGTTTTTTTTTTTTTTTTTTTCTGTTGCTTCAGAAGTTTAGAAAAGCTAGTCTGAACAACTACCTTAAGAAGTGAAAGAAAGTTATTGTGTCAGAAAACAAATAGGTTAACTTGGTATTTGTCATATGTAATTGCTATTGCAGTTCGATCACCAGGAACGTCAGCTATGACATAACACATGCCAAAGTTGGTTGGAAATCGATCATTCTGTATTTGATGAAACAGAGTTTGCTAGAACTTCTACTATACGTGTTTACAGTTTTCATGTTAAAAGTGTTACTTATTTTAGAAGGTACATGAAAAATGTATGCAATGATTAATAAAATAAAGCATGGATTGAGCTGTATTGTCGTTTATTGAAAGGTTAGTAGATGTATTTGAATGAGAACAGTGTCAATCATATGTACAGTTATTTATTAAAAATTTGAGTGTATATGCCTAAACCAAGAAGTCCTTCATTGTAAGTACTTTAGAAGTCCCATAAATTCTTCTAAATTTTTTTTGTAAAAGTGAGGGAGGAGAGTTGCATATGGGATTTTGCGATAACATGCAAGAATGGGATGATTTTTTGTTGAAGTACATGTTGCAATTTGTAGGGGGAAGATTTATATAGGAACATGAGTGGGCCATGTATGCTATTTTTTTGGTGTTTCTTCAGAAAAAGGTAAATAGTAAGAGCCCTTCTTTAATAGTTTGAAGTTAATGAATATCCATTTTCAGTTCTTAGTAGGAAGTTTAGGCATACAGTATGATGCCTTGAACATTCATTGTCTGCATTGATTTGTCCAGTCACTATTGATACAGCAAATGAAGTTAGAATGTAGTTTGCATGTAATGTGAAGTTGCAAGCACGATAAGTAATGGAAAATATTGGATTCATCATTTGGTAGTGAGTACTGATGTTTTAGTGGTGTGTTTTGGATGTTTGTCTAAGGTACATTATTTTTTGGCCTGGATCAGTTCGTCAATGGAGCGGAAAATAGATCAAAACAGAATTGCATTACATGTGTAGATCGGAGGCCTGAAGTAACAACTTCTACAACATATGTGTTGTATTTAGAGGCAATATATTCATATTTTGATGTAGTTATGCCATTTTTGTTAGTAGATCGAGTGACCACATACAAATAAATAGTTTGCATGTAATAATATGTACATGGACAGACATAGCTTTAGAATTTATATGTAGAGTACCAGAGCTCATGTTAGTGGCACATGTAGAGATTGTAGATTCATGCACAAAACGGGGAGTATGTAATAATTTCCCAAATATTATTGTGAATAAATATGAATTTTCCATGAATTGTTCCGAATCCGCTTTCACAAACGGCTGGGCAATTACAATTGAAAAATGCCGACAGTAGCAGAAGTTAACAGGCTCCTGTTCAGAAATCAACAATTTTGTGTTCCGAACTTAACAAGTTTTCTAGCACAGTTAACACTTCTGTGTCCCGAAATCAACACTTTCGCGTTTTAAAAGACTGAAATTAATACATCCAAACTAACAAAACAAATTAACAGTTTTGTGCTGTTCTTTTGTTAATCTGATCATTGGTTTTTCTACTAGTGTAGCTTCATCTCGTAATCAGGCTCACTCCACGGTGGCAGAGTCATCTGGTTCATTCTCTCAAGAATCCCTGGAGGCGACCTGGGATTCATCAATTTATACGCATCAAATGAGCCCCACGCTCGGCGGCTGCTATGGGAAACAATGTGTCGTGAGCTCCCATCTTCCTGTTGATGGATCCTACTTGGGGATTTCAACACAGTTGAACGCCGTTGTAACAAATCAAGTGTCTGTGGCAAGACCATGCTCAGCCAAGAAAGGTTACTGTTCAATTCCCTCAAGGACACTTTACAAATTGACGAGTACCCGAGAACGAACCCAAGCCTGTTGTTCTCTTGGGACAATGTTCGGAGTGACGGGGCTAGAGTGATGGCTCATTTAGATCGAATTTACATATTTCTAGACTCGCCAGTGTGCCCTCGGAAGATCATTGAATATCGAATTAAGGGCGATCATACTAGATCTGACCACTATCCGGTATCCATGGTCCTTGAATTGGCCCAATCAACACCCCACCTCAGCAGATGGATCATGTCTTCCTAATATTTCAGTGAAGCTAGAGCCCAGATCCACAATACTTGGCTAGAGGCCCCTCCCCAGCTTTCATTTTTTACAAAACTTAAATTAACCTCCCGAGTCTATCGACAACTATGTATAAGCAAGGCCCACAGCTATAGGGAAACCGAACTAAGCCTTAGTGCCAGCCTAGATAGAAAAAGAAGACTCTTGCAGGACCTTCCGCATTCCGCTCAGCTTCAGGAGGAGGTCAACGTTATCAGGAGCCACTTGTTGGAGTTTGAGAACAGGAAACTAGAAGGCCGTAAAACACGATCCAGGGCGCGGTGGCGCTTATACGGGGACAAAATGTCCGCGGAATTTTTCCAGGCAGTCCAGGAGGCTCCAAAATCAACGACGATCTCGGAACTCAAAGACAGCCAAGGTATCATCCACCAAGAGCGAGGCCCCATCGAAAATATCTGCTCCAAATTCTACACAGAACTCTATAGCCAAGAAACAGTCACTCCCGAGATCCAAACAGCCAGGGATTCAATTCTATCCTATGTAACTAATAGATTAGACTCCTCAATGATTGAGAAGTTAGAACAACCACTTACTAAAACCGAACTACATGGTGCATTACTGCAAATGGCCAAAGGCCGTAGCCCGGGCCTGGATGGCATTATCACCGAATTCTTTACTGAATTTTGGGACCTAATTGGAGAAGATTTTACAAGAATGATTCTATCATCACAGCAGGAGGGGCATCTACCTGCAGGAATGACGTTTGGCCTCATCACCCTTATCTACAAAGTAGGTGATCACGCGGACCTTTCCAACTGGAGACCTATTACGCTTTTAAATGTATCGTACAAAATACTTGCTAAATCACTCCAGCTTAGATTACAGGATATCCTAAAAGATATTAGGGTGATTGCAAGAAACACCTGTCCTATTTGTTGCGTTTTGTCACACCCTACTTTTTCATTTGCTTTTTTGCCATAACTTTTGTGTTTTAGCTTCAAATGACTCAAAAATTTTAGGAAAGAATCTCATAACCAAGATGTACCTTTTCTGATTTTTAAGGATTTTTCAAAAATATTTTATTATTTTTAAACAGCCCCGATATTTTTTCACAATGGCCAATTTAGGGTTTTTTTGCACTCGGTTATATCTTGATAAACGAATTTTGAGCTAAAATTTGGAGAGGATAGTCTCCTAGTACACTTTTAGCTACTGTCCAAAGGATATTTAAAAATACTTATTTTTAAGTCGTGTAGGAGTCCACAAAAAGAGCATCTTTGTGCATTTATTTTGAAGCGAGGAAACACTTTTTTGGTGATTTTTTTGCTTACATATCATCAACAAAAAGTTATCTCAACATGGGCTATTTTATTTGTTTTTAAAAAAAAAATCCTATTTTTTACAAATTAAAATGTCAGAAGTGGTATTTTCTTCACTAGAATTTTGGACATGCTTTTTATCCTAAAACGGGTGAAGAAAATGCCACTTTTGACATTTCAATTTGTAAAAAATAGGATTTTTTTTTTTAAAAACAAATAAAATAGCCCATGTTGAGATAACTTTTTGTTGATGATATGTAAGCAAAAAAATCACCAAAAAAGTGTTTCCTCGCTTCAAAATAAATGCACAAAGATGCTCTTTTTGTGGACTCCTACACGACTTAAAAATAAGTACTTTTAAATTTCCTTTGGACAGTAGCTAAAAATGTACTAGGAGACTAACTTCTCTAAGTTTTAGCAAAAAGGTAGTTTTTTAAAATGAAAAAGATTGCAAACCCCCCCTAAATTGGCCATTGTGAGAAAATATCGGGGCTGTTTAAAAATAGTAAAATATTTTTGAAAAATCCTCAAAAATTAGTGAAGGTACATCTTAGTTATGAGGTCCTCTCCTATAATTTTTGAATCATTTGGAGCTAAAATACAAAAGTTATAATAAAAAATAAAATAAAAAACTAGGGTGTGACAATGGGCTTTAAGTGTTTCTTGCATTTACCCATTATCAGCCCCGATCAGTCAGCGTTCCTCCCACTTCGGTATATACTGGACAACATCATGTTACAGTACGAAACTGTAGAATGGGCAAAAGATTCGAATCAAAACCTTATTTTTCTTAAGCTTGATTTTACCAAGGCATACGACGTAGTCTTCTGGGATTTTTTATTCCAGATGATGCTTAAAATCGGGATTCCAGAGGCCTTTGTCCATCTGGTCAAAATGCTACTTAGCGATGCATCTGCATCGGTCCTGCTCAATGGACAAGGGACCGCTCAGTTCCCAATCCGTAGAGGGGTACGACAAGGGTGCCCACTTGTACCCTACCTCTTCCTCCTGGTGGGCGAAGCTCTAAATATGGCTGCAAAGGTGGATCAAAAGGATGGGAAAATCCACGGGATTCAACTTCCAGATAGTGAGGAGCAACAGCTAGTATCCCAGTATGCAGACGACACTAGCTTCTTGGTCCGTGGCCAAGAAGAGGATTTACGGAACACCATCCTCCTCATCACCCGTTTTGGATTAGCAACAGGGTTGGCAGTTAACTGGACGAAGAGCCTGGGCTATTGGTTCTCTACGGAACCTCAACCGGAGTGGCTGAACCAATTTGGCCTATCGTGGGCGCCGCGAGGGTCATTGTCGAAGCTTTTGGGAGCCCCATTCGGCATCACAGTAGAAACGGAGGATATTGACTCCTTCCTGCACCAGAAAATTTCCAAAAAACTCTCATACTAGACAACTCAACGCCTCTCTCTAGCAGGCAGAGTGACCGTCGTCAACGCAGTTCTACTCTCCACAATTTATTACTTTATTGCGATTTGGAGCGGATCTATACAAGCCCTCCACAAGATTCGTGGGAGTTTGAGAAACTTCTTATGGAGCGGGACAGAACACGTGTCCCGCACTAGAGTCTCATGGCACGACTATTGCCTTGCCAAAACAATCGGGGGGCTCAAGCTTTTAGATCCCGAGGTGTCTCTCACTGCTCTCCTTACCAAATGGATACTTTTCGCCATTGAGCCGGGCATATCAAGCTTGAAAATTCTCCTTCAACATTGGATAGGAAGAATGAAGCCCCACCCTAAACAAGGATTTTGGTTTCCCTCCACGGCCTGGCTCATGGTACACAGGCCATCGGTGACTCAAGGCTCCCCAGTATGGAATCGGATCACATCCGCATGGAGAAAAATGGCAAAACACACCAAGCAAAGACCACCAGCTAACGCCGATGAGGTATTAACTACAAGTCTTTGGTGGTCGAACACGTACATTGGATCGAACTTTCACTTTACAATGGACAGGGGTCGACAACTTGCCAGGAGCGGGCTCAGAACTATAGGAGATCTGTAGGATGCCTAGGAAGGTGAATTTAAGTCAACGTTATATTCAAAATTTTGGGAGTTTTGGACCCTCTCAAAATAATATTGTCGATTTTGATACCAATACAAATGAATTTTCAGGAAATAATTTGTGTTGATAACTAATAGAATTACTAGTTTTTTAAGTGCAATTTCCATTAAAATGAGAGTGAAGTGACATACAAAGTCCTTCATGAACATAGCTTAGATTTGTGAGTGACTAATGTTTTTATTAAAATACATAAGATCATGCAATATAGAACACCAAGTCATGAGCTCTGTGGTTGGTTGTAAGGGGTTGATTATCTCATTCAGGCGGTCCGGGTTCGATTCCCGTTGAACTCGTATGAGCGACTGAGAGACATGCATGACTTGGTACTGCTAGTGAATCCGACAGGAAGAAATGTTGTAACAATCAACTGGCCCCCTATCCGAAATGTGACAAGTGCTTAACATGATTAACAAAAACAAAGTGGTTATACCCACTACCCATTTTTTTCAATGGCCTCACACTTTCACTTTAACTGGTCATAGATTTTTATATCATAAATGCTATTCAAAATAAAATAAAAAGTTGGGAAAAACATGTAAGATATTAAACTCAGAAGTACATTAAAGAAATACATTAAAATCGAAATTGAATAGTCTTATTTATATAAATTAAACATATATTCTAAAACATACAAGCAATACCAAATTATAAATCAAACCAAACCAAACTTAAACCTACGCAATCTACTGCAATAAACAAATTCCATCCATTACACACAATATAAGGATGTTCAATCCAAAACAAAACATGCCACATATACACATATGTGGATATCGCTTCTCAATTATAAGAAGTCAAGCTTTCGTTGATGACTTCAATTTGTATAGCAGGGATCTTGATCATACACTCCACAGTAAGGCCATATTCATTAAATTGAGACAATGTGGATTCTCATTTTAATCATCTTCCTAAATTTAGTATGTAGAAGAGTCCATTAAATTGAGAAAATTCAAAAAATTGAGACCATAAACTGCTTGAAGAATAAAGAATTTGTACAAGTATAAGAAATTGGAGGACAAAAATGTTGAAGATCATGTACATATTGTTGTAGACTATGTACATTCAGCCCTAGGAGTAGTGTTAGACTCTTAGTTAGCCTTAGAGTCTCTTGGGTATTGCTTGTAGTCAAAGGCAGCCCATGGTGTTTAGTTATCCCATAATGTATGTGGATAACTAGTGAAAGGCTTCTACCTTATGTTCCACCCACTCATTGGGTTTGGTATCTTCCTACCATCTAAGTAAAGCCTTTCTTCCATTGAATACTTTGTAATCTCAATAGGTTATGGGCCCACGCACTTGGAGTTGCGTTTGAGGGAGAAGTTCAAATCATTTGGAGGAGATCTTGGAGCTTGGGGAGCAACTAGCCATTTGTCACTTTGTCACCTACAAACCATATGGTGTAAGTCAAAAACAAAAACAAACTTGGGAGTGAATTTTTTTTTACAAAAGAAGCAAGTGTTTTGTTCTTTTCTTGGACATTTGTTGGCTGGTTTGTGAGGTTTTGAGTACATTTTGGGTGTGAGTTTGCTCATGGTAGTAATCAGACCTAGTGAGGGCTGATTTGTGCTCCAATTTTGAGTTTGTGCTTAGAGGTGTACATTGGGAGCCCATTGAGGCTGATTGTGCACTTGGGTGCATTGTGGATTGTGATTTGGCAAATTGCAATCTAGTGAGAGTAATTTGTGAGCCTTGGAAGCATTTTTTTGTTGCTTGAGGCATTTGCCATCCATTGTGGGCTGATTAGTGCCCTTGTGAGTGTGTGAGGCGAATTAGTGGACTTGGTGAATCCAAGAGGGCTGAATTGTGGTTTTGTGAGATTTGTGGAGCCAATTAGGTCTTTTTTGGTGGTTTGGTTATCCAACTAGGGTTGTTGGAGACCATTGTTGTCCTTATGGTGTGAATTGTGAGTAGTAGCTCCATCTAGGGCTGATTGCAAGGCTAAAGCTCCTTGGAGGGTGGAGTACCCAATTTGGGAGGAGCATTGGAAGTGTGTTTGCTGATTTGAAGTAGCACTTGCCCATGATGTGCATGTGGTGATTTTGAGCTTCATTAGGGTCTGAATTTGTGTTTAGAGGAGTCCTTGCACTTGTGAGGAGTGTTTGGTGGATCTTAGGGTGTGAAGGATCTTTGGAGGTGCTTGGAAGGGCTGATTGGTGTCATTTCAGCCCAATTGGCTTCCAAGTGCT
This sequence comes from Rhytidiadelphus loreus, assembly GCA_947034895.1. Classification (NCBI taxonomy): domain Eukaryota; kingdom Viridiplantae; phylum Streptophyta; class Bryopsida; order Hypnales; family Hylocomiaceae; genus Rhytidiadelphus; species Rhytidiadelphus loreus. Next base: position 48,094,230 of record OX344761.1, on the reverse strand, counting down.
TCATTGGAGGCTGAATTGAGTTTGTGAACTCTTGGAGACACATTGGAGGCTGCCAACAAGTGGGAGGTGCTCCATCATGGCATCAAGTGGAGGAGAAGGCGTGCGCATCATTGACAAGTTCAATGGGGAGAACTTTGGCATGTGGAAGTTCAAGATGGAGATGATCCTTGCGGAGAAGGACTTGTGGGAGGTGGTGGATGGGAGTGAGGAGGCTCCAAGTGCAGATGCTGATCTAAACACCAAGAAGGCGTTTGAGAGGAAGGAGAAGAAGGCCTTTGCTCTCCTTGCCATCAACCTTGTGGACCGGCAAATTGCACACATTCGCCATTGCAAAGGACCAGCCCAAGCATGGACCACCCTTTGCAACATCCATGAGACCAAGAGCCTCTCCAACATCCTGTTTCTTAGGCGCAAGTTCTTCACTAGCAAGATGCAAGAGGAGGATGACTTGTTGGACCATGTCAACAAGATCAAGGCCCTTGCGGATGAGTTGGCTTGTTTGGAGGTGCCCGTGACGGATGGAGATATGGTGATGACCTTGTTGGAGAGCTTGCCACCGTCTTATGAGTTCCTCATCACCGCATTGGAGACAAGGCCTATGAAGGAGCTGACCATGGAGTTTGTGACGGCCCGCTTGATGCATGAGGTGACCAAGCGCAAGGAGAATGAGTCCCAAGGAGAGGGATCAGCCCTTGTGTCAAGACATGGCAAAGGAGGCACCACCAAGGAGTTCAAGGAGACAAGGACATGCTTCAAGTGTGGCAAATCAGGCCACATTGCTAGGCATTGCAAGGTCAGCCAAGCCAAAGGCAAGGAGAGTGCACACCAAGCCTCCAAAGAGGAGGAGGAGGAGGATTTTGCTTTTGCCACCCAAGGAGGAGGGGACAAGGCCACCATGTTTACATGGATTGTGGATTCGGGGGCCACTCAACACATGACCAGCCATAGAGATGCCTTCCACACCTATCAACCCATTTCGGGGAAGAAGATTTATTTGGGAGACAATGGCATGGTGGAGGCCCTTGGCATGGGGACCATCATTGTGGAGGTGCAAGTGAAGGGGGAGACCAAGAGGATTCAGATCCATGAGGCCCTCCATGTCCCCAAGTTGCATGCCAACTTGCTTTCGGTGAGCAAATTGTCTTTGGGAGGTTTGAAAGTGCATTTTAACAATGTGGGGTGCGTTGTGAGGTCACCAAGTGGAGTGTTGATTGCATCAGCCCCTCGTGAGGGCAATTTGTACCTCCTCCACTTCACCAAGGTGAATGGCACCTCCTTGGCATGTGTTGCCCAAGGATCAGCCCATGGAGACCTTGTGGAGCTTTGGCATAGGAGGCTTGGACACTTGAATGTGAAGAGCATGAAGAGCCTCCAACACCTTGTGAAGGGGCTGAACCTCTCTTCTTGCAAGCATGATTGGAGTTCAATGGTGTGCAAGGGGTGCATTGAGGGCAAGCTAGCAAGGCAGCCCTTCCCCAAGGATGGGGCAACCCGGGCCACCAAGCCATTGGAGCTTGTGCATTCCGATGTGTGCGGGCCAATGAAGACCACCACCATAGGAGGAGCAAGGTATTTTTTGACATTTATTGATGATTTCTCACGCAAGGTGTGGGTGTATATGCTGAAGTGCAAGAGTGAGGTGTTTGGGCGTTTTGAGACTTGGAAGGCCCTTGTGGAGGCCCAATCAGATTGCAAGGTGAAGGTGCTACGGTCGGATAATGGAGGGGAGTATGTGTCCAAGGCCTTTGAGGAGTACTTGAAGGCCCATGGCATTGAGCACCACACATCAGCACCTTACACCCCTCAACAAAACGGCGTAGCGGAGCGTGCCAATCGCACCATTGTGGAGATGGCAAGGTCCATGATTCATGCTCAAGGGCTGAAGTTTGAGCTTTGGGGTGAGGCGGTGTCTACAACGGTTTATACAAGGAACCGGTGCCCCACCCAAGCCTTGACAAGCATGACACCCCAAGAAGCTTGGAGTGGGATTAGGCCCCATGTGTCTCACATGCGCATTTTTGGGTGCATTGCCTATGCCTTGGTTCCAAGTGCCAAGAGGACCAAGTTGGATGCCAAGGGCATCAAGTGTCTTTTCCTTGGCTATTGTGAGGGCACCAAGGCTTATAGGCTGATGTGTGTGGAGAGCAAGAAGATCATCAAGAGTCGAGATGTGACCTTCTTGGAGGATGGAGGTGCTGATCCCAAGCTCTTGGAGATGAGCCCAAGTGGGAGCAATGGAGGACCAGCCCAAAAGGTGGGCACAACTCCAAGAGTGCACCTAGAAGATGAAGATGAAGAGCAAGAGCAAGGAGGGGAAGATGAAGACTTGGTGGAGCCCACGAAGAAGGTGGCCACACCCCAAGTGAAGAGATCAGCAATTCCTTCTCCAAGCACTTCACCAAGGGTGCAAGAGCATGATCAGCCCTTGGAAGATGAAGATCAGCCCATGGAAGAGCAAGATCAGACCGTGGAGGAGCCCCGTTATCCAACAAGGACCCGCAAGCCCCTTGGAGATTGGTGGCTGAATCACATTCTTCCTCCACAAAGTGAAGATCAAGCCAATGTGGCTTTCCTTGGAGATCCATCTACACTTGGAGAGGTGCTGAATTGTGAAGATGCAAGCAAGTGGGAGTTGGCCATGCAAGAGGAGTACAAGGCCCTCATTGACAAAGGCACATGGGATCTTGCACCCCTCCCTTCCAAGAGATCAAGTGTGGGTTGTAAGTGGGTTTTCTCCACCAAAAGGGATGCTTTGGGTCACATTTTGAGGTACAAGGCAAGGCTGGTTGCTAGGGGGTTTTCTCAAGTGGAAGGGGTGGATTTCAATGAGACCTTTGCCCCCGTTGCCAAGTTTAGCACCATTAGGTGCATTGTGAGTATTGGGGCAGCCATGGACTTGGAGATGCACCAAATGGATGTGAAGACGGCCTTTCTCAACCCCAAGTTGGAGGAGGTCATCTACATGGATCAAGCCCTAGGCTTTGTGCAAGAAGGCCAAGGGCATCTCAAGTGCAAGTTGAAGAAGGCCCTTCCCGGATTGAAGCAATCGGGGAGAGCTTGGTATAGGGATATTGATGCTATGTTTGCAAGGAAGGGCTTCCAAAGAGGCTATGCTGATCACTCTTTGTACACCATGCAAAGTGGTGAGCATTTGGTGATTGTGATCCTCTATGTGGATGATCTGATCCTCCTTGCAAGTAGCATGACCAAGATGCTTGAAGTGAAGGATATGCTCAAGAAGGAGTATGAGATGACGGATCTTGGAGAGTTGAAGTATTGCCTTGGAGTGGAGTTCAAAAGGGATAGGGCTGCCCGCACCATCACTATGAGCCAACGCAAGTACCTTGAAGAAATTCTCAAGAGGTTCAACATGGAGGAGTGCAAAGCCATAGGTACACCACTTGAGAGTCATGGGAAGTTGCCCAAGCTCACGGATGCTGAATTTGATGAGGTGAGGGCTGAAATGCATGGTGTGCCTTACAAGGCAGCGGTGGGTTGTTTGATGTATGCCATGGTAGCCACAAGGCCTGATTTGGCCTTTCCGGTGAGTGTTGTGAGTCAACACACATCCAAGTATGGCCCCAAGCATTGGGCTGCGGTGAAGAGGGTGATGAGGTACCTTCAAGGCACACTTGGGCTGAAGTTGCAACTTGGAGGTGGCAATGGGCTGAAGTTGCATGGCTTTTGTGATGCGGATTGGGCGGGTGATGAGGCGGATAGGAGATCCACCACCGGTTACGTGTTTATGCTTGGAGTGGGTGCCATTACTTGGAATTCCAAGAGGCAGCCCACCATAGCTCTTTCTACAACGGAGGCGGAATACATGGCCATGAGCCAATGCACCAAGGAGGCCATTTGGTTGAGGCAACTCTTGGCTGATGTTGGCCTTGTCCAAGTGGAGAGCACACCAATCTTGTGTGACAACCAAGGAGCCATTGCTTTGGCCAAGAATCCCACCCACCACTCTCGGACGAAGCACATTGATGTGCAACACCATTTCATTCGTGAACGAGTGGAGGCTGAGGTGATTGAGCTCAAGTATGTGCCTACCCAAGCTATGGTTGCTGATGTGCTGACCAAGTCCCTTGGGAAGCCACAACACCAAAACTTGATTGAGAAGATGGGCCTTCGAGCCTTTGACCACTTGCAAAGTGGGAGTGTTGAAGATCATGTACATATTGTTGTAGACTATGTGCATTCAGCCCTAGGAGTAGTGTTAGACTCTTAGTTAGCCTTAGAGTCTCTTGGGTATTGCTTGTAATCAAAGGCAGCCCATGGTGTTTAGTTATCCCATAATGTATGTGGATAACTAGTGAAAGGCTTCTACCTTATGTTCCACCCACTCATTGGGTTTGGTATCTTCCTACCATCTAAGTAAAGCCTTTCTTCCATTGAATACTTTGTAATCTCAATAAAAAATAGTAGTGAAGGACGTTGAAAGGAGGGATTTTGGATGGGAAACTAGAACCATTTATAATAAGTGCTTAACTAAAATATCTAAGTAAATAGTTTGACATATAGTGAGGTAGAGATTTTTGAAATCATCCATGATAGAATACATTTGTACACCTAGCCTGATCAAAAACTACAATGTCAAAGTAAAGAATTTGACATATGCTTAGATAGAGAAGTTCATAATTACTTTGTATAGAAAACATTAGTACTCATCGTGTTCCATAACAAATGTCATAGACAATAGAATTCCAATGAAGAACTTACAAAATACACAATACCATACAAGAAATAAAAATAAAAATATATTATATTATACAACATCTATAACATCAAATTCTAAAATAATATAAAAAAAGATCAAAACAATGAACTAAAAGAATAAAAAAACTAAATCTATTTCATCTTCTCCACATGTTTTTTTCTAACAACTTTTTATTATATTTTTTTTTGCCCTAATCAAAGAAACTATCAACTTCTACAACTCTTTATAATTTATTTTTTTCCATATTTTTTTGTCATCCTCCCTAAAGTTAAGAAAATAACGTACAAACTCGCAAAACTCCTCATGATTTCCTATGCCTACAAACTATTCATCTTCACTCCGAAGATACATTATTGCTTTCACCAGATACATATGCATCCACCGATGTCTGGATGATAGCAATTTGTGTTTTGGGAATTCTAACTTTTGGATCAGAAGTGCCTTCTTTGAAACGTGGCTTCCAAGCAGTCATAATGCAGTCTGTATGCGTTCAACTCGGAGAGATAGCCTTATCCTCGCACCAAGAATTCCCTTGTTTTGTGTCCCACCCAGCATATGTTTCTTCATTGGTGTGATGAAAAGACGTAGGTGTCCAATATTGAAGTTGAATCGAATTGACATGACCTGGATCTGGATTAGGATTTGTTAAAGCCCGAGCAAGCCAAAATGGACGGAGGTCACCGTCAGCGGGGCGCACAACAACTAAGTAACCTGCATATACATCACGGCCAATACGAAATGAAGGAGGTGGACGATCACGCCTATGACCAACAAAAGGTGCATCTTCTGCAAACTCCTCACGCATCGTACCATCATCTAGGTATTGGTCTTCCACCTCATCAGCAACACGAGAATTTGGCCAAAATCCATGCTGTAATGTCTCATGTACCACAAGCGGAGCATTGAGAGCACTTCTCACACCTTCCCAATATTTCCGCACCGGCTCATTCTTCCTCCTAAACTCGCCAGATAAGTCTTGATTTCCCATTGCCCCCCACAATGCAATGTACCCATCTAAACCCTTGCAAATCTCATCAAAGCAACGCATTTGTTGCGGTGGCAAAGGTAGAGGACTACCCCTCGGTACTTTAGGGTGCCCATCTATTGTCTCCTTCCACAAGCGAATCCCCCCACCCTCTTTCGGCAACCAATCAACATCGGTACAAAGGATCTTGTATTGCATCAATGGCCACCCATTGGAATCCTTATAAAATTTAAACTGTTGCGCTTGAGAATGACCCTGTAGAGAATCATCGCTTGTATGCAAGTACCCGTCCACAAATCGCTTAAAATCAGGAACCTCCTCAATGAGATGAGGAATTACGAGTTGTGTTTCACAATCCATGAAAGACTTCATCAACCTTGGAAGTGTGGGGTAATCATTCGTCTTCAATTTAGTGCTCCAACGACCAAATAGAGCATCAATGTCCTCATGAGTGTGTCCAACAATGAGGAAATTAATGTATATCTCTCGAAAAATAGCTCTATAAATAAGAAGAGAACAGAATGCAAAAACACACCGATTCTTGTTGTCGCCAGAAGCATTGTCAAGCTGAAGAGTCAATGTTGGAGGAAGAGGTTGAGCTTCCACCAATACTTCAGGGGGGGACCCGAGAGAGTCCGTACAAATCTCTGAACCTATTAACAAAGCCTCTGTCAGTTCAGAACACTCTCCTCCTACAAACAATTGACGAGATGAATGCTTCGGTTGGGACTCTAGATCTCGCAATAATTTTGCAATGGACCCAATAGTATGGTTGGAGTCTGTTGGGAATATGTCCAAGCCATAGTGTGCATATCGCACATCTCCATGACCATGAGCAATCATGCCTGTAACATCAACAGGCATCTTCATGAAAGAATCATTTTCCTTACTCTTGTGCGAGTAATGAGGGGAAGCAGTCTTTGAGTGATCCATCTTGTCATGGATTATAGTCAAAACCTTGTCAGGATACATCTCAGACATTGAACGGTTTCCATAGTACAAGTCCCTATGCGCCTTTTGCCCCGATAGGTGCACTCTCAATTTGTTAGACCACACGTCTTGCGCTCGTGAACGTGGAGTGCAAGCACTCTTAAGTTGCCTATATCTATCGTAGGTTCCACAACGAGAAAAACTATCTCCTCTAGCCTTTGGAGCATACTCTGGAAAAGATTGACGACGTATGTTGCTCAATCCACTAGCCGAAATATTTTGCAATTGAAGTGAGGAATTGACATTGTTAATCTGTGGCAACTTGTCCTTGCAACGAAATGCACACGGTAGGACCATGGAGGGGACTTTCTCTCCAGACTCAAGGGTCCTCGATTTGTGAGGCATCGTGTCCGCTTCATTCTCCACTAACAATCGAAGAGTTGCTGTTGCTTGCAAAGTGTGTGTCCGAGGTTTTTTCATTCCAAGGTTGCCATGATGCTCCGGTTTCTGGTCATCTTTTGCCATCTTCTTGTATCTATAAAAGGTAGCCTTCGATACTCCATGGATGGCGCACCAAGCAACCGAACAAATTTCATGGTTTGCCAAGGTAATCATGTCCCTTCCATTAGAATCAGTGTGGGTTTGCTTGTGCACGTCAAGCAGACGTGACTTGCGCCAGAACACTCCACCATCAATATGAAGTAGAGACCGAACAGCTTGAATCTGACCACGTGGAAATGGTTGCAAGCAATTATTCTGGCAACATTTCATACTAGAAACATCAGCAATTGCTTGCTCTGTGAGGAGGGCTTCTTTCTTCGGGAGATTGGTAGGCTCAGTCCTCTCACGTGAGCTTTCATAGGAACGAACTCCAGTCCGAACACGCCGCCTCGAACCGTTTGAAGAGACTGCAGTATTGAAGAGATGCGTTTGTTCGTGGTCATATAAGCTGGCACCATTAAGGTAGACCCTGGAAATGTGCCAGGAGTGCATGGACCACATCCACTCCGACGGAACATCTGCCTCACACAAAGACTCTACAATTTGAATTGCAACCCGGTCATCACCGAGTGGCTGCCCGTCCATGTCAATGACGAGATCTGCATCAACATTATGACAAATCCCTTTTGCCACCTCTACCCCCTCCTCATTTCTGAGTGTGACGCATTTTGTATACCAAGAAGCTCGAGGAAATCCCTCGCAGGCTGCGACACCCGGCGGCAAAGTTGGCATTGGAATTGTAAACTCGTTGGCATCTGGAGTATCCATTCTGCGCGTGAAAGAAAAAAAATTAATTCATACTATTATGAGTATCCTCGAGTCGAGGATAATAAATAAGTAGAACACACTGACAAAACAGGGAGCAAAGCAACCTCAGTTAGAGGGTAAAATTGTATACCATTTTGGAGTAGGTAGTAGGAGTAAGAAAACAAAATGTATCTTCGATTCGAAGATACCTGGCGGACAAGATTGAGAGATAATATGTATTCCCACAGTCGACATTGGAGTGTCACACTTATTGTGTACATGAACTCTGTATATCAATTCAAATGTCAATGAATGACTATGTTTGTCTATGGTTATCATTCATATTCTATGTATGTATGTGATTATCCTCGGGTCGAGGATAATCTCGGTGCGTGTTGGAGATTATCCTCGGGTCGAAGATAATCTCGGTGCGTGTTGGAAATTATCCTCGGGTCGAGGATAATCTCGGTGCGTGTTGGAAATTATCCTCGGGTCGAGGATAATCTCGGTGCGTGTTGGAAATTATTCTCGGATGAAAGATAATCTTCATGCATGTTTCAGATTATCCTCGACCCGAGGATAATCTCCATGTATGTTTGTGATTATGCTAGGCTCAAGGTTAATCTCCTTGCATGTTTGAAATTATCCTCGAGACGAGGATAACCTGCATGCATGTTTCTGAATATCTATTCATGTTTGTGGTTATCCTCGACCCGAGGATAACCTCCATGCATATATGTGATAGACAAATTTATAGTTCCGACATTTACGGCGCAAGAATCGGTTGTTCATTCTTGAACATAACATAGACAAGACAACATTTGAGATTTGACACCTGAATTCCCTAAACTCCAAGAATCGGAGGACTACGTAATACTACATGTAACTTTGCTTAACACTGACGACCAAGAGCAGAAATCTAGCATTCAGTGAGAAGGGGAGAAGGGAAATAGAGAAACTTACGATAACCCGTGCAAAACTAAGCAAATTAGTCACATAAACTTGTAAATGCACTGCAAAAACATATGTTCAAAGGCCGTGCGGTAGCAATGTCTGCAAGAGGCCGCGGAGGAGGGAATACTGGAAAACACGAGAGAAGAAATGAGGTGCTCGAGGAAGAGAGTCGATGCACACACTAGCGGAAGAATGTGAGTGGGAGAATGTGAGCGGGAGAATGTGAGCGGGAGAATGTGAGCGGGAAATTTAATAGTATTTGAAATCTTCATAATTTTGAGGGCGTAGGGGAGAAGTACCTCCTCGGATTATGGGGCCGTTGACATTATCATCCCCCAAATAATGACAATGATGTGGAATGTGATGGAAATTTTTATGAATAGAAATGGGATCTGACGTAGCCGATATTTTTTAGATTTTAATAGGGGGATTTGTACTTTGTGGAATTTTTGGCAGTGACCTTTTTTCCAAAAATGTGGAAATATTCTTTGTAGTCACAGTGGAATTTCGGATTTGGCAAATTTGGCAATTCATACACCACCCACCAACCAACCTTTTTTTTAAATAGTTTATTCTTATGTCTGATTTAGATGAATGTTTACGGTAGGTAACCACAGTAATTTGGCACATGTTGGGTCCAATGTGTATTGGCTATAAATAGAATTGTACGTAATGAAAGCTTTCAATAGGGAATGAAGTTTGGACTTTCGGATTTTGGGGTTTAGGGTTTAGGGTTTAGGATTTAGGGTTCAGGGTTTAAGGTTTAGGAGCAATAGCAAAGTCTTCAACAAATGTAAATTACATGCTCATGAATTCAATGTTCATTGAATTCATTCACGAATATGTTCATGAATTCATCTTGATTTTGCAAATGATATTCAAAATTCACATTTATTTCTGAAATTCCAATATCCTGAAATTGAAAGATGCTTCTTATATAAATTTTATTAGGATTCTTGAAATTTTTGAAATAATAGCAGGCAATAAAACATAATGCCTTTTTATTTTGAATATTACTAGTTTCAATTAATAAAGGATCTCTAATGTTGTGGACATCTAAATGACCGTACATGTTCAAAATTACCCAAAATCTTACATGGTACTTTTGAATCTGTAATTTAATTTTATAAAAAAAATATAGAACTTTGAGCTTCTGTTTTGAAAACAAAGAACAATGTACAATTCAGAATTTTTTAACATTTAATTCTATAAAATGCGGTACTTGTTATGTTTTATTTTCCATAAATGTTGAAACTCATTCTAAGAAATTTGCATTTACGTATGAGCACATCAAATTCTTGCTATTTGTCTTGTACAATACATTAGCAACTAATGAAAAATGAAGGTAATTATGTTGTTTTTATTATGTAACTAAAATCATAAGAGCTATGAAATTTTAAAGAGGATAAGTATTGGAGATCAACAACATATTGTACTAGTTAAATTTTTGTATAAATTTGAAAGAATTATGATTCTTCAGTGTAATATATAATTTTGTTCAATTGTTTTTTAAATTAGAATGATTTGGATGAAAAAACATAAAGTTTGCAGAACACTATGAAGAACTACAATGAAAAAAAACTAAACTTTTATGAAGATAAAAGAAATAAAAAGCACACGCTTAGAATATTTCAAAAAGAAAGTATGAGAACTAGAACTATACAAAGTAGGATCCATACTCATTTTTAAAAGCTTAATAATTATGTGAAGTGTACAAAATGTAGAGACCCATGTTCTAAGAAGTCGTCATGTCCACCTACATGGCATCCCAAACCATGATTTGGAGCATAATTGGCTTCAAATTAGACTACTTTGTTAGTACATTGAAATGAATGATGGACTTTCCATTCATTTGCTACCAATCATTATTTTTAACTCCATCATGGTTTAGAGCCTTGAACGACTTCAATGTCACATAAATAATCTTCATGAGAGGTTCACCTCCTAGAAATGAATGTATTATAATGTATCCCATACAATGACTCGCTAAATTGTATAAAAAATTAGTACTCTACAAGTTTTAGAAATTCTTTTATTACATCTTCTGTACTTCAAACACATAATTATTCAAAAAGTGCAAGTTATGTATGAAATAATAGTTCTTTAAACTACAAAACATGAATACTTAATTTTAATGTTTTGTTGATTTACCAAACAAATGGCACCAAATTTATTCACTTAAGAATTCTAAATTCTAGTTCAAAATATTTTGAACTTCTACATTTTCTTTCTTGTGCCATTTAATAGTTATTCCATACCTTTTTAAATGTTTAATCTTAAAAAAAATGGTGTTTAGACCTTTATAGATTACGATCATCTAAAAAGTAAAAGTTCTTTATAATTTTAAAAAAATAGCATAGAAAAAACTAAATTATTTATTATTTAATTATTTTTTTATTCATGACAATACTTTAGAAGTTTGGTTACATTTACTAAACTTTGTATTTAGGGTAAAATTTTAGTATATGGAATGCTCAAAATCTTACGTAAGCCTTGAATAGGGTTTGAAATTTGGAAATTGTGTTTTGGTGTATAAGTTCTAAAGATGCTTAGATTCATTTGAAACTTACAATGAATTCCAAGAAGCTAAAAAAAAAACCTTGGTTATTTAGAGTGTTAGGTACATTACAAATTAGAAATACTATTGATTAAATTTTATTCAAATTTGTTTAAATTAGAAAATATAAAAAACCCCAATGGATATGGAATTTTTTCCGAAATTCTTGAAATAAGGAAATGTCTACATTACGTGAAAAAGTCTAAAAGAGATAAATTATGGGATGAGAAGAAATGAAACACACTTTGCACAATTGCTTCATACATGTCTTCAACATCTCTTAGTCCCATTACGTGGACTCTTTACTTTCTTTAATCCCTAAACAACTGCTAAGCCATTTCTTGATAAATGAATGAGAAACAATCTTGCCGTACTGGACACAAATGTAACTATTCATCTTCCAAAATTTATGGTGAAAAATAAAGATCAACTACAATAGTTTGTCTTCCAATTAGAGTTTCAACTACAATCTGTTGATGTTTCATTTTTTTAAGCCAACAATTTGTACGGTGACAAAACAAATGATTTCCATGATGACCGTCCAGACATTCAAAGGTTAATTTTTTTTTTAAAATTGGAACATTTAGAGAGCCCAAATGTCATGGGGTTGAATTTGTGGTTGAATTTTCAATTCTTCAAAATCAAATGCTACTTTGGAAAATAGGGACCTACAAAAATTGAATTGGATGAAGTTCTCTTACATTTTGTAGACCATGCATAACGCCAGACCATTTTTTGGTTGATGAATGACAGAAATCTCTTTGTGTCAGACAAAAATGCAACTATTCATCTTCCAAAATTTGAGTGCAAAGGAAAGATCATCTACAGTACTTTCTCTTCATATGAGAACTTTATCATTTTTTTAAACAAACAATTCGCATGGTGAAAAAATAGATGATTTTCATTATGACCCACATGCTGTTCAAGGGTTCAAGACACCTACGTGTATAGGACTTGAAGCTTAGAAGAAATAGGTTCTGGGGAGGCAAGTTTGGCGACATACATTCCGCAAGTTTGGCGACATACACTCCTGTAGGGTAAAAGGAGTAGGATTGGGAAGGACCGAAGCTGGGGAAGGAGGTTCGGGAGAGGCCCGAAGCCGGGGAAGGAGGTTCGGGGAAGGAGGGTTGGAACCAGGGTTGGTCCGTCGTCCCTTTCCTCCGAAAGTTTCCCAATCTTTTTTCACGAACATTTTTCCAGCTTAGCGCGTTTTGTTTTTGTAGCTTTGGTTTGGGGCGCGCGGGGTTTAGGGTGTCACAGAGTTCAACCTTCAGGCGAGTTTTAGCTTAGTCTTCTTGAGGCGCGGTGTCTTCCAGTTTTCAGCGCAGTTTTCAGCGCGGTGTTTTCAGGTTGAGGCGCGGTGTCTTTCGAGTCGCGGTGTCTTCAGGCGCGGTTTACTTCCAGTTTGAGGCGCGGTTTACTTCCAGTTTGAGGTGCAGTTTGAGGCGTGGAGTTTTCAACTTCAGACGCGGGGTTTTCGATCTTCAAGCGCGGGGGTTTCTCGATTCGTGCACGGGGTTGCACGGGAGTTGCACGTAGCAGTGTGAGTTTCCAGCTCCAGCTGCAGCACGAGTTTCCAGCTCCAGTGTCAGCGTGACTTTCCAGCTCCAGTTTCAACGTGAGTTTCCATCTTCCCAATATTTTGCACCAAGTTTTCTGATTTATTCTTTGTGTATGTAGTTATTTTTTTTGTTCTTTGGGCATGTAGTTTGCAATTATTCATATTCTTGTTTCAAATCATTGTTGTGTTTTCAAATTGTTTATCTTGTTCCAATTTCCATGCCAGTGTTAGTTGCTTAGGTTTTAGAATTCGGGTTTGTGATTTTTGTTCATTTGTCATTGCATTAGGGTTTAGGCAGAGTCGACTACATCTGGAAGTGTTGAAATTTTTTTGAAGCATTCGATAATTTGCTGCAAGAAGTGTGCAGGAGGTGAGGAACTTTTCAATTTCTGTGTCTACCACTGCTCTTGGTTTGAATGCGTGATATCATTTTTGTTTCTATGCACGTTCTAATTGAATCAAGATTGTAATCTATGTTTGCATTCTACATGAGCACAGATGATTAGTATTAGAAATAGGGTTTCTGACTTCATTTTCTTCAGTTATTCTTCTTTGAACAATAGAAATCATCTTCGGGTCAAAGATAATCATCTTCGACCCGAAGATAACCTACATGAACACAACTAATGAAATACAAAAACCACAAAACTAATAAAATACAGAAATTGACGGTCGGCCCCTGGATAAATAACCACAAAACTAACACAAATAAAGAACACATGAGCTAAATAAGAACCAATTATCCTCGGACCGAGGATAAATAGTACCAAAAAAGAACAAATAGAATACACCAACACTAATTACGAACCATTTATCCTCGGTCCGAGGATAAATGACAACGAAAACAAGTCAAATAAAATACACTAAAACTCAAGAAGAACCATTTATCCTCGGACCGAGGATAAACGGCAACGAAGACAACACAAATAGAATACACCAACACTAATTAAGAACCATTTATCCTCGGTCCGAGGATAAATGACAACAAAAACAAGTCAAATAAAATATACTAAAACTCAAGAAGAACCATTTATCCTCGGACCGAGGATAAACGGCAACGAAGACAACACAATAAAAATAAACCAAACCAAATTAAAAATCAATTATCCTCGGTCCGAGGATAAATAGAAATCCAAGATCGTAGTTACCAATCTTAGTTAATGTGATACTATATATCCAGGATCGTACTTATCAATTATGAATATAGTCTACTCATTCTGCACTGCTCTGGATATCATGTGCAGCCTGCTTTGATAATGGTCCACTCGAAATGCATTAATCCGGAATTCTCTAATCTATTATCTTCGCCTCGAAGATAAATATCAAATTATAATTCTGATCATAGTGGTTTACTATGCTCAGATACATATCAACATGGCGGCTGAGTCTGAATACGACTACTCGGCTACTCTTCCATTCATTGAGCCTTTCACAAAATGGGTGGAAGAGGAGCCCTTCATATCGGAGATGCCAGAGCTATACGGCAAGCCCTGGCAATTCAAAGCCGTCGTCGAGTCTTGGACATTCAGTGTGAACCAGTCCAAGGATTACGTGTACCTTCGTCACCGAGAGAAGGATACAGGGATGTACGTGAATTGGAACTTAAGTGAGAAGGTCGCCCTCATTGAGAACCATCAGGACAAGTACCTTGTCATCACTCTGCAAGGAATCGACAACGCAGGAATCGAAACGAAACATACTCATTCAATCGTCTGCCATGAAGACGACCCTATGGGTGTTTTTGACTTCGACAACCTCATCGTCGACTTGCACTCGGGAAACCTTGACGCCTTGGCAACAGACTTTCATACAAGATACCACCCATGGCATAAAAAGAACGCTAGGGTGACGTCGAGAAAAGTCGGATACATGTTTCATAAGCTGACAGAGGAAGCTAATAAACATGTACAGAAAGGGCCTGCTCGAGCGAGTCAAGGTCGTGGTCAGCAAAGGCCGGATAATGCCGATGAGACGAGATCAGCGTCTGGTATGCGCGGCCGCACAGGGAGTAGAGGAAGTGGGAGAGGAACGGCCCGCGCGCAGGCCCAGAAGAGAAAGAACCCGGACACGAGTACATGTGAGCCTGGTGAGAAACGCAAGAAACCCGTGACGGACAGTCGTCCTACTACCGCCGGCAGTTCAGGTTCGATACTCACGAACGTGAATACCCGGAAGCCAGCCGGTACGCAGCCAATCGAGAAACACGAAGTTGCAGCTGCATATCAGTCGGAATTTTGGAAGAAAAATGGCAAGTGCTTCATTTTTCATCCACATGTATTCTCTGTTAATATCAAGCAATGCTTCCTCGCCCCAGAAAGATATATAATCCGGAAGCTTGAAATGAAATTGGTGGATGAGCAAAAGGAGACTCTCATTCATCTTGGTTCAGAGCAGCAAAGGCAGAAAATTTGCTTGACCCCTATGGACGCCAATAAGAAGCTTTTGAAGGAGTGTCCTAAGGATTGGGATTCCATCAAAAACGGTGGCTTCTACATAATTGACTGCCAACATAGTGTCACCGCAGCCAAAATGCTTCAACAAGGCGGATGCTGCGAGACACGCAAGGTCGAGTTGCAGACATGGGAGGCTGTGATCGTCTGGACCAGAGACCCGACACAGCTCACAGATATTTCGAAGTGGTACAATGCCTCCAACCACCTCGTTCATAGTCAGCCAACATGGGGGAATCAAATATCCGCATGTAGGCAGGTTTGGAAAGCACTTAAGCGGCCTACCAACACAGAAAGCGAGGGGCTGGTGAGAGGAAATAAAGCAGTTTACAACGTCGCAGCGTATAAGGTACTCCTCTTTTATCTTCGAGGCGAAGATAAAATTTACGTGCATGCTCTAGTTGTCCTCACGTATTCTTATAGAGTGCTGCAATTTCTGACTATTGATTATGTGGTCTCGAAAGTAGTTATCCTCGGGCCGAGGATAATTGTTTGAAAATCTGTATATCTTCTAAGTGAACTAGTATGCATGTTGATTCCGTGAATATCTGTTTGAGCAGGAATTTGTGGACGGTGTCATGATTCGATACGGAAGCATCAACCCGGACAAGGAGGGCGCTCAAGTCAAGTTGGCGTCCGATGTCAAAAATGAAATTCGAATAATAACCTTGGCCGATGAGACCTATCAGATGTGGGAGGAGTTCCTCACAAAGCACACTGATGGATCGCTGATTGATCCCGTGTCACGGAAATCCTACAACAGCGCGAAGACCTTCAACGCAAAGAACTTCTCGCTCAAAAGGGAGTTCTTCAAGCACATGGGACACTTCACGGACAAAGATCTCAAGGATTATGTCCTCCATCTGCTTGGAAGAACAGAGGGACGCACACGAGACTATCCAAAGGTCTCTGTGGGGGCGGCAAAGATCCTGTGCGAGGACAACTATAAAGCCAAGCACTGGGTAGAGCGCAGGAAGCGTAAGAAAGTCATCGTGGAGGAGTTCATGGCCCTCGATAAGTCCTTGAAATTCAAGGACAGAAATGGGGATGTCATCGATGTGAAGTGGAGGCAATGGAAGCTGGACAACTTCTTTTCGTCGACATCGTGGGATTTCCTCCTCACCGCAATACCCAACCAATTCTTCGTAAAACGCCTTACCAACGAGGCGAAGAAGAAGATGGCCATAGACTACAAGGACAATCAAAAATTGTCAATGGTCTATCCCATGTTCAAGACCTTCTTGAAGATGAAGAAGCGAGTGGAGCCATCGGGAGGAGATGTGTTTATCCGAGGCCACCAATGCTACCCCCAAGGTCTGGTGACGACCCACATATGGCCCTACGTCAACAGAGAACTTGGCCTCGCTGTGATTGATTTCCGAATCCTCCTGAGGCCAAATCCGGGATCCGGTGACAGTCCACCTTGCTTGCCATTACTAAATTTTTTGGATGATCACTTGAGGCCGGTGTTGTCTACTCCAGACGTATGGTTATGGATTGTGGGGAGTTCATATGACATGGACGCGGCCAAGAAATTTGCCGCATCGAAGATGTCAGGGTACGAAGTCAGGGTGTCCACCTACCTGCCAAGTAAGGCTGAGAGGTTGGACAACTTGACCAACCGAGCAGTGCCACCCCCCGTGAAGCTCCTTTTCGTCATGAAGAAACGCAATGACGGGGAGCCAAAATACAAGGAGGCAGTGAAGAAGGTATATTGCACCGATGACATACCTTATTACACTGATTTCCATAAGAACACGGAGGCAAAATATAGGGTCCATCCGAGTGAGCTGAGGATGGAGTTCTATATCGACATTCTTCAGAGTTTCGCCGTGACAGGAGAGAACGTCATCGGCGTTTACACAGGCTCCAAGTTCATGATCGCTACAAAGGTGCGGCTCTATGATTTATCTTCGACTCGAAGATAATTGCTTAGGATCTCTTTCTGGTGTATTATTATGTTCGATTGTTCTGTTGCATGCATCTTTATCTGTTGTTGTGTTATCTTCGGGTCGAAGATAGTTTCCTAGGATGGATCATTATAGTGTGAAAAAAAGTATTGACAATTGCTTGTTGTATTGTAGATGTATGGCCTCTATTACTATGGCCTTACTGAGAGGCATGCTTCACAAAAGCTTCGAGATATGGCGACTTATGGCAGTAAATTAGACATGAACGATTTCTGCCATGAGAACTCGCCATATCTTCCTAGTTACGTGCGTCCGCGTAATCTTGAAACTCCAGATCTGGACTCGGATTCCACACCCTCCGTCGATCGCAACGTGGAAGCCCCACGACAATTTCCTACTGACGAGGGGGCTGCCAACCTTGGGATCGATGAATTTGGGACAAACACGAACGTTGTCCAAGGAGGAAATGTGGAAATCAACGCAGAGGACTTCCACGTAGGGAGACGCGGGCCAGAATCAGCGTCGAAGGACAAGGAAGAGTTAGATGCAGTCGCACGCAAGAAGAAGAAGACGGCAAGGAAGCCCGTGGAGGGCTTTATACCGGACATCATCATCAGCGACGTGGAGGACACGTATTCGAATTTGGAAGACTTCAACTACGATGGTCCGATTGATGATGGTGCGGGAACCTCTAAGGGAAGCCAAGGAGAACCCTCACTTGTAGAGCCTCAACCTCCTCGTTATTCCATGTCCGGGGATGCTACAGATCCAATTCAAGTTCCTCTTCGTCTTGTGAAGTAGGAACTTAAGGATTTTTGGAGGCAAAGAGAGGAGAGGAAGGCCTTCAAGAGGGCTGAGGAGGCAAGAAGAAGGGCTGACAAGCTGGCGGAGAAGGAAGCGTTGAAGAAGGAACTTGAGAAATTGCGTGAAGAGAATGTTTCTCTCAGAACGCGATCACAAGATCCCTCTACTTCTCAACCTAGCCAACTTGATGCGCATGACGTTGGTGGTGCTTCAGAAGCCACTGCTCACCAGTCCACTGATCTGAGCTCTGAGGGTTATCTTCGAGGCGAAGATGATCCTCTACCTGCCGCCCAAGAGGATATTGCTCCCCCTTCTCCTCCTCCAATGGAACAAGAGCAGGGATCCTCTCTTCCAGTTGATAGAGCAAATCAACAAATTCAAGAAGAGATTGCTCCCCTTGGAATTGGGACAGACGGAGCTAATACTGCAGTGGATTATCCTCGAGGCGAGGATAATCCAAGCCAGCCCCCAGCATTGGAGGTGCAAGCGGAGTCGGTCCTTGGAACCGGAATAGAGGGAGCTCATAGTGCAGTGGATTATCCTCGAAGCGAGGATAATCCAAGCCAGCTCCCTACATTGGAGACTCCAACGGAGTCGGTTCTTGGAGCAGGGAATGAGGAAGCTGATAGGGCAGTGGATTATCCTCGAGGCAAGGATAATTTGAGGCAGTCCCCTACTGTGGAGGCGCAAGCGGAGTCGGTCCCGGAGACCCAAGAGGAGGGTGATGTTGTACTGGATCTTGTCCCCCCTCCGACTGAGCCGCGTGCACCGGAGACGGAGATAGAATTCGAAAATCCCCCAAACGACGACGAAGAGACTGTCGACTACGGAGATTATTTGGATGATGAGTTCGGCCAGGTACACTCTCGTCCATCCTCAGACCCCTACGATATTTTATGAGTCTGTCTAATGTGATATGATGGATGTTTGTTTTGTCTTCCATCATGTTCATGTTTCTAGTGAGAGACTCTCATGTCCATTCCTTCTGTCTGATAGGAGGGAGTGTACAGTCTCTGATTGTGAAGCGTGGAAGAATTGCCACTCTGTGACTGCGTTGTAGCATAGTGTAGATACCGCAACGGGCTGTAGTTGGTATTTGTATACAATCGGCTAGAGATCAACAAAATCGTTAGACTGGGTGTATCAATAATTATTTTGAAATAAATATATCTCAAACTTCTCTTCAATGCGTGTAGTGTCTAATGAATTGATATTGCCCATGTTTGTGCCCAGCGCGGACAACTTAGAAGTGTGCACCGCCCGTTGGCACTCAAACAATCACTTAACGGAGGGGTTCTGCAGTCGCTTAGTGGGGTTCCATGCTTTCCTCCGTTTTATGGGTCGCCTGATTCTGCCTTTCAACAGGTAACTACATCTCTTTCGTGTTGTGTTTGATCAGGTAGTAACAGCAGGTCGAAAAAACAGAGTGCCGCGGAGTGTGTCCTCGTTAGTGGTCCAACCGCGACAGAAGTGGTTGAATATCATGTTCGATTTGAACGGAGTGCTGTGTGAGAGCCAGGGTCAGGGGCCCCATAAGAAGAAAAAACATTACACAGTCCGAGATAATGTATTCTCCCATCGAACCCCAACCCTCATTGGGACGAAGGCTGTCTTCGTTCGTCCCAATGTGCGCGAGTTCTTAGACGAGGTTTCAAAGATTTCGAACCGCGTCGTAGTTTGGAGCTCCATGTTCAAGAAGACGGTGGAGCCCGTTGCCAGTTTCCTCTTCCAGAACTGCAAGGCTCCCTACCACATCCTAGGTCAGGACAACTGCAGGAGGGTAGAAACCTCGGAAGGGAAATTTCTTCATCAGGCTGGGAGTCCGTGGAAGACTCTGCTCTTCAAAGTGCTTAATGAAGAATTGTTCCTGGACCCTCAGGATCCCAACTCCTTCAACAAGGACAATACCATTCTCATCGATGATTCTCCGCAAAAGGGCATCCTCAATGAGAACGGGAATTGCATATACCTTGAGAGTTGGAACCCGTACATGCGTGGAGACAATGTGCTTGTCGGCACTCTCATTCCGTGGCTGAAGAAACTACACGAAGAGTGTCCACTCGGACGCCTGCGTGAGTTCGTAGATCGGAACCGCATAGGTGTGGCGCCCTTGGTCGCATCAGACGATCAAGCCAATTATATATTAGATGGGATGAGGATGTCCGTCAAGGCATTCGAGTCGCGATTCGTGTTGCGGGGGATGAATTTAGTGATTGAATAAGAGAGATGAAGGGAGAAATAGACTTCTCAGTGTCTCAGTCAATCATAGAACTCGTTGTACATTATTCTTGTGAATACGGATTTTTTTGTACATTTCATTTTTGTGAATTAGTAAAATTTTGAAATTTAATCAAGATTTCTGGCCTCTTTGGGTTGTATTGTTTTGTTCAACATGTGTTTGTCTTCCATGTTGAGTTATCTTTGGGTCGAGGATAATTGTGGAGGGATGTGTGTTATCTTTGGGTCGAGGATAATTGTGGGGGATGTGTGCTCACTTCTATTGCTATAGGTCGGAGGATCCGTTCTACACTTTCTCCAACAGAGGGAACCACTGACGAGGAGCTTACTGTCTGGATCGGACGTGTCACTTTCAATGACGTCCGGCTCGATTGGAGGGAGCTTCGTGCCGTCCTCCTATTCTAAGCCTTACCTCCTGGGATCGGCCACCGATGCAGCTTCGGCGGCCATCGACTTCTCAAAGGGGAATGTGGAGGAAGGCGTGGTAGATAGCCCACCTAGTTGAGGTCCTGTGAGGACACCGATTTGCTCACCGTCGCCAATGAAGAGGGCCAGCTCCACCCCAAGTCGATTGCGTTCAGAGTCGCCGACTTTGCGAACCCCAAACACACCGCACAGGAAATTGTATGCGGATGACGAAGAGCGGGGTATGGATCCTCGTCTCGAGGATGGAGTATTGTTGCCGGTGACAATCTGTCATCAGGCTGTCCAGAGCGTGGAGTTGAATGTGGATCCCAAGGTTGGGGATCAGATCAATGAGGTACCGTTGGGTGCATGCAGAGCACAACAGGTTCCACGCCTCGTAGAGATTCCTATCTCGTTCCCCTCAAAATCCGTGGGCGGAGTATCTTTGCCTTCGGCTGTACCTATTTCCCGCCGAACGACTCTTCGAGACATACGGCGGACAAATTACACTCGATCGACAACAACTGCCGATCCGTACATAAGCACTGTGAATAGATCGATACCACTCCCGCCTCCTCGAGGTTCTAGGTCTCTTTCCAATACCGAGATTCCGCGACGTGAATGAAAGCGGAAGAGAGAGGCCAAGGATTTAATGATGATGGGGATGTTCAATACTTTCAGTAAAGACAGTGGATCACCCAAGCCTTCTCGACGCGAGGATATCTTCAGAGGATTGGCCAAGTTGAAAGCCTTGGAGGCAGCCAAGGAGGCAACAAATAGCAGTTCTTAATCCAAGAACGATGGTTTGCCGAGTGATCCTAGTTCAGAGTGGTCTAATTTTTGTTGAAGGATCATTACTATTAATAGAATATTCATTCATATACAAAAGACAATTTTTAGTAAGGGTGAGTGCTCTCTGCGCACATAGCCTTTATATTTTGACACAAGACATTCAATCATTAGACTTAGCAAGATTAGATATATCGGGATTTCATTTCCTAGGAAGTGAAGTATATAGAGAAGTGAGAGAAGTTGATTCAAGTAAATTCATGTTCTTCAATGTAAAGGGACACACTTTTATAAATATTACATCTTATTACACAACTCATGTGGAATTGCATTTTGCACGTTCACATTTCTTAATTGTTTTGGTGTGGGATTGCTCTAAGCCTTCTAACGACGTGCCTATTTTTATCTTCGCCTTCAACAATTTATCTTTGAATGGAGGAGCCTTAAGTTCTCAAAATGACCATATTGTCTCAATTTAATGAATATGGCCTTCAGTGTCTTTCTGGATCCTCGACTTCCACGCTGTCATAAGAGCATCCGTGTGTTGCCAAACCGGAAGTTCAGTTTCATCAACCCTCCAACGTAAACCTCTTTCGCTGTCCCATCCGGTGTAGAAATCTTGAACATTCTGATTCCTTGATGTTGGACGGAAGTATTGAAGAAGGACACAATTTGGATACTCTGGATTGGAGTTTGGATCAGACAATGTCCTTGCAATCCAAACTGGGTGCGAGTCACCATCAGCGGGTCGAACTGCAGCAAAATAGCCTTCAAATAAATCTCGAGCCACTCGAAAAGATGGATTCGGGCGACCACTCAATGGCCCGACATACGGGTCATCTTCCCCAAACTCTTCACGATCCTCACCATCATCGTCTAATTCATCTACGCGACTTGCTTGAACACGTGTAGTTGGCCAAAAATCGTCCTTCAAAACATGAAAGGTAGGTAACGGTTCCATCAACGCTACCTTCACGCCACGCCAATAGTTCACCAAATGTTCGTAACGTCTTCGGTAATCCCCAGTGACGTTTGCATTGCATAAATTCTCCCAATACTTTACAAACCCCGACACACCTTTGACGATGTCTTCCAAGCCTTTCATAGGCTTCAACGGAACAGGCAATGGTGAACCGCGTGGCCACAAACTTTGCCCTTCAGCATCTTCTTTCCACAACTTAATGCCTCCTCCTCCTTCACCTAACCAATCAGCATCAGTACAGAAAAGTTTGTACTTCATAACAGGGCACCCTGTTGAATCTAGGTAGAACTTCAACTGATATGGCCTTCTGTGCCCAACAAGAATATCATCTCCATCTACAAATGATCCTGCTATAAACCCCTTGAAATCGGGTACTTCCTCAATAAGGTGAGGGATAGTGGGGACGGAATCCACATCCATGAAGGACTTCATTAGCACTGGCACTGTTGGGAAATTCTCTTTCTTCAAATCCATGCTCCATCTTCCAAATAAAGCATCAATGTCATCGTGAGTATGACCCACGATCATGAAGTTCACATAAACTTCCCGGAAGATCTTGTTTGCTACAAGAAGAGACCAAAAACAGAAGACAAATCTATTCTTATTGTCTCCAGTAGCATTGTCCATTTGCACATTTAAAATGGGTGGTAGTCGCGTAGCTGGAGCTAAGGTATTTGGCAACGGAGGTAAAGACGCATGGCACATGTCTGCACCCTCTAGCACAGCCTTAAACAAATTAGAGGACTTTGCATTTTTGAACAACTCTCTAGAAGACGACTTCGGTGCTAACTCTAAATCTCGCAACAACTTTGCCATTGAACCAATGGTATAGTTGGAGTCATGCGAGAAAACATCCAAGCTATAATGCGCGTAGCGCACATCCGCATGACCATGCGCAATCATGCCAGTCACAGATACAGGTAGCTTCATGAGGCCATCAAGTTCTTTACTCTTGTGAGAGAAGACAGGACAAGCGGTTTTTGCATGATCCATCTTGTCGTGTATGATGGTAAGACACTCATGCGGAGAGTTGAAGGACAAGTCTCGGTTTATGTAATACACATCCCTGTGTGCTCGAGCGACGGTGAGATGCTTATTCAACCTCCTTGACCACTTCATAGCTGTTTGGGAGCCATTGATAGCACCCTTGATGAGCTCATTATATTTGTCACAAGTAGCACACCGAGCAAAATTATCCCCTGGTTTCTTCACATCAAATTCAGAAAACTTTGTAGACCTTATCTTGCTCAAGGTTGAAGTTGAAATCTCCTTCAAACCAAAAGCCGCATTGGTTTCATTGAGCTTTTGTAACTGGTCCTTCCATAGGAAAGATGCCGGAAGAATCTTGGACACAACCTTCTCACCTTCCTTCAAAGTTCCGGTACGATGAGGCATGTGATCAGCCTCCTTGTCTAGGATGCACTTCAATGAAGCCGTGGCTTGTTGAATATGTTCTCTAGGCTTCAACAATCCAGTATTGCCGTGATCCCTGGCTTCCCGATCATCCTTCATGTATTTCAAGTATCGATAGAATGTAGATTCAGCAACCCCTGCAATATGCATCCATGCGCGTAAACACACATTTATCTCTTCAATTGTCACCATCTTCCTTCGGCGTGAGCCTTCATGAATCTGTCTGTGCACATCAGTTTTCATGAAAGCTCTATGCTTGAAAGTTGAATTTCGGTACATGCGTTCTCGGAAAGCTTGAATTTTCTCCCTAGGAAACGGCTGGACACAATTCTTGCTGCAACAAACTTTGCTAGACACCAAGTTAATTGACTCCTGCGATAGGAGTTCTTTAGCTTTCACACCAGTCTCCTGAGGCGGGTTTCTGATGGCACTAGCATATGGTCTTGTAGATGATGCAGATGGCGGGTTTAGAAGAGATGCTTGCAGACGGTTGAAATTGTCC
Organism: Rhytidiadelphus loreus; assembly: GCA_947034895.1. Taxonomy (NCBI): domain Eukaryota; kingdom Viridiplantae; phylum Streptophyta; class Bryopsida; order Hypnales; family Hylocomiaceae; genus Rhytidiadelphus; species Rhytidiadelphus loreus. The sequence continues at coordinate 48,069,785 of OX344761.1, read as the reverse complement.
CTAGTTTCATGGTCGTGAAGACTTGCTCCTCGATAATGAACCAGCTCAATTGGCCAAGCTACCAACGAGTAAAACAGTTCCTCAGGAAGGTCCACCTCAGAATGGGACTTTGAAATATGCACTGATACATGAGTATCACCAAGAGGACCACTGGCACGAAGAACAAGATCAGAGCTCACGCTGTGGCAAGTACCTTCGCCAACAAGTAAGCCTTCAGCATTATACAGCTTAACACACTTCTTATTCCACATCAGACGCGGAATCCCTTCACACTCAGGAATGTCAACATTCATCTCTTGAATCATTTGTATCTCATCGTCCGACAAGTCCATGTCAATATCCGGGTTCGCAAGAGGATCCATGGAACCTGTACAAAACAATCAACAATTGAAGTTCTCTGGCTAATTAATAACATAATCCATGAAAGTCACATTAGTTACACTAAATCTGTTCTTCAATACCACAATTGAATGAGGACAGAAGAGGTACATATGTATTTTAGCGCGAGTCGCGCTAAAGTGTAGTTTGGATGGACAATACGTCTAAAGTGCAAATGGGAGATACTCCACTGAAAATATGTGGGCATCCTTGTCACTAGCACTAAAGTTCATTCTACTGATTCCTTAGAAACCACATCTATACTATCACGACTACTGTCAAAGTGAAATTACACATAGAGGTCGCATATGTTCATTAGCACGAACGATTTACATAGAGAAGACATACACTTTAGCGTGACTAGAGCTAAAGTGCAATCTAACGATTCACAAAGAAGATACATGCACTTTAGCGCGACTAGCGCTAAAGTGCAATCAACGGGTTTTATATTAATTTGCTCAACAATCCCGTGTTTTGCGGAACTCATTCATTTTAGAATAGTGAAATTACTATTTTTAGAAAGCCCGAAAATTAAGGCAATATTTCCAGACAGTATCATGAAATGGCCATTGGAATTTGTGTAACAACCTTACGTGATGGAAATCTACTGTATTGGCAAAGATGCGACATGATATGCAGACTTCATAAGTGATTACGGACGCTAACAATTGCCCCTGTGAAGCTACTGAAGTTAATTGACTTGACTTCCTTCAAGTTCGCGCTCCATGTTTAAAAACTGATTCAGAACGTACGCGTACAGTAACATCAACGAGATGCGATGAAGTACCTCCTGAAAGAGGGATGGGACACAAACTACTCAGTGGATCTGTGTTCCCCAGAAGAAACTCTTGAATTCTGCACTGAAACTAACAATGCAAGTACAAGACGCACACAACGAGAGCAACGCGCACAGAAATCGACTCGGTTGAAAAGAAAGGTGGAAGGAGATGACTGCATCTTGGTTGATGACGCACACTTGAATTCTTGGCGGGAAGAAAATTGCGCCAACCCATTTTATGATTTTGAAAGCCCTCTGTCTAATTTCAGAAACCCCGGGATTCCTGATTCCTTGCGCAGGTTTACACTATAAAGCACCAACTAATCCTAGAATAAACCACAGTCCCAACGGATTTTATGGGGTGAGGTGCATCTTGAGGATTCCCTATATTAATGCTTGTTGACTTTCGTCCACTGACGTGTCTTCTTGTAATTTGAAAAGTGTCACGGACGCATGGCAGAATTTTAATTTTTAGTCGCATCCTATTTAGTCGCCTATTACATGCTTCTTTTCTGAAGTACTTAAATAGCATACGTGAAATACTTTTGGTTATATTAAGAGGATTCTCGCTTTGTTGAAATGACATTCCAATCCTCTGGAAGTCCAAATTTTTTTTCGATTTTATAGTGTCTACAATTTGGGAAATTCCTTTTCCTTTTATAGGGAAGGCATATTTTATGGTGCAAAATATGACTCTGGAAAATTATTTTTTATAGTGCTGAAATTCCACTTTACTGTAGTCATATTTGAACTTTAGGTTTAGGAAAATTTAGGGTCAGGCTTAGGGTTTAGGGTTTGGAATACTAATAATGCATGGCATTACTAAAAATGAGGTCAAATTCATCACATTCTAACAAAAACTCGGAGTGATGGTTCATTGTACTTCCGAGCTTCACGTGTTGGAAATAAAATTGCGAGCAAATGAAAGAGCAAATTTATGCATCCATTTCTAAAGTTTCTTGGGGGTGAAATCAATAAGATTATAATTTTTATTTTGTTGAGAAGTCAAGTATAATGAGTGTGAAAAAAAAGGCACACGTGTAGAACTTCTTCTTCAACATGACGTGTGTTGTAGTTAAAAAATTTTCAAGCTCTAAACCTAAAACCTAAACTAATAAGATGAAAGTAAAAAGTATGTAGAATTTGAAAATATTGTAAACTTGTAAATTGAGGAGAAAAACTCATTCTTGTTACTTGTAGGCAACTTCCTACCCAAGAGAACTTGCATTGAAAAAGCTATGTACTATAGTTTAAATTTTTTAAACAAGAAAAGAAAAAATAAATTTAAAAGAATGTAAGGAAAATAATGGAAGTTTTAAACACCATGTAAATTTAGGATTCAAAACAATACGTAACTAATGGTGTCTTTGAATGACGTACTACGTGGAATTAAAAATTGGGGCACGAACCTTCCCCTGTACTTTAGTGTCCAAAAAAATTTAATCTCATGAAAATCACGTAGAAGTAAATAGGAACCATGTTGTGCAAGTTGCAATTCTTTACAAACTCAACGATTCAAAAAAATATATAAATAATAGTAACTTTGAATGACGGTGGGCGTGAAATCAAATGTTCGAAAAGGACCAAACCCTGTATTTTGATGTCCAAAAACATATGAAGTCATGAAATTCACGTAAAACAAAATGCGAAACGTGTTGTGCAAGTTGCAATTGTTAAATATGGTACGTCATTTGATTTTAATTAGGGCTTCAAGTATAAACTATAACACAATGCTCTGCAAATGAAAAGTTCTTTTGCATATGAAAATGCATAAAAGTAACGTACATGTATGATTTATATGAATTGTAATTGTTCAACTTATTTAGAACTTGTACATATTTTTTCCATTCCATTTACTTAATTTATTTCATGGATTTAGGGCTTTAGTATTTGTTAACTACAGCGCATGGCACATTTAACAAAAAGTTCTCTAGCGTATGGAAATGCATAAAAGTAACTTACATGTATGATTTCCATGAATTTTAATTGTTCAAGTTATTTAGAACTTGTACATATTTTTTTCATTCCATTTACTTGATTCATCCCATGGCTTCTGGGCTAACATTTATTTTTTGTTAACTACTGCACATCGCTCATTAAAATAGAAGTTCTTGGCGTACAGAAATCCATTGAATTACATTTTTTTGTTTTTCTAAACTTTTTGTAACTTACGTATAATTCCCCAAACTATAAAAAATTATTTATTTAAGGGTTTAGGGTTCTAAATGTTGAAGTTGTAAGTTTACTTACAATAGAAAATAATCATGGATATAATACATTGAGTGCAAGCTATTTTTTTTATACATTATATATACCACATTTAATACAGTCTATCGTATTTAGGGTTCATGAAATGTCAAATGTCATGAAGAAAGATTGAAAGAGCGCGTACCTTTTAAATAATTATAGAAGTTTCAAAAACTTGGAGCATTGAAAGAGACAAGGAGAGCACTGTCAATTATGCCAATCATAAGTCACAAATCATTGTACCTAGTGGCACACTTTCAATATCTTGTAGAATCATGAATGACAATTATGAGAATGAATGTCTATTTATGGTGACTAATTATTTTCAATGAGTGGTGAAAGGGACCGAACTAGTAAATTTAACTTACGTATGATTTTAAATTTGAGTTATTTCTTACAATAATTAACTATATACTTTAAATTCAAAAATGAGAACTTTGTATTTTTTTTTCCCTCTAACAGCTAATAATTTGTTTTACTCCAACCTCACAATCATGTTGTTTGAATTTTTGGTTAAAAAATTAAATCACTCTTACTTACAATTATTTGGGCTTTCATTTCAATTATAGTTTTCTTACATCCAATGCAATTGTGAGAAGTTTGTGAACTTCATTTAGTACAAAAAGATTGTGCAATAAAACATTCATTTGTTGAAGTGGGCCAATAGAGTAGTTTAGGGGTTCTTTGAGTTAAAATAAAAATGAAATTCCCATATTTTGGATTTCGGGTGTGGTCTCTACACGGAAAGTTTAGTACTTCTTCAACAATCGATATTCAAAAATTATAAATATGAGCTATAGGTTTCAACTAACTATCGTCTTCAAATATTCTAAGTAATGGCAATTGTAGAAATAAAATAATTACATAAAAATGAAATGTTTGAAATGGAAATCTTCTTAATACGTGGTACACAATTTTTATACCTCATTGATACGGAAAAAATACAAGCGCAAATTCCTTAACTTCAGAAAGAGATTGAAGGTGTTTTTTAAAGAATCAATACCGCGGAATGAATTGTTTTAATTAATAGAAAAGTATTATTTGAAAGTAAAAATACTGTAGAAGATGTTCCCTTTTTTTTCACAATTTCAAGGATGAATAGTTGCATTTCTATATATTACAGAAGGATTCACTGTCATGCATTGGACATTTAGTGTCCACGGTAGCATTACAGGGCTAAGTGGTTCACAATCAAAGGTTACAGCAGACATGTACCCTTAAGCAATTTTACGTTTTTATTGTGTACAATGAACAAAGGTCTTGCAGACATTCTTTAATCCAACTACCTTGTCATTCATCCAATGTAATATTTGAATCTTCAGAAGACAACCTTCTTTTAGATACAATTTCAAGAAATTTTGATAAATGGTGTTATTGTATGAAGGTATATTACAAAAAAAATGAAAGGTATTACAGTACAAAGGTATAATACAAGAAGAGTCAAAAGTGTTACTGTACAAAGGTATAAAACAAAAAGAGTCAAAATTTCGAAAATGATATATGCGTTAAGGTATTAAATATTGTTGAAGAAGGCCTACGTATAAAGGAGGCTTCGATTCAAAGCAAACATATGGGCGGGTATGAGCATCGGGCAGGTACAAACATTGGGCGGATATGGATAACGATGGGCATGGGCATTGGGTACGTACGGGTATCGGGCAGGTACAAGCATTGGCGGATATGGACCACGGGCAGGTACGGGTATCGGGCAGGTACGTATCGCATCAGGTCCGCATCCGCATCAGGTCCGTCACCCAGAACGAGTTAGGGTTTGGCGCTCGTTTTTTTCCGCTCTCCATGTTTTGGTCCGATCGTTTGTGGTCTTGATCGTTTGTGTGGTCAGTGAGGTCTTCATCATTTGTGGTCAGTGAGGTCTTCATCGTTTGAGGTCTTCATCGTGAGTGGTCAGTGAGGTCTTCTTCGGCGGCGTCGCAGGTTACGAAATTTGTTGCTGTGTGAGATCAGCGCGGTCTTGGCGGTGCTTCGAGGAGGACCGCGACATCGTGGGTGGAGGAGGTGCTTCGAGGAGGACCGCGACATCACGGGTGGAGGCGGTGCTTCGAGGAGGACCGAAGCTCTTGGAATTCTTGGAATTCGGTTTAGGTTCACTCGGTGGTTCTCACGGTGGTTGTCGCGGTGGTTGTCCGGTGGGTTGGCTGGGTAGTCTCCCCCCGCTTGCAGGCCGTCCATCGTCAGCTCCGCCAACGCCAATACAGGTAAAGTCATTCACATTTGCGGTTTAGCTTCTTTTGGTTTTATGTTGTTACTCCCTTCATCGTAGTTTAGGGTTTGCAGGGTCCGTTCCGCAGGGTCCGAGGTTACGAAATTTTATCTGCGCCGAAGTTCTGGCTTGCACGGATTCAATTTGCTAGTATGCGTTGAATTTGCTAGTCTGCGGATTGAATTTGCTAGTCTGCGGATTCTCACATTCTCAAAATTCTGCTTCTTGCTTGGGCCGCTGCGTTGAATTCAACTTGATTTTTTGTGGCCATTCAGAACAGCTCGAGCGCTCATGAAGGAAGGTAGTTCGTGAAATTGGGAGGTCTCGGAGGAGCTCGGCACACCAGCTTCGACTAGTCAGTGTAACCTGATTTGTGAGGTATTGCATTTAACCCATTATTGTTGCACTTGAATTGCATTTTACTCGTGATTGCTGCACTTGAATTGCATTTTACCCGTCATTGCTGGACTTGAAGTAGGATTAGAGATTCGATTTAGGGTTTTGTTGTTTTTCTGAACATATGAGAGTTGCTGAGAGTTACTGAGAGTTGTAGTTGCTTAAACTAGGAGCCAGAACTGCAGAATCATACGACCGTTGCTGAGAGTCAGAAATGTCAGAACTAGGAGCAACCAGTGCCAGAAATGTCACTAGTTTAACTAGGGTTCGAGATTCAGTGACATTTCTGATTCAAGCATGCAGTTTTGTTGTTCCCAATCTAGAGTCCAGTAATAGACAGCAGTTGGAATACGTACTCAGTTCCACAGCCGAATTGAACCTCCAAGATCGAAAATTTGTTTATCGATTGCAACTGTATTGCTAGCAAAATTAGTTCCAATTGTCTAGTTAGAAGGAAACCCTAAAATATGAGAATGAATTACTGGCTCCGAACCACTGGATACGAAATTTCAGAAGTTGCCCAAGTAAATTAGAAACCCTAATATAAACCTAAAGCCTGGAACACGAACAGAACGAGTCATTTTAGCGCGACTCGCGCTAAATGACAGTTCCAAAAATTCTACAATCATAAATTTGACTGTTTAGCGCGAGTCGCGCTAAACTGCATCCAGTCCGGACCATGATTGAAACAATTCAATAGTGTACTCCATCATCGCATTCGCAGAACACCTCAACCCTGCAAAAACGACTTCCTGAATACCGTATACGAGGATACCAATGCCCTCAAAACTATGTGCACAAGAACTAACAGAGTTCGTACCGCAGCCTCAAGTTCAAACACTTTAGCGCGAACCACGCTAAAGTACAAACCCTCCACTCATCCACACAGTATGACCCAGAAATCCATAAAATACGTGGCACCAGGACTACACAGAGGCATCAACAAAATAACTACCCATACTCTTTAGCGCGACTCGCGCTAAAAAGCAATCACCCAATGATACAGACCTCAACAAACAAGATACCGGGAGCACACCCAGTAAGTCATACAACATAGAGACCCCAAGAATAATACACATGGTGTTTAGCGCGAGCCGCGCTAAACATCAAACACCCGCGCTAAACATCAAACACAAACTCGTACACAATGTACCCCGTGCACTTTAGCGCGGATCGCGCTAAACAACAAACACATCACAAATTATCTCACTCCTCTATCGTGTGATGCAGAATGGAAAACCAGATCGAGGCACTGGAAATGTACTTCAAGAAGTGCGAAGTCCAGCTGCACGAGGACGATAAAAGTGCGGACGATAACCTCATCGAAGGAGAATATTGGGAGTTCAAAGAACCAGAGAGAGTAGAATCATGGAGCTTCTTCATGATTCCTTTCATAAACCAAATCTGCTTCTCTTACAAGTTCAGGAATGCACAGTGCCACCTACAGCTCTCCTTCCACGAGAAAATTAAGGATGTAGAAGCTGACACGCATCCCATGATCAAAGTCAAATGCATAACAATAATTCCTGGATGTCGCCGACAGGATCAATACCATTTCGCTATTTGCATTGACTCCGTCCTAATTCCCTTCCATCTCAGCCCCTTCCTCTCGAGTCTCGAACCAACTCCCTACCGCGACGAGATCAAAGAGCTGGAAAAGAAGCTGGACAACAACGAGTGGAACAATGCTAACGGGACTCCTCTTTCGTGGAAGAAACTATGCAGTAAAATCCGCATGCTCTTCAACGATTTTCACACGCTCAAGGGAAAGATGGAGATGCAGAAAGAAAATAATCGACCTCGATCTGTATCAAAGGAGATCATGAATACCGGAGTCAGCCAAACATCAAAACTGAAGATTAAACAAGAACCCAGTGCCAGTCGAGGTCAGAGGAAGCCTGCGACGCCAGTGTCCAAGGCCCAACCGCGGAAGGGGAAAAAAGCTGCTCCCCCAACCCCCGAAAAGAAAAAGCCACCAAAGGAATCTGAAACATCAGAGGTGGCAGAAGGAAGTTACGTGGACGAAATGGAAAATGTGCCACACTCCCGGGCAACAGAGAACAAACCTGACTACGAGCATGTCAGCCAGGTGTACAAGAAATTTTGGAGCACCTGCGACGATGCTTACGTCTTCGCTCTTGATGAGAAGAAGGAGATCGACATATCCCAGTTGATTGAGGCACCTCCGACATATAACATCCGTTCCAAAGAAAACCGCATTGTCGAAGACATGGTGAATTATCTACTCAACATACCTGACAAGAGTACCAAACAAACACTATGTGTTATGCCCGTCGGCTTCAGCCACAAGCCGACAAGGTGGGAGGACATTGAGGATGGAATATTTTACATCATCAACGGACAACATAATGTTGAAGCGAGCAAATACATATTCGATGACGACAACAACGTGGACGTGGATGAGAGGGAGCACTTCCGTAAATGGAACTGCTTCGTTGTGTGGTCAGAGGACGCTGAGAAGTTGCGAGCCATCTCCGCGTATTACAACCGAACAAATCATTTTGTGGCGGTCCAACCATCTTGGGCAACCAATATCCTGGGAGCACGGAAAGTGTGGGAAGACATGGGAAGGCCCGAGAATCCAACGCAAACAAAGTCCGTTGGATCTCTGGCGGCCACAAGAAGGACCGTCGAGAACCGGCACAAGAGAGAAGCATTCCAGGTGCGTTTAAGCGCGAGGCGCGCTAAATTGCAACATTGAAAATTCATTTCATTAATTTCTCAGGATATATGAACGTGTTTCAACTCTGATGACATTTCCTTAAACATGTTTCAGGTGTTCGAGAAGGCAATGTACGTCAGATTCTCCATGATTGACGTTGTGAAGAATTTGAAAATCTCAAAAACAAAGTCGAAGGAGGAAAAGCTGAAGTTAACCAACGAACTGAGACTCATCACAGCTCCCAATGAGGTGTACAGACTCTGGAGCGAGGTGATCACCGCTGCCGCCCACGGAGAACTCTTCAACCCTGATACAGACATGATGTTCAATGAAAAACCGGGTTGGAATCCCGAGAGTTGCATGTTGAATCGTGAATTCTTCAAGCACTTGGGTAATTTGAGCTATGATGAAATAGCAAAACTTGCTAAACATCTGCTGAATCAGTCGGGAGGAAAACGCAATCATGCTTACCCGAAGGTCACGGTCAAGAGTATCACCTCAGTCCTAGATGACTGCTTCAGCACCAAGGAGTGGGTTGAACGTCGTAAGCGGAAGAACCTCGTGATCAAGGAGCTTCATGAAATCAAACCTCAACTTGGGCTCATGAATGCTCGTAACGAGATCATCAACGAGAACTGGAAGGCCTTCAAAAAGGAACGATTCTTCTCCAGCGCCACTATGGATGTACTCCTCGAAAGACCAGGAGAAGCCTACTTTGGCAAAGCGAAGAACAAGTCTTCAAGAAACAAGACGATCACTGAGCTGTCCTAGGATGCCTATGATTTCTTCAAGATGTTTCTCCTGCACAAATCAAAATTCGAAAAACCGACAGCAAGTGGTCACTACCGGCCCTATGAGTACCTCGGAAACAGTACCAAGGAATGGCCAAAGAAGGTGTGGATTGCGGAGACTAGAAACTATCTTGCGTTGGTGGTGATAGACTTCAGGTCCTTGCCAGGAATTGAGAAGAAGGAGAGCTCTACGGTGGACAAACCGTACTTCGTCGAAGTACTCGCATCAATGGAGGCGGAAAAAAATCCTGCACTTGAAGATGTTCCATCATGGCTCTTCATTTGCGGTGACGAGAAGGAGCAAGCCCAAGTTCTCAAATTTATTGAATCTGACGACGTTCTCGATTCGTATACGATTTCGTACTCCGTGTACTCTGTTGGGAAGAACGATCGCCTCAGAGATCTTCCCGCAGCGAAGACACCGAAGAAAGTGTTCTTGATTTTCCTGCAGGATCCCCAAAACGATAACACGGTGGAAATTCCAGAGGAATTCGAGTGTCCGGAGACGGCACGATACCTGAAAGCTCGCGCTTACAGTGAGCTTGAGTATCGGATATACAACACCGAGTTGAGAATGGAATTTTACTTGTGGCTCGTGAAAGCCTTCTGCAAGAGTGGCATGTCAATCTATTCTGCTTTCACTGGGGGGAAACTTACGTGTGCGGCAGTGGTAAATAATGTGGCTGCACTTCAGTGCGGGTCGCGCTAAACAAACATGTGAATGTCAGTTTATCTTAATGATGTTATCACTCAATTTATGTTTCTGCATTAGTACCAGCTGCCGATTTAGCGCGGGTCGCGCTAAAGCGACTGGTCTTTCTTGATAATCAAAATAATCATTTGATTTTGTCTTGGCAGATGAGTAATGTGAACGTCTTCGCCATTGGAATGGGTACTCAATCAGCATGGTGGGAAGACATTTGTAGAAAGGCAATGACGCTAGATATAGCGGACTTTCTTGAGAGTGGGTACCCGAGGGCTGCTGCTGCAGCTGGTCCAAGTACTACACCCCCCACTACAAAGAGAAAACTGAGGTCGTCTCAGACATCCGAAATGAGTGATCCTCTGCGGAGGGAGGTTCCACGCTATGATGATGTTGCATCTGATTCGGAATCCGATGAGGAGGAGGAAGACATCGACGAAGATGGACCTCTGGGGATCGATGAGATGGCAACTCCTACAAGTCGACCATCGACAGATATACCTGGTTCATCGGCGAGCTCTATGTTACCTCCGTTGCCTGGGACGCCGAGGACTGCTACTCCGTCTGGGCGGCCACATAAGAAGAGGAGGCACAATTCAATGTCAAGTATCGCGCAACAGTTGGCGGAGATTTCAGCGCAGAATGCAGTTTCTTTGGCTAATCTGCAGCAACAATCGTAGTTGACGCAGCAGCAAAACGAGCTTGCACTGGCGCAGTTGAGGGCGGACCAGTTGAAGGAGAGGGCTGAAAACCTTGAAATGCACAAGCGTAATCAAGAGTGGATGCGGTTGGAGTCTCAAACCAACCGAGAGCTAGCCTTGCAGAATAGAGAGATGATGCAGATCTTGATCAAGAAGGTCGGGGTTGAGCCGATCGCAGCGTTGCCACCTCCTGCCGTGACTCTAGTGTTGGAGCTGCAAGGTCTGCCGTCTGGCTCTAACGTCAGCAATGCCTCGAGTCCATCGCTACCTGTGCCGGTGTCTCCGCCACTTCCAAGTAGTGCACCGAAGTCTCCAGCACCGTTGCCGTTCGATGATGATCTTGTTGATCACCCCTCTTCCCCGAAGGCTACACCAATTTTGTCGTCAGAGACGGACATTGGGCAGAACCTATCTAGTGATGCTTCCGAGGTGGAGCCTGGAAGTGATGCCCTGCCCACCGAAGATCAACCTGCAGGTTCTGCCCAATAAACACTTAGTCATCATTGCCTTGTGTAGATTTAGCGCGGCTCGCGCTAAACTGTTTGGTAGAGATTGATCTCAAATTTTGTAAATAGGAGCAGTAATCGATGCTTATCGGACGTTCATGGTAGAGGCATTAGTTCTGGTTTAGACGATTCTGGACTCAGTTTTGTATTGTAAGGGACAGTTATCTCTGAAAATGTAATATATATCTCACAGAGAAACTTTTCCAAATCGTGAATTGCAGGCCCTGTGAATATGGAAAGTTGTCCTGAGGTCTGTGTCCTCCCTTCTACACAAAATGAACTGGTGACAACATCACATTTTGAAACTGAGGATGATAATCCAGTCACGACAGCTGAACTCCTAGAACTCGATGACGATACGTCACCTCTTGATCCTGTGAATACCGGTTGTGAAAATGATGTTCAGCCTTCAAGTTCGACAGTGGAGAAGGTATAGTCCCTTGTTCCCTCAAGGCGTGATTAGACTTTTTTTCTATTTTTTCCCTCTGGCTCTGACTTGATTTCGCATGACGGCCGAACAAAGCCAATTTCACGATCGTAACTGCTCCCCGTTCATACGTTTGTTAGCAGGGCTCCAATCCTACAGTAGTTCGTGAGGGCACTTCCGAGGGCATCCATCGTCCATTGAGGTCTGGGGTGGCAGAGAAGTGGATGAACGTCGTCCTAGACCTCAATGGCATTTTATGTCGCAGCGAGGACTGGAAGTCAAATAGTTCAACCAAGCATTTTCAAAACGAGTCAGAGCCGCACTCTACGACGGTCGGTGCAATTGTTGGACCAAAAGCAGTTTATGTCCGTCCAAATTGCCTTGAGTTCTTGAAGGAGATAGGGAGGATAGCTAAAATCACTATATGGAGCTCTATGAAAAAAACCACGACCGATGAGATCTGTGTGTACCTCTTTCGAGAAGGAAGGTGGCCCTTCCTCGTTCTGGGGCAAGACTCCTGCAAGACTATTAAGTGCAGGGATAGAGCCGGAAGGCTGACCTCTTACAAGGAACCGGGAACAAATAAAGATTTGTTCCTTAAGAACCTAGATTTCCTCTTCTCAGGCTTCCACGGAAATTTCACTTCTCAGAATACAGTGATTGTGGACGATAGTCCGCGCAAACACATCATGAACAAGCCTGAGAATGTGATATTAGCGGATTCTTGGAGCAACCGAGGAAACGGTGACAAAGACACATTCCTTCTCACGGTCCTTCTTCCTTGGTTCCAACAATTGCACGTCAACTGCAGCAATAGTCTGAAGTCCTTCAGAGAGAATAAGAAATGGAGGATTGGGAGACGGATGTTGTGCGAAGAACGAGGTCGTTGAGAGTATGAAAATCTTATGGAGGTCCTCCGTGGGTCAGCTAGTGTTAGTTAGACGTGTTTTTGGAGGTATGCAGCTAGTCGTGTTTTTAGAGTCCAGAGAAATTGTATCGAATGTAATACGCTTATTTTGGCGCATTTCTCTATTGCATTTTAGCGCTGCTCGCGCTAATATATAGTTGGGATAATGTTTTCCGTGAAATTTAATGGCTTATAGATGTATCTGAAGTTCAAGCATAACCATCTGTACTTATGATGCATTGACAATTCTACGGCTAATTCTATTTTTGTTCTCTGTCAGATGAGAAACGGGTCTACCAATTCCAGGATTATTGAGATTCTTCCATGTCAGGCATCCGAGGACTCTATTCTCGACTATGGACAATACGTCATACTCAGTTCGGGGAATTTCCTTTGCTCGGCCCCGACTGTTAATTCCACCATGGACTTCTCTGTCAAGCACGTCGAAGACGGTGTGGTAAATAGCCCCCCTGACAAGAGGCCGCGCTTGCCAATTTCGTGCTCGCCATCTCCTCTGTCTCTAGAGCAGCCAGGGATTCGTCAACGTCGCTAACTACTTCTGAGAAAGGGACGCAGAGGAAGCTTTACGGAGATGCTAATTGTTTGATGACGACACCAGAAGTGAAAGTCCATACGCCAAGTGACCCGCTCTCGTTTGAAAAAAAAACTATACCTGCTGGTGTTCGACCTCTACTTCCACGTTGCCGTGCATTGTCTCAATCAGCAAGATTAAAGAGAAATGCGGAGAGGTCATGTAGTACTCAATCCTCCACTCCTACTTGGGACTCTTGGGAGAGAAGGTCACTACTAGCACAAAAAAGAGAGCATATGCGTCAAGAAGGTGCAGGTGTCCGGGGGGGTTACAGTCGTGGGCCTGAAATTTTGAGGGCCCTCGAGAAGATGAAGAGTATGTCGTGTAGTTGATAGTTGAGCTTCGTATATGTACATTTCTGTTACATGATGTTAAGGCTTGTCCTTGTGAGTTCTAATTCACTATTGACTTAGGTGGGAACATAGGGTTGCTATTGGCACGCAATCATTACTTGGATACTACACTTGTAATTGCATAGACGAGTATGTATTGCACACATAGGAAAGCAAATATGTGTAAATGATATGAATTTCCTTACTAATAGAGATGCAATGCACATAATTTTGAGTATATTTTTTCTAAATCTTCTATATGATGATAGTTTTCATTGCCATTGATTGCTTTCTATGTGTTTGTTGACGTTTAATTTGCCTCGGGACATTCTAATGCCTTAGAATTAAACTCTCAATTCTGTGGAAAACTCCCAAAATAATGAATATAGCGTTAGTCCTGGAAAACTATCGTAGCCAAGTTTCCCATACTGGCCGATGAACGTAACCAATGGCAATTCTTGTTATCGATGATCCCACAGGCCTGGATTCGTCTACTTGCCCTCCACTCCGAAACTGCAATGCAGGACGATTGGGTCGGCATTTTCCCCCAGATTGAGGACACGCTCCCAATTGTTGTCTAGAAAGCTAGTACACCAACATACAACCTCATTTGTCCACAACCTAAGGTGATCTCGCTCTTGGGTGACATCTCGAGAGCCACTGTTGGCGCTATTTCAAGGCAACTATCTTGCCTCCATTGTGCAGACGGAGACAGGAGCTACTGAGGCTATGCTCGCAGGGTTCGTGTCGTGCAGATCGACAAAGGACATAACCGGCCCCCACATACGTTGTTTGCAGGTAGCATCCAAAACATGACCTTCGATCCTGGCCATTGGCAATGGGCCAACAACAAGCCGATACTTGAATACTTGGCTACATTGGGCCGTAAACTCCTCTTGGGTCAAGGACAACTAAAGAGATCAATTCCGTCTAAATGGCCCGGCCTCTTACCTGACACCTTCGAGCCTACCTAGAAGGACGTTTGGTGCAAAACCAGGTCTCAAAAAGAAGCTGCGTTTATGTAGTCAGTGTGGCACAACGCGGTGGCAGTCAACTCTTGGCGTACCCAGATTGCCCCCGGGATTGATACTAATTGTGTATGCTATGCTCTTGATGCCGAAGAATCGCCCATTCATAGGTTCCACAGCTGCCCACAAGCACAAGATGCCTGGGATAATGCTCAGTCGATCGTCATCCATATCTGTGGCAACCCTCTTCTAGAAGGTCCGCACCGTCGGTTTAATACCCAGCAGTGCATCTTTGGAGCTTCGATCCCGCGGAAATTTCTTATAACTAGGACAATTTGGATCCTCCTCAGAGGCTCAACTCTTTGGCTCATTTGGATTATCCGTAATAGTCAGGTTTTTGCCAGAGAAAGATGGCCCCTACACTGCATCCAAACCACACTCTGGGAATTCCTTCTCGATTCTGGTCGTGCTGCGCTCCTGAAAGCCCAGAAGGGAGCTCACCTTCGCCCTCAACACGCAGATAATCTCTTGTCAAAATTTGACAACACCTGGCTTAGATCCACGCTCATCGCTAGGAGGGAGGAAGGTTCGGTTATCTGGAATAGGAAGGGCCCCCCCCCCCCCTCTGCCACTATAGCTAGTTTTTTCTTGGTTCTCTCTTTTCCTTTTTTTTAGTTCCTTCTGTTTCGCTCGTTTCTCTATTCATTTGACCAGCCTTATGGCTTGGATGTATTGTGCCGTTTTGCAATGGATTTCCATTTGCCTCAAAAAAAAAAAAAAAAAAAAAAATTATAAACTGGTAATTAAAAAGTTAGAAGTTTATTGGTAGGGGCAATTCATGGAGTGGGTTGTGGACATTCTTACAATAGTTATTGAAATATGTGTCAATTTTTTTCTAACCCTTAATTTAAAGATTGAGCTCCTACTACTCCTAACCCTTAATATATCCCACATGGATTACTTTACCTCCTACCATCCAATTTGTATAAATATCTTGTTTTCTTGTACTTCACACACACTCAAGCAAGTGAGTATTGGATTTGTGTAACACTTTTTGGATTAAATCATTGTTATGTTGAATTACCAAAATTTTAAAGTGTGGACTATGCCTTTGACCTACGGTTTTGCAACGTGACTGACTTTGGATGGTTTTAGGACACTAGCCAACTCACTCGGACTTGCGATTCTGATTTCTCTAAGGTAGAAGAAAGACGGGAACGGTGCCTGGGTAGGGAGTCTTCAAGGGCCAAGGCCACCCGGCAGGGGAAAGTCAGTGGGCCAGGGGACGGTAGTGCCCGACGACATACCCCCCTATTAACTCGAGGGGGGTACTTAACATCTCCCCTTCTCCTTTGTTGGAGACCTGACAAGTTGCACCATTTTGCGACTGGTAGAGAGTTGTGGTTCCATTTGGGGATTTCCGATTGTGTGTAAGGTATTTTTTAACTTAAGGTACGAGGTCCTTAAATGGACCATCTAAGGGCTGGAACTGAGTTTTGGGGGAGGTCAAGCTTCTTGAAATATTTTCCATAGTAAAATTTCCTTGAAAGACAAGTGGAATTGACATCTAACCCAAGTCATTTCATATTTTTTGGAACTTTGTGGAATTAGTTATGAAATTTTGAAGTTGAAATGACAAAGGGTTTTAAAATGGCTCACCTCCTAAGATGTACAGTTGTTGAAGGCTATGAAAAAGAAACATGTACAAATAGTGTACATTTAAGGAGATGGGCCATTTTAGAGCTTGAACGCTTTTAGAACCTCGTCCCTTACAACACTGTTGATCATGTTGGGGAGGTTTACGATATGCGGGGGCACGGAGTGCGTACAGCGCTGCCAGCTTTGCCTAAAAACAGTTTTAGAGGCGACCTAGGTTTCTTTAATTAGATTAAACCCTTCAGTTGGTAAGCTTACGTCATTTATAGTGGCGCAGGGAGAATTGACCCCCTCATTGCCCCAGTCAACGTTGGTTTGAAAAAAAAGCCCCCTATGTTGTGCCAATTTTTTGGTAATTCTTGCATCTCCCTCAAGTAATTTGGGGCCTCTGATTGCAAATATGAATTCAGAATTTTTTTAAAAAATTAAGCTTTGCAAATAAAAAATTCCAAGGTTTGCCCTGGAGGGGCAATGAGGGGGTCAATTCACCCTGGCCTTCACAGTGGAGCCTCAGTTCAGTAGCCAAGCTTGGAGTGAAAGTAAAATTATAGGTCTTAATCCTGTGGCTGGCAGACTTTGTATTTTCTCCCCTTGCAATGAAATTTCGTTTCATTTGTGTCAAAAAGAAAAGAAATAGATCTTAACACCTTATAGATGATCAGGGTGGATTGACCCCCTCACTGGTCCTTACCAGGAGTGCATGTAAAGAAAAAGCTCCCTATTTGGGGCCGTTCTAGGGTATACTCTTGACCTCCCTAAACTAATTTGGGGTCTTTGATCACAAAAATGAATTAAAAATTTGCAAAAAAAATTCATGTGCGGAAAATAAACAATTCCAGGGTTTGCCCGCAGGGCCGAGCGAGGGGGTCAGTTCACCCTGGCCTTATAGATGGACCAACTTACCCCAAAGTAAATAATGCACTAGATTGTACATATATAGGGCCACTGTGAACTGACCCCGTCGCTCGACCTTGTGGGCAAACCCTGGAATTATTTATTTTCCGCACATGATTTTTTTTGCAAATTTTTAATTCATTTTTGCGATCAAAGACCCCGAATTAGTTTAGGGAGGTCAAGAGTATACCCTAGAACGGCCCCAAATAGGGGGCTTTTTCTTTACATGCCCCCCTGGTAAGGACCAGCGAGGGGGTCAATCCACCCTGATCCATATATAGCATGGTTGGGGTCAATCTATGAAATTTCCAAGACATTCAAAACTGTGGCAATACAGATTTGCTGCAAGTTGGAGATAGAAAGACCCCGAATGGATAAATGACAATTAGCTCCAAAAACCCACACTCAGTGAGCGCCATTTATAGTTGTGGTGTCATTTGATGCCACTTTCATAGGATTGTCAATGTGTACGGGGCTATGTGGCTAACTTACATGAACCACCCCTCTCAGTTACAGTATTAACATGTTGGTAGCGAAAAAATTAATTATAAAATATTAAAAATGTCAATCGGCAATCTTGAAGAAACTAAAGTAAGGGCCTTGGGTTTCCATGGACTTGGGGGTTTCGTGATGAAGTGTTCAACAAGTAACCACCGAGTGACTGATAACAGTCAGTGGGTGATCGCTACTGCAGCAATGTCCTGCAATTAATCCCGTTGTTAAAGAGTGAGTTCTAAGTTAGTGCACTGCGTTGTTCTAGCACTGAATGTGGCACTAATTTAGCAAAGTCACACTACTTTGAATTAGTGCAGGTTGAAACATTACTGTACTGTACAGAGTACCAATTTCCACAAAAAAAAAAATTTATGCAAGAAGACACTAATTTTCTAGATGAGGCTAGCTTACTTTCTGTCACTTATAGAACAAATCAGTGTAGTGCTCTGCAGATAAACTTGGCAATTGTTGTCCCTTTATTTCATTGCAACACCTGAGTCAATTACTGACTCTCCGCACACCAAGTAATTTTCGTCTGATTACTTGGTGCGCACAGTATTGTTGGAACACCACCAAGACCCCTCCTCAAGTTTCCACATATTCGTACACCTGAAGGCACAAGAACATTCTTAAACCCAGACCACTTTCACATCACGTGACATCCCAGGCAAACTCCAGATGTGATCATCCAGAGTCCCATGAAATATTGACAATATAAGAAATGGCCATTAGAGAGTGCAAGGCAGAACCCCCCTTTCTCGAACTTGCCAAACTTTTAATTGTAAAATTGTGACAACACGTTCTGAATGAACATCGGATGGGATATTAGAGAAGACGTCTGATCTTGGTGTAATTGTCTTATTTCGTATTCCTCGGACGATTGTGATTGATCCTGTTCCGAACCAGTTCAGCTCAACTTGACAGCCTCACGACACAATCTCTCGGTCTTTTCGCCTAGCACTGCCTTCACGAAAATGGTATTCGCTCAGGGAGTACATTTGCATGCTTTTGGAAAGAGATGAACCTCCTAACTTTGCCCTTAACTTGCAAAAGTGGTCAGTGACTTGCATAAAACTTAGAGATCTTTGCAATTCACAAGGCAACATGATTGCGCTATACACTCCACTAAAATAATGGGCCTACAAACGACCACAACTCTGCAGGTTTGTAATCTGGCTTCCATCACCACCATCCAAATCTTTTCTGCTCAAGCCACACATACAGTAGCATGTCAGTAAAAAACAGTCGTGTCACCGCGCCAGTGACTTTGCCCTGCACTTGAGACACCAAGTGAGTGTTAATGAGCCTTGAACAGACTCTTATGCTGAATAAGTTGGATGCACATTGTTCACAGAGATTTATGGAACTCCAAATTCCGTAAGCATACGGTAATCGATAATAATTCCGTTCATCACAAAGAAGAATGATCAACCCAGCAGCCCACTGCGCTCACAATCACTATAGAAATTAGTGCTAGGGATCGGACATCCAAAACGCGACACCAGGTTTACAGCAGACAAGACCTAGATATTCATCTTTTTAAGAAATGTTATAAACCTCAAGGGAATCACATGTTCAAAAACATTTGTGGCAAAAACATTTATATTGGTGGCAAAACGCAAGGGATTTTAGGGATTAACAGTTAAGCAATCAATACTCGACTAAAGTTCATTCAAGGGGTGGATGATCAGGCACCAGCAGTTCAGAATTCACTACATCAAACTGGCCTCCCAGGACAGAATAAGAACTCAAAACTATGCCGTATTTGCAATTCGCCTCCCTCCCTCGCTCAGACTGTCTGCAGTTCCTGTCCATAGCAATCAACCAGGCAAGGTGATGAGTAAGTCATGCTAATCACAAATTCTAACTCGAACTTTCTCCTCGTAATCACACATGACGGTCTTGAGTAGACAAGAAAAGTGACAAGAAAGAGACATTTAGAGCAAATTAAGAGAAATTAAAGCTCTTACATACTCTCACATGTGAAGGCAATGGCATATTGGCTTAACCCCTATATGCCTAAGGCATCATATTTTGGTGTCGAAAACTTTAAAGTTCAATGTATTTTATAAAAGTACTATTTTTAGTATTTTCTTTTTAAGTTGAAAATTCCTTGTGATTGAACATTATAATCTTTCAATCCATAAGTGATATTGTTATGTTTTGTTTTCCTAAGTGATCTAGAACATGTCTAGTTTAAGATTGCAGTTACAATTCAAAATATATTGATAAAGATTAACAATACTTCGGCCCTTTGTTTAGTTTAGAGCAAACTCCAAGAAGCTCAAAAAATGCCTCGGGCATTTAGGGGTTAATCAACTCTCACTTGTTCAAATCAAGCACCACTATGCAAAACAAGGTGTCACGGAATTCTTTTCATGCCAACTCACAAGGTGCCAAGGTTCTCAAGAATATTGTGCTTTTAAGGACCTTCGAGACTGTCAATCAATATTACGGTTAAATGAGTAAAAAACCCATACTTGCGATTGAATCGAGGCAATTATTTTTTTAAAACAAACCCCCGTCTTAAAGTAGATATGGCAAAGGCTTACCTTTTCTTTCTGCTTGAATAGGGTCTCAATCTTCTTAATATACTCGTCAGTCATTTTCTACATAATATCAGCAACAACAACATGAGAGCTCACGTGGAGGGTCTCTGTCAAGAAAGTTCAATTCAAGAAGCGTAAGTATTTTCTAAAAGTGAAAATTTCAAAATACAAATAGAGAATCACCTGAATATCCCCAGACAAATCCTTTACATTGTCCTCCGAGAGTTTTCTCTCCTGTAATAAGAACACACATTCAGCACTCTCCAGGTAATCTCCCTACTCATGAAGATAGAGAATCCATTCCTGGGGCGTTTTAAGCGGTTTTAAGCGGTTTCATTATTGGAATGGATTTCTGAATTTGATTTGATTTGATTCCAGGGTCGAGTCCCCATTCTCCAGATGCTTGCACTAAAACTATGTATTATTTGGTTATTGCATGAGCATATCTATTGGAGACATTGATCACTACAATAGAATCTAGAAGTATCGAGTCTCGTACGAGTCCCATGTTTGGATGAGACTTGCATTAGAAATGGGCGACTATTTCAAACAATGAGAAAGGGGAGCCCACGCAAATGGGGTTCCAAACTTCGTCTCATACGGTGCTTGTAATCAGTATCAAGTTAAAAATATCATTCAAGTTTGAGTAATGATTTGGCAACGTTTTCATAACTCAAATGACTAGCTCAGACATACAATGGAAATTGGTAGATAGAGGCAGTAGTGACCTTTTCCAGTTTTTCGTACGACTTGATGGCATCTCTCCTCACATTCCGGATGCCAACCTGTGACAGAAGGATTTCAAACAAGGTCAGGATATAGGCAACAGATAAGCAACAACCGCTCAGTGACTAGCTAAAATTAGAAACCCCGGTTTTGGAAGATAGGACGACCAAGAGATGTATGTATCACTGCAAAAATGGAGTAAAATTTCTTCTATCAAGTCCCTATTGGTACATTTCATCACCTTCCATGAAGTTTCTTGAGATATGGAATTCAACTCTAATGTATATGGAAGGGGTCACTCTTTGGGAACTAAAGGGTAAAGGAAGTTTGTAAATAAAGCCCAAGCTTCCATCATTAAAAGCTCTCAGTCGCCTCAAAATATGAGTCGTTCTGGTCCACTATCTTCAAGTATCTGGGAACTTCTAATCGTATCAGGACATGCAGATTTTAGATAATCGATTCTACAATCGTAGCCGTGAACATAAGTCCACCTTGGAAGAACGATGAGGCCAAACAGTGGCCGATGGATGACTTAAAGATTACTGCAGAAATGAAGAATGCACCTATTGGTCCAAAAATCGGATCGATTTTGGCAAGGTACCTTGCTGATAGGTCTCGTCCTTTCAGGGTTAATGTTATCCGCAACCTACATATACTGGATAGTTTATATGCTAACAAACAAGAAATAGGATAGACATGATCAGTAAAGTTCAATACCTTGCCGTCTTCAGTGAGCTTGGAAACCAACTTCAGAAGTTCCTGGCATGTAGAACAGCGTCGGATATCACTTCAGGTAGTACATTACTCAAAACAATGTTGCACGTTCCAAAAGTCGTTCAAAACGTAACAGATAGGCACAGGCACCATCACACCCGTCCCGCCGAACCACAAAACATATGTAACGGCCATCGAGCAGAAGGAAATTAAAAATCCAACACACGAACACTACATCCAGGTGCAAAAGTTCAAAAATCGATGATTTGTCGGGTACCTTCCTTCTGTCTGCCGTAAGTTGAGGAACATTAAGTCGAATCACATTGCCGTCGTTGTTTGGTGTAATACCAACATCCGACTTAACAAGAGCTTTCTCTATCGAAGTTAAACTGTATCAAGTCAACGCCCACCAAACATCAGCACGCTACACCCGAAACAAACGGAATTGCCGGAGCAGTGAGTAAAAAAGCAGGCAAAATATCACCTGGACTTGTCAAAAGGCGTGACGAGGATCGTACTACCATCTGGAGTGCTAACTTGCGCAATACTCTTGAGGATAACATTGGTTCCGTAGTACTCCACCTTGCATTCAATGGCATACATAAGATAAGGAGAGGCGCCCGAAATACTTGGTATTCCAAGAGCGAATTCAATTGAATTGTCAAGTCTTGGACCTGAAGTTTGAAGTTCACAGTTTCGAAAAGGATGTTCACAATAAAACACCACAAACGGCTTGATTCGTAAAATCATAGTTCTAATGAAAGTTGATCATCTTCGTAATCAAAAGTATAATCCAAACATTTAATCGACGTATGATTGACCACAACGCTTTGCAAATGATGCATCTCGAGACGTAGTGAAGATAGGCCGAAAGACTCACCTGAACACGATCTAACAAATTAGGGCTAGCTCGACCAGTCCGCACGGTGTTAAAGGTGGACTTGGTAGCCTCTAATGTTTTCTCCATCCTCTCCATCTACCACAACAACTCAAGATACACCAACGTCAGTAACAGGGACAGATTCAGAACATTAGTAGCATACACAACTACTGAATGTTGTAGATCTATGCGGGAATGTCTACTCCAACGATCAACTGTCAGAATGCAAGGCATTTGTAATCACAGCTGAGATCCCACACAATGATACTCAAAACTCTCCAAACTAGAAATTTGCAAAGACTATATTCATTATAAGGATTGAAACTACTCACGGCATCCAACTCAATCATCTCCTTCTCTGCTTCCACGTCTTCAGCAGTAGCTCCCCTGATAACAAGTGACCTGCTTGACAAACCTCTCCGGGACAGCATCAATACTGTAGGTCTCACCAAAAGCAATACGCGAACATTTCGCAAGCATGATGCTAGTGGTAGATTATCTTGCCTCACAAACTTTTAGACATCATGCCAAAACACAATGCAACCACCACACTCTTTTGAAGAAACAAGGTTCTGAGGTTTTGAAAATTTATCTTGCCTCACAAACTTTTAGACATCATCATCAAGAGAGAATCTTCCCTCCCATGATACATGGGGAGGTCTGTGTATAATCATGGAAAACTTAGGGACTAGGGAAACCATAAAGAGGCATTCATGCGATCATCGAGAGCATAAGGATATCTCTCCATGAATTGTAGGGTTTCCTGAAACAATCTCAGTCCACTCCTCTCTAATCGTAAAACCCTACGGGGCCCAACTGTTTCACTATGACATAGTTTGAATGTATGACAAGTGTAGGATAGTGTGCAGATATTCTAGAATGTCATTTAGGGATCGTCGTAATAAAGAGGTGAAAGCGTACGTTTTCTGAAATCCCGTTCAAAAGTGCTTGAAAAAATGCTTACCTCGTAGGCCTTCCCAAGATGCTGATAGAAGAAACGCCGCTTGACTTCCGCAGTGCAACTGTGGCAAGGCTCCACTGCCGTGACAACACGACACCTCCAACAGCCTTGACCCTACACAGATCTAGAACAACGTGACTGGGGCATAAGCACTAAAACCATCGAATAGCGTCTGGAATGTTAAGCATGTCACTGAATTATTCATTGAAGCCTTGCATTGCAAACGCCGTCCACTGCAACTGCATCCCATCAGAAGGCCGAATTTCAGCTCAGAATTCAAAAGACAGGAATGCCCGGCCCATTCTTACATGTTGGCGAAGAAGGACTGCATTGCACGGAAGACATGGTGGCTTCTTTCATCTTCACAATGCTACATGGCGCAACAGAAACTGTCGCACAAAGCGACGACATTGTTGGAAACGAATCCCCACTCCCTTCTTTCCCCCCTCCTGGACGAATCTACCTCTGCAAAAGTAACACCAACCCGACCAAATTCTCAAATTTCGGAGAGGGAACAATTCGAACGTGGCAAATTTCGATCAGAGGTGAGGGATTAGGGTTCTTGGGATAAAAGTGCCGTTTCATGGCAATTCGCTGCGAGGTTTTGTGCAATCCCAAAATCGAGACGAAGAAGCCCTGTGACGTGAAAAACCTACGCCTACGCATGAGAAGAATAGGGAGGGGGTTCACGGGAAAAGAACAACAACAGACGTGCCAACTCTATCGGAACGAGGGACCGACAAGCTGGAAGCAAGATGCCCGGAAGAAAACGAGTCGCACTGACCTCGGTCGGAGGTCAAATTCAACGAAACTTGGCTCACGGGATTGGTGCAGTGGCAAGCGGGAAATGCGAGTTACAGCAACCCACAGTCCGGAAAGGCTGAATTGCGCCGCAGCGGAATCTGTCTGCAGTCCGAGGGCGTCGCGGGACACGAAGACTACTGGAGCGGGCATCAGCTCCGTTCTCTGGACACTGAACGCTATCCACGCCAGAGGACCAGTCCGCGTGATTGAGAACGCGTTCCTATCTCCGGTTCTCAGCCTTGGTTGTTGCTGCATGGAGGAAAAATCTCAACGTCCTCCGACGCGACTGATGAACATAAGTTAACCCTTAAACGCTCAACACTTGCATACGGTTTTTAAATTACGGAGTACAATACCATATGCCTAGCAATAAAGAGAATGAATTGAAAGCCTTACAATGCACAAATTTCCACCCATTGATTATTGATTGATTCTATAATTTCGTGCTTTTATCTCACATCCCAAGGCTGATCAGATTTAATTTAGGTCCAAATGAGTAAGTGAAGAAATGAGCCATCCACTCAAAATTGGCCAACTCAAATCATGGTACAAAAACTACATTAATCTTATTACACAATTAATGAACAACCAAAAAAGCTAAACACTAAATTTCATTAAGACTGAACATATTGTCTAGTATCAAAAACTGTAGGCCATTTTGGGTTGCTCTGAGCGTTTAAGGGTTAAAGTAGGAGGCTCTTAAAGCGTACATTTAACGACTGGTTTGCCTTTTTCATGTTGTTTCTTGTATGGGATTATTTTTAGCTCATTTTTTCAAACAAAGAAAAATAGATTCTTATTGTAATCCAAGTCGTTTTGTATTTTGTAAAGCATTTTTGAATTACTTATGAATTTTCAAATAAGATGAGTCATAGGTCCCTATTTCTAACCATAGGTCTTCCATAAATCGTTCACTTACAACTTTTAGAGAGAAATGGGAAAAGCAAAGGGAATGATTGGCTCTTACAATAAACAATATTTTTTATTGGTCCATTTGAAGACCACCTCAAGTCCATTACATGTGAGTCTACATGAGCAGTTCTAAATGACCCTCCAACATTCAAGCCTCCTACTTTAGTCCTTCATCCTTGATGCTTCATCTTGCCATTCAAAAATGAATGGAATTTTTTTTAAGTTAAATTTTTTTCTTAAAGTCACATGTCTGCTAGAAGGCTAAAAATTTCCATACTTTCTTTTAGTGAAAATTGAAAATATAAAAGTGAAAAAAATTCATGTCAAATTCAATATATGCTTTAAAAATTTGAAATTTTTATTATAGTTTAGAAGATCATGGTGCAAAAAAATTTACCATGTCATTAGAAAATTAGAAAATTAACACTTTGTGGTTATATAGGTCATAAATTTAAATTTAAATTAAACATTGAATTTTAGG
This sequence comes from Rhytidiadelphus loreus, assembly GCA_947034895.1. Lineage (NCBI taxonomy): Eukaryota > Viridiplantae > Streptophyta > Bryopsida > Hypnales > Hylocomiaceae > Rhytidiadelphus > Rhytidiadelphus loreus. The sequence goes on along the minus strand of OX344761.1, from coordinate 48,044,083 downwards.
AATTTTCCAAAATTTCAGATTGGTATAGAAACTAAACTTGATAAGCTCTCAAATAAGCTTCATTTCTATAGTTGAGCTCAAATTTTAGAAAGATCATTTTTGTGGCTAAAATTCAAATTCAAAGAAAGGAGTACAAGTTGCCAAAATACACTTCACAATGATTCATATTTTAGAAATCAACATTTCTCTAAAATATTGCCATCATCCTTGAGTTCACTGCTTTTTCAAGTGCCCACATGTATACTACTCTTCCTTTTGAGCCTACAAAATTTTGAATGAAAAATATTTTTTCTTTGTCCTTTAAAAAACTTTCCATTCATCCAAAGGAGGTTTGTTGTCCCTATTGGAAGTACAAGATTAACATTATTCTACAATGGATCTAGAATGTTTTCAAAAGATAAGGTAGAAATACCTAAAAGCAACACTTTTCTAATTAGACATTCTTGATGGGATATTAGTAAAGAAATCAGTTTTTGGATTAGGGATTTCAAATGAAAACCAACCCAAGTCATTTCATAATTTTTCAACACTCCATGAATATTTTACAAAAATTTTGAATTTCAAAGCATAGGAAACCTACCCATGGGTCCTTCATCTATCACAATTGAATACACTCCACTCCAAAATAATAGAAAAAATGAAATGTTAATAAAAATGCTTCTTCAAAGTAGAAAAGATGGTAGAAGTACATGCCACCATCATTAGAAAAAATCTAAACCTTTCAAAGGGCATTGGACTTTTAGCCCCAGTGCAAATACATGATTTTTTTTTTTAAATAATGAAATAAAAAAACTATTTTTGAAATTGCCAAACTAGCGTGACACTATTAGTGCCACATAAATTTTTGAAAAAAATTTACTTGTTCTAATTTTACTTTTTAATAAATTTTTGGTTGCAATTACATTGTTGCATGCAATCTTGCAAACCTTTGCAAGGTTTAAATTTTTCCTAATGGTTATGATGCACAAACATGTGACAACTTTTCGACATTTGATGCTAGTTTTGGAGGGAGGGGGTGAAAAGATGGTCACCATGGCATATAAATAGTTGAAAAGAAGAGTGTCAATAAGAAAACCTACACCTACACCTACATATTATAGGTCTCCATATAGGGTCAATTGCCAAGTCCTCCAAAAGGACTAGTGAAACCTTCAATAGATTTACTTCTATAAACATTATTTCTTGTGCCCTCCAATCAATGAAAAATGAAACATCTACAATTCACTATACAATATAAGGAAAAGATTTTGTATACACAAAATTATAGCTTGTCCTAAATAAAGCTTGTATTTCAATTTCAAACCTCATATTTCCATATTATTCCCAACAGACTAGCAACTTGAATCACAACTTCTAAGAATCCAAAGCCTGCATGTATCACTATCAATACCATTTGCACTAACTGCAATCTGTAATTCAACATTTCTTTTACAATCATGCATTATACACCGACTTTCTTCTCTACTTTTCTCACAGTTTTAATGGTGGATCATGCCTATCCCTTGATGAATGTTAGCTAAAAGCATCCTCGATCCTGCATTGGTATCTGGGCATTGCAACAGTACATGCCATGCAAGTTCACGTCCCCTTTTGGTACTGTTTCACTTACCAACACAAGCGCCTCAACCCAACAACGGTACTTGGAACCATAAATGTTTCACAGAAGTTGGTGACAGCACAAGAGTTGCTAACGCAAAAATGGGAGGTGAAGCACGACGGAGCCAGATTGACACGCATACTAGGTGCATGCATATTCTGGACGTTCACAGCAACTCACCAGCACTTGCACGATACTTTTTCCTGCAAGGTTAGTTTCAGCCACTTGCACGATATTGTTGTTGACCAATTCTTGCAGTGCAAGAGCCAGGAAGTGCAATGCGTACGAAGGTAATGTGGGAAGTGCCCTTTGCATTGGGGCAGGTTCTCATTGCTTTTTTTAGATCCATGCAGAACTTGCCGTTGCAGTGCCTCCATAGAAGGCGGACTTAGGATGCTCAAAGCACATGAACATCGGTTCTGTACGGTTCCATTCTTCGTTACCGCTCAGAGAACCTTCACAATCCCACGATGTTCCAAAGATTCTTGCAATATTCTCTCCCCCCTCCCTCACAGGGCTGGGACTTCAAGGGTGAAGCTTTACCCATTTCTTGCAGTCAGCCCAGTTGCGGCACCCCTATCAGCCGTCCAGTGCAGTAGCAGCAGTATCTAATTCATCAACCCTTTATTTCAAATATTAACAGAACGAACAAGCAAAACAAATGCTCATAAGATCCACATACAAGCACACCAAAAAATCATTGAAAAGCGCTCTAAGTTGCTACCTGAAGTATTGAATAAACAAGGATTGGAACCCTAAACCCCACGTTGCCGCAAGACGTCAAATATTGCAAGAACAAAACTGATCACATATTAAGCACTATTACAGTTGGATAAGTTCCAGATGTAAGTCATATTAGATTACAACTTCCAACTTGAGTGAATTATACTATGTACCAATCATGTAAAGGATAAACAATAGTGCAGCAGAAATTTCTCCTAGAGAGATGGATATCCACAGTAATGACATGCAAGGGTTAACATCTGCAAAGTTACTTTACTTCATTCTAAGCAAGAGATCATTCTAAGTTAATTGGCACAGAATTCACGACCCTTCGGATAACTTGGCTTCCGCTGCAGCCACCTTGTCATCGGCCTCTCTCACTGCACTTTTTAGATGGAGCACCTGGTACTGCAGCTTGTTGTTCTCGTCAATGAGCTTCTTCTTCCCGGCATCCTGCTCAGCTTTCGCTGCAACTAACTTCTTCCGCAGCTCGGTGAGAGATTGTATAAGGTCTCCTTGTCCAGATGAACCTGCAGTTGGAAAATCTCCATCAATAAGAAAGTCTGAAGAGAATCAATGGCCAACAACCACAATTATCAGGCACTGAATTGTTGAACACCAATTTTCTCATGTAAAGTCCAAATCCATTCATTCAAGTTTTGGACGAAAGCCGTTCATTCAAGTAATATCATATTAAAAAAGCTGGGGCCCCAAAGTGATAACGTTTTTTCATAAAATCATTACAATGTTTCTATGCTCAGAAAACATATAAGCCCACGTAGTAAAAATGTAGAATAATACAAACTTAAAAGACTAGGCCGGACTTTCAAGGCATAAACTACCAATGAAACATACCTTGGCGATTTTGAGATAGGGACTCCAGTTTTGCTAGCCGCTCCTGCAGAAAAAAATGAACATAAGTAAGCTACACCCTCTTAAACCACAAAACGAATCCATCACATGCAACTCATCAAAAAGCCCTCCCAAAGTAGACTTTTCCAGAGAAACGCATAATGCACGCTCAGCAAAATGCATTTCCAAAATTTCCTGACGTGAGTACGCCACACACACAAATTTGATCATACAAACAAAAACTTGATTAGGAAAGTATAGAAGAATAAAAATGAACTCCTTGGCGGGAGTTTGCTCTTCCAACTCTCTCTCTCTCTCTCTCTCTCTCTCTCTCTCTCTCTCTCTCTCTCTCTCTCTCTCTCAAGGAACGAAAGAAGTTGAGGGATCACCTCCGCAAGTTGAGCACGTTCTTCAAAAGGTTGCAGAAGACTTGCAATATCCTTGCTGCCACCCATTTCCTCCCTTAGCGACTCACCCCTTCCAGATAACAATTCACAGAACTGATGGAAGGCAGCAACTCGCAATGGCAGGGTTGGTCGAAGGATGTCTGCTGCGAATGTCGAGGTCTGAAGCGGACGAGAAGGGGATCCCCAAACCCTAAAACCCTATAAAAGCTCTATCCAAACTCTATAAAAAGCAGATGGACAAAGAAACGGACACTATTCATCTTTCTCGCGACGGCCGGTGCTCACCTGAGTATCAATCTCCCCGAACAGACAGACAGGTTATGACGTATCCTACTCCAGGTAACTTATCTTCTTCAGTCTCTCACAAAATAAGGGCCAGGGTGAATTGACCCCCTCATTGTCCCTCCGGGGCAAACGCTGGAATTTTTTATTTGCAAGGTTTGATTTTTTTTTGAAATTCTGAATTCATATTTGCAATCAGAGGCCCCAAATTACTCTAGGGAAATGCAAGAATTACCAAAAAATTGGCACAACATAGGGGGCTTTTTTTTCAAACCAACGTTGACCGGGGCTATGAGGGGGTCAATTCTCCCTGTGCGACCGTCCAGGGGGTGCGAGTAAAAAAAAGACCCCATATTTTGTGCCCTGAAAATGTATGCTTTACATCTCTCCTTGCTAATTTGGATCAGGGTGGATTGACCCCCTCGCTTTGCCTTAGCAAGGGTGCATGTAAAAAAAAGACCCCTATTTTGGGCTGTTCTAGGGTATACTCTTGACCTCTCTGAACTAATTTAGGGTCTCTGATTGCAAGAATGAATTAAGAATTTGCAAAAAAATTCATGTGCAGAAAATAAATAATTCCAGAGTTTGCCCACAGGGTCGAGCGAGGGGGTCAGTTCACCCTGGCCCTAATTTGGGGCCTCTGATTGCAAATATGAATTCAAAAATTGCAAATTTTATCATGTGTGGGAAATAAAAAATTTCAGGGGTTTCCTTCGGGGACAAGCGAGGGTCAGTTCACCCTGGCCCTCTTCTTCTGTTTCTAAATGACGGATATCAACTGAATGTCTCCTTTGGAGTTTTACCGAAGGACAGTAACCATGGTAACTTACTCCGTACTTATTATTTTATTGAGAAATGAGAAACAGAGGGACTGCAGACGGAATCATTTCATTTGTTATACCGAGCCCATTACCGGTCCATATACCGTGCCTCCCTTGCACCATAACAAAAGCTTGGTGGATGGGGATGAAGAGATCATGAACAAGTGAAGTGAAGTGAAGCGAAGCTCCTAAACCCAAGAACAGCTGCCGTAGGTGCCAGTGGTGAAGATTTCAGTTGGAATTCACATACTAAGTGAAGTTATTGGATGGGTTCAATCCAGCCAGTGTTGTTCGAGATATAATAATTGTAGAAGAAGATATAATTATCTACAAAGAAATCTTAAGGTAGAACCACCCATTACCAGCTAGCACCCATCGCCAATCAATAGGGTGGCAAAAACTCAAGAGATGTTGGAACCCATTCCTGTTTTTTGGGGGGAATGGCTATAATAAGCTTCATAGTTTGATGGTTGTGAGTAATGGCAAGACTAGAATAGGATAGCCAGGTGTAACGTAATTGAGACCATGCCACATTGGAAATGGTGACATTGGAGATTGGAATCGTAATGAGCAGTGCCATGCTTTGATAACCTCAAGTATTGTATTTGTAGTATATTGTTCATGATTTTGGACACATGTATGGTCATTGAAAGAGAGCGACTGAGCGGTTTAGGGTTTCAGGAATGGGTGATTTACAAATTTGCATTACTGATTTTGGAAGCATAACTTGTTGTTGTGAAGTGTCTATGTTCACATCGTGCCTTTCTAATGTGCTTTGGAATTGGTATGAGAGAAGATTGTTCTTTGAGCTACGATTTTGCCAAATTGAAGTCAACATTAGTTTATGTAAGTCACAACTTGCTTTATACATTGTTTTATCTATAAGTGCAGTGAACAAGGATTCTTTAGTTGCGGTTAGTACTATTAAACAACCATCTTAGTGAATTAGTGAGTGCATGAAATTGCAAACACTGTGAGCAATAGAAGAGAACATAACAGAATGGTGTTTCGAGCAACATGCTTGACAAATGAGAAAGACTATGACTTCATTGTGGATGATGGGCAGAGCAGCAACAAGGGCTCTGAGTGGTCCTTCGACAAAGAACCAAGAATTGGTAATGAGTTGCCGGACTATGCTGGCGTAGAAGTTTTGTTGCCAAATCGGCACACCAAAAGTAATGCAAGGGCAACCAACATCCAAACAACAAGAGCGAGCAATAGGCGGACAACAACAAGGACGACCACCATCCGAATAGTAGGAGTAACACCAAGGACGTCTACATCTGAGGTAATGTTTGCCAATTTAAAGATTAGTTTTTGCAAATTGCCAAAGATCATTATTCATTTGCAATGCAAATATCCATAAGCATTGAATGTTGCTTCAAAACGTTCATCCTTTGTCATGAAAAGGTTCAAAGTCTTAGTTCTTCACCAACCATATCTTTTCTTATAGGAAGTAGAAATCCATTGATTGAAGTGTCTTTTGAAAACTAAACACCACTTGCTCCCAACTAGAATTTGTTCTTGTGTGAACACAAATCCATTGATTAAAGTGCCGTTTCAAAACTAAATGAATTAAAATGGTGTTTCAAAGTTGAAGAGCTTATTGTAAGCCTAGTACCTGCACAGAAAAGAATGTCGTAACCTTTGAAATGTCGCATCTCAATGCACTTACAATGTCTCTTAGAAACACAATTACACAAACAAAAGGAAAAAAGGCCTTCCTTATTTGCAAGTTTACCTTCCTTTTCCTTCTGTTTGTACAATCTTTTGCTAGCAGAGGCAATTCGAAGATGGAACCCTTAGCTTGGTGAGCACATGTGCATGTCGGCAAGGCAAACAAAGCGTTGTGAAGAACTTCACCAACCGTACAAGGATGGGATCTGGCCTACCTTGATGGAGCTCTAGAAGGCGTGGCCAACGGTCCTCAACGTCCAGCGATGAAAGAAGTGTCGGTAGCCTTGAAGCTGTTGCAACCACAAACAACAATGTGCAATACATGAATATGGAGAGAACTAATTGGAGGCAACAACACCATTCTATATGGAGAGAAATGGTGAGAAGGAAGACAAACATGTGGACAGACGAGTAGCTAGAAGCAGCATTAGTAGAAATAGAAAATGGAAGTACCATCAGGGTTGCAGCACAGAAATTTGTCATACCTTATTCTACTCTCCGTGAATGGAGCTATGGAGTGCGCACTTCACAAAAACACGGTGCTCCCTTTGTCCTCACTCCACAAGAAGAACATCAATTAGTGGAATATGTACTTGCCATGTGTCACATGGGATTTGACTTGATTACAACAGGACTACGGCTGAAAGTCTATGAGATGACAAGCAATAGGTGCACTCCATTCCGCAATGGAGTCCTCGGAAAAAGCTGGCTCAAGTGGTGGCAACGACGTCACCCTGAGCTAACACTACAAGTAGCTGAAGCATTGACCTTGTCCAGTGCTCAAGGCTTGAGCTCTGCTAATGGCAACACATTTTACAATTACTTAGAGTACCTGTACACAATGAAAGTATACTCACCAGATAGGATTTAGAACTGTAACGAATTAGGGGTGTAAGCAGGCAAATATGGTAGGGCAAGCGTGATAGCTCGAAAAGGGACCCGCAATGTTCATTCCATAGTGCCAGACAATAGGGAATGGTTGTCTATGTTGGTCTGCATCAACGCAGCTGGGGGGTCCATTCCCTCTTATTACATATTTTGTGGTAAATGCATTCGAAAAAACTATGTTCAGGTGTGTGAGCCAGGAGCTGCTATGGCTGTACAAGAAAAATCTTGGATGACATCATAGTTCTTCCCAACATGGCTATCACATTTTATCAAAATTGTGAATGAAATTGGAGGGATTTCACTACAAAGACGTCACTTTCTAATTTTGGATGGTCACAGTAGTCACATCATACTGGAAGTGGCATGTCACGTGAAGTCAATTGGATTGGACCTTGTGACACTTCCGTCACATACTTCACATGCCTTGCAATCCCTCAACTGCAACATTTTCAAACCTTTCAAGCAACACTTCAGAGCCTATTACGACTACTGGACTAGCAGGAATTTGGGGGACTCATCATCAAAGGAAACTCTAGCTCGCTAGATTTTCCTTGCTTTAAGGAAGGCCCTATTAGCCCAAAACATCAAAAGCGGTTTTTGAAGCATTGGCATTTGGCCACTAAATTGGCAGGCTATCCAAAACCAATGTCGTCCATGAGAAGTTTATCAGTAGGCTACAAACAACAATTTTGCCCTTGAAATCAACGAAGTAGAGAATTTTGAAATGGACGAAGAAGAGGGTGACGAAGAAGTATTTGCTTCTCAAGACCTTGCGGCAAGCTAGAAGAAACATAAAATCCTTCAATGGAGCATTTTTTGGTGGATGGTGATCTGTTTGACCCGCATCAACAGTTGGAGGTGGTTGGCTTGGACCGCACTATTGATGCCATTGAGTCCATCACACACTTCTTTGCCGTGCCAACACTAACACCACGAGTCAACAAGAAGACACGAGGTCAAGCCATGGATTTCACCAAATCGCTATTGTTAACGTCAGAAGAATACATCAATGTTGAAGGAAAAATTAAATTGTTAATAGCTCTAAGATGGAATTTAGACACATGAATCCCAACAATGAAATTGTTCTAACAATCATACAATTCAATTTGTGATTTGTTTTTTAAATTGTGAAAATTGAGTTAGAAAACAAACCTAATATATGATTTTCTTAAAAAGTGTCTATGATTGCCCCAAAACAAGAAGCTCCATAAATTTTACATCACTAATCAAAATGGAATGAATCAGAGCTTTTTATGTACAAAAAAAATATAATCTTTGACAAAAAAAAAAAATTATTTTATTTAAAAAATTTATGGGTTTATTTTTCTTGCCAATGACCTAAACTTTGGACATGTTGTGGCATAATTTTTGCTCTTGGGTATCAATTGATTTATAAAATCTATATTCCATAAAAACTAATGAGTTTTTCTATCTTCGGAAAAAGTTTAAAATAACTGCACTAAAAATTGAGATCACCTACCCAAACTTTCATTTGTCCCTAAAAAGGAACAATGGGACTTTAGGGGTTAACCAAGGAGAAAATTACATTTTATCATCTAGATTTATAGAAAGTTTTGAATAATTCTATTTTGATTAATGAGATGAAAGTTATGAAATTTTTTATTCAACATGTATTCATTGGAATTTCTTATCAATAATAAAGTTTGAGGTTCAATTTTTTGAAAAAATAATAAGATTTAAGATGAAAATTGATTAATACAACATTACCCCTATTGAAAACTTAGATTTGACATTTTTCAAATGGATTTACATAAGTACAGGATTTTCAAATATAATATTCTCCATTATCTTGTACAACTTTGCTTTTGTTGAATGTAAAGTATTTTTTATTGAATTTTTTTTATACACATTCAAACTAAGCTTATTTTCTTGACATATTGTTGTTCAATCATTCCAAGTTGCAAGACGTACTCATTTTTTAACCCCTAAAGGACCATTGTCCCCTCGAAGGACAAAATGGATTTCGGGCAAGTTCCTATGATCTCAATTTTCAGTGAATTTTTTTGAAACTTTCCCATAAGATAGGAAAACTTATGAGCTTCGTGGGAATATAAATTTTATTTCAATTGGTGCCCGAGAGCAAAAGTTATGGCATCTTAAACATAATTTACACGTCACCGGGCAGAAAAATAAATCTACAAAAATTTGAAATTAATTTTTTAATTTTTTTCTTCTTAAAGATCATATTTTTGTCTACATGTGAAGCTTCAATTCATTCCATTTGGATTAGTAATGTGAAAGTTATGAACAATCTTGTTTTTCGGGCAATTTGAGCATCTTCTTGAAAAAATAACTTATAGGATTCAATTCTGAATGCAATTTTCACAATTTTTCAAAAAAAATTGTTTGACAAGGTTAACTTTTCTATTTAGAACAATCTCACCGTTGAGATTATTGTGTTTCAATCCCATTTTAAAGCTATTAAAGATTTAGTTTTTCTTTCAATCTTGGACCTACTTCTACTGAACAATTTTTTAAAGAATGAAAATCAATCATGTTTTTTTTTTTTTTTAATTTCTAGACTTTCAACTCAATTCTTCAACACAAAAAATTTTAAATTCAAGGTCCATGGTGTAATTTTTTTCCCCAAATGGCATTCAAAGTCATCTGAAATTGCAGGCTAGTGTTCAAAAAAACTTTCTTTTTTCAACTTTGAATGTTAATATCTTCCAATCTGTACGGTCAAACTCCATGAAATTTTTACCAAATTATACTAGACTAGTAAAATACAAGATCCTACGGTTATATTCTAAAAAAAGTATTCTTTTTATTTTTTTGGATGAATGAAGCAAAAATGGCAGTTTTGAGTAGTTTTTGACAGAAGAACGGCCCTGGTCCTTTAGGGATTAATAGAAAGAGTTAAAAGAACTAGTTTCTTTCCTTTGACCACTAAGATCATGCAATCTACAAGGTCAAAAGTTTGATAAAAAAAATTAGTGCATTAATTTCCGGAGTAGTCTAGTCTAGTTCGGAGTACAATTTTGTATGATTCCTGATTTCGCCGACTGATTGGCTGATTTTTCATTTTTTCATTTTTTTTCATTTCATTTTTTTTGGATTGAGTGCACTAAAAAAAATGTCAATTTGGTGAAATAACTTACAGTCCCAGACCTTCCATTCCTGAGTTTTAAGGATAAAATGAAGTCCAATCTCAAGTAGCCAACCTCATTTCGACCATTCAAGCAATTTAGTATAGTTCCAGTATGCATTTGATGAGGAGAAAAATCCCCCATGTACAGAAATAGATTTGAAGTAGGTTCCAGAATTTTTTCTTTTTTTCCCCTCAAAAATGAAATAATTATGAATTTTTTTCGTAGAGATTCCTTTTAATCCATTTTTGTTATATAGGGTACTACATTTTCAACCATAGGCTGATTACAAAATGGACCATGCTTCAAAGTAGGTGATAATTGTGGCTTCAAATGCACATCTTGTAATTATTGTATGAATTCAATGTACACCTCCCTGACATTTGTGCTACATGAGCTGTCACCTAACCACGTGAGCTGTCACAAGTGATCAGAAACAAAGCAGTTTAACTAACGAAAATAGGTTAGTGGTCAGAAAGAGGTTTGCTACCTTAAGTAAGGTAGAACCACCTGTAACCGATAACTTAAGCAATTACAGCATTATGTGGAGTACTGTAGGGCAGAAAAAACATTTTCCTAAGTGCAGAGATAGAGAAGAGGAGGATTGCTGAAATTTTGGTAATTTTATTGCCTACATCAAAATTACTATAAATTTTTGAAGAGACAAAGTGGTGTCAACCCATGGCCAGTATATAGGCTTCTGCAAAACTAATCAGTGAGGCAATGCTTATTCCTTAGTGGAACATGCAAAATGACAGCTATGTGTTATGGTATTTAGTTAGCTTGTGGGCTATGGTAGGTCATGCACTTTAAGTCAAAAACAGTCAGAAGTGGTTGTTGCACTGCCAGAAGAGTTCACTGTAACCCTCCTTCGCTGGACATATTGTCGCTCATAGGTGTAGCCATTGATGTGCCTGCAACAACTTCAAAACTTACTTCAAAGGCATTTGACTGTCACTCACGTTCTCGCCTATTTCTAACACCACCAAAGTTTTCGGAAGTTGTAGCAACTGTAGCAGCAATGGTTACTTGTGTCAAAATCCAGAGTGGGAAAAGTTGCATTGTAGGTGAAAAGTAATCGTAGCTTGTGGAAATTGGATATGGAAGGCTTGCTTGTGGTTTGGTTGGTATTGGACAATGCAAAGGGGTGACAATGTGTGGATATAATTGCCAATGTGATGCAGAAGTGGTGAAAAGAGGGAAGGACGTTGGACCCAAGTAAGGAAAGCCTACCATGCCTACTACATCATTTTTGTTTGTAGGACTGCTGAGAGGATGCATTTGCTGGCATGGGCGTCCCTCTACTGTTGCAGACTACTTCATCCATTTTGTAAGGAGGCGCTCTGATGCTTTCCTATTTTTTTCTGCTTCGTGATGTGCACTGTCTGCTTGGCGTCGCGTTTCTTGAGCCACGCGTATCGCTGCACACTCACGTTTTTCTTCCTCATGTTGTACAACTTTCAATTTCTTTCATTCTTCCTTCTCTACACGATTGCGTTCTCGTTGTTCACTAGCATCATTTTCAATCTTGTATTTACTTTTACTTCTTAAAACAATTTTTTATGAGTATGAGAATCATGAAGAGTTTTTTTGAATTTTTTTTCCTAAACTGTCAATTCAATTCTTTAACATAAAAAATTTTAATTAAAAATTTATAGTGCTAAATTTTAAGCTAAGAAGTTTTAAAGTTGCTTATACTTTGGTCTTGTAAGGTGCAAAAAAAAAAGTTTTCTTCTCTTTAAATGCAAATATCTTGTAATCTATGTGGTCAAAGTTTTTGAAATTTCTTCTACATCTTCTTATATTAAATTAGAGCTAAATTGTCCAATTTGATATGTAGAATTTTTTTTCTTCCTCTCTTTGCAATAGAAATGGCAATTATGAGCGGGATTTGATGAATAAAAGGCCTTGGGACTTTAGGATTTTAAAATGATGTTTTTTTGTAAGTTACCCAACCTACCTCTACTTCAAAAGAAAGATGTTTTTGAGATATTTTTGGAAGCTACTTTCAAAATGGTTAAAATATATAAGACTTAAAGATGGTAGCAAATTACATTTCTATACTAAATTTTATATGATTACAACCACTTTTATCCCAATTTAATCCTATCTAACAATGAAAATAGGATGAAATTCCAATTTTGTCCTCTAGAGGTCAAGATAGCTAATTGACGTTCACCACCTCAATTTGTAGATATTGGTGGGATCCAAGATAAATTTGTACATCTTTATTGCTTCAATCAATCTTTATGAGAGTCAACATCTATAAAGTGGGCAAATAATGAATGTTTTCAAGAGCATACTACAAAAGCTATTCAAAGTAGATGAAGTTACATCCAAATATCTTGAAAAAATAATTTTTATTTGTTCTTCAACAATATTTATTTTTATAAAGTCAACTAAGTTAAAGTGTCACATTTTCGGCATTCAAAAAATCCACATGTATGTATATAAAGGTTTGAAATTGGCAATGAAGCTATTTTTTGTCTCACCACTATTATGACACTTCACTTCACGCTTCACCTTTAGTTAATCACATTTTTGAGGTTCTTTGTTATTGATCCAATCTAGTTTACCTCTAGTAGTAGCACCTTTTCCTTGATGGCATTTGCCACACACTACACAATAGAACCTCAATTTTGATTATTAGAGTGAGTACTAAAATAATTGTAGAATTATGAAATTAGTTCTTGAATCACCCTTTAAATGCATATATATAAGAATAATAGGAAAAAAACAAAACATGCTATCTTGTAGAAACTTGATCTTCAAATTGAATATAACAAGAATATAAGAAATGAAAGTTACCACAAATATTCTAAGAAATTCCGCACATATAAAAAGCTTTAGTATCAACTTCAAAATCAAGAATTTTTGCTAATTAAGAATAAAAACCTCTCTATCACTTAAAATTGTACACCTACAAACTAAGATGGAGACAACTAACAAAGTGCCCAAACTAATGATCTCAGAAGATGATAGGACTTCACAACTCATAGATAGAATTTCCTTCAAAATGTTCTTGAGCTTACTTTCCTTTTTAGTTGCAATTTCCACCAATTCATATAAATTTATGTTCACCTGTCAAGTCTTCTACTAATGTTGAGATTGAACTTCACTTGTAAGCCTATAGATTTTGATGTTCTTTGTGATATAAGTTGTAGTAGGCTATATGTCCTACTCCATATAAAATTCGTACACACTTCCCTTGAAGTGGTTTCAAATATTTACAAGCTTTTGTTCTACAACAAATACCTCTCTAGCCTTTGTTTTCAAAAACCAAACAATTTCAATACAAAAGGTAAGCTCTCCTTCCGCCACGTGTTGTATACATATCTTCAATACAACTACTTGACTAGTCAAATTGAAATCTATAAGATTATATTGAGGCAAGGAACAAAGTTTTTCTACAACCTCTTGTTACTTATTCTTGATCATTTTCCACCTACGTACAAGATAATCATGCACTTTGAATACTTCCTTACCTTTTTTCTTATCCAACATGATAATGCTCCCAAACATAAAGCAAAGATCATTCAATTTTTTTTTTGGAACAACCATTTATCAATCTAATCTCTAGACTTCAATCCCATTGAATATGTTTGGGCAATTCTCAAACATCATTTAAATTTCTACCCAACTCCTATTAGTCTTCTTCAATAGTGGGAACAAATAGAAGAGAGTTTTTGAACCATCATTGTATGCTAAAATGCCAAATAGAATTACAATAGTTTTGGTCACTTATGAAAAATAAGCTAACTCTTAACTACTTTATACATACCCCTCATAAATGAAGCCTATGTATATATCTAACTTTGAAATTATATATACTGACATTCTAATTGCAATTCACTTTTGATCTTATAGAAGTTATATTCAAAATTTCATACTTTAATCATACTTACAACATTTTCAATTTTTTAAGTCAATTATTTAAATCAACTCATTATTGAGGTCACTATATTCATCACTTGCAAAAGTACAAGGGTAGCTCCTCAAGAATGTTATCTATGAATGAACTTAATTCTTAGAACCCTAAGATATACAAAATATTCACAAATTTGCATGGATATTCACAAATATGCATATATTGGAAGCAAGGTAACTACACCTAAATGTGACCTACTTGCAAATCCATCCCATCTAGACTCTTGCCTAAAATGTAAGCCCTCTAAACATTCTTGTAAACATTCTTGCATAGGATCAATTTTAGGCACATATTATCAACATTTTGAAAACTGATTCCATACATGGTGTAAAAAAATGCAATTTAAGGAATCTAAAAAACCTTTCTGAATACTCACAAAACTCAACAATAAGTTTTTCAGTTCAATAATATCAATCCCTTAATCGGACGATTTACGGTGCTGTTACCTAACATAGTGTCACATACGGCTATACAGATAGCTGCCAACAACTGATTAGAGTTTAGAACTGTATTGTATTCTAAGCCATTCTATCTGCTACACAGTACCCACTTTAGCAACCATGCACGAAGGCAACAGAACTGACATAAGTGAATGTTTCTTATGGGGAAATGTACTGTACAGTGCAAAGACCGTCCAAAATAAAATGGAATCCCAGCGAGTCTCAGTAGATTCGTCCTCCTTTGCGAGTCCCACTACATATACTAACACTAAGAAGTCCAGGGCTTCCTAGCTCTTGTTTACATCTTCAACATCTGTACTTGTTGGTAGCGGAATAGAGATAGGATCCTGGTTCTGCCAAATATGTCTATGACGAGGGCATTTTTTGTGTGTCGCCAAATTCTTTGAACTCCCAGTAAAAGAGGTTTCTCCTAAATTTGAGGAATCGGAATTTAGGCAACTAGTGCTATGCTACTAATGTGTCACCCGAGAAAGAAGCCCAAGTTCCGACTCCCTACAATTGCTAGTGGCATAGTGCTCCTATATTTCTTTAGCAAAAATTAACCATTACAACATGCACATGAAAGAAAATTACCAGAAAACCATCAGAATTGGCATTGGGCCATATGCTGCAGGTTGTCATTGTCGATGTCCGCTTGGTAGTGGGACAACACGACTGAAAGGGACATTCCTTGTCGGCAGGCCAACTTGGCCATCTTCTTCGTCACCATCAAATTCCAGTGAATAACTGCACCCCAGAAGATTATCGAAACCATTCAGAATTTCCAAGAGAAAACAACGATTAAGAAGAATCACTACCTGACATTAAAATAGCAGATCAAAGACACTAAAGGCTTGAAAAAGCCGTAATGAACGTGACAGAGCTAGCTTAGTACAAAGCATTTAAAAATTAAAAATTAAAAATTAAAAAAGTTAAAAGGTGATCATGCACATGCACATGTTTGTTAATGCATGAGGTACTATCAGCCACAATTCGGTCAAACATCAAAAGAAAGATTCATTCTAGAAAACGAGAAATACAGGCCAAAAATATTTAATTTAAATGGACGAATGAAATTTCTTGACAAGGAAGCTAAGACTGAAATAACAAAGATGGTAAGATAGGGTATTCAGGAGAATGAAGGGACTTACTCATCGCTTCGTTTCTGCCCACCCAACGCAGCCACATCCAAACAGCATTGCAGAGAATGAGACAAGAAAATTCAATATAGTTACAAAAGGATTATCAAGCTATTCTTTGTATTCAATGTAATCAATATCGATGCAGTGAACGTCTCATAAAAAAATTCACAAGTTACGCTCTCTTCGTGCAAAGGAAAGGGCATCGTACTTGTGAGAAGACTAATAGACACAAACATGGAGCCCAAGCAGGACAACCCCTAAGTTACAGTCTGTTTTAAACAACATCATCTTGAACTGAGATACACAACACTATGAGAGACTCAAAACATAATAGAAACCTGGATTCTTTGAGTTGAGTGCATCCACAATAGCTAACTTAAGTTAGCGGGAGCAACAGGCTTCCATGTGGACACCCCAGAGTTGGACTGATCTCACCCGGGTCTCACCAAAATCAGAGACTCAGAGGCAAAATGAGAAGTTGAACTGGTATCTAAAATGAATCACTATCCAAAATTTTCTGTAGGAATATCTCATACCAATTCAACACTGGAACGAACAGTTTGCAAAGGAAAAAACCTTGAGTACAAATGAGATGTTTGGGATCTACAATGTCAATAGCACTTGGGATAAAATTTGTACTAGTGGCGCAAAATCATCTCAAAGCTGTCGATGAGTCTTTTACCTTGCGCTGAGGTGCTACAACCTTTGCCTTGTACAATGCAGTTGTGCCAGGGTAAACAGCTAACACTGAAGACCCAATAGGGAATTCTGGTGCGTTTGACGCGTCCGATCCCTTCGTAAAAGGAATGATACATGAATGGTGTAGCTTGTACTTCCTGAATATGCCACACAATTAGAGTCAATGAAAACTGCTTGGAATGACTGCTAATATGAGGTACATGAAAACAGTGCATATATCTTGCGTATCTGGCATTCATAAACTGCGATCACTTGCTTCTGAGAGAAAGTAGAATCTCTGCCACTACTCATCTCACAAGTATTAGGATACACTCTACAATACGCAAACACTACCAGTGCAAAAACACAGATGACAAGCAATAAAATTCCAAGTGTATGACGTTGGCTTTTTCAGGCCCCGCAGCAACCATCCCTGACACACATCCCGGTGCATCAGAAAGAAAGCACAGTTCGGTTATCCCCTACATGACTGAGGGGTGTTTTTTGGGCTTTTCTCAATTTGGGCAGGCAATTGCGATCTCAATCTCTCAATCCTACGCTAGGAATTTTGCACATAGATGCACACAAGGATTTAGAATCTGTGTGCATCTATGTGCAGAATTTGAATTTACAAAGGCCTACCCGAAAAATGCAAAAGCCCAATATGGGCTTCTCAGTCATTCAGGGGTTAAGAGAAGGCACCTTGTTCCATTTCCTTCGTCGTCCGGTTCTTCGTCAATCACTTCATACCTGCCGAACGGTACAGTACGTCATTCTTTGATAGAGTTTATTACTATCTCACCGAAATTCCAAATCATTGCAAGAAACCGTGCTAACTCACTACTAGAACATACCGAGGTATTCTAAAAAACATAGCAGCGTTAAGCGTTACCAATTGCGACGCCACCCAAGGCAGTTCCAAAGTAAACCTTGCAAATTGTAACGCTTCTAGGAATCCTAAAATACTTCTGGGTGGTGGTTTTCTACTAGTGACTGTAACTAGATCCTTCACAACTAGACCCCATGTATGATCACTGCACATTACGTTGAATCATGACTATGCACGCAGCTGTTATCCTGACAACACAGGGAAATAAGAGGGTTTCAACTCACTTGTTTACATTAGGGTCATATCGAGTGATTTTCACCACAATCCATTCATGATTGTCTGCTTCGTCATGTGAGATGCGAGCTGCTACCTGCAATAAATAACACTAACTGTTACGATGTGGAAGCTGTGGTTTCTCTAACATCAGCAAAGCCCAACGAGGAAAAACACCCAAGACCTCAACCACGGTATTTTTTCAATTTCAAACACCTCATTAATGTCTTTGAATAAACCCAAAGACTGCAGCAAACACCTCATTAAATCTACTTGACGACTGCACTCTACCGACACCACGTTTTCCTTGAAAGCAGTGAATTTCATCAGAATCGACAAAGTAGTCACATTACACTTCAGAATAGTGTACACCTTAAAAACCATTTCCACTGTAGAAAAAATAAATCTGGACCACAAAATAATTAAGAAACAGACCACTTTTGAAGCAATGAATCCCATTTCCAGACCCGCTAACACTGTCAGATGAGCCCACTTGCAAACATGCCAAGACTGGAAATACATGATTCTAATGTGAGTCACACCCGCCTTTGCAAGCTCAAGATTGTGCACATAAAGAATCAGGATTCCTGTTCTTGTCCCCCTGTTCATTGATGCCAAGGGTGTTCAGGCAACTCCTCAAATTTTTTATGAATTGCATCATTTGGTGGGGTGAGAACGTGAAGCGGACCGAGTCAGCACAAAAAGAAAAGTCAAACCTGGTCTCCAGGTACTAAATTAGCATTGGGTGGGGGAAGACTTCGCTGAGTGGGGGATGACAGTCGCCCTGAATCATCTACCCTAGCTCGCTTTCGTTTCTTGTCATTGGGATCTGCTTGTAACATGAAGCCGCCAATGGTCAATATCAAAATCATCCTTGTAAAGGACAGTACCAATAGACTCCGAAGTCCAAACACAAGATAAGTGCAGTATTACTTCCAATTGAAGAAATTGTCTTCTCCTTATCACGATCTCGAACTCCAATACAACAAAGAAGAAGGTATACCTGGTTTTTTGCGATTGGAAGGCGCTTGAACAGGTATTAGACCGGCCAAATGGTCAATGCAATTATTTGAAACACTGCCACATTTTCACCACATTGATTAAGCCTCCAGCCACTAAAAGACTGGTTCATGTGTATTTAATTTCCATTACGAGATAGAAGCCAAAAAATATAGTTAAAGAAAAAGACCCCCGAAAAGGCCAAATCGCCCCCACCTGGCTTCGTCCTCCGCCAAGCTCTTCGCCTTGTTATACCAAAACCGCAACTTCAGAATAGAGTCGTCTTTCATATTATCCGCATACTCAGGAGCTGAGAAACCCCACCAAGTTGTATTCTCACTCCCAACAATTTTAAACCCACGAAAAAGGCACATACACACATACATACATACATACATGAATCAATGAATCAATAAAACGATCTCCCAGCTCCGAAATATGTGCACATCGAGGGTTTCGAAGCCCCCGACGCCAAATTGGAACTCCCCCAACCCTGAATAAGTGAAGAGCTTGGTTGGAAGAATCGCGAAAAGTCCAGCAAATGAAAAGGCAGGAATCCATCGCAGTCGCAGGACGTACAGGCCTGGAGCTTGGCATGGTAAGTGTTGATTTTGCGGATGTACTGCTCCTGCTCCTTGCGCAAGCGGTCGAGCTCCTTCAAGGCCGCATTGGCCGAGTCGAACGCCATGGCCACGCGTTCCTCCCTGTGGTTTGACGCGATCAGTCCCCAGCCACTGGCAAAAGGAGGTGCACCATGGTCGCCTCCACAGCCAGCAGCGGTCGGGTTGTCCGTGTGCGTGGGGTGGGGGATCGGAAGCTAAGCTAAGCTAATTAAGTCGAGTGCTGGCGATCGATTCAAAAGCTCCACCGACGTCAAGGTGGCTTCCTCGGTCGAGCGCAGGGCGTGCAGGTGGGAACATCCTGGCTGCCACTGCTGCGGCTGCTGCGTGCCGCTGTGTGCCGCTGAACTGAATTTTGACGGAGGGACGACGGAAGTTGAGGAAGCAAGGAAGGAAGGAAGCAAGCAAGCAAGCTACTCAACTGAATTATTTACGGAGTACTGCACAGTAAGTACTCTACTGCTGCTGCCGCAGATGCCGCCCCCGGCGACGCAAAGTGCGCGCGCTGGCGATGATCGGCCTTCCCTTCTCTTTCCCTGCCCTTTCCTTTCTCTGCAATGCCCTACCCTTTCTTTCTCTACCCTTCCCTTCTTTTTCTTTTTCTTTCCCTTCCCTTCTTTTCCTTTCCCTGCCCACCCTCTCAGCCCTTCCCTTCTTTCTCCTGCACTTCGTTTCGTGGCCCTACCGCTCCCTGCCCTTTCATAGCTCTCCAAAAGTGCCTCTAGCACTTCACTTTTAGTAACACCAAGGGTCACACACTCATAGTGTTAGGTTCCAACACTAGTAATGAAGTCCTCATTTTCCATAACTCCCATTGCTTAATTCTCATGAGACATCAAACATTGATGTTCAAGCACTTCATGGTGGCACTACTCACCATCGATGCTAACCGCCATTCAATGATACCAAACTCCCCACTAAGCCCAAGCAAACTCACTTTCGGACTCACCTTGACACTTATTTTGACTACATTGAATATAGAAACACTAAAGTTTCTATCTTATATTTCCAAAATGCTAGGCTAGGTGACACAAGATTGTTGTACATTAGTACCTAAGAGTTGTAAAATTGCATCACAATCTATTGAGTTGAACTATATTTGACAATTAAGAGTTTGTTCCCAAGCCTTTTATTGTCCTTACAACCTTATAGGCTATTGAAAAATAATTACCTTTTTAACAAAACTAAGTTAGACACATATGTAACAAAATGAGGAAATAGTTGTTGAGGTGAACTAAATGATTCATAAGTCTCATCTATATATACTATGGGACTCCAAATAAAAACATTAGATGAGATTCACTTGCTCAACAAGACCGCAAGTTCCCTAAAGTTTTTAGATTGTAGGTACTCGGCCACAACAACAATATGACATGGCAAAGTCATTGTCATGTCGGATAATAACAATAAATAAAAATTTGGATATTTTTTTAAAAATTAAAAAACTATTAAAAATTATTTTTTAATTATTCTTTATTCTAGTCAACAATGGCTAGTTTATAGTATGGAAAAGAGGTCTGAAACAGCCCTCCAATGTCCTCCCGAAACATCTAATGTAATATCACAATTGTAGTTGAAAAAAATTGAATGGAAGTCATAGAAAAGAAGAAAAAGATACAACCTTGTGGTAGCAAAAAACATCAATAGGCCAAAACAATTATAACTATGGAAATCACAAAAAATAACAAGAATTAGTGACAAACGTAGTGAGGAGATCAAGGCGGCAAGAGATAAGAGCTCAAGTAAGAGGTAAAAAGAAGAAGCAGGCAAGAAACAAGAAGCAAGGATAAAAGAAGAGGAAAGGCTTAGGTTTTAGTATATAGTTCTTAATTCTAAACCATTGGTTGCTAAATCACAAAATCCTTTTTTATTGAACATTCTATGATTATTATACACTTGATTAATGACTAATCTACAACTACTTTTCACCTATAATACAAATAGTCAACTATATAATTATTGATTTTTGCCTACTCACTATAAGAACCCCCTATTTTTTTGGATGTGCCAAAAAACAAGGTGACTCATTTTTTTTTGATGTCAAGCATGTCGCCATCGATGTCCAACAAAATCCGTTTGATATGATGCAACAAAAACATGTGAAAATCCGAGAAAACATGCCATGTTTTTGTTGTGATGTCTAAACAAAGATGGTGGAAAAAAAAGCGCCAAAATGTGCCACGTGACCTCTACGTAAGCGCCACATGGGCGGGCAGTGCCACATGGTTTTCTTTTCACCTGACCCGGATTTGATGTCAAAGTTGACGTTACATTGTTTGAGAAGATTAATATTGTTTTTATGAACATCAACTTAGATGTCAACCAGAATTTTGATATTGTTTTTGGTGACATTAATTTAAATGTCTTTTGAGACATTTTTTGAGATGTCAACTTTGACATACACCATACATTGTATAAAATACACCATATTTGGTATTTATGTCACACGACTTGAAAGCCAATTATTGTGTGTAAATTGACATGAAAAGATATACTCCCTCCGTCCCATAATGATCTTCTTGTTGACTCTAATTTTTTGTCCCAAAATGATCTTCCTATTGCATTTATGATGTTGCAAATTGGTCAGATTCAATTTTTGATTGCTCTCTAGGATCAACAAAACAATTTTGAGGAATAGCTCCCACTCCATCCATTCAATCATCAATCAAAAGACATGAAATGATTCAAGGTGTCAATCAACATTGTTCAATTTTATTTTTTGCATCTCTTTGAGTATTGTCTAATTGAAGGAGAAGAAACTTTTGGAGTCAATATTGAGGTCCACACATGGGTTTTGGCTTATTCTAAATGCACATAAAATTATAACCTCACACTCAACAACTAAATGCCCACTAGTGCTATTTAAAAATGCCCAAAAAATTCTACTTTTCAATAATTTAAAACTACACTTTGAAAAAGGCTTCTCAAGTCAATGTTTATAGGACACTAAGAGTATACTAAACTCTACCTACCATACGAAATGGGTCTTTAAAAAGTTATTTTTAGCCTTAATCTAGAACATTTTGTCAAACAAGAAGATCATTTTGGGACAGAGGAAGTACTATTTACACAAGTGGGGCAATAGGAATCATGACAAACCATATGGGATATGTAAATTTTCAAAATTACGCAAAGTTGTCAAAGTTAATGTTTTAGTTGACATCTCAATTGATATTGCAAAAAATATCTAGAAGTCTCAGTTGATGTCTCAATTAATGTCTAAAAAAACATTGTTTAAATTTTCAAATAGCATCCAAGTGTGGGGCATGCCACCTCATCCTTGTTGGATGCCATATCAATCAAATGCCACATCAGTTGGCACTTTTAAAAAAAATAGTTTTAAAATTTTTAAAATTTATTTATTTATTTCAAAACTTGTCAAGTGACCACCCTTCCCCTACATTTTACATTCGGTTAGGATTTTACCTCAAACGTAGTAACTTTCTCTAATTTATCCAAAGTTAAATCAAAACCTCTTGCCAACGTGGCATTTCTATGTTTTCTTGGACATTGTACAAAACACAACTACATTTTTTTGATGTCTTCTAGAACATCACCGTCACATAGGATCCAATGTCAATTCTAGGTAGAATTGAGTTTGATATTAAAACATCCAACTCAATTCTACCTCCTATGGTTGCAATTCCATCTTTGTGCTCATGTTTTGAAAAACATCCTTGTTTGTTGCTAATGTCCAAAAAAACGTAGGTTTCTTATAGTGACTCCATGACTACTCAATTATTTTTTTATTCTATGACTCTTATTCAGACAATTGATTCATGACTAATCTACAACTACTTTTCACCTATAATACAAATAGTCAATTACACAATTATTGATTTTTGATTGCTCTACAACTACTCAATTATTTTTTTATTACTATTTGACTAACTCATGCAAACTTAAGGTGTATACATGTGCATCTTTTTAAAAATAATACCACAAGTTAGTTAGAAATTGACCCTAGTCTTTTTACATACAAGATTTATTATCTTTCCACTATTCTATGATACTTTGGAATTCAACAATGTTAATTATTGATGTCCACATCAACCTATGTAATATTCATACTAAATTGTCACAATTCAAGTTGTGACCAAGGATGTTATAGCCATTTATATTCTCAAATTAGACCAATAAGTCCTTTTTCTCCAAAGAATATAACTAGAGCCCTATAGAAGGTTGTATTGTAGAAACAACTAGTAAGGAAGAAAGTACTTAAGAACAGTGGAGCCTAGTTCTATTTTTTATTTATACATATAGATGTCAAAGTGCTTAGAGGTTAAGATGCAGTCATATCATCAAAGTAGTTAGCCAAAAAAAATTTAGATTCTTGGATGAATACTAGGTGCATTCACAATAGTGAGGGAATATCCAAAACTACTTCACTTAAAATGTAATGAAGCAACACAATAAAAAGAATTGCGATGAAATTTTTTTCTATCTCATGGCCCTCTTGAAATCATCCAAAAGACACTTTTCAAAATTATAGCCTTAGGAACCATTTATATTGTATCATATTGTACTCCTAGAATACAAATTGTGTACTAAAATATGGAAAGACATACAATCATATACCATTGGATTGATAATTGAACAACTAGCATCTTTCATTAAAATATTTTTTTAATGGTTAACCCTATTACGATGCCAAAGACTAAAAGTATCCTATGAATGATTTCTAAGAAACTATAGTGATGAAAACCTTAATAGTATATTTTGACCACTTTTTTTATATATTCTTGATGTGAACTTTAGCAATGAAAATGATAATTTTTGAATTCGAATTCAACTAATGAAATGAAGTTTATCAAGTTTACTTTTTAATCCAATTGAAAATTCTTAAAATTCTTAAAATTCAGTATTTTATTACAATTTGAACTTTGGACTTGTCATGTGTTTGATTTTATAACTTTAGAATGACACAATTACTTTTATTTATACCATAATGTCAGACACCCATGGTGAAAAGAGCCCCTTCTATAACTAGCAAATTATGTCATACTTTTACAGCTGATTCCTAATTTTAGGAATTTGGTTGCCAACAATTCCAGTCAGTGCAAAAAATATGCAAAATTCATGGAACGCTTTCTCCAGCAAGCACCCTGGGAAGGGTTTAGGTAGTGGTCTGATTGGTTACATGTTCCTATCGTGACTCACCAATGATTCAGTTCAGCCAAATCCATGGCTCTTTTGCATTCATAACAGGAAAACACACATTACTTCAATACACATGCAACACTGCAAATTGACAGAAGTACACATAATGGCAGTGTCTACGATTGTACAAAGACAGGGCAAAAGTATAGCATAGGACAAATAAATATTCCCCTTGCTGTGAATGGACCCATGGACCCACTTGCATCAGGCACAAGTCACACTCACGTCCAGTAATAGAGAAACAGCATTCCGCAACTGATGTTTTCTTCAAATGCTCAAAAATTAGAAACAATACTGCACCAGAAATACAAGCAGCTGGAAAAATTGTGAATATTTACAGAGCTCGCACAGAGCCCACTGCACACACTGTTTCCGACTGCTGAGAAGATCACCTAGCAGACATCTACAGCACCCTGCACCCCTCAATCAAGCACTCAAACTATCTTTACCAGCTATCTTTTGACACCACAAAGAGTTTGGGTTCCAAAAACATGTGCCTAAAACTATCTCATATTGAAAATGATATTGTTGAGTCTCGTGAGACGGACTTTCATCATATGAGACCAAGATAATCCCTCCAAGATCACACTACAAGTCTTCTGAGGATGCTGAAGTTCACTCATGAAGATTGCAGCGCTCATTTTTTGAGACTGCTCCACAAATAGAAGTTACCGTTAATCATGGATTACTTTTGCTCCAAGATCTCAATAGCCACCCCCACGACCCCCACCATAACCCCCACCATAGCCCCCTCCACCAGAGCTTCTTCCACCGTATCCACCACCTCCTGATTGAGTTGGACAATCCCTAGCAAAATGTCCCGGTTGGCCACACTTGTAACAAGTGCCACCGCCTCCGCCAGCACCTCCACCACCTCCGTACCCAGTAGAACCTCCTCCGCCATAGCCGCCGCCAGCACCTCCACCACCTCCGTACCCAGTAGAACCTCCTCCGCCATAGCCGCCGCCACCCCCTCCTCCGTAACTGCTGCCGCCACCCCCTCCATAACTGCCACCACCTCCTCCAAATCCAGACCCACCTTGTCCTCCGCCAGAGTTTGGACAGTCTCTGGCGAAGTGTCCTTCCTGTTTACATTTGTAACACTCTGTACTACTCCCTCCTCCAGACGCTCCCCCATACGAACCAGCACCACTAGAACCTCCATAAGCACTTCCACTTCCACCGTATCCTCCACCATAACCACCTGCTGTACCTCCGTAATTACTCGGTGACTCCACAGCTGGCTTCGGAGGTGTATAGACTGACGCACCATATGCTGGTGTCGCACTTGGGTAGACACCAGCAACACCCTTAGCTGCGCCGTTTTCTGGGTCTCCTAAATTCAGGTTTTTGATCCAGCCTAGCATTAGCTTGCTCTCTGCAACCCAATCGATACGGTCTACTTTGACCAACGTAGACTTGACTCTTTGCTCATCATTGTATGTTTCTTCTTTAACCTTTAACTTGATCACGTGCTTTGTGAAAGTAAGCTTCTGTATAGCTTCGCTAAATTTTTGTGGTTCATCTTGACTCCACGTAAACAGATCCTGCGCTTTATTCTGCATCAGTTCCTCTCCCCCCTCCTGGAAAACTGTAATCCATGTTGGGCCGGTATGATCCATAACTTGGATGTTGAGCAGATACCTACATAAATACTCAAACCGAGTTAGCATCGAAGAGGTAAAGCATCTTGAACCAGCTAACTACAAGTTCAAAAGAGATGAAGGGGCATTACAATGAAATTGATAAGAATGTCTAGTTAATAAAAATGTGAAGCAAGGTGCTCGGCTGACCTGTAGTCGCAATCGGGTACAGAACGATCACATCTGTCACAACGCCATGTGCCGTCTCCATTATTTATCACTTTCTTCATGCACTGCTTACCATTCACCTCAAGAGGACAGGCTGGATAGCAAAAGTTTTCCGGTTTAATATAAAAGACGGTGGCTCTCACTGTAATCCAATCAGGCTTGTCGCCTCGACCCAGTCCTTCATCCTTGATAGCAGCAACAGTTTTGCGCTGATCAAGCCGCCCTCCACCTCCACCTTCTCTGGATATAGAGACGGCTGCTGAGTTTTTACCCCCTCGATCAAACCATTCCCGCACTTTATGTGCTTCTGGATGATCAGGGTGGATGACCAATTGCGTAGAAGAGATAGTGCCCACAGACTTGCCGCTGAAGTCACTGACTCGGCCTGATTTCACTGCCAACACAGGATACGCCCCTGAATCACATAGGTCTTGTAATTCTTGCCCTTCCTTGTTACAGTAAGCACCCCACATTGTAAGCTCCACACTTTTGCCAGACCAATCCTTCATTTGAAGACTCCTTTTCTGTGTCTCAATGCCATTCTTGCGCAATATAGTGTTGGTAGGATTGATTGACACGACCACTCCAATAATATCTATCAAAGCGTTGTTTTCTAGAGTTTCAACATCAGAAATTGGCTTGAAGTCAAATATTTGTTTGGGAATCGATGAATCCTCATCATAACACGGTTCAATTGTCGTCTGTGATTCCAGAAATATCTCCCAGTCGTTCTTCAGATGGTTATACGTCTTCTGTGCCGCCTTCAAAGAGCCTTTACTGATCAAGTATACCTTACCAACTTCAACTCGGTCGTAAAATTGTTCCACAACGTTATTAAAGCACGTTGCTCGAATCTCTCCACCATCTGCATCCAGCATATCGAAGGAGCAAACTTTACCTTCTCCTTTAGCGTTATGAAACCGCCGAACGTCTGACTTTGCTGTAATCCGAGCTTTGATAGTCCAACGACCTTGGTAAGGATTCAAAGCAGCAATCGGAATAATCCTGGCAGGTGCTTCATTCTTCACAATTGGCCCTCGATTACCGTAAACGGGGGCAGGCTGGTAGGCCGCCATAGGTCGCCCAAAAGTGTTCTGCTGCTGACCTTGCTGACCATAGCTCCCTCCTGCTCCATTCCCAGTGGCGCCCTTTGATACGCCAGGCTCAGGTTTCAGTCCTACGCCAGCCGAGGCATATGGATTATAGCCTCCTGAAGGTGCCTGGCCCATATTAAACCCTCCTGCACCATTATCCATCCCTGTCCCCAGAGTCTGACCTAAACCACTTCCAGCGGACCTGAATCCATTGCCGCTTTTCGCGGCATCCGCCACAGAAGATGGAGCGGAAACACGTGCCGGTGGTTGCTGCTGCTGAACACCCCCAGGACCTGGACCAGGGCCAGAATTAGGAGGAGCTGCTTGTTGCTCTCCACCTGCATTCAGGTGCTTTGGATCACCAATAATTTCGGCCTTCGACTCCACAACTTCCATGTTCAGCACTATGATAATCCTGAGATATATTGGAAAAATGAACCTATTAGAAATCAATCAGAGTTCGAGACCTCTTCAGCACATGGTGGCGTTTAGAAAACCAGATACTTCACAATTACGCTGTAAGCGACACAAGCTAGCCACTTCCAAAACGTCAAACAACTCGCTAGAACCAATCGATACTCCCAAACACTAGAGAGAACGCAGATCAACAACGATAATAAGAAAAAAACAAAGCCGAAAACTCCAATTCTACCTACTGCATTCCAACCATCACCATCCACTTTCATTTCCATTACAGTTATGCTTACTTCCTGTTCTGAACAGTGTTGCATATGTACTCGAGTAACTGCACAATCGAGCCCTTCACTGCCAGACTGTTCTTCACTTTCTCATTTAGCTGTGTCGCCAACATAGCTTGCTGTAAATTTACACCGTCTGAAAGCACAAGCCGGAACCGCTCCGCCGTGGTCTGTGCATTCCCTATCTGACGTATGTCGACAATCTGCAGGAAACATCCTCAAGTAAGGCCAACAAACGAACATACAACTCCACTTCCAACACAAAAGGTTCTTTCACCATTTACACCTCCACATGCAGATCCCTAATCGGCACAATCCACTTCTCTCTATGCATTTCGTCTTTGTTAATCCAAAAATTGGCTACCAATTCCCTGCGGAAGGACCGTGACCACACACAGCGCACACGAACTCTCTCGTCCAACGTTTCCCTCCCAAACCACAAAATGCGTTCTCGGAGACTCAATCAACCTGGAGCACGGGGCGAAGCTCGGTATCGCCATTGTTGAGCGCCAAGATGGCGTTGGACGTGAGCATGAGCGCCATGGCTAGCTGCTGCGGGCGAAGTGTCTCTCTCTCTGTCTCTCTCCCAATGCCTGCCTACCCTAATTCAGGAACGCGGAGGGGAACCCAAGACCGAGAGGGGTTTTACACATGGTGCATTCAAAATGGAACCCCTGGAAGAGAACAGAGCAATGTCTAGGGAGCAACGTCATGGACACGATCCAACCCTAGAGAAAGTCACGCGGGGACGAGCGAGCCAAGGCAGAGCGAATGGGCTGTGCGTCCTTGAATAGCTTCAGCAGGAGGCTTCCGGAAGTGCGAACCAAGCAAGCTTCACTTCTGCATCGACGCCGCAACCACCTCACTCCGCCCCTTGTCGCGGTTCGCCTGGCTGGTTTTCCCGCCGCTTGGACCGACTGGGCTCTCACTTACTAGTAAGTAGTCAGTACTAGTAATTCCCGCCGTCTCTTCATCCATATTACGTCCTTAAAGAGCATTCACCCGAACTTACCTCTCATCTTCATTCATCCAAATATTTTATAAACTCCATCACTCTCATGTCCCCATTCATCCCCATTCATCCCTCCAATTCAATTCTCATGTTCTCATTCATTCATATTTGTTATCGTCTCCATACTGCCAGAATCTGACCTTCTTTCATCCCAAATCATCTTTGGGAATGGCCCTAGTATTAGCATTCTACTATATTTGAGGAATTTTTTGGCAAATAAAGATTCAAAATATTCAAAATATAACATTATGTAGAATGTGTTTTTTTAGTTGTGAGTGGATAAAGTTTCCAAAATTGACTCCATTAAACTCAAAGTATACCATGTTGAATTTTTTAATATTTGAATGAATAGTATGGTGTCTCATTCATATAATGTACATATTCATGGATGTACAAGCAAATAGCTTTATCATTTCAATGGAGATTGTATATACAATATCATGTTCAGTACCAATGGTCAAGTGTATCCTATGTGTGTCTACAAATTCTTCACTACCAAAATGATTTGCATTTTAAACAAGGGCTACACTAAAATTGGTAAATAGTGTTGGGTGATAATTAGTGTTGGTCCTTGATTTTTACCCCAACACTATTTTCTAACTTATGTGTATATAGTGTTGGACACTTAACTCCCGCCGTCAAACTTTGGTACATTTTGGTCAGCATTTTAGCTTAGCATTTCACCAGTTCAGTTTAGCATTTCAACATTAGTTTTAGCAGTTCAGCATTTCAACATTAATTTCAATAATTCAGCATTTCAGCGTTAATTTCAGCAATTTACTTCAGCAGTTCAGCAGTTCACCACAAAGCTAAAATAGTGTTAGAATGAGTAAATAATGTTCTAACACTAACCTTGCAAATCACAATTAGTGTTACATGAAACAATTAGTGTTGCCAACACTATTTACCAATTTTAGTGTAGTGACTTTAAATTTTACTTCATTTGTAGAATATTAAGTGTATTCCTAATTACCATTGTCTAATGAATGGAGGAAAAATTTACATATTCATGCATGTTGGAGTAATAAACCCATTCGAAACCATTTCAATTTCACAAGTTTGGAAATGGTGGTGAGGACATGGGCAAGTGTAAGGGCATCCTCAATGCTCTTTGAAATATAAATTACAACAACAACAATCTTCATGATTTGAAAATAGATGTTTCCATTAATAGACAATATATATTTTCATGTAATAAAAATGTAAGTTTGAACATTTAATGCAAATAAAAGGCTAAATAGAGCTCATAATTAATTGTTTGATCATGTGGCAATGTGGCATGTCCCAAAGGAGTTAAATATTGAACATTCATACCTTACATTAGGCTGTTTGTTTTTTATTTTGTTTTGTTTGTTTGTTATGGTGAGATCTTCCGGATCATGCATCCCATGGTTGTGTTTTAGGGTATTGTTAGAAAGCCCTCGATGAAGAGGGGTGCACGGGCTTTATTTCACAATGTTTGGACCTATGGTAGGAAAGTTATTTAATTTCAATTTTTTTATGAATTACTTTTATTTTTATTTTGGTTGCGGCAATGACACAGGCACACTAAGGTAGGAGGCTCTTAAAGCATGCAGTTAAAGACTGGTTCGCCTTTTCATGTTGTTTCTTGTATAGGATTATTTTTAGCTCATTTTTCAGACAAAGAAAAATAGATTTTGATTGTAATCCAAGTCATTTTGTATTTTTTGAAGCATTTTTGAATTACTTATGAATTTTCAAATAAGATGAGTCATAGGTTCCTATTTCTAACCATAGGTCTTCCATAAATCGTTCACTTACAGTTTTTAGAGAGAAATGGGGAAAGCAAAACAAATGATTGGCTCTTACAATAAATAATATTTTTTTTATTGATCCTTTCAATGACAGTAGAAAGTCCATTTGAAGACCACCTCAAGTCCATTACATATGAGTCTACATGAGCGGTTCTCCAACATTCGAGCCTCCTACCTTACTGTAGCAAGAGGATACGACGACCACTCACTCACTCTCCACGTGTGGATGAAATCTAGAATACATCCACTCAATTCCGTCCATCCATTCTAGTTCCCGGAGTCAGATACATCCCCCCCGGCTTTTCGCGAAAACGGAATATCTCCTTCCTCTCATCACTCTCATCACTCTCCAGGCAAGCCAATCGAAGAATTTGGTTGCCATTCCTTTCCATTGGAAGTTTCCGCAATGTGCTTGGAGATCACTCAAGCTTATTTGTCGAGCTTTCGTTCTACTCGAGCTCCTCTTTAACCAAAAAAAGCTTGAGGGATTTACAGTGCATGCATGACTTATTATACGCAGGCTAGATCATACTTAGAGCTAGTTCTGCACTTCAGTGTGGAGTGTACGTGCATCATAGTCTTTTGTTCTGTACATGGGATCCAGATTAGTTTGTAATTCTCGCGGCCCTTTCTTGTCAATCCTGGGAATTCCATGATGCAATTGCCTCATTGCTTCCAGAAGAAGACAATTAATTAATTGCTTGTAATTCGGCATTGAATTGATTTTGGAGCATCTCATAGAGTAAGCGATCGAGGAGCGTCCATGGGGCAGATTGCGAACTTCCCGAGCTCCTGGAGCACTGTCACGGATTCGTTCATTCTGAGTTCCGATCATCGGCCCAACTTGGGTTCCGATTTGGACCACGATGACATTCCAGTGATCAGCCTCAGGCCGTTTTTCGATGCCCTCGGTGCAGAGCTCACCACGGGCCACGACTGGTCGGCTATGGCTGCTTCCTTGACCGAGCGTTCCGAAGCCCCTCCGCTTCGCTCCCTGGTGGCTGCAATTGGAAACGCCTGCGCAGAGTGGGGCTTTTTCCAGGTCGTCGAGCACGAGGTCCCCCCGGAGCTTCTGCACGACGTGAAGAAGATGGCCAAAGCTTTTTTCACACTTCCTCTCGAGGAGAAGGGGAGAATTGGACGAAGCTTCGACCGCCATCTCGGCTACAATGACTCGGAGCTCACCAAGAACACGCGGGACTGGAAAGAAATTTTTGATTGGGCTTATCTTGGGTATATGGAAATGCCCGAAACTGTGGAAAACGATTACAGGTACCGTAAGCCTAAACTTTCCATCGCTACCTTAGTTTATCTGGAGATATTTGGGAGACCTAATTCAACTCAACTCCTGTGACCTGGGTTACGGAAAGAATTGCTTCAGAAACAGGCAGTCTACTGCTTCAAGAGACTTAGGGGCATTCCAAATGGGTCATTGCATGTGGTCTTATCTCTTCTTCGGAATCTACACAATGATCAACCCTCAAACGTCATGCATCTATTAAGTTTGAAATGATGTCTTTTGGGTATGTAAAGATTACAGGTTGAATATTGAATTTTTAATCAATTGATTTTACCAATGAATATTACCATTGAACTATTAAGTTTGAATTTCAAATTTATTTCTAGATTTTGGATGTTGAGATGAAGTAAAGATTATATTGTTTGGAGCAACATACTTAAAATCAATATTTTGACATGATTGGAATGGAAATTACATCATAGTTAAGGAATAATCAATATTTTCTGACCATTTCGAATGCTCATATCTCACCTGATTTTATTTTCGCGTTTTTCTGTGGATTGGCTACAATTGTCATTTGGTGGCACTAAATTTGAGATTTGTGTCTGGCGAACTCTTCACAGGGGCCTTCGGGTAGTTGTTTCACACCTTCGCTTCACCCACTTCTGCAGTTAGCTTTAATTTTGTCTATGATCTCAAGCCGTTATTAAATCCTCGTCTGCTCGTGTTGTGCAGGAGTGGGAGATACTCTGAAACCACGGCGAAAAGCTACAATCAGTGGCCTGCAAATCCAGAGGGCTTACGAGAAGCATGTGAAGAGTACACGGCCGCAGTGGTCCACCTAGCGAATCTATTGCTAGGCCTCATTACTGTCAGTCTTGGCTTGCCTTTCAATCTCTTCCACCACTGCTTTGACAAGGAGAATACCATCCGTGCTCGCTTGAATTACTACCCTCAATGCCCACTTGCCAGCATGGTCTGTGGTGTCAATAGGTATGACAGTCTAATCTCAAAAGATACCGTATTAACGTAGATTCGCAAAATTTACCGCTGAGTGTTAATTTAATAGAACATTAGATGAATATTAGGATCGTGTAAATCAATGTCAAGATAATGTTGAGGTAATATTAATACCAAGCTGATGCTAACATCAACACCATTACACTAACATCAACTTAAACATTCACTCTGCATGCATGGGAACGATATGAATCTAATGCTTGTTAACATTAAGAACTTTGTCAACCTACTAGAGAAGTGTTTTGTGATTCTATCTGTCCACCTCGGAGCACAGATAAATTTGCCCGGACCCCCCTTGATTTCCTCCGATAGTATATGCCGATATGAGTTGAACCGCGATATGGCTTTTGGCTGATTTTTGAAATCACGGTGTGTTTTTCAGGCATGTTGATTCAGGGGCACTTACGGTCCTTGCACAGGATGACGTTGGTGGTTTGCAGGTGAGAGTTTTTTCTAAAGTCTGAAAAACAACTACTCAAGGCTCTTTTGTGGCATTTTTTATGATTTTATTGTAGATCTTTGTAAGCACTATGTGCTTATTCGTGGTGCGTTCTAACTGTAGTTCATGGTGGCCATCAAAATCTGTAGTTTCCATTTTGCAAGTATATGAAGGTCGTTAATTTCTTGGTTTCATTTCCTTCAGGTCCAGCGGAAGGACGGACAGTGGATAGCAGTGAAACCTCGCCAGGATGCATTTGTGGTCAACGTAGGGGCCATCTTCCAGGTCTGGAGCAATGACAAATACTGCGGAGTTGAGCACCGTGTTGTGGTGAACGAGACCAAAGAAAGGTTTTCTATTCCCGTGTTCTTTGATCCTGATATCAAGACTGATGTATGTCCAGTGCCGCAGCTTCTTGACGAAACGCATCCAGCACATTACCAACCCTATAACTGGGGTTTTTTCCGGAGGACCAGAAATAATGGCAACTTCAAGCAGCTCGGAGAGAACATTCAAATTTACCACTTTGCAATCTAGGGGCTGTCCATCCCATGCATCTGATCACATGAGATTTTATAGTTAGATTTCTCATCGGACAGATTTGTACATATAGCAGCTCCAGCGGCCTGTCTATTCTCAAAGGGTCCCAGACTTGCGATACATCAAAATAGACTATGTAATTATTGATGAGTATTGTAGATATAGATACATTTCTGGAGGAGAATGAACATTTTCATATCTGTTGTATGAGTAGAAATACTAGCGCTATGTTTAAATTAACTCCTGAGAACCCGTGCGACTATTTATTTGCATTATGATGTATTTCTCCTGTGGTTCGTCAAGTTAACATTCAATAGCACAAAACAACTCTTGATTGGACATAAATTCCTGTGTGAAATTTCTAAGTCAAATATAATTACTAAAGATGTCCAGTGTGGGGTGCCTTGCCTTGAAAGACAAACTAGCAAGTGCCACTTTCTGTCTCTGGCTGGGCGGGGCTCAGTTCGTGGTAACCGCGGCCGGCTCGCAGAGACTGCGACATTCGAACGGACGTTCTCTTGTGAGATCTCATGTTCCCAGGACTGGTCTGATCCTGCTCCGTGGTCTCCGCGGCCTTTCTCCGAACAAGGTGCCCACCAGTACTGTACTGTAGTGAGTCCGTGGGCGACTGAGAGCACTGGAGTGCGCCCAGCAGTAGCCCTGCCCTGCCCTGCGTTGTAGAGGAAGGCGTGTTGTTGGGGCGTGCGGACAAGACGGAAACGCACTTGCGCCCTCACTCCTGGGCACTCGGCCATGGTGGCGCTTGTCCTGTGCACTAATAAGCTTACTCTTATTACTCTTCTGTGGTCTCCTCTCCTGCAACGTGCCCCAAAGAAGCAACAGCTGCTGCCCTTCATTTCGCATCCCCAATTTCTACCTCTGTCACAGTTCTCACTTCACTGGCGCTTTAACAGCAGCGGCGGCAGCGTTTCGCCGGTGTGTATCAGGACCATGTCGTCTGCACCCACCGCTTCTGCTGGTCAGACCAACATTTGCTTACGTGCAATACTCTGTCTTTTTGCTGCTGCTGCGGATCACTATATGTTTCTTGAATTATTGACAAGTGTCACAGCTGGAATCCAACAGATGAAGTGGGGCACAATACCGTCCAAGAAATTAGTCCGGATGAGTTTCACCAACCCTTGGAAAGTCGTACGAGATAATGACGCAGGCCACTTGAGTTTCACGGTTCTTGTCAGAATTTCTTATGTTGGATCTTAGTTGTTTCGTCGCGGGATGGGTACATTGGGACCGTTCTACGGTTCCTGTCTAGTACGTACTGTTTGTCATTCGAGAATTAAGATTTGTTTTCGAGGAAACAACTGAATTTTTGTTGTTTCATATTTTGGATACAATTAGTTGCTTCTCCCGCCATTTATAACCGCAGAAGCATGTCCCTACGCTAGCTTAAGTATTTGTTCCTGTAATTGCTGGCACTCTGCAGAAGGATCGGCGCCTCCTACGGACGAATTTTCTCCGAATGGCAAGGCGAAGATTGAACCGGGAAATCTTGCGGCTGGCATTCTGCCTCAGATACTGAATCTGTAAGGTGCAGGCTCTCATGTAGGGATTTTTATATTTTATATTTTCTTCTTTTGAACTAATTAAAAAGATTTCCCAACTTCCAGTTTTGGTGAAGTCGAACTCGAACCAGTTTTGGTTGACGCCTACTCTTTTCTTAAAGAGAAATTGTTCGTTCTCTCTTTTCTGTGTTAGAAGACGTCACATACAATTGTTGAGATCAACTTAATGATTTTGCAGTACGTTTTGGTTAAGTGATCCGTTCATCTTCACTCTGGTGGAAGCAGGTATAACTGCAATGCAACCGCCGCTGACTATGAAATATACGATCCCAAGGCGACATTCGAGGATCCTGTTATGCAAGCCCACGGGTATGCGCCTTTGTCCGTTTGAAATGAAGTGGGTTTGTCTGGATTTCAGTCTATCTATCAGGGATACTTGAACGCGCAAGGGTTTGGGTCATTGGGTTTTCTGAAGACGCTTGTGTTTGGTGTTTCTGTGCAGTGTAAAGCAGATAAAATCGGCGTTTTATTCGATCCCCAAGGTCGTGTTTAACTAATTGGGAAGCTTAGAATACTTTAGTTTACGTGGGATACTCTTCTGCTTATTGTTATCCGCAGGGTAGTGGGAAGGTGAGGGGGGTTCCTTGAATGGTGTCGTTTTTAGATCGATGACCGTAACTATGCGTGTGTGCTCGGATTGTGGACGGTCGACTGATATGTATTCAGGAGTTCTTTACAGGTTTTCAAGGATGCGAAAATGGTCGAGTATACTGTTACAGAGGAGGAATCTGCACCCAGCTCTGGCGAGGTAGCCAATTTGATTCCTCTGGGTTTGCCTGCATGGTACCGTACATGCTCAAGATGCCCTGCTCTGACTTCCACTGGAATTCATGCTTGGCTATGTTGCAGATCAAGATCGATAATCTGCAGAGATATAAGTTGGGAGGGAAGACTATTGATGTGGTGTCCCTCATCTCGTTGCAGGTATGTCAAAAGTTGATCATTTTGCAGTCGTTTTATTATGCCGAGACGTTGTCAACACGTTCTGATTTCTGAGCACCTTCCGCTGGTTTATATTATTTTAACTCAAAGCATGGATATAGCAGTTTCGTTCACGAGGTCTCCTCTGGAATGCGGGCATCCTGTACTTCTTTCACATAGATCTAACTTTTGGTTTGTGTATGTACTGTACAACATCTAGCGGCATCAGATTTTGAGATCTTATCAGCTTTCAACTGACTTGGACTTGACTTTTGTTCTACTTCGTG
The DNA here is from genome assembly GCA_947034895.1 of Rhytidiadelphus loreus. Lineage (NCBI taxonomy): Eukaryota > Viridiplantae > Streptophyta > Bryopsida > Hypnales > Hylocomiaceae > Rhytidiadelphus > Rhytidiadelphus loreus. The sequence goes on along the minus strand of OX344761.1, from coordinate 48,007,237 downwards.
CAGGTCGAAAATGGAAAAGTGGTTCGCCATGTTGACATGTGAGTGTTATCATATCCTCTAGTATCAAAATAGTATAGCCCTCAGCGTGATTCGTGGACAATATCAGATCGTTAGCCACAATTTATAGGTGCTTCTTGGCAATGAAAATCTGTTTGGGGGCTCCACTGAATGTGATAATGAAATGTCTGGACAGGTGGAATAAGAAACCATTGATGGATCGGAACACAATCAAGGTACCTTTGGTAGGTCGCCTGGTGGAAAAACTGCGCCGAGGTAACATGCTCGTCACCCACCTCTTCATGGGGTCTGGAAAGGATCCTACTCCTCACTCTTGATCCATAGAATTCCAGCCGAGCTATGGCAAAGAGAAGCGCAGCCAGGAGCGTGTGTTGGATGTGACTCACAGGAGTACATGTGAGGTCATTCTGCAAAAGAATCTGCCTCTCTGCATTGTGGACAAGCACTTCATACAGGAATTGGATTTCATTTATCATAGCTGCAACAAGATTCGAGCACCTTTCAGAAAATCTGGGAAACACTTGTACCACAGTCTGATGACGATATATGCGGAGTGCAAGAATAAAGTTTCCATTTATTTGGTTGGAAATCTACATTTGAGGGATGTACCATGTATTATAGAGCATCTCCGGTTGGGGTTCACTTTCGTTTTCTGTTGCTCAGAGAACCTACAACATGCACCACAAGAATCGCTAGCACTATCAATATCTCAAAAATCCATACTTTATTCATATAGTGCCTAAAAACTACATGCAAGCATCCATTGCTGACAAGACCCAACAAAAGTAAGTCAATCTATGCTAAGATTATCATTTGGACGCGTTTGGACGCGTTTTAGCAATAGACATCCCTTAACCTTTGGACGCCAAATCAACCAAATTTGGTCACTTTCATCACAGTTCTTTATCAATTTAACTCTACTATTTATCATCCATTTATCAATCAGAGGTATAGTTGAACTCCGTGCAACCTTCCCAAACAAATATGATGATCAAGGTAAAAATGAAGCCTGGAGAGGATTAAACATTCAAAGCTTGCTCAAAATGTTTCACAAATCAAATAAGGCATCCCCTTACAAGTTCAATGTAAAATGTTTCTGCCCATATCTAACAAAACTCGAATTCTGACTCCGCACTCATGCCTCAAGTTACCTGGGGCCCAGAAAATTAGGGTTCGCAGCTCCTTCCTGTCTACTTGGGCTCCGGACTGCTCCGGTGCGTGAATTGGCTGCCTACCCATTGGCAATCAATCCATTTTATGTGTTGACTCGCATTGTGTTGTACTTCATATGTGCATCAATCTGCACGTGAAGGTTGTCATTCTACTCATGAATACAGTGCCTGTAATCAGAACATAAACTCATCAATCAAGTGTTAAAAATGTGCAACACTCCTCATAAAATTAACCTGTTGGATCGAGACCTAGAATCATGGAACATTCAACTGCACAAAGCTCGATAGAAATTAGGACTGGTAGAGAAGAGATCTTGGCATACGTTCACGATTCAAAGTACGCTTGCATTGACTTCTCTCGTCACAAACAAATCATCGATCGGATAGAATTCTCGAACTTCAGAGTTGGGGTTCCTTTGCCTGTACGTCATGCGCCGATTACAACTTCTTTCATTGTTGAAACTCTTGAATTGAAAGTTAGTTGACTTACTCATGAATCTCGTATACAAACATGAAATTATTTGATGGACCGACGGCATTGTGACACTGCATACAGACACCCCAGGCAACCTTTCTATGAATATTATGCAAGTGCTTGTCACTACAAAACTCCGGCACGCTTCCACATATATGCATAATAATTACGCATTTGAAGGACTGATCCATCTACTAAGCGCAAAAGGCATCGCTCCCACCTGGCATGAAATTCACCAACAAAAAAAGGCTAAGAATGTTGTTAAAACTCACCTTTGAGTAGAATGACACGGCAACGCTGGATTTGGAACCTGCCAATCAAAATAAACAAATTTAATTTCGTTCTTGTTAACAAGGCATGTTTTCAAAGCACCCCACCACCATAACAAAGCTATGGCATTCAATTTTTACTTCCAAGGTTCAAAATCTGTCAGATGAAATTCTGATATAATAGCAAATGTTCCAGACAATCATAGTAATTAACACATTTGTTTTGCCTCAGTCAAGGCCAATGGTTCAACTCAACATAATATACAAGCCACAATCCAACTGAAGTCTATTGCTCACAGCAAGCACATTAGTTTGCACCAACGTCACATGAAAATCTCATTACCATCTTGTGATAAGTCTCTTAGTTTACCATCTTTTAGTTTGTTCATAATCCTTTACGTATGAATTCTATCTCATGGATAAATCCTTGGCTACACTTTTGTTGACCTACTTTTTTGGTAATCAAATGAGAGATTTTTTTGGATAGTACATAGTTGCTTTTTCAATTGCTTCATTGACAGGCAATGACTACCTCTTTTTAGTGGATTGTCTGACATTGCTTACACAATGGATTGATTCAATACTCGCATTGAATTAATTCATAATGTAATTAAATTTTGTTTTAATACCCCCCCTCCAACCATACTTATATTTCCTAGACCAACATGAATGAGCAAACGATATGGGTTAATGGCTCATGTATTTCGTATCCATATTTTTTGTATGTATCTGTATCTAGCTCCATATCATATCCTAATCTTGTATCATATCCGTATCCATATTTCTTATTTTCAAGATCAATAATGTTAGAAGAAGAGGAAGGAAAATTGTTTTCTCAAAATCAATGGCTCTCATTTTTTTCTAGTGAAGAGGGGGTTGTTAATTGAACCCAAGTGCATCGCCTCTTTTCAATGGATTGTAACAAACTTGCACAATTCATTGGTTGTGCTTGTTAAATTCCCCCCCCCCTCCCTTGTATTTTTAAGGAAATAGTTGGGACTACAATCAATATGCAATATATGGGATTGTCATATGTTTTTCATATCCATATTTCATATGAATTCATATCATCATATGTATTCCATATATTTTATATGCATAATCTGTATATTTTTGTGTATACTCCATGTATATATTATGTATAATTAGTATTGTGTATTAGAATTAAGTAATCATATCCATATAAATATCCATATCAAGATCGATGGCAATAGAGGGGGGTTGTCAAATTCTTCCACTTCCAAATCAAAGGATTAAATTTTGTAAGAAGAAATTTAATCAATAGTTGTGGGATTCAAAGGAGGGAGGTTCCCTGCTATATTGACGTTATGGATTTTTAATGGGGGGCCAAACATGTATTCACATCTTATGGGTGGATAGTCAAATGAGAATTTTTTTCTTGGTGAGACTATCAACAACTTCAAGAAAAAGCCAACTCAAGTTGCTTTGTAAGTTTTTGACACTCTAATACTATCTACAATGGACCTAACACAAGGAACTTGGACTTCCTTTGGATGGAAATCCTCCAAGTATGGAAATCACTTAGATGGATGGAAATCACTAAGTGACTTCATTCAACTTTGAACCCCCCTCTAAGTATGGAAATCACTAAGGGCCACTTCACACTACGGCCGAAGGTCAAGAGGCCGTGGGATTCTACCAATCAAATTTCAAGAAATCCAAAGTTCGGCCTCTCGACCCTTCACACTAGAAGATATAAGTCCAAAGGCCATCACCCTCCAACTACCTACATGGCAATAAATTGTCTACATGGCGACAGACTCTCAAAGGAAGTTTTGGTTGGTTAGAAATGAATGCCCAAACTATGGTCGAGAGGCCATCAACTTATGACAAGATCTCAACCATTAGATTGGTAGGTGAGACTTCATTATTAAGAATTTGAACTTTGGGCTTGGCCTTTGGAGGCTTTACACTATGGCCGGCCAAGTTAAGAGGCCATGGGAGTTCATTGCCAAGGGTTTGGACATTGGACTTGGCCTTTGAAGGCTTCACACTATGGCCAGCCAAAGGCTCCAATTCCTATTATTTATTGCCTATTTATTGCTCATTTCTTTGGACTCTCAACAAAGTTTGGCCACTCAATGCCATGGCCTCTTGACTTGGATAGCCATAGTGTGAAGTGGCCCTAAGTGACTTTCTAAACCCTCCCTCCTTTGAACCCCACAAACCCTAAACCCTAAACCCTAAACCAATTTCTATCTAAGTCCAAGATGAAAATCCTCCAAGTAATTACATGTACTTAGTGGAGGTTAAAAAAAGACACAACTTGAATCTTCGAGTTGAATTAAAAGGATATCTTACTATTGTATCAAGTTAAATAAATGTAGTCTCGGTTTTTACCTAACTTCTCAAAAACCTAGAACTATAGTATAGGGTTCTAAAATCGTAGGAATGGTCAAATAGTCTAACGTTTTGTAGCTAAAGTCACATACATTCAAGAATATAGGGAAATATGTATGTAAATATAAATATATATAACTTTTTAACTCAAAAATAATCTATAAGTTGGGTTTCACTCTTATTCCCAGGATAAAAATTTAGTGACAATCCTTTACCAATGAATGCAGACATGATGCATGAAAGTCCCAATCCTACGAACCTAGTGTTCTAAGGAGGTCAAAGAGTCTGGGTCAAATAATCAGGTTGCTCAAATCATCTTATGTAAGAAATGCACTAGACCTAATCATCACAAGATAATATTTTAAAAATAATACACATAATTCATTAATTATTCTTTATTATGTTTTGGTCAAATATTCTAGTCAATCTAACACTATCATGCATAATGCAAATACCTAGCGTTCAGTCCACTACATCAAATTTTCTCAATTATGCAAAAGTATGCAGATAAAAATTTATACATGTTAGTCAAATTTTTCTCTTTTTCCTTCCAATCAAATAATTCAAGTTTCCACAACGTTAGTATCCTACATGCACAATAAACTAATTTTTATATGAATGATTTGCTAAAAGTAATCTCTATTATAAATCTAATTCCTACCAACATTGTCTAAATTATCAACAAAACAATTCTTTTAATATTGTGACCAAGGGACCTAAACCCATGTTCTAAACCCTAAACCCTAAGGCAGTGAACTAAGGACCCTATAACCGTGCAATTCAGCCTAAATCCATACAACAGACTAAATCCATACAACAGTATTTTCATTATGGCCATAATGAAAATACTGAAATTTATAAATTAATGGTCAAAGGACCTATAACCATATTTTTGGTCCTATGACCGTGGACTGCAACCCCTATGGCCGTGCGTCACACCCTATTACCGTGGGAACCCTTATTTCGGTGCAGCAAGCTCCACGGACTGCTCCGCTCCTTGCCGATCAACCAAAAAAAATTCCAATTTGGACCCAATCTGATGCAATTTCTGAAATTTCAGGCGGTTCTTGTTCATTCAATCAATTTGGCATATACAAATCTATCCGTGATTCAATTGTGTGGTAATCTTTTCAGAAATTTTGTAAATCGACATTGAAGCCAGTCTAATTGCAAATTTCTGAAATTGTTTGATTCTGAGTTCTTCGTGATTGCAATGACTGAGAGATGGATCACTTGCACACACAAGACTTACCACAAGCAACGAATTCATTAACAATTGGCAATTTCGAAATTCAAATTTGATCAATGAGCACAGCTTGTGAACCTTCGGCAGTAACTTGAATCTCAGATCTCCAATCAATCACTGTTTCGGACCTTGTCAACATCTTAGCCAAGGCACTTTGAAATCCAGCACTCACGATCATTGATCACGAATCTTTGAACTCTAAATTTCAATCAATCACCGATCACCACCAATCTCCCTCATGTCAAAGTTGGGAGTATGTGACTTCTCTTCCCTTCTGTCATGCTCGAATTTTGTACTTGTTCCATTTTGCTTTAATTTCTCCTCCGAGATCTCACCAAGAATCGCACTAGCAATGCAAGTCTGATCCCGTACTAGCAACTAAGGTGCCTCAACTTTCTACCGTTTTGACTCTTCTCTTTCTTCGTCACATCAAGCACTAATCCCGCCTCAAATTCCTTTGTAATCAAATTACCAAATAAAGTTCAATTTCGGTCCAGCACTCAATGTTCATAAATTAGCAATGCCTCACACACAAATGGCTTAGGACACAAAATTCAAACTCTATCCAAAATACTCACAGACAAACAAACAGAAGACAATGTACAAAAAAATAAAAAAATAAAAAATAAAAAAATAAAAAAAAAAATAAAATAAAAAATAAAATAAAAAAATAAAAATTAATAAAAAAAAAATTAAAAAAAAATTAAAAAAAAATATATATATATATAGTGTGGGAGACACCCTTTTGCAAAAGGTGTGTCTCTCTATTTTTTTACTATTTAATTTTAAATCTAATTTTTTAATTAATTAATTATTTTAAAAATAAATAAATTTCTACCCTAAGGTAAGGTCTCCCTAACCTTCTTTTAGATATTTAATTTGCAAAATTAAACTATTTATCTATTTATTTTTTATTTTAAATCATAAATGTCTTCTAATGTTCTAGAATATCTAAATTAAAATATTTTTTTAAATAAAATTTTAACTACAATAAAGTATATCTCCTAAAATAACATTGTAGGGAAATTGGAATTTGAACATATATCCAATATGATATGATTTTATGAATTTTTTTTAAGGTAGGAAATATATTAGCTTTAGGGAATCTAGACTATTATTGGGACTATTATTCAATTGATGCCCAAGAGCAGACGTTATACCTTTCAAACTAAAAATAGTTGAGTCCAGTCAATAAAAATGTAAATAAATATTTTAGTTTTTTGTTTCTCACATATATTTATATCTACTTGAAAAGCTTTAATTCATTCTATTTGAATTAGTGAAGTGAAAGTTACAAAGTCTTGTTTTGAGGACAAATCAAAATATCATCTTGAAAAATAACATACTTGATTTGTATTTGAACTTGATTTTAACAATTTTCCAAAAGATTATGGTCCACTTGGTTGGTTTGCTTGCTAAAACAATCTCACTGTTAAAATTTATGTGTTTCAATTCCATTTTAGAACTACTAAAGATTTAGTCTTCCTCTCTACCTTGTACCTTCTTAGTTTGTACTCCACAATTTTTAAAGAATAAAAATCAAGTTTCTTCTTTGAGAATTTTTTTCTAAACTCTCAACTCAATTTTCCAACTACATAAAAAGTTTGAACCTAGTAAAGATAGTAAGGATGCAATGGCCTAAAAGTATTTGATAGATGACTTTTGTGTAGAATCAAAGAATGCGCCTATTGGTGAATAATCAAAGTATTTTGGTGATAACCTTGGTTATGGGGGGCCACATCCTTCTACGATTAAATTCAAAATCTATAGTGATGTTTTTATAGGTTAAAGATGATTCAAAGTATTTTACCCTAGTATGGAAACTGAAGATGCAAAAAATTGTTCATTTTCACTTTGAATGCTCATATTTTGCAATCTACCCAGCCAAACATCATCTACTTGGTTGGTTATGCCAAAAAATCATTTTCCCCACTCTACCTCCGTACACTAACTCAAGAGTTGAAGATTTGGAATGACTCATTTGTAAAGAAATAGAGTCATGAAACTTTAGGAGTTATGGTGGGAGCACCCATTACCAACCAGGGACCGATACCTGACTTGTAGGATACCGCTATTTCCGGCAAGGCAAAACTTCTTTGTGAATCATGTTTGGGAGTCTAGTTTTAATGACATGCATAATATGCGAGGCTGTGAGGACCAATTGTTGAATGCCATGTATTACAGCATTTATTACTTTGAAATTTGTATGCATGAGTAGTAACTAGTCTCTATGAGTGGAATTGCAAGACTCTAGATATCATGTACTGTTTCGGAACACTTTTTGCCTTCTAAAATTCACAGAAATCTCAGTTTTGCAAATAAAATTCTGAAAATTTTGCAATCCCAATATTTTCTATCTCCACACGGAAAAATTTCAAACGCAGCCAACTGCTCACCATCTGTTTCACAGATGCTTCAGTGACTAGGTATGGGTGGTCCGACCATATCAGTGAGTCGAACACACCGATTCTAATATGACAATTGTGAGGAGCATTAATTTAACTTATTTGGAGATCTACTGTAAGTAAGTTAATAGGTTCACCAGACTTCGTACGTATAGGTCGTCAGGACTCTGCAGGACTGTCATCAGATCTTCAGGATTTCCACTGACTAAACTGAGGCGCTCAGTCTGGCACTCTCTTTGTATGTACTGTACTGTACAGTAAGATACAACAGTATATTTACATCCAAGCATCAAGATCAATTACATGTAGCAGTCAATGCTCCGAGGAGATATCATACAGTGCTCTGATGACGCTCATCATACAAAGCTCCGAATGAACAAGACTGGAGAGCTCCTGCATGTGACTGAGTAGTATTGTTTTCAATGATATTAATTCTAGCAGTGGCCTGTGTGCAAAAATTCCATCTGAATGGACTAAACCGCCACTAGCTGCCTGTTACTCCGTACTAGTTAATTGTATCACCATGGCATTGATAAGCTGCACCAGTTAAGTTGGGGACTCCACTGACGACCGAAACAACAGAGTTATCCCAAGTCGACTCCTCAGCCTTTCTGTTTCTCAAGATTCTCTTCACCTTCGTCCATCTGAATGTTATGCAAGGCGGTGCAAGAATGATTGCGCTTTAGAATGCAGAGCAGCACTGCACCGATGCTTCACTTTGTGGGACATAGGCCGAAGGAAAACGAAAACCCAGCCCGACTGGATCGGAGAGATGGGAAGATCATGGAGCATTTGGAGCTTGTTCTCAGGAAGATGGTGAGAAGCTAGATTCGAGGACCGAAGGATTAACGAACAAGGAGGTGGAGTCTAAGGCGTTGTTGAGGTCACGGGCGTGGGCTCCCACACGGTCATAGCACGCACGATTTGGTTCTTCCATCCCAGGAGAAACCAATCTCCGTCCTCTCCCACACCATAGTCTTTGTGAAACGAGCCCATCATGGATTGGATTTTGGAGATCATAATGGGTGGCAACGGCTTTTGGGTAAACCCAGCTCGCTGCGTGCGAGACTGCCATTGCCTATATGGCTCTGCACGTTCGACTCTCTCCAGTCCATCACACGCGACAATGTTGAGAATCTCTCGCCCGTAAAACTCCCTCTCTAAAATCACTCGGTCTGGGTCGTTCGCTGGCATGGAGACTTCCATGGCCTCAAACATTATGGCGTAATGCTTCATGCTCTCCCTGAACCGGGTCATGAAGAAGGGCGCATTGTAGTTCGCATTCACCGTTAACATCACGAAGACCTGCATAAGACCAGTAAGCCTGATAAGACAACGTTGTCACAGATAAGTTTCAAGAGTGACAATTATATTTGCATCTAGAGCCGCCCAGTTGTAGGAAAGAGCAAGAAAAGTGAACCGCTTGTGCTAGAGAGAAAGTACGCAGTAGGTGGAGTGGGAATGGGCACCTTGGGATTCATGCTTCGGATCCTGTCCAGAACAACTTTCCTAGGGCTGGCAGCTATTATCGATTCGTCCAGGAGATTGCGAAGCCTGTAGTGGCAATTCACTGCCAACACCTCGTCCTCCTTCACACCCAGTTGGACGGCCGTTATGGATTCCCATTTGTCAGCCAGTGCATTAAACTCAAATGGCACTTCCCACAATTTTGCAAACTCTCCCAATCTGCGGCCAACTTCTAGCATTCTCTTAGAGGGCTTATTTCCTGGTTGGGGTAGCTCGATACCTGAAACCAACAATAGACTCTTCTGTTAAGACGCCATTCCTAGTCCCGAGTTTCTCTGACTATCTGAATTTCCTCTCATCCTGAAGTTGGATCGCACGCACTTAACCCCGAAAGGATTCACGGTCATAAATGACCAAATTGAATGATCAGATTGTGAATAAATGACACTTCAGATAGAGCCAAAATTTCTCTCACTAAAATCAGAGAAGAACGCTGCATGCATTAATTGCTCTGAAAAAAATAAATTTGGACCGAAGAGATTCCCAGTATGACCTTAGTACTCTAAACTGCAATTAAAAACATGAGGCCCGATTTGGGCTTCTTGGTACGTTACGGGCTAATGAAGTCAGTCCACAGCTTTCCATTTCATACAAACCCAAAATTGAGAACGCAAATTGCAACAATTTTCAGACCGCCGTACTCACATGTGATGCGCAGGTGCGGCGGGCCCTCACGCCTCTGAGAGAGGCGTTGGATAAGACACGGCCATTGCACTCCATCCACTGTACCGTAATCGACCAAATGTACTCGCTCTGCACCTTCAAAGGCATCTAAAATAGATTTCGTCGAGAAAAAATGGGAAACCTTGATGTATGGACTGTAGTCAACAAACAGCCGATGCGCTTTCAACATTGTCGCAGTAGAGGGCGTGTTGCTAGTGATGGCCGAGTAGAGCTGTGCACCCGTTCCTGACATCTTGGCAACCTGCATGCAGGAAACCTTGTAAGGACGAAACTTGCAGGCCGGACCACAAGAACATTGCAGGAGTCCGAACTTTTACTGGAAATAATTCCGGGATCAAACTGAAATATTCAATCAACGAGAGCTCACAAACCAATGAAGCGTCAAACGGTCTTTACATAAATGGACAGTCCATGTCACTGACTGTATTCTGGAAAGATGATCGTGAAACATATTTGTCCTGTACTAACCAAAGCTTCCATGTAGTAGTACGCCATTCGCTGCAGAGAGTTCCCGTAAGCCGATGAATGCAGTCGTAATTCACGAATCAAGTCGCTCGCGCTTCGCCAATCGTCTTGACTCACGACGAGCGCGCATCTGGACCAGAGGACAACAGTCAGTGCACAGCACAAAGCGAAGTGCACAGTGCTTGCATAGCTAAAAAAACTTATTGCGAATTTCATTTCGCAAGATTTTCAGATCTGAGATTTTAATTCCATTCAAGTCACTCGACCGGACACTGAATTCCATACGGTAGCTAGATTCGATTAGTAGCATGTATGTACCTCAGGAGCAAGCTCTTCAGGTCGACGCGACCAGCGGTGAAAGAGAACGAATCCAGCGACATGATTTCATAGTCGAAATTAGAGAAATCCTGATGCCACGAGGAGCTGTAGGTCGAACGTCGGTCGCCTCCGGATTTCTCCCGAATGCAGTCGAGGGCCCAATCCCAAGATTCATCGTCGTGATCCGTGCAGGCGTCGAGTTCATTGATCCAGGTGCTAGAGTCGACGTTTTCCGAGACATCGCTGACGTGCTTCGTGAGGTTGCAGGTGTACGCGTGAATGAACTTGTCTGTCACGCCTTCCTCGGTGGGCAAGAACCCTGCCGTCGTCCAGCTGATGTCGTAAGCAGGTTCACTAAATTCCCAAGCATTCGGTCCGACGAGCTCATCGAAATCCTCGGCCATGGCCTGACCGCAGGCCAGATCTTCGGGCAACGTGAACATCAAATCTTCAATGGAGACAAGTGGCTCCGTAGCGTTCGAGTCTACAGCATCCACAGCGTCATCAAATCCTCGAATCTCACTGGAGGTGGAGCTACATGCTGAAGACAAGGAGTCGGATTTTTGATAGGAAGAAAAGCCAGACAACGACGAGTTGCTAGACCAAGATCGCTGCGGCAAGTTGGCTTTTCTTGAATATGAGATGAGCTGCGGGAATACCGGCCGCTTGGGAAACTCGGGAGTCTCATGCCTGCTCTTGTGGAAATACAAGTCTTCATGGTTCACGGCATTTTCAAGCCCAGCATGATCAGCCACGATTGAAGAAAGATCCGAAGCTACCTGATGGAACTCGTGGTGATGAGCAGCTGCTGCTCGTCTCTCAGTCGAGAAGTCTTGTAGCATCCCACGCTTCTGGAATTTCGGCGACTGTGAGGAGATTTGCGACTGAAGCCATGCTTGCTGCAGTTGGCTCGCGAGTGGTGAGGATTCCGTCCCTCCAGAGCCCGCACTCTTACGCCGGATTCCCAGCATCCCTAACTAGAAATGTCTGCTAACAAACACAATTTCACTGTCCCGACTCTCGTCACACACAGCCCTCGTCACCATAACCACACACCATCAACCTGGACATGATTTCCTGCAAATTCTTGCACTCACTAGGATTAAAAACAGAACACGCCAGGAATTCAAATCGAAGCGCCGTACGTTATTCGATTGTAAAAGCTTGCTTCTGAGTGACAAAAGAGGCAAATTAGGCAATACTGCAAATCGAGTTCGTTTACGAAACTTTGTGTAACTGCTTAGCCCCTTTTGACCCTCCTTGTTGCAGGCTATTCCGCAGTAGGCCATTAGGTCACTGTTGCCACGACGGCCATCCCGCGGTCGACCGCATCGCTCCCAGGTCGCAGCTGGTTTTAGTATACGCATGCGTCATCCAACGGATGGTAGCGGGCCCGCCTCTCTGACACCAGGTTCTGTTTTTTCGGCCATCGCTCCTGGCCCTTTGGCCGGCTCCCATTGCAAAGGCGACCAGGGCCCTGTTTTAGCAAAATCACGAAATACCGACATGATTCATTGCCTTTTTCTAATGAAATACACTTCCAGCTTGTTGCGCAAGCTTTGTTTCTGCGACAGTCAATGGCGCGACGCCAATGGGAGCATGCCAGATATCCGGACAACTGTTCGCAGAGGCAGGTGCGTGGGAATGATCTTGGTTCTTTCTTCCTGCATTTCCTCTTGTGATTTATGACCACAACGAAGATGTCGACATCCTTCAGTTCTGGATAACACACAGCGAAGACAGTGTGGACGGACGCCTCGGAGAACTCTGGATTATTTGGACCCGGTGGAAATCATGAACCGGACCGATCGCATCTTTTCTCGAGGTTTGCATTGATTCCAACTAGGCGGCGAATTGCAGAATTTGAGAAGAAGAGAAATTAAATTATGGACATAGAATAATTCATTCAGGTGCGATGGACTTACAGAATGCAGGATTTACACTGCAGAAATACGATAATTAGCGCATTCTTTGTTATTTGTCTGCTTCAGTTCCCTGTGTTCGATAGAAATTGTCGATTCCTTCAATCTTTCTCTTTGTTGTCATGAACTCACTTAGTCTCCTTCACTTCAGATCGTTTCTGATATATTGGGAATGCTTCTGATTTCATTGCACGTCGAAGTGGATTTCAGTTGTTTGCGAGCAATAACTTCACCACTCTGTATTTGAGGTCCTTGCAAGAGAACGTAGCTGGCGCTTTCGCTTGGAAGAAATTTATTGACATTGATTTCACCTACTGTAGGTTGTTAATCGATTGGTATCTCCAAGCGAATCACTGCACGCATTTCCGAGCACGACGACCTGACGCATCCTGACCTAGTCCCAATGCCCGAAACCCGTGCGCGAGTCTTACGTTGGGAGTTGAAGCCCGAATCGGGCGAGCCCTCCTATTCTATGACCTTTAGAAGTTATTTTAATTTATGTATATGCTGCTGCTGCTGCTACTGCACAGATTGCCAAATTGTGATTGACCTGTTAAATAGCAGCCAACTGGAGCCCTTCCTGCTTCTGTTTGTCTAGCTCTGAGTAGCGACCAACGAGCCCTGCCTCCGTACGTGGACGGAAGTCGTCAGCGGCGGCATGACGACGCCCTCCATCGTACACCTCCCAGGGGTGGACTGCCGACGCCACGCCGACGATGTGAGTTCCCTGCACGACCAATGAAACGCGCCGTCTCCTGTGGTGACGACTCGGGATCCCCCAACCTGATGTCAAGGGTCGTGTGCGGTGATGCAATCAATCCAGGGTTCCATCGATTCCAGGACATCCGCCATTCCATTGACTGAATTGGGCAGGAGGAATGGAATCGATCACAGCAAGCAAGGAAGCAAGCTAGAATTAGCTAGCTAGCTAGGAAGGGCCCCTGCCAGCCAGGCCTGATCGATCGAGTGGGCCAGAGACCGCGAGCCTTGGGCCTTGCGTCCGTCGGCACCCCAACCAAGAGCGCTGGAACCCTAGATCGATTTTCGAGCATCGACTGCACCGGATCATCCGAGGTGAGAAGGAAAGGAAAGAAAGAGAAAGAGAAAGAGAAGGAGAAGGAGAAGGAGAAGGTGTGCGCGAGGGGCATCCCATCGCCAGCCATTTGTAGGCGCCATTGCCGCTGTCGTAGGTCATCCCAGGCCAGTGAGGGCTCCTCTAGTAACTTACTCTACCGTTGCACTGCATTTACACTGAGTAACTGAACCCTGGAACATCGCTGCGGACACTAACTCAAGTGCCCGATGACTGATCCGTCCGTCTGTGGAACTACTGAAGACGGACTCGAGAAGTGCAGATGTTCATCCAATTAATATAGTCCCTCAAATTCTATAGTCCCTCAAATTCCATAAACCCTAGAATGCGGGGCTGGGCATCGTGGAAACCGTTCTTTTGGGTACCATGTGAGTCAATTACTTAAAAAAACACAAAGAGCACTCATTGGAGGTCAAACTATTGTGCAGGACCTCTCATTTTCTTACAAAAGTCCAAAGATGAACATCTACACTTTTGTCTTACATAGAAGTTAGGATTCTTTGTCATCCATTTTGTATGCTTGTAGACCACCACCTCGTTACATAATTAAGTTAAGTTCCTTCTTTTAAAAAGTGTCAGGCACCAAAAAAATGGAGGGTGAAATAATCCATAGATGTCAGAATATTAACTTGGCTAGCTACTAACACTGAACAATGAAATTAGGTTGCCCCTCACTATTTTCTTGACATTTCACACTATATAAGTATTTATTATTAGTATACAAGGATGCAATAAATTTCATCAACCTAAAACCATGTATGTGGCATGGGTTGGTGCACCAGTTTAGGACCCACCGCAGGGCATGATTTAAAGAGTTGCGTGCGCCTCCATTAGGAAACGGGGTGAGTCATGAAGTAACTTTTCTACATAAAGCAACCTAATTGTTAAGGCAACCTAATTTCAATTTTTTGTAGGATTTGTGACAACATCTATGATATGATGAGCTCATCATGAGTGATGTCATTGAGGGACAACTGAAGCATGGATGGACAATTTTGTTAAAATGGCGGTATTCCATTGGCATTTGTACATGAAAGAATAGAGATTGATGTGTATCGAGGCAACTATTCATCTCATATCAAGCATCCATTGTGTCCCATGTATGTCCAAATCACTACTCATTTACGTATGGCATCGCCCCCACCATCGTTTTCCACAAGATCTCATGTCCTAGTTGGTCCCTTGAACTACCATTTTAATGGAATACCGCCATTTTAACAAAATTGCCCATATGGGAAGATTTGAGGAATGGAATATTTTTGTGTTTTACCACTTATTTTTCTTGATATATCCTTATTGAACCATTTTTTTTCAGGTACCAAGTTTGGTAATTTCTCTATTTTTTACTCAAAATAGAAATTTTGTAGATTTTTTCTTAAATTTTTTTTTTCCAATTGCAACTAGGGTTTTCCCCAATTCCACGAGGTAACTTTGAACTAACCATTTTTTTAAACACTAGTGCTTAGTCAGATTCATTTATTGGAACCTCCTAGAAGCACAACTAAGGACACTAGCAAGCTCTAAGTATCCATGGGGATTGGAATTTGTTGCAAATCTAGGAGACAACCTCAAGCTTTTAAACCCTCTATAGGACTCAATTTTTTTCTAATGCCATGACCTAGTATAGTCCCCTCCCATCTACAAGTAGACTAAGTGGTTTTCAATTAACTTTCTTAAGCTGCTAGGAAGGGATTGCTAGAATAATTTCTTTCATCAATGAAAATTGGACTCATCTAAATTTTGAATGTGTGATGCAACTACAATAGAACTTCTCTAAAAGAATAGGCCTTGGACTTGTTGCCAGTACTACATTAAAGCGAGTCATTTGCATTAAGTAGTAAAGGACAAAATTGCTATTTGAAATTTTGGTTAGGTATGTGTGACTAGAGCTATTTATGTTTATGGCCCAAACTTTAATAGAAGGTGTGGACAAGGAATATCTTTCATGTGCACTAAAATTCATGACATTTGGAAATATGAGTCAAAAAAGGAGTATTAGACTCCATTAAGGTTAATTATGACAAAGACACTGATCCCGTCCAATATAGATTCAAAGCAAAAAAGCTTTAGAAATACTTTGAACAATGAGCAAATTTAGTGCTCTAATTTTCTTCATGTCTCCAATTAGAAAGAGAATGGTAATTGATGAACATTTCTACGTATAAAGTAGCATTGATTAGAAATACTTCAACAATTTAACCCCTAAAGGACCAAACTGGACCTTTTTTGGCAATATACAATTTTAGGCAATTCACTATGAATAGAATTTTTATTTTTTTTCTTTGAATTATTCACACAACATGTGCCCGAGGAGTAGCTTGAAGGCCCCAAATTTTTCATAACTATTGACTACATAGTTAAAAAGTTATTGTATGCTATATAGTTTTCATTGCTCAATAGGCAACTAGGGCAACAAAAAAAACTTCTTTAAAAATCACTTTTAAAAAAATGATTATTTGAAATTGATTTTCTAGATTTCTATATTTATGGAAAGCTTCAAATAATTTCATTTTGATCGGTGAGATGTAAGTTATGCATTAGATGTTTTTTCGGGCTTCCGAAAGACCATTTGAGGGTTGTTCCGCTTTACTATTCCCCCCGCAGTGAAGGACGGCTAGCTGTCAAAAAGAATTCAATTTTTTTTTCCTTAAATTCTTCAAATGCAAAAAGAAGTTGAAATTTTTTTTCTAGAAATGTGCTGACAGCTTCTCAGCCATGTAGGACCGCCGAGGTGTCAAACTAGTAGTCATGTTCCCTAGGTTCTCACAACATTAGAACCCGCAGTCTCCCGGAGGCCAAAAAAACATTTTTAGTTGTAGGTAGTTTACAAGTACTAGTTATGAAATCTCTACTTTAAAATAAACTTTGAATTCCTTTCTTAACTCAATTTTCAATATTTTGGGAAAAAAATAAAATCATAAGATATAGATTGTTTATTACAACATTGCAACCATTGGGATTGGCATTTTTCAATTCCATAACTAAATTCTTAACAATTTTATATTTTGAATCATTCTCTACTTTTTTCTACTTAGTAATTTTTTTCTATATGTTGCACAAATCCAAATGATTTGAGATTTTTCAAGCATGTAGCTAGCTTGCCTTGAAGAATGAATCAAAGAAAGCACCACCATTTGGACATTATTTCATTCAGATGTGACCTTGTAAAGCGCAACTGCCTAGTTTTTTGAAGGTCCCCCAAAATTATTTTTGTTACTTCAAACATGAATATCTTCCAATCTACATGGTGGAAATTTCTGAATTTTTTTTCACATCTTTTCAAACTAGCATAATACAAGATCCTACAGTTGCATGTGTCAAAAAATGTTTTTTTCTTTCTAAAATGTGATACTTGTACTAGAAATGGCAATTTTGGAGCTTTTTTGGGGTGAAAACATAGTCACGGTCCTTTAAGGGTTAATGACGTTTGTATGTAATTCAAATTAGGACCAGCAATCAATATTACCTTAAAAAGGTTTATTACTTTAGGGAATATATAATTACCTTAAAGAATATTACATTAGAGAGGTTCTCATTCGAGAAAATTTGGCCCATATAGAGGGTTGTTTGACTTTCAGCTGATGTGCAAATTTAGGGGAAAAAAAACATTTTGTTTTTGTTTTTGTTTTAAAAAAAAATTGAATGTTCTTTTACTCTTAGTCCTACAAGGTAGACCAAGTGATCATGAAGCCCTCTCCCAGAAATTATTTCTTATTTTTTTTTGTATTAAGGTAGTATGCTCTAAAAGCGACCATTTAAGAGCTGGTCCGCCTTTTTCATAGGGTTACATGGACAGCGTTATTTTTAGATCATTTTTCAGAGAAAGAAAAATGGATGTGAAAACTAACACAAGTGGTTTTGTATTTTTCCAAGCTTTTTTGAATTACTTATAAATTTTCAAAGATTCAGGGCATAGGCACCTATTTGTGACCATAGGTCTCCCAAAATCTGTCCACTTGCAATTTGTTAACGGATGTGCAGAAATCAAGAGTAATGATTGGCTCTTGCAATAGAAAAATAATTTTTTCACTATGCATTCAATTGCTACAGTGGTCCATTTAAGGAGCACCCTGTCTCCATTTCTCACCCCAAAATAGGGGCGGTTTGAAGAAGGGGATCGGTTTTACAGCATACTACCTTAATAGATTGTCATGTATTCAAATGGACCTTTGAAGAGTCTGGATTTCTTCTAATGACTATATTATGAGGATCAACAATGAGCATTTTTGCTATGCAATCTATTGTAGATCTTTGGAATATTTTGATCAAAGGATCCAAGCCAAAACAAGAAGTTTAACTTTTGAACTAGCATCATGTATAATGAGGGTATGTGGGTGAAATAACTAATTTAGTATAATTCAATGCACTATGATGCATTTAAGGCAAAAAAATTATATCTATTGTTATCCACCCCAAAGAGAGAATTTGAAACCTTGAATTTCAGAAAAGTTAATGTTGAAAGAAAGAAAATGTAAGTAATACAAATCAATAATGATTTTGCACCATTGAAGGATTGAGATTATTTTTATAAAAATTTTAAACAATGTTAGGAGAATCTTCATTTTTCACAAAGATAACTTTATTAATTATGTCCATAATGATACTTCTTCACTTCTTTAATCTCTCCATTCTCTCCAAACTATTTAATTCTTCTACGTGCAATCTTCTTTGACTACTATTTTCTTCATCATTCAATTGGCTCCATCCATGATTTAACCCCTAAGACAAAATGGATTTCGAGTAGACTCCTATGGTCTCAATTTTTGTCATAATTTTTTGAATAATTTTTTGAAGATAAGAAAATACATTAGCTTTTGAGGTTTATAATTTTTATTTCAATCAATGCCTTCATTGGAGCAAAAGTTATACCACCTTTAGCTCCAAACGAGGTTTGTTGGGTAGCACCAAAAAAATCACAATTTAAAGTCAATCAATTTTTTAAATCTTTGTTCCTCATAGAAAGAATTTTTTTCTATATTTAAAGATTTTATTCATTCTATTTAATCTAGTGATGAGAAGTTATAGATAATCTTGTTTTTTGGGCAATCTAAGGATCTTCTTGAAAAAATAACTTATAGGATTCTTTCTTTTATGCAATTTTCACAATTGAAAAAAAGCTTGATAGGGTTTAGTTCACTTGCTAGAACAATCTCACTATTGGGATTATTGTGTTTTAATTCCATCTTAGACCCATTAACAATTTAGTTTTTCCTTTTATCTTGTATTTATTTCTACTTGACAATTTTCTTAAGAATGAAAATAAAGTTTGTGTTTTTAGAGTTCTTTTCCATAGACTTTCAACTCAATTCTTCAACATACAATTTTTTTGGTAGTGCAATAATTGCTAAAACAATAATTTTAAGCTAAGAAGATCCAAAGCCTTAAATTCTAGTTACATAAGGTGCCAAAAAAACATTACATGATTTTCTGCAGCAGTTAAGGACTGCGAGTTCCCTGACGTTCCCTTGCGTCGAGAACTCTGCCACGCAGCCTGCTGACGTGGTTGCCTCTCGACCATGTCAGCAGGCATAAAAAAAAAATTAAAAAAAAATTAAAATTATTATTTTTATTCTTCATTTAAATTTTTAAAATTAAATTATTATTATTATTTTTTTAAAGTTTTTAAATTAAATTAAAAAAAAAAAATCCAGATCGCATAGGCTAGTTCCCAGCAACGGGAACCAACCTGAAACGGCCCTCCCAAAGGCTTGATTCTCATCTAATGTTTTTTTTTCCCCTTCAAACTCAAATATCCTGCAATCTATGTGGTCAAAATTTCTAAAATTCACACATTGTTATACTTATCTTCAATATCTTGCAATCTATGTGGTCAATGAAAGTTTCTAAAATCACACATTCTTATAATTATTTTGCAATCCATGTGGTCAAAGTTTCTTCCATATATTCTTATACTAGAGAATTTCTAATTTTTTTTCTAAACTCTGCAATAGAAATGGAAGTTTTGAATGGAATTTGATGAAAAAAATTGCCTTGAGTCTATAAGAATTAACTTCCAAGCTTGACAATAGTCTTGGAATTAAGGTGAAAATAGTGAAAGCATCAAAATAAGCAATTCAACGTATTTAGAGGCACCTTTTTCAAAATAAATATTTTTGTGGTATTAGCAATTAAAAATTATGAATTAAAAAAAAATAGAATTTTTTGATAAGACATTGACAAGACAATTACTATGAATTTTCAAAGTGGAAGCTCCCTAGTCCTTTGAGAGTGTCACATTACTCACATAGCTTGGTTATAAAACCGAAATCTATACTAAATAGTGAAATTAGGTTGCATGAATAATTAGATTGCCTTACCCCAAGAAAGCTACTTTACAAGCCATGATCAAAATCAACATTCAAATATTTCTAGAAAATGATATTTTCATTTTGTACACATGGAGCTTGTTCATGAGTCATTGAATCCCAATTACTCACAACTTACAATATTGAATTAAAAAATAGTGCATTCTTGTATATAAAAACAATAGATATTTATATAGTGTCAAATGTCAAGAAATTAATATAGTACAACCTAATTTCACTATTAAGTGTAGAGAATGAACAATTCACCCATCACAATTAAATAAGGGAATGTGTTAATAACGCTTTGGGGGACACATTCATTCAGTGGAAGTTTACTTGTCATGAGGAATGGGTCTAATTCCAGGTTTGGGCCGTGTTTCCACGGCACCTTTCGTTTCGTTACAGTACAGTAGTTCAAGTAGAATTTTCTGATGATCTCTACCTCCTCATAGTCGTACTTTGAAGTGCCCCTAGTCTACCGGGTTCCCTTGATTCTACTTGCAAGTGGCTTCTCTCCAACTTTTCAGTCTAGCTCTGACAAATTGGAGGGTTGACAAATAGCTTCTCCCAGACCTAGCCTGTAAGGGAGGCTGGGTAGCAGGGGTCATAGTCGGGCTGATCGACCTTCGTGGCAAGCCGACTAGACCTGTGGTCCTGTGCCAAGTGCGAGCGTGAGAGGGGCGTCCAGCTCGGTCAAGCCCCGCTTTGGGGAAGAAACACTCCTGTACTGATCGATGGTCGAGGTGGGCACTCGATCATCGAGAAGTCAACAGAACTTACACTGACTGTACATTTTGTGGAGTGAATGCACGAGCAGCATACATTTCCGGAGTGGCGTCCCCTGAGCTGGACTCGGCTAACAGACCGGCGAGGTCGAGGATCGAAGGTCGACTCAAAGCTAGCTGTGGTCATGCTGGCGGGAGCGAGTGCGTCACAACTTCGATTGGGGAACTCCGGGTCGAATCTCCACCAATATGGAGCTAGTCAGCGAAACCCGAGGCCGGAAGGCTGCCCTAACCTTAACTTGTAGTGGGTCAGATTTCAGAAGCAGTCTTCATGACAGTCGCAAGTCAAACAGCAAATTATCACAGATCAACTCGCGAATGGGGCCGGGAATTATCCACAGAATTCAGCCCCGAGAGAGACGACTGATCCATTCGACACGACACCAGGGCATTTGGGGACGTGAAGAGTGCAGTGATATGCTTTCTGACAGTTGGAACTTAGAACCTAGCAACTGTAGCTCACTTGCAGAGGAAACGAACTTGGGTCTTGAAGCTAAGAAAAGTCTCCAATAAGAGGAATTCAACAGATTTCGACGTAACTCTCGAGATGCTCTAATTTGTCAAGCCTGACACTGCCTGGGATGGATTCACACGAAGTTAGCTTGGGTCCCAATTTTTGTTCATTTCTTGCATTTCTTTTATTGGGCGGCAGTGAGTCTAGTGTGGAGTGTGGACCTTGTAGAGGGAAAGAATTGAATATTGGAGAAGCATCTCGATCATTGACCCTAGAGTAAATTTGTCTAGGTTGCCAGTAGTGGTCCCAGTGTTGGGGATCATTCGTTGGATTTTTGACTTATTCCCTACGATTGGGAACATGGGATGTCCGCTTTATGTGTAGAGTTTAAAACTATTGATGAACCTGGAAAGACGGAATCTAAAACACTGCTTCCCAGTTCCTTGTCATGCAACAGGTCAACATGGCTCGATCATGACCTTATCTGCGAGAATGTGATGGAGAATGCTCCAAAGTTTTTTTCCTGGTTCACCGGAGAACTGGAGAAGGAATCGACCAAACGTTAACATGGACCTGTTCCATGCACTGCAGCATCGCATCAATTCGATTGGTTGCGATGGGAGGCTCCCGTTGCTGCTTTGCTTCAAAAGTAAGTTGCTGCGTCTACGGTAAGGTGACACGTACATCATGAGCATGGCTAAAGATTCTACGTGATTGATTTCTGGCTTCCACTTGCACTGGAAAAACGCCATGTGAAAATACGGAGTAATAATCGTGTTACAGTTTGCTGCGCTCTGCAAACTCTCACTTTTACGAGTCTTAAGGCAGAAAGCCTGGAGAGTGACTACTCTTTGTCAAGCATGCAGATTCATGTCAAGCAAGCTCTTTGTCAAGCATATTCCTGTCAAAAGGACGCGTGTCATCGTTTTGCCTCTCAGGAAGCCTTTTCAGAATTCTGTCATCGTTAAAGCGTGCTATGTGTGCATCTGTAAAGAAGCGTCTTCAAAAAGACTCCCTTGGAACCATTCACTCAAGGCTCATAACTACTTTACGTACCATGATGCAGAATAATGTTAAGATCTCCAACATTAACCCTGAAAGGATAGGCTGGTTTGGATACAGGTGGAAGCCTATGACCGTGTAGTTCCAATCGTGACAACTAGTCGTCCAAATTCATTCCGGAATGCATTTCAGAAGGTTCGCCCGCGGGGAAGGGGACTGCTGAGCAAATGATGATTTTGAGTAAATCTCGCAGCTGAGCATATTTCCAAGATTAGAAATGCAACACTATCATGGACACTGAAATGTCGCGCAGGTTCCCAAATTTCATGAGGTGAATGGTAAATTCAGTATATATACACCGTGTGTATCCTACAGAACTCTGATTAATGCTAATTGCAGTCGGCAATGCAAAGGAAACGTAACGGCAGAATCATCAAAAAGCACAAGCCTCGTTTACTGGCAGTACTCATCGGGAAAAAACAAGTGATTCCAACAGTACTGTTGCAGTATACTTTCAGTACACTTTCAATGGGGATTGAAACAGCATGATATTGAAAGTGTACTGTACTGCTGCAGTACTGATTTAGAGAATACCGATTAGGGATGAACCTCGATTAGTAATGAACCTTCAGTTGTTTTCATAGCATGCGTCGATCAGTTTCTTCAATCCATTCTTAGTACGTCATTGCTGCCTTTTCCTGTAGCAAGAAACTGAAAAAGAATAGCTCCAGCGACGGACGGACACAGTGGACATGAAGATGCCCGCACGCATAATCAGTTTCTGCTTGGGCACAAATGGCCCCAAATCCCTAATGCCAGGCTCCAGAGGCTCTCTACCACTTCTTTTGAATCTCCACATGTAAAGAAAAGAATGGAAGTCAATGGGCCGAAAAATGTTTGTCCACCAATCCCAAATACTGTACTCCTGGTGTTCGCCAAAAATACAATTGGATCGGCAAAATGTGACTGCCTTTCGCTCTTTGCACAAACCTCCAAAGTCATTCATTAGACATTTATTGTCTTGCGCGTCCTTCCCAAGGTTAACCCTAGAAGGAGGGGGCCATGACCACTGATTCCAAGCCTCACTATTCATCACTTATTTTGCAACTAGATATGAATGAAAACAATTATATTTATTTTTCAGAGATGAAATCATATGTCTACTGCAAGTCATTCAATTTTCAATTTTTTTGGAGAAAATTTGAAATTATTATGAATTTCTTAGGAAAAAAATGAAGAAAATTCATGTCAAACACAAAATATACTCGAAAAATCTGAAATTTTCACCATAGATGTATACTATAGTCTCTAACATTATGGCCTAAACCAAAGTAACTACATCACTCTAAAATTTGAGCTAAAATTAGAATATCAACAAACCACGATTATGGGTCTAAAGTTCATGTTCATATTGTTTACAATGAACTATTGAAATTTACGAATCTTTGAGTCCATCTAATGAAAACAACCTAAGCTAGGGCAAGAAATGTCCAAAATATACTACAATGGTGATTTGTAGATTAATTCCTCACTGCCCAAGAGAAATAAAAATATCATGATATACTTTCAAGTCCAATTCAAAGTGTTGTAACTTTTGCATTTGATGTCCGAATTCAATAAAAAAATATTGAGAAATTTGCATTCTCTCTTCTAGTTTTCGTGGTAAAATTTTCAGATCAATCCAAGATGCATTGATTTTTTTGTAAGCCAATCAAAGTTCAAAGGTTCATTTTAAATCCACCAAACTGCATTTGATGGATGCAACTTCGTGCACTGGAATGTATCTCCTTCATTCAATGTTAGTTTTAAATCAAATTTGTTGGGTCATATTCCCCTTGAATTTGAACATCTTGAAGTCTAGTTAATGTCGTAAAATTTTCATGTCAATCCAAGTTGTTTTGAATGTTTAGGAGCAATTTGAAGTTCAAAATCTCGACATTTTTGGATTGTAGTGAACTTCAGCAACATGTTTCTTCTTCATACAGTGTCTATTTCTAATAAATGTTTTTGAGAAAGTTGCAAATACTAGTCTAGTTTGTGTGTTCAAAATTTCATATCAATTCAAGAAGTAATGAGTGATGGAGAAGCATTTTAGAAGGAGGTGCAGCCCTAGTGTGTTTTTTGCAACTTTTCTTGCTATTTTTTTGACATTTCAAAGCCATTTTGCAGACACAATGAGTCAATTGAATGATATTTTCTTTCACCAATGTGTTTGTATGTTGGTTTTGAAACTCTTTATAGTTTAAAGTTTTTTCATTTGAGTAGGTTTAGAAATCAAATTTCACCTCTAAATGTATTATTAGGAAAATTTCTATATCCATTATATGGGATTCAACCTTTGGAAGGGCCGTTTCAGGCTAGTTCCCGTTACTGGGAACTAACCTGTGCTACCATAAAAAAAGGATATTAAAAAAAAAAAAAAAAAAAAATTAATTTTAAAAATTTTAAAAAAAATTGATTAATTAATTTTTTATTAATTGTTGATGTGGTCGTCTCTCAACTACATCAGCATCATGTGTGGTGGAGTTTCCAATGTTTGGGAATGCATGGGAACTTGCAGCACTCTACTTCACCAGAATCCGATCTAATGCTTTTTCTACACTAAAACATTATAATCTTGCAATCTATGTGGCCAAATGACTCCAGATTTGATTCTTGTCATCTACAACATATACACTACAAGATTGTATGGTTGAGATTTCTATACCTTAGTGACATTTTGGACTATAACACTTCAAAAGCAATGATGTTTTTAAACCCCGAAAAGGCCTTGGGCCTTTTCGGGGTTAAGCATCTTCTTCTTTAGAAAAGCAAATAATACCATACTAATGAAGGAATTTGCAATAATATCGAGTCTTGTATTAAATGGAAGTGTACTCAAGCATCTTCCAAAATAAATATTAGATGAAAAAATGTTTAAATTATAAAGTCTCAAGTGACGTTATCCATTCAACACTTAGTATTGCAACGTCCTTTAGGGATTAAAGTCACATTAATAATATTCAACATATTCCTACTTGATAGAATTTCGAGGTCTTAAAAGTAGTGAGAAACACCCTTCTTCAATACCCTCTAATAAATTGGCATGAAATGAAATCTCTAACATATAGTAATAGAAATCCTTAATACATTGTTTTGCAATGTTGAGCTCAAATTTTTAAAATGGTACAATCCTCAACCAATGAGTTGTTGCCTTTATAAATGAGATTTCACAACTTTAATTTGGTTTGATTTGATATTATTTTGCTTTAAATAACTTGAGGGAAATAATTTGTTCTAAATGTATACTTTCTACATGCCTTTAGATCAAGTGGTGTAAAGATTTCTCCTATTTTGTAGTTGGGTAAGGGTCTTCATTATGATTTTCAATCACAGTGGCCACAAACCTAAGCACACTTAGGAAGTATATAGATAGGAATAATGACCTCAAAAAAATTACTTGTCAAAGGCAGGAAGCCTTCATTTCCCCAACTTGTTGAAGAATCTTATACCCACGGGGATGATAAGGCTTCCCCCAACTCACTTAATTCCTACAATCCCATGGCCTATTTCCATCAAAAACCAATCAAAACTACCATTTCTATTGCAAAGAGCAAAAAAATTTAAAATTATTTTATTTTGCATATCTAACCCTAGGATCTTGTACAAGTCTATGTAAGAATATATAGAAACTTTGACTGCATGGATTGTAAGATATTTGTATTTGACATGAATTTTCTTCATTTTTTTCTTAGAATATTCACAGTAATTTCAAAATTTCCCAAAACAATTTGAAAGTTCAATGCCTTGTAGTACACATATGATTTCATCTCTTAAAAATAAATATGATTTTTTTCTTTCATATCTAGTTGCAAAATGGCAGCAAACAGAGTTGATGCACAGTGAGGCTTGAAATCAGTAGTCATGGGCCCGACCTTCTAGGACTAATAAGTGACTGAAGCTACTAACTGTGACTCCCCCTCTTATTGCTACTAACTGTGACTCCCATCTGCAAGCAGCGGATACCTCAGCAGCGTTGAGCAAGAAGATCGAACTCAAATACCAACCCAACAGGCTCTCAAGGCCACGAATTTCCAGAAACCTTCGCTGAAGAGCTACGTCCTGAAAGCTACGACGACGGGCTGCCACCTCAGAGAGAGGAATGCATCCACAGCCACGATCCAAGTCATTCAACTTCGTTGAAACCTCTGTTGCAAAATGGATGTCCAAATCGCGGTTATATCGGCTAGTAACTTAGCAAGAGTTGTCATCTTGATATGCAGCATAACGCTTCCACATGTAAGGAAAAAAAAGGGGTTGTTTCAACTGTCAAAAACTCCCACGAAGGGGCGGGCTAAAATTGCTAGTCTGAAGTAAGTATTCATTTGGCAGTTGGTTAGATCTAAAACAAGCATGCTGTGGCTGTATAGCGTGTGTATATATATATGTCAGGTCCCTAAACCTTGCTCTGAGCTCCAACCACCGCTGCATGCATTGCGTCAGCCAAGTGTGGCACAGTTTTGCTGCTCAATCCAGCCATGCTGATACGCCTGAACACAAACCACCAGCACAACAGCGTCGCTAAGTTTCCTGTGTTCAGGGACTATTCACATTCTAAAGAAAATTGCTTTTCATCAATGGTAGCAGAAACATCTTGGGTGGCAAAATGAGAAGCGCTTTCTACATGGGAAAACAACAAACAGGACTCCAAGATATTGAGTTTGAATCTTCCAGCACACAATCGCTTTGGACTGGTGAAGAGCTGTCATGTATGCAAGCAGACCATTGCTACACCAGTATAGTGAAAGATGTAAAAAGCTGACATACCCATCTAATGTCATGTAGATGTGGTATTCACGGGTCATGAACCGGACTTGATCGTTGTTCAACCCCGTGAAGGTGAACATGCCAATTTGCTTCAGAACATGAGACCAATCGCCTGGTGTGCCTGCTCAAGAATCAAAGAAACACCGAGGCCAGTTTAATATCACATTTTTCTGTTCTCGATCAACCAACCTCAGGAAACAGATGATTACATGTAACCAGTCAAAATGACATACTCGCACTATCATGACTCGCACTATTAATCACTATTAAGTTGCACTATTAAGTTGTGATTATAAGGAGTGCAACAAGTGCGAATAGAGATATAGACCAGCTCACTATCACGTACAGTCAAATTGTTATGTCACAACAAGGGCCATACAAATGTGATACTACGAGGTTCTATTATTAGTGTAAAAAGGGTTCTCCCTTACTCCTGCAACCCCAAGAACCTTCTTTAATGTCATTTTAGATGCAACACTATTGATTGTCACACTGTTACAACACTCTCAAGTGGTAATCAGATGCATTCTGGGCACCTCGGCTGTAAAATTAGAGAAGTCTGGGTGAAATGTATTATGGGCAATGACACATAAAGGAGTCAGTGCAACAAACATAGTGAGAATGAATGAGGAAGGGTAACACACCCCGAGCCTGCAAAGCATCATAGAGTTGATGGCGCATGCTAATAATCCGCTCTGCCATACCCTTCAACTCCACAGTCCATTCCTCAAAAAGACGCCTGCACATTCGCTCAAGGTTTAATCAAGGACCAAGAGATTGAAATTGGGCCTCGAGTGTTTTCGAGAAGTTTTCAATTAATCGTCTAAGGACTTTCTTTTCTATGTTTTATCAACACTTCCAACGATCTTCACTGATTCGAGTAATAGAAAATTTGGTCCCGTGATAATTATATTTCTCGAAATATGGTCGATTGAATTGGTCACTCCAGGGGTCGGACTCGATCTTTCCAAGAAGGTCCTTTAGGGGTGAACAAATGAAAACATCGTACAGCAAGAGGCTCACGAAATATCACGTGATAATGTCAGTAAAAACACGAGGATTCATCCATCAAAACGTTAACGGCTCCCTTGATTGCTAGGCTTCTCAACCCCACCCCCATGAGGTCTGTGGGAATGCGAAGGAACACTACCTGTCAGCCAGAATTGTGGCTGCAATGGCGGCACCATGAGCGGGGGGGCTGGAGTACATGGGGCGAATCACCATTTTGAGCTGACTGTCCACCCGGCTTGCCACAGGAGTACTTCTACATACCTGACACCCAGACCCAGCAATATAATAAATGAGATCCTCGGTCTCCTTCCATAAGAAAGGGTGCAGTGCCAAGGTCCTATCTGAAAACACAATTCCACGAATAAAAATAGGCTACGAGCCTCATTAAGAGAATCATTATGCCGAGTCACGGGTGTGACAAGGGCTGCTAGTTCCATAATGTCATGCCCAAGTTTTGAGGGAATCATGGCAGTCTCTTGTTGGCGGATCAAAGAAGGAACCTCATTACCCATATACCTTTTACTCAGTGCAAGCCCTCGATCAACCAAAAATTACATATTGGGCCGTTCAAGTGTCAATAAGAGAACTTGGCGTAATGACTTATAACCTTCTCAACACTTCTGGCTCAAGTAATTAGTCCATAACGAGGTTACACTTTCCCGTTCCCATGCGGCTAAAACCTTCAATAGTTACATCCTGTTAAATGAGGGGTCTCAAAAGGCCACTATAGATCGAAAGAAGGATAAGATTATGAGATATAACCATGCTCTCTATATCCAATGCTTCCTTGTCACCTCCACAGAAATGATCTCGAGTCATTGAGGTTGTGTTACGATCTCTCCTAGGGACTCGAAAAGCACTCGGTGCTAGCTATTTGGTCGATAATGTCGTCCAATGAGAAGGTCAGAAATATTAGAAAACAATCATTCCTAGACGAGGATTGTAAATTCTGCTGAGCAACATAGGCTGTAGAAATTCAACTACATGATCAAAACCGGTTCACTACGGTGCAAGAAGAAAAAATCACTTCCTAGCTAGTACTCACAATTTTTTATAATCAGACTGTGTAACTTACAATGCTCAATGCACCAACTCGTTCTCCATAGAGTCCCATGTTCTTGGCGTAGCTTTGGGCAACGAAACACTCCCCACCATCCGCTACAAACGAGCGGACAGCATGTGCATCCTTGTCCAGACTTCCACTTGCAAAGCCCTAAACCCAAACAAAGGCATTAAATAGAAGTAGTCACTTCATCCCTAGGACTCTCAGTTCCCTGGATTCGCTGTAGCACAATGCCTGGAGAATTTTGAAATTTACATGGTGACAGATGCACTACGAAACAAAAAAAGATCTTCCGGACATAGACTCCAATGAATGTGATTTTTTGACACATGGATGGAACAGAATGGAACTCAGCGACCAAATCTGTGAATTTTCTTCCAATGCTTAATCCGGGAGGACTGAAGGACATCCAATGACAAAAGCACGGAAATTCTACTGCATGCCTACTTCCTTTGCTTAGCTACCAATTGAGACATTCACATCAGCACTGCCAAAGGGGGAAAATAGAATGATGAAATAAAAAGTAAGCAAATACTACTACCACCTTATTGATATAGCAAGTAATCCACCCCAAAGTGCAATTACTATGGGTCCATTTCAATTCACGTACGTGCTCCAAACATCACTTGTGACATTTCACATGCCACGTGATGTTATCATGAATCCAAATAAGTGTCCGAGCGGTTGTGGAAAGCCTACAAACATGATGTTTAGTGTAAGCGTGATCAGTGAAGAATTACCTGGTATGCACAGTCAAAGAAGGGCAGCTGCTGCTTACTCCGAATCACCTTCCGAATACCTTCCCACTGCTCTTCAGTCGGATCAACACCCGTTGGATTGTGTGCACACGCATGAAGCAAAATCACAGCCCCATCAGGAGCTGCCTTCAAGTCCTCAATCATTCCTGAGTGTGAGCAAACGATCCGCGATCAATCTTCAGTCCCACTGAAGATCATGAATAACGTCCTATAATAGAAAACGGGATTCTACAATCACAATCATCCTCGACATATTGCAAGTTGATCGAAGTTCAATTCCACAACCATACCCTGCATTAAGTGTCAGAGTCTACAAAATAAATTCATACCTTTGTAGTCCAGTCCACGGGTATTGGGGTCATAATATCTGTAAGGCTTCTGCGGTACTCCTCCCAAGGGGAAAATTTTGTTGTGGTTTCCCCACGTTGGCACAGGCAAGTATATGATTGGCTGCAACACAGCGCAAGAAACCCACAAAAACTTTTCAGAATCCTGGGGAGTGCTAGAAATTAAACTCATCACAATATAATAATATGGTGAGGTTCCAATTCGCAAACTGCAATGACAATCATCTCCTGCCTCTTTTTGAAATCTTTGGCAATCTGTCAACCACTCCCACAGGATGTCACTCACATCCACAAGTCACAAAATTCAGGATGTCCATGGAGTTTAAAAATCAAAGATTACCTTGGCATAGTGCCTGGCTAGAAATTCTGCGCCAACTCTCAAAGCACCAGTCCCGGACAAAGCCTGAACGGTGGCTACACGGTTCTCCGCAATTGCCGGACTGATCACATTCACAACAGAAGTTTTCGGTTCACAAAATCAAAAAGCGTTTGGACCCCAACGCATGTTACAACACACTGAACATTCTATTTTGTGTATCAAAATACACTACGTCGTACTGCAGAAGTTGCTGACCGATCATCTAGCACCCCGCTTAGAAGCAAATCACTCAAGGACAACATTTTTAACATTCTTATGACTATTTGCACCTCAATCATATTTAACGAATGACTCTAAATAGAATACTCAAAGTAGCGGTGACCTAACATAATCCATAAAAGTTATTCTGCATCGACTACGTACAGCATATGCAAGCCTAGAAAATTAAGCAAATTCATTTAACTAAAAGCTAAATTTAGAAGAATGATTTGTGCTACTAAAAAATCAATTGCCAGTAAAAAATAATCGAACCTTAGATGATTGAGCCAACACCCACCTGTTAGCACCCAGAATAAGCTTTGCACTGAGCTTGTTAAACTGCGCACTGCCTGTAATAGGTTGGTACTCCTTGTTCCTTGACCTGCAACCATACAGCAAAGTACACATTCATATATAAAGGGCCAAAATGTCGACCAACATGACGTACAAGCAGACCTCTTTACTATAACATCGCCTCCTCTATTCTCTTTCTCGTACTAAACCTTAGAAAACAGCCGTACCTAATTCAAAACTGACGTTGTATTCTCGCTATCACATCTTAATCTGACGAGAAATTGCATAAGGAGTCAGAGAAATGTGGAAAGGGTTCTAGACCACGATCTTTAATCCTCAGACTTCTGACACAAATACTTCTCTAATATCACTTTTACGTGCAACACTGCCGATTCTCACAAAGTTACAGATATTCTTTGACAAACACGTGCATTTGGGGTAACATTTAATGTCTGGGTGTATGAAGTTCTCTCGAAAGCAAAAAAACAATATAATTCACTACCTGTCAGCAACCAGCTGTTGCTCAGCACGCCGTACCACATCAAGAACAAGTGGCTTGCCTTCCTGTCATCGTTACACGGGGTGGACACCGCACTATATTAGAGGAAACAAAAGTTGCACTCGCAAATTGCAGGTACAAATCTTACAAGGGTAAGCAGCTAAGGAGAGGTCAGTGGTCCATTCTCGGGATAAATATAGCCAGTTTTTGGAGAAAAAAGTGATCTAGCTACAAGCCTAGAGGAAAAATTAAGGAGAAAAATGCAATTCTATCGCCAAATTTTCTAAGAAAAATTATTGAATATTTGTTGAAAACCGCCAAGAAATGTTATGTAGTTACCAATATAACAAAAAAGAACAAAATATGTACAGTATTTGCTTACCCCCCACGAAGACCTCTACAAATTTACAATTTTTTTTTTGATGTGGTGCAATTCATCAAGCATAACCCCCAGTTGGACTCACTCTAAAGGATGGGATACACACAAGTGAACCCACTCATAGTACACGGGAGCACACATGCACGATAGACTCACCTCTGTTCGGTAGGCTCCGACCCCAAGATTCACCTTTAAAGGACTTGGATCCTTGTTGTACGCCACTGTGACCTGCAGCAGGACAACAATTGACATCATGCACTCTCACTAAGAAGAACAGAGAGCGTGATTGGTTAGAGAATGTGATGTTAAAGAGGTTCATGTCCTCTACAATTGGGAGCCGGATCCAACCCTAGGAAACGGACATACGGTGCTCCGTTCCAAAATCACTTTGTTTTCTCACTATCACACTCCGGTAGTAAATCATCGCCATAAGAACATAACAAGGAATCCGACCACCTTCCTGACTCCTCCAACCGCGAAATACCTTCCTGTCCCTTAATGCGTGCCAAACTATTGCGTGTCCCGCACTCCATTGCTAATCCCGTGCATTTTAGATGACCTAAAAGTCGTGTAAGTGTATGAGAAAAGTAAACTCCTCGCTGAAAGCGACTGATTACAGTTCTAGCATGGGCGCTCACTCCAAGAGCCGAAGAGGAATTCCACAGCACCATCTACGAGGAACTCTACATCTTGCTGGAGTCCAAGAAGTCCTGAACTCCAATATGCTGCGATCCACGGTTCACCGCTCGATCGAGTATGAAAGCTCCTATTCCCGTAAAACTCTACCTCGAGAAGGAGACGCCGGTTCGAATTTAGAACCGGGAACCACAGGTACCCCTAGGGATATCTTGCAGCGGAGGTTCCCGCTTCTACATGTGTCCCGGAGAAGCCGAGGAGTACAGTAGCCAGGAAACGACTTTTAGTAAGACTTCCTTACCCCTAGAATCGGATCCTCGGGAGCTTGCTGCACATGCTCAAAAACGGACGACGACAGTGTGGCCATGGTGGGAATCGCCTGCAACTGCCTCTCCCCCACTGCCTGGCCTTCGTCGCTAGCTGGGCTCGTCCGCAAATGAGCTGCAAGGGTGGCGATCCTCCGACTCCTCGCAGCCTCCGTCATAATAATGCCTGAGGATCCCCCCCTCCCCCCAAGTGCACGGGTCCCATGTCAGGCAGTTGAACGAACTGTTGATGTCCAATCAAAAGGGACCCGCACGACCAGGACGACCCTGAGCTGCTGACTGCGTGACTGACTGACTGACTGATGGCGGACCTGGCTGGTCCTGTCAGTGAATTGAAGGCAGACGCATGATCCCTCCCTCCCTCCCTGCAATGAGTCCTGGAGCTCGCCCGCCGAGGAAGTCACTAACGTAAGTTCCCTATGAGCAGGCGATGAATTCTAATCCACCAGCGACTGAGCTAGCTAGCGATTGCTGGGTCCTGTGGGAAATCAATACGACCGGTACTTACTTTGGAGATGAATGCCTTGAGTTGTCAGCTCCTGAACGGAACGGGATGGCTTGAAGGGGGGGCCGAGCGACCGAGTCGAGATTTGTGCGAAGAATTGGAGCTCTATTCCTGTCTGTCTCTCTCTGCGGTGTCCCTGGAGAGCAATTGGGCGCTGGCGAGGGAGTTGGAGCTCTATATGTGGAGACGATCGAAGGGGGCAGTAGTACCTCCGTTCCCTTCCTAAATAAGTTCCGTTCCTTGAAGGGGCCTGAAGCACAGAGAAGGTGGATTGCGTGGAAAACGGAGCCCCAGTGCCGAACCCACCCAACATGATGATTAGGTTATCCACGGAGCGGTGCCCCCTTCGGTCGTCAGTCGTCGCCGCTCCGTCGTCGGACGGACGGAGGGGGGGAAAGTAACTGAAGTTGTTTTCTTCAGGGCCTGACTGGACTGAGTGGCGGCTGACTTTGCACAGCTCGCGTTTCTACTAAAGAACTCAAGTTTATCTTAAGCTTAAGCTTAAATTGGTTGCTGCTGCAGCAGTGCCGCCGCCGCCTTCACTTGCCTCGGGAGGGAGGGCAGGGAAGGGGGTTGTGGACAGTCCTGCCCTCCTGCCCTCCTGCCCTCCTCGTGGGTGTGGAAGTTGAAGTTGAAGGGTGGTTGATGAACAACCCTTTGGAGTAAGAACAGGCTTACGTTAACTTAGGGAAACAGAAGTGGCAAGGGACATGTGCCTCCTCGCTCGCTCTCAAAATGGAAATCCTGGGGTTCGGAGAAAGGCGTGGCAAAATGGGTGCGGGAATGAATAGCTCCTATTTTCAAAGGATTGCAAAGCTAATGTAGCTTCTACTTAACCCCACTACACTACGTGGAAAAGCCAAATGGGAGTCAACAAGGAAGCAGTGCATGTTGAAAACAAGGGACAAAAGCAACAAAGGTTCGCACTTTCTAGAACTATGGTACAAACTCTAGTGGTATTGATTTGGAGCACTTTCTAAGCAATCAGTTGGAACTAAGGTAAACCAGCCTATGATAGGCAGAATGACTGATTTGGTATGTTGCCATTAGCAAAATAAAATCAGATTTTTTTCTAGCAGAGACAACTTTGAGAAATGAAAGAAGCAGTTAAAATTTTAGTTTTTGGACAAAGTAGGAATTTGTTATGAATTTTTTAAGTATTTTTCCAAAACAGTCTGTAGACTATCTAAAATCAATAAAATATGTCCCCATGATGGTCATCTTACCACCTAATGCAGTCTTCAGATTTCCTAACACAACCACAAGAATTTTTAATGTGGCCATCACACAAAGGAATAAAAAAAAAACTCTTTATGATGAGTTTACACTCACAATGTGTAAGTGTCCTATGACAGTCATTACTAATTCTATCCTAATCACCTAATGCACTAATGTGGGCCACTAACCAACCTAATTAAATTGTAGAAGCAAAAATCTGAAATGGACTGTAATGGGGGGGTTATGTAGATGTCTGCATTAGACAGTTGGCCTGTCATAGGCTGGTTTACCTTACTAACTCTAGTGTCCATTGATGTCCTCTATATTCAATTCTCACAATGTCTTGCAATTCAAGCCTAGGAAATTCTCAACAAGAGATTTGTTAGTAGTAGTTTGGGTATAGTTGTGGGTTGAATTCGTCACCTTGGATTGGTAAGAGGTTGCGTTTCAATTCACTTGGTAAAAATGGAAATGGTCTTTAAAGCATGATATCTATAGATTTTTTTGCTTCAAGGTATTCAAACTAGCTTTAGCTGTTGTCCATCAAGTTGTTGAGAGACAATTTATAATTTGATTTGAGACAAGTATATTTAGAACCCTGGAATTATTTCGAGATAGAGGAGTAGCAAGTAACTTACAACGGCAAGATACAAATCTTGACAATTGGTTTCACCAATAGTTTAGGAAAATAGAATGGAAAATGGAAAAATGGAAAGTATGTCAAGTCAGAAATCTTAAATGTTGGCATAG
Source organism: Rhytidiadelphus loreus (assembly GCA_947034895.1). Lineage (NCBI taxonomy): Eukaryota > Viridiplantae > Streptophyta > Bryopsida > Hypnales > Hylocomiaceae > Rhytidiadelphus > Rhytidiadelphus loreus. Next base: position 47,971,567 of record OX344761.1, on the reverse strand, counting down.
CCAAAATAGAAGTGAAAATAATTTTCTAATTTTCTAATTTATTAAAACTTTGAAATTCAATAACTTTCACACTATAGTGTGGAAGTTGCATTTTTGGTACAAATAGAAAACTTTATGCACAAAGGCATGCACGGGCTTTGTATTGTGGCCTTTGGACATGCCATGTGAAAGTTATGATTTTTACAAAATTAATGATGATTTCATTCAATTTTCTAATTTAAAAAAATCCATAACTTTCACACCATAAGTCCAAATGTCACAAAAGTGGCACAAATAGAAAGCTCTATGTGTGAAGGAGTGCAAGGGCTTTGATTTGTAGCCTTTGGACATGTGATTTGAAGGTTATAAATTTTCCAAAATAAAAGATAATTTAACTCAATTTTGAATTCATGAAAAATTTGAAATTCAATAACTTTCACATTGTAGGTCCACAAAACAAAGTCCATGCAACCCTCCTTGCAAAGAGCTTTCCAGCGTTTTCAAAAATGCCCATGGTTTCTTAGATCTCAACGTATCAAACAAAACAAACAACCTAATTTAAGATATAGATTTATATTGCATTAGTAAAAATGATTTTGGATTCTTTTTGTCTCTTTATTTTAATAATTTGGAAGATTGGTTGTTAATAGATTTAATAATTTAATGTAGTCTACTTAAGCCCAAAGGTTGCTAGCATGTAAGCCTAGAAGCCTAGACACCTATGTTTATAGATACCTATTAGTATTAGAGACACCCTCCATGGTATTAGAGGTTCTACATTATAGATACCTACATTATAGGTACCTATGTTAAAAGTACCTTTCACAGCTATAAGAAATCTATATTATAGGTATATATGGTACAGACACCTCCAATGGTTGTAGGGTACCTAATTACACTTAGGCTTAAGGCTTATAGGCTCACATTTTTAGGCTCACATGCTAGTGTCAATGGTCTAATTGTGGAGACAACAATGTTCATGAAGTTAGGGCATGTGTAGGATGGAACATGCCCACTATAACTTGACACATATTTTTATTCAACTTAGACTAAGTCTCTAGAGATACAATTGCACCTAGGCCTAGAAAAGGAAGCAAGATCAAGTCCAATATCGCTCCTATGACATTGCTTGCTCTCGTCTTCCACTTGTTTTATTGTTTCATTATTGATGCATTTGCAATTTGAAAAATGAAATGTTTTTCAATTGCATTGGAGGCTCGTTTCAGGCCCGTTCTCAATGTTCAAAACCAACCACTATTGGCTAGAATTAAAAACTATTAAAAAATTAAAAGATATTTTTAAAATTAAATTAATTAATTTTTTAATTAAATATCATTATCTGACATGGCTATTATATTGCCATGTCAGATTGTTGATTTGGGGCTGATTGGGCTCAGGTTTCCATGTTCCCAACAATCTAGGAACTTGCGGCCCTTTACAACCTTGAAATCTCATCTAATGGATGGTTTTGTTATTCTTTACAGTTGGGTATGCATTAGGGTTGAACAATGCTAGTTGATGATATATAATAGAAGATCATCTTTTGATCACAATATAATTTGAAGCTCTTCCATTGTGGTTTACTTGTCAACTTCCATGCCATAGACTAGCGATTGTACGCAAAAAAGCCTTCTCCCGCTATTATGTCTGTTTGTCTATCCACTAGCAATTACAAGTACAATAGAACCTTTATGAAATGAACCTCTATAAATCAAGTACCCCTCTAAAGTGATACTATTCCTTATATAATCCTAGCATGTACACAATGAAAATGTACAAAATAAGTAAAATAAAATAAAAAACTTCAATTGCTATGGATTCCAAATGTTGCTTTGGTGAATGTGACTTCCAAAAATCTTCAAACATCATTAATATTGCAAACCCTCTCTAAAGCAACAACCTCTCTAATGTATTATTCTCCTCTAGTCCTAGGGCTATTAAGGTGAAAACACCCATTCCTATCCCTATAATCATTCATGTACTTTAGATTGCAAGACACTAAATCTTCCATTCAAAAGTGGTCCTAGCTAGCGTGATGTATTAGTTGGCCAAGTGTACAGGTGACTATCGCAATCACAAGGGTGCGGCCCTGACGGAATTGCAAGACCACAATACAATTTCATTGTTCTATGGGTCACGTACAAAATAGACATAGTAGTGGTTTTAGTTGGTGGTTTAGAGTTTAGGATGGTAGGTTAGGATTTGGATGTCTTCTTTTATTCCACATATCCCACATGGGTTGTTTTACCTTCTATTACCTTGTAGGTATATAAAGAGCTTGTCTTTTCAATTCTAAATGCAAATAATGAATGACTTTTGAAGCAGAATGAAGTAGATGTTGAATTCAATAAGTAGTATGAACAAAATTCTAAAAGTGGTATGAATTTTCTTTGGAGCAATTGTGAGCACTTCCTCTTTAAAAATGTCATTATGTTTTCTTGATTTTCAAAGAAAATTTTAGTAGACTATGCTCACAACATTGTTTTCAAATTCTACTCCTTGTACTTCCCAACAATGTGTGCTAGAATAGAATTTCATTGTTCTACGGGTCATACACAAAATAAACACTTAGCTATTTTAGAATTATTAGAAATTTTATTTGGGGGGCCCCTCCTACTTCTACATCCTACAAGAACTTTGAAAAATATTGTGTGAATTGCCCCACAAAATGTTGTTTTTGTAGAATTTGAAAACAATGTTGTAAGCATAGTCTACTAGAATTTTCTTTGAAAAGCAAGAAAACAAAATGACATTTTTAAAGAGAAAGTGCTTACAATTGCTCCAAAAGAAAATTCATACCACTTTTAGAATTTTGTTCATACTACTTATTGAATTCAACATCTACCTCAATTTACTTCAAAAGCCATCCATTATTTGCATTTAGAATTGAAAAGACAAGCTCTTTATATACTTACGAGGTAATAGGAGGTAAAACAACCCATATAGGATATGTAGAATAAAAGAAGACATCCAAATCTTAACCTATCGCCTTAAATCCTAAAACCGTTGTTGTGTCCATTTTATGTAGGACCTGTACAACAAAGAAATTGTATTGCAGTCCTGCAATTCTATTGGAGTTATGATTTTGCAATTCCGTTGGAGTTGTAGTCATGTGGCTATGGTAGCCACTTGCGTGCTTGGTTGAGCGCCGTCGGCCAATCCATATGCCATGTTAGTCAAGTCTACCTTTGAATGGAGGATTTAGCGTCCCATCCCTAGATTTCCATTAAATTGTCCTTAGACTTGCATTAAAGTGTCTTTGAAAGCATCATTAAGACTTGGATAGGACACACAATGAGAATATTAGTTTGTGCACTCATTTTTTTAGTCTTTTTAGGCCTTCTAAATGACCATTGTCTCCAAATGTACTTTTGGAATTTGGGAAGTTACTATCACAATTAGTTTATAACTAGGGCTTCACTTACTTTACACAACTATTTATGATTATGTTGCAAGGAAGAGACATTTATTATTATTATTATTATTATATTATTATTGTTATTCTTTTATTTCTATTCTTTTATTTTTTTAACCTTTAAATGTCGAGGAGGATGTTTGGCATCCGATGGATGACAAGGAGTCTTTGTAGTAGGACAAAAGTGCAATTATTCATCTTCGAAATTATGTTGGAAGGTCTTCTATAATAGTTTGACTTCTAACAAGTGCTTTTGCTATTTCTAAAGCCAATGATTCAAACGGTAATGAAAAGGGATGATTTCCAAGGTTACCCCTTCATCCTTGAAGGATTAAAAGAAATTCTGTTGACACTTGTAATCTAGGGTTGCGTTTAATTCTCCAAACCTAAAAAAATACAAGTATAGGAGTTCTTATAGGAAAATGTAGAATTAGTCTATCGTTTATGTGATTAATGTCACTTTTCAAATAGAATAATACTTAAAACTTGAAAATACTTGTTTTTAGTCTTATAATTCACAAACATTCTTATTCCTAAGGATTTGAATTTCGTTCTCAGTCCTTTACCAATGTATGCAAACACAATGTATGAAGTACCGGTCATGTTTAGAATTCTACAAAGAGGGCAATTGGTTTGGGCGATAGATCAAGATGGCAAATTGTCTTATGCAATGAATGATCTAGTACTTAATCATTCCAAGATAATACTTTAAAAATAGTACACATAATTCATTAATTATATCCTTTTTGTGTGTGTAGGTCAAATAGTCTAGTAAGTGCTTGCCATAAGCAAATCTAATGCAAAATACCTAAGTTTGTCAATTCTAGGGCAATTAGTCTCAATTAATGCAAAGTATGGTGAGTTTAGGTTTTATATTCAAATTTTGTCTTTCTTCTTTAGCTTTGCTCCAACGCTTTTAGGGCAATTAGTTAGGGAAAATAGTCCAATCCCACAAGTGTTGATAATTCCTAAATGTCATACACAAAACATTGGAATAAATTATACATTGCCCAAACTTATAAAATCCCAAGCCCAAGACCTTAAATTTAACAAGGTAATAAATATGGGACCTAAAATCGGGCTATAGATCCTAAGACCATGGAAATTCAGCCCAAAACTATAGAAGAGTACCTAAGACTAAATATTTGCCCCTAAAACCACCCAAAACGGCCCTTAAACCAAGTAAACAGCCCCTATGGGCATGCAGTGAACCAAAAACTCCGAATCCAGCCCTATAACCGAGGAAGCGGACCTATGACCGTGCGAAATTCCTAATTCGGCTCGTCGGCTTGTCGGAGCTTGCTGCGACTACCTGCTGAAAATTTCGATCAGATTTTTTTGATCAATTTGACCCAATCGACTGAAACTTGATTCTAAATATCACTCAATTAGTCAATTTGAATGTATACAACCCCATCTGTCTACAATTTGGTACAAGATTTTGAAAATAGGTGATGAAGACAGGATCAAGCAGTAGCGCTGCAACGAAATCTAATTTCGATTCCAATTCAGATTTGGAATTTGGGCAATCACATGGAATTTTTGATGAATGCGCGATCACTCAAGCATACACAACAATTAGCACAAGTCGCAATCAACAATTTCAAAGATTTTTAATTTGGTGCTTTGGATACGATTTTGCTCCTCTGTAGACTGTGGTCTCAATTCTCCTTAGATCGTCGATTCAAATTTCTCCCTAACGATTTGAGTTTTCCTTGTGATCACTAGACTGCTTCAAAGCGTTGAAATTACCGTACCCAGGAATCTCCGACGATGGCCTTCAATTGCAATTTTCAGGAGTGGCCTTCAATTTTCAAGGAGTGGCCGAGAAGATTGCCACTCCTTGAAAATCCCATGATGCCACTCCAATTTGAACACTATCAGTTTGAGAATTACGTCAGATTGGTCAAACCTCCACAAACACCCACCTTTATCGAATTCTTCACACTTGTTCCTTTACTCACCAAAATTTATAGAATTCTCACTCAAATCTCCTTCTCTCACAGTTCCCGCAATTTTGTGCAAAAATGCACCAATCACACAGACAATAATCCAAAAAATTTCACCAAGGAATCAAACACAATTACAAAATAATTAATATATTAAACTTGGAAAGAACTTACACATGAGTCTTACAACTGAAAAAATAATTGAAAAATTGAAATTTATAGGGAGGATGGTGACCGGTCACACAACCTTTTGAAAAGGTGCGACTTGGACACACTTCATTCATCCAAACTATTTTTTATTTTATTTTTTTATTCATCCATCCTAATTAGACTAACCCTATTTACACTATTGAATAACTTTCAACTTTCAACTTAACTTTATTCCTATTTTTTTTCATAAAAGGACCCCTAAGAGGCTCCTTTTTAAAAAAAACTACTATTGTTCCTAAAAAGTTTTTTCTACAACACTAACACAGAAAGAGACAAATACACAATTTTTTTTCTTTTTCCCCTTGATGCTGCCATTTCTAACAACCAAAGTTTTATATTTCAATCTAGGTAAACCCTTTCTAATATAAATATCATTGACAAAATAAAACAAAGTTGAATTGCATGAAAATCACCCATACCTGCATAGTGTGTATGAACCCTTCTTTTGTATTTATTGGATTCGAAAAATTTTAAACCTTGAAAACAAGCATGTAAATTCATTGTCAATAATTTGAAAGAAATTCACCAAATTGAAAGAAATTCACCAAACTTGACCGCAAGGCACTTCATAACAAGGCTCTTCATAAGTATCACATCACTAATTGGCATGGAAGGAATCAAAGTTGTCCATGTAAATAAAAATAAAAATTCATTTTACATTCATTTTACGTATGGATTCCAAGGATGAACATCTGCACTTCTGTCTTAACATAGAAGGACTGTCATCCCTCAGACACTTAGTGTGTCTCCGTAACAAACATGCAAATAGCGAGTTCAGACACCCCTGGTCGTAGTCGACCACGTTTGCTATGGCAGAGTCAATCGAAGAAAGACACGCACAAAAATTCTGTGCTTTACCTCGATTCGAGCAATAATTAGACACCCACAAAAGATGCCAGTTTTGTGGAGACTGAACACAGTGGACAGTGTCCTATGATCAATATGTATGATATATTTCTACTGTAAGACCTGCCCTCATTCTAATCAATTAGGAGGTAGAGCTCCGCTAACGATTAATCTAAAAAGCTACGTCCCGTGAGAATAAAGAACACGCACCCCGCTCTCCAAGCAGAATGTAACTTCTGAAATTGCTGGCATCTCTATAATAGGGGGAATACTACCTCCCAGTACCTTCAATGAAATACAGTGCCGGCATAAATCTGCGGTATCGATGTACACCAAGGAAGTGTATGATGCAATTCCTCTAATGGATGTCCCAGATTCTCTGAAAAATGTAAGCATGTAGCGAGAGAATGCGAGGAACGGTCACACGTGGGGTGCATAAACACCGCTTCTCGTAGAGCATCTACGCCATGAGCATTGGGCCCTTCGACAGACTTTTAACTTGCTTACAAAGCAACTCTTTTGTTCGTGTACTCCTTCACCAGCACTGCTTGCGCTTCTTGGGGCACAGCACCATGCTGATAATACTCCATTGTGAATTCTCCCTTACCCTGTCAACAGGAATGGTCATCTGTGTTTAGAAATCGCATTTGCGGTTTCCAAGATAAAAAGGGTGTCACGACAAAAACGAGTCCAAACTGAATGAGACGTAAGTTGACTACAGTAAGGCCAAAGTTGTGTGCTCGGACGTGTACCTGTGTCATGGAGCGCAATCCAGTCGAATAGCCAAACATGTTGTTCAAAGGTACCTGTCCGACATAAAATATAATATTAGTGATTGAAAACTTCCCAAGAGGTATTCCATGGCACGTTACAAAATGATCGGTTAAATGTCCAGAATGGATGTTGACCAGGAAAGATATTGTACCTAAGAGGACAGAAAAGAGCAGGAGGAGAAGAGGGAAGCGATATCGATGTACAACTTTCGTACTCTAGAAATTCTACAACTCAATTGATTCAAATATAATGAAGTAAATTGCAGTAAATGGTACAAAGTTAAGGTGTACATTGGGGCTCACGGCCCAAGGAACAAGCACCTACAAACACCTAAAAAAGGAGTAATAGACAAGTTGGGTCAGATGCTCACATGTGCCAAGACAACAGCATCGTCGCCCTCTTGGTCGCTACCTACAATAATGCCTTTCCTCCTGTCACAATGTCCATGATGACAGCAGCTGATGAGCTCACTAGTTTCATGTCTCGAAGCATCACAAGATTGGACTACTTTTACAGCTTTGCAATCACTCTGCACTTTTAACAAAAGGATCAAAACAGGAAACAGAAACGCAGTCTAAACCTAATTTCAACAAATATCAGACGAGAAAAAAATGGCAGAAATAGTCTTCTCAATGAGGAAAACAAGAAATGCTAGAAAGCATACCTATTGATATCCCCAATAATTCCACCCTGGAACTCTACAGGAGCTCGAAGCTCCACAAGCATGACCGGCTCTAGAATAACAGGCTTCGCTGCCGCGTAACACTGAAACACAAGAAGCAGCAACTACATCAGAAATCATGAGATCTTGTTACCCTCCAAGCTATTCAGGTTTCACGAGAAGCAGTATTAGGACACAACAACGATCAGTAGTAAAGAGTACGCAAATGATCGTTAGAAATTGTAACTCAAGCGGCGTAAAAACTGCACCTGACGGAATGCATAAAGAGCAGCCAGCTTGAATGCCAGTTCACTGGAGTCTACAGCGTGTGAGGCACCATCGGTCAAAACCACTCGCAAATTCTCCACAGGATGACCAATCAAAGCTCCTCTGCACAACCAAGAATGAGTCAATGCACCAATCAGAAGTAGCTCAATCAGTAGCATAAGAATTAAAATCCAAGTCAATTGAAGTCCACACTGCAGCAAGGAAATAAACGATGAATATAACATTGCCTCTGGCCAAGTCCTTGTCGAATAATTCACCAAACAAGAAAATTGATACATGTGATAATAGCATAAAAACCACCGTCCCTATTACCTGAGATTCCTACTTAGGTAATGAGCACTGAATATTTACACTCTAAAATAATAAAAGAGAAGGCTGGACATACGAGTTGCTAGCTTCAATAAAGCCTTTTTCGATAGCCGCAATAAATTGAGAGGGGACAGCTTGCCCGACCATCATATTCTCGAACTCAAATTTCTTCTCACTTGCTTCTGGTAGGGGTTCAATGTAACTATCCAGCAAACACAAAACCAACACAGTAAATGAAAATGTCAACATATAACTATTATGGAGCAAAGAAATTTGCACAGCAAAGACGATCAAAGTACTCAGAGTCAAAATAAAAAGTTTGCTCATATACCCGACAACGCGACCATATTGACCCTGTCCACCACTTTGCTTCCGATGGAGATAATCGAACTCTGCGCGCTGGGTTATGGTCTCCCTAAAGTTCACTTGGGGCTTTCCCACTACGGCATCTACCTGCAGAGAAGTGAGTAAATTGATATCTTCTTCGAAACACTAAACTACCTGAAAGAGTTTCTCTCATACGTGCATTCCAATAGAGTGGGCGGCTATCAGCTTTATGATTTAAAATCACAACCAAACACTCATGGGCCTTGGTGGCATTGCCAACAAGCTTTAAAGACAATGCAGGAGAGGGTGCATTGAAGGTATGAAATAGGGGTCAAAAACCTTGTATTCGCGGCGAATGCGTTCAACATATATGTCGAGATGTAGTTCTCCCATTCCAGAAATAATGGTCTACAAAAAAACGACCAACCTCCTCAAACACATCCTCTCACAATAAATATGCAACTCACAGACCAAAAGCATTCTTGCTTGGTAATAGTTAACGGAGTTATACATCACAACACCTACAATGTTCACGGAGTAACAGGAAACCAATCAGCAAATCGACTTACCTGTCCACTGTCTGGATCCAAGCTGACTCGGAATGTTGGATCCTCTTTCTGAAACCGATTTAGAGCCTTTGAAAACTATCAACCCACAATAAAATAACAACATGAGTTCTGCTTCAAATGGGCACATGGGATTAAGGTTGTCTCGTTACTTAAGGTGCCCGAAGTTGAATCATAATTTAGTTTTGCATCTCATCAAACTTTCCAAATAAATGCCTGTCTTTCTCGAAAATTAGAAGGATGAACAGACCTGAGGGCCCACATCTTTTGAGGCAGGAGCGATGGCAAGTGACATCACAGGCTCTGGAACATTCATTGATGTCATGGTATACTTCACAGATCCATCCGTAAAAGTGTCACCAGAAGAACATTCTACACCAAAAACAGCAACAATTTCCCCAGCGCGGGCCTCTTGGATGTCCTGAGATACAATTCACGAAGGCAATGCTAAGAACAGATACACAGCGACAGTAACAATTTAGTGCACAACAAATGCAAAAACTGCTCATAAGTTCCGAAAACTCCCAAAAATCAAGTTTTATTCGTCAGTAAATGAGAGACGTCAACCAACCTCCATATCATCAGAATGCATTCGCACTAGCCTAGGCACTTTCACTTTTCTGCCCGTGGTAGAGTTGATGATAAAGTCACCCCTTCGCATTGTCCCCTCATACATCCTGCGAAATTGATAATAACGTCGATCACATTGATCCATTTAACGCTAACTTATGATAATAATGAAAAGACACTGAACTAATTGTCTGCAAGATAATAAGAACGAAAAAGATCTCACAATAATAAAGGTCACATTCAAAACTCTCGGATAATCAAGTGACAAAACCACATAAAACGCATAAATGAGGAATGCCTCGTACATGCAAGACTCCACACTCACTAAAATGAACACACAGTCGGGATAAGCCCTGATGAAACAGCAAGGCAACTGGCATCACTGTATGCAAAGCGACACAGTGAGGTCTCAGACAATATTGCACACCTCAGGTATGTAAGTTGGCCAAAACGTCCCTCTTCCAGTTTGAAAGCCAGTGCGACAAGCTTACCATCTGGAGATCCAGTGAGTTCCACCTGCAAAAAAGGATATCATTTTACTGACAGCAAAATTGCAGAACAATAAAGTGCCACAGTGGAGACCACAATGAACAAAACGAGACAGGGTCACACAAAACTCTCAACACAGACCATGAAATTAGACAACGCATTGAGTGTATATACGTGAATTCCTGAAAGTCATACCCCAAAGAACACAACACAGGATTGCAAACTCAGTACACGAAAGAATTGCTGTCCAGTGCAGTCAGACTGCCAACGCACATCGCCATTGCAGATGAAAGTGTGTAAATTTACCTTTTCTTCCTTCTTGTTCTGATCAAGCGCACAATTGCTAACCTCTAGTGGATTGGGCAAATACTCCACCACACCATCTAAAAGAAGTTGAACTCCCTGTAAAAGCAAGTGAAGGCAACGTTCAAGCAAGCTCTACATCGAATTAGAGCATTATCTTGCACTATCTGTGAATAGACCATCAATATTGACTCTCTTATCCAACTTAACATGATTCAAGGGAGAACCAATTTCAACCATAGACAATTCTAGGAACCCATGCCACGTAACGAAATGCTAGAGGAATGATTTCATACCTTGTTCTTAAATGCACTACCCATAAATACAGGTATAAAGTGCAGGTTAAGAGTGGCTCGTCGCACTGCAGCCTACAAGTGCAAAATGTTTATCTCAATATCAGATTAACATTACGTTATAAGAAATTCCCCAAAGAAGTGCAAAATGTATCCAAGACATAGAGCAACATACAGCATTTACTTCTCCGCGCATAGGCATGTCACTGAAGTGCATGAATAGTCAATACGTAAAGCTGAAAAGCTAGGACAGCCAAGGCTAAAATTCAAGATAGATAAACATAAAAGAAAGGCAAATTCAAAACCTACCGAAAGAACAGCAGCCGTGATTGGTTGGTCGTTGAGAAATAAATCTGCCAACTCATCATCCACCTCTGAAACAGACTCAATAAGCTCCCGCCTTTTCTCAGCCACTTCTGCTGCAACCTCACTTGGAATGTCTCCCTTCAGCACTTTCTCTCTGTATTTGCAAAAGACACGTTAATCCAGAAGCTGAGTTATATAAAAGCTTTACTGAGTACTCAACACTCAAATAGATCACAATAGCAATAAAGGTATATGAGATGAGCAACACATTTATAGAACAACACCCAGCAAGAACATCTTTATTTCCTAGCACAATACATACCCATGAGCACCCTGAAAGTAGTAGGCTTGATTGTGGACGAGGTCAACGAGGCCCTTAATTTGGTCTTCCAACCCGATGGGATATTGAATTGCTGAACAATTGTGTTTCAACTTATTCCTCACCTGCATCCCATTCGAAAAAATGGAAATTCATATTACATACTTGGTACGTTTATATTATATTCTGGACAAAGCACTGCAATGGTGAACAGACTGACTAGCTAACAAAAGTGATGGAACTCCCAACGTGTCAACACTCAAAAGCAGTAGTATGATCATGCTTAGAAGAAAAATAACCTGATCAATAACTTTCCAAGGATCTGCTCCCGATCGATCCAATTTATTGATAAAGGCAACGCGTGGAACATTGTATCGCCTCATTTGCCGATCAACTGTAATGGATTGACTTTGCACGCCTCCCACACTACAAAGAACGAGCACCGCTCCGTCAAGCACGCGAAGAGCTCTTTCCACTTCAATTGTGAAATCGACGTGACCCGGCGTATCGATGATGTTGATCTGTGCCCCACCAGAATATACAGAACTTTTATCAATAATGCGTCTGAGAAATACACGGCACGTAGGAATGTAAATCGGCGCAAATGAAGAAAAGTCATTGACAGTTTCTGCTACACCCTTCACAAAGCATAAACCAGAGAAATTCCTAAAGCCTGCACTAGTTCAGATCTGCATGCGATGTCACAAGTGCTCCATCCAAAAGTCGACAACCATGTACTTGACAGTATGCAGTTTACATAAATCCACATAGTTTATGAATTCACTAATAAATGCATAAAGAAAAGTCATTTGATACTAACTTGAAGAAAATCTGCTTGTCCCGGAGTAAAGATTTCTTGTAGCAGAACAGCAGCGCAAAGCATGAAACACACTCAACTGCATAAACTATGTACTTAAAATTTGTCATGCTGTGTCACTAAAACGCACCGATCGGAGCACGATAAGAATTAAAATTTCCCGGTTACGATACCTCACACTCCTTAAATTTCTCAGCTGCAGGTTAGAAAGAACATATCTAGAGCGCACAAGATATAATCGCGGTGAGAAAAACTCAGCAGCAGCTCCACATGCTCCACATGCCTACGTCAACGTGCTCGGTGCACTATTTAACACAGCTGGCAAACCCTAGATTATCGAGATTAAAATTTCTCACGATCTGTATCATTGAATTGCACCGATTGGAGCATGAAAAAATAACTTCAAAAAATCCGAGTTATAAGAGCTTTCCTTACTCCCTGCTCCTAAAATTTCTCTCTCATCTGCAGGTTAGATAGAACCAATTCCTGGCCATTTAGGGAAGCGAACCTGACTGTCACCCCAAGTACAGTATGTGGCAGCGGACTGAATGGTAATTCCCTTCTCCCGCTCCAGGTCCATTGAATCCATCTTGGCCCCAACGCCATCCTTCCCGCGCACCTCATGAATCTCATGAATCTTGCCCGTGTAAAATAGCACCCGCTCCGTCAGAGTCGTTTTCCCCGAATCAATGTGCGCCGAAATTCCGATGTTTCGGATCTTCTCCATACTCTCGCGCCATGACTGCTCCCGCGTCTCGACAGGGTTCGCAACGCCGGCGAGATGGCGCCTCAGAAGGCCACAAGGGGTGAAATCGAAGCAGGGCCGAATGGAATGGCGAGGAGCGGAGGACCAGAGGGAGGAGGCGAGATCAGGGTCGAAAGAAACAGAGAGGGAGGAGCGCGCGAGGGCCAGAAGACGAGTCGTCGTGGCCCGCGCCATCGCTGCGATTATTGCTGCAATCTCACGTCGGTTACCAACGTGATGCAAATGCAGGGTTTAGGGTTTAAGGCCCGAATAACCCGAAGAGACCCGACCCGACCCGACCAGGTGCAAATACCCGGAATGATATCTGATTGATAATCGATCAGATATCCGAGAATGATGAGGTCACTTAGCCTTGGGTGATGTAAAAAATAGATTTTCTCCTGAAAGTAAGCTTAATACAGTCGAACCTGGATAAGTGTTACCTCGATAAGTGTTAAAACTCTATATGTGTTATGGAGATTTCCGCTCCCTTAAAATTAAGACTAGTAAGTGTTATGTGTTAAGTGTTACGCAATGTCGCGCTCCCAACTTTGTTAATTTTACCTTAGTAAGTGATAAGTTTCCAAAAAAAGGCTTTTCATAAGAGCCATCGCTTGGGGGGAGATAATTTTGAGGTAAAGTAATAGTTTAGGGTTGCAAAGTGACTCTAGATGTCCATTCTAGAAACAAACTAATAGGTAGATGTATTTTTAAGCTCATAAACTAAATGCTTCCATCTCAACAACAAGATAGTGAATACGAAGATAGTGATCCTGATGAAGCTAATCCTTACAATATAGTAGAAGAGGTTGTAGGCTTTAAAGATGTAGGTAGTGCTCTTCAAACTTTGAAGAAGTTTTTGGAGCAAAGACCTAACTATGACACCATGTTATCTATTTTAAATATTGAAGCACTAGAAAAAGAAGTAGAATCTTGGCATGTAGTAGAAACTCGCCAAAGTACTATTGATTCATTCTTTCGATGGACTTAGATGAATAATGAATCAATATTTTGTAATTTCATCCATTTTTTCTATAAATGTTATGTATTTACCTTTTTAATTCTTCTAAGTGTTATTTTTTATAAGTGTTACAAATCATCGGCATCACCCTCTATAAGTGTTATTTGTTACTAGTGTCTAAGTGTTAACTAAAAGTATGCTTCCAACCCCTAACACTTATCGAGGTTCAACTGTAGGGCAATGAGGGGGTCAATTCTCCCTGCGTGAAGCTTCAGTAAGGGGAGCCACCAAGTGGGGACAGGTTTTCTCAGGGGCAGGGAGAACTGACCCCCTCGCTCAGCCCTATGGGCAAACCCTGGAATTATTTATTTTCTGCACATGAATTTTTTTCAAATTTTTAATTCATTTTTGCAATCAGAGAACCCAAAGTAGTCGAGAGAGGTCAAGAATATTCCCTAGAACGGCCCGAAATAGGGGGCATTTCTTTTACATGCACCCTTGGTAAGGCTGAGCGAGGGGGTCAATCCACCCCAATCTTTTCTAAAAACCTTGCCAGGTAAACTCCAATTATTCATAAGTTTATTTGGTAGTAAGATAGGGGTAGTCACACCTTCTTCACTAGGTACTTGGAGAATGGAGAATGAGAAGTTGGAGGAGACAATAGGAGTAGTCACACCTTCTTCACTAGGTACTTGGAGAATGGAGAATGAGAAGTTGGTGAGGGTTTGGAGGAGCCAATGGGAAGCCATGGTGAGTGAAGAAGGTGTGTCACCCCTAAAAGATGTGTTGAGAGTGGAGAATGAAAAAAGTGGAGAAGCAACTTACCTAAACCTAAGATTAGACATAAAGTTGGAGGGAAATCGGCAACAACAAAGGTAAAGCGGCAATGAAAGGTAAAAGTGTAGAGCACAAAGGAATCTTCTTATGTGGAAATATCTTCCGCACTCCCAATCTTCACCTCAAGAGGTGAAGACTTGGAGTGCGGAAGATATATCCAACTAAGTATATTCTACCAACATGAAGCCAACCCCAAGCCGCCACCTTTCCATTCTCCATTCTCCAAGTGCAAAGTGAAGAAGGTGTGACTACCCCTAATAGAAAGCCGCACATGGTGAAGAAGGTGTGACACCCCTAAAAGATGTATTGAGAGTGGAGAATCCATTGACCTAAATGGAAAGGGCAGAGGTATTAGCCTTGGGTCACAGAGCAAATGAACTATAGGTTGTGCCAAATGCTAACCAGATTAAGAAGCTAGGTATAGTAGCTCTGTTCCAGATTGATTTTTGCTTTTGTGATTGTTATATGTTAATGGCCACATTTAAAATTAGCTTGTGCCTGTATAGCATGATGCATATGAAATTGGGGCCTAGATGATTGAGATTTTGGAGATTGGGTAGTCAATAGTTTTTTAGTTTTTTAATTCATTCAAACTTTGAAATTCAATAACTTTTACAAAGTGGAGTGTGAGAGGGTGCATTTTAGGTACAAAAGTAAAGATTTCTTCACAAAGGATTGCAAGGGCTTCATGTTTTAGCATTTGGAGATGCCATGTGCAATTTATGTTCTCACCAAAATAAAAGATAATTTAATTCAATTTTTTAATTTACAAACATATAACTTCTACATTGTAGGTCCAAATGCCATGAAACTAACACAAATAGAAAGCTTTATACACAAAGAAGACCACGGGTTTAGTTTTGTGGCGTTTGGCGATGCTACATGAAAGTTATGATTTTCCCAAACTGAAGGATAATTTATTTCAATTTTCAAATTCATAAAAAAATTGAAATTATATAACTTCCACATTGTAAGTCCAAATGCCACGATACAAGTCCATGCACCCTTCTTCACAAAGAGTTCTCCAACAATACTAAGAATGGCATAGGACACCAACGGTATCTTGATTCTTAGAGTAACAAATAAAGAAAACAAAACAAACAACCTAATTTTAAAGTATGCAAATTTTTAAAAACAAAACAAAAACAAAAACAAAAACTTTGGATATAATTTCCAAGAATATAATTGGATAAAGTATATGAAGAAAATTAGAAGTCAAATATATACAACCCTATAATTTGGTAAAGAATAAAGAAAGAACTAAACTAAGTAAAAGAACACTTTATTTGAAATTGTGTGTAATTTAGGCAACAACTCTTCCAAATCATTCTACATCTTTACAAGTTATAATTGAATGTTAAGGCCAAAAAATACTTGAACTTGAAGGTTCTAACTTTGGGTCTAGGGTATTCAGTTCAAAAAGTAATTTAAGAAGAATAGTAAAAGAGGATCTATTTATTTATTTATTTATTTTTAAGCAAATGAAACGAAATTTCATTGCAAAGAGGGGGGAACAAAACTGCTAGCCACATGTAGCTTGGTGGGGACATGACAAGAGAGCAAGACACAAAACAAAGAAAGAAGACGAAGAAACAATAACTATGATAAGAGGGGGCACCGAACAAGAGCGTAGCTAGTCTTTGGCCAAAGCTCAAGAGAGAGGTTGTCAGAACAAACCCAACTGGTCACAGGTTGTGGTCTTGGCGCGCCAGAGGGAAAATCAAGGTGGTTGAAAAATGAAACCCGCGCTCAGGTGTGAGGGGGACCATTGTGGTTGTCCCTCTTTCATGCAGGCGAAAAGATTATGTTTGCATTGTCATTTGGTGAAGGCAATGTGCAGCTTGTGTTGTGTTTCAATTGACCTTCGTCTCGGGTTTGAGACTACAACCCATTCCATCCTCCTATAATTGATGAGGCCTCTCCAAATTTGGTTCATGAGCTATTCCGGAGTCCAAGATTTTGAATTAATAACCTTGTCATTCCTTTGGATCCACAAGGACCGTGGTGCGGGCTTCGAGCCACACCTTTTTGAAAGCATTGAATTTACGAGGGATGGATATAGAAAAAATACCTTGCTATCAGGTAAGAGGTTGCCATGGACCTCGGGCACTTGCACCACTAACCAACGCATTGAAGATGTGGATGGCCCATTGCCATGCAAGCTAGGCTGAGGGACACTTCCAAAATCAGTGGAAGACAGTTTCCATGGACCTCCTTAAGTAAACCGGATAGGAGTCATCGATCACATCGTTGACTTTGCTTTGCCATTGGTTAACTGCAACCAATGAATCTCTATCTCTTTTGTAACGCGCTCTGGTGCCCAGACAGAATTCCACCTCAACCTAAAGTCGTTGGGAAGTACACCGCTCCATTTCCGTTCCACCAGGTGGGATTATTGTGTTTTTTCATGAGGAGCTGTCTGCCGAATTTGGCGATGAATTCTATGATGGGGACTGCCAAGCCACGAGCAATCCATTCAAACTTGTCCGGATCCTCCATTCGATGGAGTCAAGCCTTCCGTAGAAGAGTCGGATGCACCTTTTCTTCGGGCCTCTGAAAATGGGGTTCACTTTCATTCTATGGAAGGATCCTTTGAGTATGGGGTCGAGAGGTTCTCTAGGCCCTAATGGATTGGTCAGGAGAATGCTGGACTTGAGGAGCACTATGTAGCTTCCTTCACGCCAATTCAAGGGCCATTGTTTGGTTGAGTGGCCTCCATAGGTAGATTCTCCCCTAGAAGTCTGAATGACGGCCTGAGTGAGTTTATCTTCTCTTTTGCAAAACCATCCCATCAATTCTTCCAGCTCGGCCCTAGGTGGGTGGGTGGAGAGGGAGCCTCCCCATTGCAAGGCAAAGGCTCCAATAGCCATCTGCCACACTCCTTCTTCACTTGGCTTGACTCTAAATTTCGATGTTGTTTCTTCGAATGTGAGGAAGTGGTCACCTATCGTGGCATCCCTTATTTTGTGCATCCCTCTCTTATACAAATGTGTTGCTCGGATTTTTGAGAAACTAGGCCCAATTAGGGGCATGAATTTTGACTAACAAAAGGGTTTAGATCCTACTTCTTCGGGTAGCTTGGGAATGACCGGTCAAAGCTCTTGGTTTAGTTTCTTCTATGAGATTCCAACTTAGTTCTAGGTTGGCAAACCCTTGTGTATTTGGAATTTTGGTAGTGTGAAGAACTCAAGGCTGTTGAGTCAACGCCCCTCAGAATAAGGTTGACTTTTGCTCCGTTGGTATTGAAGCATTAGGTGCAGATTAGAGTCTCCTAGCTTGCAGGCTTTGAGGATCCATTTTAACATGAATGTTGTAAGAGCATTCTGCATGTGAATTGTGTCAATGCCACCCTTGCTTCTTTCACTAGTAGAAAGCCTTGTTTAATTGGATGTTTTTGCGTCAAAGTTGACGGATTTTCTTAAGCATCCAATGTAACATCTTCGCATGTTTATGTCAACAATGACATCCAATGTAGCATAAAGATGTTAAGTTGGATGTCATTGTTGACATAAACACATGAAGATGTTACATTGGATGCTTAAGAAAATCCGTCAACTTTGACGCAAGAACATCCAATTAAACAAGACTTTCTTCTAGTGTTTCTTGACATCATTGGATCCATGCAACTTTGGCTCTAGCTTGGTTGGGTGTACTTGACTACAAGAATTTTTGGATAGTAGAGGTTACCTACTTGACTCCAACCTTGGTACCTCCCCATATCAACACAAAGTAAAATGTAGAGGTAACTAAAGCACTATTGACTAGCACACTTTTCCCTGTAGATTAACTTTCGCTATCAACGAGTATTAGGGCTTTTTAGCGTCCTCTCTTTCAAGAAGGTGTCCACTGAGCGAGTGGTGTAGCCCATGCCAAATGGAGCGCCCAGTAGTTTACTAATACTAGCACCTTCCACCCAGATGACTTCCAATTGCTGCATGCATGGAGGTTGAACTACTCCGTCGGCTCCTTACTAGTACCCTCTGGATTTTTTCCAATTGAAGATAAGGCCGATTTCCCAGTAGAAGCAATCTAGTAGGGAGACCATGGCATTTACAACTTGTTGTTTGCCAAGCAATGTGAAGAAGACGTCGTTGGCAAATTGAGTAATTATCTGTTGCTTGTTGCAGCCTGGTAAGCTAATGCCTTTGACAAGGCCAACTGCAGTTGCATATTTAACCATCGTGTTCAATACCTCTACTACTATTAGAAACATGTATGGCGCTAAGAGGCAGCCTTGCCTGACTTCTCTTTTGATTTGGAAAGTTGAGAACAAGGTGCCATTTATTTTGACCAAGGCTTGGGTGTCATGGAGTAGGATCTCAATCATGGCAATGAAGGAGATTGGATTCCAAATGCTGACATCGCTTGTGAAAAACTGCTAGTTCACCATGTCGAAGGCTTTTGTAAAATCAAGTTTCAAGAATATTAGGAATTACTTCAAATGCTTTGCCCAATCTATGGTTTCATGCATTAGCATGATGTTGTCAAGTATAAATTGAAGGGGCAACACTTTAGCAAAAAAATTGTACGAGGTATTGAGCAATGTGATGGGGCGCCAATTGATGAGTCTGCTTCTCTTGTTTCCCTTGTGAATCAAGGATATTAGCCCTTTAGTCATGCCAAGGGGCAGCCTTTTATCTACCACAACACTTGTGATCATTTAGAGATAATCCTCTTTTATCACATCTCAATGGACCTTAAAGAACTTTGTTGTTACTCCATCATGTTTGGGGCTTTTCCATTCCCTAGCCTTTTCAAGGCCAGGTCAGGTTTGCTCATGAAATTAAATGGATTTGCTCAATTCCCACTTCATGAGTTCCGTCAACTTGTTTCCAATTTCTGCAAGCGCTTTCATTGCAACTTCCTCCTGAGATGTTGTCCGA
This sequence comes from Rhytidiadelphus loreus, assembly GCA_947034895.1. Taxonomy (NCBI): domain Eukaryota; kingdom Viridiplantae; phylum Streptophyta; class Bryopsida; order Hypnales; family Hylocomiaceae; genus Rhytidiadelphus; species Rhytidiadelphus loreus. The sequence goes on along the minus strand of OX344761.1, from coordinate 47,951,720 downwards.
GGGGGGCGGAGAAGAGCTTTTTAAAGAAGCTTGTGCAGATGCCTTTGAGGGTGGATTGGTCAAAGCACAAGATTCCTCCCTCATCAGCCAGCTCAGAGATGCATGACACTCCTAAGTGGGGCCTAGTGGCCTTAAGAAAATCCTTTGTGTAGGAATCGCCGATTTTGAGCTACTTGACTCTGCTATGGATGTATTATCCTTGGCTTGCATGGGCTTCGAATTCGGCGAGCTGTGAGGACACATTGGCGGCTTTCCTCTAGAGTTTGTCATTGTGTGGATCCCCTTGCAGCGCTATGTGGGCCTTAGCAAATGCTATCTTTAAGTTCTCTCCCTCAACCTCTCTCTCTTTGGCCTTTTTGATTGAGTAGGTCTTGTAGTATTTGATTGTCTTTTGTAGCTTGGTGGTAAAACCTTTAACTAGGGTGGTTGGAACCATATTCGCCTCATTATTGTTTTTTACTTCGGGGTTCTTTAGGTAGAAGTTGTTCATTTTGTATGAGGAGGATTTGTGGGCTAAGAGACCAAATTGGACAATCAATAACACTAGGAGATTATCTACATGGCATGCATTGCCTTTGATGTAGTATTCTATGACTTGGAGGAGGCAACTCTTCTTCGCCCAAATGTGTAAAATCTTTCCAGACGAGCTAAGGATCTCATTCCATCCTTTCTTTTGTTGTCCCAAGAATCTTCACCCTTGAGTTGTCAAAGGAAATCAATTTAGAAGAAAACATTAGTTAAGTAAAAGAAAAGAAAAGAAAAGTAAATGATCGATATAGAGATAGATATATAAAAAAGTACACCAACTTTTCCAAATCATTCTATTGTACTAACATCATTAGAAGTTTCATTTGAATATATTTATATTTAAATTTTGATATCTATTAATATATAGAGTACATAACCATACACATATACATACATATAGTATACATTGCCTTCTACTTCATCATTTCATGTAAACACTATCCATTTGTAACAATGCCTCAACGTAGTGCATGAGTGGAAGTTATTGAAGACTTTGAAAATTGTCTTACAATGCATCATTTCTAATTCTATGGAAATGGTAGCTTCATTTAGTGATGATTCAGATGGAGTAACAAACAATTTTGATGCTTATGATAGTGATGATGACTTCCTCATAGACGGTGTCCTCATAATTTATAATCTTGTAAAATCACGATGGTACTTTTTGGAAAGACAACATGGAAGAGTAAATCCATCACTCATGGCAAATGATTTACTTCATTTGAACTCTACAAGGTTTAGGGCAAGATTCAGGATATCACCTAAATCCTAAACCCTAAACTGTGTCTAATCATATATAACCATATGTAATCCTACGATTTTGGTCATTGACTATGTACCCCAAAGAGGCAGTTATACATCTAGTTTGCCATTAGTTGCCCCCCCCCTTTCCAAAAATGAATAGGCCGTTGATTTTTTTTAAATGCTTCCCCCTCCAGAATGCTGTTGATTTCTCAAAATTTCTTAAGCCGTTGATCTTTGAGATTGAATCTAAGCCATCCATCTAAATACAAATACAGAATCAGAATACGGATACAGAACCAAAATATGGATACAATACCAAAATACAGATACTTGATATTGAAATATTGTACAATATGCACCAAAATATGGATACGGATAAAATAAAAATACGATATACGAATACGATATACGGATACGGGATATGGGATTTTCATTGTCCCATATTGTTTGTCATGTAAACCTCATTCAAAAAATTACAAGTTGGGGGGAGGGGGATGAAAAATTAAAAAATTAATTTTAATTAAAAAAAAATTTAACCCAGAGGGTGGTGGAGGGGAGTTTAAAATTAATTAATTAAAATTTTGAGTGCATAGTGACAAAAGTGTCACTATGCACCCAAAAGTGGCTATAACAGCCACAATACTATCATACATTGAATAGAGTACCGACTTTTCCTATTGAAGTCTCGATTGAAGTATTGTTCCCCTTGGTAGCTCAGTTTGGTGGCTAATACAACATGAGTACCATCCATAATGCCGATGTTGGAAAATCCATGTGAAGTTTCTATAGAATCTTTAATGACTTGTTTTTTTGTTTCATTAGATCAACAAACAACAGTCTTTTCAAGACTCAAAAAAACAATGATAACCCGTTTTGTGAACTTTGAAGTAGCCCCTGTGGAGATATCGAAGTTCGCTGCAATGTTTGACCTGGATACTCCATTTCCATAGGTTCCAAACATGTGAAAAACTAGTAAGAATTGCATCCATGGGTCAAATTGAGGAACAATGCTTTCATTGGTGAAGATGTGATGGTCTTTAATCATTTTCCATATTCTATCGAATGCAACAGTTGACATTCTAAATCTTGCCCTAAACCTTGTAGAGTTCAGATGAAGTAAATCATTTGCCATGAGTGATGGATTTACTCTTCCATGTTGTCTTTCCAAAAAGTACCGTTGTGATTTTACAAAATTATAAATTATGAGGACACCGTCTATGAGGAAGTCATCATCACTATCATAAGCATCAAAATTGTTTGTTACTCCATCTGAATCATCACTAAATGAAGCTACCATTTCCATAGAATTAGAAATGATGCATTGTAAGACAATTTTTAAAGTCTTCAATAATTTCCACTCATGCACTATGTTGAGGCATTGTTACAAATGGATAGTGTTTACACGAAATGATGAAGTAGAAGGCAATGTATACTATATGTATGTATATGTGTATGGTTATGTACTCTATATATTAATAGATATCAAAATTTAAATATAAATATATATTTGTATATCAATCTTTTATGTCTTTAATTTCAATTTTGTGAAGGACCCTAATACCACCAATTTATAAGCCACTACCACCACAATCCATGTAGCTCCTTAAACTGAGGGCTCCAACAACGATGCTCTCCACCAAAAAATAAAGCCAAAGGCTCAAACAACAACGACCTAAACCAAAAAATAAAGTTGACACTAGAAGAAACCCGTGTTTTAGGTTATGTTTTGTAATTTTTTTAAACGGATTTTAGGTGACGTCTATTGCAACATGCCCATGTTTTTTTTGTCAACATTGATGTTATGTTGAACTTATTGTTGATATAAAAACATGGGTATGTTGCAATGGACGTCACCTAAAATCCGTTTTAAAAAATTACAAAATGTAACCTAAAACGCAGGTTTCTTATAGTGTGAGAGCACAAACAAAGTCTGTAGTAGTAGAGGTGAAATTTGTCGATGAAGGTGAAAGTGCCAATGATGAAGAGAAAAAGGAGAGGATAAAATAATATACTTAGTTATGTATATCTTCTGCACTCCCACTCTTCACCTTTGGAGGTGAAGAGTGGGAGTGCGGAAGATATACATAACTAAGAATATTTTGCTACAAAGGGACTATCTCAAATCAACCCTAACGTGCCACATTCGTATTCTTCATTCTCCAAATGTTGGGTGAAGAAGGTATGAGTGTGTGACTACCTCTATTGATGTTAATGTGGGGGAATATTACCCAACATAGTAATGTTTAGGATGCATTGTATTGTACTAATATAGAATCAAATCATGCAGTATTTTGAATGTGCTATGCCCAATCAAGTAGTAAGTGACAAGTGCCACTAATTATATCCTAGTCAATTTTAACCCCTAAAGGTTTTTGACCATTTTTTCATCAAAACACTGAAAAACTACCATATTTAGTACAAGTATCAAATTTTAGAGAAAGAGTCATTCTTAGACACATATAACCATAGGATCTTCTAGTACACTAGTTTGAGAAGATATGAAAATAATTTCAAAAATTTATACTATGTAGATTGTAAGATATTAGTGTTTGAAGTGACAAAAATTCTATTTTTGACCTTACAAAAAACTAGGTAGCTACACTTCACAAGGTCACATTTTTATAAAAATATGTCCAATATGGTGGTACTCCTTTGAATTCATTCCTCAAGGCAAGTTGGCTACATGCTTGAAATTTTTTAGATCCATTAGAAGTGTTTTGAGGCCTCTAAAAGATTGAGTTTCTAAGCCATGGGGAATATGGGAACAATAATAAATCAATAGTCTGATGTGTTTAGGAGATGGCTACATCAAATAATAAGATAAAATTAATTTTTAAATATTAAAAAAAATCATGTTTTTTTAAAATTATTTAATGCTTTAAATTTTTTTAAATTATTTAATAGTCTATCAAGGTTGCATGGTTTACAACAAGCGGAACAATTCCAAAATAGTCTTCCAAAGGCCTCAAATCTCCCCTAATGATTTGGAATTGTACAACATATAGAAAAAAAATAGTAAGTAGAAAGAAGTAGAAAATGATTCAAAACTCAAAATTGTCAAAAAATTTAGTTATGAAATTGAAAATGTCAACCCCAATGGGTGTAATGTTGTAATAAACAATCTACATCCTATAATTTAATTTTTTTTCCAAAAATATTGAAAATTGAATAAAATAAATGACTTCAAAGTTTATTGTAGAGTAGAGATTCCATAACTACTTGCAAACTAAAACTGATCATAATTTTCATTTCATTAATCAAAATGGAATGATTCATAGCTTTCCATGTCTATGTAAATCTAGAGAACCAATTTCAAATTTTTATTCTTGAAAAAAGTGATTTGTAAAAAAAAATTTGAGCTACCTAGGTTGTCGATAGTTCAAAGAAAATTACATATCATATAATAATTTTTTAACTATGCAGTCAAAAGTTCTGAAAATTGTTGGGCCTTAAAAACTAGGCCTTTGGCACTCTTTGTGTGAGAATTTTAAAGAAAAAAGATAAAAATTGCGTTCATAATGAGTTATTCAAAATCACTATGTTGCCAAAAAATGCAATTTGGTCTTTTAGGGGTAAAATAATGTGGATAATGCAGTGTTTCTAATGTGCTATGCCCTATCAAGTAGTAAGTGACAAGTGTCACTAATTACATCCTAATCAATATCAAATTTGTGAATTTTAATGTGGATCATGCAGTGTTTCTAATGTGTTATGCCCCACTAAATAGTAAGTGATAAGTGTTACTAATTACACTCTAATTATCAACTTTGTAAATTTTAATGTGGACCATATCAATTTACTAGATGGCCAATTATTCATTAATATTAAATAACCATTTTGGTGTACCAAAAGTTACAAAATTGAATTTTCAATAGATGCTTATATTCAAAGGACTATGGTGTTATTGATGAGATTGAATAATATTTGAAATTATTTGATTCAATATGATTTTGTTAGTATGATTTCTTTTCATTCAACAAATTGAACAATGTTGAAAAATTTAAACGCAAAACAATTGTTTCTATTGGTAAAGATGGAACTCTTTATTATGAAGTCCAAGGCATCAAAGTGCATGTGGCAAAAACATAGCTTCTAATGTTAGTGAAACACGTCATGTCATGTATAGTGTTAGCAAAAGGGATGTGACATTAGATAGTTTGAACTTTGACAACTCTAAATTTTAATAAGACAAATTAGACCTCTTCATGCCTAAATTGTTAAATTTTGGCATTTTTTCAATCTAAACTCCACTCATACATAAGAAAAAAGAACTACTAAAAATACAACATCTATCATTAAGATACTTTGTCAAAAATAATCTCATTTTTGGACCAATAGTTTTTTTTTTCTTCATTATACAACAATCTAAAAAGTCATTCATCAACCAATTTTTGCCCTTGGCATCCTTCCAAGGTTAATTTTAAAATAGAAACATAGACAACTAACAATACCTAAGTTGGTGTCCATAAAAAATAATGAGTTATGAAAAGATTTCATGCATATCTCCCCTTGTTAACAAAATTAGCCATGAATATGTGATACATGAATAAAAAAAACATAGAAGTTGGACTTTCCCTACAATAGTAGAACAATGTTAGGGAATGAATCACTAGTGGATGGGAAGAAATAAGCAATAGGTTGCTAAAGGAATCAACCCATTTCCGATCATCAACCCATTCTTACAACTTAGGCTCCTCCATTTTTGATCATCTAAATTGTAGGTGCTACCTGATGTACACCATGACCAACAAGCGTAATAGGAATGTCCAGGGGGTGCTCATTGAAAGCATAAAATGATCACAACAATACATTGAAAGTCACAATGATCACCTACATCAATTTTGTAGGCAACCTATAGTTGGAAATTGGTTTGCCTATAGATAAAAAATGGAACAAATAGAATCTTGACAAAAGAAATTCATGATAATTTTGTTTGAGGGAAAAAATGTCCAAAATTATGAAATCCTTCTTAAATCTATTTCTCTACATGGGAATATTTTTTCCTCAACCTTCCCCATACCACACATAGGCTGAATTGCTTAAGTGGTTGGAGAGAGGTCATCATCCTCATATATCCACTTCACAGGATTATCCTCATATATCCACCTCGACCTTCCCCATCACCCACATCATTTAGTAGGAAGGTGGCTCGTGATTGAGAGGATGTGGGTACATCTTCCACATTGTGGGGTTCCACCTTCATAGGATTCAATGATTCCATTCCCCAAGCCATCTTCTTGTCTTTGACACCTACTACTAAAAGTCAAATAAAAGGCAGCAATCTCTCAATACAGATTAATGTACACAGGTGGGTTCTGAAAAAGACTTGGCATAGCCATTTGCCAACAATTCTCCAACCCAAAAGGAAGACTACACTGATCAGTGGTTATGCAGAATAAGGTCTAATCTTTAGAGCCGGCTAGTCGGCTCTACAGGAAATCTTTCATGGGGTCATCATGGTGCACCTTCTTCATCCTGTAAGCTTCCATTTCCTCTTGTGTGACCTGGTGCAAATAACATTTGACAGCTGTTAGTATGTCACGAAATTCCACCCTGGAACAAGTCCTGATCCCTCCAGGTCATAGGTCAGTGACTCATGATGAATTAAACAACACTCATCTCACAAGCTCAGCAGCAAAACGCATCAATTCCAGAAAATAGTACGCAGAATTGATATACAGAATTGATAAATTAACCGGAAGTGTCCGAATGATCAAAAGTAGACGCTTCCACATGAAAAGGAGTTGACATAAATCGTTAAGGGAGCTTCTGGGAAAGTGAAAAAATAGACGTATAGAAAGAAGAAATTATGCACCACATTTGGTAACAGATGGAATATACCAAAGTGAACTTTCTATTTTCAGCTGGGGCATGCCAGTACAGCTGAATAACAATTAAACGGAAGGATGGACAAATTCATACCATTGAAAGAATATCGTTAAATCGCACAGCCAGCAGAGTAACTAATGCAACCAAAGATAAGAAGAGCAGCACTCACATCATTGCTGTAAGTTACATTGTACTTGCGCTTCCTATCATCTTTCTCTTCTCGTAGCCTCTCATCCTCCTGAAACAAAGCCATTGGTTATAAGTAAAAGTAGCTCAAGTTAGCTTGTTCATGTGACTTCAAAGTTTCAATGCAATTCGCCTATTCTAAAACATTTTAAAGAAAAGACATGCATACAGCGGATATTACACAACCACATTTCCGTGTGACAAAACGAATTTCACACAAACTATAGAAGAAAAATTATTACCTTCTTCAAAGCTTCCTTCAGCTTCTTTTTATCAAGCACCACGTCTTCAGGCACCTCCGAACCCCAACTGGCAAGATTCTTTTCCACCTTTTCAGTGGTTTTCTCTTGAAGAGCTTCCTTGCGTTCGATATTGGTTCGCATCAACTCAGCAGAAGCCTCAGCAGCCTCAATTCCAGCTTGACCTGTGCAATAACTATTCCTAGTAAATTGTTTGCAACACTTGTATCCCCATTGATGGTCCTTCCACCATGAACCCCACACAGTTGAATGATTGTTGATGAAAACATCCTCCTCGTATTTGCTCTTGGGCACAGCTTTCTCCTGCAATGAATATGGAATAAGAACTTAACCCTGGAAGGTCAGGCCCATGACCACTGATTTCAAGCCTCACTGTCCATCGCTCTGTTTGCTGCCATTTTGCAAATAGATATGAACGAAAAAATTTATATTTATTTTTCAGATATAAGACTTTCAAATTATTTGAAGAAATTTGAAATTACTGCGAATTTTTTAGGAAAAAAATGAAGAAAATTCATATCAAATACAGGATATACTCAAAAAAATTGAAATTTTCATTAGTTGGACTCAAATTCAAAAAATATCATTTTTATGGCTAAAATTCACATCAAGAGTATAGAGCAAGAACAGGTCAAAATACACTATAAGTGATCCGTGGATTAAGCATTTTCTTCTTTAGAAAAATCAATGATACCATACTGAGGGAATTTACAATCCTATTCGCTGAAAATGTACTCAAGCAACTTCGGAAAAAAATTGAATGAAATAACGATTTTTTCCACCCTGCAGTCTTAGGGGAAGTCATCCAAACGGACACTTAGTACCCGCAGCACCACAGGGTTAACCCACTAAATTTGACATGCTTACAGATATAGGTGCGCAAACAATGTAGATGACGGAAACCATAGAAGGAAGGAAACTCACAACGGAGAATAGCATCAGAAAATTCAACTCATCATTCACCAATGATAGATGTAATTAGCAACCTTCCTAATGCAAGCAAATACAGGAAAGGGCCTCTAATTTGGTTCATAATCAGCCAGAAACGGCACGTTAAGCACCTCAATATCATTCAGGGATACTCTGCAGAGATTGTTAAGACGACATCAGTAATAGAAATGCTGTGACTGGCATTACCCCTCCAGCCAGACCAATAATCCAGTGAAGGAATGAGACTTTGAAGCATACCTGTCCCTTGATAATTCGGCCTGCCTGGTCATACTCGATTTGCCTCTCACTTTGACCCAGCAACAATTCCATCGGGGGAATATCTGCAGACGCTGCATCGCCATACTTGTTCATGATATCTTGCTTAGTTTGTTTCTTCAATGTGTCCTTCTTGACCTTAAACTCCCTGTATAACAGCTCTGCTTGGGAGGGTGCAGCCTGGAGGTGAATGTCTTGACCCATTTCAAACGCTTCCCAAGCGTGTATGTTGAGTTGCTTGAACTCATTGGACTGCCCGGAAATCCTATTTTGATTGTCACCCTGATAACAAATACAACAATTTCCTTTGTGAGATTAAGCAAAAGTAGAAAAAAATAACTGAAAAATATGCAACAGCTCCTCACCAAACTATAAAGAGGAGTACATGACTGGAATTCCTATGATGAAAATAAGAAATAAGAAATAAGATATAAGTGATTGCTGCACTACCATTCCCTTGAATAGGAGTGCAAGACACTCCATACAATCCTAATGTGTGTCACTCCGTACCAATACACAAGCTAGATCACATTTAAAGGTTAACATCAAAAAAAGTCTGTGCAATACCTCATAGAACTTCTCATTAGGATCGCTGTCTGGAAGGGGATCTTCACGCATAGACCGTGTTTTTGGATCATAGTATGCAGAGTTTACATCCAAATTGAGCAAATATTTTGCAGTATCTTCTCGAATACGCAAATTACTGCAAACAATCAAAATAAAATAAATAAAATAGTAGCGTTATCAACCATTATCCACGAATCCCTTTGAGTAAATGCGCGCACAGCAGCAATTAACATCAAGCAGCAAGAAAGGGGAAATACTAACTCTTAGATACAGAGGAATCGACTATTATGTCTCTGAAATAAGGAACAGCGAATACTTGATAGCTGATGACATACTCTGTGTGATATGTATTTATCCCTTATAGGATCAAGAGACCAAGTTTTTCAGCACTTCTGAGTGGGCTGTAAGGGGCTGTCTTTCGTTCAATTTTATATATTTTACGCAATCTTCTTAACTGATTCCGATGATTTAAAATTTGAGCCCCCAAATTATATTTTTCACAACATGACCAACCACATGATCATATTAAGACCAAAAAGTGTCGGTCCTTCAGGATTAAACTGATCATATATAAGCTAGAGGAGTACAAGGTTGCAGCTAGCAAACAGAGAAGTGCAGAACCAGACAGGCTGCTAAATATTCGAGGACACTTACCGCACAGTTCCAGTGCTGCCTCCTCCAGTTGTGCGCACACGCTTCTCAACTTTAGCGAAGTCCATTTGTTGACTCTCATCGACTTTCGCTTCATCGACTTCCCCTCCATCTTTATCCTCGTCTTCGTCTTCATCATCGTCACTGTCCTTGTCTTGGTCCGTTTCTGTGACTTTTGAGCTTTTCTTCTGCTCAAGCCGCTGCAGCTGCTCCTCCTTCTGATGCTTGCGTCTAGCCTCATCACGCGCCTCGTAAGTATCAATCACTCGGCTGTAAGTGGATGCATCGTAACCATTCCACCTGTCACGCTTGCCGTCGTAGTCCAACTCGAATGTCTCGATTTTCTCATCCGGAGCGATGAATTTGTTGGTAAACTTTGCACCGGTCTTACGAGGTCGATCCATGCAAGTTTTCGAGTCATGTGTCATTGCACCACAACTGCAAACCAGATTCCATATTAGGTATATATATATATATATATATATATATATATATATATACACACAAATTCGAAAGACAAAGTCGCAGAATGAAGAGTAGCAAAGAAGATCATAAGGATCAAGAAGGCGTAATCTAACAACAATACACGACGTTCAAATCATTAACCTAGATGGAAACTTACTTGGTGCAAGCTCCTTTACGGAACTTATCAGCCTGGAACACCTTCTTACCACGGTCGTACCAATCCTTCGTGTAATTGGGATCCGATTTCCAATTCCTTTGATGTTTCAAACTCTTCAAGTGCAAAAAGGACAGTCCAAGTCAGTACGACAAAGATTGCTGATACATGCCTTTAACCTACATAGAACACCCTCCTTCCAAGGATTTTGCAAATTCTCACTGCGCTATTCCCTCTCAACCCTAAAACACAAAGAAGCTGATAAAGACGTAACGAAACGTACCGGTCTTTCAGCGTTAAGATACCAAGGCGCAGATGACATATACTGCGGGATATGAGGATTAATCTCCTTTCCATCTTCATCGAGCTCCGCAGGGGCAAGACCGGCTTTTCGAGCCTCCTCCAACTCCAACTGCTTCCTATGATCCTCCCTACTCTTGAAAGCGGCTGCCCCCACAAGATTACACACATCAACACAACCGCACAATCGAATTCCTCCATATTACGCACTCCACCGCCTTCATTGAAAATCACATCTCCGCCTCCAAAACTTCGCAAAAACTGACCCAAAAATAAAACAGAGGAAGCCATGAATTCGAAGCATACCTGACGCCGTCGCCATGGTTGCCGCAGGAGCACCTCCACTAAACCAAAATTGTATAGCACTGCCGAAGCGAAAAACCTATCTAAGTTAGGGGGAAAACCCGCGCATTGAAGAAACTCTCAATCAGCAGGGGAAACAGGACAAGGGCGAGAAATAGAAACCCGCCGGACCGAGGGTATCAATAGCAAATTCGGACACACAGACCTCTTTAATATCACTTTCTCTAATATCACTTTCTCTAATGTCACTTTCTCTAATGTCACTTTCTCTAATGTCACTTTCTCTAATGTCACTTTCTCTAATGTCACTTTCTCTAATATCGCCTCACCTCTCTTTGCTTCGGAACGGAGTCAACGGAAGTGCCATTCCGGTTCAAAATAACACTCCATCCGGTTTCTGTGTTGTTGCAGTTTGACATGCTGTGTTGTGACTTTAATTTTGACTAGTGTGCCTTGTGCCATTGTCACAGTAAAAAGAAAAGTAAAAGTAATTTTCTATAATTTAAAATCCAAAAATAACTAAAAAATTCTCAACTTTCTCACCATAGGTCCAAATGTCACAAAACAAAACTTGTACACCCCTCCTTGCAAAGAGCTTTCTAAAGGTACAAAGAACGTGACCGGGGGATGTATAGTCTAGGAGTTCTCACTATAACAAACAAACAAACAAACAAACAAAATTTAATGGATGGGTGTAGACTTTATTTTATTCTAAATGTTTACTAGGGCTTTATGTTGTTGCGTACAACCGTTGATGACTCTTGCACAAAATTACTTCGAAAGTATTAGATTTGAAATTTCATGGAATTTGAAAATATCTACAAGATTTTCACAACAAAGAAATAATTAGGATATTTTATTTTAGGGCACTACTGATAAATGATTTGCAATGCAACATTTATAACAAATAATTAATTTCCGTAACTCCAACAAGTCTTGTGCCTATGAAGCAATTGTACAATTCATTCCTAGCATCTTGAACATCTAAATTGTCTCAAGCTTAGATGATCATACCGAGTATCCATTGAACAAATGCTCCACCAAATATGAGATTAATGTGGCCAATTATTTTTCTTTACCCTGCAATGGTGGATGTTTTGGTTGTGTGAGGTTCAAATCTAAATCTTCTTATGCCTATTTTATGGTATTTTTTAATGCACTTTCAATGATATTAATACTATCCAGTTCTAATTTAATGCAAGTAAAATGATTCTTTATGTAGTTATAAAAGGGTTCAAGTGGGAATCATTTTTATCCACTCTCACGGCCCAAGGAAAGAAAGGAAAAGGTTTGATTTGTTATTAACCCCTAAAGTCCCATTGTCCCTAAGGGGGACAAAATGGATTTCGGGCAAGCTCCTATGGTCTCAATTTTCATTGAAACTTTCTCATAAGATAGATAAACTTATGAGCTTTAAAGAAATATAATTTTTATTCGAATTGGTGCCCGAAAGCAAAAGTTATGCAACAATAACCTCAAAATGAGGGAGATCAGGCAACAAAAAAAATTCACAAAAAATTGAAATAAAAATTTTAATATTTTTTTTCTTATAAATTATATTTTCTTCTAAACGGGAAGCTTTGATTCATTCCATTTGGATTAGTGATGTGAAAGTTATGGAGTTTCTTGTTTTGCATGCAATCATAGCAACTTCTTGAAAGGATTTTTTTTCTTCCACTTTGAATGCTAATATCTTTCAATCTACACAGTCAAACATCACAAAAATTTATCATGTGATTTAAGACAAGTGTAGAACAAGATCCTACGGTTAGATTTTCAAAAATATTTTAAAAGTTTATTTCATAGGTGAATGTAGCAAAAGTGGTAGTTTTGAGTGGTTTTGGCAGAAAAATGGCTTTGAGACTTTAGGGGTTAAAATAGTGTCCTAGAATCAAAAAGCACTTTGAAAATGCTTGATTATAATATTTGATACAATAATAGCAAAGCAATTCAAATCACTTCAAGGAACTCTTGATTTAGGCTCCAGTATAACTTAAGTATACGTAGCAGAGTTTAAAGTTTGCAAATAGCAAACCTATATTAAATATATGACTTTTCCTTTACATACATTGACCACCATGTTTTTCAATACCCAAACCATTGCCAATTCATGCTGCACAAATTGGCAAATCAAGTTGGTCTGGAAGACTTGTAGTATATGGAACAAATGTTTTGTGATCCATGCCAATTCTAAATACCACGGCCACTAAATCCCTAACCCAGTATCACTTCAATCTTCCTCTACTGTTGTATGTGACACTCTCAAAATTATAACTGCAGGTCTACACCAATAATTCAAACCTAGCACGTTTTCAATATAGGAAATCACTGTGAAATTTTAACAGACCATGTACGGGTCATGCATAATCCCAACAATTGCATTGTCAATTAGTGTCCCTAGCACTAAGGTAGATGGTTGTAATTGCAACCCTCTTCTTCAAACAGTCCCTACTTTAAGCTTTGTAATGGACTATAAATAGTCCTAAAATGGTTACATGGTAGTCTGTGAATACACTAGTGTTGATGTCAGGTTGCTTTCAACTTTCTCAATGATTGTTTCTAACTTCCATAATGGATGGAATAAGAGCTATAGTTGGCCAATTTCAATGCCAATGGCCACGTATGCATAGAATTTTCAAAAATGATATTTGGTAGGTGAACAACCTTCATACGGATGCAAAAAAATCTGAAAATTTGATTGAGTGCACTGTGGGACTGACTCATTGAAATAAAGTCCGCTTTAATGAGCACTGCCCACGATTATTAACAAGGAAAATGACGTCTTTCAGCACTCCATGAGCCCAAATTCACATTAAAGAATCTTTATACGGAATCACGCAATAAATTAGAGTAACCTCCTCTGGTGGGAATTGAAATGTGGGAAAAGACAGACTCATTCAAATGGAACTTCTTGATGATAAGGAAAACCTTCAATTTCATTTTCAATTTGGTAAACTTATAAGGATTTGCAACATCAAACATTCTAGCAATTTAGATTGAAGCATTGGGAGCATTTCACGTGATTTTAAAGGTTAGTTTTCCCACTTGCACTTCAAGTTTCTAACTTACTAATTGCAAGTTTCAGAGCTATCAAAATTCATGCAAGTCAAGTTCTATCGATTATTACAAGCAATTTCATGCAAACAATTGTTGATGGTATGGGGACGGATTTTTTTGTCGCTTTTTGTAGGGTAAGGTCATGGATGACTTTGCAGAAGACTTTGAAGAGGATTTTGGCAACAGTAGCAGCACCACCACTAGCGAATATGTACCCCGTCGAAGTTGGGGATCAAGTCAAGAAGACTACATCAAACTAGACTTGAGTGTTAAAGAAGAGACTGATGACAATGACATTCTCGATAGCTTTGACTGAATAGTCCAAGGAGTGCTCAACGACAAAGTTGAAGAGAACCAACAGCTAGATGCAGCAAATGAGCACAATGAGGACATGCAAACTTTACTACACGACACTTTTTACAAGCTTGATCAACATTGGAGGGTCGTAGGAAGAGAAGCCATTGATGCCAAAAGGACAATAGCGAAACCCATAGCTTTTAAAGTGACTGAGAATGGCGATTGGATCAGTCCAAACACAAGCACTACGCGGAGCAATAGACAATCCAACAGAAAAGAAAAGAAGATGCAAACACTACCTTCGATGCTGGGTAGGACTTTGATGTTGGGCAGTACAACGGCGATATAGAAGAAGCGATACTTACCTGGCCAGATGAAAGCATACAAGAGGGCTTCTGTGGAGCAATTGACAAAACAGCTACAATATCATCAATGGCTGAAGAGGACGACATGCAACAGATTGGTGCAACATCAATATGGGAAATAGAGGTGCAATTCATCGACAACAATGCAACAAACTACAAGAAATTGGGCGGAGACAGCAATGCAGCAGACTGCAGAAAGCTAGGCAAACATAGCAATGCAACAGACTTCAGCATGTTGGGCGGAGTAGCACTCCAAACTGAATGACGCACTTGGGACAATGATGCGGATGAAGAAACTACGGAGGTACCTCAAATCCCTCCTCCTTCAATTAAAAAAAGAGTTAGAAAAATACCCCCAAAAAATGGCAATTGGACACAAGTACAATTAAAGGAAGCTCTCGCAGATGTCGATGATGGTATATCTTTGAAGAGTGCAGCAAGAAATCATGGTATCCCCATCATCACTTTCAGAGGACATGTTTTTGGGACTACTTTGTCTAGGAGAAGAAGGAAAATAGGAGTGCTTACAGATGAAGAAGAAACAAAAATAGTAAACTACCTCCTAGACATGCAGAACCATGGTTTTCCCCTCCACATAGGACAACTTTGGGCAAAAGTCCATGAGTTCACATAAACAAAAGTTACACTATTCAAAGACAATATTCCAGGACGTGGATGGATTTGAAGTGTCATGAATAAACATCCACAGCTCACATTGAGAAAGGCACAACCACTAGAAGATAATTGAGCTAAAGCCTTATGCCCACATAATGTTAAATCTTTTTATGACAACCTATCTTCTTTATATGTCAAACATGCATATGGATCTCATTAAGTTTGGAATTGTGATGAGTCCGGGGCACAAGTAGGCAAAGATGGAGGGGGGTTTCATCATAGCTAAAGGAAGAGTGAGAAATGATTATAAGATAGTTCCAGATCAAAGAGAATGACTTTCAGTTCTCGCATGCATCAATGCTAGAGGTGAAACACTCCCAAATTTCTTCATCTTCAAAGGAAAAAGGAGAAAGTACAATTATCTCTACAAAACAGGTGATCCAAATGCAACTATGACAATGCAAGCCAAGGCCTGGATGACACACTTATTGTTCAAAGAGTGGATCACTCATTTTATAAAAAATGTGGAAGATATGTACAACATGTCACCTACCAACCGCCAACTCCTTATTCTAGACGGGCATACCTTCCATGTGACTTTGGAGGTGGTCAAAATAGCAATGCTAAGTGGTTTGGATCTATTGACATTCCCTAGTCATACATCCCATGCCCTACAACCTCTAGATGTTATTTGCTTTAAACCGTTCAAAGTAGCTTTCAGGGCATATCATAACAAATGGACTATGGAGCATGTTGGCAAAGTTCCAGCAAAGGAAGACCTAGTTGCATGAATGTCTTTTGCTCTCAGAAAATCTCTCACTAAGGCAAATATCATCAAAGGTTTTCAAAGTACTGGTATTTATCCTTAAATGCTTCAGCTATGGACAACAAAATGGGACCAAGTTTAACATTTGCAAGGGAGGGTGAGAAGAACACTTTCAATAGTGAGGATGCAATGGCCGCAGATTCCTTCCCCGACATCCACAATTCAGGTCTACAAGAATGGCAACTTCAAGAGATTTATGATGAAGACACTACTTCCCTACCAGAATGTGCCCAATAGTGTGTTGATGTGACAACTGAAAATGCAAATATTGATACAGGCAGTGGAGAAGAGAGTGGAGAAGAGTCTAGTCATGAAGAAGTACCTTGCCATGGCCAAGACAATTTTTTCCAACTGCCGAAGATAGTATTACCTATAGTCAAGAAAACACCAAAGCATAGAGAACCTTATATTGATTACTCCAAATTCATTTGGATGACGCAGGGTGATTACTTGGCCTCATTGGAGGAAAATGCCAACCAAAAGGAGGTGGTTGTACAGGAGAAGGAGAAGAAATGGTCAGATATGGAATTAAATAGAGTGAAAAAAGATGCTGAAAGAAGAGAAAAGGACACAACAAAGTTGGAAAGGCAGTCTATTATGAGGTCAAAGAAGATTCACAAGGAAGCATGGTTTGCTAAGGCTATGGCATTATATGGTGAAAATCTTCATGATTTAATCAAAGCAAACACAAGCATGCAAACATAGAAATCACCATACTGTGGCTTCCCACCTCCTATTTGTAAAGAAAATCAAAGGAGAGCCATAGCAAGACGACAAACCAAGAGGAAGAGAAAAAGTACATTGCACTTACCTCCATTGCTTCAAGTTCCAAAGCCATGGCTAGGTGTTTATACAAATGTTTCATATTTCAATCAACATTCGCTACAATATATACTAGATTTTCAAATATCTCATTTCTATCTGCAAACATCTTCCATGACAGTCAATGGTCAACAGAAAGCTCCATTGAAGGTTTGGACTCTGCCAAACAAACAAGTATATTAGGCACAAACGAAGTATTTATGAGAATAAAACTAGAAGTAGAGAAAAAAGGAAATGGAAAGATGTTACCTTAGGTGTTGTACTCCCAACTTGAAAGGGCGCTCATGTCTACAAACTTTCCGTATGCAATCAATGTGACAATGGAGCTTCAGTATGAGTGAACAAAGAGCAGTAGGAGATGTTCTTTGAAACAAACATGGAAGTTGAAAACAAATAGAAAAAAGAAAGAAGGGGTACCGTTGTTGTTGCAATGCCGATTTTGGGAGTCTTGACCATTGTTGTGATGATGTAGCTTCAGCACACATCTGCGTACAAGGCATTATAGAACAAATGTTTAGAAACAAGCACTAATCCAGGAAATGGAAGCAGGGCTGTCATACCGGACGGCTCAGAGTGATCGGACCGGACGGACGGACGGTCCGGACGCTTCGGACACCTTTCATTTTTGAAATTTTCCAACACTGAAATCAAAGTGCGAACGTTTCCGTCAAGGGTGGGGACATCAACAAAGGGCAGTTTTAGTCTACCGGGGCGCGGATGGCAAGGCGCGAACGTCACGTCATTCCTACACATCCCCGGCCCGGCCCCTTCGCGTCCCCGCCCGGCCCCTTGATGTCCCCGCCCGGCCCCTTTGCGTCCCCGCCCGACGCGTCGTGTTCCCGCCTCGAGCAAGATGCGTCCCCGCCCTGACCTTGTCACGTTCCCGGACAGCAGGGCGTGGACGGCAAGGAATGGAGGTCCCACACTAAATTTTGGTATGAATTTAGTCATGGGATTCTTCCTTCCCATAGAGGAAGGAGAACCTATTAATGTAGTCAGCCCTTAATTTGAGCACGGGGAATATCTTCAAGTCAATGGCTACATTAAGAGGTCCAACCACTTTTTGAGTTCAAAGACAACGTATTGAAGCATGTCACTCCCTTCTTGAGGCCGGACTTCAAGTTCTTGCCTTCATCAAGCACTTGAGAAGTAGGACCCATGTAAAGTTGAAAACCAAAAAAAAATTAGAAAATGAAATTGAACTTCCAAACAAGAAGTACAAAATTTGTGTGAAAAAAATCCCAAATGGTTTGGAGTCCTAATGAAAGTCAAGGTATATATTTGTTTAAATTTGAGTTTAAGGGTTTATATTTTATTCTTCTAAAGAAAAGGTATTTGTGATTTTGGATTCGAAGTTTACAAATCAAACCATTACCAACGTATACTTCTCAAGCTTTTGGTTTAAGTCTTCATTTTTTCAATACGAAGCTACAAGGTCTCAGATTTAAATCAAATACAAATTATAATGCTTTTAAATATGCTTGAAGGGTTTTTTTCCGGGAAAAAAAGGCTACAAGGATTTAGGTCTTGAAGACTTTAACAACAAATTCCTGTCATGGGAAAAATAAAAGGGGTGGGTATTGAAATGAAATACTAGTTAAGTGATTTTTTAATTCAAAGGCAATGGTTTATTTTGCATATGGGGATAGCAAAGCGGTTTGGGTCTTTGGGAATGAAATGAAGCATTACCCAAATTGTTTATGATTTCAAATATTCAATCATTGGATTTCACCCTTTAATTTGTGTAATGGGATCCTAGAACTCTAAACTCTAAAGTCTAGGACTTAGGAGGGGTGGGTATTGAAATGAAATACTAGTTAAGTGATTTTTTAATTCAAAGGCAATGGTTTATTTTGCATATGGGGATAGCAAAGCGGTTTGGGTCTTTGGGAATGAAATGAAGCATTACCCAAATTGTTTATGATTTCAAATATTCAATCATTGGATTTCACCCTTTAATTTGTGTAATGGGATCCTAGAACTCTAAACTCTAAAGTCTAGGACTTAGGAGGGGTGGGTATTGAAATGAAATACTAGTTAAGTGATTTTTTAATTCAAGGGCAATGGTTTATTTTGCGTATGGGGATAGCAAAACGGTTTGGGTCTTTGGGAATGAAATGAAGCATTACCCAAATTGTTTATGATTTCAAATATTCAATCATTGGACTCCATCCTTTAATTTGTGTAATGGGATCCTAGAACTCTAAACTCTAAAGTCTAGGACTTAGGAGGGGTGGGTATTGAAATGAAATACTAGTTAAGTGATTTTTTAATTCATGGTCAACGGTTTATTTAATTATTTTGGACATGGAATCTTCAAACCCTTAGAGGGAGTTCAAAATTGGCTTGGAGGGAGTTCAAAATTGGCTTGGAGAGAGTTCAAAATTGGCTTGGAGGGAGTTGAAAGAGGGAGTTGAAGACTTGCTTTAAAATTGGAATTTTGAGTGGACGTCCGTGCCCCGGCGTCCCCGCCCTATCGGGACGTCCGTGCCCCGGCATCCCCGCCCTGACGGGACGTCCACGCCCTTGTCCACACGTCCACGCCCCTGTCCACACGTCCACGCCCCTGTCCACACGTCCGCACCCTAACCCTCAAAGGAAAAAATATGCAAGAATTCCGTCCACCAACGATGGGGGGAAGTGAAATTGACCTTCAGATTTGAAATTGGCATGGGATTCGTCCTTCCCATGGAGAGAAGGAAAGTGGGAAATCAATTAATGTAGTCAGCCATTAATTTGAGCCCGGGGAATATCTTGAAGTCAATGGTTGTATTAAGAGTTCCAACCACTTTTTGAGTTGAAAGACAATTCATGGAAGGATGTGTCTCCTCTCATGTGTCGCCCTTGTCCTTCTTCGCTTCTCCAAGGTTTTGAGAAATAGTCCCCACATCCAAAAAATGAGATTTCTAGAAAATTAAAACTAACTTGCACACTTTCAAGAAAACAAATATAATTAGATGCTAGAAGTTTTTGGATTCGTAATGGAAAACAAGGTACACATTTTTTTAAATTCAAGTTGAAGACTTAAAAGATGAATTTTAGAGTTCTCCAAATAGAAACTAAAAGGGTTTGGAGTTCCCTAAAAAAATGAAACACAAGTTATATTTTGTAGAGTTCTAATACTTCTCAATTATTTTTGATAATTGGATCTACAAGGGTTTTGAATTCACATCATTAATGTATTACAATGTATTCAAATGTAGTTTAAGGGTTATTTTTGAAAATAGAGGCTACAAGGATTTGGAAAGGAAACAAAGTTTTGAAACTTGAGGGGATCACTCCTTGTAATTTAAGGTATACACTTGAGTTAAGAGGGTATTTTATGTGGGGCTATTTACCTTAATTATTGCATTTAAGATGACCGTATTTTTACATAAAAAGCTAAAAAGGGCATATTTCCAATACCCTATAGTTTTTATAAATTCATTCATGCAAGTTTTTTAAATGGATCTATCTTACATATAAAATTTAAATGTCCAATTTTCTCCCACCCCACCCTTCTTCACAAATTTTCTCTTCCATCTAGTGCAACTATGTATCAGGTAGACATTGTGAAATTAACAATAATCAATTGAATTCAAGTGACAATTTTTAACCCATAAAGACCAATTGTCCATTGAATGAACAATTGAAACTTTGGGTAGGTCCCTATGAAGTCAATTTTGGTCAAATGTTCATAAAATTTTGACACAAGATGTGGAAATATAATTTCTTTCTGCCCTAAATTTTTTTGGTAGCCCTTGCAATTTGAGCATCTTTGGGGCGTATTTTGCAAAAAATCTCATCAACTATTGAAATTTGGCATTTATGTTACTAATAAAATATGGCATACAATTATCAAAAATAATTTAGTTCTCAAATCACATTCTCAAAGGAGTCAAACTTTATTAGCTATGTTAGGGTGGCTTCAAGAAAAATAACCTTTTCTTCTAACCTCAAGCCCTATTATCTTGCAATTTGTGAAGTCAAAGTTTTTGAAAATTTTCCCAAAAATTCTAAATATTTGTCTCTAATTTTTAACCATTTGGATTCCAAATTAAAAAATATCTCTTTGCACAAGAAATCATCAAAAAAAGACTAGTGTATTGCCAATGCATTTAACCTCTTTGCATTGTAAGTTGATTCAGATTTTTTATGAGTGAATCCAACATCATATATTTAATTATTTATGAATAGTCAAAATCCTCATTTTTGTGTAGACCAAATATTTTACTCTAAGAGGGCTTGAAGTTTGTTGATCCTAGTTTGCAAGAATGAAAATAAAGATTTTTTTTCTCACTTCAAAC
Organism: Rhytidiadelphus loreus; assembly: GCA_947034895.1. Classification (NCBI taxonomy): domain Eukaryota; kingdom Viridiplantae; phylum Streptophyta; class Bryopsida; order Hypnales; family Hylocomiaceae; genus Rhytidiadelphus; species Rhytidiadelphus loreus. The sequence goes on along the minus strand of OX344761.1, from coordinate 47,930,259 downwards.
ATTATAATCTTTCAATCCACATGGTCAAATGGGCTGAAATTGTTTCTACACGTTGTTATAACTACATAATACACTTTTATACAATTGGATTTTTTTCAAATAATTTTTTATTTTAGACAATGCATCAAAATTAGCAATTTTGGATTCTTCCTCTTCCAAAACACCCTCTAGTCTTTAGGGGTTAATAACATTGAACACTTTAGAATTCCTAATGAAACTATTCCATGAAAATCTCATTCAATATGAGTGTGATTAACACGTAAGGTAGCAACACCCATAACCGTCAAATTAAGCAATTCAACATAGTTGGAGGCACTTTTTTCTAGAAAAAATATTTTTTTAGTATTAGCAACTGAAAATCATGAATTTTCAAAAAAAGAACTAGAATTTTTGGATAAGGCATCTAATTTCTGTGAATTTTCGAAGTAGAACTCACTAAGGCACCCTAAACCACACTCTACTAAAGTTGCCTTGATTGTAGTTCCAAAATCTAAAAAAATTAGAGCCTACCAACCACAATTAAGAATTGGCACGGTTTCAAAGTACATTTGGAGACACTTTAAGGGAACTCTACTATCAAAGTATGGGTACACTAATGGTTATGGGCGTTGCTACCTTATGGCTTCAAAGCTTAGACTTAAATGAACTATTAATTCTATCTTCATATTGTACAATTTTCAGTTTGTTGAACCCACTAAGGTAAATCTTCCTATTCATACAATGTGACAATTTTTCCACTTTTAGTTGATGTCTTACATTTACATTTAGTTTGTTTTTATATATACACTACAAGTACCATGGCACAATTTTAGTGGACCGCCTTTCATCATAGATTTTCTTGAATATGTCCATTTTATCACCCATATGAAATTATTTGTCTACATCTATACTCATCATATTATGAAAAATTTGCATGACTTCTATTTGTCAAGGCTAACTTATTAATAAAAATTCCTATTATATGATGTTTTTACATACCCTAATTTATATATATTAGAGTGTGTAGCATTTCATGAACCTTATAGTAGCTCTACAAATTATATAAAATTTGCCCCCTTTGAATTAAATGAACCCTATCTTTTAACTCACGTAGTTTTCTAAAAACCATAAGTGTTCCCCCCGGGAATGGAACTCTTGAGCACTAATTTTAATTTATATACTTCATCATTCTCATGTGCGTTGTTGTACATCCTAGTGATCCTACCACAGTACCACCTCATATGCATATAAATATATAATGAACTCCCATTTCTACTCTCAAATGCAAAACATGATGATACATTATTGCTTAGATACATGATGACATGATGACACATTTTTGCTTAGATACATGATGACATGATGACACATTTTTGCTTAGAAGAGCATCAAGCAGGTGTATTTCACGGTTGCTACAAATTTCATACATAAAGATACGGACATATGGTGAAAATCTTGTAATATGCAATTTGGTCTTTCTTCCATCAAGACAGTTGTATGACTTCTGTGAATTTATGAATGTGTAGTAAACAAAGTAGCAAACAACTAATTATGTTTGAAATTGATTTTCTAGAGTTTGATATACACAAAAAGATTAGAATCATTCCGTTTTGATCAATTAGTCAAAAATTATGAGGATTTTTTGTTTGCGGGCAGTTTTGGATTTCCTACTCTAAAATAAACTTTGACATCCTTTATCTTATCCAATTTTCAATATTTTTGGACAAAATTAAAATTATAGGATGTAGATACATTATTACAACATTTCGACCATTAGGATTGGAAATTTTCAATTCCATATTTAAATTGGAAATAATTTAGTATTTTTAATCATTATCTACTACTACCTACTTACTATTTTTTTCCTATATGTTGTACTATTCCAAATGATCTGAAATTTTTCAAGCATGTGGCCAACTTGTCTAGGAAAACAAATCCAAAGAAGCACCACCATTTAGGTCATTTTTTCATAGAAATGTGAGCTTGTGAAGTGCAGCTGCCCTGCTTTTCGCAGGGTCAAAAAATGATTTTAGTTAATTTGAATGCTTATATCTTGCAATCCACCCGGTGAAAATGTCTGAAATTTTTACCACATGTTTTTAATACTATATAATACAACATCCTACGGTTAGATATGTCAAAAGAAGTTTTTTTTCAAAATTTTGGTAGTTGTACTAGAAATGGCAGTTTTGGAGAGTTTTTGGTGAAAACATAGTGACGGTCCTTTAAGGGTTAAAAAAAGTCAACTTAGTGTTGACCACATCGGACGGGCGAGACCTCTATCGAACGGGCGAACCGGACGTCCGTCCGGTATGACAACCCTGAATGGAAGAAGCGAAAGGGGAAGGAAGAAATACTCACTATAAGAAACCCGCGTTTTTTGTGATGGCAACAAAAAACACGGCATGTTTTTGCGGACAAGACGGTGTTACAAGGTTTGAACCAATGGGTGGCAAATTCCGATGGACATTGCAAAAAACGTATACATGTCCATGAAAAAACATGGGCATTATACAAAAAACAAGTATGTTTTGCAAGACATCCAAAAAAATGTTGTCATATTTTTTGTGATATGCAAAACAATATGACTATGCCATATTGGCAAAGTCAATCAATTTCACTACAAGTAAATTTTTAGGAGTTATTGGACATCCATGTAAAATGTTAACCCAATCTGAAAATCATAAGAGAAGGGTAGCTGCTTGGGAGTCTTCCAAAAAAACCTTTCATGAATGGATGATGAAGCTACTATTCACTATTTTTTAGTTAGGATTTCATAAAGTACAAAATCTGTTGGCATCTCTTCTATAAGTATGTGTGTACATAAACATAATTATTGGAAATATGTCTAAATCCTTTAGAATTTCATATGCCAAGTACAATGTACTACGCTTCACTTCCAATCTTATGATTCATGTGTATATGTCGTACTGGAAGCTTCAAAGCATGTGCGGACTTTTCAAATTATGTTCATATACATCAACAACTTATAGGAATAAATGAACTCTTACTTTCATTGTATTCAAATTGTTTACAATAATTCCTCTATCCCTAATATAATACTACAATATTGATAGTTCATAAATGTATCATAGAAGTAATTTTTGTAAGAAAATGTGATGCTCATCCAAACAAAAAGTCAACCCCCACCTTCCACAAAAGACATCCATTTACAAAGATGAAAGATTCCACTATATTTTTAATTAGAAAGTGCAAAAAAATAATTCCTAGCATTAGTTTTTATTTCTATTCAATGGGGGGATTTTATTGCACTGCATCTACAAGAAGGGCTTCCATTGTTGTCACTTCTAGTGTTGGTCATTGATTGAATAAAGAACTTTGTTTTGAAAAAGCGACTATGTCATTTTTTCTTTAGAAAAACTATCCACAAATCAAGCGAGAAATCAAGTTGGATATTAAGTGTGTTTGAGCATAATCAATATCCATTTCATACCACAAGGAGACTATACAATCCATTTCACACCTAGATAAGCAACTCTCATATTATATACCATTCATTATAATTACTTATAATGCATTTTTCTTCAATCTCAATGAATGTAATTTGCTATAATGTAAAAATTGCTCGTAGCCCTTCCAACAAAAAATCCAAAATCGTATTCATATACATGACATGCATATTCTTCAAAGACAATAGTAGTATTAAAAAACTTATTACATGAATTTTTCTAATGCATGCATCATACCAAAATCTACCCAACTATTTGGTGTTCTCGGTAATTTAAAAAAGAAATAGAACATTACAAACAAATGTTAATTTCAATTGGAGGGAACTCCTTCTATGGATTTTTAAAAACTCCACATACATCTTTTTATTCTTCATATATATATTTTTTTATTTTTTTATTTTTTTCTCTAGATTTCATCGTCAAGACTAGATTCTTTATTTAAGACGTGATGTCTGTTTTAACTCATACATTATTATGAGTTAGAGAAAATTATGTGTAAATGAAGCACACAAGATGGTTATATTAAAAGAAGGGCCATGAGTTAAAAAGGAAAAAAATATAATATTAAAAAGGAAGAATGAATACCTCCCTCCCTCCCATTGTGGAGTTAATGGGATTTTACAAAATCTTTCTTATATGATGGTTTAATCATGATCTAAGGTTCAAAATAGCCTCCACTTAGCTACTTTATGTTGCGCCTTTAATTGAAGCTGCAAATGACAGCTAAAGACCTGCACAACAGACAAATTAGCTTTAATATCTAGTACCTGTCCAACAATAGACGGTTGGAAAAAATGACAGCAAAGTTAATATGGACTTACAGTTAGATGAAAATTTTCTCCACTAACTGGATTATAGTTCATACATCAACCTGTAGCAATATATAGGTATCAGCCCATACCTTGCTTTGGGTTGCATGGTGATTAGCGATTAGTATGTTTACAAAGCTACATACTGGCTGAACTTGCTGTGGAGGAAGGACTACTTGGGATTTCGGTTTGGTGTGCTGTGTGGCTCCACCGAAGGACCCTGCAGGAGTCTGGCCGACGCTGAAGCAATTGGTAAACTAAATACTGCGAGCTGTGGTGGAACGATAAGACTCAAAAAATGGCTTCTTCGTCACGATCTTACAACCAGGTTTTTACAGATGGGCTAGTTGATGCGATTTCGTTTTTTTAAAAGTTTTGTTTGTTTTGTTCTCTTAAACTCCTTGTGACTGCAATAACACGCACTATGGACTGTAGACACCTCGTGTACCTCATTAACATTCCTTTTTGTCATGTTGTGGGATGGGCACAGGTGAGGTCCATAGACTCTTGGAGGATTTTTGGCAAACTACAAAAAATTCCTACTCCAAAACTCTCATGCTGCATTCTTTTGCTTGTAGATAAGTATGCAATAACGTTATGTCCTACACTTTGAAGATATAGATAAGGTGCTTTTGTATGATCTTTGGGGTTTATTTCTCCACCTTTATAAATAAGGTTTTGAAAACAATTGGATTATACTAGATACAGCAAAGCTTGGAGTTAGATCTAACATGGTATAATAGCTTTTTAGCTTTTTCCCAAGTTGTTAATAGTACAAGAGGTTATAAGACAAGTGCTGATTTTGTAAAGATTTAGATCTAGTAGTGGTTCTCAAAAAGCAAAGACTTAATCAGATCAGTGCCCAATCCAAGGATGTTCCAGAGATGTGTTTTTTATTTATATTTGATTTATATTTATATTTTAAATATATAAGTCAATTTTTTCTACATTTCATCTTTTTCTAATTGGTCCTCATGTACCTTCTTGATCAATCTAATTTCATATACTTTTCTATAGAAATTGTCTTGTAATCCGTTCTAATGCCATTGACCCTTGCATATCATACAAGAGTTGCATCTCTAGAACTTTACATTCTTCTGTAAGACAAATTAGAAGTTTTTTCATACATTAAATGTCACAATTTCAGTACATTTTAGGTTCAATTACTTTTGTATAATACTTGCACTATCAATTGACATTGATGACTTCCATTTCATGTGCTCTTGCTATCTTTAAAAAAATTTCAAAGTATACAAAATCTCTTAAAAGAAATACATTTTCTCTCATTTGCTTTGACACATAGATGGAGTTTGATACATACTACGAACAAAGGTGTAGACAGACTTTGGGGTCATTGCAAGAAAAAAAAACTTGTTTTTGTAGCATTTGCACAGTCCTCATAATTTTTGGCTGAAATACTTCTTTATTAGAAAAACAATTTGAAAAAAACATGAGAAATATGTCCAATGTATACACCTTTACAAAAAAGATATCCTAGGAAGGAATAGCATAAAAAAAAATTGTGAGTGGAAAAACTGGAAAAGTGCAGAATCTCATGAAGATAGGTACTTTGACATTTTAATTTGTAAAAAGTAGGAAAAACAATTTTCAAGAATACTAAAAATAGGACATTTGAAAATAGTTCATGTTTTAGGGATTTCACAATTCAAATTGTATTAGAATATTTTAAAATCTTCCAAAATCTATCAAAATCATTTGGAGTTTTCTATAGAGTATAAATTCAAAGTTTGAATTTTAATCAATTGAAATTTTTAATAAGTATAATTTGATTTTGAATGTGATTTAAATTCCAATGAAATTCAATAACTATGATGAAAACTTAATATTTCATCAAAATTTTAATAAAATTCAACTCTAATTCAAAGTTAGGTTGAAATAACTTAACCCCTAAAGTTCCTTGACTATGTTATCACCAAAAATGCTCAAAAACTGCCATTTTTTATGTAAGTACCAAATTTCTGAAAAAAAATAAATTTTGACACATGTAACCATACAATCCTGTAGTATGCTAGTTTGAGAAGATGTGCAAAAAATTTCAAAAATTTCTACCTTGTAGATTGTAAGATATTAGAGTTTGAAGTGACAAAATTCTTTTTTTTGCCCCTACGAAAATCTGGGCAGATGCACTTCACAAGGTCAGATCATTATGAAAAATTGTCCAAAATGGTTGCAACTCTATGGAATCTTTCTTCAAGTTAAGTTGGCTACATGCTTTAGAAAATTCAGATTTTTTGGAATTGTAAAACATATAGGAAAAAAATAGTAAGTAGAAAGATGTAGGGAATGATTCAAAATACTAAATTGTTAACAATTTATTTATGGAATTGAAAAATGAAAATCTAATGGTTGTAATGTTGTAATTAAAAATCTACAACATTTGAGAATTTATGAAAAAGTTTATATATACTTCTACAACATTTGAGAATTTTTATTCTATTTTTTGAGACATTGACTAAGATGTCTACATATTTTTTGAGTTGTTTTCTAGGGACATCAAATCAAATGTTTCTAGAGACATTTTTGCAATGTCTATTGAGACATCCAAATGTTTTCATAGACATCAAATGAGGCATTGCCGTGTTCATCTCATGTTCATCTTTGAAATTTTACTTTTAATACAAACTACACATTCCACATATCCCATATGGTTTGCCATACTTCCTACCACCCCACTTTTATATAAGCTTGTGTTTTCATTTCAATATACTCACAATAAATTCCCAAATACAGTGTATTTTGTATGGTGTATTGTGCTTGTTGTATAATGTATGTTGTGTAAATGATGTATGTTCTATAATGTATGTTATATTTTTAACGTATTCTGTATTGTGCAAGAAATATGGTGTATTGTGTATGAATGTAGTTGGTTATCTCAATTGATGTCTTAGAAAACATGTGGATGTTGTAGTTGATGTCCCAAAAAACATGTGGATGTCTTGGTGGACATCCATTTTGCAAAGGACATGCCATAGCATAAGGGACAATGTAAATGATTTAATTGTAAACATCAAAGGAAACATGTGCATGTCATAGAAGATATCTTTTTGGACTTCAGATTGGACACAATACAATGAACATGTCAAAATTCTGAACTACTACAAAGTTGACATGTGGTACTGATGTCATGGCTAACATCATCAAAAGAATGGATGAAAAAGTAGCTTATGTGGCATTCACTACCCCGTCATTGTTGAGGTGGTGCATATGTGGCAGCCACATGGCAACTTCTTAACATTTTAAAAGACCATGTTTTCTCAGACATCCTCCTAAATCTTCTTCAAATCTTATCATGTTTTTTGTAATTTTGCATGTTTTTTGCCTTGTCAATCCTGACGCATTTTTTTTGATATCAAAGTTGACATAGCTGATGTCCACGCAAACATGACTACCACGTTATAATCATGTCACAAAAATCGCGGGTTTCTTCTAATGACTTGTGCTCCTGCAGTGCTAATGTTGAGGTTCAGCCACAACTCCAGGCGGCCACTACATTTTGACCTCATGTAGCTACAAATAGCAGTACATAATGATATTACAACATGAAAACTAGTTGAAAGAGCATATGAATGGAGAAAAACTATCAGCAACATACTTAGGAACAATTCAAAACAGAAGCTACATTATCGATGTACAAAGTCTCACTGTTGAAGTACATCTACAATCATCAAACGTCCATGCTCAGATCACATCATTGTAGTACATAACTAGGTTAGGTTGAACGCAACGGTCATATGTGGATGCATGCATGATGTGCATCTCTAGACATCCATCCACGCGAATAGAGATCCGCTTCTCTAGAGGGCACCAATTTTTGAAATGATCCAATTCTTGAATTTGAGTACATGATCGCTTTTAAAACCACAGTTGTCGCTTTCTATGACAAGTGTAGTCCATTTTGACTTTACAATTGCTTGGTTCAGCACTCACTTTGGCTTTCTCAACCTGACTACGAAACCGCTCGCCCATTAGCGCTTCAGTTGCAACATAGGGTGCATTTTACTTCCATAGTTGACGCATAAAAGAACCTAGTTCATTACTTCATGCACGTTGCATTGTTTTTTCTTGATAAAGCGCTATCTTTTTTCAGATTATGTGTGTAGACTTGCCTTCTTCAACGCCTACGATCATGAATAGGTCCCTAGGACAATTTTCTACAGAAAGGCATAACTAATTCATGGAAGCTCCGAAAAATATGGTAGTACTTTTGTTTGATTTTGTTGTAGTTTCTCTTCCCCTCAAAATTAACAAAAAATTATTATCTACATACCAGGACCATCAAAATGACTGATCAAGCCTTAAAAGAACGACTTTGAACACACTACCTTACAAAGAAAAAAAACAGCCGATATAAACTCCACCTATGCAACATACGCATAAAAAATTCATATACCAATTGTAATGGACACAAGATATAGGATCCTAATCCTAAAACCCTACTCTTTGGGCACACATTGTGTGAAATTTTCAAATAAAGAAAATAAAAATTCCATATGTAGTGAGCTGCCCAAAATTGCTTTGTTGCCAAAAAACGTTGTTTGGACGTTTAGGGGTTAAATATCCCATATGGATTATTTCACTTCCTAACACCCCACTTGTATAAAGACCATCTCTTTTCATCCTTGGTGCACATCCATCCATTTCCCTTCTTTTGCAAAGCATGCCATGTGGTTGTCCTTCCCTTAAATTTTTTCACATATAGTCAACATTTTACTATAGACCATAGTAATCTTTACTAACTTATCTTTAGTCAAAATGGATCTATTTGTTGATGCATGGCACTCTATGTTTCTTTAGACGTTCCAAAAAACATCAATATGTCATCAAATAAAACATTAGCATCAATGATGACATCAACTTGAATTTATAGTAATGTACCAATGTTCTCCACAATGTCCACAAAAATCTAGCTTGTTGGGCCACATGTCCTTTGACATCTTCATGTTTTATTGGACATCATGTGTTAGTGGTACAACACAACTAAAACATAGATTTATTATAGTGAAGAGGAGAGAAAGAATGAAGGTGCAATTCTATATACATATTTTATACCTTTATACATGATTGTAAGAGGGCTTTACACCTCATCCAAGACTTGTTGTGAACTTGGTCCTTCAACTCCAATGTAAGTCTTACTTTGCCAGTTCATTCCATACACGATTCATATAAGAGAATAATGGCATGTCAAAATTTTAAAAATGGAAAGCTTTGCTATAATGCAATTAAAAAATAGATGATGAATCACTCAACATCCAAAATTGAACTTTGCACCTCAAACCTTAAAATTTTATTTTAGAGAAAAAGAATTCTTGCAATTTCCTTTAGGATGTTACTTATATGCTTAACGTCAGCTAAAGCCCCAACATTCAAGTCCATCATCATGTAATGACCTTAACTTTTGCTTACAAAATTGAGCCTAACAACCTTCCTCTTGGTTTTAGTGTAAACCCAAGAGAGACTTTGTAGCCGAGCCATATTTATTATTATTAGATTTGACATTATTAACTACAAGATTAATTAAATAGACTAAATCAATGGTTGTGAGATTTAGCATGTCATGGTCTCCTAAAAATCCATTAGGCCTACTTCAAAGAAATAGTCAAGAAAAAAGTTCTTAGAAATCGGCAAAACATCATCTACTTTGGCCATATAAAATTCCAAATGAACTTTTCATCCATGAAAATTGGCATGCCTTTGCCAAAGCGTAGACCTATCTTGCACCATGTCTATGTCTTTGTCTTTAGCAATCACTATTTTGATCATTCAAGAGGGCAAGAAGGCCTTTGGTCCAACTCTAGTGTAAAGCATCCCTAAACTTAACCCTTAAAGGATTTGAGGTGGGTTGGTGGGTTGAGTATAGCTTTTGTTTTTTTGACTAGCTCTTGTAATAAGTATAATTCTTTATTTGTGTGGAATAATTTTGATTATTTCCATTGTTGAAATGAAAGAAGACTTATGTAGCTTTCCTATGAAAAAAGATCAAGGACATTACACAATTTTTGAGAAAATGCCAATATTGACAAGATTGATGAAAAATGTTCAATTAGGTTTTACTTTGTTCAAAAGATATACGACCTATTTTCAACAATGTTAAGTGTTATAACATATGTCCAATTGAATGATGGTGTGTGGAATAATTTTCTCTAGTGAGGGAATAGAAATGATGAAGGTTGCGCTATATTTTGCAAATTTTCCATCAAGTTTGGAATTAGTAGAAATTAAACAAGTGTAGATTATAGTCTGACTTGTTTTTGATGTATAGGCAAACCTATTTTTTGAGAGGTGCAAAAGTAAAAAATATCTTAACACCTTCATTGAATTTCAAATAATGTGTAGGCCTAATTGACAACAATGCTAGTGTATGAGCATGAAAATGCAAGCATGTGAGTCTTGAGAATATGCATAGGTAGATATTCTACACCCATTGAAGGTACTTATAATATAAACACCTATAATATTTATAACATAGTTATACTATAATCATGGAAGGTTTCTATAATATAGACACTTATAATATAGGGGTATAGTCTCCTAGGCTCACATAATAGCACCCCTTCCCTGCTCGAAACCACATTCCTCTTGTTCATGAAAATAGCTCATCCTATCTTGTGCAAATGGAGTTCTGGTTGGACACATGTCATATACTTTATGCTGAAATTAGTATCCTAAAATTAGAATATTCAAAAGTGATAAAAAGAAAAGAAAAAGAAAAGCTTTATATTGTCATAACTAGTATGCCTTGTGCTATTGCCACAATATAATCAAATAAAAATAATAGTAAATTTCTAATTAATTATTTAATTCGTAAAAACTTCTAAATTCAATTTCTTTTCTAGCACAGTGTTGGTTTTCCATAAAACAAAGCCCGTGCACCCCTCCTTGCAAAGAGCTTTCGAAAAGGACCAAGAACACAACTAATCGACACATGGTCCAAGAGATCTCACCGTAACCAACCAACCAAACCACCAAACCACCAACAACCTCATTGAAGGTATAGAGTTTGGTGTGTAATTTTTTTCAGACCATTTTTTAGATGTAGAAAAAAAGATATGAGGATCTAAAGTGATGCCCTAAAGCACCTTTTCCATTTCACCAAAAATTGCATAGTCAATATTGATTTCTTGATTGGATTGCACCAATGAATTCAGTAGAAAAAATTGTTCAAGGTCGAAGGTGGTAACAAGGTCCGACGCACGAGCAGTTGCACGGGAAGGGGGATGAGGCTGGAGATGGAGCCCGATGACATCGGCGTTGTGATGACCCGCGCCAGTGAGCTGCACGCCAACATTTGCGATGCCATTGATAGAGTGGTGCAGTCGCGGGTTGTAGGGAACGGCTCGTCGTCACTGCGCAGCTTCGGCGAGGAGGAGGACGAGGAGGAGTAGCAGCACGAGGAGGAGGAGGAGGAGGAGGACGCCCTCGAGGACGCCGCCAAGGGGAGGAGCAGCGGCTCCACGGAGGAGGAGGTGCGCAGCTTGGAGGGCATCCGGGAGTCGCTGGAGGTGCTGGAGACGCAGGTGGAGTCGCTTTAGGTGCTTGCCATCGGCCCCTGGGGGTAGGGTGGGGATTTTAAGGATTTTGTCATGGGAGACTTCATTTTGAGTCGGGGCAATGGGTTGGCGACGTTGTTGCGATTTCAAAATGCAGAGGAGGTCAACATTTCGGGGGGTCTATAGGTTTCGGATTTGCATATTACGGCCAATTGGAAGGAGTAGACATCAATGGAAACGTCCGTCCGTTTTTCTGGATCCTGGAACCTCCGAAGGGGTTAGGATTGTCAACTCTGTGATTCTCACTTCCTGTGCCTGTCTCGTTTTTTACCCGTGACATTACAGTCTCCGCAGTCTTGGTGGTCTTGACTCTAGGATCCCGGAAGTTTAGAAGGAATTAGATACTTCATTGGGAGTCGGTGCAATTCAAGCTTGCGATTGGCTAAATTGTTGCAATTTTGGAGTTAGTTTAGAGTGAAATTCCAACGCAAGCGCTTCCATTAGGTTCCGCATTTGGATCTCGTAGCCAATTGTAGGAGGAGCCATCGATTTAGACAGTTGTTGTCTCCACGGAATTCTGGAATCTTGGAAGACCAATTGTTTGCTTTATGAATCTCCCTTTTTGTGCCTATACTGTGGTGTAGCGTCTCAGTCTCGTTACATTGCATTATCCGCATTCTTGGTTGTGACGCTCTATCTTGATTTTAGGTTCGCAATTTGGGAAGGAATTGGGTAATCACACGTTTTTATTATGAACTCCACTGAAATGACATTAAAGTTTCGTACGAGTCATGAAATTTTGCCCTTCATTTTGTTCTTATTTCTTGTCCGGAAATGGCAACTAGGCATCATTGCATGCACTCTAGTCACATTAAGTTGCATTCTTCCTGTGTTGTACTCTTGTCAAATGGAGTTGTCTTTTTTTTGTATTGAAGTTTGGTCCCACCCATTCAACTTTGAGCTGTCATGATTGCATGTGCACAAATCACATTGATTTTTCCTCTCTAAATTGAGGGTTTGGTCCCACCCTAAACACTTAGAGTTGAAATATGGGTTCAAATATGTTTTAGCCCCTTTTTACAGCTTGGAGATTCATAGACAGGACCAAGATCTCAATTTAGGGAGAAGACAATTCAAGCATTCTTTGTTGTCAATTCAAAAATAACAAACTATAATCTAGGATAAGAAATGAAATTGGGGCTAAATGAAGAATGATGTTTCATGACTTATTGGATAACTCTAATATCTTGCACACTTGCCACTCTATCACTTGCCAAATGTGCCACATGTGTGCTTGTCACACATTCAAACTATATCTTAGTAAAAAAGTGAAATATTTTGGACCTTAGTTGGTAAGATTGAAGGGGTTCTAGTGTAGTTGGAATTGGCTTGTATGGAGCCTCCTTGCCCTCAATGTCACGCTGATTAGGTTTTGAGCTGTTACCATTTGAGTAGTGTCAAATGCCAGGATGTGGTGTTGTTCATGCTCTTGCATGCATGGTGTGGAAACATCAAGGAGTGGCAAAGATTTGTTTCTAGATATCTTACCGTGTGTTCCTGCCGCCTGCAGTCTGTGCAATAGCAACAGCGGCTTCGGAAGGATGCAGCGCTAGCCGAGCTCGAAGAAAGCAGGAGAGTGTTGCTGCTACGGTTGAAGGAGCACGATGGCCAGGAAATGTAGGTGGTTGAGGAAGCCATGACGTTTGCAGGGGAGCCCGTAAAGAAGACGGACGACATGCCCTTGCCGCCCTACCTCCACCCGGTCTCGCCCTCCCTTTACTGCAAGTCGCCGGTCTTCCGATCTGCCAAGCCAAGCCTGGTCAAGCAGCTAGATGACCAATGCGCCTTCAACATCAGCCTCTTCCTTATGGACGAAACAGCCTCTGAGACCGAAATTGCCAATTCCACAGTGAACTCCGTGGCCACCGAGCAAGCAACCAGTCCACCTTCTGGCAGATTCTCCAGAGCTTTCACCGGCATGCTCAACTTCACAGGGAAGACTTTGTTAGTGGTAGTGTCTGTCGTAGCCTTCTTGGCAGTTTCGGAATTCAACCTGAACGGTCAAAAGTCTCCGAAGCCCAAGCCTTCACCAACACCAGTGGAGGCAAAGCTACCAGAGCCGAAGCCGAAGGCAATGCCAGTTCTGGAGTGTCCAGCAAGTTACAAGCGGATAGAAGACGAAGGGATAGTGAAGTGCATCGTCAAGGAGCGCGTGGAGCTTCCTTTTTCCCGTGGACTCAAGACTCCGGATGTTTTGCACGGCCGTAGGTGACACAGCACAGGCATGTATGTGCATTTGTTGATCTTGGGAGCAACGACTGTAGTATATCAATCTGTACCTCTGACTGACAACCATTCTTGAAGATGTAGGGCAGATGTGGGTATCTGTCCTTTTATCCGTTGGAGGTTTGTGACCTGCTCACCCCAGCCAGCCTTATATAGAGTGAATTATTGTTTGATGCGGCCTTACTGATTTTGTAGCTCTAGGGGGTGGATTTTCCCACATTTGGCAAGGAATAGGAATGTTGTATTTATGCGTTACTTGCGATTGCATGAACACTTTTTGTTTGGATTTTGGTACAGATGCTTGAATGTCATATTCTTTGAGTTTCCATGCACATCTAGGCTATAGTAGTGACGTAACCCATTCCTTTGTCTTTGGGTGGTTTCCATTACTAGATTGTTTTTTGGGGGTCTTCTTGGTTCTATTTTTGAGAGGGTTCCAATGCAACAAAAGGTGTATTACTTGGGTATCATTTGAATTATTAATGAATTGTTGAAATCTGTAGTAAGAACCCAATAATGAGCCTCGAGTGTCCTAGAGCTATGAAATATTGCATCTACGTTGTATTTCATGAGATTCATGATTGTGATAGAGCTTGAAAATATTTATTGGGGTTTGCCCTTAGCAAGGGCCTTTATTGCCTTAGGGTCCAAAATTGACCTTAGCTGTAATCCCAATGTGAATTTTCTCTAATTTCACACTACTATAAAATTTCTATTTGTACTTGCAAGTAACAAAATCATTATTATCCAAAAATTATTGCATGTAGATTCTAGCCTAAAATGAAGACATTAATTTTGAGGATGCACAAGGTAAAAAGATTATAACTTTGTATCAATTTATTGTACACATCATTAGTGCTTTGAAAATTTATAATTTATTTTTATGTTGTTCAAACAATGCATTATATTATTTGTTTACATATTTATGTTAGTTGTATTGGAATCCCTTTTCCTATGAAAATCCATAATGGGTAGATTATATATTAATCAAAGAGAGTGAGTTTACAAGTGCAAAGTTGGAAGGTCTTGTTGAAATTGCAAAAATGAAGGAAGGAGGTATAAAAGTATGTAGTGGTTGCAATAAAAACTTGTGAGTTTGTAAGAAATCCATGTAGGAGAAATCAACTAACTCTATAGGGGAAAAAAAACATGCCTTAAACAATAAAATGTGAGCACCAAATAGACAAAATTCGAAAAGAACTAAGCAAAATCATATCAAAAAGGGGAAAGAAGAAGGCGTCAAAGTAGTAGGTGGTGTTGTGGGATGTGATGAAAAGATGCAAGTGGGAGTATAGTGCCAATGAATGGAGTCACTAACCCAAGAGCATAAGAGGTTATCTAATGTCCAAACTAATCAAGAACGGAAACAAAAACGCAATAGATTGCTTGTGTTTGAGTGACACTACCCTTTGAGTACTATAGCTATAGTAATTATGTTATGCCAAGCAAGATAAAGAATGGAGCCCTTCAATGTTGAACCTTCACCAAAGGCTTCTTCACATCTCAAAACCCAAGTGAACAAAAATATAGAAGTATGTAGTAAATCCCAAAGGATCCATAGTGAGAAAGAAAATTTGGAAGATGGTTCCCAAACAAAGGTAGTGATTCCAAAACTAGTTTGTAGAATTTAGTGCAACATGCTACCTTCAAGACAAACATGCATCAATTTTGTCTACCTTGAGATTGAGTAGTATAGAAAAAATAGAAAAGAAAGGATTTTGCAAGTTGTGAAGGATTATTGGGAGCACTATAACACAAAACTAATTAAATATATAGATGCTAATTCTAATGTGGAGGAAGTTGCTAATTGGCTATTAGATTCTATTGTTTGTTGCAATTTTGGCTAAAATGTCTCCATAGAAGGCCCTTTTTTACAATGTACTAATAGCACGAGGATTCTTTGGGTAGAAACTCAACTAACTTTAGTCAATTTAGGAATCACTAGCAAGGGGTGGCTTTGGAAGTAGAAGAACAAGACGAAAGGGATTTTGTAGAAGATGAGAGGAGTTGAGTGAAGAGGAAAGGAGGAGAGCATGATTGGGCTCTTGTTATGGGCTACATCTAATATAGGTCTGGAAAAGAAGTTCACTATAAGGACACCAAACAAATGTGATTGGATTTTTGATTACTAATGGAGACATGGGATAAGGTTGACTAGCACTCTAATCACTCATTTAGAACAAGTTGCTTGGATAAATGTGACTAAAGCGTATTTGACGCATTTTGAATAGGATTTGATCGAGGATTTGATTAGCCTTCAACTTGGTACTTGGCCATTTTTTACTGTGAGTAGTTACATTATTGTCTATGAATAGCAATAATAATATTGCTTACCATTATTAGATATAGTCAGAAAATTTTGTCATCATTTACATTATTGTCTATGAATAGCGATAATAATATTGCTTACCATTATTAGATATAGTCAAAAAAATTTGTCATCAGTTACATTATTGTCTATGAATAGCGATAATAATATTGCTTACCATTATTAGATATAGTCAAAAAAATTTGTCATCAGTTACATTATTGTCTATGAATAGCGATAATAATATTGCTTACCATTATTAGATATATTCAAAAAAAATTGTCATCAAGTTTATCCAAACTCAATCATAAGACCTATCCTCTTAATTGTTTAAGTGACAATTTTCCAGTTGCCTACTACATTTAACCCCTAAAGTCCCATTGTCCCCTTGGGGGACAATTTGGAATTCGGGTAGGTTTCTATGGCTGAAATTTTACCCTAATTTTTTGAAACTTTTTTTGAAGATAGAAAAGCTGATAAGCTTTGTAGGAATATAATTTTTATTTCAATTGATGCTCGGAAGCAAAAGTTATACCACAAAAAGCCCAAAACTGAGCTCGGCTGGCAATACAAAAAATATTGCAAAAATTAAAAATAATTAAAAAATATATATCAAATAATATGTTTTTGTCTACATTTGAAGCTTTGATCCATTCCATTTTGATTAGTGATGTGAAAGTTATGAACAATCTTATTTTTCGGGCAATCTAAGCATCTTTTTGAAAAGATAACTTATAGGATTCATTTCATAATACAATTTTTAATTTTTTTTAATTTTTTTTTTTAAAAAGGTTAAATTTTCTTGCTAGAACAATCTCATCGTTGGGATTATTGTATTTCAATCCCATCTAAGAGCTATTAACAATTTAGTTTTTCTTTCAATCTTGGACCTACTACTACTTGACAATTTTTTGAAGTATGAAAATCAAGTTTTTATTTTTTGAATTTTTTTTCCTAGACTCCCAACTCAATTCTTCAACACAATAAATTTTAAATTCAAATTCCATAGTGCACATTTTTTCCACAAATAGAAATCAAAGTCATCTAAAATTGCAGACTAGTGTTCAAAAAAACTTGTTTTTTCAACTTTGAATGCTCATATCTCTCAATCTAAACGGTCAAACTTCATGAATTTTTTACCACATACTCTCAAACAAGTAAAGTTCAAGATCCTACAATTTTATTCCGCCCCATTTATTTATTTATTTTTTGAACAAACGCAATAGAAATGGCAGTTTTGAGTGGTTTTTGACAAAAAAAATGGCCTTGGGACTTTAAGGATTAATCACTCATTGTCATTTTTTACTATCAATTTTGTGGCAATATATTTTACAATATTTGTGATCGAAGCACCTAAATATTTTGACTGACTTCAGTCATCTTCATAATGTGTAAGGTAAACCAGACTATGACAGGCAGAATGGCTGGTTTGCCATGTTCACATTTTTGAAAAAAATTAATTTTTTTTTATGAAGATAAACATGAGGAATGCAGAGAGCAAGTGAAATTTTACTTTTTGGACAAAAAATGAATTTTTTATGAATTTTTGAAGTCTGTTGTGCAGTTGGCTTTAAAGAGTTTGTAGACTACCCCAAATCAGCAGAAAAGTGTTTCTATGATGGTCATCTAACCACCTAATGCAGTCAAAACATTTTCTAACATGGCTCGAAGATTTCCTAATATGGACATGACATGAAAGAATTACAAAATAACTTTTTACTACCAGTTTACATTGAAAATGGGTAAGTGTCCTAAGACAGTTACCAATAACTTCATGACCATTTCCCAAGGCTTTCATTATGGCCACAAATTAATCAAATGCAGTTCTAACCCCATTTATTGGAAAAAGTTTGTCATAGGTTGATTTAAGTTTGTAATGGGTAGTTCTCTAGGAGCCTGTCATAGGAGATTTGCATGTCATAGGTTGGTTTACCGTATATGATTGCACTCATTTTTGTCCTTGAATGTGAAACTATAGGTACGCAGGATTCATGAATTCAAGACTATTATTGGTAGTAATAGCATCACTACTAGCAGTAATGACATTTATTGTATAAATTGTACAACTTGAAGATTTTGAATGTGTCTTTTATAAGATTTTGAAATGCACATTAATGAAAAACTTTGAAATGTATGAAAGCAAATTGAACTCTAGTGAACTTTATTTAAAGTAGATTTTATTGAATAGATTGTAACTTATGTCATCTTTTGTTGGAATCTCATAGAAATTTGTAGAACCTTTGAATCTATACAAAAAATTGATTCAAAAAATTCTTAAATCTCTAAAAATTCATAAAATCTATTATATAACTCTAAATCTAAAAAAAAATTCTCTAAATCTAAAAAATGACTTTGAATCTAGGAATCTATAAAATTCATTACTAAATCTATGAAATAGCTTTAAATCTATGAAATACCTTTGAATCTAAGAAAGTACTTTAAATTAATGTAAGAAACCTTATTGTATATATTACAAGTACATCCTACATTCCAATATCTACTTCTACATATAATTACATTTATATTACAATATCTAAGTCTAAACAAAATTTAAAAAATCAATCACACCTGAAATTGTACCCAACAATGCCATGTTTAGTTAATAAATGACTAAATGCAAATAACTTTGAAAAAATAAAATAGACATATCAGTTTTCAATAATGTCAATTTTATTTTTTCAAACAGTCATTTTCAAGTAAACTTTGGTATGGTGCATTTACTTGTTGCTGTGGGTTAGTGAGGATTGTTGTCAATTTCTTGTGAACCATTGTTTTTGTTTCAATAAACCAATCTCAAAGATGTTTTTAGAAAATGTTAGCATGCATTACAAAGGCTCTAGGCCACAAATGGTCACCTCTTATTACAATATTTTTGCCCAAAATACTTTAAAACTTGGTTATGAAGACATTTTATGTAGTTGCTTTAAGAACTTTCAATTTTTAATAGGAGTATGGGACTTTTGAAAAAGCTTTTGAAGTGTAGTATATGGACTTGTCTTAGCTAAATAAAACCTTATATATGGACTTTTAAGAATATAGATACATTTAAATGTTTTTGAGTGACTTTCTTATGAGATCACCAAAGTTTTTGCTGGAGTAAAATGCATTCTATAATATGAGAATTTTTTTTCATATAGAATTAGAGACTTTTTAATAGTTAAAATGAAGGTCAAATTTGGGGGCTATTTTATTGGATAAGTAATAATAATGATAATAATAATTATTATTATTATCATTATTATTATTTCTCTATTTTTTTAGAAAATTAAGGTGGATTACCCTTCACTTTGAAAAAATTTCTATTTATTTTTTATTTGGTAATCATCAAAGAAAATAGCCTTTAGTTTTAGTGACTTTTATTGAGGCCATGAGTGTCACTTTTGAGCCACTCATCCATGCAACTACCCTAAATTGTAATACTATGAAAACATTATCACCTACACTTTTAGAATCTTGAAGTGAAAAATCAAGTTGAAATATATTGACAATTAAACTACCAATTAAAAATATATGCCATCATTTGCAAGACCCTAAACTATACTATTATTGTCAACTCCAATTACAAAACAAGATTTCTAATAATCATACACACAAGCAAAAACTTTAAAATGTACTAATGTACACTAAATTGCAAGTGTAATAACATCAATCAAAATATGAACATAGAGAAATAAATTTGAAAGATAAACAAACAACAACCATTCTAACCTTCAAGAAAAACATGGAATCTTCAAAGAGAGCAAGGAGGGTTGCTATAGGAGTGTGAGCCTATGAGCCTAGAATACTACACACGTATGTTATAGGTGTATATACTATAGAATCCATCTATGATTATAGGATGTATATGTTATAAATACCCATATTATAGGTGTTTATGATATTTACACTATCTATAATGTGTGGTATATATATTATAGGTACCTATATTGTAGGCTCAATACTCACAAGCTCACATTCTTAAGCTCACATACTTGCACTGTTGAGAGAGCAAGCATTCCAACCTTCAAGTGAACACATGGAGTCTTCAAAGAGAGCAACAACATTAGCACACATACAAAAATTAGTAGAAAGAAGGGTTGGCATGCAAAAATCAAATGATTGTCCTTCCTACAAAAAAAATTGCAAAAAACTTTAGAATGCATAGTAGGGCTGCCATTTTTATGGTTTTATAGATTTGATATTTATAATGTGCAAATGATGACTAAAGTTAGTAATGTCTCCGTTCATTGTGTCATTACTCATTAGTCATACCTACAACTTTTGTTCATTACACTTAGTCATTTGACTATTAGCTATCTTCTTTTTGAAAGAATTGACTATGCATAATAGTCCTTATAATCTAAATGCTCCTTTAATAAATTAGAAATGATGATTGCTAGAAACAATTATATTATTTTTGCATTTTTTTAAAAATTAAAAAACATTTCTAAAATAAACAAACAAATATAGCAATGTAGAGCTTTAAGAAATTTTTGTACGAGGAAGATCAAGCTTAGAATAATTTTCTAAATAAGAAAATAGAAAAATGCAAAATCTTGAGAAAATAGGTAAGTTGATGTTTTAACATGTATAATAAGGAAAACCATTTTTAAAATCATTATAATTTATTGATTTTTTACCGTGATTAAAATTCTATGAAGACAATCATATACCAAAAGATCTACCAAATTCTCTTTTTCATGTTTCAAATGCATGCAAAAAAAAAGCTTACTTTGCAAACTCCTATACAACATAGAATTCACTATTTTTGTAATTCTTGCACATAGTAGTTGCTAGTATACAAGAGGAATATCTCCTTCTAACTTCTAAATCAAGATTATCTTACGTGCTCTTCAACCAATTTTTTTCATTTCACACTCTTTTGTATTCATTTATACAAGCTAGGCAACTAATTGGTCCTTCAAGCTTCTATGTGTCTAAACAATAAGGTACAAGTATTGCAACAATTGCAATGAATGAAATCTACTAATCTTACAAGATGTCATTTAGATTTAGAATATTATATTTCATTTCAATTTTGCAAGTATCAAAGTATGGAAACCATTACATAGTGAAGATTTGACATATGGTCAAAATGGAAAAAAAAATTGTTATACTCTTGGAAATACCCACCAAGATCAAAACCTATCATTAGAAGATGTATGGAGCCTCTGAAAGCTTGTGAGTTCCCAGCTTTGAAATTTACCTTGATCGCATTGAGAACGTTGCTAGCGGCACAATCTGACGTAGTAGAGACAATGCCACGTTATTTTTTGAAAACAAAACTTTTTATTCAACTTTGTTTTGTATTTTAGAAATTATAATTTTTTTTAAACTTTTGAACTGTGCCGGGAACATCATTGGAAACATGCATTACATGTTTTTTCAAGCTTGTAGAAGACCGTTTCAGCAGTGTTCCCATTCTTGTGAACACTATTCTGATGTCCAGAATATTTAATAATTAAACAATAAAAATTAATCAATTAATTTTTTTTAAATTTAAATAATTATTTAAAAAAAATTAAATACATATATATATTATTATTTTAAAAAAAAAAAAAAAAATTATTTTTTTAAATTAAAAATGATAATAATTATTATATAATATGTTGCCGAAGTGGTCGTCGTCCAACCACATTAGCATGCTGATTTGATAGCATGGGAATGTTGTGATAACTCACAATCTTCTGTAGGGCTGAAATCTCCTCTAATGCTTGAAATGGGCTATTTTTGCCCTCAAATCTCCTCTAATGTGTTCTTCTATTAGTCTAAAAGACTTCAATGTAGAACATGGAATAAAGAGGCTCTTAATTCATGTTGACTAAGACGTAGGTTTAGTTTTTTATAAATTATTTTTTAGCATTTAATTGTACATATACAACATTTACTTTGATTTTGTCAAATTGGACTTATAGGAGGGATATTTTTTGAATTAACATTCAAGCATTAAATTAGATGAATGATATGTTATTTAAATATATTATGTCTTCAATAAGCACAAGGTGAGTAGTGTATGTTGAATTGATCCCATCATTGCTGTTTGGATAGATGAGTACAAAATAGACCTTCATTCACTCCATCATTTTCTTGAGTCCTTGCCAATTATTCTCTACTTGCTTATTGTTCATTCTAGGTGTCCAAAATTGTTTGTCTTTTTTATATATAGGATTGCTATCCTTTTCTACTCCTTTCCTAATTTCCAATAGATCCCCAACCTACTCCTCCAACAACCTGCTTTGAGTTTTGCTTGAACCCTCTTTCATTTTCATCAGCAACATGTTTTCCCCTTCCTCTTCCCCTCCCTCTTCCCCTTCCCCTTCCTTAATTGATTTTTAGAATTTGAACACAATACATTGTTGGTAGAGAATATAGCTAGAGGAATCAATCAAGTGGCTACGTAATATGAATACACACCATTATGAGAAGTTCTGTAATGCAGATTTTGCCTATTTGACAAAATCCCAAAACAAAGGATCTAAAGGTTAATTTCCTAAGGAAAGGTCAATAAGTCTAGTGTTTTGTGACTAAGGTTACTCGTTTTGTATTGTAGATACTTATCTATGATTCTATGTCGTTTTATGTTTCATTTTCCGAAATAAACCCAAGAAATGCACCTAAGGTCAATTTTTACAGTCCAAATACCAATGCTACATTACAGACACAAATGTATGGCGTCACAGTCCTATCTAGTGTGTGACTCATGTCAATTATCTTATGCGTGCTCTAACCACTTAATAATAATATATAAATAAACATATTTATAATCACATAATTTTTATTATATTAAAGAAATTTCTTTTTCAATTTCCTTAATTTAATATATCAATTTACAATTTATTTTATAGTTTAAAGAATTAATATTCTTATCTTAAATTATTCATATAATTAACACTAGAAAAGAAGGGTTTATTTCCTGGTTAATTCATGTTTTTGTCTTCAAGCTTTTCCCTTTAGCTTTAGCTTTTCCAATGGGCAATTTTAACTTTCTTTGTAATACTTGTTTAGTCAAATAGGCACACAACCAAGACACAGCCAAGATGCAGGCTAATAGACCTAAAACTGTGGCAGTCCAGTCGCAGTGAAGTAGTTGACTTGCCACCAATCTTTGACCACTGTTTGTCTACTTGACCAAAGTTGGTTGGCTTTGCCATTTGACATGTCTCCTAACAACAAGACAAATCCTATGACTTGAAAATCCGTATGAAGATTTTGGATTTGGTTTGCCACTTCTAATTGTGAAATTCTAATGCAATTCTAATAGACTTATCTTTGGGACCAATATCTCTCAATTGAAGATGCACGACAATTAGTCTAAAGCTAATCCAACAATTAGTACTTATTCACACATATTTAGTTTATCAAACTAACGGGTACATCAATATTGCATTCATAGAATTCTATACCACCACAAATTGTCATTCCAATGCATACACTGTCAACTAGACTTGATTCATCTCACACACACACACAACTCATCTCAATTTGACAATTAATTATGCAAGAACATGCAGTCAAATAGATATTAACTTCTTATCCATTTAAACACAACCACCCCAAAAATCTGGAATGATACTGTCAATTGGACTCAATTCATCTTAACACAAATGGGAGAACCATGGCAATTCGACTCATCTAGAATGATTTCCATCCACAGTCGGACCATTCTAATGCAAATTCATGTCAAATGGATAAGCTCACAAGTTTATTACAATTAGACCATTTCACTCATCGGTTATACTATAATCAAGTCAGTTTCAAATTAACAATTAATTGTATGAGCTACTAGATTTGGTGTGTCAATTTGACAACTTCAGTGTCTCTTGTATCCTCAAAAGCAGACAATAGTTAGAATTGGAATCTTACCTAAATCCAGCAGAATGATTGCTTGCTCAGCCATTAGACCTTGGTTATTTTTATCTTCTTGCTGTTGATGCTTGGTCTAGTCGATTCCATCGCCATTACTCTAGCAAGTTCATAGCAACTCTAGGACGTACTCCTCTATTAGACTTAAGAACTTAAACACATGCGAGAATCTCTTATGAGCAAGTGTACAACACTCGCTGTTTATAAACCCCACCATCAGTCCTTATTGCCTTGAGTAGCTTAATAATTTTCATACAATCAAATGGACCATCTATCTATACATGAGATATCTACCAGCTATTTTAATCATATCCTACATTCTTCATCTCGTCCCGTCCACTTGACCAAATCTCACACAACCGAACTTCTCAACTATTAGACATGGCCTTAAGTATGAACCTTAATCCAGTCCAGTCTCTGACTCGATCAATTAGACATTCACTCCCTGCTTGATTTTAATTAATCACCAATCAATTAGACTACACCATAAATCCATGACTTCAACAACCCTACAGTAAATTCAAATGCAACTAATTGACCACAGTTACTCGCTCATGGCGATTGCCTACGCAATTAGATAGATTCAATTGAGCCAAACTCAGTTTTCAAACGAGTATATAGACACACTTAAATCCAATCAATTAGACAATAATTCATTCACTCAATTCTGGATTACAACAATTAATCAATTAGCCAATAATTTATCACAATTTCAAAGTTGTCCCTTACAACAAATCAACATACATTCACCAGTGCACAGTCTCGCACAACAGTCAACTAGACCAAATACAAATCCAACACAAAGCACATGAGCAATTAGACAATTAGAAGCTGAAAATTATAAGTTCAATTAAGTGCATCAAGAGCACATTGAGTCATACAACTGTATGTACTGAAAATGTAAGCAAATGGACCTTTGGACTTATAGTCCCAAAATTTGGTGAAGACAACTCTTCACCGAAAGCTACTAGGGCTATTTGACTCTTTACATATCTTCTCTTTCTAAACCTCAAATTCCAACGTTTCCATTCTTATGTGAAATCTACAAGGCTATTGGACTTACAAATGGAAATGAGTCATTTTATTTACTTTTTTTACACTACAAGAGTCCAATGGACAGAAAATTGAAAATTGAAAGGTATGACAAGTTCATTCATTGAACCATTGTCACGATTATAGCATGCCCTTTCACTTTTATTGTGAAAATATCTCATACTAGTATCTATCCATGATAGCATATCATTGTATTTGTACAACATCAATCTATAATATCAATTTGTAACTTACAATTGGTACATTATTTGGTGTATGATTTGTGTATCTAAATCAAAGGATTTCTAGTCACATTTTTCTTAATTCTTTTGTTTGTCTTTTTTAGGGGGACAAATGACCATATTTGGTTTTCTATGCAAATTGACTTTGGGAGAAGCTATGACTTGCATAAATCTCTAGAACTCTAAGCAAAACATCATTGATAGAATTAATATTTTTAAAAGGAACTCCAAACATCTTGGAATAAAAATACATGAAATATACTAATTTAAAAGAAGAATTAGATTGATCAAAATGCTTTGATCATTTTCCAAATTGCTCAAATTGCCCAATGGTGTGCATAAATTGCATTCAAATCAAACACTTGTTGTTAGATCAATTGACCATTAGAACAAATCATATGATAGATCATATCATTAGTACTTGAAAGAGTTGAAGGAACAAGTAGAAGGCACTAAAATTGAAAATTGCCAATGGGAACATGTTGAGGGAAACCCCATAATTCATCCTCTATCCATCTAGCTATGGAACAATGAGGGGATTACTTTATACTGGCTTGTATAGAAGGATGAAAAGAAGAAAATTCTTTTATAAAAAAAAATAAGAACTAAAAAAATAACCATGTTGATGAAAACCGATTAGTCTCACTTACACCATCCCTCGTCATATTTTTTTGATGTGATTAAGAAAATGTAGTAACAACTAGTTGAACATTACGTTGAACATGTTCTCTATGAAGTTCCCATCACGATCCCGCCATCTATGACAAATATATGACTAGCATTTGACCAAGCCACTCAAAAAGGACAAATATATATGGCAAAGCCATTTGACCACCTACTCATATCAACTTAATTTCATTTGTCTCGTTATCTTGTAGTAGTTGGTATGTAGGGAGGCTGAGAAAAAAGAGCAAAAAGAGGTTGGAAGGGGGTAGTGATGGGCTATTGGGTCTAGAAGTACATAACCAAGGAATTGAGACACATATTGGGGAGGCTGCCATCCAAAAAAGGTATCTAAAGGCCTTAAGATAGTAGAGGGAGTGAGGAATGGAATTGAAGAGTATGAAATTGCTTCCAAATACGCTTTAACCAAGGACATAAGAAAAAACAATACTCACATGTTTATAGGATTAGAATCAAATAAATGGGACGGTGGAATTTGTGACCTATGAATTTAAGCTATGAGCCAATTGCAATACCCTTATTGAGAGCTAACTAGATGAAGGCAACAATCTTATATGCTCTCCAAGGATGCTAAATAGCCAACATGATTTGGACACATAAGGGTGGAGAGAATTCCTCCTGTTGAAGCCATTAGGAGAGACAAGGGTACCTTAACAGTTGAGAACTTTATGTTTTGACTAGTATGCAAAGAAGGTGTGGCAAAAAACTTGTCCAACTTGGATTAATGCCATTTGAACGGGTCAATCTTAATGTCGTGAATCCATACAATGGCCATGATTTAGAAAACATTGTCGCCATAGGCTTGGGTACCATGGCAACAATGTAGAAATGTGTTGGGGATTGGCCTTGTCTTATCTTGAAAGAAGAATTTGGTTGTATTGCCCAAGGGACAACCTAGGTGATGAGGACAAGGTGTTCAGGGATGAATCTAGACACTTGTAGAGTAAAGATTCAAGAATTATTTTGTGTACCCTAAATATCACTTAGAATTTGAAATCTACATTGGTTCCATAAAAGCCTTGTGTGGCCAAAATGTAAACTTCTCTAACAATCCATAAATAATAACAAATCCTAATCGATTTTTTTTGTTGAATCTATTAGTGCAATCTAATCAAAAAACGATCAACTGTTCAATTTTAGGTGAATTTTTGGAGAATAAAAAGGTGCTCTAGGCCATCACTTTAGATCCTCATATCTTTATCCACACTCAAAATGAATTGAAAAAAATCAAAGTTTTGGGAGCACTTTTGAGCATTTCAATTTCATCATTTCAATTTTAGCATATGTACAAAGTACTGCCTAATTGAACATCTTTCATCAATCTTGTCAATGGTGGCATTTTTTCAAAAATTGTGATTTCATTGATCTTTTTTTTCATGGGGAAGCTATATAAGTTTTCTTTCATTTCAATAATGGCAACCGTCAAAATTATTCTATATAAATGAGGAATTATGTTAAATGGAAAATTTTGTTGATACTTTTTTCTAAGAGTTGGAATCCCTTTTTATTTATCAATTCAACCCAATAGAAACAAATCTTGTCATTTAATAGTGGCAATGCTTAGTTGATATTTGGAATGATTAGAAGTGTGCATATTGTGTGCATACCATTGTACATGATTGTTCATGGCATTATATTGACATTTTTAACACTCAAGAGTTGTTTTCTTTTTGTTCTAAGCCATTTTTTTTTTTTCTACCTTAGTGATTGTGTAGATTGAAAGCATATTGGAATCAAAGTTCCCTCACAATATTGTTGTATTGTTTTTGTTTTTGAATTGTTCCAACCCTTCAACACAATCCAAGAACAATAGGTTGTTTAGAGGTTATGCCAAAAGTGCACTAAAAATTGAAGATGATTACAAATAAACCACCTTTTCACTTAGTTTACAATATAGTGTACTTTTGTCATAATATGAAAAGTCTAATACCAAAAAATGCCATATGCGATATAAATATTAAACTATTTTCAATTTTTTTTTGAGGTAGAGACCTTTGTATTGTACTCAATATTATATTGATCTTGAAGGGGAAGGGAGGAGGCAATTGACAATATCACATGTGCAATACATTAAAGCACAACAATGCTAGCACATAAGTGAGGAGACATGAGTCTATGTGCCTTGAACCTACAACCATTGAAGGTGTTTATAACATATATACACTATAACATATGTACTTATAACATAGGTACACTATAACATGAAAAGAAATTATAACATAAGTACCTATAATATAGACTTCTAAACTCATAAGGTCATACATACAATGCTCACATGCTAGTACTCCCTCATTGGGGCTCAATATTTTCACAAATTGTCTATCAAGCCATTCAAAGAATTTTGCATAATATAAAATAAAATTGACATTTTTTGTCAAACATAATCGACATTTCATTCTTATACAATCTCAATCAAACATACCAAACTCCATTTGAATGAATTATTTATTTAATTTTCAAAAAGATACATGATCATTGATTGATAATTGACTTGTGATGAATTTTTATAAATTCAATTGCATAGATATGTTGAGATCATTTATCACGATGGAAAACTGACATTAAGTCAAATTATGTAGACTAAGTCAGAAAAACTTAATCTACATAGAATTCAATGTTTGGGATTGCATGCCAAATTTTGGTTTTCTCAAAACTATGTTTATCAATTTGTTTTCATCTTTTGCTACAAAATTATAACAATCACAATATTTTCATGTAACTAATATAGATTTTCCACATTGATAGACAACACATAGGTTGTCTTCATCTTTTCAAACCAATCTGCTGCAATGTACGGGGAGTACCGGCATTTAGTTACGAGCTAGCCGATTGATTTTGAGAATTTCCAAATGGATTTCAAAATCTTCGGAAAAAAACAATCATTTAAGAGGAAAATCTCTATTTTATAAAGGTCTAGCCGAGAGAATGCTTCAAACAACCGTTTGGTCTTAGCAAATGTAGCATTTTAGCCATTTAAGCTGAAAATCCCCCCGGACCCTGATCTGCTGACTACACATAAAATGGTCAACTGAAAATCTCCACCCACGTAAAAAAATAGAAAGGAAACATTAATTTTTTCTCACAAGTTTACCTTGCCCTCGGAATCATCTCTTCCACAGTAGATTCAACATGTGGGAAATACCCAAACCAAACTATCAGTGTCAGATTCTGAGCACAAATTCCATGTACAATTTGCTTCGTCGAACGATCAGGCCAGCGCCAACTTCGCCCTCACTTGCCAAGGTGTGTTAGTATTCGGCTGATAAGGATGTCCTTTTTGCCTGTCACAGGGAGCTTGCTTGCTCTCAAGTAAATTTTGAGCTGATCTGAGGTGAGGTCCTTGAGCTGCAAATACAAACCACCAGCGATCCATAAGCAAAACAAAGAAAGTAGAGATGCCCAGGACACACACTGAAACCTGATACCTGTCAAAGTAAGCGAGCTTTGACTCCTAAAAATTGTACAAGAACCAGAGGATACGAAGGGAAGGCACCTTTCCGGTGTCTGCTAGCTGGCCCCAGTTATACTCTTGAGCTTCTGTGGCAGCCAGATCAGCGGCTGCTTTGCGCTTTTGGCTAGCCGCACTGCCCCTCTCTTTCGCAGCAGCAGCTTCTGCTTCCTCCGCCTCATAATTTTCCCCAAAAACACCGTTCTTGAAAATCTTGGCGAAAAAATCGGCACTGCGATTTCAATGAATGGTCCATCAGA
Organism: Rhytidiadelphus loreus; assembly: GCA_947034895.1. Taxonomy (NCBI): domain Eukaryota; kingdom Viridiplantae; phylum Streptophyta; class Bryopsida; order Hypnales; family Hylocomiaceae; genus Rhytidiadelphus; species Rhytidiadelphus loreus. Next base: position 47,900,391 of record OX344761.1, on the reverse strand, counting down.
GGTTACAGGCTAGAAATAAACATGGCTATGAAAAAATTAGAGAACAGTTCTTATCAAAATTAAAGACGCAACCATGTCGTACTTGTGTTCACAAGACTTTGCTGACTTTGCAGCAACTGGATTAAGAGAAAGCAACTGCAATGAACCAAATGCAATTAAGGATATTCTCTAAGTGGTAGAATGGATACCGTTCTATAACCTCAGGATTCGGTACAGTTTTATCCTCAATTTCTGGTAAATTATCTTCATCCTGATCAAGTGCCACTGCTTCAAGAGTTGTGTAATGTGTCTGCAAAGCTGCAATACGCAGAAAAAACACCATGTTTATCAATGAATTTTTACCATCATCTATACCCATAAATTTTTTTTTTAAAAACTCCAAAACGCTGTCAATATCCAGTTCAGCTTCCTTTCCTAGGTCTCATGTTAAGTCAAATCAATCACAAATGATAAAAATCAAATTCTTTCTTTATTGCAATTGACACGATAATGTCCTACAATGCTGAAAATACAGACAAGCGTTAAATCTCGGTTATTGCGCAACAAAATTTAAAAAAATCTACCTTATCCGCTTCTGTGACTTTAGCCAACGAGTCATACGAACGCAATTTGACAGAAAAGATTTGCCGTACCTGGATCTGGAATCTCAGTAACAGAAACACCTTTCCAGCGGAGCTTTTTTAACAAATCTGTGGCCATCTCTACTTGCTCCCTTGATGCCCTGGTAACTGGAGAGATGCTTGCATGGTACTACACCAACAACGACAGTATCAAAATCAGACAACACGATGGCAAGTAAGCAGCTCTTCACACCGCACCATTGAAACCTCCACGAGCATCGAACCACCATTCATATCAGTTTTAGAAGCAACGATGTTCAAATAGACATATGAATTCCAACGTAGATGCAACTGACATAATCGGGACCACTCAATCAAAAAACGACTAGCTCTTCATGCACAACGGTAAAATCTAACAACTAAAAATTGAAGACGTAAGTATTGGTCACTGCATCTGCTCAAGCTGGGTCAACCTAAACTACATCTCAAGTACCAAGCTTCAAGCGGGACCACACGTTTCAATAAAAACATACTCACGTTACCTTTCCGGAATTCATATATAAATTTTTTTGATAGCACTTACTTCCAAGGGAATATATTTTCTCAGAAAACATATTAACTCAGAAAACGTATTTACTCTGCTTAGTGAGTGGCAGTGCTAGGCAGCTTGAAAAAAGACCCACAGTTTACAATGCCAGACCTTCTCAGCAGGGCGAATATCATCCGAATAAGGTAAATATATCAAGTTCATGCCGTTTGGAGAACCTTGAATATCACTTTCTTCCTACACCAAAGAAACAATCCAATCATTTCAAACATACTGGCTGGAATGATTGCATCAATAATATTACATCCCTGCATTCTGCGGCTGACACGCTTTAGTTCTCACCGCTGCAACGAATTTATGGATGCAAATTTAAGCTGCAAAGAAAAAATATGGTAGCCAGGAGCTCGATGTAATAGTAGGAAGACAAAGAATAAAACGCGAGTAATTCTCCATCTACCTGTGCGACAAGTGCGACCAATTGAGATGATCCTCGTGACGACAGGAAAGCAACGGCATACCTGTATATCACAGAATTGCAGGAATTATCAACGAGAGCCTGAACAAAGCAAGAATATCTCAGGCTATCCCAAGCTATCTCATTCTCAATTCTCAATAAATTATTAAGACTTTTCATAGGATGGTGAAGGAGGATGGGAATAGCTTACTTCTTCAGGCGTACCATAGCTCTGTGTAAGGCAATAAAGGCGCACATACTTCCCTTCACCGCCTGCAACATTGAACGAAAATGGAGTTTGAATTTGCATGAATAATCTGAACTAAAGTGGAACTGAATGGATGGCTTGAATTGTGGTTGTCTGATCCTCCAACACAGACTGGTAATTTTTTGTAGCAATGCAATTGACTACCATGTCATATGTTTATCTATCCAGATGAACAATTAAAATCAAGAAATAATACCTCTTCATCAGGATATATGAACGTTGGGGGGCGCAAGTTGTGGTATGGTTTTAAACATGCCAAAGCCTTAAATCCCAAGAGTCGAAGTTGCAAACTTGCTACACTTTTAATATCAGATATCTCACCCACAGAAAACACAACCTTCTTCCTGCAATAGAAAAATTGTAAGACTGATTTAGACTGTGAATACGATAATGATTTTAAACCCTCATTTACATTCAAGTTTGCAGAGAGCAATGACCAGTACGACAGAATATGCAGATTTCTCCTCACCCTTGATATTCTTCAAATCTCTTCTGCGGCTCATCCAGTAATGAGCCGGTATCAGAACAGATGTAGGTTCTTTCGGTCTGCAAAATATCAGATATTTCACACGCTTCATACCAGAGTCTTGAAAGAGAAGCTCTGGGTAAAGACAGATGTAGGAACTCCTACATTAATAATCAAGTTTAAGCACAACGATAACGATAGAGAACAGACCTTCAGGGGCTGGTTGGTACGCGCATCCACAAAAATGTGGGAAGCTGCAGAAAAGAAAACTCTGTCCTTCGTATCATCAGTCCTTCTCGAACTTACAATGACAAACTCACATGTCTATCAATTAGAACTCACAACAATTATCAACTAAACACTGTAAATGGCATGACCAATGACTACAATGCCGCGTCTTGTGAGGTACCAAACTTTGAAAGCAGTTGCAGGAACTTAGACTTAAGACATTTGAGCATAAAACACGCTGTGAGACTTAAAGCAAATGGGGTCTCTCCTTTGTGAATTTGAAACACTCCCTAAAATGGAGAAATCTTCATAATTATGAGATGGTCAGGATTGTTACGTGGCACTGCGGGACGTATCATAGCATATGTTCTTATTGCAATCTCTGTACCACTTGCCACTGTCAAGAGCATCTTGCGTACAACTCGTTTCTTATACATCCTTCGCTTCAAGGTTTTCTTGAGATCGTCAAGTCTACACAAACATGAATATATTCAGCATTCATATTCTGAACTGGAGAACTCGTCAATAACCCATCAGCGGTAGTATGTAACTCAGAACTGCCTAGTTCATGTGAACTGCAACTTACATGGAAGCTGCATTTGAGTCTTGCGATGCATACTCATCGTCGTCTTCATTATCCACAATTTGCTGTCAACTCAATCCAACAGAAGAAACGACTGTATCAGTAAATCTTGCAAAAGACTCATTAAGAATAGGTGATAATCACATAAGGATCCTGGCGCACAAACCGAATTTAGTTTCTCATACTCTGGCCAATTGCGCCTACGTGAGCATAAAAATAGCCGAGGAGTTGCGCTCACACTGTAGAAGATCTGCTGGTCGAATAATTTATCAGGCGTGTTTAAGGGCAACAAGTCGAAACCTACGCCCAAATCTCGAGCATCCTGTGTGTAAACAAAACCGTGAGGAATCAAATCATCCATGTCAGGGCACCAATAAACACAATCACCTAATTCTAAATTAAAATGTTGTTCTGTCCAGATTCTAACAGTGGGAAAAACATTTGTGCCATCCATGGGGTCAAATCTACAACAGGGAAATCACATGAAAAAGACACTTCGGTTTCACTTCAATTTCACACTTCAAGGATACAGCGGGAAGAAACCGTCCTCTAATCAAAGTTTGCACACTGAAGTACAAAAATTTATTAAAAAACACCCATGCGGCCATTGCATTCAAATTCAAGTAACTTGATTCCAGAGGAGATGAAGTTCACTTCTGATACCACCACTTGCCTTGAAAATATACCAGGTTGACAAGTCCAAGATAAGGTCATCCAAAGTTCAAGACCATGAAGGTTAACTGGAAAGCCTAGATCACAGAAAGTACCAATCGGTCCTAAAGAAAATTGTTTAATTAAAAATATGAGATAGGAAGACTAGAGGATTTACTTGAGCTCGTTGGATGGTTGTGCGCTTCAGATCCTTTTCTAAGAAATCATCATTAACTTCAGCAAATGGATCGTCATTATTCGTGATGATCAGCACAGACTTTGCCACATTCTTTGCACTGTTGTTCACATGATTTCTTGTCAGTAAACATGCCAAGATGTCTTTCTATACACACAATAGTGCAGATCATATAGTAAGAAACGAGGCCTGCTGTTGGCATTGCTCAGAAATTGACCAAAGCGCAATGGGAATTCTACTTCACAGTTGTTGGCTCTAATTCACGCACTTATAATGTTAAAACTGATTCGGCAAGTGCCAAGAAAGCATACCCTGAGCGGAGCATAGCCTGCACTACCCACAGTGCATCATACAAAGGATGTTCCCTTCCATTTGCTGTCGTTGTCACTTGACTGCCGATATCCTTCTGGAAACTTTCTGCAAAATGACCTCAATTATATTCAATTTGCATGAGACTAGATAAGCTGCAGTACATGTGCTAAACCTGTGCGGACTAGTGTCCTCGTGCAGAGCTAGAAACTTCGCTGTATATAGAACAAACTCTCAGACCATTGAATAAATGTCTCGCTTTGCAAATAAAGAAATCATAGCTTTAAGCTCCGATTAAGATATTAATTTCCTTATTATCAAAATGGCATGTACCATTACGTTAACATGTTCGAGTGCTTTCAAGAGCCCAGGCAAGGTTGGCATATCCAAGTACAAATAGTGAGTACCATGTAGTGAACGAAAATTTCTGATTAGCTCCGCCGACAAGTCATCGAGCTCCGACCACACGTACACACCGTTAGCCTCTTGGATGTTCTTCTTTTTTAACTGTTGACGACAAACGAAGCAATCATGCTTCAGTCAAATGGGTTATGATGAAGAACTTGCTCGTAACAGAATCATATCTAACAGACACTAAAATGTTCTACATGCTTCGTTCTCATTTTGTGTAGATGCCCAGCTACTTATACAGCGTCGGAAGGGTAGATGGCTGAGAATCAAGTGACAAAAGCTTACCGTATTGAAGAAACAGATTCCCACTTTGTCATCTCGTGCAACGATTCTTGTTTTCAAATTCTCCTCGACAGCTTTCATCACCGATTTCAAGCACGAGTCCTGAGAAACATACACAACCATTCAGCATTCGTAGGTCAAACGAACTAAAAGATAATTTTTAAAAGGTATGATCCAGACAGGAGGTTTATTTCTAACCCCATTCTCAAACGGCAGCATCATGTCACAGCCGGCATCGATGAGGTACACCACATACTCCTTGTTCGCCAAAACATCCTGCACGTATGAAAGGATCTTCAATCGACTTGCATTTTGAGACATCGTCTTCCTCTGACAGGACTGTATCATTATTGCACTTGGAATTTCAACAATTTCAAGCCAGAAGAGTCCTAACAGCAAGACTGTAAAATCAGTCTACAAAATAGCCTAAAAAGTGCACAGAGCACGCTCCGGAAACTGCAGAGTGAATGTGCGAGGTGCTAGTCATATACTGCGGCAACAACCGCTATCTTTCTACGTGTCTCTACGTAACGCAATTACACTGTGAAACCAAATTTGTGTGAAACCCTAGTAGTGTCTAGAAAATCTTACTATGATTGCTAAAACAACCCGTTTCATGAGCACTGAAGTTTACCATAATTTCAGTCTAAGCATTAATGGAGGCCCAGAAGCGGAAAAGCAGAGAGGCTCTTGTGCTGAATAAAAATAGGGTAGTATTGCGCACAAAGAGGCAAAAACTCGCTCACTGCTCATTTCTATAGTTTGAATGAGAGGCGAAATACCATATCATAGCGGAGCTCTTGCTCTTCGTCATCGTCCTCGAACAATCGACTTCGGCTCCCAAAATCCATGAGGAATGCCAAAAAATGTTAAAGGAAATATTCGATTACGCAGCAGTGCTCTAAGATCCGAAACCTGTCCACTGGGAAGTCGCAGTACGAGAGAGCTCCTGCACAGGGCAACTCCAGAATTTGTATTCGAAGAGTAAATCGAGCAGGCTAACTCAGGAGAGAAAGTCTGACCGTCCAGTGCTCAGAAGCGGACATCATTTCTCAAGTTCTACCCTATATTGGCTTAGCTCAAGACAGTAATCTGTATGTTCCTTGCGACTCGCCATAGATTTCAGTATCCAATACATCCAAAAACCACATGTAGGAAACTGATCAGACTACCTATACAAATCCCTAGCAACCAGGTGGAAATTCAGAGGAAGCGGCCAACAATGCACAAATCATTCCATCAAAACGGAAGCGCTACTAATAAAAAATTTAAAAAAAAAATTCAGCTACACTGACAGCGGAAAATTAAAGAGGTCGAACTAGGCATTTTCTGAAGGACAAAATGCATCCAGTACTTGCATGTTCCACACCAACACCACAAGTGACACAGTTCTCAAACCTTTTCCATCAAGAAATAAAAAGTCTCGCACACATTAGCAGTAAAGATTTCAATGCCGATTGATATCCTTCGATGTCAATCGCCAATTTCGCAAAAAAAGTTGAGTACAATTGATTGCAGCCTCCTCCAATATATCCCAGAAAAAGTCCCACAAATTTGCCAGGACGCTCCAAACAAGTCGAATTCGTCTGGTTTGGACTTAAGAAAATACAGGAGAAAACGAGACGCGCTTTAATATTACGTACTGCTGATGATCGTCCTCTGTTCTCCCCAACTCCTTGGAAGCGGCGGAGCTTGAGGACGAAGCTTGACAATCAAACGCGAGAAAGAAACGGCTACTCAGGAAACCTTCTTTCGCAACGGGTATCATCTGGGTATGAAACGGGTGTATATTTTGTTTAAGTTTTTTTTTGTTTTCGTTGTTTTGTTGTTTTGTTGTTTGTTTGTTATATGCTTATTTGAGCACCATATATATGTACATGTATGTTTGATGAAGTTTTATGGGGAATCAAGTGATAGGGTTTGGTGATGTTCTATTTTGCATTTTGGTGGATTTCTTGAAGTGTTTTATTTATGGAATTGATTATCATTTTTAGGTTTTGGTCTTTGTATAGTAATTTTGTGTATCTTGAATGTATAGCTCATGTGACATCAATCATGATTATTAAGAGTGGTGCTATATTCCATTCTTGTTGTCTAATGTTGTTCATCACCATATTATATTTTATTTCTTTGCATGTAAAGATATTTGGTGAGAATTCATCATGGTGGTATGTGAGTTGTATGACTATATTAGGTTGTGGTAGGGTTGAGAATGGATTGTCATAAGAATGATTTAGTATTAGTAATACATTTTGTTTTTTTTATTTTGCTCCATAGTCATAGTAATATATTGGGTTTGTCCAATGGCAAGTTATTAGCTAGGGAGATATTGTATTTTCTTGTAGAATGTCTATTGTTTTTCCTACATGAATGAGATTTAAGCATCTTAAGGTTTTATTATCATGATCATTTTGTGTATTGCCCATGCAATATTGGTTGGTTTGTTGTTTTATTCTAATGTTTTATATATTTGATTCTAAGCTTGCTAGTAAGAATGACATGTATTTTGCGTGTTGCAAATTGTACGATTTATATTAGTATGTTCATTGGGCTAGAATAGATGTTTGCAAGGGTTGTCCATATATTGTCTAAATCTAAATTTTAGTAGTTGGATTAATTATTTGTTTGTTTGTAATGTTTGGATTATTCTAAAAGTTATCAGTTTATGCTATGAGATCTAATTCTTTCTTGTTTACCCATTTGTCTATGTATTTGTATTTGATGGCATTGACTTCTTATTGAATGTACTCTTCTTGTAGATATTTTTTAAGGTCGCCTATAGGATCTTTCTAAGGTTTGTTCAAATGGATTAGTTGTAAGTGTAGAGCTAATATGGACTTGTATGGGCATTTTGTTATATATATTGTTGTGATTTCTTTTAAGGAGATTTTAACTCTTGCTTTTGCTAATTTTTTTGCTTCTTTATTACCATTTATATGTATATGTGCTTTGATTGTATGTAGATTAACTAGGTTGGTTTTTATTTTTAATATATTAGAAATTTCTTCTAATATCCATTTGTCTAGATAGTAATTTTGTAGTATGGGGTGTTTTAGTTGTGTATTTATAAGGTAAAGTGAGTTGAGTCTATCTATGAAGAATGATGTATGTATTTTCTATGTTATTTTGAATTATTTTTAGTATTTTTAGAATGGTTGTTACTGGTTAGTTATGCTCTTCTTAGTATGTTTCTATTGTTTTGGAGTCCATGGAGTCTTTTTGATATGTTGTCTCCTATTATTATTCCATCTTCTTTTTCTTAACCCCTAAAGGACCAGGGCCGTTCTTCTGTCAAAAACTACTCGAAACTGCCATTTTGGCTGCATTCATCCAAAAAAACAAAAAAAAATACTTTTTTTAGAATCTAACCGTAGGATCTTGTACTTTACTAGTCTAGTATCATGTGGTAAAAATTTCATGGAGTTTGACCGTACAGATTGGAAGATATTAGCATTCAAAGTTGAAAAAAGAAAGTTTTTTTGAACACTAGCCTGCAATTTCAGATGACTTTGAATGCCACTTGGGGAAAAAAATTACACCATGGACCTTGAATTTAAAATTTTTTGTGTTGAAGAATTGAGTTGAAAGTCTAGAAAAAAAAATCCAAAAAAAACATGCTTGATTTTCATTCTTTAAAAAGTTGTTCAATACAAGTAGGTCCAAGATTGAAAGAAAAATTAAATCTTTAATAGCTCTAAAATGGGATTGAAACACAATAATCTCAATGGTGAGATTGTTCTAAATAGAAAAGTTAACCTTGTCAAACAATTTTTTTTGAAAAATTGTGAAAATTGCATTCAGAATTGAATCCTATAAGTTATTTTTTCTAGAAGATGCTCAAATTGCCCGAAAAACAAGATTGTTCATAACTTTCACATTACTAATCCAAATGGAATGAATCAAAGCTTCTTATATAGACAAAAATATGATCTTTAAGAAGAAAAAAATTAAAAAATTAATTTCAAATTTTTGTAGATTTATTTTTCTGCCTGGTGACGTGTAAATTATGTTTAAGATGCCATAACTTTTGCTCTTGGGCACCAATTGAAATTAAATTTATATTCCCACAAAGCTCATAAGTTTTCCTATCTTATGGGAAAGTTTCAAAAAAATTCACTGAAAATTGAGATCATAGGAACTTGCCCGAAATCCATTTTGTCCCCTGAGGGGACAATGGTCCTTTAGGGGTTAAGGTAGCTTATATAATCCATTTGTGTAGAAGTTGTAAGTTGTATATTTTATTGTTGTATTTAATATATTGGATGTGTGTATCCTTGTGATTTTGTGGTGTATTTTTTGGTAGTATGGCTTCATTTAAAGAAGTTTTGAAGGGCTTACAATTATTGGTATTGCTTCTAGATTTTTATATGTACATTTTAAATATTAAGGTGAGGAGAAATTTGTTGCTTGAATTCTTCTTGTAGGTTCTATTGTGTATTTGTGATTTGTAGTTAAGGGTGTTTTATTTTAAATTGTATCTAGTGGAAAGTATGCAATAGTATGTGTATCTAGATAATTTTATGTTTGCTTGTGGGTCTTTATTGGTATGACAATATTTATTTGGTGTGACAATTGTTATAGTCGAGGTCATAGTAATTGAATTTTTTGTTTGGTAGCTAGTCTAGCCCAATGGATATCTTGTTGTTGGATTCAAAGGTGGGTGCATGGATTATGCCTATTTTGGTCCCTTTTTGGATGGATGCAAGTCCTTAAGATCAAAGATACAATCTCAAATGTGTGGTGAGTTGTATGCTTTTATTTGTAATTATTAGGTATGTTATTGGTGATAAGAAATATAAATGTTCCATATGAAATTTTTCAATTATATTTTGGAATAGGTTTGGATCTACATGATGTTGGATTTTGATGCTTTTGTTGTATATTGTATCTCTTATAATGTATCTTTAATATAATTGTTCAACTTCCATTTCATAATTTTGTAGTGATGGGTCTATAACTTGTTGTTTTTGAAAGAAAATTTGGTATTAGTTCCATAGCCTTTGTATTAGATACTATATGTATGTATTGGCCGCGATTGTCATATAATTATGCAATTTCTGATGTTGTATGGTTTGTGTATTTTGTTATTTAATTGGATATCTTTAATCCCTAAAGGACCATTGCCCCTTTGGTGGACAAATGGGATTTCAGGTAGGTGCTTACATTCTCAATTTTTATCTTGATTTTTTGAAACTTTTTTTGCAGATAGGAAAATTGATTAGCTTTTTCAATTAGTGCCTTGAAACAAAAGTTCAAAACAGGGGAGAGGGGATAGTAAAAAAAATTCAAAAATTTGAATTTAAATTAGATTTGTTTTTCATAGGTTATATTTTTGTCTACACACTAGTCTACATGGAAAGCTTTGATTCATTCCATTTGAATTTTTATGAGAAAGTTATGGACTATCTTGTTATAGGAACAATAAGAGCATCTTTTTGAAGAAATAACTTGTGGAATTCATTTATGAATGCAATTTTACCATTTTCCAAGAAAAAAAGGTTCCACATAGGCTAGTTTGTTTGCTAGAACAATGTCACCATTGCAATTAGTGCATTTTAATTCCATCTTAGAGATATTAATAATTTAGGTCTTCTTTCTATCTTGTACCTACTTTTACTTAACAATTTATTAAAGAATAAAATTTTTGTTTTTTTGTATATTTTTTTCCTAGACCCTCAACTAAATTCTCCACCATAAAGATTTAAGCAACGCAAAAAATTAAAGTTAAGAAGGTTCAAAGACAAATAATCTAGTCCCACCATGTCCTAAAAAACTTGTTTTTTTCACTTTAAATGTAGATATCTTGTAATTTGTATAGTCAAAACATCTGAAAATGTTTCCACACATTTTCAAACTAGTTAGGTGTAAGATCCTATAGTTAGATGTGCAAAAAAACAATTTTCAAATTTTTTTACTCTTTGCTATAGAAATGGCAGTTTTGAGGGGGGGTTTCGTAGAAAAAAACCCTTTAGAGGTTAACATAATTACATTACGTGATTTGGAGGGCCTTTGGGAGACTATGAGTTCTCGACAATTCCCAAACTGTGGGAATGTCATAAGACCAACAATTTGATGTGGTAGAGAGACTGCCATGTCAGATAATATTAATTAATTAATTTTTAAATATTTGTCTATATTTGTTTTATTGAAAGAAGATAGTGCTAAATTTTTTTATTTTTCTCTTTAGTATTTTAATGTTGTATTGTATAATTTCGTATTCATTGTATGGAAAGAGGTATTTTTCTAGTGTCCATTTTGCATATGTAACATTTTTTGGTAGTATTCATTTGTTAGGTATCATAAAAAAATTTCATGTAAACTATATGGTTTTGGACTCTAGTATAGCATCTGTACGGTGATTTTGTTATTTTGTATAGATGTGTTTAGGAGTAGGAGGGCACCTTGTGTGTGGATTATTTATTATTGTTGTAATGGAATTTGTATCGTGGTAATGTTTGTTTGGAAATTGTTTTTTTATGTATTGGTGTATTTGGAAGCTATACAAAGATGTGGACAATTTTGTTGGCATTGGTGTGGTTGGCAAAACATACCTTGAATGTAGTATATTGCAATTGATATTAGTGGTGTATATGTACCATTCTATTATTTAAGTTGTGTTGGATCTATTAGAATTTTTCAGTTTTCTACTTGGTGAGTTGGTTAAGGGTGTGGATGTTTAGTATAAATAGTTACTTTGCTTAATATATTTGGTACTTATTTGTTATGTGTGATTGAGTTTGTGGATATTTACCCACATAAGCAAACCTCTTTAATCCTTTCATATTATAAGGATGCTTAGGCCAAAAAAGAGTAGATGGATGGCTTTCAAGACTATTGTATAAATGAAGAATGCATCTAAGTATTGGTCCAAAAATTGCATCTTTTTTAGCAAAGTATCATGATGTTATTGTCATTAATTGACTCTAAAATTTTTGAAAGGACAATTTGTGTCCTTGAAATTTTTTATTCAACTTTTGGATTTTTTCAAAGTTTTGGAATGAAGTAAAAAGACAACTTTAGGCTTCAATTTCTAAGTCCAAATCAAAACCATAATTGGATATTTATATAGTTACAATTAGGTTTGACCAAGGTGCATTCACTTTTGGGATGTCGAAACTTTAGGGACTACCTAAGACATATACAACAAAGTCCAAAAAATTCTCAAATTTTATAGAGCCATGAGGACAACTCCTTCAAACTACACTAAAATACTCCACCAATTCAAAGAATCCTAATATTACATGGACTTTTTAATATGCAAAACTACACCTCATACACCATGAAGTGAAATGTAGCTTGAACAACTTATAGATTAAAGAAGTATTTTGGGTTGCATGAGTTAGGAAACAAAGATGGTATAGAGCTTTATTTATATTTGTCAAACTCTTTCTTATCACATTTGTATGCAATATCTAATAACATAATAAAATGTAATATAATTGTAGCATGTGATTGAGTTCAATGATTTGGAAAAAATCATATTTGATAAATTAAATGAGATTCCTTGAAAGTTCAAATAATTTTTATACAAATAACAAATAAAGTTTTTTTTTAGTATATTTAGAAATGCAAATTTCCAAAAACAGTAGCATTTGCTAATTATTATTATCCTACTTATCTTACTTATAATTATAATTTATCCCAACAGTGAAGGGGCAAAATTATTGTCCTTCAAATAATATTTAAAATAGTGTGGCTTTTTGTAAATAGTCCGCGTTCCGAGCCTCTTCAATGGGCCAGGGCCCTAATCCTCTCCGCCTGCAGTAGTTTTTGTAGTGCCCGAAACAGATTCAGAACTAGGAACAGAGTAGTCTGTGTTGCGTTCCTTGGTCGATCTCGCTTGATGGAGTTGGCTAATCTGAAGATTGGACAAATGTTCGGTGGGTTTTATCGCCCGTGGAATGGCAGTCTTGACTTCTGGTATCAAATTGCGACGTCGCGGATTTCGACGAATTCATGATTGGTCAGCACTTTCTCAGGTCATGTGTATGTTTTAATAGATTAATTCCCTCTCTAGAATTTGGTGTTCCCGAATGGGATAGACAAATCAATCTCGCCCATGTATCATGCGGCATGGCTGGCGCGATCCATCACGTTTTTATCATCGCAATTGAAGCCGCGAATTCATGAAGCGCTGGGGGTGGCCTTTTCACCGTTGCTGACTAGAATGAATTCTTCCATGGTGTCCCAAGCGATGGTTGTTGCAGAGGTCGAGAACGGACAGGAAGTGGATTACCCGGTGCCCATGTCACCGTTTGCAGGCGAGCTGTCGAAGGACGTGGAGCTTCAACGGGCTTTGGTGGCGGAGGCTGCCATGAAATCGGGGCCGGCAATCGGGAGGGAAAATGTGCTATTTGAGGATGACTGGCTGATGATTGTGAACAAGCCTCGGGGACTGTATTGCGAACATGTATTTGCAACCGTGCCATCCCTGTCCTGCTCAAGCGGTGTGTCCCTTAAACTAACCGACCATTATACGTTGTGCTTTCTGAACACTCGGTACACATGCAAGTGTCTTTAAAGATCGCACTCGTTTCTTTCAGGCTCGTAATTTGCATCTGTCTTGGTTGAAAGTTTGGGGTTTAGGGTTCAGGCCTTAAACCCTAAACCCATGGCAACGCATGGCCGTCCTTCCACTTGTGTCACGATCAGGCATTCCTGTAGTTCATGACCTCTAGTTCAGAATGAACATGAAAGATTTTGGACCCTTAGTAGTTCCCCTTATTTGAACAAGTTAATGTTTATAGAAGGTTTGAGTAGGTCATCTGGGGACTTTTTTTGGTTCAATTGTATTTGTTTACTGATGGTCATGTGCAACGTTCAGCTCTGACTTTTGGTGGTATGAAACTTGACCTATTGGAATTATCTTTTCTCAAGATTGATCATATTGTGAAAATTATAATTTTGAATGGTGTCACATTTATTTATGAAACAAGGGAGGATCATTTCAAGCATTTTTTTCCTCTATAGTCAGCAACAAGTATCATTCACTCCCGGGCTTTGTGAAACGTGAGCATTGCTTTTTATGTAGCTGATAACCACGAAAGTGACGATTTTAAGCAGAAGAGTCATTGTTCTCCGGGTTGGGGTTGGAGGGTGGAGGGTGGCCCTTCAAGTACATTTCTCTTTTAATGTCAGCAGTAATTATCATTCACTTCAGATTTCCAGGGTTTCATTGCTCTAACGCAATTGGTGCTCTGAATTTAAGCAGGTGAAACCCAGCCGCATTTACACATGGCGAATCGCCTGGATCGTGACACAAGTGGAATCATGGTCATCACCAAATGCAGAGAAACCGCTGCGAAGCTCACTCGCGCTTTCACAAACCGGGAGGTTCAGAAGACGTATCTGGCTCAATGTGCCAGAGCTGAACAGCCCATGTGGAGAAAGATAAGGATTGAATCTGGCCATGGCAGGTCCAGGTACGGAGCGTGGCGTGTCTATGCCAAACACGACATCGGCAGGCGTCTTCCTGGAGGGTCGGCCGTCCGAGACATGGTGACCACAGTACAAATTCTTGCAGACGCAGCTTTGGTAAAGCAAGCGCCCGGTGAACATGAGTTTCTAGAGGTGGTTGCCGGAAGCGAATTTGAGGTTAGACATGTTGCAGAGGGGAGCGATGGGGAGGAAGTGACCGTGGTGCGTGCGTTTCCAGAAACTGGAAGAACGCATCAGATCCGGTTGCACTGTCAGTATTTAGGCCTGCCTTTGTGTGGGGATGTCAAGTATGGAGGCCCTCTCATCTGGCAGGGTATTTCCTATGACTCCCACGCCTTGCACGCCGAGAGTCTCACCTTCACGCATCCCATCACCAATGAGCCTCTCAATGTAGTCGCTCCTTGTCCTAATTGGGCAGCGCAACTGGGAGTGAAGCCCTTTGAGTTCAGAAGCTCATAAGAACCATCTCATTATCACTCCATTCAAGTATCTGGTGTCGAGTAGTTTTCACGATGATGTCAAGAACGTGACTGGAAAGATAAGAGTGCCTGCATTCTGTTAGTGTGGACTGTGGACTTGGTGCTAGTGTAGGAGTGCTCAATCAGTGTGAGCTACACCAATTTTGCAGTTTTAGAAATAGTGTTCACATTATAAAATTGCTGTTGGAAGTAAATGTAGTTTAGCGGCTGCTAAGACTTAGAAGGCAGGGAACAGATCAAGATTATTGTTGCAATTCATTTACTTGATTGTTATAATCATTTCTATTGGGATAAGATTAGATTGTGGAGATGCAAACTTCACTACGCGATAATGTCCCAAGGTTCGGACAATTGGCGCAATTGCCTATCAGACCTTGATCACTTCTGAATTACAGCGCAATTCTGAAATCAAGGATCTCAGCTCATGAAAATTATACAGTTGAGAAGTCGGAGCCTGTCGTGATAGAAAACTTACAGTTCAAGCATATGCTCACCGTCTCCCTCTTGTGACCCCTCTGGCAGGTCACTGCCCAAATAAAATCCTAACCTAAAAGCTGTGAGCATAGCCTGTCCGGCCTCTGGAAAACTCGGATGCTTCGCTATAACTTCCTCCACGGATTCTGGACTCACATCTCTGGCAAACCTACTTGATTGCGAATCTCCATAGCAGTGTCTGGAAGCCTGATAGAGAAGCGAATCCTGAATCACTTGCATAATATGATCATCTGTCCATCCCTCTTCGTCCGCTGTCCGCTTCATGCCCAACCAGTCATCTTGGTCAACTGCTCGAAGCCACGCTTCCTCCAGCAAGCTGTGATTTCCACTACAAAATTTGGAACCGGCGCTTGTGAAGACCTGAAATGCACACAATACCAGCTCCCTGGAGACGCTGTTCAAACAAGCCTCCACTAATTGAACTGGTGATACAACGTCCTCCCCAAGCACCCCTAATTTTGTCGCCACTTCCTGCAATCCCACAGATGACGTAGACCATGGATAGCCTCGCTATGAGATATTGTCACTTCATTTTGACAACAAAGACTAAACATTCAAGTACGGACAAAGAAGTAGATATTAAGTGTTATTGCTCAAAAAACAAGAATCACCTTAATTATTGAGTAGCAAAATAAGATCTAATTGCTGAAGTGATCAGGCTCACCTGTACTGCAAGGATGTCCACATCTGCTTCCAAACGACGCACTTCTTCCTCAAATCCCACTGCCCTTCCTGCACGAGAACCACAAATCATACCAGAGGATCAACAAAACTAACCCCCGTCCCTACTAAAGTATCACTGCAAAATGTAGTACCGGAAAAAGAGATGCTGACATTAAATTCACCATAAAGTGATATTCAAATACTCTCGACTAACTGGATTACGTTATTTTAAGAGGTAGAAAAGTAAGTAAGAAACAGCACGTCTCAATAGACATCTACAAGACCAATCGTGTTTATCATCTGTAAATACATGACAGGCCAAAAAGTCAGTCAATCATTACCTGCTAGTGCCGACATCTTTGCAAGATGCAACAGCCTCCGTCGGTGGTTGATATTAGGAGGTGCAGACTTTTGGGAGAAGGCCAAGGTATGCAAAGTCCCAGCTGCTCTAGAGAATCTGTGCAGGAATAGCTGATGCAACCACAAAAGCAGAGGGTGTTGCTCGAGGTACGATGCAACCTCCTCGCCAAATTCTTCCCCAAAACGAAGGAGACGGGCATACTGGCCTTGTTGATAGCAATGATCAAACACAAAGCGACTAAAGCGACCTTCTTTAAGCCCCATGCTTTCTTTCTGTTCAATACAAACTGAAAGAATTAGTACGAGCACAGCTCTTTGAACTTGACACGCGTATAAATCTTTGAAGCTACCTAATAGAAGAGGTAATAAAAAACTAGAACAAAAAAGCACAAACACAAACAGAAATTTGGACAGGCAGACGCACATTCATGTGAATGGAGCAAGCTAGGATACTAACACACCATGAGGGTACGCAAGCGTTTATGGTCATCAAGGTCAATGCACATTTGAAGGAGGCTGGCAAAGGCCGCATGGCGTCGAGCCAGAGCTATAAGTGGTTCATACAACTTCTGCAAGATACTTAATCTTTGCTGCTCGGCATTTTCGCCTCTTCCAGCTTTCTACAATGGCGGTAAACCACGATAACGGTCAGTAAAACTGAATAGCTTTCATTCCAAAAGAGATGCAATATTATGCCACAGAAGCCCCAACCTGAAGGAGCACAATAGTTTTGATTAATTTGTGGGCACGTCACAACCTGCGTTGCAACTTGGAAAGCATGTTGTTGAAGCGTACTAAGGAGGAGGTCCCTCCGAGTCCAATACTCCATCTGCAATCCCCTATACTCTTCTTCCCGCTCGACTTTGGCAGTGATAGCACCAGCGTAGCCTTCCAATAGAAAATCTGCCGTCTCTTCCACCTGCCGCATCACCTCTGCAGTCAACGTTGGTTCACTCATGTCTCCTTCCACCTTGAGCTCCAGGAGCATGGTCGCTATCTTCCACAACCCAGAACGAATATTCTGTTTGCAGTACCAAGGGGTGATGCCCTCTGGTGAAGGATACCATGCATGATGTGCATGCCGATACGCTATAGCAACTTGTAGTATGGAGCTACAGGCATGAGCAAGCTCACATGCACGCTCAATCTGGACTTTAACAGCCTGGTCACGTTGCACTAGGAAAGCAGCATGCTGTTGAATGCACACAAAAAAATCTTCTAGCCCAGACACTCTGGTGTAGAAGACCTCCACTTTGTCACGGTCCATAAGAACCACATTATTCCTTCGCGCCTTGTCTCCTACAAGCTGCACCAAGTCCCATAAGGCTCCACTCATGTCTCCAGCATTATTATACAGCGAGAGCATTGTAGGAGATGTAGGCTTTGGCAGTGCACGAGTATTGTTCAACTCTCTTAGGGCTACCATGCTTGCCAGCTTCTCCCCATGCTCCAGGATTTCATTAATGGACATTCCTGAAGAGCAACAATCATCTGTTCTCAATATTGGCGCAATAGGGTTATTACAAAAGTGAAACTGAAAATTCTATCAAAGCTAGTGAAGTTTGCGCCAACTCGACTAGTAGAAACCAGTCCCAGCTAAAAGAAGTAACCATACCATGATTTGTACATTAGATTCAGCCACTGAGGTTCCTCGATTGAAGGTGACCAACAACAACAGCAACAACAGCATACAACTAGAACGTACTCTGATTGTTCTGAAGCTCCTCGTGGCACTTCGAGACTGCAAGAAAATTCAGATACTGCTGGTGTCTTTTTTGTTTCTCAGCAAGTTGCGAAGACACAGTCGCAATAATAGCCAACCCAGATCCACCACCAGAGGCCCAATGCTTTGCAAATGTATCAACTAGAGCACGACTGGTCCGTGCAAAGGCATTCTTATCACCGTCCCTTTCAAAGGCTCCCGCACGCTGCAGCTTCTCAAATGCCTCATGCGCTTGTCCAGAGCTCAGGAACTGCTGAAATAATCGTCCCACTATAGCTTCTGTTTCTTCATCCTGCGAAGACCGTGAGACTACAGCACGGTCCATATTTTTGGCTACAGATGGGCATCCCCCAAAAGAAAAAAATATATTAGCAATAGCATTCTTGAATGACATGCCTTTGAAAGGGACGGTGATGAGTACTCGTTCATGTCATGGCTAAGCCACAGCGAGAGTTTCAAATAGCAAACTTGGAAGTGGAAGTGTTATAGTCTTAAATAAAATATTAAACGGACAAGCTTTAGTGCAATACAAATAGCAGATAGTAGTACCAAAGATCACGGAAAAGTGTAGAACACGGCATCATACCAGCCTCTGAGTTTGATCGCTGCAACGACAAGGCTTCACTAGATTCATCTTGGGAACGTTCCTCATTCTCGATCTCGTGCTCCCCACTTTCATGATGTGAAAGATTCCTCTCGGAGGGCTCCACCTTTCCAGCCAAAACCACCGAAGCTGGAATGGCCCAAACACCAGCCTTCTCAGTAAGGACTGACCAAGCGCCTCCATCATCAGCAGGAACTACAGAAGCATCCAATACTTTCCCGGCTCCACAAGCTAATTCAAACTTGTACAACTGGACGGCACCACTTTGACCTAGATGAGCGACCGTGGCTGTCCCGTCTTCAGCAAGAATGACAACAGATCTTGCTGGCTTCCCTCCTGCCCGCAAACGCATTGAGTATAAGAACGATTCATCCTCTACTTGAGCCTTGGGTAGGATGACTACTGGAGGGGCTTTGCGTCTCACCTCCCCCTTACCCGAACAACTAAAATAATGTAGAGCATACTGCAAATAAGTCGAACTGGTTGCACTGGCATTGCTAAAAGACGCCACCAACATAATGAACTCCTTCCCTGAATCATCGACCTGTAAATCGAGCAGCCACACTTGTTTCTGTCCCGAAAAATCCGCCATGACATCCTTGTTATTTGAAATTTCAAAAGTCCAAGACTTGGATACCTTCCCTCTTGGAGTGAGTCCTACATCCCAGCATTCAATACTTTGCGCTGTCAACAGCAGCAACTCACGAGACGATCTCTGAGGTGGTGAGCGCCAAACAATTCTCCTCACACTGCTGGTCTCTGCCACGAAGATGCTGTATCCAACTTCGGCTACGGTCACATCACGAGCTATCTTCTCACGCAATATACCCCCAGCACTACAATCGAATCTCCAGAGCTCTCCATCAGATCGGCTCACTATGGTAACACATATGCCTGTCACGTCTGTTGCTGATGCTTGGATAGAAGTCACCCCTGGGGTGCCTGGACTCGTCGCTGTCCAGCTGCCAGACCCCCTGCGGCTGCTTCGCCTATCATCATCAAAAGAAGACACCATTGCCGTGTCATCGGATTCTATGCTGGTGATTGCTGGTTTATTCCCATTGGTGAATGCGTCAGGCCAGAAAAGCAGCACTAGCGATTTGCTGGAGCACATAATCACACTCACCGCATTACAACCTTGGTAGTGGGCTCCTAAGTTCTCATCCGTCCAATGCGGCACTAGACTAACAAGCCACGTCTCTTCTGTGCTCAGCATTCCCAAGACATGTTGTGGCATGTTCAAGGCACAGCTCTGGCTACTGCGAAGGTGATTCCAAACATATAGCTGGTTTCCTTGCAGAACCCAGGACAGCCCACTTCTTCCATCCATGCCACCTTGTAATCCTGCTGCTTCTGTAGGAGAGATCACCAATTGGAACATAAGCAAGACATATAAAGGCCTGTGTGAACTCGATACTTAACAGAGCCTTTCAGCAATATGAAAATGAAAATGTAGTAAGTAAACACTAGATTATTGTACCACCTGTAGCGAGTGTCGCATCGCTATGAGAAACGCGCAGCTGCTGAGGTAAGTCAGATATAAACACTGGCTGATTGCCAGTAGCAGCAGCGCCTTTCTCGGTATTTCGAACAGAAACGCTTGCCCTGCGAGCATGCAAAATACCTATAAATATAATTACCTCCAAAACACACTGCACGTGATTGAAAGAAATCTCTTGTCAGGATAGGCATTAAGCACTACCTGGATCGCCCCCGATCCGATGGATTCAATTAGTTCCTACACCGGCAGAGAACTCGAACACGAAGCCATCCAAATGCACGCGCAGCAAAACAGTGTGACCCATCGCTACAATCCAATACCAATACCTGGCGACATTGGGAGCAGGAGCGGGCCACGGCGACAATGAGGACCGCGACGGGGCAACCGAGGACGGCACCAGCGAAGTAGGCGTCCCGCCCACCTCGGCTCCGCCATAGCCTTCCCGCTCCCTCTCCCTCTCCCTCTCGCGCACTCGACTGGTCAGCTTCCTGGGACGCCCCGGAGTGAACATTGTGTCACTTTCTCGCAAAACCAAGACCGAGAGCTCTATCGCCACACAATCAATCCAAAACTGCAACGGGCGCCTGCCAGGTCCACGCCTAGTCCACCATCTCCGTCGTCGTCGTCACCACGACGAAAGGAAGACGCATTTCCCACCGAGAACGCAAGTCGCAATAAACCCTAACAAGAGGCATGGAAGGATTTGAATATGACGGGTTGATCAAACGAAGCAGCCTGGGTTTAACGCTTTAAAGCCCAAACTGGTTTACGGAGTGAGAAAAACAGAAATAACTCATAGTAAGTATAAGAGGAATTGGAAGGGAGTTAGGGAATGGAGGTCCCTAATTTTTGCGATAGAGAATGGATTTGGAGCAATCTGATCTTGAAAATTCAATTGTATGCAACATGCATATATGTATGTGCATATATATTAACTTGTAACCTAGTTATCTAGATTAGTAGATTAGTAAATAAGGGATACTACCTTTGAGATAATCAAAAGGCATCAGCCTTATATATAACTCTTGTATCTTTCTTTTCATATATATATTATAATTGTAATTTAGCATCTTGCTTCTTTACAACATGGTATCAGAGCAAAGCATGGCTCAACTAAAGCTGAAGCATGGTTTAGAAATTTCTTTAAAAATTTAAATATAATTTCAAAACTAATGAAATTTTCTTTCAACCAATATGTGTTTTCCTCAACTACCACCTGCAGATGTTTATGATTTATTAATAGATGATTCTAATCGTATTCAACTCGAAACTAATCTTTGAATTGAATATGCACTATACGAATTCCAACTTGAACCTTTATCATTAGATTTTATTGACGATGGTTATCCCTTACCATCGGATTCAATTGAAGAACAAATTATGCATATTAATATTCAAGATGCATTCGTTCAAACTCCCACAAATTTTTCAGACGAGATAGTTTTTTTTTATGAGCTTAACCCTCATTTTTTTTCAAATGCAAATAGTTTTGATGAGCCTGTGACTATTCTACAAGTATTTTAGAATTAGAATAATTAAAGTATCATTTTTTATTAAAGAAATAATCTTTGGATCCAAGGGACCAACGTCCATACCGTAGTTGTCCAATGACAATATTTCTACTATGGCTAGTTCAACATCTATGAATTCTTCTTCCAAAACATATTTGGTTGAAAAGTTAAATACAACTAATTATAATTCTTGGAGTGTCAAGATGGAATTAATTTTAATCTTAAATGATTTTTTCTCGGTAGTGGACGGAAGTGAAACTGCCCCTAGAATTGCCACTCCCGAAGCTACAACATGTCAAATTCTTTGGAAACAAAAAGATTCCAAAGCACATGCTACTATAATGCTACATTGTGGTGAAAAACAATTTAGTGCAGTTAAAACACTAAAAACTTCTAAAGTTATTTAGGATAGATTAAAGGAAACATATCAACAAATTGACATTACTATGTAGGTCACAGCCCAAAAGAAATTATTGCAATTAATAATGACAGAAGATCCCCCTATTGCCGAATTCATTGAAGGATTTCAAGGCATCATTGATGAAATAAGTGTTTCAGGACTAACTATCCTTGAAGAACAACAATATGTTTATTTATTAAGAGCTCTCCTCCTTCATGGAGACCATTTATATCCTCACAAGGTACTATTACAAATAAAACATTATCTAATTTAATTGCTCGAATTTTAGAAGAAGCTGGCATGAGGAATTATAAAGATTCTAAACAATCTTATATTACTACCACTAAACCTGGAGCATTTTTGTAAGAAATGGTCAAAACAAATAAACAAATTGGAAAACAAAGAATTATTCAAATAATTCTCAAAATAATTCAAAATATAAAAGTGGAAAATTTTCCAAATTTACACATAATCCACAAGTTAATAATAAATTTAATTATTCAAAACCAATAATTTGTCACAATTGTGGCAAACCCGGGCATATTCGACCTAATTGTCAAAAATTATCCCCAAATAAAGTAAATTACACCTATAAGCTTATATCTAATCAAGCCAATCTTACTTCAATTGAAAATCCTTCTATAAATTCTACAAAATCTGTACAATACGATCATGGTTTATGGCCACCGTCAAAGACCATTCACTTGACTCACATACATGGTACCTAGACTCCAATGCCACCCAACATATGAACCTTATCAAAGAATATTTTATAAACTATACAATAATAAGCCCCCCTTTAAAAGTATATTCTTGTGTTGATCAAGTTTATGAAGCTATAGGTAAAGGAACAGTTTAAATCCATCTTAATAATGGACAAACAACTGCAGTATTTGATGTCTTGCACATTCCATTCGATTGGGCATTCGATGCTACCATCATTGACTTGGTCATCTAAACAATTTTTTCCTACAAGAAATGCAAAGGGAAAATATGGTTAAAGGTGTGAATACAAATTTTTCAAAACTATCTTTTTGTGAAGGTTGCATGTTAGGAAAGCAACATAGATTGTTTCTTCCTAAAAATACACCATTTCATACTTCTAATATAATATTGGAACTTATACATTCAGACATTTGCGGCCCTATGCAAACCCAATCTATTAATGGTTATTATTATTTTTCCACTTTCATTGATGATTATTCCCACTTTACAGTGGTTTATTTTCTTAAATTCAAATTTGAATTTTTTTCAAAATTAAAAGTCTATAAAGCCTTAGTTGAAAATCAAACTAATAAGACTATTAAAATTTTACGATCCGATAATAGAGGCAAGTACAAATCTTTAGCTTTTATAAATTTTTGTACGGAACATGGCATAGTTTGCCAATTCACAAATCCATACACCCCTGAACAAAATGACGTTTCTAAAATAGAAAACCATACTCTTATTGAGTCTGCTTGATCTATGTTACAGCTAATCTACCAAATCCATTTTGGGTGGATGTTGTTGCAACAACCTGCCATATCCACAATTGTTCTTATACATCTAAAATTGGAAATAAAACCCCTTTAACCATGTGGAATGGAATTGTACCTAATCTTAGTTATCTAAGAATTTTTGGTTGACCGGACTATGCCCATCTGTCGAATGAACTTTGTAAGAAATTACATCCAAAAAGTGGTAAAGGCATATTTGTTGGGTATGGTGAACAAGAAGGAATTAAGGGCTACATATTATATGATAAAAATAAACAAAAGTATTTCACAAGTCGGAATGTTACATTTAATGAAGAAAGTCTTCTTCCTATTCTAAAAAACTACACAAAATATTGATTCCTCACCTATTCCAAATACATCAACACCATATAAGCAAAATGTTCCTAAAGATTTTGTTAATGATTATGTGGAATTTTTTTATGATGATAGCCCACATCAACAAATCAATCCACTACCACCACCACATATTGAATTTCCTGTACCTCTGCCAACTACTTACAATTTACCACCTGACCCATTGAAAAAGACACCCAATCAATATCAATTGATGCTCCTCCCATTTTAGAGATTAATACCCCTATTAGTGAGTTACAAAGACAAAGAATATTTTCAGATTTATTAACTACATCAAAAATCCCACTCCCGGATGATGATGATTTTGATGAAGTGACATCCAATCTAACACCCCCTAACAATCAACGCCATGTACAAAAAACCAAAAGTACATTACCTTCCAAATATAGTGATTATGTATTATATGTTAAAAACTTGGTCAATAATACATCCTTGTTACCGGACCCTAATACACCAGCTACTATACAAGAAGCCCTTGATAGTATTGATGCTCAAAAATGGAAAGAAGCAATGGATGATGAATACAATTTACTCATGAAAAATAATACATGGGTATTGACCGACTTACCCCAGGACGATCCATTGTTAGTTGTAACTGGATTTTAAAGAAAAAATATAATGCTCACGGTATAATTACTCCCTGCAAAGTTAGATTAGTTGCTCGTGGTTTTTCACAAGAAAAAGGAATTGAATATAACGAAACTTTTTCACTAGTGGTTAAAATTACCTCATTGAGAATCTTACTAGCATTAGCAATAATATTTGACCTACATGTCCATCAAATGGATGTAAAAAACGCTTTTCTTTATGGTCTAATCCTTGAAGAAATATATATAGCACAACCCAAGGGATATATTAACCCCAAATTTAAAAACAAAGTTTGTAAACTTCTAAAGTCACTTTATGGTTTAAAACAATCAACACAAATGTGGTATAAACGCATTGATGAATATCTAATTACAAATGGATTTATTAGGGGAATTCTAGACCCCAATATTTATATAAAAAGGAACTTGTTCAATAAAAATTTGTTATTTTGGCTCTATATGTAGATAATTGCATAATTATAAGCAATGATTTAAATTTCCTCAATCATACAAAACAAACTCTTACTACTGGCCTTGAAATGACAGATGAAGGCCCCATAGAAGATGGAGACGGATGCTTAGGTATAATTATTAATAGAAATAGAAAAGATAAAACTCTTTCTATTTCTCAAAATCGATACCTAATAAATATCCTCAAAAGATATAAAATGATAGATTGTAAACCAATGTCTACCCCTTTAGAAACAAGAATTCAATTAACAACAACAATGAGTCCCACAGAACCTCAAGAAACAATGAAAGCAATACCGTATTCTACTGCCGTTGGTAGCCTAATATATGCTATGACAACCACTAGGATTGATTTAGCATATTCCAATAGCCAAGTTAGTAAATATATGGCAAATCTTGGCTCAATACATTGGTCTATTGTCAAATGTATTATGAGATATATTAAAGGAACCTTAGATTTTAAGATAACGTATAAATACGGAAATGAAAATTCCAAGTATCTTCATCAAATTCAAGGTTAGTTTGACTCAGATTGAGCTAGTGATATTGATTCTAGAAAATCTACATCAAGTTATGTTTTCACTTTATGTGGTGGCCCAATTTCATGGCAAAGTTGTCGTCAAGCGCTATTGCTTTGTTTTCTACTGAGGCTAAATGCATTGCATGTGCATCAGCTGCAAAAGAAGCTATGTGGCTTAAACAATTTATGAAAGAAATAGGATTTAGTCAATTGGGACCATTATCTATATCTTGTGACAATTAGTCATGCATTGCTTTAACGAAAAATCCAAGACATCAACAAAATTCTAAACACATAGAAATAAGACATCACTACTTGCGTAAAAAAGTTGAACATGGTGATATTGAATTATTGTTTTGTCCAACTGAAGAAATGATTGCAACTGAGGATTGCAGATGTGTTAACAAAAGCTTTACCAAAATTCAAGCATAAAAAATGTTTAGACTTATTGGGTATTAAGTAAAATTTTTAATCTAGATATAGGTTAAGGGAGGGTATTAACTTGTAACCTAGTTATCTAGATTAGTAGATTAGTGATTAAGGGATACGACCCTTGAGATAATCAAAAGGCATCAACCTTATATATAACTCTTGTATCTTTCTTTTCATATATACTATAATTGTACAATTTAGCATCTTGCTTCTTTACAACAATATATACATAGTTATGTTTGCAAATCTATGTATAATATATGAAAATATATGGAAAGAATTGCAAAAGATGGGTCCCTTTTGTATCTTGAACAACATTGGAGGTGTTTGGGGGAAAGGAAATACAAAAATGACAAATGTAGATAGGCAATTTTTGGAAAGAAAGTCGTTGTAAAGAAATATGGCATATAATACTATATATAGACAAGCAATGTTTTCAGTACTTTCAAGTATATTGGTTAACAATATGCTTTTTTGAGTCTGTTTTCCATCTTCTTTTGTAGTTATTGGCTTCAACTACCCTATACAAGTGTTGATTAGTCAGGGAAAAAGCACAATTGAGCTTGTGTTAATATTGAGTAAAAGATTTTGTATATGCCCATGTTGAGTGTTTCTTGTATTAAGCATGTATTTTCAAACATAAGAGGTGTATTTTTTAGAGTTGATTGCTCTATATGAATCATGAAGCATTATCTACGAAATCCAAAGGTCCTAAAGTGAATCTTTAATAAGGTTGCTAGTACTTTAGGCTTCTAATATTTGCAAATTTTTGATAAGTCTATGTCAACAACATTGTATACAATATACTATCAAGAAACTCTAAATTCTTGTGATTCTAATGGAAGAGCATCCATTGTCTATCACTCATTCTCCAATTTGGTATTGTTTCTTTGAATTCTTCATCATTATACTCTTCATGTGAAGCTTTGTTTAATGTCATTTTGATATGTATTACCAAAGATATAACATCTTAATTTTATTTCAATCTCAAAGAAGTAAATACTATCCACATTGGAATTGGCATTTCTCAATTTTACATTTGCCTTATTAGTTAAAAAAGGTGTTTGTTTGTTATAAACCTCTATTCTTTCTATACATAAGTGGTGTGTATTTTAAATTAATATGAAAAAATGTTAGTTTTTCAGTCATGTATTTTCAATTCATTTTCCAATATTTCTTCATCATGTATACTTTATGGGACAAACAAAAGTTGTATTAAAGAAACCTAAACTTTTGTAAATTTTGAAAAAACTTATTTGAAGTTTAAACATTATGAATTACAATCATGCAATGAGTACAAATTAATTCCCGCTAAAATAATACATGAAAAAATTTAAACAAGTCAATTAATAGATTCCATAATTAAGTTTAAAAAAATAAAGAAATAAAGATTTTCTTACCTTGATTTGGAGAAGAGTATTTGAAGTTGAATTTTAGACTTCAAAACACCATTGATGACATTTTCAGAGTTAAAGGTGGTTTCTACGTGTAAGGAAATTCACTTCCTATATTTTTTTTGGCATACATGTGTCTAAGTGAAGTATTTTATGAAGGGGTATTATTTTAGGTACCTTGAATTTTAGTCACCTTTGAATTTTTAAAGTTTCTAATTTGAAGTATTGGTGAGGATCCTATTAGTAATATTAAAATAAATTAGGCATTTTAAGGACTCATCTTTATTTACAAAATTTAGGTTTTGCACATTCAAATACATGATATAAAAATCTAACAAAGAACAAAACAATCACTTGAGCAATGGCTTTTCACTTGAACAATAGCTAAGGAAACTACACATTTTTTTCATTACATACTTAAACACATGCATGACAAATATGTAATTCAAATCCCACAACAAAACACTTTTGTTGAACTCTTGTTTAGTTTATGGGCCATACAAATTAGATGCTAGAAGCCATCACATAAAGCACTTCTTTACACCCTAAGCAAACTAAGGTCATTCTTCATACTCAAGGTTTAGGAGAAACAAATTGAATTCTTTATAGAGGCTTTCATTTAGGCCAAACTATTGTCACAATTAAGGGATGGACACACTCAAGTCACCATACATGTGTCACACCATCAAACAAACAATATAGAACACTTCTATTGAACAAAAATATTGTCTACTCATTTGTACAACACAACTATAAAAGCATACAAGCATGCATAGTTTAGAGATTTGGGATTCCATCTAGATCATTGGTGACCCACCACCATATTAAACTGTGTTCATAAGCACAAGCCTACACATTTACAAAAAAAAGACAAAGGCAAGTGATGGGTTAAGAATATCCCATCTATTGTGCAAAGCATCCTAAGTGTAGCAGTCCGTTTTTCAAACCCCATAACAATATTCCATGCATTTCTACCTTTAGTCCTTGTGGTGTACACAAAATTTCAAGTTCACATCCTATTAACCCCTAAATGCCCAAGCCTTTTCAAGTGTGTTTTGACTATGAAAAAAGAGCATGAGCTTATAGTTATCTCTAATGAAGCAAATTGTTTTTTTTTCAAAATCTAATCGTATGGATGCTTAAAGAGCTTACTTATTATTATGTTTACCGATTTTGAGTGCAAAATTCCCTAGGAGTTGTGAGATTATAACAAGAGAAATGTACATTTTCTATTTTTAGTATGCTGCCCCTCCCCACAATGTTTCAAACATTTACACATAATTTTTTTTTGAATTGGAAATGACATGAACAACTAAAAATAGTGTTAGATTACTAAAATCACTTTTTAAAAACTTAATTTTCATATAAAAAGATATCAAATTCATTACAGAATCCACTTGCAATTGTTGAAATGCAATTTTTTTATAAATATAATTCGCAGATAAATCCATATCAACACTTGCATGTTTAAATTTTCAATGGTAAAACCCATGAAAACACTTTACTCTTTCCATTGGCACCATTTTCAAAGCAAATGGGTAAGTACAAGTTTTTAGATCTCAAATCAAGTGAAATTGGCAAACTTTGCTCAAAGTTGGGAAATGAAGTAAAATTAGCAAGAATTACTCTTCCACCAATAGACATGTATGACTTTGAAGACCTCTCAAAAATGAATTGTTTACCTTTTTCAATGAAAAATAAAAGTTTCTAGTAGTTAACCTTCAAAACTACCTAAGTTTTTTTAAAACAATCAAAGAAATTTAATTACCCATTCCAAAATGAGCCTAAAATTTCAAATCAACCATATATGGTTGGCTGGGCATTTAGGGTATTCCATCTGATTGATCGTAGAGTCATCTATAAATAAGTACTATATGTTGAAAATAATGTAATGAGTACTAAAATGGTGGATTCATAGGACACTTTTTCAATGACTTCTTCTAATAGACTCTTTTGGTAATTATTATTGTGCCTCTTTAATATTTATGGTCCTTCTCCAGGTGTTGATATTTAGATAATGTGGATAATGGGTGCTTATAGCTCATTGCTCCCTTGCACCATAGCTTTGGAATGTTGGTTCAATTGTACATTAACCTAAGGAAGTTAGCCAAAAATGATCAAATTCCTAAATAAATAGGTGTATTCTTTGTTTTTAAAATTATTTTTCTTAAAAGTCCATTAGAAAAAAAATGAGCCTTTAGGTGGGCTGTCAAGCTTTGACAAGCCAACCTATTGTTAGTGGAGTATGGAGCTTAGTAAATGTGTCAAATTCTTTTTGTCAACTTGTGTGAATTTCCCAAAATAAAGTCAAATTTTGCTCCCACGATTACAATAAGGATCCAGAGTACACTGATCTCATTCATGACAACTTTTCACAAAATTTCAAAATAAACAATTAATAAGTGAATAAAAATCTTTTCTACCTCTAAAGTACAAATTAATTCAACTAGCCCCTCCTTTGCCTTCACTAGAAAAAACCCATGTTTTTTGTGACGAGCCCTGAATTTTTTTGATGGATTTTTTTTAATATCTAAGTTGACATTTAGTTGTTTTTATGTTTTTAATGATGTTAATTAGATCATTTGGATGTCATGGAAAATACAAAACTAGCTAAATGTCAACTTAGACATAAAAAAAAATCCGTCATAAAAAATCAAGGCTCGTCACAAAAAACATGGGTTTCTTTAAGTGCTTCCATGAAGCAACCCTCTAGTGGCCCAACATTTTCTCTAATGCTTTCATCAAACATTTGTAATCCTCAACACCCTTATCAAATTAAGCACAATGACTTTGAAATGTTAGTTCAACAATACATTAACCAATTAAGTCCCAAATATGCTATAGATGGGGTGAAAATCTAGCAAAAACCTTTTAAACATGATGGGATTAATTGTGAAGTTTGTTGAGTGTCAACGGAGAATGTAACCATATAGAATGAATCTTTATGTACTTTGCTAACTTTTGTTAGGAAAGAAGCATGGTCCATTGTTGAAATTGGTGGAAAATAGAAAAGAAAGTCAATGAATGATAGAATGTACACATGAAAGTACAAGAAATGTCAAAATATAGCTATAGGTAGTACAAATGGTAATGGCAATGAGACAAACAAGCTTTGGATTCATAGAAGTTGCACTTGACACTATCACTATGTTGGAAACAACAAGGAAATACAAGGTTTGATAACCATAATACAAACTTTATACAAGACACACTATTATTTTGTGAATATTGAATCTTTTCCTTCTATTATACAAAGAATTGCATGTGCTTCGTATTCCATTGATCAAAGTGTATAAGAAACATAGTTACAAAGGTATATCTAATATTAGTTTGCTACAACTTAGCTAGAAATGCAATATTTCTTTGTGGCACTCTTCTTTTTGAAAAATCGTATGCCATGATAACTATCTTTTCACCCCATTCCCTTGAAAAGTAGCGCCAAACGCTAAGAGCTTTTGTACATTAGAACATGGTAGCACTTACTCCAACCATCTTTTTCACTTTTTTCCAAGTATTTTACTATGACAATCTACTCCAGCCCTCTAAGAACATCATTATCTTCTACAAAGAAGTTTATTTTTCAAATCTAACTTTGCCAAATGATTCCCCATCAAAAAATCACTAACCTCTACTATTAAGTTCATGTCAATATCCTCTTAGATTGTTAATTCTTTGTAATTCAAAAACCTTAAAAACCATTATTCAATATGATAGAATTATAAGAGGTAAAAAACAAACTGATGAGGTTCTAAATGCATCCCTTATGTAGGAATGAGTGACATGTCCCTTGAAATATCTATTAGTGTCCATTGGTGATGTCATTGGTGAGGTAGGTATGCCTAAAGGGACGATTTTTAGACCTCCCATCACACAACTATGTCAAAGTCATCTTTCTAGGACTCCAGGGCAGTCAGACTAAGGAGGTCAAAGAGTGCACAGATAGAACATATCGAGATAAAATTTGCTCATCCAATATCACAATCTGTAGGAAACGTCCATTCCAAATTCTGAACAGATCCTCGTCTACTCAGGGGACTTCTATTTGCTCTGAAGTCACAAGCAGCATGCCTTCCAAAGAATACCACAAGCAATTCTATTGAGCGTATTTACTTCAAAAAAATTTGGCTATCAAACAGATTGAGTGCTCTCAAAGGTCTTGGCCTGGCTGGTGCTTTTCAGAATTGGCACTTGGTTCAACAGAATGTTCGAGGTTGACCACTTCAACAGCAACAGTTTCTTGATTCTCTAGGAGGCAGCACCAGAGTTTTCATGTAGTAACACGTACTCACGGCTGCAAATTAAAAACCAAAGGATCAGTGTGTTCACCAAGTGTTTCAGAATTCGTCACTAGAATACAACAACCAATACCACATCACCAGGAAACGATTCTAGACAAGGCAAGCAGTATTATTCAACACAGAAATTTAGACACAAAGATAACGTATCGAGTGATTCAGTACTACAATATTAAAATTGGATGATGTACGAGCTTCACCAACCTGCTGTTTCCAAATTTTAAGGTATCCTTTTCTCTGAGTTCATAATATCGCTGAGCTTCAATGCGAGTACTCTGTAGAAAATCCACACCATCGCAAAATTGTAAAGCGTACTCAATTTACCTTGACAGACATGAATTCATTTCAAGGACTTCAAATTTATGGAGATATATCCAACGAGGATCCATTAGACGCAAAAAATCCATACCATAAACCAACCAGTGACTATACTTACGTTCAAGAAGGTTCCATTCGTGCTTCCTAGATCCATAATATAAGGCCTATCAACACACGAGAAGAATTCATGATCAGTTTTCATGAAGAATATCTGAGCTGCAGGCAGTTCACCCAGCAACATGTATCAGGCAATGGGAAAAAGTTCCATGACGGACACCCAATAAAATATGAAAAATAATTTTATCCATCATTATTACGAATCCAGTAAGTCAAGATTCTACTACGTGTTTTCGACTCTGACACTGTGATCTGCTTATAGCACTTAATGTCCAGTAGATTAAAAAGTAAATTAAGAGAAGTAGGGTATTGGGGGACTAAAAACAATGTAACACAGGTACAAAAAAGAGATATTACATGCACTACAACTCATTAAAGAACCATGCTGTATAAGCCTAGTAAGCTTAATACTGGAATGATGAACGGAAACTGCTGAAAATTAGAATCCACAACTTCTGTAGAAAACGCGTTTTGGTGTGGCTTAACGAGTAAGCGGTCCGACGTCCATATTCTGAATGACGAACAGAGTGCTTCCGTCGAATGTTTTGCCCAAAATAACTTCTCATTCAAGCAAAGCAATACTTGAAATTCTTCTAAACCCTCTGAAGAAAACCTTCCCTTATGACGAATTTGATGAAATTGAGCTAAGTAATAAAAACAATATACTTGTATGAAGATACAGGCTAAAATGTCCAAAATATTATTATTTTTAAATCAGGCGATACGGGTTAAACAACCAAGACCATAGTGGACTTGTGAAGAGTGAGCCTGGGCTAACCCTTTGGATGACGAACCAAAGCATAGAGCAAGCATAAGATTGAAATCTATTTACTTTAAACGTAAGCAGCGAAACATCTATGACTAGTACGTTCGAGAAAACAAGTAAACCAAGAACCAGACTCTATAAAGTCTTTGATTTAGCAAACGAAAAAAACCACACAATTTTATTTCTAATTTCCATGGCCAAGAAAAAAGCAACACAACATCCCTTACCTCACTTTATTCTGCATCATACCGTCGGTGCCCTCTATCTCAGTCAACCTATATCCAAGCCCGAGAAACCAAATAATCAGGGATACCTTCAACTCTGAAACTCACAAATCAGGGATACCTACTTTTATGCATTTAGAGAGAGGTAATCTAATGCATAAATATAGAGAGAATTTGCATTGGGACATCAATTCGGTCCCAACAATAATAAGGACTTGTTGCCGACGCATTTTAAGTCGGCACACGCAAGAGAGAAACAGTATACCGGTACGTTAGTACCCTGTTTACCTAGAGAATAAGTAACCAAAGATGAGGGTACATATAAAATGAAATCAAAGACTCACAAGACTTCACTATTTAAATACGCATAGAAAGGCACAAACAAATAACCACGTAGAGGAGTACTGAATACCGGTACTGAATTACGGCATGTTGCTTGCTGCAGGACGGGTGGTCAGTAGGTACATCTGCCACTCTGCGCTCTCGTCCAAACAAATAGCAGGTTTGACGATGGATGTAAAGCGGCTCTGCAAGCGATTCAAACTTCTTCTTCCTTAAAGTGCTCCCGCTCAATAGAGGCTTTGTAATATACGCTTGAAAACAGAAGCCAGAAGGAGGAAAAAATCTAATCAATACAATTACAGTAGAAATGTGTGCAGCGTTGTAAATGCCTGTCAAAGAAGGACTAAAAGCACACCATTCAAAGGCTCTCCATCCTTGAAAACATACAAACGCCACCTTGTCGTTGGTTTACGAGCCTCTGGAGGCTCCACGAATGCAAGCGTTACACCTAAAAAGCCCATAAGTATGCCACAATCAGCATGCAATAAACGTACGAGAGAAGCCCAGAAACTTTCACACTAGTAGTCAAGCAGATGTGGAAAACTACCTACGGGCCCTTGAGGCAAAACGAGTTGGGACTTTTCTTAAAATCCAAGTTGAATCTCACCTCGCACTTTGTTTGTCTCCGCAGCAAGCATTCCCGAGTACTCAAAAGTAGGTTGAGCCTAAGCCAGGCAGCAAATCAAAGTCACTGAGGAACCATAATACAATACTCCAAACACCCTTACATATTCCAAAAGATCCTCAGCATCATCTCTTATGGCATTTGACCCTCCCCGGAAGAGAAAGACCTAGCACGACTTCTTCACGATATCTTACTCTCCTTTTCTACAAGATAAAAGAAAGATTCACACAGGAACTGCCCTACAGTATCCATGCAGTTGTGTGCAATGCACAAGGGAAAAAGTCACTCATGAACACACATGATGCTTCAACACTTCGAATCCCTGAACAGCGATTTATAATTACCTTTTCTTTTTGTTTCGCTTCCAAGGCAGCCTTTGCAGCTTCCATTTTGCCCACAGCGTCATCATCACTGTCAACATGTCGAGTTCAAGTCGTAACTCAGACCAATTTCACCGCTTTCTCGCAATAAGCCGAGGTCATTGGTTGCAATTAAAAGCCAAGGAGAGTAAAATTTGACAGAGGGACAGACCTTTGATTTCTTGCAACCTCCGCAACGTTCTATATGCGCGCCAAACAACCAAATATCAGAAAATGGCCAATGCCACTCAATGGAGAAAAGCAAAAACAAATCTCAGTTCTCAAAATCTGGCTAGCTGTCTGCTTTTTAAGCTATTCAAATATCTCCCACAAGTCAAAATTGAAAATGAAGGTGTGCATTATATCATCTTATGATCATTACGACATTGGAATTGATGATGCACATCACCACATTTCGATTGCGGCAATGTCGAAGGACGTATATAACAAAATTAATGCTAAACAATGGAATAGATCTCTCTTTGACGCAATGCTACATGCACCAAAACAGTTTGAGTAAGATTCTTGCTGGAAAATATAAAACCGACCCTAAGTGAAAAAACAAAGGTCCGATTCTAGGATAAAATTTCAGAATTCTCTTTTACAAAGCAGGGCAAGAATAATAAGGAGTGGATTTCACCAGACACCTCATTCGCAGCAGCGTCAGCTACTTGGTGAGGGCTCATCGTCATATCTCGACCAGAATCCGTACCCCTCGTAGGCCGACTTCCTCTTTCCCTTTCCGGCTCGGCTCTTGGCGATCTCGACCTGGAACGTTTCCCGGACCTTGTCTCCGCATCACCATGTCGATCTCTTTTGTGGTGCCGCCCATTCCCATCCCGTTCCCTGCTCCCTCCTCGATCATATTTATCTCTGCTCACTCCCCGGAGTTTCTCCTTCTCTCTCACCCCATCCCAGCTCCTTCCTCTCTCTCTCCCTCTTTCTCTCTCCCTCTCACGGCTCCGTTCTCTACCGCGGTCTCTATCTCGAGACTTATACCTATCCCTGTCTTTCTCCCTCTCTCTGTCCCCATCGACCTCATAATCTCTCCCTCTCCCTCGCTCAAAGTCCCTCTCGTGTCGGCTTCGAGACATATAGAACCCCGAACCCTAACACTTGAATGGGATGCAGGGAAAACAATATAAACCGAAATACGAACGCGAATTCCAACCAAGAATTTTAACGTGGATAAAAGATCAGTGAAGCAATTTCAAACGAAAATGCGAGTAGATGAGCAAAGTGAAGATGCAATTAGGTTTCGGAGCGCAAAGCAATGCAGCAAACTGTCGGGGAGAGAACCAAAAAGCTCGTTATGCGCGTTCACACGGCAAGGAACGACCTAGGTATCCGGGTATCTGCATTCTTCTCTACCCGGCGGGTATTCCCCTTGGGATTGATTTTCACCATGCCGTGTGCTGTGGCACACTCCCCAGTCCCCCAGTATTTAACTTACTTAGAGCATCCCCACCAGCTCTTCCGTTTCTCTATATGTTTACTGAGCTTGGGACCTCAAGTAGGGATGAGACCTCGCGAGTTCTCCATATGAGCCTCTGGATACAGAACTGGAGAAGAGTTTTACAGAAATCTGTATATTTTAGAGATACAGGTTTTAGATAAAGGTTGGTGCGATGAAATTTCTGTATCTCTATTTGCATATGAGGTCCTCTCCCTAAAGCTTTAGGAATACAGAACTCACTGGTGGGGATGCTCTTAGAGCATCCCCACCAGTGTCTTCCCTATCCCTATCTGAATGATTTCATCCAGATAGGGTATAAAACTCTCCCACCAACATTCCTTATCCCTAAAAATTTAGGAAAGGAGGGTCCGAATTCCCCAAATGGGATAATGGATAGGAAACTCAAATGGAGTACCCCCTAAACCATTTTTTACCTTTCCAACATGAATTGTGTTTCATTGATTC
This sequence comes from Rhytidiadelphus loreus, assembly GCA_947034895.1. Lineage (NCBI taxonomy): Eukaryota > Viridiplantae > Streptophyta > Bryopsida > Hypnales > Hylocomiaceae > Rhytidiadelphus > Rhytidiadelphus loreus. The sequence continues at coordinate 47,864,038 of OX344761.1, read as the reverse complement.
ATGGGAGTACTATTCATTTGACCTTGCTACTATTTCTACAGTTCCCTTCTGACTTCTTCCTACCTCTATTTAGCAATAAGTTGAAAATTTAGGGAAGAACTAGTGGGAGCTTGTCTTTCCTATCTCCATCTGTGCTCCCCTTCATCCCAATGAAAATAGGGATAGGGAAGCCACTAGTGGGGATGCTCTTAGTCTTACAGTACCCTATAGGAAGGTCAAATTCAACATAAATTAAGTTGTTAAAAAGAGCCACATGTCATCTAGTGACTAGTGCAAGGTGATGCAGAACCTCTCTATTGAAAATGACCTTCTTCATGGATTGTAGTACATCAAGACTAATAAATTTATATTAACCCATAAATGATGTTGGAACCGTTTTAGGATTGATGAATGACAAAGAATCCTTCTATATGGGATATAAGTGTAATTATTCATCCTTCAAATTTTTTGCAAAAAGGAAAGGTCTTTTACAATAGTTTGACTTCCAGTGAGTACTTTTAGATTTTTTAAACTGATGATTCATATGATATAAAAATGGATGATTTCCACAGTCACTAGTCTGTCCTTTATGGATTAACTCTGAAAGATTACTAAGGACTAAAAATATCTTTTGGATAGTTAAAAAAAAAAAAAAAAATTATATTGAAGAATGAATAATCTTCATTCAATTTTTTGTATGCAATTTTATTCATGCTATATCCCATTATTAAGTTAAATCTAAGTTATTTTAGTCAATTCTTTATTTAATACCAAGGTAGTTTATCAAAAAAATGGTAGAAATATACAATGTATTTAAGTACTTTGAGCTTTTTCCCCTTAAAATTTAATTTTGAAAACATTCAAAATCATTTCTTTTACTTTTGAAGAAAACTAACAAAAATGAAGCTTCTAAAGTTTAGGTTCCATTCTACTTGAATTTTTTGAAAAATTCCAAAAAATTCCATTTTATTTAAGTTTAAAGTTAAGGATCAATAACCATGTTTTTTAAAATAGTGAAAAATAAATTTGCAATAAAATTTATATCTATTTTGAAATTTTCAGATCATTTAAGTATTGTATTAGATATGAACTTTCTTTATTTTTTCTTCAAAGATTTATGGTAATTTGAAATGTTCAAAAAAATTTGAAGATTTTTTGACATGTATTAAACATGTGATTCCATCTTTGGGAAAAAAACTTCATTCAAAAATAGCAAAAAAGTGGAAAATATAAAGAAGAGGATTTAAAGGTTTGACTATTAACCTCCTTCTAATGGCAAACTAGGTTGTCCTAAAACCAACAATAGTTGGCTCTAAAAAAATCCTGAAAAGATTTGATTTGCTCGCATTTGATTGGCTCACACTTGATTAGGAACAAGTTCTGCAAGTAGTTGTTTTAGGTGAATTTATGAAACAAGAATGGAGTCTATATGAAAAATCCACATTTATATTGCATAAAATATTCATTCTTGGAAATTTTTATTTTTATTTTTTTTGCATTCTTCCTCATCCTTGTTTTTGCACAAATTGAGTTCAATTTCTCAAGAAATTTTCTATATCCTACATATTGAAATGCTTATTTTAACCGTTTATGGTGTTTCTACCTTATGGGCTCCATCTTTCAAGGGTTTGGTAAAAGGTTCTAAGAGATTCATGGCAAAAAAATGATCTTTCCACTACTTCAAGAATGTCATGGAATTAGGAAAGTTGTTTATGATAGTAAAATGACTCTCCAAATATCTTGTATATCGACAAAAATTGCCAAAACTAATTGAAAAATTAGATTTTTTTTTCAATAGATTTTGGACATCTTGAGGTACAAGTAATACACTTCTGTAAAATAATTTTTCAAAATTTTTCAAATAAGATTTGTAATTTTTTCAAATTTAACTCAAATTTATTGGTGAAAAAAACTTTTAAACACAAGTTCCTAATTTTCAAGATTCTTTAGTAAGTGAAATGAAAATTCTCTTTGGAATTTTGTGAAAAAATAATCATGAATTTTAAAACTTTATTGAATGAAATATTATTAATTAAAATACCCGGGGAGGACACTCCCTATGTTTTAGCAAACTACGTGCGGCGGAAAAAGTAAAACAAGTAATACACCTTAAAATTTAATTTCTTTTTCAAAAAAAAAATTATGGATAGATTTTACTACTTTATAAGTTTATGTTTTGAATTATTGGTATTTTTTTGTGCTAATAGTAATTAGTTATAAATTTTTGAAGAAAAAAGATACATTGTAAAGCTGAAAATAACTTTCACACCTCTATATTATATAAGAAAAAAAATTTGAAAAATGAAAAAAAAATTATATAGAATAGCTTTCTATTGAAAGTTTATTTTGGTTGAATATTGATGCAATAGTCATCTTCATGTGAGCTCTATAAATATTTTAGTTGGAGAACATGCCATTTTAGTTCATTTTTCAACCCTTTCTAGACAATATATCTTATGTTATTTGGAATTGAATTTTTTGTCAATAGAAACCTTTAGTCATTGTTAAACAAAGCTCAAAATTTTAGAATGAAATTATAGTTTATTCAAGGTGAATTACATGAATTACTTTTTCCACCGCCGCACGTAGGTACCCCAAATGTAGTGAGAGTGTCCTCCCCTAGTTAAAATATGACCCCAATTATTTATATTTTTATAATATACTTGAAAGATCTTTAAAAATTTGAAGAAAATTTGAAAAGTATATAAAATATATGTATTTTTATGATTTTTTTGGAATTTTTGGAATGTATAATAAATAATATAATCATTCAAAGTCAATTTCATATCAATCGTTCATTCAATAAACTTTTTTAAAAATGAATGTTTTTCAAAAAATTCCAAAAAAAATTCTCATTCCACTCACTAAAGAGTCTTGAAGATTTTTTAGTGATGCTAAGAGTTTTTTTCACCAATGAATTTGAGTTAAATTTTAATAATATGTTAAATTTGTTTAAAGATTTTAAAAAATCATTTTATATAAAGATAGATAAGAACTCCGATCTTCATAAAGAGAAGACCGGCGTGAATAAAGTGTTTATTCATAATGACAATGAGCTAATGTCCAGTGGATCAAGAGCCATTGATGCAAAACTACTCTCCCCTTTCAAAAATAGACACTTTAGTTACCAGTAACCAATTCAAGTAACCAGATTTTAAGGTGATTCAAATTTATGTTTTTTGTTTTTGTTATTTTTTGTTTTTGTTTTTTTGTTTTTTTGTTTTTGTTTTTAATTTGTAGGGAGAGGTTGGTTGTTTTCAATTTTTCTTTTATGTAGAATGATTGATCCAGCATATTGTATGGCAATGGTGTTGATTGTTTTGAAATATGTTTTTAGAGCAGTTTCAGGTTGATTTCCAGGATTTTTATTGAAGGAGCATGTTTTGTTCCTCTAGCACCTGCTATAATGACAATGAGTGGATCACATTCCAATCTAGGGCCATGATGCTATTGAGTAGTAGTTGGTATTTTTGCATTTTATTATCTATTGTTATTTGTAAAAATCTATTGTTAGTGTATGTGAATTCAATGAATTGGATAGTGAGATTGTTATCTGGGTGTGTTGGTGGAGTATTTTGGTAGGAGAGTCCTTTAACACATAAAATATCTAGTTTGAATCTAGCATTATAGTGGCATCGTTGTTGGACACAATATTTTATATAACTATATTACTTAAACCTCAACATGTCCAAATTTTGTTGAAAAAATCTAATTTCTATGGCAATTTTGTAAGTGAACAAAACATTGTGGAAGGCATTGTAAATGATTCTAAATGTATTCAACGGAGATTTAAAAAGATTAAGGTAAACCAGCCTATGACAGGCCAATTGTCTAATGCAGACATCTACATAACCCCCCCCATTACAGTCCATTTCAGATTTTTGCTTCTACAATTTAATTAGGTTGGTTAGTGGCCCACATTAGTGCATTAGGTGATTGTGATAGAATTAGTAATGACTGTCATAGGACACTTACACATTGTGAGTGTAAACTCATCATAAAGAGTTTTTTTTTTATTCCTTTGTGTGATGGCCACATTAAAAATTCTTGTGGTTGTGTTAGGAAATCTAAAGACTGCATTAGGTGGTAAGATGACCATCATGAAGACATATTTTATTGATTTCAAATAGTCTACAGACTGTTTTGGAAAAATACTTAAAAAATTCATAACAAATTCCTACTATGGTTCAAAAGTTATTGTATGATATGTAGTTTTTTTCACCAACTAGGCAGTCTAGGCAAATCAGAATAAAGTGATTTTTTAAGAAATAAAAATTTGAAATTGATTTTCTAGACTAATATATATGTGAAAACTTTGAATTATTCCATTTCAATTAATGAGATGAAAGTTATGAGGAGTTTTAGTTTCCGGGCAATTATAGATTCTCTACTCTAAAATAAACTTTGAAGTCCTATATTTAATTCAATATTCAATATTTTTTGAAAAAATTAAAATCGTAGATTGTACATTGTTTATTACAACATTACAACCATTGGGATTGGCATTTTTCAATTCCATAACTAAATTCTTGACAATTTTGGTATTTTGAGTCATTCTCTACTTCTTTCTATTTACTATTTTTTCTTATGTGTTGTACAATTCCAAATGATCTAAAAAATTTCAAGCATGTAGCCAACTTGACTTGAAGAAAGAATTCATTTCAATTTGGAATTGTGGAGTAATCAATTGACTTGAGTTGTTTGGATTGCTAAGAGACTTATTAGTCAAATTTGAATGTAAAAATCTTGTGAGTCAATATTTGAGTCCATTTGACGGTACTTGTGTGTTCAAGCAATAGATCATATGATCTGCAAGTACTATTTATCCTTGGGATTTGTAAACACTTTGCAAATTCAACTAAAGTAACTTCAGAAAGAAGTAGAAGTTGTGCAAGTAATTAAATCATGACGTTGTATGATTTCTGGCGGACTCGGGTGTCAAGAAATAACTAAAATTGCATTTAACTGAATTGACTACCTATTATTATGTTTGAGAGTTGTGAGGTTCTACGTCTAGTTGACTGGGTAAACTAGAAACACTAAAAGTGAAAAGATTAGAGAAGTTTGGCATTATGAACAATCAGGAGCAAGAGGCTGAATTGATGAAGTTGATGATGGACAAATCAACAAGATTAGGTTGCAGATGCAAAGAGATAAGTACTTGAATTAATTCTCATCATGTTGACTCGGTCTTTTACGTCTAAGTAAGTGCAAATGGTAGTGATTTGCTTGTATGCCATCTTTTGAGAAGATAGTGTCATAGAGCACACTATCTTCTCAAAAGTTTTGTAATCATTTTTTTAGTTTTTTTATATACCACGGGATTTATTTTTTATTTTTTTATTTAAATTTTTATGTTTTCAATCCCCCACACTTTATAAATTTCAGGGGAGAGTGGGGTGACAATTGATATGGGACAAATACCATATCATATGTATCTATATCCATGTACGTATCTGTGTATGTGTATGTATATATATATATATATATATGTATGTATGTATGTATATGTATGTATGTATATGTATACATGTATGTATATAGATGTATACATGTATGATATTCACATATTCAAGTATTTGTATCCATATATATACGTATCCATATCTATATATACGTATTTTGGGAGATCAACGGTTGGGAGGGAGGTTCAAATTTATTTTTTTAAATCAAAGGTTATTATTTTTTTCCAACTAAGGGGGACAACTTAATTAATGGCTGGGAGTGGGTGCCATCTTTTGAGAAGATAGTGATTTCAATGCTGTGATGTTGGAGAAGTTAAATGGAAGTACAACAGACAAGTTAATAAATTAGTGCTTTGTAAGTATTAAGTATCTTAGGAATGGCAAGAATTTTAATTCCCAAAGTGTAGTTTTGATCCACAACTGGGAGTGTGAACCTTTTTTTCAATTTATAGATTAACAATTGACAAACCTAGATATCACCGTGTGAGAATGGGTGTGGAACCGTGTTAAAAACGGCCTATCCAATTGCAAGTTTCAGTTCCTAGACCATTCAACAATATAGACTAGAGTTTAAACCAATCGACTTAGTCACAACAACTAGACAAGTCAGGGAGCACCCCCCATGGTCACGGGTCCAATTGCGTGGTCACTTGGTATCGGATGTCGGCCTTGACAAATTGACTCTATGTTCTTGTGTTCGAAATAAAGACAAATTGACCACAAAGAAGCAACAAGATGGCTAACGTAAACAAAAAAACAAATTGCTCAGAAAGAATCAATTCGTTTCTAATGATTAATATATGATTAATTTGAGATAAAAATACTAATTCTTTTGGTATAAAAAGAATTGTAAAATTAATATATTAAATGAAGGAAATTGAAAAAGAGATTCTTTTAATATAATAAAATTGATGTAATTATAAATATATTTATAAATAATATTATTAAATGACTAAAGCATGCATAAAGACAAATTGACCTACCCATGACAAATTGACTTTAGAATTGACATGAGCCATACACTAGATAGGACTGTGACACCATACATTTGTGTCTATAATATAGCATTGATATTTGGACTGTGAAAAATTGACATTAAGTGTATTCCCTACGTTTCTTTTGGAAAACGAAACATAAAACAACACAAATAAGTATCTACAACCCGAAACAAGTGACTTTAGTCACAAAACACTACTTATTGACCTTTCCTAGGAGAATTGACCCTTAAATCCCTTGTTTGTGGATTTTGTCGAATAAGCAAAATCTACATTACAGCATTGGATCAAAACAAGGCTAGGATATAATTAGATATGTCTTTTGGACCGAATTTCTACTTCATTTATAAAGAAGGATTTTAGTGAAGGATTGTAATATTTTTTTTGTACCTTTGAATTTTCAAAAATTGTTTTGAAATATTTATTTTATATTTGCAAAAAAAATCCTATCCATATCCACTAGAAAATATAATTCATGTGAATTTTGATATGTTTTTATATAAATATGAGATTAATAATATGCTTAGATTGTACATACAAGTATATTTTCTTTTAATTCAATAGGAATGACAAAAATTTGAATTCATGACAATTAAATGAAGACTATGAATGTTCTTTGAGTACCCCTTAAATTTGATGGTTATAGCCAATCATTAAAATAATTGAGTTCAAAATAAATTATTTTTTAGTAATAATAATATTTTAGAAGTCAATTACTTGCACTTAACAACAAAAATCATAAATTCAATTGTATAGATGTAATCTTGGACTCAAAGCATAAATTTTGTTTGAATGTTGTATAAAAATCCCTTGTGTTCTTTAGTTTATAATGCATCTATTAGAATTATAAAAAATAAGGATCCACAAGAAAAAAACTATATACTTTTATTATTACTATTTGAAAAAAAAAATTGTATTTTTGTTTATTGTAAATGAAATCACATGCCTTCACTAAGTATGAAATTTGTAAATTTTTTGGTAAAAAAGAATTTTTAGAAATAGTTCCATTTCAACATGTACAAAAGTTTATTTTCTTGTTGTATTGATTGTTTAGGATAGATGTGCCAACTCCATTGTTCAACTATGATTGTACATTTCGTCTAAGTTGAAGCCAGAATTTAAAATCATTCAACAATTAGAAAATTGATAGACTTTGGTTATAGGTCCCAAGTTTGAATTGCAATAAAATATTTAATTTGAGGAATTTTTGAAATATTCAAAATGGAAGAGGAACTTGACTTGACAAGCTTCATTGTAAATATTGCAATCAAATTCAATTTTATTTTTTAAGTCTAAAACTTAGATCAAGAACAAGGAGGTATAAGCTGCCGAAATATATTAAAACGACAATTTTTGGTGATTTGCTTATATAGCATCTTCCTCTAGAAAAGTCCACTACACTATAGTAGGGATAGTCACACTTTCTTCACCAAGCAAACTTCGTAGTAGAATGAAAATTTGGTGAGCAAAAAAAGAATGAATGGGGAGCAATTCTAGGTGAAGAAGGAACGACATCCTTATTTGGTGTGTTGACACTAGAGAATCTGAAACTGTGGAGAATGATATACTAGAGTAAGTTTATTTGGTTTACGGACCAATCAAACATGTTGGACAACATCAACGACAATGAAACCAACAACATCCGGGTGAAACTACAAAGCTCAATGGAATATACTTTGCTTGTGAATGCTCCTCTGCACCCATTGTTTTGCTCCAGATCAAAACAATTAACATGCAGAAGTTTTTGCAATGGAAGTATATTCTGCCAAACGGAAGCCAAAAGGGGAGCCGCCACATCCCCATTCTTCAGAGAATGAGTGTGCAGTGAAGAAGGTGTGATTAACCCTAATGGGGAACTCATTACCTGCAACTGAGTTCAAGCGACTCCCATGAAAAAAAAAACGGACGAAGAATGTCTTATTCTCATCAAATATTTGCGTCGGTACTGCTCCAAAGTTATCCAAACGCTACACAGTCGCACAGGCGGGGATGCATGATTAGTAACACACCTTGGGCATTTAGGGCTTATCATTTCCGTTGGACACTTAGAAAGGACTGCAATCTCTCGCAGAAATACCGTGAACGTGCACTGATTAGATGGCCATGACACAACATGAGGCAGTACTGACCCCAAAGAAGTCTTGCCAAATCAATCAGACTTGAGGATCAAGAAGTAATGAATATTTTTCAAATGACACAGGGAGTGACTTCAAATTAGACTTCAACCCAAAAGAAAGCACTACTTCGTATCCTACAGGCTAGTCTGGCCAAAACATGTCGCCTGCGTCATGGGAACACCTAAAAATCAAGCAGTAATTGTGGCAGGATCCTTTCCAAGTGGCTTCCCTCAATTGTTGTGCATCCTTCAGCTTCGGCAACCAAGGAAGCTCTTTCCACTGCCTCTGTCACATCCTCAAGCACCCCTTAAATGTAAGCAAGTAATTGTGTGTAGGACTAACCTGGCGCTCATCATCAGCCGCAATTGTGCTCGTCATTAATAATCGAATAGCATTATTAGACTTAGCTAAGCGCAACTTACCAGAAATGAAAAGACGGAGATATTCACAGCTTAGTTTCAAGGCATCTGAATTGACTGCACCCACGACAGCAAGCACAGTTTAAGACACCTCGGGGTTCAACATCCGCAAAAGCTCACTTCCATAGCACTATATACCCTAAACCCTAAACCCACAAAACCCCGGTATGTAATGTAATGTTAAGTCTGCATCGCACAAGGACCAATCTGCAGCTGGTGAAAAATTACAAAGTGAAGCAGCCCTACTGTGTCAGACCCTAGCCCTAAATCCTGAGTCATGCAATGGAGTAAACTAGATACTGACAACTGGCAATGACTCTAGGTAAACAGTGCATGCATGAAACGAACAGAATTATTCAGAAAGGCGTTTCACAAGTCTTTGGCATCTCAGATGATAAACAGCGAGATGAGCATCGACACTGCCAAGATACTTACTGTTGGTTCCACGTGACTTTTTAGAAGGGCCTGCACCGCCTGCCTGTAGAGAAATCAGTACCGAGACGACTTGTTTCAAGCAGCCTCTCAGGAATCTTACGCAGTAATTATCAAGCTGCAATCGAAAGAGTCTATACACATCTCTTATTGCAAGGAAAGCGTCTATGACCATATGCAAGGAGATGAGTTTAGAGGCAAATCATTCTTACCTCGGGATCTACCTCCTCAGAATCGATCTCCTTGGAGCGCTCTGTAATCAAAATCGAGCAACCTTGTTTAGGGCTTAGAGTCTCGGAATACAGAAGCGCAATAAGTTGTGTTTGACAAAATGGCATCCTTACTTTTCGCAGTTTGCGCCCACACGAACTTGAAGATTTCTTGGAGAGTGTCCTGCGCACAATGAAACCAGAGACCGGGCAGACCAATTCTGTTAGTTCCAAGACCAAGACCAACGTCTGCCAAGCACGATCAAATTGGATGGAAATTTGGATATGGTGCTACAGGAGGAACGATGAGGTTGGTGAGACTGCAAGCAATTAGCTTACCGGTTGAAACGTGCTGGTGAGATGCTCCATTGCCTGCGAGTGAGAGACAAAGTCGAGATTCCGAAAACGGAAATCACCAACGACCTTCACACAGTAGCCAAACGAGGTGCGCTGCTTCGAAGCACGACAGGTTGGCACGGTCACTCGTACCCGTGCCTGCCTTTCCGCCCTAATAACCAGCGGTGTTGTGGTAGGGCTTTTTTTACATCTTGTGTTCTTCAGTTTCTGGGGTGCTGAATTTTGTTGAACCTATCCTGTTTGCCGACACTGTACAGTCAGGTCCAGCTCAAATACGAATTCCTGCATTCACAGGGAAGAAAAACATGATTTGCTTCCAACTTTGACGCCCTCCCAAGGGCTGAAAAATTAATTTTTTTTCACGAATTTTTTTTCACAAGATCCTCTTCATTCTAATAACGTATGTGCCAAATTTCAAGTCCAAATGATTTATACAAAAGAAGATATTCAAACATGTACCAACATGTGTAGTTAAAAAAAAAAATTCACTACCATCAACTTTGACACCCTCCCAAAAATTGAAAAAAAAAATTTTGGCTATGAAATTTTTGGTGTGAGATCAGTTCTATGTTTATAAAGCATTTGCCAATTTTTAAGTTCAAAAGATTTTCCCACAGAGAGATAATTGAATTCTACCAACTGACAACTGTAGCTTTGAGAAACAATTTCACTACGGCCCAACTTTGACACCCTCCCAAGGGCAGAAAAATTGTTTATTTACCATGGAATTTTTGGCACGAGATAAACTCTATGTTGATAATATGTGTGACAAATTTTAAGGCCAAAAGATTTACCAAAAAAAAGATATTCAAAATCTACCAACATGTGTTGTTTTGGAAAAAAAATTCATAACTACACATGTTGGTAGAGTTTGAACTACTCTTTGTGAGAAAAAATTTTGAAATTGAAATTTGGCACATTAGTTATTAACACTAAGATGATCTCACACCAAAAATTTCATGGCCAAAACTTTTTTTTTCAATTTTTGGGAGGGTGTCAAAGTTGACGGTAGTGATTTTTTTTTTTTAACTACACATGTTGGTACATGTTTGAATATCTTCTTTTGTATAAATCATTTGGACTTGAAATTTGGCACATATGTTATTAGAATAAAGAGGATCTTGTGAAAAAAAATTCGTGAAAAAAAATTAATTTTTCAGCCCTTGGGAGGGCGTCAAAGTTGGAAGCAAATCATGTTTTTCTTCCCTGTGAATGCAGGAATTCGTATTTGAGCTGGACCTGACTGTACTTCGCATTACTGTTAACTCTCCTATAACAGGCCGAATGATTGGTTTTCCCTGCTGGCGTTGTCCAAAAAAATTTAATTCTTTTCCACGTAAAGACAGTGAGAAATGGGGAGAGCAATTGAATTTTTTTATTTGTTTGACAAAGTATAAATTTCTAATGAGTTTTTGAAGTGTGTTGCCCAATAAGTCTAAAAGAATTTTTAGACTATTCCCAAAGCAACAAATATTGTAACTAGAATGGTCATCTTACACTATAAGAAACCCATGTTTTTTGTGACGAGCCTTGATTTTTTTTGACGGATTTTTTTTATGTCTAAGTTGACATTTATTTGTTTTTATGTTTTTCATGACATCCAATTGATCTAATGAACATAATTAAAAACGTAAAAACAGCTAAATGTCAACTTAGACATAAAAAAAAATCCGTCAAAAAAAATTAGGGCTTGTCACAAAAAACATGGGTTTCTTATAGTATTACTCACCTATAGCAATCACAATATTTCCTAACATGGTCACAACATAAAAAAGTCACTTTCTGCAAAGGATTTATTCTCAAAAGGTGGAAGTTCTTATTGCAATCACTAATTACTCCATCACCATCATCCAAGACATTGATTGTGGCTACTAACTCGACCAAATGTAGCCCCAATCTCATTTATTTAAAAAGTTTGTCATGGGTCATTGTGTGATGGATCTTTTGATTGTCATAAAAAGGTTCACCGTAATGATAGTTTTATTTGATTAGTACTTAGAATTGTTTCTAGAGGAAACATGCAATATAAACTATTTAGTATATGTAGTAATTGAATTCCTTGAGATAGTTCTTGATGATTTCTAATAATTTTCCACAAGCCTAAAGGGGGCTTAGACAAATATGCAGCATACATTACCTTTTCACAACCTTTCATAATTTTGCATTAGTAAAGAAGATGGTAATTTAACAATATCCACATACTAAAGCTTCGCAAAATGAATATCGATCTTAATTAATTAGTTCATGCAATGGCTTGTTCAAATGAATGACATTGAAATTTAGCCCTTTCTCAATTGAAATAGAAGGGTCGTGATATCACTAATTTAATCCGGATAATAGGAGACTTAGCGAGGACTTAGCAAGGTACTTTGTCAAAAATGTTCTCATTTTCAGAGTTGTAGGTGCATTCTTCATTTCTATAGTGATCTAGAAAGTCATCTATTTATCACTTTTTGGCCTCTACCAATTGCTACCATTTTGCAATTGTATATGAATGAAATTTCAATCGTTCGCTTTTCAAAGATTATATCAAGTTAAAAGGACCAAATTTTTTGGTGTTCAAGACCAAATTAAATAAAATTAGATGTAGAAAATGTTTGATTGCATAATTATTAAAAGAATTCACTTATGCATAATTTTCAAAAATTCATACAAGAAGTTTCTTCCAATTAAAATTAAAATAGTCAATTATATTGTTTTATTTATAATATTTTATTTTATTATGAAGACCAAAAAGTTAGGTAGCTTGTATGTATTCACAAATTCATATAATTAGGTTTCATTACTATTATTGTCCTCAAAGAATATTCATTTCATGTATATAATTACATTTTTGAATTCCTTGTTACAAGGCGGGCTACAAGGTTTTTTCTACATTAAAAAAATCAAATCCCTTGAGATTGTACCAAAATGAATTATAAATGATTATAATCAAGGCCATATAATATGCTGGTGTTGCATACCTTTGAAAATAATATGGTACAAATAAGTTTGTCATGTCATTCTAAAATTAGAAAACCAACACTTCATAGTTATATACATGCCCAACGTTCAAATTGCAATAAAATACTAGGGAGTTTTCAAATCTTCAAATTGGAGTAGAAATTAGACTTAATAGGTTTCATTTCATTAGGTGATCAATTTTATGACTAGAATTCAGATAAAGGAAAAAGTTTCAAAAGTTTCAAAAATACACTACACCATTCATTTATTCATTGAACATGAGTTCCAACAACTACTCCAAAACAAAATTGGATGGCAAAACGTTTATTTCCATCCGTCCTTTAGGATTCCTTGAAATCATCCAAAGAATGCATTTCAAAGTTACTTACTAGGCGTAGTCACACCTTCTTCACTTGGCACTTGGAGAATGAGAAGTTGGTGAGGGTTTGGAAGAGCCAATGGGAAGCCACAATGCATGAAGAAGGTGTGACATCCCTAAAAGATGTGTTGAGAGTGGAGAATGAAAAAAGTGGAGAATCCATTTACCTAAATGTAAGATTAGACGTAAAGTTGGAGGGAAATTTGCAACAACAAAGGTAAAAACGGCAATGGAAAGGTAAAAGTGTAGAGCACAAAGGAATATTCTTAGTTGAATATATCTTTCGCACTCCCAATCTTCACCTTTGGAGGTGAAGACTACAAGTGCGGAAGATATATCCAACTAAGTATATTCTACCAACATAAAGCCAACCCCAAGCTGCCACGTTTCCATTCTCCAAGTGCCAAGTGAAGAAGGTGTGACTACCCCTACTGTACTGTATAGTAGTAATGATTGAAGGTACAGTGGCATTCGTCTTCGCTTTTTCCTTATTTTATTCTTTGGCACTCACTGTCAGCTCTTACAGACGAGGTCATACTCTCGTGTGAGTAAGCTAAGCTCATCAGTAGTCAGAGTCTAGACCTGAGAAGTACGAGGCCTGGAAGCAAACCTCCGCCCTGAATTGGCACTTCTCAACATGTGTATTCAGCAGCATACTTACAGACTTTCCACGCACTTGGATACACATTTCCGATTGTCCAAAATGAGATGCACAAGCGGTATTTCTTCTGGTAACGATCGACTTGTATATATAGGACAGGTATTAGTATAGATTGAAGGTTAGAACAATTGAAAGAAGCTTTGCCATTATAACTGAAAAGGGCCAATGCAATGGACAATTTCGCATCAGACGACTGACATACAGAGAGTAGAATCACAGGAGTAATTTCGTTGACAGGGAAACCTTGCCACCATCAATTCAGTGGTTCGTCACTACTAACCCAAGCCCTGAAGTCAAGGGATGGGAAACAAATTGATATGGAGGGGATCGAGGGGTGAATTCCAATCCGAGGATACCAACAGGGACTCCCCACTAAGGTACGAGGGACTGCAAGCTACTGTGGGGGAAATTTCAAGCCCAATTGGCGGTGGGGTTTCTATTTCCCTGCATATCGACAGTCAGTCCAGTCCCACTATAATTACATCCTTATCCCCACAAATCCTCTGCGATATCCAGTTTCTTCGTCACCACAATCACACTGTTGACGACTTCGCCTTTCGGGTGGGTGACGCTGCACACGGTCCACTCTCGTAAGTCCCCCATTTCCACGACCGGATACAAAAAGGCTTTGGCGCCCTCGGCACTCCGCAGCAGCAGGTAACTGCCGTCCTTCATGCCCAGGTGGAGATGGTGCAGAATGCGGGACTTCATCTTGGGCGCCAACCCCACAAGCGCGGCCAGCACGACGACGTCGTATCGCCTCAGCTCCTCGTGCGGCACGTCCAGGATATCCGAGGTCTGAAACACTACGCGCTCGCGCAACGACGGCAGCGCGTGCATCCATCGTCGCGCGATGCAATTCGACTCTCGGTCGATGTCGTAGTTGGTCACCACCGCGTGCTGGGGTAGGAGCACGTTCACCAGACAGAGGGTCGTGAGGGGCAGAGGACCCGAGCCCACGAAGGCCACATTCCGTAAGCTGGCCGGGTCGCACCGCTCCTGCCCGAGGAGAAGGTGGTACTCCAGTCGCGTCAGCTTCTCGTAGTTCCGTATGAACCGAAACGTCTGCAGGGAGGCCAGGATGTCGTCTTCGGACTCCAGGGCGCCCAGGCGCTGTGCGAAGTCGCGCTCCATCAACGTCTCGGCTTCCGCGCACTTCACGATGAGGCTCTGTCGGTCTTGGGCGGAGGGCAGGAGGAAGTGGAGGCCTCCAGGCTCCATTTGGTAGGCGATACTCCGAAGCCCGTGCCCATTCGCGTCCTCGCCGAGACGGCGACTGAAATAGCGCACCAGCGAGTCGAGCTGCTGCGCCACCTCTTCCTCCTCGGCTTCCGCGTCGATGCACGCGCTCACCAGCGCTTCAAACAGGCCATTCACTTCCTCGCAGGGGTACAGCGAAGAAAGGCCGCTAATTGAATCGGAGAGACGCTTGATCTGCTCCAGTTTCCGGAGCGTTGCCGCTGATAGCGGCGCCGTGGGCAGCGTCACCTTTGCATACGACGCCGACGCCGACGCCGCCTTGCGACTTGCGTGAATTGCCGCATCAGCCTTGCCGTTCATTGGACCACACGGCGTTGTCATCATTTCCGTTTTGATTCGGATTCCTTGACGGAATAAGGTGCGGTCTCCTCTCAATTAGAATTCTACTAGCTAGCTGACTTTTTCTTTTCTTTTTAAACAAAAGGGCAAACAACCCCAATGCTAAAGGGGAAAGATACACCACCACAAGGTAACCAGCTTAACTTAACTAGCTCCTTACGGAAAGAAGACAGTTGACTACTGGCATTCGTTCAAGGTCGCCGTTCCTGGAATGCTGTCGTCCAGTACTCGCTGATGGAGCTGACTTTACGTGCAAGGCCAGGGATTAGAAATCCCGAAAGAAGTTTACACTCCTCGGGCTGCGAGAATGCCTGTCTTACTAGCTCCGAACGGACCCAGCTACCGTGCATGGGAGAAGTGAAGTGGACTAGTGCAGGCCGGTCGTGTATCTGAAGTGGGGAGTGTGAGACCTCCGAAATTGAGTGGGGAGATGGCACTGCGATTTGCCAGTGAGTGGGGTTTAAGAGAGAGGGCGAGCTTAGGCGTTACGGGTCAGTCAACACACTCTGTAGCCCGAGTTTGAGGTTCCTTCGTGACCCTTGGGCTCTCGGAACCCGAGCTCCGAACGATCCTAGATTCTTGTTATCACCCATGATAAGCTTATCTCCTTCTCTGATCCGGCCTCAGGCATTCGGGTCGAAATCGATTCCTGGCGGAGAACAGTTCTCCGTGATTTGGAGGTTGGGAGGGTCCCCACTCCGGATCCCGACTCCCCACTGGAGGGATCAATGCGGTACTACTGGCCAGGTGACAAGAATATAATGTGAGTATCAAAGTAACGCCAAGCAAGTCCCTCGGCATCGAGTGCATATTAGATGAGAGTGTGCACATCCACCTTCAAATTCGCAAGGATCAATGTCAGTTACATGATTCCTGTATTGGTTGTGCACCACACACGTAATCGGAGACAAGGGTCCCACAAGGCCACCAGGGTGCCGGAGATCTATCCGTGAAGCTTAATTTAGGGTGTGGAGCAAGCGGGAGTTGAGTGTCGGAGGCAGGCCAGCATCGACCTTCCATCTACAGACGATGCCACTGAAAGCAGATTCGCAGCGCAGAACGCGACCGTGTGATTGGTCAGAAAGCAGGAATTAGTCTTCATGACGCACAGCTGGCACACGCTTGGTTGAAGCAAACGCAGGTACGCCTCCAGCACACGCAGGCATGGGCGAAGCACGTGTTCCGGCCGGGGCATGCTGACTGCAGTCGGATCCTCTTCTGTTTCAAGGAGTTAGTCGTGCATGTTGGGTGACTAATGAGTGCTCGGAAAAATGCTAAAGGCCGAGTTCTGGACTCTTCTGTTGAATGCATTCTATGCTCCGTCTTCATCAGGGAATGGGACTAGTTAATCGGTTTCTCTCTTCTCTCGATGGGTACTTCCCCGAGTTCCACGACCCTGGCGTACAAGATACTGTACAAGGGGACAGCTGGCTTTCAGTTCCTTGCTGTTTGAGGAATTGGCTGATTTTAAGACATCTTAGAGTTAGAGATGCATGTACAGATGGCAGCCTGTGTGTGGTAAGCTCGACGCCATGAACTCCACTGGGGACTTTTTGGCATTTCCCTGCCTCACTTTCCCCTGCGTACGTGGCAATCCTGCGACTTTTTGTGATACAGGGGAAATTCACATATCACAGGCGAAAGTGAGACAGGGAAACGCAAAAAAGCCCCAATACTCAAGATTCAAAGAGAATTGTATTAAATCCATCCTTCCCATTCATAACACTAAGTAATGACGTTGCATTGAATTAGATGGCACTTGTTGCACCTCTTCTTCATTTACTGTTACTCAGCTTACCATAGTTCATCACTGCTTAGCATAAAAACCCATACCCAAAGGCTGGGCTCCTCAAAGCTGAATCGGCAGAACCAGCAGAACCAGCAGAACCGAAAGTTAGCTGTGGACGATGAGTGGAAACTTTCATTTTCAAACACAAAAAACTTCTACAAAGTGTAAGAATACAAAATTGATGAAATGTATCGGTGAGTTCTAACTGCTTAATAATAGAGAACTACACATGTTGGTTGGTTTGGCTCAGATTTCTCCCCGGACAGCGTTTCGAAGTATGTTTCGTGGTTAAATGTTTTGTTGGGGTGCTCCCCAATCTACTTTAAGGCGCATTCATTAACTAAAGGTTTTCCGGAGATTATATTCGGAGATTCAAACAATCAAACCCAGAAATGAGTGGGAGAATTTTCTGCTGACGGTCATAAATTAGATTATTTTGAATACACATGCTCTTCGCGTGCCTTCAACATGGCAAAGGCCAGCCAGCCCCGCAGATTGTTGATGGAAATTATTGTCGACCTTCAACTTATTTGCGAAGATGCTGGGCGACATCATTGCCCGAGAATCCGAGATGTTTGTTTGAAGTTATCCCCAATTCTGTAGTTGAAACTTTAGAACCTGACGGACTCTACCTAGTACCTACTTGCCTGCATGCGTTTGACATCAGTCAAATGATGACGACATGAGGCCTTGTGAAAGCTTCCCTTGCAACTTCACTGCTCAGATTCCTTGCCTGTTGGTGTCTCTTTATCTTGTGAACGTTGGCGAAGAGTGAGAGAGCATGCGTACTGCTTCAAATCACTGGAGTACTCAAACGCAGAAACGTAAGCTCTCAGAACAGCTAGAAGGCAAAGGTTGACTAATGCCATGATCATAAAGATGCAGATTTAGCGCTTATTACTCACTACCCAAGCATGACATGCTCAGGGGGATGATTATTGATCATGCCACCCGGCCTTCCAATTAACCTACTTTCGAAGAGAATTAAGAAACTACATTTTCAACCGAAGTTTCTCGATGGGATCGAATTTTGCCAACTCAGTCTAAGTCAGAACAGCAATCCCAGACGGTGCAGTCCAGCGAACATGTAATATATTTTCGATTTATCTGATCGAAATTATATTTGGAATTCAAAAGGGTTAGGGCTGAAGTTCCGGATTTCCTCAAAATACACCAACTCAATCAAACATTCACAGCATTATGATAGTCCACGTCAGTCCATACATACAATATATAATGTAAATTTTTGGAACAAAGGGAGTAATAAAGCGGGTAATTAACTTCCAGATTCATTAAATTCATTCGATGCAGAGTAGAGGGGGATGGGTGGTAAAGTTCTCGATTTGTTCAGACTACCTAAACTAATATCATCCCTAATTCATGTAATCCAGGTCGTTTTCAAAGCAGGCTCTTGGTTTATTGCTCTAAGAGTCTCAAGTGGAAGTTTTGGTCGACAATGTTCTCGTGCATGTGCCTCGAGGGAGTGCCATGATATCGTTACAATGGTTTGGTGCACTCCCAACACATGTCCACCGGCTTGCCTGCAATGAACTTTGCATTGTCCGGTGCATCAGCTGGAATGGCCTGCGGGTTTATGTGAGGCTCCAAAAACTGAGTGATTTGGAAACCTGCTTCTAATATCCAGGACACCCATGTTGACAAGGTGTAGAGTCGGTTGCTGAACTTGATCACTTGCCCAGAATTCATCTTGATCATGATCTGGAGAAACAAATCAAGAGGAACATGACAACCAACAGCAAAAGCAGGCCGGACTGCACCCCTCAGTTACTCCCAAATGTCTGCCCTATTGGATTACGCCAAGACAGAGCCCAAATCTGACGAGCTCTCAAATCTCGGACCAGGATCAGCGGAAGAGAGAGCTCTGACCTAACGGTGCCTGTTGGCATATGACCGTTATTTTGTGAAGCCTCGAGAGCTTGTCCACATGATAAGATTAGTTATGATGACCACAACCGTAATGTACGTTTAACCCACGGCTTCAAACAAACATGTCTTGGCCTAAAATGTTCTACTTGTTTGGACAAGTCTAAATCAAACCTCAATGTCGATAGATAGACATCAACTCAATGTCACTCCAATTTTTTTATTATCATTAATTTATTGATTAATTGCAAAACTAATTGCACGTATGTCAAGAATAGGCTCTTCCAAATTTCACTGACATTAATGACATTAATAAAAAGTGACGATTCTGCATACTACTTTATCGATTTACAATTTACAAACCAAGGAGATTGAGTGCATAATGTTACCTCTCGTGGCTTGCCTTCGTCTTCAAAATAACTCCACTTGGTGCCATCCTCTTTGGCTACGCCCCATTTATACTGATATGGAATTCTTGATTTGTCGTCCCATTGCATATACTCAATCACATGGGTCTCGTAGATGAGGAGTTTACCACCAGGCTTCAACATCTTATAAATCTCTTCCAACGCCTGCTTAACCTACATGATTAGAATCCACTTTGTCAGAGTTTTGTACTAATAGATCATTAATTTGATGAAAAGAAGAATCACGCCAACTCAACAGTTTCCATACTCATCCAATCTCATTGGAAGAACAAAAGATCAAATGTCTTCCATTATCAATATAGCCAAACATGAGGCTCCCAAACTCACTTTAAACCAGCAGATTTTCTCATTTCTAGCACGGTCTACTTTTAGGTTCCCGTTTTTCTTAAACAAGAGGCTTGAAAGCTGATTCCAAAGTGGTGTTCACATTCAGGCTTCGACTTTCAGGAGATTTCTGGCATAAAGGTATACCTCATCCTTCGACAGCAAGTTGCAAAAGACATAGATGCACATGGCAAGGTCAAAAGTTCCCTCTTCAGCACCAGGAATGGAGCTGATCTCAGTAGCAGAGGCGACTACAAAATTCGCTCTTGATTCAGGAAGTGCACTGCAGCAAACATGAGCACAAATTATTGCGAAACAATCTGAAACGAACAAGGTTTGTGAATGAGTGCTCACTGAGGTTGTTGCAGTTCAAAATGATGCGAGCGATTCTTACTGAGTGTGGAAGAACTTGCCCGTTGCCAATTTCGCTTCTTCCACCATGTTCTTGGAGACATCAAAAGCCAGCACATAACTTGCACCTGAATCAGAAAACAATGGCCACAACGTACAACAATGTCTGTCACGCACTCACGACTGGACGAGCTGCGATCATTAACTCCCAAAGCTAAAACCGGTGCTTGGAAGAGCTCATGTACTAGAAAAGAACTAATGTATTCTTCAACCTTAAATAAGCCCTGATTTCATTGCGCTTGATGGACTAATGGGCTCCTGTCCAATATGTTCGTTCACAGCTTACTTGACATGTGGAGGCTGTCTAATCAGATGCCTTTACATCATGACAGATCCACCAGACTATCCATAAGGAATGTCGAATTATAGGGTGTGCAATTTTGAGGGTTGAGTGTTCTAAGTTTTATACCCTATCAATGCAGGATGCAGATAACCTCCGACTGTCGAGCGTAGAATAGTCTGTCTCTTTGTAAACATTCTTAACATCGATACCAAAAGTCATCCTTGGCAAATAGAACTGTCTACTAAAAATTCCAAATTACAGATATAGGGAAGTCTGACTGATGCCATGACTTATAAGCCGGAAGCCTATTATCTAACTAGTCACTGAATATTTCAAATGAACATTAGAAGATAAAATAAAGAGTTTTTTTTTTTTCATCCAATTATTTTTGAGGGATTTCCTTGAGAGTAGTTGCAAGCAGATGGATGGGGAAATTGCCTCATTGAGGTGTTACTGATTCTTCTAGAGAAGAAGACGCTTGTGGCTTTTTAGTGTACTTTGACACCAGGTTCTCACTTTCACCCATGAAGATCAGAAGATATGATGTTCTTTTTTGAATGTGACCTCAACTAATGAAACAATGTTTATCATGTCTAATTTCTGTTCCCATTTCAAAAATAAAAAAACCCACCTAGAATCGAATTTTTTTAATTGCTACCGTATTTGAATTTTGGACCTAGTATCAAAGTCCATTTTTTTTTTTAAATTGTTCACTCCAACATGCACACTGGGAAAACAGAGCCCAAGTGTGTGACCTGTGATTGTGTGACCCAAGTCTCTCTCTAGATCTCTCACTCTCTCTATCCTTCGTTACGGGGCTCGTAAGTTTTTTACAGTGCCGACAGTGCATCCAGACATCCAGACAGCCCATGCCAGGAAGGAATTGAAGGGCGGGAGGCTGCCCTAGCTAGCCTCGTCTCACCTGCTTGCAGCATGAGGCGCGTGTGAATGCCCAATCCACATCCCACGTCCAGCCCCTTCCTCGGCTTCGGCGCCAGCTTCTCCACCAGGGACTTCAGCAGGGGCAGTTGACACAAGGGTTGACACCAATGACCCGAGCCGAATTCCCTGGTGAGACTGTCCCACTGCGATCTCGTCGACGCGCTCAGCTCCGCCATCAATATCAATATGAATAGAGAGACACACACACACATGTACGTGCTCCTAGCTAGCTCACCTCAGCTCAATTAAGCTTAATTCACTGAGCCTCCCTCCCTCCCTCCCTCCTTCCCTCCTCTGCCCCTGATCGATCGATCGAGTACAGCTTCAAAGGGTCACCAGGACGTCCCTTTCTTCACTGAAGCACAAGGAAAGGACTCTGAGCACGCTGTTAACGTAGTGGGCAGGATCGGAGGTCTTGGCAGGGGAGAGAGATGCATGCAGCTGCGCGGGATACTTGTAGTAAGCTGCTTAAGCTTGCTGACGGCAGCGTCCATTCGCGTGAGATCGAGAGCCAGGTGAGGGACTTCAGTTGCTACAGTAATGATTTCAAAGGAAAGGAACTGAAGGAAAAATAGTGGATGAAAAAGGAGGAAAATGCCAGCCAGCCAGTTCACCCAGGCAGTCTTGGAGTCATGGAGACGTCAGTCAATATGTTTCGGAAGAACCGGTGGCCAGTTCAAAATTATTAGCCAGTGGAATTTGGACTTAAAAAAACCCACCAAGAAACGGTTGCAATTTGAAAACATCGGCCAAAAAACTAGTGAAAAAAAATATATATACTAGGTACCGGCCTATATATATATATATATATATATATATATATATATATATATATATATATATATATATATATATATATATATATATATATATATATATTTCAAGTAAAAAATAGAAAAGATAACCAAACTCAGTACTTGAAAAAACAGGTCAATAAAGGAATTGGAGGAAATTAGTTGGTAAAGCTTAAAAAACTTTCCAAACGGTGCTGAGTTTCTAGCCTATAGTGTGGAAACTCTTTCATTGATGTATACCACAATTAAATTCGATTCTCTCCCAAAAAAAAGGAAAGAAAAATGGATCACAAAAGATATGTTTCGTAATGTAATATTTGGCCAGTACCTAGTAACATCTACTTTGTTGTTGTACATAGTTACCAAAATACATTGTACATGGTAGTTCTTTGTAACTACTAGAAAGAAGGAAGGCTATAGTCAATCACCCACTTTCCTAATTTCTAATCTCCTACACAAATCTCGATCCGGTTTGATCCTTCACATCAATCCAGATAATACTCTAGATTACAGGTCACACAAAGACCCCCCGTATGATCCGCTTATACTACAATGACTTTGACGCCAAGTCTGAGCTGTGCAAAGTTAGATGATTACAAGTGAATCCGTCTGAGTCAACACCAACTAAAGTTCTTCCGTTTGCCCACTCGGGTAGTGAGATCTCACAGGAGGTCAGACACTCAACCGGATTTCCCACCTAGGAGTTCTAGCGCAATTAAGGAATCCCTTCCTATCTGGCTAACCTAACAACGACTTTCTCACCCGGAATACTACACCTTAGAAATGCTGAGGAACTTGAATCCACTTCCAACTCTTTACTACCCACTCACATGCACATAAGACCAAAACAAGAACACCAAGGAGAGAAGTCACTCCTCAAAACACCATGCGTACTCCTAACTCCTCACCATGCTACCTTGCCAAACACGAGAGAGACACCAAATGAAGAACAAATAGAATACACAAAAGAACTTTAAGAAAAATGACTATCTCCTCCTCTCCTTCGCAGAGAATGATTTTATATACATTTGAAAATTTACAAAAACAAAAAGTACCCCCGAAATTATGTGCAAAATTTTCGGTTCGTTCCTAACTACCCAGCCAGACTAACATCTCGTCCAGTTCTATCTATACTTTACAAAATAAAATGGTTCCCAACTACTCTGCAATTCATGTGTTCAACGTGGGGCTTCTGGGCTCTGGATCCAACTAGTCAAACACCTCCTGCAGATTCCGGTTCCGTTCTCCAGCTGCAAGATTTGGACTCTCGGACAACGCATCTAGATCAATAAGCCGATCTGTTGCTCCGGTCCGTGCCAAAATCCGGTCATTCTTCTTGGACTGAGGAATAAAACTCTTCCGCTCCTTTGGCTCTGTTCCTTCCGGAAACAACTCCGGTAAGGAAATGTTGAAAAGGTGGATTATAGATCCGGTCAGCCTCTGGCTGTATTCTTCAATCTGGTCGGCAGCCTCCCTTGCTCCCGTCATTGTCGTCTCCACTTGCTTAGTGAAGTCAGTCAGGATCCGAACCATCCGAGAACCGGATAGCTTCTTGTCCTAGAGCCATCCTTCATCGAACAGCTTGGCCTTGGCGACCGCTGTTCCGGATTCTCCAAAGGTCGCCTTTACTTACTTGGCAATCTTCTGCGTCTCTGCCGCCATATCCCTTGTGGCAGCTATGTCTTCTTTGAGGGTAAAAACTTTTGCCTTCAAAGCATCGACTTCCTCTCACTAGAAGAAACCCGTGTATTTAGTGGTGTTTTTAAAGACGTGAAAGTATGTTTTTTTCAATTAAAGGTATGTCAACTCTAATGTCACCTAAAATCCGTTGTAGGCGGCATTTCCACAAACGGCTGAAATCTACTATAACATGCCCTAATGTCTGTATGTTTCATGAAAACGGTTGTTGATACCTCGTGTTTTCACTCTCCAAATGCTTGCCACGTAGATGCCACATGGCAGCCACATCATCTTTTTTTTGTTTGGGCAATGTCTTTTTCTATTAATAAAAAAATCATCATCATAATACAACACGTGATGTGCCTCACTGAAAAATACAAATGGCATTAATTGTATGAAATAATTATTTAGAAATAATATATATTTTTTTAAATTCAAAAAAAATGAACAAGAAAAATTGTCAAATTCACCAAGACTTTACTATCTACTCAAAAGAATTTTTAGTGGCAAAGTTAAGTAATTATTTCATTGGCATTTAGTAAGAATGAAGGGTGGAGAGGTCCCTTTTATACTGAAATTCATCATCCATTCATGACAAAGGATATGGGATAATTCACAAATGAGAACTTGACTACATTATATGTGGATGTTGTTTTAAACATGAGGCATTTTTTTGGACATCTACATGTTATTTCCGACATCTAGAGGTTGATTTAAACATGTGGATGTTTATTTAGACATTCAATTTTGAAAAAAAAATTGCTTTACATATCCCATATGGTTTGTCTTACTTCCTACCACCCCACTTGTATAAAGAGATTCTTTTTTCATCCATAGTATACATCCATCAATTTTTTATTTTTTTTCAAAGCATGCCACATGGCTACCCTTTCCTAATTTTTTTCAAATCCGGTCAGCATTTTACATTAGCCTACAATAACTTACAAAAATTTACCCAAGTAAATCCAAAAACCCTAGTCGATGTGGTACTTCCATGTTTTTTGGGACGTTCTAGTAAGCGTCACCATGTTTTATTTGATGTTAAAAAAAACATGCATGTCCCTTGTGTCATCTACCTGTTTTTGCTCTAACATCCCCATGTCTTTACCAACATTAGCAAAAATTTGCCTCCCATAGGCTTAGAATTTGTGACACATTGATTTCAATGAAAACATGACCCATTTCTTCATAACACCACAGAAAACACGGGTTTCTTACAGTGTCTTGAAGTCATCGGATCTCGGCCTCCCGTTTCCAGTTTTCCTCTAGATTGGAGATGCAGTCTACAACCCGTCTCGGAAGCATGCTGTTTGGTAGCGCTCCTACCATCTTTGCAATCGTTGCAAGACTAATCCGCTTGCACTCCCAATCCCCTCATATGTTGGAGAGGATCAAGATGAGATTGTTGAACGAATCTTTGAAATCCGTTTCTTCCAAGACCGTCTTCTCTACTTCCGGTCCCTTCTCCGGAGCAGACTTGTCTCTGGGAGGCGTCCCCCTCCCGTGCGGAGGTGTCGTCTTCTGCCGCTTGATTGGCTTTAGACCCTCATCCTCATCCTCTTTTGACTTCTGTTTCCGGATCGGATTTGGATCCTTCCTCTTCTTCATTGTCCATTTCTGACTCTCCATACTTCAGGAGAGTTTCATGCGTCTTCCAGGTTTTTTCTTCCGTATCCGTAAGGAACTGGTTATACTGGTAGAGGTGAAACAGGTAGGGGCTCAATGGTGTGGCTCTATTCTTTCCAACCCTACCAACTAGTTGAGACACCAGATCAAATGTGATAAGGGCCCAATCCGCCTTCCGGTCTCCGCTTTGAGCACTGAAAATTGTGTTGTCAAGGATTATAGTAACCCTCGTTGGCTTCTCTAGGTGGAGGATCAAAATTAGAAACTTTAGCAAGTTTCGATTCCGCTCATCCTCACAGTCTTCTACCGTGTATCTGTCCTTCGAGTTCATCGGTCCCCGAAACTTCCCCCGGACGTACTCGTCCTTCCGGCTTGCCATCCCCAGGCCTGCTAATCGGAAGTTGTAAACTGCCCTCCACATATCCTCCTTCTAGCGAGACGGACTCCTTCGGAAAGTATTGTCAAACTGGTTTGACAATTTCCTGATCAATTCTTTCACCATCCGTTCCTCCTTGAACCCCCAAGGTTTGTCTACTAATCCTAGGCAATTCATGGTGGTGAGATCATCCATCAGCTGACTCCTCTCCGGCTATGTAGAGGGAATAACCAGAGTTTTACCTTGTTGGCACTGGAAGGTCTACTTCTTCTCAATTGAGGTATGGGCACGGCTTGGGCACTTGGAAACCTTTCCGATTCTAACTCACTTTCTCTCCTAGCCACAAGTCCCATTCCTCACTGTCTCTCTTCTGATCTCAATTGGAACACCCTAAAACCCTGTAGCGCATACAAAAACACACACACATCCGCACAAGCTGGTACTATGCACTTTACACACATGAAGACAGCACGACGTTGAAGCGGAAAACATAGTACGCGCAAGGAAACGTCTTAGCAAGCTAAGTTGTAAATGGAGCTCCACTGGACAGGCCAACCCTTATATAGCCTAAAGGACCTAGTTTAGGTCATCATGACTCAATCCGTTCTGACTTAATCCGGTCCTCAACCTATCTGTTCTAAACCTAATCCACTCTTGACAGAATCCGGACAGACATATCCCGGATAGACATGTTCCAGATAGATTTTGTTTCCGTGTTTGGATTGGAAAAGATCCAATTTGGTTACTACTCCATTTCCTTGACTTATTTTTGGTTCTTCCTCATTCCCTAAACCGGATTATAATTCCTAGCAAGGAGTTTCAATCCAACTTTTGGGTAATTCAAACAAAACCAAAAATTTAGGTTGCAACACCTCCCGATATCTTTCAATACCCATGTAATACCTCTACCATATCCAACACTCGCATTGTGTGGAAAAACATTGTAGACTACACTTGTTGAAAAACACTATAGACTACATTTGTATGGAATCGAAGTTGTCGTGTGTAGTCTTCGATCTGAGTTTGCCGGAATCCATTTCTTGATTTCCATCTCCAATCACTGTAGTAGTAAGATAAAGCTCCACTGTCTTTGGAAAATATCACGGATTTTTTTGCTCTTATGAGTCAATCTGCATTCATAGTTTCAACAAGATTTAAGTGATTAGGGTTTCATCAATGGATGGTGTGCGAGGAATGATGAATTGCACTGAGTGTGTTGTTGCATTCACTAAAAGAAACCCGCAATTTTTGTGACATGACTATAACGTGGTAGTCATGTTTGCGTGGACATCAGCTATGTCAACTTTGATATCAAAAAACATGCGTCAGGATTGACAAGGCAAAAAACATGCAAAATTACAGAAAACATGATAAGATTTGAAGAAGATTTAGGAGGATGTCTGAGAAAACATGGTCTTTTAAAATGTTAAGAAGTTGCCATGTGGTTGCCACATGTGCACCACCTCAGCGATGACGGGGCAGTGAATGCCACATAAGCTACTTTTTCATCCATTCTTTGGATGACGTTAGCCATGACATCAGTACCACATGTCAACTTTGTAGTAGTTCAGAATTTTGACATGTTCATTGTATTGTGTCCAATCTGAAGTCCAAAAAGATATCTTCTATGACATGCACATGTTTCCTTTGATGTTTACAATTAAATCATTTACATTGTCCCTTATGCTATGGCATGTCCTTTGCAAAATGGATGTCCACCAAGACATCCACATGTTTTTTGGGACATCAACTACAACATCCACATGTTTTCTAAGACATCAATTGAAATAACCAACTACATTCATACACAATACACCATATTTCTTGCACAATACAGAATACATTAAAAATATAACATACATTATACAACATACATCATTTACACAATATACATCATACAACAAGTACAATACACCATACAAAATACACTGTATTTGGGAATTTATTGTGAGTATATTGAAATGAAAACACAAGCTTATATAGAAGTGGGGTGGTAGAAAGTATGGCAAACCATATGGGATATGTGGAATGTGTAGTTTGTATTAAAAGTAAAATTTCAAAGATGAATATGAGATGAACACGGCAATGCCTCATTTGATGTCTATGAAAACATTTGGATGTCTCAATAGACATTGCAAAAATGTCTCTAGAGACATTTGATTTGATGTCCCTAGAAAACAACTCAAAAAACATGTAGACATCTTAGTCAATGTCTCAAAAAATAGAATAAAAATTCTCAAATGTTGTAGAAGTATATATAAACTTTTTCATAAATTCTCAAATGTTGTAGATTTTTAATTACAACATTACAACCATTGGATTTTCATTTTTCAATTCCATAAATAAATTGTTAACAATTTAGTATTTTGAATCATTCCCTACATCTTTCTACTTACTATTTTTTTCCTATATGTTTTACAATTCCAAAAAATCTGAATTTTTTAAAGCATGTAGCCAACTTAACTTAAAGAATGATTCCACAAAGTTGCAACCATTTTGGACAATTTTTCATAATGATCTGACCTTGTGAAGTGCATCTGCCCAGATTTTCGTAGGGGCAAAAAAAAGAATTTTGTCACTTCAAACTCTAATATCTTACAATCTACAAGGTAGAAATTTTTGAAATTTTTTGCACATCTTCTCAAACTAGCATACTACAGGATTGTATGGTTACATGTGTCATAATTTATTTATTTTCAGAAATTTGGTACTTACATAAAAAATGGCAGTTTTTGAGCATTTTTGGTGATAACATAGTCAAGGAACTTTAGGGGTTAAGTTATTTCAACCTAACTTTGAATTAGAGTTGCATTTTATTAAAATTTTGATGAAATATTAAGTTTTCATCATAGTTATTGAATTTCATTGGAATTTAAATCACATTCAAAATCAAATTATACCTATTAAAAATTTCAATTGATTAAAATTCAAACTTTGAATTTATACTCTATAGAAAACTCCAAATGATTTTGATAGATTTTGGAAGATTTTAAAATATTCTAATACAATTTGAATTGTGAAATCCCTAAAACATGAACTATTTTCAAATATCCTATTTTTAGTATTCTTGAAAATTGTTTTTCCTACTTTTTACAAATTAAAATGTCAAAGTACCTATCTTCATGAGATTTTGCACTTTTCCATTTTTTCCACTCACAATTTTTTTTTATGCTATTCCTTCCTAGGGTATGTTTTTTGTAAAGGTGTATACATTGGACATATTTCTCATGTTTCTTTTGAATTGTTTTTCTAATAAAGAAGTATTTCAGCCAAAAATTATGAGGACTGTGCAAATGCTACAAAAATAAGTTTTTTTTTCTTACAATGACCCCAAAGTCTGTCTACACCTTTGTTCGTAGTATGTATCAAACTCCATCTATGTGTACAAAGCAAATGAGAGAAAATGTATTTCTTTTAAGAGATTTTGTATACTTTGAAATTTTTTAAAAGATAGCAAGAGCACATGAAATGGAAGTCATCAATGTCAATTGATAGTGCAAGTATTATACAAAAGTAATGGAACCTAAAATGTACTGAAATTGTGACATTTAATGTATGAAAAAACTTCTAATTTGTCTTACAAAAGAATGTAAAGTTCTAGAGATGCAACTCTTGTATGATATGCAAGGGTCAATGGCATTAGAACGGATTACAAGACAACTTCTATAGAAAAGTATATGAAATTAGATTGATCAAGAAGGTACATGAGGACCAATTCAAAAAAGATGAAATGTAGAAAAAGTTGACTTATATATTTAAAATTTTAAATAAATATATATATATAAATTTTAAAAATTTTAAAAATTATATATATATATATGAAGAATAAAAAGATGTATGTGGAGTTTTTAAAATCCATAGAAGGAGTTCCCTCCAATTGAAATTAACATTTGTTTGTAATGTTCTATTTCTTTTTTAAATTACCGAGAACACCAAATAGTTGGGTAGATTTTGGTATGATGCATGCATTAAAGAAATTCATGTAATAAGTTTTTTAATACTACTATTGTCTTTGAAGAATATACATGTCATGTATATGAATACGATTTTGGATTTTTTGTTGGAAGGGCTACTAGCAATTTTTACATTATAGCAAATTACATTCGTTGAGATTGAAGAAAAATGCATTATAAGTAATTATAATGAATGGTATATAATATGAGAGTTGCTTATCTAGGTGTGAAATGGATTGTATAGTCTCCTTGTGGTATGAAATGGATATTGATTATGCTCAAACACACTTAATATTCAACTTGATTTCTCGGGGGGAACACTCACAGTTTTTAGAAAACTACGTGAGTTAAAAGATAGGGTTCATTTAATTCAAAGGGGGGAAATTTTATATAATTTGTAGAGCTACTATAGGGTTCATGAAATGCTACACACTCTAATATATATAAATTAGGGTATGTAAAAACATCATATAATAGGAATTTTTATTAATAAGTTAGCCTTGACAAATAGAAGCCATGCAAATTTTTCATAATATGATGAGTATAGATGTGGACAAATAATTTTATATGGATGATAAAATGAACATATTCAAGAAAATCTACAATGAAGGGCAGTCGACTAAGATTGTGCCATGGTACTTGTGGTGTATATATAAAAACAAACTAAATGTAAATATAAGACATCAACTAAAAGTGGAAAAATTGTCACATTGTATGAATAGGAAGGTTTACCTTAGTGGGTTCAACAAACTAAAAATTGTACAGTATGAAGATAGAATTCATAGTTCATTTAACTCTAAGCTTTGAAGCCATATGTGTTAATCACACTCATATTGAATGAGATTTTCATGGGACAGTTTCATTAGGAATTCTAAAGTGTTCAATGTTATTAACCCCTAAAGACTAGAGGGTGTTTTGGAAGAAGAATCCAAAATTGCTAACTTTGATGCATTGTCTAAAATAAAAAATTATTTAAAAAGAATCCAATTGTATAAAAGTGTATTATGTAGTTATAACAACATGTAGAAACAATTTCAGCCCATTTCACTATGTGGATTGAAAGATTATAATGTTTGAAGTGAGAAAAAAATCTTTATTTTCATTCTTGCGAACTCCTAGGATCAATAGACTTCAAGCCCTCTTAGAGTAAAATATTTGGTCTACACAAAAATGAGAATTTTGATTATTCATAAATTTATGATGTTGGATTCACTCATAAAAAAATCTTAATCAACTTGCAATGCAAAGAGGTTAAATGCATTGGCAATACACTAGTCTTTTTTTGATAATTTCTTGTGCAATGAGATATTTTTTTAATTTGGAATCCAAATGGTTAAAAATTAGAGACAAATATTTAGAATATTTGGAAAAAAATTCAATAACTTTGATTTCACATATTGCAAGATAATAGGGCTTGAGGTTAGAAGAAAAGGTTTTTTTCTTGAAGCCACCCTAACATAGCTAATAAAGTTTGACTCCTTTGAGAATGAGAACTAAATTGTTTTTGATAATTGTATGCCATATTTTATTAGTAACATAAATGCCAAATTTCAATAGTTGATGAGATTTTTTGCAAAAGATGCCCTAAAGATGCCCAAATTGCAAGGGATATCAAAAAATTTAGGGCAGAAAAAAATTATATTTCCACTTAGAGGATACATGTTCACATCTTGTGTCAAAATTTTATGAGCATTTGACCAAAATTGACTTCATAGGGACCTCCCAAAGTTTCAATTGTTCATTCAATGGACAATTGGCCTTTATAGGTTAAAAATTGTCACTTGAATTCAATTGATTATTGTTGATTTCACAATGTCTACCCCATACATAGATGCAATAGATGGAAGAGAAAATTTGTGAAGAAAGGTGGGGGTGGGAGAAAATTGGACACTTAAATTTTATATGTAAGATACACCCATTCAAAAACTTGCAAGAATGAATTTATAAAAACTATAGGGTATTGAAAATATGCCCTTTTTAGCTTTTTATGTAAAAATACGGTCATTTTAAATGCAATAATTAAGATAAATAGCCCCACATAAAATACCCTCTTACTCTTGGTGTATACCTTAAATTACAAGGAGTGATCCCCCCGAGCTTGATTTGTGGATAGTTTTTCTAAAGAAAAAATGACATAGTCGCTTTTTCAAAACAAAGTTCTTTATTCAATTAATGACCAACACTAGAAGTGACAACAATGGAAGCCCTTCTTGTAGATGCAATGCAATAAAATCCCCCCATTGAATAGAAATAAAAACAAATGCTAGGAATTATTTTTTTGCACTTTCTAATTAAAAATATAGTGGAATCTTTCATCTTTGTAAATGGATGTCTTTTGTGGAAGGTGGGGGTTGACTTTTTGTTTGGATGAGCATCACATTTTCTTACAAAAATAACTTCTATGATACATTTATGAACTATCAATATTGTAGTATTATATTAGGGATAGAGGAATTATTGTAAACAATTTGAATACAATGAAAATAAGAGTTCATTTATTCCTATAAGTTGTTGATGTACACGAACATAATTTGAAAAGTCCGCACATGCTTTGAAGCTTCCAATACGACATATACACATGAATCGTAAGATTGGAAGTAAAGCGTAGTACATCGTACTTGGCATATGAAATTCTAAAGGATTTAGACATATTTCCAATAATTATGTTTATGTACACACATGCTTATAGAAGAGATGCCAACTAATTTTGTGCTTCATGAAATCCTAACTAAAAAATAGTGAATAGTAGCTTCATCATCCATTCATGAAAGGATTTTTTGGAAGACTCCCAAGTAGCTACCCTTCTCTTATGATTTTCAGATTGGATTAACATTTTACATGGATGTCCAATAACTCCTAGAAATTTACTTGTAGTGAAATTGATTGACTTTGCCAACATGGCATTGTCATATTGTTTTGTATATCACAAAAAATATGACAACATTTTTTTGGATGTCTTGCAAAACATACTTGTGTTTTGTATAATGTCCATATTTTTTCATGGACATGTACACGTTTTTTGCAATGTCCATCAGAATTTGCCATCCATTGGTTCAAACTTTGTGACGCTATCTTGTCCGCAAAAACATGCCGTGTTTTTTGTTGCCATCACAAAAAACGCGGGTTTCTTATAGTGATTTGAAAGGAAAAAGATCCTCTTCCTTGCCCTTTGTTTCTCTCGCCATCTCCGTTGGTTTTTTCTTGCCCTTGCCACTTCATCTTTAATTGCTTTCTTTGTAAGTTCTAAGGTTGCTTTGGGAGGTTGGAGTCTTTTTTCTTTTCTAATTTCTGACATTTTCTTGCCCAGTACCATGCCTTGGAGAGGAAAGAAGCGGGAAGGGGGCACTTTGGGCTCCGCTTTGGGTTTCATTTCAAACTTTGTTTCTACGTCGGTTGTCGCTGTTGTTGTGGCCGTGGAGAATCTTGGGCTGGAGGATATAGATATAGTTGATGTTGATTTGTTTCATCCAGAAGTCACAACCCAAATCAACATTGTTTACGTGGACAAGGGCATGAGGCATTAGAGTGGGTTCCGTAGAGCGGCCTAATTTGCTCTACTTGATTAAAAAGCTGTGTGAAGAGCTCTCTAAAGGAGTAGAAGCACCATTTCCCAAGTGTTTAGGATGTGGAATTGAAGGCAACCATGGTTCTTGGAGCGGCAAGGAAGTACCAAGATCTTGGCCCGGTCAAAGGGCTCGTCACGGTTGAGCTCCAAGCCAATGGGAGCGGGAAAGGTTTTGTCAATCGATTATCAAATTGCCAGGCAACGGTTATCTAGCTGCGCAACACTCTCTAGAATCAAATAACCTCTATACTATATATGTATGTGTGTAGGTTGGACGTTGGCAAGTAGGGGTTTAATTGAGGGTTTATCTGGTAAAATCCACAGGGAGAAGCAATAGATGGAATGCAGAGGCTCAGGCAATGATGGGGATGGTTAGAGGTTGTGACAACAAATAGGGATGTGGTCCTAGAGCACTGAAGTACAGTGATAGTACAGTGATTGTGCTTCCAATGTGGACAGAGCTATTGTGAATCAATTGTTCATATACTAACTAATTTTGGTTTTTGTAGGTGATAGTGTTGCAACAAACCTTTCAGAGGGAACTGGCTTGAGTTCAGAAGGATAGGGATCAAGACAGGGCTTGCATTGAAGTCTTAGAGAAGGCCAAGGAGGAGATAGAGCATGCCAAGAAGGAGAAGGAATGCAACACTACTTGGATTGTGGAGCTGACTAGTGAGATCCAGTGGCTAAAGGCGGTGATGAAGAAGTTGCTCAATTGGGACAACATTGTAAAGAAGAGGGTGGCTTTGACCTTGGCGCATGGAAAGTTGGAGCAAATGGTGGGCCACAACAAGTTACAAAATGATTCTTGGTCGTCATACTTTAACAGTTTCAACCTTGTTGATTGGGCTATTGCAAACAACCCAAAGGCTTCTGTGTAAATCCTCCTCAAGGAGGGGGAGCGGGATTTTAACAACAATATCCACAATATATCAGCAACCGATGTAGTCGGCAACATCGCCATGCTGATATATTGTGTACCGATAAGGAAGACTTAAAACCAGCTTAGTAAGTAGTGTAAGAAAGTCTAAGTAGCTGAACTATTGAACTCCATCACCTTGTTCTATTTTGTCTTGGACTCTATCTACTTCGTCATGGGAATCACCAACCTACAGTAGGTACGTGTCGCCAATCTACAAGAGCTCTTGTACAAGCAGGAGCAAATCGGGGTCATTGTGTTAGGGTTGACGAATTTCAACGCCTAGGGGCAAATCACGTCCAAAATCTGAACATTTAGATTTTGCGGACACTCGGACGTAGTGGACGACATCCTTCAAAGCTTTAAAATATATCTTTCCAAACCGAAAAGTGGATATGACGTCGAGTATACGGGCGATCGGGCGGCTGGACTAACGATTTGGATTTATTTGTTTTGTCTTCCAGAGCCCGTTCGCTTGTTTGCATGTCCGTCTGTATGTCCATCCGACCGTCTACATGTCCGTCCAATCGTCTGATCGCTTGTCCACTTGCTCACATGTCCATCCATCCTTTTGCTTATCTGCAATGGACAAAAACTCCAACTATGGGACATCTCCAAAAATCTTCAGTCAAATCGTGCAGGCCTATCGGCTATGACAACTACAATAAAAGATCACCACCACTTGCTAGGTGTGTCTCTATTGTCTTGTTAAGGTTTTGTTCATAGATGAGTAGCTTTGAAAAATGTCAGTGTTCGCAAAATTCGATATAGTAGTGTAGCTTTCTTTTAGGTTAAGGTGCTACAAGGAAGAGTGCTATAATTATGCTTAGCTGCAATGCGAGGACAAAAGATTTTTGGCTTTTCAACAAGAGCTTGAGAAATCGTTGCTATCCTTTAACCAATAGCAATAGAGTTTTAAGACACTGGCACAGTTTTTAGATGAGAGACCTTGAGAAATGTCAGTGTTCTTGTGCTTTGAAATTGTAGGGTAGCTTTTCTTTAGTTTAAGGATTTGGATTTAATGAGCTTTGAGGAAGAACACTATGATTAAGCTTAGCTACAATGTGAGGACGGGGATTTTGGACCATTTAGCGAGAGCCTGAGCAATTGTTGCTTTGAAGGAGACAACAACAACTTTGTGGCAATTGTTGGTGTATGCTACTAAAGGAAAGCTTAGGACATAATAGCTCACTAATGTCACATCAATATGAAATTCTAACTTCTCTTTTGACCTCACTAGAGATGTCCACTTGTTTTACTAGCGCCTTTAAATCTATCCTTTAACCAACAGCAATAGAGTTTCAAGACACTTGCACACCACTAATTGTCTTCAAGTCTCACGCCGTAGATTTTAGTGTTGAAATGTATCCATTGTGTGTTTGATTTTTTGCCTAATCTACTATAGTCATAGATTTTTTCTCACGTGGTGGTCCACTTAGGCTTTAAAGGGTTGACACATGGCCAAGGTTTTGTGATGGCTTTGCCAAGCTTTGCCATCTTGACCTAAATTTCAACTTCTCTATTATCTCTCCAACTTTCGAAAAAATACATCAAAATACACCGTACTAGACTACTTGCTGGAAAAGCATGTTCTGAAACCAACTTCAAATTGTAGACTTCTACAAGGGTACTAGAATATACAGATCATCATTTAGGCCTTTGGTACATTAGATAGTTTATTACAAAGTAAATAGGGGGCTAGGAAATCACTTGGCACTTAAAATTTTGATGCTTTGACTTTGTGTACCAACTTTATTAACATTGGATATAAATGGCCCATTAGAATAGCAATAACATGCATTTTTCATAGAGTATAACTAACTATGCACCCAAAAAAGGCAGTCACACATCTGGTTTATCATTAGTTGCCCCTCCTTTCCCAAAAATGAATAGGCCGTTGATTTTTTTTTTAAATGCTTCCCCTTCCAGAATGCCGTTGATTCCTCAAAATTTCTTAAGCCGTTGAACTTTGAGATTGAATTTAAGCCATCCATCCAAATACAAATATAGAATCAAAATACGGATATGAATACTTGATATTGAAATATTGTACAATACGGATACAATATACAATATACATATATGGAATATAAGATTTTCATTGTCCCATATTGTTTGTCATGTTAAACGCATTCAAAAAAGTACAAGTAGGGGGAGGGGTGATGAAAAATTTAAAAATTAATTTTAATTAAATTTCTTTTTTAAATCCGGGGTAGAGGGATCTAGAGGGAAGTTTAAAATTAATTAATTAAAAGTTTGAGTGCATAGTGACAGAAGTGTCACTATGCACCCATCAATAACCAAAACTTCAATGAACCACTAATGTCTCTTTCTTTTTACTAAGACCTTTATTTTATAATGTAGCTTGTCACATTCTATTACAAATTAGACAGAAAAAACATTCAAAACTTCCTACACCAAACTGCTATTCCACTACACTAAAAACTGTATTTGGTATCACATAAACTAACTAGTTACTCAAGGCTACACTAAAAACTGTACTTGGTATCACATATACTAACTAGTTACTCAAGGCTACACTAAAAGCTGTATTTGGTATCACATATACTAACTAGTTACTCAAGGCTATAACTCTCAAGGTTACAAAAGACACCAAGAGCATATATATCAATACTACGGCATATATATCAACACTATGCAGAGAAGCGGATCTCTACAGACATAGTTGGTAAATTTTTTATCAAGAGTAAAAAATTACAGCATTTTAAAATCAAGTAGTGTGTGCAATACTAAACACAGTTTTTACAGACTAATGCACTGTCAATTGTTAATCAATTTAAATGCACAGGAATATCAGTATTTTTTTTAGATCGTTTTTATCAGACCTCATGATATTACGTTGTAATGCGTGTGAAAGCACAGTCGAGCACAAACCCCGGTAACTGCACCATGACATTGCACATCAGGGCAATATTGCATGGTTTATCATGAGTAGCAGGTTTGGAAACACCTATCTAAAATGCAACGGAACAATTTCCCACTTCACTTATATAAGCCTCATAACAGAGAAAGAGGCTTACACGTTTGGAGCAAGTGGAGATGTAGCCCATTACCCTCATCAGTGTAGACGGATAGCTGTGAATCGGATGATGCTATGAACTCTTTAATACCTTCCATGTGCTTTGAACTCATTAATTGCACATTCAATAACATGATTTAGCTGGGTTAAAAGAGTCCGCTGAAGGTATTAAGGACATAGATCCTGAGTGCAATCTAAAACAAACGTCAGAAAAATCCTCGTAAAATGGGAGGTATAAATGAATCACTGCAAGTACCTCGAGGTAAACCAGTGTCTTCCTGCTCAATCATGCCCAGTGCACTGAGTTGTTACCAAACTTCTAGGTTGCTCCCATCACAAGTATTGCTCCGTCCAAACCCCCAAGTGTCATCTATCAATCCTATTAATGAAGTTAATGTACAATATGACATGCTGTTCTTGTTGTTCCTATTCTGACTACAGAATCACCGTATCTGGTTGCCCAAACTCTCTACGACAAACAAACTCACCAGGGGTCAAAAATGGAGGACGCAGGCGCTAGCTGGGTATGGTGGAGAGCTCAACTCTTTGTTGATTCTGCGGAACATGGAGAGCCCGCTTCTCTCTGCCCACAATCCGGTTCAGCGTCTTCCGGGCAATGGAGAGCCACTTCTGCGCCTTCTCCTCTTCTCGCGTGGCAGCTCCTTCGCCCACAAACAACTCGAACTCGAACTTCTTGCGCGACCGCTCCAGCTCCGTGCGCTCCGACATGGACCTCAGGTCCGTCCGGGGCAGCAGCCGGCCCTCCGGGTCGATGAGAGGTCGCCCCAAGGAAAAACCCCGCTTCAAAAACGGGAAAGGGGCCCGGCCCTCGCCCTTGGGCAACGGCGCCCGGTCCGCAATGCCAGACAGCCGGCTGGGGGACCGCCGGGAGGGCTCGGGGGGCATTTCCATGTTGACATGATCTGCGAACTCCTGCGCCGGTTTCGAGCAGGCGAAGCCTCGGTCTCTTCGACTGAAACTGGAGGACAGCCTGGCCTTGCCATCCGCGATGGTGAACTCTTGCAACTGACAAGCGGAGGATGAAGGGAGATCCGTTCGGGAGCTCGAGCTGGAGCGCCGGGGGACAAGCTCCGGGCGAGCGTGCTGCAGGTCCCTCTTGGAGCTCGAGGACACGCGAGATGCCGACAGTCGTTCACTCGGTCCAAACAACGTGTGCGTGTTCAGGAACAGGATGTCTGCGCAGGCGAAGTCGCTCCACCGCTGCTGCATCACCACATCCGAGATGATGATTCGGTGGCCCAGTCGTCGCCCCGAGTCCAGAGGATACTCCAATGGCGGATCACCAAGTAGCAGGCCATCAATGCGGCCCACGGACCTTGGCTTCTTTGTGCTGATGATCCCATCTGTGCTGTCCCTTTGCACAACAATCTGCAAGCAAATACGTATATAATACACAAATGTAAGGAACAAAAGGCTTCATTAACTGACTCGTAACATACATTCTTGAGTAGTAGTGGCATGCTGCATAGCACCTTTTGAAAATTAAGAGTGCCAACAAAGAGCTAGTTAGAACAAAACCATGCAATTAAGTCAAGCGGTACTGGAGCTCTTTCACAAGTGAAAAAAATGACTCATTGGCTGGAGAAGCTCTCCTTGTTCAATTGACCTCAACTTCACAAAACAAAGTGCCAAGGATTCCGTTACATGCCAGTTCAGAGTGTGATCTTCAAAAGCTCGCTAGAAAAATATGTCTTATTAAGGGATTAAGATTAATCTGATTGACCGTATTGTGACAACAGTAATTCAGATGGAGGCAAATTAGCAGAATAAGTAAAGAACATAGCATGCGGTGGACAAAAACAAATAAAATTGGAGCGAATAAAAGATTCATATACATATGACCTACTAAAAACTGCTTCAAAAAACGTGAGGCCCAATTTAGGCATAAATCTTGGTTTAACGAAGGAGTTAATGTTGACTTCAGCATTGTTGACATAATGGTAGATCGAAAGAGAGTGACTGAGGGATGGGCATGCCTGTGAAGAACGCTCGCGTCTCTCAACAGACGATCGCCGAGGAAGGGAGCAGCTTCGAGGCAAGTCCACCACGCTTGCGAGCTCCAGATTCACAGCTTCTTGCGAGTTCCGGGAGGCTACGAGCTCCTCGACCAGGGTGAGATCCTCGGAGGTGATGCAATGCCGACAGAGCGGGCACGTCGAATGGGATACTAACCATGTGTCCACACAGTCCAAATGGAAGGCGTGTTTGCACTTTGGCAGCAACCGCAGTATGTCTGCGTCTTCGAACCGGCTCAAGCAGACTGCACACTCCAGCCCTTCCTGCAGCAGATCCGATCCGATCAGCCAATAAATTAACCCCTCACAGACCTAGGATTCAGGGTTTTGTAATGACCGATTTGATTGACCATACTGTGAATCAAAACATTACTCAGGTGAGGCCAAGTTTTATACCACCAGAATTAGTGAAGAACATTGCATGAGTTGGGAGAAAAGAAAGTCCCCTGCCATACGACCTACTCAGAAGTGCTAGAAAAAACATCTGCACCAGAATTAACCCCAAGCAAAAAGACCGAGTCAGATATGGATTTTAAATGACCAACTCCAGTGATCACATTGAGAGAACATACTTCAGATGGTGCCCAAATTCTATGCCAATAGAGTCTCTGAAGAACATTGCAGCCATCGACGCATTGGCCAAGAGAAAATTGAAGAAAAATTGGACAAATAATAGATAGTCCATTAATCCCTAGATCAAAAGTGCTATAAAATACATAAACGTACGAGGCCCAATTCTGATTTCCTTTCTTGGTCCTAGCTTCTCGAAACATCCTTGCCAAAAGGAGTCCACCCACGCCTCGATCAAACCACGAGCATACCTTCACACCCTGAAGAGAAGCGAAAGTGAACATGGGGAGGGCTTCCACAACGGTCCTGTCCAGACCGGCGTCCACACGGAAAGCCGCAGGGGCTGGGGCAGCGGCAGCATCGTCCGGTGGGCCCCCGTCAGCGCCCTCCGCCGCCTGCGCGGCACGCTTGCAATGCTTGGCGTAGAGCAGCAAGAGAAAGGTGAGGGAGAACATGGTGGTGAGAACGCCGATGATCACCGCAATGCTGGGGCGGAACGACGTCCCGGAGGCCGAGCCCCCCCGCGTGACGGGCGCGTCATCGGGAAAGGGCCGCCCGGAGCCAGCCGAAGCCGCCGGCCGGTAACTGTACCCCGCCGGCGACGGGGCAGGGCCCAGACCCTCGAATTTCCGATACACATACAGTGACATGCCTGCAGGAGTCCTGAAAAGTCCGCATCAGCGCATCCCCCTTCAAACTCTGGCGAGGGTTCCGAGGCCGTCGTCGTCGGGGTCTACAAATTCGAATTCGACCCAGACTGATTCCCATTCGAGACGACACCACCGTGTAACCCGACGCATTGGCAATTGCTCGCGTGTACAAATCCTCTATCTTCTCTTCGACTACGTACTCACTCCGGCAAATTAAGACAGTGCCTCTCTCGAACTCTCGAGCTTATACCCATCGCCTTCATTTGTCAGCAAACTGCAACTCCGAGAAACAAATCGAGAGATCATTAAAACCCTCGTCCCAGGGGGGAAATAAACAAAAACGTGCGTACACTCAAAACCCAAAAGAAGGCAGACCGCAGACGTCCTCACACACGATCACAGGAAACCCCACCTCCGCCGCCACGCCAGACTCACCACGGACCCCCGCCAGCTCGCAACCGGGAAAATCAACGTCCAAACCTTCCCAAGAGACAAATCAATAGTCCTACATGAGTCGACACCATCATCACCGACTTGGATGCAGCAGCAGGAGCTCGCAGAGAACCATCATAAGTTTCCTGGTTCGTCCACCATTGCTGAGTTACGAGAAACTGATGACCATTAACTCGAGGAACCCTAAAAAGCCAGCCGCATTGAAGCCAAGTCGAAGTTCCTGCCCCGCCATCGACTGCCGCTGCAGGCACGACGGACGACAGCTAAGCGTACGAGCGAGCGAGCGAGTCCCCACCCCGCCCAGACAGTCAGTCACTCAGTCTGTCCTTCTCTGGTCAATAAGTTACCAAGTCTTCCAATTTCTTCCGTCCTTCTGCCATGAGAGCAATGTACGTAACTAAATTACGTACCTCCCCACCGTCTCCTGTAAGTCAAGTTACAGACAAGACAGACAGAGAGCCAGTGCTCTTCGTCGCCGTCCGCCGTCCACGTAAGACTAAGTTAGATAGATGGGTGCGCCGTGCGCGACTGCGCGCACTCCAAAAGGAGACCGCGCGCGCTCACGAGTGAGCTGCAGACATAATTAAGCTTGTATTAACATGGCGGTTTTAACAATAGCTGCAGAATTAAGTTCACAAAATTAAGTTCAGGGGACAGGGCAAGGGCCAACCGGCCAACGGCAAAGAAAAGGAGAGCGATCGTGCGAGTTAGGGAGTAACTCAATTACTGTTGCTTCATCAATGCAGAGCCCCTGACTGACGGCCTCTGGCTGGCAGGAGCCTACGACGTCCCCACTAAGTTACGGGAGGGACGACTGTCCTCCTGTGGGCACCATAGCTCCGCCAGTCGCGTCCACGGGCTGGTCCGAGCCTATCCCAGGCGGAGCGCCGGTGACCGAGGCTGAGTTACGGTGTAGGGTGTACCAAAAAGGCCAAGCTTTGTAGCCAGGCCCGGAACGCAGGCAGCCTACGGTCAAGGGCAGGCTACCTACGGTTCAGCGGAGGCTGCCTGCGATGTGGTACCGGTGACGTGGCATTTTTAATTGCCCTTTTTTATTGCACCTGCCCGAGTATTTTTCATTCATCTCGGTGACGCTTGCGACAAACGGCGTCGTCATTTCAACTGAATGCTAGGGTTTTGCGAGTCGTTCACGTGGCTTGTAGGGTTTGGTGGGTTTGTAGGGCTTGTAAGGTTTGTAGGGTTTGATCATGGTTCATATGCTTAAGAAAATGAAGCCAGGTGGTTCTGATTTGTTGTAAGTTGCAGGTAGTCCCATAGTTGTTAACTGTAAACATTGCAACGTGTTTACTGAAAATAAACGAAGGATTTGCATCATTGAGACGGAGGATTTTGGAAAGGTACAGTACACCCAGATCTATAATACTTTGTTGTATTTGACTCGTTCTTAACAGATTTTTATGAAGATATTGCTTCTCTATTGAACCTATACAACTTTTACTGCAGATGGGCTACTTCTCTTTTGGAGGAATCACGGTCATTGTTGTTTTTTAGAAGGTTCGTCTTGTCATAATGCCTATTGAACTGCATGTTTTGAAACCAATTTATATCTCATCTACATAACCGAACATCTCAGAATTTAGACATTGTGGAAGAGGTTAACCTTTGTTAGCACCCATTTGTATGTACACCATGTTTAGTCAACAGCAAATACTTGATTGATTTAAATTAAACCATATAAATTGATGCTTGTTTGTTGTTCACACAATTCATAGTATTAGCAAATTTGAAACCCATCTTTTCCCTCTTCATTTCAAGCTTGCAAAGGTGAGGGGCATACATATAAAAATTTCAGATTTAAAACTGAAAAAAATGCATCAAAACCATGATAGAGCAAAATACCTGAAGCTTAGTTTCCATGAGCAAGAGGAGAAGTTATTTCTGATCATCGTGAGCTTTTATTAGTGTAATCTTTTAGTCAAGATCTTTTACGTGATCTCCTCCCATTCACCTCGCAGTTGACATATCGAGGACCCGATCGACCTAGCAGAATTAAAACCCAAAATACACAAACTTTTAGAGCCATGATCAGAAGCTTTAATGCAACCCACAAAGTGCACAAACACACAGGCTAGCTTTTGATGGTTCATACATTCCAACTAGGAAGTTGTGAAAGACCAGCAACAAAGAATGTACCCAAGCTAGAGAGTGTGATGAAACAAGCAGGAAACTCTGAAGCAATCCCGATACCTGAACCCTTGCTGTGCTTGAAAACACTACAGTAGTAAGAGAGAACATGGATTGCACTGGCTCTTCGTCAACGCTACCGCATTTACTGCAAATGGAAGTAGTTGGCAACT
Source organism: Rhytidiadelphus loreus (assembly GCA_947034895.1). Lineage (NCBI taxonomy): Eukaryota > Viridiplantae > Streptophyta > Bryopsida > Hypnales > Hylocomiaceae > Rhytidiadelphus > Rhytidiadelphus loreus. Next base: position 47,820,442 of record OX344761.1, on the reverse strand, counting down.
TGACTGTATGTCCTATCCGGCATTGTGATCGAGGAGATTTCAACTTAGCTTAACTTTAAGCTTTGTATTTTGTCAGTAAAAAAGCACCTCACCTCTCACAACACTCTCCCAAGTTTATCCCAACTCTCACACCAATCTCACCGAGTGTGTGTACAAATTCACATGTCACCAAGTAGTCCTGAAGATCACAAACATAACTCTCCCAAGTCGTCCAATTTTGCATATCACTTGCAGCCCTTCTAAACCCTAAACCAACTCGCAAAAATTCACAACTTTTAGCGAAAAATCCAAACCCTGCAAAACGGCTGTTGTGGACGATAATCGAAGCGCCACACTGTCTGTCGCATGCCGCAGGCGCAGTCTTATGGATGAATGAAAAAATATCGGGCACCTCAAAAAAATTTGTTCAGATTGAGCGGCTATGGGAGCAACTTTGATTTGCAGGTGGCCTGCGCTTGAGCAGCAGGGCTTTTTTTTTTGGCCTCCTGGTGCCAGTTTGCACCAGGAGATGACGTTGGGCGAATTGACAGTTCAAAAAAGTGGGATGAAAAGTGGGTTTCATCGCCACGTTGGCGGCTGCTGTTCATCCGGTGGAGCCAGGGTGGCGAAGAAGACGGGGTGATGTAAGCCCGTGTCGCCAGGGCTTTAGGGTTATCACCCCTCCTCCGTGTGATTTATCGCCCACTACTTCTGCATTTGCGCTCAGCGTCCGTCCTTGAGCACGTTTGATCGCCATCAGTGCTGCCTCGCATGGGAAGTTATCGCCTGGAGGTGCGCTTGTGAAGCACTTGCTGTCGCCACTACCAAGGAGAGGAGTGGTCATTATTTTGCCATTGCTGGCGAGAGTGGGGTTTCATCATTCGCCTTGAAGTTGTGGTAGTGGAGGGGACTTCCATCGAGTAGCCCCATCACCAGCATAGGAGCAGGAGCAATACGAGTAGTTTCAGGGAGTGATTCTTCCTTGTTTAGGGTTGTAAATTTTTAATTTTTCATGTTTGAGGCTTTAATTGTTGCGTAGTTGTTATTATGGATAAGCGCCGCTTGCATGGATCCAGTAGGGACCAGTGTTTTTATAAACAGGCCTCCGATGTTCTGTTTGTGCATTATTGGAGTGCTTGGGATGTATGCTTGCAGCAATCTCTTGCTTGTGCTTGGAATGTATGGTTGCAGCGATCTCTTGCTGTGTCCCGAAATTATTTTGTTTTGTTTGTGATTTCTTGGTTTGTGCACGATGGGGTCTGCTGATGACGGATTTGGGGATGACGTTGTGGGTAAAGCTGTACGAGCTGCAAACCTCGCCAAATCTGCGAAGAAGAAGGCGGAGCAGGCTGCATCCGAAGCTTTGAAATTCGCACGCTTGGAGATGAAACGGAAGGCCAAAGCTGTGGACCTGCGGAAGACGGATGCAGCGAAGAAAACCATGAGGACTTATTTCGAATCTAGTCGTGGTGCAGGTGGGGGGCAGCTGCTAGCGCTGGTTTTCGATGGTGTGCTTCCTGAGGTGCCCGAAGCAGAACCAAATTCTGCCGATGAATATCCAAGTCCACAATCTAGTGGTCGGCTGCAAAAACTCCAGGAGAGGCACTCTGTATCTATTGATACAGATACTTTACCGGGTTCTTCCTCAGGATCCGGTGACATGAGGGTCTTGAGCTGCAAGTCGCCCATTGTTACTGTCTCCTCCGACTCTAACCCTACCGATGCCAAAGATTTGGTGGAGGTGCCCTATAGCTCTGAAGGCTCCGACGATGATTCAGACTTTGAATCTCCTTCGAAGGGTACGGCAACACGGTCAAAGGGGCAGTCAAAGCGATCAGCAGCACAGAGAAGATACGATCGACATCGAAAATTTCAAACATTGTGGGTGGCGAAGTTTCCCTGGGTAGAGGGAATTATGGCCACAGATGGTATTTTGCACATGGTGAAGTGCAAAGTTTGTACTACGCTGGAGAGGAAGCCTTGTATCATGGCACCAAAGTCTGATACTCTGTTCAAGCACGATGGTAAGCGAGTTGCGAAGAAAGACATGCCACAATTCCACGTCAAGGCTGGGGAGCAGTACGTTGCTACATAGTGCAGACACAGGAAAAACCTCCGATTGTATTCCTCCCGACCTCCGCCAACAGTGCTACAGCAGATCAACCATTGCACGACAATGGAAGCGCGCAAAAAACGGGTCCAATTCGCTACTCTCTTCCAGCTTCTCAGTGAAGGTCGTCCCATGGTAGAATATGAGTCAAGAGTTGATTTGTACAAATTGTTAAATGTGCCTGATCTCCCATCTGCACATTGGTGTGATAATTCTGGGTGGATTATGGCCGGTTACATGTACAAGCAGGTTGTCTACGAGATGAAGAGGTTGATTGCAGCCGCACGCTACTTTGCTGTCACTGTAGATGAAGTAACTGCTGTCGACAATAGCAGTTATTTATCTGTTCATGTGTACATTGTTTTAGATTGGGTCCGAGTCCCACTACTGGTTTCCTTACAACGTGTAGAGTGCACGCCAAATGCAGATAATTTGACTAAGTTGATTGTAGATGCCGTCAGCAGTGGGGGAGGAATAGACTCTGAGAGCATTGGCCGTAAGCTGTTGAGTTTCGGTGCCGATGGCGCTTCGACTTTGCAGGGAAACAGGTCGGGTGTTACCATGCAAATCAAGGAAAAACATGCTCCATTTGTGATCGGAGTTCACTGTGTCGCACATCGCTGCAACCTAGCTTTCAAGGCACTATCAAGTACTAGTATTTTCAGTGACATTGAAAAACTACTGGCCGTCACTCATGCGTATTTTTGCAAGAGCCCGAAGAGGTTTGCGGAATTCAGACAACTAGCTGAACTCACAGAAACGAAGGGGTTGAAGATGCTGCGGAATGTGCAAACACGTTGGGTGAGTCTCATAGAGCCCCTGCGGAGGCTTCTATCGGAGTACCGCACCCTCATATATAAAATGACAGCAGATTTGGGAGAAAATGTAAAGTCCGAGGTAAGTTCATTCACCTCATTTCTTCGAGTCTGTGAATTGATTCGGTGATTTAGTGTTGTTTCTTTTTCTTATGAGGGTTCTCCTATTTGGTTGAAATGACTGTACAGATCGTGGTTCATCTGGTCGAAATGCCTTTCTGGATTGGGGTTCTTCAGGATAAGCTACATATTGAATTTACAAAGTGCCAAAATGACCTGCTGGTGCAATCCAAAGATGTTGGGATGATCGTTGGCTGATGCTGTGAATGAGCTCCATGCACTCCTCACCATCAGTCTCCAAGGCCGCGCTCAGTCTGCATAAATCTGAAATAGACAGGTCCTGAAAAGCAAGTGTGCGCCATTTGTCTTCACGCAAGGGACGGCGCAGGTACCAGTTCTTCGTGAACAAGGCTCGATGTTTCTGGAAGCGGAAGAGAACAAACTCCTCTTCTTCCTGCCACACCGGGGGGACTAGTGAACGAAACTCTTCTCGAGCTACGGTCAATGCACCCCACTCCGCCGTGCCCTGCACAAAATCGCTCCACGAGCTGCACGTCTCTCTTAGAGTCTCCAATGTGCAAAATGTAACTGGATGCTCCTGCGCTGGCTCATTCCATTCCCACGGATCTGAATACTGCACCTGCGGCACAAGAAGTGGGAGGACAGCATTCCTGAAACTGTATTCAAAGGAATAAGTACTAGCTTCGCATGCACTTCCCTCGACAGTCAAGTTCGGGAAATAATTCCACGGCAAATCCATTGAAACTACCTCACAGGGAACTGTCAACGTGGAAGGCAATTGCACAAACTAGATCACCGGAAGAATTCCAGAAAAGCAAGACAAAATCAAAACACATTCAAGTCCAAATAGATTTCAGGTGCCCGCCACTCAGAACCCTCCGTGAACTAGTAAATCTACAGCCTCAACAACTAGTGCACAAGCCTTGCAGTCAAACGTGAACTAACAACTTGCAGGGCCAAAAAAAATATGGAAAATGAAGACAACACAAAGAAGATGTTCTTCTCCGCATCTGCGCGCCAGAGATTTCGGGAGTACACCTTCAGCTGAAATGGCTGTAGTCACCTGTGGTTTTAGCAAAACTACTAGCACAAGAACAACAAGGAGCAAGAAACAAGTACAAGTGAGATGGACAGCAGTACAATTCATCACACAAGTCGTCAATGACATAGGGTTTAGGAAAAAATCTCAGTTTCAAATGCACAGCCATCTTCCAGAAGTTCACACATGGCTTCATTGGTTATTTATGACTTCACCTACCTCACATGAGAAATGGAAAACAATAAAATGTTCAAGATTAAGCAAATTTCATACCTCTAATCACACAGATTTTGGGTTCCATGTGGAACTACCTTTCACGCACTTGAAGATTTCTGTACTTGCATCTCACTTCTCAACACATTAATAGCAAAAATCTTTCAGGTCGGGTACAAATATCACATGGATTTAGGCCACCTTTGTTTTCCCAAATGTCAATTCGTCAAATTACACTTCATTATAATTACATTTTCTGAAACAGCAGTGAAGTACATGCTACCCTTACGAAAAAAAATTTAATTTCCTCTTTTATTGGGTTTCCATTTCTGCTTCCATTTAAACATGGTTTAAATCCTGAATGCACAAAGTGAAATGAGGACTACCTAGCAGCAAGTTTAACATCACTTGGATTTGTCAACAAACTCATTCAACGAATTGCCGTCAACTAGGTCCAGTTCGAATACATCCCGCTCTGAATCAAATGACATAGTCATAGTGCAGATGATCGAATCCACATCAACCCAAATAGAACCAGCATGGTCATACTTGAACTTGAGAAATCCGGGGACTTTTCGAAAGTAATTAAGGTAAACCATACATCCAGACCCTCCAATACCTGTCCTTTTTCCTTTGTTGACTTCACGATTTTGGAGGTCAATAGGCTGCCTACAATTGCCCCACCTCGTTCCAACCTTACGCCTCATTTTCTGCACTCTTCCTATGCACCAGGTGCCTTGGTCCACTCCATTCAAGACACATGTGGGCTGCATACTCTTGGAAGGTCTTCCCCTGGTTCGTCGGACAGCTGATTTCACTGTAGATGAAATTGTGGTTGTAGTCCTTTGCATGAAGTAAACACCACAATCCATCCCCAAACCCAAGAGCATTGTCTCCGTCGAAGAAGAAGCACTAATATAATCATCCGAATTATTGAAGTAAATTGAATTTTTCACTCTAGTTAACCGATCCTTAGACAAAAACGGATTAGCATTCAACTGCGATACCAGAGTAGACTTGTAAATGTTATGCCCTCCGTATTGAACAAATGGTACTACCTTATCTTCTGGAAGTACAATGCTTACCTGAGGCTCTTCCTCGTTCAACATGTCACACATTGCATGACGAGCCTCATCTTCTAAAACTGGAAGACTTGGAGAGCCATCTTCAACTATGTCTTCTTCTCCTTCAGCTGCAAGTGAAGGACTACTGTCTATACTAACATCAACAGCAGCATTTGCTTCAAGGTCAGCCCGAAGAACTTCACCGTCCCCATCTTCTCCACGCACGGGCAAAGTGGCTGGAATATAAGCAAAATGCTGTGGATCAACTTTTTCAACCAACCACGGAGTTAGAAACCAAGTTTTATTTGCACATTGGACTGCAGGTGCCATATTCAAGATCCTAAGCATACTTTGTGCTTCTCTTAGACCTTCCTGCAAGGCTGAAATCACATCATCATTAGTAGAAATGAGCGTGTAATCAGCAAGATCGCAAGGAACTTCTCCCCCACCAAGCGGATGCAAGTCAACCCAAACATTTTTCATCTTATTGTGTACCCTACCAAATTGGAGTCCGTTCTTTGTGTACTCAGTTGCTGTTAACCGATTTAGAGTGTTTGCAGTGCTTACAAGCTGATGGAAATCGTAGGCCCTCTCATGCCCTTCCATTCCCCCTATTTTTGAGAAAAATATTTCACAAGCATCACTCCCTGTCAAATGCAATGGAACTGCCAAGTTGGGATACTTCTCTCGGAAGTGAATTATTAGCAAAACAATAAAGTGGCATGACATTTGGACATCAATGAAACATTGCTGGGAAACAAAATTTGTGGCTGCAGTTAGTTTTTTGGAATTCCCTCCCACTGCATGATTGCCAAATTGAAACTATAGTTTCCAAATTCGAAAGAAAAAAGAAACTTTGGCGGCTAATACTATGCGTGATCTCAAGTCCAAACGTGGAGACAGAAAAATTTCAATGTAGTTAGAGCAAACCTGCAAGTAATACTCTGTCCCCAACGTGTGCTCTTGGTAGACCTCCTTCGACGTCCGCAGTTGAGCCAGACAATTTTGAACTCTCTGCTGGCAAATTCTTTGAGCTGAAGCCCAATTCTGACGGTCTTTTCGATTAGTGTCCTCCAATTTCAATCCATGTTGGTCACAACTGAATTTGTTATATACTAAGCCAAGGTGAGTCAATGTAACCACGTCGCATCCCAGCTGCAATGTTCTAACAGGTGAATCAATGGGGTTAATAAGTTTTTTCCCATTATGAATGAAATCCTGGTCATGCAAGCCAAACGCATTTCCATCGGAATCTAACTTTCCAGTGAAGATCCACCCTGGCCAATCCACTTGAAATCGTTGTCCATCGGTGGATTTGTACTCAGCCAACATGAGTTGCCGCCTTCAAGAATCTCCGTCACTAGCATGCCCAATTATGGGTCCAATAGCATCCTTACAATGTTTTGTCCACAAGTTTTCAATTCGACCCCACTGATGCTTCACCCACTTTGAATCAAAACAGTTGCAAGTACAAGAGACACATAAGACTAACCTGGGCAAATTGTTGTGAAGCGGGCAGACCATCACCACCCTAGCAAAACCTCCCACTTTGTCAGAACGAAAGCAATCCAATATTTTATTATAGCCTACTTCCCCGGAGCCCACATCTGGCTTGTAATTGGAGATACAGACGTGGTTGTCTTTTGGACCGCAGAATCCAGCCAGTGTGTCAAGACATTGCTCATATGAGACCCTAGATCTTACCTTCGTTTCATCTTCTGCTAAAATTACTGGAACTGGCCCAACAATCCCATGAGCTGCCTTGGCGTCTTTGTAAATCTCAGCTATTGCTGCAAAGATCTCAGCATGCTCCCCCGGCACATGTTGCACACCCTTCCGACTCTCCCTTTTCACGGTATTATAACTAGGGCCAACATAATTTAAAGCAAACAAGTCACACATTCTTCTACCTCCATACACTTTCATGGCTTGTGCAAGTGCCTTTGAATTCTCGGAGTACCTAAAACCCTCCTTCCTGCGATTCAAGTTAGCCGCTACATCTCGTAGGAAATCCCACAATGCTGGTCTACCTCCAAACGAATCAGTCCTATGCGCCTTCAAAATATCTGTACAAAACTTATACACATTGTACTGATTAGAAGCCGCAAGTGCAGACTCCCTTAAGGTAGGCCGTTTCACTTTCAGCTGCGCTATCCGCAGCTTAGCTGCCCAATGTAACAAACGCTCAATTCTAAGTTTTTTGGACATTGATCTACTGTGGGTGGTGAGTTCCGGCAAGGAGAGATATCCAATTCGTCTTCCACCCTCTGTAGTTCTTGTTCCTCGTTTTTCAACAGATTTGTCCTCCCTTATCACCCTCAGCTTAAAGTCTATTAAACAAGGTATAGTAGCGCACATGCTACAAGTTAGACCAGTCCAAGGTTCATTATTCATACACACCCTTAGACAATTGCGATGCCTGAAAGTACCATTAATATTTATAGTGTGACCGTCTACAACTACAACTTTTTGCAGCCAAGGCTCGGCATACCAGCATTGACCAGGCTTAATGTCAAATAACAAAGCTAAACATTCAAAAGATTTCCCAGCATACATAGCAATTGGTCCCCGAAAACCCCAACACATGAATAATTTAAATTGAGAATGGTCCATGGATTGGGGTACAGTTACCTGCGGGCTGTCCACCACATGACCAAAAAATGCGTGGAGTTGCCTTTGGTTTGATTGGGAACTGTCAGCTGTTGACTTAGCTGGCCTTCCCCGCTTCCCTGAAGTTGCTGCACGTCGTCCACCTTTGGCTGCCTCCAATACCTTCTCAGCATGTCGTGTCCCTCCAGCATGGTTCTTTAAGTTTGCCTCCAAGTTTTTTTTTGGAGGGCATAGACTGTAGAATTCATTGCAGACGATACACCTCGTTTTCCACCAGAAGCTCTTCAATTCTGTTGCATGTGGATCTCCTCCCACCAATGCAAAAGTTTGTTGATTTGGATCCACATCCTCGTTCACCTGGTTGAGTATGTCGACCCCTTCAAGGATCAGGCGCTTGTGATCAGCTGATGTGAGGATCACTGTTTTCTTCCCCTTTGCAATTGATTGGGGGTGGTTGCACCAATCTAAACCCTTCCTTTGACACCAACTTCTGATGTGTTGGTTGCTCATGATGTGGCTTTTTCGGAAGTTGGAAAACAAATTCGAAACTCTGTCCTTTGTGTGCTGCCCGTCCACCCCACCAAAATCCTTCTTGCATTCCAAACAGTGGAGGATGATGATTGCTTTTTCGTGGCGATCATATGACTTTAGGCACCATTCGTGATCCTCCAAGGACACCCCCTTCAACACCTTCCGTAATTTTTCCTCTCCGTCAGTGTACAGGGCCATCACCTCTCTTGACACAATTTCAGACTTCAAAAAACTTTCTTCAGTTGGAGCACTGACCCTCGAGCATGAAGGTGGATCCACCTGAACTTCACCATGGAAGTCGCTACCGATGTGGGGGAATTCCGGGGCATCCAATTGAATGAGGTTGCTTTGTCGGCTATCTCCAAGATCCAGCTGACTTTCCAACCTCTGACGCTTGTTTCCAAAATTATCCAGGTCGTCATCGACAGCAGGGATCATGAAAACGCTGTCTTCGATGTCATTCAACGATTCCAACGTCACGGCTACCCTGCAACACTCTTCAGGATCCCAGTATTGAAATTTGAAATTGAGCACGTTCTTATCCTCCAAACGCAGTCTGAGTTCTACTAAAGATTCGGCAGCCTCTGCCTTCATTGTCCCAATGCACTTAGGCGTCGCTCCTTCATCCGTGAGAGTGTACACCTTAATCTTCTTCATTGCAGACTTTCCCGAAGACTAAACCCTGCCACAATACAACCTGTAGTGCATATAAGAGAATTCAAATCTGAATTTCACGAGATCTACCCTAAACCTGCCCTCAACCAGAAATTGGAAAAGCATAGTGTGTAAAACAACAACGAAATTGTAGCCTAAACCGCAACTCCTAAACCGTATAAGAATGAGTGAAGATTTTTAGTGCAACATCGTGAAGGTTCAGAAGAAATTTGTGCATGTAATGAAAGCAAAGAATACCTTGCCAGTTGCTCGGCGATCAAGTTGAGAAACCCTAAACCACAGCAGGTGAAAATCCAGCAAACTAGTCCTTCAAACTGTCGTTGTAAACCTCTACGCCAAGCTTCATGACGCACACATCTAGCAAAAATTCTAGTAGATGACTATGAATGCCACCCAAAACTGCTTGAAAAAATCTGAATTCGAAGCCCAAATCCGAGCATGCAAGCACATCGCCAACCAAACGCAGATTGATCTAAACCCTAGGCCAGCACCTGCAACCAAAAATTGAACTTTGAAGCCTGAACTTGCACGTTCAGCGACTCCAAGACGCGCCGTAGGGAAGCCAGATTAGCCAGCCAAACCCTAAAGCCGTTGGCGCGCGGCACAGTTCCCTCCCCACCAAATAAACCCAGGATTGAATTAATGGTGACCAGCAATTAATCTAGAGCTGCTGAACTGGACTCCACTGAATGAAATTTGCTACTTGTCTACAAGTACATTGCATAGTGGTAATTGGATCCAACGGTGGTAATTGAAACAGACTTCTGTAATTGGATCACACTGCTGTAATTCAATTGAGCCTACTAAAGAAGTTTAGGGGGATCCCATGTTTGGGACCCTATTTTTTTTCTATCGTAAAAAAAAATGGGAGAATTATATAGCACCCTATTTTTTTTATAATCTCCCTAAGCATATATTCCCAATGCTATAGTAGATCAAAAAAAGGTATAAATTTTTCCTCCAATGAATTAAATTGACCCTATTTTTTATCTCACGTAGTTTTATAAAATTTCGGGAGTCTCCCCCCCGAGTGCAGGTCGCTGGGTGCTGCACAGAGGACGCGAAGGGCCTGTGCAATGGCCCATTCTAGGTACCATTGGCTTCATCTGTTTCGATCCTTCACTGTATAAATCATTTATGATCTCTTCATCTTTGGGTTTAGCAGGGTATAATTTGGATATGGAAGCCATGCTTTGGTTCTGAAGGAATTGGATTTCTGTTTTTGTCGTGTATTTGTTTTGAGATTTTAATCCGGTTGGGGTTCGTAATTTTTAGTCCGGTGGAATGATTTCGGTACATTTGATCACGATTGTTAGGGACGACGGTCGAAATGCCAAGAATAAGAACGGAGGTTCATGGCTTCACAGAGTGGTTGCCTTCTTCATTTTCTGTATTTCCGCAATGAAAAGTTTGCCATGTCGCCATGTGGCAAGAATTTGGCCTCGTTAGTTCGCCTCCCTAACCCTGGAGAATGGTCCTCCTTCGCCATTTTACTGCACACAAATTCATTCCATCGCCAAGAATATGTTCCTCCTTCACATGTGTTCGCCCAAAGGAAAAAAATATAATGTAAAGAATTCGCCCACTACTTTTATTTTCAATTCCACTTGTCGCCACCTCATAACTGTGGACTATTATCAGAAATCGCCAATTCATCACTCCACCTGGCTTCCATATCGCCTTTTCGTCCATTTCAAAAAGTTGAAAAAAAGCCCTGTTGAGCAGAGGTCACCCGCGCTCGACCGTAGGTCACCTGCACATGTTACGGTATACCAGGGCCTGGCCCTTTTCGTACACCCTAACGGTGTACCAAAAGAGCCATACAGTGTAATCTTGGAACAAGCCCGGGGTACCCGCGCTCAAGCATGGGGTACCTGCGCTCAACTACGGGTCACCCGTGCTCAAGCCCGGGGTACCTACGCTCAAGCCCGGGGCACCTGTGCTCAAGAATTTTTGTCAAAATTTTCACTGCCCGCTCTGATTTTTCATCCATTCACATGTCATCTGAATGACGCTGCTAGAAATTGTTGCTTCGGCACCGAAGTTGAGGAGTGGAATTGCTGAAGTGCATATTGCTGCTGCGGCACCTGGCCAAGTCTCGCATGTCAACCACATTCCTTGGGCTCACGGTGTTGTTACAGCTACTAGACGATGACCTGGGCGGTAGATCCCTGTTGTATCCACCTTCTTTCACCTTCGGTTTTCAATGGAGCTTCAAGGACTCCTTATTAGATGTTATAGAAGAATTTGAGCTTTGCCGTTTGTGCTCTCCTTTAGACTCCACAGACAAGTTTCTCCTATGACTCTCCTTTAAAGCTCCAGGTAAGTTAGCTTCCTCATAGCCCCAATCTCCGCGGCTATGGAAGTTTTGAGAATCGCACCTTGTTTCAATAAGTGGTTCATATTTGGAACCATTTCGAACAGACGAACAGCTCCTGTCTCTCCGTTTGTCATCATGGGAAGAACTATATCTCTGACCCTCATGAAGGGAGATAAACATAGGATTGAGACTCAGCTAGTACCTGTCGACTCAACTGTTTGAAAGAAACAAAGCTAGTACCTGTTGACTCAGCTAGTAACCTGTGCATCTGCACTAGCGAAACAAGCCCAAACAACTCAAGTTTCTTCAACATTACGGTCTTGATCTTCTGCATATAGCTAAGTAGTTATCAAGCCTGATGTTTGCTCCAGACTGGATTATGAGAACGACAGGAAGGTATGCAAGCTTTGGTTGAAGAATGCCAACGCGGCAACGCAGTCTTGAGTTGCAAGTTAAAATGAGTCGACATGTACTAGCTGTTCATTTTTTAAACATGCTCAATCTTAGGGTTTTCTTCATGGTCTTAGAATTAATGAGTCCGTGTTAGTGATCATTAATGGGTGCTTGCATTTCTGTGTAGTGTTGCGTTTGGAGCGAGGTTGGCAGGATTGGACACCAAATAAGAGTCCTGCGCGGTATTGGACTCTACATGGCAATTGGAGAAGCGTCGTCGAGCAGTGCTGCTACTGCTGGTGGAGTGATGGTGGTGGTGGGGAGCGATCGCATGGGTAGGGCATCAGGATGCAATCCACGAGGAGGTTCGGGTTTTTGTTTTGTAGTAGCGGATTGTTGGATTGTTGCGAGAAACGAGATTGGAGTAATTGTTAAGGTTGTGAGGTTGAAAATGGCATTGCATTGCATTGCTACGTTGGTCGCTAACATTTTGTAATTTCGGGTTTTTTCAGAGTTGCAAACGCAAATCTCCGTCCAGCACGGGAGCAAACCATTAAAGATCATTAAAGCAAATCATTAAAGATCATTAATGATCTTGAGTCCAGTTAATGATCTTGGATTGGGTTTGGGCAACATCAGCTTTGGTAAAGATCATTAATGATCTTGAGTCCAGTTAGTGATTTTGGATTGGGTTTGGGCAACATCAACTTTGGATCGCAGGGAAAAGAGTGTGACTCTAAATTTTGAGTCCGATTCGTGATCTTGGATTGGGTTTGGCAACACCAACTGTGGATTCGATGAAAAAACAGAACTTCGTCATTAATTCAGCAATTCAGGGATCCTGAATTTGAAATTTGGCATTCATTCATGCATCCCCGTAGTGGTTCCTCTTGCGCTTCTAAATCTGGTTGCACTTGATATACTTGTTACAAACGGCATCTGCAGGCTGATATACTTGCTACAATGATATCATGTGTCTACTTTCATGCACTTGATATACTTGCTACAAACGGCATCCCATGCAAGATCATGCCCCAGACGCTTGCCAAATTACAAGCCGCACAAGTATGAATCAAAACGTCCAGCTGGAGCAACTCAGATCACACCAAAATCGGTTGTACTCCTCCTCCTATAGTGTCTGCAATCTACAACGAAGGGCCACTGCAAGCAGTAGGATGGGTACATATTTGAGCTTGCATCGTCGTGCTCGCAGAGAAATCTCTCAAGGCTACGAGAATTCGGGACCAAATGGACTGGGAAACAAACAATAACACTTACAAGCGCACGTGGCTCCTCATATTCTAGGTTTGGCCACAAGCAATTATTTGGATTCCAAGAATTCCCAAATGGCAAGCAATCTGGATCCCAAACCCTAAGTACTCATCACGCATGCATACCCAAGAAGAAATGGTCCCAGAAACGGCGTAACTTCGAGGTGGAGAACAAGCTGGAGCCCGAGCACAAAATGCAGCTGGCCAAGGAGCTCGGACTGCAAGCGCGGCAGGTAGTGGTGTGGTTCCAGAAACGCTGTGCCCGTTGGAAAATCAAACAACTCGAGCGGAACTTTGAGGTTCTCACGTAGGATTACAACCGCCTCAAGTCGGATTTCGAAGCCATCAACCGCGACAAATGCAAGCTCAAAGCTGAGGAAATCTATCACAATCAATCCAACCATCACCTTTCACGCATTACATTCCTTAACCATCTCTAGAACACGTATGTGCGATCGTCTGTGCAAGGGGACGAAACTGAAGCCCAAGAAGAAAGAGGCAACTATTTCTAAATCGAGGCGCGCTGCGTACGTCCACAATTCCACTCCTCAGCTTCGGTGCCGCAGCAGCAATTTCCAGCAGTGTTATTTGGATGACATGTGAACGGATGAGAAATTGGAGCGGGCAGTGAAAATTTTGACAAAAATTCTTGAGCGCAGGTGCCCCGGGCTTGAGCGCAGGTGCCCCGGGCTTGAGCGCAGGTACCTCAGGCTTGAGCGCGGGTGACCCGCAGTTGAGCGCAGGTACCCCACGCTTGAGCCCGGGTACCCTGGGCTTGTTCCAAGATTACACCGTATGGCTCTTTTGGTACACCGTACCTGGTCTCCTGCACGATGATGACAGCGGCAGGGACCGACATGTCCCTGCCGCGGAATTACCTCACTGGCAGTTCTTAAATGCTCGTGGGCATGGACGAGTTGAAGTTTGGGAAGCCTGGCTAGCCTGGAGGCTCAGTCGAGGCTCATTGGAGAAACCAGCCTTAAAAGCTAGCCTGCCCTGCCTCCAAATTAAGGTTATAGCAGGTCTAATCGCTCAAATCCTTTTCTGAAAATTGCACATTGTTGCTTATGTCTTTGTACAATTCTGTTAATTTCATTAACTGCACATTGTTGCTTAAATCTTTGTAAACATTCAATGTCAGCGGTTGGGCTGGCATCATGCCTCCTTCCGCACCGCAACTAATTCAGGCCTCAGATTTGCATAGAGTTCGCCCAAAAGTTCCATTAGAAAGCATGCATGTTTTCCATGTAATTTTGCAGGTCTTGTTGGCATGTGTGGTGTTGCCAACAAAGTGCTTGAAGATCGACTTGGAGGAAGTTGGAGTAGCACTAGTTCACTGACTGCCATTTTGAGGCCTGACATTTGTTAATATGTTTATACTATCAAATGAACTCTCCACATGCAAATAGTTGCAATAGTGGTTTACATTCCTCTAATTGCTGTCCGTATCCTTCCAGGACATGGTATTGGCTATGGTGAAGGGCACTTCAAATATGCTTAAGAATCTAGAGCAGGCAGTGCTCTCACGGGCAGATGACTTGAAAGTGGAGGTGCAGCGCACGGTGGATCTCACGGTTTCTTGCACTGCGTTCGCGGGCAGCTACGAGCGAGGCAAGAAAGTGTTTGAGCAACTTCGCAATCATCAGAAGCCCTTGGCTGCCAATCATCAAATCCTCTCGATGCCAGGAGGCTTAAGGTTCCCTGACCCATCAACTATGATGTTGTCTTTCTTTTTAAACCCTTATTGGGCATGATTGAACAGGACCCAAATATTGAGGTCATGTCCGGTGACGTGAAAGTGAAGTCTTGTTGTGAGAAACAATATACTGATCCATGCGAAACTGTTGAAGGAAGTCAATTACATCCTAGCTAGCTGCAATTACCTTCTTAGATTGAATGACCGCAAGAGAGTACAGAAAAAATCTCTTCCACTTACTTGACGTTATACATGCCGTGCAGGAGTGTTTCGACGCAAGCTCATCTCAAAATTTGGCGACAGGACGATAAGGAGCTCAAGCAAACACTGAAAGAGATCGTCTAAGGGCATCAGGTCGAGAAGACCCATAGCGAATCCAACGGGAAAGATGTGTTGGGCCTCATGATGGTGGCTGCTGATGAATATGCAACTCTCGAGCGGGAGTACACACTTTGGGATGCAATCTTTGATCGACGCGTGCATCACTTTTTATGTTGAAGGCCACGAAACAGCATCATCCACATTGTTGACACGGACGGCGATGTTGCTGGGCACGCGAAAGGATTGGCAAGATCGTGCTCAAGCTGAAGTTTTTCAAGACTTGTGGCGACCAATTCCCCCACATGCAGGGTGCTCTCGGGGAATCAAAAGTTGTAAGCTCTCTACGCTGTCATATCTTCACGGTTTTTCCCTCACAACATTCTTGAACCTTCTTCTTCAGTCGGACTTCTGTCTTCAATACCATTGGAGACCATTAAATTCAAGATTCCTCAACATGCTCAGTCTCTTCTCTTGTCACAAAAATTGGCATGGTAAGGTTTAAGAATGTTAGACTGGCACTTGAGAGAGGAGATTGCAACATGTCTCGAAGGTAAACCTACAATGTTCGTACTTATTCTACGTGTACCATTCCACTACATAATTTCAATGCAATGCAATGAGAGTCGGCCACGATAATTCTGAAGATCGAGGGCGATATGAACTCAAAATCTTCATCTTATCAATATAGCAGCTTCAGTTTCTGGAGATGTTTCAACCCGCAGTGTAATTGAACACCTCTGATTCCTCCCCACAGTAATTGCACGGAATAGTTGTAGCCTACACTGAAGGAATCTTTGAACTTACTATGGATAGTCTTTGCTTTTACTGACCTTAAGAAGACGTACAGTACAATACATGAGATGAAACCCGGAATCGACTATTCCGATGTTGCGCAGGTCAATTGCGGATGATGAAACTGCAGGTCCAAGGAATTGCCAAAGCTGCTAAGCATCATTTGGCGTTCATGTCGTTCTCTTTTGAACCTCGTAACTGTGTTGGCACTATCATTGCAAGGCAAGGCAAAAGTGGGTTTAACTATGCTGTTGCATCAGTTCCGCTTTCGCCTGTCCCTCGCTATCGCCACACTCCCAAACGTGGTGTGTATCACCCTCAAACCTTAATGTGGGATGCCTTTTGTGGAGTAGAAAAAAGCTCGTGCTTGAGGATTCATCATAATTTATCACACGGCATACTCCCTATCACTGAGGATGTCCATATTATCCGTTAGTTATTCAATGCACATTCATGATGGAAGTTTCTTCGATTTTTGAGTGGTTTCAAAATGAGAATCCAAGCTCATGGTTTTGAACATATAGTTACGATGGTGAATCATGCTTAATCCGTTCCTCATCAGAACTTTAGGATCTTCATTATTGAATGTATGTTAACGATATTGATCTCTTACAATATGGTGTAAATACCTCCCAGGAGTGAGATGTTTTTGAGACGTAGAGCATCAACAGGTTGGTGAGATAGGTACTCATATACTTCCATCCGTGAACGTCCAAAAAGATCGAAATTCAAAGCCGGCTACTTTTATAGCCCAAACATCCTTCTTGGCTCATGAGATGCCAAACCTTTGCGAAATGATGAGCTAGGGGATCACTGGCCCTCAATTCCTTGTAGATGCGTTGAGGGTTTACATTTCAAAATATGTCTTGATTTAGCTCCCTCATGCCACCACCATTATTTGCCCATTTTACATAGCAGTTGAGAGAGCACACCACCTCATGTGGATTTCGCCAAATTATCAAATGTCAAACATATTGTCATTATTCTAAGTATTTTCAAAGTTGCAAGCGCTACCCAGAGAACCGCTGGAAAACACTGGAATAATATCAGGAGATGCATGCAAAATTGGTAGTTACATAGTTCCAAATAAAATGAGCATTATTACACCAGCATGTCCACTTCTAAAGTCCACGAGGGTCGTCGAGATTCCCTACACCCTCCAACCTGTCAAATGACTTTACAAAACGAATTTCTGTTTACAAGCTTTCGCAAAAGAAAATAATTTACAAATCTGCCCTGTACAAAATCGATCTGATCTGAAAAAATTGGCACTAAACCTGGATTTGAAGAAAACCTACTCCATTCACTAACCATTAAGTTAGAATCTACAGACGGCGATGTAAACCGAATCTCCAAAACCACTGGACCAAAAACTGCACCATGGTCCTTCAAGGACTCGCCGGAATGATAGCCGAATTCCACACCCCAGCAGGTAATCCATTCAGCAATAGCCAACTGGGGAGTCCGTCTCCTCCTGATCGGCAACAGCAAGAAGAATACCCACTCGTCCGGTCGAAACAGGGCTGCAACCAACTTACATGTCCTCGCTTGCTCGGACTGCAACGTGAACAGGCTGCCCTTCACACTTGTTTAATTGAATTGGGCTTGGATGTGGGACCTGGAACGAACGCACTCTTCGTTCACGCCAACCTCAAACGAAGCTAGCTGGGGTCGGATTTCTCTCTTCGTATGCAACCGATCACCGGAAAACGACGACCGAGCGACTGCCTCACACCGCTCTGTCTGTCTGTCTGTCTGTCCGTCTCCTCCTGGCTGACTGCTCTTGCCGGACCCATCCCATGGAATCAAAGTACCGGCAATGGCTTCACTCCCCTTCCATCTACTTCAGCGACAACTGGATTGAACTGGACTGGACTGGATGGGAAGAAGGGATGAAATGGAAACAGGCATCGCGGATTAAATGGGCTGATGCGCGGAACGCGAGGACACATCCGACGTCGATCTGGTGAGGGGGGAAATCACGGCACCCTTCCAGCTGGCCAAGCTCCATCTGCCCGACCACGCTCTCTCCGGTGGTCCTTTCGAAGATTCACCGCGGGAGCTGCTGCTGCTGGGTACTGGTGCATCCGCATTGCTGACAGCTTTGCCGCTTTCCAGGTCGATGGTCACCCATTCATCACCCTCCGCGCGGTCACATGGTGCCAAGTCCAGATTACGGGCGCGTGAGAACCACCGGCGTGATGGGGCGTCGCCATTCTGATCGCTCTGGCGCGTGAGAAGGTTGCGTAAGGCAATCAAGTCTGCGCTCAAGGAGGAAGACCGGCGGACACTAGATGAAGCTGGTGGTTTTCGGAAGCTGGAATTCTTGGTAATAGGCTGCTGGTCGCTGCCAGTCGTGACACGCTTGAAGGACTCTGAATTCCGGAAGAGAGATTCACGCGCGCTGTCTTCTCGAGATATCAGGGGGGCAGTTCGGGAACCTGTCGTGTAGGAATCAGAGCATATGAATTCAGCATTGGTTGCTCACGTATTATATTGGTCACAACAAAAAATCTGGACGACGCGGATTGGCACCGGATACGACGATTAGGAACTTCCATTAGCATAATCTGGGCCCCTCTCTATGTGAGCATCCACAGGTAGAAAATAACTAACTGACATACTCTAGCGAATGATGAACTCAAATCCAACAGCGATTCCCTTGGACAGGGCAATGGGCAAGGATCCAGTCAATACGATTTGGTCAATCGTGTCTCGATTTTCACTGTATGGTCAATTTCGGACGATTAAGGTTTGGAGACGGAGGTGATATGGATCGGACGATGGGTTCTTATTGCTACGTAAGTCACCCAGACGACCCAACTGACGATATTGCTCATGTTCACAAGTTACATTGTCCATGTCTATGTGCACGCCATAGCCAAAAAAACAGAGCCCTAGTTTCTGCGGAGATTGAAAACGGCAGAAATTTCCAGCATTCTTACCGTCCAATGGAGCATCGCCGGACGTGAGTTGTCGCGATTCGATGTCGCTGTTGCTGCTCTCCGAAACCTCGGTAATGGTCTCGGCGGTCTCGCCATGGCCACCAGCCTCCGCGACATGCTCGCCACCCGAATTCGACAGCTTCGCCTCCCCGACAGGCTGACCCACCAAGCTGGCGCGGCACAGCGGGCACGTCGAGTGCGCATCGAACCACGCATCGATGCAATCCCGGTGGAACACGTGCTTACACGTCGGCAGCAGGCGCAGCGAGTCCTCTGGTTCGAAATCCGCCAAGCACACGGGGCACTCGCGGGGAGTGTCTTTCTCGTCCAAGTCCTCGCGGTGCACCAACGGCAGCGCGTCCACGTCCTCTTTCAGCAGCCCCTTCGATGTCACGTTGTAGCTTCCCGATTGCGTCGTGTTGGATTGTGCAGTCGTGCGCCCAGCGTCTCCCCGTATGTATTTCCGGAGGGAGATGGACACAAACGCGAGCATGAAGCAGCCGCCTATGAGCGAGATGATCACCACCGCAGTCGTGGGGTTAAATCTCGCCGGGTTCCCGCCGTAGTAGAACTGGCCCCCATCCCCTGTCGAAGTGGAGTTGCCTGTACTGTTGTCTGCATTCGACGCCATGACGATTATTCCTCAAAACAAACAAATCTAGCAAAGATTCGTGAATGAACGCCGAACTTCAAATTCAGGATCCCTGAATTGCTGAATTAATGACGAAGCTCTGTTTTTTCATCGAATCCACAGCTGATGTTGCTCAAACCCAATCCAAGATCACGAACCGGACTCAAAATTTACAGTTACACTCTTTTTCCTGCACAGATTCAGAGCCTAGGCCTCACTAGCACTTACTTCCTGGTGCGTCGACGTCAGCTCTCTCTACTGTTGAAAAAGCTACTGAAATTCTCCTCTACAGCCAGCTGACCTGAATCCTCACCAGATGTTGTTCGAACTCAATCTGAGATCACGAACTGGACAAAAATAAATAAATAAATTTGCACTCTTCTTGCAGCACACATGCACAGACTCAAATCTTTCGCCAGACTCCACTCCTTTACCACAGCTGTGCAATCGAATTGCAGTTGATCTCAGGGGCTTGACCCACTCAAATCCTTCGCCAGGCTCTCGTACGTCGCTAGCTAGAACTTCCTAACTAGTTGTTTGACGATCGATCGCTTTAAACAAACCGACTGCAATTTCACTTGTCAGCTCGGCGACCGACGCTCACCCCCTTTGTGCTTTCGAGCAGCATGATCGAGTGCCCCAGGTCTGTGAGCTCGGGCGGCTGACGTCGAGCAAACGGGTGCAGGGGCGTGGGTAAGTCCGTTGATATCTACAGTAGGGAACCCAACCCAATAAGTTCAGTTACCCCACAATCAGCTAGCCAGCCATCAGCAGCGACCAGGTAAGTTAAAGGACGAGGACGACGCGCGCAGCACTACTCATGGCTGCGATCCGCCAAGGGCCTCGAGGAGAGCTTTTGGGGGTACGTGCCAGGTGCGCGCGGGGTGCGATCGGGCGGGCCCAACCAGACCCAACAGAGGAAAGCCAGCGTGAAGGTCCCTCCGGGATCTGGATCTGGTGGAAAGGGATGGGAAGGAACTAGTCGATCGGAATTCGGGAATTACACGCTCAACTGCACGGAACGGAACTCCGGGTCGCGTGAGCTCCCGCGAAAGGAGCTCGCCGCCTGCACTTGCGTGGTGGCTGCCTGGGGTCGCTCGGACTGTCACAGTGCGCCGTCACCACATGGCGCAACGCCGTGGTGACCGCGATGACCGCAACTGAATGGCTCCCTGGCTCCACAGGTCCAGTTCTCCAAAACTCGAACTCGGTAACTTACAGTATAGGAGAGGGCTCTAAAACAGTGCGGGCATTTTCAACTGTCCAGTAGGAGGTTGTAAAATGGATACCTGATTGTGAGAAAATGGACTCTTGATTACATCAGAGTATGATATGATTTGGTTTATACTTCTTCAATGGATGATTTAAGAGCCACAATGGGTTCTTTCCTAACTAATTGGATAGGTGTCTATTAATTTTATTCAAAATAAGAATTGGTTGTTCAACTATCTTCTTACAAAGGTTAAAAAATCTGAAATAATGATTGATTCAAGCATTCATTTCAGTTTTAGAAAAGGTTGCTTATAGAAACCATATTTGTTACTTTTCACATGTTGCAATGCTAGTTTTTGAACAAAACCATATTTTTTTCAAAACCAAGCATGTGTGGTTTTTCAAGACCTAGGAATCACAAATAGGGACCTATGCCAGATTTCGTTTGAAAATCCATAACTAATTCCATAAAGCTCTGAAAAATATGAAACAACTTGGATTAGATGCCAATTCTACTTGTCTATGAAGGAAAATTCACTGAAATTTTTTTTGAGAAGTTTCACCTGCCTAAAATTCAGTTCCAGTGCTTAGATGGTTGGTTTATGGACCTTCTACCTTAGGGGTAGTCACACCTTCTTCACTTTGCATTTGGAGAATGGAGAATGGAAAGGTGGCGGCTTGGGGTTGGCTTCATATTGGTAGAATATACTTAAGTGCTTATATCTTCCACACTCCTAGTCTTCACCTCTTGAGGTGAAGGTTGGGAGTATGGAAGATTTAAGCACTTAAGAAGATTCTTTTGTGCTCTACACTTTTACCTTTCATTACCGCTTTACCTTTGTTGTTGCCGATTTTCCTCCAACTTTATGTCTAATCTTAGGTTTAGGTAAGTTGCTTCTCCACTTTTTTCATTCTCCACTCTCAACACATCTTTTAGGGGTGTCACACCTCCTTCACTCACCACAGCTTCCCATTGGCTCCTCCAAACCCTCACCAACTTCTCATTCTCCATTCTCCAAGTGCCAAGTGAAAAAGGTGTGACTACCCCTAGTAGGGGTATTCACACCTTCTTCACTTGGCACTTGGAGAATGGAGAATGGAAACGTAGCAGCTTGGGGTTGGCTTCATGTTGGTAGAATATACTTAGTTGGATATATCTTCCGCACTCCTGGTCTTCACCTCCAGAGGTGAAGATTGGGAGTGCGGAAGATATATCCAACTAAATATATTCCTTTGTGCTCTACACTTTTACCTTTCATTGCCGCTTTACCTTTGTTGTTGTTGATTTCCCTCCAACCTTACATCTAATCTTACATTTAGGTAAATGGATTCTCTATTTTTTTCATTCTCCACTCTCAACACATCTTTTAGGGGTATCACACCTTCTTCACTCACCACGGCTTCCCATTGGCTCCTCCAAACCTTCACCAACTTCTCATTCTCCATTCTTCAAGTGCAAAGTGAAGAGGTGTGACTACCCCTAATTATGGGAGTTGGCGAAGTTTGCAAGTTAGGCCTACTTTTAACCATTTAACACATCTTCCAAAACGGATGAACTTGTTAAAAGGCCGGGCAAAAAGTCTTGGGTGGCTTGCAAAATGGAGGGTTTTGCAAGCCAAAGCACGGCTTGCAAATTGGCTTGCAAACCACCAGCGCTTTCCTCCAAAGTACAAACCTTTAGTGCTGTAGCCCATTGGTGGACCTTGCAAAGCAGTCCAAATTTAGAAACTTATCCGTCTTACAAAATGCAGTTATAGCATGCAATGGGTGGGGCGGTTTGGCTTGCAAATTGGATGGCCCGGCATTTTGCAAGCCAAACCACTCCGCATTTTGCAAGACGGGTGGTGATGCTCTTAGGAGTAGTCAAACCTTCTTCACCAAGCACTTGGAGAATGGAGAATGAGAAGTTGGTGAGGGTTTGGAGGAGCCAATAGGAAGCCACAGTGGGTGAAGACAATGTGACACCCCTAAAAGATGTGTCAACATTCAACAAAGGAGAGTGAAATAAATGCAGAATCCATTTACCTAAACGTAAGACTAAATGTAAGGTTGGAGGTAAATTGGCAACAACAAAGGTGAAAAGTGGTAGTGGAAAGGTGAAAGTGTAGAATATAAAGGAATATTCTTATTTGGATATATCTTCCACACTCCCAATCTTCACTTCTAGAAGTGAAGACTAGGAATGCAAAAGATATATCCAAATAAGAATATTCTATTGTGGAGGGCTAACATGAAATCAACCTTAAGTTGCCATATTTCCATTCTCCATCTTCCAAGTGCCCAATGAAGAAGGTGTGACTATCCCTAATAGCATTAAAGACCATAGTTGATTCTAGGGGCAGGCAAGACAATTTGTAGTCTTAAGCAAAACATGGAAAAAAATACAAAACAATGATGCATTCTAGAGATTTGACCTAACCAATGGATTTCGCATGAATGCTTGGGGTTTTGCAGAAATGCATGACAAGTTTTGCATTTAATTTTGCATTTATTTTTGTATTTTCAGCCAATATTTCATTCATTCTTTTACCCTCAAAATTGCATACTAGCACAAATTGTCATGATTCTTGTTCCAATGCATTTAGTTCACAATTCCCCACACTTGCCTACTTTTGTCTGTATCCAAATTCATTGTAAAACTCTCTCTACCAATAAAAAAAAGTGTCAATTTTGAACAAGAAGTGGTCACCCAATCCTTAAAGGATTAACATTAAAAAGGAAAGGGCAAAATCGTGAAGTCTCTCTCTCCAAATTCCTCATTTGGCATTGAAAAGTTCTCCTTTGGAACTTGTCACGACCTCTAGATTGGTGTACACCAGTAAGAAGACATGAAATGTCAAAAAAATACCTAAAAATAGTACAAATATATTTATATAAAATAACCCTTTTCATGTAGACCTCTAGAATTTTAGTCAAACCACGTCAAAATTTGAGGATTTCTATTCCCTCATAGGAAAAAAAAATGTGCTTGAGATCATTGGGCCTTCTTGGAGACCCATGACTTCTCATTTCATGTGTAAATTCATTTTTCAAGGACTTCTCAATTTTTGCCAATTAAACCCTTCAAAAATTTGGCCTCTTCACCTATGGATTTGGTGTTAATTGGGCCTTGGGAATTGATGAGGAGGCTAACGTATTGTCATTCCTTCATTATTGAAAATTTGTGAAAACCACTTGATGGGGTTAAAAAAATGAACTCGTGTACAATTTTCACTACATTATATTGGAGCACTAAGAAACTGGGTCTGGAACTAGGATCACAATTGAAGAGAGGTTAATATTTGATTAATTTGCCTACCTTCACTATAATTTTTTATTTATTCTCTTGTCATGCCTTTGATTTTTTTCTTAATTCCAAAGGATTGGGATCCCAGTTAACTTAGCAATTGTTGAAATACACTAGCAAATGTTGAAATGATGAATATGTCCATTATTATTGTTGAAAAAGGTGGCCTTTATTTACCAAGGGTAATTTGACAAGTATAAAAAATTAGTAGATTTTTGGAGCATTATCTTTGAGGATCATATACATAGATTATGTTTTGACATTCAATGAGTGTGAGTACATTAACATTCACTTAGTTGTATTCATTGTCAAAGGCTTGTTTTAGAGAAGAAAGACATACATTGGAAGGAAAGTGTTTTTATGAAGACTAGTACTATTGTAAAAAATTCTCTTTGGGATGTTGGCAATTCTTTATTGATGATTGTTAATTTGTGCAAGATAGAAATGAGTACAAATTCAAACATTGTTAGAAAATCTTGTGAGGCTAAAGCGATGTTAGCTCAATTAAACAGGAATTTGAAGATTTGCATGGTATTCCATAATATATATTAGGAGCAAATTGATGGGAGTATTATTCTAATTATAGCACCTTCAATTGACCCTATGTCATATTATTGCTGTAAAAGATTCTCTTTAGCCTATCTTCAAGGTTGTAGAAATAAAACAAAAGTTCTAGGATTTGAATTTGGATGGGCTAGAGGATTCATAATTATACATGATTTTAAAAATCTTAGATAGGATAAAAGACAAAATAGGAGACAATTGAGAATTATTGCCTTGCAAATTTGTTAGTAGTACTAATTATATTATGAAGCATTGATATTATTCACCATTCAAGGGTAAGAAAGAAGGATTGTCTCAATAGAAAGTGCAATGAAATGTCATGCAATCAAGCACTGGTATGGGGTTTGAAAGAGTGTAAACTTGGGATCTTGAAGGATGGATAACACATCATTAACCCCTAAAGGACCAAACTACATTATTTGACAACATAGCGATTTTGGGCAGTTCACTACAAATGAAATTTTTATTTTTTTTCTTTGAAATTTCCACACAACATGTGCCCAAGGAGTAGCTTTAAGTCTCAACAATTTTCATAACTTTTGACTACATGGTTCAAAAGTTATTGCATGATATGTAATTTTCAATGCTTGGTGGGCAGCCCAAAAATTTCTTCAAAAATCACTTTTCTTCAAAAATAAAAATTCAAAATTGGTTCTTTAGATTTATATATACATGGAAATCTTTGAATCACTCCATTTTGATTTATGAAATTAAATTTATGAAGTGTTCTAGTTTGCGGGCAGTTATAGATTTTCAAAGTTTCCTAACTCAATTTTTAATATTATTTGAAAAAAATAAAATTATATGATGTAGATTATTTATTACTACATTACAAACATTGGGATTGTAATTTTTCAATTCCATAAATAAATCGTCAACAATTTTTTGTATTTTGAATGATTCTCTACTTCTTTCTACTTGCTTATTTTTTTCAATATGTTCTACAATTCCAAATGATTTGAGATTTTTCAAGCATGCAGCCAACTTGATTTGAAGAATGAATTCAAAGAAGCACCACCATTTTGGACATTTTGGACAAATGTGACCTTTTGAAGTGCAGCTGCACGGTTTTTTGTAGGACCAAATAAAGGATTTTTATAAATTCAAAAGCTAATATCTTGCAATCTACGCGGTGGAAATTTCTGAAAAAAAATTCACGTCTTTTCAAACTAGAGAAATATAAGATCCTACGGTTATATGTGTCCAAATTTTTTTTCCTTTTAAAATTGAATACTTGTATTAGAAATGGCACTTTTGGAGCGTTTTTGGTGAAAATTGATAGTTTGTGACCTTCAGATGTTAAAGATAATTGGTATGTTTTGTATACCTACAATATGTCCCTAATATTGTTATTGCAAGCTTATGTTTACATAATCTTTGTATATTACGGAAAATGATGACTTTGACATGGAGTGGACAAAAGAAGCGGAAAAAGAATTGTAGTAACTGGCCAAAGATATTTATAGAAATTTTATAAAATATTGCTCCATTCTATAAAATAAAAAATCATTAAATAAATGAAGAAGTTACAAATAGAAATCCCAAATGATAATTGCATCGAGGAAGAACATGAAATAGAGATAGGTGACAACAATGATCGTGACCCATTTCTGAGCCCATTTCCTACCACATAAACAATTAAGCATATTTAGAGTATAGATATATTGAGTGGAAAAACTTCCCATTGTAGAAAAATATATTTCAAAAAAATTCTGTAATTTTTACAATCTTATTTTCCAAAACCAAATTATCATGAATTTTCTAGGTGGAGATTATATTTGTCCTATATTGATTATATAGGTTGTCATATTTGTGACCAAGGGTTGGTTGCAAAATCAAGAATCTTGATAGCCAATCGCAATGCACCATAATTGATCATTTGTTCATCTCTACCTTCATAGAAATGCACCTTTTTACAATGCAAGAATAGAAGGTTGGCTGTGAATGAATGATCTACTTTACAATCTCATTCACTCTCCGACTCCACCTTTGAATGCATTTTAGAAAACATTCACATTGCTTAATCCAAATATTCCACACAAAATTTAGGTAAAGTAGGAGGTTTACTATCGCCCATTTAAGACTACCTACCTCATCAATGACAATAATAGATATTTCAAGGAGCATCTCACTCAGTCCTAGATAGGGGATACAATTAGAACTTGGTCAATTTAAAAACCTCCTACCTTAATTTGAAAGTAAAGTCTCTGGTTTGTTGTAAGAAATAGCATGTTGAGGGATCAATTATTTTTTAGGAGTCTCTTGTTTCACATTTTCAAAAATATTTTCATAGTGGGATGGTTGGATATTGGTCAACCATGCTCAATCCAGGGGCAGTCTTAAAAGGACATTTAATTACTTACAATGCTAAATCTAACTTTCATTTTTTTTTGAAACGTCAACTGACTCACATTTTGAGGAGTCTCTTGTTTCACATTATCAGAAATATTCTCATTGTTTGTGGGATGGTTGGATATTGGTCAACCATGCTCAATCCAGAGGCAATCTTAAAAGGACATTAATTACTTACAATGCTAAAGCTGACTCACATATATATTTTTTTAATTTTGAAACAAATGAAACATGATTTCATTGTCAGCTGACTCACATTTTGAAAGAGTCTCTTGTTTCACATTATCAGAAATATTCTCATTGTTTGTGGAATGGTTGAATATTGGTCAACCATGCTCAATCTAGGGTCTATCTTAAAAAGACATTAATTAATTACAATGCTAAAGCTGACTCACATTTTTATTTGTTTTTTATTTTGAAACAAATGAAACTGGATTTCATTGTCAGCTGACTCACATTTTGAAGGAATCTCTTGTTTCACATTTTCGAAAATATTCTCATTGTGGGATGGTTGGATATTGATCAACCATACTCAATCCAGGGTCTATCTTACAAGGACATTGATTAATTACAATGCTAAAGCTGACTCACATTTTGAAGAAGAACCTGTGTCTCCTTATCCAAATATGCAATGAGAGACTCCCATCTGTCCTCCAATGGGCTCCATTCTTATGATTACGAAACGGATGACTCATCCATCACATATAATAAGTAAGCTTCAGTTACTATAACATTAGCCACTCCAGAGGTCCTGCCCAATTTTTATTTGATGACATGTCCATGTCCAGAACAAGGACAAGTGTCCTGCCTGGTGTGGCCGTGCTAAGCTTAACATTCTTTCAATCCCGCATTCAGTTCCTTTCAGATTTGCTTTTGACAACAGAAATCCAGAAGCCCCGATGGACTGTCCGTCTGCACAGGCATGTGTTCTGAAGCTGCTTCTGTGGTAGCTAAGCTTAAAGGATAGCCGTACTAAAGCTTAGAGCCACTCTCCATTGGGGAGCTGGACCTCCAGGAGCCGGACCTCCCCGAGACCTCCAGGTCGGAGTCCAGCCACCCTCCGGGTGGTCTCCATTGCACTTGGAGGCAGACCTGGAAGGGCTCAAAATAGTTTCGTTCACCAGTAGAAAGTCAGATTTTGTCCCCCTTTAAGCGCAGCACAAAATTTGGGTCTTGAAATAGGGGGTCCAGGGGAGGGTCCAGCCCCTCCAGCCCTGCGCGGCCGATATGCGCGGGCTGGAGCCTGGACCTCCAGCCCGGACCTCCAGGCCAGAAGGCTATTTCAATGGAGAGGTCCTGGACCCTCCGATCCTGGAGGTCCAGGACCCCAATAGAGAGGCGCTCTTATTAGGGCCTCCTCACATGCTCACCCGGTGGGCAAACTTTCCTCTAATTCAAGCAAGAAGACAAAAGTGGCTCCACCGATGGTCTTGCCGGGGTGGGCAAGCAAGAAAGGAGGAGGTGAAGTTTCACCGATACCGGTGGACAACCTCATTGGTGGAGACTTAGTGGAGACGAGGGAATTTAATACGTGAAAACTTTTTATTGTCTCCATCCCCACCCACCGGGTCCACGTGAAAGTGCAATGTCTATTTTTCACTGTAGCACCCACTGTGAAAGTTCTCCGATGACCGATACATGTGAGGAGGTCCTTAATAAGAGAACTTTTGAAAATTCAGTATAATGATTAATTGAAACTTCTTCAGCAAGTCTATATATATTATTTAATTATTGATCCATGTAGAGTACGGTATTTCTTCTTCTTTCTATGTATATATGTTATTACACGATTTTCCTTGAAGCTCCCTCAATGATTATTAACCCCAAAAGGTTTATGACTTTGTCCCAAGAAAAACACTTCAAAACGGCTATCATTTTAAATTTTGGCTTCCTCCCCGGTCCTTGCTTCCCGCGAGGGCAGGCGGATTGTTTGGAACAATGGTGGCCCTCCCCTCTGCTCCTTCATTTAGCTTTTCTTTTTCTTTTTCTTTTTTTTCTTTCCCTTGATGCTCGTTCTCTCTTCTTGCTCCACCCTGCTAACTTCAGTTGTTTGGCCACGTTGTACCCATTTTTTTTATTAACCCCTAAATGCCCAAGGCATGTTTTCAGCTTCTTGAAAACTGCTCTAAATTGAACAAAATGCCAACATTTTGATAAGATGTTTCAATTTTTCTGAAATTGTAACCATACAAATTCAAACTAGACTTGTTAGAGATTGCATAGGAAAAGAAAGCACAACAATATCACTTATGAACTGAAAGATTATAATGTTTGATTATGAGGGTGCTAAAATTGCAAAAAGAAATTGAAGTCTTTTTTGCAAGTCAAATCTAAAAAGTTGATGACCAAAAAAATATGAGGTTAACGGGCCTAACTTGAAGAACCCAAATCAATTTACGACTTCTCAAAATTCACTCTACAACTTTTTTAAATGAATTTAGAATGTGATTTTTTCTCCAAGATCTAGTGTATTTGAGGCTCATTTCCAAGAGCTCTTAACACTATGGAAAGTCAAGATTGCACAGGGTACCCGTGCACAAAATCTCTTATAGAAAAATCATTGTCATTTATTTTCAAGATTGGACTTTTGGAGGCAAAACTAGACTTCAAGAAGAACATTTAAAAAATATAAACTACTAAAAATAGAAAATTGGCTAGGATTTATTTAACTTCAAAGTTTTGCAAACACCATATTTTGGTGCCTCGGGCATTTAGGGGTTAATGTAGTGGGTTTCCCATTTGTACAAAAACAAAAACAGCTATCATTTCAAAGGCACAGAGCTATAGTGGAAAATTAAAAAATAAAATAAATTGTTTCATTATTCCACTATTATAAGACTTTGCATGCGAATGTGTTTTCCAATTTTTAAAATTTTTTTAAAAGTCTTGAGCCATTTTGGATGTAAAATATTAGTGTGAAAGGAAAATATTTTCTTGCACATTACTTTACTAGGTATTTAGAATTTGAATCCCTTCAACTTCAAGGTTTGAGGCTTAGATTTGTACGGTGAAGAATTGAGTTGCTTGTGTGCAAAAAAATACTTCAAATAGGTGTTATTTTTTTTAATTATTTTCATTGTTCAAAAACTTGTACTCCATAATGCAAAAGGTGTCACAAGATGGAAGGGAAAATTAAGTTATTCCTAGTTCTAAAATAGAATTGAAACATGTCTATCCTAATGGCAAAATTATTGTCGCAAGTGACGTACACCCTATAGATGTTTCTGTTTTGAAAAATTATGAAGACTAAACTTGGAAAAGAATCCTATTAAACATGCCTAATTGCATAGAAAACAAGACTTCACATCACATGTTTTTTCAGCCCATTGAGAGAATGTGAGTTTCTAGACGTTCCTAGCATGTGGGAACATCGTAGAACCGGCAGTCCAACGTGACTGAGAGATTGCCACGTCGGATTGCATAAAAAAACATTATAATTTTAATTTTTTTTAATAAATAAATAAATTTTATTTATTTATTATTATTAAATAACCTAACTGTCCGGCCATGGTTCACAACATGGTGAACCATGGTTAGATAGTCTCTCAAAGGCCTCATAAAACATCTAATGTCTCTTCCACATCACTATTACAAATGGAAGTCAAACAAAGCTTTCCATATAGACAAATATATACTCTATAAGAAACAAAATTTTAAAAATTAATACAAATTCTAGTATTTATTTTTAGCTACAAAACTTCAAGTATTTTATGCTTCTAAAGACAGACTTAGTTTTTTCCCCATGCACCAAATGAAGCGAATCTTATATTTTCCCAAAGCTAGTACATTCACTTACCTACAAAAAAGTTTCAAAAAGTTATATAAACTTTGACATCACAAGATTTGCCCCAAATCTAAGAAAATTCATTCTAAGATTTTTAACCTTTAGGGATTAATTGAATGAAGTGCACTCTTCACAACTGATTCATTATCAAACCAATGGATGCATTAGATGGTTTTTGAGGCCTTCGAGAGATTGCGGGTTCCCTTACTACGAGAACGCAATGAACAGGACAGCTGGCCTGCCACCTCAGCGTCCTGCGTGGTCGAGAGGCGACCAGGTCATTTACGATTTTTTTTTAAACTTCTTTTACCATTTGAAGAATTTGAATTTTTTTTTGAATTTTTGAATTTTTTTTCCGAGAGCTGGCTGTCCTTCACTACGGGGAACAATGAAGGGGAACAACCTTGAAATAGGCTCTCAGAGGCTTCAAATAACATGTAATGGTTTAGCACTTGAGCACTTAGGAATTAATTCTATATTTGCATAGATGTTAAGTTCTAATTATAGTGTTTTTAAAATTATTTTATTTTACTTATTTATACAAGTCATTTTTGAAAAATAAATTATTGAACTAAATATGTTATTCTTTGAGGTCAAATATACTTGTTCCCTATAAACTATATAATCATCACAAAAAAAAATTCTAAAAATTTCTATTGTTTCGTATGTAAGAGAGTTAATTCAAATAATTTACAAGCATGTAGATGAAAAAAAATCAAGATTTTGTGATCTTGGGACATGTTTGCATTAATCCACTCATCAAAGTTGAATGTCTAGTGACTTTGGTCCCATAGAAATTAACAATGACTAAGGTAATTACACCTAATAGCATTTGAATACACAATTTAGCAAAGGTTCCCATTATTATATTAATTGTAGGGTCGTGTTAGTAGTTCGGTTAGTAGTCAAAGGGAGATTCTAAATTCACTTAGAATACATATTTTGGACACCATATGAATAAACTATGAATTTTCAAAGTATTAAAATACTTGTGTGTTTCTAAAACCAAACCTAGTGACTCTCATGAATAATGAGAGTACATTTTAGGCAAGACTATGTAGGGATTGGTTTTAAGAAGGGGTTGGGATTATGTGTTATTTCCTTGGTGAGTGATCTTTAGCTTGTCTTTAGTTTTTTATTGATATATTCCAATGAGAACATCTTTTAAATTCAATGACCTGATTTCTTCTTTACCATATTTGTCATTTGGAAATAATGTGGATACCTCCATAATTACCCCTAAACTATTATTGAGCCTAGTTCCTAATATTAAATTGATCAAATTTTCATATTTTCTTGTTGGTAAGTAAAAGGAGGTTCTAATGCACTAGATAACAGAACATTTGAATATCATATGCCAAAGTTTATAATAGGTCTAAGGTAATTGTTCTACAATTGTTTCTTCCACATAATTATGTCCATATTGACATTCGGGGTAGTCACACCTTCTTCACCCCATTTTTAATCTTCAAAGAATTGGGATGCGACACTCTTTTATTGGTTCTCTGTGACTTGCGAAGGTCCTATTATCTAAAGATTGAAAATGGTTTCTGCAAGTAAAGACTAGATGTGAAGTAGATTTCTACATAGAAATTTTCATCTCAACCACATGCCGCTTCACCCTAGTCGTGGCATCTTCAAAACTAGGAAATGAGTAGTTTGAGCAGTTTAAGGTGGGAGTGGGAC
Organism: Rhytidiadelphus loreus; assembly: GCA_947034895.1. Taxonomy (NCBI): domain Eukaryota; kingdom Viridiplantae; phylum Streptophyta; class Bryopsida; order Hypnales; family Hylocomiaceae; genus Rhytidiadelphus; species Rhytidiadelphus loreus. Next base: position 47,788,072 of record OX344761.1, on the reverse strand, counting down.
CACCACTTGTACATCGCAAATTGCCCAAGCCCCACTACATCTTTCAAAATTGTGGTGCCAACACTTAAATAGATTGCCTCAACTCAATTGAAAGGGGTGCCATGCCTTCTTCGTGGTGGAGGGCTCCTCATTGATTCTTCTTCTCACTCCACAACTTGTCATTCTTCATAGAATGAAATTCTATCCATCTTGGAGGTGTGACCACCCCCTACTCAAGATGTAAGTTACACCACGTGATGATGGTAGTTTTTCGGTAGGGTGTGTCTAGAGTGCGGACCTCCCTATTAATGCCTACCCCTCACTTCATTAGAGTTGGTCTCCATAGGAGACCTGGACATGCGGGGGGGGGGGGGGCTCCATTGCCAAAAAGAAGACCACTTGGAGGTCCATCTGGAGCTTTAGGCTCCCATCTGAAGAATTTCAAAATGCAGAGCTAGAGGGGCCAAACCCTCCTTTGGATGGGACTATTTTCAGAAAGGGACAAACTTGAAGCAAACAATTTGCGCATTGTGGGGAGCATTCATGTAATTAAGTTATTGGGACCGGTTACATCCTGGTTCATCAGCAGAAAATGTAGGCTACAAAGTGCTCCAAGGTCGACCCGGGCGCAATGGCAAGTGCTTGGACCCTGGATTGCCCTCCGTCCTGGACAGACGGACCCCTCGAGTGCCTTGACGTCCATGCTTCCAATGGAGACCAGCTCTTATCCTAGCTTCCTTTCTTCGAGGCACTCTCCATTGGGGTCCTGGACCTCCAGGAGCCGGACCCCCCCCGGACCTCCGATCGGAGCTGGACCTCAGGCGTGACCATTCCATTGCACCCCGGACGCCCGGAAATCAAGAAGCGGGAAGGATACGTGGAGCAAGCTCATCGCTGCATCTCTTTCAGGACAAATTTTTTAGTAAGTTTACTTTATTTTTTACTTAAAAAAGGGGGTCCGGTCCACCCTCCAGGCCGTCCAGGTCTGCATTTCCGCTTTCCACGGACCGGAGGCTGGAGGGGTGCCTGGACCTCCGAATCGGAAGCCAACCCCAATGGAGATCGGTCGGAGGGGTGGCTGGACCTCCGATTCGGAGGTACAGCTCCCCAATGGAGAGTGCCTCTTCCTCCCTCCCTCCGTCTCTTTTTAGGTGACTTGAGCTTTCCTGAGCTTGTGGTCGCCCGTAAGCCCGCCCGGTCGTCGCCTCTCGCTCAGCAGTGAGGTCAGCTGGCTTGTTTGAAGCTCGGAGGCTGCTGCGAGTCGTGCTTCCTCCCGTCAGCAGGGCTACCCGCATGGCAACTTCTCCGAACCGGAAGGCCTGGACGGACGGCGGGGCCACCTATGGTTCTGTAAAGGGCAGGGCAGCCCGAGGGCATTCAGTTCAGTTCGAGGCTGTCCGAGGCTCCGAGCTCGTGCGTGTAACTTCGGGGGTCCGAGGATTCCGTGTAACTTAATTGCGGCATTTCCAATTGCTGATCCCTTCAGAAGCTACAGTAGCTGGCTGGCTTTCCAGGAGGGAGGAGGCCGGAACGAAAGGGAACGGAAGCCTCAACCGAACAGTGAGAGTTAGCAGGCTTCCCACGGATCAAGCACCACGGACGGACGGACGGACGGACGGACGGACGGAGACCCGCCTCCGTGGCCTGGAGTTGACGGAGTTCAGTTTCGTTTCAGTCACTCAGTAGGTTCGCAGAGTTTCATCGAGAAGTACTGAAGAAAGATCGAGCACCCTTCATCGAACCCTGAAACGCCACTGCAGACACAGGAAGGGAGGAAGGAGTGGTCAAAGAAGTACTACTACCCTACCGGTAGGGTAGTAGTATAGGACTACAGTATAGGAGGAGCCAGGCCTTCGGCTTCAATTCGGCTTCACCGAATTGGAAAAACGAATGATTTTCATCCAATCTGGGGGAGAGATGGACGGACGGACGGACGGACTACTAGTAGTACAATGGTTAGTTCTGGGAATGGGCACCAGTGCAGCACTTCAGTTGGTGGTAGGAAAGTAGAGGAAACTTGCCAATCACTCCGCACACAAAATTCAAATCTTTCCACACATGAATTTAGAGACTAGCATGTTTTGAAATATGGGGCATGATTATTAAATGTCATGTTACGATTCATTCACCTTTGAAAAACAAAATGCACAAGAATTTCTTCCTACAAATTGTATTGCAATTGAAAGGCGATGAACCTCAAATCTTGTTCAAAAGTCCTTGCAACCCTTCATCACACACTTGGGCTCTGATACAAAATTTGGTTCCCATCACAATTGAATTAGTAATTGAATCATGCAGTTATTATTTGGTAAATGACAATGATTGTTGTTCAGTTTTTGGATGTGTACATGTGTGCGATAAATGGCAAGTTTACTCTTTTTCACTTGGTGGTAGAACTTCAAAATCTTCTAGAAAAGAAGGTGCAAGGTCCATAGATTACAAAAGATGCCTTTCTAGTGTACATGATTGGGGAAGGACAACTTCCGGAGTTTGCTCTTCATTTGAATTGGAGCCTTTAAAATGATCTTTTTTGAATTGGAGTCCAACAAATGAAGTAAAAGCTTATTAAGTCAATTTTCTACTCTAATTTTAAAATTCCTAAAATTATGTATTTTGTAGCCATATAAAATTCGGGTTTATTACCATGTTCTATGAAGTTTTTAATTATGGAATGACATGGGAACTTATTTTATACCATGATGTTCTACACCATAATATATACTATTGGAGAATTTTCAGATTTTTTGAGCTTTCTTTTGCATTTGATATCAAAAATCTGTAATAATTTTAAAATTTCAGAAAAAAAAATTCAAAATTTTTTAAACATTGAAGTCCCAAGGCCTTTTCCTCATAAAAAAAAAACTAAAAAAAACTATCATTCTATTGCACAAAGCAAAATACTTTTTAATAGTTATTTTTAACATATTTGACTATTAGATTTTGCCCTAGACTATTGTAAGTGTAATAATGTAGGATAGGGCCGGTACCTCTCTGTTGAATATCTAATTGTTTCCAAAAAATAAAGATTGGCAAATGCTAAATATAGATAATTTGCCAATATACTTTTTTCACCATACAAAAATAATTTTTTCTAACATTTTGGTATCTATTTTCATAAGTATTTTCCATCAACTTTTCCCTACAACTACAATAGTGTCAGAATGTGTGCAAAAAAATTCAAAGACTTTGACCACGTAGATTACAAGATATTGGCATTTAAAATGAAGAAAGTGGTCTTTCAGCATGTTTTGTAATTGGATTATTGGATTTTGAATCTTTTTAACTTCAGTTCTTACACAAAAGATTTTTATTTTAAAATATTCTATGTTGAAGATTTGAGGGTGACAATCTAAGAAATCAAAATTCATAAAAAGAACTACTTGATTTTCTTTCTTTAAAAAATTATTAAATAGAAGTAGGTAAGAAATTGAAGAAAAAGCCAAATCGTTAATAACTCTAAGATGGAATTGAAGCACACTTATTCCAAAGGTGAGATTGTTCTAACAAACATATATAACCTTGTGGAACATAATATTTTTGAAAATTTTGAAAATTTAATTATAAAACGAATCCAAATTGTTATTTTCTCATGAAGATGCTTTGATTGCTCCAAAACAAGATGGTCCATAACTTTCACGTCACTAAATAAATCCAAATGGAATGTATAAAAACTTTCCAAGTAGACAAAAACATATTCTATAAGAAAGAAATAATTTAATTTTTGTTTCAAAATTTGAGTAAATCTACATTTTCTTGATGGAGAGAGGATGAAAAAATCATCATTTCTTTTTCACATGAGGTTCATTTCATGTACTCCTAGTTTTCAATTCGGTTATGTAACCTAAAATACTAAAGTTAAGATGATAATGTATTGATTTCACTCAATTGATTTTACGTTGACGGTTGGATCTTCCTGTACATTGAATAATTAAAAATAGTTAAATCTAAGCTGTATGTAGGTCTACAAAATAAACTTTTGTATGGGTGCATTTTCAACATGGAAATTTTTAAATTTTAGTGGTTCATTTTGTGAATAATCATATTAAAAAACTATTACAATTGGTCATTTTCTATTATATTCTAAGATTATTTCCTAATTTTGTACAATACTTCAAATACCTATTTTCTTGAGATTTTGTACCTTTCTAGTTCTCCTATTTAGAGAATTATTCTATACTTGATCTTCTTAGGGTACAATCTTGTTGAAGGTTTACACATTGCATGGCTATGTTTTTTTATTTTAAAATTATATTTTTCTAATTTTAAAATATTCTAGAAAATCCAAGACTATTCTTGTAAACACAACAAAATTAGCAAATTGATTTTTTGCAATCACCTAGAGCACATCTAAGTTTTGTCCAGATTCCTATAAACATCAAAGTTTCATTAGGAATAAATCTTCTTTTTTAATTGTAGACTTCAACAAAGTTGTATAAATTTTACATTATAATACATGTAGATCTTAAAGCTACTCTCACACTATCACATTTGTACTTAGAGTTGGCATCCCCTAAATGAATGGTGAATGTTTTTAAGAACATATTGCCTAAACTATATGAAGCAAATGTAATGTCCAAGTATATTGACATTTTTTTTTGTCTATCCTTTAGTGACAAAACTAATTGGTCACTTAATATGTCATGTTTTGGGTATAAGGTTAGAACAAGCTCGTGTCTTGATGAGAACTAAGGAGAGAAGAAAAAAAATACAAAAATGAAGATTCTATATTTGAATTCTTGTCATGCTATACCATAGTACTTTATTTGCACCTTATCCCTAAAAGACCCTAAGATGTTTTCAATTATTTAGGATGGGAAAAAACATTTTTTCATTCAATTTTTTTGGGAGTTACTTGAAAGCATTTTTAGTGAATGGTGTTGCATATTCCCTCATGATGGTATTATTGATTTGTCTAAAGAAGATGTTGAATCCACACATCACCCTTGTAGTGTATTTTGGCCATTTCTTGCTATTTACTCTTAATGTGAATTTCAGCCATAAAAATGATATTTTTTGAATTTGCAGCCAACTAGTGAAGTAAATTTTTATCAAGTTTAGTTTCAACTCCAATTGGTAAATTTGAAAAAATCTTGAAATTCAATGTTTTATTGGAATTTGAACTTTGGGCCTAATAACTATGGTTTGTTGATTTTCTAATTTTTGAAAAAAACGCTAACTCTATTTTATAACTTGATGTTTTGCACCATAAAGTACACTTATGCTGAAAATTTCAGATTTTTTGAGCATAATTTGTATTTGATATCCATTTTCCTTGGAACATTCGTTGTAATTTCAGATTTGCTCCAAATAATCTGTATTTTTGATCGTTTACAGAAGGCTCCGTCGAGGTTTCATTCACATTTAGATGCAAAATGGCAGCAAAGGATTGTGAAGCTTGGATCCCTGGCCAAGTGGCCGTAGATCGATCCATCCGTCCATCCTTCAGGGGTTTAGTTACTAAAAGTTCTAGATCTACATTCTTCTACCACCCTGGCCCTAGGGGGTTCATCTGGTCCTCCCTCCGAGTCTTCCGCAGCTGTAGCAGTCGGACATTCGGGCCGGAACGGAAGGAAACGGAGATCTTGATCAAGTCGTAGGACGAAGTGGACGATCGAGTCAACTTCTCTAGAAGGATCGATGCTAGTGAAACTCAGACGGACGGACGGTCGGTCGACGGACCATTGAGTGTACATCCAAATATGTTAACCACGGCATCCACCCCGGCCCGGCCCTCAGCCGCCTCTAGGCAGTCCTTGTTCATCCATTGGGATGAATGGACGGTTGAAGAGGCAGGCAGGCTTCAGCTGACACCCACGCCGTACCGTGCCGTGCCCAGAAAGAATTGTCTGTAATAAGCTTATATGACAGCCTCGTGAGCAGATTTCCGGCCAGTTTGTGGAACCGTCTCAAGACCTTCTGTTGATGCGAGCTGATGATGCCTCCAATTTTCAACGGAAGAAGGCTACAGTACAAACTAGGCTCTGTCAAACTGGATGTCACCATGATTGGTTTAATTTCAAAGCCAGCAATTGCATAGACGTTGGTCGGGTTGAGGAAAAATACTTCGAATTATACCACAGGTAATAAATGCTAATACGATAGAATTGATTTCCGGCCTTTCATGTGGACTGGATGCGTACAAATCGATCTTTCACATTGCAATTCGATTGGTTGATCAGCTTCAAATTCGTTAAAATTAATAGTGAAATTATTTCAGGAATTCGATCCAAGCAAGTGCTCGTCTGGATTGAATTAACTGCGATCCTAGTTTTCGGAACTCGGGTTAGAACGTCATTTTCATTAAATTGGTGATACTCCACAAGGCCAAAATTGGGACACATATCTTCACAAATGTCTAATTTCAATTTTAGGCCAGCCAGAAAATAGGATTGGTATAGATTTGGGGTACAGGCCTAAACCGCGCCACATCGTGAAATTTCGCCAATTTCACGAAATGGAATTTTTAAGCTTTTGAATTGTGCTCTAAATTACCGAAGCCGTTTTAACGAATTGGACCATCTTATGGGTTAATTTGCTTACATCTATTGCAACAACTCATGGCACAACTGGGAACAGGCTGGTGCTTAGATCGACAATACCGTGTAATCATAAATGTCATGGTATTTTGTTGCAACAACACGATAGTGTTATTTCAACGAGCTTACAGTGATGCATTTCTTACACCGTTCCAATGTCACTTTGAGTGTTTTCCAAAATCAGTTGCTCTTCCCACCACTTGAATGGTTGAATGTGTTTCTTGAAGTAGTTTGATGGTGATCGAGATGATTGTCTGAAATGGGTATGAGTGAATTTCGTGTGGAGGCCTTAGATTCAATGCTGATTGGAAATTCCCACATGATAATATGGGTGTGGACAATTAAGTGGTCAACGTTAAATTTAGAACTTCCATCGTATCCTCCGAAACTCCCACTTGGGTAAGTGATGGCACCGTGCTAAATTGATAGTTGTCAATGAAGTCCATCTTGAATGAGCATTAAACGTCAATTTTGTCCAATCTGTGGAATCCTAGGACTTTGGCACTTTTAGGAATCTACACATGAATGCCACTCACGTGAATCTATACGTGAATCTGAACGTGAATGCCACCCTAAACCAATCCTAGTTTTTACAGCTTTGTGTAAGTTAATGTTACATTTTTCGGTGCCAAAATATTGCCAATGAAAAAGATTGAGGAGATTGACTGATTACTCCACTTTTATATAACTTACTAATCATCACTTGGTATAAATGCTTTTCTCGATTTGGTGAATTCTGCGATTGGACACTAATGTATGAATTCTTTGTGATTTTCTTTCAGCATTCATTACTTAAGGTCTGAAACCGGTTATTGTTTGCAATGTCAATTTCGTTAAATTGGCGATATTCCACAAGTAAAAAATTGTGACATATATCTTCACAAACAAAGGTTTAACTTTAGGCCACAAACTAGGACTGGTGTAGATTTTGGGTTGAGGCCGCGTGGCTGGAACGACGACAAAGTAATGGAATATCACCATTTTAACGAAATTGACGTTGAGCGAGTGGTAAGAGCATGAAAAAACAACCAACCTCATTTTCAATACGTATTTTGGAAAATTTCAGTTTCAGCAATCGCCAAAATGTGCGTTCAAATGCTGATAATTAGGACGATCAAAAGGTCACAGTGTGAAATCTTGGACAGCTATAGACCTGCGATTTTATGGATGTCAAAGACTTGAGCTTTTATGGAAGGCTTTGGTAGTGAGGGAAGAATGATTGAAGTTTCTACAGGAGAGCATCAACCCGTGGCTTCGTCGCCACGTACTACACTTGTCAACAGCATCAGACATGTAGAAATCACAATCACGCGAAAAAGCAAGACACACATTGCATTCATTTGCAAGAGAATTTTATTTATTTACGTATTTATCGCATTTCTTGACTCGCACTCGTTCATTAAAATGGTGAAATTTCAAGAACTTGATTGGCGTAGAAATGAGGAGTAGTTTAGAGTTACCCATCAGAAAACTGGAGCCTTCCTAAACCCCATGTCTAGAATGATCTAAGATTTCAATGCTCATGGTTTTAGCTGCCCTGCTCCAAACCCATCAGAGCACTTATTAAAAAATCTAGTTTTCAAAGCTCTAGATAGGCATTTGCAAGTCCTCGTTTTCAGAGTTTTGAGCACTTGAATGTCACATATTTGGCAATCTGAAATCCCTCACTGCAATGAATAAATGATTATAAGCATTCTTCCCAAATATTCTATGTCTTTTCTACATATATATATCTATCTACAACATTTGGTCCACTATTAGGGTTGCACAACCGTTCTCCATTATAGAAATGAAGTGTAAAGTTTTGGTAAAACGTTAACGGTGGCTAAGCTAGGATTATTGTTTCAGTACTTCGTACAACATTTGATGACACAACTTTTGGTTGGGAATTTAATATCGGACGGTAAAACTCATGATTTGGGAATGTTGTTTGCGTAGGTGGGAAGTACTTTTTTTTTTTTTTTTGGAAAGAACAATGTCAATTAAAAGAAAAGGGGGGAAATAACAACCAGTCTAGCTCAAGCAAATGGTTCAACCTCACATGGAGGCAAGGATTTAGATGCCATAAGGGTTGATGGAGTTTGCTTGTGCACGGAATTTTGTTCTTGCACCAAGTGTCTAAATTTTTTTGGCAAATCAAGTCCTGTTTGTCCTCGCTACAATGTTTAAGAAAGGTAAGAAGGTGGTTCCTATAAAGCATCCTAGCATAAATAGTGTTGCTCCAAGCAAGATAAAAATTTCTTGGATGTTGATGTACTTGTCTTCAAAAGTCTTTTTGTTGCGCGTGCACCAAAGCTGCCACATGATGGTCAATCTTAAGATGCCGTACACAATGCAACTCTCAGAATTTCAGTAGGGTTCATTTTCCAATTCAGTTGTGAGGCAGTAGTTCCCATTTCTTGATCATGTAGGTCTTTTCGCCAACTCCAAAGTAAGTCTTGTCCTCCAAATCGGGTCTCTGCCATTGTGTCACTATTGTGTTTCCAAGAAGGTGGTATATAAGTCATCAAGTTAAATATGATATATAAGCAATCATAGAATGGTGCTGAATAAATTACACAATTAATGTTGTCTAATTAGACATTGGGTGATGAGACACTAAGGATGATACACATGTGTACATGATCCAAGTGCCTGCCCTCCTTGTGGACCAAATTGTTCAAGACATATGGGACATTTGGTATGGTCTAAGACGAAAGGAGCTAGCTTTGGCCACAATAAACTTTGGTTGTCTTATTTGAAGTGTCTGGACATCTAATTTTCATGGTCCTAACCATTTTGTGTCCAATTTATGAAATTTTTTTCCATCATGTCAAATATGGGCATGTTATCAGAAAACATGTCCTCCATTAATGCCCATGACGTCAATCCATTCTCTCGTTTAGAACACGATATTTGTTATTTTGGGAGAATTCCATGATTTTGGGAGAATGCAATTCAGCGCGGTTCGCGCTGATCTGCACCACAGATTGGAAAACTGGAATTTTTGAATGGCCATAACTTACTCAAATTTTGTTCAACCTGGGCATATGAGGTGTTTTTTGACATCTACGGAATCTGTAGATGTCAAAAAACACCTCATATGCCCAGTTTGGACAAAATTTGAGTAAGTTATGGCCATTCAAAAATTCCAGTTTCCCAATCTGTGATTCAGATCAGCGCAAACCGACCTAAATTGGGAGATAGGAAAACTCCCAAAATAACGAATATCGTGTTTTAGGGGCATTTGCTGCAAAGTTCTTAAAAACTTTGTCCAACTCTTTTGCAACTTGTTGATATCGGTCCTTGGAGAGAGTGCACGTTGTCGGGTAGAGAGGAGCGCGCTTAGGGAACACACAGGGTGTCTGGCTGCAGGTTGTAAGTGTAGATGAAAGGCAAGTAACAAAACTCGAATCTTCACTTAATCTTCTCTTTAATTTTCGCTTGATCTTCACTTCAATCTTCCGTTGATTTATCCTGTGGTGGTTCTATAGGGTCAAGGGTAAGGGTGTGTGATAAAAAACAAGGCCTCGGATGTGTAAAATGAGACGGCCAAACCACGAGCTGACCGTCCGAAAGATTAGCTCCTAAATTTCAAACCCATGGTGACCAAGAAGCGCCTTTCACCGGTGGGAAGAACAAATAAGATCGACCATGTGGGCCATTAACCCCACTTTGTCGCCACAAACACAAAATAGAGCGTTTACTAGATAACCACGGCTCGCAATAGGATTACAATGCAGAAATTGAAAATGATAACTAGCCTTCAAAATAGGTTGAGAATAACATAAATGAAAATGAACCTCAAGCCACAACACATTGGAGACCCTTAAAGCTCTTCAAATCTTCATCTTCAAGTCTTTAAGCCTTTACATCTTCAAAAATATCTTCAAAACTCTAAAGAAACTCCAACTTCACCCTCAAACTCCCTAAACTCCACTCAAAAAAAGGAGGCAGTAGACCTTCCTATGCTTCCACACTCATAACTTTTGCATTTATTTTTCAAATTAAAATATTGATAGCTTTTTTGATAGCTTTTTTGAGAGCTAAATTTTTTTTCTATGACTCCTGCAACTTTCAAGTCATTCTAAAACTCTGTTCAACTTTTATGACCTCTCAAAGTTTTGGTCCATAGATAGTAAAAACAAGAGACTCTCTCACCTTCCCACACTCACAATTCACTCATAAATGCTCCAAATTGAATGAATGATAGCTTTATAGAAAGCTAACAACATTTAATACACTCCATCAAAATTCCATTAAAAAAAAAAGACCTGTTCATTTTCTATGGTCAGTCAAAGTCTCAGCCCTTCTTCATAGGATGCAACAGACCTCCCTTCACTCAAACAAGCACAAATCTCAACTCACAACTTCAAATAAAGCAAAAGAGAACAATTTGAAAAGCTAACAGTATGATAAACAGCTCCTCCAATTTTCATTACCAAATTTCAAAAATCCAATATACGATGAGCTTCCAAACACTCGGTTCCCCCAAAACAACATTGGGAGAGAAGATGAATAGTGTCCATCTTTTCCTTCCCTTTTCCAACACCTTTTTCTCCACAACAAGTGTACATCAGCCCTTAACTCCCTCCTAAAGCCAACTTACACCTAATGGCCTTCATATTTGGCCCCACATCTATATCTTTATCTTTAACTTAGAAGGAAAACCACTTCAAAGACCAAACTATTTTCATTTTTTCCTTCTACAACTATAACTAAACAAAATGATTTCAAAAAAATACTTCAAATATGGATTGAAGTATTAACATCAAACCAATGCCTATTAGAGGTAAAAAACTAGAATTTCAAGGCTAATTTTACTCCATCTACAAGAACTTGAGAATGCGCTTGATAGTCGCAGCGATGAAATCAACACGACCCGCCTTTGTTGAAGGATGCATTGGCCCTTCTAATCAACGATGGTGACTACGACTTCCTTCAATAGGCTTTATCATGCAGTAATACTGATCGACATTGAGACCTTCGAAACATCTTTCAAATGTCACATCTCGGTTGCCGGGTTCAACACATCCAACCTGCAACAAAATCACCACTGCCCGAGTGTCACGTTGAAGATTCCTGTGCCATCGCCGCTTCACACGAGATTGCCTTCGCGGTCGAGAAGGCCCAACTTCTTCTTGTAGACGCTCATACAGCGACGCAAGACTTAGCGGTAGAAGAGGTTGATCCAGTAGTTGTGACAATGAAAATTCAAATCTAGGCTCCGATTCTACTTCTTCTTCTTAGGACTCTGAAAAAAACTCTTTAGTTCGGCATTCTGACTATAAAGTGGAAAACAAATATCACTAATGAATTTCAATAAAACTCTAAAGCAAAACCATTCTTTTAAATAGATGGCATGTACCTCCACAAAACGTCATCTTGAAGTTATTCAACAAAATAGCGTCACCATGAAGCTACTCAATAATACATATTATAATATATATTTATACTATGAACAAATGTACAACAGAACACCGATTAATTCTTCGTAAATATTTTCTTACTTTCAATCTAGATATTTTGTTAAACTAACCTAACGCGTTTTCTAAATAATCTTTGTTTAATGGGAAGGAAGGTCCTCAAGCAAGTTCCTTCTAGGCCCTAAATGGCCTTAGAATCTTTTCCCAAATCAAATATTTGATTTTCACAAAGATATTTTGAAAACCTACCTAATTATTCGAGATATTTTGCAAATTAATTTAAAGTTAGTTCTAAATTGTCTTTCTTTAGTCCAAAAGATGGCTTTTTACGCAAGACCAATATTTTGAGCAAATCCAATCTTCAATTTTACCAAAGATATTTGCAAAATCAACCTAGATTAATCCAAAATTACCTTAAAAAAGTCAAATTAAGGGTTGACCCTCTCTATCTTTTGAGGGACTACTCAAAACTGAAAACAAACTGCGCCATCGCGTTCAAAAGACCCCAATTAGCTTAAAGGACCCCGTACCCTACCTCTCCAACCGTTTTAAAGCGCAAATTTGAGTCACGATAACTCAGAACAAAAGTAAAAAATTTAACTTTTGGAGTTTGCGTTTTTTGATGAAATTGTTGGTCATGGGTGGTTTAGAATATTCATGGGAGTAAGAATTGACCCTTGAATCGTTCCATTCAGACACCGTTAGCTCCTGGTACGCTGGTCAATCCGCCGCCAAGTTGTAAATTCTTGTAAAATTTGCTATCAGTCCTAATTTTGGTACTTGAGAATGTCAAAATGTCTTCAAACTTGACATGGCTCTTTATTGGTACACAAAATACTATTCTAATTTTTAGTGAGATTTTACCGCGACATTGGTAATTTCTAAAAATTTACGAATGCAATTTTAAGCGGATGACTTTCCATGGAGTCATCGCGGAGTTTTGTAAAATCCCAAAACTTTTGGGCAATCTTCTACAAGATGTCCATCAACTAAGGACAAAACCAAATCTCCAATAAGGATGCTATTTTAGCAATTTCTTAATAATTTTCACTCGGAGGGAAAATTATTTTTGATACCGGGAAAATCTTGGATGATCGGACTTCTATTTGACCTCCTGGCATGCTTTGACCTAGAAAAGCACCTCTCTGTATGATCAAATTATTATTTTCTCCATCTTGGTCTGTGAATAATTTGGATTCTCAAAGTTTCCTGCAAACAACAAACCCAATTCTTTCGAATTGGATTTTGACTAACTCTGACTAGATTCTATCTTTTAACCAGTTTATTACATATATACTTATAGCTGCTATATCACATGAACAAGACATTAGGACTGGCTAACTCTCAAATCCTTACATCACTCGAAATTACTAATTAAACTACCTAATTCTACTAATAAGACCTAAAATTAGTGAAAATGTAAAGTTTTACGTGTTTCACGCATTTAAGGCTATACCTCACTATTTTGGTAAGGACTTCTACCAAAACGCTCAATAACTATATTTTTATGTACTTTTTCATATTTTTGATATAAAAATTAACTAAAAATCGCGAAAAATAAGTTCAGAGTTCCAAGTGCCAACTTGAGGGCTCACAACGGCGTCAACATGTACTGAAGTGGCATGCCACTACAGCTTCATTGGATGCCATATCATTGAAATGCCACATCAAATACCATTATTTTAAAACCATGCCATATGGTTGCCCTTCCCATGTCTTTTTCACATGTAGTCAACATTTCACCTCAGCCCCCAATAATTTTTAGAACGTATTTACAGTCAAACCGTAAGCCCATGCAAGTCATATCTAGTCTATGAAGTATAAATCTTATCAAAATGAATATCTATTGTGATTTTTCTTCTAAGATGTATTGTTCTTGGTGCTAATTTTTGAAGAGCCCTCAACAATAGAAAATGAAGATTTGTAGTGGACACCCTTGCACAAAATGTTGAATTGGAAAATCATAATCATTCATTATAAAAATCAAATGTCTGATGCTAAAACTACACTTCAAGAAGACATCATTCTTAAGAAAAGAAAAAAATTAGAATAATGACTAGTTTTAATAAGAATTTTATTCATTTCAAAGTTCTATCAATACTAAAATGTAGTACCTTCTGCATTTCTGGTTTAAATGTCGTAAACGTAATAGTAGAAGGTTAGTACGTACTTTTACAATACTATTACTATACTACACCATCAAGATAAATTTTGATTAACAAAATAATGAAATGGAACAAAATCTCAATTTATAAAAGAAGAATTGCCTCATAAAATTCCAAGTTGATAGCAATATTGTTTTTGAACATGTAAACAAGAATTTGCACTGGGAGTATTGAACATGGTTATAATATGAAGATTGCAATGTCTTCTAATATATTTGCAATCATGTTATTTTGAAGCCCTTAATGGAGAACGGAGAAAGTACAACACACAATGGAAGTGAGTGCAAAGTCATTGTTTTGTTTCCAATATTTTTTGCTGTTTGGAAGAAGATATGAATAATAACATTAGCGAAAAAAGAATTTAATCTGCAATGCAATCCAAAAATGAATCTTCAAAAATCGACAACAAAATATATTTTATTATGAAGTATTTGGGAGCATAGAGACAAATATTTATGTATAGTATATATACTATAACGCATTATACTAATGTTTTAGGACTTGTTGATACAATTTGTACTATATTGGAAGTACAATAGAAAATTAAGTCATTCCGCCGCTATTCCATCCATATATGGAAGGTTTTCGAGAAAAGATGCCAAAGAGCTGCCCTTTTTTGTATTTTTCACATATGGTCAACATTTAACCACAACCCATAGTAAGTTTCAGTAACTTACCTGTAGTCAAACCAAAATTCTCTTCCAAAGTGGTAATTACTTGTTTCTCAAGACGTCATGAGAAATGTGACTATGTTTTTTGTAATGTTCTCTGAAACATAGACATCAAATAGGACAGAAGCTTGTTATGACCCTAACATTAACGTGTTTCTAGCAACATCCAACTGCATTAAGCCACCCATAGACAAAGTCCCATTTCTTAGCTCATGTTTTAAAAAACATTATTGTTTTAGGCTAACCTCTGAAAAAACAGGGGCTCCTACTAGTGTATGAAGTCTGAAATGGTTGTCTTAGGCTTTAATTCATATAGGCTTCATTTAACCAAAATTCCTACTCAATCCATTTCAAAGAAGCCTAATATTCTATAAGTTCATTGTGCAAGAGTAACTATGGTACCTTCTATTTGATTGCCTTACAGAAAGAGTTTGCCCAATATTTCCATGCACCTTCAATGTTTAGATGATGGAATTTCCCAATTCCTAATGATTGAAAAATATAATAGAATGTTGATTGCTTTCTTTGGACAAAGAAAAACCATCTTCAACGTATTTCTTGTAACCTTGTTTGAGTTCTCTTGTTGAAGTGAATTACTCAAACATTGAACCTTCAAAGAATTTTTCATAGCAAAGCTTTTTCATGTTCCAACTAGGTCTTTGAGGTTGCAAACTGTGTTTCATATTGTCTTGCATTTAGTTCTTAGGAATTAGCATGAAAATGTGGGTGATAAGTGATTAGCATATAAATGCAAGTCTTGCATCTATAAGTAGAATTAACTCCTAGGGTGACAAGGCCATTTTTTCTTAAAAAAGCACACTCAAAATACCCATTTTCAATGCAAATAACAAAAAAATTAAACATTTGTTTCTTTTGCATATCTAACTGTAGAATCTTGCACTAGACTAGCATGAAGATGTCTTACTAGAAGAAATTTCACAAACTTTGGCCCTATTGATGACAAGATACAAGCATTTAAAGTGAAGAAAATGAGTTTATTTTGCTCCTAGCCTAACTAGATTATAAGACTTTGATTCCTCTTAACTTAAAATTTTGTACTACAAATTGTGAATAAAAAAAAATTTATGCTAAGGAATTGAGTTGAGAATTCAAACTTCCTCCCTTCTCCCCCATCATTTTCATTCTCTAGAAAATTGTTAAAGCAAAGTAGGAACAAGATAGAAGGAAAAACAAAATTGTTGATAGCTCTACAATGGAATTGAAACACTGACATGCAATTTTTTTTTAATTATTGAAATTGAGTTCCTAAACAAATCCAATACTTTGTTTTCTCAAAAATTTGCTAAGATTGCCTTCAAAACAAGAAGCTTCATAACTTTCACATCACTTATCCAATTAGAATGAATCAAATCTTTTCGCATAGACAAAAATAAAATCTATAAGACATAAATTTCTTTTTTTGAAAATTCAAGTTTTTGTGGTTTTTTTTGCTGCCAATCGTTGCCTATTATGGACTTATTGTGGCATAACTTTTGCTTTTGGAACCAATTGACATAAAAATCATATTCCTAGAAAGCTAATCTATTTTCATATCTCAAAAAAAAGTTCCAAAGTATCTTGCCAAAAATTCAGACCAGAGGTACCTCCCTAGAGGGCACTCTTGGGACTTTTAGGGGTTAACGTTTTGGCTGGAAGAGTGTAATGTATGGCAAAATTTCCCCTTTGATGATGAAAATGTAAGAACTCATGCCCAAAGCCCAAAGTTCTGTGGATCCTATGCTTGCTGCTGATTTTCTGATTTTTTCTTAACAGTCAATATCTTAATATTTTATAATTTTTTTGCCAGACCAGGTTTCCTATCTTTCATAAAATTCTAGCTGCCAGCATTATACGAGTAGGGCAATTTTGCACTCAACTTATGGGTTTCTAACGACAATCAACAGAAGAACAATTCTAAGCACGGCAAGTGTACTAGGGACAATTGAGGGGGGCAGAAAACCCAAGAATCCCAAATGAGCATGACTTGGCAAGACAATTGAGGCCTCCACAGCGATGCCTCAATGATCAAAAGTGAACTTGGGACAACCCAGGGTAGCCTCTATTTTTTAATCAAAGAAAGCGAGTTTGCCGAATTTCATTACTAATACATATGGATTATATTCCCCGTTCCGAGGCAAGTGCAGCACAGTAAAAACCATCTCATTCGGGTTCTGCATGCGAAAGCCCAAACGAGATAAAATTTTGCTGTGGTGTGGCACAACCAGCCAGTACGCATCGCTCCACTCAAGATCGTAAAGTCACGCTCCCTTACAAATTTCGAGTAAAATCCGTATGCATAAGTTTCATTATTATGGCCTGAAACAGGGTATTCATCGTACGCTGAATACAGACACTTTCAAAGAATGGTCATCAACAATGACAATCAACGCAGCACCAAAAAAGCTTTCCACATGCACAAGGACACGCACCTAGATTTATTCGTGAAGTCAAAATTACAACTTTACAAAGTAAAGAAAAGCTCAAGGTAACCCAATGCCGACAAATTCTATGGCCGTGCTAAGGGTTACGCGAATGCGGTAAAAGTTCAGCTCGTTTGTGATAAGTAAACGTGCCACAGTCACCCAAAAGGAACTGGAAAATCGACAGCTCTAGACAAGAGTACCACCGCAATTAACTATACTTGCGACGCAGAGGCTAATCGACTGCTACCTGGTCGTTGAGGCGCTCTTGAGTTGGGAGAGGGAGATAATGGGGCGATCCTTTGAGAGTACTTACGTTTCTCCTCTCGTTTCAGTTGAAGTTCCTGCTGAAGCTCCTCTTTCCATAACCTTTGGCGCTCACTAGAACTCAGACCAGGACTGCGCGAAGGCTGCTTGGCATCATTGAGCCCTTTCAGTTCATTCAACCTCGGGGACGGTATCTCCACGAGAGGGTTGGAGCTGGCACTCGTCGACGGAAGTGCATTTCCACCTGCGCTGTCAGAGCTCACGCTGGTTTCACTCTCCTGGCTACTGCGGATACCCGCAGACCTTCCGCTCACAGTACTTGCATTGCTAGGTGACTTGCTTGTACTTGGGGTTGATTGCTTGGCAATAGCAGGACTCAAAGGGGCAACAACACTCTCTGCTGGCCCTGCTGTGGTTCCGTTCTCTTGAAATGCAGATGCCCTCAACGAATCGTTGAATTCCTCATACAGGGGTGTTTGCAACTTTCTTAACTCCAGAGCCTTCTCATCTAGAAATGCACGAATTTTACTCTCCGTGACTTCGTCTTCATCCTCTTGTCGTAAGGACCAACCCCTCTCACCCACGCTCTGTCTTCCAATGGCAGGGTTTTCCGATATCTCTGAAACATTTCTAGTCGAATGCCTTACAGAGAATCCACCATTTGTTGTCAAATTTAAACGCCACTTGCTGCCATCTACGTATGAAGGCTCTGAAATAGGGTTAAAACTCTCGCTCCATGTGTCCCGTCGGACTGAGTCCAACCTCACAGAATCCCCCATAGAATCTAGCCTCACGGGATCCCTCAGAGAATCCATTCTTACAGAGTCCAATCGCACTGAACAATTCAGATCCTCACCATTTGTGTTTCCAGCTCCGCTCATGCTCAAATATTTTTTGTAGGATGATAGGCGATCCTTGAGGGAAAAGGAGAGGTCTTTCACAGACACACCACCTGGTCTCCAAGATCCCAAACCATTCGGCCTGAAAGAACCCCTCCAGGAATTTCGCAGAGACATTGACGTCCTGACACTGCATCCATCGTTGGTGGGCTGCAAATGCTCTTCCAGTACTTGCCGACCTTCACCACTTTCCTGTCCATTGTATATTTCGTAATTCTGTACAAACGGGTGCTTCAACATTTCACCAGCACTCGGCCTCAGCCGAGGCTCTCTCTGTAACAGTCTCAATAGGAAGTCTTTTCCATCAGTGGACAGATGCTCAGGAATAGGAGGGTGCGACTTGGTGGTGCCAATGTGAAAAAGAGCCGCAACTTCTTGGAACTGCTGACTCCAGGGGGGTTTGCCAGTCGCCATCTCTATGACGGTACATCCGACACTCCACATATCAGCTTGCCAGTTGTGTCCAGTCTGCCGAATGACCTCAGGGGCCATCCAGTACGGGGTCCCCTTCATAGATTTTGCTTCGGAAATTGTAGCGAGCTCGACGACTTTCTTAGATGCACCGAAGTCAGCAAGCTTAATGCATCCTTTGTTGTCAACCAGAATGTTCGCACCCTTAATGTCCCGGTGCATAATGTGGTTGCTGTGGAGATATTCCAGTCCCAGGAGCAGTTGGCGGGTATACATTCGAATGACAGTCTCCGTAAACGAGCCGAACTTGCCAAGGAGTGAGGCAATAGACCCTCCAGGAACAAATTCAAGGAAGATGTTCAGAGCTTCCTCCTCTCGTGCAGTGCCCAGGTAGCGAACAATGTTGGGATGAGAGAGGTTCTGCAGGAGCTTCACCTCTTCCTCTAGTTCCCGGATATGCGATTGAGCCCTGTCTTTGGTGATATTGTTCTGCGCAATGCATACCTGCTTGACTGCGATGAGTTCACCAGAGTCCAGATTCAGGCCCATGTACACTCGACCATAGGCACCTGCAAAAATCATAGTGCCCAACAATGTAAGTAAAGAGAGTTTCAGACATCCGTCCCCACATAAGAAACAAACCAGAAACATGTCGACCCTTCAGAGCATTCTACTTTCGAATTGTGCAAGGAGTGGACACCTTGCGGGACTGCCGGAAACAAAAGACTCAAACTGAAGACGATCGACAGATTCTGGGGTAGTCATCGCAAACAACGCCTTGGCATGTTCATATTGCTAAACTGGACGAGAGAGAATTGCCGAACCCGAAGGTTGTGACGACTAGTACGAAGTCAAACCTCGTCCGTGCGACAGCCTTCACATACTTGAAGGGAAGAGCCCACATAAATACAATTACTCAGTAGCAGGAAGAAACTGAAGCGTACCTGCCCCAATCAACTCTCCTTTCCGCCATCGAATTGCCCGCGGACTACCAAGGCGGCTACCAACCTGCATGTTGCCTGCTTGTCCAAAGCTCCAACCTCTCATTATCTCCTTCAGTACTAAATAAGCGACCTCATGTTCAACCTCCACTCTCGCACTGGTCAAGATTCTAACAGTTTCTAGATGCCGCCAGGCTGCCTAACGCTTCACAAACAACAGCGTAACGCGGTCGGGACACCATACGGCAATCGACGGCCGAGTCAATATCTTTGCTCACATTTCCTCCTAATCACAGTCAAGCTCCTCGAAACCCTCCACCACGGACTTTTCTCGAAACCTGTCCGATCCACCAGCAACAGTTGTCCTCCAAGCCGGATGTAGACACCAACGACAAATTCGAAGCGTGCAGCGACAGTACAGTACAATGCCCTCCGTCCAAGCACCGCTTCTCACATTTCATTTCACGACGACGACAACGAAGCTCAGCAAGCAAAATACACTATCTCCCCCGCCGCCTCCCAGCGGTCGTTAGCAATGCCGAGTCCGGCGGCGATACGTTACAAACCTAGACGAATCTCCGTCCAACATCACGCTACAAACTTCTCTGCAAAACGTAGGCCCAAGCACCACCCAAAACAAACAGCAAGGAAATTCACCGCGCTCATTGATGGAGGCCCCTGGCTGGCGTGCAAGAGATCCGCGAAACAGAGTCCCAATCCCGGTCGCTCGTCGGTCGAGAATATGAGGAATCGGAAAAACAGGGGAGCCACGTCGGCGAGAAACCACAACGGCAGCCAGCAAGCAAATGTGGAGGTTGGCAGTGCGAGCGAGCGAGAGGGAGCACATTCAAACTGAAACCCCAGAGAAAGAAACGGCTAGAAAGTGGGCCACCCTAACTCAACTAACTCAGGGTCTGCAAGAAGGACGACGGGTCGGGGATTGCGGAGGGGAGCGGCAAAGTCGCCACGACGACGGGCGGACGGACGAGATGAGACGAGTGGCCCACACGCAGGGCTTTTTCTTCATTTATCGTGGGCAGTGCAGAAAGCGCTCTGGCTTCAGTTGGCTGGAGCTATTTACACTATCGGTACATACTGTGTATGGATGAAATGGATGAAATGTTGATGGACGGACGGACGGACGGACGGAGGAATAGTACGCATTGGCTCATTCATCCAAAAAATTAATGGGTCCAACTTAACTTGTAGCAATTCAACAATTTCATCTAATGAGAAGGGGAACACATTGCCAAATATTCCTTGCACAACAAATTGTCTCACCGGCCTTGGAGTGAGATAGCACTCAACAATATTTTGCCCCAAAGTCAACTTACTTAACTCCTAAGTGCTCAAGTTAAAGTCAATGAGATCATTTTGAAAACTTACAATGAATTCTTTGCATCATTCATTCAAGTAAGTAAAGCATTCCGCTTTCTTCTTTCCATTGATAAATATGCGTGATTTTCTCGTTCAAACTTCAAAGCTATACCAATAAATAAGGATTGGATGAATTGCACTTTTCACAACATTCATCGTCCATCCAATGGATGATTTACTACTTAGGGTGAACTTATACAAGTGACAAGATGAAGTCATTAACTATTGGCAAAAGCACCAGGTGGACTAAGTACGAAGTATAGGGCAATTTCTGGATTGATTGCAAAAAATAGCTTGACGATAAGGTATATTATTTTTGTCATCAATTCCAATGTTAAAGGAGATTGACTAATGTAAACCACCAAGCAAAAGTATTATTGTCAAAAAAATATTTCCCACATTCTAGCCAAGTTGTTTTTGTAGACCCTTGTCCACTGGCATGGACTTACGTTAGTTTTTGAAAAAGAAAACTAGTAGCATATTCAAATATGAAGTTAACCCCTCAATGTTCTTTGATGTTTAGAAGCCCGAAACTACTTCAAAATATTAGCCTCCAAAGCAAGGCTAAAATCTTCATCTATATATTTTTTTTAACAAATGCAACATGAGATTCTTTATTTAACTTGTTCAATTACATTTTTTCCAAATTTTAGAGAGAATATCCTCACCAATTGCAAATTCAATGTGCCTAAACTTCAAATTGTAGACTTTTCCAGACCTTCTTAAGAGTAAAGTTTTGTCTTGCAAAATTCTTAGGTAAAAAACGAATGTGTCCTATAACTTGTGCATTTTAATTAATATGTTGGAAAACGGATAGAGATTATATGTAAAAAATGAAACCGATTATATTCTTAGAAAGGGATTGCTAGAAAAGCCTAGAAGCTAGGAGTAAAGAAAAGAAAAAATTGAACTACTAATAACTTTTACAAGAAATTGAGAATTTATAATCGCAATGGTGAGAATGTTAGAGTAAACAATTGGTATCTTTTTGTTTGTTTTTAATTTGATAGTTTTCATTATTGAATTCAATAGACAACTTTATATGTTTTTTCTATCTTTTTTACTTGCCAAATAAAATTTCTTTTAACTTTCAATTTATGACTAGGAATTAAATGTTTTTGTGTAGGTTTCAATTTAGACAATCAAATAACATTAATTATGTTGTTATGTATTTTTAGTTGAAGTTGAAAGTGAAAAAAACTTCTAACTTTTGCAATATTTATCAAAATCAATGACCTTAAACAAATCTTTATATATAGATTAAGATGATTAGCATCCATTCTAAAAATTTCATTAAAAAATTCCAAATTATGAAGTCAACATAGTGTATCGAGTTCTCAAAAATTCCAAAGTGGTGTCCTTGGTCCTTTAGGGGTTAAATAATGGTTTGTCATGCTTATGGTATATATGTGTAATTAGTGAGAAAATTTTGTTGGCAAATGAACAAAAATTGAGCAATGAAATTTGCCCATTTTGTTTGTATATTGAAGGACTTACATTGAATACTAAGTTGATTGTTTTCAATGTTGGTACATCTCTTTTTCTACAAGAGAATCCTATTCTCTTCATTAATCACCATGAATCAAGCCTCTATCCAAGCCTTATTACTTATATTGGTAAATGATCCTTTCAAGATCACACTTAGATACTATTTGATGATAAGTGTGGTTTGTAAAAAAAATATCTAAAAAATTAACAAAATAGCGTGATGAAATGTTCCTATCAAGTTCTTGCAATCAAGAAATCAAGAATATAGGTCAACTGTACTAATTGTTTCCATCATCAAGACAATTGTTCCCAAACTCAAAGCTTTGTTTCTTGTCAATGAAAAACAATAAAAATAAATTATTGATGTAGTTTCTATTTAAATATTTAGACTTGATTCAAAAGTTCATTTAGGTTTTTATTATATTTAGTTTCTACTTTAGATATGCATGCATTTAGGTCATAAATAATTAATTGCTATCATTTATTTAGATTTGTTGTATTTTAATGCCAATCTTCATTTGAAATTGCTAATTAGATTTAGTTGTCAATCACTCATTTGTACTAATAGTTACTACATAATGTACCATTTTGATCCATAGTTAATTTAATTAGTTGCTAATTTACTTGTATGCCCTTGTATTGGCTTACAAATACATCCATTCAAGTCAAAGCAAAAAATTATTGAAAGCAAATGCACACCACAAAATCCCTTTCACATCAATTCATATGTTAAATGCCTTTGAAAATGGTTGGAGAAAATGGTTGGAGAAGCTAAAGACTGACTTTGACAAAACATTGAAGAAGAGCAATGACGTAATACGTAAAGAAGAAGAGAGGATGCTTACAAGTGAAGCAAATGGGTTGGATTTTCCATTTGGAGCGAACCATTTGATTTGTATGTTAGTGAATACAAAACTTCTTTGTACTTGCTAGGAAGGAAATGCAAGCTTTTGTGCCACCTTTAATACATCTTGGACTAAGGTAATATGCTCTAAAAGCGACCATTTAAGAGCTGGTCCGCCTTTTTTGTAGGCTGAAGTGGACAAAATTATTTTTCTTTCATTTTTCAAAGAAAGAAAAATGGATGTGGAACCTAACGCAAGTGGTTTTGTATTTTTCCAAGCATTTTTGAATTAGTTACAAATTTTCAAAGATTTTGGACATAGGCACCTATTTGTGACTATAGGTCTCCCAAAATCTGTCCACTTGCAACTTGTAAAGCAATGTGTGAGAATCAAAGACAATGATTGGCTCTTACAATAGAATAACAATTTTTCTTTGGTGCATTCAATTGCTATAATGGTCCATTTAAGGATCACCCCATCTCCATTCTCCACCTAAAAATAGGGGCGGTTTGAAGAAGATGGGTGCTTTTAGAACACACTACCTTAGTTCTTTTAGGGTAGAGAGGAAGCGGGTACGTTTTATAGAAAATTTGAGATCTCAAACAATTGATTTGAAAATTTGTAATCCTCATTACAATCATTTAAATTACATTGATTGCAATTTTTTTCTCATATATACTTGGATATATCTCTTTCAAGATTGTATAGTTCCTTTCAAGTGATAACCTTTTTTAGTTTAAATAAACCCCACTTACATAAATGTGAAAATTTCTCTTAAAATGAAAAAAATTGGTATTGAACAATTATGGGTTAATTAGAAACTACAATTTTGAAGAGTCCTTGATATTTCACACATTTCCAAAAGAAATTATAATATCCACATCACCTAGAGAAGATCTATAAGTTATTACAATATTGCAAAAGTCACACCAAAAGTTTGTAACATATAGAAATTTTGTTTTAAAACACTCAAAGACCAAAATTGATGTAACACTTTGAAGAAATCAACTTCGTATTCAATGACATCTCCAATTACATAAACTTGTATTTGACTTTCTATGAGGTAGCGTATAGGCTTTACAACATATTTGACATTTGGCAATATAAAGAGTATGAATTCCTTTGTGCTTGGATAGTTTGTTGTTCCCAAAACTACTATAATTGTGTTTCTTTAGATGCATGCACATTGAGTAATTGGACATTCATTTATCACTATTGGATATTTTACTTCATCCATTATTATTTTTTCTCCTTATTCTCTAAAAGTATTTTATGTTTTTTTATTAAAACTTTCATTCATTTGTTACTACTAATTCATGTGTTTGTATTAAAAAAAATTATGAGTATAATTTTATGGATACATCCAACAGGAGTTGAACTTGCGAATTCTCCAATTAAGTTATGAGTTGTTGGGTGCTTTAACTGTCCAGCTTTGACTAGAATTGTCAATGTTGTAGGTTTTGTTGTAAGCTTTGCAGAAATATTGTAACCTCAAAATGAGATTATTGTAACGTAAACCACTCCTAGGAAATGTCTCATTCATTTCCTGGGAGGCTTCTGTAGCGTAATGCCCGATTACGCGGGTTTTCCTGAGTAATCGGGCATTACGGATTTCTCATCCGATTTTGATTCTTCATCCCCGAGTTTCATCCAATTTTTGCTCGTGATTTACGCCGGTCAATGCCTCTTGTCGTCGGGCATTTTGGAAAAAAAAGCACCTCCTCGTCGGCCCTTTTTTTTCCAAAATGCCCTCCTCCTCGGGCATTGCCCTATACAAAATATCCCCCCACCTTATGTTTCTTAGGATTTTCGTTTCACTGGAAGACCCTCACTACCCGGCTACAGTAAGTTACTATCCGTGAACCTCAATTGGATGAAGTCACAACGCAGCCAACTGAAGTTCCCCACATTCATCATCCACCCGCCCGGTCCGTCGATGACGGAGCTGCCTGGGGCGGCTTCTTTTCGTTGGTAGCTTACATCGTGCCTCTGCCGCTATCGCTGGAGCGTCTCGATGCCCTCACGCTCTGGCTCGCGCGTCGTCGTTGTGGTTGTGATTGCTGTTCTCCATATTGGCGTCGTTGTTGTGTCCCAGGCAGGCCCTGCCATTGCCATTGATATGCCCATGGCCGCGGCCACGGCCCCCGCCGCCCGTTCCTCTTTCGACTTCCCCTGCCTGTTGGCTCCCTACCTGCCCTCGTCCTCCACCGACGATGAGGCCGATGAGGCCGAGGCGGAGGACATTGTCGACGACGTCGACACCTCCTTCCTCGCCGAAGACTCGTTCGACTCCTTTGATGAGTGGAGCGATGACCGCCCCGACTCCTCCGAGGACTCGGATCGCTCTTCCGACTCCGACGATTGTTCCGCGGCTTGGACCCCCAAGTCCAAGAAACACTCCCCGCACCCGCATCCGCACAAGAAGTCCTCATTCCACTCCGCCTGCGACTACCTGTCCTTCTTTGGGGCGCTCCGCAAGGGCTTTTGCTCTCGCCCCTTGGACCAGAGGTTGGCTTCTTCTCTTGCTGGCGGGCGGGCTTCCTTCCTCGTCTCAATCCTCCTCTTCCTTGGGAGTCCGCCTTTTCTTCGTTCTATAACTATGACCTAATTCTGTGCTGCTTTTCTTTTTCTTCCTTCTTTCAGGATCGCGGTTTCCAAAATTCGCGAACGTGCCGACAAGGCCACTTTACCTGGAGGGGGTGAATCAGCTCAGCAAGAGCAGAAATGTGTAGCTAAGGCTGGCGTGCGAGATGGCCGTGCAGTTGTTAGCAGAAATCGGTACTCAGCAGCTTCTAATCTTGAGGATCGTGAAGGTGCCGTGGCATTCAGTGCAATGTTCAAATGCACGGCAGCAGACACTCCAAAAATACTCTTCAAAAGAGCGAATCCCTCAGAGGATGCTGACGAACAGGTAATATCCACTTTTGGTTGGTCGAGCTTGTTGCCTCCTACACAACTCTTTTCCGCTGCAGACTTCCCTCAGAAGAAAGACCTTACTTATGCCAATTTATTTGGATTATTTCATGGAATTCAATGATTGCCCTTCTTCACTTTCCTCCTCTGGAAATGCAAGCAGATGGTTTAGGATGTCCTCTTACTAGCTTAACGTCAATCGTGATGCAATTGTCTTAAAGAAACCATGTCTTACTGTGCAATTTTTTTTTAATGATTGATGTTGGTGAGGATGATTTAGTGAATCCGGGAAAATTATTTAGTTCTCTAAATTTTGCCTATTCTGACTCAATTTCGCTCCACCTACCCTTTGTTTTGCTAGTATAACATCGACGAGTCAAATATTTGAATTGGTTGCATATAGTTGTTTTGAATATATTTGTTGCATGAAAGTCCCTGCAGGACATAAATGCGCTCGAAGCAGGCGCTGAGAACAGGGCTGAGAAGGATTTGGCAGAGAGTGATAAGAAATTTAGGAAGAAAACTGCGAGAATAAACGTGGCAATGGTGCTAGAGTGTGACGGAAAGGACTCATCAAAGAAATCCACGGATGGGCCACGATCAAAAGAAGAGATATGTAAAGATATGACTCATAAAGAGTATGGGGAATCTCATGTTGAATCAGGGAACTGTGTTTCACGAACAAATCCTGTTCCAAGTAAGTCAAGATTGTTGAACGAGAATTTAAATTTGAAGGAGGTCGACAAGTCGAGGAACCTTAATAAAACTTCCGAACCGCAAAACTGCTGGCGTGGATCTGACAATGAAAAGATGCACAACAAGAGCGATTCGAAACCTGCAATGGCAGGTAAGAAACACACCTTCAGGTTTCTTGACAGATGAGCTATTGATGAATTTAAATCATCAGACCTTTATATACTCATCACTTCTATTTAGGTTTATCTTCATAACTCAATAATACCTGTGGCATCTGCTGAACATGCACTGAATTCTTGAAGGGGCATGTACTTTGTTATTGCTCATTTTTTGACATGGATACTACCCATTGAATAATACTTTGCAGATCGCTCAAATAAGTCATCGAAGAATTCGAATCAAGTAGCAATGACGGTACCTTTTCGATTCTGACTTTTTATATTTAAATGTCTTAATTTAACTTGATGAGTGTTGACAGTTGTACTGCCAGAATCAAGGAATTCGGTGAGTGCAATGAATCTCAGACCTCTGTTGGAACTGGTGACTTTGTACAGTTTTGTATATGTTGATGCTCTTAAATTTTCTTCACCCCTCATTCATATGTCTAGATGAGTTGCCCCCCCCAGCTCGACTCCTCTGCCTTTCATCTGAACTGTGTAGCTACCTTTCCCATCCTAACAAGATGCACTTGTTATGGTGGCTTCTGTTATTTTGTTCTGTGTATAGTCAAAATTTGAACCCCTAAAGATGATTAATGTGCGGCAGGTGATTAAGTTAGAATCACTAGAAAAGGACTACAAATCAATTTCGCTGTGTAAGGACTTGCAAGAAGAAACCTCTTCTTCCAGTGATAAGTTAAACGAAGCGGTTGACGTGCCAACTGTTTTGGTCAATTCAACAGCTGAAGAGGTCTCTTTATATCCTTCCGAACCTTATATTTCTTGGCAATGGATCAGGTTATCTTTAGGTTATTGGTGTTTACTTTTCAGCATAGTCCATAGCACGTTGAGACTACACAAATGGGATATAGTTGCTTATCTTACTGGATGTATTGCCAATTTTTTTAGTTCAGTTTCATATATGAGGAATAAGTAGCAGTGTCTGTGTAGGGTTCTCTATTCTACGTGGTGGTAACATTATTTCCATCTTGAATTTTGTATTAGAGCTTAACGTTGAAGTACGTGAATTATCGTTGACCTCTGATCGGAGGTCCTTCGTGAGGGGCTAATAAACAATCTTTGATATTCAGGACAAAAAAGTGACCCAGTCGGAGGTATCAGCAAACAAGGCCAAGTTACAAGATATGCCACTTCACATCTACATAAAGGAGAAGCACCAACCGGAGATGGTTGCTAAGGATCCAAAGCGCAGAGCCAAGGTTTTCCTCAAACTTCAAAAGCTGGATTGAACATACATCTTTAGTAAGGGTTTGCTTCCTATTCGATTAAACGAAGTAAGAAATTTTAATGGCATTGCTATCACACGCCTGAATGATTTAAGGGGGAAAACTCCAGCTGCTGATGACCTTCAATTTCTGCGAAGTTTAAGGTTTAGGGTTCTAGGCTTAAATTCTTTCTGCGTTCTGACAATTAGTCAATGCACAGGCGAAGAAGGTAAAAGCTTCGAAAGGGAAGAAGCTGCATCTGTTCCGGGATGGTTTCACTCTTCCTTCAGCGACAGAGCCTGCTGAAGATGCTGAATCAGTTCCTACTGTGCTAGACAAGCAGTCTGAACCAAACAATAAATTCCAATCACTCAAGACTGTCGTTAAGAATCAAGTAATTTACTCTATTGTGTGCATTGTGTGTTCTTTTTTAAGGCCAATTTTCATTATTACGTAGCTTGGTGATATTTGGCCGTAATGAAAGGCTACTTGCGCTTGTTGGTTCACTTCAGACATATATTTACAGTCTAGTGACGTCGGCTGTCATCCTTAACTACAAATGATCATCCTTTGATGGCTGAGGTTGATCACTTGACACCTGCACATCGCTGCATTTTTCCCTTTAGATTTGCAGTTTGCGTAGTATATTTGCGAGTCTGCAAAATTTCATGTTTAATTTTATGTATCAAGTTCCATGATATTGACATTCTGATCTGTTATCTCAGATGTTGAAGGAAGTTTTGTCAACTTCTGCAACTGAGAGTGATATTAAATCACCTGTTATTGTCGACATAGAAAGTAAGTGGACCCCTGACTTCCTTCTACTCATCATCTTATCTCATTTTCCCTGAGGCGGTCAATTTAGAAGGGCATTATATTAGTGGTTTTCCCTGAATCTGCGATCACCTTATTTCTCCATGTTGCCTTCTACAGATGTAGCTCGTTTACCTGGGTCAATCCCAGGCAATGCCTTGGAGGTGGTCGACGGAGTTCCTCTCAGAGACTCAACTGAAGCAGTGACCACACTAAAATTTATCAAAACCCAAGTAGGAAATCCTATAGTAAATGACTCTGAGCAGCCAGGTGTAGCTTTATCTGGCTCTGTTCCCAAAGGTGTATTGCCTTTATCTGCTAGTTACCAGAGCATAGAGGAGGGTGATGCATCAGTAACATCTTTCAACGAAGCTCTACATGCTGCCCAGACACATCCAGAAGCGCAGATTTCTGGATTTTCTGAAGAGAGTTCCATGAGAACCGTAATCACGTCAGTGCCTCCACCTTCGCAAGTATCAAGCAGAGGGTGGTTTCCTCGTTTAGATGTTGCACTTCATG
Source organism: Rhytidiadelphus loreus (assembly GCA_947034895.1). Classification (NCBI taxonomy): domain Eukaryota; kingdom Viridiplantae; phylum Streptophyta; class Bryopsida; order Hypnales; family Hylocomiaceae; genus Rhytidiadelphus; species Rhytidiadelphus loreus. The sequence continues at coordinate 47,758,343 of OX344761.1, read as the reverse complement.
ACCCTGTTGCTGCACCAGAACTTGACATTACTTTAAATGGTTCTCTCTCAGTGCCAGGGTCATTAGTTGGCAACTCTCACGCGACATCCATGCTTAATTATTCTTCAACCACTCCCTCACAGGAACTAGATCCTGTGTCTGAAAATATTCAGGCCAATCTGGCATCTTTCGGCAACATTGATTACTCAGCTTCTCATGGTTCTTTTGTCGAAGCACCATCAACCGCGTATCACCTAGGCAAAAGAGTTGTTCCTCGTGCGATAGTTTCATCTAGTCTTAGAATCTCGACAATGGACACCAGTAATGCCCAGAATTCAAGATTTATGCAGGTGCCAGTTTCTCAGAATCAAGCCTATGCTCCTAATCCTGTAACGAAAATGCCATTGCAGCAGGAGATCAACCCTTCGTTCCATGTTGACAGCAGAGCACCTATAACCTCCACGTGGTTTCAGCCTGGAAACAGTTCTGGGCTTGGGTTTCCATTTCCAATGGCTCCAACCAGTACTGCCACTTTTGGTCAGGTAAGGACACCTTAAAAAATAAAATGGAGTTTCTGGTGTTTACGAAATGGTACTTTCGTCCATTTCAAAAGTGCCATTCCTCAGACGTGTACTCCTGAAATTAAACATTTAGGTGTGTTGATTTTGTGCATCTGTTAATCATTTAGTCATAATTTTTTCATGAGGAGTGTGAAGGTGTTGGACATTTGTACTCCTTTTCGAAGGGTTGACTATTTGTCATCAATTTTTGGTTAGTATCTCTTCTGGGCAATTCGTCAATGTTGCTGCTGTTCTTGACTAACAATGTTTGTTGTGCTGCCAGGTTATTGGCTGTAACAATCAAACCCTATCTATGTACAAGCAGATGAAATCCTTTTCCATAGATGCCAGGTATTTGGTAAATGTGCCAAGTATTGTTCCAGGATGTTGTAAGCTTTTCTTATTCAATATCGAGAGCAGACAGCTCTATGGGGTATATGTGTCATCTTCTTTGCAGGCGGTGAGAGTTTCCTACCTAATGCTGTTTCTCTTTTTTGTATCTAACGAAGTTAGTACGGGCTTTCTGTTATTTTATGCTTTCTTAATTGTTTGTTAAATCTTCGATAGAATCGTGAACTGACGTTAAAAAAAACTCACGCTTTACAGAAATTGGGTTTTGAAGTGAATCTGCCGCCAGTTTTCTCTGCTTATGGCAATGTGCCCCCCATATGTTACATATAAGTAGATGGTGCCTCGCAAATCTGAAATTTTATTTTAAATTATTATGCTTACTAAGCTGAGTTAGTGTTGCAGATGCCAATTGATCACGAGTTTCCTGTTGCTTTTGACTGTATCGAAAACTACTCACTCCCACTGTCGGTGGGGGAACTTGACACTATCCTGCCAGAAGCAAAACAAATGGATGGGAGACCCTTGTTTTTACAATCCCGCACGGTGAGTGATGGGAGTAGACCCCTTGCGGTTTGGAAAATGTGCTATAGGAAGATGTTAATTTGAAATGGTTGGCGTTGAAATTTACTTTTGGCCACGATTAACGGAAAGGTTTACTGTGACTTGGTTCAAATATCTCTTTGATCGACAACTATTGCTTCCATGAACCCGGTCCAGTCTTTCTTGTGCAGGTGGAGCAGTTGGTGACAATGTTTGAAAGGAAAAACAAATCTCGAATTTCTTGGGTTCCTTCGACAACCAACCCAGTTTCAATAGCAGGTGTTCAGGAACTACTGGAGTTAAGTGCAATTGCCTCCGAAAGTTCATGTACACAAGATCGCATTGTGGAAACAATGGGTCAGGGGTACTCTATGACTTCTGCAAGTGCAGCTTCTTTGGCAACAAATGAGGTGACCAAAGGTGAGTTTTTTGCACGAGATTGCCTCAAATCTGCTTTGCAGTGAAACATTTGACAGTTGTTTGGACGTTTGGTCCATGTCTAGTTCATCTGCTTCATTTATTTTATAAATTTTTATATTTTATCGCAGTTGTCTCATGACCTCATTCTTTGTTCTTGAACTTTTTGTTGGACTATTTATTCGATTGACAGTGGATAGTAGGTAAACGCTATTGATTATAGTATTTGTTGTTGAGATCACAGGGCATGTTGTTAGGCAAGCAAGATCTATGTAGATATTACTCAGAGTTGAACGGCGATGTTTTTGCTATCAAGAGACATCATTGCCAGCCGTACATTCCACGAGTTATCATCTAACGCTTAATTGTGCGCTTGCTGTGTAGACTCTTGGAGCTCCCTTTCTAGTGGTTCTGGAGGTAAAGTTCCGGAAAGTGGCCAAGCGCTTGTTGCTCATGAACCTGATTCCCAATTGGCAAGTGCACGAGTCTTCTCATTTCCAGCTTCATCAATTAATGATGTTGAAGGAGCAAAATCTATTTGGCCGGAGGTTTCTCAAACTGGATTCACAAGAAAAATTCCTGAGCAAGGGGTTGCACCGTCTCCCATGGCTCTTTGGCCGCATCTATTTCCTAAGGTAAGGATATGTTTAGATACTTTTGTTTGTCGTGTATTTCATGAGATTATAGTTCTGATTCACAATTTTTTCCAGACCTCTAAACAACTTTCGTTTCAGAACAGTGTTGATTATGTTAATGTGGGTGTCCTTTGCCTTACTGATTTGACCCGGAGGATCAGAGTCTGATGATCATGACCTTTCCGTTTTGCGAATGGAGACTGGCTCTTTATGCTTCTAGAGGTACAGCTCGCTGATGAAAGCCATTTGGTAATGCAGGCATCGTCTGCTGATAATAGAAAAGAAAGTTTCATGCACATGGAAACTCGAGAAGGGAGCAGTTCTCAAAATTATCTTTCCTCTCTATCTGAAATGATTGATATGGGTGCTCGACCAGATTCTGAGTCAGAAGTAAGTTTTTCATCACACCCTGAATCTTTACTTAGAGGTAATGCGCTTAGGCCAAAACTAGCATACAATCCACTCGCTGTTGAACAAGGACGGCAGAGGCATCTCTTTGATGGCCCAAAGCCTTCAAGTTGGTCGACTCTGGGAACTGAATTCGATCTCCAGCAAATATCACAATATGGAAACCGATCAAATTCTCAAGACAATAAGTTTATAGCTCCTTTATCATCACCTCCAATATCTGAGCACCTAAAAGGGAACATCATTGGTGCTGCGCCTACTGATTCATCATCAGTAGAACTAAGCGAGCTCCCTTCACATTATGAGGTTAGTTCAAAGCTCCCTACTCTTTATTGTCGTCCACCTTGACATCAAGGGATCAAGAGTGTTAATTGACTTTTGGGTGGTCAGACCTGCTTAGATGTTTCATGAATTCAGATGGTGTTCTAATCTCTGAAGTATTTTGTCATTGCAAACATAATTCTGGAGCTGAAGTATAGTTCAGGTTTTTTTAGTTCTTTTCTTACATCTAGGTTCTTTTTATTTCTTATTAAATGCTTCATATTTCTTGGATAGAGATTTATCAATTTTTTCAAGGGGCTCCTGGATTTATCCATATTTGTGATGAAACATGTGACAAAGTATACGTTTTCTTGACTGTCCGCTGTCCTTGCTGTGTCAGTTCCACTCTTGTCGTTATGTTTTCCTACCTGCTAAAGTAATAAAGTTGTTACAATGGACCTGTCAGCGGATTGATGTAGTACTCAGGTCGATGATATGGGTAGTTTCCTGCTGTTATAATATTTGATTATCGCTTCTTGTGTGAACAGATAGATCATGCCCTTCCTGACTCTCTCAGAGACGACTTAGGACTCTCTTCGACAAGCACCATGCAGACCACTTCAGCTTGGAACGAGGAGCCACACTCGATGCATCTACCGACTAGTCCAGAACTAGTTCCGGGAGCTGTAAACCTTGACCAAACAAATCTATGCTGCTACTGCTTCATAAGAAGGGCTGACCATCTTATTATTGATTGCCGTGAGTTCTTTAGTTAACCTATTCATAAAGCTGATTTCTGCACTTGTTTGGTGATGTGCTGAATTTTGTTGTCGTCACCTTCCATCCTGGTGAAATATTTGTTGCAAGTTTCCTTTCGGTCGTCTTTACTTCTGGCAATAGTTTATTAATCAGTGTTCTGTAAAACCAAAGTCCTAATTTGTTTTTGTGTACATTTCTCGTCATGCAGGGCATTTAGGTCCCTGTGTGGAATGTGCAGCGGGCAAAAAGATAGAATACTGCGGCCAACTGAATTGTCAGACTAAGGTTACAAGATTGCTTCGCTTGTTTCGTCCAGTCTGAGCGTTCGCTACTCCAGTAAGAGCAAACTCCTTGTGTGGGATGGTTTTTTACTAATCAGCTGCTTGAAGAAGTTGTACATCACTGGGCTTTGCATTGATTGTTGTGGTATTTACGTCAATACCTGGCTCCATGTATAGATGCGGTCTACAGCCGTGAGGTATCCCGAAGTATTTTTTCGCCAATAGATGGGCTAGGTTGAATTAACCCCAAAAGTCCCAAGGCCTTTTTTTCATAAATCACTCAAAACTGACAATTGTATTGCAAATAGCAAAAAATCCTTAAAAATTGTTGTTTTTGCATACGTAGGCATATGATTTTGCACTACACTATGATCTTGCACTATACTACTATAAGAATGTATGGAAGAAATTTCAGGGACTATTACTGTTGATTGTGAAATATTTGAGTGTGAAGAAAACAATTTTTGCACTCCTCCCTAATTGATTGGGAGGCAAGCAGTGGGTAGTTACAATTGATATTAATCAGTAATTCAGTGAATTGAGAGATTAATTGGCACATTTGTAAGAGGTATTTTTTGTGTGCATGAATAACAAATTGTCACTAAGCTCCCTTTGTCTCGACGATCCAAGGAAGATTGTTGGAGTAATTGATGCTAGTTGGTCAGTGGATATTTCATATTGGAGAGTTGATTAATTATTTGTAAATTGTGAATGTTAAGTTAATAGAGGACCTAATCCTAATATTTTAGTTTCAAATGAGAATGACAATGTTTGTATGTGGACAAATTACCAAGTGACAGCAAAACTTGTTACAGAGAAAATGCTCCAAGAGCATTGTTTGTTATCCAAAAACAGATAATGAAAGTTCAAAACAAAACTTTAAGAGCATTGATTGTTATTCAAAAATAGATAATGATTGTGAGAGTTCAAGATGTTACCTTTTGTATCTTGGGCTAATAAATTATCAAACTAATATTGCATTTGCATTATAGTTAAACTAATTTTCAACTAGGGTAACAATGGGCTAGTATCTATGTTGTGAAAATTATAAGGATGAATTGAACGGAGGTGTTGGTAAGTGATTGTTAATGAGTGATTGTCAATGCCTAGAGTTTGGATTAATTCTAGCATGATTGTAGATTTTGGATATTCACCAATTGTTGTGTTATATGTGGCTAATGATTTCCAAAGAACTTGCATAAACATCATGCCCTACATTAATTAGGGACAATTTGTTGTAGGTAAGTGATTGTTAATGAGTGATTGTCAATGCCTTGAGTTTCGATTAATTCTAGCATGATTGTAGATTTTGGATATTCACCAATTGTTGTGTTATATGTGGCTAATGATTTCCAAAGAACTTGCATAAACATCATGCCCTACATTAATTAGGGACAATTTGTTGTAGGGTTGGGATTGGTTTCATTGTGCATCCTAATTATTTATTTATTTATTTATTTTTTGATAACAAATGGAAAACCATTGCATTAAAAAGAACCAAAGTAACAGCCAAGCCGAGAGGCTAGACAAATGAAGAGAGAATGAGCAAAGAAAGGAGGACCTAGCTAGAGAAAGAAGCAAGAAGGAGGACCCTCTTTGCACCAGCTAATAGAGCCGTCAACCCTGCTAGCAATAACTGAGGAGTGGAGCTAGATACAGTCAAACTTAGACCAAATATTAGCTGAATGTTGAGGACTACGCCTGGCTGCAATCACTGCCCTAAGAAGAGCTGCCCGACCAACATCTAAAAGTGCATTCCACAAGGCTCGTTGGAGACGTTGAGTCGGCCAACGGTCTTGAGCAAAGACAAGATGATTCCGTGATATCCAACAGAGCCAAAGTGTGGCCCCTCTAACAAGTGACCAAATAGTATGAGATGTATGAAAAATCCTAGGAACTGGCACCCCAAAAATACATTGGAGAGCATCGAGTCTTCGGTGGGGACCCAATATTGGGGCTGAGCCACGGATGTGATGTAAGATGGATTGAGCATAATCCCAAATCTCTTGTGCTCTTGGACATGCAAAAAATCTATAGGTGGGAGTCTCTGGTTCACCTGTAAAACAGCAAATGCAACTAGTGTCGATGCCGGGAGCTATTAGAGCACGCCATGAGTTAACCGCTACCGCATTGTGCCAGATAGACCATAAGAATGTTGCATCTTTCTGAGGGCAGGCCTTGATCCAAATGTCTTTCCATGATGGAGAGAAAGAAGTTGGGAGAAGGACTGGCCACTTAGAAGGGATGGAGCGCTTTAGTTGAGTCGAGCAACTGAGAAATTTGCGCCCAGTGGATGCATTATAATCTAGTAATACTAGACCATTGCTCCATCGCCATCTCCCCGGGTCGAAGGTGAGTGAATCCATGTTACCTACAAATAATAGGTGGGGGCAGTGCCCACGGCCTTTCTTTGCTGTAACTATGCGAATTCTGCGAACAAAACCTGTGTATACCATGGTATCTAATGAGGCTGGAAGAATGGATAGTTGCCGAGAGGTGTGGCCAATTGTAGCTCTCTTCAAGCCTCTATGGACAAAGAGAGTCTGAGCATGAGTTCATAATAGATATGGATCTTGGGTATTGGCCCGCCAAGTGATCTCTAGAAAGATATCATGGGGATGTGAAAAAATTCCGATCCAATCTCCTAGGGATGCTAGTTCTTGTTGTTCTTTGAGGAGCTGTAACCAATTGTGAGGAATCTGGGATATGAGGAAGAACCAATGGTGGCGTTCCATTAAAGAAAGGGGAAACTTAGCTGAAATTGCATCCCATGATTTAAATTCACAATTATTAAGATCCCATAAGTCTCAAATTGTTCGTAGCCCAGATCTAGCTAGAATTCTAGCTCTGTCAATGGAAAAATTGAAATTGGATCCTATGAATGTAGTAGCCCACCATATGCTGGTGGAGAGAACCTCATTAGCATTAATAGGGGGGATGGGCTCGATATGCTTAACCACCTTTTTCCAAGCAGAAATTATTCGATTCCACACCTTCGAGCCTCTTGAAAAGGATGGTCTATGGACCATTAGCCAGGCAGAAGAAGGAAACCAATATCCTGACTTGGGATGAGGCTTCATGCGATGGATACGATAGCGAAGCAAAGTTTTGAGTCCTGATATCCCTGGTTCAATTGCATATAGAACCCACTTTGCAAATAAGGCGTGCAAAGAAACTTCTGGGTCAAGAAGTTGAAGACCTCCAACGGCCTTGGGTAAGCAACAATCCTCCCAATTAACCCTAGTGCAGGATAAGTGCTCAGAACCACTCCATAAATAATTACGTAAATAACCTCAAACAGATCAGATGGCTTATAGTGAGCCACTCCAAATTGCTATGAAATAATAGATCGAGGACAAGAGGATAACATTTATTACTAAGGCTCTTCCTGCAAGAGATAGGTGTTGTGTGGACCAATATGAGAGTTTTTTAGTTACCTTTTGCTGGAGGAATTTATCCACGTCAGCGGTCTCAAGAGATACCCCGAAAGGTGCACCTAATAGCTTAGTTAGAGAGCCTGGGGGAGCCCAAGTAATGCTATAATTCTGAAGCCATTCAGGTGGAAGAATGGCAGAAAACCAAAATCCTATGCTTTTGGTCCAATTGATGATGAGACCCAAGGCAGAGCCAAATTGGTGTATTAAGTCGACGGTATTTTTAAGTACCTCTTCCCGTCCTATGATGGAGAATCCAGTGTCGTCTGCATATTGGGAGAGGAATTGATGATCATCACTCTCCGGAAGACGGATACCCTGGATCTTTCCAAGGCGTTGATCTTCCTTGGCAGCCATATTAAAAGCTTCTCCTACCAATAAAAATAAATATGGTGCTAAAGGACAACCCTGGCGAACTCCTCGTTGAATGGCAAAAGAGTTAGAGGCTTTACCATTAATCATAACTGAAGCAAATGCATCTTGAAGTAACATTCGAACTAGATGGATGAAAGCCTCAAGGATGCCCATTTTGCTCATAACATTGAATAAAAAATCCCAAGAGACCATATCATAGGCCTTGGTGAAGTCGAGTTTAAGAAAGATGAGGTCTTGGTGAGATTCCTTGGCCCATTCAACTGTTTCATATTGTAGTAGTACATTATCTAGGATATACCTTAAGGGTAAAAAGGCAGACTGATCAGGGTTGATAATTTCCTGGAGTAGACCTTGAAGTCTAAGCTGAAGAGTTTTGGCCAAGACTTTGTATGAGACATTGAGTAAAGTAATTGGACGCCAATTAGATAGATTAGCTCGGTCACCTTCTTTGAAGAGAAGAGCAATAACACCAGATGTCATCCCATGAGGTAATCGCCCTTGAGCAATGGATAATTGTAGCATTGTTGTATAATCATCCCCGATAAGGTCCCAGAATTTAATAAAAAATTCCAAGGTAACTCCATCTGGTCCAGGGCTACGACCCTTGGCCATTTTCAACAATGCGTGATGCAACTCTTATTTTGTAAGTGGTTGTTCGAGCAAATGGGCCATCTCGGGGCTGAATCGATTGGAGATGCAGGATAGGATGGACTCCCGATGAGCCTCCACTTTAGGGGTCACGAGATCTTGAGAATAGAGATGAGAATAAAACTCGGAGCATATGTGATCAAGGTCATCAGCGTTGTGTCGAATATTACTTTGGTTATCTATAAGTTCAATAATAGTAGATGTTTGAGGAACCTCCCTTACCGCCTGGAAGAATTCAGCTGTCAAACGGTCACCAAATAATCGCCACCGAGCTCGGGATCTGACCTTCCTGCCCTCTAATTTCTGGTTTTCGAATTTTGCAAGTTGAGATTTAATACGGCTAAGCTCCTCTTGAAGTTGGATAGAGTGTGGGTCAAGCTGTAACATACCGTTTTTTTGGTCCAGTGAGTAGCACAGAGACCTTTCTTCTTCTTTTTGACGCTTGGCTTGTCTGATACAATAGCCTCAATATTGGCGAACCACCAACTTCATTTTCGAGAAAAAAAGAGCATCCGTCGGCGCTGTTATCCATGCTCCTCGAATCGTTGACGCAGTTGCATCGAAAAAGACTGATGACATGATCCACCTACTTGGGCGGGGTAAGGTCTGGGTGAATTCTATAATCACTGAGACCGGGCTATGATCTGATCTGGTGTGATCACCTCGGATACGATATTCTATAATCTTCCTATTATTAATTGGTGAGTCAGGAAAAATATAACATCTGTCCAACCTAGCTAGGATACGAGCTCCATCGCTGCGGAGATTGTCCCACGAGAAGGACAGACTGGGAGAAGACAACGGGAATTCTGAAACTTGAATAGTATCCTTCAAAGCATTAAAAAGTAGTCTTTCTGGAGCTGGAAGGATCTTACCACAAGAGCTGGATTTGTCAATCCTCCGTTCCACCATGTTAAAATCTCCTAACATGATCCAACGACAAGTAGTAGGGATTTCTCTGATCATAGTCTCCCAGAGAATTTTCCTTGGATGGGGTTTACAGGGAGCACAGATATTGATGAAGCCTAGATCACCTCCTGGGATTTTGGTCATAATAAACCACTGCACTCTACCACCAAATAATGACCCAGATTGAGAGACGAACCAAGCCCATCGAGGGGAGATTAGAGATGCTAAACCCCCTTTCCCAGCATTGAAGCCATTTGGAGTATAGCCGGGTTCAGCCTTTGTGAACAAGGTTGTGGCTTGCTTCCACAGTAATCTGCCTAAGTTTGAAGCATTAGATCCCCTCAATTTGTGTTCCTGTAGAAAAAGTAGGTCAATTGGATCACGTTGAATATAATTTCGTAAATTGTCGATGGCAGAAGGATCGTTCAATCCTTGAACATTTTGAAAGAGTTTTTTGAGTTTCATTGACGGGGTGGATCAGGAGTTTGCCGAGCGCTCCCTACGCGATCTGTGTGAAAGGCTTTTTTGAACCCCCAAGCATCAAGGTCTGGATCAGAGGTCACCACTTCGATCCGTACTTGTGGACTCCTCACTTGTTCGTTACTGTTCTGTCTTGCCGAGGCCTTGAGATGGCGAACAGAGAATTGCACCTCATTGGGGTGACTTGAGGATGACGGGTCTACAATTGCCCATTGAGAGAGAGATCCCGAAATGTGATTGAAAACTTTGAGTGCCAGTGAAGTGCCACTATCTGTTTGCGGTGAAGGACTAGAGAGCCCGCTAAGTTCAAGCAGATTCATCTGGGATGAATCCACTATCTTTTTCCCTATGAGAGATACATGACGCATAGGAGAGCTGTTGGTAAGGTGATTCTGTGGCGTATTAGGAACTACTAACTCTAGGTGACTAGGGTGGGTTGAGTGAGGTGGAGAGGAAGATGCGTGAAGATTATGAGATTTGGACTTGCTACGGGTCACTCTTGTGTTATGAGGCACAAGCGGATCTGCTAGAGGAGGTTTAAGGGAGGGATCAAAGGCTGAAGGACCCAACAATTGAGCATGAGGTTGTGTCGAACATGGAGAGGATTTTGTAGGGACAGTGTTATTATTTTCAGATATTGGGAAAGATGGAGGAGAGAGAGAGAGCTAGGATTGGCTGCAATTTCGGATACAGAGGAGTCTAAAAGGCTAAATGGATTGGTGTAGTCTGTAATATGGAAAGGATTGTGGTGAGGCATAAGGGGAGGAGGGAAGGGAAGGAGGGAAGGGAAGGATGGAGTGAGAGGAACTATAGTCATTGTTGGAGAGGTGGGGAGGATTATTTTTTGGTTGAGAAACATCTGGATGTGCAGGCTGAATGTGATCAAAGGAGTTCTGGGGTTGGGGATTGGCTTGTAGTGAATCATATACTGGGATAGAATTGGAGGCATCATCTCTCCGTTTCTCCATCGATACCCTACGTGCCCAATAGTGGCTGGAAGAGGCTGGAGAAGAAGATTTTTTACCAGAGTAGCCAAAGCGACGGTATTCAACAGGAATAAACCCTTCATCATCGGCTGTTGGAGTAGAGCGGGACGGGGGAGGTCGAGGATTGCTATGTCTATTGTACCGTCGGCCTTGAGGTTTCCTTATATTTGTTCTACTATGGCTAGGGAGGCGTGTGTTGGAGTGAGCAGAGACAGGAGAAGGAATACTGACTGGGTGGTTTAGTTTTGTTCCTCGAATATCCATAAGGGATCTTGTGGCTGTAGGCAAGGCATATGTCGGACACATATTGGAAGGATGTGAGTAATCTTGGCACTGGTTGCATTGAAGAAAGGGTTCCTCGGAATTCACCTGCAACTCCGCAATCCCTCCTGATGGGTTCACGATTTGTATCTTGGTTGTCCATCCTTGGGATATGTCAAGAGCGACACAATATCTGTGTATACATAGCGCTGGGTTGGGGATATTTCGTGCCACAATTTGACCAAGGGTCTGAACAATCTTATCAAAAGAGGATATGTACTCCAGTGGTAAGTTGTGAATAGATAGCCAATAAGGCACGAATGAGCCAACAGGAGATTCTGGGTTGAATGACGGCTGCCACCATCTGTACAACACTTCTCCACCGAGGAAGCTATGAAGTTGGAGATTTAACGCTTTCTCCACAGCTAGACCGCAGTCAAATTTCACATAGTGGAACCTTCCACCTGCCGCCTTGTGAAGAATAATTTGGTTCGGATAGATCTGCCTTTCTAGGTCTTCCAACCAAAGTTTCCTGATTTGCTCATCTACTACCCCCCCTATGAAGCATGCTATCACAACAAGCTCCTGAAGATGTATGATCTTTTGTGATAAGGCGATGGAATCCAGAAGAGTATGTGGAAGTACCTTGCATGGCTGAACCAGGAGTCCAGCCCAGTTGCGTACTAGGGTGGGTGGGAGAGATTCGCCCGGAGTACTTGCGAAGGGGTTGAAGGTTGTCCTGATGCAGGTTGTCCGGTCCAAGTCTTGTTGCCTGCTAGGATTGTACTGATGTGTCTCTAGTTGTACCGCACTTAGAGAAGTCTCGCTAGTTTGGTGTTGGCCACGAACGGAAGTACTTTGGCTATTGTGATGAACCGGTTGATTTTGGTTGCTCGGCCACTGTTGCAGGTTCCGTCTGACCGGATCTCGATATTTGTGTTATTTCTCAGTGGGGAGGGGCCTAAAATTGTGATGCCGTGCATGTTGGTGATGCAGGTACATAAATTGATCTGCAGTGTATCTTGGACCATTCCGTACTGCATCCCTATATGAGCCCATTGCAATCTAAGTATGATTTATAGTAAAGTAAGAGCAAGAAAGCACGAGATCAAACGGTGCAAGTACTTGATTAAAACAATCAGAGGGATCTGAGTTACTAGGATGACCCCCTAGAAAACCGGTGTACGTCCCTCCTGGGGCAACGAGAAAAAATGCCGGCCGAATAATCTCAAGCTCGAGAAGTTAGACCTAGATCTACACGTTCCAGGAAGATAGATCGACCTGGGAAAAGACTTAGGGGGCAGATCTACATGGGTCGAACTAGAGAGAGTAGATTACGAACCATGTGGCAGAAGATCGAGAAAATTAATCTAGGGGGCAAATTGTACCAGATCTAGGGTTAAAAAGCAGATCAACCTACTAAACAACTTGGTTTCAGATCTAGAGACCAGAGACGGAAGTACCGAGCGATTTGATACAGGAAGGTAGATCGATTCAGATCCGGTGCCTCTAAGATTCAGATCTCTAAGTTAGAGGCGGGAATATCAAGAAGCTTGATACAGGGAAGATGAAAGGGCCCAGATCTGAGTGTCTAGCGAGTAGATTCGACCTACAATAGAACTAGATCTAGATCTGGCTCTAAGTTCCGTATACGACTGGATTAGTTTAGATCTAAGTTTTTAGGGGTTTTGTTTTGTTGTTATGAAACTAATATGGAATCAGCAAACTAAATACGGTTAAGGGATTGAAATTCAAATCTAAGCGCGATACAAAACTGGGCGAAGAGGAAAGCAAAAGTAGAGAGAGCTTGCTGAGGATTAGATTTGAGTAGTCCGTTTTGAGACCAGAACCACCAATCGCATTCCCTGAGAGTGCGCAAAACTAAACCTTAGCACTACTTAGCATCGGCAGCGAGGGTCTCAAGACACACGAGACGAACAATAGAAGAACACCGCCCGAGCTCCGCCTGCGTTCGACCATCGCTCCGATCCTAATTATTTATTTGACTAGCTAAGTAGTGATTGAGACAATTTGTTATGGTAACATAATAATTAAGGAATTACGTGCCTATGTGTGTGTTCTATGTTAAATATCTTTGCATTTGATTAGGTCTAGAGCACTTGCTTGACAATTTGTGGTTTATCTTAGACAATCTGTCAAATGAGCCCCTACTAGGCAAAACTACAACCAGACTCATGTGTCAAGAGCATCAGTAATGGATTGTTTACAAACTCGAAGGATGCACTTAGTTCTATTATAACAAACCACATGCGAACAAGTGGTTCCTAATCAACTATAATTTCAACCTAAAATTTTGAGCATTGTTTAATAATGAATGCGGGTTTCTATTGCCAAAATTTCCAACTCAAATAAAATATGAAATGATTTCTAGAAGAGATTGAAAATTAACTAAAATGGCATGTTTTTCAACTCAAATAATTATAGAGAACACATTTAGATGATCATTGAATCAATATTCAACTCAAAATGAGCTTTCAATAGAGAGTTATTTTTAGGAATTTATTGTTCATTTTTTAGACAAATTTTTCTTGTATAATATAGGAGTGTGAAAGTTATTTTTCAGTTCCACAATGCATTTTTTTACTTCAAAAATTTGTAACTAGTTATTATTAACAAATAAAAATATCAATAATTCAAAACATAAACTTTCAAAGTAGGAAAATCTATTCATATTTTTTAAATTTTATTTTATTTAAAATTCAAAAAGTATATAGGGGGTCCAAAGTTTTGTTTGCACATGGTTTCTAATGGACACTCTAAGTGACCCCCTCAAGTTTACAAAATAAATATCTTTGGAAATAAGAGTAGAAATGAAATAATTGTAAACAATTCAAAAATTGGGCATTTTATAAGTACACATCCCCGTATATTCTAAAATACATGTGACTTTAGCCACAATACATTAGACTATTTGACCATTCCCTAGATTTTGAACCCTTATATTCCCAACCACGTCAGACTATTGATGCAGCATTGTTCCCACGTTCCCCATAGTCCAAGAGCTCACGGTCTTCTAAAGGCCTTAAAAAAACATCTAATGCTATTTGCTCATTGTCACTTCCTTTTGTGCTTTTGAACTTCTTTACTTGATCTTAAATATGTGGATCTAGACACACCTTGATGATAGCTTGCATTTCAATCTTGTTGCTGAAATGTCCCTTGGCATATCTAAAGTGAGTCTTGATGTCTAGTTTTTCTTCAATTTTTCTATATAATCAAATGCTCTACTTTTTAAATTTTAAATTTGTGCTCTTACTATACTCTATGTCTTTTTGTTTGTTTCTTTTTGGAGAGCCACCGCTAGTTCCTTGTTCTTCACAATTGTTGGTTGCCTCCAAAGTCTTTCTATAGGTTGTTTATGACTTGAAGCTAGTTCATGCAAAAGCCAAAGATTGGATTCCCAAGGTCATCAAGAGTTGCTCACCAATCTTGTAATATCTTCAAGACCTCTTCACTTGTTTCTTCCTTCATTTATTTTGATTTTGCATTTCAATATGTTGTTTGACCCACCTAGCATTGATAATTTTCAAAACTTGAAATTTTTGAAATTTTTGGATACTTTGCAATAATTGTTGTACATATTTTGGATGTTGTATTTCTTAAGGCTTTGCATTGTAGCAATTAGACCATTAGATGGACATTTGATTAGCTACTACCAACAAATCCTTCTAGCATTTGCACAAATTGATTTTTTCATGATAGGCTTCAACTCGTAGTTCTAGTAAACATCACTTAAAATGGTTAAATGTCAACTAATGATAATGAAATTGTCCTTGTAATAAGCCATTTGTCTTCAATTACAACCATTAGCATATTTTAAGAACCCTTTGCTTCCTATGTTTAGGAACCACTACTTGGTACAAGATGAATTCATGTTTGATTCATATTAACAACAAATTCAAAAAGGATGTTGAAACTCTTAACCATTAGATGAGATGCAACCTTTGTTAAGGTCTGCGAGTTCTCCCCTCGTTCCCTTGCGTTTTGATTTCTTCCATGCAACCTGTCGAGGTGATTGAGAGACTGCCACATCAGCAGACATTAAAAAATTAGTATTTTTATTGAATATATATATTTTTAAATTTTTAAATTTTTTTAAATTTTTAAATAATTTTTTTCCAAATAGTGTAGGCTGGTTCTCAAAAACAAGAACCAACTTGAAACGGCCCTCCCGGCAAGCCGAAAAACATGTAATGCAAGTAGGCTAGATGTTGTACCATTCTTAATCCTAGAAGCTACTTATACTTTGGTATGTAGTTTGCTTCTTGAAATGGTTGATTTAGGCTTGCTTTAAACATAGGTTGTCTTAGGCTTTAATTGTCTTATACGTAGTCTAAAATGGTTGTCTTAGGCATTAATTCATGTAGGCTTGTTTTAAACAAAATTCCTACTCAATTCATTTCAAAAAAGCCTAATATTCTATTAGTTCACTGTGCAAGAGTATAATTTTAGATTTTTGTATCCTCACAAAAACACCCAGGACTAAGTATAGGGGTTCCAAACTTGGGAATAATCAAATAGTCTAATGTATAAGTAGTTAAAGTTACATGTATTCTAAGATAGGATGGAATTTTAATGATATTCGTTTAATAATTATGAATTGTTCATTTACACTCTTAAACCCACACACAATTTGTTTTAACTGTCTTTTACCAATGCTATGGACACATGAATGCAGTGACAATCCTGGACTAGTGTGTGTTTCAATATTTAAAAACAATTTGTTAGGGTTGAACGACAATTCGTCGACATGCATACTTTAGACCTAATGCAATGCAAATATATATATAATAATTTTATATACCCAACCACTTTCCATACACATTCTTTAATTACTGGTGATGTTTAATTCCATAACAATTTGATGCAGTGGCTATCTAAATCACTATTTGGAATGCCTAAAAGTTTGTCGATTTCCTCCAATAAATTGTCTCTAATCTAAATACAGGGCATGATTGTGTTAATGCAAGCTCCATGAGTTTGATTTCACTATATAAACACATATAACAATTTGTTAGTGCTTCATCATAAATATTTCTCATAGACCAACATCTCTATCTTATCCATTGTTCTAACAAAGTTTAACAATCAATTTGTATATAAAGTTCAATGCCATCTACTATTTAACACTTCCATAACAATTAGGTATTGTAAGTTAGACAGGATGTTTCCCAACTACCAGGATTGTTGACATTCACCGAGTACCTTCTATTTGATTGCCTTACAGAAAGAGTTTGCCCAATATTTCCATGCACCTTCAATGTTTAGATGATGGAATTTCCCAATTCCTAATGATTGAAAAATATAATAGAATGTTGATTGCTTTCTTTGGACAAAGAAAAACCATCTTCAACGTATTTCTTGTAACCTTGTTTGAGTTCTCTTGTTGAAGTGAATTACTCAAACATTGAACCTTCAAAGAATTTTTCATAGCAAAGCTTTTTCATGTTCCAACTAGGTCTTTGAGGTTGCAAACTGTGTTTCATATTGTCTTGCATTTAGTTCTTAGGAATTAGCATGAAAATGTGGGTGATAAGTGATTAGCATATAAATGCAAGTCTTGCATCTATAAGTAGAATTAACTCCTAGGGTGACAAGGCCATTTTTTCTTAAAAAAGCACACTCAAAATACCCATTTTCAATGCAAATAACAAAAAAATTAAACATTTGTTTCTTTTGCATATCTAACTGTAGAATCTTGCACTAGACTAGCATGAAGATGTCTTACTAGAAGAAATTTCACAAACTTTGGCCCTATTGATGACAAGATACAAGCATTTAAAGTGAAGAAAATGAGTTTATTTTGCTCCTAGCCTAACTAGATTATAAGACTTTGATTCCTCTTAACTTAAAATTTTGTACTACAAATTGTGAATAAAAAAAAATTTATGCTAAGGAATTGAGTTGAGAATTCAAACTTCCTCCCTTCTCCCCCATCATTTTCATTCTCTAGAAAATTGTTAAAGCAAAGTAGGAACAAGATAGAAGGAAAAACAAAATTGTTGATAGCTCTACAATGGAATTGAAACACTGACATGCAATTTTTTTTTAATTATTGAAATTGAGTTCCTAAACAAATCCAATACTTTGTTTTCTCAAAAATTTGCTAAGATTGCCTTCAAAACAAGAAGCTTCATAACTTTCACATCACTTATCCAATTAGAATGAATCAAATCTTTTCGCATAGACAAAAATAAAATCTATAAGACATAAATTTCTTTTTTTGAAAATTCAAGTTTTTGTGGTTTTTTTTGCTGCCAATCGTTGCCTATTATGGACTTATTGTGGCATAACTTTTGCTTTTGGAACCAATTGACATAAAAATCATATTCCTAGAAAGCTAATCTATTTTCATATCTCAAAAAAAAGTTCCAAAGTATCTTGCCAAAAATTCAGACCAGAGGTACCTCCCTAGAGGGCACTCTTGGGACTTTTAGGGGTTAACGTTTTGGCTGGAAGAGTGTAATGTATGGCAAAATTTCCCCTTTGATGATGAAAATGTAAGAACTCATGCCCAAAGCCCAAAGTTCTGTGGATCCTATGCTTGCTGCTGATTTTCTGATTTTTTCTTAACAGTCAATATCTTAATATTTTATAATTTTTTTGCCAGACCAGGTTTCCTATCTTTCATAAAATTCTAGCTGCCAGCATTATACGAGTAGGGCAATTTTGCACTCAACTTATGGGTTTCTAACGACAATCAACAGAAGAACAATTCTAAGCACGGCAAGTGTACTAGGGACAATTGAGGGGGGCAGAAAACCCAAGAATCCCAAATGAGCATGACTTGGCAAGACAATTGAGGCCTCCACAGCGATGCCTCAATGATCAAAAGTGAACTTGGGACAACCCAGGGTAGCCTCTATTTTTTAATCAAAGAAAGCGAGTTTGCCGAATTTCATTACTAATACATATGGATTATATTCCCCGTTCCGAGGCAAGTGCAGCACAGTAAAAACCATCTCATTCGGGTTCTGCATGCGAAAGCCCAAACGAGATAAAATTTTGCTGTGGTGTGGCACAACCAGCCAGTACGCATCGCTCCACTCAAGATCGTAAAGTCACGCTCCCTTACAAATTTCGAGTAAAATCCGTATGCATAAGTTTCATTATTATGGCCTGAAACAGGGTATTCATCGTACGCTGAATACAGACACTTTCAAAGAATGGTCATCAACAATGACAATCAACGCAGCACCAAAAAAGCTTTCCACATGCACAAGGACACGCACCTAGATTTATTCGTGAAGTCAAAATTACAACTTTACAAAGTAAAGAAAAGCTCAAGGTAACCCAATGCCGACAAATTCTATGGCCGTGCTAAGGGTTACGCGAATGCGGTAAAAGTTCAGCTCGTTTGTGATAAGTAAACGTGCCACAGTCACCCAAAAGGAACTGGAAAATCGACAGCTCTAGACAAGAGTACCACCGCAATTAACTATACTTGCGACGCAGAGGCTAATCGACTGCTACCTGGTCGTTGAGGCGCTCTTGAGTTGGGAGAGGGAGATAATGGGGCGATCCTTTGAGAGTACTTACGTTTCTCCTCTCGTTTCAGTTGAAGTTCCTGCTGAAGCTCCTCTTTCCATAACCTTTGGCGCTCACTAGAACTCAGACCAGGACTGCGCGAAGGCTGCTTGGCATCATTGAGCCCTTTCAGTTCATTCAACCTCGGGGACGGTATCTCCACGAGAGGGTTGGAGCTGGCACTCGTCGACGGAAGTGCATTTCCACCTGCGCTGTCAGAGCTCACGCTGGTTTCACTCTCCTGGCTACTGCGGATACCCGCAGACCTTCCGCTCACAGTACTTGCATTGCTAGGTGACTTGCTTGTACTTGGGGTTGATTGCTTGGCAATAGCAGGACTCAAAGGGGCAACAACACTCTCTGCTGGCCCTGCTGTGGTTCCGTTCTCTTGAAATGCAGATGCCCTCAACGAATCGTTGAATTCCTCATACAGGGGTGTTTGCAACTTTCTTAACTCCAGAGCCTTCTCATCTAGAAATGCACGAATTTTACTCTCCGTGACTTCGTCTTCATCCTCTTGTCGTAAGGACCAACCCCTCTCACCCACGCTCTGTCTTCCAATGGCAGGGTTTTCCGATATCTCTGAAACATTTCTAGTCGAATGCCTTACAGAGAATCCACCATTTGTTGTCAAATTTAAACGCCACTTGCTGCCATCTACGTATGAAGGCTCTGAAATAGGGTTAAAACTCTCGCTCCATGTGTCCCGTCGGACTGAGTCCAACCTCACAGAATCCCCCATAGAATCTAGCCTCACGGGATCCCTCAGAGAATCCATTCTTACAGAGTCCAATCGCACTGAACAATTCAGATCCTCACCATTTGTGTTTCCAGCTCCGCTCATGCTCAAATATTTTTTGTAGGATGATAGGCGATCCTTGAGGGAAAAGGAGAGGTCTTTCACAGACACACCACCTGGTCTCCAAGATCCCAAACCATTCGGCCTGAAAGAACCCCTCCAGGAATTTCGCAGAGACATTGACGTCCTGACACTGCATCCATCGTTGGTGGGCTGCAAATGCTCTTCCAGTACTTGCCGACCTTCACCACTTTCCTGTCCATTGTATATTTCGTAATTCTGTACAAACGGGTGCTTCAACATTTCACCAGCACTCGGCCTCAGCCGAGGCTCTCTCTGTAACAGTCTCAATAGGAAGTCTTTTCCATCAGTGGACAGATGCTCAGGAATAGGAGGGTGCGACTTGGTGGTGCCAATGTGAAAAAGAGCCGCAACTTCTTGGAACTGCTGACTCCAGGGGGGTTTGCCAGTCGCCATCTCTATGACGGTACATCCGACACTCCACATATCAGCTTGCCAGTTGTGTCCAGTCTGCCGAATGACCTCAGGGGCCATCCAGTACGGGGTCCCCTTCATAGATTTTGCTTCGGAAATTGTAGCGAGCTCGACGACTTTCTTAGATGCACCGAAGTCAGCAAGCTTAATGCATCCTTTGTTGTCAACCAGAATGTTCGCACCCTTAATGTCCCGGTGCATAATGTGGTTGCTGTGGAGATATTCCAGTCCCAGGAGCAGTTGGCGGGTATACATTCGAATGACAGTCTCCGTAAACGAGCCGAACTTGCCAAGGAGTGAGGCAATAGACCCTCCAGGAACAAATTCAAGGAAGATGTTCAGAGCTTCCTCCTCTCGTGCAGTGCCCAGGTAGCGAACAATGTTGGGATGAGAGAGGTTCTGCAGGAGCTTCACCTCTTCCTCTAGTTCCCGGATATGCGATTGAGCCCTGTCTTTGGTGATATTGTTCTGCGCAATGCATACCTGCTTGACTGCGATGAGTTCACCAGAGTCCAGATTCAGGCCCATGTACACTCGACCATAGGCACCTGCAAAAATCATAGTGCCCAACAATGTAAGTAAAGAGAGTTTCAGACATCCGTCCCCACATAAGAAACAAACCAGAAACATGTCGACCCTTCAGAGCATTCTACTTTCGAATTGTGCAAGGAGTGGACACCTTGCGGGACTGCCGGAAACAAAAGACTCAAACTGAAGACGATCGACAGATTCTGGGGTAGTCATCGCAAACAACGCCTTGGCATGTTCATATTGCTAAACTGGACGAGAGAGAATTGCCGAACCCGAAGGTTGTGACGACTAGTACGAAGTCAAACCTCGTCCGTGCGACAGCCTTCACATACTTGAAGGGAAGAGCCCACATAAATACAATTACTCAGTAGCAGGAAGAAACTGAAGCGTACCTGCCCCAATCAACTCTCCTTTCCGCCATCGAATTGCCCGCGGACTACCAAGGCGGCTACCAACCTGCATGTTGCCTGCTTGTCCAAAGCTCCAACCTCTCATTATCTCCTTCAGTACTAAATAAGCGACCTCATGTTCAACCTCCACTCTCGCACTGGTCAAGATTCTAACAGTTTCTAGATGCCGCCAGGCTGCCTAACGCTTCACAAACAACAGCGTAACGCGGTCGGGACACCATACGGCAATCGACGGCCGAGTCAATATCTTTGCTCACATTTCCTCCTAATCACAGTCAAGCTCCTCGAAACCCTCCACCACGGACTTTTCTCGAAACCTGTCCGATCCACCAGCAACAGTTGTCCTCCAAGCCGGATGTAGACACCAACGACAAATTCGAAGCGTGCAGCGACAGTACAGTACAATGCCCTCCGTCCAAGCACCGCTTCTCACATTTCATTTCACGACGACGACAACGAAGCTCAGCAAGCAAAATACACTATCTCCCCCGCCGCCTCCCAGCGGTCGTTAGCAATGCCGAGTCCGGCGGCGATACGTTACAAACCTAGACGAATCTCCGTCCAACATCACGCTACAAACTTCTCTGCAAAACGTAGGCCCAAGCACCACCCAAAACAAACAGCAAGGAAATTCACCGCGCTCATTGATGGAGGCCCCTGGCTGGCGTGCAAGAGATCCGCGAAACAGAGTCCCAATCCCGGTCGCTCGTCGGTCGAGAATATGAGGAATCGGAAAAACAGGGGAGCCACGTCGGCGAGAAACCACAACGGCAGCCAGCAAGCAAATGTGGAGGTTGGCAGTGCGAGCGAGCGAGAGGGAGCACATTCAAACTGAAACCCCAGAGAAAGAAACGGCTAGAAAGTGGGCCACCCTAACTCAACTAACTCAGGGTCTGCAAGAAGGACGACGGGTCGGGGATTGCGGAGGGGAGCGGCAAAGTCGCCACGACGACGGGCGGACGGACGAGATGAGACGAGTGGCCCACACGCAGGGCTTTTTCTTCATTTATCGTGGGCAGTGCAGAAAGCGCTCTGGCTTCAGTTGGCTGGAGCTATTTACACTATCGGTACATACTGTGTATGGATGAAATGGATGAAATGTTGATGGACGGACGGACGGACGGACGGAGGAATAGTACGCATTGGCTCATTCATCCAAAAAATTAATGGGTCCAACTTAACTTGTAGCAATTCAACAATTTCATCTAATGAGAAGGGGAACACATTGCCAAATATTCCTTGCACAACAAATTGTCTCACCGGCCTTGGAGTGAGATAGCACTCAACAATATTTTGCCCCAAAGTCAACTTACTTAACTCCTAAGTGCTCAAGTTAAAGTCAATGAGATCATTTTGAAAACTTACAATGAATTCTTTGCATCATTCATTCAAGTAAGTAAAGCATTCCGCTTTCTTCTTTCCATTGATAAATATGCGTGATTTTCTCGTTCAAACTTCAAAGCTATACCAATAAATAAGGATTGGATGAATTGCACTTTTCACAACATTCATCGTCCATCCAATGGATGATTTACTACTTAGGGTGAACTTATACAAGTGACAAGATGAAGTCATTAACTATTGGCAAAAGCACCAGGTGGACTAAGTACGAAGTATAGGGCAATTTCTGGATTGATTGCAAAAAATAGCTTGACGATAAGGTATATTATTTTTGTCATCAATTCCAATGTTAAAGGAGATTGACTAATGTAAACCACCAAGCAAAAGTATTATTGTCAAAAAAATATTTCCCACATTCTAGCCAAGTTGTTTTTGTAGACCCTTGTCCACTGGCATGGACTTACGTTAGTTTTTGAAAAAGAAAACTAGTAGCATATTCAAATATGAAGTTAACCCCTCAATGTTCTTTGATGTTTAGAAGCCCGAAACTACTTCAAAATATTAGCCTCCAAAGCAAGGCTAAAATCTTCATCTATATATTTTTTTTAACAAATGCAACATGAGATTCTTTATTTAACTTGTTCAATTACATTTTTTCCAAATTTTAGAGAGAATATCCTCACCAATTGCAAATTCAATGTGCCTAAACTTCAAATTGTAGACTTTTCCAGACCTTCTTAAGAGTAAAGTTTTGTCTTGCAATCTTCTTAATTATAGTTTTTATACTACAAATTTTGAATTTCTAATTTTTTATGAAAGAAAATTTAAAAAAACAATTTAATTTTCATTATTCAAAAATTGTTATGTAAAAGTAGATATGAAATAGAATGAAATTTTAATTCATTAATAACTCTAAGATGGGATTGAAATATATTATCTAATGGTTAGATTCTTTTAGTAAGGGTAATGTTGCACCTGAATGGACAAACTGTATTTTTTGTCAATATAGCAAGTTTTAATAATTAACTATAAATGTTGTTTTTATTTTTATTTTTGAAATTTTCATACATCATGTGCTTGAGGAGTAGCTGTAAGGCCTAACAATTTTCATAACTTTTGACTAAATGGTTAAAAATTTATTGTATGATGTGTGGTTTTCAATGCTAGGTAGGCAGCTTGGGCAAGAATTTTTTTAATTTTTAAAATCATTTTTCTAAGAAATACAAATTTGAAGTTGGTTCTCTATGCTTATATGTATATATATTGAAAGCTCTGAACCATTCCAATTTTGTTAATGAGATGAAAGTTATGAGGAGTTTTAGTTTGAGGTAGTTTACAAGTAGTTATGGAATTTGTACTTTAAGACGAATTTTGAAGACTTTTATTTAATTCAATTTTTAATATTTTTGAAGAAAAACAAAAATATTAGGTGTAAATTGTTTATTACCACATTACAACCATTGGAATTGGCATTTTTCATTTCCATAAATAAATTATTAACAATTTAGTATTTTGAATTGTTCTCTACTTCTTTCTACTTATACTACAAGAAAATGGGGGTATAAATGATTGCGGAGTCCTTTGTCCCCCTACGAAATGACAGTTATATGACTACTTTTCTCTAATTGCACCTTGTAGCTTGCGTAGACATTATTCGAGTCATCTAAAATTTGCGCCCATAACTAGAGATCAAGAGCATGATGAAAACTGGACTTCATGTGCATAATTTTGTTCAAGCTTCATTTCTTTTCTTGTAGTGAAGATTACAATGATATATTGAAACCTTCGCATTACTGAGTTGTAACAACAGAATGATTTTTTCTTCATTGAAGGAATGAAGGTGCCTTGGAGGGAATTTGACAATGCTGACGTGGATTTCGTTGCGTTGACGTGTCCGTGATTTAGCAGTGAGTCATTTAAGAATCAAGAGTAGTTATATTTTGCCACTAGACTACGCTTGTGGGCAACTTCAACATGACCATTTCGGGACTAGCAAGGAAGTTCAGAAAACTTGTGTATTGTGTTGACTTTGCGAATAGTCCTTTTAAGATTGGGTGCTATTAGAGCAAAAAAGTTGAAGAAACACAATATAGTTGGTTGTGGCAACACTACATTCATAGTTCAAGGGGATGTTTTAAGGATTTGGGCACTACTAAGGCATTAGCACAATGAATTTTTTATTTTCCATGGAAAGGTTTTACAAGACAAGACTCTTAGATTTTAGGCACTTTGCTAAAATTTAACTTTTGCGCATATGGCACAACTAAAAGGAGACTTCTCCAACTAAGTAGAGACTCCACCAACACTATAATATAACTACGTACCCAAGGTCACAACTAGTACTATTCCAATGCTAATAAATTGTCTTCCTCAAACAATTCAATGGCTCCAACAAGATTCACTACCTTAGGGGTTATTGGCCAAATCTTAGGAGCAGTTAGGTTGGTACTCTCTGATGTAGTGGCGATGAAGGCATTTGTTTTGTCTACCATCTCTTGCCTTGCTCTTGCTTCTTTCCATAAAACAACTTTCTATCCAGGTCTATTTACAACATCTGAAAAAACACTTGCGTGACCTAATTTGTAAAAATGAAGGGGTTTGCCATGCAAGGTAACTTATGGCAGAAGTTCACTACTAAGAAACTAGGGTTGTCTTGCACACAAGTTGCATTCCCTTGATTGTCTTGGGCCTTCACCCACTCGCATTGCATGAGAATGATTTGTGTATTGAGAATTCCATAATCCAACACCAATATATCTTTGAGCACCCCGACATAGTTCACGGACAAGTCCCGAGCATTCTTTGAAGGCAATTTGAAAACTAATGCCACACCACTATTGTAGCTTTGCAATCGGGCCATAGTTGCATCATCCACTCGGAAGTGGTTATTGAAAGCAATGATCTAGGAGTACCTCCTAGCTCTCTGTAATGGCTTTGTGTTGAGCAACAAGCGGTCCCAGTCCTCTAGATTCCACATATCCAAATCAAAAGTATGGACCACGTTGACCATCCAATCCGCTAGTGCTGGAGTAGATGGATTCAAAATCTGTTCAGCCCTCCATTTCCTACAAGTCCACCAAAATACATGATTACACAACTACTTCATGAATGTGACACCATATTATAAATTGACTATGGTAGAAGATGCTACATCAAGGCCACAACAATACAAAGGATGCAACTTGTTTCAAAGTAGTCGCTAGAAAGTCACATTTTCCTATAGCACCTTACTTTGTGACATAGAAATGACTGTTGTACAACTACTTTGCTATTGAACATTAATCTCTTACTACTAAAGCAGTCTCAAGAGCCTGCCCAATACTACAATAAAATACGGAATTGGTGTAAAAGTCTATTTAAGCAAAATACTAATGCCTAACCTTTGTCATAGGAATTTCCATCCTTTGGAGTGGATGAGTGTTTCAAGGAGGTACTTACACATACAAATCTTCCATAATAGTTGTATTTATGAGGACATACTAGTGTACTATGTCTCTTGGTGCAAAGGTCATTATATATGGCTTCCCTATGCCTTGCACAACCTCCTCGGCATCCATGTACTCTTTGTTTTCATTCCACACACGTCTTTGTGTGAATTCAAATCTTTGGAGGTATTTTGTAATGAAGCCAATGCATTTGTCTTTCAAGTACCCCTCTGCCATGAATGCCTTGAGATGGTCCATCTCCATGAACCCAAATGCCTACTGTAGCAAATCAGGTGGGCTCGTATGTTTGGAATCAACAATCTTTTGTGCCCTTGGCATTTAGTGCAAGGGCAATGTAGTCTAGTGATGTTGTATTCTGAAGCACGTTGCACCTCTCTTGACCACAATCATTCATCTCGTAGATGTTGCTTATGACTATCAAATAGAGGAAGCCTAGCAAGTATCTTCGTCTCACGTAAAAAATATGAGATCAAATTTCTTGTATAAACTACATTCAGGCCACGCACAAACATGAGTGCAAGTGTTACAACAAACATGTAGGGTCATTGTAGGGCAACGTGAATATAGAGACTTTGACGCAACAACCAAATGACTTTTGACAGTTAAGATTCAGTCATTCTCTCCGCCCTAGACTTAGAAATGACTTGTATCAGTGACAAAAAGGTTCTTCAACATTTGTGACTAGACTGCAGGTACATATACTAACTTCAAGGAGTTCTTGGCAACAATCCCTATATTCATGATCCCTATATTTTGCAATTTCACTAGCCATTTCTACTAACTAGGTATGAACTCCTATATTCAACCTATCATCCACATCAATAATTACTTTTTGATTTCAAAGAAGTTGCGCTATTATAGCATTTGGCAATTGAAAGTAGAGAAGTGCAAGTATGAAGAGGAAAGGGAGAAGGTAAGAAAGGAGGTGGAATAAGAAAAAACAAGGGCATAATACAGAAGAAGGAAGACGGTTCATTAGAAGAAAGTGAATGAAGTAACCAAACAACAAGAAAACTTGGAAACAAGGGTGTAAACTAGATTTTGCACTTCCACAAAACCCAGGAAACACTAGTATAGGGGTTCTTTGTTCTAGGGAAAGGTTTAATCAGTCTAGCGTATTATGACTAAAAGTCACTTACAAATAGATTTATACTTACAAGTTTAGAACAATATTATAGCACTCTTATTCCCAGGTAAAATTTGTTGGCCAATCCATTACCAAAGTATGTATAAAGTCCCGGTCCTATATAGTGTTCTAAGGGATGTCAAATCATTCTTTGTCAAATAAATTAGGTTTTGTCAAATGAATCTTATATGATGCATGCACTAGGACCTAATCACACAAGATAGTATTGATAATATGCTTCATTCATTATATGCTTATTTTATGTTTTTATGTCAAATATGTCCAGTCAATCTACAGCTGACGCGATCATGCAGGTATGACTAGCGTTTCCGTATTCTACGTCAAATGAGTCCCAGTTGCAATGTATGATGATGTCAAATAGTTCTTCTTGGTTAAATTATGTCAAATGAGTCCAAAACCACAAGGGTTAGCATACAAACATAACATTGACACAATTCGCATTTTTACCAAACATAAGGAACCTAAGACCAATCACAATTTACAATTTTTCTACATATAAAACTTATGACCAAAACTCAAATAACCCACAATTTCACTTTAATATACAAACCCTAAGATTAAATTTGAATAATAATAACAAGTCATCAAGGACCCAAAAGCATAGTACAATTTAATAAATAAGAATTAATTAATTAATCCAGAAATAAAATATTTTAATAATTTTAATAATTTAATAAATTAATTAATAACTTCAGGGCTTAACCCTCGCAGCCCAAGCCCAAGTCCATCCACAACTGGTCCAAGCCCGTGGACTGGGGAGCCCAAGACCACCCCAAGGAATCCTAAAGTCGTGAAACCAACCCCCAAACCCGTGCAAAAATCAGCCCAAAACCAAGGACAGTAACCCTGTTACCACTGCGAGGCCTTTAACCATGGAAAACTGTGAAAAAAATGAGTTTGGACCTATTCCCGTGGGTAACAGACCCTATGGCCGTGCGACCAGCCCTATGGCCGTGCGGCAAATCCCTAATTCGGCCAGGGAGTCTGCTTCACGTTGCGACTGCCGCGCGCTTCAATTTCGATTCATCCCAAACTCAATTTTGGTCACGAATTTTGATTTGATTTGTGCATGATGCTAATCAGTGCATCTCTCATGACCTCATGAAGACTAGATTAAGACAAATTTTGCGTTTTGGATGATTTTGAAAAGAATTTAGTCCAGGTGCAGAAGCTACACAACTTACGATTTGATTGATTTGTTTTTAGAATTCGATTCTGACTCTTCCCGAATGCCGTGCGAGAATTTGTGAATCTAGGTACAATCCCAAGCCAACCATCCCCTTTCTAATCACAATTTTAATGAATTGGAGAAATCCTGCTGAAGGATTGTTGCAAGTTATTGCTTCCAGTGCACAGTCTTACCGCAAACACCTCCCATAATTTCAATTTCGTGAGGAATCTTATTCCAACGACGTGTTTGCACAATTGGATTCAGAAATTGCTCCGATCAGGGAGAACAATCCAAGATTCGAAAATCTCCACAACTCAAGATGTTGCGACAAAACTTTGCAATGGATTTCAGTACTGATTTGTCAATTGAATCCTGTTTCAATCTCTCAAGCAGATGTTCACCATTGACTAAGACATCAATAAGAATTAAAATAAAGAATTCTTGATTTTGATTCTGTACCTGGCGGGGCTGGTGTTTTAGTTACGGGCTCCACAGCGCTGGACTTCTCTCGGATTCCACAATTCGAGATTTTCTACGTTCTTCTGGCTTCCGTTTTCTGTCCGAACAATCTCCAGTAGTCACCCCAATCTTTGCAAATGACGATCGCTCCGCTCAGGCTGCCGCTTAGGTTCCTTCAATTTTGCCAAACAGCCACTCCGATAATTCACTCTGGCAATCAATTTCTGATCTTGCTTCCCCTTCACCAGATTCTCCCCGATCAGCCTCGCAATTTCAGATCTTGCCACTCTTGCTTGTTGCACTCTTGATCAGACAGGTTCTTCCGTGCAATTTCGGTCTTTCTAGCTCCCACTGGAATTTCTTCAGCGCCCAGATCAATTCGCAATTCCACAATCGCAATACAGTACAGAATCCAATACAAACACATACAAACTCTAATTTCTCACGCATATAATAATAATGAATACAATTCAACACACAAGAATAATAATCACGAGAATAAATATATATTTCAATATAATTGGGACTTATACATTTGCCATGAATGGCTTCCTTTTTTAATTTTTTATAGGTTTCTAAAAATACGAACCGGTGGCAATATGAAGGGGTGTGACCTAAGTCACACCTCGTTCATCCAAATGTTTTTATTTTTTATTTTTATTTTATTTTTATTAATTTTCATCCATCCTAGCTCAATGACCTATTTACACTTATTCATGCATTTAGACTTTAATTTAAAGCTTACTTTTACTTTTTCTCACTAAGGGGCCCCTAATAGGCTAAAATAGGCTAAATTCACTATTTTAAAAAAGTTTTTCTTTCTACAAAGGGGAAGTGAATTCCACCATAAGGAAGAAAGGGAAAAAAATAGAAGATAAATCCGGAAAAAAGAAGAAGTTTCATTCATAGAAAGGAATGAAAGACTTGAATGTTGATAACAAATGGAATTTAAAAAAATAAGGTTCATTGTAGTATAAGGAAAAAAACGGAAAACAAAATGAAAGGACAAACTATAGAAAGGAAGAAGGTTCACATGCAATTGGGAATGAAATAAATAATTGATGAAAAAAACACAAAAAATATAAGCACGTGCATTGCACAAAAAGAAAGAAAGGAAAAAAAAGTGGAAGAAAGTGAAGACATTGCTAACTAACAAACACAAAAAAAGGATGAAATTGAAAAAATTGGAGGATAGAAACAAAAATCTAGAAGAAAAAAAATGGGGAGTTTTAAGAACCTTCCAAGGGTGAAGGTTTTGAAATTGAAAAAAAATAGGTGAAGTTGGTAGTTTTACAATGAAATGGACCAAAAAAAAGGAGGAAGGAAAAAAATTGGAAGAAGGCAACTGTTGATGGCTACAACCATAGGAATTCAAAGATAAACGCAAAAAATGGAAGAAGGATACACAAATAGAGTAGTCACATAGAAGAGGTAAAAGATGAAAGAATTCAAAGTGGTGAACTATCTGCAGAAGGGTGACACCAAAATCATACAGTAGCAGGAACACTAGAAGAAACTTAAGGCTCCAGTGAATCCTAAGTCATTCTTCATTACTTCCAACTTCTACTCAACTTTTGGTAGTCACATAATAACTAAAGTATGACTGTCTGAAGTCACATAAAAGTCATTTTTTATGATTGTGAACTTCTATGCCACTGCCGCAAGTCCAACATTAGTTTTGAACTTTTCACCGGCCCTTGGCCATGCCCTACATTGCTTAATGAACACTAATTTGGAGTGGTGATAATACTTGTCATTTAATACTGAATACCTATGTTTAGGTCCAGATAAGAGCATCAACTCCCTTCCAATCATGGCCCTTTCATGAATAGCACTAAAGCCCTATCATTAGATGAGATTTGCCTATCGGGAAGGGCCGCAAGTTCCCAAGAAGACAACTAGACGAAACTGACAAAACTGGACGAAAGTCGCCGTTCGCAGGGCCTGCTAACCTGGCCGAGCGACTGCCAGGTCGACATTTTCAAAAAAATAAAAAAAATAAAAATAAAAATTTTAACTTTGTTTTCCATTTTAAGAACTTTAAAAAAAATTATTTTTTTATTTTTTTTTGAAAAAAACAACAATTGTCAGCCGCGTTCGATGGGGCCCGGGGGAACAAACGGGGGAACGAAGCTGGGAACAACCTGAAACGGCCCTCCAGCCCCCCCGAATCACATCTAATGCAAGGAACATCATGGAACTCAAACTTCTCAACTCAAAAATTACAACACAATAATTACTACAATTGTATGTTAAAGTTCAATTGCCTAAATCACCCTCCCTAATCATAGAAATCATCAACTTCATTCACCAAAGCATCAAAAATACGAATTTGCCTATCAATTACTTCTTTTGAATATGCATTGTGGGAGGAGAGGAGAGGGGGATGACCAGCTTGGAGCCAACGCCAAATCCACTTTGAATAGTTTGAAGTGCTTGGTTCAATCCCTCTTCTTCGTTTAGGGCCGCACTTCGTCGATCCATTCTCTTTCATATAGCTGCTACCACGAAGGCAAGTTGATGTTGCATTATCTCATTCTAAATCAAGAACTAGAAATCCGCGATAGAGAGTCCACCGCCTTAGAAGTACAGCTACAAATTGTGGCAAGACAGAAACGTGGCAGTGGCTTGGGCAAAAATGCAACCCGTACTAGTTGCCAGAGCTAAATTGTAAGTAGACAAAGTGCTAAATTTATGTAAGTTCCTTCAATCGTTGATGCAGCAGTGCATTAGGGTTTTCAGACCCTGTCTTTATTATCGCAGCACTACCTTCTGGACACGTCAGAGCCTTGGTTGTTGTGCCTTAGTTGTTCGGCAATCACCTTTTAACACCATATTCATTAAAATGGGAGAATAGGAACCTCTCAAAATAACCTTTCTGATCTCGACCTAAATCACCAAATTCCATTAAAATGAGACTTTTCAACTTGAATCTAGTTGAATAGACACAAAACCTTTCAATTTTAGGTCGATTCTGAAAGGTTTTATGTCATTTCAGGTCAATTCTGAAAGGTTTTATGTCAATTTAGCTCGAATCGAGTTGAATTGACACAAAACCTTTCAATTATAGGTCGATTTTGAAAGGTTTTATGTCAATTTAGCTCAAATTCGACATAAAACCTTTCATCAAATTGACTTAAAACTTTTTTTATTTCAGATTGTTTTTCCTTTAAATTACATTGGAAAACTCTCATTTCGCTGGAAAACTCTCATTTTAATGAATATGGAGTTTTTTGCAACTTCCAACTCTTTTGCAACTAGTTTCCAGTCATTTCTGAGTCGTGTACAAGTTGAACTGCATTTAATGCAAAATTGCCTTGGAAAATGGACCACCTACTTCCAGAAAAGGGCCATGTGTATCCAATTCCCATAGTGGCACCTGAAACCCTTGTTCCTGCGACTATAGACCACCTCCGCAAATATTCTCGATCTCTCTTCTTGCGCATTGCATGACAACGAAGCTTGTGTCTTTGAGCACCTTCTACAATAGTGTTTTTAGTGATTGTTGATTTATTCACGCATTTTGAGAAGATTGTCATCGTAGGGACAATCCTTACACAAAGAAGAAGCCCGTGGAGGATGTTAGAGGAAACAAGAGAGAGCCATGAAGCTAAGGTGGTCAAAGTGGGGCCTTTAAGGATGCGGAGGGAGGAAGGAGTAGAGTTCAAGAGTAGTGGGGATACATGTTTGTTTTGCGGATCAAATGAGCAGCTACACGGGATCCTCCTCCGAGGCAATGGAGTCCAATGACAAGGCCATCGCCAAAGGTATGATGAGTTTAGCAATTGCTTGTTCCCATGTGTAGCAGGAAGCGACCTTGGAGGCAATTGTAGCACGTACGTTGGCATCACGCTTCTGGGTGATTGTAAAAAAGACCGAACAATTTTGGTAGCATTTGGTCAAAAACTGCGTTTTTTCTGCCTAATACTAGGAGTACTACAAAATTAAACAATCTTAGTTGTTGATTTGAAAAATCAACGGCCAATAGTACTTTTGAGTACTTTATAATACTGAAACAATACTATTTAAAAAAAATGACAGTTTGTCACAGAAAGTAGATAAAATTAAGTATAAATTAATAAAAATTAGAAAATCATGAATAAAAAAAACTAAAAATTGCCCATTTGTAAAGATTTGATAGTGATTACATTTCACCAAAAACTAGAAGTTGAAACCATCATGAAAGTTCGGAGTGCTATGCACAAGGGACCTCTATTTGCATGCATGTTGAGGACAAAGAATTGTGTTTTTTTTAATTCCCTTTGGTAGGCATATGCCCATTTGGTGTGGTAATAGGCCACAAAAAAGTCAAGTGAACATCATGTTTTTTGGATACTTCACAATACTAAAAAACCCTAAACTACAAAGTGTGACAAATTTGCTAAATTGATATTTAATTAAAAAATTATTTTTCAATTTTTTTGAAAAATAATAAATCTCATGTTTTCTGAGTTAGAAATCTTCCTTAAAAATTTCAAGTCCATTGGCTTCAATTTCCAAAAGTTACAGCCAAAACCAACTCTATCCATTAGAAGAGATTTTGGGGTCCCAGAGGGCCGTTTCAGGGTTGTTCCCCCGACAGTAAAAGAACGCCGCTGTCAGATTTATTTTTTTGAAAAAAATAAAATAAAATAAAATTTTAAGTCCTTAAAATGAGAAACAAAGTTAAATTTTTATTTTTTTAATTTTTTTCGAAAAAACTGACCTGGTAGTCTCTCGGCCAGGTCAGCACAGATGGGGAACGGCGGGGAACGGCGGTTCTCAGGGGGGTTTCGAGTTGGGAACTCGCAACCCTCCTCGAGAGCCAAAACACATGTAATGCACTTCAATTGTGACGCCTCATAGGACCAGTCTTTCTTGCAATCACCCTTCTGTAAATTGGAATTAGAGTTTTTTTCAATGAAGTTGAGTCCACCTTGCTCCATGTAATTGTGGTTTCTTTCATGTCAAAATTCTCTCTACTATCGGTCAGCATGAGTAGCTGTGCTGCCACTTTGTCATCTTGGAATTGGGTAGAAATCTAAACTGCATTGTCTTAGGGTTAACAATTGTGTGTATGTTGTTTGCATGTCTAATGTAGAAAATGATACTACAACAAAAGTAGTGTTTTATGACTGCAAAATATGACTGTAGTGAGTGATAAAATCAAAAAATATGACTCACACAGAAATCATTGTAGATGACTCAGAGCATGATTGGATCCAGTCATTACCGACAAGTCGCTTCAGACATTAGTCATATTTTGAGTCATATGGGTTAGAAGTATAATTAACCATAATTAGCCTTTTTTTGCCAACGTGGCGTATACGTTGACTATCCTTGGGGGCTTGACTTTTTCTTGAGCTACCCGGGCAAAGGAAAAAAATCCTACGTGGCATATGACTCCGTTTAGTCATATTTTTGGCTAACATGGAATATGACTGTGGTGAGTCATGTTTTAATTGACGTGGAATATGACTACAATGAATTATATTTTTTGTTAATGTGGAATATGACTGTGATGAGTCATTTTTTGTTGATATGGAATATGACTGTGACGAGTCATTTTTTTTGTTGATGTGAATTGTGGAATATCACTCTTGTGAGTCATATTTTCTACTATGTGGAAATCAACTCTCATGAGTCATATTTTGGATGATGTCCCGGATGATGTAAAACATGAATATGACTCTTGTGAATCATATTCTTTACTAATGTGAAATATGATTCTTGTGAGTCATATTTTTGATTACATGATAATTAATGTAGATGTCATTAGTAATTTTATGACTAATTGTAGTCATATTTTGGGATGTGTAAGGTTACATTTTGACACACATAAGTATGAGCATTATATGACTATAACTAATTATATTTTGACCAATATATTTTGTGAAATGTAACTCAAGCAAGTGATATTTTAGATAATTGAGAGTCATGTTTAAAAAATTTGTGTGTAGTTTGTGATTGGGGTGATTGAGGTCCAAAATAGCTTTAATTACAAACTACAATTACATTTTTTATGCATTTTAAATGGACATGAGACATTGCAATTATATATCAAAATGATTTAACAATTGAAAAAAACACTTCATGTAGTTAAAAACACATACACATGATTTTAGAGATATACATGAGACAATCATATTAGAGAGGGAGAATGCAAGAAGGAATGCAACTCTTTTCATTGACATTTATTAACCAACAATACAAAACATATATATCACAATGAATCACTCACAAAACTCAATAGGGCCTATATTCCTTACAATAATGTGAAGATGGCTCTATTGGGTTGCAAATAGCCTCCAACAACTATGTTTCAACTTTTGGTGCCTGCATATACAATTAAAGAAATGGGAGGTTAATTTTTAGTGAATGAACAACAAAGCTCCACCTTCTAAGGTTTATAACAACACAAAATATGTAGCACAAGTTTAGAGTAGGAAGAATAAAAATAGTGATGAAAGAAAGAAGGAAAAAAAGAAGTGGCAAGTGCTAAAAGATAACAACAAACAAGAGTTACGATGCAACAAGAAATAACAACTAAGAGGCAATAAGAAACAAGTGTTAAGAGGCAACAAAAAAACAACTAAAAACTAAAAAGAAATAAGAAAAAACAAAAACCAAGAACTAAAAAGATGAAAGAGTTAAAATACAAGAAGAAGAAACAAGATTTATAAACTAAAAAGCAACAAGACGTAAGACCTAAGATACAACAAGAACTAAAATGCAACCAAAACCAACAACTAAGAAGCAAAAGACAACAAGTAACAACAAAAAAGAGCTAAGAGATAACAAAAGGCAAGGAAGAAGAGATAAGAAAAGTGGTGGCTAGGGTTTCAAAACCCTATAGAAATGACAGCTAGGATTTCAAAACTCTAAAAAAGTGGTGATTAGGTTTGAAAATCCAAAAAAAGAATTGGCTACGATTTCAAAACTTTAAAACAATGACTTTTCTATATATTTTTTGGATTGCTGTGAGCCCCCAGGATGACACCTGAGGCTCGCAGTACAAAAAAATTCCGTTTTTTATTCATTTTATGAATAAATTATGAATTAATTGGCCATTTAAAATACTTTGTGAATAATTGGCATGAAAATATATAAATTGTGTTAAAATTCCAAAGAGCATAAAAATTCTTACATCATGTTCTTTTTACATCCCAGAGATGCAAGATTGGGCGTGTAAAGGTCAAAATATGAATTGGGAGTGATTTCAATTCAAACCCACACGAAAAAGGTAAAACTCTTTACATGGGATTTGACCGTGATGACGCATGTGGCAAAGGATTGGCTAAAGATGGTAAATTAGGATCATCCTAGCTTGCCAATATCTTAGAAAAGCTCATGGTAGAAAGTTAGGTGGAAAATGGGCTTCATAGTAAAATTATTAAAAAAATTACCACGTGTAACCTTCTAAGCCAAAATCCACGGGAGCTACAAGAAGATGACTGCAACAAGGAGAGAGGTGTTTTTAGCACAGAAAAATGCCAGGAGCGTTGTCGTGTAGAGAGAGTTTGTCTCGGGAAATCACGAGGATTCTGGCTGCGACTAGAAATGGCTCAGGAATGAAATAAATTGTAACTTTTCGAATCTTTAAATCTTCGAGTCTTCAAATCTTCAAACTGCTACTCGTTGTCCTATCCTGTTGTGTTTCTAAATAGGCCAAGGGTTAAGGTAGGGTGATAAGAAACCACGGGCTTTGGACGTGTAAAACGGGACGGCCAGACCACGAGCTGAGCCGTCCGAGGGATTGGATCCTAAATTTCAAACCCACGGTGACCAGCAAACTTGCCTCACCAGTGGGAACAACATAAAAGTCTCGACCATGTGGGCAATTAACCCCACTTCGTCGCATCCACAACACCAAATGAGGCTAGTATTGGTGTGAACCAAACTGCCCGCAACAATAAAATGAAATTTACAAAGCCACAAGCCACACACACACAAACACACAAGTCTTCCAACTCCTTCAACTCCAACTCCCAAGCTGATCTTTGGATGAGTGTCTTTGTTGATTTATAACTCCAAATGAACTAAATGATAGCTTTTCGGAAAGCTAAAACAATCATCTACTTCTCCTCCAAATTTCATACAATTCTAAGACTCTGTCCAACCTCTATGGCCATCCAAAGTTTCGGCCTTGAGAAGAGAAAGGCAGCAGACCTTCCTTCGCTTCCACACTCACAACTTTCTCATACAAACTCCAAATAGAACGAATGATAGCTTCATGAAAAGCTAACACAATTTCCTACACTACCTCCAAATTTCATGGCAAAACAAGAACCTGTCCGTCTTTTATGGTCGGTCGAAGTCTCTGCCTCTTAATTTTAAAGGCAACAAACCTCCCTCCACTCAAACTAGCACAACTTTTGCTTCACAACTCCAAATCAAGCAAGTGAGATCAATTTGGAAACTACACACCATGATACACAACACCTCCAAATTTCATTTCAAAATACTTCAAATTCACAACACAATGAGCCCTCAAACATTCGGGCCTTTCTAAACTCACAACGGGAGAGAAGATGAATAGTGTTCCCTTTTTTCTCCACCTTATCTCTACTCTAACCACACAAACAAGTGGGGTCAGCCCCTAACTCACTCCCAAAGCTCTCACATCAATAATTGAGCCCTTATTTGACCCCACAACTATCTCTTTATCTTTATCTTAGAAAGAAAATTCACTTCAAGTTCACCTAGAAGGAAAACTATTTCATTAATTCCTTTCTATCTTTTCTTTCTCTATTTTCAACACCCAAAATGAAATCTACAAACAACTAACATAAAATAAATGTCTTCTCAAAGGTAAAAAACTAAAGTCTTCAAAGAAACTTCACTCCATCTTCAAGAACTTGAGAATTCGCTTGATGGTAGTAGCAACAAACTCAACACGATCCACCTTTGTCAAGGGATTGACCGGCCCCTCTAACCATCGTTGGTGACCGCGACTCCCTTTAATAGGCCTGACCATACAATAGTATTGATCGTCGTTAAGACCTTCAAAACTCCCTTCGAATGTTACTTCTTGGGTACCAGGTTCAACACATCCAACCTGCAACAGGATCACTAGTGCTCGAGCTCCACGTTGTAGGTTCCCGTGCCATCGCTGCTCCACACGGGGTTGCTTTGGCGGTCGAGAAGGCCCAGATTCATCTTGAGGACGCTCGTGCGATAATGAAAGACCTAGCGGTTGAAGAGGTTGAGCCGGTAGTTGAGATAACGAAAACTCAAACTCCGATTCTGGTAGAGGCTCCTCATCCTGAGACTCAGAAAACCCCCTCCAATTCGACATACTGAAATCTATAACATACAATAAAGAAACTACTTCAAGTTTGGTGGCATTCTAAGATGATAACCTATTCTTATATAGATGGCTCATGTCATTGTGAGAAGGCGTCATCTTGAAGCTACTAAGGATGATGTCATCTTTATTTTTATATTATTAAAATCAAATCTATGGAAATAATGTATTACTATGCATTTTTACACTATGTACGCATTTACAGTGCGACATTCACCCCCTCTAAACCTGCACATCCTCCGGTATGTGCCAAGTTGATTCCTCCTGGTCATCTACTACGATTTCGGTCTCCTCTTCTTCCGTCTCTTGATTCTGGGATAAAGGTAAAAAAGCATTCAAATCTTCATTGTAAATTTCTCCATCTCTTCTCCGAAACACTTTGATACGTTTGCCAGCAATAGGAATTCTCAAAGGAGTTCCATCTAATTCTCGAAGCGAATATGTGGCGTTGTTGTGTACTGTCACTACCACATAAGGTCCAAACCATCTCCGGGCAAACTTCTTCACTGTGTTGTGTTGATGTTCTAATGTGCTATCGAACACCAACACCCAATCTCCTTCTTTAATTTTTCTTGCCCTCAATCGATGAGTTCTGTCAAACCTTTCTTTGTTGTGTAGCCGCGCAGATTTCAACTTCTCCAATGCAATTTGATGGTCTTCTGGCAACCTCTCAAGTTGTTGAATACGAAGCTCAAACAATCTCTCTGTGCTGATACCATCCTCCCACGACAAAAATATCCATGAAGGAACAAATTCCTCTGCAGGCAATATGGGTTTATGGCCATGCATAAGTTCTACAGGCATATATCCAGTGACTGAACTATGTGTAGTTCTGTCAGCCCATAGAGCAAATGGAAGTAGTTTAGGCCAAACATTAGGCCTTCCTCTACATGCTTTAACCAATGCTTGAATAATAGGAGGATGACCTCTCTCAATTTTGCCATTGGCCTCTGGATTATAAGCTGTCGTTAACTTCAATTTAACGCCATATCTGTTGAAGAAATCCTTTGCCTCAGCTGCATTCAATTCTCCTCTGTCTGCTCTCATTCCACCAATACTCCCATATCGACTGAAAATATCTTTGAGTATAAAACGGCAGATATTTTCTGTTGTTTTGGTTCGAAGAGCTCTTCCCTCCACAAAGTTTGACAATTCTTCTCTAGCCAAAACGAGATACTTCATGCCCCACATCGCTGACGGCATGGCAACTAGATCAATCATCCATCGAAAATGAATGGAAGGCGGATATGTCGGATGTATCTCATCTCTATGCCGAATTTTAGATTGCAATTGGCACACAGAGCATGAAGCAACAAACTCCTCAATGTCTTTGTACAACCCCTTCCACCAATAACGCTCTTTGATCTTGGTATATGTAGCCCAAACTCCTCTATGACCAGCCCAAAGTGTATCATGAAACTCTTGAAGAACCTTGGATTTGGTCTCGGAATCTCCAACCACTCTCAACGGTATTTCATCTCTTCTTTTCGCCCTCTTCCACAGAAATCCGTCCCTCAAAAGATATCCATAAAATTGATGCCTTATATCTTTGTATGTCTTATCCATCCAACCTTCTTGTCTCTTCAATGTACTCAAGTAAAGGCCAATCTCTTTCAACCTGCCTTCGTATAATTCTTCATTGAATGGTAAGACTTCATTAGCAGAGCTCTCTCCGTCTGTAGCTAATACATAGCTACCGTCTAAAAGTTCTTCACAATCTTCATGAGCCATCATCTCTTCTTCATTAAAATATCTGGCTCTTGAAAGCATGTCTGCTAGTGAATTTTGCTTTCCAACAATGTGCACCAAAACTGGATTAAGAGATTTGATGTATGCAATCCACCGAAGCATAGCAATATCCGGTGAAGAACAATTGGCTATCATACCAAGTAGGGGTAAGCAATCAGTCTCCAATATGACATTGGCTCCAATCAAGTAGTTTCTGTCTGCTTTTAGCGCTGTAAGCGCTCCCCAAAGTTCTCGTTTCACTTGCGGATAAGCTCTTTGCCGTTCTGTAAGAATTCTAGCTCCAAATTGAATGGCAAATCTTCTCCCTTCTGCATCATCTTGTTCAACGGCCCATCCAATGGCTATCGGACTTGTATCAACGGTTATAATCACTGGTCTACCGCTTTCATAATCAACTTGTTTTAGAAGCGGTGGTGATTTCAAAGTCTTCTTCAACTCCTCCATGACTATATCTTGCTCACGTTGCCACACAAATTTGTTTCTTTTCCTCAATAATTTGTAAAGAGGTTCTGATATGTGAGCAAAATGGGGAATCCAAATCTGATAGAAGACGCATGCTCCTAGAAACCTCCTTACTTCGGTGACATTGCTACAGACCTTCATTCTTTCAATAGCATCCACTTTCTCAGGGTTAGGTTTTCTTCCATATCGTCCGCATAAATGGCCAACCACCAGAATCTCCTCAACTCCAAACTTTGATTTTTCAATAGAAGCGTCAAGTCCACTTCTTCGAGTCTCGTCAAGATTTTCTCTACATCATCAATATGATCATTGACAAATGCTCTACATCCATCATCTTGAATAGTCAAGTCTTTGACAACTTCCTCGCAACCTTTTATGGGAATGTCATCCACAAAAGGTATTGTCTTCTTAGGCACAAAATCTCGTAAGATTTGATTCATGGCATTTTGCATGTGTGCCACTGAGTTTGTAGCACCTTGAGGCAATGTACACATTCTAACCAATCCAAGTGGAGTCTTCATGGTCGTCAAATCTCTGCTCTCAGCAGCTAATTGAAATTGATCATAACCAGAGTATAGATCTCCAATGGAATAAATAGCGTGCCCCGCAAACGCTTCTGCCACTTCATCAACAATAGGTCCCGAACCTTTGTTTCTGATTGTTACTCCATTCGCCGGTTGCATGTCTTGAATGAACCTTAATGCTCCAGACTTTTTTGGTACAGTAAACCATCGATTAGAATATGGAGCCATCGAAGGTTCAAGAATGCCCATGCGCATCTTCTCTTTGAGCAATTCAACCAATTTAGGAAGTAGAGCTCGTGGCACCGGAATTGGTTTTAAATCCCAAGGTACATGTGGTACCGTGAAAATTACCATTGGTGCTATTATACCAGGTTGAACGCATCCAATCTCATCCGGTGAAGAAGCAAAAGCCTTCCCATGCTTAAAAAGCATATTTTGAAACTTCTTCCTCTCCAACTCAGTCAAGAAATTATCCCCTCCTATCTTCAATGTTTTCAAAGTCTCTTCTGTAAATTTGTGCCCGATCTTCTTTGCTTCTCTGAGACCCGGTTCCTTCTCCGCTTGTCTGATATGGTCATCAGTATCAAAAGGTAATTGAGTTGCTACTGGCTTAACTTTCTTGGCCACAGTTTTGTATTTGGTATTCATCATGGCCTCATGTTTCAATCCGTAGCTCTGAAACTCATCAACCTTTGATACTATCTCCATCACTTCATCATACAATGACTTGGTATGAATTTCAACTACAACTTCACTGTCTCGAATTTCTTCTCCATCGATATGTAAGGCATGCAAAACTTGTAATATGTCATCTGCCATGCCTTCTTCTTCAAATACTCCAGATATATGATCATCATCTGAAATCACCTTCATCTTTTTAAACTTTTTCTCCGTTTTTCCTACAACCCTTTTATATATAGGGTTTAGATTCTTCACGCTTGTGAAGCTCACAAAACCACACTCTCCCATACTCAAAAATCCACATCCAATACTATGTACATCGGGGAACTCAAAGGACGTTGATCTTTTTGCACCCGTGGCTCCCCTCTCCCCACGTGTGCATTTCAAAAATCCATAAAGTCTAGAGAAGTAGGCAAAGGTCCTTCTCTAAGTTGAGCTCAGTGTCTTTCGTTGTTGGGCTTCACGGTAAGAAACTGTACCGACTTTTTTCCATCACAACTCCGAATTCGAGCATAATGAGACCCATCATCTAGCACCTTTGTCTCCATTCTCGATGCTGTAATGTATGGCTGACCCAAAATTATTGGATAAACTCCATAGTTTTGCACAAAGAAGTTTTGCTTCACTTCTACATCTCCAATTTTTGTTGGTACAGCTGGGCATGCCCCATACAACTCTCCTCGCCCATTGTTGGCAGCCCTCATCACCCAACCATGATTTCTGTCAATTGGCCATTTGCCACTCTCGTAAATCTTTCGAGACATAATATTAATCTCGGATCCATGATCTACAAGAGCCAAAATGGACTCATCCAACTCCCCCAACTTAACAAGAGTTTCGGTGGTGGCTCTTGCCCAAAATGGATGAAGGTAATCCATTTGCTCTTCAATCTCTCCTTCCATCCTATGAACAATTGCACATTCATAGGTATTTGCCTCCATCTCAATCTTTTTATTGTATGTTGAATGAGAGTCTTTCACCCCCTCAAATTCCTTCTCCATCACATCTTGACATTCCATAGAGCATTCACCTTTGGAAATATCATTCTTCTCACAACTCATACGTCCACAAGTACAAGTGTACAAATCTTCTTCTCCCTCTTTTTCCTCATCGGTAAAATATTCTTCAGTAGAAAAATACTCTTCGTTAGAAAAAAACTCTTCTGCATCTTCGTAAGTTTCATCTTCACATGCCTCAAACATTGGATCGCACATCATAGAAAACACTTGACTGATCTCAGTCTCTTCATCTTTTGTCATGCGAGTATCCAACGCTTGTACCATAACTGTCTCAGCTGTCATCTGCCTCTTCCTCTTGATGACATCAATGATAAGCTCGTGAAAATCTTTCTTGGCAATACCAAGAGCTTCTCTCAATGTAAACTCAATCTTGGCATCTAGAATTCTCTCTTCTAGAATGCCCTTCATGTCAATTGAAGATTCAATGTCCGATTGCAGTTTGTAAGCTGGTGCTTTGCCCTTGCCTTTGTTTGAATCTTCCTTTTCCTTCCCTTTCTTATCATGGCTTGTACCTTCCCACATCTCCTTAGGAAGTGGTTCATCTCCTGGATGAACAAAAGTAGGCGATTTCCCATGCCTCTGTCGGGTATGAGCAGCAGGACCTTCTCCCTTTTCACCTTCTTTGAGCCCATGAGGTTTTCTTTTAGATAATGGCTCTTCCACATCATCTTCTTCAATAGGTCGCCCTCGTTTCTCTTCAACGACGACATCTTGTTCCATACTATTGCCTTGAATCTCTCCCAAAAAGGCTCTGATGCTAACCGCATCAACAGGATCTTCCCAACCAGTTGCCTTTCGGATGGCTTGAGCTCCTCTTCGTAAAATCTCAAGAGCTGGAGCCTTCAAAGCCTCAACTGCTTGTTGTTCCACCTCTACGTGAAACGTTTCAACACCTTTGGCATGTAGACCACTAGATCTCCCCATCTTGTCTTCAAGGATCTTCTTCATCCCTCCTTTGCCAAAGTTAGTGTTTAGAGGCAAGTTTGTGGTTGCATCATGAATTTTTCCATCCTTAAAAACAACTGTGCCTTCTTTCAGAGCTTCATCATAAGGTTTACAACCTCGAAGACTGTGGCTCTCTTCTTCATCGCAAAAAATGCATCTTCTTGTAAATGTTTTTGCACCATCTGATGATTGAACTCCTCGTACCTTCTTCAACTCGCTCATTTCTACTCTCAGATCTCGAATGCCTTTGATCAGTTCATCAAGAGCACCTTCATCAACTGTTTTGGATTTCTTTGAAGTTGATGTTGAAGGTGTAGGCGCAAGTGATGTTTTTGGAGTTGTTGTAACTGGTACGGGTACAACATCCATATGTCCAGATACACCTCTAGATCTCACCCTCCGTTGCTTTGCGATAAGAGTGACAGTCTCCTCTCCTCTTCTCCAATCGTTTGTGAAACCTCCTTCAGTGGTTCAATCACCAAGAAGTAAGAGAAGTCTATCCTCCAAAGCATCATCAGCTGCTTGCAAAAAGAGCTCAGCCTTCCTAGTA
This sequence comes from Rhytidiadelphus loreus, assembly GCA_947034895.1. Classification (NCBI taxonomy): domain Eukaryota; kingdom Viridiplantae; phylum Streptophyta; class Bryopsida; order Hypnales; family Hylocomiaceae; genus Rhytidiadelphus; species Rhytidiadelphus loreus. The sequence goes on along the minus strand of OX344761.1, from coordinate 47,714,496 downwards.
TCAAGAAGGCGTCTTTCTGCCAAAGGTAGTTGGTTGTATTTCTTCTCAAAGTCTCGAAGCAACTCATTTGGGCCCATATTATTCCCAGGCCGTTGTTCGATCCAATCGAGAAAAGACCTCTTGGTCATTCTTTCTGAGTCTTCGTCAAAATACTCGTCCCGTAGTCTTTCCTCAAACATCAACCACGAGACCACGTTTGCAGCATCTCCTCGAATTTCTTCAACTCTTTCACGAATCTCGGGAATAACTGCCAAGCTGAACGTTTGCATCATGCGGTCTTCTGACACTTGATGCACCTCCATTTCACAAACGTATGATCTCAAGAACTTTGTGATGTTCTTTCTGTCAAATCTTCCACACTTATCAACGACACCCTTCAAAGCTTTGGTAGCCCCTTGACCACCAGGGTGTCCTCTCTGCTGCTGCTCCATAAACATCGCCAAGGCACCAAGTATGGCCTCCATGTTGGCTTGGGCTCCCGAAGGAGCCCCTCCAGTGTCTCCCATCGTCCTTAGCCAAAACTAATCGCCCCGAAACTTCTCTCAGTGGAAGCACCAAATGTCGTGTAGAGAGAGTTTGTCTCGGGAAATCACGAGGATTCTGGCTGCGACTAGAAATGGCTCAGGAATGAAATAAATTGTAACTTTTCGAATCTTTAAATCTTCGAGTCTTCAAATCTTCAAACTGCTACTCGTTGTCCTATCCTGTTGTGTTTCTAAATAGGCCAAGGGTTAAGGTAGGGTGATAAGAAACCACGGGCTTTGGACGTGTAAAACGGGACGGCCAGACCACGAGCTGAGCCGTCCGAGGGATTGGATCCTAAATTTCAAACCCACGGTGACCAGCAAACTTGCCTCACCAGTGGGAACAACATAAAAGTCTCGACCATGTGGGCAATTAACCCCACTTCGTCGCATCCACAACACCAAATGAGGCTAGTATTGGTGTGAACCAAACTGCCCGCAACAATAAAATGAAATTTACAAAGCCACAAGCCACACACACACAAACACACAAGTCTTCCAACTCCTTCAACTCCAACTCCCAAGCTGATCTTTGGATGAGTGTCTTTGTTGATTTATAACTCCAAATGAACTAAATGATAGCTTTTCGGAAAGCTAAAACAATCATCTACTTCTCCTCCAAATTTCATACAATTCTAAGACTCTGTCCAACCTCTATGGCCATCCAAAGTTTCGGCCTTGAGAAGAGAAAGGCAGCAGACCTTCCTTCGCTTCCACACTCACAACTTTCTCATACAAACTCCAAATAGAACGAATGATAGCTTCATGAAAAGCTAACACAATTTCCTACACTACCTCCAAATTTCATGGCAAAACAAGAACCTGTCCGTCTTTTATGGTCGGTCGAAGTCTCTGCCTCTTAATTTTAAAGGCAACAAACCTCCCTCCACTCAAACTAGCACAACTTTTGCTTCACAACTCCAAATCAAGCAAGTGAGATCAATTTGGAAACTACACACCATGATACACAACACCTCCAAATTTCATTTCAAAATACTTCAAATTCACAACACAATGAGCCCTCAAACATTCGGGCCTTTCTAAACTCACAACGGGAGAGAAGATGAATAGTGTTCCCTTTTTTCTCCACCTTATCTCTACTCTAACCACACAAACAAGTGGGGTCAGCCCCTAACTCACTCCCAAAGCTCTCACATCAATAATTGAGCCCTTATTTGACCCCACAACTATCTCTTTATCTTTATCTTAGAAAGAAAATTCACTTCAAGTTCACCTAGAAGGAAAACTATTTCATTAATTCCTTTCTATCTTTTCTTTCTCTATTTTCAACACCCAAAATGAAATCTACAAACAACTAACATAAAATAAATGTCTTCTCAAAGGTAAAAAACTAAAGTCTTCAAAGAAACTTCACTCCATCTTCAAGAACTTGAGAATTCGCTTGATGGTAGTAGCAACAAACTCAACACGATCCACCTTTGTCAAGGGATTGACCGGCCCCTCTAACCATCGTTGGTGACCGCGACTCCCTTTAATAGGCCTGACCATACAATAGTATTGATCGTCGTTAAGACCTTCAAAACTCCCTTCGAATGTTACTTCTTGGGTACCAGGTTCAACACATCCAACCTGCAACAGGATCACTAGTGCTCGAGCTCCACGTTGTAGGTTCCCGTGCCATCGCTGCTCCACACGGGGTTGCTTTGGCGGTCGAGAAGGCCCAGATTCATCTTGAGGACGCTCGTGCGATAATGAAAGACCTAGCGGTTGAAGAGGTTGAGCCGGTAGTTGAGATAACGAAAACTCAAACTCCGATTCTGGTAGAGGCTCCTCATCCTGAGACTCAGAAAACCCCCTCCAATTCGACATACTGAAATCTATAACATACAATAAAGAAACTACTTCAAGTTTGGTGGCATTCTAAGATGATAACCTATTCTTATATAGATGGCTCATGTCATTGTGAGAAGGCATCATCTTGAAGCTACTAAGGATGATGTCATCTTTATTTTTATATTATTAAAATCAAATCTATGGAAATAATGTATTACTATGCATTTTTACACTATGTACGCATTTACAGTACGACAGCGTAACGGTGAAGCCGGATTGTCAAGATTCCCTAGTACAGGAATCAGGGTTGCTAGCATGTGAGCTTGTGAGCGTGAGCCTGTGAGCCTGTGAGCGGGGAATTTTTTGCAAAGAAAAAACAAGTTTGGTACCTATGACCGTGGAATTAGAATATTTAAATTTCAGCAAATATAGAGTCATTATAATGGAATTTGAGTAACTTGCAAATGTATGTGGATGATGTTTTAGGAGAGAATAATTTGTGATTATTGTCAATAGTCATGTAGGTGTAAAAAATTCAAATGAAAATAACAAGCATCTAAGATATAGTCATAAAACACACTAATCCAATCATAATAAAAATCCACATATAATAGTTCAACTCAAGAGATGTGAATCTCAAAAGTCTAAGTGGCAGTGGACGCTGTCGCAGAAGCGTCAGTCGTAGATGATGACTCCTCTGAAGTCTCTCTACCCTCACATGCACTACCATCTATAAAATCCAAAACATTCAAAGCATACGTATCTTTACGGCGTTTTGGTTTAGAGCAACCAAACTCTGCAAATGCCGATGCCATCTGCTCGGCATAGACAGGAAGATGAAAAGGCTTCTCTGGACTCAAGAGAGGTCTTCGTGTCTTCATCAATCCACCTACTGATGTCAATCGTTGAAGACTACAAGTAGAAGTGAAATAATCTTAGATCGGAAAACATCAAACATGACATGGAAGAAAGAAAATACAGAAAAGTTGCAAACTTACTTACTCAATGGTGTCTTCCGGGCGAACTTGCGAGCTACAATGGGCATACCGTCCGGATCTTCAGATTCCTGAACTGCCACTAGTGGTTGTGTTGGCGCTACAACCGGTATAGACTTCTTCATGGGGTCAAGGATGACTTTAAAAATGTCCCCATCCTCCTCTAATGCCACAATGTGACGCCCTGTACCACGACAAGCGGTAATAGATGCACCTGTCCAGATTGAATAACACTAAATAAATAAGGTGAATGATGCATTTACAAATTTCAAATCAAATCCATGGTTAGAATATTCAATTTGCACCTGTAGCTGCAGTGCAATCTAGCACTACATCTCCTTCATCGGTTGTGGCTTCAAGGAGGAGTTGAAAAAACCGGAGGTCTTTTTCGCGAGCCCCACACCATGGCTTAGGGCCATCCATCGCCAAGTCGCTTTCTTTAGTGAAGTTCATCAAGATATCGTCACGTCCAATGTCAAGACCCGCACTCTTCATCATCTGTGTGTATTTGAAAGAGAAGTTGGATTTCCCTTTCACACCCAAATTCTTCACAAAAAGGGTAATTGAAAACTTCTGCGTTTGCAAGCATCCCCCCCAAAATGTAAGAATTGAACTACAAAATGAATGATAAACTAATGTCATTTTGCTAAAAATTTGGCATTCTACTTACCGTGGTTGTGTTATCCAATGCCGAAGTCAAGTGCAGGCGATTCATGCCCAACCACTCCTTCTTCTTTAACATTGGGTAAATCTCACACAATCCTTTAATTGCGCTTTTGGAAGCCACAGAGAATGAGTGGATAATTATCAAACATCCATGGTCCTGTAGATGCCTTTCTGCAAAAGCAAATACTAACTGCATAGCCTCGTACTCAATGTCTTCGTTCCATGCCGGAACCTCATTTTGCTTACTAGAAATCCCCGGAATAGGTAGATTCTCCGGACAATCGAAGAAGATGAGATCCACCCCTGGCCTTCGATTAACTACACCATCAAAAAATCGAGACTTCCCTAGTGATACCTACAATAAAATCACATTGAAATGAATTATGAGTTTCACAGAAATGAATTATGAATTCACATGATTCTCATGTAAATGAAGTCAAAAAATAGATTTGCTATTAAAAACCACAAAATATTACCTTCTTCAAAAAATCCAAAACATGTGCATACGAAGTCGGCTTAGGAGACCGCATGTCATCCACGAGGTCATCAACAGAGATGTTAAGGATTAAATCCTCTGTGTCATCCCCCTCATCTTAAAGAAGGACAAGAGCTTGGGTCCCATGAGTAATGACGTCTTCAGTCAATTGCGAGAGGGCCTTCCTCTTCACTTCGACCTGAGACGTGCCTTGCATTTGCGAGACTTGATCCACTGTAGAAGATGCTGGAATTGGGGCTTTAGGGTCCACCTTCTTCTTGCCTTTCGCCTTTGCCTTCTCTTCCTTTTCCTTTTCCTTCTCCTGCTCCTTCTCTGCCAACTTTGCGATTCTATCAGCTTCTTTTTTCTCCTTCGTGCTGAAGATAAGTTTCTCCCGAGCTTCCTTCTTTCTGTCATTGTGCTCCCTCCTGTTGATGGCCCTCCTCTTCTGTCTCTCACTGAGGCCTACAAACTCCTCAACGTCCAAGTCAATGGCACCAAGGCTGTCAAATGACTTCATGTACTCTACTTCTGAAGATGGCGTGAAGGTGATGTGGCATTCCAAATACCACCCTCCTCCACTGAGATGAGCTGTCGTGAATGTCCAAAGTTGGTTTGTAGTATACATGCAATCCGGTGAAGTACGATCAAGCCATGTAGACAAAAAAGGAGGAAGATCACTCTGGGAAATTGCACCTTTTGGTAGGAGCTCCAACTTGAAATATCTGAAGGTCAATGAGAAAAATCAATTACATACAAGTTCCAACCTCTACCAGAAATAAATTAGTTTTGGTGCATAAAAAAACACATCCCCAAAAAATGCAAATTAAATAAAACAATAGAAATTCAATAAAGAATTTCACATGACGACTTGAAAAAATATGGATATCGGAAAAGAAACATTAAAACTACATGTTGTACCAAAAGTTTGGGGTGTAGGTGGTACCTCCAAGACCTTAGTCGGATCCGACTAAGGTCTTGGAGGTACCATCTACACCCCCAACTTCTGGTACAACATGTGGTTTTCACTTCGTTCCTAAGTGAACCCAAGGAAATAATCCAAATCCAAATTTATAAATAGGATTTCCAATAACATAGAAAGGTAAGCTAGAATAAAGAAAAATGAAATGGAACCCCATTTGGAAACAAAAATTGGAGGTCTACTTGGCATTTCAAATACCTTTGTCAGATCCAACTATGGTCTTGAAGGTACTAGCTGGACCCCCAACTTTTGGTACACCTCTTACATTCAAGTCATTATTCTAATAGATTTTATAGTAGTAGATCAAATTCATGAATTGAAAAGGATAATCTCCATCCTTGATTAGATAATTGACTTATAGAAAGTTCAGGAAACAAACCGGAAAAGAACTCTCCGAACTGCTTGGCTAGAGCCTTCGAAATTCATGAAGGAATCACCCTTCTTGAAATAGTTTGCTCCTTTTAAATGCGCCATGAAACCCTGCTCCCAAATCTTCCTCCTCCATCCTTCCACGTAATCCACTAGGTGCTCTGGGCATTGTGGAATAGCCATGTTGATTGGGATGTTATCGTCTCTCACCACTCCTTCAAAGTACTCCACCGTTGCATCTTCGATCTTCTCCCAAAAAAAACATAAATTAGTTTTCATCATCTACAAAGTCATGTGCGTGTAAATGTGATAAAGAAAACGTTGTTTAAAACAATTGTGATTTGTGAATGCAAGCGAAAATTTTGAAACTAGCTTTGAAGTACTTACCCCAGCCCACCATACGCATTTGCTCAAGAAAGGACCAAGGAGTGTCTCCGAAACTGGCTTTACCGGAACCTTCCGAGCCTCACGAGAGGGCAAAGATGCATTCCACCACTTTAAGAATTTTGTCTTGTGATGAGGAGTAGTGTGACAAGTAGACACTAACTGCAATTTCTCTAGTGTCATCTCGGGGGCTTCATTATTACTCCAGTGCCTCTCTACCTGCAAAATTATAATAAAAGTTTACACTTAAAATAAAAAATGAAGATCAAAGTACAATGTTATTATAAGTCATTTATATGAATATCAATTTACCTCTTCTAGAAATTGTGGACCATTGATGGGATTAGCCACTGCCACTAACTTCATCATCTTCATATACAATTTGTTTGCCTTCTCTTTAGCCCCCATTCTCATGGCATTTGCAATGCCGGGTTCGCTTCTCTCCTCCACCGGGGTCGTCTCAGTGTATTTTCGTCCCGCAGAATCCGCAGCAACTGAAATTTCTTGCTGCAATGGAGTAGGTCTCATTAACATTATGAAAAGAAAAGAAATCCTTCACACCCGAAAAAATAATAGTCAACACTAAAATATTTTTCAGCAAGAAAATTTTAACAATTGAAATCTTACCCGAAACATGAAAGCTGTGAAAACATCAGCAGGCATTGAGTACCAGGTTTTCCTAGTAATTGGTGCCATACACTTTTTCAGCTCTGGTGGCCTCAACATCTCCATGAACTTCTGCAAGGGTAGAAGGCCGTACTTTTGTACCCTATACAACGTGTGAACCAAGTTGGTCTTCACATGGGAGTCCTCAGTCGATCTGTATTTTCATGAAGTCAATTGCAATTTGTTTTTCAAACATATCATAGGTAATTAGTATGAAGTCAACAAAAATCTACTAAAATATAGAAGTGGTTAATTTTTGTGAAAAGAGACTTACTTGTTTATGTCATGCATGACCTGCATGACCAGCTCCACTTTACCTTTGGTGTCAAGAACTATACAATCCACTGCCATGTGCCATACCTCCTCTCTTTGATGGAGTCTAAGGATATGACTCATCCATGCTCTCAGACGATGGTTTCCGTCACATACGAAGAGCTTAGCATTCTTTAAAAAATGCAGTTCCGCATGTGAATTCATATGCTCCATAAACTCGTCATTGGCCTTTTTCCAAAGCGGTCCCCAACTGCTAATCTCTTCATTTGTGAAATCCATGCTTTCACCTGCCTCGTTTGTGGTGGAAACGTAGAGGGCGGCAGCTCCTGGTCGGTACCCGTGGCAAAACTCCTGCTCCAGCTTTTTTATGTCGCAAGCCAAAGTTGGTCGGACCATTGGCATCGCCACTAGCCTGCACAAAGGGATTGGAAACCGAAATAGCTTCTCAGGTTGCATTTGCAAAGACGCAAGTGTCGCCACGGAGTCCACCTTTTGAATGAGGCGGAGTTCATCTTCCAGAAGCTCTTTCTCCTCATCCTCAACAGCATCCTCGTCCATTGCATCTCCTTCACCTGGGACCCCAATTTCTGGCTGAGTGGTGTCATCTGTCCCTGGGGTCTCCAATATACATTCCTCTTGAGTTTGATTGATAGGAGAGGATTCCATCTGCAACATCATGTATAAATGATTCAAAATAGTGAAATATAAAATAAATTATAGAAGTGTGTACAAAGTTTGGAGATTAAATAAAAGCATGGAAACCATAATTTACTATAAAAGGCACGAACTTTCATGACAAGATGAATCAAAGCTCTAAATCAAAATTGCATACAATCACTCAATAAGTCTTTACTGAATATATGCTGATCTACCAACTCTCAATAGATATCAATTTCAATCCACAGGAATCGACATCAACATCCTCATCTTCATCTAAACTGAGGTGGATAATCACCACCTCATGCTTGCCTATGGGTGCACTGGTTGCACAACTACAAAAAGTATCAATATTGTCACCAACTGAAGTGCATGACTCGCTTGATGAGCTATACTCTGTCTCTAAGCTCTCATCTGAGAAAATGGGTGCCTTCCGTTTCCGGGACAAAGGGCCTAAAATATGACTAGCCACAAGTTCATCTTCAAACTGGTCAACAGCGCGATCAGCAGCATCCATGATGTCATTGAAGCTTACCAGATCAAGTTCATCATCTTCATCACCCGATTTGTCACTGGAAATCTCAATGTCAGAGTTTGCCTTGGATAGTGGCAGCTTCGGCTGAGATAATCCTGCCACATCACCAACAGGGAGTATGCCATCTACAACCATGATTGGTGAAGCATGAGCTAGATTGCCACTGCCTGCCTGTACCTGCAAGTGCAAAGAAAAGGACATTAGTACTTGAAACTCAAACAAAAATTCCATTTTGCACTTGAATGGGAAATCTGTGAGTTGTTCAACTCTAGAGACCATCATATGGGATTTCTATCCCGGAAGTGTAAGAAGATGAAAAATTGAAATGTCTTTTAATTCTCTACTAAGGTAGGAGTCTCTAAGACGAAGTGACCATTAAGAATGGACCTCATTGAATGAATAAAGATCTTTAACTAATAATATTAAACCTTTAATTAAAAAAAATTAAAAAAAATCTAAAATTAAAAAATTAAAAATCTTAAAAATAAAAATCTTAAAAATAAAAACTTAAAATAATTAAACGAAATAAAGAAATAAAGAAATATTAAAATAAAAAAAGCTAATATTCAAAAAAACAAAATCTATAATTATAAAATATAAAATATAAAAATATAAAAAATATAATAATCATTATTCATTATGAATATTAAAAAATCAGGATTAAATATTAAATATGAACCGAAATTGTAAGAATTTCACATTCTCTATCCCAGCAGCAGATAGTGAAGCACAAACACGAACAGAAGAAGTCTACGAGCAGAAGAAGTCTACGAACAGAAGCACTCTAAGATCTAAGCATCCAAAGATCAAGAAACAATACTTGAAATCTTTGACAACAAACGAACAGAAGCACACTAGGATCGATACTTAACACAAATAATCCGGACTCACCACGCACGGAGCCACCCTGACCAGGAACACAGGTATAGGATCAAAACATTCATTTGAATCCCAACTGCATAGATTGAAAATGAGTTTGGAACTCATGGTTTTGTTTCACGCACCCTAGAAACCGAAGACAGATCTAGATTATAAACTCCAATATTTCGAGTACTGAGAACTCACCCTGCTGACTGCCGAGACAGTGGAATAACACAAATACCGAAGTTCCAAACCCGTATCTAGGAGCTCAGACTCTCAGAGGCACAAATCTTTCCAATCTTGAACTTCAATAGCAACTACCGATCCAGTTGAAGAAAACGAATTCCCAAGTTTGAAATCTGTATCCAGAATCTTAGAGACACCAAAAAAAAAAATTTTATACGGGATGTCACGCTTGTGGGTACCGATATCGGCAGGTCTAGCTGCTGCCACCCCAAGCCTAGTCGGATCCGACTGGAGGCTGGCGGGGGGCTGCTGGACCTGCCAAAACAGGTACCCACAAGCGTGACATTCCGGGTTTTTTTTAAATTTTTCGTGAATCCCCCGCAAAAGTCAAGGGCTGCGGATTGACAGCTCGGGACTGAGGAACAACAAGAGTTCGGGACACTGAAACGTGAAATGGGAACTACAATTAAAAATATCTCGGAACCCGGAGTTCGGGAGTTTGGGACAGTCAACCTTGAACAGCTCGGAACCAGTGAAACACCCAAATTTCAACCGCCGTTCCAAATTCTCGGGGAAATAAAGTTCTAAGAGCTCGGTGCCTCGGTGCAGTCAATTTTGAAAAGCTCGGGAATACATTTCAAGTTCAAGATTTCTAGATAAACCAGGAGTTGCAACGTCAGATTTCAAGAGCCAACGTCAAATTTCTAAAAGCAACGTCAAAAGCATGTCTTAGCAACAGAAAACGAAATTGTGTCTCTCAGACGTGAAGTCACACCAAAAAAATAAAATTTCAGCGGGATGTCACGCTTGAGGGTACCAATATCAGCAGGTCTAGCTGCTGCCACCCCAAGCCAAGTCGGATCTGACTCGAGGCTGGCGGGGGGCTGCTGGACCTGCTAAAACAGGTACCCACAAGCGTGACATTCTGCTTTTTTTTTAAATTTTTCGTGAATCCCCCGCAAAAGTCAAGGGCTGCGAATTGACAGCTCGAGACTGAGGAACAACAAGAGTTCGGGACAATGAAACGTGAAATGGGAACTACAATTCGGGACCCGGAGTTTGGGAGTCGGGACAGTCACTCTTGAACAGCTCGGAACAATGAAACACCCAAATTTCAACCGCCGTTCCAAGATCTCGGGGAAATAAAGTTCTAAAAGCTCGGTGCCTCGGTGCAGTCAAATTTCAAAATCTCGGGAATACATTTCAAGTTTAAGATTTCTAGATAAACCAGGAGTTGCAACGTCAAATTTCAAGAGCCAACGTCAAATTTCTAAAAGCGCAAGAGGATCTTCATGTGCAAGTCCTGATCTCTTTCAGCCTAAACGGCAAGTACAGTTAAGGAAAATGAAGAAACCGTGCGCAAAGTTCAGTTTTTACCTCGATTTCTGGACGGGGAGACTTGGCCAAGATTCGTGGCTGTTGGGAAGACGAATCCTCACGCGAGTGGCTTCGCAAGTTCATCTTCCTGCTGTCCTTCTGAATTCTCCACAAAACACGAAGATGGACAAATGCGTTACTGCCCAATGCACACAGATTTTGGAAGGGCGGTGACAAACTAAGCATTTTGGAGAAGACTGGAACGGCATGGCTGAACGCAGAGAAGCTTGGAGCGGCATGGCCCAGCGTGGCCCAACGTGGCCCAACTTCAATCCCAACTTAGTAGTTTCCCTTTGGATCAACGGCTTAAGAAAAAGTGCAACGAATTCAGCATGCTACCTTATCCTCATCGGCGGTACTTTGCCTGAGGACCCGACGTTTCATCAGCAACCTCCTTGATAATCAGTATTTTTAGTCTTAGAATTTGGGTCCCTCCACGGACTAGTTGGACCAGTTGGACCTATTGGATCTCGAATTGGATGAATCTAAGATCACTGATCTTGTGAATCTCATAGATCTCTCGAAAATAAAAGATAAATATTATAAAGGACTGGAGAGGCATGGCCCAACACATCATCAAAATTTAAAGAGGATGTGATAATACTTGTTATTTCCTTTAATATTGAAATAGAGGAATAAGTCATGTACCCTCACTTATATAGCTTAGAATTGAACCCTATCTGTCACCACCATCTACAATATATAGTATGGTTACATTTTAAGTGAAAACCTACAACCCTTCTTGAAATATAATCCATCTTCCTTAATTGACAAAGACTAAATCAAAGAAAAGTGAGTTTGAAGGACTTACGGTTGGAAAGACGTCGGGAAGTGTTGCACCGTGATCATCAATAGTACCTTGTGAATCTCCTTGAGGTGTTTCTATAATCTAATCATCGTCATGTTCATGTCCGGCACTCTCTCCTCCTCCATACCGAAGAATTCTACACAGATCACCAGGTGCTCCATTCGCTATCTTAGACACTGTCCTCCTTGCTCGAGTCATCCTCAATCGCGCAAGGACCTTCCTAGACGAGAAATAGAACACCCTAAACTTTCTATGTTTTTTTTTTTGAATTGGACTAAGTAGTGAAGAGCTGTCTTTGCTTATAAGCATGGAGTGACCACAAATGCATTGAACCACAATGCCACAAGCCCACAAACCACAGTGAACCTAAACCCTAAACCTAAAGGAGTTTTCTTCACGTGAGCATCAGAAAGACCGATTGCTAGGGCAACGGCGTCTACTTATACTCACTGAAGGTCGGGTTGCGCCGGCTGGAACTTACGGCAATTACTTTCTCCCTGACATCTGGCCTTTGATTGAAAAAGGAAAACACGGTAGATTCCAGCATTTTGAAGTTGTCGTCAGTACGTAAGTAACTGTAACTGCCTTTCATCCATCGCATTGATACGTAGTTAATGTCTCAAATCCTGTATAAGAGATAATTATAATCAATTGCACAACTACAATTTCTACAGAAGTTATGACTTGGAATTGTACCAAAACCGCTATACGCATGCAATTATTTCTTGATGTATCCATTGAATTAAATCTTCTTAAACACATTTATTTCCGCCTATACACATTCAATTTTATTCAAGGCAAAGGTTATCAACAAGTAGACAAGATGAAGGCACCTATAATTGTTTTGGAATAGTTCAAAGTAATGAATTTCTTCTTAGTGTACGGATACAAGTGATGGAAATTCCATAAATTTTTTTGATTTGATAACTTCAAATGTCATTATCCTGTCTTCTAGGAAGAAATGTGGTAGCACTAATGCTTGTGTCTGTATGCTTCCAATTGTGATCATTGAAGAAGTTATTTTTTTCTCATTGCTTCCTACTTTTTTGATCACTTATGTGTCATACACTTATTGGTCCGACTCTTGAAAAGGATATTTCCACGCATTCCAAATAGAAGTAGATGCATAGTTGAAGGACACTTGATTGATAGTGTTCCAAGTCTATTAAGTCCCACATAGGGCATTTTTGAAATGGATAATGCGTGCACATAGCACACATAATAGAAAGTCTACAAAATTCATTTTGGGTCTTCTCTCCCCTTGTATTTGATAAAAGGATATGGATAAAAAAATATGGATAAAAGATATTTCGAAAAAATAAGGTTAAAATAATATGGATAAAACTTATGGATAAAGAAACATGGATAATAAACATGGACAAAAAACATGGAAAAAAATAATGGATAAAATAAAATAAAATAATATGAAGGTGAAATTGTGAAAAGTAATTTATAACCTCCAATTTTTTTACATGCATTAAGAAGTCCATCACAAATTTTGGATATATGCCGACAATGCAAGCCTATCCTTGCTCAAAATGGATAACTAAAGGAATATCCCCTTGAATCAGAATCCCTTTAATTAATTTTAACAAGGGAGCATTGTTTACATAGAAAGTTCTTTAATTTTCCTCACAACCATCTATTTTGACAAGTCATTCATTCTTTAAGGAGACTTTATAAAAATCATTCTACACCACAAATGCAGTTGAGTTTACTATGCCATTTATAGATGTTTTTTCCTAATAGAGAATGGTTTAAAGGAATCTTGAGCCAATCAACCATAAATGATGCATTCAATTGGTGAAAATGAAAATTTATTGAACATTGGTTGTAAATATGGCAACGTATTGAATGCTGATGGGACGCCGGTTAGTAATGGGTGCCTTCATCTTGGTGGCGTGACTGGAGAAAATAGTAGGCCACCAACTTCTGTTAGGTTAGCTTCCCTAAAAAATGAGGTTAAAAGGAAAAAAACATGGCCAAGTGTTTCAAGAACCTTACTTGTAGTTAAAGCGGACTCAATGATCGGTAGGCTCCATTTTCTTGTATTCGCATAGCAGAGTGGCACAATGGCTTCCATTCGAGTAGATGGTCATCAGGTCCCACTTGTTTTTCCAGTAGAAGATGGCAAATATGCCACAATATCTAGTCACCTCCTTCATGTCCGCTTTAGGTTCTTAGAGTCGTCAATCTATGTCGAAGAAGAGAAGAAGTCAGAATCAGGTGAATTATTGGAATCTATCCCTATTGTGAAGTCTGTCTCCGAAGAAGGTCATTGTTGGTATCTGCCTTCGGGAAATTACAGGGCTTATGGTCTTCCTCTATCCTTGGTAGCTGCATCCACGAAGATACTAAGTCGAGAGTCATATAATTTGACTGTAGATATGCCTTACATGTGTGGTTCAATATCACCTACTGTACCTCATGAAGTGTCTCTTGTGCTAAAAAATAGTGCAATCATCCGGAAAGTGAAGGTTGAGAAATTAGACCCTATCATAGAGTTGTCTAGTGAATCAGAAGGTGAGTCCCCTCACCTGACACTTCCCACGTCACCATCTGCAATTCCAAGTGGATCACATGAGATGGATATCCATAAGTCTATATGGGACACCCCTTCCAGTAGTCCTACGTTGTCTTCACATTCACGTCCACCAATGCATCCAATGCCTGTTGAACGAGTAAGCATTATGGATTGCTTGAAGCGGCTAGCCACTGTTCGCCATTCTCGTAATGAGTTGTCAACAATGGATCTTCATGATGCCATGAAGCACCACCGTGTGCAGTTTCTACCAGCAGTTTACAATGGTGATGTTGTCTTCGAGCTGCCTCCGTGCCGCTCTTCATCTTCGGCGGCTAAGAACTTGGAGGGAATGGACAAGCGTTACGACGGACACCCTTGGTGTAAGGTACTGACAACGAACATCCAGAACACAGACAACTTGAAGTTCCGTAAGTCTTACTGCGCTGGCCATCTTGCTTGTTTGAACGTGGAATGCAATTATGTAAAGAGAGCTTCTAAGAAAAACGAAACAGAGTGGATTGGATACACCGTATTTCCTTTTGCAGTGGGGGAAAGTCCTCCCAAAGATTGTACTCTAGTGTGCAAGGTTTGCAAGGTTACACCTACTTGTTTGAGTACATGTGATGCTAGGATCTATTATTGCTATACAAATGATCCAAAGAAGACGAGGGCCGCAATTCACTTTGGGAATCATACTCACCCAGTGGCAAAAGGGATGTATAGAGATTCTACGGAAAAGATTTGTGGACTCATTGCAGAGCAGGTGGCTAAAACACCAATGGCCACAAACTCTGCCATAGCTTTATCCGCTAACAAAGACTTTCTAACAGACTATCTTTTTCACAACGGAGAGGGAGAGAAGAAAATGTTGAGAGGTGAGGAACTAGAGGAGGTCATGGATCGCTTCCAGTATCTTAGTAGTCCAAATATACGAAATGTAATCTCCTCATTTCGCTCAAACAACCAAGGAGGGGTTATTGACAACATTATGACTATGAAGAAGGACTCTAAGTTCGAGTACATACACGACAGTGTCTTCCCTGGACAAGGTAAAGAGAAGGTGTATATCTTCAAAATGCTCACCGAAGGACCTGGGAGTGGAGTGGACCTAGTCAAGCGTATGCAACCCGGAGGTGATCTTCAGAATACGTGGATGATGTTTGACCACGTGAAGCGTGTAAAGGAGTGGACCACGATGGCTTGCCACATATATGATCCTGAGTACAAGAAAGTGATGACCATTTCAACATGTGACATGCAGTCTGAAGATACGGAAATCCAAATACAGTTTTGGAGATGCTTGAACAATGTGATGTCACGAAACGGAGTGGATCATCCAAACTTTAAGGGATTCATGGCAGATAGTGCCATGGCGAATTGGAATGCGGTTCGTATTGTCTATGGCAGTGGGTCGGCCAATGAGAAGATGGAGAATCGTGAGAGGACATGTTTGTTGCATTGGACAACTTCTCTTCAGAAGCACATACAGAAGCATATCAAGGAACCATTCCAATACCAACACAATACAATATGCAAACAGTACAAAGATTCAAAGACTATGGAGGAGGCCGAAACACGTTATCTTGGAATCCGGTCATGGTGGTTATCATCGGGAGCTGCAAGTGAAGAGGCCCTTCACCACTTAGACCACTGGCTAGCATTTTGGCATTTTCGTTACAGGCAATGGGGCGGCTTCATGCAAATGGTAAGTGTCCATGAAATTAGAATATTTGTAGGTGTTGTACTCTTTGATAAATGTATTGTTGTTACCTGCAAAAATGGATATTTCTATGCATGCATTTGTTGGTTCATGTGGGGTGGATTGTGATAAGTGATAACCAACTAATTTATTGAATTATTCAAAATATTGAGGAAATGAAAGTGAAGGGTACCCAAAAGCGGAGGTCCAGCTGGTACCACTAAGACCTTAGTTGGATCCGACTAAGGTTTTAGTGGTCTCTGACAGGACTCCTGTTTTTGGTATAGTTACAGGGAAAATATGGAATTTGGGTGATTTTTCCATCGAAGTGATAGTGTGTTGGTAATAAGAAGGTGTCTATTTGTTTTGGACAAATTAAGTCTTGTCTTGTATATTAGGAGTCTTTCATGTTAATATTTATTTTAATGTGATTATCCTACATCTTTTGTAAATTTCACCTAAACCTTTGCATTCATTTTTCAAAAAATAAATAGGTCTGACGTGTGGAATCTAATATAGTAATCCATATTTTTATTTGCTTGGATTTGTAGGATTTGAATTTGGAAGAGATGGCCGACATGCCTTCATGCAATTTGTCAGAAACAGTTCATAACAAGTGGCTTCAAATGTCCGGAAACCGTGGCAATAATTTGTTTGATGCCACTTGCAACGACAATATTCGAGTGTGGATGCAAATGACAAACTACCGTGCATATTTGAGAGGGCATACATGCGGATCTGGTCCATCAAAGGGGGAATTGAGGTTGAGAGCTGCAAGACGAAGTGGAGATCCAAAGAAAATAGCGGAAGCATTGAATACACTACCTGGAGCAAAGGATATTGGAACTCGAGTACCACATTTGGAAGGAGAGGAAGTTTTTGGGAGCACGAAGAGGAAGTTGGATATACCCATTGGTGATGCAAGAGATTCACATCGACTAGACAAAGTTAATTTCTCTCAACCGCGTGTTCGAACAAGGTCAAATGTGGCTTCAATGGAGTCGTCGGAAGGGAAAAGTAAAGAAGCCTTGACAAACACTTTTCAGCATGTTACAATTGCATTTGAAAGTGACTGTGACACATCAAAGTGGCATATTGCAAGAATCAACCACAAGTCTGGTGCAAAATGTCAAGCTCAACAGAAGGGATCGAACATCAAGTGCATGGCGAAAATAGCAAAGGGACGTCTAGGAACCCCAGCTCCCACCTACCACGGTAGAAAGGAAGATTACGGGAGTAAGCGAGAGGTGGTGGCGGACTTTTGGTTTTGTTGGGATGACATCGAGCGATGTGTTAAAGGCTCAAAGCGCAAATGGGTCATTGATTGGCCAGAGGTGCCAGAGGTTTGGCCTGTGTTGATTGGAACTAATTTGAGTAGGGACGAGACTTTGTTACTACAGCATGCAGGCTTCCCCCTCCAAGAACGACCTGCATTATCACCACGTCGACTTTTCAATATATCAAAAATATTCAAGAGTGTGATATATGATCAACCATCACCATCCAATTCGACTCAGTATCCAACAGTTCGGAACAACAAAACCATACGCCGAATTGGAAATGCACCTACAACAGGACACCGGAACAAGTGGGAGAGCGCTGGAAATGTAAGAGGGCAAATCGTGGGAGTGACCTTGCTTCCATTTCCAGGCCTTGGTGCAATAGTGTCACTTGAGACAGGGGCAGACCCCAACAAAAACGTGTATCGAATTACTGTGGGTATGTTCCCTATGTGCACGTGTCCAAACTTTACAAATATGGTTGTTTCTGCAATTGGAGGTCGACAAAAGTACGTGAATTGCAAGCACTTGTACTATTTGTTTAGATACTTCTGCAAGATGGACATCAATGACGATGTTTTCATTCATGCACCAAGTTATAGCTTCAATGAGTTGAAGTTACTTCTAGTTCGAGCAGGAATCATCACAGTTTTAGAATAGGCATATCTACATTTTGCTTTTTATTTCAGTCATAATGTTACATTTACTTATAACGATTGAAAGGATTTTGTGGCTATAGAAAGGACATTGCTTATGTGTTCACGAAGTTAACTTATATATGCCATGATTCATATGTTTTACAAAAAGAATGTATCAATGGTTGAGAGCTACAAGTGTACATCCTTACCCTAAACTGCGTACCTTAAATTTTATATCCCAAATCCATTTTGGTCTTTCTCTTGACCATATTAATATCATTTTCTTTCTTTTCTTTTTCCTTTCTCTTTTCACATTTTTCTCGTTTTCATTTTTTTTTCCCATGTTCATCCATTTTTTTGGAATTACTTTATTCATTTATATTCTTTTTTTAATTTCTCATCTTCAATTTTTTTTCATTTTATTTTCTTTTATTTTTATTTTTTGAAAGTAGGTTTCTTGTATTTTATACAAGCGTGACATTCCAAGAGTGGTCACTCCATTAGGTCATATGGAGTAGAATAGTGGTGGCTGAAAGAAATTCCACATTAATTGAACCTTGGCAGACTGTGCACAAAAATCCTTTGAATCCATAGTAATAGGGATAGCAGTCATAGGTCCTTAAATTTGCTTGAAATATACCCTAAATCCATTAAAAAAAAAAATTCAAAAAAGAGGTGTTTTCGGTATAAAAGTCTAAAAAACATAACTCCAACGCTCACAGCTCACAAACTCATCGCTCACAGCTCACAAGCTCACCGCTCCACACTCACATGCTAGCGTCGTTGGTACAGGAATGATTCCTCCCCGGAGGAATTGAATTGAGGAGAGATAAAATTCCTCCTCCCACAAAAAGTGCAAGTTTGACCCGAAACTTTGCACAACATATTTGGGGACTTTCTAGAAGCCACCCAAAAAATTTCATAATTTTTCAAATTGCGGAACATGACTCCATGGGAAGTCAGCCGGATTTACCAGAGATGGAAAAATTCATGGAAACTCACCTGGTGACGGTAAAATCCCACTAAAAATTAAAACAGTGTGTTTTAGTATAAATAAGTGCCTAATCAAGTTTTGCAACATTCCGATAGCGACAACTACTTGAACCGGTGGCGCTAACAGATTTTAATGGAACTCAAAAACATTCCGTTTGAAGATTTTTTATTACAGACATACGGAATCCAATTTGAGTCATCCAAGACTCTTCCCTTGGTGTTTTTGCCCCTCTGGACAACCCTAGCTAGACAGAATTAGCAAAAGACATAAACTGTAGAAGTTAGTTTTTTCACCTTTTACCCTGCGACAAAAAATCTCATCTTCCGTGGGGAAAATTAGGATGAAACTGTTGAAGAACATGTACATATTAGTGTAGACTATGTACATTCAGCCCTAGGAGTAGCATTAGACTCTTAGTTAGAGTTAGGGTCTCTTGGGTATTGCTTGTAGTCAAAGGCAGTCCATTGAGGTTAGTTATCCCATGATGTATGTGGATAACTAGTGAAAGGCTTCTACCTTATGTTGAACCCACTCGTGGGGTTTGGTATCTTCCTACCATCTAAGTAAAGCCTTTCTTCCATTGAAGTACTTTGTAATCTCAATAGGTTATGGGCCCACGCACTTAGAGTTGCGTTTGAGGGAGAAATTCAAATTATTTGGAGGAGATTTTGGAGCTTGGGGGAGCAACTAGCCTTTTGTCTCTTTTTCACCTACAAACCATATGGTGTAAGTCAAAACAAAAACAAACTTTGGAGTGAATTTTTTTTTTTTAAAAAGGAAGTGTTTTTTCTTTTCTTGGACTTTTATTGCCTGGTTTGTGAGGTTTTGAGTACATTTTGGGTGTGAGTTTGCTCATGGTAGTAATCAGACCTAGAGAGGGCTGATTTGTGCTCCTATTTTGAGTTTGTGCTTAGAGGTGTACATTGGGAGCCCATTGAGGCTGATTGTGCACTTGGGTGCATTGTTGATTGTGATTGTGCCAATTGCAATCTAGTGAGAGTCCTTTGTGAGCCTTGGAAACATCATTGGGTTACTTGAGGCATTTGCCATCCATTGAAGGCTAATTAGTGCTCTAGTGAGTGAGTGAGGCGAATTAGTGGACTTGGTGAATTCAAGAGGGCTGAATTGTGCCCTTGTGAGCCTTGTGGAGCCAATAAGGTCCTTTGGTGGTTTGGTGATCCAACTAGGGTTGTTGGAGACCATTGTTGTCCTTGTGGTGTGAATTGTGAGTAGTAGCTCCATCTAGGGCTGATTGAAAGTCTTGAGCTTCTTAGGGTGTGGTGTACCCTATTTGGGAGGAGCATTGTAAGTGTGTTTGCTAATTTGAAGTAGCACTAGCCCATGATGTGCATGTGGTGGTTTTGAGCTTCATTAGGGTCTGAATTGGTGTTTAGAGGAGTTGATGCATTTGTGAGGAGTGTTTTGGTCGTTCTTAGGGTGTGAAGGATCTTTGGAGGTGCTTGGAAGGGCTGATTGGTGCCATTTCAGCCCAATTGACTTCCAAGGGATTGTTTGGAGGCTGAATTGAGTTTGTGAACTCTTGGAGACACTTAGGGTGCTGCCAACAAGTGGAAGGTGCTCCATCATGGCATCAAGTGGAGGAGAAGGCGTGCGCATCATTGACAAGTTCAATGGGGAGAACTTTGGCATGTGGAAGTTCAAGATGGAGATGATCCTTGCGGAGAAGGACTTGTGGGAGGTGGTGGATGGGAGTGAGGAGCCTCCAAGTGAAGATGTTGATCTAAAGACCAAGAAGGCGTTTGAGAGGAAGGAGAAGAAGGCCTTTGCTCTCATTGCCATCAACCTTGTGGACCGGCAAATTGCACACATTCGCCATTGCAAGGAACTAGCCCAAGCATGGACCACCCTTTGTAACATCCATGAGACCAAGAGCCTCTCCAACATCCTTTTTCTCCGGCGCAAGTTCTTCACTAGCAAGATGCAAGAGGAGGATGACTTGTTGGATCATGTCAATAAGATCAAGGCCCTTGTGGATGAGTTGGCTTGTTTGGAGGGACCCGTGACGGATGGAGATGTGGTGATGACCTTGTTGGAGAGCTTGCCACCATCTTATGAGTTCCTCATCACCGCATTGGAGACAAGGCCTATGAAGGAGCTGACCATGGAGTTTGTCACGGTTTGCTTGATACATGAGGTGACCAAGCGCAAGGAGAATGAGTCCCAAGAAGAAGGATCAGCCCTTGTTTCAAGACATGGCAAAGGAGGCAACACCAAGGAGTTCAAGGAGACAAGGACATGCTTCAAGTGTGGCAAATCATGCCACATTGCTAGGCATTGCAAGATCAACCAAGCCAAAGGCAAGGAGAGTGCACACCAAGCCTCCAAAGAGGAGGAGGAGGAGGAGTTCGCCTTTGCCACCCAAGGAGGAGGAGAGAAGGCCAACATGTTTACATGGATAGTAGACTCGGGGGCCACTCAACACATGACCAGCCATCGAGATGCCTTCCACACATATCAGCCCATTTCGGGAAAGAAGATTTATATGGGAGACAATGGCATGGTGGAGGCCCTTGGCATGGGGACCATCCTTGTGGAGGTGCAAGTGAAGGGGGAGACTAAGAGGATTCAGATCCATGAGGTACTCCATGTACCCAAGTTGCATGCCAACTTGCTTTCGGTGAGCAAGTTGTCTTTGGGAGGTTTGAAAGTGCATTTTAACAATGTGGTGTGTGTTGTGAGGGCACCAAGTGGAGTCTTGATTGCATCAGCCCCTCGTGAGGGCAACTTGTACCTCCTCCACTTCACCAAGGTGAATGGCACTTCCTTGGCATGTGTTGCCTAAGGATCAGCTCATGGAGACCTTGTGGAGCTTTGGCATAGGAGGCTTGGTCACTTGAATGTGAAGAGCATGAAGAGCCTCCAACACATAGTGAAGGGGCTTAACCTCTCTTCTTGCAAGCATGATTGGAGTTCTATGGTGTGCAAGGGGTGCATTGAGGGCAAACAAGCAAGGCAGCCCTTTCCCAAGGATGGAGCCACCCGGGCCACCTAGCCATTGGAGCTCGTGCATTCAGATGTGTGCGGGCCAATGAAGATCACCACCATAGGAGGAGCAAGGTATTTTGTGACATTTATTGATGATTTCTCTCGCAAGGTGTGGGTGTATATGCTGAAGTGCAAGAGTGAGGTGTTTGGGCGTTTTGAGACTTGGAAGGCCCTTGTGGAGGCCCAATCGGAGTGCAAGGTGAAGGTGCTACGGTCGGATAATGGAGGAAAGTATGTGTCCAAGGCCTTTGAGGAGTACTTGAAGGCCCATGGCATTGAGCACCACACATCAGTACCTTACAGTCCTCAACAAAACGGCGTAGCGGAGTTTGCCAACCGCACCATTGTGGAGATGGCAAGGTCCATGATTCATGCCCAAGATTTGAAGTTTGAGCTTTGGGGTGAGGCGGTGTCTACAACGGTTTATACAAGGAACCGGTGCCCCACCCAAGTCTTGACAAGGATGACACCCCAAGAAGCTTGGAGTGGATTAGGCCCCATGAGTCTCACATGCACACCTTTGGGTGCATTGCCTATGCATTGATCCCAAGTGCCAAGAGGACCAAGTTGAATGCCAAGGGCATGAAGTGCCTTTTCCTTGGTTATTGTGAGGGAACCAAGGCTTATAGGCTGATGTGTGTGGAGAGCAAGGCCATCATCAAGAGTAGAGATGTGACCTTCTTAGAGGATGGAGGTGCTGATCCTAAGCTCTTGGAGATGAGCCCAAGTGGGAGCAATGGAGGACAAGCCCAAAAGGTGGGTACAACTCCAAGAGTGCACATAGAAGATGAAGGAGATGAAGATGAAGAGCAAGGAGGGGAAGATGAAGACTTGGTGGAGCCCAAGTAGAAGGTGGCCACACCCCAAGTGAAGAGATCAGCAACCCCTTCTTCAAGCACTTTACCAAGGGAGCAAGAGCATGATCAGCCCTTGGTAGAGCAAGATGAGCCCTTGGAAGAGCAAGATCAGACCATGGAGGAGCCACATTATCCTACAAGGACCCGCAAGCCCCTTCGAGATTGGTGGCTGAATCACATTCTTCCCCCACAACATGAAGATCAAGCCAATGTGGCTTTCCTTGGAGATCCATCTACACTTGGAGAGGTGTTGAATTGTGAAGATGCAAGCAAGTGGGAGTTGGCCATGCAAGAGGAGTACAAGGCCCTCATTGACAAAGGGACATGGGATCTTGCACCCCTCCCTTCCAAGAGATCAAGTGTGGGTTGTAAGTGGATTTTTTCCACCAAAAGGGATGCTTTGGGTCACATTGTGAGGTACAAGGCAAGGCTGGTTGCTAGGGGGTTTTCTCAAGTGGAAGGGGTGGACTTCAATGAGACATTTGCCCCCATTGCTAAGTTTAGCACCATTAGATGCATTGTAAGTATTGGGGCAACCATGGACTTGGAGATGCACCAAATGGATGTGAAGAAGGTTTTTCTCAACTCCAAGTTAGAGGAGGTCATCTACATGGATCAGCCCCAAGGCTTTGTGCAAGAAGGCCAAGGGCATCTCAAATGCAAGTTGAAGAAAGCACTTCCCGGGTTGAAGCAATCGGGGAGAGCTTGGTATAGGGATATTGGTGCTATGTTTGCAAGGAAGGGCTTCCAAAGAGGCTATGCTGATCACTCTTTGTACACCATGCAAAGTTGTGAGCATTTGGTGATTGTGATCCTCTATGTGGATGATTGTGAGCGCTTTTTTACCCACCCTTGGTAAAATTGCGAGCACAACCAAGCTCTTAGTTTCTATGGTTAATTTTGACTTTGGGTGACTAGCGGTAATCCATTGTGCCTTCCAAGCAATGGATCTTTTTCCCTAAATTCTACTATTTCCTACTTTGAAATTAACCTTCGAAACCTAGTCAAATTGAAAGTGTCTAAATTGCTACTAACTTGGAATTCTTGCTAAGGTCTTGGCTACGGCGGTTTTGGACAAAGTGAAAGAAAGTCTAAATTTAGCTATCCCAAGTTAAATAACATGCTATGCCATTTCTAAAAACATAAAATTCATCAAAATCCAACCTTCCTAGCCAAAGTTATGAGCGGATGAAGTTTTGTCCTAAAAGGACCCTGAAAACTTCATCCAGTGTTTTAAAATACTTCCCTAATTCAATTAATTCTGAAATTTGACCTACTGTCTTAAGTTAATATTTAATATTTATGATTTTAATTTCAAGTCATTTGGATGATTTATAGTCTGTGTCACCCAAATTCTTACCTATTTTTCATCCATTCATAACTTCTTCAATTTTGATCCAAATTAGTCGTATGATACCTTCCTAGAAAGCTATGGACCTAGGCTTTAAGATAATACTTTAAAAATTTGGAATTGAAATAGTCTAGTCTGACTGACTTGATCCTCTAATTCGGTTCCTATGTCTAAATACTACTTTTGAAAGTTAAAAAGGAAATTCAAGAACTCAAATTCATACCTCGGGTTGAAACTCGGCGAGTAGGTGGTCCATCACTCCTACGAATTCTCCGTCATTCGCCATATTTTGAAATAGTTAAGTATTTTTGCCTACGGCTTTAAAAAGTCTGAAAATACAATACTAATGTCCCTAAGTCTTCTCCATCTTTCTTTTACATCTATCAAGGGAGTTTTGACTCTAATTTTGGAAGCTAAACTTGAAATTTCAAACAAGCATTTGGAGACTAAACTTGATGTGTTGAAAAACACACCCGGTTGTGAATTTTGTTCTAAAACTCTAGGGAGATTTTTGAAATAAATGCTAGTGTTTTGGGGGAGATGGCAAAGTCAGAGCTTCACCGTCTTTTGGTAAATCACGAAATTTTTAACAAATTCACTATCCACGAAGTCAAAGCTTCGCCGTCTTTCACAAACTCTCAAAAAACTCTAGAAAATCCACAAGGGCCAAAATCAAAGCTTCGCCGTAGTTCACAAAATCCACAAAAACTAACGAAAATTTACTCTAAGAAAAGTCAAAGCTTCGCCGTCCCGAATGAGACAAGGAAATTTGGAAACAACAAAAATAACCTTGTTAGTACAAGAGAAATCACTAAAACATGTGTTAGTGCAATATAAGCCAACAAAACACCAATTTAGCACATGTGTTAGTATAAAACAACTTCAAAAGACACTAGAGGGCTCCCCAAGTGGCATTGCCAGTCTTAGGAGGAGCAAAATCTCTAGGATTAGTACAAAAAAAGACCTCCAAAAACTTTAACAATTCAAGAATCCTTCAAAAAAAAAACCAAATACAAGAGAAATTCAACCAAAAGATACAAATAAACAAGAGCTTGGCTTGAAGGGGACCCAAAGTCCTTCAAGAAGCTTCAAAAACAACAACAATGGAGCTAAAAATGCTTCAAAACCATAAGAGTTTGGCAACGTAACCGAAAATTGGTCAAAGTGCAAATTAATGGACCCAAACGAGAATGGGGTGGCTTCAAATGAGCCTAAGGGTTGGTTTGAGAGGAGAATGGGTGCCCTTATATACTCTTTCAAGGTGGCTCACCCCCTCTCAATTTCCTAA
Source organism: Rhytidiadelphus loreus (assembly GCA_947034895.1). NCBI lineage: Eukaryota > Viridiplantae > Streptophyta > Bryopsida > Hypnales > Hylocomiaceae > Rhytidiadelphus > Rhytidiadelphus loreus. The sequence continues at coordinate 47,689,307 of OX344761.1, read as the reverse complement.
TCCGTAATCTTATCAACTAAGATTTTCATCCTAATCTCCAATTTTTGACTTTCTACGCTGGTCCAAAACTCTAACTTTTGGAGAAATGCTTCAAATCACAAACGGATTGCATCAATGGCTTCAGAAGGCCATTTTTAGTTTACGAGAATCCCCACCCCTTAATCCTACCTCAAAAACCTAAGGAATTCTAGCGTACAACTTGTACAAAAGATGGGATAAAAACTCAACTTTTGGAGTTCATTTCTTTTGTGAAAAGTAACTAGCCTAGGCTTCTAAGTAGGTATAAGGGAGTAAGAAAAGACCCTAAGTTGACTTCATTCTGATGTCGCATGCTCCCGATACGCCGGTCAACTCCGCATTTAATCTTTAATTTCGCCGATTTGGGGAGGATCTTCTTAATTTTGATACTTCCAACTATCAAAATGTCTTGAGACTTGTTGGAGCGCATTATTAATATAAAAGAAGCTATGCTAATTTTTAGTGAGATTTTACCGCACTCTGGGTAATTTCCATAAATTTCCCGTTGTAAAAATTGGCGGTTGACTGCCCGGAAAAAGATCTTTGGATGATTAGGAAAAACCGAGACTTTTGGGGGAACCTCTCATGGAGTTCCTCAAAAGATGTGCAAGCTCATATTCTTACTTTGCACATTCGAACAAGGAGAATCAAATCCCGCTATCTCCTTTAAATTCCGGTGAACAGGGAATCTTCCACAAAAAGGGAAATCTTGGCGAATCAATTGCGCCGCTGGACTCCTGGCATGATTTCCTCTCCAAATCACCATACTTATGTCGTAGATGCCCTTCGCCGGTCCATCTTGAGTTTTCTTCACTTGCAGGCTAATATTTGGGGTTTCTACTATTTCATCGATGGAATGGAAAAATTGAAACCTCTCTTTGGGAATCATTGCTAGGATTCTCACATAGTTCCCTTGGACCAATTTAGCAAGTCTATGCCTCATGCATAGCAGGTTTAGGCAATTTGGGTAATTTCTACATTTTAGGTTTAATATTTACAATTTCTGGGTTTCTACCCTATTTACATGCAAGATTAGGTCGTTATTTGTAGGAAATACTAGAATTATGACCAAATGCTATATTGGCATGTGACATACCTATTTTGGTTCTACACTCTTTTTAGGGTTTTTTGTATATAAAAGCACACTCAAAACAATGAAATTCCAAAAAAAACAAAGCATGAGTCCCAGGTGACGAAATCAGGACTCACAATGATCTAATCCTCTTTGCAAGTAGCATGACCAAGATGCTTGAAGTGAAGGATATGCTCAAAAAGGAGTATGAGATGACGGATCTTGGAGAGTTGAAGTATTGCCTTGGAGTGGAGTTCAAGAGGGATAGGGCTACCCGCACCATCACCATGAGCCAACACAAGTACCTTGAAGAAATTCTCAAGCGCTTCAACATGGAGGAGTGCAAAGCCATAGATACACCACTTGAGACTCATGGGAAGTTGCCCAAGCTCACGGATGCTGAATTTGAAGACGTGAGGGCTGAAATGCAAGGTGTGCCTTACAAGGCAGCGATGGGTTGCTTGATGTATGCCATGGTAGCCACAAGGCCTGATTTGGCCTTTCCGGTGAGTGTTGTGAGTCAACACACATCCAAGTATGGCCCAAAGCATTGGGCTACGGTCAAGAGGGTGATGAGGTACTTTCAAAGCACACTTGGGCTGAAGTTGCAACTTGGGGGTGCCAATGTGAGTTTGCATGGCTTTTGTGATGCGGATTGGGCAAGTGATGAGGCGGATAGGAGATCCACCACTAGTTACGTGTTTATGCTTGGAGTGAGTGCCATTACTTGGAATTCCAAGAGGCAGCCCACCATAGCTCTTTCTACAACGGAGGCTAAATACATGGCTATGAGCCAATGCACCAAAGAGGCCATTTGGCTAAGGCAACTCTTGGCTGATGTTGGCCTTGTCCAAGAGGGCAGCACACAAATCTTGTGTGACAATTAAGGGGCCATTGCTTTGGCCAAGAATCCCATCCACCACTCTCGGACGAAGTACATTGATGTGCAACAGCATTTCATTCATGAACGAGTGGAGGCTGAGGTGATTGAGCTCAAGTATGTACCTACCCAAGCTATGGTTGCTGACGTCCTGACCAACGCCCTTGGGAAGCCACAACACCAAAACTTGATTGAGAAGATGGGCCTTAGAGCCTTTGACCACTCTCAAAGTGGGAGTGTTGAAGAACATGTACATATTAGTGTACTAGTGTAGACTATGTACATTTAGCCCTAGGAGTAGCATTAGACTCTTAGTTAGACTTAGGATCTCTTGGGTATTGCTTGTAGTCAAAGGCAGCCCATTGAGGTTAGTTATCCCATGATGTATGTGGATAACTAGTGAAAGGCTTCTACCTTATGTTGAACCCACTCGTGGGGTTTGGTATCTTCCTACCATCTAAGTAAAGCCTTTCTTCCATTGAAGTACTTTGTAATCTCAATAGAAACTTGGGGGTTAGGGGGTCTCTCGGCTAAAAAGGGTCTTATAGACCTAACGACGCTGTCCATTTCTCATTTGGAGCTTTTCTCCAAAAGTTATTAGAGGTTCAGCTGTAGGGTAGATTAGGCTTAGTAATTTGGATTTTTGAGTGAATTTTAGTTTACTTAGGTTAGTATTTCTTGTGAATGAAGGTAAATGGGAGCCCGAAAACGTATAAAAGGGGGCTCTCTTCCCTTCATTCTCAACCCTCTTCTTGTATTTTGTTGAAGCCATTTCGCGGCAATGTGTGGAGTTTTTGGGTCCCTTAAAGAGACCCTAAGGCGAAGCAACGGCCTTACTTCCATCTATGATTTTACAGAATCTCAGTGGGAGGACTGGCTTCAGCCAAATACCCAACCAACCCATCCATCAAGCATCCAACAATCAACCAGAAATTAGTGGGAGGGGAAGGAGCATACACAAAAGAGCTAAGAATCCAAGTGCAACGTTGGGAGCAAGTTGTGGATGCTCAGGCCTTCCTTACAAGATACTAAGTTGCACCCAATTCCTTCAAGTGGTGAAGAAGACGACTCGAATTTCGAGAGAATATTAGGCATCCCCACCTCTCAAAGTCAACTAGTTAAAGAAGACAAAAAAACTCAAGGAATCAAGTGACTTTAAAGGCACTTTGGAATTGGCTCCATTAGGAGGTGATAGGGAAGATTAGGGTAGGAATATTTAGCCTCATATATTTGGCTTGATAGTTGTAAAGGTTAGAATAATTCCAAGATTTGGTTGAAAAAAATCTCCAAAAACACTAGGGATAAATTGTACTTGAACAAAAAATCATAAAAATTAGTCTAGGAGTAGAGTGAAGGTAGAATTAGAATAAAAACATACTTATGTGGTTTGGAAAAAATACTTAAAAAACAAGAAAAAATAGAAGAAGCAAAAAACACTCAATACAACCAAGGAATGGAAGGAACACACAAATAAGCGAGAGAACATCAATCACCAAGTAAAGGAGAAATGACCAATGACATAGAGGTTAGTGCCTAGATACTCTTTATTTTTTTTTTTTTTTTTATTTTTTATCTTTTCAAGAGGGCTGAATTTATAATCAAAATCAGATCTTTAGGTAAATAGATAATAATATTAAGGACAAGAAAATTGGCTATAACTTTTCATTAGCTTTCTAAAAACATATTACACTTAAAAATTGGATAAAAATTTGAAAGTATAACAAGAATTTGAAAATTGATTGAAATTGCAGATGAATTTATAAAGTTTCATCCAAGGAATATCTTCTAGGATTCCAGAATTTTTATTAGGAATTAAATAATAAAATTAATAAAGGAAAGAAAATAAAATACTAATCAATAATCTATGGTGGAGTAGGATTAGAAAAAATAGGATAGAATTAAAATAAAACAAAATAAAATAAAATAAAACAAGATAATATAAGATTAAAAAGTCAAAGGTATAAAAGTATAAGAAAATTAATTAAGACTTGGATCAAAAATCTGATAAACGCTAAGGGCAAAATTGACAAAACTAGAATAAAATATACAAGTAAAGATCCACTAGCATAAAAATTAGGAAAAAATAGTAAAAGCTCCATTGCTTGGAAGGCAGCTTGTTGCTATAACGTACACACCCATAAAATTCACTAAAACTCACTAGAACTTGGTTGTGCATACTTGGAACTTACGGATGGAGTTCCGAACACTCACAATTGCCCATATTTTTCTTGGACTACCCGAAAATAAAAAAATGTCACTCCCATGAAAATATGACTAGAAATATGACTCAACGTTCCCCAAACATGTTCTCTACATTTTCTATGAAATACTTTGGTATTCCCAATCGGCGTATAATATACGCTTGTGAAGTAAAGGCTTTTAGAAGAGATGGAACCCACTTCTAACCCTAAGCCCTAAACATCACTAGGGATCATTATATGAGTTTCTTGATGTTATAGAAGGTGAGGGGACTAGCGCCCCCCGTGGTTGCGCTTTGTGAATGTCCCCTCACCTTCAATTGAGTGGCATACCTAATTGCTACCGCATGTTTGTGCAAGGCAAGCAATAACCTCAAGAAACAAGATCGAAGGCACCAATGGGGACAGAGAAGAAGCGCAAGGCGTGGATTAAGAAGGTGCCATACTCAACCTTGCTTCTATACCGTAAACCTTAGATGGAGTTCTTTCTCAATCTATTTTGTCCATTATATGAGTGTGCATTGAAGTTGCATTGTGTTGTAAAAAAAGGACTCGATAGTGAATTGTGAAGTCATTTGCAAGTTGTTAGTTAGTGTAGTCAAAATTTATTTAATTTTGAATGTTTTTTTTATTTAAAGTATAAATAGATCTAAAGGACTTTATTGATGCTCATTCACATAGATTTGGATAGTCAATAGACAGTTATTTAGCCAATTTGCCTTTCTATGTGAACAGTTGTGACTTGTTTCTAGTGAAATCTAATTTTTTGTTATTAATAAGAAGAAAATGATGATCATTGTAGCAAATCGAGAGAGATTCTGGCTCATGGGTGTTGAATGATAAGCTGTTATCAAAGATTTATAAAAAGATTCTTGTATGGTTGATTTATACTTGTAAGTAATACATAATTTTTTTACTATTATGTACGTTATTACAATAATTGCAATATAAAAGGCCATTGAGATTAATATAGAACTACAAAATCCCTAGTGATCAAACCTTTGCCACTACCACTAGTAGAAAACGCAGGAATTTTAACAAAATTTTGTTGATTTGGTCGCAATGATTTGGTCACTATTTTGTTGACTTCAACAAAAATCTGTTAATTTTGACAGATTTATGTTGAAATCAACAAAACAATGACTAAATCAACGCAACCAAATCAACATAATTCTGTCAAAATTCTAGTATTTTCTACTACTGTAGACTACAAAATAGTCTATCAATTCTTTTAGCTTGGGTTGGTAGATTATTGAAACTACAATTAGTAACGCAAGTGTCATCTTATAGTAATGTGCGTCCACCAGTCTTGGGAAAGTGACGTAGAAGTAAAGCCCTAGTTGTCTATAGTCCACAGAAATAGGAAAGTGGCCAAGGTGTTGTTTGTTAATGGATGAGGATACTCCCACACATTCTAATGAAGTATACATTTGTAATTGTGCATTAGTATGTCTAATTGAAATTGTTTTATAAAGGCTATTGGCTTTTGTTCCTCTAGATGCACCGCCAACCCTCCTTCAAATAAGAAGGAAATTTTTGCTAGGTTGGCTGTTTGATCAAGATATTGGTTGTGTGAGGGTGAAGTCCTGTAGAAATCGGCTTACAAAAGTCTTAGGGAAGCGGAAATATAGAAGTAATCTCTATAAGTGAATTTTGTTTGTACAGTTTGTGAAAGTATGCATTGGCTAACACGGTGCTTTTTGCAGTTCCACATAGGCAATGGAGTCTTCCTTTTCAACCCTCGGTCTACATGTCACAAAGTAGCAAAGGGCAATGTCAACGAACTACACGACCAACAAAAGTTCTACTTCAAGGGGATTTCCAAGGGTTGGCTTAAGGTGGACATTAGTGAGATTTTGAAAATTGGAGTGGCGCTCATGTTTCTTGTGCTTGACCTCATTGACCTCACCATGTAGAATCCTGGTGATGCAAAGGGGAGCTCTGTAGTGTGGCATGCCAAATATATAAAGTTCATGACTTGAAGCAAACTATGTTCTTCATGTAGATGACTGTGAGGAAGAGAGTAGTTCAATGTATGGAGCAAGCAAAACTGTAGAGGACATGGTTGTAAGAGCTAAGAGTCCATAGATTGCTCTTTTTTGCAAAAATGTAGAACTCTCATTTTCACATAACTGATTCACTAGTGTTAAGTGGAATGGATTTCATGAGAACATGACATGTCCATGTGAGTGCAGTGTCCAAGTTTTTCACTAGAATGCAATGCGGAAGTGCAATCTTAATTTTTGTTTAGTAGGTTCATTACAAGCCAATGAGAGATGTTTGAGGTTGTTGTGGTTGATTTGCACAGTTTTGCATTCCCTGCATGTTCGAGAATTGTTGTTATACACAAAACAATAACACTACTACTATGAGACTACAAAATGTCTACTTGTTGATTAATTTTGAATGACTAGACCAAAACACAATTGAAACCATATTGGCCCATAACTATATAATGACTCTTGCCTAAATCAATGTGCCCCATAGTCTCGTTTGTGCACTTTGTTGTAAGTGTAACACGACTTCAAAATGACTAATTACGATCCCCCCCCCTACAAATTGACTTCCTCACAACTACGTCATGACTCGACAGATTGGATATATGTCACTAAACCTCAACTACGCTACAATTCCGTTATAACTTTGAAATGACTAGAGAATGACATCTTGTGTGGTAGTCCACACAAAAATTTGTCATGGGCCTAACTCAACTGGTAAATGAATGGCAAATGAATGGCAAATGAATGGACACATGGCCATCCACATTAGATGTATCATGGGTCCATCGCAACTTCAAAATGACTAGCAAATGACTAGACACATGGCTATCTATGTCAGATGTATCATGGGTCCGTCACAACTTGGAAATGATAGGGAAATGAATAGCCACGTGAATGTCCATGTAGTATAGTCAGAAAAAGCACTTTCCACCTCAAACTTTCTCATCCATCGCCTATCCAAAAAGAAAAAGATGGTGATAATAGAAATGTCAGTCATTTATAAATGACTTGTCCACAATGATATTTCTACAACAACAGGGCCCCTAGTCACTAACCAATCGAAAATCTAGAAATTGACTTCTATAAGTTGCTAAACTGTCATTTCTCGCAATCATTTATTCCCCCTAATTTCTTGTAGTGTTATTATTTTTTTCTTATATATTGTAGAATTCCAAATGATCTGAAATTTTTCAAGCATGTAGCCAACTTGCTTTGAAGAAGGAATCCAAAGCGTAACCACCATTTTGGACAATTTTTTCATACAAATGTCTCGACAAATGTGAGCTTGTAAAGTGCAGCTTCCTAATTTTTCGTAGGGCCAAAAAAGAGATTTTTGTCACTTCAAAATTAATCTTGTAATCTACTTGGCGAAAATTCCTAATTTTTTGTAGGGCCAAAAAAGAGATTTTTGTCACTTCAAAATTAATCTTGTAATCTACTTGGCAAAAATTCCTAATTTTTCGTAGGGCCAAAAAAGATATTTTTGTCACTTCAAAATTAATCTTGTAATCTACTTGGCGAAAATTTCTGAAATTTTTTCCACATCTTCTCAAACCAATGTACTACAAGATCCTACACTTACATGTATCTAAAAACGATTTTTTTCTAAAATTTGGTACTTGTCCTTGAACTGGCAGTTTTGGAGTGGTGTTGGTGAAAACATAGTCCAAATCATATAGGGGTTAAACAACTTGAATTTTTCTTTTTAATTATGAAAATTGAACTCAAAAATGAATCCTATGAGGATTTCTGATTGGATGGTACCCTTGTGCCAATTGAGCTTAAAATGATATTATCAAAAAGCTAATGTGATTTTCTATCTTCAAAAAAGTTTCAAAAAATCATGTCAAAAATTAAAGGTTACACAAGGCTATCCCAAATCCCAAGAATCCCAAGTGATAATATTGTATGACCTAAGGTGGGAGGCTCGAAAGCTTGAAAACTACTCAATCATTAAGAACCACCCTTATACATAATTAGCTTTGAAATGGACTCCAAAACACACAAAATTAGAGAAGGCAACTGTAGACTTGATAATTGAGTCCATACACATATATCAAATGATCATCAAAGGTTTCAAAATTTTGCTCCACAATTAATTGGAATTGCCAAACCCATCACCAATAATCTTTACAAGAACACAAGCCATCACAGAAGTGATGAAAGCGATTTGCATCTCTAACGACAATCTCTCTTCTAGACACTTTTGAGATCAACTTGATTGCTGTATGACAATCTAAACACACCCGAAGATTCTTGTACACACAAACAAGTTTACTACTTGGGATGTAAATAAGTCCATATGCAATAGCCAACTTCTCACTGTGAGAGCAAAGTGAAAACTCCTTGTCTTTCTCATCAACATCATGCGACACAAGCCGGGTATCTGGAAGGTAGCCTTCAGCCTTGATTTCCTCCGTCAATCTGCTCAGCTCCGAATATATCTCCTTTGTTTCGGGGTGAGATGTATCCCCTACAACAAAGGCATGAATCTTCTTATCAACTTCGATCCAGCTACGCCCTGGTTCCTTGCGTACACCCCTCTCCAGCATTGCAGCACGCACCGATGACACCTTCTCCCACTTCTCAGCTGCAGCATAGATGTTGGAGAGGACTACGTAGGTAGAGGCATTCCTGGGGTCCAACTTGAAACGCTCTTTAGCCGCAAGTTCACCCAACTCCACATTACCATAAGTTCTACAAGCACCGAGCAAAGCTCCCAAAGTTGCTTCATCTGATTTAACTGGCATATTATCAATCAAGACTTTTGCTTCTTCCAGGTGCCCAGCCCGCCCAAGAATATCCACCATGCAGCTCCAATGGACCACACTGGCATCGATGCCGTAATCTTGCGACATAGCCAGGAAGAGTCGACACCCTTCATCAACAAGGCCCGCGTGACTACAGGCCGATAACAATGCCACAAATGAGTACCCATCAGGGATCACACCGGCTGTTATCATATTCCTGAAGACTTCTAGAGCCTCAGACCCACATCCATGTTGCGCAAGTCCACCAATCATCACGTTCCAGCTAATCACGTCCCGTTCCGCCATTCTGTCAAAAACTAACCGAGCATCATCGATACTGCCACACTTCGCATACATGTGCACCAGCGCATTACCCACACGCACATCTAATTCAAATCCGGCAACACGGGCCTGGCTATGAACCTCCCTTACCCACTCCAAAGCTCCTGCGCTTGCACATGCATTTAGGATACTCGCATAAGTAAATGCGTCTGGTTTCAGACCTTCCTGTTTCATTTGGAGAAGAAGACGATATGCTTCCTCACCAAAACCACAATCTGCATATGCTCCAATCATCACATTCCATGAAATTACATTCCGTTCCTCCATTCTGTCAAAAACTAACCGAGTATCATCGATACTGCCACACTTGGCATACATGTGGACCAGCGCGGTGCCCACACGCACATCTGACTCAAATCCCGCTTCACGGGAATGGTAATGAACCTCCTTCACCCACTCCAAAGCCCCTGCGCTTGCACATGTGTTCAGGATGCTAATATAAGTGATTGCAGTTGGTTTGAAGCCTTCCCGTTTCATTCAGAGGAAAAGTTCAAATGCTTCAGACCCAAGTCCATGTTCCGCAAGTCCTCCAATCATCACATTCCATGAAATTACATTCCGTTCCTCCATTCTGTCAAAAGTCAGTCGCGCATCATCGATACTGCCACACTTGGCATACATGTGGACCAGCGCGGTGCCCACACGCACATCTGACTCAAATCCCGCTTCACGGGAATAGCCATGAACCTCTTTCACCCACTCCAAAGCCCCCGCGCTTACACATGTATTCAGGATGCTAACGAAAGTGATTGCAGTTGGTTTGAAGCCTTCCCGTTTCATTCGGAGAAAAAGTTCAAATGCTTCAGACCCAAGTCCTTGTTGCGCAAGTCCACCAATCATCACGTTCCAAGTAACCACGTCCCGTTCCTCCATTTTGTCAAAAGCCAGACGCGCATCACCGATACTGCCACACTTGGCATACATGTGGACCAGCGCACTGCCCACACGCACATCCAACTCAAATCCCGCTTCACGGGCATGGCTGTGAACCTCCCTTACCCACTCCAAAGTCCCCGCGCTTGCACATGCATTCAGGATACTCGCATATGTAAAGGCGTCTGGTTTGAGACCTTCCCGTTTCATTTGGAGAAGAAGTCGATATGCTTCCTCACCATCACCACTGTCGGCATATGCTCCAATCATCACATTCCAGGTAATCACATTACGACTCGCCAACTTATCAAAAGTGTTCCTTGCCTCCTCTATGTTCCCACACTTTGCATACATTTTAAGGAGCGAAGTCCCCACACGAACATCTGATTCCAACCCAACCTCTCTGATATATGCATGAACTTCCTCGACCCACTTCAAGGCTGATGGGCTCGCACAGGCTTTCAGGATGCTCAAGTAACTGCATTAGGTTGCATACCTTCCTTTTGCATTTGATGGAAAACTTCCATGGCGTCTTTCACACAACTGTGCTGAGCATAACCTCCAATCATGACGTTCCAACTAATAACATTCTTCTTCACAAGTTCATCAAACACTCCGCATGCATCCTCCAGTCGCCCACATCTGATGTATCCACTCAATAGGTTGTTTGCCACATATATATTCTGCTGCATGCCACTCTCAATGGTGCACTCATGAACCTGCTTTACTGCCGTAAGGTCTTCCTGCTTCAAGCACTGCTTCAGAATTTCAACATAGGAGTACGAGTCTATTGCAATGCCCTGTTGTAGTCGGTTCTTCAAAAGACCAATTTCTTCACTAGCGGTCGTTGCGCTTCGCATGCGCGTACTCCCACCACTAACTTGAACTGCTTGCTTTGACGCTTTTGCACTAGCGGGCAAAGTGTTTCTCCTTCGAAAATTGCCCTCAAGTAACCTGACCCATCGATAAACTCTTCATAAGAAAGAAATGCCGTCGTACTCTGAAATCAAGTACTGTAAAATACTTGAATGCATCTATGAGGCCTTTATACCTCTTACATGAAAAATACTTCTCAAAGTCATTGCAATTTAAATGCACCTACTGAGTATCAGAAAGCAAACAAAAAAAAGAAGGTTGTATAAACCAAATCCTCAAACTGACCCAAACCACAAATTTCAAGCTACACCTAACAAAACAAATTACAAACAATGGGTTTGAGATTCATCTTCAATGCATAAGCATCATCTATGGCAAGTCAATTGCACCAATTTCTTGTCACAAAGGGAGACAACTCATGCTCATGCCAATACCTATTTGGTCGGACAACCTCTTGAGAATCATTGGTATGATAACCACCACGAGAAGGTAATTCGCTTAAAGTCAACAATTTGAGCATTGCCCTCACCCATGCAGGGTTGACCAACCATCCACCCAAAGCGCTTTCATTGTCACCTTGTGTTTATAATCAAGGGATTTGGGATTCATCTAAACACACAACAACCCACAATCCAATATCAAAAAACAATCAAGGAATATATGTCCTTAAATATTGGAGGGATCTAATTAGCCTTCAATTCAAAACCCACTTGGAATGTAATATACTTCTTGTTTACCCAAGCTCCCAAGACCTTATACAAGCAATAAATAACCTTCTCAATGTCTTTTCACAAATTTCTAACATCAACTAATTACGAGCCTTAACAATATTCCTAGAGATACCTTGTATAATCTGTTGTCCCACCACTGCAAAGGATCCGCAAAATACTCCTCCCAATCTTCAATCTTGCTCGATTGTCTGTACTTCGCCTGATTCAATTGTTAAATACTTCATAAATGTCATTCAATTCTTCTCAGAGACAAAAAGCAACCACTTCTGGCCATGAGAGCGGCCATCTTATTCATACCTGAAGCATTAGTAATACCTGAAGCATTGGTACTCACAGAGACTTTTCTCCAAACCGATGACGCTGAACACCTAATGGATCCGCTGCTCCTTCCTCCATGGGAGGCTGAGATACATAAAAAACATGGGTGTATATGCCATGGAGACTTCAAGAGTGTGATCACACAGGCATCCTGGTCACACAAATCCCCGACAGTGTCAAAAAAACAAAAAACATTCAATTGGTAGTAGTTTGAGCATAAGATACTCATAGGTACTAAGATTTAATGTTTAACGTCCAAACAACCGAGTTCACGTACTGTCAATTTGCGGGAAGCGTACCACCGTATTGATCAAATATACTGCTGTCGACGAACCTAAATGTATCGGAAACATGTGTTGCTAACATGACCACGGTAGTTCAGTTCAGACAAGTCACAAGTCATCCAACTACTTCCGTAGAACAGGTGTATGGCCGGAAGTCGACGCTCACTCACCCGTGCACCAGCTCCAAGCACCAAATAGCTTCTCGTCTGCTGCCTATGATGCGACAAAAGGTGCATTAATGCAGACATTTTGTGGCTATGTGTCTACAAACTTCTAACGGTTCCGCTTCAACAACAGAGTAACACCACAGATAGAAATCCGACTTCTCATCTAGAAAAAGTATAGGACTGAATCTCCTCAAGTCTTTGGTCCCCTTTCAAGTGTACGTCCTCAATCAGTTGAAAAGAGCTCCTTCTCCATATCCAGGCAATGTCTGAAACCTTGAGTAAAAGTTGAAAAAATAGCATATAAGTATCAATCTGCTCTTCCTCAAATTGCTAAACCTCCAGGCAGGAAGAGAAATTCTAGTTTCGTTCAGCAACCCCAACCTCGACATCAGCAACGTCCAATGATCACAACAAGCTTCAAAACTCGACTTGAGCAGAGACACAAAGTATCATGTATGACTGGCAATATCTTCAAGTCTGTCCAATTTGCTTGTCTGATTTTGTACCTCCTTCTCGGCCTTCAGCACCAATAATTCCAAGGTCTGCCGCTTCCAATTTATTGACTAGAAGTTCAATTCAGTCTACACACAAAAGTTCCACATATGAATCCCTGCCTTGAGATCTTCCGCTCCCCGTTAACTGAAATCGATCTCCTCCTGCTTTTCGGAACCCCCTCCAACTTGCTCAGCCCTCACGGTTCTGAGAGAAAAAAGCACTCACTAGTTCCCTGCATCAACCACAACCGACGTATGGAGTCTTAATACTTAGCTTCAGTCAAACAAATTACGGCCTTCTGCTCCCTTGCGTCTGTGTCTGTTCGATTCTTCACACTGCTCAACCCTGAACTCTCAGGTCACCACGGAGGAAGGAACAATTGCAGCGCTTGACATCCACATCAACAAACCTCAAATGTGAAAGTATCAATCTCTAAGATTCTCTAATCCCGTACACACTCTTCTAAAGCCAGCAAGAAAGCTGCAACAGATATTGACTCTACTGAAAATTGCAACTCATGAAAAGCAAGAAACCCAAACCACAACATCTCACATGACAACCCCAATATCTGAACTTCCCTCCCCAATCGAGTAAACCTCCAAGCAGGAAGAGAACCCACAACGCCCACAACTCTCAACATATGCAAACAGCTTCAAAATTTAACTATGCTGCAGAGAGGAATCCTGCTCTGAAAGTTCGGTTTACCTGGCAGTGGAGACTCAACGAGAGGACAGGTAAATCTGGTGCAGCAACACAACATGGCGAGACACCACATGCGTCAACCTCACCAACCAACCCTAAGACCCGATTTCTACAGTCGAGGTTGAGTAGTGCAGTCGCACCATGCAAGGGTGTTTAGGATTTTGATGATCTTGTCCAGGAGTCCTCGGGCAAGATAGCTGTTGCACATGAAGGCAGAAAGTTCGATTTTTAGAATCCAGGGTTCCCATGAGGTCTTGAGTGACAACAGCAGAACTGAAAGTTCTAAAATCCACGGTCCCAGGAATCCTCTTCGCCCCGGCCTCAAAATGGTGTCTGGCCTGCATGGCCCCTGCTTAACCGAGAATCCCGGCGAATCCAAGGCTACACTGTTGTAGATTTGCAGTGAGCACTAGAGTGGATTATCAATGTTAGAGCATCCCCACCCGTCTTGCAAAACGGATGACTTCTTAAGAGTGGCTTGCAAAAGCGCCCCACCCGTCTTGCAAAATGGATGACTTGTTAAGAAGGGAGGGCTTGCAGGTCGGGCTTGGCTTGCAAATTGGGTGGTTTTGCAGGCTGGAACTTGGTCTGCAAAACAACAAGCGACGAAATGTTTTGTCTTTCCGTAAACTGCGCGGCAACTGTTTTTCACGTACGCGACAATTGTTTTTCACCTGCGTGACACCTCGGTTCATCTCCCTTCAATGTTTTATTGAATTTCCAAGTCGGATTGGCAGGGTAAGAATAAAGTATGAAGATTAAATTGAAATTGATCAAATTAAATTGGTCGGAAATGAATTGAAATTGATCAAAATTAAACTGATCGGAATTAAAACAGATTGGAATCAAGCTTATTAGAATTGAAATTGCTCGGAATTGGAATTCATCAAAATTGAAATTGAACAAAATTAAATTGATCAGAATTGAAACGGATTGGAATTAAACTTATCAGAATTGAAATTGCTCGGAATTGAAATTCAACAAGGGACGGAATTGAATAGAATTGATCAGATTTGATCAAATTGAAATTGATTGGAATTGCCCCACTGATCAAAGATTCAAATTGAAATTGATCAGTACAAATTAAAATCGAAATCGAAATCAATTGATACAAATTGAAATTGAAATTAATTGGAATTGCCCCATTGAAAATTGATTGATCAGAGATTAAAATTAAAATTAATCAGTACAAATTGAAATTGAAATCGATTAGTACAAATTCACATTGAAATTGATCGGAATTGAAAATAAAATCAATTAGTACATTTTTGAACCTTCAATCATTTACATTCAGAACAATTCGCTACTTCACAATTTAGAACATTTCAAAAGTTTTTCACCTAAAGTTTTTTATCTCTTCCCTTGCTGCTCAATTCACTCGACCTGTTAACAGGACATGGCCTCATGGGTGGGGTAGTCCATCCTCACCCGGCTTGCAAAAGTGGATGGACTGGCAAAATGCCAGCCAAATTTTGCCAGACGGGTGGGGATGCTCTTAGAGCGTGAAGAAGAAAGAGGATCAAAGAAGGATCAAAGAAGATAAACCTAATTCCGATCATCCGATGAGATGTTCAATTCAACAACTGCTATGATTCCTCATCCAAATAAGGTTTGGATTTACTTACACAATAGAATGTGTTGATTTGGGTTGTTTAAATCATCACTTTCCGTTACCATGTGAAGCATGGGCTTTAGAAATAGCAAACGCACTCAATAAAAGTCAAACTACTATAGAAGATCTCCCTTTTTCATGTCATTATTTTGATCATGGCTTAACCATCTTCAATTATTTTCTTCGTGGTTAGAAAGTAGTGATTGAATTCTTTTGCCAAAGTTTTGAATTATGGTTTTTTTATTTAGTATAAAAAGACTATTCTCTACCCCCTTATGTCTCATCTTACATTTGGTATTGATGTGCAAACTATGATTGAAAGAAAAGATGCAAGGTTAGAGGTGGTGCAAAAATCAAACGCTCAATTGGATGCTATTAGGGCAAATAGCATTCATGTAAGCAAGGTTTAATATATACATGAGATCAGGGAATATTTTATGGGGGCCTATTTACCTAATATATTGTAATTTAATATATCCTATTATTAAAAATAATTTTAAACTAACATTCCTATATTATTTATAATACACTTTTGAGTCTAATATTTTGGCCCATATATTAGGTTTAAAAACTAAAACTAATAGTTGATGTATGATTTTTTTTCCTATTGCTCTTTTGTATCCTTTATTCTTTTTTCTTTTGTCCCTTCTCTCCAAACCATTTTTTTTTATGGTTATTGAAAACTAAAGTACAATATATTTGGATGAATGTACTGTGGCCAAATAAATACATTTGCAAACTATATACAAATGCACTCTAATTGTGTCAAACAACTTATTGCTAATCATCTACAATATATTTTAACAAATACAATGAGTACAATAAGAGTATATTAAAACAAAATTCATGATAGATTCTTCAAATTCTAAATGATATCAAAGGACTTTACAAATAACTCTTGAGGTAACTAGAGCTCCTCATCTAAGGTTTATGGATTAATTTGGACAAATAATGTGTCATTTTTCATCCATCTCTTCTTTGAGAACATTAAGTACCTACCTTACAAAATTATTTTTCCCACATATTATTGCCCCCTTATATTTTTTCTACATAAAATCTAATGCATGGTATTAAACATAACCCTACTTGAGCCCATAAACATAGGAGCCTAAGCTCCTATGTTACAGGCACCTTCCATAGTTATAGGATATTTATATTATAGGTGTTTGTGTTGTAGGTACCTATGTTATAAACACCTTTCATAGTTATAGGATGTTTATATTATAGGTGCCTAATTATATTATAGGTGTCTACATTATAGGCACTTTCCATAATTACAGGGTGTTTATAATATAAGTATGTATAGGGTATACATCTCCAATAGTTGTAGAGTATCTATGTGCCTAGGCTCAAGGCTTATAAGTTCACATTTCTAGACTCACATACTAGCACTATTGGTTTCTAATATGTGCACTAAGTGACTCCCCCTTGTTATATGTGCTAATAAATTGAAATTCCCTTTTTTGCATGAAATTCCCTTTACTTAATGTAGAATCCACTTTCTTCTCCTTTTTAAAATACAGAAAAGTCTACTTGAGGTATGGGTTGTTGGCTTTGCATTGGGGCATTTAAATTTTTTTTTGTCGGAATGGAATGAGGTTTGCCTCCCTCCACTTCAAAATCTCTACATTGTCCCTTATTCCTATATGTGTATTAGAAACGTTTTTACACATGTTGCAATTTATTTGCATTTTAGAATTCTATAGAAGTAAAACATAATCCTTTCTTAAACCCTTAGGAGATCTTATGAATGCCAACCATTTACAATACGACATTGATACTATTGATCTATCTATACCTTAATTAGTTAGTTAGTTAGTTAGTTTTGTTATGTTATATTTTGCTTTTTCGATACATTTAGCCCTTTGGCCATATTTTTGGTATTGTTGGAGAGTTCTCCACGAGGAGGGGTGCACAAACTTTGTTTCGTGACATTTGGACCTATGGTTTAAGAGTTATCGAATTTAAAAGTTTTCATGAATTAAAAATTTGAATTAAATTATCTTTTATTTTGAAAGAAAAAAGAACTTTTTACATTGCATGTCCAAATGCCATAAAACAAAGCCCGTACTCTCTTTTGTGCATAAGCTTTCTATTTGTATCAAGAATGCAGTCTCTCACACCGCAACAAAGCTCTTTCACTCTATACATTGAAGATATTAAATTTCAAAGTTTTTACAAATTATAAAATTATGAAAAATTATTTTTACTTTTATTTTGGCTGTGAAAACGGCGCAGAGCACAATAGCCTGTTGTTGCCTCCCTGCATCTCAAAAGCCGGGTGGGAGATTTTGAGAATGCCTACGATATTGTTCATTAATGTTGTCAATAGCCCCGCGCCGGCGCTGCCAGTACGCGCAGCGCGAAAGCTGGGGAGCGTAGGGAGTGAACGGCACCCGCACTGCACCCGCGCGCGCCTCGCCCCCGCAGATGACCAGTCCGCCCGCCAGAACGCAGTCGGCACTGAATCCCGGCTTAGGATTTTAGGGTTTAAGATTATATACTTCTCTACACCAATCTTTTTTCCCTCCCCGCTGCACCCGCGCGTTCCGTCTCCACCTGACCCTTGCTATGTTGAGCTGACGCCGGCACCTGCTGCGATTGTCCCGACTTAGTCGTCGCGCGCTACTTGCTGCCTGTGAAGTTGATTTTATTACTGTAGCCGGTGGGGTTTGTTTTGCATCGCGACTTTGCTCTCAGGTGTGTCCGCCTTGGTCTCGATAGTTTGTGAGTATGAGATGTTTGGTCCTTAAGGCTTGTTGTAATGAGGAGTTTGATTCGTCATGTGCGAAGGATGGGAGCTCCTGCGTGGTGTTTCTATATGAGATGGTTCTGTTGCTTATATGTTGGAATTGTTTTGGAGTGGTTTATCTGAGGTTTAGGTAGTCCGGTTGATGCTATAGTCTTTGTATGATCATGGAAGTTCTAGCGGGGACGCGGTTATGCACTATTCTTGATCTGGAGTGTTCTTATGTTCTTTGGTTTTGAGGATTCGTGACATTGTGTTTGAGTAGGTCTAAATGTGTCTTTGGTAGAAGAATGGACGCTCTTTGAGGTAGTCTTCTACATGACATGAGATTGTCCTGTGCAAAGTTTCTTATGTGTATTTGATATTCATTTGGTTGAGCAAGTTGCTGTTGGAAGCTCTGACTCCTTGTTGCCTGATCTGTGACGTTCGTGTGTTGTTGGATTGCTCGAGTTTCGTCGATTTTTCATTGTTTTTCTTTTTATGTGCCGCTCGTTGCGTTTTCTCCAGCGTTTTTGTTTGGAAGTTGCAAGTCCAAATGTCATTTGGCAGTCTTACATGGGATTGTTCTGTGGGAAGTTTCTCATGCGTGGCTTTCATGTGGAAATAGTTGTAGAGTGGATTCATTTGAGATTTTCGGACTGTTTCATATTTAACTGATGTGGAGGCGAGCCTTATTATCTATCCGTGGAAGTATTTCTAACTAACTCTGTTGGCCCCATCTCTACAGCCATGGATAGGAACGGTGCGCCACCAAAAACTAAAGCTCCCCCCTCCGATAACTCAGAAGAGGAGACAGGCAGCAGCGACGAGGAAACTGATGATGAGGAGCACGCGGAGGGAGGATCTGGCTTTGAATCTGGAAGCGATCGAAGCACTGACACTACAAAGAGAAAGCTTGTCAGTGCATCGCTGTCGAGGCAACCAGTATGGTTCTCTCCTTTTGCTGTACCAGTTTCTTTTCCACTAACTTCATTTCTATCTTAGGCACCTTGCTCTTATGGCTTCTATGATAAAGTGGTTCCAAGAGGACTGGTGCTGTTTCTGTGTTGATACATTTTCGTACGACATTTTGAATTGAACTGTATATTCGTTATTGCTGTTGCGTAGTCATCTGTAAAGGCCCCTGCCTCTGCCCCTGCCTTTCCCGCAAAGCGGACACGACAGTCCATCGGGAAAAAGGACAAAGAGGATGAGCCTCCAAGTAAGAAGAGCAAGCCTCAAGTGGCAACCCCTGCACCAAGAGCGGCAGCGAAGGTAATTAGACTTGCCTCGCTTTTCATATTCTTGATCGGGTCATTTCTCACAATTCCTGTGGGGAGTCAGTTTGGCATTGGAACTGGTTTCAAGATGAAGGATGAGATGTTTTGTATTATTACCTGTCATACCCTGTTCTATGTTAACGGCAATTCTATTTCCTGATTCTGTTAATGTGGTGCTGCAGAACCTCTTTTTCCATGCCTCTGCAAGGAAGTTTGTTTCCCGCTCTCTCGCAATGTCACGTCCCTTTTTGTTTAGAAATTACTAGTTTTGTACTAACTTTTCATTGATTTTCATTGATTTCATTATTTGAGCCGTTTTTGCTGGTGTGAGAACACAGGAATTTTGCTTTCGAGGCTTGGAACTTGATTCATTTGTGTTGTGGTCGCTGTAACTGTCGTACTAATTGGAAATTACTTCATGAGCTCTCTGCTCACTCTGTTGCTGATACTTGATTTCGTGGCGGTGGCCCAGCAGTCCGAAAAGAGAAGAGCAACCAAGGTAGAAAAAGGAAAGCTGACGCCGCCTGTGAAAGAGAAACCATCGACGGCAGAGAAAAAGTCTGCTACTAAGAGAAAAAATGCAACTCCTGCGCCGAAGAGGAGTTTGTCGAGTAGGTCTGAGGTGAGCATATCGCTGAATTTCCTGTAGTAGAAGATGTACTTGTATAGGCAGAAATGTTGCTGGTTTTTTCTGCTATCTGAAATATGGTTTGAGAGATAGTCTGTAAATCCTCGATATATCTTGCTCTTATTATATCTGTTTAATTAAAAGAATAGTCTTTATTCTTTGTTTACAGGAAGAGACACCACAGAAGCCAAAAAGTTCCTCTCAACCATGGTCACCAGATGAAGAACTGACTTTGTCAAGGGAGCTGCAGAGGGACCGAGTCAACGACCTCTATGGATTAAGTCTGCCATCTTCACGAGCTGACCCGTACTGGGTGAAGCTTATAGACCGATTATCCTTTTTGGATAAGTACGAGAAGGAGCAACGGATTGAAAGACTCTGTGAGAAGATAAGGCGCATGAGGTTGCGTTATGAGTCCCTTAATACACGCCTCAGGACTGATGAGAAGACTGTTTATAAGAGTTTGCATGAAGCAGTTTTGTGGCGAATCTGGCATACTATTTGGGGGCCTCTCAAGGTGAGCCATGTAACCCTTTGTTGAGAGGGCGAGTTATTGTCTTTCATTAGCTTGTTGTAGTTTTGATTGGCTCATGAATGTCGTATGAATTGGTTTTCGGGATTTTGAGTCCCCTTTCCGACTTCTCTGGTTCTACAAGACCCTTGCAAATTTCGGTTATAGATCCTGAGTTTTTCTCCTCGTTAACATCTGCATGTTCTTTTACTTGATGTCTTGCCAGGCTACTCAGGAAATGTTGGAGGGTCCCGATTGTGAGGTGGACTACGTGGTAGAAGAAAACAGTTCTGGTCCTAATGGATCTGAGGAGGACGATCAGGAAGACGTACCGATTCAGGTGCAAGGACGTAAGGGTGCGGTTGGTAGGACCCCTGCGAAGAAGAAAGTAACCAGCAAGAAAGTGGTCGTTCTTGATGGAAGCAGCTCGGATGAATCTGCTGTGAAGGCCACACCACCATCAGTAGCAGCAGCTTCTCTTGAAACCTCCGGGGTAGGAAAGCAAGGCCCAGGGTTAAAATCTGTTTTGGCGAAGGGTCCTGCCGTTTCTGCAGTGGATGTGGATTCTGGGAGGAATACCTTACGTATTGCAGTGCAAAATGGTGCCCCAGATGCTCATGCTTTAATTCCGGAAATGATGGAGAAATCGGTAAGAGCAGATGCTGTATTCAAAGGAAGTGATGAGATGCGTGCCGAGAATCTTGCCTTGCTCCGTGATATGAGGGGCACCTGCGTCAAGATGGTCGAGGAAGCAAGGTCTCAAAGTCTACTCATAACTGAAAAGATTCTGGAAGAAACCCGTGTGAAGACCAGTCAAATAGTAGAGGAGGCAAGAGTGAAGAGTTCTCTGATCATGGAGGAATTGCGCTTGGTGATCGAAAGACTCGGCACTTTAGCAGGACACGGTAGTCAAACGACTGGTTCACTTGGGGGCCGTTGGGGCGGTATGTATGATGACCCCTTTCAAGGTACGGTGGTTGTTTTCCGGGTTATATTTCATTTGGTGACTGATGTGTTCACATTGTTTCAGCTCACTTTTATCGTTCTTTTGTATTATTCTCTCCAATGCGTTTTCTTTGTTAGTAGCGTGCGTTTTCTCTCATGATCAAAGTTTCACTGATGTTAAACTTATCAAAAAAACTTTTGACTTCTCTTATTAACAGGATTGAGTCTTGATAATGGGGAACTGTTTCTGGGCGATCCAAATAATGTGAAGTGGCTTGAACAAAGGAAAGCTGAACAAGGCCTGATTATCCGGAGGTTAGAACTTGTTCAAGAGCAGCAGCGAATTCAGCTCGAAGGGATTCGACGAAAGCTAAATATTCAAAAGCAGAAGGCTGGAGTAGAAGGCAAGCAGGCATAGTCTTTCAGTTTGTTCGAATGAAGAAAACAGCCCCGAATGAAACGGGAATCTGTAACATAATTATTTTGTAGTCTAATATTATTTTTAGAGGACAAAAGTCGGCCTAAAAGTCGGTGTTTTTGATCGGTAATTTGAAAGAGAAGCTCCACTGTCGATGCCTTGCATCAAAAACAGGCGTGATAGTTAAAGGCATCGACTTGGCATACTGCATTGTTAATAGAATTTTCTGAACTCAATTCTGTTCATTTTTATTTTCGTTACCTGTATTGCATATTTCCCGCTGAAATAATGGATTGGTGCAAGTACAATGTGATTGAAATGTGATATCACATAGTGAAAGCGCTGTATGTGGAAGTGGCGTTTGATGATTCAATAGAGATCCATTTCAGAAGATTGACGACCTGCGACAGTGACATGATGTACTATGTACGGTGTGATAATCTGGATTAACGTCTCCGATTATGTTCCAAATGAGAAGTTACTTGACTATTAGAACATGGCACTTCTCTGCTACGAGGGTGAACTGAGCAAGTTTAGGGTCACGAGTAGGGCTTTTTTTTCAACTTTTTGGAATGGATGAAAAGGATATATGTTATCGGTGGGGAGTGATGAATTGGTGATGCGTCGTAATAGACGACAGTTTTGGGTTGGCGACATCTTGAACATTTGCGAAAATTAGCTGGGGAACTCTTTTCATATTTTTTTTTTCTTTGGGCGAACATTCTCGTCAGAGACGCATTCTTGGTGAACCTTTATTTTTGTAAGTAGTCAAATGGCGAAGTGGGACCAAAGTGGAGGGTCAAGAGGCGATAAAGTGGGGATTGTTTAAGATGGTGATATGGCAGAGTCGTTGAAAAACAATTGCCAAACATGAAGCCATAAGATGAAATTCGAGCACTTACTGCCTACCTTCGCATCCCAGTGACAATCCAATTGCCCACCTGCACATGCACCCACCCAAACCCCCTCTGACGCCCAAGTCAGTAAATTGACAAACATGAAGTCATGAGCTACAGAAGATTTGAATATTCTTCACATCCCATGGTTAAGTTCCCTAATACTTTCAATTCCCCAGCGTTGTCCTGCGCCTACCCAGCCACACACTTCCGACGCCCAAGTCAAGGGTATAATAAGAAAGTGTTAGGCTATTAAGGGAAGAAGTCAATACTGTAATCAACAACAAATGCAATATGGAGAATAAGCAAAGTAGACTTCATTTGTTGAGTCTTGTATTGTTTAAGAACATTGACGAATGAGTGCTCCAAGGCTCCAACACAAGATCAGCACAAGATATCTAGGAGGCCATACATCTGAAGTGCAAAAGAAACTACTGAGATAACTATGGAGGGAAAAATGCACAATAACTAAGACATTCTACTACCTGTCAACTTGTTGACTACTGTTGCAATCAACATTTTGGTACCTGGTCAATATTGCTCTGTATACTTCAAGCTACAATCTAGATGCTTGCCATATATCTCCCGTGTCCACCTGAAACAAACCACTTGTCAAACAATGCTTGGTAGGGGAAGTTCTTTAACGTAAAAATACGTTGGGAGTACATTCCAATGACAACTTCGATGTGTTCTTCAAGATTGTTGCGTAGTTTCGACTTCAAGAAGCCGACGCTTGAAAATGTGCGCTCATCTTTAACCGAGCCAATAACGTGTACAACAGCCATTTCTGCCAGCTTCAAAAACTCTCCAAAGTTCTACGTCAGATTGTTGTTACTGTCGAGGACGCGCCAAACTTTTGTCAACAAATTCACATAGTAGGGGGGAGCATGGTAGACCGGGAATTGGAATTCATGCATGTTTTAAAGAGGCCCCGCCGAGACATAAGGGTGTCATGATTAATGAACGGTTTTATCAACATTTTTTTCTCCCCCTCCCCTAAGATTTTACTATGACCACATGTGTCCATGAGTGTGCGGAGGTGATTATCGAACAAGTCTTCACAGTTTCTTTGGCACCAAAATTGCGGGTATAGAATGCCGAATGCGTTCATGATGTGATTCTCTAGAAATCTATCGTCCAACTCTTGGACGAGCATCACCGCTACACCTGCAAGGAACAAACCAGAACAACAACATGAAAACCATTTCTAAAGTACGGAACACCATATACACCTGCGACTAATACAAGGTGCCTCAACAGGATTGCCACAATTGCCTTCGGAAGAGACTGACGTGCGGCCAAGAATATGCAATGAACGACCAAGGGCTACACGTCATTTTACCTGTACATTCGCTCTTTACATTTGTTAGCAAAGAAGCCCAAAGTTCTCGGTCCACTAGTCCTTTGTGTTCAGCGTGGATTTGCTCACTAGACAAACAAATGACAAGATGGCAAAGTCATCGTTTAGATCCGTGATCCACTTAATGTGGATTTGCTCGTGGCTACAATCTAGAAGGTTGTTGAAGCTCTAGAATTCATCTATGCTATAGCACGTGCTCTTGTCTTCATACATTCGGTATAGAGATCTCTAGCATACCTTCAATGCTGCCACAAAGTCACAAATGTAGACATCTCTCTTTTGTGCGAAGTTCACAAGGGTGTCAATGGTCTCCAGGAGTGGTAACAGTGCGCACATACCAAGTAGTGGATACGGATCCAGTAATAGCAAAAGGCAAGCCTAAAATACGCATCACGGTCAGTTGAAATGTTGACGAGCAGAGATAAAGCAACCACTGCAGCTAACTAACAACAAAGTGCATGAAAGAAGACCAAATTGTGCAGTAAACCAATCAATATGCAAACACGGACAACCACAAAGACAAGACTAAAACACCCGTCCATCAACCGAACGGCGCATGCAAAACCGTCAATCACACATGAAGTCGACATCGACGGTGACGAACCATGCACGACGATAAATAAAAAGAAAGAAGTGATCAAAAACTAAATCAAGCAGACAATAAGCTAAACTAAAAAAAAATTTGACCAAAGTCAATCATACAAACACACCGCAGCCAATGTTGCCTAGCCCAAGAACCCCATTTCGCACAATCAAAAGGTGTACTTTCTTCATGGCCACTAGACAAAAGATTGAAGCTCACAATTACAACCTTAATTGAAAATCCCTGAATTAGAGTGATGGAGTTTAGGTGGAAGCTGTGGATCATTCTCAGTACCTTGAAGATCGTGAGCTACCCTTAACCCAACTACAGCTTAAAAAAAAATTGGCAAACACACTGAACAACCAACCGAGCTACATCTAACAAACATGCAATGACCTACAATCAAAATCCATGAACCATGCCAACGCTAACTCCATGAACCATGATGTCAGCAACCCTCCACCGAGACACTACACTGTAGAGAAAATTGGAGAAGTATGCAATGCAAGCAAGTCCATCAAAAAACAAACCTGTAAATAATGTACATGGCAAATGAAGGAAAAGATGAAACAGAACAATTAAATCACAATGCAACGTAGAGAGTGCTTACCTCCGCCTTCATGTTCTCCCCTATGTCCACAGTCATCTTGTAGATGAGGGTGTGGTACTCTGAAAGAAGTCTCCGCAACAACTCTATAAGACTCACCCAACGTGTTTGCCCGTAGTGCAAACTCTTTAGGCCTTTCGTTTCTGTCAATTCAGCCAATTGCCTGAATTCTACAAACCTCTTAGGGCTATTGCAGAAATAGGCGTGAATCACTGCTAGCAGTTTCTCGATGTCATTGAAAATCCTGAGAGTAGGTAGGGTTTTGAAAGCCAAATAGCAACGGTGCGCAACGCGATGGACTCCAATTGCAAACGGAGCATTTTTCTCTTTAACTTGCGTTGTAACTCCAGATTTGTTATCCTGCAAGGTTGATTCATGCAAAACTAGAACATTTTTAACCTGTACAAATTGAGCGACGTGCATAGACTATGCAGGCAGCGCTTCTCCGTTACCTCCACTAGTAGGCAATCAATTCATAAAGTAAACATGCGAATTACAATATGGACGAGGGAAGAAACACTCCCTGCATGAAGATTCCTCCCACTCCTCTTGCACTCACCAAAAACCTACGAACTGCACCATAATCTCCACTATCAGGGCCCTAAAGGCGATCCATAAACCCCACTATTGCCAACAATTGGCAATATTATGAGCACTCCCTCTAAAGAACTTGGCGACATCATGCGCTTCATGGGCAGAGACAGGCGATAATTACAAGCATGCACCAACAACGGTGGCGATGAAACATGGCAGAGGACATGCGTTTCGAAGAACTTCACAAAAAATAATGGCAATAATCACACGGGAGAAGGGGGCTGAACCCTAAAGCCCTGGCAACACGGCCTTCAGTGATGTGCCTGGAAGCCACCAGCCTGGCTCCAGCCACCTACATGGCGATGCAGGGTCATTTTCATCCACAAATTAAACATTGTCAATTCGCCCAACATCATCTCCTGGTGCAAACTGGCACCAGGAAGCCAAAAAAAACAGTCTCGGTCACGAGAGCTTTCGGATCATAACCCTAAAAGTCACCGATACTCAATTTTTTTGACATTCACATCAGAGATCACCAGAAAGGCAGGAATTATTCAAGGCTCCACCTGGGAGAATTCAAAAATGCATGGGAGAGCGTCCAAAGAGCAGCTAAAGAACAGCCTGATCACCTACCGTCTACCTTCCTATGAATTTTGAAAGGATTAATTATAGGTGCACACTAATCTTTCTACTGTTGTTTCCCACAAAGACAGGTGGAGTTCCGAACCAGTTCTTCATTATCAAATTCAAGTCCTACAAGTTGATGTTTCCAGTTTCGTCACGATTGCTGTTCCGCAAACTTTTGCGAAAGAAATCTAGACTAAGTTGGTTCTTCTCCGCTTCGTTGATATAGAAGCTTTCAACTGCTTCTCTCGAAAAGCAGAGAACATATCGTACACCTGCGACGCAACGGAGAAAGAAGCGTCAAGTCATGCAGACAAATAGCTGTTCAACTTTTCGTCTTACCCTATACCCTAAGCCCAAAAATACTGTTCCCCACCGTGCAGTATGCAGACCAATTTTTTGTCAAGTATCCTAGAATCAGAGGGAAGGTGAGTTACTTAGCAAAACCTGCAACCGAATTAACATGTCATAGTCCGCATAAAATCTCTGCAGTACATCCGACTATGAGAAGAATCAGGACAAACCTTCTTGACGCCAGATGTCAATCCTAGACTATTCAAGCTGCCTAAATCGACCCATTTAGTTACAACAGAACTTCGCATTCTGGAGGTGCTCCTGCCCTCCACTTCTGCAAATACACAAGCGACGAACGAATAAGTGGAAATTAAATATAGTATACTGGGTACAGCAACGACTTATGTCGAGAATCGATCCACACAAGCCAAATAGTGAAAAGAATATCAACCAATACAGCTACAGAACTTACCTACACTTAATAGCACCCATTGAATAAACATATGAAGGCGAATATGTGAGAAAACGTGTACGTAAGTCCCAAATTCTTCCCGCTTCATTTCAGAGTGACGTCCACCGCCAAGTTCAACTCCTAGTTTATCATGCAGGTACTTATCCATTGCTGTCGATCTAGACTTCTCTGAGCTATCAGGATTTTCCAAAGGTGCAGATGGGAACTCCCACAAACCAGCTAGTAAGCCCTTCAGTGGCCTTCGAACTAGAAGCAAAGATGAATCTGTCATATTCGGTCGAGGCTCGCGCTCTACAATGCACACTGCAACATATTCGTCTCGGGGTGCAGACTTCGGTACTTTCGTTGGAAAACATGTCACCGACGTTACCTTCTTCTTCTCAACACGATGAACTAATTTTAACGCTGTACATTGACTCGAAACAGGACACGAAGTACAGGAAGGGCTTTTGGGTGTGCAGATTGTGGCGCCTAGCTCCATCAAAGCTTGATTGAGGTCTCCTGGTCGCCCTTCATCAACTAATTGTGAAGCTAAAGCCCTGCCGTGGCAATTACAGAGAGAATCGATTTTAATAAAACTTTACAATGTCAATTGATAAACAAAAAAAAATTAAACAAAAAAATAGAAGTTCCAAGTTCCAAGTTAACATGCAGATCGAGCATGCGAAGGATGCTATGCATGCGAAATGAATGCATTCGATAAACCATGTCAGTATGATATGCAGTAATCGACTAACCAGAAAAGCTTCACGGTGGTGGACGCTTTTGGGTTCATTGAGATGGCTCGTACTCTGCAAAGAACTCGGATAACGTTGCCATCAACCACTGGTACTGCCTGGATCATCAAATCACAGGTTGAAGAGCACGTGAGAAAGCTGAGTTCGGAATGCAAGGCGTCAGTAAATCCAGCAATCTAACATGCATGTCTAAATGATAGCATGTTAGACTTGGAACTCTTATTTTAACCAAATTATTGAACAGCTCCAAGTCTAGGAGCCACAATAAGGCATTAACCTTCTAACCTGGGAGAAAGCTATGGAGGCAATTGCTCCAGCTGTGTAGCTTCCAATACCAGGAACTTTCTGCAGTTCTTCCACAGTTCCAGGAAACATTCCTCCTAAATCTTGCACAATGTATTTTGCACCCTGTTCAACAGAAGCACAGCTAAGTAATATATGCTTATCAAATGATCATTCACCATTATAACGGTATTACAAAGAAAACCAGAGTGATCATATGACTAAATTGAAGATTTCAGGAAACATTAGATTCAAATGAGAATACCTCAAGAAGAAATCGTGCACGTCGGTAATAACCCAAGCCTGCCCAAACTATATTGACGTCCTGCAATTTCACCAACATGCAAACAAAGTTGTTACTTGCTGATGCTCATCTTAGAAGACATCCTCACATGAAATACAGCATCGAAGCAACTTTTATTCGCCTATTCTTGAATTAGGCACGGAATGTACGGAAGATATGTTGAAGAATGTGGTCAGCGACAAGCAGAACAACAAAGGCCGGCACCTTCAAGGTGAATCACTTGTCCGCAGCGCAAGAACTGGATTAAGAACTAAAACACACACCTCTTGTGAGGCTTGAGCAAGAGCATGCACAGTCGGCCACGTGATCATCCAGCGCTGATAGTAGCTGATTACAGTTGCTACTCTTGTTTGCTGAAGCATCATCTCTGAAACCCACACTGCGTAGGCCCTCTCCCCTTCCCTCTCAGTCTGCAACACCAAGGTAGATTCTAACAGGACTAAATTACAGAGGACAGAACGCACTCAAATCGCTTCAAAAAACCATACTAATGAAATCATAAAAAATAACCACAAGTTCTAGCATCACACCAATCGTATCTTATAAGTCGAAAATCTGAATTACAAGCTAAATCTTAAAATCTTCAGGCACTTTCCGATTACAACGAGGTCCCTCCGACTAAATTTGCAGGGGAAAACTATCATGTTCGCTAGAAATTGTACTTACTATCTCGATGCCCTCAATATTCATTCAATTAAATCATAACGTCTAAGGAGCGGCAGACAGAAGTAAAGCATTCTCTCCAAAGGTCGAAAAAAAGTGGGCGTCTCTCAAAATAAGGTCTCTCACAAAAACATCAAGAAGAATATCAAGGAAATGTTGTTTCGTTGTACCGAAGCATGTACAGAATCTCCTCTCGAGACTCCAAGGTGCGACGCTTCCGTCTTCGCTTCAATAGACGGTTCTTTCCGTCGTTCATCAGGATCACCAGCACTGGAAGCACTTTTCAAAGAATGGATATTTATGCGCCACGGCAACTCACGGTGATTCTTGTCGTACCAACAAAGCAGATTTTTTCGAATCGCCATGACCTCACTTGGGGAAAAATCAGGGTCACCCTCAAATTCCCCCGATGAACACAAATCTTCCATATCCGTTGCCATTGTTTCTACTGGATCAACTTGAGATATTATTTTCTCTTTTTTCGCCCGAGATCGGGCTTTCCGCTGCAATGCTCCATCTCGCTTCTCATTCACATTAGATTTGCATATCCTCAAACTGATTTCTTCTTGAAAACTTTCAGACTTACATGTTGGTGTGTCAGCAGTAATGGCCCTAGAGGAAGACGTTGTCTTAGAACTTAAAGTCTGAGCTTCGATCGATAACCAGGCGGACCGGGTTGTAGGTGCCATCGATGGAACAATTATTAAACAAGTTCGACCAAAGAAAACCATCGGCGTGCATTCAGGAACCTTCCAACTAGTTGGGAACTCACCAGCAAGCACAATGCAAGCTGCAGGTTCGGTATTCAAGCACTAGCAACAGGGACTGCCAAGTTATACTCTTTGTATCCTCGACAAAGTAGCAGATTCACAGCTAAAACAGTGAAATGCATAATCACTCGCAACGTCTGTAGACATCAGATGTAACCACCTATGCAATTACTCTCCCCAGTCAATGAGCCCTACTATCTAGGTACAAGACGCGAAAGACTGAAACAGACTACGACGCACAGCTCTGAAACTACCAGCATTGCTCTTAACCTATTCTTCAGAGCACACTGACTCGTTACCCTAAGAAACAATTTCAGGGAATTGTGTTGGAGTTTAACACTGAAGAAGTAGATGGGCAAGTTCAGCGTCAGAAACGGTCACGTCTCTGCATCGATGTAGAGCATTAGCAAGCATCGCTGCCAATTGATGTTTACACTGCGCACCACATCAAAAACCCGAGAGCTCAATGGATGCCTGTACATCAGAAATGGTCAACCACGACCGATTCTTCAGAAGCGCAGTAATCAGGTCTGCTCTGCAAAGTAACGGTAGATAATTGCATGACAATGAGATTCTCAAGATACCAGGCATGGCGATTGATCCCTCAGACAATCCGCTTCATTTTCGTGCAGACTTTCACAGTCGTGCTCCTGAAACTGAGGAATGTAACTGAAGAAACTCCATTAACTGCTACTATATAATACGAAGCGCTTCAGCAATCTTCGCCGTTCATCTCACCCTCACCACAGCAGACCGTGAATATGTAATGCTCTAGCACTCTGATAGATAATAGCATGAGTGTCTAAGCGGAGGCGTGACTTACGCACAGTTGATCGCTTCTGGAAACCACGTCGAAAAAGAAAGATTGGCAGGAACAGAAATGCTCTGGGAAGCACAGGTAGCTGTTGGGGCCGGTCTTGGATTCCCCGATCACCTAGCAATATCAGTGGCGTCTCCTCCAATTAGTCACGGATGAAAACCCTTGATAGTAATGACAGCGTTCAATCACAGCTAACACTTTCAAGGGTTCTGTTTCTGGAATTCCATTGATTTCTCATAGCAAATTGTCTCTTTCTAAGATATAGCGGGGATGAAAATTGCAACACTGTGTAAATATAAATATTCAACAGCATTCCGCTAACATACTCGTTTCGGGGAGTGTGCTTCACATTAAGAGCCTCACTCCAGAAAGGCAAGGCAAGAGGTGCCAGGAACTCAAACCTGGAATACAGAGCGTTCGCTGGGTTGAGAGACAACACGATGTACACCTCCTTGATCCAGAATGCGAAGTGCCCGCTCCAAATTCTTGTCCAAAATAAAGTGCAGCCTGCCATGGGGTCTCAAGAGCCCATAAAAAGTCAGTCATATATACATACATACATACATTCGTATCCCACAATCAAATAAAACACGTTTCGGATTCCCAATCCAGATTAAGCCACTGCACAGGAAGCCCCGGCACACGGCTTCGTGAGCGATGATGATACTGGTCCGAAGGATGATCTGGGAAAAGGGAGGAGCAGCTTACATGGAGAGCTGCTCGTCAGTGACTGCTTGTCCAGGGAGAGGAACAACCACGATAGAGAGGGTTAGGTTACGAATGAAGAGAATGATTGCTTGAGCTAACGGACTCTCTAATCAGACAGTTACAATAACTTCGTAGCAATCGAGTGTGGCCGGGGCAATCGAAAGGCCTAATGGCGGGAACGAGCGGGGGCACGAACCGGAGCGCGCGGAGGCAATGGCGACAAGGATGGCCTTCACGGCAGCGTCGGCCATGATCATGCCCTCCCGGCTCGCTCCTCGAGCCCTCCGTACCCCAGCCCAGCCCCAGCAGTAGCTGCCGCAGTAAGATGAGTGTGGAAGGAGGACGGAGGTGGAGTGCAACGACGCCTCCTTCCCGCCGCTGCAGCCAACACTTTGAAATGGACAGAGGGCAGAGCGCACCCGCAACCCCCCAGCCCCCAGCAATAAGGTAGGAATACCATAAGTGCACCCTCGTAATGGCACAATAGGGTGTTCTAAAACTAGCTTTGATGTTGATTTGAATAAGATTCGATTTGTTGAAATTTGATTGGTTCAGACTTTATTTGGAACTCGGTGAAGCTATGAGACAAGAATGGGGTTCAAATGAAGAATCCACATTTATATTCAATAAAATATTCATTTTTGAATTTTTTTTTTCTATTCTTGACATTCAACCTCATCTTTATTTTTGCACACATTGAGCTGAATTTCTCATATCTTATAGGATGAAATGATTATTTTAACCATTTATGGTATTCCTACCTTAGGCCCGCACAGATGGAGAGCAGGGAGCACCCATGCGCAGGCAAACCTGTGAGGACGGGGCCCTACCCCAATTGCGGCCATCTCAGCTACGGCAGGTGCTAGGGGGCTTCCGCAGGGTTTTACTGCCCCTAGTTGTAGCCACCTCAATAGCTACGGGGTACTGTGCCTACGTTGTCCATATTGACAGGAAATGACATCGTAGGAGAGCTTGAACTTCGTGTCTAATTATCTTGGTATGTGTATTTGATTTTTTCATTATTTTTTTTTGCAAATGATAGTACATGTTGTGGGGAATGTTGCTTTGTTGCTTTTGACTTACATTTTGTGATTAATGTAAGGTTTCCAAGGTTCTCTTCTTTTTAGGTTGTAAGTACCAAATTTTTGTATAAAATCGATTAGGAAAAGTTCTTTAAGTCAACATGGAGCCCTCTTTTGTGCTCAAGTAGTGCTCACGTGGCTCATGCTTTCTATGACAATGAATAATACTTTGAGTTATAGAAGTCAGGCTTGGGAAGTTTTGAATTCCATGGTGGGACTTCTATGGGCTTCCATTTTCTTAGTTCAAGGAAGAAATTGCATGCTCCCTACTTCTTTTGCATAGAGCCTAAGCACTCAACACATTAGAATTATGTTGACAGGGTAGTGTGGAGATCGACTAATGAAATGCACCACAACAAATTTAAAATTTTTTATAGAATGAGTTTTGGTGCATTTGAGAATTTGGTGAAAATAATGACTCCGTTTTTAAGAAGTAGGTGTATGAATCAAGTGAGGCCACAAATGAAAAAAAAAATTTGTGGCATGTATGATTTATAGATTTGCGCATGGTCATAGTCCGGAACATATGGCAAATTGTTTTAACCCTTTAGTGACCAGTCGACCACTTTTAGGTTGATTTTTGAACTCTCGGTCTAATATTGTTCAAAATACATTTGATCACAAAAATCTCAAAGAGGAACGCAATTAGAATGTCTTTGTGCGCTTCAAACAAAACCAATTTAAAGAGAATTGGAGCATTGATGAATTAGCTATGAGGTTGCAAACTCAAATGGCCTGGACGGTTGGACCTTCAAATTGGAAGTGTTCAACAAAAATACAAAAAAATATCAACCAAATTGTGAGATTTTTTTATAACTTGATGTCTTGACAAGGAATAAGTGTTGCTTTTTAATCTCATGAATGACCAAAGTAAACTTATGCATCGGTATTTATGTAGCGCAAGGATCATTCAGGTCATTGATTTTTGAGAATTAAGGAAAGCAACTCAAACTCCAACAAGGCTCTAGAAGCAAACATGATTTAGAGGTACATTTCACTTTCTTCAATGTACCAAATCTGCACATTTTTGAAGGGTATTTGTTTTGATGACCACAAATGACTATTTTTTTGTGAACTTCAAAAATTTGTAACTAATTTCACAAAGCTTGAAAAAATATGAAACGACTTGAGTTAGATGCCTATTCTACTTGTCTTTTGAGGAAAATTTACTAAAAAATATTTAAAGATGTTTCACTCCCCAAAATTCAATTTTAGCCTTAAAAAGGTTGATTCATGGACCTCCTACCTTATTTATAGCAATTTGTTCCGTTGGATGAGTTTGATTTTTTGTTAGGTTGAAGAATCTTCCTTATAGAAACACATTGTACGGTTTGATCTAAAACTACATCTTTAGAATAGCCACACAATTCATTTTCTTGAAAAAGTACGCTTGCCTTCCAAATCAACTTTGGTCACTAAAGGGTTAAAATTGGAGCTTCAACCATTATAAAGTATGAAGACATTGTTTTTGACATATTTACCAATAAGAACAAATTATTTAGCCACTACATTAGTATTCCAAGTGGAGACCGTCTTAGAAGCATCATCTTCGAGTTTGAAGAAATAATAGGATTGCCAAACATTTAGTAGATTCTCCAAGTAGAAGAGTGACATTAGCAGCAAGTGATTTTTTCAATAGGAAAAATTTTCATTCCATTGTTCTGTAAGCAATTTGTGATTCACAGAAGATCTTTTGGAATATATGTGCTAGGCAACTTGGAGAAGTGTATGATGGTGGCTAGTTCAAAGTGTCAAGTTTGTATAGAAGTTTGAAGACACGAGAGATTTGGAAGATGTTCGTTGTACTCTCAATTGTACTCTTTACTTGAGTGGAGATGCTGCCTACCCCATTTGTATGTACTATGAAGAATTGGAAGGCTCTAAATGATATGGAAAAAAAAATTTGATAACTCCATGAATTTAGGAAGAGTTGTCGTTGAAGAAGCGTTTGGCATGTTGAAGAACAGATGGAAGATCTTGAAGAATTTCAACTCCAAATTAAAGTTGACATGGCAGCTAGGGGAATTGTAGCTAGTTGTTGGTTGCACAATTATTGTGAGTTGTTGAAACAACCAGAGCCTCAGATGACTAATGCAAGTTTGAAAAGAGATCCACTAGATTACCCATGACTAGGGATGGAAAATGAGTAAAACATGAGGGAAAAAGACTAATGCAAAAATTGTTTAGACAGTGGGTTATGGAAAATCCTAATGATGAATGACAACAAATACATAGCACTTGCATTTTCACTAAGCTTTTGAAATCAGTAGAATTTCAGATCTCATTTTTTCATAATAGAATTATTTTTTTTTAAATTTGTACTAAGAAAAGTTATTAAATCAAGCTAAATTTCATCACCAAAACTCCGTTAGAGATTGGAAGCCTCCAATCAAAAGTTAGGGACAAAATTCAGAGAGGTGTTGGAAGGGACATTTTCTTTGACATTTTCAAACATCTTCTTTGAATTTTGTCCCTAACTTTTGATTGGAGGCTTGAAATCTCTAACGGATTTTTGGTGATGAAAGTTAGCTTGATTTACCAACTTTTTTTAGTTTAAAATTTCTTAAAAAAAATTATTCTACTATGACAAAATGAGTGGTCAAGCTCTAATTTTCAAATTGACAATGAGTGGTCAAGCTCTAATTATAATAAAAAATGGATACCATTATAAAAATGATCTCTCCACTCAATGTTTAGTGAAGGCAACAAATTGAGTTGACATTTTTTCCAGGATTTAGAATTTTTTTATGATTTGTCTTCCTTGGATTTAGCAAGATGATTTGTTATTTTTCAAAACCTCTGGCAGTAGTGTGTGGTTGAAGAAGTATGAGTCATGTGTGAACTGCAAGTAAGGTAGAACTACCTATTATCCCCCAATTTGCAATCTGAATATCTTGGGGCCAATTCCAATAGGGACATATATTTTTCAAAGGTACTTGTTTCACAAATCAAACCCAAGTGGAATTATAATTTTCCGATTAAAGCTGTAATTTTTGTGTATTTTTGAAGTAATCACCCTGAAATTACAAAACCGCCAGTAGACTATAGTAATAAACGTTCCCTAATGAACCCATAACCACCCAAGTTAAGTACAAAATACTCACCATTAATGGAGTGACACATTATCCCTCATTGTCATAAAAAAATCAAATTTCATCATAGAACGCTTTAATTTCTGTCATAAGAAGAATGGATTTGGATGTTTTTAGGACAAAGTTAGGTGATCGAATTGGGCTAGTCTACTAACTAAATTGGAAAACTAACGGTAATGGGTTGGTTTACCTTAGTTGAAAAACTCTAACAATCCGGGGATCTGCTCCCTTGGTCTCAATGTATTGTTTTTCCTATCAATGAAAATTGTCCATGTGTTTAAAAAAAACAAAAACCCTTTAACAACAGTTCTGAATTCAAATTGTTCTAAAATAACAAAATTACCATTTTTTTGTCTTTGCACCCACAATGACAATTTTGAATGATTTTTGGCCAAAAGGGCCTCGATCCTTTAGGGCTTAAAATTTAACAATGAGTTTAGTTCTTGGAATTCCCCTTTAACCCTTTAGGTCCTTAGAAGCCCCAAACAACCTCTTCAATTCTTCTAGAATCAAATTTGTATACTAAAATTTTATGATTTAATTAGAATTTTTATTTTTCCACAAATAAGCATTCATATCTTCTATCTAGTATGATTTTTAATTATTTTTGGGGAAAAAAATGAAATTTATATGATTTTTTAAAGTTAATGTCTTTGAAAAATCATAGTAATTACAAAAAAGCTCCTTTTACCGTGAAATTTTTATTGAAAATAGAGTTCATTATATTGAACATTATAGTGAAGTTGACATGCTCTCTTTATTTATACACAAATAAATTCAATAGAGAAACATGATCCACATTGCATTTTGAAACTCAAAATTTTCCAACTTTAAATTGCCATAAACAAATCATCATTGCTCCAAATTTGATGGCCAATGGCTCATTGGAAGCGGAATACCCGTGCCCTCACATCTTGTTCACACCTCAAGAGCAATTAAGGCCAAGACTCCCAAAATATAATGTAAAAGAACCAAAATTGGCATGCTAGGCCCTAAAGGGTTAAGAAAAAAATGGTTAGGATAAAAATCTCTTGAATTCTACATTTGGGAACTGTAAAGAATTTTTATGAATTTTAATTTTTTTCAACATCACTTTACTTTCAAGAGTTTGAATGGGGACTATTTGAAACTTCCTAAAGTACAACAATGGGTTAATTTTTGGGCCTGAACCCTTGTTAATTAAAAAAATTACATTTCTATAAAAATATCTAAAAATAGTACGATCGTGCATTTTGACTCTATTTAGTATTTAGAACTTGTACCTTTTTCTTTTCTTTTTTGTTAGAATAATTTTGTGAGCATGAATGGAGGTTATTTGAAACTTATTATATCCCGAAGTTCAACAATGGGTTCAATTTCTTTTCCTAGCTCATTTTAACCCCTAAAGGACCAAGTGTCCCTTCGGGGGACAAATGGATTTCGGGCAAGTACCTACAGGCTAAAATTTTCTCTTGATTTTTTGAAACTTATTTTGAAGATAGAAAAATTGATTACCTTTGTGGGAATATAATTTTTTTCCCAATCGGTGCCCGAGAACAAAAGTTATGCCCATATAACTCAAAACAAAGAAAACTAGGCAGCAAAAAAAATTTGCAAAAATTTGAATTTTTTTTTCTAATTTTTTTTCCTTGTAGATTATATTTTTGGCAGAAAAAGGGCTTGGTCCTTTAGAGGTTAAGAAAAATGTGTTTGTTGTCCGAATCCGACCTGGGTGTCTGATTCAGACCCCATCAAATTAGACCAGGGTGAATTGACCCCCTCATTGCCCCTCCAGGGCAAACTCTGGAATTTTTTTATTTACAAGGCTTAATTTTTTTTAAATTTTAATTCATATTTGCAATCAAAGGCCCCAAATTACTTTTGGGAGATGCAAGAATTATCAAAAAATTGGCACAACATAGAAGACTTTTTTTTCAAACCAAAATTCACCGAGTCAATGAGGGGGCCAATTCTACCTACGTGTCAGATCGGACCTAGTCGGCCGGTCGGCCCCCCGATAGATCAACCTACCTGTCCGATCAAGCCGTCGAATCGGATTTGGCCGTCCGATCAGAATTGGCTGTCCAATCAATCCATCGGAAGAAGCCATCCGAGGAGGCCGTCAGATTGGACCTAGCCGTCCGATGAAATCATCGGAAGAGGCCGTCAGATCAGAAGTGGCCATCCGATCGGACCAGGCCATAGGAAGACCCGGACAAACCGTCCGACGTCGGGCACAGTCAGGGTTGTCTTGTCTGACATATTTTGGGTTTTGGTGTTGTGTATGATGTCTGATGTCGCGTGTCACTAAGTGTCAAGTTTACTTGACATCGCGTCGCAAAGGGGTAAAAAAATTTATCCCACGGTAAATAGATTTTGCCTACGTGACAAGGTTTACGACCTTGTAGTCCGTAGTCGCCCATGGTTACGTGATAAGGTTACGTGACAAGGCGACTAACCATGTCATAGTTAGGTGACATGGTTAGTCGCCATGGTTAGTCACCCATGGTTACGTAAACCTTGTCATAATTTTAGAACCCGTAGTTGTCCCATTTCCCTTGTTGCAATTGTCAAAAAACACTCAAAATTGCCATTTTTTGTGCAAACTGCAAAGAGCAAAAAAATTTAGAATGGTATTTTTTTTCCATATGTTACCATAGAATCTTGCAATAGAATAGTTTGAGAATGCATGGAAAAAATTTCAGACATTTTGACCACATAGATTGCAAGATAAATGCATTCAAAGTGAAGAAATCATGTTTTTTTTGGCACAATGGCAAACTAATTTAAGAGACTTCAAATCTTCTTAACTTAAATAGTTTGAACTGTAGATCTTGAATTTAGTTTTTTTTCATCATTCAAAATTGAGTTGAAAATATAGAAAAAATAAAAGTTTAAAATATAATGTGATTTTCATTCTTTAAAAATTTATTTAGTAGAAGAAGACATCATAGAGGGAAAAACTAAATCAGTAATAGCTCTAAGATGGAATTAAAACTCACTAATTCCAATAGTGAGATTGTTCTAACAATCAATGTTAATTTGGTGGACCTATTTGTTCTGAATTTTTTTGAAAATTGAGCTCAAAAACAAATCCTCTACCTAATTTTTACAAAACAATATTATAATTGCTTGCAAAACAAGATGCTCTACAACTTCTTGGTAACCTCTTCATATCATAAATCCAAATGAAATGAATAAAAGCTTTCTATATGGAAGAAAAATAAAATATATGAGAAAAAAAATTAATTTTTAATTCAAATTTTTCTAGATTTGTTTTTGCCCATCCAAATGATTTAATTTAGATCAAAGCTAATTGTTGTATAACTCTTGCTATTAGGCACCAATTAAAATAAACTGAGTCATACGAGACTATAGGGCCTTGCTTCGATGTTGGTGTTTCCTAATATACTTAAAATTTCACGCTTGCACGTAGTACACTGACTTCTTTGAAATCAAGAACTAGACTTAAAAGTTTCCTTTTTCTTTTGAACAACTTATTCAAATGACAAAAATTGCAATAGATAAAATAAATAAAAAGACCTATAATCTAAATTGACATAGCAATAGTGTTCATTTGTCCATTTCATCCAACAAATAGAAGCAATCCAATCAACTATTATTTCCCCCTCCACCACTCTAAAACCATATCTGTGTGCATATGAGACATGAGTACAAAAATTGTTATAACGCAAATATGAAACTGTAAGGTAAGACCTTAGGTCTAATTGACAATGAAGGATGATGGATCCTATACTCTGAGTAGATTAAAGAAAAATCATCCAATAGAATGGAGAAAATGCATTAAAAACAATAGATGATTCCATGATAACCTAGTACAAATTACTTTGGAAATCCTTCAAATGTACATGAGCAACTGCTACTTCTCTCTCCCTCACCAACTGATGACATCTACAATGACAATCTACAACTGACGACATCTACGATTTTTTTATTTTTTACGTTTTATTTTGGAAAAAAATTATTTTTTACTTTTTAGTACTTGTACTAGGGTCTAAAAGTTAAATGGCCTTGTTTTTGGCTTGAAATTTTTTGTAATGTAAGAGAAATATTGACATACCCATATTGATGTTATATTAGCAAACTATAATATTCTATGACTCTTTTGGTTAACTTTGTAATTTGAAATTCGAATTGAAACCAAAATTTCTAGAAATTTCAACAATTCTCTTTAGGAATGAATGTTTTAAACACACAATATTTTTGGAAAGGTAGCATACTATTGGATAGAGGGCATTTTTGCAATTGGCACCCAAAAATCAAAAGAGAGTGGCATCCAATTATAGAAAGGTGACAAATTCACCCCCTATCCAGCCAACAAACTAATAGCAAAAAGCCATTCAATTCAAAAAGACAATATTCAAAAATGACTGTTATTTGAACTTTTTCTTCAATTTTTTTGACACTACTATTGAGTGAAAACCAAGACTTCATAAAATCTACAATACTTTGATATTGGAATGTATAAAAAATGTCCAAAAATTAGAAATGCTCAGAATGGTTCTAACAAATGTGCCAAAATGAATGTTGCAAAGAGAGTAAAAAAAGAATAAATTTTTTTTCAAAGATTGTGTCAAAAAGAGTGTCAAATTTTTGGGGCAATTCTAATACAATGCACATTTTGGAACATGTCCCATTTTGGATTCAAACATAAACATCTTTTTATCTTACAACTTTAAAAATAAATAAACAAGCTATTTCTCTTCTCAAGTATCCTTATAGTATTCTCTTGCTTCTTAAAACCATCGCAAATCTTATATATCATTATTTTATTTCCATACATTTTGAACATGGAACATGAATACTACGTAGTTGACTATTTTTGGCTGATAGTATTTCAAAGAGTGTCAAATACAATGTCAATAAAAAAATTATGAAAATGTACTAAAAAATGCATTGAAAAAAGTGTTGAAAAAAGTGTCAAAAAAGTGTCCCCAAAAGTACATAATAAGACATTATTTGTCTTGTTTACTCACTACACTAATAATGGTATATAGTGTTATGTTACAAATAGTGTTACCTAATTTTTACCAAACCCATTTAGAATTTTACTTTCCACCTCTTGTGAGCTCATTTCTAATATGAAATTACCTTTAACACTAAATGAAGTCTTGTTAAAAATTTATATTCCAAAAAAATTCAAAAAGTTTTCAAATAGTGCTTATATTGACATTTAGTGTTAGTAACACTAGTGAAATTGTTGTCATTTAGTGTTGTACTTTGTAATTAGTGTTGCCAACACTATATACCATTATTAGCGTAGTGTCTTGAAAATTTGTTATCCTAAAAAATACAATGGCAAATATAACATGAACTATGTCAAAAGTCATCTCAAAACCTAATCTAAAAATATAATTAAATTACAAAGAATCTTCAACAATACAAAAAGGATTAACAAATTAGAAATGTTCCATTCATTTGCATTTGTTGAATACAATGAAAGTGAAATAACCATTCAAAAAATAACACATTCCGTTACATCTTCCAATTAATGTTAGTAGTGCTGTATTTTCTATATATGCAATAAAGTGATAAATAGTTAATAACTTGATATCAACAATTTGTATACACAATTTTTTAGTCAACTTAACCCTAATGGATAATTGTTTATACTATAGACCATTGGAAATTTGGGGTAGTTCCTATGAAGTCAATTTTGATGAATTTTTATGAAAAAACATAGACTTGTGATCTTTTTGTTGGAATTTTAGGAAACATTAATCAAGTGCCCTTACTAAAAGTTGAAATATCCAAAAAATACTCATGGCATACAACTGGTACTAAGTCCTTTTCTTACTTTTGAAATTTGACAAGTTTGTATTTCATGAAAAAATACTATTCTTTAAAGCAATTTGTGATTTGAAGTATTTTTTTAAAATAAAAACTAAACACAACATATTAATATATATTAATACATCCACTCAATATGTGAAGGTTTAACTCTAGACCGCCCAAGAGGACAAAAAGTGTCCTCACATAGTTTTAAGTTAAATTCAAAGTACTGTAACTTTTGCATCCAATGTCCAAATTCAATAAAACTTGTTGGAAAAGTTGCGCCTTTTCTTCTAGTTTGTGAATTAAAATTTTCAGATCAATCCAAGAGGTAATGATTTTCTGGAAGCCAATCAAAGTTCACAGGCTCAATTTGATTCACCAAAGTGCACTTCATGGCTGCAACTTTGGGGGCTTGTATCTCCTTCATCCAATGTTCGATTTCAATAAAATTTATTGGGTTGTGTTTCCCTTGAATTCTAGTTATTGTGGTGAAATTTTCATGTCAATCCAAGTTGTTTTGAATGTTTGGGAGCAATTCAAAATTCAAAATCCCGCCATTTATGGACTATAGTGAACTTCGACGGCTTGTATCTTCTTCATAAAATGTCTGTTTTCAATAAAAGAATTTGTAAAAGTTGCGCATAGTAGTCTACTTTGTGTGGCTAAATTCTCATATCAATACAAAAATTTATGAATGACTGAGAAGCATTTTAGTAGGAGGTTCAGCCCTAGATGTGTTTTTTGCAACTTTTCTTGCCTATTTTTGACATTTGCAAGCCATTTTGCAAACATCTTGAGTCAATTGAATGATATTTTTTTTCACCAATGTGTTCGTATCCTAGTTTTGAATCACTTTGTAGTTTAAAGTTTTTTCATTTCATTAGGTTTAGAAATCAAATTTGGCCTCTAAATGTATTTTTAGGAAAATTTCAGCATTCTTTTTCAACACTAAAACATTATAATCTTACAATCTACACAGTCAAATGACTTCAAATTTGATCCATGACATCTACAACATGTGTACTACATGATTGTACGGGTAAGATCTTTATTACTTAGTCACATTTAGATTTATAGCACTTCAAAAGCTAGGATGTTTTTTACCCAAAACGGCCATGGGCGGTCTAAGGTTAAAGCTCCTCCAAACTTTTCAATACATTTTTCAAAAAAATTATAAGTATTCACAAACAGTTAAAATAAGGGATATTGAGCTCCATTTTTCGTTGAAGAAGGTGCATGAATAGTATAAATATGTATAGGTTGAAATAGAAATTTGTATTCACTTTAACACATTTCTATTTGTTTCAATGAAATTCTAATGTACTTTAAAACCTATAGAATGCATATGAGATCCAAAACGTCAAGCCCTAAACTTTTTAATGTCCTCGCATCCAAAAAGTAGATACACATTGGTCAATTTCAACTGCAATTTTTATAGTATCTATTTCTTGTATTTGATTCAAACCAAGATAATGAAGCTTGATAAGTTCTATTTCTATTCCAATTTCAAAAATTTCAAAAAAACTAAAATCTTAGTGAGTTACTGCAGTTGGAAGGCCCATGTGTTGAAATCCAAATTAATCTGAATTTCCTAAATTTCACACCCTTCCTTCAATTAATTAATATTTCTACTTATAATTTCATCATGTTATACTTCCTCCCTGTTCCAAAATGATCTCCAGATGGACAAAATGTTAAATCCGTCCCACAAAGTGCAATCAACAGGGTGAAAACAAAGGGTATAAGTAAAATCTTACCCCTGATTTGTGCCATGTTTAGGATCTCTAGCTAATTTAAAGTCTGATTGCAAATATGGAATTAAAATCTACAAAAATTTTCAATTGTAAAGAAAAAATTAAAACTGCGTTTTCCTTCGTTTTCCTCCTGCTGGTCTCACTTCGTGGAACGGGTTTAGCATCCTGCGTTCCACACTTGCAAGTCAAACAAGGAGAAAATCATAAATGCAAACAAATTGTAGTATGAGTCGCCCATGAATTATAATTCATCAATGATCGTGGTTTGCCAATGCTGTGCGAAAAGGGCCCCTAGCTGGGGTATGATCTTTTCAAAGCACTCTTTCATAAGAACTGATTTGAATGAACCTTCAGGACAAAACACACTACAAGACCATTTCCCTGTATTTCGTAACAGAACCGACTGTGGTAGCAGAACCTGAAAGGCAAAAACTTGCATCGTCTGGATCGTTTAGGCTGGACAGCACAGGACAAGACCGTTCGAGCTTCAGGGTCACCATGTTGTGTGCCTACTTCCACTCACTGTGTCATTAGTTCTCAAAAATAAATAATCTGCTTCTTGGATTGAAAGGAGGACTAGGAACAAGAGTCCCTCCCTGATTCTCACTTCACCATCCTTCAAACATATCAAAGCTCCTCATGTAACCCCGACAGTTGTTGTTCCAGTTTTTTCTGCAACTCCTGTCAAAACTCATTTGAAATTGAGCACGTCAATTCGGTGGAGCTGTGCCCAGGAAAACCTCAAGATGCAAGGGCCCGGTTCATTTTCAACCCTAACTGCTGACTGTTCTAGTTTTCTTCGAAGTACAGCGAACAAATCTAATACACTAATTATTAAGCTTTTCAAGAACCTTTGCTTTTCAAGTATATGTTGCAAGTATGGCTAGGACTAGGTCCATATAAACAGAATCTGAGTAGGTCAAGCAGTTCACATAGCTAAAGATGTCGATGCATACCAAAGCAGG
This sequence comes from Rhytidiadelphus loreus, assembly GCA_947034895.1. Taxonomy (NCBI): domain Eukaryota; kingdom Viridiplantae; phylum Streptophyta; class Bryopsida; order Hypnales; family Hylocomiaceae; genus Rhytidiadelphus; species Rhytidiadelphus loreus. The sequence continues at coordinate 47,645,157 of OX344761.1, read as the reverse complement.
TGCAGGTTTTATACGTTTCAACTTCTTCAGATATCCTTGCAAAACTAGGTATCCCTGCTTGCTTACAAATTCCTTGCTCACATTCACTAGAACCTGAGAAAAGATAATTGATCTGTTGTGAACCTAAGAAGGAAGGATCTGAGACTATTAACAAGTAAATTGTCTTATAATGAAAAATGATGACTGCACTCAGCTGTAACGTCTGAGTGTTCATCAAGGCATTTTTTGACATTCTTCGAATTCTGACGAACTTAGCGAAAAAGACTTTAAAATAAACCATTTAGTATCTTACTTGCGCACACTCGAGCACTTTAACGGCCCACTTGTTTAAGGAACCTTTTGGTCTCAATAACTCTTCTGCCTTCATTACGTGAATTTTATACATTACTTCTAATACCTGTCAGAGTACAATGTAGTAGAGTGGGCAAATAAGAATTAATTACTAGACTGAATTACTACACTGAATACCCAAATGCGCCAGATGCATAAAAGCGGCACTTTAAATTGCGGTTTAGAATGCTTAAAAGCGACTTTAGGTATTTCATATGTACATCTCCTACATCACTCTGTAACTACAGTTGAAACAATTTTAGAACATCTACCTTACCCAAAAAACTTTGGTCCCTCATAACATTTGAATGCAATATCCAAATGACACATTCTTTGGTGTATTGACATCTCCTTTCATTTGCCAATTAGAAATTTCTAATTTCTAATCAGTCTAATAAAAGAAACTGTATACCGTAGAAAAAGTGGCACTTTTAGGTGTCCCAACATTACACTACACTACATAATGACCTGTGCATTTTGACTACCACCAAAACTTTTTCAGTATAATAATGATGGGAACCATACTGAATTGCTTATTCAGACACCGTTAAGGCGTAGTTACCTTACGGTGCTTGGACATCAGAACTTCCCAGGGCAATTATGCGATTCTCGAAGAGGATTTTGAAGAAGAATTTCAAACAAAGCAAGAAAATCCCCGGGATTGATCAGCAGCAGAGATACATCAGAAATCTATTCCATCGTACGAGAACACCAATTATTGATTTCGAATCATCTATTTTATCAGAAACGTAGTGTCACCGGCCGCATCATGCGGTCACCGAAATGGTCTCTTTATGGTGATATTAGCAATCAAGAGGAACAGATGCAAACTAATAAATTCAAATAAAAATTAGAAATAAACGGGGAGTACACAAAGATACCTTGACATAACGTGAAAATGACAAGATCTAAGGAAAGTCCACCTAAAATCGTTAAATTAAGTATTTGTGCTTGGTTTTCATTATTAGATTTTTATTGAATCTTATTGGGAGTCAAACGCAGATTCTAGATTCTCTTTGCATGAAATTTTGGACAGTGTATTAATAAACTACAAATTTTAAAAGTGCTAAAAATAGGCATACCCAAAATTGATCCTCCTAAATAGAAGATGTCCAGTTTAGTACAGTTTAGCAGATGGGATGGTTTTGCAAATAGGTCACAATTAGGTGCAGTAACTTTTTACATAGGGAGGGAATTTAGGTTACCTGCAACTTTGACTCCAAGCAGAATGTAGGGGTCACCAACTCGGCTACATAACTGCATTGCACAAGACAATAAGTTGCTCTAAATGAAATTAAAACCACTGCCAAGCATAATTTAAAAAGTACAGACAATAACTGCAGAAATTAACAAAGCGTAAAAAAAACTCAGAGAGAACACTCGCTAGTCGCTATGTCTGAAATTGATCAAACGAGGACATCTGACATCTGGATACAAAAATTGTCCATAACCAGTGGTGGCACACGACACATCAAAATGTATGCCAGTATATACTGTGAAATAAAGCGCCTGACATTACTTGGAGACATGTTATTGCAGATCTCACAGCAAAGAGAATATCACTTTTACTTCGATGAATCGACTGAAGGGGTCCCAACAGTAACAAAAGCACTTTCAAGAAGTAAAAAAAGCATTAAGCTAGACCAAACTAATAAAAACTAATAAAAAAACGTATGAATGAGTAGAAGAATTACAAATATAAAAAAAACTAACTGAAAGATCCTGGAACTTACTCGCATCGGCTTGGCTCGTCCACGTTTCTCAATTCGGTCCTAACTCCACAACGCAACTTCACCTGTCCATCCAATATCGAGTCCAGCAAAAACTTTAGACCCACGGGAGAAACAGTCTGACTATGTTCAGGATACAGAAACAAAATCAAAGAGCACTCACAAACAGGCAATCAGTTTACCAAGTTTTGATTTTATCTACACAAAAGCTACTTCTACTTGTTTGACCGTGCCAAGATTCAGTAACAAGACCAAGAATACTCACGGAACGACTAAACAAAATAATTTCAAAACTAGAGATATCAAATCTGGGTATTTCAACGGGACTAGAAGCTTACCTTCAAGCTACGATCTGGTCCATTCCAACAGCGGTCGCCACTTGAAAACATCATAGCAGAATAATTATCCTTAAAACCATCCCAGTTGCTGCAAGAAAGCCACTGTGAGGTTTTCTAATTAACTATCATCAAGAACTGGGTCAACCGCCACTATCTACTGACATAATGCATCCCTGCTTTTAATTAATACTGGTGTAAAACTTCCAAATGAGAGCACTTGAGAACTTCTCATATTGTACATTATTTTTGACCCAACAAAAAGCATAGTCAAATCACCCCTGAATCTCAAGGAATAAGCCATCAAGAAACTAAAGGAAGCTGCAATCACACACCCCAGACGTGTTGACATGTGACCCTCCTCTTGAATAGCTTGCTTGTAAGGACAAACCTTGTAGTTGTATCTGCAGTGTACCACAATAATCGAGATCACTATGACGGTAGGTAAGAGATTGTCATACGACAAAACACCATCGCAGAAAATTCACCCGATTGCGAAAACTGCGCACAGAGTATATAGGTCCTTGACTTTATAACAATTCCAAAATCAAGGACCTAATTTCTTAAAAGAAAATGAAAAGATCCTCACATCAGTTCTAACACAATGTGACACGTTTAACAAGTACAGCACAAAGTGGTCTTTGAAAGACACATAATTTCAAAATGTTTTCAAGTCATACTTTTGTACTTTCAATTCGAAACATTTATCATGAAACGAATAAAATTCTCCCTCGGGTCCTGCAAAAAGGATCAACCAACTCCGAATGAAAAAAATACCATCAAGATCCTTTCTGGGAGTATTGGCAGCAAGTTGCCGGCTTGGTCTGGTGAGAAAATAACCTAGGTTTAACTCCCAGATCAAGTTCTCGTGCAGTTAGGAAACTAGTAACATCGCTCAGTTCTCATAAGATGGAGATCTGCAAATTACATTCTAGGAAATTATAAAAACATGAAACTTAACTACAGCTCCCTTCCACAACAAAAAGCTTCAAATACTAGATCACGTCATCGTTTCATCATCTAACCGTCTGCAACAAATTTTAATATCCTGCTCGCCAGAACCATAATAAGGACCACGAATTAGAGAATTTGCTTGAAGCTACCGAAGTCTCCGTTCAGTTTGGACTCCAAATCTGAGATCTGATGTTGTAAAGTGGCCAACTTAGTTGTCGCTTCAGAGTATTGGTTCCTGATCTGTTCTGCTTCTGCAAGGGCATGCAAGGAGACCGAATGAATTTCCTTGCAAAATGAGTACACAAGTAATGAGGATGAAACAGTACACACATTCGCAACAATATACTCGTAAAACAATCACCTGATTTGTTCACAGGCTTCCTGGTGTAAAAGCGCTTCAACGTCCCTGGAATAAAACGCTGCCACCAAGAAAGCTTCTTTGGTTCATCTGCTGCACATGTGAAGGACATTTCAACTCCGCATATTAGTACGGCACATGCATATATGGGCAATCAAAACATAACGCATTTTTAACTGCAGTTGGAAACGGAAGCAGCATACACATGTAACCCGCACAGCCGAAATGAAAGTTAGCAGACTCTACGTGTTTCAGGTACTTGGTCCTCCTCCTTGTCAAAAGTATACTCATCATCCTCACTGAAGTCATGCTCAGGCTCGATGTCAGAATCAATATCGGCTTCATTATCATGGTTTTCAATGGTTTCATGATCGGGTACATGAACAGTTGTATCTTCTCCAGTCCATCGTGCAGCTACAACACGACCTAATTCTTCATTCGATAACTCCTCTAATTTGGGCTCTTCCTGCAGCTCTGTTAGATGCACCTCAGGCACATCTTCCATTATTTCTTCTGCGATTGGAGCACTCTTCGCTTGAGCTTCGCCGCTAGTTTTTACCTGTCGGTCAGCAAAAATAAGTTCGAACGCCGAATGGAGTCCTTCAAAAATCTAAAGGTTACGTCCTGGAACCGTAGAAGAGGTTAGCACTCTTCATACTAGCGGTCATCACTGAGCACATCGCCAACAACACAGGTCTGCGGAGATCACAGAATCGTACCTCTTCACCGGCCTTGGGTTGCTGGTCAACAGTATTTCCTTCTGAAGGCAGGGAACCAGCTGCCTTCTTCTCCTTCAACTTCCTTTCCGCTTCTTTTTGAGCCTCTTTCCTCCTCGCATCCCGTTCCCACTTTTCTCTTTCATCTAAGGATTCCTTGTCCACTGAAACGAATAGAACACGTGCAAAACAAAATCAGTATCTTCTGTCTTGCCCAAGATACCAGGAGGGTTCCCATTAAAGAAAAAAATTCTTTAGATTTCACTCTGAGTCTCAGACAATAATAATGACGAGTTCAACATAAACAGCAAGCCCCAGATCTGATAGCACACGATGGAACACACTTAACGTTTTTAAACATGAAGAGTGGAAGCGATCTCTTGTTATATCTGCCACCATTGAGGAGAACCTCAGTAAAGCGTGTGAGGATAGTTCATACACATCCAGTATAATCTGGGACACAAATCCGCTGCACAAAACAGTGCTATTGAACAAGAAGGAAGCCCAAGCTCTGCAATAGAAGAGACCAAGCATAGAAGGAAAAATACATCTAGTTACAAGCATCAAAGGTATGTATGAGGACATATGAACTTGTCGATGGTAGACAGTATCATTTCTGCCTCCAACATCAAGTGAACTCGTGCAATTAATGACATGAGACAGGAAGTATTAACCCAACATCCTGAGTAACCAACCTCTGAGCTTCTTGACCTGCTCACTCAAGAGTATATCCTCTTTGCGTAGGGTGATAAGTTCGATATCAATATGTTGGCGCAACTTCTTGCCACTCTCAATTTCGCTGCGCCTTATTTTAACGCCGTCTTTGTAAACATTTACCTTCTTCACTAATTTCTCTCTCGACGCTTTGCCTGCTTCCCAACAATTATTGATGCAGTTCACAAATCCTTCGTACTCATCGCTTCCATCGCAACAGTCTGTCCAATACGAAAACTTCAGGTACCTTAAAACAACTAACAATAAGATGAAGATTATAATTAATGAGGCCTACTTGCTCAAGTAACTCAATAAAAATTAAGCAGCAAAGATACTCACAAAGCTCAGCAGCGACTATAACGCAGTAAAAAATGTCTTCTGAGAGAATTGCTCACCGCAGATGCCATCGTTAACACGAGAAGAAAATATACTCTTAGGTACATGTCCCACGTTCTTGCAGTAAAATTTACTTTGGGGGCAGGCTGAAGTACCTGCTCATAACAAGATATTAACATACCATCAAACATCATTGTAATATATAATGATGAATTATAAGTGATTACACACGTAGGGGAATCATGTTAACTCCCACTACCGGTACCTGCTAAAATCTCCACGCGGTGACCTTAGGAGCAGATAGTGTGAGTCAAACTAATGCTCCGATTTTGTGTATTGAATACCTGACCTGCGCTATGATCTTGACATGCAGAAACACGATAGAAGGACGTATGGGAACAAAGAAAAGGACCAGAGGAAATTCACAGAAACCATTGACAATGCTCGAAAGAAAGAGGTCAAAGACGCCCTAAACCGAGATTCCACACCGAGCTTAGAGACGCGGATGCGCATGAGGAGAATCGGAGCCACACGTAAGCGAAGATCGACACAAAGATTGGACAATCAATGTCCTCTGGGTAATCAATTACACGCAATTGCACAAAAGTCGGTCATAAAGTGCTGAACGGGATTTTACAATCTTGCTCTCACAACGAAGAGTGCCCTTCAGATAGTCAAGACCAGAAAGTGCTAATGAGAGACACTTACCGGGTTCATCCGTTCCGTCCTCGCAATCACAAAAATTGTCATTAAGTCGATCCTTCGAGACCCGTTTAGAGCCATCCTTACACCAGAAAGTTGAGCCTTCAAAGTACTTTAAATCTGGCCCACAGACAAAACAGTTTGCCTAATAACTTAGCTTCTACCGAACAGGAAGTAAGAGCACAGCACTGAGATGTACGCCGGCCCAGCAGAAAAACAATATAGAGCTTAAATTAGCAACTGCATTCTATCCTGCCAGAGCGGTTTGGTCACTAGTTTAATCATTGCCAAAGATGCAGATGCCACAAGAGTAAGCACGGACCTGGTGGGGCAATTCCCAAGGAGAAGGAGAAGCTGGAGGCCGCGGTGAGAGGAAGAGGCAATTGCGAGGAGAGGAGAAGAGGCAGCAAGAGCAACCGAAACAGGCGTAGAGGCTGCGCACACACCTTCATGGCGACTTGGCAGAGCAGGATCAGTGGGATGGAGAGAGGGAGGGGGGGAAGAGAGCAGAAGGCTAGCGAGGGGCAGGGTCGAGCGAGAAGCAGAGGCGTTGCTGCTGCGAGGACAGGAACCCTAACTTCACTCTGTTGAGCAAGAGACTGAGGTAGAACCACCTATTGGCAACCAGGGACCCAAACCCAACAACTAGGATGCAGTTATTTTCAGCTAAGCAACACACTGAAGCTTGGATTGTGTTTTTTTCTCCTAACAAGGTCATGACACATGACCCAAAGAAGTCAGCATAAAAGTAGTTTTTGAATGATCGGAATTGAGTTTGAAGCATTTTTGGGCTCCCCAATTCACGGTAATTTCAATTTTGAGATTAGAATTGTGAAAATATGCAATTCCCATATTTTTTATCTTCCTACATGGGGAAATTTGCATTGCCTCATACTATGCAAAGATATGTCCCACAATTACTTATTAAGTGATTGGATATGGGTGGTCTTACTTTATAGTAGAGGTACACTAAAACAATCCCCCCAACTCTCATGCAAAGAGCATCCCCACCAATTCTTCCCTATCCCTATTTCTATGTAGATGAAGAAAGAACAAATATAGGGATAGGGAATGCTCTTCTCCACCATTGTTGTCTTTTTCCATACATATAGAGAACGGTGATTTTGAATTTCCTAAATCTCCTTCTCTATAGCAATTTCCTATAGAGAATTCTTACCTCCCATAAATATTTAACCCCTAAAGTCCCATTGACCCCTAAGGCTGAAATTTTACCCTAATTTTTTGAAACTTTTTTTGAAGATAGAAAAGCTGATAAGCTTTGTGGAAATATAATTTTTATTTCAATCAGTGCCCGGAAGCAAAAGTTATACCACAAACCCTAAACCCTATTGAATCTATAACCCATTGTAGAGGCCTACAGTATGTTGCTTTTGAAAATTTGTAACATATTTTTTGAACAATAGAAAATTTAGATTCTATTTGCAATGTCTTTCAGTACAATTTTCTAATCTATTTGAACAATATTTTCACTATGTAGCCATACAAGACACTGAAATTCTTATACTCTTGCTTTAAAATGTTACTACCTTAAAGCATTTCCACTTTGCTTCCTTAGATTAAAGCTAGTGCAAACCAACCAACTAAAAAGGACAATTAACATTAATTATGTCAACTTTTGAATTATTTAATATATTTCCAAATGACCAATAACAAAAATAGTTTTGAGAGATTTGAGTTAACTCTATTACAATAGTTTTGATACAAGTACCAACTACTTTGTCATATTTGAAGTGCAAAAATGTTTAACTCCTAAATGCCCAATGCACTATATTCTAGTGTTGATTAAACTTTGAGATTAAATAAAATCCTATCAAAGTGCTATTTTTGCATTTCATATTGTACGTGGATATCTTAGAAAGTCTGTTTTAAGCATCAAAAATCCAATTTTGAAAAAAAAATTGTTTATGTTTTCTCTATTGAAGATTTTCTATAAGGATGTCCATTGTAAATCTTGATTTTTTTTAGTGTTAGAGGCCCTTAGAGATGAGCTTGGATCTTGGGGAAAAAATCACATTAGAAATTCATGTATAAAAATTGTAGAGTAGATTTAGAAAAGCCATAAATGGATTATGATTATGCATGTTTTGTCCCTTAACCTTATATTTTTTTTCATGACCTTCAATTTAGATTTGACATGTAAAAAGAGAATTGAAAGATTTAAAATCACTTTCATAGTATAATCCCCTTCTTGATTAAACATTGTAATCTTTCAATTCTTTAGTGATATTGTTGTGTTTTCATTTTCCATATGATGAATAACTAGTTTGAATTTGTTCAGATATAGTTTCTGAAAACAATAAAACTTATCAAAACTTGAACTTTTTGTTTAGTGTTGAACAAATTCTAAATAAACTCAAGAAAAGCCTTGGACATTTAGAGGTTAATTTGATGCCAAATATTGAATTTGTTGCTTTTGCCCTTAGTCAAGAATAATATAGAATTATATTCTATTTTTGTTATAATTTATAAATATCTTTATAAAATATTTTTATTATTGTGCACTTTATGGTGCATGGATTTTATATAAACACATCTGTTTTGAATGAGAATGACAAATTAATTATCTAATATTGAAAAGATTGCAATTTATGAATTAAAGATTACATAATAAAAAACAATTCAAACAATATGCTATTGATACAAAATATTTTATTTTGATAATTCACTTTTAAAATCTCAAAAATTGTAAGAAAATAAAAAAAAACATATAAATACAACATATTTATATTAGTGACTTCTTTGAAGTTTGTGGAGTAGATTGTTAAATCTTTTAAGGTTCTTGGGTATCAAAAGACTTGTTGATTTATAAAAATTTATTAATGACTTATAAAACATTCACTAATAGATAAATTTAATTATGGTATTTGAAAAAAATTATGGATTAATACCATTGATTTCATCCATAAAGTTAAATAAAAGTTAGATATCATGATATGATTGTCACCAATAATTTTAGCCCCTCCATTTAAGAGAAATACAACCCCATGTGATTAAATGGCATGCAATTACAACTTCTTGTTATTCCAAAAAATAGATGTTGAATAACAATTCAATATCAATTTAGAAGCAAACTAGGGACCACAAAATGGATGAATATTCAAGATAACACAATTGAGTGGGCAATACTTTGGAATGAAGCTTTACCACAAAATGGATGAATATTCAAGATAACACAATTGAGTGGGCAATACTTTGGAATGAAGCTTTAGGATGGTGGCACTTCATCTTGCCAGGACATTTGGGCTAACATCCGCAATAATTGCTTACAAGATTATGAATTCGTACCTCTCCATTCCCTATTGAGCTCTCAAAATTTTAGGTGAGAATTTGTAGTAGAGAATAAAATTTCTGCTGTGCACTAACAATGCTGACTTGAAGGGTTGTCAAAGATGAATTGCCGTTTTTCCACTCCCTGCATATTAGGACAATACTTCAATGGCCTGCAAATCTGCATTTCTTCATCTTTGGGAAGTTGCTTTATAGGTCTGCACTCTTCTTCCTGCGAAGAAACCACTGGTCATGACTATAAGTTGCATTTTTAACGCCTCAAAATAGAAGGACCCATGCCGTGCCCTGTGAAGAGATCTAGGCAATGTGTCTAGGAGACCAAACTAATCAATGAATACTATGTAATAATATTAGAAAATATGAGGATTTTCAGCATTCCACCGGTAACCTGCAACATGAGGCCAGGGTTCCTTTGGAACTTGAGAAAAGACAGTTGCTGATAATGGAGCCGACCAGGGGCAACCGAGTGGAAGTCAATTTAAGTCAAATGCAGTACCGATCCCCGAGGAAAGAAAGAAACCTTGCGAAACCATTTACTTGACCTCCACAAGAGTTCGACAAACACTACTACAATTCACACAAGCATATCCGCACTGAATATGCCCTCACAAATCGCACCAGAAAAGACGCATCCGTCAATGTCAGCGGAATCGAACTTTTCAGATAGAAGAAATGATAAAGCAGAACAAATTGAGATGAGAAAGGCAGTTTCCAGGACTCGATTACAGCAGCCCTTGATCCCACACATCTTTTGAAGGTGCTAAGCTGAGGAAGCTTTTCTAACAAACAGTGCCAAGCCAGGCAAACCATACTATTATTCGCTACCCTCAATAGTGCCCCATTTCATTTGATAAAAACAAATAGTGCAACTAAATTTAATATTCCACAGCTTAAGTCGACTCCAACTTGTATCAGTGATCCTTTCCCTGCACCTCAAGAGAACCAACCACGCCATCTGACGTTAAGAATGATACACCGTAATTGGGAGTTCTCACCAAGAAAATCAGATTCACCAATATCCTCTCAACTAAAATGACTTCGGCGCCAAGCCCGCTTGCAAAAAAATTACTAACACCCTATTGAAAGCTCACCTCTTCATGCCCATTTCCATGATCGTCATGCCCACTGTGTCCGTGACCCTCCCAAGGATGACGCCATCCCTGATGAATACAAAATCGAAGCCTTCAATTAACTGAAGCGACATGCAATAACTAGCGCATGCACATAGCATAAAGAACACAGCAAGGCATTTCGTTAGGTGAAGCTCATTGTGATGAGAAGACAGAGGTCGACCATGTCGAAAGAAGATCTAGAACACATACCATTAGAACAGCACCGTCTTGCTTCGCTCTGTATAAAACCCAAAACCTGTCCCACCAACACCTCCAATTAATACCTCAAACATACCTCGAACATAAAACCATAACAAAGAAGTATAAGAAATTATTGGCACGCCGTCATACACAATAATCGGAACAAGAGGGAGCCCAGCACACCCTAAAACCATCCAACACCAAAATATAAGCCTAACACAAAATCCTCGCATAACTTGCATGACTGGTGCACTTTGTGTCGATAACCACGACGCGGTGAACCCTCTTGTAATTCATCGCATACCACGGCAAGCCCTAAGTGCACCCAAAACAAGCAGATCCCGATTTGCTTTCGACACTAGCTCACAGAGAGGGAGAGACGGAACAGCGCGTCGAAGGCCGGGGTTCGACAGAAGAGACGATTCGGATTGCAGCAAACGCCAAGATCCGCAAACCCCAAGAAGACCGACCAAAGAAAAAGCGGAAGGACCACAGGGTAACGGAAACGTACCACATGACGGCGCACATGCCCTGGCCGACGCGCGAATGCCAGCCTCGGGTAGCATGAAGAGAGAGACCACCATGAGTGACGTTGTGCGCACCATGCCCTGCACCCGCCATGGCCACCGGAGCTCCGAAGCGAAGAAAATGGCTAACTAAAATCACAGACGCTCACAGACGACACATAAGTTACAAGACGAGCAACCCAGGAAATACTGTACCCCGAATACGCTGGCCACTGCATTGAAGGAGGAACTACACTAACCCGTAAATGCCCGAGGCACCAAATTTCGGTGTCGACAATTTACTGGTTGGTTGGTGTATATATATATATTTATTTATTTAATACAACTGTATTTAGGAAACACACTGCACGGGTTTTCCGTCAGGAGGAGAGACTGATTCCATGCTAGGTAAAGAACCTACTACTGCTAGGTAACGAACCCGCAACTACGCCATTCGGTTTGCACCATCACCTGGTAGTTTAGGGTCATCAAAGACCATGTACTAGTATATTTTTGAAAAATTATCTCTAAAGTTTAATTTTAGCACCAAATATCCGATTTTGAAAATGATTGAAAATGATTTTTCTATTCAAGGTTTTGTGCAAGGGTGTCCATTGCAATCTTGACTTTCCATAGTGTTGAGGGCTCATGAAAATAAGCCTCAAATATACTAGATCTTAGAGAGAAAAAATCACATTAGAATTCATTTAAAAAAATTGTAGAATAAGTTTTGAGAAGCCATAAATTGATTAGGATTGTGCATGTTAGGCCCTTTATCCTCATAATTTTTTGGTGACCAAATTTTTAGATTTGACTTGTGGAAAGAGGATTGAAAGACTTCAAATCACTTTTGTAATCTTAACACCTTCATGATTAAACATTATAATCTTTCAATCTATAAGTGATGTTGTTATTTTCTCTTTTCCTATGTGATCTCTAACATGTCTAATTTGAATTTGTACAGTTATAGTTAGAAAAAAAAATTGATACAACTTACCAAAATGTTGGCTTTTGTTCAATTTAGAGCAAATTCATAAAAGCTCAAAGTGGACATATAGGGGCTAACAATGAAATTTAATGAAATTTGATGAAATAATGAAGCATTCATCAAGACTAAAAACTTAAAATAATGGCATGTAGAATGATTGATTTGCCCTAGTGGCATTGCTAGTTTAAAAAAATAAATTTAAGTCCACTTATAGACAAATGTGAGAAATGGAGAGATTTTATTTGTTTAACAAAGTGTGAATTTGTCACAAATTTTGAAGTGTATTGCCCTATTGATCTAAAAAAATCTATAAACTACCTCAAAACCAACAAAAAGTGTATCCATAATGGTCATCTTACTCACCTATAGCATGCACAATAAAATCACTTTCTCTAATGGTTTGACACTCAAAAGGTGGAAGTTCCTATTGTAGTCACTAATCACTTCATTACCATTATCGAAGACATTGATTGTGGCTACAAACTATCATGTATTTCAAAAAAAATTGGCATAAGTTGATGCAAGATTGTCCTAGGTGCATATTTACCTTATACCATAATGTTTTAAAATCAATTAGTATGGATAACACTAAATTTCATTTTTTGTTGAGTAAAGTGAACCCTTATGTCTAAAAAATTATTTGTATTGCTGGTAGATTGGTAAACAATCAAACAATCAAGCTGTCTTATACAACTGAGGGTCACATTCTATACCTTGCAAAATCACATTTTGGTCTCCAAATTGAAAATTCAAATTCAATTCAATTATAAATTGAATTGAAATCACATTCTAGCAGGGTTTCTTTTTTCGACAATGTCTGTTGAACGAAAAGGCAATATGAGTTCTGTGATGAAGGTAGGACTAGCGATTTAGGAGGACCATATAAGAATTTTTGTATGGCGATTAAGTTTTTTTTAAGTGTATTATTGGTCGATTTTTTAATTTGGTTCAGTAGAAGTGTGGGCAACTGGTTCTTCTTTCTGGACACTATGTTGGCGATTTCTGAGGACCATGTATTGGATTATTGGCGACTTTGCAGGCATGGTGGATGTTTTTTGGGCAAAATTACTGTGAGTGACATTAATGCAACACTATCTCTAAGGACCTAACCTGCACCCATATAGAAGCCCTTCGATGCCAAAGTGAGAAGAATGCAAAATGAAAATGAGGACAACATAATGAACATATTGCTTGCACAACAAACTCCACATTTTGACAATTTCAGAACTCGCTATCAGGACTACAAAAAATTGTTGGACACTAACCTGCAACCATCCCGAACCCCTTCCGATGCGATAATGAGAATGAATCCTGAACTAAAGCAAACCTCAAAGTTGCGCAAGACAAACATCAGGATCCACAATGACTATGAATTATATATTGTTAGGAAACTACTTTTCACATACCATCAACTTACGCCCACTCCAAACCCTCTACGATGCCATAGTGAAAAACTGCCATAATACAAACAACCAAATACTAGAAAGCATCAACATTCACATGAAAGAAAATGGCAAAAGGGATGGAAGGTACCTCAAAGCTGTAAATTGCACACATACAATGGAAGAGAAGAAACACATTCACTGAAACAATAAAGTTCTCCTGAAAAAATTGCAGGAATGTTTTAACTTTGCCGAGACCAAGAGGTCCGACAGGGCGAAAAATGTGTGTATGCTAAAGCAAGCTACGTTTGGTCTACCTACCTGCATTGCTTGTATAACAAGACTACCTGAAAGTGTGAGTCGTTGGTGAAACTAGAATAAACTACCTACAACAATGAACTCATATTGATTTAGGACTCCTATACACATACAAACAACACTAAATCTCGGCCAGGTACCTTCCCCGCCCTCCTATAATGAACCAATCGTCAAATACTTTCTGGTAGGGAAAGTTCTCTAAGGTGTATATTTTTTGGGAAAACATACCCACCATGACTTGGATATTCTTTCCTAGGTGATTGCGTAATTTAGACTTCAGAAAGCCTACACTCGAGAACAGTCATTTGTCTTCAACCAAACTGAGAACGTGTACCACCGCCAACTCTACCAACTTCAAAAACTTACAGAAGTTTTGTGTCAGGCTATTGTTTCCATCCAAAAGATGCCACATCTTGATCAATGGATTTACATTGAACGATGGGAGCATGGCAACGCGGGCATTACTCTTCATGCACATCTTAAACAGTGATTGTCGTACGCACAATCTAGGTGTAGGTATCTTTAACACAACAAATGCGTTAAGATCACACAAGTTATTGTCCTAGGAGATTCCAGACGTTGTCTTAATGTTTAGGTTTCCGGAGTTTGGATCTACCTGAAACTTGACACTCCGCTGTAGGATTCGTTCTAACACACATTCTAGGTTCCAGAATTACAGCTTCCTAGAATCTAATCCGGATCCAATTTGATCCGGATTTCCACTCCAACTATCCGACACATCGGTTTTTGGTACCTCTATTTTACCCTCAGAGGGTCCTCACTTGCTCTTTCCGATGGATAGAAAACATCACCACTCTAGTTACACACACATCAACTTTTAAACAATACACACATTCGAATAAAGATACTTAGTCCAATAAGAGGAAGGACAGTCACCTTCACAGCTTTCTGGATTGTTCACCCGAAAAGTAGGTCACTTAGGGATATACCAAAAATCCTCCTTACTACAACAACAGACAATTATCTTTCGGAGTTTGTTTTCATCCCCTCCTGAGATTGGCAGACCTTCCAGTGGTTTGGAAATATTCCACTTGGCGACTGTTGACTTCCACACGAAACTACTCTCGAGTTCCGGACTAGCTTCCTAACCACTACCGGGTTCTACCAGATCTTTGTTCCGGCAAATTAAAGACACCGTGTACAGCTCTTCACTTGCAAACTAGACTTATTCGTAAAACAACCATAGATAATTGGCTTCCGGAACTAAAGGACTTACTTCTCAACTATTGATTATTTTTGAGGTTGGTAGACCTTTCGATGGTTTGGAAATATTCCACTTGGCAACTGCTGACTTCCGAATGAAACTACTCTCGAGCTCTGGACTAGCTTCTTGACCACTACTGGATTCCACTGGATTCCGAGTCAACTGACCGTTCCGAGAAAACCGGAAAATCATTAACATCCTAAAATTCCGGAATAGTAGGCCCCACATTTGGAAAACCCAGGTCGGAAGCAAAAAGATGAACTAACAAACTAACAAACTAACAGTCCGAACTAATCACTTGCCCTTCCGGGCCTTCTTTGATGTCGTTTCGGCCTTCGGTGCTTGTACAGTTGGTTTCTGACGAGTTTTCTTTGTCGGGGTGGTCTTTGTTGCGGATCGGGTCCTCGAGAGATCCAGATCCGTCTCCGCGTATTCTGAGCTAGAGGTAGAATTTGTTTCCGCTTCCTCCTCCTCTAACTCCAATACTTCCTCTGGATCCTTGATCATCTTCTACCTCGTAGCCTTCTTCTGTATGAGGTCTATAAGCTCGATAGGGATAGATGGCAGAGGTTGAGGAGGTGTCTGTTGTCTCATGTGTGTGAACTCACCTAGGTGGGTTTGAGCCGGATTGTGAATGATCGACCCCTGAGCCGCCAACACTTCCGTAACTGCTGTAGAAGAGATAGAAAGGGATGGAAAGAGGTTTACTGCTGAGGGGCATTCGGTCGTCTGCTCCAGAAAGATATTCTTCACCGGCGTGGTTTGTGGTGTCGAAATCGGATCCGAAATCCTCCTTCTGTCCGTAATGTTCTTCTGGGTTGATGAAGTCCCGGTTGCAGGCACTGGCTGGGTTGTTGTCTGCGTATCCAGGTTTAGCTGGGTTGCCTTAGTAAACTCTCCCGTGGGAATTTCCGAAAACAACGTAGTATCTAGCCCATAAGCGGATCAAGGTAGCTCAATAACTGGCGCATCTCCTTAAGTGCTATCTCGATCCATGCTTCGAAGTCGACCAAGATTGTCACCACCTTTGTTTTGGTTATATGGCCTTCCCGGTTCATTTGGTTGTTCTAGAGGGCAGATCTAGTGATCACATCCGTTGGTGGTTCGATTACGTTCCTCAACTTCCGGACCAGATCCGTAGCATCCGCCACTCGCTTGTTGGCGGCATTAATCTCTCCTTCAGCCCATGTTGACCGCTCCTGGAGATGGTTCCGCTCTTGTTTTAAGCTCCGGATCTTCCCTTCTAATTGGCGGACCATCTCCGGATCCGGCCTCTTGTGAATGACCTCGACTACTTCTGATTCGTCCGCCACTCCCAACGTTTCACAAACGCTCAGGATTAGCGCTACCATCCGTTCATTGGTTGCCCTTGTGCTCCTCATCCAGGTGATTGTTGCTTTGAATAGATTTGGTTCCGGTTGAGTGTTCCGGAATGGGTTGAAATCCGGAGCCTCGTTCTTCCCGCGCGCATCCGGATTGGTGGTCTTCTATCTTGTGGACGGATTGTCCGGCGAATTGTGTTCCGAACCTGGCTTTTCTTTCTCTTCTTCGGTTTCAGATGCTTATGGATCCTTATCCGGGGAGAGCCCGTACTTCAGAAGGCTTTCCCCTTGGCGGTACGTGATCATTTCTGAATCACTAAGCATTTCCTGCATATGATATAGGTATAGGAGGTAGGAACTGATTGGACTAGACTTCTTACCTACAATGTTTCCGGCTAACTTATCCACAATAGAGTGGATGATTAACCCCCAACTTACAGGTTGAGAGGCTCATTGTCCCCTCTCTCCTAAAGCTCCAAACACCATATTTGTCAGCATTATTGTAATCCAGCTGGGCTTTTCCGGATATAGGATGGGACTAAGGAACTCTAGCAACCACTGATCTCTAGGATTCTAGAAATCAACTGCAACGTATCCTTTTTTCGGATCGGCCTAATTCCGGAATTTGTCTACTGCAAATTTATCCATCTGCCCGGCCCATCCGGATCTTCTATTTGAGGCAAAATAAACTCCTGCCCACATCTCTACAATCCAGACCCTCGGACGGCCCCTGATGGTTAATTGATACTGATTGGAAACTCCGTAAATGAGTTCTTCAATCATTTCCTCATTTCAGATGTTCCAAGGCCTCTTGAAGAATCCGAAACAGCCCATTTCCGTCAAGTCATCTTCTAATTGCTGAAGGTGTTCCGGATTCACAGGGATTGCCGGACTTATTATCCGGGCAGTGACCCCTAGTTTCCGTGGCTTACTAGCTACCGCTATGACTACTAACATTCCGTCCTAACTTCTGGTGCGATCGGCACCAGTCTCCCTTTCTCTCCCTAACGCAGTCCTAAGTCCTAACTCACCACACTTTCACTCACTAAGCGCCTCGCGACAAATCCGTAGAAGAAAGAGGGAGAATGAAGGTAGCAGTCGGGTTTAGGTACTGTCGGGGTCACCGTTCCCGTAAATTTCCTAGCCGAAACTAGGTTCTAGGACTAAGTCGGCCGGAACTTTCCGGTTTCCAGCTAGTGATTCCGGATTCAACTGCAACCCTAATTATAGTTTAAGTTCTTCTACGGAAATCCTATTATCTAATTCTTATTTTTGGCTTCCTATTCCCTATTCTATGTGAAAAATTTGAAAATTTTTACCCTACTTTACTTCTATTACCTATTTTTTTTTTTTTTGGATGTCGCATACTTCCATAGTGATTGCTGTGAAATGATTAAGTTCTGGTCCACTAGAGGTTTCAAAAATAGCTTCTAGTCTCCTTTTCCGAGGATTTTTGCGTGACTGTAAGTATCCATGAGGGTTCGCAAATGGCCATCAAAAGTGACCTCCGCATTCACCTGACACCAATACTACGGTGTCGTGTTGAGAGCTTTTGCCTCGGGAAATCATGGGGATTCCGGCTGCGACTCGAAATGGTTTAGGAACTGAGAACGTAAAGTCACAAGTAAACTTGAATCTTCACACTCGAACGTCGAATCTTCAGTCTCGAACGTCGAATCTTTTTATTCGTCTTGAAACCGTGCCCGTTGGCCTATCCTGATGTGGCTCTAAATGGGTTTAAGGGTAAAGGTATGTGATAAGATCCCACGGCTTCGGACGGGTAAAACGGGACGGCCAAACCACGAGTTGACCGTCCGAAAGATTGGCTCCTAAACTTTCAAACTCCCGGTGACCAGCTTTAAGAAACAAGCTTTCACCGTGAGAACAAGCAAGTCTCGACCATGTGGGTCATTAACCCCACTTCATCACCCACAACACAAAATGAGGCTAGCGTTGGTTTTATCCAAGCCGCCTGCAACAACAATGTTTACAAAGCCACAAGCCACACAAACAAACACACAAAGTCTTCAAAAGTACTCCAACCGCAACTCCAATTCTCAAGCTGAACTTTGGTGGAGTGCCACCGTTGCATCACAACTCCAAATGAACCAAGTAATAGCTTTTTGGAAAGCTTATACAATAATCTACTTCTCCTCCCAATCTCAATTGAATATAAAACTCTGTCCAACTTCTATGGCCATCCAAAGTTTCGGCCTTGACAAAAGAAAGGCAGCAAACCCTCCCCTTTGCTTCCACACTCACAACTTTCTCATACAAACTTCAAATAGATCGAATGATATGTTCATGAAAAGCTAACACAGTTTCCTACACTCCCTCCAAATTTCATTGCAAACCAAGAACCTGTCCGTCTTTTATGACCGGTCGAAGTCTCTGCCTCTTATTTTCAAAGGCAACAAACCTCCCACCACTCAAACTAGCACAACTTTTGATTCACAACTCCAAATTAAGTAAGTGAGATCAATTTGGAAACTACACACTATGATACTCAACACCTCCAATTTTCATTTCAAAACTCCTCAAAATCACAACACAATGAGTCTCCAAACATTCGGGTCCTCTTCAAACTCACAACAGGAGAGAAGATGAATAGTACCCCCCACCTTTTTCTCCACCCTATCTTCACTCTAACCACACAAACAAGTGGGGTTAGCCCCTAACTTGCTTTCAAACCAAAAAACCAATAATTAAGCCATTATTTGACCCAAGCAACTATTTCCTTATCTTTATCATTGAAAGAAATTCACTCCAAGTTCACTTAGAAGGAAAATGAATTGGATATTTCTTTCAAACTACTTCTTACACACAAAACTATTGTATAAATTCACTCTAAGTATGGAATGAAGAACTAAAGATCCAAATACATCTATTAGAGGTAAAAAACTAGAATTTCAATCGAAATTTCACTCCATCTGCAGAAATTTGAGAATGCGTTTGACAGTTGCCGCCACATATTCTGCACGATCCGCCTTAGTTAAAAGATTGACTGGCCCCTCTAACCATCGTTGCTGACCACGACTTCCTTCGATAGGCTTCACCATGCAAAAGTATTGATCGTTGTTCAAATCTTCAAAGCTCCCTTCAAATGTCACTTCTCGGCTACCGGGCTCAACACATCCGACCTGCAGTAGAATCACCAATGCTCGAGCATCTTCAAGTAAGTTTCCGTGCCAACGCCGCTCCACACGAGGTTGCTTTGGCAGACGAGAAGGCTCAGCTTCATCTTTAGGACGTTCGTGCAATAAAACAAGATCCCGTGGCAAAAGAGGCTGATCCGGTAGTTGTGACAAAGAAAGTTCAATCTCAGCTTCCGGTTGAAGCTCTTCATCTTGAGACTCAGAAAAAACCCTCCAATTCGACATTCTAAATCTAAAATAAAAGCAAACTACAACACTTCAATTCAATGCCACTCTTATAGGGACTCTCCTTCTTATATAGATGACTCACATCTTCACTAGAAGGCGTCACCTTGAAGCTACACGAATAACGCATACTACGTATTTTTATACTATGTACGAATTTACAACATGACAACGGATAGAAAATTCCAAACGCAGTCATTACATTATAGTCAGGGAAGCGATGTCAGATAGAGAGGCCTTGCCTTGGGAAAATGCGAGGTTCTTGGCTACAACTAGAATTGACTCAAAATATGGAGGATCCCAAAATCAAATATATCCATAAAATGCTTATATAAACCCCATAACTTGCCTCATAATCATGCTCATGTAACCCCCATCATGAACCATACAAATCAAATAAAGTATCACATGTTTGTACAAAGTGGTGTAAGTTGTGCATAAATCGCACAAAGTCCTCCAAAAGTGCACCCGACATTAATATGAGTGCCAAATCCTCTTCAAAAGTTAAAATTGAGAATATGATATCTCTCTGGAAAGCTAACACAAAAATTACGACACTTCCAAATTTCAACTCAAAATCTCATACTGTCCGACTTTTATAGCCGTCAGCATTTACTCTCTTCAACTTAAAGGCAGCTCATTACTACTTCACTTTCAAGGCTATAATTCTCACATTATAACTCCAAACTGAACATATAATATCTCATTGGAAAATTAACACAAATTTCTACAACCTCTAAAAGTTTGACTTAAAACTAAGATATTTTTTCGACTTTTATAGCCGGTCCAAGTTCACCCCCTCTAATTCAAAAGGCAACTCTTCACTACTTCACCTTTGAGCCCATAACTTTTGCATCCTAGCTCCAATCCAAGAGTATGATAGCTCTAATCTAATTTTCTTTCCTATTTTTCTCTAAATTTTCTTCTAATTCAACTTACTACTAATTAGCGACCTATGATTAACGACTAATCCTAACCTTCTTACTACTAATTACTATGGTTAACTTTCTAACCCTACTTAGGGTGTTATAGCCTAATTTCCTTCTTTAATTTTTCTCTAAATTTTCTTCTAATAAAGCTTACTACTTAATTAGCCAACTATGATTAACGACTAATCCTAACCCTCTTACTACTAATTATTATGGTTAACTCTCTAACCCTAATTAGGGTGTTATAGCCTAATTTCCTTCCTTAATTTTTCTCTAAATTTTCTTCTAATCAAGCTTACTTCTTGATTAGCCAACTATGATTAATGAACTAGTTCTAAACCTTTCACTAACTAATTGCTAGGTTTAACACTTGGATTTTATCTAAACCACTTATCCTAATCTAACCCTCTATTGTGATTATCTCTAAAGGCCTACTTCTAATTACTAACTAATTTAGACACCTTGATATATTTTCTATCACTATCTTGATAAACACTCTTAATTCCTTCTATGGTGGCTAATTATCACTCTAATTTAGACGCTCTAATCCTATCTAAGTGTTATCCTAACTAACTTCTAATGTGAGAAAAAATTTAAAAGGCAAGCTTCTAAACTTTACCTCCCGGCAGACGCACCATCATGTGGGCGCTTATTTACCCACCCTTGGTAAATTGGCGAACACAACCAGGTTCTAGTCCTATGGTAGTTTTCTACTCTACTGGGTGTCTAAGCGTCAATCCATTGTGCCTTCCAAGCAATGGATCTTTTTTGCTAAGTCTCTAATCGTGACTCTCTAATGGTGGTCCTAATTGACTCCTATGGTGACTATCTTGCTATGTCATGTTTTGTGGTTCTTATTTCTAAAGTTTACTCTATTATCCTAATGGTGAGAGATCATCTTATGCCATTTCTAAAAACCTTAGGCTCGTTCAAATTGGACTCTCTAATCACCCGCCATGGGCGGATGAAGTTTTGACCGCGGAGCTATCAAACTTCATCCATGATTTTCTATGGGCTTCCAAATTTGGTTGAGGATGAAATTTGACCTACAGACCTGACTCCCTACTTTCTAGCTAAATCCTAAGTTTCTACTTGGTTGGATGAAATCTCCACGGTTTCATCCGTTCCGGGTCCTAAACTTCATCCGTCAATATCTCGGCCATCCTAACTCCGATTCCTAAGTGTCTTATGTTTTTGGAAACCTCTCGGGGTCTACTCTAAGCCTATCTAATCTAATTTGACCTGACTTGGATCTAGCGACATCTAGCTCTCGGCCTACCTATGTCCTTGGCCCCGCCGGGAGGTGGGGGAATAGTTAGTAGTTTACCCCGACGTGGAAGTCCATCTCCAAGCTTATTGCACCTCCCCCTTCCTCCATGGCAAGCGGTGAAGGGCAACCTCCTCCTCCAAGCTAGTGAGAGCGGTTATTGATCCTAGTGGCCGAAAGATGAACCGTCCTCCTTGAAGGAATTTCTTTTATCTTCTCTCCTTGGTCCTCCTCAACTCGCGTGCCCCATTAAAGGGGGTCGGTTGGGGCGTACCTCACTTGTTTTAGAAAGTCAAAGGGCCGGTTAACTACCACTTATGCCCGGAGAAAATGCCGTGCGCGTAAGTTTTATCCTAATGGTGGGAGGGATTCCCCCCTTATCTCCACTATAGTCTCTTCCTCCTATCTAAGCTTTCATCACCTCCTTTCTTCTTTCATTCAAAAGTGGTTGCTTGTGGTTGTTTTGTAGGAAGTGGTGGTGTTGCTCTGGCGTTGGTGTGACTCCTTGGCCTTGACTAGCTTTTAGTTACCCCATGCGTGTAGGCAAGCTTTTGTATTGTCTTCTCCACCTTATGCCTCCACTCTTGTCTTCCTATCTACTCGTTGGCTTTTTTCCTCCCTAGCTAACTCTATCTTTTAGCTTAGGGCCGCCCGATTTGGAAGGCTGAAATCCAACCCCGCGAACTGAGACCCCTCCCCTGGCAGCTGAAACCCAACCCCGCGAGCTGAGACCCCTCCCCTAGCAGCTGAACCCCAACCCGGCAGACTGAAACCACCCCGCAGCTAGACCCCTCCCCGACAACTGAATCCAACCCTACGAGTTGAGGCCTCTCCTCGGCGACTGAACCCAACTCCGCGAGCTGAAACCCCTCCCCCGACTACTGAGCCCCCCTCCCCGTGGACTGAAACCCTGTCTTGGCAGACTGAACCCACCCCGCGAGCTAGACCATCCCCCAACGGCTTAGCCTACTTCCCCGGCAGACTGAGATCCCTTCCCGGCAGATTGAGACCCTGACTCGACAGCTTAGACCCCCACCCTAGCGGACTGAGACCCCCTCTCCAGCGACTGGTTCTCTCCCCGTGGATTGAACCCCCACCAGGCAGACTGAAATCCTGACCCGACAGCTGAGCCCCCCTCCCTGGCGACTAGCCCTCTCCCTGTGGACTGAACCCCCAACCCGGCAGACTGAGACCCTCTCCCGACGGCTGAATCCTCCCCTGGCGATAGAGCCCTTCCCTATGGACTGAGACCCCCCGACCCGACAGATTGGACCCTTTCCCGTGGACTGAGACCCCTGTGAGCCTCAAATTCGTTACTTGGGACTCATTGTTTTCTTTTTTATAGTTTAGTACAAATTAAGGCATAACGTACTACAAAAAGCCCCCAAAAGAGTGTAGAACCAAAATATGTATGTCACGTACCAGTATAGCATTTGGTCATAAATAGCCTTTTATCCATAGATTGCCCATAAAACCCACTTGTATATAGGTTAGAACCCGTAAATAGTGGGAAACAATAGGGCTACCGGGAACTTATCCAAAATAGCCCAAACCTAGTGCATGTGACCATGATAGGCTAAATTGGTCTTAGGAGAGTTAGGGAGGTCCCCACATAAATCTCCAAAGATAGGTTCTAGTTTCCCCATTCCATCGACGAAACATTAGGAATCCAAATTATTAGCGTGTAGGTGTTACTTGTCCCAGACAGGCCGCATGGAGGAATCTACAGCCGCCGGATAGTGTTCTTGGATCTGAAACATGTCGGGGTATCTACAGCGAAATCCATTTGCCAAGATTCCCTCATGTGTGAAAGATTCCCTGACTGCTAGTGATTCAACCTAAGTCAGTTTTCACCTCGCCACTGACTGTGTGCCAGATTAGCCCAAGACTTGGCACGTGGCTTGGGGGACTCTATGAGAGGTTCCCCAAAAAGTCTCGGTTTTTTTTTATCTCCGAAGGATCTTTTTCCGAGCAGTCAATCACCAAAGGTCACGACGGGAAATTCATAGAAAATACCCAGGCCGTGGTAAAATCTCACTAAAAATTAGACTAGCATATTTTATGTTAATAACGCGCCCCGACAAATTTCATGGTGTTCTGATAGCGGGAGGCAGCCGAAATTGACAACATTCCCCCAATTAATAATTACGGCAAGATCTTTGCGGGGTTGACCGGCATCCCGGGAGCGTACGAAGTTGGAACGAAGACATCAAGGAGTCTTTTCTTACTCCCTAAAACCTCCCCAACAACCCTAGCTAGTTACCCCTGCCAAAAGAGGTAAACCCCCAAAGTTAGGTTTTTACCCTTTTAATTGGCCCTAGTTGGCCCTAGTTTCCGATGGTTTTTTTGTGATAGAAATAGGGGGAGGGGATCATTAGGCTAAAAATGGCATTCTAAAGCCATTGGCGCAATCCATTTGCAATTCCGAGTTAAACTCCAAAAGTTAGAGGTTAGGACCAGTGTAAAACCCAAAATTAGGTGAAAATCTCAAATTTGGATGAAAATCCGGATGGATGAGATTACTAGTCGAGGGGGGAGTGTGCCCTTGGAAACCTACAAAAGGGGGCCCTTCTCTCTCCCAAAACACCCCCAATACTTGTTTTGGGTCCGTGGGTCCAACCTCTCTTGGTTTTGGCAACTTTTGGCCAAAACTTCCTACGGTGTTTTTGGAGCACTTTGCTCCTCTTTGTTGTTGTATTTTTAGTGTTGAAGGTCCGTGGGGGGCACTTCTTTCTTGTCTTGTAACTCTTGTGTGGTTTTTTTTTAAGTTTTCTTACTGTCCAAAGTCGGGTTGAGTGTCCTTCGTCCGTGTCTTGTACTAACTCTGGAACCACCCTCCACTGTACCTTGGCGATGTCGCTTTGGGGGGCTTCCAGTTCATGTTGTGTTATTTATATTGCACTAACCTTCCTTTACTAACCACGTCTCTTTCAGTATTTCGTTACTAACCAAGTCTATTACCTTTGCATTTTAGTTGAGTCCTTGTGTCCATATTTGGAAAAGAGTGGGGTAGTTACCTTCGGGAAACAAAACTCTACCTTTCCTAGTGGTCCCAAGTCCTAGATGGTGTGTTAAAAAAGTGTCAGATGGCAAAGCTTTGAACCTTCAAAGTAGGGCCAAGTCCTAGATTTGGTGTTAAACCCAAATCAAGGGCGGAGCTTTGGACTTACCGTCTAGTCAGTGCCAAAGTTTAGTCTCCAAAACATGTTGGAGACAAACCAAATTTTAGCGTCCAAAATTACGTCTCATAGGTTCACGATTATTATCAAGTCCCGCCTCGGCCAGTTCGCTAGGGTAATTCTAACCCTTTGGGTACCATTAGGGCCCATAACCAAACCACCCAGCCAGAGGGGGGGGAATGCCCCATTAACTAATTCATTTTCGTTAAAAACCACCCAGCTAGGCAGCCCGCCCAGCCAGGCAGCGGCCCTGCCAGGTGGCAGGCCAAGCTAGGAGCGGCCCCCAACAGGCTGCGAGCCAGCCAGAGGCCTCCAGCAGGCAGTGAGCCCAGCCAAAGTGGCCCCCGCCCAGCCTTGGCCCCCGATTAGTTCATTTTTTTGGTTTTTTTCCTTTGACTAAACTATATTAGGAAACTAAAAAAGGGGGGGGGGAAGAAATAGAATTAGCAAAGTAAGATAGCATAGGAAACTAGGGACCAAACTAGAAAGTAGGATAGCATAAGAGACTAGGGAAAGAAATAGAATTAGCAAAGTAGGATAGCATAGGAAACTAGGGACCAAACTAGAAAGTAGGATAGCATAAGAGACTAGGGAAAGAAATAGAATTAGCAAAGTAGGATAGCATAGGAAACTAAGGGAACAAACTAGAAAGTAGGATAGCATAAGAGACTAGGGAACGAAATAGCAAAGTAGAATAGCATGGGAAACTAGGGGAACAAACTAGAAAGTAGGATAGCATAAGAGACTAGGGAACGAAATAGCAAAGTAGAATAGCATGGGAAACTAGGGGAAAACTAGCGAGTGGATAGAGTAGAAGCCGTAGGAAGGGAGGAGATCCGCCACCCACACTAAAAAGGTATAACCCGAAAGACAAGGAGACGTTTCCATCTCACCTCACTAACTCTCCCCTCCCAACCCACACATCACCACCTCCAAGTGTCATGGGAGAAGTGGGGAGGAAGCTTAAATAGGAATAGGATACCACTGATAGGGTAGAAGGAAAATCCATCCCACCATTAGGGTGAGACGGGCGTAAGAGGTAGTTAGGCCATATTTTGACTTTTAGATTCCTTCCGCATTAGGATAAGATGACGCGTAAGTGGTAGTTAGGACGTAGTTTGACCTTCTAAGTAGGTAGGTGTCCAACCCACCCCCTTCCATCAATGGAGCACGCGGGTTGAGGAGAAGGAGAAAGAAGAAAGAAGTGGCATGCACGGAAAGAAGTGTTAGTCTTTTGAAATTACAAATACGTCGGGGCCAACCAAATACGTGGCCTACAAACCGCAAATTATCATGGTGGAAGAAGGTGAATTGACCACCCTCATCACGGAACACCATGCCGGGGTAAGAACCTAACCTCCCCCCGCGTCATTGGCCCACTAGGGATAAAAGTCTCAACTAGGCCGAGAGCTAGGTACCATTAGAGTCCAAGTCAGGTCAGATATGATTAGGAAATCTTAGAGTAGGCTTTGAGGGGTTTCCAAAAACGTAAGACACGTAGGAATCGGAGTTAGGATGCCCAAGATACCAATGGATGAAGTTTAGAGCCCGAAACGGATGAAACTTGGAAGTGTTCGTCCACCCAAGTTGGGGCTTAGGATTTAGATAGAAAATAGGGAGTCAGGTCCGTAGGTCAAATTTCACCCCCAACCAGATTTGGAAACCCATAGAAAACCATGGATGAAGTTTGATATCCTTGCGGTCAAAACTTCCTCCGTCCATAGCAGGTGATTAGAAGGTCCAAATTGAGCGAGTTTTAGGTTTTTAGAAATGATGTGAGATAATCTCCTACCTTAGGACATTAGAGTAGGATTTGGAAATAGGAAACACAAAAAACATAATATAGCAGGATAGTCAACTTAGGAGTCATTAGAACCACGATTAGAGAGTCACGATTAGGAACTTAGCAAAAAAGATCCATTGCTTGGAAGGCACAATGGATTGACGCTTAGACACCCATTAGAGTAGGACACTATCATAGAACTAGAACCTGGTTGTGTTCGTTGATTTACCAAGGGTGGGTAAATAAGCGCCCACAACCCCCCAACCCGGCAGCTAAGACCCTTCCCCATGAACTGAGACCCCCAAACCCAGCAGACTGAGACCCTCCCTGCGAGCTGGACCTCTCCCCTTGGACTGAAGCCCTCGACCCTCTCTTTGGATTTTTTTGTGAATTATCAAAGCACAATGACTATTACTAAATGGACAATAGATAGATTCTCCTAGACTTGAGTGACCGTTTTTTGAACGCTAAACTTTGAATAGTTTCCAAATGTTTTAGAAACTAAACTTTGAAACTGACCACGAGGGAGGTGCAAGGCTTCGCCGTCAATTTGGTTTTAACACCAAATTTAGGACTACTGCTCTCTAGAGGTTCAAAGCTCCGCCGTTTGGTGAATGTTTAACACACAATTTAGGACTAAACTTGGACAAGGAAAGGTGGGTTTTGGTTGCTCCGGGGGAACTACTCCACTCTTTTCCAAACACAAACGGAAAAGACTTGGGGCAATGCGAAATAAGAGACTTGGTTAGTAATGGAAGTACGAGACGGGTAGGTAGTAAAAGGAAGATTAGTATAACATGGAAGACATAAAACTAGAGGCCCCCAAAGCGGCATCACCAAGGTACAGTGGAGGGTGGCTCTAGGGTTAGTAAGGGACACCCAAGAAGGACAATTGAAGATACTTGGGTAGAATTAAGGCCTTCAAAGAACACGCAAGAGTTTACAAAAGCAAAAAGGAAAGGGCCTCCCACGGACCTTCAACACTAAAAATACAACAACAAAGAGGAGCAAAGTGCTCCAAAAACACCGTAGGAAGTTTTGGCCAAAAGTTGCCAAAACCAAGAGAGGTTGGACCCACGGACCCAAAACAAGTATTGGGGGTGTTTTGGGAGAGAGAAGGGCCCCCTTTTGTAGGTTTCCAAGGGCACACTCCCCCCTCGACTAGTAATCTCATCCATCCGGATTTTCATCCAAATTTGAGATTTTCACCTAATTTTGGGTTTTACACTGGTCCTAACCTCTAACTTTTGGAGTTTAACTCGGAATTGCAAATGGATTGCGCCAATGGCTTTAGAATGCCATTTTTAGCCTAATGATCCCCTCCCCCTATTTCTATCACAAAAAAACCATCGGAAACTAGGGCCAACTAGGGCCAATTAAAAGGGTAAAAACCTAACTTTGGGGGTTTACCTCTTTTGGCAGGGGTAACTAGCTAGGGTTGTTGGGGAGGTTTTAGGGAGTAAGAAAAGACTCCTTGATGTCTTCGTTCCAACTTCGTACGCTCCCGGGACGCCGGTCAACCCCGCAAAGATCTTGCCGTAATTATTAATTGGGGGAATGTTGTCAATTTCGGCTGCCTCCCGCTATCAGAACACCATGAAATTTGTCGGGGCGCGTTATTAACATAAAATATGCTAGTCTAATTTTTAGTGAGATTTTACCACGGCCTGGGTATTTTCTATGAATTTCCCGTCGTGACCTTTGGTGATTGACTGCTCGGAAAAAGATCCTTCGGAGATAAAAAAAAACCGAGACTTTTTGGGGAACCTCTCATAGAGTCCCCCAAGCCACGTGCCAAGTCTTGGGCTAATCTGGCACACAGTCAGTGGCGAGGTGAAAACTGACTTAGGTTGAATCACTAGCAGTCAGGGAATCTTTCACACATGAGGGAATCTTGGCAAATGGATTTCGCTGTAGATACCCCGACATGTTTCAGATCCAAGAACACTATCCGGCGGCTGTAGATTCCTCCATGCGGCCTGTCTGGGACAAGTAACACCTACACGCTAATAATTTGGATTCCTAATGTTTCGTCGATGGAATGGGGAAACTAGAACCTATCTTTGGAGATTTATGTGGGGACCTCCCTAACTCTCCTAAGACCAATTTAGCCTATCATGGTCACATGCACTAGGTTTGGGCTATTTTGGATAAGTTCCCGGTAGCCCTATTGTTTCCCACTATTTACGGGTTCTAACCTATATACAAGTGGGTTTTATGGGCAATCTATGGATAAAAGGCTATTTATGACCAAATGCTATACTGGTACGTGACATACATATTTTGGTTCTACACTCTTTTGGGGGCTTTTTGTAGTACGTTATGCCTTAATTTGTACTAAACTATAAAAAAGAAAACAATGAGTCCCAAGTGACGAATTTTGGGCTCACACACATGTGCGCCAAAACTCACCATTTTCTTCGCCACAAAATCCCTATCCAATGCTGCACCGTCGTTGATGGTTGCGGCTATCAAATCCGTGAGGTTGTCCGCATTAGGCAAGCAATGAACTTGCTGACGGGAGATGAAAAGCTGGATTCAGACCCAATCTTTTACTATATAAGCATGGATTGACAAGAAACTTGAGTTGTCCACCACAGTTACCTCGTCCACAATCACAACTATGTAATTCGCCTTTGCAATCCACCTCTTATGCTTGTACAAATAACTTGCCATTATCCAGTCTAAATTATTGCACCAATGTGCAGCTAGAAAATCAAGAATGCTAAGGAGTTTGTAAAGAGCCTATCGAGACTCAAAGTCTAGCATCGGACACATGTCTCCAAGCAATTGAAACACTGTAGCAAATTGTACTCTTTTCTTCCTTGCCTCCAAGCTGGTACAATGGTTAATTTGTTTCAAGACGGATGTTGGAGGCTTGACAACATACAAACGCATGTTCTTCCTATGCTTGCATTGACTAGCCACGTATTGTTCTCCAGCCTTGACTTTTATATTGAAGAAGGTCTTTCTTAGAAGTTCTTTTGCCATCATGCTTGAATAGTATGTCGAATTTAGGAGCAATCGCACAAGGCTTCCGATCTATCACGTTACACACCTTGCATTTGACCATGTGTAAAATATCATCATTTGCCATTTAATACCCTCTACCGAAGGCAATTTCATTGCCCAGACAATCTGAAACTTGCGATGGAGGACGACTTTGAGCCTCAGACTCAGAAGTCGGTGTCTTCTTCCGATGTTTGCTACCTTTATGCGGTGGGGGGACTAGAAGTCCGAATCCTCATTAAAGTCGTCAGACTCAATGGAAACCTCTACAAACTTGGAATTGTTTGATTTAGACGAGTCCTCAGAAAGTGTGATCATCGGCGACTTTGCACTGGAAACTACCGTATTACTCAACCCAGAAGATGACCCCGAAGTGCGAGCCATGTCAGTCGACAAGGACTTATTTCTGCACCAGTCTTGTAATGGAGTCCTCTCACGATTACTAGGGTACTTGTCTCTTGATAGTGGCTGAGCACCCGGAACCTCTAGGAGCAATTTGTCGAAGACATAGGAGAGTGGTTGATCCACCCCTGAACCGCGAGTGGAATGGAAGTAAGAGATGATGGTCTTCTTTCTCGCGCCATTCTTCCGCAATTTAATGACCTTGGCTTTCCGTTGCATCTCCTGACGAGCCAACTCCAAGGCTTGCTTGGCTGCCTTATCTGCTCTCTTCTTTGCAGAGCGTGTAACAGAAGTAACCCTGACAGCTTTTGCGAGAACATCCTCACCATCCTCATTGTGTACAGGTTCCATGTGGAAGAGGAGTCCCTCAGCAAAACACCCAACAACAAGCAAGTGCAGGAGTCAAAAATGAAATCTCTCGGCAAACACACGAAATTTAGCCAGGTGACACAACCAAGGGAATGGCCACTCTAGTAACGAAAACATACAACGTTTCGTAATTTGAACTGCATGGAACGTATACAGTGTGATGAAAGCCAGGAAACTGCCATTTCACCAAACCACTAGTAATGAAAACAAGAATTAATGAGCAACATTCAATGACAAAGTGGTGGAAATACAACTAGGCATTGGTCCCAGAGAACATAGCAATAGCCAGCAAGCGTCCAGAGCAATGCACAAAAATTATTGAGGGAGAGTGGCGATGAAGTCTATAGAGGTGGACGCGAGGGTGACAATTTACGGGCAACAAAACCCTACATTGCAGACAAGACCACTGCAAACATGGCCGCTAGGGATCCCTTTCCAACACCAGTGAGGCGAAAAAGCAAATTTTTTATACCCCCAGTTCTTAGTCTGAATTCGCCCAAGGGAACAGAAGAGTGCAATCTGGCGTTGTTTCGCCAAAAAAAACCCTGCATTCTAGTCCTCAAATTGAAAATCCAAACTGAATTCAATTCTAAATTGAGTTGAAATCCAATGACCTATATGATCACATTTTGGTCTCCAAATTAAAAATCTAAACTGAATTCAATTCTAACTGACTGAATTGAAATCCAACAAGTACATGAAGCTAGTGATTAGCATAAGATGTAAGTTAGAACTGCCCATTACCATACAAATTTTCTATCTAGGTATTTTGGAGAAGTTATTTCTGAGTTCTCACATTTTTTAGAGATAAGAAAGTTTGAGAGAAGTCATTTGCAAATAGAATGAAAACATTTTGATAAGAAGTGGATTTTTTGAGATTTTTCAAAGGTGAAATGTTAAAGCATGAGCAGACCCTCATTGAAGTATGGATAAACCCTTGTTAAAGCGTGGTCTAACGTGTCCACTTGATTATTTTCTATTGAATATTTTTTATTTCAATATTTTATATACTTTCAATATTCTTTGACCTGATTATATGTTAGTTTATTATTTGAAAAGAGTTCCAAAAAATGATTTGCTTTATTTTGAAAACTACTACTTTTAAGATCATTTAAAATTGTTTCAAAAATAAAATTATATTCTTTTTAATTTGTATAAAAATCAATTTTTATATTATATAACACTTCTACTATTTCAATAAACGTATGATTGTATTTTAATTTATTTCCATATATGTATATGTATATGTATATGTTGTATAATTTAAAAATTAATTATTTTGAAGTATCAATTTTTTCCACGAATTATACAAACCTATACAAAGTTGTTAAAAGTACAAATATATTGAAACAACAAATTTACTTGCAAAACAATATAAAAATACTAGATTGAGATAAAACAACTTGTTGAATTGAAATTCAATTATAAGCTAAACAAAATCACTTTTTATTTTTTTTAATCAACTATATCATTCAATTTTCACTTCACATTTTTTGAAATGGGTTTAGGGAGATGTTGAATTTGCACTTAAAATGTCTCGTATGGATAAGCTAACAAGCTCTAACTCATTAGATGTGTTTTGGCCTGCTAGAAGGGCCATTTCAGGCTAGTTCCTGTTGTTGAGAACCAGCTAGCACTCTTTGGGGGAAAAAAATTGAAAATATAAAAAAAACTAATTAATTTTTAAAATTAATTAAATTTTTTTTATTACTTTTCTTTAATGCATGTTGACATGGCAATCTCTCGACCACATCATTAGGCTTTGTGGCAGCGCTAGGGAACTTTGGGGAAATCAAAGCCCTTAACAAAAGTTGAAACTCATCTAATATATAGAACAACCACTAGATTCTTGCAATTAATGAAGCAACAAAAAATCTTCCTATTCAAGAATTAATTATAAGATGACTTCTTTTTTTATGTAAACATGGAGTCATAATCATTAGATGTGATTCAGGGGGGCTGGAGGGCCGTTTCAGGTTGTTCCTAGCTCCGTTCCCCCGTCCGTTCCCTCGGGCCCCGTCAAAAGCGGCTAACAGTTTGTTTGTTTTTCAAAAAAAAAAAAAAATTTAATTTCTTAAAATGGAAAACAAAGTTAAAATTATTTTTTTTGAAAATGTCGACCTGGCAGTCGCTCGGCCAGGTCAACAGGCCCTACGAACGGCGACTTTCGTCCAGTTTTTTCAGTTTTGTCCAGTTTTCTTCTTGGGAACTCGCGGCCCTTCCCGATAGGCAAATCTCATCTAATGGCAAAATACAAAATTTGAATAGTGTAACAAACTATAGTTTATGGAGCATTTGCTAAACACAATTTGGAACAAAGAATGACAAATAAATCAAAAGCAAAGATTATAAATATCAAATGCCCTATATCCAAGTTGTCTACAAGTAGAAACATTTATTTAATTGTTGCATGACCACATTGCTCTGCAACATCATCAAAAACACAAATGGTTACTCTCCTTTCATTGAATGTGCGATCTTTTCCTTGTCCACACATCAGCAACAAACAACCCTCATCACTAATAGAAATCTATTGAAACAACAAATTTTTGTCAAAATCTGTCCACATTAACGCGACCAAAACGACCAAAATTTCAGATTTTTTATTAGTTCATATACCTCAACAATATAAGACTAGGTCTACTAATCTTTTCAATGGAAAAAACAAAAATACTCATTAATAATTTTTATCCTAGTCTGTTCTCTTTACACCAATGGCTATAGAACTTAATGCTTTCGCGCATTGATTTGTCATGATCCAAAGACAACAAATGGCACAAGAAAGGACTAAATTGTAGTTGAAAACTAATTACTAATTTTGAAACACAAGGCCAGGAAATCACACCAAAATGCATCTACAAAATATATAGAAGAAGGTTTACCAACATAGGTGTCTTGAAGTATGGAATTAGGTCCTCAAAAATAAGGCAAAAGTCTATCTTGAACGTTCTAATTAAGGATATAAGACACTATTCCACCTGCATTAAACCAAAAGTAAAGGATAAATATTGTATAGCACAATAGCTTTGTTTTATAGCAAATCACTCAATAAATTTATGCATGTCATTTGGTCTATATAAGAACCATGTGTTCAAGAAATGTCACAAAAAATCTTCATAATTTTATGGACTGTTACAATAAGCGTACAACCTCCATTAGTCAAGAAAATCTTTTAATTGATAAATTTGAGGAAGGAATTGAGTGAATATGGAATATCTTTCTCCTTTGAATTACGGACATATAAACCTCGTCGTGAGAACTAGCATTACAAAAGAAGAAACATACTTTTAAAATTTGTCATTTTGTTGCTTTTCCACAACACCCATGTTATGTTTGGTTCTACCTTGACCTTTCACTAGTAGAAAATCTGAAATTTCTGTCATTTTGGACGCGTTGTTTCGGACAAAATCTAACAGAAATTTGTCCAAAACAACAAATTTTTGTTAGATTTTGTCCAAAACAACGCGTCCAAAATGACAGAAATTTCAGATTTTCTACTAGTGTTTGCAAGGAATGAAAAAACTACTGGTGGCTTTCGAATTCTTCTTCCTCTTGAGTGAATTTTGCTCCTTGCCACCTCCACCTGCAGCACCCACAACCCCAACTCCCTTCATGGCAAGAGCAACAAGCTCTCCATTCACACACAAACCAAGTTCCTTTTCAAAATATGTTCAAAGCACCTACATGCACACAAAACACCAATCTCTCTTTTAAAAACAACAAGCGCTAAACCCCGCACTAAACCCAAAATCCTAGCTCAGTCACTAACTTCGGGCGCCCTACCTCCTTAACTCCCTTCGTCCCTCCCAGCTACAAACTCATAATGTTTCTCTTGGAGCTCACACACCAGTGCCAACGTTGAGCCTTGTACACCGCCATATTTAAACATGACAACCAGGAACAAAAAACGTTGCTAGGATATCGCCCAAGAACAATCCCATTCAAAGGTGAAATTACACTACAACAATAGCAGTGTTTCATAACTGCAAAAATATAACTGAAGATGACTAGCAATTGCTCACAATCATATTCTTGGATGTCAACACCTTAGGGAGAAATATGACTGCTAGTCATTTTTGGACCTTATACTTCACAAGCATATATTATACCCCCATTGGGAACACCAAAGTATTTCATAGAGAATGTAGGAAACATGTTTGGAGAACATTGAATCATATTTCTAGTTATATTTTCATGGGAGTGACATTTTTTTATTTTCAGGCAACCCAAGAAAAATATAGGTAATCTAAAAAAAACTGAACAAGTCATTATTTAAAATTTTGAAATCCTAGCCAATTTTTTTTTTGGATTTTCAAATCTAATCACCACTTTTTTAGAGTTTTAAAACCCTAGCCGTCATTTTTTTAGGGTTTTGAAACCCTAGCCATCACTTCTTTAGGATTTTGAAACCCTAGTTGCTACTTCTTTAGGGTTTTGAAATCCTAGCCGCCACTTCTCTTAAGTCTTCTTCCTTGCCTTTAGTTGTCTCTTAACTCTTACTTGTTACTTGTTTTCTGCTTCTTAGTTGTTGGTTTTTTTATTGCATTTTAGCTTTTGCTTCTTGTTGCTTTTTAGTTTATGAATCTTGTTTCTTCTTCTTGCATTTTAATTATTTTTTCTTCTTAGTTCCTACTTTTTGTTTCCTCTTATTGCTTTTTACTTCTTACTTCTTGTTTCTTTTTGTTGCCTCTTAACACTTGTTTCTTATTGCTTCTTAGTTGTTATTTCTTGTTGCATCTTAAGTCTTGTTTGTTGTTATTTTTTAGTACTTGCCACTTTTATTTTTTTTATTTCCTTCATCACCATTTTTATTCTTCCTACTCTAAACTTATGCTACATATTTTGTGTTGTTGTAAACCTTAGAAGGTTGAGCTTTGTTGTTCATTCACTAAAAATTGACCTCTCATTTCTGTAATTGTATATGCAAGCACCAAAAGTTGAAACAAAGTTGTTGAAGGCTACTTGCAACCCAATAAAGCCATCTTCACATTATTGTAAGGAATATAGGCCCTATTAGATTTTGTGAATGATTCATTGTGATATATATGTTTTATATTGTTGGATAATAAATGTCAATAAATAGAGTTGCATTCTTTCTTGCATTCTCCCTTTCCAATATGATTGTCTCATGTATATCTCTAAAATCATGTGTATGTATTTTTAACTATGTAAAGGGTTTTTTTCAATTGTTAAATCATCTTGATGTATAATTGCAATGTGTCATGTCCATTTAAAATACATAAAAAATGTAATTGTAGTTTGTAATCAAAGCTATTTTCGACCTCAATCACCCCAATCACAAACTACACACAAATTTTAATAATATGACTCTCAGTTGTTCAAAATATCACTTGCTTGAGTTACATTTTACAATATATATTGGCCAAAATATAATTAGTTATAGTCATATAATGCTTGTACTTATGTGTGTCAAAATGTAACCTTCCACATCCCAAAATATGACTACAATTAGTCATAAAATTACTAATGACATCTACATTACATACCATGTCAATAAAAAATATGACTCACAAGAGTCATGTTTCACATTAGCAAAGAATATGACTCACAAGAGTCATATTCATATTCCACATCATTAAAAAATATAATTCATTGTCGTCATATCCACGTCAGCCAAAATATGACTTATCGTACTCCTATTCTACGTCAACCAAAACATGACTCACCACAGTCATATTTCACGTCAGCCAAAAATATGACTAAACGAAATCATATGCCATGTAGGATTTTATTTTCTTTACCCGAGTAGCTCAAGAAAAAGTCAAGCCTCCAAGGATAGCCAACGTAGACATCACGTTGGCAAAATATAACTAATTATACCCTCCAACCCATACGACTCAAAATATGACTAATGTCCGAAGCCACTCGTCGGTAATGACTTGACTTAATCATACTTCGAGTCATCTACAGTGATTTCTGCATGAGTCATATTTTTCGATTTTATGACTCACTGCAGTCATATTTTGTTGTCATAATACACTACTTTTGTTGTAGTATTAAGATTTGGAATATGATAAATTGCAATGTGAATAGAAAAATTTCAAAACTAAAGTCATTGCAAGTCATTGCCATACATTATAAGAAACTCATATTTTGAATATACATTTGTTTTCATGTTAACAGTGACGTTAAACATAAGATCAAGATATCCAAAAGGACAATAGTGATAGACTTTGTCCAAAAGAATACAGCTAAAAAGGATCTTTTTTGGATTTATTACAAAAATTTCACTTAATCTAATAAGTCTAACTTATGTAAGTCTAACTAGTCTAACCTATATAAGTCTAATTAGTCTAACCTATACAAGGCTAATAAGTAAAACCTTTGAACCCTAAATCATAAACCCTAGATGGCCCGGGTCGACAATTCAGATTGGTTCAAGGACGGACGATGGCGATCTTGTCAAGAGAAACCAATAACTTGCTGCCACGTGGTAGTCCCACGAGAGACCGAACAATACATGGAGCCAACAGACTAGCGGTGTTGGACTAAAGCAGGAGCTCCACAGAGCATAATTAAGGAAGTCCAACAAATTTGAAAACCCACAGCAGATAAGTATTTTTTACAAAACTTTATCATAATCTTGGAAATAAGAAAACTCAAGATTGGCCGTTGCTCGCCACACCAACAATTTTGGTTTTTAAAAGTAAAAAATTGACATTCTCTCACTTTCCACAACTAACAATCTACACATTTTCTTCATAGCTCCATCTTCCAACTCACACAAAACAAATGATAGAAAATTAAGGGAAGAATAAGAACAAAAGGAATTTAGAAGAGAAGAGAATTTGCACACGTGAGAGAATTAATATTAAAAAAATAATTGTTAGAGAATCTCACTATTGAACCAAATGCTTTGATTATTCTATTCTTTCTTGGTTAATTATTAATTAGATTTTGGAGGGAATTTAGGGAATTTGAATTGTAGAGGGCATTTGTTTTATTAGGCCTAAAAAGACAATAGAAAAAGACAAAGCCACCAATTAATAATCCAAAACTAATTAGAAGATTAAAAATTATTTGGATATTAACAATTTGGTTGGATTTGATTAGATTTAGTGGATTATTGTTGTTTTGGCATTTAAATGATTTTTAAAGAAATTAGGAATTATCCAAAATACTTCCAAAACATTAAGAAATTCTCACAAAGTAGGAAAAAAGAGCAACAACTACGAACTAATGGGGGAAGTTAAATGGATTAGTAAACATAGAGATCAACGGATCATACAAGACCATCCATTTGGTGATTCTTGAGGACGAGACAATTGAGAATTTCATCAGGGAGGTGAGTATAATTTAACTTTGCTTTTAATTTCTTTTCATTGTTAAAATGATTTAACTAAAATTAACCAATTAAGACTCAAAGTAAGAATTTAGAAAATTATAAGTTTAACAATTAACCAAAAATTTAGATTAAAAGTCTAGTTTTTAACCAAAAGGAATTATTGGATGAACTTAACCATTAGAATTTCACTCAATAACTTCATCCATTAATAACTTTTCCGTTAGGAAGTTAAAATCTAAGTGTATTACCTTGGTAGAAAGGTAATTTTTTGTTTTTTCCATAAAAGTTTTTAGAATCCTAAAAATAATAATTTAGATTAAAATCCATCAATAAATTAGAGTAGACAACCCATTAATAAAAAATCTCTTGAAATTACTTAAAGGATATTCCTTTTAAGCGTGTTTTAGAAAATCTAATTAGGATTCCAAAACTAGCTTTCGTTTAAAAATTCATTTATTTTTGAATGAAATAACAATGGATGAAGTTTGGAACCCATTTGGACGAACTATTCCAAAATTACATAAAAATAGACCATAATTTAGGATTAGGAAACAAATTTAACTAGAAGGCCAGGGATAAAATTTGGATAAAATTTGACTTAATTGGCTATTTTTTATCAACAACGAAGTTATTGAGGCCTATTATGGTTTTAATTTCATCCTTTAATAGTTTTTAAAGGAAAATTTCAAATTTCACCTAATTCACCATCTTAGAAACCTAAGAACAAGACCTAGAGAGAAGAATAGATAACATTTGATTTAGATTCATAAAACCCTCAAATTAGCATAGTTAACAAACCAACCAAATGTACTAACTTTTAACCAAAATTTAGTGATTTTTTAGACTTTGAAGTAACAAAATACATCATTTTAAGTGTCCATTGCTTGAAAGGCGCTTATTTCAATCACCTTAACATTTCTTTATTAAAATTGCCGTCAGAACCCATGTCTAAGGTTCTAGCTCAAGGGTGGAGTTAGAATCGCCTACAACCTTGACGTTGGTGGAAGATTCCCCAAGCGAATCTTCCTCCAATCATCATTAAGCCAACCAAATTGTGTGTCACAACAACTTTGGGGATGAAGAACAGATAAGCTTAACCCATAAACGACATAGAGGATGTTTTTCGTCCGATGAATGACAAAGAATCTCTCCATATAGGACAGAAATGCAACTATTCATCTTCCACAACATTCTAAAAAACTACACATGGACAAAATATTGATGATTTGATTGTCCCCGTCTATAAGTGATAGGTTTCAGGAGAAGGGAGCCGTGTGATAGGCGACTATCGCGCGCGGTTCTTTGAGAGGGAGCCAGGTTCTATATCCTATGCTAGCGCCTAGAGATGTGTGTGAACCCTACTCTCAAGGTTTACAATAGTTTGTCTTCCAATGAGTACTTTTTCATTTTTTTAAGCCAGCAATTTACACAGTGACAAAATGGAAGATTTCTATGGTGATGATCGGCAGGGCTTTTTTCTTTTACTTTTTGGTGCTAAATTGCACCCAAAAAAATAATCTGGCTAAATAATGGCAGAAAAATGCCTAGAAAAATGGATGAAATCACCAAAAAAATTCAAATAAAAAAAAATCTTGGATGAAATCGCCAAATTGTAAATGAAAACCAAATTATAGACATGTGATATGTGCTAATATGATATTTCTATCCAATATGTGAATGAATGTTGAAATTTGGAGCACCACTATAACATTTTATATTGACACTTTGACACTTCTTAGAAAATGAAAAAAAAAAGTCTTGATGATTGGCCCGGCATTCAAAGGTTAAATAGGAAAACAAGATTCATTCAAGCACAACTTGAATAGTCAATTTTCAAACCAAGATGACTACTGTATAGAAGATTACTACTATTTAAAGATTTAGCATATTCGTTACAAATTGAGGTTTGTAG
This sequence comes from Rhytidiadelphus loreus, assembly GCA_947034895.1. Taxonomy (NCBI): domain Eukaryota; kingdom Viridiplantae; phylum Streptophyta; class Bryopsida; order Hypnales; family Hylocomiaceae; genus Rhytidiadelphus; species Rhytidiadelphus loreus. The sequence goes on along the minus strand of OX344761.1, from coordinate 47,605,083 downwards.
CTTTGCAAAATCAAGACTTTCCCAAGCATGTGAAGGAATTCACATGCTGCAAAAAACACTTAGAATCCAACATCAACATAAGGTGGAAGCACCCAAAAACGTTAGTTTAAGGAATTCAGCATACTTGGAGGCACCATTTCAAGAAATTAATATTTTCATGGTGTTAGCAAGAGAAAATCATGAATTTTCAAAGAAATAAAAAGATTTTCTGGACTTGGCATGTATTTTCTATGAATTTTCAAAGTTGCAGTCCCCTAAACCATTGAAACCGTCTTGTAGGTGGACCCAAATCTGAATTCTGACAAATTCAGCAATTACCCAATCACAATGAAGAGGGGAGAAAACTTTATGACACATGTCAAGGACCATTCAATAAAAGTCTAGGGACAAATTATTGTCCATCTAAGAACAAAGATTAGATACATGTGCGGTATTGGGTGTTTCTACCTTAACCCCTCAAGGCCCAAGGCCATTTTGGGTTTAAAGACATCATTGAATCTCAAGTCTTATAAGTCTACTTGTCACTAAGGTATGAAAATCTCAACCGTACAATCTTGTAGTTTACATATTGTAGATGACGTGGATCAAATTTGGAGTCATTTGACCTTATAGATTGTAAGATTATAATGTTTTAGTGTTGGAAAAAGATGCTGAAAATTTCCTAAAAACACATTTGGAGGTGAAATTTGATTTCTAAACCTACTCAAATGAAAAAACTTTAAACTAAAAAGTGTTTTGAAATCAACATTCAAACATATTGGTGGGAAAAAAAATCATTAAATTGACTTATTGTCTTTGCAAAATAACTTTGAAATGTCAAAAAAATAGCAAAAAAGGGTGCAAAAAACACATCTAAGGCTGAACCTACTTCTACTAAAATGCTTCTCAGTCACTCGTTACTTCTTTGATTGACACAAAAGTTAGCCACACAAACTAGACAAGTATGCGCAACTTATGTTTCCAAAACTTTTGAAAACGGACACAAGATGAAGAAGTAATAATCCGCCGAAGTTTACAATAACCAAAAAATATTAGGATTTTGAACTTCGAATTGCTCCCAAACATTCAAAACAACTTGGATTTCCATGAAAATTTTACCACAACAACTAGATTTCTAGAGGAACAAACCCCATTAAATTTTATTGAAAACAAACATTGAATGAAGGAGATACAAGCCCCCGAAGTTGCAACCATGACAATGCAATGTGCTAAACTCAAATTGAACCTGTGAACTTCGAATGGCTGTCACAAACTCAATTTGTCTTGGATTGATCTGAAAATTCTACCACAAATTAGACTAGTATGCGCAAATTTTCCAACAAGTTTTATCAAATTTGGACTGTGGATGCAAAAGTTACAGCACTTTGAATTGTACTTCCAAACTATGTGAGGCCACTTTTGAGCCCCTTGGGCGTTGAGGGGTTAAGGCTGGATCACACCGGGGCTTTTGGTGGCAATGTGAAGGTATTAAGGTAGTATGCTGTTAAATGGCACCTGACCTTAAAGCACCATCTAGAAGGTTTGTACATTTCGAATTTCAGTTGTGTACCTATTTGGATGGAGCGCTTTCAGAAACGAACTTTGACCCTTAATAACTTTTGCATACAATATTGAAATGTGACGTTGTTTGGTGCGTTGGAACCTCCTTTCACTTGCCAACTTGAATATGTGAAAATTTGACTAGTTTCATAATAGCAACTAGTCTCAGTAGTAAAAAGTGACGGTTTGGGGTGTACCCACCTTAACTGAGCTCTAAATGGTAACACATTTGTACATGATTGCTTACATATCCTCCAAACCTACATGGCAGCCAAGGTGGCATGGACTTGACAACGCTACTATGGCCATAAAACATTTATGCTTTGTTGGCCCACCTACAAAAGTAGTCCGTAACAACTTGGCAATCTTCTAAAAATGAAGATTTTAGGATTTGACAAACACTATTATCAAATAGAGCTCTCGATCGGCCATTACATAATAACACCAGTTTCCCAAAGCAAAAATTAGCAAGACCAAACTTAGAAAAATAAAAAAAATTGAAATTTTACAATAGGTACCTCACAACAATTAAGAAGTCTTTGTTGATGCGAGGGTGGAGGAGGTATAGGCAATATCTTTATACAAGTGGAGTGATGGGAGGAAAAACAACCCTTGTGAGATATGTAGATTGTGATTAGTAGAAGCTCAACCATTCATACCTAGTTAAGTCAAGAGCAAGAATTGTGTTTTATGTAGAACTTTAAACCTCATTTAGGCGTAGTAGAATAAACTTTTTCAAGAACCTTTGAACAAAGAAAAGTTGGGAAACCAAACTAACTTTCATCTTTAAAAATTATTTTGAGGTTTTAAGTCTCTAATACAAAGTAAAGAACAAAATTCAAAGAAGGATTGGGAGGATCATTTTCTAAGACATTTTGAAACATCTTCTTTGAATTTTGTCCCTAACTATTGATTTGAGGCTTGAAATATCAAACGGATTTTTGGAGATGAAATTTAACTTGATTTAACAACTTCTATAAGTACAAAATTTCTTGAAAAAAATGATTCTACTATGTCAAAATGAAGTCTAAAGTTCTACATTGAACACAATTCTTGTGTTTTGACAATGAGTGATCAACTCTCATCTTCAAATTGTCCCATATCCTTTTAGGATTCATGATGAAAAATGAGTTTCATTATAAAAACAACCTCTCTACCCTTTCAACAATGAACATTTGTTGGCGACAAATTATATTGACATCATTCTCAAGATTTGTAACTTCTTTATAATTAATCTTCTTTGGATTTGGTAAGATGATTTGCTAATTTTCAAAATCATTCACATTTTGAAACTTTGAAATTTTTTTTGGCAATGGTGATGTTTTGCTGTAGTGTACGGTCCCTCAAGATGGCTGAAGAAGTATGAGCCATGTAAATAGCGCGTAAGGTAGGTGGCTCGAATTGCAACCCACTTCTTGGAAGCATCCCTACAAGAGGCTCTGAAATGGACCCTAAGTGGGTTTGAAATGGACTTTTGATAATGTGAGAGCTTAATAAGGTTTGTTAGATGTTGGTTTATACTTCAAATATGGTTTAATAAGAGCCAGAATGGGTCAATTTTGAACTAAGAGTGGATACAAGCATTACATGTGATTTGGCTCTCGGGGAGGGCTGCGAGTTCCCAACTCGAAACCCCCCCGAGAACCGCCGATATCCGTTGTTTCCGGCCTGTGCTGACCTGGCCGAGAGACGGCCAAGTCAGATTTTTCGAAAAAAAAAATTAACTTTGTTTCTCAGTTTAAGGACTTAAAATTTTATTTTATTTTATTTTATTTTTTTCAAAAAAAAAAATCTGTCAGTGGCGTTCTTTAACTGCCGGGGGAACAGCGCCGGGAACGGCCCCGAAACGGCCCTTAAAATCCTGAAATCCCATCTAATGATAGGTGTCCACTTCATTTTTGTAAAAAACACATTTACGGCTGAACATCCTTTTACTAAAATGATTCTCAATCACTCATTAATTCTTAGATTGATATGAAATTTTAGCCACACAAACTAGACTAGTAGGCGCAACTTTTCCAATAAAAAAAATATTGAAAACATACCTTATATGAAGAAGTTATAAGCCGCCAAAGTTCACTATGATCGAAGAATGTCAAGATTTAGAACGTCATGAATGTCAAGAGTTGTTATTCCATTTTTTTCCAGAAAATTCACAATAAAAATGAAATTTTGGCAATTTTTGTAAAGCAAAAGTACATCAGTCGCTCATTGTGCATATAGACTGCAGTTGTAAAGAATATAAAAACACCAATGAATGGATCAAATGACAACTTAAAGTGTTCATGGCACTCTCTAAATCATGCAAAACACATCTTAATTCAGTTTAAGGTGGAAGCACCCAATACTGCACCTGTACCTAATCTTTGTTCCTAGATGGACAATAAACCGTCCCTAGACTTTTATTGAATGGTCCTTGACATGTGTTATAAAGTTTTCTCCTCTCTTCACTGTAATTGGGTAAGTGTTGAATTTATTAGAATTCAGCTTTGAGTCCACCTACAGGACCCAACTACATCTCATTAACTACAATTCACTTCCAGTGTGAGGTACATCATCATTCATTCATTACTAAATACTATATACTAGAATCACCTTTTCTACCCTAAAATTATTCTAGAATGAACCACTTTGGATGGGCACTTCTCAACATGAAAAGTCTGCATTACACTAAATTGCTTATAATGCACGATTTTCACAACATTTGTAGGGATGACTGTAAATGACTATGCAATTTTGCAACCTTTTCCTATACCTCACAAAGAATAGGAAGCCTCTATTGATGTGAGTTCAAGAATTTGTGTAGGCAATCTCTTTATACAAGTGGGGTATAGAAGGTAGAACAATCCATGTGGGATATGTTAATTTGGATAAATAGGAATTGTGGTGAAAGTAGAATTTGAGATCTCATTTTGGCATTGTAGAATAACTTTTTTTAGAAAACTTTGAACTAAAAAAGCAAACCAGATTTCATCTTCAAAAATCTGTTTGACATTTAGATCCTCCAATAAAAAGTTATGGACAAAATTCAGAGAAGATGTTTGAAAATGTCAAATAAAATGCCCCTTTCAACCCTCTCCGAATTTTGTTCCTGACTTTTGATTGGAGGCTCCAAATTACAAACAATTTTTTGGAGATGAAAGTTACATTGGTTTAACAACTTTTCTTAGTTCAAAGTTTTTTGAAAAATGTTCTTTTACTATGCATAAATGAGGTATGAAGTTCTACATTAAACACAATTCATGCGTTTTCACAATCAGTGATCAAGCTCTCATTTTCAAATTATTCCACACCCTTTGAGAATTCATGATGAACAATGAATTCCATTATAAAAATGATCACTCCAACCATCATTTAGTAGATATTGGTTGGCATTGAATTGTAATGAAATCCCTTCCAATATTTGGATTTTCTTTACAATTACTTGTCCTTGGATTTGGGAGGTGGCTTGTTAATTTTCAAAATCATTCAAAGTTTGAAACTTTGATTATTTTCTATCAAGTTTCACCTCTAACTACGATAATTGGGTAATTGGATGTGCAAGGGACCTGAGGTCCTTTGGGACGGCTGAAGAAAGTAACTTCTGAGCCATGTGAGAATTTCACCTGGTTAAAAAACAATTACGGCAAAAAGACTATTTCCTTCTTAAGCAAAGGTTTTATCTTTAAACCCAGGGAGTTTGCAAACACCAGGTGGGAATGAACCTTAAGGTAGTATGCTAAAAGTGAAAATGCTCTAAAAGAGATTATGATACAAAGGTACATTTTACTTTCTTCGTTGTACTAGCAGTGTACATTTCAGGAGGTGGTTGTTTTAAGTGACCAATGCATTTCAACTTCAAAAATTTGTAACTAATTCCTTGAAGGTCCAAAAAATATGAAACAACTTAGGTTAGGTGCGAATTCCTTTTTCCTTCCTATGAAAATTTACTGAAAATTGTTTCAAGGAGTTTAGCTTCCCTTTAAAGGCAATCAGCTCTTAAATGGTCGCTTTAAAAGCAGACTACATTAACCTAATTCAATGCTTTCAACTGTATTTCAACATACCTGGGTGATCTCACAGACGAATCTGTCAAATTGAAGCTCACAGCAACAGCTCAATATTCTTCAAAGCTCAGTTTTCTTCAAGCCAGGTCCACAACAATGCATTTTGGAAAGAGAAATCAGTGCTGCGGAAAGACAAATTGGTGGCGTACATACCCTAAACCATGTAATCCTTAATAATGTGCAGGTGTCTCCACATAGACAAGTGGTAAGTTATGAGGTAACTTTCTTTAGTAAGGCAACCTAATTGTTAAGACAACCTAAATACACTATTTAGTGTAATGAAGTATAATTGAACCTTCGATCCATTTATTAAAATGTTTCTTCAAAATTCTACACAACTTTGATTAATTGAAATCTCCACTTTGAGCTTCTCACTTAATGTTGTACTCCCTCTATCCCACTAAAAACCTCCAATTTAGGCACAATCAGTATCCCATTAAAAAAAACTTTGTTTACTAATTTAAACCATTGAATGAACGTTGGCCCGTATTGAATGACCTCGTGGGGATAAGTGGCAAGCAATCAAGGAGCCTCGCACATATGAGGCACCTTCTACTTGTTGTGTCCTCAAACAATTGTGTTGACGATGGATTTGATGATCACTTAGGTGCTATGTAGATTTGTTCATGAAAGGGGGCAAGTTTCTTTGTTGCGGTATTTAAATTGGAAGCCTATATTTCGACAATCCCATTAAATCATCAAGAATGACGAGCTAATAGCATTCATGAATGATGCTCAAATATGACACTTTCCACATAGATTTTGGGTGCCTGAACGATGGCACCTTAGCTAAAGATTTTATATAGATTTAAAGAATGGGTTACTAATTCTTGAATGTATATATCATTGACACAAAGACTAAAACTATAGTTAATTCTTCGTAAGGAAGATTTTTGAAATTTTATAGTGGAACATAGGGAGTATCAATTTCAAGTGTGACTCTATCTATTATATGACCAAGACTCTACATAGACAACCTGATTGCCCAATCTTATTTCCCATAATTATTAGAGTCCACCCAAATACCTCTTCTATATGGTCTTTATTCTTTCAAAAACCGCCATAATTGCCTTGAGTAATTATCTTCTTGAGGATGGCATTTTGTGACTTTCATCCATATTCAAAGTATACATTGTGTTACAAACAATAATCATTGATTTATCTTTAATCCTAGAAAACTCAAGCCTTAAGCCCATTTGTGGATGTCTAAGTTCATCTGGAGTTTTATACTAAAAACTTAACAAGACCTGTAAAAACATTCTTTCAAACATTATTGTATGTTCACATCATGGAAAAGTAAATGGTACATAGTACTTTGACTTTGTGGCCTAAATGCTATGCTTGGCAAGCCATATTCACTACTGAAGTGGGTATAGTAGGTTAAAACAATACAAAAAACACTTTTTGTCAACGATTCCTTCAAAACCAAGTCTAGTAGGCTTAACTGTCTTGTCATTTAAAGGTTAATGCATTAACATTCCAATTCCTATAGGAATTAGAGTTCTTGTTTACAATAGTTTTTAAACAAAAATTGAAGACTTATCAAGAATTCCTAAATCTTTCAATCTACAGTCATGCTTCTTATTTTGACAAAGTATGCAATGAGTTATTTTTGTAAAATAGGGTCCTGTATCGTAAATTTGAAGTACATTTTGATAGTGAATGACTAAATTGGAAGTATTCCATCTCTTTGATACTTCTAAAAATTGGTGGAAGTATGTGTAATGTGGTCTTCAATATGTGTTGTATTAGCTTCATTAGATGAGATTTCCCTTGCCTACAACACTGCAAGTTCCTTGCAACTCCTAGTCTGAAGGAATACGACCACTATTGTAATTTAACGTGGCTGAAAGACTGACACATTAGATAATATAAATTTTAAATTTAAATTTAAATTTTTTAATAATTAATTAATCTAAATCTAAATTTAAAATTTAAAATTATTTAAAAAAAATTTAATCCGACCAACAATGGCCGGTTCCCAACTTGGGAAATTGGCCTAAAACGGTCCTCTAGTATGGCTGGAAATCATCTAATGATTTGCAAATGGGAAAAAGTAATCAATAGGGTCAAATTCAACATAGGGAAGAATGATTTAATTGACAAAGTTGTAATGAGTCTAATTCAACAAAGTCTTATACATCTTCTATTTTCTCCAAAGTTGACAATTACTTGTAATCTCTACAATTGGTAATACAAAACATGTAATAACAATACAAAATGACTCATAATAATTTTCTTTTTATCCAATTGAATTCAATTCCATATATATTATGTCTTCACCATTGATTCTCCATAAATCTAATCTAGATTTTAAACTCTACACACATATGTTTGCGAACACACCTTTCCAAGACATTCATAGACATTCATAGTTCATTGAATGTTTACCATCAAATGATATTTTTTTCTCCCTTTATAGGTTCAAAACTAAAAATTAGTTTCAATCTCCAAAATAGTTTTACTTAAATCTTCTATTAGTACATGATTCTTCATATTTCATTTGGTTCATATTTATATAATATGTCTACTTTGCCATTTGGTTGTCTATATTCAATTATTTGCAATATCAAATTGACTAAATTAACATATGAATATTGATTTAACAACAAATCAAATTGGCAAAATCTAAGGAAATTAATAAATCTCCAATATGATAGATTTTGTAATTCAAAATCCATATCTTAGCAAAATTCTCCAATAAACAACAATTAAACTCAATTAAAATGCTTGGATATTAGGATAAAAGAAAAGATTCTTGGAACTTCAACAATTAATATCTTCCAATCTATATCAACATTTGGTCAAATTTTGCGAATTTATTTCCACACGGGCTTTACAAGGGTAATACAAGATCCTATAGTTAGATTTTTAAAAATATTTTTATATCTAGATTTCTAGATGCACTAGAAATGGCAATTTTGAGTGGTTTTTGAGCAAGAAATGGTCTTGAAATTATAGGAAATAAACAAATTAATTTGAAGTCCATTATTAAAATAAAAATGACTAATATAATTGTCAATTTCTTAGTCGTACATGATGTTAGGGTTTCAAAAATATATGACCAAAAATAGTAATTTTTCTTCTCTAATATCCATACATTAGATGTTTTTTCGGGCCTCTGAGAGATTGCAAGTTATAATGCTGTGATAACTAGGGAACATAACTACTGCAGTGACACCGCAACGGTCCTACATGGCCGAGAGGCTACCATCTCATTTCTCAAGGAAAAAAAATTGAATTTTTTTTTGACAGCCGTTCGTTCTTTCACTGTAGGGGAAACAATGAAGGGAACAAGCCTGAAAACGGTCTTCCAAAGGCCCCAAATCATATGTAATGGTTGACATAAATAGCATTAAGCTCATCTCTAAGGAGTGGTTTGAGTGCTCTATTATCTTTCCAATCCTTCTTTCATAGACAATTCCAACATTGAAAAGGCAAACAAATCTTTACACACATCAAAGAACTAATAAGCAAGGCTTAGGTTTCCCATTCAAGTATTCAATTATTTCCATGAGTAAGGATTGTATGTGAAAGCAAGAAAGAAAGCACAATTCTAAGTCTTTACTCTAGGAAAAAATATGCTCGTTTGAATTTTATGGAAAATGACAAGCTTTACTTGTTGATGCTCCACATATTATGTTTGGTCCTCATAAACATGCCTTAAACTTGCACGCTAAACTCTAAGTCATAATTCAAGTATATAAGTGATACTTTGTACTTCACTCTTGTGCACTATGAATTGACTAAACGTAGATTTGTCATACCTAATTTTGAAGTAGTAGGATGGAATGTTTTGGGAATATTTAAAGGGATTAGAATTTTTTTTTTTACTTTTCATACACTTTAAGCAAGAATCAAACCGTAGCTATGCCAAAGTGGAGCTCAATTGATGTAAATTTTTTGTAATTGATTACAAAAAGACAATTTGATCTTGTTGTCAATGACAAAAGTATCAAAATTTTGAAATTTAGTAGGTAGCAATTCACCAGTTTTATCTAAGCAAAAATAGAGGATTCACCAAATCTTACACACTAGTGTAGAAAATTATTTAATTTGTGGGTATCTTTATGTTGCACTTGATTGCCACATTTTATTGTAAATCACACATTCTTGTAATCTCTAAAGTCCTATTGTCCCCTCAAAGAACAAAAAAAATTACAATAAATCAAAACAAAATCTTCAAATTTTTTGTTTCTTTTAGAAAGTATTTTTGTCTATATGGAAAGATTTGATTTATTATGTTTGGACTAGTGATGAAAAAAGTATGGATAATCTTGTTCATTAGATAATTCTTCCTTCAATGTTGCATTCATTTCTATAGTTCTACTTAAACAAAGAATAAAAATCAAGTGTTTGGTCTTTGAATTTTTTTAATCCTAAACTTTCAACTCAATTCTTCAACACAATTTTTTTAATGCATTATTATTAGTACAAAAATTTTAAGTTAAAAAGATTTAAAGGTTTTAATACTAGTCAAATAAGGTGCCAAAAAAATGGGGTTTTTCATTTTAATAAAAACACCTTGTAATTCACAACATCAAAGTTTATGAAATTTCTTCCACACATTCTTATAGTAGTCTAGTGTAAGATGATCGAGACCTACAATTAGATATGATTTTTTTTTTTTTTTTTCATTTCAAATAAAAAATTCACAATGTCAACGTTTATGAAATTTCTTTTATACATTCTTATAGTAGTCTAGTATAAGATCCTACAATTAGATATGCAATAAAAACAATTTCTAAAGATTTTTGTAATTTACAATAGGAATGATAATTTTTAGTGGAATTTGTATAGGACAATGCACTTGTTGTTGGGAAATTGTGCAAAAAATTGTGTCTCCTCATTAGGCCACCCTCCTTGTCAACACATTTTTCTACATAATCCCCAAAGACAAAGGGTATTCCTCAATATAAACTGCCCGCCAAATTTTTTGGGAAATGAAGAGGTGATAAAGAGTTTTTGGATGAAAAAAATACTTTTTGCCGCAGCTGACGGAAGGTTTGATTACTGTATGTTTCATCCTCGCAGAAGGGTGCAAGAGACGTTTTTTGTTAGTGTCGAGGCTGCTTCCTCGTTCTGGCCTTGGCTGAGTGCTCCTCGAGGGTGTCGTCTCTCGAGCTTCTCCTTCTCCTTCTCCTCTTCCTCGGTTCCTCGGTTCCTCCGCCTCCTCCGCTTCTTCTTCTCGCGCAGTCTTCTTCTTCACCCTTGTGCTTGCAGGCAGGCGCTCCGCTCAAGCAGCAGGATGCCGCCGACGCCAATGCAGGAGTCGACGTCCTTGCAGGCCCCCCTGGCGCCCCCGCCCCCTAGCGACGATGATGGTCCTGCCAACTCCGACGAGGACCCGATGACCTTGACGCCCTCGCCGCCTCTGCCTCCCGACCCTTTCCTGCACGCACCCGTGCTCACGCAGGAACAACTGCTGCACCGCCGGGCCTCGCGCCTCCGCCACCTCCTTCGCATCTACCGCGCTCAGTACTGGGGCCTCCTCGAGGAAATGCGCTCCAAGTACCGACGCTTCTATCTCCGCCATGGAAAAAGCGGATGGCGTCGCGACGCGGGACCTGGCCCCAGCGGCCTCGCCCGCAACGACCCCGATCTCCCCCCGGTGGAAATGAAACGGCCCCATGCTCCGGAACCCCCGGGGGGGTCCGACGTCTCCCGCTGTGGCGCGCAAGGCTGCCTTGCCAAGCCTCTGCTCTTGAGCAGCTATTGCTACACGCACATCCTGCAGGAGCCCCGGCAACGCCTGTACAAGCCCTGCTCTTTCATCGTCCGCAGGTCCTTCACTCGACTCCTTGACCTCCATCTGGCTCGGCCTGTCCTTTCTTTCTGTTGGTTCCCTTTTCTGTAGCATGCCATTACTACTTCTGTTGCATCATGTTGCTAAAACCTGTAGAGAAACCTTGTTGCTGCAGGGGTAGTGGGAAGAATGCAAATGTTGTGTGCCAAAAGCCTGTGCTGCAAGCGGTATCGCCTCCCCTTTGTCCCACTCATTTCCAGCAAACTCAAAAGCAGTCGGCTCGCTCGTTACGCAAGGCAGGCATTGTCTTACCGCCGGGCTCTGCCAGCAATTCTGCTCCCAATCTGCATCACTTTGTTGCTGAGTACGTTCGTGTCATTCTATCGAAAAGACGTGCTCTTCGAATCGCCCAGGGACGAGGGGAGACCAGTGTCGCCACACGTCGGGAACTGACCCAGGGTTTGATTGCTGGAACTTCCAAACAAGGCGCACTGCAGAGAAATGCCCACAAGACGGGTACTGAGGAGCAGCAAGCTGCCGGGATCGCTCGCGCTGGTGAAGCCAGCAGCAAGCCAATTGTCGTGTGAATAAATTTTCGAGAACGTACTTTGTGCATGTTTATATGGTCGAATTCAATCGCTAGTCCCTGAACCTATAACCCATGGCAATCTCCTTGTATTGTTGCCGTGAATCTTATTTCGGGACTCAATACTCCAGAGCGGCAGGGTCATAGGGTTCCAGATTCAGGAGCGTGGTTTTTCCGGAGGCTCGTCAGTCTTCCACATTCGTACACTCAATTGTTTACGACCGTTGCTGATCCGTTGTGTGGATCTAGCACGCTGCTCAGGTGCGAACTCTCTTGCATTTTTTTCTTTCTTTCCTTGTGTGCTTGTAGAAGCTGTCTGGGAACGCAACAATTGAACAAAATGTTAATCATGGGGGGTTCTTTTCTGTCAAAGTTAGGGTAGGCTTTCTTCAAACGCCCGCCTCTGAATCTTGAGTTCTATAATTGGCGTTGTGGAGTTGACGCCAGTGGGTTTTAGGATTGGCATCGAGCATTACCCTTTGAAAGCTGACAGAATCAAAGCATTTGGTGCATTGCGTACTGTAGGGCTTGGAATGTCTTTTGACGTCTATCAGCGGTTGTTTGAATGTTTCGTTGGCGAATTTCTACAGGGGGAGTAGGTTCCTTAAAAGTGCATGCGGCAATCTCAAGCTGATATGACTGTCAGCGAGCGTGGAGGCGATCGCAGAACAAGGGGCAATTACGGACAGCAGCGGCAGAGAGCTGCTAAAGCTTGGCATCATCTGCATTGAAGATGGAGATAGGCTCACATTTGAAGGTGGCTAAAAACAGATATTTTCTGACCTAGTTGAATTCTTGTCGAGCACCTCCCGTGATGGTCTCATGAGGAGAAAGAGGAATGTCCATGTTGAACGTGATGGCGCACGCAGATTTGATGAAGTTGAACAAACTTGTCCACCTGATGAACTCTTCCTTGATGTCTGCAGCTCATGTCCTCTTTTTCTATGAAACTTCGCAGAGTATGGATTTCGACTAGCTTTGTTCGGTGATTATGAGCGCTCTGCATGCCGTCGAACTGTCGTCGAAATATCGTTCATTCAACTCACCACTTGTCCTCTAATGAACTTGATTATCCTTGGCAACTAAAAATAATATAAGTCATCAAACACTAAGAGTGTAGTCTTACAATGTATCTCTTAACCCCTGAACGCCCCACGGTACCAAAAGTGTCCTCACGTAGTTTCAGGTCTAATTCATAGTACTGTAACTTTTGCATTTGATGTCCAAATTCAACAAAACTTGTTGCGAAATTTGCGCCCTCTTCGAGTCTGGTGAAATTTTCAAGATGTATTGATTTTTCATAAGCCAATCAAAGTTCCGAGGTCCAATTTGAGTAAATGAACTGATTTTTTTTTATGTTCTTTTGGTCACTGCGTTTCTACTATTGACTTGGCAAGTTCACTCAAAAATAGCCAAAATACACTAGAATAGATCTAATGGAGTCAAAGTATCATTGGTTTTAGAACGCCATTTTTAATCCCCCTCCCTTTCTGTCCACAATGAAAAAGTCATTGAAACCTAGCACCAATTTAAAACAAGGTGAAAAATGAATTTTTAGAGTTTACCTTTTTTGAAGAAAGTAACTAGCCTACGCTTTCTAGGAAGTATGAAAGAAAAAGAAAAAGAACTATGCTTTGACCTCATTCTAATTTTGTATGCTCTCAAAACACCAAGCAACTCTACAAATCATCTTTAATTTTGTTGGATTTAAAGAATTTTGTTGATTTAGGTATTTTTGAAGGTTTAGGGTTTAGGGTTTAGGGTTTAAGAAAAAAATGGAATGATTTATTTTTTATTATCATAGAGTTGGGATGCATCCAAGCTCAATGAAAATAAAAAATAAAAAATAAAAAATAAAATCGGGAGTGGAAGTTTGGGTTGGGACATAATTGTATCATTGAAAAAATAAAATGGGAGTTCGAACTTGTATCATTGGAAAAGAATAGGACTTGAGTGTGCAAGGAAGTAGGAAAAGAATATGGGGAGGATGGTGGTGAAATTGGGAGACTTGGAATTTATTTTCATGAAGTCAAGTGTGGGAGTGGTGAAGGAAAAAAATGGAATGATTTATTTTTTATTATCATGGAGTTGGGATGCACCTAAGCCCAATGAAAATAAAAAATAAAAAATAAAAAATAAAACCGAGAGTGGGAGTTGGAGTTGGAAAAGAATTGTATCATTGAAAAAATAAAATGGGAGTTGGAACTTGTATCATTGGAAAGGAATGGGACTTGAGTGTGCAAGGAAGTGGGAAAAGAATATGGGGAGGATGGTGGTGAAACTGGGAGACTTGGAATTTATTTCCATGAAGTCAAGTGTGGGAGTGGTGAAGGAAAAAAATGGAATGATTTATTTTCTATTATCATGGAGTTGGGATGCACCCAAGCCCAATGAAAATAAAAAATAAACAATAAAAAATAAAACCGGGAGTTAAAAATTTTAAGGGAAAAGAAAAAGTTGAAATGAAATGGGTTTGAGAGTGACGGGAGTTGGGGTTGTGGTCGAGAGTCTTCAAGTCCCGGGTGACGCCAAGACCTGGGTGACAAAGGGGGTTGAGACAACCCAATACTTGAAAGTTTTTTTGACGGGATTTGAAGCAACAGGTGACGTAGTGAACTGGAATATGGTGGTGGTGTCTGTAGTTGTCACCAAGCGTCGGGAGTCATCGGGAGTGGTGGCGGGAGTCGTTAGAACTTATCGGGAGTGGTGGTGCCAAGAGTGGGAGTGCCGGGAGTGGGATTGATGGGAGTGGCGTCGAGAGTGGAGGTGTCGGGAGTGGGAGTGACGAAGTGACGGAGGCGCGGCATGGTGGCGTTGGGAGGTGCGGCACATGATGGCGGTGTATGTAGCAAATGGGTGGGTGCCGCATGACTTAAGGTGGTCTTCCAAAGATTGGGTTATCAGGAATGCTCCTTCAACGTGGGATGGAGGGGGTCTGCTGAATCCCATAGAGAGTACTATGTGGGGGAAGGGTTCCTCCAGGATCCACTGCTACCGTTCACAAGATCTTCAAGAAAGGGGAGGTGGGAAGTCTACTCGGTGCTTACGAGTGTCGATTGTTTCGTTCTACACGTACTTTTCCTCGAGTACTGATGTGATCGTTTGAAAACATGAGTGGTGGTAGTGGGCGTCTCGGGGGTGTGATTCACTTTTGCGAAAGCTTAGGAAAACAAAGTTTGAGGCTAGAATTTGTGCGATGGGAAGCCCGGCGCCGTTGTGCTCCTGCTTCAAGTGTGTCCTGGTCCACGTTTTCTAGGTGCAATGGAGAGCGAGAACGTTGACGACTATCCCGAGACGTTGCCGTGTCCTGTTTATCAGGGTTTTGTGGCGTGGAGGGGTGAGAAACGTTTGAGCAATGATTCTGATGCCTGGTCCCTTCGCGATGACGGTTGTTTGAATGCACGCCCGGTAAACCACGATGCTTGGCTTTCCTTTGCACATTTGTTGTGATAACCTAGTGATACCCGAGCGGGTCACGTCCCTTGGGGCATCCCGCCTGTCAACGTTGTGAATTTATTTTGTTCCCATTTAGTCCGTCGCCTTTGTTGGTGGCGGACGTGGAGGGTTGGTTTTGTGCCAATACGCAAGCAATCGCGTAGCGTGAATTGTCTGAGCCGGTTACCTTATTTCGGGAGGCGCTCGCGGTGTTTCGCTTTGGCGGCAACCACTTACCGCATGGAGTCAAGCTCTGCTAGGTCGACCCCATTGCCTTCGCTAGCGTACCCGGTCCCTTCCAAAGTTCTCCACCAACGAGCCTAGGGAATCGGCGTGATGTGAAGCACGGTGGCGGTCGAGGGGATTACATTCAGGTCGGAATGCGAGGAAATGCGGTGGGTTCTTGCCGACGTCGTCACTGGCCGAGGTGAGGTCCCACCCGTGAATCCGAAAGAACAAAAGTGAACTGCACCCCTCTTTGGAGGGGCGAACTTCGGGGCGAGATGGATCCGGGACGCTGCGCATCCCATCACTTTTTAGAAGGAACCGTAAGGGGGGGGGGCGCGCGCTTGCTCTCCTGACCCTTCACCGCACCCGCGACGAAAACTGTTGCGCGTTTGGGCGGGCCTTGTCGATCGGATTGAAGCGCAGCTTAGGACACACCCACTCCTTTCGAGGTCAGGCGCGACACCGGCCTGGGTCGCCATGCTAGTGGAGGAGACTCCGACTAGCTGTGGTCGGGACGAATACGAGTTGGGAGAGCGCGCGCGTTCCTTCCTTTGGAGTTGTCTCCGGGGGGTTTGGGTCGTGGAATTACCTGGATGCGTGGCTACCTCGGGGCGTTTTGGTTTGGAAGGAATAGCTTCCTAGTTGATCCTGCCAGTAGTCATATGCTTGTCTCAAAGATTAAGCCATGCATGTGTAAGTATAAACTCTTTTGTATTGTGAAACTGTGAATGGCTCATTAAATCATTTATAGTTTTTTTGATGGTATCTTGCTACTCGGATAATTGTAGTAATTCTAGAGCTAATACATGCACAAACTCCCGACTCCTTCTGGAGAAGAGACGTATTTATTAGATAAAAGGCTTATGCGGGCTTGCCCGGTGTTGCGGTGAATTATGATAACTTGTTGAATCGTACGGCCCCAGTGTTGGCGATGTTTCATTCAAATTTCTGTCCTATCAACTTTTGATGGTAGGATAGAGGCCTACCATGGTGGTAACGGATGACGGAGAATTAGGGTTCGATTCCGGAGAGGGAGCCTGAAAAACGGCTACCACATCCAAGAAAGGCAACAGGCGCGCAAATTACCCAATCCCGACACGGGGAGGTAGTGACAATAAATAACAATACTAGGCTTTTACAAGTCTAGTAATTGGAATGAGTACAATCTAAATCCCTTAACGAGGATCCATTGGAGGGCAAGTCTGGTGCCAACAGCCGTGGTAATTCCAACTCTAATAGCGTATATTTAAGTTGTTGCAGTTAAAAAGCTCGTAGTTGGATTTTGGGTCGAGGGAGGGGGGCGGTCTGCCTCTCATGGGTGTGCACTGGTCCACTCGACCTTTCTGCAAGGGACGCGCTCCTTGGCCCCATTAAACCCACCACTCCCACAGTTGACTTTATAGAAATAAATTCCAAAGCTTCCGGTTTCACCACCATCCTTCCCATATTCTTTTCCCACTTCGTTGCACACTCAAGTCCCATTCCTTTCCAATGATACAAGTTCCAACTTCCATTTTATTTTTTCAATGATACAATTTTTTCCCAACACCAAGTCTCCAACTCCCACTCCCAGTTTTATTTTTTATTTTTTATTTTTTATTTTCATTGGGCTTGGGTGCATCCCAACTCCATGATAATAAAAAATAAATCATTCCATTTTTTTTTCCTAAATCCTAAATCCTAAACCCTAAACCCTAAACTCTAAGTCTAGTTGCAATTCATTTTAATAATGTAAGGGTGGAAGTTGAATAGCCCCTTTATAAATAAATGTAATCATGGAGGTTATGTAGCCATGGTTTTTAATTTAAAATTTTGTGGTTGTCTATTTTGAAACCAATCAATTTTAAATTAAACATTTTGCTTAGCAAGCTTGAAGGTTAAATTTTTTTTGGAGTAATTTATTCAAGCTCTAGTTTTAGTCTAGTTGCATGTCAATTTTTGATAAAGTAAAGGAAAATGTTAAAAGTCCCCTTTATATTTTGCTAAAATCATGACAAGTGCATATTCATGGTTTTTTCAAAAAAGTAAGTAGTTTTCTATTCTTAGAGCTATTTATTTATATTTCAGCAAACTTGGATGGTAAAATATGTTAATTACATATCCAAGTTACTATTTTATAAGGCCCCTCCCACCCTTCCCTTCCTTTACCCTCTAGATTAGAAAATGTTGAAAATTAATTCAACCACAATTTGGATGTTAATAAAACCTTATAGCATAAATTCTATTACCTAGCCTTGGATGGAGATGTCTATGTTTTAGGTTTATTGGAGGAAGCTGGAACACCACATACTTGTTCCCTAAAATATGAAGGGATGACAAGTAGAAAATTGGTACCAAAACTCAATCAGTTAGAAAATTAGACTATGATTGAAATTAATTTATAGATATGGTACAAGTTTAGGTGGCCTAATTTGTCCCTTCTAAAGTCACTATTGGCCATGGTTTGTGAGCGATTCTCTCCATGACCAGAGATACTAATTATTTTAATAATACCATTCCATGACGGCTAGTTAAGTAGTCATGTTAGTGGATTTTTAGTTCTCCAAGGAAGTAACTTCTGGCATAAATGACTTAATTTGAATCGAGTTGGTGTTTTCTCCTTCTTTTCTTAGAAGCTAGGATTTTTCTCTGGTTATGGTGGCACTATGCCCTAACTTGAAGCTCATAGTATATATAGATGGCCTGAACCGTGGATGAGCCCTCTCACTTTTTGGGTGGTATTTACTTTTTGCATTGGATTTAGAGGAAGTTAGGGTGTGTGGAGAGAAAGCAAGCATAGATGGCATCCTCTCAGGTCCTCTGTTCTTTGCCTTTGTGATTGATGGTGATCTGCAATTTTTAAGACTAATATCAGTAATATGATTGTCTCTTTCTTTTATGTGAATTGTTATGAGATTTTGCATGGTATTTTTTCTTCTTGTGATTGCTATAACACACTACTGTGAGCTGAAGACACCTGATATACGTTTTCTAACTAACTTTTTGTTCGTTGGATTGCATAGGTGTAGGTGAGGTTTATAGCCTCTTGGATTAATTCACCAATTTGCAAAAATATTTTATCCAAATTTTTTGGGACAATATTGTTATTGGGGTGCTAATTCCTATCGATGATAGGACTTAATATATGGCATATGTAGTACAAATTAGTCTTAGGAATTTTGTAACATTGTACCTAACCAGAACATGTACCATCATGAATCTGGTTTTCTAAAAAGATTTTCACTTGGGCCATCTTATCTGTCTGATTTATCTTCTATAAGAGGTTGTGATGATTTGATGTGATGTTTTAGATTTGCTATTTAGCAAGATATGAGATGTCTCTATCTTGAAAAGCTATTTTATATTTTTTTTTTGTCTTGATTAGTTTGGGATTTTGTATAGAAAGCTTAGAAAAGGCCTTGTTATGAGGCTGTCCCTCCCACCCACCCAGGTTGCCTAAAACCCTAAACCCTAAACCTAAAACCCATCTAAATCCTTGTTCCCGCTCTCCCTTTTGAACAATCCCGCCAATAAAACCCCTCTTCCAAGATTTTGGACTTCTCAATGCAAACAACCAACTCCTGGATACCAAACAGATAAAGCAGCACATCAAAATTTCACTCCAAAAAAATCCTAGGTTGTTACTACGTTCTCAAAAGTAAAGTCATGGCAACGTATAAACAACTTCACGAAGGCATCCTTCGACTGTGACTTGCCGAGGTGTGGAGTCCAATTATTATTTAGCAATGATTGGAGGTCTGGAGTCGCAGCGATCTGGCGAAGTAAGAGGCACCAAGGTCCTTTCTCCCAAGCAAATCCATCACGGATCACGCATGCATGTAAGGGTTTCGGTGGCGCAAAGACCGGCTCATCGCATACCAATACGATGTCGCCGCTTTCTTGCATCCCCATCATGCCTGCCACTCTTTAGGGTTTCAAGTCTCCAAGGATCGCTTCCACTTTAGCCAATTCCGCTTTAGCCAATTCCTCTTCAGAGCCAGTGCAGAGCGTTCAACATACTCGCAGAGCAAACGTCCAACACAAATGCATGACACATCGCATACCCTGCTCACATACTCCCGGGTATCAGGGTATCGGATATTTGGGGTATCAAGGTTATACTCCTGGGTATCGGGGTATCGGGTATTTGGAGTATCGAGGTTATACTTCCGGGTATCGGGGTTCACTGCTTGGTCATACTCCTACACAAAGATCAATACCACGAAGGTATTACAAGGTATGTCAAGGCCGGGCTACACTGGTGTGATTCTTTAGAAATGACAGTGTGACAATGTGATGGCCATAGAATCTTGTTTGTTATTCATTACTTTGTGTCGGGAGCTCTCCCAATGAACATTCACGCTACGTCATTCTTAGTTTGATCATGTCTGTCGGGGTATTGTTTGATGATTGACTGAGCACCCTCTATTTTTCTATGCGGAGATCCCGTGATGAATATGCTCCTTGCGTCACTTTTGGTTGGATCATGTCCATCGGGGGATCTTTTAATGGCTGTACAACCTTGCTTGTTACTCATCACTTTGTGTCGGGAGCTCTTTTGATGAACATTCACACTACGTCATTTTTGGTTTGATCATCTCTGTCGGGGTATTGTTTGACGATTGATTGAGCACCTTCTATTCTTCTGTGCGGAGATCCCATGATGAATATGCTCCGTACGTGACTCTGATTTGGATCATTTCCATCGTAGGATCTCTTGATCACCGTAGAACCTTGCTTATTACCGATCATTTTGTAAAGCTTAGAAAAGTGTAATGGTGTATTTAGCTAGAGGCCCTTGTACGCTAGTGTACCTCTTTAGAAAGGACAGTATAATGGTGTACCTAGGGGCCCGATTGCATTGGTGTAATTCCTTGCGAAGGAAAGTGTGATGCTGTACTTGGAGACCGAGTTGAATAGGTGCGATTATTTTCAAAGGACAGTGTGATGGTGTACTTGAAGGCTGGATTGCATTAATGTTTTTTTAGAAAGGACAGTGTAATTGTAGTGCCACGAAAATGTAGGAATAGGGGAATTACGTAGGAATCTAGATAACGGAATAGATATTAGTATATTTTTTTTTGTTTTTATAGAGGGAATTTAGAAGAATTATCAAAATTATTGTTTAAGATAATTAGAATAATGGTTAGGAGATAATTTGATTAAGGAGAGGGTTCTGGTTTCCTGTTTGTACCGGAAACCGGATCCGGATTCTGAGTCAAAACTGGAAGTTATCTTTACTTTACCGCAAGCTTCAAGGGAAAGACTCAGACATCGTCAAAGAAGAAAGCGCCAGCTGGTGGGAAGGCATCAGCAAGTAGAAAACAACCACCTAGGAAAGGATCCGCCAAGCATGAGGAATCTTCTTCTAAGCGACCTAAGAAGTAGGTAGGAAATTTCATAGTTAGGCGTAGGTCAGTGGGCCGAAAACCTAAGTTTTGGGTAGGTAGGAAGCTATTAGTTAGCTGCTTTTGAGTTGGATGCACCTAAACATCCGGATCTAGATTTTTCGGATCTGAGATCCACTTTTTGCAGAATCTGCCGCGTGGTGGGAAGTCAATGGGTGGAGGATAAGGAATGACACCTGTCATTTTCCTATCCTTTGCTTTATTCCCTGGGGACCTTTTGGGTTGGTATTTAGAAGCTGACCTTGGATGGTAGCCGGGGGCATCATTTCACTTTTGTTTCTTTCTCCTTTATGCAAAATTTCAGCTTTCTATTCTATCATGTGCTAAGTCTGAAAAGTCTTGGTATTGTGTTAGTGGGTTTGGGGTGTTGAATCATCACTTGGCCAAGGTAGTTGTATTTGTAGAGATAGAAAACAAGAGTGAGTCCCCGGATTCTGTCTGAATCCGATTCCGGGAACTAAAGTGGGTTGGTAAGAGGATTGCGTGTACTAGAGGAAATTTGAGTATCATTTGATTGTCTTAAGAACTTCCGTGTGGGATAGCCACTCCTAGGTTGGATGAGATTTGGTAGCGACCAGTCTTGGGTCAATTGAAGAGTTGAGAGGTCCTGCTGCACCCGGAAGGAGGAATCAAATTGGTATTTCAAACCTTTCAGTTATCCGGTTCCAAGCTCTGCCTAGGGATCTGAATTTGGGTAGAATCTGTTGTTGTAGTATTGAGAGGTTGGTGAGGATTCCTTGCGTGACCTGTTGGACTGGATTCACATCCGGATCAGTTGTGAGAGAATAATTGCTACCTATTGTGTGTCTTGTGTTTTGTTGTTTAAAGTGGAACTTCAGTCACTCTAAAACATTGAAGGGTAGGATTTACGTATCCTTCCAGAATCCCAAGAGCGGACCCCTCTGAGATAGAGGTTAAACTTCATACTTTGGTTACGGAAAATTGCTAGATCCGGATCCGGACCCGGAAGAGGAACAAGATTCTGACACTCCTTCCGGTTCCGCATACGTCTAGGTAGACATTCTTTTATTTTCTCGGATAGGGAGAGGAACAGAATTATGACACTCCTCCTTATTTTGAGATGGTGTTTGGGTTGTAGGATTTGAGAGGAAATAGGTTTAGTGACAGTTGGCAAGTGTAAACCATTTCCTGTCTCAGATCCGGTTATAGTATGTTTTTGTAGGCTTCCGAATCCAAATCCGGTCAACCTCAGGAAACTACAGATAAATCTCTAGGGAACGATATACGAGTCATCCTAAAAGTGTTTTTAGTCATTTTTAAACGCTTACTAGGACAATTGTGCTTTCTTGTGCTACGACAATAATGGTGTATTTAGAAGTTGGGCTACACTGATATAACTCTTTGCAGAAGAAAGTGTGATGGTGCACCTCAAAGCCACGTTATACAGGTATAATTCCTTACGAAGGAAAGTGTCATTATGGTGTATTTCAAGGCAAGGCTGTACAAGTGTAACTTTTTAGAAAGGATAGTGTAATGGTGTTTTTAGGGGCCAGGCTACATTGGTGTAACTTTGTAGAAGGTTAGTGTAATGGTGTTTTTAGAGGCCGAGCTACACTGGTGTGACTTTTTAGAAAAGACAGTGTAATGGTGTTTTCAGAGGCCAAATTGAATTGGTGTAATTCTTTAGAAAGTCCGACAGTGTAATGGTGTATGTCGAGGTCAAGCGGAACTAGTGTAACTTTGTAGAAGGACAGTGTAATGGTGTTTTTAGAAGCCGAGCTACAATAGTGTGACTTTGTAAAAGGACAGTGTGATGTTGTACTTGGAGACCGGGCTATAGTGGTGTGATTATTTAGAAAGGACAATGTAATGGTGTACCTCGAGGCTAGGCTACACTAGTGTGAGTTTTTAGAAAGGAAAGTGTAATGGTGTATGTCAAGGCCGGGCTACACTAGATAGTGTGATTCTTTAGAAAGGACAGTGTGACAGTTTGATGGCCGTAGAACCTTGCTTGTTACTGATCACTTTGTGTTGGGAGCTCTCCCAATGAAAATTCACTCTGCGTTATTTTTAGTTTGATCATCTTTGTTGGGGTATTGTTTGACAATTGACTAAACACCCTCTATTCTTCTATCCGGAGATCCTATGATGAATATGCTCCCTGCATCACTTTTGGTTGGATCATTTCCATTGGGGATCTTTTGATGGCCGTAGAACCTTGCTTGTTACTGATCATTTTGTAAAGCTTAGAAAAGTGTAATGGTGTACTTAGCTAGAGGCCCTCGTACACTGGTGTACCTCTTTAGAAAGGACTGTGTAATGGTGTACCTAGGAGCCCGATTGCACTGGTGTAATTCCTTGCAAAGGAAAGTGTGATGCTGTACTTTGAGACCGAGTTGCATAGGTGCAATTATTTTCAAAGGACAATGTGATGGTATACTTGAAGGTTGGGCTGCATTGGTGTGTGTTTTTGGAAAACGATAGTGTAATGGTGTTTTTAGAGGCTAGACTACATTGGTGTGATGGTGTAGAAGGACAGTGTAATGGTGTTTTTAGTGTCCAGGCTGAACTAATGTAATTCTTTAGAAAGGACAGTGTAATGGTGTATGTCGAGGCCGGGCTCAAGTGGTGTAACTTTGTAGAAGGACAGTGTAATGATGTTTCTAGAGGCTAAGCTATACTAGTGTGACTTTGTAGAAGGATAGTGTAATGGTGTTTTCATAGGCCAAGCTATATTGGTGTGACTTTGTAGAAGGACGGTATAATGGTGTACCTCGAGGCTGGGCTACACTAGTGTGAGTTTTTAGAAAAGACTATGTAATAGTGTATGTTAAGGTCGGGCTACTCTGGTGTGATTCTTTAGAAATGACAGCGTGATAGTGTGATGGCCATAGAACCTTGCTTGTTACTAATCACTTAGTGTCGAGAGCTCTCCCGATGAACATTCACGCTACGTCATTTTTGGTTTGATCATCTCTGTCGGGGTATTGTTTGACGATTGATTGAGCACCTTCTATTCTTCTGTGCGGAGATCCCATGATGAATATGCTCCCTACGTGACTTTGATTTGGATCGTTTCCATTGTAGGATCTCTTGATCACCATAGAACCTTGCTTATTACTGATCATTTTCTAAAGCTTAGAAAAGTATAATGGTGTATTTAGCTAGGGGCCCTTGTACGCTGATATACCTCTTTAGAAAGGATACTTAGTGTAATGGTGTATGTTGAGGCCGGGCTGCACAGGTGTAACTTTTTAGAAAGGATATTTAGTGTAATGGTGTATGTTGAGGCCAAGCTATACTGGTGTAATTATTTAGAAAGGTTAGTGTAATGGTGTTTTTAGAGGCCGACTTACACTGGTGTGATTTTTTAGAAAAGATAGTGTAAGGGTGTTTTTAGAGGCCGACTTACACTGGTGTGATTCTTTAGAAAAGATAGTGTAAGGGTGTTTTTAGAGGCCGACTTACACTGGTGTGATTCTTTTGAAAGGACAGTGTAATGGTGTATGTTGAGGCCGGGCTATACTAGTGTGACTTGTAGAAGGATAGTGTAATAGTGTATATCGAGGCTGAGCTACACTGGTGTGATTCTTTAAAAAGGACAGGATAATGGTGTATCTCAAGGCTGACTCGAAGAAGGTGTGATGGTGTATCTCTACTCCCACGATGCATTTCTCTACACTTTAATATACCCTTACATAGTTACATTGGTGTAGCTCTCTAAACCCAAAGAAAGGTATAACGGTGTATTGGTGTCCACCCACTGCACCTCTAAACACTGTGTTACACCCTTTTGTTTGGTGTAGGTCCTTATTTGAAGGTGTAATGGTGTATTGTTGCTTCCTTTTTCGCAAAAGAAGTATTTTTTGATGTAACCAAAAGAAATGGGGCCTTCAACCCCCAAGTTATTGGTTGTTGTAAAATTCCAGGACCCTAAGCTTCCTATAACTTTTGAGAGTCAAAAAATTAGAAGGGATGCTATACACTATTAGAAAGAAAAGGAAAAATCTACTGATATAAGTCTTGAAATTTTTGGAATTGGGCAAAAATTGCAAGAGATATTGGTCGCTAAAGTTGTGGCTTAACGACAACCTTCCACCCCCTGTAACTTTTGATGGGTAATGAATTAGATCTTGGGCCTAGTATCATTGTAAAGAAGAGAAGAAATCAATCAAGATGCGCCTTGAAATTGGTGAAATTGAGCGAGAACTGCTTGAGAGATCGGTTGCCAAAGTTGTGGCTTGAAGCTGTGAAAATGGCGACCACCCTAGCCCTTCTAACTTTAGATAGGTAGTGAATTAGATCATGAGTCTAGTACCGTTGGAAAGAAGAGAAGAAACCAGTGAAGATGAGCCCTGAAATTTCTGGAATTGGACAAGAATTGCTTGAGTTATGAGTCGCCAAAGTTGCTTCAAGTTGTGAAACCCGCGACCTTCACCCTTCCACCCCCTCTAACTTTTGATGAGTAATGAATCAGATCATGAGCCTAGTACCGTTGGAAAGAAGAGGCAAAATTAGTCAAGATGTGCCCTAAAATTGATGGAATCAGGGAAGAATTGATTGAGATATCCGTCGCCAAAGATGCTTAAAGCTATAAAACCAACGAACTTCAAACCTCAATAACTTTTCAATGGTAAGGAATTAGAAGTTGAGACTTATACCGTTGAAAAGAGGAAGAAAAATCAATCAAGATAGGCCCAAAAACGCACAGATTAGCAAAAGTCGACCCAGATTAACAAAGGAAAATTACACGGTGTATATCCCTTTGTTAACTAGTGTCTTGATTTACACTGAATGCACCACATTATCGTCACTTCTTACTATAGATGGAGTCCATTTGTTGTTTCTTTTCTTCCCTTTGACATCTGTTAGATCTTGAAGTGCAGTTACTTTCCTCGGCTCATCTACATCATCTGGTCCATTTCCAATACTAACTTTCGTTTTTTTAACTGAAAATTCTATTGCAAGGGTAATACTGCCTCTTATATTTTGTTGTGGGCTTGATTTCTCTGGAGACTAAGCATGACAATCCTTGTCTCCATCAAGGTGCCCTAAGTGTGCAGACTCTGCAAACAAAAATAACAAGGTGTTCAATGAAAGTAGTATGCAACATATCTTCATGCAAAGATTTGAGAAACCCTAGTACTTACTTTGCCTAAACTAATTAAGAGTATGATGAGCTTGTAGAACAATTAAAACTACTAAAAGACTCACTTGAAAGAACATAGCCACCAGAATCTGTCATTACTTTTTGTCCTCTAATAGTCTTCTTTTTGGTTTTCTCTTCTAAAATGATGTCTGCACCTGGAACACAATCAATCATGCATATAAATGCCCATACATACATAAACATTGAAAATATTACCATCTTCTTATACGCAAAACAGAATTTTTGGTCCCCTCAGACTTACAGAATGAAGTCCCAAGTCCCCTAAACCTCCAACCAAACAGAAAGCTCACAAGAATTCACTACTGAACCTCTATAATTCACAACACAAAAAGCTTCTACCATTCATACGCCAACTAACAATGACAACATCCAAAGTAACACTATGAGACTATGACCATCCCACCCCAATAAAGCCAGCTGCTCACCTTGACCTCAAGAATACAAACTCCATGGGAAAAAAAACCCTGGAAAACATCCATCATCTAGCTAAATACTAACAAAAAAACAAAGTCTTAATAGCGCCCAACAAACAAAACCTAAAAAGTAGATGAAAGTCATCAAACAATTCAACAACATTCAAGGGTTATGTGAAGTATCTAATGCATCTAAATTGATGTTCTGACATGAAACTTTCACCAAACCATCAGTTGTACTAGATGGTATCTTAGAATCTTTGTTGAAAGGTTGTCGGAACTTATAAACGCCCAATTCTTCGTTTCCAACATGATTATTGGTTTCTGAAAGTTGGGGAAGAAGAGCTTTGTGCATCATACTACTCTTATATGGAGAGTCGACCTCAATATTATCACGTTCGACTTTGGCAAACTCTGCACTTGGTGAATGACATAGTGCACTGTGTCTACTGTGACTTGGCTTAATGTGAGAAAAGAACTCATCACCTTGGTTGTCGTGGTAGGTAGATGGGCTGAAAAAATCTTTACTATCAGTAGCTCTTAGACTGTACCTTCCCCATACTATCTTGAATGCACTTATAGATCCCAATTTTGTTTGCAGTTGTGTAGTCTCAATGGAAATCTCATTTGTAAAAACAAATATAAATGACAAGTGTGAAGTAAAACAACATCACTTCAGGGAAGTAAAGGACTCTTTCCAAAAGCTTGTTTGTCATTGGAAAACACACAAGTCCTATTGAGTAAAAAGAAAAGCACATGAGTCCTTCTATAAACAACAAAGTCCTTTCCTAAACACAATAGTCCTTCCATAAGCAACAAAGTCATTTCCTAAGCACAATAGTCCTTCTATAAGCAACAAAGTCATTTCCTAAGCACAATTGTCCTTTTAGAATAATTTATAATGACCCAAGTGCTTCCAAAAACAATCTAGTCATTATAAAAGGACTAGAGTCCTTTGCAAGACCGTAACAGTCCTTGTGAAAGCATCGTAGTCCTTTAAAGTAGGAGAAAACGTCCTTTGAAAAACACTATATTGCTTTTGAAAGAGCATAGCTATAGGCAAAAGCAAAATAGTCCTACAGATGAAGCACAAGATTGCAAACAAAGGACCATATAGTTCTAGATAAGAAAAAAAGTCATACTGAACCCCCCAAAGTACTTTTGAAACAATAGAATATGATTTGAAAAATTTGAAAAGTGGCAAATGAACCTCACTTGCTAAACCAGTGGAAGTTGACTTGATTGAATTCTTCAATGCTTGGATTGTGTCATTCCTTTCAGCCTCTAAATTCAAATCACATGCCAACTGCTTCAAGTCATCATCTAGTTCACTATTGCCCCAACTTGACCACCAATCTGGGTGGAGTCTCTCATTACACACCAAGCATTTGGTGTGTGTTTTCAAATACTCTATCAAACATGTAAGGTGATAGCAATGCTTGCAGCTAGTAAGGAAGACATCATTGCAACTGTACCAACATTTGCAGCAAGCACAAGGCATTAAATGAATAACATGGCGAGACAAATCTAAAAACAACTTTGGAATGGCAAGATGTAAGATGGGTTTTGGCCACAATGACATCCCCCCTCCAAGACGCATTTCTGCTACTTGATTGGATAGGGCTTCATGTTCAACACTGAATTTGTTGACCTGCATGGTAGCTCACACAATTGCATCTTCTAGGTCATAGTCTTCTGATTGGGTGTTTGTGAATATTTTCTCCCCTTGATATGCAATCTTCCTCAAATTGTCACATAACAAGTTAGCAATGTCCACCTTCCGCATCATTGTGTCCAAGTCATCATCCACAACTTCTAATTCATCTTGTTTTAGAAGAAGCAACTTTAGTGGAGAAGCCTTGTCGTCTATAGTTTCAGCTGCTTCCACTTTCCCTTGTAGAGTTTTCAACTACAGAGACAAAAAAACGAAATTCAGAGCCCTAAACCCTTGCCAAATACAATCATAGTAAAAAAAGCATCTTATGTATAAAGGAACAAGTAGGATAGAAATAACTTTCAGTTTGAAATGAACTTAAAGAATAAACAAAGATCTAATCCTGCAACACCACTTTGAGTAAGATTTGAAATCCCAAAAGCATATGAACTATGAAGAACTTGAACCATTCTTTATTACACCCTAAACCCTAAATTTTAGTTTCTAGAATGTAGCTTAGATTCAAATCTTACCTTGGATGATAATTGGGGAAAAAAAATTTAACAATTTTGGATAAAAAACAATTCTCCGAAATTGTCATCCTCAAAGTGTTAAAGCTACATGGTAGTGAAGCCCAGTCCAAAAAGATCTCAAGTTGCATACCAAGATTCACATTGATTTACTCCATGAAAATTCATGAGCAACAGGAACATCAAAACTTTCATAATTGATTGAAGATGTTGTTATATAAGACCCAAGCCAATACACTTAGTAAGAGCTGGAAACACTCTACTTTCAAAACCCTCCCACTATATAGATTGCGAACTCTTCAACGAAAAACAAAAATGCCATTGATCTTGCAATGTAAAATTGAACTATAATCTTAGGGGGATCATTTAGAGTGTCCATTAGAAACCATGTGCAAACAAAACTTTGGACCCCCTATATACTTTTTGAATTTTAAATAAAACAAAATTAAAAAAATTTGAATAGATTTTCCTACTTTGAAAGTTTATGTTTTGAATTATTGATATTTTATTTGTTAATAATAATTAGTTACAAATTTTTGAAGTAAAAAGATACACTGTAGAATTGAAAAATAACTTTCACACCCCTATATTATATAAAAAAAAATAGTCTAAAAAAGGAATAAAAAATTCCTAAAAATAACTCATTATTGAAAGCTCATTTTGAGTCGAATATTGACTCAATGGTCATCTAAATGTGTCTCTATAATTATTTGAGTTGAAAAACATGCCATTTTAGTTCATTTTCAACCTCTTCTAGAAATCATTTCATATTTTATTTGAGTTGGAAATTTTGGCAATAGAAAGCTATAGTCATTATTAAACAATGTTCAAAATTTTAAGTTGAAATTATAGTTTATTAGAAACTACTTGTTCGCACATGGTTTGTTATAGTAGAACTAAGTGCATCCCTCGAGACTATAATGTTGAATTGTTGGCTTACCTCAGTTGAAAGCAGGAGTCTGGATTTCTTTTTGGCGTTGAGCTCCTTTTTTTTCTCCTCCAGGTCTTTGGCTTGCTTTGCAAACACGGCATTTTTATCTTGTATTGAAAATTTCAAACCCAACAATTTGTCTTGATTGATTTTTCTTTTCCTTTCAAGGGTTGTAATTTCATTTTTTGTTGTCTTCCAAAACTCAGAATTTAACCCTATTAATTCTTCTACACGGGCAATGTCTTGTATAGACACGAGAAAAGGACAAACTCGTAGCGGTGAAAGTTGTGCAGGGTACTGAGAGATAGGAAAAGGTCTAGTGCTCATTGTATTTGAGAAGCTAGGGTGATTCTGAGGAAGATTGTTGTCAAGCTTGAATCTTTCTCCTACACCACTGTTCAAACCTCCAGTTTTGTTTGATAAACTCAATGGGATACGAGGTTCACTATAACCTAGTAAACTACCCAACCTTGGAATCATCGTCTAAACTTAGTTGATGGCAAAGAAGAGACTTCACTATCGGACCATCCCATTTGTTATTTCGACCCGAGATGTCACGTTTCTTTCTTCTAGCCATCTCTGTAGCAGTCATTGCAACAACTTTGGCCCAGTTGATTTCATATTTTTTCTTCTCTACAATGTAGCCCTTCACAATCCAACCTTGCACCTCGTTATTTGTCACCTCTTCAGTTCCAAACACTCTCCAATAAATATTCAATCGACTTAGTTTGTCTGACTGAGGTAAATGGGAAGATATAAGCCTACAACCTTTTTGTCCAAACAAAGAAAACACATCTTCATAGGTGACATGTTCAATGGTGAGTTGCTTTCTAGGATTGATGCCACAGTTGTGTAGCTTTTGCACGTTGAAAAAGAACTCTTCATCTTGGTCAGCCCAAGCCATCTTTGGCCAATCTTTGAGAGTCTTCACTTCT
The DNA here is from genome assembly GCA_947034895.1 of Rhytidiadelphus loreus. NCBI lineage: Eukaryota > Viridiplantae > Streptophyta > Bryopsida > Hypnales > Hylocomiaceae > Rhytidiadelphus > Rhytidiadelphus loreus. The sequence continues at coordinate 47,574,522 of OX344761.1, read as the reverse complement.
GTCTTCGTCATCTACAAAACAACAACAAGCCACAAGTGATTCAATAAAATCTTGAAATTTGAAATTATAAACTCACATAACAAATGTTAGAAGCAATGTTGAGGCAAATGATAAAGATTTAAAGACGTATCCATATCATTGCACATACTTGCAAGTTCAGTGATACTCTACCATTCATGAAATTTAGCAATCAAATGAAGTACATAATGAGAACAAGGCATAAGTTTAGGAACCATACCGCTAGAATGTTTGAAATTGCGAAGTTGCACCGAATTTCAAAAGTGTGATTGTCCAGTTCTTGGCCCGGATTAGTTCTCAAATTGTCAACACAAGGGCAATATGGGACACGAAGAGCGGATCAGCGAGAAAGTTCTAAGCCTTCTAAGGCAATTAGGGTTTCAGGGAAAAAATCACTCCGTGCTGCTTCTGGAATACAAAGAGAAGAAAACTTTCTAAATGAAACACATGTAGGTTTGTTCCACAAAATAAAAGAAGATTGTAACCCTAAACAACTCCTAAGCTTTCTAAACCGATGAAGCATAACTAGTTTACTTAGAAAAAAACAAATGCCAAGGGGACCATTGCATTCATTAGAGAAAAAATGAACCTTATGGAGGGCCTTCTAAGTTTGACAAGCAAGTCTATATGTGGGTTGTAGGAAGCTACTTGGCAGGACAGAAAGTTTGACAGAAAACCATCGCTATCTTGCCCAAATTTCCTGAGGTAAAGAGTACTTGCAGTGAATTCAATTTCGTTTTTCCCTCCCTGGTATGCTTATTTTAATTGCTGTTGATTTTCCTTGTGTCAGTCTGTAGCATTAGTTTATTATGTTTTTGTGAATTCATACCATTAGTTTATTCACTTGTCGAAATTTTAAAGTCTTTGTGGATTCTGGTACTATTCAAGAACAGTGGCTCATACCCGGATGCCATCGCAACCAGGGTTGTCATACCGGACGGACGTCCGGTTCGCCCGTCCGATAGAGGTCTCGCCCGTCCGATGTGGTCAACACTAAAGTTGACTTTTTTTAACCCTTAAAGGACCGTCACTATGTTTTCACCAAAAACTCTCTAAAACTGTCATTTCTAGTACAACTACCAAAATTTTGATAAAAAACTTTTTTTGACATATCTAACTGTAGGATGTTGACATGTTATATTATATAGTATCAAAAACTTGTGGTAAAAATTTCAGACATTTCCACTGGGTGGATTGCAAGATATAAGCATTCAAAATTTCAAATTAACTAAAATCATTTTTTTGACCCTGCGAAAAGCAGGGCAGCTGCACTTCACAAGCTCACATTTCTATGAAAAAATGACCTAAATGGTGGTGCTTCTTTGGATTTGTTTTCCTAGACAAGTTGGCCACATGCTTGAAAAATTTCAGATCATTTGGAATAGTACAACATATAGGAAAAAAATAGTAAGTAGGTAGTACTAGAGAATGATTAAAAATACTAAATTATTTACAATTTAAATATGGAATTGAAAATTTACAATTCCAATGGTCGAAATGTTGTAATAATGTATGTACATCCTATAATTTTATTTTTGTCCAAGAATATTGAAAATTGGATAAGATAAAGGATGTCAAAGTTTATTTTAGAGCAAGAAATCCAAAACTGCCCGCAAACAGAAAATCCTCATAATCCTCATAATTTTTTACTCATTGATCAAAACCGAATGATTCTAAGCTTTTTGCCTTTTTCTGTATATCAAACTCTAAAAAATCAATTTCAAATCTAATTAGTTGTTTGCTACTTTGTTTACTACACATTCACAAATTCACAGAAGTCATACAATTGTCTTGATGGAAGAAAGACCAAATTGCATATTACAAGATTTTCACCATATGTCCGTATCTTTATGTATGAAATGTGTAGCAACCATGAAATACACATGCTTGATGCTCTTCTAACCAAAAATGTGTGGTCTGCCTATAAAACTATCACATACTAGAGCTCAAAAAGTGAAAACAATATATTATGTCCGATAACAACAGTCGGGCATAGTCCAACAGTGAGGTGCCTTCCTCAAAGTGTCTAGAACATCAGACACAGATGCCCTCTTGCCTACATCTATTTTCTAGAGGCTCAGTAGTTGAATCCTCAAATGCTGATACTGCTCTGGGTTTTTGGTCGTAAAATACTTTGGATCCCACTCTTCTTTCCAAATTTGATATGCTATCCATCCAGTTGCATATGCATCAGCAGCCATGGAGTAGAAGTGTTTTTTCTGCATGACTTCAAGTGAGGTCTTTGACCCCTTCTCTCCATACATGTAGAACAACTCAGGGGCTGCATGTTTTCGTTGTTTTTTCTCCCGTTGGAGCTCCTCCATGGTTCGATAACCATACCTTGATGGCTCCTTCTCTACAACTCGACCAGAAAACCCCCAATCGCAAATCCCAATGTACACTGTGTTTTCTTTCCATTCATCAAAATGGAGCAAAACGTTGGATGGAATAATGTCATTGTGTAAATATTTTGCTTCATGGCATTTTCCCACTATGACAAGCAATGATAAAGCCAAATTCACGCGGTTTCGGCGATAAGTTGCAACCCAACCGAGTTCTTCCTGCGTCAACTCTGCATCATGTTGTCTCGTGATGTCATCCACATCCAACGATTCACTCACTTTTGAGTTGTACTTGGCCAAGAAAGAAATCAAAGACCCTCCATTCCACCATAGCGTATAGCCTTCCATTGTTTTTGGATGGATGTACGCAAGTCTTACGATACCAAGATGTATCACTGGACACCCCCCCGCCTCGCTTACAATAGCTTGGCGCTTCTCCTTCTCATTCGAGGTCTTCAAAGTCTTCCCGGCGAAGCAAATCCAACTGGGAATGCTTTGTAGTCTCGTGAGCACCACCTTCCTCACAGTCCCATATGATCCAGTCATAGTTTGATTCGGCATGGGATTCACTTTCACGCAACTTTTCAACCACTTGAATGTTCCGCTCACACAATGAGCTCGTATTTGGTCTTCAAGCGTCGCTTTCCATGGTGCTTGTTTCTTTCTACGCGAGGAAGAAAATTGTTGGGAGAACTTCTGAATTTGGTACAATCTTGAACCAAATTCCTTGTCATGCGTGTCCCAATCACTACCATCATCTTTCTTCTTCGTGTGATAACACCAATTCGCCACAATATTGGTGGTCAGCTGCGACACTTGTTTATCCAACCACTCAGAGTGCAACCAGTAATCTTGATAGTTGTTGAATCGTTCGGATGCTCTAAATTTGGTCTCCAACTCTCGCCGCACTTCAGCATTCAACTTGTGGTACCCTTTTTCGTTGAAATTCCCGTATTCTCTGCACATCATTCCCACACTTCGTTGTGTGTAAAAATTGACTGCTATTGCTCTAGCCTCGAGCTCATATTCGTGAGGGGGCATGTCAGGATTGGGTTGGTTTTTACGCTTCGACCTGCTGGATGATGAGGGATTGGATGACCCTGAAGCCCCTGACACATTCGTGGCTGGAGGCACCACCTCAAAAATTGCATCCAAGTCTTCAAACACCGAGCGGTGACCCGATGACCCTGTCGTACGCGCAGTGTAGGCGTAGGTATCTTTAACACCACAAAAGCGTTAAGATGACACGAGTTATCGTCCCAGGGAATTCCAGATGTTGTCGCGATAGATAAGGGTCCGGAACTACGGATCTACCCGGAAATGACAATCCGCAGTAGGATCCGGCACAACACAAACCCAAGTTCCGGAAATACTGTCTTCCGGAATCAAATCCGGATCCTCCCTGATCCGGATTTCTACTCTCACTATCCGTCACACCGGTTTTTGGTACCTCTGTTTTATCCTCAGAGGGTCCTCACTTGCTCTTTCCGAGGGGTGGGGAACATCACCACTCAAGTAACACACATATCAACTCCTAAACAATAAACAACTATCCGTCCTCAAAGTTCTTAGTCCGGTAAGGAGGAAAGATGGTCCCTCTCACAACATTCCGGGTGGCCACCCGGAAGGTAGGTCACGCAGAGTTACACCCACACCCGTCTTTACTACAACGACACTCAGCTATTTTCCGGATCAAGCTTTCACCTACTCCTGAGGTTGGCAGACCTTCCGGTGGTTTGGGAATATTCCACTAGGCGGTTGCCGACTTCCGCACGGGACTCCTCCCGAGTTCCCGGACTAGCTCCCTGACCACTACCGGATCCCACCGGATCACCGTTCCAGCAATTTAAAGGCACCACGCACAGCTCCTCACTCGTAAACTAGACTCAACTGCAAAACAACCACGGATAGTTGGAATCCGGAACTAAAGGACCTACTTCCTAGCTGTCGACCGCTCTTGAGGTTGGCAGACCTTCCGATGGTTTGGGAATGTTCCACTTGGCGGCTGCTGACTTCCGCACGAAACTACTCATGAGTTCCGGATTAGCTCCCTGACCACTACCGGATCCCACCGGATCACCGTTCCAGCAATTTAAAGGCACCGCGCGCAGCTCCTCAAGTTCAATCTAAACTATTCTGCAAGTTACCTTCAGTCGGATCCGGATACCAACCAATCCGGATTCCTACCTTGCACACTCTCCCGGATATACCCACACACAAGTAATCAAGACGCGATACGCAAGATAATGATTCCCAAGGTGTTTATTCTTGGGTGCTCAGATTGAATGACACAAAATGGAATGACAGGCCACAAGCCGGCCCGCCCTTAAAAACCAAAAACAACACGACCAAAACGGTCCAAAGAAAAAGCGGCCAACGGCTAGCTGAAAATCCGGACAACGGCCAAGTGACCGTTCCGGGAAAAATGGAAAGCCGTTAAATTCCTAGAAATCCGGAACTACTTAGCGTTCCGGATCAGCGGGTCCCACATCCGGAAAGCCCGCGATGAAGACAAAATACTAAAGCTAACAATCCAACTACGCAACCTAGTCATTTACCCTTCCGTGCCTTCTTCGCTGACGTTCCGCCCTTCGTAATCCGGATTGGCGCCTTTGGCCGGATCTGCTTCGTCGGGGTGGACTTGGTTGCGGATCGGGTCCTTGGCGGACCCGGATCCGTCTCCGCATACTCTAACTTGGAAGAGGAGTTCGTCACCGCCTCCTCTTCCTCCGACTCGAGAACCTCCACCGGATCGCTGCTGTTCTTCCGCCGGGTAGCCTTCTTCTTCTCCAGATCAATGAACTCGATGGGAGTCGATGGTGGCGGCCGCGGAGGAGTCTCCTGCTGCATGTGGATGAACTCCTCCGGATGGGTCCGGGCCGGATTCTGAATTCCAACCGGATCCTCCGTCATCGCCGTCACGTCTGCAGCGGGATCCTGGAGAGGTGGGAAGAGGTTCACTGAGGTAGTCCGGGGCGTCAGAACCGGATCCGGAATCTTCCTTCCATCCGTAATCTCCTTCTACACCGAGGATCTTCCGGGCTGCTGGGCCGACGATCGTTCTCCCAAGTTCAGCTGTGTTGTCTCCGGGAACTCACCTCTAGGTATTTCCGGAAACTCCTCCAATCCGCTGAGTGGATCGAAGTGGCCCACCAAGTGCCGCATTTCCTTCAATGCGACCTCAATCCGCGCCTCGAACTCTACCAATATCTTCACAACCTTGGTTCCGGAAATGTGGCCTTCCCGAGTCATCTGGTTGTTCCAGAGCGCGGATCTGGTGATGATATCCGTTGGCGGGTCGATCAGGTCTCTCAACTTCCGGACCAACTCCGTCGCATCCGTCGCTCGTTTGTTGGCGGTGTGCATCTCCCTCTCTGCCCACGTTGCGCGGTTTTGAAGATGGTCGCGCTCCGCCTCTACTGCCCGGATCCGTCCCTCCAACAGGCGGATCATCTCCGGATCCAGTCTGCTCTTAATTGCCTCCACGATCTCCGTCTCGTCTGCTACCTTCAACACTGTGCAGACTCTCCGGATCAGGGTGGCCATCCGTTCGTTGGCAGTCCTCTGACTCCGCAGCCAGGAGATCGTCGACTCGAAGATATCCAGTTCCGAATCAATGTTCCGGGATGGAACAGCATCCGGAAGCTGGTTCTTCCCTCTTGAATCCGGGTCCGTGCTCTTCCGGTGTGATTCGTGCTTCTCCGGTGAGTCATGCTCCAGTTCCGGTTTCACGTCCTCTTCCGGCTCCTCATCCGTCGGATCCGAATTCGGAGGCAGTCCGTATCGGAGAAGGCTATCTCCCTGCCGGTAGATGATATCTTCCGGACTACTGAGTACCTCCTGCTTGTGATACAAGTGGAGGAGGTACGGACTGATGGGACTGGATTTCTTTCCCACCAGGTTTCCGGAAAGCTTATCCACTATTGACTGGATAATGAGCCCCCAGCTAACTGGTCTAGGGGCCGGTTTCCCCCTTTCCCCTAAGGCCCCGAATACCGTGTTTGCCAGCGTTACTGTAATCCGACTGGGCTTTTCCGGATACAAGATGGGGCTCAAAAACTCTAAGAGTCTCTGGTCCCTAGGGTTCCGGCAGTCGGAGGCAATGTATCCCTCCTTCGGATCCGCCGGGTTCCGGAATCTATCCGCGGCGAATTTCTCTGTCCGCCCGGCCCATCCGGATCCTCTAGAGGATGCGAAATAGACTCCGGCCCATATCTCTGCTGTCCAGGACTTTGGACGACCTCTAACGGTTAGGTGGTACTGATTCGGAGCGCCATAGACTAGCTCGTCTATCATCTCCTCGCTCCGGATACTCCAGGGTCTCTTCAAAAACCCCAGGCACCCCATATCCGTCAAGTCATCCTCCAGCATCCGGTGGTGTTCCGGATTCTCAGGGATTTCCGGATTGATCATCCGGGCCGCGATCCCTGACTTCCGTACACTGGGTCCTGCCATAACTACTGCCATACTCTATCCTCACTTCCGACTCACTTCCGCTAAGTTTCCGCTAATCTTCCGTTAAGTTTCCGTCGCCTGATCCGCTAAGTTTCCGTTCTACTTTCCGGTGCAATCGGCACCGGCCTCCCCTTCTCTCCTTAACGCGTTCCTATCTCACCACACTTTCACTCACTAAGCGCCATCGCGATAATCATGCGGAGAAAGAGGGAGAATGAAGCAAACAGCGGGGGTTAAGTAGCTTTTCGGCCTGGCGTTCCCGCAAGTTCCCTAGCCGGACTAGGCCCTAGGGCCTACTCGGCCAAAACTTTCCGGTTTCCGGATTAGGGTTAGGGTTTCCGGATAGGGTTTCCGGAACCGATTGTAACCCTAATTACAGTTTAAGGTTTTCCGTAAAGCCTCTAATTTCTATTTCCGGTTTTAGGCTTCCTATTCCCTACTCATTACAGAAATTTTGAAAATTTCTACTCTATATAATTACTATTGTCTATTATTTCTGTCAATGTAGATAATGCGTACTCCCACAGACCCACTCCCTTGTCCTGCCATTGTACAATATTTCGGAACCACCAAAGTTTCGGAGAAAATAAAAAAAAACGGGTGCTATATGTGGGCCAAGCCCAATCACCCACCAAACTCACTTCCAAGGGTCGCTTGCGCAAACAAAGGTGTGAGGCGTAGGGCGTGGACTTGGCAAAGGAAAAATGAGGGAGCACATGGGATTTATAGTCCCCGCCCCTCCCACGTCCGCGCCCTGGCCCGACACGTCCCCGCCCCTGCCCGAGCCGTCCTCGCCCTGGCTCGACACGTCCCCGCCCTGGTCCCAGACGTCCCCGCCCTGACAGGCAGATTTGAGGACTATAAAAGTCCGTCCCCGCCCCATTAGTCCCCGCCCTGCGTATTCCAAATCCTCCACCTCTTCATTGAGCTGGTCGTTGGCGTTGTGCAGGGCCCTTTACAGTATACAAGTTTTTGCCAAAAAAATTCACAATGGCAACACCACCAAGAACCAACAAAGCTGAACGAGACAGGACTCGACTAAGGCAGGGTAACAAACATCGGAAGAGGTTACATGTACTTCGAAACCCCGAAAAACTGGCATTTAGGGGCTGGAATGATGTGCCAGAACCGTGGAGTTTCGAAACTTGCATCACTTACATAGAATGGTGCCACATTGACAAGGCCTTCCCTAAAGAGCGACACAACTACCACCGCCGATTTCATAAAGCGAATTTGAAACACTGCATCGATGAGGCCTTTAAACAAAGATGCATCGAAGTATACCAAGTGTTATACGAAAAACCCACTGTGAAAAGGAATGAAATTCACCTTTTCATTGCACGAGGTGTACATGCGGAGGTGAGATTGAACAAGCGGGTGGATTGGTCCACTTTGAAGGGCACGCCAACCACAGCAGATGGTATCAAGATACCAACACCAGCAAATGGAATGATTCCAAGGGGGGTTATGAGATATCCCGAAGGAGGGCTGGGCAGGGTCAACACACGTATTGAGCCGCCTGACACATACAAGACGGCGGATTCTACTACTGACGATGACTTTGATGGATCTCATGTTGTGGTGGAATTAACCCCTAGAGGACAACAACGTGCATAAAGGAGAAGGGCGCAACGTGCACCTCGTGAACAACTTCCAGAACCAAATATTCGTGTACAGGTCCAGGGCCCCATTGAACCAGTACTTGGAGTTGCTCAGGCGCAATTCCAAGCACCTGATGAACCAACTCTTGGAGTTGTTGATGTCATGGCTGCTACAGACACCATACAAAGCTTGAGGGTGCAGTTACAAGACCGAGGTGATGAACTACATTCTCTATATGAAGATGTGGGCAAGTTACGAGAAGACATCACGCTCAAAGACAGAGTAATTGCTCAACAAGCACGTGACATAGAGGAGCTTCGGCAAGCTCTACAAGCAGCACAAATGATGAACGAAGGTCAAGATCCACGAGGACATGCACAAGGACCTCCTCGGGATTCTCAAATTTTGAGGCAAAGTGCTCCAGGTGATGCTGCCATGTCTACACAAGAAGATTCATTGGCCTTTCCCGAAATAATGGCCACCGGCAACGTACCAATGCAGACTGAAGTTCGGGGCATGGGTATGGACAACAACCTTGAGCTCAACAACTTGCGAGGCGAAAATCAAACATTACAAAATCGTTTGCATGCCTTGGTGGAGCAGTACTACCAGTGGAAGTTGGCATGCGTGTTCACCGTTGACAAGACACGACAACTGGTAGCAGAGTTCAAGAAATTGGACCACTACTACAGTGAGCACAATCAAGAAAGGGTGTTTGGCTTGACTTCATGGGCCCTTGTGGATGATCTTTTCAGTCCCAACATAGCAATCATTGAGCTTGATGGTGGAAAAACAATCATTGATTGGTCCAAACACAATTGGGATTTCAAAAACCAACTTGGGTCGAAGGTCGACTATAAAGGCAACCCGTTGTTGGAGTGGCCAAATCCTTCAAGTTTTGTGCACGACGGGACCACATGTCCCATTTGTATGAATCCATTTGGCCCTGAAGGTGGAATGCAGTTGGGCACGTGCAACCATGTATACCACCTATTTTGCCTCATCAGTTTCATGATTGTTCGTCGTCGGTGCGCAATGTGCAAGGCTCCCTTCCACGAGCGCTTGTACGAGTTGTTTGGCTTGGTCCCATACATGCCACCACATTGGGAATACAATGCCACGAATGCCCCAAATCACCGTAGAATGTGGGGAACAGACTTGGTGTGGAGTTGGAAATTACAAATGACATCGTTGGACAAGACACAAGTCGCTGCTGAATGTGGTTGGGAGACTGACCCCGATCAAATTGTCCAAGTCTGCCACCATTTGATTCCGATGAAAGACAAGCATAGCCAAGGACGACGGAATTTTTTCTTTCAATGCTTCAATGGACATTGGGATGAGGTTGGACTCAAGTTTCAATTTGGACCTCACCCTCGGCGATGGTTATGGGGCGTTGATGGAGTTCGAGTCACCGATGACAATGGAATTCGTATTGGGGAGGACCCTGACATGCCCGACCCCGCGGAGCTTGCTCAATTATCGGAATCTGAGTGGAGGGAAACTTTCAGAAACGAAGGGTTGGATTTTTTGCTTGAACAACATAGCCCGGATACACGCCGAGCTCTAGAGAGTCTCAAGCAATCACAAATCATGAGGGCCATTCTAGAAGAAGACGGACCAGCGAGGAGAACTCGGTCTGCGGTTCGTAGACTTCAACTAGGCTCCAATGAAGATTTTCCAATGCAACGCGGCGCACACGACGACAAGGCTGGACCTAGTGGCACTGCAAACAATCCAATGAACATCGACTGAGTGCATTTTTTAGTGTGCTAAACTAGTAATTACTAATTAACAAAGCATGTTTTGCATATACAGTTATAGACTTTGGCACTTATCATTACCGAGGCTTATAGAATTGCTACTTTGGTAGTTCGGTACTACAAACAGTATTAGACAAAGACTTGTGGATATGCATATTTTCTCGTGGAAAAAGTATTATATAATGTATACTTTTCAATTTTTGTACTACATGATGCATATGAAATACATATATTCAATTGTTGAATTCCTTTGCATGATATGGCATGTGTGATATGTGGATATAATAATGTACTCATGGCCTAAGAATAAGTGCATTTCGGATTTTGAGTGTATGAAGGTATATATTCATGTAAATATATATGTATTAATATTATTGTATGTGTATAAAAATTAAAAAGATATTAACAATTTAACATTAATGTATATTTTGTTACAAATATATTGATGTTAATGTATGAAGGGATACATTAACCTTTGAATGACTTGATCCATCCAAAAATGGTAAAATTTCTTATTTTAGCTTGAATAACAATCAGGTATTTTTATTGCTGAAAACTTTGAATTCTATATCATTTACAAAAATTGCAATTTTGTTCACGAATGTTTCTAATTGTTATCATTTCTAACTTTCTATTGCAGAAAATCAGCATATAATCATATATGAGGAAAAAGAGGAAAACAATTCAATCACCCCCCTAATGACATTTTTTCTGTCTAAAAACAATAAAAACTGCCATTTCTACTACGTTGTCCAAGATTCCAACAAAATTGTATTTTTGAAACTGAACCATAGGATCTTGAAATTTACTTGCTTGAAATTATGTGGTTAAAATTTAATGAAGTTAGACCGTACAGATTGAAAGATATGACTATATGAGCATTCAAAGTTTAAAAAACAAGGTTTCTTCAACACTAAACTGCAATTTTAGATGACTTTTATTGCTATTTGTAGAAAAAATGTGTACTATGGAATTTGAATTAAAAATTTATTGTGTTGAAGACTTGAGTTGGGAGTCTATGAAAAAAAATTCAAAAAATAACAACTTCATTTTCATACTTCAAGAAATTGTCAAGTAGAAGTGTAGAACTGTAGAAGCACATTTAAAATTGAAAGAAAAAATAAACAATTAATAGCTCTTAGATGGGATTGAAATACAATAATCCCAATGGTGAGATTGTTCTAGCAAACAAACATAACCTTTTAAAAAACCAAAAATTTGAAAATTGCATTCTAAAGATTCAATTTCTTTTGTTGCCCACCGAATTCAATTCTACGCATCTTGTGGTATAACTTTGGCTTCCAGGCACCGATTGAAATAAAAATTATATTCCCACAAAGCTTATTACATTTTCTATCTTCAAAAAAAGTTTTGCAAAATTAGGATAAAATTTCAGCCCATAGAAACCTGCCCGAATTCTAAAGTGTCCCCTTAGGGGACAATGGGACTTTAGGGGTTAATTTGAAATTTTGGGGGGAGGTGCAAGTAGTAATGGAGGTGAACCAAAAAAAAATCCAATTGCTTATTTTATTTTTCACACAAAAGAAAGCCACATCAAAGTATCAAATAAGTGAAACAACTTGAAGTTGAATTCCATCTTGACGTCCTAAACTTGAAGTTGAAACCAAATGAATCCTTTTATGTAATTGATATACAAAATTCATATACATTTTGCTAGTTCCTCCGATATTTTTTCTTCTTATTTTTTGTTTTTACAATAATTTAGGAATAAAAGTAAAATTATTCTGATTTCTTAAAGGTAAAGGTGGAAATAAAATTATATGAATTACAAAATATATATTAGAGTAATCCATAATTTGTGTTGTAAGCCTGTAAAGTGTAAAGTTTAAATTAAGAATGTAGGGTGGAATTGTTTTGGGAAAGTTGTATTGTTGTAAAAATATTGAAGCATGTAGTCATGTACTCATTTAGCCAACTTGCCATGAAGAATGAATTCATAGAATAACCACAATTTTCTACCTCCACCATTCATCATCCGAAATTTTTATAAGCTAAAATTTGAACAGTCAATATTTGTTATAATTAATTACACACATCCTACTATCCTAAATATAGTAGGATTTTTTTTGGTATGCTTCTATAAAGAAATTCAAATACATTCCATACTTGCTCAAATTTTCTGAAATTGTTATCATTGAATACCCCAAATTTCCATACTTGCTCAAATTCTCTTAAATTTCGTTGAAACATTTCTAAAACCCTTTTTTTTGGAATTCCAAACCCTTTTAGCTTCTATTTTGGAGAACTATAACATTCATCCTTTAAGTCTTCAACTTGAATTTTCAAAAACGAGTACCTTGTTTACCATTACAAATCCTAAAACTTCTAGCATCTTATTATATTTGTTTTCTTGAAAGTGTGCAACTTAGTTTTAATTCTCTAGAAATCCCATTTTTGGGGTGTGGGGACTATTTCTCAAGTCCTTGGAGAAGCGAAGAAGACCAAGGGCGATACATGAAGGAGACACATCTTTCCATGAATTCTCTTTCAACTCAAAAAGTAGTTGAACTTCTTAATACAGCCATTGACTTCAAGAAATTCCCCGAGCTCAAATTAATGGCTGACTGCATTAATTGGTTTCCCTCTTTCCCTCTCTCCATGGGAAGGAAGAATCCCATGCTAATTTCAAATCTCAAGGTCAATTCCATTCCCCCCCGTCGTTGGTGGAGAGAGTTCTTGCATCCGAGGTCAGGGCGTGAGGGCGGGGACGTCAAGGCGTGGACGTCCCGTCAGGGCGGGGACGTCCTGCTAGGGCGTGGACGTCCAGCCGCGGATTCCAATTCCAATTCCAATTGCAATTTTGAACTCCTTCCTTGAACTCCCTCCTTGAACTCCCTCCTTGAACTCCCTCCAAGCCAATTTTGAACTCCCTCCAAGAACTCCCTCCTTGAACTCCCTCCAAGCCAATTTTGAACTCCCTCCAAGGGTTTGCTATCCCCATACCCAAAATAATGAGATGAACCGTTGCCCTTGAATTAAAAAATCACTTAACTAGTATTTCATTTCAATACCCACCCCTCCTAAGTCCTAGACTTGCTTTAGAGTTTAGAGCTCTAGGATCCCATTACTCAAATTAGAGGGTGGAGTCTAATGATTGAATATTTGAAATCATAAACAATTTTGCTTCATTTCATTCCCAAAGACCCAAACCACTTTGCTATCCCCATACCCAAAATAATGAGATGAACCGTTGCCCTTGAATTAAAAAATCACTTAACTAGTATTTCATTTCAATACCCACCCCTCCTATTTTACCCATTACAAGAAATTTTGGTTAAAGTCTTTAAGCCCTAAATCCTTGTACCCTTTTTCACGGAAAAAAACCCTTCAAGCATATTCTAAAGCATTATGATTTGCATTTGATTTAAATCCAAAACCTTGTAGCTTTGTATTTAAAAAATGAAGACTTAAACCAAAAGCTTGAGAAGTATACGTTGGTAATAGTTTGATTTGTAAACTTCAAATCCAAAATCACAAACACCTTTTCTTAATAAGAATGAAATATAAACTTTGAACTTGAATTTAAACAATTATGTACCTTTATTCTCATTAGGACTCGAAATCCTTTGGAATTTTAGTTACACAAATTTAGTCTTTCTTGTTTGGAAGTTCAATTTCATTTTCTATTTTTATTTTGGGTTCTAACTTTACATGGGTCCTACTTCTCAAGTGCTTGATGAAGGCAAGAACTTGAAATTTGGCCTCAAGAAGGGAGTGACATGCTTTAATACGTTGTCATTGAACTCAAAAAGTAGTTGGATCTCTTAATGCAGCCATTGACTTGAAGATATTCCCCGTGCTCAAATTAAGAGCTGACTACATTAGTGGATTCTCTTCTCTCTATGGGAAGGAAGAATCCCACCACGGAATTCGTACCAAAGTCTATGGTAGGACCTCCCCCTCCTGCCATCCGGGAATGCGTCGCGCCGGGGCGTGGACGCGTCGGAATTGTGTGACGTCCGCGCCCCTGACGTCCCTACCTCTGCAGAAGAGGTCCGCGCCCTTGCACTCCCAGGCTATAAAGCCAAGCTTGTCGGATTGACTTCTTTACATTTGTCATCTTGGCCTCATCATCTTGGACTTCAATTCACTTTGAGCTCCTTGGGAGTCTACTTGGGTGACAAATGGCCCTAGTTAGCTGTTGAGGTGATGTAAAAGTCAGTTCAAGCAGTTGATTGGCGCTAACTACTATTTTGTCCTTTTCATTTGGTGTAATAGCCTCTTCTACAGTTCTACCTCCTCCAAGAAAACGTTTGCATTCGTCGTGAACGCAATGGGAAGTCAACGAAAGCAAACAAAAGAATGGGAACCGTGGTATAATTTCTCTGAGAACGGGGGGAAAGTGAGTTGTGTATTTTGCAATGCAACATTCACCTATAAACGCGAGCGCGCTTTTGCTCACTTTGGATATGGCGCGAAGTCCGAGAGGTCAATTTGTCGTAATGCAACGCGAGCCGTGCGCCACCGATTTGCAAATTGTGCAAACTTTGTTCCTCAACGATTGAGCCCCGAGGACATGTATGAAGGAGAATCAATTCCCACTAGTCCATCAAGAGCAACTCCAGTTGCAAGTTCAAGCCAATCCTTTCAAAACGAAGTGACGGGAGGGGGTTCAGGTGACGCCCAAGCTGAAGGGGTTACTCTCCCTGAAGGGAATGATGCAATACAGAGGTCCCAAAGTCTCGCTGCATCAAATTCCACAAGATCTGGGTCATTACTTTAGCAACGTATGAAGGATGCTTTTAATGTTGCGAAGAGGAAGGAGTTGGATGACAAGTGGGCATCATTTTTTTACGAGGCGAACGTGCCATTTAATGTGGCAAGAAATCCAGCTTTTATTGAGGCAGTGAGGGCAACCTCAATGGCAAGGTTTGAATACAGTCCACCTTCTTACCATCAGTTCAGGACGAAATTGATTGAACCGAAGAGGTTGCAGATCGAGAAGCAAATTGAAACCAAAGTTGGTTTTGCAGTGAAACATTATGGGGTGACGAGATGCACTGATGGTTGGGATGACGTGAACCGGAGGCTTCTAATGAATGTAATGATGTCGTGCCCTACCGGTGATGTATTTTGGGGGGCCATTGACACCACCGGGCAAAAGAAGTCCATGCGCTACATAGCGGACCAGATGAAGGTATTCATTGAGAAAGTGGGTTCAAAGTACGTGACATAGGTTTGTACGGATAATGCAGCGAATATGCTTGGAGCATTGGATGATATCGTTCGCACGTATCTACACATTTTCAAGCAGGGGTGCATGGCACATGCTTTGGATCTCATGTTGGAAGATTGGGCCAAAGTACCAGAATTCAAAGATTTAATTCAGAGGGCAAGAAGATTGTGCCAGTACATTCGGAACCATCACGCGACCATGTCGGTATTCCGGGAGTTGAGTCCGACCCTTCAGTTACACTAGTGGAAAATGACGTCCAAATCAACAGAATTCCATTAGTTTCTTGTTGACTTGGGCACTGCATTGACCGTATCAACACATTTTCAACAGTTCTGTGAACTTCACTTCGTAACATGTTATTTTTCTGTTGATTTTCAGATTTTGTTTCCTTTCTTTTGTTGATTCCAATACTACAGTACTTTATCATACAATGTCGTATTTTATATTTTAAATCAATGGGGATAAGTGCCCTTGCAGGCTTTGTACAATTGTTAGGGCAGTGCCTCATTCATGAATTATAATCTCATAATAAAGAACTATGAAGTGTAGAAAGTCTAAATTACATATGAGATTTCCAACATAATTCACAGGTTTGAACTTGTGGGAAAAAATGGTAAACCTTAAAAAATAACACATGTGTCATGATGAAGAAGTAGTTACCAATTTCTTCCTCACTATAAAATGTTGACATACAAGAGACTGCCCCCAAATTATTTCCACTGATAAGTATATTGTTGAATCAAATACAATTGATAAAGAGTCATACAGATAGTATACTGTGCAACAGTCCAGGAGTCGAATATGGGCTTCTAAAATGTCTTTCCATTTTCTTGTAAGTTGTTCTACGTGATCCAGTCATAATTACTGTCATCAAACTGCACCTTTGTATAAAAGTCCAGGCCAAATTCATTTTCTACTTGCTCTGTCCTAACTACTCATGCTGTACTACATAATTTCTGCACAATACAAATGCAACATACAGTTCTCAAGGCATACCTCTTCCTTTCATTTCTAGAAAAATTCATTTTATTCATCATGTACTTCACAAAAAAAATGATGTTCACCTGCTGCAGCATTTGATGTCACTGAAAAAAACAAAATCCTCCACACTTTACATAATTTTCTTCTAGTATCACACAGCTTCTGTTATGAGTCTTCATCTTCCATTTCAAGTCTTCATCTTCTGATATGAGTTCTCTACCTTCAATGTTCTGAAATACATTGAATTCGAGCTTCAGTAGGATATCCTCTTCCATGCACCTAACCAAGACAAACCTCCACAAGAAAATGGATGAGCTATAAAACCATGGTAATGTTGTACATCATAGTTTGTAGCTACAATACAGAAATTCTTATATATTTTACTTCACAATTGCAAAGCAAATTTCATATTTTCTTGATGTCTATGTGATCTGCTACCACTATTTACAACAAGGTGAATTTAATTGAGAGTCATTTAAATTCTTGAACACACTATATGCCTAACATGCTCATACCTTGTTTGTTTTTTTCCTCCTGTGCTTAATATACTTTTGTCTATACTGCTAATTTTAAGTTCAAGTTTCATGCCTACAAAAATAAGATGAGTCCTCATCTAGCTTCACTGTCTTTTCCACAGAATTCTACAAACAAATTTTAAAAAGTTCAACATAATAAAAATTCACAGATTACTTACTAGTTTGGTGGAATCCATAACATTCGAAAACATTGGAAAAACAAAATAAAGAAAGATGCTGCTGTATCATAATGTTCAAATCAATACTAAACCAAATCCTTTGTTCCTTATTCAAATGTTCACCTTCATTTATCTTTTTTTTTTTAATTTAAATAATAAAGTCAATTTCTTACTCCACAATTCCGTCTTTGATAATTCCCTCATTACTCATAAACAATTTACAATTCTCATAAATTTTTTCCCATGCATTTTTTTCTTGAACTCATCACTACTTCTTGATTATTCAATGAATCTTCATGCTGTACACTTGTGAAATGATAACACAAAATTCACACCTCATCAGACATAAATACTATCCACATCAATTATATCATTTGATGAATTCAGCTTCTTCACAAAATCTTACTTCAACATCATGCCCACAAATGTTTTATCATACAAATAAAATAAAATAAAAAACCCTACTCATTCATGGATTTCTGTTTATTGTTGTTCCATTTTTAAAAATAATTTAAAATCGCTCATCTCAGCTTTCACTAATTTCAGGAATTCTTACTCTCTGAGCTGTACCATATATAAATGTTCTATAAACTCTCTATAACTTTGCCGACTTCTTCTAATGTAGTAGTTGTACATGTTTCTTTACGCAGCCTTTTGTAATGTCTAAACAACATAACTTTTATAATGAGGTCAATTTCACAGCACTATGCCATTTCAAATTCTAAATACCATAAACATCCAAAACATTTTAATTTCTAAACTTTGCCATCGAATATTCAATACAGAACATGTAAATTTTCAAATCTTTCCTCCCCGAGTTGTACTTCCACATCCTACATGGTTGATACAGGCATTTCCTAATTTTCACAGACTCAAATTACCACTGTCATGAGTTTCTAGTTAATTCAAAAAATTAAAAAATTTCGAAAAACTGAAAATTCTTAATGAAATGCTATAAAAGTATGACATGTAATTTAATTTCTTATTCATCTAGTGCTTAAAAATTTATGTCTCAATACTTATCAAGAATTGTACTTTTCCTTTGGTTATGAAGTCATTCTCTTCTGCAATGCGTACAGTACTTCAGGAAAAAAATTCCCAACATCCTTGGCTGCTTCATCTTCAATTTACTTGCTTCACAAATAATTTTAAAACACAATACTGACTTGGAATCATACATGTGAAGGTCAACATCCATACCTGATGATTAAAAGCACCTTCTACAGCAGAAATAAAAAAAAAGCTTGTCCATGACCACAGACAGTGCTATGTGAACTTGTTTCATGAAATGTCCTTCACCTGTACAACACAGAAGTCAAAGCTCTTATACATTAGCTGCAATTCTGCATACAGAGTTGCCATCCTTCTCATAGATATCAGTCACTGTATGTGCACTACTAAAAACTTAAAAATTACTGACATAACATTCAAGTCATATTTAAAACATGTACCTTCATTCCTTTCCCAATATTTCCACAAGCACATTTTTTTTCTTCAAAGTATGCTCAATTTATTGTTTTTCTTATTCTGTTTAAGTCTCTCACCTCAAGAACTGAATTTACATTTGCCATGCTCAATTAAGGTTCACATGCATCATTGAGAAACACAAATGTCCTTTGCTACTCACTTTACAAACTTGAAGTTCAAAATATACTGTCCATGACGTTTGCTAACATAAAACAAGTCATTGTTATCTAATGATCCATTTTTTACACATACACATTGACTCCATTATAGTGTCATCAAAAATGGTATATTTGAGCCACAATGCAAGTCTCACATGATGGTAACAAAGTTTTTAGTAACCTCATTACAGACTTCCAACTATGCAGTCCGTTCAAATGCACTCTGACCTTTCACTTCGTTGACCTTCCTTGTTACAGAATTACATGAGTACTTCACAAGAAACAAAATTTGAATCCACAAAAGTCATTTTGTTTCCAAAAGAAACAAAAGTGGATTCAGATTTTGTTGGTTCAGGGGTACTTCACAGACTCTTCTGAGCCACAGTGAATTGAACATTTCAAACCATCCAATGAGAATATTTTACATTCATAGCAAGTTCATACTTTCTCAAACAAATTTATAATTTTAATTGCTCTCCTCATTTCTCATGCTTGTCTTCGTGTTGGAAAAGATTTCAAAAAATTTAGCAACAGCATTAGGCCAAACTACTACTTTTCACGAGAATGGGTTGTTTTACATTATTGCAAATCACTTTCAAACGTAGCCATCTCCCAATTCCTTAATCTGGATTTCATTCATTGCACAATATATACTGATTAATACATGGTTCAAATTTCATCATCCCCATCACTGCGTACATTTGGAAGAGTAATCCATGGCTTCAACAATTTGTTACAATTAAAAAACAATTGCTTCTATTAACGAACCTAAAGATAACATTACCATGGTACGGAAACAGCTTCACCTGGAACTTCATATCTTCCTTCACTAATCGTCTTCTGATGACTCCCCAATGTCCCTGTCAAACATGACGTCATTTTCTTGAACTACCTGGTTCAGAAGCTCGTGCATTTCAATGTCTCTTCTTTCTACAAAAGCATTTCCAGAATTCTCTGGAAATGCTTCAGCTTCATTAAATCCCTCAAATTCAGCATCTAGCCCCATTGCAAACATCTGCGGCTCCTCTTCTTCTACCATTCCTATGTCAACTCTACGTCCCCTCACTTCTGTCCTCAATACTACTTTCCAACCAAGTTCATCCTCATCATCCGAAAAGAATACCTGTTGACAATGGATAGGAAAAGCAAATGATTCATAACCGAATGGTACTAATGATCTAAAATTTGCCATGGTGAACCCCCACTCATCTTTTTTCACTGTTGCATTCCTTCCTCTATAGTTTGCTTTCACCCACTCACCCACTAGCAACACTACGCAGTGTCTACCATAGTCAAGTTCCACTATCTCCTCAATTTGACCAATATATTCGAGGTCTTCGTCCACTATGTTTTGGTCTCGTCTTCCTGAGCGACATGGTTGCCGAAAAATTGCTACCACACCTGAGTCACAAGTACTAGTACTCCTCCGCTCTGCACTTTTGCATCGAAAGTGGGATCCATATGCATACATACTCTTAAACTTCTTTGCTTGTAGTGAAGGTAATTTTGATGAGTCCTCCACATCCTCTGGAATCATTATCCCTTCTTGGATAGACTTTGTCACATCCTCTTCAAGCCATTTCACAAATGGTGGAATTTCCTCCAACCCTGTTGGAAACGGTGCCCCTCTTCTACCACTTCTATGCGGATGTCTCCTTCGAAAGTCTGTTCGTTCATTGGTTCTCTGTTGGCAAATCACCTCATACCGACTGCAATACACTCCACAGTTCATTAGTCCATCCATACTTTAATTCAAACAAAAAAATGGAAATCAACATTGCCAAAAAGCAATTCCTACATTTTCATTTCCTTCTGAACTTGTTAATATCTTCATTTTTACTGACAACAAGGTTAATATACTGCATTACAGTAAAACCGATTAATTGCACAATCCATTATACGTTTCACATGCACTCAATGTTCACTTCATTTAAATCAACTTTGTAATCGGAAATGTACTTCTAATTCAAATAAAAAAAGATAGTTAATTGTCATATGAAAACCAGTTTAACAATCACTGTCTTCCCCTTATGAATTCGCATACTTCGCGTAAATTTCAGCATTAAAAAGATATCACAGGCTTCTTCAGAGCTAACCTCCTGTATCTAAGCTGTCTTATAATGCAGGCATTGATTTCCTTTCAGCAACATTGGTAACATTGTTTCCATTGTAAGTACAAATTGTACCTTCATTGCAATTTCCATATGCAAATCCCAGACAAATAATCCAAGAGACAAAAATGTGTGCATTTTTACAGGACTAAAAATGGAATTGGCATCTAATCATTCTTTTTTCATTTCTTCTGCATGTTTGTAGAATTTCTTACAAATTCTTGAAGTTCAGACATAGTGGTCATAAAAAAATACCAACTACTAAAATGCTCATACCTTAATCAATGAAGAACAAAAAAATGTACCTCTTTCTCATGATAACCTATAAAGCATGGAAACCTTCATAGCCCACATGCAGACTTTTTACAAAAATAACAATGCCTTCATGAATAGTAATTATATTTGATATACATGGTTGTTTTATATTGCTCTTCCATTTAAAAAAATGACTGTCGCACACATTCCCTACCTGTTTTTCCATTCAAAAACTTCATCATGAAATATGTGGCATACATATAAGACCGTCTACAATATCACTAAACAATTTATTTTAGAAGCTATTACTACGAAAGTTTATTGTCAACTGCCATTTTTCTACATCCTTGCATCTTCAGTGTCACAATGCAAATAGAAGATAAAAAACGTTTCAAATACTTTATGAGGTTATAAAACTACATATCGCTCTCTCATAGCCTTTACCAATGGTCAAATAGTACACACTTTAGCAGGTGGACAATTCTACATCCCTATGATATGTAATTCAACATTTTATAACTAATTGAAGGGAAATCAGTAAAAACTGAAATAAACTGCGTTCACAGTAAAATGGACTTGTCTTTGAAGGACATTTCAATTATTGGAATTTTAACAACATTTCACCTCCTACAAATTGTATTCCACTTTTGACATCCTTCACTTCAGAACATACCTCATTTTTTATAAATCTTATCTTTCCTTCCACTACTTCTTATTTCTATGATGCAAATCCATAACTGTTTGATTCCTTACAAAACTGAAAATTTTTAATCTTACAATCTAATCATATGAGCACACTCTCTTTACTTTGTCTTTACTTTACTAATGAATTTGGCCACTACACTTCTGTTCCCACAAGCAAATTATTATTAAGAAAACGTTCCTCTAATAACAGTGACAATAAAGCTACATGTTTTTCACTTTTCAATACTTTCCAATACAGTTTTAATAGTGGATTCATTTTTGATTGAGCAACATTATCTTCATTGAATTCAGTAAGTTATACTAAGACTAACATGCTTTCTTTTACTTTGACAGACAACAGTTTTCATTCAATTACTCTCAAGGTCAACTAATACAAGAATAAAACAATTGAAACAGAAAACAAACATAACAAAAAAAAAAATAGCAACACTGGATTAGTACAAGACAAAAACATAACACAAGTTCTGAAATTGTAAATTATGCTTCTCAGTCCTTATTTATTATTCAGGGTTGATGAACTTACCGCCTATAAGGCTCAATGTGTGCAGCATTGTCTAGCACGAATTCATGCATTGATGCCCTAACTCCTTCTGTTAGCAGCTTCGCCTTCCCTTTTCCCTCCAGAATTTCGTCAACCATTGTTGGTTCTTCTTTGTCGTCCCAAACTCTTCGTGATGTAATATTGTATTCAGACATATACTCGGTAATGAAGCCTAGAGCTTCTTCTGTTTGATATCCAGAAGCAATGCTACCTTCTGGTTTTGCCAAGTTTCTCACATAACCTTTTAAGGTCTTGAAGTACCGTTCATATGGATACATCCATCTCGTATGAACTGGACCGCACAGAAATAGTTCTTCAACCAAATGATTAGGCATGTGTGACATTATGTCAAAAAAAGAAGGAGGCATTTCTTTTTCCAACATACACATAGATTCAGCTGAATCTGTCATCATTTGGGCCTTATCGTCCCGATTAACTACCTTTGCACACAACTTCTGGAAGACTCTACTCAATCGGATAATTGCCCCAGCGAGAGCCTTGTTTGATATTTTCCTGTAACATAAAGGTAAAATTTGTTGCAGCAATACATGAAAATCATGTGACTTCAATCCACTTAGTTTGCCTTTGCTGATTTTGTTATGCAATGCTGATACATAATTTGTAGGCGTCCTCAATGACTTCAGCACTCTTAAAACCTTTGCCTTATCTGCTGCTGAAAGCACATATGTTGCATGTGGCATATGCAATCGATCACGGTTGGGGCCGCGGGGTTGTAAATGAAGATGAGGTCTTATACCGCGTGCTTGCATGTCAGCTCTCACAGCCGGTGTATCTTTGTCACCAAACGTTGTCCTCAATAGATTCTCCGAAAGGTTTTTTTCACAGTGCATGACGTCAAGAACATGCCGTACTAAGAGATTCTGGACATATGAAACACACTTTCATCAGCAAAATTTTTAGAAATTGACATAAAACTGAGGTACATCATTGCACAGAACAATCCAAAGAAAACAACAACAAGGAGTTCAATTCACTAATTCTTCAAACAAGCTCAATTAAGATTGATGCACAGAAATTTGCATAAAAAATTAGTAATACATATACATTTCGATTTCAGACAATACTACAGAATTAAATCATTCAAATAACAATGCACTTCATTTGGATGTTCAACTGCCATGGACACTTCATATATGAGTGCTGAAAAAATCAAAAACTACTTCATCAGATGCCTGCCTTCAGCAGCACATTTCCACTTTCCATTTACAGTACTAGCATAGAATTTGAAAAATAAACATTAAACTCAATAATTCCACACTGATGTCCATGACATAATCATGGGTCCATTAGATGACTTTCATACCAACAGATCAACATACATGTGCACTCTCGCACTCTAGTAACATACTGGCCATCACATGGTTGTTTTATACAATGACATGGTTGAACCTATTGTGAGGGTACTTTGCCGACTTCACTCCCTACCATTAATGTCATAAACGAAAAAATAAAGCAGAATGTATGAAAGAAGAGTGCTACTAAATAACACAATCCATACAATACTAGTTCTTCAAATTCAGAATGAGTACCCTATATTGGTGACTTCAGCAAAACAAAACCATTTTCTAAAAGAAAACTACAGATTGTTTAAATAATGTTCACTTCAAACACAATAACATATTTTCAAATAATCTCTTGCCACAATGCCACTGCTGTTTGAATGTTATCTATGGCTATAGCTAATATCATTTTCTCGTTACAATGGAATTTTAAATTATGCTGATATGTCTTTGTGCAAAGGAACTAAATATGACCAAATGAAAATACTATAAACAATAGCATGTGCAATGCACTAATTATACTACCTGCCCACACAATCATCCAAAATACAGTTCTTACTAGATTGTCACCTGGAAGTGTAAAATGATTTTATTGCCTTCAACTAAATTTAAAGAGAAATTAATTCACACTTTGAACAATGACATGCATCATGTGGACAACTAATTCATGACTGGATCTGCTTCATGTAATGAAGCTCTGATGACTACTATGACTATGTAATTTTAAAGCATTTCAACTTGTCCCTAAAACGTTCAGTTTCAAGTGTGTCCGAATACACATCCTACATGTCTTGCACAGCTACCATCTTCCATTTCTTACAATGGAAGATTTCACTTGTAAAAATAAAAGTACTTTAACAACTGACAGGACCAAATGTCTTCTTTCCTTCAATGACATGCAACTAAATAAACAAAGAATTGCATGTCTTCAGAAAAAATAGGAAGCACATACCTTCCAGTATGGTAGAAGGAAAAATATACTACATCTCTTCACGCCATGCAATTTAACAGGATCATCATCCGAATTTTCAACTCCTCCATCTCTCAAGAAATTTGATCTTTCCGTGCCCCAACGAAATACTTCTTCGCCAGTTGGTCTAGGTGGAGGTAATTGCCATTCCTGTTGGTTGTTGAATGAAGCCCTTGCCCTCCGGAACCTGTGATTCTCATCCAAATATCTTCTGCCTCCTAAATATATCATTTTATTTAGAAGCATTGCATATTCACTGCACGTTTCAGGACCACATAAAGGACAACCTTTGTATCCATGGCATTGTTGCCCTGATAATAGTCCATAAGCGGGAAAATCATTAATGGTCCACATTAGCATGGCTCTCAAATTAAATCTCCTTTCTCCCTCTGGTTTTGACATATTCATGGCTGGAACTCCTTCCCATAGCGTTAACAAATCCCGCACTAAAGGACCCAAGAAAACATCTATGTTTTCAGCTATAGGTGCTTTAGGTCCAGGAATTAAGACAGCAAGGGATATAAAAAACTTTTTCGTCAATAACCATGGTGGTAAATTGTAAATTGTAATCAATAACACCCATGTGGAGTGTTTAATGGCATTGTTCTTAAAAGGAACAATGCCATCTCCTACTAATCCAAGCCTGAGATTAGTCAATACTTCCGCAAAGTCAGGATACGCTTCATCAATAGCCTTCCATTGGTCACTGTCAGCTACTGACCACATCTTCTGACTTTGAGATTTGTTTGCGTTGTACCAAGTCATATGTTTTGCAATTTCAGGACACCTAAACATCCTCAATAGATGCTTAATGACATCAAAATAACGCACAACTCGTTGAGGTACTGTACTTGAACCTGGAATATATCGTGGATGATTGCATGTAGGACAACTTGTCAAATTTTTGTTCGCCCCTTCATAAAGAACATGTCCATCGGGGCAACAATGTACTTGTTTATGCTTCAAGCCCCATTTCATCAAAATGCTTCGAACTTCATATGATGTTCTCGGGAAAGAATTCGATGTAGGTAGAAGATCCCCAGCTATCTATGTAAGCAATGCATCAACAAATGTATTTGGTACAGAGTACAAGCTGCATAGAGAGAATATAATGATAGCACTTTGTAGTCGGTTCAATTGGCTACCATCAAACACTTTTTCGGTCGACTCTCGAAATAGATTCTCCATATTCACATCGTTCCCTTCCTGCTCTTCGTCTATAGTGTCACCATGACTTGGCAATTGCCCATCATCATTCAAAATGTCATTGTGAATGTCATCTATGCGAATGAATGCGTCTCGTGCCATGTTGTCAATGTCAATTGTGGGCCTCTGTGGCCATGTGAACGCAGCCTGTCCTTCCTCATGTTCTGTGCGACGATATGTTTCCTCTTCTCTGTCTGGATGACGAACTGGACCGCGAACATTCTTGCCGTCCACTGTCTGCAATACAATATGCTTCATGAATAAGAATACTATACAGTATTGCATGGCACATTATAATAAACGTACATTGTTTATTGTGCTACTAAAAACTCTTTAGAATCCTTCCAGTGCTAGCAACTTGGATTAATAAGTCCTGCCTTTCTTACGGAAGCTTAAGACAAGAAAAAATTGTCTTGGAAAAAATGTTGTTCAGAACTTGAAAATGTCAAATTATTTAGAAATTAATGGGACTTATATACATATATTCAACAATTGATTATGGGTAAGTGTTTCTTTACACTTACCATGACTGGATATAGGAGGTAAGGATCTCGTCCATTCTGCATATGATGCCTTGCAATAGTCTCTACTTTTCTGACACGACCACCTCTGCATTCATTGCATGCGCAAGGATATTCTGACAAACCCAACCTGTTGGCTATGGAGCGCTCGATGTGGTAAGCTGCACAAAGCCTTCTACGCATCCTGCACATCAATTGCATTTATATTTGTTAATTCCAATTCTCATTTTAAATATAAAAGAAAGGTTATGAAATAGGAACTCTCAATTATTTGTATATATTAGTACTGTTTGTTGCACTGTTTGTGCAACACTGATTTCAATGCTGGCTTACATTTTCAACCCGTAATCCATGTTAAATGTCCATTTTGTTAATTTGCTTGAACACGATAAAATTTTGTGGCATGTAGATGCTTCTTGCTCACCTGGAATTCTTTTGTGCCGTCTGTTGATTAGGGAAGATCAAGTCTTCCTGGCAGCTAATTGGAGATGCCAAATTCACACTGTGAATGTCAACGCTCATATAACTACAGGTATAGTACACATCTTCCTTATTATTTGAAATTACCTGCGTCATTGGTAGACATAAATTATGTACATGATATTCAAAGAATTGCAACAACTTATAAATGAAAACATATTTTCGAATGACAAATTGTAACTTAAACAAACATCTTCAGAAATTGCTAAATTGTTGAGAACATTATTCTGTAAAATTGTCATTTAAAAAAAATTAAATCCATTGACTTGTATAAAACCAAAACATTCAGGCATCTAAAAACTTTCAACACTTTTATTGACAACTACTACTTTCAGAGCAACCATGTTCATTTCTAAAGGACTTTTATCATCAATACATGATGAAGTGAAGGTAAAAGAATATTTTCTTCATCCTATCCAATAATACAGATAGACAAGAAGTTCCAATACTGAAATGTTACAATCTATATTCATATACTTTGTATAGAAATATGTCTCTCAAAACTATGATGACCACGCTGCCTCACAAACATGTCGATTCCATTATTCGTTTAATAAATTTCAGAAAATGCATTGTCCTTTCCTTTTTTTCTCGGAGTAGACATTACTACCACTGTAAGTGAGTTCTTTCTTGGATTCAAGGGGACTAATTACTGATTCACTAAACAAAATTAAGAAATCCAAAACTATTTAACAATTATTTGAAAAAAATAATTATTGTACTGAATTTTGGAACCATCATGTTATAGATATTGTTGTACTAAATTTTGCAATTCCCAACTTCATTAAGTCTTCTTTGAAAACATGTAATGTAGATTGACATTTCTCCAACAACACTATTATCAATATCTTTGTACAATGCAACAGACAAAAACTTGTACAGATCAAAGCACTTAAAAAATCATTCATAATTCTAAAATGAAGTTATCTAATTCAAATTCACAACTGAACTACTCACTTCCATTATTTCTTAACTACTTCTGATGTTTCCTCTTGAATTGAGGAAATAGGAAGATTGCCTAAGAGAAATAAAATTTGAAGTCCATGACTAGTCTATATCCAGAGCTATACAAGATAGAGGAATGTAATCACATACCTCGTATGCTGCAAGAGCTCAATGCAATAAAACATCTTGACTGCCACATCTCTTTTCCAGTGCTCAAACATACTCTGTAAACAAGAAGAAAAACATGTAACATTCAACAAACGCTAACAAATGTACCCATACAACTTTAACACTTACAACCATGATTGAGAGCAATTTTAATATATGCTACTATATTAAAAAGCATAGCAATTTTACAGTGAAGGAATGGTTCTTCCTTCAAAACCAGAACGGGCACACTAAATCTAATCACTCTGGTCTTCCAAAGCAAGTCTAGATTGTTGTTTTAGCAAATTAGCCGTCTCCAAGAGTATGCATGAATCCCCTAGCATTTGCAATAGTTGATTTCTAAGCTAAACTTTTCTATTCTGACTAATGCTAGGGTCTTCTGCAATTTTTTGGCCGATATTCAATGGGCGTTGATGACTACATTGCTCTGACGTGCATTGAGAACTTGAATTGCCTTTCCTAAGTCCATTGCATCCCACATTCGACATGCACACATCTGCCTTCTTCAATATACTTTCAGTACCACTCATTTCTTTGTGAACAGTCTTGGGCAAAGAGTACATGTTCCCCTGCATCTTCGTCAGTCATAAGTTCCAACACATGCATATTTTGTTAGAGTTCAGGAAAGTTTCTTACTTGCAATTTTTACTAACATGCAACTTAGTTACATTTTCATGCACATTTATTTAGACAGAATACAAGAAGGGAGTATATTGGCACCTAAATCAGAAGTAGTAATGATTAGAAGCTCTCTACAAAGACTTCCAATCGTGCCTCAGTTGACATTATAATTACTTGGAACTTCTTCATGCTATACATATGACTTTCTATGTGTCTTTTGCATTCCTATAATGTGCCTATCAAATGCTTATAGAAGAACTCACAATGTAGATGTCGTTCTGTACATGTACAGCACTCCTCAAGGCTTGACCACGTTTTCCAAATTCAGAGTAATTTCCTGCGACAGATACAACAAAAGGGTTTACAATTACTTTGTTATCCACGTAAACCTTCTATGACTACTGTTTCTACATAATATAATTGAAAAACATTATCCCTCCATGACAATTGCCTTTTTAGATGTCTGTTACTAATGCTCATCTCAACCATTTATTCTCTTATACAGTCTTGGTTGACGATGAGTTCCATTATATTAGACCTAAATATTCAACTACGTACTTGTTTTTATGCTTTTTTACATGAGTTCTGCATTTAATTATATATCTTTGTAAAGCATTGACGTTTCTCCTGATTTCATTTGATTTGCGGAACTAGAAAACAAGAAAACAATAGCACTTGTTCATTTCAAGTGAAATGAACCACTTGCATTAGTTATACAACGTTCAATACATTGAATAAACAGATAACAGTGCGAAAAGTATGTATATCGAAATCAACTCAAATAAGTTAGTACATAATTTTAGTCTCTACACTCTAGTATTTCGTACTTCATAGTGTTGTTTAATTTCCATTGTACAAGCTAACAAGTGAACAAGGTCGACCGACTCCAGTTTTGTGGCTACGCTTCCATGAAGCAATACTAGTGATATCGCAGTAAAGTAAGGAGACTTCTGTCAAGTGAGTTATTTGCGCATTCATAAAATGAAATTGTTAAGTGTCTGTTCTCAGTAACGTACACAACTTTGTTTACATGCATTACAGTGCTTCGTATGTAGAAAAAATTCTTGAACAAAAAGATCATTCCAGGAGACTGTATTCCACCTACGCTCCCACTTGCAATACGAAGACTGAAATTTCGCAAGCGCTACTTTGTCCATTGACAATTTTTACAAAAAACAGAAGTAACAATGCCCAAATCAAATCGCACCTCAAACTAATGATACATTTGTTACATATAAGCTTTCTGTAAGAGTTGGAAACTTCTCTTAATAGTACATTCACTCTTCATCGAATTCCACTTGAACTTCGAGTTTAGAGATATAACAGTGTAGTCTACTAGTATCCCACCGGGCACCGCTAACGTCCACTTCCATTCCAACTAAAAGACAACTCTCAAGGAATCACTGATTTAAATATGACAGTCAACATAAAAACTGAGTTCTACATCTTACTAGAAACTTGAACTAGGTAATCATGAAATTATAACTAATGCTTGGCTTGCAAACAGTCATTTCAACTTGGAAGCGGACATTCATGACCTCTTCTTCTTTATCAGAGGTATTCAAACACACTCACCTTAAACGTAGGAGGTTAAATTTTTTGAAATGGTATCCTTATTTCACTCTTCAGTTGCCGAAAACCTCCACGACTTCTGCAGCGCGTAACTTGTAAGAAATTGATGAGCGATCAGGATGCCGATTCCCACACCATATGAAGTTCTTCGTCTACAAGTGATCGCAGCCAATAACCGATACTTGGACGACACACTACACCACAAAGACTCAGTGTAAGTATCTTTTAACAAACACAACTTTGATGTTGCTTTCACCACTGATGGATCTAATGAGAAAATGCAGGTGCAGAGGTTGGTAGGTTATACAGTACGAGAAGTGACTAACTTGGCTTTGCATTAGACAACAATGTCCACTTCCTTTGCAACT
This sequence comes from Rhytidiadelphus loreus, assembly GCA_947034895.1. Classification (NCBI taxonomy): domain Eukaryota; kingdom Viridiplantae; phylum Streptophyta; class Bryopsida; order Hypnales; family Hylocomiaceae; genus Rhytidiadelphus; species Rhytidiadelphus loreus. The sequence goes on along the minus strand of OX344761.1, from coordinate 47,544,081 downwards.
TCATTTTGTTTTATTTAGCCGCAATGCATTTAAAAAAGACGGCTGCAGAACATGCTTACAATTAACGCCGTGTTACTAATCTGAGAAGTTCAACTGTTGACTTAGAAGGATGTGTGTTCCGAGTTACCTACCACTAGCTTGTGCATCCCTAAAATTAGTGAGAGCAAAACGACAACTGTTTGTCTAGCATACGGAATTAGAATTCTAAAAAATAGAAATTTAGAGGAACTTCTTGAATGCAAGAACTTCAGCTACTACAATAGTTTAGAAACAAACCAGCTTTACAGAAATTCCTTCTCGTAACAACCGCCACGTTCTTCCATCCATTACGGGGTTTGCAGTCCGCCATCCTTCCAAACAGTGCAGGCCGTCATTTACCTCGGGAAGCGTGCCTTGAGTACTTTCTAACCTAACTTCGGCGTAGTGGATGAAATTCGTTTTACAGAAGGGTAGGTTAGAATTCCCCCATTGTCTTCCTACGGCCCCACAGTCTTCGATTGTTAATTCATCTCCATATCCCTTCGTCTTTGATTTCTGTTTTCTGCCTTCTTCTGCTGCATCTTGTGATTTCTGTTTGTCATATTATGAAAGTCATGTAGTACAGTAATTTTTTTCACTCACCAGAATTACTTAAAAGTTAGGTCTCGTAAGTAGTGTCCAATGCTATAACATTATACCTCCGTAAGAGACTAATATATCCTTGTTTTTCGAAATGCAGGTACAAACAATTGAATTGGAAAGCGCTAGAAGATGCAACGTATTTTTCCCGAACAGGAAGAGTAAAAAGTCCTTCACCGCCGCCTGACAGCGGCATAAATGATGATTCACACGAAATTTCGGGAGATGCAGGTGCAATTTTGGGAGAAGAAGGTGAAGAGGGAGTGCACAGTATTGCTAAGCTTAGCCCACGCAGTATTGCAACTTCTATTCCCCAAAATAGATTCTCCGTACCCCTGTCACAGGCGCCGATACTACTCTCAAGCGACTCAGAGGAGGAATTCTGTCAATGTGAGGAAGTGCGTGTGCTAATTCAGAAGGATGGAGAAAGTGATGATTTTCCAATGGCGTGCAATGATGATACTGTAACGTCTAGTGAAAATACAAGTTCAGGCTCAGACTCGGACTCGGACTTCCATGCGAGCAAGGTTTCCAGTGATTCTGAAGGGAGTAGTAGCGACAGTGCATTACGGATTGCAAGTGCAGAGGACAAGCGTCCGAAGACGACGTTGAAGAAGTGGAGTAAGCCGTCTCGTTCTCATGTTCAGATGAAGAATAAACTAAGGATACTTAAAACCACATCAGCACAGTACACGCGACAACAAGTAAGTTAAATCGTGACAATATGTTTTTGGCAGAAACAAATGGCAAGTACTGTTTTTAAAGATGATTCCTTGTGTTTCAGGTGAAGTACTTTTGAGTTTATGAAGTGAAAGTTCTTGTACATAGCTTGATTCATAAAGCACTGAGTTTCCACCTAACCTACCACAGTTCCGTAGGAAATAAGTTAGAATTTGAGAAGCGAAAGACGGACTTGAAGTCATGTGTCTTAAGAATTAGAGAGTTTAGTATACTCCATTTCAAGACAATATTGCCATGATAAATGTTTCACTAGGAAATTTTATGTACCTCTGCTAAGTGCGTAGTACACGACAACTGATGAACAACTGACTTTCAAGACACAGAGAACTCTCTGAGAGATGACAAGGTAAATCGACAACAACAGTGACACTATGCTCAGAAATAGTTCGTTACATTTTTGTTGAAATTGTCATACTAGCATTGTTTTGTTAGGGCTTCTATTCCAGAAGAGGTTCTCATTTAATGTATTTGTTGAGGCAGGCTACAAAATATATAATGGTGACATCCCGAAACCAAGACAAACTTGCAGGACCCATCTTAGAGAATGAAAAAGCATCTACGGAAAACCCTAGAAAGACTAGAGGTATGAGCAAAGTAGCTTCTGGAAAACAAAAAAATAAAGTTGACAAAGTACAACACATGCCGGGAGACAGTGGTAAATGCAGGAAAACTTTGCCCACCGAGAAAGGCTCCCTCAATGTCAAAAACAAAGCCAAGAGTTTGCCTCCAGCAGTATTGGATGTTGTATTCGGTGAAGTTGAAATGCCTGTCCCCAACTTGGAGGAACTGCGACGGAAGAGGGAACAAGATGCAGTGAAATGTGGCCGAGTGTTGAGAACTATAGGAAATACTGGAGACCGTATCCCTTCGCTTGAAATTACAAATACACTTTCAGAGAACATCATCTTCAAGAAGGATACCTGTGAAGTCCTCCCAGTAGCATCTCCAGAAGGTAATGCAAACAGTAAGTATGCAATTGACAATTTCGTATGTCGTTTTTGCAAGATGTGCTGTACAATATGTAGCATACACTAACGACATGTGCTGAAGTTACTTAGTTTGTCTACAAACTCTTATTCATGAAGTCAAAATGTTAGTACTATGAGAATGTGCAAACCTTTCAATGACACTAAGAACTTTCTAATTTATGTTTTCAAAGAAGACGACGGTATTGGAGAAGGAGATGATGACGTAGGAGAACATCCGGCAGTGCCAAATTTTGAAGAAGGGCCTTCAGAGAAGATTATGCATAATCCAAAATCGACTGCAATTGGCTCACAGAACAAAATGCGACGCATCAAAATGGACATGGACATTTCTGACGATATGGAGGTGCCACTGCAAAATCCACACAAACAAATGTCAGTGGATCCCAAAACAAAATCACGTACTCCGTCACCCAATATGTACTACCGCAACAACGTAAGCATTACATATATACTTCTCATTCATTCCTTGCATATTGTATCAAAAAATAATATAAAATTTGAAGACTTTTTAACTATGTACACGTGCATCTAAGACTCCTGTTCAGCAATGCTATGAAGAACATGTGTGGTCACCATTCATGCACATTAGTTTCTGCATGACATTGAATGTTTTGATAGTCCCAAAGTAAACTCCGAATATTAAAAATTTCAAATTGTGGAAATTTTGTGATATGCATGTGTCCTAAATGTTATGAAGAAATTCTTCAATGAGTTGAAAATTCATTTAATTTGTCAAGGGAGGTACTTGAAAAAACTCTCATTTTCATTTTTGGACTCAAATGTTGATTAATATTTTACAATAACAAGTGAGAGATGAACATGTTAGTATGGAGTACTTGGAATTCTGGGACATGTCAAATGATGTTGTCGATGACAGTCAGTGTTGATGAAGATATTAAACGACTGCATTGTCCCACCTGGAATGCTTTTATTTTCCAAATTTTTCCTTTAATAGTAACGCCTGTGTTTCGACTTCTAAGTAGTTGCACTACATTTTCTATGTTTATGATGTTTAGGACAATTACTCTTATAATCGCTGCGCATGTTTTTTTGCAACAAGAAATGATTGTATACCGTATGCGTGAATTTGATTGAACTGAAATTTTAAAAGATTCTAATTGTATCTTCTGAATGTTCTTACAGGATTTGGGAAGGAGAAAAAGCGGTCGCTCTCTGTCTTCCATACCCAGAATACCACAGCAATGTGTGCAAGAGTCGAGAAGGACAAAGAGTACACGACATGTCTCTCCCATACCTAGAAGAAAACAACAGCGTGAACAATCTAATGACTCCATGCCTCAAAGTCCTGTTTACCAACGAAGTAAAAGAAGTGAAGCAGTACTATCAAGGAGTCCAAAAAGAGCATGGTCTAGGAGTCCCGTATTTTACAGGAATGAACGTGAGCAAAGTTTGTTTAGACAGTACGGAGAAGAAAATCGCGTACTTGCACTTCCTCACAGAAGTTACCATGGTATGCAATTGTCTCCACTGTGTATCATCAATAGAAACTTCTGTTTTCTACCTAGTTTATTGCATGCTTCAATGACATTGTATACTAATCTTACAAAACCATTACCTTCTAAAATTCTTCGAAGATGTTCGTGGAATTTGACATGTTCCATGGTTTGTAGGTGCTGACAATGACCAGAGGGAGTCTCTCACTGACCGAAGGTACCGAGGGAGGAGGGAGGAGGGACCTTCTTCTGATGACAGATACAGAAATGGGAGGCCCATTTCATCTTCGGGAAGACAAGGACATCGCAATAGAAGCCGCAGTTTCTCTAAATCAAGATCCCCTACTCCATTATTGCCCATGCAGTCATACGAGGCCGTCCACAATTACGAGAGGGGATTACAGATTGTGAAGTCCGAAGATGTTGTCCGACAGTTAGCATCAATGGACCGAAGAACAAGGAGGTACAAGCAAGCAGTCCTTTCAGAACAAAAAGAGGGAAAGAAGCCTTTCTATCTCACTGTAGATAAACAAGGACAGCCTTATGGACCAGGCAAAGTAGCATGGGTTGCACAAATCAACAAATTAGCAGGAGGACTAGATCCCTCCTGTACCCACATTCGGAAACAAAGTCATGAAGACATGTGCATACTGAAGCACAGACTCAATGAAAATTTTTGAATATTCTGAAGATTTGAACGAAGATTATGTGAGAGCGTTGTTGGGGAAGGCAGTTACAAGGAAGAGGACTGAACTCATTGCATTGATCCGCAATAATGGAAAACAACCAGTCACTATAGACAGCGAAGTTTGGAAGCGACTCGAGAAGTTGGCGAGTAGTAAGCAGAGGGAAGACAAATCAGAACATGGACGTTATGCAAATGCTTGTCGGAAAACACTTGGCAGGACAGGTTCGCTAGGTGTCCAAGGAATACGACAGAAACTTCGCGAGCATTATGGGAGGTCACCTGACCCAGATGAAGTGGCAGAGGAAATGCAACGCAATAAAGGTTCCAGAAGAAAGGAATATAGAACTCCTACTATTACAGAAGAACGTGGCAAAGAAACTGCCGCTTCTTTTCTGAATGCAGATTCCCAGAACATCAGAGCACAACGAAGTATCAAGGACTACAACTTCGAAGAGGTAGTCCCGGAAAGAGAGAAATTGATATCCAAAACTGCAAGTGTGGTATGTTCTATTACTCTGACATCACATTCCAGTGGCCATGTACGTTGGCATGCATTCAAATTTCAGTTGATATTCAAGTCGATTTCTGTATTGCCTCGTTTTGCAAAGTTGGTCATATGGTCTGAAAACATCCTTCAATTTGGCAGTGGCACGCTTACATTTATTGAAGATTAGTTGTAGACTAAAAAAGTGCTTGGAAGTGTATAGAAAATGCCCAAAACAATGCCACAATAACTAACATTGTTTGTATGATTTTTCTTTGTAGAATTTTAGAAGATATTGCTTTGTTTACTGAAGCTAGGTTGTAGATATTCAGAAAACCATGAACTAGGATTGAATTTCTTGTAGCAAACTATTCTTCATGCAATATTCAGTAGCGTTCATATTGTATAAGTAGCAACTGAAACAATTAAGAGTGGTTTCGTTTTGTTTCTCTTAAATATAACTTTGTTTCAATCCCATTAACATGTGTAAGTTGGGTTACAACATTCTGGAGATTAGCTCAGTTTTTGGAGGAACGTACCATTCTGTGAATATTGTAGTAATTGGTGTCTAACACAATATTGTATGGGCATGGATTTTTTTTTGAAGACGACAGAGGCAATGCTTGGAGTTCATGGCAAGCAGTTTGACATTGATTCTGGTGGAAGGTCCATGAAAAGTACAGAAGCCAATTTATTTCTAACAAATGAAATTTCAAAAGATGACTACATCGAGCAACTTGAGGCTCAACTACGAAGCCTACGCGGTCAAACTGCAAAAGGTAGTTCAAGTCGGACCGTATTGCGATTTGAGTCTGCAGTGTATGCGCGAGATGACAATGTTGGATTCACGGTAAGAATCAAAATAATTACACATCAGTAGTACTACTTAGAAGTTCCTTAAAGTAGAGAATAGTTGTTGTGTAGTGGAAATTTATTTGACATCACTGTCGAGGATGCTATTTATGATTTATGAAAGTGAACTATTCCGTGTATAGGGATCTTATGGAGCAGAGGCTTCGACAACAACAAGGACTGGCCGTGCAGAAGTGAAAAGAAGAATTCCATGAATGAAGATTAATTGCAACTAAGCATGCAGGAGGTTGAAGGAAAGCAACAATTAGATGTATGGTTTTATGCACAACAAGTTAACGACTTTATTGACAGGGTTGCACTGTCGATGAATTCAATGCGTACATGGCATTTCATAGTTCAAGTACGAAGCTTTGGTCTCCTTTTTTTTATTGCAATACCCTAGATCATGTAATGTCGAATGCTTCCTAGTTTTGAAAGCAATAGACTTTTATATAGATGATTAATGAATATATAAGTTGTGATGTACAAAGTTCCCTCTTCTTGTTTTGGAGACATGCCATTCATATAAAAAAAATTTCAAACTTTGAGGTTGTTTTTTATCACATGTTTTTCATTTTGCCAATTGCCATTATTTTTATGTGGATCAATTCCAATAAAAAAAAATCTGTTTTGTACTCAATGATTTCTGGGATTATGGGAATATGTACTGTAATGTGTATAGGATTTTATTTTATTTCCTGATGTAATTGAAGCCATACGCTTTTCATTACGCTATTAGAATGGAATAGCAATGCAATTTCGTCACTTCATGTCTTGTTCTTAAAAGTTTTATTTGCAGTTCGCTTGTGGAGTTGTGGTAGTACGCATCATAGTGTGTTATGTGTAATGTATGTGACTAATATGTTATGACGCAACAATATGTTACGGCCAGAGCAAGTGAAGGTGGTATGCACAAAAGCATTTGAGGTATTCAGGTAGGCAATAAACTTTTATGAATACATTGTCCCCTTATACAGAAGTGTTTGAGTATGTATGATTAGTTTGATTTAGTTTCAAACTTCAGCAGCCAGTGAATGTGGAGGTAAATGCCTTCAATGCAGTGGAAAACTAACCATTTCCAACTGGTTCCGTGTTTGAAGGATAAAGGTTTGAGAAGGTACGCTAGTGAAGGAGAAGGACTCCAAGAAATGGACATTTCTGTGGTTGTCAGCTAGTCACAGAGTAAGTTCCTGAATTCAGTTATGTTCATACACGTAGTCACATTCGTATTGTCTTTTTTATTTATTTTATTACCTTCTTTTCTTAATTATTGAAGAGTATGAGGTATGTTGGATGTGCTTTGGAGGGAAGTTGTCAGTGTAATAGTGTAATACAGTATAATGATGCTGTAGTTGTGTACAGTGACACCTGATGCTTTTGATCTTACAATCACATTGAAATGAACTAGAATAATGCCATTTGATTCAATAGTAAGCGCTCTTGTTAGAAGGAATTTGCAAGCAGACTTTCATTAAAGTATGTCTGGCAATTTAAAGAAATTTGCTTGCATGGTCTTCATGTCCAAAAGATTGGTGGTCAGAAAGTAAGGTTGATTACTAAAAAGAAGCCAATGAATCGTGAAGTGCAGTCATTCTACACTTCTTTCTTGAAAACTTAATATGGCATGAGGACGATTTTGTTTAGTATGTTCTTGTGCGTAGTTAAATACATAGTGGATAAACTAAAATTATAGTGGGTGTTACAGATTAGTATTGTAGCTACATGGAATACATATCCAATGTTTCATTATGTAGGTCGTAATTGTCAATGTCTGTTGGAAAAGTACTTAATACGAAAACAAAATTGAGTAGTGGTTAATTGAAGGAACAATGGGGTAGTTTTCAGAGTTGTTCAAAAGGAATTTGGAAGTGGGTTGAATTCGTGATTTAAACTAATGAAACCATTTCAGAAGCTCCAGTGAAAGGCGGAATAATGCAAAATTTTCGTACTACATTTTATTTTTTTCTGTATGAATGATTGAAACAAAGCATGAAAGTTTTATTATTTTTTAGGAAGTACAATCCTTGTTGGTTGGATTTTAATGACTTCCTGTTCTTTATGACTTGAATTTTCTTGATGTGATCGTAAGTGACTTACTGTTGAGTTTTGCAGAGATGAGGAAATGAAAATGCTGTTGCGTCTTCCTTGGAATAGAGTTCAACAAAAATACAAGAGTGGTACTCATGAACCACTGATTTTTTTTTCTTTGCAGTTAAACACCTGAAATTGTCATCGTCGATAAAAAGTACGTAAAGAGTTATAATTGTAGTTATTTGTGGATTAAAGAACAAAGTTGTCTAAAAGAATTTGAATTCGTCCAAAATAAAGGATCTTATGCACAGTTACTTGTTTACATTGTGGGTGAAATGCAGGTGTGGGCAGTAGAAATGTTTTCACGAATGAAATGACGGAGTCATTTTTTTCATCCATTTACATGAGGAAAGATTAGTTGAAGGACATAATTGTCCTTGTAAATGTAGTTTTCGGTGGTGGTTGTGCCAATGGTACAACGTGCTAAGTGATTGTCTATGAATCAACCGTGTGAGTGAAAATGTGCATACAGGAACAAGAAGAAACTGCTTCACAGCATATTTGGGGACCACAAAAAATGAACCCCAATATTTTTTATGACTCCTGAAGTTGTGAAACGGCAAGTCCATCAGGTATGTAGGAAATTACTTCATGTATGAAGTTCTAGACGCTGGTGACACATAAAGAATTTTCTTATTTTAATAAGGGAATGGAAAGAGGACAGTAATGTGCTAGTTTTATAGTATGTTTTAAAAGACGTTTCAATTTCTATATTTTGTTTCTGAATGTGTGTATGTTTGTTTGTTTGTTTTTCAAAATATTTTCAGATGCAACATTGTTTTCAAGTTTACCTATACATTGAACCTCGCAGTGGGATTCATTTTCCTTTGTAGTTTGTGTTGCCAAAAATGTGATAGTTTATTTCAGATCATGCAGGCAAAAAAAAATCTCTTACCTTGACCAAAGTACTAATAGCACATTGAATAGAAATTTTATCATGTTCTGTGTCTGGACGACACAAAACTGGCTTCATGGGATCGTTAGGTGTGTGCACGTAATTGTCATGCAATAGTTTTGTGTACTTTGTTGTGAGCAATGAAAAGAATGAAGAAATGTGAAAATGGTTAATTTATTTATTGATGAACACATTTTCTTTATCTGGTTATTGTAATGTATTTCACTGGGCTATATGGCGTTAGAAAGTTGAATACAAAGAAATCATGCTTAGCATGTACAGAGAGTTGTGCACTTGTTCTGCAGTAAAAAGATATTCCTGGAGTGGTAGTGGAATACTGAAAATAATTTTATTGCCTTTCGGGTGCCATTCTTAATTTCAAATTAGTTAGTGCACTTCACGTGTATTTTGTTTCACACGGTAAATAGGATAAATGTTTCATGATTTCTAACGCAGATGGAGAAGTGAAACCTGGGCTTGTAAGTGAATGAAACTTAATAAAAATATGGTTGACACAGTTGGCGTAGTTCCAAGAATGTCTTCATAAACAAAATGAGGTAGAAATTCCAGTAGGTCAGCAATATATTGTTGTCCCTTCATTCCTTAATATAAATCTTAGAACAGACATGCATTTGTAATTTTTTTTTATTTGCGTGAATAAGGATAAATCTGTAATTTATCCCTTGTTTTTTTAACATTTTCTGGCATTTTGTAGAGATTGCCAAAGTGATGAAGAACAAAGTCGACGGGGTTGTTGTTACATCTGTTTTTCTGACGTAGGTAACAAGTTCACGAAAGACTGACCTAATGTGACTACACAGGGGTGCACTTCTGCAGTGAAGTGGTTCACAAACTAATAATATTTTTTAAAGTGGAATATAATGGTTTGATTTCAATTGTCTGGAGGGTGAAAATATAAATAATTTATGAAAGGTTCGGAGATCTTCAGTGTGTAGTAGGTACAGTTCTGTAAACATTGACGCAAGATTGGCTTTGTACTCCTTTTTTATTGGTCTATAGTGTTTATTCCATGACAATGTGGAATGGAAGAATATGTTTTCTTTCTTAAAGGTAGATTTGTGGTAGCTTCTGTTGGATTTTCAACAGTTTAGTTGCATATTGATTTGGAAAACACATTGGAGAAGAAAATGATTTAAATGCTACAGTCTATAAAGTCTTTTCCAAATCTAGCTAAGAGATATGGAAATAAAATTTCCATCAATTAGAAGGAGGAAATCAAATTTCTATTATTGGAATTGAGAATTTCTAAGATATGATTTGATTTTTGTACTTCCAGTCTTCAAGTGCATGGAAATCAAATTGAAATGAACTTGTCTTGGATGAAACTCATTAAAAGAAGGAAGTGACTGTAATGGATGAAAAGATTAGTCACCATTGATTGAGGTCTGCATCCCTCGGTGGACGTCATCGAAGGGGAAGTGTATAATGGACTGCAAGTGTGGACATGTCTGCAGTTCTCATATTTTTTATTTAGTAAATTGAGAACCATCGTGAGAACTAGCAAGTACGTACTCATCTTCTTTGTGTTTGTTTCCTTTTAGAGCAGGCAAGTAAGCAAGTGCCTTGGACCTCATTTAGGCTGCGCACTCTGTATTGAATCATCGTGGACATCCTTGCGCTCCTCTCAAGTCAGTGAAGATTGTCATTGTGAGACAGCAAGTAATTCCGAAATTATCTACAGCTACCGAACACTTAATTTGATTTTGAATTATTGAATGCTTATGAAACGAGGATCGAAGTTGAATTGCGGTGCTCTGTATCAATTTTCTTGGACGTCCATGTCATAATATTAAACGATTGTATGTGTATAAGCGTAGGATAGTGATGGACGTACCTTACAATTTGGTTTATGTATTAGACTCTGAAAGGGAACAGTATATTCTTCAGTACATGTCTCACATTTTTTAACACTTTCTCTGTTTTTTGAGGCAGGATAATTTCAGCAGTTTCGAAGATGGGGTTGCCTTTCGATGAGGGAAATGCAGACTCCTCCAACTACACTGAGTGGTGGCGGCAGAAGGAATGTCGAGTATGCCATGTAGTTCATGAGGAAGACGTTGGAAATGCAGAGCAACCTTTAACGGATGAAGATTTCGAGCTACTATTGGGAGACCAAATGCAAGCGGATGAGGAAGATCAGAATGATTCTTTCGCAAGTTCCGAAGAGGACACAGACGATGGCTCTTCAGAAACTGCGTCGTATCCGTCAACGAACTTTTCAGAGAACATGTAATTGTGGGATTTTCAACCGACTGGAATCCTGAAAGTGAAAGATCTTTCATTTCGCAGCTTGACCTTTTGAAAGTAAAAAATGGAATTGACAAGAACAGTTCATTAGCATAAATAGACGTAATTGCAGTTGAACTTGTTCTTCGCATGCCAGAATTGTGAAGTGTGAAACTAGTAACTTACATTACATGTTTTTGAATCTGTTGTGGACATTTTAAGTAGGAGCTTAAGCTTCAACAAGTTCTGCTGTGGGTGTAAGTAGTGGACATTTTAAGTAGGAGCTTAAGCTTCAACAAGTTCTGCTGTGGGTGTAAGTAGTGGACATTTTTTTGCGTGGTATAATAGTATATTGCGAACTTAGTACTTGTGATGCTGTTTTTACGAAGTTATAGCAGATGTCTAGTATGCTAGAGTGCATATCGGAAGAGATCACGTTGTTATCTGGAATTGCGGAAGGACATGCTTTAATACAGTGATTTAACTACATGTATTGTATTTTCTTCAGTTCCATAAGGTTGTATATTTTTGAATTGTTTTCTTTGCTTGCCGAAAAGAATCCTTTAAGACAATTGAAGTCACATATCATTCATTTGACTACATGGATTGTATTTTCTTGAGTTCCGTAAGGTAGTATATTTCGGAATTTTTTTTTTGCTTGCTGAAAAGAATCGTTGAAGTCAATTGAAGTCACATGTCAGTGAGGTGCTAACTACATCCTATGCGTAGTTGCCCATTTTTTTCAAGATCGTGTACATTACTTTTAGCAAAGTAGAATCCAATGAAGGCTGTAGATGTGTTTGTAGTGTCATTTACAATTGGTGAGCCCATCCAATACAAAGAATTTGATTGTCGTTAAAGGATTTAGATTTTTCTTCAACTGTTTTGATGAATGTCTAATGGAAGTGGATTCAGATTTAATACACTCTAGGAATGTGCTTTGGAAACCTCGTCATTTGTTTGCATTCAGGAAGGACTGATAGCAGGTATGACCATTTTGAGATTGTTTGATCAGGGAGTAGAAGATCTGATGGAACAAGTACATACGCCATTTGCAATAATAAAAAGTGAGGACTGAAGAAAATGTACTTTCATGAGGTCACATGTTTGGAGGATTTAATCGTGGACCGGAACTTGGATATGAGCCTATTTTTGTTTGCCTTCGTTAAAAATTGGCAGATGCAAATTTTGAAAGACCCTTGCTGTTTCCGAGTTGAAAATGTGTGTTGAAGCACAGTACAGAGTAAATGGAGGAAAATCAATAGCAACGATATTTTTGGTTTGAAGACAAGTCCGAGAAGGCGAGCTCCAAGGTAACCGGAGTGACGTAAATGTTTTTCAATGTATGGATGTTTGTTCTGTTTGCGTGATGCATGAAATTTGTATGTTCTATAATCCTTTACGCGAATGTTTGGATTTAGTAACATGCTAAGTGTGGAGTTGAGCAGTTAATTTAAGAAAATAATGTTATTAAATGCAATCTGTTGGGAAATGATAGTGATTAGAGTATAGGGTGATGTTCAGAGTTCTGGATGTCATAGTTGTCTTGCAAATATAGTCTACACTGAATGAATAGGGAATTTTTAATTTAGGAATGAGGATAATGGAATGAGAGTCATGTTAGAATATTAGTGTGCAAGAGAAGTGGCGGAAGAAGTAAATACTTCTTGAGCATGAATTTGTTATAAAGAGTGCATAGGACCGAGTTTGAAGTGGACATGCGTCTACGGTCGATGAGTGCGGTGGACTGAAATTTCTAGACTTTAAATTCAAAATTCGTGCATCATAAGTTCTGAATTTTTATATTTTAATTAGTGAAGGAAAGGAAAAACAAGCGTAGAAGAACATGCATATGCTGCAGTTGCTTTTGAAGTGTCTGATATATTGATTAATTCATTGACAATATAGCGAAATTGTTCTTGTTGTGCCTTAGTGTCACGAAGACACGTTATCTGTGATTCTTGCTGTCCAATGGGTATGATGCTTCCCATGAAGTAGCCCTTATCTGCACTCACTGGAAGGTACGTTGTGCTTTGGTTTATTGGGCTTCAAATTCTCTATTTAATGAACTTTGATATATGTTAATTTAGCTTTCCATGTGAATTGCAATCGAATTTCTATGATAGGTTATTAATTCCAGAAAGTAGTGTGGGGCCTAATTAGCACACACAGAATGTAATGTGCACAATAGAAATCTCGAATTATGAAAATAGCTTTTGTGTTCCCCTACAGTATTGCTGGAATAATAGTTTCTTTGGCAATTACTTAACTTCCAATTAATGCTGCTTATGTTTTCACAGGAGACAACATGAAGTTGCCTTTCGAAAGATGTATCTAAAGTTATACTTTAGGTTAATGTACGTGTCCCTGAACCTACAATGAATTCATATTTGATGACTTGAGACAGAACATAATGTAGTACTATTTCAGGAGCTCTAGTGTATGTTAAAATTTGGGATCATGTTTGGAACATGCTGAAGCAGTTGAACTGCTTTCCAAATTTATCATTCAATCTACTTGTGCAAGTGAGCTTGCCACTTGACCACATATTAGTGAACACCTTCAAGAGAAGGCCGTAAACATTGGACTTATACAAGCTATAAGAATAGATGAGTTTCTTGTGATGGAATGTATATTCCACCCCTTCTTTTCGCTGGACATGCAAGTTCAATGTATTATTTAATGTGAAGATGTAATGTCATGCTAAAATGTTGTGAATTGTATATGGCAAAAAGTGGAAGCAGGATCATGCTTTTGTTAGTTCCGACGCATTTATTTTTGAGTCTTCATTTTCAGAAGGTGAGCGAGGATATATGTAATTAAAACGTGGACTGTTTCTGTTTTTTTCAAGTGGACGTCGAATTGATAGAACTATGAAGTGGTATTATCCTGTTTGAATTTTGTGTACTTCTGCATGTGAGCCTGAATGAATTGGTTGCAGAGTGTCTATTAGACAGCTTAATAGAACGCGAAAGTGTGCCATGTATGAACATGCAGTAAGAATGCAAAATTGCCGAATGAACCGTACATTGTTTCTGAAATGAGAATTCATGTACATTTATTTTCAAAATAATGCTCCAAGGTTTAAGTCATTTAATATAATGTAAATGCAAAAAACCGTTATTAGCACAAGTAATACTAAAAACATATGTTAGTGAAATAAGCATTTACTAACTGAAAATGGCACTCAAAAGAAACGGAACTCCTATAGTGCATGAAGTATGAATATATGAAGTATTCTTGTCTAAATTATTTTTGTGGACGTTCCTGTGTACAGAGACTACCATTTGAACCCCTTAGACATAGAAGGAGGAAATCAAATTTCAATCAAAACAAATGCCTAAACTGTAGTCAGCAATCTCACTTTCTAAACATGAAGCTCAGAAAAATATGAAAATTGCATTGTATTGAAAATAAAACACAAGTGCAGAAATAGAAATGTCAAGACATTCATATGGTAAAAGTTCCTCTCAACGAATTACCGAATCAGAGATTTTGATTTTCTGAAGAGTCTCTAGTTCCAGATACTTAGTTACTACATGCTAGAATAGCCTGTACTCGTCAAACAACTGAAAGGAATACATACACCAGAAATTTAGCAGAAACAAGGTAAAGTCTGCATATAATTACAAAATGTGAACATCTATTATGGCCAAAATGTTTCTGCAATAGGTACGTAGAATGTGTTGCACGGGACGCTTAATATTGTAAATCGTCATTCGAAATCCACGCATGTACTCACAGTTTGCGTAAACGAAATTGGTCATGCGCTTGCCCAGTCGCTGGTGTAGCAGGTTGCAGCTTCAGTCCTCTGCATCGCTACAATTCACAGGTGCCACATTGAAGCATGATTGATCGACCAGTTCGAGCTGCATGCAGTCCCCTTCGTGAATATCGTGGGAGCGTGCAAAGTCTTTCCAGCCACCGCAGAAGGAGACGTGGGGATATCGGTTCATGAAATAAACATTCACTGTAACCGGCTAGCGGGGTTTGGTTTCCCCGTACCCTAGTTTCACCAGTGGCCCGAACTTATGACCATGTGCTTTGACGAAACTTGCAGGGACAGTCTGCGGAAGCAAAGAACAAAATGCGAGGTTCAGATGCGGAAGCAAAGAACAAAATGCAAGGTTCAGATGCGGAGGAATGTCACTTTACGATTTATGGCGATAACATAGAACGTGGAATGCAGATTACTCACCAGCGCTTTGAAAGAGGACTTCTTCATAGTTTTCTGAAATGAAATTTTTGCACTGGCACTTGCAGCGTCCATCGCAGTGTCCGTGGAAATGAGTGAATAGCAAAACGGGAAATGGAAGTTCAAGTCCTAAGCAGTCGGAGCAAGGAAGCAAAGAGGAAGAGAGGCATTCAGGAGACAATTATCAACTGAAAATGAGGGACTTATATGCTAAAGGGAAAAAGACAACGTTCCAGAAATTGACTAAGACAGGTAACAGGTAGTACTAGTGAGATGTGAATTAATTTTAGATATTGCCTAAATCTATTCATTTGTATGATTAATTGAAACAATTTGAGTAAGATTTGTAGGATTGCGTTTGATGAAGATTACATTTCAGAAGGGACAGGAGGAGATATCGAAGTCGTACATCCCATCACGTTACATTTGACAGTTTTGTAAGTATTGAATGTATGTCCATTTAATTGAAATGTAGTTGTGAATGGGAAAGAAATCCAGGCCAAATTATTGTGTTTGGATGTAGAGGTCATCCAGATGGATAGGCTTCAGTTTTTTTAGGTTTCTAAACATATCATGTTAATTTGCAGTATCAAAGCATACTAGTTGTGTCTCATCACTACAATTGGAGGAGTATTAAATTTTTTGAGAAGTAGATCCACGATAAATTCAATGTTTATCGATGTTTGTAACAAAAAGTTTTTGCTTAAAGTAGATGTATGTACCTTGGTTGTTTAGAATCTGAGAAATGCCTATTCCTAATGATGGAGATTGATTTTGGATTAGTTCTTTGAAATCTTGTATGTCTGTTTTTGATAAATTCTGGAAAATTGGTAGTCTTCACACATTTTGACCAAGTTTCTAAGACAATTTTTATGATATGAACATGGTATAATACTATGGAGGTATAAGATGAAGTTGGAATAATTTTTAGAATGCTTCACTGTCTTTTTTCATTCATGTTTTATGTAATTTTCTAATGATAATCATTAGAAAATGGCTGTATGTATTGAAGTTTTAAGTTTTGAAGCCTTCACATCTTCTGAATTGTTATACCATTAGACAAATAAAACTTCTCTTACAAAATTGTTAGTACTAGAAAATGAAGAATGTGATTTTAAAAAGGAATTAGTAATTGAAATGTAGGAAATGAGTGAAGGGTAGAATTGTAATGAGTTCTGGGAAGTCCAAAGTTTCAATTAGTATCCCTCAGTGGCTGCAATTATGTTCTTTTGGAGTGATTTGGCTTATGTGTAAGTGGAATTGTACATTAGAAGTACTAGCCAATGAAGTAAAATAAGAGGATCGGAAGATGTGCATGTGAAGCGTACAACATATCTGTCTGCAATTTTGAACTATTTTACTACTTCAAAAGGGTATGACTGAAATGAATTTTGAAAAAAATGCTTGTGTGCAAGAGTTAATTATCTTAGAAAATAAGAACTGAAATCCAAATTATGTTGGAGTAGTCATTCAAATTCTTTAATGAGATGGCAGTAACCATGGTGAATTGATGGATTAATGTATTTTATAAATGTCTTTCAAGTTTTGGAAAGAAGTACTTACTTAGTAAGATAAAAAGTAGGCTACTGAATTAAAAAAAAATTGTGTTTCTCTACATTAAAGCATGCATTTGTAGATGGTAAGAATGGTGGTTATGAACCTTGCACGTACAAAATGCATGGGGTTGCCATGATCATGAAATGGACTGAAATTTCATATTCTTTGTGTTTTAGAACAAGTGCTTTGTAAATTTTATCGATTCAATACTTACATTGAGACATGTTCAGGTGCATCATGCTGGACTTCTTGCAGCATTTCCAATTCAAAAACGCAAGAGGAAAATTTATGTCATAGTCAGAACTTTGACACAAGGATATGAAGGAAAGAGATTGTAGGTGATTCTTGAAGATCTTAAAGGTATTTGTTAGTGGAAGTGAAGTTTGGTTTGTAGCATTCATGAATTTCTTCTGTAAGTAGTAATAGAGCCACTGCAGCATAATAGTTGCCCTCCAGAACTTTTCGTAGTCGCGTGTTATTATATTGTTAAATTGCTGATTTTTAATTTAGAAATTGTTGCACTATATTGTTGTACTTTACTTTGTGACAGTTTTCATGTAAAAATGAAATTATGAAAATAATTTTATATTTAACTCATGTAAAGATTATGTGAAACACTAAGAATGCATTTGCAATTTTAGGTAAATATTCAGCCTAAGTGTGTTACATTGCCACATTCTGGGAACTCGTATAAGTCCAGTGGCTTCATCCCGTTTTATGGCAGACATAAGAAAACAAAAAAGCTCAAATATAATGTGAACTTCCAAATGTAGATAATGAATGGGACATATAGAATTCTTATTTGCACAGTATGGACAGAAAATCCATTAATTTCTTCTGCATGTTTATTTCAGGTACAATCTCTCAGATACAGCATTGATGAATTCGTCACTCATTGCATCTACAAATGGAAGGTACGAGTACCACAAACAGTGAGAGAGAAGATGATTGTAATGGTCAGTAGTTAGAAATTAGTGTTTATTTTGTGCACAATTTTTTCTCTCTGAATTGTGTGTGAATGGAGGTCTTTATTTAATTCCGTTGAAGTCAAATTCAGTCTCCCTAGAATTTTGTAATTTTCAGAGAACAATGCATTGAATTTGTTTGCTTTCAATGACTTAGTTTCTGGGATTCACCCCTTCACAATGCAGAAAATGGTAATAATGGTTGTGATGAGTAGGAGGTGGCGAGAAAATAAATGTACCTGATGCAGGGAGAGTTGAAGCCAATGGACTCATTGGAATTAGCAAAAAGAACACATGTGAATTACCAAACAGAACACCCGTGGACAGACAGTAACTTCTTCTATGGAACCAGGTACGATACTTTCCATTCATTTCTATAGGTCCCATTGTATGTTGGTGGCAATTCACCATTTTTTTTTTGAAAATGAAGTGTGTAATAAAAAGATCTTATTGAAATGAATTTGTGGATGGTCTGTGATGTGGTTTGTAGAGTGCATAGGAATATGAGTGAAGCATTGTAATTGGGGATGCATGCAGAGTCACTGGATCATTTCAAATATGTTTTGTTGTTTTATGATTGAGCAAGCAATTATTGTTTTTTTTGTATGTAAAGTATTTTTGTGAACTCTTATTTTCCTTGTATTATGACATGTTCGGGGAATCCTACCTGGAAGATGTCAAGGATGGTGTAGTGCCTTGAATTATTTTTTGAAGTTCATGTTTGAACATGAATATTACCAATACATTATGCATAGTAAAATGTCATACAGTAATGTAAATGCTGAAAATGCTGGGAATTTATAAAATGGAGTTCAGTTTCAATTGTTGGAGTTGTATTGACCGTGTAAGTGGTGTGGTTGGAGGTAGTTTGACGACCTGAATTTGAAATCATGCACCTCTTTGAAGAAGTTCATGAAGAAATAGAGGATACATGTGGGGAAGATGGAAATTGAGCACATATAATGCTTTCATATTGACAGTGGAAACTATGGAAGCAAGTAGGTCAGTGGACAGTAGTAAGAAGAGAATGGAGTTTAAAAGAGTACATTATGTAAGTGTATTGATTAATGCATTAGTTTAAAGCATTGAAGTTCATAGTATGAATACTATGAAATACATTTTGAGATTGAGGAGCTTTAGAAGTGCTGAAATGTTCTGTATTTCATGGCAATGGTGTAGAGGTAGCGCACTTATTCATAACCAGAGTTTACATCTTCAATAAATTCTTGTGAACTACAGAAATTCTGATGTGTTTTGTGATTCAAAATACATGTGTGTGCAATGTATAAGCAGTTTGGACCTGTACTAGACTACCAAAATCAGGAAGAAGTTAGTCCAGAAGTTCCACTGTAAAATCAACAAGAAATCAGTATGGTTTTGTTACAAATCAACAAGGAACGAACAAGTTTTAGAGACATATGAACAACTTTTTGTGACAGAAGAACAAAAAGAAAACTATTTTTTGTTCCGTAATGTCCAATTGAACACGTGTTAACAAATTTCAGTGACATGTCAACAAAATTTGAACAAGTTTTTGTGAAAGAACAACAAAAACATAACTTTTTTTTGTTCCATAACGTCCATGTCAACACGTCCAAATCAACAGTGTACTACCAAAAAATA
The DNA here is from genome assembly GCA_947034895.1 of Rhytidiadelphus loreus. Taxonomy (NCBI): domain Eukaryota; kingdom Viridiplantae; phylum Streptophyta; class Bryopsida; order Hypnales; family Hylocomiaceae; genus Rhytidiadelphus; species Rhytidiadelphus loreus. The sequence continues at coordinate 47,524,682 of OX344761.1, read as the reverse complement.
TCAACAGTTCCTTGTATTTTTTTTGTTGATGTGATCACTAATTTTCTACTAGTGTTAGTAGTGCCCAGCGAAACCCGCTTTGCTTGTAATTTTCTCATGTTGCAGCGATTGGAGAAACTTCGCGGAGTACTGCTGCGGTTAAAAGACCATGCGCGCGTTCAAAATTACTTTGATGGTCTGCGAGACAGACAAAATGCGGAGCAAGCAGCTACAGCTTCACGTAATGTGGTGTCAACTATCGAAGACGTGGGCTTTTGGCAACGATGTGCAAATTACGTGCACATGACTGAAGACGTGTTGAAGGCATTGCGCATATTTGATGGCCGAGAACCAGCTATGGGTCGGGCGTGGCTCGTAATGCACAATTTGAGAGCGCATGTGTTTTCTTTAAGAGGGCCACCCTTCAATCTACGAGATGACATAGCCACCACCATGGAGGAGTCTTTCACATCCAGGTGGGACATGGTGTTCACAGATGTTCACTATGCTGGGGCCCTTCTAAATCCGTATCTCTTGGATAACGTGGCACTTAGGGTTGATGGAGTTGCACTCCGTGCATTGTATCGAGTCATCTGCAAAATGGAAAATGTAGTGAGTGTGGAGTTTAACAACGTGTTGGCGGAATTAACAGAATTCGAGAAGGGCACGGGGCCATACAGTGCAGCAGAGACACCTGACATCCGAGCGACACAGATGCTTCCTCACCAATGGTGGCACAGGGTTGGAGATCGAGTACTATCTAAGATTGTCGTTCGTATCTTGTCATTGACGTGTTCAGCATGTTCATGTGAAAGGAATTGGAGTATGTATTCCTTCGTCCACAACAAGGTCCGGAATCGGTTAGCCCCCGAGAAGGCTGAGTCATTAGTATATATTTATACCAATAGCCGTGTACTTCAGCAAAGACCAGGGGCCGATCCTGTTCGTTGGTATGATGCTAATATCTTCTTGGAGGATTCTGATCCAGATGCCCTTGGCCCCGTTCCAGTGGCTGAACGCAATCGTGAATTTGACGCGATGGTAGCTGAGGAAGAAGAAGAGGCTGATGTGGAAGCTAACCGAGCACCCCGAGAATACCGACCAAATCCAGAGTTGTGGAGGGCGGGGGCTGATCACCTTGCAGAAGCTAGAAATTACTACGGAGATGGTCATGAAGTGGAAGAGGAAGTCCTCCCTAGTCGCTGGGGCCCTTGGGGAGCCGATCCTCGCCGAAGTCCTACACCCATTGGCGATGAAAACGTAGTTGTTTCTGAAGTGCAACCTTTGTCATCGTCTTCCGAGAGTGATCACCCGGCCGCAGTGGACGCCGATGATGATAATGTTATCTCGAACAATGACGACAACCTCCCTTTGGAAAACGAAGGGGGAAATGGAAATGGCAGTGAGAATCTGAGGAACAATGCAACTCAGAATACTGAAGGATCCGTTTGCGATCATGATGGCAATAGGGGGCCCAGAGGAGTGGGGGGCCGCGATAGCAACAGAGTTGTTGGAGGACGCCATGGCCAAAACATTGGAAATACAAGGATGGCACGACCGATCACAAGACATGTTGTGGAGGTTAATGCAGTGGGAAGAACGCGTTTTGACCCTGAACATTTAGATCACAATGATGTTTTTGCGTTTATTGACCCGCTTGAAGACGAAGCCCATATACCACCACCAGTTGCAGTGCATACTATTATTTCTAACCCTTCATCTCCCGCAACTTCGAGTGCTCCTTGTCGACCTTCCGAAGAAGTGCTAGGCTCAGTGGGAAATGTTGCAATGACGACTCAAAGCATTTCAAATGTTACAACGGGTGGTAGACACCGTACCGCCTTTCAACCCGCAATTCACCACACTATGGGTGAATATCAACAAGGACGTGGAAGGAGTTTCGTCCGTGGAAGAGCAAGAGGTCGTGTAACGATTGGAGGCCGTGATATTAGAGGTGGACAAAACAATAACGAAGCGTCGTCATCGAGGCCCCCCAAACGCCCTCTTCTAGGAATTGGGGTCCAAGACCCGAACGTGGTGATAGAGCCATTTTTGAATACGTATGTCCCAGGACCAACTTTGTCCACTCCAGCGTATGTCGTTCCTCGAGTACAAGGAGGCCCCATTATAAATTCTGACGCGGAGGACCCTAGAGCTCAACGGCACAAGAGGTTTAAACGTAGTCGTAGGCATGGTCAAACAGCTGTGGAGCTTCGAAATGAGAACTCGGAAGTGGAAAACCAGTGGACCACAGACGGTGACGATGGAGAAGATGAACGTGAAACTAGTGAAGTTGGTGATGATGAAGACGACCCTGATTGTGATGAGGCACCAGCAGATGATGATGTGGTCATTCGAGATGTTGCATTACCAGATCCGGGTACACAAGAAGTTCGCAGATCAAGTCGTTTCAACAATTGAGTGGCACCTGACAGCATCTGTATTCTGTAGACCTTCATTCATCATGAGTTCAAGACAGTTGCACTAATTGAAACATGAAGTAATGAAGATCTACAAGAAGAAGAAGGAGAATCTTAGATAACCAGTAGAAGAGGAGGTATATCTTGAGAGCAGTATATTCATTGTGTTGTGAACTTGTTATTGTACTGAACAACGCTTGAAATATAAAAATGTTTTTGGTTATCTAAAATAAAAAAGTTTCCAATTGTGTTTGTAGAATTATCACATTTGCCATGCATGAAGATGACATTCATGAGTGTAGTTATATTGTATAGTTTGAATGTTGTAAGTAAGGTGTACTAAATTTATTACTATCCTTGCATTCACGTAGAAAAAAACATTCACTACTATCATCTTTGATGCCTTCCGAAGGGCTAAAAATTTGTTATTTAAACATGAAATTCTTTTCACAAAATGATCTCTTTGCTAATAACATGTGTGCTAAATTTCAAGGCCAGAAGATTTACACATAAAAAGATATTCACAATGTACCAACATGTGTACTTGTGTGGTTCAGAGAAACAATTTCAATGCTACCAAGTACCAACTTCCAGAAATTGAGAAATCAAAATTCGGCTATGAATTTTTTGGCATGAGATCATGTCTATGTTGATAACATGTGGGTCAAATTTGAAGTTCAAAGGATTTGCCTATAAAAAGATACTGGAAATGTTTTTCACCCTATGAAAGCAAGAATTCGTAAATGAAGTACAAAAATTCTCCAAAAATTCGGATTAAACTGATGCGTCCCCGCCCTGTCCAAGACGTCCCCGCCCTGTCCAAGACGTCCCCGCCCTGTCCAAGAAGTCCCCGCCCTGATGGAAATGTCCGTGCCCTGATTTCAGTGTTGGAAAATTTCAAAAATGAAAGGTGTCCGAAGCGTCCGAAGCGTCCGTCCGTCCGGTCCGATCACTCCGACCCGTCCGGTATGACAACCCTGATCGCAACTAGAATGCAAGAAGCACATTGAATGAAACTATTAACTCTCAAACTTCGATCATGAACTTCCAAGCACGTTGTAATAAAGAACCGAACATATCACAAATTTCAGAGTGCAGTGTCCGGGTGTATTGGAGTACGGCACCGTACCGATTGGCAGTAGGGTCTTCCCTCAGCATACTGAATTTTTTTTACTGAAGTCTGTGTCAAAACGTAGATCAGATCCACCAAAGATTCCATCGGGTTACACTGCCAAGGTCCGCATTTCGGAGATTCACGAACACTTTGGGTGGTGCTACGGAAGAATGACGATGACTATGGAGGTAAGATTCGTTGCATTTGTTAGGGTGTGGGTTGCCTCTCACTGGTGCACAATTTTTTTTTATGATCACACATTCTTCAGCCTGGAACGGCCACGCCAAAGTTGCAGGTGCCAAATGTTGACAATCCTCCGTGAACCACATCGACCATTTACTGAAAAGTAAGGGGACTGAGGACGGGAGATCCGAATGGTGAGCACAACGTTTGTAAACATGCCTTGGTGCTAAAAATCAGTGCTTACCAACATCGATTACTTTGGCAAATTATGAAAGATTTTGCTTTGCTCACGGAAAATTGAGCTTGTAAGTGCTTGATATCCTACTTTGCTCTGGATTCTTTTGCAAAAGATTTGGACAGATACACTTTCATGATTTTTTTGTAGTAGCTTCCATTAATCATGACTTCATCTATTCCAATCCCAAACATAAATGATGCTACTATTCAAATGTGGTTCATAGGCTCCAGCTTGCACAGTCGCATACTCCGGGCCTCAATCCACATATAAGGTATACCTTCCCACTCATATATACCCGGCATCCAGTCATGAGTGACCTTACAATTATTAAAAAAATATTTTGTGTATAATAAAAAATCATATCTTGCTCGGAATGGAAAGTGCAAGTGTACAGCCACTGACAGCTTTGAGGGATTAAAAAAAGAATTCAGCTCAAGTACACCCACTTTAGCCCACCAATGGGAACCTTGTTCCCCGTCCTACCGTCATGATGGACAATTGTTGTTACCATGGGCGGATATAGGGGATTAGCTCATTGTCCTAACAAATTTAAATGTAATCAAGGGTCCTCTTGGCAATTCTAATGGGGCCTTCTATTGGGTTCATTTTTTCTCTAATGGCACAAGGTTGAGATTCTTTGCAGTGCATACCTTCCTCTCCAAATACATAGGCACAACATAAACATGTGCGAGACAACTGACAAAAATTAAAGTATGACTAAACCCTGTAGTAAAAGCAATTTCTACTAAATATAGACGATAATCAATTTCAACACACCAAAATCAAACCAAAGATGATTCCATAAGCTCCAAATAAGGTTTAGACAAACTCAACATTCACCAAAATCCAAACATGGACGATTTGCAAGCCTAAAAATAACGTCAAAACAAATGTGGTGCAAAAGCCTGACAGCGGCACATGCTACAGAAGCTCTGAAATAAAATTCAAACTACTACACTCAAAAGTCTGACAAACTGTGTTCCCGCGCGAGTAAAATAATTCCAAAACATATCAGAAATTGAGGAGTTCATATTCTATTACATGCAACTAGCAATAAGGAGTGTAAACCTATGCTAGCAAAGTAATCCCTATGGTACCTTTGAGTGTGGTTTAACCCTCTAACTTTCAATGGGTAGTGAATTAGATCATGAGTCTTATACCATTGGAAAGAAGAGAAGAAACCGGTCAAGATGCATTCTGAAATTTCTGGAATTGGGCAAGAATTGCTTGAGTTATGAGTTGCCAAAGTTGCTTCAAGTTGTGAAACCCGCGACCTTCACCCTTCCACCCCCTCTAACTTTTGATGGGTAATGAATCAGATCATGAGTCTAGTACCGTTGGAAAGAAGAGGCGAAATCAGTCAAGATGCGCCCTGAAATTGATGGAATCGGGGAAGAATTGATTGAGTAATCCGTCGCCAAAGATGCTTAAAGCTATAAAACCGGCGAACTTCAAACCTCAATAACTTTTCAATGGTAAGGAATTAGAAGTTGAGACTTGTACCGTTAGAAAGAGGAGAAAAAATCAATCAAGATAGGCCCCAAAACACATAGATTAGCAAAAGTCGACCCAGATTAACAAAAGGAATGTTATACGGTGTATACCCTTTTGTTAACTAGTATCATGATTTACACCGAATGCGCCACATTATCGTCACTTCTTACTACAAGAGGTGGATTTGGAGTCTCTAGTTGAAGCATCGATGGATAGAATCAATGGCATGCTCCTAATGGTGATGGTGCTACTTTGTCCAGTCTCTAATCTCCTCATGTAAGTATCTACTCCCCTTTGTGGTATCATAGTAGAGTCAGGGCAGTAGACTAAATTTGTATTTGTTGGTAAAGCTCCATAAAAAGGCCCCTTTCACTCTGAAATAGGGCTCCATGTAGTATCCTCTCTCACTTCCCATTTCTTTGCAATCTAACTACTTCTTGAATAAAAAAGACTTGCTACTACTTCTTGAATAAAAAGGTGCAGGTGTATCATTAGAAAAAATGTGAGCCCAAAAAAAGGTCAATTAAGGGAGATTCCCTAAGTTGTGGATAAGTACAGTGTTGTTCAGATTATTTAATAATTAAAAAAATTAAAAATTAAAAAAAATTAATCCCAATCTAATCATTAGAAGAGATTTCAAGATTTTAAGGGCCGTTTTGGGGCCATTCCCGGCGTTGTTCCCCGACAATAAAAAAACGCCGCTGTCAGATTTTTTTTTTGAAATCCTTAAAATGAGAAACAAAGTCAAATTTTTTTTTTTTTTTTTTTTTGAAAAATCTGACCTGGCCGTCTCTCGGCCAGGTCAGCACAGGCCGGGAACAACGGATATCGGCGTTCTCGGGGGGGGGGTTCGAGTTGGAAACTCGCAGCCCTCCCCGAGAGCCAAAACACATGTAATGGTGGCAGTAGTTTGGCCTCATCAGATTGTCAAAGATTTTATTTTTGAATTTAATTTTAAAATTAAAATTTCAAATCATTTTTAATGGATTTTCAAAATATTTGTCAAAATTGTCTCATGCCATATAGTCGCTAGAGACCAATATATATATGTTTTTTTTTCTTTTTCAATTTTTTTTTCAGAATTCTGAAAATCTAAACTGTCGTGTGAACCCTAAACCACCCTAAATCCTAACGTGGGCGCTAAATACACCTAAACACCTCCCGCCAAAATCAAGGTCGAAACACTATTCAATTAGTATGAGCCAAAATCATTGACAAAACATTGACGACCCATTCGATTGGAGGTACCTTCCATGGGGATCCACATACAGTATGGGTCATGGCGCATGCACCGATACATTGTAGTGAAGGGAGTGCTAGAAGTGGGGATTTACTCTATGGAATTACCCGGGTAAAATCAAAGCCAGCTCTACGTACTTGACTATCACCCTAGAGACCAAATTTAGCTAGAAAGAGCCATTACTATGGCAAACACTTAATGAGCTGCTTTTAGAGGGGTGAGAAATAGTAAAATCTTATATATAGCTACCATGATATAATAGGCAATGGTGAAAAAAACGATGTGTAGACAGTGCAAAAATTTCATTTCATAAGAAGTTAAAAGATTTCCAACCCTATCAAACAAGGTCCAAGAAAATCCTTTTCTTCTATAAGCTTGTAATTTAAACAATCAAATGGATTGAAATTTTCCATATTCCCATAGTCACTATCTAGTACACTTTCAAACAACTAAATTTCAAAAAAGAAACTTTTTCTACTATATTTTGTCTCAATGCACTTAAACGTGACAATTTTTGATAACTTGTTAAATGTATTCTCAATCCTGCAGGAATTAACTTCCAAAACTGACACCAAAGCAAGGGTAAAAAATCAAGTTATCTAATTATAAACACAATAGCTAAAGCAACCAAAATAAACTCGCTATTGGAAAAAAAACTAAAAATTTGCATGGTCTTCTTCTTGAAGGACTTCAAAATAAACAATTGAAATTTCCATGCAAAAAGTTATCTCATTAACCCATATACATTGATACAAACATTTGGCATTCAATGAATGACAAGGGAATCTCCTATATAAGACAAAAATACAACTATTCATCCTTGGTTTTGGGGGTGGAAAGGAGAAATCTTCTACAATGCTTTGACTTCCAATGAGTGGTTTTGAAATTTAGTATACCAATGATTTCCATGGTCACCCATCCATCCTTTAAGGGTTAAAAATCCTTTGATTTTGATGTTGCCAATAGAAGGATGTAAGGTGAATGATAGTGCTACAATCATTTCTATAGCTAAATTTGCCAACCTTGGATTTTGTATTCTTCACAAAAACAATAGGTGAAGAAAATGCAAAAGGTTGCAAACTCTATGAATTTGTTCCTCAAGTCATTTCCAACCAATACAATAGTTTTCAATCAATGATCAACACCATAACATATTCACAGATGATGACAATTCCAATGAAGAGCTCCAAACAACATACGCCACAATTGGTCAGGCTTCCCAACCTCGTCACCAATAATCACCACAAGAACACACACCATTTTGGAAGTGGTGAAAGCGATTAGCATCCCTAACAACAATCTCTCGTTTAGTCGCCTTTGAGATAAACTTGGTTGCTGTATGGCAGTCTGAACACACTCGAAGATTCTTGAACACCCGAATTGGCTCTCCAGAGGGTGTCCGCATGAGTCCGTAAGCAATAGCTAACTTCTCACTATGGGAGCAAAGAGCAAGTTCTTTCTCCTCCTCCTCAATGTTCTGCAACACTAGCCGGGTATCAGGAATGTAGCCTTCGGCCTTAATTTTCTCACTCAATCTCCTCAGCTCAGCATAGATCTCCTTCGCTTCTGGGTGAGAAGTATCCGCAACAACAAAGTCATGAACCTTGTTACCAACTTCAATCCAGCTACGCCCTGGCTCCTTGTGTATACCTCTCTCCTGCATCATAGTGCGCACCCACAACACCTCCTCCCACTTGCCAGCTGCAGCACAGATATTCGAGAAAACCACGTATGCAGAAGCATCCATCGGTTCCAACTTGAGACGCTCATTAGCGGCAAGTTTGCCCAAATCCACATTACCGTACGTTCTACAAGCACCAAGCAAGGCTCCCCAAGTTGCCCCATTTGGTTCCACTGGCATGTTGCCAATCAAGAGCTTTGCTTCGTCCAAGTGTCCTGCTCGGCCAAGAACGTCCACCATGCAGGTACAAAGCATTACAGTAGGTTCGATGTCATAATCTTGTGACATAGCCATAAAAAGTCCACGGCCCTCATCCACAAGGCCAGCATGACTACAGGCCGACAACACTGCAACGAATGAGATCTCACTGGGCTTCACACCGTCTGCAATCATATTTTTGAACACTTCCAGGGCTTCGTGCCCACATCCATGGTCTGCAAGTCCACCAATCATCACGGTCCATGTGATTACATCACGATCCTCCATCCGGTCAAAAACTAGCCGAGCATCATCCAAACTGCCACACTTTCCATACATGTGCACAAGCGCAGTGCCCACACGCAAATCCGACTCAAGTCCCGCTTTCAGGATATGCCTGTGAACCTCCTTCACCCACTCCAAAGCCCCTGCGCTTGAACATGGACTCAGAATGCTCGCAAACGTGATTGCATTGGGTTTGAGGCCTTCCTGTTTCATTTGGAGAAGCAGTCCATATGCATCACTCCAACATCCGTGTTCGGCAAGTCCACCAATCATCACATTCCACGTGACCACATCACGATCCTCCATCCTATCAAATACTAGCCGAGCATCATCCAAACTGCCACACTTTCCGTACATGTGCACAAGCGCATTGCCCACACGCAAATCCGACTCAAGTCCCGCTTTCAGGATATGCCTGTGAACCTCCTTCACCCACTCCAAAGCCCCTGCGCTTGAACATGGATTCAGAATGCTCGCAAACGTGATTGCATTGGGTTCGAGGCCTTCCTGTTTCATTTGGAGAAGCAGTCCATATGCATCACTCCCACATCCGTGCTCGGCAAGTCCACCAATCATCACATTCCACGTGATCACATCACGCTCCTCCATCCTATCAAATACTAGCCGAGCATCATCCAAACTGCCACACTTTCCATACATGTGCACAAGCGCATTGCCCACACGCATATCCGATTCAAGTCCCGCTTTCAGGATATGCCTGTGAACCTCCTTCACCCACTCCAAAGCCCCTGCGCTTGAACATGGATTCAGAATGCTCGCAAACGTGATTGCATTGGGTTCGAGGCCTTCCTGTTTCATTTGGAGAAGCAGTCCATATGCTTCACTCCCACATCCGTGTTCGGCAAGTCCACCAATCATCACATTCCACGTGATCACACCACGATCCTCCACCCTATCAAATACTAGCCGAGCATCATCCAAACTGCCACACTTTCCATACATGTGCACAAGCGCATTGCCCACACGCATATCCGATTCAAGTCCCGCCTTGAGGATATGCCTGTGAACCTCCTTCACCCACTCCAAAGCCCCTGCGCTTGAACATGGATTCAGAATGCTCACAAACGTGAATGCATCGGGTTTCAAGCCTTCCCTTTGCATTTGCATAAACAGTTCATATGCTTCTTGCCCACATCCATGGTCTGCAAGTCCACCGATCATTATGTTCCATGAGATCACGTCATGTTCCTCCATTCGCCAAAAAACTACTCGGGCATCATCGATACTGCCACAATTTGCATACATGTGGACAAGCGCATTGCCCATACGCACATCTGATTCAAGCCCAGCATGTCTTACATACGCATGAACTTCTTTGCCCCACTGCAAAGCTGATGGATCGGCACATGCCTTCAAGATGCTCGAGAAAGTAAATGCATCTGGCTGAACCCCTTTTTGGCACATTTGATTGAAGAGTTCCATTGCTTTTTCAGCATGATTGTGCTTTGCATAACCTCCAATCATGATGGTCCAACTGAACACGTTCTTGTTCACAAGTTTATCAAACACTCCGCGTGCAGACTCCAATTCTCCACACCTGATATACACGCTCACTAGGTTGTTTGCCACATATCTATTCTGCTCCATTCCACTCTGGTTGATGTAGTCGTGAACCTGCTTCGCGACATTAACATTAAGGTTTTCCTCCTTCAAGCACCGTCTCAAAACTTCAACACACATAAACGAGTCGATGGCCATGCCTTGTTCTAGTCCTTTCTTCAAATTACCAAGTGCTTCAGTCGTGCTTCTTGCAGTTTTCAAGGACATACTACCGCCACCACCCGGTACAATATGCCTCGACTCTCTTGCAGTACTCGGCACAATGCATCCTCTTCCATTGTAGCCCTCAGATAGCCTGATTCACCAACACATTCTTCAATAGAAATCCCTTCGAAAGAAGAACACTGATACACAGTGAAAGGGTGCAAGACCACTAATGCCCAGTACTCACATATTTCAACATCCACAAATTTGCATCTATCCATTTGAATTCTTAATATCTCTCACATACATAGCAATTCATTGCAAATCATTCCACTTTATGTGCACCCAATAACTAAGAGGAAGAACACAGCATATTGCACACACAAAAATCCTTAAACTCACCCAAAATCACATATTTCTAGTTGCACCTACTCTAGTCACTAGACAAGGTAGCCAACTCAATTCCTAAAGTTACCTGTCTCCTTGTGTTGTGTCTTGAGAATCTTTGGAGCGATAATCAACAGGAGGTAGCATTCTCCCTTTAGTTGTCAAGTGGAGCATTGCCTTTACCCATGGTGGAGTTGACCAGCCATATATCCAAAGTGCTTTCCTTGCCACCTTATGCCTAAAGTCAGGTGATCTAGGATTCCTCTGTAGACACCACAACCCATGATCAGATCCTAAAAAACTGTCTCATATTCATTTTACATCTAACAATCAATATTCCAGGAATATTTGTGGAAGACACTGCAATGATCTGAGCAGTGTTCACTCCACTCAGTGACAACAAACAATGCAATTTCATACTTGTTGCTTTACGAAGTGCCCATGGCCTTGTACAAGCAAGAAACGTCCTGTCACTTGTTGAGCCGAGTATGGTATCCGCTTTCTTTTATCTAGTCATACCTTGTCAGCTCTGTTGTCCCACCACTGTGTAGGATCCGCGAAGTACTCTTTCCAAAGTTCTTCAACAGACTGTAGTTCACCTGAATCCACCGCAACATGCTTTACCCATGTCAGTCACATTCTCACCAGGAGAGGCAAACTCATCTGTGACGATGGGCATATGATATATACCTGAAGCATTGGAATTCGAAGGTGATCTCTTCCAAACTGATGAAAATGGTGAACACCGGATTGGTCCACTGCCTCGTATGTGAGAGGACAAGGGCAGGGATAAAGAAGGGTAGATAGGCCATGGAGACCTGAAGACTGAGATTGCACAGATATCCTGGGTACACAAACGTCAACACTCTGTTAATAAGCAACTTCGTACCATTCAAAGCGCTCTTCCCATCAATACCGGGGTTTAGTGTTCGGTCAACCATGTTCATTTCCGGTTACACTTGGAAAAAATGTGACAACCTCTTTATCAAACATTGCTGTAAAGGAGACCTCATATTTTGACACATTTGTTGTCAGCATGACCACACTACTCCAACCCATGTCACAAGTCATCCAACCGCTTAATTCACTCACCTGTGCACCACCTAATCCACGCACCGACAAAAAGCTTCGTTGTTCTCTCCTGCACTGCAATTGTTGTCTACAATCTAAATCCCACGACACCAATTGAGGTGGCAGTGCCATCACTATCTGCCTGCATTACAGAAACCAATTCACACTAACTGTTACTAAGAAGAACATCACAAAGAACAACGCCGGAATGGACCTCAGAATTGAACCTGTGGAAAGAAACACATCAAATTGAGAAGAAACTACATGTGCGAAAAATCTGCTACTACCTCCAATCCTGAAAACCCGAACACATTAAATAAAGTCCACAAACAAAACCGCATACCTGACGCTTCCGGCGGCCAAATGAAGCAAGACAAGCTGCCCAAGGACGGCAAACCTCCACTGAAGCTTCACGAGGAGCAGCTCCGTCTATGGGATCAATCAATTGCTGAGGCAAGAATCCAACATACACCCATTGATTAGCATACAACCCCAGTCAACTGACTTGACTATTGAAAATTACCATCGCTTCAAAGAGGGTCATCAAAAACTTAGGTTCAAACTAAATTACAGTTCTCCTTTGATACGAATGATAAGACTAATTTAAATTTAGATCGTTTGAATGCCATATATACAAATATGCATGAAAACCTACCAGAATTGGTCATAACACATCCATGAACCGCAACAGGGGTCAGAACCCAATCCCCAACCCAGCCAGATCGCTCAATCCAGTTCCCGGACTGTGTTTTCGACTTGTCTCGTTCCCTACCAGTCTGGCACAACTTTGACTTCCTCCCTGCTGTTCGCGCTGCCCAATCTCCAGCCCATGGTGCACACGTGCACACCCCTATTCTGACATATGACGATACCTCGTACTGGGTGAATATGACAGGAATCAGCATATGTGGCACCGATTTGGCCATTTCCAGCACATCGTTCAAATGTGAAGCAAACAAAGGTGATAGCAAAGTCGCTTTCGACTCTGCAACACAAACGTGAGTTCTCAATCGGTTCGGTACATCTTACCGGCCCTGAATCTAGGCTGCTGCCACTTGAACTCTGTTGCAGCTCACACCACATCTATAGTACACACTTTGAGCAGTTCTTTCTACCTTGGCCGGGATTAAGTGCTAATCCGGAAAGACATGAATAAGTGTTCTTCTCTTGCAGGCCCAAGCTTCTTTCGAGGTTCGAAGACTGGGAATCACGCAGTCATCAGCATTGAATAACTTATAGCTATGCTGATTGCCACGGACCGCAATATATGACGAGTTCCCAATTCCAAGATGAATAAATTTCCTCAAGCGAAAATCCTAAACCCTAGTTCGCGAAACGGCTCATTTCTTCTTGCTCAGTCTCTGAAACTCCCATATCAGCTCCTAAACCCAAAAAAACGGGATGAATTAGGGGACCTGCTATTTGAATTGCACTGCACTAATTGTGCAGCAAGATATCATCAATCAGCAAATTAATTACTCGCGCTCCACAAGCTCCGAAGGAACAAGCGCTAGTCTACTCTCCTGTAGTAAGAGCAGGAAAGGTCGATACAACGTTTCTCCTCCAACAGCTGGCATCTCACCTCCGTCCTACAATTTCCATCACACTCCCACGAGCTCAAATTACAATGGCTCCAAACCAACTGCCAGAGCAGAGAAACAAGTCAGAATCCCACTACAAATCCTGCACAAGCGGGCATTGCAGTACTACCCACATTCAGTCATCCTAACACAACAGTACGAGAAATCTCCCTCCTTGAGCCCTCAATTCACCACAACAGCCATACGTGCACCCGCAACAGACTGCAGCATGCAGCACCCTTGCTCTGCAAAAGCTCGCGAGCTTGGGATCAAGGAGTCCCCAACCTCTCTCACCGTGTCCATTCCTGCTGGTTGCTTGCTCTGGACTCTCTCCTCTGAGGAAACGGTGGTTCTTCTCCTCGCCATTATGCTGTGGACCAAAACACCCATGCTTTGCATCTTGACCTTAAGCACGGGTTACCTGCGCTAAAGGGCGGGCCACCCACGGTCTCGCTCGGGGTACCTGTGGTTGTATGAATGCCAAAAGGGCCACAAACTGCAAGCTAGGGTACCCCGGGGAAGATGCTCCCGACTCGGCAAACTCGTCGGATATCAACTAGTGCACATTTAGCATCCGGATATCTACCTGTATTTATACAGATACGGTTGTTTTTAAACAAATACTTGCCCGCTCATTTTGGACTTTGCCCGGTCTGCCCGATGAAAGTTTTCAAAGCTTAGGGTTTGGGAAGCGAGGTCGGTTTTGTTAGCCGCAGCTGCTCCTCGGCGCATTGTACCGATCGATCCTCGTTCAGCACTAGTTAGGGTTTGAGAATTAATCTCTCCTCGACGCATTATACCGATCAATTCGGTACCGTCTTCCCGCCTTGCCCATCCAGAGTTTCTTCTTGCCTTTCCGTGTCGATCCTCACAGTAGTGTATCATTCTGAAGCTTGAAGAGTGTTTCGTGGATGTTGGTTTGGCGTGGATAAGAGTCATTTGAAGTACTTAGGATGATCAAAATGAAAAGTATTCGGTCATCTCATCACTGTGAATGTTTTGGTTTGCTTTAGTCTTATTTTTCTGTTCGCTTCAGCGTGGGTTTATGTTACTATCAATTAAATGTTAAGAGAGATGAGGATGTATTTTAAGGGATGGAGGCAAATATATGTTTGGTTTCTTGTCGTTTTCTGCTCCTGCGAAGTGTCTTAGTCTTCGTCATACATGTTTGTGAGTCTATAGTTTCTGCATGTTATCTTACTATGTTGTCTTTTGGCAGATTCGTCAAAACAACAGATTAGCCGTGAGCAAGTTGGTGACAAGTCTGACTAGGGGCACCGTGCGATCACCATTGGCTCAGTGTCTGCTCATCCGGTGCACATGTCAAGTAGATTCCTAAAACGCGTATATGATTTACGCAATGTGCATGAAGTCTTTGATATTTCTGTTCCCATTCACCTTTAAGCTAGCACATGGTTCAAAATCTCCTTAAGCACCAATTGGAATGATGTTGTAAGGTCTTGTGTTCTACATGACATAATTTATGCTCAATACTGTGCTTGATGGATAAAACGCCGCTCTGCTTGGAAATTTGATATTCAGGTTAGTGAAGAGTCAAGCCCAATTGCTCAGACTGGGGATCGATCCTTTTTTAACTATCTGTTTGAGGCATAAGAATGAGATGGTGATTTTTGAGGCCTAAAAAAATGTATTGACTCTACTGTAGAAATTCTCACTCGCAACTACAGTAACGTACCGCATGTCCTGCCCTCCACTGGGACACAACCAGACGGAGTGTTTTGTTTTATATACTTAGGGCCTCTTCACACTATGGCCGTCCAAGTCGAGAGGCTGTGGGCCGTGAGAGTCCAAACTTTGTCGAGAGTCCAAAGAAAAAGGCTAATAAAAAACAATAAAAAATAGGATTTGAAGCCTTTGGTTGGCCGTAGTGTGAAGCCTCCAAAGGCCAAGTCCAAAGTCCAAATGGTCTCCCACGGCCTTTCAACTTGGATGGCTATAGTGTGAAGCCTCCAAAGGCCAAGTTGAAAGTCCAAACCCATATCATTTGTATGGCTTGTATCTAACTCTCCTCACGTAAATAGTCTACTGAAGTTTAGATTTTTCCTTTCACCTTCACTAATAATCATGGATTCAAGAAAGAAACGCATCCTTGTTCTTCTTTCAATATTTATGGTTATGAAGTGTGTCATTGTAGGCATTTTGGCATTGCAAAAACTTGCAATTTTTGAACAAAATGCCCAAATGATGATGATGGTAGTTTTTATTGCCGAAGGACGGAGGGTGAATTCTCGAAGGAAATGTTGACAATTTGAAAGATATGGAGGGATTTTGGAGCATACATTGATGGGGTCATTTGCAAATTTTGATTTTTGAAAGCGCATGAAGGTGAGTAAATCTACATTTCAATATCTATGTACTATTTTAGGGCCTGTTTTACAAAAAAAAAATACACATCTTAGAGAAAGTATTAGTGTGGAGCGGAGGATTGTAATTACTCTTTCTCAATTAGCAATCGGTAGTTCACTACAAATGGTTGGTGATTTATTTGGTGTAGGATTGAGTACAACTTCTATGATTGTGAGGGATTGTTGTGAAGCTATAAGGATCCATTTGAGGCCATTGGTTTTTTAAAAACCAAATCTTGTTTGGATGAAACAAATAGCTACTGGTTTTGAAGCGCTTCATGGCATTTCATTTATTTTAGGAGCCATAGATGGTAGCCACATTCCCACTATAGCACCATCTCATGATCCCGTAGCATACTATTGCCGGAAAGGATATTATTCATGTTTACTGCAAGGGGTAGTAGATGTTGATTGTAAATTTTGGGATTATGATTTTGGATGGGCTGGACGGATTCATGATTGGGCGTTATTCCAAAAATCTGAAATTGGAAAGAAAACTATGAAAGGTGCATTCTTACCTTACAAATTTATTGGTGATGTTGCGTATCCTATGAGGCCTTGGTTTCCTCACCATTTAAGGGTGAAAAGGAAGGATTGCCAAGAGAAAAGGCACACTGGAATTTTATTCAATCAAGCACACGTATGGCGGTTGAAAGGGCATTTGGAATTTTGAAAGGAAGATGGCGCATTCTACTAAAAAGAATCGATGTGCCACTTCGGCATGTATCTGATATTGTTACGGCATCCTTGTGTCTTCATAATCTGTGCATCTTGGAACATGACGAGTTTTCTACAAAATGGGCAAAAGAA
This sequence comes from Rhytidiadelphus loreus, assembly GCA_947034895.1. NCBI lineage: Eukaryota > Viridiplantae > Streptophyta > Bryopsida > Hypnales > Hylocomiaceae > Rhytidiadelphus > Rhytidiadelphus loreus. The sequence continues at coordinate 47,507,911 of OX344761.1, read as the reverse complement.
GTAGAAAAAGAGTTGCAAGTTGAAGCAAATATGCCTTTAGGGAAAATGCAAGAGACGGATGATTTTCACCCTCTAGAAGCATCATTGAGTAAAATGAGGGAGCTACAAAAGGTACATCCACAAGGTGAAGACACTCTATTCATAGAATCAAGTGAAGAAGAAGAAATTGACAGTGAAGAATGTCTTGGATGTAAGGAAACAAAGAAAATGAGGCAAGAAAAAATGAAGATGATGTTGGCTGATTCAACTGGGGTTCATCTATTATTGGCGGAGAGTTTTTACAAAAATCATTTGGCCATGAATTCTAACATTCAATGGCAAAATTGTAGCTACAATGATAGTGACTGTAGCTTAGATGAAGAGTAACATCTGGCACTCTAGAGCATCTTCATGAAATGGTCAAATTGGTAGTCTATCCTTCGAAGCAGCTCATTTGTCTTCTCAAAGTTTTTCAAAACTGAAGAGATATTTGTAGTACACTAGAGCTTATTGATCAAGCGGTCAAATTGATAGTCTACCCTTTCAAGTAGCTCATTTGTTCTCTCAAAGTTTTTCATCAGACTTGTACTAGTTTCAGCCATTTTTTCAAAGATTTGAATGGCTCTATCATGAAAGTTTTGTTTATCTTTTGATGTTGGTGTGGAAATGCTTGTTGATGATGGTCCATTCTCCACATCTTGGGCCAAATTGGTTTGAATCTATTCATTGTCCGTGGTTGTAGCCGAGACATGCTTCATTACTTGCCCCGCTTGGTGATACCACTCATCTAGAGCATCATAGAATTTGCTTTCATGCCGATCATTGCCCGAAATACCATTCGCCATTTTGTCTTCTTTGTAAGCATAAAAAATGGATTTGAATTTTTTATGACATGCTATAGCCGTGCGATTGAATTTAGGGAGCATGACAACCATTCTAGCATGAAGCTTCACCCAAGAGTCAATTCCTACAAGCGAAAGATTCAAAAAAACATAAAAATGGCATTCAAAGAACAATCACAGTACATATGTTACATTCACTATGAAAAAAAGACTATGTATGGTATAGAGGAAAAATGAAGGTGGCATTGAACAAAGAAAGGAAGTAGGTGGAAGGTATAGCTACATGAATAACAATATTCTCCATTGTAGTGGTGGAAATTAGGTTTCAAACTCCAACAACCTTTAGGCCCCAATTTGCCCCAATCCTCAATCTAAAATTTCAAAAATAAAAAATAAATTAGAGCAAAAGATTTCATACCTTGTTTTTTGCCGTTTCTAACAAATTCAGGCTCCATTTCTCCTTTCAAGGCAATCAATTGGAGAACCTCTAAGTCCTCCCACATTCGGTTTGCCTCTTCTCCTGTAGCTTCTCCTTCAATTTTAACTCTCGCTTTTCTCTTGGTAGTTGCCTTTCTCTTTGGAACAGCTTGCTACTTAGGAGCACTTTTTTTTTTTTAAGATTTGATAATCTCACAATCTCCTTCCTCAATAACCTTTTTTCCTACCCTTTCCTCATTTGTCTCTTGACCTTCTCCTCTCCTCTCCTCTCTAACTTGAGCTGAATAGGGTTGAAACGCTCCATAAGAAGTTGGAGTCAAAAAGTTTTCTGCCTCCATCAAAGGTGGCTCGCTCCAAAACAAAGGGTTTTGAGAGATATTGTCCATCTTTACTACTTCCAAAAAAAAGAACCAACACACAATAAAGAGCTGCAAAAAAATAACTTCTACCAAGCCGTGCACGAGAGAAAGAGGGAAGAAGAAGGCGAATCTATCTTTTTGTCTTCTTCAAAACGGTTCTTCAAATCCAATGGCTCAGATCTTGTCAGTATTTATTTATTTTTTAATTTTTGGGTTTTGAAATTCGATGGACTCTCGACTAGAGTTTGGGTCTCGACATTTGGCCAACCCAAACTCTAGTCGAGAGTCCGTCAAATTTTGTGCCATGTAGGCAACCAGGGTTGCTATTTTGTGAGCCTGTGAGCGTGAGCTTGTGAGCCTGTGAGCATATAATTTTTTAGAGATTCCATCTAAATTTTTTTGGTAAATTTTAGTAACTATTACCGTGGATCTATTACCGTGGACCTATTACCGTGGTCCCTTGAACAACCTTGATGTACTACTTATTAGACTTTGTTAGATTTTAAGAAGAAGAAAAATCGGTTATTAATTAAGATTTGTTTGAAATCAACTGAAGTTGTTCCACTGAGATTATAATCATTCCCCTCTTGCTGCTTGGGTCCCCTCGGCGCCGAGAGGAGCCCCCTTGCAATAGGTAAAAAGAAGTGTAAAAATAAAATAAAATTTTTTTTTTTTTTTTTTTTTTTTTTTTTTTTTGTAAATTTTTTTTTTCTCGTCGCAAGGGGGGCTCCCCTCGGCGCCGAGGGGACCCAAGCAGCAGGAGGGGAGTGATTAACATGATGACCATTTGATCAATAAATAGAAGAATTGGGCCCTTGAAGGTCCTATAAAAGGACAATGATCAACTAATCAACAATTTGGTGTAACCGAGCTCATTCTTCACAAAAATAATCCTTGTCAATCAAATATTTTCTTCCAAAATCTTAACAAGTTCGATTACCAACACATCAAAGTAGAAGTGTAGGTACCTCCCATTGGCCTTAAGAGGACCCACGCTACTACAAGATAATAGTTCTTATCAATGATTTTTTTTTCTAAAATCTAAACAAGTTTAATAAAAATGCATCAAAAGAATTTTTTTGGTATGTTCTTATTAGCCCCAAGAAGATCCACATTGCTATAAGATAGTAATCAACCAATATTCTATACAAACTTATTTTCATCTCCATTCATCTTTCACATCAATTAAGTTCATCATTTTCAAAATGTATACTTCTAATATTTTAGACAATATTGAAAATTATAATTTTCATGTGGATTTTATATAACCACGGTAATAAGGCCACGGTAATAGGGTTGTAGTAATAGGTACTAAAATTTACTAATAATAGTAAATTTTGACCAAATTTTTAGATGAAGTCTATTATTAGAAATATTTTTAAATTTTCTTGTGCTTCTTCAAATTTCTAAGCTCAACGCTCACAGAATCCCTGCTCAACGCTCATAGGCTCATGCTCACAGGCTCACAAAATAGCACCGCTGTGTAGGCAACCACATAAGCAACGGACTTTGGATTTTGGCACGTAGTGTAAAGGGTCGAGAGGCCGAACTCAAGGTTTCCTAACCTCCTATTGGTGGAAATCGACGGCCTCTCAACCTTTGGCCATAGTGTGAAGAGGCCCTTAGGTTGATGGATGCTCACAGAAATGGAGCATCTTCCAAGGGTCCCATTCACACGGCCTAAGGAACATTACAGTCTTTCTCCAGCAATCAATTGGGACCATAAGGCAGGAATCATATGCTCTTGTAAGTTTTCTCTGCCTCTGATGTACACGCAATTGTTAGGGTTTACATTTTGGTACTCGTAACTTGTTGTCCCTTGTTGCTCGTTACTTAAAAAATCGATCAAAAGTTTGCGACTTCGTAAGAATTCAGGGAACCGACATTGTTGTTAGGGTTTCATTGGAATGTCGATTGGGAATCTCATACCCAATTTTATGTAATTAGGTCAAATTTGGGGTTAGGTTTTTTGATAGAATCTTGATTGTTTGAGTTACATTGGTTTGAACTATGGCATCAAGCTCTTTTGTTTGGAGTCTTGACCTATTAGGTGTTTGTTTCTTATGGCGGGTGTCATTACATGCTGATGGTACAATCAATATTCTGAAGATGTTATGTTGGGAGTAGGTTTGCTTTGCAGTTGCACTTGCCACTACTTTGACATGTCGAATGGTGGCATTTGAAGATGAAGATGTATCTCGTATGGGCATTTCAGAATTGGAAAGGGAGATGATAGCGCTTTGTCTCCAATTCTCTGCAATGTAAGCAAAATTTGATTGTGCACCAGGTTTACAGTCAACGTCAAGGACACACAGGGTGATCGCACGCTACGGTCGCCCCCCCAGCCCAATGTACAACCAAATGCGATCAGTACAGTCTATACGACTTTTGGTATGCCGTGTATTCCGGCGACTTTCTTGGTATACTGACAAAAGGTTCATGAATTCAAGGGCATCTACAGTCGTTGCTACTTTGTTGCTGCTTCGCTAGTCAGGTGGTAGAGTCTTTGGTGGTTAGGTTGTGTAGGTTTGATTCTTTGTTTTCAATCTTTGGTGTTCACATTGCGTAGTTTGATTCTTTGGTTTGACACACCAATCGACGTTGGAGTAGGACAACGATTTTAGATATGGCTTTCAAACACTGATAGATGTCAAAGCATATTTTAGGGTGTTCTCTTTCTATTGTTTTGAGGAGTAGTGAGGCACTGTTTGTTAGTGTGAAGGTTTGTTCGTGTGAAGGTTTGTTCATGTGTTGGTTTGTCTTGTAGGTTGACTTCTATTCTTGATAATGGCGAATAGAAGGCTTCAAGAACGACGTGTTGGATTTAAGAGGAAGGAACCTCGTGGGAGGGCGGAGGACTACAATGCCATGAGGGAGGGTCTCAGAGATGGGGAAGTAGAGAAGCAACGTCGACGTCGTCAATTGGTGAGGGAGAGAGAAGAAGCAACTCGGTTGCTTGTTGTCCAGGATGAAGAATTGGAGGTAGAAAGTGAGATGTCTTCATGGGAGATTTCGGTTGTTTTGTCCGAAATTGTGGATTTTTTCACAATGAAGATGCAAGGGTGTCCGGAGGCTAATTCTAGGCTGAAGATTATGGAGCGTTTTTTGGAGGATGAACGTGTTTCTCTTTTTCTTCCTCAGTATTATCCTCGTGGACAAGATGCAAAAGCTCAATTTGAATTCTTAAAAAACTATCAGCTTGAGTTGGACGTTGTAAAAGGAATTCAATCAGCAGACATGCTTGCTAGAAAAGTAGTTATTTTGGACGCCGCTATTTCTACTACTGTGACAAGCACCAAAGCTTTGTCACGGGTTTTAAAAGTGCACCCATCCAATTTGAGGGTGGCTATAACCCGTTGAAGTAGTGTGCATCTTCTTGATAAACCTTTTGCACTTGTAAGACGAAAAAAGAGGCCAAGGCTGCCTAATGAAACGAAGGACCTTGTGACAAAGTGGTGGACAGAGGAGACCCGCGTCAGCCCCAACAGAAAGGAAATTGTACAAAAATGGAAGAGTGTGAATATGTATGACAAACATTGCACCCATTATTTACTGGAAAGTCAGGTACAACTCAATTGTTGATAGCAATGGTTTGAATATGTACTATATAGTTTTGAGATGTACTAATTAGTGTACATTACATATAATTAGTATACTAGTTCTCACAATCAAGTATTGAGGGGATCTTTGTTGTTGGATTCTCTACTTTGTTTGATGTATACTTTTGAGTATTAGGGTGCAGGGTATGCCTTGTATGAGGGGTTTATTTTTGATTACCTCATACTGATAAATTTTTACATTCTTATAGACGGCATTTTACCATCGGTTTCAGGAAGCGCACCCAGGTGTGCCAATCAAACAAAGAGCATTTGAGAAACTGAAGCTGTACTTTGTTAGAGCCTGCAACGAGAGGAACGTATGCTGTTGTAGATACCATGTAGAGATCGACATGCTTAGGGATGGGTTCAATCAAATTCGGGATGGCACACGGGGAATCCACTTTTTAGAGAATTGTAAATGTGTGTGTGATGTGTGCTTCTATCGACTCGAAGAGGAGGCAAAGTGTCAAGCACATCTTAAGACATATGCAGGTACAACGGCTCTGTGGCAAGAGATTGTTTGCCCTAAGCCTGAGAACAAAGAGTGGCATGCTCTATCATGTGTTATGGGTACGTGCTCAGACTGTGGTATTTCAAAGCTTCCGATTTGCCCTCTTGAGTCATCATCGTCAACAAATGTCACTTGGAAGTGTTTTGAGAATGAAATCATTGGGGTCACACGCGATGGGAAGCCTCGAAAAAGAATTGTCGAGATATACAAAGAGACCTCTCCAAAAGTACTCTTTGAATACTTCAAGTCCAAATTGCCCCAGTTTGTGAAACACAACTTCATTGCGAGGTGGCAGGACGACCACTGCAAGCGTTCTATGCAAAGTTTGGGCAAAGATGTGATTTTGTCACATATTGATTTTGCTGAGAACTACACTTTTGAGATTCAAAATCAAATCCAAAGCATGTATTGGTGCTCTACACAAATCAGTATACTTGTCCACATCACGTATCGATTTAAAGCAGATGGAGTTATGGTGAAAGAATCCCATTTCTACATAATTGATGACGAAAAGAATGATTTGCTTTTTGTACAACATTGCCTGATGAAATATTGGTGATGGCTAGAGTCTCAAGGTATATTTAAATTTCTCCAAGTTTTGTATGCATTGATGCATGTAAATTGTAAACAAAATGAATTGTTTTTGTATATTATATATTACTTTTGTACTGCACTTGTATAACATACTTTGTGTATTGGTTTTTGTACATGAATCGGCAGGGATTCAACCGAAGCATCATGTAGTGTGGTCCAATGGTTGTGCGGGGCAATTCAAGGGGGCCCGACCATTTTATTTTGTGGCCAGGTATCCCGGCCTTACAAATGGATGTACTATGAATTGGAATTTTTTTGGTACAGGTCACGGGAAGGGAGAATGGGATGGAGCTGGTGCTGTCGTGAAGCGCGCTCTAAGGCAATCTCAATTACACAACACTTGGAGGAGGATGCAAAATGCCCATGATGTCGTGTCTTTCTTGAACGAGACAACGGGAGGGATGGTTGATATAAACTTTGAGAAGACCGGCATCAAAGAAGTCCAACGGTACTTCTGGGAAATACCAAAGGACGGTACTAGGGAGCGCAGTTACCATTGTGAAACTATCCAAGGCTCCCAAGCCCTACATTCAGTCTATTCTTTTGCTATTGCGGATCCAACTCAACTTTTTGTTCGGAAATTGTTATGCTTCTGTGCCTATTGTGTTGATGGCAATTTCGTGAACTATGTGAACAAGTCCCATGTTGAGAGTTGAGATTTGGTAAAATTGAAACCATATGATCTCCAAGAAGTTGCTGACCGCATAACAAACTATGACATTCAAGATGACGAGGATTGGGAGGAGGCCATAGAAGGCGAGGGATTTGGCGATCTGATTCAGCCAGGTGACAACTTTGTTGTCCCTACTGTAGAGGGCAATAGCGAGGGAGTGGAGTTTTATGTTTTACAGTGCAGCAAGGGGAAGTATGAGGTTGATCACGACTTTAAATGCGCATGGGGTCCTGAGTTTGAAGTGGGAGACTTAATCATACAAGGCACTTACTATCAAAAATGGAATAATGGGTATGTATTTCTCATCAACTCCCAACCAGCCCATATCGACGCACATCTTGTGGTGCATGGAAAATTTGCAATGATTCCAAAACCATGGAGGCGCAAAGGTGGAGAGGTTATATATGAAATAAGTGGTGACAATCTCGATACTATTAGGGTCGGCTTACATAGGTTTAGGCAGGAAGAGGATTAGCGATTATGGAGACTAAGATTCAAAGTTTCCGTGTACTTCTTCTATACACTCTGGACTAAATATACTAATCTGTTGTATTTGGTTTTAAATTACATTGAATTTGTTTGTAATACACCTTGTGGTCCTGTTTCAATAGGATCTTTTCACATAATTTTTAAAACTTCCAACATAAGTAAGTGTTTCTTGTATAGTGAGTACTAATTAATACTACTGGTACTTTATAATACTCACAAATTTTAATTCATGATCGTCAATTTAAATATTGAAACCCAAAACTTACATTTACACGCTCAAACCCAAGACTTACATCGGCACGCTCTAACACGATTCGTTTCCGCGACATGTACATCAGTCTACCATCTTGTACAGTGAGTACTAATTAACGCTAATTGAGTACATCTAGTCAATACTCAATAGCCTTGGGCATCCTCACACATCAAGTAAACTACATGGTATAAGAAAATAGAGAGCACCCACCTTTTCGTCAAAGCAATCAAAGTTTCATGTTGATTCTTCCAATATTCAGGTTTTCAGTTCAATCCGTGCTTGCTGCAAGTGGAAATTGTAAGTTTTAGGTGCTTTGTTTGCAGGCTAGGTTTGTAGTTCACTCCGATAACATGTCCATTGAATAATTGTTATTCTTTTAGGGTTATTTTTGTTTCTAATGTGGTTGCTATTATGGCGTTGTTTCAACAATTTAGATTTGTAGTTCACTTCGACGACATGGATAGTGAAAAATTGTTATTCTTTAGTGTTATTTCATGTCCAGTGTGGTTGCTGTTAAGATTGGTACTGACAAAAATTATTTTCTTCGTCGAAAAATGAGTTCCAATGCAAGCCCTACGTCGAATGGAGGACTGGCAAACAACACCTTCCGGAAGACCTTGACAAAGACCACAATGTCTGTAATGGTGTGTAACTTATCCATTATGAATCATACATTTTTCAACCTTTCATGTTTCTACTTATCTCTCATATTTGGTTTGTATGGATAGACTGTGCCATCATGCTTCGTGCAGAAGTACAAAGATAATTTTGAAAATCATGTACTCCTTCATGGCGTGACCAAGGAATATTGGTGGAAAGTTAGAGCAAGAACAAATAAATTCAAATATAGACAGTCACAAGTCCTATTGGGCAAAGGGTGGAAAGACTACGTCAACCACCACAAATTTGTGGAGGGCAACCAAATCACGTTTACTCGCCTCGACAAGTGCCTTTATGATGTTAGTGTTGAAAAAAACTCTAGCTCGGATACAATTGATGTAGTTCGGCATGAGGATTTAGCTAGTTGGGGGGAATCATCGTAGTACTCTATGAATGAAACAACATAAACATAAATTAAAGCCTACATGTAGGCTATGCCGCCAGTATACGTAATTTTGCTTTGCACAATCCGGAAACTGTGCATTCAACTTTTCTTTTGTAAGTATTAATAGATACTTTTTCTCCAACTATATACTCTTTGTACCAATTTGTACTCAGTTATTTTTGTCGATAGGCGTATTTTAGATGGCACTGTAATGGTATCCATTGACTGTTGCTTTTACATCGTTGTCGTCGCTTTCTCGTGGATGGACCATATTCCTGTCAGGTTTTACTGTGAATTGGGGGCATTGCAGCCAGCAACTTCATTGCCTTCTCATTTTGGCTCATTTCAATTGCATCGGTGTTTGCTTTTGAGTTTGGTGCTTCATTTGTTTTGTTCTTGTCAAGTTTTTTTGTGAATTGGGGGCGTCAAGGATAACAACTTTGTTGCCTTTTCACTTTGTCTCATTTAAACTACGTTGATTTTTGCTTTGGTGTTTGATGCTTCATTTGCTTTGTTGTTTGGTGTAGGAGGGTTCTAGTTCAAGTGGGCTTCTAGTTTAAATGCCCAGTCTAAGGTCCTTTTTTATCCTATTCTGCAGTAGTTGAACTTCCTCGCTATGTCTAACCCTCCATTTTGTAACTCGGCACTTGTTCAACAATGCATCACTTCGTACTTTCCATTGTGTAGCACTAGACGCCATGAGTTTCATTCTTTGTCCATGGACGGATATATTTCTGAGATACCAACATCCAAGTAAGGAGACATTGGATATTACATTGGATTTAGCAAGAGGAGAGAGATGATGTGTGCTACTACTGTCGTGAGGAGCAGTGAGGCATTGTTTGAACGAGCAGTTTCGCCTAACGCCCCTACAACGAGCAGCGAGTCAGTTAATTAGTAAGTAAGCTCATTGCCTTGTCAATTATGAATTTTTGTATCATTGAATGTTCTACTTATGTACAACTTGTATACAAGAGGTACAATTTGTATACAAGTGAAAGGAATGTTTGTAGGCTATTGCACTAACTTGCAATGGTTCCATTGTTCCAACAGTACAGATTGTAACTGAGGTTCAGGATTCGGAATTGTTGAAATACATTTATTTCAAAAATTGTAGTATTTGTAATGTTCAAAATAGGACAACCGCATTTGTATCGGTAGAGGTGAGTAAACGGAATGTTTGTAGAGTGTTGTACTAGCATCCTAGTTCTAACAATGTGGATTGTAACCAGGGTTCAGGATTCGGAATTGCTGAAATACATTTAGTTCAAAAATTATGGTATTTGTAGTGTTCGTACTAGGATAGCTGCATTTGTACTTGCACCGGTAAGTGAACAAAATGTTTGTAGATTGTTGTACTAAAGTAACAAAACATCCTATAATTCCAACAATACGGATTGTAACCAAGGTTTGGGTGTCAAAATGTTTGTAGATTGTTGAACTAAAGTAACTAAACATCCTATAGTTCCAACAATATGGATTGTAACCAAGGTTCGGGTGTCAAAATGTTTGTAGTATTTGTACTGATAGCAATAAGTGAAAGGAGTGTTCGTAGTTCACTACACAACTATCCTATGTTTTCCAAAATTAGGATTGTATTGATTATACTGATTGTACTAGTTGTAACAAGGATTTGTACTATTTTTAGCCAAGGTTTGTACTTATTGTAACCGAAGATCAAGTTCCAGAGTAAGTTCTTATAGTACACATAGTTCAAATATCCAAAAATATATTGTTTCTAGTTTTTGTACCTATATGTTTTACTTTTAAGTACTTGCATCAGTACTCTTCATCTTATATGTTTAATGTTCTCTGCTTTACAGCCTATTGGATACGCAATGACTTTTCCATATTATCTTCTACGGTACAAGTCAGAAATCTATGTTTACCTTGCCTACGTCAACGACGAAGTGGATTGTCGGAAGGGTAAGCTGCCTTTCTTTTCACAGGAACTAGTGAAGGAACTTCTGCAGCAAGGACACAATGAGGTGCTGCGTTGGATAAAAGATGCCAATAGGGAGTTCCAACAAATGGAGATATGCACTAGTTTAGGATACATGGACCACGTAGAGGCGATTAGCGAGGACCGAGATTTGGTTGGTTGGAATGAGTGGCCGGTGGATGGTTATTTCTATGACGATGAATACATGGCATTGGAATTACCTTTCCCACACACTCCGGAGGCTACAGGTGACAAGGGATAGCCCAAAGGTTTAGCTTGTTGGTTAGGTATGGTGTGCAAAACCACCTTCCTGGAGAAGTTCAGATAAGATTGTCATGAACGACAATTTGATTCAAGGTTGGCTAGGACATCATTCCACTTCAGTCCATTTGATGATGAAAATTACGCCCCCCCCCCTTCCATGCACTAGTGCTTAGTCTTCTTGTAGCCGGTTTTGGAGAATTCAGTTGATCTGCTTTGCAATTGTGACATGTTGTATATAGGATTTAGAGGTTAACGGTTGTAGTTAGTCAAAGGTCCTAATCGTGCAAGCTTTAGAGTTTAAACTAGTGTAGCCATTTGAACAGCTTCAAGGCTTGGTATGCAAATTTTGATGTGAAATCATAATTTTTCCTTTCTACCTTGATTGTGGGTCGAATTCTGAGTTTTGTTTTGTATTGTGTAAGCATTGTCTACATACATACAATGCAAACTGCTTTTCTTTGTGTACCATTTGTGGTGTAAATTTGTGACCTTGAAATCTCATCATGTACTGATTACGTACATACAATGCAAACTGCTTTTCTTTGTGTACCATTTGTGGTGTAAATTCGTGACCTTGAAATCTCATCATGTACTGATTACGTACATACATTGCAAACTGCTTTTCTTTGTGTACCATCTGTGGTGTAAATTCGTGACCTTGAAATCTCATCATGTACTGATTATGTTCAAGTTTCATATGTCTTTACAATTTGCATCATATTTCAAGGAACAGCAGGTGCTGCAAAAAAATTTGGCATCACCCATATTTTTGCCTTGGCTTTGTAAAGCACTTCCATCCAAACTGAATGGTAAATTTTTGGTTGACAACTTTCCTCTTTTTGGCCTTTAGGTGTGCATTTCTTTTTAACGAATCTCAATTCAGCTTTGATGTCCATTAGTTTTAGTTTGGATTAGCAGTCACTCACTCCTCTAAATTTTTGGCATCCCCAATCAATGATAAATATTTTTGGGCTCCTATGTTTATTACCACCCATAGTTTTGGCCTTTGGTTAGCAAAGCACTTGCAAGTATCCCAACTGAATGATAATTTTTTTAATAATACAGAATAACAAACTAGAACTAGGATTCAAAAATGAATTCTCTTAAAGTACAAAACATTAACAATAGCATGAATTCGGTATGTATTATCTAACTTGGAAACATAGTGGACCATAGTCCAAGTCCAGAATGCAACCTATGGCATTTGTTTGTGCAAGCGTGGGTTGATGGAATGAATTCCAGGATTGTCTATTACTTTGTCACGGCACTGAGTGCTACGACACTTACAATGGAAGGGAACTACAACAGAATATGAACTTTCAAAACTACAACCGTAATCCCAAGTCAATTCTTCACATGCTGGAATGTCTACTGTTGCAAAAAATGCAACATGGTAGAGTCTTGGGTCCGAGAATCTCACTTTGACGGGCACATCAATGAGGTTGGCGTCTTCACATCTTGGAAACAAACCACTACACACAATTAGATTCCAAGCAGCACAATCAATCATCAATTTCTATAACATTACTACAATTTGTAAAACAAAAGTATTTCAACATCACAAGGTCCAGCATATGACAAATACCTGTGGTTTAAAAATCTATTGACATTTCCCTTTAAAGTGCTGTCTATGCATAATGCCATATCATTGGTCACCACTTGCTCGGACTTCCAATCGGCATCAAGTGCAAGCGTGAAGGCTTCCGAATTCCCCAATTTTGTTGAAGCCCTTCGTTGCATGAGCTCCAAATTTGTAATGATCTCTCCTACGTATTCAAAAACAAAAGTCCCCTTCCGGATGTGTTTCTTAGCCCGCAATCCCCAACCCTTCTCTCCAGTCCAGAAAACCTCCATTGGAATGGATAATCCCTTCTGAACTACTCTATTGCCACATGAACTACCACATGTACAAGATTCGTTGCATTCTTGAAGGAAAATCCTGTTTGTATGACCAAGGCATGCGGAGCCTTGTTTCTCACAACACTGTACACTACAAAATGTTGTCTCTTCCATTAATGCCTACCAAGAGTACAAAATAGTACAAGTTCAGTACACAAAGTATATAAATGGGTGTACACAGAAGAGTGAAACTATATGTATTTAAAGAGAGAAAAAACAAATACTATAAATTAAATAGTTTGTTTACCTCTGAACTGAAGTAAAATTTACCTATTGGTTTAGGATGGAACTCCATAGACGACCTCGTTTGTCATACGACAAGCTCGAAAGTTTTTTCACACCACAATGGCATGTCGGACCGTGACAACCACCCTCACCACATTGGCAAGAAGCGGGAAAATCCATTTTCACAGTTGCAACTGTAGATAGCCTAGACTGACGACAATAGGTAAATTCCTCTAAAGCATGGAATTCCATACTTGGCACACATACCATGATTGGAACTTTTTCTAATCCGTTGGACAAGTCCCGTGCATCATACCACACTTGTTCCTATAGACACAACCTCAAAAACATGTTATCTCGTAATAGCGGATCTAATAATATGGAGGAACAAAACTATACATTCAACATCACAAGGGGAGAGAGGGTGGCCTCTCGGCCTTGTTCACCGATGCTCATTTGCTGACTTTGGGTGTAGGGTGCTTCGGCTTCTTCGTGGATTTGGATGTACGTTGCTTCGGCTTATTTCTTGGTACCTACTTCTCTATGGCTTTAGACCGCTTCCTCTTTGTCCTGGATTCAGCAAATAATACATATCTGTAAGACTCGTATAATTTACTAGTATGGTGTGAACATAATAGACTAGACCCAGGGATGACAAAGGTATGAAAGGATACCATATCCAGATCTTGTTGTTGGTCCTAGTTCAGTAACCTCATGTTTGCTCTCTCTTCCAATGGCTGCGGCATCCACTCCCTCTCCAATACTAGTGACCTCAAGCCTTGTGTCGACCGTAGCTTCATCAGCAATGGTGTCGGTGGCAATTGCTTCAACCCTGGTCTTCTCACATCCTGTCTGTATTGTAGCTTCATAATCAACAGTGTCAATTGATGGCAATTGCTTCAGTCGCCACAGCCACGGTGACGGTCGATTCATCAGCAACAATGTCAGTGGCAACTGCGGAATTCATTCCCTCTGTAGTACTAGTGACCTTAGGCCCTGTGTCAACTGTAGCTTCATCAGCAATGGTGTCGGTGGCAATTGCTTTACCCCCGGTCGATTTAGCAACCAAGTCCATCGTGATGGTCAAATCATCAGCAACATCGACAATCGATTCAACCGCATTGTCTACTCCAATAGCAACAGTCGAATCAACACCAAAGGCCCCTTCCATAGTGGCCTCAGCCTGATCCTCACGACTACATTGTGCCTCCCATTGTCTTGAGTAGCTTACACATTGCGAACAAAACGAACTGTACAAATTTGTACACGAACTACATTTTCCCGATATGATTCTACATTCCAAAAAGAATACACTTCACAAATTTGTACACAAGTGTACATGTTGAAAGAAATTTACATATGAACATAACATGGTGTGCATAACATGGTGTGCAACATAGTTTTTTCTAATGGATTTTCTACATTATGAATAGAACATCTTTATCAAATTTTCTTGCATTCCTATATTTTAAACGTATTTTGTGAAGATGTAATACAAAATCATCCAAAATGACATAAATCTATGAAGCTTTATCTGGAGATCTTGGCCTCCGTCTCTTCCTTGAACCCTCCCTAAACACACATCAAATATTTGTATAAAATAAAACGCAATTATGGATATCCAACAAGTAGTGAAAATACAAAGATCCAACAGGAAAAGAAAAAAATTAGAGAAGGCCCAGGGATCATACCCAAGCATATGTTGACCAGCATTTTGCATTGCCCTAGTGCATTCTTGACATCCAATACAGAAGGAATCAGAACAGCCCCGCACTACCACATCATTATTTCCCTCTCCACCAGTGGCTGAATTGAAGGGGAGCGCCTCCGTCCTACATTGCAACACACCATATTGTAAACCCAGTATGCAACATACTTTGATGGATACACTACACAAATCCAAAAAAAAATAGTAACAATAAGAGCAGAAAGATTCGGAAATAATACCGAGTAGTTTCTGGTGATAATGATGCTAATGCTGCCGGTGCTAACAATGCTGCCGGTGATCAATTTTGTACCCTAAAACTAGAATCTAATTGTGCACCAACCATGTTTTCATCGCCACCTATTCCAGTGGCTGGACTTTGTTTCCTTCCTTCTCCATCCGAAGAATCGAGCCCTATAGTGGAAAAAAGTCTTCTATTCAATGAATTGAGTAAAGCATGTCATGCATCTAATTTGGATACAAACATACAAACATACAAACATGTTATAGGTCGAAGTACAAAAGGTACAACTTTGTACAATTTGAACATATGCATTATACAAACTATACAATGCAAGTGCCAAGTGCAAACATAATAAAATGGAATAATACAAAGACTCCCTAAGTACTAACAAAATGGAATCCTATACAAACTATACTAATCATACTACAATAGGTAAAACAAGAAGGACCATAATAAACATCAAGTACAAATTAGGGAACCCCAATACATATGCTGGTAACGATGTACATGAAACGTTAACAAACTTTACAAATTCAAGATACAAAAATCAATGAGACACCAACGTTACCAAACTATACAAACTTGAAATACAAAAATCAAAATGGGACACCGATGTTACCAAACTGTACAAACTTGAAATACAAAAATATTAATGATCTACAGACACACTATCTTTGTCTACAAAACATTTAAAAATTATACAAAATTGACATAGTATAATACAAACAATACAACCGCAATTACAAAAAATACCTTCCTCTAAATTTTGAACACGCTACTATAAATACCTTGAAATATATGTACTCATCAATAAAAAAAATGTATTGATAAGAATGCAATTGTATAACATCACCTTCAAGATCTTCGATGGCTTTGCTATATTGTTGGATGCTGGTACGAAGTTTTACAACTGCATCACTCCTAACTGCTAATCCTCTGTGGGCGCTTATTTACCCACCCTTGGTAAATTGGCAAACACAACCAGGTTCTAGTTCTATGATAGTGTCCTACTCTAATGGGTGTCTAAGCATCAATCCATTGTGCCTTCCAAGCAATGGATCTTTTTTGCTAAGTTCCTAATCGTGACTCTCTAATCGTGGTTCTAATGACTCCTAAGTTGACTATCCTACTATACTATGTTTTTGTGTTTCCTATTTCCAAATCTTATTCTAATGTCCTAAGGTAAGAGTTCATCTCATGCCATTTCTAGAAACCTAAGATTTGTTTAAATCGGACTCTCTGGTAATCCGCTGTGGACGGATGAAGTTTTCACCACAACTTCCCAAACTTCATCCACGGTTTCCTACCAACTCCTAATTTCACTTGGGCTTGGGATTTTTCCTATGGACCTGATTTTCTCTAGCCTACCTACTTCCTAAAATGGGTTTGGATGGGTGGGAAAATCTAGGTTTCATCCATCTCATGCGCTAAACTTCATCCATCGATTTCTCGGGCATCCTAGCTCGGATTTCTACGTGTCTTATACCGTCGGAACCCTCACGGACTCTACTCTAAGTTTTTATAATCAAACTTGACCTGAATGGGACCCTAGTGACCCTTGGACCTCGGCTTTCCTACGGCCTTGGTCCTAGAAGTGGATTTCTAGAGGACGAGTTAAGATGGTACCCTGGCGTGATGCTCCATGGTCCCCTTCGTTGGATCTTCCCTCTCCTCTTTGATGGATGTGCGGCGGACGAGCCCCCAGTGGGGGGATCAAGCAGCCTTCCTCTTTACTGCTTAAAGATGGGGCCGTCCCCCTTTGGGTGGCTCCTTTCGTTCTTCCTTTCTTTTACCTCAACTCCCGTGCCCCATTGAAGGGGGGTAGTTGGTTTGTCTCTTACACACTTTAAAAGTCAACTTACAAGTTAACTACCACTTACGCCCGAATGAGGTTCCGTGCGCGTAAGTTTGTCCCTATAGGTGGGGGGATTCCCCTCTTATCCTCACTAAGTCTTCTCTCTCCTATCTAAGCCTCCTCTTCCTCCTCCTTCCTCACTCTTAGAATTGGTGGTGTGGGGTGATGGAGAGAGTGGTGAGAAGAGGTCTCTTGTTTCCGGTAGTGGACCGTGTGGTGTGGTGTGCAGGTTTTGTCTACTTCCAAGCCTAGTTGACTACCTCTACTCTTACTCGTTCCCTCTCTATGCTACTTCTACCTTACTTGTTTTTGTGGCTTCCCTTAGTCTAATTTTTTCCCCTTCCCCTCTTGCTATACTAAATCCAATCGTGGCCCCTACCTCAACCCAAATTACTCCCCTTCCCAACTGTCCCGAGCTCCCCTCCCAACTGTCCCGAGCTCCCCTCCCAACTGTCCCGAGCTCCCCTTCTGCTGTCCCGAACTCCCCCTCTGCTGCCGGTTGGCTCAGCTGCCGCCGAGCTGGCTGGCTCAGCGGCCGCTCGGGCTGGGCTGGCTCAGCTGCTGTCGGGCTAGCTGGCTCAGCTGCCGCCGGGGCTGACTGGTTGGCTGGCTCGTTGCCTCTCGGGCTGACCTGGCTCGCTGCTGTTCGGGCTGGCCTGGCTGTTGCTCGGGCTGACTAGCGCGGGCGGGCGGGCTCAGGCAGTTGCTAAAAAGGAAATAAAAGACAGAAAAAACACCCGGAATAACTTTTAATAACTTCCGACTACCGCCACTCCTTGCCCGTTAGTACTTGGCAAATACAACCGACCATGGTCCTTGTCCCCTCAATGGCCCTATTTTGGATGCTAAACTTTGGAGAGTTTCCAACGCGTTTTGGAAACTCTACTTTGGAGTTAACCGGGGGATAGATGCAAAGCTTCGCCGTTGATTTGGTTTTAACGCCAAATTTAGGACTTGCTTGACTCCATAGGTTCAAAGCTTCGCCGTTGAGTGACCCTTTAACACACAATTTAGGACTGGACGGAACAAGGAAAGGTAGGGTCTCAGTTACCCAAAGGAAACCTACCCCACTCTTTTCCACACACGGATGTGACTACTTGACTCAATTGCAACAAAAAAAACACTGGACTTGGTTAGCAATGGCCCCGGAGAGGCGTGGTTAGAGACAAGAGGAAGGTTAGTATATCATAACAATAATAAGAAACTAGAAGCCCCCCAAAGCGGCATCGCCAAGGTACGGTGGGGGGTGGTTCCAGGGTTAGTACAAGATGTGACAAAGGATAAAAAAAATAACTTATATAGTAAGAAGGCTCCAAGGTCCACACACAAATTATAAGATGAGAAAGAAGGGCCCCCCACGGACCTTCAACACCAAAATTGCAACAACAAAGAGGAGCAAAGTGCTCAAAAAACACCGTAGGAGTTTTGGACCAAAGTTGCCAAAACCAAGAGAGGTTGGACCCACGGACCCAAGACAAGTATTGGGGGTGTTTTGGGAGAGAGAAGGTCCCCCTTTTATAGGTTTCCAAGGGCCCACTCCCCCCCTCAACGAGTAACCTCATCCATCCGGATTTTCATCCAAATTTGAGATTTTCACCTAATTTTAGGTTTCACGTTGGCCCTAACTTCTAACTTTTGGAGTTTAGCTCGGAATTGCAAATGGATTGCCCCAATGGCTTTAGAATGCCATTTTTAGCCTGAAAGACCCCCTACCCCCTATTTCTATCACAAAAAAACCATCGGAAACTAGTGCCAACTGGGGCCAATTAAAAGGGTAAAAACCTAACTTTTGGGGTTTACCTCTTTTGGCCTGGGTAACTAGCTAGGGTTGTTGGGGAGGCTCTAGGGAGTAAGAAAAGGCTCCTTGATGTCTTCGTTCCGACTTCGTACGCTCCCGGGACGCCGGTCAACCCCGCAAAGGTCCTGCCGTGATTATTAATTGGGGGAATGTTGTCAGTTTCGGCTGCTTCCCGCTATTGGAACACCATGAAATTTGTCGGGGCGCGTTATTAATATAAAAGATGCTAGTCTAATTTTTAGTGAGATTTTACCGCGGCCTGGGTATTTTCCATGAATTTCCCAACGTGGCCTTTGGCGGTTGACTGCTCGGAAAAAGATCCTTTGGAGATAAAAAAAAACCGAGACTTTTTGGGGAACCTCTCATGGAGTTCTCCAAGCCACGTGCCAAGTCTTGGGCTATTCCGGCACACAGTTGGTAGCGAGGTGAAAACTGACTTTGGTTGAATCACCGGCAGTCAGGGAATCTTTCACACGTGAGGGAATTTTGGCGAATGGATTTTGCCGTGGACACCCCGACATGTTCCAGATCCAAGAACACTATCCGGCGGCTGTGGATTCCTCCATGTGGCCTGTCTGGGACAAGTAACACCTACAAGCTAACAATTTGGATTCCTAATGTTTCGTTGGTGGAATGGGGAAACTAGAACTTATCTTTGGAGATTTACGTGGGGACCTCCCTAACTCTCCTAAGACTAATTTAGCCTATCATGGTCACATGCACTAGGTTTGGGCTATTTTGGGTAAGTTCCCAGTAGCCCTATTGTTTTCCACTAATTACGGGTTCTGACCTATGTACAAGTGGGTTTTATGGGTAATCTATGGATAAAAGGCTATTTATGACCAAATGCTATACTGGTACGTGACATACCTATTTTGGTTCTACACTCTTTTTTGGGCTTTTTGTAGTACTTTACGCCTTAATTTGTAATAAACTAAAAAAAAGAAAACAATGAGTCCCAAGTGACGAATTTGGGGCTCACACTGCGCGGAATGCGATTTTTTAGACGTCCTTGCAGACATAGGAAAACATCAACAAAGATGCGCAAAAGTTAAGGAAAACGTTAGCATAGACACGGAGATGTCAAGATCTACAAATCTACAAAAACACAGTTTTCTTATAGTGGCAATTGCTTTTGTTATGGAGAAGCATATTGATTGAACTTATTTGTGTCTGTTTATGCACAGATTAAAAATCTCTGATGCACCTAGTTATTGTTCTGGCAAAGTAGCATTACTGAAGGTTGATGGCGTAGTTTTGAAGGGAGTTGACTGTGCTGGCAACAAGTATTGGGAAAAGATGCAAGGTCAATATGGTAGAAAAAGAGACTCATTCCTCCTCTCTCGACTTCATATTTTAGTTTTGGCCTTAGATGGACACTAGTCTACGAGTCTTGCCACTTGCCTTCACTTATGTGGTTCTGACTGTACCTGACTTGCTAATTAAGTGGGATCCTACAGCAAGAACAAGGCATTAAGCGGCCTCCACTGCAAGTCCCTTGAATTTATTTCTGTGTTTTCTCTTGAATTTCACTTACAGATGCCAAACATCCAAAACCCGAACTACAAGCTTCTATGTGACGCACTGTAGTTCAAAACAAGGAAGATTGATTTCAAAATACAAGTGACGGTTTCAAAAGCCATTCACGGAGTGCGCTAGAAATGTGTGAAGTGAATACTACCACAATATGTCAAAGGAATGCACCATTACGAGAGTAAACCATTACGAGAAACAAGTAAAACTTGAACAAACCCTCTTGCATTTAGCTAAAGAGTAGCATTAAAAAATGCCTTTTGAACAAGCTGCCAGGAATTTACAAGTGCACCTAACTGACTGTGCCTAATCCTAAACTCGTATCACTCCGATAATGCATAGAATTTGGTCCAAATCCAATCAGTTCACCACAAATCCCAGTAGTACTAACATCCTAAACCCAAATATATACACAGAAAATCCAAGCTGCACCCAAAATCCAAACTACAACCACCAAAATCTAACTTCCCAAACAAATCCACCTTCTACTGCAAGTCGTATCCATGTGACCAGTTCTGGATTGCCTCCTCAATTCTCAGCCCCGGGGAGATCACTTAGTGTATCTATAAGTAACTATGTGTATTAAAGTGATTTTTTGCCCCCCTATATACTTTTTAATAAACTATAATTTGAACCTAAAATTTTGAGCTTTGTTTAATAATGATTGTAGCTTTCTATTGCCAAAAATTCCCAATTCAAAAAACATGTGAAATGATTTGTAAAATAGGTTGAAAAATGAACTAAAATAGCATGTTTTTCAACTCAAATATTTATAGAGAACACATTTAAATGACCATTGCATCAATATTCAAGAAAAATGAACTTTAAATAGGAAGTTATTTTCAAGAATTTTTTGTTCATTTTTTAGACAATTTTTTCTTATATAAAATAGGGGTGTGAAAGTTATTTTCACCTCTACAGTGTAGTTTTTTACTTCAAAAATTTGTAACTAATTATAATTAACGAATAAAATTATCAATAATTCAAAACATAAACTTCCAAAGTAGGGAAATATATTGATATTTTTTTTCCTCCTTTTATTTAAATTTTAGGATATAAGATAGGGGGTCCAAAATCTTAACACACGTAGGTTCTAAATGGACACTCTAAGTGATCTCCCTGGGCCCTCAGCCCCTCATCAGCCCTCAGATATGCCAAGTGTGGGTTTAGATTTGGATTTTGAGTCGGCATCCGCATGATCACTTCAATTTCGTCATCGTCGTAATATAAGTTGTTGGCCTCTCAATTGTCGGGCTCCCAACTGTAGTCCAGTCCAAATGCTCCATATTTTCAGCCCAAAGCCATGGATCTTTCTGCACTTGAAGCCCAATTTGGATGTAGGTCATCTTCTTGAACTCGACACCATTGCATATCTCCATTTGCCTGAACTCGATATTCGCATCCTTGGTCCATCAAAGGTTGTCACCACCACCTCCAACTAGAAGTGCACGGACTTCATCGTCAGCGAAAAATGGCATCTTTCCCTTACGCATGTGAACTTCATTGTCCACCCACGCCAAGTATTCCTTGAGTTCAGCTTTCGTTGTAGGAAGAAAGGACATGTCTACTCGCTTCACGTTGCGTGTTCAGTTGCAAACCAACAACAAAACACAAAACGCACAACTACTAAACAACAACAAAACACAAAAGGCCCCGTACAGACAAAAGAGTGAGCAACATAGTAGGAACGGCAGGTCCAGAAGTGTGAGCTGCAAGTGAAGAACAAACTTCTCCCCATTTCACCTCCGGGAAGATCACTTAGAGTGTCCATTAAAAACCTACGTGTGTTAAGATTTTGGACCCCCTATCTTATATTCTAAAATTTAAATAAAAGGAGGAAAAAAAAATATCAATATATTTCCCTACTTTGGAAGTTTATGTTTTGAATTATTGATAATTTTATTCGTTAATTATAATTAGTTACAAATTTTTGAAGTAAAAAACTACATTGTAGAGGTGAAAATAACTTTCACACCCCTATTTTATATAAGAAAAAATTGTCTAAAAAATGAACAAAAAATTCTTGAAAATAAATTTCTATTTAAAGTTCATTTTTCTTGAATATTGATGCAATGGTAATTTAAATGTGTTCTCTATAAATATTTGAGTTGAAAAACATGCTCTTTTAGTTCATTTTTCAACCTATTCTACAAATCATTTCACATGTTATTTGAATTGGAAATTTTTGGCAATAGAAACCTACAATCATTATTAAACAAAGCTCAAAATTTTAGGTTCAAATTATAGTTTATTAAAAAGTATATAAGGGGGCAAAAAATCACTTTAACACACATGGTTACTTATAGATACACTAAGTGATCTCCCCGGAATTTCACCTTAATCCTACAAAATGTGCATTCAGAATCCATTAAAAATGATGAGAATCACCCTTGATCCTAGCTGTGAATTACTAATTCCATCGAGCCATAATCCCTTGCGATCATTCAGGATCTGTTGGAAATGATTAGAGATTCACCCTCTGAAAGCATTGAGTTCAAAATTACTGCCCTAAAATGCAAAACATCAAACATTAATCATCAAATCCAAAATCACACTGGTCTCAATCATCACATTTCAATTAGTCTATGAATCCTTGTACTGGACATAATAACTAATCAAGTACTTATCTGTGTGTGAGTTTGAATTAGCCTGCTTGGGAAGGATTCATGTATATCTATAGTGAGGCATGTTTTGTCCTCCACTCAATCACATCATCGGACCTCCTCACTCTCCCTCGGCCTAAGAACCAAGTGAATCGCCCTGCGACCTGCGACCTCTACAAAAGTTGCCATAGAAACCCACAAGTATAGTACAACAATCCTTGCCCACACTGCAAGTCACAAATGCTACAAAGCATCAAAACTGAATTGTTGAAAAAAATCACTCACCCGGGGAGATCACTTAGTGTATCTATAAGCAGGGTTGTCTACCCGGACAACTCGACAACTCGACAAACTCGACGTCGAAGACGTCTAGTAGAGGGTCCCGTCCATCTAATAGAGTCAACTTTACCCTTTGACTTTTTTAGAATTTACCCCCCATTTACCTAGGCTTACTTGGCTGCCATGTGGCAGCCACGTCACAAATTTAGGGCGACTTCGGGTGGGGGTGACTACGGGTAGGGGCGACTGCGGGTAGGGGCGACCGCGGGTAGGGGCGAGTGCGGGTAGGGGCAAATTCTGTACTACAGTTCAAAACTGCCACTTTTGCTGCATTCATCCAAAAAAATAGATTTTTTTTAAGAATCTAACTGTAAGATCTTGTACTTCACTTGTCTAAGATCACGTGGTAAAAATTTCATGAAGTTTGACCGTATAGATTGGAAGATATTAACAATCAAAGTTGGAAAAAAAAAATTCTGAACTGTGACCTGCAATTTCAGTTGACTTTGACTGACATTTGTATAAATTTTTTGCACTACATACTTTGAATTAAAAGACACATACGTTGAATAAATAAGTTGAAAGTCTAGGGAAAAATATTCACTAATAAAAGCACTTGATTTGCATTCTTTAATCCCTAAAGGACCATCGTCCCTTTGGTTGACAAATTGGATTTTGGGCATGTACCTACAGTCTCGTTTTTTGTCATAATTTTTTGAAACTTTTTTTAAAGATAGAAAAACTAATTATTTTTGTGGAAATATAATGTTTTCTGAAGTGGTGCCTAGGAACAAAAGTTGTACCCAAATAAGTTCAAAACAAAGGCAACAAAAAAACATTCAAAAATTTTAATTTTTTTTCCTCATATATTATATTTTTTTCTCAACGGAAAGCTTTGATTCATTTCATTTGGATAAGTGGTGTGAAAATTATAGACAATCTTGTTTTTCTAGCAATCTAAGAATCTTCTTCAAAAAATAACTTGCAAGGTTCATTTCTGAAATTTATTCCACACATTTTTATACTAATTATGTATAGATCCTATAGTTAGACGATTAGATGTGCAAAAGAAACAATTTCCAAATTTTTTACTCTTTGCAATAGAAATGGCAATTTTGAATGTTTTTTGGCAAGAAAAAGGCCTTGGTCCTTTAGGGGTTAAAATTTTTTAAAGTAGAAGTAGGTCCAAGATTGAAAAAAAAATTAAATTGTTAAGAGTTCTAAGATGGAATTGAAATGCAATTATTCCAATGATGAGATTGTTCTAGTGAGCAAATTTAACCTTGTCAAATTAATTTTTAGAAAAATTGTGAAAATTGCATTAAAAAATGAACCCTCTAAGTTTTGTTTTCAAGAAAATGCTAAGTTTGTCCAAAAAACAAGATTGTCCATAACTTTTGCATTACTAGTCCAATTACAATGAATCAAAGCTTCACATGTAGACAAAAATATAATATTTGAGGTGTCCACTGACCTCCATTTTTGGCTTTAGGGTGGCATAACTTTTTCTTTCAAACACTAATTGAAAAAATGCTATATTCCTACAAAGATGATATATTCTTCTATCTTCAAAGAAAGTTTCAAAAAAATCACGATGAGAATTGAGACTCTAAGCATTATGTGAACCGAGATGAGAATTCCTTAAGAACTCTTGATCTTCTATGGGTTAAAATTCAACTTCATTTTTGTAAAATTTCTCACACAATAGTTTAGAAGCAAATAAACTATAATTAATTGTTTGACAAAAATTACAAAATATTTGCACAAGAGAATTGAAATTTGAAATTCTATACAATAACTTTTGCACTTTGCATTTAGAATATTCAATTCATTTTTTTAAATGTCACATCGTATAAAAGTCGTTAATATATTTACATTGCTCTTCAAAAGTTAAATGCATGTAATGTGACCTACGTTTCTATTTATACTAATCTGGTAATATCATGTCCTATTACAAAAAATTCAGTGTGGAAAACAACTTTAAGGGGCATCATCAACCATGGTTTATCAATGAGCAAGTTTGTCACCTATCCACATATTAATTGCTTCTTTAGATTAGGCTCAATAAGGTCACCTAACTTCCTTACAAAGTATCTCACTATCAATGTATTTTCAAATACTTCATTGTCGTATTTTTCCATATCATTCATATTCATTAAGTGGCCAATTTTTCTAATAGAATACAAGATGGATTTCATCGTACATTTATGATTTTCTTGCATGATCTCTATGGTCCTCGCTGAATGTTGCAGCCCATATACATACGTTAGAACCACCCGCCAACAATTCTTTGTATCCTCCAACTTCTTTTCCTTAATAGGTTAATATCTGTAATGAATCTTAGGAGACTAAAAAATAATAGCAAGGCACTTAACAGTAATCCATATAGTTAGCCAATATGTCCTTTTAGTGATAATCACTCATTCTTGAATGACATCAAACGTTTCAATTGAACAACCAAATTGATTATTTGCAATGCACAATTAAAAGAAAGAACTTGCAAATCATAATAACAATTTTTGAATTAAAATTAGGGAAAATTAAAAAAAATAAGGGAAATTAAAAAAGACCCCACCTTATAAAGACCCTAGGAATCAAGAAGAAATTCTATAAACATTCCCAATGGAGTTCCTAAAAATTAGGTCATATATGTATTAACAAATCCAATGTAATGAAAGAAATCGAGGGGAAATAAACAATAAATGATTTTTACTAATTTAAAAAATATATATTTTGAAATTGATATGAAATATCAAGGGTCTAAGAAAAAAAATATTATTAAGAAACTTTCAAAATCAAAAAGAAAAAGAAAAAAGATGTTTAAAATCTCTTATTTATACAGGAAATTGTAAGAAAAGGACATCCTCAAAGCAATGGCTCCCACCCCCATCCATAGTTGCACAATAAAAGAGGTCCCTTTCACCCGTATTCTTCTCCAATTAAGAAGTCGCCTAAGACCCGAAGTCACCCCTAGAAGCCTCCCAAAGGCCCAAATTTGCCAATTTGGGGCCTTTGGGAGGCCAATTCTTCCCATCTCCACCCGAAGTCGCCCCCTACCCGAGGTCGCCCTCACCCGCGTTCTCCTCCCAAAGAGGTCGCCCTCACCCGAAGTCGCCCCTACAAGCCTCCCAAAGGCCCAAATTTGCCAATTTTAGGCCTTTGGGAGGCTAATTCTTCCCATCTCCACCCGAAGTTGCCCCCTACCTGAGGTCGCCCTACCCGAGGTCGCCCTCATCCGCGTTCTCCTCCCAAAGAGGTCGCCCTCACCCGAAGTCGCCCCTAGAAGCCTCCCAAAGGCCCAAATTTGTCAATTTTGGGCCTTTGGGAGGCCATTTCTTCCCATCTCCACCCGAAGTCGCCCCTACAAGCCTCCCAAAGGCCCAAATTTGCCAATTTTGGGCCTTTGGGAGGCTAATTCTTCCCATCTCCACCCGCAGTCGCCCCCTACCCGAGGTCGCCCTCACCCGAAGTCGCCCCTACAAGCCTCCCAAAGGCCCAAATTTGCCAATTTTGGGCCTTTGGGAGGCTAATTCTTCCCATCTCCACCCGCAGTCGCCCCCTACCC
This sequence comes from Rhytidiadelphus loreus, assembly GCA_947034895.1. NCBI lineage: Eukaryota > Viridiplantae > Streptophyta > Bryopsida > Hypnales > Hylocomiaceae > Rhytidiadelphus > Rhytidiadelphus loreus. Next base: position 47,481,217 of record OX344761.1, on the reverse strand, counting down.
GAGGTCGCCCTCACCCGCGTTCTCCTCCCAAAGAGGTCGCCCTCACCCGAAGTCGCCCCTAGAAGCCTCCCAAAGGCCCAAATTTGCCAATTTGGAGGCAAAGGGAGGCCAATTCTTCCCGCCTTTACCCGCAGTCGCCCCCCACTCAAGGTCGCCCTGACCCGTGTTCTCCTCCAAGAGAGGTCGCCAAAGACTCAAAGTCACTTGAAGAACGCGTTCGATTGCTTTTTGTGGGTGTTGAAGGTAGAAATTGAAAGCTTCATTAGAGTCAATTACTTTTGTTTTAGTTTGGTAGGTGTATTAGTGGACCTTCTTTGTTAGGTGAGTTAAATAAATGGACCTTGATGAGATCAAATTTTGTAGCTTAAACACCTAATCTCATTGATTAGAAATGAAAGCTCTTCTAAAAATCTAGTTGCTTTGGATTCTCTATAGTACAACTTGAATTTGACAATATTTTGTTTGATCTATGAATTCGCTCTAGTATATTAATTTTATGACAAGATGTCATCTTCCATTGAACACTCAATTTTTGCAAACATGCAATTTTTTTAAATATATATCAATGGTTCATTATCATTTATTCGATTGTGATTACATGATATGAAATAAAATAAAATAAGAAAGATCATACATATCTTTCCATCTATTTTTTTGTATTTTGAAATTCATTTGATAAATTATACACTTGTAGAATGACTATTTGAGATTTGCTTAAATCCATAGGGAAAGTTTTTATTTAAATCTCTTTCCTCTAGTTTTAGTTTAGAGGTGAAGATAGTAAGTAATTCATAAGTACAAAGATGCTTGGTGAATCAAGAAAATTAAATGGGGAAGGTATTGCAAATATCTTCATGCATTATTTTGTATTTTGAAATACACTAGATAAATTATAGACCCATAGGGTAAATCTTTGAGATTTGCATAAATTAAATCAAAAGGAGAAGTTTTCATATAAATCCCTTCCCTACTATTTTTTTAAGTTAGAGATGAAGGTGGTAAATAATTCATGAGTACAAAGATGCTTAGAGAATCAAGAAAAATACACTTGATAAATTATAGACCCATAGGGTAAATCTTTGAGATTTGCATAAATTAAATCAAAAGGAGAAGTTTTCATTTAAATCCCTTCCCTACTATTTTTTTAAGTTAGAGATGAAGGTGGTAATAATTCATAAGTACAAAGATGCTTAGAGAATCAAGAAAAATACACTTGATAAATTATAGACCCATAGGGTAAATCTTTGAGATTTGCATAAATTAAATCAAAAGGAGAAGTTTTCATTTAAATCCCTTCCCTACTATTTTTTTAAGTTAGAGATGAAGGTGGTAATAATTCATGAGTACAAAGATGCCCGGAGAATCAAAAAATATAAATGGGGAAGGTATTGTAAATATCTTCATGCATTATTTTGTATTTTGAAATACACTTCATAAATTATAGGTCCTTTAGTAGGATAATTCGTTGAAATTTGCATAAATTAAATCAAAAAGGGAAATTTTTCTTTAAATCCCTTCCATCTAATTTTTAAGTTAGGGATGATGGATTGATGGTGGTAAATAATTCATGAGTACAAGAATACTTGGAAAAAAGAAGAATTCAAATGGCAAAGTTTTTTATACAAATCTTCGTGCATTATTTTGTATTTTAAAATCCACCTCATGAATAATCACTAGAAGAGAAAGGAATGTTTTAGGTATGGTCTTAGCAATATAGTTCTATAATTTATGACCTTTTAGCAAATTATAGTAAATATTTATTAGAAATACATTTGTTTTCAATAAAAATTTACTAAAAATCTCCCTAAAGATCATAAGATTGTAGGACTATACTACTAGGTTGTATTTAAAACAACCTTTTCTCTTGTAGAGATTACATTGTTAGGATGTTAAGCTCTAAAGTCTCAATTGTCTTTGTAGCTTGGAAAATGGATTTTGGGCAACTTCATATAAGGTCAATTTTTTATGAAGCTTTTGATACTTTTTCATGATATAGATAAACTTGTTAGTTTTATGGGATTGTAATTTGTATTTTAATTGGTGCCAAAGAGCAAGAGTTATACCACAATAAGCCTAAATATAAATTAGGTGAACAAAAAAAATTCACGAAAATTTGAATTAAAAATTAAAGTTTTTTTGTTCTCATAGATTGGAATTTTTTTGTACTTCAAAAGCTTTGGTTCATTTTTTGGGGATTGATGGTATGAAAGTTATAGAGCATCTTCTTTTGTGAGCAATCATAGTATCATATTAAAAAAAATTAAGCATAGGATTCTTTTGGGCCACTCAAGTTTCAAACTTTTTCAAAACAATTAAACAAATAAGTTCAAAAAATTAACTTTGATTCATAGAACAATCTCACCATTGGGATTAGTGTGTTTTAATTCCATTTTAAAGCTATTAATGATAAAGTTTTTTCTCTCTATAATGTACTTTCTTCTACTTAATAATTTTTTAAAGAATGAAACCACATTATTTTTAAATTTTAAATTTTTTATATTTTCAAATCAATTTTGAATGATGAAATTTTTTTAATTCAAGACTATAATATAAACTTTTTTAAGTTAAGAAGATTCAAAGTAGTTTGTCAATATGTCACAAATGTGATTTCTTCACTTTGAACGCATTTACCTTGCAATCTATGTGGTGAAAGTGTTTGAAATTTTTTCCACACATTGTCATACTATTCTACTTTACGATCCTACGATTACATATTCAAAAATACCATTAATTTTCTTTTTTCTTTTTGTACTAGAAATAGTAGTTTTGAAAGTTTTTTTGGACAATTGCAACAAAGAGGTCGCCCCTAGGGACCAGAGGTTGCCCCTAGACCCGCGGTTGCCCTTAAAGGGACCAGAGGTCGCCCCTAGACCCGCGGTCGCCCTTAAAGGGACCAGAGGTCACCCCTAGACCCGTAGTCGCCCTAGATTTTGGACCCGTAGTCGCCCCCTACCCGTGGTCGCCCCTCATGAAGCACGCCACGTCACAGCCACGTAGGACAGTCCGTTTTACCTAGGGGTAAAAAAATTTGAAATCCGAAATCCGTACACGACAACAAAAACCACCCATACTCGACAACTTGACAATTCGACATGCGACATGCGACGTCTATTAGACACAAAAACCCGAAATTCTGTCAGACAAGACAACCCTGTCTATAAGTAACTATGTGTGTTAAAGTGATTTTTTGCCCCCCTATATACTTTTTAATAAACTATAATTTGAACCTAAAATTTTGAGCTTTGTTTAATAATGATTGTAGCTTTCTATTGCCAAAAATTCCCAATTCAAAAAACATGTGAAATGATTTGTAAAATAGGTTGAAAAATGAACTAAAATAGCATGTTTTTCAACTCAAATATTTATAGAGAACACATTTAAATGACCATTGCATCAATATTCAAGAAAAATGAACTTTAAATAGGAAGTTATTTTCAAGAATTTTTTGTTCATTTTTTAGACAATTTTTTCTTATATAAAATAGGGGTGTGAAAGTTATTTTCACCTCTACAGTGTAGTTTTTTACTTCAAAAATTTGTAACTAATTATAATTAACGAATAAAATTATCAATAATTCAAAACATAAACTTCCAAAGTAGGGAAATATATTGATATTTTTTTTCCTCCTTTTATTTAAATTTTAGGATATAAGATAGGGGGTCCAAAATCTTAACACACGTAGGTTCTAAATGGACACTCTAAGTGATCTCCCCGAGATCACTCATCATCGAAGTCAAGGCAAACAATAACTTCCTTGATGCCAAGAAAAGCTGAAGCAGGCAAATTGTAGACTAAGTCGTTACCCTAGACCTTGTAGTCTTTTGGGAGCATGTCAAATTTCATAGCCCTGACTAGATGAGCATGCATGTGAACTAGATGAGAGTTCTTCAAGAGTACATAAGATGTCTCTGAAGTCCCCCAGTGTTGATAGTAGAATCCAACTACAATTTCATCACCAAACTCAAATGAAGTCCCCCACTTGCATGTGAAAGCACACTTCACTACATGCATAGTCTTTGTGCAATTGATTATCCAGAAGTCTGCTCCCTCGTCGTTCCCTTGGGCTGCATTTACAGCAAAATTATCCCCAATGTCAAGGGTGGATGCTAATACTGTTTCACCAGATGCATCCCAAGCCCAGACATTGCTCCAAGGAGTCACCATCTGGTTACGTACGTAGGTCGTATTTTGTGGTTGCAAGTATTTCGGCATCCATGCACTTGTCCATTACAAATTAATGCATTCCTCCCATTTACCATTAAAGCAAAACATACAAAAGCAAGCTAGTTTTTTGACCATGAGATTTGTAAGGTGATTTCGATTAGTAGCGAGTATAGAATGCAAACCCCTAGTCCCTGAAATGGTATCACAATCTAGGTCTTCTAGTTTGTCCACCTCTTCTCGTGCCACATTCCAAATTTTTTTGGTCATTGGCTTTTAACAACCTTAGTACGATGATTCAGTCTGTGAAGATAATTTCAGATTCAGAAATTCAACCACTGTGGTAGCATTTTGTAACCTCCAACCATCTGATTTCAGCTGCTCTCTTCAGATGAAGCACTTCACCACCGCCCCTGCACTATCATGTGGTCCTTTTCCATGCCCACTCCCGAAAAAACTCCAAAGTATTCCACAGCCGTCAGTCATATTTAGATATCTACTAACAAAAAACCAAGGTTTGGCAGATTTGAATTGGGCAGCACACCCATCTGACCAAACATAGTGCATTGTAGGAGTGAAATTCTGTGCTTTCATGTATGTCCAATGCAAACTAAAACAATACTACACAAATAGAGAATCGTGAACAGTGTCATCACTTATATAATTAGAAGTGATACTCCTTTAAAATCCAGGTGTCCTCATCATATGGATCTGCCTATGGATTGTGTCTAAAAGATTAATGCACTGTAATCGAGATCTGATAGGAATGCTAGTGCATGAACTGGACTTCGTTTTGGATCTCGAACTTATAATTCTCTGCAAAATCCACAATAGATATTATGCTATCTCTTGAAAATCCCTTAATGCACGCTTTAAATTGCTTGTCTTCCCAATGTGCTACAAAATTGTGAGTTACAAAGTGCTGCAGTTTAGGTTTCATGTATTCAAGTATTTCATCAGGTAGTGTTTTTTTATAGACTAGTGCCAACTTCTGCACTACCTTCCCAGTCTTAGTGCGACATTCCTCTTTGGCAAATCGCCTCCACTCAACCATCCTCTCACCTACCCCATCTACCTCATTCTCATATGTTGGTAGAAACTTTATTCCACAATCGTTACACTCTCCAAAAAGGCATTCAACTCAGTGCCACTCATCATGATTATCCTTAGGACATACTATTGATTCCCACATCTGAGTGAGACTTGAATACTCCAAATTAGATTTAGGACAACGACCTTGTGAGTCAAGAGGGTGAGCGCAGACTTGTGCAGCGCCACGCAACGCTTTCATCTTGTTGATGCCAAGTCGTAGCTTGTTGAGCTCTACGTAGTAGATGTAGCAACAAGTGTTGCGTTCACACACTTGCTTCACAAAGAATGGCTTCATACCACCAAAAGAACGCTCTCCAACTACTGCCCAAGGTTGGGCCTCCTTAAATCGGAGGAAAAATGTAGTCTGCACTAACTCTGTTCACGGTTAGTACTGCAACATGACGAAGGCAAAGTACTTTGTAGCCTCGAAGTACTCCTAAACTACTTCCGAAATCCACATCTGATGATACACCAGTGCACAATGAAATAAAAGTACTATCTATCAGACCTTGACAGTTTGACGCACTCTAATGGACTTTCAATTAGAACCACGTGGAAAACATCCACCCCATGTACTTTAGGTATGCTACAGTGTAAGAAATACAAAAACAAAGCACTAAAAGTTTGCTTTCATTAGTACTAGGGCTTTTTTTTTTGGCTTTTTGGTGCCAGATTGCACTAGGAAAAAAAATATGGCTAAAAAAGGTTATAAAAAATGCCAAAAAAATTGGATGAAATTGCCAAACAACTTTGAAATTTAAAAGAATATTAGATGAAATCGCCTAATTGTGGATGAATACCATACTATACATCCAATAAGTGGATGAATGTTGCAATATGGAGCACCACTAGAACATTTTATATGGCCATTATGGCACTTCATAAAAAATGAATAAAAAAGCCCTGATTAGTACTTAGAAGGTTTACATGACTATATGTTCACGTCAATGACTACAGTCCACCTCAAAGAGGAACCTAAACTACTTTATGCACCATCACCCTACTTGAACAACAAAATCCCTACTTGGACACCACTTTTCCTACTTGAACAACACTAAATTCTAGCCTTGGTGTCTTTGAATACACTTTTGTGGACAAAATGGACAAATAGTGTCCACCAGAAGTTTACTAGTACAATAATAACCTACAAGCACCATGTATGACAATGGAACTGGACTCCAGCCTACTTTATGGTACTTGAGAATGACAGAAAAGGGAGTTCTGTATATTCACCTGTGTCTCCATTAAGTAGTGCGTGGGCTTTTCATCGTACACTCCAGGCCCAATTTGTTTCCGAGTGACGTCTTTCTTGTTTGGACTTACACGGGATTCCAAAATCCACCACATCATGATTGCATTTTTAACTTCAACAGTCATTCCGTCCATCCTCTTCCTCCTTACACTGAGGATCCACAAAAAACCATATGACTCGTCTACGAACAATAGCCTGTCTGATGTTCCTCGGGTGAACGTCTAAAGCAAGCGCCACCTACCTACCTGAAGAGATATTTGTGGCACTAATAGCTGCTGTGAACAAAGCGTGCCTTGTTGCTAGGTTAGGGCCACTATTGTTGCCTCTCACTTCACTTAAAGCTACCCTAAACCTTGACATGACCTCTTGTTGGGCAAAAGCTCATTTTTTTGTAAGGATGTAATCATGAAGTTTAGTGTCAAACTTGTCAATAAGCTTCCCAAGCACATCCTTTCGTGTAAGAGGTCATGGGCACTTAGACAACTCCTCTACACAGGCAAAATACATGTTTGCTACAATTCTACGTTTCTCCCAATCATCTAAAACATCGACGGGTAGTTCGGAGCGCAAAAGCTCGAGCTCTTCTAAAAGTCGTTCTTTGCGTAAGGTTCGACGTTGTGATTGCCTCTCATTCTGCGACTGTAACCTCATAGCTTTACTTATCTTACCTGGTAAAACGGGTGGACTTTCTTGAGGCCCCAGCCTGCAAACTCCATTCTTCTCGTCTTTTCTTCTCTGGGCCCCCATACCTTCAAAACGATTTCTAAAGCTCCACTTTCACGCTGTATAAAGGTAGGGATATCTGTAGGTGGGCAATACAAATGTGTGAACAACGAACCTAAACCCTAAACCCTAAAATTGAGCATACACAAACCATGCATTTTCCTAAACCATAAACCCTTTATGAACAAGACCTACCCTGAATTTTTGTATATAATTCAATGTACAGCCTGTCACTCACCACCATAAGCCACTCTAAACAAGTTTTTGAACTTCTCAAAAGCAAATCAGATATTATGTCCAGTACAGTAAGAGTCCCGAAAACAATTGCTACCCAAGAATCGTAATCCAATTTTGGAATTTCTAGTTCGACAGTGGAGTGAAATTGTAAATCCAAATTAAACAGTAGCTAACATAATCAATCAAAACTGGTCGCACATAGAAGCGCCAAAAAGATAAACCCTCAAATCCGTAACGCTGACTTTCAAGATATAGTAGTACTCATTCAAAGTACTCTAAACCCTAAACTAAGCTTCAACAGCCAAGATTTTTCTGTAGCACTTGGCAATCCGAGTACTCCACCACAAAACAATTGCAAACACTAGTAGAAAATGATGTCCAAATCAACAAAAAAATCATCAATTTTTTGTTAATGTGGCACTGTATTGACCATTTACACAATTTTTTGTTGATTTGGCACAAGGTAACAAAATGGTTAAATTTTTTTGTTGCTTTTGGTAGGTCAACGTCCAAATGAACAAAACAATCAACACTTTTTTGTTTACATACACTTGTAAAAGTTTTAAATAAGTTTACGTCATTGGGGTAAAGTTTTAAATTCCTAAGGTTCAATTCTAACTAGAATTTTAATTTAATTTAACACTTTATTACTCACAATTCTGTGTATTTTGAACTCAGCAGACTTTGATGACCGTTTGGGCATAGTAAAATATGTTTTCTGAAAAAACTTTGAACTAATAAAAGTTAGACAATCAAGCCAACTTTTACCTTCAAAAATCCGTTTGACATTTGAAGTCTCCAATAAAAAGTTATGGACAAAATTCAGAGCGGGTGTTTAAAATGTCAACAAAAAAGTTCATTTCAACCCCGCTCTGAATTTTGTCCATAACTTTTGATTGGAGACTTTAAATGTCAAACGGATTTTTGGAAGTGAAATTTATCTTGATTGTCTAACTTTCCTTAGTTCAAAGTTTCTTCAAAAAAAGTGTTTTACTATGCCAAAACGGTCACCAAAGTCTGCTATTCTTACAAAAAAATGAAAAACAATCTAAATCTAATTCTAACTTCATTATTAACATGTAGATTTTGGGGTGGCTTAATGGTTAGAGCCTTGGACCTCAACCGCGAGGTTCAAGGTTCAAACCCCCATGGTGGTGGCTTGCCTACGTGGCTTTCTTGTGCCACATGGTGGCTTGCCACGTTGTGTGACCTGCCTTTGCCACATGGCATTTAAAAAAAATTAATTTAAAATTTAAAAATAAAAATAAAAAAAATGTCTAAATCAACAAAAACAGTAACAAAAAAATCAACACTTTCTTGTTTCATAGTGTCCAAGTCAACACGTCCAAATCAACAGAAAATGAACTAATGTAGTCAACTCTTTTTTGTCCATTTTTTGTTGATTTGGACGCAGATTTTCTACTAGTGAAGACTTATCAAATTTGGAAATGAAAAAGAATTGACTCTGAACAGCAACAAGTTCTGTTTTGCAAGAACACACCAAGTGACCACTTCTTCCAACGACTAAACCATAAACCCTAATCCAAGACCGTAGACATGGCGGTGTGACATCACCCCTCCAATATGATGTCACTACCAACAGGGTCACAGTTGTGACTATGTTTTACCAAAAACATCGAATTCCAAAATTTCAAAGGTTAACCGCCCTAGTTTATGCAATTCCTCAAAAATTTAGTAAAGAACAAAACTAAAAAAAATAATTAAACTTAAAAAAATCAATCACCAAAAATTGGAGTCATTTAGGAGCACATAAAAGTCCTTTTCTCCAACTATAGATGACATTTATTAATAATTAAATCCAAACTACAATGATTCCAATCTTCTAATAATATTGCCAAAATATTGTGCCTATATCATGAGTCTACATATCAATTCAAGAGTCCTTTTTAGGGAGGAAAAGCACTATGACAGTTTTGAGACCTATGTTCAAAAGTCCTTTTCTCTTAATGCATTGGAGGTATCTATTTAATTTTTAGGGGCATTGCTTTTTCAACAAATCAATTCACTAAATATGAGTCCTTTCTCTCTTAAACACTTAATGGTTCAACTTTCTTAACCCATTTGTCCCCAAACCCCTTCATTTTTGTCCTTGTGACACACATAGTAGTCCACCATAGTGTGCATTTGCCCTTTTTGATTGGATGTCAATCTCCACGTGTACTCATTCCACTACGGATCGTAGACTATTGATTCTACCGCTTCCCTCACCTCTACCAAACATTCGATCATGAGGAACATGGTTGCAAAGCGTGTTTGAACGGGATTTTTCAAAACGTGATTAGGAGAATGTCATCGAAAAATTGCAAGTGGCATGTGATGCATTCGAATGTATTTCACAATTGACTTGGCTTTCTTGACCATACTTGTTATTCAATCTTGTTTTTCCCAATCTTCAAGTAGAAGGTCAAGTGCATGTGCTGAACACCCTTGAAAATATATGTGTGGAAATCTATGAAGTAACAGAGCGCCAGCGGCCAACATGTTTGCTGCATTGTCTATACAAACTTGTACCACGTTCTGTGCCCCTACCTCGTCAATGTAATCACCCATGCAATTAGCTACATAAGTAGCATCTTTGCATTCGCTTGTTGTGTCTATTGATCCAAGAAATACCTCTCCACTTGTACATGCCAACATGACATTCATCAATGGTCGATGTGTAACATTGTCCCATCCATCAGAGTATATTGTAACGCCATACTTGTGGATTGGTGCCCTTGTCTTCTTTGCTACCATTGTTGCCACTTCGTCTTTTGTAGATTTTATGAGCTTTGTACAAAGTGCATGGTACGTTGGAGGTTTATAGCCAACTCTCGATTCCAATGTTGATTTCACTGCATCTAGAGAAGCAGGATGTCTCACTATATTAAATGCATTAGAACAAAATTCGGGTCTCTGGATGGCTGGTACTTTTGGCTTGAAAATTAATTTTTTGCTATTTGGAAAAGGGTTAATTTTGATTATATAGTCAATTCCAAGCGTTTCCATCAAACCTGTGCACCAATGAGCTCTGGGCGGTACATACCCAGTTGGCATCAAAGCACTCAAGCCCGTCCTAGTTGGCAATAGCCGTGCACCTTCACTTTGTACAAACAGTGGCCCTGTTGGCAACCTAGCACTTGAAGCAATGAAGACAACACATTTTTTAATATTCTTTTACCACTATTTTACTATAGTTTGTGAGTACAATTTGGAAAAAAGTTCTAGCATAGTCCAAGTTTAGGGGTTGAGATTTGGAAGCCACTATTTCTAATTATTGTACTTGTGGTGTACAATCCAGCTGAGGAGCGTGGGAACTTGGGGGAATGTGGGAATGTCAATGTGGAGGTGATTTCAATTTTGTGAATGTCCGGTTGCGGGACAAGTCCTGCATCAGTACATCCATTTCCAAATGTTTTTTAAAATCTGAACAGAGGACATGGTACGTTGGGTACACCTTTATTTTATCATACCCAACACTTTTCTCCGATTGGAGGCATCCCATGTCAAATCTGATGTCATCACTTTAGACTCCATGTTAGCAACATGCAAGGTGGAAATTTCAGGGATTTTCTGGCCCAATATTACAAAAAGCAAGTTAGGCATGTGGAGACCCGAAATTTGCTCTAATGGTATATTGGCTTCATAGAAAAACTTAGCCCACTTCTTGTCTAGTATTTGCTTGTTTGATGTGTTCATTCCTTCTTGTATAGACAGTTGCCTCATCGATCGATTGTGGGTCAAACTAGGGTTGGGCGCATCCAATGATCGTACTTGAGAACTTTGCCCCCCAGTGTTTTCTCCTCCATTGTTTGATGAGATTGAAGCATCAAGTTGTCACTCGCCACGTACTACACTTGGTAGTATCGTTGATGGTGATGTCACTTCCACGTCGCGTCCATTTCCATGCGAAGTGTCCGCAGGTATATGTCCTCTACAATTAAAAAACATTACCTTCACGGCTGCATTGACTTTAATGCACGCTCTCACTCCAAAGAAGGTGTCATTTCGTTTGTATCCCAAATGGAAAAGCAACCGATCCTTTTGATAGCTTAGCAAAGCTTCGCAAAACTTACAAGCAACTTTTCCATTTGGCCATAGTATGTACCAAGGTTCCCAATGTGATCTTCCTCCACCCATTGCTCTTATCTGTTCTCCTCTATCTGCCCCTACACAAAAAAAAAGATTAGTATTCCGTTTGAAATGTGATGGAAAACAATACTTGTTGCTCTCACAACAAGTGCCACCACAACACACTCTTCTTGGACTTCTCTCTACCGCAATGGTTGTACTCCAACCAAGTCATGAAAGGCAAAATCAGCAAGGAAAAGTAATCTTGAATAGGCGGAAGTCCTTAATATACACCTTGAAGCCCTTTCTAAAACCCTAAATTCTAAACCCAGCTAGACGGAGTGACGGCTAATCGGTTGGACCCTAAACCCGACGGATTCAAAGTCACAAGGCAGCCCCGCCAACGAAACCGTCCAAGCGGCGACTGTCCCGTCCAGCGACGTATTCCAATCTAGGGGACGGATTATCGTCCTAGAGACGGCCTTTCCGTCCAGAGACGGCCTTTCTATCCAAGAGACGGATGTCCATTCTGCGACGGGATGACCGTCCAAGAGACGATCCGACATTGTGGTAGAATGGATAGACTTCATCCGCACTGCAAATCGTCCCGTCAGTATTGGCGACGGGTTGTGACGCGTTAGGACGGATGCGTTAAGACATTCGGACATAAAAAGCCCACATCACATCCAGAAAGACAACCCTGCCCACAACTAAGGAAAGGAGAGCATTTTGGTAGTGGGCACAACCTGCCCATGGATCCTCAGGAGGTACTAGTACCTGAAAGTGGTACTGATTGCAACAAAGATCCACTAGTAGGTTGTGCCCAGTAATCACTCGATGTCATTTGTTTTAGCTCGACTCAAGCTGATGTGTATCATAGGATTGCAGTTGTAAATATAATGTAGGTAGATCAATATTTTTTGTCGATCTGAACTTGTAGTGGACTGAACCATCGAGTTCCAAATTTTCAAAGCACTTCTATACACTAATACTCAATTTTGAGGCTATAATATATTGACGTCTTATAGAACATCATGTCTCAATTCTGGTATTGCAGGCCTTCCCATATTGCCCACTATCTGCATAACACGGCTTGCTCCTATAGAACAATCATTTTCTACATTGCATCCAGAGCATGTAGTTGTACATGATGTTACATTGTCTGTCAGATCGCCAAGTACGTTGGAGAAGGTGATTGAGAGTCCGATCCGTCCTGATAAGCAACTTGATGTTTAAAGCATTCCCGCTAAATTCTCTCAACATCAGCTACGGTATTGTGTTTCATTCTCTGAGTCCTCAATGTGTTGTGTTCTATTCTTCCCATGCGTCTTCGGGTTTTTACTTAATGTCAATGCATTCCTGATTGTAAAAGAGGAGTACAAGATTATAATTGTCTACGCGTTCTTCTGTTTGATAGCAGGAATTCAATCTTCCGTCTGTTTGTGGAGGATCTTTGGAAGGTGGCAGTCGCCCATTCAAGTCCAAGGTGGTGGACAAGTGGATCAATGTTATCCTGGACCTAAATGGCATTCCATGTGGCTGCGAAGATTGGAAGTCCAAGGGATTGTTGCACAAAAAAGTCAGGGACTTCTTATAGCCATACTCCGCAACCTAACCCGCGGTAGTTGGACCCAAGGCAGTCTGGGTGCAGCCTAATTGCTCCAATTTCCTATCAGAGATAGGAAAAGTTGCAATCATTTTAGTGTGGAGCTCTAAAAAGAAGTCCACCACTGAAATGATTTGTCAATACCTTTTCCGAGACATAGGGTCACCTTCTATATACTAGGGCAAGACTCGTACCAGACACTGAAACAACGGGAAAGATCGGAGAGGTTGGTCTCCTTCAAGGAGCTTGGGACAAACAAGGACTTGTTTTTTAAAGAATCTGGACATGTTGTTCAAAGGCTCCAAAGGAAGCTTCTCGGCTGCCAATACCATCATTGTAGACGACAATCCCATCAAACATATAATGAACAAGCCTTAGAATGTCATACTTCTAGATTCGTGGAGTTATAGAGGAATTGGTCCTAGGAACTTGTTCCTACTTGATGTTTTGCTGCCTTGGTTTACACGCCTTCACGTTGCTCAAGACGTGGGTTTGAAGGCATTCAAGGAAAATGGCCCAGAAAGAATTAGGCATCAAATGCTTTGTGACGAGAGGAATCAAAAGGAGTATAACAAGCTTATGGAAGTAGTTCATGCGTCTTCTAGTTTATGTTAGGTCATTGTCTAGGAGGGTTTAGGTAATGTTTATGAATTTTCATTTGTGGTCTTACAGTGCATTTTAGCTCGATCCGACCTGAAGTGAATATGTCTATGTTATAGCTCATATTTATCGACTTTTGCAATTTAGCTCGGTCTGACTTGAAGTGTACATGGGTGTCTTATATACTTATATATGCAAAATGTATACATTGATTGGGACTTTATAACATTTAAACCCATATTTAACTATTTATGGACAAATTGACGAATTATGGACAAATTCATAGTCCATAATGACCTTGAAAATAGAATAATATGATTCAAATGATGTAAAAGTGTCGGCTGGCCACCCACACAATGATAAAGAGAATTGCAATACTAACAAAATGCTTTAATGGCAAACAATTCGCTTTGAAAAGAAACAGAGTAGTGATTTATTAATTTTGCCGGCTTCAGAATGTGATAGCAGAAGAGACGCCTATAACCGTGCAACCGAAGTCCCGGCGAATCCCAATCAATGTCTGATGATTCCATCCCGGAACCAAGACATGTATCGGCATTCAGCCGATAAGACAAGGAGGTTAACGATTGCCGCCATTAGTAAAGACAACAGTAATCATACGTGGTCTAAAATTCAGGAATCCTGGAGCTTACTATAGAAAGTAAGTAGGAAATTCGTCCCCAGAGGAGGTTGATATAAATTTATTAATTGAAAAACGAGACATACATATCGATGCAACTCCCACATGAAAAGAGCACTTTGAAGACGAATGACAAAAAATATCTTCTACATAATTGCTGTACTGACGAAAGTATATTTTGTCGGCGGGCAGCCGATACATATTGTACATATCAAAGTCTATACCGAATAGATTTCAGAATTGAAGCTACAGCCGACATAGTGCCGAAAATGAGAAAAACCAATGTGCAGAACCGTGAAATCATCCCGAAAGAAGATTATCCGGTTCATAGAACAAAATGATCAGCATGCAGAGCAGTCAGCTGTATCGGTTGGCAGCCGACAGCTGCATCGGAGTCCCGTATCCGAGAAGCGGAGTGATGATGCAAGACCACCATGACTCGAAAGTGTCGTATCGGCTGGCAGCCAATAGGATAGAGAAGCGTGGTGGGGTTAATCATCTCTCTCATCATTTGCATCCTTGTCCACAGTTGCACCTGATGCCTCTAGATTTGGAATCGCAGCAGCAACTGAGGCCTCCGGGATAACATGAGACGTGGGGGGTCCTTTCTTTGCATGCGAGGGCATTCTATGTGAGTACAGGACAATGTTGACATGAACCATCTGCGGCAGACAGAGTTCCTTGTGCCACCTCCGAGTCCAGCATTCCCTCGCCACAAGCGCTTTTCCCTCCCTCTTGGCTTTCATTGGAGTCCACCACTCTATCTTGAAATTCCCATACGTTGGCCCTGGAGTCATGTCCACACACTCGAGTACCCTACCCAGCCAAACCGGCAGGTAATTGTTTTGACATGGTCGGCAAAGAACAAAGTCCCCTAGCAGAACATCCCTGAATGGATTGAACGTCAACCTTGGTCTGTCCTTGGTAGGACCGCAGTATGGAGTTGGCTCAGATTCGTCCTCCGGCGTGGTGTCCACTGGATTATTTGGATCCGCCCCGTCTTGTGTGAAAGCAGTTCCATGATCCCTTGTCCAGTCAGAGAGCGGCCACAATCCCTCTTGAAGCAATGCTGGAGTTTGTGGCAACGGCGAGTTAATCTCCGATAGAATTCTTTCCCAGTAAGCAACGCAACCTGCCATCTCCTCTGCGTATCGCTTGTTTCTTGCCATTCCCGATTTCCAGAATTCAATGTACTTAGCGATTCCATTTTTGATGAAGGATTGTTTTTCATTGCATTCAGTAGCCCTGGCGACTTCTTTCTCTGCATTTCGTCTTCTAGGATTAATGTCCACATTTCCCCAGAGTGCCTTGAATGGCACCGGTTGTGGGTCCCCCTGTGGAATGTTGGATCTCCCATCTTTGTCCGCGGTCCACATTTTGACGGGCGGCCCTGGAGGCAGCCATGATGAGTTCGTGGTCCTTATTTTGTACCTCATGACCGGCCATCCACGATCATCTCCAGCCTCGACGACGTAGAATTTGAAGAGGTGTTTGTCTCCAAGCCCGATGATCTTGTTCACCCCATCATGATGGAAGCCCTTGAGGAATGATTTGAAGTCCGCCACTTCCTGCACGAACTCCGGAATGAAGGCCACAGTCTTCTGTGAATCCATGAACGCCTTCATGAGATCAGCAAGCACGTAGGTGTTTTTCCTTTTGATTAGTTTCGAGAGATAACTGAAGTGCGCGTCGATGTCTTCGTGCGTGTGCCCGACAATGAGAAACTCGATAGTAACTTCTTTGAAAATTCGCTTGGCAGTGAGCAATGAGTAGAAAGCCATGAGGAACCTATTTTTATTGTCTTTTGCGGAGTTGTCAAGTTGCAAGAATAGTTTTCTAGGAAGTGGAACATGAGGTCGCCCTGTTTGTGGAGTGTTCGTAACTTTCCCTGCGGCCTCAGGAACGGAGGAGTTGCACCTCGATTTCCCATGGAGCAGAGCCTCGAAGAAGCTATTCTGTGGCGGAGTGGAAAAGAGTATCTTGGATTCCCGAACAGGTGGCCTCTCGAGAGCTCTGAGTACCCTGCACAGCGACGATATAGTGAAATTTGAATCCCCCGGCCAGAGTGATGTGGAGTAATGAGCATATGCGCCATCTCCATGTCCATGAGTGAGCATGCCGGTACATGAGATTGGAATCTGCCCTAGCCCAGCGGTGGCTTTGGTGATGCGTTGCATCCTCGGAATCGCAGTCTTTGTGGTGTCTATTTTGTCATGAATAATGCAGAGGAACTCTGATGGATTTTGCACCGACTGTGTAGTCTATCCACTATATACATTTCTACAAGCGCGTTGGTAATTGAGATGTTTCTCTCTGTCCTCGACTAGGACTTGCCACTCATCGCAACCTCTCGGATCCTTCGCAATGAACTCAACTAGGAAGTCGCATTCTGTGCATTTCGAGAAATTGCTCCCCACAGCCTTGACCTCTACGTTTTTGAAATGTGCTTTCTTGAGGCGACTAATTGCAGACTGCGAGACCGGATTCATATTACATATACCATTGACCTGTTTGACATAACTCGTTGAATAAGTTTCCGAGAGTGGCTAAACAGCTCTATCGGCTGGCAGTCGACAGAGTTGCAACGGACGGACGAATAAGAGAAGTGATCTATGACAGAAGCGCATGGTAAAGGAATTCGAAGGCAGAAAATGATTGTATCGGCTGGCAGCCGACATGAGGAGCTATGTATTGAATAAGCAGAGGCAAATAATGAACTTACATAATTAACTTGTTCGCGCATGTGATCCCAATTCATAGCAGAGGGGACGACCTTGAGGTTGTCTACACGTTTATTTCCAACCAGTCTAAACTCGTTGGGCATCTGGTCCGCGTTTTCGTTGATGATCGTCATGAGAGTTGCTTGAGCCTGAACTGTTTGCGACCTTGGTCTTCGAGCCCCTGCATTTCCATGCGATCTGCTAACAGATCCTCCAACGGCCGCAGCCTTGTAGACATGATAGGCCGACCTCGAGACCCCGTGAATGATATACCAAGCATTTTCTCAGACGTCTGTGTTTGCAAGAGTAATGAATTTTTTTCCAGGAGTAACACCTGCATGAAGTTGACTCTGCACCGCATATGCCATCTCCCTCCTGGTCTCAAATGTGCAAGCAAAGAACTTCCGTCGTATATTTCTGGTGTCCTCCCAGGGAAACGTCTGGCAACATCTGAGCTTGCAGCACGTTTGCGAGCTGACCTTGCGTATGTCCATGTCTGAGGTCTTCAACTGTAGTTTGGACAAGCTTTCGGTATTCCTGGGAATGACCTTTCTGCGCACCGACCGGTATGGATTCTTTGGTACTCCCTGCATTCCATTGTCGTCTGACACATTCAAGAGAGCAGCCTCCGAGCATAGCGTGACAATTTCAGAGAGTAGCCTTCCTCCTTCCAATCTTGCATGTGATAACCTCCAGCACATGGTTGTCATTTGCAGTGCCTCATTGTCCAATACAAACATGACTCCGACATCCGAATCTCCGAGGACGTCATCGTCGCAGGCTTCGTTTGGCAGGCAGACTTGGATAATCGCTCTTCCGAATAACGAGAAGTCGTCATCGAGAAGTTCACAATATTGGTTTCTCCACAGAGGTCTATCCGGGATTGGTAGCCCGGACTGTAATCCATCCGAGTTACAGCTGATATTTCCACTTCCCATATTTTCCCTAGACGCATCCGCATGAACGAAGCTATCCGCAGCGCTTGTTTCGGACCCGCCCTCGCCGGAGGTACTGTGACCATGAACATTGGGAGGGTCATCTTCGTACCCGCGGCTGTCATCGTCCGTGGAATAGAGCCTATCCTCTCGATCGTCCTCGTCTGATACATTGTCAGGAATGGGTCCTTGAGCCGGCTCTCGAAACTCCTCTGGCGGATCATTGGAGCTACCTCCACTTTCGCATTTCGCAAGCAGTTGTGGCTGCATCATACGGGTCTCTGGTGAACCTATCGGCTGGCAGCCGACATTCCTGCTGGACGCATTGGAGGTCTCGATCGGTCTGACTTTGTAACCACTCCAGAGTATTCTGTATCCAACACAGCATTTGAGTGTCATGAATTTCGGAATTTCGCAGTAGGCAATGTGATCCATGAAGTCGTCGACGACCTGCAGTAGTTTGACAACGAGGAAGAAGCTGTGCGGAACGCGGAAGCCTTCCCAGAATCCCTTGGGAGAGCACTCTACAATTGTTCCCACTCCAGTATATACCAGTTCCGGGCCCACAGTTTGCAGGAGTGCAACATCCATATTCACAGTGAGTGATAGGAATTGTTGAATTGGTTTTTCATCCTTGTTGACCTGTATCGGCTGCCGGCCGACACGAGCGCATGTAGACCCGTCCGCTTCAGCGTAGGGATAGATGTTGTCTGCCTCCCAGATGATTGACCTTCTTGGGCAGTGTCTGAGGAAGACCAAGTCTCCCTCAGGAAACGGAATAGGCATGTCCAAATTTTGTGGAACATCTAGGACATGAACGCGCACGAGGTAGGGATCGCGGTTCACCACCCCTTCTACGACCGCCCTTCCAGCGTAATAGAGTCCTTCGAGGGTAAGGGCAACCACTACACCCTTCCCTATTTTTATTCTCCCGGAGCCATCGTTTTTAGTAAATGCTTCTATAGGACTCACGTCCAAACCCATATCAGCAGATCCACTCATGATGTAGAATTGGCGACAACGCCTACAATATCTGTGCTAACCCTTCTCACGGAACTCGAGCCACTTTATCGGTTGGCAGCCGATACAGCCGTCTACCAGTTGCTAGACGACTTTCACTATCGTGGAGGATTCTCTAATGAATCCACGTGGATATGGACTCCACTTCCTATCGGCTGGCAGCCGACAGGAAGTCTTGTACGGACAATAGTAGAACCCTAATCCGCGCAGACGAAAACATGTGAATCATGGACGTTGCTAGATTTTAAACATGCTGATCTAGGTAGTCTGCATTGAATCCACTGCAAACCACTACAAACCACTCCAAATCAATTCATAGAAGACCAATGCAAGCCCCCGCAATCCACTTCTCCCTAACGGTTCTTGGACGGTCTGAGTGCGTGTAAGTGGCAAATGAAGGCGAAAGAATGAAATGCTCTGGAAATTGAACCTAAGAAGGAGGCCAAAGATTGATTTTGGCGCTTGAAATTTGAATCTGGAGGAGGATGATGTTGTGGTGATTGCAAAAGAGACAGGTACAACCGTTTGGAGATCGTGGTGGGAAACGTATGCATCTCTCTGCAATGAGTGTTCGTTACTTGGTTGTCCTCGGTTGAAGGTGGAGTACTTGAATTTGGATGAAAAGCCGTGGATGGATGTAATCATTGGATGAATGCATTAGGTTTGTAATGATGGTTCTCCCGGCTGGCAGCCGTCACTTCAGTGGGGGGGGGTATACTCCTCAGGCCACTTTCATTTTCTCTCATTTGCAATCTACTCTCTTACTCTCTTGTTCTCTTCCTCTCTCCCACGTTCTCTTTCACAACAGCTTGCAGCCGACACTGCGTCACAGCAACCGCGTCGATGCATCAGCCGCGGCGTGCTTCCAACCTCAGCCGATAGGATTTCTTCGGCAACCGACAGAGGAGGAGTGCGGGCGGGACGAGATTCTGAGCAGTCGATACAATATTCTATCCAGCCAATAAGCAGCTCACTCCTGCGGCGATGGCGTCCTCGGATGTGGTGCTCGAGAGGTACTACACATACCTTGTATCGGCTGGCAGTTGATATAATTCTTCTTGCCTGCTATTTCGATTTGAATTTCATTCCGGATTCTTGCGTAGTAGTAACTTTATCGGCTGGCAGCCGACATAGTTTGCTGTTCAGGGAGCTCTAGGATTTCAGAAGAGTCACGGGCAGTGCGTAGACTGTATCGGCTGGCAGCCGATATCGATTTATATTGGCAGAGTGAGGACATTTCAGGTTCTATCGGCTGGCAGCCGATACAGTCTACGCATGATTGATTTGGGCGTCCTCGAGCGGATTCAATATTATTGAGCGCTAAATTGATGTGTAATATTGTGCAGAAAACCGACCCTCTTGGCAAGACTTCTCGGACCTCAAATCCCGAACTCCGAGATATTAGGCGACGGGTTCCCACCACGCGCAACGTGGAGAGCAAGCGATGCCATCCAAGAGTGGGGCCTGTGTTGGAGGGAGTCGTCTGACAAACTTGTGGAGATTGCGTATTCCTTCAAGTTGAAGGGGAACATGACCCCCGGGAAGGGAAATGTTATGTCAGTCATGGCTGTTGGAGTAGACGTGCACATCATGATTTGTCTTCTCCCAGTTGGCAACCCAGATGGCGTGGGCGCGTGGCCGACTACATCGCGGTGGAGTTGCCTGTCCAGAAGTGCACGGAAGATGTCTGTGGAGCGAGGTCTATGTTGCTAGGCATGACTTTTGTCGACAACACACCAGAAGATGCTGATGAACTTGTGTTGGGATGGGAATGCCTCAAGCATGAGCGGGATGAACATAATGCCCGCGTCATCCTCGAGATGGAGAAGGGGAAGAAGAAAGTGATGGCCCCTCGGAGGAAGCCATTGACGCCCACGGTTGACCACCCTGAGAATGAGGCTGCGGACACGGGGTCGCCAAGCAAATCGAAGAGGAAAGGGAAGGGGAAGGACGATCCCAACAGGGTGTTGACGCTATCGCTTGACGAGGCATTGGTGCGAGGAAATCATCTCACTACCAAGACCAAGGACAATGAGGTGAACGCGATCTACCAAGCGCTGGAAAAAGGACTGCTGCACGCCTTCCCATACAAGAAGCAGCGGCTCCCAGATGTCATCCCCTCTGAGAAGCTGCACATTGCACCAGATGAGCTGAAGTACAGGAAAATTGCAAAGGATCGCCTTGGTCAGGTATTTGACATTCGTTTTCCTTCATTCCGCATACACCAATCCCTATGCGTTTCTGTGTTCTATCGGCTGCCAGCCGACAGATCACGAATGTTAATAAATTTTTGGACCTGGTGATTTTAGGTCAGGACCATGTACAAGGGGTATGGATCAATTCGGAAGAAACCCGAAATTCATGGCATTCCACTAAAGCGCGCGCCTTTACCAACGGATAAGGGATTGGATGCGGTCATGGACAGGTGTCCAGCACAGAATGATGTGGTGGTCATTGACGGAATTCCAATGCCGTGGTGGAAGGCACCCAACGTTCACTGGTACATCATTGGCGGGCAGCATACAGTCACTGCCTGCAGGGAACTGGCAGACCAATACCTTGAAGGATCGGAAGCCAGGAAGGATCTCTTGGAGTTCGAGGTCATTCCAGTCTTCAGTAGATAGGCGGACACACTCGTCCGGGTGTCCAACGCCTTGAACCTGAACATCGCCGAGAAGGTGGCGAAGGAGACCTTCCGATCCTGCGCGGAGATGGGGAGGGCTGTTGGGTGAAGGCAGGATGTCCGGAGCCGCATCGTGGAGGTGGCAAGCCGTTACCAGCGTTCGAGGTATTCATCAAGCATCTCTTGTAATGTCTATCACTGCGCCTTATGTCTGGACGTGCTATTCTATCGGCTGCCAGCCGATACAATAGCAGATTGTGCAGCCAGTATTGTTGTTATCGGCTGGCAGCCGATACCAACTATCGTGTTCTTATTTTTGGGTGCGAAATCTTGTAGGCTGCGAAGCTTCAGGTTATGGCGCACTTCGTGGATGAGAAAGTATCCTCAAAGCTGCCGCTCATCTTCATCAAGGAGAGTACATGGGTACTCTGGACAGAGGCGTTCGATGCTTGGGAGAATGGAGAACTCATTGGGGACGATGGGACAGTTCCGAATCTCATTGTCAATCGAAAACCCCTCACGCACATCACGAAAACGGATCTCACGCCAACGCTAGGGCTGCGAGACTCAGACCTTTGCGAACTAGTCAGGGATATCGTTGCCCTACGCGTCAGCATCAAGAACACTACCAAGGCGAAGTCGTCCGGGAAGATGACACTCTTTGACTAGTGCAGAGAGAAAAAGATGGACAGGGTGGTCATGAACGAAATTATGTGGACCAGGAAGAAGTATCCCCTTCCTTGCAAAGACGCAGCTTGGGTCCCATATACTGATGAAGACTGGCAGGAGCTGGCTGACAAGGAGGGCTACTCTGCTGCCGTTGTTCGGAATGTCTAGAAGGATGTCATGAAATTCACGGATGGAAGCAACTGGCTGAAAGGGCGAGTCAACCCCATGAATCCGACAACGGACAAGAGCGTCGATGGGAAAGCGCTGGGGGTCTTCTACACAACTCTCATGAACTACGCCACAATGTCAGTGGCACCGGTGGAGGAAGGAAGTTCGAATGACTTGAGATACGAATGTTGGCTAGGGCAGACTATCGCGGAGGTGGTGGACGTGCTTCGAACAAGGAAGGAAAATGAGGGGCTGCAAGTGGACGACAAGAAGTTCATTATTCTCTTTGGATACAACGATAGTGGGGAAGCCCTGGCGGTGTCGAAAAACGATTTCCTCGACATATCCCTGGCAGCTGAAATACCCGCAGAAGACGATGGGACAGACAAACCGTCAAACGACGCCTACATTCCCCTCCCAATGCTTTTCATCGGGAACTCACGCTTCCGGGATTCTGTCGCGTCGGCATCGTATTCCTCAACAGCATCGTGGTACTACCACACCGTCTACTATCAACCGTCAGCTCGTGGCGGCTTCCTTAGGGCGGAAATAGAGGCCAGGCCGATGGTCACACTATCCATCACCTTCCCCAAGCCGGAGGACAGGGCCTCCCTCTTTCCGGTGTTCAAAAGGTTCACCGGGATCTCCAAGGCGCCGGAATGGTTTCAAGTCGACGTCGAGGGAGAGGTAGACTGGAATGGCGGAATGTGCGGGGTCGGACATGGGCTTCTCGAGCAACTGATGAAGCCCACGTTGAAAGCGAAGGAGGCCACCGTTATCAACATCTGGGGAGGTGGAAACATCACGGAGATCGCTCTGGTAAGTCACTCCACCCTCATCTCAAAAGGAATTCACATCATTCATGCCATTCATTTGTGTCGGCTGGCAGTCGATACGTCGTCTCTGACTCAAGTACTGTGGGTAAGCAGAGGAATGGACGAACAGTCTTAGAGTTCGTTAGGGAGGAGGACGGAGTAGCGAGGGCGAAAGAGCGCGTGAAGGGAATGAACCTCGTTTCTGCTCCCAGTGTGTTACCGCAGTCGGGGACTGCTGGAGGACCGAATTTGGAGGCCCCGCCGCATACATCCACTGCACAGCAACCACCACCAATATCATCACCAGTGTTGCAGCAGAATCCGAGAGGCTCTGCTGGTCCATCGCGGTCTGCGCTGCTAATGCCCGAAGCACGCATGCGGGAGAGCTCTCCAATTAGGATATTCTCGTCGGACTCGGAAAGTGAACTCTCCCCTGGAGAGGCTCTCGTTCGCAGGGAACGACAACCACAATCGACGATCCCAAATCAGTCGTCGACGCCGGACCCCGTGGAGTGCCAACAGTCATCGGCGCACACTACAGTGGAATCTGCCGGGTTGAGTAGACAGGCCTGCAGTGCCACCTTTGACGCCATGGTCGTCAATCTACATGATGTTCCTCCATCAGAGGAGGTCCTCAGGCTGGACGATACCCTCCCGGAAGACAATGCGAGTGAGCCTCAGGAACCACTCACTGCCATAGGGATTCCGGCAACAAGGATGGATGTTGCTGTCGGCGGGCAACCGATACATCAAGATGTCGGCAGGCAGCCGATACCTCAGGAAGCTCCGAAGGTTGAACTCAGAAGGAAAAGGAGCAGAGGAGTCACGAGGAAACACACATCGGGTTCAATCGACTCGTCCCGCTCAACGCCATCCGGACAGAAACGGACGCGACAAGTTATGGAGCTAGACGAAGGCGGGCCATCACAAGACCACGACTTCCCGAATGAGGCACTGTCTCCCGGACCATCGTCTAAGCGGATGCGGACTAGAGGTTCGTAGGCGATAGACATCTACTTAGTATAGCTCATTTACATGTAGTGATGACTGGCTTAGACTTGATCGTAGGGACCTGTCAATGGGAGCCTGTACTTGGATAGACTAGAGTACTCAAGTAGTGTGTCGGCTGCCAGCCTATACGTTCTACTACTGTTGTCCAATTCCGCTCTAAGTTGCATCTCATGTTTTATGTATTTCATCTTGCATTGCAAATGAAAGATCTCAACCATCTGAGGCAACCGAGGACACAGTGTCTGAAGGAAGGGATGAGTGTCAACAACCGCCTCTCGAATCGAGAGCAAATCCGTCCATTTATGATCCTCCACAGGTAGCGACTTCGAGATTGTTCCTCTTCTTAGAGGTGCAAGGAACACTGCTACACTATGAGCCTTTCATTTTGAAGGGGGCAAACTTGCACCAGAGATCGCACGTTAGAGATCAACCGGGGCTCCAGCAGTTCCTCAGATTTTGTCAGAGTCAAGACATCATGATCATCTACTAGTCGGTCTTACCCTTACAGACTCTGAAGCAGAGACTACACAATTTGAACCATAAAGTACCGGAGATCAGAGAGGATTTCCTTGCCTTTGGGCAGGAGTCGTGTGGCGAGTCTGTGTACAGAGATCCTAACAATCAGTCACGACCAATTTTCCTAAAACATCTTGCACGACTTCTCGGGTCATCCCCCTTGCTGTACAATAGTGGTGCCTCGATCAGCAACTCACTGATCGTGGATCACGCACCATTTACTAACGTCCTCAACCTGCCATACAACGCCATTCATTCGCCTCCTTGTACAATGTACTCGGAGAAATCGAAGAAGGGTGGAAAGCTGCCCTTCCTACCAGCCTCAATGATACCGTTCCTGGAACGGTTCCTCTCGTCGGATTTGACGGTACCTAAATTCTGTGAGAGAAACTCGAATATCGGGCTTCCGCGATATATGCCGGGATCCACCTTGCATGATCTCTACGTTAGAGTCACACCCAAGTATCAAAAGGGATTCGAGGTCCCCTATTCGAAGGAAGAGCTACATGCCATGGGAGGTAGCATGGCGGTCGACCAGTCGGAGGAGGGAGGATGATGTATCGGCTGCTAGCCGACATGCATTGTGTACATTTTGTAGATTGTTTATGTGCACTGTAGATATAGCGGAAATATTCTAGTTCGTAGAAATTTTGTAATCATTTTGTATGTTTCATGTACATTTAATTGTAAATAAAGGCTTTACAAGCTGGGTGTCCGGCTTTAAAAGGCAGATGTCAATTTTGCTCTCGAAGCATTCAAATGTTTCCTTCGAGAGTTTGATCGGTAGGGCATGGTCACTATAATCATGATGATTGTGGCCCTCTAAACTCTCGAGGGTTGCGTTTCAATACTTCGAGAGCAATATTGGCTCTGCCATTTGAGGCTGGGATTTTCCCATCTTCATTCGATAACAAGCGTCTTGCTCCGGCTCAATCTATGCACTCATAATGGATTGCTTGCTCCTGTACTCTGGGTCGGTCATGTGTATCGGCTGCCAGCCGACATCACATGGACTTGGCTCCCTTGTTCTCTTACCCGTTTCTTATAATCTCTCTTCTGTTCAGGAATCCAACAATGGGCAGCCACATTTGTTCAAAAAATGTGTTGTACTCGGCGTCACAGGTTTGCTTTGTTTTATCGACACAAATATTGAGGTCGATAATTGGGATCCGCACAGGAACGTCATCAAAAGACCGGGACTAATTACATTGTTCGCGACATTGTTTGAAAAGTTCAACGTTGGAATTTGGTCAAGGATGCCAATTATAGAACTTAGACCATTGCTTGCGCACTTGCTTCCAAAATATGTTAGAGACAAACTAGCATTTGTGTATGGCAGAGAATCTTGTGTAGATAGCAAGAAATTCCCATGGTGCTACAAAATGATATCAACACTCTTCAATAAGAGACCTTCCAAGGATATTTGTTCACTGGACCAGGTGCTCATGGTGGACGTATGCCCACTCTCGCTGAGGAGGACACCGGATCTGGCGTGCTACATTTCGCTGCCATTTATGGGGGACCTCAATTTCCCAAATGACAGTAGAGTCATTCCAAACATTTCCACGGATATTATTCCCTTCATTTTTCCAATGCACGAGCATGAGTCGGTCTTGGAATACGTGAATGGCGCAAAAAGACCGAGACAATTACACTATGAAGTTGCTCAGTCAATCAAGTATGGGAACCCAAATTGGAAGGGAATTTTTTGGTAAAGTAATATATGTCGTATCGGCAGCCAGCCGATATCACTATGCAGTGGAATCGAGGGATTTACAATGACTTGTACAAGCCTACAGCCTTCTCCACATTCAAGGCTTTGGAGGACTCGTTTCTCGAATTCATCGCCTCTCTTCATACGGATATCGGCTGCCAGCTGATACTCAAAATTGAAGACATTGGACCGGATGCACTCAATGCTTTAGAATGATGTGTAGTGGGTTTCATAGTCACACCTTTAGACATCTTGGTAGTTTGGCTTGTTGTATAGTATCGGACGCCAACCGACACTTAGAAGAGAATTAGGGATATTTTGTAGGAACTTCTGTAAGTTGGTGTTTCATTGGATTATATACTTATTCTGAAATGACCTACTGCGTCCATTCTCAATCGTGAATTATCGCACATGTTTTGCACTCAACTTTATCGGCTGACGCCCGATTTATTTCTGGACTATGGATTTGTCCATAATTAGTTAAATATCAGTTTTTTGTTGGATACCTTGTGCGTTGTTAAGTCAATTTGTTTATGATCAGTGTTTCTGCAAATTTGGTTTGGTCTTTCTTCTAAGCTGGACTTTTTAATCAAATGTTGAGCATCTCGGAGATACATATTGTAGATGATGGATTGGCTTGCACTACATACGTAGACTCTATCTTGGACTAAGGGCAATTTATCATTTTTAGCATCGGAAATTTCCTTTGTTCGGCAGCCATGGCAAATTCAACTATGAACTTCTCGACCAAGCCTATTGAGGACAACGTGGTTGTGGGCGCTTATTTACCCACCCTTGGTAAATCGGCGAACACAACCAAGTTCTAGTCCTATGGTAGATTTCTAGTCTAATGGGTGTGTAGGCGTCAATCCATTGTGCCTTCCAAGCAATGGATCTTTTGCTATGTTCCTAATTGGGTCTCTCTAATTGTAGTTCTTGACGACTCCTAAGCTAACTACCGTGCTATGTGATGGTTCTACGTTCCCTACTTCTAAAGTCTACTCTATCATCCTAAGATAGAAGATCATCTCATGCCATTTCTAAAAACCTAAAACTCGTTCAATTTGGGCTTTTTGGTGAACCGCTATGAGCAGATGAAGTTTTGGCTGCTAGGCTATCAAACTTCATCCATAGGTTTCTATGGGCTCCCAATTCCAATTGAAGGCAAAATTTTACCTACGGACCTAACTTCCTATGTTCTAACTAAATTTCAAGTTTCAACTGGGTTGGATGAACGCTTCCAAGTTTCATCCACTTTGAGCTCTAAACTTCATCCGTTGATATCTTGGGCATCCTAACTTTGATTCCTACGTGTCCGATGTTTTTGGAAACCTCTCAGAGTCTACTCTAAGCTTATCTATTCAAATATGACCTGACTTGGGTCTTAATGGTACCTAGTTCTCGGCCTCCCTACGGTCTTGGCCCCTAGCGGGTTAATTTAAAGGGGGAAGAGTTAGTATCTTACCATAGCATGGAGGTCCATGATTAAGGCGGTCAAGTCCCCG
This sequence comes from Rhytidiadelphus loreus, assembly GCA_947034895.1. Taxonomy (NCBI): domain Eukaryota; kingdom Viridiplantae; phylum Streptophyta; class Bryopsida; order Hypnales; family Hylocomiaceae; genus Rhytidiadelphus; species Rhytidiadelphus loreus. The sequence goes on along the minus strand of OX344761.1, from coordinate 47,453,139 downwards.
GTGTCCACCATTGCAATTCACGTGGGTGGTCGCACCGTTGGCCGAGCGATGTACTCCCACGATAGTCGTGAAAGAAATGTGATTTCTTTTCCTTTCACCTTCTTCCTTTCCTTCTCGCCTCAATCCGCGTGTCTTCCAAGGTGGCACTATTCCACCAAATGTGTTAATGGAGGTCTTACGCACTATAACTTTGGCTTATGAGGCCCTTAATGCCTCCTTCCGCAAATCTTACATTTGTCATACCAATCCTACTTCAATGGTCACCATGGAATCCGTTGGATTTCTCCTAATGCTACCTAATCTCTATCCTAGTGAACTATTCATCTTCTCTCTCCCCTTCTTCACCATAAATCCCCTACTTCTAACTTCTTCCATCATTCCTCCTTGTTTGGTTGTGATGTGTGCAGGGTATCGGTGGCTCCTTCTTCTCTTTCTTTCCCCTCTACCTCGGTTATTTTTGTCTACTCTATGCTAATATGGGTCCTCCTTTGGTTTTGTTTAGAGATAGAAGCCCGATTAAATACTCAATTAGAATGGACAACAAAAAAAAGGGGTGGGCTTGTTTGTTTGTTTTTTCTTCTTTCCTCCCTCTTGTTTTTTTTCCCTCCTTCCTTCCTGGCTGGTCGGGGGAGTCGGGTTGTCTTGAGCACTGGGGTCGGGGAAGTTGGGCTGCCTGAGCACCGGCTGGGAGTCGGGTTGTCCTGAGTACCGACAGGGAGTTGGGCTATCTTGAGGACCAGTTGGAGGTTGAGGAGTCAACTGTCTAAGCATCGGGTCTTGTTGGGGGGTTGGGGGTCAAGTTGACTAGGTGCTAGGTCTCGTTGGGGGATTGGAGAATCGGGTTGTCTGAGCGCCGGGTCTTGCCAAAGTAAGGAGTCGGCTGCCTAGGTGTCGGATCTCGTTAGGGGTTGGGAAGTCAAGTTGTCTTGAGCATCGGGGTCTCGCCGAGTATCGGGAAGTTGGATTGTATGAGCGCCGAGCTGGAGGTCAGGTTGTCTTGAGCACTGGCTGGGGAATTGGACTGCCTGAGTACCGGGCTGGAGAATCGGGCTATATGAACGTTGGGTTGGAGGTTGGGCTGCCTAGACGCCGGGTCTTGCTAAGGTTGGAGAGTTGGGCTGTCTAAACTTAATGGTAGTACGAAAATGATGTTTTTCAAAAATTTGGTACTTGTATTAGAAATGGCAGTTTTTGAGCGATTTTGGTGGTAATATAGGCAAAGAACTTTCGGGGTCAGTTGTAGAGGTCGTAAAGAAGATATCAATGGAAGGGCACTTCCTCCCCCTTTTTTTTTAGATTTGGACATGGAGTTTATATTCTCTTAGTGCTTTAAAGTATTTTGAATTAGATTGCCATTCTATCATAGAAGTAACAAAGAACAATCCTTTTTTATTTAAAAAAATAAAATTTGTACGATCAAAATGTTTTTATGAATTTAAAGACTTTAAACTATTTGCAACTTCTATATTTTTTTTCCATTCATTCATGTACAAATTTCATGAGTTTAGAATTGGAGGGCCTTAACCCCTTTAAAGGACCAAAGCCATTTTCCTATCAAAACTGTCATTTCTATTGTAAAGAAAAACAGCAACTTTAAAACTAATTTTTTTTGCACATTAAACCGTAATATCTTATACTAGACTAGTATAAAAATATGTGGACAAAATTTCAGGAACGTTGACTGCGTAGATTGCAAGATATTTGCATTTCTAGTGAAAAAAACAAATTTTTTTGCACCTTGTTCAATTAGAATTTTTGTTTTTGAATCTTTCTAACTTAAAATTTTTGCACTATTGATTTTTCTTTTCTAATTATTTATGTTGAATAGTTGAGTTGAGCAAGGTTTACTTAATTTTCACTCATTAAAAATTATTAAGTAGAGGTAGGTTCAAAATTGAAGAAAAAACTAAACTATTAATAGCTTTAAAATGGAATTGAGTCACAATAATTCGAAAGGTGAGTTTGTTCTAGCAAGTAAATTTAGCTAAGTCTAATAAAAAAATTTGAAAAATTGTTAAAAGTGCATTCAAAAATGAATTCTATAAGTTATTTATTGAAGAAGATGCTTAGATTGCCCAAAAAACTAAGAATGCCCATAAATTTTTCATTACTAATCCAAATAGAATGAATCATTTAAGCTTTACATGTAGACTAAAATACAATATTTGAGGAAAAAAAAAATTTCAAAGTTATTTTGGCTTTTTGTGATTTTTTTGTACTACCCATCAATCTCCGTTTTTGCTTATTGTGCTATAACTTTTGCTCCCAGACACCGATTGAAATAAAAATTACATATCTACAAAGCTCTTGCAAAATCGCACATTCTCAAAAAGTTTTAAAAAAATCACTAAAAATTGAGACAATAGGAACTGACCTAGACCTAAATTGTCCCTCGAGGGGACACAATCACGATCCTTTAAGGGTTGAAGTACCTTATTCAATTTTTTTGATTCTCAGATATAGATTTCAAAAAATGAGCACAATTGGAATATTTTCATGAATTGAAAGTCTTTAGACTATTTGCAACTTCTACATGCTTTTTTCATTTATTCACATCCTGACTTACATTTGCGCTTGTCTCAACTTACGTTTATACCCATCCCAACTTGCATCCACGCCCATCCCAACTTGTGTCCACGCCTTGACTTGCGTCTGCGCTTGTCTCAACTTGTATCCGACCCAAGAAGCATCCGTGCCCCACTGGAATTATGTCCATGCCTTAGCAAACATCTACACCCCAACTAACTTTCGTCTACGCCCAACGTCTACATTCGTAGCCAAGTGGCAACAAGGTAAATCCACATTGGCCTTTTTTTACCTTACAAAAAAGTCAACTATGTATTGACTGTATTGGACGGGCGGAACCTCTATTAGACGGGCAGGTGGGCAATCCATCTAATATGACAACCCTGGTCACATTTGGCCTCATATTACCGAAGACATTGCGGCCTCGCACTTGCACAACGTGGAATCGTCATTTATTTGCTTCGTCTACTTTGAACTTTTTGCAAATCCATACTACAATCCGGTGTTGTTGTTGCATCTATAAGCAGAAGTAGGCAGACCACTGTCAAACCTGTGGTTTTGTCTTCATATGCAAAGCTTCGTGTTTCCCAAAGGTACACACATCTAAGAAATGGGCGCTATGCACCTACAATTTTGCCACTTGTTACCATTTGAACTAACGACTGTTTGTTTTTGTCGTTTCCTTGTTAGTTTGGATGGTGGCTAGCAGTCCCTTGATGGAACCTAGGTCTCTCAACTTCAATGGATGCCAATCCCACGTGAAGACTTGGCTTGCATTTTGAGCCGTGGTATGATTTGAACTTTTGAGTCGGGTTACCACCCCAAAGCCCAACGCTAGATTGACAACACTTGTTTCTATTTTTACCTTGCTAGGCTATTATTCAATTTTGTCATGGCAGTTCATAGATTGTGCGTAGACTATTGTAGTTTTTTTTTCTTCCATTTTAGGCATTTTGAATTTGCGGTTGCCTTTTTGACAACCCTCTTGTTTAAGCTTGCGATTGACTTCAATTCAAACAGCATTTTTTTTTATGGAAAACTACTGTGTGTTACTTTTAGGTAGTTGTAAATGTTCATTAGTATCGTCACCAACTTTGTCTTCAAGTGCATTCTCCTTGATTGCACGTATGGTTGCTTTTTGTCTATGTTGACTTGATCACAACGACGCTAGTTTGTGAGCCTAAAAGCATGAGCTTAGGAGCTGTGAGCGTATATTTTGTGAGCCCAGAGCATCAACTCAAAAAAACTTGAAATTTTTGAAGCCAACAAAGAAAAAATGAAGACATTTCAAAATTTTGATTTTGATTTTCATCCCTATAACCGTGGACCTATGACCGTGGGGCCTTGCTGGCATATGCATCGTGCTTGGCTTGGCACGTTGATAGATGACAACTTTAATCCACCTCAAGGCCCATTTTTGTTCTTCTTGTGAAAATGTTTGTTAATGATCAAGCTTTTGAAAAGATTCCAAGGGAAAATAAATATTTTGGACAATTGATAGGAGGCTCATGCAATAAACACCATCTCGTAAAAACGAGGAAATTTTTAGAATGTCTTACCCCCCAAACCTCCAAAGGGACTTTTTAGTGCCTAAAGTTTTTTTGGGGGGTAATGGAGTTGTGATACACATTCACACACTCAAAAGAAAATTTGAAAATTAAAAAAAAGAAAGTGTTTTCAAAGTCCCCTACTCCAAAATTTGCAAGAAGATTCTTGAGATGGTGAAGCCGTGGAAACAAACAAATAATAGATTTTTTTTAATTTTTAATTTTTAATTTTGAGAGTACGAAACTCTAGATTCCATAAAGGGTCCTTTGGTAACGAAATCAAGTTTTAAGGGGTTACAAAGTTGTAATAAAGGAAAAATAAATTTAAAAAAATCTTTTAATTATTCTTTTTTTTTAAGAGTCCCAAACCCAAAAACCCACAAGGAATTTCTTGATACTGAAAGGGATATCTTGGGGTGATTAAGTTGTAGAAAAAATACAATTAAAATATTTTTTTTTCATTTTTTTCATTTTTTTCTTTTTTAGTTTAAATTTTTTTGAGAGTCCTAAAATTTCAACCCCACAAGAGGTCTCTTTGTACCAAGAAGGGTTTCTTGGGGTGACAAAGTCCCAAAAAAAAATTAAGAGAAAAAGTTTTTTTTTTTTTTTAAATTTAAATTAAAAAAAATGAAAGTCTCCAAACCCCAAACCTTGACAGGGGTCTCTTGTTACTGAGAGGGTTTTTTTGAGATGACAAAGTCACCAAAAGAAATTTGAAAAAAAGAACTTTTCTGGAACATCCCAAAACTGGGCGCAAATCTGTGCATATCTTATCTTTTAGTTTTTTGCCTAGTAGCATAAAAATCAGATAGTAGTAAATCATGTAGAAGTTCTCATCAAGACTAGTCCAGTCCTTATATGAGTGAATTACTCATCTCAATTTTTCTCAGAACAAAATATCAATGATAAAGTAGGATAATGACTTCTTTATCTATATTTTTTTCCTAAGCCAAATCAAAAAGTCTTTGTGAAAACATGTGTGAAGTATAGTAGGACTAAATTAGCACAAACAAGATTCTAACATTCAATCCTTGAGTGTCATATCAGTGGAGTAGGGGAAGCTAAGTTGTCGTTTTTTTTTGCCAAAAATGCTCCAAGAGGTAGAGGACCTCACCTGTGCCCATCCCAACAACAAAACACGCATGTATTGTTAGTGAGGTTGCATCAGGTGTTTACAGCCCTCATACGCTTGTTATCGCCATCACAAGGAGCTCAAAAAACAAATAAAACACACAAAGCAAAAAACCCTACAATATCCCTGCAATATTTCTGAGTAAGTCCAAAAAACCTGAGTAATGTTAGAACGCTGTGAGGTTGCCATGCTGAGAAACTTGACGAAGATCGAAGTGCTCAGGCAAGAGTAAGCAACAGGGAACGAATGAAGTATTTGAAAACTGTCTACTACCGAAGTCCTTAGCCACTCACCGCAAGCCAGCAGATACGGAGACTGAGAATGGTATCAGTCCTTAAGTAGGCTGGGCTTACCCACTCTCTTGAAATATTTGAATTTCCTGAAGGGTGACAGCTTGGGACAAGGGCCAGTGCTCGTTGAGCTTCCCTTATTGTTGTTTTACAGGGCATATTGTGATTTTGGCCGTCCAGTATTAAGGGTCTGGATCCGTCCTTTATCAGCATTGTTTTAACTGCATGTACATCTGAATTTGCCTGCGTACAGGAAGGCTAAGCCATTAATCCCTTACAGGTCAGGACTTATTAGCCCATTAGGATGTACTAATGTAATAAGTAGCAGGTGTCAAGGCCATGCTTTTGAAAAACTTATATTTTTAGTCATCTATAAGTTGGTAGATCTGTCTATAAATGATAAATTATACTTGTCACCAGCGTCTATCAGATTAAATTTTTGGAGCAAAAAAAATAGTTTTAGTAAACTATTTTAAAGGATAAAATATGACACTTGGATATGAAAGCTTGAAAAAAGAAAAAAGAAAAAAGAAAAAAGAAAAAAGAAAAAAGAAAATATATATATATATATATATATATATTTTTTTTTTTTTTTCTTTTGGAAAGTCTTAAACCCCCAAATCCAGCCAGGGGTCTCTCTGTATCAAGAGGGTTTTTTGAGGTGGCAAGGTTGCCCCTCAAAATTGAAAAAAACTAAAAACTTGGTTGAAAAATCCAAACTTCAAACCATTAGATGAGATTTCCCTACTAGGAAGGGCCGTGAGTTCTCAAGTGGAAAACTAGACGAAAGCGGACGAAACTAGCCGTTTGCAGGGCCTGCTGACCTAGCTAAGCGACTGCCATGTTGATTTTTTCAAAAAATAATAATAATAATAATAATAATAATTTAACATTGTTTTTCATTTTAAGAACTTTAAATTTATTTATTTATTTATTTTTTGAAAAAAAAAAAAATGTCAACCGCGTTCGATGGGGCCCGGGGGAACGGAGCTGGGAACAACCTGAAACGGCCCTCCAGCCCCCCCAAATCACATCTAATGCTTGCTAAAGGTCTCTCTGTACCAAGAAGGTTTTGGAGAGGTGATGAAGTCGCAAAATAAATTCAATAATTTTAAAAAATCTTATTTTTTATTATTTTCCCTTAAGATTTCCAATCTCCAAACTCTGCAAAGTGTTTCTCAGTACTGAGAGACCCTTGATAGGGTTTGAGGTTTGGAACTTTCAACCCAAAATGAGTTTTTTGGTTTTTTTTTTTAAAAAAAAATCACAATTTTGTTCCCCCCCAAAACCCCTCTCAATACAGAGATCTCTAGTAGAATTTAGAGTTTGGGACTTCCAACCAAAATTTATAAATTTTTTATTTTTTTTATTTTTTTATTTTTTTAAATTCAACTTTGTCACCTCATAAAAACCCTCTCAGTACAGAGAGACACCTTGTAGGATTTGGAGTTTTAGACTTTTACAAAAAAACAAAAAAAACAAATCAACACCTTTTTTTTAATTTTTTAATTTTTTTGCAACTTTTGGGAGTTTGGAGTTTGGGACTTTTAACAAGCAAAAAAAATTAAAAAATTAAAAAATATTATTATTTAATTTGAGACTCCCAAACCCTAACACACGCAAAGCATATCTTGGTACCGAAAGGGATATGGGGGTGCCAAAGTCACAAAAAAATTAATCATTATATAAATATTTTATTACTATTTTAAATTCTTTTCTGAGAGTGTCAAATCTAAAAGTCTTCAATAGTTCCTTCAATACCAAGATAAGTTTCTAGAGGTAATGAAGTCAAGAAAAAAATTGAAAAGATTTTTGAAAAGAAAATTGAAAAAGAAATTGAAAATAAATATATTTTTTAATTTTTTTGAGTCCCACACTTTGAAATCCCCAAGGAGCCTCTCGGTACCAACAGGGTTGACATGGCGTCCTAGCGTGACGCTGGACGTCTGGACGTCCAGAGTCCGCGGGCGCTGACCCCAGGACGTCTTTTGATATACCTGGCGGTGACTATCGTCCGAGCGCAAGACAGGCGGATGGCCAAAACTTCCAATGGCATCGAGCGGACGGGCAGATCGCAAAAGGGCCGACCGAAGCTTCCGACGGATAGTGGAAGCGGACGGGCCGACCGGGATTTCCGACGGACTGACGCACATGCGGTCGGCTGGGCGGAGTGGCGGACGGCCATAAAGTCGGCAGGGCGAACGGCCAAGCGGACGGCCATGTAGTCGACAGGGTGGACGACCAAGCGAACGGCCATGAGGTCGGCCTTGCAGTCGGTGCGGACGGACGAGCAGACGACAAAATAGATGAATCGATACCGTTCGCTCATCTAGTCAGACGCCTGACCATCAGACGCTCTGTCCACATTCATGTGCACCATAATATACTATTGGAAAGATATCATTCATAGCTTTCCAATGGTATATAACACATTCAATTTGGACAAAAACTCCAACTATGGGACATCTCCAAAGATTGCAGTCTTCTTAATCCTCCGTCCAACCGCAGTAAGAAGACATAAAACATGATTTTCAGATCACTTTACGCATAGTAAAATGTCTTTTTTCAAAAAACTTTGAACTACAAAAACGTTGGAAATGAAGCCAAGTTTTACATCCAGAAATCAATTTCAAGTTTTCACCTTCCAAAAAAAAGTTATAAACAATTTTCTAAAGCTGTTTTTGAAAATGACCAAAAAATTGCCTTCCACTCCTCCGACCCACCGTCCGCCCTTTCGACGGCCCGTCCAACCCTCTGCCAACCGGAGTAAAATGTCTTCAAACATGATTTTTAAACCTCTTTTACGCATAGTAAAATGTCTTTTTTCAAAAAACTTTAAACTACGAAAACGTTGGAAATGAAGCCAAGTTTCACCTCCATGAATCCCTTTTAAGTTTCAACCTTCCAGCAAGAAGTTATAGACCATTTTCTATGGCTGTTTTTGATAATGGCCAAAAACACGTTGTCTTCTACTCCTCTCCTCCGACCCCCCATTCACCATTTAACCACTCATCCGCCTATTGTACCCTCCATCCAGCTGTATTGTATTAATGAATTTTAAAAAGTACAGATTCACTTTTCAAGACTTCTATTTAATACTACAAAGTACAAACATCCTATATAGCATTTATGTATACAAAGGAAGGATAATCCAAGTTAAACTTTCATACATTGAAATATGCACTATAATTGTTATACCCTAAACCCTAAATCTTAAACCCTAAATCTGAGACCCTAGTCCCTAAACCTTGAATTTTACATTAGTGAACAAACACATTGCTTTAATGTGCAAAATATGTTTGACTTCTAATTCCCTTAAAATGTGATTATCATGTTGTACTACATATGGATTTTTGCATAGTTCATAAGCTTATTCATATATGTTGTCAACATGTTTTTCTAATGAAAGAAATAATAGAGATGAAAAGAAACATTTTCCATGACATTTCTAGTCTTTACTTTATATAAACAAATAGCCCTTTGAACTTTTTTTTTTAGTGTTTATTCTTAGCAATTTAAAAAATAATAGAATCTAGTGTGATAAAGAACAAAAAATATATTAAAATGAATCCAAATTTTTTGAAGATGTTTCAAAAAATAAATTTATAATATAAATTATTAAATCACAATTGCACATGTCACATTTACAACAAGATGATTTGAAAACATCATTATTGATGTATAAATACATTACAAATATATATTAATGAGGGTCATCATAGTCATATACAAAAAATCATCACATTTGAAGGTTGATTATGTTTTAAACTATTCAAGCACCAATATTTTTCATATGAGATATATAGTTGACGATTTACAATTTATAGGTATAAGGGTGTAGGAAAACAACTTCAATAATATTTTTGTTGTATAAATACAATATTGAATCTTGAACAACATTAAATTACATTAAAATATTTAAAGCATTTTTTGTAGCATCTTGTAATACAATTATAAAATAATATAATTGCTTGTACTATGTATACTTTGATGTTTCAAACTATTAATGCATTTTACAACAAAACTTAAAGAAAAAAAAATTCAAATTCAAATTGTATGTTTGACATTTGTAAATTGGAACATCATAATTGACGTAGAAAATACCAAGAACATGTTGACAACATATATGAATAAGCTTATGAACTATGCAAAAATCCATATGTAGTACAACATGATAATCACATTTTAAGGGAATTAGAAGTCAAACATATTTTGCACATTAAAGCAATGTGTTTGTTCACTAATGTAAAATTCAAGGTTTAGGGACTAGGGTCTCAGATTTAGGGTTTAAGATTTAGGGTTTAGGGTATAACAATTATAGTGCATATTTCAATGTGTGAAAGTTTAACTTGGATTATCCTTCCTTTGTATACATAAATGCTATATAGGATGTTTGTACTTTGTAGTATTAAATAGAAGTCTTGAAAAGTGAATCTGTACTTTTTAAAATTCATTAATACAATACAGCTGGATGGAGGGTACAATAGGCGGATGAGTGGTTAAATGGTGAATGGGGGGTCGGAGGAGAGGAGTAGAAGACAACGTGTTTTTGGCCATTATCAGAAACAGCCATAGAAAATGGTCTATAACTTTTTGCTGGAAGGTTGAAACTTAAAACGGATTCTTGGAGGTGAAACTTGACTTCATTTTCAACGTTTTTGTAGTTCAAAGTTTTTTGAAAAAAGACATTTTACTATGCGTAAAAGAGGTTTAAAAATCATGTTTTAAGACATTTTACTGCGGTCGGAAGAGGGGCGGACGGAGGGTCGGAGGAGCGGACGGCGGGTGGGAAGGGCGGATGGAAGATTGGAGACTCGAAGGGTCCTTTGGGTGGTGAGATGGGTGGATGGGAGTCGGAGGAGAGGACGGCGTTTTTTTGGCCATTTTCAAACACAACCTTAGAAAATGGTCTATAACTTTTTGCTGGAAGGTTGAAACTTAAAACGGATTCTTGGAGGTGGAACTTGGCTTCATTTCCAACGTTTTTGTAGTTCAAAGTTTTTTGAAGAAAGACATTTTACTATGCGTAAAAGAGGTCTGAAAATCATGTTTTATGACATTTTACTGTGGTCGGGCCATCCACGCCGTCCGCCCGTCTGCGATGGCCGTCCGCCCGTCCGCACCAACTACGCCGACCGTCCATCTGCATCGACCGCGCCGTCCGCCCGTCCGTGCCGTCCACTCGTCCACGATGGCCATCCTTGTCGTTCGCCCGTCTGCAATGGCCGTCCACGCCGACCGCGCCGTCCACCTGTCCGCGATGGCCATTTGCGCCGTCCACCCGTCCGCAATGGCCGTCCGCGCCGACCGCGCCGTCCACCCGTCCGCAATGGCCGTCCGCGCCGACCGCGCCGTCCACCCGTCCGCTTGTCCGTGCCGATCGCCTGTCCGCACCGTCTGAACGTCCAACGGGTGCCATCCACATCGTTCACGCGTCTAGAAAATCTGGACGTCTAGACGTCCAAAAAATGGACGTGATTTTGCCCTGGACGTTGCAATTCGTCAACCTTGGGTACCGAGAGGGGTTTCTAGATGAGACAAAGTCATGGAAAAAAATTTGAAAAAATAAAAATAAAAATTTTGAGAGCTTCAAATCTAAGGGACCATTAGATATCAAGAGGGGTTTCTAGGGGGTGAAATAATAATATTAATTTTTAATATAAATAATAGATTTTTTATTTATTTTTTAATTTGAATTTTTTTGAGAGTTCCAAACCCCTGACCTTTCAAAAAATCTCTTGATATATATGATATTATTTGTTGTATTTTATTATCAAGAATCTTCCATTTCCATAATTTTTTTCAAGATTAGCCTCCAAATCACCCTCATTCTAATCCACAGTAATAGGTCCTAATCCAAAAAATCCCCCTCCGAAAATTTTAAAATCTGAGGCTCACAAGCTCACATCTCTTGGGCTCCCGCTCCAAAGCTCACAAAATAGCAACCCCAAACTTGCTCGGTGTTCATTTTCATTTTTTAGCTCTTTCGTGTACCACCGGTAGTACCTTGCGAGCTTGTTCTAGGTTGTTCTAGGTTGTTCCAATCACCATCACCTCGCTTGCATGAACTGCTCTCCATTGATCGATTCTCATTGATTCTCATTTGCTCACTTTTGCAGAATACCATCAATAATTTTTACTATTGCATCACAAGTGGGATCTCTGTGAATCCCTTGGAATTTTTTTGTGTTTGCAACCTTGTGCGGGGCACTAGCGGCCAGAATTAGGCTGATACTTCTCCAAATAACACGTTTGAGCTAGTGCCAACCTACTCATCAAGTACCATAATCTTTGCATTTGACTAATGAATTCAGTATGTTCCTTTTCATTTAGCATTGGCTCTAACTTGAACGTTGTATCGAACAGTGAATTTCTTTTATTCCGCCTAAATCATTTGTAGGGACTCATTCTTTCCACTTCGCCTCGAACTGTGTGTTGTTGAAGCGAATCAGGGTTGGGCAGTCTAGGGTTAAAGAGGGCTTAGTGCAACAATACTCGCACAATAATTTGTTTCGCTTGATGTTTGAGGCCCAAATAAGACGAGCAATGTAAAGGTAATATGCTCTTAAAGCGCTTGGTTCCTTCAAATCACCCTATTTTTAGCTATAGAATAGAGAGAAGATGATTCTAAAATGGACCACTTTAGCCATTGAGTGAATTGAGAAAAAACTGTTTTTAATGCAAGAGCCAATCATTGTCTTTGATTTCCACACATCTCTTTAGAAGTTACAAGAGGATCGATTTTGGGGCACCTATGGTCACAAATAGGTGCCTACTTGCTAAATCTTTGAAAATTCGTAAGTAATTCAAAATGCTTGGAAAAATACGAAATCACTTGAGTTGAGTTCCACATTTTTTTGTTCTTTCTCTGAAAAATGAGCTAAAAATATTTCTGTTCACTAAAATTTTATGAAAAAGGCTGATGAGCCCTGCCTTACATGGTCGCTTTTAGAGCACATTACCTTAAAGGGTACCAAGCATTCGCGAGAAGAAGAACTCCCGTTTACCCAAACGAGGGAGACCAGAGAGCACGAATAGACATGGTGAGAGAGGTTGGGAACTCCTTTATCCCAAGCTCGCGAGCTTTTGCAGAGCAAGGGTGCTGCAGTCTGTTGCGGGTGCACGTGTGACTGTTGTAATGAATTGAGGGCTAAAGGAGGGAGATTTCTCGTACTGTTGTGTTAGGATGACTATAATGTGGGAAGTACTACTGCAATGCCCGCTTGTTCAGGATTTCTAGTGGGATTCTGACTTGTTTCTCTGCTCTGGCAGTTGGTTTGGAGCCATTGTAATTTGAGCTCGTGGGAGTGTGATGGAAATTGTAGGACGGAGGTGAGATGCCAGCTGTTGGAGGAGAAACGTTGTATCGACCTTTCCTGCTCTTACTACAGGAGAGTAGACTAGCGCTTGTTCCTTCGGAGCTTGTGGAGCGCGAGTAATTAATTTGCTGATTGATGATATCTTGCTGCACAATTAGTGCAGTGCAATTCAAATAGCAGGTCCCCTAATTCATCCCGTTTTTTTGGGTTTAGGAGCTGATATGGGAGTTTCAGAGACTGAGCAAGAAGAAATGAGCCGTTTCGCGAACTAGGGTTTAGGATTTTCGCTTGAGGAAATTTATCCATCTTGGAATTGGGAACTCGTCATATATTGCGGTCCGTGGCAATCAGCATAGCTATAAGTTATTCAATGCTGATGACTGCGTGATTCCCAGTCTTCGAACCTCGAAAGAAGCTTGGGCCTGCAAGAGAAGAACACTTATTCATGTCTTTCCGGATTAGCACTTAATCCCGGCCAAGGTAGAAAGAACTGCTCAAAGTGTGTACTATAGATGTGGTGTGAGCTGCAACAGAGTTCAAGTGGCAGCAGCCTAGATTCAGGGCCGGTAAGATGTACCGAACCGATTGAGAACTCACGTTTGTGTTGCAGAGTCGAAAGCGACTTTGCTATCACCTTTGTTTGCTTCACATTTGAACGATGTGCTGGAAATGGCCAAATCGGTGCCACATATGCTGATTCCTGTCATATTCACCCAGTACGAGGTATCGTCATATGTCAGAATAGGGGTGTGCACGTGTGCACCATGGGCTGGAGATTGGGCAGCGCGAACAGCAGGGAGGAAGTCAAAGTTGTGCCAGACTGGTAGGGAACGAGACAAGTCGAAAACACAGTCCGGGAACTGGATTGAGCGATCTGGCTGGGTTGGGGATTGGGTTCTGACCCCTGTTGCGGTTCATGGATGTGTTATGACCAATTCTGGTAGGTTTTCATGCATATTTGTATATATGACATTCAAACGATCTAAATTTAAATTAGTCTTATCATTCGTATCAAAGGAGAACTGTAATTTAGTTTGAACCTAAGTTTTTGATGATCCTCTTTGAAGCGATGGTAATTTTCAATAGTCAAGTCAGTTGACTGGGGTTGTATGCTAATCAATGGGTGTATGTTGGATTCTTGCCTCAGCAATTGATTGATCCCATAGACGGAGCTGCTCCTCGTGAAGCTTCAGTGGAGGTTTGCCGTCCTTGGGCAGCTTGTCTTGCTTCATTTGGCCGCCGAAAGCGTCAGGTATGCGGTTTTGTTTGTGGACTTTATTTAATGTGTTCGGGTTTTCAGGATTGGAGGTAGTAGCAGATTTTTCGCACATGTAGTTTCTTCTCAATTTGATGTGTTTCTTTCCACAGGTTCAATTCTGAGGTCCATTCCGGCGTTGTTCTTTGTGATGTTCTTCTTAGTAACAGTTAGTGTGAATTGGTTTCTGTAATGCAGGCAGATAGTGATGGCACTGCCACCTCAATTGGTGTCGTGGGATTTAGATTGTAGACAACAATTGCAGTGCAGGAGAGAACAACGAAGCTTTTTGTCGGTGCGTGGATTAGGTGGTGCACAGGTGAGTGAATTAAGCGGTTGGATGACTTGTGACATGGGTTGGAGTAGTGTGGTCATGCTGACAACAAATGTGTCAAAATATGAGGTCTCCTTTACAGCAATGTTTGATAAAGAGGTTGTCACATTTTTTCCAAGTGTAACCGGAAATGAACATGGTTGACCGAACACTAAACCCCGGTATTGATGGGAAGAGCGCTTTGAATGGTACGAAGTTGCTTATTAACAGAGTGTTGACGTTTGTGTACCCAGGATATCTGTACAATCTCAGTCTTCAGGTCTCCATGGCCTATCTACCCTTCTTTATCCCTGCCCTTGTCCTCTCACATACGAGGCAGTGGACCAATCCGGTGTTCACCATTTTCATCAGTTTGGAAGAGATCACCTTCGAATTCCAATGCTTCAGGTATATATCATATGCCCATCGTCACAGATGAGTTTGCCTCTCCTGGTGAGAATGTGACTGACATGGGTAAAGCATGTTGCGGTGGATTCAGGTGAACTACAGTCTGTTGAAGAACTTTGGAAAGAGTTCTTTGCAGATCCTACGCAGTGGTGGGACAACAGAGCTGACAAGGTATGACTAGATAAAAGAAAGCGGATACCATACTCGGCTCAACAAGTGACGGGACGTTTCTTGCTTGTACAAGGGCATGGGCACTTGTGGGCACTTCGTAAAGCAACAAGTATGAAATTGCATTGTTTGCTGTCATTGAGTGGAGTGAACACTGCCCAGATCATTGCAGTGTCTTCCACAAATATTTTTGGAATATTGATTGTTATATGCAAAATGAATATGAGACAGTTTTTTAGGATCTGATCATGGGTTGTGGTGTCTACAGAGGAATCCTAGATCACCTGACTTTAGGCATAAGGTGGCAAGGAAAGCACTTTGGATATATGGCTGGTCAACTCCACCATGGGTAAAGGCAATGCTCCACTTGACAACTAAAGGGAGAATGCTACCTCCTGTTGATTATCGCTCCAAAGATTCTCAAGACACAACACAAGGAGACAGGTAACTTTAGGAATTGAGTTGGCTACCTTGTCTAGTGACTAGAGTAGGTGCAACTAGAAATATGTGATTTTGGGTGAGTTTAAGGATTTTTGTGTGTGCAATATGCTGTGTTCTTCCTCTTAGTTATTGGGTGCACATAAAGTGGAATGATTTGCAATGAATTGCTATGTATGTGAGATATTAAGAATTCAAATGGATGGATGCAAATTTGTGGATGTTGAAATATGTGAGTACTGGGCATTAGTGGTCTTGCATCCTTTCACTGTGTATCAGTGTTCTTCTTTCGAAGGGATTTCTATTGAAGAATGTATTGGTGAATCAGGCTATCCAACGGCCACAATGGAAAACGAAACATTGTGCCTACTGCTGCAAGAGAGTCGAGGCATATTGTACCGGGTGGTGGCGGTAGTATGTCCTTGAAAACTGCAAGAAGCACGATTGAAGCACTTGATAATTTGAAGAATGGACTAGAACAAGGCATGGCCATCGACTCGTGCATGTATGTTGAAGTTTTGAGACGGTGCTTGAAGGAGGAAAACCTTAATGTTAATGTCGCGAAGCAGGTTCACGACTACATCAACCAGAGTGGAATGGAGCAGAATAGATATGTGGCAAACAACCTAGTGAGCGTGTATATCAGGTGTGGAGAATTGGAGTCTGCACGCGGAGTGTTTGATAAACTTGTGAACAAGAACGTGTTCAGTTGGACCATCATGATTGGAGGTTATGCAAAGCACAATCATGCTGAAAAAGCAATGGAACTCTTCAATCAAATGTGCCCAAAAGGGGTTCAGCCAAATGCATTTACTTTCTCGAGCATCCTGAAAGCTTGTGCCGATCCATCAGCTTTGCAGTGGGGCAAAGAAGTTCATGCGTATGTAAGACATGCTGGGCTTGAATCAGATTTGCGGATGGGCAATTCGCTTGTTCGCATGTATGCAATTTGTGGCAGTATCGATGATGCCCGAGTAGTTTTTTGGCGAATGGAGGAACACGACGTGATCTCATGGAACATAATGATCGGTGGACTTGCAGAGCATGGCTTTGGGCAGGAGGCATATGGACTCCTTCTCCAAATGCAAAGAGAGGGCTGTGTACCAAACGTAACTACCTATTTGAGCATTCTGAATCCATGTTCAAGCGCAGGGGCTTTGGAGTGGGTGAAGGAGGTTCACAGGCATGTCCTCAAATCGGGACTTGAGTCGGATTTGCGTGTGGGCAATGCGCTTGTCCACATGTATGGAAAGTGTGGCAGTTTGGTTGATGCTCGGCTAGTTTTTGACCGGATGGAGGATCGTGACGTGATCACGTGGACCGTGATGATTGGTGGACTTGCCGAACACGGATGTGGGAGTGAAGCATATGGACTGCTTCTCCAAATGAAACAGGAAGGCCTCAAACCCAATGCAATCACGTTTGCGAGCATTCTGAATCCATGTTCAAGCGCAGGGGCTTTGGAGTGGGTGAAGGAGGTTCACAGGCATATCCTGAAAGCGGGACTTGAGTCGGATTTGCGTGTGGGCACTGCGCTTGTCCACATGTATGGAAAGTGTGGCAGTTTGGATGATGCTCGGCTAGTTTTTGACCGGATGAAGGATCGTGATGTAATCACATGGACCGTGATGATTGATGGACTTGCAGACCATGGATGTGGGCACGAAGCCCTGGAAGTGTTCAAAAATATGATTGCAGACGGTGTGAAGCCCAGTGAGATCTCATTCGTTGCAGTGTTGTCGGCCTGTAGTCATGCTGGCCTTGTGGATGAGGGCCGTAGACTTTTTATGGCTATGTCACAAGATTATGACATCGAACCTACTGTAATGCTTTGTACCTGCATGGTGGACGTTCTTGGCCGAGCAGGACACTTGGACGAAGCAAAGCTCTTGATTGGCAACATGCCAGTGGAACCAAATGGGGCAACTTGGGGAGCCTTGCTTGGTGCTTGTAGAACGTATGGGAATGTGGATTTGGGCAAGCTTGCTGCTAATGAGCTTCTCAAGTTGGAACCGATGGATGCCTCTGCATACGTGGTTTTCTCGAATATCTGTGCTGCAGCTGGCAAGTGGGAGGAGGTGTTGTGGGTGCGCACTATGATGCAGGAGAGAGGTATACACAAGGAGCCAGGGCGTAGCTGGATTGAAGTTGGTAACAAGGTTCATGACTTTGTTGTTGCGGATACTTCTCACCCAGAAGCGAAGGAGATCTATGCTGAGCTGAGGAGATTGAGTGAGAAAATTAAGGCCGAAGGCTACATTCCTGATACCCGGCTAGTGTTGCGGAACATTGAGGAGGAGGAGAAAGAACTTGCTCTTTGCTCCCATAGTGAGAAGTTAGCTATTGCTTACGGACTCATGCGGACACCCCCTGGAGAGCCAATTCGGGTGTTCAAGAATCTTCGAGTGTGTTCAGATTGCCATACAGCAACCAAGTTTATCTCAAAGGCGATTGAACGAGAGATTGTTGTGAGGGATGCTAATCGCTTTCACCACTTCCAAAATGGTGTGTGTTCTTGTGGTGATTATTGGTGACGAGGTTGGGAATCCTGACCAATTGTAGCCTATGTTGTTGTTTGGAGCTCTTCATTGGAATTGTCATCATCTGTGAATATGTTATGGTGTTGATCATTGATTGAAAACAATTGCATTGGTTAGAAATGACTCCAAGAACAAATTCATAGAGGTTGTCACCTTTTGCATTTTCTTCACCTATTGTTTTTTGAAGAATTCAAAATCAAAGGTTGGCAAATTTAGCTATAGAAATGATTGTAGCACTATCATTCACCTTACATCCTTTTGTTGGCAACATCAAAATCTAAGGATTCTTTACTGAAAAGACTATTCACATGGAAATGTCAACTAATTATTTTGAAGTCCTTTCAAGAAGATGACCATGCAAGTTTTTATTTTTTTCCAATAGCAAATTTACTTTGGTTGCTTTAGCTATTGTGCTTATAATTAGATAACTTGATTTTTTATCCTTGCCTTTGTGTCAATTTTGAAAGTTAATCCCTATAGGATTGAAAGTATATTTAACAAAAGTTGTCAGAAATTGTCATGTTTAAAATGATTTCTATGATACCAACCTAGCCTTCTTGTTGTCCTTTTGAGGGACAATGGACCTTTAGGGGTTAATATTAAAGTTAGGTGATTAAGTGTGTGTGTTGTATATCGTTGTCACTATAAATTCAAGAATAATAAATAGTTTTTTATTTGGAATGTACTTTTATTGTAATTCATGATTGTTTACATGGTATTGTTTTTTCCTTTATTTTTTTGTTCTTCTACATGTTTATTGGTTTGAATGGTCTTTGTTGCCATAGATGTTCCATTTACATTCTAGTTTTGAAGTCATTTGTTGGGTGATTATGTATGTTTTAGGCTTTTCATGTGATAAGTGATCCACTTTTAGGAATTATAATTAGTTTGCTATGTCAATAATTTTTTCCTAGTAGTATGTGACACTAATTTACAAATGACACACTATTTGTAATATACTTAAATTAGTTCAGATTTTGTGTGTTCTATTAATTTTCACAGAATAAAATTAGTGCTTAGCAAATTTGAAACCTCTACAATCTATCATTGTTGAGGTAGTGTCTAGCAAATTTATAACCTTTAGTATTTTAGTTCTAAAGAATAAAAATAATAAAATTGGCAAATCTATAATCTATTCTATTCTTGCAAAGACACTAATATTGTGCCTTTACTAATTGGATAAATTTATGTAGCTTAAACTAGAGCTAATAATACATTTGACCTTCTCAAATGACATTGTTTTTGAGGAGAAATGGACTTCTAAATGAAGTTGTATGTATTTACAACTTCTAAAATGGAACTTGTTAAATCAAATGTATACATAACATGTCAAATTCTCAAGATACATTGGGAATGTTCAATTACAAAATGTATCAATAGAGAGGGTTGAAATCACTAATTACTACTAAAGTTAGAATTTGCCAAGCAAGAAATATCTTTAGATTCCTAGAACTTCAAACTACTAGAGTGTGTCATTAGAGAACGTGTAGGAACATTGCTTACCAATAAAGTGAGAATTTACTAGTTGACTAAGAAATAATTCTAAGTTCTTGGAAATTTAAATGATTGTATCATTGTTTCAATTGTGTAGTAAGGAATTGTTTTGCTTATGATGTACGTTGTAGGGATAACACTTGTTTCAAAATGTTTCCAATTTCCAATATCTCTATAAGGTTTAAAAATTCCCTACAACCAAGTTTGTAGTTAATTAGTACCAAGTTCTAATGCATGCCTTCTACTAAGGGTGGATACTCTTAACTAAGTGATTTAGAGCATCCTTAGTCCAACTTGTAATATGTGCCCAACAAAGTATACTTTCATCAATTCTTTAGTTTCAAGGGACCCAATTACAGTCTCTATATGTACCCCAAAAATAGTTAATGCACCAATCATAAGTCATCTTATATAGAATGTTTGACAAGATCCCATCTCTAGTGTAATTATGCACAAAAATCCACCTAAATTTAATCTTAGAGGATGCTTTGAGGGATTGGATACATTGAAGAAATTTGAAGTCGATTTGTCCAATCGACAAAAGAAGCTACTTTTCATCTATTTTGTTGAGTGTCAAATGGCTTATCGGGCTACACTGAAGATGCCTTTACTGGAAGAAGTGCTCATAAATAAGCTCTTAAAGTGAAGATGCCTATCACCAAGTTTGGTCTCAATTCCGCCCTCATATACTAGTAGACTACATTTTGTGTTCTAGAATGTACATAGAAGGCCATATTCATTAAAATGAGAAAAAATGGTGATATTGAGACCTTAAAGCCTTTCAATTCAAAGATAAGTTGTTGAAGGCAATGATAAATGAAGGCAAACCTATGCCTCAAAATGGAAAGATTACATCCAGAAAATAGACACAAAGTTAGGAACAATGGACATGCAATACAAATGAAGAAGTCAAAAATTTCGTGACAATTTTTAAAGCAAATCACTTTACATTGAGAGACATGAATGTACTTGAGAACCCATGTACGTATTTAACAATGTATTTCTACTAGTAAAAATGATTCACTTCACAAGAAATGATATCTTGATTATTCTAATGATTGGATTTGTGAGTGTAAAGATGTAGAGATTATATGCAAATGAAGCACTCTACGTTGCTAAGAATTGTGTTTAATATGTGCAAAACTATCCTAGTAATAGTAATCACTGACTATCCATCTTTCTAAGTGGACTAACTGCCTCGTTCACTACCTCTAGCATTTTCAACTTGACTAGTGCTCTAAAGATATCCTCGCGTCGAGAAGGCTTGGATCGTTCACTCGCATCGAGGACGGTAGTAGAAATCCCCACCTTTAGTAATCCCCTGACCCACCTCTGCTGCTTGCGTTCAGTTTTTGAAAGGCCATCGATAGAAAGAGATGTACACCCTCTGGGAGGGGCCCTTGGTATCGATCTATTGACAATGTTTATATACGGATCTGCAGTTGCAGCTAAAGGCGCATCCATTGATCGCCAGTAGTCTCTAAGACTTGTTCGTCTCAAAGTAGGTATAGTCAAAGGAAACAGTTCGTCTCTTGACATTGATTTTGAGGGGAGGGATCCGCCATCAATTAGGTGTGGGATGTGACCTTCACTACATGCCCCCAATAGAGCCTTCCTTTTACGATCCCTTGCAAAATCTGCTTTCATATCGCTCTTCCGGAGTGGAAGATCCCCTTGTGCAGCTAGCAATGGAACATTATCCTCGATGCACAGATCCTCAGCATCTCCTTCTTCATCTGCATAGAGTTTCCTGTGCAGCGTGTTTGGGACACGTGGAGTTGGCGACATGGAATGAAGTCGGCTTGATGTGGAGGCCGTGCGCTTCATGGGAGACGGGGAACAAATAGGTGTCTTCACCGGCCCTCAATTGGGGGGGCTGTCCACGGCACCTTCTTCCACATTCTCCTTTGACACTAGTAGAAAATGATGTCCAGATCAACAAAAAATCATCAATTTTTTGTTAATGTGGGCACTGTATCGACCATTTTCACAATTTTTTGTTGATTTGGCACAAGGTAACAAAATGGTTACAAATTTTTGTTAATTTTGGTAGTACAACGTCCAAATCAACAAAACTATGAACACTTTTTTGTTCATTTTCACAAATTTTTGTTGATTTGGCACAAGGTGGTTAAATTTTTTTGTTACTTTTGGTAGTTCAACGTTCAAATCAACAAAACAATCAATACTTTTTTGTTCATTTATACTTACAAAAGTTTTAAATAAGTTTATGTGATTGGGGAAAAGTTTTAAAATTCTTAAGGTTAATTTAATTTAACACTTTATTACTCACAATTCTATGTTTTTTGAACTCAGCAGACTTTGATGACCTTTTGGTCATAGAAAATTATGTTTTTTGAAGAAACTTTGAACTAATAAAAGTTAGAAAATCAAGCTAAATTTCACCTCCAAAAATCCGTTTGACATTTGAAGTTATAAACAAAATTCTGAGAGGGTGTTTAAAAATGTCAACGAAAAGGTCCATTTCAAACCCGCTCTGAATTTTGTTTATAACTTTTGATTGGAGACTTCAAATGTCAAACGGGTTTTTGAAGGTGAAAGTTAGCTTGATTGTCTAACATTTGTTAATTCAAAGTTTCTTGTAAAAACATATTTTACTATGCCCAAACGGTCATCAAAGTCTGCTGAGTTCAAAAAACACAAAATTATTAATTCAAGAATTAGATGTTTATTATAGAGTTTGAATTACATTTGTATTGTTTTTGCATTCTTTTTTTTCTTTTTTTTGTAAGAACAGCAGGCTTTGGTGACCGTTTTGGCATAGTAAAATATGTTTTTACAATAAACTTTGAATTAACAAATGTTAGACAATCAAGCTAACTTTCACCTCCAAAAATCCGTTTGACATTTGAAGTCTCCAATCAAAAGTTATTGACAAAATTCAGAGCGAGGTTGAAATGGACTTTTTTGTTGACATTTTTAAACACTCGCTCTGAATTTTGTCCATAATTTTTTATTGGAGATTTCAAATGTCAAATGGATTTTTGAAGGTGAAAGTTAGCTTGATTTTTTAACTTTTTTTAGTTTAAAGTTTCTTCAAAAAAAGTGTTTTACTATGCCAAAACGGTCATCAAAGTCTGTTGTTCTTACAAAAAAAATGGAAAACAATATAAATCTAATTCTAATTATCTTATTAACATGTAGATTTTGGGGTGGCTCAATGGTTAGAGCCTTGAACCTCAACCGTGAGGTCCAAGGTTCAAACCTCCATGGTGGTGGTCGCCTATGTGGCATAGATCCGCCACGTGGTGGGTTGCCATGTGGTGCGACCTGCCTTTGCCACGTGGCATTTAAAAAGAATTAATTTTTAAAATTAAAAAATAAAATAAAATAAAATAAAATAAAATAAAAAATTGACCAAATCAACAAAAACAGTAACAAAAAAATCAACACTTTCTTGTTTCATAGTGCCCAAGTCAACACGTCCAAATCAACAAAAAATGAACTAATAAAATCAACACTTTTTTATCTATTTTTTTGTTGATTTGGACGCAAGTTTTCTACTAGTGTAGAAATGCATATGTACGCTGTGAGTTTTTGAAATGGAATGACAGAACAAGATCTTTAAGCAATTGTGAATGCCACAAATATTGTATATGTGGTCATGTAATTATATTATGGCTTGTACTTTTAGTATGGATAAGACAGTTCCACTATGTCACAGAGGTGCATGAAGTAAAGTACATTACTACATTAGTAATCTGAATTGTGGACAACAAAAATATGTTGTAATTAACATGTTACTGAACACTTCTTTATTGAGAATTAGCATAAACGTGTTGAATTGAACATCACAGTTCACACTTATTTGTTAATTTCTGACAATAAAATGTTGATTCGGACAACCAAATCAACACTTTTATGTCAGAGGTTATCCAAATTAGCATGTCCAAAAATATTCAGCACTTTTTTGTTATATTTGTGTTGATTTGGACACAAATTTTCTACTAGTGATGAGTTTGCAAGGCTCAATGAGAGACAAAAAAGGAGGGCCATCACGAGGAGGAAGCACAATGACAGAAAGAAGGAAGCTCGGGAGAAGCTTATCTGCAACATGAAGGAGAAAAAAGAAGCCGACAAAATCGCGAAGTTGCCAGAGAAGGAGTAGGAGAAGGAAGAAAAGGCAAAGGCTAAAGGCAAGAAAGAGGTGGATGATAAGGTTCTAGTTTCAACATCTTCTATAGTGGACCAAGGCTCACAGATGCAAACCGGGCTCAAGTCGGAATGAAGAAGAAGACCCTATCGCAACTGACAAAGGACATCATTACTCAAGGGACGCAAGCCCTAGTCCTTGGTGAAGATGAGAGGGATGACATAGTGGATTTAATCTTCAATATATCTATTGAGGACCTTGTAGAGGATGTATAATCAAAAGATCAAACTTGGTATGCAGAGGTAATGGATTTCTAGAAGAAGGTAACAATTTGTGTGGTGTAACTTAATTTTTAATTTTGGGGCTAAATGACATGATAATCATGTGAGTTGATAATTCATTTATTTGAATGTGGTATAATTGCAAGTATCAATAGAGAAGTCACGGTTCTTCAACAATTTAGATAATCGGAAGCTAGGGGTTGTCTTCATCTTTTTTGACAACCCGGAGAATCTGCCCGTGCCAAGGGTTTCAAGTATGCATAATGAAGTTCCCGCGTGGAATGAAAACACGGAGTACAAGGCTATGCATTCCGTATTCATTATGGCAAAAAGACATTTGCAGGACCATGTATGTTTGATAATTATTCAGTCATTCTCCGCGGATTCAAAGGGCGCCATCAAAGAATTGTATGAGACCTATCTAATATTGAAAAAGAAAAAGTGGTTGGGCATGAATCGATTGCACTTGACTTCAGCTTTAGACAATACAACCACAATAAATGCAATTGAATTTTGTAAGATCATTGTGCCATTTTATCATTTGTTGTTTTGTTTGATTTTTACATGTGTTTTGTTTGGATGCTTACAAATGCAGAAGTTTGCAATCACCCTTTCTGTGAAGGATTTGGGCGCAAAAGGGAAATTCAACTTCTTGTTCAAACTTACAAAGACGATGAAGAGTGCGGGCCTTGACATTAAACATTAGAGGAGTTTTCGGACCCCTGGAGGGCCGTTTCAAGCAGCTGCGGGGGAACTGTCCCCCTGCAGTTTTTCGGGGAACGGCTATTCCCGATAAAAAAATTTCAAAAAAAAAGAAAAAAAAAAAAAGTTTTACTCTTGAAATGCAAAAAAAACAGAAAAAAAATTTCATTTTTCTTTTGAAAAAAAAAATTATTTTTTTCCGACGTGGAAGTCGCCATTCCACGTCAGCAAGCTGCTGCGGCCCCCTGCGAACGAGTTCCCGCAGTCTGGGAACTCACAGCCCTCCAGGGGGCTGAAATCTCCTCTAATGCATAACAACATCTTGATGAACTTCACCAAGGAAAGAAACTTAGTGATGGATGACCCTAAACCATGGCGTGGGGCTTGAAAGAAAGAACCCCGCTTTTTCCAGCTCCTCCTCGAAGCAACAACCAGTGAAGGAGATCTAATTCTAAATTGCACCGCAATAATAGATGAGAACTAAATTTAATTACCATCTCCTCAATTTTGAATTTGAATATGAGTCATTCCACTTATTTCATTAATGTTGTTATTTTAGGTGCATCTATTTCTGCTTATCGTGGTATAGACCGCCACATTATGGCGTTGGAGGAGGATGGGGACATTTTCAAAGCCATCCTCGAATCTATGAAGAAATCAACCCAAGTTGTGGCAATAGCACAAGCGTCAGTAGCAATTGAGGAATCTGAAGATCCGGACGGTGTAACCATTGTACCTTGCAAGTCCTCTTGTCAAACTCCATTCAATAGGTAAGTTTGAGATTTTTCTTTTTTCTTTTTTTCCATGTCAAGTTCTAGGTTTTACAAGTCTAACACCGTTTCACTTGTGCTAGAAGTGTTAGACGATTGACGTCAACAGATGGATTGACGAAGACACAAAGTCTTCTCTTCAATCTGAAGAAGTCTATTCACCTTCTTGTGTATGTCGCATAGATAGCATCGACGTTTGCAGAATTTGGTTGTTATACACCAAAACGTTAT
The DNA here is from genome assembly GCA_947034895.1 of Rhytidiadelphus loreus. NCBI lineage: Eukaryota > Viridiplantae > Streptophyta > Bryopsida > Hypnales > Hylocomiaceae > Rhytidiadelphus > Rhytidiadelphus loreus. The sequence goes on along the minus strand of OX344761.1, from coordinate 47,427,611 downwards.
AACAATACTTATATTTTGAATGTTTTGGATTTTATAAATGATAGTGCATCTGAGGGTAGAGAGACTTTAGAGTCACCATCATCTACAACTGAGGGTTCTGCGACCGAGTCTACTACTACCACTTAGACTCTTGAGATTGACATATCTCATGAGTTGAACTATTATGTGTGGATTTTTATTATGATTGGATTTGTGTGATTTATCGCTATATCTTGGGCTTTTGTTATTTGAATTTGAATTTTTTATGTCATGATATTTATTCCAAATAATCACATTTTTTTTTCTACCTACTAGATATCATCAAAATACGTTTGTAAGTTCCTCAAATTTCATTAAAATGACTCCACATTTCCTAATATTTAAATATCCTAAAACCCACGGTCATTGGTACCTCACTTGGATTTTTCTCAAAAAGAAGTTTCCGCTCACAAGCTCACACTCATAGACTCACATGCTAGCAATCCTGACCCCTAAAGGACCAAGTTGCATATTCTGGCAATATAGGGATTTTGAGCAACTGACTACGAATGGAGTTTTATTTTTTTCTTTAAAATTTCCACACCACATGGGGACAAGTTTTTTTTTAAGGCCCAACAATTTTCATAACTCTTAACTACATGATTAAAAAGTTATTGTATGATATGGGTTTTTTTCCCTCGGTTGGGTAGTCCAAGCAAATAAGAAAAAATTGTTTTTTTCAAAAACAAAAATTTGAAATTGGTCTTTTAGATTTATATATAGGTGGAGAGCTTTGAATCATTCCATCTTAATCAATGAGATGAAAGTTATGAGGAGTTTTTGTTTGTGGGTAGTTATGGATTTTCTACTCTACAACAAACATTGAAGTCCTTTACTTAACTCAATTTTCAATATTTTTGAAAACAAATAGAATCATAAGATGTAGATTGTTTATTACAATGACATTTCAACCATTAGGATTGACATTTTTCAATTCCATAATTAAATTCTTAAAAATTTAGTATTTTGAATCATTTTTTACTTTTTCTACTTACTATTTTTTTTCTAATATGTTGTACAATTCCACACGATCTAAATTTTTTCAAAGATGTAGCCAACTTGCCTTGAAGAATGAATCCAAAGAAGCACAAAAAACATGGACATTTTTTCATACAAATGTGACCTTGTGAAGTGCAGTTGCCTGATTTTTTACAAGGCCAAAAAATGATTTTTGTCACTTCAAATGCTAATAAAATTTTGCAATTTTGAACAATGGAATTTTTTAATTTAGAAATTCACATATTTTGAAACTAGAGTACTACAAGATCCTACAATTACATGTGTCCAAATTTTTTTTTTTCAAAATGTGGTACTTGCACTAGAAATGATAGTTTTGAAGCATTTTGGGTGAAAACATAGTCAAGGAACTAAAGGGGTTAAGGTGGGTACCCCCAAACCATCACTTTTTGCTATTAGGCCTAGTTACTATTATTAAATTGGTCAAATTTTCATATTTTCTTGTTGGCAAGTGAAAGGAAGTTTCAAGGCACCAAAGAATATGAATTTGGATAACATATGCAAAAGTTATGAAGGGTCAAAGTTTGGTTGTAAAAGAATTTTTTCTACATAGGTACATAATTGATTTTGGAGATGTACACATAGTGCTGATGGCGGTTTAAGGATGAGTGGTGCATTTGTGGATGCGGTGCCCACCTTATTCACGTTTCGTTTGAAGTGAGTGGCTTGGCCCTTATTAAGGCCTTAACCCTGTCCAATGCATGACAGAGAATCCGTCGGAAGACAGAATTGCAGATGTTCATCGTCACTATCAGTCAGTTTGTGTGGAAAGGGTTAACTTACTGTATGAGTTCGTTGCTTGCTTGGCAAAGCCAGCTGGAGTTGAGGACAGCGTAAGTACGGTCCAGATCCGTATCCGATATATGCGCATACGAACATGCGACAAGCGAGCGTTGCAGTGCTGGCTGCTCGATCTTCGCTTAGGTTTACTGAATTACTGGAAAGGATTCGGAGAGTGGGTTGGGTATGTGTTGTATTGCTTAGGCTCTGTCACAACGGACGGACGGACGGACGAAGAGAAGAGAAGAGAAGAGAGGGGAATCGCAGTTTGGGCCTGTGGGAACAAGAGAAGTTTGCGCAATGCCATCGCTGGAGGCTCGGTATTGGGCTGACAGGGACTCGGAGGCGTGCGAGAGCGAAGAGGATGATGAGGCAGCATTGGGATCAGGGTCGGTATCATCGTCGGATGACGACGACGCCGCCGCGGGAGGAACGTCGGGGTCTGTGCCGATGTGGCCGCAGAGTTACAGGTGAATCCGTCATCACTGAGTTGCTGATGGAGAAGGATCTCGGCTTTTGCAAATTGCGATTCTTCTGGACGCTTGTGGAGTGCCTACGCTTGCTGTTCATTCTCCGCTGTGTTTGTGAATGCTTTTCGTGATGGCTCAAGGCATTGTTGCAAGATTATGTCGGGGCATCTTCCTTCGCTGTCTGTCTAGAATTGATAGAGCTAAAGCGTTTTTCAATTTCGTTATTGTTGAATTTTTTCCTGAGGAGGCGGTTTGTCGTTTTTGTTCTGTAGAACGTGAAATTTTACGGATTCTGATTCTTTGTTGTTATGGTTGTAACCGTAGTTTGAATGGAAACGAAATAGGAATGATTTGGAATGTGAAGCGCAAGTACAATTTTGTGCTGTTGCGGAAATTTGACAGGGAATTTGGATTTTGTTGCAGAATATTTTCTGGAGTTACTGATTCTGTTAGTTTATGAATTGTGGCTCGTGCAGGCAGTCTATGGACATGTACAGCATGTTGCAGTCTCCCAACATTAGCTTGTTCAGCCCAGGCCTAACGCATCGTCTTAGTTCTGCCCATTTGGCGTCGTACCAAAGGTTATCTTCAGATGGACCTACCTCAGATACGCAGCCTCTTAGGATTCCGTTTTTGCAGGGAACAAGGGACAAGGAAGAAATTTTGCTCCCTTACTCCGACCCAATCCAAAAACTGGAGGATGAATGCGTGAAAGCAGATTCTGTCTATTTTGCCGCAGATGACAAAGGGCCTGGAAGTAGTATGTTACAGGGTCTCTTAAATGGTGGGTATCAGAGTCTTTCTCTTTTTCTGATTGTTCACTGCAACTTAAGCTCTTGATGTGCAACGCTTAGAGCTACGGATATATCATTGCATTTGCGAGTTTCATTTATGGGTGATTTGAGAGAGCATTCGTATGATAAGTATCACAATTATAAAAGGTGGACGCCAATTTGTCCATGACGGCCAATGAAATACATCGATGGCTAGTCTCAGGTGTGGCAATTGGTGACGATGAGTATCTCGCCCAATGACTAGCCGGAATTAATAACTTTTACTAAATTACATTTCTTCAGTGTCAGTCTGTGGAGTTGAATGTTCTCATGACGCTTCTGTAACATTGATTCATTCTAGCACTTACTTGAGTCCTTGCAATTCTGGGGATTCAAAGTTTAATGATCTGTGCAGGAGCGAACGTGCTGGTAGGCGTGGGGATTTTGACCACTCCTTTTGCATTAATGCAAGCGGGCTCGATCAGTGTGTTGTACCTCTGTATACTGTCAATTATTTGCTTCTATACTGGAATTCTCCTGCGTCGATGCTTGGAAAGTGGACCAGGCCTAGCCACTTATCCAGATATTGGCCAGGCAGCATTTGGTCATACTGGGCGCATTTTAATCTCTGTGAGTTCTTCGACCTCGATTTGCCATTTTTGCCCCTTTGAACTTCGCTCTTTCATCGTTGTGGACCTGATTATCTTATCAGTAGCGTTTGAATATGTTGGCCTGCAAGAATTTTGAAAGCTGATAGTTCACAAAGTTGTGTTTACTCAGCGTACGTTGTTGAAAGTTAGAACTACTCACTCAAGTGAATGTTAGAATGGAAGGATTACGTTGATCGACTTAGACGATCATGTCTGTTTGCTGATGGATCCATCTACTGAGGCCTTGATTCTTTTCCGATGCTATTCTGTCTCTTGATAAATAAACTACTCTTTCTGGTCGTGTGCAGATTATTCTTTACATCGAGCTCTATGTAAGCATACAGTAGTTTAAATGCTTCTATTTTTGCATTTCGTTCGCAGTGCCTCACTCACTTATTCTCCAAATATTTATTGTTCTACTGCATTTTTTAGTAAGAAAGGAGATTCCATGTACTTTTGCTTGGGAAAAGCTTGCATTGAATTGCATAACCTTGCATATTTTTGTTTATGGTTGGCTCAGGCATGCTGTGTTGAGTTCTTAATTTTGGAAGGAGATAATCTATCAACTCTCTTTCCGGGGGCGCATCTGTCTATCAAAGGCCTTCATATCGACTCCAAAACTGTCTTTTCTCTTCTTACTGCAATGTTCGTGCTGCCTACGGTGTGGCTGCGGGATCTTAGCTACTTGTCCTATGTTTCAGGTTCATCACACAGAATTCTTCTCATGTTGACTTGGATCATGTTGAGGTTTTTCTTTTAATTGAAACTGTGATATTGAATTTCTCAGATCTATGTATTAGCTACTATGCAACTAATACGATTTATTACATTCTTGATTTTAATTGAACAGTTGAATTATTGGGCGACACGGTCCTGGACAACTCGTGACAGCTGGTGCTGTACTCGCTTGTCTGTCTGTGATACTGTAACCCAATTCAGATAACTGAATCTGTTGTAAGACATTCATACCAATCCGTCATTTTCTTATTAGGTTTCCTGTTTTCTTACGAGTGCAGCTGGAGGCGTCATAGCATCAATGGTGGTGGTATTCTCTGTTCTTTGGGTGGGAACATTGGACGGTGTGGGCTTCCATGAGACTGGACCGCTGTTCAAGTTTTCTGGTCTTCCTGTATCCATTGGGCTCTATGGTTTCTGTTACTCTGGACACGCTGTCTTCCCCAACATCTATTCCTCACTGCGGAATAGGAATGACTATAACAAAGTGTTAGGTATAAGGTGCGCACTCTAAAACAAACAATGATCAGGATGTAATTGTACAGCAGTTTCATGCACATTGCTAATGCAGAACGACGTAAATTGCTATTAGTTGCATATTGGATTGCAATGAGCTCTCGTCACGCCTGTGAATATTAAAGATAATATCTGTTTTTGTACCCTGTATTGCAGCTTCACTTTGTGTACGCTTCTCTATGCTGGAATGGCAGTCATGGGATTCAAAATGTTTGGAGCAGAAACTGCATCTCAAATAACTCTCAACTTACCTAAGCAATTTCTGGCATCCAAAATAGCTCTTTGGACTACGGTGGGCCACATTCTCCACTGCTGCCACTGTTTTCCTGTGTATTTTGAACATATTCCTACACTTTTTAGGGTCTTATTCTCACATCGGCAACCGTGGACAGTATTTTTGACTAGCCATCAACAGGAATGTGGGAATTGCTAGGCCTTCTTAGTGTCGTGTTGAAAATTATGGCCTGATGTTTTATTAGACCTGATACCCTTACCTTTGCGTGGATATGAAGTGAGTCTCAGCTTGAATTGTGAACTGAACTCGAGATGATTTTTGTGGGTGCGATGCAGGTGGTGAATCCTTTTACAAAATATCCTTTGAACTGGTTCTTATGAGACCCTTGTTGATTCTTTTGATGTACTTGTCTGGTGGTGTTTCAAAGGTTAGAAATAAGCTGAATATTTCATCTAGTGCAAGTTGTTTTCATGGCTTTGCATGGTCTCTCGAAAAGAAAATATCTATTTCCTTTTTTCAAACATTAATTTATGTCCATTTGTAGGTGATATTTCTCCGCGATGAGTAGTGTCACCTGTGTTGTGAGTGACTTGATATTTGCAACTACTTTTAAAAGTCTGGATCCTCAACCTAAGGAATGCACATTTGCTCTAACGATGACACCAGTGGCACTAAGCTTGGAGGAACTACTACCACATGGGCCTGAAACCTGGAAATACCGTTTCCTGTCCATTTTGATACGCACTGCGCTTGTCATATCCACCATCGGAGTGGCGGTTTTGGTGCCGTTTTTTGGTGAGTCTTTTATTAACTAGATAATCATCTGCGTTTCTGTTATCAAAGGTATTGAAGTTCTTGTGACTAAATGATGGAGATTAAACAAAATAGAGCATTAAACTGTAAAATTTGAATCCGTAACAGTCCAACTATTCTAAGATGGTGGGGCGTATGCCATTGATCATTAAATACACTTCTTATGAGAGATCGAAGGATAAACACTCGTGAAAGCTAGACTTGGAATGAAAGGATATCGCTAGTGTGTCATGTCAGTTACAAGATGCTACCTTGGTTCTTATCTATTGTGATTTTGTGCATTTGTAGAATGTTTCAATTTTGTCTGTCGTGGATTGGTGACTCGATCATGGAAGCTCAGTATGGTGATTCCTAGCCTTAGGAATTTACCTTCGTTTCCTGTTGGGTTGACAACAAGTGCTAATGGTGTTAACTTTTTTCTGGTAACGTTGGATTTCAGGTTTTGTTATGGCCTTCATAGGTTCCTTTCTGAGTATGACTGTGGTGAGTAATCTGCACTTTCTTAATTACCTATGTAGATGACAATGCTTGGGAGTTCTTGTCTAGAACGTAAGCTGTTTTGAGAATACAATCTGTAGTGTATTTAGTGTGGCCCTATCAACTTTTTGATTTTTGGCCTTAAGATTTTGCTGGAGGTATTATTTGATACTTTAAATGTTAAGGAAATCATTCAGTAAAGTCATACAATATGAAAGTTATGGCCAGGGTCGGTCACACTGAATAGAATGAAGATTTTAGTTCTATTCGTCGTCGTTTCGCAAGTGAAGAGTAATAATTGAAAACGGAAGTGACTGAAGAATATGAATTGTACACTAAAGATTGTGTGTGTTTTTGCAATAGATCCCGTGTGTAACATTGCAAAGATGAACGGCCATTGACCTTATTTTAACCTGTGAATTGTTGTACGCTAACACCCTGATCCCTGCTGGATTATTTAATTTTGCAGTCATTGATTTTGCCCTGTGCATGCTACCTCGCCATCTTCGGCAAGAAAGTATCGGTGCTCCAAGTGAGTCTTTTAACTGAACTCTCTAGGATTGCTGAAAGAAATTTACGGGCATTTACTGTGTTGTAATCATGCCAAGCATCTGATTTTGTGTTTGTAGTTCATGTCTTCTGTGTCGTCTTTACTGCCATGGCATAAACCTGCAGAAGTAGGATTTAGACGTGTAAAGCATTTCTTTCTAGCTAGCATTGAACGGCCGAATATTTTTGTTCTCAGTTTTCAGTTTTCATTTGGAGCTTTCCTCTTCTCTAACATTGACTCCTGTGTGTCACAGGCGACTATTTGTGTCATGGTGATGCTTGTCGGGTTTATCTGCTTGGTGTTGGGGACTTATTCGTCCGTCTCGGGCATCATCGCGAGCTATGATCACCTCAACAAACTTATGTGAGTGCCCATTGCATTCGTGAGAGCCAGGAAGTGTTCTTTCTAAATGGCATTTGGGTGTGCGGTATACTTGAAATGGCCTCAAAAAATTTGGTCAGGAAGGTTTACAACTCACATAGAGGCTGATTGTCTATTAGCCTCACTCATGTACAACACGTTATTCCAGAAATTTAAGAATTTGTGAAGTCTTTCCAAATTTCCAAGTTTCCAGCTTGCTTTTGGAATTTGTGCATCATGTTCTAACTAGGCTCAGCGTGGTTAGCATCCATTGCGATTTGTGATCGTGCTAGAGAATTTCTCAACCTGGATGCAATTTCAAATGCAATTCTATATAGCTAAATTCATGTATCTATTTCAAAGTCATTCACTAGAAGAAATGCGTGTATATCCTCACTAGCGAAATCTATATATAGGGACACAAGGCAAGAGTTTGGGGAAACATGTGCATGACAAATCACAAGAATGCTTGTCATGGTCTAGGTTTTCATTGTGAACATTGGATGAAATAATTGAATGATATTTTTTCAGGATGAAAACATGATGGATTTTGTAGTGGCATTGCGTACTAAATATAATATAGATGTTGCATCCATGATCTAAGATTTTGTCCCTTATTGACTTATTTGGTGCACTTTCTAAATTTGAAGGCATGTGAATATACAATAAAAGGCAAGAACATTGCATACTTAACCTTTAAATGTTGACATGGATGCCAAATGTTTGATGGATGACATGAAATTGTTGTAGTAGGACAAAAGTGCAACTATTCATCCTCGGAATTTTGTGTGAAAAGGGGAGGTCTTCTATAGTGTTCTGACTTCCAATGAGTGCTTTTTGAAATTTCTTAAGCCAATGGTTCATATGGTAATGAAAAGGGATGATTTTCAAGGTTATCCCTTTGTCTTTTAAGGTTTAATGTAATATATATGTTGCATTCATAATTTAAGATTGTATCCCTTATTGACTTATTTGGTGCACTTTCTAAATTTGAAGGCATGCGAATATACAATAAAGGGCAACAACATTGCATCCAATGGTGTTCTAATTCAGGTTGTTTTTCCATAACCTCATTGAAGTCTATTTTTGGATAGATGGGAGTTGTTCATTGTCATGAGGAGAAGCATGTTCTTTCCATAATGCCCTTTACCATTAATATGATGCCCTTTCTTCTAAATCCTTAATTGAACATGATTGACCAAGATCCAACCATCCAACATTGAGGTTATATCTAATAATGCAAAAGTAGGATGCAAAAGTAGATCCTTTCTTGAGGTACAATAGAGCCTTTCTTGAGGCTCGGCATATTATTTCTCATAATGAGAGTTTGCTTTTGAGTTCTTCAATAGATAATATTATTAAGCATGTCTAAGCTTTAACTTTACAAATAAAAAATGAACAAGCATTATATTTTATAGTCAATAGATTTCTAATGTTAATTGTTTAACCCTAAAAGGACATCAAGCATGCAAATTGTCACATGGATGGTCAAAAAGTCTTTTTTCATATTAAAAAATAGATGACTTTCATCTAGTTTTTAATGAACAACCTCATTAATGCACTATTCATATCATTGAATTAAGTTTAAGTCATATTAGTTATTTGTTGATTTTATATGGGGTAGTTTACTAAAAAATTGGTATACCTATAAGTGTTTCAATACTTTCAGTGTGTTTCTTTCCAGACTTGATTTTGACATTCAAAATGATTTATTTTTGCTTTTTGAACAAAACTAACAAAATGAAACTTTTCAACCATAATTCGTACACCACTTACTTTCATAGGATAATTCCTATTCTAAATCCAATGCAGTCTATGTAAAATGTCTAAATTTCTCCCATTGTTTTGTAACCATATTTATTAAAAATCACCTAAATCCTTGGAGGACACAGCCCCCCATGACTTCAATAGACCAACCATTGTTGTGGAAGACAGTACCTATGAAAAGTAGTTTGGCAATTGCTTTTAAAAACTTTAAAACAAAATTCACAATTTTTTTGTTTAAATATTTGACACCTTAATTTTAAAATGAGAATTACAAAAACATTAAGAGGAACATGAAGAGGGTGGAAAATTTATAATTTTTGAGATTAGCATGAGGCGCATTTTTATTATTTGACATTTGAAGTGCTACTAATTTATTTGTTTTCTGACTAGTAGTCAAGTAAGTTTCAAAGAAATTAAACTTTTGCAAGTTTTTTTTAATTTTTGTATAACTTAATAGCAAAATTAAGATAAATGTTTTCATGTTAAAAAAAAGTACAAGGTAGTGTTTCCTACAATCAAAGATCACCTTTCACTTCTATGTAATCATGTAAATTACTTCCAACCTAAATCCTCAAATTTTTGTAATTCTAACATATATTTCTAATAGCGATCAATAAAATAAAGAACTTGCACAAAATACGGGACAAAATATCATACAAAATTGAAAAAATTAACTAAAACAATGGCATATACTTGTAACAAAATTAAACTTCATATTAAAAACACTAAAAGAAAGCCTTGTTTAATTGGATGTTTTTGCGTTAAAGTTGACGGATTTTTTTGCACATTCAATGTAACATCTTCATGTGTTTATGTCAACAATGACATCCAACATAACATCTTTATGCTACATTGGATGTCATTGTTGACATAAACACATGAAGATGTTACATTGAATGCGCAAAAAAATCCGTCAACTTTAACGCAAAAACATCCAATTAAACAAGGCTTCCTACTAGTGAAAAAAGGAAATTAACAAAATTTGCTAAATATCATCAAGATTTGTAAATTACAAAGAACCCTTCATTAAGCATGTTCACAAGAAGGTTTGAAATAGAAATTTACACTTACTAGTTAGAAAAACATCCTCAATAAAACTATAATTCAATCACTTATAACAAAAATAATAAATTTCTATTTCTACAACAATGACTAATAAATTGCTTTGAATAGGTCATATGTCATAAAGGCATTTCATAGTATCAATTACAACTTCATATAGCATATTTCTAATATAATATGTATGTATGTATAAAATTCAAATAGCATATTTCTAATATAATATATATATACATATGTATGTATATACACACTTCCAATAACCAAAAGTCTCAATACAAGTATTGCAAGAAATGATCAACATCTTTGAAGGGCAATTTGTATTTTGTAGTCACTAAATTACTTTGAAGATTTTCACAAGAATGACTAATAAATTGTTTTCAATAGATCATGTCACAGACATTTCACAATATCAATTACAATTTCATGTAGCATATTTCTAATATTATATACATATACATGTGTATGTGTATGTGTATGTGTAAATGTGTGTATGTATGTATGTATGTATACACTTCCAATGAACAAAAGTGTGAATACTAGTTTTCTAAGCAAAGATCAACATATTTGAAGGACAATCTATACTATAGAGTTTAATTCTAATTTTTGAACCTCAAATTAAAGTGAGAAGACATTGAGATGAAAATTATGAAAACCATACATTTACAAAATTCAAAGTTTCTCAAAATTGAATAAAAGCCATTCTTGTGAATGCTTGTATGCTCATTTATAATGAAGTAAATGTCCTCTTTCAAGAATCATTGAACAACCTTATTAGTTCTATATGTATAGTCACATGGATTAACCTTGTTATTTCTAATGAACTACTTTATTTCTTATAAATTTTGGTGGATAACCTCTTACGTACAATACAAATGTAAAACATGACTAACAATGTTTTAGGTAGTGTATTCAACTTAAAGAGAGCTAGAGATTTGTGATTCATACACATTTCTAGATGTACCTTAGTTTTCAATGAGAATAGAAAATACAATGAGAATAGAAAATGTTTCATGTAACTTATAATAAATCTAATTACAAAAAATATTACCTTGCATGGGAATCTAAATCATAAACTAAAGTAAACTCCAACCAATAGCTTATAAAATTATACACAAGACCTTCTATATGCCCTACCATGAACTTCCTGTAGATAATATTTTTGTTCAAAGAACTAAACAATTTTATAACTAATAACTATTTAATCTCTTTGACCTGACAATGAACTTTCAAACTTCAAAGAAGTTTAACCAACAATCTTTTAGACCCCCAAAAATGTTTATTTTGTTAAAGGGGCATGATTCAAAAGCTAAATATTTTGACAAATATGAGCATACAAGTCTAAAATCTATAATAGGTATAGAGTTACATTCCCAAAGGAGCATTCTAAAAGTGCCATAATATTGAAATATTGCAAATTTAAGAAAATTGATGGTCTAAATATCCAAGTTCAATGATACATCCAAAACAATGAGCTGAAATTCTTATTAAATTCCAAGAAGCAAGAATAAAGCTTGCAACCATTAGAAGGGATTTACCTTCTTTAGAAGACTACGAGTTCATTGCAATTTTTTGTAGTTCCCAAATTGCGGGAACGCGTAAACTATTGTAGTCTGATGTAGTAGGAGCACTGCCATGTTAGATAATATTAAAAAAAATCAATTACTTTTTATAATTTTTATAATTTAAAATAATAATAATAATAATAATAATAATAATAATAATAATAATAATAATAATAATAATATCATGATTGTTCCAAGGGCAGGGAACAAGTCCAAAACGCCCCTTTCTTGCCTTGAAATCTCATCTAATGACAATCTAACCAAGACACCACTTGAAATGGAAATAGAACAATGTGAATGTGTTCAAAATTATTGTTGTAGGAACATGAAACAATGAATCAAAACGTGGGTTCAATGCATTCCAGTACCTACTCTTTTTTATAAAATGCTTATAATTGGAAAAATTGGAGAAGAAATCGAAGGCATAAACTAGCCTAGATAAGATGCAATATTTTTTAGCCAAAAATTGTTGCTAGGAGTGTGAAACATGAGTTTCTTTTTTATGTATAAGCCTCCATAATTGCCTTGATCATGTACCTACTATAGAAGATGGGAAAGCAACGCATCCAAATAATAATATGCTTACTTCCAAAACTAGATTGCCATGTCAATACATCCCTAGTAGAAATTACAAAATAAAAATTAGGCATGAAATACTTGTGGATTAGATAAATGCTTGATAACAAGAAGACTTTAGAGTCATCACATATAATATTGTTAATTTTGTTGGATTGTAACAAGATTTGTGACATGCACATACTCTAAACTCTTAAATATAAGACACAGATTTAAATTTCAGATGAAGGCCCTTAGTGAAAGAAGTGGCTACCACCAATTAAACAATATTGAGGTTTAATGCAATGAAAATTGAAAAGCATAGAGTGAGATTTCAAAATTATTGTTGTAAATTCACAATGGAACTAGCTTGCAAATAATTCCAATCACTTGACCATGGAAAAAGAAATAAAAAATATGAGCCATTGAGAAATTAAGTCCAAATTGAAATTTGTATTGGTAGCAATTGAAGTAAAAAATTTGACACTAATTTAGGGTTTAACATACACATACATCCTATGGTGACCAAATTTACTCATAGTCAAATACTCATTATGAGGAAGCAAAGAATAGGCGTACTTAAAATTATAAACCTCTATTGGCAATTAATTTATTGTTAATAATTGAATACTTGCATAACATATTTACTTTCAAGTAGAAACCTCCAAAACAAATCTCTATCCAGAATCTAACCTCTAAATCTCAAAACCACAAAACCACGAAAATCACAAACTTAAACATTGTTACCATAGACAAGAAGCTACTCCACTTTCAAATGTGAATTGGAGTCTAATATCTATAGCTATCTACAAGTTTGTTTATCCCTGCATCATTTCAACCATTCATTTACTGAGTCAAATTCTTGTACCAATTCAACCATTCCAAGCAAATCCTTTGTGACAAACACACTTCTTGAAACATGCACACATATTGACCATGAAATCAATCAATCAACCCAATCTAAGTGCTATAATAATACACAAAAATCATCCTACAAGCTAACATTGGGTATTGTTACTAAATCCTAATTCAAACTAGATCCACATTAATCAATATTCCACCAATTCAATTATAGACAATAAAGCCAAAACATTATGTAGTGACAATAAAATACAAAATTACTATCACAAGACCTAATATACAAATTCGAATGAACAAGAGTACAAAGAGAATTTAACCCCTAAACGTCCAAACATTGTTTTTTTGACAATATAGTGATTTGGAGCAGCTCACTACAGACAGAATTTATTTTTCTTTGAAAATTTCACACAATGTATGCCCAAGGAGTAGCTTTAAGGCCCAACAATTTTTATAACTTTTGACTACATGGTTCAAAAGTTATTGCATGGTATGTAATTTTCAGTGTTCGGCGGGTAGTCCGGGCAGAAAAAAAAAATTCTTTGAAAATCACTTTTTAAAAAACTAAAAATTTGAAATAGATTTTGTAGATTTTTATACAAGTGGTAAGCTTTGAATCATTCCATTTTGACTAATGAGATGAAAGTTATGAGGATTTTAGTTTGGGTTAGTTTGTGGGTAGTTATGGAATCTCTACTCTAAAATAAACTTTGAAGTTCTTTATTAACTCAATTTTAAATATTTTTGGAAAAAAAATAAAAACATTAAGTGTATATTGTTTCTTACAAAATTACAAACATTGAGATTAGCATTTTTCAATTTTATAAATAAATTGTTAACAATTTAGTATTTTTAATCATTCTCTACTTCTTTCTACTTACTCTTTTTTTCCTATATGTTGTACAATTCCAAATGATCTAAAATTTTTCAAGCATGTAACCAACTTGACTTGAGGAATGAATCCAAAGAGTAACCACAGTTTTGGACATTTTTTCATACAAATGTGACCTTGTGAAGTGCAGCTGCCCGTATTTTCACAGGCCAAAAAAAGGATTTTTGTCACTTCAAAAGCTAATATCTTGCAATCTACACGGTGAAAAATTCTGAAATTTTTTCCACATCTTTTCAAACTATTTTACTACAAGATCCTACGGTTCCACGTGCCCAAAAATGTTTTTCATAAAAAATTTGGTACTTATCCTAGAAATGACAGTTTTGGAGCAGTTTTGATGAAAACATAGTCTCTGACATTTAGGGGTTTAATTTAAAATACATTTTAAAGTTGGGGCTCCATTGAGTCCTTGTCACTGTAATTGGTTGCTGATGTGAAAATTTTAAGAAATTTAAGAAAGCGATTCATTCAATCTTCCTTGCCATCCGGATTCTATTTCAGGCAATTCTAAAGGACATAATTTGTTTTACTTCAGTGCTCGCTATTGCGTAAGATCAACATGGGTAGGAAAATGGATCTTTCAATCTCATGAATAACAAGATTCAAGAGTGGCATACACCCATATTAACAGCATTAATAAATACAAACAATCTATTCTTTTCCAATTTCTACAGAAGCTATGCATTTAATCTTTCAGGATGAGAGGTTTCCGGATTCACATTCTGGACCCGCCTCACTCAGGAGGTTTGATTTGAAAGGCCAGATCTTCCTAGACTTGTTGGAAGGCAAATGTAGTCTAGTTATTGAAGTGACTATAAAAGAACAAACTATTTAAGCATTTTCAAAAGTAAAACTTGAATTTCACATACGGTTAGTAGTTCTTGATTTTACTTTAGATTTCTTCAAAGTGGACTAAGAAAACAATCTATTTTTTTATTTAATTTTAATTTTTTCAGATTTGTTGAAATGGTAAGTTTTGTGACACATTGAAATAGATCTTGAAAGATTGAATTGAATATTTCAGTTTTGAACTTTTTCTATCAAACTTCTCTTAGTGTGAGTTCAAAGAGTACACCAATTAAGTTACACCATGATGTTTATGACTACCATCTCCTTTTTCTTTTTTAGTTTCATACTATTTTAAATATTTCTTTATTACTATGATTTTTATTTTTAAAGTACTTCATAAATTATATAAAAGGATTTTAATGATTTTAATTATGAAAAAAATGAAGTTAAATTTGGATAAATATTACAACATGAAAAAATATCAAATTTTTGAAAGGTGCACTTAATATAGAAAACTAATGAAGTTTGACTAAGCTTGGAATAGGAAATGTCTTTCAAGGGTTAACTAAATAAGACTAAAGAGCTCGATGAATGACTTTTAGGGAAACTATAGAACCAAAAAAATGAAACTATTCATTTGTGAATCAAATAATTTTGGGGTAACTACCTTTGTGATAGGATTGGATCATCTTAAGGTTAACCTTGATGATAGAACCACCACTACTTCTACATAAGAAGGTGTAGCGTGAAGGATGGTGATGGTAGCAAATGATGGAAAATGGCAATGAGCACTAGTAGAAAAACCATGACCAAAACAACAGGAAAATCAATTGATTTCAGTTGATTGGGGCATTGGAATGACCATTTTCAGTGATTTTAGAACTTTTTGTGAAAATCAACAAAATGGCTCCTACTATTTGTTGATTTGAGTAATGCAATGACCAAATCAACAAAAATTTAGGGAATATAGAATCTTTTTGCAATATTTTTGGAATCTCTTGGAATCTTTATCAATCTAATTTCATTTTCAGGATTCTATCAAACATTATAATCTTTCAATCCATAAGTGGTATTGTTATATTTCTTTGCCTATGTGATCTCTAATATGTTTAGTTTTAATTTGTACGGTTACAACTCAAAAAAATATTGATGAAACTTATCAAAATGTTGAGTTTTTGTTCAATGTAGAACAAATTTCAAGAAACTCAAAAAAAAGCCTTAGGCATTTAGGTGTTAAAAGAATATGCTATCATTTTAAGAATATACTATCAAAACTATCCTATAAAATTTATTATTTTATGCAATCTTGATTAGTACACCAAATTTTTAATTCAAAAAGAAAAATTTCCACTTTTGGCAAATTATTTTGTGTTCTTTTTGTTGTGTTACAAAATAATTGATTGAAAAATATTGGTGATGAATTTTTCAAATTTCATTATGGAAACATTTAAAGATCATCAATGTGCTCATTACACTTCATGAAAAAATTCACATTACCTTAGAGATTTTTTACAATAGAGAGATGTAGAGAGGGACACAATTGGGAAGAAAGTAAAGAATAGATATACCTACCTTACCTAGATTTGTCCATGTCCACATTTCAACATAGTTGTATGTGAAAATCGATCTCATAACAACAAAAGCAATGTTTTATGACTACAAAAATATGACTAGGGATGACTGGCGACTACTCACAGTCATATTCTTGGATGCCAACACCTTGGAGAGAAATATGACTACAAAATATGACTACTAGTCATTTTTGGGCCTTGTACTTTACAAGCGTATACTATATGCCCATTGGGAATACCAAAGTATAGAGAACATAGGGAACATGTTTGGAGAACATTGAGTCATATTTCTAATCATATTTTCATGAGAGTGACATTTTTTAATTTTTGGGTAGCCCAAGAAAAATATGGCAATTCAAAAAAAATATGGACAACTCATAGTTTAAAATTTTGAAATCCTTGCCAATTCTTTTTTTGGATTTTCAAACCTAATCACTATTTTTTAGAGTTTTGAAACCCTATCCGTCACTTCTTTAGGGTTTTGAAACCCTAGCCGACACTTTTTTAGGGTTTTGAAACCCTAGCCACCACTTCTCTTGACTTTTCTTTGTTGTCTCTTAACTCTTACTTGTTGATACTTCTTATTTTTTGCTTTTTAGTTGTTGCTTCTTATTGCCTCTTAGCTCTTCCTTGTTGTCACTTGTTGTTTTTTGCTTCTTAGTTGTTGGTTTTTGTTGCATTTGAGTTCTTGTTGCATCTTAGCTCTTGCTTCTTGTTGCTTTTTAGTTTATAAATCTTGTTTCTTCTTCTTGTATTTTAACTCTTTCTTCTTCTTAGTTCTTGCTTTTTGTTTCCTCTTATTGCTTTTTAGTTTTTACTTCTTGTTTCTTTTTGTTGTCTCTTAACACTTGTTTCTTATTGTTTCTTATTGCTTCTTAGTTGTTGCTTCTTGTTATTTCTTGTTGCATCTTAACTCTTATTTGTTGTTATCTTTTAGCACTTGCCACTTTTTTTCTTTTTCTTTCCTTCATCACCATTTTTATTCTTCCTACTCTAAACTTGTGCTATATATTTTGTGTTGTTGTAAACCTTAGAAGGTTGAGCTTTGTTTTTCATTCACTAAAAATTGGCCTCCCTTTTCTTTAATTGTATATGCAAGCACCAAAAGTTGAAACAAAATTGTTGAAGGCTACTTGCAACCCAATAGAGTCATCTTCACTTTATTGTAAGGAATATAGACCCTATTGGATTTTGTGAATGATTCATTGTGATATATATGTTTTATATTATTGGCTAATAAATATCAATGAAAAGAGTTGCATTCGTTTTTGCATTCTCTCTCTTCAATATGATTGTCTCATGTATATCTCTAAAATCATGTATATCTGTTTTTAACTTCATGAAGGGATTTTTTCAATTGTTAAATCATCTTGATGTATAGTTGCAATGTGTCGTGTCCATTTAAAATGCCTGAAAAATGTAATTATAGTTTGTAATTAAAGTTATTTTGGACCTCAATCACCTCAATCACAAACTACACACAAATTTTAAAAATATGAATGTCAATTATCCAAAATATCACTTTCTTGAGTTACATTTCACAATATATATTGGCCAAAATATAATCAGTTATAGTTATATAATCATTAGATGGTTTTTGAGGCCTCCGAGAGACTGCAGGTTCCTCTGCTGCGAGAACGTAGGAAACATGACAACTAGCCTACCACCTCAGCGTCTTGCATGGTCGAGAGGCGACCAGGCCTTTTCTGATTTTTTTTCAACTTCTTTTACCATTTGAAGAATTAATTTTTTTTTTTTTTTTCTTTTTGATTTCGACAGCCGGCTGTCCTTCACTACAGGGAACAGTGAAGAGGAACAACCTTGAAACGGGCTCTCCCAAGCCTCAAAAAACATGTAATGCTCATACTTATATGTGTCAAAATGTAACCTTACACATCCCAAAATATGACTACAATTAGTCATAAAATGACTCATGACAGTTATATTCCACATCAACAAAAAATATGACTCACCACAGTCATATTCCACGTTAGCCAAAAATATAACTGATGTTCAAAGCGACTCGTTGGTAATGACTGGACCTAGTCATGCTCAAAATCATCTACAGTGATTTCTGCATGAGTCATATTTTTTAATTTTATAACTCACTGCATTCATACTTTGCAGTCATAAAACATTGATTTTGTTGTAGTGTAACCATTTTAAAGCCACGATGAATCCACTTTAGATCCAAGCATGGCCCACTTCTAAGTCATTACATTAGTGATTCCAAGTTGTAGATGCTTCATGATTGTGTTAAGGTAAATGAGCCTATTAGGGTTAGTCATATAATTTCAACATCTACAAGAACCTTCCATTTGCACAACAGACATCATCCATGACCCATTTCCACAATGTGGTGTATTTCATTTTCTTTAGGCAAACAATTGGGTGCTATTGGAAGAGAATGATATCAAAATGATATCTATTTATGGATGGTAATAGGCTAGTTGTGAACAAATGCTTATTAAAACAACTTGCAACTTCAAGCAATAAAATATGTGCTTTTAGAAAGTAAAACTTTTGCATTCAAAATACTCAACAAACATGATTACGGTAGCGGGTCACCAATATTTAACCTTTTTAAGATGGTCATGACCTCCACCTATTGACAATTTTACATTTTTGCACCAAACATGTTTGAAAATTCATATCAATTTCATTTCTTATTGGATTAATATGTTTCCACTTGTCTTTGAGTCCACTCAACTAATTCTTTCTCTAAAAAATGATAGCAACAATAAGTACAATAATGTACATAAGATACCTAGATTACTAATCTAAGTGACAATAGGTTGAATAAGTCTACCTTACTTACTAAATCTAAATACACTAAATACTTTCATTAGGTTACCCAACATGATGAAAAAATAGATTTTAGAATGTACAAACTAGGTACATTATAGAAACTCAAAAGTACCTTATTCATCATTTTATTGATTACATAAATAAGTAAAATGTGGAAGAAATAGCGCAATGAGAGTATTTTATTGTAGATGGTAAGATTATAAACTCTACAAAATTTTGGGAGTCACAAATCAGTTGTAGATTTGCAATGAATCAATTTGGCAATAAATTATTTCCTACAAATTTATGATCTTATCAAACAATATGAACAGAATTCCGTATTTATTATGTCATATTGAACATGTCATAAACAAATCGAATTTATGATTCTTTCATTCTATCTGACATCTACCCATTGGAACACATTATGTGAAACATAACTTTCAATAGTAGTTAATTGAACCACCTTCTCCCCAATGGAATGATGTGGAATATTTTACATCCATCTGGTGCTATAAGGTTAAGTGGCATTCAATACAAGACTTGCTAGTGTCCTACCTAGATAGAAACTTCAACACCACTATGCTGAACGTTTAATTAACCCTGGAGCGCTCCGACGTCCATTTTTTGGACGATGAACAGATTCAGATCCTTGTTTCTATCTCATTCCTGCTTGGATGAAAGTCATCCTAATTTTTGGTGATACTTTATCAAGTTGTTGTCCTATCCATCGGTTGGATTTGGTGTTACTAGAATATATACATTTCTAAAATTACAAATGTGGAAGTATGTTAAGTGGTCAATTTGCATTGACTTTAGTTCAAAACTAGATGTGCAAAAATGAGGTCAAAGATGTAAAGGTCACAAAAATTTCAAAAAATCACCATATGAAGAGAACCTTATTTCAAATCCATTCCAACAAGTTTCACTCAAAAAATGATAATATTTTACTTGTAATTGAATTTAGAAGGAATTCTGAAATTTTCTTTTCAAAATTTATAGAAAAAGATTGGTGATATCATTAGTAGATCTAACCATACGGATAGAATTTAAAAATCAAAATCTACAGCTTTCATTTGTATACCAATTCCAAAATATTCTTCCAAATTGTAGTTTATAATGTTTTTTCTCAAATCATCAATTTTGGAGATGAATCAAGACGTTTAGGGATTAAAGTTTAAAAATAAGCTTCAATGCTTTAAAATACAACTTTGAAACATTTAACATTCAATTCACTATAAACAAGTACCTTAGCACCTACTTCATATTGCTTTGAAAGCCAATCCTTTTTTGAGTTTAGAATTGAAAGGATAAGCTCTTTATATACATATAGGGTAGTAGGTGTAAAACAATCCATGTGGGATATGTAGATTAGAATTAGTAGGAGCTCAATTACTCATAGTTTACTCGAAAGCAAAAATTGTGTTTGAAATAAAATTTCAGACCTCATTTAAACATAGTAGAATAGTTTTTTTCAAAAAACTTTGGACTTAGAAAAATTGGAAAATCAAGGTTAAATCTCATATCCGAAAATTTGTTTCAGATTTCAAGAGAAAGTTATGGAGAAATTTTAGAGAGGTTGGAAAGGATATTTTCTTTGACATTTTCAAACATCCTCTCAAAATTTTGTCCCTAACATTTGCTTGGAGACTATAAATTATGAATAGATTGTTGAAGATGAAAATTAATTTGATTTCCCAAATTTTCTTAAATCAAGTTTTTCAAAAAAGTTATTCTATTCTGCATAAATGAGGTCTAAAATTCCACTTTGAAAACAGTTCCTACACTTTAACAATGAGCAATCAAACTCTCATCTTCAAATCATCTCATAGCTCTTCAGTATTCATGATGGAACAATGGATTTCATTATAAGACCTTCACACCTTTCATTCCCATGAATGTCACTGAAGCAATTCCCTTCATTTTGCCATAAAAAAAGTTTCATGATAGTAAATAGTCAAATGACAGATTGGTACTTGACTCAATGGATTCTTTGAATTTTTGGCAAACCATCTTCACATTTATTTGTAGATTTGTTTGTCTGGTTCCAGAATTACCCAAAAAAAAATGGGGCACACCATAAATGTTCTGCCATTATCCCAGTACTGAAGGCTACTGAATGTTATGCAGAAGAAACGCCACGCACATTACAGCATACCCGAAGTTGCTTGCTGTGGGCGAAGTCTAGAACGCTTGCGAAACAACCCCAATTCCCGTGAGGTATCCTCTTCATACATTCGCCCATCACAAATGGCAGATCTGGGAATCTTTGGAGTGGAAAATGGAGGGTCAATAAAAACGACTCCTCAATCTGCTTCCTACATTATTTGTACAGTTAGGCTATACATACATCCAAGCTGATTACCAGTTCCCAGCAACACTAGATTTGCATGTCACATCCTTTCAAACTCAAGTTTATTTTTTTGAGCTCCTTGTTTTCTTCCTCCAGCTCCTCAATATGCTTTGTTTGCTCGGAATCCTTCCTACAGATAACCAAGCACGAAATTCACAAAACCTTCTGTTAGACCGGCTGCCATTATAATATTCAATACTCAAGAGAGAGCGGAGGATTGAAAATACAGTCCACCCAAATATGGACCCAAATCCGAGGGGCTCAGCGTGAGTTGTTTAACAGTCAAAGTATTCAACAGTTTGATACCATAGTTGAGCTTGGCAAAATGTTTGCCAATTCTGTAGGCAGCACTGATAATATGTGCAACAAATGTTACAGCTTGCATGCGTAAAATACCCCAAAAGACGATTTATTTCTTTTGCACAAAGAATGCTCTCCCGACAAGCCACAGAATTAGCAAATTCAAACTGCTAGCACGCTTAAAGATGAGAAGAATGTATCCCCGGGCAAACTTATTTTACCTGTTCATGAACGAGAGATTCATCCGTAAGGACCGAACCTCCTTTTCCAAAGCATCCAGCCGCTTCATGGCAGCTTGCAAATCGGGGGGTCCTGCTACAGACGTTGCTCCTCTCCCCTTCGCCTCAGCCATTCTGATAACAGGACTCATTAGGCAACATCATGTAACGAAAACCAGAACGTCTTGAAAAATGAGTCTACGAAGATCACGCAACACAGTTGAGAGACAAATGTGATCACAAATATGCACCGAGTTTAAGAAGAAATATCTGAATTGAAAGTTGAATGCTCGGAATCATACTTGCGTTGTCGATCCACTCGACGTCTTTTAGTGGCGTCATCAATGCCATCCGTGCTGGGGCCTGCATGCTGCTCCGGCGATCTCATAGGCGACCTCAGTAACGGGACTGGTGCGTATTCTGATAAGACCAGACCCACCACCGAATATGAATTCCTCGACACGTAGATAACAGTATCAAGTACTCCGAATAGTCGTTCAGGGAATATCGCAACGAAATTGTCAAAGATCAATATTTTCAAACCCTAAAACATGAACAAGCTAAACCGTGATTTGCCAAAGTGGAATTTCGTCACTTCTTCACTTTGTCATGAAAGTGATGGGAAACTATATGGGAGAGGATGGTGGGACTAACCAGATCTAGCTGCAGAATTGATAGACCCCATTCGTCTCAAGGTGTCTGGTATCTGTAAATGATGAGCACATTCTGACAAAAGTAAAAAAACTGGAAGCTTCACAAGGTATCCGCTACACACATTCTTAACAGCTGCAGAAGCAGCTCAGATACGAATCGGGTTACATCCAAGCGAGGGCCTACAAATTGTTACGTCCCACGACAAAAACACAAAAAGCTGTCATGGTAAATCTGCATATCCGTTCAAAATTTGACCAGACACAGAATGAATTTGCTACTTATTGACAACCTTTTGACTCGTCAGAACTTCCTTCATTCGAATTTAAAGCATGCCATGATTGACCACTGAAAGGAACTGTTGTCGTGTTTTAAAAATTTCCTGTCACGAATAAACATCTCCTAATACTAAAACTAACACTACAGACATTGATTTGTAACATGCGGGAAACATGCGCACAACATAAGACTGCATATGTACAGTCCACTGTGCTTCATGCAATCGAGGTCTTATTGACATACAAAGAAAACAGTCGAACAGTTCGCAACTTCAAACCACAGTTGAGAAAGTGGAAGCATGAGTACTTAAGTGACCATGTGACCATACCTTTGGTAAGTGTTCCTGGTTTTTAACTGAGCCCTGAAATTCCAATCCCTCTGATTGCAAACACAATGCATGCGTCAGTCAACCGCAAGCTCTACAGAACCATCAACTGAAACGAATGGAACTTTCTGAAAAATTTATAACTACCCAGCGAGAAGCACTGCATTCCTACAGTTTGTGTAAAGTTTTCATCAGCGTAATAAACACAAAGTATATCTCGAATACAAACCTAGGTCTGACATGGAGATAGGTTCAGCCAAAACGTGATCCATTTCGGCATTTCCACGTTTCAAGCTCTTGCTTCGCCCTACCAGATTCGCCTGCCCAGAGGTACACAGCATTTCACCTGAACTTAAATTCGGAGCTCCTCCAGATGAGTCACTTATTTGTGTGACAGGAACACTTTGGTAAGCGTAGTTCTCGTCTATGGACCTTGAGTTGACGTTGTCGGTGTTTGTATGCACAGACTTCTCCACTGCAGGAGTTTGCCACTTTGACCCAGAATTATTTTGTTTCATTCTGATGCTCGAAGAGTCGAGGATGCCAGGCGGCGAAATGGTTAAATCTCCATTCATGCCCTGATGCTGTGCTTTCTTTCCCTTCGCATCATCAGAAACCCCTAAATAATTTCCAGGTTGTGAACCCAGTCTCTGCTTTGCTCTATTTAAGCTACCCTTGAGCATCCCGACACAATCTGACAATGAAGTGTTGACTGGAGGACGTTGGGAGGAGGAGGGATCAGGTGCCGGAGTGGATACGATTGTTTGTGTAGCAGCAGTCCACCCATTTATTGCTGCAGCAGGGCACTGCTCTTTAAATGGAAGAGGCCTTAAAGTCGCATTTACTTGCGGGATTACAACTGCTCCTACTTCTGCAAACCTGCGCCTGCACACGTTATACAATCGTTCAGTTACTACTGGCCTGAACATGAAAATCCCCCAAAGTAGTCTGAAAGCCATTGGCCAATCACGTACCAAATGAGATAGCAATGTCAATCGTAGGAGTAGGAAATGGTGGTGCATAACGATCCTTGAGTTTCAGAAAATAAAAAGAGACCGGTCTTTGACCCTACGACAGGCTGTGCCTTGCATTGAAGGGAAGTACAAAACATATAATTCTCTGGAAAAAGGAATTTTTCTAGGAGCTAAACCGTCAAGTACCTCAACTCAGAAGAGCGGCTGCGTGTTACTGGCATCGGAGACTCTAACCAAAGATTATGTGCTATCTGCCACAAACACGGTAAAATGTCATGAAGATTATAACCGGAGAAGCTGGCACGTAGAGCATTCATAAAACCCATAATACCTAAGAGGCAAACCCAGAGGTTCAAGCAGAGATACGACTGATCACATTTACATAATGCATCTCTTCGTTGGAAAGAAAACTATTTAAGAATGGTACAAGCATTCTAAAGCAAACATCCCTTAATGCAATAATCACTGAATGCAGGTATCTCATTTGTTTCCTCGCCCATGACCGCGGTATCAGCATCGTCGAATGAAGACCGTGAAGACTAATTAAGCTCCGCCGTAGATATCATAAGTCAACCAATACACTCCATCATACTCAATGCGTACCGAGAATCATCAAGCCAAGGCAGCGCTGAATGAATTGATACACTAGAAAATTCTCGTGTTAGCACGATCAAATGGAACCGGGAATGCAGTAACACAAGTTGGTCAGTAAGCCTCGAAATAAATAAAGTGAGCTCAAGAACGCACCTTAGATTCAAATAAATCTGGTGTGGAGCGACCTTGCTCACTTGAACCATTGCTGAGTCTAGTGTAAGCACACATATCAAAAAGAGTGGTCGGTTCACTGTTAGTACTAACAAAAGTACCGTGAATTAACCGGACTAAACAACAACCGATAATTGTCCTTGAAGAAGGAAAGTGAAGCATCCGACACGACAGCGCGCAAAGACATGATACATCAATTTGGAGGAACAGGTAGCGAGCAACACCTAGACTTCGGAGTGACTTCAAGAGAATTCTCGGTTTCAGGAAAAGATTTCGATGACATGTAAACATCGTCCACACCATCCACTCGCTGACAGAAGTCAATGCTACTTAAAGTGAAATTGTTGTTAAAGTTGTTTTGTTGCTTGATGATGGCCGCCAGTTCACCTGACACCCTGCAAACACTCACACCGGGGGCGGAACAACATCATAGGTCAGCCAGAGCACAACCACAAGGAACGCTTCGTACTCCTCCCTGAACGTGACCGAAGTCTGGGTTGCAATCACCACGTAATCGAGAACCTATTCAGATTGGAAGCATCGGCGTGCAATTCGATCCTGACCTGCGGGGGTTGTCTGGACGAGGGCGTGGGGGGTGACCTGGGAACGCGGCACCAGAGGCGGTTTCAGTATTCTGCAAAAGACACAGGGATGGGTTCTCTCAGGGAGGGTTATCGTAAGCTGGAGCACGACGAACCCCCGCTCCCAGTGCAGCGTTTGCCACACCAGTCCATCAAATGAAGGAGAGGAGTGTGTAATTAATTATTCGCAACAAGTGGTGCCTAAACCCTCTGGCACCAAGTGGAGAGAGACCCCGGAAGCATTGGAATACACACCTGGTGGTGAGTGCCAGCAGAAACCCAGGAACTGAAGAGCTCCTCACTGTCGCCCCTGGTGAATTTGTCGAGGTCGGCGACCTGCGAGAGGCCCAGGTTATCAACGGCGGGTACGGAGGACAGCGAAACCTTGGTGCTGCTTTCGACAAAACTCTGAATGAAGAGCTCCTCGGTGCTTTTGCGGGCAAAGCCGCCGAATTGCTCCATCTGCGCGGCCTGTTCGGCCAAGGAGCCGGGCGCCGACTGCAGGGAGGGTTGAGCGGGGGCAGAAGGCTTGGCGCCGAATATGGACACGGACGACGGGTGTGTGGGAGAGGGAGAGTGCAGCCCTTTGCTTTGCAATTCGGAGTGGAATCGGCGAGTGAAGCGCCGCTGCCCGGGCAGCTCCATGAGGGACAGGCAGCGAGGAGGGTGGAAGTGGAGAATAGGGCTCACATGATCGAAGGAGAAGCACGGGGAGGCAAAACAAATTGGACCAAAGGCAGAGGGGGAGAGGCAGAGGGACGCTGGCGGTAACTTAGAGGCGAGAAGAGGAGAGGAATTTGACTTGGGTGCCGGAAAGGAACTCCTGGCCTTCGGGGGGGAGAGGAATAAGAAGAACCTTACAAGTTAACGACGATTACCAACGCGTCAACAAAAGAGGGCAACAAAAGAGGGCCTGCCTGGAGTGGGGAACTGCTTGGCGATAAGTTGGTGGTAAGTTTAAGCTTAGTTAGGCTAGCTTAACCGAGTGGGCACTAGCTTAACTCACTACGGTACCGCAGGAGAACACAGTACAGTACAGTACAGGAGTGGTCGCTGGAGCCAGGCAGCCAGCCAGCAGGGGGATTGGGACGGAGGCTGTCTGCGCTCTGCGCTCGGCTCATCTCGTCTCCCGGGCGAGGCTTAAGCTACTGTAGTGCCCGGGGGTGCGGTGGCCACTGGCGAGGAAGCCTCGGAGAGAGCGAGAGCGAGAGCGAGGACTGGGTCTAACGACCTAAATGGCGCGAGTCCCGCTACCGGAGAGTCCGCCAAGGAGGAGCGGAGGGGAGGGAGGGGAGGGCATGTCTGCAACTGACTGACCTTGGGCAAATGACAAGGGGACGACCACGAAGGCTCCAGGTGCTGGTAACTTACTGTTCCCTCCGCTCCTCAGTACAGTACTCGCTGCCCCAGCAGGAGCAGGAGCAGGAGCAGCAATGCAGCAATGCACTGCAGCATCCCTCTCCGCCTCTGCGTCCCCACCTCAGTGACCTCACCTCACCCTAATTTAATCCGTAGTAATTTAGGTTGAACCTGTTGTTAGCTTATTACTTTTTGCTCGATCTGCACGGAATCCTTTCTCCCTTCCTTCCGTTCCGTTCGAACTTCCCGGTCAACGCAGATCGATCGATCGATCGATCGGACGGACTGGCGCCACCCACTGCTGACTCCTTCCCTGCGCTGCGCTTCCCTTCCCGCAATCCCGCAATCCCGCCTTGCTCGCCCAGGCAGGCAGGCAGGCAAGCTTGCTCCAGCAGCGATGCGATGATCCACTTCGGCTCTGCCTGCCTGCGTCGCTCCGTTGGTCCGCCTACTGACCTCCTGTAACTTACTAATTCACAAGTACTCCACTGCATTAAGTTACTGTACTGTACGTAGGTCCTCTCCGACTGATGAATGTCCTCACCTTACTACAGGAACTCACTTAGAGCATCTCCTGCAGCCCTCCTCGCTAGATGGGTTTCCCAGGGGAGAGTGGCGGGGTCAAGCAATTTTGAAGTGGAAGGGGCTAGAAACTCTCCTGTAGCAGAGAGTAAGAAGGCCGGCAAACGACGTCTTCAGCAACAACTGACACGAGAGTCAGAGTCGCAAATTGTTGTCAAGACTTGCATCCTTGTAGGGCTACTACAAAGACAATTATTTTTACAAAGCCTTCTTTCAAATATGGTGTCCTCCCAAATCCTAATTTTTATTGACACTTTGTATAAGGCCTAGTGCACCTAAACTGTTGAAGGTAAAAGATTGAAGGGCAAATTAAGGCAGACACAAAATTACAAGATATATATCATAGTTTAAGAGATTAAGTTGTGTCAATCCTTTTTGTATATTTCAAAAATCTTATAGTTGATATTCAACAAAAAAATGGGAGTTTTTGGAAAGTCACAATTGCCCAAATCTCCCTCATTACGTGCCTTCTCCAATTTGAAATTTCCTAAAAATTTCCCAATCCTTGAAACAAATCCCAAATAAGCACCCTAGAAAAAAAATTGGAAAAATCCAATTCCGGCTATTTTCAATTTGAAATAAAGGGATTAACCAATAAAAAAATTGTAGGAAAATGCCCAAGTTTCCAATGCTCCTATAAATTTCTACATAGGTGCTTCTTACTATCTACAACACACATAAAAAATCTTGCAAAATTTTGCAAACACACTCAAAAGTTATGCCCAATTTAGTTGGTTGTGACTAGTGTGACTAATACCCTTGAGGGGCATTAGTCACATTAGTCACAAATTGCCCAAATCTCTCTCATTACGTGCCTTGTCCAATTTGAAATTTCCTAAAAATTTTCCAATCATTAAAACAAGTCCCCAATAAGCACCTTAGAAAAAAAAATTGGAAAAATCCAAGTCTAACTATTTTCAATTTGAAATTAAGGGATAAACCAATCAAAAAATTGTGAAAAAATGCCCAAGTTTCCAATGCTCCTATAAATTTCCACACAGGTGCTTCTTACTATCTACAATATGCGTAAAAAATCTTGAAAAATTTCACAAACATACTCAAAAGTTGTGCCCAATTTAGTTGGTTGTGACTAATGTGACTAACAAACCCTAAAGGGCATTAGTTACATAGTCACAATTGACTAAATTGGGCACAACTTTTGATTAGGTGTGTGAAATTTTGCAAGATTTTTTATATGCATTGTAGATAGTAAGAAGCATCTATATAGAAGTTTTTGAGAGCATTGAACACTTGAGGATTTTTTCATAATTGTTTAGTTGGTTTATCCCTTTATTTCAGATTGAAAATAGCCAAGCTTTGATTTTTCCAATTTTTTTTCCTAAGGTGCTTATTGGGGACTTGTTTCAAGTATTGGGAAGTTTTTAGGAAATTTCAAATTGGAGAAGGCACATAATGAGGGAGATTTGGGCAATTTGTGACTAATGTGACTAATGCCCTTCAAGGGTATTAGTTACATTAGTAACAACCAACTAAATTGGACACAACTTTTGAGTGTGTTTGCAAAATTTTGCAAGATTTTTTGCATGTGTGGTAGACAATAAGAAGCACCTATGTGGAAATTTCTAGGAGCATTGGACACTTTGGTATTTTCCTACAATTTTTTGATTGGTTTAGCTCTTTATTTCAAAATGAATATAGTTGGACTTTTTTTTTCCGAAGGTGATTATTGGGGACTTGCTTCAAGGATTGGGAAGTTTTGGGACAATTTCAAATTGGAGAAGGCATGTGATTAGGGAGATTCAGGCAATTGTGAATTCTCCAAAACTCCCATATTTTTGTTGAATATCAACTATAGGATTTTTAAAATACATAAAGAAGATTGATACAACTAAATCTTGTCAATTGTGTTCTATTTCTTACATTTTTGTGTTGGGGTTGCCATTTTTGCCCTATCGCCCGTATATTTGCCATTGCAAAGATGGTAGAGGGAAAGTTCAAAGATGATGTGGCAGTCATGGAGAAAGCTTGCGACTACCACGGTGGCAAATTTCTCATTAATTTAGCCTTTGACTTACCAAAACCCGGAATCCAATGACCAAGAGGGGCCGGAGAGGTCCCCTGTAGAATTGGAAATTCTAGCGGAGTAGAGCCAAAATCAAGAGGCCCCGCACCTCAAAATCCCGGTCTACAGTGCTGTTGGGGATTGCAATTCCCTCGGCCGTTCAAAACTTCGCTCACAGGGGTGTTTGAGCGGGCTGCAGGAGATGCTCTTAAGGGAGACAACCCAGTACAGTACAGTATATCTCCGACCCCTTCAGCAAAGCAAAGCAAAACAAGGGAGCATATCTGGAGCCCAGGTATGCTGAGTGGAACAATTTCCCCACGTGCAGAAAGAGAATTCAGAACGACACCATCATTTTTCACAATTGTTCACAATTTCCTAAAACCAAAAAAAAAATTATATACCATGAATTTGTTCAGGGGAAGATTTTGTTTGGTTCACCCCTATTCTTATTCTTGTCATCTAGGTCATCCTATTTATAACCAAGGAAGGGTTGCAAAATCAACTACCTTCTTACAAGCATTGAAAAAATCTAAAATAATGATTAAACCAAGCATTCATTTCAGATTTAGAGAGGGATGCTTTCAGGAACCATTTCAATTGCTTTATACATGTTGCAATGCTAGTTTTTGAACAAGGCCTTTTTTTTTTCAAACTATGCATGGATGGGTTTCTAAGGGCCTATGATCACAAATAGGGCCCAGTAGCAGATTGTGTTAAAAAATTCGTAACTAATTCAATGATACTTCAAAAAATATGAAACAACTTGAGTTAGATTCCTCATCTATTTTTCTTTGACTGAAAAATAAACTATAAATACTTCCATCTGAAGAGATACACGAAAAAGGCAGATCAGCGCTTAGATGGTCGCTTTTTGAGCCTCTTACCTTATAGCCCAATCATAATGGGTCATTCCTAATCACTTGTACTCCTCTTGTATCTAACACAAAAATACACCTCCATATGCTATACATCCAAATTGGGGGTGATCAGGAATGGGTTGGCTCCTGTAGTTACTGGTAAATTACTCCAGGAAGTTAGGACCTTGAGTTACTTTCTTTGGCCTTTGTTGTTGCATCAACTGGCCCAGGGGGGTCAATGGTTTGAGCCTCTTGGAATTTGTTCTGAACAAAAAGTCAACATTTTGATAAGTTGAATCAATTCTTAATTGTAACCTTACAAATTCAAACTAGAGATGTTAGAGAACACATAGGAAAAGAAAACACAACAATATCATTTAAGGATTGAAATATTATAATGTTTGATCATGAGAGGGGTAAAACTATAAAAAACTTTGAGCTCTCTTTTTGCATGTCAAATCTAAAAAATTGGTCACCAAAAAAACACAAGGTTGAAGGGCCTAACAAGCATAACCCCAATCAATTTATGGCTTCTCAAAATCATTCTACTCTACAATTTTTTTTAAATGAATTTCTAATGTGATTTTTTCTCCAAGATGTAGTGCATTTGAGGCTCATTTCCAAGAGTCCTCAACACTACCAACGGAAAGTCAAGATTGCAATGGGTACCCTCGATCTAAATCTTGAATAGAAAAAATCATAATCATTCATTTTCAAAATTGGATTATTGATGCTAAAACTAGACTTTAAGAAGAACCTTTTAAAAGTATAAACTACTAAAAATAGAAATTTGGTAAGGTTTTATATAACTTCAAAGTTTCTTCAGCACCACGTTTGGGTGCTTCACTTAGGCATTTATTAAGCTTAGAGCATCCCCACCAACGTGTTCTCTATCCCCAAACTTGGGACCTCAAACTAGTCAACCTTGACTTTATAGAGATGAGACCTCGCGAGTTCTCTATATGAGCTCCAATATAGGGAATTGGACCCAACTTTTACCGAGTTCTCTATAAATTTGGGGTAGAGATCTTGTTGCGAGACTGGTGCGCGCAAGCTTCTGTATCCCCATCCCCATCCCCATCTGAGGTCCTGTCCCTAAATATTTAGGGATACAGAACAGATCGGTGGGGATGCTCTTAGGGGTTAATAATAAGTTCCTTCCGTCCCCAATTCCCCATGCCAACTCCCCATGCCAAATTGCCAACTGAAGGGCCCAAGGCCCGAGTGCAGGAGCCAGGGGGGGACATCGCCCATCCCTCCTCTGTAAGCTCCTACGCCCCTGTTTTCCACGTGCGGACTTCTGCAGGCTTCATGGCCCCCAGGAGGAAGCTTACAAAAGCTGAACTTATATACTGTACTGGGGGTAGCCAGAGCATCCCCACCAATCTGTTCTGTATCCCTCAAAATTTAGGAGAGGACCTCAGATGGGGATGGGGATACAGAAGCTTGCACGCACTGGTCTCGAAACAAGATCTCTACCCCAAATTTATAGAGAACTCGATAAAAGTTGGGCCCAATTCTCTATATTCAAGCTCATATAGAGAACACGCGAGGTCTCATCCCTATAAAGTCAAGGTTGACTGGATTGAGGTCCCGAGTTTAGAGATATAGAACATATTGGTGGGGATGCTCTCACACCTTCTTCACTTTGTACTTGGAGAATGGAGAATGGAAAGGTGTCAGCTTGGGGTTGGCTTCATGTTGGTAGAATATACTTAGTTAAATATATCTTCCGCACTCCTAGTCTTCACCTCTTGAGGTGAAGATTGGGAGTGCGGAAGATATATCCACATAAGAAGATTCCTTTGTACTCTACACTTTTACCTTTCATTGCCGCTTTACCTTTGTTGTTGCCGATTTTCCTTCAACTTTATGTTTAATCTTAGGTTTAGGTAAGTTGCTTCTCCACTTTTCTCATTCTCCACTCTCAACACATCTTTTAGGGGGGTCACACCTTCTTCACTCACCACGGCTTCCCATTGGCTCCTCTAAACCCTCACCAACTTCTCATTCTCCATTTTCCAAGTGCAAAGTGAAGAAGGTGTGACTACCCCTATTGTAACTTAGTGAAGGAGGTCAGACAGGACTTAGGTAAGTTACTTATATACTGCAGCGAAATCAATCCTCCTCATCACAGGGCGGGGTGGATTGACCCCCTCGCTCGACCTTGTGGGCCAACCTTGGAATTATTTATTTTTCGCACATGAATTTTTTTGCAAACTTTTAATTCATTTTTGTGATCAGAGACCCCAAATTAACTAAGAGAGGTCAAGAGTATACCCTAGAACGACCCAAAATAGGGGGCTTTTTTTTACATGCACCCCTAGTAAGGCCGAGCAAAGGAGGGGGTCAATCCACCCCGATCTTCATTACACTGCCCACTGACCCACTCTACTCTTGCGGGATATATGGCATCAAATATCCATTTGGACCCCAAAGCACAGGCCTCTACACTTGTAGAGTCCATCCATATGGCTAGATTCACAAATGCTATCACCGATATTTTTTTTTATAGATTTAGAAAGGAAATTTCAAAATCCCTTCTAAATTCAATTATTTACAAGTAGTCTAATAATATCATTTTTTTAATAACTTTTGTTGGAATGGATTTGAAATGAGGTTCTCTTGAATTGTTGACTTCATCATTTTTGCAAATCTAGTTTTGAACCAAAGTCAATGCAATTGTAGCTTGGTCAACCACTTGACATACTTCCACATTTGTAATTTTAGAAAAGTAAGGTGTTCTCTAATAACACCAAAGCTAACCATTAGGTAGGACAACCACTTGATAAAATATCTTCACAAATTAGGATGACTTTCATCCAAGTATAATGAAAAAGAAACATCAATTTCAATTTGTTCATCATCTAAAAATTGAACGTCAGAGCACTAAAGGGTCAAGGCAAGAGCATCCTTAGTGCATGATTAGAAACAAGATACATGATTGCAATTTTCAAGTAGAGGCGGTTGCAAACCTCTTTCCGTTTTGGTGACATTTAAAAAAAATCGGCACACTCTAAAGCCAACGGTGCTAGTATGTGAGCCTAGAAATGTGAGTCTACGAGCCTTGAGCCTAGGCACATACGTACTCTACAACGATTGGAGATGTCTATAACATACATACTTATAATATAAACATCCTTTAACTATGGAAAGTGCCTATAATATAAACATCCTATAACCATGGAAGGTGCTTATAATATAGGTACCTACAACATAGACACCTATAATATAATTGGGCACTTATAATATAAATATCCTATAACCATGGAAGGTGCTTATAACATAAGTACCTACAACATAAACACCTATAATACAATTATCCTGTAACTATGGAAAGTGCCTATAATATAGGAGCCTAGGCTCCTAAGCTCAAGATCTTAGGTTCACATAATAGCAACCATGATTGTAAAGCCGACAACCCAAACCTCAAATGAACTTTTTTGCATTATAAAAAGAAAGAGAGGGATTCAAGATTCTACATTAATTCCCAAAGGACCAAAGGTCTATTCAACGTATGGAAGAAATCTTGGGTAGGTTCCTACAAAGTCAATTTTAGTTGGTTGTTCAATAATTTTTGACAAAAAGTGCAAACATATACTTCCTAGTGGGAATATTTTTTTTTTCTAATCAGGCTCGAGATCAAAAGTTATATTGCCTAAAAATTTCAAGCACCTTAGGCAACTTTAAATAGCATGTGCAAAATTCCTCCTATAATTTAGTAGGTATGTAATAGTTTAAATGATACAAGATGCAAATATTAAAAAATAACAATATGTAGTATAAAAATGTCAATCTAGGAAGAGGTAAAGTTTATTGGCCCTATCAAACAAGCTCTAAAAATAAAAAATTCAGCTAATTTCAAATGTTATAATCTTTCAATTTGTACAGCCAAAGTTTTTGAAAAAATTTCCACACATATTCTTGTACAAATTTATACAATTGAATTTTGAAAAAAAATCAATTCTTTTGATTGCCATAAAAAATAGCAATTTTTAAATAATTTTTGTCTAAAATAAGCCTCAATCCTTTAGGGGTTAAAAGAAAAACTTTTCATACAAAAAAAACGTCCAATTTATTGGCATACATAAAAAAGAGTTGTGAAGTTTTGAAATTTTTGAGGTTTAATGAGGATTTTGAGAGTTGCTAGGGTTGTTAGAGTTGTGAATTTTTGTATGAGAACTTCTTATTGTTTTATTTCTAGTTGTCAAGAAGATTAGAAACGAAGACAAAACAAACCATTGTGGAAAGAATTAAGAGTTTGCCCTCATGCCATTACATTTTTCTTTTTAAATTCCCACATAAAGACAGGTGTAAGAAACAACAAAAGCAATTGAAATTATATATTTTCAACAAAGAATAAATTTGTTATGAATCTTTGAAGTGTTCTACCCATCATAGTCCAAAAGAGTCTCTAAACTATCCTATGTATAGGTTAGTTTTGTAATTTATTAGGAAAATTTTGAAACATGTCTAAATTTTCTTAACTTTACAGTACAACTATTTTTGAAAATCTGAAAAAACTTCATTGGTGCCAATTTTTGAATATTCAAAAAATATTGTTGAGAAAATTTAGAAAAAGGAACACATTTATACATGAATAGAAAAAATCAATCCCAAATTGGGAGTGCCGAAAAAGTAAGAGGAGCAAAGTGTCGAAAGTCAAGAAAATCAAAACAAGCTATTGAACTATCCATGTTCTAAAATTAAATTATTTTGACACCAAGTGCCAAATTTGACCTTAACATACAGTACTCCAAAACCAACAAAAATTGTATCCATAATGTTCATCTTACTCCACCTAAAGCAATCATAGTATTTCCTAATAGGAAAGGCCTAAAAAAAATCATTTCCTACAATAAATTTACATTGAAAAGTTAGAAGTTCCTAATGAGGTTACAAATCACTCTATTCCTATTAACATTGATTGTGGCCCAAATCTCATTTATTGAAAAAAACTACAATGAAATCATGATTCTCTAAGTGTCCACTATGGGGTCTTGAGATTGCAATGGATTGTTCTACTTTATTAGAGCTTCCTAAAACAACAATAAACTATCAAAAAGTTATGAAGTTTTGAAGTTACGAAAGTTTTGGAAGTTGTTTTGCTAGTAATTGTTGATATATTCATAGCATTGGCAGAACTTGACAAAAATTGAGGGATGAAATCATCGATGAAAAGTTGACCCATCAGTTGACTTTACATCATTTGCTATAATAAAATAAAAAATTACAAGAAAAATTACAATTACTATGATAATTTTAAAAATTTCCAAGATAATAATTACGCTAATGTTAGAAATTATCGGCAGAAGTTTACTATGATCATTTAAAATAATTATTTCAATAATTATTATAGTAGTAGATTTAAAAGTTTTGGATGAAAATTATAAAATTCATCGAATTAGAGTTAAATAAAAACCTTAAAATTTAAGTATAATTTAGAACCAAGATTGAAAAAGAAAAGTCAATTTGGACATTTGAGCTAGTAGAAATTGTTGAATGAAATTTTATAAAGCAAATTCAAGTCAAAACTTCATCCAACTATTACTTTTGCTAAAAAGGTTTTAATACAAAGTGCCTTACCATTCTAGAAAGGTAATTTAGTCCTTTGTAGCATACAATACCTAAACAATTTGAAAATAGAAACTTAAAAATAAAAGTTAGAATAGATACCATTATCTAGGTATTCAAGTTAGGCCCTTAATAACTTTTTAAACTACAAATTTGAATTTAGATTGTTGTAAACACTCTTTAAGAGTTTCCAAAAAGTACCACAATTTAAAAATAGATAAAAAATAAAAAAATAGAGTAGGATGAAGTTAGGTAATTAAAGGAGTTAGTTTTGGATGAAAAGTGCCAAGTACTGTCCAAGTCAAGTCAAACAAAACTCTTGGAATCTAAAAAAACAAAATAGCTAACTCCAAAAGAAAACTTGAATTGAAATTCTAGGTAAAGAAGAAATATTAAATTAAATTTTAGAGTGTCATTAAGAGGCGAAATTTCATCCATCCATAAATTTTGATAGAAAAATTTAAATACTAAGTGCCTTGCCATTTTGGAAAATGAATTTAGTATTCCAAAGTATAAAATATCTAAAAATTCCAAAATAAAAACTCTAATTTAGAAAGTCTAGTGTAGACAATTAAATACCATTAATTAGAAATTCAAAAGCTTTTAAAAACATAAACTTGAATTCAAATTGCTATACAGATTCTTTAGAAATGTTGAGAACTATTTTATACTTTAAACTCAGATAGAAAATAAAGAAGTTAGAGTAGGATGAAGTTTATTCATTAAAAGGTTTATGTCAAGGGTCATTAGAGTCACTCCACATTGACTTATAATGTTAGTGTTATGGATATCATAAACACAAGATAACCAAAAGTTCTCTAAGACAAGATGAGAGCTTAGATTGCAAGAAAGAGTACAAAGTATATCTAAAGCAAGAAGTGCAAGATGTGTTGTCAAGACTAATGATCACCTTAGCCTCGACATCCCTATATATTAAATTCTTCCTTTGTGGAGTGAGAGTTGCTTGACTTTGTGCGTGTAGATTCATAAGTTTCTCTTTTGACAACAACGGTGTATTTGTTATGCATTCTTGCTTAGTTTTGATCAAATATTTGATATTGGTTGTGGCACTTGATCGATTGTGTGCTACAATCTTTGTTTACACTATATAGAGATCATAGTAGCCAAGTAGTTTGTCAACAAATTTTAGGAAGGCTTATTCTACTCCAAGGGTAGGATATCTAATTAGACTATGTCAAGTGAGGTCTTCCTTAATATCATTAACCAATCATTAGAAGAGATTTCAGGATTTTGAGGGCCGTTTCGGGGCCGTTCCCGGCACTGTTCCCCCAGCAGTCAAAGAACGCCGATGTCAGATTTTTTTTTTTTGAAAAAAATAAAAAATAAAAAAATAAATTAAGTCCTTAAAATGAAAAACAAAGTTAAATTTTTTTTTTTTTTTTTGAAAAATCTGACCTGGCCGTCTCTCGGCCAGGTCAGCACAGGCCGGGAACAATGGACTTCGGCGGTTCTCGGGGGGGGTTCAAGTTGGGAACTCGCAGCCCTCCCCAAGAGCCAAAACACATGTAATGGCTATGGAAGTCTTTTTGTTCTTGTAGAAAGCTAAAGTTTCCATTGCAACTTTCCAACTAGCCAATGATTTTTTGCAACTTCCTAGCCATCCAATGATTGTGTGCAAATTAAACAAAATTCCCTCCTACAGTAGGGATCCAAGGAAGGATATCCCAATTTTCAAGGGAGGATGGTTTAGTTTAATTAATAATGTTATCTCATCAAACTTGGGGAATCTTGGATATGATGTTGTGACTCCCTTAATTTTGGTGAATAATCTTCCTTGTAGAGGCAGAAGGAGACAACACCCCCCATCATTATTTTTTTTCCACCAATTCATTTGTGAATGAGAACTACTAGTTATTGGGCTACATGGGATTGATTCCCTTATTGCCCCACGTTTTATCCTTTGGAAAAACACTGGAATTTTTCATTTGCTATTTATGATAAAATTTGGAAATTTTGAATTCATATTTGTAATTAAAGGCCCCAAATTAGATAAAGGAGGCAAGAAATACAAAATTAATACAACACAAAATAAGAGGCTATTTTTACACTTATTCTTGGCAGGGGCAATACCATATATGAAAGTCTAATTTGGCACTTAGGTGCCAAAATCGAATTTCAATGTGAGATTTGTGAGGGTCCACGTCACCTCATACTATTCACAAGATGACATGTAGCACTTGTAAACCACATGACTTCATGCCGAATTTGACATTCACATAGGGTGAGGAGGTCAATCCTTACTAGCTAGCTAGCCATGATTTGTTTACAATTACGTTACTTCATTTCCATAATTTTTTTGTAGTCTAGCTAAGAGCATTTCTACTAGGGGACATTCCCTATCCTTATTCAGATGAAATTCATCCGAATAGGAAAGAAAACTCCTCACCATGGTTGTTTATCCTTAAATATGTAGAGAATTCAAGGCCCAATTTCCTATAAAGGAGGAGATTTAGAGAACTCAAAATCACCTTCTTCTATATACTTGGGGAAGAGCAATACTAGTGGAGAAGAGCTTTTCCTATCCCAATATTTGTTCTTTTTTCATCCAAATAGAGATAGTAAGGATATGGTGGGGACTAAGAGCATCCACACTAGTGGCTTCCCTACCTCTATCTGAATGATTTTCATCTGGTTAGGGAAGAAAATTCCCCTCCCATCATTTTCTATCCTTGAAAATTTAGGGAGGGAGGGTCCGAATTCCCTATATGGAATGATGAGTAGGGAACTCAAATGGTGTGATCCCTAAACTACTTTCCACCTTTCCAACATGAATTGTGCTTCATTGATTCGTGGGAGTACTATTCATTTGGACTTGTTACTATTTCTACAGTTTCCTTTTGACTTCTCCCTACTTCTATTTAGCAATAAGTTGAAATTTTAAGGAAGAACTAGTGGGAGCTTGCCTCATCTTTGCTCCCCTTCATCCCAACAAAGATAGGGATAGGGAAGCCAATGGTGGGATGCTCTAAGTAATGCTTTTATTAAGAGCATGCCCACCTGTCTGCCAAAACGGATGACCGGCACGGAGTGACCTACAAAACTACTCCGAGTGGAAAAAGCCCTCCATTGTTTCAGTATTGTTTCAAACTGTTCACAATAGAGTATTGAAAGTATATTGTTGTAGTACTACAACAATACTGCAACATTATAGTTTAGGTGCAAATGCAATCACAGTATTGTTGCAAATGTTCGCAATTTTGACACAGTGTACTTTCAATACTCTACTGTGAACAATTTGAAACAATATTGTTGCAATGGGGGGTACTTTCCTAATGAGTAGCCCCCTCGTCTGCCAAAATGGATGAACTGCTTAAGAAGCTAGCCCCAAAATCTCTTGTCACCTGCAAAATAGGTCCGTTTTACAGCCAGAGCCCGACTTGCAAACCGGCTTGCAAACCGAGTACGACAAGAAATCCCGCAATTTCCCCGACAATCCGCTTACTGAGGTGAATTAGATTCCGAAGCTTCAATGCTACTACATCAGCAATATCGACAGAAGAAATGACTTTATTGAAGTTGGATTCATGGATTCATTCGATTTGTTGTGTTACCGAAGCTTTATTACTGAAGTTGCACAATCTACTTGTCGATTGCAGATTGTGGCTAGAAATTTATCATAATTGCAGATTCACGTTCTTTTCAAAATTTCTAGAAGTTTATCTCGAGTGCAGATTGCATATTGTCGATGGTAGATTGCAAATTGTCAATTGCATATTGCAACAGTATAAACTTATAAAACCTTTGTCATTTTACCTCCTAGTTCACTCAAACTTGACTGGCTAACAGGGTATTGGTGGGGCAGACCATCTGCTCCCGGCTTGCAAAATGAATGGCAAGCCCCCCATTTTGCAAATCACCACCGCAAAATGCAAGACGGGTGGTGATGCTCTTACCAAGGAGTCTGGATTCCTCCTCCCTTGCCTTGCCTTTGCCTTACCACATATCATAAATTCATGGTATGACGCCAAGCATGTTGCTGGATTTTCAGCTGTTTCATTCATTCTATCGTCATGCCTCTTGACAACAATTCCGTCAAAATGAGTCCCCTGATCGAACATCATGAAATGTAAATCGCAATCTGTCAGATTGCAGGGCAAGTGCAGCTTGCTAATTTGAGAGGTCGAACTACTTGTTGCCGCATCCAGTATTTAAGTGTCTTCAAATAGTTGAAAAATCTGCTGCTGTTCTTGTAACTACACAAAAATCATTCCCTTCAGAATGTTGACCCCTTGGTCTTTTGGATGAAGAGTATATGAACAAGCAGAGCACCTTGAATTAGTGGACAACAATTTGAAGTTGGGTGTTATTTTTGGTAATGATTTATGGGAATGATTTTGGGCGGCTTTGTAACCGGGCATTTTTTGATTAAATTTCCTTCAATTTAACCTCTTGTTACAGTGGCTGTTGCCTGGTGCTTCTGTCCACACACTTGGAAGAGTGAGTGCTCGCAAGTAAGTTCTGTATAGGGATTTTAACTGATGTGAGTACAACAGGTCTAACCAAGCTTCAGCCAGTCTTCGAAAATGCTCATGACGGGAGACGTCGATGAGCAGTGGGGCAAGTACACAGACGATTATGGCTCCGGCGTTTGGCTGAAGGATGTTCTGGAAACTCCGTTTCTGGAGAGTCACTTCAAGAGTTTTGACGAGAAGGTATCTGATCGGGGACCATGGAAAGCCTTAGACATTGGATGCGGAATGGGCAAGTACACCACCAGATTACTAGAATCGAAGCTGGTAAGGCTCTTTTGGGTTTTGCTAGATCTCTCCCTGTCGACTCACTCATCAACCAGAGTAGATGAATTTTCATTACTTGTTGTGATGGAATCCTTGAAGGTACGGTGCAAGTCATGTGCTTAACTTGCCAGCGATGCTGCAGCGGACATGGTACAAGGGTCAAAGAAAAATACGGACCAGTTCCTCATCGGACAGTGAGTAGTTCTCACTACTTCCTCTACGAGAACCACAATTCCTTTCGCAGGCCACGAGCTGCAGGTGTATAATATTGGGCTCTTGATGTTTAACATGCAGTGTTCACTTCCCCCACCAAGCAAAATTAATCTGACGGTCGACATGTTAACTTCCCACACAGGACAGACAGGGCTGGGAACTCCCAAAGCCGATTTCTACGATTTCTAAGATTGAAGATTGATATTTTGGCATATCTATCCCTGGGGTTTTGCATTAGAATAGGATAAGAATGAGTGAAAAAAATTCTAGAAACTTTGACCACATAGATTGCAAGATATGTGAGATTGAAGTGAATAAAACATGCTTTTTTTCATGTGCATGACTAAATTAGAAGACTTTAAATCTTCTTATCTTCAAATTTCAGCACTTCAAATTTTGAATTTTTGTCAAAGAATTGAGTTGAAAGTCTGTGAAAAATTGAAAAATGACAACTTGACTAAGTGATTGTTGTTCAATCATTCTTCAAAAAAAAATTGTAAACTACAACCACAAATATGAGATTGAAGGAACATCTAAATCATCAAGATCTCTAAGATGGAATTGGAGCACACCAATCCCAATGGTGAGATTGTTCTAGGAAACTAATTGAATTGTATGGAACTTCTATTTTTTTGAAAATAGTGAAAATTGAGTTCATAAATGACTCCAAATGAATACATTATTTTTTCAAGAAGATGCAATGATTGCCTATAAAATAAGAAGCTTCATAATTTTTACATCACTAATCCAAGTGGAATGAATTAAAGCTATGATTCCCATGTAGACAAAAATATATTTTATGAGAATCAAAATTTTAAATTTTCATTTCTTGTTTTTATGGGATTTTAGTAGCTACCCAACTTAAGCTTAGGGTGGTATAACTTTTGCTCCCAAGGCATCAATTGAAATAAAAATAATATTCCTCAAAAGCTAATGTCATTTTTTCAAGCTCAAGGAAGAGTCCCAAACCAAAAATTGGAATCATAATAGCCAACCTAAATTCTCATTTCTCCCCAAGGGGACCTTGGAGCTTTAACCCTTAAAGAACAAACTTGTGACCATGAAAATCATCCCTTCGGTTACCATGTGAATCATTCACTTAAAACTGATTGCAAAAGCACTCATTGGAAGTCAAACTACTCTAGAAGACCTCCCCTTTTCACTTAGCAAAATTCTTAGGATGAATAGTTGCACTTCTGTCCTATTGGTAGGATTCTCTATCATCCATTGACCCTAAACATCCTCGTTGGGGTTTAAAGGTTAATGGCTATTAACTGCAGCTGTATAATTGTTGTCTTATTGGTGTCAAGGATCTCACTATCAACAGACGTTCTCTTTGGGATCAGACACTAACGTCTCTCCCTTTTTGGGATCAGACACTAAAGTATCTCAGCAAGCAAAGGATGTTTGATACCCTACCGTCATCACGCAAAACAAAGAAGTCAAGATGAGTGAACACCAAATCAGAAGCGGAGGATTTCCAGTCGATCATACGTTTCTGTGCATTAGGTGCCAGAATTTGTACAGATTGTTCTTTCTCTCTGAAGAATCGAAAGTCATAAATAGATCTGTAGCAGCATACTCTCGCCCCAGATACGATATCAATCATTGAAGACCCTTGCACTGGCTCCTTGACCAGACGAGTAAGCTTAACGTGCACACTTTTTCTGAACCTAAACTTGCAAAACTTATTACATGTCCAGCGGACTACCCAAGTGTAAAGATTTAAGTAGGCTGTGCAGGAGTCGTCAACTATTCAGGTGCTTCCGCGGACGAGAACATACTGCCGCTGCTACCAACCAACAGACGCAAGTTTTGCCATCATCGCCTTCCGGAAGAATATCAAATAACGATATAAAGAGAGTAGTTTTATTACCGTAGTGCTAAAATGTACAAAACTATCAGACTTGATAAAGTCTATGCCAGGGTTAGGGTATGACATAGAAAGTAACGTAGACGTTCATGAAGCTTACCCCACTCAATCCTAAGACTTGAAGTGGAGCAAACAAGCCAATCTTGGCATGACACATATGTTTTGCCAGTGACGCAGCTATACCAAATCTACACACACAGCGTCAAATTCCGCGAGTACGACTGACGTATTACCATACGTGGTGTTGTTAGCAGAGGTGCTTGCAGTACCAACGGCATCGAAGCTTCACAGCTCCCCTACATCCCTCAAAGAGCTCCAAATTAATTTACACAAACAAATTCACCAAATTAATTTACACAAACGTTAATCGTTTTTGAACCGAATATATACAGAAAGGCGGCTCGTTGCGTACCAAAAACCTACGTCTCATTCACCACATTTGAAATGTGTATGTCCGAAACGTTGAGAGTGCCCGACTCATCATAATCAAGAGCACAGAATTCCTTCAAGATATCCTGCACGTCATCTTCCACAATTTTGCCCACCTCCTTCAGCTTG
Source organism: Rhytidiadelphus loreus (assembly GCA_947034895.1). Classification (NCBI taxonomy): domain Eukaryota; kingdom Viridiplantae; phylum Streptophyta; class Bryopsida; order Hypnales; family Hylocomiaceae; genus Rhytidiadelphus; species Rhytidiadelphus loreus. The sequence goes on along the minus strand of OX344761.1, from coordinate 47,384,129 downwards.
TAGATCACAAATTCTGCAGCACTGCGTCACCATGAATTCCAACTATCAACAGCCAACCAGAAAATAGCTAGGATAAATACTATGGCTCACATCATCACACTGTAGTACTGTGGGGGAGAGGGTTGAGGGCTGCGGTTCAAGACGGACCTTACAACACCATCGCCATCCATGTCAGCAGCTTCTAAATCAGATGGTGTAGTTGGCCGACGCAGAGCCCAGCACGCAATATCATGCTGTCGTTCTTCAGTACGACTTTCAGCTAAATACAAAAGAAACTGTGCCACGCACACGGTACTCGACAAGATCCAGAAAATGGCAAAGATGCGACCAGTCTGAGAACGAAAACTCCGATCACCATAGCCAAGAGTGGTCACGGTGACACAAACAACATAAAAAGCGTCAATGAAACTCATTTCCTCCCAGCACATCAAAGCAAAGATTCCTGCGATGAAGTGGACGACAACCGCACAGCCAGCAACAAGCATCTTCCAATGAGCAACTACCACGTCCTTCTCTTCGTCGTCCACATTCAGCTTCTTGTGCTCCTTTCTCTTATACTTGAGATAGACCTTTTGGACCAAGAGCTTCTCTTGCTTCTCAACGAGGTAGCTGGCGGCACCGCTCACAAGCACACCCACCAGCCCGAATCCCGTGAAAACGAAGGCACATGTAAAGAGCTTCGCACCAACGGTTTTGGGAACCAAGTCCCCATACCCAACGGTCGTCATGGTCACAATAGCAAAATATAAAGCATCAACAAAGGATGACGTCGCGAACCCATCCAGTTCAATCTCAAGCAGGGAAAAGCTTAAAAGACCCACGAGCAGGTAAACTCCCAGAACAATAATCGCTTTGAAGATGGTGGACAGGCCATCGCCATCGTGCTGAAACGGAGATGGCGGGGGAAGGGCCCGTGCTGCTCGAGCCAGGTGCTTCGTTCGTGACTGGAGAGGGCTACTGAGTTTGAGGAGGTCCAGAGGGGGCGCGCTTCGGACTTTACACAACCTTGAAAACAGCAAGGGAGAACTTAATTTGCAAAACCATATGAAACGACGAAAGTAACCGCACCGTCCACAGTTCCAAAGTATATTTATGCTCAGGGCTCGCACTAGCCTATCATAATCCAATGCAATCTAAGCATGCCAAGTAGTATATCATTGTCTCGAGCCATACCCAAACCTTCTACTCTTTATCAGTTTCTTGTTGCTGTGGGAGAAGAGCTTGACGAACATGAAGCCGCCATTAATTAATTAATTAATTAATTACCCTGACAAAGTCGAGTCGGTGGAATCCGGAGGCCCAGAAGGTCCCAGAACGTGCAATCGGTGATGCTAGGTCTGCACGGGATGCAAGGCAAGGGCCGGGCAACGCAGATGTGCACTCCACTCACCTGCTAAATAGCTTGCGAATCGGTGGCTTTGGTGGATGACGGAGGCCCTCCATCAATGATTCCTGCTCTCGGGAATTCTCCAGTAGTGGTTGGAGTCCATCACTAGCGCCACCATGGGAATCCATAGCTGAAGAAGCCTAGCCTAATCAGCTTGCTCGACGTCAGGGACCATAAAACTCAGCCTGTTGCCAATCACAAAAACATCGAGGTGCCAATGGTTTTGCGCAACTACTCACACTACGATCGTCGTTGGTGGCCAGCCCCGATGAGGGAGATTAGGACAAGGCATCATCCAGGTCACACCGTCAGAGAGCGCTCACGACAACGAACTGCACTGCACGAAAAGGGCAATATCGAGATCAAAAGCCCAACGTCGCTCTATTTCTCGAATACCAAACGGACACAACCAGAAGACAGGGGCACGAAACCAGAGGGAAGAGAGGGTTGGGATAAGTATCTGGAAGCAACAGTTGACGACGCATGGCAGAGGCAGACACAGGAGAATTAGGGCAGCAGAAACAGAGCCGGGGAACCGCACGCCCAGAAAAGCCAGCCACGCACGAAGCAAAAAATGACCACCCTTGTAGAACCTGAGCGAGTAGTGTCGAACAGACCAAACTTGAGCGAAGCATTGACATTTTCAGTTAGCAGATTGAAGCTTACCACAGCGAATTGAAGATCGGATGGGGCGCCGCGGGCCGCATGAAATCAGTTGGGAAAATCGATAATACTGGAGCTTACCATCGCGGACTGAGAGGTTTGAAGCGACGAAAGTTCAACTATATGATAGTACAGTGCGCCGGCGCGTGGCGGGGAGAATCGCGCAACCTGAAAGCTGGACGAGGAGAGGATCACAGGGGCACAAAGGCAGAGCCAGTCCGATGGGAGGCACGCAGCCTCTCAGTCTCTTCTGGCTCACCTTGGGCGAGCGAGAATGATCCGACGACTTTATCCCCGTACAATAAAATACTAACTTACTGTCGACAACCGGCATCAACCGACGGGCTATCAAAAGCAGACTGAATTAATAATAATATTAGTAATAATATATCTTTTCAAGTATACACACTTCCAATTACGGGTATGACATGTGCAAATAATGCGCCGCTACCGTCCTGTACTGATGAATGTGGGAATGGAAACTCCGAACTCCCGCCCGCGGAACAAGCGCAGTGACGCAGTCCGAGACTGCTGGTCCAGTAGGAGAACTCGGCTCCCGTAAACCCCGATGATTTGCTCCACTTAGCAGCCGGATCCCGATGGATGGGTCCGAAATTTACGACGTCTAGAAATTGCACCATGCCGTGCATTGATTTGATTTCCCTCCGCTATGTGTCTGGACTCGATCCTTGAGGCGCTCCATTAACTTACGGTGCTCTCTCCTAACTTAGGGCCTCAGTCTGCCTCGGAGCTCCCTCACATCTGTGGATCTGCCCTTCCTCAGCACCTCCGCTCGCAGGCAGAGCTTGCTTACTCTCCGTTTACTCCCCCCTCCCTCCTGTTCGGCATTCCTCCAGTCGCCCTTCTTCCTCAGTCTTCTTCATCGCAGAGCGTGGCATCCGTCGCACACCCCCACCCCCATTCCACCCTTCAGTTGTCCCCTGGGTTCTGTGGGTCGTCGTTTGGAGCTCCTTGTTGGAGCCCTCCGACCGCTTACCGGAAATCGTGTCCTTTTTCACACGTCGTCTGCGGGCTAAAAATCGCCTGCATCTCTTGTCTTTCTTGCTTGGTTCTTAAGCGTGGATCCGGTGAGCCCTTTAAACCTCTGCCGAGGTAATGTAAGTTTTAGGGTTAGTTCTACACTATGCCATTGCATTCTAGTCCTTGTGTCCTTTGTCGGGAAGGCGAGAGCCGTCTCCTTGTACTTCATGATACGGTCAATAGTATCCGTTCTGGAGTTTTATACGTTACAGGCTCCAGTTTTCAGCTCTGGTTTCTTGAGGACGGTGCATTTTTAGCAAAGCGCCTCAACAGCAGAGTGTGCGTTCTATTTGTATGTTGTATAATTGTGAATAGCACATTTGGGTGCAGAATATTTACTAAAAAGTTGCTCTGCTGGGGCGATGCTCGGTCGGGCATGTAGATTGTGGGTGTCTCCTTGAGCCAGCGAGATGTTTTTCACTCCTGGACAGTACAGTAGCTCGTGAATAGAAAAAGTGCTGCACTCACAATTTTTGCGGGATCTACAATGTGCGGAGCATCTTTCTGATCCACATTATGAACTTCCCTCATATGTGCTGCCTGTTCTTTAAAACTTCCATATGAAGTGCTCCCATTGAACAAACCCTAATATCGGTAATCCGTCAAAACAATCTCTATTCGAACCCAGTTCGGCTTTTACAAAGCTTGACTTGTGGCCTGGTGCAGCAAGAACTTTGGGACTTTCCTGTGTCCCTGTAACGCAAGAACTGACTTTGAGCAGAAGTAGAGGCGAATGCTGCTGTCCTGACCCTGATTTTTTGCTTACGATGCATTCAATTTGGATGAATAGAGGGAAATGACATCATGTTTGGGTTTCTCTGAGCAGGATCAACAAGAAATGGTTTTCAGGTCTTAAGCGACTCCAAAGTCGACGAGATTTGTGAGGATTGGACAATGGCGTCGTCGACGAATTCAACATCTCTTATCTACTTACTGCTGGTTGTTGCATTCATGACCCTTGTCCTCGTATCACATGAGCCTTCGCACCTCCATTCGAGGTCTCATAGAAGATCACTGCCTGGCAAACGATTAAAGGTTCGAGTGGTGCATCACGACAAGAAGCATCATGATCCTATAGCGTTTGATCCTGTAGTTGCAGATTTTGAGAGGAAGAAAGAAGATCGAGCATGGGAGAAGCAGTACTTCGAGGAGCAGCATAAGAAATGGGCGGAACAAGGGGCAAGTCACGAGGATAACTGGCACCACGGTGCTCTTCACGGGTCAGAACCTCTCAAGGTAGTGCTGTTATCTATTCGACTTTCATGCAGATTGTTATGGGCCTCGTCAAAATGGCATGCTCCTTATTTTTCACTTGCATAGTTTGTTTTTATTTCTCGCTTATTTCTCCGTCCAGGTTTGATACTGGTGTCGGAGGTGGCAGATCATGAAGGCAGATCCAGTCGAAGTTGATCCTGACTATGAAGATCCAGAAGAGTACTTGAACGATGAAGATCAGTTTAACATTACCAACCGCCTCACATTGTTGTTCCCACTACTGGACATCAACCCACGAGACGATTTCGTGAGTCTGCTTGAGCTGCAAGAGTGGCATTTACTCCAAGGCAGGAAGGCTATGCAACATCGAAGCGACCGTGAAATGGAGACTCATGATAAGAATCATGACGGCCTCGTCTCTTTTGAAGAATATCTTCCACATTTGACTGATGAAGAACGAGGTATGAAATATGCTCTATGTTTCAGGTGTTATCAACAGTGAAAACCTCTGGTGTGATCACTTTGAAGTCTGGATCCAGCATGCAGGTGATTTGAATAACAAGAACAGTGAAGACGTTTATATGATTTCAGCAACTATGACCACTGGGTGCAGGGCAAAACAACACGGAGTTTGGTGAAGCTGGATGGTATAAGGAGCAGTTCGAAGTATGCGATAGAGACAAAGATGGCCTTCTCAATGTCACAGAATTTAACGAGTATGGTCACTAGTACTTGTGGAAACCTCGACCAGACTTTAATTGTTTGTTGATTGTTTCTTTTACATTTTTCCTTTTCCTTTTTCCTTATGGGTGTGGCGTATGGATTGAGTCCGCTGGAATTAAAAGAGATCTGGAAGAATCATGAGTGTACATTGAGGAGTTTCTAACAGGCAACATTCTCACTTGGATACAGCTTTTTGCATCCCGACGACAGTAACAACCCTCGTGTACTTCAGTGGTGCCGAATGGAGCAATTAAGGTATTATCTATCACGTGTTTTTAAAATGTGGTGTTGTGGATCGTTTAATTTTTGCTCGACACTGATTGCATTTTATGATGGTGACCTAGGACTCATGATACAAACAAGGATGCAAAGATAAGCTGGGAAGAATTTCATAATGGAATGTTTGAACACTTACGAGATGAACAAGATACTGATCATCTCCACCCAGCAGAGCAGATCGAAGCAAATAAGAAAGTTCAATCCAAATTAAAATTCGCTGTACTCGACGCAAATAAGGATGGGTGAGTTTCTACTTACCTGCACTCCATCCGACTCCTTGTGATGCCTGCTACTCGATGTTTCTTCAACTTGACCTTGATATCTTGCTCCTCGCAGGCTTTCTTCTCACTCTTTTGGCAGTTGTTTTGTTATGTACGTGGAGTGTGTTCTAGAATTTTGTTAACACAGTTCTATAATATAGTATGCCTTTTTAGATCTGTCCGACTTCAACTCACTTTTTTCGTCCCTGTTGGTTCCTGATGTGCTCATTCATGTGGTAGTCAGGTAAATTGTCAACTATTCGATATCGTTCATGATATCAGAATAACTTTATTTTTGTGTTGACTTCTTCAAATCTGAGCTTTCTGTATTTGACGACACGCAGATACTTGACTGAAGATGAGCTTGCCCCAGTTATGGAAAAACTCAGACCCGGGGAACTTTATTATGCAAAGCAGCAATCCGATTATCTGTTACATGAGGTTTGCTTTCATACAATTATTCAGTTTCTCTGTTCCTATCCTGACTTCTGATGTAGACTATTCATGTCGGTGCTCATCAACATTGGTTTGCGCCTACATGATTCGAAACTGAGCAAACCAATGTTGATTAGAAATTGCTTTGCACTCCATCTCTAAGGTTGAATATCTGACTCGTGCAATTTTCTGTTCAGGCTGATGAAAACAGGGATGGACGGTTAACATTAGATGAGATGCTGAACCATCCGTATATATTTTACAGCACAGCATATGATGAAGACGAATTTGACTACTCTCAACATGATGAATTCCGATAGGTATTGTCAAAGCCAAGTAGTTATTTCTTTGTTAGTTATTGAGTTGAGATAGACCCTCTGGCAATCTGGAGTCTGAAAGGAAGACTTCCTAGTATTGATCCACGGATTTAGTCAGAACTTTGAAACAAGGGATTTCGCAGAGGTATGTTTCTGGAACCTGGCAATGATAGGAGACATTTGAGACCTGGAAGTGGTTCTACATTGAGACTTTTTGAGATTCCATCACCCTTTCCATGAAGAGGACTGGGACTCGAAATGGAGCACATCTCAGAACTGCGTTGCTTGCAGCTTTTATCATGTGTTGAGTTGCTCGGCTTTTGACCAGGAATTTAGGATATATACTGGCCCGGGCCCCCGTGTGAGCCTGTTTTTTAGAAATTGCCATTCAGTTCAAGCAACCACGAAAGTAGAGTAACTCGCCCATTTAAAATATTTGTAGTAAAGCATCTAAGCGAACTGCACGTACTTGGGATTCCTTTGCAAAATTGTTCCATCTAGATTCTTGCTTAAATTGTGAGCTCTTTAAACATGAGAGTCTAGGGATGATTTTGGGTGCACCTATTTTTTGTATTGTGAATATTCTAAGTTTATTCATCTGTCAAAAATTTGCATGCAAAGAGAATTTAAAATCCTAGTAGACAATTTTAGATGTAGTTACTTTATTTGATGATTTGTGTCAAGATTAGAGCATGGTTATAATTTTGATAGGGTTGAGATTTTGCCGTGTGTAGTTGTTTGGCAATTCACTATAGACAACAAAGAGAAAGTGATCTTTACACTAATGACTAAAGAGTAACTTGGACACCTTTTTTTGTCATTCTTTATTGTTAATTGTCATTGAAAATATTGATTTATTGTTGTTTTATCAATTATGAATGCAATTTGTATTTTGAAGTGTAATTTATATAACATTGCTAAGTCATTGAATATCCTCCCCTTAGTTGGAGGTATAATTCCCCCTAGATGCATGGGGGAGAATTCAGTTATATTCTAAGTGTGATGATTGGTTGAGGGCAAAGGTAATTTTACATGGTTCATTCAATTAGTGCTAGCTTAGAGGGACGGGTATCATTCCTAGGCACTCACGATGTCAACAGGGATAAGCAACTCAAAAGGTGCAGCAAGTTCGAAACGTGCTACAATTCAAATAATTTCAACCCCTAGCACCAAATTCCATGGAGCGGGTGTGTTTTTTGTTAGAAGATGTAATTCTTCTTTTGATAGTAATTCTCAACACTAGGGGCTCCCGATTTCAAGGGGAGCAAAAGGAACACCTCTAGCAAAGGTTAACAATATTATGAGTGAATACTTCTGAAAAATGAATTTTAGTTTCAGTATTTGTAGTATTTATACTTTTATTGTAATATTGTAAAGTCATGTTCTTAACATTTTGATGCTTCATCGTAGTGAATAGAATTTACTTTTTAGTATCTAAATTTCCTTAACTAATGAATCCATTATAAAAACATACTAAAATAGTAGTATGGTCATATATATGGTTTGTTCTCACTTTTAATTTGAAATGTTTCAAAAAAATTCAGATAAGTTCAATATTTTTCTTAATTACAAGTTTCTACCTCTATTCCATTATAACCCTAGTTGTTGAAATTCTACTTCGAATTGAGAAGAGAAAGGAGAGAACAAAAGAGGAATGAAAAAAAGATAAGGATTGAGAAGCTTAAGAAAAATAAAGAATAAATGATCAAATGTATCTTTTGTCTACTAATTCCTATTTTAGTCAAGTTTTGTCACATACATTTGTAGATTGAGGCTTTGGTTGAAGTCTAGAACAATATTTGTACAATTGAGCCCACCATCTAGTCCTATGTTGTCTTTAGAACACCTAATTAGTTTAAAGATTAGAGATTGGAACATTTTGGGTATTGCAAGCTTTTAAGGGTTAAACACTACATTGGTAAATACTTTACAAATTGCTATTTAACATTCTTTTATAGGTCTTAAAAATCTATTTATTTTTGTTCTGATTTGGATGGGTCAGTGGATGAATTAATAGGATAGATCTATTGGATAGTTTGAAGTGTTCTTATACCATTAATTCTAAGCTAATTTCAACCTAGCCCAAAATCTCCTTTCTATCCAAATTCCAAGTTTCTAAAGTAAAAAGTAAGTGCAAAAAGACATTGTCAAAGTTTTGTAATCAAATTAATAATATTCACAAAAATACAAGCTTACAAAATATCCCTTCTTGGTTGCTATAGATTTTGAACCCCTACACTTTAATGCTCCATTGATTCATCTTCAAAACTAAAATAAATATGAAACTATTAAAATTTTATCTTTTAAACAATGTATACCCAAAATTTTGCACCAATTTAAACTTCAATCATACATACTTGTAGAAACTACCTTCAATATTAACAATATCAAATTCAAAGTACAAATAGTACTTCCCACTTTCCTAAGCTAATATCAATGCCTTCAATCTTGATAACTTCACCCTCAACTAAGAAACTTCCAAAAACTAGCCAAAGTCTTTTAGTACCCAACTCACAACCAAGAGACCTAGTGACCCGAATTGATTTTAGAACGCTCTTTTGCGCTCAAAGACCAACATATCTTGAGGTGACATTTCCAATATATGAGTCAAATCCTTAGGCGTTGAAAGATTTTGATTCTTACTATTCGAAAGCTATGCACAACTCTAGGGAGATCAATCTGGTGTGTTACAACATCCACAGATACAACCTGTGACTTGAGTTCATGATTCTTTATTAAGGTAGTTTGCTCTAGCTAAAAGCAACCATTTAAGGGTTGGTCTGCCTTTTCCATGTTTTAATGTGGATGGAAAGAATTTTAGCTCATTTTTCACAAAAATAAAAATAAATGAGGAATGTAACACATATTTTTTTGAAGTATTATTGAATTACTTATGAATTTTCAAAGATGTGAAGAAACCAAAGAGAATGATTGACTCTTGCAATATATAACATTTTTTCCTTAATTCACTCAATGGCTAAAGAGGTCAATTTAAGGACTACCTCATATCCATTCCAAGGCTAAATGATAGACGCGACCAACCTATTCCACCCAAATGGAGGGGAGATCAAAAATGGTTTGGCTACTATAGGAGTTTGCCTGATGGGTACATACTGAGTTTTCATTAACATTAATGAGTTTCAGGTACCCCATAGGTAATTTACAAGGCGTAAGGAACATATCATTTTATACCTATAGGAAATTTCATTAAAATGACACCATTCCGCAACTTTGGCACTTTTTACAATTTAGACTGTATAGTCTAAAATGTACACTTGGGCTAGATGTTTGAAGTTTATATCTGTCTAAGATGTCTAAAATCTATACAAATCCTAGATGGCACTTTTATGGTTTAGATCGCGTAGTTTGAAAACGGCATATGGAATATGTCATTTTAATGAAATTCCCTATGCCTTTTAATTGATTATTTTGTTTGAAATCCATGCATAAATCTGTGGCCAATTAGATGTCAAGGATTGGCATTATGAAGTTATTTTGGATTGTTAAGATCTTTGTATGCATTAACCCCTAAAGCATGTCAACACTACTTATACAATGCAAATACTATTGCAACTTCTAATTACAAAGGTCATTTGCATGTAGTAATTCAAAGTCTTTTTAGTGCAAATTTTTTTGTGAGATTGCCTAGGAATGCATCCTTATTTTGTGATTTTCACAAAAAAATTTGTGACAAAATTGTGCGAGAAAAATAAATCTTGTACACAAAGACTATGGAATTGGTAGAGCCAGTTCCAAAATACATCTTCTACAATGATGAGCAAGGTCGCATAATCTGAAAGACACCCAGCCTCTATGTACAAAATCACAAATGGACATGGAAAAGCCAGTTGGTAGGTAATAACCTATAATGCTATTGACATAGGATAGCAACTCCTAAGCGAGCTGACCAATCAAGGCTAAAAATCCTAATAAGAAATCAGGAGCATGGCCAAACATTTGTAAGCAAAGGTTTCACTTTGCAAAGAATTAGAGCATAGTTGTGAAGAATGGTGTTCAGAAATGGTCTCTCATTAAGTTTCAACTATGTCCATTTCAACTCTCTCGCAACTTTCTTCAATTGTATCCAAGATGTTAGAGCTCAAGAGATAGGCCACGGATGCTTGAAAAGAAAAGAGCCAAGCTTCAGTTGCAACTAGATTGTAAGAAAGAAAATCCAAAATATTTGATTGTAATAGTGGTGTTGTGAGAGTTCTAGTTGTATACTTTGGCAACTTCTTCATGAACCTCCTCACTTCTTACAAAGCATGATTGCCTTCATTCCGGTCCTTTGGATATATTCCACACACCAACATGTTCAAAGTTAGAAACAAAGTATGCCATTTGGGCAGAATAATCAAGGCACTTTCAAAATAGAGAATTAATCATTGGTGGATTAAACAATTTGTGGTATACAAGCACTAATCCTAAACGATGCAGCATTCATAAAAATTAGTGAGAATGAAGAGCTTACATAGGAATTGCCTTTGTAGCCAAAAGGAGGAGACTCCTAGTTCATCCACCAAGGTTCCAAGCGCCTAAAGAAGAGTTGTACATTGCAATTTGAGAGCACATTAGATAATCAAAGCTCTCAAACTAGCTATAGCATCATTGCCCTACCTAGAAAATATAAAAAGTTACAACCTGAAAGACAAACTAACTTGGAAGGTAGAGCATGGTATAGAATGTAAATGACTTGGTATTTTATTATGTCACTTCATGAGTTGCACATTTGTTTCTTATTACAACATTGTTTGTCATATATAAAAAATTCATTTGTTTCTTGTTACAACATCATTTTCATATATGAACTATTTTTTCGTTTCTTGTTATAGCATCATTTTTCATATATGAACTATTTGTTTAGTTCTTGTTACAACATTATGTTTCATATATGAACTATCTACATAAAAAGAGATCACATTCCTTTTAGCATAGTATTTATTTGAAGAGGTCTAGTGCATGTAAGTTCCCATCTGAGTATGAGCATGAGTAACAAACCTTCTTTCCTCTATTTTAGGGTTATTGACTGATTTTGTAAATTCTTGAATGTTGTGTGGTTGATCTAGGAAGGCGCTTTGTACTTATGAGGATGTTCTACATAATGATTCTTTTATCTAAACTCTAAATGTTAGTTTTTCTTCTAAGTTGTATAGTCCAAATGTCCAATTTCTTGACCTTGTGTCAATCCTCTCACTAATCACCACCATTCCCAAAATTCAAACACTATTATGCAACTAAGTATTGATAGCTCTAAATGAAGTGACAGTTTGATATTTTACATCAGTGAGACTTATGGTTGTTTTGATCTGGAAACCTCTTCCATGACAAAAGCTTCAACCTTGGTACAACATTGAACTATCACAACTAGACAATGTTTCTAAACAATTGCCCAAGTTCCTCATCAACAAGTACACCTCACCTCTCCCCAGATGTACCTACAACTATTATTAATCTCCCTGGATGTACTCGCAAGTGCTATTGACTAGCTTAGTGAGTTGCAAGTTTGACCATATCTTTAACAATAAGAAACTATGTGTACCTCCACAAGATTTCCCTAAATAGCTACATATGCCTTGGAATACATAGAAACAATTGTTCTCTTAGACAAGGAATTTGCATACTTCTGAATTTTTTTTAATTGCCTAAATATTCTCTTTGACTTTGTTTCCACTTTTGTAGTTGCATGTATTTTTAGAAAACATATAACATACCTCAGAAATAAAAAAATACAGGCCAACCTAGGCCATTTCTTGTCATAAAATTCTAAAGGGGTTAAGAAATATTCTTCTTTTACTAGTCATACCAGATTTCCTCTATTACTTGATCACGAGCAAACTTCTATTTGGAGTTTCTTTCTTTAGTCTTTGTTGGACTCATTCATTCTTTGTTTGTTTGCAATAAAGTTTCAAATTTTAATTCTGCATCTTTGTAGAATTGTTACAAAAAATGATTGACTATTTTTCAAAATTGATTTTTAGACAATGTCTCTCCTAATTAGTATTGAGGTTTTATCTATAAATCTTTCTCTTCATCCTATCGACCGTTGATTAGCACACAGAAGTGCAATGTTGCTGCCCAAAACAAGCATGCAAATAGTCAATCACTGTCAAACACATGGAAGCACAATGTCACTCCCCCCAAAAAGTGTGCAAACAAGCTTAGTCGTAACCTACACCATGAAAAACAACGGTTTGCGATTGCAAACCTTGAACCCAAAATATCCTAAACAATTGTCTCCAAATCACAATTGCCCACCTACATGGCCAAATGTACCAAAAGTATTCCATGCATCATGTGTTGTCAAAATGGTTTCTTAGTCATTGTACATGCCATTATAATGCAATTTCCACCACACTAATTTATCCAATTTATGCAATGCAATTTCCACCACATTAATTTATCTAATTTATGCAACAAAATTTCCAACACACTAATTAGTGCAATTTATAAATGTGATACTAATTTACCCTTGTCAGTATTCTAAATTGGTAGATTGAAATACTACTATATTGTACTTATTTCCACAAAGAATTTTGAAGTGACTCATTTTTCACATGATACTAAAGTAAAACAAACCATTGTGGTTAAAAGTAGGAGTTTGGCCTAATTCTGTTGTTGAAATTTTTCAATTTTTTTCCCATATAAAGACAAGTGTGAGGGACAGTGAGAGCAATTGAAATTATAATTTTTTAACAAAGTATGAATTTGCTATGAATTTTTGAAGTATTCAGTGCATCATGGCCAAAAAGAGTCTCTAGACTACCCCAGAACCAACAAAATCTGAATGCATAATGTACAATATTTCTAACACGGAAGACTAAAAAATCAATTCTTACAAAAAATTCACACTGAAAAGCTGAAAGTTCCTAATGAGGTCACTAATCACTCCATCATCTGAAAAAAACAAAAACGCAATGGGGTCATCTGACCGCAATGGGGTCAACTGTTCTACCTTAATCAGTGTAGCAAGAAATGTTGTTTTTGATAACTCCTTTCGAACAGGGTGTCAGAAACGACAACTTTTTTTGAAATTGAACTAGTGACGGTATGGACGAACCTGCCAACAATGGCAAGCACTGCTTAACATTTTGCAAAACGTTGTATGCTACCATATGTCTAAAAATCCATATGATGCAGTCCACGTATGATATGTGTGGAAATCCAGCTAACGCACAAGTACAACCAAGCTTCCATTTGTGAAAACGAACAGTCGAGCTTACTCACCGGCAATCAGACACTCAAAACGAATCTGCGGTAGATATTAAATACTCAACGTGCGAAGATAATAGATAGTCGTGGAAAATCTAATTACTCAAATCTCAAAATCACATGGGCGATAAATACGAAGTGTAAAAATATGACCCAACGAGTCGTTTGCATCCTGAGAATAGGGCGGTAGTTTCTCTGCCATCATAAAATTTCAGACTGAAAGCGTCGAGGGCAACAACTGAACAGTACAGTAGTTTCTTATTCAAAAGATCGCACAGTACCACACTGCGCGAGAGCCTGGCGTTCTTTCTTCTACCACTTCCCAATCCGCAAACAAAAACTCAATCTCTGGTATGGACTATACACCAAAATTCAAGGGCGCACCAGAATCCTAGCGTGCAATGATTCGTTGTAATGCGACTAAAGATGAATGCTAACCTCCGGCAACAAGGAATTCAGTAAGTTGGACACCTATTCCTCCCATTTTCTCTGTAGTGGTTGAAAATAAACCCCAACCAGGTCAAGGAACACTGCAAAGCAAACCTGGTCATTATGAGGGGCCGGACATGGATGGGTTGATGCCCAACAGCATATTATTCCCCGATGGCAAGTACACCACATTCCGGCTCTTCGCAAGAGTAGCAGCAATTTCCCGGGAAGCCTCGATCCTCCGAAGCTCAATAAGGCCACCACCGGCGTTAGCAGTGGCATCCGAGATCAGTTTCGCGGCCTCGCTCTCTCCCTCAGCACGCACAATGGCAGCGCGCCGCTCCTGGTCGGCCTTCATCACTACAAATTTCGACCGCTCCGCCTCCTGCTGCGCGACTTGCTTCTGCTCCACGGCCCGTGAAAATTCCGCACCGTACGACAAGTGGGTGATGGCCACATCGTCCAAGAGCAGATTGAAGTCCTTGGCTCTCTTGATCAAGGCATCCCGCACTAGCGCGGACACAAACGGACGCTCCGTGAGAAGTTGGTCCGCGTTGAACTGCGCCACCACGGCCTTGAGCACCTCGTTGCCAATGGACGGCAACACGCGATCATCGTAATCGACACCTAGGGTTTTGAAAATGGTGGGCAGCATGGAGGGGTCGGGTTTCGACAACACACGAAGCGTCAGGTTCACCATCTGCAAATCCTTGGTGCCCGTTACGGTGGTGATATTTCTGGGCCTGGTCCGAACATCGAAGATGTAGGGCTTTTGCAAAATAGGAATCAAGAAATGCGTGCCTTCGCTAGAGATCTCGTCCAGAACACCACGGAACCGGTCGAAGAGCACCGCACGGTGGCCTCCATCGACCGTGTAGAGCGAGGTGTTGAGTATACTGGCGCCTGCGCCCACCGCGATGGCCGCTCGGGCGATGTTCTGCAAGAGCGTCACGGCGCGTGGCGTGCCCCCACTCATTGTCGAAGACCGGAGAAACGAGCAAGCAAGAAGACGGGGAGAGCAAACCCCCAAAGCAACGACAGCAGCAGCACCACCACAAGCGGAAAGAAAGAACCCAGGCAGCAGTCCTGCAACACACAAGGCAGGGGCAACCGCACAATGCACTTGGTGGTGGGTTTAGGGTTTACGAAGTTGGTTTACGAAGTTACGAGCTTACGACGACGGATGAGGTGTACGACTCCGAGGTAGTCGGTTCCCATCGGTGTTCCCACCGGGTCTCTCTCGCTTCAACGCCAAGCAAACTCAGTCCGTGCAGTGCGAACAGCAGCACTGCCAGGAAATCGCCCGTTCATTTCTTGGGCGGGTTCTGGTCCGCTCCGCAATTAGGTCGAAACGTCCAATTAGTAAGTGCTTTGGGCCGCATAATCACCCACCCACCCGGGCAGCATTACAATTTTTTCATCCAATTTCAATCTATTATGTTTACATAGTGAAATCTAATTTTCTAGTAGTGGTTTACAAGTTTGATGCAAGCAACTAGTGCGAAGCTGGTAAAACTACCTATCACGGACCTGATTTGCAATTTGAATATCTTGGGGCCAATTCCAAGAGGGACACTATCACCACCCGTATTTGCAATCTGAGTAGCTTGGGGTCAATTCCAAGAGGGGCACTATCACCATCCTGATTTGCAATCTGAGTAGCTTGGGGTCAATTCCAAGAAGGGCAGTATCACCACTCTGATTTGCAATCTGAGTATCTTGGAATCAATTCAAAGAGAGGCACTGTCACCTCCTTGATTTGCAATCTGAGTATCTTGAGGCCAATTCCAAGAAAGGCACTATTACCATCATGATTTGCAATCTGAGTATCTTGGGGCCAATTCCAAGAAGGGCACTATCACCATCATGATTTGCAATCTGAGTAGCTTGTGGCCAATTCCAAGAGGGTCACGTATTTTTTTAGAGGTGTGCACTTGTTTCAAGAATCAAATGCAAGTGGAATTATAATTTTTCCATTAAAATTGTAATTTTTGTGAATTTTTGAAGTAGTATGCCCTGAAATTACAAAACTGTGTATAGACTAAAGTCATGAAAGTTCCCTAATGAACCCATAACCACCCAAGTCAAGTACAAAATATTCACCATTAATGGAATGACACATTATCCCTTGTTGTCATAAAAAAATCAGATTTTATCATAGAACATTTTAATTTCTGTCATAAAAAGAATGAACTTGGATGTTTTTTGGACTAAATTGGACCCAAATTTAGGTGACAAAATCGGGTTGGTCTACTAATATAATTGGAAAACAAATGGTAATGGGCTGGTTTACCTTAAATAGTTTTATTCAATGGAGTTCCATTGGATCTAAGCTCCTTGTTGTGGCTGAAGAGGAGTTTCAAGTTCTGTCCTCATACCAAGTTAGAGAGGCAACAACCTTGTTATTTATTAACTCATCAGTTGTAATTGCATGCATTGTTGATTAATTAGAAGACCACAAAAACTACTGTTATGTGAGGTTTGAGTCCTCAAGTCCTTCCTCTAGGACACCTTTCATTGTATTATCACTATAGTAGAACCCATAGTCAATTACTTAAGTGATTCTATCCATGTTCTCAAGTAGTATAAGGCAATGTTAATTTCAAGCATATAGAAAGATATAAATCACAAAGATTGCAAATCGGGTAATTTTATGCCTTGAATTGAAATTACTATGAATTTTGGAAGCCAAAAGTTGGTTTGAACCCATACACAATGTATAGAGTCTTCCAATTCTGATCATTGAAGAACTACTTTTCTACTCACTACTTTGGAACATGTGTCATGATCTTATTAGTCCTAATCTTGAAAAAGAGTAAAAAACACATTTCGAGCTTTGGTTGGAAATTTGTTCCAACCTTGGTTGGATATGGGTCCTTAGTCAAGAATGGATGGTTCTGCCATAATGTAAAATTTGGTGTTGTAACTATATCATATTCATTGTAAATAGTCTCAAAGGAATCCAAACTAGTGATTGCAAACATTCATATGCTCTATTCGTTTATTTATTTATTCATTTGTTTTGAAGCAAACTTGTATTTCATTAGTGGGTGTTATAACTAGAGCCTAACCCTTAATAGAGCACCATGTATTCAAATTTTGAACAATGGATGAATGCAAACATGCCCCATGCACATAATCTATTAATCTTAATCATTTCATCCATCATCTAATTTTATTAGATTCTTGTGCAAGTTTTCCAACATCTATATGACACAAATTTTAATCCTTTAAGGTGCATTGTCTAATATCGCCAAAAAACTGAAAAATTGCCAACTTTTTGTCTAATATCGCCAAAAAACTGAAAAACTGCAGTTTTTTGGCAATATTGATAATAATAACTTTTTTTTCCAGATTTGTTGAATCAATTATGTACAACATGAACTCTAGTCTTTGGACAAAAAGATTGAAATTAATAACAAACAATATGGCTATGAAATATAAATTGAACTCATTGCCCAATTCATCAAATGTTTCAAATGTAAGGACATTAAGATGTAACAATGATCCATATTACACCCTATATTCTCTCTACAATGTCTAATGCCATCCCATGCTCTCAATTCCAAAAAAATTCAAATATTGTGAAAACCAATATCATTTGTATGTTTGTGAAATTGTTGTTATTTTAAATTCTATAAATATCAATTTCCTTCAATTTTTGTGTACAACAATTTGAAATGATGTATACCAACATGCCAAGGCCCCGGGGAGACTACTTAAGATTTTTAGAAAACTACACGAGTTAAAAGATAGGGTTCATTTAATTCAAAGGGGGGGAAATTTTATATAATTTGTAGGGCTACTATAAGGTTTATGAAATGCTACACACTCTAATATATATAAATTAGGATATGTAAAAAATTATATAATAGGAATTTTTATTAATAAGTCAACCTTGACAGATAGAGGTTGTGCAAATTTTTCATAGTTTAATGAGTATAGATATGAACAAATAATTTCATACGGATGATAAAATGGACATAGTCAAGAAAATCTACAATGAAGGGTGGTTGACTAAAATTGTGCCATCGTACTAGTGGTGTATATAACAAAAAAATTAAGTGTAAATGTAAGCCATCAACTAAAAGTGGCAAAAATTGTCACATTGCATGAATAGGGAGGTTTACCTTAGTAGGTTTAACAAATTGAAAATTGTACAATACGAGGATAGAATTTATTGTCTATTTTAATCCAATCTTTAAAGCCATATGTATTAATCACACTCATATTGAATGAGATGTTCATGAGATAGTTTCATTAGGAATTTAAAAGTATTCAATGTTATTAACCCCTAAAGACCAGAGGGTGTTTTGGAAGAGGAAAAATCCAAATCTACCAATTTTTGATGCATTGTCTAAAACAAAAAATTATTTTTAAAATATCCAATAGTATAAAAGTGTATTATATAGTTGTGGCAATCAGTGGAAACAATTTTAGCCCATTTGACCATGTGGATTGAAAGATTATAATGTTTGAAGTGAGAAAAAAAACTTTTTTTTCGTTCTTGCAAACTAGGGTCAATAGACTTTGATCCTTCTCATAGTAAAAATTTTGGTCTGCACAAAATGAGAATTTTGACTATTCATAAATATATGATGTAGGTTCACTCATGAAAAATCAAAGAAGCAAATATGGAGTCTAGCTTACTCTAAATCAACTTCTGGTGATCAACTTGCAATGCAAGAAGGTTAAGTACATTGGCAATACACTGATCATTTTTTGATGATTTCTTGTGCAATGAGGAAATTCCTTATTTAAAATTCAAATAGGAAAAAATTAGAGACAAAGATTTGGAATATGTGGGAAAAATTTCAAGAACTTTGACTTCACATATTGCAACTTTGCAAGATAACAAGGTTTGAGGTTAAAAAAAAAAATTTTTTTTGAAGCCACCCCAACATAGCTAATAAATTTTGAGTCCTCTTAGAATGTGATTTGAGAACTAAATTTTTTTGACAATTGTATGCCATATTTTCAATAGTTGATGAGAGTTTTTGCAAAAGATGCCTTGAAGATGCCCAAACTGCAAGGGCTACCAAAAAAGTTTAGGGTGGAAAAAAATTATATTCCCACTAAAGAAATACATGATCACATCTTGTATCAAAATTTTATGAACATCTGACCAAAATTGACTTTATAGGAACCTATGTGAAGTTTCAATGATTTGTTCAATAGATAATTGACTTTTAGGGGTTAAAAGGTGCTACTTGAATTCAATTGATTATTATTGATTTCATGATATACACCCCATATACACATATGTAGTAGATGGAAGAAAAAATTTGTAAAGAAGTGTGGGGGCGGAGGAAAATTGGACACTTATATTTTATATGTAAGATAGCCCCACTTAAAAATTTGCATGAATGAATTTACAAAAACTATAGGGTATTGAAAATATTCCCCTCTTAGCTTTCTATGTAAAAATATAGTCATCTTAAATGCAATAATTAAGGTAAATAGCCTCACATCAAAAACCCTCTTAACTCAAGTGTATACCTTAAATTACAAAGAGTGATCTCCCTAGGACTAAGGCACAAATAGTTTTTTTGGAGTTCTAAGAAAATATTGGCAAAAGATAAAGTATTTCCTCGAGTAATTCCAAATCATGTTGAACAAAATTGAGTTTTTGACATGGCTAACTTTTAAATTGATATCTTTCAAATCACAAATAATTTTTTCTTCAATCTTCTATGGTGATGTAAAGTATGTTGCATACTACAACTTTAGTATATGTACTTTTGGACTTTATCCATTGATGCTTATAGTATGGTTGTTTAAATGAAAACGTTTCAATTTTGTACTTAGTTGCCAACGTCACTATAGATTTGGAATATTTATTTTGTTAGTTTTGATGAAAAGAAAAGGTCTATTTTCAATGTGTTTGGATCCTAAAGTCAAAAGTCCTCAAATACACCTTCTATTTTAAAAAAAAATCCAATATCAAACACAAAATAACTTATATGACAATGAATATACCATTAACTAATTTGCACTTCAAAAATCTAGATGAAAATTACTAAATTTTAATTGTCTATGCTAACTTGTTTGTTTTTTTCTATTCCATGTAATGAGTTTTTTTCATTTTCATGCCATATGCCCAAATTGACTTAAGCACCATTCTAGTACTATTGAAGAAGAAGCACAAAAAGGATTGAAAAAAGCTAAGAAATTATTGAAATAGTAGCACAAAGAAAAGATAGGCAAATTTACAAATTTTGAATTAAAAACTGTATTTTTTTTGGTTATTTTATGTGAATTTTTGGCTCACCATTATTTCCCCCCTTAAAGTCCAAAGTCCCTTCAAGGGACTCCTGGAATTTCTAGTAGGCTTGTATGACCTCAATTTTTAACATTATTTTTTGAAACTTTTTTTGACAATAGAAAATTACATTAGCTTTTTGGAAATATAATTATTTTTTTCAATCAATGCTTGAGAACCAAATTATGTGACTCTAAGTCCAAAAAGTGGTTTGGCAAGCAAGAAAATTTTGTCTACATTCCAATCTTTGATTCATTCCATTTGGATTAATGATGTAAAAGTTATGGAGCTTCTTGTATTGTGGACAACCATTGAATCTTGAGAAATAGTTCATGGGGCTCATTTTTTAACTCAATTTTAACAACCTTCAAAAATAAAAGTTTCACAAAGTTAAGTAAGTATGATAAAACAAGTTTACTATTGGAATTAGTAAGTTTCAATCCCCTCTTAAAACTATCAATGATTTAGTCAATTTTCCTTCAAGTTTATATCTACTTCTACTTAACAATTTTCTTAAGAATGAAAATCAAGTTGTTCTTTTGGGATATTTTTTACTAAATCCTCAACTCAATTCTTCAACATCAAAAATAATTTTTTTTAAATCTATAGTGCAAAAATTGTAAGGTAAAAAGATTCAAATAGTCTTAATATTTAATCACTTAAGGAATAATTTGTTTCTTTTTAGTCACTTTGAATGCATATGATGCAGTCAAAGTTTTTGAATTTTATTTCGTACATTTTAATATTAGTTTAGTGCTTGATCCAACAAGTAGATATAAAAAAATAACAACTTTCAAAGTTTTATGCTCTGTGCAATAGAAATGACAATTTTTGATGAAATAAGGCCTTGGGATTTCAACTATCAAATAAAAAATTGTGTAGATGAGAACATGACAAATGAATTTGTCACAAACTTTGCATATAATATAAGTGATAGAGTAGAAATGTGTGCATAAGTATCATTGAAGTCTTTGAACACAAGCATACTGTAGATTGAGGATTTTTTGTAATTAGAAATTTTATCCTATTAGTATTATAGATTTGTTCCTAAGGAGAATTTCAAACATGATTTATAAGCTAGTAAATCAAAACCAATCGGGAGCACAACTTAAAGATTAAGAATTTGAAAACCTCACCAACTTGGCCTAATTTCAATGCTACTCTCCACTCTTATTTGGCCACAAAGGATAGAATACATTAACTCTTAATTGTCTCTTTTCAATCTCTTTATTAATTCCAATTTAAGCTTTTCACCAATTAAATATTCTTCCTTCAACAATGCAAGGACTCCTCAACTTCCGATTTGGCCTATTTGAACCCCAAAATCTCTTACAAACAACAACACTAGATTCTACTTTTTGATTCATCCACCAACTCGAGATTTACTTTGCATTGTCATTCCAATCATGTCACTTATAAATTCCTATTTGGCTTCGATTATGCTCACACCATCACTTGGTAAATTTATACTAAATTGACACAAGTCACTCAACAAATTTTATTCTTTTTCTTTTCCTAATTGGTAATCAATACATTTAACAATTACATTCATATTCCATCACTGGCTTGGAATTTAACACAAACATTATGTTTTCCAATCACAATAACAATTTCCAATTAGACTCTCAATCACAAACAAATCACAAACAAATCAATCACAAACAAATTCCCTCAATCACAAACAAATTTAGCTTCTATTGTTTGAAATTCAACTTTTAACATTCCAATTTCCAAATTGAACATCACAAAACTGGAACAAAAAATTCAAACTATCTACACATACTTAGTTCACTAATCAATTAAAGAAATTACTCCAAATTGAAATTTGCTTGCAATAGTGCCTCATCCAGATTCCTCCCCGCTAGAATGTAGTTTATGTCAAGATGAGAGTTCTAAGTTGATTTAAAATACACCTATTTTTAGAAATTTGAAAATTTATAATTTATTCATACATTGTCCAAATAAAAACATGAATACAAATCCATTTTTTATCAATATCCTCAACCCTACAATATGAAGGTAAATAATTAAGCTTTCAAGCTCTTGTAGAAAACAGTCATAAAGTTCTTATCAATGTGATCAATTTCATACTTTCATTTAAATAAGTAGCAAAAGAGACCTAGGGAGAGGGGGATGGGGATGAAGAGAGCAAAAATCTTTAAGTAATAGTGAAAGTTATAAATATTCCGTAAGTAGTGAATTTTTGTTTTAAATTTTACATAAAATATTTTGGTTGATTTAGTGATTGATTTAATTGTACGGATATGATCTATTGATCATAATTTTCAACTTTATTTAAAAGTCATCATTAAATTACTACACTACCTTGCATTTGATGATTTAACCAATTTTGAAGGTTTGGACTATTCTATGGTCCATATTTTTATAAGGATGTTACAAATTTGAAAAGTTCCATCGATGATTCAATTGTTAACTATAGAAGCAAAGAATGAATCTATTGGTTTACAAATTAGAATATTTTGGTGATTGTTTTGGTTGTAGAGGGGCCACATCCTTCTAGAGTTAAGATATTAGATTAGTTTATTCATAAGAAATGCATCATATTCAACTACTTGTTTGGATGCTCCTCCATGAAAATCATTGCAAATATCTTGTGAGCTTAGTTTTAATTCAAATCAAACATGAAAACATATATATTTTGGATTAAACTACAACTAAGTTTGACCAAGGTGCATATACTCTTTTAGGTAGTATACTTCAAGAATTGATATCAAATTCATACTTTGACATAAAAAATACAATTTCACTGCTCTTGCTAATTCTCATATTTGTCTTTATGTGGAAAATTTAAAAAACAAACAAGCAATGGCATGAGGGCAAACTCCTGATTTTGACCATATTGGGCTATTTTACCTTATACCAACATGTGAAGGCACAAAAAGATTTGATTGGAGTTCTAAGAAAAAATTAACAAAATATAAAGTAAAATTCCAAATTATGGTGCACAAAAATGAGTTTAAGGCATGACTAACTTTGAAATTAATTTTCTTTCAAATCACAACTAATTTTTTTTCCAAACTTCCATGGTAATGTGTGGTATGTTTCACACTACAACTTTCATATATCTATTTTTGGACTTTGTCCATTGACGCTTATATGGTATGGTGTATCCACTCTTGGACTTTGTCCATCAATGCTTACGGTATGGTTGCTTGAGTGAAAATGTATCCAATTTTGTTTTTAGTTTTGATTGCTTGGGGGGATCACTTAGAGTGTCCATTTGAAACCACATGCAAACAAAACTTTGGACCCCCTATATACTTTTTGAATTTTAAATAAAACAAAATAAGAAAAATATGAATAGATTTTTCTACTTTGAAAGTTTATGTTTTGAATTATTGATATTTTTATTTGTTAATAATAATTAGTTACAAATTTCTGAAGTAAAAAGATACACTGCAGAACTAAAAAATAACTTTCACACCCTATATTATATAAGAAAAAATTGTCTAAAAAATGAACAAAAAATTCTTAAAAATAACTCTCTATTGAAAGCTCATTTTGAGTTGAATATTGATTCAATGGTCACCTAAATGTGTTCTCTATAATTATTTGAGTTGAAAAACATGCCATTTTAGTTCATTTTCAAACTCTTCTAGAAATCATTTCATATTTGATTTGAGATGGAAATTTTGGCAATAGAAATCTATAGTCATTATTAAATAATGCTCAAAATTTTAGATTGAAATTATAGTTTATTAGAAACCACTTGTTTGCATGTGGTTTGTTGTAGTAGAACTAAGTACAGCTCCCGAATTTGATTGTCATTATATGCTTGAAATCTTATGCTTAAAAAAAATCTTTATTTTTTTAGCCTAATTTTTCATTTTTCATTTTTCATTTTTCATCACATGTCTACTATTGTATGATTAATAAAATTTGAATATTTTTTTCTGAAGAATTGAAATTATTGTGAGTTTTTGAGTAAAAAGTGAAAAATTCCCATATCAAATACAAAATATGCATAAAAAATCTGAAAATTTCCCCGCAGGTGTATGTCATGTTGGAAAGCAACATTGTATAAAAACATTTTCTGTTATTCTAAAATTGGAAATTTGCAACTCCATAAAAATAGATTCAAAATTCTAATTGTACTAAAATTATCAATTCTTTAGAAATTTCAATTGGAATTGGAAACTAGATTTGATAACCTTCATATCATAATGTGGCAAAAAGAGGCACTATCCCCTGATCCTGCCAAACCCCACCCCCCTTCTGTTGCCAGAAAATTATAAACCGTCTAGTTGATAAATTTTGAAATTTTAACTCTCCTCAACATCGTTGATCTTGAATTAAAAAATTAAACCATCACCATTGATATTCGTTAGATGGAATACAAGTATGAAATACAAATACGGATTACAAATACAAAAATATAGACATGGAAATACGGTTTCAAATATCCCATATTTTTTGTCAATCAAATTGATGTCACACAAATAATAATATAAGGTGTTGTGTGTAAATCAAGTATTGGTCTCATTTTCTATTGACCACTTAGTGACACATGTATTCCTTTCAATTTTTTTGAAAAAACTTAACAACAAATGGGATAATACCATGTGTATCCCTTACAAAAAATATTTGTTCTTTTCTTTGAAATTGAGCTCATTGTGACATTCTCACACAATGAGAATGAGCTCAAAAAATGACAATGAGCTCAAAGACAATGCAATTACTTGGTCACACTAGTTCAAGTCAAATTCAAAGGATCATTTATATGGCTATAATGCACTTCAAGAGAAAGGAGCAAAAATTGCCATTTTCTTATGTAGGAAAGTTGAAAAATATCATGAGGGAGTAATGGAAATTGGGTTCCAAGACTCCACCCAATTTTTTTCCCATCCTCCTCTAATTTCATCTCATAATATCTCTGAGGATAATTTTTGGCTCTTTGGTAATAGGGTCGCGTCCATCCAAGGTTAAATCTCCGATAGCCATTGCAATCGAAGCCTAGCATTATTTGATAGATTATCTCAGGAGGACAAACCAAGTGAACCAGCAAACAAAGTTTGGCGTCCAATCTTACTGTTTCCAAACCTTAGCCTACATATACATCACCCCTTCAACAATATGTGCATGGGATTCATGAAAAATTATCCTCAGAGAACATCCTAACAAGATCATCTACAGAATTAGTCTAATCTTCCTAGTTTAACCCAAAATCGTAGAACCACCTCAAGAAGCAATGATTTGATAGCAGAAAATGCAATCTCACTATATCTAACAGTTGCATGAGCCCGTCAGGATTAGAGCATCCCTCCATTTGCAGCTGCAGAATGTTCAACACTGAAGGACCTCTTGGACTTCGACTGTCTTGGTGCGCCCAGGTAACCAGAAGCTGATTGAGCTCCAGCATAATCACCGTTGATAAGAGCGTACAACGCTGGAGTCATGGCACTACCTCTGGTAGCAGGAGGGGGCAGCCCTGTAGAATCAAAGCTTGAGGACGATCGTGATGCCGATTCAAACTCTAATGGAAGTTCTTCCAAGGTCTGCTCACATATCCACAAACATCCAAGCTCACACTTTGAAACATGTCTCATTACCTTGACAATAACCACGTCCCAAGACACCGGTTCTTCAAGACTAGGTTCCAAATCAATCAATCACGACAAATCCTATGCGATCAATTAGACAAAACTAAAGTTAGGTAGCACAAGGGAACCGATAATGCAGTAGGTCCGCAGAAAGCCGGCCCAAATTCTGTTCCAAGGCTTTCGAGTACAGACAAAGATCTTTGGAATGGCTGTCTGATTAAAGTGAACCTCAAGGAGCGTTTCTATGTTAGATTTAATAATTGGTACCCGAAAACCATAATTGAGACAGAATTGTCATCAACAATCTGATGAACCTTCATCTAAGCTATGTTCTTTACTTGAAACACTATCCCAGAGCAAAACTGTTGAATTAACTCCAGCTATGTCAATAAAAACTGGTGTCCAATTCCTGCACCCAAAACGGTAACCGCCTCTCAGCCATGGCTTACTACCCGTCCCACATGTGTGAGTCGACTCTGCTTTCAGTGAAATATCAAGTGCACAGCGCAGTATATAAATTCTAATCACAGCAGCCTTAGGTACTGTCATCAAGGTCCCCGGGTGGACTACGACACCTCGTGCAAAAGGTCAAGCTACACAATGGAACAAACCCAAGTAACAGACAAAAAGAAAAGAAAAAAGCGACCAAGCATACTCAGCTTCCTGAAAGGGTATGATTATAGATGTAGGTTCTAGAGTTCTATTATTGGGGCACCCTACTAGAGAGCATGGATTAAGATCGCCAAAAGATTTTTCGGAGGAGGAAGAAGATTCAATACCCAGGCAGCTTGCTGCAAAACACGTAGAATCTCTTTACAACGCTTTCTCTTGACGGCAATTTCTTCCTTCTCCTGTAGCATCTCCTCGAATAAATTTTCCCTGTATTCCAATTGAGACGGACATTCATGTAAGATAGCAATTCACATTCCAAATACCAGTGGAAATCAATAAACGACGGACGTATACACAAACATGTACACGTTGAAATGACTCAACCATATAAAGAAACCCGGTCTGTAAATCACCTGTACAACTTTCTGATGAATACGCTATGGAGTTCCCTTTTGACGTGATTGACCTGTGATACCAATCAAGCGCAAGATCTAAGCACGCAAAGTTTCACAAATGTGACCAAGTACAACCCACACATAAAGCTGACCTATGGAAAGAAAATAAACAGCAAAATCTATTTCGAAGGGAGAAATGAGACTCGGAATCCAGACACTCTATCATAAAATGTTTGAGTACATATACAGGTCGATTAAAAGTAGCATTGAATATGAGTTTCGAGGTCAGCAGGGGAAAATAATAAACCAAGAAATGCATAATCGCTTTTGGCACTAAGTCTTGTATATTCTTCCGCACAATGTCGTAGTACGACTTTAATAGTAGCCGAGTCACAGAAATTTCCACAGTCTCCTGCTCGCCATGAGTGTCATTCGCCCTAAGAGTAGCTGGTGGCTGTTGACATCAAAAACGTGTTACAACACACAACTGAACACCATGTAATCCAAAAGAAGAGTCCTGAAACTATAATTGCCATGATTCTCAGCTATGCAATGAAATACCGACCTCGATTAGAGATTTTCAACTTTACGATGAAGACTACACAACTTAATGTGAACACAAAAAATTGCAAATACGCTCACCTCTCGCAATTGAATGCTTGAAAATGAAGATTCTAATGGTCCTTGTGCAGGTTCAGCATAACTGCGAATGGGCACATGCTCTTTACTGCTGCCGTTTAAAGGTTGACGAGTTTCACTGCTGGAGAATATGGAAGATATCCCCCATGTACTTCCAGATCCGGAACTACCTGTACATACAACATCAAAAAAATAAAATAACAAGCCATATCGACAAAAGATTCACTTACGACTTCACAATTTGCACTTTCGAGCAGGAACATCCACATAGTTACCGACACACAACACACGTTTTACTTTGCAAACATACACTAAATGGTTTGGAAACTCACTGGGAGTGCCAGCCTTCTCTTGTAGCACGGGTGAAGGCTTTGGTGCAACCTGTACATCAAAACAATAAGCATCATACGCCTTACGCTTTTAAATTCTAAACCAGAAAATTTCAGTTAGAATCAAACTAAATTATCGCTCGTGAGAAACATACCTGCTCATGGGAGACGAGCGATGCGGCATTGGTTCGAGCTAAAATTGCACGTGCCTTGGCTTGCTTCTCCGGCAAGGAAGGAGGACGCTCCGAATCATGCAAATCCTACACGTGCCAGGGTTACAAGGCATGCACACAATAGAATCACCTAATTCAGTCGCTTGTTACATAAGTAGGTTCGTTCGAGGATCAAAAGATAAATATAATTCACTACCAGCGCATTCAACCAAATGTGAAATGAGACCAAGAAAATATCAGAATGCAACCAAAAGAGAGAAAGGTAAATAAACAGCAACCTTCGCCAATGCCTTCGCACCCCGTTGCTGATTTAATGCTATCTCCACAGCCTTACTGCCACCTATAAAACCAGGATGCGACGTGTTGATGTAATCCATCTGCCGGATAGGCCAGCCGCCCATAAGATCACCACATCAGACAAGTTCATGATGCATCACCACAATCGTAGAATTTCAACTAGATTTCTTGTAATATCTGTTGCGTATTCAAAAGAACATAAAGTTCTGGCCGAGAAGAAGCATCGAATTGGACTCCACCTCTTATTAAATTACCACAGAAAACGTAACATCTTCGATTATAAAAGAAACATCATAATTTCATACTACAGCCAGATAATTAGCAATCACTCAGTAATGTGAGCAACAGCCACAATGAAAGATTAGTAGCGGAGTTTAAATTACCTCCATTTCAATAAGATGGCCAATCATGGTTTCAGCAGGGGATAAACCTTCACGCAGGAAACTTGCTACCACTTCCTCTATACGTCTTCGTAATTGAGGGAACCGTTGCAGCTCATGAGTTTCACACCGATGTGAAATCTAAATATTGAAAAAGCCACAACACTAAATGAGTATCCCTATGACCAACGAAGGATCCCAGAATGACACGGGCATTAAGCACGTACAGGACAAACAGGTCTGTCCAGATAGCCACATATGCCATTTAACAATACAATGAAAACCGAACAGAACATGTCCTACAACCAACCGGTTGCATTCCTACAAACAGAAGATGATCCAACCAATACCATGAAAGTAAGCCATGAAGACACTCCAAAATTTTGAATTATAACCAGGAAAGTCTGCAAATGGATACCTTCACAAGTTCATCATAAATGAATCGAGCACACTGTAGACTGGGCTCCAATAATCGAGCAATCTGTCGACGAACTAGCAACTCAAATGGCACCTGGAAGGGCCAAAGCACAACAATTAAGTTAAACAAACATACAGTACTTAATGAGTATAACTCTACAAGAGCAGAAAATGATATCTAGAGACATGATGAATCCTTCAAGAGTTCCTTTGTATGCATACGGTTCTTGCTGAAAGGTGTAATTGTCAATCTATTAGCTAAGGAAATCATCTTCTTCTGTTATATTAAATACTTGGTGTCACGAAATACGGTCACGATTTCATCCCCGTGGATGGACACGTTCTCATTCACTTAATCATCCAAAACTAAGATGGCTGCAGTTGGGGAACTAACCAATCTTCAGTTCAGATGATCAGACTTCACTATTCGCAGTCTTTTGAAAGGGGATATATTCTTCAAATTTGGCAACGAAGTGTACTAGGGTATTATTAAATTCTCAACACAGACTCGACACAATGAGCTCCCAGCAGGTTTTCGTATTTTCGGATACGCATTATACTGGACACCCACAAAGGACCATTCCTTAACGCTTTCAAAATACATTCGAGTCTCAAATATGGACTCTGAATAGGAAATAAAATTTGTTTGTTAGAAGTCCAATGTTAGGACGCACAGAACATGGTGAAACTAGTCATACCTCAGGTACGAAAAGTACATTTTTGGGTCCCGTAGCATTTTGAATAGCTGTTCGTATATCATCGTCATTTAAATCATCACAAGGATCTACCTCCTGCGTCAAAACGAATATAAACCGTCATAAGTGCAAAACAACATAAACTATCTATGTCACTTTTACAAGAATAATACACATGAACAACAAAGACATGCATGGGTCAATAACTAGGATAAAAGCCCAAGGTAATTTGAAACGAAATCTTAGGGTCTTTTGCATCACATTCTGAAACAAAAAAATTCAAGAAACAGTGCCATCTGATGTTAAGAGCGTCAAAGACTAGTACAATATACAGTTGAAAAAGAAATTATATTTGCTTTATAGTAGCGAATATAAACAAAGGTATTAACAAAACCGGTCACATTAGCTATCAATTAAGTATTTCGCTAACAGTCAAAACAACTTCAACTGAAGCAGCATTCTTTAGAAATAAAGATTACCTCCAAACTTCTCACAAAAATAGCTTGAAAAATATAATGGATGCGGGCCCCCCCAGCAAGCTCTGTAGTGGACATCTCCTCGTTCTTTCCATCTACAACGGATTGAAAACCTGGAACAGAAATGTTCCACAAAGATGAGTTGAAGGCTTGACATTTCGTGGTGATTTCCGTTGATTTATTTTAGTCTTTGATCATATCTCATTGAGGAATAATTCATTATGACATCATATTTGCTTAGATTTCTCAAAGAAAGAGTACAAGTGTCACGCGCTAGAAACACAGGTAAGAACAAATACCATGAGAATACTTCGTGAGAATGTTCAGCAGCAATGCTCCTTGTCCTGACTGTTGACCACATCCAAACATCTTCCTAATCAGCCTCTGCTCTAGAATTTCAATTCTCCAAATGCTCATGAGTGTGAACCAATACAAGAATATTGAAGTCAACAAGCACGGTAATGAAAATGATTATCGTAAAATTCGACACAATACCACACGAAGTTATCCAGATCAGCTTATATTATTTGAAGCAAAAACTAGTCAACCGCTCATAAAAAATTACCAATCAAATCTTCACCCTAAATGCCTGCATTAAAAATAGAAAGTCCACTTTGAAACTATACGGTAAATAATAACAACTTCCTAAAAACATCTATATCATCGAATAATGTAGGATATACTTTGTTATTATCAATGCCATACTACGCAAGTTTCCTTGGAGCCTCCGAAGTGATTCATTTGAACTACTACAGATACGGAAGTGGCCACTATTGGCCAAATGGGTACTTAGGTTTAACTGGAACTGTGGACTACTCTTGTAAATCAAATAACTCTTCAAAAATAATTTAAACAAGAAATTAATTTTATGTCTGAACACTGTGCTCTTCAATTCCGACACTAATTATAATTCTAAAAAGCATTCATCGTCGTCAGACACCCAAGATTCCAGTACAGATTAAAAATTCATAAAGTAGCAAAGATATGAAACAAGCTATTCATTAGTATTCTGGTTAATGTGACCCCGTGTATTACCATCTAAAATAGCAATTAATGTTAAATAAAACAAGCTAATATACTACCACGTAAGAGGAAACAGGAGAACGAGCATCTCGTCAGTTCAAACAGCACCAACCTGCAATTAAGCGTAACTACAAAAAATTGTTTCATAGCCAGAGGTAAACCCATTCAGATCAAGTGTGTACCTTGGACTCAGTAAGTTCCCCATAGCTGGCAAGCTCTTTCTGGAGAGTGATCATTTGAGTGCTGATGCGGGCTTTCAAGTCTGGGAGAATCGACTTAATGTGTTGCACCAAAATCTGTGAGTCACAGCAGAAAATGAGAAGCTTCAAGCACAAATCTAATGAGAAAACTCGATGAACTTCGTCTTTGCAAAAGCAGACAAACAAACTCAAGCTCACAAAAATTGCGCAAGAAAAAGAATTAAAAAAAAATGGTAGACACAAATTCGTTAACGCAATCAAATGCACACACATGCGCATCTAAAAATTGTCCTAGACAAAGAGGTTTACTTAACTAAATTCCCATTATTGAGAATGACAGACAGGCAATAGCATCTAACAATCCCACAAAACATACAAACAAATATAATCCAACAACACAAAGGCAACAAGTTAGTACCGTGTTCAATCTTATTGCCAGCTGAGGAACCCCGCACCTGTCAGCCAAATTATGGTATACCTGTGAACAACCCATGTATTAGATGATCAACAAGCGTGGATTTGCCAACTAAAAATTCTGTAGTGCTGTTCACATTATCAGCTACCTAAACCAAGGTCAAATGTAAGAGAGATTCCCCGAACGTCATTGCCTCTCGGATTCAAGTGACAGCGAACCTTTAAGCACAGAGATCTGTAACCATCAAACGACTAAAACAGCAAACAAAAAACAGCAAAATAGACTACTATGCACTAAGAAGACATCAAATACTTCATCTACTCGCACTAGAGAACAATTCGAATGGTTGCAAGGCAAAATGGATCAAAATCCACTTACAGGTTTACTTCTGAAAAAACCCTCTTCATAGACGAGAGCATCTCGAATGGACTTGTTTGCAATGATATCCTATAAAGGGATAGCAAAAAAGAACAAATAAGCTTGAAGGGTTTGAACCCATCGCATTTCATTGTACAAACCATCACGCAAAATACTAAAAAAATTGCAACAATGGTCCCTAGATAGCATCCACGGCTCTGTATCTTTGCTTAACCTTAGCACTTAGAGCCGACTAGTGGACATCGTGCAGTAGAGTTCTCCATCCAACAAGAAAGTAGAGGTACCTCCTGACTCCTGTTAACAACTCCAATGTAGCCAAGTCGTAACGGAATGACATTCCCTAGAAGAAAATTTCGTGCATCTGTTCCTCTATCCATTATATCCAACTGCACAATACATACAACCAATAAAAGCATTGAAAATCAGGTCAAATTGAAGCTGCATTCGAGTTATTGTGTTTAGGTGACGACATACGCAGTTACGATATAATTGGATGGAACGCGCACCGAATTTTTTTTAAATCCAAATAAATTCGCTATTTCAAATCTAAGAAGACACCAGAAATACATTAAGGAAACACAATTGTCACCATAGAAGTGAAGGAAGAGAGCAAGTATAACATACTTTCGTGATCACCCCAATGGTTCGGGATCCTGCAAGTAAGAATCATACAGAATATATTAGTGAGAAACTGCCCACAGCTTACCTTCAAGCCTGCCTATGTAATCTGGAGAGGTACCTGAGAATAATTCGCTTCTTCTAACACCAGCAGAACTAAGATACTATCACGACTCAACATCGATTTTCTTGCCGAGTCTTCGCTCAGGTTGATATACTAAGCGCTCATAGTCACGCTTAGAGACACAGCTCTTAACAGTAAAACAATTTATCTTAAAGAAGGACCAGGTGACAGCAAACGGACCATCGGGATCGGCAATGCGTGCCATTTGCAGAGCGTCTGAGTTCGCTAAATCTGCATTTGCTGGAGAGACTGCCAGAATGATGCAGGTCTCATGTTTTATATAGGATAAAATCATAGTCCGTACGCGGGCTTCAATGTCATTGGGTTGATCGCCAACAGGCACCTTGGTAATCCCAGGGAGATCCACAAGCGTGATGTTCAAAACATTGGGAGAGAAAATCTTCAGCCGAATTTGCTTTTCGGAAATTCCCTTGTTCGTTCCAAGCTCTCTGTCAGTCTCAGCCTGCAACCCAAAAGGTAGAAACCTTTTATAAAACAACAAGACTGAACTTCAGGTTTCATTTGACTATTGACTGTAAATGATTTGTACAATACAACAGCATACCCTAGCAGGTCAAATACGCAAACCAAGCCGCAACAACGAGGAAAATGATAGCTTCCAAATTCACCTGAATCTCTTTACGGATAGCTGCAAAATCTGTAAACCGCCGACCAGGAATGTGGAGGAATTCGCCCCATTCTACCAATTCAGTTCGGTCTTCAGGCCTTCGTGAGGTCTGCACCAGCTGTAGCACTAGAGGTCGTCGAGTACATATATCTGAACCTCTTGGCAAGAAGTCACGTCCTACAAGAGCCTCCAATACGCTAGATTTTCCACTACTTTGGCTCCCAACAACTGCGACCTGCAAATCGCAAGTATCTTGAGATGAACGCACATAGAATATGATGAAAATTAAACGCTAGAGGCAGAGTCCATGTTCATGCAAATATATTCGCAAATTTTACATGTTGCTGAAAAGGCAATTCAAAATTTCAAACCCAGATCACAGAATTCCCCTCGGGTCCTGTACGAATCGAAGAACTAAACAGTTTGCATTCCGTAACACCTTCGAATCAGAGTTCGATTGAGACACTGACTTGGTAGATTGGTAGAGTTCCACAAGTACATTCATGCAGAAATAAAAACATAGGTTTATACAGGTTGCATGTAAGGAGCTACTATATCAAATCCGAATTTCAAAGCTTGAGGAATGCCTCTGAAGGTAAATGTAAATCGCCAAAGCGTAAAAACCCTATTCTCAATCAGTAGGTGCAAAACCGGAATCATAGCAAAAACTTCGAGGCTACCCCCGTGGCCATGTTTAGCTAATTGCATCGAATTTGGGTGTAATAATAGATAAACATGGAAGGAACGAGTATGCTTACTTGCGGTAAATCGATAGTGGAAGCACTACCCAGCTGAGAGAATATGTCTTGGAGCTTGTTCACCAGTGGAATCACAGCTTCCCCCAAAAACGGTGAGGCAGCTGATGCAGGGGACGTTGGAGTTACACTGGACGGCGATCCAGGCACCGACGTTGCCGGCACAGCGGCTGCGGGCTGCGACATCTCGGACTGATTGCCCCCCTCCAGAGTTAACAACTTTGTGCCCTCCACTTCAGTCCCTTATCGGTTGCCAAAGATCAATCTCACCAGCGTGGCTTGGTAGAAAAAAGATAAGCTCACAGCCCCGTCTCAGATTTCATCCTGAAGCAAACTGTACACGACTTAGTTAATCGAGACGAAGTTATTATGAGTCATCATCCGCATTCCACCCCCAAGACCTCCGGAGAATCCAAATCGATAATAATAACGCTTTCCAATTCCTTCCCCCCACCTACCGAATCGGGCGAAAAATGGGACACAGGTATGACCACTTTCCCCACTAGAAGCATAGAATTGAAGACATGCACTAGTCAACATCTCGCAACACTAAAAATTCTAGAGGAATCCAGAAGGGATGAGGCCAGACGAAACTAAATTATAATCCTCGAAATTATAAACTACACAATCCCTACCAGTGCGAACATGGTAAAAGCGCAAACGCAGAATCAAACACAAACCACCAAATCTCGTACTCTAGCCATCCTTTACCAGGCGCTCTGTGAGAAAGAAATCGAAATCGAAATAATTGAGGAAATCTGAACAAATCGGTTCGCAATTCAGAGGCGTAAACCCCCAAACTCTCAAACCCTAGAAGAACCCCAGCACCCCTCCCACGGGAGGAGGGGGAATGTCGGAATCCAGCAGTGGTCTCGGAATCTGTAGACAGAACCTCAAGATCCAACACGTAAGCCCCTGGCTGCTGAGAAGCCCTGTCGAAGCGCAAACAAAATCTCAGAACAACAGCAATCCCCCAGTCCAGATAAGCTTGCGAAATGAGGCAGTAACCAGCAAACCTGTGAGAGAGACGCGAAGACACGGAGACAGAAGGTAAGGTGCGGCCTGCGCGGACTGGCGACGGGCGCCCTACTACTCTCTGGCTAACAGTCGAGAAGCAGAGTGGAGCGGAAGCAACCGAGGTGCAAAACTAGCCAGGAATTAGGGCCAGGAACTGGAGCTCCCAACTCCACACGGAGTGCAGCTAGGGAGCCTCCCGACCAGTCCCGAACTGCGAAGAAGAGAGACGCAGTTCCCCAGAATGGGAACGCGCGCGATCCCCTAACACCCTTCTGCGCGGCCTAGGTGGACGGCCGTGGTACATGTGGCTGCTTGCCTGTCAGCAGCTCAGTCAGTTCCTTTGGAGAATGAATCGTGGCTTGAATGGGGCTTCTTTGAACTGCGAAGCCTTCACGTCAGCGTTTTTATTGTAAGGTAGAACTACCCTTCACCACTCTGATTCGTGATCTGACTACTTTGGGGCCAAGTCTAAGTAGGACATATATTTTTCAGAAGTGTGCGCTTGTTTCACGATTCAAACCCAAGTGGAATTATAATTTTCTGATCAAAATTGTAATTTCTATGAATTTTTGAAGTGGTCTGCCCTAAATTGCAAATCTGCCAGTAGACCAGGGGCATAAATGTGTAAGAAACAACCCATTACCACCCTTCCATGTATCTATGGACGCCTCAATATTCGCCAATCAAGCAGTGACACGTTACCAAGTTTAACATTAATGCACTGATTTTGTCAGAATTTTGAAGGGATTTGGGACATTTTCTGGACAGATTTGGATGTTTGACCTGGCGGAATTGGGGCCAAACATAGGGTGACGGAATTGGGTGACTGGCGGAATTGGGTAGTTCTACCTTAATTGAAGCTTAACCCTCAAACGTTGGGCCCATGACCAAGTTGCAAAAAAAACAAATTCCTTCGCTCTGTATGCTCCCATTTAGTGAATGAATGTTTTAGTTTTAGTTTTCAGAAATGAAATCACCTGTCTTCTTAACCCTTGATGACCCAAGTGACCATTTTCTGGTCAGTGACCCTCTTTTTCAAGTTGACCATTCTCAAAAATAAAAAAATTCTGAAATAAAATTTATTTATGAGAAACAAACTATGTTGTGAATCCAATGGCAGTAGTTTCATCAAATTTTGAGTTTAACTCTACCTTGTGGAATCTTTTGAAGTTGAGTGATGTAGTGTAGTTCACAACTCATTTGGGGGGGGGGGGGGGGGGGGTGCATTTTGGACATGGGCTAAAAAGCTAGCCAATCAATGTGATTCTTGCCCACTTCAAAAAGGGCATATCCAAGGAGCTCAAGGAGAAGACAAGTGTATTATTCTTATTTTTTTTAGAAACACTACTCTCATTTCAATAACCACTGTACATTGCAAGCTCTACCATGAATTGAAAAATGCTTGGTATGTTGTGAAATTGTACATATATATTCTCAACTCTCATATCTTTCATTGAGCACAAAATGGCATCATTTTGAAATATTCTCACATAGATATGTCCCTTCAAAGTGTGCTACCTTGTATTTTCATGACCCAAAGAAAACTTAGAATTTTTCTGAAAAATTGGATTTCTTGAGAATTTTGAAGAAAATTTGAAGGAAAATCATATCAAATAGAAAATTATCTCAAAAAATATGAAAATTTTGCCATGGGTGTATATTATAGTGAAGAACATCACAGTGCAAACAAAAAATTTGTTTCACTCTATAAATAGAAATCAATAGACATTGAAAGTTTGCCATCAATTTGCAATAAAATATTTAACTTTAGGAATTAGGAAATTTTCAAATTGGAGTAGAAACTAAAGCACATGACCTTCATTTTGTTAGTTGAACTCCAATTCAAAATCATGAGTAACAAGTTGGGTACACCCCCCTCCCCCTTTATGGAAAAATTTCAAATCCATAGCCATGAACAACAAGTTCCCAAAATACACTAGAATAGGATTTTTGTGATCCATTTTGTTCCATCTTCTTGTGTTGAAAGGTCATGAATACTTCGATGAGGTAGTTTCCAATATCATCCAAAGTAACTTCCATTCAAGCAACTCCCCCCAAAAGAATTGGATGAAAATAACTTTGCAATCAGCTTCTACATTGTTTTGAAGTCATCAAAACGTTATTTTTGGCACTGGCACCTTCAAAGGGCCATCTTACAATCTCTTTGTTGTCCTCACCTCATTCAAGAATATTTGGAGGAACTTCACAATAGAGATCTTACATTTGAATTTGTAAGGTAATAACTAATCTACTCCACTTTGTTTTTCATGCAAATTTCAAAATTGAATGAACTTGTGATTATCTTGCAACCTAAATTTGTGCCTTGTAAATTCTCTGCCTCCAATGTTTGAATTCATTAAAAGTAAGAATCCATTGGAGATTAGTGGATCAGATGTGCATACTCTATTGATTATTAATTCCTTAACCCCTAAAGTCCCAAGGCCATTTTTCTGTCAAAAACTACTCAAAACTGCCATTTCTACTGCGTTTGTCCAAAAAAAACAAAAAAAATACTTTTTTTGGAATTGAACCATAGGATCTTGAACTTTACTTGTTTGAAATTATGTGGTAAGAATTTCATGAAGTTTGACCGTACAGATTGAGAGATATGAGCATTCAAAGTTGAAAAAATAAGTTTTTTTGAACACTAGACTGCAATTTTAGATGACTTTGATTGCTATTTGTGGAAAAATTTGTGCACTATAGAATTTGAATTTAAACTTTATTGTATTGAAGAATTGAGTTGAGATTATAGGAAAAATAAATTAAAAAATAAAAACTTGATTTTCATACTTCAAAAAATTGTCAAGTAGAAGTAGGTCCAAGATTGAAAGAAAAACTAAATTGTTAATAGCTCTTAGATGGGATTGAAATACAATAATTCCAACGGTCAGATTGTTCTAGCAAGAAAATTTAACCTTTTCAAAAAAAAAAATTGAAAAAACTTGAAATTTGCATTCTGAAATGAATCCTATAAGTTATTTTTTCAAAAAGATGCTTAGATTGCCCGAAAAATAAGATTGTTGTCGTACCTTTGAATTTTTAATTTTCTATCCATTTGACTCTTGTAGTGTAAAAGGAGTAAATAGAATGCCTTGTTTCCATTTGTAAGTCTAATAGCCTTGAAGGTTTTTATATGAGAATGGAAACGTTGGAATTACGGTTTAGAAGAGTCAATTAGACAAGATATGAAAAGGGTCAAATAGCCTTGGTAGCATTCGGTGAAGAGTTGTCTTCACCAAATTTTGGGACTATATGTCCAAAGGTCTACTCTTTTGTTTTTTTAGTTCATACAGGTGGTATGACTCATTGTACTTGCGCACTTGTAGTGAAGAAATATATTTGCAGCTTCTAAAATTGTCTAATTGAATCCGTGAGTACACTGGAAGTGTTTTGCTGGTCGAATTGACTGCTTGTGGAAGACTGCACCGGGTGGGTGTATGTCGGATTGCTTGTGTTGTATTTAGTGGTTTTTCGTGAGAAGCTGTAGTCTAATTGATTAAGAGTGGAACTTATGCTTGTGTGAAATATTGATTATCTAATTGACTAAATTCACGAGTGTTCAAATACCTGTTCAAAGATTGAGTTCGGGGCAATTGCATCGGTCAAATTGCGTGAGACATTGTTGTGAGCAAAATATCGGGGTCAAGTTGCTGACAGTGGAGTATAACGGAAAGATTGAAATTGCAGACTTACAGTGTAGTCTAATGGACTGTTGATTAAATTCCAATTGTGTGTGTGAATGTCTAATTGAACAAGAGATTAGACAATGTTATTATGTGCAAATCTTGCTGTGTCTAATAGCTGAGAAATTTGACGGTGTGAGAATTATTGAGCTACTCCGGGTAATGAGGGTTAATGATGAGATATATGTAAACAGTAAGTGTGGTCAATTTGTCTATGAGAGAATTTCCGGCATACGCTAGATTCGTAAGTCCACTAGTCCCAGGCGCTCGGGTGTTGCTGTGAACTTGCAAAAGCAGTGGCTGTCAAATCGACCAAGACCAAGTAGCAACGGCCGGGAAGATGAAGGCATCGTCGTCTAATGGCTGAGCACGGAATCTTCCTACTGCGAACAGGTAAGAATCCGGTCTAATTGATTTAGTTTCTCAGTCTACAAGTGACCATGAAGTTGTCAAATTGACAAATCGAGATAGGAAGCTCATACATTTAATTGTGGTTAATCTAAAACTGATCTGATCAATGAATGAATTGGTCAAATAGTATTGAAGTTGTGAGCTTGTCCATTTAACGTGAAATTGCATTAGAAAGGACTGTTTGTGAGGAGAATTATCCTGGATAAGTCCAATTGTCATGGAACTCCAATTGAGATGGATAAAAAACTAAGTCTAATTAACAGTACCAGTCTAGATTCCTGGATTGGGTTATGTTTAGTGAATAAATAGTCAAATTGTCTAATTGACTGCTTGATCATGCATAAGTCCAGAAGCTGTGGATAAATCGAGATGAATCCAGACTTATGGTCTGTGTATGCACTGGTAGGATCGAGGGGTGCAAAGTTGTATGCTAGCTAATTGACATACTAAGTATGTGTGTCTTTATACCAATTATGAAATTAATTCCAGTCTAATTGTCGTTGATGATATTGGTTCATTTGTCCATTTGTCTGAGTTATTGGACTGCATTGTGATTCCGTGACTTGAAATCAATCAAGTCTATTTACAAAAGAAGCAGTAAGAAAAAGATAAATTGACCATATCAAACATTTCGTCCAAATTGTAATAAGATTATACAGATAGTAATGGCAAGTAGAATCTAAAACTCTCTTGCAAAATCTCAAGTCGTAAGAATGGTCTTGTAGTTAGGAGACATGTCTAATGAAAGGAATCATCAGCCTTGGTCAAATAGATAGTAGCTGGCGGTTGGTGGCAAGTCGACTAGCTCATAGGCTCACTGCAAATAGACTTGTAACTGATTTAGGTCTATTAGCCTGTGTTTAGTTGAGTCTTGGTCGTGTGCCTATTTGACCAACCCAACAATTCAAAGAAAGATAAATTGTCCACGGGAAAAGCTAAAGGGAAAAGCTAAAGGGAAAAGCTTAAAGACAAAAATATCAAATTCACCAGGAAAGAATTAATTCTTTTCTAAGTATTGATTATTGGAATAATTTGGAGATAAAAATATTAATTCTTTTGATATAAAATAAACTATAAATTGAGATATTAAATTAAGGGAATTGAAAAAGAGATTCCTTTAATATAATACAAATGGTGTAATTATGAATATGCTTATTTCTATATATTACTATTAAGTGGCTAGAGCATGCATAAGCAAATTGACCATTCCCGGCAAATTGACTTGATAATTGACATGTCACAATACACTAGACTTATTGGCCTTTCCTAAGAGAATTGACCCTTAGATCCCTTGTTTTTGGATTTTGTCAAATAGACAAAATCTACATTACAATTGTTCATAACTTTCACATCACTAATCAAAATGAAATGAATCAAAGTTCTAGTCAAAGCTTCAGATGTAGACAAAAACATAATCTTTGAGAAAAAAAAAATTATTTTATTTTGAATTTTTGCAATATTTTTTGTGTTGCCCACCGAGTTCAATTCTAGGCTTTTTGTGGTATAACTTTTGCTTATGGGCACCAATTGAAATAAAAACTATATTCCCACAAAGCTTATCAGCTTTTCTATCTTTGAAAAAAGTTTCAAAAAAATTAGGGTAAAATTTCAGCCCATAGGAACCTGGCTAAATTCCAAATTGTCCCCCGAGGGGACAAT
This sequence comes from Rhytidiadelphus loreus, assembly GCA_947034895.1. NCBI lineage: Eukaryota > Viridiplantae > Streptophyta > Bryopsida > Hypnales > Hylocomiaceae > Rhytidiadelphus > Rhytidiadelphus loreus. The sequence continues at coordinate 47,343,021 of OX344761.1, read as the reverse complement.
GGGACTTTAGGGGTTAAGAACCAAGGGATTGACTAAATTTCCAATATTGTGAAGATGTATTGTGAAATGAACCATAGAATAATAATTTAATGATGACTTTTAAGAAAAAAATTGGTAACTATAATCTATAGATCATACCTACTAATCAATAATTTTCAATATAATTTGAAACCCCAAAATGAAAATTCCTTCTATAAGTAGTTGTAGATTGAATATGTGAGTTTCAAAAGAGTTTCTTTCTTAAAGTTCAAAATGTCAAATTTTGATAATGGTGATTTTAAAAGATTTTCATTTTATTTATTTATTCAAATCATTTTTGATGGGTCATTTTGGAATTGGAAAAATTAACTTTCAAGGTCAAACATAAATATTCCCATTGAACTACATAATTTTTTTTTTAAATATTTAAAATTCTATATTTTAGAATTGTAAGAGAATCAACACAAAAATCAACAAACATTTAGATGAATGAAAAAAATAAGATTTTTATATATTGGGTACATGTTTTCTTTCATTTATTGTTCAAAATTTGAACATTTGACCCTGAAGAGGTTTAATGCACTTACTTATAGGGAAGTAAAGGAAAAACACAACATGAAAATTTGAATTGGATATCTCTATTTGGCTAAAATTGTTTAGACATATAAATGTAGCCCAAATAATTATTTTCTAATCTAGAGTTTTCCACCCTAGGAAAAAGTCGAGTTCTATACAATCAAATATTCATTTGGCATGATGCATTGCTTTGTAGCATGGTCAACATTTTGAGATCTTATATATCTAGGGCATTGCTTACATTCTATTATCTAATCATCTATATATGTTTTGGAGTCAACAAGTTCAAAATATCTATTCATCAAATTTGCTAAAGCTAAACCTCTATACTAACGAAATGTACAGTGCAAAAAATTATGTGGATATTTGCACTACAAACAATGTCAATGTATATACATGACTTGCAACATGATGGGCATATGGATCGTAGTGTACAAGCAATAGGAAAAGTCGCAATTTTAATGATGCATCCTACTACGTCAAGGGTAGCAAAGAATGTACAAGGAGGTCGTGAACAAGTATCTGTTGTGTTCACAGATTTGTAGAACAAAAGAAGGATGCCTTCTGTTGTAGATTGAGTAGAAAGAACCCCTACAAAGTTGTAGAGGTTGGTTACTACATTTCTACTGGAAAAATGGAGGTTAGTTACCGTTGGCATTACAACAATTGTACTACACTTACCACAACTAAAGCTTCTTTTGAGGGTAATTAAGTGATTGTGTTGGATGGTTCAATAGATCGAATTCACTTTCTCTACAACACATTGTAGAAAGTATATCGCACAAGAATCCAAGCGCAACAAGTTGTAGTGCTAGTATCTAAAAATCCAATGGCAAGAGAGTCTCAAGACACTACAACAGCTAATACAGAACCCTTTGCAATTCATGTGGAAGGAAAATGAGGGAGAAATTCTTGAGGATGAAGAGGAAGATGTGAAAGATAACAAAGATTTGCATTCAAAGGATACACTTGTATGAGAAGGCTATGTAATAAGAGAGGCCCAAAGTCCAAATGATTATGTGGAAGGAGAAGAGGAAAAAGAAGACAAGGTAGAAGATGAAATAGAGGACTACTCAACGGACGTAGAGGAAGATATGTCAGACTCTAAGGACAATTCATTGAAGGGCTCTTCTAATTCATTAGAATGTGACGACTCATTAGAATAAGATCAGATCAAGCAAACCTTTGAGAGGAGAGAAGAAAAGACATGAAGGAAATGGTAGTGGTCTAGAAGCCATAAGAAGAATTGAAGAATGCAATTTCAGTACCACATATTGTTGCTAAGATCATTGTCTCTGTAAGGCATGAAGTTCAAAAGGTAGAAGGATTTGTAGATCATATAACATCCGAGGAAGAGGCAGCTCCACGGGGGGGTGAGAGACATGAATTTAGAGAAGAGAGTTGAGCTTCATCTTATTACAGAGAACCAAGGAGGAAAAGATACTCGTGGGGTGTGCAAGAGACAGCATGTCAATTTCCAATAGTAGTGACTTAGATTGAAAAAGTAATGGATAGAAACAAAAGGGAGTATACCAAAGATAAGAATTTGAATTCCCCCAATGGAAGAGGTCGATATTCACATGGGAGATGGGGTGCAAGAATCAATGGGAGTGGTTTTGACTCCAACATCAGGAACAACAACCTCACAAGTTACGACAACGACAAGGTTGCTAGTTGAAACACAATTGACAAGGATGTCTTTTGCATTGGCCTTTCAAGACCAAGCAATGACACAAGGAGCAGATGGACTCTATTATAATTGAGAGGGAATTAGATATCGTCGTATTGGAATTGAGGGGTAGTAAGAGCAGATGGACTTTATTATGATTGAGAGGGAATTAGATATCATTGTATTGGAATTGAAGGGTATTACAAATTTGAGCAAATAACTTCAATCTTGGAAGAGACATTGCACAAGGACTAAGTAACTTCTCTGAAAGCTGAAGGTGTAGTTGGTAGGGTCTTGGATTATGCTGAATTGCAAATTCCACCTGAGGTTTGTGTTGTTCTCATTACAAGACCTATGAACACTAAAGAGGGTGAAGACATAGGAAGTCAATCTTCAAGGATAATTGTAGAGACGTTAGAGACAATTGATTAGTAAAGTTATTGACTTCATATGAAGAGCGATGTTAGGGGATGTCGTTGTTTTTAGTTTAGCAACAACAAAGTTTGTTCTTTTGTGTGATGACTTCTTTGTTCTATTGTTGCAATGGAATGATAATAAATTGATCATGTGTTATTTTTCAAACTTATTGCAAATTGTTTATGATATTGCATCAATGATTGGAAGAAAATGAAGTGAATAAGGAAAAACAAGTGTAGTGTATGTATTAAAAATTGGAATTTTTAGATAATTACATATTCTAAAGTTACAAATTCCTACAATTCCAAAGAGTATTTGTAATCACATCATGCATACTAGTATATTCTTGGCAGTAGAAATGTTTGTACAAATTGCAAAGAAAAAAAAACCCTAAACAACTTGTGAAAATGGTATACCACACTTTCAAAAATATGAAAAATGCACGTATTTTGTTGTACAATTAATGCACTTGGTCAAGTGCAAAGATTACAAATTCAATGTTCTTAACCCTTGATGGATGTTGCCCCCCATGGTCACCAAAATGCTCCAATTAATGGACCAATAAGGGTTAAAACTGCATTGCACATTGATAATAGAATTAGATATTTGGATGATTCAGAGTACAGGGTTGCTAGCATGTGAACTTGCGAGCGTGAACCTAGGCCTGTGAGCGGGAAATTTTTGCGAAGAAAAAACAAGTTTGATACCTATGACTGTGGATTTAGAATATTTAAATTTTAAGAAATATAGAGTCATTATAATGAAATTTGAGGAACTTGCAAATGTATGTGGATGATGTTTTAGGAGAGAATAAATTGTGATTATTGTCAATAGTCATCTAGATGTAAAAAATTCAAGTGAAAATAACAAGTGTCTAAGGTATAGCCATAAAACACACAAATCCAATCATAATACTTCAACTCAAGAGATATGAATCTCAAGAGTCTAAGTGGCAGTAAACTCTATTGCAGAACCCTTAATTGTAGATGATGATGACTCTGAAGTCTTTCTACCCTCACATGCACTATCATCTATAAAATCCAAAACATTCAAAGCATATATGCCACATTTAACTACTTCTGGACTATTCAATGAATTTTGGACTAAACATCCAAAGATCTCCAAATAATAACATCGGAAGATCCCTGATGTTTATATAGATCTCCAAATGTTTTGTATTGGTTTCCTGATGTTTTGCATAGATCTTCCAATGTTTTAGATTATCTCCCAATGACCATTTTTTTTCTCCCGATGACCATTATTAATTTTGGACTTTCAAAAGTCCCAAAGTAGTTAAATGTGGCATATATGTATTGTCACATCATTTTGGTTTAGAACATTCAAACTCTGCAAATGCAAGTGCCATTTGCTCATCATAGACGGAAAGATGAAAAGACTTCTCTTCACTCAAGAGAAGACTTCATGTCTTCATCAATTCACCTACTGACATCAATTGTTGAAAACTGCAAGTAGAAATAAAACAATCTTAGATTCGCAAAACGCCCAACATGACATGGAAAAAAGGAAATACTAAAAGTCGCAAACTTACTTATTGAATGGTGTCTTCCGTGTGAACTTGTGAGCTACAATGGGCATACCGTCTAGATCTTCAGATTCCTGAACTGCCACTAGTGGTTGTGTTGGCGCTACAATTGGGATAGACTTCTTCATGATTTCAAGGATGGCTTTAAAAATGTCCCTGTCCTCTTCTAACGTCACAATGTGACGCCTTGTGCCACGACAAGTGGTAATAGATGTACCTGTCTAGATTGAACAACACCAAATAAATAAGTTGAATGATGCATTACAAATTACAAATCGAATCCATGGTTATTAAATTCAATTTTCACTTGTAGTTGTAGTGCAATTTAGAACTACATCTCCTTTGTCGGTTGTGGCTTCAAGGAGCAGTTGAAAAAACCGGGGTCTTTTTTTCGAGCCCCACGCCATGGCTTAGGGCCATCCATCACCAAGTCGCTTTCCTTGGTGAAGTTCATCAAGATATCGTCACGTCCAATGTCAAGACCCGCACTCTTCATCATCTCTGTGTATTTGAAAGAGAAGTTGGATTTTCCTTTTGCGCCCAAATCCTTCACAAAAAGGGTGATTGAAAACTTCTACGTCTGTAAGCATTCCCAAAAAAATATGTAAGAATTCAATTACAAAATGAATGATAAACTAACACCATTTTCCTAAAAATATGGCTTTATACTTACCGTGGTTGTGTTATCCAATGCTAAAGTCAAGTGCAAGCAATTTATGCCCAACCACTCCTTCTTTAACATTGGATAAATCCCACACAATCTTTTAATTGAGCTTTTTGAAGCCTTAGAGAATGAGTGGATAATTATCAAACATCCATAGTCATGTAGATGCCTTTCTGCAAAAACAAATATTGACTGCATAACCTCGTATTCAATGTCTTCGTTCTATGACGGAACCTCATTTTTGTACTAAAAATCTCCAGAACAGGTAGATTCTTTGGACAATCGAAGAAAATGAGATCCACCCTTGGCCTTCAATTAACTACACTGTTAAAAAATTGAGACTTTCCTACTGATACCTACAATAAAATTGCATTAACAGAAATGAATTATGAATTCACATGATTCTCATGTCATTGAAGTCAAAAAATATATTTGCTATTAAAATCCCCAAAATATTACCTTCTTCAAGAAATCCATAACCTCTGAATACCAAGTCGACTTAGGAGACCGCATGTGATCCACGAGGTCATCAACAAAGATGTTAAGGATTAAATCCTTTGTGTCATCTCCCTCTTCTTCAAGAAGGACGATAGCTTGGGTCCCATGAGTGATGATGTCCTCAGTCAATTGCGAGAGGGCCTTCTTCTTCACTCCAACTTGAGACGTGCCTTGCATTTGCGAGACTTGATCCACTGTAGAAGATGCTGGAATTGGGGCTTTAGGGTTGACCTTTTTCTTGCCTTTGGGCTTTTCCTTCTCTTCCTTTTCCTTCTCCTTCTCCTTCTCCATCTCTGTCAACTTTGCAATTTTGTCATCTTTTTTTTCTCCTTCGTGCTAAAGATAAGTTTCTCTCGAGCTTCCTTCTTTCTGTCATTGTGCTCCCTCCTGTTGATGGACCTCCTCTTTTGTCTCTCACTGAGGCCTACAAACTCCTCAACATCCAAGTCAATGGCACCAAGGCCCTCAAATGACGTCATGTACCCTATTTTTGACAATGGCGTGAAGGTGATGTGACATTCCAAATACCACCCTCTTCCACTAAGATGAGTTGTCATGAACATTTGAAGTTGGTTCGTAGTATACATGCAATCCGCCGAACTACAATTAAGCCATGTAAACAAAAAAGGAGGAAGATCACTTTGGGAAATTGCACCTTTTGGTAGGAGCTCCAACTTGAAATACCTAAAGGTCAATGAGAAAAATCAATTGCATACAAGTTCCAACCTCTATTAGAAATAAAATAGTTTTGGTGGATATAGAAACGCGCCCAAAAAAGAATGAAAATTAATTAAAGAAATATAAACCCGGAGAAGACACTTCCTATGTTTTAGCAACCCACGTGCAGTGGAAAAAGTAATACATGTAATATATCGGTAAATTTAATTTTTTTTCAAAACAAAATTATAGTTAGATTTTACTACTTTAAAAGTTTATGTTTTGAATTATTGGTATTTTTTTATGCTAATAGTAATTAGTTATAAATTTTTTAAGAAAAAAGATACACTATAAAGCTGAAAATAACTTTCACACCTCTATATTATATAAGAAAAAAAATTTGAAAAATGAAAAAAAATTCTATAGAATAGCTTTCTATTGAAAGTTTTTTTTGGTTGAATATTGATGTAATAGTCATCTTCATGTGAGCTCTATAAATATTTTAGTTGGAAAACATGCCATTTTAGTTCATTTTCAACCCTTTCTAAACAATATATCTTATGTTATTTGGAATTGAATTTTTTTTCAATAGAAACCTTTAGTCATTGTTAAACAAAGCTCAAAATTTTAGGATGAAATTATAGTTTATTCAAAAGTAAATAGGGGGTCAAAAAAATTCCGCCGCCACACGTGGATACCCCAAATGTAGTAAGAGTGTCCTCCCCTAGAATATAAATTCAATAAAGAATTTCAAATGACAATTTAAAAAAATATAGATATCAAGGAAGAAACATTAAAACCACATTGTGGACCAAAAGTTGGAGGTCTAGGTGGTACCCCTAAGACCTTAGTCGAATCCGACTAACATCTTAGAGGTACCACCTGGACCCCCAACAATTGGTACACCTCTTTGTTTCTACTTATTTTAGAAGTGAACTCAAGCGAAGAATACAATAAATAATTTATGATTAGGATGCCCAATAATATAGAAAGGAAAGCTGGAATAAAGAAAAACAAAATGGAAACCCATTTGGTACCAAAAAATGGAGGTCAACTTGGCATCTTGAAGACCTTAGTCGGATCCGACTATGGTCTTGAAGGTACTAGCTTGACCCCCATTTTTTGGTACCCCTCTCAATTCAAGTCATTTTTCTAATAGATTTTATACCAGTAGATCAAATTCATAAATTGCAATATATAATCTTCATCCTTGATTAGGTAATCGACTCATGGAAAGTTCAAAAAACAAACCAGAAAAGAACTCTATGAACTACTTGGCTAGAGCATTTGAAATTCATGAAGGAATTACCCTTCTTGAAATAGTTTGTTCCTTTTAAATGCGCCATGAAACCCTGCTTCCAAATCTTCCTCCTCCATCCTTCCACGTAATCCACTAGGTGCTTTGGACATTGCGGAACATCCATGTTGATTGGGATGTTATTGTCTCTCACCACCCCTTCAAAGTACTCCACTGTTGCATCTTCATTCTTCAAAAAAATAACGCATAAATTAGCTTTCATCTTCTACAAAGCTAAGCGCGTGTAAATGAGGTAATTAAAACGTTGTTTATAAAAAAATATGAATTCAAGCAAAACTTTTTAAATCTAGCTTCCAAGCACTTACCCCAACCCACCATACGCATATGTTTAAAAAAGGCCCAAGGAGTGTCTCCAAAACTGGCTTTGCTAGAAACTTCTGAGCCTTACGAGACGACAACAATGCATTCCACCACTTTAAGAACTTTGTCTTGTGATGAGGAATAGTGTGGCAAGTAGCTACTAGCTACAATTTCTTGAGTGTCATCTCGGGGGCTTCATTATTACTCCAATGCCTCTTGACCTGCAAAGTGATAATGTTTATACTTCAAGTAAAAAATGAAGATCAAAGTACAAGGTTATCATAAAGCATTTATGTGAGAAAAAAATTACCTCTTCTAGAAATTTTGGACCATTCACAGGATTAGCCACTGCCACTAACTTCATCATCTTTATAAACAACTTGTTTGCCTTCTCTTTAGCCCCCATTCTCATGGCATTTGCAATGCCGGGTTCACTTTTCTCCTCTACCGGGGTTGTCTCAGTGTATTTTTGTCCCACAGAATCCGCTGCAACTAAAATCTCTTGCTACAATGAACTAGGTTTCATTAACAAAATCAAAATTAAAAGAGAGAAAAAAATCTCCCCCCTCCAATAAAAGTAGTATACATTAATATATTTTCCAGAGAGAAAACTTTTACAATCAAAATCTTACCCGAAACAGGAGGTGAAGAAATGTATGGCACCAAGTACTAGGAAAACAAGAAAGTTGTGAAAGTCATCCACGCTCTCAGACGATGGTTTCCGTCACATACAAAGAGCTTAGCATTCTTCAGAAACTGCAAATCCACATGTGAATTGATATGCTCCATAAACTGGTCATTTGTCTTTTTCCAAAGCGGCTTCTAATTGCTCATCTCTTCATTTGTGAAATCCATGCTCTCACCTGCCTCTTTTGTGGTAGAAACGTAGAGGGTGGAAACTCCTGGTCGGTACCCGTGGCAAAACTTCTACTCCAACTTTTTTATGTTGCAAGCCAATGTCGGTCGAACCATTGGCATCATTACTAGCCTGCACAAAGGAATTGAAAACCAAAATAGTTTCTCAGGTTGCATTTGCAAAGACGCAAGTGTTGCCACAGAGTCCACCTTTTGAATGAGGCAGAGCTCATCTTCAAGAAGCTCTTTCTCTTCATCCTCTACAACATTCTCATCCATTGCATCTCCTTTGCCTTGGACCCCAATTTCTGGCTGAGTGGTGTCATCTGTCCCTAGGGTCTCCAATATACACTCCTCTTGAGTTTGATTGATAGGAGATTCTCCCATCTGCAACATCATTTATAAAGGACTCAAAATCATGAAATATAAAATCAATTATTGAAGTGTGTACAAAGTTTTGAGATGAAATAAAAGCATGAAAACCATGCTTTACTGTAAAAGGCATAAAATTTAATGACAAGATGATTCAATGATCTAAATTAAAATAACCTACACTCAATAGGTCTCTATTGAACATGTAGTAATCTACCAACTTTCAACAAATATCAATTCCAATCCACAGGAATCATCATCAACATCCTCATTTGAACTAAGATAGATTATTACCACCTCTTGCCTACCTATGGGGGCGCTAGTTGCACAACTACAAAATGTATCAATATTGTCACCAACTGAAGCAAATGACTTGCTCGATGAGCTATACTCTATCTCAGAGCTCTCATTTGAGAAAACGGGTGTCTTCCGTTTTCGGGATTGAGGGGCGGAAATATGACTAGCCATAGGTTCTTCTTCAAACCGGTCAACCGTGCAATCAACAGCATCCATAATGTCATTGATGCTTACCAAATCAAAGTTATCATCTTCATCATCCAATTTGTCACTACAAATCTCAATGCCTACATTTGCCTTGATTAGTGGCAGCTTCGATGGAGATGGTCCTGCCACATCACCAACAAAGATTGTGCCATCTTGAACCATGGTTGGTGAAGCATGAGCTATATTTCCATTGTCTGATTGCATTTGCAAGTGGCAAACAAACTACATGAGGACTTCAAGCTCAAACAAAATTTTAATTTGCACGTGAATGGAAGATCTTTGAGCCGTTCAAGGGTAAAGACCATCACATGGGAGTCCTATACTGAAAGTGTTAGAAGATGAAATTTTTTGATACTATTGAAAAAAATTCAAATGGATTTTAATTCTCTACTAAGGTAGGAGGTTGACAGAAGTACGTGAATTGCAAGTACTTGTACTATTTGTTTAGATACTTTTGCAAGATGGACATCAATGACAATGTATTCATTCATGCACTGAGTTATAGCTTCAATGAGATGAAGTTACTTCTAATTTGAGTAGGGATCATCAAAGTTTTGGAATAGGCATATCTACATTTTGCACCCTACTTCATTCGTAATGTTTTCATTTACTTATTACAATTGAAAGAATTTTGTAACTATAGAATGGACATTGTTTATGTGTTCACAAAGTTAGCTTATATATGTCATGATTCACATGTTTTACAAAAAGAATGTATAAATGGTTGAGAGATACAAGTGTAAATCCTTACCCTAAACTCTATATCCTAAACCCGTTTTGGTCTTTTCTTTTACCATATTATTTTCCTTTTTTTTCTTTTCCTTTTCTACTTATTTTCACATTTTTTTTGTTTTCATTTTCCATTTTTTTCAATGTTTATCATGCCCTTTTCCATTTTTTATTTACTTTCTATATTCATTTATATTCTTTTTTTCATTTCCTTCCCCCAATTTTTATTTATTTTTATTTTTTGGAAATAAGTTTCTTGTATTTTATAGGCTTTTTTTCCCCCCAAGAATGGTCACTCCATTAGGTTAGAGTAGATTTGCTAAAGGTCTATGAGACTATAATAGAATGGCCCGGTTTGGAATCCATGGAGGCCCAACAATATCCCAATAGGTAAGATCTCTAAACTAGAAGATCATGTCTTGAGCAATTATAGTGGAAGCTAAGTTTTACCCCCCTTCATAGCTGAAGTGGATAAAACTTATAGATAGTGTATTGTATAAAAAAATCATAATATTGTATGGAGTGGAATTGTGTCGGCCGAAAGAAGTTCCACAGGAAATGAACCTTGGCAAACTGTAGACGAAAATCCTTAGAATCCACTGTAATAGGGATAGCAGTCATAGGTCCTAAAATTTGCTTGAAACAGGAAATTTTTCTTCAAATTTTGATTTTTTTTCAAACAATATGTGTTTTCAGTATAAAAGTCTTAAAAATATAACTCCAAGACTCCTAGCTCACAAGCTCCCCGCTCCCCGCCCCCCGCCCACAAGCTCATCGCTCCACGCTCACACGCTAGTGTCGTTGATCTAGAGTAAACCACCATTTACCGCATACATCCAAAAAAAACAAAAAAACATTGTCAATTACCACATAGTAACGACAAGATATAATTACCAATTCAATTGTAATGGGAACAAAATTTTATATCACTGTCTAATGACTGCACACTTTGTGGTGAAGGGTTGCAAGAAATTTTTAACTAGATTTCAAGTGCATCACCTTTAAATTACAATAAAAAATTTAGAAAAAATTCTTATTGCATTCTTTTTTTTGAAGGTGAATCTTAATTTGACATTTAATAATCACGCCAAATTTCAAAACATGCAAGTCTCTATATTTATGTAGAAAAAGATTTGAATTTTGTCTGTGTAGTGATTGGCAGTTTAGTTTACCAATTGGATTGGAAATGCAATTGCTTGGACAAGCAAAATTATCAGCATGCTTGAGATTCTAAGCCTTACCATTTGTTTGATATGGTTCATGTAAAAAATTGATTTGATGCATTGTTTATGCTATTTTGAATTACTTGGATAAAGACTATGGTAGCTAGTAACAAGAACATTATGACAACCTCATCACAAGGCCCATCAACATGCAACTGTGTTTACAATTTGGTTAATGGTGTAGTATTTTTGTATTTGTTGGTATGATTTTCTACTCCTTGTTAAAACAATAGCAAACTATCAAGTGTCTATAGACACCCTTTGCACCTCACTGACACTACTAACATTGGTTTGGTTTATTCTTGGGATGGGCACATGTGAGGTCCACTACCTCTTGAAAAATTTGAAAAACTTCGATAGTACATTCTCATGCATACTCTACAAGCTTAAGTCCTATACTTAGAATGCGTAAATGATGATATGTTTTGTGCAAATGATGGATTACTAAAATTCCATCATAGAGAGATTGGATATACGTGTATTTTATTTGGCAAGAATTGACCTATACTTCTGTATTAGCAAAAAACTTGCATATTTCTTATTCTTAAAAACACAAAGATGATATAGATACAAGCTAAGCCTAGATTTATAATTATGATCTAAAGTTTAAACTCTAGAGTAAACTTATCATTTACCACACAAATCCAAAAAATGGACAACAAAAGTACCAAATATCAAACAAGAACCGCACAATTCAACTACCAATTCAACTGTGATGGGAACAAAATTTTGTATCAACACCCAATGACCACACATTGTGCGGCGAAGGGTTGAAAGGAATTTAAAACTAGATTTCAACTTCATTTCCTTTATAATTGCAATAAAATTTGTAGGAAGAAATCTTCTAGAATTTTGTTTTTCAAAGGTGACTCTTAACATGACATTCAATAATCATGCCAAATTTCAAAATATGTAAGCCTCTATATTTACGTGGAGAAGGATTTGAATTTTGTTTGTGCGGTGATCAATTGACATCCATAGAACAAACACTCATTTTATTTTGTTTACTCTATATGAATACCATAAGACAAAATAAAACTAGTGTTTTTTCTAAGGATTTTCCTGAAAAATTACTTTTATTTTCATTTTCTCTTAAAATTTGTTTGGCATACTATTTTTGTATGTCAAGCAATTTTTTTATAAACAAGTAATGCAAAAACTGATATCACGTATATAATATTAAAGATTAGTACTATAAATAGTTTAAAGAATAAAGAAATGGATATGAACCGAGGATATTAAAAGAGATTTATAAAGGAATTGGTCATCACTTTTGTAGCAATTACAAATGACATACTAATGGTTGTGGCAACATGGCATACTAGTTTAACCTATTAAAACAAATGTTTGTTTCTATACTATTACTAACAACGTATGTTTTGTTTATGATGTATGTTGGAATCTCCTAATAGGCCAATGGGGACACACTTAGTGTCGCCCAAAAGCCCTCGAGTAGAGTGTGTGCAAAAGACAAAATTTATGGTGTTTCAATTGATAGGGCAAAAGATATTGAATTTTCAAATTTTTATTGAACCCAAAATTAAAAAATTGGTTGTAGAGAGTCATCTGGACTTTAACTTTAACTTTAACTTTTTCAAAGAATTCATCAACAAGATTAAATTACTAGAATTACAATTGATATATTTCCCACTTCTATTAGTTTATGAGTAGAAGAAAAATAAATGTGATGAGATTTGACACATACAAGGATGATATTTGCTTTCATGAACCTTTTTTTTTTAAAGTGTTGATATTTTTAAAATGATGTAGTAAATCCCACCTTCCCACCTATAGTGGAAAAGGAGGGTTTTGAAAGATTTGATGTATCCTTAGAACATTTTCTTATGAAAGGGGCTCTTATAGAAATTAATCATCCTATTTTAATATTATTCAACTCACACTATAATGGCCCGATACAAGGATATGGTATGTCAATTTGAAGATTTGCTAAATAGATAGCAAACCCAAGTGCCTAAACAAGGTGTGAGCTCATCCAACTTAATAGGTTGATAAACAAGAAGAAAATGGTGGGAAACTCACACTACAATGTTAGAACGTTGAAAAAACTATGTGCTATCAAAAACTGACTATAGTTCATGTGTATAATGTTCTACTATGCTAGTCACACTTTTCCAAACTACATGGATATTTTAGTATTCACTTCTAATAGGAACTTCATCACAATGCCTAGCATGCAATCATGTTTATAATTTAGCTCAAGATTTGTAGTATTCTTGAAGTTGTTAGTATGATTTTTTGCTCCTTGTGAAAGCATTAACCCCTCACCGCCCAAGGGGACCAAAAGTTCACATAGTCTAGCAGTCAACTTCAAAGTGTTGTAACTTTTGCATCCAATTTCCAAATTCAATAGAACTTGTTGGGAAAGTTGCGCATACTAGTCTATTTCTTGTTGTAGAATTTTCAGATATATCCAAGATTTACTGAGTTTTTGAAAACCATTTGAAGTTCGCAGGTTCAATTTGAGTTCACCACACTGCATTGAGATGGCAGCAACTTTGGGGGCTTGTATCTTTTTCCATCAAATTTTACTTTTCAATAAAAATTATTGGTTATTGTTCCCCATAAAGTCTAGTTATTGTGGTAAAATTTTCATGTCAATCCAAGTTGTTTTGAATTGTTGGGGGCAATTCGAAGTTCAAAATCCAGACATTTTTGCATTACAGTGAACTTTGGCGGCTTTTAACTTCTTCAGAAAGGGTTTGTTTTCAATAATTTTTGTTGGAAAAGTTGCACATACTAGTCTAGTTAATGTGGTAAAAATTTCATATAAATCCAAGAAGTTGTGATTGATTGAGAAGCATTTTAGTAGAGGTAGGTTCAGCCATAGATGTGTTTTTCTGCTACTTTTTTCACTGTTTTTGACATTTCAAAACAGTTTTGCAAATGCAATGAGTCAGTTGAATGATTTTTTTTCCACCAAAGTGTTGGTCTTTTGGTTTTGAATCACTTTGTAGCTTAAAGTTTTTTCATTTGAGTAGGTTTAGAAATCGAATTTCACCTCCAAATGTGTTTTGAGGAAAATTTCAGCATCTTTTTTCAACCCTAGAACATTATTATCTTTCAATCTATGCGGTCAAATGACCCCAAATTTGATTTACACCATCTACAACATTCACACTACAAGATTGTACAGTTGAGATTTTCATAACTTACTCACATTTATACTTATAGCACTTGAAAAGCAAAGTTGTTTTTTGACATGGTTAGGCCTTGGGCGGTGAAGGGTTTAACAAGTGAATGTGGGTTGAAGACACATGTTGCATGCTCACAAACTTCAGAGTTTTTGTCTTGTTTTTTGGATGGGCATACGTGAGCATTTTCGATATTCTTCTAGAATTTCTATATAATACTTTCTCATGTGTTACTACTTTGCATGCTTAAGACCTCATTTTGCTTAGAATGGATAGATATTGAGATGCTTTGTGCAAATTATTGAGTTATGTAATTCCATCATGGAGAGATTGGAGATGTTTGTATTTTGGGAAAAATTGACCCATGCATGAAACAAAGCTCTGCATATTAGCAAAAAAACTTGCATATTTCTTGTCCTAGATCCATTTTCTCATTCTTAGAAGCTCTGAGATGACATGGATACAAGTTAGGACCAAGGTTCTATTATGATCTAAGGTTTAAACTCTCAATGCTTAGTTGTTGCTACTCATCTGCTGCATGATTTTCCGACCAGCAGTGAATGAGTTTCTGATGGTGTCCAATTTTTGTGTGAACCTATTGTAATTTTGAAGTACAATCATTTTGCAACCATGCTGAAAACCGTGTGCAAAGCAAAGCATCCAAAGAGTAAGTAACTAAATGAAGCTGACCAATGTGTATCCGTATTAATATTGCTAGAGCAGATCAACGAGATCATGTGTGCAATCCAGAATAGCTGGAAGAGCCCTGGCTGTAAAAATCTTCACTGCATCGGTTTGTTACACCGCATTCTTTTTGTCTACGCTGTCCTAACTTATTTATTTCAAAACTGATCTAAGTTACTGAACGGGTGATGACTGATGAGGCCAGGCCAATGAAGAAAACAGCAGCATATATAAATTCTATCTTAGTTAGCCTGCAGTAGCTAGCCTGTGCACTTTAAACGGGCATCCCACCTTAGTTTCACCATGATTCATAACGCGTCTCGCCAAGCTTAAGCTTAATTATTTCCTTTCAGACTCCAAGAGTCCGTCCATTTTGCACCTGCACACCTGATTTGAAGCGCTCTAAGTGCTGCTCCTAGTCAGGATCGTGAGGTACAATCAACGTGCGACCTCCTGCAAATTGAGTGTACACAAGTCATGAAGGACATCCCTGCTCCTCGCTCATGGAGGAAACGAAAAGAGTGTGTGCCAGCCAGCTCCGCTCCTCTCCTCTTCGTCACACACAAGCCCAGTTAGTTAGTACCATTTGATTCCATTGATGACGATCCAAGAACTGATTCCGACTTCGAACCACCTCCTTTAAAAATCATGCTTGCAAACCTAACTTTTGAAAGTTTGGTCAAGGACCTGGAAAGAGAAAGCTCGACTAAGAGTCTCCATCAGTGCACATAATTATTGAATGGAACTGAAGACAGTTCAGTGTATTGACTTAACTTGAAGAGGATAAACAAGGAGCCGCAGTACACAGCAGTAGCGTACTATGTCGTGTGTGCCTGGGGATTGACCATATTCAAGAAACAGTCTCTATAACTTAGTCTGGATTTTTTCACTCCAGCCAAGAGCTCAATTAACTCAAGAGCAATCATGGAAGTGAGGTTCAGGTGTTTTACTCATTCTGGGGACATCATTCAATCTGGGGTTTGTGAAATTGGGTCATAATTATCTGATATTCCTGGGCACACAAATCTTCTCTTCACAAAACAAGAAGCTCAGTCAACTTGATGGATGGAGTCTTTGTCAATCAACTTTGGACTCTCCAACTAGCAACTCCAAGAGTAAGTTACAAGAGTTTTTTGGTCTCACTACAGTAGTCTAGTGTTGGCTTGCTTTTGGAGCAAGGTCCTACTAACTCAAATTTCCTCAGTCACATGTAGCTTTTTGTGAATGCAATACTGTACTTCCTCCCCCTTCGATCCAGAACCAATAAAGCAATTCTTACAATGACTTCAATATGTGAGTTAAAACATCACTCCAAAAATCCAAAGGTTTCAATATGATGAGTTTCTTGTGAAAAAATGAAAAGTTTCCTTTGGAAAGACCAAGTCTTCAGTACTGCTTGAAACCACAGTCCAGTCCATGAGCTCGCATGGCACTGTCTTGTCGTGTTTCTTGTACAGAATCTTTCCATGGAGTGTGAAATGCTGCATTGCATTTGCATTTCAAGCTTGGTGCTTGTCCTTCGTAGTCACAGAGATATGATGAGCACAGTTCAAACTTCAAAGCTCTATGTGTTTCAAAACGTTCAATTAAAACTTGAGATTTGAAACTCAGTCAACATGAAGTCTTTTCATACCATTGTTTTCTTCTATTCCTTTTGGGTCACAACAAAGAAGATTTCGCTGAGTGTGAAGATGCAAATCATTTGGTCCCATAATCTACACAAGACAAATGGTTGGCTTTGTTTCGTGTCTGGGGCATAAATTTTTACTAGTACTATGGAGTCAACTGGGTGGGTATTTTACAATTTGAAACTCCTCAATGAAGGGGGGGGCACAATTACAACCAGGGTTGGGTTTTTTTGGCAAAAAAAACCCAGAATGCACCCATCATTTTGCCCTAGCAATGGGAATTGGGGAAAAAAGCAACCCTTTTAGCCACGTTGGTGGTTGAGGCAGACAGCTTGTGGCCTAGTTTTAGCACCCATCCCAACTTTAGTGTTCCATCACTAGGTCTTCTCCCTTGTGGCATTCACCCCACTACACTTATCACCACTCTTCCTCCACTTCCTACTCCAGATGCATGTATTTTTTCGCCATAGTTTCTTTGACTGTTCGGCGTTGACTAGCTCTCGCGATTCACTAGCATAGTGGTTTGGAGCCTTGATTATTTCACCAATTATGCTTTCATAGCTGCTAGGTTTCGCTAGCATAGTGGTTTCGCCTTCATTTGCATGAGTGGAGCTATACCTTCCACTAGGGAGTACCACGTCATAGGGTGTACGTTGTGCTAGTGGTTGTCATTTCACCTCTTGCAAATTGAATGTTGGTCATCAATTTATGTTCTCATTGCCTATAGTTTGGGAAAATGGCGATTTTGTGACGTCATGCATGTTGCACAAGTAGCATGCGCTTGGAATTGTGGGAAATTCTTGCTTTTAGTCATGAGAATCCTCACGCTTTTCATTGCATTTTGAACTTCCTAAGTCGCATGCGTTTCCTGCCTCAATTGCTCAGTCAAGCTCATGTTTCTTGGGCGTCGTTTGTATATTTCTATATGCATGAATCTTGGGTGAACTATAAGCGAAGAGTTACTTAGACATGACTTGGTCATGGGGTTATGACAGGCTTAAGAACTTAAACAATGAAATGAAGTGATGACATGGGCATGGAATCATGATGCCACACAACTAAAGCCACAAAACAGAGCCAGACTATAACTGCAACCATGACTATTGCTTCATATAGTTTGTGTATCTTTTCACCCACATCACCCACATATGGAATATTTTAATATAAATATAATAAAAATAATAATAATAAATTGGCCAAAGAGAATTGATAAATTAAAATTTAGTTTTGTATTGTTTTATTTATTAGGGTATAGGTAATTATTAACTAATCACATATGATAACATCTATCATTGTGAAACCATAAATCTTTGCCAATGCAAAATCTTCTTTGTACTTGCCTCAAGGAGATCACTCCTTGTAATTTATGGTATACACCTGAGTTAAGAGGGTATTTGATGTGGGGCTATTTACCTTAATTATTGCATTTAAGATGACCGTATTTTTACATAAAAAGCTAAGAAGGGCATATTTCCAATACCCTATAGTTTTTATAAATTTATTCATGCAAGTTCTTAAATGGGTCTATTTTACATATAAAATTTAAGTGTCCAATTTTCTCCCGCCTCCAACCTTCTTCACAAAATTTCTCTTCAATCTACTGCATCTATATATGGGGCATACATTGTGAAACCAACAATAATCAATTGAATTCAAGTGACAATTTTAAACCCCTAAAGGCCAATTGTCCATTGAATGAACAATTGAAACTCTAGGTAGGTTCCTACAAAGTCAATTTTGGTCATATGTTCATAAAAGTTTGACACAAGATGTGAACATGTATCCTCTTTGTGAAAAAATAAATTTTTACTGCCTTAAACTTTTTTGGCAACCCTTGCAATATAGGTATCTTTGGGCCGTCTTTTCCAAAAATTCTCATCAACTATTGAAATTTGGCATTTATGATACTAATAAAATATGGCATACAATCGTCAAAAACAATTTAGTTGTCAAATTACATTTTGAAAGGAGTCAAACTTTATTAGCTATGTTAGGGTGACTCCAAGAAAAAATCTTTTCTTCTTACCTTAAACCCAGTTATCCATGTATTATCTTACAATATGTGAAGTCAAAGTTATTGAAAATTTTCCCACATATTGTAAATGTTTGTCTCTAATTTTTAAACCATTTGGATTTCAAATAAAAAAATATCTCATTGCATAAGAAATCATAAAAAAAAGACTAGTGTATTGCCAATGCACTAAACCTCTTAACCTCTTTGCATTGTAGGTTGATTCAAACTTTCCATGAGTGAACCTAACATCATATATTTATGAATAGTCAAAATCCTCATTTTTGTGTAGACCAAAAATTTCATTCCAACAGGGCTTGAAGTCTACTAATCCTAATTTCTAGAAATGAAAATGAAGTTTTTTTTCTCACTTTAGACATTATAATTTTTGCATCTACATTGTCAAATGGGCTGAACTTGTTTCTATACATTGCCAGAACTATATAATACACTTTTATACAATTGGATTTTTTTTAAATAATTTTTTATTTTAGACAATGCATCAAAATTGGCAATTTTGGATTTTTCCTCTTCCAAAACACCCTCTACTCTTTAGAGGTTAATAACATTGAACACTTTAGAATTCCTAATGAAATTATCCCATGAAAATCTCATTTAATATGAATGTGATTAACACATATGGCTTCAAAGACTAGAGTTAAATGGACTATAAATTCTATCTTCATATTGTACAATTTTCAGTTTGTTGAACCCACTAAGGTAAACTTCCCTATTTGTACAATGTGATAATTTTCCCACTTTTAGTTGATGTCTTACATTTACATTTACATTTAATTCTTTTTTATATATAAACTACAAGTACCATGGCACAATTTTTGTCGACCACTCTTTGTTGTAGATTTTTTTGACTATGTCCATTTTATCATCCATATGAAATTTATTTGTCCACATCTATACCCATCTTACTATGAAAAGCTCGCACGACTTCTATTTGTCAGGGCTAACTTATTAATAAAAATTCCTATTATGTGATGTTTTTACGTACCCTAATTTATATATATTAGAGTGTGTAGCCATTTCATGAACCCTATAGTAGTTCTACAAATTATATAAAATTTGCCCCTTTTGAATTAAGTGGACCCGATCTTTTAACTCACGTAGTTTTCTAAAAACCATAAGTAATCTCCCCGGGGTACTTGCTTGTAGTCTCAACCATGGCAAAAATACACTCTAAATTTGATATTGTGCATTGCAAGTCAAAGTCATCTACCATACTCTCAAGAGCAATTGCAACTTAGCCATGGAGGCAGCTTTAGGTTTGATAATTAGGTTGTATAACAGATGTTCAAAATGATTTATAAATTTAGGTAAATAAATTGTCTAATAAGGTGTCTCTATAGTTGTCTATTTGCCTAGTACTCCAAGCCACTCCATCTTCATCGCCATTTGACTCCAATGTGGACTCTGTCTTCATCATCCTCCAAGCCAATTCTCCCTTCCAATCTATTCCTCTACCTAACTCAAGTTGGCACTTCTTTGCTCTTGTCATTTGACTATAGTATATTTTGTTCTAACATGATATTTGGCTAGAACCAAACTCTACTATTTGCAAAGTCATGATTGGTTGTTGTAAAGTACTTGATCAAGAAAAAGTTAGTTATGTGGCTTTGGTCGTTGCAAACTTTGATGAATTTGGTCTAAGTATTATGACTTGTCTTAATTATGAAGGCATACGTATGTGTGGAAGTAAATCAATGATAGGAGGTTCACGCCATTCCTCAAGGTTGGTGTAGATGACTACTCTTTATGGGTTTCTACATCCTTATGAGGACTACATTTAGGAATTTCTACCGCCAAGGTTTGTCAATTTACTCGACCTTGTCAACAATATAGTTGGGAAGATCTATAATGACATCCTCTTTCAAAACCTTGACCTACCACAACACAACTCCAAGCACATGCCTATAGAGGTCCTTGTAGATTTTTCTACGTTTACTACTAGCCATGCCAACTTCTCCAACATTCAACTACCTAACCTACTCAAGAACATCATGCTTGTCCCATTCATTTTCAAACTCATGCAATACTTACATGAGACCGAGGAATAAAAACACAATAAGACATTCAAAATAAAAAGGTCCTAGTTTCTTTTTATCTTGGCTTTCTACCTTAGACTACAAGAGCTAGAGCCAAATGTGTGACCACTTGATCATTGGCCTACAAAGCCTACTAGCCCATGTCATAGAGTTGTACAAATAGGTCTAGAATAGCACAAAGTCTTTCCTGTAGAATTGATTTGGGTATAATCTCTTTAAACCCTTAAATAAACCCTCCTAAATAATCCTAAACCTATTTACAAATTTCCTTGATCCAAATCCCTATCCTATAATTTCCATAATGACCTAGAAACTTCTATTGCTAGCTTTGCCCTAACATAAATGATGAACAATATTTTCAGATGTCTTGAAACTTTACTACAATGTAGATCAACTTGTCTAGGTAGTACTCACATAAAAATTTCACCTTGTTCTAAGATATTGTTCAATTTTGGTAGACATTTAATCCACTACTATATAAATTTTTGCCTAGTCATGACCTTTACTCTTTAGTTGTATTTTGTGCATAGTTCATGGGTAGATGCAAGAAACACCGAATGATTTAGGGAGCGTTCTGCCAAAACTGCGTTTTTTCTACCTAGTACTGCTAGTACTCGTAGTACTGCAAAACGGAGCAATCTCAGCCGTTGATCCGAAAAATCAACGGCCAGTAGTACTTTTGAGTACTTAATAATACTGAAATAGTACTCTTTGAAAAAAAATGACAGTTTGTCACAAAAAGTAGATAAAATTAAGTATAAATTAATAATAATTAGAAAATCATGAATAAAAAAAAAGTAAAAATTGGCCATTTGTAGAGACTTGATAGTGATTGCATTTCACCGAAAACTAAAAATTGAAACCATCATAAATGTTAGGAGGGCTATGGGCAAGGGACCCCTATTTGCATGCATGTTGAAGACAAAGAATTGTGTTTTTTTGAATGCCCTTTGGTGGGCACATGCCCTTCTATTGTGGCAATAGCCCAAAACAATCCTAGACGTACATCATCATTTTTGGATGCTCCACAGTACTAAAAAACCCTAAAACGCAAAGTGTGACAAATTAGGTAAATTACAATTTAATTAAAGGATTTTTTTCAAAATTTCTCAAAAGTAAGGAATTTGAGGACTTCCAAGTTAGCCATCTCTAATAAAAATTTCAAGTACATGGACTTCATTTCCCAAAAGATATGGCAAATTGCATCTCCGTCATTCCAATTGTGACGCCAAATAGTACTGGTGGTTCTTGCATTCACCCTCATAGGTCATAAGTCCATTGCCTGTCGATTGTAGCAAAGTCAACTTTCCAAAAACCAACAAATGTAAAACTTAGAACCTCAAGTGCATCTCACATGTACACCTTAAGCCCACTGAGAACCAAAAAAAACACAAGATACCAACCTTTGCCTCTAAGAAGTAGTCAACCACAACTCTAGGAGACTAGCTATTGGCTAACCCTAGCTTGACCAAACCTTAACATCAACTTCTAACACTTCACAAACTCAAAACACTGCACAACCTTTAACAATCAAAGATACCTACTTCAACTAGGACAATACACATATTAATGACAATGGATCCCCTCTTAGCATGCATAATATATATGTGTGAACCACCATAATGATTCACATTTTAGAATGTGGAAAATTTAAACAGAGTGAATTAAATTACGTGATAAGAAGTATTAGAACAACAAATTAAACCTAAACTACAAATTAAGGAGTTTTTCAATAGAATACAACAGAAAATTTGGAAAATTAGTACTAAAGTTCAAAATGCAATTGGGTAAAAATGAAGGAAAAAGTCTAGGGAAGAAATGGGGATTTAAAACTAAAAAGAAGTTAAGCAAGATTTGGTAGAGTCTTGGGTAGAATAACCAAATTAGGCTAACGGAAAAATAATGATAAAATAAAAAACCAAAATACTACTAAGTAAAAAAATGAAAGTAGAATTAAATAGAAACTCAAAAAGATAACAATCACGAACAATACCAAACCCAAATGAAAACAAAACACTAGGAGTAGGAATTTGAAATTAGAATTAAATTGCAAACCAAAAGAATAAGAAGTACAAAAAATACAAAAGTGAATTAAGAACAAAAGAGTAGAAGTAGGAAATGGAACTAGAAGTAAAGTGAAACCACCAAAAAAATAATAAATAGAAGCGAACACAAAAAAACTTAGTAAACTAAAACTACTACTAGAACACTAGAGTAGTGAGAAAAACACTAAAAAAGGGATTTTACAGTAATTTAGGGGATTTAGCACTAAATTGGCGCAGTGTTACACCAAATTGGGGCAATTACAGTAATTTAGAGCGTTTTACACTAACATAGCGATTTAACAGTAAATGAAGGTAGGATGAAAGTAGTTGGTAAAAAATAATCCATTAGGAAGTGGTAATACTCAAAATTAGGGTTTCTCTCTCTCTCCTTTCTCTTGCTAGTTTTGTGTAGATGTGTTTTGAGAGCACTATTGAGATTATGGGCATTTTTGAACTTGAATTGTGAGAAACTAAGAAAGGAAAGAATGTAGGACAATTTGTTGAGTAGGTTCACCATTTTTATGGGAAAAAAATGGGTGAAAATGGAGGGGGTTTGAGGTCAGATGGGAAAATGGTAGAGAATTAGGGAGAATTTGAAGTGCAATTTTGACTATCAACTTTGACGGGTGATTGCGGGAGTATAGAAAATTGGAAGGAGTTGGATTTTGGTAGGATGATGCACCTTTAAGTTGGCTTTCTAGAAGGTCTAGGCTCGCCCAATTTGAAGCACAAACAAAGCGTTGGTGGTCAATTTAGAGCGAGAAGGTCTGCTACCACTACAATTGAAGACTGCAACTTTGACGAGCAATTTCGGAAGATTGGCAAGGCGGATTGATCTAAAATTTTGAGAAATGATGTGCCTTGGAGTTAATTTTTCAAAAAGATATAGTTTGCCTAATTCAAAGCAAGGACAAGGATGGGGCGACCAAATCAATGAATAGAGGTTGGTTGCCTTGCTACGGTGATTGTTTGCTACTTTTGGCTGTTTTGAATTTTTTATGATGCTTTTTCCTACTTGCAAAATCATAATAAAAATTGTAATGATTAATTAGAATTTTATTTGCCCTTGTTTTGATTTAAGGGATTATGCATGTGGATTTGGTGATGTTTGGTGAATGTGTGAACTGTAATTAGTTTTTAGGACTTTAATTGGCCCATTTTGGGACCAATTTGGAGATGTTTGTTATCGTCTAGGAGGTTGCCTGAACTTCTTAAAACATGTAGTAGGTGGATGTGGTGATTTTAGAACACACATTGGGGTGATTTGGAGTGCTGTCCTAATTGGCCTTAGAGTTTTTTAGGGTAACTTGGAAGATTAAGTGATGAGGAGTCCATCGCTTGAAAGGCCAATGGATGTAGGGTTTTTATACACTTCCCCTCGGCCAACTCTAGGGATGATTTTTTCTTCACATGGGAAAAATCACTCACAATATGTCACCTCTTATGATTGTAGTCTTTCAATGACCCCATCATACTCTAGAGCATCACATATCAAGACATGAGCCGTTGCACTTTAGAAAAGGTTGTGCAATCCTATCTGTCAATCTGTATTGCCCTTCAACCAATCCAACCAAGCTTTGGAGTCACTAAAGGAGAAGACAACTTACAATCTATAATAACTCAAGATCAACATGGAGCCATACCAAAGAATGCATCTTCTCTAGGTCCTCTTAATATCTCTACTATACATAGTTGAATGAGAATCATGACCATAGTGACGTCTCCATTGGCCTATTGGAATCAATTTCAAGCAAAGAGGCCGACCAAGCATTGCCCTCTACTAATGTTGCCTCGTACCCTACGACAGTAGTATATTGTATTGGAGAGAAGACATGTTACTATCTAAGGAAGACGAGAGAGATTTGATAGTTACACAACAATGAGGGATTGTTGCCTAGGGTTTGGAGGCTTCATTCAAGGTACTCTACAATATCAAACAATAGAGACATTCAAGGCTATGAGCAAATTGGTACTCGATTGACTCTACCATGTGCCCAATGTTCATAGACCCATACTTGTAGTTTCTATAAAAAAAACTTGCATTTTAAGTGACGTTTTGTAATTTTTTCAAACAGATTTTAGGTGTGATTATTGATAAAAAAAAAAGTTTTTTTTTCCAACATCACCTAAAATCTGTCTGAAAAAATTACAAAACATCACCTAAAATGCGCGGTTCTTATAGTGAGTTTATCAATGTCTATGGCACCTACTCGATCCTTGCTCATGTCAACTTAGACAATCCTTGCACGTTGTGTATCATCTACAACTTGTTGATGCTACACACCAATAATACTAAGTGTTTGTTGCTTCTTGGTATCAAGCATTGGTTGAAAAATTTGTTGCCCAATCATGATGAGCTTTCATACTGGTATGTCAATGTCATACAACATCCAAACAAATCCTTGTAAAAATGCTTTGTAGTCAGCCATGGACATTGCGGTCTACTTTGCATTGGAGATGTTGGTTTATGTCATCTTGATGATGAGGGTGCATATGTGAAAGTGCATCTATGACGAGAAGTTCATGTTGTTTTTCAAGTCCGGTCTCGATAACCACCGTTTCTAGGTTTTCACATTCATGAAAGCTTGTGAGGGTTACATTTTGGAAAAGGCAAATGTATAATTGTTCTATACTACAAATGAGATTTTATAATACTTTGTGCTTGTAAAAAGTTTGGCACTTTTATAAAAAATTGGTAAAACAACAACTATAGATCTATTTTACTATGTACTACCAAAGACGAACAATTAAAGATTATGGAACTTTAAAATGCTAAAATTTCAAGAGTTCCTATGCAAATTTTAGTATTGTGAAAAAAAATTCTAAAGTAGTTTTTGAAAATGCAAGTTAGTTGGTGATCCAACACATCTTTGATGAAAACAACAAATGGCTAGCAATCTAAAGCATCATGGATGAAAGACACAATAAACAAAAGTAAAAATATTATATTCATGGAGCTTCAAAGCTATGAAAAGATTGTAGACAAACCAATCATCTTTTCTCTTTTTTATCGCTTCATATTTTATGGCTTTAATTGATTGTCATTTTTTGTGGCTTCAAATGATCTTACAATTGTTATATATAGCTATTGATATAGCATATATTGATAAAAAAAAATATTTATATTAATAATCTTTGATCCCGTAATGACTTCCTCCAAAAATATAGTAGCTCTAAAATTGGCTCCTCAATTTTTTATATGTTTAATCACCAACTAGGGTCTTCATTGAGTACAATTTTGATTTTGACCTTATTCATCATGGAAGATTAGAATGAGGTGGAAGCTCTTCATTGCATTACATCTTGAAATTGGAAGTCCATAAAAAATAATCCCAATCAAGTATATATTGTGTATGGATAGACAATTCAACATTAGCTTTATATGATGAATGCATAAATATGGTGTAAATTAACTGTTTATAGGCTCTACTACCAATTCCAACCTTCAAATCTTCAATGATCACTCAAAGTACTATCAATATTAAGAATTTGAAGTTGGATATGATATAATTGAATTTGTCTTGGAAAACCTTCAATTCACTACCCAATTACAATTGATACCCCATTGAAGAAGAAATTTGCCTAAAACAAAATTCACTAGTTACCTTGTTAGAGTAGTGATTTTACAAATGCCTATACAAACAAATGATCGAAGACTAAATTATATTTCTTCTGAAAAGGCCTTTTGAAAAGTTAAAAGAATTTCTTTTTAAGATTAAGAGTTGCTATTTGGTTTAGGTAAGTTTTTATTAAAGATTGAAGTCATGTTTTTATTTCATATTTCTAAGGATTTCCAACAAGTTCAAGGGGCAAGGATTATTATTTGATTCAAGTAACATTTCATGCCAAGTTAATGCCTTGCTCTCATGTTTCCAAAGTTTGTATCAATCTACCAAAGTAGAGCTAGACATTAATTTGTTAAACTTGTCATTTACTTTTTTCCAATTTAATTTCTTATTTGGATATGAGATTTGACTCCAAAGTAAAGACTTGTAGTCAACTAATGACAGTCATAAAAAAATTCTCTAATTATTTATAATATAAATAAAAAATCCTATTCTAAATTTTGCTTTAGATTGCATCTTCTATAGGCATAGCCCTATTGAAAGAAAGAAGTTTCATTCTAGATTTTCAATTGTGGAGGTCAAGAGTTTTTTATTATTACCTTAGAATTTACATTATAGTCTTAAACTATGTACTAGTTGAAAGGAACCCTTTGGATATATTTTAGTACAAAAAAAAGGAAATAGTTTTAACAAAGAGCCTCCACCAACCATAAAGTAGGGGATAATTTGGAAAGGGGGCACCACCTTGAGAGGATCAATGAGATCAATTCATGGTCATTTTCATGTAGTGATGGTAGCTACAATACACATAAAAACTTTGAAATTAAACTTGTAATTGAAGGAGAGGAGATGGTATTAACACTTAAAGTACGGAGGCCCCAAATCTCCCTAAGTCCAATTGTAACATATAGTTTAGGACCCAATTTTGTCTTCTTGCATTTTAGTGTAGTGAAAACTCCTCAACGGGTTGTATTATGACAATCTAGTATTGTATGGGTTGAAGAGTCATGTTGTTGACCACCTAGAATGTGTGTTTTCTTTGTCAAAGATGAGTTGACCAAAACCCATGTGACAAATCCTTGGATTTGTGGTTCCATTGCACCCCAAAAATGGAAAATTGGATAAGAGTCCACAAGGTATTTTTTCTTAAAGTGCCTTTTACCTTTGGGGGGAAGCTAAAGTCCTTGAAATAATTTTCAGTAAATTTTCTTGGAAAGAAGAATGGAATCGACATCTAAACCAAGTCATTTCATATTTCTTGGACCTTCATGGAATTAGTGATGAATTTTTGAAGTTGAAAACGAAGTGGTTCACTAAAACTGACCACCCCCTACAATGTACATTATATTGTCGGTACAATGAAGAAAGAAAAATGTAGCTCTCTCTGTATTAGAGGTCACTTTTAGAGCAAAATAAGTTATCTTAAATTATGTGCAATGATCGAAAGACCTCCAATGGATCATCCCTCCTTAATGTCACCTCTTTTCAGTTAAGGTGAATCAACCCATTGTGGTCAGATGACCCATTGCGGACACCTAGGAAATACCCCCGTTATGGGTTTTTTCAGTTTGCAAGATTTTGACTTCAATGCATGTCTTAGATGACAATAATGGAGTGATTATTGACTACATTAGAAAGTTTCAATTATTCAGTGTATATTCATTGTAAGAATTGACTTTTTTAGACCCCTCCATGTTAGAAAATAATATGACTCCTTTAGGTGAACAACGTGAGCATGATGGATTCAGATTTTAATTCTTCTCACTTTTTCTTACACTTGTACTAGTGTAGGAAAAAAATTGAAAATTTTTGAGCAACCACATGTGGTCAAACTCCTAATTCTAACCACAATGGGCTGTTTTACATGCTGCATTGGTACTAACTTAACTCTCCACCAGCACACCATTCCTAGTTTCCTACAGAGCCTGGCACATGGCAAACCCATTCAAGAGCAATCAACTGACAGCTTGGCAATGATCTGCTGAAGGAGGAAGCATTTGAGGTACACAAGCCGCTATTCCCATCCCCAATTCCCAATGGGATGAATATCTTGGGGCCAACTCAACTCTATTATTTAGTAAGAGGGGCACATCTTTCCCAGAGAGTTGCCCTTGTTTCACAAATCAAACCCACCCACGTGGAATGATAATTTTCCAATGAAAATTGTGAATTTTGTGAATTTTGTGAATTTTTGAAGTAGTCCACTACTAGTGAAATGACAAAACTGCTACTTATACAGTGGAGTCATGAACGTCCTATAAACAACCCACAATCATCTTCCCATGTATCCAATAGTACTTAAGTATTCACCATTAAAGAATTAACCCCAAAGTGACAAAGAGGACAGAAAGTGTCCTCACACAGTTAAAGGTCCAGTTCAGAGTGCTGTAAGTTTTGCGTCCAATTTCCAAATTCAATAAAACTTGTTGGAAATGTTGCGTTCTCCCCTCTAGTTTGTATGATAAAATTTTCAGATCAATCCAAGATTTATTGATATTTTGGATGCCAATCGAAGTTCACAACTTCAATTTGAGTTCACCAAAGTGCATTTTAGGGCTGCAACTTAGGGGCCTTGTATCTCCTTCATCCATTGCTCATTTTCAATAAAATTTGTTGGGTTGTGTTCCCCTTGAAGTATAGTTATTGTGGTAAAGTTTTTATGTCAATCCAAATTGTTTTGAATGTTTGGGACCAATTCAAAGTTCAAAATCCTGCCATTTGGAGAGTATAGTGAACTTTGGCGGCTTGTATCTTCTTCATACAAAGTTTATTTTCAATAATTCTTTTTGGAAAAGTCGCGTATAATAGTCTTGTTTGTGTGGCTAAAATTTCATGTCAATTCAAGAATTAATGAGTGACTGAGAAGCATTCTAGTAGAAAGAGGTTCACCTTTAGATGTTTTTTTTGCAATTTTTCTTGTTGATTTTTGACATTTCAAGGCCGTTTTGTAAACACAATGAGTCAATTGAATGAATTTTTTTTCCACCAATGTGTTTGTATACTAGTTTTGAATCATTTTGTAGTGTAAAGTTTTTACATTTGAGTAGGTTTAGAAATCAAATTCCACCTCCAAATGTGTTTTTGGGAAAATTTCAGCATCCATTTTCAACACTAAAACATTATGATCTTGCAATCTATGAGGTCAAATGACTTCAAATTTTCTACATGTCCTCTACAACATGTACACTACAAGATTGTACGGTTGAGATTTGTATAACTTGAAGACATTTAGATCCATAAAGCTTCAAAAGCAATGATGTTTTTGAACCCCAGAAATTGAATGTCACTTTGGGGTTAAAGTTAAGTTAAGTTTTGGGTACCAAGTTAGGAGAAAGCTTACAAGTGGAGATCATCAAACTACTAAAGTAGAGCATCTCCATCCAGACATTGAGCATGAAAACAAGCACGCCAATTGCTCCTTGGCATGTGACTGTTTTGAGAATGGCCTTTGCCTTGTTTTCATGCCCCCCACCAACATGCATCCAGCGACATGGCTCCCCCAAGCACAGTAAGATTAATGAGCCACATCTAGGTTCCAACATGGCTGGGAATTCCTCTTACCAACATAACGTCAAGAAGTTCTTGGAAAAAATTGGGAGCTCTTTTGAGTGACAAAGTTTGTTGCATGTTCTACTTGCATGCCCACTCCCAACCCGTACTATAACAAAAGTTGGTAAAAAAAAAAAAGCTCAAAATTGAGTGCGTTTTTTTTTTCTTCACAGTCGTGCACACATTGCCAACAACTACAGTTGACTTCTTTTTGGATTATTCCAATTGCCAATTTTGGAAAATTTCAGGACATGTAATATACCATTGGAAAGGTATTGAAAATATGTTGTGCCACAGTGGAAATGCTTGTGAGGCTGCTGAATGTGCTGGAAGCCGACTTGCAATGGATGCCACACCTAACTTTGAGAGGTAGGGTAAGTCGGCTTTCGTTAACTTAAGTTAGTACCTGGTATGGTAGTGCTCCGCCATACTCTTGAGAGGACAGTCAGGGACTGCATATGGGCTTTAGTTGGTTCTTCATGATGTGTCTCTGGGTCTGCAGCACGTGCATGGAGACAAATTAACTGAAAGCTTCAATCTTCACTTGCCTTGCCTTGCGAGGGATGATGGACGGAAGGACGGACGGATGGACGGGGAAACAAATCAAAGACCAACTAGCTCAGGTCTCTCTCTCGGGTGGTGGGTCTCTTCTCCCTTGCCAAACGCCACTATCAGATGCTCCTGCAGTAAGGGAGTCTATTGCTGTAAATGCAACCCCTATCTAGGAAGGGGTGACATGTTGCTTAAAATATCTACTACTATCAATGATGAGTTAGGTAAGCTTCAATGGTTGCTTGAAGAGCAGACTACCTTAAGTTCAGTGCAGTGGAGTGGTTTGCTTCTTCAGTATCCATGTCGATCTGATTGCGTTGCGCTTAAGTTAAGCTTCGTAGGGTGGACCACCGTGGAGTGTGGACCACTTCTCCACCCTTGGTCCTTTGCTCGCTTGCTCCCTGCCTGGCTCCGGCACTTCATGTCTCTCTGCTTCATGGCAAAAGTTGCCTTCACTTGCAGGCTCTCTGGTGTGCAGACCAATCATTGTCTTCCTCTCCTCGAATGGAATGGAATGGAATTAAATTATTTGGGGGCATATAGATTAGTTTTCAGGAGACAGGTGGAAACACCCTCCTTTCCACCCACCTTCTATAACTTAAGAGTTTTTGAAATGACACACATTCATTTGAATGGCCGGGGGAGGAAATCCCTGGGCCAACACTTAATTGGGGGGATGGGAACAAGTGCCGTACATGTCCTTACAAATAAACTTACTATGCACTCAAAATGGGCAGCACAATCAAAATCACGGCCATGAGAATTCCCCAAAAGACTTACACACCCACGTGTAGACATACGGATACATGAGTATTCATACATATGATACATAGATATGTGAATCTATTGTATCAAGTACACAGTGTCAAGGACCTTTGTCACGATTCCTATCACAAAAATCTATCATGTTTTCATTCAAGAGAATTATCATCAAGTTGTTTCATCCAATGTTGACGATGAAAATGGAGAGCACAACGAGTGAGGATTCATTGCAATTTAGAGTTGCTAGTATAGGTCTATATACATGTGGATAAATGAATATACATGTGGGACATACTAGGAATACGTCTAGATATGGTTAAATATACCATATTTTGTTTTTGAACTTTGTCAATGATTCTAATATATTATTCATGAAAAATTTGGAAAATTCTTCAATATTGAAAAAGATTGATTGCCTATAATTTTGTGACATGTGTCCCCCTTTGCATCCTAGAAAATCAACTTTGGATGGCACATGGGGAAGTGTATTGAACACATCACTTTGTGCGGAAATATTGGCCACCCCATTCAAAATCACTGCTTACGTGACACCTAAAAGTTCCCACATCCTAGAAGTCAATGTGTCTTTGTCAAAATTTATTGTAACTTTCAAAATTGATATGTTTTTATATTTGAATTGAACTACAAAATGTAGCTTAAATTTTATTTTTCTTACTCCATTTTGAAATTTTGGAACTATCTAAGAATTCAATGAATTACTGCAATTCCAAGCTTAATGTGTTAGAATCCAATTAGACAAAATTATGAGTTTTTCAAATAAAACTCCCTCCATCACAAAATAAATCCACAGTTTTCAAATATACTTGTCCCAAATTAAATTCAAAATTGACTCTCCGCAACTTCACGGACA
This sequence comes from Rhytidiadelphus loreus, assembly GCA_947034895.1. Lineage (NCBI taxonomy): Eukaryota > Viridiplantae > Streptophyta > Bryopsida > Hypnales > Hylocomiaceae > Rhytidiadelphus > Rhytidiadelphus loreus. The sequence goes on along the minus strand of OX344761.1, from coordinate 47,310,840 downwards.
ACAATTGAAGCTAGTTTGAACACCTTGAAGCAAATGAATCTATGGATACCACACTCTAAAGACTATATAGCAATTCAATCCCAACAATGGGAATCAAAATGCAACCTCTAACCAATTAAAGGTGAAGAATTTATCCCACAACTATACAAAAACTGCTACTAATGAATCTCTTGTTGAGAATTTCCTGGACTTGAATCACATGACATTGTTGGAATTAAATACAAGGGACATCAATGGACATCATTGCACCAACATTTCTTGGAGAATAATCAAAATTAATACCACTATAGCAATTTCCAAAAGGGAAAACTTATCGATTTTGCCACATGTTTTCAACATGTGCCACGTCATTGTTGACTTCCATTCTTTCACGCCTACTGGAGTTCACATTAGAGGCGATTTAGGTCCTTTCAAGGGTTGTGAGTTCTCCTGGGTTAGGAACAACCCTATAACACTTTGCAGCTGCTACCTAACGTGGCAAGGCAACTGCCACGTCAATTTTTTTTTTAAATTTAAAAAAAAAGCAACTTATTCTTTCATTTAAAAATTAAAAAAAACTAACAGTGGCCGTTCCCGGACTGTCGAAGGAACAATGCCAGGAACAAGCATGAAATGGCCCTCCCCTCCCCCCCAATCTCTTCTAATGGTAGAAGCTACACAATCCTTTGAAAAGAGGAGCTATTTACACACTAATCTATCCATTTCTAGGAAACTTCAGATTTATTTCAGAATGGAGGGAGTGTTTTATAATTTGACAATGATTTTTGAATTCTAATTAAAAAAATGTTCTTTTTCACATTCTAACCATTGTTTTCAATAAAAATCCCACATTATTCCTCTCTCTCTCTATTTTTCAAAAAATAAGTCTATTACCACATTTTCAAACTTCATTTGCAAGTAAATTATGAATGTGATATTTTGTATTTATTTTTCAAAGATTTTATTACATAATTTCTATTAGTCTTCAAAAGTTTTCATTTTTATGTGGAAATTTGAGATTATTGTGAATTTCTATATGAAAAGTGGAACAATTTATATCAAATGCAATTGATGATCAAAAAATTTGAAAATTTCTCCACATGTTTATAATATAGTATAGAACATCAAGATGAATTTTTTTTACAACCGTATTATTTTACAAGTAGGAAATCAGAACTCCATGCTCATTGCTTTTAATAAAATTGCTTTTGATAAAATTCTAGTAACAACCTGTAGGTTGGTTTAACCAATTTTTGAGTGACCTTTGGGGATTTAGTATTAAAAAATATAAGGTCTACTTTGTGATGATGGGGTCCATTTGAAGTTACAACTAAAAAATGGTAGAATAAAGTCCAAATGAAAACAATGAAAATTTGAAACCATGACAAAAATAATGGAATTTCAAAGTTATCCCTCTCTTTTACACTTGACCGGTCTAGTTGATTAGTGTAATGACTGGATGTTTTTTTGGAAAGGGATGGACTGTCCATAGAAGCTGTAACACATGTCCGTGGCATTGTTTTGGTCCTTGGACAAAACCAACATAAACTAGCAAGACTACCAGTATTTGAAAAGCGAGGGACTACATAATTAACTGGAAATTAATGCACAAAGTAACAAGGAATTAGCAAATACAAAAAGTGAATAGTAGGAGCAAAGCTTTGTTGTACAAAAAGAAATGAAAAACAAAGGGAATAAAAAAACTGAGTGCAAAGGCAAAGCTTTGCCATTAGTGGGGACAAAACACAAATGATGCACTAAACACAATAAACTTTTGACTAAATCACTTATTGTGTAGGTCAAGACTTTAGGGGGATTTTTTCCAAAAGAATGGGAAATTCTGTACAAGGGGATAGTACAAATTGGTTGGTACAACGTAATGACAAAAGTTTTTTAAAAAAATCAAGAAAATTCAATGAATGTTAGTAAGCTAAAATACAAGACACAAATGGAAGTAGGCAAGACTCAAAGGTATCTCTAAGTCCTTCAAGACAAACTTCAAGATTCTAGCAATGAGCAAATTTGCTCGATAACACAAAGTAGACAATGAATTGGCCAAACTAGTCAAATACGTAAACAAAATGCCAATGGATTTGGTAAACAACAAAAGAAAAAAAGGGTGTCAAGTGAGAGGAAGGAGTGACCTTTTCTACTCTTCCCAAGGTCCCTCCTTTTCTCTAATTATTTTCTAATTACTACAAATTACTATTATAATCGAATCTATTGTTGGATCCTACCTAAATTTTGGAAAAATCTTCACATATAAACTATGCCATTGTCTGTAGAAGGACCAAATTAGCTTGGGGATCTTGCACAAGTCAGTGAATTGAAAATCAAAGGAAATGTAAAAATCTTAAATGATGGAATTTGCATTTTCCAAATTGGACTTTCTAGGAGTGTCTAGAGACTTTGTGGGAATAAAAAAAGATTATTCTTTGACCTTGTTTGTTTGTTACAAGCTTTTAGAACATTGGTCAAAGCCTCAAACTTTCTAAAATTACGCCAATATTTGATGTTGGCACATGTTGGTGTTAGAATGCCTTGAAACTTGTTAGGGCAAATTACTAGCACAAAAAATTCTAAAAATTCTATCCTAATTTTTTATGGAATTTTACCACCACTTGAATAATTTATTGGAATTTTCCATTGTTGGTTCCAATAGTTGACATTCCATAGAGTCATGCAAGAAATTTTCAAATACTACATGCAAACTTATATTCTTACTCTACACTTTTCATACAAAGACTAATTATAATTATTTCCTTTAATTTCCAATGGAGAGGGAATCTTCAGATTACAAGGGGATTTAGATGAACTAATTTTGCTGGTGAACTCTTGGTGTGTTCTTATATCAAAACACCTCTCTTTGATCTCCGTTCATTTGTCCCTTGTCCTACTTGAATTTTACAAGTCAAGTGCAAATCTAACTTTATACATATCTCTCAAACTAGATAGCCATGTTTGGTCACATGAATCTTAGATCTAGTTTTGTTTATATTCTAAATTAAAAAATTTGCTATTATTTTGCCAATAGGGCTTGAATATCTCTCAACCTCTTAGTCTACTTTTCAGACACCTATTTTAGATCCTAAAAATAAAAAAATTGGAGTGTTTAAGGCACTCAAAACTTCTAACCTAAATGAATTATTGTATTAGTAGGGACTTCTATTAATTATAGTTTAAACACTTTTTTTATGACTTTTTGGCTATAATTTTTATTAAAAATAAGCAAAAGCAAAAAAAAGTTTCTTAGACCCAAATGACAACTTTAGGGCTCATAGTTGGTTGTAGTTTTCAAGAGCTAAGAGGCAAAAGGAGGTTATGGTGTAGAGACAAGAAGTAATTTGAAGGAACTCAATTCTAATTGTTTGTAAATCATCTAATTGTAGATATGCATATGTCAATTACAGATCAATTATAGAGTAGTTATAGAACAATTGTTGAATAGTCATAGAGTAATTGAATAATAGACATGAAAAAATAATTGATTTGTTATAGAACAGTCATTAAAGACACAATGATGAGAATGACGTGGCAACTACAGATTGCAACTACAACTACTAAAGATGAATTATCGGACTTTCATCCCTTTCATTCAAAGTTAGGGTTTAGGTCATCCACCCTTCTCAAGTAATATACATGAGTCATGCATACATGCCATTGGGGGAATGCTGGTATGTGAGTGGGAAGCCATTTCACCGCGTTGCCTGTTTGGTGGAGAAGGAGGAATAGAATTGGTGCGTACCTATCCTATTCCATCTTCACCTGACGAGCACCCTCCGATTCGAGCGGGTAAAGTCGTTCGTAGGAATAATAAAGCGCCTACTACAAAGCACCAGAACAACTGTGCTTCTGCTCTCACTTTGAATGCACGCATTCAGAAGGTGACAATGGTTCCTCATCCGGGATTTGGTTGCATAGTTTCTCTGAATTCAGGGACAGAGGCTCGGAATGAGAATTATATGCTCACCATTTCGTCTTTTCCAGAGTGCAACTGTCCAAATTTCAAAGAGATGAAACTGAGTTGTTTAGGTAAGCGTGGAAGTTGGGCAAACTGTAAGCATCTTTACTACATTTTCACTGTAATTTGTAATCTACAGTGTACGTTAGATGTCTTCATCCATGCTGCTAGTTTTAGCTTCAATGAAGTGAAGCAAGTATTACTTAGTGGGGTACTTAATCATTTGAAATCTACTTAGGGTTAGGTTCTTTTAGATTGGAATACTCCATGTTTTAACACGTTTGTCTTTTATTCATCAATCAAAATATAGTGAGACTAAAAGGGCCACTATTTGCATTTTACTTCATTGAGCAGACCTACGGAAGTCACTGGTATTACTTGTACTTCATGCATGAACCTATTTACCCTTCCCTTATCAACCTTGTCAATACATTTTCTTGTTGCCCATGACACATGCGTTGAAAATTATATAATTTGTTTGTTAAAATGGTTGAAATTACAATTTTCTAAACCTCAATCCAACATGGTTAACAACTTACCATCTCTTCATGTCAATTTTGTTGAATTTACTCAACCATCTCTCTATATCGTCATCAAGACTTACTTCCATGTTAACGAACTTTTACCTCTACTTTCATCCATTTTATTCATCCACTAATTCGTCTATTGTCATCCATTCTGTTCATCCGTTCATTCTCCTATTTTCAACCATCTCTTTCATTTGTTCATTCACCTACTTTCATCCATTATATGCATGCACTAATTCTTCTACTTTCATCCATTTTGTTCATCCATTCATTCTCCTACTGTCACCCATTTTTTTCATCCATTTTTTCATCCATTTATACTTTCATCTACTTAAACTGTCATCCATTTTTTTCATCCATTATTTCATCCATTCCTTCTTCTACTTTCATCCACTATTTCCATCCATCCGTTGATCCACTGTCATTCATTGTTTTCATCCATTTTTTAAATTTCCTTTCAACTACATCCCTTAGACTTTTCCATCTACATTTTTAGAAATCCCTTCCAAAACATCAAGCAACTTTCAACCAAAATCCAGCGTTCTCTCCCCAAATTTTAGTTAGACTTTAATCCATTCAGATGTTTTTTCTCATCATTTGTCTCCTTCCTCACCAAGATCTATGCTCCCCGCTCTCCATTTTCCGCTCCCTGCTCACATACTAGCAACGTTGAAATCCTCTTATTTCATGTTTCTTATTAGAAGAAAATTGAATCCAAGAATGGGCCATTTTCATAGTACAAGAATTTGGATGGGAAAGAGCCTTCTCAACTGACTAGAGGGTCCAAAAATTGTATGATGGGCTCAAAAGTACGTCATAATTATCCAAGTCATGTGGCCACTAGGTTCATGATGGCTCATTATAGCTTAGTCATGGAAGATGGCTAGCACATGCCTCTCACAAGTTTTGACATGCCAAGTGACCACTATTAATCTTTAGTGTTCCTACATGGTAGTACTAATGATAATGTGAACCATCTTATACTCACCTCAATTAGTATTAAAATTAGTGAGAAATCTCAAGGCCCCTTCTTGGGTTCAATTTCCTTCTAATGGTGTTCCCAAATCCCAAATAACTAATCAATGACTACACTAGTCATACACACAACTACTACATAATCAACATGTGACTACCAAAATAAGTAATAATTAACTGATAATACATATTTTAGTCATGCAAGGGCAACCTATGACCTTCTAATATTTAAACAAAAGTAGGCCAACCAACACCATCAACCTCATAAATGCCTTAACAATAATTGGTTAGCTCTTGCCATGTTGGAAGACACACAACACATCAACCATGCATCATCATCAATTTTGTCCACGTCTACTTTAGCAACCATATAAACAACAACAATCAATAAACTTTCACATTAATAAAAAGATAAGCAACAACCACATAGTCCTAAATGACTCAAGTGTTCTATTTAAATAATTGGTCCACAATGACTCTAATTAAAAAGGATTGTAGTCTTTGTTAAGTTATAGTTGTCTTGTATGACTCTAAATGCAGTCTTTTACCTCAATTATTGATAGTTCTTTTTCTACTAGGTGTGTTGATTAAACATGTATCTTCTTTGTATTTTCTTTGGTGTAATTACCTTGTTCATTTTTAAAAGTCTCATGTACATGTAATTGTATATAGAGCACATGGTCAAAGGTAAACACAATTCTTTGGTGTACTACACATACTAATGCACGTCACTTAATTGTTTATACTGCAAAACTCACAAGCAAGATGTAGTTGAAGCTCACAACTTTTAATTTTAATTTCAAGGGGAACTTCAATTTGAAAATCTATGTGTGTGGACGTAGAATTCTACCGTAGGTTGCATGGTTTCAAATTAAGCACAAAGCATCAAATCTATGTGAGACAAGAAGCCTACACTATAGAGGCCCTTACTTACTAAGATATGAGAGTAACATATGTTAATGGAGCCTTACGTATTCATCTAAGTGGATTAGAATTTGAAAGGAAAGCATGTACTATCTCCCAAAATTAATTATTCCTAAACCATACTTTGTAAATCTAGGAGAATTTGGCAAAATCCATTGCTGCACTCTAGTGGATGACTAAGCATGAACAACACATTTGTTCAAAAGAATATGCACTGGAAATGACAATCAAAACATATTTTTTTATATGAAAAAGCACAAAGATTACTTAGAACACTATATTGCATGAGGTGCAATTGTCAAAGTTGAATTTGTTATAGTTATAAAAATGTGAAGCTACAATAAACCAAAATCTTTCACTATTACTTGTCCATGTCTATTGAATGAAGAAATCTAGAATGCAATGCGTGTCATTGCAAAGGTTATAACAATCTACACTAATAAGACTTACTTTGAACATATTTATTCTAAGGTGGGCCATTTATCCAAACTTTACAGATCTTCTTAATATGACTTTAATACAAGCGAGTATTATAAAATTGAAGAGTGCCCAACTTAACTGAAAGTTTCAAACATCTATGTTTACAACCATAGACATCAATCACATTGTCCCATTCGTCTTTGCAAGCGTTGATTCTACTAGTGTGCACATTAAGCGTTTGCTTCTTGAGATTGAGGTCCAACTAGAGGATCTATTGTTGAGCCATGATAGTGTCTTGTACCAATACACCAACATCATGCAACAATCTGATAGATCTCCATGTAGGCTCTTCATTATTGCATACACCATGAACATTGTATTCTATAATCCATTAGAGACATTGGTTTATGTCATCTCCTTAATGAGGGCGCATGTGTAGAAGTGCTTCTACGATGAGGGGAAGGGGTCACTTTGTTCTCCAAGGCCAATAACGGCAACCATTCTTTTAAAGCTCCAACATGTGTGAAAATCTACAACTCCACCTCCCACCTTTACAAAAAAACTCATCATTTCTTGGAACCATATCTCTAATATTTTCAATAATAAAAGATTGAAACCTTGAGTGGGTTGTTACTAGTAGTGCAAAGAAAAGTAGAACCCTAGTGACCTTTGTGTATACACAATTGTATTGTAGGCACTCCAAGAGCGTCAAATTATTGGTCATGAAAGACAAAGTGGTGAGACTATTGATTTGTATTCAAGTCAACTTTTCGAACTTGTTAATGGCCTCACCGCCTAATGACATTGCAACAAAGCAACCTCAATCAATACCAATACCTTTTGGTGTCACATTTCTTGAAAACTTGAAGCGCCCCAATGCAAAACCACTTCATCAAACCCTAAATTTAGTTGAATATAGAATCTTATAACCTTTTGATGAGAGTGTGGACAAGTAGAGTTACTTTAATGCATAGTCAAAGAATATCTTTCTTGGCGTGAAGACAACTCAAAAGAGACATGCTTCTGAAGCATGAAGTAGAGACTAGAATGGTGGAAGGGTGTATAACAAAATAATTGGAGCTCCTTTTAAATTCTTCCGTGGGTTCTAAATGGGCATGACCATTATTGAGGCTTTGAAACGGACCAATTGGAGTTGCTCTAAGATAGAGACTCCCGAATGTGCCTCTAACCCGAAAGCATCACCTTCATTGGATCTACATCCCAGATCTACATCTAGTTAATCAATATCTACTTCCACCACATAAATGATTTAGAACATTGGCCCAAAGAATCTTTTAGCCTTCATAACTTTTGCAAAGAATACCCAAATGAACATTTTTTTTTGGTTCATTGAAATCCTCTTTCATTTTTCAACAAGAAAACATAAAAGAATTAACCTAGTCTACTAATAGTGTCGTTCAAATTCTACAGGTATTCTGCAGATTTAGTTATTGAGTTCCAAAGACATGGCCAAAGCTTATTGGAATCTTGAAGTAAGCTCAGGAATCTTGGAACATGAAGTGAATCCTAAATTCACGATTCACCTCATGGGGCTTTGAAGTTTAAGTTGTGCCTTCTATTTAAGTTACTCTCACATATGATCCCCATGTCCCCACTCCCCATTATTAATGGACCCGTTTTTTGATTCAATTTTGATTCAATTTTTCTAGGCTTTCGAGCTCTTCAGTCAACCCTAACTTACCACACAAAGCATTCATGCTCCAAGTGTGCAAGTTCGGTGGCTGTGGAAATTTGTGAAACCAAGATGTAAGTTAAGTTACAGTAGAGAACTGGACCAGCCAGTTGAAGATCCTGTTCCTCAATCAATTCAATGCTGATCATCTTTGAAAATACTTGCAGTGTTTTGTTCTTGTTTTTTTACACAAATAAAGGGTCATAGGCTGATAGCAGTGTTTTTGTAGGCCCCAAATGGCCAAGACGCCCTTGCAATTTTATATTTATTTTTGGCAAAAAATGAAGAAACTTCATTGCAGGGAGGAGCAGCACAAGGCCTTAGTTAGACTGGGTTGACACGCCCTTGGAATTGACCTCTTCTCTTAGAAATCCAAACACATGGAAAAAAACACCCAAAAAACAACTTGTAATTAATTCCTAGAGAACAAGTATTGGGTCATTGAATGACTAATTGGAAGTTAAAGCAAGTTTGTATAAAGTCAGTTTCGAATGAATTTTTATGAAATTTTTATACATTGCGTGGATAATACTAGTAGAAACATGCCTAAGTAGAATATACTTGCCTTGTCTCATTTAGCTTATTATTAAGTGGCAAGTTACACCAAGCACGGATCTTAACCCTTTACAACCCAAGGTGATGTAAAGGGATGCAACCAAATTCTTGACCTACAATTTGAAGTACACATATTTTTGTTTATACATTAAATATTTTAATCATTAAACTGTATAGAATTGCACATATTTAAGAGACGCATCTATTGCAAATTTTTTATAGCTATTGTACAGTGCATACTTGAAGATTATAATATTTATACAATGCATATTTAACCCCTAAAGTTCCTTGACTATATTTTCACCCAAAATACTCTCAAACTACGATTTCTAGTACAAGTACCAAATTTTAGAAAAAAGAACATTTTTGGACACATGTAACCATAGGACCTTGTAGTACCAAGTTTGAGAAGATGTGGGAAAAATTTCAAAAATTTCCACGGTGTAGATTGCAAGATATTAGCGTTTCAATTGACAAAAATCTTTTGAGGGGCCTTGCAAAAACAAGGTAGGTGCACTTTACAAGGTCACATTTGTATGAAAAGATGTTCAAGTTGGTGGTGCTTCTTTGGGTTCATTCTTTAAGGCAAGTTGGCTACATGTTTGAAAAACTTCAAATCATTTGGAATTTTACAATGTATAAGAAAAAAATAGTAAGTAGAAAGAAGTAGAGAATGATTCAAAATACCAAATTGTTAAGAATTTTGTTATGGAATTGAAAAATGCCAATCCCAATGGTTGTAGTGTTGTAATAAACAATCTACATACTATAATTTTATATGTTTTTTAAATAATTGAAAATTGAGTTAAATAAAAGAACTTAAAAGTTTATTTTATAATAGGAAATCTAAAACCCGATCTAAAACTACCCACAAACTAAGACTCCTCATAACTTTCATCTCATTAATAAAAATGGAATGATGAAAAGATTTCCACATGTAATTAAATCTAGAAAATCAATTTCAAATTTTTGTTTTTGAGAAAAGTGATTTTTTCTAATGTGCTCAGACTATTGGGCAGTGAAAAAAACTATGTATCATACAATAACTTTTGAATAATGTAGTCAAAAGTTATGGAAATTGTTGGGCCTTAGAGAAAAACCTCGTCTACATGTTGTGTGAAAATTTCAAAGAAAAAAAACAAAAATTCCATTTGTAGTGAGTTGACTAAAATTGCTATGTTGCCCCAAACCGCAATTTGGTCTTTTAGGGATTAAATTGGGAATAACAAGATTTTAAAGTTGCTTTGATTCAATGAGCAATAGGTGTGAGGAGAAAAATTCAAAATTAAAGGTGAACCAATTTACCTATGTGTGCACTTGATAGCTCAAATATCACACATTTCACACTTGTTGGTGCATCCTACATAATTTTTAGTGATTTTTGGATTTCATGGATGTTTGACACATACAAAAATGAAAGAAATGTACAAAGAATATCCACTTATAAGAAGTTTGGGGTCAACATCAAGGTGTGGAAAACTAAAGACATAGGAATAAACAATAATGTCATTAAAAACATTAAAAAAAATTTGCCCTTGAAATACCAAATTGTATTGAGAATTGTATAGTTACAAATATCTAATTATGGTACAACTTCCTCAGTCTATGATCACTTTGTGTGACAAAACCCAATCTCATGTCTTTGCTATGTCTTCTTCATCCTTCAAAAGTTGAATATTATATCCAATTATATTTTCATGACCACGTACATGTCTTTTATAATATTCATCAATTTTTTTCTCATAACTATGTACATACACAACAAACTCTTCTATACAATCATGTAGTCTTAGAATTTTGCATATCCAAATCATGATTTGATTTTTGCATATTGTGTGCACAAACTATACCCAATCCGAACTTCATAGTTACTTTGCATCCTAATTCTATTGTAAATGGATTTGCCACTGTGCTACAATTTATAAACTCCTAGTGACCAAATAGTAGTCACCTAGGCTATAAAGGACTAAAGCTTAGTCTATTCGTGCATGCTTTCTACTAGTGCATATATTCACTCTTTGCAAGATATAATTTTTTTCATAATTGGGTTCCTAGATCAAAAGTTATATTACCTTCAGTTTTTAAAGCTCGGGGGGATCATTTAGAGTGTCCATTAGAAACCACGTGCGAACAAAACTTTGGACCCCCTATATACTTTTTGAATTTTAAATAAAACAAAATTAAAAAAATATGAATAGATTTTCCTACTTTGAAAGTTTATGTTTTGAATTATTGATATTTTTATTTGTTAATAATAATTAGTTACAAATTTTTGAAGTAAAAAGATACGGTGTAGAACTGAAAAATAACTTCACACCCCTATATTATATAAGAAAAAATTGTCTAAAAAATGAACAAAAAATTCCTAAAAATAACTCATTATTGAAAGCTCATTTGGAGTTGAATATTGACTCAATGGTCATCTAAATGTGTCCTCTATAATTATTTGAGTTGAAAAACATGCCATTTTAGTTCATTTTCAACCTCTTCTAGAAATCATTTCATATTTTATTTGAGTTGGAAATTTTGGCAATAGAAAGCTATAGTCATTATTAAACAATGTTCAAAATTTTAGGTTGAAATTATAGTTTATTAGAAACCACTTGTTTGCACGTGGTTTGTTATAGTAGAACTAAGTGCACCCCCGAGTTTTAAAGTAAAGCATGCAAATTTGGGCAATCAATATTCCTCTTCTATTTTTGAAACTTGACAAGTATGTAACCAAAATGATACAAGGTAGGATGACTTATTGTCATCCCTTTTGTTGTTGCACATATTTACACAAACTGGATTTATAAAATAATTATTTGCATTAAAACAGTAAATCAAAAGATTTTTTCACATGTATTTTAGGCAACTCATTTTATAATTAGAAGGGATAAAAATAAACATTCTAGGTGGTCATGGCAAAAGCATATGGCTTTCCATTTATGTCATCTAAGGGATTCTTCTCACTAATTTAGATTCCAATTAGGTTTTTCTTTTGAGATACAAAACTATTCTTGTGGTTAATATGTGATGCTAGATTTGAGGGGATCAGTCACACTAAATCACGATTATAGTCGTGTATTGCAAAAAAAAATTGATTCTAATATGGCTCTTTCAACTCCCTACATGGTTAATTGCAATAGAAATCTAAAAGCTTCCCTCAAGATTGTGGAATAATGAACTAACCTTTTGCCTTGCATAGAATTGTATGGCAGGTTTTATTGAAGTCATTAAATTGTGATCTTTCAACCAAATTCCAAGTGAATCCTTTCAACCTAAATTCCACAATAAGTTGTCATAATGCAATCCATTGTACAAACTCTATAGGATTATAGGTTAATCCAAAGTTCATATAGAAAACATATTTTTCAAAATTTGACCTTTGAAAACTTACTTTTCAAAATTAACCTATTAAATTTGTTTTCTTATGCAATCTTAATCAACAAACTAAATTTCACCTTCAAAACCAAAAGATCTATTTTGGAAAAATCATTTTGTGTGCTCTTCATTGTTTTATATAGTAATTAATTGAAAAAATTTGGTTATAAAATTTTAAAACATGATTGTAAGAATATGTAGGATTGACTTCATTTGTATAATTGGATACAAGATTTAATACATGACAAATTAGAACAATGGTGCTTTTTCTCATAGTCATTTCCCTAGTTTCTAGTAGTGATCATTTAAGAGCGTATTGCCTTTTTAGGGAAGCTAAACCCTTTGAAACAATTTTCAGTAAATTTTCATAGGAGAAAAAAGGAATTGACATCTAACCCAAGTCATTTTGTATCTTTTGGACCCTCAAGGATTTAGTTACAAACTTTTGAAGTTGAAACCCAATGGTCACTAAAAGCAACCACCTCATTAGAGGAGTTTTGGGGTTCGGGAGGGCCGTTTCAGGCCTGTTCCCCCGACCCTGTCCCGCTGGCAGATTGCAGGAACAGGCGCTGTCATATATATATATATTTATTTATTTATTTTAAATTTAATTTAATTTTTACGTTTGAAATGCAAAAAAAAATAGATTTTTTTTTTTTTTTTTTGGTGGGTGACGTGGCAGTCTCCAATCCACGTCACCCAGACCAGGGAACGGCTGCCGCTGCTGTTCCCCCGCTGTTGGCAGCCAGGGGAACACGCAGCCCTCCCCGACCCCCAAAACTCCTCTAATGCTTGAAATGTACACTATTGGTACATTGAAGAAAGCAAAATGTACCTCTATATCAGGATCGATTTTAGAGCATACTACCTTATTGAGCTTACTTGTAATCTTCTTAGAGTCTAATGTAGTGAAAACTATAAAAGGTTGTCACTACAAGGAAACCACATTTTAATGACTAAAGGTTATGACAACAATCAAGTATAAATGGTCAAGTTGACTATCACCTTTTGTGGTCATAAGTGCAATCACAATGAATAGGTTGTTAGGTTTCCTAAGGGCTATTTTCACTAGAAGAAAACTGTGTTAAAATCCTTGAAAACATGTCACCTTGTTTATGTTGAGTTCCCGTTTCAAAATGCAGTCAAAACGTAGAAAAACGCAAAAAAAGCTTTTTTCTGCGTTTTTCTACTTTTTGATTGCGTTTTGAAATGGGAACTCAACAAAAACAAGGTGACGTGTTTTCAAGGATTTTAACACGGTTTTCTTCTAGTGTTTCTTTCTAAAAGCAAGTTCTTGACAATTTTAGGACCCTAGTTTGAGAACCTTGCAAAACACGTCAATAGTTATATAACTACACTTTCATCTCCAATTATTCAATAGTTATCAATTTTATTGTTTCTAGTCATGCTCATTTCTTAGCTATTACATGATTGCATTTTATAGAATACTTGTCTTCTATGTATAGAAACTCCAAAGTTGGAAGATTTTGAAATGCATCTTTTTGAAGATTTTTGAAATGTATATTAATAATAGAAACCAATTCAAATGAACAAAAGAATTTGAAATCTACATCCATAGGACATTTTGTCAATTGAATTGGTTTTTTCATGTACACTCACTAGCTAGCATCAATGATACTTGCAGAAATCTACTAGAACCTCTAAATCTATGAAAATACCTTAAATCTTTAAAAAATCCTACATTCTTAAAAAATAATAGGATCTATGGTACATAAATCCTCACTAAACTATTGAAATACCTTTGAATCTACAAAAGTTGTCTAAACCTATGTAAAACTCCTTTACATACACCAACTACGTCTATATTCGAATATCTACATCTAAAGCCATATACAAAAGAGACAATCACATCTACAAGTTCATTCAATAATGCCACACCAAGTTAGCGAAAAAATAAAATGTTGAAAAAAAATGAAATTGACAATCTAAAATACAACAATACAACATTACAATTAACATAAACTTGTTCATATTATGAACTCTTATTCACAAGCAAGCTATTGTTATATATTCATAATAATCCTTCACAATGCAAAATTTACATAAATTTCTAAAATAATCTTCAGTGCAAGCAAAAGACTTGATTTAGTGATGAAGTTCCGTACAATTGCAAAATAATGAAAACCTTGCATGGTAAGTGCCATAACAAATTCAAATCGCACAAAAATATTATTAAACTTTTAGAAGTTTAAAGCCTACAAGCTTGGTGATTTCTTGCTTGAAGCAATTTCACGCAATGTTAAGCAAGAAGTCACCACAAAGAAAACAAGGTGAAGAATAAACAACAAGCATTGAAAGATTCAAGAAAAAACACGGGGGCCTTAAAGAGAGCATTAGCCTAAGTACAAACATGGGCAACTTCATTAAATTGGCACCAATTTTAATGGTTTTGACCGGGTGGTTTGAAATGTACAATTGTCCTACATGTTTGAAATCTATATCTTAAATAGATATTTGAAATCTACACAACTCCTAGATGTCATTTTTATAGTTTCGACTATGCGGTCTGAAATCTATACTTGTCCTAGATTTTGGAAATCTATATGAATCAAAGATTTTTCAAATCTATACCTCTTCTAGATGTCACTTTCAAAGTCCAAACTGGGCGGTCTGAAAATGGCACATGGAATACCGCCATTTTAGCAAAATTACCCATAAACACAAAACTGTGGTACTAAAAGCTAGTGGCAAATAGAAGAAAAATGATGACCCTGATTGCAACAAGACCTCACCAAAAAATCCTAATGTTGGCACAATGGCAGAGCTGTTGTTTTTCAAGTTTCAATGCATTTTCAAGTTATTATGTGCAACCAATGACTAGAGTCGGTTGTGTTTCAATTAGTTGTTCATATGCAGTCAAACTTGCAACTTTTATTCAATACTTAAAGTCTTCTAATTGAAAGATCTAATTCTATATGATCGTCCTTCAAATATATTTGAAATGAACCCCTACAATCCCAAAGTCTCCTAGGAGAACTCTTGGGATTTTGGAGAGGCTTGTGTAACCTTCATTTTTGACATGATTTTTTGAAACTTTTTTGGGAATATAACTTTTATTTCAATCGATACAAAAGTTATGCCACCCTAAGTCCCAAAAGCAAATAGCTAGATAGTACAAAATAAAATTACAAAAAATTGAATTAAAATTTCTTAACAAAGATTATATTTTTGTCTACATGTGAAGCTTTGATTCATTCTATTTGGACTAGTGATGAGAAAGTTATGGACAATCTTGTTTTGAGGGCAATCTAGGCATTTTCTTGAAAAATAACTTATAGAGTTCATTCTTGAATGCAATTTTCACAATTTTTCAAAAAAATTGTTTGACAGGGTTAAACCCACTTGCTAGAAACATCTCATCATTGGAATTATTGTGTTTTAATTCCTTTTTAGAGCTATTAACAATTTAGTTTTTTGTTCAATCTCGAACCTACTCCTGCTTAACAATTTTCTTAAGAATGAAAATCAAGTACTTTTTATTAAAAAAAATTCTCAAGAATCTCAACTCAATTTTTTAGCATGTAAATATTAGAAATTCAATATTAGTGGTGCATAAATTTTAAGTTAAAAAGATTCAAAACCAAAAACTCTAGTCAAGCAAGGTGCAAAAATATTTATTTTCTTCAATCTAAATTTAGATATCTTGCAATCTACATGATCAAAGTTTCTGAAATTCCTTACATTTTTATAATAGTCTAGTGGAAGATTTGTCAATTTTGAGTGTGTTTTTATGATAAAAAGACCTTGCGACATTAGAGATTAAAATTTGGAGTCTATCTTTGAATATTACAATATATATATATAATAAACTTTAGATATTTTGAAATATTTTAACTGAAAAGTATAAATTTGTAAAACCCTTCTACTATACAAGCTTTCGTTGTAAATGAAACAATTTTTTAATATTTACAGATAATTGTCTAGTTGTATCCCATAATTTTTTTTACTTCTGAAATTTATATATAATACTTAAGTACATTTTAAATCTAACAAAGCACTAGTAAATAGTCCGAATGACAAACTCTCCAAATTCAAAAACTAAAATAATAGTTCAACGGCAACTTTAAAAAGAAGCTTGTAAACTAGTTCCAATGGATCATATCTTATAATGTTGGATTTCTGATTAACCTTTTCAATGCTTAAATCTTAAATTTGAAATCCCCAAAGGGTAATTGCACTCTACAAAGTACATGCATCATTGTATACATGAAACACTCAATTTGCACAAGTTTTGCACCAAGTGATACATCTTCGCACCAAAATTTGCCAAAAAAAATCTACTCTACTTTGCCACAACAAATTCACAATCTTTATTAAAATCCTGAAGAATTTTTTCACCTCATATTTTGTATAAAATGCACGTTCAAAAGAAAAAAAAGTAAAAGATATCCATATTTGAATCCTTGGGAGTCAATCTAAGATTTTGAACATCAAGGTAAAATACAAAAATATAGGAAAATACTAAACTAGTATGAACATGAAAAGTACTATCCTTATGAAAGTAAATATCCATAATCCCCTAAAGGTCAAAAACTATGTTTTCACCAAAAATGCTCCCAAACTACCCTTGCATTTACAAGCACCAAATTTTAGAAGAAAAACATTTTTGGACACATGAAACCATAGGATCTTGGTGTAAAATAGTTTGAAAAGATGTGGAAATTTTTTCAGAATTTTCCACTATATAGATTGCAAGATATTAACATTTGAAGTGACAAAAATCCTTTTTTTGGCCCTGTGAAAATACGGGCAGCTGCACTTCACAAGGTCACATTTGTATGAAAAAATGTCCAAAATGGTGGTTACTCTTTGGATTCATTCCTCCAGTCAAGTTGGCTATATGCTTAAAAAAATTTAGATCATTTGGAATTGCACAATATATAGGAAAAAAATAGTAAGTAGAAAGAAGTACAAAGTGATTCAAAACACTAAATTGTTAAGAACTTAATTATGAAATTAAAAAATTCCAATTCCACTGGTGGTAATTTCAATCCCAACAATCTACATCATATATTTTTTTTATTTTTTCAAAAAATATAAAAAATAGAGTTAAATAAAGGACTCCAAAGTTTATTTTCAAGTAGAGAATCTATAACTACCCACAAACTAGAACACTTCATAACTTTCATCTTATAAATCAAATTGGAATGATTCAAAGCTTTTCACGTATATATATATAAATCTATAAAACCAATTTCAAATTTTTGTTTTTTTTAAAAGTGATTTTTTAAGAATTTTTTTGGGTTGCCTAGGTTGCCCATCAAACACTGACAATTACATATCATGCAATAACTTTTGAACCATGTACTCAAAAGTTATGAAAATTGTTGTATCTAAAGCTACTCCTTGGATACACATTGTGTGAAATTTTCAAAGAAGAAAAATAAAAATTCCATCTGTAGTGAGTTGTCCAAAATCGCTATGCTGCCAAAAAACAATGTTTGGTCCTTTAGGGGTTAAATTATTTTTCAATTGTTATCAGTGAGATCTCTAAATTTAGTGTACACAATGTAGCAGACAGAATATTTTTTTGGTGTAAATTTCCTCATCTAGTCCTTGTAGAGATTTTCATTGATATAATTATGATTCTTTTATGGGTAGATTTGGTTTGAAAAACTTGCCTCTACCCCAAGCTCAACATGTGTTCAACAATATGAATTTTTAAAGTTCTTAAAACAATGCATAGTAGTACATTGTGACAAAAAAAAATTGTTACACAATAGTAAGCAGCCTCTCCCAAAATCAATTTTTTTTATTAATATAATAAATATCGACTATAATTGATGATTTTACAATGATATTTACCTTTAAGTTTAATATTCCAAGTTCTAATAATGATGATTTGATGAAGAGTTTCATTTCATCTCTTGTTTAATGTCATTCTTGAATCCAAATGGATGAGAATAGTCCCCCTTAGGAACAACAATGGGAAGGGATATGTTTTTGCTTTGACCACCTATAATGTGTCTTTTTTTAATGGAAAAATTAAGTGAATTGAAATACTCGAGGAATTTTTTTTACTTGCCATTCTATTGCAAATATAAAATCTTGAATTTGATAAGTTTTAGTATACACAGTGACCAAAGGGACAACAATGGGTCATCCTACCTTAATTTACTTTAGGGAGAAAAATTGTTGAATCACAATTGCAATCATCCAAATTAAACATAAATTTGTACAAAATAACCTTCTTCTATGAAGAATTTTAAAAATTCTAAGTTAAGTTACATATTTGGATGACAACCAATGTTTTTTTAGTGGCAAAATATTGCCAAAATTCACCCATTGTCCATGTACTTCAATTAGATTACATGAATTAAATGAATAGAATTCTATTTCTTTCACTTAATTGCAATATCCACTATTTGTGTTTTAACAATCTCGTCTCATGCCAAAAGCTCACATCACCACTAAGTTTAATAAGTAATAGACTGTAATTGCATGTACCACTCTCATCGTGGCCATATATTGAACAAGGTCACCAAATATTAGCCATTAAATCACAACTTCACTTATCTTAATCTATACTTCAACATCTAATACCCTAAGACACTCTCTCCAATGCACTTGCATGTCACCATGTTAGTCTCTTGTACAAACAAATTAGGAGCCAAGACCTCTATCAAGGTTTGGCACCCATAGTCATGATTTTGAAAGTTTCATTATTTAATAGCCAACATCACAATCCACCTTTAATGAAGGATTTTTAGTTTGGATATTGAACTTTGAAATCCAACTTTATTGTGCCCATGTGCAAAAGAGAGATCAATTCAAGATGGAGTGGTACTTTAGTATCCAACCTCAATTGTTTGTTTGTTTCAATTGACCTTTGCAATTAGGGTTGTGATCAATGAGGCTTGTAAGATTTGATGATATCAATGCTCAATATGGATAGGTATAGAAGTCTCACAATATTGTGATTTCAATCTATTTCTTGCAATTGTTTTCTTCAAAATTGTGATTCATCTAGGTATATTATCTAGGTAGAAACCAAACTCTTGTATTTGTTGTATGATTCAAATTGTGAAAATGTATTGTGTAAGATATTAGCAAGCCCCATGCCATTTGGCTTGACTTCATAGGTAAAACACCGTCTAAAAACATTTCACGAAGAGAATGAATCTAATCTCTCATAATGGAACTACTTCAAGGTATGGAAAAAAGAAAAGAATGGGAATATCTGGATGGTACTAGTGTCATTTACAAATTGTAATTTAATGCAATGTATGGGTTCCAAAAACATTTCAAGGTTGTATTTTTTAGTTTTGCAGGCATAGTTTTGGTGAACTCAATAAGCTTCTCTATAACTTGCACTTGGTCGTCCTCTATACATGCATGATTTATCAACAAGTGTTAGGCATTGTTGAAGATCAGTGTACATTTAACACACTCTCATTTATCAAAAATCGGTTGAGGAAATGACTTACAACCCATCTTGAATTAGATGTGGCAATGCATGTTAAGAAGTTTTAGACCATCAAAAACTTTCCAAACTCTACTCATAAATGTCATGGAGTTTGATGGGTCGTGGATTCATCAATGATTAACACTTGTATATTGTAGTTTTTCTTTTCAATAATGGTAATTGAACTCTCAAGTCAATTTACACTCTTACAATCTTATTTGTAAACGATGCCCTTAGGTTTGCTACTGAAATGACAATCGTAGGTGTTGCTACATTTTTACTTTGAAACCATTTGCTACTTTGCTACTCTAGCATTCCTTGTCACGTATGTCATCACTACTTTATTTGAGACCGTCACCAAACTCTAATGATTCAAAACACATAGAAGCCAAAATGAACTTGAAATTTTTAAGTTCTCGCTAGTATCCATGTACTATGTAGATGTAGTTCTTGCCTCCTTGTTTTCTTCATTAAATTCTACACGTCTAGCCAAAATTCACTGATGTTCATTTGCTTAGCAAAATCACTATCTCCCAAGGATGGATAGAAGTAGCCACCTCATTGAAAGCTCATCCAAAATTATTGTCATTGCTTAAAAAAAGTTAAATCACTTAAAAAATACGTTGACGACAACAAATGCAAATACATGAAATTTATAAGAAAAAACAACAACTAAGGTAGGTGGTTCAAAATTTGCCCTTCTTCTTCCTATAGGTAGCTGTAGAATGGATGCAAGGTGATCCTTGAATGGACCTCTTTACTTTGTTAATGAATTCAAGAAGAATTGTTTTTTTATTGTAAGAGCCAATCATTGGCTGTGATTTCTGCTCATTTCTTCATAAGTCACAAGGGGACGGATTTTGGGACACCTATGGTCACAAATAGGTGCCTATGACCCGAATCTTTGAGAATTTATAAATAATTCAAAAATGCTTGGAAAAACATGAAACTACTTATGTTGGGTTCCACATCTATTTTTCTTTCTCTGAAAAATGAGCTAAAAGTCATTTTGTCCCTGGAAACCTGCGAAAAAGGCGAATCAGCCCTTAAAGTGACGGTTTATGAGCACACTACCTTAGATGTTGAAGGTTTGTATCATTGTCGCTGGTGGGTATTGTGTTTTGCCTTTTGCAAAAAAATGGCATTTCATTTGTTACAAATAAAATAAAATAAAATAACTGTGTCATTAAAGAGGTGGGTTTGAGTGTATTAATGTTACTGCATATCATCATCCCAGTGAAGAACTGGGAATTTGTAAGTCAAACTTGATCTCTTTGCATGAGTGCAAGAAAGCTTACATGCTAGTACCACACAATTCTAAGATACATAATATACTTTAGAAAATCTTGTCTTGATGACTGACCATTGGTTCCATGTGCAACGAGAAGCGTGCTGAGTGCCCAACTGTGGTTTTCAAGTGTTTTCTGGATTTTTTGGAAACCAACAAAATGAAATTCCATTGGTTTCGAGTTTGTCGAACTCATGCTTGATAATTAAAAAAAGGTGTGCCGAGGTTAATGCTGAGAATCTTTGATATCACAAACTCCGAGAGGGCAGTCTGGAGTCTCCAGTTCCAGATAGATTGTTGCTGTTTATTGTTTCTATTGCCAGATGATTTGACCAACCTGAAAGTACGCAAGGTATTGTTTAATGGCCGGGACATTCACACCAAGTGTTAACTGAATATGTAAATGATTTCCACGTTGAAACACATCAGAAGCCAAAAAAGTTGCTGAAGATGGAATGGTCAAATGAAGCTCGTTCTTACTGGAAAATGGATGATTTTCATCTTTTTTTTAATGAGAGTTCCTTGAGTGTGAATGCACCACTTGAAGGTGGAAAGCCCCTACTAAAGCGACTACAAAAAAATTCAGAGAAGAAGATGCTAAATCCATGGATCACAAAAGATGTCTTTCAAATGTATTTGGCAATTTCTACTTCCTTGCTCTTGATCTAAATTTTAACCTTCCAAGGATCCAATGACCATTGAATGTACGTAGGTGATCTTGGGTTGGTGCATATGAAGTCAATTCTTAATGGATATTCTTCAAATTTTGACTCAAAGTGTGAACATGCATCTCCTTAGTAGAAAAATAATTTTTTTTCCTATTGGATGTAGCCCTGAACTTTTGGGGCAGCTTGGGTAGCTTCGAGTAGCACGAGCAAAACTCCTCTTATAATTTTCAAATTTGGTAGGTATGTAACTTACATGATACAAGATGCAAATGTAAAAAAAACTTATGTATATTGTAAAAATCTCACTTTAGAAGGAATTAAAGTTTGTTGGCCTTGTTGAACAAGATCAATAAATAAATAAAAATTCTAACTTCAAACATTATAATCTTTCAATCTGTGTTTCTGAAATTTTTCCACACATTCCTATAATAGTCTAGTAAAAATCTGTACAATGAATTTTGAAAAGAAAAGAAAAATTCCATTTTTTTTCAATGCCCTAAAAAGTGGTAGTTTTTCACAATTTGTGCCCAAACTATGATTCGGTCCTTTAGGGATTAAAATAATCTTACTAAATTTGATTTCAACTAAAAAAATAAAGCTTTAGTTTTAATTCCAATTTTAACGATTGGAATTTTCTTAGAATTTAATATTTTTTTAGCCATTTGAACTCATGACATGTTACCAGTGTCTATGGAGTTTCTAATTATAAAATGATATAGAAATTTTTAGGTTTTCACTTCTTTTTCTTGAAAAATTCATGCAAAATTCAAACTCTCACAAAAAAAAAATGAAATGTTCACAACCTATAGAAGATATGTGAGTTCATATTTGAAAAGAAAAAACAATAAATTCCATTTATGGAAAAATGGAGCATCAAAAGTGGAGGATCATAAAGTTTGCCTACATGGTCATGGATTCATGGTAAAGGTCTCAAAATTAAGGAAGAATTCAATTCAATTCAAAACCTCATTCAGCTATGTTTATGAGTCTTAATTACTCACCCAAAAAAAAAAAAGTTGTTTTATGAAGTTACACTTATATAAAACTATTCACGGTCTTATGTCAAAGTATGCACTTTTTCAAAAAAACTCGAGGTGAATGTCTCATAAGTATTGTCACTTGTAAATTAAAACTTCAACAAATCCTTATACATTGGCAAATTTAGATGGAAAGTGCACAATTAACCCAATGGGAGTCTCCATTTTGAAAATTTGCAAAGGTTTGTTATAAAATACAACATAGAGGAATGTTTTGAAATTGATGTGCAACGAAAAAGTTGAAGATTGTAAAATTTAAGATTGTATCTCTGCCTAGATCTTTACCATTAAATTTTCCATTGATGATATTTTGATATAATATTTGAAAATTGAATTCTTAAAAACATCTTCTAAATTTGATTGAAACAAAATGTTGGTAATTTTTTAATCCTAGTTTCTAGTAAGATTTGGAGGACTAGATTTGAACTGAGATGATTTCATTGTAGGAATTTATTTGATATTTTCCGTTTCTCCATTTTCCATTTATTTTCCACTTATGAAGTCATATTTTCATTGCTACTTTACAATCATTCAAATCATTTAAAGCTTCACATTTTTCTATTTCCACAATTCTTTTAATGTAGTGTCAAATCTAATTAACTATTGCACACTAAATTGATCACATTGAATCCCCTCCCCCTCCCTCCCCCTAAGATGATTCTTGTTATGAATAATGAAAGTTGAAAACATCCATCCACCCAAGTTGAGTTGTTGCATCCTTTAGAGCTTATGTTTAAACCTACCTTTAGATTATCTTTGAATTTTTCACTGAGCTTAAAATCTTAGTCTAAGTATAATTAATTTTTTTCTTACAATTGGTATGATAGTGTTGCAATACCAATTACCAAAGAAATAAATTTAGGATGTTAGCAAACTATTCTAGTTAGAGATTTTGTAGATTTTTCTACATATTTTTTATGAATTAATATCTAATATTTAAGTCAAATTCAAAGGAAGTCTAATTCATATATCAAAAGCTAGAAGCTTTTTTTTTTATCAATATGCAAAAGAGGACAAAAAAAAATATTTCTCTATGCAATAGAATTGGCAACTCTAAGTGATTTTTTTGTGAAAAAGGCCTTGGGACTTTCAAGGCTAGTTGACATTTCAAGACAAGAATCAGTAGACTTCTAAGTTTGAAAAACTTGATTTAATATGAAAATTCATTGTATTTCAGGTACAAAAATCACTAGTACAAGCTAACTTGTAGAAATCAAAGCATTCAATATAATGTAGAACATAGTGGTACATGTAAAGAAAATTTCTATGTCATTCTATATTTAGAAATGTGGTTATAGATCCTCCACTTCAAACTTCACTAATCAAAAATGCTTGTTTTACATAGTTATTCAAAATTTCGAAGTAGAATAGAAACTAAACTATAGAAGCTTCATTTTGTTAGTTTTGCTCAAAAGCCAAAAAAATTGTTTAAAATGTCAAAATCAAGTCTTTTAAGGGGAACAAAACTAAAAATATTATAATATTCATGATGGTGTACCTTTTTTTTTTATATACTTTCCTATAGAAAATTTTAAAAAAACAATTAAAATATCTTTAACTTAAATCAATGATGTGGCTATTGCATTAGTAAACTTGAATACAATTTTCTTAATGAAAACCATACATTCTTCAAGCCTAGTTGGATCATCTAAAAGACACAAAACGCCCTCAATGTCCTTCAAGGGTTAACTTATACTAGGATGGAGTCCCAAGGCAAGGAATAATTAATACAAGATGTGATTGTTAGCGATCTATGAGTGTAGGAGAGAAGTTGTAGCTCTTAACCTTACAATCCCATTGGTGTCAATTGTTGACATGTGGATGACATTGGAGCAAGGTGCTCTCAAGGTACGGGCTACCTTG
The DNA here is from genome assembly GCA_947034895.1 of Rhytidiadelphus loreus. Taxonomy (NCBI): domain Eukaryota; kingdom Viridiplantae; phylum Streptophyta; class Bryopsida; order Hypnales; family Hylocomiaceae; genus Rhytidiadelphus; species Rhytidiadelphus loreus. Next base: position 47,286,158 of record OX344761.1, on the reverse strand, counting down.
CGGCCTTGAAACAAATGATGCAGTGAATGTAGTAAACGTAGTGTGGTGTAGTACATGACTATGGAATTTCTAGTTTCTTATTTCAATTTGAAAAATTGAAAGTTTTATTGCAATTTGAATTTTGGAGTTGTAATTGTACACCAATGGTGAAATTTTAAGAATTTGTGTGCTAATTTTTTTACTTGACTTAATTTTCTTCCACTTTTTCTTTAGAAATCCACCCAAAATTCCATTTTGCACAAAAGAAATCTAAATTTTAAAGTAGAACTACCCATTACCACCCTGATTTGCAATCTGACTATATTGGAGTCAACTCTAGGAAAGACACATATTTTCTTAGAGGTGTGCTTTTATTTCAGGAGTCAAACCCAAGTGGAATTATAATTTTCCAATAAAAATTGTAATTCTTGTGAATTTCTGAAGTGAAATTGCAAAACCACAACTAGACTAGATTCATGAACGTCCTCTTACAACTCAATACCGCTTTTCAATGTATCTAATAGCACTTGAAGATCCACCAATCATTAATTGACACATTGTCTTTTAATAGCATTAATAAACTACTCTTGTCAGAATCTGAAGCGAATTTGCATGTTTTTCTGACAGAATTGGGACAAAATTATAGACCACGGAATTGAATCATTGACGGAATTGGGCAGTTCTACCTTATGTATGACGTAAAGAAAACATGTGATTTTATCTCTACAAACTAAAAACAATTTGTTTCATTCACATATAATAGTCACTAAATGGGAGCATCCAGACTGAAGGAATTTGAACTAGAACTATGTAGTCATGTACTTAGGCCCGGCATTTGAGGGGTTCATACAGGAGAAAACTAAGGGACGCTATACACCTACAGACGAGGCTGATTCCCCTTGAGGCGTATTGTACAATTTCAGCCCTTTTGTCCAATCACAAGCAAGGATTGCAGCCCTTTTGTCCAATCACACACTCATGTGGTGATTTGGGGCCTGTTCCCCAACAAATTGGTCTGACCTCTAAGTGTAAAGTGTCCCTAAAAGTTATATATATATATATATATACATACTGAGGTTGCCAAGGAATCCATCTTTTTGAATCTGCTGCGCAATGTTGCATATGGGTCTCCCTCCTCTCCTCGTTAATGATGGTTATTGATGAGTGAGTCTTCCAGTCGTCCACCCTTCTGAGCCCTGTCAGTGATAAGAAGAAATTAGGGTTAGGTGCACAGCATGCCCTGGCACCACCATCAACTGACAGTTCCCTTCCCTTAGAACTTAGGCTCACCACATGTGGGGCCGTCATGCCTACAGTCCCCCGGAAACTTAGGGAGACGGGGAGCCCCCCCCCAACCAGAGCCCCGGGAGAGTCCCCGGGAGGGGTTTTTCTTTTTTCTTTTTTCCTTTTTCCGCTTGTGTGCCCATTTTATTTTTCTCTCCTCTCTGACATGCCCCCTGCCTTGTTGTCTTTGTTTCTCCGCCTTTCCAACGCACTGTTCGGTGGTGTGCACCAGCCGTGATCATTTCAGTTCCGTTAGACAGACAGACTGAGCTGGTGTTGGTGTTGGTGGTATTGTACAAAGTTGGTGCCACAAGCACAAGGAGAGACATCGTCTTCGAAACTAATAAGCTTAAGGAAGGGCCGTGGTCATGCGCCTGTCCACCCATCATCATGTGAAGTTACGTTAAGTTATGTTCCTGCTGGCTGGCTGGCTGGCTCCTGACTGGGGTTTGCAGGCAGTTGCTGGTTTTGTATGGCAATGGGGCATCAACATCAGGTGTCATACAGCTACGAAGAGTAGGAATTCGGGAATGGAACCAACAACCGGATAGAATTGCATCGGACAAAATCCACAACATCGCTTTTTTTTTTCTTCCGGATTTTCGTTCACCAGCAGGAGTGGCCGTGCTTGGCATGTTGTTCATGGAGACCTTGTTGTTGCATTGGAATAAAATTGTTCTTTGGGGGACAGAAAATTATCTACAAGATTATTAGTTCCAGGAATATTAATAGTCTTAGAGGACCACTTTGCATGTACAATTTTCGTAATTCATTTATTTTGGGTAGTGCAAAAAGTGATCTTCACTAGAATGTTGGAGCTTAAGTAAGGATGACATTGATTATGATGAAGGCCCAACTTTTACGATGGAGACCCGTTCAGAACTACACTAAAAATGACACTAAAATGGCCTTCACTATCATAATGCACTTGGAAAGATTTCTCTTCATTAATATTTGCTCCTCCTATAGCGGAATCTCACTATTCACAAGGGAAGGCATTAACACCAGCGGAATCTTTCATGTGCATTATGCAGGGGAAGCCCTCTCAGGTCGGGGGTCTCTGCATTTTCGAGCATGACCTCAGTCCAATGCAGTCCAATCCAGTGCCCTTAAATGCAGGAACCTCCTCCCCTTGAGGCCTTCCCCTATACAAAAAGGCATCAAAATAGTATGGACAAAGTTTTCTAGATGGAGATCCATTGAGAACTACATATAAATGACATTGAGATGGCCTTTGCTATTACAAAGGCATTAAAATAGTATGGACAAAGTTTTCTAATGGAGACTTGTTGAGAACTATAGTTCAATTGAGATCTATAGTCTAGGAACTAAATTTTCTATCTTACAACATAAATGCATTTACTATGGAATTTGAGCTTTAGAAGGGTAGAATTGGGTTAAAAAGTCTTGGTTTCATGAACACAATGAACACCACCATGTAGTTTCTAAATATGATCAAAGTTTCATTTCATTATTCAACAATCTCAAAGGACACTTTGGGATTGTCATTGGAACCCTATAAGGAATCATAAGAGCCACATTAGCATTCAATGGGATAAGAATAGTCCCTGCCCCCCACCTTCCCTCTTTAGGTTCATGATGGAAAGTTATACTATTTTGCCTATACTGTATTTTTCCAACAAGTGTCATGTCCTTGCTTCATCTACAAATCACTTATTTGATATCATTGTAAATCAACTACATTGAAAATGCCTTCTTAAAGGTCTCTAATTGATGACAATGTGAAGCAACCCATAAAAACATTTTCCCCATTGGCACTAATGCCTAGTATTTGTACTCTATATTAGTTAATTTTAAATGTTCAACCATTCCTTTTGGATCCAATGGTAAAGGCTCATTTATGGGTATAACTCATGTACTTCAATAGATCCTATTTTCTAAAAGAGGTGAAAATCAAGCATTGACTAATGGATATAGAAGGAATAGTTATATCTAAAGTTGCTTGAGAAGTTTTTATTTCTAACATGTCTTGTTGGCTTTGGATCAAGTGCAAGTACTTACAACTCCTTGGGCATATGTCGTGTGAAAATTTCAAAGAAAAAAATTAAAAATTCCGTTCATAGTGAGTTGCCAAAAATTGCTATGTTGCCAAAAAAATGCAGTCCAATGCTTTTGGGGTTAACCTCTAAACGCATTGATTCATCTCTTGATTTGAAGTTTTGTAAAGATGTATTATAAATAAAGTTGAAGAAATAATTTGATATTCATATAGAAACAAAAGTCGTGGATTTTGAATTTTGAATTATATTTGAACAAAACCTTTGATTTGTATTTGCATCATCAATACTTACAAATGAAATTGGAGACCTAAATTGAAATCTATTTTTATAACTAATTAAATATTAAATATTGAAAATTTTAAAATAATTCTTCTTCCAATGGAATAATAATTGTAAATATGACAATAATTATTTTGAATTAAACTAAAAATTAGAAACTAAGTCTTGGTTGCTATGTGTGCTACCATTGATGGATGATTGAAGATTTCAAACTTGAGAGACTTGAGAGAATATTCATTTTTAATTTTATAAATAAAATTTAGAAAATAGGTTTCTGTCAAAATCAATAGAAAAGTGACCCAAATCAATGCGACCAAAACAACATAAATTTCAGATTTTTTACTAGTGATTGTTCAAACGGTCTTTGTATATAATTCACATTCAAACAATTGCACTAAACAATTGGTGTCACATTTATGATCTAGTTAATTTCTACTTGTAAATAATCATTTATTCTGGTTGGTAGGGATGTCTCAAAGTTTTAACTAAGATTCCAATTGTAGATTTTAAAATTGGACTGAGGAGTCTCATAATTCTTGAAAACAACCTTATTATTGGCAACTATTTATATTATTTAAATAATGTAGTTTAAATCATATGGATGCACATGGTATAAAGTGAGTTGGTATTGTTTAAAAATATGATGTTTTGGCTATTGAACTAGTATGATTTTATTCTAATATAATTTGATTCATCTTTTCATCGCAAGGTGACTCATGTAGGTAGTTTGTTGTACACAAAGTAATGCATGCTATTCATAGTCGATTCAAGGTGTTCATTATATGAATTTGGATAGTATATGAAATTAAGTGAGTTACTAAAGAGTAGATTATTCAAAGCCCACCAAATGTTGTAAATGATATTTAGTAGATCAAAGGATAAACAAAAATGACTCCCAAATGTCATTTTCTATAATAATCTTGGAAGTGAGGAGCGTCCATGTATTTAAATTAAGGTCGTAAAAATCATTTGACCAAAAATACATGTAGAATATTCTTTGATCTATCATTCTTTTTCCAAAAAATTGTGAATTTCAATAAATTTGATCCAAGGGTCCACAATGAGCTTTTCACTCATTATTTACATATGTGGATATGGTTTAAATATGAAAAATCTGGATGAAATTTTATTTATTCTTTCAAAAGTGAGTATACTCACCTAGTGCAAGCAATACCCAGATTTTTGTAACAACTTAGTGATTTCATTTATTGAGAATAGAAGAATATATCCTCCAACAATCTCTAAATATTTGTTGTTTGAATTATTTTTTAGCAAATTTTTGCTTAAAAAATAACTTTAGTTATATGTGGTCACATCATTCAATGTTAGAAACATACTTACAACTTTACGATGAATTCAGTAAAGTGAAGAGCACGATCATTACATCTTTGCCAAAAATTTATTTATTTTCTTAGGATGTGAAAATAAAAATATTCTACAACTTTTTGAAATCCCAAACATTTATCACTTCTTTTTCAAATTATTATTTGCCAAACCAAACCCATAGGGTGACTTTATAAGTAGAGGTCATTGTTGCCTTGGTGTTGACATATGATCATTTCACCTAATTGTAACATGTTTCTAATACCACCCCCAAAAATCCTTGTCTAGAATGTGTAGAATCTATTCATGAGAACCTAGGGTTGATTTTAGTTACATCTATTTTCAACACTTAGAAAATCCATAGTTATTCATATGTTTTTCAAAAAATGCATTCCATGAGGATGTAAAAGCTCCTTTTCACTCCCAACCAGACCCAACAATAGCATCAACACTTGAATAATATCATTTGTGCTCAAACCCTAATTCAACCCCCAAACCCCAGGGGCATATTTCGGACAAAATTGTGAAAAACTATCACTTTTTAGGACAATGAGAAAAAAATGGCTTTTTTTCTTTCTTTCAAAATTCAACTACACAAATTCTTACTAGACTACTGTAGGAACATGCAGACAAAATTTCGGAAACTTTGACAGCACGGATTGAAAGATTATAACGTTTGAAGTTAGAAGAAATAGTTTTTTTCCAGCCTTGCCTAACATGGCTACCAACCTTTAACTCCTCTTAGAATGAGATTTTTACCCTACACATGGTTATTTTATTTTGACATTTGCCTCTTGTATCATGTAAGTTACACACCTGTCAAATTTCAAAAGTAAAAGAGGAGTTTTGCAGAAGCTACCCAACCTATTAGAAAAGTTCAAGGCAACATAACTTTTGATTTGGGCACCCGATTGGAACAAAAATTAAAATCCCACTAAGGGGGTACATGTTCACACCTTGTGTCAAAATTTCGTGAACATCCGACCAAAATTGACTTCAGAAGTACCTACCTAAATTTTTAATTGTTTGTTTCATGGACAATTACTGTCCTTTATGGGTTAAACAATTTTAAGTGTTGTTACGTTATAGTTATACAAGTCATGCATAATATTGGCTTAGAATAAGGTGAATCCTTCATCACATGTGAGTTATAATCATTCACACAAGGTCTGTTTGAGTTCAATATTATAATTCATAAAAAGAACTTCAGAGTAATGGACAAGTGATGAAAATCTGATAACTTTCATTCAAACAGGGTTCAAATGATCACCATCTATATAGCTAACATGAGTGCCTTGCAGTGTTAGCAAAAGAGGGCCGGAGTGAACTGCCCCCTTCGCTCCTCCCCAAGAGAAAACACTGAAATTTTTTATTTGCCACACATGATAAAATTTGCAAATTTCAGATTCATATTTGCAATCAGAGGCCCAACTAGGAGAGGTGTAGAAGATAAATTAATCAAGCACAAAATAGGGGATTTTTTACATGCTCTCCTAGAATGACTTGGGGAGGACGAGTGAAGGGTCAGTTCACCCCTGCCTTCTTGAGTTATGTTTCCACAGTCACTTCTTAGAAGTGAATTTTATATTTGAATACACCCCTACCTTTCTAAATTAGTTTGATCCTTTGGCAAATTCAAATCTTCAATCAAATTCAGTGTAAGAGCATCCCCACCAACGTGTTCTCTATCCCCAAACTTGGGACCTCAAACTAGTCAACCTTGACTTTATAGAGATGAGACCTCGTGAATTCTCTATATGGGCTCCAATATAGGGAATTGGGCCCAACTTTTACCGAGTTCTCTATAAATTTCGGGTAGAGATCTTGTTTCGAGACCGGTGCATGCAAGCTTCTGTATCCCCATCCCCATCTGAGGTCCTCTCCCTAAATTTTTAGGGATACAGAACACGTTGGTGGGGATGCTCTAAGACTTGTGCACTAAGACATGGAGGTGGAAGATGAAAACAAAATTTGCTTTTGTAAAATTAATCTTTATAAAAACAAGAGTGTTCAATGAATAATACAATGGAGGAAATCATGCCTTCTTACTCTAACATCACATGTATAAATTCAATCTTCCACCCAACTATAATTATTGGATCCATATAATGAAAGATATAGAAATCAAAAGATTAAATCACACATGAAATTTTTAATCGTTTTTATTTAATGCTCTACCCCAACAATAATGGGTTCTAAGATGATCAAATAGTAAAAACTCGGGGGTGCACTTAGTTCTACTATAACAAACCACGTGCGAACAAGTGGTTTCTAATAAACTATAATTTCAATCTAAAATTTTGAATATTGTTTAATAATGACTATAGCTTTCTATTGCCAAAATTTCCAACTCAAATAAAATATGAAATGATTTCTAGAAGAGGTTGAAAATGAACTAAAATGGCATGTTTTTCAACTCAAATAATTATAGAGGACACATTTAGATGACCATTGAGTCAATATTCAACTCAAAATGAGCTTTCAATAATGAGTTATTTTTAGGAATTTTTTGTTGATTATATGACAATTTTTTCTTATATAATATAGGAATGTGAAAGTTATTTTTCAGTTCTACAGTGTATCTTTTTACTTCAAAAATTTGTAACTAATTATTATTAACAAATAAAAATATCAATAATTCAAAACATAAACTTTCAAAGTAGAAAAATCTATTCATATTTTTTTTATTTAATTTTATTTAAAATTCAAAAAGTATATAGGGGGTCCAAAGTTTTGTTCGCACGTGGTTTCTAATAGACACTCTAAATGCCCCCCCTGAGAGTAAAAAAAATACAACAATGTTGTTTCTAGTGTTAAAGGGTCAAATTACTTACATATAATCAATATGTTGCAAGTCCACAATAATAACCGGTCAATACATTACTGAAAATTTGTCTTCTTTGGTCATTAGTTACTAAATGTTCAAAAAGGGTGAATAAATGAATGTCAAAAAAAAGATCAAAAAAATATTCTTGGCTTTGAAAACTCATACATAATTCTACAAGGTTCTAAAAAATACTACACAATTTGGATATGACTTGGCTTCTTTTTCTATTCAAGGAAGTTCTTAAATTTTTTTTGAAGGGCCCTCCACCTCAAAAAAGGGAGATCATTGTTGCAAAAATGTTATATAGATACTTCATTTCATTTAAATTATAAAATAATCTTCAATATTGCACTTATAGCAAGATTTAGCAAGACACTAAAAATTTAACTATAGAAGGTGTCTATAATATAAACTCTTGGGCTCATAGATTCTATGTTCACATGCTAGTACTTCCCTTAGGAAAATGATAATATCCCTTAACAAAGTTCATCAAGTATTTGCTTCGATCAATCAAACCTTTCCCACTTGTTCCACCCATGGCATATATTTTCTTTCGATGACCTCTCATTGACTACATCTTTCGCACCCAAGGCAATCCACATGAGCATTCCCTAATCATTAGATGAAACTTAGCCCTCATTAAGGGCTGTGAGTTGAGAGACAACCATGTCAGCAGGCATTAAAAATATATATAATTTTTTTAAATAATTAAAATTATAAATTATAAATATAAATAAATATTTATTATTATTATTATTATTATTATTATTATTATTATTTATTATTATTATTATTTTAATTAATAATTTTTTCAAGCAACGTAGGTTGGTTCCCAACAACGGGAACTAGCCTAAAACGGCCCTCCCCACAAGCCACAAAAAAACATCTAATGGTATTTTAGTTTGAATAATCATCCAAGATGAAGTTTTTGTCAAAATCAAGAGTTTTTTCCCTACAGTTGCTAGTTTATGAGCCTAAGATCTTGAGCCTAGGAGCCTAGGTTTCTATGTTATAAATACCTATATTAGAAGCACCTTCTATAGTTATAGGATATTTATATTATAAGTCCCTATATTATAGGTATCTATGTTGTAGGTACGTATATTTCATGATTATAGGATGTTTATATTATAGGTGGCTAATTATATTATAGGTTTCTATGTTATAAACACCTTCCATGGTTATAGGATATTCACATTATAGGTACTTATGTTATAAGCACCTTCCATAGTTATAGGATATTTATAGTATAAGCATGTATGTTATAGATACCTTCAATAGTTGAAAAGTACCTACTTACACCTAGGCTCACATTTCTAGGCTCACATGCTAGCGTCGTTGGTTTTTTTCCCATAGAAAGATAACTTGACGAACTATATATGAAAATTATGAAATTCCATAGAGTTCATTTTGGGGATCCAGAAAGCCCTAAAGTTGGGCAACAACCATAAAATAGTTGATTTGGCTTTAAAGGGTTAAGAATGCTAAATGGACGTGCAAAAATTAGTTGAATTGACATAAATTAGGAATTTAATTTTAGTGTAGGTATTTCAACCCCTCAAAGACCAAGAATGTAGTCCAAAATTGCAAAGATGTATTATAAAATGTCTTTTGAGAAGAAATAACTTAATAACAAATTTTAAACAAAAGTTGTAATATATGATCTATAAATTATATCCATCTAGTAAGATCTTAAGCTACACTAACCAATAATTTTCAACATAATTTTTAACCTAAAATAAAAAAATTCTTCTAAAATTGATTGCAGATAGATTATGTGTAATTTTCACACATTTTTTCTTTCAACTTTTAAGTCATGATTATGGTGTTTTTTAAAGTAAACATACCTACAACCCTCAAACTATAGGATATTGCAGTGTAATTTTATTTTTTAAGATCTATATGGTGCAAATGTCCGAAAACTAATGAAAGAATCTAAAAACATTTAGATGGAAGGAAAACCAAGACTTTATGTGCTTGGGACATGTTCAAGCTCTTCCATAGTTCAAAGTTTGAACATTTAGTCTTTAAGGGGTTAAGATGTGCTCAAGGTGTAAAGTTTTCATTGAATATGTGACCTTCTAATATGCTTTCTTTTGGTTGAATATTGCACTTAGTTTCTCCATTTATCTAGTAGTAATAGAAAACATTTCACCTTTGTTCTTATCTTCCAAACTCAATACATCCTAGTATATTTTGTGTTGCTTTAATTGATTAGAGATTTGGGTTTTAAGGATGCAAATAGATTATGGGGTATGATTTACACTATTGAATTATCAAATACACTCATATCTATGATGTGCAAGTAAAAAAATAAAGGTGAAATAAAGAGATCACTTGTATTTCATCCTCTAAATTCTAAATTTCTTGTTGTATACCACATTATTTGATTGAAAATTTGAATTTGTATAGCCAACTTCAAAATATAGGCTGGATAAATTTTAAGGCACTATCTCATATATATTACCTTTGAAGAGTGAAAGTGATAATATAAGGGTGAAGTCATTATATAATTAAACTCAATGTAAAATGCATTTTTCTATACTTCTAAATTTTTTGTTAACAATGGCATATTTTGATATATGATAAATCAATAGAAATGTAAGTAGAGTTGAAGTGAATATTTACAATATGTTGCATTAGCAATTTGAATGTTAAACACAAATTAATAGAGTCCAAATCAAAATAATGTAAATTTTCAGAAAATTAAAATTAAAAATAGCTCAATTTTAGAACTCATGAAAAATAAATATATTGTTGAAAAAAAACAATAGAAGAGGATTTTATATGTTTAGGATTGTGTGCCCAAGGGAGCCTTTTTGCATTCAATTAGGCAATATGAATCTATTTTTTTTTAAATTCCTTGAGTGTACCACTGGTATAAATGTCAATATACTTTCAAAAACTTCCCTTTAGATTCTTCATTTTGGAAAATTAAAACTCATAAAACAATAAGAAAAATGAAAATGAGACAAAAATAATAATTGAAAATAATTTTTCAAAAATCTAGAAAACAAACATTTTCATAAAAATAAAAAACATCTATCTTCACATGTAATGTGAAAATTGCACCTATGTTTCTTGGAATATAATTGACAAAAACTATTGTTCTTGTAAGGCAAGTTTGGTGGAAAGTAATTATAAAAGTAGATACCAAATTGTATGGGACAAAAGGATCTTGAAGAATGTCTTTAATTTAGCATTTGTTGAACTTTGGTTTTCAACAATAATTAATTATTTGACAAAATGTGTGAATCCAAACCTTCACTTATGGTGTAAGTTACTTTTGTTCTATTATGAGATTGGCATCACAGTAAACCAACAACAAGTCAGAGAAAGGAATTGAACATGGACCACTTAAGTTTATGTTCTTTTGGTACACAATATTTAGCAATTTTGAGTTGGTTTTGCATTTTGTAATGTTTTGGAGGATCTATCTGCTTAGTTGAATGAACATAGTACAATTTAGGGAAGGGCAACAAATTGAGTGTAAATAAGTCACATTTAAAAAAAAAACTTCAATATTTGGGGGATTATTATTTATTTAAATATATATATAAGAAATTGGGAAAAAATGTTTCTATGTGCTGGATTGGTCTCTTACACTACAATAACTTGTAAAATAAAAATAAATAAGTTTACTTAAAAAATTTGAAGTTGAAAGTAATTCTATTTACTTTATTTTATTTTTTCCCAAAATATTGAAAATTGAGTTCAACAAAGGACTTCTAGAGTAGAGATTCCATAACTATATGCAACCTAAAACTCTTCGTAACTTTCATCTTGTTAATTGAAAGGAATGATTAAAGGTTTTCCCCTATATATCTAATGCCAAGTTCAAGTTTGTATTTCTTAAAAAATGATTTTTTAAGTTGCCCGGGATGTCCATGTTGAGCAAGAAACTACAAATCATACAATAACTTTTTAACCCTGCCAAGTCTTTAAACTTAGTTAATTTATCCTCAGTGATAGCTCCTTCTAGTGATGCCCAACCTAAAACACCAAATTGCTTTAGAGGTTAAATTGTATTAAATTTATTGAATCTTGTTGGGGTCAAATGCTCGGTCAAATGGGGATTCTAGATTCTCTTTTCAAGCATTTTTGGAACAATACAAGAATAAAATATTGATTTTTTTAACCCCTCCAGGACAAAGGAGCCCACTTTGGGCTTTGAGGGAACTTGGGTAGGCTCTAATAACTTCATAATTTGGAATTTTTGCACAAATTTCTTAGGATGGATGCTTCTCGTTATAATCTGTGCATAAAGCTTTGTTTCATGTCATTCCAATAAATATTGCAAAAGTTAGATGTTTTTTTTTCAATTTCAATGTCAAACTAGATAACAGAAAATATATTTAAAATAAATATAATTTTTTTTTTTGGATTTTAAAAATTGATACTTCGTTGAAAAAAAAATTCAACTATAGGATTTCAAATAATGAGGTAAAAGTTACAAGGAGTTTTATTTTGCATGCAATGCAAGTAGAAAAATCGTATGAAGTTGTCTTTTGCTTTCAATTTTGAAAAATTTAAATAAAAATAAAGGATATTAACTTTTCACTAGAACATTCTCAACATTAGAATTAAAAATTCTAAAATTCTTTCAAAAGTTATTAGCATATTAGTTTTATCTTTCATTAAGTAATACTTTACACTTTATAATTTTAGAAAATATGAAAATGAAAGTTTTTTTGATTAAATTTTTTAAAGTGTATTTTCAACACATTTTTCAACTTATTGATTAAAATGTACAAGTTATAGGACATACATGTTTTTTTCCTTAAAATGATGAAAGACAAAACTTCACCTTTTGGAAGGACTAGAAAAGCCTACATTTTGACATTGAACTTGCAATTGGTGGAGATATTTACTCTAAAATTTTGGGACAATGTACTTGAACAAATTAACCACGAGATCATACGGTTGCTTTTGTTAAAAATAAATATTGATGAAGATTTTGACCTTGCTTTAGGGACAAGTAGTTTAAAGTAGTTTGGAGCCTCTAAATATGATGGTCATTTAGGGGTTAATAAGTTGGAAACACTTGTTTAACTCCAAAAATTCCTTGACCATATTGTCACCAAAAACACTCCAAAACTGCCATTTCTAGTACAACTACCACATTTTAGAAAAAAAAAACATTCTTGGACATGAGTAACCATATGATCTTGTAGCACGTTGGTTTCAAAAGATATGAAAAAAATCTTATAAATTTCCACCATGTAGATTGCAAGATATAAACATTTGAAGTAACAAAAATCCTTTGGAGGGCCCTAAAAAATCCAGGTAGCTGCACTTCACAAGGTCACATTGGTATGAAAAAATGTCGAAAATGGTAGTGCTTCTTTGGATTCATTCTTCAAGGCAATTTGGCTACATGCTTGAAAATTTTCAGATAATTTGAAATTGTACAACATATAGGAAAAAAAACAGTAAGTAGAGAGAAATAGAGAATGATTCAAAATACTAAATTGTCAGTAGCTTAGTTATGGAATTGAAAAATGCCAATCCCGATGGTTTAAATGTTGTAATAAACAATCTACATCCTATGATTTTATTTTTTCAAAAAATATTGGAAATTGAGTCAAATAAAGAACTTCAAAGTTTATTTTAGAGTAGAGAATCCAAAACTGCCTACAAACTAAAATTCTTCATAACTTTCATCTCATTATTCAAAATGGAATGCTTCAAAGTTTTCCAAGAATATATAAATCTAGAGAACTAATTTCAAATTTTTGTGTATGAAAAAAGTGATTTTTAAAATTTGTCTAGATTATAATGCTGGTGAAAAAAACTACATATTGTACATTAACTTTTTAACCATGTAGTCAAAAGTTATGAAAGTTGTTGGGCTATAAAGATACTCCTTGTTCCCATGTTGTGTGAAAATTTCAAAGAAAAAAATAAAATCTCCAATTGTAGTGAGTTGGTCAAAATTTCTATGTTGCCTCAAAATGCAACTTGGTCTTTTAAAGGTTAACAAATTCAATTGTAGGTTCCTTTAGTTAACTTATTCAAGTAAATCCTTCCAAAATTTCTACCGCTTGAACTTCAAAAACTTGGATTTCCTAGCTTTTTCCAATAGATGAAATTTTGTCTTTTGGCATTTTTAGAAAAAGGTATGTCCTACAGTGTATTTTAACCAATATCTTTGACCCGTATGTTGAAAAATGGTTTGAGAATACATTGGAAAAAATTTAACCAAAATTATAAAGTAGAAGGTGATATTTGATGAAAGAAGAACTAAATTATTGAGAAATGAGAATTGTAAATTTTGATGGTGAAATATTCTAGTAAATGATATATATTCTATTTGTAAATTTTTATTTGTAAATTTTTAAAATTGAGTTCAATAATCAATCTTTTTTTCTCTACCTTCATTTTCTTCAAAATGAAACTCTTCATAACATTCGTCTCGATATTTGGAATCAAAATGTTCAAATGTTTTTCTACAATCTAAATAATCCAATCAATTAATATAATCTTAAAATATAATTTTACTTGCCCAAGTTTGACATTGAAATTGAAAAAAACTCCCTTGCAATGTAATTCTAAAGAAAAAATTGAAAAAAATTGATGACTTTGAAATATTTATCACAATGTTGTGAAACAAAGTAAAGATTAGGATGATTAGCACCCATCCTTCAGATTTCAAACAAAAATTCCAAATTACGAAGTCAATAATAGAGCTGGCCCAAATTCTCAAATCTGTCCCCCCCAAAGTGGACTACCTAGTCCTTTCGAGATAAAAAAGAAAGAAAAAGTGGACTTCTTTTAGTAAGTCCTTTAGGGATTAAAAGTGCCTCAGTACATTTTACACAAGATTCTAGATGGTACTGTTTTTTATGCAAACCAGGCGGTGCACTTCCCTTCCTTTAAGTTATTACCTTGTGGGTCAAACCCCACTCAGTTGTCAGCCATTGCTCATGCGGATTTGAATTTTGGATTGAGGCAACTAAGCATATTTGGTGACCCGACTTTTTAAAAAACAATTTAAAAAAAGTTGTTTTTCCCCCTTTTGAAAGGTTCGAGTAAGAGGAACCATGTCAAAGTGTCCAAGCCAGCCAGATGACCAGCTCTGACTTAATTTAAATACTAACTACCCATGGTTCAAATTCCAAGTAAAGCTGTCCATCTTTTTTTTTCTTCTGTCTGAGCCAGGGCCAAGGCCGAGGCCCTGCCCATTCAAATTAAATTTCCACCCCAGTCAGCACCTCACTCAGTAAGGAGTAAGGTACTCTTGCAAACGGATGCATTGGATCAGCCACGAAGCTTAACTTACATCCAGACTCGTAACCGATTGGTGCTGGTTTCCATGATTTTGAATGTTTAAACGAAGCCTAGACCGGACGCAGGGGTGCAGACAGACAGGCTTAGGCTCAGGCTTAGGCTGAAGTGATCCGCTGATTCTGGATTAACTTCCTTGTCTAGCAGGCGCAGGCGGGGGCAAGGGGGGGGGGGGGGGCAGGGTTCTAAAATATGATTCCGGGTACGGGTGGGTGGGCATCTGTTCACCGCAGGGACAAAAAAAACAAAACCCTACCCCCTAGCAGAACAGTGCAGAGTTGACCTACATGGACACGTGGAGAGGAGGAAAAAACACAATGGGAAGTGAATAAGGTAAGGGGCCATGGAAAATGCCCCCAAAAGGTTAACTACCAGTGTCTGGGATGGGGTGGGGGTAGAATAATTCAAACTTTAGGCTTTCTTGTGTCAAACAAGGACTTTCTCAGCTCAAGACTTGACTTTCCCAGCTCAAATGGAGTGAGAATGCCTTCTATAATAATGACAGATCAAAACCATGTAAAATTTCATATTCACATTTTCGAGCTTGTAGCCAAATCAATGGTGTGGAGAAATTAAACACACATTTGTACTTTACTATTGATTTTACTATTGATTGATGCATGCATATGGATTCCACAATCAATATGGAGAACTCAAGGCAGATGGGAAAACATATATCACTTCTATTTGAATGTCACCTCCAACAATATAGCAGTCTCTTTAAGTTTCCTTTTTCTAACCCATTTGGGGAGGGCTGGATTACCTATTGGGCAGGGGGGGCTACCCTCGGCACTAAGTCCCCGACAGTTTTCGGCCAAACACTTGAAATTTTGAACTGCCTGCCCGAAGGAAACACTGAAATCTTTTATTTTTTACACAATTTTTTTTTTGAAATTCTGAACTCATATTTGCAATCAAAGGCCCCCATTTACTCTGAGGAGTGCAGAAATTCTGAAAAATCGGTTCAATACAGGGGGCTCCTTTTATATTTTTTGGCCGGGCAGGCATGGCCTGCCCGGCGTTAGCCTGGATTCTGGCGGGGACTTAGTGCCGAGGGGGGGCTACGTTGGAATGTATAGTAGCTAGTGTTGTAATGTACTGTACTGTACACAGCTACGCTTAACTTGTTTCGACATGCCTAAAGAACAACAATCTGCTCCTGCCCCAATTGAAACCCTACCCTACCCTTCCCCTTCCCTTTCCCCAGTGCCTGTTTGTAAGTTATTTATGATCCATTAGTTCCTGCCCCTCCTTTTTTCTGAGAACCTTTGGGCCCCATTTAAGACCGTATAACTTAAAGTAAAGCCAAGTTTGACCTGCTGAGTCTTTCGTCTCCATCCCTTGGGCTTTCTCCCTCACCTGTCTGTCTGTATGTATGGCGTAGGAATACCCAACCATTATTGCCCCCATGGTATGATGTATTTGTCCCTTTGCAAAAGAAAAGATACAACAGTCCCATGATCGCCATCTACGGTGGGCAAGGATGTGTTCTCCCCACCCAGCTGGTCCAAAATGCTACCCACCCGGCTGGTCCAAAACACTACCCACCCACGAGTAAGCAAGGAGCCCATTGAGAGCATTGCAAATAATTCAGAAAAAAAACACTCGGAGTCTTTTCAAGAAGGTAACTATTCCTCTTGGATTCCTTTGCAAAAGGGAAAGATCAAAGATGGCTTATCACATCATATCCGGATGGGCATGCAAGCATATCCCAGATGGGTCTCGGGGACTTGGGGTTTTTAACCCGCATAACTTATCCCAAGCCAGCCAGCCAGTCAGTATTTTTTTTAAAAAGAAAAGAATTTTTTTTCCCTTTTTCCCATGGTCGTTGTGGTCGTTGTCCTTCCTTCCTTCCTTCCATCCCTGGCTGTAAGTTATGTTGCAGTCTCAGGTCCCATGGTCCTCCAATAATTCGAGGAAAAAGCACATACGGGGACACGTAAGTTCCTCTTTTTCCATCAGCAGTGGAACACTGGAAGCAGACAAGGCAGAGGGGGCAGGCACGCAGGCAGGGGTGGGGTCAGGCCAGGCCAGGCCAGGCCAGGGCAGGAGCTCTGAGCATGCGCCTGCAAGGGAATTTGAAATTGCAATTGGGAAAGTCACTTCACACTGAGATCTTTCATTACAGGAGGGAAGGGAAGGGAAGGGGGACGGGCAGGGAAATGAAACAAAAACTTTCAAGTTGGGTCCCGCCCGCCCGGCTGGGGTGGGGTGAGTGTACGGAAAGGAAATTGAAAGCTAGGCGAGGGACGTCACACAAGTTCCCCTTAACTTGCCAAGGGTGCAAGGGCAGCAATGAAGGACTACTCAGGGGAGGGGACAGCTCATCAAAATGCCCATTAAGCCACACTAATAGATTTGTGCAGGAGCAAGGAGGAGGAGCAGCAGCAGCAGGCGTACGAGAGACTTACTAAGCTTAAGCTCAAGCTTACTGAGGGAAGGAGGGAGGGAGAGCGCAGCTAGCAAGCTAAGACTTCACTTAAGACGTAGCTAGCTGGCTCCAGGAAAAGGAAAAGTAGCTGCACTCACTCACTCAAGCTACAGTAGTCATTTCGGATGGCAGGACTCACTCACGCAGTAATTACTCCCCTCGCAGTCCAGGCTACGAGTAAGGCGGTAACTTGGTAGCTTGGATTCGAAATTGATGACGCTCGAGTGCGCGCGGCTGGGGGTGCGTAAGGGACTGGCCCGGAGTGCGGTGGAAGCGAAGGGAAGCGAAGGGGGGTGCTAAGGTACACACTCTCAGGGAGGGGAGGGGAGGGGAGGGGAGGGAGGGAGTCATGCATTTTGAATGGGAGTGGCAATGCACCCTGGCTAGCTACCCAAATAAGTGAAAGTAACTGAAGCATGCCAAGTAGTTCCGTAGTATAACTTAACTGCTGTTGGACAAATGGAAAATCAAGCGAAGGAAACTGAACAAATATTAATAATGCAGAATTGATGACGCTGTCTGCCTGCTGCCTGCCTGCCTGCGTTGCCTGTCTGCCTGCCTGAGGTGCAGCTTAGCCTCCGATCCCATCCCATCCCATCCCATCCCTGAGGGAGGGACGGAGGGAGAGAGGCGATAGGAGACCGACGTACCGAGGCTCGCATTGCCTGTAAGCTTGGCTTCACTTTAATTTCTTAAGTTCCGCTAGCTTATTAGCCAGCCTGCAGTGAGGAGCGCGTGGGGGGTGGGGTGGGGGTGCAACAAAGTTCTTGACTTCATTTGGAGCAAGAGGAACGAAAGTTATTTGGTGGCGTCGTCGTTGTCGTGGTACGTGGGCATGCCACCCAGCGGTCAGCGGTCAGCACTAACTTAGAATCAATAACTAAGAAGCGCTCTTAACTTCCTCTGGCCTGCCGGTCTGCCCTGCAGCTTGCGAGGGAGCGAGGCTATGGGGACCGGCTTCATTAATTCATTTCCCTCGTAACTTAAGACGATAGTAACTTACGTATAAGTTTTCTCCTTCGCAGGCTGGCTTGGCCACTGCTAGGGGTAGAGTCTATCAACAGGTACCATACCTAGCTACGATTGATTCATCGTCGTTGCCATTGCCCACTCTCCCCGCTGCTTACTCTTCCCGCTCCCTCGTTCGCTGTCTGTCTGTCTGTCTACTCATGCATGCTGTGTGGCCTTTGTTTCCTCGAGTTCTTCCTCCGCACCTCACCATCATCTTACTCCTGCTAGTCCAATATCCCGTGTGAGCCAAGCATACTCACAACTAGCGTTTGTGCTCACTTAGCGCCGGAGACCTCTGAACTCTGAGGTTTCGCCAGAACTGCTCGCTGCGCTGCTGCATATATGCCTTGGAGAGTTTGTTGGTCAGTACGAGCTAGCTAGTTAGTACAGAGGTCGTCCTGTACTTGGTAAAGAGCGTGGAGCTGGCAGCCAGGCCGGAGGATTGGGGTTTCGTTGCAGGTGGGTGTTTTTCGTGTGTGTATCGCTTGATCCTGTGAGACTCTTTCTTGCTCTGCGAAGCAAGCAAGCTGCTTATTGGATTGGTTTATTGGATTGGTTGGCCGGGACATGTGGTGCCAATGTACGTTGTGTCGACCGACATTGGAATTAGCCAAGTGAGGTTAGGATGTTAGCTGTAGCTACAGTTTGTGTTTGCAGCTGCAGCATAATTTCGGTGCTCTACGTCGCTGTATATTGCGGGGCTGTACATTTGTCGACGATTACACATTTAAATGATTCGTGAGCGGTAGAGCTACGTCGCCGTGCAGAAAGCGAGCGCAGATATATGAAAGGCTGGCGATCAATGGGGGAAGGTCAGGTCAGGCCAGGTCAGGTATGGCGTGGGGATCAGTGTGAGGCCGGGGTTTGCTTAATTTCTAGAGTGATATATTGTTCCGTTTCGGTGGTGTGCTGCGCACTGCTCCCTGACTGACATACATACATCGCGCGACAGGCGGAGCCGAGAAAGTGAGCGAAGTTGCGGGGGACTGAGACCGGGGGTTATTGGACTGACTCGCCATTGATTGGGACGAACCTAGATAGCTTCTTCGAGAGGACCTCAGACAAGAGGACGCTGAAGGCCTCAAGTAGTTGTATGTCGCGGTGCTTTAGCTTGTTCTACAGCAGCTGCTTTGTTTGTTGCAACATTAATTAGTGATTGTTGACTCGGGCCCTGCAAGAGCTTCAAAGACGCACTGACCGTGGCAACCAACCGTGGAGGGTACTCCATTCCTCGACCCAGAGTTGGCAGCGTGATGCAGGGGTTCGCCCCATGATCGACTCGTGAACGTTGTTCCTGGGCCTCACTTGTAATTAATTTCGCCTTCACAGAGCAGCCACGTTGTAGTGTCCGATTTCTCGCTCGCTCGCTCGCTCTTAGAAGTAGCTTGCCCCTCTAAAATTGTGCGCCATTGATTTGGTGACCGATTGAGGAATTGGGAGCACACGGGAGCGGCTAGTGAGGATCAAGTGAATGGTTTTAGGCTTTGAGTGTATTTACCCTTGCAGCACGCCACCCTTTCCAAGTGGCCAGCGCCGTGGTTGGTTTGTGACGCTCGCTTCACAGAACAGAGCTTGGTCGGAAGGGCGTCCGTAGACCTTCGGGTTTGATTTGATTCCTTTCCGGGCATATTTTGTAGTGCCGAAAGATGATCCATCCGGTGGGGTGCATGACAGCAAACCATCCTTACTTGTCGATGTTGACTTTCGTCCTCGCTCGCATGCGCCAATTTTAGATTAAATATGTACTTACCGCGCGCGGCTTAGATGCCATTTGTAGAAGTTTGCAGTTTGCAGTAGCATTTGATCTCTCAGTGACTGGGCTTCGGATCCGCGTCCCCTTCTCTTTCTACCTTCTTAACTCCGATTGATTCTCACCCCCAGGCCACGGGAGTTTAGTTTAGTTGCCGCCTCTCGTGTCCGCGCATGGGCCTCACGGAGAGAAAAACTCCATTTCTCATTGATGAGTTGCTTTTGTGCGGGCTGGTAGTCTGCGATGTATTGCTTTCTATGGGTTGGGATGCTGAAGATTCCGTCAGCGCTCATTTTGTGCAATGGGTGTGTCTTTCGTCAGTGTCAATAGGTGATGGGTGGAATGGACCGTGCCTTTTCTGTGTATATGATGGGGTGCCAGCAGTTATTTCCTGTCTGCTTCTTCCATATGCTTGAGGCTTAGTTGTCATTTTCTTCTATGTCTCTCGAGGCCCTACTCTCTTCTATTCACGGCATTCCAATGGAGGGAGGACAAATTCTGTCACTTTTTACTGACCTCTAGTGCATGCTCTTGTCACAGGATCGAGGATAGAACTCAGGTGACGCCAACGACGTCTGTTCTGTTCAAGGGCAACTAAAGATCCATCTACGGTCAGACATGTAGGTTATGGACGCTTGGATTCAATTTCGATACCAAACATCCGCAGAATCTTGTTGAGTATCACGCGCAGTAGAGATGTGCTCGTAAGGATTCACGGCGACAATCCGGATTGCACAACAGGACCCATCCCCGGGCTCAAGTTTGTGACCTGCGAAACAGTGGTGTAGAGTTCAAGAATCTGCAGCGTCTTCTTTGGGACGCAGGTTCGCACTCAGATCATCTCTGATGTGACCCCCTTGAGAAGATAGCTGACATGCTAGCTGGGCCTTCACAGCACTGGATCCGACTATGCTTATCGATATCGATTTGTAGGTGAGGCTCAGCATTCGAATTGACCTGAGTTCTCACAATGTAGTGTTCTACACTGGCAGAGTAATTGTCCTCAATGTCTTCCCCGAGCTCATTTCTAATTTATTTTCTGCTCTTCGTCTTCAGTGGCTAGCTGATTCCATTAACAGACCTCTGACTTCAGGTGAGTAACGATAAATAATTTGCAGGAATTAGAAGCACAAGAACTTCAGCCCGGAACGTTTGGTCGCCATCAGCAATGGAGAAGTCCTCAGACAAGGAGAGCTCCAGACGGAGCTGGCCATGGAAGAGGAAGTCCAATGACAAAATATCCGCTGCGCCAGAGCTCGGCCCTTCTCCCGTTCCATCGAAATCCTATGACAACCACCAGGTGACCCCTTCACATTAATTGTATTGTTGTCTACTTCCCGGAATGACAGGAATAAATCTGAATCGAAATTGTTTGAACAGTTACATACTCCCAAGTCTAAAGCATTAATCAACCATATGTACGTGATTAATATAAAATAATTATAAATTAAATCTCTCTCTTCTTAAGTAAGTACGAACGGTGTGTTGACGATGGCGTTGGTTGTAATTGATTCAGATTTGGGAGTACCGGCAACCAGACGTTCCGAGTCATCAGCGCCATCAGTCCCCCATGAAGTCGTCCGGGCTGTCGGAGCGCAATCGCATGGCTGCGGATGAGGCGAAGGGCCAATGGCTGCAATCCGAGGAGAGAGCCAAATGTCTGACGGAGAAGCTGTCCTCGGCGCTGGTGGACATAACCGCCAAAGATAACCTCGTCAAGCAACACGTCAAAGTGGCGGAAGAGGCCGTCTCGGGTACGTTCCCCTTAATTAATTCGTACAGGCTGGGATTGAATTGACAAAACATACATAGAACGTAAATAATTACATGTGACTTTTTTTTCATCACCAGAAACATATTACTTATGTACCATGCTTAATTACAATCAGTGAGCAATGATTATAAATTAATTAATTTATCCCTCCATCCCTCCATCCTGGCTTCTAATGTGGGTGGTCATTTCATGTATGTCAGGTTGGGAGAAAGCTGAAGCCGAAGCGGTGTCCTTGAAAGCCCAGCTGGATGCCGCTCTCCAGCAGAAATTGATCACTGAGGACCGAGTGGCACATTTGGATGGGGCTTTGAAGGAGTGTATGAAGCAGCTCCGGCTCCTCCGCGAGGAAAACGAGCAACGCATTCACGACACCTTGCTGAAGAAAACGCGAGAGTACGACAAACTGCGACAGGAGATGGACACCAAGTTGGCCGAATCGTCCCATTTTTTGTCCGAAACCCGATCGGAGCTCCTGGAATCAAGAGCTGAAGTGACTGCTCTCAACCATGCTTTACAGGTGAGCGTGAGCTAGTGAACCTCTCTTTGTCTGTTATTACGTGCTTGCTTGCTGCCTGTATGGAGGTTGGAACTCCGGCCAATCGAACCCAGGCGAGCTAGCTTGGCTTCACGCAGGCAGCTCAATCATGCTCTCTGTCGCTTGCTACTAGCACTCGTTGAATTGCAATGATCCGGTCAGACACATAACCGTCTCTCTGTGTACGTGTTGTTTTTGGAAATGTCAGGAGCGGTTGCGAACTGTTGCGGAGATCGGTGACGCCAAAGCACGAGCTGAAACGGACATTAAAGTACTCCAGGTATGTATGGGGTCTGGAGCATTTGAAAGGTTTTACACGGAAGCGCAAATTAATTACCGGTAGTTCGCTATGTACTTGAAAAATATATCGAGTAGTTCAATTCATGTATGTATTGGAGAACGATGTCGAAACTGCTGCCTCATACCCTATTCACTCGCAGTGATCATTATCTGAGACGATAGCTTGCGTACGCAATTCTCACTTCTAATTAAGCATTCATTCAACCTTATTAATGGAGATTTCCACATGTACGTGTATTGATCGATCTGTACGTGTTGGGTGTTCAATCCAGGTGAGGCTGGAAACAATGGAGAAAGATAACTCCCAACTCAAGTATGAGGTCCATGTCCTCAACAAAGAGCTTGATATTCGAAGCCAAGAGCGAGAATACGAACGAAAAGCAGTGGACTTGGCCTCCAAACAGCACCTTGAGAGTGTGAAGAAGATTGCGAAGCTTGAGGAGGAATGCAATCGCCTTCGTCTCTTGGTCCGCAAAAAGCTTCCAGGTATTCCTTTCTTCTCTTTTTCTTCACTTGTAGACGTAAAGTTTCAATTCATTACCGTTCCAATGAAGGTAAGAGAATCATTAGGGTCAACTAAAATGAAGGGTAACAATTTTTTTCTTGGGTCTGATGCATCGCAGGCACGCAACTCCCGTTTCTATATGCCTGCCGTGATTTCAATCATTCCATTATCAATAATGCAATTAACTTAATGCATTGCCAAATGATTTTATTCATTGTAGTCTCACATACGTACATAGACTTGTAGCCATTTCATAGAGGAATCCAAAAACTTTTCTTCTAAGAAAAAATCCTTGATGGAGAAAAATCCTTGAACAGACCCAATTATAAGGAGTTAACCTAAATCCTTTTTTGAATTCTGGCACATTTTTTCTGACATCGCTCCGTTCATCATCATCGATTTCTTACATCTGTTTTAAATACTCAACATAAATTTCTGATCTTAACTGTACATACTAACCTGTTAAGCTACAAAGCTAGCTTTTCAAGGAGCCCTGTCGATCTGTCGATCTGTCTTCAATATGTGAGTTGCAAGCTTACCGGGGTGCGTCTGAATGTCTGATGGAGCTTGCCACATGCTAAATCGTGAAGTCCCTGCTTCCAGAAGTGGATAGATGCACGCTCTGAAAATCGCTCTGATTTTTTTTTGGTTCTAAAGGGCTGCCTAGTTGATTTTTGATCATTCCAGCACTTATAAAATTACTCGATCACCAGTGAGTGCTGTCAGTAAGTAAGTCCTAATTAATTAAGTCGATGATTCGCTCTGTGCAGGTCCAGCAGCCATTCAAAGAATGAGAATGGAAGTGGAGGGGGTATCCAAAGATCCGGCGGAGAGGAGGCGTAGGTCCGTGAGCCGGAGTGGCAGCGCTTTGGATTTGTCCGCTGTGAACGATGCCATGCAAGAAAATGGCCGTGACGGGGGGCACACCCACGAAGCCCAAATGTTGGCGGAGCGGGTGGTGGCCATGGATGAAGAGATGAAGATGTTGAAGGAAGCCCTGTCCCAGAGAAATGGGGAGAATCAAGCTGCGCGCCTTTTGTGCTCCAAAACCTCAGCTCAGCTCTCTGCTGTGGAGGAAGAACTCAAAAAGTCTCGGCAGCTCAACGGTACTAATTTACTTATTTAGTTAGGCATGATGGTCCATTCACTCTCCATTGTACGTTCTGAATTCTAATCTCTTCACGAGTTATGAAAAATTCGTTCACTCCCGACCGAACGGCGTTCTTCAGAATGCACTGATCCCTACCTTATGTCTGATGGACTAACCGATGCTAATTGAATAAGTGCTCATATTGTGAGAATCCAGTGACTGTCACTTGAGGTCCATGTCGTTGCCTTGGTACCTACCTAATGTTTGTGGCAGATGGCTACCCTTCATTTCTATCTCCCTCTACAACTAACTAATGATTATGAAATCATTTATCAAATGATATATTCACTGAACACGTGATTTTCTTGCTTGCTTGCAGAGGCGTTGAAGATTGCAGCATCCAGCAAGCCAGTGCCCAGCGTCGGCTTCTCCCCTTCGTCGGATCTGCAAAGCAGGAAGAGTGGCTCCTTGTTTGACATGGCAAGAGATGCAGCCGTGAGTACTACTGCCTCTCGCAGTATCAACGATCCCTCCGACAACTACAGGAGAGAGTCTCAGAACTTTGAACTGATGGATGACTTCGCGGAGATGGAGCGTCTGGCCATGAGCGCGACCCTGGCCGAACCCACGACGACCACGATGAAACTCCAGGACTTGGAAGAGGCGCTGGCGTCCAGGACTCGTGAGCTCGAGGGCAAGTCGCACGACTTACGAGTGGCCGAGCAGCTGTGTCAGGAGCTCCGGGCCAAGCTGAAGGAAAGCGAGAAGCAACTGCATGGGCTCCAGTCCCACAACGCAAGCAATGCGGCCTGCATCGTGAAACTGCAAGAAGAGCTGGATCTGTTGGCGGAGCGAGAACGAGGAAGAAGTGGCAGCAGCAGCCACAGTGCGAGTGCGGCGGCGCCGTCCAAGAGGCTCTCCGGATTCACGTTGAAAGACATTTTGGGCAGGGCCAAGACCCCCGACGAGGGCAGAACACCTCCCGAGGCGGCGAGCTCATCTGAAGGGGCTTTGCACGACGAACAAGCCTCCGTTTCGGACGCCGAGTCCAAGGTACGTGGCAGTCACTCGATCGATCAATCTTGGTAGGCCTGATGTCATCTTGACCGCACTTACTTTTACCAATTGCTTCTGGCTAGTTGCATGATCTCCAAGGTTCATTTCACATTTATTTATGCACAAACCATTTCTTTTTCCTGCTGTCACTTGCGATGGTCGGTGATGCATGTAAGCTCAAAGTTCTGGCTACCGTACATAAATAACTCCATTACCTGTTCCGTTGCAAATGCAGACAAGCACTGGTCACTTGGAGCTTGCCTTTGCAGTACGTAAAATCGTGCATGTTGCGGAAATGTTGGCTCAGACCAGTGGATACGATTACACTCCATCCTTCCCGGGCGAGACCAACGCCACTAACAGCGAGATTTCCCTGCAACTGGATTGGCACAATCATGACTTGAAGAAAGTCATGCGCAATCTAGTGCATGTGAGTAACAAGTTTATGCAGGGGAAGTCTGATATTGTGGACTTCACAGTCGAACTGGGAACAGCCTTGGATTACATTTTGGCACACAAGCCCCTTTCTCCCCGAGTGGCTTGCTTGGTCGATCCTGCCAACAAAGATCTTCACTTGATGCGGGAGCAATGCGCATTGTTTGATGCGGAGCTCGAGCGTCTCCGATCCGAGAAGGTGGCGGACATCTCGAGTTCCCAGTTGAAGGCTGTTGAACGCGTCGAATCCCTCTTAACGCCCCCACGAGACTTCAAGCTACTCCGTGCGCGTTCTCCCTTACAAATTCAGGTATTCTCGGACGTTCATCTCAAGTGACGAAGCTGCTGGCAGGGGAATAAGAATGCGTATATGTTTGTCCACGTGATCCGAATGGTCTCTATGACGACCACACGAGTAGCTTAGTCACAATTCTAGATATATATCAATCAGTGCATAAAATAAATTGACACCTTCCTCTGATTGCTGTTATCGTAACCTTCTAAATTCCCGGTCTTCGTAGTTATATTTTAAACAAAGGTAGCCCTTGATTTCGTTTCAAATTTCTATTACATATCAAAGGAGTCTCAAAGTATCACCAATTTATTCAAATTAGACATCTCTATTCATGAGTATGTGCCTATGTGGACATCGCTCTCGACAATTCTGAAGCATGAATCAATCAACATAATCAACCCTAAATGCGAGCCGGTGGCCATTCATTGCTTCCACAACATTGTTCATCCATATTTTGTCAATGTTGTTGGACACTAAGGGAATTATTTTCATTGCAACTTTCAATTGTACCTCTAGGCCAATTGAAACTAGAGAGTAAGAAGACTCAAGAAGTGTCTAATTTAAGGACTGATTCCACATTTGGAGGGGTTGGACCTACAAAGTATAGCCTCTATTAAAAAGAAGATGTGCTATCCGTAATCACGAGCATAGTTAGCCTACTTTAATAAGTTTGTCTTAAGGATATCATTTCTAACTTAGTACACAGACAGTTGAAGAAAGATTGGGAGAGTGGGTATCCTTGGTTTCACGGAGGAGGACCCGAAGTAGGTTCGAGAGACTCCTTTTGTTCTTTAAATAAAATTCAAAATCAAAGTTACGTACAGCAGTTGGGTTTTGGTATTCATGCGCTGGGGATGTATATTTACCCTGCTCGATCGATCGGAAATTGAGCGAGGAGGGACTCCCTACACCTCGATCGATCAATTTCAACCCCAAAAGACCATGGGCCAATTTTTTTTCAAGCCTCCCTCGGAGTAGCAAGTTCGTCTGCTTTGAATGAATGTCACTTGCAGGAGGTCGGGATTTTAATTAATTTCTATGGCTTGGATTTGCTGACTCTTTAACATAGGAAAACGTTGCTAATAATGTATTTTATACATTTGTGTGTGTTCCCATGATATATAGCATGGTGGTGACTCTCCCATCGCCAACACTAGTAGGAAGGAGGACGATTTGATTGAAGAAGAGCTGATGGTGCTTTCATCTCCGAATCCGGCCCTCCGAGCGGCAAGTGGGGAGCTCACAAGATTGCGAGACAGAGTGGCGGGATTGGAGAGGGAACTCCAGGGCGAACGACAGCGGCATCAAGGCGTTTCTGCCAAGCTAGGCGACCACCACCAACATCATCAGGTCCAAAGGTATTCATAGAATTATATACTACTACTAATTACGTACTGCTCGAATTAGTTCCTTGATATCCTCTTCTTGCCATGGGCTCAGCTAGCATTAATTCCAACGGAGGTGGTAGTGAACCAGCCTTTACTCGCAAAGTGTACTAATAAATGAACTGGTAGACCGAGTTATTGCCCATCAAGTGATCTATCGAGGACTGGTCCAGCAGCATAAAATAGACTAACTCCTATCGGAATGAATGAATGAATTAATTAATAAGTCCTGGCTTGTTAATTGTGTCGGATCAGATCAAGGGCATTAAATAAATTTAGTACTGACAACAATTTTTTTCTCTGGTGGAACTTTTTCAGAGAAGGGAACGCCGTGAGTAGTGAGATGTCCGGCGGATCACACAGGGATTTGTCGAGTCACTCGACCTCTGAAGAAGATGAAGATAGCAAGTCTGAACAGGTACTTCATTTCGACTCCCCCCATACTGTATTCATTATCTTGTCTCGTATATAGAGAGACAGCAACATGGATCCAATCTTCATATAATGATACATTAATTAAGTTGCCCATCGTGACTTCATTCGTGATGTATCCAGAACTAACTTGATTAAAGATGAAGTTAGTTTGATTCATTAATTGTGAAGAATAAAATCGAGGTGTTAAGCATCGTACGTAGAGATAATTCGCTAAGTGAACATTTAAACCCACTATTTGATTGCATGCATACATACGTATGCCAGTTGTATAGTTGGCAATGGATCCTCTGAACCTCATCATAAATCTCGTGAGTGAATGCAAATGAATAATTACTTCCTTCTGCTGTCTGCGCGCAGCTGTCCATGACGACAACGCCGCACTCCAAAACGCATGAGCGACAAGACCGCGACGTGCAAGCTGCAGCGCTGGCGGAGTGCCAGAGGACCATTCTAGCGCTGGGGAAGCAGCTCAAGGGCTTGGGGACCGTGGCGTCGCAGGGCCAGGAAACGTCGCCCAAGTCCACCAACTCTTCCAGGTCCATTGAGAAAATGACGGAAAACATGGAGCTACTGCGCTGGCAGACTGAAGCAGCAGCAGCAGCAACAGCAACTGCAGCCTCTGAGGACGGAACTGTTTTACTCCCAGCGGCGGCTGGGTCCGCCAACGAGCACAACAGTGCCTACACCACGGGCGCGCTGAGCGAGCACGGCCACCATTGGGCCAGCACGCCCAGTCCACGGCGAGCGCACAGGAGCCCAAGCCCCGCGGGGGTCCGCCGCACGAGCAGTGCCATTGTCCCGGGCATCGTGCATCCGACGCGGGGCAGTGAAAGCCCGGGCGTGTCCATGAGTCGCGCTGCAACTGCGGCAGCTGGGCTGGACTACGCGAGTGACGTGCCTGGGCCCGTGACCCCCAAAGCACCCTCGCCGGCTCGTTCGGAGGTCCCGTGCGGGAGCTCTTCTGCCGCGGGCTCCGTGCCGGGCTCCCCCTCCCGCTCCTCCACCCCCACGCCCTGGGCCTTGCGCTCTCGCGCCAGCAAAGATCGCGATCTCGACGCCCACACCGACTCCGATGCTTCGGTGGACAAGAACGCGCGCGGTAGCGCCAGCTTCAGTCGATTCTACTCCCGCACCAGAAATGGCAGCGTCGGGGGATCCTTTGGATGAGCGAGCTCGGCTCGGCTCGGCTCGGCTCTCGATCGTGTAGTACGGTACGGGGTCCATCTTCATTACACGTACCTAGCTAGCTACTTGTATGCATGCATGCATGTCCAAGCGAATTCATTCCGTCTCACCCCAGGCCAGGCCAGCAGCCGGCCCCATCCATCCTAGCCTCTCCAATATGGTTCCTCTCCAAATGTATGCTTGCTAGCTAGCTAGCTGCAGGCACACGCCAGCTTGTATTTGATTTCCCGACGCCGAATTGAATTCCGCAATGGATGCTTGCTGCACTACAGGGAATAGATAGATGCAAGCCGAAGACACAAATTAAAGACTTTAACCAGGCTAGCTGGATCGACAACAGGCAAGACGACCTCGACGACCACGACGAAATCTCACAACGGCTCATGCACGGATGTATTTCAAGTCAGGCAAGACGACGACTTCAACTGGAAGTTGGGGATTCACAGCAAGCACGAATTCATTAGATAGACTCATTGGAAATCCTGATTCTGGTGTTTCCGGTTGACTTTATTTTTGAGCGGACCGACAGACCGACAGACCGACTTTGGTTGAAGCAGAGCCTAGCTAGCTAGCTGGGCACAAATAGAAGTCCAGTAGTTCGATCGGATCGGTATTTCTGGAAGTTAATTGACACATTTCTTTCGTGGTGGTACACAAGTCCTTCAATTTTCATTTGCACTTGTAAGCAGGTAGAGGCTGGACCTGGTGTTGAGTTAGGGCTCAAGGAGCCGAGCGTAGCCTGCCTGCTTGCGTCTGTGGTGGCTGGGTCGACGGATCGGACGTACTCCGTTTGGCGGTGTCTCATTCAAATTCTATTAATATCACGCGGTGGGCATACGAACTACTGCACTAGCAGATAGTCATCGAATTAGTTACGTTAGCTAGGATTTTTACGGTTTAGACTTGGCGATGATGTAATTAAACAATTAAAGGTGTTTTCAACGCCCTGGCTACTTCAAAGTGCGCCGGAAGTCCCCGTACTTCTGCTGCATGCTATGGGCATTTAGTATTTCCGTGCACTGGTCAGTATCAGGAGTACCAGGTTATACTTTACTTACTATGTAACTTAAAGCCCATCTGATCAAATAAAGTCTTATCTCCAGATTGTGGCGTTCACTGAATTAGCACTGAAATGTAAGTCATTTTAAAATTCGATTGAGCCTGGTGCTGTAATTGCTATGGTGTCCCAACCTGCATGTGGCATTTTCTTCTGAGTGTATCAGTTGTTCACTTGGAGCCTAGCCTAGCTTCGGGGTCACAGTTTATGTACAAAAGAGAAGGGGAGTAATTATTGTAGGACATCAGTCAGTCTCAGAACCGGATAGAAGTGAGGAAAGAATTCGTGACCCTTGGAGCTAGCTAGGTGCCCAACACGGTAGTCACTTGAAATTTTAGTGTTGAATGTGCGTGCGTTCCGCTGGCAGCTCCAGCAGGAACCAGTTTCACAAGTTCAGCACTTGTGGATTTATCTCGACACTGATTTGTAGCACATTGTTTCACTTCCGGTACACCAGATGATACAAGGTGCTTAAGTAAGTTCTAATTTATCATGCAAGACTTGTTTCTGTTTTTGCTACTTCTATCCTTACAGAGACTTACTGTAATCGATAGTACATGATTGACTACATCTTGAAGATACAATAGATCATCCCGCAGAGACAGTGTGGCATCTTGGTTGTCCTTGATTACAATAGTTGTCATTGCCAAATGGCCAAGTGAAGACAAAACTTCTCAAAAAGTGGAGGTGAAATTTGCTCTTTGTGAATTCCCTGCGTGCATTCACGCAAATGAGACTACGGCCTACATACTTACAAAATAGGGGGCAAGTCTGTGCACACAGTGGATGTGCATCTGTAGAACTGATTCCACATATACATCGTCTGTGGCACTGCCCTAGTGCCAAGTACCACCGGTTGCTGAAGAGCTAGGCAAGGCATACAAGACTTTAACCCCTAAATGATGTGGACTATGTTTTCACCAAAAACGCTCCAAAACGGATGGGATACATGTAACCATATGATCTTCTAGTACGCTGGTTTGAGAAGATGTGGGAAAAATTTCAGAACTTTCCGCCACGTAGATTGCAAGATATTAGCATTTGAAGTGGCAAAAATTCTTTTTTGGGCCCTACAAAAAAAAAATGGCAGCTACACTTCACAAGGTCACATTTGTATAGAAAAATGTCCAAAACAGTGGTTACTCTTTGGATTCCTTCTTCAAAGAAAGTTGGCTACATGCTTGAAAATTTTCAAATCATTTGGAATTGTACAACATATAGGAAAAAAATAATTAGTAGAAAGGAGTACATAATGATTCAAAATACTAAATTGTTAACAATTTATTTATAGAATTGAAAAATGCCAATTTCAATGGTTGTAATGTTGTAATAAACAATCTACACCCTAATATTTTTATTTTTTTCCAAAAATATTTAAAATTGAGTTACATAAAGGACTTCAAAGTTTGTCTTAGAGTAGAGATTTCATAACTACCCACAAACTACTCCAAACTAAAACTCTTCATAACTTTCATCTCATTAATTAAAATGGAAGGATTCAAAGCTTACCACACACACATAATCTAGGGAACCAATTTCAAATTTTTATTTCTTAAAAAAGTGATTTTTAAAGAAGTTTTTTTTGTTGCACAGATTGTCCACCAAGCAATTAAAACCACAAATTATACAATTTTTTTTAACTATGTAGTCAAAAGTTATGAAAATTGTTGGGCCTTATAGCTACTCCTCAAGCACATGTTATGTGAAAATTTCAAATAAAATAAAATAAAAACTCCGTTAGTAGTGAGCTGTCCAAAATTGCTATGTTGCCAAAAAACATAGTTTGTACATTTAGGGGTTAACTTGGGGTGGCATTGTATGATTTTTGTAACCCTTAAATGCTAACAAGAATCATTCTTGTCCAATGGATGATAGAGAATACTTCTAGTAGGATAAAAATGCAACTACTCATCCTCACAATTTTGTTGTGAAAAGGGAAGGTGTTCTATAGTAGTTTGACTTCTAATGAGTGCTTTTGCAATTTTTTTAAGCAAATGATTCACACGGTATCCAAAGAGATGATTTCCATAGTCACCAATCCATCCTTCTAGGGTTAACCTTTAAAGAACATGGCCCCCATGAACAAAGTAGTCACCAAAATACTTTGATTATTGGACCAATATGTGCATTCTTTGTTTCTACAATGAAGTTATCTATTGAGCCATTTAGGTCCATAGTGTCTTTACAGGGGTTAGAATTAGTTGTTGGAACAATTTAAAATAGTTGAGTTGAGATTCAAAGAGGAAAGTACACCTATCATGGAAAATATAAGATTTGATGACCTATTTGCGATACATTACACAGGGTTTTGTATTAATATTATTTGATTCTAAAATTTTGGCACTATCATATGTGATTTTTTGTTACAATATGACTAGCATCATAATTCATAATAGTTCTTGGACTCTTGGCGCTTGTGGCTAGACAACCAAAACTTCATCATGAGTTTTGAATGTTTTTTGAAGGTGGGTAATTAGCATCAATACCAAATAGGGCAAAATAGTGGCATTTAGGTTTAATTTACATTTTTTCGTGTCTTTGAGTGTTCACTTGTCAATTCTATGGACCCTATTCATCATCAAGTTCACCTAGGATGCATATAAAATCTAGAGTCAAAAGGAAAATAATATCCAAAAGATGTTCATTCATTAGCAAACATTTGAACTCATGTTTAATTAGATGCACCACTTAGGTATTAAATTTTTCTTTGTGGAGGGTTTTCTTGGGATTTAATTTGTCCTTCAACACTCAACTAACTTTGGCCACATGTTTTGGATAGGTTTTCCATCTTCTCCATTGTACATGTGTCTTTTAGTGTTTCTCTAAAGCAATTTGGAGCTTCTACTTGGCCATCACTATTAGAAAAAGGGCAACAAATGACCTTTTAAGCCTGATTGAAATAAGACTACAACAAGGTTTGGGGGATTTAGTCATTGTAGACCTACATTATAGAACATTACAGTTGTAAAGGACATATAAGTTGTTTTTCATTACTTTGTTGACATAGGGTTTCATCAACATGAGGGTGCACATGTAGATGCTCATCTAGCTATTCATGCTGAATGAGTCAATAAGTCTAGTCACCACCTTAAACGTGAATTTTATCTCTAATGTGATAGGCAAAATTTTATTCATGCTTGAAGTTGCCAACTAGTATACAACTACAATGCAATTATAAGTGGGGCCTATTTATACAATTATGCCATTTGTCAATTTGATATAGGATCTTTATCCAAAAATTCAGCTACTATTTTTCTTTTCTAACATTTATTATTTATATCAATGGTTGTGAACATTTTATACTTTTTGTATGAAGTTGTAGAGTAGTTGTTTTGTAGTTGTAAAGCAATTGTCTTGATGTTGCTCATCAATGGATTTCTAATAGATTTCATCTTTTTCATGGAAAAGTCATACATTGATTTTTCCTGAGTTTTATTTTGTGCTTTGCCAATTGTATTCTAGATGTAGGTATGTTGACCTTGTCACAAGTATGTCTATTAGACATAAAATTGGCAAATATACATTACAATCATAACTCATTCAAGTGCACATAGTTCTAAAATCTAATCTACAAAGTTGAAATTAGAAGTTTACATACAAAAAAGTAGCCATTTGACTTCCTATCAAACAACAAGTGTAATTATGCTAACCATGTTGTTTATTGTCCCTCCAACCACCTTTTGAACCTTGTCCTTTAGAAACTGCATGCACCCAATCACCAATAAAAAATGAATATTCTTCTAAACAACAAAGTTAGAAACTTATTGCAACAAGAAATTTAGAAATAATTTGCAAAATAAGTTAAGTGACTTATTATGTCTCAACTTCAACTTTGGGACTCCAAGCAAGAGAGATATCAATAATGAAATTGAAAGTTGAATGGAAGATATATCTAAAGAAGAAAAATATGCAACCTTATAGTAGCAAAGAACAACATCAAGAGCAAAGTGACTATTACTATGAAAATTACAACAAACAAGAAAAAATAATGACAAAGATATGTAGGAAGAAAAAGAGGCAAGAGCCAACAAGAAGCAACGAAAGACAAGAGGCAAGAGATATGAGACAAGGAAATAGAAAATTGCTCAATCTAGATGCATTTGGAAGCAATAACCACAAAAAGGAGGTAGCTAGGATTTTATTAGGGTTTAAAATCCTAAACCAATGGCTGCCATATTACAAAGTCCTCATAGCTAGTCTATAATTATTCTACAACTAATAAATGTTTAATCTTCAACTTCTCATTGGCTATCTAGTATCTACAACTACTCCACAGATGACTACTACAGTTGTTTAATAGTTGCAAACAAATCATACAAGATCTTCAATTGTATATTTTTATATCTATACTATGATTGTAAACAATCCAAATCAGTCCTACAAATCCACATCAACAAATTTGACATTGTAGGGATGATAATGCATTGATGTAAGTAGCATTTTGCCCTTTGATCATTGACTTTGCATCTATTAATTGTCTGTAAGACTAAATTGCAACTAGAAATTTGCATTTACTACATTCTAAGCTCATTTTTTACTCTCTAGACACAAAATAGTAGTGTCTGATAGCCAATCATTCTTTTGCTCATAGAAAGCTATCATCTCTTGTTTGAAGAAAGTTCTTCTTCTTATGCATCCTTTCCACCCACAAACTTGACATGGCATTAACTAACAAATGCAGAGAAGAATCAAAGATATCCCAAAGAAACAAATTATGCCATAGAAGGATTAGCTATTGGTTTTGGCATGCACTCTTTTCAGTTGTGCACTAGAGCATTTCCATTGGAAGATGTAAAAAACTCACACTCATGCCACATACTAGCCTCCATTAGCAACATTGATGATGCTTTAAGAGCATCTCCTGCAGCCCGCTCAAACACCCCTGTGAGCGAAGTTTTGAGCGGCCGAGGGAATTGCAATCCCCAACAGCACTGTAGACCGGGATTCTGAGGTGCGGGGCCTCTTGATTTTGGCTCTACTCCGCTAGAATTTCCAATTCTACAGGGGACCTCTCCGGCCCCTCTTGGTCATTGGATTCCGGGTTTTGGTAAGTCAAAGGCTAAATTAATGAGAAATTTGCCACCGTGGTAGTCACAAGCTTTCTCCATGACTGCCACATCATCTTTGAACTTTCCCTCTACCATGTTTGCAATGGCAAATACACGGGCGATAGGGCAAAAATGGCAACCCCAACACAAAAATGTAAGAAATAGAACACAATTGACAAGATTTAGTTGTATCAATCTTCTTTATGTATTTTTAAAATCCTATAGTTGATATTCAACAAAAATATGGGAGTTTTGGGGAATTCACAATTGCCTGAATCTCCCTAATCACACGCCTTCTCCAATTTGAAATTGTCCCAAAACTTCCCAATCCTTGAAGCAAGTCTCCAATAATCACCTTCGGAAAAAAAAAGTCCAACTATATTCATTTTGAAATAAAGAGCTAAACCAATCAAAAAATTGTAGGAAAATACCAAAGTGTCCAATGCTCCTAGAAATTTCCACATAGATGCTTCTTATTGTCTACCACACATGCAAAAAATCTTGCAAAATTTTGCAAACACACTCAAAAGTTGTGTCCAATTTAGTTGGTTGTTACTAATGTAACTAATACCCTTGAAGGGCATTAGTCACATTAGTCACAAATTGCCCAAATCTCCCTCATTATGTGCCTTCTCCAATTTGAAATTTCCTAAAAACTTCCCAATACTTGAAACAAGTCCCCAATAAGCACCTTAGGAAAAAAAATTGGAAAAATCAAAGCTTGGCTATTTTCAATCTGAAATAAAGGGATAAACCAACTAAACAATTATGAAAAAATCCTCAAGTGTTCAATGCTCTCAAAAACTTCTATATAGATGCTTCTTACTATCTACAATGCATATAAAAAATCTTGCAAAATTTCACACACCTAATCAAAAGTTGTGCCCAATTTAGTCAATTGTGACTATGTAACTAATGCCCTTTAGGGTTTGTTAGTCACATTAGTCACAACCAACTAAATTGGGCACAACTTTTGAGTATGTTTGTGAAATTTTTCAAGATTTTTTACGCATATTGTAGATAGTAAGAAGCACCTGTGTGGAAATTCATAGGAGCATTGGAAACTTGGGCATTTTTTCACAATTTTTTGATTGGTTTATCCCTTAATTTCAAATTGAAAATAGTTAGACTTGGATTTTTCCAATTTTTTTTTCTAAGGTGCTTATTGGGGACTTGTTTTAATGATTGGGAAATTTTTAGGAAATTTCAAATTGGACAAGGCACGTAATGAGAGAGATTTGGGCAATTTGTGACTAATGTGACTAATGCCCCTCAAGGGTATTAGTCACACTAGTCACAACCAACTAAATTGGGCATAACTTTTGAGTGTGTTTGCAAAATTTTGCAAGATTTTTTATGTGTGTTGTAGATAGTAAGAAGCACCTATGTAGAAATTTATAGGAGCATTGGAAACTTTGGCATTTTCCTACAATTTTTTTATTGGTTAATCCCTTTATTTCAAATTGAAAATAGCCGGAATTGGATTTTTCCAATTTTTTTTCTAGGGTGCTTATTTGGGATTTGTTTCAAGGATTGGGAAATTTTTAGGAAATTTCAAATTGGAGAAGGCACGTAATGAGGGAGATTTGGGCAATTGTGACTTTCTAAAAACTCCCATTTTTTTGTTGAATATCAACTATAAGATTTTTGAAATATACAAAAAGGATTGACACAACTTAATCTCTTAAACTATGATATATATCTTGTAATTTTGTGTCTGCCTTAATTTGCCCTTCAATCTTTTACCTTCAACAGTTTAGGTGCACTAGGCCTTATACAAAGTGTCAATAAAAATTAGGGTTTGGGAGGACACCATATTTGAAAGAAGGCTTTGTAAAAAGAATTGTCTTTGTAGTAGCCCTACAAGGATGCAGGTTTTGACAACAATTTGCGGCTCTGACTCTCGTGTCAGTTGTTGCTGAAGACGTCGTTTGCCGGCCTTCTTACTCTCTGCTACAGGAGAGTTTCTAGCCCCTTCCACTTCAAAATTGCTTGACCCCGTCACTCTCCCCTGGGAAACCCATCTAGTGAGGAGGGCTGCAGGAGATGCTCTAACATCCTCACTATAAAGGCCTTGATTGGTTCTCAAAAATAGACACAACTCTATAATAGTCAAAGACATGGTGTTCTCCAATTGGCTATAAATAATTTGATTACTATATATTATTTGTGTTATTTACAACATTCATCAATAACAATCTATGGAGCTCTTTCTTAAATATTGGTAGGGATCAATCACAAGGTATCACAATCAACCCCACAAATGGAATCATATTACAACTTATAAACACACCTAATAGAAACTAACTGGATTACCCTCCAAAAACCAATTCTTAGATAGCCAAACACTAGGCACACAAATATTGAAACTCCATACAAATAGTAAAACTATTGAATATAGGTAAAAGATCATTGTCAAAATTCTAGCATTATCAACTCTAAATTAGTTCACCTTTACTACCCATAACCTACGATAGTAATGAAATTTATTTGTATTGAGATTATGATATTTGCTTTCCAAATTAGGGCAAATTTATAACATTTTTTGCACAAAGTATGGATCCTCTTCTTAAGAAGTTGAATTGCATACAAAGATATATTATTTTGTTTACAAATATACCTTTGAACCATTCATTAGTACAAATACATGCTAAAAAATATATTTTTGACTATGGTTTTGTGTTAAATTTGTGTTTTTAAAAATGCAGTTTTATTGATTTCATTCAAGATTTAATACCCCATTATTGTCTTAAATAGTTTTTTCAATGTGGATTTGTACTAGTGATTACAAGGTCTCTTTTGTTCTTTCTAATTCATTTGAATCTTTCATTGTCTTCTCCAATATTTCTTTCACCGTTTTTACAATGGTTCATAAACCCTTGCAAGATAATTTTTAAGACAATAGTCTTAAGTTTCAACTATTTCACAAATGTAGATATTCTTTAACAAATGTAGGTATGTTCTATAGTAAATGTTATCTACATATCTATATCAACCTATGACATAATAGAACCTTAATAAATTATTATTTATTATTGAGTCTACAATCATTTTTATTATCCCTCAAACATCATTCAAGTGACAGTCTTTAAATTGGAATTAGTGAAGCTAATTTTTGGAGTCACCTTTAATTTCTATATTTACATATATGGGATCCATTTTGCAATCATGCATGGGGTGACTTTGAAAAGCATGACTAAAACTTAAGATATGACCTAAAATAAAAAATAAAGCCAATGAACTTGTCTTTTGACATATAAATTTGAAGTATAAATTTGAAGTTCATTGTCTTTTGACATATAAATTTATATAAAAATAAAGCCAAGACAAAAATGGTGGAATGTTGAAATTACACAACTAAAATTAAAGTCTACAAACAAGAGAATTCAATGTCTTGTCAATTGAAGAAGTTGAAAAGTTTTTGAAAGAACAAATGTAAACCTTCAAGATTCAATTTATTTCCTAAATCAAGACTAGAATAATTTAGAATTTAAAAAAAGAAGAAGTGAGAGAGTAGGATTTCTTTTAGGCAATCAAATGGACTTCCAAGACTAGAGGATATGTAAGGTCTACTTTGCAACCATGGGGCAAGATCCACAATGCATTCAATGTCTTTTTGAGGGAGTTGAAAAGTTTTTGGAGGGGAACCAGTGGAAACCTTAATTTGGAGTTCAATTAATTACAAAAGGTTAAGAAATCTTAAACTCTTTAGCTAGTTCTTTAGTTCACTTTAAAAATTCATTTAATTTAAAAAAATTCTCAAATTATTATTATTTTTTAATGATTTCATCTATTTATAATCACAAAATAAGTCCCAATTATAATTTTAACACTATCTATGCACTGTCTTAACCCTTGAGTGATGTTGAGGACTAAAAGTGTCCATGGATGGTCAAATAATCTTTTTTCATATTGAAGAATGGATGGGTTTTTTTCTAATTTATTGTGTGCAACTTTATGAATGTTCTATTAACATTATTGAGTTAAGTTCAAGTCATATTAGTTTTCGTTTATTTTATATGGGATAGTTGATCAAATCAATGGTATTTCCATACAACGTGTTTCAATACTTTGGGTGATTGCAAGAATTAGTGGTCGATTTTGGCGTCACATGTAGTGCGACAGCCTTGTCTTTTGACATATAAATTTGAAGCATGAAGCCAATGAACTTGAATTTTTGTTTATTGAAGATGGATGTTTTGATAGTTATCAAATCCCTTATTTTCAAAAATTACAATTTTTTTTTTTAACTTACAAGTCAATTTCACTAATTTGTTGAATTTTGGATTTAGGATAGTTTAATACTAGAGATGTCCCCAAAATTAATGATCTAGAGCTGAAATTTTTGTGATCTATTCCCACACTAGTTGGACATGTTCCTATCAAGGGACATCTAAAAATGTATTATTTTATGTCCTCCATGTTTATGCAAATAGGGCCCCCTTGCATACACTTTTGAACATTGAAGATGGTTTCAAGATCATTCTTTTGGTGAAATTTCTTGACCATGAAGTCTTCACAAATCTCTATTTTTTAATTTCATTATAAATTTTTTTCTTATTTTTTACAAATTAAAATGTTAAAGTACTGATTTCCTTAAGATTCTGCACTTTTCTAGATCTCCTACTTTGAAAACAATTCTATGCTTTTCCTTTTGAGGTACCTTATTCTTAATTATAGGTGTATACATTGGAGTGATTGGACTTATTTTTTTTAATCTTTTTTTAAGAATGTTTTTCTAATTTTATAGTACCCCATCCCCCCTTAAAAGGCTAGAAAAATGCCAGAATGCTACAAAATCAATTACCTTTTTTTGCAACTATTCTTTTAATTTTTTCCTAAAATTTGATTTTGACATTCAAAATAATTTCTTTTGCTTTGAGAAAAGCAAACAAAATGAAGCTTGTGAACAACAGTTTCCAATGTGCTTGAAAATTTTGAAAATTTCTTTAAAAATAATATTTTATTGAAATTAAATGTTGAGGATCTTTTATCATGTTTCTAAATGTAGAGAGTTTCAAAAACTTTCTTTAAACTATAATTTTTTATACTACGATGTACCTCTATTTTGAAAATTTGAAATTTTTTGAAGCACGTTTGTATTTCATGTGAATTTTCTTCACTTTTTCTTCAAAAATTCATGGGAACTTGAAATTTTTTAAAAACATTTCAAAATTTATAACATATACGGAGTATTAAACATGTGATTTCAACTATGAAAAAATAAAAATAAAAACTTTCACTATTAAATAGAGGCAAATTGGAGGATATGTAGTGAAGAATTTTGAGGTTAAATTACATAGTCATGGATTCCATCCTTTAAGGATTACAGAAATGTTATCTAAAAGCATGTAAGTATATGTACAATATTACCGTATCTCTTAGATCAATTTGACTGCCAAAAGATTTGTTCAATTGGAAATAAAATGTTTCTTTTTGTATGAAAAGTAGAAGCAAAATAACAAATGAAAATTTCCATCGACAAGTTAGAAACTCTATGTTCCACCAACTCTTACACAATTTAAAAAAAAATTACTACCTCTATTCCAAAATGATCTCCCTATTAGATAAAATGTTCCAGATTAAGGCTAAAATTAACATTCTAAAAATCAATTTTGCGCTATCAGTAGAGTTTGGTGCATTCTTGGCATTCTAAAACTTGGAATTTGGAGCCCTTTTCAAAGTGTAGTTTTGGAATATTGAAAAGTAGATTTTGGGGGGCATTTTCAAGAAGCACCACTGGTCAATTAATTGTTGAATGTGAGGTCATCATTTTGTAGGCATTTAGTATATGCCCAAGACCATGTGTGCCCTTTGTTCGGCATCCTAGAGCTTCATCCCCTTCAATTGCGCAATATTCAAAGAGATGCAAAAACTAATAATGAATAATGTTGGTTGAATCCTTTAGTCATTTGATTTGTCTTTTAATTGATGATTGCATGGATGGAGAGAGAACTACGACTTGGAGTTGTTCGTTGGTCCCAAATAGCAATTAAAAACCAAATTTGACCAATTTGCAATGTCACAAAGTGAAATAGGAAGATCATTTTGGCATAAAAGATTAAGGCCAATAGGAAGATTATTTGGGGATAGAGGGAGTATTATTTTTAGGATTCTAAGAAACCGCTAAATGTTTCTACCCAAAGATGAGTTCATCATTTTTTTTTTCATATAGTAAAAGTTTGTGAAGTATACCTGTGCCAAAACGGCAATGCCTCCTTTACGCCACCTATATTTTGCCCTTGAATGGCCACCTTCATTCACCCAAAACTCCCACCACAAACTCTTAAGAGCAACTAATGATAGTTGAAGGGTTCCTCATGGTAACTAATGAGAATGAAGGAATTCCTTAAAGTAAAGGGAGTCTTGAATGGCATGAGTAGGTACGTTGTAATTTCAACTCTGAAAATTCATAGAATATTGAGTGTGTAAGTGTCAAAATAATTATGAAATAAATGAGGCTAATAATATTACAAAAAAATCACATGTCATTTAAAGTATTGAACCACACCTAGCTAGGGAATAAATAGTGGTCATTATGGATCATACTCTCTTGTTATAAATCACATTTATATTGGTTTGATTTGAATTAATCCCTAAAGGATCAAACTGTTTTTTTTTTGTCAATATAGTAATTTTGGTTAGTTCACTATGAATGAAGTTTTTATTTTTTTTCTTTGAAATTTTCATACAATATGTTATTGAAGAGTAGCTTTAAGTCCCAAAAATTTTCATTACTTTTGACTACTTGGTTAAAAAGTTATTGTATGATATGTAACTTTCAAAAATATGTGGGCAGCCTAGGCTTCTCAATTTTTTCCTTAAAACATCACTTTTTTTAAAAATAAAAATTTGAAATTGTTTTTTTAGACTTAACCCCTAAAAAGGACCAAGGCCTTTTTTCTGCCAGAAAACACTCAAAACTGCCATACCTATAGCAAGGAGTAAAAAAATTGAAAAACTGTATTTTTTTTCTTTCATATCTAACCGTAGGATCTTACACCTAACTAGTATGAGAGTGTGTGGAAAAAATTTCAGAATTTTTGACCGCTCAGATTGCAAGATATCGACGTTTAAAGTGAAAAAAACAAGTTTTTCAGCACATTGCGGGACTAAATTTTTTGACTTTGAACATTTTTAACTTCAAATTTTTCCTCTACATAGTTTTGAGCTTTAAATCTTTATAGTGTATAATTGAGTTGAGAGTCTAGGTAAAAAAAAAAAATTTAAAAATTTAAATTATCATTCTTAAAAAAATTGTTAAGTAGAAGTAGGTATGAGATAGAAGGAAAATCTAAAATATTTATATATTTTAGATGGAATTAAAATGCACTAATCCCAATGGTGAGATTGTTCTAGCAAGTAAATCAGACAATGAAAAAAAATAAAAATTGAAAAATTTGAAAGATTGCATTCAGAAATGAATCCTACAAGTTATTTTTTTCAAGAAGATGCTCGAACTGCCCGAAAAACAAGAATGTCCATAACTTTCTCATAACATATCCAAATGAAATGAATAAAAGCTTTTCGGATAGACAAAAATATAATCTACGAGAAAAAATAATATTAAAAATAAAATTCAAATTTTTGTCCATTTTTTTTTTGCTGCTCGAGCTGCCCGCCGTCCCCTCGTTTGAGCTTATTTGGTCATAACTATTGTTCCCGAGCACCGATTTTGAAAAAAATTATATTCTCACGAAGCTCATCAACTTTTCTACCTCTCAAAAAAATTTCAAAAAATCAGGAGAAAATTTCAGCCCGTAGGTACCTGCCCGAAAACGCATTTGTCCCCCGAAGGGACAATGGTCCTTTAGGGGTTAAATATACATAGAAAGCTTTGAATCGTTCCATTTTGATCAACAAGACAAAGTTATGAGGAATTTTAGTTTGCAAATAGTTATGAGTTCTCCACTCTAAAATAAACTTTGAAGTCCTTTATTTAACTCAATTTTCAATATTTTTTGAAAAAATAAAATCATAGGATGTAGGTTGTTTATTACAACATTAAAACCATTGGGATTGGCATTTTTGAAGTCCATAACTAAATTCTTATCAATTTAGTATTTTGAATCATTTTTTTTTCTACTTACTATATTTTTCCTATATGTTGTACAATTCCAAATGATCTAAGAATTTTCAAGCATGTAACCAACTTGCCTTGAACAATGAATTCAAAGAAGCACCACCATTTTGGACATTTTTTTCATATAAATGTGACCTTGTGAAGTGCAACAAATTTTTTTTTCCACAAAGTCAATGAAAGAATTTTTGTTAGTTCAAACACTCATATCTTGCAATTTGCACAGTGAAAATTAAAAAGAAAATTCTACATCTTTTCAAACCAGCATACTACAAGATCCTATGGTTACATGTGTCTAAATTTTTATTTCTTTTTAAAATTTGGTACTAGAAATATCAATTTTGTAGTTTTTTGGGTGAAAACATAGTCAAAAAATTGTTGAGGTTAATTCCTTTAAATACCAAACGGTCAAATTTTGAACAACATATAAATGCAAACGTATCCTAAATACATGAAAATGCAATTTTTATCTATTCATTTATTTAAAGATTCTTGTGTTGGTTTTTAAAATTTGTACAATATAGACTAAAGACTTTGCTTTGCAAAGTTTCTATAATTCAAACTATATTTGTAGATCTGGCTTCAAATTGGTATTGTTCTAACTTTTATAAATGAATGTAAATACTTTTGAGTGAATAAATGATATTTTGTCAAATCCATGTTTAATTATCTCACCAATGTCTATGGATGTAAATAGCTTCATCATTAAACTAGAATCAAATTGTTTTTTGCACTATCCAAAGAAAATACCCAAGTTGTACAATTAACTTGTCATTGTTGTTTTCTTCTTCAACCTTGACTTATTTGTTACATTTTTAGCATCTAAAAATGATTGAATATATTGCCTCTTGGACTGTATATAACATTCTTGAATTTGGAGACCCATTGCCTACCATCACTACAAGAGAAACGGTGGTATTAAATGCAATATTCAAGTAGAAATTGTATAATGAAAGGTCGGATATTTTAAAGAAAACTTATTGAATAAACATGTATCTTAGTATCTAGGACTAATTATAAAGTACCTTTATTGAATTCCTACATGATTTCCCTCTCTTTTCTTTTAATGCACACTGTTTCCCCCTCCCCCAAAAAACTACATTGTAAGACAATCTCAAATTATCTTTTTTCAATTGCCAACAAAAACTCATAATCGGAGAAGCAAGTTGAA
Source organism: Rhytidiadelphus loreus (assembly GCA_947034895.1). Taxonomy (NCBI): domain Eukaryota; kingdom Viridiplantae; phylum Streptophyta; class Bryopsida; order Hypnales; family Hylocomiaceae; genus Rhytidiadelphus; species Rhytidiadelphus loreus. Next base: position 47,241,615 of record OX344761.1, on the reverse strand, counting down.
AAACGCATTGGTGCAAGGATGATGGTGAGAAAGCGTTGAATAGCAAGATGGAAAGCAATCTACGGCCACAACTACAGTGAGGCCATATGGAAGTGACCATGTTCACTTGGAGGGCGAAGGATAATAATGGTTGTCCTTGGCTGATTCCAAACAATATTTAAGGATACAAATAGTATTGTCTAAATAACCATTAGATGTAGACAATGAACACCTGAAATTGTTTTCAATCAATCAAATTGTTTAAGCTTAAGGCGAAGACACCCAAAAGTGTCCCTATTCCTATTCTTGTACCCTAGACTGCCACTCAATGTATCCCTAGACTTTAGTTGATGTGTCCTTCAAATGCTTACCTTTGATTTGATGACGCATTTGAAGGACACATATTTAACTTTGATTCGCTGACAACAGATTTTTGCAGATTTTGATTTAGGATTCACCTATGTGATAGTTTCAATGGTCTAGGGAGCCGACACTTTGAAGAATCATAGAAATTACATACGACACCTGAAAAATCTATTTTTTTTTTAATACTCATGATTTTCACTTGCTAATACTACAAAGGTATCATTTTAAGGAAAAGGTGCCTCCAACTATACTGAATTGCTTGTACTGACGGGTTTGGGTGCCTTCACCTTAGTCCCACTCCATCCCTTCTCATTCAATCATCCAATCCAATCGAAATTCAAAAGTCATTCTTGAATCTTTCCAGGGTGACCTTTCTTAGTTTACGTACGACCAGTGTGACGTACATTGCAGGACATCATCGATTCGTACATCTCAAAGATAAAAGAGAGCTTTTAATTTCTCATATTGGTCGACACACACAATGCATGGGATTGTGTGAGCTGGTGTCGGCCGAAGCTAACTAAACAAGCGAGGTGCAGGGGAGCAGATCATCCTATGTAGATTATCACCTACATTGAAGCATGGTCGATTTTGTAATCAGCCTATGGTTGGAAATGCGGTACTCTGTATAACAGAAATGGATTGAAAGGAATCTTTATGAAAAAATTCATAATTATTTTTTTAATTTTATTTTTGAGGGGAGAAAAAGGAAATTTTTTTGGAACCCTCTATTTAAATCTATTTCTCTACACGGGGGATTTTTCTCCTCACCAAATTCATATTGGAACTACACTAAATTGCTTATATGATCGGAATGAGGTCGGCTACCTTAGCTTGTGAAAATGGGTTGGTCTACCTTATCATACACCAACACCGATGATGATTGAGTTTGCGAAGCAAATCTTAATCAATCAATCAGATGCCTGTGCCCATCATGTGCCCTGCCTGCCTGCATTGCATTGAGCAGAATGTAGTTATATGTTATAATGTTATAATTATGTTATTCAATAGTTCGAAGTCTCCACCACGCCAGGCTTAAACTATCGGCACGGCACGACTCCTTGCAATTGGAGTATTTGACGAGTACAGGCCATCTTCAATTCTTGCCGTGAACACTGTACAAGTAATTATGGGGGGTGGACGTCACTCTACAACACATAGGAAGCAGAAAACAATCACCTCAGTTGAAGCAAGCAAGCTAGCTAGCTAACGCCGGCTTCTACGCCTGCATGACTGGCGGGGCTACGGACGATCATGTCCAGTGCTGTCCGTAGGAAACCGAGCTTGTCGATCGAATGGACGGACTGACTGAGGTGGCTAATGGGTTCATGGTAATTAGCTGCCACGGTGATCCAGATCGAGAGATTCACGGAGTGAGAACTAGTCATCCATCCTTCACCCTTTGCGGCTCCGAAAAATCCAGTGCTGCCCATCGGGCTCCACGCGCAGCTTATTCAACTTCGCAAACAGGTCCACAGCACGGCGCACGCCTCGTCGGTCCGCGTTGCTGAAATAGTCGTGGCCGAACATGACCCCGCCTGGCCGCAGCAACCGATAGGCGATGTTGATGTCCGCCCACGCGGAATGGAAGTCGTGGGACGCATCCACTTCGATCAAGTCGGCGTAGATGCCCCACTTGCAGAAGCTTGACAGCGTGGACACCGTCCCAAACGGCAGGGGCAGGATCCTTTCCGACATGTTGCGGTGGATGACGTTTTGGAGAAACTGGTTGAGGAGCATGGCGTTCCCGTTCTGCTCTCGAAGGTCCGCGAAGGGTCCACTGCGGAACCCCGGCCACCCGCGGAAGTCGTCGAAGCAGAAAATCTCGGTCTGCAACCCTAATTCCTGGGCGATGGCGCCCATGTGCGTGGCGGACGCGCCCAGAAAGCTCCCGAGCTCGATCACCACGCGCGGCCTCACCTCTTCCATGAGGCGCCGAAACACCGTCTTCTCGGATCCCCACCCGGAGATGCGCTCGGGCTGAAGCAGAGACGCCACGCCCGGAGGGGGGAAATGCTGGAACGGCGACACGCCGTCGAAAAGCTCGGTGATGAGGAAGTGTCGCGCATCATCGGGAGTCACGCCCTGCTTCTTGCACCCGGTGTGAAAGGTGATCAAGTCGGTGGGGAGCATCTTGTGTCCGCGCAAGGGCGGTGGCTGCTGCTGCTTCCTGCAATCATCGGTGCGTTCCTCGAGGGGCTGGTGCACCGGGGGAGCTTCTGGGAGGGCTTGCTCGATGGAGCTCCGAAGCTGGAGTTGAGCATCAGGGGGGGCCATTTGTTGCGGCGGGTGGAGATACGTCCCATCTGATTTCATTGTCCGCAGAAAGGGAATGGCCGGAGAGGTGAGAACCCCGAGCAGATACGCCAGGACGGCCACCACGAACAGCGGTCTGTAAGGACCCCCCATCCCTCGCAGCTTCGATTTCCAAGACATGGAGGCAGTCAATGGTCTCATGCTCCACACTGCTCTCACCTCCAATTACGCAGATTTCGATGGTGACTCGAACACCAATCCTCCGATCCTCCAATTTGGACTATAGCAACATTGGAGCACCCATCGTTGAGTCTCCCGACCTGAAGCCATGGCCAACACGAACACGGGAAATCAGACATACTCTGCATCACCACGCCCACGTCGCAATTGCGAAGCACTTGGTTGGATTCCTTTTATCAAGGCACGATAGGACTCTCACGACACGAAGGACTGTAATTCGCCATCGGCCACGGAATGGTCCGGACGTCCATATATCGCTTGAGTTCATTTTTAAACGTCGGTGCTGGTTCCAGTCTACGATTCGAGTCTACGACATCAACAGCATATTTCCTGCCCTACGACACTAATGAAGACCTCGAGAAATCGCACCGCATGTACAAGTAGTGAAAGCCGAAGGAGGAAATAACGGAGCAAGGCAGGGCATTTCCGAAGCGCCACAGCAATGACGAAGAACCTCACAGCTCGAATTGATACCCAAAGAAAATTTAGTAGCTTCAAAATCAACATCGCCCCGACCCAGCGACCCAGCGACCCTAACAGTGACTTGCACTTGAAGAACTTTAGGCTTACATCAAGAGGTGAATTCGTCGTCCACGGCAGCCTCCTCTCCACATCCACCGCCACCAGAAGCCCGCCCAGCCAGCAGTCGCGTCCTTGAAACGAGAATTGTCGGTGGAAGCCGAATCGCTGCGACTATTTCAAATCCTCACACCAAAACCAGGCCTCTGCCCAAACTCGTCGAAAAGTCATGCACAGGGGGAACGAGAGAGAGAGAGAGCAAATCGTCCTCGGGATGTCTGAGTTCCCACCCCCACCCAAAGACTTCGGTCCTTTCTCCTCGGGACACGGAAGTCTGGATGCGCACACAGGAAGCGAGCACAGGTATAAGTGAACACAGCTGGGCAAAGTGAAGCTACGAGGCATGAGCGCAAGGGTCGGGGAGTGCGGGTCAAAGAATCATAGGCATCATGGCTGGACCTTAGCCTCAATTGATTACTAAATTTGGAAAGGGAGTTTACAGCGACAATTGGAGGGCTGCGCAGGATTCGGGAAAAAGCGAATGATCTCCGGACGCGACGATGAGGACAGTGGGGACATGGGTAAGCTTAAGCTTACTTCAGTAGCTTATTATTATGACCAATTAAGTCCGTCCGTCGTGGGCCGGGCGTGTCATACGCACAGCATCTGAGCATCCTACTACGTACCTCACGGCTCGCCTGCACCGTCGTGTCGGTCACCGCCTGCACCTGATCCGAGCTTAAGCTTTGTCCCATGGCCGATGTACTCCGTACAGTACTGTACTCCCTTACCGAGCGTCCTTGGGGCTCCATCATGTCGAAGCCAAGTTTCAACGCACCTGCGATACTTTTTCAGGTGACGTGCTGGCCAGTAGAAGGGTAGCAGGTTACTAATAACTTAAGTTTTATACTGAAGCCATACCATATACTCCCTCCGTCCCATAATGATCTTCTTGTTGGCTCTAATTTTTTGTCCCAAAATGATCTTCCTATTGCATTTGTGATGTTGCAAATTGGTTAGATTCAATTTCGATTGCTCTCTAGGATCAACAAAACAATTTTGACAAATAGCTCCCCCTCCATTCATTCAATCATCAATAAAAAAAAAACATGAAATGATTAAAGGGGTCAATCAATATTGTTCAATTTATTTTTTGCATCTCTTTGAGTATTGTCTAATTGAAGGAGAAGAAACTTTTGGAGTCAATATTGAGGTCCACACATGGGCTTTGGCTTATTCTAAATGCCCATAAAATTATAACCTCACACTCAACAACTAAATGCCCATTGGTGCTATTTAAAAATACCAAAAAATTCTACTTTTCAATAATTTAAAATTGCACTTCAAAAAAGGCTTCTAAAGTCAATGTTTGCAAGACACTAAGAGTATACCAAACTCTACCTACCATGCGAAATGGGTCTTAAAAAAAGTTATTTTTAGCCTTAATCTAGAACATTTTGTAAAACAGGAAGATCATTTTGGGACAGAGGGAGTATATAAGTACAGTATATAACAGTCCCAATTCTGCCCGATGTGTGAGTACCCTTTCTAAGGACACGCAGGTCTATCAGGTCTATTTGCGCATTCTAGATTCGAACGGACATGGCGTGGGATGATACCGTCGGAGGTTCTCTTGGTCAGCAGAAGACGACAGCACTCTTTCCCCAACAAAATCAACTTCTGAAAGAGACTCCAGAAGTTAGGGCCCATACTTGATGGTTCGGAATTATTGGCTTTGACCCATTCAAACGTTTTTAGTTTGTAACAGCTTGAGGCCGTGACCTCCGTCACTGCATTGGTGACTTCATGGAGGGAGCAAGACAAATGGACGACCCGAATCCTTTGACAGGAGCGATACATCGCCACACAAATAAAACGTTGGCTCTCACCCACGGGGAGGAGGAGGCTTTGCATCAATGTGAGGAAGTTTGAGTACAACCTTACTCAAGAATAGAACCACTTTAAGGAATGAAAAACATGAAAAAAACATGAAAAAGTGACTGCTTCAAAGACAAAGCCTTTCATAGCGTAGCTACTTGTTGAATGTATATTCTTTTGTGAAACAAAGCCTTTTATAGCGTAGATTCTTGTTGAATGTATATTCTTTTGTGAAACAAAGCCTTTCATAGCGTAGCTACTTGTTGAATGTATATTCTTTTGTGAAACAAAGCCTTTTATAGCGTAGATACTTGTTGAATGTATATTCTTTTGTGAAAGACTGACTAAAGGGTCAAGAGCAGTGTGTTGGAAAGCTTGGAAAATGTACGAGTACAATCATCATCTATCTCGATCATTCTGTGGCGGGAGTCCGTCTTCTACAGCATACTGGGTGGAGCTTCTTGATATGGCTTCTTTACAACAGACAGTAACCTGCAACAGACCGGGTTTCTTTTCATCAATAGCGATACAGAACACTTCAAACGAATATATGTTCTTTGGCAACACATTTTGTAGCAATAAATTCTTCCTTGCATTCATCTACTAGAGATCATTTACTTTTATTTGGTAAGTGCTAGTAGGAGAAGTAGATAGTATGTTCTTTGCTCTTAACCCCTAAAGATGCCAGTGTCAAGAACTGACACTTACTCACAAAAGTGTCAAAATTCAGCACTCTCTAAAAAAAGGATATTAATCAAATTAAAATTCATTTAAAAAGAAATTGTAACTATGGGATCTTATTCTTGATTAGCATTAGGGTCACATTTAAAAAAATGGGGGGTCTAAAGGCAATGTATGTGTGAGAACAAAACTTGCAAAGTGGAACAAATTTTTTTTCCAAGACTACCTAATATTTTGACAATGTAGCTTTGTTAGGCTTTTGAGGTCCTTAACTCAAAATTCCTTTGCAAGGAAGATTTAGGGACTTAAGATTTGAGTAGAGCCTCAAGTTAGGAAGAAGTATGCAAATTTTGAAAGGAAAATGATGTTGCTCTCCTCCAACCCAAGTTGGGACCCAAAACAAACAAAATAGTATGTTTTTTTTTTTCAACTATTGGATCGTCATAAAAAAATTAAATCTCCTAGAAGTTTGTTTGTTTTCCAAATCTCACCACCAAAAAGAGGATAAATTTTTTTTGATTCTTCCTTTTATATGCCCAAATTTTCTCGAAACTTATTTTGGCTTACAAAAACTGAATTTTAGGGATTAAAGTAAATCACCTTCTTAGTTAATTCAATTATAAGTCCCTACATGTGCAAGGCAATGGAAAGTGTTGTGGAGCTAAACTATCTAACAAGACTACATGATTGATTAACTTAACAATAGAAATTATAGAACCAAGAAGTATGAGACCTTTAATTGTGTATGGTTAATTTATACACCTTGTTGGATGGACATTGATGCCTTATTTAGTTTATTTAATACTTTTGTTTGTATTCATACCAACAATATTATTATTTAAATAAATTTAAAAAAAATAATATGGTCTTCCTTGTTTAATTTTTATTTTAAATAACTTCATTGTCACTAGAAGAAAAACACGTCCGGCACAACCAACTACTATGCAACTAGTGCCCTATGCAACTGTCATGCAACTAGTTTCCTCTCTATTTGCACTAAATCTAATGTAGTTGTTTTGTGTCATTGTTTTACAACATTCATTCATTATTTTAATTGCAAAGTAGTCATTCTGTAGTTGCAAAAAAAGACTAGGAAACAACTAGTGTCCTGTGCAACTATTATGCAACTGTAAAATGACCACAGTTGTTTCCTAGTTGTACGCTAGTTGTTTCTTAGTTGCACTCTAGTTGTTTCCTACTTGCTTTCAAAGTTCATTCCCATTCGTGTTATATCAATTGACCCATATCAATTGTAAAGAGTACCATTAGATTGAACATATAAGACTTGTAAGTTGTTATAGTCTTATGTAATGAATTCTTTTGATAGAATTCTAAGATTTCTATAATTTGTGGGTTTCTACAATTTGTAGATTTTGTATATAAGAATTTAAAAAATAATTAAAATTCAAGAAATTTTATAATCTAGGAAATTGAATTTTGAAATCTAGGAAGAAGGTAGATCTGAAATTTTGAAATCTAGGAAGAGGATAGATTTGAAATTTTGAAATCTAGAAAAAGGTAGATTTGAAATTCAAAAATCTAAGAAAAAGGTAGTTCTGAAATTCTAAAATCTAGAAAAGAGGTAGATCTGAAAATTTGAAATCTACAAATCATTGAGATTTATATTTTAAAATTTACAAATCTACAAGTTGCAAACAAGTTGCACACAAGGATGAAGTTCTTTGTATGGTGTCGGATGACAAAAAACCTTGCAACTAGATTGCAACTAATGCGACTTGTCCACTGCAACTACGGACTCTACATTGTCACCTAGTTGCAAACGTCCTATGCAACTACAAAATGAGTTGCATACTGTAGTTGCAAAACCCCTCATTTTCTTCTAGTGTGCTAGGGGAGGACACTCTCACTACATTTGGGGTACCTACGTGCGGCGGTGGAAAAAGTAATACATGTAATTCACCTTGAATAAACTATAATTTCATTCTAAAATTTTGAGCTTTATTTAACAATGACTAAAGGTTTCTATTGACAAAAAATTCAATTCCAAATAACATAAGATATATTGTCTAGAAAGGGTTGAAAAATGAACTAAAATGGCATGTTCTCCAACTAAAATATTTATAGAGCTCACATGAAGATGACTATTGCATCAATATTCAACCAAAATAAACTTTCAATAGAAAGCTATTCTATATAATTTTTTTTTCATTTTTCAAAATTTTTTTCTTATATAATATAGAGGTGTGAAAGTTATTTTCAGCTTTACAATGTATCTTTTTTCTTCAAAAATTTATAACTAATTACTATTAGCACAAAAAAATACCAATAATTCAAAACATAAACTTCTAAAGTAGTAAAATCTATCCATAATTTTTTTTTTGAAAAAGAAATTAAATTTTAAGGTGTATTACTTGTTTTACTTTTTCCGCCGCACGTAGGTTGCTAAAACATAGGGAGTGTCCTCCCCGGGCTAGTGTGTGTTCATATATTTGCATCATTTCAATAGAATAGACAATTGAGAACAGTTGGAATGATTGGCAGAGCATATATCAAAAGAAAAAGAGAAATCATTGAAAAGAAAGAGGGCTACAAAAAAGATTATATACTTTAAAACTTTCCAATTCAAACTATGCATAATAAAAGCTATTTCTTGATTATTTCTAGAGAGATTTCTATAGCAAACTTGCACTCTAATACAATAGCAGGCGCACCTTGCCCTTTACTTCTTGGAAGGAACTCCTATTAGAGTTGCAAGAGTTCATGTGCGTGTTTCTATGTAGGATGATAGAGCCACAAGCCAAGTGCATGGTGTAACTTTTTCCAAGTTATTGGTAAATATTCCACGAGTATGGCAAATTTCTATGTTGTGTCGGAAATCAAAACAAACTTTCATGCTTTCTAGGATTGGAATTGCCTTTGACAAGTTTTATAATGCTTTCACTTATATGTGAGTAGGGAGAAACTATTTTGTTGTAGTAGTAGTAGCAATCAATTGCCATGTTTTCAAACTAAAAGCAATTGGAAAGTTCAAGTCCAATGTCTAAAATTGTTTTACTGAAAATTGCATTCCCCTATTTTCACGATTTGTGGCCCAAATTGTTTCTTGCCAACATCATGATTCTTGTCTTGAGAATTTGAGCTCATCCATGAATTTTTTTGATCTCATTTGCAAGGTTTGATTGATTCATGCATCATTGATGGAAGTTTGTTCTAAATCTAAGAGTTAACAATAGTTCTCTAAAACCCCATTTTCAAAACCACTGGTGTTTTAAATGCAATTTCAGGAAGCAATGAACATAAATAAGCTATACATAAAATTGTCATTTTTGAAATTATCCCAACCGTACCAGAGTAAAAGCAGAATGATGTACTGTATAGTATTCATGAAGAGCGTTATAAAAGTAAATTTATTAGTGTAATTTGTACCCTTCCTCTTCACTCAATTTGCAATAATGGATGCCATCAAGTGGGAACAAGTGGCACTAAGAATATTTTGCTAGTGGACTATCAAGTTTTGCTAAAATGTTGCACTTTAAGGGTTTGATTTCAACTCTAGAAATGACCCCTCAAAAAGCATTGCTTGTGTACTACCAAATTGTACTGTGAAGCTTGTTATGTCAAGATGCAGTGGCTAGAAATGACCTTAAGTTAAGAATATGAGCATTAGGTGTAAAATGACTCTACTCCATGAACAGTTTTGTCAATTCTAATATGGATACCGTACGTGAATAGCTTGAGAATTTCCCCAATGCCCCTCTTTCATTGATATCTCATGTAAGGCCTGCACAAATCTAGAATCTACTTATTCATATATAGACTCCGGGGCTTAGAATCTAAACTACTTTAATCCGTTAAAACGGAGTTTGCATACTATGATATACAAATTTTTTTGTCATGATGCACCAATGATCACTAGAGTTCAAAACTTTGAAAATTCACCTAGCCCTACGGGATTTGAAGTTGGGATTGACTATAATATTTGCACAAGGTATTTATCTGAAGTACCAACATTCACCAAAAAAAAAAAAAGTTCAATTTCTACATGCATTGGTGCATTGTGACAAAAAGTTTGTGTGCCTTAGAGTGCAGATACCCTTTTATCCAAATTCTAATCAACAAAGACAATAGCTACTAACATCTTTTTTCAAATCTTAGTTTGTGTAGGCAAGTCCAGGGAAGATAATTGTTAATTAGGCTGCAAAATCATCTACTTGCATTGAAAATCTTGAAAGTATCATGAATAGGAAATCTATTTCGCATATACAGAAAATTTTCATGGTTGACTTTAACTTATGTAGGACGCTGAAACAACTCCAAAAGTAAAGTATCCGTATGTGTAGGATTTTGAAATTACAGCACTCGCTACTTCTAGGTTTGACACTTGCTAAGCTACTGAATCACTCAAGCATTATAGGTGTTCAAAGGTCTAGACAAGAAAAGCGTAGAAATTAATTGTGGGTTGATCTCCAGTGATCATGCGGGAAGCTGTTTTGGGCCGACTCAAAGATTGAACTCTAAATCCTTAGTTCAAATTTTCAATACAACAGAGAGGCAGGTATCATGTGAATAACTACAGTATAGATGAGCTTGTTAAGTATAAACCGCTTGTCACTAGTATGAACTTCACTTGTCCCAAATGCAAGGGAGTTCTTTTCAAAGATAGGAGATTTTCATTGTTAGTGGTGGTAAGATGTTGCCGGAGCAAGATCTTCACTCCTAAAAGAGTTGCAACAATTAATATGCTTTGACTTTAAGAAACTATGTCTAGAATTCTAAAAACTCGTGCAAGAGAATCTTAGTACTAGATGGCACGTCAAAGCCCTCCATGTTGACCTCAAGATTTCACTATTTCATATGAGGATCTGACCAAGAATATTGTCTGAGAAGTGCTAACTTATCCTTTTTGTAGAGTTTTGAAATTATCTCTTTCATCTTTGTTGAGGAGAAAGCTTATGTATATACCCTAAGCCCCCTTTTTGGAATTAGGAGTTTGGCTCACAAATTGAGAAAGGCAAACCTCTGAAGAAGCGATGAAGAAATCGTGAGCATTGACAAGTCAACTACAAGTAGAAATATATTCCTGACTCTGATATGTAATGCGACAGGGATTCACAATGATTGAGGCTACATTGATTGTTTGGAGCAACTCCTTTGATCCTCTTGATCGGTGGAAATCATTGATAGAGATCGTGTTCTCGTTCTTACCGGAGATGCGGTCAGTCAGTAAGGAAGACATGGATCAAGTTGTCCCGTAGACCAAGAGGCTTTCATAGTCTATGTGACTACAATGCAAGACACTAAGCATCAATGTGTGTGTATATATATATATATAGAGAGAGAGAGAGAGAGATTTATTTTTTATGTATTGATACCGAATTTTACAACAACATTCATTTAGTTTAGTTTTCTTGACCTTGATGCAAACTAGGGTGATGGCACCCAATCAATCCCTGGCCGCACATGAGCTTCCTAGAGCTTGTAGTTGCTCAATTACTGTAATTGAACTTCAGTGTTGATCTAGCTACGGACGATGGTCTTGTTTGTGATCTGACAACTTCCATCCAAGGCATGGAGAACTTAATAAGTTAATAGGCATGGCAAATACAATAAGCTAGATGGAAATCTACCAAACAAAATAGAGAACGCAAACAATTGATTTTCAAACCACCTTGTAATATTTTGATAACATGTTGGTGAATATGACTAGCTTCAATTCGACTTTGCAGATACCAGCTTAATCAAGGGACATTCGATTCGTTTACAAAGGATGTTTGGTGAATGAAAGGATTGAGCTTCCGACAAAGATTCTCGTTCGTTCATACATCATAAACTTGACTATTGATAATTAGCGACATTCACTTGACATGTTTCTTGCTTTTGTGGTAGGGTTGGAAGCTACGGACATATTTGAGAGATTTCAAGTTGTTGGTTCAGAGAATTCCAAGGCACTTGGTTGTCATTCTACCAAACCCATCCTTAATGGAGGTAATGAATGTTTGTAAATTAACTCCTTTGACTTTGGGCATTGTTAACCTTAAATCTTATGCACTAGCTCTCAATCCCTAAAATATTACAAGTTTTGGACAAAACTTACTTGTGCTTTAATATGACTTCTACAATATTTTGGGAAGATGATGGTTGAACAGATGTTAAGCATAATGATTAGAAAGTTTCATTAAGGTTGAATTTGAAAAATGTTAGTAGTACTTGTTAAATTTTTGTACTCTTGAGTTATATTTACCAAATCATCAATTTGGTATAATATGTCCACTAAATGTTTCATCCATGGCATTGCAATGTATCAAGATTCACGTCAGCAAAAAAAACAATTTTTTTTGATAGCTTGAACAACTTGTTTGTTGATCCAAACAAACAAGTCATCAATTGGTTGTTTAGGCCATCCAAAAAAAATTTTATTTTTTTATTTTTTTGCTGATGTGAATCTTGATCCATTGCAATGCCATGGATGAAACATTTAGTACAAGTAAATTTTGTCCAAATTTTGTAGCATTTTAGGGTTTGGGATCTAGTGCATAAAATTTAAGGTTAATAATGCCAAAAGCCAAAGGAGTTAATTTACAAACATTCATTGCCTCCATTAAGGATGAGTTTGGTAGAATGACAACCAAGTGCCTCAGAATTCTCCAAACCAACAACTTGAAACTTCCTAGATATTTCCGTAGCTTCCAACCCTACTCATATTACAGAATCGGGAATCTACCATCCTACACTATTCAAGAAAATGTATAATCAAATACACTTCCTATTAACAAACCTCTATAAGGCTAAGTGACATTTGCATAGATGAAGGTCACATGCAAGTTAGCTAGGACACATGAAAATCAAACATGTTTCATGGCACAAAGTTCGCTTACATCATACTACAAGATGAAAATACAAATGTAATGGCAACGTGTACTTTGAGCTCTAAAGACAAGGATACTAGAAATTGTAGTAAGAGCATTATCTTATTGATGTACTCCTAATGCACATAACTTCAAAATTTCCATCCTCCATTCCTAACATGAAATGAAATATCAATGAGTGTTTGCTTGTATAGGATGGCCAGTAGAAAAATATAAAATCTATAGAAGAAGCATCTCAAGAACTTATTTGCACCAATTAGTGGGGTGTTAAGGTCCATTGGCTGGTTGGAATTCAACTAAATTATTGTGTGCCTATACTCGCAAGCCATTAATCTAGGGCTTAGGCATTCACATGTGCTAATAGTGCTATTTTGTTGGCATAGGCAGATTTAGCACTTCAAACCATTGATAAAAGGCACAATTAGTTTACTTGTCCAAAATTGGAGAATCAAGTTAATCAATGGAAACAAATGTAATTCATTGCAAGTTAGTTAGCAAGAATTGGCACAACTTGGGCAACTCCTAACTAATTCTAGTTAGCTAAAATTGCTAGTTGGTTGGTGCAAGTAGGACCTTACAACCAACTCACAATAGCTTCTAGTGCATACAAATTTTTTAATCCTTGAACAAGGCTATTTAACTTTCGTCACCTAGTGCAAATACAAGAATTTTTTTTTAATTTTTTAATTTTTTTAATAATTTTTTTTCCAAATAATAAATAAATTAAATAAATAATTGAAATCGCCAAATTGACATGGCTACTTGTGCCATGTCAATTTCTAGGGAAAAAAATTAAAATTTTGTTTTTATTTATTTTATTTTATTTTATAATAATTCTTTGGTTGTAATTGCACTTGCTACATGTTGTCCCATAACTCCTTCCTAGGTTCAGATTTTTTGTAATACCAAGGGAGTAAGGTCATACATAACTAATACTTTATACATAACTAATACCTTATACATAACTAATACCCTATACATAACTAATACCTTGTGTGAAGCTTCAAAACTAGGATCTAGTAGATTTGGAATCAATACATTACAATACTAGATAGGGTGGTCAAATTCCGTTAACAAGATTCTAGCTCCATATCTCACCATCAACTTGAAGACAATAATCAATTGTGATCCTTTTGCAATTGACACCCTTTGAATCATCTCGTGAACTTATACATGCATTTGTAGGCCAAGTACCACCTAGAAAAAAGCACATTACTAAGATCTTGAATATTACAAGTCTTTTGTCATTTGTCATTAAGTAAACAACTTATCTTCATGAAAAGCTCGTAGCAATGTCAAAAGTAGCATAAAAGAGGCCCAACCCATTCCAATCAAGTAGAACCAATAAGCTAGTTGGTGCTCTAAAGTTAAACCAACCTCCCATGTAGCCACAAGATAATTGAAGGTGAAATAGAGTTCAATAAGCAAACTACTATAGTTTGCTTGGTGCAAGTAAGGTTCGTACTTCAACCCACCAATAAATACAATTAGCTTACTTGTCCAAAATTAAGGAATTCAATTAACTAATGGATATAAATAAAAATTGAGTGTCAACTAGTACTATAAGAAAACCGTGTTTTTTTGGATGTCTGACCAAAAACGTAGCGTGTCTAAGGTGCACATGCTATGTCCAAAAGAACATTGAGATGTTTACTAAACAAATGCAAGGAAAGTGTATATTTATGTGGATGTTGTAGAAAATAGAAGAAAATTATGGTCACAACATGTAGGTGCTAGCAAAAACAACTATGCCATTAAAGACATGATGCAGACATAATGATGTTTCAAAGATTGTCCAAGAAAACAATCATTGCCACGTCAGCTCCCTAGTCCATTTTAACCGTGGATAAATTAGTAGAAATTACTATAGTCTAGGAGAAAATAATTGCCCTAGGTGGAAAAAAAAAGATGATGGGCAGGTAGTTTGGGGAAAAAAGCTAATGTGGCATCTGACGTGATATATGACATGGAAATTCAATGACGTGGACATGAAAAATGTTGATGTGGCATCTAACGTGAAAATTCTATGACGTGGACATGAAAGATTAATGTTGTTTTGAGCAACATCAACTTGGACGTCAACAAAAAATTTGATACTGTTTTTGGTGACATCTATTTAGATGTCGTTTGAGACATTTTTTAAGATGTTAGCTTCAACATCCAAACATTTTGCAACATCAACTTTGACATACACCATAAAAAATAGCCCATACATAATACATAGTACAAAATACACCATACATAGTATTTGGTATTTATGTTACATGACTTAAAAGCCAATTATTGTATGTAAATAGACATGGAAAGACATACTATTTATACAAGTAGGGCAGTAGGAGGCATGACAAACTATATGGGATATGTGATTTTTCAAAATTATACAAAGTTGTCAAACTTGACATCTTAGTTGACGTCTCAGTTAACATCTCAATTGATGTCTAAAAAAATATTGTTAAACTTTTTGAATAGCGTCTAGGTGTGATGATGTGGCATGCCACTTCATCCTTGTTGGATTCCATGTCAATCAAATGCCACATCAGTTGGCACTTTTTTAATTTTTTAGTATTTTTAATTTTTTTAATTTTAATTTTAAAACTTGTCTAATGGCTGCCCTTCCCCTGCATTTTACATTTGGTCAAGGTTTTACCTCAATCCATAGTAACTTTCTCTAATTTAATCAAAGTTAAACCAAAAGCTCTTGCCAACGTGGCATTTTTGTGTTTTCTTGGACGTTGTACAACACAACTATGTTTTTCTTAATGTCTTTTAGAACATCTCCGTTGCATAGGACATCAACTTATTCCACCTATGACATGCAAACGTTTTTTGAAACATCCAACTCAATTCTACCTCCTATGGCTGCGATCTCATCTTTGTGCTCGTGTTTTGAAATACATTCTTGTCTGTTGTTAATGTCCAAAAAAACGCAGGTTTCTTATAGTACACCTTCCCTGTTCAGATGATGTCACATATACATTACACCTAGCATCCACAATCATTACTTTTGTCACTTGATGAATGTTTTCAAGACAACAGTTCCTTGTAGGAGACATAGAAGTAGACAAGTTGCCCTATCCTTTAAATGTTCTACATGACATTTGCAAGCTATCACATATGCAAAGGATGTAGACATATTAAGCTTCAACTTCTTGCATTGGTTGTAGTCCACCAAAGTCCCTATTATTTTGCAATAGAACCATGTTCATGATGGATTGGGTAGAGTATAGTGCCTTCTATTATCCCTAACCTCTATTCGGCACACAACTTTCCAGAATGTTCAATTTCCTTTCTCACGAATGTCAACCACTCCACAAAAGGTAAGAATCTTACTTAGGGTGGATAACAAACAACTCTTTGTGGTTGCAAGAGCCTTGACTATAGACAAAAACTCCACATCCCTTCCATCTCTAGGCCTTTGTCAAGATGTATTCCTCGCATGATACATTACTTGGTATCATTTAGAGCACTAGTCTAAACAATTGTATGCAATGCCTTAACACCATATATGAGAACTACAAATGTTTACATTGATGCTTTTTGATTGGTGTCTAAGTTTGCAAAGACAACTACCTACAACATCTAATTATATATTAGTGTTGATACCAACATCATAAGAGACATCAACATGTACTTTTGATATTTTCCATGATGTCTCAAAAAATGTCTAGACGTTTAAATGTAGTCTACAATTCTACTTGTAACAATTCTTGTGTTTTCCATATCCCATATTGTTTGTCTAACTTTCCACCATCCCTATTGTATAAAGAGGTCGTCTTCTCCTCTCTATATAATCACATCAAGTGGCTTTTGAAGCCATGTGCTATAATATCCAAATATGGTGTATTTTGTATGGCATATTATATATGGTGTACTATATATGAAATGTTGTATTGTATATTATGAAATTTGGATGTGCATTATGTAGGACTTGTGTAATTGTCCATATTGACATCATGCCAAATAGTGCATTTGACCACATAAATGTCGAAGGTGACATCATTTTGTTCTTCTTAATCATATTGGACGTTGTAAGAAATATTCATGGTGAAATGAGGACATCTACAATGACATCCCAAAACATCTAGATGTTTAAGTTGACGTCTCAATAAATGTCTAGACATCTACAATGACGTCTCAGAAAACGTCTAGACGTCTAAGTTGATGTCTTCAAAAATAATATTAAATTTCTTAAACAACAAGAAAATGTGCTGACATAGCAAAAAAATGTGCTGACGTGGCATGCCACATCATCCTTACTAGATGCAACATTAGATGCCACCTCAGATGCCATGTCATGGACGGGAATGGATGAAAAAAATCCTATATGGCGACCTTTCAAGACCCCGTTGACCCATGTTTTTTGTAATGTCTAGTCGAAAATTTGTGATGTCCGTCCAGATTTTTGATGTTTTTGGCACGTCTGCGTTGGACACGATTTTTTAGATTTTCTTGCAAACATAGAAAAACATCAACAGAGACACGCATATGTTAAGGAAAACGTTAGTAGAGATGCGGAGATGTCAAGTTCTCCAAATCTACAAAACACAGCTTTCTTATAGTGTAGAAGACAAGAATGAGGAACAAATTTTCTAACAAAATCTAATTTGGCAATGTTAGCACCCAATAACTAATTGTAGTCATCAAAAGCTATAACTTGGTTGGTGCAGGTGGGACTTAAGTTAGAGGAAGTAAAAGAGAATAACACCAAACAATTTTCCTTAATGCACTATAAGAAAACAGAGTGTTTTTTTATGTTGCAGAAAACATGGGATGGCGTCTTTTTTGATGCGGAAGTAATCACCGTAGATGTCTCCTAAAATCCGTTATAACTGACTAGCAAAAAACGTGTAACAAACATGTTAAAACGTGTTTGATTTTGGCATGTTTTTTGTTGACGTCAAGAAAAACGTGTGTTTTTCAGCTTCAAAAAACAAGTCACGTGGAGGACACGTCAGCGACACGTCACCTATTTTTGGTAGGCAATGCCACGTATAAAAAATTTCATCCATCCGGTTAGATAATTTTTGTATCATTTGAAAATTTTATTGGTATTTTTTGAGATGTCAAATTAGACGGTTTTTGAAACATCAATTGGTACATATAACATATCCTATCTATAAAATGAAGATAAATTTAAAAAATTGTCAAATTCAACAAAAATTGAAAAAAACTTACCATTTATCTTCAAGTAAATTTTTGATGGTAAAATGAAGGAATTTCTTCATTAAAATTTAGTGAAAATGAAGGATTTCGAGGTTTTACTTATATTCTTTCTCTGCCCATAGAGAGACAAACGATATGGGATAAGTAAAAAAGGGGATGTACAATGAATTACGTTTTTTGGGACGTTCTTGCAAACGTCTTTAAAGACGTAAACGTCTCACTTGACATCTTTGCCTTCTGCTTGAATTGCATTTTTTACCACCGGTCAATACTCTATCGCTGACCGCACTAACTTTTGCAAGTGCAAAATGTAATTAATTCTGACGTGGACAAACTTGTTGTAAGTGATGTTTTCTGGGACGTCTTCAAAGATGTACACGTCTCATTTGACATCTGGCGTTCTAATGTTTACAACGCCATGTCTGTATAGATGTCAAAAAAAATTTGCATGACTATGTACGTTAACTTGAAAACGCAGGACGTCTCAAAAAACATGTGCTATTCTATGGCTAACTCACCAAAAACGCAGTTTTCTTATAGTGATGATACCAATTTTGGCAAGTGCAATGGACTCCAATGAACCACCCAAAGCTACTAAGTGCTCATAGCTAATGCCAACAATGACTATTGATGCAAATCCTTTGGCAGAGATCATGTTCATATCATCCCGTGTTCCTCCTTAAACCTATTTGTAAACACCATCAATCTGAAATTAGGGCTTCAATCTTTTCACCTTGATTATGACTAAAAACAATTGTATCTTCAATAGTTCACAAGTGAAACAATAGTGCTCCATATACAATATCTATTCACATGAACACACCACAATGGCCTTGACATACTTCAATGACTGCCACATTCACTTTCTCTTGAGCGAAGTGCGTAAAAGTTAGAGCTGTCAACATTTGCAATGGCAGTGAGTGTAAATTATATGCAAACTTATATATTGACTAATATCAATGTTGATACCAATAGTTTCAATCAGCCTAGTGGCATCTAGACTCAAATATCATTCAAGGTTGATGCAATTTTGGCACTTCATTTATGATATATTGCTCTTCATTTCAAGGCCAATGAAGAATTACATTGCATAGGTTGAAGTAGGATAACAATAAATCCTACACATTGAGTGGTGCAAAAATCAATTTAAACATTACATGTTTTTTCAGGCCTTTAAAAGATTGTTTTGACTTGATTCCCCATGTTGTGAACCATGGCAGAGTTATTAGATATTAAATTAAAAAATAATGATAATAATGATATTTTAAATTATTGTTATTTAAATTTAATATTTTAAGGAAAAAAAATAAAAGTATTTTTAATTTAAAATATATATTAAATTAATATTGTCCGATCTGACAATCTTGTCACATCATATTGCTACTGCAATGACATTCCTGTAGTCTGGGAATTGTGGAGAACTTGTAGTCTTCTAGACACCCAAAAAAACATCTAATGTTTGTCTTGACTCAATTATGTTTTGTTCAACGTCAAACTTTTCACTAGTCCAAGTAAATCTATACATGGCAAGGTTGTCAGCCTAACGTCCTGTTTGGACGAATGTGATGCTGACGAATAGTCCGGATCCAACTCCAACATCTGCCAAGATAAAAAAAAATTGCCAACGCGATCTTGACACATCGGGACGTGTCCGGACTAACGCTGACGAACATATTGACGTAAAAAGCCAGTGTCACGTCATGATAGACAACCCTGATACATGGTATTCTACAACATCTTAATTATACAAAATGACAAAAGAACCACATCACTGCAAAGAAGGTTTTGGGTTTAATACCTTGTGCAAGTTCCTACATACAACCTTGCAACCTATAAGATGCTACCAATGAAGTTTATTCTAGAGCCCTTACCCTTTGTTCCAGCAACATGCACAACCTAGAATCCACTCACTTAGTAATGCTATATGCCATAGCAAGAGTCTCAAAATAATAAGATGTGGAAATACATTTATCAATGTCGTTCAGGTGTAGTTCATTTAAGTAGATTTGCCAATTTTACTAAGCATCTTGAACCATACATCTACAATTTTACTTCATGCCATTCAAGTAGCAAACTTAAATCAATGAAAATGGCCACGTGATAAGATTTCACTTGTGGAAAGTGCCTTGATTTAACTTTTTTGTAGAAGGATATTCTAAACTTAAGAGTTAGATAGGTTAGAAGTCTATAGCACATGATTTTTGAAAAACACTATAGAGATTTTAAATAAACATCACTAATTGAATTCAATTCCAAAAATCATGAAAATACTTGCATTGTGTTCCAATTGCTCTCAACAACAACCTAAACCAATTCAAAATTAATTTTCATCATATGTATATAGGTTAGACTCTTGTTTAAGTGAAATTATCTCAAACAGCATAGCAATAGGTTTAGAAAACAATGAAGAATGTGCACTATTAGGCTTCTCATAAAGGAAAACCCAAAATTATTGTTGACCCAAATCGACACCCTAAGATCTTAATACCCAAGACCATGAATACATATAGATTAAGAAGATAAGAACACCTAAACATTTGGATGATTGTAAGAAAGATTAGTCCTATTTTGCATCACATTTCAAATGACAGAGTTGTTTTTGCTTGAATTTTGACGATAGAACTCAACGTGCTTGAAATTTTTATTGGAGATGGTTAAGTTGACTGTAATCATATCTCTTATCTTTTAGAAATTAAAAAAAATCATTTTATATTTGAAAGTCAATTTTCCTAATTTGTCAAACTTTGAGGTTTAGGGATTTTTAGTATTGGGGAGTACCCAAAATTAATGATTTAAAGCTGAAATTTTTGTGGTCTATTCTCACAATAGGGAGACATGTGCCTACCTAAGGAAATCTAAAAATGTATTAATTTATGGCCTCTATATTTGTACAAACAAGGCTCCCCTATTGCATGCACACTTTTGAACATTGAAGATGGTTTCGACTTCCATTTTTTGGTGAAATATGATCACTATCAAGTCCTTACAAATGGCCAATTTTTAGTTCTTCTTTGGTTCATGATTTTCTAATTATTATTAATTTTTACCTACTTGTATCTATTTTTTGTGACAAACTATCTTTTTTTTAAATAGTACTTCTTCAATACTTGCAAGTAGTCATAGGTATTAGTAGCCATCAATTTTTTAAATCAACGGTTGAGATTGTTCTATTTCTTAGTACTCATAATATTGAGCGCAAAAACTGTAATTTTGACAAAATGCTACCAAAAATGTTTGGTCTTTCTTGCAACCACCCATTTGTTCAAGTGTTGATATTAGGTCATCTACCAATACAACTTTAAACTATCATAACTTTGTCAAAACGAATCCAAACAACGCATTCTCTGGTGCATTGGATTCCTCTTATGTTACTACCGTCACAAGAAACATATAAATTAGGTCAAACTTCTCTAGAAAAACTTAACTGGATAGCTCGAGACAGGATTCCCAAAGACGCTCTATACGTTGGGAGGTCGAAACTAGCAGACGAGTCGGTCCCTGCTGGGCTTGTCGGCACGCCTTCTTTCTCGTGATTTTTCAGCCTCTCCAAGAAGTGCAACAACAGCACCTCTCCATCTATCTGAGTCCACATCCTCACTACATTTTAAACTGAAAACGGGAACGTCGACAATGCCCTCAAAATTATCACTAGCTTCCAAATGCAATGTCGATCGAATCCTAGTCCCAGATGTGAACGAGGATGTTGTACAGTCCACCATTGACAAGATCACTGCCTTGAACACATGTCGGGACTAAGACAGGAACCTATTGCGAATTTCAGATTGCGATGGAAATGACAAGTTGAACCAATTTGCTCTGAATTCAATTCAGATCCACTCAAGCAACTAGGAGACTGAAGTCAGGAATCAAAACTGGATTTCGGAATGAACCAAGTTGTTTCCAAACTGCGCGTACATACGAAGCTATTGTTGAAAACTCACATGCATGTGCAATACTTCAGCTCCTAACGAAACTTGATAATGCGTGCCAACCATTGCACTCAGAAGTTCATCAGCACAAACATCCTTGACAATCCAATGGCCAAGCTAGAAATACCTGTGCTAAATGATGAAAAGTTATGTCGCATTAGAAAGAATTAGATATACGAATGAGCATCAAGAGATTATCTATGGTTTCTGGATAGTCATTCCTGGTTCACAGTTTGTCAATAGGGAAATGTGTGCTACAAATTTTCCCTGGTGTCTCTAATGTTCCTTCATTCCGATCCCTCAAGAGAATACCAACATTTTCCCAAACGATTTAATTTGCACCAAGACGAAGGAGCACATGATGAAGCCATTGAAATTTCTTGAAATGCTGGACAACTTGTCAAACAAAACTGAAGCGAACCACTTATTTTTCGAGAGTTTGAAGCCCGGAGACAATTAGACAAACCTTAGTTTCAGTACGGACCAAGGGGCTCCAAATTGGTGAATGCAGAGCTATCAGCTACTCACAAGATGTGCAACACTCAAGTTCCCCACGAAGATTGAGAATGCATCAACTTCGCGTGCTCGAATTTAAAACTAGGATTGGGCAAGTGCAGGGAGCCTACTACAGATATCACGTCATTAGCTTAAGTTAGCTTTGTGGAGCCCAACTACTTACTTTTGGCAACTTTTTGATTAGTGGAGCTGCCCTTGTCAGGCCAGATAAACTGACTCCCTCATTGCCCCCCGATGGATGGATGGATGGACGGAGGATAAATGAGGTTCTCGCAGTTGCAGATCTGCAGTGAGGGTTTAGGGTTTATTGACTGGGGCATTGCAATCTGAATATTTTCAAATGCAAACCCGCATGTAACTGTTGCAAATTTGGCATCGCAATTGAAGAAAACCTCACCAGGTTAGGCTTTGGAGAGGATTATTCACCGATATATGGAGCATGGCATGCTGAAGGCTCAGCAAGTATCAGATGAAGGACCAAAGCCTCGTATGATAAATTCGAGAAATATAGAATGATTTTGTTGTAGAATCCAAAATCCAAGCAAAGGACCTGAGGTTGTGAATATTTTGTGGACTTGCTACAAGTCTGTCCATTATGATCATTTTTTTCCTTTCCTATGAAATACCTCGAGTGTTTGTGTGCTCTCTTGGTCCTCATACACAGAATCAACCTTGATTGTAACAGTGATAGATTATTGATGTGGCAAATTTTTCCGTCGTGAATCGTGCTCATCATTTTGACCAGTTCCTGCTTGGGTCGCAGGTCCTCCTCAAGCGATTGAGAAGCCAATGGACATCTTCGCAAGATCAAAGTCATATGATCCATGCAGCTATATCTTTGATAAAGAGTTGTTAAGTAGTATCCAAAATGCTTCAATAAAAGGTGCAAAACCGGTTACAGAGGAGTTGGATACTGGTCCTCAATGCGGGATTCTCATGGATGCCTGTGAGGGTGAGACATCTACAGACATTGAGTGTGGGTGTTGTTCACATTACCAGTTTGAAGAAATGGTCCAGGTAAAACCCTTTGTACAAGTTATATGTATCTTGCATTTTAGCCTCATCTCATTTGTGGTTTCTAGATGGTGTATGTATAACACAATGCATGTTGCCACTCTTGCATCTTGAAATATGGATTCTCAAGTTTGAAGACTCTTGCAATGTGCAAAGGGGCACCTTTTTTGCTTCACATGTGTTGCAACGTAGAATAGAGGAGTGTACTTTTGGTGGATCGTGAGCATCCAATTTGCTTCCTTGCATGGATACAAGTGGCTATGAAGGATCCTTTCCTTAGAGTGAGGTACTATGAGCTTGACCTTTCAATCAAATTTGCATTGTTTCTATTTGTCTCCAAAGACATACTCAATGCATTTGATTTGTGTGTGTTTCTATTGCATTTTTTGGAGGTGAAATGAACCTTGCTTCCTAATGTGCTTGCTAATGTGCTTCCAGTATGAGCAATGTCAAGCTAAAGACGCAATTGTGCAAGCAAATATTGCGGGATCGGTGAATTTGAAGTCTTTTGATAGGTCTATCTTCCTACACGTCTATTGGTATTGTATTCAATTCAATATACATTTCATCTCTTTTACTATTTTCCAAATCTGAAATTTAGTATTAACAAACTTCCAATGATCATTTATTGGTTTATTGCCCATTTTGTAATACACCGTAAAAAGTAGATCTTGATTTGAGAGTCTTGGAGTGTGCAAATGAAAGTTGTTAGAAGATAAGTTGAGTTGTGAATGCAAAGGGAGTTGATGATTGAAAGGCTTCTCTAATTTTGTCTCAAAAATTGAATTGCCCATTTTTTTTCTTTGGATGGTATCAATGAAGAGATATTATGGCAATTAGGTATGATGTTAAAAAGATTTATGCATGGTTGCCAACAAGCATCACATGCTCTTTGCAAAGAGCAAAATCACCTCCCATTATGATGTGAAGAGGTTGAAAAGGTATGTCATCACACAAAACATCTTCACCTAGTAGTCAGTGTTGGTATTGGTGAATGTCATTAAATTTATGATATTTGAGATATCCATGAGATCTCTTCTTTTGAAAATCTCTTTCTCAATTTTAATCTATCAATCAAACTAAAGTTTTTTTCTAAGCATTGAAATCCTAATCATGTTTGTTTGTTTTTCTTTACAATGCACAAGTCAAATACTTCTATGAGGAAAAGCGTTGAAGAGGCTAACGAGATCTTTACTTTCTATATAGCATGTTGATCTATGGAAACTTGTCTGTCAACGTTGATTATGCTTGCTAGCACTCATGAACAAACCATTTTTTTACTTGATACTCATATATAGTGTTGTCTAAGAGATGTTGCTTGCTCACCAATTGTATTGTGTCAAAACTACTTGTTTATTATTTATATTATTTACTAAAATTTGGTTCTCATTTGTTCTATAGTACATGACCAAAGCCCTTGTAAGAATATGTTCATCTTGCAAAACAGACATTGCAACAACGGTAGTGTTTTATAACTGCAAAAATATGACTGAGGATGACTAGCGACTACTTGCAGTCATATTCTTGGAGGTCAATACCTTGGAGAGAAATATGATTGCAAAATATGACTACTAGTCATTTTTGGGCCTTATACTTCACAGGCGTATATTATATGTCCGTTGGGAACACCAAAGTAATTCATAGGGAACGGTAGAGAACTCGTTTGAGAACATTGAGTTATATTATTAGTCATATTTTCATGGTAGTAACATTGTTTTTGTTTTTGGGCAAACTAAAAAAAACATGGGCAATCAAAAAAAATATAGACAAGCCATTGTTTAAAATTTTGAAACCTAATCACCACTTTTAGGGGTTTTGAAACCCTAGCCACTACTTCTTTTGACTCTTCTTCTTTACCTTTTGTTGTCTCTTAGTTCTTACCTATTGTTGTTTCTTTTTTTTTACCTTTAAGTTGTTTTTTGTTCCATCTTTATTCTTGCTTCTTAGTTGTTATTTTTGTTGCATCTTCACTCTTGCTTCTTAGTTGTTGTGTTTTGTTGTATCTTTACTCTTGCTTCTTAATTGTATTTTGTTGTATTTTGAGTTCACTCTTGTTTCTTAGTTGTTGTGTTTTGTTGCATATTGAGTTCACTCTTGTTTTTTAATTGTTGTATTTTGTTGCATCTTGAGTTTACTCTTGTTTCTTTAATTGTTGTGTTTCGTTGCATCTTGAATTCACTCTTACTTCTTAGTTGTTGTCTTTTGTTGCATTTTGAGTTACTCTTACTTCTTAGAGTTGTTGTCTTTTGTTGCATCTTCACTCTTGCTTCTTGTTTTTTTCTTCTTGCATCTTAATTCTTTCTTCTTCTTATTTCTTACTTTTTGTTCTCTCTTTTTATTTCTTGTTTCTTTTTGTTGCATCTTAACTCTTTTTTGTTGTTTCTCGTTACCTCTTAGTAGTTGCTCTTTATTGTTTCTTGTGCATCTTAACTTGTATTTGTTGTTATCTTTTAACACTTGTTGCCTTTTTTCTTCTAGTTCCTTACATCACCATTGTTTTTCTTCTTACCCTAAATTTGTATTACATATTTTCTATTGTTGTAAACTTTTGAAGATTGAGCTTTGTTGTATATTCATTAAAAATTAACCTCCTATTTCTTTAATTGTATATACAGGCAACAAAATTGGAACAAAGTCGTTGGAGGCTACTTGCAACTCACTTCATACTATTGTAAGAAATATAGTCTCTATTGACTTGTGTAAATAATTCATTGTGATATACATATTTTGTATTTGTGACTAATAAATTATAAGAAGTCATTGAAAAGAGTCACATTCTTTCTTATATATTCCCTCTCCAATATAATTGTTTCTTGTATATCTTTAAAATCATATGTATTTGTTTTTAACTACATGAAATCTTTTATTCAATTGTTAAATCATTTTAATGTATGATTGCAATGTGTCAAATCCATTTAAAATGTATGGAAAACATGATTATAGTTTGTAATTGAAGCTATTTTGAACCTAAATCACCTAAATCACAAATAGCACACACAAATCTAAAAAATATGATTGTTAATCATCTGGAATATCACTTGCTTGAGTTATATTTCATAATATATATTGGCCCAAATATGACTACCCATAGTCATATAATACTCATAGTTATGTACACCAAAATATGACTATGCTTCCCAAAACATGATTGCAATCAATCACAAAATTACCAATGACATCCACGTGAACTACCATGCCAACCAAGAATATGACTCATGAGAACTATATTCCACATCGTTCAAAAATATAACTCAAAAGTCATATTCCAACATTAGCTAAAAATATGACTCACTTGAGTCATATTCTACATCAACAGAAAATATGACTCACTGCAGTCATATTCTACATCAACAAAAAATATAACTCACCGTAGTCATATTCTACATCAACAAAAAATATGACTCACCATAGTCGTATTCCATAATAACAAAAAATATGACTCACCACAGTCATATTCCATGTCATCAAAAAATATGACTTAACACAGTCATATTCTATAGTAACAAAAAATATAACTCACCTCAATCATATTCCACGTCATCAAAAAATATGACTCAACATAGTCATATTCCACGTAGGATTTTTTATTTATCCGGGCAGCTCAAGAAAAAGTCAAAGATAGTCAAAATATACGCCTTGTTGGTATACTATGGCTAATTATGGCTATTTATACCCCTCAACTTATATGATTGCCAATATAACTAATGTCTGAAGCGATTGCTTCTAAACGACTGCAGTCAGTCATATTCCGAGTCATCTATAGTGATTTCTGCGTGAGTCATATTTTTTAATTTTACAATTCACTGCAGTCATATTTTGCAGTCATAAAACATTGTTTTTGTTGTAGTAAGTAAAAAGTGGTGGATGTAACAAGATACGTGAGATATGGTAGCTTGTCTTTCAGTTTTCCTTCTTGAATTTATTAGTTATATTTATTTGTTCTTATCAAAATAGATAAGTGTGTGGGCTTAAAATGGAGATTTTCATTGTTTTTACTTTTTGGTGCACCCATTATTCCAATGATTCCAGATTTGATTATTACACTAATTAGCATTACTGCAAAAGCGATAGGGTTTGCATTTCAATTTTCAAACTCACAAATTGTTAACAAAGTTCATATATCTTAATTTATTTTCTTGTTTGGGATTGCCTCTCAGGTTACATGTAGGTATGGCCAAGCTATGTGCTATGTGTGCCAACAATCCATTGCCGTTGATTTCTGCAGGCTTATAAATAAATGATTGGGTTATGTGCGTGCTAGTCAATTTTGCATGGAATATGTGGTGATTTGTGTAAATTTGTTTAATCTCAAGCTGGAGGTGCTTGTTTGGGACGTATTTGCAGCATAAAAGTATTGGTTAAAAAAAAACTACCCTGAATGCAAGAAATGTCGCCTCATGGAAAAGGTGCATATGGGGGCTTCTCTTCTAGATGTTGTTTAAATCAGTTTTCTGATTATATTTCAGTGGTGATTAGTATGCCAGATTCTAAGAAACTAATAACTCATGATCCTTTTCCTCTGAAGCAGACCCAGTTCTTGAGGATAGAGGGCTTAAGGTATGTTCCCACTCGACATTAGTGAGGTAGTCTTTGAATAGGAGCGCATATGAAAGTGGGAGGGAATTCCCACCAGCAACGATCAGTAATCACCGAACCAGCATGGCAGCTGATGTGGAGGCTAGAAAAGAGCGGTGCTACGGCCAATAATGGGGAGACTTATTTTAAGGACCACGTTTGAGGACATAGTTTTGAATCTTGGAAAAATGGAGATTTCAGTGTAGCCGGAACGATCTTATGTATTGGGGCTTGGGAGGGCACATTATAAAAGACTGTAGTGCTTTTATTAGCCGCCACTTGCGACAACTTAGAATATACGTTTGTCGGACCCACTTTACTGTAAGGATGTCCTCCCTTCGTGTAGTCCATCCGTGTTCAGTGCATCCTGAGGAATTCTTGGAGCTACGAGTATTGCAGAAACATCGTTCAGCGGAGAAAGATCTACAGGTGCACGTGCTACAAAGTCATTGCATGTGTTTCTGTATGAGCTATAGTATAGTTTTGTGTATCTTGTGTGATAAGAAATCATGAAGTAGTAGGATTCCAAAGTTGTCCTCTGTGTTTTTGTGAGACATGCTTCTACGTTCTACTATGACGACTTCGTAGTTCTACAATATACTACTAGCATTAACAATGTTCAGAGTGCTCTGAAATTAGAGAATATGTGATTTAAAATAGACTTTGGTAATTCATGACTGTATAGGACTTGTAACACTACAAACTACAACAACAGTGCCACAAACATTGCAATAATGCTACTTCTGATGGCAAAGGTAGGACTTCATGGTTGGAAGCATTGTTGTGTTCTGTAGAGCAAAGACATCCTTTGTGACTTTTGTACTTTGAAGTCTTATGCCATATGTTTCCAAACATTCTACAGAGAATGCATTTCTCCTTTTATGGTAAAGTCATGCACATTTCTTCATCTCTAAATTTCAATGCTGTAGAATCCATACTCCTTATCCCTACACCTAGGATTCAGTGACGGCAATGGAGGAGCGCCATGCAACGCAGCGACCGGCCACCGTCACGAGACCATCAGCAAGACCTGTTGCTGGTGAGTTTCAATTACCCCTTTGTGTCTACCTACACTTGTGACAAACTGTGAACGTCACATTCAACAAACATTAATTTTTTCTGATCTTCCTATGAGTCAACAACTGACGACTTTTTTTCATGAGAGAAGATATCGCCATATTCTTGCCTATAATGTTATGGCCTCCTTGACACTGTAAGCATTGTGTTCTCCATGGTAATGACAAGCGATGCGTTGCACATGATGTTCATGTACTGCAATTGTGGCCTCACGTCTGGTCCCTGCATACATTTTCCTTTGTTCATATTCCACTTTTGCTGCTGGAAGGAAAACCCAGAAGTTGATGTCCTATCTTTGATGTACTATGTCTGCATGACATTTCTTATATGGAAAGTAAGTACCTAGTATTCATGTGTTTCAATAATCTTCTTTGTGAGGACTACTAATATGTGATCAACTAATGCCTTGCATGTGATGAACGGTAGGGAACTTAGCATTTACCAATGTCATCGGAGGATTGTCGTCTCTGTCTTCAAGAGGCACCCCAACACAACGCACACCTATTCGACAGGAAACATGTGCAGGACCGAGCCAAGCTAAACGACCGCGAAAGGATAGAGGGCCAAATTGGGTGTGTCATGAGATTCTTTCTTTAATTCAGGTGAAGAGAGATATGTACCTGGATGAATGCGACGTCGTAGACGGACGCGACCTTATGATTCCTGAAAGCACGAAGTGGCAACAAGTTTCAGACCTTATTATGGCTGGTGGTTCCACCCTTTGCATGCAAGATGCAGCAGCCTGCAAAACAAAGTGGAACCAATTGGTTCCTAAGTACAAAAAAATTTTAGACTACTGCAATCGCACTGGAAAAGACATTCCTGACTATTGGGCGCTCTCGGTTGCAGAGAAAAAGGTTGAAGGTCTTCCACGACAATTTGCTCGAGAGTATTTCAATGCCATTCATGCTTGGTTTGGTAATAGACCACAAATTCAACCACCACACTCCAGAGATTTATTGTCTCCTTGGGATGGCAACTTCCAAGGAAACTTGCCCAGCATGCAACAGCAGATCGATGAGGAGGAAAGCGAACCTGACCTTGAAGACGTCATGCAAGTCTCCAGGAATGACACTGTGGACACAATGACTGGCATTTCAACTGGAAAATCACGAGTACAGCAGCCCCCTGTTCATACAAGCACTGTGCCGCTTCCATCCACTGTGGGTGGCACGACCTCTCGACCATATGGTGGATTGCCTCCTGGCGTTTTGCCTCATGTCATCAGTTCCTCGGAGACCTCTGCAAAAGCAGTGCAGCGTCGCCCTGGAAACACTGTTGTGAAAAGAAAAAACCTATCTGGACACACACTGATTGCGGAGGCCACAAAAGCCACAAGGGCTGCCATGGCCTCCCAACTGAAAGGTATATCTGACGCCACTTTGGAGGTTGAGCGCTCCAAGATGGATGTTCACCTTCGAGTTTTCTCTGAACAGATGGCATATCAAAGGGAGCGTGACCAACGTGTGCAAGAGACAGCAGCTGCAGCCAATGACAATGCAAGACTTGCCATTTTAAAACAAGCTGAAATGGTAACATGTTTGTCACAATTGACTGCTGTTTTAGGTAGGGGCCTCAAGCATTCCAGCAACCAAGCTGTATAGAGTGATCGTCCACAGAGCATGGATGTCCACTATAGCGCTACACCCTCCCTACGTGACGCTATGGAGAACAACAACCCAGGAACAGAACATGAAGAAGCTGGTACAGCCAATAGCCTACAACAAGACAAAAGTGCGGCAAACATGGACAACTAGACATTGTTCATACAGAAGAAACCTTGGTTGACCTGCACTACTATATCACGTGTGCCCAATGTGCTTGGCCTTCCCAGGTTGGACAACTCATCTTCATCACCCCATCTTTTGTCCTGCACACAGCATTTATTTCTGAGAACATAATGTTGGCATGCAATTTCAGAGGAGTTCAAATGCCATGTATAGTGAATACAATACTATAGTAACGAAGTGCAATAGTTAGCACTTGCTTTATATTCTATCGGCTATAGGTCGTTTTTACCTCTGTACAGCAAAGATGTTGTCCACTGAAAGTCTTTTTCCTGTCAACTTGGACTTTGGTAACATACAGCCAGTAAGTAGGCAGCATACCATTGTGGCGTCTTAGACTCACAAGCAGGCAGCGCCTCTGTACACACCAAAAGTAAACTAAATAAAATGTTGTACGTGTTCTACCATCATCTTTGAATTGTGCATATGTAGTCATTGCCTTGCCTTGAAAGCAACAATACCCCCCAAAATTCAAGCCTGCACACGCCGCCTTGTTGTCAAATACATTCCTAATTGTTGCCGCTTGTCAAGTCCTTACACACTAATGGCATCGTCTTCGAGAGCATCGTGTCTCCGAGCAAGTCTGCGAGTATTGTCCAGTTGAACAGGTTGTAAGCCTTCTTCAACAAGAACTTGCAAAAACTCCTCTATTTCCGCATGTGATTGCCAAAGCAAGATGTTGTGCAAGATAGCACAGCAGACCACTACGTCTGGGAGAAAAGTCACTTTTAAGTCCGACTTGTTCAGCAATTCACGAAAGGATTGCTTCAATATCCCGAACGTGTTCTCCACAATGCACCTACCTTTTTTCAATTTTCTATTAAATAAACTTTCAGTAATTGAAAGTTCGCCTCCTTCCCTGTGCGGCACCATCAGCCACGGCAATAAGGGATAACCTGAATCAGCAATGATGTAAGGAGAAAAGCCATCAATAGCTGCATTGGCATCAAGAATGTGGCCGTGAGAAGCAAGCCGATACAAAGAGGACCGTCGCAACATGCGGCTGTCATTCGTGGAGCCAGGCATTCCAACGTACAGGTCCAAAAATCGTTTTTCACTATCAACTACAGCTTGGCAATTGATGCTGTACCCACCAGTTTTGAAGTAGAAGTAGTCCGCCGAAGCAAACTTTGGTTTCGAAATTGAAATGTGCATGCCGTCAAGAGCTCCTGCAACAGCTGGTAAAGAACAGAGTGTATTGAATTTACGTTCAATATCTCGCAGCTGTTCTCCCGTAGGCCAAGAAATTTCATGCCGCAGACACTCATTGACTGCGTGAACGACTTCTCGTAGCACTTTGGACACAGTGCTCCTTCCAAGCGCAAACATTTCGCTACAAATTATGAAGTTCGCTCCATGAGTCAATTTAAATAAAGTGCACGCCACACGGACCACCACTGGAACTGCTAACCTGTAGTGCGTGTTCTTCTTTTCAATGTGAGGGCGGATTACTTTAGTCAAAGTAAAAAGAGATGGCTTTGTCATCCAAAACATGGGCACCCAACGCTTGTTGTCATATTGTTCAATAAGGAATCTGGATAACCAGGTAGTTGATCGAGGCTTCACCCAAAATCGTAAGTCATCATCCACAGTCTGCAGCGATGCACACAATCTGAAGTGTTCGAAAGTTGCAGTCATGAATGTTGACAGATCGCAAACAGGGTTGTCGTCAACAACATTAGCAAGCACCAATGCTTGCTCTTCTTCCTCCTCTGTAAGCACCGAAATAGGTAATGCCAATGTAGCACTAGCATTCAGTATGAAGAAAAGTAACCAGAATAGGATGGCCACTGTAGTATTGGGGTTGCTTATGTCGTCCATGTTGCTACTCGTTCAATCAATCTATGCACAAAACAACGACCAAATGTACCGATGAAAAACTTCTACACAAACTCTTGTACTACACAACAGTCGACCATGTTATTCCTTCTCAATAGACATGAGCAATGGCCACTGAAATGAAGATGGCAGCGACAAACAACATTGAAAATAGGACTCATGTTAACCCTAAAACCTGAAACCTTGGCAACGCATTCTTTAGCAATTACCGTAAAGAAGGGCATGACTCACTACCATGTGCTTGAAGACCACCTGTTGCCAACAAAAGGTGAAATAAAACGTCTCCAACAACAAAGGATTAACATACCAGTGATTCTGAAGTGGCGATGTCGACGTTGTCCACCTCTCACTGCTTCCACTGTACTACAGAAGAACGGTGGTTGCAGTTGTGACTATGTATGCTGCTCTTTTCTCCACGGCTAAAACAAGCGCTCGCACTTCTCAATTGCTATTACTAATGGAAAGCCTAAAATACATGCTTGACAATAGTGCACACAGACAGAATGCAGCAGCTATGGCAATGACGACGTCAATTGCAAAGACGACCACAAATGGAAATAGAAGCGGGCTCCATGCAGAGGAAGCTAACAAAACCACGAGCACTTCATCCCAGTAAGTGCGCGGATCCCACCTTTACAAATGCAATAAGTAGTGTGAACAGCTATGAGTTCCTTGCCAACACGTCACGCTAATGTGATAAAAACATGAACACTGTGAACACAGAGGTCTGTCATCCTCAAACCCTAGTCAAAACAACTGCCACCACCGTGCTACGTGTGTGAAATGGTTTTAGGCTTTTTTGGTCCCCGTGCTTATCCTTTTTAAACAGCTCCTACTTAACGCCGGGTGGGAACATACCTTTATCCCCCTATTAACTTGATTGCAATTTTGTAGCAGTTTTGTGTCCTCTCTATTTTTAACCCTATATAGGAACAAGGCCTTTTTTCTGCCAAAAAACACTCAAAACTGCCATATTTATAGCAAGGAGTAAAAAAAAAAAATTTTAATCCTTTTTTTTTCATATCTAACTGTAGGATATTACACCTGACTAGTATGAGAGTGTGTGGAAAAAAATTAATTTTTTTTTACCGCTCAGATTGCAAGATATTTGTGTTTAAAGTAAAAAAAACAAGTTTTTCAGCACATTGCAGGACTAGATTTTTTGACTTTGAACATTTTTAACTTAAAATTTTTGCACTATAGAGTTTTGAACTTTAAATCTTTATAGTAGAGAATTGAGTTGAGAGTCTAAGTAAAAGAAGAAAATTCAAAAAAACTTAATTATCATTCTTAAAAGAATTGTTAAGTAGAAGTAGGTATGAGATAGAAGGAAAATCTAAAATATTCATATATTTTAGATGGAATTAAAATGCACTAATCCCAATGGTGAGATTGTTCTAGCAAGTAAATCAGACCATGCAAAAAAAATTTGAAAAATTTGAAAAATTGCATTCAGAAATGAATCCTACAAGTTATTTTTTTCAAGAAGATGCTTTGACTGCCCAAAAAACAAGAATGTCCATAACTTTTTCATAACATATCCAAATGAAATGAATCAAATCTTTCCAGATAGGCAAAAATATAATCTAAGAGAAAAAAAATATTAAATTTTTTGTTCATTTCTTTTTGCCCCTCGGGCTGCCCGCCGTCCCCTCGTTTGAGCTTATTTGATCATAACAATTGTTCCCGGGCACCGATTGTGAAAAAAATTATATTCCCACAAAGCTTATCAGCTTTTCTACCTCCAAAAAAAAATTCAAAAAATTAGGAGAAAATTTCAGCCCTTAGGTACCTGCCCAAAAATGCATTTGTCCCCCGAAGGGACAATGGTCCTTTAGGGGTTAATAATACTGCATGTTGGGTTGGCAGGAAGAGGAAGATTAAATTGTCAAAGCAGCAAAGAGGCCACAATGAAGGAGTCGGTTAGCATGGGATGGATGATCCAAACCTGCTCCAGCAGACAATTGGACCCAAGCTGGAAAAAGCACCCCAAAAGAAACATATTGTTATTCCAGCTCTTCCATTTCGGCCAGGGTGAATTGACCCCCTCATTGCCCCTCCAGGGCAAACCCTGGAATTTTTTATTTGCAAGGCTTAATTTTGTTTTGAAATTCTGAATTCATATTTGCAATCACAGGCCCCAAATTACCCTAAGGAGATGCAAGAATTACCAAAAAATTGGCACCACATAGGGGGCTTTTTTTTCAAACCAAAGTTGACCGGGGCAATGAGGGGGTCAATTCTCCCTGCGCTTCCAATTTCAACCTCTGTCTCTTGAGTATTCAACATTCTCCAAACGTTAGCTGCTCAAAAAAGTTCAAAGGTTGATTTGTTCAAGTTTTTTCCATGGCTTTCATTCACAGTCACTGTTAGAGTTTTACATAATGTGATGTATAGTAGTCTGCTCTTAAAGTGACCATTGAAGAGCTGATTGCCTTTTCGGGGAAGCTAAACTCCTTAAAATAATTTTCAGTAAATTTTCGCAAGAAGAAGAATGGAATTAGCATCTAACCCAAATCATTTCATATTTTTTGGACCTTCGTGGAACTAGTTACGATTTTTTGAAGTTAAAACGCAGGAATCACTAAAAGCGACCATCTCCTGAAATGTACATTGTTGGTACATTGAAGAAAGCAAAATGTACCTCTGTATCATGATTGCTTTTAGAGCATGGGCGCTTTTAGAGCAGACTACCTTATAGAGGTTTGTTTTGTTGAAAGAAACAAGAATCAATGTCAAGGTTTTTTGTTTCCTGACCTAAGTACTCCATGCTAAAATGTTGCTTAGATGGATGCCTTGCTTTGCTTCTCCAGTTCATTTGAACCTTTTTAATCTTGGAAAGATGCAGCCCCTGAGTCATCAAAATACTATGACTATTGGACCAATTGATAGGTGCATTCTTTGTTTCTACAATCAACCTCGGAAGGATGCACCCCCCAACAATCAAATAGGAGTCATCAAAATACTATGATTATTGAACCAATTGATAGGTGCATTCTTTGTTTCTACAATCAACAATGAAGTCATCCTTTTGACCTTTTAGGTTTACAACATCCTTAAAGAATTAACATGATGTTTAGAACATGACATTATTTAATATCTTGGAAAATACAATTGTCATACTTCAAGTAATCATGCCTTTGTGATTGTTTTGGGACTTGGCCTAGGTAGTTAGGTTAACCCCTAAACGACCCAAGGGACTAAAAGTGTCCTCACATAGTTTCGAGTCTAATTCAAAGTGTTGTAACTTTTGCATTTGAGGTCTAAATTCAATAAAACTTGTTGAAATTTTTTTGCTATCTTCTAATTTGTGTGGTAAATTTTTTAAGATATATTGGTTTGGGGGAAGCCAATCGAAGTTCACAAGCTCAATTTGAATTCACCAGCTCAATTTGAGTTCACAAAATTGCATTTGATGGTTGCAACTTCGGGGGCTTAAATCTCTTTCTTCCAATGTTAGTTTTCAATCAAATTTGTTGGGTTATGTTCCCTTTGAAGTCTAGTTATTGTGGTGAATTTTTTATGTCAATCCAAGTTGTTTTGAATGTTTGGGAGCAATTCAAAGCTCAAAAATCTTGACATTGTTGGGTTACATTGAACTTTGTCAACTTGTTACTTCTTCGTAGTATATTTGTTTCCAATAATGTTTTTTTTGAAAAGTTGCGCATATTAGTCTAGTTTGTGTGGCTAAAATTTGATATCAATTCAAAAGTTATAGGAGCCTAAAAAGAATTTTAGTAGGAGGCTCAACCTT
The DNA here is from genome assembly GCA_947034895.1 of Rhytidiadelphus loreus. Taxonomy (NCBI): domain Eukaryota; kingdom Viridiplantae; phylum Streptophyta; class Bryopsida; order Hypnales; family Hylocomiaceae; genus Rhytidiadelphus; species Rhytidiadelphus loreus. The sequence continues at coordinate 47,205,215 of OX344761.1, read as the reverse complement.
AAATGTGTTTTTTGCAACCCTTTTTTTTTTTGACATTTCAAAGCCATTTTGTGGACACAATGAGTCAATTCAATGATATTATTATACCAATGTATTGGTACGCTGGTTTTGAATCACTTTAAAGTTTAAAGTTTTTTCATCTGAGTAACCTGTTGAGAAATTGAATTTCACCTCCAAATGTGTTGCTAGGAAAATTTCAGCATCCTTTTCAACACTAAAACATTCTAATCTTGCAATCTATGTGGCCAGATGACTCCAAATTTGATTCATGTCATCTACAACACGTGTTGTACAAGATTGTACGGTTGAGATCTCTATAATTTAGTAACATTTAGATCTATCACACTTCAAAATCAATGATATTTTTGAATCCCAAAAGGCCTTGGGCTTTTGGAGATTGGCAATTCTTTAAAGAATGAAAATTACATTATTTATTGAACTTTTATTTTTCCTATATTCTAAACTCAATTCTTCATGATAAATTTTTTTAATTCAAAATTTGTAGTGAAATTCTTTTAAGTTAAGAGGATTCAAAGTCTCATAATCTAATTTGTTGTGGTGCCTAAAACCATGATTTCTTCACTTTGAATGCATTTATCTTACAATCTATGTGGTGTCAAAGTTTCTCAAATTTCTTTCACACATTCTCATATTAGTCTACTATAAGATTCTACTAAAGATATGCAAAAAATATCATTTTTAATTTGTTATTTGCTCTTTGTACTAGTATTCATAATTATGAGGGGGGGTTAATGAAAGAAAGGCCTCAAAACTTTAAAGGTTAAGAACAATTAACCTAGATGAATATTGTACCTAGTAGTTAGGGTCAACATTCACCTACCAAATGATTAATCAAAATCTACCTAATGTGCTACGAGAGATGCCCAAAAATAGAAAAAATCATTTTTTTCCACATACAATTAAATTATTATTATTATCTCAACAATTTTAGCATTTTCTTTTAGAAATATTTTTTGCCAACCTTGAGCCTCGATTGGGTACAGTGGTGTGATGTCCAAGAATGTTACAATTGTTTTTACAGTATAGTTGGGCAAACGACCCATTTCCAACCATTGAAGCAATTACGCATATTTGGATCACAGTTTTTTTAGTGCTGAATTTTTTCCATGTACAAAAATAGAATTTGGAAGGTTTGCATATTTTTCCATAATCCTATTACACAAAACATAATTACTATAACTTTTTTAATGAAAAATCTTCTTTGTTCTACAATGGTCAAATATAGACCTTTCTATTTTAGACCGTATGCTCATGGCAAAATTGACCAAGGCCTAGTTGCAATATTGACAGCCTTGCAGACAATCATATACACCATAACTACTCCTTGAACTGCACCACAACTTCATGAAAACATAGCAGTCTAAAGAATGGAAATGGGTTGCCCACTACGCAGTGACCATCACGGCATGTGGTCTCGAAGACATCAACGGACGGAACCCTGCGCACGGACGAAGGCGGACGACATTCGTTGTCATGTGGACGAATGAGGGCAAGGGGACGGGGAGAACGGGAACGGGGATTCGGGGATCCAAGGATCCAGGGGTCCAGTGTGGGGATGGGGGGACGGGTGCAGTCGTGCTCACTGCAGCGTGAGACAAGGCCACTGAATAGCTGAACTGCCTAATAAAGAGCAGGGCAGGGCAGTACGATTCCAGACGAAGAAAATCCAAGCACCCGGCCGGTATATTATTATTCCTCGACGGAGGTTCATCACTGGACGGATAATAAATTCAACCCGTGATTTGAGGAATGGGAAACGGGTCCAGCACTCCGTCCAGCAACCAGTGCCGTCAGTGCGTGCGTTTGACGGACGGACGGTTCAACGTTTCTGTTCATCCGGCTTATTCAGGCCGATTTTCGAGATGCACGAGCAGATCTTCAGGGGCCTGGAATTCTGGAAAGGATCTCCCAGGGACCGCGCTCCATGTTCCTAATTGGGCCAATTCTGCTGGGCCTTTTAAGGTAGGAGGTCCATAAATCGACCATTTAAGAACCGAAACTGAATTTTGGGGAGGTGAAAATTTTTGAAAAAAATTTAAGTAAATTTTTTGTCAAAGAAAAGTGGAATCATCATCTAACCCAAAGTCATTTCATATTTTTTGGAGCTTTGTGGAATTAGTTATGAAATTTTGAAGTTGAAATGGCATAGGGCTTTAAAATCGCCCACCTCCTTAAATATATATTGTTTGTACATTGCTGAAGGCTATGAAAAGCAACATGTACAAATAGTGTACATTTGAGTATGTGGGTGATTTTAGAACTTGTGCGCTTTCACAACCTCCTACCTCATCCCCTTAATAACTAGGGTAGTCTAGATTTCCAAAATTGTCAAGATGTATTATAATATGCAATTTAGTAGAATGAGTTAGTGATGGTCCTTGCTCATTAATGAGTGAACTAAGTTAGTTACTTCCTTGTGTCCATCCATGAGCCCCATTGTCTTTAGTCACACATTGAAGTTCGATTGTTTTCTAAAAGTTTTTTTAATTGCAGTGCAAATTATTTCTAAGATAGGAGGTTCATAAGAGCGCTTAAATTCTTTGCAAAAATCATGATTATCAATTTGTAATCAATCTCAAAACAAATTTTGAATACTTTGTTTCAAATTCTATTGATAAACTTGGTTTGTGTAATGATAAATTTGATTGTATAGATATGATGTATAGACTATATTTTGCATTTTTTGTTCGAAAATCATTCCTAAAATATGATCTTAGGGTGCACTTTATAATATTCATTCACATTTTGGAAATGTAGAATATTTTTTATCTTTAAAGGGTTAGTGAATCTTGAAAGACTCTAAAATGATATCAAGGCATCAAAAAGTTAACCCCTCCTTGTAAGTTTATAATGCGTCATTCTTTTAAGATTTTTCTTAGACATTCTCACTCTTATATCTAAATTTAGATTGGAACACCAATCATCATATATAATTTTGAAAAACATTTTACAGCACAAATACTCTCTCTAACCTTCTTCCATCCTATTTTTCACTCCAAATTGTCCATCAATTTGTTCTATTATACCTTCACTAATCCCTAAATGCCCTAAATATCAATTTTTAAAATTGTGGGGGATGTTAGTGGAAAGCCAAAATTCATTATTATCTTCTAAAAAAAAATTAATTGGATGCATATTTGATTACTAATTTAATTTCTAACATGTTAATTGTGTTCGATTTGATTGTAACAATTTAGTAGTTGTAGAATTATATGATGAAACATGTTTTTGATCTCAATAGGGATTAGTAAATTTTTTATTTTTATTATTTTCAATCAAACTCATACATCATATTTTAAATGCTTTGAAGAATATTGTATTCAAAATCCAAAATAATAGACCTCATTTTCTATACAAAATTTATAATTAAACTGATATTTGAAGGCCCATTACTTAAAATTGTAGGATTGAGGCATGGAAAAATAATTGGATGTCTTAGCATTTTTCATGCATTTGAACTATGTATGTATTATACATTTTTAGTCAAACGAAACTAAGGCTTTTATAAATGAATCATTGAATCAATAATATTTTAAAAATCTACCCAATATGAAATTAATGGAAAACAAATGTTAACTCCTATTTCACCAAAGGTCTTGCCAAAGGTTTGAGGCAACATTTCACAAAAAAACTTTCAAAAATATAATTTTTAGTATACAAATATAAGCTACTTTTTGCATATCCAACTATGAGATGTTGCAAGAGACTTGTACAAAAATGTGTGGGAAAAATCCAATCATTTTGACTATGTATATTGTAAGATATAGTAAGCATTCAAAGTAAAAAGAAAATAGTTTTTTGCACCTTGGTTACTAGGTTTCTAGACTTTGAATCCCTTCAAATTGTTTTTTTTGCACTCCAAAGTTTTGAGGTTTTATTCTTCTTGGTGGAAAAATTGATTTGAAAATATAGGAAAGAAAATTTATTTTTTATAATAATTTTCATTCTTAAGGAAATTGATTAGTAGGAGTAGGTGATAGATGGAAGTGAAAATTAAATCATTGTAATTTTAAAATGGAATTAAAGCATGTCAATCCTAATAGTGATTGATTTTTGGAGAAGGGAATCCCTCCTTTGTGGGCGTTTTTTTGTTTTTATTTACTTTTAATTTAGATTTTCAAAAATGACTCTTATATATGAGTTTTTTAAGAATATGCGTAAAGTTATTGCTAAAAAAACAAGATTCTTTATAACTTTCACATTTATAATCCAAATGAAATGATTAAAATCTATCCATATTGAGATAAATTAACTCTAACAGGGGGGAAAAAAATCAAAATCAAAATTTTGATTTTTGCATTTTGGGGGGCTTGCCCGGACTCAAGTATTTTGAGCTTAGGGGGCATAACATTTTCTTCAATGTACCAAATGAAATGAAAATGATATTCTTAAAAAACTACCCCATCCCCTAATCTTTAAAATGGTTTCAAAATATTACAAAAAGAATTGGCATCATAGGAACCTTCCTAAACCCTTAAATGCCCAATCTTAAACTTTGAGCTTTTAGGAATGAAACAAAAATCAATTGTAGTACAAAAGCAACATTTCTATTCAATGTTCTAGTAATATATATATAAATTGAGAGCAAAAGACAACTTTTATATGTTGTTTTACCTTCATTATTCTCATCTTTTGCTCTCAATTTATCTTATTCTCCAAGTCCATTATTCTTCTACATAGGTAAATAATGGGCGTGAAGAAGATTTTTTCATGGAAATATATTCTCTTGTGCTCCTTGCGTTGCCTTCCCCTTTGCTGCCGATTTCATAAAGTTCCCTTTCCAATTTTCCCCTTGTCGTCAGTGGTGCTCTTCCTTTGCTATTGATTATAGGAAGTTCCCTAGCCAATTTCACCCTTGTTGTTGTTGGTTGTGTGCATTGCCTTGCTATGATTTGAATATTACTGTAGAAAAGTTATCGTAGGTGAATCCATTCTTTGTCTCATCTTCTACATGACACAGAAAGGAGGGTCCTACCTTCTTCATTTGGAAGTGCTGCCCACTGGCTCTTGTTTTTTCTCACCCACTTCTCATTCTTCATAGAAGTTTACCTGGTGAAGAAAGTATCGCTACCCCTAATGCAGGCCAAGGTGAACTGACCCCCTCGCTTGGCCCTGCGGGCAAACCCTAGAATTATTTATTTTCCGCATATGAATTTTTTTGAAAATTTTCAATTCATTTTTGTGATCAGAGATCCCAAATTAGCTAAGGGAGGTCAAGAGTATACCCTAGAATGACCCAAAATAGGGAGCTTTTTTTTACATGCACCCTTGGTAAGGCCGAGTGAGGGGTCAATCCACCCTGATCCTAATAGGGGTAGTCACACCTTCTTCACTCTGGAGTTGAAGAATGGAGAACACGTACGTAGAAGTTTGGGATTCAGTTGAACTTGTCCTTTCAAGAGAGAGTATACTTAAGTACGTATATCTTCCGCACTCCCACTCTTCACCTCCGGAGGTGAAGATTGGAAGTGCAGAAGATATACGTACTTAAGTATATTCCTTTGTGCTCTACACTTTTACCTTTCATTGCCGCTTTACCTTTGTTGTTGCCGATTTCCCTCCAACTTTATGTCTAATCTTAGGTTTAGGTAAGTTGCTTCTCCACTTTTTTCATTCTCCACTCTCAACACATCTTTTAGGGGGGTCACACCTTCTTCACTCACCACGGCTTCCCATTGGCTCCTCCAAACCCTCCCCAACTTGTCATTCTCCATTCTTCAAGTGCCAAGTGAAGAAGTATCGCTACCCCTAATGCAAAGTCTCTTTTCCTTTGGTCCAAATATTTGCGTCAATCCTCCTCCCCTTTAGTGTGAATATTTTTTTCCTTTGTCCCGGCCCACCGCATCCAGCCCAGATCCCCCCCACCCCGAAAGTTGAGTATATTCTTGGGTCCCGCCCGCCCGTATCTCTGACCCCTCCCTCGGCATATCTCTGACCCCGTCAGTTTATTCTTCGTCCGGGCAGAGACTCAGAGCAGCCAGTGGCCGGGCAGCAGAAAATATTCGGTGGCCGGGAGGAAAGGATGAGCATCTGCAACCCTCAGTAATAAGGTACCGGTAGACAAGCCTATTACCAATCTGAAGATCTGGGGGCCAACTCCAAGAGGGGCACGTAAGGTAGAACTCCCTATCACCCCTCTGGTTTGCAATCTGACTATCTTGGGGTTAAGGAATTATAATTTTCCCATTAAAATTGTAATTTCTGTGAATTTTTAAAGTGGTCAGCCCTGAAATTACAAAACCATTTATTATAGAGTGAGGTCAAAATTGTCCCTATTAAAGGAGTGACACGTAACCCTTGTTGTCATAAAATCCTTGATTCTGTCATAGAATTCTCTGATTTTGTCATAAAAGGAAGGGATTTGGGGGGGATTTTAGGCGGAATTGGAGCCAAAATTGGTGACGGAATTGGGTTGCAGAACGGTAATGGGTGTTTTGACCTTATTTATCAAAGGTGTATGCTTGTTTCACAAATCAAACCCAAGTGGAATTATAATTTTTCAATGAAAATAGTAATTTTCTGTGAATTTTTGAAGACGTTTGCCCTCAAATTTCAAAACCATTCGTTGAGTGGTGTCATAAACATTGTGTAAACAACCCATCATCGCTCTCCCATGTACCCAATGGTATTTAAGTACCCCTTGTTGGTAATAATGGCCCTAAAGGACCAAATGACCATTGAACGTACATAGGTAATCTTGGGTAGGTGCGTATGAAGTCATGTTTTAATGGATTTTCTTAAAATTATAACACAAGGTGTGAATATGTGCCCTCTTAGTGAGAATATATATATTTTTTTGATCAAGTGCCTGGATCTAAAGTTAGGCTACCTTGAATTTTTTGGACAAGTTAGGTTTTAAGAGTTTTGTTGCATGTGCAAAACTCCTCTAATAATTCTAAAATTTAGCAAGTATGTAACTTACATGATACAAGATGCAAATTTGAAAACAAACTATGTATATTGTCAAAATCTCACTTTAGGAAGAATTAAAGTCTGTTGGGTGTCTTGGGCAAGATAAAAAGAAAAAAAAAAAAAAAATCATTTAACTTCAAACATTATAATCTTTCAATTTGTGTTGTCAAAGTTTCTAAAAATGACACAAATAGAAAGAAGTGAATAGGGTTGAGTTGTGCACATAGGGATGAAAGGTTATGCTAACCCTCATAGACCTAAAAATTCATTCATTTTCACATATTTGGTATGGATAAAAAGGTTAGGGTTATTTCAACACCAAGGCTTCAATGTTTTGAGGTTGTTTTCTTTGCGTACATATTTGGGAGGTGTGTAGAAGTTGTCATTGGCCCTATAGAAAATCAAGTGCTATCCAATGTACTATGTATGGAGGCACGTTTTGCACTATGCACTCAATTGCATTCCCACAATGTTCTTCGGCCTATCATACTGTCAATGTTGTTCGACTGTTTAAAATTGAAAAAAATTCAAAGTATTTAGTGAATTAAAAAAATAAATTAAAAAAATAAAATTTATAAATTTGTAATTTTTTTTGTTAAATTATAAATAAAAAGTTATATTTTATAAATTAAAATAATAATAAATTTAATATTTTATTAATATTTTAATTAATATTTTAATTTTGAAAATGTGATACATTTTTTAATTTAATAAATGAAATAGTATGTCTTGCGTAGATTGAAGGACTGTTATTGTTGCTACATTAGTAGACTACTATTCTATTTGCTAACAATTGTAGTCAATTTATAATTATTAAATTTTAAAAAATACTTAAGATTTAGAACCAATAAATATATAGATTTTAAAATTTAAAATTTATAAAATCATAATTGAAAAATAAATAAATAAATAAATAAAAGTTTGTATAGTCAAATTTGAAAAATAATTAATTAATACTATTAAAATTTTAGATATCAAATAATTTTAAATTTAAATGAATTTAAATGTAACTTATTTTACTACAAAATTATTATTGTTTACCAAATTACTAACAATGCAAATATTTTTGAGAGGAATTGACAGATTTCAGTAGTTTTTGTAAAGATTGGCAAAATACTGTAATAATTCAAGATGCACTAATTTCAAATAGTGTGAATTGATAAATTAGTGTTACATACCATAATAGGATACATCAATGTAGAAAAAGACCGGCCTAAATAATTTGAAACAAGTTTGAAAAAATTAAGACCTATAGTAGGAGTTGATGTTCAGAAAGGACAATGTAAAGTATTTATAAATCATTAACCTTCTTTCCTTTTGTATATTGAATAGAAGCAAAGTCAGTTTGCCAACATTGTTTTCTTGGTTGGCACTAGACTTTTGGTACTTAAGTTACAGAAGGTAGAAGCACATGATTTTGTTCGCACCTCTCCTAAGTAGGGGATGGGGATTCTTGATAATGTTACCAATACAATTTTAACCCCTAAATGTCCAAGCCTTTTCGAGTGTGTTTTGACTATGAAAAAAGAGCATGGGCTTATAGTTATCCCCATTGAAGCAAATTGATTTTTTTTTTCAAAATCCAACCGTATGGATGTTAGAAGAGCTTGCTTATTAGTATGCGCACCAATTTTGAGTGCAAAATTGCATAAGAGTTGTGAGATTATAACAAGAGAAATGTACGTTTCCTATTTTTAGTATGTTGCCCCTCCCCACAATGTTTCAGAAATTTGCATATAAAAGTTTTTTGGGATTGGAGGTGACATTAACAACTACAAATTGTCTTAGCACACTAAAATGCCCTTTCAAAAAACTTAATATCACTTGAAAAGCTATTAAACTCATTACACAATCCACCTTGCAATTGTTGACATGCAATTTTTTTATAAGTATAAATCCCAAATAACTCTAAATCAACACTTGCTTGTTTAAGTTTTCAATGGTGAAAATCATGAAAATACTTTACTCTTTCCATTGGGACCATTTTCAAAGCAAATGGATAACTACAAGTTTTTAGATCTCAAATCAAGTGAAATTGCTCAAAGTTGGAAAATGAAGTAAAATTAGCAAGCTTTACACTTCCACTAATGGACATATATGGCTTTGGAGACCTCTCAACAATCAAATATATACCTTTTTTAGTGAAAAATGAAAGTTTTCAATAATTAACCCTAAAAACTGCCCGATTTTTTTTTAAACGGTCAAATGAATTTAACTGCCCACTGCAAAATGAACATAAAATTTCAAACTAACCATATATGATTGCTTAGGCAGTTAGGGATTAAACTATCCTTGTTAAATGCCTCCAACTTCATGGATCATGTAATATGGTTGTAAAGTAATATAATTTTTAGTGAATGATTTTGAATCTCTCTTAATCCTAGAAGTGAAATTGGAATTGTAAAATAAAATAACAAAGAAATCTTCAAAACTCACAACGTATATTTGGTTTAGAGTTCAAATTTATAATTTAATTCAATTTCTAACTTATATTTTGAAGTGTAATTCAACAAGTATATGTTGTGGATTTTGAAGATTTATTTATTTATTTTATTTTATAATTTCAATTCTTTAAGAGCACTTTTGAACTACTTTGATTCTAGTTTTAATTTGTGTTGAATTTTAAGTTTTGAATCAATTTTTATTTTATTTTGAACTATTCATAGTTAATTCCAAGCTTTGTTCATATTCAAATTTGAGTAGTTTCAGCCCTACAATATCAAGGTCAATTTTCTATTGAAAACCACTAAAATTGCTATTTTTGCTACATTCATCCATGAAAACAAAATGAATATTTATTTTTAACTCAAAAACATATGATTTTGTACTCCACTTGTTTTACATCATGTGGTAAAAATTTCATGAAGTCGTACAAATTGGAAGACAATACCATTTAAAGTTGGAAAGAAAAGTTTTTTTGAATGCTAGTCAACAATTTTAATGACTTTCATTACTATTTATAGTTTTTTTTTGCACTATGGACTTTGAATTTAAAAAAATTGTGTTGAACAATTGAGTTCAAAAGTCTATAAAAAAATCCCCCAAAACAAACTTCATTTTCAATCTTTAAAAAATTGTCATAGAGATATATGTTTAAAATTGAACAAAAAACTGAACCACTAATAGATGTGAGATAGAATTGAAACACAATGATCCAAATGGTGAGATTATTTTAGTACACTAATTTGACCTTGCCAATTTTAAATTTTTTTTCTTTCTAAAATTACAATAAAAAATAAATCCTATAAGTTCTTCTTTCACCAAGATGCTTAAATTGCCCCCAAATGAAGGTTCTTCATAACTTTCTCATCACAAGTGCAATATGCAAAAAAAAATAATATTTGAAATAAAAAGTGTACTCATAGAAATATAATGAGATTCTTTGTTGTATGAAAAAGTTTACATACATTTCTATTGTGTCTAAGAAATTTTATTCTATTTTTTGAGACATTAACTGAGATGACTATATCTTTAATGAAATGTTTTTGGGGACATCATATTACACGTCTCTAGAGACATTTTTGCAATGTCAATGTAGACGTCAACTAAGAAGTCCAAAATTATAATATGTGGCATGTTCATGTTCATCTTTGAAATTTTTTTTTTATTACAAACCACATGGTTTGGCATACCTTCTACCACCCCACTTCTATATAACCTTGTGTTCTCATTTCAATCTATTCACAATGAATGGCTTTTCAAATCATTTAACATAGATGACAAATATGGTGTATTGTGTAAGGGGTATTGTGTATGAAGACAATATTGTCTCAATTAATGTCTCAAAAAACATGTGGACATTGTAGTCGATGTCTTAGAAAAATATTTGGACCTTGGACATCCATGTCGCAAAGGACATGCCATAGTACAAGGCACAATATAAATGATCTTCAATAGATAAAAATCATATAATTGTAGACGTCAAAGGGAACATGTACATGTCACATAAGACAAAAGATGTCTTTTTGAACTTCAAACTGGACACAACACAATGCACATATTATAATTTTGAACTACTATAAAGTTGACACGTGGCAGTGATGTCATGGTCAACATCATCCAAAGAATGGATGAAAAAGTAGCTTATATGGTATTGCTTGCCCCATCATCGCTAAGGTAGTGCACATGTGGCATCCACATTGCAACTTCTTAACATTTTGGAAGACCATGTTTTCTAAGACATCTTTTTAAATCTTCTTCAAATCTAATCACGTTTTCTGTGATTTTGCTTGTTTTTGTGCTTATCAATCTTAATGCATTTTTTTTATATCCAAGTGGACATGGCTAACATTGATAAAAACATAACTACTATGTTATAGGCCTATCACAAAAAGGTGGGTTTCTTCTAGTACCCTAAAGGTTCAAACACCATTTTTTGGTAACATAGTGATTTGGGGCAACTCACTACGAATGGAATTTTTATTATTTTTCTTTGAGAATTTCAGACAACATGTGCCCAAGGAGTAGCTTTGAGGCACATAAATTTTCAAAACTTTTGACTAAATGGTTAAAAAATGATTGCATGATATGTAATTTCCATTGTTTGGTAGGCAGCGTGGGCAACCCAAAAAACTTTGTTAAAAAACACTTTTTTAAGAAATAAAAGTTCAAAATTAAAGAGTTTTAGTTAGCAAGGAGGTATGACATCTAGAGATGGGAATGATAAGTGTTCGAGGCCCTACAATGTTCTCTCAACATTCAATCTTAGTGAGTTTAAGCAATGGCACTTCAAATCAATGTACATTTATGTTTATTAAGTTTTATACTATATTCTACTTAATGATAGGTCACTTGAATATTAATGAGTGACATTTGGTGAGTAAAGACATGAGATAAAGAATTTGATGGCTCTTCAAAAACAAATGTAAATTAGATTGTACCAAGTTTGGTAAGTAAGGGTACATATGTTCTTCATTTAGTATTGAGAAATAGTATTTGTAATCTAGGTCGATGAGGCTTCAATAGTTGATCCATTCCCAATATATGCTTTATTCATGTTAACCTTGTTCTTATTCTTCAAAATAAATTAGTGCCTTCTTATATGATGGGTGGGTAAGCAAATGCATTGTTGCATTTAATATAGATCCAATACGGAAAGAACCACCTAATTAACCAATTTGCTCTTTATATGAGGGCCAATAAAAAGACAATTAATATTGGAGGAGGCTTGGCTAGTTCTTTTCTTGAACTTTATTGATTTTGCCAATGAACTGGTGCAAAATGATTTCTATTAGCAAGTTAGGTCATGCTTACATGTTGGTGGGTTGGTTGTTGGTTTAGATTGTAGTGGCATTTTTGCCCCCCCATCCAGTATGTAAGCCCACTTTTAGGGCAAGTTTTTATGTGGAGTCTAGGGCCAATGAAGCCCACCAATTAGTGGTAGAATGGAAGTCTATTTTTTTTAGAGTCCCCATCCCACCTATGATTGGTGGGCTTCAATAGTCCTTCACGCAAACTCCAAGTCAAACGTTTTAGTGTTCCACTTTGTCTGTTTGAGAATTTCAATTTTCTTGGACAATGCTACAATGCTCCACCCACACCATTGTTGAAGGTTAGTCTTTTGAAACCACGCGAGAACTCACGCAACAACTCAAATCCTTTAACTATTAGAAAAGTCATTCTCTTTCATGACATCTATGAAGTAAGTTTTTCTAAGTGTTGCCAAGGGATGAAGGGTGGATGCACTCCGACTGCTCTGTGAGAAGCGGAGATGCTACAGTACTTACCCCAACTCGCCCGTGACTTCACTCCACGAAAACCTTTTCACTTTCCATACGCAGTTGAAGCGGCGGAGCTGCTCTAAGCTTCACACTCAGGTTCTCTCCCTCAACTCAATACACGCATGGCCGCATCGATCTGTCGCTGGCGCAGATGCTCTTCCCCTGATTCCCTCCCCTCCGATCCACAAATGAACCGATCCAGTCCTGGTATGTTGTATTTTAAGTTTATACGAATTCCAATGCGTACGGAGTCGATTGGCGGCTTGTGAAGCGATGCCCCAAACTGAAATAAAATTCCCCACGGCCGATTCCACCACGGAGCCGTTGGTTGCAGAACGGCATCGACGGAGCGCAGAGCAAGTGGCTTGACGAATTCTGCGACCGAATCGAAGTCCGATCCATTAATAGGGCCTTGGGTCCCAGCATGGCAGGATTCGGGGATGGGCTTGGGGCAAGTCGGCGGACCAAGATAGTGCGGCAGTGGGGTCCCAGAGACCCACCCGCACAAATTTAGACCTGGGACACCGCCCCTTGGGCCCTTGGCATCCGAACCCAGCACCATTGCACGTCGCGAATCCCTCCACTTCTGTCAGAAGGTCGCTGACCCACCGCGCACGAGCTGGAGGTGGGAAAGGAGGACGCAGTAATGAGCGAGCTTGCATGGGATCAAGGATTCGACTGGGGACCAATCCGAGGATTGAATTGGTGCCTTCGTGGTTCGAGTACTGGGACCAATTTGGATGGATGAGAGCGCAGCGAGCTTCAGTTGGGTGTGGCGGCAGTACTGTAATGCTACTGATTGGGCTATGGATCTCGCAAGGCGGCGTGCAAGCGCAGTCTCTTCCATGGAGTGAGAGCTTGGGATATGTGTGCGTTGGGCAGCACTTCAGTTGCAGCAGGTGACAGAAGCTCCTCACCTCTCCGAATCTCGATCACTGGGCGACTGACCTTGGTCTTCATTTGTAGCTAGCGGACTTGAAGTTTAGGGTAGGTGGATTGGGCTGCGTTTGCTTCGCGGCAGACGACGTTTGGCCGATCGAATCATGGCTCGGATACCCATGCTGAAGCAACACTTTCGCTCCGACTCTACCCCGAATTCAGGGAGCCTGACTGGGTGCACATTGTGCCACTTTCAGGTTTCCAAGATTTGGTGTTGCCAAGATTTGCCATGGTAGTCGAGATTTTTGCCAGTTGGTTTTGAAATGAGTTCCATGTAGCCACGGGGACCTACCCAATCGTCAATTCGTAACTTGGCAATGAGGCGCTCCATTCTTGTCTTGAATTGGCGGCTTGAGAATTTCTTTTTCTGTGAGGTGTAGGAGAACCAGTTTCTTCAATTCTTAGCATACTTTAGGATTTCTGCATTTGGTACGATGGTTTGGACCTTGTATAAGATCCTTTCCATTGCGGGGGCTCATCGAGTGGAATGTCCTCTCAATCTGAATCCCTCTCCTGTTGTGTTCACCGGGTAGTTGAAGTCTTTTCTTGACAGGTCTCTGCACTTCCTTTGGGGCCTCTAGGGAATTGTTGTAAATGAGAGTGGCGCTGGTCCACCACTGTCCACTCGATCGGCAGACACCATCCTTTCGCAAGACCTTGCCCATTGCACGCTAAAATTGGGGAAGAGGAGGAACAGGGTAGGCGGTGGGCTTTAAGTCCTCATACCTGGATATTAGAGGAGATCTGCACAGGCTTTGCAATTAGAATGTCGGTTTTGGTGATGAAGAAGCAGTGGGGATCAATTAGGAGTCCTGTAAACGCTGCTAAAGAGAGATTACTAGTAGCAATTTCCGCGCAGTCGTGCTTTATCATTTGACTTTGTGAGCTGGAGAGGAGGTCGAGGTTTCTTTTTCTGTCATTTCCTGGTGGATACGATTCAGGATTCGTTATCCGAGGAGTGAAAACTGATGGCAAACAACGATGCTTGGTTATGCAGAAATTTGAATCAGGAGGAAAGGACATCCGGAGGAAAGGACCCATGGTTATGGAAGATGAGAATAATGTTCTTGCCAGAGGGCTTTCAAGTGCTGGGGAGTATGATGCCGCCATAGCAATGAAGCTTATGGCGGGGTGGGTCATGACGGGAGAGGATTGCGAGGTGTGTGTCACGCAGCTCATCAGCAATCGGTAGTCCCTCGCACTCATCAATTTTATTACAACCTGATTACAAATGCATATTGTTGTTGAGTTTTTTTGTGATTTCAACGATTTTGGGAAGTTTATATTGTTGTTCATCTGATCTTAAATCATGGCTTCGAATCTCTCCTCATGTACAGGTCAAACCAGACGTTCTGTGTAGCATGCTCTCGATGGAAGAAGACAGAAGCTGATGCTGTCATAAATTCCTCAGATAAGGCTGACCTAAAGAAGAAGAGAGGAACTACTTTTCCTTTGGATACAGGGGGCTATGACACGCCTTCGTCTCTCCAAGTCATCAAATCCCTTCCAGGGCATGTGGCTAATGTTGGAAAGAAATCGAGGGATCTTGAAGCTGATGTCAGGAGCCCCAAAAAATACGTTTCCGCTGACTCTGGTAATGCTCAACTGTCGAGTGCCATGTTAATCTACAATGTAACAAGTTTGGCACGATGATTCCTATTCTTCTGATTCCTACCGAGTTATCTAAGTTTCTTCTTGACCTTTGAGTATTTATTGTTCGAATTTCTGAGTTCCTTGAATGTGGACAATCATTGAGTTCAACGTTTCGGTCGCAGGGAAAGAAGAGTCTGCAAAGCAGAGAATTGGCTTAAACTCCATAAGCACTATACAGCAAAAATTCTTCTGCGCAGTGCCCCCGATTGTAGATGATGAGTCTGGTCCAATTGATGCCTCCCTCTGGGAAGTGGGTTTGCGAAACGAGAGGAGCTTTCCTAAGAATTATTCCAGACAGGATTTGAAATGTGAAGCTGAAAGGGGCTCCCCACGAACAGTGCTTGAAGGCCCAGATTCAAGTGGATGGTCTGAGGCTTCGTCAAGGAACTGCCTTGCAAATTTGTCTTTCTATGGTGAAGATGGAGCTGACTTTACTGGGTTGGTGCAATCGAACCAGAAGCACTGCATTCAAGGCCTCTGGAGATCCTTTGCAACCAAAAAATGGCAGTCGTTTCCGACTTCTACTCGGAAGAAAGAGCTGTCGATTTCGGATCCAGTGTTGCTGAGTGCGCCTGGTATGAGCAGTGAAGAGGCCACACACACAGACCTTCCCGATCAGGAGTGTGTGGATGACTTGCTTAGATTTTCTAGTAGTGCCAGACGATCCTGGCAAACATTCTCTTACGATGACATCGCCTTTGCAACCAACAACTTTGATCCAGGTGGGTCAACCGTTTTGGATTTACATGTGGTGAAACATATGAATTTATGATTGCTTCAAAACACGTTTCCCGCTTGTGTTGCGACCATTTATCCAATTGTTTCCTGAACTTGCATTTGGAGTCAGCAATGCGTTTATATTGCGTATTGTACTTGTACAATGTTTTCAGTTTAGATGAATGTCCGAAGCGTGATCCCAGGAATCATCCTACTACCCGAGGAGCTAAACATTCTGATCTCCTTAACAGTGGAATTGTTTCAAAATGTGAGCAGAGAATTTAGTTGGAAAGGGTGGATACGCGAAGGTATTCAAGGGAGTGCTAAAAAATGGGCAGTTAATTGCAGTGAAGAAACACAGTCGGGTTGACATAGGAGCAGAAAGGGAACGAGATTTCCTGATTGAGTTGGGCATCGTGAGCCATGTATCCCACACCAACGTAGTAAAGCTCTTGGGAATCTGCATTGAAAGTGGACTTCATCTTGTATTCCAGTTTTCTACTCTTGGCAGCCTACAACACCTTCTCCACTGTACGGATGCCTGTTCTGGAATGTCTTCGTCTTTGCGTTGAGCTCTATCACAAGACTTAGAGATCTATAACAAACTCTTAGGTATCCAAGTCTTGCATTGGTTGTCTGTAGGTTGCTACAGGCTTTAAACCATCGGCGCCATGAATTCAATGACTAGGTCCCTCGTGAAACATTCACTGAGATGCATGAATTGGCTTTGCAGCACCTTTGAAGTCACCAGTGTTTTCATGGGAGGCGAGGATGAAGGTTGCAGTAGGAGTAGCCAGAGGTTTGCGCTACTTGCATGAGCAGTGTCAAAGACGGATTATACACCGTGATATCAAAGCTTCGAACGTACTCTTGGACTCTGATTTCGAGCCACAGGTTGGTGCTTCTCACAAAATGCTTGCTGTGCCTGCATTATGAATTTATGATTAATGCTTTATAATTCGGAGGTCAGCAGTTTCTCCCTAGTGATGCTATTTTTGTGGTGCGCAGATATCAGATTTTGGTTTGTCAAAATGGCTGCCGGACAGATGGACTCATCATACCGTTTCTCCAATAGAGGGGACGTTCGGGTATGCCCTCCCGGTTAATGTTTCGAATGATTGTTCAACCAGTGCATGTTCATGTTATCGCATGAACAGCCTCTTCTCATCTGGTCACCTCGGTTCTAATACTAGCTCTAGTACTAGCAATTAAAATGGAATCTTCCTGCATCTTTTTCTTTTGAAAGCGTAGGGTGTCTTCTTTGTGATTGGGTTTACATTGCCTCCTTATATCGCTAATGCATGTAAGGATGACTTTGTAGGTACTTGTCACCTGAATACTTCATGTATGGAATTGTGGATGAGAAGACGGATGTTTTCGCTTATGGGGTGTTGCTTCTGGAGCTTATAACCGGCCGCAAACCTGTAGATTCTGAAAAGCAGAACCTCGTTGCATGGGTAAGTCAGCAGTGTTGCTGTTTTTATTAGATGTTGTAGTCTTAGTTGTGGATCACGAGTGGCGCTTAACAGAATTAAGAGGAGCTGATCTTGCAAAATTGTCTTTGGTGCTGCGGAGGCTGTATGTCAATTTGGTTACATGAAGGAGACCTGCCTGTCTTCTCTATTTGTCACCCTGACACTAATACCAAGTCTCCTGCTGCTGGTCCCAGGCAAAGCCTTACCTGAACAAAGGTAACGTCAAGCAGCTCGCAGATCGGCGTCTGGGTGGTGATTTTGATGCCGATCAAATGCACTGTATGGTAATGATAACAGGTCTCTGTGTCCGGGCAACAGCTGCTTGTCGTCCTTCGATGAGCCAGGTCAGTCAACTTTGTCAGAAACTTCCAAGAGTCTTATCGCTCTTATGTTGCGATATGGATACTTTTGTGAGCATAAATAATTTTCAAAGAAAGTGAAGAGGTCTTGTGCACCGTCACTTTGAGTCTAATGTGCGGAGCTGGGTCAGCGGAGAGGGATGAAATAATGTATCTCGTACTATTACGTGTTTTTATTTCAACTACCAAAACAACTATTTATCAAGAGCCTGTAGATGTCGCAATGTGAAGTTCTTTACTTGAACATTAATGTTCTGAAGGTCTTGAGTCGCGTGTTCTTTCATGACCATACTCTTTACATTATAAAACACATATCATCGAAAATGATGGATTATTTTGTGACGCATTTATGGTTCTATTTAAAGCAGAGTTTGCGCTTGTGTTGTATCTCAGAGGCTTGAACCCCGTGGGATGACAGGTAGTGCAATTGCTGTCGGAGGAGGCAGTAGACACGAAATCTGAGCATCTGGCCAGACTAGTTTCAAACTCACTTGACTTTGAAGAGTCTGATACTGAGTCACTGGAGAAGTATGGATTTACTGACGATTATGAGAGTGACATGCAACGGCATCGTGCTCTTGCGCTGGAATTTTAGTGAGAAAGGGAATACTGTACCAGTATGGCATTGCGAACCTTCATCTCAAGGACAATGTTAACAAGACTTGGACCTTACTCCGTAAACTCAGAATCCTTTTTCATTACGTTGCAGAACGGGAGATGGATAATGTTTCGTCATCCAGGACGCGGGAATTGGAAGATTTAGTCTGTGCACCGTTTTCTGACCCGTCGTGGGTCAATGGAGCTGCATATATGCCTCTTTGTACAACAGGTCGACATAGTGAAGCGAAAACTGAACAAATATGCGAAGACTTGTGCTTTGTATGTGTAATGTAACACTCCTATAACCACCACTTCCAAGTGTTGAGCTTTGTTACCATTATTATTACAACTTTGTTTTTCCGAGGGTCTTATTCAAAGGGATTCCAAACCACCTAGCTGTGATTGGTGTACCTTGTGCAAGGGAATTAGGGTTCTCATAGTGGAAGTGGGAGGAGAATAGGTTCAATAGTATATTGAACAGATTACAGTGTACTTTAGCTTGGAGTAGTAGGAACAACATCCATTTCAGGAGTGTTGAAATAGGGGGCGAGGAGTTGAGATGGTTAGTATCAGCAGTGCACTTCAATGCAAAGTTTTAAAGTTGAAAATTTTCTTTTAAAAGCATCAATCTTGAAAGGACAGCGAGACAGTAATGTTGTTACAACCAGTGCATCATGTGGATAATTTTTCGTGAAGAGATCCTCTGATCCAGGAACCTCAAATACTCGTATATTGCAAGAATCAGGTTGATCAAGGCCCTTCACTTCCCTGGCCGGGTGTGAATCACTGTGATTTTTAAAATGTGTTCTCGACTGTTTGGTTTTTAGGAACTAGGGGTTTAGGGTACAAATTAGTGCATTAGAAAGCCATCAACATGACTGATGTTCCCCAAAAAATATTTTTTGTAATTATTACTTTTTGACTTTATATGGCAAAAATGCACAAAAGCCTAAAACAAGTTTCCAGGCCTGTTGGGGTTTATAAATTCATATTACTTTCCATTTTATCCCGAAACCTTTGGCCATGAAACTATCTCTTCACTTTTTTATTCCACTATCTCTTAACTCTTTTATTTTGGTGACTGAAGCGATATGAATTTAACAGAAAGTGCAATTTGCCTTGTTGGAAGGGATTGGGATATCAACGAGTTGCTGACACTTTTCCACGCGACACTATCGAGTATCGACTCTGGATTGTGGCAAGTGGCAACTCCAAATTATCACACGCACATTGAAGGATGTGCTCTGCAGACGTTCTGAGTACTTGGCAAGGCGGGGCAGTTGTGTACTGTACACTGCTTGCGTTTGGGCAGGCAATCAGGCACACGTCCCCCGCTGGTTAAGGTAAGGTTCAGGCAGGGGGCTCTTTTCAGGGTGGCTATGGCGGACTCAGTACAGTAGTATTTCCTGCGTCTGTGACGGACTCCTTGTCTTCCATGTCCGTCACCAACGTCGCCGCAGCAGCAGCCGCCATGGAGACTCCTTCGACAACCACGCCGTCAACTCGCAACAAGGCCGTGTACCAGCCCATGGGGGCCGATCGCGCTACTCGCACTCCGCACAGTGGGTCAGTCAGATGCACGGTCTCTTCTCGTATTCTTCTTGCTATAGAAGCTTAATCCGCTCATTGAGTCGTCATTAATCGTTCACGCTCTGGCTCACTAAGACATGCAGATCGAAGAGAACCCACTTGGTGTAGGGGTCCGAAAGGCAAGACGGAAGTAGTTTCGATTTCTTTGGAACAGATGGAAGATGCATTCATTTGCTCTCGTTTCGCTCGGGCATGGGGTTCTGGGAAAGTATGCACCAAGCGGGTCGTAGTTCGTAGGAGGCAAGGGTTTGGGTAAGGCCCGGGAGCTGCCCAAATTAATGGACGAGAATTCGATGCTGAAATAGAGTAATCAGTCGATATCTCTTCTGGGTTACCTTGCGGTGTACAATTCTCTGGACGGAGCTGAATCTTTGGCAATAGAGATTATTTAGGTGATGGATGATTGCGGGATTGGGGATGGATTGTTTTTGGCGTTAGGAATGTTTCGGTATCTAAGGTATGGAAATGGAATCATGGAACCTGAATGGAAAATGGTCGTGGACACATTGATCTTACTGAGAGTGTAAGAAACTCGTTCATGTGGATTAGGTCGAACTGTAGTTTGCGTGTTGTACTCTTAGAAACCAAGAATCTGCACTCGGTTAGTGGTAGATTCACATCACCTTCTGTGTAGGGGAATTTCATTCATAGTTTCTATTCAAGCTCGAAGCTGCTTTCTATTAATTTTCATTGTTTTTGTGAGAGGGCATCACTCTCGCCTGTATTGTTGTGGATATGGGATGCAAAAATGGAACCTCATAGGGATCCGTGCTCCAGTGCTGAGTCATCTGATTTAATCCTCAATGGACCAAGAGACTCAATTTGGGCCTCGTGTTTTTTTAGCAGTCATATGGAGACTTTCTTTTACTCTTTTTTTTTTATTTAAAATAAAAATTGTGAGCATACACAGCAGGCATTGTTCACGGATTCTGATGATAGAAAATTTGGCCCCATTTCCATTCTCGTATTTTCACGACATGATCAATGGAATTGGTCATTTTAGAACCATGAATCCTTCTGTTGGTCTTGTGTGGGGTAATGACCCAACTTGTGTGGTCACTGGCCTTGCACAGGTACCACTTCGATGGCACGAGCCGTCGATTTTTTGAGGGTTGGTACTTCAAGGTGTCCATTCCGGAGGCCAAGCAGAGCTTTGCTTGGATGTACACGAGTGAGAACCCAGGGTCCACAGAAGGAGAATCTGTCGATACGTCAACTTCGCCCTCCGGTGCCGCTCAGGTCATGGGTGCTGATGAAGAGTACCTCTTACAAGATGCGGCCACTCTCAGGCGTTTCTGGGGAGGTTAGGCATTGAGAGTATCCACATTTGAGCTACAGTTTTAACATGATTGATGTGATGTTTATATTGTTTTGATAATAAATGTTTAACGATTAATGTTATAAGTATTTACATTTCATAGAATATCAAATAATTTCAATTAATCTTTTGTGATAGTGTTTGGTTGAGGATGCGGACATGCATAGCGTGAAGTCGTAGGACTAAGTGTTAGAATGTGTACATATTGGATAAGCTCTACTTCCGATAATTGAGTTAGGTAAAGAGTAGGTGGCTTCCCATGTTGCGTGCCAACCCTAATATTTCCTGTTAATGAAAGTGCAGCCCGGCATGAACTTGCTCTTGGTAATACATATGTTCCCAAGGAAGGAGTGGCACCACCCAAGTCTGAGGTTGATCCAAAGGTATGATTTACTTCATTCACATTGAAAGATGTCGTTTGGTATCCACTCTGGGTACCAAATATGTCGGTTAATTGCTAGGTATGATAATAGTCTGTTGAGCACCTTATTTGTTGTGGGCGTTTTGTCACTTGTATCGGCTCAGTTATGCATACATGCAACACTGTATTTTCAGTCTCCTTATCCTGGTCTTGTGAAATTGCCTGTCTTGACCTGGGATTTAAATTTTGAATTTTTCGCTAGAGCAGGAATTTTGGGACTCTGTGGAGGAAGGGTATCAAGTAACACCTACTTGGCACCAGGGCTGCTTACGTGACAATGGGAGGTCAGTTTCTTAATCTTTGACTCCGGCTAATAGAAGATTTAAAACTGTTGCTTGTGTAATTAAGTTCAGTCTCCTTGGAATACCTTATAGTCTAAGTTGCTTGCAAACAGCAACTAGACTACAAGGTTTTCCTGTTTCGAAACTGCTGACAGAATCATTTCCAGTTGAGACCGGGAGGCAAAGTTTCACTTGCCTGGAATGGCTTATTTACTGCATTTTTGATGATTGATCGACTGCACCTGTTCTTGTACTTAGTACCAACTTTGCAAAGACCGTGAAATCGATTCGATGGGAGTACAGTACCCGCCCCGTGTACGGGTGGGGTTCTGTGGGAGACCGCCAATTGTCTACAGCAGGTTGGCTTGCAGTCATGGCAGTATTCGAGCCGCATTGGCAAATCTGCATGGCAGGTGGTTTATCCACAGGTCTGTTGAACACTATCTCAAAAACCTCCAATTACAGTGTTTTAGAAAAATGAAAATGATAAACGTGTGCAGAAAGAGCGCAGGAGATGATATATTCAACCTTTGATTCATAGGTTGTCCAGAGTGCATGTGATGATATTCTTGTTACCTCTGCTAGTCGAGTATTCTATTGTTTTTTTGTGAGTGTTGTAGTCAAATCTTTCGTTTGGCTTGTTGAAAATCAAACAGGCTGGATTGAGTGGGGTGATAAGCGCTTCGAATTTGAAGATGCGCCCTCATACTGCGAAAAGAACTGGGGTGGCAGCTTTCCACTAAAGTGGTTCTGGGTAGGCCCTGGCCCTTCGTTTGAACTCCTCTGTTAAGATTGCATTTCTGTCTTCTCGTCAGTGTAGTTTAATGTAAATTGGACATTAAACCTGGTGGTTGTGTCCTGCTTGGAGTCGGATCATTCTTCAGTTTTGCTTATAATTCTTTGGGTCGTGATCTTGGTCTTCTCAGGTGCAATGCAATGTATTCGATAACTTCTCGGGTGAGGTTGCGCTTACAGCGGGTGGAGGTAGACGAGGACTTCCCCTCCTCAAAGATACGTTTGAGGATGTGGCTCTGGTAAGCTTCGAGACAAGAAATGGTGATTAGTACACCCCATTTTTGAAGACCCAATTTCGGTGTCAGGTAGTGTAAGTGTGATGATTTGGGTACGCCGTAGTAGTACCATTAATTTCTGAAGAACATGAGGGAACAGGTTATGGTTGAAAATTCTCTGCACTTATGATCACAGAGACTCCAATTAAATGCGAATTTCGAGACTATTTTATTTTGAAGGGGCATCTCCGAACATTTTTTTATTTTTGCAGGTAGCGATACACTTCGAGGGTAAATTTTATGAGTTCGTTCCATGGGAGGGTAAGGTTGAGTGGGAGATTGCCCCATGGGGCTCCTGGAAAATGACAGCACAAACAAAGACACACGAGGTATGATCCCCTTTTTCAATCACCGTTAGCACCTTATTCAAAGCTATTAACTTGACATTACAAGCATTTTCTAAAGTGTGCCTATTATACACCGGATTATGTAACAGGTGAAACTAGAAGCATCAACAGATACACCTGGGTGCATTTTGCGGGCCCCAACTTTAGAAGGCTTTAAGCCATTGTGCAAGGATTCATTTGCTGGAGCCTTGAAGCTGCAACTGTGGGAACGCCAGGCAAACGGCAGCCTCGGGAAGGTGAGTCTCTACATAGACCTCTGCCATTGTTAAGGAACTTGCAAAGTTGCATGCATTTGTGAGCAATCCCTCATGTTTTTATCCCCAATGTTTTTGCACAGGTTCTTTTGGAGACCACAAGCAGCATGTGTGCATTGGAGACTGGTGGTCCAGGTGGTCCTTGGGAGGAGACATGGACTGGAACGGCGAGGATGAAGCAACCTCTGAAGACCTTGCTACAACTTCCAATCAACCCTGAGAAACTTTACAACTGGGCCCCTGGTTTCAAACCACCAGGGTTTTAAAGCTGCCCCACTTTAGACGAGGCATTGACCACTATTCCAAGTATCGCTATGCGTAATGCCTTGGGTATGAGCGCCAATTCAGTCAAGCGTGACAGTGGTTTTTTGAGTATGGCAACATCAGCTATTGAAGGTGATTACCTTAAATTGTTTCTGACCCATTAGCAGGAACACTAGGTCTCGTCACTACAGTGACCTGTCTTCATCTTTACATATGAAGATCCTTTGCTTAATGACCCCTTTCTTTAAAGCACAGGTTCCTTTATGCAGGGATTTCTTTTGTTGGATGCTGCTTGCAACTCCATACAGAGCACCTGCAATTTTATGCTGACTATGTTACCACAATTGTGTACAGAGTTTCTATAAAGACATGATTCAGGATGTTAAAATAAAGTGAACTTTGCAAAGGCTGGGACTCTCAATCCATTGTGTGAAATCTACTGTTGTAATCCTTCTTGCCTCGAAATTTTGTCTTTAATAGTCTTTTATGTTTATCATGTACTCTTGGGGTCATTTAAGATAGCGTTGCAGAAATTATCCCACTTTTATCCCAACCATTCCCAGTGCCACCGCCAAAAAAATCAAAACTTTGACCCTGAAACGCTGCTGAGGTGTTTTGTGTCCTTTGGGATGACTTCAGATGGGGCTGTACGATGAAAAAAAAACATTTTTTTCATCCAATTTTTTGGGGAGTTGCTTGAATGCATTTTCAGTGAATAGTATTGAATATTCCCTCATTATGGTATTATTAACTTTTTGGAAGAAGAAATGCTTAATCCATGAATTACCCTTTTAGTGTATTTTTGCCATATTTTTTGGACCTTCGAGGAATTAAGTAAGCATTTTGAAGATGAAATCACATAGGTCACTAAAAGCATCCACCCCTCGATACATTCATTGTTGGTACCTTGACAAATGCAATTGGTACATTAAAGAAAGCAAAACTTACCTTTTTGTTAAAGAATGATTTTAAAGTCTAGTTGGCACTTTATGGACCTTTGATTCCAATAAGTTTTACCAAATAAATTTGTTGCTTTGATAAGGTAAGTTTGCCTATGACAGACAAAACTTAGGACCAAACTAATGCAAGCAAAAAAATTCATGAGCACTACATGTGTCTTGTGAAATGTACTAATGAATTTTTTGGCCTTCATTGGGTTGGTCCTAAGTTGTCTATCATAGGCAAAGTTACCTTAGTGCTTATGAAGCTACATCAACCACATTGAGATGCATGATGGGGGAGTGTGCAACTATTAAAGTAGGGAGGTCCATAAAGCGCTTGGGCTCTAAAAGCATCCTCTAAGCAACATACATGTATATTTTTCTTTCTCATTGCACCAACAATGTACAAATAGTATACACTTCAAGAGGGAGAGACTTTTAGTGACCATTTTATTTAACTTCAAAAATTCATAACTAATTCTACAGCTCTGGAAAATATGAAACAACTTAGGTTATATGTCAATCCTATTTTTCTTTCAGGAAAAATTTACTAAAAAAATATTCCAAGAAGTCTAACCTCTCCAAATTAATTATTAGCTCTTAACCTATAAAAAACCAAGGTACATGTTAGGCAGAAATTGTAAATTACCGCCACCTTTTAGAGCCATGAGAAAAAAATGATTTTTTTTTTAAAAAAAATGATTTTTTTTTTAAAAAAAATTTCAAAATTCAACCATATAAATTTGTAATAGATTGGTGTGGGAATGTGTGGAAAAATTTTCAGAAACTTTGACCGCATGGATGAAAGATTATAATGTTTGAAGTTAGAAAAAAAAGTTTTTTTTCAACCATGCCCAACAGGGCCAAGACACTTTAAGTCCTCCTAGAATGAGATTTTTACACTACACATGGTTTGTTTTTTTACATTTGCATCTTGTATCATTTAAGTTACATAATTGCCAAATTTCAAAAGTAGTGGAGTTTTGCACATGCTACCTAAAGTTGCCCGAGCTACCTCAAAAGTTCAAAGTAGCATAACTTTTGATCTAGACACCCAATTAGAAAAAAAATTATATTTCCACTAAAGATATACATGCTCACACCTTGTGTTAAAATTTGAAGAACATCTGTTAAAAAATGACTTCATATGCACCTACCTCAGATCACCTAGGTACATTCAACATTCATTCGATCCTTTACAGGTTAAATGGGTACTTCATGGACCTCCTACTTTACTCCCACTACAAAGTTGCATCAGTTGATAGATTGCCATCACAACTAGCTCATATTGGAACCTTGTATTGGAATCTAGGTTTCACAAATTTCCTTTGTGAGAGATACACAAAAATGAATCAATGTTTGGGAAATTTTTGGAGCTTCCATGGTTAGTCATTTCTTCCCTCTACAAGAATGGACCGGGTTTTTTTTCAATGGTCACTAGTTCCATCTTCTCAACTTCAAAATCTACTAGTTTATTTCCTACAATATCATTATCTCACCAACCAATTTTCTTCAAACTTAGTTATTTAAAGGACATTTCATGTTCCTATTTCAACAAATTTCATTAGTTTTTAATATTAAAATACACTTTAATTTTTATTTATATATATCCAAAATTTAGCTTAATCTTTTATAATTAAAAATTTTAAAATGAAGTTTATATGATTTTTTAAAGTAATTTCTTTGCAAAATCATAGTAATTACAAAAATGCTTTAAATAATATGATTTTTTGGGGAAGAATTGGAGATGATAGAGATAAACATCATAGTGTACTTGGTGTACTCCTTGAATTCATTTTAAGAGAAATTTGATAGAAAAGTTCAAAAGTGGTGTATTTTAAGCTTCCAAGATGAAAACCTTCAAAGTGACAAAGGTTATAAAGACCCAAGATCTTCTCAACTCATCCAAGATGGAGTTGAGAATGGTAATGAAAAGTTTGAATAAACTAAATCAAAAGAGTTTAGGAATTAAAGTTTTTCCTTTTTTAAGTGTTTTTTCTAATTGCTATGTAACATACCACTTTAGATTGGATAAATAAGTAACAAAACTTAGTGGCATTATTTCACAAAACAATGGCATCCATTACATGACAACCTAAACTCCAAACCCTAACTCCAATGACAAGCCCTTCGCATCATCCAAGTATCTTTTTCCTAGCCAATTATCAACTACAATTTCTTATCCCATGATAGCTAAAATCCATCAAGTGTAGAAAAGAGACGGATGAAATATCTAGTTTTTTTTTTCCACGCACTAGTTGATATACATCCCTATAAAATTTCCTTTCAATTTTACATCCTTTGTTTTCAAAATGCAACTGATTTTTTTTCCAAATGCGCACACTAGCTAACTTTGAACTATCCACTGGTCCTTCCCAGTCATTGCACTAGATGGACCATCATTGATAGACTTTGATAGCTTGACAACTAAATGGCTCACAACAAACAATCCTTTTATAGAACAAAGCATGTATCTACTCAAAGAGATGCCAAATTGAACAATTAATTTGCCAAGTACTATATATGCATGTAATGCGAGACATAATGGAAACATGGTTATACATAAATTAATTAACCCCTAAAGGACCATTGTCCCCTCGGGGGACAAAATGGATTTCGGGTAGGTTCCTATGATCTCAATTTTTTATGAAACTTTTTGAAACTTTCTCATAAGATAGAAAAGCTTATTAGCTTTGTGGGAATATAAATTTTACTTCAATTGGTGCCCAGGAACAAAAGTTATGGCATCTTAAACATAATTTTCACATCACCGGGCAGAAAAAGAAATCTACAAAAATTTGAAATTAATCTTTTAATTTTTTTCCTCTTAAAGATCATATTTTTGTCTACATGTGAAGCTTTGATTCATTCCATTTGGATTAGTAATGTGAAAGTTATGAACAATCTTGTTTTTTGGGCAATTTGAGCATCTTCTTGAAAAAATAACTTATAGAATTGAATTTTGAATGCAATTTTCACAATTTTTCAAAAAAAATTGTTTGACAAGGTTAAGTTTTCTATTTAGAACAATCTCACCATTGAGATTATTGTGTTTCAATCCCATTTTAGAGCTATTAACGATTTAGTTTTTCTTTCAATCTTGGACCTACTTCTACTTAACAACTTTTTAAAGTATGAAAATCAAGCGTGTGTTTTTTTAAATTTTCTTTTAGACTTTCAACTCAATTATTCAACACAAATTTTTTTTAATTCAAGGTCCATGGTGACAAAAAAATTCTACGAATGGCATTCAAAGTCATCTGAAATTGCAGGCTAGTGATTAAAAAACTTTCTTTTTTCAACTTTGCATGCTAATATCTTTCTATCTGTACGGTCAAACTCCATGAAATTTTTACCACATGATCATAGACTAGTAAAATACAAGATCCTACGGTTAGATTCTAAAAAAAGTATTTTTATTTTTGTTTTTGGATGAATGCTGTACAAATGACAGTTTTGAGTAGTTTTTGACAGAAGAATGGTCCTGGTCCTTTAGAGGTTAACTAATCACTTCTTCATTGGGCTTCTCAAATCACAAAGAATACACCGAAGATTCTCAAAATATTTTAGAACTTAACATGCAGTATTTAATATGAGCTGGTTGTGCATCCTTCAATACCACCCTCATTGTCAAAGTTGTCCTTTAAAGTGGGAGCACCCAAAACCAACAATATCCCCAATGGTGTCACTTTCTAGGTAAGGCAATGATTTTAGAACTTAAATGTATACATAGCTTATTGTTTGTTGACCAAAATGGTAAGCTATCTATAATCTACCTACATTTAGATTCTAAAATCATTGCCTTACCTAGAAAATGATGCCATTAAGTGCACGGTTAGTTTTGGGTGCTCTTTCCATATGCTCTTTCATCACATTGCATATTAGTTTACCAGGACATGGTCTCCACACTCTTGAAGACCAAGAAACTAGGCCAACTCATCGTTTGGTGAACATTATTTCCTAAATACTTGGACTCTCCTCAAGTTAGAAGGGACTCTTCTACAAACGGACAACGACGTCAGATTCACGAAAGAATGGGTATGACGATGTCCTTAATAATGTCACCAACACAGGAAACGTACTGCAGGACGCTTTTTTAGTGAACGTGCGAAGCCACACCATGTTTGACTACAGCCATAACCAGGTAGACGAAGTCCCAGTATCAGCAAGTAACTTCCTGTTCCGGGGTTATTCGACCCGAGTACGTGTTAAATAGCGTCAAATATTACTATTAGTACGAGGCAACACTGTAAGGTCTTCCACCTTTAGCAACAATAGACAAGTCTGCTGAGATCAATTCTTTATCCAAGTGTAAGAAATAATTCTGCAACTGGGAGCTTGCAGAGCACTAGTTCCAGATAAGGGTCATAGACAACTAGACAAACCATGCTTACGGCATTTGCTAATAGTTAAATCAAGTGCATGATTAGATCGGTAACAGGGATTATTACAGAAGACTGGTTTCGTATCCTCTATCTTATATTCAGGGATTATCAATGCTCTACATCTTTCCGGATAATGAAAGCTGAATTCTGTATGCAGAGCCCCACATGAGAAGACTCTTCATTATCCTCGGTCAGTTTTCCGTTGAAAGATTAGCAAACTCCACTTTGGGCGGTCCAAGTAACACGTCACTCCTCGCAGCTCTACTTGCTTCTCTTAGTTGGACAGCTGAGGTGGATGCCACCCCAGCTTCTCTAGAAACCATGCTGAGATTTACCGGTAGCTGTACTAAACTTTGTAACAATCAATCCAACGATATGCAACCAAATCCTCCAAAGTTGAACGCGTACCAACATCCAACCCAATTCCCGAACGGTTTGTAAGTCCGTGTCTAACTAACACCCAAATAATCGTACAGCCTTGTTCACCGCCCAAAATGTAACTTACGTCTTATGTGGGTGAAGACAACTCACCTGGATGCTCCGTATCAATTTCAAGGGTAAAGGGCCTCTGAAGAAGCAACAAAACATATGAACCAATACATGGAGCGATATGTGAGATCAACAAATTTCATCTCAGTAGTCACAAGCCGCTTTATCAACTTTGGAAAATATCTACAGTTCCCTAGTTCATTGCTTTTCGCAGAAGCCACGACTCAGATTCTTTGGCTTGGGGAACTAACCTAAGTCCGAATGATACATTCAATACCCTGCTCTCACTCACAATGCGCAGCCAGGAAAACGTCTAACACAATTTGCACGCTTTCCGACAAGCCCCTGGCCACTCTTTTGTTCCAACCATATAGGCTGGATTTTTCGTGCATTCACCATAGGCTGCCCACTCATCGCACTTTTCATCCTCATTAGCACAAGCACCATTCTTTGGACGCGGCTTCTCAAACGGAAGAACATGGATCCACTTTGTAGCAGACCATTTTTCCCCTTCAAGAACTGGACATCCCGTATGTAGGCTTGACTCGTCCGGAACAGCAGAGGGATGCAAGCTGAAGAAGAGCAGGGCATCCCCTTTTCTGGGTTTCACAGCCACCCCAGTTTTGCCACAGGGAGACCAAGTATCGTCCTTGGGACCACCGCGATCCTCGGAAGAAGGAAATACAGTCTCTCCACCTTTGACGACATCAGAGAGGTACATCAACACCGTCGCAATGCGGTGACCTCCAAGAGCTTGATTGTTCTTGTCATGGAAATAATCAAAATGTGGCTCATATTTCTCCCCATCTTGGTACCTCAAAACCTGGATTGCCTCCCCGTTCTCCTTTGGAAGAAAGGTCCATGTCGCAATCTTATCCTCAACCCTTGATATGATATCATCTTGGCCCTTCATCAGGAACATACCCGAGCTTGTACGAATCTCACTTGCCACGCTCTTACCAGATTCATTGTCAGCCACCATCGACTTCTCAAGCTTATCCTTTGCCAGCTCTATCATATGCTCACACTCTGCATCTGTCAAGAAGTTTTTATGTAGAAATGCACGTGGCTTCCACGAAAGTTGAATGACACGAGTGGGATCAAGTCTAGCAACTTGTTGGATCACCTCGCCCTCAGAATCCCTCGACACATGGTTTTCTCCCATCCAACCGGGCAAGTCATCCTCATGAGCTCCCCATACTTGCAATCCAGATAATAGTAAGAAAGCTAGCATAAAGCTACTTCTGAACGCCATGCGGTGCAACATCACGGACTTCCCCACAAAGTTGAGTGATACGTATCGGACCTGTAACCAACAAATAAAAAGTGGTGAGACAAAAAAACTAATAAACAAAAAGTGTTATACAACATTCAGCCCGTCAGAAGGGAATATATACCCAGCATATAATCCAATTTGAGCATATAATCTCCACGAAAACTGTCATGAAAAATAATAAAAACTTTAACCAAACCAAGAAGGCCTCAGGTTGCCAAAACAAAGAAAATTGTCCCGACCTTAAAGTTCAACAACGACAGGGAAGCCGAATAGGCATACAACCTCTTACAAGAAGTCAACAAAACTAAGATGGAACACTCACTTGGATACCTAGAAACCTTCCGGATCTCTACACATCCTCTCTACAATGATCTTGCTGTCAATGCTTCAAAAGAGCAAAGGAGCAGGACGAGTTTGCAATAAATACAAAATGCATTTGGTGTCTAGTCACAAGGTCCATAAAGTAGCATGAATCCTGTCTAGAATATACTAAGGGTCATTCTGAAACCACAACAATCAGAGCAAAAACATTCTACAAATCCTTCATTAAAATCAGGGGTTTCAATGATTCAAAAATTCAGACAAGTCTAGCCCCTTAGCGCTTGCGAAACCAAACCCAAACCCCAAACAAACAAATGCTCTCCCCTGTCCGGACCTCAAACGCTCAGGGCTAACAAAAGAAACCTCAAAAAAAGATAACCGACACCTAGAGAAGAAAATACGCTCCAACAACACGCCACACATCACCGTCAACAGGATCTCCGCCTCCTTCAAAGTCCTTTCTGAACTTGATGTCGGTACTCCCCCCAAAAAACCGAAACAACTCAAAAACCAAAAACCGGCCTCAAGAGGCGTTGCCACTACGCATTACATTCAGAAATTGCGTCATGCGATTGAAATTTGCACTGAATTAGGGTTCCCTGGCTCAACCCACGAGTGACGACTTTCTGACACGAACGATCTATTATTAGGCTTTCAACAGTTACCCCTTGAAACACACAAACTGGACATTAAGGGTTGTCACACCTTCTCCGATAATGAAACTTCTACGAAGTGGTATGCAGTGAAAAGAGGAGCCGATAGGAGCCTTTCTCCATGAAGAAGGAGTGACACCCCTTTTGTATCCTGTGGAGAATGGAGAATGAGATTTACCTGCGCAAGTTATGAAGCTCTCGAACGCGAATCCACTTGTGTCAGTAGCTGCACCTCTTTCAATGAATCCTGAATTCTCGAATCGGTATAGAACTCCAAACCCTAAGTAGGCCCCAAGTCCTTTGGATTTTAGAAAATGAGCAGGAATTACAATGTTTTCGATGGAGGAACTAAAGAAAAGGCTCTACAGGGAAATGACACCAGCAACAAGAGCAAAACATCCAACACAAATCCACTTGTGTCAATGGCTCCACCTCTTTCAATCCTGCTGCTCGATCGCTACAAAACTCCGAACCCTAAGTCCCAAGTCTTCTGGATTTGAGAAAATGAGCAGGAATTCTAATGATTTTCGATGAAGAAACTACAACAAGTGATTCTATAGAGGAACGACAACGGCAACAAGAGTAGTGCAGCGCGGCGTGGATCACCTGAGAGAAGGACGAGGAAAAACGTGATGGGATTCTCGGGATGCCGATAAAACGAAATGCGGCAGTTTCAATTACAAGGTTTAGTGTGAATTTGAGAACAGCAGAAACTGGGTGCCACACTCACCACCCAGATGACTGCAAAGATAACAATCGGAGTGCGATTGCAGCATCGTGAGGGAAGTGCGACAGAAAACCGGGGTCGAAGAGGCGCACGCGGGTAGCTACATCATACACGCTCACGGGCTTCATAGGCGATTCGTAGATTTTCTGATTCAAATCTACGAGAGTTGGAAACTATCTACCGTAGAAGAAGAGACCCTACCGGCCGTGTTCTGTAGTTACATAATATTAATGTGATTTGGATAGAGTTAGATTGTGAGGTTTAAAAATGGAAATTACAATAAAACTCCCTCAAGTCCCATAATATTATTCCGTTTTGCTTTTTCATTTATCCCAAATTACTTGCCCCTTTTAGCAATGAAATTCAAAGTTATTTTAGAACTAATGATTTTCTTTTTCTGGTTTATGGGCTCAACTAATGAAACAAGAACGGTGTGACCGTGAGGCCTTGTCCTAGGTAAACAACAATATTTGTTTATTGATAGTAGATAGAGGGCAAATTAAACAAAAATATTTAGACAAAAGTAAATAGCGAGAAAATTGATTTCATTTTAGATGGCAAGTGTTAGAACTATTCATATTAGTTGATTTTAAGTTGTTACTAAAAAATTAGTGAAAAAAATTCAACCTGTTATTGTAAAATTTTATGTCACTTTGCAAAAAAATGTTTTGGATATTAGTAGTAAAATCATGACTTTTAGGCTATATATTCTATAATTTTGGTATTTTATGATAAAAGCAATTCTTTATATTTTTTCATATCAAGGATGATCAACCAAAATGTTGAAAAATTAAATTCTTTCACTATGTTTATATTCAAAGATATTTTTAGGATGGTATTCTTCACTACACTAAAGATGATATTTAGTGTTGAGTGACATTTAGTGTTTTTACCCCCCTACTAGCTACAACACTAAATCTGAACTTGTCCACAATTAGTGTTAGACTTGAATGTGCCGGCTGCAAACTTCAGAGCCTTGTAACTTTTGCAAAAATTCTTCAAATAAGGAAAATGAGATGTTTTTCGGCATCTACAATTTTTTGTAGATGCCGAAAAACATCTCATTTTCCTTATTTGAAGAATTTTTGCAAAAGTTACAAGGCTCTGAAGTTTGTAGCCGCCTAGCCCTAATCGGTCCGATTCTGTCGGTGAACAGTGATATTCCGTCTGATATGACAACTCTGGTTCACATTTAGTGTTTGAATTGACATTTAATGTTACTTACTTTCATAGGGTAATTGGCTTTTAGTGTATGCCTTCGTATTTAGTGTACAAGACACTAAATATCATCTTTAGTGTAGATGCAACAGATAGACCAATATTAAGTAAAAAAGATTATTGTAGTAAAAGATTTTTTTTTCTAAAACAATTATAATAAAATTCCTACATATATTGTGTTATGTACAAAATATGCTAGGATTTTTTTTTCTTAATTAAATTTAGATATTGATTACAAACATTCAATGACTCATTTATTTATAAGGTAAAATTACATTGTAATAAAGATTTGATTGTTTTTTGCAATATGAGTGTAAGTGTTAATGGGCTAGAAAGTTTAAAAAATAATAATCTTTGAAATACATAAGACACACAAATTTTGTACATCATTTATTTGTTCATTAAAATGAATAGAATGTTTTCTAATTGTTGATAGTGATTTAGAATAAATTTTACTGCCATTTTTTATTAATAATTTTTTTATTAATAAATTAATTTTTTATTATTTTTTAATTTTTTAATTTTTTAATTTACATCTTTTAAGTGTTTCAAAAACAAAAATTGAATATGTAATTATTTGTTGAATAAAAATATTGAATTTCTTATATAAAGACTAAAAGACATTCTTGTCCGAAGACCTAAACATTTATACTATTTTTATATTCCCTAAACATAGATTTCTCAAAAAAATTGTCATTTTTTCATTCATTTCAATTAACTAATATATCTTTTTAGACTTGATTATTTCATGATTTATACTATACCATTTATTGATTTTAATATAATTTTTAAATAGAATATAAAATTTGGATTGATTAATTTGCAAAATTGCCTAAACAATTGAATTTGGTATTGAATCTATTTTTTGTTGTAGATATCATTCAATTTCCATTTGTTCTTTTGTCAATTCTTTTAAATTTATTGTCTTTATATTATGAATCCAAATCTATAACATTATTTTACATTGTTTTGGTATTTGGGTTGATATGTAGAACCACCTAAAACTTCAATGGTTCAAAATGAGTATTTCTAGAAGCTATATACAATATTTCATTGCTAAATTTTCTACCAAATATGATAAATATTATTATTTTTTTAGTTCCATACACTAATTTGATTTTTTAAGTAATTGGATATCCACTAAGTTGTAAAAAATCCCCCCTACGATTCTCCAATAGGTCATTGACATGCTCTCTATATAGTGATTTGTATTTCAAACCACTCTATTATGTAAATCATCCAAAACAATTTGCCTTACTATAAGAAAATTAATTTACAAACCTTTAACGGCATAAATATAACACTTTTGTACAATAATTGAATTAAATATATATAAATAGTGAAATATCAAGCAATTTTTTTTGGGATTAAAATTCATAATCCATATCATGCTATATGCCAATTCAAATTTACGAACATCGTTGAAAATGTTCATTTGCACATAAAATATTATTCATTACAGGCATATAATAATTAATCAAATAGTCTTTTATGTGCATCTTTTAAAAGTGTCTAACTAAAATAAGAATTTATGTAGTTCCTCATGAGCATACATTTGTGAAAAGCATTCACAAGACTCCTTTTTCCTTCTAGATAAATAACAATTTTGCTTTTCCACATCTCATGTCACATTTCTAGCGATCATGCAATACATGATAGTTGAAAAAGGATATAACAAGCAGAAGTAGACTATTTTTTGAACTAACAACTGCACTTTTATTAAAAAAAAAATATCAAACATTCATGAGCTCACCTAAAGTTCATTGACAACATAGAAGTTAAAAAAGTATACAAATTATTTATTTATCAAATTCAATGTTGTCTACTATTGACAATGGACCTTTGCAAGTCTGCAAATTACGGTGTTCAATGAAATGCCTATTTTTGATAGCAGAATTACAAATAAAGAAGATGTGAAAGCATTCATTTTCGGACATTCACTCACAAACTTCCAATATAATAAATGAGTTGTCAAATCTATTAGTATATAACAAAACCAAAGAACAAATTCACTGTACTCTTCAACTGCAGGCAAACTCATAAGTCTACCATCATCCACATTTTCTACAGTCAATTCCATTAAAAGTGGACATGCATTACATACAAGTAGGACTAGTAATAGAATACTACAATACTTGAAACTACAATTAATAATTTAGAAATAAGAGAAAGCTAGAATTGATTGGAAAATTATTGCAAAGACAAAACCAAAGGTACCTGTCAGGAGTTTCAAATCTTCTATGAGCATTAAATTGCATCTACAACAAAACCTAAGGTTTGTAAAAAATAAAAAAAATAAAAAGATAATATATATAGAGAGAGATAACCACGTCTTCTCTTCTAGTATCGGCAAGAGCAAGTTTAGGTTATGTACAATATAATCCCATGGACCACAAAGTAGTTCAACTTGGCCTTTCTTTTCTTAACCCGTAAACGTCAAAGACTATGTTTTCACCAAAACTCCTCCAAAACTGCGCTTGCATTTACAAGCACCAAATTTTAGATGAAAATCATTTCTAGAAAAATGTAACCATAGGATCTTGTAGTAAAATAGTTTGAAAAGATGTGGTAAAAATTTCAGAATTTTCCACCGTGTAGAATGCAAGATATTAACGTTTGAAGTGACAAAAATTATTTTTTGGGCCCCGTCGAAAATACGGGCAGTTGCACTTCACAAGGTCACATTTGTATGAAAAAATGTCCAAAATAGTGGTTACTCTTTGGATTCATTCCTCAAGTCAAGTTGGCAACATGCTTGAAATTTTTTAGATCATTTGGAATTATACAACATATAGGAAACAAATAGTAAGTAGAAAGAAGTAGAAAATGATTAAAAATACTAAATTGTTAACAATTTATTTATAGAATTGAAAAATGCCAATCCCAATGGTTGTAATGTTGTAATAAACAAAACTAACCAAAACTAAAATCCTAAACCCACAAACTAACCAAAACTAAAATTCCTCATAACTTTCATCTCATTAATCAAAATGGAATGATTCAAAGCTTACTACATATATAAAAATCTAGATAATGAATTTCAAATTTTTATTTCTTTTAAAAGTGATTTTCAAAAAAGTTTTTTGTTTTGCCCGGGCTGCTTGTTGAACAATGAAAATTACATATCATGCAATAACCTTTGAACCATGTAGTCAAAAAGAAAAACTTCTTCTATAGTGAGCTGCCCAAAATCGCTATGTTGCCAAAAAACGTGGTTGAAGAAGATGACAACTACTTGCACTTTTTGAAGCAAAGAAGTGGCACCTTCTTTAATTGTTAACAACACACACCTTCAAAGCAACAACGACACGTTCACAACAATGCACACCTTCTTGAACCGCGCACCGCCTACTACTGTACCCATGGAGAAAAACAATGCCACCATGAAGATTAGTAGCCACTAACATGAAAAAACTTACAGATTCCATGGAATTATGTCAGTAGTGCAAGAAATTTAAGTTAAAAATTTTGGAAGTCAAAAAAAGTAGTCCTGCAATGTGAAGAAAAACTTGAATTTTTCACTTGAAACTTAGATATCTTGCAATCTATGAAGTATAAAATTATGAAATTTTTTCCAAACATTCTCATACTTGTTAGGTGTAACATCCTATGCTTAGATGTTAGAAAAAAAAATTCTATTTTATTTAGTTGTTGCTATAAAAATGGTAGTTTTGAGTGTTTTTTGGCAAAAGCCAAAGGCCTTCAATTGGTCTTTCAAGGGTTAATTTGGGAGCAATTAAAGTGGGAGTTCATTCACTTCACTGCAACTACTTCTGCTTTCATCACATTGAAACTACAATGGACATTCAATTTACAATTTCAGCCCTATAATAGTTGTCATTTATTTTCATGAGAATTTCAAAAATTTTGAGTAATAAATACTTTTTGTCATGTCACTACCGTATATGAGTTTGGAAATAATCACATAACTTGAATAGGAAACATCTCATTGTCTTTCTCTTTTTCATATAAATATTTTTAGTTTCATTATGAAGAGAGCTATGCTATTTTGTATTATGAAAACTTGAATGAATTCAAAAGAAAAATAAATTAGGTTTTACTAGACATATTATTTCTAGTACTATAATTTTTTTTAATCATATTCTTTTTTCAGGTAAGGTATGTGGTTCAAGAGCACACAGGCTAAAAAACTGTACACCTCTTGAAATTAATTTCTATTTGTACTTGTTGCTAATCAGTAGCCTTCAGAAATGTACAGAGAGTGTTCATTTTAGGAGGTGGACGATTTTGGAGTCCAATGGTAGCAAAACTGCATGGTTTCATAATTAAGAATATGAAGCTCCAAAAACAAATGAAAAGACTTGGCTTCAAAGGAAAATTTAGTGAACAATATGTTGAGAAGCTTGACCTTCCCAAAATTCAAATGCAGCTCTTAGGTGATTGGTTTATGGACCTACTATTTTATATGCCATTGAAATTGGTAAAAACACACATCATCTCACTTTTATTGCTAATATCTTTTAACTAAGGTAGGACCACACATCACCAACCACAAACCCATTAGCAATCAATAGAGTGTTTTAAATTTAGGAGATTTGTGGATTAATTTGCAAATATGAGTTTTTGATTTTTGACCAGGAATTCCTTCATTCTTTTCTTAACGCATGTACTTTGTTTGGAGTGCTAAAGTGAATAAGAAATAGCTTCTTAAATGAGTACTTTTGGAATAGTCTACACATTCAAAAAGGATCCAAACAAACTTTGCCTTCTAGAATTCATGGTAATTTTAGTTCAAGCGAAATTTTTTCTAGAATTTGGCAATCCTACTTATTTATATCTCTGCTTCTATGGAAATATTTCCTTTGCTTTATTATACTACACATCATGTCTCCAGTTGATTGTGTAGGCAGTTTTACTATAGTAGTATCACACTTCATGAAATGTTTCTCACATGATTGTAGATAAATGAAGTACAAGTTCTTATAGTGAGACTATAAAAATATATATGAATATGCAACGTATGTCATTTTCCTATATTGTTTGAATGTTGGAACCTTATTATAGGTATGCCAATAATCAATTCTTGAAATGATTCAATGGTATACATAAATGACTATAAGTGCTATCATATTTACTCTGCATTTTACCAAAAAAACCTGAACCAAATGTGAAGTACTAGAAAATAATGGTGACTTGATTTTGGAGAGGAGGACAACATTGAAAGATGTTGTAGGCATGTGATCATATGTAGGTGGAAAGTGAATTATGATAAATAGGAGAAATGATTATATTATTTTAATTTATAATTATGAATTGATTAGAATATGTTGACTGTGTTTCTTCTAATTAAACAATAGTATGTTTGCAGACAATGTTTGCTGTATAAAGTGAAAGGAATGGGTGTTCAACAATATTTATTTTATAGAGCGCTTTCATATACATGTTTATTTGTTGTCCTCATACAATGAAACTTACATATAAATGGAATAACAGGAGAATATCATTACGGATATGGATGCTAGAGGTTTTGGAAGTCTTGTACTCTTGTGGCACTGCCAACGATTGCAACAGTAGGGGGGCCTACTACAGGAAATGTTGGGCACAGAATAATCCGAGCTTGTCGTGCAATTCTATTTGGAAGCGATGTTGTTCAAAGGCATGAGGTGACAACGGAGAGGAGGGCAAACATTGTGGAACTACTCTCAGAACTAGGAACAATTGTTGCAACAGGAGTTGTTGAAGACAATATTGTATGTGGAATGGAGTTGC
Source organism: Rhytidiadelphus loreus (assembly GCA_947034895.1). Taxonomy (NCBI): domain Eukaryota; kingdom Viridiplantae; phylum Streptophyta; class Bryopsida; order Hypnales; family Hylocomiaceae; genus Rhytidiadelphus; species Rhytidiadelphus loreus. Next base: position 47,165,534 of record OX344761.1, on the reverse strand, counting down.
ACCATGTTAAACTTTTCCCCCATGAAGTATTGAAGTTGCTGTGCGAGTGTTGCATGTTGTAGATAGAACAATGTGGACTGGAGAATTGGTAGGGGAGTGTCTTGGGTAGTGTTTGGGATTGGTCATTCGTTGGAAAAAATCAAGAATTCGTACCAGAGAAGGGGAAGGGCCAGTTACTATCCAATCAGGAGGAGGACAAAATTTTACCTTTTCTCCAATAGCAACACCAGAATTCAAGTTCCATGAAAACAATAGTAGTCCCAGCCCATCAAAAATATCTCATAGTACTTCTGGTATTAGTAGCACCCATCATGAAAGATCTCCAAGAATTGAACGGTTGAACAATTTTGGAGACAATGGAGAAGTGAGGGATGGATTCGGATTGCAGAAGTACATGAAGTTATTCAATGGCGACCCGTAGAAGAAGAGAATTAAGGACCATGTGTGAGAGGAGAACCACTGAGTCAAAAAGTGACTTTGCAAAGTGTGCTCACAGCCAAAAGTCGAGGTGGATGCAAACAAAACTACTTGACAAATATAGACAAAAAATATATTTTGAACCAAAGATATATGGCATGGGGGCAAAAGTATGAGGTTCAATCAACATGGATATTACAATTGTTGAGTGCTTCTTACAAAAGAATGGAAGGAAGGAAGAGGGACAAGTATGAGACTAAATTGGATGGCATCCATGTTTGCAATGATGCTATGCAGTAGCATTAGGTTATTTGCAATGACGGTTCAAGCAACTAAAGCAATCACAACAAGTTTATGGAAGAGTGTCTGCAGTACATGGGAACACATGTCATTTGAAAGAAGGACCAAAAATGTCTACAACACGTGAGAGTTTTGAAGAATTTGTGAAAGAAGATGGATGCACTCAACCTCACCGGCAAGTACAAAGGAAGGTTGACAATAGCATAGTGCTTTGGTATTGTTACCTATGAACACAACAAAGGTGGATGTATTTCACTATATTAATGAAGAAGTGAAGAAGATGGTAGATGGAGAGCCATTGTCACTCGCTTCTTTCCATCGATTGTGGCGCAAGGAATTTTCATACATACAGATTACACCGTACTCTCGATTTTCAAAGTGTTATTATTGTTGAGAATATAAGTGTGGAATGGAAGGTACAACAAATGCAGCAGCGCGTGCGGAGATAAAGAAGTGGTATATTATAGACATTCAACATCAAATGGAAGAGAGACGCAATTATTGGTTGTTCAAGAAGTCAGCAATGATTACACCAAACTTATATATGTGTTTGATAGTGGATGGTATGGACCAAAACACAACAATGTTTCCAAAGATGAGGCAAACTTTGAAGAACATAGAGTCTCGGTTTGAAAACTCATCTTTGTGGAGTACTAGTGCATGGAATTGGATTGTATGCAGATGTGTGGATTGACGTGCACCACAAGCATGACAACAATCAAGTGATAACGACAATAATGCATGTGATATTTGATGTATGAAGACCGAAGGGAAAGCTACCACTAACTTTACGAATCCAAGCAGACGACACAACTCGTGAGAACAAAAACATATACATGTTTGCATTATGTGCAGCATTAGTGGGCATGGGTTACTTTCAGGAGGTGTAATTATGTTTTCTAATCGTTGGGCACACCCATGAAGACATAGACCAATGATTCAGTATTATTTCAAATACGTTGAAGAGGACCAATATTGACTCTTTTGACGAGTTGTTGTCTTTGGTTGAGAAAGGAACATCATATATAGAGTCCTTTGTCAGTGCACAGAAACTTCAGAACGTAAGAGATTGGAAGTCATTCATCACACCACATTTTTTGAGGGGAGGGGACCAATTAACAGGGATAACATTTCCACACCACATGAGGTTCTACATGGAAAATGGAATGTCCAAAGTTCAGCACAAGCACTTCAACAAAGATGCATGGGGACCGACAGAGGGGCACATGTGCTTGCAATCTTTACCTACTCCAATGGAAAAAACAGTTCTAGCAGAGGTATTTGCAGTAGATGAGAAAGAGCTCAGGGCGTTGGAAGATTTTATTGTGTATAAAGAAAAATATGTGGAGAGAGGAATAAATGTAGACAAGAACCTTCAAGCAAAAAAGGACACACAAAAGTTTATGAAGTACCTGAGAGAATTTCCCAATAGTGATAGAACAGTACAGAGGGAACTACCTTTCTGGCCATCAACAATTGAAGTGAATGAAGAGGAGAATACATAGTTGAATACGATTTCAACTACAAGTAAAGAATCGAACATGATGTCAGCAGTAGTGGATTCAATCATGGCAACAATGCCAAATCTAGAAGCATGAGGCTACTTTGGTCCACGAAGGAACAAAACAAAACAACCTCCTGCAACAAGGGCTCCAAGAAGAAGAAGGATAAATGAAGGGATGAATACAATTGCAGTTTGGAGCACTGACGAAGGGCAAGATCCATTTCCAGTGTTTGAACCAAAGAAAGACCTACAAGTTGGACAGTTCGTAGCCCTCATAGTGGAGCCAACTGAAGTAAAAGAGGGCATGCCGTTTTATCTTCGAAAGATTTTGGAGTTCGATCAACGAAAGTGGGCAACCAAGATGAAAGTGATATGGTACTGGCCAATTTTGAGTGCCAGAGTTGGTATAGGAGGACGTTCAAGCAAATAACAGTATACTAATTGTTTGGAAGGATCTTGGGAGACGTCTTGTGAGAGACACGGATGGGTGGAGAAAGAAACAACTATATTTTCATGGGAAGATATACCTACAAAATCAAGAAGTGGGTTTGTAGTACAGAATACTGTACCAGTTCATGGAGAGGTTACAAAGAAGGAAGTCAATATCCCGACATTAGCAAAACCTCATTTGCTGGAATATATTGCAATGCAGATGGAGGAATTGGACAATGAACGATTGGAGAATGACATACATGCATATTGAAGCATGTTATTACATGGAGGATTTTTAGCAATTGTACATGTAGTACACAAGCATTGCAATTTTGAATTGCAGCTTGATCTAGTAGAACATGAACATATTTGTACTTATGAATAGAATTGTAATACTGATCTATAAATTTTCAAAGTGAGTATTGAAAAGCATAATTGCATTTGTAAAGTTCTGGATTCTTAAAAAAAACTCGTATTGTGTACTATGAATGCAAAGAATTTGATACAAATACAATGAATGGAATGGAAAAGAATTATTGTTTCATTCTACGATTTTGTATTGTATAAAAAATCAATAATTGGAAAATGCACCCCCTCCATTTGGTAATGAGGTAAATTTTGCTCAAATGCTTTATAAGTGCAATTTTATATGGCCAAGTGCAAAAATTACAAATTCTATGTTCGAAGTAGTATGTATTAAAATATGGCAAGACATTTAGATGTCATTGTAAGGTCTAACCCTAATCATGCTCAGATACAATACCAAATAAGAAAAATAGGTAACCCTTTTTTAGCTTTGAAACCATGTAGGATGTGCATTAATGAGCCATATTGACAATGCTTTGTGTCAATGGATTGGGTTTAATTAACCCCTAAACGTCCAAACAACGTTTTTTGGCAACATAGCGATTTTGGGCAGCTCACTACATGCGGAGTTTTTCTTATTTTTCTTTGAAAAATTCACGCAATATAGGGACAAGGAGTAGCTTTAAGGCCCAAAAATTTTCATAAATTTTGGCAACATGGTTCAAAAGTTATTGCACAATATGTAACTTTCAGTGTTCAGCGGGCAGCTTGGGCAGCCCGGGCAGAAAAAAACTTCTTTGAAAATCACTTTTAAAAAAAATTAAAATTTGAAATTTATTCTCTAGATTTTATATATGTGGTAAGCTTTGAATCATTCCATTTTGATCAATGAGTCAAAAGTTATGAGGAATTTTAGTTTGGGTTAGTTTGTGGATAGTTATGGAATCTCTACTCTAAAATAAACTTTAAAGTCCTTTATTTAACTCAATTTTAAATATTTTTTGAAAAGAATAAAAACATTAGGTGTATATTGTTTATTACAACCATTGGGATTGGCATTTTTCAATTCTATAAATAAACTGATAACAATTTAGTATTTTTAATCATTCTCTACTTCTTTCTACTTACTATTTTTTTCCTATATGTTGTACAATTCCAAATGATCTAAATTTTTTAAAGCATGTAGTCAACTTGACTTTAGGAATGAATCCAATGAATAACCACCATTTTGAACATTTTTTCATACAAATGTGACCTTGTTGAAGTGCAACTACCCGTATTTTCACAGGGCCAAAAAAAGGATTTTTGTCACTTCAAACGTTAATATACACGGTGGAAAATTCTGAAATTTTTTCCACATCTTCTCAAACCAGTGTACTATAAGATCCTACGGTTACATGTTTCTTAAACTGTTTTTTTTTCTAAAATTTGGTGCTTGTAAATGCAAGGGTAGTTTTGGAGCAGTTTTGATGAAAACATAGTCTCTAACGTTTAGGGGTTAATATGAATACAAGCTTTTTGTCACTAGTGTATACCTCAATTTATACACCTTCTTTGTTAAATATGCCAAAAAAACCCATTTTGCGTCGAGGATTAGGGCTTCCTAGACTTCTAACCCTTCAACAACAAAATCAAGCTTGAAGAGCTTTGTTTTCAAAGAATCTTCATGAAAACTTTTCTAATACTCAACTACATGAGAACTTCTTGATATCATTCTCTTCATCTTCATGAGGTGCATCTATCAATCTAAGCCTTGAATTTTGAATGACAATTTGAATTAGTGGTTGTTGTAGTGGAAAATTTAATCAATTTTTTGAACAACAACTTTGAGATTGTTTATGGCCTTGAGGAGGATGGAAGCTCAACATTGATTGGTCATTTGAATAGGCTTCATAATGCCCATACAAGAAAGATTTTGAAATACAAGTTTGGGTAACCCTCAAATGTGCTTTAACCCCTTAATGTCTCGATCCTTTTTCAAAATTTGGTACATTTTTGCTTATATCTTTGTATAGAAATATCATTTATTGCAGTTTCATGAAATTGGTCATTAAGGAAGGTTGTCTTTTCAAGATTCAAATGTTACATTGGATGAATGAGAAGTCAGTTGGAAACAGTGCCTCCAACTCATTTGACTTAGGGAAAAAGCCCTCCATTGTTTCAGTATTGTTTCAAACTATTCACAGTAGAGTATTGAAAGTTCATTGTTGCAGTACTGCAACAGTACTACAACAATATAGTTTAGGTGTAAATGCAATCCCCCATTACAACAATATAATTGCATATTGTTCGCAGTTTTGACATAGTATACTTTCATACTCTACTGTAAACAATTTGAAACAATACTGAAACAATGGAATGGAAGCCGATTGAAGTCTTCTGTTGTGATCGTCCATAATGTGGACGTCGGAGCGCTTAAGGGTTAAGGGTTCAGCCGGTTACCCTAATTGCTCCCAGACGGAATAGGGCTCGCTTTCTCGCCTGGCATTGTAGGCAAGTCTCCTCCTCCTTTCAGATAGATAGTTTCAAACACTTTCTGTACACGCTCGTGCAGATATTGCCACATACAGCAATATATGTGGCTGCCGGAGTGCGCCTCTTCCGTCGTCCACGTTCTGCCATCGAACTTTCGATCAGCTCCCACCTGCGATTACACTCCAATTAGTATCCTGGGCAGGCATTTGGGTGGTGAACGTGGCGCCCAATTTCTGCTGTTCTCAAAATTTCGGACCATACTTAGGCTTTCCTTTCAGACTCAAATTCCGTCGCTTGGTCAGGTCTCGCCAGCAGGTTCGTGAAAAATTCTGGTTTGTTTGCAATTGAGGCGCATAGCCGTCGGATTGCCAATTTCGGTGGGCTGGGGTGTATTGGACCACGTGACTTGTCTTCGAGGTAAATAAATGTCCAGTTTGTGCATCATTGTGTGTTTCCTCTACTCGAGGATCTTGAGGTGGCAGCTCGAGGACTGGTATTCCAGTGTTCTCTTGGCGAGGTCGAGGGTTCAGTCGTAAAGGTCTTCCCCGAGCGACCGACGCTCGAAATTGGAGGGCACCAGCTTGACACGCGGAGCGGAGCTTCGAAGCGCAAGCTAGAGTATGATCGCCATCCCCCTAATTGGGTCCTCCTGTTTTCAATCCTTCAACTTAATCCTATAGTTTCTGAGTATGCACTGTGTTCACCATTTCGGTTAATTTTCGGTTAGGGAGATCTCTACATTCTACTGTGTACACCCTGCTACTACTATCTCTCTTCATTTTATTTCATGTGTAATTGCTGAAGCCCTAATAAAAAAATCGTTCGTGTCGAAAAGCCGTCACTCGTGGCTTCAGTCAGGAAACCCTGATTCAGAGCGAATTTCAAGGAGTGAAGTGACGTCAAGCAATTTCTGAATGCAATTCGTTGTGGCCGAAAAGACTTTTCTCTGAAAAACCTTGAACCTGTTGCAGGCATGTGCTAGGCTGCGCATATGGAAGCAGCAGCGACTCACATGATGGGGTGCTGGCCTGGAATGCTCCAGACGACAAACCTGGGCTCCCGGAGGATCTCAGCAACGCCGTGTGTGTCAGGAAGTCGAGATTTTACACGACTCCGGGTTCGTTTAGGGATCCGGCCCATTGCCAGTTCAGTTGCACCATCAAGAGTGACCTGCCAAGCGAGCACTGCTGTCCATTTCACCGACAAGTTTGATTCCACGCAGCAGGAGCAGTGGCAGACGTCTCGCCACCTCGTGGAAGAGCTCGGGTTCAGCTCCGATGATGCCAACGACATCCTGGCGCAGTCCTTCGGATGGTCCTACTCGGATTACTGGGGCGAGGAGAAGCAGGCCACCGTCCCCGACCCGGAGAGCGTCTCCGCCAGCTTGTCGTTGATGAAGAGTCTGGGCTTGGATATGGCGGCCCTCGTGAAGAAGTTCCCCGAAGTGATGGGGCTCTCCGAGCGAGAGCTTCAGTACAGCTTGGGTACGCTGGATGGGACTTGGGGGATCGCGGGGAAAAACCTCAAGAACGTCTTGATGCGGAATCCACAAGTGCTGGGCTACAACTTCGACTGCGGCGGGGATTGCGCAGGCCAATGCACGCGTTGTTGGGTTAGGTTTTAGACCATCAGGTCTGTCCATGTGAGATACATCTGTGCTCGTAATTGACGGACTTGTAAGCAATCCAAGACAGAAGCTGTGTAAATTGGCTTCCAAATTCAGTCCTCGATTTGGGACTTAGAGATAACTAGCTCTGGTTGGTGGCTTCGTAATCTGTGTATGCTTTGTAAACTATGCGCGATCCTTTCTTCAACAGCAGATCATGAATCTTTGAGAGTCTCTTTCCTGGTGCAAGTCATCTGTGTCAGAACTTTGTCACCAGGAGCGTGTTGGGAAAAAGGAAGAGGTGTCGCCGCACTGAAGTAGGACAGGAGGATGTTGTGTGTTTACGTGTTCCTATGTATTGAGTGCTCTTTTACACTGGTGTCCTCGATGATCTGCTGCAGGGTGTTCTGGCATCACCTTGCTAATATATGGGAGCTCTTCATGACTAGAGAGTTGCATTTCGTCATATTGTGAACTGGTCCATGTATCTCCCCTTTTTTCGGAGACCCCGTGACTATTGAAGAGCGCATGCAATGAATTTTCCCACCACTCTGGACTTCATCTGAATTGTTACTTTGTACACCAATGCTTCACATGAGCTTCGTTTACTTACGGATCAATGAATTTGGTTTCATAGTTGACTTTCGCTAGGGTTGCGTTGCGCAATGGAGGGAGGAAGCGAGGAAGAACGGCGCGCAAGTTTGAGAGTGATGCGAGTGGGTTGTTGATTCAAGTGGTTGTTGTTTTGGGTTTTGGGTTTTGGATTTGAACTATTGATCGGGTGGTTGTGAAGAGGTTAGCAGGATATAAAACTGCCTCAACGGGGGTATGATTACTTTCGGTGTGTGCCTCTTCGTGATTTCTCGCCCTATCAAATTTGTTAAGTCCTTCCAGCAATGTTTTCTATTTTGCTACAGCTCGATCTGGGCGTAGGATTGATTCTTCGTCATTCAAGAATTCAGACTCTGGCCTGAAGTGGTTAGGACTTAGGTCTGGCGAAGTTAGAGCAGAAGATCGTTTGTTTCACGCTCAGTTTTGAAGGTGGCAGCTTGGGCAGGTGGAGTCCGGGAGTTGCTTTCTTTGTAGAAGCGGAGAGTCATTCGTAACTGAATACTTGATGTGTCAAGATTAGAACGAGCTTGTGGAGATCGAATGTGATGAGAAATTATCTTCAGTGAGCATTGAAACCTCGGAAGGAGACTTGGCTTGTCTGCGAGGCACCCTCCGTTTCTCCCTTGATGTTTCCGATGATACGGCATCGTCGTGGTCGACAGTCAACTGCCATGTCCGTGTTCCTCTTCTGATGCTGTGTGATCTGATATTACATCATAGCTCTTCATCGTATTCTGGTTGTGGAGACGAGCTTCACAGACCTTGACCCTGAGCGCAGTTGCCGCTGACTGGAGTGCAGAATCTTGACCTCTACTTTTTCTTTCTGAGTTACTGTTTCGAGTTGTGGCATATATGAAACCAGGTTTCTTTGTCACGAGCATGTGTTGATGCTTCGCTTTGGACCAGCGGAGATGGCGATCATCAAAGAGAAAGAGCAGCATCGTGATGGGTAAATTTCGTAGAGCTCACATTACCACGAGTTGAGATCATGGTGCAGGTGTTAGTAAGAATGATGAATTGTTTCAATGTCCAGGCATCCCAGTTTAAGCTGCCGGAGCAGCGCCATCTGTCTGGACATTTTCGAAAGACCAATGGACAGTTCAGCTCTCATCCTCAAAATTGCCCTTCTTTCTCTTCTAACACTTCTATCAATTCCGGCACTGATGGTCTTCAAGATGCCGATGCTGCATGTTAAGGTGCTTATTTTCTAACTTACTGAAAGTTCCTCACTCTGTTGTTTGACAAGCTGGCCAGTGGTGTTTCCTCTATTTGGAACACCCGAAAAAGTTACAAAACTGCGGCCGGTGCGTCATACTGCTGCCGATGAAGCGGCACCTGCAGATTCACTTCAGCCAAGGACCTACAGCCCACTCACACATTAGGATGGTTTCACTAGCGATTCTGCGGATTCCAATTGGATGGCGGAGTTTTGTGATTTTACAGGTAACAATTCAGACGATCCAACCCTGACTTTGAATTAGAGGATGAGGAGAGCGTTCATCTATCAGCGCCTGAGTCCCTAGATTTGAATTTCTACAGGCACTTTCGTATGGCAGATGCAAAAGTATGGACTGATTACATTCGTGCCAAATATGATGATGCCAAATGGGATCAGAGTAGGGAGACGTTAGTTGGTGACCGCAGCACATTCCAGGGACCAGAACCTGGCGCTATACGGAGACTGTCCCGAGCCACACAACCGGCGATCCATTTTTTTGAACTTTTTTTTAATGACGCAATGATAGGTCGCTTGGTACAGGAAACGAATAGGTATGCTGCTCAAGCATCTTATCTCAAGCAACGTAGGCACAGGACGTAGACTATGCCGTAAGACACTTCAAAATCTTTTGACGACCATAACTCCCAGTGCACCAAAGTATGCCGTAGTCCTTACCCATGTCAACGGTACTCACGAATCCCTCTCCAAAGATGCGCTCATATCTCAGAATTCCAGTTGCTGTGTACTGTTGGGTGTCCAAAAACTTTTGGAAATTCTTCGAGGCAGGCCCATGCGCAGCTCTTGAACATCAATGCGTGTCCCCTTTTGGCATTCAAGTGTACAACTATCAGGCAGAGTTTTCCGTTCAGGATACTGTGAGCTTACTGTTGTCATGGTATGTTGATATTGCAGAAACTACCAAGGAGTTTGTAAATATGTTGGACTTAAAGGCGGGGCAACGAGTTCTCGACGTGGGATGTGGATCGGAGGTGGTGATTTCTACATGGCTGAAGAATTCGATGCGGAAGTTGTTGGCATTGACCTGTCTGTAAATATGATTTCCTTCGCGCTTGAGCGATCAATTGGCAGGAAATGTGCCATCGAGTTTGAGGTTGGAGACTGCACCAAGATTAACTATCCTGCCGCTTCTTTTGATGTGGTCTACAGCCGTGGCACCATTCTGCACATCCAGGTAGACTTTGTCCATTAATTTTTTCTCGAATTTGAGTTTCTCCTTTGCATCAGTTTTCCCTTTATTCAAACCAGTTTTCGTATGGTTTTTTTCCTCTTAAGATAGGAATATATCCTAGTGCTTTATTTTTGTGACTCACCAGTTCAATTTTACCGGCATTCACATTCCATGCAGATGATTTGAGTATTAGTGTCAGTGAGAACCTTTAGTATTATGAAGGATGCTGTAGACTGTAGAGTGTTGCAATCATGAATAAACGGTCATTAATCGAGCAGATTGTAAGGTTTGACTGCTCGAGGGGATATCGAGGAGGTGGAAGAAGGCTAATAGAAAGAGTTTTTGATTGACAGGACAAACCAGAATTGTTCAGACGTAAGTTCAAATGGTTGAAACCTGGAGGCCGTGTTCTCATCAGTGACTATTGCAGAGCTCCATCTACTCCATCAGAGCAGTTCGCTGCATACATCAAGCAGAGGGGTTATGACCTTCACAGTGTCGAAGCGTATGGACAGGTATATTTGACTTTTGACTAAATGAAATTGTAGAATTCGAACTTGACAAGGTGTTTTATGCTCGTTGGACGCCCTCAGAATTTTGAGTTAAATTGGAATGCACAACTGTCGTACTATTATTAACAGGTATTTGATTGTAACCAGATGTTGCAAGCCGCTGGGTTCATAGATGTGCTTGCTGAGGACCGGACACAGCAGGTAAGATATTTGAGAGCTCTTTTGGTGAATGTGCAATTCCCCTAGTCGATTTTATTACGGAACGCATCATGCCATGCCCAACTTCTTGAATGTTGCAGTTCGCGGAAGTGTTGAAGAGAGAGCTCGCTGCAACTGAGAAAAATCGCGATAAGTTCATCGAAGATTTCTCAGAGGTACCTTCATGCTTTTTACTTTCAGATTTGTCCCCGAACAAATAGGTTAAAGCGTCATCTTGTAAGAGATAGACTAGTCGTGGTTCACTTCTGTGCAGATGATACAAAGCTGTGGATTTGAAAGAATTTCATCCTCAATGGGACATGCTTATGATTGGCATTTCGTGCAGGATGACTACAATTATATCGTAAGCAGATGGGAGAGCAAACTGAAACGACAAGATGAACAGAAGTGGGGACTCTTTGTTGCGCACAAGCCCCTGTGAGTGTAGCTGTAATTTATTCCCTGCGTTGTGGCAGACTGTCGTAAAGGTACTGTGAGCGGGTATCTCGATAGTCTTTCTGCAGTAGCGCATAATTTAAGTACATTAGGAGAATAGCTACGGCGTCTCATGTATAGATGCTAGAAGAAACATACGATATCAATAAAGCAGTACTGTATTTTCGTAACTGTATATTCCAGGAAACTCTTCTTAAAAAATGCTCATTCCAAGTTTCCAAGTGATGGTATAAGAGTCAAATTTTTCTATGGATGCAATCAACGTACTATTCCTCTGTTGATGACTTCTGATTAGAAACTATCATACTTGACCCGAAGTGCCCGCCCTCGAAAGAAACGAGTGGCGTTCTAACGTTTCGATGAATATCTTCTCATCTGCAGGTAAAGACAGTCACGAACCTAGACTGAATTAGTATATCTTTAATTATCAAACTTGACCGAATTTCACGACAATCGCGCAAGGAATTCTTCTCCTGTGATCTAAGGAATTTCTCATTTTGTACAGTGATATTCTTAACTTCGTCGGCGTTTTTCTCACGTCGTCACGTTATTAGGAGTTACGCGTGATCGAGGTTTTGCTACTTCGGTGATTTGCAGGTACTTCACCTGACTTTCGAAATTAGGTTTTCTCGTGAGGACTCAATTGTGTGCAAGCAATAGTTGAAACTTCGTTTGTATTGTTTCGTTAGTTTCGTGAATTTGCGGAACAGATGCTGCTCTGGACGGTAGGGAGGATTCTGTGAAAGCTGAAATTAGGGTTTGTCATTGTGATGAATCGTTGATTTGAAAGGAGGTCAAGTTTTTAGTCGTTGCTTGTTGAGTCGACAAAGTAGTGTTGAGCACTTAATGCTCATTCCAAGTTTCCAAGTGATGGTATAAGAGTCAAATTTTTCTATGGATGCAATCAACGTACTATTCCTCTGTTGATGACTTTTGATTAGAAACTATCGCCTAATCTTCATTCTCCCATGTTCATCACTAAGGTTTCTTGGCTTGTATCCCTTTATGGCTACATGCATAAGTGTTTTGTGGTGAAAATTTACTATTGACTACTTTCATCTAAGCTTCTTGTTGTGGTGATTTGACTTCAACAATCCCTCTACACAGTTTTGGAGTTTTACTTTCAACAATCAACCATGGCCACTAAAGACAATACCATTAGAGAATTTCTTACCTTTGGCCCTACATGCATTGTTGGAGAATTGCGAAAGATTCAGAAAGACAAAGATTGGAAACTCAGGGGCACTTTTCACCAAAAGTGGTTGCATGTGTTGAATAGTGTTGACCACATTGCTTTCAACAGATGGAACAAGGAGCTTGAGCCATGGACAATACAAACTTGCAAAGATCACATTGAATGGTGCTACATCAGCAAGTTCTTTCTAACATGGTGTCATCATCATCTTTGACATACTACCATGGCAAACTTGAAGTTCTATAAGAATGAAACATTTGTAAACAGATGCATTGAATTGTGGCACGTCCCTTACAATATTGTCTTTGTAGAAAGGAAAGAGGTCCTTTTTTTCCTTACTAGAGAAACATATGCTGAGGTGGCGTTGAAGAAAGAGGTCGATTGGAGCACAATCAAATTCAGTTCTCACATAAAATATTTGGATGACGGTTGTATATCTAGAGGAATTTTCATTTTTCCAGAGGGTGGACTTGGTCCTTTTTGAAGTGCTCCTAGGAATTAGGCCCTGATTGAAATTGACACCAAGGAATTGAAAGAAGATGACAATTAAAATGCATAGTACGTAGGTTCCCAAGCTAGAACAAGGCCCGGAACTACCCATTGTCCTTCCCCTAATTCAGAATGAAATTGTCTAGGGTGTTGAAACATCGTGTAGACATAAATCTGGACAATTGTCAAGAGGGTGACATTCCACTACGCGAATTGGACCACAAGGGGCTTCTCCATCAGCTTTGACTCCACCATTGCTACTACAAAACCCAAGCGATGTTTTTGACTTCAACTCCAATGATGAGATGTCTAGAGAAACAATTGTTTATGCGTTGACTCTTCAATCCTGAGTGGGGGTGTGGTTCGCAACACTATGACTCTATCAATGGCTCTAGACCTCTTACAGATCAAAGACTCAAGGGGATTACTTAGAGTGTCCATTAGAAACCACGTGCGAATAAAACTTTGGACCCTCTATATACTTTTTGAATTTTAAATAAAACAAAATTAAAAAAATATAAATAGATTTTCCTACTTTGAAAGTTTATATTCTAAATTATTGATATTTTTATTTTTTAATAATAATTAGTGACAGATTTTTGAAGTAAAAAGATACACTATAGAATTGAAAAATAACTTTCACACCCCTATATTGTATAAAAAAAAATTGTTTAAAAAATGAAAATCCTAAAAATAACTCTATTGAAAGCTAATTTTGAGTTGAATATTGATTCAATGTTCATCTAAATGTGTTCTCTATAATTATTTGAGTTGAAAAACATACTATTTAAGTTCATTTTCAACCTCTTCTAAAAATCATTTCATATTTTATTTGAGTTGAAAATTTTGGCAATAGAAACCTATAGTCATTATTAAACAATAGTCAAAACTTTAGGTTGAAATTATAGTTTATTAGAAACCACTTATTTGCACGTGGTTTGTTGTAATAGAACTAAGTGCACCCTCCGAGATCAAAGACAACAAGATTGCTTCAACTTAAAAAAATTCAATCTATCCTATGAAATGAAAATGAAAATGATTGAGAGAATTATATGGAAGTATTCCTAGGATAAACTTATGTATATGTACTTTTATTTAAATTGGTTTCCTATTTCTTTTTACTTTCGTAACAAGTTAAATGTTGGGCAAAATAACATGGACAAGCAAAGTTGAAGTGTTATATATTTATTTCCACTTTCCAATGTCAAGCATTCCATATGTCATTGCTTAAAAAGATACAAGCTAGAGTAGTAAAAAGAAACCAATTATATTGGTAGTTGAATTGTCTTTGTGTTGCCTAATTTGGGTATCCAAAGAATTTAATTTCTATTTTGTCAAGAAGAATAAAGCACAAATAGTTGAAGGGAAAAATTAGAGAGAGAATTAGTTTAACCCTAAATCCATTTTTTTCCACTTCCTATACTAAGAATTCATTTTACAATTACTTGAGAAGAAAGAAGACAAAGAATACCAAGGAGACAGAAAAGCCACGAAATACAAACTTAAGCCCTCTTGTTCATTCCTTTTTTCCATTTGAAGTCTTTATTTTTTCTGAATGCTTCACATGCATTCAAAAATTCTTTTATTGACTTTGAGACCATATATATTTGGGGGGGGGATCACATGCCAAATTCTAATTCATGAAAACAAACAATACAAAGAAGTGGAGAATGAACCTTCGACAACCATTTTAAAATTGAAAGGGTACCTTGTAGTATTCTTTTCTATTTTTTTTTCAAAATTGAAAGTAGCAATAGCCCATATGGCTAAACTTTTTATTTCCAAAGTTCGTAGAAACTCTAGTGATCAAAGTTCATATTACATCTTTTTTCCATGTAAAAAAAGAAAGATTTATCGAAAATATTGACCAATTCCATTGAAAGAGAAAAATAAAATTGAACCAAGAACAGAAGTCCCAAATGAAGAAAACTTTCGTAAGACTTCTCAAACTCAACACACGTTCTATTGTGGGTTTTGTTTTCTTTGGATTTGTGCCATTCAACTACCTCACATGAAGCTCTTCAAAGTAAACCATGTATGTTAGCTGCCAACCTTTAACCCCTAAACGTCCAAACAATGTTTTTTGTCAATCTAATGATTTTGGGCAGCTCACTACAGGCGGAGCTTTTTTTATTTTTCTTTGAAAATTTCACACAATATGGGATAAGGAGTAGCTCTAAGGCCCAAAAATTTCATAACTTTTGACTACATGGTTCAAAAGTTATTGCATGATATGTAACTTTCAGTGGACAGTGGACAGCTAGGGTAGTCCAGGCCAAAAAAAAACTTCTTTGAAAATCACTTTTAAAAAAAAATTGAAATTTGAAATTTATTCTCTAGATTTTTATATATGTGGTAAGCTTTGAATCATTCCATTTTGATCAATGAGTCAAAAGTTATGAGGAATTTTAGTTTGGGTTAGCCTTTGTGGGTAGTTATGGAATCTCTACTCTAAAATAAACTTTGAAGTCCTTTATTTAACTCAATTTTAAATATTTTTGGAAAAAAATAAAAACATTAGGTGCATATTGTTTATTACAACATTACAACCATTGGAATTAGCATTTTTCAATTTTATAAATAAATTGTTAACAATTTAGTATTTTTAATCATTCTCTATTTCTTTCTACTTACTATTTTTTCCTATATGTTGTACAAATCCAAATGATCTAAAATTTTTTAAGCATGTAGCTAGCTTGACTTTAGGAATGAATCCAATGAATAACCACCATTTTGGACATTTTTTCATACAAATGTGACCTTGTGAAGTGCAACTGCCAGTATTTTCACAGGGCCAAAAAAAGGATTTTTGTCACTTCAAACGTTAATATCTTGCAATCTACACGGTGGAAAATTCTGAAATTTTTTCCACATCTTCTCAAACAAGTGTACTACAAGATCCTATGGTTACATGTTTCTTAAAATGTTTTTTTTGGAAAATTTGGTGCTTGTAAATGCAAGGGCAATTTTGGAGCAGTTTTGGTGAAAACATAGTCTCTAACGTTTAGGGGTTAAATGCAGCCTGGTTTGAATGAGAAGATAGAAATAGGAAGGAAAAATAAGTAGTAAATTGCACCCAAGAATCCTAAGTCCATCCTTGGGTGCCATGATTTGCAATGTCAGTGCCCCTCCCTTGCGTCTGTGCCCTGACAATAAGTCCCCGCCCAAACCCTTGCGTTTGCATGCAACCCTTATCTTCCATCCCTGCCCTTCTCATTGCATCCGTGCCCTTCCCCTTGTGTCCATGCCTTGACACTAAGTCCGCGCCAAAGCTCTTGTGTCCATGCCCAGACAATTGAGTTTCTGCCCACTTGCGTCCCCGCCTTTGTTCAAGCATGGACTGCCAAATCACCGCGCTAGAGTAAAATGTAGTAACTTTTTTTTAACCTTGTCCGGTCATCTCACCCAAAAATTGAAGGGACATCAGATTGTCCGTCTACCCAGTCTTTTGACCCTTGCCTGTCCAATGTGACAACCATGACCCTCGCCAAAGTATCCATCAACTTCTAAAAACATTCACTAACAAAGATGATGAGCAAATGGACTCTCAATAATAAGTGATGGAAGTTACCTTACCCTCACAAGACTAGAGCCCGAACGTCTTTTTCCTTGGTCCAAAGTTGGTTTTCCTTGATCCAAAGTAGCTTCCTCTCATCAACGTCATTGCAGTTTTTCTCTTCTATGCTTCTAATGTCCTCATCCACTCTTCTTATCTCCACCTCTATTCCTCTAATGCTTTCTTCTTGCGCTTCTAATGTCCTTTTCCACTCTTCCTATCTCCACCTTCAGTCTTCCTATTTTTTTCTCCCTACTTTCTAGATACTCTTCCAAATTTTCATTGGCATCACCTATAATTCTCTATAATCCAATGCGGTTCAATGTAGTAGGCAACCAATGATATAGAGCCCAATCCAAAAGATGCGACCGTCAAATCTCCTAGAATATGATCTCTCAATTTTACTTTCGGAATACATGTGCTCACCACCAAGTTGAGCCAACTTCAAGTAACCATGCACCCGACAATGTGGTGATTTGCAACACCAAAAACCTTGCCATAAGAAATAAGCTTGCTGACCAAATCCCTAAAACCGCAAGTCCAGAAAATTTCAAACTCACACCAGCACCCTACCCGAATCCAATTCTACATTTGTGTAATAAGAATAGTAAAAGACCTAGTTATTGTAACACTTGTATATCCAAAATATAAGTCCTTATTTTTATTTCTTATAGGAAAATGCTATCAAGAAGAATTGAGCAAAAATTACCACATGTCACTCCAAGGTCAGGAATAGGAAGGCGGGGTGTCGTATAGTTAGTGTAACCATCATTAAAAACTTGTACCCACCAGTGATTGCACAATACAATTGGAAACCTCATGATATGCAACAAATTTGGATTGATAACAATGACTTCCAAATACAAATGCATGCAGGCACCGCTTAGGTTAAGAGTCGAGCTCTAATGCAAGCAAATATCCTGTGCAACAAAACCCTATCCTTGAACCCTAAAAATTGTGCAAAAAAATCTAAACAACTGCAAACGTCCAAAAGAAAATCCTACAGTCCTAAGCATCCACCACTTCATCCAAATCAAACCACCTCCTCTAGATCAAACACTACATCCTCCACATCTTGTCCATAAGCAAATTTGAAGATCAACTTCCATACATCCGAGTTCTTCTTGACAGCTGTGACAATTGTAGCAATTGCAAATAGATCTGCGATGTGAGCATGTTTGTTCAATGCTTTATTTCCCATTCCCATGAGATGGAGCATGTTGGTAGTTACTCCAATATGCTCCATCTCAAGCGGGGTGATAGCATTGACAAAATGCAACCATGGAGTTCCGTTGGCCGGTGACCTTTCAAGGCCATCGGTCAACTTATCATGGGCTGCCTCCAACGCAATCCGCAACCAAATATGGATAGCCTTGTGGGAGTAGGTCGCCAACTCTACTTTGACGTGCGCCAACTCAACCTCCAAAAATAAGATTTTCTCTTGTAAGATCAGATTCTCCTCTTGCAAGGATTTGTTGTTCTTGTTCTCCTCTCTTAGAGCCCTGCACAACCCTTCAAGCACTTCAACCTAGCGCTTCAAAGTTCCACCTTCTCCCTTCACAAGCTTCGCCATCCTAGGCTTTGACGATTTAGCCAATTATAGGTCAACCAACATTGAATGAGCAAGCTTATGCTTCACCTCAAGCAAACACAATTGCTCATGAAAACCTTTCGTCTTGTCCGTCTCAGTGAGGCTAACATAGAACTCGTCATCATATTCCCCAGCCTTTGTGGTTTCATCAAATGCCACATTAGCAAAAGACTGAAACTCACCCTTACTATGGGCTAATTTAAGCATGTGGCACGCATTTTGTATTCCTTCATCTCCGATGTGCAATTGACCCACGGGGGTGTCAAAAGCCACCCACTTTGAAGTGGTCACACTCGTCTCCATATAATGAATCACCATATCTGTCATATCATGAGCCCCTTCCAATGAAACCCTAAAACAAAAACAGAAAGGTAAGTCAGTGCAGGACGACAAAATGAAAAAACAACATAGCGCAACAAAGGTTTTGCCTTGCTCTGTACTTACCAAGTAAGCTCACATTTTTGTCACAATGTTGCAAGTGCTATGTCCCATTGTCGTCACACTTCTCCTACAAAATTCAAACATGAGCACCAACACTCAATCACTAGCACCAAACACAGATCCTAAAGCACAAATCATTATGAAAAATATCATTTTAGATGGGATAATTTCCTATCGGTAAAACCAGCAATGAACATAGCATAATGATAGTCATTGAAACAACAAACTAAAACATACAGATAGTTCCTATAGCACCTACTCAAACCAGGTCAAAACATAAAGCCCAATTGCGCCTCATGGTCATTTAGGTGCTAAATTGTCAATTCTAGTAAATGAAAATTGCTTAGGAAACTAATACAAGCTAAGCATAAAGAATCGTTACGAGGTTACAGAAGCACATAACCCTAAAAACAACCCAAAACACTCCACTGGGGTCATTTATACTAACATATGCTTAGTCATGTCGGAACCATAAGCCGCGTGTAGGGATAAATCTCATCGGAACAATCACAACAGAATCAAAGCTAATGCACATTAAGTGCGCAACACTACTTTGTCGAATCAACAAGCAACGATTGAAAACTTACCTCCTCTCAAATCGACAATTCATCACAATGACAAACCCTAATTTCAGATTCCACAGAATCCTCCCTACCATCCAGAGCAACATTTGTTCCGTAAATTCACGAAACTAATGTCCTCGCACAAACGAAACAATACAAACGAAGTTTCAACTATCACTTGCACACAATTGAGTCCTCATAAGAAAACCTAACTTCGAAAGTCAGTTGCAATACCTGCGAATCACTAAAGTAGTAGAACCTCGATCACGCGTAACTCCAAGTAACATGACGATGTGAGAAAAACGCCGACGGAGTTAAGAATATCACTATATAAAATGAGCATTCCTTAGGTCATAGGAGAAGAATTCCTTCAACAATTGTCGTGAAATTCGTCATGTTTGATAATTAACGATATACTAATTCAATCTAGGTGCGTGACTGTCTTTACATGCAAATGAGAAGATATTCATTGAAACGTTAAAACGCCACTCGTTTCTTTCGAGGGCGGGCACTTCGGATCAAGTATGATAGTTTCTAATCAAAAGTCATCAACAGAGGAATAGTACATTGATTGCATTCATAGAAAAATTTGACTCTTATACCATCACTTGGAAACTTGGAATGAGCATTAAGTGCGCAACACTACTTTGTTGACTCCACAAGTAACGACTGAAAACTTGACCTCCTCTCAAATCGACGATTTATTACAATGACAAACCCTAATTTCAGCTTCCACTGAATCCTCCCTACCGTCTAGAGCAACATTTGTTCCGTAAATTCACAAAACTAATGTCCTCGTACAAATGAAACAACACAAACGAAGTTTCAACTATCATTTGCACACAATTGAGTCCTCACGAGAAAACCTAACTTCGAAAGTTAGTTGCAGTGCCTACAAATCACCGAAGTAGCAGAACCTCGATCACACGTAACTCCAAGTAATGTGACGATGTGAGAAAAACGCCGACAGAGTTAAGAATATGACTATACAAAATGAGAAATTCCTTAGGTCACTGGAGAAGAATGCTTTGAGCAATTGACGTGATATTCGGTCAAGTTTGATAATTAAAGATATACTAATTTAGATTAGTTGCGTGATTGTCTTTACGTGCAGATGAGAAGATATTCATCAAAACGTTAGAATGCCACTCGTTTCTTTCGAGGGCGGGCACTTCGGGTCAAGTATGATAACATATATAGGCGACCCCAGGTATAGATGCACAATGGGCATTGTGCACCTAGGCAACCAAAGGTCTTGGAGGGTTGATCAATGGTCTTGATGCTCATGGGGTACACTACAAAGGAAGTTCATAGGTGAGGAGCAACCAAATTTTGACCCCCCTATATTATATCCTAATATTTTTTTTTTTTCTAAAAAAAAATATGAATAGATTTTTCTACTTTGAAAGTTGATGTTCTAAATTATTAGTATTTTTTAAGTTAATAATAATTAGTTACAAATTTTTGAAGAAAAAAGATACACTGTAAAGCTAAGAAAATTTTCATACCCCTATATTATATGAAAAATTGAAAAATTGAAAAATGAAAAAAAAATTCTATAAACCATCTTTCTATTGAAAGTTTATTTTGGCTAAATATTGATATAATAGTCATCTTCAGGTAATCTCTATAAAATATTTTAGTTTAAAAACTTGTCATTTTAGTTCATTTTTCAATCTTTTCTAGACAATATATCGCATGTTATTTAGTATTGAATTTTTGGCAATAGAAACCTATAGACATTATTAAACAAAGCTCGAAATTGTAGGTTGAAATTATAGTTTATTAGAAGGTAATTAGAAAAAGTAGAAATGGGTTTTTAGAGTTTGGTCACTCTTCACCCATGAACTTCCTTTGTAGTGCATCCCTCGAGTCCTGAAGGAATAACCTTGGGTCTTGGAAGGGCAACCACAGTCTTGGAGGGGCAAACAACAGTTCTAGATGGGCAATTGTAGGTTCTAGGGGGGCACATGCAAGCAACAAAAGGCGAACGTGGGTCCTAGAAGGGAGACAATAGATCTTGGAGGGGCAACTAGCGGTCTTGGATGGGTGACCGTAGGTTCTAGGGGGGCGCATGCAAGCGACAAAAGGCAAACACGGGTCTTAGAAGGGCAACTGTAGATCTTGGAGGGGCGCGTACATGCAAGCAACGAAGGGCAACCATGACCTTGTAGGAGGGCACATGCAGGTCTTTCCAAGGCACGTGCAAGCGATGAAGGTGGCAAATTTAGAGACAACTTCAAATCAAAATGCCTACATGTCTATGGTCACCTCATACCCGCAATCGTCTTCAATCTGTAGTCGCACCCACTCGAAGTCGCCCTAAATTTTCCACATGGCAACCAAACAAGCCTAAATAAATGAGGGGTAAATTCTAGAAAAGTCAAAGGATAAAGTTGACTCCATTAGACGAATAGAGCCCTCTACTAGATGCCTTCAACATTGAGTTTGTCGAGTTGTAGAGCTGTTCGGGTAGACAACCTTAAAAACGTCACCTAAAACACGGGTTTCTTCTAGTTTTCATAGCAATCTCAATTCTCAAAGAAAATGTCCCTCAAGTCTGCACCAATTGCAAGTTTGTGATGTACATACTTTGTTATAGAAACCTAGACGAGGGAAGTTTGGTGGGGTATACCTTAGTGCATGATAGTGTGGCAATGGTTTGAAGTTGTTGTATGATGGTCCCATTAGCCATTGAAAGTGTGTTGCAAGGGCTTTAGTGTGTTGTGAAGCCAATGTAGTTGATTGAGGAAATTGCATTCTTTGCTTGTACTAGAATAGTAGGGTGGTTAGGGCCTCAAGCATGGGCATCTAAGCTAGGGTGTTCACTTGATTATACACGGTTGCATAGCTAGGAGGAAGAGTATTCAACATTTGCTCAACAATATTGATGTCTAAAACCATGTGGCCAACTCCTTGCAGTTGCAACTTAGTATCTTGAATCTTTTGTATGTAGTCATTTATGGCCCCTCCCTCTGGTAGTCTAATCAAGTTCAAGATACAAAAGTTTTTTGATAGTGTAGTTTGTCATTGAAACAATGCCCCTATGGTCATGAATTTTTTAGTAGATATTGGAGACATGAAATTCTTACAATATTTGATCCCGGGGAGATCACTTAGTGTATCTACAAGTAACCATGTGTGTTAAAGTGATTTTTTGCCCCTCTATATACTTTTTAATAAACTATAATTTGAACCTACAATTTTGAGCTTTGTTTAATAATGATTGTAGGTTTCTATTGCCAAAAATTCCCAATTCAAATAACATGTGAAATGATTTGTAGAATAGGTTGAAAAATGAACTAAAATAGCATGTTTTTCAACTCAAATATTTATAGAGAACACATTTAAATGACCATTGCATCAATATTCAAGAAAAATGAACTTTAAATAGAAAATTATTTTCAAGAATTTTTTGTTCATTTTTTAGACAATTTTTTCTTATATAAAATAGGGGTGTAAAAGTTATTTTCACCTCTACAGTGTACTTTTTTACTTCAAAAATTTGTAACTAATTATGATTAACGAATAAAATTATCAATAATTCAAAACATAAACTTCCAAAGTAGGAAAATATATTGATATTTTTTTTTTCCTCCTTTTATTTAAATTTTAGGATATAAGATAGGGGGTCCAAAATCTTAACGCACTTAGGTTCTAAATGGACACTCTAAGTGATCTCCCCGGGTATTTGATGCACATACCAAATTGTGTCCCATAACATTTTCAAATTGCACAATCACTTGTAATCAAGGAAGTCATTGTTTTGAAGCACCAATAAAAACATTCATTGGTACTACAGTCAAGTACAAAACAAGTTTTGCACTATCTTTGACCATTACAATCTCATTGATTAAGCAATATTGAAGTCTAAAATTTTGCAAACAAATCTTAAAACAATCTAAGAAGTAGATCAATTGATCAAAAATCTAAAAACCATAGTTGATTTTGGTTTATTCATCACTATGCCATGAAAATTCTAAATGCCCAAGGTCATTTTTTAGTTTCTTGGAATTACTCAACTAAACAAAAAAACCTAGTTTGATCAATTTTAGTTTTTTTAAGTGTTAGAGGCTCTTGGAGATGAGCCTCAAACTAGGGTTTTTTGTTTGATCACCCTTGCACAAAATCTTCTATTGAAAAATCGTAAACAAATTTTTC
Organism: Rhytidiadelphus loreus; assembly: GCA_947034895.1. NCBI lineage: Eukaryota > Viridiplantae > Streptophyta > Bryopsida > Hypnales > Hylocomiaceae > Rhytidiadelphus > Rhytidiadelphus loreus. Next base: position 47,142,312 of record OX344761.1, on the reverse strand, counting down.
AAAATCACATTTTTTGATGCTCAAAAAATACTTGAAAGGGTTCTCTTTTAAGAAGAAACCACCAAAAGTAGCACTTTGATAAGATCTTATTTAACTTCAAAGTGTAGTCCACACTAAATGAACAGCAACCACAATAGGGGTAGTTTCACAAGCAAACTTCACAACAAAATGAAAAGTGAGTGAGAGAAAAGAGGAGCCAATGGGCACCAGTTTTGGTTGAAGAAGGTGTGACACCTTGTTTGGTGTGTCGGTAGTGGAGAATGGAAAAGTGCAGTAACAAAACTATGAATTGCAGTATCAAGATTGGATCCAATCACGAAGTAGCAACAAAGGTGAAATTAGCAACGGCATGTGAAAGCTTTGCTCGTGAAAGCTTATGCACTCCCATTCTTCTACTCTGGACGAAAATATTCAAAGTGCAAAAGACATCACCAATTAAGAATATTCTCTTATCATGAACCAATGGGGAGCCACCACCTCCTAATTCTCTAGAGAATGATCGCAGAGTGAAGAAGGTGTGACTAAGGTAACATGTCCATAAAGCGCTTAGGTTCTAAAATTGCCCACCTCATGAAATCTACACTATTTGTACATGTCTCTTTTTCATGGTATCACCAATGTACAAATAGCGTACATTTCAACAAGTGGGCGATTTTAGAACCCACTACATTTGAACTTCAAAAATTCATAACTAATTTCAGAAAGCTCCAAAACATATGAAACAACTTGCAATTCCACTTGTCTTTAAAGGATAATTTACTGAAAAATATTTCAAGAAGTTTCACCTCCCTAAAAATCAGTTCCAGCTCTTAAATGGTCGGTTTATGGACTTGTTACCTTACCCCTAATGCATTCAATTTGTTCTTCGTGTTGCTCCTTATGTTGCGAATTTGATGAGTGCATGTTGTGGGTTCAGATAACGGGAGAGCTTGCACATCACGAGGTTACCCTAAAGGCCCAAGGGTTTTTTCGCTCTACGTGGATTCCACTCAAAGAAATCACGACTCTGCAGTCCATCTGCTCGCATTCTCTTCCTGATCAATCGGTTCTTTCAATTAAAACTACTGCCCCATTCTTATTTTCCAGGAAAAATTTGCTTGTAACTTGACTTGCAAGTTAGAATCACTGGATTCAATACAATTTGAATCCTCTATATGATGAAACTAGAGCCTGGCCAAAACAGGCACCAACCACATTTAGGTCGCTCCATATTTCAGGAGTTACCAGAACGGTGTCGCGTAATTCGAACCGGAGTACGAGCTATTACCATGGACAGAAATGGAAATGGAAATTCCAGCAGTTGTAGGCCTTCAGTTCATTTGAATGTTCACGCTTCAGAGTCAAGAGTAGCTTCAATTGAATCTTTTTGACTCTGCTGTAAGAAGCGCCACCACATTTCTCCGATAGCTGCCTAAAACTATCCTCCAGAAGACAGTGATGAAAGTCTCTGATGAAAGGTAACAGCTGAGATTTATTAATGCTGCATATTACACAATATCACGATTTTGGAAGTTGAGAATTATGCCAGTTGAGAAATTATGAAATCCCTAGTGCCAAGTAGTTTCTTGGGGAAATTCCTAGATGTGCAGCGCAACAGCTATTGAACCCGCCAGACTCAGAACCTCAAAAGGTTCTACCCCCCTCACATCTTTGACTGTGCTTGCACATGAGTCGGTCAGCCAAAAGTGAGCAAACCCATGAGCCGCGCCCTCTGCATCATAACCCAAAACCAAATTAATCAACCAGAAAATCGCCATACAGAAGCCTACCACCCAGTTCACACAAATGCTCTACGCACTCGGTTCCATAAACGACATCTTCTGTGAGGACTAACATCGTGAACCTGTGCAGTCATCTAAAAGAATGTCAATGCTAGAGTAGAATACGTGCCTCCGTTATCGTGTAAAAACCGCTCCCATGATCTCTTAGGAAATACTCCGTGAGTCACGTAAGCACTCACTTTGCTTGCCCCCATGGTCGCTAAAAGCTTCTGCACGACGCACCCAACAATTAGGATATTCAGAATCAGAGTTCAGAATTTAATGTTGCAACCTCGTTAGACATGCAGGGTCTCCAAGAGATCAGCCAAGTGCTTAGTCTAAACATAATAATTTCACAAAAAAGAGCGACAGATGTCGTCAGATACAGAGCGCTCCAAAGAATCAACTTCTTAAAAGTGAGACAAGTATATCCCCTACCAGAGGAAGAAGATTGTACGAATCAATAGAAAATAAAGCGATTGCACCAAAAATTGTGAGATAATGACAAGTCTAATAAAAGTGCCACTGAATTATGACCTCAGTACTGATGACTACTCTAGTGCCCCCGAAGTCATGAGCTATATTATGATGGGGACAGGAGATCGGAATGTGGCTGACCGACCTGACACTCAATCAAGGTGCCTCCGGACTGCACCAAGTCGTCCACAATTACAACATGACGCCCAGTTGGGTCGCCTTCCTTCAGCTTAACGATGCGGTTGTTACCATCCCTGACCTTCGTACATATGACCTGCACATAACCCAAGCATTTCAAATCAAATACATCCTGAAACTAATCTAGGCATTTTTCAGAAGCTCAAGATAAAATTAACGTCCTGCACATAAAATTTTGCAGATCAAGAACCAAAATTCCATCCAAAAGTAGAGATACCATGGGAAAGTGCTGCAGTTGCTTGTAGAATCGTTTCCAAGCACCCTCGTCAGGAAATGCAATGGTTACCTTTCATTCACAACGACGACGCCTGTCAGAGCTGTACCTCATCGGGATGTCAAATTTGAACTTAAAGAGCGAACTCAAACAAAGAAAACCTTGAAAATATGAACCTCCACAAGAACAAATGAACAACACGTAATTGAAGCACTAGACATTGCAGAGAGAGGGAAAACGCTTACATTGTTAGAGTCTGGAAGCTGGTGGAGACGATGCTTAAGTAATGGGATACCACTTTCAAAGCATGGCAGGACATTGTCACCAAAGTAAAATCTTTCCTGAAAAGCATTACTTCTCAAACTGAACATCAAGCACGACAATATGTCCTTAGGATACGAAGGAACTGCTAGCTCTAGATATTTTTTTCAATAGAAGCAAAGGGACTTCCATATTCTATCAGAAATTCGACTAGAAGACAAACATATATGCAAAGGAATGGAAGTTTTTATAAGCTCCACCAATTCGCACCAAATATATCAACAATAGAAAAAATTAGATTTTGAAAGGATTATGCTATTTCATGACAATTGATGCGATATTAGCTGTGTACTCACTTGAAGCGCATGGATGTCAAAAATAACAAGGCTGGTTGGCCCACCCCTTGAAATTGGAATATTGGAAATAATTCTTGCTAGTGTGAATGCAGTTGCGATGTCCCCCTCGTCTTCCATGCGCTCCAACGTTCCAGTGGGGAAAAATGGCAGTACCAAAGTGAATGAGGCAACGAACATGCGAGGCAGGGCATAGATAATTGAGAGCTGCTCAAAAATGACTGCCGGTGAACTAAATGATGCTAGAAAGGCCACGTGTTGACCACGAATTCCATGAGCATTTGGCACAAAAAGGTTCGGAAAACCATCAGCGAACGTCCTGTTGCATCACACTAGGTATTAGAATACACAACCTCAGAGTGACTAGATCAATAAGTGTCGAGCTATTATTTAAAAGTCGAGTTAACTATAGTAATCCCCATCCCCGTGTGCACATGTTCACACTACCAGAGTGTGAAGACAATAATATAACCAAACAGTGCCTCCCTCGAGCTCACAAAAATGAGGAAACTCAAAAAGGAACAAGAATATCAATGTAGGATGAACCCGCGCACACAAGATGGAAACATACCCCCATCGGATAGACTTGAGCTCAACAGAGTCGGTCTCTGCAGCAATGCGTCGGGCGAGTTCTTCCGTCTCGTCACAATAAAATAGGCAGACCTGGAATTTCCAACACGTTCTGACCTAAGCTCTTCGCAACTGGGTAAAGGAAAAAGAGAATTGTGATATTCATCCCAAAGACTCGAGGCTCTCCAAATTCCATCGATGATTCCCTCAAGCATCTCAAGTAACACACAGTATTGGCAGAGAGAGACAATCAGCCAAGTGCGTCACAAATTCATTCCGATGCATGCCAAAGCGCCATGACACTTTCAACATGACGTAAACAGAGCACATATATTCCAGTGAGGGTCCGGCAGTACCTGCTTTTTACTGGGTCGATCAGTGAGACTGCAAACGTCCCCGTTAAGCTCGTTGGCGTCAACGCCGGAGCCAATTAACGAGGCACTGATAGGGATGGTCGAAATGCCTGCATAAATGTCAGTCGAGGACGGACCGTGGGCGGAGACGGCGGCGGCCTCCACCAGGGCCACAGCATGGGCAGGAGCCGCGGCAGCGGCAGCCTCCACGGGCGGCTGCACCTGCGGCATGATGGCGGAGCAGGAAACCAAGCGGAACCCTGGAGTGGTCAGACCGAAGGGGACGAGGCGAGGATGGGAGAAGCGGGAACCTGGAGAGGCTAGACCCAAGGGGACGAGGCTAGGACGGGAGAAGCGAGAGCCTGAAGTGGCCGGACCCAGCATGTAATCCAATTTGAGCATATAATCTCCACGAAAACTGTCATGAAAAATAATAAAAACTTTAACCAAACCAGGAAGGCCTCAGGTTGCCAAAACAAAGAAAATTGTCCCGACCTTACAGTTCAACAACGACAGGGAAGCCGAATAGGCATACAACCTCTTACAAGAAGTCAACAAAACTAAGATGGAACACTCACTTGGATACCTAGAAACCTTCCAGATCTCTACACATCCTCTCTACAATGATCTTGCTGTCAATGCTTCAAAAGAGCAAAGGAGCAGGACGAGTTTGCAATAAATACAAAATGCATTTGGTGTCTAGTCCCAAGGTCCATAAAGTAGCATGAATCCTGTCTAAATATACTAAGAGGTCATTCTGAAACCACAAAAATCAAAGCAAAAACATTCTACGAATCCTTCATCAAAACAAATCAGGGGCTTCAATGATTCAAAAATCCAGACCTTAGCGCTTGCGAAAACAACCACTGCAGGTTCAAACCACAAACAAACAAATGCTCTTCGCTGTCAGGGCTAACAAAAAAAATCTCAAAAAAAAGATAACCGACACCTACAAAAGAAAAAACGCTACTACAACACACCACACACCACCGCCAACAGGATCTCCGTCTCCTTCAAAGTCCTTTCTCAACTTGATGCCGGTACTCTCCCCCAAAACCCGAAACAACTCGAAAACCACAAACCGGCCTCAAGAGGCGTTGCCACTACGCATTACATTCAGTAATTGCGTCATGCAACTTCACTCCTTGAAATTTGCACTGAATTAGGGTTTCCTGGCTCAACCCACGAGTGACGACTTTTTGATACGAACGATCTATTATTAGGCTTTCAACAGTTACATGGGGAGTGAGATTTGCCTGCGCAAATTATGAAGCTCTCGAACGCGAATCCGCTTGTGTCAGTAGCTGCACCACTTTCAACGAATCCTGCATGCTCGAATCGCTACAAAACATCCAAACCCTAAGATTTTAGAAAATGAGCAGGAATTCCAATACTTTCGATGGAGGAACTAAAGAAAAAGGCTCTACAGAGCAATGACACTAGCAACAAGAGCAAAACATACAACACGAATCCACTTGTGTCAATAGCTCCACCTCTTTCAATCCCGCCTGCTCGATCGCTACAAAACTCCGAACCCTAAGCCCCAAGTCTTCTGGATTTGAGAAAATGAGCAGGAATTTTAATGGTTTTCAGTGAAGAAACTAAAACAAGAGATTCTATAGAAGAATGACAACGACAACAGGAGTGGTGCAGCGCGGCGAGGATCACTTAAGAGAATGTCAAGAACAAACGTGAAATGGATTCTCGGGATGCAGAAAAAACGAAATGCGGCAGCTTCAATTACAAGGTTTAGTCTGAATTTGAGAACAGCAAAAACTGGACGTGAAAGAAGCACCACAACTTGCTGAAAACAAAAGCTACAGTCTCCGTGAGCCCTTCGTGACCACGAAGGAATCAGCCAAACCACAATTGAAGGCGCTAAATGGAAATGCAAGTAAGAAATTGCTAAAGAACTTCAGTGCAAAAGCAAATTCGTTCCCAAACTTTAGAGTGCAACATCTCACAACAAGAAGCGACAGACTTCAAAACCAAATTCGTTCACAAACTCTAAAGTGCAACATCTCACAACAAGAAGCGACAGACTTCAGCTGAAACTGAGGTGAGAGAGGAGGAGGGCCACCAGTAACAGTCTCCTCAAGTGTGTACAATTGATTACTGCTACGTCATGTTTCATTTTATTTTTTGTTAAAAAATAAGGTATGCATACAATCATGATACATACATTAAAAGAGGGTGTTTGTTTTGTTTGTTACAGTGAGATCTTTTGGATTATGTGTTTTATGAACATGTACAAACCAGGGCTTTTTTTTTTGGCTTTCTGGTGCCAGATTGCACCAGAAAAAAAAAATCTGGCTAAAAAAGGTTATAAAAAATGCCAAAAAAATTGGATTAAATCGCCAAACAACTTTGAAATTTAAAAGAATATTAGATGAAATTGCCTAATTGTGGATGAATACCATACTATACATCCAATAAGTGGATGAATGTTGCAATTTGGAGCACCACTAGAACATTTTATATCGCCATTATGGCACTTCTTCAAAAATGAAAAAAAAAAACTGGACTACAAACTAATATATGTCCTAACAATATGGTTGTATTATCTTCATGCCTACTCATCAAGAAGGGTCCTACCAGATATTTTACAATACAATCAACACCTCTATACTTTAAGTTAGGTTGTTTGTTTTGTTTTGTTTGATACGTTGAGATTTAAGAAAAAATGAGGTGTCTGGGGACGTTATTGCATGGTACTATTGGAAAGCTCTTCGCTAAGAGGGATGCACAAATTTTGTTTTGTGACATTTGGACTTATTGTGTGAGAAGTTATAGAATCTCAAAGTTTTAATGAATTAGAAAATTGAATTAAATTATCTTTTATTTTAAAGTCCTTGCACTCCTTCAAGTATAAAGCTTTTCTTGTTCATATCAAGAAATCAATGCAACCTCTCATAGCCCTTATACTCCTTTGTGTATAAAAAATATTGAACTTCAAGGTTTTCACAAATTAAAAAATTAAAAAATTACTTTTACTTCTATTTTGGCTATTGCAATGGCACACGGCACACTAGTTATGTTTTAAGAGTTGTTCTTCCATAATGTCAAGTGTGATTTTATCTTTTCCTTTTCCTTTTTCCTTGTAGATTATGAAGTTTAAATTTTAAAGGCATTGTGGATGTTTTATGTCCTTTGGAATAGTCTCTAGGATGGAAAAAAATGCTTTTCATCCAACTTTTTTCTAAAGTTGCTTTAGTAGTATTGCAAATCCCCTCATTATGGTATTATTGATTTATATAAAGAAGAAGATGCTTAATCCGCGGATCACCTTTGTAGTACGTGTATTTTGGCCATAAAGAGTATATAGCAAAAAATGGTTTGTTGATTTTTCAACTAATGAAATGAAGGTTATCAAGTGTAGCTTCAATTCTAATTAAATATTTTGAAAAGTTCCTAAATTTTAATATTTTATAGCAACATGAACTTTGGACCTATAACCATGAATTTTTTTATTTTCTAATTTTATAGTGATATGATAATTTTAGTTCATACCATAATGTTGTATACTATTATATATATTGACGGTGAAAGTTTCAGATTTTTTAGTATATTTTGTATTTGATATAAATTTTATTCATTTTTTTCTTAAGAAATTCACAATAATTTCAAAAAAAATCTAAAAAGATTTCAAATTTTCACAACTTATGGTAAATATGTGACTTCATTTGTAAAAATAAATATAAATTTTTTCATTCATATCTAGTTGCAAAATGGCATCAAACAAAGTGATGAATAGTGAAGCTTGAAATCAATGTTCATAGGCTTGTCCTTTAGGAATTAACCTGTAAATGACCAAACTACGTTTTTTGGCAACATAGCAATTTTGGACAACTTACTACAAAAGGAATTTTTATTTTTTTTCTTTGAAATTTTCACACAACATGTGCCCAAGTAGTGGCATTGAAGCACAACAATTTTCAAAACATTGACTATATGGTTAAAAAGTTATTGTATGATAAGTAGTTCTATTGCTTGGCAGGCCACCCAAGCAATTAAAAAAAATATTCTTTTTTAAAATAAAAAGTTCAAATAAAAATTTGAACTTGGTTTCCTAGATTTATATATATGTGGAAAGTTTAGAATCATTCCATTTTGATTAATGAAGAGAAAGTTATGAGGAATTTTAGTTTGTGGGCACTTATGGAATCTGTATTCTAAAATAAACCTTGAAGTCTTTTATTAAACTCAATTTTCAATATTTTTGAAAAAATAAAAGCATTGGATATAGATTGCTTATTATTTACAACATTACAACAATTGGATTGGAATTTTCCAATTCCATAACTAAATTCATAACAATTTAGTATTTTAAATCATATTCTACTTTTTTCTACTCACTATTTTGTTTCAAGCATGAATATGAAATATTATTTGTTGAAACTATTTATATCATTAGGGGAAATTCAGCTGTCTCACATGGCCGCGAGTTCCCTGAGTTTTCGAACTCTGGGAACTCAGCCACCTGCGCAGTCTGATGTGGCCGAACTTCGGCCACATCAGACTATAATTTTTATTTTTTTATTTTTAATAATAATAATAATAATTATTATTATTAATTTATTTTTTACAGCATACGTTTGGTTCACAGCCAAGGGAACAGGCCTAAAACGGCCTTCCCCTGGCCCGAATTCTCTTCTAATGGTATTCTCTCAACTTATTTCTTCAATATATTATGGAGAGTTGTAAGTTGTAGGATTTACACATTTTTTATTAAAAAATTTGAAAGATGAAACCTAACTATTTCAGAAGAATGGAAAATACTTCTTTTCGAAATCTAAGCATTGTGATCTTACAATTGTTAAGGTTTCTTATTCTAAAATTTTAGAAGGATGTACTCTAAGAATCTAATAAAAGGATCCTACACTTGAATTTGTTAATGAATAAATATAGATGAAGATTTTAGCCTTGCTTTAGATTTGAGTACTTTAAAGAAGTTTGGGCCTAAAAATATCAAATTGCTTTAGGGGCTAGTAATTAAAAATATAACATACTCCTTCAATCCCATACTAGTCCTTTTGCTTTCTCATTGTTCCAAATTACTTGCCCCTATTAGCAATGACATTCAAACTCGATTTTAGAATTGTTGATTTTGGAAATCAATTAATGAAGTAAAACAAAGATTTAATTTTTTGATATTTTTTCATATAATATTTTTTAAATTGAAGCTTTTATAGAAAAAAATTGAAGTTATAGAGTTAATGACAAAAACGCAATTTAGTTATTGTGATTTCTTTTCCAAGATTTTTAGTTTTCATTTTTTTGACAAATAATCTGCACCTTTTTTTATTTATTATGTGATTAATCTTCTTCTTTTTAGTTGAATTTCTTAAAGATATTTTGTGAAATAGAAACACCTCAATAGTATAATTTTTCTTTGATAGAAATTCCAGCTTTTTGTGATTGTGCAAACGTATTGCTCATATCATAGGATTGTTACAAATATTATAGTCTCTTTATCAAATCTTTGATCATTTTATTACTACAAATTTACAATTTCAAATGTCCAAATCTTATGTTACTTGTAGTCTCAAGTATTCAAGTCTTTTCCAAATCTCTAATAATTTTATTACTACAAAAAAAACTCCTTGTATTGTAGATAATAAAAGACTTTAACATTGTGGAAATTGTAACTTCAGTCAATAGTAATTTATTAACTGAAATAATTTATTGCCCAATAAACATTATACTAGAAATGAAGGAAATCAATTAATATTGAATAAATAAATTCCCTCCTCCAATTCTATATTATCCATAAGTGACCTAAAATAAAGTGACCTGGAATAAAATGACCAACTCTAGGAGACATACAAGCTTCAAAGTCTTTTATTACCAACACTAATATTTTCAAGGAAAATTTATAATAGTGTCACTCATAGTGTTTGCAATTTTGCAATTTTTAATTTAAAAACAATACGAGAAATTAAGAATTCATTAACAAGAATGAAAGCACTCAAAATACACTTGCAAGAAATACAAAGTCTCTACATCATATTAGAGAGGCAAAATAATAAACGTAAAGAAGGTTTTATAGCACCTTCTTGACTCTAATAACATAAATGTATTTATTATTATTATTATTTTATATCAATTATAACCTATTAAAAAAAAATTATATAATTTTTTTTTTATGAAACAATAAAGTATTCTTTTTTAAGATTCTAGTATAAAAAAGATCATACAAAGGTTAGTCCTCAATAACTCTCTTAACATATTTAAATAAATTTATTAGCGTATGTCACTAGCAATCAATTTCAATACCTTGCAAATCCAATCTAATTACCTCTAATCTTTAGATTGGTCTACCAATAGGTAATATTGACTATAGAAGCTATTTTTAGTAAAAACAATTATATAGTCTTCAAGTCACTTAATAATATAGTAATTACAAGGAGGTTTGTTGGAAAATTATTCTAAAAAAGATGCCAAAATCTGGGGGGGTTCAAATTTTTTTAATATTTAAAAAAAAAGCCTTTATGAATAATCCAATATTTTGAATTTGTCAAACCTTAATTGGTGGAAAAAATTCATATTTTGTAGAGAAATGTCAATTTTGCCCTATTGTTTATTGGAAATACTACATTTAGAACTCTTCATAACTACACTCTTGAAAAACTAAATGAATCACTTTTCTACTACGATTTGAAAACTTTCACATATTGTATAATATTCAAAAGTAAGAGAATTTAAATTTATATTTTAATATAAAGATCAACCCAAATATTGATCATGTCAAAACAAAAAATGTGTTCATTATTCATGTAGAAGTCCCTATATGTACTACTATAGAAAAATAGATTGTTTAAATTTTCTATTTGAATAAATCAACAATCTATTAATAATTTATTTATTTTATAAAAGAATCCACTATCTCATGTGCAAGGTTAAATCATGACAAATCTTCATGGACCATTGTATACTTGAAAAGTATGAAAATTTTGGATAGAACCATTGTTTTAAATTGTCAGTTGTATTGTAATGTAGACATTGACATTATCCATGCATCACTTGATTCATGTCTTTTTAAGGCTTTTTTCAATGGATTTTTGTCTCCAAATTACCAAATAAATGCATTGTTATATCATTCATCCATAGAGTTATTATAAAAATGACAACATTGGTGTAGTTAATAAATTCAAAGTTGGGTAAAAAAATTGTCAAAAAGACTACAATCCTTTGCTTGGAAAGTAATGGCAATGGTACCTTTCAACGTGATTATTTCCATTTGGTTTAAACTAAGTATATCAAATTTGATTCTACACCAATTTAATTTAAAAAATTGAAAGAATCCAAAAACTTAGTGAGTTATTTCAATTGCAAGTTCCATGTTTTGAAAACCAAATAACACAACATTGCGTTTTCAATTATTGTTGCTCAAATACAACATCAAACAAGAAAAATAGATATTCATTTTGTAGCTTTGAAAATATATAGGATGTACATTAATGATCCATATTGTCAATGCTTTATGTCATTAGATCATGCTTAACATAAATACAAGCTTTTGTCACTAGTCTTTACCTCAATTCATGCACAATCTAAGTTAAATCGAATAAAACACCAAGTTGTATCTAGGATTGGGTTTCCCAGGTTTTTAATCCTTCAATAACACACCAAGCTTCAAGGACTTGGTTTAAAGGAAATCTTCATAAAACCTTTCCAATTCTCAACTACATGTGAACTTCTTGATATCATTTTTTTTGTCTTCAATAGATGCATCTATCAATCTAAGTCTTGGGGTAGGAATCACGCTTTGAACTAGTAGTTTATGCATTGAACAATGTGATTGACTTTTTGAATAATAGCATTGATATTGCCCATCGCTTGGAAGAGGGTAGAAGCTCATCATTGATTGATCATTTGACCTAGTTGCACATTGCTCAAATAAAAAAGATTTTGAAATCCAAGTTTGGATAGAACTCCTGGTAAGGGGTCAACCAATTACCCCCATTGCTTCCATAATAGGGCCTGCTGGTTGGGGTGAATTGACCCCATTCATCCTTGAGGAAAAATGCTAAAATAATTTATTTGCCATGTATGACAAAATTTGAAAATTTTGAATTCATACTTGCAATTAGTGGCCCCAAATGAGCTAGAAGGGATGTAGAAGATATATTAATCCTTAAATGTCGACATGGACATTTGGCAATGGATGACGGGGAATCCTTCTAGTAGGACAAAAGTAAAACTATTCATCTTTGGAATTTTGTTGTGAAAAGGGGAGGTCTTCTATTGTAGAAATCAAACACAAAATAGACTTCCAATGAGTGCTTTTGCTATTTCTTAAGCCAATGATTCACACTATAATGAAAAAAGATGATTTCCAAGGTCACCCCTTCATCTTTTAACCCCTAAATGCCCAAGGCCTTTTTTGAGCTTCTGGAAATTTGCTCTAAATTGAACAGAAAGCTAATATTTTGATCAATTTGATCAAATTTTTTTTTGAATTGTAAGTGTACAAATTCAAACTAGACATGTTAGAAATCACATAAGAAAAGAAAACACAACAATATCACTTATGGATTAAAAGATTATAATGTTTGATCATGAGGATGTGAAAATTGCAAAAGTGATTTGAAGTCTTTCAATCCTCTTTTCACATGTCAAATCTAGAAAATTGGCCATCAAAAAAATATGAAGATAAAGGACCAAGCATGCATAACCCCAATTAATTTATGCCTTCTAAAAATCTACTCTACAATTTTTTTAAATGAATTTCTAATGTGATTTTTTCTCCAGGATCTAGTGTATTTGAGGCTTGTTTCCAAGAACTCTGAACACTATGGGAAGTCAAGATTGCAATGGACACCCTTACACAAAATCTTGAATAGAATAACCATAATCAACTATTTTCACAATCGGATTTTTGATGCAAAAACTAGAATTCAATTTTTTTTTTTTGAAAATATAAACTACTAAAAATAGCAACTTGATTAGGTTTTACTTAACTTCAAAGTATTGTCAACACCAAAATTTGGTGCCTTGGGCATTTAGGGATTAACCCTTAAATGCCGGAGGCACTCAAATCTGGTGTTTGCAAAACTTTGAAGTTTAATAAAACCTAAACAAGTTGCTATTTTTAGTAGTTTATATTTTTGGAAAGTTCTTCTTGAAGTCTAATTTTAGCCTCAAATATTTGATCTTGAAAATAAATGATAGTTATTTTTCTATTCAAGATTTTGTGCAAGGGTACCCATTGCGATCTTGGCTTCCCATAGTGTTGAGAGTTCTTGGAAATGAGCCTCAAATACACTAGATCTTGGAGAAAAATCACATTCAAAATTCATTTATAAAAATTATGGAGTAGATTTTGAAAAGTCATAAATTGATTGGGGTTTTACATGTTAGGCCCTTTAACCTCATATTTTTTTGGTCACCAAATTTTTAGATTTGACATGTGAAAAGAGGATTGAAAGACTTCACATCACTTTTACAGTTTTAACACCCTCATGGTCAGACGTTATAATCTTTTACTCCATAAGTGATATTGTTGTGTTTTCTTTTCATATGAGATCTCTTACATGTCTAGTTTGAATTTGTATGGTTACAATTCAAAACAAATTGATACAACTTATCAAAATGTTGGCATTTTGTTCAATTTAGTGCAAATTCCAAGAAATTCAAAACAGGCCTTGGGCATTTAGGGGTTCAAACACAAAATCGGGATCTTTTATTTTACATGCACCCCTCGTGGGGACGAGCGACCGGCCGGCTCGCTGGCCTCGTTTCTGGTAGACACTAGACAGTTTCCAACTCTTTCATAGATTTGGAGTAGGAAATCTACGAATTGATTTCCCCGAGGCAACATCTGGGCGAGCGTGTACTGCTGTTTATGGGTGCCGCAGTGTGCCTCTTCCGTCGTGCACGTTCTGCCATCGAACTTTCGACCAGCTCCCTGCCGCGATGCCACAATTGCATTCCGATTGTTATCCTTGGCAGGCATTTGGGTGCTGAAAGTGGCGCCCAGTTTCAGCTGTTCTCATAATTTCGGACTATACATTGACTTCAAAATCCGTCGCTTGGTCAGGTCTCGTCAGCAGGTTCGTGAAAGTTTCTGGTTGGTTTGCAGTTGACGCATATAGTCGTCGGATTGCCAATTTCGGTGGGCTGGAGTGTATTGGACCACGTGACTTGTCGTCGAGGTAAATAAATGTCCAGTTTGTGCATCATTATGTGTTTCCTCTACTCGAGGATTTTGAGGTGGCAGCTGGAGGACTGGTATTCCAGTGTTCTCTTGGCGAGGTCGAGGGTTCGATCGTAAAGGTCTTCCCTGAGAGGCCGACGGTCGAAATTGGAGGGCACCAGCTTGACACGCGGAGCGGAGCTTCGAAGCGCAAGCTAGGGTATGATCGCCGTCCCCCTAATTGGGTCCTCCTGTTTTTCAATCCTTCAACTTAACCCTATAGTTTCTGAGTATACACTGTGTTCACCATTTCGGTTTATTTTAGATTAGGAGCTCATTCAACTACCTCTCTCTCTCTCTCTTCATTTTATTTCATGTGAAATTGCTGAAGCCCTAATAAAAAAATCGTTTGTGTCGAAAAGCCGTCACTCGTGGCTTCAGTCAGGAAACCCTGATTCAGAGCGAATTTCAAGGAGTGAAGTGACGTCAAGCAATTTCTGAATGCAATTCGTTGTGTTCGAAGGACTTTGCTCTGAAAAAACTTTTACCTGTTGCAGGCATGTGCTAGACTGCGCATATGGAAGCAGCAGCGACTCACATGATGGGGTGCTGGCCTGGAATGCTCCAGACGACAAACCTGGGCTCCCAGAGGATCTCAGCAACGCCGTGTGTGTCAGGAAGTCTATGTTTTACACGACTCCGGGTTCATTTAGGGATTCGGCCTATTGCCAGTTCAGTTGCTCCATCCAGAGTGGCCTACCAAGCGAGCACTGCCGTCCATTTCACCGACAATTTGATTCCACGCAGCAGGAGCAGGAGCAGACGTCTCGCCACCTCGTGGAAGAGCTCGGGTTCAGCTCCGATGATGCCAACGACATCCTGGCGCAGTCCTTCGGATGGTCCTACTCGGATTACTGGGGCGAGGAGAAGCAGGCCACTTTTCTCCGTGATCCCATAAGTCCCATCCAGCGTCCCCAAGCTGTAATTTTTGTAATTTTTGTAATTACAATATTTGTAAGTGTACTAAATTTTTTGAGAGCCACTGTATGTGAGCCCTAAACGGATCACTCTCATTCGTTCAATGTGCGATACATCTGTGCGCATAATTGATGAACTTGCTCCTGTAGCTTAGCAGTCCAAGATAGCAGCTGTGTAAATTGCTTTTCAAATTCTATCCTCGATTTGGGACTTAGAGATAACTAGCTCTGGTTGGTGGCTTCATAGTCTATGTATGTTTTGTTAACTACACGCGATCCTTTCTTCAACAGCTGGTGCAAGTCATCTGTGTCAGAACTTTGTCACCAGGAGCGTGTTGGGAAAAAGGGAAGAGGTGTCGCCGCACTGAAGTAGGACAGGAGGATGTTGTGTGTTTATGTGTTCCGTTATGTAATGAGGCCCTTGAGTGCTCTTTACACTGTGGTGTCCTCGATGATCTGCTGCAGGATGCTCTGGCATCACCTTGCTAATATATGGGAGCTCTTCATGACGCATTTCGTCATAGTGTGAACTGGTCCATGTTTCTCTCCTTTTCTCGGAGAACCCGTGACTGCTGAAGATTGTATGGAATGAATTTTCCCATCACTCTGGACTTCATCTGAATTGTTACTTTGTACACCAATGCTTACATGAGCTTCGTTTCCTCACGGATCAATGAATTTACTTTGTACTTCGTTTACTTTGTACATCAATGAATGGTTTCATACTCGACTTTCGCGTAGGGTTGCGTTGCGGAATGGAGGGAGGAAGCGAGGAAGAACGGCGCGCAAGTGAGAGAGTGATGCGAGTGGGTTGTTGATTCAAGTGGTCGCTGTTTGGAGTTTTGCATCTCTACGTATGTGCATGTGAGATTAGAAATGGCTCTTTGGCAATTTTGCACTTTGGCTTGAAAATTGGATACTAGGCAACAAAGGTGGATAGTGAACTATTGAAGTCAACACCAAGGCTTGACCAATCATTTGTTGTTGTTGTGAAGAAGTGAATTATAAGAAAGAATTATCCTTCATTAACATACACATAAAAATGAAAAAACTAGATGAAAATTTCTAGTACAAGTTTTTAAGATGACTTTGCTATCATGGAGTTCTTTGCATAGCACAAATCTATCAATAAAATGTAATTTTAAAAACATTTGTATAATAGAGTTATTTGTAAGGGAAACTCTAGTTTGACATAAGGTTGTTAGAGGAAGGTTTAATTTAGAATAGTACAAAAGAAATACAATACTAAATTCCATGAGACCCTAGTTTTGGTGCTTCAAGGAGTTTCGTCTTGTGTTTTTCTCAAACTTTAGCTCATGGTCCTTCATTGCTCACACTTTACGATTAACTCTAATGAGATGTATAAGTTAAATATTTTGTTGTGTATTAATGTTTTTATTCAAAATTTTAATTTAAACATTTCAAAGAATTTTCCTTGTATGAATATAAATTATATGGAGTATTTAAATAGGCTTAGAATGATAGTCATGACTTTCATGTAGAAATTTGCAACATTCACTATTTTCAATATATAGATAGATAATTGTATTTTTTCTAAAAAAAACATTTTAAAAACATAATCTAATCATAATTACACCTTTCATAACTTTTGAGAAAAAAAAACACAATAAATATAGATGCATATAATAGTTAAAAATTTGATTTTACTAGAAAAAATTGCATTGATGTGTTTTTTTTAAGTTTTTAAATTATTGGAGCATTACCAACATATATGGGGAAAATACGGTGTTTTTTTCTACACCATTGTCAATTCTTTGCAGTTTTAGCTATATTCTCAATTGAATAGGGTGGTGTCTATTTGTTTTTGTCTTTATTCACATTTAGCCAAGTAAGACCAAAATTAAAAATAAAGATGTTCCAACCAATGAGATGTTTAGGCAAGTCATTTTCATCTTTCAAAATGGTATGACCATGATACACACATGGATTTGTTTATCCAAAATTGAGCAATCAAAGTCTTTGATTGGTTAGTATTGTACCAAATTTTGTCATTCAACACATATGTAAATGCATACCACGATAATTCCCTGGCTCCTTCCATGAATACATAGATATGGTGAGTTTCATGCTTGATTTATTATTATTCCCATCTATTTTCTTGCATCTGAGGCTCATTTGAGGGTTGAATGTTGTATTGTAGAGAACCAACCAAGGATCATCTTAATGGAAAAATAATTGACATTTCATTGGTATGTGAACTCAAGAGATCAAAATATAGGTCACATCTACAAAATTCTTCTTTTTTTGCTCATTCACACAAGAGTTTCTAATACAAATAATTACAAAAAATTAAATTAAATCATTAATAGTGAGTACATTCTCACAAAAGAAAAGAAAATTTTCATCTCAATCTAATGTTTCAACTTGAAAGGCTCACTATGTGTAAGTGTTAGAAACTTACTACATGTGTCTAAACATAAGATGCTTCAAAAACATCAGGCCAAAATTTTTGAAGAATATTATTTTTATTGTATGTATCAACAAAAGAATTGAAAGTATTAAAAACAATATAGGATATAAACAAATAGTTGATGTTTATTGTTGTTTGGAAATAACATAGGATCCCTTTTATTGAAAAGTAGGGCTAACAAGCATCCCATGCTAAAGATGTCTTAAAGTGACAACATCTTTAGGGTTTAGGATATATGTTCCTTCAATTTGTGTTGCTAGCTTATTTATGGTTCATATTTATGGTTTGTCAATCAATAGATATCTACAAGTCAATAACGGAATTCTAAGTTTATGAATTTTTTTAGTATAGAAAGAACCCACATTAGAATTTGTCATGCCATTGGGTCACTTCCACCTACTAGTATTCATTAGCATGCTTTCTACTTGCTACTCAATCTCTCACTCTCTAGGGTTTCTAAAAATTTGTTGCACCAATCTCTTTTGATGTTGCAATTCACTAGCACTCCTTGAGCTTCCTTATAGGCTTACAAGTTTCTTGTTTTTGCGTCTTTGTAGTGCAAGCAATGATATAAGAGTAGAATTCGGATTGCAAGGGATGACATGGTTATGTAGTACATTCTACCTAGTAGCTCGATCGAATGCATGTAGAAGTTTGCTTTAGTCCCTTTTTTATGTGTATAGCAAGCTTTGTGTGCATTTAGGATTTGCTTAGAGCTTGTATTGTTTTCTTTTATAGTAGTTCATTGTATAAAACGTTCAAAGAACTTATGGTGACAAAATCTTATCCATGGTTGTGTACAATATAGATTGCGCAATTTTAATGGTTAATGAACATTGCACAAGTTGTAAACTTTGAGAGTTGCTTTGCCTATTTTATTTAGAATGACGAACATTTGTGAATTTTTATCTTCTTTCACCCTAAGTTGTTGCCAAATGTTGGAAGTTTAGTTCTCCATGAGTCTATCCATATTTGTATTTTTTTGGTTTCAATTTTTTTTTGTTGCTTATACATTCTCTTTGACTACATGTGCTAATTAATTGCAAAAATTTGTAGTTTCTTCAATTGCCATGTTTCAATGCTTTTGTCTTCTCATTGTGCAAGTAGGTGATTGCAAGAAAGACCGGTCCTATTTGTTGTCACAATTGAAGTGACTGAGTTGCCATCAATCATAACTTTCAGAAAATGAAGCTAATGGACTTGAAATTTTTATTGAAGATGGCTAACTGAGAAATCATGAGATTCATTATTTTTCATAAATTTTGAAAAATAATTTTATAGTTAAATGTCAATTTAGCTAATTTGTCACACTTTGTAGTTTAGGGGTTTTTAGTACTGTGGAGCATCCAAAAATTATGATGTTCACTTGAATTTTTTGTAGGCTATTCCCACACTAAATGAGCATGTGTCCACCAAAGGGCATTAAAAAAAACACAATTCTTTGTCCTTAACATGCATGCAAATAGGGGTCCCTTGTGCATAGCGCTCCAAACATTCATGATGGTTTCAACTTCTATTTTTTGGTGAAATGTAATCACTATCAAGTCTTTACAAATGGCCAATTTTTAGTTTTTATTTATTCATGATTTTCTAGTTTTTATTAATTTATACTTAATTTTATCTACTTCCTGTGACAAACTGTCATTTTTTTAAGTAGTATTGTTTTAGTATTATTAAGTACTCAAAAGTACTATTGGCTGTTGATTTTTCAGATTAAGGGCTGAGATTGCTCCGTTTCATAGTACTATAGTACTGATAGTACTGAGCGCAAAAAATCACAGTTTTGACAGAACGCTACCAAAATCGTTAGGTCTTTCTTGCAATCACCCAAGTCTTATAGTATAAGTGTGAAATTCATGTGAACTTCAAGATTGCATGCTACTTGTTCAATTGCATTCACAAATTTCACAATGATGTGCATGTTATGTCTTCTTACATGCATTGGAAATCTAAAAATTAAAACAAACATACCTTGTGATAATAAAGAACACCAATTTATTTTTATAACAAACATAGGCCCACTTTTAATATGCAATGTTCAATTATTAGGTAACAATAGAGTAGGGGTTGTCTTCTTGAACATAGTAACACAAAATTTAACACAACATCTAGGACATCTTGAAGAGCTCCTATCCGTCTAATAATGTCACATTTACATTTGACTTTAAAAAAAATTACCTCCCATTTACCTAAGCCCACTTGGATGCCATGTTGCATTTGCATGGCACATTAGGATTTAATGTCGACAAGCAATTGCAGATATAAGGTGACTACGGCGGGTAGGACAATTGCGTGTGGGTCAAAGGGCACATGTAGGTGGATCAAGGGATGACCACAGGTGGAATAAAGAGTGATCATAGGTATCCAAGAGTCTACCAGGGTCCGTGGCCAAAGGATGATTGCAAGAGCCAAGGGAAATTGTGAATGAACAAAGGATAAAAGCGTTTGGAGATAAAATACATGCTTGTAGGGGCGCATACAAAGGGATGACCATGAAAAGAAGACATCCCTATTGTCAAAAATAAAAAGGGATGTTCATTCAACTCTTCATTTTTATCTTAAAATCATAGTAACAAACACTACATAATCATGATGAATCTTTACAAATTGCAAATAATAAAAATTTATTTATTTATTTAAATCTCTATCCTTTATTTATTTTTTGAAATATCAATATGACTAATAACACATGATTAGGACAAGTCTTTGAGATTCCAAAAAATAAATGGAGAAGTTCTTACTTAAACCTCTACCCATTCTTTTTTATCTATAAAATCAAAGTAAAAAATAATTCATTATTAGGAAGACTTTTGAAAAATTGTCAAAATGAAGTAGGAAAGTTCTTTTAAATCTCCACCTTTTGTTTTATAGTTTTAGATCAAAGTGATAAATAATACATAAGTAAGATAACACTCTGAGAATTGCAAATAAATAAGTGGATAAGTTCCTACTTAAATCTTCATCCTTTATTTTTTATTTATAAAATCAAAGTGAAAAAAATCCATGATAAGGAGACTTGATGAATTGCAAAAATTAAATAGCAAAGTTCTTACTTAAATATCCACACTTCATTTTATTTTATATCAATGTATCAAACAAAACATGAGTAAGTATGTAGGATGATCCTCATAACATTCAATAGCCTTCATGCCCACTGCCTTTCCTTCATGCACTCTACTCATTACATTGAGCTTCCACCTACCCACTTAGTTATTGATGGGTGTGAGATTTGCAAAAAATATATGGATAAGTTCTTACTTAAAGCTACACCTTTTCTTTTCTTTTTTAATTAAATGTGAGAAATAATTCAAAATTAGAAGCATTCTTTGATAATTGCAAGAAATAAATTGAAAAATTTCTTACCTAAAGCTACACCCTTTAAAAATAAAATAAAAATAAAATGTGATTAATAATTCAAAATTAGAAGTATTCTTTGATAATTGCAAAAAATAAATTGGAAAATTTCTTACTTAAATCTTCACCTTTTAATTTTTATAGAATCAAAGTGAAAAATAATTTATGATAAAGAATCTTGGATAATTGTGAAAAATAAATAGTAAAGTTCTTACTTAAATGTCTACCTTTTATTTTTTTAATTGGATATCAACATGATAAATACTACATGAATAGGTGATGATTCTTTGAGATTTGTAAAAAATAATTGGGTAAGTTCTTACTTAAATATTCACTCTTTATATTTTGTTTTTACATCAACATGACAAGTAATTCAGAATTAGGAAGACTCTTTGAGACTTACAAAATTTTACTAATTCACTAGGAAAACTTCTTACTTAAATCTTCACCCTTTATGTTTTATTTTGTAAAATCAAAGTGAAAAACAATTTATGATAAGAAAGAGTCTTATTTGTAAAATAAATGACAAATAATTCATTATTAGGAAGACTCTATGAGAATCGCAAAAAATTAATAAAAAAGTTTTCACTTAAACGTCCATCCAATATTTTTTAAATTGAGAAGATAAATCTGATAAATTTGAGAAAATAAATGGGAAAGTTCTTACTTAAATCTCCAACCATTATTTTGTATTTGTAAAATCAAAGTGATAAATAATTCATTGTTATGAATGCTCTTTAAGAATTACAAAAAATAAATAGAAAAGTTTATTATTAAGTCAATATGACAAAGTGTACTTGAGTCCTTCAAAATTCTAAAAAGTAAATGGGGAAGTTCTTACTTAAATCTCCAGACATTTTTTAATTTATAAAATAAAAAGTGGCAAGATAAGGAGTCTTGGAGAATTTTGAAAAATAAATAGGAAATTTCTTATATAAATTTCTATCCTTTATTTTTAATTCTAAGAATCAATACAACAAATGATTCATGCTTACAAAGATTCTTTGAGAATG
Source organism: Rhytidiadelphus loreus (assembly GCA_947034895.1). Taxonomy (NCBI): domain Eukaryota; kingdom Viridiplantae; phylum Streptophyta; class Bryopsida; order Hypnales; family Hylocomiaceae; genus Rhytidiadelphus; species Rhytidiadelphus loreus. The sequence goes on along the minus strand of OX344761.1, from coordinate 47,120,213 downwards.
GACAAAAATTAAAAGGAAAATTCTTACTTAATTACTACCATTTATTTCTTATTTTAAAATCAATATGACAAATAATACATAAATAGAATGATTCTTTGAAAATTGCAAAAAATAAATTCAATATTTTATTTTTAAATCAAAGTCACAAAGAATTCATAATTAGGAGTCTTAGAAGATTGCAAAAATTAATAGTAGAAGTTATCACTCAAATCTCCACCCACTTTTTAAATCAATGTCACAAACAAATAGTAGATGAGTAGGATGAATCTTTGAAAATTGCAATAAATAATAAGAACAATTCTTCCTCAAATCATCACCCTTTGTTTATTATATGAACCCCTAAAGGACCAAACTGTGTTTTTTGTCAACATAGTGATTTTGGGCAACTCACTACAAATGAATTTTTTTTTTTCTTTCTTAAAAAATTTCGCACAATATGTGGATGAGGTTTTTCTTTAAGGTTCTAACTTTTGACTACATGGTTAAGAAGTTATTGTATGATATGTAGTTTTTCTCCTTGACGAGGTGTCTAGGTAGTTTGGACATAATTTATGTTTAAACTTCCCCATTTATTTTTACAATTCTCAATGACTCATCCTACTAAAGTATTATTTGTCACATTTATTTTAATAGTAAAAGGAAAGGGTGGAGAATTAAGTAAAAATTTTAATTTTAATTCTTCAATTTTAAATTAAATTTAAATTTTATTTGTCATGTTGATTTTAAAAAGAAAATATAAAAGGTGAAGATTTAAATAAAGAATTCTCCTTATTTATTTTGCAATTCTCAAAGACTCTTTGTAATCATGTATTATTTGTTGTGTTGATATTTAAATCAAAAACGTAAAGGGCAAAGATCCAAGTAAATATATATATATATAAACATAAAAACATCTTTTTTTAATTTTTTTAATTTTTGCCTTTGGAAAGATTGCTTCCTATAATTGTCCCTTCACCCACCTCCATTTACCCCTTCAAGCCACTCACAGTTGTTCCTTTAAGCTACATGTACAAGTCCCTTGACCCACTTGCATTCACCTCTTCACCTACCTGCAATCACTCTTTCATCCATCCATCCACGTTTCTATCCATAGTTGCTCTTAATGATGTTGTTATAACTTTCCACATCACTCTTGAGACCCAACCATTGAGGACTAATTGTGGATAAAAAAAATTCTAATATTGCAGGGTAAAAAAATTTTAAACCCTAAAACCTTATTCGACAAAAATGTCATACATACTCAACACTTGTCTAATACAACATGTCATGTCAAACATCCAATACAACGATTAAACCATTTTTTTTTGGGAGACAAGACAACCTTGACTAGGATATCCTATATTACTTTATCCTCTAAAGGACCAAGAGTCCCCTCGAGGGACTTTTAGGAGTTTAGGCAAGTTCCTAGTAGCTCAATTTTTAGTGAATTTTTTTGAAACTTTCTCATAAGATAGAAAAACTTATTAGCATTGTGGAAATATAATTTTCATTTCAATTAGTGCCCAAGAGCAAAAGTTATGCCATCTTAAACATAATTTTCATGCCACCAAGTAGAAAAAGAAATCCAACAAAAACTTGAACTTAAATTAATTAATTTTATTATAGATCTTATCTTTATCTACATGTAAAGCTTAGATTCATTTAATTTAGATTAGAGGTGAGAAAGTTGTAACCAATCTCATTTTTGGAGCAATCTAAGAATCTTCTTGAAAAAACAACTTACAAAATTCTTTTATTAACACAATTTTCACAATTTAAAAAAAAATTGTTTGACAAGTTAACCCCTACAAGACTGAATGACCATTGAACGTACTTACGTACTTAAATGATTTAGGGTAGGTGCATATAAAGTCATTTTTTAATGGATGTTCTTCAAATTTTGACACAAAGTGTGAATGTGTACCCCCTTAGTAGAAATATAATTTTTTTTTTCAATCAAGTGCCCAAATCAAAAGTTATGATGTCTTGAACTTTTTCAGCAACTCAAGCAACTTTGAGTAGCATATGCAAAATTCTTCATCTACCTTTGAAATTTGTCAATTATGTAACATACATGATACAAGATGCAAATGTAAAAAAAAAAACATGTGTAGTGTAAAAATCTCATTCTAGGAGGATTTAAAGTGTATTGTCCGTATCAAGCATGGTCAAAAAAAACTTTTTCTTCTAACTTCAAATGTTATAATCTTTCAATCCATGCAGTCAAAGTTTCTGAAATTTTTTCCACACATTTCCAAAGTAGTCTATTACAAATTTGTATGGTTGAATTTTATAAAAAAAACTTTTTTTTCAATTTTTTCTCATTGCCCTAAAAAATGTCAGTTTTCACAATTTCTGCCCAAATTGTGCCTCAATCCTTTAGAGATTAGGTTTGTTTGCTAGAATAATTTCACAATTGGAATTATTGTGTTTCAATCCCATCTTTGAGCTATTAACGATTTAGTTTTTCTTTCAATCTTAAACCTTCTTCTACTTAATAAATTTTTAAAGAATGATAATCAAATGTGTTTTTCTTGAATTTTTTTTCCTAAACTTTTTACTCAATTCTTCAATACCAGTCTTTTTTAATTGAAATTTTGTAGTGCAAAAAGATTCTACAAATGGAAAGCAAAGTCATCTAAAATTGCAGGCCAATATTCAAGAATTCTTTTTTTCCAAGTTTGAATGCTAATACCTTCCAATTTGTATAGTCAAAATTCATGAAATTTTTACCACATGATCTCCAACAAGTAATGGAGCTTCTTGCAATGCAGCATTAAGAAAAACTTCCATCAAATCAAAAGATTTCATTATCAATAAGATGTTTGCATGTCAACAACAAGAACAAAATTAATGGATGAAAAACTAGGTAGATAAAAACATGCCAAATGAAATTGTAACAAAATTTGTACTTCATATAAACTATATGTATATGTAATTTAATTATAGTGTTTGTGTATTTTGTATGTATATGTCTTTTGACATTAATATATGGATGTGTAATAGGTTTGTCATAGTAGTTTTGTTCTAGTCATGTGTATGTGAGATTGAATATATGTTTAGTGTTGCATTATTGAGAATAATTGAGGATAGGGCATACTATTTATGAACTATTTTGTGCCCATCCTTGTACTCCATACAATTTGGTCTGAATTAAAATATCTCAAATTCAAGAGAATTGCATTTCATAAAATATACTTTTGAGGTGGCTAACAAATTCACATATGCATATGGTTTGACACAACCACCTACATCCATACACAACCTTTTTTGTACGGTCACTACAATATAAAACATCACCACTCCAATTATTAGTTCATATGTAGATATTATAGACTCTCTTCTTTAATGAAGACATGTTGCCTTGATATCACTCATACTTGCTCATTTGCAATTTATGAAGGATCCATATTGAACATGCCCTCGATTTATGCCAACCCAACTAAAAAAACAAAGTTTTTCTCTACGTGGATATGCAAAGAATCTATATCTAGTACTCTCTCAATCTCTCTATATTTTGAAATATGTGTTCCAAACAATCTATAGGGACCTTGTGTTTCTAAAGTAAATAATACAGAGGCTTTTATCTATCTAGTTTTATTAAAATTGCATTAAATGCATGCAAAGCTCTTCATTGATTATAATAATATAAAATATGGGATCTTGTAAATTCACATTTTTCACAATATGATCAATGAAATTGGTATCAAATGTTTTTGATAACTCTACAGACACTTATTTTGGAATGGAAGGAATACATCATATAACATTCTGACCTTCTGACATTATGAAAAGTGGACATGAAAATTCTTGTAGTTTTTCATGTTCATTGGCTTATTGTAGTGAATGAGCAAATTGCACTAATGATATATATTATCTAGATTTTATCTAGAATTAAGGAAAAAAAAAATGTATGTGTCTTGAGGACAATATCACATGAAAATGGTTGCAAGTATGAGAATGTCTTAGAATTATACTAATCATAATAAAAAATGATAAATAATAAATCAATTATCAATGATAAAATAGTAAAATCAACTAGTAATTCTAAAATGGCAATGATTAGAAAATATCACTTAAAATATTAAAGTCAAATCAATTGTTCACTATAGATTTGAAATTTTAAAAAGTAAAGATATTAAAAATAAGTTAGTTAATTTTTTTGAATAATAATAGCTAAAAGAAAATATTTATAAAAGAAAAGAAAAAAACATCATACCTAACTATTACTCCTAGAAGGACACCATGGATACTAAGTGTTTGATGGTTGACAAAAAAATCCTTCTATGTAGGATAGAAATGCAAATGTTCATTTTTGAAATTTTGTGTAAAAAGGACAAGGTCTTGCACAATAGTTTGACCTCCAATGAGTGCTCTTGGATTTTTTAATTCTTAAAGGGCATTTCATGTTTAGGCTTCGTAAAACACAATTAGATTTCTACGTTAAAACATACATTTCAAAAATTTGATATCATTTTTAATCTCATTTTTTCATAATTAAAAATATCAAATTGAGTTTTATAGGATTTTAAAAGAAATTTCTTTATAAAAGTCATAGTAATTTCTAAAATGCTTAAAATTTATAAGTTTTTCAGAAAAATAAAAATAATAGTGACAAACATTATAGTGTAATTGATGTACTCCTTGATCTCACAATCTCATACCAAGAGAAATTTGATAGAAAAAGTTCAAAATTGGTGTATTTTGAGCTATCACAAAAATTGCAATTTCAACAATTTTAGAAAAAAAGCAAATGGAATACAAATTACATTACCTTACATGTAGGTCAATTTTGTAAATAATTAGGGAACATTGGAGCAAATCAAAAATACGATAAATTGTACAACTATTTCTGAAAATTCAAAATATTCAAAAATTATTCTTGAGAAAATTTAGAAAAAAGGAACACATTCACGTATGAATAGAAAAAAAATCAAATCATTTCATCAAAGTGTCAAAAAATTAAGAAGAGCAACATGTTGAAAGCTAAGAAAATTAGATCAAGCAGCTTGATCTGGTTTTCTTAGCTTTCAATTGTCCAAATGCCAAAATTAGATTTATTTCAACACCAAAGTGTTGAATTTGACCTAACTATACAATACTAGAGCTACATTTTCTTAGTTCAGCTCAAAAACATTTAAAATCAAGAACTATATAAAAAAATTAGGTTTTGACTTTCAAAATGCCCGTTGCAAGGCTTGGAATATCCTTTTAAGGGTTAAGCAAATGATTCACACGGTACTAAAAAAACCAGGGATGATTTACACACATCCTTGGGGTTACAGTTGACAAAACATAAATTTCCAAAAAAGAAGCTGAAATTTCATGAACATTTCTTTTTCCCTCAAATATTAATTTTGCTGCGTGGAGAAATTCAATCTTGGATTTCCAAAGGACTATTCCTTTTGTAAAGCATGTGCCAAATTTTATTTTACAATTTTAATTAAATAATAATACCAGCCTCCCCGGACAGCCGCTTGGGTGTGGGAGTTGCTTATGAATATTAAGAGTGGCTGCAAAAAGGTTGTTGTATGTGTCAATCAATATAGGAATATGACAATGCTACGAAATTGGTTTATAACTTATGTCTGATTCATTAGGGAGCCCCTCCTCTTGATGCCTTCCTGCCCTCAGTGTGGGAACTGAAGTGGACTTGTTCAAGCCTCACACATGTCTTCAACATGGGTTTATATAATTAAGTTAGTGCCTCCTCACTTCAAGCTAGGGAACATGAAAAATCTGAAAAATGCCTTGGGAGCAGGCCAGGGGAACAGCATTACTAACAGTGTTGGATTTGCTTGGAGCCTTGTGCAAACCATCCATTGATTTAATCAACACCATGCCCGCACATTTTTTACGAGGCTCTTTTGTACGGGTAGCCGGAGAGGGACCGAGTCTCAAATAGGGGGGCGCGTGGCTCCTCCATCAACACATGTGCAATTCCATCCCTCTCTGCTCTATGTTGAGTGTGAGAAACAGTCTTCTTGCGCCTAGTTATTTCAATTTTTTCGGACCATTTCAATTTAAAACTAAAATGGAGCCTTAGTTGGTCGCAAGCACGAGCAAGGGGGATAAACAAAGCAATAACTTAATACAAACACCAAACTTATCATTCTACTAGAATACAGACAAGATCTCACTGTTACTTGCCGTGCTGTTACCCATCTGGTCCCTCTCTGGTAATGAAAATCAGTAACGGTAAAAGTATGGGTTACAAACTAAGTTAGAAGGAGCATACTAGAGTTAAGGTAGGTGGCTTGAATTGCGACCCGCTTCTTGGAACCATCCCTACAAGAAATGGATGCTTTGAAATGGACACAAAGCGGTTGTGAAATGGACTTTTGATAAAGTGAGAGCTTAATTAAGGTTTGTTACATGTTGGTTTGTACTTCAGATATGGTGTAATAAGAGCCAAGGTGGGTCGATTTCGAATTAAGAGTGGATTCCACTTCATTTTTGCAAGAAACACATATACAGTTGAACATCCTTTTACTAAAATGATTCTCAATCACTCATTAATTTTTGGATTGATATGAAATTTTAGTTGCACAAACTAGACTAGTAGGCGTGACTTTTCCAACAAAAGAATATTGAAAACAGACCTTGTATGAGGAAGTTATAAGCCGTTGAAGTTCACTGTGATTGAAGAATGTTGGGATTTAGAACTTTGAATTGCTCCCAAACATTTAAAACAACTTGAATTGACGTGAAAATCTTACCACAATAATTAGACTTCAAGGGAACATAACCCAACAAATTTTACTAAAAACAAACTTAGAATGAAGGAGATAGAAGCCCACAAAGCTGCAACCAACAAAAACAAACTTAGAATGAAGGAGATAGAAGCCCACAAAGCTGCAGCCAACAAATGCAGTTTGGTTAACTCAAATTGAACTTGTGAACTTTGATTGGCTCCCAAAAAATCAGTAAAACTTGAATTGATTTGAGAATTTTATCACACAAACTAGAAAAGAGAGTGCAAATTTTCCAACAAGTTTTTATTGAATTTGGAAATCGGATGCAAAAGTTACAGCACTTTGAATTGGACTTGAAAGTATATTGGTTCCTTGGGGCGTTTAGGGCTTCAGTTTAGTAAAGGTCACATTTAGGAGCCTTAAGTATTACTTTTTCAATGCTTCACTGCTTGTTTTTGGTCACACCATATCTTTTTTTAGACCACGAGTGTGTGGGTTTTGCAAGGCCTAGGATCACAAATAGGTGCTCATGGCAGAATTCTTTGGAAATTCATAAGTAATTCATAAATGCTCTGAAAAATATGAAACCACTTGTGTTAGATTCCGCATCAATTCTTCTTCAAGTGAAAAATAAGGGGAAATATTTTTGTGCCTCTTAAACACATCAAAAAGTCCTAACAGCCCTTCAAGTGTTGCTTTTTGAGCCACCTACCTTAATCGTAAAGTGAGTGCAATGCAAGACCAAGAGCTGGAGTTTGGGAATAACTTAACACAGGACCAAACTCCACTCAAACTGGGGTTTGCTGGAGTTTGGAGTAGTGTGTGTCTTTTGTACTATTCTTAGTTAAACCTTCCTTTGACACCTGTTTACAAACACATGACAAACTTTAGGATTAACTCTACTGCCCCCATTTTGTAGCATTGAAACACAATACCAACTAAGGTAAGAGGCTCAAAAAGCGACCATCTAAGCGCTGATCTGCCTTTTTCATGTATCTCCTCAGATGGAAGTATTTTTAGTTTATTTTTCAGTTAGAAAAATAGATGAGGAATCTAACCCAAGTTGTTTCATATTTTTTGAAGCATTATTGAATTAGTTACGAATTTTTGAACACAATCTGCTATAGGTCCCTATTTGTGATCATAGGCCCTTAGAGACCCATCCATGCATAGTTTGAAAAAAAATCAGGCCTTGTTCAAAAACTAGCATTGCAATGGTTCCTAAAAGCATCCCTCTCTAACTCTGAAATGAATGCTTGATTTAATCATTATTTCAGATTTTTCAACTCTTGTAAGAAGGTAGTTGAACAACGAATTCTAATTTTGAATTAAATTAGTAGACACCTAACACCTTAGTTAGGAATGAACCCCATGTGTCTCTTAAACCATTCATTGAAGAAGTTAAAACAAATCTCATCAAGCTCAATTGTAATCCACATTTCCATTTTCCACAATTCACATGTCCATTTTAGAGCCCCTACTCGATGGTTGAAAATGCCTGGTTGGTTTTAGAGCCCTCTCCTATACTGTAGGTTTTCAACGAAGTTGAGATCATAAAGTTAAAGGCATCTACACTAAATAGTGAATTTAGGTTGCCTTAACAATTAGGTTGCCTTACTTCAAGAAAATCACTTTACAAGCCAACCAATCAACAAATATGTCTACTCTTTTTTCTGTTTGTACGCATAGAGGTTCATAAGTCCCACATGCATTCATTTTTAATTCAAAAAAGTAGTAAATTCTTGTAAAGAAACAATATATATTTATATAGTGTAGAATGTCGAGAAATTAGCGTGGGGCAACCTTATTTCACTATTTAGTGTACTGATTTCATGTGGTGCATTTCATGGTAAGGTAGGTGGCTCTAAAACAGACCCGTCTCTAAAAGCGATCTGGCTGCAGAGGTACATTCTGCTTTCTTCGATGTACCAAAGACGTACATTTCACAAGGGGGTCGCTTTTAGAACCACTGCATTTCAAACTTCAAAAATTCATAACTAATTCCACAGAGATCCAAAAAATATGAAACGACTTGGGTTGGATGCCAATTCCATTTTTCTTCTTATGAAAATTTACTGAAATTTGTTTCATGAATGTTAGCATCCTCCAAAATGCAATCAGCTCTTAAAGGGTCGCTTTTAGAGCATCCTACCTTAGTACCTTACTGTTGTTTTGGGGATCTGCTCCCCCATTGATTGTTCCTCTAGTAACAACATCCCACCCTGCATCCTGCCAGTCCAACACAAGTTTACTAATGAGGGTCCCTTGCAGCCTGGTAGCCCAGAACACTCGAATCTCTTTACCAGTAAGTTAGCACCCGCGCATCCCCAAACCATATGCTTACTATTCACCATGATAAGGAGTCGGGTTTTTTTCTTGTCCGTTGTTTAGAATAAATGATGCGGGTTTCACTAGCAGCCAAAACGCGGAATGCAGTCCATGCATAAATGCAAGCCAGTGTAGGAGTACGCACAAGTTGCAAGATACACACCGTGTTTTTGCAACCCGTATTCCATCCATAAATGCAAGTCAGCGTAGGAGTACAAGTTGCAAGTTGCAAGATGCGCACCGTGTTTGTGCAACCCATATTCCATCCCAATTGGATGCCCACCCACATTCTCCCCGCGTACGTACGTATATAACATAAACCCCTCTTGTCATTCCACTCATAAATCCCAGGGAGCCCACCAAACGAAACGCATTTACTGTCGTTTTACCCACGCGGTTACCCGGTCCACGAACAACATCGCCTGCCTCGCCCGCCGCCCGCCCGCCCGCCCTTCCGGAGGCGAGAAATGCACGCGCGTCGTAGATCCCCGTCGGGCCAGTATCTACGAAAGGAGCAGACGCGGCGGGGCCCGCGGGAGGAGGTCGTCGTCGTCGCCGTCGTCGCCTGGTCGTCCGTGTGTCGGATTTCGTCGCGAAGTTCGTCTCCTCCGGCCGGAGCGTCGTCGTCGCCTCCCTCAGTGCCGAGGAGTTCGTCATTTGCCATTTGATTAGCGCGTCGGAGTGGAGGTGCCCGCCCGCCCCGCCCGCCCGCCCGCCCGAGGCCGTGCAGCACCCAGCTCTCCCTGCACAGATAAGAGATCCAGAGACCCCGCCTTCTGCTCTTGTCTTGTCGGTCGGGTTGCAAGCTGCTTCAAGCACTTGTGCACGCACGCACGCACTCGCTTTCTCACTCACAGCTAGCTGTCACTCGTTCTCACGTTCTCACACTCACGCTCGCTTGCATCACTTCACTTGCGTGCTCTGTTTCTTGTTGCTCTTTGTTCGAGATTACTGTCCGCTACTGCAGCTGTGGTGGAAGCTCCCTGAATTGGACATTGGAGGGCCTAGGGTTTGTAGGTCGGTTGCTTAGGGTGTGTGTCTGCCGACTTCGCGGGGTCCGGAATTGGGATGGTGGAACGGGAGTGATTGGTAGTGTGTGCGGGTTTGGTGTTTGGATTTGAGAATGTGTCTGGATGCCGCGGCGGGACGGGGCCGCAATTGTGTTGGGGGCAGCGGGGTTTTGGTTCGGTGGTAGAGCAGAGGAGCTGTGCGTACGTTCGGGTACCCCCAATGGCTGCTGCAAATGATCGACGGAGTCGGGGTTTGGGATTGTCGTTGAATTTGCCGTCGCGTCAGTCGCCGCGACCACCTCCCGTGCCCCAGCCATTGCCGCTGCCTCCGCCCTCGATGGACGATCACCGGTACCGCAGCAGCAGCAACCCTAGTACGCGCGCGGGGAGTGGTCGCGCGCAATTGGCCCCGCCAGTGCGCGACGTGTTGTTATCTGATCTGGTGAAGGTGGGCTTGCTGGGCGCGGGCAGTGGAGGGAAAGTGTTCAAAGTGCGGGATCGGTGGACTGGGAAGGAGTACGCGCTGAAGATCATACAGGAGAAGCACGAGCTTGCGGTGCGGAGGCAGATCATGCGCGAGATGGAGATTCTGCGGACGTCCAAGTCGCAGCACCTGGTCGAATGCTATGGCGTTTTCGACCACGGGGGCGAAATTATGTTCGTGCTGGAGTACATGGATGGGGGGACCCTGGCCGACGTGCTCAAATTCCATAAGAAGATCGGCGAGCGGTACCTGGCGGAAGTCACGAAGCAGGTGCTCTTGGGATTGCTGTACCTGCACAAAAACAAGATTGTGCACCGGGACATCAAACCTTCCAATCTGCTGCTCAATCGGAAGCAGGAGGTGAAGATTGCCGACTTCGGAGTGAGCACCATGTTGGCCAACACGCTCGCGCAGTGCAACTCGTTTGTGGGAACGTGCGCGTATATGAGTCCCGAGCGTTTCGACCCTGATGGGAATGGGGGCGAATATGGCTACGCGGCGGATATTTGGAGCCTTGGGCTCACGCTGTTGGAATGCGCCATTGGGCGGTTTCCATGCCTAAAACCGGGCGAGAAACCGGATTGGCCAACCTTGATGTACGCAATCTGCTGGGGCGAGCCCCCTTCCCCGCCAGCCGATGCTTCGCCTGAATTCAGCAACTTCATCGTCCTCTGTTTGCAGAAGGAGTCGGTCCGCCGGCCTTCTGCGGAGATGTTGATTTCTCATCCCTTTGTGAGAAAATACGAGGGGCAGCCTGGTGTTATATCCGAATTGTTGCAAGGCTTGGTGTTATGACCCCGGAGGCGGTTTCTTTTCTTCTTCTTCTCCTGGTTCAATTTTTTCCATTTTTCTTCTTCTAGATGCTGTAGAGGAACCCTTTCTGCCCCTAAAGGTTAGGTCTGTTTCGATTGAAGAGGAAATGAACAGATCCTCGGAGGCAGCTCCAAGATCGACCCTCACTTCTGGTAATTACTCGAGACTCGCATTGTCCATACCAGGCATATTCTTGTCCTTTCACATCAGTGGCAGGGAGTCGATCTGAGGGCATTACTTTTCCTGGTTTGGTAACTTTGTTGTACTTTTCAAAACAGTAAAAAGAGGGACAATCAATATTTGATTCCTTCAATAAATCACTGGTCTTACCAATGATCTGGGATGATGTCTGATTTTGGACTTGCGGAGTTATGGTGAGCTCCTCTGTTTTACAGAGCTCTCAATTTCACTGTGGAAGTCTTGTTTGGAAACATTGCACGTTCTAAATGCTGCGTCGTTTTTGTGGCGTTCTTGTTTACGCTCTGCAGCTGTATTGATAGGGTTCCCTAAAGTTGCTGGCATGGTCTGTTAGCGAATTTGGTGTTAGTGTGTACCCCTTATGCGTTAGGTTTTGTGTGTTTATTGCTTTCGTTCGCTAGCCTAAAAGAGTCTCTGGAGTGGCAGCGGTGTGTAAATTGGAGAATGATCATGATGGCTGTTCATTCTGCCGACAGTCTCCTTTCGGCAACCCTAAAGTTCAGTTCTCTTGACTTTGCTGTATTGGCTCCGGGTTTTTTGCATACAGGACCACCACGATTTCTTTATTATGTTTCAGATTTCTTCATTATATTTTAGAATTTTTTACTAAAGCGGGTCAATGGAATAGAGCAGCGTTATTCCTTTAGTTGAGTATCGAAGAAGTACGAGGGAAGTGAACAGTTTATTAATTTGTACTGGAATAAAGATGAATAGGTGAGGTGTGGTGATCGAAACTGCATGTCAGAACGACCAATTTCAGACTCTTATGCACAGTGCACTCCAACTAGAACGCTTAGTAAACTTCGTTTTATGACTTATCATTGGAATGGATGAGCTCAACAGTGTGACCACGATGATGTTGTACTTGCTTGTCGGTTGGTTTCGGTTAAATGCATGTTGCGTTGGACTTTGAATCCTTTGTCAACTGTTGCACTTTTAGAAGTTTGTCCACCTCTTCAAATGTTTTGATCAGAAGTAGTCATTTCCTGTATAGTAGAGGGGGAGACAATGGCATTGACCCTAAAACCGACACATTGTCGTTGAGCATTATTCAATTTTCTATTATTAGACTGATCAAATATTTATCAATTCGTGTAAGCAATGAAAAAGGGATTCTACCCAATGCAATGATATATGCGTTCAAACTTAAAACCAGCAACATGGACGAAGACTGGGGTGATAAGAAGCTAAATTGCAGCCAATAAATATTGATACAGTTCAGACCTTCAGGGGCTTGAGGACACAAGATCCAATGTTTAGTTGCTATACAATCTCATAATCAAATATGTATGATACTACTCTCTATCCAAGACATTAGTCTGTTGGAATGAGGACACTGTTGTATTTGGGTTCCAAAAAGGTAATGCACACCCATTGGTCTAAAATGTTGGAGAGGGATAGATAATGGAAGCAATTGGGGGAGGGTCCATAATTGCTGGCTCATACCTCACGTCAGATCAAAATGGCAATGGCGGGCTGCCAGGAGTGACGTCTCTTGGCATCTCCAAGGAGAAAATTGAAGCTAGCTATGAGCTGGAGAAGAGCTAGCCTCACGTTCACCCAGTGACACCCAGTGACACCCAGTTCCAGTAAGAGGTGAGGCAAAGCACTGCAACGAAATCGATGCACCTGAAAAAGCGACGTGAGAAAATGGGTCTGGATTGCGTGCCTTGGCGGGTCTGTGCAGTCGCTCACCAACCAGGCTGATGGAAGTCCTTTTCCATTGTTCGCGAATGTGCCTAATAAATGTAGCCAAACGGTTTTGTATTTCTACAAAAAAGTAGAATTCCTTTGAGATTGTAGACCATTTCGCGGTGTATTCTATTCAGCTGGGTGAGCTAATTGTGAACATCACAGAGGGGATCATTGTCGCCATCCCGCTGACCTGCAAGCCCTTGCAGCAGCAGACCCCAGTCTCCAACGTCACCAATTATTTGCTTCCACTCCAGCCCTCCCTCCCTGCATGGCGCCATGTCCCATGTCTCATCATCCTCTGGGTACGAACCTATTCGGAGGGTGTCAGAGCATCACGCTGCTCAACACGCTTCAGCCAATCCATGATGGAAGCACGGACTCCGCTTGACGTCACCTCTGGACTGGGAGCATCTGTCGTTCCCTCCGTCCTCGGGGACGGTTCCGTTTCAAAGCGTTTCAGTGGGGTGCACTGCATGTACAAATGGGGATGATGGAGTTCTGCCTGGCTGCAAAGCGATCGAACGGGTCCTATCAAAACAAAAACCAGAAACAGATCCTCGGTAACCGCCAAGCTGTCAGAATCCAGTCCGGGATCCATCCTGCCCAGGACCCACGCTGCTGGATTTGATCTCTCTCTCTCTGGACTACTAGAATCCACCATCAAACTGTCGCCGCAGTTCGCTTTCTAATAAGCACAATACTACAGTCGAAGAAGAAGAAGAGAGTAGGTTTCCGAGTAGATTACGAGGCAAAATGTTCAACGTAAAATGCATCCCACGCTGGAATGGCAGCACCATCGGGAGGGACAAAGGGTTAAGGGTTTAGGGATCGATCTTCTCTCAAAATTATAATCAGAGGCAGAGGAGTTTCCAATGTTAAAAAACAGTTTCCAACCTCGGAGACGTGGGTGACCAACTTCCAATCTTTGAAAAGAGTGTGTTGAAGAACACTAGTTAGTGTTGTCACAGCCTTCACATTGTGAACAATGTCCATTACCACTTTGTGTGTACAAAGTAGGGTACTTACGTTTCAGAATCCGTCCGTCTGGCACTGGGATCGAATATTAAAATACATATGAAAGTGTTGTATTCTCAGAGTTGCCCCATTTCCCGAATCTCCAAGTTGCTGTAGAGAGTCACTCGGGGGGAGACCGCGCCGTCCACAGGACGCTCCGCCGCTTGTTTCATGGCGCGCGCCACCGCCCAATACGAAACCCCGGCCCGGCCCCCAGTGATGACGTTCAACGGCCCCGCCAACAACTGGCCAACGCGCTCGCCCACAGAAGCGCCCCCCTCTCTGGATGGCTGCCCGGGCTCCAGCGTCAACTGCGCGGGTCTGAAAATGGACAGCTGCGAGAATCCCAACGCCTTCAGCTCGTCCTCCAGCTTGCCCTTGATGCGCATGGCCGGGAACCACGAAGACGACGAAACCCCGACGGCCGTGACCAGCGCGAAGTGTGTGGCGCGGTGGGCGTTCGCTTGCTGGTACAGGCGCGCCACTTGCAGCGGGAAGTGGAAGTCGATCTTCTCCAGATGCGGCGACGTCGCGGTGGTGCCCAGCGTGGAGAATCCCACGTCGTGGCCCTGGAAGAGGGATGCCTGCTGGTGCAGAGTGTCGAAGTCCACCACGTGCTGCTCCAGCTTCTCTTGGCCTTCGCCTGAGTACGCGACAGGGCGCCGCCCGAGGGTCACCACGCGGGCGAAGCGAGAAGACTTCACCAACTCCTCCACCAATTTCTGACCCACCATCCCTGCGTCGATCCCATCCAGGCATGATCATCCCCTAGCTCGGATGCTTAACTTCCCGACTCTTCGATTTCTCTGTTTCGACTGACTTCCATCTACTTAGTTACGAGCTCCTCTTAATTAGCTAGCTACACCTTCAGTTCGTCATTACCCACAGAAATGCAGAACTTGATGGAACTGCAGGACGATTCCTAGACGCTTACTTCCATACGCACCTGTGCCTCCAACGATGAAAGCCGACATGCCAGCAGCAGGTGGATCGGGAGCTCCAGCGTCGACATTCTCGCCGTGATCCGCCATACCTGCTAAACAATGGAACGCCCTAATTTACTGCTTATGCACATGCATCCAAGATTCGATCGATTGAGGTCTCCAGAAAACGGACACTAGCTCTCGCAATTGGGGTGCTAGAAGTCGACAGTCCGATGTCTGGATCGAAGTGGCATTCCATAACTATAGAAAGTGAGAAATCGAGGGCCGGGGATATCTTATCTCATAATTGGGCAACGTACTACAGTAGTACTGCTGCTTTTCCTTAACTTCGTTATATATTACTTGTGAAGCAAGGCTAGTAAAAAAGAAGGGAATCAGGGGACGATGCCTGAAACAGCCTCGAACTGAAGGTCTCGAACTGAGGTGGAATCCTCGCAGAAACGGAGGCGTTTGGACAGATGCTTTGATTGCGACTATTGTCAATAGGGGTAGTCACACCTTCTTCACTCTGGACTTGAGGAATGGAGAATGGAAAGGTGGCGGCTTGGGGTTGGCTTCGTGTTGGTAGAATATACTTAAGTGCTTAAATCTTCCACACTCCTAGTCTTCACCTCTTGAGGTGAAGGTTGGGAATGCGGAAGATTTAAGCACTTAAGAAGATTCTTTTGTGCTCTACACTTTTACCTTTCATTGCCGCTTTACCTTTGTTGTTGCCGATTTTCCTCCAACTTTATGTCTAATCTTAGGTTTAGGTAAGTTGCTTCTCCACTTTTTTCATTCTTCACTCTCAACACATCTTTTAGGGGTGTCACACCTCCTTCACTCACCACGGCTTCCCATTGGCTCCTCCAAACCCTCACCAACTTCTCATTCTCCATTCTCCAAGTGCAAAGTGAAGAAGGTGTGACTACCCCTAATGAAGGACTAGAGTGGCTATGTTCAAAGAATTATTAACATGGAAATGGGATAGTTTTGCAAATAGGTCACATTTAGGTGCAAGTACCTTAGATTTTATTCTTGGCACCAATGAATAGTATACAAGGAATCTACTAGTGATTTTAGCTAGGTGAGTTCCCTTGGTGGGTAAACAATTGATAATCAATATATAGAATACATTAGTATCAACACAAGGTATGTCAACAAGTTCATCAATAGCCTTTGAAATACAAACCCAAAATTAAACTTAATATGAACATATTAATAATATTACCCCTAAAAATATTAAAGACCACTTTGGATTTTTTGAGGATTTGTGCTAACACTATTGACTTTGCATTTGGAAAATTTTGTGTGAAATTTTGGAATAACTCAATCCTAATCACTATACTTTCAATTCGAAGCTTATTTCACATCATTCCTATAAATATTGCAAAAATTATAAGTTTTTTTGTCAATTTCAATGTCAAAGCAAGGAACTAAAAATAGATTCTAAAAACAAGAAATTAATGTTTCTTGATTGTGTAGGTTGATACCTATGCAAAAATATTTGAGACATTTAATTCCAACTCATGAGATGAAAGTTTTAAAGAGTTTTATTTTGAGGGCAACGAAGGTAAAAAGCCATTACATGTTTTTTGAGGCCAGGGAGAGCCCGTTTCAAGGCTGTTCCCTTCACTGTTCCCCGTAGTGAAGGATAGCCGACAGTTGAAAAAAAATTCAAAAAAATTCAAAAAATTCAAATTCAAATTCTTCAAATGATAAAAGAACTTGAAAAAAAAAATTCCGGAAATGACCTGGCCGCCTCTCGACCACGTAGGACGCTGAGGTGGCAGACCAGCTATCCGGTTCCTTGCGTTCTCTCAGCAGGGGAACCCGCAGTTTCTTAGAGGCCTCAAAAACCATCTAATGAATATAGAAAGTTGTTTTTTGAACTTGATCTTGAAAATTCCCAAATATAAGGAAAATAAATTAAGAGTTAACTAGCTACCCATTGTTATTTATAGCTCTCAAAATTATTAGTGATTTAAGTTTTTCTTTTGTCGTGTACTACTAAGACCTTCCACAATATAATTTTTGTAAAGATGAATGTGAATTTTGGTTTATATTTTTTCCTTGTATTTTGGCAATGATTTTCCAACATTTAGGCTAAAATGCACAAGATAAAGAACACATGTTTTTTTTCTAAAATTTTTGAAAGAAAAAACTTTGCCAGTGAGAAAGGCAATAGAAACCTAGTTTTGAAGTTTAATTACATTGATTGTGCAATTGGTGGACATTTATATTCTAAAAATATTGAAAATTATGATTGAACAAATTAACCTCTAAAAGACCAGCTTGTTGAATTTGGCAACATAGCAATTTTGGGCAAGTACGTGTGATTAGAGATTTGCATATTTTGGGCCTTAACTTTAATAAAAGGTGTAGACAAGGAATATCTTTCATGTACACTAAAATTGAAGATATTTGGAAATGTGAATAAAAAATTATGGTCTAATATGTTATTTTCTTTTGTAAATGGGTAGTCTAAGGAAATAAGAAAAAATCATTTTTTCATAAACAAAAATTTGAAATTGGTTTTCTAGATTTATATACAATCATGTGGAAAGCTTTTAATCATTCCATTTTGATCAATGAGTTAAAAGTTATGAGTTTTAGTTTGCAAGCATTCATGGATTCTCTACTCTAAAATAAACTTTGAAGTACTTTATTTTACTCAATTTTCAATAATTTAAAAGAAGATAAAATCATAAGATTTGTAGATTGTAGATTGTTTATTATGACATTGCAGCCATTGGGATTGGCATTTTTCAATTCCATAACTAAATTCTTAACAATTTAGTATTTTGAATCATTTTCTAGTTCTTTATACTTACTATTTTTTTCCTATATGTTGTACAATTCTAAATGATCTGAAAATTTTCAAGTATGTAGCCAACTTGCCTTGAAGAATGAATCCAAAGAAGCACCATCATTTTGGACATTTTTTCATACATATGTGAGCTTGTGAAGTGCAGCTGTCCGGATTTTTTGTAGGGCCCCCCAATTTATTTTTTTGAGTTCGAAAGCTTATATCTTGCAATCCAAAAATGCTTCTTTTTCCAAAATTTGGTACTTATACTAGAAATGGCACCTTTGGAGCGTTTTTGATAAAAACATAGTGAAGGAACTTAAGGGATTAACTAAAAGATTTCACAATTGTTACTATCATAGTTGTACGGCAACATTGGAAGAAAATAATTCTAAAAACAGAGGCCAAAATTTTGAGGAAATTATTTTTTCAAAAACCAAAAAAATTATATGGTGAAAAAAAGAATATTTGTTTGGCAAAAAAATCTATTTTTAACATTTGTTAAACCTTATTTTTTGGAAAAAATAAATATTCAACAAAGAAGTGCAGACCTTGCTCTATACTTACAATAGTAGGAGTTTTTTTTATTTGGATGTTAGGAGCGAATACTTATGTTTTTCAAAACAAGAGCACAAAAATGAGATTGCGGCTATAGGAGGCAAAATTGAGTTGGCTGTTTTAGAAAGCGTGTGGATGTCAATGGATAAACAACTTGATGCTAGAGATGACAACTATGTTGTATAGGACATCTAAAAAAACATAGTCATGTTTTTGGAGATGTCCTAGAATCATGAAAGTGCCACGTCAGCAAGGGCTTACAATTTGATTGTGGATAAGTTTCTAGACGTTACTAGGAGCTAAAGTAAAATGTTGACCAAATGTGAAAAAAATAAGGGAAGGGCAACTACATGGAATGCTTTGCAAAAAAGATAACATGACAACACTTGATGTGGCATGCCATGTTAGCAAACTTTGATGTCATTTGAGAATTTTAACACTGTTTTTTCAAATGTTAATTGAGACATCCGGATGTTTTTTGTGATGTGAATTGAGATGTCTAGATGTTTTTTGTGACATCAACTAGGACAACTTTGTGTTCATCTACTTTTAATACAATTCCTACACTTTACATATCTCATATGGTTTGTTTTCCTTCCCACCACCCCACTTGTATAAATAGCTTGTCTTTTCATGTCAACATACTTGCAATAAATGACTTTTCAAGTCATGTGACATAATTGCCAAATATAGTGTATTGTATATGGCCTATTTAGTATGGTGTATGTCGAAGTAGACTGTTGCAAAACATTTCAAAGTCTAAATTGATGTCTCAAAAAACTAAGACGTGCACATCAAGCATGTCCACTTAGCACACTTAGCAGATGCTACATGACATTCAAAAAAAATAACCTCATGTCATAGTTGATACCTAGAAAAACATGTGTACATTACAACAATTGTCCAAATAGATAGGACCTAAGGCACAATGCACTAGACATGCTATGAATTTTTCTCTAGCACCCTATGTCAACAAGGGTCCGGATGAAAAAGTTGTTGTTATGGCACTACCCATCTATGTGGTCCTTACATGGAGGTGACATGGTTGCCACATACACTAGAAGAAAATCCTGTTGAAGAATACACCTTCAGAACGCTGAAAATACGTTTGCAGAAATGGTTTCCTTGAACAGAAAACCATCATCTAGTTTTTGTTAAAAACTGCGTTTAGAACAAGCTGAAACTACGACGTTGTGTCTTTGCAGTTAGCGTTCAGCATAATTTTTGGACTGTTAGGAGGAACGTCTTCTATCCACGGTGTCATTACGGATGTGTAATTGCATTATATTATAATTCCACATGGGACATGACATGGCTTTTTTGGTGGGCCACTTCTTGCTGTGCTGAAGCAACATGTGTCGCAATGTGAATGGTGATGCGTAGTCCCTTGGATTCCAGTTTGCATGCCACGCATCTGCACCTTATAAGTTTGAATATGTTCCGCGGGAAGTTGTTTGGAATGTGTGCTTTCTGTTGTGCGCAACGCTAAAGTGTTGTGGAGAACATGGACGTCTCTGTCCTTCAATGTGATAGTGCGTTATGAAATGGTTCCGTCCGTTTCTACAGAACATAAAACTCTGTTGCCCAACATAGCATTCGACATGTCCCCGTATGTAACGTAGACAATTTCAGAAATTGATGTTTGACCGAACAGAACATTGTAACACAAAATACTGTAATTTATGGAAACGAATGCTCGTGTTTAGGTATTTGGTCAATTGAACAGACACTTGGAAAACCTTCTGTGCAGGTAAGAAAGATGCATATAACAGAATAGTTGAAAAAGTTTTGTGACATGTCAACATGTTCCGCTGAATAAAATGCTGAGCACGTACATGTGCATTGAAGCAGAAGTTCATGCAGCAGGAACCGTGAAATGTAACCTTTCCTCTGCTGCCATTCAAAGCAATGTTTTTTCTACATTTCTGAGCATATAGGGCTTTCTAAGAATAAGTAGTACCCTGAATTGTAGACCTTCTAGAACATGAATCATGGCTACATTGTGTATCTTATATGTGTATGGTCGCCATTACCTCATCGTTTGCATAGCGAAAGCACTTTTTTCAGTGAATGCAAAAATGTCTTGTTTCTGGCGTCGCTGAACCTGCTTTCTTTTCCACATTCATAACCTTTTCAGCCCGTTGTTTGCAATGCAACTCAGTTCCTGCACATATGTACAGAAATAGAGACTTCGTCACTACTATATTAGTGAGCAAGCAATGTGAACCACAAGTAAAGAGGCAGCATCTGTTGTTCTCAATGTATTGAACAAGTGCAAATAGTCACCACATTCATTACCTGGACTTGTAGAACTTTGTCTTCAAGAATTCGGTTCTCTGAACAGTTCTTGAAGTTTACCTGCAGAACTTGTAGGTCGTTTGTCAGTGTCACCTACTCAAATCCGAAGAGGCAAAGGCATAGAAGACACAGAATACGAATGTCAAATGTTGTTCATACATTGAACTTACTCTATATGACGCAATGACTTAGAATTCATCTGCGTTCTAAAACTACTGCACTTTCTTTCTATATATCATATGATTAGTTTCCTATCATTTTTCAAACAATATAGCAACTCTGAATGTCTGACTTGAACACAAAGTAGGTTCTATACAACTAAAGTATGGTAACTGCAATCCAGGAATACCAAAATGAACGTTCATCATATTTAGACAAAAAGAAGGTAACGAACCGAAACTTGGAATTGAATAACTATAGTACGACAATATGGAAGCCAATGTATTTTTAATGTGCAACTTTCATATGTATATAGTCTATTGTCTATGCAAGTGCAGTATGTGCTGGCCCCTACAAAAGACGAGAGCAGGAGATAGACATTACAGTTCCTATAATGAATGTCACGTCTACTGTGAATTACCTTGCACTTTCGAAGAGAAGCTTCCCTGAAGAAGTTGAGGATGATAAGCACGCCGTCATTGAAGCTTCATATCATGCATCACATTGTGAAGAACGTTCATAAAAGCAGAATGGGATTCTGTACTTCTGTTTGCAACCCTTTTAGTCCATGCTCGAACAGAAATTCATAGTGCAAGACCATTTCAATATTGCAGAGCTATAAGGCAGAGGTCACTATGCATTTAGAAAGTACCGTATGTAGACATGCTACACTTCAGGCAGTACAGAAGGTCAAGAAACCATTGCACGCAACAGAGTACTTCAAACTGAAATAC
The DNA here is from genome assembly GCA_947034895.1 of Rhytidiadelphus loreus. Taxonomy (NCBI): domain Eukaryota; kingdom Viridiplantae; phylum Streptophyta; class Bryopsida; order Hypnales; family Hylocomiaceae; genus Rhytidiadelphus; species Rhytidiadelphus loreus. Next base: position 47,098,516 of record OX344761.1, on the reverse strand, counting down.
AGAATACTATTGCGCCCATTTAACAAGGATTTCAATTACTGCATTTCTCCGAAATCACCTTTCCTGTAGCACATGAGACCCCAATAATGTTAATGAATGAAAAAATTTTAATACTTCGTGAACATGTACGACATATTGTACAACAGTTTCTACAGAAAAATGTAACCTTTCAATTCTAGTCAGATTCAATGAAGGAGATGTGCATGCGTCATTGCAATTACTAGAATTGTGGTATATGTTCTTCAGTGCTTGAATTCCATGTCACCCACACAGGCTTCACAACATCGTTGCAACTCCCCTCACTTGGTAAGTAATTGAAAACCCAGTATGCCTTCTGAAATAATTGTTGCACAATCTGCCATCCATGAACAAATGAGTACGTTTCAAATACCACATACACTATGCAATTGTTGTATTAATTATTCACGTGACGGACTTGAACTGACTTTGTTCCAATCCAGGTGTGAACAATTCCATGCTTGAGTTTCTTGAAAACTATAACATTTGTAACTACAGATTCCGGAAGTGGAAAAATATTGGTAGTAAGGGACAACAATGGCACTGGTCATTCCATGACACGGCCCTCTCTTTGGCACTGCGGACATTTGTGTCCATTTTTGATGTACTTTTTTGTTGCTCGGACCTTCAAATAACAGCTCTTACAAGTGCAAGATTTAGAAGAACTTATTGTGAACACGTACCTTGATGTTGTAGTCCCTTGTTCAGCACTATTGAGATGCATTCACTTCCCTGCTTTCAGTGCTTTCCATGTCCGCGGTTCTCAGAGATGGAACATCTGCCAGACCTTTGATTTGCATAATGTGTTGTTTGTTACATATCCCAATTAAACGACGTACGCATGTCCATGTTCAACTTCTGCTAGGCACATGTATTTTCAATCACTGACTGGGACATACATCAACTATAGGAACCTCATTTCTGATGGTGCTTACGTTCACGCTTTCTTTAGTACTTTGACATGCTATGAGGCAGTTGTAGACGCTAGCTATTCACGGTAGAAGACATGTATTTCGGAGTTAGTAATTCAAAGAAGAGGATAGACCAGAAATGTTGCTTTTTTTTTAATGTGCTTGGAAGTCATTCACGTTATACACATTGTATACACACTTCGCCTACAGTGACATAATACAAATTGACAGAATCGAAACATTCATCAGTACCCAAAATTCAGGACTACTGAATTTGATATTGCACATGACAAGGTATACGTCCTCCGATTCTGTCATCAACAACGTGGCCACAGCGTGTGAACTTGGCAAGCCCTGTCATGTGCTGAAAGCCTCACACGACAACAAAAAAGAGTAAACATGACGTGCTTTACAGAAGTGCAGAAAGCCTAAACAACATTCCTATGGTACAATGCATTTATGCACCCCCAATTTAAATGTAAATAACTGTAGCTTTGTTGTTTTAGTTCATGAAATATATCATTACAAATGATAATATTCATATGAGTTTCCTTGCATGAAATTCAGGCATTCCTATAATCGACCGCATTTCTGGAGGATTTATTCGGATGCTCATTCCACGAATTCTGTTACACTTGAAGTGTGGGACCTCTGATTTTCTTTGTGGAAGCGCACATTGCACTTCCTCAACCTGCCTACTGACTTCTGAAATAACGTATCATCCACAAATTATGAATGTTCACTGATAACACTTGTACACTTTTTTCTTGCACAAGAGGTTGGAAATAATCGTACCTTGCATTCTGCTTGAATGGAGCTTCGTGTCTTCGTCCACAAAGAACTGAAAGCAAAACACAATATAATTGCTTAGTTACAATTACATACAACAACACATGCAAGTGAAATCCAAAACACTAAAAGCTGAGCAATGACACGCACTTAGAACGTCAGAGCAGGACAAGAACATGCTGTACATAGAGTTGTCAAAAACTTCTTCACTGAGTTTCGCTGCGAAGGTCTTCCGTTCTACTACGATGTAACACAATGAAGTTCTCGTCCATGACTTTCCAATGTCTGTACACATACAATATCAACGGTCAGCATACTGTCATGGGCATTCAACATTGTATTCCAATTTCCAAGACGAAAATGTATGCCAACACAGAAAAGAGCTTCCATTGGCATAGTAGGTAGGCGCTTCTTTCCAAATTCCATACATGTTGTGCCGTTTCCTTCATGGTCACTGCAAAATTGACTTTATCCATTCTCTAAGAAGAAGTCTACCTGCATGACCCTTCTCCGTCATGGGAAACAAGCCGTTCACCTACCAGTACAAGAACATACACTTCCGTTACTATTGAAGTACCTTCGGTCAGTGCAAAATGATTGTCAACAACTCTTCTTTGGATCCTTCGTACTAGATAGAAATGGAAGTCACGAAAATTGAGTAATACCACAGAAATGCTTCATTGAACCAATGAGAACCTACAACACCATAATATTGGAATACACGACTACTGCCTGCCGGTGAACCGTTCATCCAAAATTTCTTACATACCTTGTACGACGATGAAGCACACCATCAACAGGAGCAGTATTCATGTTCACATGTTTTGGGAATAAATAGGACCATCTACTTGCTTTAGTCGTACATGCTACTTCATTCCTGTTGTTCAATTCAAAACAGAATGCACGAAGCACCTCAACATTCATATTGCTCCAGAAAGTGACCTGTACATATGAAACAATTCCGTCCCCAACATTCTAAGGTCATGCAGAAATACTCATGTGGTTTTTGGCCACAATAACTGCATTGTGGATTGCTTATCCTACGTGCTTCCTCTTCTCTTCAGTGCAACTTTGTGAACAAGAACTTCTAAGTCACATACATGGAAGATTATAATATGAAGAATTTGAAAAGAACATTTGGAATTACCTGACACAAGTATGAAGTACGGTACACAGTACATGTGACACACAGTGAAGAAGGGTGTTTTGTTGAAGCAACATTTTCCGACAGCAAGACGTTCTGCAAGTGGGTACAACGTACTGTGCATGCTTCAGTGAGCATAATACGCAGTACAAGCTTTACACAGAAGGCAGTACCCCACTTCGGGCCTCTGTCAATAACCAATACTAATTGCATGAGCTACAAAGAATATAATAGTATTCCACATGTTTTCATATAGCAACAAAATGGAATTCACAAACAACAGCAACGTTGCAGTCAAGGAATGTGCTTTTCACTTGGAATTCCACGTTGCACATGTCCATCGGTGCTGCAAAACATAATTCCATCCTGTACAGACGTCAACAGGAACCGCTTTGTTGCATCACTTCACTTTAAGAATGTGGAATTTCACCTGGTATGCAAGGCATGTACACTGCACTTCCAACACGTGCCGTCCCAAACGTCCTGTCAATTGTCAGCGAGCATTTCAGTGGTACATTTTTGGTTTGTTACAATCATGTCAGCGTTGCATACTTGCATGCATTGCGAACATGCCTTCACATGCTCAAGTGAAGGCATGCGGAACATGAAGAGTAAGTGACCTTCTGTCATGGCCACCTTACTTAAAATGAAGCTGCATTTCCTAGGTTCTGCCTCTGGAGTTTCATGGAAGGACATTTTCAATCATCCTCTTCTCATTTATTTTCTTATTTACATGTCCATATCATAGTCACTCACTGCAGCAACTACCTACTAGTGTACAAGAATTTATTCATACAATACATACACTGAAGACCTCTGCAAAACTACTTTTGAACTGCCAAGAGATTCATTTCATGAATGCTGAGTCCATCGTGAACGTGAAAGGTAAAATATGACAACCAAAAATGACAAGCAACCAACTAAGTCTGCAGTTCTTATGGGCATAGAAAATTGTCATCATCGAATGACAGAAGTGACAGTCGACGTTTATAGGACAACAACCTCGTCCTCAATGTTCAAGGCAGAAAATAGAATTACCTTTCATTGAATGATGAAATGCTGAACACTGTAAGCATACTTCTGTACGTGCACATGCAAATTGCAGTAGCCAATGCAAGTACACATACTGGAATTCCGGAAGCCCTATACAATTCTGTCGCTGACCACCTGAACATTGCCATTTATATTGGACTTCTTCATCGATGACGTTCTTCCGAATGACTTGTAAGCACCGACTACAGTGCTGCAGACCTAACAAAGTGAAGGTCGTTCACAAACTCATCCTGGTATCTGTGCATGGCGAAACTTGTAGCAGTACAGCCCAACGGTGGACACAAACGGAAAGAAGTTTATGAAGTACTAACTGTAAACATTATTTCTAATGTGCTCAGCACGACAGTAGAACTTCCAATACATATAAGTTGCATAATCTTGTCGTTCACATAGTATTAAAAGACCAAAAAAACTGTACAGAAATGGCTGCTCCGTCTTTGCAATAAATGTGAGTGACCTACCGGGACATACATCGGACAAATAAGCACGTGCACGGCAGTGTAACACATACCTATTGACATCAAAGACGGCACCTTATAGAACCCGTTAGCAGTCATGCACGTGCAGGGTTTGGTCCACTACCAATGCTGTACACACTGACGCTGGTCATAGCAACATTTCTACACATTCCTCATTCAGTACTATAATTGAACACTATCCTTCAATGCATACAGACTGCACATTTCATAAGCGTGCACAAAAACTTGCTTCACGCATACCGCACTGGGAAAACTAGCACCCAAAATTTCGTCAACATCTGTACTGCTGTCCTATACGACACATTGCTCTCTTGCTTCACTTGCGTTGTATAGTTGGAAGCACATCCAACCCACGAGTACGTCGTTACGTAACCTGTTGTAGGCATTGCATACCATGAAACAAATGAGTGCATTCAGTAGAGAAAGGACCATGACAAATATGCATGCACCCTTTTCTTTGAGACGGATTTCCTTCGGAACAAAATGCAGGTCCACGTTCATTCTGCTCAACTAAGTCTGCTGTCGCAACATCATATGAGCAAGACCTGCTGTTCAAGACCCTACAGTTACAAACACAGCAGTTCTGCACTTGCCATTGAAAGAAATAAAGACAGTAGTCATGTCCGGACACAAATTCTCGTATTGCCCATGTCCATATAAATGCAGGCATTGCTACTTCTTATCACGTGCGTTTTGAAGAAAGACAACACATACTACCTACAAAGTCCTCTGTCATACTCAAAATTGTTTAATCTACAAGTTACATGGGAACTTACAAGCATGCGTTTAGGTTGTTGTCGAGTCCTTGCATTTTACTTCACTTTCTGTGAAACGAAGCAACTTCTATTACATAATGTGCTGAATATGCAAATAGAATACAACAGGTTACGTAATGCATTCTATTTGTTTTTCAATTTCAAGTCACTATACAGTAAAATGACTTCCGGTAAGGTACACAATAGTTTGTACCAACGCCAGGCAGAAGTTCATATACTGAATTCAAAAGTACAGTACAAAAAGTAAAATGCTTCTGCAAGTCATTCACATGGATTGCGTACTCAATGACATTCTGCAATGCTATACACTTGAAGCATTCAATGTCCCTAGAAGCACAAACAATAAAAACAGCAAGAATTGCCATGTCATTGGATTACTCCGATCTGCAAACAATTATGCTCTTTAATGACACCGGCAAAACTCATACACAATTAACGTCTTCAGTGTCTTGTGCTGAAACATACCTTCCGTCCTTTTCTTGTGACTTTCGCTTGGGAAGGCTTTGCTTGTTTACGATTGCTTCTAATACTCAATCGTGTCACTTGTGTCTGTCTTCCTTCATCTGGTATCTTGTCGTCATCCAATACCAGAGGTTCCTCTGCAGTACTACTTCCCAACTTCTTCCTTTTTGCAGGTCGACCTGGAGGATTCTTCTCTGCTTGTATCAGTACGTCCTGCAAGGCAAACTGCTGGTATTAAAAAAAGGTATATGCCCACTACAGTGTTTGTATGCTCCACAAAAGGGACATGCGTTATGAACTCCTACAGGTGGAAGACATGGCATATTCAGGTCTGTAGAACTGTATGTAACTTCTACAATACAGAACAGACTGTCCATTTCTGCAAGTGCCAATTAAAAACCACACTGACAACACTGAGGAATGCAAGGAAACTACATGTGCACTAGTACCGGATTTCCGATTCCTAGAGGCATACCTGATTCCCTTTACGGCTGAATTCCCTCGCGTGTTGACTACCGACGTTTTTGTCCTGTGCATCAAGCTCCACAGCAGACCTCGCCTCCTGCATGCCCGACTTCGACCCTGCATTACAGTCGGCCAACAAAACGTCTGTGTTACAGGAAAGAACCTGCCCAACAGAAATGGGCCTCACTGTTTCCCCGCTGGGCTCCACCACGGCAGCAGCAGATGGATGAATGAGCGTTATCTTCCCAATACTCGAGTCACTTCCATCTTGCTCAGAGTCAGTTTCGTCTTCTTCTTCGCTGTCTTCGTCTTCTTCGCCGGAGGAACTGGACGTGTGAGTGCTTTCACTGCCGTCGCTTCCAACGAAGGTGGTTCCCTTGTCAACTGCCTTCATGGTCTGCAGTGCATTGTCAATGAATAACGGTGCCTGTTCATTTCCGCCTGATATTTCTTCCGTACTACGCTTCAACAAGACCTCCTTTTCCTGTTGACATTTCATGCGCTTCAAGAAGGCCAACTCTGGCTCCCACTGACTGAATAAGGCCTCCAACAGCTCCAGTCGCTTGCTGAAGTCCTGTGTTGCTTGGGTTGCTGAAGTGTTGGCTTTTGTTGCGCACCGAAGTCGTCGGCATTGCGCAGATGCCTCTTGCACTTGTGCCCACTCCTTTTCAACTGCCGCTTCCATCTCTGCCGCGTAGGGTTCGCGTTTCAGGTCCCTTGCCTGTGTGACATAGGTAGGTGAGTTTTCGGATGGAAAAAGGAAAAGACATTTGAGAAAACATGAAGACATGAACAATCTTGACAATGTTCCTTACCAGCTGAACAAGCACGGCCTGTGCCACTGCTTTCTTTGTAGTGTGCCTTGATGCTCTTCCTCGGGATATAGTGGCCATGTGCTCTGACTTTTCCTTGGACTCTTTACTCTGTCTCTTGCTTTTCAGTGCATCCCAATACTGTTCTAACAAGTCTTGTGGTCTGTCCAGTCCCTTATCTATGAGCTGGTTCATAGCATACCGAAAATTGATGAGGGCTGATCCAGCGGTTTTCCTCACATACTTCTCGCTCACAGTAGTGGACTCTCCATAAAACTCATAGTCAGTCAGTAGACGTTGAAAAAGTCTATCTTTAGCGTCGGCAGTTTGCTTTCCCCAACCCACAGTTGGGTCTAGCTCTTTGACAAAAGAAATTATGTCACCATAGAAAAGACTTGCCATTTTCCCGACGGGGGTGCCGGTCTTGTCCAAGCACAGTGGTCGTCGGCTGTTGGTAGGAAGTGGAACCGTTGCATGAATCTCCAAAACTCCTGAAGAAGATGGTTGAGGACTAGTGCCTCCTTTGCTGCTCGCTGCTTGCACAGTCGGTGGTCTATCATCCACAGGTGCAGGAAGTGCGTAATTCTGGAAAACTCGTCCATGCCGTCCTTCGTCATAGCGATGGCGGTCTACATAGTGTCGACCATGTGCATCGAAGTCCCTGCGATCGTCGTGGTAAAACTCTGAACATGGAAGAATACAAGTTAAAGGCAACTCCCACAATATTGTCAACGTAACAACTCCTATGAAACTGCAATGAAGAAATTGTAAAGCTTCAATAAGGACTACACAGACAATGAAGTCTCCAGTGTTGGCAAGAGTAACAACAGTCATGCATGGTCGTCAAATACTCCTGCATGTTTCAATTTCCTGTTAAAATGGAAATCCCGGGAATGACCTGAAAACGCTAAACACAGAGTGCATGTAGAAGTGACTCTTGCAGCAGAGGACGATGGCACTGCAGCATTGGAGCAGTGAAGAAAAGCTTTACCGAAAGTAGTGTACCGTAATATCGAAAATTGTATAAGGTGTTGCTGAATTGCGAATGTCAAACAAAAAAAGGGCCCACATAAACAGAGACAGAAATGACAGAAAACAAATAATGCCTGCGCAGAAACAAAATTCTATGGTATGTAACATGTAGTGGACGCTGAGGTATAAAGCACAGCACCTCGACGTTCTTCAGAACTTGGGATGATATCGTAAGGACGGCTTCTCCGAGCGTATTCCAACACACGTCCATCATAATGTTTGGGACCACTAAAAGGAATTGGCGACCACAGCCTTCGAAATGGAGTGGGATAAGATGCAGCAGAGGATTGGCCATAGTCGATTCGGTAATCCTCTCCCCAGTCACACCCTCGGCGACTGTGACCTGCATGAACTGGAAATCCAGACTCTGCCGGTCTAGGAGGGCCTTCAATCACCCGTGACTGAGTGGAAATTAGGTGTTCGCTTCCGTCCTCTTCGAATATGCTAGGTCGGTGGTCTGGGGAAGGCCGTGGCCGCTCATCGGTCATTTGTTCTGTACTATGAGGACGTCCTTCCGCATTTTTTGTAGACGCCTCTATAGATGCATCTGAGGATTGTGCTCTGCTTCTTTCCAAGGCAGCTGCTCTCTTTGACATGTTGTTCTTGCGTTCTCGGCCCGGCCACTTGCCAAAAATTTCTACAATCTGTAGTGAAGTGAATCATGAGGACACCCGTGTTAGACCCCATCATACAATTCGGTTTTGTCATACCAACAGAGTTCACGCAAAAGTAATTCAGTACAAGACTTCCATTTTAGTGACGCTTCCATTGACCCTCCACCTGCATGATTGAAAGTAAGTAGCACAACATTGAATTGTATGCAGTAGAATGTCCTGCACAAGGATAATTCCTTGCCATCGTCGTCCGATGGACGCTCTCAAAAAAGGCATACTAACGATTACAATGTCAGCATTAAATTCGATACAAGCTCATGGAACGACACAAGGGAACAAGAAAGCAGACAAGCGAGTCTGCTGTATTTTCACAAACATGAAGCCTAAGGTGATTGCACGTAGGCATGTAGGGTTTCCAGTGCAGTAGAGCAAAGTGCACAATTTCATCGGAATCCGAATTGCAAAGCCACTGTACAAAAAATAAGAACTGATTCATGAACTTGTGGAAATTAGATGAATGCACGAGCTTGCTGCCATCAATCTAAACGGCATGGGATTGAAGTCGCTGCAAAACGCACGGAAGACAACCTCATGAGGCGTTCGCCTCTGCCCTTCACAGACTACTTCTATGGCCATCACTCGCACTTATAATCAGGTTATTTGAGTAGGTGCTAGTAAATGTCAGATGGCCTAACATACGTACACAACCCTACAGCTTGGAGCCAAATTCTCAGTATTGAAGGATGGCACAACCCTACTACCCTAGTGCCTGACTTTCTGAAGTACTTGTTCAGCATCGCTTCTTCTTCAGCACGTACATTTTCCACTTACCATAGACATCGACCGTACATTGTGGACGTGTAATGCATTTCCACAACCGCAGCAATTGCAAATCGGCGTGCACAGGTGGGCGACCCACAGACCCAGGCACCATGGATCGGCAAGTGCAACACGGCAGTCAATGAAGAAACACAGATCATGACTGTAGTATCACTGACCTTCGTGTTTGAAGGATTTGCCTGAACGTCCGCCGCGTGCTCATCAGCAGCCTTCTGTCGCAGCCTTGGTGTTCGGCGCAAGAACAATTCGCCTACTGCCCCAGGCCGCAGCTTTCGGCGCTGATGTTTCTTCCCCTTGGAAACTTCGCATGTGCGCTCTGGATGGCTGCTGTCACCTGCAAAAACTGCTCGAAGCGAAGCCGCCTCGGTGAATCCACGTGCAAGTAAGTCCCGCTACACTGCATCGTGGAGACTCTTCTTCCTGATGTTGCGCTCCTCCTCGTAAGCACTGACATGAGAGCTACTGTTTTCCACCGTTAATGAGAAGTCCATGTTTGACAGCGGCAGGGACTAATGTCGAGAACTGTGCTGATAATGAAGAAGATACAAATCTCCTACTTCTGAACTCCGACGATTGTACTAGTTCCACTTTCATTACTGTAGCAAGGCACGTGTCTGAACGGTAACTAGTAGTGTAGTTCATGGGACCGACAATGGACCAGTTTCGTGTGGAAGGCAGACCACTAGCGGGAATTCTGACTATGGGGACTCGCGGCAGAAAAGAAAGTTCTTACATGACATGTGTACTTGTATGGACGGAAGCAGTTGTGTGACTGTTCTCTTGGATGTTTTTTTTTTTATGGACTTCAAAAACAGCAGTACTTTGTAGACGCTGCTCAGTAGGTAAAAGTATTTTATTCGCAGTGCATAGTTCGGAAGTGCAGTAGAGCTTTCCGAGGGCGCACATGTGCCCTGCAAGCAATGATCGAAGACAGACGGATTGCAATCCAATAATTAATAATAAGAAGTGCCTATTGGACATCTCTTAACAGACAGCGTTTTTTCAAAGAAGTACTTTGTGCCAATGAGTGATGCCCTCGAATTTTTGGGTCCTCAATGTACATTATGAGCTCGGAGGATGTATCCTCAGAGAACAATACATTGTATTTGTTTCGATGGAATGTCATGCATGGTCGTCGCCCCTCTGAAAATGTACTGCCCATGCTGTAAGCGTGGAACACTACAATACGGGAGCGTAGAAGTACTTATTCCAGGGAATGTAATTTTTTTCTGAACTCACTAGTAGTACTTCATGCTTGATCTATTCATTTTTGTCATGTGAACAATAGAGTTTGAAATCCTGTTCATGCAGGAGAGCATGATGTAATTCGGTAGATGAGACCAGTGCGACAGAAATCATGCGGCAAAGTGCCACAAATTCTCTTCTTCATATAAAATGTACGCTATGGAATGTCTGTTGAAATCGGAGAGGGAGGAAGAGCCTGAGGTCCTCCTAAAATGAGTGGAATTGAGAATTTCCAGAGGATGGGCTACAATGCTGAGGGAAAACTGAATCCACAATATGAAAGGAAGTTTTCATTTTCTATACATGTACATGGCAAAGTTGTCACAGTTTGTATAGAATCATTCATACAATACCACTGACGGTTGCTTCTGTTCACAATGGTTTTGTTATATCACAGCATCATATAACAAAGTGAGGTGTCAAATGAGCACTTCTAGGAAAGAAGTCACAGACCATGGAAAAGTATTACCGAAAAGTAGGAGCAATGTAGAATATGCATTCAGCAGGAATACGAGAAGATAACATGAGAGAATAGTGGCGTTTGATTATTGATGCTTGGCAAACTTATTGTTGCACTTATTGAAGAGCATGTGCACACCTGAAATCTGTGATAATTAAACTCCCATTCTTATAGAATGGAATTACGTTAACTTTGTTGTATGTGAAGGGCAAGTCTGCAATCTTGCAGCGTGACCGCATCATCGTCTGATGGTATATGTGCATAACGGATGTAGCCGGAATTAGACAACTAGAAATTACAGAGTCTCAGAAGTTGTAGAATGTGTCTTCTACAAGTGCAACGACAGAGAAACCCGTCAATGCCGAACTGCTGTCATGCATTGTTCACAGCGCTTTCAATTGAAGAGAAACGTAGTGAACTTGCAAATTGCAATGCGCAGTGGTGAAGTGATTTACAGAGAGGCTTCTATACTATCCTGGTAGCATGAAGAGCAGTCGCACTAAAAAGCAGCATTGTGATTTCTGTAGGACACAGTCGATGAAGAGGGGTCTACTGCGCTGTGCAATTCAAGTACCGTGTACTGGTCTTCTTCAAATTGTCATTCTAGAGGTGAATAGGTTGGAGACATGAGGGGACAACTTCGAATTCCAACAAATTCGGGAAATTTCTGTGGTAAGCCATGCATTTTTTTTAGTGATGCATGTTCTGCCCTTTGTCAAAGGAGGTATGATGTCATGGTGTGCAAGAACTTGACATTGGAGAACAGGATTGCCAGAGCAAGTGAGCAACTTTCAATTCTGCAATTTTAAGAAGTTCAGCATCTTATGTAATGAAATGTCGCCGTCTGGAAATGCTTGTGTACTGAGGTTCAGAGTATGGCATCTTCACGTTAGGAACGTGCAATGTGTAAGCTTTCAATTCACTAGCAAGTACACTAAATTGTGCCAATGTGCGCTCGGTTTCCAGAGACCATGAAATGACGTTCGCTTCTACACACACCTGCTGCATTCAGAAATTCACGTGTTCCTCTTCAATACAGCACTTATTTGCTTGTGTCACGTACGTGAACCTAAGGTAATGGGTGGATGTCATATGTTTCGAAGATAAGGCACATACTTGGAACATGTTTGCACATTCAACATTGTACAGAATGTCACAGCCATTTGTTAGTTCTCGTTTATGGTATATGTCATACACTGAACGCACATTGTGTGCAACATGAATGTGCAGGGAAGTGATTTACTAGCAATGACTTACTACGCACAAGAATTGCAGGCAAATCTCAGTGGTACTCAAATTGGGATAATTGAATTTCAAGGAAGGCCATGTTAGAAGTGACATGCGCATGATATTCAAACGTGGACTTACCTTTCAAGAACAATGGCGACACACATGTCCTCTTCCACGACAATTGTTTAGAGCTGTTGACACTTTACAAACAGATACAATCTTGTTTGTGAGAAGCAAATTCATCATGTCAACACGTCCTGGTCTACATATTTCACGAGAAGATTTAATCTTCAAAACTGAACTCAGGGTTGCAAGAGAGAAGAAGTGCAACACGTTTCGGTGTCCTTGCATGAAATGCCACGACGGTCGTTGTTTCAACATACAGGTAATATGGGAGCACTTGCAAGTTTACAAGCGGGATCCATTTCTGATGCATTCCATGTGCGGGGGTGACCCAGAAGGGGGTTATCCAGAAGAAGGGATATGGGTGAATTCAAGTGGGGAGACGTTGCCAGTACCAAATGTTTTTGATGATGACCATATGCGAACTGAGTATGCGGAGCACATGGACCCCGATCATGATATCCAGCGACAACTATTTGATGCTTTTCATGAAGGGGACACAATTCATGAAGAAACACAACATATTGAGGAGCAGAACAGTGGCACTGATGCTATCTCCAATGACACAGACGTGCTGGATGACTTGTATGAACAAGCAACTAGACCGGTTTTTGAAGGAAGCAAAGTCAGCGTCATTTTAGCCACAATTGTTCTGATGAATATGGCCGTCATACATGGTGTGAGTAATGCTTACGTTGATGAATGCATGAAATACTTATCAAATGTGCTCTTGCCTGCTACCAACAAGCTTCCTGTCAGTCACTATGAGGCCAAAAAACTGATCAGCAAGTTAGGATTGAACTACAACATTATTCACACTTGTCCTGAAGGTTGTGTGCTATATCGTGGTGAAAACGAGAACTTGACGGAATGTCCAAGTCTGGGCTGTGGGAAGTCAAGATTTATAAATGGTTCAGCAGTAATCCCAGCGAGAGTAATACGGCACTTTCCGTTGATACCAAGGCTACGTCGGATGTTTCGGTCCCCAGCTATAGCGGACCTTCTACGTTTTCATTCTGATCATCCCAACACGGAAGAGGGTACAATGAAGTTTGTTGCAGATAGCCCCGCTTGGAAGCATGTCCATACCAACATAGACCCTTCATTTGGACATGACGTGAGGAACCTGCGATTTGGAATGTCCCTGGATGGTGTGAATCCTTTCACACACAATAGTACAAGCCATTCAACATGGCCGGTGTTAATCCTTATTTACAACTTGCCACCTTACTTGGTCACGAAGAAGTTCTTCATTCAATTAGGTATACTGGTGTCTGGGAAATTGTCACCTACAAATGAAAACATTGATGTATTCATACGACCATTAATCGAAGAGCTCCAGGAACTTTGGTCAAGAATTACAGCCCAAGACTTTTCAAAGCCCCCAGGAGAAAGGTGTTTCACATTAAGAGGTATCTTGATGTGGACAATATCAGATTATCCTGGATATGGCTTAATTTCGGGTTTGTGCACGCATGGCTACAAAGCGTGCACTGTTTGTGGGCCTGCCACTGATGCTCGACTAGCTAAATCTGGCAACAAAGTGGACTCTCAGAAGAAGGCAAAGGGGAGGAAGATAGTATATGCTGGCAGTCGGAGGTGGACCAGTAGAAGCCATCCATATCGTAGGGACCTGCAGTTTGATGGACAAGTAGACTTCAGACCACCTCCGATGAGAATGAGTGCTGACGAAACATGTCGTCTTGGTTTGGAACGTGAAGCCTATTTAGCAGGAGGTGGAAGAAAGGGTGCCAAAAATGATCCAGTTCATGAACATGGTGTAAAGCGATGCAGTGCGTTGAATGATCTTCCATATTGGACGGTGAGAAGAATATGCAGTTACGACTCACAAATGTGTGCGTTTCAGATATTGTTGTATTTTCCTGAGTAATAAGCAGAGGTTGTATGTCTTCACATGTTTTTTTGATATGCTTGAGTCTGTACTTGTATGTTCAGACGTACTTACATGGCGGTACTGCATACACCATGGCGGATTGCAATTTGAATATCAAGGCATTCTATTACTTTTGAGGCTCATCTTAGTCACTGAACTCTGAAGAGAATAGAAATGTACACATTATGTGTCAAAGCAGAGGGTCTTCGATGTTGGGCAGTACTAGTTGTCACTGCCAAAGTGAGTACTGTTTAACGACGGAACAGGGAAAGTGTTTATAAGAAAAGCAGATTTGTCTTAATAATCCATATGAATTAGTATATGCAGAGAGTGAGAGGCAATGAGAGTGAGAATTAACGTTGGCTATGTCATCAGTGATCACCACTTTTAAACAATTTACTAATACGAGTACGCAGACGTCATGCTTGGCAAATTGAACACGGCGTGTGGGACTTCAAACATGTTTTTCCTGGCTAAATACTATTGGGATGGTCAGGAAATTCTGTCTTCATGTTTTGAAGAGGATAGTGCGTAGTACAGGCATTCTATGTCTTCAAAATTGAAAATAGTATTTGACAGACTAGAATACTTAGTTTGCAGTGTCCAATGTCATGAACGAAGCAATCATTCTAAATTACTGAAACATGAATACTGTGTACAATTGAGTTTCACTTATGCATATATGATGCAGATCCTGTTGTATAACGTCATTATATATAAAGAAGGCAGTTGTACATATTATATGTCCTGTACAAAACAAAAGACGATGTCAATGCCTATAAGGAAGGCTAGCAGACGTAAATAATTGTAGTCCATCAATTAAGTGAGAAAATAATGCTTGTAATTGAAAACAGACTACTGTGTGCCAATGACTGGAAGGGCTAGAAGTCACTTCAATACAATAAGAGCAGTGAATGTGTCTTGGACTGCTATAGTTGTTTTGAAAGACAAAATTCTGTTACAACAACTCAAATGTTCAGTACTCAGACATACTGAACAACTACTGTTGGTGAACGACTGTGTCTTCCAAGTTTCTTGTTTCATGTGTTTCAGTCGAAGAGAACCAAAATAAGATAAATTCATACTATGCAGACATGGAAAACTTCTACAAATTCTGTTAGTAACAGAACAAAGAAATGTACTAATCTTATAGTATGTTCGAAAGGAGAGCAAACTATTAGCGTCCTCCAATGCCTTCTACGCTGCGTCTGAGGATGAATGTCACTGTGCCATGAAAGTATTGTACTTGTAGTATGTTACTGAATTTTGTTGTATGTGAAGTTCTAGAGCTTCTGGTGAAGGCAAATAGTCTTCCAAATAATTGAAATCTGTAATGTGCTCTATATTTCTGATGCATTACACCATGTGGACATGCTGTCTGTGCTTGCAGAAACTATTGTGCCGACATTTGCTGGATCCTATGCATTGTGAGAAGAATCTTTGTGAAAACATCACAAAGACGATATGGGGAGGAAAGGATTCTATTGGTAGCAAGCAAGACATGGAGGCCATGAGCATCAGACAAGATTTATGGCTACAACCTCCTCGAAACAGCAAGGATGAATTCCACATACCTACAGCTCCATATATTTTGAGTGGAAGTGAGAGGACAATAGTCATGGACATTATAAAGAAATTGAAGACTCCGAGCAATTATGTAGGTGCAATCCACAAGTGCTTGGAAGAGGGCAAGCTGCGTTACATGAAGTCACATGACTTCCATGTCCTCATGCATCAAGTACGTCATGTTGTGTTTGAATGTAAATTTCATTTTTGCAGGTTGCTTCATAAAAATATGTCGGTGATGGGGAAGCTCAATTTGCAATACAACCTAGAGAGAGTATTTATGAAAGAAGACAGTGTATCATGAAGTCATTAGTGTTCTCGTAGAAGAATCAGAATTCCATAGTTCAGTAGGAATGACTTTAAGTCATTTCAATATTGTATTTCAGGACCAATAGTTTCTACAGAAGCACATATATAGTTTCTTGGGAAAATAAGATTATGAACTGTAAATGTCTGTGCAGGTACTACCACTAGCACTTCGCAACGTTCTTAGTGAAGAAGTGCGGCAAGCAGTCATCAAGGTCAGTCGAGTTTTCCAGAGATTATGTGCAAGAGAAATCAAAATAGCGGACAGAGATGCAGATCTGAAGGATGCAGCTGACGCTTTGTGTCTACTGGAGAAAGAATTTCCTCCCACATTCATGGATATAATGTCTCACCTAATGATCCATTTAGTACAAGAACTTTATATCTGTGGACCAGTTCATTGTCGATGGATGTACCCAATAGAGAGGTACATGAAAACTTTGAAAGAGTATGTTAGAACGTATGCAAGACCAGAAGCGAGCATGGCAGAGGGGTATGCAATGTCTGAAACATTGGGATATTGCACAGAATACCTACAACGTTTCCAAGCAACGTGTCGTCGTGTCTGGGATGATAAGGAGGAGCAAAAAATGAATGACGAAATGCTGCAAGGAAGTGGTTGGGCACGTGAAATGTCAGACCAATTTCGAGCATGGGCTCATGATTTTGTGCTCTCCAATTCAACAGACTTCGAGGAATGGCGAAAGTGAGTTCAACTTCACTTTTGCAATGTTTTCAATACTTATTGGTTGAATTAACTATTCTGTGTAAGAGTACATGCTTAATTACAAATGCAAGGAATTGTCATGTGTGTTCCCAAAGGATATGTTTCCGCAACAGTGGGATAAGGAAACTGTGTTTTCCAGTAACAGATTGTTAGGAATAGTGCAAAGAAAAAGAGACAGATTACAAGTGATGATTGAGGATACAGAATATAAAAGCATGCATATGCTACAACGATGTGAATGTGTCACACAGAGTACATAGACATGGAAGTAGGGCATTCACTTTTTTGCTCATGAACAGGATATACACACTTGCATGTGAAGAGAGGGCAGCATGTAAGCACGCTTTCCGCCGAGAGTACGTACATCGATATGGACGGCATTCTAGAATTCCATATCCAGAGACCTGCACAGCATTGCCAAAATTTGCTGACTGGTTGCATGTGGAAGTGGAGAAAGCCTGCCAACAAGAGAACAAGCCTTCTATAGATGTGATAGAGGCCTCCAAGCTTCCTGAGACGAAAGCAACTTCTTACAGAGCCATGTATGCTCATGGAATGCACTTGCGTGTGGAAAGTGCTGAAGAGGAGAAAGTGACATGCGATAGTGGCATTGCAGCGTCAGTATTGTGTCGTAAAAGAGGGAGGTCTGCGGAAGAGGTTCCATACTGGGAAACCATGGAGTACGTGGGATCAATTCAGGAGATCTTGGAAATAGACTACCGCAGTCATTGCTGTGTTTTGCTTGTTTGTTCATGGGTACCAGCGAAATTGGGAGCAAGCAATGCAACTGTGGTGCACGACAAGTATGGTTTTACAGTAGCTAATTTCTCCAATCGTCTTGCTTTGGGAGCTAATTCCTTCGCATTTCCCAGACAATGCCAACAAGTATTTTTCTCAGATGACTTACAACGAAGAGTAAGTCATGCTGGAGACTGGAAGGTTGTTTGTGGAACAGAAGTGCGAGGGCGGCGGGTGGAGGGTTTAGCAGCAAAGGCTGACATAGACATTCTCGCTCCAAGTAGGGATGTACACTTTGAGGGGCTCAGAGTTCCTAACTAATGGATACGACAATACTTCTGTCATGTTTACTGCTGAGAAAAAAACGGCAACAACATCAACACTGCAAATGCTGGCAGGTACGTTGTGCTACACTAGCACAAGAGCATGCTCATGTCTTTTTCACAGTACAAGTCATTTATCAGAAGTTGCAATGTTCCCTATACAAAAAGAAGCCCATTGTTATCATGACGCAATGCACTATGGGATTGCTCATGAAGATTATCGTAGTGAGCAACTCATTTCCAAGCAAAGTGCACGGTAGGGGAAGAAGTAGTGAAGGAACTTTGTAAGGCATGCTAACTTTTGTTTCAAGAAGACAAGGCATTTCTTGGAGGAAAAAAGCACTTCCATTTTCAGCTTCTGACGTCTAGAAGAAAAGTTCTGTTTGCCAACTGCCATGTATGAGGAATACGAGTTCTAGAATTGTTGATGTCTTTTACAGCAAGCTATACAAGGCCTGGAGACTTGTGGAAACTTTTTCTCTGTTCTGAAAGAAGAAGAACATTCAATCATGTAGTTCAAAGTGTAAACCAGTGAATCGTGTTCTTGGTAAAAAGAAAAAACTTGAGATTACCAAATTTAGAACTCTACATACAATCGTATAGACCTGATTGTATCCAATTTCTACTGAGGGAATGTCAAGGAGTACATGAAGTAGAACATGCCGTTTGTCAATTATTTTTTGTTTGCATTGTTCAAAATTTCGAATTGTGTACGACTTCAGGGTCATTACTTCTGTTATTATACGAAAACCTCTTCTACAATCATTAGAAATTTAGTATCATCAAATTCATTGCCGAATATTGAGATTATTTTTTCTAAATATGTTACTGAATGTTCAGAATCTCAAGTTCCGGAATTATATGTTATAATGTACATACGTAATTCAGTGCATGCAATCCACAAAAAATATATGTTGTAACCTGTTGAAACAAGTAGAACTCATTGTCTAATATACGACAATTACTTGTTCCATGTACTAGAAGAAGATAAAGTCTTACGTTCAGAACAATTGATTTATGTTTTCTAGAACCCGATTATGTCAGGAAAAACATGTTAGCATTACACAAAACGTATGTTAAAACATGCCGAATAGCATTTAAATAATAGAAGTGCTGACAGTTTCGAAGAAGTTCACAATCATGCACGTGTCTACTATTCATTCCTCAGACGACAACATACATTCAGCCGTCACGAATGCAGTCGTTGGACATTAAAATCGTCATCCATCCAATGCAAACGTGGCAGAATATACTGCCACCACAACATCCATGTTCACTGTAACAAGGCAACAATGAATTTTATATCACATGACTAGTAATTTATGTTTCATGTAATCGTCTACGCTACTCTTAACAGAAACTACAAAGTCTAACACTATGATTTCATTTAAATGATGAACACTGTTGGCTCCAACAGACTCTCCAGCACAACAGCACCGGTCGGCCAAGCCTAACATTCCAAAGTGCACATTTAACACAAAAACATTGGCGGAAACAGTCATTCCAGCTCCATTTTCTTCTAGTGATATTGTATTTTTGGCACCTTTTTTGACCATGTCTACTATGAAGTTCCTCTAAAAACATGGTACATTTTTTTAGATTTCCTCATATTTTTGCCATGTCAATTTTGAAGGATTTTTCTAAACATCCACAATAAATATGCTTGATGTTCAACTAAACATTTGTCCACATTTGTGGACTTGTCAAAGAAAACACAACTTCCTTCTAATAGTGTATCCTTTAAGGAAAAAATATTAATGATAACTAATGAATTATTTCAAACTTCAATAAAAAAATTCTCTTTTTAGTGCATACATTCCTTTTTATTGGTATATATATATTGTATACTTATTTTATAGTATTATTCAATGCATTTGCTACCTACATTGCTACATTGTATAAAATTCTTTATACAAAAAAACAAGAAGCAATCCTATAAGTAGAGATATTTTTTTAATACCAATTAACCCCTAAAGATCTATGTGTCAAGAATTAGTAAATACTCATGAAATTGTCAAGAATCAACACTCTTTCAAAAAATGACTATTAATCGAATTTTATTTCATTTTTAGAATTTGTAATAGTAGGATCTTATTCTTTACTATTATTAGGGTCAAATATTTTAAAAAATAGGTTCAAGGACAATGCATGTGTGAGAACAAAGTTTGCAAAGTATAATAAAAAAAAAAATTCAAATTTTTGATAATATAGCTTTATCAAACTTTTGAGGCCTATAATTCAAATTTCCTTTACAAAGAAGATTTATGGACTTCAAATTTGAATAGGGTCTTAACCCCTAAAGTCCTTAGGCACTTTTAAAGATTTCTTTTGTCCAAAAATATTGAAAAATACTATTTTTACTCTGTTGATTGAAAAAACATACGAGATGAATTTTTGAAAATCTAACTGTAGGATCTTGTATTACATTTATATGAAAGATGTGATTAAAATTTTATAAAGTTTGATCATACAAATTGAAATATAAGTGCATTGAAAGTGAAAAGTGTTTTTTTGGCCTTTATAAAAATTTCAATGGCTCTAATTACCTCTTGTGGATAATTTTTACACTATGAACTTGGAATTTAATTTAATTTTTTTAATTTTAGGCACATCTCTACTAGTTTTCAAGTCAAACTAAGGCATGGAACACATCCTATAAAATCTTACAAAGCAACTAATATGTCTCAAGATTTGATAATACTTTATTTGATTTTTGAAGCCACTTTCTCACCACATAGTTCTAAAAACCAGTTATCCAAACGGTGGATCAAATTACATAATCATAATTGATAAGGCACAAAAAGAATTGAAAAATTCCTAAATTCTTAATTTCTATGGTATTTTTTAGCATCATGATAGCTCTTGTGAAAGGGTAGCTGTTTCAGACTTGCCATTGATCCTGGAATGTTTCCCAACATTCCCAATACATTCCTCTTGGCAAGACCAAGAGCAATTGGTAAGGCCTAAGAAGACTGTGATCTAAAGTTTGCATGAATGTATGGAAAATCTTTCCTAAGACCTACTCCAGGATGTAGCTTGACAAATTTGATAGCTAGTAGAGCCCTTTTGTTCAATTGTGTACAAAAAGAGAGATAAAAGATTTTGTACCACATTATGTATTAAGGGTGATTGCAAGAAAGACTGAACGATTTTGGTAGCATTTGGTCAAAAACTGCGTTTTTTTTGCCTAGTACTAGGAGTACTACAAAATAGAGCAATCTAAGCCGTTGATCTGAAAAATCAACGGCTGATAGTACTTTTGAGTACCTTATAATATTGAAATAGTACTACTTAAAAAAAAATGACAGTTTGTCACAAAAATTAGATAAAATTAAGTATAAATTAATAAAAATTAGAAAATCATGAATAAATAAAAACTAAAAATTGGCCATTTATAAAGACTTAATAGTAATTACATTTCACCAAAAACTACAAGTTGAAACCATCATGAAAGTTTGAAGTGCTATGCACAAGGGACCCCTATTTGCATGCATGTTGAGGACAAAGAATCGTGTTTTTTTGAATTCCCTTTGGTGGGCATATGCCCATCTAGTGTGGGAATAGGCCACAAAAAAGTCAAGTGAACATCATGTTTTTTAGATACTTCACAGTACTAAAAACCCCTAAACCACAAAGTGTGACAAATTAGCTAAATTGATATTTAATTATAAAATTATTTTTCAATTTTTTTGAAAAATAACAAATCTCATGTTTTCTAAGTTAGCAATCTTCCATAAAAATTTCAAGTCCATTGGCTTCAATTTCCAAAAGTTACAGCTACAACCAACTGCGTCACTTCAATTGTGACACCTCATAGGACCGGTCTTTCTTGCAATCACCCTTAAGACACGGGTATTAATTTAGAATTTAGGACTTTGTATTTAGTTGGTGACAAGTGTGGTTCACCTTTGGGAGTGTAAATGTTGTTTTTTACCCTTGCAATTGAATTTATCAATTTGGCAAAAAAAAATTTGTAAGGATTTGATTACAATATGTTTATATCTTGATTACAATACTACAAACCTTCAATGCACAACTTTTTACTCCTTGGAAAAATACAACCAACTGTAAAAGTCAACAATCAATAATTAGAATATGTTGAACTTAATTACATGTTGTGCTCTAAGACAAGAGGTCCTAAATACATCTAGAAACATTATTTAAAAGTATCTATTTAAAAGTATGTAATAGAAAAAATTGAAATGAATTATGTAGGGGTTTAAAATGGCATAGAGGTGTTCTCTAATTTTAATTATAAATAGTTGATAGCATGTCTAGCAACAAAATATACATGGGAGTGACTGAAAATAAAATAAGATGTTCTATGCTTGTATGTAATCATTGGGGTTATATGTAAATTTGTACCTATCAAATTTACAAGTTTTTTTATTGAATTATTTACAGGGATCATAGTGTTTAAAAAGAATTTAAAATAGTATCAATATTTAGGTAAAAATGGAGATAATAATAATAAAAATCTATACCTTGAATTTATTTATTTAGTTTAGTTTTATTGTTTGATATACTAAAAGCTAAGAAAACGTGAGTCCCCAGGCCACATTTTTGATACCATTAGAAAGCTCTCTGCAAAAAAGGATACATGGGCTTTGTTTCATGGCATTTGGACATACGGTGTGAAAGTTATGGATTTTTGAATTATTTTTGAACTAAAAATTGAATTAAATTATCTTTTATTTTGAAAAAACATAACTTTCACATTGCCTATCGAAATGCCATGGAACAAAACCCTTGCACTCTTTGTGCATGAAGCTTTTTATTTGTATCAAGAGTGCAAACCCTCACACTGCAACAAAGCCTTTGCATTCCTTTGTATATAAAAGATATTGAATTTCAAATTTTTTAAAAATTAAAAAATTAAAAAAATACTTTTATTTTTATTTTGGTTGTAGCAATGGCACATGGCACACTAAAGTGAAATAATCCAATTCTGTTCACTACCAAATTCCATCTAGAAAAACTTTTGGCCCAATTTCATCAGGAAAAACTTTCAAATTTGTTCATTTTTATGGCAATTTAGTACATTACTGTCTACAAGGGGTAACACATCGATCATTTATTGTTGTGAAATACTTAAGTGCCATTAGGTAATGGAAAGGTGGTTATGGGTTGTTTATAGGACGTTTATGACTCCACTCTATTGGTAGTTTGTTATTTTAGGGCAATCCACTTCATAAATTCACAGAAATTACAACTTAATTAGAAAGTTATAGTTCTACTTGGGTTTGATTTGTGAAACAAGCACACAAAACCCCCCCACCAACATTCCCTATCCCTAAAAAATTATGCCAACATTCCCTATTCCACCCTTCAAACAACCATGACTTGTGCTTCATTGATTTGTGGGAGTACTATTATTTGGCCTTGTTACAACATTCCCTATTCCACCCTTCAAACAACCATGACTTGTGCTTCATTGATTTGTGGGAGTACTATTATTTGGCCTTGTTACAACATTCCCTATTCCACCCTTCGAACAATCATGACTTGTGCTTCATTGATTTGTGGGAGTACTATTATTTGGCCTTGTTACAGTTCTTTTAGTTTTTTTTTGACTTCTCCCTACCTCTACCTCTACTTCAGTAGATGTAATTAAATTTTAAATTTTAAAAAGAACTACAATAGTGGGTGCTTGTCTTCCTTTACTCTCCTTCATCCTAATGGAGATACAGTATAGGGAAGGCACTTGTGGAGATGCTCTAATAGTCTCATCTACCGTTGAAATTGAAATTTAGGAGCCAGCAAAGTTGCGCAGGGAGAATTGACCCCCTCATTGCCCCAGTCAACTTAGGTTTGAAAGAAAAGCCCCCTATTTTGTGCCAATTTTTTGGTAA
Organism: Rhytidiadelphus loreus; assembly: GCA_947034895.1. Lineage (NCBI taxonomy): Eukaryota > Viridiplantae > Streptophyta > Bryopsida > Hypnales > Hylocomiaceae > Rhytidiadelphus > Rhytidiadelphus loreus. Next base: position 47,074,657 of record OX344761.1, on the reverse strand, counting down.
TTCTTACATCTCACTAGAGTAATTTGGGACCTCTGATTGCAAATATGAATTCAGAATTTAAAAAAAAATTAAGCCTTGCAAATAAAAAATTCCAGGGTTTGCCCTGGAGGGGCAATGAGGGGGTCAATTCACCCTGGCCGGCAAAGTTCTGCAATCCCGCCACAGGATTGGGGAAGTAAAATCTGAAACAAAAATGACAACAGTCAAGTTATAGTGGAGCCGCCAGGTTTGGAACCCGGAACTTCATCCCCGAAGGAATGGATTGCCAAGTAGGAGTTTGGTTAGCGCATCAGCTCTGGTGGAAAGTGTGGAGAAGAGGTTTATATACAGTTACCCGAACAACGATTGAAAGGGTAATCAGCTACTGTAGTAGTACTCACCGTGCAAGACTCGTCGCGGTCGATGATGTACCTGGGGCAAAATCTAGTTCTTCGCCTTCGTTGGTGTCGGTGTTGTCCTGTGGTTCCCGGGGGTGCGTGCGTGCGTGCGTGGGCCGTGGGGTGTTTGGGAAGCTGCTGCTGTTGCTTCCCCTCCCCAGCATCCTCATCAGCCCTCCTCTCTCTTGTGTCTGCTGATGCTAAGGAAGGGTCATGCCACTCACTACCCTGCGCTAATCGAGTTTGGCTAGCTTGTCTCTATGACCGACGCCACCGCCACCCTGCATCCTGCTCCCACCGATGTTAACATGGATCCCCACCCCGACCCGTCTTCCTCCTCCGAGGTCGATGGCGACCACCCGCGGGATTCCCCTTCCCATGCCCCCAACCGCCCGGACCCGGATCCCGACGCCAATCTCGCCCTCGACCACGTCTCGGAAGCTAGCCAGCGCGCTCGCGACCGCGAGGAACACCTTGTCCAATCATTGACCCTGGCTGTGCCCACCAATGACACCGCCGTCCAAGAGCGCCTTCGCCACTTCGTCCATCCGGTCTCTCTGCCTGGTGAGCGCGAGATGGAGCGTCGCGATCGCCTGCACACTACTATCATGGCCAAGCTGGACGCGGACGGCGAGCCCGACAAGCTGACCCGAGCGCAGGAGGTCGTGCCCGAGGTGTCTTGCACGGAAGGCTCCTCGGAACTTCTCCTGTGCCGCAAGGAGGTATTGCGATTTTCCTTGTCGCGCTCCCAGGCTCGCATGGAGAGGGTCAAGCGAAAGCGAACAGAGTCGGACGAGGACGAAGACGCGGAAACGGAGCAGGTGCTGCAATGCATGGTGAACACGTCTCTGGATTGCAGTGAGATCGGGGATGGCAGGCCGCTTTCATCCTGCGCCTTCTCACCGGACGCATCCTTGTTGGCTACTGGGTAAGGGTCGTCTCGCATTGTCCTGGCTGAAGTCTAGGGTTTGGGGTACATGGTGGGCATACCCAAAACTTCGCTTGGAGTTCGCTGCATGCCTTCGCAACATGCTTTCTGGTCTGGTAGTGTGCGTATGTCACTCATGGGCGCATCAGCCTAGTGCGTCTCCAGCGGGATTGCACTCCAGCATTAAGATCAGCTACCCCCCGCTGAAATGCAAGGCTGGAAGAGCTGGAACGGAATCTTGTCACGCTCCATTTTGAGCCAAAATCTCCCCAAAGCATTATCATTTCGTTATCTCCACTGTGTTACTCGGTGATTTAGTTTTAAAATTTGGTCAAAGATCAGCTTTCTGTTTCGATGGAAATGCAATCGTATGTTCCAGCTGCCCCCCTCGTAATTGGAAGTGCAGTCAGAAAAATGAAACGTGCTCTAACTGTTCCTGGTTTTGCCTGTCTAGGTCCTGGACAGGTGTGTCTAAACTCTGGAGCGTGCCCCACTTAAAGCGCGTGGCTTTCAAAGGTCATCACACAGAACGTGTTACCGATGTTGTGTTCCACCCTGGCGCTTGTAAGACCCTCGAACCTGGGGCAGGGAATGTTGCAACAGCCTCTGCCGATCGGACTGCAATTTTGTGGAGTCTCGAAGGGAAGAAACTACAATCCTACGAAGGTCATTTGGACCGGATTGCCAGGATCGCATTCCACCCTTCAGGTGCCTACCTTGGAACTGCAAGTATTGATAAAACGTGGAGGCTCTGGGATGTGAGCACGGGTATTGAGCTTTTGTTACAGGAGGGGCACAGCCGTAGTGTATATGGCATTACATTTCAGCAAGATGGGGCATTAGCAGCATCATGTGGGATGGATGCATTGACTCGCGTGTGGGATTTGCGAACTGGGAAGAGTATACTGGCTTTGGAAGGTCATGTCAATTCAGTAAGTGAAGGATGACCTGCACAGATGGGATGCTTGTTATCTGCATGAATACCTTCCTGATTTTCATTTGCGCCAGGTTTCTCAACATCTTATGATCTTTCTCTGTCCGTGTAGTCTGTCCGTCTCAGGACTGAGTAGTCCTCCTGACTCCATTCTTAGCCATGAATGCACTCTCGAGTTTAAATCATGAATATCACTCCTCTCACTTACCGAAGTTGGGGCTGGGTTCCTCTTGGACAGGTGTACGGCGTTGATTTCTCGCCCAATGGGTACCATTTAGCGACGGGGAGTGAGGACCACACATGCAGAGTGTGGGATTTGCGAAAGGAGCTGTGTCTGTGCATCATTCCTGCGCATAATAATCTAATCTCTCAAGTCAAGTTCGAACCTTCAGAAGGTTACTTCCTGGTGACAGCCTCGTTTGATAACACATCTCGGGTACAATCTTTCTATCTGCAACTTTATCGCTTGTGCTCTCATCTACTGTTATTTTCAGGAAGTTGGACATTTAGTGCTTACTTGGTCTAGCGTGAAAATCATTCGTAAAATGATCTCAGCTCATCATTTTTAAATATCTCCTAACTTGATGTATTTTGGAGTGTTTCAGCACTGATGGTTCTTTACACTTTTTAACAAGAGTTAATGTGAAACTGGGTTGCAGATATGGTCGGCCCGTGATTTTAAACCAGTGAAGACTCTGGTGGGTCATGAAAGTAAGGTAGCCGGAGTTGATGTGTCACCAGGTAAGATATTCAAGCATGCTTTGCGGTTTAGATATTCTCTTCCCATGTGAAAATATGCTGGTCATTACACAAGTGTCTGGTTGCATTTTTAGTAGACTGCCCTGTGCCTGTGAACTGTTTGTTTGTTTAAGTCATTGGAGATTAGGCATGTAATGTAGGAGAATCTAGCTCGTGATCGATTTTGTTGATTAAACTAGATGCCTCTGAAGCCGAAGTGTTCTGTCTTTTTGGACATCGCCGCTGCATTGTAGAATTCCACAACTCGAAGGTCTGCAGAGTTTGTGTGCCTGGGACATTTTGGGTCGTTAGAGTTTATTAATAGTTCAAATATTGCGTTGAGGGGCAGAGGCACATCTAAAAAGCAGGGCATAATGCCAACGCTCGTGCCATTTGTTATATGTGATCCACCCTAAACTCTCTCCTACGGCAAGTTCCTAACTCAATGTGTTGCTGGTTACAGATGGAAGGCGCATTGGGACTGTGTCACATGATCGTACAATTAAATTGTGGTCTCATTACAATTCTTAGTTTGCAATTTTGACGGTGACGTGCCTATTTAGGTGGAATCTTCACTTGAGATCCTCATGTGATATGTTGGAGTACTAAAACTCTTATCGTCAAGAACATGTTCTGGTCAATCAAAGTGCGAGTAAACTACCTACGTGGGTACCTCTTTCTCCATCTTGTGATTTCCCGCGATTACTAGTTTGGAATTTCCTTGTGAACACTGCAGAAATATGTAGTTTTATTTGCAAATTGGGGCATTTTAGATTCCTATTTTTGTTTGTTGTTTACTATGGTAGTTTTTTGCTTTGGTAAACATAGTCATCTGACTCACCGATTTTTGTCCTTTACATGGCACAGGTATTTTGTGCACTTACGCTATTTGAAAGGAGATTGACAGGTCCAGTGTGTTTCAGATCAAAACCTCGCTTGAAGCTGATCTTTTAGGTTAGACCCTTTATGTTTTGCAACTACGCTATAAGGGACCCTGTCCTTGCAGCCCTTGCTCGCTTTTCAATATGCTGTGGTTGCACTCAATTTCCTCACCTATGTCGGTGCAAGGCAATGTTGTGGTTGTCAATGCAAAGCCTCAGTCTTCCCCTTGGTTCAGAGTTCACAAAGTCCCAACATTCAATTGTTTTGTAGTTTCAATGTTGATTACATTGTGGTATTCGAACATTGAGTTTTGTCAAAAATGTTGTTGTGTCGTGACTGCGCAATTTTATGTTTGAGATGCAAAGGAGCATCGTTGGAGAGGTGCTCGCATTCAATTGTAGTTTTCTCGGATTCAATTGTAACCGTTGTCTCCAAGGCAAGAATGTTGATCAATGCATTCCTGTAGCCCTCCTTCCTCGACTGATCAGATCCATTTGCCGTAGCTCATTCCAGACACTTTGATGGAAGGGATTTCAAAATGAAGATGAACCTGCTACTAACTGGTATCAATGTGAGTGATTGTCATCATGAATGAAGTTGCTTGCAAGTTGAGGGCATCGATTAGGAGTTAGAGAATCATGTACGCAAGCTAAAGCAGCAACCACTCATGCGCACAAATCATGCACACAATCATGGAATCTAGTTTGTATGCAGTGGCTGCTTCTATTTTAACTTAGTTGGCTAACATTTAACTTTAGAATGTGTAATCTTGTTGCGTTATTGCTCAGTCTTCATGTGTTATTCTTATCATATAGCCACTAATGTATCCAGCCCCTTTTCTTTTCTTTTTAACTTTTTGACAAAGTTCCAAGATGGTGGCGATCACTTAAAATTTGGTGAAGCATTGTATTTCTACATTCGTCCATCTTTTGAACCAAAAAACACTTTTCAATCACTGAATAAAAGAAAATTGGTTAAAAAGTGGCAACAAACTTGTGAAGTTTTTCACTAGAAAACTTCAAATTTAAAAAAAAAACTGTGATGAAATTGCCAAATTGTGGCCATGAAAACAAAATTATAGACATGTGATATGTGCTAACGTGATATTTTCCATCCAATATGTAGATGAATGTTGGAATTTTGGAGCACCATTATAATATTTTATATTGTCACTTTGGTACTTATAATTTTTTTTTTTAAAAAGCCTTGATTATCACACCTAAATTCAAAAGAGTGACATTGGTGTCATATTTCTTTCAAGAATGTACTGTATATCATTTTTTTTTGTGTTTTTTTGTGTTTGGTTGTCATCTTTTATACACTTAGGTACTGAAAGTTTATAAATTGCCTTTGGAGCCATTCAAATTTTTGGTACAATGTGGATTATAATTGGTATTCTTTTGGTAAGCATAATTATCATTGCATCCTTATGCAATCCCAATAAAGCGAACCCAAATTTTAGTTTCAAAAAAACAAAACTCCATTTAAAATTTGTGATTTTATGTTATCATTGATTTAAATCATTGGTGATGAATCTTTAAAATTTGATTGCATAGATATGTAGGAAACATCTATATTTACATCTTTCCTTCTAACAAGCATCTCTAAAAAAACTTCAAAACTTCATCTATAGAGATTTCAATATTAGGGTGACCATATCCAAAATTTGCAAAATAGATATCTCTTTTTTGTAATTAGATTTGTCTATTTGCACCTCACATGGTAATTATATTTGTATGTTTGAGTATGATGGTTCAATTACTTTGCCAAAATCAAGTTAAAATATAGAAATATCCATTTCTTTAAAGTTTAGTCATATGAAATTTTTCATTAAACTCTTCATTGATCATATTTTTGTTACTAAAGGGGTTATTATTTAATATGAAAGATGCATATATGAATGTTTCCTATGTATCTATGCAATCAAATTTAAAAAATTCATTTCCAATTTTATTCAATATTATATTATATAAAAATATGAAAATTGACTTTAAATTTCACCAAAAATGGAATCTTTAAATGACTCCAAAAGGTAGTTTGTAAGCTTTCAATACTTCACTGTACATTTGCACCTTCATTCTACTTTTGCATTGACTTTATTTTCACCTTAATTGACTTTGAAAAATATATATATATTTGAAGAAAAACATGACGGATGCAGAAATTTTATTAATATACATGAATGTAGAAACCTAATAAATGTATATGCATGTTTAATAATAAATAATACCTGTGAATGTTGAAATAATACATCTTTGTATTTAGGAAATAATTTGAGTGAATGAAGGAAAAACATATGAACGTAGAAATATTAATTTTTGAAATTAATACATCAAAGTAGTCATAAACATATTTCAATATTACATCACATGTACGAGTTGCATTGGTGTAACCCAAGGCATTTATCAAAAGAGTTACACCAATGTAACTCCTATAGGAATGCACATATTTATCAATGCAATTTCACCTATAGATTGGGTTTTCATATATAGGCTAGAAGATGGAAATGTACTATAGATGTAGGAATACCCGATGATGTAGGAGTACACCTAAATTTCAAGAATTTGCACCACTGTATTAACAATTCTTTTAGAAATGTACGTTATTCTTTTGGTGTTTTCATGTAAAGATTGCTTTTAGCTTCTATGCATTTACACCTTTACTATTCTATCTTGTTGAATAGTAAAGAAAATACATGCATATTGTATTATAGTTAATACATGTGAATGTTGAACTAATATATTTACATATTTAGAAAATAATTTTAGTAAATGAAGAAACAATACTTGAATGTAGAAAATATTAATTTGTAAAAATGATATATACCTTGAGATGGTCATAAAGAGAATTATTAGTTTTCAAAAGAGAATTCATGACTCTCATATACCATCTCTATACATTAGTTTTAATAACTGTAAATAGAAAAAAAAATTAGACATTAACGAAGTTGAGGAATGAAAAGTGGTAGTGGAAACAAACAATTGGAGCTTTAAGCCCTAAAGTCCCAAGACCATTCTTCTATCAAAAATCACTCAAAATTGTCATTTTCAATGCAAACAACAAAAAATTTAAGCGTTTTTCTTTTTGGCATATTGAACCACAGGATCTTCTATGAGAATGTCTAAAAGAAATTTCAGAAACTTTAAATGTATTGAGCACAAGATATAAGTGTTTAAACTTTAAAGTAAAGAAAACAAATGTATTTGTTTGTAGCTTGCCTAGATTGTAAGACTTTGAAATTTTGCACTACAAATTATAAATTAAACTTTTTTATGTTAAGGAATAGAATTTAGAATTGGAATTTATTTTATTATAAAATGATGATTTTCATTCTTTAAAAAATGTTAAGTTGAAGCATGCACAAGATAGAAGGAAAAACTAAATTGTTGATAGCTCTAAGATGAAATTGAAACACACAATCAAAACAATGATATTGTTCTAGAAAGCATGATAAACCATGTGCATTTTTTTTTTAATTAATTGTTTAATTGTCCAATCACATTATTTTCTCAAGAATTTGCTAAGTTTGTGTACAAAACAAGAAGCTTCATAACTCACATTACTTATCCAAATGGAATGAATCAAATCTTTCCACATAGACAAAAATATAATCTATAAGAAATAATGTACTTTAAATAATTTTAAGCCAAGTTTTTTTTAACTGCCCACCTTCGCCTATTTGGGTTTTTTTAATGTGACAACTTTTGCTCTAGGGCACAATTTGAAATAAGAATTATATTACCATAAAACTAATCAATTTTCTTATCTTGAAAAAATATCTTAAAATTTTTTGCTAAAAATTGAAATCATAAGTACATGCCTCAAAACCTTCAAGAACATTGTGAGGGGATTTGGAGGACTTTAAGTGTTAAAAAAAGGAAATTAGTATTTTACATTCATCCAAAATTCAAGGGTTGTCAAACCCATTGAGCAAAAGATTTGACTTAGGACTTTGGGTCTTGTAGAACCCAAAGTCTCTTATGTCTTAAAATTTCCTCAAAACAACAATAGTAGGGGTCATTATCGTTTATTTCATTAACTTTTAGGTAGTATAGATCTAATCATTAAAATAAAAAATAAAACCTACTAAATAGAACAATAAGAACGTACTAAGGGTTTTATAGTAGTGTACTATATATAAGTATTTATAATTCCTCTTCAAAGTGAGATCATTAATTGTTCCTAACTAAATGAATATTTCATTTTTTATAAATGAACTCTATGCTAAAGTGAGAAGAATGCATTACAAGTGTAGGAATACACCATCACAACTTCCCAAGGAGTTATACTAGTGTAACTCCACTATATATATACATGTTTCATCTATAGATTGGGTTTCTAACCTTTCCTAAGTTTTCACCTTCAATGAACTTTCTCCTTATCATTTTCACCTTCATTGCATTTTGAAATGTACAACAATCACAACAAATATAGAGAAACAAATAACATATGTGAATGTTGAACAATAAGTATTATATGTGGCAAGTTGAAATCATACTTTTACACATTCATAAAATATTTCAAGTGAAAGTAGAACCAATACATAAATATAGAAAAATCAATTCATGAAAATAATACATTCATGTAGTCACAAAGATATTTCAATATGAAATCATATGTAAAACTACACACTAAATATAATAATGTTACATACAAGAGTGCATTTCATTTACCATCCTTGGGCATTAATATCTCTAACTTTAATTCAAACTAAGATTATTCATTATTAATTAAGTTTCTATATCATTTTTTTCTAAATAAATAATACAACTAAGAGTGATGGAAATGCACTAATTCAACACTTATTGTATTATCATTTTCACCTTTACACCCCCAATTCTCCCCTCCCCTATGTTTTCACTTCTTTTATGGCACTCTCCTTGATTGTATTCACCTTCATTGCATTCTCAAATATACATGTATTACAAAACAAACATGATGGTTATACCAAAATATTAATATACATGAATGTTGGAATAAACACAATATACACATGCATGTTGAAATAATGACTCGAATATTATCTTTACTGAAATGTGGGAAACTACGAACCTTGCTCAATAATGTTGCGTTGAGCAAAATCTTGAGATTTTTGAGCACATTTTGTAATTGATATGAATTTCTTTGTGAATGCAAAATAATCTCTGATCAGTAATGCAGGTTTAGGGTTCATCTCCACCAATATTTAATAAATTAGAGATGATAAACACATAACTTGAACCACTCCCCAATCATACCATCTGAAATGGTACATAACTTAAAGAGTCGGAATCTTCAAACAAAAGAGTCTGGCATTACTGAAAAATGTGCGTAGCAAGAATCAAATGGGTTCAGTCACTCTGCCTTGATGGTATCACAACTTCTCCAAAATTATGCACCAATTAGACTTATCGTAGAAGTGGTCGACAAGTCTGGCGCCTTGCACTTTCGACGCCAACCTTTCAACAAGTAGAAATAGTTGATCAATAAGCTATTTAAAACCATGAAAAACGTCATCAGAGGTTGGCTCTGTAACGACACCCGCTCTCTATCAAGTGAACTCATCGCAAACATCCCAATTACAAAATGTTATTACGGAGTACTTCAGGGTAATGTTTTGTCCAAATTACTCTTAATTCATCCAAAGTAATACTTGAATCTTTAGAAGACAACCTTACTTTAAGATCAATTTGATGAAATTGAGGTAAATGATACATCCGTACAGAGATATAAGAAAAGAATGAGCAAAAATTCATAAAAGTTCAGTCCTTAAAAGTGAGTCACAAAACTAGGCACGAGCAAAGCATAAGGAAGCACATGCATCACAACATTCTGCAAGAGGTAAAAGGCAATGAACAATACCTTTCTAGTTCTCCTTCTACAAAACAATGATAATAACGGTTGTACACCAAAGCCCGCTTGACATCGTCTTTCTTCGCCAGCCCATCAGCGAGAGCAGCAGCTGATGCACCCCCTATTTCTGCACGATGATATGGAAGATGCCAAGGCACAAAATACTCCTGCTGCTCACCCTCGCTTATGTTACTGGCATTGGAACTCAAGCACTCATCTGCAACATCCTGTGATGGGAATTCAGTCTCACTAACCGAAGAAATCTGGTTTTCAGCTTCCTTGATGCTCTTCAGTGAATTCATAGACAAGTTTCTTTGGAATGTGGCCCCCATATCATCAACCCACTCTTCCGTATACTTTAAAGTTAGCGGTGTCCACTTCGTGAGTAGCTTTTTGTCTTCTTGTTCCACCGCCCACACTGTAAAAAGAACTCGGCCTTTCCTGCGAACAACTCTCAGCAATTCCTCTATGGCACGTACTCTGCGCTCTTCATTACTCAAATGGTGCAAAACTGCGATAGAAATGCCAGCATCACAGAACCCCGTCCTATACGGCAAGTGTAATGCATCTGCCACAAATACCTCGTGACCATGCAGGGCACAGATACCTATCAGAGGAGGGCTGATGTCACATCCAACAAAGAAACACTTTCGGTTGAATCCCAAATACTTTCCATTCCCACACCCAGCATCAGCAACGACTGAGCCAGGTTCCAACGACTCCAAGAACAGGGCCACTTTGGGCCACTTTGCGAATCTGGTATCACTGAAATGCGGGGCAATGGCATTATACACCTTGTGTACATAACGTTTTTCAATTTCAGGAATAGCTGGATTAAATTGCTTTGGTTGTCTGGACACCCCAGCAAACATGTCCGGGCTCTCCGAGGAAATCTCATTGCTGAAGCCTCCCTCTTCAAGGGAATCCACAGATGCAAATCCCTTTGCCTCATCTGCAAAATTGTCAGAAGTAAGCGCACTGGAATCTGATGATTGAGAGTCGCAGTGCTCAGTGTACGTGCAATTACAAGGCCCTCGCCTCACCTGCGAAAATAGCATAAGTGATCAGTTTGTAGCAGAAAATGACATTAAGGAGAAGCACCAGCAAAACGAGTAGCAGCAATAAGACAGATAGTATATTCACCTTTCTAAAAGTGAAAGAAACTCGTCTTGTGCCTCTGTCCAGAACTTGGCCTTGCACTATATCAATCTGCAGACGAAAGTCCAGGTCTCAGATCCATTAACAGTTTACCACAATTCTGCCTTGGTCTCAATCAGATAGATGTACTCAACCCAGGATCAAAGTGCATTTTCCCTTATAAAAATGAGAATCATACCTTGTGATGGGGAATATAGTGGTGCCAAGCATAACGTGCCTCCCCAGACAAAATTAGCAGCGATCTCTGAGGAAGGAAAAGAGCTTTGCGTATCACTTCTACAGATTTATTCGGTAAGCAATCACTTTTCTGTTCAATTATCTCTTCAGAGTCTCCACGTAGTTCATCTCTACTCTGTTGTTGGAATACAGATGATTCAAGAGAAGCATCTAGGTTATCATCCATCAGAGAGTCACCTCTATTGATATACTTCCGAAACTCCATTATACAAGGGCCACTTAGTGATAGCGAAAGAATAGAGCCCTCAAATGCTGAATGAGTATCAATGTGCGGTGAGAGTCCAACACCCCTTGGATACTCATTTACCTAAAAATATCAACCAGAAACAACCCATAAGTGAGTATTTACCTCATCAGGCACTCAATTATGCTACTATAATACACGCTCACAAGTTTACTACATGAAGAATCATTGAGAATTTAAATCGTGCATAAAAAATAATGCATCAAGCAGACGTACTTACAGTAAGTTGATCAAAAGGAAGAGTCGACTGCTCGGCAGTTGCAATTTCGGGAACCAAAGAAATCTTGTTGAGAACTGGCTCCAAAACTGAAGGTAGCTCTCCGAGTTTCTGAGTCAAATCCACGTTCCTAGTCTGCAGAGAAACGCCTGAAAATGTAAGAGACCCCCGACTATCTTAGGGTGATTGCAAACCCAGACGGAGGACAATAATAGAGTGCTCACAATAACAACGTCAGAAACTCACACATTATTGGAAATACGAACTGTAGAGTGCATTGAATTGCCTACGTAATTCTTGATACTAAAAAGATAATGTAAAGAACAGAGAGTGGAAGGTTGAACTACATAAGAAAGAGGTAAATTAAGGACCTTATACAAAAACTCGTACCCATAGTGCTGCACCCTCCTCTTCGCGAGGGTTTGCCAGGGTCTTTCATCTACCTCACGCAAGAGTTCCTGCAAGAAAATTTGAGAAAAGGTCGGCTATGGCATTAATAATGTCATTTCTACCATAATAACTCTTTTTTTAAAAGTGTTGATGGCTTAAAAGGGAGAGTGTTCACATAATTACCTGCTCGTCTGACGAAGTGATGAAGTCGGTGTATAACGTCAGTCCTGGTATACCCACATCCGCACTAGACATAAAAACTGCAAACTGTTCACCTTCCTAAAACACGAACAACAGTCGATCAGAAGAAATGTCATAAGCTTTATGAATGACTTAAGATTTGTTTGAACGAATTCAGACCCTCTAAGAATAAGCCGACCCTCACATCTGGATGAAGTGGCCAATGAAGTAAGGAACTTACAGAGGGTTGAATTTGAGGCACAGCATGTTGAATAACCATCACTCGACATTCAAGAGCTTCACATGGTTTCGAATTCCACATACCACGGGCAGACACCGCATTCTCAACAGTGTCGTAGGAAACGTACACCCGAGACCCGCTAGTACCAGCTAGTTGGACATTCACAACTGGACCAAAGGTTTCAAAGGCCTTCTTAATATCACTCAAGGATAATCCAACAGCTGGCCCGCAGTTCGCCACATACAAATGCGACGTCAGCATTGCATGGGATGGCTTGCCGAATACAGTTGGTGGAGTCTCGTCCATATTGCAGGTTTCCATTCAGGGGTTCCGTAATCTGTAAGGGCTCATAAGATGCCGTATTCAACAATAATCAGTCGAAATAGTTCACACTGTCTTGTCAGGATATGTCTAGAGAAGTGCTGCGTCAAAGAATTCAAATCAAACGAAATGGAGGCGTAAAAATCCAAGCCCAGCAGAGAGGCAATGCTTGAAGCACTTACGAAGCCCTAATTTCAAAGATAAAAAACAAAACCAATACAGCTATCATTCTCTGAACTTCTTCAAGGTAAGATTACAAAAGTGATGCAAGACAAAAAGAAAACGCGCACTCACGTATGCAGTTCTTTTATCAATTTAGTTCGTTGATCGTTGGAGAAGGCGTTGGATGGATCAAATTACATACCATCCGCGCCTCTGATGTATTTTCTTGCCCTGTCAGGTAAAATCTCAAGATAAACCAACAGAAAAATAGTAATACATTATCAAACCACATGAATTTTTCACGAAAATCTCTCCTGGAGTCTTAAACCCTAACTAAACCCTGAGTGTCCCTAAACCCTGAGTCGCGGGCCGTGCTGATCTTGTTCACGAACAGGATACATGACCTATTTCTAACAGTAGAAGTGCCAAATGGCCCCCAGAACAAGTGACAACGAACCGCACTCGCAACTGGCAAATCAATTACTGCAGAAACTCGAATGTTGTAGCTTCCAAAACAATATCATAAATTAAATAAAGGAGAGAGAAATCGTTTTGAGATAAGCATGAATATCTGGACATTCAGAAGCGCACCTTCGATACTCGAAATCGAACGCATCCCTAGAAGAAATTTGTCAGAGGCGCACAGCCTTGGATGAAGCAAGGCTAGCAGTGACGAGGGGCCAACGAACGAAGCTTATGGCCGTCGACGAGTTTTTCAGATTATATCGTCCACCACCTTATACCGGCTGATCTCTGAGATCACCGGTACTCTTCAGTCTACGTAGGCCCGGTAAACTACTCCATTCCAGTCCAAACTCCCATTCCAAGTTGTTTGCATTGGAAAAGAGAAAATACAAATGAAAGAATTAACTCCTTACTTTAGGAAGTTGATAGCACAAAATGAAAGGATAACATGAGTCTGAAATGGGTAAAATCTATGCCTTAATTAACTTACATACTTTCTTCAATTCACTTTGAGTTGACCTCAAATCAAGGCAAATCAATTCATTCTAACAATAGAAGTTAATAGTTGGTATTGAGGTCATTATGGATTGAATTAGGTGTGGGTTGGTAGAAGCCCTACAATAGTTAGTTTTTTTTATGTTGATAGGTATGTCTATGGGTGGAAATGGGATGCACAAGGCAACACCTTCCTATTCATTTTTTTAAGTTAAAAAATTATATTTCCAATTGTAATGTTATTTCATAATGCTTGTCTACCACTAAAATTTATTCATACTACATTAGTCATTCTTCTTATAATAAGACAAATTACCTTATACCAAATCTAGAAGTAACGATAGCAAATTTTTGAAGGTTTTCATTGGTTGAAATTGAAAAGTCCTTGGAAAAGGGATTTATACCATGAAATGAGAAGTTATGGGTCTCCAAGAAGGTCCAATGACATGAAGGGCACTTTTATTCAATGTAGCATCTAAAGTCCTCAAATTTTGAGTCCCCTAGAATTGTATTTAGACACATTTCTTTAAAAATTTAGGGTCCTTATTGAAATGTGCTATTATTTATTTTTTAAATATCTTTTGCTAAATAATTCATACCTTCTTGGTGGTTTACACCAATCCAAAGGAAAAAATTTCAATGGCAAACAATTGGTAACAAAAAGATGCATTACAACCTTGTACTTGCCCCCCTTCATCAAAATCCACAACCACTGATTTAGAAGGGAAAAGTTCAAAACCCTTACCCTAGTTGTTGATTAAATTTTTTGGAAAGTCTTTGTGACTTTGAACCTTAGCCGTCAATTTAGAAGGAAAAAAATATGAACCCCCCTACCCTCTTGTTAATACAAACACTTATATTGATATGATTATCTACTATGTAAGATGAAGAATCATTTCAAATCATATTCTGAAAGCAACTACAAGTATTAAATCAAGAAAATATGAAAATAAGACTCAATAATGTGAAACCAACATCAAAAAAGCACCTTAGAATCTAAAAACAACATTTAAAAACATCAAACGAACCCCCTAAAATGTCACAAAACACTCAAAATCATCAATAGAGTCCCTTAAATGCAACGTTGAAAACTATGTGGACAAAAACATGATGTATGAAATTGTGACATAGGTTGCATTTAATATAAGAGAGAATATGTGCCCTAAGTTCACCTTCATGAACATGGGACAAAGATCACGCACCAAGCACCATGCAAGATTAGTTATTTGGCAAATAACTTAATTTGCCACAATACAAACCAATGCAATAATACATGCGAATCAATTACTACTAATTTTCTTGAACCCCAAGACTTCTACATCCCAGCTCAAATATTCATGAATGCTACTATCTCTTGTGATGATGTATCCAGGTTCATGTTACAATTAATGCACCCCTTTTCTTTGTAAAAATTGATAGCCATTGATCTTGTAAACAAAGAATCCCCTCCCTCCAATGTAGATGATCTTGAAAAATAAATAATATAGATATGGATACTCGGAGATATGTATATGTATACATATATAGAAGATAGATATAGAAACATTTTTAGACATTAATCCATATCCATTGCTCAATAGATTCAATTTAGAAAATACAAGAATGGGGGGTAATAAAAACTAATTGAAAACTATCTCTATCTCACTATCCACTCCAAAGGCAAGCTTGCTACAATAATTAGTTATTATATGCCCGCAACCTTGTGATGATTTTCATGGGCATTGATTCTCTAAATGCATGCAAGTAAATAGTGGAAGTTTTTTGAAGGCCTCCTTAACTCCTTAACATATAGAGTGTTCTCTATAATAGCAACAATTTGAGAAAAATCATTATAACATACTATTTGGAAGAATGTTTTAAATGTGATATACAAATAAAAGTTGTAGATTTTGAGTTTTAGATTCTATCCGTATGGTTAGATTCACCAATATTGTCACCAATGTTTTTTAATAAATTTTACAAAGGAAAATTTCAAAATTCCTTCTATATTTTATTACAAACAAAAGCTTATCATTTTTGAATAATTTTTTTTGGAATGGATTTAAAATTAGGTTATTTTTATATGTTTTTTTTTTTAAAATTGTTGTGTTCTTTAAATCTATGACTTCTATTTTGCAAATCCATTTTTGAACTAGAGTCAATGCAATTTTTGCTTGGTCAACCACTTGACATACTTCCACATTTATAATTTAAAAAAATATGTGCTCTAGTATCACCATAACCAATCATTAGATAGGACAACAACCTAGTAAAGTATCTCCATAAATTAGGATGATTTTCATCCAATTAGTAATGAAGAAGAAACGTTAGTTTCAATCTATTTGAATGTCAAAGTGCTAAGGGATTAATGCACACTAAAAGCCAAGTATTCCAATTGCAAATCTGCTTGCTTGCCATTGATTGTCTCACCTTCATTGTTTCTTTAGTTCACCACATTAGAACTAAAGTATTGGAATGATAGCACTAATCTAACTGGCTATATCCTTGGGCTACTTAGCTAGGAACTAATGGAAGCTTGCATGGGTGGTTAAAATTTTCTTATTTTTGATGGAGAAAGGATTAAAAACTATTGTTTCTTTTGTATAAGTAGTTCATTTCCTATACTCCTAGTTTTCTATTTGGTTATACGACCTAAAATATTGAATTTAAAACAATAATTTTTTGATTTCACTAGGTTGATTTTGCACTAGCTGTTGGATCTCCTTCTAAGTTGAATTTGTTGACAAAAATTGGGCAATGGCATAGGACTATACTAGTTTGAATTAATATAAAATGAAAAAGTTTATTACCGGTACCTTAATTGGTTCAAACTTTATCCTTCCATATAGGAAAACATTACATTATTCTCACAAGTTGCATCCTCACTATAATAGGGTTAGTTACACCTTCTCCAAAAAAAACATTTCTATGAAGAATGAGAACTTGAGGAAAAAAAGAGAAGACAATTAGGAGGAGCTAGAAACCATGAAAAAGGTATGACACCCCTTTTGTTGGTGAGGAGAATAGGAATGGAGAATTAGAGAACAAGATTTACCAACATGCAAAATTCGAGATCAATTACGCATAGATGGGCACAAAACATGTAGATTGGTGTAGATTGCACAAAACTTGCAATGAATGTGTAGAACGTACAAATCAACACAGAATGTATAGATACATGATGAACTTGGGATATAGTAAAACCGATATGTGGTAGGGAGGGGTGAAAGTGCCCTCCCGAAAGTGAAAAATTCTTTACCAAAATCTTCTTTATGCCCATTCTTTACATTCGGAGAAAGAAAATGGCTATTCTCAATCTTTAGAAAATGGAATCTATGCAAGTCGTGGAGAGCCAAGGAGAGAGTGCCACTTCCCTATTCTTTAAAGATTGAGAATGGGGTGAAGAAGGTGTGACTATCCTAATGAAAATTAACTCAAATTGAGCTTTCCATTGGCAAAGATCTTAAAAATAATACATTTTCTGAACAAGGTTTTAGACTATTTTCCAAAAACTTGATTAAAACTTGATTAAAACTTGATTAAAAAATTCTAGTAAATTGAAATTTGAAATTGAATTTTTTTTGGGTGGTGCGGTTCTCCACAACACCTGTGAAGGCTTGCTCGCATTGCCTGGCCATGCCCGAGTTCAAGAAGTGACGATGTGAAGAAGCCACCTGTTTTGCTGCGGCGATGGCGATGGCGGTGGCGATGGCGATGATCGAGATTTGCTGTTGCGTGTGAGAAAAATCGGTGGACACTCGTCGTGTGCGCTGCCGAAGGTCTTGAAGAAGAAATCAGTTTAGTTGTGGGTGGCTCCGTCTGCTGCGATGGTGAAGGCCATGCTGCTGCCAGCTCCGGCGATGGCGCTGGGCCAGGGCGTCCCTGCGCTCTTGGACCAGCTGGAGCGCCACTGCCTCGCTCCTGACGCCTCGCTCGTCTCCAAGCCCGCGTACCTCGACCTTCTCCAGGTGGGTTCCTTGGCCTTGACTTAGCTTTCGGTGGGAATTCGACGCCTGTCGTCCGACTCGACTCTCATGGCGTTGACGTGATTTCGCAGGCTCGAGAGGAGATGGCGCGCGAGCGCTTGCGGTACCTGGAGGCTCTGGTACTCGTAGTTCTGTTTCATTTCACGTTTTCCCGAATTCAGACAATGTGGGAAAGATTGTCAACTATGGTGGGATTAGGGCAAGATGACATGGTTTGTGTGTTTGTTGATTTGAATTTTGTAGGCTGTTTATGGCGAGGCTGTGGCTCTTGTGGAAGAGTACCAGCATGCCGTGTCTGTTGCCAATGTAGGCGGCATTCGCGACTTGAACACCGTTTTTGACCAGCTCGGACTTCGATCGTCACCCCAGGTACACTCAACCTCTTTATTGTGACCTTCTCTCTGAAATGACATTCTAGCATTATCCTGCACACTTGCCATCCATTCAATCGATGTCGTAGTGAAGAAGGTGGTAAGATCAGAGACGTTTGAGTATAGGTGGTAGCCTCCCCCAGTGTTCTCAACGAGGCATTTTCTTATCAGTGTGGATCACCCCCTTCGAAAAATTAGGTCTCGCATGTGATTGGGGTCGACGCTGAGGTCGGAGATTAAACCGTTTTTGCCATTTCAGGTGTATGATGCACTGGAACAGCGGTTGGTTGTGGCAGAAGCGTCGCAGCGTCTACGATTGCCGTTACCATCGAAGGATGGAGATCTCCCAGACGATGACAACCAAGAATGGGGCAATGTGTCGAGAAGCTCATTCGATAGCACCACCACGAGTGTGAGCCTGAGCACCACGACGACCGTGCATACCACCTCGGCGAGCACTGCGAGTGCCACCATTGTGTCTGGAGGGGGTGCGCAGGCGGAGACGGTGGAGCCTGGAGTCGGAGGGGTCGTGAATCGTTTTCTAGGGATCACTCCTGCATGGTTGCGGCAAACGCATCTCTTACGTGCACCTTTCGCAGACGTGCGTTCCAGACTTCGTCCTGCCTCTTCTTTTTTCAATGATTTCGTCAGGTAGCGTCTATTTTTGCTTCTATTAGTTTCGTAAGGCTTACCCGGGGTCTTCTGTTCACAGGACAGCACTGGGTACCAGATTACACTTATGCCTGAAATAGAGGCCCGTTTGAAAGCCAAGTGCGACAGACTGGTATCTGCTTTTGAGATTGACGAAGCTGGTGAGTGTCTCATATATTTGATCAGGGATTAATAAATTTTTGTACTGATCGAGTGGTTGTAAGGTAGAGGATAATAACATTTGCGTCTTATTATGCATTTAAACAGATGTAGAAGTGTGATTTTTGGGAGATGTATATTGCTTGTGGAGAGATCTTTGGGTACATGAGCCAAATCTGTTTGAGATGAAAAAAAATTGACAGTATGTATAAATTTTTTAATGCAAATTCGAAGTGTGAGTTGTAGATCTCTATAAATGTCACTAGACAGCCCCATTTTCATTTAAAGATCAATGGCCAGATACATTTAGCCAAGTCATGCTTGCGCCACTTACTAATATGTCCAACCAAGTATATGAGTAGCTGTTGGTAAGAGGGCTCAGTATAGGAGATGGGGTCATGTCCCTCTTGTTTTTAAATATCCTCTACATTACCTAATTATTGGTGGCATTGATTTGATGGATACAGGGTTGGATTTGCAGTTCATTTTGCTTTGAAACTAGGTGTTGCCGATCATGACTTTGGTGAACTTGCATCTTCTTATAGGGATTCCCTCTGGTATAGGAGTATTTAGTGGTGTTATGACCTGAAAGGAAACATTTTGATGCGTTCTTGTGCAGACATCGCAGGTCCACACTCATCGAGTTTACGCCTCCCCGAAAGGTGAGAGGGAGAGTCAGTTTATGCAGAGTCCTCTTGAAGATGGTATTATCGTTTTCCAAAGATAGGATGTCATGCGAGCTTCAAGTGGATGCCTGTTTAAACTCATCATGTTTACTCTGGCAGGGTCAAACTTGCAGTTGAAGACATTGAAGCAGAGGAGGCAGCCTTACTTGAGGATCTATATGCAGCAGATCGAAAGTTCTCAGAATACTACAATGTAGGAGAAAACGTCTTGTTTCGTTGCCTGCTGTATCTTTCATTTGTGGACTTTTATATTTTGATTTTATGTTCCTGTCAGTGTGCAGTTGCGACCTCTCCCCTTTTCAGTACACTCTCCGAAGATCCCTAAACTATGCAAGACCTTTTTCCTTTTCCAGGTGCTGGAGCAGATTCTTGCAGTCCTTCTACGACTAGTTAAGGAGTTTAAACTTCAACACCAACATGATTATGTAAGCGCATCCCGTAGCATTAACACTTTCTTTGTGGCATAATGCGCGAGTCCGTGTAATTATGCTGGGCCTGACTTCAAATGTTGCCACGACAGGATGGAATGCGGAAGCAATGGCTGTGCAAACGATGTCAAACCATGAACACGAAACTCAGGTAATCTGTTGCCGATGATGGTCTCATGATCTTCGAGGTTTGGTGCCACTTAGTACACTCACAGCCAGAGTCAACTTTTGCAATAGCCTGAAAGTGCACGGATAAAAATATTGGTTTAGGTTCTTGCCCTCACTCCATGCCGATTGTGAGACAAGTCATATCTTCTAGTTCTTAACAATTTGCTGAAATATATTCATTTGGGACAGGAGTACCATAACAGAATCGACGTTTTATTGGTTATGGGAAGTCCTATCCTAAACCCGGGCTTATCTCAAACCCTACTTGCTCTGCTCTGTAGGGTTTGTGATTCATGAGGGTCTTCAAAGAAGCACCCTGAATCCAGGATTGGGAAGTCGTCATCTGCGAGGTTTAAGGGTCAAAGCATGCCAAGTCTGGAGGGAAGAAACCATATGGCATGTTGGTTTCCTCCCGATCCTTAGTGCAATTTGTTGATATTTTCCCTATTATGATGCAGAGTGTTGGAACATCTCCTCCTGCGGGACACATACACACAAGAATCCATTCCTGCTCTCCACAAAATCAGGTGCGTTGCAGTTTTTGAAAGCAATTAATGTAGAAACGTCAATATAGCAGCCTAATCTTACGAAGTTTCAATACACTCCCTCCAGACTTCCGCTTTCAAAAGATTGCATCATTATTGGTTCCCAGTTGATTTTAGCAGCTACTTGCTGGGTTTGACTTGACTTAAGAATCACCTAATTTCTGGCATTTCACAGGCAACATCTGGTGGAGGCAAACGAGGAGGCAACTGCAGCTTACAATAAAGCAGTGAGCTTCGACTCTGAACTTGTTATTATAAGACCAGGAACCTCCCAACAGCTCTTTTGCTATAAGCTTCACTTGTTGGGCTTCCCTGGATAACTTTTGCATGTGAGTTCCACTATGTTTCTCCTCAACCAGATGGATTTGTTGAATGTTTTTTTGCAGGTAACAAGACTCCGCGAGTACCAAGGAGTAGACCAGGACTTCGACGAAATTGCCAGGCGGTATCATGATCTCGTAACTGTAAGGATTCACCAGCTATTGCATACTTAGTTTTTGGTTTGGATGTAGAGCAGTGCTTCGATGCTCTTGAAAGTGAGAGTTCAGTGACTGTCGGTCGTGGCTATTGGTGCAGAAATTGGAAGGTATCCAGTGGACGATTCGGCAAGTGGAGATGGATCTCAATAGCCCGCATGAGCACCCTGCTCTTTAGAGGTTCTCAGCTTACATTAGAGACTTGTGTTACCAAGGGTGCATGCTATTGGAATCCTGTTTAGCTATTCAGTTAGACATCGTAGACGTATTACAGATGTAAATATCATTTGGTTATGTTAAGGTACGGGAGGTAAGTTACGTTTTCAGCCCAGGAAGAGGATGGGCAAGACTAAGGAATCGTGAGATTAGAGATTGGTTCAACGTCTGTGCGCTGAAATTGAAACGCATTACACCGATGGGATGCATTTTACCTCTTTGTAGTCAATTTGTTGAATCGTACCGCTTGAGTTGGAAACTTCATCGAAGGGTTGTTCTGTGCATCAATGTTTAGTATCCATTGTACAGTACAGTATCAATGGCAGTGATACAGTATCAGCAAAGTTCACAGGGCTACTATAGACTAGGTAACCAACTCGCCGCCTCCCGGCGGCTCTAAGGTTACCTAGTCCGTAACCAGCTGTCCCCCGATGAATATCGTGTGGTTACGAACGAACCGTCCTGCTCGTGGATGAAACGCCGTCGAGCAGACAGATGCACACAATCACGTCATATCTGTACTGCATATCTGTGATCATTGAGCTTTGAGATCAGGCTGACAGCTTCCCCGTAGGAAACACAGGACACATTCACAATCTGACAATTGACCAAATACACAATCGGACTCTGGCGGGCAAACTGGCTTCATATTGTTCGTTTGCTGTCCATGTTTCAGCCCAGCAGTCGCACCGGGCTCAAGCTTCAATCATCCAGCATGCAGCCCTCAGTCCACAAACGGTGTTCGCTTGCCTGCGTCCCAGGAGAGAGGGTACAGAAGGAGGTGCTGACCCAAATCCTGAAGAACTGTTTCCTGCGTTCTCCCAGTATTCAGGAGCTTTGGATCACCAATAATTTCGCCTTGGACTCCATAATTCCCATGTTCAGCACTATGATAACCCTGCAACATTGATCAACCAACCAAGAGCACAGAAACTTTTCACTTAATACAGCAACAGGTGGTACATAAAACCAGGTACATATAATGCACAAATAGGCAATGAGGAATCCTGACCATCTGAATATTTAACCCTAACCTCAACTGGCTCACTGTAAAACCACGTACTAATGCCCATCGAATGAACATAATTCCCAACTCTAGAGAGAAATCCTATTCAGCAGCACGGAATTTTTAAAGCAACTAGATAATGTTCATCACATGATGAAATTCTGTAGCGGAAGTTTTACCGGAAGAGATTTCGCAATGACCGTCAATCTAGATTGACCTGCTCTAAAACAAAACCTCAGCATGCATTTCCAATGTCGAGAAATTAGTGTCCTCCCCATGGGAAAAGGACGGACACGAGAGCTTAACGGCAGTCCAGCTAATTCATGAGTATCATGGAGACTTAATTCATTTGAACGTACCGAGGTTCACTGATTTTCTGTTTATCAAGAGATCGATGTTTCGGGACCAGCAGCGTCGGAGTGTCACTTGATCGAATTTGTAGTCCGAGTTCAGGACTAGTAATCAGTGGCTTGAGAAAATGTAACCCCGGCATGACTATATGGGCTAGAGCGTCTCTGATGTAAGCTTTTGAGTGCAAGACTGTTGTAATATTATCAGGATCACGACAGGGGGATTTTAAGTTTGGTAATGAGTACGTGTGAGAATATTGGTGTGTGATGGTAGCCACAAGTAGAAGCATTTTAGGTACGCGGGAATGGCAAGTTTCCAGTGAAGATGGAGTGACGATGTAGCTGATAGGCTCAAGGTTGTTGCAATTCACGAGCATGCTTTCTTGCATCTGTTCCACGCTGGTCCATCTTGCTCAGGTAATCGAGAACTGGATTGGTTATGTTAATCCAGATGGTCCTGGGTGAGTGGCCAGTCTGTTGGAGGTGAAGCACTGATGCAGTGGGTTTAGCTTAGTTGCTCAGGGCCATTGGTACCGTTATTTTACACCCACTATCTGTGCGGGAAAGCTGCCTGTAGGCTGTAAAGCTTGTAGTTCTGAAGAAAGCGAAATGGAAGTTGCCAGGTTTTGTATCATACTTTCAATATCATATTGCGGTATCACAAGAAGTGTTGAAGGTCCATTGGAAAAGTTCGCCTAGCCAAGCTTTGGTGAATGTGCACGGTTTCCTGATTGCTTCCTTTAAGTGCGACTCCCTTCCATGGAGTACATCTTAATTTTCTTCAGCATTTTAGGAATCTCAGCAGGGTCAATTGAAAACTCATCATGTGAGGGATCGGATTTGATTAGATTTCCATGCACCAATTATCATTCGTTGTCATCAAACAAGGAAGCGCCAACAGTTTCAGAGCTTGTGGAAATTTCGTAACAGGGCCTGAAAATTGACCAATTTCTACCGTTGGGTCAGTTTACTTCATGTGAAATGATTGAATGATTACGAACCAATTGTCAAATTAAACTCCTTTGATAAGTTGAATTCATGTATGTGGGGACCAATTTCATAATTAGTGAATCTCAACTTTGCAAATTTACTTCGCAACAAACAAATGGAAATACCAATTTTCCAATCGACTTCAAGAAGGCGGGAACATAATTAGTGCAACATTGACTAATATAGGAAAAAACATTAAGCGTATGTAAACCAACATCAAGTAAATATACACCCTATAATGCCACAAGTGCAATTATGATTCAATCTCGATTTTAAATCTATGTATCGACTTCGTATTGAATTGATCGATGTAGTTTCTATATTGACTCAAGTAATGTCTAGTGTTTTAGACCACTCAAGCTCCGGATGCTTGAGGCGTTTGGCTCGGCGAGCATGTTCCAGTGCTCCACTTGTATCATCCATCAGATGTTTGAGATAAATCATCTGAGTCAAACACTCGTAATCTTCCCCAAATGCCAAAAAATGCACTGATTCTTCCAGAGCCATGTCATACTCGCCCATGAGTCTCCAAATCACCGCTCTTTCTTGTCTGTAAGCTTGCAAGATGAAGCCGTCGTATGGACATCCAAGACTAATTAAGACCATTTGCAATCATCCAATCCAGAGCTTTCTGATGGTTTCCCTTCATGGTTTGCGCGAACATCAGATGATGCCTTCATCCATACAACCAATGCATCAAACACATGTTACAAGAGAAAATGGTTAGAATTCAGCTCTTTCACTTTGTTGCAATGTGAAAGATGTGGTCAAAATAGGAGAATTCTGTTATTTTTTAAACAGAAACTTGGAACTGCACACGAGGAATTAATTTTTATAATTCTATAAAGTGAAATAGGGATGATCTGAAGGAACTTAGAAGGAAAAGCCTTATGTAGGTTACACGCTTCATGCCTGAAAGCAAACAATTCTTCAAGCCTGTCATTGGTCTCGAACAAGAGCTCAAGTGCTCAACCCTGCTTATATCTTCCGAAGGCACCAATGTGTAAGCCTCCACCACTTGTAATACGAATGAGGATATAAAACACCAAGGACTTGCCAGAATTCGTTCCACAGCAAAAATGGCGTCATCGATAGTATTTTTGTTGTCTGCTGATGCCAGGAGTGATTGCAATTTTCTAAAATCCAAGAGTACTGCCTTCAAATTATCATGATGAAGATCCTCGGGTAGTGTGACAGACACCCACCTTACCAAACGCACTTCTGTGTCCTTCACCATCATCGCTAGCTAGAAATGGTTTCTTCCCCTGATTCTTGCTCCAGTTCCGAAGTATGAGATTGGTCCGTTAATTTTTAGTTGCCCGGTGCTGACGTCTGCGAAAGAAAGAAGTCGTCAAAGACTTAATCAGAGCCTTCTAGACCATCGCACGTAAATTTGACATTACTGTGCACGGGTACTTGATTGATTAACCTCACCTGCTGATGCATGGAGGGGCTGCAAATTGCAGAGAATCTGTCTTGTGTGACTCGACTTCGCTCCAGTGGCCATGGACTCCGATCCCAGGTGCATGAATGCAAAGACATGTCTGTCTTCAGAAGAACTAGCCTCCTTCACCAGGTCCAGAAACTTTGATCGTGTGGCCTTGCAGCATGCTATACAGGGTTCCATTTGATGTAATTAAGCTTCAGCATCGCATCGCTAATCAAATGAATCCCTGGAGGCAGTTTATTGCATGTGCTGATTTGTCTTTGTTGTTAACCTTTACACACCTAGACGCCGCCCAAAATCGAGCTGCTTTTCCTATCAGTTCATTATTCAAAATATTAAGGGTCATCAGGATGGAATCAGCATTACGTACCTTGTCCGGCACAAAGATTACCTGGGCACGGAGGTCCCTAATAAGATTATATAACGTTTTTCCCCAGAAGGGTCGAATTAGTATATCGTACATAACTTCTCAAGAATAGAGTGCCGCTTCGCTACAACACATTCCTTATTGAACTTAATTTCTCTGCCGAGGGATTATTTTGTAAAAGACGTATAGCAATTTGTTCACTGTCTTGGGATCTGCCAACTTCTTGTTCAAGTCTTCATCTGGCAACTTATCCAACGCGTCGTCTGCCAAGTCTACTCCTGCCAATTGCAACTTAATTCTCCATGTCAGTGTTTATCTGGCAAGTTCTCCAAGGTTAGTCTTCAACTGTTGAACCCTGAATGCTTCCCGAAAGGAATATTTGTAGACTGAATGGCTCATCCTCACCAACGTCCTGTTCACATCGTAGGCAACTGTGTGTCAGGTTCCTTATCCTTGGAACTCATGACAGCTGAAAGCAAGGCGAACTTGTCACTCTAGTGTACCAGTTTCGAAATGTCTTCGTCACGCCTTGCCCAGACAGGAACAAAAAAGTGAACTTAACGCTTAAAGGACGGACGGGTGACCGTGGAAATCATGCATTTTGATACCGTGGGAATCATTGGTATACTAAATTTCAAAACCACTCATTGGAAGTCAAAGCACTGTAGAAGATTTCTCTTTTCCACCCCCAAAACTGAGGATGAATAGTTGTATTTATGTCCTGTAGAGGAGATTCTCTTGTCATTCATTGGACGCCAAACATCCATATCGACGTTTATGGGTTAAGTACCTCTATAAAGAATGTTGCATACATATGCCCGAGGCTTAAGGTCAAAACATTCATTATCATTCTGCAGCCCAATTCCATCAATAGACCAACCCAATTCCGTCACCAATTTTGGCCCCAATTCCGCCTAAAATCCCCCCCCCCCCTCAATTCCCTTCCTTTTATGACAAAATCAAAGAATTCTATGATAGAATTAGGAATTTTATGACAACAAGGGTTACATGTCACTCCATTAATAGAGAATATCTAGTACTTGATTAGGTGGTAATGGGTTGTTTAGGGGACAATTTTGACCTCACTCTATGAGTGGTTTTGTAATTTCAGGGCTGACTACTTCAAAAATTCACAAAAATTACAATTTTAATGGAAAAATTATAATTCCACTTGAGTTTGATCCGTGAAACAAAAACACACCTCTGAAAAATATGTGCCCTCCTTGAAATTAACCCCAAGATAGTCAGATTGCAAATAGGGGGGTGATAGGTAGTTCTACCTTACATACTCCACAAACAAAGGCTTGGACCCTGTGCTGCAAGCCAGCTAGCACAAATAAGTGATAGAAGAACAAAGTTGCCTGTTAACCCCTAAATGCCCGAGGCACCAAAATATGGTGTTTGCAAAACTTTGAAGTTAAATAAATCCTTGCCAATTTGCTATTTTTAGTAGATTATATTTTTTAAATGTTCTTCTTGAAGTCAAGTTTTGCCTCTAAAAGTCTGATCTTGAAAATAAATGACAATGATTTTTCTATAAGAGATTTTGTGCACGGGTACCCTGTGCAATCTTGACTTTTCATAGTGTTAAGAGCTCTTGGAAATGAGCCTCAAATACACTAGATCTTGGAGAAAAAATCACATTCTAAATTCATTTAAAAAAGTTGTAGAGTGAATTTTGAGAAGTCATAAATTGATTTGGGTTCTTCAAGTTAGGCCCGTTAACCTCATATTTTTTGGTCATCAACTTTTTAGATGTGACTTGCAAAAAAGACTTCAATTCCTTTTTGCAATTTTAGCACCCTCATAACCAAACGTTATAATCTTTCACTTCATAAGTGATATTGTTGTGCTCTCTTTTCCTATGCAATTTCTAACAAGTCTAGTTTGAATTTGTACAATTACAATTTCAAAAAAATTGAAACATCTTATCAAAATGTTGACATTTTGTTCAATTTAGAGCAGTTTTCAGGAAGCTGAAAACATGCCTTGGGCATTTAGGGGTTAAAAATAAAAGGACATTCAAATTAAGCGTCAGTCAATCATGTTAGAAAACACACATCATTTATTGAGGGTATGACTATACTTTAGTTAAGAAGTCTCCAATTCCAAAGCATGGCTATTAGGAACAGCCATAACTCACAGCTGCCTTTAGGGAGGCTTTCCTTTTCCTCTCTTGAGTCCTCATTCATGAAATTCATCCACACACTTTAGTACTAGGGATAGTGGCAAAATATCTTGTTAATTATGGGACCAAGCAACCAAATGTAAAAATGGTTTGTTAATTTTAGGACCAAGCAGTCAACCAAATGTAAAGATGGTTTGTCAGAAATCCAAAGAATCTAGTGAGTTAAATATCAAGAATTTTTTTTTATGGCCATTAAAGAAATTATGGGATCTCTAGAGGGCTACCTCGTGGTGACAGACCAAGATATTTTGAGCTTGGTTTGTCACCCCCAAAAGTACTGCACCTTTGGTGTCAGCCGAGGTGAATATTTCAAAATCTGTCAGTTTTTGAGATTTTTTTTAATTTTTTAATTTTTAAAAAAATTTAAAATTTATTTCAGCTTGGAATTTATTTATTTAGTCAAATTTTTATTCATTAATTTTGATTTCTGTGTTGCTGCCACAGGCGGGCGGAAATAGGGGGAAAACGATTTTTTTGCAAAAAACAAAAACAAGTTTCAAGGTCCCTTATGAACTGCAGAGCAACCTTGATCTTGAGACCCCCAGATTTTCTCTAATACGAAATGAAGTGATTGTTTCATTGACATTCGTGGAGATGAATGGTGGAGAGGTCGTTTTTATAATTCAATTCATTGTCCATTATGAATCTTCAAAGAATATGGGATAATTTAAACATGAGAGTTTGATCGCTCATTATCAAAACATAGGAATTGTGTTTGAAGTAGAATTTTAGATCCTCATTAAACATATTAGAATAGTTTGTTTGTTTTAAACTTTGAACTTAAAAAATTTGTGAAATCAAGTTAATTTTCATCTCCGAAAATGAGTTTGACATTTATAATCTCCAATCAAAAGTTATTAACAAAATTCAAAGAGGGGGGTTGAAGGGGCATTTTCTTTGACATTTTCAAACAACCTCTCTCAACTGAGGTTGTGATTCTCAAAAGGATTTTTGGAGATGAAATTTAACTTGATTTACCAACTTTTTCTTAGTTCAAAGTTTTTTTGAAAAATCTATTATGTTGTGATTAGTAAACGAGGTCTACTTCAAACACAATTCCTATTTTTGAGTTAACTATGAGTGGTTTCGCTCCTACTAATCCTAATTTCCATATCACATGGGTTGTTTTTACCTCCTATCGCTTTATTAGTTCATTTGTATATAAAGAGATTCTCTTCTCATTTAAAGACACAACAAATAAATGACTTTTGAAGCAACAATCGTGAAGTAGATGATTGTTGAATTCTTTGTTCTCCATGTGTTTGATAAATTTTTCAAAACAATCTATTCTAAAACACTAGTCATTAGTTACTGCATGTTATGAGCACATCACCACGGAACGAAGCATCATATTTCTCGACGGTTTGTGTATATACTCTAATGTTACGGTTGAATTTGATCCGATATTCTCTCAATAAAATCATGCTTCTAAAAGTGCTACATGGATGATCCCTTAAGATTCACTCTACATTCATTGTGGTTTTTGAGTGTATATATATTGTTGCTGAATCGTCAATGGATTTGGGGTACCAGATGTATTTCAACACTGACACAAAAAGGCAAGCTCACACAATTATAGCCCCTGAAATCTACTGCATGTGCTATTATATAAATCTAATTTGATGCCACATTTAACTACTTCTGGACTTTCAAGTGAATTCTGGACAATGCACCCCAAGGTCTCCAGATGATTAATATCTCTCAATGTTTGTATATATTATCTCTTGATGTTTGTATAGATCTTCAAATGTTTTGTATAGATCTCTTGATGCATTTGGAGATCTCCAAACGATTATCTCTCAATGATTGTGTCTCAATGATTATCTATGGACTTTCAAAAATGTAAAGAAATAGTTAAATGTAGCATTTTGAGTGTAAGAAGAAACTGTCCAACAAGTAGCAAGTCTATACCTTCTTTGAGCCAGAGATTCAATGAAGAAACATCCCCAGCCTCTGCTGAATCATCAACCTCAATCCCATACGCTCGAGGTCTCCATCTCGATCTGTTGTTCCGGCAATCTGCTGAAGGAACGATGACCGATATATGATGATTCCATACTGCTGTAAAAATGTGGCAGTCAATTGGCTATATCACCTAAATCTTTGCTGATATCAAGAAGAAGATTTTGTTTCTGACGGAAAGACTCTCATGATGGTGACTTAGATGTACACTTCAAAGTGCCATATTTCCAATTCACAATACAACTCGGACCTTGGTATTGATGAAGTGAGCATTTATGCATATATGCATTCACATGTAGCTGAGCTAATATGCACCCCAAATTGGCACAAGTGGCTTGCACTGAGTAAGTTTAATGTTTGGCCCTTACACAGTGAATGTGCATCTTTCAAAAGTCTTTCAATTGAGGATATTATCATTGCAACCTTGTTTTGATTTGCTGTATTGAAACTATCTAAATTAATCCTGCAATAGGAGAGTAAGAAATATTGAGGTAATTGCAACTAAATGGAACACTCTTGCTGCACTAATTATTGCATGCTGTGGTAAGATCAATTTCAATGCTTTTTGAAGATCAGCAAGTGCAAATGAAAGCATATGCAAATTGGTGCATGTTTTTCGAAAGTAAAAGTTGCAACACATAATTTATGGAGCTGGTTTTAGCAAAGCCTGCATCCATGACATCCGGCCTACACAGTTCCATTTGGATTTCTCAGCTTCTCAGACTCTGATACAAGATGTTCGACACTTTCTGCAAGGAATGAATCAATGCACCAAGTGAACAAATACACATGTACACTTCAAACTGTGCCATATTTCCAATTCACAATCTCATTGCCACAAGTGATCAGCTACGTTTTAACCCCTAAATGCCCAAGGCCTGTTTTGAACTTCTTGGAATTTGCTCTAAATTGAACAAAATGTCAACATTTTGATAAGTTGTATCAATTTTTTTTTGAATTGTAACCGTACAAATTCAAACTATACATGTTAGAGATCTCATAGGAAAAAAAAAAAAAAAAATGTCACTTATAGAGTGAAAGATTATAACGTTTGACCATGAGGCTATTAAAAGTGCAAAAGTGATGTAAAGTCTTTCAATCCTCTTTTCACAAGTCAAATCTAAAAAGTTGGTGACCAAAAAAATATGAAGTTAAAGGGCCTAACATGTGTAATCCCAATCAATTTATGGCTTCTCAAAATCTACTCCATATTTTTTTTAAATGAATTTTGAATGTGATTTTTTCTCCAAGATCTAGTGTATTTGAGGCTCATTTCCAAGAGCTTTCAACACTATGGGAAGTCAAGATTGCAATGGATACCCTTGCACAAAATCTTGAATAGAAAAATCACTATCATTTATTTTCAAGATCGGATGTTTGAGGCTAAAATTAGACTTCAAGAACTTTCCAAAAATATAAACTACTAAAAATAGCAACTTGTTTAGGTTTTATTAAACTTCAAAGTTTTGCAAACACCAGATTTGGGTGCCTCGGGTGATTAGGGGTTAAAGATCATAGTTCAAGTCAGGTACTGTAGTAAACATTCCAAAAAGCGACCTCTAATACCTGCCTTCATCAAATCTGGGCATCAACGAGTCTCAAAATTAAGTGCGCAGGGACCAGGAAGATTACCTTTCATAGAAAAACAACTGATTTGAAACGCAAAAAAGAACCTCAACTCCGCAAGCCAAGCTCCTTGTACAAGATTGGCCAGTACAATGCAGCAAATAGAACACCTTGGAGATTTGTAACCAGCACTATTTCTAACAGTGGGTTTTGCAGTAACAAGTTTTAGACACAAGCGGCATGGATAAAGCTCAAGCACGTTCACACACGTGATTGGTTACGAGATCTAGTACCTCATTGGCAAATGACCTTGAACTCGGTCAATTTTTCTTCAGAACTGCATCATAAATTGCTGAGCCAGAAACCAGACGGTGCACGCTACTTTCAAGATAGTTGATACGATGAAATATTTTAGAACGATAGCAAACCTAAAATTAGAAAATCGCAGAGGACATTTGCAATTAATGGCTCAGATTCCCAAGTGCCACACAACAGTCACCTCAGAGCCATGACGCCTCTTCAACTAAATTCACCAGTTCCAACTAATGAGACTGAAAATCATGGCAACGGTGAACAAAAACTGGGCTACTCGATCGTGATATTAGCTATTAATGTCTATGGGAAGGCACAGAGCCAGATAGAGCATCTGAATCATCACATTCAGATATTACAACAAAAGCAAAGGAACACATATCATCCGGTTCAAAAGCACATTGATGGTTTGTTTACCTCAATTCTTCAAGTCAGCTTTGAACTACAAAGAACTCAACAACCTGGAACCCCTTTTTCATCACTTTTTTGCAATGACGACAGAGCAGCCTGCGCTTTTTCCCACGCCTCAGCAGAATAAGCAGGCTCCGTCACTTGTGGGCTAAGGTATGCTACCGGTATGGGGTACTGAACTGATGTTTGAGGAGCAGGAGATGGTCGGAAGCTGTCACCATAGCCACTACCAGTTGGTGACAGCTGCGAAGGATCAGGGGGAGAAAACCCAGATATTGTATTCACCGTCAACGCTGTATATGATCTCACCGACACTGGGGTGTAAGGTTGTTCAGTTGCTGCCACAGGCTCTGCTGCAAAAGTCGATCGTGAAGTCTCCGAAGATTGGTAAACACTAGATTCGAAGTTCAGTTCCCAATCATCATCCTCTTTCTTGGCGGCTGGACCTGCTGTAGGTGCACTTGAGCCATTCACTTGAGCAGGACTACTGGTATTCTCAGGATAATACAGATTCCTTCCATCCCATGGTCGCTGAGGGTGATGCCTTTCGTCGGACCATGATCTTTGAGGGTTCATCCCAACGTGCTGCTGCACTGGCGAGGGAGTGTGAGAATACACCGGATTCTGTGGAGGGTAAGCCAAAGAACGCTGATGGTGAAAATTCGGGTGCATTTGAATGGGAGGAGAAAATGCTGGTGGACTTCTCCACATTCGCTCAGGAACAGAATTGTACGAAACACGAGCTCCAGAGTTGTCGGGAGTTGCTCTATCCGCCAGAGGAGCAGGTTCTGGACTAAACGCTATATACAGCTCCTCCTCAACGCAAGTGGACCCTACACCATCAACTATTTCGCCTTCTTCGTTATCTTCCGTACTTGGCAGCTTATAGTTGTTCTTCTCATCCTTCTTCTCAGAGCTCGAGGAGCTTCTGGTAGATTCTTTCCCTGTATATTCCCCACCTCGGTTATTGTCATTTTAACCAGCAAAAACAGATTATCACAAACTCTCTGTATTTGCTTGCTGTGAAAGGCAAGGGAACAGGCATACATACCAGGATTGGAAGGAGGATAACCATGAGGGGAAGATTGATGGAGCTGCCAAGGTGCTCGATCAGGTTCCTGATTCAGGTTACATTTTTTTAGAAATAGCAATAGGTGTACGGACCTCTGCACCAATTTTGAACCACAACAAATACACTCGTGCAAAATATGATATACAGTGAAACTATGAGCTAGGTATGAAGAGAGTCTTACTGTTTAATTCAAAGAATGAGTTCAAAACGAATGAATTCAAAACGCATAGTAGAAAAAAGGGAGTCAGCTACTGTACCTCGTTACTAGGATGCGTTTCATAATATCTGTTAACAGAACGGGGTCCAGAAGAAAAAGTTCTCTTCGATGCATGATTAGACCGAGCAGAATTAATAGCATCATAGTTCAATTGCCTCCGACAATCTCTGAGGCCGTGACTATAGGACCCGCAATTGAAACACCTTATCGCCTCCCGTTCTAACTCTACGCGCCTGCATGGCAAAATTTGACGCATGAAAAAGACAAGCAACTACTTTTGAAGGAGGAAAACGCATCCTCAGAAAATGAAGAATCTAAAGAATGGTGCTGATGGCAGTGTAAATCTCACCCATCTCTGCGCGATTCCGGCGTGGATAGCGAGGGCGTGACTCGATCGTAAAGGGGAACATCAGCTTCGCTCTCTCTAAGATCTTGACTGCTCGTCCCAACTATTCCTCGGCTGTCGCCAGATTCGTTTCTGCGACCTTGTTTTGCAGGCTTATCCACCCAAAATGACTGCACAAGAAGAAATCTGTCAACCACTCTCTATCATTGCAAGCGGACTGAATGAAAGATACGCGTGCGGGCAGGATGGCATTAGGTCAGGGCTTACCACACTAAAAGAACTACCTACGGGGCCGACCTGCAAAGCTGGATAATATTGCTCTTCGCCACTCTCCACAAGATCGTCTTTTGACTGCAACAGATGCCATTCGTAAAGGTGAATCTTCAAGAACGCTTTTAAAAAAAAAATTGCTATAGCGTAACCTCTTAAGTTAATATATTGATTACGCATAATCGTAGTCTTTTGATGATCCCATGCAGACCCAATGACCCTCGGGACTGTAATACACATCAGCAAAACCTGAACATGATGCGAATGTTCTACTCGTGCGTAACCGCCATCGTGTTCAACCCCATTTATATATCATTGATATTATCCCTTAAAACCGCAAAGAAGATAAGATAAACTCAACCTCCCCTAGGTTAGCGAAGTTAGTTTGGAAGGCAATCGAATAGCAAAAATGTTCGATTAGCACTGTCTATGGAACTTAAAATAACTATTATCCATGTAAAATGCCCCAGAGTAGAAAAGGCAGCTAAATTTGTGCACCTGTTCAAACCAACAATATATTATATGTTCAGTCTCCCACAGCAACTTTTCTCCCTATATATGCATTCTTCAGACTGCGGGTTGTGCAGAAGGAAAAAGAAACAGAAAGTGAGTTCAAACCTCTGAGGAGGAATGTCGGCTATGGTATCCCTGCCACAAAGACCAATCCCGCAAAAGATCCTGAAGTTTTCTTCGGCTCTCCCTACAAGCAGGCAGAAGTAACATTAAATCCATTACAACATTATCGAGACTAAACAACAGAAGATAACTCGACAGGACCATTTTCCTCCTAAGAATGCATGAGAATGGAGTTTAGACTTTAAGAAATTCATCGGGGAGGGACTGCGTCAACCAATTTTCACACAGCATAACACGGTACAATCAACTAAGTTTCTTTACCTGGAAAGATTATGGTATTCGACGCGAACAGAAGGGCTTGTTTCCTCAGGAGAGAACCGTTTCCGCTTGCGATTGGAATCAGCTTCTCAAACAAAGTCAAGGATTCCTCGCTCAGAAAGTGGTGCCACCATTTTACAAGCTCTTAACACATTCTACAAACTTCTCATGAACCAAGAGTTTGTATTCTACTAAATGCATCAGCGAAAAAATGTGATAAGGGGTTCTTCGTTGGATCCAGCGAAGACGGTTCCTGAAGAGTTGTTCTCTGTATCCAAAAATGGTTGTACAAGCTTATAAAAAGCGGAAACCCGCTTGTTATTAATGATACCAAAAAAAAAACTCTCATTGCACAAGCCCATTATCATTCCAAAGATCACTTAGTAATGTGACACTCCCAAAACCAAATGCACCAAGATCATAAAACAAGAAGATGAGGATACTATCTGTTATCATTGGACCACCAGACGACTTCTGATTGACCACTCTACCATCCACTACCTGTCCCGCCACCGCACGCCCTTCCTGCTCGTCGTCCGAAATTTCCATATCCATTTCTACCTCCGCATCAACACTCCCCATAGCTTCTGCAGTGACTTTACACCACCTCTAAGTTTAAATCCCCCATCGAAATGACTACCCCCGGATCTATTTCACACAAATGTCCACAGTAATAAAGTTAAAAGATTTCTACGAAACCACAGCTGCACCCGTCCAGAGACAACCCCAGCAACCACCTCATTTCCCAAAACCTAACACCATCACTAATTTAATCCTAATTTCAAAAAAAAAAAATACTTGTTCCTCAAATGGAAGAAAATACCTAAATGGATTTTTTTTTAAATGCACGGTGTTCTAAAACGAGCACTTGAGTGACAGAGGACTCAGAGCACAAAACTCGTACTCTTATAAATCCCGAGAAACGAGAGAAACGAAACCCCGTCTGCAGCAAGCTCAAGACATAAAAATTCCAGGAGGCAACCGGAAATGCACGAGAGTGAAGCTTTCACGAACTTACCAAACGCGGAAGGAAAAACGAAAACTCGATGCGAGAGAGGCGCGCGTTCAGGGGTGCCGGAAGTTGGTCATGGCGGGCAGAGCTTCAGCAGAAGCGGGAACAAGGGCGCCGATGAAGAAGAGAAGGAAAGATGAAGACGAGTAGGCTGGCGAACTACGTTCATAATGCACACTGACACGGTCACCGTGGTGCCTTTGACTCGGTTATCGGTACTTGATCCTACGTGGACAATTCAGCCAGGTGGCATGGGTCCCCAAACACTTGATTATGTGGATCCAAGAATAATTTAATTAGAAGATATTCCTTTTGTGTGACCCAAGGAAGTTTGGCCACTTCACCTTGTGGTGAACATTCTCTTTTGGATATTTGACTTCTACAATTTAAGGGCCGGTATACACTTAGGGCCGGATTGAAGGCCGGCCGGAACTCTCCAAGTTTGAACCAATGGGATTGCTCAATTTCTCCAAATCCGGCCCAAGGGCTTTATACTTGGGGCCGGATGGAACCACCACTCATCCTACGTGTTGCCTTAGGTGGCATGGTTTTGGCGCCAAACCATCCGGCCCCAAGGGAGCAATTGGGCCAAGGTTTTTGGTGGCCCGATTTCCCATCTAGGGCCGGATTGGTGTCACATTTGTCTCCTCCGTTGGATCGGACAAATCTCCACCGTCTACCATGCAAGAGCTTTTCTTTTCTTTTTTATTACATTTTTTATTAACTGTGAGCTCAATCCCATCTGGTTGAGTCATGTTGTGATACAGATACTGTGTTACAAGATGTTAATACTAAATTTTATTGTTAATACTGAATTTTATTGTTAATACTGAATTTTATTGTTAATACTGAATTTTATTGTTAATACTGAATTTTATTGTTAATACTGAATTTTATTGTTAATGATGAATTTTATTGTTAATGATGAATTTTATTATTAAAAATGAATTTTATTGTTATTAACCATTGCAATTGTAACAATAATGTCTTTGCAATTGTTTTAGCATGAGGTATTAATAATTAATTTTTTTGGTGTAGACACAAATTACATACTATGTTATAGACACTAATTTTGATAAATTACATGTTTAATAAGTAAATTTTTTATACAGACACAAATCTGTAAATGAAAGTCATTGTTGAAGTTATGCCAAAAACTTTGACATCTACAAGATAATGTGTGTTTTTATCAATTTTGATGACAAATACTTGAAAAAAGAATATGGTAAGGAAAAATTATACTACTAGAAATAACATGTATGGTAAAACCTGATTTACCTTTATCATTGAATTCATTCAAGTTTTCATAATAAAAAATTACATGTTTTTTTTAAAAATAAACTAAGAATATAGATTTGAAAAAGAGATTAAAAAAAATTACATGTTTTCTTGAATTGTATGTTTAATAAATGACAACTATTATGGGGCTACAAATCTTTTTTCAATGTCAACTCTAGTTTTAGTGTCAAAAAAAAAAGGTTCAAAAGAAGTCAAAGAACTTCCTTTTTCCAAATAGAAAAAATAGGAAGAGAGTGGAAAAGGTTAAAAAAAATAAAAAAAACTCTCTCTTCCATTTGGAAATAGGTAAAGTAGGAATAAAAAGGAAAAGTCTAAAGAATTCTAAATTTTTTTTTCTTATATTTGAAATAGAATAAATAGAAAAGAAAACCTTTTTTTTTCTAAAGTATAAAAAATAATAAGAGAAAGGAAAAGATGCATGTCTTAGATTTTTTTAATTGAGCATTTCAAAAATTAAAGAGTGTAGTAATCAAGAATTCGGCCTTAGAATCGGGCCCCAAGGGCTTTACATTGCTTGGGGCTAAAGTGATGAATTGAAATCCGGCCCCAGAATTTGGCCTCAACCCCTTTACATTGTCTGGGGTCGGAGTGGTGATTTGGGGCCGGATTGTGGGCCGGATTGGAGGCAAATCGGGCCGGCCTTCCATCCGGCCCCAGGCCGTGTATATACCCGCCCTAAGAAGGAACATCCTACAAGTGATAAATAATGTTATATATATGCTTTGATGCCTTTTTTTGATGTGATGCATTTGTTATCTTTATGGTTGTGAGTTTTTATCATTTAGTCGGATTGATTTAGACCTTTCCGTGTTGGTATCAATCTATCCAATCAATTAATATTAATTAATTTTACTAGTAAATAAGGTGTCCACTTAGACACATTTGAAAAACCTTCTTTGATGTTAAAATCTTGGTATGATTTGAGACTCCTTTACTGATGCACTCCAATGTTATAAGGTCCCTCTTTATTGACCCAATTTAAACTTGCAACAAAAGTAGGCAACTTATGGACTAGGAGAATGAAATAAGTCCATGTTGAGTTATAAGTTATAAAAAGTATAGATGTTCATCTTAAACCCAAAGGGCTATAAAAATAACAATTTTGTGTATGTTTTGTACAGATAGAATTTAAGAATTGTGTTAATTGTACACCTAGAGAGAAAGAGGGTTGCTATTATGTGAGCCTAGGTGTGTGAGCCCATGAGCTTAGAAGACTAAACACATGTGTTATAGGTGTCTAAATTATAGAAACCTTTGATTATCATAGTAAAACTATATTATAAATACCTATATTATAGGTGTTTATATTATAAGCACCTTCAATGGTTGTAGAATATTTACTTATGCAAATGCTCAAAGCTCACATGCTTGCATTTTTATGTTCACATACTAGCATCGTTGGTAATATGTATATATGAATGTAGAAAATGGTTTAGTGTACATCTTGTAGTTGAACATAAAAAATTCATGGTATATTAATACAAATTCAAATAATAGAGTAGAATATTTTCTTTTTGAAAATTAATGATTTTTAATTGCTAATGTATTAAAAATAGTCCCATGTGTTGATTCCACACAAATAGATTTGAAATTGCCTAAAGTGTTGGTTATATAGTGACTACTAAAATTGAGTACAAAGTTGAAATGTTTTCATTCAAACAACCACACCATAAGCATTAATGGACACAGTCCAAAAGTACATATATCAAAGTTGTAGTGTTTGACATACTAGACATCACCATAGAAGTTTGAAGAAAAAATTAGTTGTGATTTGAAAGAAAATAAATTTCAAAGTTAATCATGTCAAAAACTTTGTTTTGTTCAACATGATTTGGAAATACTTTATCTTTTGCCAATTTTTCCTTAGAACTCTGAAAAAACTTTTTCTGCTTTGGCATGTTGGTATACATCATTTCAGATTATTGTACACAAAAATTGAAGGAAATTGACATTTATAGAAATCAAAATAACAACAATTTAACAAACATACAAATGATGTTGATTCTCACAATATTTGAATTTTTTTTTTGAATTGAGCATGGGATAGCATTAGCCATAGTAGAGAGGGTATGGGCTACAATATGGACCATTGTTACATCTTAGTGCCCTTGCATTTGAAACATTTGTTGAATTGGACAATGTGTTCAATTTATATTTTATAGCCATATAATGTGTTTTAAGTTCAATCCTTTTGTCTAAAGACTAGAGTTCATGATGCACATATTTGATCCAAGTATCCAAAAACAAATAAATTATCATTGTCAATATCGTCAAAAAACTGAAAATTGCGAATAATTACACTAACATTTTTAAAATTTTCAGTTATAAGGTAATATTGACAATGATAATTTATTTTTGGATTTGTTGGGATAAATGGGACTATATATATGTATTCATATGTATTCCGTACTCTATATTCCATGTCCGTATTTTGTATTGGTAATGGCTTTGATTTTTTTCGTAGATCTAATGGCATGGGGTTACTTTCAATTTACTTATCTCAAATCCAACAGGTTTGGGATTATGGGGGCATCATTGAGGCTAGGGGGCATGGCTAGGTGTTTGGGCAGAGGATACCCAAGTATTTTTTAATTTTCTTTATTAACCCTGGATTGCCTCGAGCGTCATTTTGTGGCGTTTAGATGACAGTCCGGGGTCATCTAAAGACCTTAACCAGGGGGTTTTAATCCTATTTTTTTTATGACTTTCATGTTGAGTTAGGAAGAGTATCCAATTGAGTTTTTATGTAGTTGAGAAGTAATTCGAAAAAACGGATGGCAAAATTTGCCATTTTAGTGTATTTTGCTCCCCACTCTAAATCTGAAATTTCTCCACAAAAATATTATTCTTTGAGTTTGAGCCCAACTAATGAAATGAAGGCCCTCTATTCTAGTTTCTACTCCAGCTTGAATTTTGGAAAAAATCATAATATTTAATATTTTATTGCAATTTGCAATTTGGATGTATTTTCAATGTCTACTGATTTCTAATTATAGAATTACATGGGAAATGATTTTGCACCATGATGTTTTTCACTATAATGTACACACATGGTGAAATTTTCAGATTTTTTGGAATAATTTTCTATTTGATGTGATTTTTTCTTCACTTTCTCTTCAAAAATTTTCATAAAAAGCATTCTTTCTCAAAAAGATCTCAAATTTTTTGGGAGTGGAGAAGATATGTGATTTCATCTCTGAAAAATAAATATAATTTTTTGCATACAAATCTAGGTCAAAAATGGCAACAAGCTGAGTGATGAGCAAGGAGGCTTGAAAACAATGGTTATAGGTCTGTCTTTTAAGGGTTAAAATCCCCCAATCCCAATTACCCAATCCAACCTCAATCACTCAACCCAAACCCAATTACACAACCGAAACCTTGTTATCCTAGCCAACCCCAATTATCAAAGCTCCTCCCCCCTTATGTAATTTCCAGATGTAATGTGAAGAGAAAACGATATGGGTTAATGATTTTATATATGTATCGTATTTTTGTATTTGTATCTGTGTTTATATGTACATATGTAAATATCATATAACTCATGGTATTTTAATCAACGGCAAGCAAAGGAGATTCTTTTTTTTTCCAAAATTAACCAATGGTTTTGTTTTTTCCGTGCCGGGAGAGGGGAGGCATAATAGTGTGGCATTTTTGAGTAGATAGTGATTACATGATCACATGGTTTGGCATGTTCCTCCCCTCCAAGAAAGTCCTCCACTGTTGATTACAGGAAAACAAAACAAATAAGCACCTCCCCTACCATCAATCTAAATAAAATTGTGCACTCAAAACATAAAACAAAATCACATGGTTTGGCCTGTTCCTCCCCTCCAAGAAAATCCCCCACTGTTGATTACAGGAAAACAAAACAAATAAGTACCTCCTCTACTGTCGATCTAAATAAAATTGTGCACTCAAAACATAAAACAAAACTATCTTTCTTTTGGCTCTCCTCACTATCTACTGAAAAAATGCCACACTATTATGCCTCCCTTCTCCCGGCACAAAAAAAACAAAACCATTGATTAATTTTGGAAAAAAAAAAACCCTCCTTCGCTTGCCGTTGATCAAAATACCATGAGTTATATGATATGTACATATGTACATATAAACACAGACACAAATACAAAAATATGATACATATATAAAATCATTAACCCATATCGTTTGCTCTTCACATTACATCTGGAAATTACACAAGGCTCTCAATTGTGACTAGCTCCTTGTATTGGATTGTTGTGTTCTTGACAACTAGAATAATTCATGATTTGTCTTTCTTTAGCAAAAAAAATATTTGTAAATTTTGTGAGCCTTAATATATACAACAACTAGAGGAGACTACTACAAATTTCCTCCTTTAGTTATTACTTCTAGTGAACAATCTATTCAAGATCTAAATTTATTAAACTACTTCAATTTAGTGTGCAATGTATTCAATTCAATTTGGATATGTATTGATTTTGATTTTTCCCAAAGAAAGTATATATATATCCACATTTTGTGTGAAAATTTCAAAAAAATTGATTTGTAGTGCAAGAAATAGGTGAACATAAAATTGACCCTAAACTCTCTTGAATAGAAGGTAGACATTCTAGACAAGAATTTGTATAGATCGATTTAATTTAGAAATATCATTAGGTAGAGTTACTTAACCCATAAAGCTCCTTAGAAGCCAAAACGAGTTTTGAAAAACTTGGGCACTTAAAACAAAGTATCAAATATATTTATTTTTCCTCAATTTTTTTTTAGATTAAAAAACTAACAAACTTCCAAAGAATCTAATTTTCATGAGAATTCAATAGTTGAAGAAAAAATTGTGATTCTTGTGCGCACATGTGTGTGGAAGGTGGAACAATTTAGGCAAGGGAAATGCCAACATCATTTTGCTTCAAAAATTGGCATATTTATTCTTAACTTGACGTTCTACTAAAATTTGAAGTCATTAAACTTTCTCTGCAAAAGAAATTTGAGTTATAAGGCTTGAAAACCTGACAAAGCCAAATTGCCAAAAGCACATGAAGTCTTGAAAAGAAATATTTACTCCATTTTGCAAGCTTTGTTGTCAAAGAGACATTACCCTCAAACCTGCAATTTGTTTTTATAGGTGACCCTATTAATAGTCAACAATCAACAAAAAAATCCTATGGTTACAAATTCTAAAAAAAGAATAAAATTGGCTTAATTAGTCCTTTTTATTTATTTTTATAGTGAGCAGTTTTGTTAATACGGAGTATTTGTCAATTTCGGAATTGGCTTGAGTCCACTATCCACCTCAGTTGCCATCTGGCATGCTGATGTGGCCACGCCCCCGACCAATCAGAACAATTAGTTGTGGCTCCGGTGGCCGTGCATGCCCAGCCCGACTGCTGACAATCGGCCGCTTGGGGCGCTGCGGGGCTCTCTGGGTGCCTTCAGCTGTGGGGGAAGTGGGGATTGCAGGGTCACGCTTCGTGGATTTCAACCTGCCGGTATTGTAACCTTGGGATCCGCCGCAATGAGGGACTACGACGACGATGACGAGAAGGGCTTTCTGTGGAGGCTACCGAAGCTCCGGACGAAGGATTGGGGCAAGCTGGGCCCGGCGTTCGGCTTCGGCATCGGTTGTGGCGTTGGTCTGGGTGCCGGTATCGTTGGAGGTAATTCGGCGTTTTTCTTTCGGCTTTAGGGTTTCATTTGTGGCGATTGCTGTAAGAAAATATTTTGGATTACCGCTTGAACAGTGACAATTAAGGCTATTGGTGCCGCGAAAAGGAATGTCTACACCCTGGAGAACAAGTACAGTAGTTGAGAATTCGACAATTGTTACAAATTTTTTCACAGTTTGGTATCATATGGAAACCAGAAGGGTGCCGAAATCGTGTTTTGGACGTAGCCTATCGTCTGCTGAAATTGAAATGAATTGCAATATTTTTGAGGTTTTGCGAGCAAGCACATTTTGATCTCCTCTGCGTGAGCCATTCGATCAACATGTAAAAATCTGAACGTTGCAGATTGATTCAGACAACCTAATGTGATGCCTCACAACCTGCTTGCTAATTTCATATTGTTTTAATCTCCAGGACTTAGTAATTCTCTACCAAAATGAGCTCTGGTAGAATCAAATGCAGAATCCTCAGAAAGCGAATTGAAAATATTTCCAAAAACCTAGTTCACCTTGATTCCACACACTTTATTGATTGATTGGTAATTGTATCAGCCAAATGGACTTAAGTCGCATGCAGTAATGGTAATGGAAGTGCCAGTCGTAGACGAAGGGATGATTTTCTGTCTCATAAAAGTGATTTTCCTCCGCATGTCTCTCCCATTGGCAGTGAATTTATTATGTTTTTTGATGCATTACTTGACCAATGATTGAACGGACTTCGTGTCCAGCGTCGGTGCTGGCTTGTACTCTTTTCGAGTCGTTTGTCGGAATGTTTAGGGCTAGTCTTATTAAAACGAGTGGATGTGAAAAACAATCCAGATCATCTTTCCAAGTATTTGATTCTGCATTTTATTATTGTCTTGCTAATACCCGTGCTAGTGCATGCGTATGTATAGACACTGTGAACTCTAATCTGGTCGCCAAGTCTCATTTAGTGTTTTGGCTATGCAGGTGCAGGAATTGGCTTAGGATTCCCGGGTTTGCAGTTCGGGTTTGGATTAGGAGCAGGCTGTGGGGTGGGAGTGGGATTTGGATACGGCTTGGGCCAAGGCAAAGCTTATGACGAAAACGGCACGCACAGTAACGTGGGAAGGCTTCCCAAACGTTCGGGTGTTAAAATTGCTGGCTCTAGTGGGTGAGTTTGGTCCCCTCGTGTC
Organism: Rhytidiadelphus loreus; assembly: GCA_947034895.1. Taxonomy (NCBI): domain Eukaryota; kingdom Viridiplantae; phylum Streptophyta; class Bryopsida; order Hypnales; family Hylocomiaceae; genus Rhytidiadelphus; species Rhytidiadelphus loreus. The sequence goes on along the minus strand of OX344761.1, from coordinate 47,030,678 downwards.
CCTTCTCTCCTTTCGAAACTAATGTCCATTTACTTTCACATGTAATCTCCACTCCAGCCAGCTATACTACTTGCTGCGGATTTACAAGCCAAGGAAGTCTCTTGCTGGTTTCGTCACTTCAACGTTCCAGTTCAGAAATGCCCTTCTCCAGTTACCTTAATCTCCAGAGCTCCGACGTCCATATTCTGGACGATGCACAGAGGGCTTGCAGGCCCTATTTAGTCCAACTAACTTCGCATTCATCCAATGAAATACTCGAATGTTGAAAAGACAAACTTCTGTAAATAATGACCAATTTCATGAAATTGAGGTACCTGATATTCGGTAACTGAAATTTCTGTACAAAGATATAAGCAAAACTGTGCTAAAAATTGAAAAAGGTTCGAGGCGTTTAAGGGTTAACCCCTTCCATATCTGTAAGAGCTCAAACGTACCATTCAGAAAACTTCAAGGTAGTAAAATATATCAACGGAAAGAAGAAACTACGACCTACATTTTGGAACAGTAAAACTACGTTTGAAGGTTACCATATTTGGCAAGGTACTAAGTGGCACTAAGGGTTCAAGAGAGTCCTGACCTTCGTGTTTCCCTTCCTATGTTAGGGCTGAGATTGGAGCGATTCTGGACGACCTCGCTTCTGGAGTAAAAAGAGCACTTGACAACATTCAGAGCGATAATGGAAAGAGGAAACGATAGGTTATGCACCAGTTTTGGGGGTCCTTGGCAGATGGAGCAACGTTCGTTTCGTACAGATTGTAAACATGGGTGTAGATTTCTCGGGAGCGCTGCCAGTGGAATGGAGAATGGCTTGCTGTGTACGATGCTCGTGTACATATAGACCCCCCATTTGTAATCTATTGTTTCGGCATTCTCAGCTATTTTTCACTCTATCTACTTAACTAGATTAGATTTGTAGTATCTTGCTATCGACTGATGTTAGTAAAGCAAGCAAGTGTCTATAATTATCGATTACAAACGTATAAGTAACAATTGTACAAGCGCTGGAGAAGAATCTTGAGACACCAACTGTCTTCCAGCTTTGTCACAAATTAATGTGGAGGTCGCACATCACTATTCAATAATAAGGACGTAATGGTCTTCGCCTTCACAAACTGTCGGTGTTCATCATATGACAATTCGTCGTCCGAAAACGGACTCCAAGAGGTTTCCGTCATGATGGCGTTCTTCATAACGCGTGCATTGGCGACATATCTGAACTGAGGATTTGGTCCCGCCTCCAATCTCGCTCTCATTCGACGCTCTTTTCCCTGGTTGATGAGATCTCGATGATATGTACACATAGCGAACCCAACTTGTGCAGGTCGGGGGCACTTCCAACCTTTTCCATCATCCCTTGTGCACAGAGTTACAATTTGATCCATTTGCTTGAGGTTCAGCGACTTGGAGGCGCTTGAGGTGGAATTTTGTGTCCTCACCGTAATGTCTTTGTGAACCGTTGCAACTTTGGACTGTCGAACATATGGATTGTTCTGGACTACCTTCCGCTTGCTGGCACGGACGGATGAAGTTTCAATGGGTTCAACGATGCCAAAACCAAGCGAGTTCGAACAGCTCTTATGCAGATGTTGTAACTGCTTTGCAGCTCCTAGCATGTCGCTACTTGAAACCGTTTTCTCGTGATGAAACTCTGAATCTCCTTTCATCAGCAACTTTTTTTCTTTACCTGCCGGGAGATCTTGTAAGCAATATGTTCCACGCTCCTTGCATTCCACAAATTTAGAGCTATTTCGAAATGACTGTGCCACTTCTTCGGCCAATCTTTCACCTACTCCGCTCAACCCCGGTAATCCTTGCTCTATCATCTGGAAAACTGCATCACGAACACTAAAACCAGTCATGCCTGCTCTTGAGCAGATATGGCATAGTGATTGTTCTAATAAATCCGTCTTGTGTTGAATTTCTGTGGTGGAAGGATTGCTGGAGGTTGTCCCAGTTGTGCCGAAAGGCTCGCGCATGCTCGAGACAGATTTCGCTCCCTGCGATGCCCCCGTTGGATCCCTCCCGGTCAAATACACACCCGAATGACAATAGACTCCAATCATTTTTCTTCAGTTACCTCTCCACTTCACATTGCATGTCATGCACTCTACCTCAAGATCAAAATGCTACCAAGAAACTTCATAACAGGCTTTCATTGTGATTTACTTGGATTTGAAAGACGCCTTTGTAACACAGGCAGCTCATATTGAATCCCTCGAGTGAAAAATGTACACAGAGGGTACATGGTCGCACGATCGGTGCGGGACCATCTTCCCTCTACGTACATTTTACACACAAGGGATTCGATATGAGCTGCCTGTGAACGATTCGTGTGTAGACTCCTATATTCAACTGGTATGATAGGATAACGACTCATAAGAAAATTCTAAACAGAGTAAAATCAAAATGTAAGTTGACATAAGAGAGGAGAACAGATTGATGTGAGGCAATCAGAGATCGAAGGGATGAAATGATATCGATATTGCCCCTTCGACCAATATAAAGAAATGTCAGAATTGGCATCACGAATATGCGTGCGTTCAATCTGCATGTCTCAGATATTATCTCCACAGATGTACTTGTGCAGACGAGAAATACCAGCGTTGCAAAGTGAGGAGCGGTAGTTGAAATCGTCGCCGGCTGAAACCCTGCCATCAGCAATCCATGTCCATAGGTCAGAGACACCAGTTCATGCACGAGGTCCATGACTGTGCGTTTCTCTGAATTAATGTATTGTCGAGAGAGCTTAACATCTTGCGAACAGCATCCACCTAGCTAGTCGGAGTAGCAAAACATTTGACCCCGTAGTTAATCTTCAGTCATTGTGCCAAAACCATGGCATCTAAGGCAGTCAAGGAGTCAGTGGAATTTCCTCCAACAAATACTTGACGTAAAAATTACTCTACGTACGGTTGAGAATATGCCTGTTCTCCTCAGGCTCACGCTCCGGAAACTTCTTTCTCTCCGTAGACGTATCTTTTGCATGTTCCTGCCGCAAAATATAAAAAATCAAGTCACTAATAGTGATCCAAATAAACCGTATATGGACCACTAAAAGGACAGTATATTGAGAACAAGTTCACAAACTACAATAAACATTGTAGTTTCAGTCACAGAAAGCCAAGCAGTCAAACACACCGACATTGCTTCCCTCATTTGTCGAGGCCCCGGGGTTTGCAACAATTCGAGATTAAACGTAACTACGCTGTATCTGCCGACATCTCATCAAAAGAAAAAAGACAAAAAAACTGTGCGCACTGTAATTTAAACATTCTAGAGCCGAAAGACAGTTTCTTACAGAATGACATATGCACACGCACCGACGCTCATGAGGTAATATCACAAGGCTACCAATTAAATAATCCACAATTAAGCGTACCTGAACGTTCTGAGAACCACCAATTAAATTGTCTGCAAGCGTCACGAGGTTGAGCAACGCCTGATTCGCATCGTCCCTCGCGTCATCAAGCACGCCGTGCAGAGAAAAACCATTAGCATGCGGCAGCGGCAAACATCGGTGGCCTTTACGGATCCTCATAGCGACGATGAAGAAAAGATATGTATATAAAAATATGTGAAACGAAATTGCAGCGGTGGCGCTTTGGCCTGGAGGTAAAAATTTTAAGCAGAAGAATCAACACTAATATGAGCGGAGAACGAAGCGTAGGATACAGCAGCAGCTGCAGCAAGTGCAAACAAATCAATCCAAGGGCGGGAGCAGGAAGCAAAAGTGCGAAGTCAGCACACAAAACAAGCGAGGGCATTCCAAGCAAAGTTCTGCGGACAGACATGGCTGGTCTTCATCCGTTCATCCATCCATCCTTTCTTTTGTTTCTCATCCTCCTTCATTCGCTGCCACTCTCCCATCCATAATAATCCTTCATGTGAATGAAGGGCTGACTGAAAGCCCAGCCACACTGATCTTCGAAACTGACAGGCAGACCATTTGTTGTAAGAGTAGGTAACTGGATCTCAAAGCTCATATTCAAAAATTATCCAAAATTGCCATTATTTTATAGCATTGAGCAAAAATGAAATGGGAAAAAAAATTGAACTTCAATTAGAATAGATGTGTAGAATTTGTTTTCCATTTGAATATTCAATGTAGATTACAAGATTGTATTTCAAATTTAGAGATTTGGTTGGGAAAATATTGACAAACTTTGACCCCTAAACTTTGTCTACAACACCCAACTCTCTTCCTACTTCTAGTGTTCCACATAACTAGGTGCCATCCAACCAAAGGTCTCTAATGCAGTGGAGCTCAACAACTCCTTGACTTGCCTAGTGCACTTCTTTTTTGTATGTGAACTTACACAAATCTTCATCTCTTCCCTCCAATAATTTACTTCCTTCTTCTTTGCAATTGAACTTGATTGGAATGTAGGAACTCAAGTGACAGCCAATGTTCTTCTAAGGTTTGTAATTATTCACTTGAAAAAGGGTCTTCAAGGATTTTGTCCTCTACAATCTCATCATAGTCATAGTTGGAATCTTTGCTTTGCAAAAGGAATTCTTAATTGGCAAAATACTCTTCCCCATAATTGTCAATACATTGCATGTCCATGTTCTTGACATTTTGGAAAATTGGTTGTAGTACTAAAACAAAATAGGAATAGGAATTGGTGTGATTGGGAGTATTGGACTCCATTGTAGTGCTTGAGGATTGTGGAATGCATTTATTGCTTGCCCAGGAAAGCGATAATTGCACTACACCAACAATCTATCCCAAGAAAGTTGCAAAAGATCAAATCAAAATAGGTTAGAATAAAATAAATTATAATGCATAAATGCATATGAAGTTGGGAAGGAGAACAAAGTGAACCTCATGACTTGTGAGCTTTCCCCTCTTTTTGGCATCTTTGCTCTTGCAAGTGACTTTACCACTAGGGAGAATTTGCTTGCTAGTTGCTACTCTAAAGTTGAAAATGTGACTAATATGATTACACCTTTACACCTAGAGGTTGGACCAATTCTCTTTGAGGTGAACTACATGAAATTTTATTTTAAGCATGAGGTTGTCCTCAACTATTCATTAGTTAGAATAAGATTATAACAAGGGCCAATTCTTCCATTTGTAAAGACCTTGAGGCCAAGAAGCCAGATTAATTTAATAAACCTAAAAAATTTATGCTCTCTCTCTTTTCAGAGGCACTTTACACCTAGAAGCTAGACCAATCCCCTTGATGTTGATTACACAAAATCCAATAAATCTGATTTGTTGAAAAAAATAATATTTTATAAAAAAAATTAATTGAAATTTGACATTGGCTCCGAGGCTAAGAATTGGCCTCCCATTCTTAATGCATCCAATTCATCAAGCACTAGCCATGTCATATCATTTAATTTTTGAATAAAAAAATTCATTCTATTAAATTGGCTCAAGCTCTACTAAGTGTTAAGGGGTTTGGAATGATTTTAGCCTTTTATCCAATCACAAGTGAAAATTTTGGACTTCTTATACAACAAATTGGCTTTGCCTCTAGGTGTAAAGTAGCCCTTAGCACATTTATGGGGAGAAGAGGAAAAACTTGTGTATTGGGAGGTTTAGTGAAGCAATATGTTACCACTAATTTGCTTGGTGGTGAGAGAGTAATGAGTATGAGATCAAATTTTGCTTCATTGCATTGTGAGGGCAAGTTGAATAGGCAAGGTAATGTAGTGGAAGGATTCGTAGGATAGATTTCTAAAGGAAGGTTGCACTTATTTAGAAATGATTGTTTATTATAGTTGTTATTTCATGAATTAGGTGTTGCAATTGCTTCATGGGTTACTTGTGGTCACAAGTTTCAATAATTCTCTACATTGTGGATTGCAATTGGATTTTCTAATTGGATTTCAAATTTGTGAAGTTGCCAAAAAAAAGTCCCAAATTTCTTCTTGGTAGAGGAGCGTAATTGCAATTGGAAGCTTTTGGTTTACTCTAATAGCTACATTTTACATTATTGTGCAAAAATTGAAAGGGCTCAAGGCGGCACATACAAGAAGTCCTATTTGAGCAAGCAAAAGAACCCTTGTACTATGCAACGTCAGTTCTCGGAGTCTTCCTTCAACCATTGGTAAGGGGCTTCCATTTGGCATGTGGTAGTCTACCACCAGTGTTCCTTCAATTGGCTTTAGGCTTGTCATCCACCTACAACCTAGTTCTTTGAGGGATCTAATCATTAGATGGAATTTAGCTTGTTTGGAGGGTTGCGAGCTCCCTGCAATTTCCAAACTGCGGAAATGCAACCACAATAGCCTGTTGATGTGGCTGAGAGACTGCCACGTCAGAAAACAATATAAAATTTTTAAATTTAAATTTTTTTTAAATTAATTTTTATTTCAAACAATATTGGCTAGTTCCTAGCATAGGAAACCAACCTGAAACGGCCCTCTGGAAGGGGGTGAAATGCATCTAATGACACAAGAATTTGCCTCCCTCAAGTCAACTTACAAAACCTACGCCTAATGTGCGTCTTCTTACTTGTTTTGCAAAAAATTGAGAGTAGATCTATACTATAAGTATGATTTTCATAAAAATAAATTATATACATGCAAAAGCTCTCATTGAACCACATTTACAAAAAAATATAGTTTTTAAGAAAATCATGGTAGAAATTGGAAATATAAAAGCCTAACCAAAATTCATTTTGTCCTCCAAGAGGACTTTGGGACTTTAGGGGTTAACTCCCATTGAAATTATATTTTTCCAATATATGTGCTTGACATTTTTATCACTAATTAAAAAATTATATTATTTATGTGCATGCCCATTTAAAAAAATAACTATTGAGGGATGCATTCAAATCACCTAGCATTGGAAGGGTTCCAATACAAAGACAAATACACATGTAGTCACTAAATATTTTTAACCAATTGCCTTTTTTATTTTTTATTGCTTTTCATACTTAGTAAAACCTTTTATCTTGGTTTTGAAGTGGAAATTAGCTTCAGATCTTATTGAAATCCTTAAAAGGTTTTATTTTAGATTGCAATAAGGCAATTGGATAGGATAGGAAAGGTGGCAAGTAGCCTCATGACTATTGGAATCAAACATTGGAGGAGTTGCCATGCAATCCTTGGGCTATTTAGCCAAGGCAAGTTTTATTTTTTCTTAGTTCATATCAAAGATATATTTGTGTATATGACTCATTGGCAATTTATGTATTAAGTGAATTTCTTCAATCAATTTCATTTGCAAAAAATTTGTATATGTGTAATTATGTGTGAAGTGGTGAATTTGTGAAATTAGGATTATGTTGTAAAAGGCGAATAGTCGTAGAGCACCTTGTGGATCCTTAGATCCCTATTTCTAAATTGTCAATTAATTATAAAATGGCTACTTGGTTGAGAGAGTCTTGTAGTTTGAGTATTAAAGGCAAATTGCATAGTATGGTAGAGAGTTGACTGGCAAGTTACTTCACCGAAAAGCAAATAGCCATGTTCGTGAAAAGTTGAATATGAATCTCCATTGGGTTGACGGATGAGTTAGGTGGTTGAAAAATCAAAGAAGAGAAGAGATAAGTTATTTGGAACGATTGAAGAAGATAATAAAAATATTATAAAAATATATGGCCATTATTTGATTGAAATTGTTGTATGTTGTATATATGTCAATTAACCTGTACAAGAGATAGAAAAGCTAATTGCCTATGCGATGGTCTACAACTAATTGCTAGGATTGTATGTATTAATATGAATTGAAATTGCTAAGATTGTTTGATTTAGTTGAAATAACAAATTGATGATGTGATCAATAGGTTATATGGTATTTACATGCATTGGTAATGAATGGTAAGTGAAAAATTGAAAAAATTAGTCAATTTACCGAATCAATACATTTTGAATTAAATCCTATTTGAAAATTGGCCATAGACATCCAAAACGATAGACTTACTTAACCTTTTTCCAAAGAATCCCTATACTTTGTCCTTGGGGTTGTTTGTCTTAGCATAGACAAAATCCTACTCACATTTTGGTGCCGCTGCTGGGGAAAGGTTTTGAAGATGAGACCGAATCATCTAAAACTATTTTGGATAATACACCCGTTACGGTAGAACCACTAAAAGAAAAGGAAGTAATTCCACCTATTGAAGTACAATTAGACCCAAATTATATGCATAAAGAAATAACCTAGAAAGGCAAGAAAGACTTCTAAAAGAAAAGTCTAATCAGCCAAAGTTTGTACCTTTAGAAATTGAAAACCCTTTTGTAAAATTGCCAATGGTTTCAAGTTCTATTCCAAGTTTTTATCAAATACCTGCCAAAAGAATGAATTCTAGGACAAATCCTCAGAACTCACAAAGTCAATTAAAGCGTAAAGTTCCACAAACAATGAAATTAGCAATGGGCATGGAACCTTACGATGTTGTGGCAAATTTAGATTGAATACAACCCCAAATTAGCATGAAACAACTGTTAGCTATCTTATCCCAAATGTAGGAGTGATTTGAATTCCTCCTTAATTTGAAAAAGAGATAAACCTTTGGAAATCCATGAAATTTCCATGGATCCAGGGGCACCTACTGTTGATGTCATGATTGATGGTTCTTTAATTAGTAGAGTGCAAATTGATAGTGATTCTAGTGTTAATCTTATGAATTTTGAAACTATGGAAGAATTGGGATTAACGACTATGACCTCAACTCCTATCATTCTGCGAATGGTTGATTAAAGTAGAGTTAAACCTTTGGGAGTATTAACCCAAATTGTAACAACTATCGGTGGAATAAAGTACAAAATTGATTACATAGTTTTTAAACTTACAGAATCTATTTCTTCCTATCCCATTTTGTTGGGAAGACCTTGGCTTTATACAGCAAAGGCAAAGGATGATTGGGGCAAAGGAACTTTACCTATAGGTAAAGGACAAAATAAAATTGTCTTACCCCTTTATCCTACAAAATACAGAGTTGAAACCCAGGATGATGGGACTAGTGTTACATCAAATACCAAAAGTCAAAGTAGTGAAATAAAATTCACCGAAAAGATTGCTAAAGAAATGCCATATAAAAGTATTGGATTAGGAGAGTATTTTACACCTTTAGCAAATGTCGATGATTCAGACGATGCCTTTTTGGCATGGGAAAACTCAGAAGTTCTAAACATAGGCATTGAAGAAAATTCAGAATTGGAGCCTGAATTATTATTTGAAACCCAAAAAATGGAAGACATGTTCGCTAATAGTGATACAACTACCTTGCAAAGGAAAGCTTTTAGTGAATCTTTGAGAACCCCTTTGCAAGATATGAATTTGGAAAATAAAGAAAACCCAAAAATTATTAAGGTCTACACCAAAATGACCAAAGTGGAATTTAAGTATTGGTTTTCCTTTTTCAAAAGACATAAAAGTTCTTTTGCATGGAATTATACCGATCTAAAAGGTGTTCCACCTGAAATCTGTGAACACAAAATAGTGTTAGAACCTGATGCCAAATCCATCAAGCAAAGGCAATACAGAATGAATCCAAAATACTCTTTAATGGTCAAAGAAGAAATCAACAAGTTGTTGGCTTGTGGATTTATCTTTGAAGTGCCATATAGTGAGTGGGTATCACTAATCATAATAGTTCCTAAAAAGAATGGGAAACTAAGAATTTGCCAAGATTATCGAAAATTGAATAGTGTGACTGTTGAAGAAGAATAATGACCTACTCGGAAATTATTCCTTTAGTATAATAAGTTCGTTCCAAGGGAGACGATCAAGTAGGAAATCAATGCTAATGAGACTTATTCCTAAAATAGGTAACACAATCCGAAAATAGAAGATAATGGCCTAATTTGAAAGAGTTAGCTATCACTCAAACTACAACGACACTCCACACCAAATTTATACACAATTCGTAATTTCTAATCCAAATTTCCAATTAACACATTCAATTATCATAGCTCACCAAGAACACATATACATAGACTACATACCACTCAATTTGGCTCAAAGTCATATCATATTAACCAAATTGGTGAATAAATCACCATTAAACATCTTCTTAGATTCTCCAATTTGACACAAGCTCACTCCAAATTCTACTACATAACATTCATATTGTTCTTACCAACTTATAACTTCCACCTCTCACATTCATATATCATCACACCAAAACTAACACACACTTGTCCAACCTTGGACACACATACAACAAAAAGAAAACATAACACAACTCAAACCGGCCGGGACTCGCACTGTCTCTCTCTCTCTCTCCAAGTGGATGAAAATGAATTCGGAAAGAAGGACCTAATAGGGACCAAAATGGTAGTTGACAACCGCCCAACTAGAAATACTAACCCGGGTACTAACCGCAAAGGAAAACCATCCAAATTGGACTTGACATCCTCAAAATTAACCCCATAACTACATTCCAACTTGGTAAAATAACACTCAAAATCACCAAATTGAAACACTAACTCACAAAAAAGCCTATCAAAAATCCAAATAAGCACTCAAAAGTTTTAAAAAACAAAACATCCAACTAATTTATCTATAGTGACCAAAAGGATCATTTTCCTTTACCATTTACAGACACACTCTTGGATGGTGTAGTAGGGCATGAATATTATTTGTTCATGGATGGATTTTCAGGACATAATCAAATCCAAATTGCCCAAATGTATCGTTTATTAACGACATTTACTACGGATTGGAGAATTTACGCTCATACCAAAATGCCGTTTGGTTTATGCAATGCACCTGCAACCTTTCAAAGGTTAATGACTATAGCTTTCCATATGTATTTACGAAAATTTACGGAAATATTTTTAGATGATTTTTGTGTTTATAGTACAAAAGAAAAACATGCAGAATGTTTAGAAAAGTATTTTATTCAATGTGAGAAATACGTTATTTCTATAAATGCCGCCAAATCCCAATTTGTTGTACCTTTTGGCAAATTGGTAGGTCATATTGTTTCTAAGCAAGGAATTGTGATTGACCTAGATAAAGTTGCGGCAATAGTCCAATTGTCCCAACCTAACACTATTATAGAAGTTAGAGCATTTCTGGGCCATGTGGGATATTACAGACGGTAAATCTACAAATATGCCAATATTGTCATCCCTTTGACCGAACTGACTAAAAAGACAGAAACACCTCCCGTTTGGACAGAAACTTGTACTAAGGCCTTTGAGACCTTAAAAAACAAACTTATTTCTGCACCAGTCTTAATTCTACTTGATTGGAATAAGGACTTTGAAGTGTATGTCAACACATCTAATGTTGTTATAGGCAGTGTGTTAAGCCAAAAGGATGAAAAGGGTCATCATAGACCAATTTACTTTGCAAGCAGACAATTAGCTGCTGTAGAAAAGAACTACACTGTGACAGAAAGAGAAGCTTTGGGAATGAGATTTTTAGTCCAAAAGTTTCAACACTACTTATTGGGCTACAAATTTGTCTTTCATGTAGATCATGATGCTTTGAAATACATGATAAATAAACCCCAATTAAATGGAAGAATAGCAAGATGGGTCTTCCTACTTCAAGAGTTTGATTTTACTATTCAAGTAAGACCAGGAAAGACTCATGCTAACGCTGACCACCTTTCCCGAATAAACCAAGAAGTAGGAAGTGAACCTATTAACGACGATTTTCCTGATGCTGCCTTATTCCAAGTGGCGGTCACTTTGCTAGATTAGTCACTGCCTAGAAAGCCTTGCAATCCGGCTACTGGTGGCCAACCATGTTTGCCAATGCAGCAAAATTTGCACGAAAATTTGACCCATGCCAGAGAATAGGAAAACCTACTCCGACAACCTCTATGCCACTCACACCTATTTTAGCCCAAATTCCTTTTGAGAAATGGGGCATAGATTTTGTGGGATCTATTAATCCGCCAAGTCGAGATGGTTGAAAATGATACATATTAGTTGCAACGGAATATGTAACAAAATGGACTGAAGCAATTGCCACCAAAACAGATGATGCAAATACAGTTGCAAAATTCATATATGAAAATATTATTATAAAATTTGGATGTCCAAAAGAGTTAGTTAGTGATAGGGATACCATTTTCTTAATGACACTATTTCTAGGTTAACAGAAAAATACTTTATCAAACATAGAAAAACTAGTCCCTATCACCCTAGAGCAAATGGACAAACTGAAAAGACTAACATAATTCTTTGCAAAATAATTACAAAAACAGTACAAGGTTCAAACATGGACTGGGATGCCAGAGTGTTTGACGCTTTATGGGCTTATAGGACAACCTATAAAGTCACCACAAAAAGCACACCTTTTCAACTAGTCTAAAGGCAAGAAGCCATCTTGCCTATAGAACTGGAAGTTCAATCCTTGTGAATTGCACTAGAAAATTGATTAGGGGATGAAGAATCTTTATGAGAAAGATATTCTATGTTAGAAAAACTGGATGAAATCCGAAGACAAGCATTCTTAAATATGCAGGCTATGCGAAATAGGAGAAAGTCCTACTATGATAGCAAATTATTGCCAAAGAAATTAGAACCAAATGATTTGGTACTTTTGTACGATAGTAGATTCCAAAAATTTCCAAGCAAATTTAAAATGAGATGGTTTGGTCCTTACAAAGTCCTTAACTCTTACCCTAATGGGTCAATTGAATTGCAAGATCTACAAGGATTAATCCATCCCACCCATTACAATGGATACAGACTTAAACCCTACATAACTTGAGGGCAAGTTATGTCTAAGTAGGGGGCAAGCTAATACTATAATAATAAAATAAGATAGAATAATTATATTAAAAATTAAAAATTAAAAATTAAAAAAATTAAAAAATTAAAAAAATAAGTAAAACCTTAAAGGAACAATTGCATTTGTAGCCCAAAAGTCAAGTCCACATGTGTTAGATCGAATCATGTGTTGTGACATATAAGTTGATAGTATACTAATTTTCCAATCTACTTTTGTATTCATCAAGATTATTGCATCATTTCTCATGCATGTGAGATAGGGTTGATTTGAAGAGTGAGCATTCCAATTGTTGAGGTAACATAAGTCATTCTAGTCATCTAGAGCATTCAGGTATAGTTTCATCTCATAAATAGCAGACTCATGTTAGAATTCATTTCATATTGTATTGTCTAACACCGGTTAGTTCTGTTTATTCTAAAAGTCAAAAGTTATTGAAAATAAAATTGTGAGAGTTAAACAAAATTTAAACAAAATTAAAGAAAAATTATGAGCTAAACTTAATTGTAGAGAAAAAAGAAAAAGATAATTATCATAAAACTTATACTATAATTTTGTGAGATTGAGAGAACATAATAACATAAAGAGTGAACTTTGTGAAGAATTGGAAAAATCTAATCATTCTTGTCTAAACACCTATGTCTTTCATGTATCTGTGAACTTAAGTAACTTGTGAGGAAAAGATAAAGAAAACATAATAATTACATAAGTGTTTATTTCCAAAAATCTTTCTAAAGAGTGATATTCTTGTGAAAAGTGAGAATGGAATGAATGTGAGATTAAAAGAGTAAAAATAAATTGAGAGGAAATGCGCGGAAAGAAAAAATGAGCATAATGGTAAGATTGAGTGGCTGTTAGTTATCCAATACGTAAAAATTTGAAGCACTAATGGAAGAAGGAAAAGAAAGACAACAGATTTGGGAGAGAACAAATACTTAAGATTATGTCTAATCAAAGTCAAGTCTCCAAGTCAAAGTTATGGAATCATATCTTATTTATCCTTTGAGTCAATTTTTTCCATTTAGGTCATGTAAATAAAAAGAACAAGTAAGAACTCTAGAAGTTGCAAGAATTAAGTTCCAAGATTTGCATAGAGGACTAGAGATAGCTTTGGGAGCTAAAAATGAAGACTATCGAGTTTTGAAGTTAGAACATGAAAACCTTCAACATTTAAGGAATAAAATAGAAGATGATTGTCTAGTTATGGAAAGACATCTGGAAGAAATAGAAGAGGAGATGAAAGCTTTTAAGTGTCAACTAGCAGAAGTTAAGAGTCAACCTCCAACTCACGAGCTAGAGACTAGTCATAAGACAAAGTAGTTGGAACATACTTTGAGAGAGCTAATGAGTACCAATGATGAGCTAAATCAAGAGTTGGAAGCTACAGTCGATTTGGTATCTGGAGCCCAGCAGTGCATGTGGCAGCACTACAGGTGCTCTGCAACTACTTTTTCTCTGTACCGAGCTTATGAGTTGTAGTGCAGCATATGCTTTACTATACTTACATTGGAGAAGAGTCAGAAGTTGTCCGAAGAACAATTTGAAGATGCATGGGAGACAGCAGGCAAGTTCAATAACATGCACAACCTTTTCTGTGAGACGATAGCACGAAGAGATCTCATGTTGACCAATTGGTCAGCTCTTTTCTATCCCATTGCTAACTTAGGCGCTAGAGCTCTTGTAGATATGTTGTTTGGCATTTTTTATTTTGTTTTATATGTCTAATTTGAAGGTTGTTTTGGTGTGTTTGATGTATTTTTGTGGAATTTGAGTTTTGTTTGGATTCTTTTGGCAAGATAAATTGATTCTCATTTGGTCCTTATGAAATGATGGGCTAGAGTAAATTCGGTGTGGAACAAGTTAGGTGGATTTTGGTTCCAATTAGTCTATCAGTTTTGCCCAAGTCAAAGTAATAGTTAAGTCCAGATTAGGTAGTTATTTTCCAAATTGGACTGTCAGGGTGTTAGGTCTGTTGTTTGTGTTCAAAGTCGGGAGTTGGTTGCGGTTGTAGTTTCTGCGGCAGTTGTTCATTGTGGTTCTAGTTTGTTATTTTTGATCGGCAGTTAGATTTGGAGTTTTGGTAACTGTCGGTTTAGATTTCCTATTAGGTGGTCTTTTTCAATTCAAAAGGCACCCAGTGTCAAGGAGGTCGCTGCGAGTCCCAGCAAGGTGTGCTGGTTTTGGTTATTTTGTGTGTTTGTTATTTGGAGAATGTTTGATTTTGTTTGCATGGATGTTCAAATTGGGAAGCGTAGCTTGTCAGTAGGAGTGCTAGACAGGGCGTTGTTCCGAATTGGGAATTATGCAGGCAATGGAGGTTATCAGGTTTAACAATGTCATTTACTTATTGGAGTGTTTTGCAAGTTGGTGAAGTCGCTGTAACAAGCTTAGATTTCCTATTAGGAGAGATGCAACGATAGTTTACCAGGTTGCAGTGATAAAAAGTGTGAACCAAATTGGAAGTTGGAGAGTTGTGTATTGACACAAGCCTGTGCGGTATGTTGTGAGTCCAATTCAGGAAGATGAAGTACAGTATAGGATAGAATAATCCAATTAGATTTAATTGGCTATGAGTGCAGATTAAAGTTCTAGTCTGTAGGATGAAGTGAAATGGAATTTTAGATTCCAAATTGGTTTAAAAAGTTAAATGTGGAAAGAAGATAGTGTTCTCGTGGTGAGAAACAGATGCAAATCGGAGCAGTTAAGTGCTTAATTGAGAATCCGAGTTTGAAGTGAAAGATTGCATGAGCTGATTATCAATTTGGAGAGGTGCAGGTTAAGCATATGAATAAATTGATCAGTTAATTTTGATTCCGTGTCCAAGTTGGTAGGCAGGAACAGGAGAGTTGTATTGGAAGAGAGTAGGAGGGAATAGAAGATGGAATCTTGATGGAGAAATAGTAGTTCAAATTGGATATTAAGGATGCTTTAACTTTTCAACTTGTAACGGTGATTTGTCACCTAATCAGCTTTATAAAAAGATGGAAATTATTAGCAAGTTGGTTGTGTGCATGTGACTTCAAGTTGGGTTGTGTATATGATTGAGTTATTGATACGATAACTGAGAGGTTATGATCCAAGGCGGGTGTAATTGGGCTTTGTTTTGAGTTTGGTTGGGGTGTGACTTGAGTGAATTTGAGTCAGTTTCCAATTTGGGTTTCTGTGTGTCGTTGTAGCAAGTTTATGTTGTGTTGATAGTTGGGATTTTTAATTTCAAGTCGGTGGATGAGGTTGCAGATGATTTGACTATTTGAGTGTTGGTAGGTGTTTGAAATTATGCCCAAGTTGGTATGCATGGTATTTTTGATCTGTAACAGTCCAACTTGGGAAATTAATGAGCCTGTGGTGTTGTCTGTTTTAATTATAAGTTGAGTCGTGTTCTTGTGTAAGGATATTTGCTGATTTGAGGGGTTATTTTTAAGTCTATCAGAGTGATTGATTAATTCAAAAAATGGAAAATATTGTGAGTAAAAAGCAAAGTTCTAAATTAGTGAAGAGTGAGTGCAAGTATTGCAAGTGCAAAAACTATACAAGGCAAAGGTGTGCAAGGGAAGTTGGTGATTCCAAGTTGGTGAGACAAGATGTCGAGGTTCCCCATGAAGGAGACAAAGCCAAGATCGTAAAGACGAAAGTACAAGTTGATAAAGATTAAAGAATGAAAGTGATACTTGGGAGATATTCTTACTCTTGTGGCTATTAAGAGTGGAGAGTTTCTAGTTGAGAAATTAGCATATTTTGTGAGAAAAACATTTGTTTATGGAGTAAAGGAACATGTTTTCTTCTTCTTACTTTAGTTGCAATGACTTATTTGACCTAATAGTGTTCTAGTTAGAGACAACCCTATTAAAAAGACCTCCCTAGGAACGAACTTTACTATTGTTTTAGGTATTCCAAATAGGACCTAAACTAATCTATAGCTCTATTATATTATGTAAATTTGGAGAAAGAGCTAAGTCAGAGATGATGGGAAGATCGGTTGGATATACCAAAAAGGAAGGTCCGGATTGGAGACCAGTAAACCCAGATTGATCCCGATTTCCTAACAAAGAGAGATATACAAAACAAGTGGAAATTGGAGTTGATCCAATTATGAGATTAAATGAAGAACCAAGGTGATATTATTTCTCTATTGACTGTAGTGACCAATCGTGAAGTTGTTGCTCAAAGAGATGAGCTAACTACTGGTCATTATCTCTATAACCTCCAAAATGGATATATATCAGAGTATCCAAGACTTTGGATGCTCTTGGACAAGAAATTTTAGTTATCAACAATGTTAAGGAAACTTCTATGTTTGACTTACCTCCAGCAACCTATCAGTTTGCATCTTGGATCACCTTAAAGACACCAATTCAAGGTTCACCACTTACTTGTCAATTTCTGGGTCAATACAATCATATGTTTGACAATATATCAGTGGAAAGACCAATACCTTCTTGGAAAGCCCTAGAATGGCTTGTAGAAGACTATGGATTATCCGTTATAGAGGACAAACCATATGATAGAAGATATCAAGGCATATCAGCAAAATGGCAATAAGAAACACCAATCTCAGTGATATCCAATAACTAGTATTGTCCATGTGAGAGGCGACATAAGTGGAATCCTAAAGCAGCCCTTGATTCTATAGACTATAACTGGCTAAAGATTCCAAGAAATTTTGATAGCCCAGATTCCTGTGCAGTTGCTTATGAAGAATTTCACATGCAACATATCACCCATACAGATCTAGTGTGTTTTCGAGTTGCAGTATTTTGTGATTTCTTACGGATGATGTGTAAAGACCATGGTGTAATGATAAATGTCAATAAGTTTGACATTTTACGACCAGAATTCCAAATGCAGATAAAGTTACAGTACCATAGTACCCGTTGGCAACAGATGCTAGAAGTTATGGCTATTACCCATTTCTTTTGGGGAGCACATTTATGTTTTATAAATGAGTTTTCTAAGACTAGGCATGAACCTATGACAAGATGGTTGGAGTATCAAGGCACCCACAATCAAAGACTTTTAGATCAGGATGATGATATATGGAAGGCATGTGATCAAGCTTACCAAAAGAGAGTGAGAGACCAAGACCAAGGACGGAACAAAAGACCCAAGTACTATTGACAGGGACATCAATAGACTAAGTAGGGGGCTATGTAGACCTAAAAGTTTTTAGAATAATGGTTAAAATTGAAAAAGGGACCAATTAGGAGTCCCTTAGTATTAAAAAATAGAAATAGAAATAATTTTAAAGTCTAAAACTAGTTCAAAGTGTAAATAGAGCTATTTTGGTAGGATGGATGAAAAAATAAAAAATAAAATAAAATAAAATAAAAAATAAAAAATGGATGTATGGGATGTGACTTTAAATCACACCTTTTCAACAAGGTTTGACCGGGCACCACCCCCATTACAAATTCTATTTTTTTTAAGAAAATTTCAATTGTTGTATATTTCACAACACTCATTGTAAGTTTTTCAATTCTAATATATATTATTTTTGTGTAATTTGTTTGTGTATGTGTTTTGTAAATATTCTCTATTGTCAAGATCCTACATTGTTTTGGTCTCAGGAGATTTAGAGTTTTGTTGTGAGGGTCTGTAAGAGATTTTTGAAACCTTAAATTCATGACTGCAAATCTACTGTTGAATCACGACTTGCAACCTCTGAGAGAATTCATCACACGTAGGATTTCAGTTTTTCCTTATTAAAAGAGTTTTAATTGTATGCATTGTCCGGTGACTTGAGTCTGTATGAGGCCCTTCGTATATTGGAAGGAGGTTTTGTTTTCAAATTTTGAAAGGGCTGGATTTGAAAACAAAGAATTGATCTACCTATATGGCTGAAATCGTAAATTGGAATTGATGGTTGAATGATTTCGGAAGGAACGGAGGGATTTTCAGTGATTGATTGAAGATTGAGCAAGTTTTCCAAGTGTGCAATTTCGGAGTTGTGGTGGTGGCTGATCACTTCTGAGAAGGAATCTATGAGCGGTAGTCGATCGGAGGAGGAGAAGGTTGCAGCGATCAAATCGACAAATCAAATTTCAAAGATTGAACCTAGTTTTGGAACAAGGTTCATCGTGATTTGAGATCCATAGGCGGAACATGTAGAAGCGGTGGCGCCAAGTCCGCCATGCCTCACCAAATCTGAAATTTCACAAAGGCAGCAAAGCAGGCACACGACGGAAGAGCGCGAGGAGAAGTTGCTGACGCAGACCAGCGTGGTTGACAGCCGACTGATTCAGAAAGCTCCACGTGTGGTCATAGGGTACCCCGCTTGGTCTTAGGGTTCCGTTTCCACGGTCTTGGATTTCGGCGAATGGCCCTTGGGTCGTGCCACAGGTTTGGGGCAATTACACAGCCATAGGGCCAGATCATTTGATTTTGGGCTTCTGCAATGGTCTTGGGCTGATTTGAGTGGCCTTAGGGGTCCAAACCGTGGTGATAGGTCCACAAACCACGGTTTAAAGGTTTTTATTATTATTTTACAAGTTTTAAGTGTTTGGTCTTAGGTTCTACAAGTTTGGACAATTTGTAAATTGTCTCAATGTTTTGTGTGTTGGTGAATTTAGGGAATTAACCCTTGTGGTTTGGACCAATTGCCCTTTTGACTCATTGTCCCAAAGCAACGACGCTAGCATGTGAGCGTGTGAGCGTGAGCCTAAGAGCGGTGAGCAGGGATTGTGTGAACCTAGAGCCTAGAAATGTAAAATATGATGTAATTTCTAAATATTTTTGATTAAAAAGTTAAAAGACTGATTTTTTTTCACCAAAATTGATATGTCTAGAAAAAAAATGATCTATTACCATGGGACCTATGCCCGTGGATTTTATATCTAAAAGCTTGGGAAGTTGGTGCTATTGCATGTTTTGAAATTTATATTACATCTCGTATTACATTCTAAGAGTTTGTTTGAGGGTGGATTGATCAAGTGAGATTACATATAATTTATAGTGAATTCTAAAGATAAGAGGAAAACAAATGCAGTGAAAATATTGTAGGATGTAGAGCATTGTGTACATAATAAAATATTCTTTCATTGCAACAAAGAATACATATTGGAATATGAAAATAATACTTTTTTACTTGAATTTAGAGATTTTGAAGATAATATATTGATACTACGTATCTACTTCATATCATGCTATTATCTACCAACTAACTTGAATACTCACACGTCTTGATGATTCTAGCAACAACAATTACTTGCTTTATTTCATCCAAGTTGAAGGTAGGAGCGTAGATGAATGTGTCTATCTTATAATCAAATTTACACAAGTAATGAAAGATATAATAAACGTGTTTGTAGTTTATGTAGGTGTCACGTTTTCCAATAGAGGCCTCATTTATATTTCCATAATGAGGACAAGTACAAGTTCATGGAAAATTGCAAAGTGTAATATTATAAACCTTCTAGCACCTACATGCTAGAAGTTCAAACAAGATAGTAAGGAAATAATTACCCCAATTGATATTAACTTTGAATGTATGTGTAATTTTTTGTTAAAGACAAATTTTGAAACTTTATATCATTTTTTGCACTTTGAAAGCACGATTCCAACGGTATATAGCATATAAAAAACGAACGCATATTGAGTCATTTATGACCTCAAAACTACAATAGCATCCTGAATTTTAACTTGAAATGTTTAGATTTTAAAGATTTTAAGGTGCCTTGCTACCCCCAGTCATTGACGGGTGCAACTTTCAGGGTTGCAATTTAGGGCAACAAATGTTAGGATTTAGTCAAACACTATAGTTCATGTATTCTTTGCTATCCTCCGTTGTTAACGGCTACGCTTTTAGAGGATTCAACTTCGCTTCTTCAATGAACCTTGCTACCCCCACTGTTAACAGTTGTGCTTTTAGAGGATCCAACTTCGCTTCTTCGATGGCTCTTGCTACCCCCCGCCGTTAATGGTTATGCTTTTAGAGGATCCAACTTCGCTTCTTCGCACTAGAAGAAAAGCCTGTTGAAGAATACACCTTCAGAACGCAGAAAAGACGTTTGTGGAAATGGTTTCTGCAAACAAGAAACCATCATCTGGTTTTTGTTGAGGACTGCGTTCAAAACGAGGTGAAATTATGACATTGTGCCCTTGCACTTAGCGTTGGACAGGATTTTTTTACTGTTAGGAGGAACGTCTTCTATCCAGGGTGTCATTACCGATGTGTAATTGCATTATATTTTATTTCCACATGGCTGATGACATGGCTGTTTTGGTGGGCCAATTCCTGCACTGATGTAGCAACATGTGTCACAATGTGAATGGTAATGTGTACTCCCGTGAATTGCGGTTGGCATGCCACGTGTCGTTGCCTTATATTTTTAATTGTATCTTGGGAACCGTTTAAGGTGGTTTGAAATGTGTGTTTCATGTTATGCGGAACGGTAAAGTGTTGTAGAGAACATGGACGACTGAGTCGTTCTATGTGAAAGTGCGTTAGGAAATGGTCCCGTGGATGTGTGCAGAACAGAAAATTGTATTTCCGAACGTAGCATTCAACATAGCATTGAACATGTCCTACTATTGAAACGTAGAGAGTTAGAGAAATTTATGTTCGACATAACAGAATATTGTAACAATGAACACTGTAATTTATGGAAATGAATGCCCGTATTTAGGTATTAGGTGAAGTGAACATATACTTATACAACCTTGTCTGTTGCATAGAATAGAACAAAAGCAAATGTTAAATTGCATATTCTGTTGAAAAGAATGCTGAACAACTACATGTGCTTTGTAGCAGAACCTGAGACAACGTTCCATCTGCTGCCATTCGAAGCACTGCTTTTTCTACATTTCCGAGTATATAGGGCTTTCTAATGAAAACTTGTACCCTAAACTCTTGAGCTTCTGGAACATCAATCATGGCTATATTGCCCTCTTGTCATGGAATGTTCAGTCGTAGACTTGCATCCACGATGTAAGGATATCCTATATATATGTACAGATGTATCTTACATGTGTATGTTGCCGAGGAGCTTATCCTTTGCATTGTGGAAGCAGTTGTCAGTTCGAATGCACAAATGCCTTGCTTTTGCCGTTCCTAAACATGTCTTGTTTTCCACGTTCAGCACAGTTCATTTTCATGCCGCTTGCAATGCAATTCAGTTCCTGCATATATGTACATGATGCAGACTTGATTACTACAGTATTGTTGAAAGACAAGTGCACAAGAAGTACACAGCCAACATCTGCCATTTTCAATATACTGAACACCAAGTGCTAATGAAGCAACCACATTCATTACCTGTAGTCGTAGAACTTAGTCTTCAAGAGTACTGTCGTATGAAGACTTCTTGAAGTTCAAGTGCAGGACTTGCTTTTTTTTTTGTCATTGTCACCTATTCAAATCCAAAGAGGCAAGGCCCAAGAAGACAAAGAATAGGAATGTAAAATGATATTGTCACATAGAAGTTCTCATGTATGAACCAATGCCTGGAATTTCTTGTTTCTTCTAAAAGTATCGCACTTTCATTCTTCCATTCCATTTATGTCCTGCTGTTTTGCAAGCAACATAACAATTGTGAAACTATGAATTGAACAGAAAGCAGCTTCACTACAGATAAAGTATGTTCACTGCAATTTTGAAATACCAAAGTTAATGTTGCAGATATTTATAGAATAAGAAGGTAATGAAGCCCAACTTCTCATTGAACTATAAGAGTACAAGAATATGGACCTATGTATTTGTTCTGTCGTACTTCAAAATGCACGTAGTCCATATTCAATACAAGTGAACTATGTGATGACCCGTAAGGAAGACCAGAATATCAGATTGAAGAAACAATTTGTATAATGAATTCGACGTCTGCTTTGAATTACCTTGTACATTTGAAGAGAAGCATTCCAGAAGAACTTCAGGATGACAACACCGCTGTTAGTGAAGCTTTCCATGTCCTGCCTCTCAATTTGCAGAAAATCAGAGGTTACCAAATTAGATTTCAGTACATGTGTTAGCAACGCTTCTAGTCCATGCTAGAATAGAAATTCGATGTGAAGGAGCAATGCTGCATTCAGAAGCTAGAATACAAAGGTCGCTATGCAAGTAGGTAGTAGTGTACCTGAAAATGGTTCACTGCATATAGAAGCAATTGTCAAATGAACATTGCACTTGAAAGAGTAAGAGAAACTAAAATACAAAACAGTGTTGCACACATTGAATATTGACTTCAATTATTGTATTTCCTTGAAATCACCTTCCCTGCAACGCATGGTACGTATGAGAATGTTGATGTATGAACAGTATCAAATAGTCATAGAGCATGTAGCAAGTATTCGACAATAGCTTCTACAAAGATTCAGTACAACGTTCATTGTGCAGTAAAATGCATTGCAAACTTCTTTTCAGCACTGCGGACAGTGGCCTCAATTCTTTATGTGCAGTTTCCCTCTGAGGACCTTCAAATATGAGCATTTACAAGTGCAGTAATTATTGAAAGCTCTTGTGAAGTCGTACTTGGATGTTACAGTCGCAAGTCGATCATTGTTGAGGTGCATTTAGTTTCCAGCCTTCCATGTGCACAGTTCTTACAGAAGCAACTTCGGCTGAAGCTGTGCTTTGGAAAATCTGCTGTTAGTGACATAGCAAAGTTCAAAATTTTTTTGATGTCCGTCTTTCACTTCAGCCTGGCAAATGTATTTTCAAGAACTTACTCTGACATGCATGAACTACAAAAACCTCATTTCCGAGGTCCACACCTGTATACTTTCTTCCACAATTTCACATGGTATGAGGCAATTGTACGCGTTGTTCACGCAACAAGACATGTATCAATGGGTTTGTAATGTGAAGAAAATGACAGAGTAACAACGTTGTCAGTAGTTCTTCAATGTCCTCCTCATTGTCATGAAAGTTGTACACATTGTATATACACTTCGGTTGAACTGACATACACGTAATGGACACAACAAGGACATGCAATACTACTAGAAATTAAATTGTACTGAAAATGAAATATGACATGAGAAGGTATACATCTGGGATGATCACATACAAATCGTTGCCACTAAGTGTGTGGACGTCGGAAGCCGTATGGTCTGTTCACAACCTCACATGAGAAGGACAACGACTGAACTTGATGTGGTCCACGGAAGTGCACGTGCACTACCGACATTCCTAAGGTACACTGTATTCCTGTACCCCCAATTGAAATGTCATGAACTGTAAGTTTGTCGTTTTCGTTCATGACAAACATGATTGGAAATTAATATAGTGAGCTAACATTCCTTCCATTAGTACATGCATTGCAGTATTCCATTGCATTTGTGGACACAGTTTTGTTATTGTCATGACGTGAATTTAGTCAGTGTTTGTTTTCGCTACCTATAATTCCCTTCATGGAATTGCATATTCCAATTCCGAAGCCTGCCAAGTCACTTCTTCAGCAACATATGCTCTACAAATAATTATAGTCCAATCAAAGCAGTTGTACACTTGTTTCTTGCAGAAGAAGTTGAAAAGAAACTGACCTTGCATTACGGTTGAACGGAGTTTGTTGTCTGTGCCCACAGAAAACTGAGTACAAAACATGACACAATTCCTGAGAATTAGGTACAGAAGCACATGGACATCAATTTAGGAACACTAACAGCACATCAAGAACAAATACTTTCAACATCACTGCACAACAATAGTAGGATGTACAAACTATTATCACACACTTCCTCAGTCTGTTTCGCTACAAACCTCTTTAGTTACAATATGACGTAACAAAGTGAAGTCCTCATGACTAACTTCCAATGTTCTTGGAAATACAACATCAACAATGAGCACACAGTCATGGGCATTCCACCTTGTCTTCCAATTTCAAACACAAAATTTCAGTCCAGCGTAGAAAACCAATTGCACTTGCATAGTACTTAGGTGCTTGTTTCCCTATTGAATACATCATGTACCCTTTCCTTCATGGTCACGGACAACTTGAATTTCTGGGCGCCGTAACAGAAGTAGTACCTGCATGCCCATCCTCCATGATGGGAAAAAAGTGGTTCATCTACAAGTTCAAGAACATACACTTCCGATACTATTTAAAGATGTTTGCAAACTACATCATCACTGTTAAGAACTTTTTGTTGCATGCAATGTCGTAGAAACCAATGCAACTCAGAAGAATTCAATACTACTACAAAAATACTTTGTTCAAACAAGTAGCAAACATAACAGCCTAACATTCATGCACAAAATACAATACAATGGTAAATTGCTATTCAATATTGTGTTCAGTACCTTCTCTTCGGATGAAACAAAACTTCGAATGCAGAGTGCTGACGTTCACAACCTGTTACAGTGTATATTGACATGCATTTGCCCCCTCATTTGTATGTGGTACTTCATTCTTGTCCTACAATTTTGAAGACAATGGAAGAAACACCTTAGTCTTCTGTATTGCTCTTGGAATTGCCATGTACATATGAAACAGTTTTGTTCACATCATTCTCACGTCATAAACAAGGACTCATGCGCTTTTAGGACAACATAACAATGTTCTTGCTTGCTTTCGCAACATGTTCTCTATTTTCTTTAGTGCAA
This sequence comes from Rhytidiadelphus loreus, assembly GCA_947034895.1. Taxonomy (NCBI): domain Eukaryota; kingdom Viridiplantae; phylum Streptophyta; class Bryopsida; order Hypnales; family Hylocomiaceae; genus Rhytidiadelphus; species Rhytidiadelphus loreus. The sequence continues at coordinate 47,005,497 of OX344761.1, read as the reverse complement.
CTTCGTGCACATGAACTTCCAAGTCACATACATGGAACAATGAAAAATACAGAAATTTAGAATAAAATTCATAATCAAACGCCATCAGTATAAAGTATGGGTTCGTAGTGAAACTAACACACAATGAAGAAGGGAGCTGTCGTAGAAGCAGAACTTTCAGATGGGCAGACACTGTCCACGTGGCCAGACACTGCTGTGGATGCTTGAACAAAAATATTTAGCAGTATTGGCATTATAGAGAAGGTAGTTCCTGACGTCAAGCCTCTGTATAGAACCAATAGTTAGTGCATAAACTTCTGAGAATATCATTGGAGTAAACATAATTTTATTCAACAAGAAATTAGAAGTCACTTCTCACAGCACGGTAGTAAGTAAGGAATGTGCTTCCCACGTACAATTACAAGTTGCACATGCACAATGCTGATGTAGAGCATATTGTCATCATGAACCCAATTTCGAAGAAACCTCTCTTCACTTGCATCGTTTCACTTTACAAGAAGCAACTTCGTCCGCTATAGAGTGAAGGTATAATTCCACTGCAGCACTTGCTGCAGCACAAGTCTTGTATATCGGCAGCCAACACTTTAGTTGTTGAAGTTCTGCTTTATGCAATCCTGTGAACGCTACACACTTGCATGCATTGATGACATGCATTCACATGCTTCATTGAACTGATACAGAGCATGAGGTGCTATCATGGCCACAACGGAAAAAGAAAACATTTTCTGTGGCTCTACCTATGCAGTTCCATTTAAGGACATGTGAAATCATCTTCTTATTCCTCATTTTCATATGAAGTTGTGCACATCATAGTCAGTCAGTGATGTGACTCCCTCATACCATAAACAAATGACTTCATACAATTTACAGAGCACAGGCGTTTCAATAACTGCATTCTGAACATTGAAGACCTCTACCTTTTGAATGAGGACTACATGCTCTACGTGAATGTCACATATAATATACAACAACTAAGGATAACTGAATAATCAATCAACGACATCTCAAATAGTCTTCGTAGAATGACAATCCACAAGCATAGGACGCCAACCTCACAATCAAGTGTGTTGGGAAAAACCAGAATTATCCTATATTCAATGCTGAAGTTTGCAATTGTCTAAGTAGACTTTGATGCCTCCACATGTAAATTGTGCTGACTACCGAAAGCATAGATAGGGGACTTGCTAAAGCCGAAAACAATTTTGTCAGTCCCCGCATGAACAGTGCCATTCATATTAGACGTTTTCTTCAAGGACGTGCTTTCAAAATACCTGTACAAAGCGACCATTGTGCGGAACACCTCAGATAGTCAAGTGAATGTCCTGAAACAGCTCCTTTTCGAAGCCGTGTTTGACGAAGCCTCTACTGATACATGCCAACGGTGGACAAGAACGGCTAACACTTCTAGCAGTAGTAATTCAAAAAAGTATATTGAATCTGTACAACAAGGAAATGAAACTTCCAATACATTGAAGTTCCAGAATGTTTTCATAAACAAAATATCAGAAAGTAATGACATCGTGTAGGAAAATGTTGTCCCCGTCATTGTAGAAGGTGTTGCCGGCCTACCATGCTTTACAGCGGCTGAAGAACCAACAGGACAGCACTATAATGCATAGCAATTCACATCAAACAAGCGAGGTTATACAACCTTTCATCAATCATACACGTTCATATTTTGTTGCACTACAAATCATCTACATACTGAGGCTGCTTCCGACCGAAGTTCTGGACATCCCTCATTCAGTAGCATAATTGAACGCTATCCTTCACTACATACATACTGCACGTCCTGTAAATGTGCACAAAAACTTTGTAGATGTACAAAGTACTGGAAAAAATAACACGAAAGACTTCCTACACATTTGTAATGCTGTCCTGGACTCCTGAACTACACATTGTTCTGGTTCTTCAGGCGGGCTGTATATTTGTAAGCGGCTTTGTTGATCTAGTCTGTGCTATGGTCACCTATCGTAGCCATTCCATAACATGAAACAAATCAGTGCATCCACCATAGAAAGAAATTTTATAAATATGCATGTACCCTTTTTGTCTACAAGGCTTCGCTTCTGAACATACTATGTGTCCATTTTCATGCTCCTGAACTGCAGTAGCTGTCACATTATCGTAGAAGCAACTTGTGCTCTTAAGGATCATTCACTTACCAACAGAATACTTCCCCAAGATGCAAATGCCATCAAGAATTATTGTGACTGATCGATGTCATGTACGTCCACAATTTGCGGTACTACATTGTCTGTACATATACGACTTCTGCAAGTATGAATGCGGCCACTGCTACTTAATATCATGTGTACTTTGAACAAACTTAAAACTCACTGTGTACTTACTTGTATCAGTTGTATGTGATACTGAGAATGCTTTGGTGCACAAGCTAGGTACATGGAAACTTACAGGCATGAGTACTGGCCGCTGTGTAATCCTTTCGGTTTACTTTCCTTTCTGTAACATGCAGTAGCTTGTATCACATGACGTATTCAACATGCAATGCAATTTATTTGTTTATCAATGTAGTGCTAAAATACAGTACCATTACTTTCAGTGATACATACCATACTTTATACACAGAGCAGACATCATTTCATTTATAGAATTTGCAAGCAGCGTGCAGAGGGTACAATGTTGTAGCGCATTGACATGGCTTTCGTACTTCACGACATTTACGAATGCTATATATTTCAAACACTAGTGCCCCTACAAGCATGAACAACAACAACTGCAAGAACTTGGCCATATCATTTGAGTAATCTGATTGCTAAACAATAACGTTCTTCAAGAACACCTGCAGAACTCATAGAAAATGAATTCTGTCAATGTCTTCTACTGAAACGTACCTTCCCTCCTTTTCTTGGAGCTTTCATCTGGGAAACCTTCACCTGCTTACGGGTGCTTCTAATATTTCTTCCTTTCAATTCTGTCTGTCTTGCTTCATCAGGTATCTTGTCCTCATCCAATAAAAGAAGTCGCTCTGCAGTACTACTTTCCAACTTCTTCCTTTTTGCAAGTGGACCTGCAGGATCCTTCGCTGCTTCCACTTGCATGTCCTACAAGGCAAAGTGCTGGTGTTCAGAAACGTTATATGGCTACTACACAACTTGCATACTATAGAAACAAGACTTGCTTTGTCACCGATAACTAAGACTATCACAGACTCACAGTGGCCAGAATGTGAGTCACTTACTTCTACAAATTGGAAAGACGGCACGCTCATGCCGCAGAACTGAAATGAACTTCCCCATTACAGAAGAGCGTGTCCATTTCCACAATTGCTAATTCATGAAAAGCTCTTTAGCACTCGTTCATGCAAGGAAACTGTGCACTATTATTGCAATTCAGATTTTGAAAGACATACCTGCTTCCCTTTACGACTGAATTCCCTCGCTTGCTGACCACTCACTTCTTTCTCTTGCGTATCACGTTTGGAAGCACACCGCGGCTCTTATAGGCCGAGCTTCAAGCCTACTAAAGGTTCAGCTACGAATTCACCTCCGTGACAGGAAGTCACAGGGCCACAAGAGATGCTCCTCACAATCCCCCCTACGGGCTCCACCACAGCAGTAGGACACGGATTCATGACGGCCACTTCTCCACTGCTGCAGTCGCTTCCATGTTCCTCTGAGTCACTTTCTTCATCTTCGTCACTTTCTTCGTCTTCTTCGCTTGAAGAACTAGAGTTGACAGTGGATTCACTGTCATCGCTGCCTACACAGGTCGTTCCCTCGCCAACTGCCTTCACGGTGTCTGCCGCACTGTCAAGGAACACAGGTGACCGTTCATTTCCGACAACACTATCTTGCGTCGAACGCTTCGGTAAGTTGCGTTCCTGTTCCTCACATTTCATGCGCTCCAGAAAGGCAAGCTGAGGCTCCCACTTCTTGAACAACGCCTCCAGCACCTGCAGTCGCTTGCTGAAGTCCTCCGTAGCCTTAGTGGTTGCAGTGTTTGCTTTAGTTGCACATCGAAGTCGTCGCCTTTGCGCAGCTGCCTCCTGCACCTTTCCCCACTCCTTTTCAACTGCCGATTCAATCTCTGCAGCATACGGTTCGCGTTTCAGGTCCCTTGCCTGTGTCACACAGAAACAAAAGTTTGTAGATTAAAAAATGAGAAGACACGCAAGAAAATGAACAGTGAAACATTCTCTGCCTTCTTCCTTACCAGCTAGAGGAGTACAGCTTGTGCCACTGCTTTCTTTGTAGTGTGCTTGGATGCTCTTCCTCGGGATATGGTGGCCATGTGCTCTGACTTTTGTTGGGATTCTTTACTCTTCCTTTTTTTTTTCAATGCATCCCAGTACTCTTCTAGTAAGTTGTGTGGTCTGTCCTGTCCCTTGTCTATGAGCTGATTCATAGCATACCGGAAGTTGATGAGGGCTGCTCCAGCGGATTTCCTGACGTACTTCTCACTCACTGTACTGGACTCTCCATAGAAATCATAGTCACAAACTAGACGGTGAAGAAGTCTATCTTTTGCTTCTGCAGTTTGTTTTCCCCAATCCACATTTGGATCCAGGTCTTTCACAAACGAAATTATGTCCCCATGGAAAAGACTTGCCATTTTGCCAGCAGGGGTGCCGGTCTTGTCTAAGTACAATGGTCGTTTGTTGTTGCTAGGAGGTGGAACAGTGCCACGAAGCTCTAGAACTCCAGAGGAATATGGTTGAGGACTGGTGCCTCCTTTGCTGCTTGTTGCTTGTAGATTCGGTGTTGTATCTTCTCCAGCTGTTTGAGGTGCATAATTTTGAAAACCTCTTCCATGTCGTCCTTCCTCATAGTGATGGCGGTCTTCATATTGTCGACCACGTGCATCGAAGTCAATTCTACGATCGTCGTGGTAAAACTCTGCACATGGAACAGCACATGTAAGAAGTACCACTGAAATTACAATTTCAAGAGCAAGTCCAGTGCAACTGTAATGCAGAAATTGGCAACCTTCTCCAACAGCAAGAAAGTCACGGGAAGGCTCCAGTGCTGGCAATTCAAAAGTGCAGGCATCGTCTAAGCTGTACCAGAACGAGTACATGCTGCACTTGAAAAATGAGAATACATGCAACGGGAACAACATCTTCTAAACTAGCCACACAAAACACCAGCAGTCACTCATGCTTACATTTTCGTGTCTGTAGAAGTTGTACCAATAACCTCTCAAATGCAACAATTCAGGAGATTGCACATAAATGTGATTGTTACAACACAATAGCATCCCACTTCAGCATGGCAGTAGTAACGACTACATGTGCTGAAATTGATGTACTTGCATCCCAGAAATCGAAAGAGGAATATATTGTTCAATGTTCAAGGCCAACGACTGAAAGAACTAGTACTGACACATACAAAAATGACAGAGGAGGGATGCTCAGACGGAACTTAGAATTCAATGGACTGTGACATGCATCAAACATTTATGGATAGAAGAAGCACCTCTACGATCTTCTGAAGTACGAAGTACATCATAATGCCGACTTCTGCCACCATATTCGAGCAGACGGCCATCGTATTGTTTGGGACCCCCGTAAGGAGCTGGAGACCATGGCCTTCGAAATGGGGTTTGGTAACATCCAGCAAAGGATTGGCCATAGTTCATGTGGTACTCATCTCCCCAAGTAGGCCCTCCACGACTGCGACCTGCATGAAGTGGGAATCCTGATTCAGCTGGTCTTGGAGGGCCTTCAGAAAGGCGTGAGTGACTGCAGAGTCGACGCTCGTTGCTGTCATCTTCGAAAATGCTTGGTGCATGGTCAGGGGATGCCCGTGGCCGTTCTTCAGTCACCTCTTGTGTGCTTTGAGAGCGAGCATCCACATATTTTGTAGCCATGTCTATGGATGCATCAAAAGATTGTCCTCTGCATCGCTCCAAGGCTGTTGTTTTCTTCAACATTTTGTTCTTGCGTACTTGGCCTAACCAGCTTCCAAAACGCTCGACAGTCTGCAGTGATATAAAAAATTCGAACACCTGTGTCAGACCACATCAGAAGATGCGTTGTTCTCACAAGAAGACACTCCAGAGAAAATAATAGTATACGAGTACATTCCTTCTGTTGGCGCTTCGCCACACCCTCCAGTTGCATGACGAGAAATAAGTAGCAAAGCATTCAACTGGACGCACTACAGTGTAGTTGCAGACGGAATTCCTTGTCACCGTCATCCCATGGAAGCTGTGACAGAAGGCAGGACCATGAATACATTGTGAAGAGGAAATTGGATACGAAACAGGGGAAGAACAGAGATCAAAATCGATTCTCAGCTCATCAGACGGAAATGAAGCCTGAGGTTATTGGAACAGGCTTCTAGGGTTTTTAATGCCAAACAGGAAACGGCAGTGGTCAAAAGCTCAGCAGATTGTAAAGGCAGTGCACATACTGTAACTAAAAATGAAAGAGCGTGCAAACAAGACATCTAAAAAGTACGTTGTTGCAACCGCTATGAACAACAGTCAATTGAAGTCGGTGCACAAAGCACGTAAGAAAAGCAACGAAGGCAGTCACCATTGCCCTTGAATGTGTACTTCTAGGGCCGTCAGTTCTACTTATCCAAACTTCCTTGCAGCAAACGCCAGTAAATGCAAGATGGCCTACTCTACGTACAGAACCCTACTCCTTGTTCAGAAATTTGTAGTTAACAAGCTAGTGCACAATGGCACACGGAAACTACGACCATACTTTGTTAAGTTGTAATTGAGCACTGCTTGTTCAAGATCACGTCCATTTTGAAGTAAGCAAGAAGTTGGACCCTAAATTATATACGGACAATGATGTTGTCAATTTCTGTAAGTGCGGCACGTATAGAACGGCCTTCAAAGGTGACCGATCTGTTTAGCAAGGAAGTGCTAGAGAAACACGTTCAGAAATGAAGACGGACTGATCAGTAGTCTAGAATGAGTGAATGACTGACCGTTTTGCTTGAAGCAATGCAAGTAGCGGCCTCCGTGTGCTGATCAGATGCCTGTTGTCGTAGTCTTGGTGTTCTTCGCAGGAATAATTCGCTTACAGCACCCAGGCGCAGCTTTTGACACCGATATTTCTTCCCCCTTCGGACATCGGAAGTATGCAGTGGATGGCTGTCGTCACCAGCAAACACTAGGCGAAGCAAAGCCGCTTCGGTGAATCCACGAGCAAGTAAGTCCCGCTGCACTGCATCGTGGAGAGTCTTCTTCCTAATGTTCCGCTCCTCTTCGTAAGCACTAACAGGACATGTAGTATTTTCCCCCATTAATGACAAGTCCATGGTCGGCGGCGGGAGGGACTACTATCAACAGCTGCGCTGATACTAAAGAAGATACAGATCTTCTAGTTCAGGAATTGCGACGACTATACTGCTAGCAGTTTCATTACTACAGGAAGGCACGTGTCGGAATGGTAACTTGTAGTCTCTTACATGCGTCTGTTTTGTGTGGAAGGCGCACTGGAAGAGCAACAAATCACACTATGGGGACTCCCACTAGAAAGCACAATTGTTAGATGACGTGGGTACTAGAATGAAAAGAAGCAGTTGTCTCAGTCTTGTCTTGGAGAACGTCTTTGTAGATATTGTTCAAGAGCAACAGTATTGTATCCATGCTGTTAACTAGTTGAAATCTTTTTATATTCAGTGCAACATCATTAAGTGCAGAAGAGGCTAGTGAGGACGCACATCTACCCTCACAACGACAATGAAAGACTAGTGGATTTCGCCTTGAAATCCGTTAATGAAGACCGTTAATTCATTGAACAAGTTGCTCGTAGTATGGGATGTCCTGTAAAGTCTGGATTGTTCACGAAAATTAGGACGTCATTGACTGTATCCTCAAAGTATTTTTTGGGTGGTTTCATTCAAATAACAGCGCTAGATTTGGCCCCTATCAAAATGTATAGCACATGCTGCAACAGTAGAATGAAGGAGAACATAAGTATGTATTCCAAGAAATGCGAAATTGCCTTGAAAAATGGAGTATTCCTTCATGGTTTCTATTTGTGCTTTTTATATGAAGAACCGAATTCTGAATTCTATTTGTAAGGACAACAGACTCTATTTCGATGTAATGAAGGACTGCAACAGAAATTATGACACTGGAAGCGCGACCCTGATTTGTTCAGGAAGTAAATGAGAGGCCCAAAAACAAAAGATGGGATACAATGTTCTTGGAAAAATCAATCGATTATATGAAATGAAATTTTTTTTCGGGTACATGTACATGGCAGACTTGTATGCATTTGAACAAATTCAGTCATATAGAACCATAGGCAGTTCATGTTGTTCGCCGAAACTGGGTTACAAGATATAAATAAGAAAGTGAAGTGTCATAGAGCACTTACAGTAACGAAGTGAGGAATGCTGTCTAAGCAATTTATAACAATAGGTGCACTGTAGAATATGCATTCACTAGTAATACGGTTTGAGAACATCGGGATATACTACCGTCTCCTTCATAGATGGTTTCCAAAGTCAGTCTGACATTCATTGAAGATCATGTGAACACAAGAAATCTATGATTGTCAAAAGTCCATTCTTATAGAATGGGAGTGTGTTATCTGTGAAGTGCAAGTCTGTTCTCTTGCAACATGACCATGGCATGACAGTATAAATGCACATGTATAGAAATTTTGTTCTCGCACTTATACAACTATGAAGTACCCAGCCTTACAAGTTCTGGAACGTCTCTTGTACAAGTGCAATGCAAGATTAACCCTTGAATTCCAGAGTCATTTCATGCATTGTTCCGAACACTTTGAATAGAAGATAAAGGTAATGAAATTGCTATGTCCATGACTGAAGTGGTTTTCAAACGTGCTTGTATGTTGTAGTTCAAGTATGAAGAGCAAATGTTCTGAAATGTTTCACTGTGATTTGTGTAGGACACATTCTGTCAGAAGGTGTTCACTACGGTGTGCAGTGGCAGTTTCATGCAGGGCTGTTCAAATGGTTTTCCCAAATGAAAACATGTTGCAAGTAAGAGGAAAGTACTTCAAATCCAAATAAATTAGAGAGTTCTCTATGGTAAGTCCTGAATTAATAACAGTGATGCATGTTGCGCCCTCTCTTGAAGGATGTTTGACGTCATGTTGAGGACAAAATAGACATGTTAGTAAATCATTGGCAAACCGAATTTGGCCTGAACATTTTGAAGAAGTTCAACATTGCAGAGATTAGGAAGTCGTTGTGCTGAAATGGTTGTGTACTGAGTTTTAGGGTCTGCCATGTACGTGTAAGTTCTAAGCATCCAATGTGTACGCTTAGAAGTCACTAGAAAGTGTAGACAATATTGACAATGTGCACTGCATTTCCAAATTACATTGACTTTAGAAGGCAGTTGCTGCCTTGAAGAAATGACATGTATCTCTAGAATGGAGTGGGAATTTGGTTCTGTAACTGACGCTCAGCAAAGGTAATAGTTCAGTTGGTTGTCATATGTTTCGAAGAGGGGGCGTGCAGTTTAAACAGGTCTGTACATTAGACATTCTCTAAAATGTCCCAACAGTTCGTCAACTCTTATTCGTGGTATATGTCAATTTTTTAACGCGCTTCGTATGGAACATGAATGGGCAGGTAAATGAAGAATAGATGTTGCAGTGTCCACATGAATCAGAAGCGATTATCATTTGTAGGGAAATAAGGAAAATAGAAGTTGAAGGAAGGGTATGTTGCAAGTGACATATGCATCATCTTCAAACGCGGACGTACATGACAAGAAGAAGGGCAGAGCACATACCGTATTCATCACAAGTCTTTTTTACCTTTTCTCATTGTGAGAACAAAAAGAATCTCGTCTGCAACAATTACATTCATAATGTCAGGACGTGGTGGGCTACATATTCCATTGGAAGATTTAATCTTCGAAACAGAACAGAGGGTTGCAAGAGAGCGACATTGCAGCACGTTTCGTTGTCCTTGCATGAAATGCCACGGCGGTCGTCGTTTCAGCATACATGTTATTTGGGAGCACTTGCAAGTTTACAAGCGGGATCCGTTTCTGATGCATTCCATGGTAGGTGGTGACCCACAAGGGGGTTATCCACTCCAAGGAATATGGGTGAATGCAAGCGGGGAGACATTGGCAGAACCAAATGTCTTTGATGATGAGCGTGTGCGAACTGAGTATGCGGAGCACATGGACCCCGACCATGATATCCAACGACAATTGTTTGATGCTTTTCATGAAGGGGATACAATTCGTGAAGAAACAGAGCATATTGAAGAGCATGGCAATGGCACTGATGCTGCGTGCGATGACATAGAGGTCCTGGATGAGCTATATGAACAAGCAACACGTCCTGTTTTTGAAGGAAGCAAAGTGAGCGTCATTTCAGTCACAATTGTTTTGATGAATATGGCCGTCATACATGGTGTGAGTAATGCTTACGTAGATGAATGCATGAAATATTTATCAACTGTGCTATTGCTTGCTACCAACAAGCTTCCCGTTAGTCACTATGAGGCAAAGAAACTGATCAACAGGTTAGGCTTGAACTACAACATAATTCACACTTGCCCGTCAGGTTGTGTGCTCTATCATGGTGAGAACGAGAACTTGAAGGAATGTCCAAGTCTGGGCTGTGGGAAGTCCAGATTTATAAGGGGCTCAACAGTCATCCCAGCAAGAGTGATACGGCACTTTCCATTGATACCTAGGCTACGACGGATGTTTCGATCCCCGGCTATAGCGGAACTTCTACGTTTTCATTCTGATCATCCCAACACGGAAGAGGGTGTAATGAAGTCTATTGTAGATAGCCCAGCTTGGAAACATGTTGATACCGACATAGATCCGTCATTTGGCCATGAGTTGAGGAACCTGCGATTTGGAATGTCCCTGGATGGAGTGAATCCCTTTACACACAACAGTACTAGTCATTCAACATGGCCTGTACTCATCCTTATTTACAATTTGCCTCCGTACCTAGTCACAAAGAAGTTTTTCATCCAGTTAGGTATATTGGTGTCTGGCAAATGTTCACCTACAAATGAAAACATTGATGTTTTCATACGGCCATTAATAGAAGAACTGCAGCAAATTTGGATAGGAATTTCAGTGCAAGACTTCACAAAGCCACCAGGACAAAGGCGTTTCACATTAAGAGGTATCTTGATGTGGACAATATCATATTATCCCGGATATGGCTTGATTTCTGGTTTGTGCACGCATGGTTACAAAGCGTGCACTGTTTGCAGGCCTGCCACTGATGCTCGAGCAGCAAAATCAGGCAACAAAGTGGACTCTCAAAAAAAGGCAAAGGGGAGGAAAATAGTATATGGTGGCAGTCGGAGGTGGACCAGTAGAAGCCATCCATATCGACGGAACCTACAGTTCGATGGCAAGGTGGACTTCAGAGCAGCTCCGACAAGGATGACTGTAGAGGAAACACGGCGTTGTGGTCTGGAACATGAAGCCTATTTAACGGAAGGGGGAAGAAAGGGTGCCGAAAATGACCCTGTTCATGAACATGGTGTCAAGCGGTGCAGTGCGTTGAACGATCTCCCATATTGGACGGTGAGACCTATATGCACTTGGAAATGTATGCTTGCATAAAATTGTTCCATTAAAGTTTTAACAGCAAAGGTTGCTTGCCTTCACCTGTACTTCCCATGTCCTCAAGTCTTTACTTTTATGTTAACAACTACATATATAGAAGGCGGTAGTGCAAGGAGCATGTGCTGTAGGAATTTTAGTATAAAGGCATTCCATTATTGTGAGGGTCATGTCAGTGACTATAACTTGAAAGAAGCGGACATGTGCACATTTTGTTTCCAAGAGGATGGTGCTATATATTTGGTAGTAGCAGTTCTCATTGCCAAAGCGAATATTGTTGAACGATGCAATAGGGAAATAGTTTTTCAGAATATTAGATGCGTTTGAACAATCTATATGAATCAGTGAATGCAAAAAGTGATAGGCAAATTATCGTATGCTATGAGTTCACTGCTGAACGGTTATGAATGAGTGACTAACCAAAAGAATAAGCATTAGTAGGCATACGTCGTCCTATGGCAAGTTGAAGCGGACATCAATGACTTACAGGATTCATTTTCGGAATGAGTACGTAGTATAAGAACAGTACAGGAATTTTGCCGTCATGTTTGCAGAAGAGTACCGCATAGTGGAAGCATTCACTGTCTTCACAAGTGCAAATACTATGTAGTTGCAAGATAGAAATGGTGAGTTTGCATGGTGAACTATCATGAACGAAGTAGTGATTACTAAATACTGAAAGCTAAACAATGTGTGAAAGTGAATTTTAGTTATGCATGTTGCAACTCCTTTGGTATGACAAAATTACATACGAAGAAGGCAGTACTCTGTATTGCATGTCATCTACTAAACAGAAAATAGTGTGAATGCATATGAGAAAGGGTTGCATAAAAAATAATTGGTAGAACAACATTTCAGTCACGAAATCGTGTTTGAAATTCAATACTACATTGTACAAATGAGGGGAACGGCTACAAGTCACTTCAGAACAACAGGAACAATGAATGTGTCTTCCAATATAGTAGTTCTTTGACAGCAGCTTCTATTACACCAGCTTTATTATCGTTCAGTACTCTTCCGTATAGAACAGAAAGTGCTTGTTCAGGATTTTGTTTTCGTAGTTGCTGGTTTCATGTATTGCACTTGTCCAGAAGCACTGAGAGTAGTTGTTGCCATACTGTATTTGTTGTGAACACACATGAACACGGCGAAAGTGTTTCTAAAAACTGGTAATATGGAATTGTACTATGCAGGCATGAAAGACTTCTCCCAATAATGTTTTAAACAGAGCAGAGAACTATACTAAGTGTACAGTTTGTTGGAAATGAGAGGAAATGGTTTGCGTCCTTCAATGCATTCTTCACTGCATCAAAAGACAAATGTCAGTGTACAATGAAAGTGTCAAACTTGTAGTATGTGAAAGCTCTCACATGTTTTGTATTTGTGATGCATGACGACCATTTGGTATATACTTGTAGAAACTATTGTGCCGCCATTTGCTGGATCCTATGCATTGTGAGAAGAATCTTTGTGAAAATATCACCAAGACAATGTGGGGAGGAAAAGATTCTATTGGTAGCAGGCAGGACATGGAGGCTATGAGCATTCGACAAGATTTATGGCTAGAACCTGCTCGAAACAACAAGGATGAATTTCACATACCTACAGCTCCATATATTTTGAATGGAAGTGAGAGGACAATAGTCATGGACATTATAAAGAAATTGAAGACTCCGACCAATTATGTAGGTGCAATCCACAAGTGTTTGGAAGAGGGGAAGCTGCGTTATATGAAGTCACATGACTTCCATGTCCTCATGCATCAAGTATGTAATTTTGTATTTCAATGTACTTCCTTTTTGTCTATGCTTCTTCTTCAAGAAATGTCCGTATTTCTGAACCTGAAATTTCAGTACAAGATGGACAGGATATTAATGAAAGAAAAGACTATTTCATGAAGTAATGTTATTTTCATGGAAGAACCGAGATTACAAAGTTTGGCATCAAAGACTTTCAGTTATTTGCATACGCTATTACAGTACCAATAGTACATATGTAAGAACATGTATACATTGTGGAGAAAAGAAAATTGTTAAATGTGCATGTTTGTGCAGGTGTTACCATTGGCACTCCGCAACGTTCTTAGTGAAGAAGTACGACAAGCAGTCATGAAGGTGAGCCGAGTTTTCCAAAGGTTGTGTGCAAGAGAAATCAAAATAGCGAACAGAGATGCTGATCTAAAGGATGCAACTGACGCTCTGTGTATGTTGGAGAAAGAATTTCCTCCCACATTCATGGACATTATGTCTCACCTAATGATCCATTTAGTACAAGAACTTTATATCTGTGGACCGGTTCATTGTCAATGGATGTACCCAATAGAGAGGTACATGAAAACTTTGAAAGAGTATGTGAGAACATATGCTAGACCAGAAGCCAGCATGGCAGAGGGGTATGCTATGTCTGAAACATTGGGGTATTGCACGGAATACCTACAATGCTTCCAAGCAACATGTCGTCGTGTCTGGGATGATAAGGAGGAGCAGAAAATGAATGATGAAATGCTGCAAGGAAGTGGTTGGTCACGACAAATGTCAGAGCAGTTTCTAGCATGGGCTCATGATTTTGTGCTTTCCAACTCAACAGACTTGGAGGAATGGCGACAGTGAGTTCAACTTCACTTCATAGTGCTTGCAATATTAGTTTCTTGCAGCAACTCTTGTGTGTAATAGGACTACATGCTTACATATGCAGGGAATAGTCATGTGTGTTTCCTCAGGATATTCTTCTATATTAACGAAATAACAATACATTGTTTTAAAATAACAGATTGTTCGGAATACTGCTAAAAAAGACAGAGACATTTTAAGCGCAAGTTCAGGATTTAGAATGTGAAATCATGCATACCCATTCACTGTGTATATGTTCACACACATGCATGTGGGCCATTCACTTTCTTATCATAAACAGGAAATACATGCTTGCGTGTGAAGAGAGGGCAGCATGTAAGCAGGCTTTCCGTCGGGAGCACGTGCGTCGATATGGACGGCATTTAAGAATTCAATATCTAGAGGACTGCACAACATTGTCTAAATTTGCTGATTGGTTGCATGTGGAAGTTGAGAAAGCCTGCCAAGAAGAAAACAAGCCTTCTATAGATGTAATAGAAGCCTCCAAGCTTCCTGAGACAAAAGCAACTTCTTACAGAGCCATGTATGCTCATGGAATGCACTTGCGTGTGGAAAGTGCTGAAGAAGAGAAAGTGACATGCGACAGTGGCATTGCGGCCTCAATATTGTGTCGTAAAAGAGGGAGGTCTACAGAAGAGGTTCGACATTGGGAAACTATGGAGTACGTGGGATCAATTCAGGAGATATTGGAGGTAGACTACCGCAGTCATTGTTGTGTTGTGCTCGTATGTTCATGGGTACCAGCAAAATTGGGAGCAAGCAATGCAACTGTGGTGCGCGACAAGTATGGTTTTACTGTAGCACATTTCTCCAATCGCCTTCCTTTGGGAGCTAATTCCTTTGCATTTCCAAGACAATGTCAACAAGTTTTTTTCTCTGACGACTTACAACGAAGAGTAAGTAATGCAGGAGATTGGAAGGTGGTTTGTAGAACAGAAGTGCGAGGGCGACGTGTGGACGGTATAGCAGCGAAGCCTGAGATAGACATTCTTGCTGCTAATAGAGATGCGGACTTTGAGGGGCTCAGAGTTCCTAATTAATGGATAGGCCAATACTTCTCGCATGTTCATGAATGCCAAAGAAAAAAATGTCAGTAGCATCCAAAACATACATGCTCACAGGTACGTTGTATTGCAGTGTTAGTAATGCATGCTCATGTCTTCTTCACATTCAAGGCCATTATCAGAGGTTGCGTTGTTTTTGATAGATAACACATCTAGTCCACTGTTATCAAGAGGCGGTGCATAAGGAAGTATTCATCAATATCATCGTAGTAAGGAATTCATTTCCCAATGAGCAACATACAATAAAGTTGTTTCATATTGTACTGAATTGCTTCCAACATTGTCTACTATCATATCCCAACTGACTATCCGTATGTGTTGCAGAAATTCTGGGAGAAATGCAAGCAATTGAGAGGAGATCATGCTGTCTCTGAACTTCTTTGTCATGCATCAGTTTCTGTGATATTGAACAACTATAAGCTCAAGTAAGTGGAGGGGAAGAAGTACTAAAGGAACTTTGTAAGGCATGCAAACTTCTGTTTTACAAAAACAAGGTATTTCTTGTAGGAGATAGGCACATCCATTCTGTTTTTGGGACGTCAAAAAGAAAATTTGAGTTCGACCTGTATGAAGAAGAACACTTTCAGAACTGTTCATGTCTTCTACAACAAGCTATACAAGAGCACGAGCATTTAAGAAACTTCTCTAATGTTCTCAATGAACAAGCACATCCAATAATGTACTTAGGACAGCATAACAGAGTTTACCACAATTCCTAAAATGGACAATTCCGAGAAAACCATCTTCGCAACTGTGAACACACTAGTATTGAACTCAGTCTATCCAAATTCTTGTTACGAATGCCTAGGAGTACATCAATTTGGACATGCTGTCTATATATCCATGATGTTTGCTTTTTTGTTCAAAAATACTAACTTCGTTGAACCTCAATGTCATCAGTTTCATGCTTAAATAAAAATGTCTTGTAGAAATCATTAGGAATTCACTATTACAGAAGTCATTGCCAAATAAGATCATTATCTTTTCTACATATAGTACTGAATGTTGACAATGTGAAGTTGCGGAATTCTATGTTCTAATGTACACACCTAATTCACTCTATGCAAGCGTTCACATGAAATATATGTTCTATTACGCAGAAACAACTGAAACTCAGTGTCTAACATACGAGAATTACTTCTTCTATGTACTGGAAGAACATAAACTCTTACGTACTCAACAAATGAATTATGTTTTTGGTAACACAATTCTCTGAGGACAAACATGTTAGCATTACACATAACATGTGTTAAAACGTGACGACATAGCATTCTAAGAACAAAAGCAAGGACACTTTCTAGGAAGATCACAGTCACGCACGTGTCTAATGTTCATTGCTCACACGACGGCATATTGTCGGCCCCAACGAATGCATTCGTTGGACATGAAAATCGTTGTCCACTCATCCACCACAAACGTGGCACAATATACTGCCACAAGGACATCCACGTACACTGCGACAGGGCCGCAATTAATTCTATATGACATGATTCTTCATTTATGTTTCATGTAATGTTGTATACGCTACTCTGAACAAAAACTAGGAAGGCTGACATTGTCAATTCATTGAAATGACAAACATTGTTGGCTCCAACAAACTTTCCAACGCAGCAGCACTGGTCGCCCAAGCCAAACATGCCGAAGTCGACGCCTAACACAAAAACATTGAAGATAACAGGCATTTCAGCTGCATTTTCTTCTAGTGTCGATGGCCCTTGCTACCCCCCGCCGTTAACGGCTGTGCTTTTAGAAGATCCAACTTCGCTTCTTCGATGGCCCTTACTACCCCCTGCCGTTAACGGCTGCGCTTTTAGAGGATCCAACTTTGTTTTTTTTATGGACCTTTCTACCCTCCGCCGTTAACGGCAGGAGATATAGAGATGCAACTTTGTTTTTTTTATCGACCTTGTTACCCCCCGCCGTTAACGGTGGGGGGTTTGGAGATGCAACTTTATTTTTCTTAAGGACCTTGTTACCCCCCGCCGTTAACGGCGGGGGTTTGGAGATGCAGTTTTAAAAAAAATTTATGAACCTTGTTACCCCCCGCTGTTAACGGCGGGGGGTTGGAGATGCAATTTTTTATATTTTTATGGACCTTGTTACCCCCTGCTGGTAACGGCGGGGGGTTGGAGATGCAACTTTGTTTTTCTTAAGGACCTTGTTACCCCCTGCCGTTAACGGCGGGGGTTTGGAGATGCAGTTTTTTTAAAATTTTATGAACCTTGTTAACGGAGGGGGGTTTGGAGATGCAACTTTGTTTTTTTTATAGACCTTGCTACCCCCCGCCGTTAACGGCGGGGGTTTGGAGATGCAATTTTTTATTCTTTTATGAACCTTGTTACCCCCCGCCGTTAACGGCGGGGGGTTTGGAGATGCAACTTTGTTTTTTTTATGGACCTTGCTACCCCCCGCCGTTAACGGCTACGCTTTCTAAGGATCCAACTTCGCTTCTTGTATGGACCTTGCTACCCCCGCTATTAACAACGGGGGTTTTAAAGACCACAATTTTTTTTCTACATACCACCATAAGTAAAGGACAAGGTTGGCACTTTCATGTTGAATATTTTGGAAATTCAACATTATATTGAATAAAATCCAAAATGTTCATCACAAAGCCTCAAGAGTCACTTATTTGGATGTTTGTAAAATTGAGGAAGATAAGATCTTTATACAAATTGGATGGTAGGAGGTGAAGCAACGCATGTGGGATATATTAATCTTTAAGATTAGTAGGAGTTTAATCTTCAAATTATCCCATATCCTTTGAAGGTTCATAAGGAACAATGGATTTCATTATAAAACCACTTCTTTACCCTCCATCCTCACAAAGTATCATTGTAAAATTTCCTTTAGGTTTTCATCGAGAATTTATTTGATTATACATGATCTTTGAACATTTCGACTTGTATTAAAAAAATTATTTTTTTACAACAATTTGCTCAATTTATTCTTGTTGAATTCGACAATTTCTTCTCTTCATTTTATTTATTTTTCCGCATACTTCAAAATAATTATTTTCCACTAATCTTATCTTTCACCTATAGTAGAATCCATATATTGCATGCTGAAATTTTTCACCTTATTACCTCCAGCCATTAATCACTTTATTTTCATGATTTGATATTTGATTTCTATTGTCTTGTTTCTCAAATTGAATTGACCTGTGTATGATGTGGCAACAATTTCATTCAATGCCTAAAACTTCATCCTGTGCCCAAATTGAACAATAAAACATGAATCTTAAATCACACTCCACCATTGAACTTTATGAAATTCTAGAAAATGAAATTTAACTTAGAATTCAATTAAACTACTTCCATTGAATTAATCATGTTTTTTATTTATTAAAAAAAAAAATTATTTAATAAATAAATAAAATTTAAATAAAGATAGTTAAAAAAAAAGGGACATCAATTAACAAAATGGTCATTTAGAAAACTAAGGGTTAATACATTTATTTGGTGTATAATATATATCTACTATGTTCATTTTATATTTTTCATATTCAAGATATTTCTAAAAAATTTAAAGCATAGTTAAAAAAATAAAATAAAATAGGTGGACCATTTTCATCCTTTAAATTTATATAAAGGCCCGTGGTTCAATGTTTTGGTACAAAATCATTAGTAGCATATTCATTTGTTGTTTAGTCGGACTATACATCCTTTCATCTAATTCTACGGTCATAGGTCCTCAATGGATTTATAATTTCTAAATAGAAGAAAAAAAATTGGAGGCTCACAGGCTCACAGGCTCATGCTCTTAGGCTCACATACTAGCATCCCCGGTCCCAAAGTGTTGGAGAAAAGTTTGCAGAAAAGACAAACTTTAGGTACGAAATCATGAACTTAGCATTCTTTGCATAAACTGAGATCAATTGTCCTAAAAGATAGACATAGACATTGTGCATATAGTTTTGCTCATGGCGAGCACTTACTAGACTTATTGCTCCCCATATAAAAAGTTTTAATAAATGAACTATGTGTATTATTATTATTTTCAAAGTATTATCTTGATTTGATTAAAAGTCCTAGATCATACATTGCATTGACGATTTGACCAACCTGAATCATTGTCCAGACTCATTGCCCTCCTTTTTAGAACACTATATAGGACTGGACTACAATCATGAAGTCTGCATACATTGGTAAAGGACTGTCTACGAAATTACACCTTTGGAAATAAGAATGAAAACCCATTTATGATTTGTTTTTGAATTTAAATACCATATATTTACCTATATTCTAAGTACATGTGACTTTAGCTACAAAAAGCGTTAGACTATTTAACCATTC
The DNA here is from genome assembly GCA_947034895.1 of Rhytidiadelphus loreus. NCBI lineage: Eukaryota > Viridiplantae > Streptophyta > Bryopsida > Hypnales > Hylocomiaceae > Rhytidiadelphus > Rhytidiadelphus loreus. The sequence continues at coordinate 46,985,988 of OX344761.1, read as the reverse complement.
CCTAGACTAAGAACCCCTATACTATAGTCCTAGGTGTTTTTGCGAGTAGGCAAAAACCTAGACTACAACACATACAAGTGTTTGATGATTTTTTGTGAGATTGAAAATTTTTATTCAGAAATTAAACCTCATAAAATTGTTTTAGACTAATTTGAAATTTGTAGAATATTTCAATTATTTTGACAATATCAATTGCAAACTTTGCAATTAAGAAAAAAAATCTTGGCCTTGCCTAATTTGTAGATTCTAATTCTTCTTGGAGTAAATTTTTTGCACTAAACAAATTTTTTCCCTTCAAATATTTTTAATACTAAACCATGTTAGTTACATACTGTCTTGCTAAAATTTAAATTTAAAAGAAAAGGATTAGTATAGGATGTGCAAATGGTGTCTACTCTGCCTTAACCTTTTTAGGTCATGTAACTTTTGATCAAAGCACTTGATCCGAAAAAACAATCTAATGAAAGTGGTGCAATTTTGCACCTTGCGTCAAATTCTCAATGAACTTCATTTAAATTGACTTCATTGGTACCTACCTGGATCACATTTCATCATTTTGGATATACTTGAATATTTAAAGGTAAATAAAAAGTCAAGGATGTCAAATATTTAAAATGTCAATATCTCAATAAAATTGGAGAAAATATATTTGTATGCTCTCAACATTCTTAAATACAAAGGATGAAGAACCCTTTTTCTACTATCATTGTTGATGGAGTTACTCCATCAATTGTGCTGAGTCATTCATAGATAAGTTTTTATTGAATAGTATTAACAATCTTCAATCGTAAAAGGGAAGCTTAGATCATAGGAGGCAAACATACCGAGTCCCTTAAGTTCAAGAATGTTATGATGTTGTTACAAAACATGTCAATGGAGTATCTACACACCTTGTTACATTAACATTGCTAAAGTTTTGCAAGGCCAAGAAGCCCAATTGTAGTTGTATTTTATCCAACATAGGTTAAAAAATTTCCTTCTATATAGAAGTTCTCATGTGCATAGAATATGAACATTATGACTAAAAACTCTCCACTTTTATTTTTACTCAATAGAGTGTTTGTCAATACTTTGCTATTTTTATATGCCAAATAAATTTAAAAAGGAAAAACTATAATACCAAAATTCATAGATTACATGATTAACATGAGTGTTGTAGATGATTTGCCTTGTTAAAGGGTTGAAAAATGGGTATGAAAGAGATTAAGGTGGTGGGCTTAGAGGTCACTTTTGTGGCAATTGCAAATGACATACTAATGGTTGTGACCAAGGCTTTTTTTCACTTTTTATGAAGCACCAAAGTGGCAATATAAAAGTTTTTAGTGGTGCTTCAAGTTTTGCATTCATCTACATATTAGATAGAAAATATCATATTAGCACATATTACATTATAACTATGTTTTCATCTACAATTTGGCGATTTCATCCAAGTGTTTTTTTTAATTCTTGTTTTTTTGGCGAAAAACTTCATGATTTTTTACCAATTTTTTAGCCAATTTTTTTTCCTAGTGTGATCTAGGACCTAAAAGCTCCCAAAAAAGCCTTGGCTGTCACAACGGCATAGGGCATATTACATTAGGAAAATTTTCAGCCCTCCAAGGGGCTGCTTTAAGCTTGTTCCCCATTTTTGGGAACAAAAGTCTTAAAAAAATTAAAAAATTAAAAAAAATTAAAAAAAACTAGAAAAGCTGGCCAGCCAAGCAAGCGGCTAACCGGGAGTTTGCCTGCACAGGCCAGACAGCCCACCAGGCAAGCGGCCGACCAGCCTGCCTTCCTCCACAGGCTAGGCGGCCAAGTTTGGTTGGGTTTTAATTTTTTAATTTTTTTTGCAAATGACATGGCAGTTTCCCCACCACCTCAGCTGCCTATGTGTGGCTCTTTTTTTTAGTTCAATGAAGCTCCCAAGTTTGAGAACTTATAAATAATTCGCAGCCCTTTTGAAGCCTCACTTCTCTTCTAATGGTCTATTTTTTTAAATACTTTTTGCCAACCCTAAAGACCAAAAATGGTACAATAGCCTTTTCTCTATCATTCACTTTCACCCACCCAACTGTTCGCCACCCAACTGGCCTTTGGATTGCAAGGATTGCTTCTTTGCTCCCATTGGTTTAATCCTTAAATGTTGACAAGGACGTTAGAGCTTATAGATGACAGAGAATCCTTCCAATCTTTCATTAGGACAGAAGTGCAACTATTCATCCTCAAAATTTTGTTGTGAAAAGGGGAGGTCTTCTATAGTAATTTGACTTCCAATGAGTGCTTTTGCATTTTTGTAAGCGAATGATTCACATGGTAACCAAAGGGATGATTTTCACAGTCACTTCCTTCCTAAAGGACCATTGTCCCTTTGGGGGACAAATGTGTTTTCAGGCAGGTACCTACAGGCTGAAATTTTCTCCTGATTTTTTGAAATTTTTTTTGGAGGTAGAAAAGTTGATGAGCTTCGTGGGAATATAATTTTTTTCAAAATCAGTGCCCTAGAACAATAGTTATGATCAAATAAGCTCAAACAAGGGGACGGCGGGCAGCTCAGGCAACCCAAAAAAATGGACAAAAATTTGAATTTTCTTTTTAATATTATTTTTTCTCATAGATTATATTTTTGTCTATCTGGAAAGCTTTGATTCATTTCATTTGGATATGTTATGAGAAAGTTATGGACATTCTTGTTTTTCGGGTAGTTAGAGCATCTTCTTAAAAAAAATAACTTGTAGGATTCATTTCTGAATGCAATTTTTCAAATTCTTCAATTTTTTTTTCTTGCATGGAGTGATTTACTTGCTAGAACAATCTCACCATTGGGATTAGTGCATTTGAATTCCATCTAAAATATATGAATATTTTAGATTTTCCTTCTATCTCATACCTACTTCTACTTAACAATTTTTTAAGAATGATAATTAATTTTTTTTTAATTTTTTTTTTTAATCTAAAGTCTCAACTCAATTCTCCACTATAAAGATTTAAAGCTCAAAACTCTGTAGTGCAAAAATTTTAAGTTAAAAATGTTCAAAGTCAAAAAATCTAGTCCCGCAATGTGCTGATAAACTTGTTTTTTCCACTTTAAATGCAGATATCTTGCAATCTGAGTGGTCAAAAATTCTGAATTTTTTTCCACACACTCTCATACTAGTTAGGTGTAAGATCCTATGGTTAGATATGGAAGAAAAAAACAATGTTTCAATTTTTTTACTCTTTGCTATAGGTATGGCAGTTTTGAATGTTTTCTGACAGAAAAAGGCCTTGGTCCTTTAGGGGTTAAGGGTTAAAAAATAAATGGAAACAAAACAAAAACAAACTGTAAGAAGACTTCATGCGAGAACATCTAATGAAGTCCATGGAGCTGCGTAATGTCCGGGAATCATTATATTCGAGGAACACCTCAAACTACTCCGGCAGTACAAGATGCTTTTTATTCTTTTCTTGGGAACCCAGTACAAGATTCTTTGATACTTTATACAGTTCTGGACGAAGCTACCCTGAATGCACTCCGGAATTTGTCCCTTCAAATAAACTTCTAATTTTTCACTGGTTTAGAATTAGAACTTAAATTTTTTTAATCATTGGAAGCGCCTCCCCAAAGACTTTTGAATTCAATTTCAATGATGGAAATTTCAAGTTTTGATTACAAAGCAATGAAAAGTTAAAGTTATATTTGGTGGAACAATACATGGATCCTATTGAGGACACCCTAATTAGGGCAAAAATTTGAAAACTTCCTCCAAAATGTCAATGACAACCTCACTTAATTTTTGGTTGTCAAAGGACAATTTATCATAATTTCCACTTGTTGAAAATGCCAACTTTCAATTTTTTGGGTCCATGGTCAATGCCATCTTTTCAAAAACAAAGTTGATTTCATTTCAAACTTTCAATTACAAAACAAAAACCTACCAAATAATCTACCCTAAAATCAAATATCTAAGTATGTAGGTATGATAATTTCTCGCTCTATGAGTGAATTCCAATTAAGTTGTTACCAAATGGTACTTGATTGGAGGCAAGGCAACAAGGCATTCACAATCATGCTAAAGCCCCAAGTCCCTAATTGTGCCTAAAAGGCTAAAACTAAGGTTGAATCCACCTCCTTCTAAAAGGTAGCCAAGTTGCTAGGTATCCAACTGGGGTGAAGCACTAGCAAATACTTGTATTGGATTACAAGGGACTACCTATAATAATTTTGGTTGTCAAAATGACAACCTTCATTAATTTCTTGTAGTCACATGGAACAACTTCCTTCATATAGTAGTTGTTAACCCCTGAGCGCCCGAGGGGCCAAAATATGGCCTTTCCATTTTTGAAAGATGTCCTTGTTTGACTCTTATAATCTTTTCAATGGTACAGTCAAGGACACATCCATCTCTATGTATCTTTGGACATGTCTCTACTATCAATCAGTACGGTCAATTAGTGTAAATCTTTTTTTAGGTGATAGTTTAATTGGAATGAGTATAGAAAGGTTTGGATTTTTGTGAACATGGATTGAGCGCTCAGGGGTTAAAGGACAGCCAAAATGTAAAATGACAATTTGTAGGTTGTCAATTTATTGCCTTAAAACTAAATAATGGATATTTTAAATCCAATAACTTGATTTATAAATTATAATCACTCAAAAGCCATAATATTCTCACTACAACATTGAAGGGACTTGGCACTTATCTAGCTAGGATGTAGTGGGCATTGTCTTCACTGAGGCTTGATATTAAAAAAATTTCATTTCATCTTTTGAAGTAGTAGACAAAGTAATGCATTGTGGATGAAAGGCACAAAAAGATGGCAATTTTGAAATGGTTACTATCATAAACAGATCCTATATGAAAGCAATGGAGTCCAAATGCAATGTGGATGTCCAAAGAGGTCAATACAACAAATCCAAACTTCAAATAGAAAAAGAATATCAAAATATTTGTGTTTTAAAAATTATACAACTTTAGTTGTGTGGCTTCAAGTTTCATTTCTCTTCATGACTCACCTTAGTTACAAATGGACCTATGCACATAAATCCATTTTAAAAAAATGTAAAAATGATCTCCACCCTTAACATTGTTATTGAAATATAATTTACCAAGTCTAGTTTTTATTTCATTCATAAAATTGTGTGATTTATTGCAATTATAGTAAATTATGTAAGTCATTACACAAATCATGTAGATTTGTTTTTTTTGGAAAATGAAGTTTTGATATTGATTTCAAAAATATTGACAATATGTGCTTCTAATATGGAATGAACTCACACATAATAGTAGGCATGGTAACCATGTATTTTTTAAGTGCAAATAGATTATGAAAATACATCATTGATTTTGGAAAAGATTATAATCTTTTCAGGACAAACTTTTCAAGACAAAAACAAATAAAAACCAAGATGAAAAACTACATTTGTTTATTATATTCCAACAGAAAGGGCAAATGATTGGAGTCACCTATAAAATCAATGTCATTCAAATTTTTATTTGATAACCTCCATCCACTATCAAACTGTGGCTTGTATCGTCATTTTTTTATTCTAGTCAATTAGACAACATACTATATTCATATTGATCCTTATATATCCAAGTAAATCTTTGTTTATCCGTACAACATTTTATGGGTACCACCATCGCACCTAGGCAATGACAATATAAACCATGAAACCTGAATTGATAGAAGGCCCAACCACGATGAATTCAAAACAAGTTGGCAAACAAACCAATCACTTGTAAGGCAGGGACATTCAAAAGCTTTGGTTGCCTAAAAGTGTCACTTAATCAAATGCTCATACTCTTCAAATGTACAACTCCCTCCCAAATCAATATGTACCTATTCTTGAAGAAGCAATTTTAGAACATACGTGAACCCATATTCATAACTTTTGCATATTGTATCCAAGTGATGTGTTCTTTGGTACATAATTCAAATCCTCTAACTTATCATAGTTCATCAATCTAATAGTAAAATTTGTTCACGCAGTAGAAAACAAAAGTGGCGGTCTTAACTTAGGCATCTGTGCCTTCAACGACTCCATCATCAGTTTTTTTTTTAATCTTTAGTAAAGCGCCAGTTCCCACATACGGTACTTGGTACGTGTTCTCCCCAACAGCAGTTGGATCTTGCTGTTTGAACTGCAGAATGAAGCTAACTTACCGTCCAAGGGGACGGAAAAGTGTCCTCACATAGTTTCAAGTTCAATTTAAAGTGCTAGAACTTTTGCATCCGATGTCCAAATTCAATAAAAATTGTTGGAAAATTTGGGTTTTCTCTACTAATTTGTGTGGTAAAATTTTCAAATCAATCCAAGATGTACAATTTTTTTGGAAGCCAATCGAAGTTCACAGGTTGAATTAGGGTTCACCAAACTACATTAGATGGATGCAACTTCGGCAGCTTGTATCTTTTTCATCAAATGTTTGCTTTCAATAAAATTTGTTGGGTTTCTCCCCTCTTAAAGTCTAGTTATTTTGCTAAAATTTCCATGTCAATCCAAGTTGTTTTGAATGCTTGGGAGCAATTTGAAGTTCAAAACCCAAACATTTTTGCATTACAGTGAACTTCGGCGGCTTATAACTTCTTTCTCCAAGGTCCGTTTTCAGTAAAACTTGTTGGAAACATCGCTCATATTAGTCTAGTTTGTGTGGCTAAAATTTCATAACAATCCAAGAAGTTATGAGTGACTAAGAAGCATTTTAGTAGAAGTAGGTTTAGCCATAGAATGATGTGTTTTTTTGCTACTTTTTTCCACTGTATTTTGACATTTCAAAGCAATTTTGCAAATGCAATGAGTCAATTGAATTATTTTTTTTCCCACCAAAGTGTTTGACTTTGGGTTTTCAATCACATTGTAGTTTAAACTTTTTTTTTCATTTGAGTAGGTTTAGAAATCAAATTTCACCTCCAAATGTGTTTTTAGGAAAATTTCAGCATCTTTTTCCAACACTAAAACATTATAATCTTTCAATCTATACGGTCAAATGACCCCAAATTTGATTCATGTCATCTACAACATGTACACTATAAGACTGCATGGTTGAGATTTTTAAACCTTACTAAAATTTAGAATTATAACACTTCAAAAGCAATGATGTTTTTAGACCCACAAGGCCTTGGGCCTTCTACCGTAGTAATAAGTGAAGAGTTATGTTACCCGAAGACTTTGCCAGTTGCCAACTTGCCACCCATGTTTTGACGGCCAGGGAGAACTGACCCCTCGCTCGGCCCTGTGGGCAAACCCTGGAATTATTTATTTTCTGCACATCATTTTTTTTGCAAATTTTGAATTCATTTTTGCGATCAAAGACCCCAAATTAGCTAGGTGAGGTCAAGAGTATACCCTAGAACGGCCCAAAATAGGGGGCTCTTTTTTTACTTGCACCACTGGTAAGGCCGAGCGAGGGGGTCAATGCACCCTGATCGTTTTGACGAGGCGTTCTCTCCTCGCGGCAGAAGTGCAGAACAACTCGGGCTGATTTGAGTTACCAGCCCAGCTCAGCTCCCTGCGAGTTGTACCAGCAGTGTACTACACTCTGTACCGCGGTACCCCTTCAGTACGACGACGCAGCGGCCCCAGCGTCGCAGCAGCCGCCGCCTCGCTGGCGACGGACAGATCCCCCACTGGTCAGACTCCCCCACTCCCTTTGCTCAAGCGAATGCTCCTCGAACTTGCCCCCCCCCCAAATACCCAAATCCTCACAAAAGAGCCCACGGCAGCAGCATTCACAGTTGCCACAGCCAGACAGCCAGGAAGCATTGGAATCCGGTCCGTCGTCGTCCCTCGCCTCGAATTCACAATTCACCTGCTTGGGGTTCGGCATTGCAAGCGCCCTCCGTGCCACCGCTTCCACTCCCAGCGCCTCAGAAAGAGACAGTCATATACATTCAGACTCTCCATTTGCAACCCATCTCTGCGTCAGTCTCATTTGGCTCGTCAGTTCTCACACGAGTCCTTCGCGCTTGAGCTCAGCGCCGTCGACGCTCGGGTACGTGAGGCTAACGCGTTCTTGACATTGATCTCATTTCGAACTTTGGGATCCATTGTCTGTCTGCGTGGTCGGTCTGTTTTGAGTTGACGAGACTGAATTGGTGACGGGTGTCGCATTGGCAGGGCAGGGCAGGGCAGGGCGTTTGTTTGCAATGGCAGGAGCGATGAAGACGTTCTGGGTGTTGCTTCTGGTCGTGGCCATGGCCGCCGTGGCTGCGCAGGCGCACGACGGCGAAGACCACGGCCCTGCCGCGGCTCCTCATGCCGAGTCTCCAGATTCGGACGCGGCGATGCTGCTGGCGTCGTGGCTGTCGCCGTTGTTGCTCGCTGGGGCTGCATTCGCCGCTTCCGTCCTTTGGTCTTGAGGGAGAGAGAGGGAGTCTCAGTAGTCCCTGGCTTGTTCATGCTCAGGTTGTGGGGAGCTTTAATTGGGTACTTCTCGTTACTATCCATGGCGTGAGGGAACTCACTGTTTGTTTGATGTTAAGTTACTAGGCGGGGAGCCTGATAGCTAGTCGGAGTCCCCAATTTTTTCCAAACGTATACATGGCTTGGTGCAATCTGCGCCGGCCGTCTCTGTAATAACGTCGGTGGCTCGTGGACCATCCGACTTCGGAATACATGCTTGCTTCTGAAGACATGCTTGCGACCATTTTGTGTAGCTAGTTATTAGAATGGTTTCGATAGACTCTTCCTTCACTTTGATCTTTGGACCACAGGGGTTTGCTTTCGGCAGCACAGCCTCCGTAATGCCACTCATGTTCCTTTTGGTTGGATGGCTTGTTACACAAGAGTCTATTTTTAGGTTGTGTCATCAAAAGGAAAGGGAGGGGATAACAAAATTTTGTGTCCTTATGCATGCTCATCTGCAAATTTACTTGGCAAGGAATTTTTTTCAAATCTATGCCGTGGAAGTATCCACTGGGAATTGGGTTCTGTGCACAAGCTTTTGTTGACAGTGGATGTAAAACTCAAAAGGAAAGTTGAACCTAATTATTTGTACACAAGTTTACAGCAGGTTATGTAGTTTTTTTAAAACGAAGGGAAGATTGGGGTTATATGTAAAGATATTTGTGTTTCCCAATAGGTGAGTGTATTGTTAATGTAATAATAATGTTATTCATTATTTGATGCAATAATGAATGGATGGAATTAGACCATCTTTTCAGGCCGGTGGAGAGGCCTTGGAAACCTCTCAAGGCTCATGGTTTATCCTTGAAAGCTCTCTTTGTGAGCATATTGGTCATTTGGGCCCAAGGGTTTCCAGAATTTGCATCAAGCCCACCTGTCTTGGTGGACTAAACTTAAATTTTGGTGGACTCAAAATGTGTGCACTTTTGTTTTTATGTTTTGTTGCAAGTTCTGGAGGATAAAAACATTGTCCACATCCTCCCCTCCTTTTGGTGTCCATTGGACTAATTTTTTTGAATATATAGACACTTTTCTCTTAATTTGGTTGATTTTGAAGCTCTCAATGGTTGAAAATATGCTCTACAAGAGTCCAAGCCTTGTGCCCCTCTAATGTAAATAGAGCTTTAGTTGATGTGTGTTTGATGAATGTGAGGATTGACTGAGTGCCTGGTCTTTTTACTTTGTCTACAGTGCTTGATTGCGCCTGTAGTCAACTGTTGCGCACTGTATCGGCCAATTGATGATGGTCAAGAGCTTCCCTTGTGCATTGCTGGTATAGGATGTCTTGTGTTGTAAATGTAGAGAAGCTTTGAAATAGAGAAGCTTTGAAATATACGCTTTATGTTAAATGCGTTCTTCTTCAGAATCTGTCCGAACAACTTTTACTAATTTCTCCTCTTGATTATGGTATATATCTGAATATGAATTACATTGAGTACCTGTTGCTTGCTAGCATTGTGGTCACCTAAAGAAGGGGATACTGACACCAGTAGGAACTTGATCCCATGTCCTAAACGAACCCCTATTACCAACAAAAGTTCATGTGTTCATACAGGTGGGTGACAAATTAGGAAGTGCTGTGGGCATGACTTCACAAAATGTCTATGGTCGGACACACATCCCCTACTGCAAGTGGAATCAATCACTTTCACAACAGACAAATCGTAAAGTCTTTTCAAGTACGTACATGCCATAAGGTAGTATGCTGTAAAAGCACTCCCCTTCTTCAAACTGCTCCTATTTTGGGGTGAAAAATGGAAACCAAGTGATCCTTAAATGGACCACTGTAACAATTGAATGCATCAAGAAAAAATTATTTTTCTATTGCAAGAGCCAATCACTGCCTTTGATTTCCGCACAATTGAATGCATCAAGAAAAAATTATTTTTCTATTGCAAGAGACAATCACTGCCTTTGATTTCCGCACATCTGTTTACAAACTGCAAGTGAACAGATTTTGGGAGACCTATGGTCACAAATAGGTGCCTATGCCCTGAATCTTTGAAAATTTATAAGTAATTCAAAAATACTTGGAAAAATACAAAACCACTTGTGTTAGTTTCCACATCCATTTTTCTTTCTCTGAAAAATGATCTAAAAATAATTCTGTCCACTTCAGCCTATGAAAAGGGCGGACCAGCTCTTAAATGGTCGCTTTTAGAGCATACTACCTTACATTTTGTAATGAACTTGTATCTAGATTCACAACTCTCTGCATTCATCCATTCAACAATATTTTATGTCATCACCAGACAATTTGGCTTTCGCAGCGGACATCAAATTAAAGCATCTTCTAACAATCACATGACACTAAGGAAGGGACGACAAATGTCGCAAACATTCAGTGCTCCATGGAAGAACTAACTGCCCTTGGTCAAAGGTGTGAAAGCATACATGGGAGAAGTATGTGTTGACTTTGATGGCTTGTGAAGTAATTTTCTTGGAGTAAGGCCACCTATTTATGTTGCCTAATAGTAATTTCTCGACATTTTACACTAAATAAATGTTTTTTGTTACTATACAATATCCAATGTTGTTCTTCCAATGGTAATAATGGGTGAGTGGATGCAATAATATCAAGAGTAAACTTAGAGAGTCACATGTGGCTCCAAGTAGACATTCAAGTGGTGAGTCATAGGATAACTTTTTGGGGTAAGGCAACTTAATTTTACTATTTTGAATAAACTAATTGGATCACTAGTTTCAACACATACTTTTTTTACTCAATAAGAATGTTAAGAGCCTACACACAACACAAATAATGTAGTATCAATTTGTCCCTAATTATTCCTCTAATAATTACAAGAGTATAAAATAATTACTATTGAGGGCTATTTGTAAATGACCTACAATATAGTATCTCTTGCAAGAAAAAAAACAAGTTTTTCAAGACATTGCTAGAGTAGATTATTTGACTTTGAACCTTCTTAAATTAAATTTTTTGCACTACAAAGTTTTGAAATTCAAATCTTTATTGTGGGAAATTGAGTTGAGAGTCTGGAGAAAAAATAAAAATTTCAAAAAACTTAATTTTCATTCTTTAAAGAATTATCAAGTAGAAGAGACAATAGGTATGAAATAGAAAGAAAATCTAAATCTAAATATCTCTAAAATGGAATTAAAAAAACACTAATTTCAATGGTGAGATTGTTCTAGGAAGAAAACTAAACCATGTGGGACTTCTTTTTTTGGAAAAATTGTAAAAATTGCATTCAAAAATGAATCTTACAAGTTATTTTTTCAAGAAAATGCTCTAATTGCTTGAAAAACAAGATTGTCCATAACTTTCTCATAAAAAATTCAAATGGAATGAAGCAAACTTAAGCTTTCCATGTAGACAAAAATATAATTTATGAGAATTTTTTTTAATTAAAATTAAATTTTTTTGATGCCCCTTCTCCTTTGTTTTGAGCTTATTTGGGCATTATTTTTTGTCCTCATGTACTGATTGAAAAAAAATAATATTCTCATGAAGCTAATCATTTTTTCTATCTTCAAAAAAAGTTTCAAAAAATCATGACAAAAATTCAGCCCGTAGGAATGTGCCTGAAATTCCATTTGTACCATGAAGGGACAATGATCCTTTAGGGGTTAAGTAGGACTAAGTGTTCAAAAATAAAACTGCACATGAAAACAAAAGATCCCTATATTTGCATCCTTAACGTTGTGGACCCAATAGTAAGGTGGAAACACCCAAAACTGTCAGTTTAAGGAATTTAGCATACTTGGAGGCACCATTTCAAGAAATTAATATTTTTGTGGTGTTAGTGAGAGAAAATCATGGATTTAAAAAAAAAGGGTTTTCGGACTTGGTGTGTATTTTCTATGAATTTTCAAAGTTGCAGTCCTCTAAACCACTGGAACCGTCCTATAGGTGGATCCAAATCTGAATTCTGACAAATTCAGCATTTATCCAATCATAGTGAAGAGAGGTGAAAACTTTATGACATTTGTTAAGGACCATTCAATAAAAGTTTAGGGACGGTTTATTATCCATCTAGGAACAAAGATTAGGTATAGGTGCGGTATTGGGTGTTTCTACCTTAGGAATTAAGGTGTAATTCTAGAGAGAAGTAAAGTAGTCAACCACCTGTTCACACATGATGCGTCTTCTAATTCCAGTCACTAATAAGAAATATTAGGTAGGAGTGGTCTGTCACACTTGAGTGGAGTTTGTACATTGCTTTTGATAATTTTCTTTCATTGTTTCTAGTTTAAATGGACTCCTTCTACACCTCCCAAATCAGCCCCTAGTTTAGTAGACAATTACCACTTCTTTTTTGTAGTATTTAAAAAAATAATAATTACAAAATGTAGATTTAGTAAGCCTTCTTTAGTAAGTTAAAGCCAAATTAAATTGAAATCATCTCAAAGTTCAAAATGTCTTAGGTAGCAAGAGTCTAAAGATGTTTGGAATAGCAAAAAGTAAAAAATCAATGGCCATAATATATATTGGAAATCTTTCAATATTCAAATCCTAAAGTTTTTAGACAAAGTAGGTTATTTGAAGCTCAAAAAATGTTTTTATACACCAATATATCCTAATACATTGCTAAATGCTTCTTTTCATATTTGGGTAGGTCCAACTGTAAAATATTCTTAATTAAATAAACTTCTTAAATCATATACCCATGTAATTATATTATGTACCCATATAATTAAATCTTTCAAAATCCTAACTAATTTGAAGATCATTGTATGTGACTTTAATATAATTTCTTTCAACCTTTTTTTAGAGTAAGGTTTCAATATTTATAATTTACATATATAATTTACATATTTACATCATTTTCATTTCATCAATCAAAATAGGATGCATATATGTACATTTAGACCCATCATATCAAATCCAAATAATTTGGCAAAAAAGAAGAAAATCATTTTAACTACAAAAGGATTCTAAAATACATTCAATTTTTTTTTGTTAGATGTGGAAAAAAATTCAAAAATTTCCATCGTGTGGATAGCAAGATATGAGTGTTTGAAATGACAAATGGTGTACTTCACAAGGTCACATTTGTATAAAGAAGTGTATGTGTTGGTGGTGCTTTTTTAGGTTCATTCTTTACGGCAAGTTGGCTATATGCTTGAAAAAATTCAAATCATGTGGAATTGTACAACATATAGGAAAAAATTGTAAGTAATGATTCAATATACTAAATTGTTATGAATTTAGTTATGGAATTGAAAAATGTCAATCCCAAAGGTTGTAATGTTGTGATTTATTTTTTCAAAAAATATTGAAAATTGAATTAAATAAAGGACTTCAAAGTTTATTTTAGAGTAGAGAACCCATGAGTGCCCACAAACTAAAACTCCTCATAACTTTCGTCTCATTAATCAAAATGGAATGATTCAAAGCTTTCTATGTATATATATAAATCTAGAAAACCAATTTCAAGTTTTTGTTTATGCAAAAAGTAATTTTTTCTAATCTACCTAGTTTGCTTGAGTTGAGAAACAAACTACATATCATACAATAACTTTTTAACTACATATTAGTCAAAAGTCATGAAAATTGTTGGACCTAAAAGATAAACCTTGTCTATATGTTGTGTGAATATTTAAAAAAAATTCCATTTGTAGTGAGTTGCTTAAAATTGCAATGTTGCAAAAAAACATAGCTTGGTCCTTTAGGGGTTAATTGGATTGGATAGATTAAAATCTATACAAAAATATTTGAATCATTCTATTACAAATAATGAGATGAAAGTTATGAGGAGTTTTTTTTGACAATGAGGTAGAAAAACATATAAATTTAATTTTTGAACTCAATTTTGATACTTTTCAAAGAAAAACAAGAAAAACAAGATATGTATTACTTATCAAAAGATTTTGAACATTGAAATTGATAATTGTTAATTTCCTACCAAAGATATTAGCAATTTTGTTTTTTCTTTTGATTATGTACTACCTTCCACTATATAATTTTTTTAAATATGAATACAAATTTTGTTTGCTTAAAGTTTCTCTTGTATGTTCACAACACATTTCCAAACATTTTGATTAAATATACATTATCAAATGCAAGTATGCTTTACTAATTTTTGCATGATTAATATCAATGGTGCTAGCACGTGAGTATGAAAATGCAAGCATGCAAGCTTTGAGCATATATATAAGTAGATATACTACAACCATTGAAGGTATTTATAATGTAAACACCTATACTATAGGTACCTATATGATAGTTACACTATAATTATGGAAGATTTATATAATATAGACACCTGTAACATAGATGTATAGTCTTCTAGGCTTACATATTAATAGCACCTCTTGGATGCACTTGAGCAAATTAACTAATAGATCCTATAGTTTAATTTATTATAGAAAAATTTAAGGGTGAAGATTTTTTTTTTGTAAGAGTATTTTGAAGCAATTTTAGGCATCAAAACACCTTACAACTTCAAGGATTAACCCCTCAAGACCTAACAACTTTTTGATAATGGAAGTTTTCAATAAACTGTCCCACTTTGATATTTTTCTGCACATGAATGTGCTTGAAATTTTAATTTTAACTATACAAAAGTAAAGACTACTTTGTCCAATATGCATGGAATTTATTGTGGAAAATATTGATTATTGGATTTTTAGATTATAGCAATTGATCAACTTCTTAGGCAAAAAATGTAGCTTTGGAGGAAGAAAAATTATAAAAAGACTAATATTGATTTTTTGCCCCCCCCCCAAATTGTATTGAAATCTAATGCAAATGTTATATTTTTATAATATTTTAAATGAGAAATTAAAAACTCTCTCAAATTTGTATACATTTTCAAATAGGAGTAGAAAGCCAAAATTGACCAAATTGGATCCTACAAAATTATTATTATTTGATATGTGGGTCTATTTTTGAAATTTTAACAATTGATATTATTAGCACATTTTTTGGAGCATCTTCTAAAAATTTGGAATCATTCTAATTATTTTGTATTCATACCAAATTGAACCTTGTAGTTTTTAATTAAAATTGCTAAAAATACAAATTTGAATAAAAAATTCTCCAAACATTTTTATGATTCCTAGTATTCCTTTTAATGGAAAAACTTTATGCATTAGATGGGATTTGGGGGGTCGGGAGGACCTGTTCTCGGCAATGTTCCCCCGATAGTCCGAGAACGTCTGTTGCCAGTTGTTTTTTTCGAAAAATTTAATTTAATTTGATGTGGCAGTCACTTTGCCTTGGCAAGCAAAAACTATGGATTGTTCCTAGACCATGGGAACTCACATCCCTCCAAAAGGGCCAAGAGAAGGGCTGAATCCCATCTAATGTTTGTTCCTTTTTTCTTTTAGACTACATTTTCTAAATAAATTCTTAAAGATTTTTCACAATGAAGTTTTGAGAATTGAAAAATGAAACAAGTATGTCAATTTATTATTCTACAAGTTCCTAGTTTTCAAATATTGAGATTTGTTTCACCCTATTGAGAATTTGCCGTTGAAAATTTGAAGAGGACACATTGAATGTGTTCTCTTAATTCTTGAGGAGTTAAGATTGTTATGTGTGGTTGAAATGGGTTCAAATTTTATATTAACAAAATTAACAAAAGAAAACATTAGATGTATTATCCTCTAAAGTTCTAAGTCTTTTTTTGGTCAAAAAACACTCAAAACTTCCATTTCTAGTACAAAGTGCCCAAAAAAATTTAATGATATTTTTTTGCATATCAAACCATAGGATCCTCTAGTTGACTAGTATAAAAATGTGTGGAAAAGATTTGGGTTACTATGATGACATAGATTGCAAGATAAATGTGTTCAAAGTAAAGAAATCATGGTTTTTGGCACCATGGCAAACAAGTTTAGGAATTTGAATCTTTTTAACTTAAAAAATTTGCCAAGAAGAATTTAATTGAAAATTAAGAAAAATAAAAGTTTAAAAAATAAAATGGTTTTCATTCGTCAAACAATTGTTAAGAAGAAGGAACATGACAGAGGGAAAAACCAAATTATTAACATAGGTGGAATTAAAATGTACTAATTCCAGTGGTGAGATTGTTTTAACCCCTAAAGGATTGAGCCGTATTTTGGACAAAAATTGTGAAAATTTGCCACCTTTTTGGGTTTTTTTTTTTTTTTTTTTTGGTTCAAAATTCAACCATACAAATTTGCACTAGACTACTATGAGAATGTGTGGAATTTTTTTTAGAAACTTTGACTACGCAAATTGAAAGATTACAACATTTGAAGTTAAAAGAAAAAGGTTTTTTCGACCTTGCCTGACAAGCCTAGTGAACTTTAACTCCTAAATGCCTGAGTAACCATATATAGTCGCTAAAAAATTTTAGGCTTGTTTTGGTGTAGGTAGTTAAATTCCTTTGACCAGTTAAATTATTTTTTTACGGGTGATATTGAAGGTTAACTATTGGAAGCTTTTATTTTTTATTGAAAAATATAAGTATTTGGTTTTTGAGAGGTCTTCAAGGGCATATATGTACCATTAGTGGAAGAATAAAGCTTACCAATTTTACTCAATTTCCTAGCTTTGAGCAAAGCTTGCCAATTTCACTTGATTTGAAATCTAAGAAAATGTACGTATCCATTTACTTTGAAGATGTTCCCAATGTAAAGTGTAAAGTGTTTTCATGATTTTCACCATTGAAAATTTAAACTTGCTAGTGTTGATTTGGAGTTATTTACAATTTCTACTTATAAAAAAAATTGCATTTCAACAAATTGCAAGGTGGATTGTGTAATGAGTTTGATAGCTTTTCATATAAAATTAAGTTTTTTGAAATTGAGTTTAGTGCACTAACACTATTTGTAGCTATTCATGTCACTTTCCATCCCAAAAAACTTTTATATGCAAATTTCGGAAACATTGTGAAGAGGAACAACATACTAAAAGTAGAATGCGTACATTTCTCTTGTTATAATCTCACAACTCCTATGCAATTTCACACTCAAAATTTGCATGCATAGTGATAAGCAAGCTCTTGAAACATCTATATAGTCAAATTTTGAAGATTTTTTTTCTTACTTCATTAGAAATAACTATAAGCCAATTTTCTTTTTTCATAGGAAAAACACCCTTAGAAAGGCTTAGGCACTTAGGGGGTAACTCTTCCTAGAGTGAGATTTTTACACTGCACATGACTAGTTTTTTGACATTTGCATATTGTATCATGTAAATTACATACTTGCCAAATTTTAGAAGTAAAGGAGGAGCTTTGCAAAAGCTACCTGAAGCTACCTAAGGTGCTAGAAAAGTTCAAGGCAACATAACTTTTGATCCAGGCACCCGATCGGAAAAAAAAATATATTCCCACTAAATGGGTACATGTGAATATATGAAAAAAATTGACTTCATAGGAACCTACTTGGATTTTCAATTGACCATTCAATGGACAATTGTCTTTTAGGGATTAACAATCAAAATTAACCTTGTGGAAATTTTTGTTTTGAAAAATGTAAAAATTGAGCTCAAAAACAAATCCAATACCTTTTTTTTTTTAAATGTTTTGATTTGTCCACAAAATAAGATGCTTTATAACTTTTACATCACAAATCCAAATAAATGAATCAAGATTTCCATGTGGACAAAAATACAATCTATGAAATTTATTAAAAAAAATTATTTGAAGTTTTTGTAGATTTTTTTTCCCACTGACTTTAGTTGAGGGCTAATTGCAACATGATTTTTTCTACTCATCACCAATTGAAAGAAGAATTATATTTCCATAAACCTAATAAAATTTTCTATCTTATGAGAAAGTTTGAAAAAATTTCACCAAAAATTGAGCTCATAGGAGCTTGCCCAAAATCCATTTGGTCCCCAAGGGAACAATGGAACTTTAGGGGATAATTTATTGACCCAACCACATGACACGACAAAAGTTGATGACTTAGAGACAAAGAAAAAAGTGGTGAAAGTTGGGTTGTGTAGAGAGTAACAAAAGATTATTGTGACCCTCAAAAGCCACAAAAATAGTTGATTTGAACATGTTTGCATGGATAGGAGGGATAGTGTTATTTCAAGACTCAAGGTTCTATGTCTTCATATTACAAAGTCTTCAAAATTATAAACTTGTGATTTTCTAAAATTTATAATTTCTAAATATAAATTATTATTTATTATTTATAAATTTAAAATTCGGTTTTTTAATTATATAAATTACATTTTGTCCCTCCATTGTTGTTCTATTGTTTTTCTTGCTAACAATTAGGATCAATTCATAATTATAAAATGTCAAAGATTTTAAATGTTTGAATTTTGGAAACTCAAATTTATAATATCTGTGAATTTTTAATTTTTTAAACTTCTAAATTGATAATTAATAAATGAATAAATTAGAAAATTTGACTCAAAATGGAGTTGCCATATTTAGCAATTTAAATGGAATCTATTGTGACGATAATTCACAATAAGAAATTTGCAAAATTCAATAGAAATTAGTGAAATACAATTCCTCAAAAATTGCATACCCTAATCAAATGTATACTTAACCTAATCTTGACTTAGGACTTCAATTCCATAAACTCATTAAATTGTAGAAAGAAGGAAAAATTCTCCCAAATCTTAATTACTATTCACAAAAATTCCAAAACATTGTCTTTATGAAACTTCAAACCCATTTTTCCAACATAAGCAAATTAAAAGCTTCATCAACTCATGTACTAACTTCACCTTTCTATCCTCATCTTTTGAAATTTTCTAACATTTGATTTCACTCTAAACATTTGTGACATCATGTGACATAAAATATAAACTAAGGATCTTCAAGTTTATGTTAATTAATAGGATCTTTGGCTCAAATTTTTCATTTTATAAATAGAATTTTTCTAATTGTGTGACTTTGAATTTAGTTATTTTTGTTCTAGCTTCATTTCACCATTTTTGTATCGGCTTCATTCCATCATTCTAATCATTGCTTCAATTTAGCTGCGGTTCCTCAAAAGTATCCTATATTAGCAAAGTGGACCCTATATATGTCAATACATAAATCTCAAAGGTCACTTCAAAATTGGCTAAACCAAATCCAACCTGAAGGTTGTTACTAGAATTAAACTTGTTTTTCACTATGTATATCACTACATTTAAATACCCCTTGTTGAACACACTATGTATTGGTGTCTGGCATAGGTTCAACCTAGTTGATCTACAATAGGGGACAAAAAACTAATTTGAATTGAACAATTATGCAATTTGAACTTCAAAGGTCCATTTGCAATGAGTTTACATCTTATTTGTAGAGGCTTTTCCTTACTATTGAAACAATTACAATATGTTCTAACTATTGAATTGATGCCTTGCCCTTAGGCCCAAAAGGACAAATGTCTATAGAATGATGGAATGGATATGTACTTATAAATTCAATTTGAGTACGTTTCATAAAAAAAATTGGCACAAGGTGCAGAAATGTACCTCTTTAGTAGAAATATAATCCTTTTTCAATTAGAAAATTCTAGATCAAAGGTCATTATGCCCCCATCCGGCTATGGGATAAACAACTTCTAACAACTTGCACCAAAATCCTCTTCATTCTACTTCTAAAATTTGACAAGTATATATTAAATGACACGATATAAAATGTATTGGTCCCTTCTTCCCCCCCAAATATGTTTTTAGTGCAAAAATCTCATTAAAAGAAGAGTCAAAGTTTTGGTGACCCTACTTGTTGGGTTTGCAATTGTATTTCCTCCTCACTTCAAATGCTATAATCTTGCAATCTAAAATGTCAAAGTTTGTGAAAAAGAATTCACAAATTTTCATGATAGACTAGTGCAATTTTGTAGGGTTGATTTCTTTTAAAATTTAAAATTTAATCTTTTTACTAACACTTTTGGTCTAATAAATGACAATTTTTTTTTTTTTTTTTTTTACAATTTTGGGTGCAGTATATCCCGTTTCCTTAGGGTTACATCCCAAGACTTTATAGATCAACATTGCCTTCATGTTCTAGAATGTCTGAGAGAGCAAGATTGGGAAAAATAATACGGAGTAGCAAAAATAAATCTAAAGCAAAATTTTGTAGAGCGAACGCTGATTCCTTTGGAATTTTTTTGATGGGCAGCAGCCTGGGCATGAGGCCCCTCGCTTGCCCCCAAAGCTTTCGTCTTCTTCGTCTTCGTGGTTGCGTCGTTGTCTGTCCCCAAGCTTCGTAAGACCGTGCTTCATCTTTCCTGCACAAAATCATCTTACCACTCCCGTTTTCCATTTCCACTCCGCCGTCTGTTCTCTGCTCCATTGCATCCCATTCCGTCGACATGGAGGCTGCCGCAGGCCTCCAGGATCTCTCGGATCCCCCGGGGACTCTGTTTTTCCAGGGTTCCATATCCGAGGCCATCGTCCGCGCTCAGGCCGACAATTTAGTGCTCGTCGTCTTCGTCGCAGGTAGGGTTTCTGTGCTTGTTGCCAAAGTGGATGAATCAATGAATGATGGAGTTACAGACTGATGTTTCAGGGTTTTGGTGTTTCCACAGGGGAGAATGAGGAGTCGGTGTCGCTGGAGTTGACAACTTTTCAGAATCCTGCGGTGCGTTCATGCTGGAAATGCAATTGGATTGAGGTTTCTAGGGTAGAGGAATCGTATTCTGCTGGAATCGTATTAAGGACTTTTACGTCGGAGTAATTGACAGAACCGAAAGAAATTTGAGTAGGGTGTACTTTCAAGACCTCCTCCGGGGATGTTTGAGTAACACCCAAATTAACAAATAATAGTAACTTCAGTATCTAGGATTTCAATTCACAACCTTTCATCCAGAAACCCGAGATGACCTAATTTGAGATGGGCTTTTGACAGGTGTTGGATGAGGTGAAGAAACAGAGCCTGATGTTACGATTGCAGGAAGGAAGCACGGATGCTAATTATTTCTCGGCTATTTGTATCCTCTCTATTACAATCAGTTGCTGTCCCTTGTTTTGTTACTTCTTCTGCTTTTGGATCAGTAACTGCCCTCAGAATCGTTTCACCGAGATTTGGAACAGTGAGGCTGTTGCGATCGTTGAAGTTTGGAATTTCTTCTAGGGTTTCTGGTGTGTTGATGGAGCTATATTGAGAAACTATTCCTTAACAAGAACTTCCTAAGTTCCCATAAGACATATTCCGACGATTACATTCATTGGTTACAAAGGATCGTTGCTGCAACAGCTCGGTACGGCCTCTGTTTCTGATACTTAGCATTCCAGTTTATTGTCCAACCGTATTTAGCTGTTTGAATTAGTCTTGTATACAGTCAGCTCTCTAATTGCGCATTTCCAGTAATCTGTTTTGTTGTATCCACATCTGATTGTACAGCTTCCACATGTCAAGTTGTGAACTCATTTGATATGAGCTTACTTGTCCGCTGAGGCAAGATCGTTGAGTGCAACCCTAGCGGACTTTTGTCATGGATGCTGGAGTTATTCTATGTGCCGAGGGTTGTTACTTTGACGTTTGTGGTATACTCTAATCACTGTCCCATAATACAAGGTTTTCAGCTTTAGCGTCACATTGAGTGTGTTATCTTGGCAGAGGGCTACCAAGAAGCAGAGGCGTTTTTGACAGCTCTTCGACATGCCGTCACCACTTTTAACACTGAGGTTTGTCTACTCGTGTTGTTGGTTTCTGGATGAGGCCCTTCATCTCTATCATATAGGTCACACGTCAAAGTTGGACAACGTGTCTCATGTGCGCATATGCTTCAGTAGTATCGAATATTATTGCAATCTCTATTTTTTAATGTCACAGGGCTTTGTAGAAAGTATTTTAGAATACTCAAATTATGCTCTCTAACAGGTGCAGAGAGCTGTAGCAAGCGCGATGGTCGCCTTTCTTTCTACAGCAAACAACATGACAGCGAGTGGCACTGCTTCTTCTGCTCCTGAACCTCAGTCTGCAGGTGAGGCCACGACAAAAATACATTGGTAGTGCGGTGTTGTATGTTACAATTTGTCTTGTTGCCAGTTCACATGAAGTACTATCGTATCATCAGTGTTGCAAGACTGACAAGTGCAAATAGGCGATGTGCAAGTTTTACCCCTACATTACCCAAAAGTCTAAATAGGGTTTTACCCCTCAAAAGTCTAAATAGTTTTACCCTTCAATTATTTATTAGCAGTAATGAGTGGGGAATTTATCTTGTTCAATCATTCTTAATTTTTGATGAACATATGCAATGCTCTTCACTAATTCTAGTGGTGTAAAATTTGGCCCCATTTGGAATATATTTTCACAATACAATCCACAAATTGGTCATTCCCAAACTATGAATCCTTCGTCATTCTGATCGAAATTTAGCACTGCATTCTAAGGACAGTATGGTTATTCAATAAAGTGCTTGCCAAGTGCAGGCAACTCTACGGTGGAAGACTCAGCAGTCTCATCAAGTTCCAGCACGGGTATGCATTCTGTGGCTGCCGAGCCTGTAGGATTGCTTCCCAGTGGAACTGGCGAATCATCTATGGATGTGAACCTTCCGGCACCAACTGAAGTTACTAGGAACCCTCCAGAGGCACGCGTGATTCCAGAGTCTGGACCCTTGACGGTTGATAGTCGTGATCCCGGTGGTAGCACTGAAATAGGCCTCATCGCATCAGCTCCGACTTCTAAGGCTTCGAAAAGCAGTTTGCAAGATTCAAAGACTGTTCAAAAGCAATCTGCTACAACTGGTGCCAAGCAGGGGAATGGAAAGAAGGTCCCTTTGCGGCGGGAACCATCAGGGCCTAAACCAGTACGTGTCCGAACCGGCCCATTTCCGCTGCAGGTGAGACTCACAAATGGTGAAACAATCCAAGGAACGTTCGAGTCGTACCAGCTGTTGCGGGAAGTGAAGAATTTCGTGGATCTACAGCGAACTGATGGGAACATGGAGTTTCAATTGGCCATTCCGTTTCCTCGAAAAGTGTTTACTGAAGGAGGTAGCTTATTTCTTATTCAACTTCTTTCATTCCTCTTCATTTCTTGCTGTACAAAGTAGTACATTTGTTGCCAGCTTGTGTGATTCTGCCAATCTCAGGTTAAGCTGGATTTTCCTACAAACGACTTGCTCTTAATGACCTTCATGTGCATTGCATTTCGTGAGTGTAACGAGAGTTGCCCTAATTGAGGTGTCCATATTTTGTGCAGACATGGATATGACATTATCTAAGTTGGACATTGGTCCACGCTCAGCATTGATACTAATAGGCAGTGGTAATCTAAAGGATACTCCACCTCATTCTAGGGCTTCAGCAACTAATGCTACGGACAGCCGTTCACAAAGTGAATCAACCGCGCCTGGTGGCTCTTACGTTGGGAGGTTCCTGTCGTTTTTGACCCCATATGTATACGGCAGTCCTGCTGCCTCTTCTCGAGATCAAAGTAGCTCCGAGTCTGCATCTCAGAACGGTAAGCTTCCAAGACCCTTCTGGAAATCTTTCTCTTGAATCTTTGTTGTTGCATGTCAGGGTAACTTGACTCTTCGTGGGTGGAGGAATCTTTTGTTGGCGAAATAATTAACCCCAAGTGCCCAAATGACCAAAAGTGGTCACAGTGTTCCAGTAGAAATGAGAAAACATACCCTTCATTTTTGGACGAAAGAAATGTGTTTCAAAAGTTATTATAATTGACTAACAGCTTCGAATGTGAATTTTCTATCTTTAGCTTGGGCGTTGAGTAGTTAACATTATCATTCTGATGTCTATCATTTACTTTGGTCTTACTTCATTTAGTTGAAGTTGGTGCTGGGCATGTCCAAATAGAGACTGGTCTGAGTAGTAAGCTAGTAACATCTATGTGAAAAACACTTACATTGCCGTCATTGATGGAACTGCAGATGCAAATCCAACTACATCTAGAGCGTTGAGGCAGGGCTCTCAGCCTCCAATGGTAAATTCAAGCTTGCCAGAGCCACCATTTGTAACTCCATACAATGGTGGTTCTAACCAAGAGACTTCTGCACAAGCTGGAAGGTTGAGTCAAAGAAGGGGAGGTGGTGGTAATGTTCACACTCTACGGAAAGACGACGAGGGTGCTCCAACGGGCAACACATATTGGAATGGTAATTCGACACAATTTGGTGGAAATGATGAGGCTAAAGAAGATTAAGTTTGGAGATGTGTAGTAGCAACTCGTTTATCTTTTATATCAAGTCAACTCATATATATTTTACTTGGCTTCTGTCGGTTGTTTGGTTCTTTTTCTGTTGTAAGGTATTAGAGTTTGTAACATGTGACAAGGAGTGTCTAGGAGAATAAAGTTTAAGGTAGTTTTTGAGGTTTCTCATTTAGATCAACTGGGGGTGGGTTACTGACGAAAAGTGAATGACCACAATCCAATTGAGGGAATTACTCCTGTGGGTTGAATTGACACCCCTTTTCAATGCAAATTGACAAGTAAGAATCGAAAGGAGATACTTTCAAGTTTTCATGGTTCAAAGTTAGTCTAGACTTATGATTGAAAGCTAGTAGTTCAACAGGCAACAATTTATAGAATACACAAATAACATAAATTGAGGCACACGTAACTTTCTCAATAATGGGGCCAAGCCCCCTACAGCAAAGCTGTGCAGCTGAAAGCCCATAACATGGGTTCTCTAGGTTAAGAAGCTGAAATTTGAGATGAAGCTGACACTTTTGCAAATCATGTTACATGGTGCTACAATTCAACAATCCTGCCAGTAGTTTTCTGATAATCGATTGGCAAAATCTTGATCATCTTCCCAAGACTTCAGTACTAGCAAAACATACTCCACTTAAAAGGAATAAGAGTATCAGACCTGCTCCATGCAGACCCATGAAAGGCTGTTCAACGACGCAGCTGTGTAACTTACGTCGTATCTAGTAAATAATCTACTTCAAATCCGTTCTAGAAACGAAAGGGTCCTTGGAAACTTTCTAAATGTTATAGCACAATGACTGCGATCTACTCGAGAAAAAGGGAGGGTCATGAGACAATTCCCAGCGAAACAAAGACGCATATTTTCATCCTCAGTTCAGAACCTGCAGCTCAAACCCTATCTGCTCATAGTAACGTGGATACTGCTTGGGAGGTGACAAATCATTCCCAGAGTATTGGTGAGTAACGATGTAGCGGTCCAGATAATGTTCACAATCAAGACAAACGGCACTCAAGAACTACGATATCAATTTTGCTGACCCTGAACATACGCGAATGGATCAGCATCTGCCGCCTGGTTCGAAGAATCGATTGCCTGCAACTTCCGGAAAGTGAGTTTTTGTTGTGGAAGACCACTCCCAGCAACAGATGTCAGATCTGTGTCTACCAAGATTGTATCCTCCTCTTTAAACTCTCCTCTTAGAATTGACCGAGCTAGCTCATTCTCTACGCTCTGCTGAATTACTCTCTTCACAGGTCGCGCTCCGTAATTGGGGTCGTAACCCAAGCTCGCCAGAAGTTGCACAGCACTCTCCGTCACCTTCAACGTAATCTTCCGGTCCTTCAGTCTCTTTTGTACACGGTCCAACTGCGACAACAAACGCAAACATATTCTGTGAGTTCCAAAGCACGAAGAATTAAGACAAAAATTGCCAAAAGTCTAGACATTTCCCCTCCAAACTTCAGCCTCGTTCTCAAATGCAGCAAATTCTTTTGTCCAACGCAAGAAAGTTCCACGTTCCACATCAAAATGAGTTGTAAGATTTCACATACCTGCAAGCTCACGATTCTGCTTATTTGGTCCCGATCCAGTTGCTGGAACACGATGTACTCGTCGATACGATTCATGAACTCTGGTCGGAACGTCGCCCTTGCTGCGTCCATCACTCGAGCTCTCATGGCCTCGTATATTACTTCTTTGCTGCTGCCCGCACTGTCCGCGCCGCTCAAGACATACTGCGACCCTACATTCGATGTCATAATGATCACCGAGTTCGTGAAGTTGATCGTCCTGCCCTGCGAATCCGTCACACGCCCGTCGTCCAGAATCTGCAGGAAGATATTGAACACGTCGCTGTGGGCTTTCTCTATCTCGTCGAACAGAATCACGGCGTATGGCCTTCTGCGAACGGCCTCAGTCAGTTGTCCACCTTCTTCGTAACCAACGTACCCAGGCGGTGCTCCAATCAGCCGAGACACGGCATGCTTCTCCATGTACTCGCTCATGTCAATCCTCACTATCGCCTCCTCCGTGTTGAACAGGTACGACGCCAGAGCTTTCGCCAGCTCTGTCTTTCCCACTCCCGTCGGTCCCATGAACATGAAGCTCGCAATCGGCTTGTTCGGGTCCGAAAGGCCGGCCCTGGAACGCTGGATTGCCTCGGCCACAGCCTTCACGGCTGGGTCTTGGCCCACTACACGCTTGTGAAGCTCGTCGTCCAGATGCAACAGCTTCTCAATTTCAGACTGCTGCAATTTCGAAATAGGTATGCCCGTCCACTTGCTCACCACTTCCGCAATGTCGTTCCCTGTCACTTCTTCACGAAGCATGGAATTGCCACTGTTCTGATACTCATCCAGGGCCTTCTCGGCGCCGTCCAACTGGCGCTGCAACGTCATCAGACTTCCGTACTTCAGCTCCGCAGCTCGATTCAGATCATAGTCGCGCTCCGCTTGTTGAATTTCTAAATTCACACGGTCAACCTGAGGAGTGCAATAGATACATCAATACCTCATCTTCAACTCTAATGCTGCATTATCAATAAAACACACCATTCTATAGCCAAAGCCAGCTTTCATTCCAAGCCAGATGCATTACTTCATCTGAAAAATTTGTATGGGATCACTTGCCAGTGCACCAAATACGAGACTCCAAACCATCGACTAGAAGTAACACATCAGGTACTGAAGATTTGAGACATATAAAGACTACAAACTACGATGTACCCACCTCTTCTTTGATAGACTGAATGCGGGTCATCACAGACTTCTCGTGTTCCCATTGATCTGTCAATTCCTTTTGCCTCGTCTTCAGAATCTCCAGTTCCGAAATAATTCGATCTAACCGGTCCCGAGATGCCTTGTCCGTGTCATTCTTCAGCGATAGCCT
This sequence comes from Rhytidiadelphus loreus, assembly GCA_947034895.1. Classification (NCBI taxonomy): domain Eukaryota; kingdom Viridiplantae; phylum Streptophyta; class Bryopsida; order Hypnales; family Hylocomiaceae; genus Rhytidiadelphus; species Rhytidiadelphus loreus. The sequence goes on along the minus strand of OX344761.1, from coordinate 46,958,714 downwards.
CTCCATTTCCAACTTCAGTACTGACCTATCTATTTCATCCAGAGCTGTTGGTTTTGAAGTGATCTCCATCTTCAGCTTTGCAGCGGCTTCGTCAACTAGGTCAATTGCTGCACATTTTCCAACTTTCCAATTAGACTCACCACCTTGAACGAGATGACGGAGGTACAAAAAACGTAATGAGAATCCACCAACACCCTAAAATCATCTACTATAGCTATGTAGGACTTAGAAAACCATCGCTAAATACCTTTATCAGGAAGAAACCGATCGGCAATGTAACGATCAGACAGCATTGCCGCCTCCACTAAAGCGCTGTCCGAAATCCGCACTCCGTGATGGAGTTCATATCGTTCACGAAGACCTCTCAAGATAGAAACTGTGTCCTCCACAGACGGTTGGTCCACGAACACCTGCTGGAAACGACGCTCCAGCGCAGGATCCTTCTCGATGTACTTTCGGAATTCGTCCAAGGTCGTGGCTCCGATGCAGCGCAGCTCTCCACGCCCCAACATTGGCTTCAGTAGATTTCCGGCGTCCATTGCCCCACTCGTAGCACCTGCATGCAGTAATACAATTATCAAAAGACGGTAATAGAATGGAGCAGAGTAATTTAAAATTCCTCAGCACAACCTTCTCAATGAAATGGTACCTACATATGGTATGATGACGACACTTACCAGCACCGACAACAGTGTGGATCTCATCAATAAACAAAATGATTTGACCATCGGAATCGGTCACCTCCTTCAGGACCGCCTTCAGTCTGTCCTCGAACTCTCCGCGGAACTTAGCTCCTGCTATTAGCGATCCCATGTCTAGAGAAATTACCTGAAAAACAGCAAACAGCAACCAGTGAGCCACTCATTCTTGACACCACTTTCACTAACACGCAGGATCACCACGGCTATTTAATACTCCAGTCATCACCGGGGTATGAATAAAACATACCTTGCGATTCAGCAGCGCTGACGGCACGTCTCCCTGCACAATTCTCTGAGCCAAGCTGTTCACAACACACCAAAGATCATTCAGTCCTCCGGACCAACGCTCAGAATGAAGTAAAACCTGCATGGACTTAAAACTCGAGAGTTCACAACTCGACCTCACAAACGTGGCAATCCTCACCCAGATTTCTCTTTTATGTAGTGCACTAGTGACATTCAGAGTGACTAAAGATCCTAAAATTCAAGCCCATGCAGCGATCACTGACCACTTAGGACTCACCCTTCGGAAATAGCAGTCTTTCCCACACCCGGTTCTCCGATCAGGACCGGGTTGTTCTTCGTTCTCCGAGACAAAATTTGTATACAGCGTCGAATCTCATCATCTCGCCCAATCACAGGATCCAGCTTTCCCTGTCGCGCCATTTCAGTGAGGTCCTTGCCATACTTCTCCAGAGCTTCGTATTTGCCTTCCGGGTCTGGATTCAACGAAACAACAACCGAAGTAGGACATCAGGGAATGACTAGGTCCTAAATTAAACAATCACCCAAGAGGAATCCGCAAACCAAGACGACTTCATCTTCTCGCCAGTCCTTGCAGTCTACTTGAACAGAGAATCGAGACCCCAGGTGCTCATGTTCACCATTGCAGCTCGCAACGTCCTAAGTCTCACAATTTCGACAACTTGAAACTTGAAACTTGAAACTCGGAGCTTTCGACAACACCGTCACATTGCAGGCTGAAAAAATGTAAGAAGGAAGCGTTACCAAAACCCGAAGTACAACTTACCTTGGTCGGTCACCTTCTGGGAACCTCGGATGGACTGGATTGCAGTATTCAGAGACCTCACGGTCAACTGGAAATCCTTGAATAGTTGCTGCCCGAAACGCTTGTCTTGCGCATATGCCAAAACCAAATGCTCCACAGACACGAATGAATCGCCGTACTCCTTCTTGTGGCCTCGTGCCTTGTCGATCAAGCCCTCCAAATCCCGACCCAGCATGGAACCACTGGTGTCTCCCATCACCTGCGTCAACCAACAGTTCAGGGATTCAGTCAATTGGCCTATTCGCTGCTTCCATAAGCTTAACAAGTCCCGCTGGCTGAGTGGGAGACCAAGTACATACCTTCGGTTGACGTTGAATGAAGCGCTCCGTGGCTTGCAAAAGAGAAGTATTGTCGACACCTGCTTTGGCGAAAATTCTGCGAGCAAGCCCATTCCGCTGCTCCAACAATGCCTTCATGAGATGCTCCGTCTCCACAATCTGTTGCTTACTTTCTTTCGCCACGTCAGGAGAGGCCACTATTGCCTGCCACGCCATCTCCGTAAACTCCCCCTGATTGATCTGCGCAATCCAATAATTTTATTGTAATTCATGCTAACCCCGGGAATCACAGCCACTCAGAGGCTTCTCTCCTCTCTGCATCGTCCTCTAATCCAGATTCCCCCCCAAATGCTCATTTCAATCAAAAACTCACAAACTTGACAAAACCCTAATTGTTTCGACCAAAATCCCAATAAACCCTACCGCCAACGTACCCTGCCATCTCGAGCTTCAGCCGATGCAACCGTTCGATACGTCCGCTTCGTTTTCGCAAATTCCTTCTTCCTACCCACGTGATCCACACGCAGACCGGCAAATTTTCCCCAGGGACCAGCATTGGCGAAGCCCAGGGACCCAACAACAGCACTCGCGGGCGTAATCCCCCTCACAGCTGCGAGTGGCGCCACTCGCCTTGCGGACTTCCATCGCTGCAGCTGCAACTTCGGCGCAACAGAAACCAGAGCTGGCGACCTAGACAAACCCCTCGAGATAACACTCTGCACCGCTACACGCTGCAGCGGCAGCGTCGCCACGGCCATGCTCACCATCCCCAATTCTCCCTCCAAACCCCAAACCCCCAATCCCCCAATCCCCCAATCCCAATTTCCAAGCCTCAATTTCAAAATTCAAATCCTATCCTTCACCGCGCCCCTCGAATTCACTTCGAAGACCCGAACGGAATGTCTGGAATCAAATTCCAGCCAGCAGGAGTATTCTTGTGAAATGAGCAGATGTCAAGCTCAACGCATCCCAAGGACACCAATTCGAAGCTACTGTACAAGCAGGGAGGTCTTGAGAATGCGCGAAGAGAAGAGCTGTCTGGTATATAAATCCATGCGAATTGCGGTGAAGGACGAAGCGGCGGGGCTGGAAGCAAGGAATAATAACGCAAATGGGATGGACGACGATGAGGGATTGGAGGGATGAGGAAGGGGATGTTCTGGAAGCGTGACGAAGCGGAAAGAAAAGGCTCCAGAACCCTCTGGAAGAAACCAGCAGCGGTGATGATGCACAAATGAAATTGCGCATTACCACAACGCAAATGCAAACGCCAGAACGCGAGTGGGATGGACGACGATCAACGATGATTGGGAGAGCAAGAGCAAGAACTATCGTCGTGGGGGCCTCGATCGATGCCAAGTGGGGGCATTTCCTGGCTTTTGGGTTGGAAACTGTCGGGTGCAAATAACTTACATTGCGAGTAAGTTAGCGTGACGTTTGCAGGGCTCGGGAGGGAAAGATATTCCAGCCCGGGGAATTCTCGAATGCTTGATTTGTCACAATGTCTAAATTTGGAGAATTTGAAATTAGGATGGAAAGAGATCCCCATGAAGACCACAAAGGGAGATGTTGAGAATTACAAAACTAACCACAAAGCAACAGGTTTTCTTACATGTATTTTCAGGAGGTTTACTGAGCGAGTCTAACGAAAGGCTCACTACACTAATGATGATAAATAGTGTTACCTACACTAATTGATTTAAAAGATCTATAAGTTTTTATTGTTGATGAATATTTTTACCAACTATAGGTGTAAAGTTCTCCCACTTAAAATGATATTAGGATCTATACACTCAGTAAAAATATTCATCAAAAGTAAAAACTTATAGCATTTCTAAAATAGTTAGTATGGCTAACACAATTTATCATCATTAGTGTAGCTACAAACACACACTTTTGCATGGCAATTTGGAAGAGTCAAATCTGTAAGGATTTTATAATTCCTTATCAACTACATTGAGGGTGTGTTTGGAGACTCATTTTTTCTAAGTTGAGTCTCTCATATGATAGGTTGAGAGGCGTTTGCCTCGTGGCTTCATCCCAAGATGTAGATGTTCTTTAAACCCTAAAAGACCACTGTTCTTTAGGGAGACAAATGGGATTTTGGATAGGTACCTACGAGCTAGAATTTTCCCCTGATTTTTTTAAACTTCTTTTGAAGATGGAAAAACTAATAACTTTACAAGAGAAAGGGGTGTTTTAAGTATAGTCCTAGAGATAAGATATTAAATAATGACCTTTATGTTGACCTTTATGTAGATTTTTAGTAAAAATTTACTAAAAATACGTGTACTTTCAGTAAATTTTTACTAAAAATCTACATAAAGATCATTATTTAATATCTTATCTCTAGGACTATACTTAAAAACACACTTTAAACACCCCTTTTTCTTGTAGTATAAGCTCCCTGTAAATTTTTATTTTTTTTCAATCGGTGCCCAGAAACAAAAGTTATGTCCAAATAAACTCAGAACAAAGGATGAGGGGCAGCAAAAATAAATTCAAAATTGAATTAATTAATTAATTTTTTCCTTATAGATTATATTTTTGTTTACATGTAAAGCTTTGATTCATTTCATTTGGATTTGTTATGAGAAAGTTATGGACGATCTATTTTTTCAGGCAATTAGAGCATCTTCTTGAAAAAAATAACTTGTAGGATTTACTTCTGAATGCAATTTTTGCAATTTAAAAAAAGAAAAGTTTTACATGGTTTAGTTTTCTTGATAAAACAATCTTACCATTGGGATTAGTGCATTTTAATTCCATCTAAAGATATTAATATTATAGGTTTTCCTTCTATCCATCATACCTACTTCTACTTACCAATTTTTTTAAGAATGAAAATTAAGTTTTTTTGGATTTATTTATTTTTCCTATACTCTCAACTCAATTATTCACTCTAAATATTTAAAGCTCAAAACTCTGTATTGCAAAAAATTTAAATTAAAAGTGTTCAAAGTCGAAAAATCTAGTCCCTTAATGTCTTGAAAAACTTGTTTTTTTACTTTAAACGCGAATATCTTGCAATCTCTAAGGCCAAAAATTCTGAAATTTTTTCCACACATTCTCATATTAGTTGGGTGTGAGATACTATGGTAAGATGTGGCAAACAAAAATTGATTTTTTTACTTTTTGCTATAGAAATGGCAGTTATGAGTGTTTTTTGGCAAGAAAAAAGGCCTTGGTCCTTTAGGGGTTAACAAAGATGTAGATTTGACTTGTGTGATTTAATACCCATATTTTTTTCTAGCTTTTGTAGGAGCTTTTCTTCATACTTATTAAGGAAAACCAACCTATGATTAGGCCTATGGCAAGCAAAATGACTAGTTTGTCTTGTAGGCATTGTTGAAAGTTTAAAAAAAATTCCACATAAAGGCAAATGTCCAAGGAGATTACTATTCTTTTTAGAAAACTACATGAGTTAAAAGATAGGGTCAATTTAATTTGAAGTGGGGACATTTTATATAATATAGATGTAGCCCATGATTTTCACTAGGACGTCACATATGAATATCTGTTAGATCAACGAAACATTAGAATTCAACCCTAGTATGCAAACGTCCAAAGAATCCATACCTACCTACAAACTAAAACTCCTCATAACTTTCATCTCATTAACCTCTTAACCCATTAAGGACCAAGTTGATGACTGTCAATGAATATCTGTTTGAAAATGACAGATTTTCATCAACAATCAAAGTGACTATTAATGAAAACGTGTCATTTTTGGCTAAAATCATGGATTAAGTTCTTTGACTATGTTTTCACAAAAAATGCTCCAAAATTGCCATTTCTTGTACAAATTTTTTTGTAACCATAGGATCTTTAGTGTGAACATGTGGCAAAAATTTCAAAAATTTCCACCACTTGGATTGCAAGCTATACACATTCAAATTCATTGAAATCATTTTTTTGGTTCTACAAAAAACAAGGAAGCTGCACTTCATAGCTCACTTTTCTATGAAAAAATGTCCAAAATGGTGGTGATTCTTTGTATTCTTTTTCCTATACAAATTGGCTACATGCTTAAAAAATTTCACATGATTTGAAATTGTATAACATATAGGAAAAAAATAATAAGTAGAAAGAAGTCAAGAATGATTCAAAATACAAAATTGTTAAGAATTTAGTTATGAAATTGAAAAATGCCAATTCCTCATTCCAATGGTCCTTAGATTCTTTGCTTTGGATTGCTTGTTGTTTTGTCATTTGTTGGTTTTATTTTGTTTGAAGGTTGGTGAAAATTGAAAAGGAAAAAATGATTGCCGAGGTTTTGTCTTTTGGTTTTGTATATTGTTTCTGCTTATCAATGGGAATTGTCCATTTGTTTAAGGAAAAAAAATGCCAATCCCATTGTTTGAAATGTTTTAATACATCTTGTGATTTTATTTTTTTCAAAAATATTGAAAATTGAGTAAAATGAAGGACTTCAAAGTTTATTTTAGAATAGAAAATCTATAATTGCCCACAAATAAAGATTCCTCATAACTTTTGACTCATTGATCAAAATGGAATGATTCAAATCTTTTTACATATATATAAATGTAGAAAATAAATTTCAAATATTTGTTTCTAAAAAAAGTGATATTTTTTTATCTGCCCAGATTGCCTAATTATGAAAAAAAAGTAACATACTAGGCAATAACTTTTGACTCATATTTCCAAATGTCATGAAATTTAGTGCATATGAAATATATTCCACGTCCCCACCTTCTACTAAAGTTTCATCCTAAAATACGCAAATCTCCAATCACATGTACCTGCCCAAAATTTCTATGTTGCCAAAAAACACATGTTAGTCCTTTAGGGGTTAATCAAAATGGAACTATTCAAAGCTTTCCATATATATATATATATATAAATTTAGAGGAGCAATTTCAATTTATTTTTATTTTTTTAAAGTCATTTTTAAAGAAGCTTTTTGGGTTGCCCAAGCTACCTACCAATTGTTGAAAAATTACATATCATGCAATAACTTTTTAACCATGTAGTCAAAAGTTATGAAAAATTGTTGTGCCTTAAAGCTACTCCTTGGACACATGTTGTGTGAAATTTTCAAAGGAAAAACAAAAACAAAAACAAAAACAAAACAAAAAACAAAAAAAACAAAAAAAACAAAACAAAAAACAAAAACAAAACAAAAACAAAAACAAAAAAACAAAAAAACAAAAAAACAAACCATCCGCAATGAGGTGCCCAAAATTGCTATGTTGCCAAAAAAATGGTGTTTTATCCTTCGAGGGTTACGTGTGACATTATTTGTAGGCTCATTTAAAAAGTACAAGCAATATTGAGAATAATTGTCACGCATATGTGCCTACATTCCAAATTTCACATTCATCACATTTGTACTCCAAATTTAAATGCACTTTATTCCCATAGTGGGGATGGATGGAAGGTCGTCCTTGTTCACAATTGTTCAAGCCCTCAATCCAACCCTAGTTTGGTGATCCAGCTCTAATGCATGTAATGCTATAAAGCAGATTCTGTGACCCAATTACCAAATATTGAACCTGAAGTTTTGTATTTGCACTTATCATGAGTATGAGAGATACATGCTAACTTTCTTTTGTGCCATAGTTACTGGTCTTCTTGTGACAGCGACGCAGTTGCCAAGATTACACATTTAGAGTTGATCATCGAATGGTAAGGGAACAGGGAGCTCAGCTCTGTACTTCCCAACATTTGTGAGATGCTCATTTTCAATCCTACACATAAAAAAGAATGATCACAATCCCTCGTCAGCTGCGTAATGCGCAAACCTTGTCACTCGTCCAAAACGTCATTATATCAGAACTTACTGACTTGTACGATACAGGTTGTTCAAAGTTCGACACAAACTTGAAGACGACACAATTATGACATACAATGAGTTTTGCATTGAGCGCCGATGTTTTACAAAAATGAACCACATGAGGGAACAAGAGATTTGCACACTCTACGTTGCCCAGCTAGTGATGGATGATTACCGAAAAAAGTTCCAAATTCCTCTGCGGAGAACCTCCAGACTAGCCACAATGACGTCAAACGCGTTCTGGTTGAAGCCGTACGACACCTGAACTTTAAGAAGTGAGGCCATCCACGCTACTCTCAACACAGTGTTTGATCCCTGGCAAGAAGAGGAAAGTATTAGCAAGTGAAGTCAGCATCCACAGACTTAGATCAATATTACCAGATAGGATTCCTCACCATGGCAATGAAGTACAGGGACTTATGCTTCAAGATGAGCTTGTCTCGCAGCCATTTGTTCTTCGACTTGGAATTCAACAGACTCCAGTCATGACAGATATCCCAATAGTTTGAGACGCTGGTAGTAAGAACGGAGGCGATTATATACAGCACCCGCAACGGCAGTTCGTATCCAGGCCACTGCCGGTAGTTTGAATATGCTTGCCTTACCGCCACGGCCGCAAACACAGACATAAATCTGGCAGCACCCTCTAGTTGCACCCTATCCCCCTCATCATAAAATCTCCTCAAACACTGTAAGCATTGAACACAGCTGATTAGTGTGGCTGAGAACAGAGCAAGCAAATCGTAATCATTGTCACTATCTCGACAACAAAAATGATCCATAACCCAACGGTTTCCTTTATTAAGAATTCGATAACCAGAAATTGCAGATGTGCACTTGAGATTCTTCTCTTTTGATTCCAAGAGACCTAAACTGAACAGGAGAGAATCTGAAAATGGGTGAAAAATAATAGTTTACCTGAAGAAAACGCCACCAATATGGGATTAACACCATCACATATCCAAATCCCTGGTAAACATAATTCTTCTTACATGATTGGTCACTTTGGGTCAAAAAGTATCCACTGGCGTAGTAGCAAACTATAAACTCCAAATTTCTAAATACTAGCAACTGGCTTGTTAACTGGTCACCTAGGAAGAAATCCGGTAGTTCCACCTGCACCATATCAGATATTAGGGCATGGTTATATTTGCTGAAAAAACTCAGACAGTTATTGATTCACAGTAGCTGAAACAACCCCTGCAAGGCATCTCCTTTCCATTGCAAGGCAATTGTCGAGTTGGAAGACCTAATGCATTCACTGTTCGACACAAGAACATCTGGAACAGTCAAAAGCGATAGAGGGACTCAGCTACTAAACTGCAAGAGGGTATGGATGCCGTATCAACCTTGTAACAGGGAGCGAGAACGAGACGACGAAAGCGGTTAAGGAAAAAGAATCGCGAGGATCTGTAAATAATGTTGATCGGAAGGAAAGTTACCACTAATGTTGTCTGCACACGGCCGGAAATAGCAAGAATGTAAATACGTTAGCTGAATATTCTGACAGTTCGATGCAATGTCATAATTTAGACCGTTCCAAAAGAGCGAAGCTGGCCATGACATACTGTCAGATCATAGGTTCCAAGAAACTGTTCAATTCATTGGACATAGGTAGGGTTTGAGTTGGCAGGCTTTTACCAAGACAAGGATCAAGGGAATGATATCAATAAGCGTGGAGCCTTGGGATGCGCTAGGGGATGCGACGGCGCCGGGAGGAACGGGGCCGGGATGTGTCAACACCATGACCGCAATGTGAATATTCATGCCTCCCAGCAAGAAGGTTGTAAATGCCGTGGTCAGAAGCAAGACCTCTCGATGTCTGAGCTCTGTGCCGGGAGAAAATAGGAAAATGAATGGATAATTTATTCGTGTCCGTTGCCAGGCGAACACGTTGAAGGCGTACATGTAAAGATGTAGTGTCACCAAGATAAGTGTACTGCAGTGATCACCAAACACATCAGCTTCTGAACAAATGCACGCGAATACTTTGGTCGATCTTGATTCAATTCATTCTCCCCAATTAGTGAGATCGGAAACAGTCACGCTTGAAGCACTAACCTGAGCACGGGGAACACCGTATCTAAGTAAGCCATGCCACCACCCCTATTCAGCGCCAGCGGATTGGAGACTAAGAAGAAAAAGGAAATGAAGAGGGCGATTGACCAGCCCGTAAAGAGGCCTGATAGTTCCAACCATTTGTTGAACGAAATATTAGCAAAGTGTGTTCCAAACTCTGAAGCAATCGAAATAGCTAGAATCACAAAGTAATGAAAGTTCATTTGGGAAAAGAAGCTAGTTAGCAACAACATCTTAATTCAGTTCTCAATGTTTTTGTAGTTCACCTAAAAAGAAAGTTATCCAGTGAGTTCCCTGTCGTCGAACTGGCTGCAGTTGGATCTTGGCCTTCTTGCGCTCTCCATCAGCAAAATGTTTCGTGTACATATCCTCCACCTTGATTGCCAATTTGTGAATCTGCGTGATCATGACGGAGATAATTCTGAGAACACAACATCCAGGGAGAATTTTGTGGGATTTTTCAGATGCCTTAACTTCCTCTTTTGAACATTACGTGTTGCTTCGATGTTACAATCTGCGTATATGCACCAGCGGATTCACCTTCTTTGAAATGACGAAGGATGAATATTCGACTTCCTTCATGTAGATCGGTGCGAGGTGCCACCCTGTGACCTTATCATACTTCGTGGTAATCTTAGCAAAGGCTGTAATGTTCACAGACCTGCAAGAGCAAGTCAGAGTCTGAATCAACTTCTTTGCAACATAGATAGCGGACAATCCGAGGCCGACCGGCAGCACAATAACGTGATCAAACCGAAGGCTGCAATGTTGTAGGCGCGACGAGATTGAAATGTAAGCATGTTGCCTGTACCAATCTGAAATACCTGAAACTAGAGAGAAAGTTGAGGCGTCTGTAAAAATCTACAAATGCCCTTTGCAACAACTTCTTAGCTTTGTCCAACTCCTTCTGCGAGTACGTCTTCTGATTTTCATTGTCATCTTCTCCCAAGACAAGCACCACCACCTTTTTCTCAGCCTCAACGGTCTCAGGTACCGTCTTCATAGCCGACCTTAACTTGACAGAGGCGGCGCTTTCGCGCTTGATGTGATAATGTTCACGGTATCCCGATTTCAACTTCTTTGACTGAGTCTCTTCAACGTAATTCTGAATGGCGTCGTCAATTTCGTCCTCGTCATCACAGTTCACAGATCCTGCAGCTCTCATTAGAAATGACTTTGAACTCTCCATACCTTCCTGAGTGAGAGGAAGCTCACACGACAATTCTTTCGGGTCTGCAAGTGACGAAGATAAGATTGGCAGCGAAAATCATTCCTTAAAGCGTCATATAGATTTACGCATTAGTATTGAAATGCAGCAATTAGTTTAGCACCATCACTCATCAAGAAATTATCAAGTAGCAGTTTACTTTGCAAATGATCAGCAGCCATGTGAGCTCCCTTGTCTTTCTTCACATGATCCAAATGCGATTCACAAATGGGAAGATCCTGACTAGCTATCGCCTCTTGCGAGTTGATCCACGCGAGCATCTGCTTCTCCAGATCGCCTGCACGAGCGATGTTCTCCGCCTCCTTCTCCTCGTAGAACTTGTTCACTTTCGTCAGCTGTGCGTCAAGGCGAGCAAAGAAGGTTCGGTCTAGCGGAGACCGTGAAAGCGGCTCTTGTAGCTCTGTCACGTACGTCTCTCCATTCTCCGCTCTGATCTTGTTTACCTAATGACTCACCGGGGAACTCATCAATGTCAGAAGTAACTGCACTCCAAATGAACTAGTATTACACTTCAGTTGAGTACGATCGAACAATATAAGTCTCTTCTAGCGAATATCTTTAAGTCGAATATCTCGTGTTTCACAAGTCGATTTCGTTAGAGGCTACCAGACTACGAACCACAATCATGGTATCATTCTGTAACGCCTTGTATGAGGAAGAAGGCATGTAATTGGGTCTCCTCGGCGAAATTGCGTGGGAGATGGTCCGAGTGAGAGTCCGAGTGAGAGTCTTAGTGAGGCTGGCCGCCCGTCTGGCCGGCTCCATGGATGCAACGGATTGCAGGAGCCCCAGGAACTTCCCGGAGCGCGTGTACGTCGCTCCCATAGTGCGATGCTGGTGGATGCGTTTCAAGTCGCTCTTCAGCTCGGCATAATCGCAGTACTTCTCCTGCCATTCTGGCACGAGCTGACTCTGGAGCTCTTTTGTAAATTTCACCATTGCAACCGCGGGGCTAAGCTTCTACCGAATTCCCGAACCCTTCCTTCAACTACTGTGCTCATGATAGGGTGGAATTTGAACAGCATCTAAGAGCGCCATTGCCGCATGATATCATAATAGACACGATCCATAGAATGAAAGAAAGCCTCGTCATGTCGAACAAGGCAAGCTTACAAGGGATGTCCAATCAAGGTTGCGCATGCCTGGTAGATTGTCCCTGAAACCTCTCGGTCATGGCAGGGCCACGCTGACGCTTGAACTACAGTAGGCGGCTAGGTAAATTGTATGTGCCGACGCAAGGGAGAACTGGAGTTGTTTCCAAGGTTGTAGCATGTTTTGCTCCAAATCTGACTCTAGTTTTTCTGGGTCGGAAGATTGGCGAATCTGCATTTGAAAACTTGACCGCAAGTTTGAATATCTTGATTGAATTCACTGGAAAAATCAAATTATTATCTCTACCCATGCAATGGTTCAAACATTCAAAAGTTATGCAGGCAAATGAAAATGAAACATGTGTTAGAAGCAACAGTGGCATGTTGGGCCCCATTGATCTTAAGAATTTCTTTATTATATATAGTAGAATTGTGACATGCTATATATTCTTGAATCATTGACGCAGAATGCTGATCCACAAGAAATATGGTACGAACTGAGAACCTGGAATCTGTCCAATGTTGTCAAAGCCAGGAGCTTTTTCTTTCATACAATACTCGTAAGCATGAATCTTTCACAGATGAATGGAAGACTTGATTGACCACGTTTCGTTGTATATGAGTTTCGAGAAGACTAAGAGCATCACCAGTGGCCCAGGTGAGTCCGCCAAACAGGGATGCTGGGGGACCGGGGTGAAATGCCAGTGCTACTGCAAAAGATATGCTCTCATGACGGCATCATGGCCACATGGCAATGAGAAACTGCTTCTGAAAAGTTGAACAAGAACTTCCGCATGGAGACAACAAACATGAGGATTGACATGACGTTTACAGTACACTACTGTACTGTAGTGCTCAAGTTGAGATCAAGATCACCCTCTTTTTAGCAAACCCAAACTTTAGCCTACATATGAGGAAGTCAATTTTCACACTAAGTTTTGAAGTCAAGTGACATGCAAAGGTATGTAATTATGTACCCAATTCCCGCGGCCTGGACCCGCCTCATCCCGACTTCCTTGTTGCCCGGACAAAGACTTGCCTAGCTACCTTTCACAGTTTCACGCCACTCCGCTCACACCCGACCTCTGGCATTCGGGAATCAAAAGTAACTCGTAAGTCAATAAGCTTACATCTACAGTTAAAGATTGTGGTGCCTTATCTACGAGACTGATCTTTTTGGGTGAAGTCGTCTTGTTCGAGCCAGGTTTTCCGTCAGTGTTGAACAAATTTTGTGTGCTCCAAATGCGGAGGAGCCGAGTCCTTATAGACTGTGAGGTCCGCTTCAGGAGAGGAAGGAGAGTGAAGCCGCATTTCGCTATGGACCTTGAAGATGCAAGTCCGAGTCCCACTTCCAACTAGCATGCACCTTTTTCCCAGGTTAGTGAAGCAGCCCTCGCCGAGGATATATTTCATTGACTGTCTTTGAAACTTTTCAATCCGAACTCAGTAGCAAGGCAGTTCAGTCCTGCAGCTGGTGGTTGTGTGCACAAGTGATGTCCCTGGAGCGGTTGAATATTTAGTGTTTAAAGCAGCTAGCGTCCCTGAGATTACACGCTAAGGTATATATTGCCAGTCAATTCAAACTAGGCAGCCTGATGACTTTCAATCGGTAGTTCGAAAAGCGTTATTGGAATTCAGTCGACCGTATCATGTTTTCGTGAAGCAACAAATCCTGGCATGCTTGCATCCGCGTGACTTCTCTGGCTCATTGGATTTTCTTTACCTAGTCACTTTGGCGCTTGAATTTTGTAGAGTCGAAGGAATCGATTGCTTGGGAGCTTAACATCCAATTCTGTGATATGTCCTTCTTATGCGACATTCCGGAATTTTTGCCTCCTGAATCAGAAAATAACATAAAGTACCAGAAAATGGGCAACAAAACTGTCTGGACAATTCGCAATACAATGTACTTTGAAATTGCCATTATGCGACTTGATAAAAAAATTCAGACATTAGAGAGCTCTAAAAACTAGAACGACGACATTCAAAATAACTGGACTCACATTGCGCTTGTCACCACAAACAAATTCAAGTGGATCAGTATTTGTCAAATTCGAAGTGGATCAACTTGAATGCACCGTTCTTGAATGCGGAATCTACCCTGAAATACTCTTCAAGCTTCAGAATGATACACTACTGTGAGGATCAATGCGGAAAGACAAGAAGAGCATGCAAGCTCTGGATAGGCAAGGTGGGAAGATGGGGAGAGGACAGGCTGAACATCACAGAAAGCTGGGAAGTTGCACTAGCCAGGTATGAGCGGAGGCACCGTGAAGGGCAGCTTGGCAAACCTTTGTCCGCTCGACGAAGCTGGGAAGAGACGGGGCCAGGCCGCATGAATTGCTCGAAGGGGGTACACAACGTCTCACAAGCTACCTTAGTAAGCCTAATAAAGTGCATTTATTAGTTCTCTAGCAAAAAGAATATTTTATTGTCTGGGAGATTTTCAGCAGGGTGTTTTTCTTTTTTAGCAATTTTTTGCCTAAAAGTTTTTAGTAGATGAAATTGCCAATTTGCTACCAAATCTAGGACAGTATACTGTGGATGAATGTACATTGTTTTAGATTAATAAATGAAATTTCATCCATGTTTTACAAGTTTCATCCATTTTCATGAATGTAAATTATAGCTTCATCCTTCCAATGATTATTGCTTTCTACACTGTCTAAACTATATGAGGAAAAAAATGATTTCCACTCCTTGACCATATTACAAGCAAAATAGAGTTTAAAAACACTTCTACAGTATAGAGTAGCTTGACTCATGAGTATGTGTAAATGAAAAATAGTGAAAACATTTGTTGGTCAAGTGACTTAAACGCAATCATTTTTGTAGGTGCTGGAGTTGTGGAGTCTGACAAATCTTCAATTTTCCGCAAGCTGAATTCACTGATTCCCGGTCCCGCGAGTACACCGGAGCAGATGCAGTGTGCCGAGGCCAAGTTTTCTCCTCCGAATATCATGCCCCCGGTGTTTCGCCGTTCCTGGGGCCTAAATGGCGGGACCGCTGGCAATGCTCTTAAGTAGTGATCGTGAACAAGACTACAGGAGGCACGCCCCTACACAGGATTCGACTGCATTCCGAAATATGATTCCCAATACTCTACCACATACCGGCATAGAGTATTAACGTATATACATCTTTGGCTTGCAGAATGTGGCCATTCTTCTATCGTCAGATGATACGTGTAGCATCCACCAGAGAATGCATGACCATTAAAAAAAAAAAAATACAATGATCTCACCTGAAATCCTCGAACGGCCGGCCCCTTCCGCGCGATGAATTAGTCGGGTTATGATTCAGACTTCATTGTAATCATCGCCATCCAATCTTTACACTGTAGAAATTCGTGTGGGTGAGTTATAACTTAATCATTCACAAGTGTAAGCAGTGATTGGCATTGACTGCTGGACAGTTCTGAGACTTTCTTAAGTAAATTTAATCACTACATCAAGAGTTTAAGATTTAGGTACAGCTTTCACAGAAGGACATATAAGTTATACTCAGAAGTGAAGAACCAACACGCGACACGCGACAGATTTTGAAAGGATAAACCATCACTATATATTACATAGTCTCATAATGGTACACTTCGGTCCCACCGAAGACGGAACTCTGCGTGAAATCAAGACTAATCTATTTACACATCTCTTACTCATTTCACTGCACCATTCAACATCAAGCTTCCCCGAGAAAGCTCTTGGCTATGTACAGGTCGCCAGACATGAGAGAGTTCCAAGTATTCTAATTTCATGTGTGACGAGCCATAGCCATAGCACGGCGCTCACGGACTAGTGCACGCTTCCTGGCGGCATTGTCAGTTGCTCTGGCAACTTTCTGCCTCCTCCTCTCTGCACAAATACAAGAAAGAGTTCACCAGCTGTCGGAATGAAACAATCTTCCCTGACGTATGCCGAACCTCATAGTGCAAAACATCACAAGTGGACACCAACGTTCGCCTACAATAGAAGAGCCACTCATTGCTCGGAAACAACATCCCAAGAAATTAATCCAAAAAGAGAAATTTTACAGAGTGCATTCGCGATCAGGCAATTAGTGGATTCCGAACATGTGATTGTTTATTGATGCGTACCTGTGGCAGCAGCCTTCATATTGTTGACGCTTTCAGTTGCAGCTACTCGTTTGACAGGGTGCGTTGGATGCTGCAGTCGGTATAACTTGAGCATGATGTTGGCTCGGAGATGTGTCATCTTCTCGGACATTTTAGCGCCTGCAATGCTGAACTTTCGGCCAGTATTTGCCCTCATGTCTGCGAATTTCACAGCCGGACTAACCTTGTTCTTGGCGACGGCGCCAGCGGCGTTGTGATTGCGACCAGTTGCTGTCTTTGTCCTCGCCATCCTTCAAGACAAGAATATATGTAGCGATACCTACAGGAATATATCATAATCACCAAATTACCAGATCAGAGAGAATCTTTTTTTTTTAAAAGCACTTCCACGGTCTCTAATCTTACGAAAATTGCGCTACCAAATCCGCGATTGCAGTGCCGAACTAATGTCGAACAAACAAAACGAAGGAAAAGAAACACGAAACAGAGCAAGTGCAACATCAACACAAGCACATCAATACCACTGTCCACAAACTCGAGACATCCACTATCGACTCCCTAACCTTCCACAATCATGACTGTTGAACTAAAACTAATATAATAACTCAATAAACAGGCATATATTTTAACACATACGATAAACATTAAACAAGTGCAATTAAAGATCGAAAGCGTTACAAAACAGCTGACTGTGATTCTACGTTACCGTAGGAGTGACAATGTATGCCAGAGAGACGGACTGCGCGCAGGACAGGCAGAGGCGGGAAATGCAGATGAGAAAGAGCAATTGCAGTGAGAAATTTCGGAATCGGACTTGCAAGGGACTGTCCCGGGAGGGCCTTATGAAAGCCTCTGGCGGGCCTCGGATGCTGTGACAGGTGCCCTTCCCTGAGTGGCTCATGGCCTCCGATGGCAGTTCCTGTCAGCTGACATAAGACGGTTACCTCCAGGTGGCCGGGCCCTTGTAACGCGTGTCGTGAGGTGATGCTCTTAGGGTTACAGTGCCGAAATATCAGAGGCTTCGCCGTCACTTTGCCGTTCAGCTGCTCAAGTGCTCTCATTTAATTGTTGGCAGCTGGGAATCGTCCAGACTCTAGAAAAATCGGCGACGACTGTGAAGACTGAAGGCACTGGCACTGGCCGGCCTTTGGATGCAAGTTAGATTGCTGGTCACAGTTCGTGCTAAAGAAGATGCTCAGGTACCCTAAAAAGTTGGGACAAGTGGACAACAAGCGAACATGATTAGAGACTTTTTCAGTTCTCCCTACAGTAAGTTAATCTCTATCGTGCACGAGAATAGTTAGGGTAGACGAAAAACAGACTGTATCGTACTGTATTGTACGTCGTACGCAACATGTACAGTACTGTATCGTAGCTTCGGCACGGATCCTTAGGTGGGGACTCACAGTCAAGGGTTCTTTTTCTTTTTCCGATTCAAAGCTATTCCCGTGATTTGGGAGGGACAGCGAAGTTGTGGTCACAGGTATAGCTAAGGTGGAAGCACCCAAAACAGTCAATATAAGCAATTCAGCATAGTTGGGGACACTTTTTCCTAGAAGTGACATTTTGCTAGTATTAGCAAGTGAAAATCATTAAAAAAAAATTGTTTAAATTATATTTTTTGGATGTGGTATGTAATTTCTATGATTTTTAAAAGTGCTAGCTCCCGAAACCACTGAAAGTGTCACATAGGTGGACCCTAAACCAAAATCTGCAAAAATCAGCAATTAGCAAATCATAGTTAAGTATGTGCCCTTCAAATGCGTCAATGAATTAGTGGTAAGCATTTGAAGAACGCATTAACTAAAGTCTAGGGACACATTAAGAGGCAATCTAAGATACGTGAATAGGTACAGGAACGCTTTACCTTATGTATCGAGAAAAAAAAATATATATATATAATGGGATTGTTAACCCTTAAAGGATGAAGGGTTAACCTTGGAAATCATCCCTTTTCATTGCATGTGAATTATGGGCTTTAGAAATAGCAAAAGTACTCATTGGAAGTCAAACTATTGTAGAAGACCTTCCCTTTTCACAACAAAATTCCAAGGATGAATAGGTGCACTTTTGTCCTACTACAAGGATTCTATGTCATCCATTGGACGCCAAACATCCTCCTCAACATTATTGTGTTCCATTCTACAAGACTAAAGTGATTCCTTCCATTACATCAATCCCCAAAGGCACATTCAAAGTGAATTATGACCACCCTAAATGTGAATGTAGTATGGTGTGGTCAAAAGGCCCTTGGTGAACAATGAGAGTGAGCAAATGTGGACTTCAACGAGTTTGGAGAGACTTTCATCGTTCCAAAGGTCAAGTAACATTCTTTAACGAATTTGTTGAATTTGGACATCATGCAACCACTATGTACTTGTCATAATGATATTCTTTGCGATCGTGAGTTGGGGGAGATGGTCATTCAATTGTGACCCCCTATTATAACATGGATTGAATCATCTCCTTGACTTTGTATTCAACTATCAAGAGCATTGAACAAAGTCAACTAAACATTGGTAGTCAACTTATAATGGCCCAACCCAGTTATCACTAGTAGAAAATCAGGCCCAATTTGTTGTTTTGGTCTCGTTGATGATCAACACAACCAAAACAACAAATTGGGCCTGATTTTCTACTAATGTATGACCCCTAAACTTGTGTTCATTTCTAGTGAAAATAATTTATCATTCTTGAACAGGGAGTTAGGGGTCTTTCTACATTGTCATTATAACAAAAATAATTTGATCTTCAATTCATGGGGAAGCTTGCATTCATTCAAGACTTTTTATAGTGAAAGGGGTTTTGATCATGGGAACCAATGGATTCCATGCCTTGAAGTTCTTGAATGTTAAGACCTCCTAAGCATTCCAAAATTCATATTTTGAATGATGAAAATATTGCTTCAAGGCAAATGCTTTTGTCCAAATAACTTCTCATTCATCCAAAGTAATCCTTGAATCTTTAAAAACAACCTCCATTTACAATTGTTCAATGAATTTGAAGTGAACAATATTTTTGTACAAACATAAAAATAAAAATGCAGTAATATTCAAAATAAGATTTAGGTGTTAAAGAATTAATGTTCAAAAATTGCACTTAAAGTCACATTATGACAACTCAATGTAGAATCAAGGCAACTTCACTTAAATGTGACATGTCTCTAAAATGTCCTCTAAAGATTCTTGCCTAGAATCTATTTGAAAGAACTTTTGGTTGATATTAGGTATATTTAGTTATAGTACTTTCAAAATTCACAATATACTCATACAATGTCCAAAAATGTATTCAAAGATAATCTAAAATATCCATCTTAACTACCTACAAGATTCATCAAAAATTATAGTTGAAAAAAACACATATTGAAGTCTTTATTTGGACAAACTTACACGTTGCTATGTTAGTGTGGATTAGTATGATTGGCTAAAAGGTTTGGAATTGGGTTGAAAAGTGTCACTTTTTGAGTTTGATAAACATGAGATAAATACTACCATGTGGTTGATACAATTGGCTAAAAGGCTCATCCATTATTACAAGGTCTTGAGGGATACTTTTTGAATTTTCATTTCAAACGTGGAGACTTAACAAAGGCACATTAGCATCCAAAAGGACAATAATAGTCTCTCTCTATGAGCAACAAGGGAAAGCTAGCTATTTGTTTACTTTGAACACCTATAATATGCCATTTTTTAAAAGTGAGTTGACCACAATATATAGGGTTTAGGGTTTAGGGTTTATGTAGTATTTTGTGATGCAACATTTTTTTTATCAAATCCAATAAGTCTAAATGACGTGCAATGACAAAAGAAACTACAATGTTACAATGGGTCATCCAACTTTAGTATTTTTTCAACCTATTGAAATGTGACATACATTCAATATTTTTTTGCAACAATTGAAATGAACTACATATGCAACTTGCTAGTTGACATGATTTTTTTAATTGATAAATATTCAAATTTTTTAAACCAAATCCATGTGTAGCTCTCCTTTTGCTCAATTATAGTTATAGTGACAATCATGAAGCACTTAGAAGACCATCATTATTGGAAGAAATGATTTGTAGATTGTTTAGAGTTATTAGAATGATGGAGTCAATATTAGAGAAGATGGTGGAAAGAAGGATCAAACAATTGGGAAAGAATATATAAGTTTAAAGTCAAAGTATCTTTACAATCAAAATTAAGATACTCTAATTTTTATGCAATAAATATCCTTTTGTAAAGGCATGAGTAGTTATGCACAAAACAAAATACATAACATCTTTTTGAAGTAGAACCATTGGGACTCCTACATACTGTATAAGTCAATTCAACTAGTATTAAAGTTTGAATATGAAGTATGAAGATCCCTCACACTAAATTAGATTAATATTGGATGAATGATGTATAATTAGTGTGAATATAATTAGAGCGAGATAGTGTTATTACTACAAAATTTACTAATTGAATTAAATCGTGTAGCACTACTAAATTAGCATCAAATAAATGATAAATTTTATGGAATTATGACATGTGATTTATAAATTAAAAGTTTTTTAAGGTTTTGTTTGAATATGAAGATTGGATGACAACAAAATGATATATAAGAAATATTTTTAAATTCAAATGTAATAGATTATGATCTATTGTTGCACACAAAAATCAACAAACTAACTACTTTGAAATGAACTCTATTGAACACCTAACATAATCCAATCCTCACATTAGTTTTCTACTAGTGTAATACATCCAAAATTTGAATACATGTGAACTTCCATGGGCCTTTCACACCGCAACATTTACATAAAATATAGCATAATGATCCATAATCCAACAAAACATAGCAATGGCTCTCTAAATTGTAGTTTTGCATATGTTCCATTGCTTATTTGAATTGCATCAAAATTTGCACCTTTGTCTATGGCATTTGCATCTTCCTTCAATTGAGACTATTGGTTTCACAAAAAGAGAAAAAAAAAAATTAATTCAAATCCTTTCTATTTACTTTAGTGAATCAAAAGATGATAAAAAATTTAGATTCTAGGCAACCACATCATCTTTTAGCAAAATAGATTATACTATTTATATTTGATGATTTTTCAAAATAAATCTTATTATAGGGCTTAGGTTGCTAGATTATGATACACTATTTTTCATTTTTCAATTCCATAGCAAAAAATGTGCAATTAAGTATTGATTAATTAATCTAACATAAAAAAGAATACAATAATTTTAGGCCCAAAATTGTTTCAAAACACTCATACCTAGAGCACACACTTTTACTTTAATCTTTATCAATATTTATTCCTTAACAAATCTAAATGCAAGATCCTTTAGTTACCTTTCTAAAGTGTACTTTGCAAAATAAAATAAAAGTATGAAACCTTACCAATTGCAAGATCACAATGCTTGAATTTCAAAAAGAAGTATTTTCAATTCTTCCCAAATGGGTTTGTATTATTTAATCAACAAATGTGTAGGTCCTAAAACTTGCAAATCTCCATAGCATGTTGAAGAAATAAGCTAGAAATTCATAAAAGAAAATCCAACAAAAAATATTTCATATTCATGATTAAAACTTATATTAAACAAACAAATGTTTGTTTTAGGTGTGAATGCCTTACTATGTTGGTCAACAAGTGAGAAATTTGGGATGATTTGATGTGCATGATGATCACAATGATGACTACAAAGTACATCACTCAACGCATGGAATCCATACATTAACCCATAAATGACATTGAGGACTTTTTCTGGCCGATGAATGACAAAAAATTCCTCCATGTCGTACAGAAAGTGCAACTATTCATCCTCCAATTTTTTTGTGAGAAGGGAACATCTTCTACAATAGTTTGACTTTCAATGAATGCTTTTGCATTTTTATAAGCCAATGATTCACACGGTTCCAAAACAACTAATTTTCATGGTGACCATCTTGTTGTTCAAGGATTAATCCTTAAGGACGAAGGGGTGACCTTAGAAATCATCCCTTTTCATTAGCCTTTGAATCATAACCCTATGAATCATAGGCTTTAGAAATAGCAAAAGCATTAATTGAAAATCAAACTATTCCAAAGATGAATAGTTACACTTCTATCCTACTACAAAGATTCCCTGCCATCCATTGGACACCAAATGTCCTCCTCAATGTTTAAGGGTTAAATTACACTTCGAATTCTTCTTCTTCTTTTTTTTGGTGAATTATTTTTTAGCTACTCTGTCAACGGCACAGAGCACAATGGATCACAATAACTTTAATAATAATAACTGCTCATGAATCCCTCGCTGAACTGCCACCTCACCCCTGGCCACTGTCCCAACTCATACGAATTCAATGATTCACGAGCAGGGCTCTCCTAAGCTGCCAAGTGTTGCCCCGATCAGAGCCCGATCATTGGCTCGAGAAGTGTGGGTGGGGCCCGCTCTCTTGCTCCACACCATTTCGAACGGTGCTATAAGACCACCGTGGCGACTCTCAGTCACCCCAAGTAATCCATCGAGCTTCCGAGTATTAGTTGCCGATCGACGTGAATCCGCGTCTCTTGTGGCCTTACGCATTTGTAGAGCCTACATTGGTGTGGTGAGCTCTTTTAGGAGATACATTGCATTGTCTCGTTGTGAGGGCTTTGAGAGGTATGGCGAGAACGGAGGGAGCGAAAGGTAATGCCAAGGGGAAGAAGCACACGGGTACAGCCGTGGCCAAGGCGAAGGTTAGTCCGGCTGTGAGGTTCACGGACGTGAAAGCGAATGCAGGGCAGAGATTTTCCGTCGCCGGAGCCAAAATGTCGGAGAGGATGACGCATATTCGTGCAAATTTGATGCTCAAGCTGTACCGCTTCCAGCACCCTGCACATCCTGTCAAGAGAGTGGCGGCAACCGAAACCATCAAGGAGATGAAAGCTGCTGCAACAGGTAACTCATTGGCCGTCCCTGCATTGCAATGTTTGGCACTGTATCCGCTGAATTCTGTAACTCTTCTTCAAGCTCGGAATCCTTATTTTTCCTCATTTTTGAATGATTGAAATGACCTACACATGTAGAACAGGAAGTGCAAGAAGATTCTTGACTTGTCATGTTATTGCACGTACTCTTCGATCAATATCGTGATGTACATACTTTTGAATGTTCTTTCGTTGGTCTTGATTTCTTAGCGACTATGTCTCGGAAGCTTTTCCACTCTGACAAGGCATATTGCTGTATTTTTACCAGAGAGGAGAAGGCAAAAGGTAGCCCGCGCAGCCGACAATGCCGCCAGAAAGCGCGCAGTCGTGCGTGAGCGTCGCGCCTATGACATGGCCAAACACACTTGAGCGCATTTAACAGCAACATTGAACGTTTTTGCTGAGCCTCAGCAGTCACATGGTCGAGGCCGCGCTCCTCCAATTTATGCTTGTCCTGCTATTGGTGTTCAAGTGTCGGGCCAAGAATGCATAGCAACATTCCTGAGGATCAATGGGCGGGGCCGTATGATACTTTTCGACCACCGCCACCGACGCAGACTCAATAAGCATACTCTGTCTGCGACCCGCTTTTTTTTAAAGATTGGGTACAGCTTATTATAAGCAGCTCTTGCGCATCCGAAAACACTCTATGTACAGAGTACACGAAATGTGTACATTTTTGAGTCCTTCATCCTGTAAATAAAATCCTGCGTATACATATATGTTTCCAATCATGCTCAGCGCGAGTAGCATGCCGTCTCTATACGCCTCATGTCATGTCAGTTGTGCTTTCCTCTCGAGTTTAATGTTTTATGGTTGTATTCATAGCAAACTATGGTAGCCGCGAAGCATCTTTATGCGATGGCTCCTGACGCCCTGCTAATGTTCTTAATGAAGTTTCTCAGAACGTCGATAAAGAACTCCTAACACTTTGGTCTGATGCGACAATGCTTCAACTCTGTGCTCTAGCTATATGAAAAAACAGGCTGGACCGTATGTCCTGAGCAGATGGACCGAACCAGAGTAAATTGATTTTGTAGTTTGTAGTTAACAGCTGTCAATGGTGTGTTTACAAATCATGGTTGGATGGGGTTGCTCCCTAGTCAGAATTTGGTAAGATCAAGCGGCGTTAGTTTATACCTCGCAAATGAATGTACGAGAGATAATCTACGTAGTTTCAAAGATGTTTCTCATGTATTGTGCGCATCCTGCCTGGGGTTCTCATAATGTCTGACGTACTTTCATGTCTGACGTAGTTCAATAATACTGTAACAAGTATGCGGGGAATTCTGTTATGATTTCAAAGAGCTCTGAGTGTAGATAGATATGACAATCTGGGCTGATGAATTCACTCTTCCTTCAGTTTGCACTGCAAAATACCTGCTGCAGTGATTCTCGTCAACATCCAAGTGCCATTCCACAACGTTGGTTCCTTAGAAACTCTAGACTGCGTTTAGGCCTAGGCAAATTCTATTAGCAAGCGACATGAATCTGTCAGAGTGTGGCATGCCATGACAAATTGGAGGTCGAACATATGCGTACATTGTGAATGCATCCAATAAATTCACAATGGGGCAGTCTGGATCCCAGCAAATGATTATTGAGTGCGCAGAGTTGGTAAAATTTCCAGTACAACATCGTGAGAAGAAATATACAGTCTAGCCCATAATGTGCTGCCAACACTAAGGAACTTACAAACTTATATAGAAACTAAAGACTCCGTCAGATTTACATCGCAAGCGGCAAACAATCTCACTGTTTGAAACTGCAATTGATGTACCTTTACGACATGCATGTTGAGATGCCAGATTAAAATATCTACAATTAAAGTGAGATGATAGAGTTATCCTTGAAGCTTAGGGTTAAGTTATTAAAGCAAACAACAGACAGGACATGCAATGCAATTGATGTGCCAGGTGCAAATTAGCATTCGGGAAATCCATTGAATGATTTGTTTGTATCAATTCCTCCAGCTGCGGATTTCAATTTGAATTCACAATGCACAGCTGCACATGAATGGACCTACCTATGGAGGGTAATGATGTACAGTCAGGTCCAGCTCAATTATGAATTCTGGACTTGAGTCAATTGTTACTGGAAATCTGTGCAACTTCAGGAAGCTATATCTGGGCCAAAAATGAACGGATTCCTAAAGTAGAAGTTGCATTGGAATCGTAGTAAAGAGTAGTTCATTATTTGTACAAATATTTACATATGAACTCAAAAAGCATATAACATATTTGATTTGTTGTGCACAGTCCCTACCATCTAGTGCTACCACCCCTTGCTGAAATTATTGCTTTCATTCGATTGGGCATGCTTTCTATCAAATTTTGTAGTTGCTCAAGAGAAACCTCTTCCCAAACCACTTTAATGGTGTCCATCATTTCTTGCTTGTTGCTTGGCTTCTTGTGGTGGTGGAGCAAATCTTTCATGATCTTCTACACGTTTTCTATCAAGTTCAAATTGGGTGAGTTTGGAGGCCATAGCAGTTTGGCTATCTCGTGAGCTTTCCTCCAAAGTTCTGGAACTTTGCTGTAACATGGCAATCTGAAAGAATGCAAGTTTAAATGATGGATTACTGATGGATTACTGATGGATTATGACACGGCATGATGGAAATTCAAACTAAAAAACGTGTATGCAATCTCATCTAGAAATCAGGAGACTCACCAGTCAACAACAGGGAATTTTGAATGTGCGAGCTTGGGCAATAGATTAGCCTTGAAAAGAGTGTGCAGCCTCCGAAATTTGGAGTGCTGGAAGCAAGAGAAAATATAATTGGAAAAGTGTCGTTGAAAGTGGTAGAAATGGATGCGGAAGAGAAGTTGGAATCACACCGAAGCAAGAGCAAAGTAGTGGGTTAGCGAAGGTAGGGCCAATAAACCATATGCGTTGGTCATGCAAAAGGAGCCAAGCCCAATGGGTTGAGTATCCCCCCTCCAAAAAAAATCAACCCAAAAACGGGAAGAGGAACGCCGGAAGGTGCAAGTGAATGTAAGCGAGAATGTGAGGAATTGGGGATGGCAAAAAATGGAAGGGCAGTCTGGAGTTGGACCCTCGAAGGTGCACTTAGTTCTACTATAACAAACCACATGCGAACAAGTGGTTTCTAATAAACTATAATTTCAACCTAAAATTCTGAACATTGTTTAATAATGACTATAGCTTTCTATTGCCAAAATTTCCAACTCAGATAAAATATGAAATGATTTCTAGAAGAGGTTGAAAATGAACTAAAATGGCATGTTTTTCAACTCAAATAATTATAGAGGGCACATTTAGATGACCATTGAGTCAATATTCAACTCAAAATGAGCTTTCAATAATGAATTATTTTTAGGAATTTTTTGTTCATTTTTTAGACAATTTTTTCTTATATAATATAGGGGTGTGAAAGTTATTTTTCAGTTCTATAGTGTATCTTTTTACTTCAAAAATTTGTAACTAATTATTATCAACAAATAAAAATATCAATAATTCAAAACATAAACTTTCAAAGTGGAAAAATCTATTCATATTTTTTTAATTTATTTTAATTTAAAATTCAAAAAGTATATAGAGGGTCCAAAGTTTTGTTTGCACGTGGTTTCTAATGGACACTCTAAATGACCCCCCCGAGGTTGGACCTAGAGAGATGGGCAATCAACGAGCGTAAGTGGGAGCGCTAGAAAGGAAGCAATGGAGGAGTGAGCGGGTGGTGAAGTCAGTGGCGGCGTAGGCAAGTTTTGGATCAATAATAGAGGGAGCTATTAAAAATTGTGCATGGGCCCCATGATTCCGGCGCGTTTAATTGGAATAGGAAGAAGGAAATGAATGAAGTACACCCAACTATGAAAAAACAATTTTTGTCTATTCTTCAACAATGTGATTAGCTCAATCAATTAGTGTTTCATGTTTTTTATTCAAGGTTCTAAATATATTCATGTAGGGTTGGGAGGAAAATGAAAACTTGCAAAAATGAAGATTTGATGCCTAGATTGTCTTCAAAGAATAGAAAATTTTACAGACATTCAATATCTAACTACTTGACAAATTTCTTCCTGGTACATTTGACCAAAATTCCTTATCAAACTTTAATTCTCTTTAAAAATCTATAATTCCCTAAAACCATGGCTAAGCACTCTCTTTGCACACTCCCAGTGTGAAAAGGCCCATTAAAGGATCCTTGTTTGTTTAGAGCATCCCCACCAATGGCTTCCCTATCCCTGTCCGAATGATTTTCATCCGGATACAAAAGAAAACTCCCCCACCAACATTCCCTATCTCTAAAAATTTAGGGAGGGAGAGTCCGAATTCCCCAAATGGGATGATGGATAGGGAACTCAAGTAGAGTAATCCCTAAACCACTTTTCACCTTTCCAACATGAATTGTGCTTCATTGATTCGTGGGAGTACTATTCATTTGACCTTATTACTATTTCTATAGTTCCCTTTTGACTTCTCCCTATTTCTATTTAGCAATAAGTTGAAAATTTAGGGAAGAGCTTGTCTTTTCTATCCCCATTTGTGCTCCCCTTCATCCCTATGGAAATAGAGATGGGGAAGACCTGGTAAGGATGCTCTTAGAGCATCCCCACCAACTCTTCCATTTCTCTATCTATTTACTGAGCTTGGAACCTCAAGTAGGGATGAGACCTCGCGAGTTCTCTATATGAGCCTTTGGAAACAAAACTAGAGAAGAGTTTTATAGAAATCTGTATATTTTAGAGATACAGGTTTTGGATAAAGGTTGGTGTGATGAAATTTTTGTATCTCTATTTGCATATGAGGTCCTCTCCCTAAAGCTTTAGGGATACGGAACTCACGGGTGGGGATGCTCTTAAGAAGAGAGAAAGATTTTGCAAACATTAACAAAACGCTTTTCCATCCAAAATTTGAGCCCTGCAGAGCCAGCGACTCGAAGGAAGTGGACATAAACGAAAGAAGCCAGATTACCGGGGAGGGAGGTGGGCTCCGCCCTGTTCATCCCTCGCCACTTTGTCCCTTTGGGTCCAGCCACTTGGAGCCTGCAGGCGGTGGCAGCGCCAGGCACGCTCCCAAATGAAAACCCCCATTTAGCCCTCGTCCGACGACCACGTCAGCAGTCCCCCTGAAGTTTCAATTGAGGGCAAAAGATTCATCAGGCTGCAAGTCCATCACCTGAAGATTGAAGGCGGATTGACACTTCTCCCAACCTGATCACTTCTCAAGAAGAAGACTGCCGCATCGATCGAGAGGGCGCTGCTGCTGGTGCATGCATGTGCCCAGGGCCAAGAGCCTAGGTTGTGTGCAACTCCGGGAAGATAGATCCATCAATTGCTTAGTGACAGAGTGCAATTTGCTTGTCTGGCTTCAATCGGCTTCAATCTGCGTTCCAGTGAGGCTACCTTGCAAGTCTGTCGCCTCCGGCGGCGGCGATCCGCGGCTTATTTGCTTGACCCTCCACACTCTCGTCTAGCGGTGGTGGACTTCATCTCTCCAGATGTCGGTTGGGTTCTCCTGTTCTTCGGGTTCGTGCCGGATTTTAGGACATTCGGGGGGATTGGTGGATCTCTTTGTACCTATTTAGTGTAGAGGTTGCTTTGCGAAATTGTGATGACGTCAATTTTATAATATTGGCGCACTTCTGAGCGCCAAATTTTGTGAAATTCAACTGCATCATACTCGAGAAGCTGGGACTGGGAGTCTCAGATTTAGGTTTCCGATTTGTTGGAACGGGTAGTAAAGTTTCCTCAGCTTTCAAAACTGGTCTTGTTGAGTGAGTAGTGCAAAGAGCCAGCGGCAATGTGAAGAGAAATAGGGATGGCATTTTAAATTGCTTGAATTTGTGTCAAAATTTTCTAGGAGTGTCCAGGATTTGGGGAATTTCGAGAGCTTTGGGTTTAGCACAATGCAGTTGAAATTGGCTTGAAGAAGGTACGGTCACCCATGTGGAGATGGGGATGGTCAGGGTGGAGCTCTTCCAGTTCTTGGTTCTCCTCTGTTTCAGCTCATTCATTCTCTCACTCTCAGTGGGAGGACAAACTCTATGTTTGTCTCACGAATTCAATGGTGCGGGAAAGCCGATGCTTGACGTCCCATTTCACCTGCGCGGATATGTTTTTAGCGAGGAATCTCATGAAGAGAACACACGTGGGACAAGGATGGAAGAGACCACTTTGACAACAAGCAATGTGGTGAGAGAATCATTTTCAGATTCATCACAAAGAGTATGTTTAGGTCTTTCAACTTAAGTCCTGTGATTTGACCCATCGACTAGCCTTTCAAGTTGTCGCGGAGATGCATTATAGCTTTGTTACTAAAAATCTTTGCATTTGAGGATCGCGTGTGTTGAACAGGTCTGCCTCTTTTCAGTTCAGAATTTAGATATTCACGGTGCACTCTTCTGCATTCTACATTGGTTTTCAACCTCGCCGTAACTTAGCGTGATATTATTTTTCTGCAGGTGCTGAAAATAGTAGATGGGCATGCTGTAAACCAGCTAGTACGAATGAGAAGTTTGCTCCAAGTTCCGCCTTCGACATCGCCCCCAGTTGCCCAGTCTCCAAAATCCCGTACTCGAGTGTCCACCATCGTCATAGCTGTTGTGGTGAGCGTAGTTTCAACACTTCTTCTGGGGTCGATAGCGTTTTGTATCTACCGCAGGCGCTTAATCCGAAAAATAGTAACAGTCAGAGAGAGACCCCTTCTTAACGGTGATGACTCTCTCCCAGTTTCGGTTGATGTTTCTGCCTCTAACCCAAAGCTGAAAGAAAATGTGATGCAACACACAGCCTCTAAACCTACTCCCCAAGAGGGTGTGCAGCTGGAAAGCCATGACGACGACAAAGAAGCCTGTGATGGGGAGAATTTTCACCCGGGTATGGGGGTCTTGTTTGATATCAATCTTTCCGAGCCACCACTATCAGTGAAGAACGGATTGTTCCGGTATTCCACCATGCCTGCGTTAACAAAAACTGATGGTAGAGCAATTCCAGACCAGGTAAATGGAGTGATCAGCTTCAGCACAGCGCCAACTAAACCATCGCCTACATCTGGACAATCAAGCGTTGCTATACTTGGACAACATGCAGCTGCTGATCAGATCGGAATACAGAGTAGCTTGCCCAATCCTTCTCTGGCAACACCCGCTAGTTCATTCTCTAAAATACGAGAGGATTTCAAAGAACTCGGTAGTGCAAATGCTCAAAAGCCACAACCAAATTTCCAGCGCCAAAAGTCAAAGTTTGAGGAAGGAATGGATCCATATCCAGTTGGATGGAAACGACCTTCAAAGCCAAAGAGACCCGATGCTCCAATCAAGTCAAGTTTTGTCAGCACTCCAACCCCGGGGCCGCCTCCACTACCTGCTCCACATCTAGTTTCAGGCCTGCCAGTAAAACTTGGAGAACATCCAGATGCTACATTACCCATTTTGCAAGACTACATTCAGCCACTGGAAGACGCGAGGAGTGGTGGCCGGTCCACACCCGTCTCTCCTTCGTCACCTAAAACAGAAGGTACGAGCTCTGTCTGTCCCTCAAAGACTGGCAAAATAGGTGATGTCATGGAGCTTGGCTCCGGTTTCAAAGACGATGAGAATTCCCCCATACCTAGTTTGTCCCTCCCTGCCGCTGGAAGGTCCAAGGTCTTTCACAAGCCTGTTTCATTGAACAATGGCGCAGATTTATCAGCAGAGTCTGATCCCTCAACTCCTCTGGCAGAAACTACTCCACCTCCTCCTCCACCTCCACCTCCTCCTGGAATCGGAAGAGGTAAATCACCGAATGGTATGAGCTTCGACACTCCTGTCAGAAGTAGTCCTGCACCTCCACTACCACCTCAAGTTAGAAGAGGCCCTCCGCCTCCACCTCCACCTCCACCTCGAGGAGGAACTCTTCCTAAATTACCTCCCGTAGCAAGAGGAGGCAACCTCTCCATTCCATTCCGTGCATTGGCACCGTTGAACACGTCCAGGACATCGCCAAGTGATCTACCAAATCAAGGACCTCCGAAGCAGTTAAAGCCCTTCCACTGGGATAAAGTAAAGACTACCCTAGACAATTCCGTAGTGTGGAATAAGCTCAACACCTCATTTCAGTAAGTCCTCTTCTGCTGCTGCATATTTAGTGATTCGCAACGGTATTGCAAGCTTCAGAAGGTCTTTGTCAAACCTGTACTGTAAGATCTATCTATCTGGCTGCTTGTCATGCTGCAGGATTCAGACATGAACATTGATCAGGTTGGTGTTTTGTGTCCAGGCTTGACCCGCTGTCGCTGGAGGACATGTTTGGAATCCAGAAAACGAGCCCCACTAGAAAATCAACTGAAAAAGCTTCGTTCTCTAACAGACCGGACAGCGAGGGAATACTGGATCATAGGAAGGCTCATAATCTCGGAATCCAGCTGCGCGCATTGGGACTAACAAGGGTGGAGGTTTGTGATGCGTTGCTTGAGGGTAAGATCTGATACCAATGTTACCGTAGACTCATTGCAGCTGGCGTTCCGAGTCCTGAGCATATTGTTCCCTGGGTTGAAAAAGACTCCAGCTCGGTTGCCGTGTGATGCAGGACAACCTCCATTAAGTTGAGTGTACGTCGCAGAAAGGTCTCCAGTGGATTTTGCTTGAAGTGATGTGCTGTTGTTGCTACCCTTGTGCTTTTAAACCTGTGATTTGATTGCTTTCCCCCAAATGGTTGCAGGTGAAGGCCTGAGTGATGAAATCCTTGAAGTTTTGGTCAAAGTAGCCCCTTCAGATGAAGAAAAGAGGAAATTCGAGAAATTTGATGGAGAGCAAGCACGTCTTGGTCCGGCAGATCGCTTCATGTATGCAGTATTGAGTGTGCCAAACGCATGGTTAAGGCTTGAAGCTATGTTATACAGAGCGCAGTACAAGGAAGATCTCCCAAGTTTAAGGGAATCCTTGGAAACACTGAAGGTAGGTCTATATCCTGTTATTCCTTGTATTTCCGAGACCTTCAAAAATTCTTGTATCTAATTTGTAAAATTCTTCCTACCATCATCTCCCCCTGATTGTAATATGTAGTCAACAATCCCTGCTGATATTTGTCATTTCCCTGTGATCTCTCTCTAAAGTAACTGTTGATTATCTTGAAGGTGGCATGCAAGGACCTGAAAGAAAGTCGGACTTTCCGAAAGCTCCTAGAAGCAGTATTGAAAACTGGCAACAATATCAACATGGGCACATATCGTGGTGACGCTCGAGCATTCAAACTGGACTCTCTTCTAAAACTGGCAGACATCAAAGGAGTTGACAACAAAACAACGCTACTTCATTTTGTCGTTCAAGAGATCAATAAATCAGAGTTGGCAAACTATGTTCGATTGGCTGGAAAGGATGCGAACAACGACACACCTTTGTCACACGAGGCTACAGGATCACCGAACAAATCAGATTTTTCTGCATCCATAGAGGCAGCCATGAAGTCAGAGAATGCTCAAAACGTAGTGGAATATGATAAAATGAAAATGCCCATGGGAAAGGTCATGGGGTTACCTTTGGAACTAGTCATGGTCAGGAAAGCAGGTGGCTTCGACTGGTATTTACTGCAACAATCGGTTCAGAAGTTGGTCCAAGGATTCCAAGGAATCAAGGCGCAAGTACAAGAAGGGAAGTACAAGACACCGGGACCGTCTATTGATCTTTCAAGAGATAAATTCCAAGAAACGATGGAGAATTTCACCAAAGAATCCACTGCAGATATCACAGTACTCCAGCAGGAGTTTCGCGAAGTTGTGCAGGCAGTGAAGCTGATCAATGTATACTTCTACGGCAATGAAAACGATTCCGAGCCTCTGAACGTCTTCCTTATCGTCAAGCAATTCCTGATAATGCTTGAGCAAGTTTGCAAAGACGTCCTGAGGGACAACCCTCAAGCAGGTGGCCGAAACAAGCTGTAGTGTATCTTCCTCAACTAATAGTGAGAATTAGATTCACATCAAAACCTATTGTCGACTTGTCATTTCGCTGTCCAATTTTGCAGTACATTGATTGAAACCAATAGATTCTCGGGACTACACGACAACCCTAAACCCTGAACCCTGAACTAGATCACGCGGTTCCTCTTCAATCAAAAGGATGATTTGACGCAATCGCTATAGCTTCCAATCCTGACCTGAAAGAGGGATGTAACAACTCAACTTGGAGCTCAGCCTTAACAAGGCAATTGGACACGCGCTTTTCGGAAACCTGTCCATTCGAGGTGGAGCTCTTGACCGCTGCCGAAAGCTCGTTGTCAGAAGAAAGGTCATGGTTCGCCACATTGAGAAGCCGTCGGGCGAATGCCATGACCTCGGCACGCGGGCTCGGGTCGTCATCCACGACATTGTAAACGATAGCGCCAGGGCTGCATTCCATCCAACACCATGGCTTTCAGAAATATCCAACAAATATCGGCGATGTGAACTCTCGACGTGAACCGTTTCTGCTCTCGCAAACGCTGCCTCGACGAATGGTGTCGAGAGTGAACGGTATCGAGCACGCTTCGGCCTGGACCGTAAATCCCGCCCAGGCGAAACATACGCACACAAGCTCTCGTTCCTTGAGCGAGTTCCATCCATTGCTTGTCAGACTCAAACCTCACCACCGCTCGCTTCTCCACCGGCCGCGGCTCAGTTTCTTTGTCCACCCAGTTGCCCTGTCAGTCGCCATAGACGCTCGTCGACGACAGATAGCCCGTCCAATTAGGAAGCTCCCCTCTGTAGCTGCTCAGCACCGGATCCGAGCCTGCCGCAGGCGGGATGGAGCTCACAATGTGCGACGCCTCGCGAAGCTCCCGGATGACCTCTTCTCCCAATTTTCCCTTCCAGTATTGAACAAGTGGGGGCTCGAAATCCTCGCGCCACCAACGTCGCTTGCTTCTCCTCGCTCCGGCACGTCCCGGCCACGTCCCATCCTTGTTGCTGCAATACTTGCGCCAGCGCGTGAGATGTTTACCCCATGCCCAAATGAAAACACGGTCGCACTTGCCAGTGTCGCCTCCCCAGCCCTGAACCCTGACTGTGGTCTCCGCACCAAGTACCCCATGGCATCGTGATCGCCATAGCCAGCGAGCTATTGTAACAACAATTCTGCAACTCTCTGCGTCTCCCTCACTCTTTCCAGACAAGAATGGTTGAAACTTCTGGATCGCACAGTTCAGTTGGAGTCTTCGTGGAGTTTGAGGTCCTTCAGTTTGCTGTAAAGCCATCCACGGCAAGTACCCTAACGCAATGTGAATTTGGAACTCCACGAAGAGTTACAATTTGGAATTACAAAATTTTGGAGCGTTACAATTAGAAACATTGACCGTGCAGACTAGGGAACGTATAAAGCCGGACATGGCAAACTAGATCAACTGTAGCTCTTGTTTAATACATTTATGTAATCTACATGGTGAGCATTCTTTTAGTGAAGATGTGAGTGATTACTACATCCTATATATGTTTACCCTAAATGCAAATGTACCAATTTTTTTATATTAAAAATTTGTTAATAAACTCACAAGTTACTAGCTAGTGCAAAGATCTCAATTTATAAATACAGCAACACATATACACGAGTTTGGATAGTTTATGGAAAAATAATAAAATATAATTACAACAACAAGGGCTCCGCTACTCTCTGGAAAATAGCGCAAACCTCATGTTATTGATGCACTTCCGCAAGTGTATCTTCATCACTAAGATGACATCAACCTCATGTTATTGATGCACTTCTGCATGTGTATCTTCATCACTAAGATGACATCAGTTGGTGTTTGGAGTAGGATGTGAAATGTAATGTGAGCGGCATACACTATCGTGAAGAACATACACAAGGATCTATTGGGTTATTGCACGACATTAGCATACAATACCCGTTTGACATGTCTTTATGGAGGGTAGACAATAAATCTTTAAGCATGGTCTCTATGTTAGGAAACAATCACCTCATGTGCGACAATAAGGAGCCATAGATAGTACAAGGCCTATTGGCATCAATGAGGTCACTAATTCAATGTTGACAAAGATCCAATGGGCACTATGTATTTACAATTACCAAAATTAACAAGGCGTGACCAAATTTGCATATTCATTATCTATGTCAATACATTGTATGAGAGTTTTTCACCACATCAACAAAAAACACACCTAGAGTTGGCTCGTGGGGAGTATATGGGACGATAACCTATTTTGCCTTCTAAACAATGGATTCCTATCAAGTTTTTTGGTAAAATTTTTAATTAAATAACTTTGAATGAAAAAGGGGCAACATCCTTTAGTTAAATCACCCAAATGAAAAGGGTTTTGAAGTTCAAATTTTCTTAGATGTTAAAAGTGCACCAAATTGTACTTATTGTGCAAAACAAAGTTTTCAAAATGTTATTTTTGACCTTCATCTGGAACATTTTGTCCAACACGAAGATCATTTTGGGATGGAGGTAGTAACTTTTTTCTTACAGATTATAATTTTCCCTATAAGTTATGCCTTGCTTCATTCTATTTGAATTTGTTATAAGAAAGTTATAGAAAATCTTGTCTTGGAAGGAATTAGATGAACGTCTTTAAAAGAACTCATGAGACTCATTTCTAAAATCAATTTTTACAATATTTCAAAGAAATAAATTCCACATGGTTTAATGTAGTTATTAGAACAATCTCACTATTGGAATTAGAGCATTGTAATTCTATTTTAGGGATATTAATGAATTAGTTTTTCCTTCTATTTTATAGTAACTTCTAATTAACAATTGTGTGAAGAATTTTAGTCTTAATTTTTTTTAAATTTAAAAATTTCCAAGATTCTCAATTGAATTCTATATTGTACAAATTTGAAGTCCGGATCTTAAAAGTGCAAAAAATTAAGGTTAAAATGATTCAAAGTCAAATATTCTAGTCACACAATGAGTTGCAAATAATTTTTTCTCACATTGAATGCAATTATCTTGCAATCCAAACAAATAAGTTTATAGTCAATTTTGTTAAAATGGCGGCATTTTTTTGCCATTTTTGATACACATTTTGCCATTTTACCAGAATGTAGTGTTATTTTCTAACAAATTCAGTGCCATTTTAATGGAATGTGGTGCCATTATAGTGGAATACCGCCATTTTAACAAAATTGACTATATTTCTGAAATTTTTTCTACACATATTTGTACTAGTGAAGTGTAAGATCTAGCTTATGGTTAGATATGAATTTATTTATTTTTACTCTTCTCTATAGAAATGGAAGTTTCAAGTTTCTTTTTCAACAAAAAAGACCTTGGTTTCATAGGGGTTAACCCCTAAATGAATTTGACTATGTTTTCACAAAAGTGCTCCAAAACTACCATTTCTAGTGCAAGATCCAATTTATTTTCTTTAAAGAATTTTTGGAAACATGTAACCGTAGGATCTTGTAGTTAACTATCTTGAAAAGATGTGGAAAAAATTTCAGAATTTTCCACCTTGTAGATTGCAAGATATTAGTGTTTGAAATGACTAAAATTCATTTTTTGACCCTGCCAAAAAACGGGCAGCTGCGCTTCAGAAGGTCATATTTATATACAAAAATGCTCAAAATGGTTGTTACTCTTTGGATTCATTGTGAAAATCAAGTTGGCTACATGCTTGAAAAATTTCACATCATTTGGAGTTGTAGAACATATAGAAAAAAAACAATAAGTAGAAAGGAGTAAAAAATGATTCAAAATACCAAATTGTTAATAATTTATTTTTGGAATTGAAAAACTCCAATCCCAATGGTTGGAATATTGTGATAAACAATCTGAATCCATTTTTTCAATTTGTTTTCAAAAATATTGAAAATTGAGTTAAATAAAAGACTTCAAAGTTTATTTTAGAGTAGAGAATCCATAACTACCTTTAAACTACCCGCAAACTCAAACTCTCATAACTTTCATCTCATTTATCCAAATGGAATGATTCAAACATTTTCATGTATACATAGATCTAGAGAACCAATTTCAAATTTTAATTTTAAAAAAAAATGATTTTTCAAGAAGTTTTTTTTGCTGCCCGGACTGCCCGCCAAGCATTGAAAACAACATATTATACAATAACTTTTGAACCATGTAGTCAAAAGTTATGAAAATTGTTGGGCCTCAAAGCTACTCCTCGAACACATGCTGTGTGAAAATTTCAAATAAAAAAAAATAAAAACTCCATTTGTAGTGAGCTGCCCAAAATCGCTATGTTGTCAAAAAACGCAGTTTGAGCATTTAGGGGTTAAATTAGTCATTATTTTAAGTTGAGCAGGTTGAGAAAAAAATACACATCATATATGTATGTGTATATAACGCTATACCAAGAGGTTCTAAAAATTGATGAGCCTTTAAGCTATTCCTTAACCACATGTTTAGTATAAATTTAAATATTAAAGAAAAAAAATCTTTCTTAGTGAATTGCTACAAATTTATAGATTACCAACAAATCCTTGTTTGGTCCTTGATGGATTGGTGTATACTAATTCCATATTAGAGCTATTAATGATTTAGTTTCTTGTTGAATGTTAGATTTATTTGTACTTCATTATTATTTAAGGAATGAAGATAATTTTTTTTTATG
Organism: Rhytidiadelphus loreus; assembly: GCA_947034895.1. Classification (NCBI taxonomy): domain Eukaryota; kingdom Viridiplantae; phylum Streptophyta; class Bryopsida; order Hypnales; family Hylocomiaceae; genus Rhytidiadelphus; species Rhytidiadelphus loreus. The sequence goes on along the minus strand of OX344761.1, from coordinate 46,920,966 downwards.
TTTAAATATATTTTATAAACTTTGAATTCAATTATTCAACTTAGAATATTTTATTTCCAGAGATTATGTGGAACAAAGGATGAAGAACTAAGGACAAAACTTTAACACCGCCTAACATGAAATCGAAAATTGTAAAATAACAAGAGACTTTAGCGGGGGCTAAACTTTGAGGTCTAAAGTGTCCCACTTTTGACCCCCTCCAACTTCAAATTGTTTATTTCCAAAGATTATGTGGAACAATATGTAGACAAAACTTTAACCCCGCCTAACACAATATCATGAATTCTAAAGTAACAAAAGGCATTAACCGGGGCTAAACTTTAGGGTCTAAAGTGGGACACTTTAGAACCCCACCCCAACTTTAACCCCATGGGGCTAACACCACGAAATCTACCTATGATAGTTCTAGCTATTGCAAATGCTATTATTACAAACAACATTGAACACGCCAAGCAGGGTTGTCATACCGGACGGACGTCCGGTTTGCCTGTCCGATAGAGGTCTCGCCCGTCCGATGTGGTCAACACTAAGTTGACTTTTTTTAACCCTTAAAGGACCGTTACTATGTTTTCACCAAAACTCTCATTTCTAGTACAACTACCAGAATTTTGAAAAAAAACTTTTTTTGACATATCTAACCGTAGGATGTTGTATTATATAGTATTAAAAACATGTGGTAAAAATTTCAGACATTTCCACCGGGGGGATTGCAAGATATAAGCATTCAAATTAACTAAAATCATTTTTTGGACCCTGCGAAAAGCAGGGCAGCTACACTTCACAAGCTCACATTTCTATGAAAAAATGACCTAAATGGTGGTGCTTCTTTGAATTTGTTTACCTAGACAAGTTGGCCACATGCTTGAAAAATTTCAGATCATTTGGAATAGTACAACATATAGGAAAAAAATAGTAAGTAGGTAGTAGTAGAGAATGATTAAAAATACTAAATTATTTACAATTTAAATATGGAATTGAAAATTTCCAATCCCAATGGTTGAAATGTTGTAATAATATATCTACATCCTATAATTTTATTTTTGTCCAAAAATATTGAAAATTGGATAAGATAAAGGATGTCAAAGTTTATTTTAGAGTAGGAAATCCAAAACTGCCTGCAAACAAAAAATCCTCATAATTTTTGACTCATTGATCAAAACAGAACGATTCTAAGCTTTTTCTGTATATCACACTCTAAAAAATCAATTTCAAACATAATTAGTTGTTTGCTACTTTGTTTACTACACATTCATAAATTTACAGAAGTCATACAACTATCATGATGGAAGAAAGACCAAATTGCATATTATAAGATTTTCACCATATGTCCGTATCTTTATGTATGAAATGTGTAGCAACCGTGAAATACACATGCTTGATGCTCTTCTAATAAAAAATGTGTCATCATGTCATCATGTATCTAAGCAATAATGTATCATCATGTTTTGCATTTGAGAGTAGAAATGGAAGTTCATTATATATTTATATGCATATGAGGTGGTACTGTGGTAGGATGTACAACAACGCACATGAGAATGATGAGATATGTAAATTAAAATTAGTGCTCAAGAGTTCCATTGCTCATGGTGAACTCAAATTGTAGTAGGAATTTAGAGGTTGAAAACTTGATGTATTATCCTATATTCTTGTTACCAAACCCCCAAAGGCCAAAACGTTGAACTTTTATGCAAGTGCAAAATCGATTGTACTTTACTTGAATTTCAAACATAAGTAGATGTCTAGATTGCAATTATCAAAGGAACCATTTAACTTGAATCCGAAAAGAAAACAAATTGTATTCGATTTTATTCCAAAACAATTCTAGTATCTACTTTGTTTTGGGAAAAGAACCAAAAATAAAAAATAAAAGAAGAGGTATTTCATTTCTATTCCTAAATCCAAACATAATTAGACTCTTGTTACCAAAATGAAGCATTGAACGTTTGAACTAGAATCCCAAAACCAAGTAACTTAAAAATTTAAATTGATGACAATCCTTAAACCTTTGTACAATTTTAATCCTCCAATTACAAAAAATATAACTTGTCATTTCTAATTACAAATATTGACCGTTGAACTAAACTAAAGATTTTCCATTCTATCTTTGAGCATGCTAACCCAACCCTGACATGCTTTGATTACAGAAGCCCCTGAAGTACAAGCGCATAACATTTAATTTGTATTTGATTTGAATTTTAAATAATTGCAGCAACAATTTATCAAATACCATAAAGCCTTCAAGCATAACCAAACCAAATATAACTTCTCTTTGATTTGAAATCCAAACCCTTTTAGCATCTAGTAACAAGACCAAAGCCTTTAACTTGCTTTCAAAACTTTGTTTCCTTTCCAAATCCTTGTAGCCTCTATTTTCAAAAATAACCCTTAAACTACATTTGAATACATTGTAATACGTTAATGATGTGAATTCAAAACCCTTGTAGATCCAATTATCAAAAATAATTGAGAAGTATTAGAACTCTACAAAATATAACTTGTGTTTCATTTTTTTAGGGAATTCCAAACTCTTTTAGTTTCTATTTTGAGAACTCTAAAATTCATCCTTTAAGTCTTCAACTTGAACTTAAAAAAATGAGTACCTTGTTTTCCGTTACGAATCCAAAAACTTCTAGCATCTAATTATATTTGTTTTCTTGAAAGTGTGCAAGTTGATTTAATTTTCTAGAAATCTCATTTTTTGGGTGTGGGGATTATTTCTCAAGTCCTTGGAGAAGCGAAGAAGGACAAGGGCGATACATGAAAGGAGACACATCCTTCCATGAATTGTCTTTCAACTCAAAAAGTGATTGGACCTCTTAATACAACCATTGATTTCAAGATATTCCCCGAGCTCAAATTAATGGTTGACTACATTAATTGGTTTTCCACTTTCCCTCTCTCCATGGGAAGGAAGAATTCCATGCCAATTTCAAATCTGAAGGTCAATTTCACTCCCCCCCATCGTTGGTAGAAGGAGTTCTTGCATATTTTTTCCTCCGAGGATCAGCGCGCAAACATGTGGACAGGGGCATGGACGTCAGGGCATGGACGTGTGGACAGGGCATGGATGTTAGGGTGTGGACGCCTGGGCGGGACGTTCGGGCGCAGACGTCCACTCAGAATTCCAATTTTAAAGCAAGTCTTCAACTCCCTCCTTGAACTCCCTCGAAGCCAATTTTGAACTCCCTTCAAGCCAAATTTGAACTCCTTCCAAGGGTTAACTTTGAGGATTCTATGCCCAAAATAATTAAATAAATCGTTGACCATGAATTAAAAAATCACTTAACTAGTATTTCATTTCAATACCCACCCCTCCTAAGTCCTAGACTTTAGAGTTTAGAGTTTAAAGTTCTAGGATCCCATTACACAAATTAAAGGGTGGAGTCCAATGATTGAATATTTGAAATCGTAAACAATTTGGGTAATGCTTCATTTCTTTCCCAAAGACCCAAACCGCTTTGTTATCCCCATACGCAAAATAAACCATTGTCTTTGAATTAAAAAATCACTTAACTAGTATTCATTTCAGTACCCACCCCTTTTATTTTTTCCATTACAAGAATTTGTTGTTAAAGTCTTGAAGATCTAAATCCTTGTAGCCTTTTTTCCCGGAAAAAAACCTTCAAGCATATTTTAAAGCATTATAATTTGTATTTGATTTAAATCTGAAACCTTGTAGCTTCATATTGAAAAAATGAAGACTTAAACCAAAAGCTTGAGAAGTATACGTTAATAATGGTTTGATTTGTAAACTTCAAATCCAAAATCACAAATACCTTTTTTTTAGAAGAATAAAATATAAACCCTTAAACTCAAATTTAAACAAATATGTACCTTGACTTTCATTAGGACTCCAAACCCTTTGGGATTTTTTTCACACAAATTTTGTCCTTCTTGTTTGGAAGTTCAATTTCATTTTCTAATTTTTTTTTGGTTTTCAACTTTATATGGGTCCTACTTCTCAAGTGCTTGATGAAAGCAAGAACTTGAAGTCCGGTCTCAAAAAGGGAGTGACATGCTTCAATACGTTGTCTTTGAACTCAAAAAGTGGTTGAACCTCTTAATGTAGCCATTGACTTGAAGATATTCCCCGTGCTCAAATTAAGGGTTGATTACATTAATTCGTTCACCTTCCTCTATGGGAAGGAAGAATCCCATGACTAAATTCATACCAAAGTTTAGTGTGGGACGTCCGCGCCCTGCCGTTCGCGCCTTGCTGTCCGGGAACGTGATAGGGCTAGGGCGGGGATGCGTCGCGCCCGACGATGCATCGGGCGGGAACACGATGCATCGGGCGGGGACGCGAATGGGACGGGCGGGGATGTGAATGGGACGGGCTGGGGACGTGTAGGAATGACTTGACGGTTGCGCCTTGCCGTCCGCGCCCCGGTAGACTAAAACTGCCCTTCCCTGATGTCCCCACCCTTGACGAAAACGTTCGCACTCTGATTTTAGTGTTGGAAACTTTCAAAAATGAAAAGTGTCCAGTTCGCCCGTCCGTCCGTCCCGTCCGATCACTCTGATCCATTTGGTATGACAACCTTGACGCCAAGAGGATTGAAGTCACCAAAAGTTTTGTACGAAGCTTCACCATAGTTTTCTCGATAAAGATAAATGCTCCCTTGGTGACACACTTTGAGTACCACAAACAATAGTTGCAATGGCAAAATAGAGTGAAAGGGCATTGAATACCCAAAACACACGGAGTGCTATGTTGTGCTCAACATTTGCATAGTTTAGATCAGAAGTTGAAGGATCTAAAGTAGAGCTGGAGTATCCTTCTCCAAAATTGGATGTATAGTTCAACAACGGTTGTAACCATGAAGCAAAGGTGACGCTAGCAATAAGAGCCGCACCCACAAGAATGGCATTGGTTGCATCCACATAGACTTGACGATCTGTGTACAACTTTTCCATATAGCCTTCCACAAGATCACATTCCATGAGTGATCTCTCAATATCCTTGAAGGGCTCTCGCCCTTCCAATGCAATTAGGATAGGAGGTCCACGATCTTTGTCGCATGCTTCATTCATTCAATCGAATCTGGTCTACGAAACCTTCCAGAAGTGAAGTCACAACTTCTGTATTGCCGCCACATAGAACGCAGACATGTTACGGTGATCTACAGCTTTCATGCCAAATGCCTTGTCTTCACAAACATATTTTAAAAATGTCACTGAAATTCCTCCCCTCCGTATTAAGGGCAATAGAATGTAACGGCGTCCTTCGGTCAATGTCTGTGACATTGACATTTGGAAAAGGTACTGTAGCTCATTTACGAAGTCGACATCTCCAAAACAGGAGTCGGTCCCTTGACTCGGTCTTTCTTCAAAAGATGTTTCAGCATGCATATTCGCATTTCTATTCCTGCATGCAAGCAATATCTAAAGGCGTTTCTTTTTCCCCATCTTCGGCATCGACATCAGCACCCGCCTCCGAAAGCTCATCCACCATGTCGCTATCCCCGCCAACAGTGGCCAAGTGGGGAGCAGTAGTCTTGCAATCACCAACAACGGCTCGATCGAACAAGTTCCCCTCGATTGTTCAGCAAATTTTTCCAAGATCTTCTGAACCATCGATCTTGAGATCCTTTATCACGACTGCCAAATGCAAGGAACTCGCCTCTTTTAGATATGGACTGAAATGCGATTGGTTGATTTCTAGTTGTCCAGACAGGGAGCCTCCCTTAGTTTCACCACAACTCTCGCAAACCACAGCTCGGCCTCGACAACTTCCGGCGTCTCTAATTCAAAAAATTGAAGTGGCCAAAAGCACGCAGCCAATTCGGCGCCAAATTTTGCACTCGATGTCCCTCCGGCAGTGACCGTGGAAAGGTCCATCTCCTCCGCTGCTACTATACGACTATATGAGGGCGTTCGATTTGCAGGCCCTGACCTCCTCGACTCAGCTGGAGCGCTCTCAAACTCCTGCGAAGCGAAGGTATTTGTCACCTCATCACTCAGGCTCGCACATCGACAACACCTCCAGCTAGTCCCAGCGTCACCTCCAACTCGGTACCTACATCTCATGAAAGCACACGAGTATGGGATGAACGACCACCATGCCAGCTAGCTAGAGATTCAAGCGAGGAGCAAGATGAATGTGAAACGAAACGGCAGAAGAAGAAAACGTTGCGGAGATCAAACCAGTCGGGCCTTCAAAAAGCGTGAAGATAGGGCTAGGCTGCAGCACCCACTGATTTATTGATAGACTGGCTTGATTTTCAGTACAATGCATTCACTACTGTGGAATAAATTTACACCCCCAGTGTTTTGTTTTTGTTTTCGTTGACATAAATGAACCAGCCACAGTGTTGACCCTTTCATCAGTAGTTCAGTAGTATAATAGTATAATAGTAAATAGTTAACATAATCGAGGTATGCAGAAATACAGAGATAAGGACTGCTTGCTCGAATCGATGTTGTACCATATTTGAACAAATTGCGGAATATGATGTGACAGTCCGGATTCCTGCAGAGCCAAGAGACCGACTCCCCCAGAGTCCCGAGTTCAGACCTGCACCAGTCAAGGTGAGAACCCGTGCTGCAATTGCGATTGCCTGAAACTGAATCCACATTGTTCAGACTTCAAACTACAGACACTACAGTACTGTCCGTCAAGAGAACAAATTTTTTTTTTGACAAATGAAACGGAATTTCATTGCAAGGGCCGTTGAAAAGCACAGGACCAGCAGCCCACGTTGACATTGAGAGCAGAACTGCAGAAAATGAATAATATCAGTTTGATGATTCTTTTCGAAACTCAAAAGAAATTCTCGGGACATAAGTAATTTCCCGTCCAGCGAGGTCGGCACTCGTCACTCAATTCATCATATTCGAATAAGTTCCTGCACGACGCTCGACATCGATCGAGAAGTTCAGGTGCGTCCACAATGTTTTAACCCTTTTGAAGGACGCCCCATGACCAAGGAACGTACGGTAGTCACCCAAATGATTCATTGTACTAGCTTCTGGTCTAGCTAGTAGTCAGCTTAGAGCTTCGGTGCTGCAGTGCAAGCTTTCAGATTGAAGTTGTTGTGGAGATATTAGATAGAGCTACTCCCTCTGTCATTGGATATGAGCCTATTGCAGTTAAAAGATCATGTATAAGAGAAATTTAGTAAAATGCGGATGTGTCTTGTCAATATATTATCACCACACAGCCACACTCTACATATTAGTAAGGTTCTCTAGTATGTCTACGTACACGCTCACATTTTCTACTGTAGAGTAGAATGATGTATGAACATACAGGCTGCTCAACACCAAGTGAACTAGTCGATCGACATGTAGAGACCCATCCTCTTATGAGCACATCTTCTATTGTAGTCATAAGAAAACAAAGGCAGCAGACTGGGTCTGTACCAACAAGATGCGTACAGACCTGGTCTTTTATTTTACAATTAATATACTTGCACACTGTGAGCACACACTACAGTGTCCTCCTATAATAACTTCATCGGAGAAACCACAAGATGCAGTCGTTGCTAGTGCATGTACCCACTTCATACCCGAGCCGACTACTCATTTGGCTTCGGCAGGCAGATGTGGCTGCAGACCAGCATATTGCGCGACTTCTGGTGCCTCATCTGTCGCCGCTCCTCGTCATCAATTCGCCATACCTGAGTGGACTCGTTGGCGAGTTCAAAATACTCGGGAGCTGCTTTTATGGCATCGGTGCCTACACAGGGTACCGCCTCCTGTGGGCGAGATCCTTCTTGTGGGCGAGATCCCTCCATTGTTGTGAAAGGCGTCTGATTACAACACAACACAGATAATAACAATCATTCAATATACACATCGACATTTGCTTATTATATTTTTCAATCAGTGAACACCAATGCTTGTTCAAGTTATGTCCCAAATAAGGTCCATACTGACGCAGACTTCTCGTGCATGCAGAGGCAGATTTACTGTTGCTCTTGTATTATGAACACTGAACCACAAGTTATTTAATATGAGGAAGAAAGAAGGGAGTACGTGTATATATATTGTGTCACTTGAGTTTCTAAGGTGTACGCCCCAAGACTACCCCAGAAACAAAGCACCAACTCTAGTACTCGATCTCAGCAAGAAACAATAACTAAGATGCAGGTCCAAACAATCTACCATCTTGCGTCGTACGTACTGAGTTTAAAACTCCAAAATTCAATGAAATCATGACACGACAGAGAAGAAGCCAACAGTCAAGCTTCCACAAAAGCTGGAAACACAAGCAACCATAGTTTGGATATCACTTGGAACAAAATGACAGACAAACACCAACACAAACGTGTTACCAAACTCCCAACATCCGGATCTCAGGCTCCCAACCCCACAATGAATCGAATCCACCTTCGTGGTATCGATCATACATGCAGTCTAAGAAAATTGACTTTAATGAACGAGCTAGGACACAACACCGGGACTGTGAAACTTACAGAGCTTGATGAGAATCTCAAAGACAAAAACACCCAGAGTGGGAAGATCAGTGTGGTTGCAGAGTTCGCGAAAGGAAGCCCGAGTGCACTGTGCAGAAGGTCTGATAACTAAGCTATTTGTAGCTGTCACCCAGTCGTCGTCGGTGGCAATAATTGAAGTTAGCATTTCATTCTCGTGGGACTCGTTGCGTGCAGAGGCGAACCGCGAGAAGTAGACTTTTTCTTCTTCTTTTCGAAACAAATGAAAGAAGTAGACCTTTTCAAGATCAGACGTTTCGGATCCGCCGCGGTTTCATTTGTTTAAGAAAAAGAATGCCAAGGACCCGTCACCCGTGTCGTTGAAATGCTTGGCCAGATTTCAGGATGGCACAGGATGGGGTGCACGGTATCCCCACCAGTGGCTTAATTCGCTATTCTTATCCAAATGATTTTCATGCGGATATTTTCATCAGGATAGGGAAGAACAACCATTAGAGAAAATTTCAGGCCTCAGTAGGGCTGCTCCACGCGGTACCTTGAAATCTACTTTTTCTTTTTCTCAAAAATTCATTTTTCCCCTATTTCCGCCCAGCTGAACCTGCAAGGATAGTGGTGCAAGAACCGAAATTTAAGAGTAAATTCTTTTCTGAAATTTTTAATCTTAACAAAAATATTTTAAAAAAAAGAAGAAAAAATCGCGATTTTTAACTGTTTCCGCAAGCATACGCTGAAATTCACACAAGCTGACAATGCACTACAGCTATAATTGTCAGTCAACCTATTCCATTGCCAATAGACTTCTCATGTCCCTTTCTAGCGGCCCTCCTAAAGCTTCAAAATTTCTCTAATGATTCCTTATTCCTACAAGATTAGGGAGGGAGGGTCCACATTCCCAAAATGGGATGATGGATAAAGAACTCAAAGCATCTCCACTAGTGGCCTCAATTCCCTTTCCCTATCCCTATCTTTGTTGGGACAAAGGAGAGCATAGATGGAGATGGGGATAGGGAAGCCAAGCCCCCACTAATTCTTCGCTAAGTAAATTATGTTGCACGTCTGTAAGGTAGTGTGCTCTAAAAGCGACCATTTTAAGGACTGGTCTGCCGTTCTCATAGGCTTCCATGGACACAATTATTTTTAGATCATTTTAAAAGACGATTCCGGAGGAAAAAAAATAGATGTGGAACCAAGCACAAGTGGTTTTGTATTTTTCCAAGCATTTTTGGACTACTTATAAATTTTCAAAGATTCAGCACAAAGTCACCTATTTGTCACTATAGGTCTCTCAAAATCAGTCCAGGCACTTGCAACTTGTAAAGAGACATGCGGAAATCAAAGACAATGATTGGCTCTTGCAATAGAAAAATAATTTTCCCTCTATTCATTCAATTGTTAAAGTAGTCCATTTAAGGATTAATTCATCTTCATTCTCCAACTAAAAATAGGGGCGGTTTAAAGAAGACAAGCGCTTTTAGAGCATAATACCCCACCAACTCTCCCAAAAATCCCTATGGAACGCAACAAGCCAACAACCACAGGTAAACAAGCCCATTATCATGCAAACTAGCAATTTGAATACCTTGGGGCCAACACCAAGAAGGACATTTATTTTTTTGAGAGCTGTGCATTTGTTTCACAAATCAAACTCGAGTGGAATCATAATTTTTCAATTAAAATTGTAATTTATGTAAATTTTTGAAGTGGACTATACATAAAATTTGAATTTAACCCATGAAAGTCCAAGTCATTTTAGGCAAAACTTGTCAAATCTACTTCTCGTCGAGCAACAAGTAAATAAAAATTTAATTGAAATTCAATACACAAATGTATGAGCAATTTTGTTATAATGGCGGTATTCCACTAAAATGGCAGTTTAGAAGACCAACTAGGGCATCAGGGTTGTCTTGTTTGACAAAATTTCAGATTTTGGCATCTAACAGACGTCGCATGTCACATGTGGAATTGTCGAGTTATCGAGTATGGACGTTTTTTGTTATCACGTACGGATTTTGGATTTCAAAATTTTTTATCCCTCAGTAAAACAGCTGTATCCTACATGGCTATAACTCAAGGTGATATGGCATGCTTCTTGAGGGGCGACCACGGGTCTAGGGACAACCTCTAGTCCCCTCAAGGGAGAACGCAGACTTCAGGTCCCTTCAAGAGAGAACGCGGGTCTAGAGGCAACGTCTTTGTTGCAATTGTCCAAAAAAACTCTCAATAGTACCATTTCTAGTACAAAGAGGAAAAAAAATTAATGATATTTTTGAATATGTAACCATAGGATTTTAAAATAGAATAGTATGACAATGTGTGGAAAAAATTTCAAACACTTTCACCACATAGATTGCAAGATAAATGCGTTCAAAGTGAAGAAATCATATTTGTGACATATTGGCAAACTAGTTTAAGAGACTTTGGATCTTCTTAACTTAAAAAAGTTTGCATTATAGTCTTGAATTTAAAAATTTTCATCATTCAAAATTGATTTGAAAATATATTAAAATTTTAAATTTTAAAATAATGTGGTTTCATTCTTTAAAAAATTATTAAATAGAAGAAAGTTCATTATAGAGAGAATTTTTTTTATCATTAATAGCTCTAAAATGGAATTAAAACACACTAATCCCAATGGTGAGATTGTTCTAACAATCAAAGTTAATTTTCTGAACTTATTTGTTTTAAAAAAGTTTGAAACTCGAGTGACCCAAAAGAATCCTATACCTAATTTATTTTAATATGATACTATGATTGCTCACAAAAGAAGATGCTCTATAACCTTCACACCATCAATCCAAAAAAATGAACCAAAGCTTTTGAAGTAAAAAAAAATCCAATCTACAAGAACAAAAAAAATTTAATTTTTAATTCAAGTTTTTGTGAATTTGTTTTTGTTCACCTAATTTATATCTAGGCTTATTGTGGTATAACTCTTGCTCTTTGGCACCAATTAAAATACAAATTACAATTCCATAAAACCATTAAGTTTTTCTATATCATGAAAAGTATCAAAAGCTGCATAAAAAATTGACCTTATATGAAGTTGCCTAAAATCCATTTTGCAAGCTACAAAGACAATTGAGACTTTAGAGCTTAACATCCTAACAATGTATTCTCTACAAGAGAAAAGGGTGTTTTAAAAACAACGTAGTAGTATAAACCTACAATCTATGACCTTTAGGGAGATTTTTAGTAAATTTTTATTGAAAACAAACATATTTCTAATAAAATTTTACTAAATATCTTCTAAAAGGTCATAAATTATAGAATTATATTGCTAAGACCATACTTAAAACATTCCTGTTTCTTCTAGTGATTATTCGTAAGGTGGATTTTAAAATACAAAATAATGCACAAAGATATTTGTAAAAACTTTCCTATTTGAATTCTTCTTCTTTCCAAGCATCCTTGTACTCATGAATTATTTACCACCTTCATCTCTAACTTAAAAATTAGATGGAAAGGATTTAAAGAAAAACTTTCCCTTTTGATTTAATTTATGCAAATCTCAAAGAATTACCCTATGGGCGTATAATTTATCAAGTGTATTTCAAAATACAAAATAATGCATGGAGATATTTGCAATACTTTCTCCATTTAATTTTCTTGATTCTCCAAGCATCTTTACACTCATGAATTATTTACCACCTTCGCCTCAAATTTAAAAATTAGAGGAAAGGGATTTAAAGAAAAACTTCTCCTTTTGATTTATACAAATCTCAAAGAGTCATTCTATAGGTGTATAATTTATCAAATGAATTTTGAAATACAAAACAATAGATAGAGATATATGTATGATATTTTTTATTTGATTTATTTCATATCATCTAATCACAATCGAATAAATAACAATGAACCATATATATTTAACAGAATTGCCTCTTTGCAAAACTTGAGTGTTCAATATAACATGACATCTTGTCATCATATTTATATACTAGAGAAAATTCATAGATGAAATAAGACATTGTGAAATTCAAGTTGTACTAAAGAGAATCCAAAGCAACTAGATTTTTAGAAGAACTTTCATTTTTAACAAATGAGATTAGGTGTCTTGGCTATGAAATCTAATCTCATCAAGGTCCATTTACTTAGCTCACCTAACAAGGAAGGTACATTAACACATCTTGCAAACTAAAACAAAAGTAATTGACCATAATGAAGCTGATAATTTCTTTCTTCATCACCAGGAAAATGCAATACAACGCATTCTTCAAGCAACTTCGGGTCTTGGTCGATTTCTCTTAGAGGAGAACGCGGGTCCAGACGATTTCTTAAGGGCGACCTCTTGTGTGGGCGACCACGGGTGGAGGTCAAAACCATTGCCTTCTTTTTGTCCAAAAAATGACAATTTTAGCTTGGGGGGGGGATTCTAGGGGCGACTTCGGGTCTCGAGCGACTTCTCTTGGAGGAAAACACAGGTCCAAGTGACCTCTTGTGTGGGGTGACCGCAGGTGGAGGTGGGAACAATTGCCTTCTCTTTGTCCAAAAATTAACAAATTGGGGCCTTTGGGGGTTCTAGGAGTGACTTTGGCTCTTGGGCAACTCCTCTTGGAAGAGAACGCGGTTCCAAGCGACCTTTTGTGTTGTGCGACTTGCGGATGGAGGTGGGAGCCATTGCCTCTAGGACATTTTTTTTCACAATTTTTTGCATTAAGAAGAGATTCTAAACATCTTTCTTCTTCTTCTTTTTGATTTGGAAAGTTTCTTATTAATGAAAGATATTTCATAAAAATCTCAAAATAAATTATTTTTTAAATTAATAAAAGTCATTTTCTATTTATTTCCCCTCTATTTCTTTCATTAGATTGGAGTTGCTAATATATATATATATGCCTTAATTTTTAGGAACTCCATTGGAAAAAATTATAGAATTTCTTCTTGATTCCTAGGGTCTTTATAAAATGGGGTCTTCTTAAATTTCCCTTGTTCGATGAATCTTCTCTATTTATAATGCAAAATCATTATTATGATTTACAAGTTCTTTCTTGTAATTATGCATTGAAAATAATCAATTTGGTTGTCTAACTGAAGCTTTTGATGTCATTCAAGAATGAGTGATTATCCCCAAAAGGACATATTGGCTAACTATATGGGTTTATTGTTAAGCGCCTTGATATCATTTTTGAGCCTCCCAAGATTCATTATAGATAACCTATTTAGGAAAAAAAGTTGGAGAATATGAAGAATTGTTGGCGGGTGGCTCTAACCTATGTGTACAGGCTACAACATTCAAAGAGGATCATAGAGATCATGCAAGAAAATCATAAATATACAATGAAATCTATCTTGTATTCTATTAAAAAAATTGACCACTTGATAAATATGAATGATATGGAGAAATACAACAATGAAGTATTTAAAAATACATTGATAGTGAGGTACTTTGTGAGGAAGTTAGGTGACCTTATTGAGCCTAATCTAAAGAAGCAATTAATATGTGGATAGGTGGCAACTTACTCATTGATAAACTATGGTTGATGATGCCCCTTAAAGTAGTTTTTTGCACCAATGTTATTGTAATAGGACATGATGTTACTAGCATTACATATTTTTTGAGGCCTACGAGAGCCCGTTTCAAGGTTGTTCCCCTTCACTGTTCCCCGCAATGAAGGACAGCCGGCTGTTGAAAAAAAAATTAAAATTAAAATTAAAATTAAAATTAAAATTAAAATTAAAATTCTTCAAACGGTCAAAGAAGTTGAAAGAAAAAATCGGAAATAACATGGTCGCCTCTCGACCACGCAGGATGCTGAGGTGGCAGGCCAGCTGTCCTGTTCCTTGCGTTCTCACAATAGGGGAACCCACAGTCTCTTGGAGGCCTCAAAAACCATCTAATGATTAGTATGACTAGAAACGTAGGTCACATTGCATGCATCCAAATGTTGAGGAACAATGTAAATATATTAACCACTTTTTATACGATGTGACATTTTTAGAAAAGAATTGAATATTCTAAATGCAAGGTGCAAAAGTTATTGTATGGAATTTCAAATGTCAATTCTCTTGTGCAAATATTCTGTAATTTTTGTCAAACAATTAATTATAGTTGTTTGCTTCTAATTTATTGTGTGAGAAATTTTACAAAAATGAAGTTGAATTTTAACCCATAAAAGACCAAGAGTTCTCTAGGAGGACTCTAAGGAGTTCACATTGAGGTTGACATAAGTGCCTACAGTCTCAATTTTCATCGTGATTTTTTAAAACATTTTTTAAAGATAGAAGAATATATCATCTTTGTAGGAATATAATATTTTTTCAATTAGTGTTTGAAAGGAAAAGTTATGTCACCCTAAAGCCCAAAATGGAGGTTAGTGGACACCTCAAATATTATATTTTTGTCTACATGTGAAGCTTTGATTCATTCTAATTGGACTAGTAATGCAAAAATTATGGACAATCTTGTTTTGGGGGTAAACTAATCATTTTCTTGAAAACAAAACTTAGAGTATTCATTTTTTAATGCAATTTTCACAATTTTTTTAAAACATTGTTTGACAAGGTTAAACTTGCTCACTAGAACAATCTCATCATTGAAATTATTGCGTTTCAATTCCATCTTAGAGCTCTTAACAATTTAATTTTTTTGTTCAATCTTGGACCTACTTATACTTAAAAAAATTTTAACCCCTAAAGGACCAAGGCCTTTTTCTTGCCAAAAAACACTCAAAATTGTCACTTCTATTGCAAAGAGTAAAAAAATTTGAAAATTGTTTCTTTTGCACATCTAACCGTCTAACTGTAGGATCTTATACTTAACTAGCATGAAAATGTGTGGAATAAATTTCAAAATTTTTGGATTGCACAAATTGCAAGATATCTATGTTTACAGTGAAGAAAACTAGTTTTTTTTTGCACATTGCTAGACTAGATTATTTGACTTTGAACTTAAATTTTTGCACTAAAGAGTTTTGAGGTTTAAAATTTTATATTGGAGAATGGAGTTGAGAATCTAGGAGGACAAAAAATTCAAAAACCTTAATTTTCATTCTTAAAAAGGAATTTAAATAGAAGTAAGTACAAGATAGAAAGAAAATCTAAATGATTAATATCTCTAAGATGGAATTAAAATGCACTAATCCCAATGGTGAGATTGTTCTATCAAGCAAACTAAAACAAGGTTGATTTTTTTTTTAAATTGTAAAAATTGCATTCAGAAATGAATCCTACAAGTTATTTTTTGAAGATCCTTAGATTGCTAGAAAAACAAGATTGTCTATAACTTTCACACCACTTATCCAAATGAAATGAATCAAAGCTTTACATTGAAAAAAAGAATATAATATATGAGAAAAAAAAATTAAAATTTTTGAAATTTTTTTTGTTGCCCAATCTCGCTTGTTTTGAACTTATTTGGACATAACTTTTGTTCCTAGGCACCACTTGAAAAAACATTATATTTTATCAAAGATAATTAGTTTTTCTATCTTTGAAGAAAGTTTCAAAAAATTATGACAAAAATTGAGACTGTAGGTACATGCCCAAAATCCAATTTGTCATCCAAAGGGACAATGGTCCTTTAGGGGTTAAAGAATGAAAATCAAGTGTTTTTATTGGGGAATTTTTTTCCCTAGACTTTCAACTTAATTATTCAACATATGTATTTTTTAATTCAAATTTTGTAGTGCAAAAAATTTCCACAAATGGCAGTCAAAGTCAACTAATATTGCAGGTCAAAGTTCCAAAAAAAAAATTCCAACTTTGAATGTTAATATCTTCCAATGTATATGGTCAAACTTCATGAATTTTTTACCATGTGATCTTAGACAAGTGAAGTACAAGATCTTATGGTTAGATTCTAATTTTTCTTTCATGTTTTCTATTTTCTTGGATGAACGCAGAAAAAATAGCAGTTTTGAATTGTAGTACAAAAGACGCCCCTACTCGCAGTTGCCCCATACCCGTGTTTGCCCTTCACCCGAAGTCGCACCCACCCGAAGTCATCCTAAATTTTCCACATGGCAGACAAGTAAGCCTAGGTAAATGGGGGATAAATTTTGGAAAAGTTAAAGGATAAAGTTGACTCTATTAGACATGACCCTCTACTTGACGTCTTCGATGTCGAGTTTGTCAAGTTGTTGAGTTGTCTGGGTAGAGAATCATGTAGGGCATGAGATCTTGTAGAAGAAAACGGTGGAGGCAATGCCATACATAAACAAGTGGTGATTTGGGCACATATGGGATACAATTGATGCTTGATATGAGATGAATAGGTGCCTTAGTACAGCTCAATCTCCATTCCTTCATGTACAAATGCCAATGGAATACCGCCATTTTAACAAAATTTTCCATATGTATACTTTACTACCATAGGAATTTGTGTGGAAAAAAATTCATAAGTATTTACCATTCAAATTTTAAGATTATAGTGTGTATAGTTTGAAGGAATAAAAACATATTTGCCTTTGCCAACATAGTCAACAAACTTCACTTCTTCCTACACTAAGATTTTCTTACTACACTTAGAATTTATTTCTTGAAAATTGCATTCTAATTTATGTTAGTTACATTTGTAAGTAGGGCCTCTTTGGGAATATAATGAAATGGCACAATGTATACCTTAAATTAGGTTGTTTGTTTTGTTTGTATGTTACGGTGAAATCTCTTGGGCCATGCGTCCTTCAATAGCATTCTTAATATTGTCGGAAAGCCCTCAACAAGGATGGGCACACGGGCTTTGTTTTGTGGTGTAAAAATTATGGATGTTTGAGGTATTATTTAATTAAAAAGTTAAAAATTTATTTTTATTTGATTTTGATTGAAGCAACAACACTAGTATGTGTGAAAGTAACACATGTCAAGCTATCTTGGAAGATACCTTTTCTTCTAGGTATTTTCTAGGCACAAGTGCACAATTATTTGATGTCATTTTTTAAATCCGTTTTGAAATCATCTTCTCCAATAGAAAAGTCAATAATTGTTCAATGAGTGATTATCTATCACCATCCATAAAAAAAACATTTGAAGAATTCTTTAATAATCTACATGAAAAATATGAATATGTAGTTCATTCATATTGTTCATTAAAAATTATTCAAGTCCTACTTTTAGGTATCATATGCATTTGAAGGATAACTCTTAAATGTTCAACCATCTACTTAAGAGATGATGCTTGTTTGGGAACTTGCACTTCATCTAATTAATATTTATTGAGGAAGGTTTATGAAAATTTGTGTAATGCTCTCTCCATCCCAAAATAAATGTCTTATTTGGACCTCATAATTTTTTAAGTTTGTTTTGAGTAGGTAATATGGATACTTCTTATGTCTAATATTTTTTATACATGTGCAAGTTTCCTCATTGCTTGGGGAGGTCACTCTTCAAAAAGTAGAAAACCACATGAGTTAAACTATAGGATGCATTTTATTCATTGGAGGAAAAATTTATAAATGATTTGGATCTACTTTATCCTGGATTTAATTCTTAAAACATCATTATATGTAAAATAGGATATTGGAAAATCTCTTGATTTAAAAAAGTAGATATAAATTAGTGTGAATAAAATCAAATAAGAGGATGAATTAATTTTAGGATGAGTATAATAGAGGAATGAAAAAGAATACATTTTTAACCATTTAATGCTTTGGATATTATAGCTAGATGCATTGGATTTCAAGCACTTCTCTACTAAGATTGATACCAACAAAATAAAATGGATTAAAGTAGAAATTAACTATACAATTGTATTCTCAATTGAAGTGGGGGTATTTATCAAAATTAGAGAATCATTCAATGGTGGAATTGGAAGGTCATAGTGTTTATTTGAACTGGATTATGTACATTCAAAAATGAAATTTTTGAAGATGTGTGCCTTTAGAGTTAAATAGAATTTTGATTAAAATTCAAAAATAAAAGTAAAGAGATTCATCACTGTTGCAACCATTTATATCAAGAATAATAGACTCACACATAATTATTGTGAAGTTTATAAATGAGAGTGACTTTTGAGTTATTTAAATAGAAATTTGGTCAAATTTTTAAAAATAAAAGTAAAGAGATTTAGCAATGTTTGATGTATCACCTCTCTATTGCAACCCTTCATATCAAAGAGCACACTCTCACATAATTATTGTCTTAATACAATTTAGGACAAAATTTTATATATTGGAAATTGAAAAGAGTTGGTACATTGATCAATTAGAATACATACATTGCTAGAACATGAACAAAACACAATTCAAACAAGCAAACCAAGATAACAAACTTTCAAATAAAAAAAATACATCATAGTAAATTAGTTGTATTTGTAAGTATTTACCATGTTTTCAAATATGTGTAGTATTTTTGTGTTTTGTTCACAAGTATTTTGATAGTTAGAGAATTCTAAAAAAAAAATTCTTCCAATAATTGTGTATTATGAATGGCATAATCTGAATTTAAGAACATGAATTCCAATTCTTCACATATTTTATGTTTGCGTTGTGCATTTTGGACACAAGAGTGATCACAATGTAGTTGCACAACTAAAAGGTTAATACGATACATGGATGAAAGTAACCCCTAAATGCCACCAAAGCCAAAAAATAGTCAATGGACAATTCAACAATCCATGCACTTCTAGGCAACTAGATGCTTTTCATTCAAGTTTTTTTTAGGCATTGAAACAAAATGATGCATTATTGAGTATTTTATTGCAATGTGATTATGTGAAGTTCATAAATGTACTAACCATAGTTTATTAATTTTCTAATTGTAGAATGATATAGAAATTTGATTAACATCATAATGTTCTAAACTATAATGTATGCAAACGACAACAATTTCAGATTTATTTAGCTCATTTTGAATTCAATATGAATTTTTTTCACTTTTCATTTAAAAAAATACAATAGTTTCAAATTTTAACAATAGAAAAAACACTTCAAAAAACAAAGTGACCACATTAGCTAGTCGTTCAAGAAGTTAAGGGTTAAATGGTTAATGAATTATTGTTGTTTCATGTTGCTTTTGATGCACTTGGTTACAAAACATAAAGGGATGTAACCTCGCTGAGCTTCATTGCTTCTAGTGATATAGAATTTGGACCCTTCTAAAATTTTTGCTTTTCATAACCAGCATGATTAATGATTTAATATCAATTGTTTTCAACAAGCAACAAACTAATGATTTTCTTAAGAATTTCACTTACTAAATATAATTGGTAGTTTATACTTAGGCTCACCTAATTTTCTAAGACCCAAGTTAGTGACCTCTCTAAGAGAGTGATAATTCCTTAGCTAATGTAAAGATTCAATTTGATAAAAAAAGGCAAGCGTTAAGATTCAATTTAAGATTCAATTTGATTGTTGTGATGACCTTTGAGTTGGAGTTGGTTTAGAGCTTGACTTTAATATAATCTATTTAGTGTTTAAGTGCTAGAGTATTGAGGAAACCACTTTGGTCTTCTTAAAAATTTAACCACGTCCTAGTGACATTATTACTTTCAAAATTTAATATATTATTCTAAAGACAATTCTTGATTGTGATATTTAAAGTCTATTTTAAGCATCAATAATTTATTTTTGGAAAAAAAATTATAATGTTTCTATTGAGGATTTTGTGCAAGGGTGTTTGTTGCAAATCTTGACTTTTATATGTTAGAGACTCTTGGAAATGTGCTTCAAATGCACTTAAATTTTGGGAGGAAAATAGCATTTGAAATTGAT
Organism: Rhytidiadelphus loreus; assembly: GCA_947034895.1. Taxonomy (NCBI): domain Eukaryota; kingdom Viridiplantae; phylum Streptophyta; class Bryopsida; order Hypnales; family Hylocomiaceae; genus Rhytidiadelphus; species Rhytidiadelphus loreus. The sequence goes on along the minus strand of OX344761.1, from coordinate 46,900,922 downwards.
TTAAAAAAAAGTTAGAGTACATTTTGAGAAGTTGTATTTTGACATAGTTATACATGCTATGTACTTTAATCTTATTTTTTCATGACCCCAATTTAGATTTTATGTGTGAAAAGAAGATTGGAAGGTGCCAAATCATTTTCACAAATCAATCAACATTATAATCTTTCAATCCATAAATGATATTGTATTGTTTTTTTCTATGTGATCTATGACATGTTTAGTTTGAATTTGTATGGTCACAATTTCTAATAAATAAATCAAACTTTAAAAAATCTTGGAATTTTTGTTTAGCTTTTAATAGAATTCAAGTCAATCAAAAAAGGATTTGAACATTTAGAGGTTAAGTAACAAATAAGACTTTCCTTCATGCCATTCCAACAATTATTGTAAAAGTTGTAAGACTCTTTTGATTTCCATCTCCATCCTGGGATTACATAAATTTTCTTTAAAAAATTAATTGATTTCTCAATTTTGTCAATTTTATTGGATAGATTGATGTTTTTAGAAAAACTTTGTTTCATTCTAATATTTTGATTCACCTTAATTTAAGGATTGTCCTTTTAATTTTTCATACTTTTGATTATAAATTGAATATTTGTATTTTTTCACACAATAATTTTTTAAATTTTAGAATGTTAGGTTGTTCACTTGCTCTATGATATTGTGTAAAAGTTTTGACAACTTGATACAAACCTTATATGTCAATACAAGAAAAACTAAAAAATATTTTTACTTTGAATCAAAGTTTCAATGTTAAATCTAAACCTTTAATTGGGCATCACTAGTATTGTGGAGACCATTGGAGTCCATGTTACTATTAACATCCATTGAAAATCTTTGGGCCCATTTCAAACTCAAGGAAACCTCATAATAGGTTTGTCTTCTTGAAAAACAAGTATGTTATAGAACAATGAACTTGAAGAAAGCATGAAATGAAAGCCACAATGGTCATGGAGTTGAATTGATCACATATGCAAATGGATAAAGTAACTTCCATTGGAAGTGATCATTGTTCAAGGTGCAATATGTTAACAAAACTTTGCATTGCATGCAATAGTTTCTTCACAATTCTAAACAAAAGCATTCAAAAGATAATTATTGCAAAAGTTATAATAAGATTCTATCAATTTTCATTGCAGTGCAGGCATCTTAGTAAATTTTCTTTAAAAAATTCAATAAATTTTTCTATTTTATTGGAAGGATTGATGTTTGTTCAAAAACCTTTTACTCATTCTATTTTGATTAATCCAATAACCCCTAAAGTCCCAAGTGTTCCCTTAGGAGACAATCACTATAAGAAAACTGCGTTTTTGGTTACGTTAGCCACAGAACGGCGCATGTTTTTTGAGACGTCCTGTGTTTTCAAGTTAACGTATGTAGTCGTACAAATTTTTTTTGATGTCTATACAGACATGGCATTGTAAACATCAGAACGCCAGATGTCAAATGAGACGTGTACGTCTTTGAAGACGTCCCAGAAAACATCACTTACAACAAGTTTGTCCACGTCAGCATTAATTACATTTTGCACTTGCAAAAGTTAGTGCGGTCAGCAATAGAGTATTGATTGCTGGTAAAAAATGCAATTCGGGCAGAAGGCAAAGCTGTCAAGTGAGACGTTTACGTCTTTGAAGACGTTTGCAAGAACGTCCCAAAAAATGTAATTCATTGTACATCCCCTTTTTTACTTATCCCATATTGTTTGTCTCTCTATGTGCAGAGAAAGAATATAAGTAAAACCTCGAAATCCTTCATTTTCACTAAATTTTAATGAAGAAATTCCTTCATTTTACCATCAAAAATTTACTTGAAGGTAAATGGTAAGTTTTTTCCACTTTTGTTGAATTTGACAATTTTTTTTAATTTTTTAATTTTTTAATTTATCTTCATTTTATAGATAGGATATGTTATATGTACCAATTGATGTTTCAAAAAACGTCTAATTTGATGTCTCAAAAAACACTAATAAAATTTTCAAATGATACAAAAATGTTCTAACTGGATGGATGAGAAATTTCACACGTGGCATTGCCCGCCAAAAATAGGTGACGTATCGCTGACATGTCCTCCATGTGGCTTGTTTTTTGAAGCTGAAAAACACACATTCTTCTTGACGTCAACAAAAAACATGCCAAAATCGGATACGTTTTAACATGTCTGTTACATGTTTTTTGCTAGTCAGTTATAACGGATTTTAGGAGACATCTACGTTGATTACTTCCACGTCAAAAAAGACGCCATCCCATGTTTTCTGCAACATAAAAAAAAACTCTGTTTTCTTATAGTGAATTGAACTATTGAAAATTTGGTTTAGTCTCTATAATCTCAATTTTTGGCATTTTTTTAAAACTTGTTTTTAAGATAACGAAACATATCAACTTTCTCAGCATAATTTTTTATTTAAATCTAAACCCCAAAACAAAAGTTGTACCACACAAAGCTCAAAATAGTCTAGCTCTTGTAGGAAAGAAATCACTAAAAATTGAAATAAATTGAAATTTTTAATATACTACACATTATTATTTTGTCTATATCTGAAAATATATATCCATTCTATTTGGCTTAGTATTGCAAAAATTATAAAGCATCTTGTTTTGAGGGCAATCGTAGCATCTTCTAGGGAAAATAATGTATTGAATCCATTTTTGAACTCAATGTTCACAATTTTCAGATTTCTTTCGCACATAGTTTAGTTTTCAACACTTGACAAATTCTACACAATAATAGTGACACTATTTCTTGAGAGAATAATTTCAATACATATGATTCTTTTGTAATTGATATTGGTAATTAAATCACCACCAAAGACCCACATGAACATCAAATACAACTGAATTGAATTGGAATTATAGAAAATGGAGCACAACATAGCAACAAACTATAAAGTTTTTTGCCGAAGAAAAAAAGGGGGTTCTACGACTGCAAGTTTTGAGTCACTGTGGACACAAATTATAGTAGTTGCAGTGTAGTTGTTTTCTAGTTGCATTGTAGTTGTTTTCACTAGAAAACAACTAGAAAACAACTACACTGCAACTACTGTAATTTGTGTCCACAGTGACTCAAAACTTGCAGTTGCAGAACCCCCTTTTTTCTTCTAGTGTTGGATGAAATTGCAAGATTGTGGATGAAAATAGAACTATGGAAATGTGATATGTGCTAATGAGATACTCCCTCTGTCCCAAAATGATCTTCCTGTTTAACAAAATGTTCCTGATTAAGGCTAAAAATAACTTTCTTAAGACCCATTTCACATGGTAGGTAGAGTTTAGTATACTCTTAGTGTCCTGCAAACATTGACTTTAGAAGCCTTTTTCAAAGTGTAGTTTTAAATTATTGAAAACTATAATTTTTTGGGCATTTTTAAATAGCACCACTGGGCATTTAGTTGTTGAGTGTCAGGTTATAATTTTATGGGCATTTAGAATAAGCCAAAACCCATGTGTGGACCTCAATATTGACTCCAAAAGTTTCTTCTCCTTCAATTAGACAATACTCAAAGAGATGCAAAAAATAAAATTGAACAATGTTGATTGACCCCTTGAATCATTTCATGTGTCTTTTGATTGATGATTGAATGGATGGAGGGGGGGCTATTCCTCAAAATTGTTTTGTTGATCCTAAAGAGCAATCGAAAATTGAATCTGACCAATTTGCAACATCACAAATGCAATAGGAAGATCATTTTTGGACAAAAAATTAGAGCCAACAAGAAGATCATTATGGGACGGAGGGAGTATTTTCTAATGTTGAAATTTGGAGCACCACTATCACATTTTATATTGCTACTTTGGCACTTCATAAAAAATGGAAAAAAGCCATGTTTGTAATAGCATATGGTAGCCGACCCATACCTCATCACTTAAGCAATTACGCATATTTGGAGCACAGATTTTCTGAGTGCTAAATTTTCCTCATGTATAAAAATTGAATTTGGAAGGATTGCATATTTTTTCAGAATTTTATTACAAAAAATGTAATTATTATGAATTTTTTAGTGAAAGATTCTCTTTAACCTACAATGGTGATGTAGGCTATTGCAAAGTCGACCATGGGCCAGTTGCAATATTCACAGCGTTGCAACCAATCCTAATGTGTCAAAATTGCTCCTTGAACTCTGCGAATTACAACAACCTATGGTTGGAATTACAACAGTCTATTGGCTAGGAATAGGAGGGTGATCAGGTATGGGTCGGCTACCATACGCATGGGCATTGCATTGTATTGCCACGAAGATGTTATTTTACATCATATTGATGATGAGGGCACACGTGCAAAAGTACATCAAAGACAAGAAGTTTACAATGTTCTCCAAGATTGGCATGACTACTCTTCTAAGTTCCTACATTTGTGTGAGGGCTACATTTTGGAATTTCCCCTATCAATGTCTCTTAGGCCAAAAGTGCCTCCCACCTTCAATCTACAATGGTAGTGTGGAGAGTTATAGAACTTCATCTATATATTTATTAAAATAATGCAATTGTGGATGAAACAATACACAAAAAAATTGCACAAAAAGTGTTATATATAGAAGGCCATGCAAATTATTTGATGCAACTAGTCATGGTTTCACTTGCCACAATGCTTTGGTTGTGTCTACCTAGTGCCCCATGTGTTTTTGAATACAAATATATATATAAATATAAATATATGATTTAAAATATACAACCTAGAGGTTGTTTATTGGAATTAATATTATACATTGTAATTGTTCAATAAACACTACTAACCTAAAACAAGTATGGCCACAAGCTGAAGAGAAAGTAACAACAATAAACATCATCTTCTCATGCCTATAAGGCATGCCACAAATCAAAATTTTGAACTTCCTCCAATAAAGTCTTCATTTGCAATGGCTTGTCGGTCACCATACTATATTATTATTAAAAAAAAAGGGGGGGAGGGAAGCAAACTACAAGGAATCCAAGATTGCTATTATTGGAGTTAAAAATTAATTATTTAGAAAACTTCAAAAGAAAGAATCTCAACATACCAAGAAGTTATTGTACCTTATATACTCAAGAAAATGATTTGAATGTTACTATAATTGACTATAAGCTACAAAAGTAAATTTAGTGATAAGAGTAGATTGTTTGTAATTTGCAAACTAAAGATATATTATGGCATTACCAACTTATTGGAATTATTGCCACACTAATTGGAAAAAGTAAATTATCTCAAACCCACAAACTAAGAAAACTGACATTATGAACCATGATCTTATACTTAGGGATATCAAATGTACAAGATAACATCTTAAACTTAGATTTAAAAATATCCAGTATACAACAATAATATATGACATTTTTAGGTGCAATGGTGGTTTGGGATGTAATTAATGTGAAACTATTTAGTCTTGTTTGTTTAAAGCTAATGTTCAAATGATAGATTCAAATCAATTTTTTCCTAATAAATATAATTAAAATCATTAGCTGAAAAAAGAAAAAGAAAGAAAATATTGTAAGAATTTTTGTAGTTTCCAAGAATTTTTAGAATTTGAAGGAACCTTAAAGTGCCATATAGATGCATCTTTGAATGGTCTTGAAATAGACTCAAAACCATTCACTAAAGGCTCTATTACTTTACAACCATGTCATGCCTTCTATAAAGTTAAAAACATTCTGCTTCAGTATTTGAGGTCAAATTGGTGCCATTTCGAAATAACCACCGTACTAGAATCAATACTTACAATTTTGTATACAATTGGCACTTGACACTTGGGAAACACTTTAGAAACAGCAAGCTTTCATGGTTGAATACAAATTCAAAAGGACTGGAGACTGAAACCTTTTGGAACTCCACCATGCCATCCATCGATAGAGTAGGAGCAACTTCTCATAAGCGGCGTATTGTATATTGTATCAATCCAAATTATGAATAGGAACCCCCAAACACTCAAAAGATCACCTTCAAACTTGAAGCGTTGTCCTATCAAAGATGGGACAGACAAGATCGGATTCATCTTGGTTCAATGCCCCCCAAAGATAATGGTTTTGCAAGGACTTTAGGAGTGAGAAAAAAATGTATAGAAACGAGGTCAGGGTTGTTTGAAGGCCCATAAGAATTTAAAATGGGAGCAACTTGACTATTCACTACTTCCCCCTCTCAACTGCACAACTCTCATGCTGTTTGGGTCAGATCTAACAAGCGATTTGACGAATCAGAAGTTTCTTCGCATGGGTGCAATCCAATAATTTCGTCTTTGAATCCAGCATACGAACATCTGACAGATTGGCAGATCCAAGATTTTCTCTTTCTGACCACTTCAAATACCAACAATTGTGACCAGACAAAACTATTTGCCAGTGATCCATGATGCATGAAATTCATATCATTTCTCAAAAAAAATCGGTGAAGAGGTTCCCACACCTCTTGTGACAAAACCTCATTCAACGATGGAGATACCAAATTTCTCCACGCACAATCTGGAACAAATCTAGTGAACAAGACCTGTATTGCGGAGTTACATTTTGTGAAATTTTTGATAATAAAGCATTGACTAAACACTTACAAATTCATTACGATCAGATATCTCTATGCCTTCTGCCTCCTCCTCAGTAGTCAACACTGAAACGGAGCTAACTTTGTCTCCAGAATCAATTCGCATAATTTTCACCCCCCTGTAACAGCCACCAACTTAGTTAGCCTATCGAAAGCAATCAACGATTACATTGTATTACAAGTTCGCTCAAGCTTACATCAAAAACTTGCAGGTGCTGGAATTTTTCTTTAATTGACATATTCAGTTTCACATTGTTATTAATTGTAGATCATGATATATTTGTTGCCGATTTGAGGTGATCTAGGTACACAAACAATACAACGTCGAGAATATTAGAAGTGAATGTTCTCATAACGTTCTTCCGGAAGACTACCTTTCTCTGACATATTAGTCTTTGACAAAACTTCGAATTAAAAAGACATTTTTAACGGTATGAACTTTCAAACAAACTGGACACACTGCCTACTTTTGCTACTTATGATGATCAACTAAAGGTTCGAGCTTGACTTAAGCCTACTGAGAGAAAACAATATATGAAACTCACCAAACAACTCCCGTCGTCAATTTATTGAAAACGTGATATCCTTAATTCGGCAAGTTAGACTTACTTTGCAGTGCGACTTTGGGTGGAAATGTCTCTAACACGAAGTCGGTTAAGAATTCCGCCATTGCTTCCTACAACCACCTGCTCTTCACTTTCTCCATCCATTTCTACATAGAAGGCAAGGGGAACCATGTGAATTAGAAAGATCAAGATACTGTAAGAGCACAAACAAAGTGCAGATACTACCATTTCACATTCTAATTCAGATAAAACAAATGCCCTAAATTTCTAAGAACGATGAAGAATTAATCATCACCGGCTGTACTTGAGATAATTATAGAATTCAAGATCACCATGAATTCAAACTTGACGATAGAAATATTCATGGAGATCGACTCAATAATTCATGTATACCTGATAAGTTCGCCCCCACAACGAAGAGCGACGCCAGAAGGTCACCTTCGTGGAACTGTACAAGCACAATAACAGCAATATCGTAAATTTAGGATTAAAACCAAAATACTTCGCTAGAGCCTGAACTCACAGTACACATCATCATGGACCAGTACTCGACTGGGATCAATAAGGATTCTGCAAGGCAATAACACTATTGTAAGACCAAGTAGAAGTACAACTGGAAATAAGAAACAGAATGCAAGTGCAAACTCCCTGCGCAGAATGATACTGACCTTGCAACCGATTACACCAACCCGGCCGGCAACACCTTTCGGAAAAGCTTTGATTGGCACACGCTTTCCAAAGCCATCCTCTGTCACCATGAGTAACCAAGGAGCACTTGATTTCTTCGCTTTCCTGAATACGAAAGCATCCAGCAATATTAGAAAACCAGAAAAGTCGCAACTTCAGAACCAGTGACATTGTGAGGAACTGATCTCGACCTACAATGGCCAGAAATTACTGTACGACAAAAGGTTCCAATGCCTGCTTATAGTAGGCTAAGCAGTCACATCCTGAAATTGGAAACATCATAAGCCTAAACTGCAGTATTTATGCCTTAAAACTCCCCAACAGAAAGTAGGCAAGCTCATACAAAGCTTAACGAGACGGGAATAATTCACTGTCTTACGAGCGCATCAAGGAAGCTGGTACAATGTCCATGGCAGCTAACTTATCGTCCCCCCTCAAGCGCATAGCTCGTACACCCCTGGTCGCCCTTCCTCTTGCTCGCAGCTGTGCAAGAGAAAACATGAAAATATGATAAATTTAACAATGAATTGTAAATATTGTACCCAACAGCATGCGAACACCTCAACACCTCCAAGGGAAGTATACTGATAGAGCGAGCACAATAAAAGCACCCAGGGCTAAGAAACTACATGCTAAATTTGAAGTGATGCTTTAAGAATCGTAAATCTAATCACCTCTTGAAACTACTTACGCCAACACGCCATCTAAACTGAACATTTCACTCCATGCTCTCAAGAAGATACGCCTACATACAGCCCATGCTATGACCCGCACAGGAACAATGATCAAAGTCCTCAAAAAATTCAATATTAATCAGCACGAATAAAACTTTCCACAAATGTGCCAAAAACAAAGAGACTCCTACGAAACTCAAGCGTGATTAAAGAACCCCCAAAACATCGAAGGAAAAACCATACCTTGTCTTCATTACAACCCACGCATACAACCATGCCTCTCTGAGAAGCTAGTGCAACGGTATCTTCCTCAGCAGCATTTCTCACCCACTTCAACTCATCCCCAGGGGTCTGCGAAATTTCAAAACTATCAGACAAACCTTGGACATAATAGGACGAAGCTACTTAAACATTGAAAATCACAAAAAATTTGACAGCTCGGGGGAAGTACTGTCGAAATTCGTGCTGGGCTAAGATAAACACTGAAGGCCTTAAAATGATCTCCAGTAAGTAACGCACACGACGATATCATATATCCCCACATGTGCTCATAACGGAGAGTACTTTCTTAGGATTTGAAAACAAATACTTCGGATTAAAATGCACGTACCAGCTGGATGGCGACAATTCCTGTGGAGCGAATCGCAGCGAAGGAGGAGAGAGCAGTGCGTTTAATAAATCCACCAGTAGTTAGCATAACCAAGTACTGATCATCCGCAAAGTCACTCACAGGCTGCACAGATGTGATTCTTTCACCAGGTGGAAGTGGTACGATCTGTCAGGACATCATCCATGAATCAGTGACACAGATAGAACAACATGCAAATACAGGCATAAACCAGGACACAATGGTACAAATTCTACCTGATGCATACGGGTGTCTGCCAGAATAACTAAAAGAATTAGGGCACTAGAAGGAACGATTCCCACCTGGATAAGAGGGTTTCCTGCTGAAGTTCTTGAACATTCTGGTATCTGATATGCTCGAATTGAATACACAATGCCTCTCTCACTGCACCCATAGAAACAGGCAAACAAGTACAGATATAAAACATGTTGCAGTTCATTCAATATTTGGTCGCATCCAACACAGCAAACACAACAGTAACAAAAATTAATAGACAATGGTGAGATTAGTTTGATAGCTCAAATTCTCTTAAAAGATTTTGGTTCGAGACAGGGAATTATGACTTTATTATTCAAAGTAGCCCCATGCACCACCACTTGTCCTGATCAGACATACGCGCCAGACTCAACATATATGAGCAGATACCAACGCATACCATTGTGAGGACATAAAAATGAAGGGAGATCAGACCTAAAAAATAGAACATAATCATGAGTGCGGCATACAAAGAAGTCGGACATGGCATCGTTTGTCCTCATTTTGCCACCCGATTTGCCAGTAGTCCCACGATTTTGAGCTGAGAAGGTTCCAGCTGCCATACGCTTGATGTACCCCTTCTCACTGAGTGTCTGCATAGATTAAAAAAGGAACTTGTTTTTTAGATCAAGGGCTCAATTAAAAAAAACTCAAGACAACTTATGCAAGTTATTGTTTCACAGCAGAATACTTAAGATTAATTTCATAAAAACTATCAAAACAAAATCTTGCTCGGAATTTTCAACTTATATGATATGATACGTATGGCCAAATGATACCCAGTTGGAGTTCTGCCTCTGAGAATAAATTGCCCAGGTCTTAAATCTTTATGTAAACAATCAACAGGCAATGCAATTTACATGCCAGTTCCACTTTCTGTTGAACTAACAGAATTGTGAGAGAGTAAACTCACAACAATGGTCTCCTCATTGGCTATGACATCTATGTCATTAATCTCTCCATCGCGCCCTTCCTCAACCAGTGTCCGTCGTGGCGTTCCATATTCTTTTTTCAGTGCCAACGCCTCCTTCTCAATGACCTACACTCAAATCCAAAAAATACTATTCAGAAACTCCCTCACGAGCTCTTGTAAAAAGAAACTAACGATACTGAAACCAATTCCACTGACATAAATTCACAGCAAGAAATACATACTTCATGAGTTAAAATCGAAAAAAAAATATGCAACTAAAAATTAAAGGATATTTAAACTAGGACATGGAACTCCATTTACGTTGAGACACAAAATTGAAATCATGCTCATAAAGACAAACTTAGAAATCGTCACCTGAAGCACTCGCTGCTTGCTGTCTAGAAGCAGTTTTAGATCAGTAATCTCTGCATTCAAAGTCTCATGCTCATCCTTCAGCTTCCCACTCTGCAGAAGTTGCATCAACCTTGAGTTAGCACTGCAAGATAGAAAGAGAAAGAAAGAGAAGAGAAAACCGGAGTAGAATTACAATGATAAACCGATATTTACCTCAAGACTTGTAAGTCTTCGTAAGGGCATAGCTAACAACGCATCAGCTTGTGCATGCGTAACATTGAACCCTGCATTTCAGTATCTAAGAAATTAGTTTAATTCTTTGCAGGCTTTGATTTGGTTTACAATGAAGATTGAGCAGAACGTGAAGTAGAGAAAAGATCAAATAACAACTAACCTTTCTGCAACCCTTCGGAAGCCTCTGTACTATCCTTAGCACTACGAATGACTTTTACCACACCGTCCAAATTCGCCAGTCCAATCAATATTCCCTGCGAAATAAAACATGAAAAATCTGAGAAAATTTGAGTCACATAAGTGATGTTGAAAATTACAGGAGAGCTGAAAATCTAGAATCTGTCAGTCTCCGGAAATCTTTCTCAGAACATCGACACATAACAAACGAAATGACAAGTACTGCCAACTTTCCAAGGTGGACGTGCTTAGAAAGATGATGGGAATGGGAACCCGTCTAAACACAAAATATTGACAATAGAACCAATATCTAACCTGTAGACTGCAGCAAAGCAGAGAAAAGGGAGCTTACCTCTACAATATGATCACGATCCTTAGCACGCTTCAACTGAAATTTTGCACGCCTTTCAACAACTGAGCATCTGAACTCCAGAAATGTCTGCTCAATCATGAAACATGTATATGAGACAACCACGAGTCACTAGAATAACAAGCAGTCAAACTCAAACACATATCCCTCAAAGACAGGATCCCAAAAAATTCCCTAAACATTGACCAATACAAAAAAGTGAAACAAACATCATGAAGCACATGAATTTGAGTCTTTCAGATTTCTTTGGCCGAATGCCTGCATTCATGGTAACACATCATCCAGATGTAAATAAAAACCAGTTTCGATAAATTACCTCTAAAAAGTCTTTCAAGCCCATTACTTTCGGCTCACCATCGATGATTCTGAAACATATCAGAGAAAATCACAGGTAAGCATGAGGTCCAACAGAAAACTGTACCTCACAAGAGGCTATTCAAAGCTCCTGAGTACTACAGACAAATTCGCTCGAGTGAAATGGAGCGCCACTGTCTACATAGCATAGGTTTCTAAGATTGAACGTGCCAAGGGGTTCATAATCATGACCACATCCGCAGGGAAAGCACCAAGACAAATAGTTATAGAACAAATACCAACACTTACCCAACCATGTTGCAACTAAAACGTGACTGTAAAGTAGTATATTTGTACAAGTTGTTGAGAACCACCATGGGCATTGCTCCTCTTTTCACCTGTAATAGACATGATTGTCATTAACTTTTCAAGGGTTTTTGCAAAAAGGTATGTTGGCTTTAAGAACGATCAGCAGTAACTGAGATAAATGCAGTATTGCGTGGAATGACATTTTCGCAGCACATATGCAAGATAACTAAGTGTGGAAAGGACCCGCGTACGCTCCATGTAAGACCTAGTGACCAAGCAGTCGCGCCATTCGATTCCCAGACATGGGGGAGACACGACACCGATAAGAATGCCAGAAAACAAACTTAATCCTCAGATAGCTTCAAGATGCCTACCTCCACAACAATCCGCATCCCAGAGCGATCACTCTCATCTCTGATATCGCTCACACCCTCAAGGGTCTGAGATCTCAGCATGTCTACGTGTCAGTTGCTTAAAATTGTGCAACAAAATCAAAAACAATAACTTGTGCCCTTCGGTTACTTTAAAATACATGTCTCCAATAAACAGCAAGTGAACAACTAGCAACAGAAAGTCTACCTCAATGAGCTCTATGTATCTGCAAATAATGAAATTCACTTGCCACTTATAAATACATGGGTATTGTACTTCTCTTAAAAACACAATATAAAGCATCCAAGATGAATACGATACTAACAAATCAAGTACTGCACCTTGTTGTTTACGAGATCAGCGATTTTCTCGACAAGAGCTGCTTTGTTTGCTTGGTATGGAACCTGGTCACACAAACACCAGTTCAGTATTTACACATACGATCCCCCAATAGAGATGAAAATGAGAGAGCCTTCTTTGACAAATGGAAAAAAAAATGATGTCGCATGGAGAGTAAAATGTATCATACAAGATCATATGCAAATCACATGAAGTCAAAGTTGAACATTCTAGGCGAAAGTGAAATCGGAGAACCAACCTCAGAAATAATCACAGCAGATCTACTGTTCCTTCGGTCCAGCTGCTCAATTGACGCTTTACCTCTAACTGTCAACCGACCGTGCCCAGTCCGATAGGCCTCCAGTATTCTGCAATTCAGTCCTCAGGTATGAATATTTCTATCGTCAAATTATTGTGAAAATAATCGGAAGAACTGAAACAATATGCCACCAGTACAACCATTGCAACAACTACAAACGCCATCACGAGCACCAAATGATCGTCCAAGCACAAGTTATAATGCCCCCAAACACACACACACACACACACACACACACACACACACACACACAAAAAGACTCGCAAATACTGGGATGCAAATAATAATGATGCTGAGAAAATTTTATTTTCACAAAATCTTGAGATTTACTTAAGATACAGATAGAAAAAATATGAAGAGGACGTTTGGATATACCCATCGGTTCCAAGTATCTGCCCGCCGGTTGGGAAGTCCGGACCAGGCAAATGTTCCATCAACTCTTCTACCTGACCAATTTTGGGATACACCATGAAATGAAAAATGAAACACCTTCCCAAGACTAGATCAACATAAGACCACATTACATGCACAATGCTAAACTACCACATTCATCACAAAACAGAGCCAACATAAAGAATGAAACGCGCATATCAGCTTCAAGCCACTAATGAATTGGTACTAACTGATATCTAATACCAATTGTCAACCACGTCGATTGTGAGGAGACGATTGCATAAATAATGTCTGGACTACAAAAAGAAGACAAAGAACAATATGAACTCACTGAGGCGTTTGGATTGTGAATGAGTGCAATTAGTGCATCCACAACTTCTCCTAAGTTGTGTGGTGGAATATTTGTCGCCATCCCAACCTGCAAATCTTAACAAACAGTTCACTCAGCAAAGCATTCATAACCTCGCAACATAAGGTGAGTAACAATTACATAAGGTTCATATTAGAGCACATTGAACGAAGGAAAAAGAAAACTATGAACAATGACAATGATAGATATGCAGTCAAGCTCTAAACTATTGCAACCCCCAAGGTAAGAATAGAGAACATTACAGCAATTCCAGAAGCGCCATTCAGAAGAACATTGGGTAGCCGGGCTGGCAATACTGCTGGCTCGTCTTGCGAGCCATCAAAAGTCGGGATGAAGTCTACCTATTAGAAGCACAAACTAAAATAAATCTCCATATTACAGGTACATGATTCAGTACCAATTCTTCTAAAGAGGCAAATAGCAAAGTCTGAGGTTGAACCATTCTATCATGGCGAGTCCGTATTCTAATAATCTCAAAGATTTCAAGACCACTCTATGGAAAGTAATAAAAATCTCATGAAGTACGCAACGCATCTGTACATAACAAACATGCACGGCAGCAGAAAGGAAATGCAGACCCCACGATAAGCTCAACAGATTGATTGTACTACATCACAGTAATCCATAAACTGCATGAGAGATCAAAGCCTAGAGTTAATGAGAGAAAATTATTAAATAAAGCAGCGAATGTCATACCGTGTTCAGTTCTAGATCTGCCAGCAGCATTGCCTCTGAAAGTGCCTGGTAAAATGATGTGCACGAATCTTGTTAGTGTCTCTTCAAAGGAAAATCTTCAAAGAAATTTGAGGTAGAACTTGCATTCAGATAAAACCGAAAGCACGAGAAGGTATAATGGGCAACCAAAGGTTCAGAATCACACTGCGTGTACCACATGATTAGCGAGCTTAATGCATCATAGCTTACAGATGCTGACGGGCACTCAAATACTTACTTGAAGGCGACACTCTGTGTACCGCATGGCAGCAGCAGGATCACCATCCATAGATCCAAAATTACCGTGACCATTAACGAGTGGAGATCTCAACGAAAAATCCTGCTTAACAGAATACATACAACAAATTAAGATTGCAAACCTCGACCTATGATTTTAATAATAATTCAATTTGACTGTCAAAAGCTCTTTCCGGATCCATATGACAGCAACCCGTGTGATACAAGGTTTCCACAGTGCATAGAACCAGAACAAATTTGCGAAGATCAAGAACTCAATATCTGAGATCCATTCTAAAATCCTAATCTGGAAACTACAGCAATATAGAAATGGGTTAAGAATAAGACCTGTGCCATCCGAACAAGGGCATCGTAAACTGCAGTATCTCCATGAGGATGGAACTTACCAAGCACCTGTAGAATTGCATAAGCTCAGCGCATTTAAAATCTGGCACTTGAAAGTCTACTAGCATCTTCCAAACCACAAGAAACACTATTTGAAAAAGATGCCGGCACAGACTAATAAACAAACATACAAATGTACTACTAGTACACAGCAATTACAAAATTTTAATAAATTCAGCGCAACTGCAAACAGAAAAGATGATCTGGCAACCGTCCCGCAGCAGTTTCACCAGTGCAGCTGAACACTTCTTGATGAAGCGGCTCAGTAAATTAAGTCACTAAACTCGACCAAAGCGCCAGCGTCTATTACATTTCTAGAATTGCACACAAATCACCTCAAGTAATCCACTATAAGTCAATCCCTTGCCAAGTAGGCGCACCATTAAAAAGGATACTTACCTCTCCAACCACACGAGCACACTTCTTGAAGGGTTTTCTGGATGAAAGACCCAGCTCGTGCATAGCATATCTTGAGGAACAAGATAAAACGAAACACAAATCAGAATCACAGAGGTATAAGAACCATTTTAAAAGAAATTTATCGAGATAAAAAGTGTTTGACACATCTTGAAACGAAATAATCTTGAAAAAGAATCAAGTTCACCACCTCAATATTGACTCGAATAACTTCCCAAAGGAAAAAAAAAATGCTCACAAAATGCGTCGGTGCACAGGCTTCAAGCCATCTCGACAATCCGGAAGAGCCCGTCCCACAATGACTGACATTGCATACGCCAAGTATGACTCAGAGGCCTCCTTATGAAGCTCCATCGGAACAATGCGTGCATCCTGAGGTCGATTATCCTCCGCTCCAATCCGGGACCTGCCATTACTATCATCATCAGATTTGATGTCCTCATCGGATGAATCCTCCGCTGCCCCATTCTCGGACTCAAATGCTGACGACTCCTCTCCTGACTTGCGAGCTTCTGATTCATCAATTCAAATTCTAGCATATCAGTTGTGATCTGTAAATACTAAGAATCCGTTCTCCAAGAAACTGCATAGAAAACTTGAAAAGCACATCCACACCAAAGCATTCCCGGAAACAGAATAAAGCCGTATTATTCCAGTCGACAATTTCTAGTTCAGTAATAATTTGAACGATTTTTAACGTTTTTCTAACTTTCTATATGTACTTATAGCTTAAGAACAGAGTCTTTGAACAGAATCGAAAAAAATGCAGGGCCAAACAGGAGCTCTTCCAAGAAAATGAGTCCATTTTACATTTTCATTTTCATTCGCAAGCTGTACCTGCAACTAAGGTATCGTCTTTTGCGTCACCATCACGTCTCCAAACAGAGAACAGTCTCCCGCTCCCAAACGATGCTCTAGGCCAAACAAAATAATCTCTTTCCACGCGCCTTAAATATTCCGGAGTAGTACCACGGGAACTGGAAAGGAAATGTGCGCTTAGAGGAGCAGGTAAAACCCTACATGAGCTTCGAATATGAAGGGATGAGATTCGTAACGGAGAGCACTGGATGGGCATAAAGGCCCGCGAGGAAATGCCGGCCATGAAGGATTGCGAAGTGTTCCGAAAGCCTGCCGCTGCTAGAGCACTTCGGTACAGCTGAATGGCTTGTCGTTGCACCATGCCAGTACTCTCCATCGCTCATCCAGGGCGCAAACTCCGCATGACGAAACCCTAAACACAATGCTCTACAAATGAGCTCCAGCATATCAAACTAGGGCACATCCAAGAATTCGAGGATGTCGTTCTCTACAAAAATCATTACAAAGATCCACAGTTCTGTTTAGAAAAGACCATACAGCTTAAATCTGCTAGGAAGTCCCGGAAAAATGCCAACGACATTCAGGATTGGAAAAATTGCGAATCGAACTTAATGATGACGATTGCTCACCTTCTTGCGGTCCGGACAGATACAGCGAAGAGATGAGGGCCTAGCATCGGAAGCCAGGGTTCAGGGTTTAAGCCCGGTGACCCAAGACCGAGGGACGGACGCCAGGGGTATTGGCACTGGTGTTCTATCTCCGCGAAACATTCCGTTATCCAGAACGAAACTTCTCTTCCAAGGCACTTTGCGTGTATATCGTCGATACCATATTAACCTTTTGACCCTTCGAGGACCAAGGACATTTTTCTGTCCTTTGGAGGGTCAACTACTAGTCTAGACCATGCACACATTGAAGAATGGTTGATTTTCATTTTTTTTATGTGCAACTTCATTGATACTATATCTACATCATTGAGTTTAACTCTTAAAGGACATACAAGTGACTTTGGAAATCATCCCTTTAGTTACCGTGTCAATCATTCGCTTAAAAAATTGCAAAAGTACTCATTGGAAGTCAAACTACTGTAGAAGACCTCCCCTTTTCACAACAAAATTCTAAGGATGAATAGTTGCACTTCCATCCTACTAGAAGGATTCTTTGTCATCCATCCATGCCAAACATCCTCCTCTACGTTTAAGGGTTAAGACATTTTAGTTATTTTTTGGTTTTACATGGGGTAGCTTATGAAAAGAATGGTACACTATTCAATGTATTTCAACACATTGAGCTTTTGTTTTTTAGATCTTGATTTTGACATTCAAAACCATTTCTTTTGCTCCTAAACAAAACTAACAAAATGAAGCTTCTGAAGTGATGTTTCTTTTCCACTTGGAAATTTTGAAAAAATTCTTAAAACAAGCATTGAACTAAAGTTTGAAGTTTAAAACCTATAATTATGTTTTTGAATATGGAATGATACAAAAAAATTCTTTATACCACAATAGTCTACACTATAATGTACCCCTATTCTAGAGATTTTAGATTTTTTGACCTTAATTTGTTGATAATATGAATTTTCTTCATTTTTTCTTAAACAAAATTTATGATAATTTGACATTTCTCCAAAAAAATTGAAAAATTTATGACAAATATTAGACATGTTACTTCATCTCAAAAAATAAAGCCAAAAAATTCACTCAAAAATAGTGAATAAATAAAGGAGATTGACTAAGGGACTTTCAAATTTGACTACATGGTCATAGAAGATCAAAGAATCATATGTAAGCTTAGGGGATAAAGGCCAAAGAATGTCTTGAAATTCAATAGATCTACACAAGATTTCCTATGGATTTCTATGTATTTAGATCTACACAAGAATGTCTTGAAATTCAATAGATTCGATGAAAAATTCAACGTCTTTTAGTCTTTGACCCAATCAACTTCAAATGGCTATAAAAGTTCAATTTTCAAATTTTTTTGATTTGGAAAGTAGAAAATAATTAAAGTAGACTTCATGTGCTTCATTTTGTTAGTTATTATCAAACAAAAGAAAGCATTTTCAAGTCTAAAGTCAAATTTGAATTAAAGGAAATTGATCATCGAGAACAAATGAATAAAACAAAAGGGACTACTAGTGTGGGATAGAGGAAGTATATGATAGTGACAAAAGTTTATATTCATACTAAACTAGAGCCATTGACACATGGGACTTCTAATTTGGATCATTCTTGGATGTCTTCCATTTCTCAAATGCTATAAAATATCTTGTATTTTACACCCATGATGAGTATTATTCCCTCCATTCTATAATATCAAGTAATCATTTTTGTAGCAATGAAAGTATTAAAGGATTAGCTGATTGGGCAACAAATTTTTAATGTACAATGTGCCCTTTCAAGCACTAAATATGCAAATGTGGCTATTAATAGAAATTAAAAGAAGATTAAAAAATAAGAGGTTGCAATAAACGCAAAGTGCCTCACATAAATAAGGATAGACTTTTAGAAAGCAACTAATATTATGGAACAAAGGGAATAGATAGTAAAGTGATAATTCATAGTCTATAGTGATGCTAGCATGTGAGTGTAGAAATGCAAGCCTATGAGCTTTGAACATATGTATAAGTAGATACTCTATAGCCATTGAAGATGCTTATAGTATAAACACCTATAATATAGGTATTTATAACATAGGTACACTATAATCATGGAATTTTTTTATAATAGAGAAACTTATAACATAGGTGTATAGACTTATATGTTCATGTGCTTATAATTCTAGGCTCACATGATAGCAATTGTGAGTCCCTATTCACCATGTAATATAAATGCTTGATATTTAACCCTTAAACGTCGAGGAGGACGTTTGGTGTCCGATGGATGATAGGGAATCCTTGTAGTAGGATAGAAGTGCAACTATTCATCTTCAAAATTTTGTTGTACAAAGGGGAGGTCTTTTATATCAATTTGACTTCCAATGAGTGCTTTTGCTATTTCTAAAGCCCATGATGCATACAGTAATGAAAAGGGATGATTTCCAAGGTCACCCCTTTATCCTTTAAAGGTCAAAGGGTCAATAAAAATATCCGTTTTTTAAAATCTTGATCTAGAATTATAATGCATTGTATTTCCTTTTTGATTGGACCACTTGTTTATTTCATTCTCTTGTAGCTAAGCAACTTGTGGGTAGTATTTTTGAGGGGTTAGTATTTTGTTTGAAGAAATTTATAGTGGCGTTCCAAAAAAATTGTTATAAAAATTATTAGACCATTCTAAACCATATTGAATGCAATGCTTTTGAGTAGTATTAAGGTGTGAAAATTTTACATAATGCATATTGAGGTGAAAAACATAACAAAATGAATTAATATTATTTTCAAATATAGCAATCCACCCAAGAGATCATGATTTTATATTCTCTCTAACAAGATTGTCCATCAATTGAAGTTTGCTTGATGCATATTAAAAAATTGGAGCTTAAAAGAGTGCCTCCTTCTTTTGTCATTAAGTTTGACTTGAATGCATCTTAAAGTGGTCATAGTATTATATTCCATTCCATTTTGACAAAATCAAATCATATATTTCTCCGATGCAATTGAGGTATTTTTTCAAAGAAGTGATAAAGCAATATACAACTATGAACGTTCAATGACATTCCAAAAGAATAAGTAGGAATATCTTATGGTATATTGTCAAGTATCTAACATTTAGAACACTAACCTTTAGAATCCTTAGATCCAAATTGTGTTTTTTAATTCCTCAATTTTTGAGATTTGACTTTTGACTTGTTTGCACATGCAAATTAACATTTTGAATGCACAATTCAAATACAAAATTTGGGAGTATAATTTGAGCGCACATGTGAATCTAGATGCATTTTTAGTGAATTATCAAGTGTTTTGACCTCAAAAATTCAATTCTTTTAATTATTGAAAGACTAGTGAGGGATTACTTTTGGCAATTTTTTTTTCACTTGAGCCCATGGCACTTCAATCATCAATCCAAATCCAAATTTTCTTGTGTCTCTATTTTAGTGACTTTTATGTGCTTTCATTACCCCATTACCCTATAAATGATTGATGTCTAAAAATCACTTAAAACTCAAGCAATTCAAATTACTCTTTAGCAGTTTACGCATTTAAACCACAAGTAGAAAATAGTTGTAAAAACAAAGAGAAACTTAAGTTATTATTAATGATGAGGATGACTATAATTACTTAAACATGAGTCCCAAATAATTCTTCCATTTCTTCCATGGAATGTGTGGGTCTTTGGAAGTTTTGGTATTGTACCCATCTATGAGTGTCAACCAAAAATAATTTTAAAAAATAGATGCAGGAATGTCAAGGAAATTATTATTTTGAAAATTTCTTCTTTTGTATGGTGAAAACATTTATTTTGAAGAAATATCCCTATTTTAAGCATCTACCAAATTTGTTTTCCCAAAACTTTAATTAAGTATTTCGGCTTGTGAAGTGCCGATCCTGATAGCTATGTACAACATCTAGCAAACTCAACAAATAAGCTCACATAGATGATTTTTTTTAATCCAACCCACACTCGAGGAGGGGTACGCGTCCTTGTGTTTGACAAATTGACTGCTTTCGCAAGTTGCATTACAATGTGGAATGGCCAACAAGAGGGGATTGTACAGAATTGTTTGCAAGGGTTCATGCGCTCATGATGCCCAAGTTAATGACCATTTTCATGAGAATCGTACTCGGACAGGCTGGGGCAAGATATGCTCACTGTCTTGCACCTAATCCAGGCCACCTTAACTTTGTTCATGGTCTACGTTGCAGTTTCAATGGCTCTCGTTGCATTTGGGTAAATAGCCTTTAGTACGGTACCATTGGCACTTGGCAGGTGATATGGATTTTTGTCATAGTAAGTTAACAGTAAACAAAAAAAAAAGACTAAATTTTTTTTGCAACTTTGGGTTCTGTCATTACATTTTTCAATTTAACTTACTGAAAATCAGTTGTTACTCACAATGCCTCTCTTGGAAAATCAACCACTATAAGAGAGGGCTCTAAAACAGTGTGGGCATTTTCAACTGTCCAGTAGGAGGTTGTAAAATGGATACCTGATTGTGGGAAAATGGACTCTTGATCACATCAGAGCATGATAAGATTTGGTTTATACTTCTTCAATGGATGATTTAAGAGCCACAGTGGGTTCTTTCCTAACTATAGGAGAGGGCTCTAAAACCAACCGGGCATTTTTCAACCATCCAGTAGGGGCTCTGAAATGGACATGTGAATTGTGGAAAATGAAAATGTGAATTACACTGGAACTTGATGAGATTTGTTTTAACTTCTTCAATGGATGGTTTAAGAGCCACATGGGTTCATTTCTAACTAAGTGGTTAGGTGTCTACTAATCTAATTTAAAATTAGAATTTGTTATTCAACTACCTTCTTACAAGCATTGAAAAATCTGAAATAATGATTAAATCAAGCATTCATTTCAGATTTAGAAAGGGATGCTTTTAGAAACCATTTCAATTGCTTTATACATGTTGCAATGCTAGTTTTCGAACAAGGCCTGATTTTTTTTCAAACTATGCATGGATGGGTTTCTAAGGGCCTATGATCACAAGTAGGGACCTACAGCAGATTGTGTTCAAAAATTTGTAACTAATTCAATAATGCTTCAAAAAATATGAAACAACTTGAGTTAGATTCCTCATCTATTTTTCTTTGCCTAAAAAATAAACTAAAAATACTTCCATCTGAGGAGATACATGAAAAAGGCAGATCAGTGCTTAGATGGTGGCTTTTTCAGCCTCTTACCTTAATTGGATAGGTGTCTATTAATTTTATTCAAAATAAAAATCAGTTGTTCAACTACCTTCTTACAAAGGTTAAAAAATCTAAAATAATGATTGATTCAAGCATTCATTTCAGTTTTAGAAAAGGTCGCTCATAGAAACCATATCTGTTACTTTTTACATGTTGCAATGCTAGTTTTCGAACAAAACCATATTTTTTTTCGAAACCAAGCATGTGTGGTTTTTCAAGGCCTAGGAATCACAAATAGGGACCTATGCCAGATTTCGTTTGAAAATTCATAACTAATTCCACAAAGCTCTAAAAAATATGAAACGACTTGGATTAGATGCCAATTCTCCTTGTCTATGAAGGAAAATTCACTGAAAAATATTTTGAGAGGTTTCACCTGCCTAAAATTCAGTTCCAGTGCTTAGATGGTTGGTTTATGGACCTTCTACCTTAGATTGAGGAGCAGTTTGCAAGCTAGGAGGGACAAATTATATATATATATATATATATATATATATATATATATAAAGTAATTTTTAAATTTATTATGTACCTTTGTGATCAAATTCATAGAAAAGAGAATTACATGGTTTTGCACTAGAATGTGACTAAGTTGTATGGACAATGCTCAACAATTGTCATTTCTTTTGCAATGAGTTAGAAACAAAAAAAGAAAAAAGAAAACTATATATGGAATTCAATGTAATAAAATCGTAAAGACTATTGTAAGATTGTGTAGAAAGAATTTCACCACCATTTGCCTTCAGGTGTTATAAGATATTGGAAATCAAAGTGAAGGAAAAAATTCTTACAATAGCCTCTTTCCACCTTCACCTCTCTATTAGTTCCCTCCTCAAGTTGCCCTATACTATTGGGTCTCATGAATTTTACTTAGAACACTTAAAAGATTAAAAAAATTATGTTCTTAAGTAGATTGTTGAAGTTTGTATTGGCAAAAAATACAAGGATTTTTGTTGTCTTGGTAGTTATGGCATCCTTTGGACAAAAGAACATCCAATCTCAATTTTAAACTTCATTTTTAAAAAACTAGGGGATTTGAATTAGATTCCTTACTACCACATGGTTGCCACTAAATTTGACATTTTCCAATTCTATATTAGTTATTAGCAATTTAATTTTTCTCTTGTCTTGAATGTCCTCCTACGATATTTAATGATTATTTAAAGAATGAAAAAAAGGTTATTTTGAGGGGTTTTTTTTCTCTAAATTCTCAATTTAGTTTTATAACAAAACAAATAAATTCATAGAGTTGGCTTCAATCCATTAAGTATTGAATGTATGAGTTTTTTTTTAGGGGTGGGTCTAGAAAAAATAGGTAAGCTTGGTAATTATATTACCATGCGATACAAAACCAAATTAAAAAGAAGAGCACCAATACATTTCTTTCCCATTGTCAATAAGTGAGGTCCCTCAAAATCAATAAAAGAATACATGTCCATTGAAGAATAAGAAGCCCAAAAAAGGCATGTTGGTCAAAATGGAAAGACAATTGAAGTCTAATGTGTCACAAAGCAAGAGAAACTTATTACATGTTGTTTAGATTGAGTAGTCTAAATCAATTGGTGTAGAGAACATAAGTCTCCACTCTTGGTTGTTGTCTAGGATATTGATTTTTCTAATTTAATACTAGAAAGTTTCTCACTTCATAGGCTTTAGAAATGGAAACATCTTCTTTAAAATTTAAAATTTGAATTTTTAACAAATTTATGTATCAAAATACATAAATTTTCTTTAATTGCTCTTGAAATTTTGTAGCAATTCTCAGTGGTGTAGGTGACTATTTAAGGTCCAAATGTAGATTAAAAGACAAACAAAACAACTCAAATTTATCACACTTCAGTTATGAGAATTTAATCGTGGATTTCATGGATCCTCAATTGGAATCTATATTTGTCAATATAATAAATATATTTATGAATACAAAAGATGTCACTAACTAAACCACTCGAATCGGCTCAAAATTTTAGAAAACTGCTCTATACGTGTATATAATAGTGTAAAAAATCATGGTGTAACAAAAAAACTAGTGTCTTTCTATAATTTAAATTGTCAGTGTCCATATTGGGTATTTTGATATGATTCTTCAGTTCAAAATGCTAAACTTTCCAAAAATTGGATGAGGAAATTTCTCCTTTCCATCTTGTAGAGGTCTATGAAGTCATCTAATGGCCCAAAATTGGTGTTGTGGCTTAAAATGGAAGCTTAAATATAAGACCCTTTGTCCTACCATAATGAAAAACTAGACCAATGAATTTTTTCCCTCGTTTTTAGAAAGTTTGGTTATGAAATTCAACTTGAATTGTGCTACTTCATGTTTGTTCTCGTTTATAGTTGTTTTTTTCTATTTTATTTTACCACAAAAACAAATTATAGATTAATGACCTTGTTTCAATTTGTAAATACTAAGAATTGTTTTTGTGGCCATGGTGTGAGAATATATTTGTCAAAGAAAGAAGATGCTAAATAGCCAAACAATCTTGAATGTCTTGAATTTTATGATATTAGCATGGGAGCCTATACATGAGTAGGTACTCTATAACAACTGAAGGTGCCTATAATATACAAACTTATAACATATGAATCCTATAACCATAGAAGGTACTTATAACATAGGTACCTAAAATATAAATACTCTATAATCATGGAAGGTGCTTATAACATAGGTACCTAAAATATAAATACTCTATAATCATGGAAGGTGCTTATAACATAGGTACCTAAAATATAAATACTCTACAATCATGGAAGGTGCTTATAACATAGGTACCTACAACATAGGTATCCTACAACATAGGTATCCTACAACATAGGTATCCTACAACATAGGTATCCTACAACATAGGTATCCTACAACATAGGTATCCTACAACATAGGTATCCTACAACATAGGTATCCTACAACATAGGTATCCTACAACATAGGTATCCTACAACATAGGTATCCTACAACATAGGTATCCTACAACATAGGTATCCTACAACATAGGTATCCTACAACATAGGTATCCTACAACATAGGTATCCTACAACATAGGTATCCTACAACATAGGTATCCTACAACATAGGTATCCTACAACATAGGTATCCTACAACATAGGTATCCTACAACATAGGTATCCTACAACATAGGTATCCTACAACATAGGTATCCTACAACATAGGTATCCTACAACATAGGTATCCTACAACATAGGTATCCTACAACATAGGTATCCTACAACATAGGTATCCTACAACATAGGTATCCTACAACATAGGTATCCTACAACATAGGTATCCTACAACATAGGTATCCTACAACATAGGTATCCTACAACATAGGTATCCTACAACATAGGTATCCTACAACATAGGTATCCTACAACATAGGTATCCTACAACATAGGTATCCTACAACATAGGTATCCTACAACATAGGTATCCTACAACATAGGTATCCTACAACATAGGTATCCTACAACATAGGTATCCTACAACATAGGTATCCTACAACATAGGTATCCTACAACATAGGTATCCTACAACATAGGTATCCTACAACATAGGTATCCTACAACATAGGTATCCTACAACATAGGTATCCTACAACATAGGTATCCTACAACATAGGTATCCTACAACATAGGTATCCTACAACATAGGTATCCTACAACATAGGTATCCTACAACATAGGTATCCTACAACATAGGTATCCTACAACATAGGTATCCTACAACATAGGTATCCTACAACATAGGTATCCTACAACATAGGTATCCTACAACATAGGTATCCTACAACATAGGTATCCTACAACATAGGTATCCTACAACATAGGTATCCTACAACATAGGTATCCTACAACATAGGTATCCTACAACATAGGTATCCTACAACATAGGTATCCTACAACATAGGTATCCTACAACATAGATATTCTATAACATAGATATTCTATAACATAGATATTCTATAACATAGATATTCTATAACATAGATATTCTATAACATAGATATTCTATAACATAGATATTCTATAACATAGATATTCTATAACCATAGATATTCTATAACCATAGATATTCTATAACCATAGATATTCTATAACCATAGATATTCTATAACCATAGATATTCTATAACCATAGATATTCTATAACCATAGATATTCTATAACCATAGATATTCTATAACCATAGATATTCTATAACCATAGATATTCTATAACCATAGATATTCTATAACCATAGAAAGTGCCCTATAACTTAGGTGCCTAGGCTCACATGCTAACAACCCTTCACTTGCACTATACCAAAATCTTCACCAAAAAACCCATCTAAAGGCTACAAGATTCCTAACTTATAGAATTCATTCATTGTAATGATAGATGTTGTATGGACTCAATCAATTAAAATATTAAACACGTCGACTACTTATACAAGATATACAAAATCATGGTTGGAACATACGACCATTAAGATTCATCATTGCACTAATGAGAGGTACCATCCAATCATCCATATCACATCTTTCCAAACATCAAGATAAATTTGAACTACTATTCTCGATGATTAAAATACATACTCAACAATATTTTTAACATGTTCATCAAATATTTCCACATACCATTTCACTCCCTAAATCTAAATGCAAAAATAACAAACCTTTACCCCTTTTCTTATAAATAATTTTAAAATCATAACAACGTTCTACGTACCTAAATTCTCTCTCTCTATATATCACTCATTGCATTCCTACTTACTATCAATATAAATACATAATAAAGATTTTGCAATTATAATTTTAATTGAACACCTCAAATAAAACCTCACCCAACATTACTCACAAAGCATTCTTCATAAATCAATTGTTTTTGGTAGGTACCATATAAGGTAGGAATACCATAAATGGCACCCCTCCCCCTAATGGCACAATAGGGTGTTCTAAAACCAACAATAGCTAGCTTTGATGTTGATTTGAAAAGATTTGATTTGCTGAAATTTGATTGGCTTAGACTTTATTAGGAACAAGTTCTAAGGAAAACCGTTTAGGTGAAGCTATGAGACAAGAATGGGGTCCATACGAGAAATCCACATTTATATTCACGAAGATTTTATTTATTTATTTATTATTATTATTATTATTATTATTATTATTATTATTATTATTATTATTATTATTTGCATTCTTCCTCATCCTTATTTGTGCACACATTGAGCTGAATTTCTCAATGAATTTTCCATATCTTATAGGTTGAAATGTTTATTTTAACTGTTTATGGTATTCCTACTACCTTGAGGTAAACTATCCCCATTACGGAATAAATGGGAGCAAGCCCGTCGTGGATAAAGTTTTAATGGTGGTGTACATTTCAAAACTTGAATGTACACCACCATTAGAATTTCTGCCCACAATGGGCTTGCTCCCATTTATTCCGTAATGGGGGTAGAGTTTACCTTAGTCTCCCTCCTAGCAAAGATGGGAGCAAAGATACGTAAGGGGAAGGCACCCATTCTTGATCAAGACCTAATAACCAACTTATATAGATTGACTTGTTTCCAACCATAGCTAGAATGTTTTTTTTTTCCTTCTTTTCAAAATCGGGACTAATAGATCAATGACACATGTTCCAAAGTAGCGAGTAAGAAAGCAAGAAGCATTTAGTAAGACTGCAATTTTTCAGTGATCGGAATTGGAAGAGTAGAGATTGGCAGTGGGATCAGAGCACTTTTGCCTTTCCAAATTCACAATTCAAGTGATAAAATTACCAAAGTTTGTGCAATCCCTGTCATTTCTATCCTTCTACCTCTGAAAATATTTGCTTCCCCCTGCACCACTATTCCAAATCATATTCAGAATTGCTTATTATTCAGTCGGTTATGGGTGGCTCTCCCTTAGTCTTGGTATGGTCCGACCAGCCTTTGGTCTTGGCACCGGTAGGACCCAAACTGAAACACTCTTTAATTTACGCCACCCTCGCCAATAGGTTGGAGTTTTTTCTTTCTGTCTTCCTTCTTTCTCGAAGTGCTATGCTATGGAAGCTGGCACAACCTGTTCCTTGTTGTTGTCCATGTTTTGCTTTTGGGGGTCAAAGAAGGCATGATGGAAAGCCAAGGGGGGGTCCGGGGTCCGGTCTGGGGTCCAGGGGAGGGAGGGATTCTGTGCAAGCAGAAAACTGCACGAAGAAAAGACACACTCAAAGTCAGCCCAATAAAGAAGGAGAATGACACCCTCAAATTATTTCAGTTAACAAGTCACTACTTAACTTACTAAGTTACTGGAGACCCTGTCTGTCTGTCTGTCTGTCTGTCTGTCTGATACAGTACTGTAGTGAGCTCCGTATAACTTAAGCTTATTATTATTGAGCTTCACATTGGGTGTCCACAACTATGATAAAGCTAACTTTTTCCATGCCAGACAGTCGTTGAAATTGAAAATTGAAAATTGAAATATGAAAAGACAGGGCAAAGTCAGCCCAATAAAGAAGGAGAATGACACTGGGAGAGAGACTATTTCAGACACGGCAACGTCGGTGGTACCTTACCTTGAAGGTGAGCTATAAGGTAGAACTACCCATTACCACCCTGATTCGCAATCTGACTAGATTGGAGCCAACTCTAGGAAAGACACATATTTTTAGAGGTCTGCTTTTGTTTCAGGAGTCAAACCCAAGTGGAATTATAATTTTCCAATAAAAATTGTAGTTTCTGTGAATTTCTGAAGTGAAATTGCAAAACCACCACTAGACTGGATTCATAAACGTCCTCTTACAACTCAATACCGCTTTCCAATGTATCTAATAGCACTTGAAGGTCCACCAATCATTAATTGACATGTTGTCTTTTAATAGCATTAATGAACTACTCTTGTTAGAATTTGAAGCGAATTTGCATGTTTTTATGACGGAATTGGGACAAAGCCATAGACAATGGAATTGAATCACTGACGGAATTGGGCAGTTCTACCTTATGTAAGTTATACGCTTCAAATCAACATGGACCAAAATGTGGCACCTAAGGTCTGTTGGGACCAAAAAGGGACACAAAAACTTATTAGATTTTAATTACTGAAGATGTACACAATCGAAATAGGAGAGAGAGTCTATGAGAGTTTAGTATTGAATGGCTTTTACTATGTCACTTAGAGAGATAATAATTTGGAAATTCATTATTCATTCATCGAGCGTCCAAATAATATATGCGAGAGTGTGGTGGAGCCCTCTTTCAATTGTTAAGGAAAGGAAAGGAAATTAACGCATAAACGACGAGGAAGACGTTTTTCGACCAATGAATGACAAAGAATCTCTCCATGTGGGACAAAAGTGCAACTATTCATCCTCCAAATTTTGTGTGAAAAGGGAATGTCTTCTACAATAGTTTGACTTCCAATGAGTGTTTTTTGCATTTTTTTAAGCCAACCATTCTCATGGTTGCAAAATAGTTGATTTCCACGGTGACGAACTCGTCATTTAAGGATTATTAATGTTTAACAATAGTACTTTGTTTACTTGTTATTTAGTGACAATTTTTAGGTGTACAATACCATGTACTGAGCTTAAGATTGTGATTCAACTTTTGATTTTCATGCCATTGTTGAAATTGGCCACTTCACCCTAGCCAATGACATGAAACTGAACTTCAAATTCATTTTCTTTGTATATGTTGAAGCAATTTTTTTGCACCCTAGTGTTAAAAAGAATGCCAAAAAAGAGTATCAAAATGATTGTGAATATCAAGAAACCTTATTTTCCAATACTTTTGTCCTAAAGAATTTTCTTTTGGGTAAATCTAAAGTTTAGATTTCAAAAAAACATTTTAAAATTTTAAAATTCTTTATTGTCATTTATATTAGAATCTAGACTTAATAAACTTCATTTTTGAAAGTGCATTCTTTTAGATACTTAATTTTTTTCTTAAGGTTAAGTAGGAGGCTCATAGCTTAGCTATAAAGGTTGAGTACAAAGGACATAATATGATCCCCAAATTCTTTGGGGATGTTGCAAATTTAAAGTAACATTTATTGTTGGATTTTGAGAAATGACATGTACATATTTTTAATGTTTTGTATAGTTCACTTGGTTTAAATAGGCTATTTTACACCTTCACATTTGAATATATATCATGCAAAGTTGTTATAATCTATTGATTCAACTGGGAATACTTTCCACAATTAATTTTGTGCATGCTAGATAGACTAATCTTACTTTCATACAATTTTGGTTTTAAAATTCCAAGTACATCATAACTCATAAGCAAAAGAAATTTAGAGAGGGTTTACTAATTTGTAACCAATGTTCTTAAGATGTTGCTAAGACGAGAGATACATGACAAAATCCTTTTTTGAAAATTTTGCATGTTTTTTATTATATCTTTTTACAAATATTTTATTTACCTCAATTCCATCAAATTGGGCATAGAGGAAATTTTCCTTTAAACAATTCAAATATTATTTTGAATGAGTGAGAAATAATTTAGATGAAACATTGTCATGTAACCCTTTGTTCATGTCCCAATCTTGTATGGACCAACCTTTTGGGGGTAGGGGGCACTATGGGGTTAGATTGCACCATTTCAAAACAAATCTCCACTTTTCATCAAATAAAAATAGTCTTTTTCCACTATAAATTTTCCATTTCTATTTAAAATGTGGATATTTTTTGGTCCCAAAGCTAGATGAATGTAGAAATATAGTGCTTCTCCAATTTGAAGTGATGGCCATCCTGTCACTTTTTCAAAAAGTCAAAAAGAAAAAAGCCTTCGTATCATGTGGACTTGTTAGGAGAGATCTATGGACTTGGGAGAATCTATGGACTTGAGATGGCTCTAAGGTAGCTAACCCATTCTTGACCCACCCACCCACCCCATTTTCATCCTATAGACCGCTCTATTTTTGTGAAGTTGTAGTGTAGTTCAAAGAGCAGTTGTGGCGCATTATGATTGGTTGCAATGTTGTCAATATTGCAACCAACCGGTGATCAATTTAGCAATCAGCCTATGGTTAGAAATTGAAAGTTCTATAACGTACACCATTGAAGGTTGAAGAGGATCTTCCACTGAAAAAATTCATAGTAATTTCGTTATGTGCAATAAAATTCTGAAAAACATGCGATCCTTCCAAATTCTATTTCTGTACATGTGAAAAATTTGGCAGTCCCAAAACCTGTGCTCCAAATATGCGTGGAAGGGTTGAGCCGTGCCGTGAATCGGAAATTCGGAATCAGTCAAGCGAATAAAAACATGCAATGACGGAGTCTGACTGACAGAGAGAGAGACGGGTGACACAACACTGACACCACACACCACGCTAATTTACCTTACTGGAACCCACCCTGGGCTCCAAAAGGAAACAAAAAGCCCAAGCTTTGATAAGAAGGTACGTATCTTATCAATTGGAAAAAAAATTGGAAGGGCATGAATTTGAATTTGAACTAGACGTGTCATGGATCACACAGGAAAAGAAAAAAACCAAACCAGCAATATCACTCATGGATCAAAAGATTACAGGGTTTCACTAAGAGGGTGATAAAATTGGACTTGAAGTCTTTTGATCCTCTTTTTACATGTCAAATCTAAGATTGAGGTCATGAAAAAAAATACGAGGTTCACCCTGTCTAGAACACAAGGTTGGTCATCGTGGAAATCATACTTTGCTTGCAAAAAACAAGAGCATTTATTGGAAGTCAAACCTTCCCCTTTTCATACAAAATTTGAAGGATGAACATTTGTACTATTCAATTGTGTCTTATGTAGAAGGATTCTTTGTCATCCATCGGGCACTTTTAAAATGCCATATTGTTACAAGTTAAAGGACATAATATGTATAACTATAATCCATTTACTACTTCTTGAAATCTACTCTACAATTTTCTTAAACAAATTTTCAATGTGATTTTTTCTCCAAGATCCATTGTATTTGAGGCACATTTCCACAACCTCATCACTAAAAAAACAAAATTTACAATGGACACCTTTTCACAAAATCTTCAATAGAATAATAACAAATAATTTTCTTCAAAATCAACCAGTATTGATGCTTAAAAAAGAATCTAAAGGTTATTCACAAAAAAAATTTAAAAAGAATCCAAAATAGTACTTTGAAAATATTTTATTTAACTTCAAAGTTTAGTCAACATTGAAATTTTGTTGCCTTGGGCATTTTGGGCTCAAGGTCAAAGGGGTTCTAAGACTTTAGAGAAAAAAAAACTATATGCTTAGTCCAATGCTAAAATTATAGAATGTTTTATTTATCACAAATAAAAATTGTGAGTTCATATTTGAAGACCCACGATTAGTTAGGGAAGGCTAGAAAATATAGAATACAAAATAGGGGATATGATTTTACTTATAGAATCTTTACATGTTTACTAGGCCATGTTCGTGGGTTGGTTTGCTTGTATTGTCAAAAAAGTCTACATTGTAGACAAAGTTATTGATCCAAGGAAAATATCACCAAATTTCACCAAATGTTTTAATCTAGTAACAAGTCTAGTATATTCGCTAGTATACAAGGATGAAAATGTAATTATTTAGTCAATTTTTGTACCAATTTTATTGTAATTAGTTGAAAAGTTTTAGAAATCACATTATAGCTTATAAAAATAATTGGCACCCTCAACTGAATTTTTGATATTGCCGTCGGAAAAAAATATATGAAAAGGAAAGATTAGCATCTATCTATGCATGGTCCCATCACAATCATACATTCATTCCGAAAACCAATATTCATCAATAAATGATATTGGGGCTATAATGGGGTGACATAGTGCTTACATCGTGAATTGCTAAGGTAAGAGATTGGACACTCTAAAAGTGTTATCTAACACAAAGGTACAAAGGTACATGTTGTTGTTTACAATGCACCAACAATGAACATATCAAAGGGTGGATGCTTTTAGAACCTTATGTGATTTTAACTTCAAAATTCATAATTAATTCTTTGAAGGTTAAAAAAAAATGGAAATTTTTGGTTAGATACAAATTCCAAATCTTTTTCAATGAAAATTTATTGAAAATATTTTAAGAAATGAAAGTGAAATTGATACTACCTTTGTCCCAAATGATCTCCCTATTGGAAAAAAGTGTTATGAATTAAGGCTAAAAATAACATTAAAAAAATCCAATTTTGCTCTATAAATAGAGTTTGGTGCACTCCTAGCATTTTAGAAACTTTGAGTTTTGGAGCCCTTTTTAAAGTGTAGTTTTGAAATATTGAAAAGAAGATTTTTCGGGGCATTTTTAAAGAGCTCCACTAGGCAATTAATTGTTGAGCATGAGGTCATCATTTTGTAAGCATTTGAGAAGCACTTCACACTATGGCCAAAGGTTGAGACTCCGTCGGTTTCCACCAATGGGAGGCCAAGAAACCTTGAGATTGGCCTCTTGACCCTTCACACTACACGCCAAATTCCAAAGTTTGTCACTTACATGGTTGCCTATATGGCACAAAATTCAACAGACTCTCAACCAAAGTTTGGGTTGGCCAAAAGTGAAGACCCAAACTCTAGTCAAGAGTTCGTCAAATTTCAAAACCCAAAAATTAACAAAAAATAAACTTGAAAAATAAAATAGTGACAAGATCTCGATTGTTATGTGAAGAGAATTGGATACAAGCCAAACAAATGACATAGGTTTAGACTTTTGACTAGGCATTTGGAGGCTTCTTACAATAGCCGTCCAAGTTGAAAGGCCGTAGGAGTTCATTGTCAAGGGTTTGGACTTTACACTATGGCCAGCCAAAGGCTCCAAATCCAAATTTTCATTAATTTGTATTAGCCTTTTCCTTTGGACTCTCAATCCTACGGCCTCTCAACTTGGACGGCCATAGTGTGAAGAGGCCCTTAGTATATGCCCAAGCCTACTTGTGGTACTTTGTTTTGCCTCCCAGAGCGTCACCCTTCAATTATGCAATATTTAAAGAGATGCAAAAAATAAGAATGAACAATATTGATTGATGCCTCTAGTCATTCCATTTGTTTTTTGATTGATGATTGCATGGATAGAGAGGAAACTACTACTTGGAGTTGTTTTGTTGGTCCCAAATAGCAATCGAAAACCAAATCTGACCAATTCACAACATTACAAAGTGCAATAGGAAGATCATTTTGGGACAAAAAATTAAGGCCAATAAGAATAACATTTGGGGACAGAGGGAGTAATAATTTAGTGAAGACTTTTCAACAAAAGTTGCAAACAACGACTTGTAGATTACATCCATGTAGTTGGATCTACCATTTCTCTCAATAATATTTATAGGTTAATATGAAGTCAAAAATTCAAAAATTCTCTATGGATTATATTTTGAATCAAATATTAGTAATTTTAACAAGAATCTTTTTGCTATGTGAATTTTAAGATGTAAAATTCTAACTATAGTGACTTTTAGTTTTCTAAGATTTTTTAATTTATTGAAGCTAGTTTTGACATGAATTATATTTTTATTTTTAGAAATATACAATACCTGGAAAGAGAATTTTTTTGAAACCTATTTTATACACATGTCTTGACATTAGCTCAAAAATCTTAAACAACTCAAAAACAATGAATTTGGTTGTGACTATCTATTGGACATACTAACACTTACAATGATGAGGAAAACCTACTATGGGCATTTGGACAATCCAATGTTTTAACCATAAAAAGAATCTCCATTTTAAGGTTGTGACATATTTAATGCATGCTTTAGAAATTGACATATTACCTTGAATCCTTGATATTTATAATGTTTGTATTACCATTCTTTTGTATAAATAATATATAAATCAATAGAATATATTCTATATGTTCACTTTAGATTCCCTACATATCACAAGACTCACATTAATTTTTATGGCTTGATAATGGCTCATATACTCTATGCTAAAATATGTTAGTAAGGTGGAAAGATATATCTTTGTAGGATCAAAAGGCTTGAAGAACGTACTAGGATTAGATTTTATAATTATTTAGAGATTGAAAATCAAGTGCCTTTTTTCAATTTTTTTCCTTTAGACTCTCAACTCAATTATTCACATGAAATCATTTAAATTCAAACCCTACATTGCAAAAATCTTAAATGATGATGATTTAAAATCCTATATGGCAAGGAGCAAAAAGAAGAGATACCTTTTTTCACTTTAAAAAGCTAATATCTTGCAATAAACATGATCAAAGTTTCTAATTTTTTTTCTACATTTTCATACTAGCCCAATGCAAGATTCCGCAATTGAATATGCAACAAAAAAACATTTTTTTCAAAGAGCAATGCCCCAATGGGTCAGTCTGTGTACCTTCGGTAAAAAGGATGCAACTGTGCCTCCATGGCCAAAGAATGAAGGAACCGGGAACCGCTATGCTGACTTGCTGTGGTTTTCGAAATGGGAAGTACTGTACAGCATGTGTAACTTCCTTGTATCAATAGGATCAGGACCCAGGCGGCAGCGGCAGCGGCAGTAGCGGCAGTAGCGGCAGTAGCGGCAGTAGCGGCAGCAGCAGCAGGGCGGGCAGGGAAGGAAGGGAGGTGTTTCATTCAGTGGCCGCGGGTGAGTTGCGTCAGGCAGAGGCGACCCCCCGACTTGGGAGTTGGGACTTCTTTCACTGCAAAATAAGAAATCAATTTCATGGACAATCCCTGCAGATGATCAGCAGCTGCATGTGCACCCTGGAATAACAACAAGAAGCTGCTGCTGCTGCTGCTGCTGGCAGGATTGAAGGGGAAACGCGCAACTCCAGCCAAGGTACTAGAGGATAGAGATCATTAATTTCCAACGCTGGAACCCAGGTGACGCGCGCGCTAGCTCCGAACTTCATATTCTTGATGACGAAGAAGATGAATTAAGTGAATGAATGCTCAAGGGTAACTAAGGGACGAAGGGTAATAAGGTGTCTTCCAAATCAACTCTCGTTCATCCTCATCCTTCCTGAAATCTTCAAAAAGCTAGCGAGCGAGCTAGCTTTCCTTCAGGACCAATTTTGATGAAATTGAGACTAGAACAATAATACACTCAACCATTCAAACGAAGGCATATGTGCAAAAATTTAAATTTTTATACCGAATGAGAGTCCCTTTGGGATACAAGAGCGAAACGAAATTAGATTTTTGTCACAGACAGATTTCTGTACACATGAGTTTCGTATGCAAAGACAAAGAGGGACCGGGGCTGTAGACCACTGTTGAGGGAGTCTGCAATATACTGTTAGTATATACATACGGTAGTTGATTGCATTAGAAGACCGGATACTTAGACAGTGAAGATTGGCATCAATCGTACTGCCAACAGCCATGGCCGTAAGAGTGGGACCCAAATGCAATTCATGATTGGCATGTCACCAAAAGAGAGCAGCAGCTGAGCAGCAGCAGCAGCAGCAGCAGCAGCAGCAGCAACAACGTCATGAGGAATATGGAATCATCTTTCGTGATTTGGATCATCTCATACTCACGAGTTTCGGCTTCGTCCAGCCATCTCGTGCATGTTCACACTTGCATGGCATGGGAGCGGAGCTTAATTAGCTAGCAAGGTCCTACTGCATGGAAGAGCGAGAGCGGGATGTCCATGTCTGTTTGTTTGCTTGCTTGTTGAAAGCTGGCTGCAAGTTTGAAAGCGGCAAGCATGAAAGATGATAAGATGCAAGTGTTCCATTGCACAATTGGGCTTTCATTGCTAAGTTAGGGTTGTTGCAGCAGCAGGAGGAGGGTCTGGACTTCTGGATGATGTCTGGTCTGGGGTGCTCTGAGCTTGCACGTGTGGAGCTTAGTGTGGCGTGTCAGGCAGCTTCGTTGCCCCTGTCCTTACGTCATTCCAACTTGCAGCAGCTCCTGGAGGGAGCTCCATGCTTTCCTGCTTCATCGTCTCTTTCCCCAGAGGGTACTGAACTTATCGCTGCTTGCTTGCACTCCTCCCGAGGTCAGTCTGGACTCTAGCTTGTCCTGCTTCCCAGGAAGGCTGCCTGCCGGGTTTCTGCTCCTGGATGGACGAGACGGGACCGGAGAGCCTGGAGACCGCTGGACAGACATAAAAACAACAACAACAGCACCAGCGCCATTATGTATGTAGGCAGCTTACTCTCCCTTAGTTCTGCTTCCGCTTCATTGGTCTTTACTTGGGGTCGGAACTCACTCGGTGCAGTTTACCTTTCCGGTGGTAGCTCCTATCAGTAAGTG
Organism: Rhytidiadelphus loreus; assembly: GCA_947034895.1. Classification (NCBI taxonomy): domain Eukaryota; kingdom Viridiplantae; phylum Streptophyta; class Bryopsida; order Hypnales; family Hylocomiaceae; genus Rhytidiadelphus; species Rhytidiadelphus loreus. Next base: position 46,863,657 of record OX344761.1, on the reverse strand, counting down.
CGTGCCACCCAGTTGCATGAGACGCAGACAGGCTAAGCGTTAGAGAGAAAGACAAAGAGTACGTGTGTTTGTTTGTGAGAGAGCAAGCTGGAATATGGATGCATGTAATGTCTTGCAAATGGGAGGAGAATATATTCGTGATGGGCTATTGCGGAGCATGTTTTGTTGCCAAATCAACAGCTAGCATGATTTTTGGAACAGATAGTGTGCAGAAAACATTCAGTCCAGTAAGTTGCGGTAGCTGTACTTTAGTTGGATTAGCACATCGGAGAGTAGCTTGAGAGACGTGTGGTGGAGAGATAGCCTCATCAATCCGGCCTTTGTGGGTTACGAGATTGGTCGGAGAAGGAATAAGAGTATTTGATTTTAGAGGGACTGTCAAGGTGTTCTTAAGGGCGAAGAGGAATTCTCAGCAACTGGTTCAAGGGGAGCTTTTCAAAACAGCTATTAAGCTTATTCCCAGTTGCTGAATGCTCTAACTTCCACTCTTCCCAGGAGTTTTACACGTTGTTTCTTAAGGTTGCATTGCGGTTACTTTGCTTATACAAGAAGTCACATATATGTACTAGGTCATCTCATCTTTTACTGTGACTGTGTGTGTTTTACATATTCTTTGTTCTTTTTGGTGGTGTTGGTACTCCGAAGTGATCAGCTGGAGCTGGAAGAGAGCAAGGTGATGGCGCTATTGCACCCATGAGGTGGGGGTTATCTGGCTTAGCTTCTGTGAGTTGATCAGTTTCAAATATTCAAAGGGTTAGCTAGTCAGAGGGTGAGAGTGTTGGCAAAGCTGGCTGAAGCACTGGCGGGGGTAAAGGGATAGAATGGGGTGCTTATGGTCCAAGTACCGCGAGGCCCCTGCATCCACTCCAGCCATTCCCGAAACAGAGCATGCAAATTCAGGTGTGTATATTCAGCCGTCTCCACCTTCTTTTTTTTTCCCCTTTTTTTCCTCCCCTCGCCTGGAAATTGCAAAGGGGACTTCCAAACCCGAGTGTATCACTTCGAAATTTTCAGTGTTCCTTCGACATCCATGGAATTCAATTACGAACTCAGAAAGCACTGTAACTGGTACCGTATGATGGACGAATAAATACGCTCTGTGTCCTTGAATTTGTGATTTTGAGTTTATGATATGCTTAGACAGAGCAGTACCGGTACTTCAAGGGCAACAACATCATGTGAAACGGTGCTTCTATACGTTGCAGTCATAATATTTTACGAATTGGTAATGGAAGGTTGAAATTTCTGATGCTGTTTCAATTGACCCGTGAAAAAATTTGGGAGCATGTAATTGTGAAGTTGTGAATCGACTGTACATCTAAGAACTCAATGCCAGCGAGAATTTGACTTGGTAAATTTCAGTGCATGGAGCTATAGTTATGTGTGTAGAGCGACTGTGAAAAAGGTGGAATTAGTATTGAGGGCATTCAGATCAGGGAGCTGACATGTCCATTGCACTGTAGCTGCTGAAAATGGGCGGCGAGCTGAAGCAGAGGCAGTTCCGGCATTTAGAGAATTTCCTCTGGATTTACTGAGAAGGGCCACGAACTCCTTCAGCAGTGACCAGATAGTTTCAGAGAGCGGGGAGAAAGCGCCCAATTTTGTATACAAAGGCAGGGTGGACCAAAACCGCTGGATAGCCATCAAACGCTTTCCCAAGGCAGCCTGGCCCGATGCCAAGGGCTTCATGGTACATAATTTCCTCTTTCCCCATCTCATCATTCCGAGGCAATTCCACCTTGCTTTCTGTCGATAAATTTGATCTAGCTTTAAATGAAGTGCTGCAATTTAAGGTTATCGCACGAGTGTACCCTTCACTCAGTTTTGGAACATCAGAAGCATAATTCAAGTATTAGGAGCAATACACCAATAGAAAGGAGAAACCAAGTCCTTCATTTTTTAACGGTATTCATATGTTCTGGAAGTTACTATAACAGGTTATAAACCTCCAAAGTGGGATTTCTATGTCAGGCAATAAGGGGTTAATAATAGTCAGTTTTAGTTCCTAGAAATCTCGGTTGGCTTTCTGATCGAATTAAGCGGAAATTTGCAGGATGAGGCCTGGAAGGTGGGTCAAGTCCGGCATCAAAGACTGGTGAATTTGATCGGCTATTGCTGTGAAGGGGATGAACGTTTACTTGTCGCAGAATACATGCCCAATGACACCCTCGCAAAACATTTGTTTCACTGTAAGTTTCATCTTCACTTCGCTGGAGGATGCCTCACACCTAAGTTTGTCAAATTCTAATTTAGGCCATGTATGCTGCAGAAGTGAATGAGGTGAATCTCCGTCCTTATGATTGAGTTTGTTTGTTTTACAATTTATAAAGCCACTGACCATCTGTATCGTCAATTCTTCACAGGGGAAAAGCAGCCAATGCAGTGGGCTATGCGATTGCGAGTAGCACTGTACATTGCTCAGGCTTTAGATCATTGTGCCAACAGTAGTCTTCGCTTATATCATGATCTCAATGCCTACCGTGTTTTGTTTGACCAGGTATTTAATATCTCACCTCAGTAACTCGCCAATGAATTGAATATCAGTGTTGTTCTTACCGATATTCACTTTGATTCTCTGGGTGTGCTCTCAAGCTAAAAGAGTAGAGACGATGTACTTGCACATGCCAAGTGTATTTGCTATCCATTTCTGTGCATATTGTAATAGTAGGAATTTTTGCTGCTTGGTGCTAGAATTCAGTATTGTAGGATTGAAAGCTCTGATTTCGCTTTTCCTCAGGATGGAGACCCACGTCTCTCCTGCTTTGGGCTCATGAAGAACAGCCGGGATGGAAAAAGCTACAGTACCAACCTAGCCTATACTCCCCCTGAGTACTTACGAACAGGTAAAAAGACCTGAATAATATTTGAGGAAGAAAATTTCAAGTGAGAATATATTAGAGTTTTCAAAACAGCTGTGGGGAGTTAAAAAAAACACAGAATACGGCTGTGGGGAGCTGTAAGACCAGCACATTCGGGATTGAATCTTTAGCTCTGACGAACGTTTTGTGCAATTGATTCACAGGGAGGGTGACGCCTGAAAGTGTCATTTACAGCTATGGAACCGTTCTACTGGATTTGTTGAGTGGAAAGCACATACCTCCCAGCCATGTAAGTGCAATTTATACTAGTTCTGAACTTTTGAGATGAAGTTTCAGCTGGTGAAGTGCCTGTGTACGTAATTTAGGCTAGATACATCAGAAACAGTTTACCCACATATATTATTTGACAATCAGAAGGCTTCAATAGATTTCAACTACAGATATGGTAGTTGTCCCCAGAGTGTTTTCATGAAGTAGTTGCTCTGGCTGAGGGAAAGTGGTTGCTTTCTTAATTTCAGCAAGTCTTGTGAAGCCGTTCATTCTTTGAGTTCCTGAATGCAGGCCTTGGACTTAATCCGTGGAAAGAACATGTTGATGCTCATGGACTCCTACTTAGAAGGCCAATTCTCAAATGATGATGGTACTGAATTGGTTCGACTCGCATCTCGATGTTTGCAATTTGAACCGCGCGAGCGCCCGAATGCAAAAATGCTTGTTAGTGCTCTAACTCCGCTGCAAAGGAGGACTGAGGTAAGCCCTGCATTCAGCAATTCGTTTCAGTGATATTATTTGCTGGATTAACTCCTTGCAATTTCAATAATCTAATGAATGTCATGTTTCTTTATTATTGATATGAGTAGACTTCAGCAATTCAGGCTTATCACATTCAAATCTTCATATGCTCTGTTCCGTCAGCGACGAGCACTGACTGAAGAAATCAGTTACGCTCTTTATATAATAAAGAATTGAAGAAGTCATTGCTAGTCCATCTGTCTACAAATTTTGCTCAAGGAGTGACCTCCAGAGACGATTTTATGTTCGATATGGAATTAGTGGTTTGATGAGGCTATTCCTTACCTTGTGCAGCAAATCCCCTCACACACATTGATGGGGATTCAAAGAGGAGATCAGGCTTCACCTCCTCTTCCATTGTCACCTTTGGGCGAGGCCATATCTCGAAATGATCTCACAGCAGTCCATGAAATACTTGTGAAAACCGGCTACAAGGATGACGAAGGCACAGATAACGAGGTGGACTCTTCACTCTTTCATCCACCCTCTAGCTAAATATTTTCAACTCTCTATTTCCAACTTCAGTTCATATTCCACAGCAGGGCCGCCCACTTTGATGGAAAGAAAGTATCTATCCTTGTCACTTTCAAATAAAAAGTCTGTAGATCGTGTTCGACCAGTAAGTAATTTCATTACTGCTTTCCGGCATATATATTGCAGCTTTCCTTTCAAGTCTGGACAAAGCAAATGCAAGACATGCTCAATTCCAGAAAAAGGGGTGACATGGCTTTTCGTGATAAGGATTTCAAAACTGCAATCGATTGTTACACTCAGGTAAATCAACTTTCTCCTTTTTTTCTCGAATTTGTCAAAAGCTTGACATGCGATGAAACGTTGACCACATAGACAAATTCACTTAGTTCTGACCTTTTAGCCAAAGTTATTCCATTATTTGCCCCCCCAATCTTTGGAGTTCGCTAAAGGGGAAGAATGGGTTGGGATTCGCTAAAGGGGAAGAATCCAAATTTCTGGATGAACTGTTTGAGGGGCGACTAGCTAGCGACTTACTTTCTCAGCAGCGAACACAAATCTCTTACTTACTTTCAATGTAGTATAAATTATTATACTTTCTTGAGTGGTTCCTGTTCCTGTCGATGGTTGATTTTATTGGGAAATGGGTGGATGTACATGTTTCAGTTTGTGGATGTAGGCACCATGACCTCGCCCACAGTGTTCGCTCGTCGTAGTTTGGCGTACCTGCTGAGCGAACAAGCGGAGGCCGCGTTGCGTGACGCCATGCAAGCTCAGTATGTGCATCCCGAATGGCCCACGGCTTTCTACATGCAAGCGGCTGCTCTGGCGAAGCTGGGCATGGAGACGGATGCTGGGGACATGTTGAAAGAAGGAGCCGCACTGGATATGAAGAAACAAAACCACCATTTCAATCGTTGAATGACGGCACTAGCTGGTTGAATTTCCTCTCCCAAACGTACAATGGATTCCTGCATCATGCATGGCTTCCGTTGCTGCAGGCAGGCGTGTATCGATCCCTTCAATCAGAGCAGAATTCATTTGCAGTTTCCTGGAGCCTAGCTAGGATGAGGCTGTGAGCATGCTCCATTGCGTACTTCACACGTACAATCGACCATTGGAATCCTACTTAGATGGCATTGATCGAGATAGTTCTCCTGCTTTCAAACAGGAACGATTCGTGAACAATTAATTGCCAGGAAATGAAATGAAATGAAATTGAAACAAGGCCGGAGGGGAGGGACTTCGAGCTGGCCTTGGCAGCTAACTAGAATCGATATCAGGCAGGGCATCGATCGATCGATCAAGAGGAGTACGTAGCTGCCTGCCTAGCTCTCTCTCTCTCGCTCATTCGGTGGAGAGGCTAGATTCACGATTCGCTGCATGCATGTACACTCTTTCATTTGTGCTAGCTTCTTCATTTTAGTTTCATTTTGTTTCGAATTCGATCGATCTGTTCAATGGGTACTCATAATTATACAGTATGCGTTAGTTTTGTTGTGACGTTTGCGAGCTCTGTTCAACACTCAGTAGTAATCTCTCAGACCATGCATACTTTTAGGTGGAATCTGCGCGCAGAAGTACGTTTTCAGTGGATCTCCTTCGATTCATATCGAAGGCGAAGCCCAGTTTACCGGGCTCTCCTGAAACTCACTGTCACTAGCAGACGACAATTCCGAAGGATTGGCCAACAGCGTGCACTACAGAAATATGGTAATGTGGTAACAGGCACACCTTAAGCCGCACCCTACGACTTCAATTTTCAGTGGACGAAAGTGAAATTCTTACCAAAGATGCACATTTCTATAAGGCTTCCCCAAAATGTGATTTTTTTTTCAATGGGGTGCTCGAGCCAAAAGTTATGGTGCTCAAAAGTTTAGGGGCAGTTTGGGCAGCATGCTAGCTATAGAAAGGGCAAGTAGTTTGGCAAGTTGTGAATTTTTTGTCATTAGTGTTGAACGCTTATGTCTCACAATCGATACAGCTGAAATATGGGTTGAGATATTTTTTAACATATTCTCATGGTAGTATAGAGAAATAATGTGGTTGAAAATTGTAAAAAAGCTTATGTACTTTTCCAATTTTCACTCATTGCATTGAAAATGGTAGTTTTAAAACTATGCCTTGGCTCTTGATCATTATCTAATCCTAATAATTATTGTAAGGCATAAATTTTGTTCCCTCTAGTCAGACGAAGATACATACATCAATCACCAATATATATAGGATAAATTGAGCTAGGGAGGAATCATAAATAGTGGTTTATTAATGATGTTGATGCTCTTAAAAAACACCCCAATCCTTTAGAAGTTAACGCCTTCAAAATGCCCACAATCTTTCTCGGGTTAACCTCTTAAAGACTAGTAGGGGGAGTCCAAAATTCTAAAATTGTGAAGATTTATTATGAAATGCAACTTAGAATAATAATTTAATAATGACTCTTGAACAATAGTTGTAAAATGTGATCCTTAGATCATATTCATACTGTTAGATCAATATATAAACCAATATTTTTTGATAAAATTTGAAGTCAAATATTGAAAATTCCTTCTAAAATTTATTGCAATTTGAATATTTATGATTTTTTCTTTTTAGTTCAAAATGTTAAATTCTAATGATAGCAATTTTTGAAGATTTTTATTTACTTTTATAGTCAAGTCATTTTTGAAGCATCATTTTTTGAACTTATAAAATTACTTTTTGAAGCTAGGTCTACAAGTACCTTTTGAGTTACAAAATATTTGCAAAGGGAAGTCTTTAGAGTCCATACTATACAAATGTTAAACCTTAAAAAATTGATGGATGGATTAAACATTTTTTTGTGCTTGCAATTGGAATGTGTTTGCACTCATCTGTTGTTCAAAATTTGAACATTTAGTTGGTCTTTAAGGGGTCAAAGAAAATGAGTCTATTGTGGTAAAAATTGTAATGGTGTTTATTTTAGAACTTAAAATGTAAACCACCTATACAATTTTGACTACATGGCATTGGTGTTTTTTGCAACTTTTCATGCTATTTTTTGACATTTCAAATCTGTTTTGCAGACACATTGAGTCAATTGAATGATATTTTTTTTCACCAATGTGTTTATATGTTGATTTTGAATCACTTCATTGTCTCAAGTTTTTTCATTTGAGTAGGTTTAGAGGTCGAATTTCACCTCCAAATGTGTTTTTTGGAAAATTTCAGCATCTTTTTTTAACACTAAAACATTATAATCTTTCAATCCATGAGGTCAAATGGCTTCAAATTTTTTTTTGTGTCATCTACAACATGTTCACTACAATATTGTACGGTTAAGATTTCTATAACTTAGCGACATCTAAATTTACAACACTTCAAAAGTAACGCTATTTTTGACCTCGTTTGGACTTTAGGCGATGAGGGGTTAAAGTGTTTTGAGTTAAAAAAATCACCTAGAGATAGTTTTCGTCCAAATCATGATTTTTTGGCTATGGATAAAGTAGATACATCCAAATCAAGGGTGATTGCAAGAAAGACTGGTCCTATTTGGCGTCACAATTGAAGTGACTGAGTTGCCATCAATCATAACTTTCGGAAAATGAAGCTGATGGACTTGAAATTTTTATTGAAGATGGCTAACTGAGAAATTATGAGATTCATTATTTTTCATAAATTTTGAAAAATAATTTTATAATTAAATGTTAATTTAGCTAATTTGTCACACTTTGCAGTTTAGGGGTTTTCAGTACTATGAAGCATCCAAAAATTATGATGTTCAATTGAATTTTTTGTAGCCTATTTGCACACTAGATGAGCATGTGCCCACCAAAGGGCATTCGAAAAACACAATTATTTGTTCCTCAACATGCATGTGAATAGGAGTCCCTTGCACATAGCGCTCCAAACATTCATGATGGTTTCAACTTCTAGATTTTGGTGAAATGTTATTATTTTTTTCAAATACTATTGTTTCAGTATTATTAAGTACTCAAAAGTACTATTGGCCATTGATTTTTCAGATCAACGGCTCAGATTGTTTCGTTTTGTAGTACTGTAGTACTCATAGTACTAAGCGCAAAAATCGCAACTTTGGCAAAACGCTACCAAAATCGTTCGGTCTTTCTTGCAATCACCTTCAACTATTTATTTTTGTACTTGTAGGTAGATGGCTAAAACAATTACTTTTGTAAATAGAAATGTTAGCTTCCTTTAAAAAAACAAAATCAAAGTTGTTTTGTAGTTTTCTTACACTCACATGGTATTAAGGTAAATCGGCCTATGACAGGCAGAATGGCTGGTTTGCCATGTTCACATTTTTGAAAAAAATTTTAAAAAATTCTCTATGAAGATAAACATGAGGAATGCAAAGAGCAAGTGAAATTTTATTTTTTTGGACAAAAAATGAATTTTTGAAGTGTGCTGTGCAGTTGGCTTTAAAGACTCTGTAGACTACCCCAAATCAGCAGAAAAGTGTTTCCATGATGGTCATCTAACCACCTAATGCAGTCAAAACATTTTCTAACATGGCTCTAAGATTTCCTAATATGGACATGACATGAAAGAATTACAAAATAACTTTTTACTACCAGTTTACACTGAAAATGGGTAAGTGTCCTAAGATAGTTACCAATAACTTCATGACCATTTCCCAAGGCTTTGATTATGGCCACAAATTAATCAAATGCAGTTCTAATCCCATCTATTGGAAAAAGTTTGTCATGGGTTGATTTAAGACTGTAATGGGTAGTTCTCTAGGAGCATGTCATAGGAGATTTGTCTGTCATAGGCTGGTTTACCTTATGTGAATTTTCAAAGTTGAAAGCTTAAACATGCTACAAAACTTTCCTTAATCCTTACAAGATCAAGACCTTTCTTCCTCAAAAAATACTAAAAATTGTAAGGTGAATTTTCTAAAACTAGTTTTCTTTGCATATCTTACACTAGACTAGCAGAAATATGTGTGGAATAAATTTTAGAAACTTTGACCATGTAGATTGCAAGATATTTGCATACAAGTGAAGAAAATGGGTCTATTTGTACCTTCAATTCTATGACTAGATTTTTTACTTTGAATCTTTCAACTTAAAATTTTTGCATTATAGATTCTAAATTAGAAAAAATTTGTGTTGAAAAATTGAGATGAGAGTCTTGGAAAAAAAATCAACTAACAATTTAATTTTCATTCTTTAAAAATCGTTATGAAGGAGCAAGTACAAGATAGAAAAATAAATAAATCATTAATAGTTTTTAAAATCTTTTTTGAATTAATAAAATTTTAATTTTTTTATAAAAATTAGTTAATTAATGAATTATTCTTTATTCACAACATGGGAAATGGGCTTGAAATGTCCCTCCAATGCCCTTAAAAAACATCTAATACAAATCAAATGTAGAAAAAAGTATTTTCTAAGAGAAACAAAATTTTAAGTTCTTGCGATTTTTTTTCTATCACTTGACAAACTCTTTTTTGCCCTTCTTAGGGTGGCATAGCTATTGCTCCCACACATTGATTGGAATTATATTTCAAGAAAGCTAATGTATTTCTGTATCTTAAAAAAAGTGTCAAAAAATCATGCCAAAAATTACCCAAACCTTGTAGTGTACCTTGTAGTGTAACTTGAAGCAAGAAATGCTTCAACTCCCATCGCTTGCCTAAAAGAACTTTTTAACTCCCATTGGTTGCCTATTGGTTGCCTCTTGAAGCCTTGTTTTATTATAAGGAAAAGGGGTTAGGGTAACATGAGTGCATTACACCTTCCCCCAACCCACATTCCATTAAAAAAAATTGGGGGCAGAATTAGAAAAATGGCGCTTCTAGGTTTAGGTACCTTACACCCCCCAACGAAATACATGAAAATAAATAAATAAATAAATTCAGGGTCTGGACAGTCCATCTCAAAAGGGACAGCAACAACAAAAGGGTAGCTCGGTTGTTTGGGCATTTCGGGGTTGCACCACGAGTGATGTGAACATACCCACATAATTCCACTCATTTCTTCTCAGGAATCAAGAGTTGGCCAGTCCACACTCCACAAAACTACAAAACGACTACAGAACCAGATCTGGAAATAGAACTAGGACTATCGTACTCTTGAAGAAATAGGAGTTCAGACTGAACTTGAATTTGAAAAAGTAATAATTATGCATTGTTCTACAAAAGCATTCAGTAGGCATCCAGAGAAAGTGAGGATAGAGACCAGATTCGAGACTCGTATAGGTGAAGAGGTCATGAAGTAATAACCGTATTTCACAAATACTTGAACATCTATTGGAATGAATGATCGTTTATCACTCAACTCTGCACTCCTTAGAAAGATAAGGTAATTATCCATCACATCACATGCATGTGAAAGCTTTTCAAGCTCATCCTGAAATTTGGATTGCCTTGTATTGTTGCATCGTGCCGGCAATTGCTTCTTCAACTGGCAAACGCTCCATGCTTGATGCTCCATAAAATCCGTGAACATTCTTTGTTCTCTGCAGCACGTACTCTGCTTCCTTGGGGCCTGAGATGGGGCCTGCAACAGTCTCTTCATGGTCATTATATATTGTCCAAAGCGCTGAGAAATGTCTCAAGTGAAGTCAGGAAACCTTCTAGTGGAAGATGCAGGAGAAAGTGCTGCTTCTGCAGATCTCAATGTAATGTTTTAAACTTAGGTCACAAAAAATTTGATTGTGAAATGCAATTCTCACCGCCGTGGCAGAGTACAATGACCTCCGGATTGACTTCAGACGCTGCATCAGCAATAGACTGCACGCGCCGCACACTGTCTTCTAACGAAACTGACGTCTTTGCTCCAATAGAGCCAGCTGTTGTGAGACCCATATGTGCAACTACAATATCAGCTCCAGCCATTGCCATGGCATGCGCTTCTTGTGCATTGAAAGCGTAGGGTGTAGTCAAAAAACCCATCTCATGCGCTTGCCGTATCAATGTGACTTCCACACTGCAACACCCATCCACTAACATCACTCAATCAACTAGATGACGAATAATATTTGCACTCTAAACAGATGCAGTTACAACCTCAAGGAGACGCAACAAGATTGTTTCTTCAAAACTATGTATAGAACGTAGGTTTGGACATACGGGTAGAGAATCATTCAAAACTTAATCAAAGTGAGACAATATCCTCGTAACTTATCAGGGCAAGCCTTGACAAGTCAGAGCTCACGACCTCAGTGCATTTGAGAGCATTTTATTTTATTTTTAAAATGACCATTGGTCTGAACTACACACCCGTAGCCCATGCCTGTTTCCTCCAGGTTTTGCCGGAAGTTCCCGTCAATAAGGCCGACCGTTGGAAAGTTTTGAATGCCATCGAAGCCCAGTCGCTCAAGCTCAAGCAAAAAACGATCCATGCGCCGGAAGGGGTCTGATGCACAAACTCCTGCCAGCACTGGAACTCTTTTCACCACCTTCAAACCAAACACTCATTTTAGCATTAGTATTAATTTCCAGAGAACACGCTTTCCACGTGAAAACCAGTCAAACACGAAAAAAAACTATCTCAAATAGATCACTGAATTCGCTCACTAAAATGATGAGGTGAGTACAGACGTACAGGTAAAACCTCCGATGCCATATCAAGCACAACGGCATTTGCATCTTTGTAGGGCATGAGGCCAGCCAGAGATCCACGACCAGCCATCCGAAACCGTCCAGAGTTGTAGATGACTATAATATCAGCACCCCCTTCTTCTTCAAACTTGGCAGAGATTCCAGTTCCAGCTCCAGCACCAATGATGGGTATTCCTCGAGAAATTTGATTCTTCAGTTTTTTCAGTACGGTAGCCCGATTCTTTAAAGTCTCTGAGGGAGAAACGCAACAAAATAAGCACATCTATGCAACACACCAAAATAAGGCCAGCTTAATATCAACGTGAAGAAAAGCATCCTCCATCGTGACTTACAGAACTTGAGTTCTAAAAATAACTTCAAAGCTTGAATGTGCCTTGAAGATGTTAACAGAATAGCCTCAAAACTTCCTAAAGAACGTGCTTCTTCTAGACAACTGTGAAGTCCAACTAAAGCAACCATCATTTCATTGAGCAGCATTTAGGTACTGCGCATTGATATGTCAACGAAGAGTAGACCTGGTTTGGCTCGGGAATAATCTGTTGGGCTTCTGACAAGTTTTGGCTTTATAGTTGGGATATGCAAACTTTGAGAGGCAGGAACGTCTCTTTGCTGGGATGTACCACTGGCATGGTGCAGCTCCAGAAAGGCAGCTACGAGTGCGTCAGCAAACTCGTGATCGTTGATATTATATGGCAGCCTTTTCACCTGATATTGACAATGCAAGTGAATGTGATTGTCAGCAGAATGATCTTGGAAACAGGTTTGGGGTGTGGGCATCGTCCTTTCAGCCTCAGCTGGAAAACCGTCTGTTAAAGATCCTTCTTCACGGCAAGTACAGGTAAGCATCAAGGCCCTGCTAGAGAACTGAAGGTTTCAGCAACGGCTAGAAACACCCGCAACCAGGATATTGGAAATCTTTCTACCCCTGATCGTCTGTCAACTCCCGAACAAGCTTGATAATGAGAATACCACCGAATTTTTGAGGTCTAAAATGACTTACTTTTCGTTCTGGAGTCTGCTGAATAGACTTCTCTAGTTCCTCCAACAAAGCCCCTGTAGCTTCAGGGTTGTAAAATGCTTGGCCCTCACAGTCTAGGGCGGACACACCCTTCTCCGGCAATAATACACGTAGAGGTGCGATAGAGTGATTCAGTTTATCTGCTATGAATTTCGCAGCTTCCCGATTCTCGTCAGGGGTTGTCCGCATCAAGGTAATCTAAATACAAAGCATTGGGATCAATGATTTGGTAAGCTCTTCAAGTTAGAAAATCGTCGAAACCAGTGCCTCGTCCACTACCAACAACTGTGCTCTCTGCCAAACTTCTCTCACCACATCACACCGCTCACCAGACACTAACGCAAGCCCATTGAAGTTAAGATAACCTGTGAATAAAAGCGTCTGCCTTTCTTTTCTACGGAGCTATCATGACCCAAAATGCAGAAAGTTCAAGATTTAGCTCACCTGGTCGTTGTGGATGTGAAACTGGCGCTTGGCAAATTGCACGGGCACGGTAGATTTGTTACCGAAATTGACCATGTCCAAGGCGCCAACAGACAACACTAGAGGAATACGTTGCTGTAAGATGGCTTGAAATCGGTTTGGACCACAAGCCATGACACCCCCCACCACGTAATCCGCTACCTCTGTAGTTGTCACATCAATCACACCCTGTACAACGAAGACAGGAACTACTATGTCACGGTTGGCAAGTCTTGGGCAAATGTAGTGCTGAATAGTCCATCTTCAAGATGAAAGTGAAAAAGAAACAGACCTAAGTTCTTACGAAAAAAGACTAATACCTGTACAAGGCCCTGGGCAACCAAATTCTCCATTGCCCGTCCCCCTGTCCCAGTAGCATGAAACACCAGCGTTTCATACCCATGCTGTTCAAGTTTCGCCCTAACAGCATCAATACACGGCGTTGTCACCCCGAACATAGTAAGAGCAACAGTTGGTTTTGTCGAAACGGTTCCTTTCTGGCCAATTGCATGCTCACAAGTAGCAACCATACCCACTGCTGCACCCGCAGCATTAGCTAACACTAGCCGGCTCAATGTGTTGAGACCTGCATTCACACAATTCCACAAACAGCAAAGAACATCAAGATACGTTTATTTTACAAATAAGTATAGCCACATATCCAGCGCTACGAAAAGCACACACCAGGATAAACTACATAGTACTCTTCTAGGGTATTGAACTCGGACTCAGGAATCTAGCCAGCCATATGTAGATTCCATTTTACAACCTCTCTATACTTTCAGAGGCAGAATAATACAAAGTGATGCGAGGATACGAATGAACACTACCTGCGATATCCACAACTGAAGGAAAAAGGACAAGGTCGGTAGCTTTCACATAAGCAGCCGTGTTTCCACTAGCCACTGTGGACATCAAGAGTTTCGGAACCCCCAAAGGAAGGGCCCGGAAAGCAGGCGCGATCAGGGCTGTGCCACCAGAGCCCCCCACGCCAATAGCTCCAGCTAGCTTCCCATGTGAGTGAGACTTTTTCAGAAGGTGAACAAGGGCTAAGCTCAAAGTGGCAAGCGCTTCATTCCGCTCCCGTCCAAGCGATGAGATCGTCAATTCATGGCCATCTGGATGGTTCGAAAGCACCTCCTCGTTACTTATGTTGGTATGATCGGTGCTGCTCGGGGTCTTCTGTGTAGTTGAAACATCCACGACTACCACTTGCACCTGTATTGACACAAACATTAGTTCACGCATTCACCAGGACACACTCAAAATCTATAAATGTTGATTACTGAGTCTCTAGTCTACCGGGTACCTAATCATCTATCAATGAACGGACTTCATTCAATTCGCTACAAAATGAATCCGTAACTACAAATTCAAAAAAACGAAAATAAATCAGAACAAGAACAAGCTGATTCTACACAATCTTTTGTCGTTCTCTACACAATTCCTCCTGATGCTACTCAAACAAATGGTAGAGTCCGACTCTTTGAAATAAGGATCACTCCAAGGCCCTAACCAATGCAGTCACTTGACGACGAACCTAAACCAGAGAAGCTTGCATTATCAAGCACCTGAACTGATAAAAATATTAGACGTCGGACGCCTCCACCAGTACAAACCTAAAGGGCGTAAACAGTGGAGTGGATTGCCACTATTTCCAAGCCTCTGTTCTCCCGGCGAGGACCTAATCATCTACCAATTCACTCCATTCGATACAAATACCCTGGCGAAATGGTCCAAAATGCGTCCACAAGTAACAAAAAATTCAAAAATTACAAACAAAATCAAGAAAGCTCATTCCACACAATCCTCATCGTTCTAACGCAATTGTCCCGGCGCTAATCTAACAAACAATAGAGTCCGCGTCTTGAAATAAGGATCCAATCCAAGGCACTCCTCAATGCCACCCAATTCTCGAAGGACCTAAATGAAGCAGAGGAAAGACTGCCTCACATTATCAAGCTGGAAGCGCGCGAGAGCGGACGAGAGACATTCCGCCAGAAAGTGAATCTCCGGACCCTTGGTATCCAAGGTGCCGATGCAGTACAAATTCTTGGCAGTGCCGCCGCGTTCTGGCATGGTGATCGATCAAAGCCGCGGCTCCGCTCAATCAATATGTTCCACACGATGATTCCTCGGCGCCAGAATGGCAACTCCAGTAGTAATTTGCAAAATTGAGCACCTGGAAGCTGATCGGCCGTAGTGTGGACAATCGTGAATACGCAAACCCTTGCAACGTCTGCTGAGAAAAGTAAGGGAAGCTACTAATAACAAGTGAAGCCAAGGCCGAGATCTGAGTGGATTGAAGAGAAGAAAGGAACGACGGCAGGAAGGAAGGAAGGAACGAAGAGCGAGGGCCGAGTCACCCGTGCCGACGTCGTGTCGTTGCTTCTGCCAGCAAAGCCTTCCTTTGCTCGTGGATTTCTGCTCCTGCGACTTAAGGTAAAACAGCCGTGGTTAGAATTAGGAGTTTAGCCTCATGCCGTTTCTGAAATTTTTCAATTTTTTTCCCACGTACAGAAAAGTGGGAGAAACAGTGGGAGAAATTAAATTATGTTTTTTCGACAAAGTATGAATTTATTATGTATTTTTGAAGAGTTCAATGCATCATGGCCCAAAAGAGTCTCTAGACTATCCCACAACCAACAAAATCTGAATTCATAATGTTCACCTTACTCACCGAAAGGAGTCACAATATTTTTGAACATGGAAGTCCCAAAAAGTCAATTTTTACAATCAATGAATTCACACTGAAAAGTCGGAAGTTCCTATTGATTGTGGTCCAAATCTCACATATTCAAAACCCCTATAATGGGGTCATTTCCTACGTGTCTACTATGAGGTCTCTAATTGCAATGGATTGTTCTACCTCAATTCTATACAAGTTAGTTCTTGTACTAAGGTACAATTTCTTGCGACCTAATAAAATTTGTATGTTTGGTAGAGGCATTTCTATGAATTTTTTTCAACTTTTGAAGGTACTGAGTGAAATTTGCAAATCTTGGCTATAGTGATGCAACTATTTGTATCCACTAATATGAAGATCATAGATGAAACATTATTCATTCATCGAAATTTGTGTACATGCATCCAAGTCTTGTGACATTATACTTCCTTGAAATGGTCCTAGATAATTTGTAGTGAATTCATCAAGTCAATATTGTAAAATATCTCGCAAAAGGTTTCAATGTTTTTTTTCCAAAATTGCTACTCTTGTGTATAGATACTAGTAGAAAGGTGATCTTTATGCATCAATGAATAGTGTGAGAAGGTGGTGGGTACTAAGGCCTACATTAGCACTATGCTCTAATACTATCCATGGTGCCCAAAGACCACCCACCTTTCTTGTTTTCTACATGTAATCCCATTTGAATCTCAAAACTCATCACCAATGGATTTCAATAAATTATCATGTAAAAACTATGAGATATATCTAAATTTTTTAACCAAATTTCAAAATTTTGATTTCAAAAATTGAAATTTGGTGTGCTTGATTAAGATTGCATAAGAATGTAATGTTAATTGTGCATGACATAAAATGCCCATTATATTTCACATTAAGAAAAATTCTTTCAAAGACACAAGAAGACAACCTGGTTGAAGAATTAAAAATAGAGCCCCAAAGAAGTTAGCCGTTGAGAGAACATTCTCCTAATCTTCAATATACAAGGAACCCCTCTACAACACAATGGACTGCCTCCGAAGTCCGAACTAAAACCAAGTCCAATAGATTCAACAATTTCACATGGCAGTACGATAACACTGTCGAGCCAGCAGCTCTCTCGCGCTCTAACTCTCTCTTGATGCAAATCCAACGTCTGCTTCCAGGAGGCTGTCTGTCACACTAAAACTTACAAACTAGAACTACATTAGACTGACACTCATAACAAAGCAGAATCAATCCACATATGGATTCCGATCAGCAGCACCATCAGAAATGGTTGGTGGTGGATACTGAAGGGTAATTTACACACGACTGCACATGCAGGGCTACCGGCACAACGATTTTCTATCAACAACACACAACACTTGCCCATGTTTTCAACAAACAATGTTGTCTGGGTAGAATGTAAACAACCCTAGAAGGGTTGTCTGCACGAGATGGCGCCAGCAAGGGTAACCGTCGTAAAGACTCTATCAACAACATACATCAATTGCATGTGTTTTCAGAAAATTACAGTGGCAAGCTCTGTCAAATGGAAATCTTCGCATGCACCAATTGCATTAGTTGTCAGCACATTGCAGTGGCAAGCTCTCGAAAATGGAATTCTTCGCCTTCAAATCCAAACGGCACCGTCGGGGTACGTTGAGTAAACGACTAGAATAAAACCAGTGTAAGTATGGGAGGGGCAATCCCTCTTGAAAATAAGAATTCATTGTAAAAGTGACGGAGCAGCAGCAACCATAGCCGATCTCTTAAATGCCTCGACGAGGTTTCCTTTACACTCTGGTCGTTCCAACGGAATAGGCGCAAGCTCAGGAGCTTTGATCGCACGCTCAAGCGCCTCCGTCTTCCCATAGAAAGCTGCAAGCAGAAACGCCACCACAATCCCGCCCGCAAATCTTCGCATGGGTTGGCGCTCCTTTCCATTCTTGCACAAACAGTACGAGAGTTTCCCCGTCGCCCCATTGCATTCATCGTTGAGAAAATCCATATGGCCTTGTTTGGACGCCACGAAGTGCACAGCAGGAGCGGCGCTGTCAAAGAAGAAGGCGTCATGGCTAACCCCGTCGGGAGCACAGGGCGGAAATAGCACGTTGCGCTTGATGGGTCCAAGCCCAGTTCCCACGATGAGCGTGGGAACGCCGAGATTGAGGCTGCTTTCAGAGAATTTCAAGATGGGAGGCTTCGTTTGCGAGTCGATGCCCATGCCGTCCACAGGGTCCAGCCCTACGATGGCCGCATACTGATGCATGCTCTTGCGCACGCCGAGGGCCAGGCCAAACACCACTTTCCCTCCTCGGCTGTGGCCCACGAGCGCAACGCGCTTGAAATTCGGTCGGTGCTTGGCTAGCGTTTCCGGCATCGCAGCTGCCAGGCCTGTGGGCATCCAGTTCAGAATGGCCACCGCATCCTCAATCTCTTTAGTCGCGTCGGAGCCTGCAACGGTGTACATCTAGTTCAACACATCCACCGAGTCAGACTCACAGAAGAAACCCTCATTGCTTTACAATGACCAACTTGATTGATCGCAATGTAAAATTCGGATGGGACCAGACTGTGAGAATTGTGATGCGGATGAAGTCAAATTGCACAAAAGAAGTGAACAAAGTTTCCGTATGACCTACTCAAGACAACCCTAAAGAAACATGAATCCCAATTTGGGATTAGGTCATTTGGAAGCTCTGATTTCTCACCTGAGGTGCGACGACGATGAATCCGTAAGAAGCGATGTGCGAGATGAGTTGAGTGTAGAAAATGCTCTGCAGGGTGTAGCCATGATGGAACTGCACCACTGGATACTCCCCTTCCTCAATTGGCAAGGCGACGATCAGCGGCTTGGGTGCCGGGATTTCGTTGTCTGCAGCTACTCGCCTCTTGTTGCTGCGGGGGAGACAACATGTGGACCCACTGGCGTCGCTCACATTCACGAGTTCCACATCGTATGGGCCGTCCTCGTAGATGCCTCCATGTACACTGGGGTCGAATTCTTTGTTGTTTCTGATGCCAGCCATCTGCCATCACCGCCACCTCCAACAGTGAAATCCAGTGCCCCTACTTGTTCTCATTAGGTCAGAAGTTTGTTCGCGGCTTACTTCATTAATGCAGGCCTTTGCGTAGGGTAAGCAACTAGGGCAAGGTGCGAGGAAATAAGCACTGGCACGCAAGGGTGGTAGCCCAGTTGTAGTTGCTTGTTCCTCTAATGCACTAGTTCAAAGTTGTTCATCTTGCGTTAAGAACTTTGACACATTATAAAACATTATAAAAAGCAACGTGACATGTCCCACTATACACAAGAGATGGGTTCACTCAAGTAAGCCTACTCATATTACAAACGCAAAGCTTGTAGAGTTCTTAATGAGCACTTGTAAGAACTAAAAATATAAGAACATAAAAGTGATTCAGGACAATCTCACTGCTAAACTGCTAAAGTGACCTGGACTCTCACCTAAAGAATTCTCTAATCCTCTATTATAGAAACACAGTTGGAAGAAGCTCTCGAGAAAGCCATCTTGGGCAGGGGCAAGATGGTTCATAGAAGAAATAAGCACTCCTGATGAGGACGATAGCGGAATTCGTAGGTTCTTGTTTCCACGATGCAAGTGCCCAAGTTGCTTACCTCACATAAAATTTCCAAGCAGCTTATAGAAAAATAAATCTATCGTTACGGTGTGATTCATGAAGCCCTTCCCAATACAAATTATTTTCGCAGAGTTTTTTACGGGTTACTAACATCACAGCTGATGGAAGAGCAAATAGTCTGAACGACTCAATTCTCATCACTCTCAGCAACCCCAATTGGGCAAGAATTGAGCTCACAAAACCCACCCTCGACACCCAAAATATGAGCACCGCCAGGCTGTAATCCACTATCCAAACAAACTCTAGAGTAAATGGCAAGCATTATTTTCTCTTGCTCGAATCGATTGCACCACAGAAATACACCAACCTAGTTTCTTCCACTGCCGAACTCCACCAGCCGTGAAGTCCAACAGCAACAGCTTGCAATTCCACAGTCACAGCTTGCAATTTCACAGCATTAGGTTGCAATTCGACAGCCACAGCTTGGAATCCCACGGCAACCGCCCGACCTCCACTCGCACCTCATCAAAACTTCGAGCAGCAAATCTGTACAGACGCAATTGGGGAGAATTTTGCTTGAGCTTCGAAAACGGAGACGTGTGCACAGCCCGGTCAAGCACCGACCTACTTGGCCCGTGGATCCGTGATTTCATCGGGCGGTGGATGGTTCTCTCCCTTTGCTGGTGTCACAATTCTGCCCTCTCAATTTTCTACAGTAAAACACATTTATCCAACCCCACAAATCAGGGGGTCACAGCTCGCTTTCCTATGAGTCACTGCAAAATTAGTGTCGTTTCTATTAAACAAAATAAGGAAAAAGAATATTTTAAGGTAGCCAACCTCTTTCCGACCACTAACCTATTTTTGCTAGTTAGACTGCTTTGTTTCTTATCACTTGTGACAACTCACGTCGTTAGGTTACAACTCATGCAACACAAATGTCAAGGACGTGTACATTGAGTTCACTCAATGATCACAAAATGTACATTTGAAGCCACAATTATCACCTACTTTGAAGCATGATCAATTTTGTAATCAACCTATGGTTGGAAATGCAGTGCCCTATATAACAAGAATGGATTGAAGGGAATCTTTATGAAAAATATTCATAAGTATTTCATTTTTGGAGGGAAAAATGAAAAAAAAATTGGAACCCTCCTCAAATCTATTTCTTTACAGGGGGGATTTTTCTCTCACCAAATGCATACTAGAACTATGCTAAATTGCTTAATTGGTCGGAATGAGGTCGGCTACCTTACTAATACTTCAATTGACACTAATTTAAAGTAGTGTGGCTCAGCGTTTGGGAAACTTTTCAACTTTTACCAGCTATTTTCCTTAGATTCATAAATTAAATTGGGTTTTGAAGTACAAAGTCCAATTATTCACTCTATTTTTTACTCATAAAAGAAATTTTATAGAATTTTTCACCGTTTCTTTTGTTGATGTTTTCAAATTGTAGCCAGTTTTTTTTCCCAATTCTTTTGGCTAATTTTGAACTAGCTGCCAGTTTTCGTGAACATTGGTGTGACTTTGCTAAATTAGTGTCATATGCATTATTAGAATAGATTGAGGTAGTATTTCGAGAAAAGAAGAATAAGTTGAAAGGCAAAATAGTGTATTGTATAGTAGGGGCAAATAAGGATTCAATCATAGAAAAGTTCCCCCAAGATTTGCTGAAATGAAAATTCCATAGGATTATTGTCCATGTTTTAATTGAGAGTGGACTTCCATGGAGAGTTGGAATCAAAAAGTAATTTTTAAATTTTTTCTAAGATTAGAATTGCTTTTAATTTCACCAACCTTTTTAATGTTTGACACTTTCATGTGAAACTACATTTTAGGAGTAGCTTTGTCTTCTTATTAAATTAAAAGCAATCAAATACTTCAAGTCCAATGTATAAATTAAATTTCTCAAAATTGAAAAGTTGCCTTGTCCACTTTTCATGGTCTTCTCTCTATAATTTTGCAAACCAACAATTTTAAATCCCCTTTTGCTAATATTGCACTCTTCCGTACAAAATTTTGGAAAATACTTTGTCTTTTTTGCAAAGTTTCATTGATTTCTGCACATAAAAGTCCCCCTTGACCTTGTAAATTTCAGATCACATTTCTTAACCTCTAAACGTCCAGATCCTTTTGTAGAATTGAAGATTTGGGAAAAATCATCATAAAGTACTATTTGGAAGAATATTTTGGAAATTGTATACAAACAAAAGTTGTAGATCTTGAGTTTTAGATTTCATCCATACAATTAGATTCATCAATGCTGCCACCAATATTTTTTTATAAATTTTGAAAGAGAAATTTCAGAATTCCTTCTAAATTTGATTACAAGCAAAATATTATCATTTTTTGAGTAAATTTCTTTGGAATGTATTTAAAATGAGGTTATCTTGACATGGTGATTTTTTGAAATTTTTATGTTACTAAAACCTATGACCTCATTTTTGCAAATCCAGTTTTGAACTAGAGTCAATGCAATTTTGGCTTGGTCAACCACTTGACATTCTTTCACATTTGTAATTTTAGAAAAATATGTACTTCAACAACACCAAATCCAACCATCAGTTAGGACAACAACTTGATTATCAAGCTTCACAAATTATGATGACTTTCATCCAAGCAAAATGAGAAAGAAACAAGAGTTTCAATCTATTCATCATTCAGAAATTGGATGTTGGAGCGCTTTGGGGTTAAATCACCTCTATTCTATGAGCTCTGGAGTATAGAACTCTAATGAGTTTGATCCCTATTTATTCCATTTGTAATAACAAAGATGGAGTTTTTGTAAACTAGTAAAGGTTCTTGGGGCCAAAAATTGGTTGTTGGATAAGATTTCAGGATCATTGTAGAAATGAAGAATGCACCTAGTATTTGTCCAAAAAATAAATCATTTTTGGCAAAGTACCTAAGTGATAGGTCTAAACCACTTGAGAGAACATTATATGTACTTTGGATGATTTCCATGAGGCATCAAGGATGGAAAGAAACATTTTTTTCATCCAATTTGTTTTTAAGGAGTTGTGAGGGAAGTTGCTTGAACCCAATTTGAATGAAAGATGTTTAATATTCTCTCTTTGTGATATTTTTTGACTTTCCTACATATGAATATGGCAAATCCATTAATCACTTTGTAGTGTATTTTGGTAATTTGTACTCTTTTCTCTAAATTTGAATGTAAGCCATAAAAATGATCTTTATTGAGACCAACTAATGAAATGAACTACAATAAAAAATTTGAAAAATTTCTAAATTTGAATTTTTTTTTTATTGCAATTTGAACTTCAAACCTTTTCATATTGAGGGTTTATTTTTTTAATTTTAGAATGACATAGTAGAAAAGATTTCACCATAGTGTTTTACACTATAATGTACACCCATAGAAGAAAATTCCATATTATTTAAACTTATTTGATATATGATATGAATTTTTTTCACTTTTTAATTCAAAATTTCATAGCAATTTCAAATTTCACAAAAAAATATAAATTTCTTATGACTTATAAAAAACATATAGTTACATCTCTGAAAAATAAATACAAAAAAAATTCTTCTATATGATAGTTGTAGAATGGATGTGACATACAAACATAGGAACTTTAAGATTTGAAAAAGTGGTTACATAGACCTGTCTTTTCAAGGTTAAGGAACTATAGTACAATGCACTATTCCTAAAAGTGTTGGGCATTGTTTTCTTTTTGAAGGCTATAGTAGAACCACATATTCATACCTATCTTGTAGGATGCTTCTATTTCCAACCAAGGCATTAGATGGAATTTGGCCCATCCGGAGGGCCATGAGTTCCCAATTGTAAGGAACGCACTTCGCCAGCACAGCACAGCACTTTGACGTGGCCAAGCAACTAGCACGTCATTGTGGAAAAAAATTACTTTCATTTTTTCATTTCAGAAGCAATTTTTTTTTTTTTTGGTAATACAGCACCCAACGCTCTCTCACTGCATTGGGAATAGATTCGAGAATAGGCCTGAAACGGACCTCCAATGTAGCTAAAAAACATCTAATGCTAGGACAAATTTTCAACCCAAGCTTAGAAGGTGTTTTTTTTTCTTTTTTTCAAGATTGGAACTAATAACTAATAAGGTCATAACACATGTTGTGATGTAGTGAGCATGAAAGTAGGAAGTAGTGAGTACGAAAGCAATTCTTGAATGATCAGAATTGGCAAACTCTATACATTGGATATGGGTTTAAATCAACTTAAGTTTTCCAAAATTTTGTTGTAATTTCAAGTCAAGGCATAAAATTACCAAAAAAATTACAATCCCGATCATTTTTTATATATTAGAAAATTTACATTGCCTTCTACTAATCCAGAACATGTGTGGATTGCTTAGAGCATCCCCACTAGTGGAGATCCTGGATGAAAATCATCCGGATAGGGAACTTCACCTCCCCATTGGTGTTCTCCATCTGTATAATTTGGGGGAAATGGCACTCCTGTTCCTCAAACTAGATGGGATATAGGGAAGAGGATTGCAGTAAACTGTATCCTTGGTTTGACCTCAAAGTTAGTTGTTTTTCCATATTTCTACACTACTGGATCCTAAAAATAGATTAGAGACTCGGTAAATTCAAGGATTTGTCAGTCATGTGCTGATGTGTTGTCATGTACTAGTTAAAATCAAGTGTGACT
The DNA here is from genome assembly GCA_947034895.1 of Rhytidiadelphus loreus. Lineage (NCBI taxonomy): Eukaryota > Viridiplantae > Streptophyta > Bryopsida > Hypnales > Hylocomiaceae > Rhytidiadelphus > Rhytidiadelphus loreus. The sequence goes on along the minus strand of OX344761.1, from coordinate 46,839,648 downwards.
TTTACTAATCTTGTAAGACTTTAGGGAAGGATTGGAGCGTCCCCTCTCTTGAACCCCTAAATTTCTTAATGAGAAGGGTGGATAGGGAAAGGGATATAGCACTTCCTGGTGGGGATGCTCTTAACTCTGAAAGGACAAAGGCATGACCTTGGAAATCATCCTTTTTCATTGGAAGTCAAATTATTGTAAAAGACCTCCCCTTTTCACAACAAAATTCTGAAGATGAATAGTTGCACTTCTGTCCTACTTGAAGGATTCCTTGTCATCCATCGGACGCCAAATGTCCTCCTCGACGTTTAAGGGTTAAGTTAAATGGGCGACTATGGGTGGTTCTACCATACAGTAGCATGAATAGTTGCTCATGAAGGAACCAAAACTTCATCCAATTAAGTTAAGCTTAGGCCACGTGGTGGAGTGCCATGAACGCCATGAAGACTGGCTGATGTGGCTTCCCCATCCTTGAAATCCAGGACAGGTGGCAGCTTGTAAAGAGCCTTCGAACTGTCTTATCTGTTACCCAGATCCTGGGAAGACTGGAATAACTTAACTTACGCAAGGATAATCCCCTCCATGTAGGTCAGTTTCATAAATAATTAGGAAAAAAATTGGAGCATGTCTAAAATATGAAAAAATTGTACAACTATTTATGAAAATCTTGAATATTCAATGGTGAAAAAACTGAATATTCAAAAATTATTCTTGAGAAAATATAGAAAAAAAGAATACATTCACGTAGGAATACAAAAAAATCAAACCATTTCATCAAAGTGTCGAAAAATTAAGAAGAGTAACATGCTTAAAAGTCATGAAAATTGGATCATGTTACCAAATTGTCCAAATGAAATTGTTTTTGACAACAAGGTGCCAAATCTGACCTGAACGTATGGTCATCTTGTAGCCTAAAACAAGGCTAGAATATTAATAAAAAATAGAATATGGAGTCTTCACACTTTTCAAAGCAATTTTAGCAACTATGGTATTTGCACCTAAAATCCTCCGTAATTGCAACCAATCTTGGTTACTATTATTAAATATAATATATTTTTATTAGATCTTATTGGCAATTGAAAGAAGATCCCAACACACTTTAACATTCATTATTTGAACACCATATGAATAAGTTTTGAATTTTCAAAGTAATGTCCCTAGGTGTACCAAAAAACAAGAATAGTCTCTCAAGGATTCTCATATTTTGATTGTCTCACAGTAACTACACCTAAAATGGACCACTCCTCAAAATCAACTCCTATTTTTGAAGGGAAATTGAATAGGGAGGATATTATCCCAAATGGTGTGCATTACAAGGACAAGTGTAAGGTGGAGTTGGTGGCCATTTTGAGTAGTGTGCAACTCTATTTTATACTACTGGGAAGGTGGCAAATTTACAAGTGGTCAATTTGGGGTACAATTTTTGTTGTTTTAACTTCTTCTCTATGACATGTTTTGATACTATTATTGTCAAGCATCAAATGCATTTTGGGATCACCTACATGACACTTTTAGCACCCTACACCTTGCATCTTTGAAAATTTGTAACTAATTTACAATGTGTCCAAAAATTATGGAACCACTTGTACTTTGATCAATCCTTCACCAATGTACAAAAATTATTGTTCATTTTCTAAAACATATTGGTTTGCCATAGAGTTTATTCGTTCAATTTTAGGTGTTTACCGACCTTACATTTTTTTTCAATCCAAATGTACGTGTCTTGTTTGGGGCAATGTTGATTAAAGCTTTACATATCTTAGAAGCAACAGACTAAAAATGGAAAAGCAAAGAAGGGAGGGACAGAACCCCCCAAAGAATGTCAAAATTAAATTGCAGCAAAAACAGAGGGGTAGATTTGGAAGAGACTCACATTCAAATGATGAAAATTCATCAAATATAAAATGGAGGAGTCAAAGGTTGAGAACTTGGTTGAGACCTTGATAGCAATTTAAGGGAAGATGAATGAGGAATTTCCGAGGTCTAAAAAACTAGGTATGATTTTTTTTTGAAATTTTTGAAATTTTCAAAAGTATTGATTTTTTCCTCTTACAAGCTTTGATTTTTTTTCAAAGTTGTGAAATTTTACAAAATATAAGTCAATAAATTAGGGCTAATTAGAACCTTGAAAATAGAAGGAAGAGTAGTAGATATCTCTTAACCATTCCCTCTTTCTCCCCTAAGTGAAACTCGATCAACATAAGGAATTGAATTGGAAATCACAAAGGAGGGTAAGTATGGCCATTACATGAGATTTGAGGCCTGTAAGAGACCATATCAAGCATGTTCCCTTCATTCTTCCCTTCACAATGAAGGAACGGACAACTGTTAGAATTTATTTTTTTCAAAAAAAACAAAAACAAAACATTTTGATTTAGTAAATGCAAGAAGAAGTTGAATTATTTTTTATTTTAAGAAATTGTGTGGCAGCCTCTTGGCCATATAGAACTGCTACACAGTCGTTGTAACATTCAAGTTTGCTTGTTCCCACTACATGATAATTCATGATCTTTTTGACCCTTCAAATTTCACCTAATGCTTATGGTTGACACACCTACGAGTCTTCCCTTCCTTGTGAGTGCCTAGGATCTAAAATTGTTACCTTTTTATGTTGTCATGTTTCTCAAGGTGCTCAAAAGCGATTTTCCTAGTGATTTTTTCAATGTTTTCTCTAAAATTCTCATACATAAGCATATGTTTTGTGTCTATTTATAATATTTAAAAATTATATTATGATTTATGGCAATGATTAATATGTGGCTAAACAAAATGGTAGCAGTCATTTGCGGCTTCAATTATTCAAGGGAATTGTGCAAAGCCAAGTACAAGAATGTTTACCCATAATATAAGAATGACAAGAGAGCCAATGAAGTTTCAAGGATAGCTTGCAAACAAGAATGCAATTTTCTTGATGAATTAGCCATTTGGAATTCAACACGTACAAGTATAAAAACCAAATTCTAATAAGCAATGCAAAAGGTGATGAGATCAACTTCAAAAAAAAACAATTCTAGAATTTGAAGCCATTACAAATCAAGGGACATCATCACAAGTTTTTGAGGTTAAACTAAATGAGAAAAAGAAAAAATTGCAAATTAAATTGCAAAGGATATCGGAATAAGTAATCACCAATTCTACTAAATTACTTGTAACCCTGTAAGAGGATAAAAGTTTATTAAAAAAAAACTTACAAACATAGATAGAAACATAGCAACCATACTAAAAAAAAACATTAATTACTCTTCTATATTATGATTAGTATTTGATTCATTCATATCAATAAACTCTATTATAGATTCTTTTCCAAGCCTAAATGGCCATAGTACTTTGATAATTGTTTCATGACCTTTTGTTGTCTTATGCAATAAATCCTCATCTTTTTTTGTTTTATTTAATAAAAAAATCTTCCATTTCTTTATCTTCATTCTCATCATCAATTACAATGGTAGATTTATAAATTCTACATTTTACTTCAAAAATTGTTTGATGTTCAACTTGTAGGACTTAGCCTTCTCCTAATGTACCATTCATTTCTTCATCTCTTTTTTAGCATCTTCAATCCATTGCAAGTCAAATTTGTCTTTGGAGATGACATACAAATTGTACAAAACAATGCAAAAAATCCAATATTTAACATCATTCAAATAGGGACATTTGTTCTCTATACAATGATCCTCCATCTATCCTTCAAGATTTCAAATACATGTTATACACACAAATAAAAGATTGTATGAAATTCCAATTTGCCTTATACAACTCCAATCCTTCTTTATTACCTTTAAAGGGGTAGTACATCCAAGGCCTAACTAGATAGGCTACATCTCTAATCAATTTGTATAGTAAATGTTTCCCTTGTGTACAAACTCTCCCTACCTTTGTTTGTTGAAAAACAATCCAATTGTGAAGACTTCTTGCCCATCCAAATTCATAATTCCAAAATACAAAATTCACATCTACAATGTCTTGCCACAATATTTTGCCACAATGTTGAATGAAATGACTTTCAACAATAGTAATCTTTTCCACCATTAAGTGGAGCTAATATAGGAAAGTAAAATCCATCTATCATTCCAATTATGTGAAGGATTCTATGCAATGCTTCAAACTCCCTTGCTAAAACTCTAAATCTATCTTCATTTGAAATTTAAACAAAACCTTTTTGCAAATGCACTCTTACTAATTTGCAAAATTCTCACAATCTTTGATATCATAATCTTTGAATTCTTAAATGCTTCTCCAATTCCACATTGCCCATCACTCATACCAAATCTAACTAACAAATTTGCAACCTTCGATTCAACTAAAACTAGCTCTCTAGTCATTGTGTAGCTGTTTTTTTTAAATGAGCCTAATTTCTCACATAACAATATGAACTTAGTACATGAAACACAATTTTTTTGCTTGAACATCTTGTTGTTATAGGACTTCGATAACAAACGAGAGTTGGCTTGCCTCTCATAACTTTGTACACTACATTGTCTCATACCTAAACTCTCAAAATCTCAATGAAGAAAAAGAAAAAAGAAAGAGGAAGAAGGAAAGAGAGGACACAAAGAAAATTTTGGATGACTTTGGGGAAAGCATACAGTAGAAAATCACCCTACTTACAAGCTGCCCTATTTAAGAAATATATTTTAAAAATTGGTATTTCACCCAATTTTTTGAGCCCATTGTTTTTCGTGTAAAATGGTCCTAAGGTAACTACCCCTAATTGTTGACTTGTTTTTTAAACTAAACCCTAAAGATTCTTGCCTACAATGTAGAAACTCTGTTCATGAGAGCCTAAGATCAATTTTGGATCCATCTATTTTTAGCACTTTGAAAGTTCATAGTTTATTCATACAATAGCCAATAAATGCATTCTAAGAGAATCTAAAATCCTACTCCACTTTTGACTACCACCAGGATCAAACAAAAACTTTTGGAGTTCAATAATAATACCAACCATACTCAAACCCTAATTCGGAAGCTTATTTTAGGTGCTGTACCTTGCAAGTACAGAACTTATTCCTGCTCCCAAAATGAAAACTGACCATGGCAAGCAAGCAGCAAATTAATTTGTGGGTAAAAGCAACTTGCAGTCTGTCGACTTCACTAAGTAAACCCAGTTGTTATCATCTGCAACTTGAGGCCCACACGTCACAAATTGTAAACAGCAAGCAGATTTAATTGCAAGTACTATCTGGGCAAGATTTCCAGTGCAACAAATCATAAACCCCTCATTGAGCACCGATCCATCCTGGTTAAGAGGAAGTGAAAAGATTGCTTGGAGGTACTGCACCTCATCGGTTTGCCCTAATTGCCTTGCTTGACCATCTTCTCCAGCATCGCATCGATTTGATGCTCAGTCAAGCCATCCAGCTCTACACTTCTCTCCACGCCATTATCTGTGATCATAATCCCAATGCAGAAAATTTGAAGATGATATGACAGACGAGGACGATTGTGTAACGCTAGCGCTAGCCCTTCTTAAAGGGCCTTACAACCCACTACAGAATTCTAAATTACACACGCACAAACTTATCTTAAAGGTCAAAATGCAGTGAAGAATTTTGAGGTCTAAAACTTCGACTTAATCATAGAATCAGCAATTAAAAAGTCGGAGACCGGATGAACACAACATGCTCAAATTAGATACCAAAGCTAAAATTTGAAGGACCAACTCTTGGAAGTTCAAATTGCCATTCACATTGGCAATTTGTCTAATTACAATCGATAACAATCAAGTCCACAATAAATTACATGCAAAGCAATAACTTAAGGCTCTACGATGCGACATATTTTTAATAACGAAAGTCCTTAATTCCCATTACTTAGGACCACACTAGTCGGCACCCATAACAACAGAGGTGAAGAAACTCACATATTCGAAACCCTAATCTCGAAACCCAAATGTGAAACAGGCTCAATTTACACCAGATATTGAAAACAGGATTGGCATTGTTCTCACCATAGCGGGCCCAAATCCGGGGCCGCACCCCGCTACACTCGCGGATCAGGATCGGCAGCGATGGATTCAGCGCTTTCAAGTCCGCATAATTCCTCTGAACATAATTCCTGACACACACACGACAACAATAGCAATTGTCACATCCTCAATACACACAATCTCCCAAAAAGAAAACAAAAAGAAAAAATTGGAAAAATCAGTAGCAGTATAGAATCCTCTCTCAACACAAAGACATTGCTCCCAGTACAAAAACCCTACGTCTGAATTGCACCTGTCTCTCCACTACCCAAGCCACAGATGATGCAGAGTGCGGATCTCTAAATGTGTTGGCAATCCGAATGGACGTCAGGACTGGGAGTCATCGTACCTGGTGACAGTGGAAGCAGGCGAGCACTGGCAGCAATGGATCCGAAGCTCCTGCACCACCTGCGAAAGCTTCCCTCGCCACGACATGATGACAGACTCTTCACTCTCACCTCCGTCAGCAGAAGGAGAAAGAAGAAACCCTAAACCCAACAACACTTCCAGCAATTCTCCAGACGATTCAGACTTGGGGCTTGTGCACACACAATCCGAATTCTCTCTTTCTAATACTCTGAAAGCTTCAGCTTCAGTTTGCAACGACAAGCCAAATTCGGGACTTGCAGTAGAAACTGCCTTACGATGCTCCAAACTTCAGAATGATTTCAAACTTCAGAATGATTTGAAAGCCTCTATTCAGATGAAATTGCAATTTCCAACAGCGAGCACATTGAAGGGGACGGAACTCCGTGTCAGAGCAGTTCTTCATTCTCCATCTAAGGTAACAGGTCCAGAAATCGCCCATCTAAGAGCTGAAACTGAATTTTGAGAAGGCTGAAATAATTTTCAGTAAATTTTCCTCGAAAGAAAAGTGGAGTTGGCATGTAACCCAAGTTGTTTCATAATTTTTGGAGCTTTGTGGAATTAGTTATAAAACTTTGAAGTTGAAATGGCATAGGGCTCTAAAATCGCCCACCTCCTAAAATGTACGTTTTTTGTACATTGCTGAAGGCTATAAAATAGCAACATGCACACATAGTGTACATTTGTGGATGTGGGTGGTTTTAGAGCTTGTACAATTTCAGAGCATGTTACCTTACTCCTCCTTTGAAATCATCTAGATGTAACTTTGTAACATTGTGGCCTTTTCAAGTAAAAGGAAATAGTGAACTTTGGACTTATAACCATGGTCTACTACTTTTTAATTTATAGGATGACATGGAAATTTAGTTTACTCCAATTTTGCATTGAGTCCCCAAATAAGTATTCTTTGGTGAATTGGATGATTTGCCAATAACAAAATGTTAAAATCTAAATATTTTGATGATACAGAAAATGTTTAGTTTGCAAAAGTGTTGCAATTGGATGTGGTTATCTTAATACTTGTACATCAATGATAACTATCTATTAAAGTTTCAAAATAAACATTTGAATATGGTTCCCATTATTAAGTTTCTTCAATTTTTTGTGGATTTTATAAGCAATCAAAAGTAGATTTTAGGTTCTCTTTGAATGTATTTTTTGGATAATGTGTGAATAAACTATGGAATTTCAATATGTTGATTATAGGTGTGATCAAAATTACTCTTGACTCTTGTAAGAAGGTTTACATTTGAGGCAAGGATTGATAGAGGCCAAGTTTGCAACATCATCACAATTAGGTGCAATTATCTTATTTTCTAATGACTTGCACAATCACCTTGAAACCTAAAGAAAAGATGAAGAGTATAATTTCCTATATAATAGAACAATATCATGCATCTAAAGTCACTCTTCTTTTTGTAAGATACTATCTTATTAGATACCAATGCATAATAGAACTAAATATACTCTCAAAGTTTGTCTCACCTATTAAATATGTAAAGGTATCTTCATCATTGTACATTTGATTGCATAGTAAAAGACTTGCAATATATACATAAATCAAGAAACTAATTTAATTTATTATATTTTACAAATGAGATTCTTGTCATAATTTACAAATAATATATCAAATGTTCAAAATGGATATATGATATTCTATATCTATACACATGGAGAGGGAGGGAGAGATTTGAAAAGGAGATGTTGAATTTTTTTCCTTCTGGTCCACCTTTTCTAAGATTGAAACAACTATTCTTTGTGTATATTAGATAAATGAAATTGTAAATGAACCTTGGCCATATAGTAAAGCAATGTCTTCGACTTTGGAGGGGATAGTAAGTCTCATTCACTTCACTCAGTGAATAAATGAATGAATTAGTTGATATATATTTTTGTGAATGAATTGAATATCCTCATATAAAAGAAAATTTGTATCAACACTTTTTTGGTTTGGGGGGTTGGTGGGTGAATATGTGTTTTATTTTTTAATTTAGTCAGGGGATGCCTTTTTTGAGGAGAAATGAACCTTGGTATTCACATTGAGAAAAATGGCCCTATTTATCCCTCACCTCCAAAAAAATATTGTAAATTTGAACTACCTTTGTTCAATTCTATACTAAGTACTTCAACTTATATTATTGATACTAAATGCTACTTGTTGATTATATAATTTATTGTCTTTGCTTAAATTCTCTCTATTAACATTGACATGTTAAATATAATTTGTAATTAATTTTCATCAATTGTTTTGAAAGATGAAAATTTTAGTATATCCTTGAATAAAGATTACAAAATGAGGTTGATTTTCTTCTATTGTACTTTCTTCAACATAATTATGTTGCCTTTTATGTATGTATAAGTTACATCAAATGAAAGTAGAATCATGCCACAAAGAAAAATAAATACAAGGTTTCAAACCTTGTGATTCTTACTCAACAATGTCAAATATGATAATCCCTAAGACTCCTTGCAATCACATTGTGGTTTTTGAGGTTTTGGTCAATTGTTGTAGTTTTAATTTTTGACTTATTCATACACACAATTTTATTCATACGCACAATTTTGATACAAATCCAAAAACATAATATGTGCACACATACAAATTTAGATGCACGTAAGAGTGATTTCGCCTCAAAAACATAATTTTTGCAATTATTGAAGGACTTGTAAGGAATTATCACTTGTGGACAATTTTTTTGACACTTGAGGATATTTTTCCGTGAGGACTATGGCATGAAAAATAATCTTTTAGACCATAAAAATGGTGTTTCAGAATTTCTTTTCAATTATTTTTTCCTTCACACTTTAAATTGTTACAATGCAACACTCTACTATTTGGATTGTAGAAAAAGGCATTTTTAAAAACTTGATGAATTTATTGATGTTTTATTCTTTTGCAAGGGATTGTGGTAATGCAAGGTATATAAGTTTTTTACAAAATGGATTCACATTTAGATTCTTGGTATGCCAGTTTCCAACCCTAGCATTTACATCATACTAAAAGATGCAAACTACCCTCAACCATACGGTGAAAAAAAACTTTTCTACTTTGAGCTTGTAGATCTCATAAATGATAAGGAATTTGAGTTTGAATTTTTTTGTAAGTACTCTATATAAAGTTGGCATTATAATCTTCTAGCTACAATTGTCATTGTTTTAGTTTGTTTTCATTGAAATTTTTTGACACAAAAGTGATCACTTTCTACAATTTTTGGACTCAAAATACAAAGTAATTTTAGAGGTTGAGTTGGTTAACAAAGTAGACGTGATGAAATTATTTTGTCTCCAAAGTATTGTGGTTAAATATATCACAATATGATTTAACCTTGAAATGTTTGTTCTTTGAAACTAAAATTTAGTCATTATTTTACTTAAGTCATAGAAAGTGCAAAAATCAAAATTTTGTGAGAACCTTAGTATTGTAGAAAGAGAGCTTGACAAGGATTATGACATCTATAAGCATTTGAAGTTTAAAAAACATATTAAAAAAGACTTTGAATGCTTGTAGAATGTGATGAGTAGTTGTCTAATTGACCTATGGTGAAAGTTTTTGCATAAGTACTTCATATTATCATATTGTGTATTGTAACACTACTATAAGCTATAAGAATACAGAGGGTCGCAAATTATATATAAATAATTTTGTAGTGCATAGTGATTTCTTTTGAAGGAACACTTGAAGTTTATTTGAATAGCTTAATCTACTAGCCATTGAAATGGGGCTCTGACTTCATAATGTAGTTTCAAGTCAAATGATTCATTTTTTTTGAGATATTCATGGCCCCTTGTCTATTAGATTTCTACCCTTCTATGAATAATTTTAGTTCACGTCTATGAATACCAATAAAAATCTACTTCCTTTCATTTAAAAAAGAAATCTCCAAACTATCATTTTAGGTTAAAATAAAATTCTATCAATTTTTTTTCCAAAAGGCTAATCTACACTACTTGACTAGTCAATAGTCATGACACCTAGTATTAAAAAAATAAAAAAATCTCAAAAGGAGCAAGAAAAGGTTATATTATTTGGTCTCTTAGTTTTCAAAGCTCTTTTAGGCTAGAAAATTTACTCTCCACAGCTTTTCATCTCTATTATAAAGAAGCCTTAGTATTCATAATATTTACAATGTTTGGTAATTAAGGTAGGAGGCAACATTTTTTTGGGGAATACTAACTATCAAGTGATGTCATTCCTATAGTAGCTCAAACCTATTAGACAAAATAATGTCACTCGAAACAAAAAAACATTGTTAGGATGTCCATAAATTGATTGGGTTCTAAATGCATCTCCTATCTAGGAAAGAATGACATGTTCCTTGAAATATCTATTACTATCATTAATGAATTAGGCAGGTTAAAAGGATGATTTATAGACCTCCTACCCATTCATATCCTTAAATGTTGAGTAAATAGTCAAAGACCTTCAAAATCATCAATAAATATCAATAACCACAACTACAAATAGTTTATATTCCAAGCACCTCACCCAAGTGTCTAACTCCTAGTGTCAACCTCTAAAACAATCAAGTAAGGTAGATTATTATCCAATTTTGCAATCTTAGTATCTTGTGCAATGTGCTTATTGTATCAATGAGAAAGAATTAGTTGAGTAGACTCAAATACAAATGGAATCATATTAATCCAACAAGAACTAAATTGATATGAATTTTCAAACATGTTTGGTACAAAAATATAAAATTGTCAATAGGTGGGGTCATGACCATTTAAAAAAGGTTCAAGATTAATGACCCATCACCCTAATCCTAAGTGTTTGGAAAGCACAAGTTTAACATTCGAAAAACACCTCTTTTATTGCTTGAATCTACAACTCTTTTTTCTTTTTTTCTTGAAACACATGGACAGCTACAACTTGTTTTGACAAACATTTGTTCATAACTCAGCCCACATGAATCAACATTTATTGAACCACATCTTTATCAACCTTAAACCATCCATAAATAGATATGAAATTGATATCACTCTCTAACAATAACAATGGCACCCAATTGCTTGCCCAAAGAAAATGAGTTATACACTCCGTGGAAATGGGTGAAATCTGCTGTGCAAATGGGAGGGTCTGTCGATATTACGCTGATCTAGCTTACAGTATGCGTCTTCGGAATTGAAATAAAATATGAAGCTTTACATGAGCAAGAGTGAGTATTGCTCCAAATACTGAAAATGAGTTGGGAGGCCAGCGGACAGGGTCTTCGGAGGCAAATCGGAATAATTTATAGCGACCTAAAAGCTGTACTGAAGTTAATTCCCCCACCAAACTTGCTGAACCACATAGCTTCGATGAAGCATCCACGCGAAGACTCAATCTGAAGACTCAATCTGTACGTGTAATGACAATAATAAAGTTCAAGCAGTAGAAGAAATCTACCTAAATTCAGCTTCCAGGTTCTTTGGCTTGCCAACTTCGTGAATCCCAACAAAGGCATCGCTTGACAATTCTACTGCCCTTTCGTGCTCGGCAAAAAGCTTCAGAAGTTGTTCTTGAATTAAACCCCTTAGGCTTGAAGCTTCAACGGGAGAAAACCATTGAAGACCAAACTGACAAGAAACGAAGGAAACAATAAGTAGAATCAATGTGACTCTTAAATTGCAGTACAGTATCTAAGAGATGTTGTTCAGATCACAGATACTTTAGATGAACAGCTCAGAAAGCATACAAATCTTTCTCACCTCGTGGATGGGACAAAAACATAAGATGCTGGATAAACATGGTGGTCATACATGAAGCAAGAACATGGATAAGATAAAAAGCAACACACGAAGTCATCAAAGACTGAAAAAAGAAGCTGCAAAGAAGCATGGTTGCGACCCGGATGGGTTCAAGCATAAGTACGTACAATACCGATAATTGCAAATCAAGTGGATACTTACCACATCCAAATCTTTTAATCTATCCTCCACGTCGGAAATCTTCATTGTTCTTGGAGCATTTTCTACAAATTTTCGTATGTAATGAAGAAGGAAAAGCCCACAATCTGATTCATTTTCCTGCAGCGGAACCTGAATCGGGCATTTTCAGATCATCGCACAAAAGAATATCAGAAAGGTTGCAAACAACAGGTCAACTATATCGCAGTCGCTCCCCATGAACAGAGGCAGAGAGCTCGCTGATAGAAAATTATGCATTAACCTCTTGAGGGAATCCACTATTAGTCCCTCAAAGTTACTGAAGACTTTCAAGAAGTCGGGGAACCATGGGCATCATAGTTAGGAAATGAAGTCAAACTGCACCTTTTCAGTGTGAAGAATCACATACCGGAACTCTCGTGGCTGGTATGACATTACATGTTGATGCGTGGATGCAGTCTTCACCTTCCATCTTACTTCCCCCATAAGTAGCCTTCCATTTTGCCACAAGATACCTGCCAGCAACAGCAGCATATCATCGAACCTCCAAGAATAAAGTCAAGCACAATCGCAATTGTTAAAGAATTTGGATTCAGTTTGCACCATCTCGTGCAGACACGAAAGCATCCATGAATATGAATGCACATAATCAGAAACCCCCTCGCAATATCTACGTGAAGTAGGAGAATTGATGAGCTCCAATTAGTGAACCTGTGACTAACGAGAGGTTGCAGAGAGACTAGGTCATTTACTCGAAGAAGCAGCAAAAATTTCAAATGTGACTCATGATGGCATTGCAGGATGCTCCATTCTTACATGTTAAACTCAATACCACGAAAATTCAAGCGCTGCACATGCTCGAGAAAATTTGACATGGGTCTAACCTGCGAAGTAAACGAAATACTGTGCGACTCTCATGTCCATACGTCATAGAATCAAGATGCAAGATGCACCGCTCACAGTGACTAGCACTTCCAGGTCCGTACTTAGGAAAGCAAATGATTGCCAAGCTCCAATGCAAACTGCGTTTCAAGAGCAGTTTAGTCAAGGAAGTACCAAAGAATGTACAGGGATCATGTCATAGCCGCGAAACCTTTCAACGCACAGCAAGTCTCACCAATGAAACCATGTAACAAATAAACAATAAAACTCGAATATTATACTAAACTTTGCTAACCTTCAAAACTGTTTCTCTGAACACAGCACCAGACGTTGACAAACCAAACTCACTTGCCATGGACCGGGACAATGAGGTAATCTTTCTCAAAAATGTTTATGCCTCTTGTCCAATTCAGTATCTTGGAAAAGTCGGGAGATATTTTCTTCGTCTGACCAGGCGGAACCAGATGTCAAAAGTAAACATGAGAAATAAACAAGTACAAAAAATCTGTATAGCAAATTTTGCAATAGTATTCGAATGATCTTTTGTAAGCCTGTGAAATAGAACCAACAACACATGGAGAAACGCATATCGTCTCATGTGATTAATCTCTGCATATTTTCTTGCATACCTTCTTGCCAGCTACGGAACTTAATTTTTTATAAAAGAAGCTATTGAAGAAATGGAAACGTCTGCCACCCTCCAAACTTAGTAACTCCCTCTGAATGTATCTGCACAAAACATGGAGAAAAGGCAAAATATGTTTTTAACCTCTAAACAATCAAAAGGACTACCAGCAATTACTAGAAGATACTTATCGCACAAGTATGATACTTATCGAACTAGTTACAGTAGCTACCTCGAGAGAGGAACTCTTATTCGATGCATTCATTGCGAGACCTAACTCTGCTTCTTAACTGGCACTAAGGATTATGCAAAAAAACCCGAACTGATTGTCACATCCAAATTCAAATTGACATTGCCGCACATGATGAAAAAGTCGATAACCGTATCATTCAGAAACTCCGATGGCTCCAATCGTAGAATATCCAAAGCCAAAATATCTATTGCCTCTGGATCCGCCCTGCATCACACAGTTAGTACAATTACCATATCCACCAGCATATTTGCAAAGCCTGCAGCAAGAACAATAGCATACAGGTTCCGTGCTTAGAGACGTGAGCGTAAATTCAGAGAATCAATGTCAGCTAATGTACCTCGATGGATACGTGACCCTGCAAAAATCAAACTCAATATATTCAATACAATTGGTGCATTGCGACAGACTGTTTTTTTTCCTGCAAGAACAGCTTGTTAATGTTGCATAACTACATTTCATTCCATGATTCTTGAAGTACAAACTAAAATAAAACCCGCTCCTATTGGATAAGCAGAAAGTTACAGGATTATCTGAACAATCCTGATAAAAGTGTGTAAGTCACTGGCATTGGACACTCCCAATCTACATGATTTGAAGGCTGAAAGACAGAAAATAACAGAGTTAAATAGAATATACGAGAGAAGTGCATCTTTGTATAGAAATCTGAGGTACCTTTCTACTGCAAATTGCAAGTCAGATGGAAATTGCTGATCACGAGAGTTCACTGCAGATTCGATATCATTTGTTGCATCCTCCCCTTCACTTGAAGAATCAATCTTTACAGGAGTATCCTGTTACAAACAAACAATAGTTTTATCATCCATGTGTAAAAAATTCATCAACACATATCTGAAAACGTAGAGTCTATATCTACATCAAACAACACATAAAATAGAAACGTAGGATATCTCAACAGCATAACATTCCGTACTCAAAATACAGCACAAGGATGTAACAAAACATTCAGGGACGATCCTAACACCCTTCAGAGACAAAAATTATCTTACAGGCGTTCTTCCAATAAGATCTCTTCCCCATTCACAAATCTGTCGCATTGGACCACCACCAGGTGGTTGTGCAGTGTGATTCTGCAAGAATACACACCATTTAAAGCAAGAAAAATACGTGAGAAAGAGTTGCGCTTTGGACCATTATTAAACTCTTGAATTAGCATGAGAAACTAGAAATCACAGAGTGCTCCAATGTTATGAATCCATCAGAAACAACCTAAATATATGACAACCTAAACATATGCAAGCGTTCATGAACCTGCACGGCCCACGCTGCCAGGTAGCCCTGCTCGACTAGAAGGGACAGTCAGTAAACAAATTTCACCCACTGATCCTGAGAAAAATCCAATCAACCTGAAAGTCGATATTCAAAGAAGGAGGATCCACAGCTTCTGAATTTCTCCTGCATTCATAAAATTAAGTCAAATACTGCTGCACCGATTTACCAAATAAAAATACATACGCTAGCACATGACGCCACTTGATGTTTGCAGACTAGCTATTGTGTTCTTAATGCAGCAAATTCCAAACCTAAATGTGACTAAATGGTAATAATTTCAAGCCCAAGTGTTCCGGTTATGTAAACATTTTGTGACTCCGTGTAGGTGCATGAACAAGTTATGTGTCTTGACACAATAATTGTAAAGCACATTCATTGCAGAACATGAGAAGTAGTTCATCTGGATAATGCAGCACTCACCGACAAAGAGAACACGAAAAAAGATTGCATCCAGGAGCACTGGACAAGTTGAGAAAATTCTTGTTGCAAAAACTGCAAAGCCTCAGACGCGCAGCTCGAATTTCTTCAGCTCGGATTAGCCCAATAGACTTTCCATGAGATGCTCTAATTTGCCCCTTCAGTGATGCAGAGTTCCCAGTTGAAAGAGTTCTTGATAACGACAAACTTGATTCACTGATCTCTGTAATAGTCTCAATGGACAAATTATCCTGATTGGAATTCAACTCATCATTTGCGCTGTCCAACGATTTTTCCTTCGAAATACAGTCGGCCTGTTCAATCAAATTCACAGCGATGAGATGACCGAATACTTCTCATTTCTATCATCCTAAGTACTTCAAACGGCTCTTATCCACGCCAAACCAACACCCGCGAATATGGATAAACTGCCATGACAACTTTCAAAAGCAATGGTGAACTAGCAGTCTGTTTACAATAGTACAACTGCTGATTGCTCATGTTAGGATATGACATTTGAATGAATTCCAATTTGAACACAATTAGGGAACTTACCGTCTGACAGAGATGGTTACCGTTCACTAGCTCCTCTTCCTCAAGGTTGCGTACACATTCCTTGCCACTATCTCCGAAATTCATCATATTTGAAATCTCTTCAAGCTTCTGTAAATATTCTTTGCCTCTCTCTCCTCCGAATCTGAGACTCATCATCTTTGATTCATTCTTCGACTTAATTACCTTCCCCTCGACAAAATCTAGAAATTTACTGCGTTTACGCTCCTTGGCAGACGCTTCATCGTTCTGAAACTTTCTGCGACTACGCTCCATGGCAGACTCTACAACTTTCTGAAATTTCCTGCGTCTACGCTTCTTGGCAGACCTCTTAGGACGGGCCATACTTTTCAATCGAGCTATAAAAGAACGCATTTTCGAGTATGCCGAGTGGCAACAAGCTGCACTGAGGCAGAGCGGTTCCGAACCTGAGAGTGCTCAACCGATAACGAAGATGTGACAAAATGTTGCCTCAGAGAGCAAATGCAATGCAAATCCCGGCCATGACTGCAGAGAATACTACTCCAGAGTCAATAGCTGCTCCATGGCACACTCCTAGTCTTGAAATTAGAGCAGCTCATAACACGAAAACGGTCGAGATAGACGACGAAGAATCGGTGCATTGTGCCTTTCTGGTCGGCAATGAGTAATCAAGGCAAGTGAAGAGCAGCTAAAAATGACAACCAAGACAAGTGAAGAGCAGCTAAAAATGACAACCAAGACAATGTGTTCAAACGAGCATATCTCTGCCCTGATCCGATTCTAGTGCAATAATCATCGCTCCCAGCTGTGCATCCCTACGAGTGCTCCTGCTCACCATCGCTGGAACGCGACTACACGACGTATGGAATCTTCGGAAGTCAGTAGAGGCTGTTAGCAGCCATGGTCGCAATTAGGGTTTGGGCTTTGGAGGCTCACCGTATTGTGTACTTTCTCTTCTTCTGTTTTCGTAGATTTTGGTGTGACTGCGTTGTCTGAAACGGATAGGAATTCTTCTTCTTAGAATCTTACTTAGAAAAGGGAGTTATTGTTTTATGGTCAACTCCTGTAGCAAAATTGGGTGGGGTTGTATAATCTTAATAGAATGTAGGACAACATGTATCAAAATCATACAAGCAAAGGGATGATATAAAAGGTCACACTTCTTATATGGAACACAACTTATCCTCCTACGAAAGTTTGTAAAGCTATAACAAATTAAAAAGTTATTCGGAAGCAATTGGGACTTTGGGAGATATGCATACAATAGGAATTGTCAATTCTACATTCCATCAATTTCAAAACATGTATGAAACATGATTTGTAAGAGGTCAATTCACAATACCCAAGAACAAAAATATATGGTTGATTTCTTATTTTCTTAAAGAAATATGATTCCACTCTTTAATATTTTGTATAATATTCTCCTCTTGTGAATTTTTTTGATGTTTTCACTACAAGGGAAATGGGACCTAATTGACAAAAAATTTGACAGAAAAGTGTCCAAAATGACCATCACAACTTTTGGAAGTTGACACCCTGTCAATGCGATCAATTTTGCAGTGTCTGTGTCAATTTTGATAAACAAGACGGTTACTGTCTTCCAAAAAGACAACAAGTTTTATCTATTGCTAGCATTTATCAACACTACTAGAAGATGTTCTTCATTGCAATCTTCAGCCACTCGCCATCTATACCTTAGCTTAACATGTCTAGAATGGAGTGAATCTCTCTCTATATGTGGGGTGGTAGGAGGTCAACCAACCCATGTGAGATATGTCAATTCTAGAAGTTGTAAGAGCTCATAATTAAGTTAGAAATAGGAAATTTTGTATTAAGATTACAATTTCAGACGTCATTTAGACATAGTAGAATGTGTTTTTGAAAAACAATTTAAACTATTATTAGTTAAAAAATCAATTCAAGTTTTGCATCCAAAAATTCTTTTGAGATTTTGAGTTTCCAATCAAAAGTTATGGAGTTTCAAAGAGGTGTTCAAAATTATTCTTTTTATATTTTTTCAAATTTCTACTTTGAAATTTGTCCATTGATTTAAAATTTGAAATGTCAAACGGATTTTTGGACATATCTCTTATTTTTAACTTAACTATGAGCTCTTATAACTTCTAAAATTGACATATCCCACATGGGTTGGTCGACCTCTTACCACCATACGTGTATATAAAGAGCTTCTCTTCCCCATTCTTTCGACAGAATACAAATGATTCATGGAGTATAATAATTTAGTGAATAAATTAATTTTATATTAGTAGTTTGTTTTGGTCAATATTTGAAAGTTAATTAAAAAATAATAATATTTTTAATCATCTTATAACTTATCATTCATTCAACATAATTTCATTCATTTTTTTTGCTGGCCATTATTTGAACCATTTTAATAAATTCATGGATAATTATATAATAATTTTTTGGATTCAATGACATGGAAAAAAATCCACGGTGGCAAAAGAGTGAGAGGAAGAGTTGTATGATGTGTATCTTTGTCTGAAATGACAGCCGAATTGACAGAATTTTGTCAAATTTTCTGTCAAATAGGATACAGTTTCCCTTGTAGTGTTTTGTATCCCTCTAAGGAATCAAATCAAAAATCGTAACTTCAATAAGTTAGCATACCTTACAAATAAGAGATATGAAGCTAAAATATGAATTTGATCCTTGAAAGATATAAGTCTGAGTTTTGCACATTTTTTCATCATCCGGCCTTCATAACTCTTAATCCTTCTATCCTACTAAAACTTCCAAATTAGGCACTATTCTTGTCCTACTAAAAAGTTCCATTTATTGATTTTGATTGTTGAATAAGTGTTGGCCATATTAAATGACTTTGTGTGTGCAAGTCAAGTGATCAAGGAGCATTCCTCTCCTAAAAAACTTGGCCTTGCCCATATGAGGCACCTTGTACTTATTGTGCTTCCTTAGATAGTAGTATTGACGATGAATTTAGCGATTACTTGGGTGCTATGAAGATTTGTTCATAAAGTAGTTTATGGGTTCTTGTTGTAGGTATTTAGGTTGGGGTAGGTATTTCTAGAATCCCATCATTGCCACCAACCTACAAATCTTTAAGAATGATGGAGCTGGTAGCATTTACAAATTATAGTCAAATATGGTACTTTCTACATAGATTTTGGATGTTTAAATGAGGGTGCCTAAGTTGGAGATTTTGCATAGATCTAATGGATGGGTTACTAGTTTTTGAATGCATGTATCACTTGCACAAAGACTTACAAATATAGTTAATCCCTTGTGGGGAAGCTTTTGGGAGTTTTTTAGTGGGATAGAGGGAATATTTTATACCTTTAATCTTATTTAGATAAAGATTGATAGAAGAAATTGTCATTTGAAAACTATGGCAATCATTAATTTTAGGATCAACATTTCAAGATTTCAACAATCTTTTTGGTCTAACTCCAAGCCTACACGAAGTTTGAAGACACAAAATGTGATTAGGGATAGTCACACCTTCTTTAGTGCACACCCATTCTTCAAAGCATGGGAACATGGCAGCTTCCCATTAGCTTCCCGTTGGCTCTCCATGTCAAAATATTCTTCTTCTTCGAAATCTTCTCCATGTCCCTTATTCTCCTCTGAAGGTGAATAATAGGCATGAAGAAGATTTCTTCACAGAGGTATATTTTCTTGTGTTCCTTGTGCTCCTAAATTCCACCCCTCTCAGGTTGCTACGTTTCCATTCTTCGTTCTCATCCTCCAAACGCTACAAAAGGGGTGTCACACCTTCTTCACCCACAACAGCTCTCCATTGGCTTATGTTTTTGTGGCAGAACCTTCTCATTCTTCGTAGAAATTTGCTTGCTGAAGGTGTGACTACCCGTATTGTATAACCAACTTTCAATCAATTTTGTTATGAGTTATCCAAAATTTTATTGTAAGTAACAAATATTATTCATATTCTAACTTAACGTACTACATTACTAGCTATGGTTTGCAGGACTTAGAATATATACATTAATCACAGTCTGCGCATGCATGGATTCTAGCAGTTGTGGATTGTAGAGAGTGATTAAGAATTCTTCAGGAGTATAGCGTCCATAGCGTCAAGGATATATTCGGAGTATGTAATTTCTTTTTTCATTCGATCGATCCCCGACGCTTGAATTGAATTGAATTGAATTGAATGAATTGGTGGAGAAATCACTGAAGGATCTTGTACGTACAATTAGTGGTTGCCGAATTAATAAAACGTACATGCATTAATTCTCAGAGTCAGTCCCTTGGGATCGGATCCATACTGATACTAATTCAAAGCATGCATGCACGCACGCAGGCATATAATTATATGTCTATTGATCTTCATTCTGAATTCAGAGTTACATGCTTGGCGGCATGAATCCCTTCTTGATCCAGTCCGTCACATTGCGGGAGATGCCGAACGCCTTCGCCAGTATCTTCGTGTCCATGGCCGGGCTGGACCCGAACAGCGCCGAAGGTAGCAATTGCACGCCGGGATTCTGCGCGTTCAGCACGGACACCGTCGTGGAGGGGCCGTTGCCCGTGTTGAGCTGGAAGTGCACCAGACCTTGCGGGAACAAAAAGAAGTCGCCCAGCTTCAACTTCGCCGCGAACAGCTTCCCCATCGTGTCCACGAACCCCACGTACACCTCGCCTCTCGACACCATGATCACCTCCGACGCCCTGGGGTGCGTGTGCGGTGGCACCAGTCCGCCCTTGGCATAGTTGAACTTGGCCAAAGCAAATCCCTGCGTGTTGAGCGCGCCGTAGTTCACCCCAGCAAAGCCCGGGGTGATGCCGATGCCCAGCGAGTTGTTGGTGTCGGCGGTGGCGCGGAATTCCCGGAACGCGAAATCCTCAGAGGTGACATTCATCGGGCTCTTACACGCCAGGCCGTTGAAGAGCAGCGGGCTCTTCAGATCCGCCACGCAGAAGTCGTTGATGGGTCCGGGGTCGCTCGAGGACACCAGCGCCACCAGGAGAGCCGCTGCTGCAACCACTGCAACCACAAGATTCGTCATGGCGATCAGATTCAGTTAGTAATTAATTAGCGATCGATCAGGCTCACTCGATCAATTGCAACCTAGCTTGAAATGATTGCCGAACCAACTGTATAATTCAATCTGAAGCTACAGTTGGCTCCAATTGAATGTCAGATTGAATGTCTGATCCCAGGTGCTGGGAAATGAGGTGCCCAAGAGCGTGTACCTGGGCTGGCTGGCTGGCAGTTAAATACCTGAATTTGACAACTTATTTCAAAATCGGGAGCCGCGCGCGCGCTGAGTCAGGATTAGCACTTGCAATCGGAGGGTAGATGGTTCTGCGTTACGGTTGCAATGATCTGGGCCTTTCATGGAAGTTTTGAAAGTCGAGTGGAACGGATGTTGATTTCAAAATTCTCCTGCAGAGTTGAATTGCCGATTCTGAAGAAATGGCTGGCACCTGGGATCATTCGTCACCCAAAAACTGACTGCGTGATATCTTTCGCAAGGAACCCCAGAGAAATCCAAACGTCCATGGACCCAATTCCATAGTGCAACTCTTCGGCATGGAGTATCAAAAATTAGGTCTCTATTCCATATTTAAACAGTTGCGCTTGGAATGGAATTGGGTCTATGAAATTTTTGGATTTTCGATGGTATATCATATAACCCTGTGGACAACACTTGGTTAGAAAATTAGGATTACAGCACTAGTACACTCACGCACTTGCTCGCCCGGACCCTGAGTCAAGTCCTGGCTATGAAGTGCCTCCTGTTTACAATTGCTACTCGCAGGGGGGGTGAACTTTGAAGGGCTCAATATTTTGAAAAATGTGAAAAGTTGGCCCGAACTCTGCACCTCCAAGGACCCTAAACCCTAAACAAGGTAAAAATGATTATTTCACACCTTCAAGAGTTTTTGATTTTTTTTTCAAAAGTGGTTTTGTGTGTGTAAGTCAGTCCCGTTTCAACGTTTGGATGTCATTTTTGCCAATTTGGAGATTTTGGCACTATTTTTATCCCAACCTTGAAATTGGGATATGAAAATTGGGATTTGAGGTACAAACCCTTTTCTTTTGTGCACTTCCTTGCACCTATGGACCACGTGTGGCTTTTATCCTTTTGAAGGTCCTACAAAATTTCAGCATATACAATTCATGGATTTGTCATAATTTATTAGGGTTCCATTGCTCTCTACACCATTGGTGATGCTTGACTAAAAATTTAGGGGCCGTGTTTGAGGGTTGGTAGATCTTGACAATGGGAATTTTCACATGAATATTGAAGCCCCAAAAGTATGAGATTTCTATTGGTAATCATTTTTCATTAGTATCCTTCAATTATTCATTTATAATTCTACTTAAAATATATATTTTTTTGAAAATATTGACCTATAATTTGGTAAAATGAATTGCATTCAAGTATAAAATGTTGATTTTCTAATGACACAATAAAACAATGCACCATGATGTTCATCCACTATGAGAAAGTCTTGTTTTTCTGGACGAGTGCAAGAACGTGGGTACATGTTCACTTTGACATTTGGCATGTCTACTGTGAATGTCTAGGAAAATCCGTCGAATTTGACGAGGCAAAAATGTGAGGCAATCTGAAGAAACATTCGTTGTTTTCAATAGAACACCGCAGGAGACATGGTCCATTTTTTGGAGAAATGGTCGACAGGTGGCAGCGCCACATGCGCGTGGACTGCCCCTGACAGAATTTTGGACATAGCCCGTTGTTTTCATAGAAAATGACGTGGAATTTTTTTAAAAATGACGTGGAATATAGGTAATCCGACGTGGCGTGCTTTCCGCGCGATGAGTGATCGGCTTCTGCATAGTAGACGGCGTTTAGCAAGACGTTTTACTTGACATGCAGGCGTTTCAGAATTTGTACTGAGGAATACGTGATTAGTAGAGGGTGATGTCAGTTCCTGAGGAGGCGTGTCATGCAAGATGTATAATGAATTAGCTGTTACGTTGAAAATGACAGGCCTGTAGGTATTGTTAACGTCTATTTCGGAAACCTTCATTGTTTTCTGTCACGTTCTCATACGTTTTCTGTGACAGTATTTCGGAAACCTTCATTGTTTTCTGTCACGTTCTCATACGTTTTTTGTGACAGTATTTCGGAAACCTTCATTGTTTTCTGTCACGTTTTCATACGTTTTCTGTGACAATATTTCGGAAAGCTTGATTGTCTTCTGTCATGTTCTCATACGTTTTCTGTGACAATATTTCGGAAAGCTTGATTGTCTTTTGTCACGTTCTCATACGTTTTTTGTGACAGTATTTCGGAAACCTTCATTGTTTTTTGTGACGTTCTCATACGTTTTCTGTGACAGTATTTCGGAAACCTTCATTGTTTTCTGTCACGTTCTCATACGTTTTCTGTGACAGTACTACTCACTTGTACACGTTCTGTAGTTGGCACGAGTTTTGTAGGACCTAACATCCGGCCAAACACTTCACTGTCTCTGAATATGTGCACGCATGTTAAAGAAAAGCTTCCATTGCGCTTTCACACATGTCTGAGTGGACACAAACCTCCAAGTATGGAGTCATGGCAGTGCGTTCTGAAGTGCTAATGCCAGCTTTCGGTTCACATTCTTCCTAACATGCTGGGAAACCTGTTTAGCGAATGCTTGCTGTACAGTGCTGTGCAGCCATGTTAAGTCACGTATGTCAGAAACGTCACATTGTGTAGGAACATGTACAAAATGTTGTTGCACTATCTATGTAGACTTCATTCTTCAAATGCGCACTTCTATGTGAAAGTACGTTTCCAAGAAATAGAAAGTACATTCCATAAGATAGAACTTGCACCCATGTTTGATAGTGTCTTTGAAGCAATGGGTGCTACATACGGCACACTAGATGTGTAGTCACCAAAGTGCACCTTGTTTGTTCAGAGAAGACAACGTTTATTGCAGAATATTGCATGTACAGTCAGTGACTCATACGACAGTTTACAGAAAAAGTTGTAAAGTATACCTTGTATCCCATTGTCAGAGACATGGAAATATCCCCTCAGAACTACAGATTCTTGGGATCTAATGTTTGCAGACCTCCTGCGAAGTATAGAGCGACCTTGTAGTCCAAGTGTACATAATCCGTCCATTCCTTGTATGTCGTTTGCATGCACAGGTGAAAAGATGGAGGCGTTAACAATGGCAGCATTATTGTTGCTTGCTTAGCGCATACTTGCATCCCAAATTCCAAGTGTGACTTCAGATTCTGTGCACTCACCGGAAGCATTAGAGCATAGCATGTACTGCATACAGTGATTGTGTTCCGAAGTCCAAATCCGCGCTATTGTCCTTCACGGTAGAACCTATGCAACCCACTGCAGAAGTGAATGTCCTCTGATATACATCGACATTGTAGTAGTCGTGACATGTGGCTCATATTGCTTTTCCGATGTTCTGCACGTAGGTGTCCTCTCATGGCACTTGAAAAAAAACTACTACTTCTGCAGATGTCGATGGCAACACAAAGATTGCCTTCTACTGTGGCCATTACATTAGGAATGCATGCAATGTGTTGAAGCATATGCACAAGGTGAGAGTGGAAAGAATTGCCACTTCAAGAAAATGCAGAATTATAAAGTCGCAGAGCAAGTGACATACCTGTGAAACTGCTCACACGAAATACAAGCATGTCACAGATGCAATTGGATGCAACATGCAGTATGTGCTTCACTGAGACTCTTGTTCAGTACAACTTTGGAAAATTCATTTCTGTTCGAAGCTCCAATTGAGAACGCCAGAAATGCAGACGTTGACAGGCACATTCTGCTATGAAATGAAATGACCTCATAATACAGCTAACTTCCACAAGTATGTTGCATAAGTATGACCCACGTCAAATAGTTCTAAGGCGTCATCACTGATGCCGCAATGAGATGACGTTGTTCTCTATGCAGCATGGTATGCCTGTCCATTTCAAAAAGACAAACATTGGTATAGGTTAAAAGAGCAAAGACTACCGAACAAGACCAAAATAGAGGTGTTGTTTTCAGGTATATAGAGTACATGATCAGTACGTACAACACCAAAGAATGAAGGCTGTCATGAAATGTAAAACGCCTTCACATTTGAAGAACAATACCTCAGTTGGAATGGCCAGTTCTCACTGCAAAAAGAGAAGTGGGCTAAGAAGGTAAAGACGGTATTCTGGAATGTGCATGACAATATAGTATCAGAACTGTTAGTTACGCGTCAATGTACAGTACGTGAACAATGTACAAACATGAATGCCATCTTGTCCCTTTAGCATGACCTTCGTTACGAACAACTGCACGAGTGGCCACTGCGGGACATATGTGCGTCAATTGAACATATATGCAACAATATCTCCATGGATTCGAAAGCTCTTGCATTCACTTGCACAACAATCCATGATTCTACCGTAGACGTGGCAGCATGAACACCCATGTGCCATCCCAAGTTGAAAGTAGGTTCTCTTGTTACATTTTGTTGTGACCAATGAAACCGAAAACATCGCTTCTCTACAATACATCACAGTGTTGCAGGACGCACCACAGTCGATCCGCTGCGAAGCTAACAATGCTCTGCAGAAGTTCCTGCTGTACAATTTCTTGTAAGAGAAGCTCATGGCATTCATTGAAAGGTAGTCTACTGTTGTACAGTACTCACTTCCTAGTGGCTTCTTCACTCAAACTGTCAGTTGCATAGGTCCGGTATGGCCGCGCTCGTTCGTTGTCCACTATTGTCTGCGCATGAACAATCCAAATATGGTGACTCTGTCTGACGATCAACAGTTTGTGATGCTCTTTCACTGTAGTAGATACGTATAAATATATCTACTACATATAAGAGTACTGAAAAGCCCGTCAATCACAGCAGCATAAGCAAGGTATACTACGACATACTAATATTTGTTGCCATTTCACGTTCCACTCAATCAATGTACTAATCGTATGTACAAATACGCATTGTTCAATACAAGTGGTCATTGCATATCATAGTTGGCCAGAGAAGCTTATATTTGCCACGCGTAGTTCAATACTAGAATGCATTGTGGCCATTACCGTGCACGCTGCACACAGGTATGGCTAGCAAACTTGCTCTTCGTCGAGGCAGTGAATGTACACACCGTGGCTGCCACCTCGTGTCCTTGGAAAAAATGTCCTTCCAAATCGTGCCTGCACATAGCAAGTAGAACATGAGAGGCTTCAATTAGAGCGCTTGCACTTCCTAACTGTAGTCATATACTGTACGGGTCTTTCACTCTGTCAACGGCACATCATATGTATGAGCCCTTTAGTGTATTTCCACAAAACCATGCCGTTAAAATATGTGAATCCCTTGCAATAAACTTATATGACTACTAACAAATCATTCAGGCTTTACTTGCGAGTAAGTCATTCACTTCATTAATTTGCCATGCTTCCTGAAGGAGACTGTACCAAGGACATGCACGTTTCAGACAGAAGGCATCAGTCCTTACAAATTATACACATAGTACATGCATTAGAAGAAGGAATCATGCATGCCTTGCTTGTGGCTAGAAATTTAGAAAAGGTACTTTCCGCCATCAACCCCATAGCTGGGGCAAGCGCACGCATGCTTGCTTCACGACTACTACTATAGAGTCGTGTACTCGTGTAGTCGTAGAAGCCGCCATCCACCAGTTGTACATGCTCAATATAGTAGTATACAATGAAGTTGCCAAGACTATTGAGAATGCTCGGCATGCACAATGGAACGCAACATTCAGGCGAAGAGCCGAAGACGCATGCTTCCTCATTGTCCTATTAGAGATCAAACTTTTTACTCTTCCTGAAAGTACTGTGCCTCGTCATGTTTCAGTGTCGTAGTATTTGCTGATACGTAGCGCTACCTTGAATTGTTGTTTGGGCCTACATTGAAAACATATGCCACTAACAATTAGACAAAACACAAGAGGCCTAACAAAGGTTTGCCATGTTCTGAATTTCAAGATTTACAAGCAGCATTATGACGGAAGGAAATGTCACTCTCTTCCATTTCCGATGGCCACAAATAACTAAGTACACATGATGTTCGTTTTGTCCTGTGGATGGCTACTTCAGGACGTAAAGTGTTCAACGACTACAAGTCATGTCGACAATGTCTAACAAGTGCTGCGAACATTTCATACTCGACGTATATAGAGCAAAACCATTAGAGCTTGCTCACCCATCCACTATGGAAAATGCAGAGCCCACACTGTTTAATGAAAGCACTGTGCCTGTAAATATAAACGTCCGACACCTCTTATAGTAAAACAAAGCTGACTCCCCCCCAAAACATACCAATGACTACAATGTATACCAAGAATCTGACAAGCACGTTCTAACCCCTTCCAACATGGCCATCATTTGTTGTTTTCCCTTCTTTTCATTCAAATGTTGAACACTGTACACACCACAAAGCGCTTTGACGCTGTGCATACTTGTAGGATTATTTTCCAGAAACAAACATGTCGCCATGCAGTACACAAAACAGAGAAATTCACCTTCATGTACTGCACGACAGGCATTTGCTCCTTCTGTTCAAACGGAATGTCTGTTGCCGGAAAAGCTTACAAAAACAACATGGAGAAGTTGTAGTACCTGAACAAACATTGTGTCTCCTTTTTCATTGAATACCTTCTTTAAATGCCATGCTTGACGAAGTGCATGCCAAAACAATGTCTTCTAGTTTGGGCAGTCAAACATGAGGAAGTTGAAGTCGTACACGAACGACGAATCCACATTTCCCTGTGTCTGCTACAAGTGAAGACATTGAATGACCACAAGACAGCCGTATACTTCCAATGCACACCTTAATATCTATCAAATACTACATTATTGCTATGAAGAAATGTATAAAGTTCCAAAGAACGACAACTGTGTACGAGCTACAGGTGTAGTTGAAGAACTTCTGGAAGCATTGGAAAGGCAATGAGCACAACGTGCTCACCTGAGCAAAGTCTGTGACGTCCAACATGCAGAGGTTCCTCTTGTAACGATAGCATCCTGTGGCTGCGCAAACAACAACTGCCATTCAGTGATTAGAACTCTGGAATGGAAGTTCTTCTTCCATTGTGGGACTGATAATGCCAATGACAAAGGGAACTTCATGCTGAACTAGAGATAGCAGACTATCTCTGCGGACAATGACATCTTCACAATGAGACAGTCATTTGTGAAAAACAGTGGCAACCACATGACTGCAGCGTCGTCAGCCATACATTTCTCCATTTCCATTTCCGCTATGCATTTGCTAGTTTCCGTTGTTCAGGTTCTTCAAATGCCGCACACGAGCAACGAAAACGACGTCAGACGACATACTTGCGGTCCTTCCAAGCGTGACATTAACATAGTTTCCGTCATGCAAGAGGAACACACAAGTGGATTACAATCTTACAATTCAGACATTCAGTAGACAAAGCAAAGAACTGGACTACAACTTTTCACAAACAATGTGTGGTTTTGAGTACACAGTGCTGCTGCCTTCACTTCTTTTAGGCTTTGTTCTCTGTCGATGTATGAAGACGCATACCACGACGCTTAAAAAATGTTGAAGTAAGATGACATCACGGAGGCCCTCCGCGGTACCCTTCACAGTGACTGCTGACAGAAGCAGTGGCACAATACACACTTCGTAGGTGAGCTTCTCATACGCAACAAACTAGCAATGAAAACACAGAAAACATGATACACAAACATAAACAACTACACATATTGCACATGAAAGTCGACATTCCATATGTACCGTGTTCAACATTACTACAGCACTGCAATCATGGCCTAATTGTAAGAGTTCCTATTGTAGCAGTGCGGCAGTGCCTGTCGTTTTCATTTGCAATTGTCTTTTCTACGGTAATGTTGTTGTACCTCAAAGCAAAGCAATACACTGTGAACAAAATGCCATGTACTGTTCAATAGCTTCAGACATGTCCCCACATTGCTCAACATGCAAGGTACACAAACTAAATCAAAGTGCCTTCACTATGTACATGGATGCACAAAATTGTTGCTAAAAGTGACTCCCTTCTCACAATCACTCATACTCCACCTATACAGTGTATATACACTTCTGCATTGCTACGTCCTTCATATATAGGGATAGAAGAGGCACACATAACTTTCTCTATGGAAGATCCACGAAAAGAATGTTGCCTCGGAAAAATTGCGTACCACCATCATGCTCATAGGACTACACACCGCCTTGTCATGGGCATGTACGGTGACCTTGTCTACAGAGCTTAGAGTAAGAGGTGCACTTCTTCACTTTTTTTGGGGTGCGTCGCCTTTCCTGATGGCTGGAGTCTGCAATTCCAGAATTTCAAAATTAGAGCTTCTACTTCTCGTGACGGCCAGGTGATGCTACTAATGAATATGTACTCAGAAGTAGCGCTACCAATGGCTAAGGACCTGCAGTTTCAGTGCACTCATGCTAACAATGGACAAGAATAGGTAAAAGAGAAACGCCATAAGCGTGAAAGACCTTAGGGGTACTCTCTGTTGATTTGGATGTTGGCGGCCCTTTCACGACAGTCGGCTTCGGAGTTCTGAATGTTGTTGCTGACTTTGTGGGAACCCCCTTCGACTGAGTCCTCACTGTGCGTCTTCCATGCATCGTTGAATCCACTGCACCGGTCATCGTTGGGTTTTCCTATGTGTGCAATACGACGTTCAACATAGGATGTAGAAAAAGTGTCTTCAAATTCACATGGCTACGGAAGCTAATTAGAAGACCTTCACAAAGACGCATGCATGAAGAAGTGAACACATACGCAGGGTACAACACTGCATGCGCATCATCGCATGGTCGGCAGCATACTTTTGCACAAGAATTCCTTTCGAATGTGAGCAAGGTCTGACACTACGTACGCAATCGATTAAGATTCCAAAGTAGCGTAAATAAGGAGGTTGCCATACTGTAGCGTCCTCACTGGAGACGCGTTACAGAACGTCCTAGACTTGCATTCTGAGTGCCCTTTTGCTAACGTTGTCAAAGTTGTTCCTTAAAACAATTATACTAGCTAGGCCATACCTTCTTGGGCTAGGACTATTCATGGACGTCTGCATCAAAACATTTTGATGCATTTTTTGCAAGACTGCTGGAACTCACCTTTGTAGACATGGCATTGTCTTCGGTAGAGATTTGCAAGTGTACTGGGTTGCCAGAAATTGTTTCATCACCAAGCGCATACACATCCACTTCTTCCCCAGCATCATTTTTTGAATTTCTTGGCACAGAAGTCTCCACAGAATTTGGCGCTTCCTGATGACACTTTTGAGCACCTACAGATGCACCTTCTGTGCCGTCTGTCAATACTATCATGGGCAGCACATCCCCTGCATCAGCAGCTGCTACTGCAGTACTGACCAATACTGTAGTGCCTTCTTGCGCTTCCTCGTCAGCACCGCTTTCAAGCAGTGCAGTCATTTCAGCTGACGTAAAGCCTGTGCATTCTTTCGAAACAAGGAGTCCATCGGCGACGGTCTCTAACAAGCTTGGAGGAAGCAACTCGGGTACACTTCTACTTCCACTACCACCATGAGTATGCAGCACATCCATGAGTAAAGCCTCCAGTCGCTGCTGAGATGCATCGACCTTAGATTGGTGAAGTGCCATTGAAAGCTCGATGGCATTCAGTCGTGTGCGCACATCGTCCATGTCCATCGTGGTGTCAGGAGGACCTCTGCGTTTTTCCTCTTGTTGTCTGCTGAATTCTATCGCAACTGCAGCCTCTACCTCCGCAGGAAGTGGAGGACGCTTCTTCGACAATGTCTGCGAACACGAACACAACGACCATTACAGATGGGCACAACATCGAAAAATGCTACTGTAGTATACTAAGCCGACATCCTTCCAAGTTGTAGTTGAATGTGGAGTCCATGACATCTTTACTGACAAGGCTTGTACATTCTACACTGCAACCTGCAGGTGCAACATGCAGTACAACATCACGATAATAGGTAAGCAAAGAAGCTCACCAATTGCACAAGCATGTCCCTCTCGATTGCCTGCAGTTGTGTAGCCTTGGAGACCTTGCTTTTTGAAATGGAGCGCATGTGCTCTGATAACTGTTTTGATTCCTAAGTTTTTCGCTTTGCGCATAGTACATTCCACTGTTCTAGGTCTACATTAGCTGGTCTTTTCTTATCGGCATCTATGAGTTGATTTATTTTCCAACGAGCGTGAATCAAAGCCTTCGTGATCAACGGTGCAAGCCAATGGTCACTAATCTTCGTGGATGGTCCGATGAGACGCCACTCTGCAAGTACAAGTGCAGAATGTATGAATTGCATTTCAAGTTCGGAGTTCAGTCATTCATACTTATACTTTGCAATGGTAGAACGAATATACTCATGAGCGTGCAGGCAGTTTATGTCATGCAGTGATTTGAGAAGAAAGACAGTGCCACATCCCGTCATCAATGTATTCAAAGACAATGTCGGACAATGGTTTTGTTGTCTACGACAGAAGACTTCCCTCAACAATGTCCACGACAACAACTGGATGACAGGTTTGACGTCAAACGAATGGCAAGTGTGCGCATACCTGCATACAGTCTTTCGTATAGACGTTTCCGGTCCTGCTTGTCTTGTTGCTCCCAACCCATTGTCACATCTAAATCGGCTGCAAACAAGCGGACGTCCTCCCGCAAGGTTTTCATCATTTTCCCATGCGGAAAGCCTATGTCGTCCACCATAACTGGCTTCTTTACGACCTTTCCACCCACATCCATGAGTTGCGGCACAGGGACCTCCGTCTTCTCGTCATCATCACTTGCATTTTCGTTTTCTGCATCTGTTTCCTCTGCACTTTCAGATGGCAGGCTGCATACATAGAAAATGTGTGTCACAATTTATATTCCTGTGCTTTCATTCTAGCGTGCATGCCCCTTCAAGTTGCCCGAAACATCTTCCAAAACAAATGTGATTGATTGCACACTGCCAAACATGACGACACGGTGCAGCCAACTTCCCTAGTGAACATGGAAAACGGAGGGGCTTTTCGTCTGCTGAGACGTCAATGTGTACGTTCAAAGAAACGTAGTCGACGTCAAAGAGGACGTCCACCAGAACACGTCTGACATTCACTGAAACAAGTACGACGTCCACCGTGACGTCGTCTGTAGCGGAGCCGCTATTCTTAGCCATCTGTAGTACTCATCTCCTGGACTCGACTTGCGAGCAATGCCGAACACAACAATAGCACGTCGGTGCCAAGTACAATGACAATGTAAACATGCAAGCGTACCGTCCTCATATGACATGCAACATGTGCATGCCCAAGGAAAGTTGACTACATTTACCTGTCATTTGTAGCTATGGCGTAAGAGTGCTCCCTTCGCGAGAGAGGCCGTTCTTCTTCTGAGGACGATCGGTCCTCCACCGACATAGCTTTCCACTTCCTCGTCCGCGCCATCGACGGTGAAGCTTTGGCCTTTCCCTTTCCATGGCTACTATTAATGGCCTGCCTGTCGTGCACTCTCTTGCTGCGCAACTCATCCGCAGCACGCATTCTCATCTCCTTGGGGTTTTGCTAGAAGTCATCATTGTCACTACTTCCTTGGGCCGGAGCTTGGGAAGTGAGTTCCGTCCGCTTCATCGGTGCTGCACACCGCGGTGCCATTCCAGATGTTTTTGCCATCCACGTCAACGACTTCAAACTTGTTACCTGCAGAAACAATGGCACTTCACGCGCATGATCAAGTGTACTAGCATATCACATGACTTGAGGAGCACAATTATTGTGTGCACTGCCGCATGCTATGAGTAATTGGAGACATGCATTGTCTATAGATGTAATTGTATGACATCCGCATTCTTCGTGTAACACCATAGCGTCTGCGCACTAATTGTAGTATTTCGTGACAATGGCCTTGGAGACATTGACACGCAGTAATGACCGGTGTGCACCAAAACTACAGACATGCGGAGTTCTACATGTCCACAACAGTCACTAGCAGTGTACCAACGCCAATTACAGAGTGCAAAGCAAACCACATATTGAAGATGCGCCTACTGTACGAAGCATTGCTATGTTCATACAGAAGTATGACACCTACAACTTTGACGTCCACGCATCTGCTACAGAAAGAAATCTGAAGAGCAGGTGTAACTATGGAGTACGCAATGACGGAGATAGTAGGTCCAATTCATGGTTGACAAGCTCTGGATTTCAATTACACAACACAGAAAAGAAAATCACCTTCGGCAGAAGATGACGACGTGAAGAACAACTGAAGGGGAAAGCTGTGCACTTCGAGGCGCTGACGTGCTGCATGCAAGGTAAGAAACAATTAAAAACAACACTGGCATGAGGAATGCTGTTGTGCTCAACATATGAGGCCAACGTTCAGGGCAACAATATAGCAATATAGGAACCCTACACTTATGGCCATGCTATAACCAGGGGCCCTATGACCGTGTATGCTCGAACACTGCGGGCTATGGCGTAGTAATGGACATAATTGGGACGCTGGTGGTGCGACCCACGAATCCATGCACAACACACTTTCTAATGACCTCTGCACACTCAAGCTAAAATTAAATGCAATTACAGGGTGCGGAATGCATGCTAGGGTTCCAGTTTTTCACATACCCTAGACTTAGGTTTGGCGGCAAAGGGAATTCTCTTGGATGACGTACCAGCACTTCGTTCAAGCGGAACGTCCATTGCTCTTACACGATCTGCACTCCCGAAGATTGGTGTGGTGCTTGCCGTTTGACCCGTTGTGGATGTGAGCAACGCGATTTGTTGGACGAAATTGTCGAACACACGCACCGCAGCATCCGTCACGCAGATCTCAGCCTCCATTGTGTGAGGTAAAGCTTGCTGAATCCCTACAACTGGATTGCTGTCACGCATTGCTGAATTTACATCCATTGCAAACTACAAAGACTCTACTCTGCAAAATTTGTTGTAGAAAGGTCGTCTTCCACTACATAGAAGAAGAAGTGCATGCTACCTTGTTACAAGACTACATGTAATGCTGGACACGTGGTTCTATGGAAAATGGCGCGATAGGTGACAACAGCGTAGTCGCATCCGTCGGTTGTTGCGTTGCGGGGGACGTTACAGGAAACGTCCCTCCGTTTGTTCTCACATCATGTTGTTCGTTACGATATCATCAGCGACGTCACTGTGGCTGCAACTTCAGCGTTTTTCAGCTCGTACTGATAATGTTCAACAGGAGAGAGTGACAGTGGACCGCAATCACATTATTTTCTCTGTCGATAGGCTTGTTTGAAGCTGACAGGGTACTCTGCAAAAACAATGGTCATCTCTAAATGTACAGCCTATTGAAAACAGGCTATACATATAAACAACATTCGAAGTGTGCATTGTATATACTGGTTTACAGTATATGCACTGTGAACACACATGTGAATTTGTCATGTCATTTTCCTTTAATTTGCTTGCATATGTATTGTTGTCTAGTATTGCAGAAGTCGCGCACCTGGCACGTTCTGCACTTCTCTTTGCACAAGCATAAATAAGTTGAGGACAAGCACTGAGAAGTGAAGGAACGTTCCAAGTGGAAGGCCAACTATGCCGGGCGGTAGTTTTGACCCTGTACATACAACACTGTTGATGGCATGAACGGTGCTGCTCATGTTCATTTCCTTCTATAGTCACAGTAACTGTTCATCGTTACAAGTGTATTCTTGAACTTTGTAGTCTGTGACGTACGCAATGTTGCCTTATCCTACACAAGTGGTGCACCGTGCACGTCACATACTACAGACGATGAACAGCATGTGAAATGATAGTATAATAGTATTTATTAATCAGGCTTTCCAGTATGTGCTGAGGAGCAGTGTCAGTCGTAGCTTTCCATTGCACACAGCTCTTCTGGGACATCTGTTTAATATTTCTGTAGTCGTGCTTGATGTGTTATACACTTCGTCACTGCAAACAACTCTATGGCCATCCTAAATATGGTAGTGGTATGCAAAAGAACTAATAATTGCATCCATGCAAATGCATGCATTACAACTTCTATACGGACGTCGACATTGTGAGTGCCGGCATGACATTCGCGGCATTCTTGCAGCTGATGTGCACAGGTTCGGCCGGAGTGTGCAGTGACGAAGATGTCACTATGAGTAGTGTTGGAGAATGTTCGCATGTCTACACAGACATGTCTAAGGATGACATGGATGCTGGACTCTGTACTTACCTGCAGGATCTAGTTTGCCAATACACGACGCACATGTACTACTACGAGCGTGGTATTGTAGGGGGAAACGATTTTCTGGCAAGCAGCATGGACGACATCTACAACCAACACATGTACTGCATGTCGTGGTTCTATGACGATTGTTATCCCTTTGACCAATGGGAGCAAGACTATGAGGATTGGTTATATGAACAAGTCTGTGTAGCAATGGCCGAAGAGTAAATCAATACGTGCAACGAGAAGACGCTTCATTAAGAGACATTCGGTAGTTGGTAGGAATGTCATTTTTTCGCTATGTCCGATCTATGTCCTTCGCTGCTTGTGTACAGGGTATCTCCCTTACTACTGTCACAATGTCCGGGACACGTAGTATCACTAGTAGAAACATAGGCTATCAATTACTGGTGTTTATGACTGTGTAACCAGTAATTTAGGACAACTATGACTTATGAATTACTCCCCCCTGATTTTGGACCACTGTAATTTAGGACGAGTAATTTCGGCCAGGCCTGTCATTTATTTGGGGTTCATTCAACGCTTCATCCAAAAGTTCGTTGCCTTGTGATAATATGGGATAGCTGACTTGGCAAGGCTACACATGTGGCATGTACACGTGGCAGTTTTGGGTTGGATACTGCAGAGTATGACGTGGCTCAATTTCAAGCGAAATTTGGCTAAATGAGAATTTACGACATTGCTTTTTCAGTCATTTTTCAGTCATTATGTACGGTGATCTTGTCATTTCTTAGTCATTCTTGGGTTGGCTGTAGTGATTTGAAGCATGGCGTCTAGTCTTTAGGGAGTAATCATTGGGAAGAGTGGTGCCTGAAGGGCCAATTTCGTGGCCCAACATATGATTGCATGGTGCGGTGTGCAGTCATACATTGGGTGTATACCAGTAATTGTATACGCCATTTGTGAAGGTGGTATGATTTAGGGTGAGTGTGGTGTAGTTTTGGTCACTTCATGGACAATTATTGAATGACTCAATAGACACAGGGCTGCGACTAAGGGCAAGTACAATAATCCCAATATATGACTCCAGAGTCATTGGAATGACGCAATGACGGGATGTTCGTCTCCTAAATTACTCATACAAATGAAGGCCATTACGCGAGAATGACACAAGAATGACAAGTAACACTACAAGAAATCAGGGGTGTAAATGACTGCGAAAAATGACAGGTTAACGACTCCTAGGAGTCATTTACAAGATTTTTGACTGTTTTGTGACTGGGGGCATTGGGAGTCGTCAAATTGTCATTGTCATCAAGTCATTTATAAATGACTAGCGTTTCTATTATCACCATCTTTTTCTTTCTGGGTGGGGGATGGATGAGAAAGTCTGAGGTGGAAAGCGCTTTTCTTTACCATACTACGTGGACATCCACGTGGCTAGTCATTTGGCAGTCATTTCGCAGTCGCGATGGACCCTTCATACATCTGATGTGGACGGCCACGTGGGCAGTCATTTCGCAGTCGTGCACTAGTTGCCGCGGACCCGTACTAAATCTGATGTGGAAGTCCACGTGGACAGTCATTTTGCAGTCGTGTACTAGTTGCCGCGGACCCATAATAAATCTGATGTGGAAGTCCACGTGGACAGTCATTTCTCAGTCGTGTACTAGTTGTCGCAGACCCATGGTAAATCTGATGTGGCCGAACAGGTGGGCAGTCATTTCTCAGTCGTGTACTAGTTGCGATCGACCCCTCATTAATCTGACGTGGACTACCATGTACGATGTCATTGTATAGTCATTTCAAAGTTATGATTTAGTTGTGACCGAGTTCAGCCGTGTCCAATCTTGCAAGTCATCGTGCAGTTGGGAAGGAGTCATTAGTCATTTTGAAGTCTTTTACAAGTCATGAAAAAGTTGTGTGCCAGTTCGTTTTGGGTTTTGGTTTAGTCATTTAAATTGACTAGTTCTTGTAGTCAGGGTTGTCACCGTCACGTCCTATCCGTCCGTCAGGATTCAACCCTGGCGTCCGTCAGGATTACAAAAAAAAAAAAAAAAAAAAAAATTTTTTTTTTTTTTTTTTTTTTTCGCCGGACGATCCGTCCGTCGACCTGGACGGGTGGTCTGTCCACCTTGACGGGTAGTCCGTCCACTGGGACGGTCGGGCCGTCCCCTGGACGGTCAGATTGTCGACCTGAACGGTGGACGGACTGGCCGTCCAAAAAAAAAAAAAAAAAAATTTTTTTTTTTTTTTTTGACGACCTGGCTGTTCACTGGTCTGCTCCAGGGTGCCAAATTCGCTGTCAAAAAAAAAAAAAAAATTTTTTTTTTTTTTTTTTTGGGCTGACGGCAATACCGACGCGTCAGGACGCGTCATGACATCCGGACGTGAAAAGCCCACGTCACGTCCGGATAGACAACCCTGCTTGTAGTGAACTTGCACGGTAGTAGCGGTATTATTCTGCGAGCAATAATTCAGGTATGCCTTTGTAATGAGCAAGAGATGCCAAGTAGTAGGATCCCGGGATGATTTCCTCACATCGCTCATTCACTTGTTCAAACCCAATTACAAAACTATTCCAATGGCACTTGTGCATTGCATTTCATAGACAACCCTAGACACTCACATAGGCAAGTGAAGATTTCATGCAATCCATTCCAAGTGACAGTAGTGAAGTTAAAATGAGAGTTCAGCATTGGAACAAGAAGGAGCAATCCATGGGCTCTCAACACTTACAAGGATGTCTTCAATAGTTTTGCAAAGTTCCATACCCTGAACTACTCCCTTTTGCACAGCCATCTGCATGAAGAAAAAATGATGCAGGCTTCATGTTGTCAATTTTGTATACTTCACAGACCACACTACGGAGCTTCCCACTGCGTCACCAACCTTGTGCATGTCGGCGTCAGGCACAGGGAACATGAGCGCCACCGAAGGCAATAGAATGTCGCAGAGGTCCACCTTCACCCAACCTTCAGGAATCTCTTTGAAGTGAAATTTGTGCTCATCGGGCAATCCACTAATGTTGCCCTTCGCCACTTTGTGGCGTACAGCCCGAGGGTTTAATAGGAAGACTGCATCGCCTATCTTGTATTGGAGCAATAATCAAGTTTTAAGGTTAGCCAATGCACTCTCTATCGGAGGAAAAACACGTCTGCCTTGCTAAGATGAATTCCTCACACCCACTTCAAAACTTCGATGAGACATGATAATAATCTGTTTCCACTTTGTGCTACCTACATCCACCTCCCTCTCAGTCTAGAACAATTTCTACAAGACTTCACATTGTTCACAAGAAAGAAACTTGTACCCAAGTTACACTAATATATGTCGGACATGTCCTTGTATGAAGAGAACTTGGCGATGCATCTGCATACACCTAAATCAACATTCCTTCACAAACAAGATTGGTTCAAATTAACAAATTCATGATTATAGGCTTACAATTCATCATAATATAGAAAGAGCCACAACGTCCATTGCCACAAAAACACGGCATGTCCACTTTCCAATTTCTATGGACTGTAGACAATTACGACTTTACTTATATGTGACTGTCCTATGACTGGTGGCCGCACTTTACTACAAAATGACATGTACACTACTAACTTGCGACTTCAAAATGACAATCACTAGACTACTAATTCTTTCTCCCATGATCCAACACAACTTCAGTGTGTATTTGCTAAAAGTTTAATTACATTCCGATGAAGAGCTACATGTACAGGTACTACATACAAACGCAGTTCAGCCAAGTACCTTTTTATTCAATGATTCACGCTTATTTTCCATTCCCACTGGTGCCTTCGACCTTGTCTCTCGAGGCTGCTTCTTCTCCTGCACAAACATGCAAGAACAATTAGCATGCTACTCAATCAAAGGTGAGGGGACAATCGTATAGCGTAACCGCAAGGGTCACTCGTCCCCTCACCTTCCACGGCGTCAAGAAACTCATACGATGACCCTTGCCGACGTTGAGCAATCAAGTCATCCGTTGATTTGTGCACTACAGAAGGATACTTGGACCGAAAAGAAGCCACATTTGGACATTTGGTCAGTGCCTCCAGAAGCGGCCACAAGTAACACTTCAAGTATTCTTTGTCTTCTGCCAAGGTGTCCAGTTCTGTCACATAGAATGGACAATTGAGAATGACATTTGCCGTCGGATTGCAAGCAACTCTACAAGATTTTGCGTCAACGATCACTGTGTTCTCAGCATTAAATTCTGGCCACTTCGTGTATACTATGCATAAATTTTTTCCCCATGAACTAGATTCTTCATCCCCACCATCCCAAAATTCGCATTGTTTACCAGACCACGCAAATAAGGGAGCAGCATTAGGACCCCGAAATGGGCCTCCCATCATGGTGGGGACAATGTCTTCCATGAAAGACGTGCTCTTGCTGCCCCAAAAAGCCACTGTAAAGAGATCAAAGCATCGAGACAAGAACGGTTTTAGCCACGGCCTGAACACCACTCTCCTCAACTTGGTTTTAGTTGTGGTCTTCATTTTACTGTTCGGGTTCTTTTCAGCAAGTAAGCTGCAGTCTAGCAATGTTCCTTGGACATTCAGTACTAGTAATTTCGACCTTCCACAATTACTCCCTGCACTTGCACCGCTTTCAAGCAATCTGGGCGTCTTCAATGTCAACATATTGGGACGAGCCCCAGAGGAAGCATGTACCTTCGGAGGCGACTTAGGAATTTTCTTCCCTTTCTTCTGAGGCGTGTTTACTTCAACGGAGGCAGCATGAGTAGCATCAGGAGACACGTCAACTTCACCCGTTGCATCACCCACCACCAACGTCTTCTCTGTCGACTTATTTGGAGGAGCCCTAGAGGAAGCATGTACCTGTGGAGGTGACTTAGAAATTTTCTTCCCTTTCTTTTGAGGCGTGTTTACTTCAACGGGGGCAACATGAGTAGCCTCGGGAGACACGTCAACCTCACCCGCTG
This sequence comes from Rhytidiadelphus loreus, assembly GCA_947034895.1. NCBI lineage: Eukaryota > Viridiplantae > Streptophyta > Bryopsida > Hypnales > Hylocomiaceae > Rhytidiadelphus > Rhytidiadelphus loreus. Next base: position 46,799,401 of record OX344761.1, on the reverse strand, counting down.
CATCACCCATCACGGTCGTCTTTTCTGTTGACATATTTGGACGAGCTCCAAAGGAAGCACCTGCCTTCGGAGGCAACTTCGGAATTTTCTTCCCTTTCTTTTGTGGCGTGTTTATTTCAAGGGGGGTAGCATGAGTAGCCTCGGCGGACACGTCAAGCTTACCCGCTGCATCACCTATGACGGTGGCTGCCACACTAGAAACGCCTTGTCCATCCACAATGGACTCCAGCAACACGTCGTTCACGCCCTGTGATGCTACACCTGCATCTTGGGGACACACCTTCCCTCCAACCTTCTCCTCCAATGCGGGTCTACATGTATCTTCTACTTGAGCATTTCCTCCACTCTTTTTTGACTTGTTGTTGTGGGCTGCTTTGATGATGTTATTTGGAAGTCCTTGTTGGCTTGTCACCACGTCTATGCAAAGGGGGTCATCTGCCACTGGAGTACATGGGATGACAAAGGGGTCGATGGATTCCGAAACAGGTTGGCCGCTTGGTACCGTCGGATTCGCGGGAGCTTCACTTGTCTTGGAAACTTTCATTTGGAGAAGAGGTTCTTCCGAACATTTGCGCTCACGTTCTTGCGGGGGCGGCTCATCGTCTGAGGATAAAGTGACGTCATCCTTGTCTACAAGCTGCAAACTAGCACGCTGAGTTTTTCCTGCTTGATGTTGAGTGGACTCATGATTGTCGAGCATTGACTTTGATATAGATGGGCTGGTATTATCAACATTTGTGCCCCGACCCATGAAGTTATGGAACATGTCCCGTAGCTCCTCCATGGCTACTGATTGCTTAGATGCTGTCTTCACAAACTCCTTTAACTTCACATCCACTTCGTTCTTCCAGCTTGCCATAGTCGACACAGTTACAAATTCAACTTCACCTTCTCTCTATTGCCCCCCAAAACATGTACACGTGCTTTGGATTAGATTACCATTTGTGTATTTGCTTGTAAGATAGTTTTGAACAATGACTTTTAGAGACCTGAAAATCATCAAGTTATTATATATGACTTCCACGATACTCATTGACAACTGAAGCTTAACTACCTGTCTACCTAGCAACTTCCGGGCAACTCATTTTTGACTAGGATGACACTACGTAGCTACTGCGATATGACTGAAGCACTACTCCTCTAAGACTTAGCCAATATTCCTTGAGGTCTTCATTGCTACTGGTGGTCAAGAAGGTTGTCATTTTATGCTACCTTATGTTATAACCAACGACCTCCTAATTATACAATAAGAAAGACAGAAATCAAACAGAGGACCACTGCTAATATATAGACGACCTATACCTAGCATCATTGGAAGTTGGCGGCACACTACTTCAAGTGCATTCAAATTCCATGGAAAAGACCAAGGACTCTTGTGCTAGCTACTTGAAGTCTATAGATAACAGCCCTGAAGAATTTCTTACAGATGAACAATTGCAAATCCTCCTCGGGAGCTACCAAGCTTTAGTGCAGTATTTAACTTTTCTATTCGGTTTTAGTTTTGTCGGGGGTTCTGTTTCGAGGGGTCTCGACCAGCACTCTGGCAAGTTATGATTTCTCAGTGAGGACCAATTTACAGCATATTGATGTGAATGCGTGCTTTAATTCACTCAAAACCACTTAAGCTTATTTGAAATCTTTAAATATGTTGTTTGTATGTGTAGGTTATTGTTCTCTAGTTAGACATGACTAGATTGAAACAGAGCTTCTTCGAAACTTACTGGCCCTCTACAGCCTTCCGCAAGACTTGCCCCCACATTCTTGGCGACAGTTGTTATTCCTTGGTTACTGGACCTCCTTTCCTTCTGCAGCCAAAGTGAATTCAACCCACAGTTCAATGTGACAGTAATGAACAATTAGTTTCTTACTGAAAGAAATTTGGCGGGCAGAAGGTAGAAGGTCAATACAATACATGAGTGTACAAAGAATTCCTTACCAACTGTGAATCCTCTCGAGATTTTCCTCGCCTTCCTACTGTGTTGTAATTGGCAACACATTGGCGGGCAGCAGACATCTTCTCAGCCTTCTGCAATTGTGCAGGTGTTTCCCAGTAGGCGATGAGGCGCTTCCATTGCTCTCCATTCACGCGGATTGGACAAGCTGCATTGCCTTTCAACCATCGAGCTTTTAGTCGTGATTGCTCTGACTTCATGAACCTCGTCATGGCCATCCGAAATCCAATCATACTCAATGGATTCCCCAAGTACTCAAACTCATTATCAAGCGCATCTCTAAGCTTTTGCACTGCATTAGGCTTCTGCTTTCCCCACTCCACGATGCTTAGGTCCAAGATTTTGGGAACTAGGTTTCGCACAACTTCATCCCATGCGTTTTTTCCCTCCGAGGCAGGATCAATGTCACCATTGTCAAGGATGACTACACAAGCTGATTTTAGACCAGCATTATCACGTTCAATCTCATCCAATTCGTAGGCGCTGCGCTTATGGCGTAATTGCCCACGTTCAATGTGGTCTTCTGCTGTTGAGGGACCACCCCATGTACCCTGATATGGCAAAGGTGGTGCTTGCTGCCATTGACTTTGTGTGTTGGAAGGTCCTGAAGGTATGTAATGCCCAGGCACCCAGTTCCATTGCGGTGGATAGCCGCCCCCCTCCGGTGCTCTCCGCTGACTTGAAGGTCCATCACGTGTAGTCTTCTGTGGAGACTTCCTTGGAATTGTTGTCTTCCGTTGCCTCTTCTTCTTCGGCTCCTCAACGGGGTCCTCTTCCTCCAAAGATAGTTCGTCATCGCTGGAGTCAACAAATTCATTGGCTGCACTAGCCAGCCACAAAATAGAATACTGAATGTGAGTCCCAAATTGGGTGCAAAGCATATTGATAGTTTTGAACAGGCCACACCTCGCCTCACGACAGAGTAGCGGCGCAACCCTAAATCCTTGCTAACTAGAATTGAGCTCTAGTATTTGAACATGCAAGGTAGGTCCTGTGTAGATCAAAATTGACCTAAACCCTAATTCCCAACAACATAATCGTAATGCCAATTTACCTACCGCAATTGCCTCCGAGGTGGCTTGCTACTGCATATAGGAACAAGCAATTGCTAATTTCATCATACCTTTGGCGATGGCCTCATCATTGGACTCTGTGGCCTCGGAAGAAGAACCCGTTTGGCTGCTCATTTCGCCAGCAAAACGGACCCACCTCCTCGATGCTTTTGAGTTCCGCTTCTCTCCTCCCCCACGTCCTCGAAGGCCTCGCTTGGACCGCCGCAATCTGATGCGCTCTCCTTTGTTTCCAGAAACCTCCTGGACGAGCTTCTTCTGCACGCGAGGTTTGTCCCTGCGATGCACAACCCAAACAGCGACTACGTACTTCAATTGTGAGAGTGAAGGCGTAGTACAACAAGAACACTATCAAAGACAAAAGTGAGGGCTGTCGCTGAATGCGCAGAAGGAAAGATGATGTCCACAACTGTTCTCCCAAGTCAGAGGGATGAGGGTTTGAACAACAAACACGAAATTAGGGTACACGTGTCTCTTTCCTGGAAAGAGGCGCGCCGTTTCCCGAGGCAAATGTGCATTAAATGCACTTCAACTTGTACATGACTGGAACATGACTGGTCCTCAGTTACTAAAAAGTTGGAAGTTGCACAAAGTGACTACTAGACGACAACAAAGCAACTGCAAAGGTATTAATGCAAAAGGCTGCGCTGCATTAATGAAGTCTGCTTCAAGAAACCCTACTTTGCCGCCGCGTCCATGTTAGAACAAACTAGCAACCAGAATTTGAGAAGCAGATCCGGAGGAACGTAGCACTTGCGATACTTACAACTGAGCTCTAGCTTCGATCATGGGGCCCATTCTTGCCCGAACCTCTACGACGTTTCGGTCTCGCCTCAATTCATAGTCGGACTTTTCAGGCGGCGGGCTCTCCATTGCGACTGCTCAATTGTCGATGACGTGCAATTCTACGGCTACAGCAACCTTCGCTCCAAATCCTCGGGTGCGTGAAGGACTCAATGCGGATAGGATCCACTGCGACTACTCCAACAATGACGATTTGAAGGCTGCACAACAGAGTTCGCAAGAAGTTCCAGCCTAGTCTGCCATCATCGTGGCCTTCTACTCTTCTAATACAGCACAGGCGTGGAGGAAGTACTTGAGAGGTAGGTGTGTATTTGTAATGCCTTGTGAATGAGAAGGCTGAGTTTCATAATTATGGAGCGCAATTTAGGTGGCTGAACATTAATACAGAATTGTAGTATTCATTGTCCACAAGTTTGCTAGACCTCCATGAGGTTCATGAAGACAACCTGAGTGACCCCATAAAAAGGTCACAGTTGGCAAGGAATTACACCTCTTGTATAGGTCTAAATATAAGTATTCGGCATTAAATGACAATTTCTTGTGTTGCTCCAAATTATAGTTCATTTAAGTAGATTGGGCACAATTGAGGGCCTGTGACATGATAAGAACCAATTCTAGTTTTGCGATAGTGCCATGGAAGTTCACAGTCGTGAATAATGACTTCTTTGTCACTTGAAGAAGTCATTCTATAGTTATAATGTGACTTAATGGAGTTGCCAAGAAGTTAGAAGTCTTGAAAAATGACTTTGAATTGCATACAATATTCCAAGTAGTGCTCTTTGCTCTATACAGCTTCAGGATCCATGTAATTGTTCGTTCCCCTGTTTACTTCAATTTTTTGCAGTATGCCAAATTATTCTACCTCTGGGGTTTTTTTCCACTCTATTTTTTTCCTTGAGGCCAACTATATGTGTGCCCTTTTTATTACAGCTCGCTATAACTTTCATCTTCTTTCACTATTAGTAAGGTCCCAATTCTAGTTGCATTGAAGTTTTCTAGTTGTTCAATTCTAAGATTTTTTACTAAGTGTGAATTGTGTACATGTGTTGGTGGTTTGTCCGTCCATTTTGTTTCAAGCTCATGCTGTTCCTGTGAGCTTCATTTCTTGTTTTACATTTTTTTTGGTTTGATAGTCACGACAGAGATTGTTAATGAATCTCTGTCCTGAAAACTTATTGGATTTTTTTTTTCCCTCTTTTTTTCCTTTTGGCACATGCACTTCCTAATCTTTTAAGCCACATCGTTGTTCATTCATTTACTAAGTGTGAATTGTGTACATGTGTTGGTGGTTTGTCCGTCCATTTTGTTTCAAGCTCATGCTGTTTCTGTGAGCTTCATTTCTCGTTTTACATTTTTTTTGGTTTGATAGTCACGACAGAGATTGTTAATGAATCTCTGTCCTGAAAACTTATTGGATTTTTTTTTTCCCTCTTTTTTTCCTTTTGGCACATGCACTTCCTAATCTTTTAAGCCACATCGTTGTTCATTCATTTACTAAGTGTGCTTTTGTCCAACATGGCTAAGGTTGTATAGACTAACTTCTGTATTGTATAAATGTATAATGGCCACGGACATGCCATCTTCTTTCTTGCTCCTATGTCTTCTATTTTTTATTTCTTTCTTGTTTTCAAGGCTATAGCACCTTTGGGATTTATTAACATATGTTTTCGGATTGTTTATTCTTATTTCATTTCTTCTATTCATACTAGTTCCCTTATTATTTCCAAATGCGCCTCTTTCCTCAGTGTCTCACCATTGTATTTGTCCTCTTCATTTCTGCAAACTATCCACTTAAAATTTAAAATTATACAGTGCCACAACTGAGGAAGTGCATGACATCAAAGGTACTTCTATATATATACATGTAGATGATAGGTGGAATGGTGGAGTCTATATGAAATGATTTCAAGTGCGTACTGAATTTTAGGAGTTGGTGACAATGAATGTGTATGCTGCGTTCAACATCCTTGTAGGCAGTGTATTCTGAGCTCAATCACGCTTTCTTGAGTAGTACAAGTCATTTTGAAGTCACAGGCAGAGGGAGTGACTTCTCTATCACTATCAATGACTAATGTGTTACTTATAGATGACAGACTTGTCACTGTCAACAGTTAGACTGTTGTCACATTGAAGTTTGTAAGTTCCAAGTGCCTCATGTAGTGACCCAAATATTTTCAATGACCTTTATACTAATGTTTCTTCCTACTCCTGCGTGCAGGCTTCCACACAAATTGAAATTCATATTCAACCCTAAGACAATGATACCCGCTAGGCTACCTTTGTCCGATAGTCACAGACAACATCTACGAGATGAACGACTGTGGTCAAGGGAGGTGCAACGCGCCTCAGAATACAACGTGAGTAGACTACATTGCCCTTGCACTAAATGCAAGGGGCGTAAAAGATTGTTGATTCGAAACGTACGAGACCACTTGAAGCGCAACGGCAGAGATCCGGATTCACGGAGATGGACTGGACCAGGCAGTCTGGATTCCTCTGACGAAGAGTGGGAAGAGGAGTTTTGGAAAGAGCCTGAAGAGGCTATGCCTCAAGAGGATACAATAGAAGTAGATGCCACAGTAGATGTTCATGGTATCTTGGACCAAACAGCATGTGCTAGAGAGGAGGGCCCATCGACAGTTGAGAGATTTCAAGAGGAGGTTGCAGATGCTTTTGGGATGGCGGACTCCATCCAAGAAGAGTGTTGGCAATTGGGACTCGACGACGTTGCAGAGAGTGAGGAATGTCGTGATCAACCATATTCGGCTGAGGAGGCTCATGATGGCGGCAGGGGGGAAGAACACTTCGACATTAGTGCTCTGGAGGAGTCCCTGGATGCCTTATATGATGGTGCCAGGTCAAGCAAACTAGCCGCCACGATACTCTTGATGAATCTTTGTACTGTACACGGTGTTAGCAATACCTGTGCCAATGAATTGTTCAGTATATTGAATCGTCATTTGCTACCTGAAAACAATGCACTGCCGAAGACCTACTATGCAGCCAAGTCCCTCACAGAGAAGTTGGGGTTGTCATACAATACAATTCACGCCTGCGAAAGAGGGTGCGTGCTCTTTCGTGGGCAACACGCAAATGCAGTCCGCTGCCCTAAGTGTGATGGGCGGAGATTCAGAGATGAAGATCGAAAAGCCTTCCCCATGAAGGTTCTCCGTCATTTTCCAATAATTCCGCAGTTGCAACGAATGTTTAGAAGTCCTGCACTGTCCAAGCTGATGGTGTGGCATGAGGGCAACCATAGCAACATTGAGGGAGGAGATGGCCTTGTTCGACATCCGTGTGATTCAAAGGCTTGGCGGCACTTCCATGACAACGTGGACCCTACTTTTGCGAGTGATCCTCGAAATACTCACTTTGCTCTTGCAGCGGATGGCGTGAATCCATTCAAACAAAACCGCTCTTCTTGGTCAACATGGCCGGTGCTTCTTTTGAATTATAATGTCCCTCCTTGGTTGTGCACAAAGAAATTCTTTGTGTTTTTGACGCTTTTAATTCCCGGGAGGGAATCCGTGACGTCTGAAGTGTTTGACGTTTACTTAGAGTCCCTTGTGGATGAGCTATTGGAGCTGTGGGCCGGGGTTCCTGCATACGACATCACGAAAGATGTAGGGTGCAAGGCATTCCAGCTCCGCGCCATGTTATTGTGGACAATCCATGACTTCCCTGGCTGTGGGACAGTGGGAGGATTCTCACATCAAGGCTATGCAGCATGTCCATGGTGCGGAATGAACTTGGGAGCTGAGCATTCTGTAGAACTGGGCAAGCAAACGTACACTGGGACACGACGTTGGTTACCAGAGCACCATCCGTATAGGTCTACTCGTATGAAGGACCACTTTAATGGCGCCCTGGAAACCAGACGAAAACCAAAGGCCGTCACAGTGGAGGAGCAATTGGCACATGCAATGGAATTTGAGGCCTGGAAAGCAGCCGGGCACAAAGAGGGCACTGCGGGGGATCCTTCAAAAGTTCATGGTGTGAAGCGCATGAGCATTCTTTTAGATTGCCGTACTGGAAGGTCAGTCTCTCTTTTTGTTATATAGTTTTTATGTATCAATGCCTGTATCATGTATGACTTAGGTAGAACTAGTTCCTGACTAGGACGTTGCATTCAAGTTGATTTGAAGTAGCGACAAAGTCGCAATGACCTAATGTGACTTCCTGGCGTCTCCTTTGCAACTAGGATGTGTCTTCTCCTTAGGCTTGTCTTGCTAATCCTCTGTAGCATCTCTGCTTTTGTCTTTCTTCGAACTTAGTCACTCAAAGTTTGTCCTCTGAACTCTTGTACAGGATCTTCTCATTCGCAACACACTTGACGTCATGCACTGCGAAATGAATTTGGCAAAGAACCTCCTCAAAACTATAACAGGCAAGAAAGACACTGTAAAGGTGAGGAGGGACTTGCGAAGGCGAAATATAAGGAAACACCTCTGGTTGACTCCACACCCCAACAAGGCCGGAAAAATGGTGAAGCTGAGAGCCAATTATGTGCTGACTGAAGAGGAATTTGAGAAGTTCGCGACGTGCATCGAGTCTCTAAGAACACCAAGCAACTATTCATCAAACCTTGGAAAGTGCATACGGAAGAAGAATTTCGGGGGCTTGAAATCCCATGATTACTACGTGTTGATGCAGCAGGTGTTGCCTCTAGCTCTACGGGGTCTAATGAAACCCGGACCTCGTATGGCTGTGATGCGAATGTGTAAGGTTTTTTGTCGCCTATGCACCAAGGTTTACAATCCTAGTGATTTTGCATCACTGAAAGTAGATGTTGCTGAGAGCATGGCATTACTAGAGATTGAATTCCCGCCGTCTTTCTTTGACATCATGACGCATCTTCCCTACCATTTAGCTAAAGAATTAGACTTGTGTGGACCAGTCAGTACAAGATGGATGTATCCGGTGGAGCGGTACATGAAAGTACTAAAGAATCACGTCCGTAATTTGGCCCGTCCCAAGGCATGCATGGCAGAGGGTTACTTGAAAGACGAGTGCATTGGCTTTGTTACAGAGTACCTCCAGAGATTTGAATTCACGCAAAGACGTGTGTGGGACGAAGATGAGGAGTACGGGGATGCCGAGGAAGTTCTGCAAGGCGCAGGAAAGCCATATGTAATGACCCCTGCACTACGAGACATAGCACATGAGTACGTCCTCATGAATGCGACTGTTATGGAAGATTTGTATGCGTGAGTACCTTCTTCAAACACTCATATACTCCAAAGGTCCAATTTCTTATGACCAGGGGTAGACATTAGTATTTTCGATTAATCAAACTTGTACGCCAATCTTATATTGTATTGTAGTATTAGGCAGGCCTTAGAAATTGCTTCAGTAGTAAATTAGTAATGTACAGTAGCAAAGAAGTTGTGTAGAAGTCATTTATGTGTCATAAAGTGAGGTGCTGTAGCATAAAGCGACTTAGTGGCAACTCACTTGTCACTCCAGTTGCATTCTTTGTACCATTATGGGGCCTTGATGTAGCATCCTCTACTGTGGTCAGTTTATGATATGGTGTCTGTCGCATTGATGACGCGATCGTATAATCATTTAGTTTGGTGGACTTGTAGGAAATGGAGGGCTGAACAGATTTCGAATCCATCTACTCCGACACTAGCGGATTGGATGGTCGGTGCAGTCCAAAATTCTGATTTGGATATGCAGAATCTAGAGGACCGGGACCGCTTATTGTTGAGTACAAAGCCATCACAGAGAGCCTTGAGGTACTCCCGGATCACTGCTTTTGGTAACCACTTCCGAGTGGACGATGCAACTACAACCCGATTGCAAAGCTACAACAGTGGCGTGGCGTCCATTTTCAAATTGCCTTTAGAGACTGCTCAAGACTTGTCCGTCAACTATGTTGGGGTACTAAAAGATATATTGTTGTTGGATTACGGAACTCTAAATACACAAATCATTCTCATGCAATGCGAGTGGGTAAAGGCCCAAGACAATCGCGGAAATGCAACTTATACACGAGACGACGCTGGTTTCCTAGTTGTTAACTTCCGCCATAAATTACCTTACATGTCAGACCCGTTCATTTTCCCCAGTCAAGCCACGCAAGTGTTTTTCTCAGATGTTGTAGATAGACCCGGATGGAAAGTTGTTTTACGGAAAGAATCAAGAGCAAGGCAGGAGATGGTTGACAAAACAGACGCCTTCATCGCCACCACATCGGAGAGTAATGGCCTAATTGCTCCTGAGATTTTGCCAGTACCCCCCGAGGTAGTGAATCTTGTCGGGGCTATTGAATTGTCTGAGAAAGACAATTTATTAGCATTGGAACAGTATTAGTCGTGACCTTAGGGGCGCAGTCATATCATAGTGTTGGTGGAGTCTCTACTTAGTATCCAAAGTCTCATGTTAGTCATGCCGTAACCGCAGAAGTTCAATGTTAGTGAAGTGCTTGAAATTTGAGTTATTCTTGTCTTATAAAACCTTGTCACTGTGTTAGTAGTGCTCGAACCTTCCAAACATTCCCTTGAACTATGAATGCATTGTTTCCATATTCAATTATGTCGTATTTCTTCGGCTTTTTTGCCCTAGTAGCATCCCAATTTGAAAAGGACTATTCGCCAAATCAACAGAGCACACAAGTTTTCCAAAGTGGGCTACAAGTCCCAAAGTAGTCATATTGAAGTTGTGTAGAACTAAGGTCCAGTGGCATACTATGACTTCTCTTGACTCTGAAATGACTCAGTGCTAAATTGTAGACAAGAAACTGCAACGAAATTCATGTAAGCATTGTCAAATTTCCTCCAAAGTGCCCTCAGTGAAGAACAGGTCCTCTTCATCATGCAACTGAACGACCCAAAGTTCCAAAATGACACTATGATCGTCACTACAAGAAAAGAAATCAAGCTTCAATGAAAATGCAAACAAGAAGTTTGCTTATTATCGTATTTTCATCCTCCAGTCTTGTAAATAAAGTACTTTGTCCGGAGTGGCGTTGCAATGACTGATTCTTTCATGCCCCATCCCCGTGAATTTTATCTTCAGCATTCTCATACTGAAATGCACTTGTTGTTGAATCTGTCTATTTGTTGTGGACCAAATGTTTGAAATGTGAAGGGAAAATATACTCCCCAATCGAGAATGACATGCAAGTTCTACAAAGTTCAGTGCTAGTCCCAAAAAACTCAACTTGCAGTCAATTGCAAGTGTCCCCCAGTGGCATACTACAACTGAGCTTGACTCTTGAGTGACTCACTGCTGAACCATGGCCACGTCAACACAATGACATGTAAGTCGGCAATGTCAAATTCCCGCCAATCTGCCTTTACTTAAAATACAGTCATTTCTTAGTGGTAAATCAGTGATAGGAAGTCGCAAAATGTCACTAGGACCATCATAAAAGAAAAAGAAATAAGCTGTGAATGAAAGCATGCACAGGAAGTCGGGTTTTCGTCAGGTTTTCATCCACTAGTCGCAGGCGCAACTGTTGAATGACTTCGAGGTTCCCAGGGCGTGCAATTATAGAAGTGCAGTCACAGAAATGACTGCAAGTCCGGGGGTAAATGACTCCGCAGTCATTTATACCTCCTTTTTCTTGTAGTGTTAATCAAAGACACCAATATATTACGACATGGAGCATAAGTTAGGGGGAGCATAAGTTAAGAGACCTAACTGGGCTCCAAAGTGTTCAAAACACTGTGCCTCAATGAAGATGCTATAAAAGATGCATGACTACAACATACTATTCAAATTGCACCTACAGTAGGTCCAATAGTACCAGTCTCTGGAGCTTCATCGGGCAGCCTTAAGAAACTTAGACTCCCAGATAGCTGCTGAACCAACAGTATCCTTCACCTTTGTCTGCTCGTCCGTGTAGTTTGGAAACATTAGAGACATCTGTGGCCAAATGGCCTCCTTCACGTCCACTTTGTAACAAGAGTCTGGAATCACTTGAAAATGGAACTTGTCCTGTCCCCCGAAGCCGCTGATGACCCCTGCTGCTATGCTTTGTTTGGAATTCTTCGGATTCAGTAGGAAGACTTCTTGGCCCAACACAAACTGCAAAGGAAAAAAGTGATGCACATGTATTAGGGAGCTCAACAACAAGAACTGCCCAATTCAAGAGTACAAATTCAAATTGAATATAAAGCGGAGAAAACCAATAGAGGAGTTTGTGACAATAGGGGGATGGCATAAACATCCATTGTCATTTGTACTCGCATGAAGCTCTCACAAATGACTATTCAAATTACTACGTACAGACGGTGCGCATAGGACAAATGACTCCAAAATGACTAGTGTACTCACTACGTACAGACGGTGCGCATAGGACAAATGACTCCAAAATGACTAGTGTACTCACTACGTACAGACGGTGCGCATAGGACAAATGACTCCAAAATGACTATTAAAATTACTACGTATAGATGGTGCGCATAGGACAAATGACTCCAAAATGACTATCTACTGAATACTACGTAGGAAATCAAAGCTTGAAGATTACAAGGCCTACACTGGATTGCAAATGCAAATGAACATAATGCAGGTTATGCATTCTGATCAATTCAGGTTAGAATGAGAAAGAGGCCAAAACAATTCTTCAAACAGAATACAAAGTGCCTATCCGGATACATTCAGGCACTTCCTAGCTACCTCACAAATTCACTTAGGAGAAAAACATAATGCACAGCCACCTGACCCTCCTAGTCCCATAGAAAAGACTACAGGTGCCAATGGTGCCTAATCTTTTCAACAACAGCCTTCTTCTTGGCTGGAGGCTTTGCCTTCGTTTCTCGCTTCCCCAATTTTGTCTGCACAATGCCACAGAAAATGTATTAGGGCAGTGATATAATGCCAAGTGAGGGGACACATGGTAATACGAACCATTGGGATTCGCAAGTCCACTCACGTGGCACCTGCGAGGCAATCATAGTAAGAACGTTATTCAAATCTGTTTTGTCTGCTTTGATGCCAGCACCCAAATGAGATACTTTGCTATGGACTTGGATCCCCCAACGGCCGACCTTCGCTGAATCCTCCTCTCCTGCTGTACTTGCTTCAACAGAAGACTTCACCTGAACCGGATGCTTCTTTGGAGATGCCCGTAGGCGAGTTGAAATACCCCCTGCACTTCCATCTGGACTCAGTTCCACCACTTCAGTTTCAGCAACTCCCTTCTTGGATGCAACGGGACTCCTCTTCACTTCTCTCAATGACGGGCTTCAGTTTCCGTGCACGTGGCGCCTTTTTAGACTCTACTAGTATGTTGGGGGCCTTCATTGACTTGACTGTGTTCTCTTCGGCCAGCTTGTTAGCATCTTCTTCTCCAACCGCGGCTTCTCCAACCGCTTCTTCCTCCATCCTCTCAGGACTGTCAACGACCAGTGCGTTCTCATGCTCCTTCTCAGCCTTGGAAGGCTTTGACGACAGCCCCACCTCCTCATGCGGCCCACCCAAATGAACAAGTGCGGAAACAGCAGCGGGGGTTTGGGTTGACACCATATCTGCATCCTGGTTCACAAGGGGTGCCATTAGTACGTCATCCACATGGTCTTCTTCTAAAGAGGGGGTGCAAGACTTTGCTTGAGGAGCTGATGGCGCAACATTTTGCGGCTCAGAGTCACCACTTCCTTCGGATATGTGGCTCGAGACCACTGCTGCTGAGGTCTTCAACTCATTAGTAGTGGCACCACCTACCACTTGCATCTTTGTGGCCCCCAATTGTGCTTGTGTCTCTACAGCAGAGATGCCAATGCTTGGACTCAAGCCTTCCGCGGATGAAATGAGCTCCATGCATTTTGTGAGCATGTTCTTCACCTCATGCAGAGAACAGATGCTCTCCGATTGGCTCAACAACATGTGCGTCATTTTCACTTCCATGTCCTTCTGCTTTTCCTCCAATGCATTCAATCTAGCACGAACTGCACCCGTGGCACCCTGCACATGGAATGACACACCAAAGCAGGAGTGAATGAGGTTTGGTCCACACACCAATCTCATCTATACTGCAACTAGTTCATTCCAATTTTGATATACGTAAACGTATTTGCTAGAAAGCTGAGTAAGAGAGCTCAAAAAAGGAGTTTTACAGTCATTTCACTCCCGCTGGATCCTTGACAGGCATGGGAGTTTTACAGTCATTTAAATTACTACCTGCGGTATTAATGACTTCAACATGACTAATGCATGTTAGAAAATGACTGATCCACATAACGAAAATGACTGGTGCAGAAAATGGCATGACTCACTATGCTTCAAAGATTTATATGCTATAGCACACGAAAGAAACAACGGCCATTTTCATTATAAAAACAATATGTAATAGATCTAGCAACAAACAAACACAGTGACCGTAGATTGACTCCAACTAAACAAAGAACAAGCCATTGAGGGTGACAATGACTCGCTCCCACACTTTAGAGGTCTATGGAGAAGCAATAATCCCGCCACTTGCCAACTGCATAATAATGACATGAAGCAAGACAGATATTAGCAAGAGAAATACAGAAACATACCGAGGCCACAAGGCCCTTCGCCGGGGACTGATGCATCATGTCCGCGACTTCAGTTATGCCCGGACTCTGCTCCTTTCCTTCTCTCTGCAGGTATAGAAATCCGAAAAATTGGCTAATTCATTTACAACATGAACTCAATTTGGAATTCACTACAAAATGCAAGGGAGCAAATTATCATTCATAATTTGGGCTAAATGACTTACCAGTACAAGCTCTCGACCGGCTCTTCCCTTCCTGCCCATGGTGCTGTAGTCCTTCACATGCATCTGTGCGTGCACCATTTTGGCTGTTTTGGCCATTTGGAAATCCGTACCCCAATAGCTCTTCAGCTTCTTCCACTGCAGAGTGTCGATGTGTACAGGAGGGTCCTCTATGCCAGACATGAATCGCGTTTTCAACCTACCCCTTTCCGCCTTCATGTACTTCTTGATGGCAGCTCTAAAGCCGGTCATACTCAAAGAGTGACCAACGTATTCAAAGTCCGCATCCAAGGTCTCCCGAAGAAGTGACACTGCTGCCGGCTTCTGCAACTCCCAATCCACAATACTCATATCCAAAATCCTTGGTGTGCTAACTCGCACTGCATTGTCCCACGCGTTTTTGCCTTCACAGGTGTTGTCAATGTCGCCTCCTGCCTTCACGTGGAGCTGGTGGGCTTTCTTCCCCCCGGTTAGTCTTGCAGCTACATCTCTGTCATTCTTGTGACGTTTGTGCTGCCGAGATGCCCTGACTTCACTTTCTGGAGAGTATCCTTCAACCGGAGGATACTGAGCTGGCCACGACTGAGGGTATGGGCCAGGAGCTGCTGGCCCTCCTGAATGCCAACCTTGTGTCTGCATGGGGTTCGGCAGCATCCAAGACGGCCACCACGGTCCGGGAGGCCCCCAATATCTTGGGGGAGGCATTTGGGAAGGGCCGTGACTATCAAGAATTGGAGGGACTGCAATACAGGAGGAAAAGGGCGCTTTCCTTGTGCGCTTACGAGTAGTCAATGTCAATTGTCTTGGAAGTTCCTCATCCGAAGAGGTTTCTTCGAGATCTACCACAACAAGCAGGACAATTCAAAGATACACAATGTTAGAAGCACAGTCATAAGAATACATATACTCATCTATAATAAAAAAAGTAGATGGAAATGAGTGAACATAAATAAATGAAATTTCAATCAAATCCAAGAGGTAATTACTACACTAATGGACTAGTCACAATATAGCACAGAAATGCATGACCAAAAAATGATAGGGAAATGACTGCACACAAATGTATGACACAGATATCACTTGCGGAATCTGCACAGAAATAAATGACGCCTTCTGATCTTCAGACCCGAAGCTACGGCTGCACAACACAACCCGTGAGCCTTCCCTAACGCATTCAACCACAACTACTGGTTTAGAGAATTGAGCTCCAACTTCGACCAAAAAAAATGGCTATAGAGGTCTGGCCCAGCCCAGCCAAACTCATTCTTCCAGCCCAAACCTAGGCATACCACGTTCAAGCCAAAAAAAAATGGGAATTGAATGAAAATTAATCTCCACCATTCCAACAAAATCTAAACCATTTCAAAAGGAACCAACGAAACATTCAGACCACAAGCATACAACAAAGGCAATGTTTGAAGGCATGTAAGCCTACAATGGCTATACTGGTAGCCAAGGCACCTGCTGGTTCCCCTGTCCAAACTATAAATTGCTAAGTGGGATGACTGCAGATTGTGCTTCGAGTATTCAAACCCTAGTTTAGACACAGAAAACAACGATTGTACTCAATTTTGGGAAGCTCAGAGGTTTGCCCAACTCTGGATTTACAAGTGCCTGCTCACGGATTTCTAAGTTGACAACCTTGGGGTGTACAGAATCCTACTCCCGAAGCTTTGAGGTACGGCAGGAAATTGCGCCCATGGATGGTGGTGCCGGGTATAAGTATGCTAGACCCTGTACTTTTTTGAGTCACAAAGCAGTTTTTCAGGACATAATGATTTTGAACTTGTTATTGCTTGAACTTAGAAGCTTTTTTCTCCATTTTTTTTTTGGTTTTCTAAACAATATACAAGTGAAGAATCTGTAGGCATCATTGGTTTCTTAAATAACTAAGTTGAGAGTGAGAAATTTGTACTTTTTGAACCATCACTTTTATGTCACAGGGCACAAATTTACATAAAAGTACAAATATCTTGGTCATATAAAGTGAAAAGTATTGAATTTTTTTTGGCAAAGAAGATAAAGAAGAGCAATGTCTTGGAATCTGCTCTCAATTTAATGTTAACAGCTCACATTTGGCAAAAATCTTAGGAATCAATGAGTTTTCTTTTGCAGTGGATATCTGGTGGAAAAATCCAGCTTTTTGGAATCGGATCCAAAATTCATAATGGCAGCAACTAGTTTTAGATTGGCTTTAAGTTGAATTAAGAAAAAAATTAATTTTCTGACAACTACTTTGTGGCGCTTTTGGGTACAAAAAGTAGTTTTAGTACAATTTTTAATTTTTAAGTACGAATATTTCATAAATGCCCTGCTTTGGATCTCACTGGCACTTTCTATTAGCCTTTAATATACTTATTGGTTGATCTCCAACACTTAATTCCTCCCTGACAATCACTTAGAAGTCACAAACATCAACCCTAAATCCAAGTGCAAAAAGTACAATTTTGTATTTTAAGTACATAAAAGTACAGTTCAGTTTTGCCAAAACTGCTTAGGCGTAGCGTACTTACACCCTGCCTAATATAACCCCAATTGAAGCACATATTATCCGATGCGTACATACCTATCCTGTAAAGACCTGACTGGAATCCCTTGTTTTACTGGTGGCTAGAATGGGGTCACCGCTACCCTAATTCTAAGTAAAGATTCGGCTACAGTAGTAACCAAACATCTGGGCATGTCGCAACCATTCTAGTCTGAATTGGGCCCTTGTAATTTCAAAATCTAACTTCACAACACAGAGCACGCCCGGATTCAAATCTGAATTAGAACTTACCTAGAGCCTTCGCTGCGTAGTCCGACCTAGTGTCGTCTGAGGCTACTCCATCGTCATCAGTCGTTGCATGGTGCGGCGGGGATGCTTGCGCCTTCACTTTGTCACCTCCACTTTCCATTTCCCCCCAACGTACTTTCAAGCGGTTTGAGCGGCGGATCTTTTCAGTAGAATGAGGAGCGGGCTTCAGCACCGACCGACCTTGTTGACGCTCCTTTGCTATGCTCTGATTACTACATTCAAGCCAGTTTCAACGACGACAATCACAATCCACGAGGCTGCAAGTGAGAAGTGCGTAGGATGGTGCGCCTTCAGATAAACAGGGCGACACAATGCAACCCAAACAAGAAAGACGAAATTGTTGCCGTCCACTGGAATCGCATAATCAAGGAGATCATGACACGTGGACCACAGCCCTTCTTGCCCGGCAGCATTTACAGTCTTACATATGACTACTTGAAGACTAGGCGATACAGTAAATGACTCATTTGACGTAACGATAGCTGCGTATGACTTCAAACCCTAAATTTGGATTCCAATTGAGTAACTTAGGCGACCGTGACTCTGATCACAAAATTGCAGTCATTGTCGATCTTCAATTAATAAGGGTTTGTTTAACTAGTGTCTCATCAGAAGTTCAAGTTTATTGAGCAGAGATTGCAGTGCAAATAAAAAGTGATGCAAGAAATAAGCTTAGATGGATCCAATGCACTCACCTCCCAACACAGAACTCAGAGTCTACAAACAAAAATTCAAATCCATTTCTGGAGAAGTGCATGGGCTGAGACGGACCGTCGAAGGAATTGGTATATCGACTGCTGGAAGTTGGTGGAAATTCCCAAAGCGTGGATCTTCAAACACACAAGTAAGTGAATGGGCATTGTATGGCACCCCACGGGTTACAGTCATATAAATGCAAGTGAAGTTCAAACGACTGCGGTGTCAGTGCCTCTGTACACTTCAATGCGATATTAAATGAAGTCGCCGGCTGGGTCTAAGTAATTCATCCGTCATTTTTTTCAAATATGACGATTAGAATGACTACATGGTGACTCCGAGGCACATGTTTGAATAACATGATAGCAGTGCCGCTCGTTGTAGCTTTCTCCTGAAGGCATTGGCAACACTTGGATTGTTTTGTCCAAATCAAGAAATTGAATAGTAGATGCATGTGGTCAAATGTAGTTTGACACCTACCCTTCAAGTGGAGGACCAGGACTACGTGTAATTGGCTAACGGTAGTGGCATAACAAAAGGCAGACATCTGATTAAAACTTTTCTAAAGGTCCAAGTTCAAGGTACCTCCGATAGAAATTACTACATTCTTCTTTGAAGTTTATGTAGGCTCCGATGTGGATGAACCAGCATTTTCTGGGAAAGATCTAACATTTCTGTTTCTTTCTTGGTGGATTTTTCCTTAGAAATAGTTGTAATGTATGTAGGGCCATAAATCAATTCCTATTCAGACCACAATTTTTGGTGTTTTTTCTTTCAAACGGCTAATAATGTATGGATATATATAAACTAATTCATTTTCATCTCAAAAATTTTGTGGTCTTGTCTTTCAAATTGGTGGAAGATAGTGCTATAGATTCATTCATTTTACTGTCATAGACATTTTTGTTATTAGAAGTCTTTCCAATGTATGAAATGTATGTAGTGGAATGAGTTCATTCTTGTTTCATCTCACTCGATTATGGTTAGTAGTTTGCTTTCAAATAGCTTGAATGTAGCTAATTAATGGCACCTGAATTAATTACTACGTACATATACTCATCTCCGCAATGTTTTGAGTTTAGGATATTATTAGAATAACTGCCAAGTAGTGGTATGTTTAAGACTTTAAGTGAAATCATTTTCATGTCCATTTTATTTTTTTGATTTCTTTGAAATAGCTTGAAGGTAGTGGTATATGTAACTTCATTCGCTTTCATCTCCATATTTTTTTGGGCTTCACATTATGCAATTGGGGGAAAGTATGAGGATTAAGCACTTCCCATTAATTAGTTAATCCATTCATTTCTGGATTCATCCGATTTCATTGATTGAATCACAATGAACATACTTGATTAATTTTTATCAACATTTTTTTAGTGTCCTTGCACATGGGAATTGAATGTGTAGACTGGTGTCATTCTTGCTCTCCTTGTGATGTAATTTGGGCATAATGGAAGAGGTGGCATCTATGCACAATGACCAAAGCCTCCTGAATGTTGACGCTATTAAGGAGTTACAAGTTGCCCTACTGAGGATAGGAAATGTGTTGTAAGTGTAGTTCAGCCCAGTGGTCGTCCTGCCAACACCCATTTCCTATCCTCCAGTGCGCATTTCAACATGTAACGAATGTTCAGAAGATTTTGTATGACTGAGTATGTAGGTTTGGGTTTTAACAGTGGACTGAATTATTTTGTGAGGACCTTGCAGTGTATGACTTACTTAGCATTCATAGCTACATTTTTCCCAGAAAATGAGAAAGTCGCCAGGTAGTCCAATTTTGGGGAGTTATGAATATGTGGTACTTCAAGCTTAAAATGACCATTGAAAGCTAAGAGGAATGACGTTTCCCATTTACATACCCAGTCTTCAATGTGTTAGTGTAGATGACAAAGCATAGGAAATCTGGCCCGGCCCCTCCAAGTCTCCAACAAATAGATTCTCTAAATTCTATACATATAATATTGCTTTTGTCACTGGAGCAGAGCCGAATGTCATAGCGTTAATGAAAATGCCAGAGAAGCTCGCTATTTTCAATTCCAACTTGTACTCACTACCTGCCATAGTTGTTCCTTCAATATAAATTTAGATAAATGACTGCCCTATAAACGAGGATAGTAATTTTGAAGTCAAGTTGGTGTCATGTTTTCACTAAATTACTAGTGGAATACTGACTAATGACTATTCCCATCTGTTAGAGGAAGATTTGAATATGAATGACTGCGACGTAACTGCAGTCATTATTTCTTAAGTAATTTCTATGTAATTTCCGTGTAATTAGGATTTGAATTACTACGGGAAGACTAGATAATGAGTAGTCAAAGTAAAGTTTTAGATCTGTGAAGTCTATGGTGTATGTACGTCAACGATTATGTGAATATATTCAATTGAATTGACGACACGACTGTTGCGGCTAAAGTGCCCTTGTTATATGTTTTTCAAGTTTGGCAACCTCTAATTAAACTGCTTAATGCAGTGGCAGCCATCGAAGCAGCAGGTGCGCCATTGCCCGAGCAGAGGAGGCAACAACTTCGTGATGATCGCCTATGGGTCCGAGAGCTCAACAGAGCTCGGTTGCTCAACCTCAGGCGCATACATTGTCCATGTTCTTTGTGTAAGGGTTGCCGAACACTATTGGTTTCCACTGTCAGACTTCACCTCATTAAGAATGGTCGACATGCACGTTTTCGAGTGTGGAGAGGTGCTGGGCCCCGAGTTCCATCAGATGACGAGTGGGATGAGGCTTTTCTAAGTCTGCCAAACAGCAGCCAACCTGTTCTAGATGAACACATTGCCACACGCCAAATGATCAATGATGCGTTCAACACAGCAGATGAAGCTCCCAATATAGAAGAAAGAACTCGTGACGCAGTCATGGATGCTTTTGCAGTGGCCGATGACGTTCACGCCACATTCAATGGCAATGCAGATGGAGATGCTCTGTTTATGCCTGCTGGTATAGTAGCAGATGTGCTAGAAGCAGTGGACACTGCTGAGTTTGAACCAGAAGGGGCCTTTGATCCTATGGTATTGGAGGGCGCATTGAATGAATTATATGTTGGAGCAAGTTGCACAACACTAGCAGCCACTATACTGTTGATGAACCTGTGTATCGTACACGGAACTAGCAATAGCTTTGTAGATGAGCTCCTGACCATACTACAGAGTCACCTTCTTCCACCGAATAATTCTTTACCTAAGAATCATTATGCTGCGAAGACACTCACCAAGAAGCTAGGGCTATCGTACAACAACATTCATGCATGTCCGCAAGGCTGTGTCCTTTTTTGAGGAGAGCATGCTGATGCAGTGCGTTGTCCAAAATGCCAGGAGGCACGGTATAAGGACGAGCAACGAAGAGTGCATCCTGTAAAAGTTCTACAACATTTTCCTATTATTCCAAGATTGCAGAGAATGTTCCGCAGTCCTGCCATTTCAGAACTCATGGTATGGCATTCTAAGAATCAAAGCAATCGAGCGGGAAGAGACAACCTCGTTAGACATCCTTGCGATTCAAAGGCATGGCACCATTTCCATGATAACGTGGACCCGGGATTCAAATCTGACCCAAGGAATGCCCACTTCGCCTTAGCTGTAGATGGAGTGAATCCATTCAAACAGAGTAGGTCAACGTGGTCAACATGGCCTGTATTGTTGCTGAACTACAACCTGCCCCCTTGGTTGAGCACAAAAAAGTTTTTTGTGCTGTTGGCTTTGCTAATACCTGGAAAATCCTCCGTTACCTCAGAGGTGTTCGATGTATACATGCAGCCCGTAATAGAGGAGTTTTTACAACTATGGGCAGGCATTCCAGCATATGATGTCACAAAGGAAGTAGGGAATAGGAACTTCAGCCTGAGAGCCGTACTATTATAGACAATTCATGATTTTCCAGGGTACGGTACAGTGGGAGGCTTTGCTCACCAAGGCTACGATGCATGCCCTTGCTGTGGATCAGATTTGGTGTGTGAGCATTCAATTGAGTTAGGGAAGCAAACGTATGGTGGAACAAGGAGGTGGCTTCCACAGAACCATCCATATCGAGCACAGGCAATGAAGGATCACTTCAATGGGGAGATAGAGCAAAGAAATAAACCAAGAGTAGTGTCAGTCGATGAGCAATTACAGCATGCCGAAGAATACAAAGCATGGAAAGCAGTAGGGAATCGTGATGGTGCAGCCGGTGATCCATCAAAAGTACATGGTGTGAAAAGAAAGAGTATTTTCTACATGTTACCATATTGGAAGGTGAGTCATTAGTTTCATAACAATTACATCATGCACATTGTATTTTCAATTGTGGGTTTTGTAACTTTTGTTGTTGGTAAACTCCTGCTAAGGTAATGAAGATGTTGCCTAATTATAGAGAATGACTGAAAGAATGACTCAATTACTGCCTGATATGACTTTCAAAATCATATCTGAGTCATTATAAGGCATGTTTTAGTCATATGTGTCAGTCATTTCCAATTCACTATATTACCCTATGATCCAACAATAGGATTCCAATATCACGGACATAGTCATCATGAATCTAACATTGTGGGAGTTGTTGTGGTACATAGGATTTACTTATTCGGCATACACTGGATGTCATGCACTGTGAAATGAATCTAGCCAAAAACTTTTTGAAGACGATCACAGGAGAAAAGGACACAGTGAAAGTAAGGAGGGATTTGCAAAGAAAGCGAATCCGTCCAAGTTTGTGGCTCATTCCTAATCCAAGGAGGAGGGGGAAGATGATGAAACCAGTTGCGCCATACGTGCTATCTGATACCGAGTTTGACAAATTTGCTAGTAGGATAGAATCTTTAAAGACACCTTCTGGATACTCGAGCGCCTTGGGACAACACATTCGCAAAAAGAAATTTGGTGGGCTTAAATCACATGATTATCATGTGCTTATGCAGCAAGTTATGCCATTGGCTTTGCGTGGCTTATTGAAAACAGGTCCGCGGATGGCTATCATGAGGATGTCAAAGGTTTTTCGAAGACTATGCAGCAACGTGTATAATCCTTTACATTTTCAATCTCTAGAGCTAGATGTGGCTGAAAGTATGGCACTACTGGAGATGGAATTTCCTCCATCATTCTTTGACATCATGACCCACTTGCCGTATCACTTGGTTCAGCAACTCAACATATGTGGTCCTATGGCAAGCAGGTGGATGTATCCAGTTGAAAGATACATGAAGACGTTAAAGGGGTATGTTTGAAATATGGCAAGGCCTGAAGCTTCAATGGCAGAGGGTTACTTGAAGGATGAGTGCATTGGCTTTGTAACCGAATATCTCCAAGGATTTCATGCGGTGCACAGAAGAGTGTGGAATGCAGAGGAGGAATATGGAGATGCAGAGGAGGTTCTCGAAGGCGCTGGGCGACCATACATGATGACCACAGCAATGCGAGACATTGCTCATCAATATGTTCTAAACAACGCAGTTGTAATGCAACCCTGGCTTATGTACGTCTGGATGCCTTCTCTATTTTGATTTTCTAGCCTTTGCATAATCGTAGCAATAATGTGGAAGTCTGCAGTATTCAATTTTTAGTTACTAAATTTATTTTCTGTAGTCATTCTCTAGTAATTATTTTGTCCGTATTTGAGAAAATGACAGCGTCTATTAGTGCGTTCGTAGTCATTTGTAGTCATTTAACCTGTGGACAATATGTGTCCATTATCAACATACAGAGGGACTGAAAGTGCTTTACTCTAAACCCCTCAATGCATTTTTTTGGGATATGGGCATGTAGTTACTCTTGTTAGGCTAATCCATTCAATGTATATGTAGGATGTGGAAGGCACAGCAAGAAGCAGGCAGTACGTTACTTGATTTTGAAGAATGGGTGACCACTCATTCCAATAGTGTAGACATTAATGTCTCAAATGTGGAGGACGTTGACAGAATGTTACTATGTAGGAGACCATCGCAAAGAGCGATGAGGTATACACGTATGAAGGCATTTGGGAACCACTACCGAGTAGAAGATGATGCAACAACTGCTATGTTGACATATGATAGTGGCATTGCATCTGTTTTTCAAGTGCCACAGCGAACGCAATGGATGTGGCTGTGCACTATGTTGGAGTGTTGAAGGATATTCTGAAATTAGACTATGGCCCTTTGAATGCCCCTGTGGTGCTTCTTCGTTGCGAATGGATGAAGAGAACTGATAGTAGAGGGACGCCGACATATGTTCGTGATGAGGCCGGTTTTTTAACAGTGAATTTCCGTCACAAGCTCCCAAGAATGGTTGAACCCTTCATCTTTTCCCTCCAAGCGACCCAAGTCTTTTTCTCTGACATTGTTGAAAAACCTGGATGGAAAGTAGTGTTAAGGAAAGAAGCCCGCTCAAGAAGGGAGGTAGTGGAGCCACCAAATGTCTTCATTACAACGACGGTGGAAAGCAGCGGCCTCATTGCGCCACAGACTGTGCTTGCAAGGCCAGCACACGCTTCAGTGGTTGGCGCAATAGAATTATCTGCAGAGGATCATTTACTAGCTTGCGCCCAATACTAGAACGTTCAATTCATTCAGTCAACATCTAAGCTACGTTCACATGTGACATGTACTTCCATTCTTGAACATTTTTCACTCTCTCTATATATATATTGGTCTCATTTAAACTACAACTAAGTTCTGAAGCACATTGTCGAGTTTGGCAAATTTGGAGCTATGCAGCATCCAATATCTAGGCTTACGCAAAATATATATATATATATATATATATATATATATATATATATATATATATATATATATATATATATATATATATATATATATATATATATATAAATAGTATTTGTGAAAGTCCCCCCTTTGAATCACCTGATGGAACCATACACGAACAGTTCCTAGCAACCCTGATTAATTCAATGTGTTTCAGTCATTATGTAATAAATGACTACAACGTAACCGTTCCATTATAGAAATCAATAACGGGAAATTAAAAATTTGAATTTCCATGTTGTCTCAATGTTAGTCATATCTCAGTTATATTCCAGTCACACATTGCGTTCAATATATGACTAAGTGACTATAGATTGACTCCAGCCAGTCCACATCAGCGCCTAATTCAAAAAACATAGACTGCCCCATAGATGAAAACTTCTGTCGTCACTACTCTCATTTACCCGTCATCCAATGCTGGAACTGGTTACTACAAAATGACTGACTCCAACGACACGTCAGCTTTGGCGCCATTTTAATGACTGTCGGGCATAAGGTAGTAATGACCCAGTCACCAATCATTTTTTCACTGGTTACAATTGACCCTGTTTTCTACTAGTGTATGCACAGTTGCCAAATGTGCAACCTGCTATGACTTTGGAGTGGAATATGTATGCAATCATAGCGCACAATGACCGTGGACATGAACAATGCGTGCGTTTTTTCATATAATCTTTCATATAATGGAGAATTGCTTGACTGCATAGCATTTGCAGCATACATGAGACAACTACCATAGAGAAATTGCAATCCCCTTGTGGTACAGCATATGATTTTATGGGAATAGTCAGTGACATACCAAAGAAAACATCACTGCTACATGTGCTTCTACGAATGCATCAGGAGCGCACAATGCAGAGTTCAAGCATGACGTATATCCCAGCTGCACTCGTGACTTGCTAACTGCAGTGCGTCTTGCAGCAGAACTTGGAAGTGGAAAGGACCATGGTTGCGCCATCATCCCGTCTTAGAGCAAGCACTGTACAAAAATGCCATACTTGAAATTTCTATGAATCGCATCCATTATCGACTGGGGCATGCACAAGTAAGTGTTTCAATGACATTAAAAAAGTATCTTCTCCTCTTCCAAGTGACAATCACTTATGTGTTAGAGAAGAGAGTGAAGTCTTTGCTACGTGGCTGCAAGAAATTATGTCTGCATGATCCAAGCTAATGCTGCTCCACTAACGCTCATTATACAAAACGTAGTTTCTCAGTGTCCGTATAGGAGTGACACAGCAAATATGAGATTGTTAACTGACGTCCAAATCCCACAGTAATTGACCATTCATTCCATGTCAATGGCAATGAAAGCGTTGCCATTAGCCCATTACTACGAATGAATAGTTACGTGATTTTGGTGATGTGCATGTAACAGAAGACAGGAGAAGTACAAGGGAAGGAATTTTGTTGAAGGAATGTTAAACAGGGTGCTCGGCACAGCTGCACCAGTTGTACATGTTCGTTTTCAGTGTGAACTGATGAAGTACACATTCAGTAGGTCTATGGAATTTACGTATGCATTGTTCCGGTTCTCAGGAAAACTACACAGGGAACTTAACTGTGAACCAGTATGTGCTCTGCTTTTCCTTCGTGGTTACACATAGTGCAAGTATAGAAGTGTGAGGACATTGTATCTACTAAAATTATTGTAAACAGAGAGGCAGAAGAAAATATGCAATTTTTGTACATGTAGATGACTGACTTTACAGAATGTCATTAGAATGTGGTCCGAAGACCACATGTAGAGCTGAAATTGTTCTCAAAGCGCTCTATGAGCGCTTTCTTTGAATTTTATTCATATAACGTAATGCAGTACTGCAAAACATGTGTGTTACGTTAGTACACCTTTCTAGTACAGCAGCAGTGTGCAAGCTTTATGTACGAGAGCGTCCTGGAAATTGCTTTTATAAGAATTAGCAATGTTTCTGAGCCTTGTAATGTATACAACATGGACATATGCATGATACTACTAATGATAAAAGGAGCGCTTCGTAGTGCGTCTCTTATATGGAAGTACACGTACTTAGACTTGCAACAGACATTACATGGTTGTAATAGTTGTGTCGATACAATGTGTATAGTAAATGAATGACGCAGTATTCAAGGCTTGCATGCTGATGAGCATTTCAACATTGTGTTGTAGTAGGTGGTCAATCGCTATATGCAAAGCGGCCGTCTTCACGAACGACAAGAACGTACGAACAAGTGCATTTGAAGAGCAAATTTCATAAGGATGCCTGAGCAGCGAAAGCGTGCTACTAGAGTGCGCATTGCCAACGACGGCCGCACACTACGACACATCCCAGCAGGCGACCTCATTCTACAAACTGAGTTGCGAGTGGCGTCAAAGCAGAATGTGCATGCGTTTTTTTGCCCCTGCCAAGACTGCCACGGTGGTTTACGGAAAAGTATAGCAATGATTAGAAAACATCATGCTTCTGTTGGACGCGATCCATTTTTAACGAAGTCAATGATAGGAGGAGACCCTCCCGAGGGATACCCTGCTTGTGGCATTTGGGTCGAAGATGTTGCCTATGATGATGACGTGATCGACACTGAAGAAGCCTTACATGTACCAGATGTTGATGTACTTGACGAGGTTCCAGATGTAGAGGGGGTCAATCCAGAAAGTACTGTAGAGCCTTCATTGGATACATGCCACGATGTACAAAGGCAAGTCATGGAGGCCCTCGACCGAGGAGATGCTCTACATAGGGACAACTTGCCTACAGACACTATGTAGGAGAACGACAATATGGAGACCGAGGACCTGGACGGTTTGGAAGATTTGTATGAACAAATAACAACCCCATTATATCCAGGTGCAAAGACAAGTGTCGTTTCCGCAACAATCGTGATTATGAACATGTGCCTTGTATTTCGTGTGAGCAACAAATTCACGGACGAGTTGCTGCATTATTTGTCTGAAGACTTGTTGCCCCCGGGCAACAAGCTTCCCAGTAGTCATTACGTAGCGCGAAAGACAATTCGACAGTTGGGTTTGAACTACAACAATATTCACGCATGCCCTGATGAATGTGTATTGTATGACGGTGAATACGCGTCATTGGAAAGTTGTCCACACTGTCGGAAGTCATGTTGGTTGGAAGGCAGCTTCACAATTCCAGCAAAGGTTATTCGTCACTTTCCACTTATACCTCGATTGAAGCGGATGTGGCGATCCAAAGAAATTGCTGAGATGTTAACCGGTTACACGAAACATATCAGCAACGACGGTGTGATGCGGTCAGTAGTGGACAGCCCAGCATGGAAGCACATTGACAATGATGCCGCCTTCAGCAACTTCGGTGCTGAGAGGAGGAACATGCGCCTCGCATTAGCATTGGACGGCGTCAATCCTTTCAAACTGAGCAATACAAACTGGTCAACGTGGCCAGTGCTCATTTTGATTTACAACTTCGAGCCATGGTTTGTTACAAAGAAATTTTTTATTTCATTGTGCATTCTGATCTCCGGGAAGCATTCTCCGACTACAAGGAACATAGGTGTTTTCCTACAACCATTGTTGAAGGAATTGAATGAATTGTGGGATGGCATAACAGCACTAGATTTTACACAACCGGAGGGCTCCCGACAATTTTTACTTCGCGCTGTACTCATGTGGACAATCTCATATTTTCTTGCTTATGGACTTATAGCTGGCGTATGTTGTAAGGGATACAAGGCTTGTGTGTCTTATGGACCGCAAACGGACTCGCGTATGGCAAAAACAGGTGATGTTTTAGCAGGTGGACGTAGTCGAGGTTCGAAGATTGTATATGGCGGTATGCGAAGATATTTACCACGACATCATCCGTACCGCCACAACAAAAGGTTTAATGGCAAGGTGGAGCATCGATGTCAGCCTTCTATCATGTCAAGCTTGGATGTGATGAGGTATGCTGCGTGGAGACAATCGTACCTGGACCTTGGTGGAAAGGAGAATGCAAAAGAGGATCCAGTGCATTGCACAGGTATGAAATTGCTGCCAGCATTATTTGAGTTACCGTATTGGCAGGTATGTATTATTGAATCCTTCTGGAAGTCTATGTTTCAGTATATAGCATATGCACAGAAGTACAGTACAACACAATACGTAATTGTATTTGTTCGTACTAGTTGCGTGTGGAAATTGTACTGTACATATGCTACGTGTGGGGATGTCCCATTCAAAAGATGTGTTCTACTATACAAATTATAGAATACGACGAGATAATGCGAATCCACCTTTTATACAGTGTTGTATATGACGTGTTTGGAGAGTACGATGCATGTTCTAAATGCATGTGTGTAAACGAAATTGTCGGAAACCTTCTTGAATGTGAACAAATAGTGTATAATGTTGAACCTCATGTACGTGTTGTACTATATGACGCAGCATCTCTTAGCTCCACACATTTTGGACGTCATGCATTGCGAGAAGAATTTGTGCGAAAACATTTTGAAGACTCTTCTGGGTATGAATGACAGCGCTGGAAGCCGACAAGATGTACAAGATTTACAAGTAAGGGAAGAGATTTGGTTGCAACCAGGAAGGCAACACCGAGATGAGTTCTACATGCCGCCAACACCATTTGTACTAAAACCAGACGAACGAAGGGAGTTCGTGCAGATAATATGCAATATGCGCACACCAACAAACTACGTTGGCTCCATCCATAAGCGCTTGAAAGACGGGAAACTACAATACATGAAAACCCATGACTATCATGTATTAATGCAATAGGTACGACAACACAGCTTCTATAATATGTGTACAAACTCTGTGATTGCATAGAAGAAAGCATATATTCATTATAGGTCATTGTTCATGGCCTCTGCAGTACTTCAAGCTTCTAAAAACTTCATTTGTAAACGTGCATACTGAATATAGGTTTTGAAGTGGACATGCTGAAGCACATCTGCTCATGCTTGCCACATAATGAAAAACAATAAGGAAAGCAAAAGTTAGAACTGAAAGGGACATTGTACAGCAATGAAGTATGCATTGTGATTGCAACATATTGTATGTAGTGATGTAAGTGAATTACTGCTATTCAAATGCAATATGTAATTGGTATTGTTCGTTCATTTGTATTGTGTAGGTACTTCCTGTGGCAGTGCGAAACATCTTGGATGAGAATGTTCGTATGGCAATCATAAAAATTTGCAAAGTGTTTCAAAAACTATGTGAGAAAGAGGTACGCCAGTTAAAACAGCAACAACTACTACGAGATGTTGTTCTAGCACTGTGCATGCTGGAGAAGGAATTCCCACCGACGTTTTTGAACATTATGTCACATCTTCCAGTGCATCTTGTTCAACAATTATTCATATGCGGTCCTATTCATTGCCGATGGATGTATCCCATTGAGAGGTACATGAAGACATTGAAGGACCACGTTCGTACGCTAGCACATCCAGAGGGAAGCATCGCAGAGGGTTACCGAATGGAGGACGCACTAGGTTTTTGTATAGAGTATTTGAAGCAGTATAGGGGAACTGCGCACCGCGTGTGGGACTCCATGGAAGATGCGAGCATGAATGATGAGGTACTACGTGCAAATGTTGTGAAGAAGCGAAAATTGGCAGATGATGTGCGTCAATACGCACACGCGTTTGTTCTTGACAATGCAACAACACTTGAACCTTTGCGACAGTGTGTGTCTTCTACTGGAACTCCATGTTTTTTGACGCACCACTACGGGCACTAACTAGGAGGCAATGCAAAGTTGACGTTAAATCATTCATCATGTACAAAATCTTGCATGTGCGCTCCTTACGGAACCTCAATGTCATCAAATGTCCAGTACAGCAAGCAAGCTTTTGAGAGCGCATATTAGAACCTCATTTTGGACATGCAGTTCGTATTCATCTAAAATTGTGCGTACTTTATAGTACGCTTCTCATGTTAATTTTTGTGGAAGGCCATGCTGTTTGGAGCCTACTGATCCATTGCTATTGCATAAAAATGCAGGCAGTACATAGTAGCAAAGGGACGTAGATGGGCTGAATAGGAAGCATTTCGTGTACAATCGCGCGGAGGACGTGCTAGACATGCTGTGAACTATCCTCCCGAATTGAGAGACTTGCCTTGCTTTGCAGATTGGCTACGTTCTGTAATCAGAAACGCATTGCGTGCGGGAGAGCACGTTGATGCAGACGTAGCACAATATGCACAACCACTGGAGAGGTATGCCGTGTCACATAGACACATGCATGCGTTTGGAATGCATTTACGAGTACGAAGTTCTGAACATGCCCTCGTCACGAGAGATTCTTGTGTTGTTGCAACATTCACACGCCAGCTACGTTGGGGTCTGGTCAATGGGATGCCGGCCGAGTGCACTGATGACTATATTGGGTATATAGAAGAAATTTTGGAATTGGATTACCGAAATCATTGCACCACAGTGCTTATGTGTGATTGGGTGAAGGCAAGCCGTGACATCCGATATTCAACCATTCAACGAGATCGTTATGGCTTCAGCATGGCCAATTTCAACCATATGGATGGCAACGTGCATGCTGACTCCTTCGCATTCCTCCTACATTGCCAGCAAGTGTTCTTTTCTGACGATCCACATAGACCTGGCTGGAAGATTATATGTAGGACCGACGTCAGAGGTAGACGTTCCGAAGTGCAATTCGCTGAATCTACTCCGAACGTCATCCATGTAGGCAATGATGACAACTTCATAGGTTTGCAACCACAACTGCTGGATGTTGAACCAGCGAGGCGACTTGCGACTGTAGGTGGGCAATACATTATAGTCGGAGAAGGTACTACTGCCGAAGAGGACAGTACAGTGGATGATTGGAAAAGATGAGGAACACTGTTGGCGACATGCCTACTGTGTGCAATGTATGCATTACTGTTTTTTCCATGTCCATGTACTTGCACCCAACATTGCAAAGTTTGTCTGCATGTAATGTAAACACATTTCTATAAGCATAGTACTGCAACTGATTGTACGTGTAGCATGTCGCATTCAGTGAATGGGTGCTACTGTCTGCGTTGTCAACGGCGCATTTGCATAGTTCAAGAGGACATTCAATACGTCATCACTTATAGTGTTCAATAACACACTTGTGTCGTAAACGACACCCTTCACTAATCAGAAGTTGTTTGCATCCCTTTGTTGAGTGGCAATGTGGACATGATGTTGACATTGTTGAAAGTTTGATTGCCTGTAACTGAAGCTTTGTCCGAGGCAATTGAGAACAATGTTCTTGAATGGTACAAGAATTGAAAGATCTTCTCAGTAATCGTTCTTCTAGTCTTTCAAATTCAGAGAGAAGCAGCTCTATAAGTGAGCAATTAAGGGCAGGTTTGCCTTTTTCATATAGTTTCTTGTATGGAATTATTGTGAGCTCATTTTTCAAAGAAAGAAAAATAAACTCGGTTTGTCATGCAAGTTGTTTGGTATTTGCGGAGGCATATTTGAATTACTTGTGAATTTTCAAAGAAGATGAGTCATAAGTCTCTATTTCTAACCATAGGTATTCCAGAAATCGTTCACTTACAGCGTTCACAGAGAAATGGAGAAAGCAAAGCAAATAATTGGCACTGAATTACAAATTACTTAATTTTTTTTTATTGATCCATTCAATGGCAGTAGAAGGTCCATTTGAAGAACACTTGAAGTCTATACAAATGAATGTACATGAGCGGTTCTCAATGACCCTCCAACTTCCGAGCCGCCTAACTTACATATGAAACGTACTTTTTGCAGGACACAACAACTAGCAATGATAGAAGAGTTAGTGTTACAAATGACATCTATCAGCCAATTTGTCTTAACATTTTCAATTGTCTTTGAATGTGAAGCATTGGCTCCGTGCCCCATGTACAATCGTGGTAGCTTCATTTCTAAAAGCGCTGCAAATAAGAAAAGCGCAAAAATGCATTGACCATTGCTATTCTATTATTCTTGTCTATAATGACATAAACATGTACAACAGATTTTCAGCAATCCAATGTTTCCAACACGTTTTCTCAATTTGACAGCAACTATAGACATATCGTACCGTGCAATATGTCAGCACCGTACACTTGATTTTCATAGCTTCAAAATAGTGATGAAACTCTAATTCTTCATGGCATGTCATACATTTCCTTGAAATCACTGAAAACATACCATAACTAGTGTAACTGCAGTTTCTTTTTCCAATGAACGCAATGGCCCCCCGGGATCAATATAATTTAATAAAAGAAAAAAAAAATGACAGCTACAGAAATGGGGAAAAAAAAGGACTAAAAAGAAAGTGACATCATTGTTCAGTCTCCGGGCAAACATTGGCCGTGCTAGTTCGAAACTCATGAAATGAAATTACGCCTTCGACTGAACAATATCCTCAACGAGGAGAAATGTACAGGCAATTCTTATTGAACATGGTCATATTTGTTTGCATGACAAAAAGCACACGTGTCCCTTAATTATGGCTGCGGATTTCAATTACAGATTTATAGTCACTGTATTTCCTTTACAAAATTTCATGAATTGAAAGTTCTGAAGGTTTATATATTCTCTGAACTTTCATTTCATAAAGCTTCAAGTGCTTCTATATTTTTGATTTCTTAAAATACAGCTCTCGAATAATTAGACTGAACTCTCGAACTATCCATTCCTTTACAATTTATGTAATAAAAACAACAACAGTTTTTTTACCTAGGCACGAGTCACATTTTCTTTTATAGAATTGGCCATTTAATTCTTTGAAGGGCATATTCCTGTAATATCAAGCATTCTCTATGGGGTATCGCAAATGTGAGCCCCACGTACGGTATTGGGGAGCTAAAGAATTTTTTTAAAAGAATTAGAGTATTTTGGAGAAATTGGTCGACATATTATTCTGTATTTCTACATAATACTTTCAGAATATGAAATTTACAAGACAGTACAGGTCCATATAGTGGAATCAGGGTGGATTGGCTCCCTTGCTCAGCCTCAGCAGGGCTGCATGTCCCAGAAAAAAGAAAAAGAAAAACCGTTCTAGGTTGTACAGTTCACCTCTCTCAACTAATTTGAGGTCTTTGATCGCTAAAAAGAATAAAAAAGTTGCCAAGGAATTCCTGTACGGAAAAAAATAATTCCAAGGTTTGCCTGCAGGGGCGAGCCAGGGGATGAATTTACACCGCCCTGCAGTGGTACTCCAGGTGTCCATATGCCGTTTCTTTGCAGGCCAGTGTGAAAGCGGGCCCTCCTCTCTGTTCACGAGACGCGGGCAGACTTTTACCTCCGGTTTAATTTTCTTACTGGGATTTACCTGCGCTGAACAGCAGTCACTTGCCGACGTGGCAGACTTGTGTTCTCCTTGATGTCCGAAGAAAATGACCTCTGTTTTGTGCGACGTCTCCTCCGACATATGCGTTCCGCTTAACATGCACTTGTTTTTCTTCTGACATACACACGTTCTGTACAACATGGCTTACAAATCAGACTCCCAAGGCTGGAATCAGAAAATGTGCTTGCTGTTCAAATAAACGTTGTCGTTGTACCATAACATCCACAAATACAGGCTTTTCTACTAGTGATCACTATATTATAAACCTACAGAGAGATTTTCAAATTTTTGAGCATATAATGTATTTGATATGAATTGTTTTACTTATTATTTAAATATAATTGGTAGTTTCAAAATTTCCCAAAAATATGTGAAAGCTTTACAACTAATAGAAGATATGTCGGCAAGTTATAAGTTATAATTCATTTTGTTGAACTTCGGAGGTATATGTTGACCAATATCCGAGCCAATATCTTGGCATTAAATTCTATATTTGTCAATACAAAACCCCAAAAGATTTGAACCCCATGGTTGCAAAATGAACCCTTTCAACTCTTACATTTTTCATTGTAAATATCAAATTCCTCTGACCTTATTTTGTAAATTAATTGGACCTCAAACTTAAGGACAAAGGTTTCTTTTGATTCCCTCAAATTTTTTTGAACTCCTTCAATTGAAAAGACACTGTAGTAGGCTTCAATAGTAGCCTTGTGAATTTGAAATTCCATTATTTTCATCGTGGCTTCATTCCACCATTTTCATCATGATTAGCGTTCGGTTTCAATAAATTAGTCATAGTGCCTCAAAAGCATTCTATAGTCACACAATGGACCACTAGACCTTATATATGCCCTTACAAAAATTCCAAAGGTCACCCCAAAATTGGTTAAACCATTTCAACCTAAAAGTCGTTATTGGAATATGCAAAATATTTGTTGAAAAGAACTCAATATTTGAGTCGTGGCTATGTCCTTTTGACTCTTTAAACCCTAAACCCTTGACAATTGCAAATTGCTAAATCTACAAAAAAGAATCCAGATTGGAACAACATTGGAATGCCAATAAGATTTATCAATGTCTTGTGAGCAATTATCCACAGGGAAATTCCGTAAAAGAGCCCGTCAAATTCCATATTCAAGCTCAAATTCCATTGTTGCAAAAAACAGCTTCAGAGCGTCACCGTGTGACTATGGACCTTCTGGATTTCTCCTACGATGAGAACAGGCCTGAATTCAACAATTATTTTTTGAGATCCTCACTTCAACTCTTCAAGGCCATTTTGATACCAATGATCACTCAGGGCCGGTACTCATTCGAATCTTGAAAGAAAGGAAGGATACGTGTATAGAATTTGACATCATTGGCACTCGTAGAGCAAGAAGCTAGATCTCCAATATTAACTAGTTCGCCTCCGAATATGACCCGCAATTTAAGAAGCATTGCACAAGTTCCAATGAGAAGTAAACATGAAGAAGAGGTCATCGAAGTCAATGAAGTTGTACACGAGGGAATATCAAATCTCGTTGTATTGAATGCATCTACCCTCCGAACAACTGTTACTACAGATGATGATTCTAATGTGTCATTGCTAACTGTTATGAATCGAAGTCAAAATGTGCCATTGAATCCAGTGACGACTAGAAATGTGGCAACAGAGAGGAGGTCTATCCCAACCCTTCCAACAAGGCCACTGTTGCATGAAGGTGTTCTATGAACGATTGATGAAGAGGTCCACAGCTCAGCTCCACAACCCACTCAACCTTCATCTGTATCTAGCCTTCGCGAATCATTATTAGGAATCTAGGGGCGCAACAATAGAAGCCAAAAAAGGCATATTAGGAGGGTTGACGAGAGGGGATCTCAAATTAAACCCTAAACAACCCATTCAAATTGTCCAACGGTGTACCATTGGAGCGAGATGTTCCACTCAGAATGTTGGACAATCAAGTAGAGGAGGGCGACACCTTGTATCCAACATGGATGCAACTACGAATGCCTTGAGGCTCACAAAATGACTTGTGCAAACTGAAGGCATATGTAGTGTAGATACAGAAGTTCGAAATCTAAACTCAGAGGTAGAGCGTGAGGTACAAATCAAAGTAGTATCAAGGGAAGATGATGAAAAGGAGAGCTCGGGTGACAACAGGAGCAACGAAGAGTCTGACAAAGATACAGACCCTAACGCTGATGAGGTGCCAAGCGATTCCACATTCACGCTTGGTAACTAGAGTACTAGACAAGTAGACAATAATTATAGTTATAAGGTTTTAGCTTACATGTTTGGTAGCCAATCTTTGTAGTTCAAGCTTTGAGCCTTCATCCTGATGTGTAAGGATTTTGTAGTGCCTCATCAAGCATATGAGTATATTAGAGTGAGGGACAGATTACCAGTTTTAAAATATATAATTGAATTCTAATTGTTAGGCGGTTAGGTGATGATTGCAATGAGGTTATAGAAGTGGAATGCAAGTACGACTATATTTGAAGTCCACCTCAAAGCAATATGGATGACTTATTAATATAATTGTTGTTGATATTATTATTGTGGCCTTATATTGGATGACTTTTTAGAATTAGAGAAGTTCTGTCCAATTTACATTTCATGGGCTCTATTATTTGCACTTATAAATTGTAAACCCCAATATAAAGAAGAGGACTATGAAATACTTATATAGAACCTAATGTAGCATCTAATTCTATGCTTATAGAATTCCTTTGTGATTTGTTACTTCAAAGACTGAATATGCCAAACTGAAATCCTAAACTGAACCTGCGGTCGCCATTGCACCCGAGGTCGCTGTCTCCCTTCATCTGAAGTCGCCTTGGAATCCGTAGTCACCGTCTGCTGCTCCTACACGTAATCGCCTTGGAACCTGAAGTTGCCCCTACTTCTTGGACCCGAGGTTGCCCACAGTACCCAAAGCCGCGATCGCCCGTAAATCCGAAGTCGCCTCTATTTTTTCTACCCAAGGTCACCCAAGGCAGACCTGCACGCACCCCCACCCGCAGTTGTCCACGTCCCAAAGCGCTGCTATGTAGGCAAAATCTATTTACCATGGGATAAATTTTTTTATCCCTCCACGACACAATATCAAGTAAACTCAACATTTAGTGATATGCGGCACACGACGTCAATTGTCATACATGACGCCAAAACCCAAAAATATGTCAGACAAGACAACCTTGGTTTAGGCAAACGAGGGTCATGACAGAAGTGAAGTGGAATCTTGAAAAAACAATATGGTGATCAATTATATCACGGAGGAGACAATGTTGGTCGAGAAGGAATTAAAAATGCCTTGGTGTGGACCGCGAAAGAAAGATGCAAGGTTTCTACAGTTTTTCATTGAAAGTTGTACCAACGAAGAAGATGTAGTTTTTGACCACACCACGGCTATAGGTCAATTCATGCTTTCAAATGATTGTTCTAAAGTGAAATGTTTATTCGTGTGTAGAAGTATTGAAGTTATAATTTTCACATGTTTTTGTTGCAGGTGCATCGATTACTGCATGTTGTGGCACAAGATGGCATATCGTGGCTTTGAAAAAGGACGAGAATATCTTCAACGGGATTCTCTTGCCGGTGAAGAAAGCCATTGCAATGGAAGGGGTAACACAAGCTCTAGAAGAAGTTTTTGCTGCTCTTGATCTAGATGTCGTGCACATGGAGCCGATGATGTTTACATGCAACATTAAAGTGATTAGACCCTGTGAGCCCTCAAGTTGGCACATGGAACTCTGAACTTATTTTTCACGATTTTCTGTTAGTTTTTAGATTAAATATATGAAAAAACACATAAAAATAGAGTTATTGAGAGTTCTGGTAGAAGTCCCTACCAAAGTAGTGAAGAATGGCCTTAAATGTGTCAAACATGTAAAACTTTACATTTTCACTAATTTTAGGTCTCATTAATGAAATTAGGTAGTTAAGTTAGTAATTCCGAGCAAAGTAAG
This sequence comes from Rhytidiadelphus loreus, assembly GCA_947034895.1. Taxonomy (NCBI): domain Eukaryota; kingdom Viridiplantae; phylum Streptophyta; class Bryopsida; order Hypnales; family Hylocomiaceae; genus Rhytidiadelphus; species Rhytidiadelphus loreus. Next base: position 46,761,434 of record OX344761.1, on the reverse strand, counting down.
GATTTGAGAGTTAGCTAGTCCTAGTGTCTTGTTCATGTGATGTAGCATCTATAAGTACGCATGTAACAAACTAGCTAAAATTAAAGTCTAGTTAGAGTCGATCAAAATTCAACTCAAAAGAGTTGGGTTTGTTGTTTGTAGGTAATTTTGAGAATACAATCATTTATAGACCAAGATGGAGGAAAAGGTGATTGGAACACACAAAGAGGTGCTATTCTAGGTCAAAGCATGTCAAGAGGTCAAATCGAAGTTCGATCATCCAAGATTCCCTCGGTATCAAGAATATTTTTCCCCCAGGTGGAAATTATTAAAGAATTGTTAAAAATAGCATCCTTATTGGGGATTTGATTTTGCCTTTAGTTGATGGACATCTTATAGAAGAATGCCCAAAAGTTTTGGGATTTTACAAAACTCCACAATGACTCCATAGGAAGTCAACTACTTAAAAGTACATTCGTAAATTCCTAGAAATTACAAATGTTGCGGTAAAATCTCACTAAAAATTAGGATAGTTTTTTGTATGCTAATAAAGAGTCCTGTCAAGTTTGAAGACATTCCAACATTCTCAAGTACCAAAATTAGGACTGACAGCAAATTTTACAAAAATTTACAACTTGGCAACGGATTGACCGGCGTACCAAGAGCTAACGGTGTTTGAATGGAGCAATTCAAGGGTCAATTCTTACTCCTATGAATATTCTGAACCACCCTATCCGGACAGTTTTATCAAAAATAATGCAAACTCCAAAAAGTTAGATTTTTTACTTTTGTTTAGAGTTACCGTGACTCAAATTTAAAACGGTTGGAGAAGCAGGGGTAAAGGGTCCTTTTAGCTAATTGGGGTCTTTTCAACATGATGGCACAGTTTGCTTTTCAATTTCGAGTTGTCCCTCAAAAGATAGAGAGGGTCAGCCCTTAGTTTGACTTTTTTATGGTAATTTAGGATTAATCTAGGTTGATTTTACAAATATCTTTTGGAAAATCGAAGATTGGATTTGCTCAAGATACTTATCTTGCGTAAGAAGCCATCTTTTGAACTAAAGAAAGACAATTTCAAACTAACCTTAGATTAATTTGCAAAATATTTCGGTTAAATAGGTAGATTTTCAAAATATCTTTGGGAAAAATCTAATATTTGATTTGAGAAAAGATCCTAAGGCCATTTAGGGCCTAGAAGGAACTTGCTTGAAGACCTTCCTTCCCATTAAACAAAGATTATTTAGAAAATGTATTAGGTTAGTTTAGCAAAATATCTAGATTGAAAGTAAGTAAATATTTACGAACAATTTACTAGGGGGGGCTGGGAGCAAGTATATAAGGCCCTTCCTCGAGATTGTTTGTAACCCTCATTCTCTTATTTCATTCTTGTTGTTGTTCTTGTCGTGCTACCGACACTTGTTGGAGCACTTTTTAAGCCAAATTTTGGCTATTTCTTTCTATTTTCTTGTACTTTGAAGGTCCGGAGGGCCCCTTCAGAGCTTTGTTTTCTTTTCTTGTTTGAATTTGGAGGCTTCAAGCCCCAAAACTTTGATTTTCAAGAGTTTAGGAGGAGGAAATCCCTTAACTTTATTGTTGTTTGAATTAACTAATTTCTTTCTTGAATTTGGAGGCTTCAAGCCCCAAAACTCTAGTATTAAGAGGGTTGTGGGAATAGTTCCCAAACTCTAATTAATTTTCTTGTTCTTTTGGATACTAACCAAATATTTGTGCGAATTGATAATAGTTTGTGAACTTAAAACTATAAAGCGGCAAGGCTAAACTTTGCCAAAAGGTTTTGAGCATCACCACGTGCCAAAACTCGTTGTATAACAGGTGTTTGATTTGACTAATTGCTAATGTTCGGTTAAACATTGTCATGTGTATCTCCTTTAGTGATTAAACTTAGAACTTTCTTTGAAATTTTGGAAATTAGTTTTTAATGTTCAGTTAAACATTGTCATGTGTACCTCCTTTAAAAATTAAGTTTTCAAAATACTAGTTTGGGTCCGTGGAAATCGTTATTTCCTAGGGTTGCTCCTATACGGCAGAGCCTTGACTTTGGGAACTTAGAAACGGGTACTGAAACTATAATTTGTTCGTTATTTCCTGGGATTTCTCCCGCATGGCGGAGCTTTGACTTATAATAGTCAAAATTTGCTTTTGTAAAAACATTAATTCCTAGGGTTGCACCTGCATGGCAAAGCTTTGACTTACCAAATAAGAATCAACGAAATAAGATTCTTTGGAAACTTATTTAAAAGCTAAACTCTGTTGATTTTTCTCCTTTCCGTGTCAAACACGTAGTGGAGGTATTTGGTCTCCAAACTTGCCATTGGTTGCTTTGTTTCATTTAAATTGTTTTGTTTCTTCTTTTAAACTTCATCAAAATTAGTCATTTTTGTTTTGTTTTCACCAAATCCATAAAACTAATTTTCTCTTGATTGTTATTTTGAGGGTGTTTAATTTTTATAATTAAAAATTTAGCATCCAAAAAAATCATTAAAAATTTCAATATGTGAACTTAACCACCGAGTTTAGTTCTTTAAACTTTTAAGCTTTCAGTCGGAAGGGACAACCCGAAAGAGGGGGTCGGATTGTCGGAACAGCCAAAGGCAGGCAGAAGCCGCCGAACGGGAGTTTAGGACTGGAACGGAGGACAAAACTAAGGATCGGAACTAAAGATTGGGACTGAGGACCGGGATTGAGGACGGGATTGAGGATCAGAATTGAGGACGGAACTAGGGGCCAGTGGCGCCTTGTCACGTGGTAGGCTCTAGTGCACAGGAAGGGGGCTCCTATAAGGTCCATGCAGTACAAGCAAGGGCTCCCATAAGGTCTAGGAAATGCAAGCAAAAGGCTCCTGTAAAGTCCAGACAGTACTGTCGCACGCGCAATCTAGGCGTAGGTATCTTTAACACCACAAAAGCGTTAAGATGACACGAGTTATCGTCCCAGGCAATTCCAGATGTTGTCGCAATAGATAGGTTTCCGGAACTACGGATCTATCCGGAAATGACAATCCGTTGTAGGATCCGGCACAACACAAACACCAAGTTCCGGGAATACTGTCCTCCGGAATCACATCCGGATCTGTCTTAATCCGGATTCTTACTCCTTCTATCCGTCACACTCCTTTGCTGGTTGAGTTGTTGCAACGAGAATTTTTGGTTTTGTTAAGTTATCTTAAAATTTGGAGCGGAAGTTCTCTACAAGAACACCAATCCGGTTTAGGGATAAGTTGGAACCGGAAATTAGTTGAGGAATGCAGTTAGGAAACTAACCGGATTCTAGTCTGACACGGAATTTGTCTGGATCGGATTAGGATAGTCTGACCGAATTGGTTCTGTCCGGATTAGATCTGGCAGACCGGATTAGGTTAGCAGCGGATTAGGTTAAACCGGATTAGGTCATCATGACTTAATTTGGCGGTGCTAAGACTATATAAGGGGAAGCCTTGCTAGTTAGTACCCTTTTTCAACCTTGAGCGCTAAGACTCGTTTTCACGCCTGGGCTGTTCTGTGCTTCCTCTTTGTGATTTCTTTTCAGATTTGTGAGGTGGGGCATCATTAGTGAGTAGTTCTTTTGTGCGCTGTAGGGTTGGACATCCATAGTTGCAGCTTGTTGCTTTTCGGTTAGGACCAAGAGGGAAAGTAAGGAACGGGATGTGCAGCTAGGAGTGGAAAGTGAAGTAGTCCCAGTGAGGTTCCTGAGTGCCTCAGGACCGCACCCATGCCGCAATTACATAGATGTAGTTATCCGGTTCCCGGATGGTCCGGATTCTGACAGACTTCGCCGAGAAGTTGGAGGTGGTTATGATCACTATAAGAAAATGGGGATATAAATGACTTGTCCACAATGATTGCAAGAGACCTTCCGCCGGAGACCGTCAACATCACACTCAAGATGGGTATGGGGTCTTAGTGTAAAATATTTTTGTAAATACCGGGTGTTATGACCGGATTGTTAGTTAGAAACCGGACCGGATTAGATCCCGGTCGGTTAGGTAGGAATCGGATTAGTACCCGGTCTACTAGGGTTTTGAACCGGATTAGTATTCCGGTTTTGCCAGCGAGGCTTATCGCGGAAATCTAGCACGGGTTGCTGTAAGTGTTTCTAACTCCACCCCTAAGTCAGAAAGTTGCACACAGGTTCTAGCGGCATAAGTTAGTAAATTGTAAGGGTGAAATGTAAACGTAGTGTTCTTTGGCCTTCCAAGCAATGGACACTTTGTTTGTTATGGTAATAATTGAATTCAATCTGCTTCAAAGCAATCTAAAAGTTAAAAGGTCCAAGACCTTGATGCGTAAGTAAAAACTAATCTAATGTAAAATTCTATCTAAGCTAATGTGTAGAATGCACTTTGCCCTTTCCAGAATGGTAAAGCAAGTTGAATTCTAATGTTCCTACTAAAAGATATTGATGGATGAAATTCGTCCCTAATTCTATCCTAAAAACTTCATCCGTCAACTAAAAATAGCAAACTAATGTGAAATAAATCTAAATTTCAGGGTTGAAAGGTTAATTAAGTTAACTAATGGAATTTTAGGAGAAAACCTAATTTTGACCTATTTTAAGGATTTTCATCCAAATTTAGGTCAAATCTTCATCCACACTTTTGTCCTTCTAAATTAAAGTAATTTTAAAAGTAAAAGGTGGATTTGGAATCTTCAAAAGATTCTCTAAAAGATTATGGTTTCAAAAGATTCCCTAGTCGTGCCTTGAGAATATTCCTAATTGTTCTTTAATTAATCCTAATTCTAAAGTATTATTCTAAATTTAGTGATCTTTTAGGGTTTTATGTTTTTTATGGGTAAAGCGATAAATTATCTTCCTATTAAGGTAAAAAGTAAGAATTTAGGACTTTTCGGTGGAAACTTTTAAATGGATGAAAATTCCCTTTAGTTGGATGGACTTCATTCCTTTAATAATTTTCAAGAGAATAAGGAGATAAATTAGGTTTTGACTTTCCCTAATTATTCTATTATTCCCTAAGTTCCTAAATTAGGTTAGATTCCTTTTGAGATTCTTTTGGATGAAATTACTATTCGTTTTCCAAATTAATTCAAAGTTAATCTAATTATTACTTTTGTGATTAAATTTCCAAAGGTTTTATAACGATTTAAATTCTACTAGCTATTGGATTCTAATTGTTAATTTTGTTAGTTTAAGTTTTCTAATCTAATTTTTAAAGAATGAAAGCAAAAGAAAAGACAAAAGACAAGTTTTGAAATTCATATCTTAGTATTGAGAATGTCGATCGTCCCATCATCGCAAAATACCATCATAATTGTCTCCTTGAAATTCTCCATTGTCTTTCATGAATTTGGAAGAAATCTTAGTATCTAAAAAGTCCTATTTTGTTAGTTTTGACAATTTAAAACTAATCCTTTGATTTTAGGAATTTTAAATTAGATGATAAATTTAATTCAATTTTCCCAAGTTTTCAATGAATAGTAGTTTTATTCGATTGCCAATTGTTTAATAGTTGTTTTGTTAAATATTCCAAGATATTAGTTGTTGTTTGTTTTTATTGTTTTGGCTTATTAGGCCTAATAAAAACAAATCCCCCAAACTACAAACAAACAACTAATTTGGCTTTGGAATCCTAATTAATAACTAAAACCAACCGAATGAATAGTATTCTAATAGAATAATCTTAAATAATAAAAAACAAATCTATCAATGAATAGGAAAAGGAATAACCCGAATAAACAATACCAAAACAATTGATTGATGAATAGTTAGATTCTTACCTTAATAGTCTTTTAATTCTTTCACGTGTTGAATTCCTCCCTTCTTATTCTTCTTAATTCTTCAACCTTTCATTTGGTCTTTCGCAATTTGAAGTTGGCTATGGTGGAGAGAGAATTTGCATAACCGAGAGCGAATGTTAGTTTGAAATCCTTAGTGTTCAAATTTTTCCCAAAATTTGTAAAAGAATTTAAAGCGTGGCAACAACCGCCTTAGCTTATTTTTCTTTTCACATGAAATTGCAAGTTGTTATGGTCAATTTGTCTATAGCATGAATGTGGTTATGCTTGTTAATGGAGTGGAGTTTTTCAAGTTAAACTCCATGTCCAAGTTTTGGACTCCAGCTCCCTGACTTCAGTCGTCTCGATCAATTTTGGTTCCGTCACTAGTGCTGGTACTGTCGCTAGTATACGTACCTTCTGGTCCCGCGTTCCCTCATTCCCGCGGCATGTCCCCACATTTCCCTGGCTCCCCGTCGGCTTCAATCCGTCTCCGTCCCCGACCCCGTCAGTCTCGGCCCGACCCCGTCCTGGTTCTTTCCGAACTGATTTCTTTTGGGTTGGTCTAGTTTCCTTCGGCAAGTCTGAATCTTCCTTACGAGATGATTTTGGTTATTCTAAAAGTCCCACATGATTCAAAAATAATAACTAGCAAAGAAAAGAAAACAACAATATGGGAAACAAGTTTTTATGCCTCAATGGAAATAAAAGACACAACAACCAACTATGTTAACTCAATTGGTTGTAAATTTCCAAAATGAAGATAAAACTAACAATCTAATAAAGGAACAACAAAAAGCTTGAGAGGCCAAATACCTCCACAACTTGCACAATCGAAAGAGAAATAATTCAAGGAATCCCAGACTTTAAACAAGTTTCAAAAGAATATTACTCCATTGATTCTTATTGTTCAAGTCAAAGCTTCGCCCTGCGAGGGTAAATCCAAATTTAAATGGTCTTTTAAAGGTAAATTTTAACTTCAAAAGCCAAAGCTCCGCCGTGTGGGAGCTACCCTAGGCAACACGAATGGATTAAACACAATATTCGTTATTTTGGGAGAATTCCATGATTTTGGGAGTATGTAGTTCATCGCAGTTCGCGTTGATCTGCACCACAGATTGGAAAACTGGAATTTTCAAATGGCCATAACTTACTCAAATTTTGTCCAAACTGGGCATATGAGGTGTTTTTTGACATCTACGGAATCTGTAGATGTCAGAAAACACCTCATATGCCCAGTTTGGATAAAATTTGAGTAACTTATGGCCATTCAAAAATTCCAGTTTCCCTATCTGTGATTCAGATCAGCGCAAACCGACCTAAATTGGGAGATAGGAAAACTCCCCAAATAACGAATATCGTGTTATTAAGAGTTTGGAAATTTTAAACACCCGTTTCCAGGTTTTAAAAGTCAAAGCTCCGCCGTGCGGGAGTAATCCTAGGGAATAACAACAAATCTAAGTTTGAAGTACCCGTTTCCAAGTTTCCAAGCTAAAGCTCCGCCGCGCGGGAGCAACCCCAGGAATAACCAGTATCCAAGGACCCAAACTAGTTTTTTGAAAACTTAATTTTTAAAGGAGGTACACATGACAGTGTTTAACCGAACATTAAAAACTAATTTTCAAAATTCCACTAATTTTCTAGCCACGGATTACGCGACTAAGTGGGTGGAAGCCAAAGCGACATAGAAGAATGATTCAGAAACTTCAGCAAACTTTCTGTTTGAAGATATCCTCATGCGGTTTGGGCACCCACTGGAATTAGTCAATGACCGGGGAACCCATTTCCTCAATGATGTTATTGTTGACCTAACCAGCAAGTATCTTATCAAGCATCGGAAGATGACTCCATACAACCCGAAGGCAAACGGATTGACAAAGCGGGCCAACGGAATTATTGGTAAGATTTTGAACAAGATGGTTTCCGCTCACAAGACGGATTGGGACCGGAAACTACCTTTGGCAGTCCATGCATACAACACCACGGAGAAGATGACAACCGGAAAGTCACCGTACTTTTTAGTATTTGGACAGGAAGCAGTTCATGGAATCATGGAGTGGAGTTAGAAGTGGAAACATTTCGAGTTTTAGCAAACCGGAATACAGAATCCAAAATAGACACACTTCCACGACTCCTCGCCATTGAAGAACTGGAGGAGAACCGGAATGAAGCCTTGGAGAGAACTCTGGGAGTACAGCAGAAACGGAAAGAAGATTACGACCGGAAACTTCCAGCGGACCACGGTGTACGGGAAGGAGGATTGGTACTCCTTTATGACAACCGACACAAGGACTTTCCAGGTAAACTTCATACTAGATGGATGGGACCTTTCCGAGTCATTCAAGTCTTTCAGAACGGATCTTTGTAGCTTGAAAATCTGCAAGGTCAATGGCTGGATACTCGAGTGAATGGATCGAGGGTGAAGAAGTATAATGCAGCTTCTTCATCGGATGATGCTCAATAATGTTCGAGGGGACGCTCACAGATGAGGAAGGGGTAATGTCGCAATGAGAATTTTTGGTTTTGTTAAGTTATCTTAAAATTTGGAACGGAAGTTTTCTTTAGGAACACCAATCCGGTTTAGGGATAAGTTGGAACCGGAAATTAGTTGAGGAATGCAGTTAGGGAACTAACCGAAGTCGGGTGAACCAAAGTCGGGTGGAGAGACAGCTAATGAACCCGCAATTGCCCTGGGGCAAGTTCGGGAAGGGGTGCGTGCAGGTCTGAGAGCGACCGCGGGTAGGGCGACTACGGGTCTAAGGGGCCAACTGCGAAGGCGACTGCGGGTCTGGGGCTAGTGGGGATGGGCGATCGCGGGTCTAATGCTACAGAAGTACTGGGGTCGAAGGCGATTGCGGGTAGGACGACTGCAAGTCTGGGGCTAGTGGGGATGGGCGACCGCGGGTCTAAGGCTACAGAAGTACTGGGGAGGGACCGAAGGCGAAGGCGACTGCGGATAGGGCGACTACGGGTTTGGGGCTAGTGGGGATGGGCGACCGCGTGTGGGGCACCACAGAGTAATTTCTGGATCCCGATAGTGGGGCGATAGCGGGTGGGCGACAACGGGTACAGGGCGGGATCTTGAATTTCTGAACCTCTAAGACTTTCACTTTGAAGTTCTCTTACACAAAATTGTGGACATAAATTTTAGTTACCAATGCACTTCATAAAAATGTATTGCACCTTTTCATATTTTATTTACAAATTCGGATTATGCATCTTTAGCCATTTTATTAATTATTGTTGCAACTTATTAGATTTGACATGCAAAAAGAGGATTCTCACCCTAACATCACTTCTGCAATTTCAATAAGAAAATAATCAAACATAAGAAATTTACCATCCATGATTCACATGGTTGCGTTTTATTTTCCAATGCAATCTCTATTATGTTTAGTTTGAATTTGTATGGTGAATCCATTGTAAAACAAGATCCAACTATGAAGAATGTGGGATTCTTGATCAATGTAGACCACTTTCAGAGAGCTCCAAAAGAAGGGGTTTGGGAATTGAGGGATAAATACCTTTTATTCATTTATGGTGAAGTGTGATTGACACATTATAAATTGCGTGAGAGAACAAAACTCAATATAATCAATTATGCATTGCAATATACAATGCATAGGATGGGTGTAGGAAGATGGTTGTTTAAATATCCCATAAGGATTGGGTGTGACAGCAACGACGCTAGCATGCGAGCTTGGAGCAGCGAGCTTAGAGCAGCGAGCCTGCGAACTGTGAGCGTCAAGTTTGCGAGCATAGAGATCCAAAATTATATAAATTTTGTTAATGATGTTTAAAAAAGGAAAGTTTTCAAAAAATTGCCTAAAATAGAAAAAAAGTTACTATTTATAGTAAGTATTGCGACCTATGACCGTGGCTCCTAAAACCGTGGATTCGGTTAAATTTTTATTTTTATTGTCTTAAAATTTTTATTTTCTATGTCTTCAAGTTGTAGGTTCAGATGAATACCACAGCTTCAAGGGTAGGTTCAGATGAATACCTCATATCATTGTTGTAGGCATATGACTCCAATGTTTGCAGGCCTTAGCATATAGAGTTTAAAATTTTGAAATTAATTTCAAGGACTCGTTGTAAATTTGTAATATCCTGCCTCATGTTCACATCTTAAAAAAATTTGTACAAAATTGAAGAAGAGAAAGTTTAGGGGTTTAGGGTTTAGAAATGGAAGGCGTTGTACTAGAAAAAAAGATGAAGAAAGTGAGAACCTCAACGAATGAAATGAATGAAAAAAAAGGTGGATTAAAAAGAAAAAAGAAAAGAAGGTTTAGGGTTTATCGAAATTGAATGGAAATAAAAATTGAGAATTACAAATGAAAGGAAAACAAGAAAGAAATGGAAATACAAATGGAAGGGAAATGAAAAAAAATTATGAAAGAAAAAAAAAGGGAAAAGGGAAAAAAATGAAAAATGAAAGGAAAAATGAAAGGAAAAAATGAAAAATGAAAAATGAAAATGAAACTTGATGGAAAATGAAAAAAAATTGGAAAAGAAATAAAAATGGAAAAGGAAAAAAAATGGAAAAGGAAAAAAAGGAAAAATGAAAGGAAAAATGAGAAAAATTTAAATGAAATGGAAAAAAAGTAAGAAGAGACGAAAAAAATAGGAAAAGATAAGGGAAAAAAGTGAAGTAGGGCAATAAAATCAATGAGATGGATTCAGTGAAAATGATTTTCATATTCATAAGTGTAATACTAGATAGGGGTTTAGGATAATTCGCAAGAACTCACCTTACAACAGTGTACTAATGAGACTTATGAGACATGTTTTCAATTTCCTATACTTTATAAATACCTACTCATTCTTTTTTCCGCTTAGAACAAATGGAAATCCCAGTGCATTCACAAAAATACAGAATGCAATAAAGAATTAAGCTACAAGTCTGGACAATGAAGAGAAAAGAATAGAAGATAAGGGTTTGAGGAAAACAAAAAACGAATGAAGGCCCAAAAAAAAGCTTACTTATTTTCAATATTAGGGGTTTAGGGTTATTTCAATCGAAGTATACTTAAATAAATACCATACAAATGAAGTACATTTGAAAATGCGCCTATGCCTATTCGGGAATTGTAATAATTCCTGCTCGAACTAGAAGTAGCTTCAACTCATTGAAGCTATAACTGGGTGCATGAATGAATTTGTCTTCATTCACGTCCATCTTGCAGAAGTACCTATACAAGTAGTACAGGTGTTTGCAATTTACGTATTACTGTCGACCTCCAATAGCAGAAACAACCATATTTACAAAGTCTAGGCATGTACACATGGGAAATAGGCCGACTGTAATTCGATAGACGTTTTTGTTATGATTTGCCCCTATCTCTAGTGACACTACTGCACCTAAACCCGGATTGGGGATTAAGGTTACTCCCAGAATTTGACCTTTAATGTTTCCTGCACTCTCCTACTTATTCCGTTGTTCTATAGTTGGTGCATTTGCAATCCTTCGAATGTTTCGGCTATTCCTAACCATTGGATACACATCTGGATTCGTCGGTGGTGGTTGGTCAAATAAAATAGTGTTGAAAATCTTTGACATATTGAAAAGTCGACGAGGCGACAGTGTAGGGCGTTGTTGGAGTTGGAATCCTGCATGTTGTAAGATCAAAGTTTCCTCCCGATTGAGATGTGTTCCTGATAGAACTGGCCAAACCTCTGGCACCTCCGGCCAATCTATTATCCACTTCCGTTTTGAGCCTTTGACACATCGTTCTATATCATCCCAACAAAACCAGAAGTCCACCACCACCTCTCGCTTACTTCCATACTCTACTTTTCTACCTCGATATGTTGGAGCTGGAGTTCCTTTCTTTCCCCTTGCAATTTTGCCAGTACACTTGATATTTGACCCTTTCTGTTGAGCGTGACATTTTGCATTCGATTTGTGGCTAATCCTTGCAATATGCCACTTCGATATGTCACAGTCACTTTCGCACGCAATAGTGACATGTGGAGAACTGTTAGCATCCGGCTCTTCACCTTTCTCTTGAAAGATGTCATTAGAAGTTGTTGTAGACCTTGTTCGCACCCGCGGTTGACTAAAATTCACTTTATCTGGTCTGTGTGAATCTCCAGCATCTCCAATGGGTACATCTAACTTCCTCTTTGTACTTCCAAAGATTTCTTCTCCTTCCAAATGCGGTACACGATTTCCAAGCCCCTTTGCTCCAGGTAAAGTGTTTAGTGCTTCTGCAATTTTCTTTGGATCTCTGCTTCGTGTGGCAGCCCTCAACCTCAATTTTTCCTTGGAAGGACCAGAACCACATGCATGACCTCTAAGGTAGGCCCGATAGTTCATCATTTGCATCCAAGCACGAATACTGTCGTCACAAGTGGCATCAAAGAAGTTGTTACCTCTTTTCCCGGACATTTGCAGCCACTTGTTATGGACCATTTCGGATAAATTGCATGACGGTAAGTCCAGCATCTCTTCTAAATTCAATTTCTACATATTCAAGCAAGTACAAGGGTTAGTTAGCAGTTTACTTTATAAACTTAACAGACTTTCGTATTTTCAAACTCAATTGTGATCCACTTAATATATCCTCTTATGAAATGAAGGACAGTCAAAGAAAAATTCATTTAGAAATATATTACTATATCAAAAGAAAAAAACAGAATATTTACCCAATTTCTTCATATAGGAAAATATAGGCCATACTGACATTCAGAAATTGTACTCCTACTAATTTGAAGTTGTGTTCGAGGTTGAAAAAATCAAGAGGTTCACCAAACACCAAAAAAACAACCGTCGGATCCGACGGATGTATCTTCAGTATTTGAGGGACCACCACAATTCGAATACTTTTAAAAAAATTATCAACAACTTAAAAAAAAAATTAAGTGGTTTCTTTATATTTTGTCAACAACTGTAAATTACAGAAAATTACATGAAGCAATATAGGTTTTGGGTTGTATATAATAAATGCATCTCCTCAAATAACTATATTTGCAAACATTGAACTAATGAATTCACTCACCATGTCCATGAAGCCTCCCCATTGCCGGTACCGAAAATGCCAGAATGCTAGCCAATGGTCTAAGTGATGAAGCGATTCTTCATTTGCAGCTCCAGATGATAGCCACCAAGATCGTATTGCATTGTATCGTGTCTCTGCCTGGTCCATATTCATGGAATCTTTGTACTGTTTACACAGAGAAATATGTTGATGTTAAAGTGCTTCTTTGATATACTTCTGGGTGTGTTTATGAAGAGAACTACTCCAGTGCAGCAAACATGTTCTCTCACGATTTGCCATTTCCTCATTGGCAGAGCCATTTCCGTAAACTATACGGACAACGTTCCAATTGGCCATGGCACTATCTGCCATGAATCCTTTAAAGTTTGGCTGAGGCACTCCATGTTGCTCCATGACAGCATTTAAACTCTTCCAAAACTGTACCTGCACCACGGTATCTTCGGATTGCATATCACACATTGCAATGGTCATCACCTTTTTGTACTCGGCATCGTATACGTGGCAAGCCATTGTGGGTCAATCCTTCACGCGCTTCACGTGATCAAACATCAACCACGCGTTCTATAGATTCCCTCCTGGTTGCATGCGCTTGACGAGGTCCACTCCACTTCTAGGTCCTTCCGTGAGCATTTTAAAAATGTAAACCTTCTCCTTGCCCTGACCTGGAAAGACGTTGTCATGTATGAATTCGAACTTCGACTCCTTCTTCATTGTCATGATGTTGTCAATGATCCCTCCTCGATTGTTTGAGCGAAATGACGAGATCACATTCCGAATACTTGGAGATGAAAGATATTGGAAGCAGTCCATCACTTCTTCCATTTCCTCCCCCTTCAACATCTTCTTCTCTCCTTCTCCGTTGTGAAATAGATGATTAGTCAGAAACTCTTTACTAGCAGATAGTACAATTGCGGAGTTTGTGGCCGACGGTGTTTTGGAAACTTGCTCTTCTAGAAGTCCAAAGATTTCCTGTGTGGAATCTCTGTACATCCCCTTCGCAACCAGGTGGTTGTGCTCTCCGAAGTGAATAGCAGCCCCGGGGAGGACACTCCCTATGTTTTAGCAAACTACGTGCGGCGGAAAAAGTAAAACAAGTAATACACCTTAAAATTTAATTTCTTTTTCAAAAAAAAAATTATGGATAGATTTTACTACTTTATAAGTTTATGTTTTGAATTATTGGTATTTTTTTGTGCTAATAGTAATTAGTTATAAATTTTTGAAGAAAAAAGATACACTGTAAAGCTGAAAATAACTTTCACACCTCTATATTATATAAGAAAAAAAATTTGAAAAATGAAAAAAAAATTATATAGAATAGCTTTCTATTGAAAGTTTATTTTGGTTGAATATTGATGCAATAGTCATCTTCATGTGAGCTCTATAAATATTTTAGTTGGAGAACATGCCATTTTAGTTCATTTTTCAACCCTTTCTAGACAATATATCTTATGTTATTTGGAATTGAATTTTTTGTCAATAGAAACCTTTAGTCATTGTTAAACAAAGCTCAAAATTTTAGAATGAAATTATAGTTTATTCAAGGTGAATTACATGAATTACTTTTTCCACCGCCGCACGTAGGTACCCCAAATGTAGTGAGAGTGTCTTCCCCTAGATAGCAGCCCTACTCATTTCTGGATTATCACCAAAACAATAGTATATCCTAGCAGTGCAAGTGTCAAGACATGAAGGTGATATCTTGCACACCTTACAAACTAGAGTAGAGTCTTTAAGAGGACCATTTCCAACTGCAAAAGGAAATGATGTGAAGCCAGACCACTCTGTTTCATTCTTCTTGGAAGATCTTGCTAAGTAATCACAGTTCGGGTTCATACAAGCAAGATGGCCAGCACAGAGAGACTTACGGAACTTGAGATTGTCGGAGTTGCTGATGTTTGTAGTCATGACCCTACACCACGGATGTCCATCATAGCGCTTATCCATTCCTTCTAAGCTCTGCGCCGCTGATGAAGATGAAGTAGATCGGCACGGTGGCAGTTCAAAGATGACATCTCCATCATAAACGACAGGAAGAAAGAAAACATGATGGTGTTTCATAATGGTCAGATCCACTGTAGACAACTCATTCCGAGATCGACGCATGTTGGCTAGTTTCCGCAAGCCATCTTCAAAAATCATAAACGGAAGTGTCAAAGGAGAAGTCTCGGATTGAGTTCTAAGCATAATATGAAGAAGAATAGAACTTTTGTACCCCTAGAGAGTCTATCATCAACACATATACAAAAGTAGAGTTTAGTACTAGTAGTCTTCTAGTCAATTGTTTGTCTTGCAAAATGGACCTTTATATACTTCCTCTGCTTAAATATTGGCCGCCATGATCATTACAGTGTCACTGTCTACAACCGGCCAATATATTACCACCTACAAAAGCCAAAGACAATAAAAATCTTGAAGAAGGCCGTCAGTTGTATCTATTTATGAGTATCCCCCTACCATTTCCCTATTGTACAATAAACTTTACTTACCATGTGCATCCGTTCAACATAGCCTTGTCCGCTACCACCATCCACACCCATTATGGCCTCATTCCTTACAACAGTCAAAAATACAATTTCGGCGCCTCTTTGATACCATTACTCATCCAGAAAGGTGTTAGGTTGTCTTACAAATGGCGTAACCTTCTTTATAACGATTTGAAATTCAGCTTCACCGCGTTGTAGATACCTTGGCACATCCAGGTGGAAGTCAGGTTCTTTTACACTTCCACATCACGTTCTTCGTAGCAGTCACAAGTTCAATTTTGACGGCTCTTTCATAACATAACACATCAAGCGAGGTGTTAGGGTTTGTTTGAAATTTGATTCACCTTCTTATTAACAGTCAGAAATTATGTTGTGGCACTACTAGAAAATTCTGTTTTTTTGTTGATTTGGACGTGTTGATTTGGACAGAAATCAACAGTTTTTTGTTCAAATCAACACTTTACTGTTGATTTCTGTCCAAATCAACACGTCCAAATCAACAAAAAAACAGAATTTTCTAGTAGTGTGGCGCCTATTCAATTGCAGTACACATCCTCCAAGGTGTCAGGGTTTCTTAGAAATCTGTGTTTACTTCATTACAGCAGTCACACAGCAAGTTTCGCCGCCTATTCCATTCCATTGCACATCCATCGAAGTGTCAGTGCTTCTTTGAAATTCGCATCAAGTACACGTTTTATTTTCGCGACGCGTGAGCCATTTGTTTTGTACTACGCAGCCACTGCCTTGAAAGAACTCTGTCATGGCCCTAGTGTACTATAGGGTACCCAATGCTTCATGTTGTCTCCCTCAAGACTATAAGAAGATGGCATTCTTCCCATTAGAAGCATTTATAGTTTGGGTTCTTGCTTGCACCGGAGTTGAATCGACGGAGAGTCTCTTTGAAGTGATCTTCCTCATGCTTGTAGAGCAGTTTGTCACGTCTACAGCTCGCAAGATGTTCACAAAGAGAAGGAGTCGGCGTAGGTCTTTGTATTTTTCATCTTCAAGAGAATTGAGAAGATCTAGAATGACCCGCGGGAAGAAGCTTGTGTTGAAGACAAGTAATTATACTGGAGATGACCTTTGCAAAGTGTTGCACTTTGGTATTGGAGGTACAAGCGAGGAGGACAATGAGGGCGTGAACAACTTGGATGAAGTGCAGGAGATTTCCGTGGATACAACACAGGGTCAACATCTAAGGAGACAAGAAGACAATGCAAATGTAAGTTACAGTTGCTGTACATTATTCTCTTGTGTTTTCTGTATCTGCTATATCTTCTTCAATTTCTTTTTTCAACGACTCTATGGATCAGAGATAGATCCTCGAGTGTTTGAAAAATCATTTTACTTCTTTGGCTAGCATTTTAAAATTAGGAGCAGACAATGGTGATTGCTATGATTATGAATCTTTCCTTTTGACTGAAGCATCCTTTTTAAGATGCGTACATGAATAGCTGTAGAAATTACAAGATTGATTCATGTTACAATATTTTACCTTCCTATATTCAAGCAATTTCGAATTATAATTTTTTCCTGGGCTTTAGAGAAAATATGTACATACTTCTAGAAATATTAGACTAGTGGTCAAATGTTCCTGATCTTGGCTTCCTTGCTTCAATGTTAGAGCTCACAGTTTTAGGAAGTGCGTACTAACTAAATTCAGAATGTACATAGGAAAATTGCCTCATTGTCTTAACAAATATATGGAGGGAATTTGAAACCCCATTTCAGTACTTGGCTGTACATGAAATAAAAGAATGAAAAGGATTTCCCAATATTCTCTACCAATATTCTCTACCTTTTTCAGAATAATTTGTTTAATGATGTGATAATTGCTAATCACTGATTGAGCAATCCCCAATGTATAAGGGAATATATACATATTCATTGCTGAAGACTTTATCCTTCTAGTATAGCATTTATAGAAGCCGAATTATAATATGGAATCATACATGCCTATTTCTAGAAATGTCGATATCATTAGAATTAGAACTCACTAGAATAGTATGTTGAAAATTTTATCTTAAGGTCAATACTGTGAGATGGAGTCTAATTTATTAAGAATCCAAACACTTTCTTACAGATTCTTCCATGGTTGTAGAAAAAAAAGAACAAGGAAGCGTGAAGAATAACTACAAATAAAATGGATATGTCTTTCAATAATTGAAGAACCGGAACTCTAATTGAGCATTTCATAAATTGATATGGAATAAAATCTAGTCTAAGAAGTACCTGCACTGGCAAAAACAACATTTTTTTATCCGTTCTGATTATCTAGATAAATAAAATCTCGGACCATCCAGCTCACAAGGCACGCTGAGCCAGCTCATACTCTCAAAGAATGAACGGTAAGGCCGATACATATTCACACTCATCAAAGATTTCTTGCGAACTGGAAGTTCTGATTCACTTTATAGTCCTCAGTACTCGGAAAGTCTTCGACTGCTAACTGGGAGTGTAGGTGCGCCAATTGGACTAGAATGTCGGACTGCAAGGTTGGACTCTGAACTCGCTGAAGGGAGGATAAATGTCGGACTCAGCACTAGGACATTCAGTTCAAGAACTGGAATTACACAGGTTGAAAGTTGAATTTCGATGACCACCTGACAAGCCGCTACAAGCATGCCTGCAGGTGCTTCCTCATTTCCAAATGTGAGGTACCGTAAATTTCTGAATCTGCGCGCCAATTCAAAATCTCGGACTAACCCACCTTTCCAGACTACGGGATGACAGGTGGTTGACCGAACCTTGAATATCAGCGTCTGAGTATCACGGAACCGTGAAGCTTGGATCACCAAGTGATCGGATTTCGGATTTCTTCCATCTCCGAGCTAATCCACAATCATCTCGAACTCACCAAAGTGGCGACGCCCTTGCTCACAGTGACTAAATTACTTTTGTGGCCTTCAGGTGTTTACAATGACCCGCACCACCCGAAGTCGCGCGCGTGAAGATTCCAGTTTGCAGCCTGCTACTGGAGGGGAGAGTACTCAACGCCGCGTTATGAAGGTAAAATTTTTGACTTGGACATGCGTTGCTTCAAATCTGGTTCTTGAAACCTTGAATTTCCCGACTTCATTCCACCACGGTTGCTTCAGAATTGCAGTGAGGATTGGCTGGACAGGCTTCGAGGACAACTCACTAGATCAGTATGCTAGAATTCATATAGTCCGAGATGTAGATTGACGAGCACTCCAGGACCCGCCGACAAGTTCTTCATGAAACCGTATCCAAGCAGGTCGGAAGCGGGTCGGTTTAGGTAATTTGCATCCAACTGTCGGAGGAGCGACCGAAAGAATATCGGGGTCCTGTTCACTCGGACAGACTCACCATCGGATCCGACAGTCTTCTTGAGCGAGTGTACAGGACCCCCCAAAACTGACATTTTAATGTTTATTCGTACCATCTGAATCCGCCTCCATGTACACCAACGTGGCGTTGTGAAGGTATGAATTCCAGCTTGCACATGCGTTTCTTCAAATCTGATGCTCGAAACTCCGAATTTCTCACATGAGTTCCAACACGGTTGCTTCAGAATTTCAGTTCGGGATTGCCTGCACAGGCTTCCAAGGCAACCGATTAGATGAGGATGCCAAATGTAAAACGACCGAGATGTAGATTGACGAGCACTCCAAGTTGACGTTGATCTTCAAAACGTATCCAAGCGGGGTGGCAGTTTAAGTGTGCATCCATCGGCACAGTCACAATGACGGGAAAGAATCTCGGGGTCCTACTGATTCCATCGGAGTGACCATCGGATCCGACAGTCTTCTTCCGTGAATTAGTAGGACCCCCAAAACTGACATTTCTTTAGTTTTCACGCTTCTGTGAATACGCATCGATACTCCATTGCGGCGTTGAATAGGCTCGTCTGTAGCTGGCTGCACTCCACAAGGCGATCAATATTCCAACGACGGCCTGGAAGTTGAAGCTCGATGAAGCAGCTTCGAGTCCCAATTGACTGCATGTCTGGTTTAGGGATTTGTTTTTTAACTGGTATGTGCATTTCTGCCTCGATTGGCTATGTTTGCTTGAGCGGACTGTCTAGCTGCCCACGGTTTTGGAATGCAGGGGTTCAGAATCTGAAATTATGGGGTGAAGTTGTAGAATTCTTGGGGGTCGGACGGCTTTAGGTAATCCTAGTGTCGGATCCGACACTTGATTCAAGTAGCTTTGCTTGACCCCCCCAATTTCCTTAAGGTGGTTCTCACCAGACCCGTTTGGTCATGATGAAAATCCACATCCGGGCCATTTCTGGCTTTACGCTTTAAATTAGTGTTTAATTATAGGACTTTTGTGCATCCAAAATAGCCGACCTAGCGAGTACTCATGGAATGTCTGTTCATATTCTCTGAGCTTTCATTCTTCCTGGATTTTGAAATTGTGCTGATGTTCGAGGTTTAGTTATGGAGCTACAAATTTTGGGGGGTCATCTAAATTGCCGCCACTTGACTGTCGGATCCGACGGTCATATAGGCTCAATCTACTTGACCCCCCAAAATATGACTTTCACGACCCTTTTTTTTTAGAAAGTCTGTGTTCAAAATTGTGTTCATCAAAATTTAGTGGGCCTGTATATATGCTTCTGTGATTATGCATTCACGTCTTCGCAAGCAATCTTATTCTTTGGATTCATGCTAGCTTTTGTTAATTGATCATGTAGTGGTCCAATAAACTAATAACAATATACATGTATTTCTACTACTAACGCAGTCACTAATTTTTTGTGTTTAATATGTAAGTACTTTATTTTTTTTGAGGTCCTATGATTGAGACTAAAGATCTGACTCATGACCGTCTTAGTTGTCTAATTTTTGTCATAGGCGCCTTATAGTTGTCTTCATTATTCCCATGTATGACCGTCATTCATGGTCATCAAATTCTCATGTCAGTTCTATAGAAGGCCTTGATATGAGCATATTTCTTTGGGCAAAATATTGTTTTATCGTTATCACTTTTCATGATAAGAGTTTTCATCAAAAGCTAGTCTTTCCAAGTTAGTGCCTTCTTGGTCTTGTCCTATTAGAATGATTTATTTGAAAAATAGAATTCATGGAATTTGTTTTTTGAAAAACAGGGAGGGCGAGGAGTGAGCACATTAGTACCCTTTTTGCAGCTCGATGATCTTCCACCTGATCATGGAGAGGGTCCATCTCAACCATTCACACCGGCAAATACATCCATGGACATCTGCAGTGATGGAAAAGACGATGAAATTGAGAAAGAAGATGTGGTAAGTTTCTCTGATGTTATGGATGCCGCAGATCGAGCAGTTGATGCCTTTGAGAGCTCAGTAATGAGTCGGGTGAGTGACCTAGGGGCACGCAGACGTTGTGAGCGATTGGATAGGATCATGATGATGGCTAGAAATAGGGATCCGATGAGACCATTCATGTCTTCTGAGAGTTCCGAAACTGAATACAGCTCAGACAGTCAGGATTCCATCACTATTGATGGTCCAGCAATAGAGGACTTCTACATGTGTGACTCTAGCCAAGTTAAAGGTAGACAGGAGGTTGTCATCATTCATATTAGCTCCGACTCGGAGGTGGATGTTGACATTGATTGATCCCATTGACTTGGAATCATTTTGTGCACACAATGATGTAGATACTTCTACATTTAATACGGATATTTCATTTACCTATTTTTAATTCATCAGTGGTTAAACATTGCCATTTCATTCCATTTAAAGTCCTTGACTTATTCATCAAAATTCACAATGCATGTATTGTATATGGGGCCATGATTATGAAGATGAAGTTTGACACGGATCATAATTTTTTTTTGCTAGCAGATGGATGCATCTCTTGTTTTATCACAGGACGAAACTATACTGGAGACCCAAGTGAACGATGACACCCCCCAGCCGGACATTGGAGGTGAAGATGAAGGAGAGTTTGTGGAAGAGGAGGTGGAAGTACATGTCTTGGAGGAAGATGATAAAGGCTTGGATGAGGATGAATTGCGGTCATATCACAAGGTGGATTCGGTGAAGACCATTGCGTCATTAAGGATGAAGCCCGATCATCTCTTTCGACTACAGATCCCACTCTGCCGAATGGTTGCCATGCCTATGGTAAGCCAACACTTGCTTGTGACTTGAAGTTGCTGGAGCAGGAGTTCAATATAGGATACCGAGATGGAGCTGCGGTTTTCTACGTGACAACAACAAATGAATTTGGAGAGACCCTAGCATTCACTGAGGAAGAGATGCAAGGGTGGGATCCATTGTGGAAAAGAAAGAATGACATCTTCAACGCTGAGGTTGATGCCATACCAGAGTTGAGGTTTCTCAAGAACTTGAAGTTTTTTGTTTGTGACGGTAATCACAGGCTCCTTTCTTGGATGAGTTTTATCTCCAGGAAACACTCCAAAGATTGGGACTTGCATTGTTCCGTGGACTCAATTGTTCTGGATACAAAAGGAAAGACAGAGTTGGTCATGCATGTATTCATGTAATGCATGACATAAACAAGTGAGTATTTCATACAAACTTTGTGAAAGGGCATAAATTTTGATTTTGATTTTAATTAAAAAATGTCCAATCTGTTGTTCAATCTTTGAAATGAAATTGATTTTATCATTTGCAGGTCCACAGAGGATTCCCATGTGAAAACCAACTTGGTCTACACTTTATACCGCGTTCAAAAGTATGGACTTCTTCCCATTGAGAAATTCAATGAGATGCTCAGGCCATCGGAGCTCAAAAGGTGTAGCATACCAAAATCAAGACGGACTTGGTACTCTATGCCCCTGGAGGTCTTTACTACTTTTGTTTTTCGGGTGAGAAGTGGTTTGGATCACAGCACTATAATTCATTCTTGCTTCTACATAAATATAGTTATTCTAGTTTTATTTTGACTATGAAGTGAAAATTCTTTGTCGATTTGTTTTATGCTTCTATAATGATCATTAATTTGATGCTCATTCTTGTCATTGGTCTTTTGTAGCAAGAAATATTCCAAGCAATGGATGCTGCAGTTCGAAAATACAATGAGACTACACCAGAGAAGGAAAAGACTCCCCAGAGACTCGCGCATGCCATGAGAGATGGTGCAAATGAAAGAACAGGGAAATTGAATGTGAAGATGATGAAGTTGGTGACGGTGGCTAATCCGACCCTACAGCCTGAATTCCTAGCTGAGGTATGTTTCATGCACACATTTTCATTGGATGTCAATCATCTTGGATGGAATTCAAATTATAATTTGCATTGTGGATGTTCTTGAGGCAGGTGGAGAAACATTGGAGCGCAAATGAGGTTCCGGAGATGACTCTTGAGAAGCTTCAAATGGTAGCCACCTAGGTAGCCACTTCCAACACCACTCCTTTCCACAAGACCAAATTTTTGAAGTGGTGGAATTCCTCAATGCTTACACGTGATGCTATTCGGCTTCCACCGAAGCCCGTATTGAAGACACTATTGGGCCCTTTCTTAAACAGATGCGTGTGGTATGCTGGGGTAAGTGTTTCAAATGAAAATGAGTTGCATTTGAGAACCTAAGAGTTTGGAATAAATAAAATTATGTACTCTATATATTCTTGTAGCACAAGTTATATTTATTGGTATGAACTAATTATCGGATTTTATAGATTGAAGACGCAGCCGTTGAATACTTCAACAAAACAGTGTAGCAAGACAACATCAACATCACCATGACTACTCCACTGAAACCTGAGACGTTGTCAGATTATCTGGAAGGGTGGAGGAGAAAGATTTGGGATCAAGGCTTCATGGCTCACCTCAGAGGAACGAACTACTTCAAGAAAAATGACAATTTCACGAGTTTCGAGGGTGGGAAGCAAGCAGTGCGAAGGGTCCTATTCCGGTATCTCTCAATTACTTAAAAAATATTTGATTTTATAAGATGTGAAAATTGTGAATTATGCAATATTTATGTTTCTTTTGGAATTATTTATTTTGGGAAAAAATAGAAATGTAGGTGAGGTCAAAAATTTTGGAGGTCCCTGTGGTACAAAGCCAGTCCACTGTCGGATCCGACAATGGTTAGAGTAGTACTTGGTGGACCCCCTAACTTTGATGCCTCAAAGTCCATAAATGAAAATTTTTCCATCACAATATTTTGGGGGATATTCTAAGTTATGTGTTGATGTAGAACTGTATGATGTTGAAATGGAATTGTGGCCTACTCGGTGCTTTGTTGTTGGTCTTTAACGGACGTTGTGTTCTCTTATTTGGCAGATACTTCAAGTATGAGCTAGAGGCAAAAAAGGCAATAGAGAAAAAAGACTTGCCCACATTCCTCACAAATTTTTTGGATCGTAGTTCCGCAGATTGCATGTACACGCCAAACCAACTGCGGACATTTACCACGGCTCACCTTAGTGGCGGCGGATGGTACATTAATTGCCCCATTGCCTACACTCATCCATCTGAGGTACAACTACGGCTGTCTTTGGATGGAATTGGGACTATTGACATGGAGGTGGACAAGTTTGCAGGCCTTGATGATAAGCAAAGGGAGAGGGCCATCGCAAGGAGGGATAACCTTGACAGGAAGAAAGCAGCTCGACTCCAAGTTGCTCTGGAAAACAAAGAGAAGAAGGAGGCAGAGCGTGTGGCCAAGGTGGCTGAAAAGGAGAAAGAGAAGGAGAAGGAGAAGGAAGAGAAGGCCAAGGCAAAAGGGAAGAAAAAGCAAGACGTTGGAGACAACGCTCCAACATCACCAAAAGAGGATCAGAACACGCAGATGGAAGGTGGTATTCACGTGGGGATGAAGAGGAAGGCCGTGTTGCCAGAGTTTTCAGAAGACGTTGTTACACAAGGTATACAAGTGATTCAAATTGGTGTCGATGACAACGTGACCTCGGAAGAGTTGGTGCTAAATGTCTCTATTGAAGAGGTTGTCGACAATGAAAAAACGCAAGGCTCCAATTGCTACACCGAAGTTATGGATTTTCTGAAGAAGGTAATGTACATGTATTTGTAATTAATAATTTGATATTCCAAATAAAAAGCTATACCTTACTCTTGACATGGAATTAACACCGATCAATTTGTATTTGCAGATGGTGAAAGGAAAGGCCAGGGTGTTTGATGGCATAGTCAATCGGTGGCCGGGATTTGACCTCATGCTCTTTGATTGCCAGGAGAATTTGCCGGTGCCGGACGTGTCAACTACACCTAATCACGTGCCTTACTGGAACTCGGATCCAGAGTACAACATGATTAATGAAGCATTTTTCTTTGCTGAAAAACATTTGCAGGACCATGGCTGCATTGTGGTGTTCCATTCGTGGAGCGTGGATGCCAAAAGCACCATTGCTGGACTCTGTAAAGGGTACCCCACAATGGTAAAGAAGAAAGAATGGATGGGCATGAATCGAGTGCATTTGACTTCGGCCATAGACCAAAAGAGCACGGTATGATCATTTTTTTAACAAAATCAATGTAATGTGTCCTTTTCATTTTATATTTTCTCTCAATTTTTTAATGTGTTTGTTTTAATGCTTACAGACTTTGAAGTTCGGCATCACACTTTTGATCAAAGACCTCGGTGACAGAGGAAAATCAAAATTCTTTTTTAAGCGCTCACCAACAATGTTGAAGGCCAAAGTCAACCTCAGGCTTGATGACTTGCTCATGAACTACACCACCGAGGATTCCATGTTAATGAACGACATGGATCGAATGCCATGGTGAGGGGCTCGAGAGAAGGACGCCCGCTTATTGCGGCACATCATTGAAGGAACCACCGACGAAGGAGACGTTGTTCTTGACTGCACAGCATCCACAGGTGAGTTTCGAGTGAACATGTGTATATTCCATGTGTATGTTGTACTCAAAATGATATTTGGTAGTGACATCATTTTTGTTTTTTTCAGGTGCCTCTATTACGGCATGTCGTGCGACAGGGCGCCACATTCTGGCATTAGAGGCAGATAAGATGATTTTTGCAGGCATTCTTGAGCCTATGAAGAAGACCATTCCTCCTGTTGCGACAGCTGTAGTTTCCGAAACGCAACCAGTTGTGGTTTCGCAGGATCCAGACGCTATGACTATAAAAGTGCGGAAGTTTGTTCGGCGAGATAGACCTAGTAAGTAAATTTCTTTGTTTTCAAATGATTGATTTGCATGATACTTGTAAGCTTTCAAGAATCTAACACTCAATCATTTGTGTTTGCAGCAACGAAGGATTGATGGCACCGGGGGTCGTGAAGAAGATACGAAGACTTATCTTGAGTCCGGAGAAGTCATTTGATCTTCCCGTCTATGCAGAGCAGTTGGCATTGGCGTTTGCTGAGTTTGGTACTTCAAAACCCAAACGCCGTACTCCTTCCTACGCTCTAAATGTCTTGCAATTCATAGACGGATCAGCTTCCGAGGGTGGAGAGACTTCTGATTCTTCTAGTGACAAGGATTCTGTGACCGAATCTACGGCAAGTTAGACTCATGAGATTGACGTATCTTATGAGTCAAATCATTATGTTTTCATTTTCATGATTATTGGATTTGTGTGTTTTATGGCTACATGTTGTGTAATTTATTTATTTTCACACCTTTGCATTTTGGGTGTTGGCTAGCAATCGAGTATGATCCACGGGGTCTTCAATACTGGGAATGAAAGAGGAAGAGTGAAATAAATGTATACCACCCTAAACGCTTAACAAATAAAAAAATTTGCAGTTAGTCAATTAGTATCATAAATAAATTATCTCCTTACTCCAAGCAAATAACTCCTACATCAATAACTACGGTGTCCTTCAAAAATTTGAATAGTAACTATAGTTTTCTTATCAAAAATGATTCTGTGTTAGAACAACAAATATATTTTCATGCTATTCCATATGTGTTTGCCGAAGAAATAGAGGGTGGAAAGAAGCTACTATAGCAATAGAGTCTATGAGAGCAAGATGGAGTGTGAGATAAAAATATCATTTTAAACAAACATCATATCTTATCAAAACATAGGATGTAAAAAAACTAAATCCATATACGTACCCGTACATATAATCCATACAAAAAATGAATGTGAGAAAGAAAATAATGTTTACACCATCCAAAATGAATACAATCCACTGAGCTTCCAATATTACAAAGATGGTGTCAAAAGAGAAAAAATTCACACAAATCAAAGGATGTATTTATGAAAAATAAGAGAGTGTCCCTTAAAAATAATACTCCATCATAAGTGTCTTACAAAAATGAATATGAATATAAAATATGAGCAAGTCATGCATGGACACTTTCCAAATAGCCAAAGAGTTCTAAACCTCAATGCAAATGTTGAAGCATGTTTTTTTCCTTCAATTCATAAGATACTCAACATTTGAAAGAAAAAGAGCCTAACCATTCAGATTCAATGCAAATTCAATGCATGCACGGTCATAGGTACATCCACGGTCATGGGCACCTCACTCTTTTTTTTCAAATTTTTTTTTCCCGCTCACAAGCTCATGCTTTCAAGCTCGCACGGTAGCAACCCTGGGTGTGACAGCATGAGCTCCTATATAACTTTCATCATGTGCTTCATCAAGCACCGTGAAGGTGTAGCTGGGAACTAATTGTCACAATTAATTGTCATAGCTATTTCCCAGCTGATTTCATGGTTTTGTTCAAATTTTATTTATGTGTACATTCATAGGTATCCAAAAAATAAAACTTGTTTCATATTAATTAAAAGTGTAGCCATCATATTTACAAACAAAGGGATTAAATCAAGGGCATACATTTGTACATTTTCAATATTTGGGGATTTCAAACTTGTGAACCAAGAATAACAAGCCACAACATTTATGGGTATATATTTTATTGGGGGGGTCACATTTATGGGTATATATTTTTTGGGAGGGGTCACATATGTAAACCATT
Source organism: Rhytidiadelphus loreus (assembly GCA_947034895.1). Classification (NCBI taxonomy): domain Eukaryota; kingdom Viridiplantae; phylum Streptophyta; class Bryopsida; order Hypnales; family Hylocomiaceae; genus Rhytidiadelphus; species Rhytidiadelphus loreus. Next base: position 46,734,382 of record OX344761.1, on the reverse strand, counting down.
AAAATATTGGGCACTAACCAATTAAACATTCATATACCATAGACTGTTTAGCAAAATATGATCATCCATCTGAGATAAACAATCCATGCATTGTTTAGCAAAATCATAGTATAGAAATGTAAAATGAAGTTCTTTGTCAAGCACATTGCTATTTCACATGTCTAGCATGACTTTAGTACTATTATCTTCATAAATAACTTATTTCTTTCTATGATCCCACTTCAAAAATCAAAATAGGGTCTTATGCCATGGTACAAGGCTGCCATTTGATGCACCACAACAATGTCTCTAGTCACGAACGATTTGCCTGTGGCACAAGGTTGTCCAAGTTTGCCCGCGCTTGGTTTAACCTATTATTGGTCCGCTCAAAGATATCCGTTGATTTGAACGCTCAGAGATTGTGTAAATGCGCGTTCCGTCCCGTGCTCATCATCCTAAGGTGGAATTGTCATTAGTACATATGATATTCACAGAATGGGGTAAAAACAATATTAACCTAGCAAGTATATTTACTTGTGTTGTGGTATCCACACATTGCACTAACCTTAATGAGTTGTAACAACAAGCATCCATTCTCAGACTCGGAGAGTTTCTCGACATCCTCAAATTCTTCTAATAAAGCCCTGCATCTCCCGGCCCCCCATATCAATGAATATTAAAACATAACAACTACATATGGGTATTTTTAGCATATAATTTTATAATACAAGTTCTGTACTAGAACAACCGAACCTGAGGTTTGTGCAATCATTTCTTTGCCGAACATATTCTTCCATCATGGCCCACACATATTCTTCCATCATGGCCCACACATATTCTTCCATCATGGCCCACACATATTCTTCCATCATGACCCACCCCTTCCTAATGGCCTCATCAAATTTGGCTCCCCAAACAATATCGCGTGTGTTTTGTATCAAACACATCACTCGTCCTGCAACAAATAAGCACTAACAGTGAGATGAAATGTCCACCACCAACTATCCAACTTGAATTGTTCATTAATACATGTTCATTTCATTATTCAAGGATTCAAATCACCTATACAAAATGAAGGGCAATATTTTACTCACCCATTTTGCTGGCTTGGAAATGGCCTTTGGACTCATTGCACTGGCCATAATGAGCAAAGCAATACAATTTGTAGCCTTTCCAAAAGTCCTTAATCCTATTTCAAAGATCACAAATCAATTCCAATAGAATAGTCATTGTCATGGTGATTCTCCCACCTATTAAAAAGACATTGTCTACAATACAAGTGGATGACAATAAGGAAGTCAAAGGCAAACTAAACAAATTTTTACCGGAAATATTCATGGTCGAGAATAATTATGACTTCCTCTGAGCACTTGCTAAATTGAACACCTGCCATTAAGCCTGTAAGGAGCCAAATAACTAATCATTAGCAATGCAAGAAGATTAAATTTGAATAGGCTACATAACAATTGAGGCCCCCCTATGTTACTATAGCACCCAAAAATGAAAGAGAATCAATGAAGAACTAAATGAATCATTTTCATTTGAATTGCTAATTAATTAAAATGTAAATTCAGTGTACACTTTTTCGGTGACTTCACACCCATTTGTATGTGCATCCTTATTATTCAACAACTTTGCCACAATGAATGCAATTGCCGTTTCAAGTCCGTCTACATCAAATGGCTTTGATATTCTCACTATCCTAAACTAATAGAAAAGATTTTGGGTTCATTGAAGTATACAAGAAGTGTCTGCTGTATTATTGGCTGTTTGTTGGAAACCAAAAAAACCACTAGACCTCCACAACATTGGGCCCACATTCAACCACTACAAGGCAAGTGAACTACAAGGCGCAGTTATGAAAATTATGGACCACAGGCTGGAACAACCCATGAAATACCCGCGGTCGCCAGGGGCGCATGCGCTAATCCTAACAAGGATACTAGGGCGACTGCGCGTGGGGCGACCGCGGGTCCGGTCCAAGGATCCTCGCGTCTTTCAAGGGTGACTTCAGGTCCTCGAGGGGGAAACATATTTCAAAATCCCCCCCTCCATCAAGGCGATTGCGCATAGGGGGCGACTGCGGGTCAAGGAGAAAATGCAAACTCCTTGACCCGCAGTCGCCCCCTACGCGCAGTCGCCCATATGGAGGGGGAGGGAGACACCAAATAATTTTCCGCCCTCAATCAGGGCGACTGCGTGTAGGGGGCGAGTGCGGGTCAAGGTGGGAGACACCAAACTTTTTGAAAATGCAATCTCCCCTCTTCCATCATGGTGACTGCGCGTAGGGGGCGACTACGGGTCAAGGTGGGAGACACCAAACTATTTGAAAATGCAATCTCCCCCCTTCCATCAGAGCGACTACGCGTAGGGGGTGACTGCGGGTCCCCTGATCACTTCCAAAATCAGACCTGGGGTTTTAAGACAACTGCGCTTGGGGCGACTGCAGGTGTGGGCATGTTTCACGAGATGTTTTTTTTTTGGGACCCCTCTCCCTTATTGTTTCTTATTCCCTTTAATCATATGCTACTTCACTAAAAAAAAAACCTGTCCTAAATGACTGGGGGAAATGACTGAAACGTGACTATGTGGCCGGAACAACTAAAAAATGACTTGAAATTCCATAATTGCACCAGTGAAAATGCCGCAACGTGATTTTTGTTTTTTTCTTAAGTTATCTAAAAATTTGGATCAGAAGTTCTTGGCAGGAACTCCTATCTGGTTTACAGATAAGTAAGAACTGGAAATTAGGACAGGAAAGAAGTAAGGTAGCTAACCGGATAATAAACCTAAACCGGAATAGTTCAGGACCGGAATAATTCTGACTGGATTAGATTAGGTTAACCGGATTAGGTTAACCGGATTAGTTAATGATGACCTAATTTGGCGGCGTTGGCAGTATATAAGGGAGCGCCTTGCCAGTTAGTTTCCCTTTTTCAAACCCTGTGTGTAGGAGTCCTCTCGCTGCTGTTGTGTTGTCCAGTTGGGTTTTTTGTCATATCTTTGAGGAAGAGTGAAATTATTGACTGTTGTCTTTGTGCGCTGTGGGGTTGGAAATCCGCAGTTGCAAATTTGTCGCTTTCCGGTTATGCGCTGTGAGGGAAAGTGAGATACGGGACGTGCGGCTAGGAGTGGAAAGGAAGGTAGAATCGGTAAGTGTTTTTGAGCGGAGTGCGTCCATGCCACAGTTATGTAGGCCCAGATAGAGCATAGCTATGGCGGAGATCAAACTGAAGAAGGTGATTCCGGTCATTCCCTCACGGGAACCGGAAAAGGCCGCTCTCGTGGAGGATCTCGTCACTTTGGGCTGTGCGGGTCTGATAGATAAACCCTGGGGGTTTAAGGAGGAGAAGGTAGTTCGGGAGATATTGGGGAAAGTCTCGAACGTCTTCGACAACATCGTCAGAGGCAATGCAGGCCGCTGGACGGAAGACAAGTGGAGGGAAGTATACAGTTTCCGGTCAGGGCGTTCGGGTACCGCCAGCCGGAAGGACAAGTACATTAAGGGGAAATTTGCGGAACCAGCCAACCCGAAGGACGGATTCGCGGTGGATGATTGCGTGGATGAGTGCAACCGGAACCTACTCAAGTTCCTGATTCCGATATTCCATCCGGAGCGGCCGACAAGGATAACAATGACCCTCGGAAATACAATTTTCGGTGCGCTTTCCGGTCAGTGAAGAGTGGATTGGGCCCGGGTACTAAGTGACCTGGTGAACAATCTGGTACCCCAGATAGGGAAGAGTAGACCAACACCTCTCTCTTCCTATCTCCTTCACTTGTATCACCATGATCAAGTCTTGACCGAGACGGAGGAGAAGACATGGAGAGCTTAGGAGTCCATCCTGAAGTACGAGGAGTCGGAGATCGACGAAGAACCGGAAGACGAAGGGACAGAAACTGAAGAAGAAGACACGGAGGACGAGGATGAGCAGTTGAAGCGGGTGAAGAGGTAGAAGATGACGCCTCCACACGGGAGAGGTATACCGACCCGAGAGCCAGCAAAACCGAAACGGAAACCGGACAAGAAACCGGTAACCGGAGAGGGTAGCTCGACTGACCTCTTCAACACTCTGGTGTTAGCCATCGCTGACATCCGTGTTGATTGGGAGTGTAAGCGAATTACACTCGAGAAGATTGGGAAGCTGGCAGGAGTATCACCGGATTGCCAGCTACCCAAGGTAATAGCGAACCTTATCAGTAATCCGGACGAGGACCGGAAGTTGAGGGAGGACAATCGTCGACTAGAAAACGAAGTCGACATGCTGAAGGGGGAGATTGCCACCTTCAAGGAAGACATGACCGCCACGAGGGAAATGGCGGATGCGACCCAGAAGACAGCAAAGCTCATGACCGAAACGTTCGGGGAGTCCGGAATGGTATTAGCGAAGGCGAAGCTGTTTGATGAAAGGTGGCTAGCGGACAAGAAGCCATCCGGTTCCTGGATCGTCCGGATTCTATCAGACTTCTCTGAGAAGTTGGAGACGATTCTGGTAGGAGCTCGAGAAGCTGCGGACCAAATGAGCTAGAGCAGCGTGAGGTTGACCGGGACAGTACTCTCGAGGAGTCTCCGCTTGTCGGATCTCTCCTTGCCAGAGTTACTTCCGGAAGGTGTAGAAGTCACTCCTCAATCGAAGAAGGAGCGGTCGGCGGCGAGAATCGGATTGTCAAAACTTACTTAGGTGGACTCATCACCAGAGAAACCGGATCCTACTACTGGTGAGCGAGCCCGGAATTTACAGGACATCTTCAATGAACTGCCGCCAGAACCTGGGAGTGACGCACCAAAGGCAAGTACGGGAGCTTAGTAGGAGTTCCCCTTGTTTGTAAATATTAGATGTATAGTCGGATTGTTAGTTGTAACCAGACCGAATTAGTTCCCGGTTTGTTAGTTAGGAACCGGATTTGTTCCCGGTTTTAGTTAGGGTTTTGTAATCGGATCAGATCCGGTTTTGACAGCGAATCTTATCCCGAAAGTTTTGCGCGGATTTTCTGTGCGGACTTTCTGGGACGCTTTTGCGCTTTTGCGCTTTTGGAACTTTTCAGTGTATATAAAAACATTCTCTGAGATGGAGAATGGGAGTCATTCCATTGTTTAAACTTCCTTTGTGTTCTATTTGATCCTTGTTTGTGTGGTTTCCCAAAGATTGGCAGAACAGATTTGTGAGGAGTTAGGAGTGCATTTGGAGTTTGACTTCGGGTTTCTCCCTTTGGTGTTTGTGTTCCGGTTTCATAGTGCATGTGGGCAGGTAGTAAGAGTTGGGAGTCTATTCCAGTGCCTCAGTTCTATTGAGATTCAGTATTCCGGTTGAGAAAGCCGTTGCTAGGCTAGGCGACTAGGGAAGGGATCCTTAGGCGCGCTAGAACTCCTGGGTAGGGAATCCGGTTGAGTGTCCGAACTCCTGTGAGGTCTCATTGCTGTAGTGGCGAACGGAAGAATCAGGGTTGTCATACCGGACGGACGTCCGGTTCGCCCGTCCGATAGAGGTCTCGCCTGTCCGATGTGGTCAACACTAAAGTTGACTTCTTTTAACCCTTAAAGGACCGTCACTATGTTTTCACCAAAAACTCTCTAAAACTGTCATTTCTAGTACAACTACCAAAATTTTGATAAAAAACTTTTTTTGACATATCTAACCATAGGATGTTGTATTATATAGTATCAAAAATTTGTGGTAAAAATTTCAGACATTTCCACCGGGTGGATTGCAAGATATAAGCATTCAAAATTTCAAATTAACTAAAATCATTTTTTTGACCCTGCGAAAAGCAAGGCAGCTGCACTTCACAAGCTCACATTTCTATGAAAAAATGACCTAAATGGTGGTGCTTCTTTGGATTTGTTTTCCTAGACAAGTTGGCCACATGCTTGAAAAATTTCAGATCATTTGGAATAGTACAACATATAGGAAAAAAATAGTAAGTAGGTAGTACTAGAGAATGATTAAAAATACTAAATTATTTACAATTTAAATATGGAATTGAAAATTTACAATTCCAATGGTCGAAATGTTGTAATAATGTATGTACATCCTATAATTTTATTTTTGTCCAAAAATATTGAAAATTGGATAAGATAAAGGATGTCAAAGTTTATTTTAGAGCAAGAAATCCAAAACTGCCCGCAAACAGAAAATCCTCATAATCCTCATAATTTTTTACTCATTGATCAAAACCGAATGATTCTAAGCTTTTTGCCTTTTTCTGTATATCAAACTCTAAAAAATCAATTTCAAATCTAATTAGTTGTTTGCTACTTTGTTTACTACACATTCACAAATTTACAGAAGTCATACAACTGTCTTGATGGAAGAAAGACCAAATTGCATATTACAAGATTTTCACCATATGTCCGTATCTTTATGTATGAAATGTGTAGCAACCATGAAATACACATGCTTGATGCTCTTCTAACCAAAAATGTGTGGTCTGCCTATAAAACTATCACATACTAGAGCTCAAAAAGTAAAAACAATATATTATGTACGATAACAACATTCGGTCATAGTCCAACAGTGAGCTGCCTTCCTCAAAATGTCTAGAACATCAACACAGATGCCCTCTCGCCTACATCTATTTTCTGGAGGCTCAGTAGTTGAATCCTCAAATGCTGATACTGCTCTGGGTTTTTGGTCGTAAAATACTTTGGATCCCACTCTTCTATCCAAATTTGATATGCTATCCATCCAGTTGCATATGCATCAGCAGCCATGGAGTAGAAGTGTTTTTTCTGCATGACTTCAAGTGAGATCTCTGACCCCTTCTCTCCATACATGTAGAACAACTCAGGGGCTGCATGTTTTCGTTGTTTTTTCTCCCGTTGGAGCTCCTCCATGGTTCGATAACCATACCTTGATGGCTCCTTCTCTACAACTTGACCAGAAAGCCCCGAATCGCAAATCCCAATGTACACTGTGTTTTCTTTCCATTCATCAAAATGGAGCAAAACGTTGGATGGAGTAATGTCATTGTGTAAATATTTTGCTTCATGGCATTTTCCCACTATGACAAGCAATGATAAAGCCAAATTCACGTGGTTTCGGCGATAAGTTGCAACCCAACCGAGTTCTTCCTGCGTCAACCCTGCATCATGTTGTCTCATGATGTCATCCACATCCAACGATTCACTCACTTTTGAGTTGTAATTGGCCAAGAAAGAAATCAAAGACCCTCCATTCCACCATAGCATATAGCCTTCCATTGTTTTTGGATGGATGTACGCAAGTCTTACAATACCAGGATGTATCACTGGACACCCCCCCGCCTCGCTTACAATAGCTTGGCGCTTCTCCTTCTCATTCGAGGTCTTCAAAGTCTTCCCGGCAAAGCAAATCCAACTAGAAATGCTTTGTAGTCTCGTGAGCACCACCTTCCTCACAGTCCCATATGATCCAGTCATAGTTTGATTCGGCATGGGATTCACTTTCACGCAACTTTCCAACCACTTGAATGTTCCGCTCACACAATGAGCTCGTATTTGGTCTTCAAGCGTCGCTTTCCATGGTACTTGTTTCTTTCTACGCGAGGAAGAAAATTGTTGGGAGAACTTCTGAATTTGGTACAATCTTGAACCAAATTCCTTGTCATGCGTGTCCCAATCACTACCATCATCTTTCTTCTTCGTGTGATAACACCAATTCGCCACAATATTGGTGGTCAGCTGCGACACTTGTTTATCCAACCACTCAGAGTGCAACCAGTAATCTTGATAGTTGTTGAATGACTTGAATCGTTCGGATGCTCTAAATTCGGTCTCCAACTCTCGCCGCACTTTAGCATTCAACTTGTGGTATCCTTCTTCGTTGAAATTCACGTATTCTCTGCACATCATTCCCACACTTCGTCGCGTGTAAAAATTGACCGCTATTGCTCTAGCCTCGAGCACATATTCGTGAGGGGGCATGTCAGGATTGGGTTGGTTTTTACGCTTCGACCTGCTGGATGATGAGGGATTGGATGACCCTGAAGCCCCTGACACATTCGTGGCTGGAGGCACCACCTCAAAAATTGCATCCAAGTCTTCAAACACCGAGCGGTGACCCGATGACCCACTCCCTTGTCCTGCCATTGTACAATATTTCGGAACCACCAAAGTTTCGGAGAAAATAAAAAAAACCGGGTCCTATATGTGGGCTAAGCCCAATCACCCACCAAACTCACTTCCAAGGGTCGCTTGCGCAAACAAAGGTATGAGGCGTAGGGCGTGAACTTGGCAAAGGAAAAATGAGGGAGCACATGGGATTTATAGTCCCCGCCCCTCCCACGTCCCCGCCCCGCCCGACACGTCCCCGCCCTGGCTCGACACGTCCCCGCCCTGGCTCGTACATGTCCCCGCCCTGACAGGCAGATTTGAGGACTATAAAAGTCCGTCCCCGCCCCATTAGTCCCCGCCCTGCATATTCCAAATCCTCCACCTCTTCATTGAGCTGGTCGTTGGCTTTGTGCAGGACCCTTTACAGTATACAGGTTTTTGCCAAAAAAATTCACGATGGCGACACCACCAAGAACCAACAAAGTTGAACGAGACAGGACTCGACTAAGGCCAGGTAACAAACATCGGAAGAGGTTACATGTCCTTCGAAACCCCGAAAAACTGGCATTTAGGGGCTGGAATGACGTGCCAGAACCGTGGAGTTTCGAAACTTGCATCACTTACATAGAATGGTGCCACATTGACAAGGCCTTTCCTGAAAAGCGACACAACTACCACCGCTGATTTCATAAAGCGAATTTGAAACACTGCATCGATGAGGCCTTTAAACAAAGATGCATCGAAGTATACCAAGTGTTATACGAAAAACCCACTGTGAAAAAGAATGAAATTCACCTTTTCATTGCACGAGGTGTACATGCGGAGGTGAGATTGAACAAGCGGGTGGATTGGTCCACTTTGAAGGGCACGCCAACCACAGCAGATGGTATCAAGATACCAACACCAACAAATGGAATGATTCCAAGGGGGGTTATGAGATATCCCGAAGGAGGGCTGGGCAGGGTCAACACACATATTGAGCCGCCTGACACATACGAGACGGCGGATTCTACTACTGACGATGACTCTGATGGATCTCATGTTGTGGTGGAATTAACCCTTAGAGGACAACAACGTGTACAAAGGAGAAGGGCGCACCGTGCACCTCGTGAACAACTTCCAGAACCAAATATTCGTGTACAAGTCCAGGGCCCCGTTGAACCAGTACTTGGAGTTGCTCAGGTGCAATTCCAAGCACCTGATGAACCAACTCTTGGAGTTGTTGATGTCACGGCTGCTGCAGACACCATACAAAGCTTGAGGGTGTAGTTACAAGACCGAGGTGATGAACTACATTCTCTATATGAAGATGTGGGCAAGTTACGAGAAGATATCACGCTCAAAGACAGAGTAATTGCTCAACAAGCACGTAACATAGAGGAGCTTTGGCAAGCTCTACAAGCAGCACAAATGATGAATGAAGGTCAAGATCCACGAGGACATGCATAAGGACCTCCTCGGGATTCTCAAATTCCGTTTCAAAATGCTCCAGGTGATGCTGCCATGTCTACACAAGAAGATTCATTGGCCTTTCCCGAAGTAATTGCCACCGGCAACGTACCAATGCAGACTGAAGTTCGGGGCATGGGTATGGACAACAACCTTGAGCTCAACAACTTGCGAGGCGAAAATCAAACATTACAAAATCGTTTGCATGCCTTGGTGGAGCAGTACTACCAATGGAAGTTGGCATGCATGTTCACCGTTGACAAGACACGACAACTGGTAGCAGAGTTCAAGAAATTGGACCACTACTACAGTGAGCACAATCAAGAAAGGGTGTTTGGCTTGACTTCATGAGTCCTTGTGGATGATCTTTTCAGTCCCAACATGGCAATCATTGAGCTTGATGGTGGAAAAACAATCATTGATTGGTCCAAACACAATTGGGATTTCAAAAACCAACTTGGGTCGAAGGTCAACTACAAAGGCAACCCGTTGTTGGAGTGGCCAAATCCTTCAAGTTTTGTGCACGACGGGACCACATGTCCCATTTGTATGAATCCATTTGGCCCTGAAGGTGGAATGCAGTTGGGCACGTGCAACCATGTATACCACCCATTTTGCCTCTTCAGTTTCATGATTGTTCGTCGTCGGTGCGCAATGTGCAAGGCTCCCTTCCACGAGCGCTTGTACGAGTTGTTTGGCTTGGTCCCATACATGCCACCACATTGGGAATACAATGCCACGAATGCCCCAGATCACCGTAGAATGTGAGGAACAGACTTGGTGTGGAGTTGGAAATTACAAATGACATCGTTGGACAAGACACAAGTCGTTGCTGAATGTGGTTGGGAGACTGATCCCGATCAAATTGTCCAAGTCTGCCACCATTTGATTCCGATGAAAGACAAGCATAGCCAAGGACGGCGGAATTTTTTCTTTCAATGCTTCAATGGACATTGGGACGAGGTTGGACTCAAGTTTCAATTTGGACCTCACCCTCGGCGATGGTTATGGGGCGTTGATGGAGTTCGAGTCACCGATGACAATGGAATTCGTATTGGGGAGGACCTTGACATGCCCGACCCCGCGGAGCTTGCTCAATTATCGGAATCTGAGTGGAGGGAAACTTTTAGAAACGAAGGGCTGGATTTTTTGCTTGAACAATATAGCCCGGATACACGCCGAGCTCTGGAGAGTCTCAAGCAATCACAAATCATGAGGGCCATTCTAGAAGAAGACGGACCAGCGAGGAGAACTCGGTCTGCGGTTCGTAGACTTCAACTAGGCTCCAACGAAGATTTTCCAATGCAACGCGGCGCACACAACGACGAGGCTGGACCTAGTGGCACTGCAAACAGTCCAATGAACATCGACTGAGTGCATTTTTTAGTGTGCTAAACTAGTAATTACTAATTAACAAAGCATGTTTTGCATATACAGTTATAGACTTTGGCACTTATCATTACCAAGGCTTATAGAATTGCTACTTTGGTAGTTCGGTACTACAAACAGTATTAGACAAAGACTTGTGGATATCCATATTTTCTCGTGGAAAAAGTATTGTATAATGTATACTTTTCAATTTTTGTACTACATGATGCATATGAAATACATATATTCAATTGTTGAATTCCTTTGCATGATATGGCATGTGTGATATGTGGATATAATAATGTACTCATGGCCTAAGAATAAGTGCATTTCGGATTTTGAGTGTATGAAGGTATATATTCATGTAAATATATATGTATTAATATTATTGTATGTGTATAAAAATTAAAAAGATATTAACAATTTAACATTAATGTATATTTTGTTACAAATATATTGATGTTAATGTATGAAGGGATACATTAACCTTTGAATGACTTGATCCATCCAAAAATGGTAAAATTTCTTATTTTAGCTTGAATAACAATCAGGTATTTTTATTGCTTAAAACTTTGAATTCTATATCATTTACAGAAATTGCAATTTTGTTCACGAATGTTTCTAATTGTTATCATTTCTAACTTTCTATTGCAGAAAATCAGCATATAATCATATATGAGGAAAAAGAGGAAAACAATTCAATCACCCCCCTAATGACATTTTTTCTGTCTAAAAACAATAAAAACTGCCATTTCTACTACGTTGTCCAAGATTCAAAAAAAATTCTATTTTTGAAACTGAACCATAGGATCTTGAAATTTACTTGCTTGAAATTATGTGGTTAAAATTTCATGAAGTTAGACCGTACAGATTGAAAGATATGACTATATGAGCATTCAAAGTTTAAAAAACAAGTTTTCTTCAACACTAAACTGCAATTTTAGATGACTTTTATTGCTATTTGTAGAAAAAATGTGTACTATGGAATTTGAATTAAAAATTTATTGTGTTGAAGACTTGAGTTGGGAGTTTATGAAAAAAAATTCAAAAATAACAACTTCATTTTCATACTTCAAGAAATTGTCAAGTAGAAGTGTAGAACTGTAGAAGCATGTTCAAAATTGAAAGAAAAACTAAACAATTAATAGCTCTTAGATGGGATTGAAATACAATAATCCCAATGGTGAGATTGTTCTAGCAAACAAACATAACCTTTTAAAAAACCAAAAATCTGAAAATTGCATTCTAAAGATTCAATTTCTTTTGCTGCCCACCGAATTCAATTCTACGCATCTTGTGGTATAACTTTGGCTTCCAGGCACCGATTGAAATAAAAATTATATTCCCACAAAGCTTATTACATTTTCTATCTTCAAAAAAAGTTTTGCAAAATTAGGATAAAATTTCAGCCCATAGAAACCTGCCCGAATTCTAAAGTGTCCCCTCAGGGGACAATGGGACTTTAGGGGTTAATTTGAAATTTTGGGGGGAGGTGCAAGTAGTAATGGAGGTGAACCAAAAAAAATCCAATTGCTTATTTTATTTTTCACACAAAAGAAAGCCACATCAAAGTATCAAATAAGTGAAACAACTTGAAGTCGAATTCCATCTTGATGAGTTGACGTCCTAAACTTGAAGTTGAAACCAAATGAATCCTTTTATGTAATTGATATACAAAATTTATATACATTTTGCTAATTCCTCCGATATTTTTTCTTCTTATTTTTTGTTTTTACAATAATTTAGGAATAAAAGTAAAATTATTTTGATTTCTTAAAGGTAAAGGTGGAAATAAAATTATATGAATTACAAAATATATATTAGAGTAATCCATAATTTGTGTTGTAAGCCTGTAAAGTGTAAAGTTTAAATTAAGAATGTAGGGTGGAATTGTTTTGGGAAAGTTGTATTGTTGTAAAAATGTTGAAGCATGTAGTCATGTACTCATTTAGCCAACTTGTCATGAAGAATGAATTCATAGAATAACCACAATTTTTTGCCTCCACCATTTATCATCTGAAATTCTTATAAGCTAAAATTTGAACAGTCAATATTTGTTATAATTAATTACACACATCCTACTATCCTAAATATAGTAGGATTTTTTTTGCATGCTTCTATAAAGAAATTCAAATACATTCCATACTTGCTCAAATTTTCTGAAATTGTTATCATTGAATACCCCAAATTTCCATACTTGCTCAAATTCTCTTAAATTTCGTTGAAACATTTCTAAAACCCTTTTTTTTGGAATTCCAAACCCTTTTAGCTTCTATTTTGGAGAACTATAACATTCATCCTTTAAGTCTTCAACTTGAATTTTCAAAAACGAGTACCTTGTTTACCATTACAAATCCTAAAACTTCTAGCATCTTATTATATTTGTTTTCTTGAAAGTGTGCAACTTAGTTTTAATTCTCTAGAAATCCCATTTTTGGGGTGTGGGGACTATTTCTCAAGTCCTTGGAGAAGCGAAGAAGACCAAGGGCGATACATGAAGGAGACACATCTTTCCATGAATTCTCTTTCAACTCAAAAAGTAGTTGGACTTCTTAATACAGCCATTGACTTCAAGAAATTCCCCGAGCTCAAATTAATGGTTGACTGCATTAATTGGTTTCCCTCTTTCCCTCTCTCCATGGGAAGGAAGAATCCCATGCTAATTTCAAATCTCAAGGTCAATTCCATTCCCCCCCGTCGTTGGTGGAGAGAGTTCTTGCATCCGAGGTCAGGGCGTGAGGGCGGGGACGTGAAGTCAGGGCGGGGACGCCAGGGCGCGGACGTCCTGCCGCAGATTCCAATTCCAATTCCAATTGCAATTTTGAACCCAGTCTTGAACTCCCTCCAAGCCAATTTTGAACTCCCTCCAAGCCAAATTTGAACTCCTTCCAAGGGTTTGCTATCCCCATACCCAAAATAATGAGATGAACCGTTGCCCTTGAATTAAAAAATCACTTAACTAGTATTTCATTTCAATACCCACCCCTCCTAAGTCCTAGACTTGCTTTAGAGTTTAGAGCTCTAGGATCCCATTACACAAATTAGAGGGTGGAGTCTAATGATTGAATATTTGAAATCATAAACAATTTTGCTTCATTTCATTCCCAAAGATCCAAACCGCTTTGCTATCCCCATACCCAAAATAATGAAATGAACCGTTGTCCTTGAATTAAAAAATCACTTAACTAGTATTTCATTTCAATACCCACCCCTCCTATTTTACCCATTACAAGAAATTTTGGTTAAAGTCTTTAAGCCCTAAATCCTTGTACCCTTTTTTCACGGAAAAAAAACCTTCAAGCATATTCTAAAGCATTATGATTTGTATTTGATTTAAATCCAAAACCCTGTAGCTTTGTATTTAAAAAATGAAGACTTAAACCAAAAGCTTGAGAAGTATACGTTGGTAATAGTTTGATTTGTAAACTTCAAATCCAAAATCACAAACACCTTTTCTTAATAAGAATGAAATATAAACTTTGAACTTGAATTTAAACAATTATGTACCTTGACTTTCATTAGGACTCGAAATCCTTTGGGATTTTAGTTACACAAATTTAGTCTTTCTTGTTTGGAAGTTCAATTTCATTTCCTATTTTTATTTTGGGTTCCAACTTTACATGGGTCCTACTTCTCAAGTGCTTGATGAAGGCAAGAACTTGAAATTTGGCCTCAAGAAGGGAGTGACATGCTTTAATACGTTGTCATTGAACTCAAAAAGTAGTTGGACCTCTTAATGCAGCCATTGACTTGAAGATATTCCCCGTGCTCAAATTAAGAGCTGACTACATTAGTGGATTCTCCTCTCTCTATGGGAAGGAAGAATCCCACCACGGAATTCATACCAAAGTCTATGGTAGGACCTCCCCCTCCTGCCGTCCGGAAACGCGTCGCGCCGGGGCGTGGACGCGTCGGAATTGTGTGACGTCCGCGCCCCTGACGTCCCTGCCCCTACAGAAGAGGTCCGTGCCCTTGCACTCCCAAGCTATAAAGCCAAGCTTGTCGGATTGACTTCTTTACATTTGTCATCTTGGCCTCATCATCTTGGACTTCAATTCACTTTGAGCTCCTTGGGAGTCTATTTGGGTGACAAATGGCCCTAGTTAGCTGTTGAGGTGATGTAAAAGTCAGTTCAAGCAGTTGATTGGCGCTAACTACTATTTTGTCCTTTTCATTTGGTGTAATAGCCTCTTCTACAGTTCTACCTCCTCCAAGAAAACGTTTGCATTCGTCGTGAACGCAATGGGAAGTCAACGAAAGCAAACAAAAGAATGGGAACCGTGGTATAATTTCTCTGAGAACGGGGGGAAAGTGAGTTGTGTATTTTGCAATGCAACATTTAGCTATAAACGCGAGCGCACTTTTGCTCACTTTGGATATGGCGCGAAGTCTGAGAGGTCAATTTGTCGTAATGCACCGCGAGCCGTGCGCCACCGATTTGCAAATTGTGCAAACTTTGTTCCTCAACGATTGAGCCCCGAGGACATGTATGAAGGAGAATCAATTCCCACTGGTCCATCAAGAGCAACTCCAGTTGCAAGTTCAAGCCAATCCTTTCAAAATGAAGTGACGAGAGGGGGTTCAGGTGACGCCCAAGCTGAAGGGGTTACTCTCCCTGAAGGGAATGATGCAATACAGAGGTCCCAAAGTCTCGCTGCATCAAATTCCACAAGATTTGGGTCATTACTTCAGCAACGTATGAAGGATGCTTTTAATGTTGCGAAGATGAAGGAGTTGGATGACAAGTGGGCATCATTTTTTTACGAGGCGAACGTGCCATTTAATGTGGCAAGAAATCTAGCCTTTATTGAGGCAGTGAGGGCAACCTCAATGGCAAGGTTTGAATACAGTCCACCTTCTTACCATCAGTTCAGGACGAAATTGATTGAACCGAAGAGGTTGCAGATCGAGAAGCAAATTGAAACCAAAGTTGGTTTTGCAGTGAAACATTATGGGGTGACAATATGCACTGATGGCTGGGATGACGTGAACCGGAGGCCTCTAATGAATGTAATGATGTCGTGCCCTACCGGTGATGTATTTTTGGGGGCCATTGATACCACCGGGCAAAAGAAGTCCATGCGCTACATAGCGGACCAGATGCAGGTATTCATTGAGAAAGTGGGTTCAAAGTACGTGACACAGGTTTGTACGGATAATGCAGCGAATATGCTTGGAGCATTGGATGATATCGTTCGCACGTATCCACACATTTTCAAGCAGGGGTGCATGGCACATGCTTTGGATCTCATGTTGGAAGATTGGGCCAAAGTACCAAAATTCAAAGATTTAATTCAGAGGGCAAGAAGATTGTGCCAGTACATTCGGAACCATCACGCGACCATGTCGGTATTCTGGGAGTTGAGTCCGACCCTTCAGTTAGTAGTGCCCAGTGAAACCCGCTTTGCTTGTAATTTTCTCATGTTGCAGCGATTGGAGAAACTTTGCGGAGTACTGCTGCGGTTAAAAGACCATGCACGCGTTCAAAATTACTTTGATGGTCTGCGAGACAGACAAAATGCGGAGCAAGCAGCTACAGCTTCACGTAATGTGGTGTCAACTATCGAAGACGTGGGTTTCTGGCAACGATGTGCAAATTACGTGCACATGACTGAAGACGTGTTGAAGGCATTGCGCATATTTGATGGCCGAGAACCAGCTATGGGTCGGGCGTGGCTCGTAATGCACAATTTGAGAGCCCATGTGTTTTCTTTAAGAGGGCCACCCTTCAACCTACGAGATGACATAGCCACCACCATGGAGGAGTCTTTCACATCCAGGTGGGACATGGTGTTCACGGATGTTCACTATGCTGGGGCCCTTCTAAATCCGTATCTCTTGGATAACGTGACACTTAGGGCTGATGGAGTTGCACTCCGTGCATTGTATCGAGTCATCCGCAAATTGGAAAATGTAGTGGGTGTGGAGTTTAACAACGTGTTGGCGGAATTAACAGAATTCGAGGAGGACACGGGGCCATACAGTGCAGCAGAGACACCTGACATCCGAGCGACACATATGCTTCCTCACCAATGGTGGCACAGGGTTGGAGATCGAGCACTATATAAGATTGACGTTCGTATCTTGTCATTGATGTGTTCAGCATGTTCATGTGAAAGGAATTGGAGTATGTATTCCTTCGTCCACAACAAGGTCCGGAATCGGTTAGCCCCCGAGAAGGCTGAGTCATTGGTATATATTTATACCAATAGCCGTGTACTTCAGCAAAGACCAGGGGCCGATCTTGTTCGTTGGTATGATGCTAATATCCTCTCGGAGGATTCTGATCCAGATGCCCTTGGCCCCGTTCCAGTGGCTGAACGCAATCGTGAATTTGACGCGATGGTAGCTGAGGAAGAAGAAGAGGCTGATGTGGAAGCTAACCGAGCACCCCGAGAATACCGACCAAATCCAGAGTTGTGGAGGGCGGGGGCTGATTACCTTGCAGAAGCTAGAAATTACTACGGAGATGGTCATGAAGTGGAAGAGGAAGTCCTCCCTGGTCGCTGGGGCCCTTGGGGAGCCGATCCTCGCCGAAGTCCTACACCCATTGGCGATGAAAATGTAGTTGTTTCTGAAGTGCAACCTTTGTCATCATCTTCCGAGAGTGATCACCCGGCCGCAGTGGACGCCGATGATGATAATGTTATCTCGAACAATGACGACAACCTCCCTTTGGAAAACGAAGGGGGAAATGGAAATGGCAGTGAGAATCTGAGGAACAATGCAACTCAGAATACTGAAGGATCCGTTTGCGATCGTGATGGCAATAGGGGGCCCAGAGGAGTGGGGGGCCGCGATAGCAACAGAGTTGTTGGAGGACGCCATGGCCAAAACATTGGAAATACAAGGATGGCACGACCGATCACAAGACATGTTGTGGAGGTTAATGTAGTGGGAAGAACGCGTTTTGACCCTGAACATTTAGATCACAATGATGTTTTTGCGTTTACTGACCCACTTGAAGACGAAGCCCATATACCACCACCAGTTGCAGTGCATACTATTATTTCTAACCCTTCATCTACCGCAACTTCGAGTGCTCCTTGTCGACCTTCCGAAGAAGTGCTAGGCTCAATGGGAAATGTTGCAATGACGACTCAAAGCATTTCAAATGTTACAACGGGTGGTAGACACCATACCGCCTTTCAACCCGCAATTCACCACACTATGGGTGAATATCAACAAGGACGTGGAAGGAGTTTCGTCCGTGGAAGAGCAAGAGGTCGTGCAACGATTGGAGGCCGTGATATTAGAGGTGGACGAAACAATAACGAAGCGTCGTCATCGAGGCCCCCTAAACGCCCTCTTCTAGGAATTGGGGTCCGAGACCCGAACGTGGTGATAGAGCCATTTTTGAATACGTATGTCCCTGGACCAACTTTGTCCACTCCAGCGTATGTCGTTCCTCGAGTACAAGGAGGCCCCATTATAAATTCTGACGCGAGGACCCTAGAGCTCAACTGCACAAGAGGTTTAAACGTAGTCGTAGGCATGGTCAAACAGCTGTGGAGCTTCGAAATGAGAACTCGGAAGTGGAAAACCAGTGGACCACAGACGGTGACGATGGAGAAGATGAACGTGGAACTAGTGAAGTTGGTGATGATGAAGACGACCCTGATTGTGATGAGGCACCAGCAGATGATGATGTGGTCATTCGAGATGTTGCATTACCAGATCCGGGTACACAAGAAGTTCGCAGATCAAGTCGTTTCAACAATTGAGGGGCACCTGACAGCATCTGTGTTCTGTAGACCTTCATTCATCATGAGTTCAAGACAGTTGCACCAATTGAAACATGAAATAATGAAGATCTACAAGAAGAAGGAGAATCTTAGATAACCAGTAGAAGAGGAGGCGTATCTTGAGAGCAGTATATTCATTGTGTTGTGAACTTGTTATTGTACTGAAAACCGCTTGAAATATAAAAATGTTTTTGGTTATCTAAAATAAAAAGTTTCCAATTGTGTTTGTAGAATTATCACATTTGCCATGCATAAAGATGACATTCATGAGTGTAGTTATATTGTATAGTTTGAATGTTGTAAGTAAGGTGTACTAAATTTATTACTATCCTTGCATTCACGTAGAAAAAAACATTCACTACTATCATCTTTGATGCCTTCCGTAGGGCTGAAAATTTGTTATTTAAACATGAAATTCTTTTCACAAAATGATCTCTTTGCTAATAACATGTGTGCTAAATTTCAAGGCCAGAAGATTTACACATAAAAAGATATTCACTATGTACCAACATGTGTACTTGTGTGGTTCAGAGAAACAATTTCAATGCTACCAAGTACCAACTCCCAGAAATTGAGAAATCAAAATTCGGCCATGAATTTTTTGGCATGAGATCATGTCTATGTTGATAACATGTAGGTCAAATTTGAAGTTCAAAGGATTTGCCTATAAAAAGATACTGGAAATGTTTTTCACCCTATGAAAGCAAGAATTCGTAAATGAAGTACAAAAATTCTCCAAAAATTCGGATTAAACTAATGCGTCCCCGCCCTGTCCAAGACGTCCGCGCCCTGATTTCAGTGTTGGAAAATTTCAAAAATGAAAGGTGTCCGAAGCGTCCGGACCGTTCGTCCGTCCGGTCCGGTTCGCCTGTCCGTCCATCCCGTCCGATCACTCTGACCCGTCCGGTATGACAACCCTACTCTAAAGCATAACAAAAGTGACTTTAAAGATCGAACCCACGAGATTCTGTGAAGTATTCACCCTATTTACGATTCTAAGCTAAGTCAGTCTCCAACAACACCTTTCTGGTCCTACAACTGCAACCGGAAACAACAAAACCGACAGAAATAACTACCAGACTTCCTACAATCTTCCGGTTCCGGACCTAATCCGGACCAGGAAGTAATCCGGTCCGTCAATCTGCAACAAAACCAAGACCTTTACACTTTCGGTCCTGGGTACAACTCTTAGACCTCTCAATTCCGGTCTACTCCCACTCGCTCCAGTAACCATTCCGGTTTAATTTTGCCTCTGTTTTACCATCAGAGGGGTCACCGCTTGAATTTGAGAGTGGCAGGCCCGCCGCTCCTTCCGTGACTTATAGTGGCTGAAGACCCACTTCTCAATCTCCCAATCTCCTACACTATTCCGGATCCGGTTTGATCTTTCACAGTAATCCAGAAATCAATCCAGATTACAGGTCACACAAAGACCCCCCGTACGATCCACACATACTACAATGACCTTGATGCCAAGTTCCGGCCGTACTAAGGTAGGTGTCTGCAAGTACAACCGTCCATACCAACATCAACTAAGACTCTTCCGTTCGCCACTACAGCAATGAGGCCTCACAACAGTTCGGACACTCGACGGGATTTCCTATCCAGGAGTTCTAGCGCGCCTAAGGACTCCTTCCCTATACGCCTAGCCTAGCAATGGCTTCCTCAACCGGAATACTGAATCCTAGTAGTGTTGAGGCACTAGAAAGCACTCCCAACTCTTACTACCTGCCTTCATGTACTCAAAACCAAAACAAGAACACAAAGGGGAGAAATCCCAATCCAAACTCTAAATGCGCTCCTAACTCCTCACCAATCTGCCCTGCCAACTGCGGGAGAACACACAAACAAAGAGCAAATAGAATACAAAAGAAGTTTGAACAAAAGAAGACTCCCATTCTCCTCCGCAGAGAATGAATTTATATACACTGTAAAGCGCCAAAAAGCGAAAAGCGCACCAGAAAATCCTCGCAGGCAACCCACGCTGGATTTCTGGGATAAGCCTCGCTAGCAAAACCGGAATGCTAACCCGGTTCAAAACCCTAGCAGACCGGAATACTAATCCGGTCCCTTCCTAACAGACCGGGATCCAATCCGGTCTGGTTCCTAACTACAATCCGGTCATAACACCCGGTATTTACAAAACTACTTTACACTAAGACCCCATGCCCATCTTCAATGTGACGTTGACGGTCTCAGGCGAAAGCTCGTCGAAGACCTCTTGCAAGTTCCTGGCCCTCTCACCAGTAGGAGGATCCAGTCACTCTGGCAATGAATCCAACTCGATGTGTTCAGCAGATCCGGTCCCTCTCGGTCTCTGCTCCTTCTTCGACTGGGGAGTAGCATCCTTCCCCCGGTTTAACTTTGTTCCTCCCGGAAACGACTCAGGAAAGGAAATATCCGAAAGCCGGATACTTCTTGAGAGTACAGTTCCGGTCAACTTCACGCTGCTCATCTCCATCCGGTCCGCAGCTTCCCGAGCTTCCCTCATAACTGCCTCAACCTTCTCGGCGAAGTTTGTCAAGATCCGGACCATCCGGGAACCGGATAGCTTCTTGTCCACCAGAAACCCTTCATCAAACAACTTTGCTTTGGCGACCAACGTTCCGGATTCTCCGAACGTTTCCTTCATCATCTTTGCTGTCTTCTGGGTCGCATCCGCCATCTCCCTAGTGGTGGCCATATCTTCTTTGAAGGTGGCGATCTCCCCCTTCAACAAGTCGACTTCATCCTGCAGCCGACGATTCTCTTCCCTCAGTTTCCGGTTCTCCTCCGGATTACTGATGCAATCTGCTACCTTTCCAGGTAACAGACTATCCAGTTGGGCTCCAATCAGTTTCCCAATCTTCTCCAACGTGATCCTCTTACACTTCCAATCTCCCCGAATCATGGAGAGGTTCTCCACCAGTTCACCGAAAGGGTCAACCGGATCACTTCTTTCTGAGACCGGCTTCTTATCCGGTCGGCGTTCCGGTTCTGAAGTCTCGCCCCAACGGCGTTCCTCTTCCGTGCAGAGGCGTTGTCTTCTGTCGTTTTGTCCTCTTCAACGACTCCTCCTCCTCATCTGTCTCGTCATCTTCCGGTTCCGTTTTGGAACCTTCTTCTTCCGGTTCATCATCCGTCTCCGACTCTCCATACTTCAAAATCGACTCCTGAGATCGCCAGGTTTTCTCCTTCGTGTCAGTCAGAACTTGATCGTGATGATACATGTGAAACAAGTAGGGGGACAGAGGCGTGGGCCTACTCTTCCCTACCCAAGGCACCAAATTGGAAACCAAGTCACTGATGAGCCGCGCCCAATCCGCTTTCCGCTCTCCGGTTAGTGCACCAAAGATTATGTTGCCGAGAGTCACCGTCACTCTTGTCGGCTTCTCCGGATGGAAGATTGGAATCAGGAACTTGAGTAGGTTCCGGTTCCGGTCATCCTCACAATCGTCCACCGCATATCCATCCTTCGGGTTCGCTGGTCCCAAGAACTTCTCCTTGATGTACTCGTCCTTCCGGCTGGCCATCCCTGAGCCTCCCGACCGGAACTTGTAAACTTCCCTCCACTTCTCTTCTGTCTAGTGACCCGGACTTCCTCTAACCGTATTATCGAACTGGTTCGATAGCTTCCCCAACAGCTCGCGGACAACCCGCTCTTCCTTGAAACCCCAAGGCTTCTCAGCCAAACCAACGCACCTCATCTTCGCGAGATCCTCCATCAGCGCGGTCTTTTCCGGTTCTGTCGAAGGAATAACCGGAACCACCTTCCGGAGTTTTACTTCTGTCAAGACCAGGCTCAATCTTGACCTGCGTAGCTGCGGCATGGACGCGTTCCTAAGGCGCTCAAGTACCTCCCAGAGACTACCTTACTTCCACTTCTAGCCGCACGTCCCGTTCCTTACTTTCCCTCCTGGTCCTGACCGGAAAGCAACAAATTGCAACTGTGGATGTCCAACTCCACAACGCCCAAAAGAACTACTCACTAATGACATCCTACCTCACAAATCTGAAGAGAAATCACAAAGAGAAAACACAAAACAGCCTCAAGTGTGAAAACAAGCCTCAGCGCTCAAGGTAGAAAAGGGATACTAACTGGCAAGGCCTCTCCTTATATAGTCCCAGGCCCTCAGCGCCGCCAGAAATTAGGTCAAATGACCTAATCTGGTTAACCCTAATCCGCTCTTGACCTAATCCGATCCTCTAGATCTGATCCGGACAGAACCAATCCAGTTCGGATTGCCCAATCTGATCCAAACCAATCCAGTTCAAACAGATTCTGTAACAAACTAGAATCCGGTTAGTTCACTAACTGCATTCCTCAACTAATTTCTAGTTCTAACTTATCCCTAAACCGGATTGGTGTTCCTGCAGAGAACTTCCGCTCCAAATTTTAAGATAACTTAACAAAACCAAAAATTCACGCTGCGACAACATTCAAGCAAATTTTTTAAAGTCTAAACATCTACATGGTTAGGGAATGCAAGGACAAATGTTTCTATCATTGTGGATACTAAAAGTCCATGTTCTTTTTTCATACGTACAACACACTTTGAATGGCTTGGGCACTCAAACCCCTAAAAGATTTGATCCATTGGAAAATGAATCAACTTTGAATATTACATGAATTGGACCTTCGGAATTGTTTGCAATTGAATAACTCCTTTCCATTTTGTTATTAGTTCTATTTGGAATTTTGGATGGCATATTTGTTTATCCAAAACCAAAGACAAAGGATTGTGATTGTCACCCCCATTTTTTATTTTTTTTTGACACAAATGAAAGGAGATTTCATGTCACCCCCATTTTGACAACGAAACGCCTAAACCCTATACCCTAAACCCTAACAAGGGTTTGGAGGCATTGAATTACAATAGTCAAAATACTACCTTTGAGCCGGTAGATTGCCTTGACATTTATAAAAACCAAGTCAATGCTTCGAACATTGAAACATTCCTTCATCAATGAGCATCCGGTACTAATACAACATCTCTACATTCCCAAATGAAAGAATTTTATGCTTCTGAAAATCAGAAGAGGACTAGAGGACTCAAGAGGGTGAAAACAAGGCCCAAACTCCCCAAAGTGTGCTTGGGCGGACCTCGGGGAGGGAAGGGCGGACGGACCCGTTGGAAATGCGAACAGCAGCGTCGGAAAGGCAGACGGCAGCATCGGAATCACGGATGGGGGGCAGCAGGCGGACGGTGGTGTCGGGAAGGCAGACGGCAGCGTCGGATTTGGAGACGGATGGGCTGTCCAATTGAGCGGACATTCGGATCCGCTTCGCGACGTTCGGGAGAGGCTCGGTGGCGGATGATTTTAGGTTTGGTTTCGGACGGCTATAAGGGCGGACGGCCTTCTTGTTTTTTCTCACTTCCCTCTCCTTCCTAGGACTCACAACCGTGTTGGATGTGCTACTGTTGCTTCATTGTGCCAGTTGCTCCTACATGGTGGAGAGGTGGGGTCATTCATCTTTCATTATTGGTTCATATACAAACATTCATTGAAACTTGGGTGGGTTGAAGACACGTACTTTTGGTGAATATTTAAATTCAATTGGGGACAAGTTCAAGTTGACAACTATGAGTGGTCAAGGCGTTGAAGGTAGTGGTGGGTTGACGGGCGTAGGTGACAATAGTAGGAGGCCTAAACCAAATGGGACCACCCATGAACTCCACTATGAGATTTTAGATGATCCCAACATCAAAGCAAAGGGTAGTTGGGAAGTGGAGGAGCGGAGGAAGCGGAATATTGGTCCTCCAAAACGTGCAAGAAGTATGTGAAAATGTACCACATCGACAAGTTGTGGCCTAGGGAGGCCCACATCATCCACACTCGTGGTTTTTGTTGCAAGCCAGGGAATTGCAACAATGCGCATTTCATTTATCGAGCGCATGAAGTTTGGCGGGCCCTCTTCGGGGATAAAGCAATGTCCAAGGGGTATATAAACTACAGCTTGGCTTCTATAGTGTATGCAGAATTGATATTGGCACGCAAGGTGGATTGGAGCACGTTTCCAACGACAGCAAATGCTCCACGTGTGCTTGAATGTAATCGGAAAGATATTCCCGATTTGTACAATCCACAGACAGGGCCAAGTGAGGCATTTAAATCCAAAAGAGAGGTCAAACCAATGACAATGACTATGACCAAGGACGTGGAGGTCATAAGTTCGGCAATGCAATTGGCTTCAACACAAAACCGTACGGCAATGATAGATTTCAAAGGCGAGCATGTGGAGGGAGACATATTTTTAACTCCTCCAACGGATTTGATATGCACACCAAATGGAACAACAATGGAGGAGCACGTGGCCCCATCCGCACCACATGAACGTCAAGATGAGGTCATTGAGGGAAAAGTTGCTAACGCTAGTATTGCCATTTAGAATCTTATAGACAGCAATGCTTTAAATCATTTGGCAAGTACTTCGAAGCAAAGTTTGCCGAAGACATCGAGCTCGACATTCACTAGAAGAAACCCGTGTTTTTTTTGACACGCAAATTCTGCATGCTCATGTCTGGAGTGATGTCCATCCACGTCCAATCAAACATCCAAATTTTTGCGTTCATTAAGATATGGAAAAAACATCAAAAATCTGCCCAGACATCACATGTCTAGGGCTTGATGTCAAAAAAAACATTGGTCAACGGGGTTCTGAAATTGTGCCATCTGTCATGCCACGTGAGCGCGGAAAGCCAAATTGGATTTTTTTTCATCCATTACCCGTGAGTGACGTGTCATGTCGACGTGGCTTATTTTTTGGGTGTGACGTGGCACTGTTTTGGGGCCTAAAAATAGGTCTAGAAGGAATGCTACTATGTCATAAATGATGACCACACAGACATTATGTCGTCTTCTAGGATGTTTGTGAAGACATCTCAATAGACATTCCATATCCACAATGACGTCATGTTGTCATTCTAGACGTTGTTCTTGTCATGTACACTATAAAGAGAGATGTCTACTTTGATTTTCATTGTACCGAATGCGACATGTCCATGACTTTTGTGTTGTCCTTGTGGATGTTGTTTGTGACTTGGGGCGTAGCTCTGAAAGCAATAGCGTGCACTGTACAGAACACTTGCAATTGACTTTGGACGTTTCCGCCTACATCCCTGGGTGATTGCAAGAAAGACCGGTCCTATTTGGCGTCACAAATTGAAGTGACTAAGTTGCCATCAATCATAACTTTTGGAAAATGAAGCCGATGGACTTGAAATTTTTATTGAAGATGGCTAACTGAGAAATCATGAGATTCATTATTTTTCATAAATTTTGAAAAATAATTTTATAATTAAATGTCAATTTAGCTAATTTGTCACACTTTGAAGTTTAGGGGGTTTTAGTACTGTGGAGCATCCAAAAATTATGATGTTCACTTGAATTTTTTGTGGGCTATTCCCACACTAGATGAGCATGTATCCACCAAAGGGCATTCAAAAAAACACAATTTTTTGTCCTCAACATGCATGCAAATAGGGGTCCCTTGCGCATAGCACTCCAAACATTTATGATGGTTCCAACTTCTAATTTTTGGTGAAATGTAATCACTATCAAGTCTTTATAAATGGCCAATTTTTAGTTTTTTTTTATTCATGATTTTCTAATTTTTATTAATTTATACTTAGTTTTATCTACTTTCTGTGACAAACTGTCATTTTTTTTAAGTAGTACTGTTTTAGTATTATAAAGTACTCAAAAGTATTAGTGGCCGTTGATTTTCTAGATCAACGGTTGAGATTGTTCCATTTGTAGTACTCCTAGTACTCCTAGTACTCGGCAGAAAAAACGTAGTTTTTGACCAAACGCTACCAAAATCGTTCGGTCTTTCTTGCAGTCACCCCCCTACAAAATAAACTAGACACAACGATGTCACCATGAGCATTTCCTACACTGTTTCATCAACATCAGAGAAAACATAGAATGTCTAAAACAATATAGTTCATGTACAAAATGATATCAGATTTGACATTCATGTGTGAAGCAAAGTAGTTTATTATCCAACATGATGTCTAGAAAAACAATCATATGTCTTACATAATGTACATGTCTATATCATGATGCCCTCTATATAAACATTGTATAAAATTTCGTACATAATATTCTATACTTGTACCATACTATATACACCATACATAACATAAAATACATACATACATAATATAAAACATACATACATGATATATAATATAAAATACATACATACATGATACATAATATAAAATACATACATACATCATGCATAATATAAAATACATACATACATCATACATAATATTAAATACATACATACATCATATATACAGAAATAGTTTACCATACATAATACACAATATTTGATAGTTAGATCAAAATAAAGGCTTTAAACACACCTTATTGTGATTAAAGGGAGGGAAGAAGCCAATATATTTACACAAGAAAGGTAGTGGGAAGAATAACAAACGGTATGGGATATTAAAAATGCAGTCATGATGGAGGATGAAAAGAGGCGATGCTGATATTATTGTTAGATATGATGTCTGTAGCCGATGTCTTTGTAGGCATTCTTTTGTTTAATACAACATCTAATAAGATAAGGCATGCACGTGGATTTTTCTACTTCTGACATGTTTTACCTTTCTTTTTTCAAGATCTCCTAGAACAATACATGTTGGATGTCATGCATTGTGAGAAAAATTTATGCAAAAATATTTTGAAGACGTTGCTTTCAATGAACGATAGCTAAGCAATTATGTAGATGTCAAGGATCTAGGAATTTGTGAAAAAATCAGGTTGCAGGCGCCAAGGCAATGCAATGATGATTTCTACATGCCACATGCACCTTACATCTTGACCACGCAGGAACAAGCTGAGTTCATAGCCATAGTGTGCAATGTACACAATTACACACCCTCACAAACTATATCAATGCAATTTACAAACGCGATAGGGATGACAAACTATAAAACATGTAAACACATGACTACCACGTACTCATGCAACAAATAAGACACACCAAAATCAATTGCCTTAGAAGTGTTTATTTTATTTCCAATAGTACTAGGTCATGCAAATTCCACAATTGAGAGAATGTACAGGTCCATGGCAAAGGTGGTGCTTCCGATGTTTGTATGTCTGAATGTCTCCATCGCCTTTGTCTTTTTTTGTAAAATTAATGTAGTGTCTCTCTACAATTGCGCGTACCCTACACCCTTCTTCAAAGCACAAATTTTTACTGATTTCTAAGTATACCATATATAGTTTATTGTAAAAGTGCTTGTAGGGACGGAACATACTGTCAAGGACATCAGTGACGACATTGCATTGGCCCGCACTTGATAGTACCGTCTTCTTTG
Source organism: Rhytidiadelphus loreus (assembly GCA_947034895.1). NCBI lineage: Eukaryota > Viridiplantae > Streptophyta > Bryopsida > Hypnales > Hylocomiaceae > Rhytidiadelphus > Rhytidiadelphus loreus. The sequence goes on along the minus strand of OX344761.1, from coordinate 46,706,489 downwards.
GCGGCAGTGCAATCATATGCCAAGATTTGGCATACACAAGAGTGTCCTATGAAAGACCTTCAGAGGCAGCCAATGCCATTTGCGCAGTGACAAATTTCTTTGTCAATGTCTAGGTGCATTTGGAAATGTCTATGTGAACATCAAGATGGATAGTTAACTAATGCTCTTGCATCTATTTTGTTGTAGATTCTACCGGTGGTGGTTTGAAACATTTTGGATGACAACGTGCGGTTGTCAATCATAAAAATCAACACTCAAAGTGTTCCAATGACTTTGTGACAAGGAAGTAAAGGAGACAGACAAAGACATTGTCATGCAGAATGTAATCATGACAACTTGTCTCCTGGAGAAGGAGTTTCCTACAACTTTCTTGAACATTATAACACATTTGCCAGTGCATCTCGTGGAGCAGTTGTTTGTTTGTGGCCCAGTGCATTGTCGGTGGATGTATCCTATCGAGCGGTATATGAAGACATTGAAGGACTATGTTCGCACGTACGCACGCCCAAAAGGCAGCATAGCTGAGGGATATAGAAATGAAGACACACTTGACTTCTGCACAGAGTACATGAAAGATTATGAAGGAACAGTGGAACGAGTGTGGGATGTTGAAGAGGACGCCATCATGAACAATGAAGTGATCCATTCCAGGGCACCTGAACCGCGGAGAATGTTAGATGAAGTGCGCAAGCATGCACATGCATTTGTCATCGATAACGCACCATGCTTGGAAACTTGGAGACAGTGAGTAACATAGAATTGTGTAGCTTTAATGTCCAAAAGAAGAAGTCATGAACTTCCATGCATGTTTTTGCATTTTTTCTTGAACACACTATCCATAAAAGTGCCATGCACCATTATTGGTGGATGGTATGTAAATGACGGCAACATACCATTTTGATTGTTCAGGGAATATATGGAAGGCAGAACCCAGAGGTGGGAGCAGCGGCAATCTTTTCGTCAACAATGTAGGCGCTCACATCCAAGAAGACATGTTCGGTATCCTGAAGAACTAAATGACTTCCCACCTTTCACGGAGTGGTTGACATCTGCAATGACAAGTGCTCAACATTCTGGACATCACGTCCAGCAGGATGTTCTCTAGTACACGCAACCTCTAGAACAAGATGCAACATCACACCATCAAATGTATTGTCACGGAAAGCATCTTCACATCCGTAGTTGTGAGGCGAGCTTGTTCACACGGGACTCAGCTATGGTAGCAAGTTTTTCCCATCAACTTCAATGGGGCCTTCACAACGGCCGGACTGTAGAAGCCACACAAGAGTATGTGGGGTACATTGAAGAAATATTAGTTCTAGATTATAGAAACCATTGTGTCACAGTGCTCTTATGTGATTGGGTAAGGGGTACATGCGACGCACGGCAACCAAGTATAGAGAGAGATCCATATCGCTTCAGCATTGCAAACTTCAATCACATGGATGGGCAGGTCCATGCTAATTCATTTGCCTTTCCTCTACATTGCCAACAGGTTTTCTTCTCTAATGATCCACATCGTCCTGAGTGGAAGGTGGTGTGCCGCACAGATGTTAGGGGTAGACGTACAACGCAACAAGGCGCTGATGTCATGCCAAAGATGCTCGTAGTGCGCAACGATGACGACTTCGAGGCACTACAACCAATAGCAAGAGAGGCAGATCCAATATGACATCCGAGGGAAGACATGGAAGACTTCTCTGACATGTTTGATGACAATGTCGTGTCAGAGGATGAAAGGTAGTGCAGTGCGGACTGCCTGGAACAGGTGACTGAGGCATGAAAAGGACGTCCATAACGACGTCTGCAAGATGTAGGGCACTGTCGACCATGATGTCTACTACGGTTTTTGTTGCCCAATTTACTGTGAGTCCTGTGACTAACTATTGGTAGGCAACCATTCTCTACAGGAATACCAGACATGCACGCACCGTTCTTGAGCTCAGTGTACAACTTCTATTGCCCTGAATGTTGAAAAGCATGTATGGTAAAAAATGTGTTGCATTCTCAGTCCTCGGGCACCGCATGCACTATTTAGATTTCTTGCAATGATTTTGTATGAAGTGCATGCATCTTGGTACATTAATGTGTAGTACAGGGAATGAGCATTGTATATTTGTTTGCTTGAATTGAACGGTGCATGTCATTCATTTAAATAGCTTGAACTTAGTCTACAGGTACAGTGCTTGAAGTGCTGAAAGTGTTTCAGATACAAATGAAATGTTGAAGACGCTTGTGCATAGCAAAGCAACCACTAAACAGATAATGTAATCGAATTATGTCATTGTTAGGAAGTAATCCGTTGTTCATTTACTTCGTTGTTCAGGTTGCTCACTCTTCACCAAACTAATAGAAGAACTATGCCGCAAAGAAAACAGTGTAGTACTGGAAGATAACGATGTCAGAATGAAACCAACGTATTTATGGGGAATTTCGTTAAAATGGCGGTATTCCGAATGCCATTTGTACATGAAGGTCCGGAAAGGTGGTTTAGGATGTGTGCTATGTAGCTAGTTGGATGTGATGGTGGGGGGCAACAAAGTGACCCCAATGCACGAGAAGATGCATTTCTGCGTACTAGGAGATGAAGGAAAGACAATGGGCACAAATCTAGTTCGCAAAAGGCATGCAAAACGAACGGGGAGATGGTGGAATATTCCTGGAATCTTTGGAACCGCAGGCTTTCTGTCGTCGCCTCCTCAAATGGAAGGGGGGGGCATCAGGGGTAGGGGTCAGGAACCCACGATGGACAATTCGGCGTGATCATTCATGAACGCAGGATCAACAAATATTGCACAAAGAGAACTCAAAATAAGACTCCTTCAAATGGACGAGACCCCCCCAAAACGAAACGCATCATTTAATATTTCTCCTCAAAGAAAATGGTCGTTACAAAAATCGGCCAGCATGCACGCCACGCTTCCTAGAGTCTACCAAGGACCTCAACAATGCAATCTCAAGCACGAGTCCAAAACTACATGGATTGCCATTGACCGCTCACCGTTGACTACATTATATGTCAAACGCCGTCACTCGGCCAAAACGCATGGTAGCTGAGCGCGCATCAAAGATACAGCTTCCAACATCCCTCTCCAGCAAAGCCCATCATAATTATTCTTCAAAAGTTAGTGTACCTCTTCCTCTGCAATGCGACGCAAATTGTCCACCGCAAATTGCATTTGTTGACGCGGCGCAATGAAGCTCTTCCCGTCATTCTTCTTCGGTTTCCACGAGGCCATAATACTGTCCGTGGATACGTAGTCCGCTTGGCTCGCCCTACGGTCAATCTTCCATCTGAAATTGGACTTCGTGTTCCACCCGGCGTACAACCGCGCGGTGTCTTTCGAGGTGCCGCACGGGATGTACCATTGCACCAAAACTTCACGGAAGTGGACTCCCACGGGATCGAATTGAAGATTCTCCACGGCCCTACCAAGCCACACCGGATCCTCGCAATCCAAGCCCGGCCTCACAAACACATAGAAGCCTTCGCGCAGATCAGTGGCCACGTTGTACGTTGGCGGGGGCCTCCCCTCCAGAGTGCCGATGTAAGGGTCTTCCGCCTCGTGCTCCTCCCGCGTCCGGCCGTCTTGTATGAAGTCCGTCGTGAAATCCCTAGGTTGTCGAGTCTGAGGCCAAAACCCCTGCTGCAACTCATCAGAGTCGCGAGGGTCTTCTTCCGCTCCGTCACGCAGCGCATTTCTCACGCCGCTCCAATACGCGACCAAATAGGACATGCGCGCCTTGTACTCCGCCGTCCCGTCTCTGCATACGTCCGTCCAGTGTTGAATGTATCCATTCAGTCCGCGCACGATCTCGGCTTCGCTCGTCATTTTCTTGGGAGACACGCGGAGGGGATCGCCTTGCGGAAGCAGAGGCTTGTGCTCAGCATCTTCCTTCCATAACCTCAAGCCCGCTTCCGGCAACCAAGGAATGTCTGTACATGCCAGTTTGTATTGCATGATCGGCCAACCGTTGTCGTCCATGAAGAACTTGTATTGCCGGCCGTGCGAGTGGCCCACCAGTTGTTGCTTCTGCATCCCGATGTAAGGTTTCACGTAAGCCTTGAAATCCGGAACTTCTTCGACCAAGTGGGGAATGAAGGGGCCTTGTTCCATTTCCATGTACGACTGCATCAACAACGGTAAAGTGGGATGGTCCTTTTCGCGGAGTTGCATGCTCCAACGCCCGAACGATGCATCCATGTCGTCGTGCGTGTGTCCCACGATCATGAAGGATACAATCACCTCTTTCACGATTCGCCTTGCCACCAAGAGCGACCAAAAACAAAAGACGTACCGATTCTTGTTTTCCCTCCACGAGTTGTCCATTTGAACGTGGAGCACCGGGGGCAATGGTTGGGCTTCGATGGGTTGTGGAGGAACCTCTCCCAAAGAAGCCACACAAATCTCGCTACCCGACAGCAATGCTCGATACAACTCTGTGCTGCCGCCTCCAGCAAACAAAGATCGAGAAGACTTGATGGGAGGGGCTTCCAAATCTCGCAACAACTTGGCGATGGATCCCACGGTGAAGTTGTTGTCGCTCCGAAACACGTCCAAATTGTAATGTGCGTATTTGCCATCCCCATGCCCGTGTGCAAAGATTCCCGTCGCTTTCATGGGCAACTTCATGAGTCCATCGAGTGCCTTCGTTTTTCTCGCCAATGCGGGACACGCTGTTTTCGAATGGTCCATCTTATCGTGCATGATGGATAACAATTGCATGGGTTGCAATTTGGACAACCATCTACTCCGGTAGTAGACATGCCGACAGGCCTCCTGCAGAAACAAGTGCTTCTCGAAACGCTTCTGGATTCGTTCGTAGTCCTCGCACCCAGATGCAAAAGAAGCACGTAATTGCTTCAAGGTGTCGCAAATGCTACATCTTGCAAAGGAATCTCCTCTTCCCTTGATGACGTACTCGGAAAAATGTTTTGTCCGGATCTTACTGAAACAAGATTACGAAAGGGCGGACAACCCGAGTCTGGAGTTGGCCTGCAAATAGTGCCAAGCACATGGTTGTTGGATGAATCATCACAATGGACAAGGACTTTGGATCATTGTCATGAGTAATGCGCAGTGGAGCCAGTGCCTCATTCTCTGAATCTCAAGTGATGCTGTAGGTACGTGGGAAGCTTACCTCGTTCACGGTGACCAACAATTGCCCCCATTCGGTTCCGGCGGGGAGCACTTTGACGCCCACTTTCTCGTCCGTGCGTAAGGTGTGAGACAAATGGGGCATGTGGTCGGCCCTTGCCTCCAATAATGAGCGCAAAGTCTCGATGGCTTGTACAGTTGCATCCCTAGCCTTTATATGGTGGTGGTTTCCGTGCGGAGCGCCTCTGACACCGACCTTGGCCTTGGCTTTGTACCTCTCGAACGTGCGGCGAGTAATGTTGTGCACAACCCTCCAGGCATGCGGACAGATGTCTATGCCTTCTACGGTGACCATTTTCCTCCTTCCGCTTCCCCATGCTTCGTGCAGCGCCCTGTGTACGTCCAAATTCCAGGTGCTCCTGATTTGAAATGACTGCATGTGCATTTTTGTCCGCAGCGCGCGAATGGTGGAAGGAGAGAATTTGCGAGTGCATTCCTTGTCGCAACAAAGTTGCGCGTAGACCTCGGCGATGGACTCATGTGATAGCATCTTGGTCCTTTTGTTCAATGTTGCGGCAGCTCGAGTTCTCCTGTCATAGCGATATTGTCGTCCGCCCGTTCTCTTCCGGTTTCCTTGCAGTTCTTCCTCGATAGCCCGTCGTTTGCGAGCGTGATCATAAACACTGACATACCCTTGTTCACCGTGGTAAAAGACGCGTCGCATAGGCCATCGCAAGCACATGTCGCTGACGCTGTGGTCCCCATTGAGGACCTCGAGCACAACAATGCCGACGTCATCCACGCCCAGCCTGCTGTTACCATCAATGCATGCGTTCGGATTGGCATTGATGATGATGACTTCCGCGAAATCGGTGCCGTCGGCGTGCCTCGCGAGCAGTGCTTTGCCAGACCATGCGTCCCGACCAATGCCCTCACAATCCGGAATGGGAGTGGCGTCCACATCTGCCTGGGCAGGTGCCTCCAAGTCGACGTCTTCCTCTTCACATTCTTGGAACCCTTGCGCATGCCGCGGTCAAGAATCAACTTGGGACGCGGAGCAGAATGCCGAGAGGTGACGCAGGGTCGATGAGTAAGTGGGGTACCTCGTCGCCGTCGGATTCGCTGCCAGAAGCCATACTGGCCCCTCGGAAGTTGTTTCCGGAAACGAAGTCTCCCACTCCACGGAGGGCCCGCACGGGAGCTTCGTAAGTTGTCGCAGGAAGTGGTAAATGCTTCCCCGACGAATTCGATCCGACCGCGCGGTCTGGAAGACAGGATATGCAAATCATTCAGACATCCCGTGTGCATGCATGACATGATACTCATCCGATGGACTGCAACCTTTGTCTTGAAAATGTCATTCATAATTGCCAAGTGCTCTCCAGGATCAGACCGCGCGGTCTGTTCGTGAGGAGCCACGGGAAGACCACTAGAGCAGGAGATGAACCTACGGCAACCGGTACTAGTCAGAATTCGACGGCGTCGAACTCACTGCCAGCCTCCATACTTGCATAGGACGATATCTTCGGCAGTGAACGTGTCGTTCGTTTAGACCGCGCGGTCTAATTCGAGAGGTCTGTGGATTCATAGAAATAAGACCATGCATGTTTCGGAATCCGATGAGCGGAACCTCCCGGAGTAGTAACTTCCTCGGAACATTTTAGACCGCGCGGTCTGAACTGTTGTCCGAACTACTCGGATCTAGTCCTTCCAAGTAGAGGTAACATGGAGCATTTCAGAGCGCATGGTCTGGAATGAGAATCCAGAATTTCGACAAATGCTGTACGAGCAGGAAACAGTTGTCATCGCTTGGACATAAATGAAAATCCGATGTTGGAACACGAGGTGAGGTATCAAACATTTCAGACCGCGCGGTCTGGAATGAGTGGGGGGTGCAGTTTCAGGATATCAAATCCTCCGTCTCAAAACGTTTCAGACCGCGCGGTCAAAAACAAAAAGGCCTCACTCGTAAGGTGACTTCCAACCTCAATGTGTTCACACCGTGCAACGTGAATAAGTCGGTGTACAGACGTACCTAATAAAACGGAGCATCTAGGTAACTAATGTGCAGTCAGGGAGGTAACACAAATGACGATGAACTGTTGTCCAGAATGCCAACCAATCGAAAGGCAATTCCACAGGGGAAGAGTGGATAATATAACAATGACAGCCAAACACAATTGATATTCTAGAAATCCAGAATGGTATTCCTAGTTGCAATGCCGGTATTCCAATGTAATGGCACCACATTCCATTAAAATGGCACTGAATTCGCGAGACAAGAACACTACATTCCGGAAAAATGACAAGCTTGCCCGCCATTCTCGCAAAATGGACCCAATGAGCATAATTGAACAACCGATCACAATTCTTGAAATCGGGGTACACCCGAAACTGAATGAGGTAAGCCACAAATTAAATGCATGCACGCGGAGAATGACTTACATTTGCAATGGACAATATAACATTGAATGGAATGAAATCGAGCATTCATTTGGCATTGACAACAGATCAAACATCCATGAAATTGCAAGTACTTGATTTGAATTCGGAAAACACCTTTGCATCCATCTCATCCGAAATCAGTAGGATTCGATGAGGCCGAGCCTTCCATTCCGACCATGCAAGTCACACTACGCAAAGGAACGAACCCTACATTCTCCGACTAGGAAGCGAAATCAAACACGGAGACGTCTTCGTACCTGAAAGGGAGGCGGTCCGACGTGATCTTCCGACTCAAGGCACCGACAAGCGGCAACGCAGCAACTCACGAGCGGCAACGCAGCGATCCAAAATTCGCCCCAAACGCGTGTCTACGGAGCTCACGCGAGAACGACGACGGGAGGAAGACATGCAGCGACGGAGCCCGCAGGAGAACGGCGACGGGAGGGAGACATGCGGCAGACGAAGCCGGCGACCTAGAGTGCTAAACTTCCTTCATTTAATGCGCTCGGCGGCCAGCACATAAAAGCCCATGGGGCCCACTTGGAAGCCCGTTCGTTGTATACCTTTTTGCACCTAAGTATGCTGCAGGTAGGTGATGACGTAGAATTCGGAAATCAAATAACACAAGAAGAACAAAGTTCACATTATGAAAAAATAAACATGTGCGCAAACATTGACATATACATCATATATATTGTGACCACACTTTATATTCTAATTTCAATTTCAGTTTGGGAGTATTAGTTCTGAATTGTCGAATGGACGAAAGAGGGGGATAAAATAGGAGAATCCTATTCCGATTTGCTTCATTTCCGAGGCATTCAAAACTGGATCGGGCACGAAAAATTAAAGAAGGATCACAATTAAAGGGAGAACTGAACCCGGCCATGCATAGACTTGTTCTAAATTGGATTTGAACTATGTGAACCCCAACGGGGACCTGGTTCGACGACCGATTCGAACAATGTCCACTGGGATATTGGAACAACTGCATTCAGAACTCAGTCACGAAAGTCATTTCCCAAAAACATGCTCACAAAACTAGAAAGTGAACATTCACAGTTCAGACCGCGCGGTTTGAACTATGAAAACGGCAGAACTTGAGAAATTCCTGCACGACAGGGACTGGACGTCTTCACAGGAATCCAGTCATAGAAATTTGTCATCTTCCAAACGAGGCCTTCTGCTTGACCTCGGAGTGTCCTTTCATATCGACAGGTTTGCATTTCAGACCCCGCAGTCTCAAATGTGAAAGTCACGGACCTCGCGGAAATCGAACGAGGTGAAGGTGTACTGAAATTCAATCTAATAGGCACTCTACATGTCATTGAATAATCACGAATCAGAATTACGAACTCAAATAGAAAGGGAATGATACCTTTGGAAGCTCCAAGGGGAACAATAATTTGATTTCATGTAAATTATTGAAAAAACACGCGACCACGGCAATGCAATGCATTCAATTTCATTTCAAAGAAAATGTCGTTGAAAGTCAGGAATTAGTCAAAGTGGAATGGAACAAGAATTACTAATAGTACAACACATTCATTTGTCCATCGAGCTCTGTCAATGGCTCGGGCTTCAAAATACGAGAGAAGCGACAAATACAAGAGAATCATGGGACGTACAGTAGGGTCATCTACAGAAAACTCGTGTGATACTCTCCCATTTAATATAGTTTAAGGGAAACTCGTGTAAGTGGCAGCGCATTGCAAACGGATGCAAGCCTTGTACCTTCGAGGATACTTCACCTGGGATTCTCGGGCGAACTTCAAGGCGGCGTCCAAAGTAGTTGGGCGCAACAAGGTAGCGGCGTTCATTTCAACTTGCACTGCATTTCGCAACATCGACACAAGGGAGGTGGACGGCCGGGTGGGAAGAAGGCGGCACAAACTCAAGCACGGAGGACGGTGGGAAGAAGGCGAACATCCAAACGTGGAAGAGGAGGGCAGTTTCGCGACACTCTTCATAAGGTAAAACATATTTCAATTGTTTCCATTCTTGCTTTCTTGGGATTGCGCTAGTCAAAACCGATCAACTCAAGAAATGGACATTGTCAATGGATTGATTTCAGTCAAGATGACACGCAAATGCATGCAAGTCTCAAGAGTTCTATTTCCATCCACTGCACGATGTCATAGAGAACATGTTTTCGGTTTAGGAATTATAGGAGTCACAAACTGCGCAAAGAGAGAATGCTTTCTCCTAGTACGCGCTTTCATGGAGCCTATTGTAGGAAATAAATAATACACTTCATGTTTCACTCGCCGCTTAGTAACTACGTGACTGTATGGTCAATTTCGTTAAACTTTGAACTTTGAACTTTGTAGATGTCAATGGATCATGGCTCCGCTCCCTACTGACTTGCAATACTTGTCATTTCCGAAGTGGGATTCAAAAGGTACCTCCCTTTGCTCCAAATTATACAACTAAAGCATACAAGTTTCTTGGATTTGGGGGTAGGTGCACATTCGACGAGGCTCAATGGCAGACTCACGTTTCAGCAAGTGCTCCCACAACCTCAAAACTATACTTGACCATCAAAACTTCGGGTACGTTGAACTGACTTCAAGTTGTTGCTTTCCAAGCATTGTGTTCATTGAAAGCCATCACGGCCATTATGATAATCCCATTCGACTAGCGAGGTTTAGCAACCAGGTTTCGCAAATCTACAAGTTTCTGCAGATCAGACCGCGCGGTCCGAAATCCACAACTGTCCTAGATTTCGGAAAACTGGATCACAAGTGGATGGAAGAAAGTTACAATTCACACGGACGGGATTGTCACACTTCAGACCACGCGGTCTGAAGTTAGTCGAAGTCCACGACTTAGGAAATCCAAGACGCTGTAGGGCCTGTCAATCACTTTTACGATTCTCCCATAGTCCTAGATTTAGGAAAACGAGATGACATGCTTCCTAGAAGTCCGAAAACTAAAATTGACACGAACGGGACTCACGGACTTCAGACCGCGCGGTCTGGAGCCCGAGACTGCGGAATTCCATGACGATAGTGACCTTCCCTTCGTCGCTTCACGCCAACTGTCGAAGATTTGAGAAAGCTGTCCAACAGCAGAAAATTTCAATGACGCAACCTCCACAGTTCAGACCGCGCGGTCTGAACTCGGTACAACTCACTCAGGAAGCCGGACACTTCGAAATGCGGTCTTCGGAAATGGTCCACAAAAACCCGCCATTTTCACGAAATTAAAGTAGAATCTGATGCTCGTGTGCTTGCCCATGTATTCTGGAAATGACCATTACTGCTGACATCAATCTTTGCGAATTCCAATTGGAATGATTTCCCAAACAGAGCTCAAGATTTCTGGCAAGGATACAAACTGTACTGCTTTGCCCATTATTCTCACTGTGATACATCTAAGGGGTTGTTCCAAGACAGCAAGATGGGTGAGTGCTATATGGACCATGTTGGGCTTCGTGCATTTGTATGTTGCATTCAATTCAAATCATTTATTTTTTAAATGGCGTGCTCGTGAATACCACTTCGGACAACATTGATGGCTTCCTTTCTGTAGGTCAAGTTATGTATGCGTTGCAAAACACAATGGAAGTGGCATGGGGTGCACTATTTGATGCAGCGATTCGGGATGTGTGGGTCATGATGGAGGAGTATGTCCACATCCGCCATGGCAAGGACTGCAAGAACCTCAGGTGACCACTCCATGTCAATCATGTCAGACCCCATTTGGAGCAACAAGTAGTATAGTGGGTTTGTACCATGCAATCATGTTCTTCACTCCAGAATTTCTTTCGTCCTAATCATGCTCAACTGGGGGCTGCGGCGTGACATACAGAGCTCTCATGGAAGAATTCGACGATGCCAACAAGCTATCAACCTCCAAGAATGGTTCCTTATTACTACAACTCATTCAGGTTAGTAGTAAACGCTCGTCCCTACCTACGAATAGCATCTACTAGGAGATAGACAAAGATTAATATGTCCAATGCTACCTTGTCATCGAAGGGACTCCACTCTCAAATTCATGTCAAACTTCGGAAGGGACACAACAATCTTCACCCACTTGGGAAGAAGTCATCCATGATATGCAATGATGTCGGTTAAGTTGGTAAACGAATGTTCTAAATTCATCAAGGTTCAATTGCCAAGTACGTGATACCAATATTGACTCATTGGAATACGTGTTTCCACCACTACTCTCTCAGGATGATGAGCACGGAACCGAACATCTCCACAGAGAGTCGCAAGCCGTTCATGTCGACCTAGATATTTTTGAGCAAGTGCGGGCTCGGCTGAATCAAGCACAAGTGAATCTGGCAAACCTCTCGCCTCAACCTCGCGGGGCTCGACGTCGCAACCGCTGATCGCACTTTTTTGCGAGCTCACTGTATCTATGAGGAATCAGCTCTTGCTGAGTAGCATTGCATGGGGAACAGGTTTTATAGAAAAAAGACATTGCCCTTGTTATATTGCTTCATATTCCGTTCGTAGTCTCTTGTTTTCCTAGAACGAAAGATGTATGCTGTGAATTCCTACTCATGGCAATCATCTATACTGCTTGGTTTTTCACTTCTGGCTTCCAATCCAGATCCTTCCAATGTCAGTTATTTTGGGACTTTATGAATATAAGATTTGTTATGGTGGTCTATATTTGCATCCAGGGTTTCAACTACCTAGGGGGGGTGGCTCTCATATTTCAATACTTAGAATGGGTTGCCTCCGAATGATCCAAAAAAACAAGCCTCTAACTACACACAGTCATTCATTCAGCAACGTTGAATCCTGAGTTTCTTTAAGCTTTAGAATTTTCAAATAATTCTACCTTTTCTTCAGCAATAGTATTGGACTTACAGATGGTGTGTTTCAACAAGCCTCTCAATGAATTGGTCTAATTATATACGAATACAAAGAAATGGCAACTTCAACAAATGTGAGCATATTAGCACCGATCTTCTCAAGCCATAGTTGGGCGGGCCGCAAATGCTCTACATCTATATTTTCCACTTACTAGGATATCTCATAGAATAAATGTCTACTTTTTCATTGGAAATTCAACACATTTTATGTTGTATATTTCATATAATTATGCTTCTTTGCTATATTTCGTTTCCATGGAATTCATCATAGAGTGAAGCTCTCAATCATTTTGTAGTATTGGAACAGTCATGATTACATCGAATTTGTAAATAATCCAAGTTAGATAATGCTGGAGTTCACTTGCAACTCCGGGAAAACTTCAACTTCAGAAGTCTGAAATATAACACTCAGTTTCTCAAGTTGTGAGTGAGCTTTAGAGAAGGTACAGTAAGCTCTGAACTTCACGCACAAAGGTGAGCAAGAAACTTGCATTTAAAAAGCATCGGATGAGACATCTTGCTATGAGATACATGATCAAGTTCATATGTGTGAGAATCATTTAAAAAGCCATGATTTTTTAAATGACAATTGAGTTTGATCATTGAGTGATTGACCTTAGGTGTACCTATTTTTTTTTTTTTTTTGGGTAGTATATATGCTATTCGAAATGTCATGGTTATGAATCAATTGTTTCATTTTCACATAATTAGAAGCAAAATGAACAAGATTTTTGATATAGGGTGATTGCAAGAAACACTTCACGTTTTTTTGGTCCCCTGGACCTTAGATAGCTGGTTTTTTGCTCATAACTTTTGCATCGTGTGTCCATCTTCTATGAAACTTGAAATGAAGGTACATGTGGTAGTTTCAGATGTTGAGTACTTTTTAAGGCTTTTTTTTATAGTTATTCTACTATTTTTAAATTGCCCCCGATTGGATGTCTACCATGGCCATTTTGAAGGGTTTTAGCACTATTTTCCACCCAAAAATACGAATTTGAAGCTCAAAATTGGTATACTAGAACTTCTACTACAGTTACACAACCTTACCAAAGATTTTCTAAAAATAGATAATTTTCCATCTGCCACATGTGCTCAAAGTGCACTACCTTTGCGCAAGTGTAGAGAACACAATTTTATTTTTCCAATAGTGAAAATTGGTGAAAAGGAGTATCTATAAGTTAGAAAAAATAGATTTTTTTTTTAATTTTTTTAATTTTTTTACTGTTTCTTAAGAATTAAATTTCAAACTGTCTATTTTCTTGCATTTTTCAACCCTCTTTGACCGTGCATAACTCTTAGAGAATAAAAAATTTAGGTCTGAATTTTTGCACATACCATTTTTTTAATGCTGTACACATTATCCATATTTTGTGTACCATTTTCAAAGTACCTAGTTCGAACCACAAAAGTGACATCTAGGATAGGTATAGATTTCAACAATCTTGAATTTATATAGATTTCAGAAATCTAGGATCTCTATAGATTTCAAGCGGTGTATTTTGAACTACAGAAGTGCCATCTATGACTCATGTAGATTTCAGACATTTAAAAATGATGAAGTTCGAAGAAATCTAGGTGCGAATCTAGGACATTTGAACATTTTAGACTACCCGGTCGAAATTGAAAAAATTGTCAAAGTTAGCGGTGCTAGTTTGTGAGCCTGCGAGCATGATGAGATTTGAAGCAGTGAGCAAGATTTTGCGAGCGTTAAGTTCAAAAATTTAAAGAAGTACTAAAAAATTAAAAATATTGCTAAAAATAAAAATCCATCTGAAATTTTTGATCAAAATCTTCTATTTTTAGTGGATTATCGTATCTATTACTATAGACCTATTGCCGTGAACCTATTACCGTGGTTTTGTAGAATTCAAATGAAAATCAAAATTTCCAATGTTTCTTAAAATATTAGAAGTAGAAATTATAACAATCATGAACTCAATTGATGTGAAAGATGAATGGAGATGGAAATAAGTTCATATAGAATAATGATTGATTACGATCTTATAGCAACAAGGGTCCTCTTAGGATTGAATGGTTGATGGGAGGGTACTAATAATTTTCTCTTAATGCACTGTTGTTAGACTTGTTTCGATTTTAGAAAAAAAACATGGTTGATAATAATTATTTTTATATCTAATGATCTTTATCACATTGAATTTTATTTTCGTTGAACATTGTCTTATAGCATCATGGATCTTCTCCAAGTCAATGAAAGGGTATCAATACTTCCGTCTTGATTTGTAAGTCTGTAGACTTGTTTAGATTTTCGAAACAAAAATTTGTTCATAACAAATAATTCATTATATATAGAAATAGCTTAGGTGAAGCAAATTTCATTTTTGTTGGTCACTATTTTGTAGTAGCATGGATCTTCTTAGGGCTGATGGAAGGTATTTGTACGTTTGTCTTAATGAGTGTATAACTGAGCTTGTTCAAAATTTGAAAGAAAATTTTTGGTTTATTGTCGTATGTGCTATTTAAAATATCATGGTTATAAATCAATTGTTTAGCGTTCACATAAAAGCACAATATTCAAAATTCCTAGGTGTCAATAATATTTGAGCTACTAACAATGTCATGAACCCCTATAAGGTCTTAGTTAGTATAGATCCATTTTTCAAATCGTCAAGGTGTGATATAAATTGCAATTTTTTCTTTTCTATGATGGAATCTCATTGTGTGTAGAATTTGTTAATGTAAAAGTCTAAGTCTGTAACGATTTGAAATTATTGTTCCATCTTCAAAAGATAGACTAAGTGAAGAAATTAATATCAAATATCAAATATGATTCAAATGTCTACTTCAGCCTACATTTCATTCTTGAAATAGGATTATATATCAAATAGGGTATTGGAAAATCTCTTGATTTAAAAAAAATAGGAGATATGAATGCAATGGTGAATAAAATCGAAGAAGAGAAGAAATTAATTTGTGCATCATGGTATATTAATAGAATTGTGTAAGTTTCAATTTTCATAAATGAAAGAACAGTGACAAGTTTAGAGAGCAAGCCATGTTGCATTCTTTGATATCCCAAATAGACTCACATAATTGTTGTGAAGTGTAGGAGGAACAACAACTTGGCTAGGTACAATTTCAGACACAGTTTCAGATGTTGGAAATTGAGAAGAGTTGGTACATTGATCTAAGTTAAAATACCTCCACTTCTAGAATAGCAACAACGAAACACAATAATTCAAACAAACAAATCAAGATAACAAAATCCCAAATTTAATAAACCATCCTAGTAAGTTCGTTATATTTCTAAGTACCTAGTATTGTGTTTTCAAATTATATATCAAGTATTTTTGGATTTAGTTCACAAGAAATATGATAGTTGCAAAATTCTAAATTCTTTTTTTTTTGTTTTAGAATAGTGTATTATGAGTGGAAAAATATGTAACTATTTATGAACAGGATTGAGTACCAATTCTTCACGGTCACATTTTGTGTTCTTTTTATCGCAGACGCTGAAGTGATTATAACATGGTTGCTTGACCATTAAATGGGATTATACAATACATGGAGGAAATGAAGCTCTAACCCTGCTAGCGCCAAGCATTAGTTGGCGGATGGACAAGTCAGTGGTGTAATATATGCTTTCATTGACCAAATCCCCCAACCTGTTGCTTTATCGGGGTAAGTACCCAAACACTCAAAGTTTGGGATTTTCTTTTTACATAAAAGCTAGTTATGTACATCCAATTGTACCGAAAGATGACCAAATGAATTTGATTCTCCGAAGGATCCCTAGAAGTGCCATATCATTTGAATATTGCGAATAATTGAATAAGTACTTTAGAAATCAAAGTGACCACGTTTTGGTCACTAAGGAAGTTAACCCTTTAGTGACCGTGGTTGATTTGAGGGGCGGGCCTAGTTTTTCTAGAAACTGAATTTTGTGTCCATTGCAAAGATGCAGTCTTATATCAAACCGTACAAGGTGTTTCCATAAGGGAGATTCTTCAACCTAACAAAATATGAAACTCATCCAACGGTACAAATTGCTATAAATGAGGTAGGAGGTTCACAAATCAACCAATTCAAGGCTAAAATTGAAATTTGGGAAGTGAAACATTTTTAAATATTTTGTAGTAAATTTCCCTCAACAGACAAGTAGAATAGACATCTAACCGAAGTCACTTCCTATTTTTTCAAGCTTTATAAAATTAGTTACAAATTCTTGAAGTTCACAAAAAATGGTCATCAAAACAAAACCCCTTCTAAAATGGGTACATTGAAATGTACCTCTAAATCATGTTTGCTTCTAGAGCCTTGCTGGAGTTTGAGTTGCTTTCCTTAATTCTCAAAAATCAATGCCTTAAATGACCCTTTACAATTTATGCTACATAAATACCGATGCATAAGTTTATTGTGGACATTTATGAGGTTACAAAGCAACCCTGATGCCTTTTGTATTTTTTGTATTTTGGTTGAAGATTTCCCGTGTGAGTTGGTAAATACCTCGATCTTCTGAAGTACATTTTAAATGATTGATTAAGAATAAGTAGAACTCCTAATCCTCTCCAATTAAGCAAATTCTTCCCCCTTCCATAACTAAGCATAATATACATGTTGTAATCGTTGATTTAATTTGTAGGCAGTGCACGAGTGCATGATCGTTGTGAGATTTGAATAAGAGTTAATGTACATATGGCCTATTTTGAGTATGTTGCCAGTCCCTTTCATGTTTGTCCATCAGTGCCAAGTGCAAATGATCCAAATATTTTGGAAGTTCATTTTAGCATTCGAAATCCAATTTTGGAAATGATTGATTATGATTTTGATGTTCCTAATTTTTTTCCATGCCCATCCCAAATCTTTATTTTCTAGGATTGAGGATTCATAGAAACGTGCCTCAAATATCCTAGAGCTTGTTCAATATTGTACAATTTCCAAGAATTTAGGAAAAAGGGCTTTTGGGTGAATTGATTGAAAAAACTAGGGTTGATTTAAGGTCGACAATGTGTGTTCTAAGAGCACCCCTCTTCTTCAAACCACCCCTATTTTTAAGTGCAAAATAGAGATGGGGTGATTCTTCAACGAAGCATTGAGCTTTATCAATTGAATTCATCGCCTGGAGGAAAAATTATTTTTGTATTGCAAGAGTGAATCATTGTCTTAGATTTCCTCACATTTCTGTACAAGTTGCAAGTGGACGTATTTTGGGAGACCTATGTCTACGAGTACGTGCTTATATCTTCTATCTTTGCTAATTTATAAGTAATTCAAAAACGCTTAGAAAAATACGAAACTACTTGTGTTAGGTTGCACATGTATTTTTCTTTTTGTGAACAACTCCATTTTTTTATTTCTTTCCACGGATGCGTATGGAAAAAGGCAGAGCTGCCCTTCACTGGTCCCTTTTAAGCTTGCTTTTAAGTCTCATTCTTTTAACCCTAAATTGATGCTTAATCATGATTTCTTTGGGGCAGCTTTGTGTGGTGTGTGCAGGTTCGTGGGAGGCTCGGGTGTGCTTCGTGAGGCGCGTGCAGGTTCGGAGGAGCTCCGTACCAACTTGGCGGCTCGATGCAAGTTCGGGTTAGGTTCGGTTATCGGGAGGTTCGGTTGGTCGTCTTCTCCGTGGGCCAGGGTTTCGCTCCAGTTTGCTGCCATTTCTCGTGTTTGTCTTCCTGTTGCGCCTTCTTTGAATTTTGTTTGTTGCTGCTCTTTCTTCTGTAAAATCTAGTCCTTGCGCCTCCATTTTGCCTTCCTTCCTTCCACAGTTTCCCTCCTCTACATCTAGTATCACATATCGCATTGATTTCGCGTTTGAAGCAGTCGGTGACTGAGGCATTCGTCGGGGCGTTCGTTGAGGAGTTCGGTGGGGCGGGGCGTGTTTGCTGAGGAGTTTGGTGGGGTGATGCGTGTTTGTTGAATTTCTGCAGCTGTTACCTTGTCAACTGCTGAAGGTATGGTTTTCTATATCGTCTTCAGATTCATGTGTCGTTTTGATCATTCGAAAGTTCCGTATGGTCTACTAGTTTTTTTTCTTGACGTGTTAGAACCTTTCTCTTGCCTTTGCACATGACACTCTTATGCTTAGCATTTCTTCGAGTCACTCATAACTTACAAGCCGACCCAATAGGAACAAAAATTATGGATTGTGTTCTGATAGCATAGTATCATATGATGTAACGTTAGTAGTAGTGTATGGGTTTGTGTTTGATGTGTTGATTGCAGTCAATACTGTGTCTCTACTTGTTGCGTAGTTTTCCAGTGACATTATGTCTCTACTGGTTGCGTAGTTTTCCATTGACATTGTGTCTGTACTGGTTGCGTAGTTTCCCATTTATATTCTCATGCTTGCATTGCTCGTGTGTTCAATTGTCATGTTTGCAGTTTGTGATTTCAAATTGTCATGCCTTGCAGAGTTTGTGATTTCAATTGTCATCCTGGCATTGTCTATTGCAGGGAACGCGAAGAACGCCGAATTCAGTTTGCTTTCATTGGCGTCACGACATTGGAGTAGGATTTGCAATCGTGCTTCCACAGCAATTTGAGGTGCGCAATTGAGGTAAGCTGCCTGCAAATCCTACGCCAAACTCGTGAATCTTGCGGAAATTTAGAAGAGGCACTTGTAACCGCGCAGTGTATGTAGCGACAGCCATGGTTCAGACCGCGCGGTCTAAAGTGTTCTAGCGTCCCCGAAATGGACCGGAGTTGTCGACGTAGTAATTTCTGAGAACATTAGGTATAACAGTTTCAGACCGCGTGGTCTGAAGTGATGAACCGTCCCGAAAATGACCTGGACTAAATGCAGATCAAATCTGTCAAGTTAGTTTAGATACAGATTCAGACCGCGCAGTCTGAAGTGATGCAAGGCTCCGAAAATGTCCTGGACAAACTGCTGATCAAATTATGTCACGATATTCTAGATATAGGATCAGACCGCGCGGTCAAAAGTGATAAAACGTCTACAGAATGTTAAGGACGAATTGCTGATCAAATTAGTCCATGTTGCTCTAGATACTGGTTCAGACCGCGCGGTCTGAATTGGTCCCCCGGCCATAAAATAGATGGGAACGGTTCGTTTAAACCGGGCGACCAGAAGATTTCCTCAGTGGTAAATGCGATCATGTCATGTTGTCAAGACTGATCCATTACCGACGCCTCTAATTATGTAGACCCATTGCCATGGGGTCTGCACTATATCAATGGGCACGTCTGAGTAATAACCGAATGTTGGTAGATTCAGATCGTGCGGTCTAAACCATACCCAAATATGCATCTCGAATAGAAGGCCTCTCCATGTTCATCTAATCACGCACCATGAATGAGCAATACACATGGATCACTCAGCCTCCTAGAAACCTAACACTTTTAGTATTGTAGGATCGATTCAAGAGTGATTGGATACAAAGTAAAAGGAACTAGACGCCACGATGGCTGGTAGCATTGTGCAGAGCCTCCAAAGGAGTAAATCAGACTGCGCGGTCAGATCCTCGACGGATGACGAATAAAGGACCTACACCAATCCCTGCCCAAGATAACAGAAGTAATGGTTGTCGACCCTGCGATCAATATCTGTTAATTCTCGCCGCATACGTGGTAGACTAAGGAATGACAGGATCAGACCGCGCGGTCCGATCTAATAGATGAAGGACTGTTCCAGGTGATGGGCGAGACGAGATTAATGTCGTTCGTAGGGTCCCTCAGCGAGGAGCATCGTCATCAGCCGAATAGAAAGGGAAGGCGTTTTAGACTGCGCGGTCTGATTTGAAATACTGCTTGTGGACAGTGGCATGGAGTCATTCCTGGAGAGCAGTCTGCCGCTTGCGAGCTACTTGAGGCTCATCTCGCCTGACCGAATCCACGAGTCCTGGATGCTGCACATCGAAAAGAAATTCCCCTTGGAGTTCGTCGCGTCCAAGTCATTGTGGACGATTGAACTCAATTTCCTGATGGGCTCCCCCATCTTCAATCTGGAGCTGGGATTCACGAAGACGGGGGATCCTCGATGGAAATCCTTCTCCACTTTGGTACTCGTGAATGTCCATGTGATGAGGGAGGCTATTCTCGTCAACGTGGTCAATGCCAGTAATAATGCATTCGGAGTCATCGCCATCCGTGTAGAAAATGAGATGACCTTCTGTAGCAAACGCCTCATGAAGAATTACGCGTCCGTCCCTCGTGCATATCAACTCTTGATGGCCGAAACCCAATCGCACTACGAAGCCGTCTCTAGTGACTTCCACGAGACCGGAAAGGTAGCCAACTCGTACGTCGCCAAAGTGTTTGCCATTCACAACAAATCACTGAGTGTGCCGCCCTTGAACGTCTGCCAGGGTGAAGGAAGTCGACCAATGGCTTCGCCAGAGGGGTCTGCCAAGAATGTCGCCAAGGCGTCGGGAGCGGGAACGCGCAGCCGGCCCCCCCCTACGTTGGCCCTTGCTGGTGCATCCGAGCGTACCGACCCACTTCCATCGGCGCGTGGACCCATCCAACGACCGCCACAGGCGACTCAGTCGGCAGCCCGAGCCACCACAGCGCCGACTTCTCGGTCTAAACAGAAGGCCGTGAAACGGAAGTCAGCGGGCCCGCCCGTGGCGACGCAAGCATCCTCGAAAGAAGATGCGGGGCGCTGGGTCCGGACGAGACGCGTGGCCGAGGAATCGCATGGCACCCCCAGCTCATCGACCCACGAGGCCAACACGGAACCGGCAGAGGTGTCCGAGGAAGAGGCGCAGAAGATTGCGATCAAGAAGGTGAACGGGAAGTGGACCAAGAATCCACGAACCCTGCCCTTCGATGCCGACGCCGTCCCGGCTAGCGTGTCCGTGCCCGCGGAGTACAAGCGCAATCCGCGACGCAGCGTCGAGTTGGAAACGCGGACGCGCCTCAAGGCCGAAGCGGCGGCCAATAAGGTGTTCAAGGAACTGTCCTCGTACATGTACATATTCGGTCGGGGACAGTACTTCGAGTTGGACATGGTCGACATGGTGAATGCCCAGGAGGAGTCGGGAATCATCGTGAGGCCCCTCGAGAATGACGACGTCTTGGCAGTCCTGGACAGGATGGTGAAGGTGAACTACGCCAAGCAAATCCTCACCGTCATGCCGGACACGTGCACCAGACCGACATGCTGGGCGGATTGCTGGAAGGCGCGGCCGTTGCTCATCATCAACGGGCAGCACACCTGGATGGCCGCCAAGGACATCATCTCCGGGAACACTACCGTCGACGATGAGAAGGTCGTCGCCAAAATGCACAGGTGGACGTGCGAAATCGTATGGTCCCAGAACAAGGACCACCTCCACGCGTTGTCCTCCAAGTGCAACAACGGAAACGTCGCGGGCCCGTACCTGTCGTCCCTGCCGGCAACACTTATGCATGTTTGCCACCTCTGGGAAAACGCGGGCAAGCCTGCGCAACATCGGAAGAACGCGAAGGTCATCATTGAAGGGGAGGACCCGAAGGTCTATGAGGTACGCACAACTTCCCTACACATTTCAAACCGCGCAGTTTGAATCCCAGTGATGCAATTCCGTCCCATTCCATATCGGTAGGCTCCCATTGTTCTCGTTAGGGTCGTCACCTTTCTGATTCATGGTCACTTCGGACCGCGCGGTCTGATCCCGCGATATTCAGACCTTGACGCCACTTGGTGTCGTGGATTGTTTGGTGACAGTTCAGACCGCGCGGTCAGATCACGACACATACTCACCGCGCCGATGCGTGTCCAGGATTTCAAGGAGAAGGCGCACCAAAGCTTCGAGGCGGTGGGGAGTGCTAAGCACCGAAACGGGGGGGGGAAGACCTGGGACTTCGACAAGATGGGCGACCGGAAGATCGTCATGGCCTCGAATGCGACCTGGACCAGTTGGCAAGAGGTCTTCTAGAAGCACGAGTCCGGGGCGCTGCACGACATCGACACCGGCGTCCCGTTCAACCAAATTCCGGACGGGAAGGGGGGCTCCAAGATCTACAAGTTCACGGCGATCAATCACAACCAGATGAAGAACCTTCTCGGGATGGATGATGCTGCCGTAGGCGAGCTCGCGAGCAGAATCCTGGAGACGCCGCCCAAGGTCTACCTGAAGAGGCCGACCAGTTGGATGGCGGCCATTCCCTTCGCCCAGTGGTGCACCAACAAGAAGCACAAGGCCGTGCTCATCTTCGAGATGAAGGAGAAGGCCGACGTCCTGGGCATCGACAAGGCCAAAGAGGTGATTTCCCAGGGGGAGGTCGTCCCTAAAGCCTGGCGGGAGTTCAAGGCGCTGCTGTGCATTCGGGGGCACAACATGTGGGCCGCCATGCACATTGGGCAGAAGTGGCTCAGGCACCAATGTGGCTCGGGGAAGAAAACGATGGTTGCTCCCTCGGACGTCGTCGCCATGATCCAGCGACTGCTCACCAACAACGAACGCTGCAACACCATCAAGAGGTGTGCGCGGGCCACGGTCTGCCGGTGGGATCGCGTCAGGAGGGTGTTCGATCCCTTTGTCTACGTGAAGCAGAAGCGCGAATGGGTGGAATACATGGACGGACCCGCCAGCATTCGCTTCTGCGAGGTGGGGATAATGGATTTCCACCTGTTCCCGGCGGTCGGGAATATGGAGATTCACTACACGTACGAGAAAATCATCAAACAAGTCGCGCGGGTCTCCCAAAATACCATGGCCAAGGGGGTCCACACGTGGATGCTCATCATGGGCGCCGAGAGGGTGGTCGGAGTGGAATAGGCGCTCGAGAAATTCTTCCCCGAGCATAACACTCGGCGCATCGTGACGTACGTGTATTCCAAGGGCGAGCCGAACTATTACACCAGGGAGAAGGACAGGGTCATGTACATTCAGCGGACCACGAAGCATTTCACGAACTCCCCACTCGTCAATGTTGAGGAACCGATTCCCTGACTCTCGGCTGCCGAGGACAAGCCTCTGGCGACGGATGACGTCAGGTACAAGACCTGGGAGCTCTGTCGCCACGATAACCCCTGGATCTTGACGAATCGCGAACTGCGGTACGAAGTGTACCTCCACTTCATCGACAAGTTCTGCAGGGACCAGGGAACGGTCATGCTCGTCTTTGCGGGATCCAAGCCCGTCTCCGCGTGCTCGATAAGCTCTCCACTCCTTCCCTTTCTCGCTTCCAATGTAGAGCTCATCTGACCGTCTGAATGCGTCATTTGGAGAATTCATGCCGTGTGCCTTGTTTGGCACTGCAGATGTTGTGTCGGAGCTTCGTCTCCTTCGTGCGCCCCACCGATAAGTGCCTCCTGCGCCAGAGTGTGCACGCTCGAATCGGTACACAGATGTGGCCCGACATCTTGGTGCCGCAGCCGCACACCCTCGACTTCATCTACGACCCCAAGTCTCAGACACGGAGGCTCCAGGACCCCGACCCCGTGGAGAGCGAGTCTTCGGATGATGAAAGAGAGGGCAAGGAGGAATCGCAAGAGGGCGCCCTCAACCTCCGCGATGGAAGCGACTCCGACTCGGAAGTGGAGAAGGAGAAGGACGAGGACGACGAGGACAAGGAAGAGGACAAGGACGACGAAGACAAGGACGAAGATGAAGACGTCGACCGCGCGGGAGGGCGAGACGGCGAAGGCGACAACGTTTCAGACCACGGAGATGCCTCGATGTCCGGCGTCCACTCTGTCCAGAGGGAGACGGATCAGACCGCGCGGTCTGATTCGACGCCAGCCTCCCCGCGGAGCTCGAGTGCGCCGCCGCGCAGGAATCAGACCGCGCGGTCTGATATGCACCCGCACACTCCTCTCTCTCCCTCCAACCTCCCGTCTCCCTCCGCAAACCAACTACTGTCCCCTCCCCCTCCCCCTCCATCTCCTCGCACTCCCTTTGCTTCCCCCCGACCTCAAGATCCGGCCCTACAGTCGGATCCCGTCACCCAATCTTCCGAGGATCGCCGCGCTCCAGTTCTGACCGCGCGGTCTAAAACACGGCCACATGCCTTCCGCGTTCCCACTCCTCGACCGCAAGCGGCTGCAGTGGAGGTGTCCACTCCTGCGGAGGAGTCTCTTCCGCCCCCTCCCCCGAGAATGCTCATTCAGGACCTGCAGGTTGATTTGGTTGCATTGCAGAGACTACTGTCTTCGGCCAGGCAGGCGGAGGTGGCGAGTGTGAGGACCGACCTCGCCACCTCTCCCGCGAATCCTAGTGATGACTCCGTGGAATGTAGGATTTAGGCGTCGCAGGCGATTGTCCAGGAATTGAGGTCCATCCGCGATCCATCCGATCTCAATGGGGATGAGAACATGATGAAGCTGATCGGTGCGCAGGTCAGTGTCGACATCCTGGATTCGGAACTGCCTGCCGCCAGCGCGGGCGAGCTTCTACTCATGGCCCATACGCGCGCCGTGTACCGGCAACTCGCCCTCAAGTCCACGAATACAAAGAGCAGCCCGATCGATCTGGACGAGATGGACAACGGAGACTTGGACAACCGACTGGCCTTGGCAGCAACCAGTAGAGACGAGTACAGCAAGATGGCCAAGGCCGCGGTGGAAGCGACAACATCGGACACGGGGACTTCCTCCGAGGCAGGAGGGACTCCGGCCGCGGTGGACATGGACGCCAAACCCATCCACATGGACGTCAAGGCAGGGATCAACCTCGCATACGTGGAGATGATGCTCGAGCGGGAAAGGCAGAGGCACTCGGGGGCGCTCGACAAGCGCAATGACGCCATCGACAACCTCGTGAGGGATTTAAGGGAGAAGGATCGGGAGCTCAAGAGGGAGAGGGAGGAGAGGGAGCGGGTGGAGGAGGAGAAGAAGGTGAAGTGGAAGGCCAAGAAGGCGCAGAAGGAGAAGGAACTCGCGGAGGAGCGAAGGCTGCAGGCCGAGAAGGAAATGGAGTACAGGAGGGATCGCGAGACGAACACTTTGTTGCTCAAGCAACTGCAGGAGCAGATTCTGGCGAAGCAGGCCGCGCAGACAAGTGCCCCTCCGATGGCTGCGACTCCCATTCCTGTGAGCGAGCTCTACAACGTCTCCGGAGTCTCCACCACGAATTCGATTTCCGCCGCCACAGCCACCGCAGCGTTCGGACTTCGACAGCTGGGTTCAGGAGAGGCTGCAAATATTTCGGTGAGTGTCGTTGACGATCCAGACAGATTCGATGACCTAGCCCTCAGTCAATTTCCGTTTGTGCATGTCGCTGGGCCAGTGCATCGTCCGAGCATCCACGACGATGACCCTTACGACTTGGAAGTCGACTTGGGAGATATGGAGGTCTCCTTCACTAACTTGACCCAGCAGTATGTTCCCTTGTAGGCCCCAATCGCTCCGGCGCTGCCCCCTGCGAGGCACGAGGAGCATGCGCCAGTCGACTCATCCTCCGACGACGTCCAGACTCCCACGGTGGGTAACTCCTCCACATAGCTCCCCATCTTTTGAATTGCGCTTCCAGGTGTGGAAGCTATGTGAGGGTGTTACGTCGGGCCGATCGAAGGTCGTCCCGACGGGTCCACCGTCCATGGAGCGACAGGCCCATAGATGTAGGAGCCCTTTTGGCGAGGCCTGTGACGATTTTAGTTGTACAGACGTGATTTTCAGATTGTTCGTGAAACACTATTCGTAAAGTTTGTACAAACATTGTATTCTATTTGTAATATATCGGTTTCGTTTTTTGGCAATCCGTGTTTTCGGGAATTCGTGGCGTTGAGTGATGTGCAATGTAGAGTGTTGTGCATTGTGCTTTCTATCCCGAGTCCTCTTGGGCAATGTAGTTACGCTCTTGGCAATTGGCATTTGCGGTTCAAGGTGGCCATGCTCTTGGGTTGGGCGAAGAGTCTGCACTGGTACTCCGTCGACCGAGTTGCCCTCCTTGTCCGCCATCGATGGCACTGGAGGCTCCCGCCATTGCTGAAGTCCCCCCTCCGGTCTCTGAGGTGGAACTCCCCCCTCCGCAAGCTGCACAGGTCGTGTCTCCCATCGTCGCGGGTGTCCAGACTCGCGCCGCCACGAGGCGTGCCACCACTCCCGTCGCGGCCACCACTCCTGTTGCAGCCACCACTCCAGATGTAACAAAGGTGAGGCTCGATCTCCTTGCATCCCTCTGCTCACTGCCTCCGTAGCGCTTGCCTAGATAGTTTGTAGGGATCGGACGTGGATCTCGTTTAGAAAGAGGATGATAATGGACAAGGGTTCACGTCTCTGTGTTCAAGCCTCCCACACCTGTTGGGGGGGGGGCGCATTTTCAATTGTGGACTCCCGTTTATTCAATTTTCAAATACTACTTTGAACAAGGGATTTCGCATACGCAGGCCTCGTTGCCGTTGCCTGCGCCGCCGCCTCCCGTTGCTTTGCCCTTGTATAGTTATTTTGTTGTCTTGGAGTTGGAAGGAGTCCTATGCCAAGTTGAGTACGTCGGGCCCCTCGGATCCGGTCGCTCGCCCGCAGCAAGCGCACCATTGGAGGACGATTACGATCCGACGAAATGCCACGTCTTCGGCGAGTTCTCCCTCTCGTGTCGTCCGGAAGTGCGCGAATTCCTCAGAGGCCTGGCGAAGAGGTTTCGCTTGTCTATGTGGACGAGGCTGCCGGCCGTCGTGGCCAATCCCATGATCAATTTCCTCTTCCGCAGCTTGGAGCGCTCGTCCATGCGCGTGCTCACGCTCGAGGACTGCACCTCCATCGTGGAGAGACGATCGTGGCGGTTGTGCAAGTGTAGGCCCCCCCCACACCTCCCCTCGTTGCCTTGTTCGGCGCACCCCTACCAACCCGAGTGGGATACCGACGTGGACGAGGACACGTACGTTCAGTTCCCCGACCATTCCGAGGGGAGGCTGAGGCTCAAGGTTCTGCACAAGGCCGTCTGGGATGGAGATAGGTTCAAATCCGGCACGTTCAGGGCCAATTCCAGCAACACACTGCTCATCGATTCCTCCCCCGAGAGCAGCATCCTCAATCCCGTGCACAATGCCATCTTCCCGTTGTCGTACATTGGCAGCCCGCACGATTCCACCCTGGACAGGACGTTGCGACTCTATCTCAAGGGCCTGCTAGAGTCCGGTCTTAGCGTGTCGCAGTACGTGTCTCGGAATCCGTTTTTCGGAAACCTCACGACGCCCTTTTTCAGACTCAATGTGCGTGGGTTAGCTACGTTGCAGGACAGGTCTCTCTTGCTGGAGTATCCAGAGTTCGTCGGCACGTACAGTAGAGACGGGAACGATCATTTCGTTTGTCGAAGAACGAAGCACGTGGTGCAAAAGAAAGAAAAGGGTTGATGCACCAAGCGGAAATGGATGGGTGTGCAGGGGCTGCGCCGCGTTCGCGCTTTCGGCGGGCACTCCGTCGACAGTGCGCGAAGGGGCCCTCGACGGATGAAGCGATGGCGGACCCAGACGACGGAAGGAGTGGGCTCCTCCGACAGTTGCGAGGCACTGGGCGAGGCGGGCGAGGCGGGCGAGGCGGGCAACATAAATGACATTTACAGATGCATCTCATTAGAGATATTTTAGAAACATTTTCAGAATTGTAGAAACATTTTCAGTTCATCATTCTTGTCAACAATATACTCTTTCCCACATTGGATAGACTAATACAAATACCCGCATTTTTTTAACACGAGTCTCCGATCCCATAGAGCGTGGTTCCCTTCGTCGTAACATCATTTCACCAACACCAGTAGGCATCTATTTGCCGATCATATCGTGTGGGTGGTCGTTGCACGGCACCTTGAGAAGGTCCGGAAAATATTCGTCCATTGTAGTGCTGACCAATTCGAACGTGCTGGATGGATCGTTGTTGAACTCGTCTCTTGTGTGGAGCGGATGCGCCTTGCGTTCACGGGACTTCCAAGGGCAACCATCGTTGGAGGTACACGAGGAGAGCCACCGTCATGCGTCCCCCTCCGCCACATCCTCGCGTTCTCCGTGGACTTCGACCGCAGCCGGTCTACCATTGCCGGGATGGGGACTGCCGTGGACAGGGTGCCTATCAACGCACTTGCTGGCTGCTCACAATGCCCTCGAGTGAGAGTGGAGCAATGATATCCAACTCTGCTCATTCCTCGGAAAATGCACAGGAGCATGTGTTCGATGATTGCGCATTGTTGGATATGAGTGTTCCAATCTCACTTGAAGGCATTTGTTATCAGCAGCCAACAGGTGCGTTGATATGCACCTTTCACGGCAGTCCCCATCCCGGCAATGGTAGACCGGCTGCGGTCGAAGCCCACGGAGAACGCGAGGATGTGGCGGAGGGAGACGACGGTCGCACGGATGGGGTGCCCTTGAACGGTTGGAGGAGGGCGTTCATGACAACGCCTCCCCTAGTTGTGCACTGGAAGTCTTGTGAACACAACACGTACTCCGCTAGGCGGTGGATTCCGGGATGTGAAGAGGACGTTCTTGACGTGACCGTGGATGGGGTGTCCATGTCCTTGCCTCTTTTCATTACAAGAGCGGGTTCAGCAATGATCCATCCGGCAAAGGGACGACACCAGCATGGGTCCGCACTATAGTGGACGAGCATTTGACCGCGAACCTCGGAGTGCCGTGCGAGGACCTCACGATGATGTGATCGGCGAATAGACTCTTGCTGGTGTTGATCAAGCTGGAGAGTCATCACGAAGCGACAATGGTTGGAGCGTCGGCGCCTGCAGTTCAGACCGCGCGGTCTGAATCGTGGGCAGCATCATCAGCTCGCACGCGGAGAACTCGGTAGGCATTGCTCCTTGCGCTCACGGGAATTGGATGCGCCTTGCGTCATCACGAGGCGACGGAGGTTGGAACGTCAGTGCCTGCGGTTCAGACCGCGCGGTCTGAAACGTGTGCAACATCCTCAACTCATCTGCGAAGGTCACATTGACATTGCTGAACATTGCTACAACATAAATGACATTTACAGATGCATCTCATTTATTAGAGAATTGTAGACATTTTCAGTTCATTCTTGTCAACAATATACTCATTCCCACATTGAATACACTAATACAAATATTCTCACTTTTTGAACACGAGTCCCCGACCCCGTAGAGTAGGCTTCTGTACATCGTAGCACGCAGATGAAAGGTCCTCGCAACATCATTTCACCAACGCCAGTAGGCATCTATTTGCCGATCATATCGTTTGGGTG
The DNA here is from genome assembly GCA_947034895.1 of Rhytidiadelphus loreus. Taxonomy (NCBI): domain Eukaryota; kingdom Viridiplantae; phylum Streptophyta; class Bryopsida; order Hypnales; family Hylocomiaceae; genus Rhytidiadelphus; species Rhytidiadelphus loreus. Next base: position 46,677,058 of record OX344761.1, on the reverse strand, counting down.
GTCGTTGCACGGCACACTGAGAAGGTCCAGAAAATATTCGTCCATTGTAGTGCTGACCAATTCGAACGATGTCAACGTGCTGGATGGATCGTTGTTGAACGCGTCTCTTGTGTGGAGCGGATGCGCCTTGCGTTCACGGGACTTCCAAGGCCAACCACGGGAGGCGTTGCCATGAACCCCTCCCTCCGTCATCGTTGGAGGTACACCAGGAGAGCCACCAGCCTACGTCGTCCTCCTCCGCGACTTCTTGCGTCTCCGTAGGCTTCGACCGTAGCCGGTCTACCATTGCCGGGATGGAGACTGCCGTGGATGGGGCCTATCAACGCACTTGTTGGCTGCTCACAATGCGAGCCCTCGAGTGCGAGTGGAGCAATGATATCCAACTCTGCTCATTCCTCGGAAAATGCACAGGAGCATGTGTTCGATGATTGTGCATTGTTGGATATGACTGTCCAATCTCACTTGAGGGCACTTGTTATGAGCAGACAACAGGTGCGCTGATAGGCACCTTTTCGCGGAAGTCCCCATCCCGGCAAAGGTTGACCGGTTTCGGTGCCAACCCTCGAAATCGGTGCCCTTGAACAATGCGAGGAGGGCGTCCATGCCAACGCCTCCTGTGAACGCAAGGCGCACTTTGTTACGGGGTGGGTTCCTGTGAACACAAGAGCGGGTTCAGCAATGATCCATCCGGCAAAGGGATGACGACAGCATGGGTCGGCACTGCAATGGACGATCATTTGTCCGCGAACCTCGGAGTGCCGTGCGAGGACCTCACGACGATGTGATCGGCGAATAGACTCTTGCTGGTGTTGATCAAGCTAGAGAATCATCACGAAGCGACGATGGTTGGAGTGTCGGCGCCTGCAGTTCAGACCGCGCGGTCTGAACTGTGGGCAGCATCGTCAGCTCGCACGCGGAGAACTCGGAAGGCATTGCTCCTTGCGTTCACGGGAATGGCAAGAGCAACGACGGGAGGCGGTACCATGAACCCCTCCCTCCATCATCGTTCGAGGTACACCATGAGAGCCACCGTCATGCGTCGTCCTCCGCGACATCCTTCCGTCTCCGTGGGCTTTGACCGCAGCCGCTCTACCATTGTCGGGATGGGGACTATTGTGGACAGGGGGCCTATCGACGCACCTGTTCGCTGCTCACAATGCGAGCCCTCAAGTGGGAGTGGAGCAATGATATCCAGCTCTGCTCATTCCTCGAAAAATGCATAACAGCATGTGTTCGATGATTGCGCATTGTTGGATATGAATGTTCTACTCCCACTTGAAGGTCCTTGTTCTGAGCAGCCAACAAGTGCGCTGATAGGCACCCTGTTCACAATAGTCCCCATCCTGGCAATGGTGTCACAATACTTGTCCACCAACCCCTTCTCTTGGGGCCTCGACATTCATCACAGGCAGACGAAGGTGGGACTCAGAGTGCTCTGGCTTCGGCTTCGTGGCCCCAAAGGAGGAAGGCCTGGACGTCACCCTGGTGCGATTGTAAATGAGGTTGAGGATTTCGTATATCATAAGGTGGACTTATCAGTACCTTACGTGGTCTTTGAGTGCGCTGTTTGGTCCCTCCAAGTCCGGAATTGACCATTGGCCTTTTTGTACAGGATACTTGGTCTCTCTCCATCAGCAAGGCGATCTAGTTTCCGGGTGTCGACCACGTCCCCACGTTGCTTACACCCCCTCTAGTTTGCAAAATTGTAGATTGTCAGCGGACCACCATTTCACCAACACCAGCGGGTGTTTATTTGCTATTCATGTCGCTGGAGAGGACCTTACAGGGCATTCGGAGACACGCGAACAAATGCCCGTCAAGTGCGGTGTGGATCCATTCGGGCGTTGTTATCGTGCTGGCTCGTTCATGGTTGAACTTGCTGACTCGGTGTAGAGCAAAAAAGTAGGGACGCTAGCGGCCCATCTTCTGTCCGAACACCAATATGCATAGGGGATTCATGGCACAAGAATCCATGGCCCTGATCTTCGTAGGGCGTCACTTGCATTCAAGGAGCTCCTCGGCGCAAGGAAGGACGACGTTGTCATGCACATTCTCCTCCTGTTGTTCTAAGGTACTTGGTAGCAGCAACGTCCATCCACCGTCCTTCTCTCAGCATCCGGGGTTTCTGTGGACATGTGCCAGATGCGGTCTACTATTCTCGGGGCGGTGGATCGGTGTGGGGAGGGTGTCCATCGAAGTATCTATTGACTGATCATAACTCAAGCCGTCGAGTGCATGTGTGTTGTCGTAAACCAACTTGGCTCTCGCTGTGCACCGTGGTATTCGGACGATGGCACATCCGCTTGACGGATTGAATTATGAGCAGCCAATAGGTACTCCGATGGGCACTCTCTTCACACCAGTGCACTTCCCGTGAAAAGTCGACTGTTTTTGGTTCTCACCCTCCCAAACTCCGGATGCTAGGACGTGGACGGTGGATGGCCGTCGCTGCTACCAAGTACACTCAAACAACTTGGGGAGAATGTGTATCACAGCGCCGTCCTTCCTTGCGCCCAGGAGCTCCTTGAATGCAAGTGACGCCCTGTTTGCGAGGTGGGTCTTGGTGTGCTTCATGGGTGACCATGTGTCACCATCTTTCGAGGAAGAAGTTGACTTCCCCTATGAACGTGGATGGGTTGTGAGTGCTCTTGCTTTTACCTCTCCCGGTCGACCGGTTCAACCATGATGTATTCGGCAAAGAGGCGATGCCGAAAGTGGTCCATGTCGCAATTGACGAGCATTTGTCTGGGAATCTCCGAATGCCCTGTAAAGGCTTCCCGACGACATGATTGGCAAATAGGCGCTTGCTTTTGTTCATGAAGCTCAAGACCCTTCACTAGAAGAAACTGTATTAGAATCCCTGAAAACACATCACCTTGTTTTTGTTAAGTTCCCGTTTCAAAACGCAGGCAAAATGCGGAAGTCAAAACATTTTTCTACGTTTTGAAACGAGAACTTCACGAAAACAAGGTGACGTGTTTTCAGGGATTCTAACACAGTTTTCTTCTAGTGCTTCATTCAAAGTTGTCTGCATGCGGTTTTGGAGGCGCAATTTCAGAATGTGGAGTGGGCGACCTAGTTTCCGGGTGTCAACCACTTCCCCACGTTGCTTACTACCCCTCTAGTTTGCAAAATTGTAGATTGTCAGCGGACCACCATTTCACCAACACCAGCGGGTGTTGATTTGCTATTCATGTCGCTTGTGAGGACTTTGCAGGGCATTCGTAGACACGCGGACAAATGCTTGTCAAGTGCGGTGTGGATCCATTCTAGCGTTGTTATCGTGCTGGCTCGTTCATGGTTGAACTTGCTGACTGTGTAGAGCAAAAGTAGGGACGCCTGGCGGCCCATCTTCTGTCCGAACATGAATATACATAGGGGATTCATGGCACTGGAATCGAGGGCCCTCTTCTTCGTAGGGCGTCACCGGCATACAAGGTGCTCATCGGCGCAAGGAAGGACGACGTTGTCATGCAGATTTTCCTCGAGCTGTTCGAGTGTACCTGGTGGGAGCGACCGCCATCCACCTTCCTTCTCCCGGCATCCGGGGTTTTTGTGGGCATGTGCGAGATGCGGTCTACTATTCTCGGGACGGTGGATCGGTGTGGTGAGGGTGTCGATCGGATTACCTATTGGCTGCTCATAACTCAAGCCGCTGAGTGGATGCACATGGGTCTTTCATATCCAACTTGACTCTCAGTGTGCAAGGTTGGATGCGGACGACCCGCCATCCGCTGGACGGCTTGAGTTATGAGCAGCCAATAGGTATTCCGATCAACAGCCTCATCACACCGGTGCACTTCCCGAGAAAAGTCGAGCGTTTTTGGTTCTCACCCTCAAAAACTCCGGATGCTAGGACACGGACGGTGGATGGCTATCGCTCCCACCAGGTACACTCGAACTGCTGGAGGAAAATGTGGATGACAACGCCGTCCTTCCTTGCGTCGATGAGTTCCTTGTATGCCGGCGACGCCCTTTTCGCGAGGTGGGTCCTGTTGTGTTTCAAAGGTGACCATGTGTCAACCTCTTCCGACGAGGAAGTTGACTTCCCCTATGAACGTGGATGGGTTGTGAGTGCTCTTGCTTTTACCTCTCCCGGTCGACCGGTTGAACCATGATGTATTTGGCAAAGAGGCGACGCCGGAAGTGGTCCATGTCGCAATTGACGAGCATTTGTCTGGGAATCTGCGAATGCCCTGTAAAGACTTCCCAACGACATGATTGGCCAATAAGCGCTTGCTTTTGTTTATGAAGCTCAAGACCCTTCACTCAAAGATGGTTGCATGCGGTTTAGGAGGCGCGACTTGAGAATGCGGAGTGCAGATTCACCCCTCTGCGTCGGCGAATGAAAAACGAGTCGTGCGTCTCGGCGTGAACTTAGAATGGTATAGTTCAGATTGTACCTTCCTCCATTTTTGAGTTTGTCCTACAGCACATGGTCCCCCAAAGTTGGGCTTAAATAGTTTCTTTTTGGACTGCACCTTCTCCCGTAGAAGAGAGCTAGAAATGATGTAAGCGGGTTGGGATCCCTATGCAAAATCCACTATAATTACCCTATTCAATAAAGACTGTCTTCTTTAAACCAAGGCCACGCTTTCATTTGCGCCCCTCTTCTCCCCGTGCATGGCCGCGCATCCAGATCCGTGAATTGTTTTTCTCTTGGCCACTTTGCCCCAAACCCAAGTGGCCATGTGATGTGTCTTTGTGATCCCCCACAAACTGTAAGAGTCATCCACGTCTCGCACAACAAATGGCACTTAGAGCTGTTTTCCCTCTACTCCCCGTGCATGGCCACGCATGCAGATCCAGACATTGTTTTTTTCTTGGCCACTTTGCCCAAAACCCGAGTGGCCAATTGAATGTTATGTGTGTGTGATCCACCCCAACTGTTGGATGTAAGTGGGTTCGGATCCCTATGCAAAAACCACTATAATTACCCTTACTATTGAATGTAGACTGTCTTCTTTACACCAAGGCCGTGCTTTCATTTGCACCGCCCCCTCTTCTCCCGTGCATGGCCGCGCATCCAGATCCGTGAATTGTTTTCCTCTCGGCCACTTTGCCCCACACCCAAGTGGCCATGTGATGTGTCTTTGTGATCCACCCCAAATTGTAAGAGTCATGCACGCCTCGCACAACAAATGGCGCTTAGAGTTGTTTTGGAACTTTCTTTCAGGTAGCCCGCTCTAAGAAGGCACGGAATGGATATAATTTCGTCCTGAACTGGACCCCTCCAACTTTGATTGAATCGAGGAAAAGGTGTTTTTATCACAGGAACCCATCATTGTTGCAGGATTTCATCCCCCCGGCTACCATTTTCGGTCGGATTTCATTCAGACTTGGGAGCTCTGAACCGCCATTTTAATGGAATACCGCCATTTTAACGAAATTCCCCATATTTGAAGATATTTACATGTTAATGTGAACATCAACATGAACACCGTAGCGCGTGCCAAAAATGCCCTAGTTCAGTTAAACATTTCAGGCGACATCCATACTAATATGCACATGTCAACTGAGACATCTAAGAAGACGTCATGACACTTGAACATGTAGTTTGAGATTGTTGAAAACAAGAAGGTCAACATCGTAGTGCTTGTACAAAAGTCTCCAAAAATGTGAGGACATTGCAGTTGATGTCGACACTAACATTGAAATGTCCTTTGAGACATCTAAACAAGCGTCACGACGTCTCGGCAAATACCGTCCACAGGAACAGGGAAGCCATTAAACTCAGTACTTCGAAATCTATGCTAACGTAGTCCATCCACGTGAGCAAAATTTCTGCCACGTCAGCAAATTTCCCTCCATCTTGCCACGTCAGCATGTCTACAATTTTTTAAGACCGGGCAGTGCCTGGCCCTCCTTCTTTTCATGGCGGGCAAACGTTTTAATTAAACAAAAACAAAAAATTCAAAATTACAGTCGATGAAAAAAGGTCAACGATGCTGACGTGGCAATTCCAATTTTTACGGACACTACTGCGGACATAGTTATGTCCGCAAGCATGTCCAAAAAAAGGGGTATGTTAGTGGAAACAAGAAGTTGTTATCACCAAAATTTTGGCCTGTCCGCTGCAACAGCCACTAAGATCTGTTGGAAATGGCAAACCATCTTTCAGACACAAAGACATCTCCTTAAACATAGTGTGTCCAACCTTGGACACTCTACGTTGAGTGCCCAGTGTCAAAAAAAAAACATGTTTCTTCTAGTGATTGAATCTAGGAGTTGAGGTGCATCCTTCACCTCATCATGGAGAACAATCGGATGGCGTGCCGCCAAATGAGACCATTCTTGGCGGATTTATCGATTCCAAGTATCCACATTTGTCATCTTTGAGAACATCAAAATGGCAAATTGTTCGTCGGATGCCCTCAGTTGCATTATTAGAATCTTTGTGTAAAGGTTCACATTTGTGGTGGTCACACGAAGAACGTTTAAAGAACATGGAGCCCACCAATGAGGATGGCACAAGTAATGAAGGCGCGGAAACCCAACATGAGCCTTCCGAGAGTCAATGGATTGATTTTGTTTTGACCGCATCAAAATTGGCAGTTACGGCTCAATTTGTAGCTGAAGTCGCTCCAAGGTTGCAAGAAGTTGCAACGGATTTTTCCAAATTAGCGCCTAAATTGTTGAGTGGTGCCTTGGACTTCGTAAAGTTCAGCCAATCTATGACACCATTTCTCGACGAGCGTGTTACAGACTTGAAGGTTTTGAGTAAATACCAAGAGGAGATCAAGAAGTATAAGGGTATAGATGTTGAGAATTTCAAGTTGGCGGCGGATGCTTCGAAATTGAAAGAGAAGCTAGAGACATTGGAGGCTCAATCAAAGCGTCGACATAATACATTGCTTTTCCAAAGGAAGTTTATTGAAGACTTGGAGTACGAAATTGTAGCGTTGAAGAAGAAAATCCGAGAAGGTGAAGTGGATGTTGAGAAGGGAAAGGAGAAAGTGGAGGACATACTAGATGGCATTGAGGAAAACAACAATCCGGATTTGTTATATTTGACCCCCATCGGTAATACTAATTCCACATTCCACGATGCTTCCATGCAAACGGAAAGCAATGAGGTCAAAGAATTGAAGCAAAAATTGAACGAGGTCACCGAAGAAAACACGCATTTGGAGGTCGAATTGAAACGACTGCAACGGATAGTGCAATTAGATGAATGTATGCCGAAGAGCACTTTGGACTCTCGATGGTTGGCATGGGTGCAAAAACTCGAAGACAAACCATCTGCAGTATCACGAGCAATGAAAAGACTACTCAAATTGGCAATGAAGTCGAATGAAGAATGCAATAGCGTGGAGTCCTTTCTTTGGCGTTTAAAGAAGATGTTTGATTTAAATCCAACGGGATCCACTAAAATCACATATTGGGGAGACATGGATGCAATGTTCAAGCGTTTGAACCACACGAAGAAGGAAAAGGTGGCCTCTACTAATTGGGCCTTGGAACTAGAAGAAGGTTGGGTCCCTTATCCCACACTTTTGGCACAAATCAAGAAGAATGAGAAGACAATGGTGCATGCTTGTGATACTTTGGCCTTAATATTGGAGGGTCATTGTAGCCTTTGTCGAGTTCATTTTGATCCTGAGGGAGCCCTCACCATGGGCCAATGTCCCCACACTTTCCACGTCACATGCATAGTCAGAGCATCCCTTGTTCGTTCAGTGTGCCCTGAGTGTCGTTCTCCCTTGCCTCCTAGGTTCTACGAAATGCTCGGGATCTTAGAAGTTATGCCCCCCGGCCATGAATACAATCGATGGACCCTTCCGTTAAACCAAGCACCATTCAAATTTCAAAAATATGCGCATTGGGGAAAAAGTCTAACGTGGGATTCGATAAATTCTACACATGGGCTATACGAATCATCGGAGGTGCCGATAGATTCCTTGGTGTGGATGACCCACGATTGAGAGGTGAAGTTGCGAGCTAGAGGTATTGCCAACGAGGAGGATCGAGAAGTGTTTTGTCGTAGTATGGAGGGCCATTGGAGCATGCAACACCACAAATTCTTTCGATTTCCCGAAAAAGAAGTGAAGAAAGGACTAGATGGCAATTGGATAGAGGTGGAGCCTGCACAAGAGTTTAATGAGTAATACGGGAATTACAATCACACTTTGCTAGGGAGGGCCTTCTTTTTATCAAAGTTGGAGGAAGTTGCAGAAGTTCGTGCCTTTGTGGAACTAGATGGGCAATCAAGCACAGAAAATTCAATGGTGGAGGTGGCAAGGGCATTTGATAAGAGGATGGGCGAAATCATAATGCATTGGAGGGCATTTTTAGTGGGGGGAGGAGAACCAAAGTGGTTTTCCATGAAAAATGATGATGACGTGGTCAACTTTTTAGTAGATAAAGTGGATGCTGCTTTGAGAGCGTAAAAGGCAGAAGACGTGGATTTGACTCCAAAACGGAAGAATAAACGGAAGATTGAAGACAAGGATGACTACTCTCCGGATACCAAACGACACTTTTCCGCAGTAGACATGGAAGCTGCGTCCAGGGGGCCCATGAGTGGCAGAGGTTTTGGTCCTTATGAGCCCCAAATTCGTCACTTGGGACTCATTGTTTTCTTTTTTTTAGTTTATTACAAATTAAGGCATAAAGTAGTACAAAAAGCCCAAAAAAGAGTGTAGAACCAAAATAGGTATGTCACGTACCAGTATAGCATTTGGTCATAAATAGCCTTTTATCCATAGATTACCCATAAAACCCACTTGTATATAGGTTAGAACCCGTAATTAGTGGAAAACAATAGGGCTACTGGGAACTTACCCAAAATAGCCCAAACCTAGTGCATGTGACCATGATAGGCTAAATTAGTCTTAGGAGAGTTAGGGAGGTCCCCACGTAAATCTCCAAAGATAGGTTCCAGTTTCCCCATTCCACCGACAAAACATTAGGAATCCAAATTGTTAGCTTGTAGGTGTTACTTGTCCCAAACAGACCACATGGAGGAATCCACAGCCGCCGGATAGTGTTCTTGGATCTAGAACATATCGAGGTGTCCACGGCAAAATCCATTCACCAAGATTCCCTCACGTGTGAAAGATTCCCTGACTGCCGATGATTCAACCGAAGTCAGTTTTCACCTCGCCACCGACTGTGTGCCAGAATAGCCCAAGACTTGGCACGTGACTTGGGGAACTCCATGAGAGGTTCCCAAAAAAGTCTCGGTTTTTCTGATCTCCAAAGGATCTTTTTCCGAGCAGTCAACCGCCAAAGGCCACGTTGGGAAATTCATGGAAAATACCCAGGCCGCGGTAAAATCTCACTAAAAATTAGACTAGCATCTTTTATGTTAATAACGCGCCCCGACAAATTTCATGGTGTTCCAATAGCGAGAAGCAGCCGAAATTGACAACATTCCCTCAATTAATAATTACGGCAAGATCCTTGCGGGGTTGACCGGCGTCCCGGGAGCGTACGAAGTCGGAATGAAGACATCAAGGAGCCTTTTCTTACTTCCTAGAGCCTCCCCAACAACCCTAGCTAGTTACCCAGGCCAAAAGAGGTAAACCCCAAAAGTTAGGTTTTTACCCTTTTAATTGGCTCTAGTTGGCACTAGTTTCCGCTGGGTTTTTTGTGATAGAAATAGGGGGTAGGGGTTCATTAGGCTAAAAATGGCATTTTGAAGCCATTGGCGTAATACATTTGCAATTATGAGCTAAACTCCAAAATTAGGTGAAAATCTCAAAGTTGGATGAAAATCCGGATGGATGAGGTTACTCGTCGAGGGGGGGAGTGAGCCCTTGGAAACCTATAAAAGGGGGCCCTTCTCTCTCCCAAAACACCCCCAATACTTGTTTTGGGTCCGTAGGTCCAACCTCTCTTGGTTTTGGCAACTTTTGGCCAAAACTACCTACGGTGTTTTGGAGCACTTTTGCTCCTCTTTGTTGTTGCAATTTTAGTGTTGAAGGTCCGTGGGGGGCCCTTCTTCTTGTCTTGTAACTCTTGTGAGGTTTCTTTTCTAAGTTTCTTACCATCCCAAGTTGCATTGGGTGTCCTTGTCCGTGTCTTGTACTAATCCTGGAACCACCCTCCACCGTACCTTGGCGATGCCGCTTTGGGGGGCTTCCAGTTCATGTTGTGTTATTTATATCGCACTAACCTTCTTTTACTAACCACGTTCTTTCCGCATTTCGTTATTAATCCAGTTTATTACCTTTGCATTTGAGTCGAGTCCTTGTGTCCGTATTGGAAAAGAGTGGGATAGTTCCCCTAGGGGTAACCAGACCCCACCGTTCCTTGTCCAAGTTTAGTCCTAAATTGTGTGTTAAAGGATCCACTACACAGCGGAGCTTTGAACTTCTAGGGGAAGGCAAAAATCCTAAATTTGGTGTTAAAACCAAATTGACGGCGAAGCTTTGAACCCCCCACGTGGTTAGTTCCAAAGTTTAGTTTCCAAAACGCTTGGAAACTATTCAAAGTTTAGCCTCCAAAAGTAGAGTGTCAACCGTAAGAACCACTCTCAGTTGTATCTTGTTATAACCCCCACGGGAGTAGGGGTCCCCCAGTTGTTTGGAGCGTATAGACGTTTTTTTTTGTTTGCCCGACAGCTCAGCCCAGCAGCTCGCCCAGCTTGCCCAACAGCCAGCCCGCTTGCACAGGCAGCTTGCCCAGGCAACCAGCCCGCAACTCGGCCCAATCAAGGTCGGGTCTTGTTGTTGTTCTTTTTTTTTGGGGGAAAAAATTAGGAAGAAGATAGAGTAGGAGACTAAGAAAAATTAATAAGTAGATAGAGTAGGAAACTAAGGAAAAGTTAGCAAATAGATAGAATAGGAGACTAGGGAAGGTTAGTGAGTAGATAGAGTAGGAGACTAAGGGAAAACTAGCAAATAGATAGAATAGGAAACGAGGGAAGGACCTCGCCATACACGCTAAGGAAGGAGAAATCACAATATAAGAGACGTTTCCATCTCACCTCACCAACTCTCCCCTCCAACACCACACATCACCACCACCAAATGTAAGGAGGAGAAGTGGAGCAGGGTTGACAAGGCGTCCGGACGTCCAGAGTCCGCGGACGCTGATCCCAGGACGTCTTTTGACATACTTGGCGGTGACTACCGTCCGACCGCTGGACGGGCGGACGGCCAAAACTTCCGACGGCATCGAGCGGACGGGTAGATCGCAGACGGGCCGACCAAAGCTTCCGACGGATAGCGGAGAGCGGACGGGCCGACCGGGATTTCCGACGGACTAACGCTCATGCGGTCGGCTGGGCGGAGCGGCGGACGGCCATGAAGTCGACAGGGCGGACGGCCAAGCGGACGGCCACGAGGTCGGCCTTGCAGTCGGTGCGGACGGACGAGCGGACAGCAAAACAGATGAATCGATACCGTTCGCTCATCTAGTCGAACGCCTGACCATCAGACGTTCTGTCCACATTCATGTGCACCATAATATACCATTGGAAAGATATCATTCATAGCTTTCCAATGGTATATAAACCATTCAATTTGGACAAAAACTCCAACTATGGGACATCTCCAAAGATTGCAGTCTTCTTAGTCCTCCGGCCGGCCTCAATAAAAAGACATAAAACATGAATTTCAGATCACTTTTACGCATAGTAAAATGTCTTTTATCAAAAAACTTTGAACTACAAAAATGTTGGAAATGAAGCCAAGTTTAACCTCCAGAAATCCATTTCAAGTTTTAAGCTTCCAAAAAAAAGTTATAAACAATTTTCTAAGGCTGTTTTTGAAAATGACCAAAAAATTGCCGTCCGCTCCTCCGACCCGCCGACCGCTCTTGCGACCCGCCATCCGCCCTTCCGACGGCCCGTCCGACCCTCTGCCGACCGCAGTAAAATGTATTAAAATATGATTTTTAGACCTCTTTTACGCATAGTAAAATGTCTTTTTTCAAAAAACTTTGAACTACAAAAACGTTGGAAATGAAGCCAAGTTCCACCTCCATGAATCCGTTTTAAGTTTCAACCTTCCAGCAAAAAGTTATAGACCATTTTCTAAGGCTATTTTTGAAAATGGCCAAAAAAACGCCGTCCTCTCCTCCAACTCCCATCCACCCATCTCACCACCCAAAGGACCCTTTGAGTCTCCAATCCTCCATCCGCTCTTGCGACCCGCCATCCGCCCTTCCGACGGCCCGTCCGACCCTCTGCCGACCGCACTAAAATGTCTTAAAACATGATTTTTAGACCTCTTTTACGCATAGTAAAATGTCTTTTTTCAAAAAACTTTGAACTACAAAAACGTTGGAAATGAAGTCAAGTTCCACCTCCAAGAATCCGTTTTAAGTTTCAACCCTCCAATAAAAAGTTATAGACCATTTTCTAAGGTTGTTTTTGATAATGGCCAAAAAAGCGTTGTCTTCTACTCCTCTCTTCCGACCCCCCGTTCACAATCTAACCACTTGTCCGCCTATTGTACCCTCCATCCAACTGTATTGTATTGATGAATTTTAAAGAGTACAGATTCGCTTTTCAAGGCTTCCACTTAATACTACAAAGTACTAAAGGATCCTCCGAGTCTCCAATCCGCCATTTGCCCTTCCCACCCGCCGTCCGCTCTTCCGACCCGCCGTCCGCTCCTCCGACCCGCCGTCCGCCCTTTCGACGGCCCATCCGACCCTCTGCCGATTGCACTAAAATGTCTTAAAACATGATTTTTAGACCTCTTTTACGCATAGTAAAATGTCTTTTTTCAAAAAACTTTGAACTACAAAAACGTTGGAAATGAAGTCAAGTTCCACCTCCAAGAATCCGTTTTAAGTTTCAACCTTTCAACAGAAAGTTATAGACCATTTTCTAAGGCTGTTTTTGATAATGGCCAAAAAAGCGTTGTCTTCTACTCCTCTCTTCCGACCCCCCGTTCGCCATCTAACCACTCATCCGCCTATTGTACCCTCCATCCAGTTGTATTGTATTGATGAATTTTAAAAAGTACAGATTTGCTTTTCAAAACTTCTATTTAATACTACAAAGTACAAACATCGTATATAGCATTTATGTATACAAAGGAAGGATAATCCAAGTTAAACTTTCACACATTGAAATATGCACTATAATTGTTATAATGTTATACCCTAAACCCTAAATCCTAGACCCTAGACCCTAAACCTTGAATTTTACATTAGTGAACAAACACATTGCTTTAATGTGCAAAATATGTTTGACTTCTAATTCCCTTAAAATGTGATTATCATGATGTACTACATATGAATTTTTGCATAGTTCATAAGCTTATTCATATATGTTGTCAACATGTTATTGGTATTTTCTACATCAATTATGATGTGCCAATTTACAAATGTCAAACATACAATTATAATTTGAAGTTTTTTTTTCTTTAAGTTTTGTTGTAAAACGCATTAATAGTTTGAAACATCAAAGTATACATAGTACAAGCAATTATATTATTTTATAATTGTATTACAAGATGCTACGAAAAAATGCTTTAAATATTTTAATGTAATTTAATGTTGTTCAAGATTAAATATTGCATTTATACAACAAAAATATTATTGAAGTTGTTTTCCTACACCCTTATACTTATAAATTATAAATCGTCCACTATATATCTCATATGAAAAATATTGGTGCTTGAACAGTTTAAAACATAATCAACCTTCAAATGTGATGATTTTTTGTATATGACTATGATGACCCTCATTAATATATATTTGTAATGTATTTATACATCAATAATGATGTTTTCAATTCATCTTGTGGTAAATGGGCCATGTGCAATTGTGATTTAATAATTTATATTATTAGTTTAGTTTTATATCTCATCTTGAAAAAATTTGGAATCATTTTAATATATGTTTTGTTCTTCATCACACTAGATTCTATTATTTTTTAAATTGCTAAGAATAAACACTAAAAAAAAAAGTTCAAAGGGCTATTTGTTTATATAAAGTAAAGACTAGAAATGTCATGGAAAATGTTTCTTTTCATCTCTATTATTTCTTTCATTTGAAAAACATTATGTTTGCCAACATTTTTTATTAAACTACATTTGATAAATAAGTTTTCTAAATATTTTTGACATTCAAATTTTGACAATCAGATAAAGTAACAAATATATAAACTCCTAATCCTACAAAATCCTAGTTTACCAACTATTGAGTTTTATTTCACCATACCAAGAATTTGCCATTCAAAATTTAGAAAAGTATCTCAGTATCTTTACAAATACTAGACATCATCTGAAAAAATAGTCTTTTAACTTTTGCCAAAAAATTCAATACTACTATCAATATAAATTAATAAAACCGAAGACATAAGTACAAATAGAAATATAAATGTATACCGCTAACTTTTAACCAAAGAATTGAAGAAACACTATAAAATAATGCATTTACAAATGATTTTATAGAAAATTCCGTAATTTAAAACCTTGAAGAATACAATATCGATTGGATTAAAAGACAAAAAACTATATAGTTTGACTTTTAGTAATATATATAATTAACCAAGCATGCTAGATCTTCCACAATATAATTGCAATAAAATCTCTTGTCTAATTAAATAATGATCAATTCAATCTTCTTAAGTAAAAATAAGGAACCCAAAAGTGTTGAAGGGATCATATGAGGGGCCATCATGTATTCATGTTTGACAAACGTCGGTTATGTTTTAAACTATTCAAGCACCAATATTTTTCATATGAGATATATAGTGGACGATTTATAATTTATAAGTATAAGGGTGTAGGAAAACAACTTCAATAATATTTTTGTTGTATAAATGCAATATTTAATCTTGAACAACATTAAATTACATTAAAATATTTAAAGCATTTTTTCGTAGCATCTTGTAATACAATTATAAAATAATATAATTGCTTGTACTATGTATACTTTGATGTTTCAAACTATTAATGCGTTTTACAACAAAACTTAAAGAAAAAAAAACTTCAAATTATAATTGTATGTTTGACATTTGTAAATTGGCACATCATAATTGATGTAGAAAATACCAATAACATGTTGACAACATATATGAATAAGCTTATGAACTATGCAAAAATTCATATGTAGTACATCATGATAATCACATTTTAAGGGAATTAGAAGTCAAACATATTTTGCACATTAAAGCAATGTGTTTGTTCACTAATGTAAAATTCAAGGTTTAGGGTCTAGGGTCTAGGATTTAGGGTTTAGGGTATAACATTATAACAATTATAGTGCATATTTCAATGTGTGAAAGTTTAACTTGGATTATCCTTCCTTTGTATACATAAATGCTATATACGATGTTTGTACTTTGTAGTATTAAATAGAAGTTTTGAAAAGCAAATCTGTACTTTTTAAAATTCATCAATACAATACAACTGGATGGAGGGTACAATAGGTGGACGAGTGGTTAGATGGCGAACGGGGGGTCGGAAGAGAGGAGTAGAAGACAACGCTTTTTTGGCCATTATCAAAAACAGCCTTAGAAAATGGTCTATAACTTTCTGTTGAAAGGTTGAAACTTAAAACGGATTCTTGGAGGTGGAACTTGACTTCATTTCCAACGTTTTTGTAGTTCAAAGTTTTTTGAAAAAAGACATTTTACTATGCGTAAAAGAGGTCTAAAAATCATGTTTTAAGACATTTTAGTGCAATCGGCAGAGGGTCGGACGGGCCGTCGAAAGGGCGGACGGCGGGTCGGAGGAGCGGACGGCGGGTGGGAAGGGCAAATGGCGGATTGGAGACTCGGAGGATCCTTTAGTACTTTGTAGTATTAAATGGAAGCCTTGAAAAGCGAATCTGTACTCTTTAAAATTCATCAATACAATACAGTTGGATGGAGGGTACAATAGGCGGACAAGTGGTTAGATTGTGAATGGGGGGTCGGAAGAGAGGAGTAGAAGACAACATTTTTTTGGCCATTATCAAAAACAACCTTAGAAAATGGTCTATAACTTTTTGTTGGAGGGTTGAAACTTAAAACGGATTCTTGGAGGTGGAACTTGACTTCATTTTCAACGTTTTTGTAGTTCAAAGTTTTTTGAAAAAAGACATTTTACTATGCGTAAAAGAGGTCTAAAAATAATATTTTAAGACATTTTATTGCGGTCGGCAGAGGGTCAGACGGGCCGTCGGAAGGGCGGACGGCGGGTCGCAAGAGCAATCGGCGGGTCGGAGGAGCGGACGGCGGGTGGGAAGGGCGGATGGAGGATTGGAGACTCAAAGGGTCCTTTGGGTGGTGAGATGGGTGGATGGGAATCGGAGGAGAGGGCGGCGTTTTTTTGGCCATTTTGAAAAACAGCCTTAGAAAATGGTCTATAACTTTTTGCTGGAAGGTTAAAACTTAAAACGGATTCTTGGAGGTGGAACTTGACTTCATTTTCAACGTTTTTGTAGTTCAAAGTTTTTTGAAAAAAGACATTTTACTATGCGTAAAAGAGGTTTAAAAATCATATTTTAAAACATTTTACTGCGGTCGGCAGAGGGTCGGACGGGCCGTCGGAAGGGCGGACGGCGGGTCGCAAGAGCGATTGGCGGTTCGGAGGAGCGGACGGCGGGTGGGAAGGGCGGATGGAGGATTGGAGACTCAAAGGGTCCTTTGGGTGGTGAGATGGGTGGATGGGAGTCGGAGGAGAGGACGGCGTTTTTTTGGCCATTTTGAAAAACAGCCTTAGAAAATGGTCTATAACTTTTTGCTGGAAGGTTAAAACTTAAAACGGATTCTTGGAGGTGGAACTTGGCTTCATTTCCAACGTTTTTGTAGTTCAAAGTTTTTTGAAAAAAGACATTTTACTATGCGTAAAAGAGGTTTGAAAATCATGTTTTAAGACATTTTACTGTGGTCGGCAGAGGGTCGGACGGCCGTCGGAAGGGCGGACGGCGGGTCGCAAGAGCGGTCGGTGGGTTGGAGGAGCGGACGGCAATTTTTTGGTCATTTTCAAAAATAGCCTTAGAAAATTGTTTATAACTTTTTTTTGGAAGCTTAAAACTTGAAATGGATTTCTGGAGGTAAAACTTGGCTTCATTTCCAACATTTTTGTAGTTCAAAGTTTTTTGAAAAAGGACATTTTACTATGTGTAAAAGAGGTCTAAAAATCATGTTTTATGGCATTTTACTACGGTCGGCAGAGGGTCGGACGGGCCGTCCGAAAGGGCAGACGGCGGGTCGGAGGAGCGGACGGCAATTTTTTGACCATTTTCGAGCACAGCCTTAGAAAATGGTTCATATCTTTTTGTTGGAAGGTTGAAACTTGGAACAGATTGTTGGAGGTGAAACTTGGCTTCATTTTCAACCTTTTGGGAGTTAAAAGTTTTTTGAAGAAAGTCATTTTACTATGCGTAAAAGAGGTCTGAAAATCATGTTTTATGGCATTTTACTGTAGTCGGGCCGTCCACGCCGTCCACCTGTCCGCGATGGCCGTCCGTGCCGACCGCGCCATCCACCCGTCTATGATGGCCGTCTGCGCCGTCCGCCTGTCCGCGATGGCCGTCCACGCCGTCCGCCCGTCTGCGATGGCCGTTCGCTTGCCCATGCCGACCGCCCGTCCGCACTGTCTAAACGTCCAACAGGTGCCGTCCGATGGTCGCCGTCCACATCGTCTGCGCGTCCGAAAAATCTGGACATCCGGACGTCCGAAAAATGGACGTGATTTTGCCTTGGACGTTGCAATTCGTCAACCCTGAAGTGGAGGAAAGAGCTTAGATAGAATTGGTTCACCATCGAGAGGGTAGGAAGGAAATCTTCTCCACCATTAGGGTGAGACGGGCGTAAGAAGTAGTTAGGCCATATTTTGACTTTAGATTCCTTCCGCATTAGGATAATATGACGCGTAAGGGGTAGTTAGGACGTAGTTTGACCTTCTAAGTAGGTAGGTGTCCAACCCACCCCCCTCCATCAATGGGGCACGCGGGTTGAGGAGAAGGGGAAAGAAGAAAGAAGTGGCATGCACGGAAAAGAAGTGTTAGTCTTTTGAAATTACAAATACGACGGGACCAACCAAATATGTGCCCCACAAACTACAATTTACCATGGTAGAAGAAGGTGAATTGACCGCCCTCCTCACGGAACACCACGCCGAAGTAAGAACCTAACTTCTCCCCTCGTCGTTGGCCCACTAGGGGAAAAAAGTCTCAACTAGGCCGAGAGCTAGGTACCATTAGAGTCCAAGTCAGGTCATATATGATTAGGAAATCTTAGAGTAGGTTTTGAGGGGTTTCCAAAAACATAAGACACGTAGGAATCAGAGTTAGGATGGCCGAGATACTGATGGATGAAGGTTAGAGCCCGAAACGGATGAAACTTGGACGTAGTCGTCCACCCAAGTTGGGGCTTAGGATTTAGATAGAGAATAGGGAGTCAGGTCCGTAAGTCAAATTTCACCCCCAACCAGATTTGGAAACCCATAGAAAAACATGGATGAAGTTTGGTAGCCTTGCGGTCAAAACTTCATCCGTCCATAGCAGGTGATTAGAAGGTCCAAATTGAGCGAGTCTTAGATTTTTAGAAATGGCGTGAGATAATCTTTTACCTTAGGACATTAGAATAGGATTTGGAAATAGGAAACACAAAAACATAGTATAGCAGGATAGTCAACTTAGGAGTCATTAGAATCACGATTAGAGAGTCACGATTAGGAACTTAGCAAAAAAGATCCATTGCTTGGAAGGCACAATGGATTGACGCTTAGACACCCATTAGAGTAGGACACTATCATAGAACTAGAACGTGGTTGTGTTTGCCGATTTACCAAGGGTGGGTAAATAAGCGCCTATAGTAAAGCCATGGGTGTTTGGTAGTGTTTCACTCATGGAGCATTGGAGTGTAGATGCAAAGGGCACCATTGCTAGATTGTATGAGGTGTATCCGATAGTCAAGAAAAAAGAGTGATTGGGAATCAACTATATGCATTTGACTTCGAGCATGGACCTTTCAAATACGGTATTGTATTTTGATGAATTCTTTATTTTTGTGACATTTTGTAACGTATATTGTAGTTATCATATATGATGTGTTCTTGAATTCAATGCTACTAGAGAATGAAGTTTGGGATCACACTCTTGTTGAAACACCTTGACAAAGGAGTGAAATCGAATTTTGCTTTTCATCAAACACAATCCATGAAGAAGGTCAAAATGGACTTTTAGCAAGATGATGCACTCATAAACTATACCACAGAGGAAATTGTATTGATAAATGAGCAGGTACCGTGGCGTAGGCCTTAAAAGAAGGACACAAGGTGTTTCTAGTTCCTCATAGAAAGGACAACCATTGAAGGGAAACTAGTTCTTGACTGCACTTAGCTACTAGTAAGTTTTGAATATCAAGATTCCATGTTAAAATTGTATTTCACATATAAATCATTCAATTAATCAATTGTATATTGTTTACAATAGGTGCACCACTTACGGCTTGCCGTAGCACGGGGCACCACATTGTGGCTTTGGAGGAAGACAAGGACATCTTCAACACCATTATCTTATCTATGCAAAGAACTACTTCAACCATTAGGACAACAGAACCACTAGCGGAGGCTGCACCATCTCCAGATGCTATGGACATCGTAGTTCACAAATTTGCTTGAAAGACTAAACCTAATAAATAAATTTTCATGCATTTCAGTTTAATATAAATATGCAATTAATTTATGTTTCATTATTTTAACATATTTTCATGTGTTTTTGTAGCCGTAAGAAGATGATGTTGGCAGATGCAATGCTACAAAAGTGAAGGCTTCTTTTGAGTCCACAAAAGTCTTTTGATTTGCCGGTTTATGTAGAATAGTTGGCATCGACATTTGTGGAGTTTGATGCCTTAAACCAAAAAAGCATAGAATACTTATGCTTTGAATGTTTTAGAGTTTGTAGATGTTAGTGCGTCGAAGGATAGAGAGACTTCAGAATCCTCTACCAACAAGAATTCTACGACCGAATTCACTACAACTCAAACTCACGAGATTGACATATCTTGTGAGATATTGTATATTTGTACTGTGTGTTGATTTTCATTATGAGTGGATTTGTGTGTTTTATGGCTACTTCTTTGGCTTGATTTGTCTCCCCTTAGAGTTTTGGTTTGTGTAATGTTAGATATAATTGAACACAATTGCTTGTTGCCATTAGAATTTTGAAAAAAAATTATAAGTGACCCTAATTTTTAAAATGAAATTACATTTATCCTAAATCCAAAATTTACTAAATCCATGGTCATAGGTCCTTCATACATTTTTTTAAAAGAAAAAATTCCCACTCACAAGCTCACAAGCTCACATGCTAGCAACCTTGACAGTAAATATGCCACATTTAACTACTTTTGGACTTTCAAAAGTCCAAAATTAATAATAGAAATAAATGGTCATCAAGAGATAATGCAAAACATGGGGAGATCAATACAAATCATCCAAATATCTATACAATCATCAAGAGATTTATACAAACATATAGAGATCTCCAGATGTTTAGTCTGTAATTCACTAAATAGTCCAGAAGTAGTTAAATGTGGCATAAATCCTCAAAATCAACAATCTCAACAACCACGAGATTTTCAACATTTGTAAAAATCACCTTCAATTTCATTCAACCTTCAAACTTAGATACTACAAACATATATACCAAGTTCAAGATCGCAAATTTGCATGCCGAGTTTCAATCATTTGCTCACTTCCCTTGAAGTTCAACATAGTAAGTGATAACAATGATGCAAGCTCCAAATCAACAATCATCAAATGCTTGCAATCATTCAAATAGAGCTCTTCTAGTGATGCCAATTTTCCCAAACCATGGGGGGGTTCCAAAACCTCACATCCATTGAAGCCTAGACTCTTTAAAGCCTTGAGATTCTGAGATGTTGCATGCCTCAAATTTAATTTCTACAACCTTCAAACCCAAGTTGTTGCAAAAACGTCATGTTGGCAGTTGTAGATCAAATCTCTTCCAATTGTTCACATCCCTTAAAATTCAATGTCGTAAGTGATGTCAATGATGCAAGCTCCAAATCAACAATCTTCAATTGCTTGCAATCATTGAAATAGAGCTATTCTATTGATGCCAACTTTTCCAATCCATAGGGCATGCTTTCCAATGCCTCACATTATAAATAGTTAAGACTCTTTTAAGCCTTGAGCTTTTCAAATGATGTATGTCCCACCCTCATTTTCATACAACCTTCGAAGTAAAGCCATTGCAAATATGACATGTTGGCAATGGTAGGCAAAATCTCTTCCAATTACTCACATCCCTTGAAATTCAATGCAATAAGTGATGTCAATAATGCAAACTCCAAATCAACAATCTTCAATTGCTTGCAATCATTGAAATACACTTCCTTTAAGAAAACCAACTATCCAAATCCATAGAGCAAGACTTTCAATGCCTCGCATTTTGAAAGGCCAAAAATCTTTAAAGCCTTGAGATTTCCAAACAATGCATGCCCCACCCTCATTTCCTTGCAACCTTCAAAATCCAAGTCATTATAAACACATCATGTTGACAATGGCACGCGGAATCCCTTCCAATTGTTCACATCCCTTGAAATCCAATTTAATGAGTGACGGCAATGACTCAAGTTTTGAGTCCTCAAACTTCAACAACTTGCAGTCAATGAAATAGAGCTCTTCTAGTAATGCCAACTTTTCCAATCCTTGGGGCATGCTCTCCAAAACCTCACATCCTTCAAAGCTTAGAAACTTTAAAGCCTTAAGATTTCCAAACAATGCATGCCCCACCCTCATTTCCTTGCAACCTTCAAAGCCAAGCCATTGCAAGCATGACATGTTGGCAACGGCGGACGGAATCTCTTCCAATTGTTTACATCCCTTGAAATCCAATTTAATGAGTGACGTCAACGACTCAAGTTTTGAATCTTCAAACTTCAACAACTTGCAGTCAATGAAATAGAGCTCTTCTAGTAATGCCAACTTTTCCAATCCTTGGGGCATGCTCTCCAAAACCTCACATCCTTCAAAGCTTAGAAACTTTAAAGCCTTGAGATTTCCAAACAATGCATGCCCCACCCTCATTTTCTTGCAACCTTCAAAGCCAAGCCATTGCAAGCACGACATGTTGGCAATGGCAGACGGAATCTCTTCCAATTGTTCACAACCCTTGAAATCCAATTTAATGAGTGACGTCAACGACTCAAGTTTTGAATCCTCAAACTTCAACAACTTGCAGTCAATGAAATAGAGCTTTTCTAGTAATGCCAACTTTTCCAATCCTTGGGGCATGCTCTCCAAAACCTCACATCCTTCAAAGCTTATGATCTTCAATGACTTAAGATTTTCAAATGTTGAATAAACATGAGTCAATTTTGTGCATCTCTGGATGACCAATGATTTCAATGATGTCATGTTTTGAAATCCATGTGATATCTCCATGAGGTCATGACAACTTTGTAAGCGTAATGTCTTCAAGGGCATGTGTTCAATAGATGTGTTTGGAAAAGTCTTCATCAATGTAAAATTTTGTAATTCTAGTACTGTAAGCCGTTGAAGTTCATGAAGTTGCAAAAGCATTGTAAGTTGGCTAGTGCAATTAGAAGAGATATTTCCTTTGTCAATATCATCTATTTTGTAAATAATCCGAAGGAACTTGAGTTGATGTGTTTTCTGGATTATTCTTGCAACATTGCTCAAGTCATTAAGTGCTTCAATGTTTAGAAGTAACAACTCAGGGAGTTCAACCTTCTCAATCGGATTCATATCTATTTCTTTACTCACCCTTGTTATAATAATGCCTCGAGTATTTTGAAACTCCTGAATCACAAAATTTAAGTGTTAAAAGGTGACAAGTTGATGGGCATTATCAAAATTGATCGTCATAGAAATCAAAATTCTCTCAATGAACATGCACTTTGAGATGTAGAATTGAACCAAGATTTCAAGAATACTATAAATGAATCAATCTAAACGAATTTTCCATTGAATATATAATGTACCTCTTTTGTTGATGTTTCTAATAACTTGAAATTTTGCTTCCATTTTCTCCTACCTCCAAATCTTGTTCTTGAGATTCTACGCCCCATATCACGTAGTGAGCCATGTATGCTAATAAATCCATTATCATCAATTTTGATAAGTGAATTGTCTCTCAAGCTCGCAATTATTGTTTTGGTGGTGTCACCCAAATAGTCAACTATTGTATCTTCTCGAATGTCTTCAAACCACACATCCTTACAAAAAAAACACGATATGTCCAAAAACACTTCTTGCTCCTCATCGCTAAGCATATCAATATTAATCTCCAATCTTTTCCCCACATCCTCAAGGGCATCATATTCTCCTCTTTTCAATCTTTGTAAAGCTCGCTCCCATACACGAAGGCGCTTTTGTCCATATAAACAAGAGCCCATTACTTCTAAAATTAATGGATGGCCACTGCAAACGTTAACAATCTTCTTACTAAGTTGATTCATATGTGGTATCATTGCACTTTCATTCTTAAAGGCATGTTTGGAAAATATTTCTATAGATTGATCATAATCGAGCATAGGAACTTCAAATTTGCTATCTTCATTGATCATGCCTTTCAAGATCTTCCAATCTCGGCTAGTAACAATTAGTTTGCTACCCTCTATATTAAACATTTCTGCTTCCAAAAACATGTCCATTTGATATTCTTCAGTGACATCATCTAAGATGAAGCAAACTTTTTGTTGTTGGAGCATTGACATCAATATGAGCTTACCCTCAACAAGATCTTTTGCTTCTTGTCTTTGTCCCAATTCTATCAAGATCCGATTCATTTCTGTCAAATAGTTACTTTTGATAGTTTTGAGATCACACAAAATTGTAGTCCACTTAGATGAATCATTGAATAACAATGTTTTATTCAAGCGATCCTTCAAAGCCTTCACCAATGTCGTTTTTCCAATACCACTCATTCCAACAACACCAACCATAGATTTATTTTGAAGAAACTTTTCTAAAGTCTTGATTTTGAAATCAAGACCATGACACTTGAGTAGTATAGATGAATCAATAATACCCTATACACATTAAAATGAACAAAATCAGCAAATTAAAAAACTAATGCAATCACCAAACTTTAACGATCTCATTCACATAAATTCAAAATTCAAAAATTAATCATGCATATAAAATGAGGTAAAATCTATGATTTTGAATATGGTGCTAAGCTCAAAACACTTTTCAAATTGGTACTTACCTCAATACATTCATCATTCATTTTTGGAACATACAATCTCCTTACATAATCAATAAGAAATGGGCATAAATAATACATGATCAATCCCCATACATATAACCACCATCGTTCAATCGTTACAGAAGATGAAAGTTGCTTGAATAGATTGAAATATGAAATTTTTTTATCTTCTCTCATCATCTTGTTAAAGCACTGATTTTTGAAATCTTTCTTCTTTATCTCCATCAAACTTGTGTATATCTTTGCAAATGAAGGTCTTCCATTTGGGTCCATAGACAAACAATCTTCAATTAAAGATCGTAATTCTTGACAAAATGGAATGCCCATTAAGGCTAATTTTTGCTTTCTAGCAATTTTAAAAGAACTAGATCCAATATCTTTGAATTGTTTTTGGATCAATATATCACAACAAATTAATCCAAAACTAAACACATCGGTTTTCAAAGGATGTAATTTAACATTGTACTCAACTGCTTCGGGAGCAATATATCCATAACTTCCACACAAACCACTTGGAGTAACAAGAGTATTATCCTTCACTTCATTCTTGGAAATACCGAAATCAATTAATTTGGCACATACATAACCATCTTGTTTTAGATATGGACATTGCATTGTATTCACCACAACATTAGTTGGCTTCAAGTCACGATGTGCAATTTTCATGTCATGAAGGTACAACACTCCGTTAACAATTTGAAGCATTATATCCAACTTGGCGGGGAATGTAATCCTTTGCTTTAGATCTCCAAATAGCATGTCATGAAGACTCATTTCACCTTTTTCCATTCCAAATCGAAGGTGAATTTTTCCATGTAAATCCCTAACAAAGCCACAATAGAATAACTTGATGATGTTTGGATGATTCAATTGTGCCATAATCCGCACTTCATTCTCACGTTTAACAATATCAGATTCATCATAACCATCCAAGTCTATTTTCTTTGTGACATTCTCAATGCCCAACCAATTTGTCAAAAATACATCCTTTGCAAGAGATGTAGGAAAAGGTCCAAGATCTGGTGATGGAACATTCGGAAGGAATTGAATTAGATCACTTTCTCCAGCTTCTACCTTCAAGATGCACTCCCTCCATTGTAACACGTACTTTGCTAATTCATATTCATATGATCCAAGTTGCAAATTATGCAATTTGTTTTCCAATATTTTGCATAATTCAATTTGATCTTCTTCAATTCCTATTAGATCACATGGAAGAAAAGTAGTGACACATGATTGAAAATCCACAATATTCTCCATTGCATTCAAACATGAATCCATGTTTGATGCAATGTCAAGCAACCCCTCTAAGCAAGATGCCATTTCTGAAAGCAATTCTCTAAATGCTTCTTTGTTTTGCATTTGAATTAGAGGCGCTATAAGGCAAGTTTGAGAACAACTTTGCACCAACATCTCAACTTTCAAAGAGACTTTACAAGCATCTTTCAAAAAAGGTTGAAAGGCTCTTGTTTCCAACTCAAATATCTCTTGAAATCTTTGTACAAACTTGCTCAAATGATGTACCAAATTCTTGCATTGATTGCCATTGAATACTTGATTTGAATACAAAATCTCTTCACAATTTTTCAAAGCATTGATAATCTCCATGTTTTTGAAAATATCCATATTGATGTCTTTCATCACAAGTTTATCGAAAGTGCAAATCAAATGTCTCTACAAATGACAAATTAGATACCATTAGAATAGCCACAATTTCATAGTTACAATAAAACTACAATTATATTTGAACAATTTTGCAAAATAACCATCATTTGTTTGTCCAATTCAAGCAAGTTGGTGGAAGTAGTTGAGTACTAAACAATAAGCTTACTCAACCAATGAAGAATTACTATCACAACACCTCACATATTTATCCTAGAAACAAAGAAGAAATAAGAGACTCACATAGGTCCAAAGAATAAGTCAATAAAAATGTAATAAGTATCCATAATACACATTCATTTGTTATTTATATACAAATGAAGTTTCTTTGCCACATCTGCAATGTACAATGGTACAAACCAAAAAAAATTGGCATCCAAGAATACTTTCCATTAAACACTAAAAGATTCAAAACATCATGACCACTCTTGTTGAAAAATCAAAATGGATTCTTTGATGGTAAGACAAAGTACAAGACTATGAGGTAGCATTTTCTACAACCAAAGATCACCTTTCACTTCCACATTCAATTGTACATCCACCATTTGCTTCCAACTTCTATTTCCAACTTTGAAACTCTAATAACATCCATTTGTTGTTATTGTCAACAATCTCAAGTAACTTCTATGAAGTAGCATACATAATTGAATAAATTCACTTGAACAATGTCACCCACTTGTAAATCAATAAGACTTCATGTCCAAAATAAATAAATAAATAAAAATTTACCGAATGTCATCAAAATGTATAAATTACAAGGTAGCCCACATTAAACATATCTAGAGAAGGTTTCATCTAGCACTACCCACTCAATAGTCAGTATAATAATCTCAATACAATTTTAACTCATTCATTCAAGACAAAAATAATTCTAGAGCTAGCAAATAAGAAATTTCAATATTTTACAAAAATGACAAATAAATTGTTTTCAATAGGTCATTTGTCATTAAAATATCTCGCATCAAATCTCATAGTATCAATTACAATTTTGTCTAGCCTACATCTAACATAAGTATGTATACACTTCCATTGACCAAAAGTGACAAGTATATAAGTATTCCAATGAAACAAAGATCAACATCTTTAGATGACGATCTTTAGGCTACTAAATTACTTTGAAGAACTTCAGTTCAATTTCTTAACTTGAAATTGAAGTCAAAAGACATTGAACTCTAAGATTTAAGAATCCTAAACTTACATTAACAAAATTCAAGAGTTTACGAAAATCAATCAAAAGCCTAACTTATGAATGCTTAAATGCTCAAGAGTCATTGTATGACCTTGTAAGCAACATTTAGAATGAAGAATCACACCAATCAATTGCAAACTTGTTTTTTTGTAGCACTACTTCATCTCTTTTTAGTTTTGTTGGATAACCCACACCACAAATCCAAAACATAATTAACAATGTTCAAGGTAGCATATACAAACCTAATGAAAGTCACAAATTTGCGTAATAGATACAAATTTCTAAATGTACTTTAGTTTTGAATGGGGATGCCAATGAGAACCAAAAAATTGTAATATCACAACTCACAAGGAAAATTAGACTACTTTAGAATCTAAATCATTAATTGAAGTCAAATCAATCAAAAGGCTTCCCAGTTTATCCACAAAATCTTTTATTTACTCTAGCATCTTTGTCTAGATGATATTTTTGTCAAAGGAACTAAACAATTTCATATCTAATTGCTATTTAATCTCCATGGCCTTACACCAAACATTGATCAAGAAAAACTAGCAATCACTTGCAACCCAAAAATATTAATATTTGATATAGTGGATTATTGGCATGATTCCAATGTCAAAAATTGTGACAAATATGAACGTAAAGGTCTAAAAAAGAGAACAATGTATGAAATGTGTTCAAAATCATTCTTTGTAGCCACCTTAAAAAATGAATCAAAACATGGGTTTAAATGCATTCCAATACCTGGTATTTCATATAATATTGCTTGGAATTGAAAAAATTGCAAACTAAAGTAAAGGCACAAATTAGCCTAGAAATGATGCAACATTTGTCAGCCAACTAGTGTTGTTGAAAGTGTGAAAAATGAGTTGCATCCTGATATATAAAGCTCCATAATTGCCTTACTCATATATCCACTTGTCAAGTTTGTGAGGCAAAACATACACATAATTACATGCGTACTTTTGAAAATTCAATAGTCTTGTCAATATATCCCCTGTGAGAATTGATACAATGTAAAAGTTAGTCACGAGGTGAATGTGGACTAGATGAATGCTCGAGAGCACGAAGGCCTAAAAGCTTGAATATATAAAACATTGTTAATTTTGTTAGAATGTGCCAAATAACCTTTGTCTAACTATTCAATGAGACAGTCACCTAGATGCCTTGATCAAACACTAGATTTGGCATCATTGTAGAACAATACTAGCAGAACAAGACCAAACAAACTTTACTACACCTTGAAAAAAATGCATGGACACAAGTCTGAAATCGATAAAGTAAAGTAGAACTACGAGAATAACACAACACATATTGAGACACATGGAAAAAAACTAACTTGAGATCAATGTCAATGGTAGAATACAACTAGATTAAAAGATATGGACATAAATTCAAAAATGAAACTATCCAAACCACTCACAATAGCTAGCTTCAAGAACATGGATAGGAGCTTGAGATAGGTATGGAAAACAAGACTAGTGAAACCACTCACCATATCCACCTTCAAAAATATGGATATAATCTTAAGATTAATATAGCAAAATAGGACTAGAAAATGCATTCACCATAGCTTTAGATCAATATGGTAGCAAGGCTAGGTAGAAGATAGAGACAAGAACAATGTCCAAGCATATCAAAACAAGGGCAACTCCACCTAAACACAAAGCAAAAGTACCAAACCCTAGCATGTGCTTAGGTGCCTAGGGTTTCATTGTTCATCACCTAGCTAGACAGAGTACACATCCTCTGCTAGCAACCCACCTCTAACTTTGAGTAGCTTCTACTACATGCGCAACTCACATAGACTTTAGTTGCCTACAATGAGATGCATACGTCGGCACACATTGATTTCAGATTGGGTGCCTTTGAAGAGATTTTAGATTGATTGGAAATGTGTGGTTATATGGCCTCATGTTGTTTAATGCCCACAAAACTACACACAGTCATATTATCCAATTTTGATTTTATCTTCAAGGAATGGTCCTAGAAATAATTCATGGTTTGGAGGTCACTATGCCAACCGGAAGCCTAGGTACATGAATATGACAAGAGGTTTGTATGAAATGAAAAGATCATCTTAACTTGAGACTGACAGGAAAATAATGGTCAATTAATCATCCACAATTGCCACTTGAAGTAATGAATGACACACAAACACACCTACCAATGTTACCAAGATGTTCTCCTTTCTCCATGATATTAATATGGCCCCAATATTGACTACACTAGAAATTCAAGGCATCAGGCTCATTTTTGACATTACTATAAGCATTTCGAGCTCGACGGCTATTATCTTATACAATAAATTTATTAAGATATTCTAGAAGTCTACACTCATGAAATTTAGCAATGACATGGAATTTTTAAAAGATTTTTAAAGACAAGACAACTAAAGGCATCCATAACAAGTAAAGGCCAACAATAACTAATATTGTGAGCAAATTAATCTTTCCTATATATAAAGGCAAAGCTTTTGTCCATACACTACATGTTCCGTTTTGGTTGTATTTTCAAATTCTATTTTTTAAAGAAGGAACTACATTTTTTCTATAAATCATATAAATTTTAGATTTATTGGTGATGATTTGACATTATTGTGATTTTTTGAAGAAAAAGTGAGGGTCATGCAAATCTAATGTGAAATTAGTTCATAAAATCTAAAGTATTCACTATACATATATAATACAATGAAGAATATTATAGTGTACAAAAAGTTTATACGTCATTTGGAATTTAGAACAAGGAGTTAGAACTTGCCAAACTACACTTAAAAAAAATCTTTTAGGGATTCATTAATTAAGCCATTTCTTCTACGATAATGTTGAATAATCATCAATATCTCCATGAGGGAATTCTATCCCCATCAAATGCAAATAAAATCTAGAATTTCTATTCAAACTAGTTCAAAACTAGTTTTCAATTTTACATAAGGCCTTAATTCCAAAATAATGGTTGAAAATCTTTGACAATATAGCTTATTTTAGCCATTTCTAGTTTCTTGTTGTTCATTTTCAATTTTGACCTTCAAACTACATGAATCTCTATTGAAATTTGAGCTTAGCCAATGAAATTAAGCTTGCCAAATTTAGTTTGTAATTCAATTTAATATTTTGAAAAAAATTCTAAAATCAAATGTTTTATTTCAATATGAAATTTAGACCTATTACTCTAAATTATCAATTTTCTACATGTATTAAAGATATAAAAATGTGGTTTAAACAATAGTATTCTATATTGTACACTACCCTTATAGTGAATTATTTAGATATTTCAGATTTTAGAAGTGTATTTTGTAATTGATATGCATTTTCTACTTGTCAATCTATGCCCTTACATCAACCACAATATATAGCTTTGGATGTTCTAGATTGAGTTGAAAACTTGTTGTATCCATTAATGCCCTCAAGCCACCCTACTTTCAAGCATTATCTAGTTCTTATCTATACTAGAATTTCGCCAACACTACGGACATGCATTAGAAGGGAAGACATCAATATGAGGTTTGATGTGACATAGCAAAGGGAACAAAGTAACTATTGTCCATCAAGGACCTAGGACTCCTCCACATATTAAGCCTTTAGATCAACCAAAAATACAAATTTGGACATTCTAAATTGAATATAGAAATTGAGGACAATATGCCTAGTAATGCTCATGAGACACCTTGCTCTAAAGCATTATCATTTTCTTATCTACAATTGAAATTTACCATCAATTTCATATTGAATGCCACATTTAACTACTTTTGGACTTTTGAAAGTCCAAAATTAATAATGGTCATGAAGAGAAAAAAAATGATCATTAGAAAATAATCTAAAACATCAGGAGATCTATACAAAACATTGGGATATCAATGCAAAACATCCGGAGATCTATACAAACATAGGAAAATCTCACGATGTTATTATTCGGAGATCTCTGGATGTTCAATCTAAATTCATTGAATAGTCCAGAAGTAGTTAATTGTGGCATTTGATCCCCACATTGGAAGATAAGATGTGCAAGATGTGATGTATCAAATCCAACTCAAGGAACAAGATAACCTTAAAGGTAATCAAACCCATTTTTAACCCCTCTCCAATCCTAAGCCCTACTCTTGGACCCTGTTATTGGATCCATTGCCAACTTGTTAATAATCCAATTAAAGTAAATTTCATTCATCTTTTTGAGATATTTAGACTCTCATCCCTAGAATTCCTACTTTTTGAACAATAGATTTGGACAAGTCTAATGACATTTGTAGGTGCCTATTACCTTTCTACTTCAAATATTCGTAAAAAATAAAAAATAATTTTTTTTAAGATAATTCTTTTTCCAATGCACTTTCCTCCAAAAGGCTAATCAACATAAATTAATCAACTATGATTCTAGACAACAAGAAAAGGGACAACTTCTTAAAGGATCAACAATGGATTTGGTTACTTTACTCATCATGGAACTCTTTCCATCAAAGAACCCATAATCCTTTTCTTCCTTCTAAGCCCTTGGATAAACCAAAATGTTAAGATTTTGATGACAAAAATTGGTGTCCCAAAGAAGATCTAGATATACTAAGGTAATTGCACCTAAGTGACTTACTTGAAAAACTAGACCATCGATATTACAGTCTACAATG
The DNA here is from genome assembly GCA_947034895.1 of Rhytidiadelphus loreus. Classification (NCBI taxonomy): domain Eukaryota; kingdom Viridiplantae; phylum Streptophyta; class Bryopsida; order Hypnales; family Hylocomiaceae; genus Rhytidiadelphus; species Rhytidiadelphus loreus. The sequence goes on along the minus strand of OX344761.1, from coordinate 46,645,490 downwards.
TAAGTCCTATGAACATAAGAGTCTAAGGTTGATGTTGGATATACCTAATTTCAACACTTTAAAAATCATAGTTTATCCACTTGGTATCCAAAAAATGCACGTGAAATGAATCTAGAATTTCATTTGGACATTCATTAAGGTCTAACAATAAATTTGGAAGTGTAATCAAAGACACCAAGCTCAAATGGTTATTGTTTTGGGTTAATATTAGTTCTCAAACTAGCAAAATCAATTGTTGGAAAATATAGGAGCCCTTGAACACAACCTTCTATTCCTAAAAAAGGCCAATTTTAATTTGTATCATGTTGATTAGCCATTGCAAAGGAAGATGAAAGGATATAAGATAATTGCTAATCAAATTTAAACTACTCCCTCTATCTCAAAATAAATCTATGGTTTCTCATAGGAAATTGTAAGAGTACCACAAATTCATTTTGAAACAAAGGGAGTACAACACAATGAAATCATGACTTCTAAGGTTGTCAATTAAAAATGCAATTAATACACATACATTGTTTCATGTTATTAGGATTCCCAACTCTACTACTATAATATACATGCTACACCTTAAAACAAAATGAAAGTATAGCAATCAAGTTAGAAATGCATATGAATATAACATGTATAACATTGAAGGTGAAGCCAAAATAGACGAAGCTGGTAGGCAATTTTACTCTACACTACAACTCCTATGTTGGAAAATGGCCAACAATTATTCAAACAGAAATGGAGAAAACTATAAACTTTTGAAAAAACTACATAAAATATGATTTAAAAATCTCTTTCAAACAAAAAAACAACAAAAAGTCATAGAGAATCCAAAACAATATGTTCATTACATAGCAAAGCATCAACAACTTGCTTCTAACGGGAAGAAAAAAACCCTCAACAAACATCTCAAAAAATGGCACACCAAAAAAAGAAAAAGCTCACCTTGCCTATACTACACAAGTGCATATATGACACTCTTACACAACAAACCAACATATGCCCCTGCATCTTCTTTCAAAAACCAATTCTACTAAAAGTCTACAAAAAGAATAAACCTTGTCTTTGCATCAACAACACAACATGCACAACACAACACGCACAACAAACATGCAAACCCCAAGCAAGAAATAGTGAAGCATGAAAAGTCTATACACAAACTGAATTTACAGAAGATGGAGACAATTATCATCTCGACTTTCAACACAACTCCCAAAATCTAAGCTATGAATTCTAACAAATAATGCTAGCCAAAACCCTAGAACTTCTTACATCCCAAAGCAAAAAACCAAATTCTTGTTGTCATAAATCCCAAAAGGCAAGTACAAAGCTTGAAACACAAAGAAACCAAACTACCACCTAAAATGGAAAGTGAAACAAAACAATATGCAACAATAAAATCAAAGAAAACAATGTATGAAATGTATTCAAAATCATTCTTTCAGCCACATGAAACAATGAATCAAAATACAAGTTAAGATGCATTCTAATACTTGATTTTTCTTATAATATTGCTTGAGATTGAAAATCTGTAGATTGAACTAAAAGCATGAATTGGCCCCCCAAAGATGCAAAATTTGTGAACCAACTAACAATGCTAAAAGAATGCAACAAAAACTTTTTTTATACTTATAAAGCTTCATAATTGCCTTATCATGTACCCACTAAACAAGATGGCAAAACAAGGCATCCAAATGATTACATGTGAATTTCTAAGAACTCAATAGACTTGTCAATATAACCTTGTGTGAATCATAAAACAAAATTAACCATGAGATCAATATACACTAGATAAATGCTTGAGAGCACAACTTGAGAGTTATCATTTGTAACATTGTTAATTCAATTAAATTGGTGTAATCCAACACCAAAATTTGTGATATACTCGTGCACAAAGATCTAAAAATCTAAGACATTCAAGTTTAAATTTTAGACAAAATCATTGTAGTCAAAGTAGTGGTTCTTCTCAACTTAATGAAATTGAGTTTTGATGTCAAGTCTAACTACTCAATTGCAAGCCTATATATCAAGGTTTAAATAGAAGAGAATGACTTCGGTAGTAGTTTCACAACAATCCCTATCTTACTATGCAATGTGGTAGTCACCTAGATGCCTCAATCTAACATTGGATTTGGCATGGTGGGAGAACAATACTAGTAGTAGAACGGACTAGGTTGACTTCACCACAACTTGCATGGACACAAGCTTGACATCAATATGCCAAAATAGGACTAGAAGAATGACACACCACATGTTGACACATGGATAGAAGCTAACTTGAGATCAATATCAATGCCAAAATACAACTAGAAGAACCGACACAACACAACTAGAGATAAGCGGACATAAGCTTGAAATCGATATCAAAACATAGAATGGGACCAGCCAAACCACTCACCATAGCTTAGCTGGAGGGACATGGACAGGAGCTTGAGATAGATATAGCAATACAGGACTAGCAAAACCACTCACCATAGCTACGCAGACAGAAGCTCGAGATAGATAAGGGCATACGGCAAACCAGGACTCGCGAAACCACTCACCATGGCTAGCTTCACAAACATGGACAGAAGCTTGAAACGGCGAAACAGGACTAGCCAAGCCACTCACCACAGCTTAAGATACAGGGACAGAAGCTTGAGACTGAAACGGCAAAACAGGACTAGCAAAGTCACTCACCACAGCTTCAGATCGATATGGCAGCAGCATCCGCCGGAGACGGCAGCAACGTCCACCGAGCATGTGAGAACAAGCGCAGCTCCACCCGAACACGAAGCAAAGCAGCCAAACCCTGGAGTGCTTGCTTGCGCTCCCGGGGTTTCACTGTGCACCGACTGTTCACGGCTGCCAGCCCATCTCTCTTGACTTCGTCTAGGGTCCTACAGGCACAGTTCACGTAGCCTTGTCTTCAATGACACAAGGACACACAAGGGCACGCGTTGGTTTCAGATTGGGTGCCTGGAATGGATTCCAGATTGACTGGAGATGCATCGTTATCCTCTCGTGGGACGGGACGACTCCTGCAGTCCTGCTGCACGCCAAAGTCACGTCACCAGTTAGCATTTAATACTTTGCTCAAGGTGTGGTCCCCATGCCCCACCAAATAGATATGGCGAACCAGGACTGGCGAAACCACTCACCATAGCTAGCTTCACAAACATGGACAGAAGCTTGAGATCAACACGGCGAAACAGGACTAGCCAAACCACTCACCACAGCTTCAGATACAGGGACAGAAGCTCGAGACTGAAACGGCAAAACAGGACTAGCAAAGTCACTCACCACAGCTTAAAATACAGGGACAGAAGCTTGAGACTGAAACGGCAAACCAGAACTGGCGAAACCACTCACCATGGCTAGCTTCACAAACATGGACAGAAGCTTGAAACGGCGAAACAGGACTAGCCAAGCCACTCACCACAGCTTAAGGTACAGGGACAGAAGCTTGAGACTGAAACGGCAAAACAGGACTAGCAAAGTCACTCACCACAGCTTCAGATTGATATGGCAGCAGCATCCGCCGGAGACGGCAGCAACGTCCACCGAGCATGTGAGAACAAGCGCAGCTCCACCCGAACACGAAGCAAAGCAGCCAAACCCTGGAGTGCTTGCTTGCGCTCCCGGGGTTTCACTGTGCACCGACTGTTCACGGCTGCCAGCCCATCTCTCTAGACTTCGTCTAGGGTCCTACAGGCACAGTTCACGTAGCCTTGTCTGCAATGACACAAGGACACACAAGGGCACGCGTTGGTTTCAGATTGGGTGCCTGGAATGGATTCCAGATTGACTGGAGATGCATCGTTATCCTCTCGTGGGACGGGACGACTCCTGCAGTCCTGCTGCACGCCAAAGTCACGTCACCAGTTAGCATTTAATACTTTGCTCAAGGCGTGAGTGGTCCCCATATACTGTACGCCCCACCAATAATTCAAGCCTTGGGGCGGGGCCTGCATGCCAGTGGGAAGCCTGTGCTACATGAACAGTCCCACACTCCCACAGGGTTGTCTGCAATGGGAAGATGCGGAGGCACTTCCTACCTTAACCCTTAAAAGAGGTTGGGTTTTTCTATACCAGTGTGGTTTGAGTGGTATTTAGAAGGGCCACTGTGTACAGAATGAGTTTCCTACTAAAAGGAAATGGCTTTTTGAGCCATGATTTTTGCAAGTGCGAGTTGGTAGATTGTGCAACACACTGGTGTTGTAAGAACATGGTTTCTCAATGCCATTAATTTCTGAAAAATCCCCAACTGCAAAGAGCTTCATTAGTATATTTTTGAAGGGAACAAGACACGATGAGGATAGAAGGACTGCATGGAACAGCCCCACAGCAGCCTGCAGCTGCTGCCTGCAATGACAGAAAGATTGCCATGTCATTTTTTTTTTCAAAAAAATTTTTAAATTTTAAATTTTTATTTTTATTTTTTTAGCAACTCTTCAATTCCTAATCTACACCCAAATTCACCAACCCAAATCCATGAATATTAACCCCTCACCACCCAAGGCCGTTTTGGGTTAAAAACATCACTACTTTTGAAGTGATATAGATCTAAATGTCACCAAGCTATAGAGATCTAAACCATACAATTTTGTAGTGTACATGTTGTAAATGATGTTTATCAAATTTGACCGCATAGATTGCAAGATTATAATGTTTTAGTGTTGAAAAAGAATGCTGAAATTTTCCTAAAAACACATTTAGAGGCGAAATTTGATTTCTAAACTTAATCAAATGAAAAAACTTTAAACTATAAAGTGATTCAAAACTAGCATATAAACACATTGGTGAAAAAAAGTAGCATTCAATTGACTCAATGTGTTTGCAAAATAGCTTGCAAATGTCAAAAAATAGGCAAGAAAAGTTGCAGAAAACATAGACAAGGCTGAACCTCCTTTTACTAAAATGCTTCTCAGTCATTCATAACTTATTGGATTGATATGAAATTTTAGACACACAAACTAGACTGGTATGCGCAACTTTCCCAATAACTTTTATTGGAATCGAACACTTTATGAGGAAGATACAAGCCGCCTAAGTTCACTATAGTCCAAGAATGGCGGGATTGTGAATTTCGAATTGCTCCCAAACGTTCAAAACAACTTGGATTGTCATGAAATTTTTACCACAATAACTAGGATTCAAGGGTAATATAACCCAACAAATTTTATTGAAATCGAACATTGGATGAAGGAGATATAAGCCCCCGAAGTTACAGCCATGAATTGCACTTTGGTGAATCAAATTGAACCTGTGAACTTCAATTGGCTTCCAAAAAATCATTACCTCTTGGATTGATTTGAAAATTTTACCAAACAAACTAAAGGAGAAGGTGCAAATTTTCCAACAAGTTTTATTTGATTTGGATATCGAATGCAAAAGTTACAGTACTTTGAATTAGACCTGAAATTTTGTGAGGACACTTTTGGGCCCCTTGGGCAGTGAGGGGTTAAATTTGGAATGCCAGCTCAAAAGATCTCAGGTTCATTCACTGCCTCAGGGGTCAAGGAATACAATGACAGAATGTAGTGTCTGACACCCTTGCATGAGTATGAAATAGAACAAGCGAAGGCTTTCATGCTGGAATACGTATAATGCACCACTTGCACATGCAGAAAATCTATAGAATGACTCAGAATAATTTCTAAAAAATCTTGAAAAATTCTTTGAGACCATGCTCAAGTATTGTCCAACCCATAATTCTGAAATACCCCCATCTTCACTCATTAAATCCCCGAATACAGCAAAAGTAGGCCATTGCTGGCTCAAACCTCTTTTAAGGGTTAATTGGGGTTGGTTCGAGATTGACCAGAAATCGACGGTCAAGTGGCCATCTATATTCGACGCCTGCAGTAGTAACGCCACTGAAGGCACGTGCAACTGTTACCAGTATGTTTTCTTTTCTTCATGGTATCAATGTGGATCGGGGTGGATTGACCCCCTCACTCGGCCTTACCAGGGGTGCATGTAAAAAGAAAGCCCCCTATCTAGGGTATACTCTTGACCTCTCTTGACTAATTTGGGCCTCTGATCGCAAAAATGAATTAAAAATTTGCAAAAAAATTCATGTGCGAAAAATAAATAATTTCAGGGTTTGCCCGTAGCACTGAGCAAGGGGGTTAGTTCACCCTGGCCATCAATGTGGGCCAGGGGGATTGACCCCCTTATTGCCCCGCAATTTACCCCGTGGGAAAACACTGGAATTTTTTATTTGTCACCCATAATAAATATTGGAAATTTTTTAATTCATATTTGCAATTAGAGGCCTGTGAATTAGGTTTGAGAGATGATGAAATACAAAATCGGTGACTATTTTTTACATTTATCGTTCAAGGCATCTGAATTTACATTGTACATTGTTGTAACTATGTGACTGGACTTGGCATTTGGCCAACCCTGAATATGATTTTATTAACCCTGGAGTGCCCAGACTCATTGGAGAAGTCGAAAGCAGATCGAAAAGTGCAAAAATTCAGGAAGAGAAGAACTGGTTTTGCAGATGGAAAAAGTAACCATTGGATCTTTTGTATGACCATGCATACTAAGGTAAATTAGCCCATTGTGGTCAAACGACCCACAATGGTCACATACCAAATGACCCCATTATGATTTTTTCAGTTTTTTCAGATTTTAACTTCAATGCATGTCTTACATGATAGTAATGAGGTAGTTTGTGACTTCATTAGGAGCTTCTAATTTTTCAGTGAGAATTCATCGTGAGAATTGATTTTTTAGGCCTTCCATGTTAGAAAAGACTTTGACTGCTTTACGTGAGACAAATGAACATGATGGATTCAAATTTTGTTGGTTTTAAGGTAGTCTACAGACTTTTATGGGCAAATATGCATTGAACACTTCAAAAATTCATAGCAAATTCATACTTGGTCAAAAAAAAAGTAATTTCAATTGCTCTCACTATTTCTCACACTTGTACTATTGTGGGAAACAAATTGAAAAATTTCAGTAACCACATGATGTCTAATTCCTTATTCTAACCATAATGGGCTGCTTTACCTTATTAGTGGGAAACAAAGTGGAATTCATGGCAATCATAGTTTAGATCAAGATCATGCACTTTGAATGGAGAAAGTAGAGCACTGACATGGACAGACAGTTCACGAGGTATGTACTTATTATTAGAGCCGGTATATACTCGGGGTTGGATTGAAGGCTGGACGGAACTCTTCAAGTTTGAACCAATAGGATCATTCAATTTCTCCAAATCCGGCCCAAGAGCTTTATACTAGGGTCGGATTAATACCACCACTCATCCTACGTGTCGCCTTAGGTGGCATGGTTTTGGTGCCAAACCATCCGGCCCCAAGGGAGTAATCGGACCGAGGTTTTTGGTGGCCCAATTTCCCATCTAAGGCTGGATTGGGCTCCTCCATTGGATCGTACAAATCTCCACCGTCTACCATACAAGGGCTTTTCTTTTCTTTTTTAGTACATGTTTATCAATTGTGAACTTGGTTGAGTCATGCTATGGTACAAGATGTTAAAGATTAATTTCATTGTTAATCATTAATTTCAATGTTAATAACCAATGTTATTATTATTAACCATTGCAATTGTAATAATAATGTCTTTGCAATTGTTTTAACATGAGATGTTAATAATTAATTTTTTTGGTGTAGACACAAATTACATACTATATTATAGACACTAATTTTTATAAATTACATGCTTAATAACTAAATTTCTTGTATGGACACAAATTTGTAAATGAAAATCATTGTTGAAGTTATACCAAAAACTTTGACATGTATAAGACATTGTGTGTTTTTATCAATTTTGATGACATAGACTTGAAAAAAGAATATGGTAAGGAAAGATTATGCTAATAGAAATAGCATGTATAGTAAAACCTTATTTACATTTATCAATGAATTCATTTAAGTTTTCATAATAAAAAATTTCATGATTTTCTTTAAAATGAACTAAGAATATAGATTTGAAAAAGAGATAAAAAAAACTAGATGTTTTTTTGAATTGAATTAATAAATGACAACTATTATGGGGCTACAAATCTTTTTTCAATGTCAACTCTAGTTTTAGTTTCAAGAAAAAAGAAAAGGTTCAAAAGAAGTCAAAGAACTTCCAAATAGAAAAAATAGGAAGATAGTAGAAAAGGTTAAAAAAAAGTAAGAAACTCTCTCTTCTATTTTGAAATAGGTGAAGTAGGAAGAAAAAGAAAAAGTCTAAAAAAGTCTTAAAACTTTTTTTTCTATATTTGAAATAGAATAAATAGGGGAAAAAAACTTCTTTTTTTTTTAAATAGAGAAAATAATAAGAGAAAGGAAAAGATGCATGTCTTAGATTTTTTAATTGAGCATTCCAAAAATCCAAGAGCACATTAATCATGAATTCAGCCCCAGAATTTGGCCTCAACACTTTACATACTCTAGGGCTGGAGTGATGAATTGGAATTCGGCCCCAGAATTCACACTCAACCCTTTATTTTATGTGGGTCCGGAGTGGTGATTTGGGGCCGGATTGTGGGCTGGATTGGAGGCAAATTGGGCTGGCCTTCCATCCAGCCCCAAGCCGTGTATATACTGGCCCTTATGCAGTTGACACAAACACACTCAAACTTGGGAAAATATGGAAAATTTGCAATGCAAAAGCATCAAATCAAGAATGCCACTGTGAGGCCGGAGTGGTGATTTGGAGCCAGATTGTGGGTTGGATTGGAGGCAAATTAGGCTAGCCTTCCATTAGGCCCCAAGCTGTGTATAAGGTAGTGTGTTCTAAAAGCGCCCATCCTCTTCAAACCGCCCCTATTTTAGGTGGAGAATGGAGATGGGGTGATCCTTAAATGGACCACTATTGCAATTGAATGCATCAAGGAAAAAATGTTTTTCTATTATAAGAGCCAATCATTGTCTTTGATTTCTGCAAATTTCTTTACAAGTTGCAAGTGGACGCATTTTGGGAGACCTATGGTCACAAATAGGTGCCTATGCCTGAAATCTTTGAAAATCCATAAGTAATTCAAAAATACTTGGAAAATTACGAAACCACTTGGGTTCTCTGGAAAATTTATTTGTCTTTCTCTGAAAAATAATCCAAAATTCTTACGGTCTCCATAAGCATATGAAAAAGGTGGAACAGCCTGTAAATGGGCGCTTTTAGAGCATGTTACCTTATATCGGCCCTTATGTAGTCGACACAAACACACTCAGGCTTGGAAAAATACGGAAAAATTTGCAATGCAAAAGCATCAAATCAGGATTGCCACTGTGCAGAATTCATTGTGCAACAATGTGCTACCTTGCAATGCAGAGGCCTTTGTAAATATGGCACGCCAAGTCTTGTACTGAGGAGCTGACCACATCCCAAACATGCCCCGTGACTGAAATATAGGAGCACTTGATTTGTGTGGCCATACTGACAGATGCTGGGGGCTATGTCTACATCTATCCACTGAAAAGAGAGGAACACTTCCTGCTCAATCAATTAGCACCCCTGTCCCCCAAAAAATTAGTAGCCATTGATTGTTTTTGAAAAAAAATAAAAACACCCCTTTCCCAACTATTGATCATGATACAAATATTATGATACCATACGTATATTATATAGATATGGATATGGAAAACGGATACGGATGATCCCATATCAATTGTCAAACAACTTCGTTTTCAAAAATACAAGATTGGGGGGTACTGGGATTTTGAGATTTTCCAATCAAATTATTTTCATTACCCCCCCTCCAAAATAAAATGAGGGGTTTTAAAAAATAATTTGATCTGGAACTTGTCCTCACTATCCACTCAAGCACTTCCAAGCACTTTTATATGTGTCTTTTGCTATTGCTATGATGTAAGCGTTTGTCAACAACCACATTCCCTGTGATTTTTTTTTTTTGAAACAAATGAAACGGAATTTCTTTGCAAAAGAAGAGAATACAAGCACCATCCACATGTGGCCTAGTGGGGTAAGAACTGCAAAGCAAAACAAGAACGGTGTGACCATGAGGCCTTGTCCTAGATAAACAACAATATTAGTTTATTGATAGTAGATAGAGGGCAAATTAAAAAAAAATTTAGACAGAAGTAAATAGTGAGAAAATTGATAAAGATGATTTCATTTTAGGTGGCAAGTGTTAGAACTATTTACATTAATTGATTGTAAGTTGATACTAAAAAATTAGTGAAAAAAATTCAACCATGTGTTATTGTAAAATTTTATGTCACTTTGCAAAAAAATGTTTTGAACATTTGTAGTAAAATCATGACTTTTAGGCCGTATATTCTATAATTTTGATATTTTATGATAAAAACAATTTCTTTATATTTTTTCATATCAAGGATGATCAACCAAAATGTTGAAAAATTAAGTTCTTTCACTATGTTTATATTCAAAGATATTTTTAGGATGATATTCTTCACTAGATGCAACAAATAGACCAATATTAGGTAAAAAAGTTTGTTGTAGTAAAAGATATTTTTTTCTAAAACAATTATAATAAAATTCCTACATGTATTGTTATGTACAAAATATGCTAGGATTTTTTCTTCTTAAAAACATTTAGATATTGATTACAAACATTAATGTCTTATTTATTTATAAGGTAAAATTACATTGTAATAAAGATTTGATTGTTTGTTGCAATACGAGTGTAAGTGTTAATGGCTGTAAGGTACTTTTTAAACTTTAAACTTTACTTTTTCACAAATCACCTTTAGTATAGAGGTTCATCCAAGGATAAGCCAACGTAGTCTATTGTCTGTGTCTAATGTCACTTTTTCAAGTAGATGTAAGTAATTTGTGAACTAATCTCAAACAACATACCTAAAATTATCTATCTATTCTTTTTCTCTTTCTTTTCCCACCCTTATTCTCAAGTTCTCTCAATTTTGTTGGCAGTCCATTACTTATATATGCAAACACAATGGTATGACCATCACAGTCCTATATAGTGTTCTAAGGGAATGTCAACAATTTTGGGCAACAAGTCAAGTTGGTCAACGAGTCTTATATTTATGCATGCTCTATGACCTAATCATATATACAAGATAATACTTGTCGGAATCCGTAATAGCTTAGTATGGATCCTAATAGATTAGAAGAAATTAAAATAGTACAAATTCGAAAAAAATTAGTTTAGGCATAGACTAACGGAAACAAATAAATACTTAAAACTACTTTAGACTTAATTCTGGAACCAGTACGGGAACATGACGGAACTTGACATCTGGGTGGACAGATTCAAGAGCCGAAACATAGGAATCCGGAATGCAGTCATTAAATACAATAGCTTGCGGCGGTAGTCTAGGGATACGTTACGACGTTCTGTAGCTTACGTTCCCGTTGTAGTGAACATTGGGCGCAGGAATGGTATATATACCAATCTCCTCCTCATTTTTCGCCCTCTTTCAGTTGCTCCGCATCTGGCTGTTAGTGAGAGAAAGTGTGGTGAGTTAGGGTTACGGCGTTAGGAGAGGTGAGACGGATGGCAGGGGCTAGTATGTGGTATACGGTCCCAGCCCGGAAACTCAGTCTGGTGATTTTGACGGATGCGCTCCACCTGCGGCAGTTAGAGGATGACTTGAAGATCTTGGGGTGTGCAGGTTTACTGAAGAAACCCTGGAACGTCCAGAGTGACCAGGTCCTCCGGGAGTTGGCGGTAGGCGCATCGAATCAGTACGACCACACTGTGCGCGGGCATCCTGACCAGTGGACGAAGGAGTTGTGGGCAGATGTTTACGGATTCCCAAAAACTGGAAACGGATTCGCCACCCGGACGGACCAATATTACCAGCACAAGTTTATCAATCCGCCGCACGTGAAAGAAGGGTACGCCATCAAGGACTGCCGGGACGAGAGGCACAAGTGGCTGCTGCGCTTCCTCCTGTCAATCCTGTATCCGGAATTCCGGACAAGAGTTCCCGGGTTACGGTCACGATGGCCAACACCATCTTTGGGGCATTCCAAGACCGGGTCGTTCACTGGGGACGGGTCGTGGCGAGTGTAGTGGGGAGATGTACTGGAAACCTGGCCAAGAACAAGCCAAACCCGCTCAGCACCTATCTCCTCCACATGTACCAACACCGGGAGCTACTGACGGAAGACGAGGCGACGGATTACGAGACCGGCTTGATCATGCTCCAATGCAACTGCTCGGATGATGATGAGCCGGAGACACAAGAGTCGGAGAACGAAGACGAGGACGTCAAACCGGAAGGGAAGGACAATCTGGTGGAGTCGGAAGAGAAGTTACTCGAGAAGGAGAAGGAAGACCGGGAGGAGACATCTGCAAGTTTGAGACGGAAGTCTACGGATCCGGCAGCTAGAGGTAAACTTCCGGGTCCCTTCCTTACGCAGGATGTGAAAACCTGGGAAGGTCCGCGCTTCTTCAAATGCGGGGAAGAGTGGATCCGGACCGCCAAGTTCTACCACGACAGACTCGCGGACATTGTGTTGCGGTCCGCGGAGATGATGCATTGCGAACCAGAGAACCTACTGGATGTACTGAAGACGTTGTCGCCAGAGTCGGAATGGAACGAGATGAGGACGGAGATCCGGAACCTAAAGACGAAACGGGACGAGCTCAAGGGAAAGTTGAGCTGGACGGAAGGGAAGCTGCACCAGTCTCAAGAGGCGACGCAGAAGGCCTACCAGGCTTTCTAGACATTCCAGAAGTGGATGGTGAGTCCGGCCGACCTCTACAACAAGGCCGCGCTCTATGACGAAATGCAGAAGACATCCGCGGCCCTCACCAATACCAAGATCGTCCGGGTGATGGTGGAAATGTCGGGCAGAATGGAGGCGTCGTTGAAGGAGTTCCGGTCCATGATGGCAAACATGGATCCGAACAAGCCCCTCGACTTCGGTGGTTTTCCGGAAGTCCCGGATGTCATCAACACTCCACCAACGCAACTCCCAATCTCACCCGCAAAACGGACAGGTCAGTTTGGGTCTCTGTTGAACATCTTTAGCGTAGGAGGGTAGAGTCCTGTATTTCCGGATCCGTGGATGTTGGTCCGGAGTAGCTTGGACGCCCGGATTGAGCTTGTGCAAAATCCGGCGTGCACACACCCGGAGCAATTTGAAGATATCGAACCCCCTCCGCCTGCACTAATGCCTATGCCGGATCCGATTCCCATTGAGATCTCGGAGGAGGTAGAAGTAGAGGAGGACCCCGCAGTCGTTGGAGAAGGCGGACTAGTCTTTTAGTCCACACGGACGAAATGGATTCCGATAGTCCCCCAATCCAGAAGACGTCCATCATCACTCGGGCATCACTCCGGACACCCCAAGGCAAGACTAGTACTCGGGGGCAGCTAGGGTTTGATAGTAGTTCAAAGAAACCGCGTAAGGGAAAGTAGGTAGTTAAACTGATAGTTTTTCAGTTATCATTTTGTTAGATTAGGAGTTCCGGGTCTTTATACAGAACCCGAATTCCGGATTTTCAGGCTATAGTTTCAGTTAAACTTATCCGCCTGGATTTTTAGGGCAGTTTAGGATTGGGCGAAGCGATACTTTCCGCGGGTTTTCTGGCATGTTGTTTTTCTTTTAAAAGGAAGGGACCACTTATGGTCCCTCATTCCTTTTCTTGCTATTCCTTATTTTGAGCAGTAAATATATGTTTGCATTTTATTGTCTTTTTACTCATTGCCTTAGTTTTCTTGTGGATCCTTGCTCTCCTTTTCCTTGGGTGTTTAAAGGTTGCTTGGGTGCATACTTGACGGTTTTGGCTAAAGGGTAGAGAGGTGGTAAGGAGGAGTCCGGATTCAGGGTTTCCCGGGTTTGTGAACTGTGTGTTTGTCCAGGGAAGGGATTTAGAATTGTGAAGGAGTTGTGCGGAGTTCGGCGTTGGTGGTGTCGGTGCGAGTCCGGAAGGCCAGGGAGGGTTTCGTACGGAGATAAGCGACCGTCTGTGGAAAAACCCCACTCACCAGGAAAGCTCCGCCAATTTACAACACAAGTTGGAGTTCTGGTACCGGACCCCGTCTCAGTTTCCGGGTAAGTTCTGTATCTGTCGTTGTAGCAAGGGGGGTCGGGTTGTATTCTGAGTGACCTGCTTCTAGAGGAATCCGAAGTTGTGAGGGTGAGCCAGTCCGTACTTTGTTTATGACGGAAAGTTCTTTGGATCCGTGTCATTAGGAAGTTAGAGTTAAAGTTAGATACAAGGAGTGGTGTTGTCCCTACCCCTCTCAAAAGTAAGTGAGGATCCTCTGAGGGTAAAACAGAGGTATCAAAAATCGTGTGTTCGGAGTTACGGATCTGGTGACGGGTGAGATCCGGATCCGGTAGAGAGTCCGGAAAGTTGTAGAATCCGGGTGGGGAGTGAAATTTGAAGGTATTCACGTTAAACCGGATTAGAAGGAGTTTAGAACACCCTCTGGGGTTCCCTGGGACGATATTCCGTGTCATCTTACCACGTTGTTGTGGTTAAGAGCGCTTACTACCATACTACACGTACGACAATACTTTTAAAATAGTACAAAGTATTCATTAATTATTCCTTTTTATGTTAGGGTCAACATGTCCAATATTTGCTCTTCATGAGCTTTTCAAACCTAAATGCAAGTTGCCTAAACATTACTGTCACAGTAGTCAACAGGTCCAGTATGCAAATGTATGAAATGTTTAGGACTAGTACCAGATTCTTGGTCTTTAAGCTTTCTCCTTCTTTAGGTTTTTGGTCAATGAGTCTTAGGACAACGACAAGGTAAGTTGTTCTTAGAACATACAAAATATGTATTTAAGTACCAATACACAAATTCCATATAAATTTCAAGTTCAAAATTTCAATTTTAACACTATAAGATTGATTTTATAGACTACAAGACCCATGACTGCTCGTCAAACCCTATGGCCGTGCGACCTCCACCCTGCCAAAATCCCTAATCACAGACTGCAACTTCGATGTCTAATAAGGTAGGTGGCTCTAAAACAGACCCGTCTCTAAAAGCAATCTGGCTGCAGAGGTACATTCTAATTTCTTCAATGTACCAGAGACGTACATTTCACGAGGGGGTCACTTTTAGAACCACTGCATTTCAAACTTCAAAAATTCATAACTAATTCCACAGAGATCCAAAAAATATGAAACAACTTGGGTTGGATGCCAATTCCATTTTTCTTCTTATGAAAATTTACTGAAATTTGTTTCATGAATGTTAGCTTCCTCCAAAATGCAATCAGCTCTTAAAGGGTCGCTTTTAGAGCGTCCTACCTTAACTTCTGCAATTTTTGTCCGATTTGAGAAATTCAGCACTCATTTCAACTGATTTCTCTTCTTCTTTCTAATGGTATAAGACACGCATCCTATCTCCTTATCAATCAAAAGTTATCGCAATTCAAAGTTCACGGTTTCCACCAGCCTGCGATTGTAGCGTCCTTTGTTTGAAATTTTGATTACAAATTTCGCATCAATTCGACCCAATTCAGTCTTGTACAAACATTATAATCACTCAATCTAACAAACGTAAACAAATTGTGAAATTTTGATATGCCAATAGATTCCAAAATTGATCAAGTAACCAGCGAGGCACCATGGCTTCTGCATGTTGTAATAACAATTGTGTCAGTGTATGTGATAATCTAAGCACCTCTGAGGTTAGAGAGAGAGAGAAATTAGGGGAGACTAATATATATACTAATGTGGGTTGTAGCCTTGTAGGGTCTAACCTAGGTTCATCCTGTGGATGAAGGTTGGTGACTCATTGAGAGTCATATTGAGGATGTAACCCTAAGTAAGGAGTTGGGTCCAACACCCTCCTTCAATCGGAGATTGGAACTCTGTGAACTCCTTGCTGTGATTTCTTGTTGTAGAGATTCTGATGTGAATTGTGCAAATTACGTCTTCATGGCTTGTGAGGAAGGTGAGCAAGGTTAGTCGTTGAGGGAGTTCGTTGAGGCAACTTCCTTGACAGCAATTGCGAGGCTTTTGCTGTGGATGATTGTTGCATTTTTTGGACAACTCGGAAGGTGGTGTGCCTCAACTACGGATACGATATTCATGAGGTGAGATTGGCTTCGTGAAGTGTGTAGGGTCTGTCGGGGAGAGAGGAGACAGTCGTAGTGCAAAGGTTGTGAGAGTCGTGAACACACAAGGAAGAGACCGGTGCAAGGAAGATTTTATGCCGTGAGGTAGGGTCGGAGGCCTGGATTGTACTTCTCGTGGGAGGATTGCTCAAAGGAGGTGGTCGAATTTTGTGGTGCCGAACATAAGAGTTTTGCGTCTTTAATGGACGTCGAGAGTTATTTATGGCAGGGTGTGGAATTCTAGGGTTTTGGAAGTATACATGAGGAGGTTGTGGTTTTGGTTCTAGGTCTCTAAAGTTGTGTAATCCTATTGTAGCATGGTGTTGATGGAACTTAACCATGCCTAAGGGTTTGGTGAGTGCATCAACCTACTGCAAGTTTATATGAATATATTGAATTTTGATTTTTCTTCCTATCACACGTTCTCGGATGAAGTGATAATGGATTTCTATGTGCTTTGTCCTGGCATGAAGCACTAAATTCTGGAAAATCTTGATGGCACCCTAGTTATTGCAGTTGATGATGATATTGGGATTGGAATGCTTGGGAGCTTGTGATTGCTGCAGTTTTTGTAGCAATTTGTAGAACCATATGGCCTCTTGGGCTCTGTCACTAAGTGCCCAATACTCTGATTCTGTGGAGGAACGAGAAATCGTAAGCTGCCATTTGCTTTAATTTGCTAGGTAATAGGAGCCCCAACTAAGGTAAAAATATAAGCGCCCATGGAGCATCGGGTGTCTTTGCAGGATCCCTAGTCAACATCTGTGTATTCCGTGATGACAATGGGGGAGTCGGCTCTGTAGAGAATATTGTGGTCTGTGGTGCCGTGCAGGTACCGTAGAACATGTTTAGTAGCTTCGAGGTATGTTGCTTGCGAGTTTGCCATGTAGAAGTTGAGTCTGCTAATCGAGTAGGCAATATCAAGTCGAGTGATGGTGAGGAAGATGAGTTTCCCTACAAGTCGATAGTACTGATGTGTATCCGAGGGGGGGGGGGAAGTCATGTCTATGAGCAAAAAATGGCCTTCTGGGAATGGGGTGGATGCAGGTTTGTTGTTGTTCATACTTAACTCCTGTAGGATAGAAGCGGTGTATTCCCGCTAGTGAAGAAAGATGCTGAGAAGAACAGACTCGAAGGTGATGTCGAGGTACTTTTTTACCGGGCCCAGGTCTATAACGTCGAATTCGGTATGGAGGAACGCTTTGATCCATGAAATGAGCTTATCAGAACTGCTGGTAATAAATAGATCATCAACATAGAGCAGAATAATGAGCATTTCATCATCCTAGTGTAGATAGTACATGTTTGGATCAGACGTACTCCTTTGTAGTCCAATTTGTAGAAGATCTGTATTAATTCTATTGTACCAGATGCATGGGCTTTGCTTCAAGCCATACAGGGATTTGTGAAGCCCACAGTTGAGGTGTTTTTTTCCTTGGACTCGAAATCAAGGAGGTTGTCGCATGAAGACACGTTCTTTCAGGAGACCGTGTAATAAGGCAGTGCGGATGTCTATATGGTGTATGGCCCAGCGTTTGGTGGCTGCCAGTGCAATTACTGTACATAGAGTTGCCCACTTGATCACTGGGGCAAAAGTTTCAAGAAAGTCAATCCCTTTGCGTTGCTCAAATCCTCTAGCAAAAAGACGTGCTTTCTTGATGGGTGGTCGACCAACATGTGAGTGTTTCTAACCCCACCCTTGAGTCAGAAAATTGCACACAGGTTCTAGCGGCATAAGTTAATGGTTTAATTGGGTGAATTGTAAACTTAGTGTTCTTTGGCCTTCCAAGCAATGGACACTTTGTTATGTTGATTTTTACCTAATCTAAGTACTTCAAAACACTCTAATAGTTAAGAAATAAAGGTTGTTGAGGGTTAGTTAAATGCGATTAAACTTCTAGTTAAACTAAACTTCTACCTAAACTAAATCGAAGAATACAATTTGCCCTTTCCGAAATAATAAAGCAAGTTGGATTCTGATGTTCCTAGTGAAAGTTATGTGTGGATGAAATTCGTATCTAATTCTATCCTTAAAAACTTCATCCGTCAACTAAAAATAGCAAAATAATGTGAAATAAATCTAAATTTCAAGGTGGAAAGGTTAATTAAGTTAACTAATGGAATTTTCAGAGAAAACCTAATTTTGACCTATTTTAGGAATTTTCATCCAAATTTAGGTCAAATCTTCATCCACACTTTTGTCCCTCCAAATGAAAGTAATTTTAAAAGTAAAAGGTGAATTTGGAATTTTCAAAAGATTCTCTAAAAGATTATGGTTTCAAAAGATTCCCTAGTCGTACCTTGAGAATATTCCTAATTGTTCTTTAATTAATCCTAATTTTAAATTATTATTCTAATTTTAGTGATTCTTTAGGTTTTTATGGTTTTTATGGGTAAAATGATAAATTATCTTCCTATTAAGGTTAAAAGTAAGAATTTAGGACTTTTAGGTGAAAACTTTTAAATGGATGAAAATTCCCCTTAGTCGGATGGAATTTGTTCCTTTAATAATTTTCAAGGGAATAAGGAGATAAATTAGGTTTTGACTTTTCCTAATTCTTCTATTATTCCCTAAGTTCCTAAATTAAATTAGATTTCTTTTGAGATTCTTTTGGATGAGATTACTATTTTGTTTTCCAAATTAATTCAAAGTTAATCTAATTATTACCTTCACGATTTTAGTTAAGTTTTCAAAGGTTTTCTAACAATTTGTAAATTCTAACTAGCTATCGAGTTCCTAATTGTTAATTTCGTTAGTTTTAGTTTTATAGTCTAATTTTAAAAGAATGCAAGCAAAAGAAAAGACAAGAGACAAGTTTTGAAATTCATACCTCGGTATCGAGAATGTCGGTAGATCCGTCATCGCAAAATACCATCATGATTGTATCCACGAAGTCCTCCATTATCTTTCATGAAATTCGCCAAATTCTAGTGAATTCTTGATTAATTGTTTGTTGAATTGTTGTCCTAATAACCTATCTAAAAAGTCCAATTTTGTTAGTTTTGGCAAATTAACACTAATCCTTTGAATTTAGGAATTTAAATTGAATGATAAATTTAATTCAATTTTTCCTAAGTTTTCAATGAATAGTAGTTTTATTCGATGCCAATTGTTTAATAGTTATTTTGTTAAATATTCCAAGATATTAGTTGTTGTTTGTTTTTATTGATTTGGCTTATTAGGCCTAATAAAACAAATCCCCCAAACTACAAACAACAACTAATTTGGATTTGGAATCCTAATTAATAACTAAAACCAAATGCATGAATAGTATTCTAATAGAATAATAAAAAATAATCAAAACAAATCTATCGATGAATAGTAAAAAGAATAAATTGAATAAACAACCCAAAACAATTAGCCAAGTGAATAGTTAGATTCCCACCTTAATTCCTTCACGTGTCGAATTCTTTCCTTCTTATTCTTCCCCTTCTTCCAATTGTTGGTTTATTGTTGTTGTTGTTGAATTCGTAGCTATGGCATTGGAGAGCAGTTGAGATATCGAGAGGATTAGTCCAACTTTTGGTGTTCAATTTTCAAGAGGAAAATTAAAAGGTTTGAGCGTGGCAACAACCGCCTATGCTTAGTTATGAATTTTTTTCTTTAGAACCTTGATTTCCTTGTTTAATCACCCAATGCTTGACTCATCTGACCTTAATGAATGAGCCTCCGAGTTGGTCTGTCAAGCCTCCGAGTTGGTATGTGAAACCTCCAAGCTGGTCTGTCAAGCTCCCTGAGCGGGTCTATCAAGTCCTCCGAGCTAGCCGGTCAAGCCTCTCCCACAATGCTTCTGACTGGTTCCCCGGCCCTTGCCTCGGGCAGTCCTAGCTTCTGGCTGTCCAACCTTAGGCCGTCCTTGGGCAAATAATACTGAATTTTGATGGGTTAAAAATTTTAACCACTTATCTGAATATTTAACTTAAAAATAAGCAACCCAAACTAATAATCATGTTAGAATCAAAATTGATAAAAAATAAAATAAAATAAAAGATATAAAGTAACTACTTTTGATGAAAGAAACAAAACAATTTTAATGATAAAACACCCAAGGCAAGTTGAAGACCAAATACCTCCACCACATGTATAACATGAAAAGAAGGAAAATTAACGAAGTTGACATTTTAAATAAGCTTCCAAGGAATCTTATTTTAGTTAGTAAGTCAAAGCTTCGCCGAGAAGGACAAATCGAGAATTAGTATTTTTCACCAAAGTAAATTTATCTTTTCAAAGTCAAAGCTCCGCCGTGCGGGAGCAACCCTAGGAAATAACTAACAACTTAAAGATTTTAAGTCCCCATTTCCAAGTTTCCAAGTCAAAGCTCCGCCGTGCGGAAGCAATCCTAGGAAATAACAGACAACTTAAAGATTTTAAGTACCCATTTCCAGATTTCAAAGTCAAAGCTCCGCCGTGCGGGAGCAACCCCAGGAAATAACAACAAAGTAAAGTTTCAAGTACCCGTTTCCAGGTTTCAAAGTGCGGGAGCAACCCTAGGAATAACCAGTATCCAAGGACCCAAACTAGTATTTTGAAAACTTAATTCTTAAAGGAAGTACACATGACAGTGTTTAACCGAACATTAGCAATTATTCAAACCAAACCCCCGTTATACAACGAGTTTTGGCACGTGGTGATGCTCAAAACCTTTTGGCAAAGTCTAGCCTTGCCGCTTTAAAGTTTTAAGTTCACAGACTAGTATCAATTCGCACAAATGGTTGGTTAGTATCAAAAGAACAATAAAATAAAATTAGAGTTTGGGAACTACTCCCACAACTCCCAAAATATTAAAGTTTTGGGGCTTGAAGCCTCCAAATTCAAGAAATAAGTTAGTTAACACAAATAACACTAGAGTTAGGGGATTTCCTCCACCTTAACTCTTGAAAAGCAAAGTTTTGGGGCTTGAAGCCTTCAAATTCAAACAAGAAAGAAAAAGAAAGCTTTGAAGGACCTTCAAAGTACAAGAGAATAGAAGAAAATAGAAGAAAATAGCCAAAACTTAGCTTAAAAAGTGCTCCGACAAGTGTCGGTAACACGACAAGAGCAACAACAAGAATGAAACAAGAAAATGAGGGCCACAAACAACCTCGAGGAAGGGCCTTATATACTCGCTCCCGGCCCCCCCGGTAAGTTGTTCGTAATTATTATCTTTACTTTCAATCTAGATATTTTGCTAAACTACCGAAACGTATTTTCTAAATAATCTTTGTTTAATGGGAAGGAAGGTTCTTAAGCGAGTTCCTTCTAAGCCCTAAATGGCCTTAGAATCTTTTCTCAAATCAAATATTTGATTTTCCCAAAGATATTTTGAAAACCTACCTAATTAACTGAGATATTTTGTATTTTAATCTAGGGTTAGTTCTAAACTGGCTTTCTTTAGTCCAAAAGATGGATTCTTATGCAAGACAAGTATCTTGGGCAAATCCAATCTTCGATTTTACAAGAGATATTTGCAAAATCCACCCAGATTAATCCAAAATTACCTTTTAAAAGTCAAACTAAGGGCTGACCCTCTCTATCTTTTGAGGGACAACTCGAAACTGAAAACAAACTGTGCTATCGCGTTCAGAAGACCCCAATTAGCCTAAGGGACCCCTTACCCCTACCTCTCCAGCCGTTTTAAAGCGCAAATTTGAGTTACGGTAACTCAGAACAAAAGTTAAAAAGCTAACTTTTGGAGTTTGCGTTTTTTGATGAAACTGTCAGTCTTAGGTGGTTTAGAATATTCTTGGGAGTAAGAATTGACCCTTGAAACGCTCCATTTGGACACCGCTAGCTCCTGGTTCGCCAGTCAATCCGCCGCCAAGTTGTAAATTCTTGTAAAATTCGCTGTTGGTTCTAATTTTGGTGGTTGGGAATGTCGGAATGTCTTCAAACTTGACAGGGCTCTTTATTGGCACACAAAACACTGTTTTAATTTTTAGTGAGATTTTACCGCAACATTGGTAATTTCTAGGAATTTACGAATGCAGTTTTAAGCAGTTGACTTCTCATGGAGTCATCGTGGAGTTTTGTAAAATCCCGAAACTTTTGGGCAATCTTCTACAAGATGTCCATCAACTAAGGGCAAAACCAAATCTCCAATAAGAATGCTATTTTTAGCAATTCTTTAATAATTTCCACCCGGGGGGAAATTATTCTTGATACCGGGGGAATCTTGGATGATCGGGCTTCTATTTGACCTCCTGGCATGCTTTGACCTAGAAAAGCACCTCTCTGTATGTTCCAATCATCATTTCCTCCATCTTGGTCTGTGAATGAATGTATTTCTCAAAATTACCTGCAAACAACAAATCTAACTCTTTCGAGTTGGATTTGGACTGACTCTGACTAGACTCTAACTTTTAACCAGTTTGTTACATGTATACTTATAGGTGTTGTATCACATGAACAAGACACTAGGACTGGTTAACTCTCAAATCCTCACTTTGCTCGGAATTACTGACTTAGCTATTTATTTTTACTAAAAAGACCTAAAATTAGTGAAAATGCAACGTTTTTCATGTTTCACGCATTTAAGGCCATTACATACCCCTTTAGTAGGGACTTCTACCAAAACCCTCAATAATTGTATTTTTATATATTTTTTCCTATTTTTCACTCAAAAATTAACTAAAAATCGTGAAAAATAAGTTCAGAGTTCCAAGTACCAACTTGAGGGTTCACATATGGTGGCCATCTGCGGTACGATTGAAAATCGTGAGAACTCAATCTCTTGCTAACGCAATATTCATGGGCACACGGTCAATTTCCCCGATGATTTTTGATTATATCAAAGATCTAATCAAGTTGCTACTAATATGTGAATGTATGTAACCACCAAATCGTACTGGAATCTGAATTACGCACCCTTATAAGGTTCCAGACTTGAGATAAGACACAAATTTATTATCATGAATTACCAATTAACAAGTATAGATGTAATTGGTCCTAACCTAAATTATTGTGGGACATTTGAGAACATGTAGAACATGATGAAAATGTGAAGTTTCACATTCCCAGAATCTCAGCATCATTACTGATGTGGTTGCATTGTAAATAACTTTATTAAAATGTCAAAAATGCATGGTATATGGGTTTAAGACAAGTCTAAGGACCCATTTTCCTATTAGGACTTTTGATGTAAATCTAAAAGATCTAACACCAGACTCTATGACTCTAAGCATGGTTCATTAATTTATCTTGATAATTTTCTTGTTATGATCCGCCTCAATCGGAGTTGATTTGGATTTAAAATATAAAGAAGAGAAAAAGAAAAGAAAAGAAAAAAACAAGACAAGTGGTCAGGCCTCAATGCTCTGGAGTTCATTTTTGAAAAAATGTCTCCAGCCGCCTCAGTCTCACTGACTTTTCATCTTGTCATTAGCTCAGGGGTAGGCGGCGCCCCGGCGACGGTCCAAAGTTCGAACCCTCTTCGCCGGTTTGTTATACTAACGACCGATGCCCTGCCACGGCAATCGGCCCCGACGGCTTGGAGACGATGTTCTTTTGGCCGGGGCGGTATAAATACCTTTGCCGCCTATTGACTGAACTTAAAGAATGAATAAAACATGGCTAACCTATTCCGAAAAAAGATGTGAGCTGCCCCATCACTTCTAAGATAAAAATAGGCCACCGTTCTTGGGGAAGAATGCGAAGAGGGCCACGAACTGTAAGCACTTGTCCGCCTTCCACCGACTCCCGAGTGATGTTGATAATTTTTGCAAGATTTGCAAACTGGCCTTCTAGCATGACATCATTGCCAGGCTGCAAAATCTCCATATTTGCGAGGTAGATTAATAGTGATCTAGCTCTAGGTGGCCAGGGCTCTTGGTTCCCCGGACTTGGGGAAATTCTCTCCAACGGTATGTCGCGGCCGGGTTGTGATTCCTTGTCTCGTGGTCGTCTTCGAGCATTTGGTAACTGAAATAACTACATCGGTTCTTCAATAGTTGAGTCTGGGATGGGCTCTCGCGCTCGCTCCTCCACAGACTCATTCCCAGGTGTAGTGACTAAGTTTGGACCCAAGAAGAGCTCTCGCGCTTGCTCTTCTAAAGATTCCGTCATGAGTGATGATGGTGATGATAGTATCGGAAATTGAAAAGGTGGTGATGAATCTGAATTTTCTAAGCTTGCTGACGTACTTGGTAACTGGTCTTGGGGCATCGATTGGCCCATAATTCTAATCTAAACTACTCCTACTGATTGATGATTGATGATGATGATGATGATTGATGATGAATGATGATGATGAAAATTTTTCCTAAACTAAAATGATAATAAAAATGCCTGCCTGTACGAACATAAACTGAGGCTTGAACTGGTCTAGACTAGTATGCATAGGAGGCGTAAGTCCCTCACCTGTTCGCATAAATGCTGACACTAAGGATTGAACTCTTAACCTGTCCACACTAGTTTTGACTGAGAACAATGACCTATCTATGCAAATACAAGCTAAGGCTTGACCTGTCTGCACTAGTGTACATAGGAGGCGTAAGTCCCTCACCTGTTTGTACGAATGCTGATACTAAGGATTGAACTCTTAACCTATCCACACTAATGCTGAGACTGAGGTCAATAATAAGCTGACGAAATCCTGTCTATGCAGGCATCAAACTTGAAAGATATGACTTGGATTCAACCGAGTTCACGCCATGAAATAAAATGAAATTGAAAATAAAGACTAATCTAAAATTTTTGGCTTGGATTCAACCGGGTTCACGTTGTAATAATGAAAATGAAAATGAAAATAAAATAAAATCTAAAAATTTAAGTAACCAGAAAAGAGAGAGAAGAAACTCAAGATTTGAAATCTCAAGCCAAGTGACTATGATGGAGGTATACCTACGAAAAACTCTCGCGCTTGCTTTTCAAAGGATACCATCATAGTTTCAAGTAACTGGAAAGGAAGTAAGTGACCGTAACGAAGTGTAAACCTAATAAGAGCTCTCGTGCTCGCTCTTCTAAGAATACCGTCACGGATTCTAAGAGTAACTACAACAAACAACTTCTAGTGGCCAAACAAGAATGGACGCTTACTTTATACTAGAGTTGGAACACAAACAAAAAGAGAAAGAAGAAGAAGATGGATTAACACTGCTGCCCCAGTGTCTTTTCTTTTACACAAGATCTTTTACACAATAGGATTGGTTAGTAGCTTTATAGAGAAGATTATCACCGTTTTGCCTCAAGGAATCTAGCGGCTTCACTTGAAGACTTCCACTAAATTTGGACCAAGGAATCAGGTGGCTTCATCGTGAAGATCAAATCAATCATACTATAGCTAAAAACTGCAACCGACGAAGATTAGTAGTTGGATTAGTATCGCTGCCCCGATACCTTTTCTTTTACGCTAATTCATCCAATAATGGAAACAACTTAGCTTCTTGAACAAGACTAGAATCTAAATCACTCCTACCATAAATAGAAGTTGCAACCAAACTTATCCAACAAAACAAATAAAATATATGGGATAAATGCACCAAAACTATAAGAGAAATATGAAGATTAGAATATACTTACCCCGGTTGGATTAACATTGTTGCCCCAATGTCTTTTTTTTTACGTTAGTTCAAATGAAGTTAGTAGGTATTTAACAGTTTCATATCTTCTTGAGACTTACTTCCTAACGTTTGCCTTGGGAGACCAGAATGCTTCTCATTGAAGTCTAACATCCAAGAAACAGGCCAAAGGAACTGGAAAGCTTACTACAAAGCTATGAAATTGACTAATATCTACAAACTCTAATTGAATTTACAACCAAGAAAAGGGTAATAACAAACAAGAGAAGAAAAGAGAAGAAAAATAATAAATTAAATTAAATTAAAAAAAAAAGATAGGTTAGAAGGATAAAGGTTAGAAATGATAAAGGTTAGAAGTGACTTACTTGTTACTTGGAATAACATTGCTGTCCCAATGTTATTTCTCTTACATGACCCTAATTTAAATAAGTATATATCTACTTATTTAATTTAGATTCAAAACCAAAAAATATCTACTTACTTAATTAAGAATCATGTAAAAGAAATCTAAGCCCTCAGTAGCCATTGTAACCAGTGTCTGGGAAATTTTTGAGAAAAATCAGCCACTATTCTTTCTTTAGCACCATCAATCGGTTTTGCAAGGTTTTCATTCGGAAATTTCATATATTTTTAAATTGAAAAAGAAAAAACATAATATTTTGCTCGGTAATTAGCCTAAATTCTCCAAAAAACATCGGAAATTTCAAAATTCAACTGGCTGATCTTACACTAGTTGCCAGTTCTTCCCGGACATTGATTGTAACCCAATAGAAAGAAAATGATAAATAGTAAAAGCAAAGAAATAAATGAAAACAATGAAAATAAAAACGTACTTGAATAAAATTAATTGTGGCATTGATGATCCCGGTTTGTGGACGCACCAAAAATCTTACTTGTTGACGCACCAAAGTTGACTTACCGTTGTTGTAATTTTAGAAATGACGCACCAAAAAATATAATTTTAAGGATGTAATTCCAAAATCGTTGATGGGACTTAAAAGTTGACGCACCAAAATGTCGGTTGAATATTGATGCCCAAGATTGTTGTTTAAAGATTGACGCACCAAAATTTTATATTTGATGCACCAAAATTTTATATTTGATGCACCAAAATTTTATATTTGATGCACCAAAATTTTATATTTGATGCACCAAAATTTAAAATTAAAGTTTAAATGTTTAGTATTGGGCCAACATGTAGGCCTCAATGTCACTGAAATGAATGGAAGGTAATTATACCTTCAAATACTTGACCATTAAGTCAAGGTTAGAAACTTGGTGTATACCAAGTAAATGAAAAATTGAATTTTTCATGTATCGCATTTTTTAGGAATTTTTTAAGATTTTTAAATTTTTAGGGATTTTTAAATTTTTTATGAAAAGAAAAGAAAAGAAAAAGAAAAAGAAAAAGGAAAGAAAAGAAAAGAAAAAGAAAAAGGGAAAAGAAAAGAAAAAGTTTATACAGAATCATAGTCCTTTGGCCGTCCATGAAGGAGGTACCAATAGAATATGCTTCGTTTAGGGCATGGTAGGTACTAACAAACCCTAATTTTTACATGATTTCTAAGAGTGGGCAAATTTAAGTTACTTCATGAAGAAGCTGAGCCTTTTCAAATCAAATGCCCAAATGATTGTATAGAATTTAAATTTCTAAAGACCTATTAGAAAATTCAAACTCTACTGGAAATCACAACCAAGTGATTACCAGTTTCAACCTTTTGAAAATCACAACCATGTGATTTCCACTCTTAAAACCACAACCATGGCTAAAGCTAAATACTAGGATTCTAGAAAACTTTTAAAAGAAAATTCAAGCACTCTATTTTTGTATTTTTTTAAAAAAATTTGTTGTTTTATAAAAGAAAGCAAATAAATGAAAGCAAATAAAAGAAAAGAAAGAAAACAAATAGCAAATAAAAAGCAAATAAAAGAAAAGCAAATAGTAGGAAATGAAAAAGGCAGGCATGAAGTTCAAGTATTTGAATATTCAAGCCTGAAATTGTGAAAACAACCACAGAAAAGTTTATTAGAGGCACGTACCAGTTTGGCAATCACGTCCGTTCTTCGAAGTTTGGTTTGGCACAGTCGTTGCTAATAAATGTCCGGAGCATTTGTGATTCCATATGGCGCGTCTTTGAACACCCATGTTATCGGTTTATATGAGTGTTCTATTGATTTTTGAGGGATCGGCGCTTGATTTTTCTTTACCTCGACCTTCCCGTTTTGAGTGTTGTCTGTCTCCAAAGTCAATTCTTCAATTCATGGTTCTTCGGTAGATGATCCGGATCCGGATGAATGATTAGCGTCTTGATATGGATGATATCTTCGGTCAGACCTCCGCTCCTGAATTGTATTGTTCACTATTGATGTTGGATTAGTATCCAATGTGAATGTAAGATTTAAATGTTGTTGTTGTTCTATAATATTTGGAGGCGGACTTGGGCATTGTAAGGGAGCCAAATTGCTTGGTGGTCTTCTGTGAGGGTACTACTGACTTCGAAAAGTTCCCTCACAGAACACGCAATTGGTCCTGTGGCATCCATCATCCAATCGAAGACAAAATGGACTGATGTTTGTGGCAATCCCGCGACGTGGTTCAATGCGTCGATGTCGTGGTACTGGTGTCGCTATTGGTGGGACCCCTTCAGTGTTGTTGTTGTTACCTTCCGTGCTGGAAGATTGTGTCAAAGATTGAATTGGAAGATATGAAGATGTAAGAGTAGAATCTACTTGTATTGCTACAGGAGATTCTTCTCAAGTTAAAGCCTCATCTGGTGATGAAATGGTCAAGTTCTCCATCGTGATTTCTGTTGTGGTTTGACCGGCTTGTTCAACTTCCATATTGGAAGTTGCTTCTTCTTCAATGGATGCCATGGGCTCGACATTATTGGTTTTTTCATTCATAATGACAAAGGCTTCATCACTTGAGTATGGATGTTCGTGAAGCCACTTTGTAAAAGTCCCATCATCCTCGAAATCATAAAGGCCTGGTCCAATGCATTTAATGGGGCCTACATCAATCTCTGCCTCTGCTCTACTGGATTGAAGACTAGGTAATTCATGTTTACCTTCCAGCCCTAATAATGGTCCTCTGGACACAATAGCTACCATGGTCCTGGAGTCTATTGGTCCATAGGTAAATGTGGGTCGTTTCTCAGCCCAATTAACTATCCCACCACATTGGCGTAGGAATCCCCTTCCTAAAAGGAGTGGGTATCCTTCATTGGCTTCCTCTTTGAGTTTAATAACTTCAAAGGTAACCATGTAATCAACTCCCCCTGTCTGTATGCGAAGATCTTTGATCCGGCCTAGAGATTTGACCGAACTTTGATCAGCACACTTCAATGTAACATAAGATGGATGGATTACTTGTAAACCCAATTTATCCATCATAAAAGCTGGCATGATGTTGACACTACTCCCGTCATCAACTAATACTTTAGATATAACCTTGTCGACGATTTCCACATCTATCTCTACAACGTCAAATGTTTCTTTAAAATTTCTAAGGTCCGGAATAAGTTCCACCTTGTTGATCTGGTCAGTTCGTTTGAGGGTTCGTGGAATCGTTACTCCTTCCCTTAATTGCTTGCGTAATGCAGGGGCTAGTTGAATTAACTGCCCAAAAGATATGTCTGCCTTGGCCCTGGATAAATCTCTCCATAGATCATATGGGTCCGAGGGGTTAGTGGACTTAGGTGCTTTCATTCGAGCTTTGGGTGTCGGAGGGGAATAGACATCATTGGCTGGAACGAATTGGTATTCATCTTCATCTAATCCCATTTGGATTGGGAGATTAGCGTCAAAACGTACTTCCTTTGCAGTTTGTTGCAAAGTATCACGTAAGTCTGAAAGTCGGGGCGAATCTCCGGACGAACTTGAACTATTGTCATCTTCTGGCTTGACCGGTTCATTATCTTGTTCTATTGATGGTGGATTAGTCTTCGCTCCTCCTCTTGTAACCACTAATGCTGGTAAAGTGGTTTGAATTGGTTGGTCTTCATGTAGTTCAATTTCTACCCAAAGCGTTGATTGGCGAGCCTCTTGATTGTTAGATTGGGAATTTCCAACTCCCAAGAATCGTACATCTTGGATGCTTTGCGTGTTGTTCAAGGGAATGATCCCTTGAGTTGTTTGCACCACCTTTGGTGCTACTTACGTTTGTCGATTGTTGGTACGATCATAATACATATCAGGTGGCCCAGCTTCTTTTTTGGGTTCGGGAAATCTGGTACTTCTCTGATTATCTTGGGCTTGTCTAGAGTAGTCAGCCTTTGGAAATTCCAATGGAATTACCTTGTCTTGAGTTATGCATCGAGAAGTGGGATGATGTCTTCCACATTTCTCGCATACGATGTTGTTTTCTACCCAACATTGTCCAGGTGGATGAGTGTTGTTGCAAGTAGAACATGACTTAGAGCCTTGATTTGACCTTGCTTGTTGTGAATTTGGATGTCGGTAGGGACCTGACTGTTGTGGCTCTCGAGGTCGTTGTGGCGGTTGTGGTCGTGGTTCGTCCTTAAGTAAAGGACAAAATGGAGGCGTATGATTGCACCATACTCCTGTTGTTCCGCAATTGTTGCACCATACTCTTGTTGTATGTGATCCTGATTCATGATGGATTGGTGGTGCTTGCCTCCCTTGTCCTCTGACCAGAAATGTTAACTGTTCTGTTAGTTCACGTACTGACTTGGTCATTTCATTGGTGACCTATTTCATCTCGGTACGTAACTGTTCCAACCCATTGTCTGGGGCTGGCAAAAGTAATGTGGCAACAATAGGGTCTCTCGTAGCAATTGGCGCTGGATTAAGTATTGTCCTGGCCGATCCATTCTGATATATTACTGGATTGGCCGTTTGCTGATGATAGACTGGTATGAATGCAGGTATAGGGTCTTCTGCTTTTCGTACCATCCTCTCATTTTCTTTGTCAATCTTTTCTACCTCCAATGTTGCTTCAATCGCATCTTCCAAAGTTACGGGCTGTCGAGAAAGAATATCTCGGATTGTTGAAGCAGAATCAATGCCTTGAATGAAATAATGACGGATCGTTCCGTCATAGAAGAGATTCCCTACAAAACGGGTGCGTACCTAGGGTTGTCTTGTCCAGGGTTGTTCGCTGCGACAGCGCGACAGACAGACGTCGCGCGACGTCTAATAGAGCCCGCGCGACGTCACGAAAAGTCAAATTTACCTTTGACTTTACAGGAAATTACCCCCCTCCAGGTGGATGCCACATGGCATCCACTTGGCAAACTGGAGGGCGCGTACGGGTAGGAGAGTGCGGGTAGGGGCGACTGCGGGTGGGCGATTGCGGGTCGACGAGGGCGACTGTGGGTGGGCGACTACGGGTGGAAGAGGGCGACTGCGGGTGGGCGACTACGGGTGGGCGAGGGCGACTGCGGATTTGGCAGGGAGACCGCGGGTTCAGGAAGTGTTCTTGGGTGGGCGACCGCGGGTGCGCAAAAGGTACCTAGACCCGGTGGTGGACCCGAAGTCGCCCAATTTGGACCCGCTGTCGCCCTCTCGAGACCCGCTGTCGCCCTACCCAGACCCGCAGTCGCTGGATACGCAGTTGCCCTATCCGTACTCGCCCCCCTAGACCGAAGTCACTCGCCCTATATAGCCAGTAGCCCATCATCATGCTATCACCTTCATTTTCTATTGAGGCTTTCTGTCTTGCAACCTTTGTTGGCTGCATGCGTGACCCTTTTGGATAATATATATACTATTTTTTGCTATCATTTGGTTCTTAGAATTTTGCGACGTCCGCAAATCTCATGGCAACTGGAGGTAGCAGTGATGGGTCCCTTCCGGTTTTTTCCACTGTACGCACTCCTGGTGCAATTAGGAAGGCTGCCAAAGACAAGACTAGAAAAAGGAGGGGTAACATTCACAAGAAGCGATGGCATGTGTTGAACAATGATAACCACCTAGCTTTCAAAGAGTGGAACGAGGAGCCAGAGCCTTGGAGTATGCAGGTGTGTGAAGACTACATTGAATGGTGTCACATCGGGAAGTTCTTTCCGGCATGGCGCCATCATCACAACCGACACAATAACAAGGCAAATTTGAAGTATTGTGAAAATTCAGCTTTCATACGAAGGTGTTTAGAATTGTGGCAGGTCCTCTACAAAACCCCTTTTGTAGATAGGAATGAGGCCCCTTTGTTCATTGCTAGAGGTGCCTATGCTGAGGTCGCCTTGAACAAACAAGTTGACTGGACCACGATCAAAGAAAGTACCTACGTGGAGCATCCAAAAGTTGGAATAATTCCAAGAGGGGTTCTCAAATTTCTGGAGGGTGGACTTGGGCCTTTTCGAAGTGATCCACAAAACAAAGAAACTCAAGAGGTGGACACAGAAGAATCAGAAGAGGATAATGATTCAGATGGCACACGGATTCCTAAGCTTGTACGAGTGAAGGAGCAAATTATCACCCCCGTCCAAATTCCAGTTCCAATTCCAGTTCCAGATCCAAATGTTCAAGCCGCTTCATCATCGCGGGGAAAGAAGATGAAACATCCTGCCAAGGTGCGACGGTCCACCACGAAAATTAGATTGGCATCAGCCTCAACCACAATTGCGACTCCAATCTTGCCACCACAAGACGCCAACAACGTCTTCGACTTTGCTTTAAGTGACGACTCACCCGTATGTGCCACAAGTCACATTCCCATTCCACAGTCTGAATCTGATGTTGTTCACAATGCGATGACGTTGGCGAAGGCTCTCGACCTCTTGAAGACCAAGGATGCACAAATTGCAACCTTAGAAGGTGATGTGAAGAAATGGCGGTCTACATGTGAACAAAAAAATGCTCTCATTTCTCAACAATCCAAAGAATTACAAGGCCTTCGAGAAAAAGAGCGTCAGACTCTCACATTGTCGGACATGGACGAAACCTTTGTTGAGCAGGATCCACATCACTTGGACAAGCTTGTTGGGGACCTCACCAGCGATGTCATTCACCTTTCTCCCCTTGCCAAGCGTACAAAGCGTTCTTCAATTCTTCCAATGGCACCGCTTCCGTTCGTCTCAAGAGATTCTAGCAATCCGCACGTTGATGGTTTGCAAGGGACTCAGGATTCACTTTCGTTTCCTGCCATTCCACATCTACAATCATCAAAGGAACTTGATTTGGCTGAGGAAAATAGAATGCTTCGAGAGAAGTTGGCAGTGTTGGCAGCGACATACTATCATTGGAAAGTCGCGTGCATTCTCTCCGTGGATCGATCTCAACAAGTTGCGAAAGAGCTAGACAAAGTTTCGAAGAACTTTGTAGCAAATGCCCCTAAACGAGAGAATGGATTGACATCATGGGCATTGATGGAGGACATGTTTCCGGATAACATGTCCATGCTTGACGTGGCGGAAAAAATGTCATAGACTGGGTACAAAATGGTTGGGACCATGGAAATCAGATGTCTAGTCACTTCAACGAAAAAGACCAAAGTCTATTGTGGCCAAAGCCAGCTCATTTCGTCTTGGATCATACCAAATGCCCCATATGTCTAGAACAATTTGGGCCAGAAGGAGGATGGGCACTTGGATCATGTACACATGTGTACCATCTTCAGTGTCTCATCACTCAATGTCTGATTAGACGACGATGTGTGATTTGTGCAGCACCATTCCATGATCGCTTGTATACCATGTTCAACTTGATGACTTACATGCCACCTTCTTGGGAACACAATAGAGACACGACAGCAGAGACACGATTTTGGGGACGAGACTTGCTTTGGAGTTGGCGAGAAGGCCTACATGATCAAGAAATGGGAGCTGCTGCCTCACAATTGAATTGGGAAACGGACCCGCGTGAAATTCTAAGAGTGGCATTCAACCTTATGGGAAAAGGAGCTCACAATGTAGGGAAGAGGGTGTTTTTTTTTCAATGCCTTGGTGGATATTTTGATAAGACATCCCAAACCTTCAAGTGGGGTGCTCATCCGGAAGGACACCGTTGGAATTTTGAAGGTGAACAAGGGGCTAATCGTGATGAAAATGCCACTCCAGAAGACTTGAATAGTATGGCTTACCTCGACTCAACATACGGGCCTTATTATCAAAGCCAAGCACTCGATTATCTATTGGAGTTACACTCTCCGCAAACTAAAAGGACACTTGAAGCTCTCAAGAACTCCAATGTCTTGGAATCTATTTTAGAAGCAGATGGACCTGCTTCAAGGACTCGTGCTAAGAAGAAACTCGTTGTTGGAGAGTCCAATGATTACGAACAAGGTGCAACGAGTGGTTCTCAGAACAATCCAATGGACTTGAACTAAATATTTCTATGAGATACTTACTTCAACGGTGGTTCTAGTTAATCGTAGTAGTATACAAGATGTAAGGCCCATAGTATAAGGGCCATAGTATATCCATACTCGCACAATGTAGTACTCTAGCAAAAGTTAGGGTTAAGATGTTGGCTTCTAAAACTATACCGCCTTGGCTGTGTATTGTACTACTATGCTTTGGTTTTGAAGGTTTGGGCATACTTATACATTTGTAGCCTAAAATGTAATTGGTGAAATGCAAATACATTTGTTGTAATGCCTCGCACAATGATTCCATACACGGTCCCCACAAAATTGCTATCTTCAAATCTTTTAATGAATTTTTTCCTTTTGGATTTTTTTCTCATACAACATGTTTTTGTTTACATGGAAAAATTTGATTCATTCCATTCAGATTTTTTATGATAAAGTTATGGACCATTTTGTTTGGCGGGCAACTTGAGTCTACAGCTTCTTCTTTTAAAAGTTGCTTGTAGGATTTGTTTCTCCAGGCAATTTCTACAATCTAAAAAAAAATTAGGTCCGGTCACATAGTTAACTTCACTTGATAGCACACTCTCACCATTTTCATTTCATTTTAGAGATATTCATTATTTAAATTCTACAACTACATCTTACCTACTTCTACTCAACAATTTCTTAAAGTATCCAAAATTGTTTTTGAAAATTGTTTTTTTCCCACACATAACCATCGGATCTTACACCTTACTAGTATGAGAATGTGTGGAAATTTTTTTCATCTTACAGATTGCAACTTTGCAAGATATCCGCATTTAGAGTGAAAAAAACAATTTTTTCAGCACATTGCTGGACTACATTATTTGACTTTTAACATTTTTCACTTTAATTTCTTGCACTACAGAGTTTTGAGCTTTAAACAAATATAGTGGAGAATTGAGTTGAGAGTCTAAATAAAAAAAAGGTTTTCAAAAAAACTTAATTTTCATTCTTAAAAAACTTGTAGAATAGAAGTACATATGAGATTGAATGAAAATCTATTTTCTTTCTAAGATAGAATTAAAATGCACTAATCCCCATGGTCAAATTGTTGTTGCAAGCAAACTAAACCATGTCAAACTTCTTTTCTTGAACAATTGCCAAAATTGCGTTCCTAAATTAATCTTACAAGGTATTTTTCCCACCAGAAGCTCTAATTGCCCAATAAACAAGATTGTCCATAACTTTCTCATAAAATATCCAAATGAAATGAAAAAAAGCTTTCCGGATAGACAAAATTATAATCTATGAGGGAAAAAAACTTAGAAAAATAAATTCAAATGCTTGTCACATTTTTTTGCTGCCCATTCTCCCCTGCTTTGGAGTTTGGACTATATGGGCATAACTTTTGTTCCCGGGCACCGATTGGAAAAAAAGTTATATTACCACAAAGGTAATCGTTTTTTCTATCTTCAAATAAAGTTTCAAAAATTCAGTCCCAAATTTCAGCCCGTAGGTACCATCTCTGACATCCATTCTTGCAAAGACACCAAATTCATAGCCCTCGTATTCAAAATATAATAAAAACATATGTACATTTCAAAAACAAAGGTGTGAATTTCTTTATTCCACAAAACCTTTGGAAAATCAAAAATTGGAAGGCCAAATTGTTTTTTTCTACCACACTAGATCCAACCACTAAGCATTTTTTTCACTATTCACAAAGTCACTTTCTTTGGGCTCTGGTCTCATTCTTTGAAGTTCCGCACGGGTGGCACCTATGCCTTCATAGGCCCACTTGCGCCATTCCTTAAAATAAAGGATGTGGCGCTCCAAGTCCAATATGCCCTCGTGCAACAACTCTTGTTTTTTCTCCAGTAGCTTCACCAAATAAAAAAGCGTTGCTCTTTCTTCTGTATTGCTACCATAATCCGGAGCTAAAGCCAAGATGCCCTCTTTTTTGGCTTCTTTTAAGGCATCATCATAATATTCCATCTCTAGCTCACGTATTTGAAGATTCAAGCTTCTCCTTTCGCTTTGATGGGACCATTTATCACGTTGCAAAAGATCAAGTTTATTTTGAAGCACCGCTAAATCATCAGAAATGTGTGCTCGCCCGTCTTCGATCTTCTTGAAATAATTTACTCTACTTTTGTTTAACTTAGAGTAAATCTTCTCATTTTCAGCAATGGCGTTTTCAGTCGCCTCTAACTCCTTCTTCAACCCATCCACAACAGTTGGATTCACTGGAAGATGTTGTACCTTCTCTTTCAAATTCATAAGATCCGCTACTGTTGAAGTCAAAGCTACTCGTGCACTTTCGATCTTAGTGCCCAACATCTCCAAATTGTCTTCCGAATCATTGTCACTACTTCCACTAGACCCAATGTCTGCACCAGAACGGTCCACATTGATCGGTACATGAACATCTTCGCTTTGTTTTTGAATCTTGGACAATGATTGCGGCTCCTCAAGCTTCCTCTTGCCCTTCTTGTCAACTTGAACGTCCTCAGCCGCCTCTTGTTTTTCTTTGCCAATGTCTTCGTCGTCACTCTCAAAAGAATATCCATCGTATTCGTGAGTGTGCTCATCTGAGCTAGAAGTTGAAGACCATTGAACTTGGTCATCACCAACAGCCAACTTGCCAGGCTTTGCCTCTAAAAGCTTCTGATTTGCTTGAAGAAGTCCTTCTTCATCCAGCACTATCGGTCTGTCCGGGCGGTCACCGATAGGAAGTTCCTTCAAGGTTGTCCAATCTACCTTTTTCTTCAATTGAACTTCAACGTACACCATTTGCACAAGATAGAAAGAGAAGTTGTCATTTCGATAAGGCTGGGACTCCAAATAGAGTTGCTGCCATACCTCCAAACACCTTCGCTGGAAGACAACACTCTTGCAGTAAGCCAAATTTGCCTTATTAGACTTCACGTGCAAAGTGTGTCGCCAAAACGGGAACAACTTGTTGATGTGGCACCAATCCACATATTTGTTTACAGTTTCATATGTCCAAGGCTCTGGTTCTACTTCCCATCCCCAAAAGGCCTTCATCTTTGGATGCAACAAGATGGGTACACGCTTCTTGCGAGGTTTGCCGCTCCTTTTACGATCCTTGTCACGAACCGCCTTTTTGTTGAGCCGAAGTCGGTATCTTGACATACCGTGTGACGGTTGAGAGTCCTCGCCCTCCATAACGATCACTTCGTCTCAAAAGTAGCCAACTAAGTACTATGCGGTTTAGGGTTGCAAGCCTAAACCGTAGGTGTAAAAAATGCTAAACGTAATCCTATCACATTTAACATTTACAAAAATACAATGTTCTCGTGAAACACCCTATGTCATCCAAGCGTGAATAAAATGAGCCGTGCAAAGGGACAAAAATCCCCCCCCACAACTCAAATCCCTAGCTTCTGTGCACGCATTCAGCCACGTCAGCAGGTGAAAGACAGTGCACAGAATGCCAGGGAAAATTTAATGGCGACTGCGGGTGGAGGAGAACGCTGATGTACCCGAGGTCGCCCTGGGGCGCGTGCGGGTTCTGAAGTGGGGCGAGTGCGGGTCAGCCCAGTGCTCCAGGGCGACCGCGGGTCCGGAAGTGGGGCGACTGCGGGTCAGCGCAAGTGCTCGAGGGCGACCGCGGGTCCTAGAGTGGGGCGACTGCGGGTCTGGACAGGTGCTCCAATGCGACCGCGGGTCGAAGGAGCCCGGGCGAGTGGGCGACCGCGGGTCCAGGGCGATTTCGGGTCCTAGGCGACCGCGGGTCCAAGACGACCACGGGTCCACTTTGCGAAGGCGACCGCGGGTCCTGGGCGACAGCGGGTCCTGGGCGACCTCGGGTCCCAAGCGACCGTGGGTCCATCTATTAATGCATGGACTTTTCTTTTCTTTCTTAGTACATGTTTATAGATTGTGATATTTTTTTCCATTTTTCCTTGCGCTGGGAAAGTGGCGATACTAAATGTTACGGAGGGGCTCCAAGCTTCAACATTCATCCACGTACTGGATAGAAAATGTGATACTAAGTATCTAAAATTCTATTTTCATTTACATTGTGGCGATTTCATTGAAGACTTTTCTAGAAGTTGAAGTTTTTCTAGCAATTTCATCCAAAATTTTCCTAAAAAATTCCTATAGCTTATAGCTAGCCTAAATTTTTTGTTGCTTTTGAGCACCAAATCTCAAGGGAAAAAAAAAGGATTGTGAGCTCAATCCCATTTGTGTTGCAAAATTTATGGAATACTAGTTTATACTTTATACTATATTTGGGGAGCCATTAGGGTTGAGGTCGGTTGTGGTACAAATGGATTCCTTATTGATTATCTGAACAAAAGTTAAATCTTTGCAATTGTTTTAGAAGAAGTTCTTGTTAACTAATTTTTTTCTTATTAATTAATTTCATTGTTAATTCTTAATTTTATTGTAAATGACTTATTTCATTGTTAATGACTAATTTTATTGTTAATAACTAATTCAATTGTTAATAACCAATGTTATGATTATTAAGTATTAACCATTGCAATTGTAACAATAATGTCTTTGTAATTGTTTTGACATGAGATGTTAATTATGTATTTTTGGATGTAGACTCAAATTACATACTATGTTACACACACTAATTTTGGTAAATTACATGCCTAATAACTAAATTTCTTGTACGGACACAAATCTATAAATGAAAGTCATTGTTGGACTTATATCATACTCCAACCATCTATGAAAGAATGTGTGTTTTTATCAATTTGGATGACATATACCAAAAAAAAGAATATGGTAGGAAAACATTATCCTACTAGGAATAATATATATGGTAAAAGCAGATTTACATTTATTATTGAATTCATCCAAGTTTTCTCGAATTGCGTGTTTAATAAATGACAAAGATTATGGCTACATATCTTTTTTGCAATATCCACTCTTGTTTCATTGTCTCAAAAAAAAAAAGGGGTCGCAAGAAGTCAATGAACTTCCTTTTTCCAAATAAAATAAATAGGAAAAGAGCAAAAAAGGTTAAATAAATAAATAAAAACATCTCTCATCTATTTTGAAATAGGTAAAGTACGAATAAAAAGGAAAAGTCTAAAAAAGTCTAAAATGTATGTTTCCTATATTTGAATTAGAATAAATAGGAAAAAAAAAAAAACTTGCTTTTATTTTTGGAAATAGAAAAAATAATAAGAGAATGTAAATGATGTATGACTTACATTTTTTTAGGGATTGAAAAAACAACTATTTGAATTCAATGACCATGAAAGTAAAACTCCTTTCAAGTGCATACTAGCACATTTTATTCAAGAAATAATACAAGTCTTCAACATCAATTACCAATTAATTTATTTTCATTTTCTTATTTTCCTTGCGTCCATTATATACTACGGAATCAAAAAGGACCAAGAACATTTGAATTCAAAAGTTGTTATACTTTGCATAACAATGTGTAAAAGGCCATATTCAATATATACAATTTGACAAATAGCCCATTGAGTAATTGTTTTTCTAAAGACAAGGCGCGTAGCATAAAATTCCTTCATATATTATAGGAAAATATTACAAAGTAAGCAACACATAATTGGCCACCAAGCTCATTGCTTGCACCACTAAACTCTTGCTCTAGACTATCCTATTACAAAGGTGAGTCTCGGAACACCAATTCGGGGGGCATCATGGACCATGGTGGAGACATAAGGGAATTTGTGATCTCTATACACGTTGGTCTCTTCTTTGGGTCAGTGTTCACGAGTTCACGCAACTTCATTCCAAAGTACATTGATCCCTCGCGGTTCTTGAACAAATCCTTGTCCCAATCGTCCATATCACCAATTCTCATCCATTCGGTCAACTTCCCAATAGAATACGAGTCTGACTGTTGCGTATATTTATACCGTTATTGCATGATCGGTATGCTTGTATCGGAATTTGGAGGTCCATATGCATAAAACAACTCCGGGGCAACCCACCAACGACCTTCTCGGTATTGATCCCTCTCGGCCTCAGATGGCTTTCCAAAATGTGAAGGCGCGTTTTCGTCAAAACGACTTGATATTCCAAAATCACAAATTCCAATGTTGATTATGTCGTTTGAATAATCCGGAAAATGCAACATGATGTTCATGGGAGACAAGTCATTGTGTAGCACGCAGCACTTGTGCATGAGATTTGTCACATATACTAAAGCCCATGCCAACTTTGCCTTGTGCCTTCGGAAGAGACCAAGTTCTTTTTGTTTCTCTTCAGGAAGTCTTGTGGCTTTTTGCATTTCATGCCAGTCAATGGTTGGTGATACAGAACGATCTAAATGCCTCAACTCATTCAAATGGCCCCCATTCCACCACAAAGTGTACGCTTCATTCGTGCGAGAATGAATGGCAAAAAACTTAATGATGCCAGGGTGGTTCAAGGGGCATGCAAGGGCCTCCATGGATCGTTGCGCTCTCCCCTCACGCGGGTTTATTGCCTTGGATACTTTCCCAGCAAAAGCGATGTAGCTTGGAATTGTATCCATTCCTTCAATGCGTACCTTACGCACTTTTGCATACCCCCCTTCACGTTCAAAAGCACTAAGGGGCACCACTTTCGCCGTATCGGGGATCCACGTGATACACAATCCACCATCTCGTGCAAATGCTGCCTGCACCGCTGCATTTTTCCACTTAAAACCCCTTGCCGAGCCTCTTGCCAATTTCTTCACTGTGCTGGACCACCACTCCATTTTTTGGCGGAATGCCTTGATGTCTTCTGATTCCTCTACTATCG
The DNA here is from genome assembly GCA_947034895.1 of Rhytidiadelphus loreus. Classification (NCBI taxonomy): domain Eukaryota; kingdom Viridiplantae; phylum Streptophyta; class Bryopsida; order Hypnales; family Hylocomiaceae; genus Rhytidiadelphus; species Rhytidiadelphus loreus. Next base: position 46,605,034 of record OX344761.1, on the reverse strand, counting down.
GAAGAAACGGTCGATGTTCCTCCATCAATTTCTTGGTAGTGAACATCACCGCTTTCAATGTGTTATTAAGCCATTCAAATAGTCTCGAAGAATATGTCAAGTCAATGTCTGCGAAATCATCGGATCCCTTTAGCTTGGTTAAAATCCGTGCTTGTAAATCGTTTGGCAAGGCCACACTACTAGTTGTAGGACACCTCAAATAGCTTGCCTCCAAGAATTGTACACTTTTCCCTGCGTACCACTGGAGACACGCTTCGTATGCATATCGGGTATAACTCGGGGGAGGATAGTTGGAGTCCTTGTCATGTGCTGACTTCTGCATCTTGCCCTTCCGTCGCTCTTGACTCCCTCCTTCTTCGTTTTCATTTACAGCTATCGGAACCTCGAAAAAAATTGGACCATCGAGGTCCAGATCCCATAAAGACTTTCTCCTTGTAGTGTTGCCTTCATGTAGAAAAGCCATGCTGTACTTAAAAACAATTCAAAACCGTAGTTTAAAATTCGTAGATTGAAAGGGTAAAAATTCCCCCCCCAATTGAAACCCCAGCCCACGGGCACGCATCCAGCCACCTGAAGGTAGGTGAAAGACAGTGCGCAAGGCTAAAGTAAGGTGAGAATCGGAAGTGGGGCTAACGCTTAAGTACCCGAAGTCGCCTCAGGGCGCGTGCGTTTGGGTGACTGCGGGTCGGGAGGGGGCGACTGCGGGTCTGAAGTGGGGCGACTGCGGGTCTGAAGACAGCGGGAATGGGCGACTGCGCGTTTTTGGAGCGCTGAAATGGGCGACTGCGCATCAAGGGCGACTGCGGATCGTGGGCGACCGCGGGTACCAACTAAACCATCCCGAAACTTGCACACGCAGTCGCCCACAAAGAAGTCTCTTCGATCCACAGTCGCCCCCTACGCGCAGTCGCCCCACTGGAGATTAAGTTTGTATTTTTCAGAAAATTAGTCTCCCTCCTTGACCCGCAGTCGCCCCCTATGCGCAGTCGCCCTGATTCAAATGTGTTTTTTGCTTCGTCGATGACCCGCGGTCGCCCCTGACCCGAGGTCGCCCTAAACCAACAACCAATCTGACCCAACACTAATTAGCATCTGCAGCATATTCTAATTGATTTTTCCTTATCTCACATCCAAAATTGGTAATAAATGTTAGGCGTCAGTTCATATCAAAGACATAGCAAGGAAATGGAAGAATTATTCTCACAATGTGAAGGGTTTCCCAAACCCTAAACCCTAGACCCTAGACCTTGGAAAACAATAATACAAATTTTATCTAGAATCAAATCCTTAAACCTATATAAAATACTTACACATCCTACACGAGATGTAGTGTTTTAGACCTAAAACAGAATCATGTCTTTTTTGTCTTGTTGAATTTGTAAACAAAATGGAGGAAGTAACATATGATTAAAGGGAATTAGAAACAATAAAGGAGAGGTCCCAAAAAAAACACCATCTCGTGAATCATGCCCAAATAAATCTAATTACACCTCCCCACTATTAGAATGTACATAAAACTTTCATTTGGAACTTCTTGCCAAAGGAGTGTTGGAGAGCTAATGCAAAACCTAGGATTTGTTTGTCTTGTTGAATTTGTAAACAAAATGGAGGAAGTAACATATGATTAAAGGGAATTAGAAACAATAAGGGAGAGGGGTCCCAAAAAAAAAATTAATCTTGTGAAACATGCCCATACCCGCAGTCGCCCTAGAACCCCAGGTCTGATTTTGGAAGTGATCTGGGGAGTGGGGACCCGCAGTCGCCCCCTACGCGCAGTCGCCCTGATGGAAGGGGGGAGATTGCATTTTTGAAATTTCTGGTGTCTCCCACCTTGACCCGTAGTCGCCCTGATGAAAGGGGGGAGATTGCATTTTCGAAATTTCTGGTGTCTCCCACCTTGACCCGCACTCACCCCCTATGAGCAGTCGCCCTGATAGAAGGGGGGAGATTGCATTTTGAAATAGTTAGGTTGCTCCCACCTTGACCCGCAGTCGCCCCCTATGCGCAGTCGCCCTGATAGAGGGCGGAAAATTATTTGGTGTCTCCCTCCCCTTCCATATGGGCGACTGCGCGTAGGGGGCGACTGCGGGTCAAGGAGTTTGCATTTTCTCCTTGACCCGCAGTCGCCCCCTATGCGCAGTCGCCCTGATGGAGGGGGGATTTTGAAATGTGTTTCCCCCTCGAGGACCCGAGGTCGCCCTGACCCGAGGTCGCCCTTGAAAGACGCGAGGGATCCTTGGACCGGACTCGCGATCGCCCCACGCGTAGTCGCCCTATGCGCAGTCGCCCCATGCGCTGTCGCCCTAGTATCCGTGTTAGGGTTAGCGCATGCGCCCCTGGCGACCGCGGGTATTTCATGGGCTGTTCCAGCCTGTGGTCCATAATTTTCATAACTGCGCCTTGTAGTTCACCTACCTTGTAGTGGCTGAATGTGGGCCCAATGTTGTGGAGGTCTCGTGGTTTTTTTGGTTTCCCACAAACAGCCAACAATACAGCAGACACTTCTTGTATACTTCAATGAACCCAAAATCTTTTCCATTAGTTTAGGATAGTGAGAATATCAAAGCCATTTGATGTAGAGGGCCTTGAAACGGCAATTGCATTCATTGTGGCAAAGTTGTTGAATAATAAGGATGCACACACAAATGGGTGTGAAGTCACCGAAAAAGGGTATACTAAATTCACATTTAAAACAATTAGCAATTCAAATGAAAATGATTCATTTGGTTCTTCATTGATTCTCTTTCATTTTTGGGTGTTATAGTAACGTAGGGGGGCCTCAATTGTTATGTAGCCTATTCAAATTTAATCTTCTTGCATTGCTAATGATTAGTTATTTGGCTCCTTACAGGCTTAATGGCAGGTGTTCAATTTAGCAAGTGCTCAGAGGAAGTCATAATTATTCTCGACCATGAATATTTCCGGTAAAAATTTGTTTAGTTTGCCTTTGACTTCCTTATTGTCATCCACTTGCATTGTAGACAATGTCTTTTTAATAGGTGGGAGAATCACCATGACAATGACTATTCTATTGGAATTGATTTGTGATCTTTGAAATAGGATTAAAGACTTTTGGAAAGGCTACAAATTGTATTGCTTTGCTCATTATGGCCAATGCAATGAGTCCAAAGGCCATTTCCAAGCCAGCAAAATGGGTGAGTAAAATATTGCCCTTCATTTTGTATAGGTGATTTGAATCCTTGAATAATGAAATGAACATGTATTAATGAACATTTCTAGTTGGATAGTTGGTGGTGGACATTTCATCTCACTATTAGTGCTTATTTGCTGCAGGACGAGTGATGTGTTTGATACAAAACACACGCGATATTGTTTGGGGAGCCAAATTTGATGAGGCCATTAGGGAGGGGTGGGCCATGATGGAAGAATATGTGTGGGTTTGGCAAGGAAAAGATTGCACAAACCTCAGGTTCGGTTGTTCTAGTATAGAACTTGTATTATAAGATTATATGCTAAAAATACCCATATGTAGTTGTTATGTTTTAATATTCATTGATATGGGGGGCTGGGAGATGCAGGACTTTATTAGAAGAATTTGAGGATGTCGAGAAACTTTCCGAGTCTGAGAATGGATGCTTGTTGTTACAACTCATTAAGGTTAGTGCAATACCACAACACGAGTTAATATATTTGCTAGGTTAGTATTGTTTGTACCCCATTCTGTGAATATCATATGTACTAATGACAATTCCACCTTAGGATGATGAGCACGGGACGGAACGCGCATTTACACAATCTCTGAGCGTTCAAATCAACACCACGGATATCTTTGAGCAGACCAATAATAGGTTAAACCAAGCTCGCGCAAACTTGGACAACCTTGTGCCACGGGCAAATCGTTCGTGACTAGAGACATTGTTGTGGTGCATCAAACGGCAGCCTTGTACCATGGCATAAGACCCTATTTTGATTTTTGAGTTGGGATCATAAAAAGAAATAAGTTATTTATGAAAATAATAGTACTAAAGTCATGCTAGACATGTAAAATAGCAATGTGCTTGACAAAGAACTTCATTTTACATTTCTATACTATGATTTTGCTAAACAATGCATGGATTGTTTATCTCAGATGGATGATCATATTTTGCTAAACAGTCCATGGTATATGAATGTTTAATTGATTAGTGCCCAATACTTTAATGGTTTACATATGTGACCCCTCCCAAAAAATATATACCCATAAATGTGACCCCCCCAATAAAATATATACCCATAAATGTTGTGGCTTGTTATTCTTGGTTCACAAGTTTGAAATCCCCAAATATTGAAAATGTACAAATGTATGCCCTTGATTTAATCCCTTTGTTTGTAAATATGATGGCTACACTTTTAATTAATATGAAACAAGTTTTATTGTTTGGATACCTATGAATGTACAGATAAATAAAATTTGAACAAAACCATGAAATCAGCTGGGAAATAGCTATGACAATTAATTGTGACAATTAGTTCCCAACTACACCTTCACGGTGCTTGATGAAGCACATGATGAAAGTTATATGGGAGCTCATGCTGTCACACCCAATCCTTATGAGATATTTGAACAACCATCTTACTACACCTATCCTATGCATTGTATAATTGATTATATTGAGTTTTGTTCTCTCACGCAATTTATAATGTGTCAATCACACTTGACCATAAATGAATAAAAGGTATTTATCCCTCAATTCCCAAACCCCTTCTTTTGGAGCTCTCCAAAAGTGGTCTACATTGATCAAGAATCCCACATTCTTCATAGTTGGATCTTGTTTTACAATGGATTCACCATACAAATTCAAACTAAACATAATAGAGATTGCATTGGAAAATAAAACGCAACCATGTGAATCATGGATGGTAAATTTCTTATGTTTGATTATTTTCTTATTGAAATTGCAGAAGTCATGTTAGGGTGGGAATCCTCTTTTTGCATGTCAAATCTAATAAGTTGCAACAATAATTAATAAAATGGCTAAAGATGCATAACCCAAATTTTTAAATAAAAGATGAAAAGGTGCAATACATTTTTATGAAGTGCATTGGTAACTAAAATTTATGTCTACAATTTTGTGTAAGAGAACTTCAAAGTGAAAGTCTTAGAGGTTCAGAAATTCAAAATCCCGCCTTGTACTCGCAGTCGCCCACCCGCGATCGCCCTACCCGCGGTCGCCCCACTGTAGGGGTCCAGAAATTACTCTGTGGTGCCCCACACGCGGTCGCCCATCCCCAGTAGCCCCAGAGCCGCAGTCGCCCTACCCGCAGTCGCGTAGGACCCCAGTACTTCTATAGCCATCGACCTGCGGTCGCCCATCCCCAGTAGCCCCAGACCCGCAGTCGCCCTACTCGGAGTCGCCCTACCCGCAGTCGCCTTCGCAGTCGGCCCCTTAGATCCGCAGTCGCCCTACCCGCGGTCGCTCTCAGACCTGCACGCGCCCCTTCCCGCACTCGCCCCAGGGCGATTGCGGGTTAATTAGCTGTCTCCCCACCCGACTTCGCCACTTTCCCTTCTTGCTGCGTACTGCCTTTCACCTACTTTACAGTGGCTGATTGCGTGCCTGGGAGCTTGGGTTTTGAGTTCCACTTACATGTGGCTCATGTTCTTGATTTTACTCCATCACTCACTAATCGCTAGATAATACTTTGCGGTTTAGGGTTAACTTTAGCTAGATAATACTTTGCGGTTTAGGGTTAAGTATAGATTCCTTGCCCCAAATCTCAAGAGCATCTCCAATGGCGGACCACAAGAAGAAGACCAAGGCAAAAGGAGCCATGCACCCTAGGCAACGACGCATCCTTTTGGACCCAGCGTATGTGGCCTACCGAGGTTGGGATCGAATTACGGGCCACTGGACCGCCAAGACTTGTAAGTCCTTCGTGGGGTGGTGCCACATCGACAAGTTATTCCCCTATCATCGGCACTACACGAATCGGCGCAACAATACGGCCAATTTGCATCCATGCTGTAATGATGCATTTGTGCAACGTTGTATCGAAATTTATTGATACTTGTATGGCACATATTCAGTGCCCAGGAGCGAAGTCCCGTATTACATATGTGCAATGGTGTATGCGGAACTCATTTTGTTTCGAAGCGTGGATTGGAGTTCAATCAAGGGAGTGAAGCATGCTCGCCTTCCACCGACAAAAGACATCCCAAGGGCGGCTCTATCTGCCAATCCACGTGAAGGGCTAGGCCAGAAGAAAAACTTGAAGGAGGGAGTGCCCGATGAGCAGTTTCATTGGACGTCATCTGATTCATCTTCGGGAGAGGAAGACAACCTTGGTGAAGACCCTCCAATGCAGCCCCAAAATATGGCGATGGTGGCTTCTACTTCACAAAATTTACCTCCCCCGAGAATGGAAGAAGAGGGTGAACCAGCTAGGCAACCACAAAATCTTGATATTTTGCCTCTTGCTATGGTGAATCCGATTACAGTCCCTCGCACTGAAGAAGACGAAGTTTTGCAGTATGTGCTTGCATGCATGCAAGAAGCAGAAGATGATGTTTTTTGGACAAAGATGGAAACAGAAGAAGATGTGAAGCCTTCTTTGTTCCAATTGGATTGTGTTGATGACATGTACCGAAGTGAGGAATTTGTTGAAGATGGAACTGTCCCTGACACAGTAATGTTGGACACCAAAGCTGTTTACAAAGCTCAACTCAAGAAGCTTCTAAATGAGTTGGATGAAAAGCATCTAGAATGTGAGAAGCTTCGCAATCAAGAAACGCAAACTTTGAGTGGAGATATTGTAAATAGCTTACGTGCTGAACTTGAAAGTCGGCAAGTTCTTTTGTCAACGCAAATAACAAAGATTTTAGACTTGGAAGCATTTTACCTTAGATTCTCTTCTCGGCATGCTGGAGGATCTAGTTCTTCTAGCAATGAGTTTGCGAAATCACGGCTTGCCAAAATTATGGAAGCATGCAAGCTGGAGGAAGATCAAATAGACTTGGAGAAGCGAGGGGTGGAAGAAGCACGATCAAGATTAAATTCCTTGAAAGCATTAAAGGACAAAGCCCCCCTTGACCGTGTTGCAGAAATGTGTGGTTGGAAAGACGTGGCTACTAAACAAGCATTGTCTCTTACGGAAGTAGTTGACTTGAAAAAGAAGCTTGGGGTTTCTTTGTCATTGGATCCAAAATTGGAAGAACATCGGGATGCACTGAAGGCGCTTTTGAAGTTCCAAAAATCATACAAGCAATTTTGGTTGGAAAAGAAGTTGGGGAAGGATGACCAATACCTTAGGAATTTGCAGTTGGAAGGTAGGAAAGTCTTGTATGAGATGGAACGTGAGGCTCATGACCGCAAAGAAAAGGCCAAAATGGTGTTGAATGATTTTCATTTTTAGCACACTTTTGAGGACTATGTATATTCCATCTTATGTATATATAAAAGGATATTATCCATTTTGAACATTCCAATGCAAGCACATTGAATTCTATGTAGTTCCTTGACAAGAGTACATAAATATAGATATGAATTTTTGGTTATTTATGTTTGCAATGTTGTGAATACTTGAATATTCTAGGAATTTTGGCAAGAAAATGACCTTGGGAGTTCGGACTTTCGGAATTAAAAGAGAATTAAAAAAAAAAGGAAAATTCAAAACTTGCCGGATTGGAAAAGAACTTGTTATTGAAGTTCAGAGCAATTGTCACGGCTAGGGTGAATTGACCTACTCATTGCCACTCTAGGGCAAACACTAGAATTTTTTATTTTCAAGGCTTATTTTTTTAGTGGAAATTCTGAATTCATAGTTTCAATTATAGGCCCCAAATTACCCCAGGGGATGCAAGAATTATCCAAACAAATGGCAGTCGCCCGTTCCTGGACCCGCAGTCGCCTGTTTCTGGACCCGCAGTCGCCCATTACTGGACCCGTGGCGCCCACTTCTGGACCCGCAGTCGCCCACTCCTGGACCCGCAGTCGCCCACTCCTGGACCCGCAGTCGCCCACTCCTGGACCCGCAGTCGCCCACTTCTGGACCCGCTATCGCCCAATCTTGGACCCACAGTCGCCCATCACCTGACTGATTTCAGGTTTTTGGACCCGCATTCTCTCATGGGGCGACCGCGGGTCCAAGGAGTTTTCTTGTATAAAGTTCTAGGGGTACCCCTTGTTTTATCACCTTGGCTCCGTTGATAAAACTCTTGTCTTGGACCTTCGAAAGAGGCTTCATGCGGACGTTTAACTTCTTCGGAGGGCAACAACCGTGTTTAGAAGGGTTTACAAGACCACTCTAAGCGGGTTGCTTTGTCATTACATCTTCCATAGTATTAGTGTGATTATTGTAGTCATTTTCTTTGAAGACCCAGTGTTGATCTACTACATGGCTGGACAAGGTGTTGGGAGGGGGGGGACCATGAATGATACGCGGAGGTCCACAAAGGATTGGGACCCTTGGCTAGTACCGTGTACCCCAATTGATAATTCCCCCCATGCTCGAAAATGCGTGTTTTGTGGGTGGAGCAAAGCATTTGTACGAAAGAGAGCATTGATTCACTTTGGCTATGGCGGCTCGACTACATCGGAGCGTTGTAAGGAGATCCCTAGAATTGTACGAGAAAAGTTTCGGACTGGCGAGGGGCAAGTTCCAAGGTCCATGAGTTACGAAGAGATGTATGATGCACCGACTAGACATGATGCACCAGTTAATGTTGCAGAGTCTATTGTCGCACCTGCGTTGGATGTCGAAGAAGAAGGGTCTCTCAATCCCTTTGAATCAAATGCAAGACCAAATCCTACGCCTGATTCAGTAGATTCTACTGGAACAACGCTTGAGAGAAGGAGGAACATGCCATCTGTTTCTCGGCAAAGAAGCATGGATGAATCATTACAAACGGGCCGCAGACAAGAGTTGGATAGGTTGTGGGCTTCTTTCTTTTACGAGGCGAACATTTCATTTAATGTTGTGCGCCACCCGGCCTTCGTGAATGCTGTTAAACAAACTGCAGCAGCTGGATTCGTGTACCAACCGCCACCGTATAATGCGATTCGCACGAAAATGATAGATGTTAAGAAGGCATCGGTTGAAGCCATGGTCTCGGAGCGGACGAGGGTTTCAATAAGTCAGTATGGAGCGACAATTTGTTCAGATGGTTGGTCTGATACTAATTCGCGGCCATTACTAAATATGATGTTGGTGTGTCCCGCCGGGGATGTCTTTTTGGGATCAGTGGATAGTACCGGGGAGAAGAAGGATATATCTTACACGACTGAGACGATGGCACGATACATTGAGGAAGTTGGGCCTACCAACGTTGTACAATTGTGTACGGACAATGCTGCAGTCATGACGGGGGCGATGGCAAGGTTGGAAGAAAGGTACCCTCACATTTATAGGCAGGGTTGTGCGGCACACATTTTGGACTTACTCTTAGAAGACTGGGGAAAAGATCAGAGAGTAAAGGAGTTGGTAAAAAAGGCTTCATCAATTGTGAAGTTCATCAAGAAATACCAACATACTTTGGCGTTGTTTCGGAGATTTTCACCAAACAAAGTGTTGAGACTTCCAAGCAAAACACGTTTTGCCACAAATTTCTTGATGATTGATCGTTTGGTAGACTGCAAGCAAGCAGTGCACAACGTGACACTGGATGAGACATACATGACGTTCGAGTTGAGTTTGCAAAACCGCAAAAATGGACATTTCATTATGGGCAAGGCCAAACTTGCAAGGCAAGATATCCGTTCAGAAGAGTTCTGGATTCAGTGCGACAATTTCCTCCATATGGTAGAGCCCGTGCTGCTTTGTCTTCGTCATTTTGATGGAAAAGTCCCGGCAATGCCGAAAGCTTTAGTAATGATGACAGCCTTGAAGGAGCACATTTATTCTCTCAAGAATGCTCCATTTTTCCTTGATCCAGTGGTAGCAACACGATATGAGAAACAATTTGATGCTCGCTGGAAGTTGATGATTACTGACCTACACTATGCGGGGGCACTACTAAATCCATACTTGAGTGACGTGGAGGCTATTCATAACAATGGCTACGCGAAGGGAGCTTTGAATCGAGTCATACGAAAACTGAGCGTACCATTGAACGTGTCAGTGGTGGAAGCAATGCAGGAGCTAACTCAATTTGAAGAGAAGACAGGTGCATTCGATCCTTTACATGAGGCTCCCGATATCATTGAATGTCAATTATTGCCTCATCAATGGTGGAATTGTGGGGGGGGCAATGCTCTTCCAAAAATTGCAAAGCGAATTCTCGGTTTGACGTGCTCTGCATCTTCGTGTGAAAGGAATTGGAGCATGTATTCCTTTGTGCACAATAAAGTGCGAAACCGCTTGGCCACGACAAAGGCAGAGACATTGGTGTATATCTACGCGAACAACAAACTTGAACGTCAAAAACGTGGACACAACCCAGCCATTTTTTACGACCAGATGCTTGCAGATGGAGACGATGAGGACGAGCGTGATGGGCCTTTGTCTTCAGAGGAAGAAGACGACGTTGTTCCAGATTTTATGAGAGAACGCGAGAACCGCAGGGATGAAGAGGATCGGTTGCGCAACAATCCTTGGAATGCAATGGTTAGGCCGCCACATAGTCCTCCACGACCAATATACGGGAATACATTTGATTTTAGTGACGATGGGTATGTTTCTCCGGGAAATTCACCTGTACGCAGTCCACCGCAGAACGTCGTGCACAATATGGATGCAATTTCGCCGGCACATGCATCACTGAGGAGGGAAAGCACCCCCGACAACAACGACGAAGGCGTACCTATTCCCATGGCACCCGTAGAGGAAGAAGCTAGATCTCCAATATCAACTAGTTAGCCTCCAAATATGGCCCGCAATTTAAGAAGCAGTGTACAAGTTCCAATGAGAAGCGAACATGAAGAAGAGGCCATCGAAGTCAATGAAGTTGTACACGAGGGAATACCAAATCCCGTTGTATTGAACGCATCTACCCTCGGAACAACTGTTACTACAGATGATGATGATGATGTGCCATTGGCATATGTTATGAATCGAAGTCGGAATGTGCCGTTGAATCCAGAGACGACTACAAATGTGGCAACAATGAGGAGGTCTACCCCCAACCCTTCCAACAAGGCCACCGGTGCGTGGAGGTGCTCTACGGACGATTGATGAAGAGGTTCACGGCTCAGCTCCACAACCCACTCAACCTTCATCCATTACTGGCCCTGGCGAATCATCATTAGGAATCCAGGGGCACAACAGTAGAGGCCAGAAAAGGCGTATTAGGAGGGTTGACGAGAGGGGACCTCGAAATCCTAAACGACCTACTCAAATTGTCCAACGGTGTACCATTGGAGCGGGATGTTCCACCCAGAATGTTGGACAATCAAGTAGAGGAGGGCGACACCCTGCATCCAACATGGATGGAACTACGGATGCGTTGAGGCTCACGAAACGACTTGTGCAAACTGAAGGGTTCAGTGGTGTAGATACAGAAGTTCGAAATCTGAACTCAGAGGTAGAGCGTGAGGTACAAATCGAAGTAGTAATAAGGGAAGATGATGAAATCGAAAGCTCGGGCGACAACAGGAGCAACGAAGAGTCTTACGAAGATACAGACCCTAATGCTGATGAGGTGCCGAGCGATTCCACATTCACGCCTGGTGACTAGAGTACTAGAGAAGTAGACAATAGTTATAGTTATAGTTATAATTATAGTTATAAGGTTTTAGCTTATATGTTAGGTAGCAAATCTTTGTAGTTCAAGCTTTGAGCCTTCATCCTGATGTGTAAGGATTTTGTAATGCTTCATCAAGCATATGAGCATATTAGAGTGAGGGACAGATTACCGGTTTTAAAATATATGTTGAGTTCTAATTGGTAGGCAGTTAGGTGATGACTGCAACGAGGTTATAAAAGTGCAATGCAAGTATGGCTACATTTGAAGTCCGCCTCAAAGCAATATCGATGACTAATTAATATAATCGTTGTTGACATTATTATTGTGGCCTTATACTGGGTGAATTTTTGGGATTAGAGAAGTTTGTCCAATTTACATTTCATGGGCTCTATTATTTGCACTTGTAAATTGTAAACCCCAATATAACGTAGCACCTAATTCTGTGCTTATAAAACACCTATGTGACGTGTTACTTCAAAGACTGAATATGCCAAACTGAAATCCTAAACTGAATCTGCGGTCGCCTTGGAACACGCGGTCGCTGTCTGCTGCTCTGACCCGCAGTCGCCCTGGAACCCGCAGTCGCCCCTACCTGTCGGACCCGCGGTCGCCCTCAGTACCCGAAGCCGCGGTCGCCCCTTCACCCGAAGTCGCCCTAAAGCCCCTGACCCGCAGTCGCCCACTCACCCGTAGTCGCCTTCAAGCCTAAACCTGCAGTCGCCTCTATTTTTTCCACCCGCGGTCGCCCCTTCACCCGAAGTCGCCCTAGCGCCCCAGACCCGCAGTCGACCCTTCACCCGTAGTCGCCTCAATTTTTCCACCCGAGGTCGCCCAAGGCAGACTTGCACGCGCCCACACCCGCAGTCGCCCACGCTGGCTGTCCACGTCAGTTCCGAAGCCCTGCCACGTAGGCAAAATCTATTTACCATGGGGTAAAATTTATTACCCCTCTGCGACGTGATGTCAAGTAAACTCGACACTTCGTGACATGCGACACGCGACGTCAGACGTCATACACGACGCCTAAACCCAAAAATATGTCAGACAAGACAACCCTGCATTTGCGCTCTGCCCGAACGGGCAGCAGCTTCCACAATGCTGGAACTTTATACATGTTGAGAATTTGTGTACGAGTCATTCTTCAGTCATGTTTGTGTCGTTCCCTAATAACCCTCCTCGCAAGGTATGCGTGCATGTTACTTGAATGTGACTACAAAAGTCATTTTAGAGTAGCCACATCCATAGTCTAGGAAGGCGCGTAGACGCTGACGTGGACATTCTCACAGTCCTTTCCACGTCAGTACACCCAAAATTCATTTTCTACATCATCTATTCCCCTTCCAGTCATTTACTAGTCACTCGGAAGTCTATACTAGTTACATTTTATGACACGTAAGTTGTCTTTCGTGACTACAGCCTCCACATTCGATACCTCCAGCTTTTGCCACTCCACGTGGTCATTGCCATGAACGTAAAAGGAGGGATGAAACGATACAATTATTCCCTCTTCATCTTGCAGTCACAGACGCGACTGCAAAATGACTTGGACACTGCTCTCGTTTGAAGTCTGGTGCAATTATGGAGGAAGAAGTCATATTCAAGTCAAACCGGACACCTAGTCATTCTTGCCCAGTCACAAAAGTGCCCCCTTTCTTGTAGTGTAGTAATTTGCTTCCTCTTTGTAGAAAAAGCTAGATTTTATATCTTCTTCTTATCAATGTCTTCAAGTTCATTTCCTTTAGTATCAAATTCTCACCAACCACTTTCCTTCAATTTCAAATTTGGAAAAGCTACAATCCTTCTCTTTCAAAAACATGCCAATTTCAAAACTAAAATCTAAATTTCATTACATTAGGTAGACATGGACAATGGAGCAACATCGGCCAATACAACCAACCCAATCATGTTTCCAATTAGCATTTAATATTTTTTTCAAGGCACGAGTGGTTCCCATGGCCCATAAATATTTCAAGGCTTGAAGCCACCATTCTAGTCAAAAAAAACAATTTGGAGGCCTTGGATTAGTTCAAAATTGACTAGCAATGGTCAAGATTCAACACTTGAAGTACTAAGAGTAGTTCTAAGATATGGGAAGCCTTGCTAGTTGGCTCACAATTATAGGAAAAGTCATAATTGTTATACCTTTTCAAGTTTTGCTATTTATACCAATAAACTATAATTTCCTTTTTTGCATGAAAGGTCTTTTACAATGTAGAATCTTTTCTTCTTCTTCTTGTTATAATGTGAAAAAGTCAATCTGAGGTTTAGATTACCAACTTTACATGGGATTTTTTTTAAAGTCACTAGAATAGATTAAGGTTCACTTCCTTTCACTGGAAAATTCTTGTATTGTATGTGTTCTTACTTATAGATTGGAAATGGTCTAATGCAAAAGCACTTACAATTGTTACCAATATTTCATCTTTTTTTCATAGTATCAATGTGCCCCTAGTACGATAGAAATTCAAGGCATTATCATAAATCCCTAATTAGAATTGACATTTTGGCCAATCCTAATTATAATTTTATTAACCTTGGCCAATGCCACCTAGGACATTTTGTATCCTTTGGCTAGTCAACAAAACTTTGTGCACATTGTAAAATGGATGTTTTTCATCCAATTTTAGGGGGGCAATTGTTTTGATGCTATAGCTACATCATTGAGTTAAGTTTAAGACATTGTAGTTGTTTTTTATTTTATATGGGGTAGTTTATTTTTAAAATGGTACACTATCTAATGTATTTCAATACTTTGAGCTTTTTCTCCTTAAAACTTGATTTTGACATTCAAAAAAAATTCTTTTGCTTTTAAGTAAAACTAACAAAATGAAGCTTTTAGAATGAAGGTTCTATACCACTTGAAAAATTTGATAAATTCCTTAAATTAAGTATTTTAGTGAAGTTTGAAGTGGAGGATCACTTGACTATTTGCTTTAAAATACAACAATAATCTAACTCTAAAATTACATCCCAAAATGAAGGATTCCTTTATAAAAATAGACTACGTCTTTAGGCAATAGCCAAATGGCAAACAATTGTATATAAATAAAACATTGCGCCAATTACCAAAGAAATGAATTGCAAAATCCTTACATGCTATATATTTCTATATTGTAAGTTGTGACTATTTATTCTTCAAATTTTTATTTTTATTTAAAAAAAGTGAAATCATATGTCATCTATAAGTTGTTTATAGTTCATATTTTTGTGAAAATCTAAAATTACTATAATATTTTTAAGGAAGAAGAAAAATAATTCATATCTAATCAAAAGTTAGCTCAAAAAATTTGAAATTTTCTTCATGGATGTAAGTAATATTTTATAATTATCATGGAGTAAAAATATTTATCATATCTTCTTATAATTTGAAAATCAATAGATATGATTCTAGATCCAAAGTTCAAATTGCAATTAAACATTTAGTTTTAGAAATTTTTCAAATTTTTAAGTTGGAGTAGAAACCACACTTGCTTGTATTTATTTTTTTAGTTGGATCAAATTTTTTTAAATCATTTTTATGATTGAAATTTACATCAAGAGCAAGGAGCTTGAAGTTGCCAAATTATGCTATATTATCATTTGTGAATCTGTGCATCTTCCTATATACAAAAGTCAACACTAACATAAGCAAAGGATTTTCAACACCACCTTCTTTGAAAAAGCACTCAACCAAGTCCCGCCAAATTGGATGAAAAGTTGTTGTTTTCCATCTTCTAAGGGTGTTAAATGTCATTTGAAGGCCATTTTTTGTCCTTCCTAAGTCCTAACATTTTGGGATTAAGAATTTTTAGAAGTTTGCATTAATATTGCATTAATATTTTGAAAATTTTATGTCTATACACTATAAGAAACTTGTGTTTTATGTGACATTTTCATCATTTTTGTGACGGATTTTAGTGGATGTCCAATAAAACAACTTGTGTTGCATCTAAATGTTGCATTGGACGTTATTGTTGACATAAAAGTACAAGTTGTTTTATTAGACGTCCACCAGAATCTGTCACAAAAAATGATGAAAACGTCACATAAAACACAAGTTTCTTATAGTGATACAAAATTTGATTTAGACCTATAACCATGTACAGTTAATGTTTGAAATATATTAAGATATAGAAATGTGGTTTAAATTCTAATATTCAATACTATACTTTACACTTATCATAAATATTTTTGAAACTTCCTACTTTTCATTTTATGTCTTTATAACAACCAAAATATTTAGCTTTGGGTGTTTTAAATTGAGTTGAAAAACTTATCATTGTATCCAATATGCCGTCACGCCACCCAATTCTTGAACATTGTCTAGTTATTATCTATACTTGGGATTCATTATCAACATTGTGCTAATCTTGACATTGGAAGGCTAAACATGCACATGGGGTTTGATGTGTCAAAGTAGTCTCAAGGGCACTTCACACTATGCCCCCAATCCCAACTTTGCAATTCCAATTCAAGGTCAAATCCCCATTTTGGGGGGGTTGTAGAAGGTGAATTAAAAATATCAAATGTGAGACTTGGGACTTCACAATGTGAAGACTAAAGTTTCAACTCTAAGTCCCAACTTATCACATGTATAATACTCATTTTGTCTCAAAATAAATCCATGGCATTTTGACTAGTTTTCTACTATAGACAACAGATTTATTTTGAGACAAAGGTAGTGTAATACACCAAATATGTACCCAAAAAATGATTCAAAAAGTCAAAAAGTCAAAAATCCATTTTGAGGGCACTCTAACCATCAACTTTGCATTGGACAAATTTAGATAGAATTTCAACCTATTGGGATGCTTTATATAGGTTTTCTTTTATTTCATTTTATATTCAAATTTTTTGTTGGAACTTAGAGGCCGAATTGGTTTTGTATTTTTTCTAGACCTAGTTTAGCTACCAAGTCCAACTTCATTGGTGCCAAACTCTCAATTTTTTTTGCCACATAGGTCTTTGGGAGTGATGTGGAACTTTAAACTTGGGAATTTTAGACTTGGGACGTAGTACCAATCAAATATTGAAAATTTAGTAAGAATAGAGACTTAGTGAAAAGTGGCCATGAAAGAACAAGATAACCATTTTGCATTATAGAATTCTTTCCGTGAAGAACCTAGAAATCTTTTCCTTGTTTTTATCCCTTACATCAATCAAAAAATACAAATTTGGATGTTCTAAATTGAATAGAGAAATAAATAAAATTGTGTCTGATAATACTCTTAAGCCACAATGCTCTCAATTCCATTTTTTTCTATAATCAAGATTCACCATCAATTTTATGTTGCTATACATTGGAAAACAAGATGTATGAGATTTGATGTGTCAAATTACAATGAGGTAATAAGGCTCATCATATAACTCTTTGCACCAAGGAATCCATATTCCTTCTCTTCCTTCTAAGCCCTTAGATACACCAAAATGTTAAGATTTTGATGTTCTAAGTTGAATTTAAAAAACTTGACATTATGTCTAAGACTCCTATTTAGCCATCCATTTTTAAAGTACTATCTAGTTCTTATCAATAGTTTGGATTCACCATCAATTTTGAACTTAAGCATACACATTTGAAGACAAGACATGTAAGGTTTGATATATATACCAAACTAGAGGGAGCAATAAAGTAATTGCACCTATTTGTGACCTATTTTGCGAAAATAGACCATTGAAATTCTTGTGTAAAAAATAAATGAACATGAGAGTTTAGGATCAATGTTGGATATACCTATTTTCACCACTTTAATTTGAAAATTCATGGTAGAACTATTTGGTATCCAAATATGCATATGAAAACAATCTGAAATTTTCTTTTGACTTCCAATGAGATCCATCATTAAATCAGATAGGTCAATAATGGGAACCAAGCTCAAATGCTTATTTGGTCAATATTATGTGCAATTCCCTTATATTAATCTTTGCCCATCAATGAGGAACTCATTCCCTAGCTTCTTAATGAGTTCATGTGACCCAGACTAAGGGTCACTTCACACTACAGTTGAAGGTCGAGAGGCCGTGGGTTTCCACCAATCAAATTTCAAGAAACCCAAAGTTCGGCCTCTTAGACCTTCACACTAGAAGGTACAAGTTCAAAGGCCATCATCCTCCAACTACCTACATGGCAATAAATTGTCTACATGGCGACAAACTCTCAAAGGAAGTTTGGGTTGGCTAGAAATAAATGCCCAAACTATAGCTGAGAGGCCATCAACTTATGACAAGATCTCAACCATTAGATTGGTAGGTGGAAGTTCATTATTAAGATTTTGGACTTTAGGCTTGGACTTTGGAGACTTTATACTATGGCCAGCCAAGTTAAGAAGCCATGGGAATTCATTGCCAAGGGTTTGGACTTTGGGCTTGACCTTTGAAGGCTTCACACTATGGCCGGCCCAAGGCTCCAATTCCTATTATTTATTGCCTATTTATTACTCATTTCTTTGGACTCTCAACAAAATTTGGCCACTCAATGCCATGGCCTCTTGACTTGGATGACCATAGTGTGAAGTGGCCCTAAGGCTGAGCCATAACCTCTCACAACCTCTCACTCTCATGTTCAAGAATTAGATGTGCAACTTATATATCCATATGACCATGTAACATGACCATCATTGCCTTCATGTCCAAATGTCTCTTACATGCATTGTACATATACAACAATGCTAAATTGATGATTCCAAGCACTTCCCTTGGCTGAAGCTCTAGCATGGGGTCTTGATTCTTCCTTTTGTTGTATAGATTTTACACTCAGTTATACCAAATAATAAGGTAGTATGCTCTAAAAGCGCTCGCCTTCTTCAAACTGCCTCTATTTCGGGGTGAAGAATGGAGACAAGGTGATCTTTAAATGGCCCATTGTAGCAATTGAATGCATCAAGAAAAAATTATTTTTCTATTGCAAGAGCCAATCATTGCTTTTGATTTCCGCACATCTATTTACAAATTGCAAGTGGGCAGATTTTGGGAGACCTATGGTCACAAATAGGTGCCTATGCCTTGAATCTTTGAAAATTTATAAGTAATTCAAAAATGGTTGGAAAAATACAAAATCACTTGTGTTAGGTTCCACATCCATTTTTCTCTCTCTGAAAAATGATCTAAAAATAATTATGTCCACGTAAGCCTATGAAAAAGGTAGACCAGCTCTTAAATGGTCACTTTTAGAGCATACTACCTTATCATTGAGTTCCAATGAAGTGATCAAATCTCATAGCAAGTGATGCCAAATCTTAACAAATTAAGTGAAATTTTTGACACAATATCATGTGACTTAGATAATAATTCATTGGCTATAAAGGCTCATTTATTCAAATTGAGCTCAAAAGAAGGTGTTCAGGATTCATTTTCATGTATCAAGGGTTTCTCTTGTAGAAATTGGACCTCCACTTGGTGTCAAATTCTTTCACCCTTTTGTTCATTGAATTTAACTTTATTGTCAAACCAGCTACTTTTGCATTGTTTGTTCTAATCCATGCCATCAAAATCCCATTTGAAATGTATTAAAACCTGTAAGGGTGAAGAAATGTTACCACAAAATTTTAAGTTATAAATTAGTGAAAAGAACTAAATTTTATCCTTATAAATTGAAAGCTTGTGCTTGAATGAAATGATTGCAAAAGGAAGAATCTGACCTTATACTTGTTCATGCTAAATGTAGTGTCATATATAACAATGCTATTGTAGACATACAAAGTCACACATTTTCTTTTGTTGCTAAGGTTGTTGAATATTCCAAGTATATGGTTGATCACAAGCACCTAAACCTTCTTGATGGAGAAACACTTGATATTGATACTCTAAAATGCATATTTGAACACTTATTACATCAAGAACATTTTTTTATATTGTTTTTTATACCACTTTTGAGTCAAATTCAACACATCTATCATTTTCAAGCAATCATCATAAGCTAGGCTTTCTTCATCTTCATTATCCACTTTAGCTTTAAATAATTGTAAATGTTGTTCTAAGATTTGTGATGGCCTAAGCTTATGAGCTAATCGATTTTCAATCCATAACTTCAACTCTTAGAATGCCTAAAGCTTGTGTAGTGATTTTTTAAAATTGAAGTGGGATTAGCAAGGTGAATGAGAAGGTAGTCCATCCTGGGTACTTCACTATACTTTGTAATCCATATATACATGTGTTGAAATTTTTTATTTGGAGGGCTATTTAGCTATTATTTCACAATAGATATGTCCTTATTTTTGTTTCTTCTTCTACTTTTTACTTATTTTCCTACATCCTATAGTAGTTAAAATTGAATTTGAGGCATTTAACATGTTCATATTCTAATTCAAAATTTTGTATGTGGTTCTAGGGTTGATTAGTACAACATGTACACTCATTCACCTTGTTAACTATTGTTGAATACAACCTACACAAACAATACATATATAGACATCATATATCAAACAATACATATGTAGACATCATATATCAAACAATTCATACAAATAAATTCTACATGTACAATAGGAGAAAAAATCATAAAAATTGAAACCCCCACAAGTAGTATTATATTGGCTAAACCTAACTTATGCAATGTGTCTTTGAAAACCACCCACCACAAATCTAAGTTGGAGCAAACAAATAGAATTTGATAACAATCCAAACTAAGACATTGTTCATTAATTTATCTATTTGGAGATGGAAAATGAAAGCTCCTCATGTGGGTTCTTCTCCTTCCTTTTAGACTACCCCTTGGATAGATTTACAAATTATGTACTATGGATCATTACTATGTATTGTATAGTATGTGAAAATATAGTAGGCTTTAAAAAAAATAATGCTATAGTAAATTGAATATTTTTTAAATTATTAGCTCCAACATTTACATTTAAAATGTAACATGTAGTAGGTCTCTTGTTGTTTCTAAAGTAATTGCTAGTGAAGTATTTGCGTAGTCCATATCTATTAGTGTTGCTATAATGATAGTAGTCAACATGTGTAATATGATCAAGGCTACAAATAAAGTTGTTTCATATGTAACTATACTAAATACTCTCTTATATCTTCCAATTAGGACCACTTTGACTTCCAATCTTTCAATTATCTTTTTTAGTCTTCAAGAGCTTCAATTTTTCAATCACAAGATTTTTGGCATCTTTCAAATCCTTAGGCTTGTATGCATGATGATATCTACAAAGACATTCTAAACATGAGACCATGAACAATATTTTGCATTGTGTAGATGAAAAAAACAAAAGAATTGAAATGAAGAAACCATTGTGTAAGAATGAAAATATTAAGCTATACAATGTTTGTTTGAGAAAGATGTGTTTGTTGGGCTTTGATAATGTACCATCTTTGTATATTTTATGTACGTCTTATAGAGGGTTGTTGGAGCTATGACATTGTTGGTTTGAGAATGAATGGACTTGTCTACTATAGATGGTGTTGGAACCTATTTGGATTTATCCAACTAATAGTTATGTTCATTCCAAGGGAGGTTATTAAGTAGGATTGTTTCTACAACGGCAATAAAACAACTAATAAGAGAATAAAACACCCAATAAGGTCATACTTCCAATTAGAATTAATTTAATTTCCTCACAATTAAATAATCAATTCTTTATTTTATTTTTTTATTTTTTTCTTATATATTTTTTTACTCTCCACACTTATAACCACAAGGTTAAGTATCACCCAATTTGGCTTAGTCTTTAGTCCTCAAGTTGGAATCTTTCATCTTGTACCAAATCAGATTTGCTTGGTAAAGGCCCAGCTTCAATCTCCCGATTCGGCTTGCTGCAACATCCAGCCTTATTCCGAATAGGATGTGCTACTTCCCAGTTGGTCTTTGTCTCCATCTTGGGGTACAACTAACTTTTACGATTTGGATTCTTTTATCTCTTCCTCATACGCTCTTCTGATGTGACTTTCATATTGGCAAAATTTACAGCCTCCTTTCACCAATTTGGAATTTTTAATTTCAATCAAAGTCTTCTCCATTATGCCATACTGATCTCCTAATTGGATTTCAATTAATTTCTTACAGACCAACTCGGAAGCCTGACTTAGGCAATATTTAGACTTTATAAAACCAAATCGGAAAGTACTCACAACATCATTTATCCCTCGCACAGGGGCTTCTCGTTCAAGGCATTCACAATCCCATTTGGATATATTTCATAACACTATAACAACATCAAACAACCAATTTGGTATTACTAATTCCAGCCATATACACATGCCAAATTGGAACTTTACTCATACAGATCTTACATTTCTACAAATTGGATCAATCAATTCACCACACATACATGCACTGTAATCCCATTTGGCAATTAATTCTTCCTCTTATTTAGCCAAATGGTGACATATCACTGTTACAAAAATATTGTTTCCCCAAATTGGAATTTTACCAATTAGTCTCAGACTTTGCTTCACAGCATACTAACTTGGACAACAAATTTTATGCTTCCAATTAGCTTTATGTACTTCTAAACCTCCATCGTAATATCAACATTTTTTTCCTAATAGTTTAGCATCACCATGCACAAATCCTAATAGAATTTAACGACTTCACCACTTGCAGTCATCTTCATGATGCTGCATATCAAACACACCAACTTGGAACTTAAACTTTCTGCTTCACAACATACACTTCTAAATCGGACCCTTGCAGCAACCGCTGCACTCACTTAACCAATTCGGACAGATTCCGAATCACAAATCATAGACACACCAATTCGGACTTAAGCCTTCCATCACAACATCTCCAAATTCATTTAGATCTTAAATGTAAATCTCAGTATCCAAAATCACAACCAACTTGGGCACAAGCATCTCCCACTTGACACACAAAGCATCAAACACACATACAAAACAAAGAAATACACAACCAACTTAGGCTAGGACTCGCACTAGACTTCACTCAAATAGTGAGTAGCTTCCAATTTGGGAAACTCCTCTTTAAACTTCCCAGCCAAGCGGTTCCTCAACCAACTTAGATCACACTTCAAAAAACTCCAAAAACTGCCAATTAGGAACCTCAAATATAATTGCCTCAATCACAAACACAAACTTTTCAAATTGGCATATACTCACAAAAATCCAACTTAGGATAACTCACCCTAACTGCTCATGACAAGACGAAATCCAAATCAGAAAACACAACAAATCCTAGCTGGTTGGTGACAAACCATTCCAACTCGAAATTTTCCATTAATAGTTCCAAACTAACTGTTTCCAACTAGGAATACACTCAAAGAAATGAGCTCCCAAATAGGTTTAAAAACATTCAAAATCATCCAATTAGAACATCAAATAGGAAAAACATACCCAAAACATACCCAAAACACACCACAAAATCACAAAAATAACCACAGAAAAGTCCAAAATAAAATCTTATTAGTTTATTTACATCTACACTACATAAAAGGATGTAGGCTTTTTAGACACAATGATAGCTAATTATACCGAAATTTGTTATCAACATCTTTCCACACAATGGATTCTAAATGTCATCAGGTACATCTCTTGTGCTCTTCAAAATATAATGACTTTGTTAATTTTTATAGTAGTATGTATTAACCTTGTAAGAACATAGCCAATAACCACACATTTGAATGTTATAATCCTTCACATTGTATGCTCCATATTGCAACTACATAAAAATAGAAAGAATCCAATCAAACTATTGTGAGAATTGCGAGGAAGGATAAATAAAAGATGAAATATACCTCAATTTATGTTGGATTCAAAACTAGCTTGAAAATTACTATCATGCTTTGAAAAATCTCATTTGAAAATGCCACCAAAAATGGGCTTTTGAATTGACTATCAGATTTTGCCCCCAATTAGTTACTTGAGGAATTTGCTTGTAACCCATTGTGTTTTGTCATTTTGAGTTTTAGCCAAGCGGATTGTTAAGTCAAGAGTAGTTTGTGGGGTTGCACTTAACCTTGTGAGTGAGAACAATCATTTTGTTTTCAAATGGTGAAATATAGCACTAATAAAAACTTTATTATCCATAGTATCGCAACAATTGACTCTACATTGTTGATTTGGTCTATTAGTTAGGACTATTTGATTTGAACAACTATGTATACATCTTAGAGGATTTTACTATATCATATTGTTTCTTGCAAACTATGCCACATTAGACTTCCATCTTGGATGACAATTTGCTTTTGACTATTTCCATATACCTCATTGTCAATATGATTATCTAATCATGTAGACAAAAATAAATATAGTATATTGGTAAAGTTTTAGTTGACAAGAGACAATAAAATTGGTAAATAACAGATCAAGACACAAGTAGAAAATTTAGCGTCTAAATTCACAAAAAAATGTTGATTTGGACAAAATAGTTTTTGTTGATTTGGACGTGTTGATTTGGACAAAATTCCAACTAAAACTTGTTGATATGGATAAATATTTCAACCAAAATTTGTTGATTCTTTTTTAACATTTGCAATTTTTTTTAAAAGTCACGCGAGCAGTGCCTAGGTGGCAAATCACCACGTGGGCGGGGGGAGGCAACCGGGTTTGAACCTTGCACCCCTTGGCTAGGGGTGAAAAGCTCTATCCATTCAACCATGAATAAATCTACATGACTTGGACTTGAACAAATAAGTATTTAATTCCGTTTTCCAATCTTTTGTCATTTGTTGTTTCAACTCAGTTGACTTTGGGGGATGTTTTTTCATAGTATAGTACCTTTTTCAGAAAACTTCAAACTAATAAAAGTTGTAGATTCAAGTTAGCTTTCATCTCCAACAATCCGTTTGTGATTTTGAGTCTCCAATTGAAAGTTATGGGCAAAATTCAGAGAAAGTGTTTACAAATGTAAAAAAGAAATTTCATTCCAAACCCTCTTTGAATTTTGTTCATAACTTTTAATTGGAGACTCGAACTCACAAACGGATTGTTGGAGATGAAAGTTAACTTGATTTTCCAAATTACCTTGCAATCTACTTTTATTTGGTTAGATAGTACTTGGCAATTTCAGCTTTGCATTTGTATGTACTCCAAAAATACCCTTTGGTTGTGCCTACAAAGCATGTGGCTCTTGAAGTGGCTTCAATGTCGACATGTCTATATGTTTGTAGACATGTAGACAACAAAGGACACTATGTTAGCCACTATAAACAAAGTTGTGAGTGACAATAATGATTTGTTGATTCATCTACCACTAAGCTTCTAAGGTGACATAATCCCTTCAAAACATAAGTAAATCAACAAAAAATAGTTGATTTAGTGTTGATTGGGTTTGCACTTTCTAATAGTATAGGAATCCCAATGAGATGTAGTAATTGTATACAATGAACAAGACATAAACATTTGATGGATCCCCAAAATTTTGCATTGAATTCTTGAGTCATTCTTCAAGGCAAAGAAGAAAATAATGTGATAAGCAATAATTGCAAGTGCAAAATTGTAGACGGTTCATTATACCATCAAGACACAAGATGGCATTGTTTCAATGGTATGTGTACAACAAGCATAACACTTTCAAAAGTTGGAGCTTGATCCATCATTTATTGTCCAATCTAGAGCTTCCAATTGTGACAATGGCTCAATTTCTCTTCATTTTCTTTCTTGAATTTCTTGAATTTACATTAAACATTGTCAATGTAATTGTAGAAGTTGAATTGATGTTGTTGCATTTTTTATTTCAACTGATTGATTTTTTCATGTGTATCTAGATCTTCACCTTTTACAATGTAATATCTGACTGGAACCTTGATCAATTATTGTTATCATTCTTGTAGTCCATACTAAAATTGTGGAAGCAACATACATGAGGTTGTTGAAGTTATATATATATATATATATATATATATATATATATATATATATATATATATATATATATATTTATTTATTTTAATATTTTTTTAAATTTGTATTCAATTTTTTGAGAACATATAGCTCCAAATGCATCGCAACTCTAAAGCTATATCACCCCAGTGTCTTTACTAGAAACTAATGAGGGTTTGTTAGACCACTTATTACCATACATATTAATCCATGAAATCTATCATGTGTAGTCAAAAGACTTTGAGATGTTGAAATAAGGTATCAGAGCCAACTTGGATGTAACTGTTGCTTTGTTTGGACCATTATTGATTATGTAGTTGAATGTTTTAGATATCTCCAAAATAAACAGGCCTTATGTTTCATAAATGTTATGGTGTCATGTTTGACTATTACATAGTCTATGATGTCATCATTTCATCTTAATTAAGTACAAAACCCCTCGGATAACAAGTATTTTTTACTCCTTTGTTGAATTTTAAATTAGATGATTTAGAAACTTTTCCATTGAAAGTGATGATATTTTGAATAGATATTGTCATTGTTGACAACTTTGAATAATTTTTAGAACAAATTTTGATGAAATTGATAAAGTTTTGAGTAGAACATTCTATTAAATTTTCAAAAGGAACTCCAAAAGAAACTTCTTTTGTGTCCTTAGTAGCTCCTAATAGCTCATTTGGACCCTTTCTTCACTATTTTATACCTATTAAGGTGATGGTGGATTTATTGTCCAACAATCACTTCTCAATGCAAAACTTCAACTTCACCCCTAACTAACTGCTTGGCCTACCATATAATTATGGTTGATCCAAAATTTCAAACTCATTTGGATGTGGGCAATTAAAATTCTTTGATTGTTTAAAAAAAATTCACGAGTAGTGTTGAAGATTAACTATTGGAAAAGGTAAATATTTGATTTTTGAGAGGTCTTCAAATTCATATATGTAGCATTAGTGGAAGAATAAAGCTTGCAAATTTTACTTGATTTCCCGACTTTGAGCAAAGCTTGCCAATTTCACTTGATTTGAGACTTAAAAAATTATACTTGCCTATTTTCTTTGAAAAAATGGTCCTAATGGAAACAATTAAGTGTTTTCACGATTTTCATTGTTAAAAATTTAAGCATGCAAGTGTTGATTTGGAGTTATTTGTGATTTCTATTTATTAAAAAGAAAATTGTATTTCAACAATTCCAACGTGGATTGTGTAATGAGTTCAATAGCTCTTCATTTGAACTTAAGATTTTTGGAAGTGTATTTTAGTGTGCTAACACAATTTCTAGTTGTTCATGTCACTTCAAATCTCCAAAATTTCTTATATGCAAATTTCTCAAACATTGTAGGGAAGAGCAATATACTAAAAGTAGGATTCATGCATTTTTTTTTTGTGATCTTACAACTCCTATGCAATTTCACACTCAAGACTAGTATGCACACTAACAAACAAGTTCTTTAAGCATCTACATGGTTAGATTTTGAAAAGAAAAATTTGCTTCATTAAGAATAACTATAAGTCCATACTCTTTTTATATAAAAAAAACACACTTGAAAAGGCTTAGGCACTTAGGGGTTAACATCATTCAGGTGCAACAACACAAGCTCCAAATTTCTCAATTCTCTCGTGGATTGTGAATGGGATAAAAAATTACAAAAGATATTGATCATGTCAAGCAAGATTGATTAGAAATCAATTGTATGCAACAATTGTACTTTTTTAAAATTCTTTATTTCTTATCATCCTTGCACTTCTTTTTCAAAGTGAGTTGAAGTTGAGAACCAATATATGAAAAATTAATGATTGTCTATGTGATTTGATGTAGGTACCACATTGAAAAAAAACTTTGTATATGAGGTCTCAATTCAATAAAGAAAGACTATTGAATGGAATTTGGAAAGCTATAGACCAATTAGAGCACTTTCAAATGATATCTATCACCTGTAAAATGGAAAACCAATATTGGTGATGGGATTGGAGTGGTCATTTTACAATCTATGTCAAAATGTGAAACTTGCTCTTAGATCTAGAGTCCCTTTTGAATTTTCAATGTGTATTGTTGATGCAAGCACTAGTGAAAGGAGGTATTTGAATTAATTAGTAAGAAATTGGCTACCGGTATGTTTGTTTCATCCTCTTTTTTTCTTTAAGAGATTCTAATGATTCCCCTCATTTTTATTTTTCATGTGCATAGGTAGTCAAGAATGTGAGCATTAGATATTAGCTAATGTTCTTTTGCCACCTACAATTTAGAAGATTGTTCCATTAAAAGTAAATATTGGGACCAAAGTTTTTCATGCAATTGTGGGCGCTTATTTACCCACCCTTGGTAAATCGGCAAACACAACCAGGTTCTAGTTCTATGATAGTGTCCTACTCTAGTGGGTGTCTAAGCGTCAATCCATTGTGCCTTCCAAGCAATGGATCTTTTTTGCTAAGTTCCTAATCGTGACCCTCTAATCGTGGTTCTAATGACTCCTAAGTTGACTATCCTGCTATACTATGTTTTTGTGTTTCCTATTTCCAAATCTTATTATAATGTCCCAAGGTAAAAGATTATCTCACGCCATTTCTAAAAACCTAAGGCTCGTTCAAATTGGACTCTCTAATCACCCGCTATGGGCGGATGAAGTTTTGACCGCAAGGCTATCAAACTTCATCCATGGTTTTCTATGGGTTTCCAAATCTGGTTGGGGGTGAAATTTGACCTACGGACCTGACTCCCTATTTTCTATCTAAATCCTAAGTCCCAACTTGGTTGAACGAACACTTCCAAGTTTCATCCGTTTTGGGCTCTAAACTTCATCCATCGATATCTTGGGCATCCTAACTCTGATTCCTACTTGTCTTATGTTTTTGGAAACCTCTCTGGGTCTACTCTAAGCTGATCTAATCAAATCCGACCTGACTTTAGTCCTAATGGTACCTAGCTCTCGGCCTTGACTAACAATTGACACCTACAAGTCTAAATGAAAGAGAAGTTTACCTTTGAACGCCTTCAACCACCCCCTTACACCTTCAACAATGAACCCACTCACATTAAGCACTAGAGGCCCTCCAAAGCGGCATCGCCAAGGTACAGTGGGGGGTATCTCTAGGGTTAGTACAACCTTTCCCAATCCACTCAAGAACACAACAACTATCACCACAATGGGGGTAAAAGTGCTACCCCTCAACAGTGGGACCCAAGCAAGCTCAACACCAAGCTATCACCACAATGGAGGTAAAGTGCTACCTCTCAAAAGTGGGACCCAAGCAAACTCCAAACACAAGAAGTAACCACAATGGAGCCAACAAAGCTCTAAAGCACCGTTGCAAAGTGTCTTGGCTAAAGTACTAAGAAAACCCACACAAGTTAGACCTAACAACAATTAAGGGAGGTTCAAAGCTTCGCCGTCCCAAGGGGACCAACAATAGCGGGGACTTTAAAAGCCTTGGTTCCAACCCAAGGTCTCTCTAAAAGGATGTAACAACAAGACTAAAAGACTCCAAGGACTTGCACTCTAAAGAACCTTAAGACACACAAGGTAGAGGGACCCCCAAGGCCTCTACAAACTTGAGAAACAAGAACAATGGAGCCCCACAAAGGCTCAAAAAGACTCTATTCAAAGCTGCTTGGCCAAACGCCAAGGCTCTTACAAAAATGGACCTAAGGATCCTAACTCTAAAGACTCAAACAAGGACTTTGAGAGCTTTGGTTCCAACCCAAAGTCTCTCCAAATGGAGGGGGGATGTTGTCAGTTTCGGCTGCTTCCCGCTATTGGAACTCCATGAATTTTGTCGGGGCGCGTTATTAACATAAAAGATGCTAGTCTAATTTTTAGTGAGATTTTACCGCGGCCTGGGTATTTTCTATGAATTTCCCAACGTGGCCTTTGGCGGTTGACCGCTCGGAAAAAGATCCTTTGGAGATCAGAAAAAACCGAGACTTTTTGGGAAACCTCTCATGGAGTCCCCCAAGCCACGTGCCAAGTCCTAGGCTATTCTGGCACACAGTTGATGGCGTGGTGAAAACTGACTTCGGTTGGATCACCGGCAGTCAGGGAATCTTTCACATGTGAGGGAATCTTGGCGAATGGGTTTTTTGCCGTGGACATCCCGACATGCTCCAGATCCGAGAACACTATCCGGCGGCTGTGGATTCCTCCATGCGGCCTGTCTGGGACAAGTAACACCTGCAAGCTAACAATTTGGATTCCTAATGTTTCGTCGGTGGAATGGGGAAACTAGAACCTATCTTTGGAGATTTACGTGGGGATCCCCCTAAGACTAATTTAGCCTATCATGGTCACATGCACTAGGTTTTGGGCTATTTTGGGTAAGTTCCCAGTAGCCCTATTGTTTCCCACTAATTACGGGTTCTAACCTATATACAAGTGGGTCTTATGGGTAATCTATGGATAAAAGGCTATTTATGACCAAATGCTATACTGGTACGTGACATACCTATTTTGGTTCTACACTCTTTTTTGGGCTTTTTGTAGTACTTTATGCCTTAATTTGTAATAAACTAAAAAAAAGAAAACAATGAGTCCCAAGTGACGAATTTGGGGCTCACAACAATCTTTTGAAGACCAAATGAAAACTTCTAGGAATTTTCATCCCACTTGTCATCATGATGGTTTGTGTACACTACATGTGGTATTTGTATGAAAATTTACTGCCATCTTAATTAGTTGTAGTTCTTTAACGGTACAATTATGGGAGCATGTAATGGTTACTTAGTAATACTTGATCACAACTTGGCAATAGTAGAGTATTTGCAATGTACCTAGGTTCCAAGATGATAATGGCAAAATAAAGGGTCAACTCCAAAAAACACTCCCCAATGCAATTGGCATTGGTTCCTCTTTATTCCTAGGCCTGTCATTATCCTTCCTAAACCTAGCAAATTTGCAAAATATGAAGGGCCTGCAAGTTGTTCCATTGTAGGAATAGTCATTATTGTCAACGTTTTTCAAGTATTGGATTAAGACCCTTTTGCATGAAAAGTCTTTTTCTAATGTAGAAATTATATATATATATATATATATATATATATATATATATATATATATATATATATATATATATATATATATATATATATAGTTTATTTGAAGTTTGGCTTACAAGCTTTGCATTGGATCAATTTGTTCCAAAAAAATCTCAGCACTATGTAAGCCTCGTGGAATGCCTTGCCATTTGTCAATACATGGATTGTTTGCTAAAAGTACATTGCAAATGCTCTTTCTATGGTGATGTTCATGGATTTTAGTATAACTTCTGTGAATCTTGGAAGAATAGGAACTCACTATCATTTTGTGTAGATATAGCTAAGACTCATTAACTTTCAAGCCACTTGCTACCACCCCTTTGTTGTCTTGCTTGCCATTGAGCATTGTGTAAAGCAATACCAGAATCAATATTGATGCAACTTGTCTAACTACATAGTAGCCTTGTCAATTAATTTAATACCTATTGGATTTTGAGCTTCTTTATTTCTATCTATCTATATTGGATTATTTTCTATAAGTGCTTGTAAGTGTATAACCTCATGTGTAATAAGACATTTTTCTATTTGTGGCACTAAAGTATTATGTATCATTTTGGTTCATTGATTTGGCTATGTGGTGACTATTTCCTAGTCCTTTGAAAGAACAAATTGTCAAACTCCCATATTTTGTCACAAATCAAGGGCCATGCAAAACTATTTCATACTTGAAATGTAATAGTTCAATTTAGTCTTTAGAATGAGATTTAAAACTCAACTCATGCAATAAATCTCTAAAGTAATAAAATAGAAATAAAATGATGATAATACAATGATGTGAAACAATAATAAAATTGTGTGAGAAATGACTCACCATATAGTGACTAATGTTGATTCTCTAGAAGCTTCAACATTATGTTTATCCATTGTTTGACATTCTTTGCAAATTCCTCTTGCTCTAGCTCATAAAGGTGGAATTTCATCAAAGTTGGTTGAAACAACTCTAATGCCTACCACAATTCAATTTCTTCCCTTCTATTAGCACCTCCTTGAAGATAATTTTGTTAAACATCCCAAACATCTATATACAACTTTTGGTCTTCAACACTAGATGGCTCTTCTAGAACAATTTTGAGGCATGTGCACTACTCATTGAGAGTTAGTTTGGAATGTTGTTGCTTATATCTAATCTTTGTTCATTTTTGTAGATCTTCACCTTATTATTATGAGCACCATTAGATGAAACAACTTTCGATATGTGAATTAATGCAATACATTGCATGAATTTATCTTGCATGTTCCATACAAACTAAAAGTGAATGGAATTTTTTTTAACCCCTAAAAGCCCAAGGGGTTTGGACAAAACACAAATGTGTTAACAAATATAACTTTTATAACTTTTTTGAATTTTGCATCAAAGAAGATAATGTGAAGCATGAAATTCAAAAGTATTTGTACGGTCAAAATTATAAAAATATTTTTAAATTATCTTCAAAAATTCACCAAAAATATAATATCTATTTTTAGCATTTGAATTTTTTAATTGGTCAAAATTGTGGTTTTTATTGATTTGTTAAAAAAATGTATAAGATTTAGTAATGAGAACATAAACACTTTTTTGAAATAGTAAGTTTTTCAATACTAGGCCAATTCTAAACTTTTTGTGCTATTTCTTTCATAATTTTTGTTTCACTATAGTGATCTTAGTTTTGAATAAAAATATTGGAAGATAATCCAATCTTTTTAAAAATTGAAAAAAAAAATTTGGAAACAAAGTTTTTTTCTGCCTGAATGGTTGCTCAAGTGCTTAGGGGTTTAACAATCCTAATCCAAGCATGCTATGCACAAATACAAATACGAGTATAAGGAATGGAAAAAATAGGCTTCAATTTCCAATGGGTACAAATCCACTAGTACTAGTAGAAATGTAAGATTTGGGCACCATCTCCCAAGGCCGAGAGTTCTATGACATTTTTCAAAAGTACCTTGCTTGACACTAAGGTCTAAATTTGACTAGTTTTTGCCTACAATGTATGAGGTGAGCTTCTTGTGGAGTAGTTTTGGTACCCATTTGATATTAGCAATTGAATCAATATTCTAGGTTTATGCTACTTGTACCATCTCTCTTACTCCCCCTACCCCCTCTCGCTTTCTATGTGCATTTGGTGTTAGATTTGTGTTTTGGGAGTGCATATGTAAGATTTTGGATTTTGTTTTCAATCCTTGTTATTCTTCAATTTTGTTTGTGTTTTTCGTTTGGTAATTAGAATGGGCATTTGTTTTGTTCTTATCTCAAAGCATTATTTTTTTTGAGAAATGGTCTCATGGTTTAGGACTTTAGGCATTCTAAAATGGGTTGCAATTAGGTGTGATTATGGTCAATTTCGTTAAAATGGCGGTATTCCATTAAAATGGCACAAAATGAAACCACTGAAAGAATGAAAACAATGGAAAGATTGTCCGAGGGGAGTGGAAATGCGTGAACTAGGAGTGATTTGAATGTGCTAGGCATAAAATTGGCACATGTATGATCCTATTGTGGCACATTTATTCTCCATTTGTAGAAGATATTCCATTAAAATGGCATGCGGAATACCGCCATTTTAACGAAATTGACCATGATTATCTTTGAACCATTCTAAGTAGGGTTTTTTATTTCACATATTTTTGATTGATGATGCCATGTAAATTTACAATCTTGTCCATAGATGAAACATCAAAAAATATGGATAAAATATGAAAAATATGGATAAAAATCAATTATTCATATAGAAGTATGTGCATTCATGAAAAGAGTGATGCCATACCAAGATTTTGAAGGAATACAATAAATTCACTAACTACAAAACAAGAAATCTCTTCCCAAATATTTCATGAATATTATTTTGTATCGCTTTTGAGTGAATTATCATTCCAAACGAACCTAAGAGCATCTCCACTGGTACACTTTAAAAAGACACGCCAAAGCTCTTGTGACGTGTGTCAGTCTGACAACCAGCCCCGTTTGTAAACCCAATCCCCCACTAGCACACGCCAAAGCTCCAAATCTCGAGGCTGGAGTTGTGACAGTTTTTGGAAACTCTAACGTGTGTTAATTTTTTTATAAGAATTCACTTGTAGAAGTTCAATTTTAGAGATGTCATTTACTGTCCAGCCACTGCTCCCTCGAAATCAGCAACAAATCCTTGTACTTTCTGTCATAGCGTGTCCCCAAGTCAATTGAGTCCGTCACTCCAAGTGGACGTGTCCTGACTGTTTTTTGAAGGGGCCTGCGTTGAAAATCAAGCCCGTCTGCAACTGGTGGGTCACAGAAAAGCAACCGGGCACGCCAAAGCCCTGACAGGTGCAATGTGGCGTGCCCTGGTGGAGATGCTCTAAGCTGTGAACCCAGGGCCCCCCAATTAAGGTAGGAAGTGCCTCCGCATCTTCCCATTGCAGACAACCCTGTGGGAGTGTGTGGGACTGTTCATGTAGCACAGGCTTCTCACTGGCATGCAGGCCCCGCCCCAAGGCTTGAATTATTGGTGGGGCATACAGTATATGGGGACCACTCACGCCTTGAGCAAAGTATTAAATGCTAACTGGTGACGTGACTTTGGCGTGCAGCAGGACTGCAGGAGTCGTCCCGTCCCACGAGAGGATAACGATGCATCTCCAGTCAATCTGGAATCCATTCCAGGCACCCAATCTGAAACCAACGCGTGCCCTTGTGTGTCCTTGTGTCATTGCAGACAAGGCTACGTGAACTGTGCCTGTAGGACCCTAGACGAAGTCAAGAGAGATGGGCTGGCAGCCGTGAACAGTCGGTGCACAGTGAAACCCCGGGAGCGCAAGCAAGCACTCCAGGGTTTGGCTGCTTTGCTTCGTGTTCGGGTGGAGCTGCGCTTGTTCTCACATGCTCGGTGGACGTTGCTGCCGTCTCCGGCGGATGCTGCTGCCATATCGATCTGAAGCTGTGGTGAGTGACTTTGCTAGTCCTGTTTTGCCGTTTCAGTCTCAAGCTTCTGTCCCTGTATCTTAAGCTGTGGTGAGTGGCTTGGCTAGTCCTGTTTCGCCGTTTCAAGCTTCTGTCCATGTTTGTGAAGCTAGCCATGGTGAGTGGTTTCGCCAGTTCTGGTTTGCCGTTTCAGTCTCAAGCTTCTGTCCCTGTATTTTAAGCTGTGGTGAGTGACTTTGCTAGTCCTGTTTTGCCGTTTCAGTCTCGAGCTTCTGTCCCTGTATCTGAAGCTGTGGTGAGTGGTTTGGCTAGTCCTGTTTCGCCGTGTTGATCTCAAGCTTCTGTCCATGTTTGTGAAGCTAGCTATGGTGAGTGGTTTCGCCAGTCCTGGTTCGCCATATCTATTTGGTGGGGCATGGGGACCACACCTTGAGCAAAGTATCAAATGCTAACTGGTGACGTGACTTTGGCGTGCAGCAGGACTGCAGGAGTCGTCCCGTCCCACGAGAGGATAACGATGCATCTCCAGTCAATCTGGAATCCATTCCAGGCACCCAATCTGAAACCAACGCGTGCCCTTGTGTGTCCTTGTGTCATTGAAGACAAGGCTACGTGAACTGTGCCTGTAGGACCCTAGACGAAGTCAAGAGAGATGGGCTGGCAGCCGTGAACAGTCGGTGCACAGTGAAACCCCGGGAGCGCAAGCAAGCACTCCAGGGTTTGGCTGCTTTGCTTCGTGTTCGGGTGGAGCTGCGCTTGTTCTCACATGCTCGGTGGACGTTGCTGCCGTCTCCGGCGGATGCTGCTGCCATATCGATCTGAAGCTGTGGTGAGTGACTTTGCTAGTCCTGTTTTGCCGTTTCAGTCTCAAGCTTCTGTCCCTGTATCTTAAGCTGTGGTGAGTGGCTTGGCTAGTCCTGTTTCGCCGTTTCAAGCTTCTGTCCATGTTTGTGAAGCTAGCCATGGTGAGTGGTTTCGCGAGTCCTGGTTTGCCGTATGCCCTTATCTATCTCGAGCTTCTGTCTGCGTAGCTATGGTGAGTGGTTTTGCTAGTCCTGTATTGCTATATCTATCTCAAGCTCCTGTCCATGTCCCTCCAGCTAAGCTATGGTGAGTGGTTTGGCTGGTCCCATTCTATGTTTTGATATCGATTTCAAGCTTATGTCCGCTTATCTCTAGTTGTGTTGTGTCGGTTCTTCTAGTTGTATTTTGGCATTGATATTGATCTCAAGTTAGCTTCTATCCATGTGTCAACATGTGGTGTGTCATTCTTCTAGTCCTATTTTGGCATATTGATGTCAAGCTTGTGTCCATGCAAGTTGTGGTGAAGTCAACCTAGTCCGTTCTACTACTAGTATTGTTCTCCCACCATGCCAAATCCAATGTTAGATTGAGGCATCTAGGTGACTACCACATTGGATAGTTAGACAAGGGTTACCATGAAACTTGTAATTGGTGTCCTCTATCTAAACCCTTAGATAAAACAGAAAATGTTGGTATACAAGCTTGTGATTGAGCAATTAGACTTGGCATTAAACGTCAATTGCATCTTCTTGAGGTCAATTCGTGTCTTCACTTTAATCTACAACTGTTTGGTTTCAAAGCAATGTTATAAGAAATACTAGGTATTGGAATGCATTGGAAATCATATTTTGATTCATTGTTTCATGTAGCTACAAGAAAGATTTTGAATCCGTTTCCTACATTGGTCTCTTTGATTTTAATTCATACTATTTTGTTTCACTTTTTTAATTTTTATGGTGTTTGGGTTTCTTTGTTTTTCTAGTTTTATACTTGCTTTTTGGATTCACGACAACAAAAATTTGGGTTCTTTGTTTTTGGTTATATCATTAAATTAATTGTGTGGAATGTCAACTTCGTTAAATTGGTGGTATTCCAATAATTGGACATTGTTTAGTTCAAAAACATAAATCCATATGTATCTTTGATTTTAGACCTTTATGTTCATATTTGGGGCAATTTTTTGACAATAGAATCATGCCACTACATTGGAAATTGACATTCTTGAATTCTAAATGATCACTAGTTTATCTTAATCAATGATTGGTGTAAGGGCATGGAGATTAAATAGCAATTAGTTAAAAAATTGTTTAGTCCCTTGGACAAAAATATCATCTAGAGGAAGATGCTAGAGCAATTAGAAGATTTTGTAGATAAACTTTGGAAGCTTTTTTATTGAATTTACTTCAATTTATCATTTAGATTCTTAAGCAGTCTAATGTTCCTTGTGAGTTGTGACATTTTAATTCCTTTTCAGTGGCATTCCCTTTTAATACTAAGGTGTACTTAAAAATGTGTATAAATCCCAAATTTGTGGCTTTTATTTGATTTTTTTTTTCTAAACACATGGACAATTTCCATTGAAAGAGGAAACAATATATAGAACCAAAGGGACAAGCCCTCAGCAAAAATACTGGCTTTCGTTTGATTGAATATACTATCTTAAACGTCAGCAAGCATATTTTAGATTTGTAGTGTGGATAATAGGTTATCCAACAAATCTGAGGCTAGATGAAGTAGTGCTATAGAAAGTAAGTTTAATTGGTGTGAATGTTCATGCCAAGTATTGCTAACAAGATCATTCAATGACTCTTGAAAGACAACTTCTACATTAATATAATTGAACATATGGGCATTCATATAATTTATCAATATTGTTAAATTTTGAACTTTGTAACCGTAAGTTAGAGGGTTTTTAAAACTTTAATTGCAATGTCTTTTACTTTAACTTGAAGTTTAGAAATTAAAGTGAAGTTCTTCAAAGTAAATTAGTAGCCTAGAGATTGTTATTCAAAGATTTTGATA
This sequence comes from Rhytidiadelphus loreus, assembly GCA_947034895.1. Classification (NCBI taxonomy): domain Eukaryota; kingdom Viridiplantae; phylum Streptophyta; class Bryopsida; order Hypnales; family Hylocomiaceae; genus Rhytidiadelphus; species Rhytidiadelphus loreus. The sequence goes on along the minus strand of OX344761.1, from coordinate 46,567,930 downwards.
TTTGCATGGAATACCCATTATTTATGGTCAATGGAAGTATATACATAATTATATAAAAAGTATGCTAAGTGAAATTGTAATTGATTCTATGAAATGTCTTAGTGACATTTGGCCAATTGAAAACATTTTAATTGTCATTTTTGCAGAATTTTGAAATTTCTTATTTTGCTACTCTAGAATTATTTTCGTCTTGAATGAATGAGTTAAAATTGTATTGAGATTATTACACTAACAATTGAGTGGGTACTTCTAGTTGAAGCCTTTTGTGGACATGTTTATTGAAGACTTCCTTGTAATTTTCACAATTTGATGATATTTGGCAAAAGATTTTGCTTTCATTTCTTTAGACACGAGGTTTTATTGATTTACAAGCAAGTGCCAATGTATAAGTGAATTTATTCAATTATGTATGCTATTTTATGGAAGTTCGTTGAGTTTGTTGGCAATAACAACAAACAAATGTTGTTAGGATTACAAAGTTGGAAGTAGAAGGTGAATATAAAATTGAATTTGGAAGTGAAATTTCATGTTTGGTTGTAGAAAATACTACATTGTATTTTTTGTTACCATAAAAATAACCATCTTGATTTTTCAAATTGAGCGAATATGATGTTTCGAATCTTCTAGTGTTTGATGTCAAGTAGTCTTGGATGGCAATTCTTTTTGGTTTGTTCAATTGTACATTGCGGACCTGGTAAAGAAACTTCACTTGTAGATAAACGACAATGTGAATCATGAATACATATTACGCTCTTCTTATCTTATTCTTTGTATTGATGAAAGTCTCTTACTTTGTCATTGTTTCTTGTGCAAATATGTGAGGTGTTGATTGATTAGCAATCTTATTGTTTAGAAATCAACTTCTTCCATCAACTTGATTGAATTGAATGGATCAATGATAATTATTTTGTAAAAATGTTCAAATATAATTGCACTTTTATAGTAATTATGAGAATGTTGATATTCTAATGGTGTCTAATTTGTCATTTGCAGAGACCTTTGATTTGTGCTTTGGATAAACTTGATATGTAAGACAACAATAAGGATATTTTCAAGAAGATGGAGATTATCAAAGCTTTGAAAAATTGTGAAGAAAAAATTAATTCAAATCAAGTATTCAATGCTAATCAATGCAAGAATTTGGTACATCATTTGAGCTATTTCGTCCAAAGATTTCAAGAGATATTTGAGTTGGATACAAGAGACTTCCAACCTTTATTGAAAGATGTTTGTAAAGTCTCTTTGAGAGTTGAGATGGTGGTGCATAGTTGTTCTCAAACTTGCCTTGTAGCACCTCTAATTCAAATGCAAAACAAAGAAGCATTTAGAGAATTGCTTTTAGAAATGGCATCTTGCTTGGAGGGGTTGCTTGACATTGCATCAAACATGGATTCATGTTTGAATGCAATGGAGAATATTGTGGATTTTCAATCATGTGTCACTACTTTTCTTCCATGTGATCTAGTAGAAGTTGAAGAAGATCAAGTTGAGTTATGCAAAATATTGGAAAACAAATTGCATAATTTGCAACTTGGATCATATGAATATGAATTAGCAAAGTACGTGTTACAATGGAGGGAGTGCATCTTGAAGGTAGAAGCTGGAGAAAGTGATCTAATTCAATTCCTTCCGAATGTTCCATTACCGGATTTTGGATCTATTCCTATATCTCTTGCGAAGGATGTATTTTTGACAAATTGGTTGGGCATTGAGAATGTCACAAAGAAAATAGACTTGGATGGTTATGATGAAGGAAGTATTGTTACGTTGGAGAAGGAAGTTCGGATTATGGCACAATTAAATCATCCAAACATTATCAAGTTATTCTATTGTGGTTATTTCAAGGATTCTTTTGGAAATAATCATGTTCATTTTGGGATGGAAAAAGGTGAAAAGAGTCTTCATAAAATGTTATTTGAAGATCCAAATCAGAGGATTACATTCCCTGCCAAGTTGGATTTAATGCTACAAATTGTTAGCGGAGTGTTGTACCTTCATGATATGAAAGTTGCACATTGTGACTTGAAGCCAATCCATGTTGTGGTGAATACAATGCAATGTCCAGAGTTACAACAAGATGGTTATGTATGGGCCAAATTAATTGATTTTGGTATTTCCAAGAATGAAGTGAAGGACAATATTCTTGTTACACCAAGTGGTATTCGTGGGACTCGTGGATATATGGCTCCTGAAGTAGCAAAGTCTAGTGTGAAGTTTGATCCTTTGAAAACTGATGTGTTTAGTTTTGGATTAATATGTTGTGATATATTGATCCAAAAAGAATTTGAAGACTTTAGATCTAGTCCTTTAGAAATTGCTAAAAGGCAAAAATTAGCCTTAATGGGCATTCCATTTTGTCAAGAATTACGATCTTTAATTGAAGATTGTTTGTCTATGGACCCAAATGGAAGGCCTTCATTTGCAAAGATATACACAAGTTTGATGGAGATAAAAAAGAAAGATTTCAAGACTCAGTGTATTTGCAAGACGTTGATGACAGAAGATCAAACATTTTCATATTCCAATCTATCCAAGCAGCTTTCAACTTCTATTATAATGATTAGACAATGGTGGTTATATGTATGGAGATTGATTGTGTATTGTTTTTGGTCATTCATCATTGATCATGCAAGGAGATTGTATGTTCCAAAAATGAATGATGAATGTATCGAGGTAAGTACCAATTTGAAAAGTGTTTTGAGCTTAATACCATATTCAAAATCATGGATTCTACCTCATTTTATATGCATGATTAATTTTTGAATTTTGAATTTATGTGAATGAGATCGTTAAACTTTGGTGATTGCATTAGTTTTTTAATTTGCTGATTTTGTTCATTTTAATGTGCATAGGGTATTATTGATTCATCTATACTACTCAAGTGTCATGGTCTTGATTTCAAAATCAAGACTTTAGAAAAGTTTCTTCAAAATAAATCTATGGTTGGTGTTGTTGGAATGAGTGGTATTGGAAAAACGACATTGGTGATGGCTTTGAAGGATCGCTTAAACAAAGCATTGTTATTCAATGATTCATCTAAGTGGACTACAATTTTTTGTGATTTGAAAAGTGACTATTTGATGGAGATGAATCGGATCTTGAAAGAATTGGGACAAAGACAAGAAGCAAAAGATCTTGTTGAGGGTAAATGCATGTTAATGTCAATGCTCCAACAACAAAAAGTTTGCTTCATCTTAGATGACGTCACTGCAGAACATCAAATGGACATGTTTTTGGAAGCAGAAATGTTTAATATAGAGGGTAGCAAACTAATTGTTACTAGCCGAGATTGGAAGATCTTGAAAAGCATGATCAATGAAGATAGCAAATTTGAAGTTCCTATGCTCAATTATGACCAATCTATAGAAATATTTTCCAAACATGCCTTTAAGAATGAATGTTCAATGATAGCACATATGAATCAACTTAGCAAGGAAATTGTTAAGGCTTGTAGTGGACATCCATTAAGCTTAGAAGTAATGGGCTCTTGTTTATATGGACAAAAGCGCCTTCGTGTATGGGAGCGAGCTTTACAAAGATTGAAAAGAGGAGAATATGATACCCTTGAGGATGTGGGGAGAAGATTGGAGATTAGTTTTGATATGCTTAGGAATGAGGAGCAAGAAGTGTTTTTGGACATATCGTGTTTTTTTTGTAAGGATGTGTGGTTTGAAGACATTCGAGAAGATACAATAGTTGACTATTTGGGTGACACCACCAAAACAATAATTGCGAGCTTGAGAGACAATTCACTTATCAAAATTGATGATAATGGATTTATTAGCATGCATGACTCACTACGTGATATAGGGCGTAGAATCTCAAGAACAAGATTTGGAGGTAGGAGAAAGTGGAAGCAAACTTTCAAGTCATTAGAAACATCAACGAAAGAGGTATGTTAAATTCAATTGAAAATTGATTTTAAATGTTTTGCTTCTAGTGTTATAGATATTTTGGTTCAATTCTTAATGTGAAAGTGGATGTTCATGGAGAGAATATTGCTTTCAATGATGATCAACTTCTTTAATGCCTATCACCTTGTAAGCATGTAACAATGTACCTATGTGATTCAGGAATTTCAAATGGCTCGAGGCATTTGCATAACAGGGGTGAACCAAAAAATAGATTTGAATTCAATTGAGAGGGTTGAACTCCCTGAATTGTTGCTTCTAAACATTGAGGCACTCAATGACTTGAGCAATGTTGCAAAATTAATCAAGAAAACCCATCAACTTAAATTCCTTCGGATTATATACAAAACAAATGATATTGACCAAGGGGATACCTTTTCCAATAGCTCAAGTCAACTCACAACCATGTTGCAACTCCAAGAACTTGGACAACTTAGAGTATTAGAACTACAGAACTTTCAAACAATGAAGACTTTTCCAAACACAACAATTGAACACATGTCCTTGAAGACATTATGCTTACAGGGATGTAATAACCTTACAAACATATCAAGTGGATTTCAAAATATAACATCATTGGCATCACTATACATCCAACGATGCACAAAATTGACATCCATTCAAACAACATTTGAAAATCTCAAGTCTTTGGAGATTTTAGACTTTGAAGGATGTGAATCCCTCCAATACTTGCCCCTTGGTTTAGAAAAATTGGTATTTTTGAAGAAAATCAACTTTAAAGATTGCAAGCAATTGCAGATCGATGATTTGGAGCTTCAATCATTGACATCACTTATTACGTTAAGTTTTCAAGGATGTAAACAATTGGAAGAGATTCCACGAGCCATTGCCAACATGACATATTTGCAATCACTCAGCTTTGAAGGTTGTAAGAAAATGAGAGTGGGACATGCATCGTTTGAAAATCTCATGGCTCTAAAGACTCTGAACCTTGTTGAATGTGAGGCATTGGAGAACATGCCCCACGGATTGGGAAAATTAGCATCGCTTGAAAAACTCAATTTGAATGATTGCAAGCAATTGCAAATCGATGATTTGGAGCTTCAATCATTGACATCACTCACCACATTGGCTTTCCAAGGATGTGAACAATTGGTAGAGATTCCACGAGCCGTTGTCAACATGACATCTTTGCAATCACTCAGCTTTGAAGATTGCAAGAAAATGAGAGTAGGACATGTATCGTTTGAAAATCTCATGGTTTTAAAGGTTCTAAACTTTGTAGGATGTGAGGTATTGGAAAACATGCCCCGCGGATTGGAAAAGTTGGAATCGCTTGAAGAACTCTATTTGAATGATTGCAAGCAATTGAAGATTGATGATTTGGAGCTTCAATCATTGACATCACTTACTACGTTGGATTTTGAGGGATGTGAACAATTGGAAGAGATTCCACAAGCCATTACCAACCTGTCATCTTTGCAATCACTTGGATTTAAAGGTTGCAAAAACATGAGAGTGGGACATGCATCGCTAGAAAATCTCAAAGCTCTAAAGATTCTAAACCTTGCTGAATGCGAGGCATTGGAGAACATGCCCCATGGATTGGGACAATTAGCATCGCTTGAGAACCTTTGGTTGGATAATTGCAAGCAATTGAAGATCGATGATTTGGAGCTTCAATCATTGACATCACTTACTACGTTGGATTTTGAGGGATGTGAACAATTGGAAGAGATTCCACAAGCCATTACCAACCTGTCATCTTTGCAATCACTTGGATTTAAAGGTTGCAAGAAAATGAGAGTGGGACATGCATCGCTAGAAAATCTCAAAGCTCTAAAGATTCTAAACCTTGCTGAATGCGAGGCATTGGAGAACATGCCCCATGGATTGGGACAATTAGCTTCGCTTGAGAACCTTTGGTTGGATAATTGCGAGCAATTGCAGATCAATGATTTGGAGCTTCAATCATTGACATCACTTATTATGTTAAGTTTTCAAGGATGTAAACAATTGGAAGAGATTCCACGAGCCATTGCCAACATGTCATCTTTGCAATCACTCAATTTTGAAGGTTGCAAGAAAATGAGAGTGGGACATGCATCGTTTGAAAATCTCAAGGCTCTAAAGATTCTAAACCTTGCTGAATGCGAGGCATTGGAGAACATGCCCCATGGATTGGGACAATTAGCATCGCTTGAGAACCTTTGGTTGGATAATTGCAAGCAATTGAAGATCGATGATTTGGAGCTTCAATCATTGACATCACTTACTACGTTGGATTTTGAGGGATGTGAACAATTGGAAGAGATTCCACAAGCCATTACCAACCTGTCATCTTTGCAATCACTTGGATTTAAAGGTTGCAAAAACATGAGAGTGGGACATGCATCGCTAGAAAATCTCAAAGCTCTAAAGATTCTAAACCTTGCTGAATGCGAGGCATTGGAGAACATGCCCCATGGATTGGGACAATTAGCATCGCTTGAGAACCTTTGGTTGGATAATTGCAAGCAATTGAAGATCGATGATTTGGAGCTTCAATCATTGACATCACTTACTACGTTGGATTTTGAGGGATGTGAACAATTGGAAGAGATTCCACAAGCCATTGCCAACCTGTCATCTTTGCAATCACTTGGATTTAAAGGTTGCAAAAACATGAGAGTGGGACATGCATCGCTAGAAAATCTCAAAGCTCTAAAGATTCTAAACCTTGCTGAATGCGAGGCATTGGAGAACATGCCCCATGGATTGGGACAATTAGCATCGCTTGAGAACCTTTGGTTGGATAATTGCAAGCAATTGAAGATCGATGATTTGGAGCTTCAATCATTGACATCACTTATTACGTTGGATTTTGAGGGATGTGAACAATTGGAAGAGATTCCACAAGCCATTACCAACCTGTCATCTTTGCAATCACTTGGATTTAAAGGTTGCAAAAACATGAGAGTGGGACATGCATCGCTAGAAAATCTCAAAGCTCTAAAGATTCTAAACCTTGCTGAATGCGAGGCATTGGAGAACATGCCCCATGGATTGGGACAATTAGCATCGCTTGAGAACCTTTGGTTGGATAATTGCAAGCAATTGAAGATCGATGATTTGGAGCTTCAATCATTGACATCACTTATTACGTTGGATTTTGAGGGATGTGAACAATTGGAAGAGATTCCACAAGCCATTACCAACCTGTCATCTTTGCAATCACTTGGATTTAAAGGTTGCAAAAACATGAGAGTGGGACATGCATCGCTAGAAAATCTCAAAGCTCTAAAGATTCTAAACCTTGCTGAATGCGAGGCATTGGAGAACATGCCCCATGGATTGGGACAATTAGCATCGCTTGAGAACCTTTGGTTGGATAATTGCAAGCAATTGAAGATCGATGATTTGGAGCTTCAATCATTGACATCACTTATTACGTTGGATTTTGAGGGATGTAAACAATTGAAAGAGATTCCACTAGCTTTTGCCCACATGTCATATTTATAGTCACTTGACTTTTAAGGTCGCAAGAAGTTGAGGGTGGGACATGTGTCATTTGAAAGTCTCAAGGCTTTGGAAACATGCTTCACAAATTAGGAAAGTTGACATTGCTAGAAGGGTTTTATTTGAATGACTCCAAAGAGTTGAAGATTGATGATTCAAAGCTTGATTCTTTGACATCACTTATTACATTGATTTTTGAGGGATGTGAACAATTGGAAGAGACTCCTTTTGCCATTGCTAACATGTTATGTTTGCAATGGCTTAGCTTTGAAGGTTGTTAGAGGTTGAGGATGGAGGATGTATCATTTGAAAATCTCAAGGCTTTGATGATTCTAAACTTTAGAGGATGTGAGGCTTTGGAGAACATGCCCCATGGATTGGGAAAGTTGGATTTCAATACAAGGAGTTGAAGATTGATGATTTGGAACTGGAATCATTGACATCATTTAATACATTGGTTGAGTTTCAACTTGCCAAGTTGTGATCTTGAACTTTATATGTTTGCAATATCTAGGCTTGAAGGTTGAATGGAGTTGTAGGTGATACTTGCAACTTGCAAGTGTTGACAATCTCATAAGTTTAGAGATTTTTTATTATGAAGATTTACTCTAAATTGATTATTTGGTGGTCATAGTTGCAATGGTTGTATATTTAGTAGAGCTTTACTTCATTAACTAATAGAAGTTGAAGAATATACTGATATTTTATTTATTTTTGATTGGGAAACTTGACATTTTTTATGAAGATGTAATCCATTGATTGAATGAGGTTGAAGATTGTATGATCTGAGCTAGTTTTGTAGATGTGATTTATTATGTTGACTTTCAATAGATGTCAAGTTTTGGAGGAATTAGAGCATGTTAATTTTGAGTTGAATGAGGGTGTAGTGGGTCTTCAAGTTTCCTAGACACTTTTTTTGTTTTGCAATGAATTCATATTGGATTTAGTTCTCTAGTAAATGAGATTTGTTAGACAATTCATTTATAGGATTCTTAAATCTTGTGATAGAGAGTAGACCTAGGTCCAATTTGAGATGTGAAGGGGTGGTTGGGAGAAAGTCAAGCTTGTAGTAGGGCAATTGCATACTATGGTACACTAATTCCATCATGCAATAAAGGTGTATCAAATATTCAGATTGTACATACTACTTTTGCATCTAAATATTGATATTGAATATTTCCATCAAAATTTGCAATAGAACACCTAGTTTTTTTGCCTTAGCTAATTCAAGACTATAAGAAAGTTCAAGATGATTCTAGCTTCAAAATTTATAATTAATGCAAATTATAAAAAACTAAAAGAGGAACATATATTTTATTGATCTCCAACCCCCCTAGGCCTACAAGAACAAAATGTGTCTTCTTCAAATTTTTGATTGAAAAATATGAGAGAATTGGAATGTCTTATCATATTTTTAATTCATTCATTGTAAGTGAGATGTCTACACTTTTAGTACTCTTTGATCTTCAAATTTTGTGATTGTGTAATATAGCAAAAATATATTAGGAAGAGAAGGGTTGTCCACATGCTTAAACAAAGAAAGAGTGGACAAAGTGTTAAGACAAGTTTTTTGACATGAGTCTATAGGGTGGAAGAAATCCTAAATGATGAGGTGTCCAAATTTTGAACAAATGAATACAAATACATCCCAACCACAAAACATATTGTTATTTTCATCCACCTAAATGTTCGTGGATTCTTGTGACCATTTACTTATATTTGTATTGTGTAGTTTTTGGAACATTTTTTCAAATACTCTATAGTTCAAAAGCTATAGATATTGTATGACCTCAAAAAACAACTCTTCTAGTTAAAAAATGACACATCAAATATGCCTTGAATAAATAAGTACAAAATCTATCAAAATCACCATAATTAGAACTTAACATTTTGAACTTAAGAGGAAAAATATCTCTTGTGAAAATTATGTATAATCAATCTACAGTCAATTTTAGAAAGATTTTTCATTTTTCATTTTATTAAAAATGATTAGTAGTCAATCTAACCATATGGATATGATTCAAGGTGAAAACACCCAAAATCATCAAAATAAGGAATTCAATATAGTTGGAGGCAATTTTTTTAAGAAAAAAATATTCTTTTAGAATTAGCAATTGAAAATATTGAATTTAAAAAATAAAAATGATGTATAAGACATGTAATTACTATGAACTTTCAAAGTCAAAGCTCCCTAGACCAATGAGCTATCACTTAGATTGGTCATAAAATCAAAATTTAGAAAATGAATAGTCAACTAATTACAATTAAGTATGGAATGGTTTAGTTGCATTTTGGTAAACACTTTTAAAAGTAGTCAACTTGTTAGGAACAAGTCCATGTACGGTTTTCAATGTTTTCATCTCGTGGATGTTTATAATTTTTGTTTAAAAAACATCATTAACTCCTAAAATTCTTTCATGTTTAAGGCTCCAATAATGCTTCAAAATACTAGTCTCTAAAGAAAGGCTAAATTTTCATCTATTAATCTATATTTATTTTTAAACTAAACCAACTGTAGGATCCTTTAGTTAACTTGTTATAACACACTCTCCTAAAATTTTAGAATAATAAACCTTACTAATCGCAAGATCATGATACTTGGATTCCAAAAAGAAGTATTTCAACTCTTTCCAAATGGTTAGATTTCATCTTTCAAACTTTTTACCCAAAAACGTGTGGATCCTACAACTTGCAATTCTTCATAAAATGTTGAAGAAATAAATTAGGAAGTGGAGTATGATTTAAAATACTAAATTGTTAAGAATTTAGTTATAGAATTGAAAAATGCCAATCCCACTTATTGTCATGTTGTAATAAACAATCAACATCCTATGATTTAAATTTTTTTCCAAAATATTGAAAATTGAGTTAAATAAAGGACTTTAAAGTTTATTTAGAGTAGGAATTCATAACTAACCGCAAACTAAAATTCCTCATAATTTTCATATCATTAATCAAAATGGAATTATTCAAAAAAATTCGTATATATATAAATCTAAAAAAGAAATTTCAAGTTTTTATTTCCAAAAAAGTGATTTTTTAAGCAAAGTTGCTAATATGTGAGCTGGTGAGTGGAAAATTTTATTTAAAAAAAAATGGGTGATGGACCTATAACCATAGATATAGGTAATTTTGATTATCGAGAAACTTGAGTTCATTTTTTCAAAATTTAAGTCACTTACAAATCTTTAAAAAAAATTCTCATCATCAACCAATTCTATTCTATTTTGAAAGAAATCACGCAATGTGTGAGCTCCAAATTCGTCACTTGGGACTCATAGTTTTCTTTTTAGATTGTTGCATTTAAAGTCATAATATTATACAAACCCCCCCCAAAGAGTGTAGAACCAAAATAGGTATGTCACATGTCAATATAGCTTTTGGTCATAAATAACCTTTTATCCTTAGAACACCCCCAAAATCCATTTGTACATAGGTTAGAACTACAAAGTAGTGGGTAACAACAGGCTTGTAGGGAACTTATCCGAAATAGCCTAAAAACTAGTGTATGTAACCATGCTTGGCTAAATTGGTCCCAAGAGAGATAGAGAGGTCCTTACGTAAATCTCCAAAGATAGGTTTTAGTTTTTTCCATTCCATTAACAAATATTAGGAACCTCAATTGTTAACATGCAGGTGTTATTTTTTCAAGATAGGCCACATGGAGGTATCTACAACCATTGGATGGTGCACTAGGATCAAAAGCATGTCAGAAAGTCAATAGCAAAATCAATTTGTCAAGATTTCCTCACATGTGAAAGATTCCTTGACTGTTGGTAATTAAAGAGAAGTCAATTTTTACCTTTCTACCAACCGTGTGCAAGAATGACTTCAGACTTTGCATGTGCCTTGGAGAATTCCATGAGAGGTTCCCCCAAAAGTCTCAATTTTTTCTGATCTCCAAAAGATCTTTTTTTAAGCGGTCAACCGCTAAAGTCACGAAGGGAAATTTATGTAAATTACCCAGGTTGCGGTGAAATCTCACTAAAAATTAGGTATCTTCTTTTATGTTAATAACGCACCCTACCAAGTTTTGAAATATTCCGAAAGTAGGAGGCAACCGAATCACCAATATTCCTCCAATTATCAAATATGGCAAGATCTTTGAGAAGTTGACTAGCGTCCCAGGAGCACACGAAGTTGGAACGAAGTCATCAAGGGGTCTTTTCTTACTTCCTAGGTCCCTTTTGACAACCCTAGCTAGTCGCCCAAATCAGAAAAGGTAACCTCCAAAAGTTAGATTTTTACCCTTTTATTGATTTTAGTTGGCGTTGGTTGTCGATGAACTTTTTGCGAGAGAAACAAGGGTTGGAGTATTTTTTACACTAAAAATGGCCTTCTGTAGCCAATGGCGCAATCCATTTGCAATTTGGAGTTGAACTCCAAAAGTTAAAATTTAGGACCAACGTAAAAACCCTAATGTGTTGAAAATCCTAAAAGATAAGGATGAAAATCTTGTATGATAGGGTTACCTAGGTTAGAAAGGGAGGGGAAGGGCACCCCGGAAGAGTATAAAAGGACACCCTTCTCCCTCCCAAAATACCCCCTTTTCTTGTACTTAGGACCGTTAGTCCCATCTTGTGTGAAGATTTTGGTCCTTTTGGCCCAAACTCTAAAGCCTTGTCTTGTGGCTTCTTTTGGAGCCATTGATAGTGTTTTTCACGGAGTGTAAAGGACTTTGGGGGTCCCTCTACACCTTGTTGCGCTATTGGTTTCAAGTGTCTCCATCTTCGTATTACAAGTATCTTGTTCAGTGGGTCATTATTCTTTGTTTCCTTGAGTCCTCATGTGTACTAACCCTACAGTTTCTCCTCCACCGTATCTTGGTGATGCCGCTTTGGAGGGCCTCTAGTTTTGTGTCTTTTCTACCAACTTTGTACTAACTCCACGTTATTAACCATGAATCATTTCCATCCTTGTCACTAATTCAAGTCCTAGATTGTGTGTATAGTTTCCTTCAAAAGGCGGAGCTTTGAACATCTAGGTCTAGAAAAAAATCCTAGATTTGGTGTTAAAACCAAACTAACCATTCATTTTAGATTTACCTCGAGAGTTCACTCCAAAGTTTAATCTCCAAAATGTCTTAGAGATAGGTCAAAGTTTAGTGTCCAAAAATTAGAAAAGGTGTTTCTCCGCGACCGGAATTTTGATTTTTTTTTGGAGTCAAGATTTTAGATCCTAATCCAAAAAGAACTGATCCGGATGAGCTTAAAGAGAAGGAAATTGTTTGAACTTAGGATAGTTGGGAGAGTAAACCAATTGCCAACCGGAATCAGAGTGGAAGCCGGAAAATATTCTAGTTCCGGACTGAGACCGAAGGACCGGAAGATCAGAAGGCCGGAAACCGGAAGGGAAATCCGGACTACTTTTCAGGGTATAAAAACCCTGACTTAGGGTTTTTGGGGATCATTTTCACTTAGGCGCCCCAACTCTCAGTTTTTCTTCAAACTCTCTTTCTCTCCAGCTCTCAAAGTTTGCTTTGTTTTCTCTTTGTGTGTTTGGGGAGACCTTTTTTTGCATTTAGGCGTTGTGAGATTGGGGGAAGTGCTGGGCGGAAGGAGGGCGCGCGCATTGATCTGTAGGCACAAGACACTAGATAGGGTTTGGGGTGGGATACGAGACGTGCGGCTAGAAGAGAGAGCGTGAGGTAGAATTAGAAGTGAGGACGGATGCCTAAACGCAGTGGCGCCGCCACAAAACCCAATGCGCCTCAAGGAGAAGTGAAATTGAGAGGGGTGGCGCCGGTAGAGCCAAAGTCAGATCGGGAGAAAGCAGATCTAATTGACGACTTGAGGGCCATGGGTTGTGAGGGGCTTCACGGGAAGCCCTGGGGTTTTAAGAATGAAGATGTAATTCGGAAGCTGCAGGTGGGCGCTCCAAACCAGTTTGCGTTCTGGGTAGCGCCAGAGAAGTGGACCGAGGAAATTTGGCGAGAGGTATACAATTTCCGGGAAGGAGGGGCATCCAAGGCAAAATCCCAAGACAACTACGTAAAGGGCTGTTTTTCCAAGGAGCGGATTCCAAGGACGGGTTCGCTGTAGCGGATTGCATAAACTCGCGGCATTGGTGCCTGCTGGAGTTTTTGTTCCCCATCCTCTATCCGGAAAAACCAACGATATTGACCCACTCGATGGGCAATACCATTTTTGGGGCGCTGAGCGGAGAGATGCAAGTCAATTGGGCGAAGTACATGTGCCTGCTGGTGGCCGGACTTTGCGCCAACACCAAAAAGAGCAGAGGAACCCCACTTTGCCCTTACCTCTTCCATCTCTACCGGAAGCAGGGACTCCTCACGACGGTCGAGGAGAATGAATGGAGGGCCCAGATGGCTCTCTCGAAATTCGGAGCGTCGGATGATGAGAGCTCCGAAACCGAACATGATAGTACTCTGCCAACCGGGACGCTCAAGGAAAACATGAGGAACTAGCAGGAGGAAGACGAGGAGGACGATGGAGTACCCCTCGTGCACCGGAAACGACTCAAAACGACGGTAGGAAACCGGGGATCTCCGGTTGAAAAGAAGATGGAAGGTCAGCAGGGAGGAAAGCCGTCTCAGCCGGACGGAAAGGGGATGTCCACTCGGACCAAGGCAAATCCAGAAGGAAGGGTTCTTCCGGCTAAAACCGGAACACCTAGGACTGGACCCCGGGAAGTAGAAAAAGGAAAAGCTGAAGCTTCCGGATCTAATGATACCGGGATGAATCCACTTTTTGGGAAGTTGATTCATGTTTTGGGGGAGATCCAGGCTTGTAATGTGATCAGGCAGACCATACTTGCTTCTGTGGCCGGCCTGGTGGGAGGAAAGATTGACAGTTCACTTCCGGAAACGATAGCAAACTGCATCAATAACCCGGACGATGACCGAGAGAAGGAGGAGAGGTTTTTGAAGCAAACCATAACCCTCTGGGAAATGGATGAGTTGATGATCAAGCTAAGAGGCGAGATCCAACTCTTGAAGAGGGACCGGGAAGTCAGCATGGAGGAAGTGAGAGCTGCCCGGAACCTGCAGGAGGACACCCGGAAGGCCATCAATTCAATGACCTCCATGGTGGCGGCGTTCAGAGACGTGATGGCCAAGGCAAAACTGTTTGACGAAGGCGTGCACAGGGAGAAGAAAATCTCTGGAGGGAGAGTAGCACGGATACTTGCGGAGTTTGCCGGTCAGATGGAGTCTTCGTTGGAGGAATTCCGGAAGGCAGCCAAGATGATCGATGATAGCAGTAAAAGGCTTCATCTACATCATCCGGTTTCCTTGTCCGGAATCTCCTTCCCGAGTCTATGTGGGGACTCGGATGTACAGGAGATACCCAAGCCCGGATCTCCAGGATCCAATCAGAAGGCCCTTGCACCAACACCACCCGTACCTGCTTCCGCTGCAGCAGAAGTCGAGGAACCGTGTACTCCAGTTTCGGAAGGAGGAGAGAAAGAAGGCAACATCAATAAAATTACTGAGCAACTTACACCAGAGAGTGGTGGGCCTTAGGAATTTTAGGGGATAGGATGTATATTTTTAGGACAATTTTGTTAGGTACAGTTTTGTAGCGAAAAATCCGAGAGGATTAGATCCTATAATCTCGGCCGGAAACAATGCCGATTTCTTAGGACTTTCCCCCTTTTTTGTATGAACTCAAACTTTGTATATAAACGTGTCTCTCAATGGAGACGAGGAGGAGAATTTCTATCATATTGTTTGTGTACTGTGCATTTTTCTGTTATTCTTTTGCCTTCACATGCTTTGGCCGGGTGAGTGAGTAAGGAATTGAGTGTTGGTGAGTGGACTTTGAGAGAACTTTTCTTCCCCTTGGTGTTCTTTGATCTGTATATGTGAAAAGGTTGTAAGTGCTGGGAGTGAGTCATTGCACCTCAGTGGGGTTTGGATCTTGTATTCCGGATGAGATAGCCACTGTTAAGCTAGGCAATTAGGGAGGGATTTCCTGACTGTACTAGAGCGACTGGATGGGAGATCTGGTTAGCATCTGATCCTTGAGAGGTCTCATCAATTTAGAAAGTGAACAGAAAAGGTACCAGATTCTACTAGCACGGGCGGATATACTTGTGGTCACCTTAGCTTCATACGGATTGCAGGAAAGCCAAGGTCGTTGTAGTATGATAAGGGTCGTACGGGGGGGGGGTTTGTGTGACCTCTGGCCGGATTCATTTTCCGGTCATTGTGAGAAGCCAAACCGGACTCTAGTTAGATAGGAGATCGAGTAGAGTAGAGTGAATTCTTCCATCACTTTAAAAGATCCGGAAGGTGTGGCTAGCAGGCCACTCTCAAAAATCAAATTGGCAGATCCCTCTGATGAGTCAACAGAGGTTAAATTAAACCGGTAAGGAGTAAAGAAGACGGATACTAGGAGGAGGAGGAAGTCCGGTCTTAAAGGAAGTAAACTCGGAGTTATCTAGAGAGTCCGGGTGGTTTTGGTGATTTTGATGCAAAGATATCCGGATTATAGTTAGGAGCAGAGAAATAAAGGTTCCGGATACTCTACGTTGATATAGGAAGGATTTCCGGATTAAGAATCGCTACATCCGATTAGGGAAATCCTTGAAGAAACTGACTATTGTCCTCTAAGTTCCTAATAAACTTAAAACACTTCACAGAATCTCTTGGGTTTGATCTTTAGAGTCACTTTGTTATGCTTTAAAGTGGTTTTTGTGAGCATAATAGGGAATTTACTTACCCTGTGCTGCGACAATTCCGTATATTGGATTCAAATTAAAAATGTAACTATTAGATAAGATTTGTAAAAAATATTAGAAACAATGTGTGAATGAAGCCTTGGAAACCAAAGCCCCCCTGTCCACTGAACTATGCATTACCAAGCAAGGGTCACAAAATAAATTGCAGCTCCTAGCCCTTGGAAATCTTAGCGTTCAATTTCTCAAAAGTGTTTGCTAGTCTGAAATTCTAAGAACTTATTGAATTCAGATCAGGCCCATTCCTCATGACCGTTGAGCAGCAAAAACTAAAACATTTTTAAAGCCCCAATGGTTCAAAGAACGGAAATGCAGACGGCACCATCGGAATCGCGGATGGTAACCTGTGCCAAGCGGACGGCAACGTCGAAATCGCGGACGGTGGTGTCGGAATTGTGGGCGGGTGGTGGACTAGTGGACGACTGCTGGATTTTGAATGGATCCGAAAGTTTTAATTTTAGGGACTTAGTGTAGAGATGCATGGTATTTTAGGGATTAAGTAATTAATAAGATAAAATTATCTCGGAAGATAGGCATGTCCAAAAACATACTTGACACAAAAGTATCGCATAAAATATCATGAACTTAGGAGAGTAAATTCAAAAGCATTTGAGTAACCCACATATTTTTATATTAATGAAAAGCAACTCATAGTATACTATGAGTGTTGTGAATTAATAGTATTGAATCCTCTCGAGATTCAAAATAAACAACACTCCGTAATTTAAAATCGAAATACAAACAAGGTGTAACTCCCCTATATATTATCATTGCTACCCCCCTCAGAAATACGAGACGAACCCTCTTTATTCTTGAGCCTTGCACTTGCACGACGTGTTTGAGGACCAAGACTTCTGCCACTCATGGGCCCCCTAGACGCAGCTTCCATGTTTGCTGCGGAAAAATGTCGTTTGGTATCCGGAAAGTGTGGGCGCTTATTTACCCACCCTTGGTAAATCGGCAAACACAACTAGGTTCTAATCCTAGGGTAGTTTTCTTCTTTAATGGGTGTCTAAGCGTCAATCCATTGTGCCTTCCAAGCAATGGATCTTTTTTGCTAACTCCCTAATCGTGATGTTCTAATCTTGGTTCTAAATGATTCCTAAGTTGACTATTATGCTATGTTGTGTCTTCTTTGTGTTCCCTCTTTCTAAAGTTTTCCCTATTTTCCTAAGGTAAAAGATTATCTCATGCCATTTCTAAAAACCTAAAACTCGCTCAATTTGGACTCTCTGATGAACCGCTATGGGCGGATGAAGTGTTGGCCGCTTGGCTATCAAACTTCATCCATGGTTTTCTATAGGCTTCTAATTCCAATTGAAGGCGAAATTTCACCTACGGATCTGACTCTCTATGTCCTAACTAACTCCTAAGTTTCAACTTGGTTGGATGAACACTTCCAAGTTTCATCCGTTTTGGGCTTGAAACTTCATTCATCAATATCTTGGGTGTTTTAACTCTGATTCCTACGTGCCTTATGTTTTTGGAAACCTCTCGGGGTCTACTCTACGCCTATTCACTCAAATCTGGCCTGACTTGGGACCTAGTTACACTTAGCTCTCGGCCTTCCTACGCCTTGACCCCTTGTGGGTCAGATTTCTCGAAGGGGACGAGTTAGTACTTTACCCCGACTTGAAGGTCTATAACTAAAGTTGGCAAGTCTCCTCCCTCCCCCATGGCGAGTGGTAAAGATGCACCTCCATGTTGGTACATCTTTTTCCTTTTAGCCGAGGATGCTGAAGGATGAGCCTTTTTCCTTGAAGAAATTTATAAACTAGGTTTTTGCTTCAACCCAAAAACCCAGGAATATAGTATAGGGGTTCTATTTCTAGGGAATGATCAAATAGTCTAATGTATTGTGGCTGAGGTCACTTGTTTTCTAGAATGATGTGGGATTTATGAGTAAATACTACGTAAATGCACAAACAAAGGGAAGATACATAGATTTCACTCTTATTCCCAAGAATCAATTTTGTTAGTAGTCCATTAATAATGCTATTGGACGCATGAATGCAGTCCCAGTCCTAGACTAGTATTCTAGAAGTATTTCCGACAAATTGTCAAGATAGTCTACAAATTGTCATGTATGATCTAGACCTTTAAGTGCAAATAATATACAGATACGTATAGAGATATATGTTCGTTAATTAAAGTGATCTTTTATCGTGAGAGACAAATTGTCGGGCAGTCACTACTTATTTAGCCTAATTACTAAATTATCATGAGTAGGAAATCCGTCTCAGTCCTACGACAAATTGTCTTTAACTAAATGCAAGGGCATGAGTGTGTGATGCATTACATTTACAACATTAACAACAACACAAGGCAATTCTATCTAACACATCATCACAATACAATTCAATACCTATTCCAATTTCTACTTTTGATACCTTAAGCCTATTTGCATTCCAAAACTATCCATTCATCTATTATACTCAATATGCATTTTAAATTTACTCGCAACAAATAACCAAGACAAATTGTCGTTAACCACATCGAGTTCTTTGACAAATTGTCCCTCTCTGTTCACTCAGTACAGTCCTGGATCATGACAAATTGTCTTTCAGTAACCGATTTAATCAGTCCATGAGTCGATAATAGAGAGAAAACCACAAAGGCAAATTGTCTTTCGGCTTGGTATCCTTTTGGAATCAGAGACAAATTGTCAATTTAAAGGTCAACCAGGTGTAGCTTGAATACCAAGAGTCGAAACAATTTGTCTTTTTTGTATTCTCTAAATAAATAGTTTCCTTTTCAGAACTGGAATTAATTCAAAACAATTCATATGCTTTGACAAATTGTCGTTTCCATATAAGTTCCATATCAATCAACTATACTTAAAAGTATACAGATAATTTCAAAACAATATAAAATCAATAAATAGAAATTCACGACAATTTGTCTCACCTGGATTCAAAGTCCAGTTTCCTTTCTGACGAAACCTATTCAAATAATAATTTAATTATTCAATGCATTTCAATTTACGGTAAAATAACTGTCTAACTCTTGGACAATTTGTCTTTATACTATTTCAGATTTTTGGCAATTTCTATTCAGACTTCCTTATTGATTCTTTCATTGATCAATAAAACAACTTGACAGAATCAATTTACATACTCAACATTCAAAACTCTCCTATGAACAATTCTATCTTAGGCAGCAAAAGAATTCGATTCAATTACCTAAAACAAATTGTCACAATTACAAATTGAAGAGCTTCTATACTTATCTGTACTATTGAAGGATTGTCAATTTGTCAATTGAACGTTCTTAACTCCGCGGCAACTTATCTTTCTTGATTTTATCTCAAATTTCTTGGTAGCATCCGCGATCACCAAAGACAATTTGTTTTTCTCTTTCCGTTGTTTTGTATGCTCCCCATCACAGTAACTGCTATTAATAACAATTTGTCTCAATCGTTTCTATTAACAACGCAGTCAATTTGTCTACTTCAATGATAACCAATTAACTTGACAAATTGTCCTTACGTACTCACAGCATACTCCGACAAATTATCTTTAACTGTTATCATAACTACAACAATCTGCCTAAACTATAATGCTTGACAAATTGTCTTTGTAATCGCACATACTCATAGTCACAACGAGTTGATGTACAAACAATTACACCACATATCAAACAACTTAGCAATTCCAAATCAATTCGTCATACACAGTATTTCAATTACACACATTTACGCAACTACAATTTATCACGCAAATATTTCCTCACAAATTTCCAAACACAATTGCGTCCAATCACTGGATCACAATAACAACTTGACAATTTGTCAAGATATGTGACCTAATCACTGGTGTCACGGCCCGTAGCTTGACAAATTCCCAAGCCAAAGAATTATCTAATCACTGGATTACAAACAATTAAAAACACAGCAATTACAATCATCAAATAGATAGAAATTACGATTCGATTACAAGATATATATAAGTACACGACAACTTGTTCAAGACTTAGAAAGATAAAAAGTGGGAAAAGAAAATGACAAATTGTCTTGGCTATATGCACTGTAGAAGACAACTATTCACATCTGCACACTACAGGCAAAATCAACCACATCGTTCCAAACCTGCTTTACTAAGACAAATTGTCTATATTGTGCTAACAGTAAGAGATTAAATTGACAATTGGTCCTATTTACACTACCAAAAACAAATTGTCAAGATAAAAGAAAAATCAAGTGACTACAAAATTTCTTTGTCTTCTTCTCTTCTTTCGCCTCAACCCACGTGCCTTATTGATGGGGGTGGTTGGATTTGTCCTTCACTTGCCTAGAAGTCAAACTACAGTTTAACTACCACTTACGCCCAAACGAATTTCCGTGCGCGTCAGTTTTACCTTAATGGTAGGAGGGATTCTCCCCTTATCTCTACTATGGTCCTCCCCTCCTATATAAGCCTCCATCACCTCTTTACTTCTCCCATTCGAAGGTGATTGCTTGTGGTTGTGATGCAGGAAGTGGTGATGTTGCTATGGCAATGGGTGCGGCTTCTTGCTTGTCTTTGGACTCTTGGTCTTGACTAGCTTCCTAAATACTCTATGCTCATAGGTGAGCTCTTGTATTATTCTTTCTATCCTACGTCCCCTCCTTTTTTCTATCTCCTCTTTAGTTTCCCTCTACCCTCTAGTTCCCTCTATTCTTTAGTTTAGGGTTGCCCTAACATGGCGAGCTGGACCCCAACCTTGCAGTTGAAAACCCAACCCCGGCAACTAGAGACCTCCCCCCCGCAACGGCTGGAACTCCAACCCCGGCAGCTGAAAACCCAACCCCGGCACTAGACCCCTTCCCGCAGCGATTGGAATTCCAACCCCGGCAGTTGGACCCCTTCCTCGTCAACTGAAACCCAACCCGGCGACTGGAGACCATGACCCCGCAACTGGAGATCCCAACCCTGTGATTGGAACCCCAACCCCGCAGCGCCTGGAGCCCCGACCCATCGACTAGAAACCAACCCCGTGATTGGACCCTGCCCGTAATTGAGATTCAACCCCACGACTAAAAACCCAACTAAGTATCGAGTTGGACTTAGCAAAACAAGGGACTATCAACTAAACTTTGATGATACCAGTCCTAGACTTTCCTAGATTTGAGTGACTGTTTTGGACGCTAAACTTTGAATAGTTCCCAAAATGTTTTGGAAACTAAACTTTGGAACTAACCAAGGGGGAAGTGCAAGGCTTTGCCGTCAATTTGGTTTTAACACCAAATTTAGGACTGCCTTTCCCTAGAGGTTCAAAGCTCCGCCGTTTGGTGAACTTTTAATACACAATTTAGGACTGAACTTGGACAAGGAAAGGTGGGATCTGGTTGCCCCGAG
This sequence comes from Rhytidiadelphus loreus, assembly GCA_947034895.1. Lineage (NCBI taxonomy): Eukaryota > Viridiplantae > Streptophyta > Bryopsida > Hypnales > Hylocomiaceae > Rhytidiadelphus > Rhytidiadelphus loreus. The sequence goes on along the minus strand of OX344761.1, from coordinate 46,546,524 downwards.
GGAAACTACTCCACTCTTTTCCAAACACAGACGAAAAGACTTAGTTAAATACAAAATAAGAGACTTGGTTAATAACGAAAGCGGAGAGAACACGTGGTTAATAAAATGAAGGTTAGTATAACATGAAAGACATGAAACTAGAGGCCCAGGGTTGACGAATTGGAGCGTCCAGCCCAAAATCGCGTCCAAAATCCGGACGTCCGGACGTCCGGACTTAGCGGACTCCAGCGTCCGCATTGACCAACAGCGTCGAAAAATTATACCGCGCGGTCCGCGCCCCGGTACAGGGATTTTAGACGGCCCGTCGGAAAGCAGCGTCCGAATTCGGACGGTCCGTCGGATTTCAGATAGTGTGTCCGAAAGCAGACTCCGAATTCGGACGCCTAGATTTTTTTCACATTTCCTACCCCCCCCCCCTCAGAAACCTGTCTTTAACTTTTTGGTGGAAGGTCCAAACTTGAATCGGATTGTTGGAGATGAAACCTTGCTTAATTTCCAAACTTTTTCTAGTTCAAAGGTTTTCAAAAAAATGTATTCTACTATGCGGAAATGAGGTCTGAACATTGACTCTTCTTACAATATATTTCGGATGGCTAGTTTGAATTTGGAAGGGGGGAAGGCTGGTTGCCTGGTTCCACTTGGATTCTTCCGACGCCAAACTTCCGACGGCCACTTCCGACGGCCACTTCGGACGCCTAGTTTTTTTTCAAATTTTTTAACACCCCCTCAGAAACTTATCCATAACTTTTTGGTGGAAGGTCCAAACTTGAAACGGATTGTTGGAGATGAAACCTTACTTGATTTCCAAACTTTTTCTAGTTCAAAGGTTTTCCAAAAAATGTATTCTACTATGCTGAAATGAAGTCTAAACATCTACTTTTCTTACATTATATTTCGGACGGTTCGTCTGAATTCGGAAGGCTGGTCCCATTTAGAGTTTTTTCTTTTCTTTTAATTCAATCGATATTGTAATCTCTAAGGTTTAGATTACGTAATTTGCTATAAAATCATTTGTACATGCATTATTTCTTATTGTTACTACAATTTTGTGGCTATAAGTTTGTAGCATACATTAATAATTCTATTTAAACTAATTTTGGGGGACTTGTTAATTGATGTTGATAGTAGTATTGAAATTTGTTTGGGAAGTTTTAGAAAAATTTATTTTTGGAGATGAAACCTAGTTGTAATCATTAATCCCTCAAGTACAAAGAGGACACAATGAGTCCTCTTCAAATTTTCAATGGAAAATTCTCGATAGGGTGAAACAAATCTCAATATTTTACAAACTATGATTTATAGAATTGAAATTTTACATACTTGTTGCATTATTTGATTTTGAAAATTTGAATGTGAGAAATATTTACAAAAATTATTTAGAAAATGTGGTCTACTAGAAAAAAGGAGCACATACAATGTTTTTCCAATGAAAGAAATAGTAGAAATAGAAAAAAAAAAAAAATCTTAAACAATCCTAGTCTTTACTTTATACAAATAAATTGTGTTTGAAGAATTTTTTTTAAATTTGTATTTTTAGCAATTTTAAAAATAATAGGTTCAACCTAGTGTGATGAAGAACACAAAATATATAAAAATGAATCCAAATATTTTAAAGATGTCCCAAACAATATACAAATTATACAAGTTATTAAATCACAATTGCAATATTGCATGTTTCACATTTACAACAAGATGAATTGAAAATATCATTTTTGATGTAGAAATACATTACAAACATACATAAATAAGGTCCATAAGACCATAATTGTGATACATGAGGGGTCATCATATTTGAAAGTCAATCATATTTATCACTACATAAGCACCAATATTTTTTGTATGGGAAATATTGTTGACAATTTACATTTTAAGATGTAAATATAAGTATAAGGGTGTAGGAAAATATCAAAATAACTTCAATTACAATTTTTTGTATAAATGCAATATTTAATCTTGAACTAAATTAAATTACATTAAATTGCTTAAAGCATTTTTTGTAACATCCTCTAATACAATAACAAAATAATACAATTGCTTGTATTATGTATATTTTGTTGTTTCAAACTATTAATGCATTTTACAACAAAACTTAAAGAACACTTCAAGTTATAATTGTATGTTCCACATTTGTAAAGTGGCACATCATAATTGATGTAGAAAAACTAAAAATACATTGAAAACATATATAAATAAATCTATGAGGTCTATACAAGAACATATGTTGTACATCATGATAATTACATCTTAAAAAAATAAAGAAATAAAAAATATTCCACACATTACACCAATGTTTTTGGTAACTAATGTAAAATTGAAAGTTTAGGGTTTAGGGTTTAGGGTTTAGAATGCATATTTAAATGTGAGAAAGAATAACTTGAATTACCTTTTCTTTAAAAACATTCTTACTACATAGGATGCTTATAGCATTAAATAGCAATCTTAAAAAGCAAATCTGTACTTTTTAGAATACACTATTTCTGTACAAGTGGACAACTGTGTAAACAAGTCAGGAGTCAGCTGTCAAACAAGCCAACAGTCAACTGTCGAACAACTCGACCAGCAGTCAACAGTTACACAAGGTGGACAACTGTTTAAAAATAAGACAAAAATGGGCGTCCGAAATTTGCCGTCCGAATTTTCCATCTGAACAAGGCCGTCCGAAGTGGGCCGTCTGAAGTGGCCAACTGAGACCAGCTGTCCAAATTCGGACTAGCCGTCCGAAATAAAATGTAAGAAAAGTCAATGTTCAAACCTCATTTCCGCATAGTAGAATACATTTTTTTGAAAAAACTTTGAACTAGAAAAAGTTTGGAAATCAAGCAAGGTTTCATCTCCAACAATCCGTTTCAAGTTTGGACCTTCCACCAAAAAGTTATGGACAAGTTTCCGAGGGGGTGTTAGGAAATTTGAAAAAAAATTAGGCATCCGAAGTGGCCGTCGGAAGTTTGGCGTCGGAAGAATCCAAGTGGAACCAGGCAACCAGCCTTCCCCCCTTCCAAATTCAAACTAGCCATCCGAAATATATTGTAAGAAAAGTCAATGTTCAAACCTCATTTCCACATAGTAGAATACATTTTTTTGAAAACCTTTGAACTAGAAAAAGTTTGGAAATCAAGCAAGGTTTCATCTCCAACAATCCGTTTCAAGTTTGGACCTTCCACCAAAAAGTTATGGACAAGTTTCTGAGGGGGTGTTAGGAAATTTGAAAAAAAATTAGGCGTCCGAAGTAGCCGTCGGAAGTGGCCGTCGGAAGAATCCAAGTGGAACCAGGCAACCAGCCTTCCCTACTTCCAAATTCAAACTAGCCATACGAAATATAATGTAAGAAAAGTCAATGTTCAGACCTCATTTCCGCATAGTAGAATACATTTTTTTGAAAACCTTTGAACTAGAAAAAGTTTGGAAATCAAGCAAGGTTTCATCTCCAGCAATCCGTTTCAAGTTTGGACCTTCGACCAAGAAGTTATGGACAAGTTTCTGAGGGGGTGTTAGGAAATGTGGAAAAATCTAGGCGTCCGAAGTAGGCCGTCGGAAGTGGGCCGTCGGAAGTGGCCGTCGGAAGTGTCTATGGTCAATTGATCATATTCTTAGTAATATAAAACTAATCAAGCGTATTAAGGTTCTAACAATACAATTGCAAGCAAATCTCACGATTAACTCCTAAACATCCAAACAATGTTTTTTGGCAACATTACAATTTTAGGCAGCTCATTATAGACGAAATTTTTATTTTTTCTCTTTGGAAATTTCACACAATGTGTGGCCAAGGAGTAGCTTTAAGGCCCAACAATTTTCATAACTTTTGACTAAATGGTTTTAAAGTTATTGCATGATATGTAATTTTCAGTGTTCGGCGGGCAACGCGAGCAGAAAAAAAATTCTTTGAAGATCACTTTAAAAGAAATAAAAATTTGAAATTGGTTCTCTAGACTTTTATATATATATATATATATATATATATATATATATATATATATTAAGCTTTGAATCATTTTCTACTGCTTTGAATCATTCCATTTTGATTAATGAGATGAAAGTTATGAGGAATTTTAGTTTAGATTAGTTTGTGGTTAGATATGGAATCTCTACTTTAAAATAAACTTTGAAGTCTTTTATTTAACTCAATTTTAAATATTCTTGAAAAAAACCCCAAACATTAGGTGTATATTGTTTATTAAAACATTACAAACATTGGGATTGGCATTTTTCAATTCTATAAATAAATTGTTAACAATTTAGTATTTTTAATCATTCTCTACTGCTTCCTACTTATTATTCTTTTCCTATATATTGTACAATTCCAAATGATCTAAAATTTTTCAAGCACCTAGCCAACTTGACTTGTGGAATGAATCCAAAGAGTAACCACAATTTTGGATATTTTTTATACAAATGTAACCTTGTGAAGTGCAGCTACCCATATGTTTTACAAGGCCAAAAAAAGGGTTTTGTCACTTCAAATGTTAATATATCACAATCTACATGATGGAAAATTCTAAAAAAGAATTCACAACTTTTCAAACTATTTTACTACAAGGTCCTACGGTTTTATGTGTCTAAAATTGTTTTTCATCTAAAATTTGGTGCTTGTAAATGTAAGGGCACTTTTGGAGCAGTTTTAGTGAAAATATGGTCTCTAATGTTTAGTAGTGAACTGAATAATGACCAACTTGATCTTTTTGTGTGAAGATAAGGGATCTAAGAGTGTTGAAGATTACAAAGTAATATCTAGCACCTAATCTTTTGGAGAAGTCCCACACTTGGAGTCTTTGTTCAAATCAAACGTATAATATACCATTGAAAAGCTCTCAACAATACCTTTCCAATGATATATTATAAGGCACACAAAATGATAAGACAGGGCGTCCTATTCTAACGGCCTGTCCAATTGAACGGGGCGTCCGATCAGATGACTAGGCAGACTTCAATCTTTGGAGAAGTCCCATAGTTGGAGTTCTTGTCCGAATTGGATGCATTATATACCGTTGGAAAGCTCTCAAGAATATCTATCCAATGATATATTATGAGGCATAGAAAAGTCGACGGGGGCGTCAGACGACAGTGGATGACAGTGCGGACGGGCCTTTTGGATCCGACACTGCGGACGGGCGGGATTGTTAGACCATCGGATTGGACGGGCCGTCGGAATCGAACGCCCTGTCTGATCGGACGCTGCGAACAGGCGGACATACCGGGCCGGGTGGACGTTGGAGATGCACTATATTTTGGGACTATAAATGAAACTGGACGTCCGAGGGGGTCCGGACGCGGACGCTGGACGTCCAGACGTACATCCTCACGTCCGGACGTCCTGGTAACCCTGTAGAGGCCCCCCAAAGCGGCATTGCCATGGTATGGTGGAGGGTGGCTCTAGGGTTAGTACGAAACACACAAGAAGGACGGTTAAAGACACTTGGATAGAAATAAGGCTTCAAGGACTATGCAAGAGTTACAAAGACAAGAAGGAAGGACCTTCACGGACCTTCAACACTAAAAATGCAACAACAAAAAGGAGCAAAGTGCTCCAAAAACACCATAGGGAGTTTTGGCAAACGCCAAAATACAAAAGAGAGGTTGGATCCGCAGACCCAAAACAAGTATTGGGGGTGTTTTGGGAGGGAGAAGGGCCCCCTTTTATAAGGTTCCAAGGGCCCACTCCCCCCCTCGACTTACTACTAGTAACCTCATCCATCCGGATTTTCATCCTTATCTCTTGAGATTTTCACCTAATTTTGGGTTTTACATTGGTCCTAACTTCTAACTTTTGGAGTTTAACTCTGAATTGCAAACGGATTGTGCCAATGGCTTCAGAAGGCCATTTTTAGTCTTAAAAATCCTTTCCACCCTGTTTCTATCGTAAAAAACTCATCGGAAACTAGCGCCAACTAGGACCAATTAAAAGGGTAAGAACCTAACTTTTGGAGTTTACCTCTTTTGGCCTAGGTAACTAGCTAGGGTTGTTGGGGAGGTTCTAGGGAGTAAGAAAAGACTCCTTGATGTCTTCATTCTGACTTTGTATGCTCCCGGGACGCTAGTCAACCCCGCAAAGATCTTGTCGTAATTAATAATTGGGGGAATGTTGATGATTTCAGCTACCTCCCGCTATCGGAACACCATGAAATTTTTTGGGGCGCGTTATTAACATAAAAGATGCTAATCTAATTTTTAGTGAGATTTTACCACAGCCAGGGTAATTTATATGAATTTCCCGCCGTGGCTTTTGGGCGGTTGACCGCTCGGAAAAAGATCCTCTGAAGATCAGAAAAAACCGAGACTTTTGGGGGAACCTCTCATGGAATCCCCCAAGCCACGTGCCAAGTCTTGGGCTAATCTGGCACACAATCGGTGGCGAGACAAAAATTGACTTCGTTTGAATTACTGGCAGTCAGGGAATCTTTCACACGTAAGGGAATCTTGGCGAATGGACTTTGCTGTGGATACCCTGACATGTTCCAAATCCGAGAGCACTATCCGGCGGCCGTGGATTCCTCCATGTGGCCTGTCTTAGACAAATGATACCTACAAGTTAACAATTGGGGTTCCTAATATTTCATCGATGGAATGGGGAAACTAGAACCTATCTTTGGAGATTTATATGGAGACCTTCCTAACTCTCATAGGACCAATTTAGCCTATCACGTTCACATGCATTGGAATTGGGCTATTTCGGATAAGTTTCCGGTAATCCTATTGTTTCCCACCATTTACAGGTTCTAACCTATATACAAGTGGGGTTTGTGGGTAATCTATGGATAAAAGGCTATTTAAGACCAAACACTATATTAGTACGTGACATACCTATTTTGGTTCTACACTCTTTTTTGGGCTTTTCATAGTCTTTTATGCCTTAATTTGTAATAAACTAAAAAAAAGAAAACTATGAGTCCCAAGTGATGAATTTGAGGCTTATAGAGAGTAGTCATCCTTGTCTTCAATCTTCCGTTTATTCTTCCATTTTGGAGTCAAATCCATGTCTTCTGCCTTTAATGCTTATAAAGCAGCATCCACTTTATCTACCAAAAAGTTGACCATGTTGTCATCATTTTTCATAGAAAACCACTTTGGTTCTTCTCCCCCCACTAAGAATGCCCTCCAATGCATTATGATTTTGCCCATCCTCTTATCAAATGCCCCTGCCACCTCCACCATTGAATTTTCTGTGCTTGATTGTCCATCTAATTCCACAAAGGCACGAACTTGTACAGCTTCCGCCAACTTTGATAAAAAGAGGGCCCTCCCTAGCAAAGTGTGATTGTAATCCCCGTACTACTCATTAGACTCTTGTGCAAGCTCCATCTCTATCCAATTGCCATCTAGTCCTTTCTTCACTTCCTTTATAGGAAATCGAAAGAATTTGTGGTGTTGCATGCTCCAATGGCCCCCCCTACTGCGACAAAACACTTCTCGGTCCTCCTCGTTGGTAGTACCTCTAGCTCGTAATTTCACCTTTCAATCATAGGTCATCCACACGAAGGAATCTATCGACACCTCCGAGGATTCGTATAGCCCATGTGTAGAATTTACCGAATCCTACGTTAGACTTTTCCCCCAATGTGCATAATTTTGGAATTTGAATGGCGCTTGGTCTAATGGAAGGATCCATCGATTGTAATCGTGGCCTGGGGGCATAGCTTCTAAGATCCCGAGCATTTCGTAGAACCTAGGAGGCAAAGAAGAACGACACTCGGGACAAACCGAACGAATAAAGGATGCTCTGACTATGCATGTGACGTGGAAAGTGTGGGGACATTGGCCCATGGTAAGGGCTTCCTTAGGGCCAAAATGAACTCGACAAAGGCTACAATGACCCTCCAATATTAAGGCTGAAGGATCACAAGCATGCACCATTGTCTTGTCATTCTTCTTGATGTGTGCTGAAAGCGTGGGGTAAGGGACCCAACCTTCTTCTAGTTCCAAGGCCCAATTAATGGGAGCCACCTCTTCCTTCTTTGTGTGGTTCAAACACTCAAACATTGCATCCATATCTCCCAATATGTGATTTCGGTGGACCTTGTTGGATGTAAATCAAACATCTTCTTCAAATGCCAAAGAGAGGACTCCATGCTATCGCATTCTTCATCCGACTTCATTGCCAATTTGAGTAGCCCTTTCATTGCTCATGATACTACAGACGGTTGTCTTTGAGTTTTTGCATCCATGCCAACCATCGAGAGTCCAAAGTGCTCTTCGGCATACATTCATCCAATTGTACTATCCGTTGCAGTCGTTTCAATTCGGACTCCAAAAGCGTGTTTTCTTCGGTTACCTCGTCCAATTTTTGCTTCACCTCTTTGACCTCATTACTTTCCGTTTGTATGGAAGCATCGTGGAATGTGGAATTAGTATTACCGATGGGGGTCAATTATAACAAATCCGGATTGTTGTTTTCCTCAATGCCATCTAAATCCTCCACTTTCTCCTTTCCCTTCTCAACATCGACTTCACCTTCTCGGATTTTCTTCTTCAACGCTACAATTTCGTACTCCAAGTCTTCATTAAACTTCCTTTGGAAAAGCAATGTATTATGTCTAACTCTAATTGAGCCTCCAATGTCTCTAGCTTCTCTTTCAATTTTGAAGCATCTGCCACCAACTTCTGATTCTCAACATCTATATCCTTATGTTTTTTTATCTCCTCTTGGTATTCAGGGTTGTCTACCCGGACAACTCGACAACTCGACAAACTCGATGTCGAAGACGTCTAGTAGAGGGGCCCGTCCGTCTAATAGAGTCAACTTTACCCTTTGACTTTTCTGGAATTTACCCCCCATTTACCTAGGCTTACTTGGCTGCCATGTGGCAGCCGCGTGGCAAATGTAGGGCGACCTCGGGTGAGGGCGACTTCGGGTAGGGGGCGACTTCGGGTGGGGCGACCTCGGGTGAGGGCGACTTCGGGTGGGGCGACTTCGGGTGGGGGCGACTTTGGGTGTGAGGCGACCGCGGGTCCGGGGCGACTTCGGGTAGGGGCGACTGCGGGTATGGGACGACTACAGGTCTTAGGCGAACACGGGTACTAGGTCGCGGTCGCCGATATCCGCACCCGTCGGCGCACTTGCCCTCATCCAAGACCTGCACTCGCCCTTCGTCACTTGCACGCATCCCCCCAGGACCTACGGTCGCCCCTCCAGGACCCGCAGTCGCCCCCCCCCCCAGGACCCGCAGTCGCCCCCACAGGACCGCTGGTCGCCCCTAGGACCGCTGGTCGCCTACGTGACCCGCACGCGCCCATTTTGCATCCACACCCGGGTTCGCCTATATATGAAGTCGCCGAATCTTCATTCTCCCATGTTCATCACTAAGGCTTCTTGGCTTGTATCCCTTTCTGGCTACATGCATAAGCATTTGGTGTTGAAAATTTACTATTTGACTACTTTCATCCAAGGTTCTTTTTCTAGTGGTTTGATTTCAACAATCCCTCTACATTTTTTAGGACCTTCATTTCAACAACCCACCATGGCTAGTGGAGATAATACCACTGGAGAATTTCTTGCTGAAGCCCCTCCACCGGCTCCACGTCCACGTCGTGGTTTGGGATTGCGAAAGATTCAAAAAGACAAGGAACGGAAGCGTAGGGGTACTTGTCACCGAAAGCGATTGCATGTGTTGAATAGTGCTGACCACATTGCTTTCAAGAGGTGGAACGAGGAGCCTGAGCCATGGTCAATACAAACTTGCGAAGATTACATTGAGTGGTGCCACATCAGCAAGTTCTTTCTAGCATGGCGTCATCATCATCATCGACACACCAACAAGGCGAACTTGAAGTTCTGTGAGAATGAAATATTCGTGAACAGGTGCATTGAATTGTGGCAAGCTCTCTACAATACGGCCTCTGTAGAAAGGAATGAGGCCCCTCTTTTCCTTGCCAGAGGAGCCTATGCTGAAGTGGCATTGAAGAAAGAAGTCGATTGGAGCACGATCAAATCTAGTCCTCACGTAAAACGTCCAGAGGACGGGTGCATACCAAAAGGAATTCTCCTTTTTCCAGAGGGTGGATTGGGTCCTTTTCGAAGTGTTCCTAGGAATCAGGCCCAGGTTGAAATTGACACAGAGTCATCAGAAGAGGATGACAATTCAGATGGTACGCGGGTGCTTCGGGTAGAACGAGCCACGGAACTACCTATCGGCCTCCCCCTAAATCAGAATGAAATTATCCACGACGTCGGAACATCACGGGGACGTAAATCGGGACAATCGTCAAGAGTGCGACGTTCCACTACACGAATTGGACCACAAGGGGCTTCTCCATCAGCTTCGAATCCACCATTGCCTGCACAGAATCCAAGTGATGTCTTCGAATTCAGTTGCAATGATGAAGGGCCCAATGAAACAATTGTTGGTGCACCAACTCTTCAATCCCGAGTGGATGTAGGTCACAACACTCTGACCCTAGCAAAGGCTCAAAACCTCATACAGATCAAAGACAACAAGATTGCTTCATTGGAAAGTGATTTGAAGAAATTGCAAGGACAGTGCCAACTGAAAGATGCTCTCATTGCACGACAATCTACCGAGCTTCAAGCCCTGCGAGAAAATCAGGCTGGCGCTTTCACTTTGTCAGATATGGATGAGGCTTTTGTTGACCATGATCCACATCATCTAGACAAAGTTGTGGGGGACCTTACCGACGATGTTCCTTGCCATCCACCACCTTCCAAGCGTGCTAAGGTTTTGCAAAATAATCGAAGTGTGTTCCTCACTACGATTGGCGGAGACATGACCACTGACACGAACGATATTCATGGGACCCAAGATTCACTCTCATTTCCAACAGTTCAACAATCAAGGCAGAGTGACAAAGAAAGAGACCTTGAAAAGCAGAACGAAAAGCTTCAACAACGGTTGGATCAATTGGTTGCCACGTACTACCATTGGAAGGTGGCGTGCATTCTCTCCGTGGACAGATCGCAGCAAATAGCCAAGGAATTAGATAAGGTTTCAAAGAATTTTGTTGCAGCTTTACCTAAACGTGAGAATGGACTCACATCTTGGACACTCTTAGATGACATGTTTCCTGAAAACATGCCGATGTTGGCAGACACAAATATTATAGATTGGGCACAACAGGGCTGGGACCATGCAAAGCAAATGTCTAGTCACATGGAGGTGAAGGACCAAAAGCTACTATGGCCACAACCTGCAGCTTTCGTACTCGACCATACAAAATGCCCCATTTGTCAAGAGCAATTTGGCCCTGAAGGTGGTTGGGCTCTCGGGTCATGTGCACATGTGTACCATCCTCAATGCCTCCTTATGGGATGCCTCATTAGATGACGTTGTGTACTTTGTTCAGCACCATTCCATGATCGCTTGTATGCCATGTTCAACTTGATGACGTACATGCCACCTTCTTGGGAACATAGCGTTGAAACGACGACTAATACGACACTGTGGGGTCGTGACCTCGTTTGGAGCTAGCGTCAAGGGCTACATGATGATGAAAAGGCACCTAGTAGCTCTCAATTGAACTGGGAAACTGACCCGGCGGAGATTGTCAAAGTGGCACCGAAGTTGATGGGAAAAGGTCCACACAATGAAGGGAGAAGGGCATTCTTCTACCAATGCCTTGGTGGATACTTCGAGAAGAGCTCGGGAGAATTCAAATGGGGTCCTCATCCGGAAGGACACCGTTGGGATAATGAAGGTAAAAGGGGACCCGATCGCAATCAATTTGCCTCTCTTGAAGACATGACTAACATGGCTTGCATGGACTCTATGTATGGACCTTATTACCAAAGTCAAGCATTGGACTATCTTTTGGAAGCACATTCTCCACAAACCACAAGGACCCTACAAGCTCTCCAAGATTCCAACGTCCTAGAATTCATTTTGAATGCGGAAGGGCCAGCTTCACGAACTCGTGCAAAGAAGAAGATAGTCCTTCAATAGGCACTTCAACCTTCACATGGTGAAGCAAGTTCTTCTAAGAAGTAAAAACAATCCAAATAGATTTGACGTCTGAGAATTTAATGATGGACTTCATTTCTCCTTTGGTTACTTGGTTTACGTCCAAGGATATATAATGTCAAACCCCTAGTATATAGAAGCTTATTATATATGGTAGAAGCGTGTAGCTCTCAGTCTTTTTGTTTTGTTCCACATAGGCCAACTTCGAGCCTTCTATGATTGTATTGCAATATTACCGAGAATATTACAGTGCCTTCATTTTTGAAACATATTCTACATTATTTTCTACTCCAAAGACTTCACTATGTTCGAACAAAATCAAATATGTGGTACAACTGATTGTATGAAGCTTATTATCAAAGAGCTATTAAAGTTGAAGTTCACTTTGACATTGTCATTTGCATTGACATTTAAGCTTCTAAAATTAATTCAACTGTAAACTTTAAATTTTATTACTTAGAATTCAAAATTGTATATCATTGTAAGCAATCTCATTATCTCAATTCATTTCATGGAAGATTGTAATTGTTATCATTTTAGTTCCATAAACAGAAAAAGTGAACATGATGAACCCCTTAAGTCCCATTGTCCCCTCTAGAGACAATTTGGAATTTGGGCAAGTTTCTATGGGTTGAAATTGTACCCTAATTTTTTGAATTTTTTTGTGAAAAGAGAAAATCTGATAAGCTTTGAGGGAATATAATTTTTATTTCAATTGGTGTCTGGAAGCAAAAGTTACGCCACAAAATACCTAGAACTAAACTCGGCAGGCAGTACAAAAAACATTGCAAAAATCCAAAATAGATTTAATTTTGTTCATGTTTTTGCTAACATTATGTTTTTGTCTACATAAAAAGATTTGATTCATTCCATTTTCATTAGTGATGTGCAAGTTAAGAACCCTGTTCTTTTTAAGGCAATGTAAACAAATATTTCAAAAAATAACTTATAGAACTCATTTGAAAATGCAATTTTCAAATTTTCTCTAATTAGTTTATTTTAAAGGAGAAGTTTGCTTCCTACAACAATCTCACCGTTGGGACTAACGGATTATTGTGTTCCAATCCCATGTAAGAGCTATTATCAGTTTAGTTTTTCTTTTAACCTTGGATCTACTTCTACTTGACAATTTTTTGAAGTATGAAAAGGAAGTTATTATTTTTTGAATTTTTTTTCCTACACTCCCAACTCAATTCTTCAACACAATAAATTTTAAATTCAAATTCCATAGTGCACATTTTTGGAAGAAATAGCAATCAAAGTCATCTGAAAGTGTAGTCCAGTGTTGCAAAAAAATTGTTCTTCAACTTTGAATGCTCATATCTCTAAATATGTACAGTCAAACATCATACAATTTTAACCACAAAATCTTAAACAAGTGAAGTTCAAGATCCTCAGCTTCAGTTCCACAAAAGTTTAGTTTTTTCTTTGGACAAACACAATAGAATTATAGAAATGACAGTTTTGATTTTTTCTTCACCTAAAAATGGCCTTCGGACTTTATGGGTTTAGAAAAACACTGAAAATGGAAAAAAACTATTGGAATCATTTGAAAATTCACCAAGCCATGTAAGTAGCTATGGAAATTAGCTAGAAAATGAAGCAATTGGTTATTTTAATTGTAGAGGGTTAGGTCTTTAGGGCTATGTTTTCACCCAATAAATATCAAGATAAACATTTCTAGTACAAATCCAGAATAAAATGACATAACAAAACTGATTTGAGCAACATTAGGTCTTCTTTTCTTGTACTACATTGGTTTCAAAAGCTGTGACTAAATATTTCGCGAATACACTAAGTTCAGAAATCTACAATACACATTACAAAGTGTACAATAATTATTAAAAAACCACGTGAACTTTGAATGCCAAAAGAATTGTAGCATATTCTTTACTAAATCACGAGAGAGCCGCAATATTCAGAATTGGGTCTTACTTACAAATTTACAATATTGTTCACCAAAATGCGGTACACTACTTTCTAAAAACCTCTTTTTGGTTTAGGAAGTCACTCATATTAGGAGGAGGACCCACTTTCTCGTATTCTTCACCTCTCTTTCCCGTTGTATCCTTCATCCACTTCATCCACTGCGTATAATACTCACTTTCGGCTCTCAGATCCACAAACTCGTCTTCCAACACTTGTACTCTAGTCTCATGGAACTTCACCAAATTCCGAAGCATTTCTAACTCCTCTGGTAGATTACCGTATGTCGAGGCCGTTGCCAAAACGTCCACCTCCTTGACATGTTTTTTGGCCGCTTCGTAATATTTCTTTTCTTCTTCGGTAATTTGAACACGCAGTGCTCGCTGCTCATTCTGTGCTTTCCTACGTCTGCGTTGCAGGGTTTCTAATTTTGATTCCCACAATAAACAATGGTCAGCTTGCGACAATTTCCCGGTGCTCTGTTTAGTTAAATACTGGTCTCCATTCTTCTTAAAAGCAACAAAATCGTCATCTCTCTCTTTGAGTATTTGGTTGAGAGACCTCAATTGTTGCTTCAAATAAGCTTCAGTGGGAGAAGACACTTCGCGTTCCTTCAAATTCTTTAGTTCCTCACTCTTTGTACTCAATGATAAACGTGCACTCTCGATTTTGGCAATCAAGGTCTCCTCATTGTCTGATGAATCACTATCACCTTCTAGCATCACACACTCCTCTGTGGAAAAGTCCTCCACTTCCATGGGGTCAACTTTTTCCAAGACTTCTTCATGGCTGGTTGAGGTAATGGGCTCTTTTCCACGATCTTTCTTCTTCTGAAGGCCCACATCCAAAGACTTCTTGGACTCGGTGACAAAAACATCTTCATCATCGCTAGAGAAGGAATATCCGTTGTACTCATGGGTGTGCTTGTCCGAGGAAGAAGTGGAAGACCAAACTACTTCTTCATCAGCAACAAATGATGCTCCACGCTTAATCGGTGTCATCATCTTGCTTATATCAAGAGGATACTTTGCCCACAAGTTGGAGGCTTCTTCCCACTCTTTTTGGTCCGGACGGACCGCAATAGGCATTTCTGGGAGTGTTGTCCAATCGACTACCTTCTTCAAAACAACTTCAGCATACACCATTCGTACAAGAAAGAAACTGAAATTATCGTTTCTGTACACCTTGGTCTCCAAATATAGAAGGGTCCATACTTCGCAGCATCTACGCATGAACCTTGTGTCCGTAGCATACGCAAGGTTAACCTTTTGGTTTTGAACGTGCAAAGGGTGACGACACAACGGAAATAACTTGCTGATGTGGCACCAATCCACATACTTCGCAACAGTCCGGTAACTCCAAGGCTCTGGTTCATCCCTCCAACCCTTAAAAGCCTTAATCTTCGGATGAAGTAATATGGCCACGCGCTTCTTGTGCTTCTTGCCTGACCGTTTTCGACCCTTGTCCTTCATCGCCCTTTTCTCTTGCGGAGTCAATGGAGTAGGTATGGTAGGAGGAGATGGCGAGGTCGTACGCTCCATGTTTTAACAACGTATGTATAACTAAGCAATATATACTATATAAAAGTCTCAATGCCAAAATACTTACTCTAACTAAGTGAAACTAGTAATCATACGTGTGACACATTTACAAATATCGAAGCAGAAGTAGATGTTCAAGGTTCAAAGATCGTAGCGGATAGGGTCAAGTTTACGAAACACCGCGGTTTAGACATGCATGGAATGAGAAGAATGAAATTCCTTCATTCCCCAATCCCTGCCTCACGCACATGCAGTCAGCCACTTCAAGGTGGATGACAGCCTTTGCACAGAAGCAGGGGGACTGACGACCGCAAGTCCACCCTACCCATTTGTACTGGAACTAGCGGTCGCGGGAGGGCGAGTGCGGGTCCCCCGACCGAACAAGGGCGACTGCGGGTACCCAGGCGACCACGGGTCCACAAGGCGACCGCGGGTGCGGATCCCTGGGCAACTTCGGGTGCGGGTCCCTGGGCGACTTCGGGTGATTTTTCAGACAAAGACAAATAAAAGAGGAATCTAACACAAGTGGTTTCATATTTTTGGAAGTATTTTATAATTACTTATAAATTTCCAAAGGACTTCTGTCATAGGTCCCTATTTATGCCCCTAGGTCTTCTGCAAAATGTTCACTTGCAACTTCTAAACATAAATGGGAAAGTAAAGATAATGGATTGGCTCTTACAATTCATAATTTTTTTTTCTCGAATCATTTAATGATTATGGAGGTCAATTTATGAACTACAGATTGTCCATTTCAAAGCCACTTATAGAGTCCATTATTAATGCCCGCTCCATTTCAAAGTCTTCTACCTTATCTTTACTTTCACATCCACACAAATGGAGAAAGGAACCCTCTTTAAAATCCAATGGACGTCGGATTTCGAGAAACTCCCAAACTAAAAAAATATTTACGATAGTGTTTCCTTGAGTGTCAAATGCTTCAATGCACACCCTTGCCTCAGCAAAAAAATTTATGTATCAATGAATAGGTGGTAGTGAAATCGTGGGCCACCAGAATTAAAAATATTCCCAACCTGTAATGAGTTTAATAGCTATTCAAGTGATATTAAGTTTTGGAAGAGAACATTTTAGAGTGCCAATATAATTTGTAGTTCTTCATTTCACCTTCAATCCCAATTTTCTTTTATAAGCAATACAATCAATAAAGAAAATGAAAATTTTCTTGGTTATCATCTCACAACTCTTATCCAATTTTGCACTCAAAGGAAACGTGCATACTAATACACAACTACACAAGCTAATTAAACATTCATACAATTAGATTTTCGGGTTATAAAACTTGCTTCAATGGCAATTACTATAAGTCCATGCTCAATTTTCATAGGAAAAATACAAGAGGGAAAGGCTTAAGGCACTTAGGACTTTATTAGTAATGCACTCTAATTGTTAAGTTAAACTTATCTTTTGACCCTACATAGATTAAGCAAACACCCGTCTTGTAAAATCAAATTTCATTCAGAAGTATTTATTCGTCATTCTCCATAATGACGAACAAATCTAATTAAATAATGATTTACCACAATTGAATTCTAAAATACTCTATATCATTACAAATTAGTTACTTTAAAGTTTCAAAAAATCCCGTGAAGACCTCGGTATAGGCCACGCGACGTGCTTCGAGGATTGAGCCAAGGACCACTTTGAATTCCGCACCGAAATGTTTTTCATCTCAGTGCGCAATTCAAAGTGCCACTTGACCAAACCTGTAAGACCCAACCATAACCTCCTATATCATGCACACGGAGTTGGGAATCGAACCGTAGACCTCCCAGACTCCACTTGAGTTCGAAGAAGTTGACCCTTGTGTGAGAATCCCTTCCACTACTTCACCTTCCCGTTGGTCACATCGGGAATCACCTTTGATGCACCACTCCTTGTCCATCCCATCTTTATTCTTTTTTTTCTTTGATTCTATTGGGCTTCAAAATACCATCAGCTGCCCAACACGAAATAGTCTCCCCGTTTGGACCCGAAGTCGCCCCACCCGAAGTCGCCCTACCCGCGGTCGCCCAAGTTCCAGAAAAGAAGGAAGCAAAAATGCATGAGTTCTTCCCTCCTCTCTGGACCCGCGGTCGCCCTATCCGAAGTCACCCTACCCGCAGTCGCCCCAGCACCGCAGAAAGAAGTCCCTAGTTTCCCCCTTTTCTGGACCCGCGGTCGCCTCACCCGCGATCGCCCCTACATTGGTATTTGAAAGAGTGACTTATAGAAGACTGCAGTCATGGTAGGTGAGATCATAGAATAATCTCTAGATAGCTTACAATTATATCACATGATCATTTTATTAAATGGTCCCTAACAAGGCTTCAATATCCTCAAGCCCTACAATGATGAACCCAAAACCCTACAAAGCCCTCGCAAACTAGAACCATAAACGAAAACCTAAACCCTCAAATGCCCAACGCATTTTAGGATGGTTTATGAATTTGCTTGAACCCCAAAATGACCCTGGAATTTGCTAAGCTTCTAGAATTTGCTCTAAATTGAACAAAAATCCAACATTTTGATACGTTCTATCCATTCTTTTTGAATTGTAACCGTATAAATTCAAACTAGACGTATTAGAGATCACATTAGAAAAGAAAACACAACAATACCTCTAATTTATTGAAAGATTATAATGTTTTATCATGAGGGTGTTAAATCTGTGAAAGTGATTTGAAGTATTTCAATCCTCTTTTCAAATGTGAAATCTAAAAAGTTCGTCACCTAAAAAATATGAGCTTAAAGGGCCTAAGGTGCATAAACCCAATCAATTTATAACTTCTCAAAATCTACTTTATCATTTTTTTTAATTTCATTTGTAATGTGATATTTTCTCAAAGATTTAGTGTGTTTGAGGCTCATTCCTAAGAGCCCTCAACACTACAAAAAGTCAAGATTGCAAGTGTACACCCATGCACAAAATCTTAAATAGAAAAATCATAATCAATCATTTTCAAAATCAGATTTTTGAAGCTAAAACTAAACTTCAAAAAGAATTTTCCAAAAATATGAATTACTACATATAGTAATTTGGTAAGGTTTTGTTTAACTTAGGAAACTGGTTGAGGACCCATCCTGTCCTTGGGGTCACTTAGGGGTTCACTTGAACAAGAAGCCAACATCTTGAATTATAGAATCAATTTCTGTATACTTCTTCATTTTTCCTCCAATCCCAAGAAACTTTTTTTCTGCAAACTTTAAAATTGTTGTGGAGAGGGGTAATACACTCGAAGTGAAGAATGTACATTTCTCTTGTTATAATCTTAAAACTCTTCCGCAATTTTGCACTCAAAATGAATGTGCATACTAACAAGCAAGTTGTTTAAACATTCATACGTTTAGATTAAAAAATAAATAGGAAACTTGCTTCAATGGGAATAACTACAAGTCCATGCTCTTTTCAGAACAGAAAAACTAAGGTAGGAGGCTGTGAAAGAGTGCGGGCATTAAGAATGGCTCCTATAAATGGTTGTGGAATGGTGCATCTAAAGTTCTGAAATTGACCAATACATTCATTGAATGAACCAAGGAAGAAAACATTATTAATTGGAAGAGCCAATCATTCTCTGTGTTTTCTCCATTTTTATTTAGAATTGCAAGTGAACCATTCATGAAAGATCTAGGGTCACAAATAGGGACCTATGACCCAACTCGTTTGAAAATTCATAAGTAATTCAAAAATCTTTGGAAAAATATGAAACCACTTGGGTTAGATTCCTCATCAATTTCTCTTTGTCTGAAAAATGAGCTAAAAATATTCCCGTCCAAAGAAATACACGAAAAAGGCAGACCAGCCCTTAGGTGCACCATTTCTGAGCCTCCTACCTTACCCTTGGAAAGGCATAGGCTCTTAGGGGTTCATTAGTAATGCACTCTAATTGTTAAGTTAAACTTATCTTTTGACCCTACATAGATAAAGCAAACACCCCGTATTGTAAAATCAAATTTCATTCACAAGTATTTATTCGTCATTGTCCCTAATGACGAACAATTCTAATTAAATAAAGATTTAGCACAATTGAATTCTAAAATACTCTATATCATTACGAATTAGATACTTTAAAGTTTCAAAAAATCTCGTGAAGACCTCGGTATAGGCCACGCGACGTGCTTCGAGGATTGAGCCAAGGGGCACTTCGAATTTCGCACTGAAATGTTTTTCATCTCAGTGCGAAATTCAAAGTGCCCCTTGACCAAACCCGTAAGACCCAACTATAACCTCCTACATCATGCACACGGAGTTGGGAATCGAACCGCAGACCTCCCAGACTCCACTTGAGTTCGAAGAAGTTGACCCTTGTGTGAGAATCCCTTCCACTACTTCACCTTCCTGTTGGTCACATCGGGAATCACCTTTGATGCACCACTCCTTGTCCATCCCATTTTTATTCCTTTTTTTCTTTGATTCTATTGGCTTCAAAATACCCGAAGTCGCCCAACACAAAATAGTCTCCCAGTCGCCCCACGGCTCCATAGCCCCACCCGAAGTCGCCCCACCCGAAGTCGCCCTACCCGAAGTCGCCCCACCCGAAGTCGCCCCACCCGAAGTCACCCCACCCGAAGTCGCCCAATCCCCCAAAGAGGATTGCAAATGCGTGAATTTTCCACGACTTCTGGACCCGCGGTCGCCCCACCCGAAGTCGCCTACCCGAAGTCGCCCCAGTCGAGGTCGCCCCAGCACCAAAAAAGCTGGAAGTCCCAAGTTCCAGGGCGACCTCGGGTGTAGGGGGCGACCTCGGGTTCAGGTTTCAGGACTGCTTTGGTACCCGCGGTCGCCCTTACCCGCACGCGCCCTGTCACCCGCACGCGCCCCTATGGCGACCGCGGGTACTTAAGCGGTCGCCCCACCCGCATTCGCCAGTCTTGGTCCTGTGCTACGGCTTTCATCCACCTTGTAGTGGCTGAATGCGAGCTTGTGGGCCAAGGCGGTGATTGGGGGGTGGACTTGTTGCCCTTTTTTTCCACGACTCTATTTATTCATCGATTGTAGGTAACTTTGTGAAGGAAGAGCTATGTCTAATCCAGGAGAAGGGAGTAGTACAATGCGTCCGTCTCTATGGGATATTAACCACAATGACCCCCGGGAATGGGAGAATGCTACAAGGAAATATGTAAGGGGCACCGACCTTGACAATCCCGCGGAGTTCCAAGTGACTATTGACTCATACGAGTCAACGGGTGGAGAGTCATCATCAAAGTCGAAGAAGTCAAAGACGGCACATGATAAGGACCCAACTTATCCTCCACGTGATTATTCAATATTTGCACAGCGAGTGTGTTTCGAATGGTACGAGGGACGCACTGTGGAATTCCTAGAGTCTACATACTTGAGGTATAAAGAATCAGGCATCATTAAGTTGAAGAGAGATTTGAGCACTTTTATTCTAAAAAAGTGCAAAGAATCCCCGAAATATGCTGACGTGGATGAAACGTACTTTGGCAACTATGAGAAGTGGATGGAGAACGTGCTCATGGAAATCATTTTCAATACCAAAAAAATCATTGTAGAGCACCGACCTATAGTCCCTAGGTGTGAAAATAAGGAGACCATCGAATTCCACGCAAAAATGGCATGGTGGCAGAAAGCGGCGTCTAGACTATCGAAGACTGTATCTAGGGCGATGGGGTGGCAGTTGGACGCATTGACGGCTGCTCTTTCTCAAAACAGTGGATCGTCTCTCATGTGGATCAATTCTAGTGCAAAAGTGGTTCCGCTTAGTGGATATGACCAACAAGGGGGGTATGGAAAGGTGCGTAAGGTATACATTGATGGCATGTCTACAATACCCAAGCATGTACATTTTGCGGGGAAGGTGTCAAAGCAAACAAACACGCGTGATGCGAGATATGAACGATCCATTGAGGCCTTGGTGTGTCCTTTAAATCACCCAGCCATTGTTAAATTTGTGTCTATCCACGTCAATACAATGGAGGCCTACACGTTGTGGTGGAATGGTGGTAATTTGAACAAACTTGTTTGCTTGAATGAGAAGGTCGTGCCACATGCCGATTGGCACGAAATCAAGTTGGTGAAGGAACTTCAACAAGAGCAGGTGAAGCAAATTAGCCTCTTTCGAAGGCACAAGGCGAAGTTAGCATGGGCCCTTGTTTATGTGACAAGTCTTGTACACAATGAAGGTGTTCTACACAACGATTTGTCTCCCAACAACATATTAATCCATTATCCGCCGTACTCGGATGATGTTATAAACATTGGGATTTGCGATTGGGGAATTGCCAGTCGTATACAAGAGGGAGCTCCCTCACATTTTGGATACAAAACCACGAAAGAGAGGGATAACATGTTGAAAGGCAGATGGTAGGTGGCTCCAGAGTTGTTCTATGTGTTTGGGCCAAAGGGTTCAGAAACGAGCCTTGACAAGATGCAAGCCAAGCACAAGTATACGGTTAAGTCTGATTCGTTTTCTATTGGTAAATTGATTTGGAACATGAAAATTGGTTATATGGGTGAATATGACAGGGAACTATTCAAAAACCCTGAGTCGGGAAAGTTCTTTACAATGAAGTTACGTGCGCTTATGGATCTTGACTTACAGACGAGACTCACATGCTCTGAGGTGGTAGCTTCACTCATGCTTCCACCCTGGAATATGAAGCCTCCAGAATTAGTTTTTCGGGACTCCGTGTTGTAGTGTGATAGAAGAATACCATAGTATCATTTTGGAGTAGTACTTCTAGTACATGTAATCAAATTTTAATATGAAGTGCCATTTTCCCCAAATTGGCAATATTGTGGATCTATTCTTCATGGTATGTTGTATTGAATCTCTCATATCAATGTTTGTATTTTGCTGCAATGAATGAATTAAATAGGCTCAATGTTCCAGTAAGATATCCTACAGTAAGATATATAGCCTTGGAATAATGGAGCCCATTTTCCTTCTAAAAAGCATTGACAATCGGCACTTGTATTGGTTCATCCGGCAAAAAAGGATGACTTTCTTGTAATCTTAATAGGTTTTTGGCAATAAAAACGACATTTCTCAATTGGTTTGAATGGGCCAGAAAAAATGGGAACATAAGGGTTAAATGCAATACACCATTTTTAGGTGAAATTAATTTCACCTTTATATGTAGAAATTACGTTTTCTCTCAACAAAACCATTTTGGTCTACAAATTAAAAATTAAATTTTGAATTTGCCTTTTAATGTTTCACAAAACATTTTTACAAAAAGTACCTTGAAGGCTTCTTCCAGGTTCATTACTTTTGAATACAAGGTCAAAATATTCTTGCAAGATCTATATGTTTGAGCCATAATCGAAAACTAATAAAAGTTTCTTTAGATGTGAATTTAACCCCTGAAGTTCGAAGGCCATTATAGGTTCAGAACCACTAAAAACCGTCACTTTGGCTACTTTGAGAAAAAATCTTGAAGTGCATTACAATAAGAGTGCATTAATTATTAAGCCCTATGTGCCTAAGCCTTTCCCTCTTGTATTTTTCCTATGAAAAAAAAGCATGGACTTACAGTAATTGGGATTGAAGCAAGTTTCCTATTTATTTTTTAATCTAACCGTATGAATGTTTAAACAACTTGCTTGTTAGTAGGCACATATAATGTTGACTTCTTGTACAATTTAAAGCAAATTCATAAAACATCCTAAAATGCATTGGGCATTTGAGGGTTACAGTTTGGATTCTAGGGTTCTACTTTGTGAGGGCTTTGTCGGGTTTTCGGTTCATGATTGTAGGGCTTCAAAATATTGAAGCCTTGTGAGGGACCATTTAATAAAATGATCATGTGATATAATTGTAAGCTATCTAGAAAATATTCTATGATCTCACCTACCATGACAACAGTCTTCTGTAAGTGACTCTTTCAAATACTGATGTAGGGGCGACCGCGGGTGGGGCGACCGCGGGTCCAGAGAAGGGGGAGATTGGGGACTTCTTTCTGCGGTACTGGGGCGCCCTCGGGTGGGGCGACTTCGGGTGGGGCGACCGCGGGTAGGGCGACTACGGGTCCAGAGAAGGGGGAAATTTGGGACTTCTTTCTGCGGTGCTAGGGCGACCTCGGGTGGGGCGACCGCGGGTCCAGAGAGGAGGGAAAAACTCACGCATTTGAAATTCCCTCTTTTCTGGGACTTGGGCGACTTCGGGTGGGGCGACTTCGGGTCCAAAACTGGGAGATTAATTTGTGTTGGGCGGCTCATGTTGTTTTGAAGACCCGTACAATCAAAGAAAAAAAAAGAATAAAAATGGGATGGACAAGAAGTGGTGCATCAAAGGTGATTCTCGGTGTGACCAACGGGAAGGTGAAGTAGTGGAAGGGATTCTCACACGAGGGTCGACTTCTTCGAATTCAAGTGGAGTCTGGGAGGTCTACGGTTCGATTCCCAACCCGGTGTACATGATGTACAAGGTTCTGGTTTGGGCTTATGGGTTCGGTCAAGGACCTCTTCGACCTCCACTGTGAGATAAGAAACAGCTCATAGTGGAGTTCGAAGCGGCCTTTGGTAAAACCTTCGAAGCATGTCACGTGGCGTATACCGAGGTCTTCACGGGATTTTTTGAAACTTTAAAGCAACTAATTTGTAATGATATAGAGTATTTTAGAATTCAATTGTGCTAAATCTTTCTTTAATTAGAATTGTTCGTCATTATGGACAATGATGAATAAATACTTACGAATGAAATTTGATTTTACAAGAGGGGTGTTTGCCTAATCCATTTAGAGTCAAAAGATAAATTTAACTTAACTATTAGAGTGCATTACTAATTAGGCCCTACGTGCCTAAGCCTTTCCCTCTTGTATTTGTCCTATTAAAAAAAAGCATGGACTTATAGTAATTCCCATTGAAGCAAGTTTCCTATTTATTTTTGAATCTAACTGTATGAATGTATAAAGAACTTGCTTGTTAGTATGTACATTAATTTTGAGTGCAACATTGCGTAACTGTTGTAAGATTATAACAAGAAAATAAGAGAAATGTACATTTTTTACTTCAAGTGTATTATCCCCCTCCACAACAATTTGATAATTTGCACAAATAAAGTTTTTTGGCATTGGAGGAAAAATGAAGAAGTACAAAGAAATTGATTCTATAATTCAAAATGTTGGCTTCTTGTTGATGTTAAAGCACATTCATAAAACATCCTAAAATGGGTTGGGCATTCAAGGGTTTAGGTTTGGGTATGGGTTCTAGTTTGCGAGGGCTTTGTAGGGTTTGGAGTTTATGACTGTAGGACTTGAGGATATTGAAGCCTTGTTAGGGACCATTTAATAAAATGATCATGTGTTATAATTGTAAGCTATGTAGAAAATATTCTATGATCTCACCTACCATTGATGACAGCAATGTTCTCTAAGTGACTCTTTCAAATACTGATGTAGGGGCGACCGCGGGTGGGGCAACCGCGGGTCCAGAGAAGGGGGAAATTGGGACTTCCTTCAGCGGTGCTGGGGCGACCACGGCTGGGGCGACTGCGGGTAGGGCGACTTCGGGTGGGGCGACCGCGGGTCCAGAGAGGAGGGAAAAACTCACGCATTTTTGCTTCCTTCTTTTCTGGGACTTGGGCGACCTTGGGTAAGGCGACTTCGGGTGGGGCGACTTTGGGTCCAAAACGGGGAGACTAATTTTTGTTGGGCGGCTGATGGTATTTTGAAGCCCCGTAGAATCAAAGAAAAAAATGAATAAAGATGGGATGGACAAGGAGTGGTGCATCGAAGGTGATTCCCGATGTGACCAACGAGAAGGTGAAGTAGTGGAAGGGATTCTCAGACAAGGGTCGACTTCTTCGAATTCAAGTGGAGTCTGGGAGGTCTACGGTTCGATTCCCAACCCGGTGTACATGATGTACGAAGTTCTGGTTTGGGCTTATGGGTTCGGTCAAGGACCTCTTCGACCTCCGCAGTGAGATAGAAAACATCTCACTGCGGAGGTCGAGGAGGTCTTTGGTCAAACCTTCGAAGCACGACACCTGGCCTAGACCGAGGTCTTTACGGGAATTTTTGAAACTTTAAAGTAACTAATTTGTAATGATATACAGTATTTTAGAATTCACTTGTGCTAAATCATTATTTAATTAGAATTGTTCGTCATTATGGACAATGACGAAGATGTACTTGCGAATGAAATTTGATTTTAGAAGAGGGGTGTTTGCATAATCTATTTAGAGTCAAAAGATAAGTTTAGCTTAACAATTAGAATGCATTACTAATGACCCCCTAAGTGCCTATGCCTTTCCAACTGTATTTTTCCTTTATGAAAAGAGCATGGACTTATAGTTATTTCCATTGAAGCAAGTTTTATGAAACAAGAACCTAACCATAGGAATGTTTAATTAGCTTGTGTATTAGTATGCACGTTTCATGAAGGTGCAATATTGGATAAGAGTTGTGAGATGATAACCTACCAAATTTACTTTTTCATGGTTGAGTGTATTGCTTATAAAAATAAATTTGGGATTGGAGTTGAAATGAAGAACTACAAATTATATTGGCACACTAAAATGTTCTCTTCCAAAACTTAATATCACTTGAAAAAGCTATTAAACTCATTACATGTTGGGAATATTTTTAATTGCGGTGGCCCACGATTTTACTACCACCTATTCATTGATACATAAATTGTACTTCCTTTCTCCATTTGTGAGGATGTGAAAGTAAATATAAGGTAGAAGGCTCTAAAATGGAGTGGGCATTAAAAATGGACTCTATAAGTGGCTTTGAAATGGACAAACTATAGTTCATAAATTGACCTCCATAATCATTAAATGATTCGAGAAAAAAAAATTATCAATTGTAAAAGCCAATTCATTCTCTTTACTTCCCCATTTTTCTTTAGAAGTTGCAAGTGAACGTTTTACGGGAGACCTAGGGGCATAAGTAGGGACCTATGATACAAGTCCTTTGGAAATTTACAATTAATTAAAAAATACTTAAAAAAAATGAAATCACTTGTGTTAGATTCCTCTTTTATTTTTCTTTGTCTGAAAAATGATCTAAAAATATTTTCATTGAAGTAAATACATGAAAAAGGGAGATCAGTCTTGAGATGAGCCATTTGTGAGGGCCAGGGTGAATTGACTCCCTCATTGCCCATCCAGGGCTTGCCCTAGAATTTATTATTTGCACTGCTTAATTTTTTGGGGAATTCTGAAATCATATTTGCAATCAGAGGCCCCAAATTACTTCTAGGAGATGCAAGAATTACCCAAAAGTTGGCAGAATATAGGGGGCTTTTTTTAAAAATCTAAGTTGACGGGGGCAATGAGGGGGTCAATTCTCCCTCTGCATTTCCTGAGTCTACTACCTTTCCTTGGACCCACGGTCGCCCTGAAGCCGCACGCGCCCTTCCAAGACCCGTGGTCGCCCAGAATTCCCTGTACCCGCGGTCGCCCCACTTAACGCACTCGCCCCCCTAAACCCTGATCCCGCATGCACCTAGGGCGACTTCGGGTACAAATGCGGTCGCCAGGGACGCGAGTTGCCACTTTCTTTTCCAGTGCTATGCATCGGCTTCCATATGCTTTCAAGCGTCTGGATGCGTGTTCGTGCACTGGAATCTTGTGTCTAGGACACTTTTTGTGTTGTCGTCGATTGTGGAAGACCATACTTTCTGAGCACTTGGAGGATACCAACACATCCTATATTCACCATGGCCCCCCCCTTTAAGAAGGCAAAGAAGAAAGGAGAGCGCCATAGTCGGAATGTAGCCATCCTTTTGGACCCAACAGCAAGGGCATTTCCAAATTGGCAAAACGTGCAATCGGATTGGACGTTCAACACTTGCAAGGCCTACGTAGGGTGGTGCCATATCGATAAGCTATTCCCTTACTTCCGGCACGATGTCCATATCAGCCAAAACAATGCTAATCTTCACTACTGCAGAGATGATGCATTTGTGCAACGGTGCATCGAAGTTTACCGGACATTATATCAAAAACCAACAGTGAAGGGGAGTCAAGTTTCATTGGGTATATGCCAAATGGTCTATGCAGAGCTACAATTGCGACGAACTGTGGATTGGAGGACCATTAAGAAAACCCCCAATAGCATAGTTCCCACTACCAAAGACATTCCAAGGGCGGATCCATCAAATAATCCGAGGGATGGATTAGGGCCCAAAAAACATTTCAAAGAAGAAGTGTCGGATGAAGACTACGATTGGGGCCAGTCGTCCACCTCCACCGACTCGGATGAAGAAGACATTGCAGACCCTATGCCCCCAAATGAAGATCCAATACTTGAAGAAAATATAGCAGCGGTGGTACCTTTTGTTGGAGACTCAGAAGGGGCAGTAGTATTGCATGTCGCGCCTCTTAGATCGTTGGAGCCAATGCACTTCCGTCATCCTGAGGAAGACAAAGTTCTTCAACATGTATATGCACGCATGCGAGAAATGGAGGAAGACAAGGAGGAGGGCGAGATCGGGTTGCAACGAGATGCTGAACAAGCATTGGTGATTTTTGATTCATGTGAAGAACTACCTCTTCAAGAAGCAGGAAGGGAAGTATTATATCTTGAAGACACGAGGAGGCAAGGAAAAGAAGCTTATAAAGCCCAATTGAAGGCTATTCTTGGTAGACTGGTAGAAATAGGAATGGAATGTGAAAGGCAGCGTGAACGCACTGGTGGTGACATTGAGGACAACGATGAGCACACCCTTGAAGCACTAATCATAAGCGGGAAAGTTCGTTTGTCAGTTCAACAAAAGGAAATGGACGAGCTGGAGCAATTTTATTTGAAATTCAATAAAGGCAAAGATGGAGGCTCTACCTCAAATTCCACCCCGTTCTTGGATAAACGAATGGCCAAAATAATGGAAGAGTGTTTGGCAGAAGAAAACCGATTGAATACCGAAAGGAAAGCTGTGGAAGAGGCGCAGTCAAGGTTGAATGACCTAAAAGAAACCACGGTTGTAGGCCCCATTGACCTTCCAATGGCTTTGGATGCATTATTAGTAGATGAAGAGCATTGTGTGCTGACATCAGAGGTAGCTTCCTTGAAGCAGAAGTTAGTTTCTTTGAAGAAGCTTGAACACCAGTTTCAGAAACACATAGATTTCCGGACTGCATACATTGGTTATGCGAGAACGTTCAAGAATTTTTGGATCAAAAACAAGATGTGGAACCATGACCTACCCCTTTTGAAGAGTGCTTATAGAATTGCGGCCCATGAGTTTGAAGTCATGAAGAAGAAAAGGGAAGAGGAGGCCAATATGGATGTTGCATGATTTTGGGCTAGAGGTAGTCTTCTAGTAAATAATAGACTAATAGGTAGTTGTTTTTCTAAACTTGTGTGTATCGGAAGGGTTGCTTTGACCTTTAGAACCACCTCATGTTGTACAATGGGGTCCATGTTTTGTTTCTTCAATAAAGATATATAAATATTCCTATATGAATTAGCCTTTATGTGTTTTGAAGATCTAATTCTTGATGATTAGACACATGTCAAATACATTTATTGCATGTGTTGTAGGTCAGTTTTCTACGTAGACTTTTGTGCTTTCATTTACACAAAATACCAACAATGTAATAATACCATTGTCTTTTTAAGAAATTCATACCGAACATCCAAACAATTATTTATATTTGAACAACTTCATACAATTTCTAGTTTGCCATGTACATCAATTGCAAGATCTTCCTACGATGTGAAAATAAATAAAGTTTACTATAGATTTGAAGATATTCCTAAATCCTAAACCCGTAAGGAGTGAAATAGTTTGTTTTGGCATCATAGTGATATTTAGAAGGGAAACATGAATAGAATTTGTAGTATCTCCTTTGGCACAACATTTTTTAAAGGATTAAATTTGAAGCCTACCAAATTTTAGAAGTTCTCACTACGTGGTTCAAATGTTTTTGTATGATAAGTAGTTTTCAATACTTAGCATTGATTTCAGTTGGTCCCCCGAAAAATTAATGATATTCTTCACAAATGACAAGGCATTTCCAATAACAAAATTGATATTGAAATTGGTTCTTAATTTCTTATGATTTATATCTATGTGAAAAACTTTGAATCATTTCATTTTGATTGCTTGCCAAACAATATTGTTCATAACTTTCACATTACTAATCGAAATGGAATGAATCAAAGCTACACATGTAGACAAAAATATGACCTTTAAGAAGAAAAAAAATTATAAAATTAATTTCAAATTATTGTAGATTTCTTTTTCTGCCCTGAGACGTTCCTTACAAATTATGTTAAAGATGCCATAACTTTTGTTCCCGGAATCCTAGGTACCAATTGCAACAAAATTTATATTCCCATAAAGGTAATAAGCTCTTGTATATTATGAGATAGTTTCCAAAAAATTCATTAAAAATTGAGATCATAGGAACCTGCCCAAAATCCATATTGTTCCTTGAGGGGACAATGGTCCTTTAGGGGTTAAGTTAATCTTTATGCACATGAAGTCACCCTTCTTTCCCCCGAGGTCGCCCATGGCACTCGAAGTCTCCCATGAAACCCGAAGTTGCCCATGTGGGACCCGAAGTCGCCCATCTGAGACCTGAAGTCGCCCATCCGGGACCCGAAGTCGCCCTCCCTGGACCCGAAGTTGCCCATCTGAGACCCGAAGTCACCCTCCCTGGACCCGAAGTCGCCCCCCTGGACCCGAAGTCGCCCCACCTGGACCCGAAGTCGCCCTCCCTGGACCCGCGTTCGCCCTATTTCGGACCCGAAGTCACCTGCCGGAACCCGCGTTCGCACCATGTGACCCGAAGTCGACTACTGCAAAGGCGCGCGCCTCCATATGCCTGGAGGTGGACCAGCGGTCGGGTAGGGCGACCTCGGGTGTAATAGAGTTTGGTAGCGACGCCCTAAAACCATCCTTGGAGCGTGTGGAGGGAAGACGGAAAGCACTATAAATGTAGAGGAACAACATTGGATTTCCATTGCTTTGTTGATGAACATATGGCTTGGATCTTCTCAAGAGGCTTCATGCAATGTTATATTCTTCAGAGGGCAACAACCTTGCTTTGAGTGGTTAGAAAACTACTCAAAGCGGTGGCTTTGTCATAATTTTTTTTTCCGAAGCACTTGGATACATATACGTTTCGGTTTGGAATAACGCATATCAGATAAACAATATGGCAAACCGAGGAGCGGGGAGGAGGACGAACATAAATGATACTCGAAGAGCCACAAAGGAGTGGGATCCCTGGTTGGTTATTGAAACAAACCCCGCTTGTTTCGCAAATACAAGGACTTGTATTTTTTGTGGTTGGAACAAAGTTTTCGTGCGGAAGCAGGCATTTGGTTACTTTGGTTACCCCCGTACATCAACAGTGGAACCTTGTAAACGTATTCCATCCGTAGTCCTCGAATTATTCAGAAATTGTGAAGGGATTGTACCAAAAGAAATGAGTTTGGAGGAGATGCATGGAGTAGATCTTGAGGTTGATGTTGTTGCTGAGTCCGTTGCAGGGTATACTGTGGATGCATCAGTGGAAGGGTCTGTGGACCCAAGCGACAGGACAGAAGCACCTAATGCACCGCCTCGTAATCCAGATTCAACGAATTCTACTCCTGTGACGGTGAGAAGGATGCGCTCAACCTCGATTTCTCGTCAACAAAGCATGGATGAATCATTCCGGGTCAATGAAAGACAAAACTTGGACAGACTATGGGCTTCTTTCTTTTATGAGGCTAACATTGCATTCAATGTGGTGCGGCACCCAACCTTTGTGAATGCTGTGAAAGCAACTTCGACATGTGGATTTCCATATTCCCCGCCATCGTACAATGCGGTGCGCACTAAACTACTTGATGTGAAGAAGGAGGCTGTTACGAAAATGGTCAGTAGTCGAACAAAGAGTTCTATTACCCAATATGGAGCCACTATCTGTTCAGATGGATGGTCAGATACGAATCACCATCCCTTGTTGAATATGATGCTCGTTTGCCCTGCGGGTGATGTCTTCCTAGGATCGGTTGACACCACAGGAGAGAAGAAAGACATGGCGTATACGGTGAATACAATGGCTACCTACATAGAGCAGGTGGAACCAGGAAATATTGTCCAATTGTGTACAGACAATGCTTCCGTAATGACAGGGTCAATGTGCGAGTTGCAAGCAAGGTATCCCCACATGTATACGCAAGGATGTGCCGCACATATATTGGACTTACTTTTGGAAGACTGGGGAAAGGAAAAAAGGATCAAAGATCTAGTGGATAAGGCCAGGGCAATTGTGAAGTTTATAAAGAAATACCACTTGACTTTGGGTCTTTTCCGTAAGTACTCGCCGAAGAAGTCATTGAGACTTCCCGCGGCCACACGCTTTGCAGTGCATTTTCTCATGATAGACCGTTTGGTAGAGTGCAAACAAGCGCTTCAATTCGTGGTGGGGGACGAGACGTATATGCCATTTGAGAATAGTTTGGTCAACAGAACAAACGGACTCATTACAAGAGAGCGGGCCCGTAAAGCGCGAGAGGACATAGTTTCGGAAGTGTTTTGGGTGGAATGCGGTAATTTCCAGCACATGGTTCTTCCAGTGATTCTTGCTCTGCGCCAGTTCGATGGCAAAATACCGGCGATGCCGAAAGCTTGGATAATAATGAGTAGCCTTCGTCAGCACGTGTGCACTTTAAAGGAGGCTCCGTTCTTTCTTGATGAACAGACCGCGACAAAGTTCCTAAAACAATTTGATGCTCGTTGGAAGTTGATGCGCACGGACCTCCATTATGCAGGGGCATTGTTGAACCCGTATTTGACAGATGTGGAAGAGCTTCATAACAATGGAGAGGCAAAGCGGGCATTGAATCGAGTCATCAGAAAATTGAACGGACCATTGAATGTGGATGAAGATGAAGCAATTGCTGAGTTGACGGAATTTGAAGAGAAGTCGGGTCCCTTTGATCCATTACAAGAGGCTCCAGATGTTACTCGATGTAACTTGTTGCCTCATCAATGGTGGAATTGTGTGGGTGGGAACGCTCTTCCAAAAATAGCAAGGAGAGTTTTGTCTCTGACATGCTCAGCATCATCTTGTGAAAGAAACTGGAGCATGTATTCGTTTGTACACGATAAAGTGCGTAATCGCCTAGCCACAAAGAAGGCTGAGATGTTGGTGTATATCTACACCAACAACAAATTGGAACGTGAAAAACAAGGACACAATCCAGCACTATTCTACGAAAAGTACCTTGTAGATGGAGATACAGATGAAGAGAATGAGGAACCATATTCTTCGGGGGACGAAGATGAAGTTAGGTTTAGAGATTTGAGAGAAGAACAGAGACGTGTGGTAGTAGAAGAACGCCTCCATGGAAATAGGTGGGCTGGTATGGTGCTCCGTGTAGGTAGCCCTCCACGAGGACGATACCACAACACTTTCGTGGGTGATGATGATGGATTGAGCTCTCCAGAGGCGTCGCACCACCGCAGAGACGAAGCCCCTCATGTGTCGGCTTGGGATGCATTTCCGGTAATCAATGCAGACCCAACGAGGGAAAGAACTCCTGATGACAACAATGACGGTGCAGATATTCCAGTGGCAGATGAAGTGGAGCTTGTAAGGTCTCCAATTGCCACATGTCTGCCGCCTAGTATGCCAATGAACCTCCGAAGTGGTGCACGAGTTAATGTACAGGGTGAAAGGCAAGAAAAGGTGTCGCATATTGAAGAGGTACCTGCAGTTCGTCCAAGTTTAGCACCGACCAACAACACTGCAACAGAAACTAGGGTGTACGATTCAGATGCGCCATTGCAAGTGGTATTCAACGAGACCCGTACCCGTGGGTCCAATCGCCCTGCAAGTGTAGACATTGCCACAACATCGAGGATACTACCAACTCCTCTAACAAGGTTGCCGACACATAATGATCTACGACAAATCGTTGATGAAGGAGTGCATGGCTCAGCTCCACAACCTACTCCGGCCTCGTTGATGTCAGGCCCTGGAGAATCATCCAGGCGATCGTGTGAACACTCCAAATCAAGAAATAAACGAACTCGCAAGACGCAAGACAGACTGACACGGAACCCCAAGCGTCAAAACTATGCGATCCATCCATTTGTCATTGGAGAACGAAATTCCACTTGTAATCCTTGGCCATCAAGCGCAGCAGCGAGAGCAGAGCGTCAACATGTTGGGCACCAGGTGCTTGAGCGACCGACAGGCCCTATTATCAATGGAACCACTGATGCATCGAGGCCGACAAAGCGATTAGTGCTAGCCGAAGTTGTTGGTGGTTTAGAAACGCAAGTGCGAAATTTGAACTCTGAGGTGGAACGTGAGGTGATCCTTCAACCTACAAGCAGAGAGGATGATGAAAACGAGGTCTCAGGAGCTAGTGACAGTAGTGGGCCACATGAAGACACCGACCCCAATGCAGATGAAGCGGAAAGCGATTCTACCTTCACAATGTAATGTGTTGCATTATAGATGTGGAGGCCTTCAAATAGTACTATAAGGATTTAACATCAATGCCTTGTAGTGAAGATTTGTTGCCAAAGCTTGTAATGAAATAGGTAGATTTTGAATTTTGTGTAGTCCATCACTTGGCTTCACAAAGTCAGGAAGATTGTAAAAGGTACTTTGGTGTTGACGATGATGATTAATGAAGGTATTCGTATTTTTTGCAAATAAGTGTGCAATTTCAAACAGGAGTAGTCTTGGTACTCAATTGTGAAGATCATGCCTATGTATGTACGCAGTTCCATTTAAATTAATATGATTATTGTCCAAGGTTTTTATTATTATTATGTTTTAGGCTTATGAATTGATTGTCCCATGATATATCATTACATAATGCATGTTCATTTGCTTTGGTACGTACCGAGCATATAATTCAATGCTTATATATTGCCGATTTGCCGTGGAATGTGTTGGTTGAAGAATAAATATTGGAAAAAAAATGTTGTGAGGGTCCCAGACTTGTAGCCCATGAAGTAGGACCCGCGGTCGCCCTGGATTTCGGACCCGCAGTTGCCTTGGATTTCGGACCCGCGGTCGCCCTGGATTCGGACCCGCAGTCACCCAAGATTTTGGACCCGAGGTCGCCCTACCCGTGGTCGCCCCCTACCTGTGGTCGCCCCCCTACCCGCAGTCGCCTCTATCCGTGGTCGCCCCCCTACCCGCGGTCACCCCTACCCGTGGTCGCCCCCCTACCCGCGGTCGCCCCTACCCGTGGTCGCCTCTACCCGCGGTCGCCCCTCAGGAAGCACGCCACGTCACAGCCACGTAGGACAGTCCGTTTTACCAAGGGGTAAAAAAATTTGAAATCCGAAATCCGTACACGACAACAAAAACCGCCCTTACTCGACAACTCGACAATTCGACATGCGACATGCGACGTCTATTAGACACAAAAACTTGAAATTCTGTCAGACAAGACAACCCTGATACTCATGTACTAAAGGCCCCCCAAAGCGGCATTGCCAAGGTACGGTGGGGGGTGACTTTAGGATTAGTACAAGACATCCAAAAAGATACACAAAAACACACGCAAGTAGATGGAAACCGCTTGACTTGCACACGTACAAGGTAAGGTAGAAGGACCTCAAGGACTTCAAAGAGCTTGAAATAAAACGACAATGGGAGCCAAAAGTGCTCCAAAAACACCGTAGAAGTTTCTTGGCTTGAAACGCCAAAAATTCCAAGATAACTTGGACCCACGGACCCAAAACAAGTATTGGGGGTGTTTTGGGAGAGAGAAGGGCCCCCTTTTATAGGTTTCCAAGGGCCCACTCCCCCCCTCGACGAGTAACCTCATCCATCCGGATTTTCATCCAAATTTGAGATTTTCACCTAATTTTGGGTTTTACGCTGGTCCTAGTCTCTAACTTTTGGAGTTTAGCTCGGAATTGCAAATGGATTGCGCCAATGGCTTCAGAATGCCATTTTTAGCCTAAAGGATCCCCTACCCCCTATTTCTATCATAAAAAACCCATCGGAAACTAGTGCCAACTAGAGCCAATTAAAAGGGTAAAAACCTAACTTTTGGGGTTTACCTCTTTTGGCTTGGGTAACTAGCTAAGGTTGTTGGGGAGGCTCTAGGGAGTAATAAAAGTCTCCTTGATGTCTTCGTTCCGACTTCGTACGCTCCCGGGATGCCGGTCAACCCCGCAAAGATCTTGCCGTAAATATTAATTGGGGGGATGTTGTCAGTTTCGGCTGCTTCCCGCTATTAGAACTCCATGAATTTTGTCGGGGCGTGTTATTAACATAAAAGATGCTAGTCTAATTTTTAGTGAGATTTTACCGCGGCTTGGGTATTTTTTATGAATTTCCCAACGTGGCCTTTGGCGGTTGACCGCTCGGAAAAAGATCCTTTGGAGATCAGAAAAAACCGAGACTTTTGGGGGAACCTCTCATGGAGTCCCCCAAGCCACGTGCCAAGTCTTAGGCTATTCTGGCACACAGTTGGTGGCGAGGTGAAAACTGACTTCGGTTGAATCATCGGCAGTTAGGGAATCTTTCACATGTGAGGGAATCTTGGCGAATGGGTTTTGCCGTGGATATCCCGACATGCTCCAGATCCGAGAACACTATCCGGCGGCTGTGGATTCCTCCATGCGGCCTATCTAGGACAAGTAACACCTACAAGCTAACAATTTGGATTCCTCATGTTTCGTCGGTGGAATGGGGAAACTAGAACCTATCTTTGGAGATTTACGTGGGGATCCCCCTAACTCTCCTAAGACTAATTTAGCCTATCATGGTCACATGCACTAGGTTTTGGGCTATTTTGGGTAAGTTCCCAGTAGCCCTATTGTTTCCCACTAATTACGGGTTCTAACCTATATACAAGTGGGTTTTATGGGTAATCTATGGATAAAAGGCTATTTATGACCAAATGCTATACTGGTACGTGACATACCTATTTTGGTTCTACACTCTTTTTTGGGCTTTTTGTACTACTTTATGCCTTAATTTGTAATAAACTAAAAAAAAGAAAACAATGAGTCCCAAGTGACGAATTTGGGGCTCACATATGGTGGCCATCTGCGGTATGATTTGAAAAATCATGAGAACTTAGAATGTTTTGCTATCCTTGGGCACACAGTCAAATGTTCTAATGGCGACCTGAGGGTACGCAGCTAGTGCTAAGTCTGGTAGGGTTGCTCTACCATCATGTGGATCATCTAGTTGAGTATCATCATGTGCTTAGCATCAGTACCACTCTTGGTTCTAAACCGTCCGTATGCGAGGGTAATGACTATTTGCGAGGACTAAGTCCTCACAACCCAAGACGAAAGAAGTAGACAGTGAACAAGACAAGTCTTGACACCATCTTATAGGGGGGATATTTTTGTTCATTTTATGTATTATAGTTTTTATATTTTATAGAATTTTTTCCTCATCCTCCTCAAATGGAATTGATTTGGATCTACAGATAAAAAATTGAAAACCATCCTTCCGCCCTCAACGGAGTGAGCTTGGAACTAAAGGGAGATAGAATAAGAGAAAGGAAACCTCCTGTCCCTCGATGCAACAAATTGGGACCTATAGCCAAAAAATATTTCAAACCCGCCTTCCTCCCTCAACGGAGTGAGTTATGACTATGTGTTTTGAAAAAAAAAAAAAAAAAAAAAAAAAAGAACAACAAAGACAAGGAAGGAAGTCACAAGAGGGAGGCAAGAGGACCTTTTGGGGGGATTGACCCTTGCAAAAGTGTCTTCTGTCGTGGCAGTTGGTAGCGGTTCCTTGCCTTGTCACTAGCTCAGGGGTGGCGCCCCGGCGACGGCCCAAAGGTCGAACCCTCGCCGCCGGAATTGAGGTTGTCGGTCACAGGCCACCGAGCTGCCGCGGCGGGAGACGTCCGTCGTCTTGTCGAGGTGGTATATATACCGGCCAGCCCTGAACTAGTGCCCCCTATATAAAACAAAGCATAATTTTTTTTATTTTTTATTTTTTTTATTTTATTTTTTGAATAGCTATGTACAAGGGAATATTAGGACAACCACCTTAGATTCCTAAGAAGGTTCGGAGAGTAGACACAACCTCGAAGACGTAGGCTGATTGGCGTTCGCGAGACAATGGTTGCAAAGGTGGACCGTGGATGGTGACCACGTGGTCTCCACTTGAAGTCCTCCTAGTGATGTTGCGGGGATCCTCCCGATTGGCGAACTGTCCCTCTAAGAAGAGGGGCGGGTCACCACGGAACAAGGCATAATCCTCTATGAGAATTACTAATGTCCTTGGTGCTGCTGGCCAATATCTAACCTCTTCAGTGAGTGCTTTGGGAATTCTCATTCCTCGACCGGGTTGTTGTGCCTCCTCTCGTAACCGCCGACGTGAGCGGAGTAGTCGCGACAGCTGCGCCGCCCCTTCTGCTGATTCGATGCGGGCTTGGCGTGCTATCTCGGGATCCGCAGTGTTTGCTGGTTCCTCGACTGGATGAGGACTGTCATCAATGCTGGGTTGTGTGAGGAGCTCTGTGAGGGCCTCCGTGGCTAGTGCATTGCCCGGTTGAGCTGAAGGCCCAGAATGCGTCGGGGATGAAAATCCCCCTATTGGTTCTTCCATCGTCTCCTGAGGTGAAGGCTCCGAGGGTCTGGGAGAGCCTACGGATGAAGGGGAGGAAGGCTGGGACTCGGAAGCTGCATTCCGAGGGCCTGGCATGACTCCCATTGAGGGTGTCAGTGGTATTCCTGTGCCTCCACTCGATGTCTTCGGTTTGCTGTGCGGTGGTGTAGGTGTTCGCGGAAGATGTCCCGATTAGTTGGGAAAGGTTGTCTGTTGCTAGTGACTGTAGCTCGAAATGTGAGGAAGAGAATGCCAATGCTAACTATGATGGCAAAGAAAGCGAAAAGATGGAAGAGATCCCATCTCGTTGACCAGGGCGGTGATGTAGGGGCACCACCGTAGATCCACATGCGGTCGGCCAGGCCTCAGATCCAGTTACCTGGTATGAAGGACTGTCAGACCATTCATGTGGGCGCTACCGGATGGCGACGTCAGCGATACTGAGGAGGGTGAAGTGGAGGAAGGCTGTAACGAAGGAAAAGTGATAAGGCAATGATGACGACGATATGCTATGCTATACTAATCCCCTACTATCCGCCCCAAATGGAGTTGATTTGGACCTATAGACAAGAAATTTGGAAAACCCACACTCCGCCCTTGACGGAGCAAGTTTGGACTAAGAGGGAGATAGAAGATGTTGGAAGGTAGGAAGTAGAAGTGCCTCACAGGTCGCTCGGCATAGTGCTAGATGAGGATGTAAATCACGCTATCCCAGGTCTCCCCGTAGGTGACTGCTGGAACTATCAAAGGCCAGGGGCTACGGAGCACCTGGGTCAGGAATTCTTGACCAAAATGAGTGCGGAGGAAAGTAGTGAAGTTGAGCTTCTCGATACACTAAACCCGAATGTTGAAGAGTCCTACTGGAAGGACCGCCGGTGGATTGTACCAGGGTTGTCCCCGTCACGTCCTGTCCGTCCGTCAGGATGTCCGGACGGACGTCAGGATTCAACCCCGGCGTCCGTCAGGATGTAATCTAAACGAGAACCGTTCACAGAGGATGAAAACTACGAAAATGGATGGACGTTCTTCGTCGACGGGCGCGCCAGACAGGCGAGCTTCCGTCGACGGGCACGGAACGGGCGTGATGGACGGGTATCTGGACGAGCGGGATTTAGGGGATCTGGACGGTTTGGATGGACGGGTAAGTGGACGGTTCTCTGGACGGGCATGTGGACGGGCATCTGGACGGGCATGTGGACGGGAGGGTGGGCGGTTGTGTGGACGGGTATCTGGACGGGCGGGATGGACAGGTATGTGGACGGAAAACTGGACAGGCATCTGGACGGGCATCTGGACGGAAGGGTGGGCGGTTGTGTGGACGGGTATCTGGACGGGCGGGATGGACGGGTATTTGGACGGAAAACTGGACGGGCGGGTGGACGGGCATGTGGACGAGCATCTGGACGGGTAAGTGGACGGTTCTCTGGACGGGTGGGATTGGATTTTTTGCCTAAATGCCCGAAGCACCTAAATTTGGTGTTGGCAAAACTTCGAAGTCAAATAAAACCTAACCAAATTGCTATTTTTAGTAGTATCTAAGTTGCTATTTTTAGGAAGTTCTTCTTGAAGTCTAGTTTTAGCATCAATAGTCTATTCTAAAAAATAAATGATAGTGATTTATCGTTCCAAGACTTTGTGCAAGGGTACCCATTGCAATCTTAACTTCTTGTAGCATTGAGAGCTTTTGGAAATGTGCCTCAAAAACACAACAAGATCTTGGAGAAAACATCACATTCAAATTTGAAATTTAATTAAAAGAAAAATATGGAGTATACTTTAAAAAGCCATAAATTGTTTGGGGTTATACATGTTAGGCAATTTAACCTCATGTTTTTTGGGTCTAAATTTTTTTTAATTTTACTTGTGAAAACTGAAAAGAGGATTGGAAGACTTCACATCATTTTTGTAGTTTTAACACCCTCATGTTCAAACATTATAATCTTTTACTCTATAAGTGATATTGTTGTGTTTTAGCAACCTATGAGATTGCTAACATGTCTTGTTTGAATTTATACGGTTACAATTTTTTGCAAATTGATACACCTAGTCTCCTAATAAAAAATGTTGACATTTTGTTCAATAATGCCATAATGCCATTTGAGAGAAAATGGAAAATGTTAAATACTTTAATTTGTAAACTTTGGAGTTAAAAAAAAAATGAGGGAGTAGTCAATCATGTGTCCAACTAAAAAAAGATTCAAACTAAATAACTAATAGAAAAGAAGTTACAAAACGTGAATTATTTAGGGTTTAATTCTAAAGACTTAGAGGAGATTTCATCAATTATGAAGCAATAGAGATTTTTTTTTATTATTTTAGGCTTTGGGGAAGAATTTCCATTGTTTATTTCTTAGACCCTAAAGTAACATACTCTCATTGTCCTTGCTGCAGGGGACAAAATGGATTTTCGATAGGCGCCCATGATCTAATTTTTTACTCAAACTTTTGAAAACTTTTTCATAAGAATGATAAAATAGAATTATAGAATGATAGATAAACTTATGAGTTTATTCATAATACAATTTCTATTCCAATCGGTGCCTAGGAGCAAGGGGTTAGGGATAGGCCACAAGAACAGAATAACCTCAAACAGGGGAGATCGGGATACTAGGCGGTCCAGAACTCCGGGTAGACAAAAAAATCCACAATAAAATGAAATACAAATTTGTATATTTTTTTCTAGTTGCATTATATTTTCTTTTAAATGGGAGGCTTTCATTCATCCCATTTGGATTAGGAATGGAAAAGTTATGGATTTTCCTATGGAGCGGGCAATCCTAGCCACTTCTTTAAATAGATTTCACTAGAAGAAAAAAGGGGGTTTTGCGACTGCAAGT
Organism: Rhytidiadelphus loreus; assembly: GCA_947034895.1. Lineage (NCBI taxonomy): Eukaryota > Viridiplantae > Streptophyta > Bryopsida > Hypnales > Hylocomiaceae > Rhytidiadelphus > Rhytidiadelphus loreus. The sequence continues at coordinate 46,505,851 of OX344761.1, read as the reverse complement.
TTTGAGTCACTGTGGACACAAATTACAGTAGTTGCAGTGTAGTTGTTTTCTAGTTGCATCGTAGTTGTTTTCACTAGAAAACAACTACGATGCAACTAGAAAACAACTACACTGCAACTACTGTAATTTGTGTCCACAGTGACTCAAAACTTGTAGTCGCAAAACCCCCTTTTTTCTTCTAGTGTTTGGAGCTTTCACTTCGAATGCTAATAACTTTCAATCCATACAGTCAAACATCACAAATTTATGGTCACGTCATCTAAGACAAGTGCAGAACAAGATCCTTTGGTTCGATTCAAAAAAAAATTGGAAAATTTAATTCATAGGTGAACATAGCAACAGGGGTGGTTTACGGTGGTTTGGGCCAAAAAATGGACTTTGGACTTTAGGGCAACACCCAAAATAAAGATAAAACACTCTTTTACCTACCATCTAAGCATACAAGCTTCTTCTATACTATTACAAAAAGGTACAATAGATTACAAAAATAGACAAAGGCGAAGCAACAATACACAAGGTGGAAAGAAAACGATAAATGTACATACTTTATAAATCCGCTGAAGTACATAGTAAACTAATAAAGACTTTATATAATTACATATGTTTGCTTTGTACAACTTCCGGTATTTAATTCTATACATCTATCTAGTTATACACAATCTAGTCCAAAACTATCTATTCTACTTCTTCGATTACAACGCCTCGTGCTATGTTGTTTCTCAAAAATTGTTGCAATTCTCGTCGCGATTGCAAAGTCGTCAATAGCTGAAATGCGTTGATGTCGTATCTATTATGTAAGTGGGAATAAATGGCACTCACGAGAGCTGGCTCATGGAAGGTATTGTCTTCAATGTACGTCATTTGTTCCTCAAAACTCAGTTCACCCTCAAATCCGACTGGCGCGCCTTGAGAGTTAAACATGATGCGCTGTAGATGTGGCGCACGCACAAAAATGGAGCGGTCTTGGTCCCAATGTCCACCCGCAATCTGACCAAAATATAGTCGACGCCCTGGATCACCCTCTCCAAAAACCCTTCTGATCACCTCTGTCACTTGGGCATCACTTTGCCAATGTATCTTAGCGACCGTTCCTGCCGGGAGGTGTCGGTTGTCATGGCTCCACTTCCAAAGCCATGTCACGTTCGAACCCCAATGTACTCTATTACCGAGGCCCGGTAAATTTTCTTCATTGTACTCGTAATGTGCAGGCATGTGGTCTTGAAGGCCAAACGTTTTGTACAGTCGTGCATGAAATGGAGCTCTACATTGCGCACATCTCTTTCTGGTGACCATGTGAGGAATGAGACACCCGGGGTGGTATAGATGGCCACATGTACCAAGATTCCATCCACCTTCTGGGCCAAACGGTTCTTGGCAAATTATACATGTTGTTCCATCTTGTACAAAAGCTGGAACGGACGGCCACACTAGTGGTGTAATGCCATCGCGGTTGGGTGGCCCGTACCGTTGGCGTTCGATATTGTACTGGAATTCCAAGTCTGCACGGGAATTCCAATTGATGCTTGAATTCTCGGCGAACACTGGCAAATCGTCGGTGAACATTTCTTCCACCCGAGGCCACGAGGTCAAGCCAAAATAACGTTGACCGCCATCATTGAATTCCGCAGCCACTCTCCTCACTTCACGCTGCATTTGCTCAGCCTCGTTTAGCGCCATGCTGCATGTCAACTTCATGTTGCACATTTGAAGCAGCATCTGTTCCTTCTGAGGATTGTGGACCAACCGCATGTTTTGAGCACTCATTGCGGTCATGGTCTGTTCCATATCAGTTCGAGCTGCAGTCAACACCGCCACATCTGCCTCAGCGCTGTTGGCACGGAGTTCCAAAGCACGCATGGCGCTTGTTAATTCTTCCATGCTTGTGCGAGTACTTCCAACCTCTGCTTCAGCCCGCTCAGCACGTGCACGCATAATATCCAACGAGGCACTTTCTGCACTTGGAAAAATGGCCCGTGGTCGTACCACAAACTCAGGTATATTGCTCGGGCCTGCTCTGTCTTCGTCTGCCCCGTATGTAGCACGTTCCACTACAACATCGAGTGGTGGAACTGAGTCTGTGCTGAACCGCCTGTTGCGCTCTACAAGCTCTGCTTCACGTGCGATGAGGCGCACGTTTTCATCTACAAGGGCCCGCATCCTTGCACTTTGAACTTCAAACTCTGCTGCATGAAGTCGTAGCGCTTCTTCTTTTTTCGCTTGCAGTGTTTGTACTAATTGGCGCAAGCGAATAAGTTCTTCACTGTCAGCTTGGGCTCCACCAATCACATTTTGTTGGTTGACATTTGCACCGCTGCTCTGACCAACTTCTACTTCCATCAACTCCGTCCTTGGCTGCTCCACGGGTGGAACCACATCCATTTGCACATTTTGAATAGCAAGCAATGGCACGGCAGGAATTGGTGCATTGTCTAGTGGCACGGCAGGATTTGTTGGAATGTGGCGAGTTCTATTTGGAAACTTGTTGTCCCGCTGTCTGCCCAAAAAGCTTCTCCAATCCACATCCTTGCCAAGAAAAACCTCCGCATATGCCATTTGGCACAATGAAAGTATCCCGTCCTTCTTCGATCTTGAACCCCAAAGTGCCAATGACACTTCAATCATCCTCTTCTTGAAGTGCGGATGGGTGCACTGGTCAATATTCACCACGCCAGATTTCACGTGCACCTCGTACCGGTCGTGTGGCCAATGGCGGTTGATGTGGGTCCAATCTACAAACCGCCGACATGTCGCTCTTGTCTATGGTGATTCTGCCTCCAACCACCCAGGGTGTGCCATAATCGCTGGGGCATTAAGTGTGCCCCAATCCAAAGTTGCTCTATTTCCTCTCTTCTTTCTACCGCTTCCCTCACCTCCAGGTCCCTCACCTCTAGGTCCCTCACCTCCTGCTACATCCTCTGCATCCATTCTTGATACCTGCACAATGACACACACGATACTGTATGCGAATACAATGACAATTTGCTTTGCCTTCTGTTGTGTGAAGGCAACTGAAATGTGGCAAAACAATGTCAAATGTATAACACTTCCCCTCAAATTGCAATGCAAAGCTTTCTCAAGCTAGGACAGTGCAATTCAAAAGAGGAAGCAAGGGCAAATGTGAAAAAATGTCACTTATACCCCCCAGTTACCGACCCGGTTAGCAAGGGTAATTAACACCTAATCAGCCCGTCCCCCCCCAAATCCAGACCGTCCACGGCGGGGGACAGCCCTGGAATGGACGGCCGATCCGTCCACAGACGTCCAGCCTCGGGTCGGAACGCCGTCAACGGGTTCGCAGCGCCGTCTCCAGGTTCGGGGAATGATTACACCGCCACCCGAGAGTTTGATGGACGGCCTTTCCGTCCCCTCGACGGCCTGGATGTGGTCCTGGACGGGCTTTCCGTCCCCTAGACGGCCTGCCCGTCTCTTCGACGGAAAGCCTGTCCAAGAGGACGGGCTGCCCGTATCCTCGACGGCCTGTCCCTGGTCGGGAACGACCTGCCCATCCTCGCGGCGGCCTGTTCGTGGTCTGGGACGGCCTTTCCGTCCTCTGGACGGCCCTTCACAATATATAAATTTTTTTTTTTTTTTTAAATTGGTTCAGGGTGGAAGTTTTGACAAAATCACGTTAAATAGAAAAGTAATTTTCAGATTTTCAATTTTTCACTATGTGTATATATCACAAGGACAAGGACATTAGAATTCATCATAGTGTAAACTTAATTTCCATTTCATGATATATTTGTTTTGTACTCAATGTAGTAGACATTAAAAACACATTCGAAGTTCAAATCGCAATAATGAAATTTCAATTTAGGGTTGTGTTGGGGGATTTTACATAAAATAGGAACTAGAGAAAAGGACCTTTTGTTTGATAGTTAGACTCAAACTCTCAAAATATCAATTTTGGGGACAAATCTTAGATTTAGAGTAAGGAGCAACAACTTCCTAAAATACACTAAAGGAGCATATTTTTTTATTTTTATTTTTTCTAAACTCGGAATTACTTGGAGGCAAATATTGGAAAGACTACAAAATCAATTGGATACACTTTGTAACTCAACATGGTAGGTCCCAAGAAAATGAAATGAACGCTTCCAACTTCTTTCCATGTCATTGAAGTGATTGAACTGCCATTAAATTGGCACTAAATGATGCCGTTGGGTGTTCAGAGGGTGAAGTTTATTGTAAATATCTTGCAATCTACAATTCTACATAGGTCAAGTTTGTGAAATTTCTTCCGATCAATTGAACACTAGTCTAGTACTCTAGTATGAGATCCTACATGCTACAAGCAAAGGTGCACCTTAGAGGCCTAAACACATTTTTTTTTTTTTTTAATTCTTTGCTATAGAAAATTAGAAATGGCAATTTATTCAGATTTAGTATGGAAAAGACTCAAAAGAGGCCTTGCGACTTCAGTCAGTTTAGTGGCTAACATACGATACTACATAAGCAATTAATAAACAATCCATAAGAAAAACTATAGTAATTCACCGCTAGTTGCATTATAATTTAGAAGCCATAAAAAAAATATAGGCACCACAAAAATGTCAAGTTCATGTACTCAATGTTGCATTTTGATTTTGAGAATAAAAATAAAAGGCAAATGCCATATGTTATTATGTTATTGTTTTAGTCTTTTAGAGTTTCCCTTTGTGTGGAAGACTACTTGGAACATTAGAATCCATTCGTCCTTTTTTTTCCTTTATCTTACGGACTTACACCAATCCTCTCTTATTTGTCATAGTTACATAAACTTGAACATCAAATTCTCTTAAAATTGCAACAACGTCTAGGGTTTAGGGTTTAGGGTTTAGGGTTTAGGGTATAAGCCTATAGGATTTACTTCAAAACCTAGGTTGGACCGGATACTACGAAACATGTCCTTCATTTCGGTAGTTGGCATTACAAGTGCAAAACTCAATCAAGATGTAGTCTTTGAAGTTTGAATTGGAAAAAATAGATTAATGATTTAAATTCAAAGTTTTAGAAAACATATTGAAGACACCAAAAAATGGCATAACAATATCTGTAAAAGGTAAAACATTCTTAAGTATAGATGTATAGGGCTACATTTTTTTTATGTAATGTATGAATGGAAAGAAGAAACAATGTTTTACATGAATCAATGATATGCATATGACATATGTTGTTTAGGAGGTCTTTCACTTATTTGATAATTAACCATTTTAGAGTATTAATCTTACTACCTTTAACTAGAGCATTTAGAGGGTTGTTTTTGTCTTGGTCTTTGTATATTTGATCCGTTCTTAGTAAGTTATTGAATGTTTGCACGATTGAGACTTTGAATTGGGTATACTAGTATAGACAGGGTTTAAAATTCAACAAAATACTAAATTGTCATGTGCACTTCGATGCAAGGAAGGATGGAATCAAAATACAATAATTCCAAAGGTGAAATTGTTCTACGTATAATTGATAAAATTCATTTGAATTCAAATTTGAGCCCTACAGATTATAAATTATTTTAAGGGATTGCGAGATTTTGAGGTTTTGGGAATAAAAACATTGCCCAATGCCAACGACTTTTGTGAAAATGGGTGCAATTAGAATCAATAGAATGAATCAAATGTTAACATGAACATCCAAATAGAACATTAAAGGACCGACATTAAAAAGTTTTCAATTTGACCTTTGGTGATTTTTTTCTATGTATCTCCCATTATTTACGTGCAACAAAATAGAATTCCATTCTAAATGAGCAGTAAACCTCGTTTTCAGCATTTGAATGTCATCCCTGGTATTTATTTGTCCTCTAATTGAAACAAATAAATACATTCAGTTAGCACTCCTAAACTACCCGCCCCCGTAGACTAATGCCCGATTGAGAGGAAGGACACCTGTCCTGACAAGTCCGAGAGTGCCGAACCACATAAATGAAAAATTCGTGGAACAAGGATTAGAAATGAATTCCACTTGTTCGAACGTCCCGCTCGACGACCTTCCCGCCCTCTCGATGGCCTTCCCTTCCTCTCGACGGCCTGTCCGTCCTCTCGACGGGCTTTCCGTCTCTCGAGATTCAGATTGTCTTCTCGACGACCTGTGCCGTCTCTCGAAAGTCTTCACGTCCTCTGGACGGCCTGGCCCGCTGGACGGCTGGTCCGTGGGGGGGGACGGCCTGGACGTCCTCTGGACGCCCAGGGTTTAGGCTGGACGGTCTCAGCCCCTACACGGCCGTCCGTCCTCTCGACGGCTGGTCCGCGGGCTGGACGGCCCTGGACGGCCTTCCCGTCCTCTGGACGCCCTGGACGGCCCTGGACGGCCCTGGACGCCCTGTCCGTCCTCTCGACGGCCTTTCCGTCGACGTGAAATGGGTATATAAAGACTGTTTTTAGGGTACTTTCGCCACAGTCTCTCCTGCTCTGACGGTGCTCTCTTGTCTTGGATTGGTTGCAGTCCTTGCTTGCGAGCGCGGGTGCTGGGTAGAGGCTGGTTTGAGGAATAAGGGGGGCGGTTTTTCACTTTGTGGAAGCCAAATTCCTAATTCCTATCATTTTGATTATTTGTTACTTGTTACTGTCACGATGGCTGGTCGAGATTTCTCAAAGAGAAAAGTTGATGATTGGTACACAGGTATTGGAAATGCACCGATGATGGACCCGGATGCAGAATCACCAGAGCCCGTTTCAGAGGCCGTAGTTGCTGAAGGGTCCGTAGCTGCAGAAGGGGCCACAGCTGCTGGGGGGGGCAGAGAGTCTTCGAAGGGGAAAAAAAAAAACGAAGGAGGCACAAGTCTACAAATCCGGAGAAGTGGCCAAGCAAGGGTGCAACGCGAAAATTGCATGAAGTGGCGTTGGATTTTTTTGAGCAGTATTCGATTTCGCAGTTGAACACAACATACGTCTCTCGCGGATTACAGGGAGTGGATGTCATAAAACAAAAGTTCCACCACATGTTTTGGACAACAATGAGCGCGGATGAGTGGCATGAAGACCGCACGAAAGAATGCTTCGATCATTGGTTGGAGTCACAAGTGCAAACGTGTATCTTCAACCTTGCCCAAGTTGCGGAAAAAATAAAAGGCTTTCAGAAGAGTGTAGTGCCCAGACAACAAGCATTGAATTTGTTGCACAAGAAGGTGTATTGGTGGCATGAAGCAATGCGTGGACTGTCTTCAAACAACATCCGTTCCGCTCCGTGGTTTCAACGAAGTCAAAATTTGGCCTTTGGTCAACAGGCTGCAAGAGGAGTGGTTTTTCTTGAACGCGGAGTGGTGGTGGTTCCTTTGTCTGGCCATAGCAAACAAGGGGGGCATAGGAGGGTGCGCAATGTATGTGTTCAAAATTCAAAACATATTCCGGAGAATATGGAATTAGCTGGGAAGTCAGCTTTGCGTGTGGATGAATTGAAGAAGTCCAGGGAGAAGTTGTCCATCGAGGCATTGGTATGTCCATGCGAGCATCCAGGGGTCATCAAATTCTTTGCTATAAATGATATGACCATAGAGTGTTATTCGCAGTGGTGGAATGGCGGTACTCTTGGCGCCATGTTTACACTGGATGAGAAGAACCGAGATCCAGATGAAATTGGAGAGGTGGCTTACGATGCAACTCCACAAACAATGCAAGCCATGAAACGACTCATGGCATATAGACGCAAGCGCACTGAACTTGCGTGGGCAATGATTTGCATTGTGGATGCAGTGCAACAATGCTCTGTATTGCACAACGACATCACACCGGAGAACATTATGCTTCATTTTCCGAATGATGATGGCAGAACCGTGTGGATTGGTCTATGTGATTGGGGAATGGGTAGCCGCATCAACGAAGAAACCCCTTCTCTTTACCAATTCAATTGTCCAAGGAAGTTGCAGGCAACCCGAGCGCAACGTTGGTGGGTGGCTCCTGAGTTGATGTACTTGACTGGAGAGACAGGAACTTCATCATCTCCTACTCGCAGGGTTAAGCCACCGTGTGTTAGTATACACACAGATGGATACTCCATAGGCAAATTGGCTATGAAGGTATGGAAAAAAGATCGCGGAAATCTAGAGATGATTCCAGACCATACGGCATTTGGTGCATTTCAAACCATGTTGGGTGAATTGTGCAAGGTGGAGCCACTACAACGACGCTCGGTGACATATGTCGTGCAACGTCTAAGTGGTACTCCAACGTTTTGGACACCAGCTGTGGATTGCTATCGCGAGGCTCGCAAAGAACAAGACCTTCAAGAAGAGCAGGCGCGCAATGAAGATTAGATAATAGTGTATTACCATATAGTTGCAAAGTTAGTGTTTACTTAGCACATGCGGTTATTATAGTGTAGGCTTGAGGACATACGTAGCAATGTAGCACACTTTGTGGCTTCAATGCATTTTGTACTCATTTTGGTTTATATAAAGATATAAAAGTATTTTACCAAAACATTGAGTTGTAAAGAACTTATTGTCTTTCCTAACTTTACCATTTAAATTGAGTTTAAACAAAAATCTTATATCTTTAGTACTAAAAACTCTGAATTGTACATCATTATAAGAAATTCCAATTAGTTTTGTGCACAATTGTAATTGTCATCATTTTTGTTGCACTTCGTGCCATAAATAAGTAAAAATAGAAAAAACAACTCACAAGATTCTAAATTTTTAGTTTTTTACAAGAGGTCCAAATATCAATAGAGATTTCTAGTCGAACCAATTTTCAATTGGTTATTTTAGTTTTCACACCCGAAACTAATAAACAACCACAAAGACGGGCTTGAAGTCAAATTTCACTATCAAACCAAATTTATATTTTTATTGAAAATCAGCATAATATTTGAATATTTCTCCCCACTCGTAAGAATTTATTTTAAATTTATTTTATTTTTTTCAGCAAAATTAATGGAAAAATGAATTTATTGTGATTTTATAAAGCTAAACGTGGAAATCAAATTTTATCAATTAGAATATGTATCAGAATAACTGGAAACTCTTACCATAAAGTCATAAACGAAGGAATGAATGAAAAACATAGTTTTAGAATTTTAATTTAAATTAAATTTGAAAAAAAAAAAACATACATGAAAAAAACACTAGACTGTCAGATTGTGTTATTTGGATTTTAACACATGGAGTTTTCAATTGCAATAACTCTTTCAAATTTAGACCTCGATTCTTTCGTATTCACAAAAAAAAAATTCAAAAACAATATTGCTCCAAACTCCAGAGGCCTAATTTTCCATAAATCGTAGTGAAAGTTCATTTGAAATTGCAAAGCCCGCATTCAGAAAACTAGTTCTTCCAAGTTTGAATGCTAATATCTTTCAATCTATTCGGTCAAACTTCATGAAATTTTTTCCACGTGATAAAAAACATGTGAAGTACAAGATCTTACGGTTAGATGTTGTAAAAAAACTTTTTTTCCACACGTTGAGGCAAATGCAAGAGAAAAAACAGTTTTGCGTCCCTTTTTGTGTAATGACTTTGGGACTTTAGGGGTAAATAGTTCCATGAGAATGAAAGGAACCTGAGTCATATTTCATATTAATGCTGATTTCAATATGCAAGGTATTGAGCCTCTCAAAAATTTTCATTTGAAAATGTGAAGACCCTATTGTCATTTCAAAAACATTCAACGTCTTCCATGCCTAAGAATGCGCACAAAAGTATTTGCATTTGCTTCTTGTACTATTGGTTCATTACCACCAATTTCTTCGAGTGGACCTTGTCGAGGCACCGGCCCCCTGTAATCACTATCTCCTGGAACCTCACCATCTTCACCTATAGTACCATCGATGGATGCACCATCATCATTGGAATGATTGGATGGTGCACTATCACTTTCGCTGGAGGCCTCATCATTGCGGTTTCGTTGTGGTCGAGCTATAGAAGACAACGTCCGAAGAGGTCGTTGGCCCGTTGCGTCCATAATGCCATCTGTATTGGGCCCTCCCGTTTGAACTTCTCTTAAAAATGGTTGGGAAGCCGCTTCTTCCCTCCTCAGCCTTCTACGTGCTCTAGTATTCACACATTCACTGGTAGTACCTTGTGGTCAGGGACGCTTCCCTCGATTATTGGCATGTACAGGTGGCTGCAGTGAATTCGTATTTCTAGTCACACGTTGTGACACCATACCAGCCAATCGTGTACCTATCGACGAAGTTGGTTCGTGTGGACGAACTTCGGAACTAGACGGCCTTGATGAACTTTGGATTTGTAGATTTTCCAATACTGGCATCTGCCGTTGTGCAACCGAGACTTGATTTGGAGGGGGCATATGTGCTTCTCCACCTTGAGGGGGCCCTTCTCTACGAGTGGTCCTCATGGGCAAGGATGGTGGTACTACTACTTCTTCTTCACGTCCTCTTCCAACGTCAACCCCATCTCTGTCTATTGTGGCATCAATTTGTACATCCATAGGGTTTGGACTTAGTGGTCTCGGTGCCACAACGTCCTCATTTGTATTGCCCCCACTTGGCCCAGCATTCCACATTTGTGGCATTCGTGGTGGACTTCCTTGATGTCCCTCGGAGGCATTGTCATTATTATCCCCCTCTTCAAAGTCAAATACAGATGCATCAATTAGAGGACGCACTCCTCCAAACCCACCAAATCTATCAAACGGTGGCTCATCATCGTCATTGGAACTATCATCTGAATCGTCATCATCTGGATCAGAGCGAACCGAACCACGGTCTAGACCATCAGATTCATCTATCATGGAATCCTCTGACATCATGTTTTCAGTGTACCACCTTGTTGGATTTGCTGCAGCCCTTTCTCTTAGAGTCTTGGAATTGGTATAAATGTAAACCAATTCCTCAGCACGCTCAGATGTCAATCTATTGCGTGATTTGTTGTGGACAAACGAATACATGCTCCAATTGCGTTCACATGACGATGCAGAACACACTTGTGCAAGGATCTTTTTGGCAATCGGTGCAAGTGTACGAGCACCGGCTCCGAGAAGGTCCCACCATTCGTGAGGCTGCAAATTCAAGGTGTTTACATCAGGGAGTCCACTGAAAATGCCTCGCCGATCTCTAAATGCTTGGTACTCAGACAAAGCTGACGCAAATGCTTGATCTCCAACTGCCAATTTGCGCAGAACTCACAATATGGCTTCTCTTGCCTCATCATCATCCATTAGCAAGACTTCGTCAAGTAAAAAGGGATTCAATAGAGCCCCGTCGTAATGCAAATCCGTCCTCAGCATGTCCCAGCGCTTGTAGAAATCATCGATGGCGAAAATTGCATACCGTGGCTCTAATGAAAATGGTGGATCCCTCAAAGATAAAACATGCTTTTCCACCTTTTTCATCACAAGCCATGCCTTGTCCAAGCACGGGTGCTTTCCATCAAACTCTCGAAGAGCGATCAACACGGGCTCCACTATGTGTACAAAGTTTAAACATCTCCTCCAAAATTCATCCGTTCGCACATATCGTTGCACATCATTAGCTTTTCTTTGCTTTTCACTGGATGCCAATCTCCGCGTGTACTCATTCCACTGCGGATCGTGGACTGTTGATTCTACCGCTTCCCTCACCTCCACCAAACGTTCGATCATGAGGAACATGGTTGCAAAGCGTGTTTGAACGGGATTTTTCAAAACGTAATTAGGAGAATGTCGTCGAAAGATTGCAAGTGGCATGTGATGTGTTCGAATGTATTTCACAATTGACTTGGCTTTCTTGACCATACTTGTAATCCAATCTTGTTTTTCCCAATCTTCAAGTAGAAGGTCAAGTGCATGTGCTAAACACCCTTGAAAATATATGTGTGGAAATCTACGCATTAACAGAGCGCCAGCGGCCAATATGTTTGCTGCATTGTCTGTACAAACTTGTACCACGTTCTGTGCCCCTACCTCGTCAATGTAATCACCCATGCAATTAGCTACGTAAGTAGCATCTTTGCATTCGCCTGTTGTGTCTATCGATCCAAGAAATACCTCTCCACTTGTACATGCCAACATGACATTCATCAATGGTCGATGTGTCACATTATCCCATCCATCAGAGCATATTGTAACGCCATACTTGTGGATTGGTGCCCTTGTCTTCTCTGCTACAATTGCTGCCACTTCATCTTTTGTAGATTTTATGAGCTTTGTACGAAGTGCATGGTACGCTGGAGGTTTGTAGCCAACTCTCGATTCCGATGTTGATTTCACTGCATCCAGAAAAGCAGGATGCCTCACTACATTGAATGGTATATTGGCTTCATAGAAAAACTTAGCCCACTTCTTGTCTAGTACTTGCTTGTTTGATGCGTTCATTCCATCTTGTACAGACAATTGCCTCATCGATCGACTGTAGGTCAAATTAGGAATGGGCGCCTCCGATGATCGTACTTGAGAGCTTTGCCCCCCAGTGTTTTCTCCTCCATCATTTGCTGAGATTGAAGCATCAACTTGTTGCTCGCTACGTACTACACTTGGTAGTATCGTTGATGGTGATGTCACTTCCACGTCGCGTCCAGGTCCATGCGAAGCGTCCGTAGGTATATGTCCTCCACAATTCCAAAACATTACCTTCACGGCTGCATTGACTTTAGTGCACGCCCTCACTCCCTGGACGGTGTCGTTTCGTCTGTATCCCAAATGGAAAAGCAACCGATCCTTTCGGTAGCTTAGCAAAGTTTCGCAAAACTTGCAAGCAACTTTTCCATCTGGCCGTAGTGTGTACCAAGGTTCCCACTGTGATCTTCCTCCACCCATTGCTCTTATCTGTCCTCCTCTACCTGCCCCTGCACCAAAAAAAAGATTAGTATTCTGTTTGAAATGTGATGTGGCAACAACACTTGTTGCTCTCACAACAAGTACCACCACAACACACTCTTCTTGGACTTCGCTCTACCGCAATGGTTGTACTCCAACCAAGACATGAAAGGCAAAATCAGCAAGGGAAAGTAATCTTGAATAGGCGGAAGTCCTTAATATACACCTTGAAGCCCTCCCTAAAACCCTAAAACCCTAAACCCTAAACCCAGCTAGACGGACATCCGGCTGATGGGGTAGACCCTAAACCCGCAGCCCGCACCCTAAACCATCCAAGCGGCGATTGTCCCGTCCAGCGATATTCCGATCCAGGGGACGGGACGGATTCCCGTCCTGTGGACGGTTTCCCGTTCAGAGGACGGATACGCGTCCAAGGGACGAATTACCGTCCTGGAGACGAGAATTCCGTCCAGGAGACAACCTCTTCGTCCAGAGACGGGCTCTCCGTCCAGGGGACGGCTTACCGTCCAGGTGACGGATCACCGTCCAGGGGACGGATGGGCTCTCCGTCCAAGAGACGGATGTCCATTCGGCGACGGAATGACCGTCCAGGAGACGGCCCGACGCCGTCACAGACTGGACAGACTTCATCCGCGCCGCGGATGGTCCCGTCAGTATCGGCGACGGGCTCTGACGCGTCCGGACGGACGCGTCATGACATCTGGACATAAAAAGTCAACGTCACGTCCGGATAGACAACCTTGGATTGTACCAACCGTGGTCCATCTGCTAATCTACTGCACCTGCACATCACAACACACAGCACACCAAGACGAGGGACTCCCTCCTATTTTTATACTAAGGTGCGAAGGCCAAGTGCAGAAATCCCAGGCTAGTCGTCTGTCAGTATTCTAATTAGGTGTACGACGACTAGCGAGACTTAGTAACGCCCTTAAACTAGCCGTCTTTTCAACTCGATGGTATCTATTACGTCCGGTCTAGCAAGTACAGAACCTCCATGAAGCTATGTGAGTGTTTCTAACTCCACTCTTAAGTCAGAAAGTTGCACACAGGTTCTAGCAGCATAAATTAATGGTTTAATTGGGTGAATGGTAAACTCAGTGTTCTTTGGCCTTCCAAGCAATGGACACTTTGTTATGTTGATTTTTACCTACTTTAAATACTTCAAAACACTCTAATAGTTAAGAAATAAAGGTTGTTAAGGGTTAGTTAATTGTGATTTAAACTTCTAACTAAAATAAAATTCTACCTAAACTAATTCAAAGAATACAATTTGCCCTTTCCAAAATGGTAAAGCAAGTTGGATTCTGATGTTCCTAATGAAAGTTATGTGTGGATGAAATTCGTACCTAATTCTATCCTAAAAACTTCATCCATCAACTACAAATAGCAAATTAATGTGAAATAAATCTAAATTTCAGGGTTGAAAGGTTAATTAAATTATCTAATGGACTTTTTAGAGAAAACCTAATTTTAACCTATTTTAGGATTTTTCATCCAAAACTAGGTCAAATCTTCATCCACACTTTTATCTTTCAAATTAAAGTAATTTTAAAAGTAAAAGGTGGATTTGGAATCTTCAAAAGATTCTCTAAAAGATTATGGTTTCAAAAGATTCCCTAGTTGGGCCTTGAGAATATTCCTAATTGTTCTTTAATTAATCCTAATTCTAAGTTAGTATTCTAATTTAGTGAATTTTTAGGGTTTTATGGTTTTTATGAGTAAAGTGATTAATTAACTTCTTGTTAAGATAAAAAGTAAAAATTTAGAACTTTTAGGTAAAAACTTTTAAATGGATGAAAATTCCCTTTGGTTGGATGGAATTCCTTCCTTTAATAATTTTCAAGAGAATAAGTAGATAAATTAGGTTTTGACTTTCCCTAATTATTCTAATATTCCCTAAGTTCCTAGATTAAATTAGATTCCTTTTGAGATTCTTTTGGATGAGATTACTATTTCGTTTTCCAAATTAATTCAAAGTTAATCTAATTATTATTTTTTACGATTTAGATAAATTTTCAAAGGTTTTCTAACAATTTAAATTCTACTAGCTATTAGATTCTTAATGGTTAATTTTGTTAGTTTTAATTTTCTAATCTAAATTTTAAAAGAATGAAAGCAAAAGAAAAGATAAAAGTTAAAATTTGAAATCATACCTTGGTGTCGAGGATGTCGATCGTCCCATCATCGCGAAACACCATCATAATTGTCTCCTCGAAATTCTCCATTGTCTTTCATGAATTTGGAAGAAATCTTAGTATTCTTGTTTTTAAAACCTATCTAAAAAGTCCAAGTTTGTTAGTTTTGGCAATTTAAAACTAATCCTTTGATTTTAGGAAATTAAATTAAATGATAATTTTAATTCAATTTTCCCAAGCTTTCAATGAATAGTAGTTTTATTCATTTGCCAATTGTTTAATAGTTTTAGTTTAATATTCCAAAGATATTAGTTGTCTTTTGTTTTTATCTATTTGGCTTATTAGGCCTAATAAAACAAAACACTAAATAACAATTTAGGCCAACTAATACGTTTGGAATCCTAATTAATGACTACCAAACAATTAAGTGAATAGTAAATGGAATGAAATCTAACAATAAGGCCAATATGAATAGTGAGATTCCTTTCTTTAATCGTTTTTTAATACGTTAGTTCTCTCACGTGTTTAAATTCAACTCCTTCTTATTCTTCTCCCTCCCTCCTAATTCTCTTCATTTGTTTCTTGAGTGATGTTGGGATGTTTTGGTGAGAGACTTTACAAGTATGCAATTCAAATTTTGCTATCACTAGTCCAATGATGCTTATATCGAAAGAACTCACGAACTCTCAATGTTTAGATTTTGAAAAGGGAATGTAATGGAAGCTTTGCAAGTCAATTTTGAACATTCTGTCACATACCTTACTCGCCCAGTCCTTGCTGTGAAGGCTTGATCGTTCCTTGCTTGATCACCTCCTGCTGTGAATGCTTGATCGCCTCCTCGCTGTCTTGTTGGCGCATCCACGTGGCGCCTCGGGGTTGGCCGTCACCCTCGTTCCGTTCTCAGCTGGTCACAACCGTTCCCGTCGTTCCCAACTGCTCCCCGATTTAGTCTTCACCGTTTCCGATTGCTCCTGGGGTCTCGTCCTCAACGATTTTTGACTGCGCCTGGCTCTGTGGTGCCTCCACGTGGCGCCTCGGCACTGGCTGCAACCCTTTTCCGTTCCCGGCTGGTTACACCCGTTCCCTTGTTCCCGACTGCTCCCTGCTTGGGCTGTCCCGCCTTGTGCTGTTCCGCCTTGGGCTGTCCCGAACTTGGGCTGTCTCGTCCTTGGGCTGTTCCGACCTTGATTAAATCCTCCTCTGATTTTTGGTTATTTAAGAAAAAGGGCCAACCCACCTTTTCTTTAGAAATAAGAACCAACCAAAAGAAAGAAAGCAACAATATGAAAAAATAATTCTTTTGGAGGAGAATTATGTCAACTAAATTTAAAAAAAATAAAGAAGCTTCAAAGTAAAGGTAAAACAATTAACAACAAAACCCCATTAATTTGGAAGGTTCAATACCTTCACACTTACACAAACAAAAGAGAAATAATTCAAAAGCTTTAGCCCTTAAATAAGTTTCAAAAGAACCTTATTCCGTTGATTCCTTTGGTTCAAAGCTTCGCCATGTGGTTTAAATTCACGATTAGATGGTCAATTTAAAAGTAAATTTTAACCTTTAGAATCAAAGCTCCGCCGTGCGGGAGCAACCCCAGGAATTGACGGTTAAATCAAAGTTTTCAAGTACCCGTTTCCAGGTTTCAAAGTCAAAGCTCCGCCGTGTGGGAGCAACCCCAGGAAATAACTGACAACTTAAGTTTTCAAGTACCCGTTTCCAGGTTTCAAAGTCAAAGCTCCGCCGTGTGGGAGCAACCCCAGGAAATAACTGACAACTTAAGTTTCAAGTACCCGTTTCCAGGTTTCAAAGTCAAAGCTCCGCCGTGTGGGAGCAACCCCAGGAATAACCAGTATTCAAGGATCCAAACTAGTATTTTGGAACTTAATTTTTAAAGGAGGTACACATGACAGTGTTTAACCGAACATTAAAAACTAATTTCCAAAATTCAAAGCAAAGTTTTAAGTTTAATCACTAAAGGAGGTACACATGACAATGTTTAACCGAACATTAGCAACTATTCAAACCAAACACCCGTTATACAACGAGTTTTGGCACGTGGTGATTCTTAAACCCTTTTGGCAAAGTCCAGCCTTGCCGCTTTAAAGTTTTAAGTTCACAAACTAGTATCAATTCGCACAAATGGTTGGTTAGTATCCAAAAGAACAATAAAATCAAAGTAGAGTTTGGGAACTACTCCCACAACCCCCAAAAATGTCAAAGTTTTGGGGCTTGAAGCCTCCAAATTCAACAAGAAAAGAAAACAAAGCTTTGAAGGGGCCCTCCGGACCTTCAAAGTACAAGAGGATAGAAGAAAATAGAAGAACTAGCCAAAATTTGGCTTTAAAAAGTGCTCCGACAAGTGTCGGTAGCACGACAAGAGCAACAACAAGAATGAAACAAAGAATGAGGGCCACGAACAACCTCGAGGAAGGGCCTTACATACTCGCTCCCGGCCCCCCCCCCGGTAAGTTGTTCGTAAATTATCTTTTACTTTCAATCTAGATATTTTGCTAAACTACCTAAACGTATTTTCAAAATAATCTTTGTTTAATGGGAAGGAAGGTTCTCAAGCGAGTTCCTTCTAGGCCCTAAATGGCCTTAGAATCTTTTCCCAAATCAAATATTTGATTTTCCCAAAGATATTTTGAAAACCTACCTAATTAACCAAGATATTTTGTGTTTTAATCTAGGGTTAGTTCTAAATTGGCTTTCTTCAGTCCAAAAGATGGCTTCTTACGCAAGACAAGTATCTTGGGCAAATCCAATCTTCGATTTTACAAGAGATATTTGCAAAATCAACCCAGATTAATCAAAAATTACCTTTTAAAAGTCAAACTAAGGGCTGACCCTCTCTATCTTTTGAGGGACAACTCGAAACTGAAAACAAACTGCGCCATCGCGTTCAGAAGACCCCAATTAGCCTAAGGGGCCCCTTACCCCTACCTCTCCAACCGTTTTAAAGCGCAAATTTGAGTCACGGTAACTCAGAACAAAAGTTAAAAAGCTAACTTTTGGAGTTTGCGTCTTTTGATGAAACTGTCGATCCTGGGTGGTTTAGAATATTCGTGGGAGTAAGAATTGACCCTTGAAACGCTCCATTCGGACACTATTAGCTCCTGGTTCGCCGGTCAACCCGCCGCCAAGTTGTAAATTCTTGTAAAATTCGCTGTCGGTCCTAATTCTGGTACTTGGGAATGTCGGAATGTCTTCAAACTTGACAGGGCTCTTTATTGGCACACAAAACACTATCCTAATTTTTAGTGAGATTTTACCGCAACATTGGTAATTTCTAGGAATTTACGAATGCAGTTTTAAGCGGTTGACTTCCCATGGAGTCATCGTGGAGTTTTGTAAAATCCCGAAACTTTTGGGCAATCTTCTACAAGATGTCCATCAACTAAGGGCAAAACCAAATCTCCAATAAGAATGCTATTTTTAGCAATTCTTTAATAATTTCCACCCGGGGGGGAAATTATTCTTGATACCGGGGGAATCTTGGATGATCGGGCTTCTATTTGACCTCCTGGCATGCTTTGACCTAGAAAAGCACCTCTCTGTATGTTCCAATCATCATTTCCTCCATCTTGATCTCTGAATGAATGTATTTCTCAAAATTACCTACAAACAATAAATCTAACTCTTTCGAGTTTGATTTGGACTGACTCGGACTAGACTCTAACTTTTAACCAGTTTGTTACATGTATACTTATAGCTGTTGTATTACATGAACAAGACACTAGGACTGGTTAACTCTCAAATTCTCACATCGCTCGGAATTACTTGATTTAACTACTTATTTATACTAATAAGACCTAAAATTAGTGAAAATGTAACGTCTTACGTATTTCACGCATTTAAGGCCATGACATACCCCTTTGGTAGGGACTTCTACCAAAACCCACAATAATTGTATTTTTATATGTTTTTTCCTATTTTTCACTTAAAAATTAACTAAAAATCGCGAAAAAATAAGTTCAGAGTTCCAAGTGCCAACTTGAGGGCTCACAAGCTAGCTGTCTTTTCAACTCGATGGTATCTATTACGTCCAGTCTAGCCAGTACAGAACCTCCCTGAAGCTAGCCGTCTTTTCAACTCTATGGTATCTATTACGTCCGGTCTAGCCAGTACGGAAACGCCCTCAAAAGAGCCGTCTTTTCAACTCGATGGTGTCTATTACGTCCGGTCTGGTGAGTCATAAGAGAATCCCCCCAACTAGCTGTCTTTTCAGCATCTCAGGCATATATTACATCCAGTCTAACGGCATTGGATTCAATCGGGGAGTTGAGTTCAACTTCCCCTTGAAGCTATCTTCTGACAAGCGGGTGAGGCATGGGTCATATGCCAACATCAACCCTGACCTGACATCCTAAGAAGTATAGCTGAAAACAAATCTAAACAAAGTGTTGGCTAGCGGTTAAGCTTTTCTTTTTACGTCAGATGTAGATTTCCACGTGAGTTCATTACCCCGCGACTACCTAAGAACTAACAACCAAGTGGCTCTGAGTGACGTGTTTTAGGACCCTACGGATCAGTGAAGTTAAAAGTAACTCTAAGAATTCTGGGATTCTTGCCAAGGACCATTTTACGTTAGCATCGGTTATCTCGCGCAATAACCTATGTTTCACAACCAAAAAATCCTAGTTTTGGGGAATTCGAAGATCCCCCGGGCTTGGCTGACCAGAGGCCTTTCATTTTACACCAACTGCACCTATCTACGGAGACAATCCACAATCGGCAACCAATAGTGACAAAGTAACCTAGTATCCTAGTGACTTAGTGATTCAGTGACTTGGTGATGGGTTGGAAGATTTTTTAGGGTTTTTATGGGTTTTTTTCTAGCTCTTCAATTTATCTTCCCTAAATTGACTAACTATTGATTTTTTTGGGCTTACGTGCGGAGGCCTAAAATGGCTTTTACATCCTATCTAACCTACGACTTGACTCTTAAGTCAAAGAAGAGAACTGAGAGCCTCTAGCGGCCCTCAGTAATTATAACCGACGGGGCTTTAAATGCCCTGACACCAATGGAGAAGCGTGTTGAGGAGGGTGATGGATGACAGAGTGATTACTTGAGTAGGTGGTCGTCCATGGGACGTGTTGATTTCCTCTGGCAACTCAATCGTCTCTAGATTGTGAAGGTCGTCTTGCAGCGTGCTAGGGGTGCGGCGCACTTCGTACGGTACGGCCTCTACGTATTCCATCGCCGTCGAGCCGTGATTTGCTGGTATCTCCAGCTGGCTGTCATAAATGCCTAAAACCCCATCGTCTTGGAGTTGGCACCCTGGAGGAAAATCTCTCACGGCAACGAGGTTCGTGGATACGGGCTGGGTGGCCGGGCCAGGGTCAGCCGCCTGAATTGGCTGACTCCAAAGGTGGTCTTCTGGATCCTCCCCGAAGAGTGTTGCGGATGCCCGTTGTGCTGGCGGCGAGGTTCGTGGTTCTGCTAGACGTTGCGGGCCGGACCAAGTGGCACAAAATTGGAATTCATATGGCGTCCAACAAAGAGGGCACGTTGCCCGTGATGGCTGAGCTTGTATTGTTGGCACTAGCTCCATGGAATCGGAAGGAGGCGTCTCGACTTGCGTTTCCTGAGGTAGTGCCGTATGAGGAGTGCCTTCCGAACTGGGACTGTTGGCGGGGGTAGGGCTGATCTCTGATGACGGTTCGATGTCCGTCGCAGGTTCTTGACTTTTCGTAACATGAGTCATGGGGCTGAAACTAGAGTCGGAAGAAGGCGTGTCGCCATTGGCGTGGACGATGGCGGATGGATCTCCCGTGTCTCCCTCCAGGACGTAGACCGTTGGTGTTTCCATGACGACGTAAGCATCGTCTCCCGAGTAGGGGTGCTCCAAGAGCCATTTCTCGAGAGACCCATCGTCTTCGAACCCGTAGAGTCCCGGGCCTTTGCACTTGAGCTGGCTCAAGCTAGCGGTGGGCTTGGCTTGGATCGCTTGGACTGTCGATAGTCCCAGTTCTTGGACCCCTAGAAAGGCCGGGGTGTTGGAGACTATGGCAATCATGGTCCTTGCATTCTTGGGATCGTAGGTGAACGTGGGGCGCTTCTCCGCCCAATTGACAATGCCTCCACACTGGCGGAGGAAGCCCCTACCTAGGAGTAGAGGGTATGAGGTGCTGGCTTCTTCTTCGAGTTGGAGGACCTCAAAGGTGAGTATGTAATCCACTCCTCCAGTTTGAACTCTGAGGTCCTTGATTCGTCCCAGAGTTGGGACCGATCTCTGATCTGCACATTTGAGAGTGACCAACGAGGGGTGCGTGATTTCTAGACCTAATTTGCGCATGGTGAAAGCGGGCATGATGTTGACACCGCTTCCATCATCCACTAGCGTCTTTGGTATGACCTTGTCCACAATCTCTACCTCTATCTCGACAAGCTCGAAGCTCTCTCTAGGTTCTTTTAGGCCTAGTTTGGGTTCTCCCGCCAAGGGTTCTGATTCCTTGATGTCGGGACTTGGGTCCCCTAGAAATGGAAGTGACCCCACTTGATTGACTGGACCAACTACCTTGGAACCTCGAGGGATGGTGGCTCCTTCCTTCAATTGCTTGCGTAGAGTTGGGGCAGTGTTGATTAGCTGACCGAAGGATATATTTGCTTTTACTTTGGCCAGGTCCTCCCACAGATCGTATGGCTGAGAAGGGTTACTGCCCTTCTTTGGTCGTGAGCGCAATCTTGGGCTGGTTGGATGGAATGGAGTTCCCGTTTGAACAAACTGGAATTCATCCTCATCCATCTCGGTCAAAGTTGGCAGATTCTCTTGGAATCGTACCTCCTTGGCAGTTTCCTTCAAAGTGCTCTGCAGGTCGGAGAACTGAGGGGAATCTTGGGACGAGTGCAAATGCATACTACTATGCGAGCTAGAATCCGGTGAGCTAACTATTTCTAGTTCAGGTGGGGGAGGGCTAGTCTTCGCCCCTCCTCGAGTGACCACCAAGGCAGGTAGGGACTTGCAAACGGCCTCAGTCTCCGCGGTGTCTATAGCTACGAAAAGCGTATTCTGAAATTCGTTGGTTTTAGCTGGGTTAGACATGGTAACAAACCTAACATCCTGGGTGGTGGAGGTTGGGCCTAATGGAACAACCCCTTGGTTGGTTTGGACTGCGGGTGGTGCGGCTTGGGTTTGGCGATGATTGGTGCGATTGTAATATATGTTTGGCGGACCGGTCGTATCGTGAGGCTCCGTAAAGCGGACGCCCTTGAGGTTGTCTTGGGCTTGTTTGGCGTAGTCGGCCTTCGGGAATTCCAATGGAATAACCCTATCCGTGACTTGGCAGCGAACCGTGGGGTGGTAATCCCCACAGCGTTCGCAAACCACATTGTTTTCTACCCAGCATTGGCCAAGGCCGTGTGTTCTCTTACACACCGCGCAATAGGACATGAGGGGCCTATCAAACGAATTGGTGTTACGTACCTGAGCTTGGGCGTTAGGGTGTCAGTAAGGTTGTCCCGGCCCTCGAGGTCGTGATCGAGGCGGGTTGTCTTTGAGCAGGGGGCAAAACGGGGGCGTGTGGTTGGGCTGGCCGCAGTGGTTGCACCAAACTCCCGTGGAATGAAATCCTGATTCATGATATCGGGGCGGGGCCTGTTGCCCCTGTCCTTTGATGAGGCACGCCATTTGCTCGGTCAGTTCGCGTACTGCCCGGGCCATGTCATTGGATGCCTGCCGCATTTCTGTCCTAATTTGTTCAACAGGCGCGGTTAGCATTAACATTGG
Organism: Rhytidiadelphus loreus; assembly: GCA_947034895.1. Lineage (NCBI taxonomy): Eukaryota > Viridiplantae > Streptophyta > Bryopsida > Hypnales > Hylocomiaceae > Rhytidiadelphus > Rhytidiadelphus loreus. The sequence continues at coordinate 46,483,293 of OX344761.1, read as the reverse complement.
TTCCTGCGAGGACAAGGGGGTCAGATGTAAGCTGTCCCGCTGAGTGGGAGACGAGCGATATGGTGCTAGGGCGGGCTCTTGGTGATGTATGGGAATGAAGGCTGGTATTGGGTCGTGCTCCCGACGAATCATTCGTTCGTTTTCTTTGTCAATGATCTTGATCTCTAGCGCAGCGCGGATGGCGTCGTCCAAGGTTATGGGACGTCGGGACAAGATCTCCCGGATAGTTGAAGCCGAGTCGACTCCTTAGATAAAGTAGTGTCGTATGGTGCCGTCGTTTAGAAGGCCCCCTACGTAGCGGGTGCAGACTATCTGGAACCGTCGAATATATGAGGTGAGGTCCTCCGTGGCCCCCCGTCGGATGCTGGTCAGAGCGGACAACGCCTGCTGTTGGCCTGTCGCTGGTCGGAAGTAACGTAGGAATGACGCTTGCAGTTGTCTCCACGAAGTGAAGACCCCTACATCGTGGGATCGATACCAAGAGTAGGCGGTCCCAGTCAAGGTATTCGGAAACCAGATCAAGTAATATCCTGGATCGGTGATGAGGTTAGAGATGAGAATCTCTTCGAACCGCTCCACGTGGGCAGCTGGATCGTCGTCCCGAGATCTAGAGAACTTGGATAAGTGATGGGGGACGGAGATCTCTCTTAGCCCATGAGGTACTAAGATAGGTAGACCCCGTGGCAACATCATAGGGTCTACTTTGGGTATGGCAGGTGGTTCTTCTCCCACTTCTGGTGCTCCTGGAGCCATAGGCGGCATCCTGGCTTCGCGGTCGCCCATCTCTTCTGATGGATCAGGTGAGCTGACTCGCTCGAAAGAGTCAGGGGAACTAGCCCCTTCGTGTGTTGATGAGGCAGGGGAACTTGGTGGTGGTGGTCGGGCAGAACTCCCTCCCCCTCCCTTTGGTCGTAGCACCCTACCAGATTGTGGTGTGGTGGAGACTTTTGGTGGCATCTAACTCGGATGTCCTGATAATATGCCAAGCGAGGACATATATATAGAAAAGAGTGTTTACAGTGATAGAAGTTGGCCAACTAGTGGTCCACGCTCTAGTCCTAGACTAGCTCTATCACTTGATCCACACAGACCAACGTGGTGACAATCTCCGCCGCCGTTGGTCGAACCTCAAAGAAGTACGGGGCTTGTGCAACCTCGATTCTTGCCGTGGCCGATGAATGTTGCTCCCACGTGGCTGCGTTAGTAAAGAAGGTTGCGTCCTTGAGTCGTTTGGAACGGCTCCTCTTCCCACGGCTAGGGTACTCGTAGTGTATTAGATGGTAGCGAGGGTGATGGATCCCCTCGTCCCCAGGTAGTTGGAAGTTGGAGACTTTGAAGTCTTCTGCGTCCTGACAGGGTTCACAAGCGGTAGCGTACTCGGTGATGTATCGGAGCTGATCTGCCGTATCCAAGGTGGACGGTGTCAGTATGGTGGAGATACCGCGGCAACACTCCAACGTGAGATGGCTGGCTCCGTTGTGCCACGCACGGAAGTCCTCAGACTGTGAGTATGGGTTGTCGAGAAACCGATCGAAGTCCCCGACTGGCTGGTTGAAGCGGAAATATTGGTCTGCGTCGTCCCCAAGTGGGCTTGGTGCGGCGTATCGGATGTCTAGAACATCATATTCATTAAAATGGGAGTTTTCCAATGAAATGGGAGTTCTACGAGCTTCATAAACTAAGAATGCAAGAACAATTTCATACCCACCGCCACAAGAGAATGAGCTTTTAATAGACAAACATAGACAATATGTCTAGAAGTAAAATCATAATGACAATGTATTGAGTATTATGGAAGGTAGAACATGATGCTATCTGTATATACTATGAATGCGATACGATGATGCTAACTCCACACGCTATGACTGTGACCTACTCCTCAATATTTGCATTGCCTTCAATATTTCTGGCCCTCGACTATATCCTGTACTCCTAGCAGATAATTGTTGCGCAATCTCTCGCCGTTGTTTCTTTAAGGACCTCAGCTCCCAAGCATCCCACGTAGGAGTCCTATAATGAAGAGGAGGCAATCCATCATTTCTTTTGCATTGCCGTTTTACGATATCCAAAGATGACAGACGAGGCAGTGCGTCTTCAGTTGTTGCATTCCGCTTCTCCAATTCTATACTCTTTACGCCTTTGGAAGTGTTGCCCGTGATGGCAATAGATTTAGGCATTGAATTCTCCACTTCAGCTATTGCATTCCGTTTCTCCAATGGTATACTCTTCATGCCTTTGGAAGTGTTGTCCAACATGGCAACAGATATAGGCATTGAATCCTCCACCTACCAAAACCAAGAAAATAAGAGATTCATTATCCACAATGATTACAATGCGAACCATAAATACAGACACAATTGCAGAAACATTTCACTCAATCACTGATAACACACCTCCATGAAGGCCACCACACCCGCTTCTTCAGCGTAGAGCTTCCTTTGTGTTTCGAAATTGACAACAGGCTGATCCCTTGTTGTTTGTGAACGACATTTTAGAGGAGATGGAGAGTGCATTACTTTGGGGCGCTTCCCTCCATTGGGAGGACTATCAACAACGCCATCGTCTATGTCCATCATTGAAAAATCCATTGTCGACTGTGTAGTGGCCTCGGAGTACATGACATGCCGAATCACTGGGGCCACAGCATTCCTAAACTCCTGGGCACAACACAAAAATAATCCAGTGTAAATATGAATGATGAATTTCATTTTATTTTATTTGACAATAATAATTACATTTTAAGGCATACCGTCTCACCACAACTACGTTGTCTACAAATTTCTAGATTTCCTATAGACATCGTTCCGGAGGTGGACAAGGACGGAAATAGATGTCTTCTTTGGTGAGCTCCTTGCGCTTCGTTGCGCACGTCGTGCGTGGTTCCATCAAAGGAATGACACGCCCGAAATCATCCACTTTCCGTTTAGTATGAAGTCTATTGGAGACCGCGAGCGCCCTCTGAAGTTCCCTGTACATGGATTGGTCGAGATGATGCTTGAGGTGAATCCCCCCAAAAGCATTGTCTCTATGGAAAGAAAAAAATTCCCACGGCCTCTCTACATGCAGTCTCCTAATCCAAGGCAGGAGTTCAAATATGAGAACCCCGTCTCTCGACCCCTTTCCGACAAAACACCAGGAGTCTAGGAGCACTACGTTGGAGGGATCATTCATGAAGTGTTTCTCGGGGCTGTTGTCCACTATTATAGTATTCTCCGGCGTGAAGATGGACCCCTTTAGTTTGTACAACTTCTCCAATGGCTTGAGAAACAGGTCCTTGCGCGATCCCCTCAACCTGTAGTTCTTTAGCATGCCATTCCCGTCTCTGGATTTCATGACGGTACATTGTTCTTGGCCTAGGACACCGAAGGGGGGCGTCAGGCCGTGGAAGAGAAAATCAACAGCGAGCTGGGCGTACCATTGATCCATGGAGCTCCAGATTACGACGTTCGCGAAGGAGGTCAACTCCCGCACGAACCTTCTGACATGGGGTCGGAAAGTGACCCTTTCCATCGGGAAGATGAACCTCTCCGCTCTCGGGACTACTTCATAAAGAGAGCACACTCTCCTCTCTTTTATGTGATATCTCATATCATCACAAAAGCAAAGAAGTCCATTCAGATCCAGAACGACGTTCAGCCACTTCTTATTGAATCTGGATGTGAACGGACTACGAATATGCACATCCGCCACAATTTCACCTACGACTCCCTCACTGGTCCCCTACTCATAAGGAACAGAGACACATCCAAAATTACATCGGGTCAAACTCAATTGCGAAGGGTACACCGAAGTGGGATATAACAAACCGCAGAACACATCGATAAGGCGAACAGAAAATCATTATTCTGATGTTCGAGCTGCGGTCAACCAACACAACACCCATAGCACTCAAACATGGCAAAGTACATACCGCATCTTCCAGCGAAGCATTTCGAGGAGACATTTGAGGATCATCTTGTTCACCGCAAGGAACATCACCAATCGAAACCTCTGCCACTTTAGGTATGACTTCGAGCACCTCCACAACCTCAGTGATGACTTCGAGAACCTCTGCATCATGTTGAGGGAGAGGATCATCTTGAACCTGATCAACCGCAGGACGCGATGGAGACTCCTTTGGTGGAGAATAATCCACAACAGGCCCAAGACATGAGGCACCAAAGTCGAGACATTCAAACCCTGCGACTGTGGAAATTGAACACGACAATACTGCGGTAAGAAAGAGAATATATTACAATGTCTCACGATGGGAGAAAATGATACAAGATGCGTGGGGTCGGCTTATCCTAGTACTAACTACAAGTGTCAGTGCTAGCGAAACTAATATACGCACAGCGGAAGGAGCTTCAACTCGAGCCGAGTTGAAATACATGCTAAGAGAGTCACGAGGAACAACCTGGAAGAGCATCAGTCACAGGGTTCTGTGACTGCTCCGCATGTACCCCTTCCGCCGGCAACCTGTCCACTACATCCTCGGTCTCAGGATCGAATGGGATGTCGGCTGAGTCCTCTGCCATGTCCGGCTGACCTTCTTGATCCTGCTCTGCCGCATCATCTTCGACCTCGACCTCTTGCTCCTGCTCTGCCGCATCATCCTCGACCTCTTGCTCCTGCTCTACTGCATCATCCTCGACCTCTTGATCCTGCTCTGCCGCATCATCTTCTGCGTCTGTAGCGGCGGAGGATGGAGTTGGCGTTGTCAACACACCCTCGGAAGCCGTCGTATTATGTGACGGATTCGGGGACAACGTCGACTGCTTCCTTGCACTATCGGCTGAATTGTGAGGCCGGTTGCCGAGCATGAGCCGGGAAGATGTCTCAACCGGAGACATTTGTTGCAATGGCGTAACCGCCAGCATAAGCTCCGGGTGGATCTGCCTGACGGTTGAAACCATCAACTGCGGGAGGGTGGTGACGATGTCCTTAAAGAACTGCATGTTATCCTCTCTGGCCCTTCTGTTCTCCTCCCGCATCTCCTCCCTCGCAAGACAGTTTTCCTCCCGTATCTCATCATACACCGATTTTTGGTTATCAGTGACTGATGGAGGCTCGGGATTCTTCCTCTTCTTGGACATGCGCCTACTGGATACCGGGGTCCCCTCCGGCTGAGAGGAAAGAGGGGTCATATGCCTCTGCGCCGAGGTGTCCAATGATCCTCTCATGTCGCTAGAGGCGGGGACCCCCTCCGACAACCCCGTCCCCTGGGGAAGCAAATCACCAATTATTTCGGCTGCCGGATCTTTCCATTCCTCTTCCTTCTCGATGTTGTCGCCTTCATCCTCACCAAGGTTGATGGCGACATCTCTTCGAGATCCCTGGATGGCGGCTTCTTCGGCATCCGTCATCCTCTCCTTGCCTTTGGCAGAACTGGAAGCACCCTTGCTAAACCTCCTTGGATGAAGTCTTTGATCCACGAGGTAACTTGAATCAAGGAAGTCATCCTTGTCAAGGTACTCGGATGCCAACGCCAACTGCAGGAACTTCGGATTGTACTTGGAGTCGCCAATGATGTAGTGCTCCAAGGACAGCATCTGTTAATTAACACGAAACGATGAGGTCAAAGGACTTTCAACTCGACTCGAGATGAAAGGGATTTACAAAGCAACTACGCAATTCAACTCGCATCGAGATAAATGACCAAACTGGTCATAGGAAACTTACCAAGGCCGCGCATATTATTTTCCCCCCAGCGAAAATGGAGAGAACATTCTCCTGAGGCCCAGCAAACAGACTCAACACCTGCAAATAAAAATCCATGCGCAATTCGGTGTTGTAGATTCTGTAATCCAAGTCGTTAGTTGACCTTGACCTGGAATACCGTCCGTCTGGGAGGGCCTCAAATTTCTTGGGAATCTTCTTGCTCAACCTTACCCCCTTCTTGATCAAGAAGATCATGTGCACGGACTCCTTCGCCTTATTTGATTTTTCGGGGGCATTGCGAATGCGCTCCCATACTGAAGGAACGTACTCAGCAAAATGTACTGTGTACGCTTCGCCGTATGCTGAGGTCCGGATGTGCGACCTCAGATCGACCTGAAGGTCCATCTCTCCGCAGATCCACAACCATACATTCGGGTCCTTGACCGTGGGCTGGTCCATCGTCGACAGAATATCCATAAAAGGCTCGAAGTAGAGATCTTTGTCCTTTGTCCTCTCCCGATTGATGGTTCCAGGGATGTTGCGAAAGTCCATGACTGCCAACTTCAGACTTTGGCCGACTTCCTCCTCCCACACATTTGTATCCCAGCCCACCAGCTCGTCGTCCTTCATGTTATAAGGCCGATAGAAGGCTCTCCCCTCGGGCTTGACGAACTTGCCCTTGCTGCCCATGAAAATCTTGAAGAACTGGGCGGCCATCGGGGAGAGCTCTTCAATGCTCTTATTTTTATTACAAGGCATTTTCGCTAGGGAGTAGAATTCATCAGGCGGACCTGAAATGAGCGTGTTCTTCGTGGCCTTCGTTACATTGTACACCCTCTTGAAATCCTTCCACTTGTCTCTGCGAAAACTGCCCTCGTTATTGTACAGACTCAAACTTTTTCTAAGGAAAAAGATTTGCCTCCGGATGATCTGTTTCCTCTTGCACCGCTCGAGCCACTCCTTGGCTGTATAGCAGTCCTCCAGAACCCCGGTGGACTTCTTCATCGTCACTTTCGGATGCGCCAAGTCTCTGTTCGGGGTCCTGCCGAGGAGATGCAAAGCCAACCTTTTCAAATCCCCCTCGCTGCAGTTCCCGAGCCACTTGAAAAACTCCCGGGACATGACCCCATCTCGTTCTTGATCCCATCCCTTGGTCTGCCTGAACTTCAGCAAGGTGTCGGGATCTGTGAGCTGCCCCTGCGAATTCATGGATATGACCTCGCTCCAAAGGTCATACACTTCCTTTGACGTGGTGATGATCTTGAGTTCGTTATGGATGTCGAGGTCCTTTTCCTTCTTCCTGCTCAATGCTCCTTGGGACTTCTTCACATCTATCATAGCGAACCTGAGTCTCACTGCGTCCGTGAAATCCTACACGTTCATCCAGAGAAATACCATCAGTCTGCGTCCAATCAACTCGAGCCGAGTTAAATGCTAGCACTAGGTTGATAAGTCATATATTTATAGCAACCAAGAATTTCAACATCAGTTTATGGGGCAAACGAATCGACTGAAATGATTTACACAGGGTTTTAATGATTCAAACATTATGATCACAGGATATGTTCAACTCGACCCGAGTTGAATTGCATGGCTTACCCTGAACCGCTTTTGGTTATTCATGTCCTTGATTGACTTGCGAGGCCTATCTGCGGCCCTGCCCAACTCTGTAGGCTCTTTGTCAGGAGGAGGGCAACCCATCTTCTCCCAGACAAAACAGGCTCCCATGATGTTGGTGGCCCACGTTGGCATGAAATTCTGGAAATGATTCACCCAGTTGTAGTAAGCGGAGATTTTCCTGATGACGTGATCGTCCTTGTTCCACACCACGAAACACTCCCACGACTTAAACTTTTCTGCTTTTGTTTTTATTGCGGGCATCCGCTGCATGCGTTTCGATGCAGCTACGGTGTGTTGCCCATTCACCATCCAGAAGTGCATATCTTTGATTTCTTCAAAGGTCTGCGGCTTGCTCCTCAGGTTCTGGGGCATGACGCACAACGTCATCTTCTTGTCGGGGTCAGGCATGTTTAACAAGAAATTGAGAGACCTCATAATTCCCTGCTCCTCAAGGCTTCGGATATTCAAGTTCTCGGGTGGTGTCTCCAACTGCTCCAGCGGAATGACGAACTTCATTCCGATTGCTGGCACGTACGAGTCAGTGCACTCTTTCCAGTAGGCCTCATATGTCCGGTTAGAGTCCTCATAGTCTATTTCCTTGACATCCCCACCCAGGTCCTTCGGAATGTCTGTGAGGTCAGACACCATACTCTCTTCACGTTGTTGAGATGTCCCGGCTTTGGCTGTGCCCTTGGTGGCAGCTCTCTTGCTTGCTGACGGAGGGGTCGGTGTCGGGTTTCCTCTGGCAAACTTCTCAGTTTGCTTCAGCCTCGTGTGACTCCTCCCGGTTCCTGGGGTCCCGATTGCCAGTGAACTGGTACTGGGGTTCTGACTGTTGTAGTCCCTGACCATAGAGGTTGGTCTCATGTCCTTCTTCTTTTGCATAAGAAGTACGTGACCCCTATCGAAGTCCAGCTTCAGATGGTTCAGCCGAGACAGGAGAGTTTTTGGTGCTAGGGGTGCGCCGTTAGTTGCCACCCACTTTTTCTGGTCGATGGCGGTTTGGATTGGTGCTATGAGGTCCTCATAGTCCGTATCCATCAGACTCCGGAGATACTCCGAGATGCTGAAGATTGTCTTGCGCGCATCGACCTTGTAGGAGAAAATGTAGGGTTTCTCCTGGTCGGGGTCCAACGTCTCACAGGATACGAAAATCACTCCACCTGGTCCACTAGAGAACTCTGTTATGGACTCCGTGAGAGATACCGGTAGGGTGGCCTCGGACCTTCTGAACTTTGTCCTGAAAGCCAAATGATTAGTCATGGGCACTAGGACCACGGTCCAGTACTCCACTTCATGGGGATCCTGCCACTCCCAGCACTCTCCCAGAATCGTGTCATCGATGAGATCTTCGACTTGTTCCGGGGGGATATCGTACTTCTTGTATGTTGCTTGGAGCTTTGATTTTTGGCCTTCCATGTCTGCAATTTTACCAACGATTATTATGTCAGTTGCAGTATATTTAACTCAACTCGAGTTGAATTTCTCGACTTACGTGGTTCTCGGTACTTATATATTGTCTTTTTTCATGTTTTATTATCTTGTTTATCTTGTATTTTATTCGGATTTGTACTTTCAACTCGGCTCGAATTGAAAGTTGCTGTGAATGTTTGTTTTTGTCTTCATGAATTCGTGTACGCTGATAGATATTGTGGTCTTGATGACTTTGGAATGCAGTTTGTCGTCTTAATTCAACTCGACTCGAGTTGAATTACCACGAATTGCGTGGGTGCCATAGTTTTCTTTCATGTTTTCTGTTATTTATCTCGAACCGAGTTGAATTGAGTCGTTAATGTTTCTTTTTTTTGGTTTAATCTACCTCTTTTTAGTATTTATTTTTTATTTTGTCAATTTCCTATGACAAACGTCCTCTATTTATCCATTTATTTATTTAAAGAGGCCGATATCTCAATTATTTGTGCCATTCAACTCGGCTCGAGTTGAATTTCAGTGAAGGGTTTGCTTTTTTGGGGGGTTCTATCGAGTTGAAATGACATCGAGTTGAAATGACATCGAGTTGAAATTACATGGACAACTACCAATCCTGCAGCTTTGTCGAAACTGAACAGCATGGAACTGAAAATTCAAACAATATAGAATGCAGCACATTCAAACAATACAGAATGCAACACATTCAAACCATTGCAGCACAGAATGCAATGCAATGGAATAGAAAATGAAACACAGAAAGAAAACAACACAAAACAAATGCAAACAATTTGAGATGAAAACTAAAGAACAACCGTGCTCAAATGTGCAAGAAACAACGAAATGCAATTCCAAAACTAGAAACCCTAAACCGCAAATTCTACTCAACCGCAAATTCTGCAGAAATGGAAGGAGCATACCTGAAATATTAAACCCTAAAACCGCGACCTCACAGAGCTTCAAAGCGCGAGCTCACACAACTTGGCACTTGTCTCCGAAAGACCGAAACCTGCAAGCAAACGTCTCCAAAACCCGCAAGCAATCGTCTCCGAAACCCGCAAACCCAAAGCGGATCAAACAAGCTCACTCACGGAAACTGAATGGTGCGAAGAAAGATCACAGAAGGTCACTCACGGAAACTGAATGCGGATCAAGCAAGCTCACTCACGGAAACTCAATGGTGCGAAGGCAGATCACAGAAAGTCACTCACGGGAACTCAATGGTGAGCCCTACACTGAAAAAAACAAACCCTAAAGCGTCGCCCAATCCTTCAAACACGTCGCAGAACTCCGCAGTAGACGACTGAAAACACAGAACTAGTCGCGAAACACGAAACCGCGGAACAGTACACAAAGCCTACATCAAGCAAGCACAAAACACGTCGCAGAAAATGAGAGGCAAAACCCCAGTCTCCAGGCAGAGTCCAGTTTCGGGGAGGGGTCCTGGAATCTGGGCCCTCCATGGCAATCGACCGCCCGGATCGAAGATTGAATCTAGGCCCTCCATGGCAATCGAGCATTCGGATTGAAGATTGTTGTCTCCAGCGCATTCAGCCTTCAAATATGGCAGGACATAAGGTAACATGCTCTAAATGTGCCCAATTTCTTTAAACCGCCCCTATTTTTAGGTGGAAAATGGAGATGGCGTGATCTTTAAGTCCTAAACGTTCGGATTCATCTCCAAAATTCACAATTTGAGAAAAAACATTATGAACTACAATTTGGAAGAATATTTTGGAATTGGTATACAAATGGAAGTTCTACATTTTGATTTTTTAATTCTATCCGTACGGTTAGATCTACTAATGCTATCACCAATTTTTTTCTATAAATTTTGAAAAGGAAATTTTAGAATTCATTTTCAATTGAATTACAAGTAAAATTTTATCATTTTTTGAATAAAACTTCTTGGAATGGATTTGAAATAAGGTTCTGTTTATGTTGTGATTTTTTGAAGTTTTTGTGACCTTTACAACTTTGACCTTCTTTTGGCACATCTAGTTTTGAACTAAAGTCAATGCAATTTGACCACTTGACATACTTTCACATTTGTAATTTCAGAAATGTATATATTCTAGTAAGACCCAATTCAATCAATGGATAGGACAAAAAATTAGGGTGACTTTCATAAAGTATCACCAAAAATTAGGATGACTTCCATCGAAGCAAAAATGAAACAGGAACAAGGATTAGAATTTGTTCATCGTCCAGAAAATGGACGTCAAAGCGCTCTAGGGTGAAATGGACCACTTTAGCAATTGAATGCATCAAGGAATCTTTTTTTAATTCATTCTTATTATCAAAAAATTATACTATTGATCTGTATAAATAATGGAAGTTATAAAATCTAAAATTAAAATATGAATAGTCTTAGTAATAGTCTTTGGAGTACTTTGTCTTTAAGAGTATTTATTAGATCCCTAAGTTTAGAAGTAATTGCAACTTGCTCCAAGTGTTTTTTTTTTGTTTTTAATATGAATTTCATGACCCTATATTTTATTGGACATAAAAGTACCAGGGCAAGGTCCTTGCCTGAATATTTCATTTCAAATTCAAAGTCATTCAAAGTGACCACCAATAGCATATTTTTTTGGATTCATGAGTTTAAGAATAATTGCAACTTGTACCACGTGATTCTACATTTTTTTTACGTGAATTCCATGACCTTATGTTTTATTGGACATGAAAGTACACGGCAAGGTTCTTGCCCTGTCTATTTGATTTTGCGGACAAGGTCATTCAAAGTGACCATTACTTGCATATTTCTTTGGATTCGTGAGTTTAAGAATAATTGCATGCCCTAACATGCCCTACGTGTTTGTATAGGTTTTTTTACGTGAATTCCATAAATTAATTTTTTTGGCACATTTTTTTGGACATTTTGAATTAGGGCATGTAAAGTTTGAATGGGTATTTTTTATTTTTTATTTTGATCTAAACAATTTTACCTCTTACGTAGTCTATTTACATGTCATAAATAATTTATTTAAACTGAAGTCTTATATTTTTGAACAAAAATTCTACATACTCCTTTTTTAATGTAGGTAAGAAGGACGAAACAAAATAGTATAAATGTACTAGTCTACTTAATGTAGGTAAAATCAAAGGACAAAACAAAATAGTATAAATGTACTAGTCTACTTAATGTAGGTAAAATTAAAGGACAAAACAAAATAGTATAAATGTACTAGTGTACTAATGAGTACTAACCCCTAAATGCCCGAGGCATGAAAATATGTTGTTTCCAAATTTTTTTAGGTACCTACTTCTTATCAAATTTGCTATTTTTAGGATTTAGGGTTTCTAAATGTTCTTCTTGATTTCTGTAAACTAAGTGTTCCGTGCTTTTGAAAATGAGTTTCAAATACACTAGATCTTTGAGAGAAAATCACATTCTAAATTCATTTCAAAAGGTTGTAGAGTGAATTTGGAGAAGTCGTATATTCATTTGGGTTATTCAAGTGAGGCCCATTCACCTCATATTCTTTTTGTCATTCACTTTTTTAGATTTGACTTGCAAATAAGACTTCAATTCCCCTCCGGCAATTTTAGCACCCTCATAATCAAACATTATAATCTTTCACTCCATAAGTGAAGTTGTTGTTTTCCTAGGCAATGTCTAACAAGTTTAGTTTGAATTTGCACGGGTACAATTTCTAAAATATCGTAAGATTTTATCAAAATGTTGGCATTTTGTTCAATTTAGAGCAAATTTCAGTAAGCTGAAAACACAAAAATTGAAACTAACAACATATGTTTCCCATTTTTTTTAAAGGAATTCATGAATAATTGGGGGGACATTCAAGTACCTAGCCAGCTTTGAGTTCTAATTTTTAATTTCACGTGCAACGTCATTCAATTGATTAAGTATTTTTTGAGGATTCTTTAGTTTAGGGTTAATTGGAACTTGCACCATAATTATGTTTTCCATTTTCTTTTTACGTGGAATTCATGACTTTGTAATTTGGGGGACATCGAAGTACAAGGCGAACTTTGTGTTCTAAGTAATTATTAATTTCATGTACATTGTCATTCAGTTTATTAAGTAATGTTTAAGAATTCTTGACTTTTTGAATAATTGGAGTTGAATGGGTCCAGCTCACGCAATTATACATTTTGGGGGGGTTAGGGAGTGTTTTCGCACTCCCTAACCGGATGGACCCCCAATAATGGAGGCTGAATTAGTGTTCCCTAGCACCATTTCTCCAAAAGAGTTTGGAGTTGAATGGGTCCAGCACACACAATTATACATTTTTTTTGGGTTAGGGAGTGCGAAAGCACTCTCTAACCGGATGGACCCCTAATAATGGAGGCCGAATTACTATTTCCCAGCACCATTTCTCCAAAATAGTTTGGAGTTGAATGGGTCCGGCACATACAATTATACATTTTTTTTGGGTTACGAAGTGCGAAAGCACTCCCTAACCGTAGGCACCCCTGATAACCAAGGCGCAGTTAGTATTCTCAAAAATAATTAACGTTACACATAATATATGCTAATACCATAACCATAATAAATTCACCATCAAAAACGCTAGAATTTAAATCTTTGTTAAATGAATTACACCAAACAACTAATTCATTTCTGTGATGGTTTAAAATGGAGCACTCTAAGATTACTGATTTTATGCACACTTTTTATTCAATAATTACTTGGTGTAATTGAATAGCACTATTTGCATTTTTAATCTTAGATTTTATCCTAAACTTCCATTATTAATACATTGTAGTACTAGGTACTCTTAAGAAGAAAAGAAATGAACATTCAAGAGTATTCAAAAGCAATCAAGAAAATCTTGTAAACTATGATAGAGATAGGGAAGGTTTAATGATAGGTAACGTCATAATCATGAAATACCCTAAACTGGTTTTTGTCATACCTTCACAATAGTCATGACTGTATGTGAAATATTAAGAATCCTACATTTCATGGAAATATAAATCCGTAGACTCTTTAAAGGTTTCACATTCAACCTTTCCATTGATTTTCATTGTATCCCTTACAAGGAATTGAAGTGTGCCTCAATGTAAATGACTCATCGGGTACATCATAATGAGGTTTTCCAAACACTCATTGAACTCAAGTGCTACATTTATGGGGTTTTAAAAACACTCATGTTAGTGAAAGCCAAATGAGGATTATTTGAAGGCATGGCCTAATATTATATTCCAAGTACTAACTACTAGTAGGTATTCATGAGCAACCATATAATTTTTGTATGAGTGCTTCCATTGTTTTTAGTGTTCCAATAATGGGATTGCCATGAAAGAACATAAATTTCACAACATGATTTTTTTTTTTAAGTGCATTGCATATACTGCAATGATTCATTTTATAGTATATTGTTGTCGTTCTACACGTTAAAGGTACAAAAACACACTTATGATTCTTCCATGAACCTCAAATATTTAAATTTGGTATTATAGGTTAATGTAGTGATTAAAGTATTTGGAATACTTGTTACTTTTACATCTTTTTTCTGCATTCTATAACGTAGAAATACTACACTCACATATCTAAATAAGGAGTTTACGGATACTAGACTCACATACAAAATCTTTTTTTTAAAAGACCTATGATCCTCTATAGTTTTTAAGTGCTTGAATTTTAAATTCAAACAAATGAATATGGGAAAGAAGAAAAAATACAATTTGTAGAAGTTATGAAGCATGTGAAGACCTTTGGTATATGATACTTTTAGGATTGGATTGTGCATAAAAATTTGAAGCCTAAATAGAAATCAAACATGATTTCAGAAATTAATCACTTATGTTTTAAGTTACTTCAAGTATTCTACATTCTATCATATTAATATGAAAAAGAAAGAAAAATATAGAGGATCATGGCTCTTTTGAAGTAATATGAAGATTTTCAATTCTTATAAATTTGTTGACTATGAAAAAAATGTGAAGCCTATGTGGACTGTGGAATACTTATAATTCACTATTTATGTATTGCCACGTACGTATACGACCCACAACTAAATGATTCCAACAATTATAAATCCTTAGGATATTTGTTTCTTCCATATCGTTTTCATTATTTCATATACAAATTCCATGAGTTCATCATTTTGTAAGTCTCTTAGATCATTTCAATTCTCCAAAATATTTGCATGATGTCAAGAAATTGCTAGAAAGTCTATGTTACGATTTTTTATTACAAAGAACATTTCAATTCTCCAAATATTTGCATGAATATCAAGAAATTGATAGAAAGTCTATGTTATGATTTTTTTTTAACAAGAACATGTGTATTCTACATTATGGAGACCTTGAATCCAATAACCAGAACCCTAAACCCTAAACCCTAAACCCTAAGATCATCCATTCAAAAAAGGACCAAAATTTTCGGCACTCCATAAGGTCAAGAAGGACTGAACTTGCATTCTGAAAAGGACTCAACAGTCGCTTTCCCAAATTTCAGTCCACGTTAAATGTACGGATCCTAAACCAGGAATGCGTTTACTTTCCGGCCACTACTAGAAAACGCTGAAATTTCAACACAACTCTGTTGATTCGGTCGCGTTGTTCCGGTCACTGTACAACCAAACTCTGTTGAAATCTATTGAAATCAACAGAATTTGGTTGTACAGTGACCGGAACAACGCGACCGAATCAACAGAGTTGTGTTGAAATTTCAGCGTTTTCTAGTAGTAGGCACTATTCATCAACGTCTTATAGGGAAAAGATATTCCTCTCCAGATTTGGCTCGCGACTTTAAGCGGTAGACGTTTCAAATGACTTCCACCTTTTCCCGCCGAAAACATCCCGCAAATGTGCGATGCTCTGTCTCCTCAGCACTGAAAGTTTTCCGTGCCATTCTTGAGTTCGGCTTTGTGTCTCCAGCCATTATTCTTGACGCCGTTCATCGAGGTTCGCAGCTTTCTTCTAACGTCGCCTTCCATTTTGTTGATTTTCGTCCATTTCTGTAGCTCTCATTGACACGCTAGTGTTTGGGGTTTGACTGAACGGCAGCTCATTCTCAGTTCGGGAATTCAGGTAGGTCTTCAGATCTCGAAGTCAATGCATTGTACCACGCAGAGGTTTCGCATTTCCTGATTGAAAATTTATGTTTTCCAGTGCTCTAGTCAGGTGTCGGAATGGGAGATTTCAGCGTTGAATTTACAGAACTCTCATTGCATTTTTCTAACTCCGATTGAATTCTTCCAATCCCTCACACAGTATTGTACGCATCGTACCACACAGTGGTTTCGCAATGCTTGAGTGAAAGGTACGGTTTTGGAGTAATCTGACGAAGCCTCATAATGGATATGGCACTGAAATATTACTCCATTTGCATTATGGGTTTCCAATCCTTCACATTGTGTGTATGGTGGACTTCACGTAATACTCACAGAGTAGTTTTCAGTCCTCCGGTAATTACTCCGGGTTTTCTGGAAGAATAATTGTTAATCGGGAATCATACAAATTCAATCCCAAAATTTCAGTCGGTAATTCAACTCAACTCGAGTTAAAAACATCACCGCAGCTTAACAGTAATGAATAACTCTGTATCCAGTTCAACTCGGCTCGAGTTGAATATCGCCTCTCCTAATGAATTTAATATATTACCTGTAATTAAATTAATATAAGTGCACCATTGTTTACGTACTATTTAACTCGGCTCGAGTTGAAAAGGTACCTTCAGATTGTGATTTGGTTTCCGTGAAAAAAGATGTTGATAATACACATCCTCGATAATTATTAATGGATGTCCTTTTTTAACTCGACTCGAGTTGAAAGACTGACTTGAATACTGTGATGTTATGAGGGTCATTTGTAATATGAATTTGATTACGATCTTAATTTAATGAAGATTGTACAGATTGACCTATGACAACTGGATAATAATTTATAATCAGTGACTGTAGTGGTCAGCATGTGAGTGTCGATTCTAACTTTACAGTTTCGAGATATATGACTCTCAGATTGTAATCATTTCAAATGAATATTTAACTCGATGCGAGTTGAACTTTGAAAACATATTCATTCCTTTGAATATTGAAATTTCAAAATATTCATCGAGGACAATCATAACTCAGAGATACAGGAAGGAATGGACACAATATGAATAAATAACATTATTATTGTTTTTTGGACCTGATTATCTAGAGTTGAAGTATTTTTTGGCTGAGGTAATTTTTTTTTCCTGAATTCCGGTGTTTGATGAATTTTTTTTTAATACAGAATATTGTGTTCGTATTTATGAACTGTATTCTATTATTCGGAGGTTTGAATGGTATCATTATTTTCTGGTACTTCAACTCGGGCCGAGTTGAATTCTGGATACTTTGGTGTCTTCCTTCTTCTAAATGTTTTCTGGTATGTCTTGTTCTGGTCCACTCAGTGTCCGGTGTTCTTTTACAGACGTAATGGAGAACGGAATGATGGTGGTGCCAGAGTACTCCTCCGATGAAGGCGAGATTCACAATGATCTAGAGGAAACTTTCAATATTCCAGACTGTGAGGGTATCCCTCGAAGGCTTTGGATGACACAGGTCGTCATCCTTCACAATGTGGATGGTTTGCCTGTAGCGGAGGGGATTTGCCACAGTGTGAACTCCGACCTTGTCCTTGGTTTTGACGGCCCCCTCGGAGATTCTCATATCGCGGTTCACATATCTAAATCGCTGCGTCCTGAAGATGTTCCAGTGGATTGGAGGTATTCTCTCCGGGCTTGGCCTATCGAACGTGTGTTCTTGAATGGATCAAGTCTTCGCGATCATGAACTTCGTGACGATTACAATCGTCGGGAAGCTAGTCGTGCACAGACTTCTTCTACAAGCTCGAGACCATATACATCCTCTGTGAGGAATCCTCGTCCGGAAACGTGTGTGAAGGCCAGGGACTTGCTTACTCAAGAGTCAATCAATTCGGTGTCGAGCAAAACTTGCTGCTCTAACAATTGCATTCAACCTTTTCCAAGGGAGAAGATTCGTGCATTCCGTGAACGCATGTACCACAACTCAACGTTCGAGTTCCGGTACCACATGAAACTAGATGTTCATCGTCAAGTCCATCGTGATGCCCAGGGAAAGAGAGTGGTCACTATCGAAGGAGTTGATGTTTGCCTGGCGGCATGGCGACATATTGCTGGTGTCTCAGAGACAACATTTCATCGTTTCCAAGGATTCGCTACGAGAGGTGATCAAGCTCAACCTCATGGAAACTTCGGTACACAAAAGCCTAGGAGTCATACTGTGCAAGCCACCACGACGTTGAAGTGCCTACTTGATAAGTCGGCGGATCACATGCCACATCGCACGTTCACTCTTCCATCTGGAGAAAAGAAAGTGTCCATGATCTTGCCGGCTACTTTCATATGGAAAGAAACTATTCCTGAGGTCAATGCAGCAAATGCTATGTTTGGACTTAAAGAAGTTTCAGCTTCTAATGTCAGTAAGATTAGGAAACTAAACTTCCCTGAATTCAGTGCCAAGAAGCCAGGGGACAATTTTGCTAGGTGTTCAAAGTGTGATCAACTACAAACTTTGAGGAGGACCGCCGTTCATGGTTTACAAAGGAAGTGGACTCATCTTTTAGACAAGCATCTGGAGAAGGCTCGAGCACATCGAGATCAATATTACGCAAATCGCTACAAGTCAAGCGCATATCCACACGAATGCTTGACAATCATGCATGACAAAATGGATCACGCAAAAACGGCATCCCCTGTGTTCTCTCACAAAAGTAAACAACTGGACGGGCTCATGAAGTTACCGGTTTCTGTGACAGGTATGATTGCCCATAGACACGGTGATGTGCGTTATGCTCATTATGGTTTAGACGTTTTCCTTCACGACTCAAACTATACGGTGGGGTCGTTAGCAAAACTCTTTCGAGATCTTGAGCTTCCACCGAAGTATTCCTCGCGGGAATTGTTTGCTGGATCCGGCTCGGCTCCTCTATTTCGTGCTGTGTTACAAGGATCAGATGTTTGCAAATCTTCGCTTCGTCCACAACCCAAAGTTGCTATTCTTCCCACTTCTCTTCCTCCGGTTCTAAATGTGCAAATGGACAACGCCACGGGAGACAACAAGAATAGATTTGTGTTTGCGTTTTGGTCCCTTCTTGTTGCTAAGAAGGTATTCCGTGAGGTCTATGTTAGTTTCATGTTGGTTGGGCACACGCATGATGACATAGACGCCTTGTTTGGGAGGTGGAGTATGCAGTTGAAAAAAGAGAACTTCCCTACCATTCCATCTCTCATGAAGTCCTTCATGGATGTGGATTCTGTACCTACAATTCCTCACCTTATTGAGGAGGTGCCAGATTTTAAAGCCTTCATAGAAGGTTCCATTTTGGATGGAGAGGAGACACTTGTTGGCCATACGAAGGCACAACAATTCAAGTTTTATCTGAACTCCGCAGGGGTTCCGGTTATGAAGTTCAAGCACTATTGCACTGATAGTGATTGGCTCCCTGAGGAAGGTGGAGGGATCAAATTATGGCGAGAGGACACTGAAGGACTTAGTCTTTGGTCTCGAGGAGACCCAGTGCCTGTAGTCCATCTCCCAATGCGAAGTTTGGATGAGATCTACAAAGGGTTATCAGGCTTCATCAAGTATTGGGAGGCATTGTGCAATGAGGATGGCAGTGGAGAATACCGGAGAAGGTTTGAACACTTAGTGTTCTATTGGCGGGCGGTGAATGTGGCCTTGAAGGACCAAATTGAACCATCACCTGTGTTGAAGGACGGCTTTTGGCCTTCTACTCGCGTGGAGACGACAGAGGGGGATGAACTTGATGACGATGGTGAGGTTCGTGAGGAGTTTGCTGAAGATGATGCTTTCGTAGGGCAACTCCGCAATCGTCCATTACCATCTTTTCGTGTGGCCCGTGATGTTTTTGAAGGGTACTCTGTGGCCGTTCGGCCAGGGGATGGAGATGCAAAGCCGATATGGATCGCGCGAGCATTGTCTGATCCTTTTGCAAACCCAGATCATCCTAACTGTGTATTGATTCAATACTTCCGACCCACATCACGTGAGCGAACTATTCAAGAATACTATATTGGGTGGGATTCCACTAAAGGATTGCGTTGGAAAGTGGACGAGACCCAGAACCCAATTTGGGAAGAAACAAATTCACTGGTGACGGCCTGGAAGTCAAGGGTGAAGAAGGACACAATTGAGTGTGTCCTTAAAATACCGTCTGCTCAGATCGACGTTATCAATGGTAGTTTGTCTGCGTACAATTCCGATTGAAGATAGACGACTTGGCATAGACGGCATTCAAATTGTCATATATTGTATTTACTATTCTTATTACATGTGCTATTGTTTTGTTTAGTTCTTGCATAACTAAGAAGGATTTTAAATAATCGATTGTACTTGATTTAGATTAGATATATAGATTGCAGTTTTATGATTTGATTTTGTAGTATGAAGTCACTTGTGCAACAAGTGTCTTTTTACATTCTATTCAATATATCTTTTATTACTTTATTTATAAAGTTCTCTCTACTCTTTATGTTTCAATTCAATTTCCATATTTATTGACTTTGTATATGTTATCTGAAAAAAAATTAGAATTGAGAAAAGGTGGTAGTGGACAAGACCACTTTTTATTCTGTTAACGTGTGAAGCACTTGTCACAATTTCGGATAGGGGGCTGGTTGGTTGTTACAACTTTCCTGCCTGCAAAGCTCACTTAGCAGTACCAAGTCATGTATTTCTTCAAGTCGCTCATACGAGTTCAATGAGAATCGAACTCGGACCACCTGAATGAGATAAACAACCCCTTCCAACCAACCGTTCGGCTCATGACTTGGTGTTCAACTCTAGAAACAGTGGGCTCTTATATCAAAAATCACTTTCCTCTCTTTCTACTATACATTGTACTGTGACACTGTAAACTCCCATTTTAATGAAAATTACAACTTACAACCAAAGAATTGAGTTCCAATCAACTTAACTCGACATGAATTGTGAAGCCTAAAAATAGACAACATTATTTTGGGAGGCTCCCAATCTCCCATTTTAATGAATATGATGTTCGAGGTGAGGGACCTCTGTGAGAGGTCTGAAAGTCGGGTAGGCGGGATGCTTGGCGTCGAAGCACGTTTTGACAAACGCGCTTTCAAACTTCCAAGTGGCTAGCACCACCGCCCAGTAGAACGAGAGGCACTCGGCTATCTCCTCCCTTGAGACCCCAAAGGTCCCAGACTTGATCGCTTGCTGGATGCAGGGCGTGTACTGGTTGGGGCTGAGCAAGTATTGCCGCGCCAGATGCTCTCAGTATTCGAAGGAGATGCCCAAGCGGTCCGGACCGAGCAACAGGTCTTCTAACGGAAGCTCCTTGTTGTCTTCGGAGTCGCTATATCCCTCCTCGTCGTCTCGGTATGCTTTGCGAGGGCGGCGGCGCGAATGGTCGTAAAAGTCGAGCTGTGTGAGCTCAAAGCAGGGTTCTGGCTCGACTCCCTTCCACAATTAACTTGTTTTGTCAGCTTTAAGACTTCTTCCTTCTATCCTGGCTACCTATCTGGCCTAGGAGTTGTAAGTGGCTCAATCCTCGTGGTAGCTGGAAGCTAGCTTTGATACTTCTACCCCCTGCTAGTTCTAGCCTATGCTCAGAGATTTAAGCCCTAATCTTCGCTAACTATTTCAAAAAAGATCTCCAAGGTGTCCTAAGGTATCTCCCACTAATTACTAACCGAACTAGAGACTTGAAATATCTTCCTTATCATTAACTCGATAAACCCTCTTAATTCCTTCTATGATTGCTAATTATCACTCTAATGTAGACACTCTAATTCTAACTAAGTGTTACCCTAGACTAACATTTAATTTGAGAAAAAAAATTTAAAAGGCAAGCCTCTAAACTTTAGCTCCCGGCAGACGCACCATTCATGTGGACGCTTAATTACCCACCCTTGGTAATTAATCGGACACAATCAGGTTCTAGGGGTTAACTAAATTCTAACCTAACGGGAAACTAAGCGTCGGTCCATTGTGCCTTCCAAGCAATGGATCTTCTTTACTAAGTTCCTAGTTTTCGCAGGTGACAATGGAGTTGCCCCCAATTGGCGAGGGAATAGTTCGGGTTAACCGTCCCCTAACGGCAGCCTATGTGAACTACCACCGAATCTATCCTAATCTATGGAAATCTGAGGCTAATTGACCTTTCCTAAGACTGAGGAGGGATTACCTAAGTCCCTTCCATGGTTTCCTAAGTTGATTGGGTTTTTTTTCTAATCTAAGTTATCTTTTTCCCTAATTTAATTTATCCTTTTTTCCTAATTTAATTTCTTAATTTAAGTTATCCTTTTTTCCTAATTTAATTTCTTAATTTAATTTATCCTTTTTTCCTAATTTAATTTCTTAATTTAATTTATCCTTTTTTCCTAATTTAATTTCTTAATTTAATTTATCTTTTTTCCTAATTTATCTCCTAATTTAATTTATCTAATTTATCTCCTAATTTAATTTATCTAATTTTATCTTCTAATTTTATCTTCTAACTTAATTTATCTTTTTTCCTAATCTATCTCCTAATTTAATCTTCTAATTTAATTTATCTTTTTTCCTAATTTATCTCCTAATTTAATCTTCTAATTTAATTTATCTTTTTTCCTAATTTATCCCCTAATTTAATTTATCTAATCTATCTCCTAATTTAATCTTCTAATTCAATTTATCTTTTATCTAATTTATCTCCTTTGGTTGCTTGTAAGGTCAACTTCTAGGTATGAAATGGGTTTGGATACTTCGAGTCCTATTGATAAACTTCTATGTCTAACTCAAGGCCCCCCCCTAATTCCTATTTGCTAATCAAAATTAATCACTACCTAACAGGGTTAGCGTAAATTAAAAGAAAGACAGCCCCAGGGATTGGTTTACTGACTCACCTGATCGTCGTTGGCATGCGCGGCATTTTCCTCCATACCTCCAGCCGCGTGCTCATATTCCATAGTCGACACGTATTTTGAAGTAGTAAAATGCCAACGGTCTTAGTCCTCGACGAAGTAGTACACTCTAAAGACCCTTAATAGTTCCTTCCTTTCTCCTTGCCTCTTTTTCTTTCCCTTCAACACTATTCCTACCAACCCTTTAAATGAGACCTTACACCATATGACGCTAATCTAATGGAAGAATCACCTATTCCCTTACGTCGTCATTTTGGTGTCATCCTAATCTCCTTCCTAATGGTTGTAAGAAGCTTTTGAGATTTCCTACCTAATCCTAAGACGCAACACTATTTATCGTCTCTCCCTTCTTCCTCTCCTATAACTACCCTCTTCCTAATTTTGTCATCATTGTGTGAGGTGGCTTGTTGGTGAGGGACTTTGAGAGGTTGTGTAGGTTTGGACGTGTGGGATGGCGACTTCTCTTCCCCCCTTCTTCCTTTAGCCTTGAGTTGGTCTTTCGTTAGTCTTTTACTAGACCCCGGTTTTCAATCTTAGTGTGATGAAAACCCAAAAAAAAGGTGTGGTGGGGCCCCGCAGGGCATCGTCCCGTAGTGCTGAATTTAGTTGAGGTAAGGATTTCTCCTTCCCCCCCCCCTTTTGGACTCCCAACTCCCTGGCCCTCCCCCTTGAGCTCCCAACTCCCTGGCCCTCCCCGAATTGGCTCCCCGACTGGCCCTCCCGAATTGGCTCCCCGAATTGGCCCCCGATACCCGCTGGCTCCCCGATACCCACTGGCTCCCTGATACGGGCTGCTGACTGCTCCTTACGGGCCTCCCCTTGGGCTGGTTCCAAATATTTTTACTACAATCCTTCCTTTCCGAGTTCCCGTATGGGAACCCACTACACAACTTAAAATTGGACACGTCAGGGTCAACGCCGTCTAGGGGGAATAGACAAAAAGTTTTAACAACTAGCAAAACAACGGCCTAGTGGCGGGGTTTCTCCCTATACTTGTCTACCACCTAGGGCACTCTTGGGGGCTAAACTTTGGCTTTTCCCAAGAAGATCTTGGGAACTAAACTTTGGAACCAAAAGTATAGGGGGTTCAAAGCTTCGCCGTCGAATTGGTTTTGACACCAACTCTAAGATTGGTGACGGCCCCCGGGTCCAAAGCTTCGCCGTCTAAGGCTTGTTTTGACACACACTCTAAGACTAGGGTAGGTTACAGGTTCAAAGCTTCGCCGCCTCAAGGGTGGTGGGGTCCACTTGCAAACAACACGGCAAGGGTGACTATGGTTAGGACTTACACAAGAGGCAACCGATTCCACAAGGTAAACATAAACAAGACAATATTCATGTACTAAAGGCCCCCCAAAGCGGCATCGCCAAGGTACGGTGGGGGGTGACTTTAGGATTAGTACAAGACACCCAAAAAGATACACAAAAACACACGCAAGTAGATGGAAACTGCTTGACTTGCACACGTACAAGGTAAGGTAGAAGGACCTCAAGGACTTCAAAGAGCTTGAAATAAAACGACAATGGGAGCCAAAAGTGCTCCAAAAACACCGTAGAGGTTTCTTGGCTTGAAACGCCAAAAATTCCAAGATAACTTGGACCCACGGACCCAAAACAAGTATTGGGGGTGTTTTGGGAGAGAGAAGGGCCCCCTTTTATAGGTTTCCAAGGGCCCACTCCCCCCCTCGACGAGTAACCTCATCCATCCGGATTTTCATCCAAATTTGAGATTTTCACCTAATTTTGGGTTTTACGCTGGTCCTAGTCTCTAACTTTTGGAGTTTAGCTCGGAATTGCAAATGGATTGCGCCAATGGCTTCAGAATGCCATTTTTAGCCTGAAAGATCCCCTACCCCCTATTTCTATCACAAAAAACCCATCGGAAACTAGTGCCAATTGGAGCCAATTAAAAGGGTAAAAACCTAACTTTTGGGGTTTACCTCTTTTGGCTTGGGTAACTAGCTAAGGTTGTTGGGGAGGCTCTAGGGAGTAATAAAAGGCTCCTTGATGTCTTCGTTCCGACTTCGTACGCTCCCAGGATGCCGGTCAACCCCGCAAAGATCCTGCCGTAAATATTAATTGGGGGGATGTTGTCAGTTTCGGTTGCTTCCCGCTATTGGAACTCCATGAATTTTGTCGGGGCGCGTTATTAACATAAAAGATGCTAGTCTAATTTTTAGTGAGATTTTACCGCGGCCTGGGTATTTTCTATGAATTTCCCAACGTGGCCTTTGGCGGTTGACCGCTCGGAAAAAGATCCTTTGGAGATCAGAAAAAACCGAGACTTTTTGGGGAACCTCTCATGGAGTCCCCCAAGCCACGTGCCAAGTCTTAGGCTATTCTGGCACACAGTTGGTGGGGAGGTGAAAACTGACTTTGGTTGAATCACCGGCAGTCAGGGAATCTTTCACATGTGAGGGAATCTTGGCGAATGGGTTTTGCCGTGGATATCCCGACATGCTCCAGATCCGAGAACACTATCTGGCGGCTGTGGATTCCTCCATGCGGCCTATCTGGGACAAGTAACACCTGCAAGCTAACAATTTGGATTCCTCATGTTTCGTCGGTGGAATGGGGAAACTAGAACCTATCTTTGGAGATTTACGTGGGGATCCCCCCTAACTCTCCTAAGACTAATTTAGCCTATCATGATCACATGCACTAGGTTTTGGGCTATTTTGGGTAAGTTCCCAATAGCCCTATTGTTTCCCACTAATTACGGGTTCTAACCTATATACAAGTGGGTTTTATGGGTAATCTATGGATAAAAGGCTATTTATGACCAAATGCTATACTGGTACGTGACATACCTATTTTGGTTCTACACTCTTTTTTGGGCTTTTTGTACTACTTTATGCCTTAATTTGTAATAAATTAAAAAAAAGAAAACAATGAGTCCCAAGTGACGAATTTGGGGCTCACAGATACCGAGGACGAACAAATCCTAGGCATTTCAGGTGATTATGGAGGTTTGAACTTGCCGCTGGACCTCAATGCTCCTGAATTTAGACCCGGAATCCGATTTGACGGAGAGGCTGTTCCAGAAGCTGAAGTTACTCGCTTGAATGCCTTGGTAAATGGAGAGCGAGCACCGGTCATACAGAGTCGTGGCAGACGTAGGCGCGGTAGAGAACGCAGAAGAGCTACATAGGATAGGGAGTAACGTCCTTCATGTGGTGAGTTCATGTCTCAGTCATAAAATTTTCATCAGTTGTGGAAAGGATTACGGTTCATTTTGTTTTCAGTCTTGGTAATTGAACCAGGCACAACTCGATCGAAAACACTTTATGCTATTGGAAACGTATGAGTGACAGAAATAGGGGACAATGCAATTGTAGCTGTAAATGAAAATGTACCAATCAAGGACAAAGAATTTGAATGCTAGAGATAATGTGGGAGACCCTAAGATGGTTTCTTTACAATCGTGTATGTACTGAATGATTTTTTTTACTGAATTCCAGTGTGATGTTTTTATGATGATAGTTTCTGGAAATTGACGACAAGAGGTTGATATCTACTTAGTCGATTTCCATTAATCGAAGGACAGATGTGAAGTCCAATTTTGATAATGTTGCGGAGACATGTTGTGGTTAGGTAACTTCTTGAACCACGATAATATGGTTTTCAAAAACCGTTCTAGGATTAGGAGGTTTTAGGTGTCATCGCATGTGCTTGTTGAAGAGAAGTGTTCGTCAACATGTTGCTGAAGATAAGTGTAGGTTGTAAAGTAAAGTTATTGATTGTTGACTGATCAGGAGACTCTTTCCCTGCACAACTAACTGGAACGAGAGACGAAAAAATTTGAATGAGCCCGATGTTTTCTTCTCTTTTTTCTTGTTCTTGTTAATTGAAACTATGACTGCACCTGTCTTCGTGTAAGTATGTAAAGGTAACTCTGCTTTTACTGAAGTGACCATTTAAATGCCAATTCTCTCTTTTCAGGTAAACTAAACTCCTTGAAAGAAGCGATAGTGATGGCAGGACTCATTTGTTGCTCTTCACCCCAAACGGCACAATCGGCAGCAGGACACATTGTTTCTTGGCATTCAAATTCACATCTCGTCAAGTGTCTTCACTTCGTCTCATTTGAGCCTTTTCTGTGATTGAAAGTGGCTGCGATTTGAGTCCGGGACGGTCGTGAATGCAGAGCGTCTAGCGAGGAGCCATTTTGTAGGTTTAGAAGGCTCGGACGAGGACGTTTGAAAATCAATGGAAAACTTGATGACTTCCATACACCAAAAGCGGTGGATCCTTATTCCGCATGATCTGGTATATTCTTGTCATCGCGTTTGGTCTATGCAGTTGAATGCATTGGGATTCTAGCACGCTTCGGATGGGATTGCTGTGAAGAAATTTGATGCAGGACTTCAGGGTAGGAAAGCTTATAAACAAGATTTCACTGCGGTATGAAATTTTTTTTCTGGTTGTTGCTATATTGCTGAACTTGCTTTTGCATGATTTCAGCTTTGGAATGGTTTTGGAACGTGATGGGGACGTATTTAGGAGTTGTAATGATTCGATTCATATTATCAGTGTGCTTTAATTTTGCATTTTCTGTCTTGCTAGTTGAGGTTGGGAGGAACGGGATGGAAGAGGTGGAGTAAGAGGTCTGGAAGCACATTGCTGGCTCCCGTTGGTATTGACTGGTTACCACCTGCACTTGCTAGTGCGTACTTGCTTAGTAATTTAAGAAGGGTAGTAGTAGTCGCGACAGACTTCATTGAAGTTTTGCAATGAGCACTTCATTCGGACTATTTTATTGCTATTATGTATCGGCGACCCTAGGTTTTAATGGATGTTGTGAGGGCGCTCGATTGGTTGATTGAAGATTTGGCATTGCGATTTGGAGTATCAATGGTTTTTGAAGCTTCTTCTGAGAGCAATTCATGATGGAAGTTCGAAAATTGGCTGGAGTTTTTTTTTTGCTGTATCCGAACATGGGAGTTTTTTGTACTGAATGAACTTGTTGTTATAATTTGCAGAATACAAGGTACCAAGCAGCAAATCAGCAAGCAGTCGATGCTCTACAGAATGTAAATTGCATTCTGTCAAGATTCCTTAACTGGATATTGTTTTTTGGATTGTTTTTTGTCCTTCTTCTATCTTATGCAGTTTGTAGCGAAATTGTGAAGTGTAGGTTATTCTTGTGGCCAAGTCTTCCAACGTGAGCAACTGTGCCACCACGCGCGTAGGCACATGAACGCAGTTGACCTCGGGTTCATTCTAATTTGCAATAACAGTTGCACTGTTGAAATGGCAAAGACATTTAGGTGTATATTTATGTGAATGTCTACATGCTTTGTCAAAGATTGTGCGCATGCAAATGTTGGTATAAGAGTGTAGTGGCATTGTGTTGACAGGTAGGATGAGAGAGTGTAGTAGATTTGATATCTCACAGGGAATATTGGGAATGCAGTGCATCCCAATGCGTACTCAGTGAATTAATGAGGTACGGACATGTATGTAGACTTTGAGAAGTATTCAATTATTCAAAAAATATAGATGAATAGTAGTTTCTGCAGATTGATGGAGGTCAGTGAATTTACTATAATGAATGTTTGTAGACATTTCCACACTTCACGTGATTAATGTCCTCCCTTTGCAGTTCAGTTTGTTCAAATTATGTTAGTCCAAGCTAGTCACTGCATGTTTTGCATACACACTTTGCATTTGAATTTGGCAGTTGTAGAGTAAAGATTAGGAACTCAATACATTCGTGAGTACATGCATGCAGTGGTACATGCTACTTGTCATGCAATGTAGTACTTTAATGTGCATCACATGTGTAAATGACTACATGTGCGTGCGTGTAGTACTCCTGTACATGTGTGCGCACATGCATTATATATGTGTAAATGACTATGTGTGCGTGTGGAGCAGTATGAAAAACTAAATAAATGCAAAAAATTGAGTACCAAGAAATTGGCAGATAGTCAATGGAAAAATCCGTACTTGACAATTTTTTGCACTCGAAATTCATGTACAAAAACATGGTTAAAAAATCGTAATGGAAAGTTGACTATGATTACGAAAAAAATGTCCGACTATCACTCAATTTATTAAAAATCAACTGCGAATTGTAGAGAAAAAATGTGCAATCAAACATGACCAAAAGAACCACACTCAAAAATCGAGTGGGGTTCTTTTTTACCATGTTTTCTTATAGTGTTAGGCCATAGTTTGACCTTCTAAGTAGGTAGGTAACCAACCCACTTCCCTCCACCAATTGGGCGCGCGGTGCGAGGAAAAGGAAAAGAGAAGGCGAGAAGTGACGCGAAGGAAGAAAGAACTAGTCGTGGCTACACGAACACATACGGCGCCAACAAGACGTGGTCTACAACTTCAACTTACCATGGTGGAAGAGGGCAAATTGACCGCCCTCCTTATGGAACACCATGCTGGGGTAAGAGCTTAAAGAACTACCCCGTGTCAATTGCCCACTAGGGGCGGAAAACTAGGCTAGGCCGAGAGCTAGGCACCCTTCGAATTTAGGTCAGGTCGGATCCGGGTAGGGACGCTTAGAGTAGTCTACAAGGGGTTTCCCAAAACATAACATAGGAAGATGGCCGACTTAGGAGTGGTTTAAAACCACGATTAGAGAATCACAATTAGGGACTTAGCAAAAAAGATCCATTGCTTGGAAGGCACAATGGATTGACGCTTAGACACCCATTAGAGTAGGAAATGATCATAGGACTAGAACCTGGTTGTGTTCGCCGATTTACCAAGGGTGGGTAAATAAGCGCCCACAATGTCACAACCGAATTAGATTTGGATGATGATATTCTCATCTACTGCTGTAGGCATTATATGCCCCTCACGACTACGTGCACATGTAGTCTTTGATTTATTCAAACGACGGGTATTGTTTATCACTATTTATATGTACCATAATTCCTACCTACACATTCCCCTTCATTTAATTATTGTACTTCATTCTATCTGCAATACTTGTATGCTCTAATTTTCATTCATACGATATGACTCAGACGCAGACAAAGGCACAAGTAGGATCATCATCGAGATCACCTAATCTTGCAGTGCCGAATGAGGTTCCACGGCAGCCACTCCAGTTCCCGAACGTAGAGGACTTGGAAGAAGACCACATTCTGGGATTGGGTCGGCAAATGACAGAGGACGATATCAGGAAAAAACAGAGAATGGATGTTGTCTCCATTATTGCAAGCTTGAGGTTAACATCATCTGATCTGTCGGGGATGCGTATCCCCTTATGCCGAATGATACCCATGCCTATGGTTCGTCCAACATTAGACTGTGATCTTGTTCAGTTGGAAAACCAATTTGCATGGGGCTACAAGGAGGGGGCCAGAGTTTTTTATGTGTCCATTGCAGATGAGCAAGGGCAGACCGGAGTTTTCTCTGATGCAGAGAAGAAAGAGTGGGGGCCCCTATGGAACCAGGTCAATGACAAGTTCAATGCACACCTTAGTGCTCAGACGGCGCTTAAGCATCTTGTTGACCATAAATTTTATGTCTACGACGGCAATCATAGGAGGATATCCTGGATGAAACACATTATGCGCAAGCACTCTGCAGAAATTGATTGGCACTATACTGTAGACTCGATCGTTTTAGACACAAGGAGTCGAATCAGGACAACAATGCAAGCTATGCACGAGATTAACCAGTAAGTTGCTAGTGCGCCTTTGATGGAAGACCTCTCTATTTACTGAGTCAATGGTTTCAAATAAAGTTTATTTCACATCTGACGATTTTGTGACCTCAATGTTTTGCAGGCAAATTGAAAATTCTCACGTTAAGACGAATCTTGTGCACACCTTATATCGAGTGCAGAAGTATGGCCTCATGGATCTGGAGAAGTTTCACGAGCTTCTAAGCTCCAATGAAATTAAGACTTGCAAAAATACTGCTCGCAAGACATGGTACTCAATGCCCCTCGAGGTTTTCACAACGTTCATCTTCAAGGTATGAATTTTAGTTATGTTTGTTCTAACATGTACTT
The DNA here is from genome assembly GCA_947034895.1 of Rhytidiadelphus loreus. NCBI lineage: Eukaryota > Viridiplantae > Streptophyta > Bryopsida > Hypnales > Hylocomiaceae > Rhytidiadelphus > Rhytidiadelphus loreus. The sequence continues at coordinate 46,452,751 of OX344761.1, read as the reverse complement.
GGTTTGAAATTTCCTCCATTCCAGTATGTATCAAATTCTTATTCGTTGTTTTGTCCAATTCAGCAAGAGATTTCAGCGTTGGCGGACCTTGATGTACGAAAGTATCATGAGGATACTCCTAAAGATGAAGTGACCCCGGACGGTGTTGCTGAGGCTATGAGAAAATCAATCAAAGAATCTACAACCTCTTTTTGACAGAAGATGTCAAAGATCACCTCCGTGGCGGCTCCTCACTTAGGTCCGGAGTTCATACAAGAGGTAATGTTCTAATCCGCATTTGGTTGGGGTAATGTTAGGACATTCATCTTTGAGCATATTGACTAATTCTACATCTCTTTTATCAAACAGATCGAGCGGCATTGGAGTCTTTTCACGGTGCCAGAGTTAACCCTTGATAAGCTACAAATGATTTCATCTGCCATTGCCCCCCCTGTCCACAAGGTAAAATGGCTAAAGTGGCTGAATACATCTCCTCCCACAAGGGAGGCCCGCAAAATGCTAGGCCGTCCTATCAACGAGGAGAAACTTCTGTTCTTCCTAGCCAAAGCTGTTTGGTATGCTGGGGTGAGGATATCTTACCTTTTGTTGCATTTTTAGTTGTTAAGCTATTCTTATTCATGTGTCCACATATCATTTTATGGGATTGCCGGGAAGTTCCAGATATTGCTTGAGTCCTAGCCTTGCACTATGCATATTGCAGCTAAAAGAGGAAGTTGTGTCACTCTTTGAGACCATTCGGAAGGCCGACAATATTCCTATCAATATGGATGTCGAGGTGGAGCTGCAAACACTGCCGGAATATTTGGAGGAATGGAGAATGAAACTATGGGACATAGCCTACACTGGCGCGTTCAAGGGGTCGGACTCCTTTAAGAAGTCTGAAATTTTTGTGGAGTTTCGGGGAGCTACCCTTGCAGTGAAGTGACTGCTCTACATGTACTACACTTGTCTCATTGTCGTAAATATTCTGAGGTACATAGAGCCTCCGTCGGGGCCAGTTTCTGCAACCAGTTTGAGATTTTAGGGAAGGACCAAGAAGTTCTATGGTGTCTAGATAAAGGATACCATAAAGAGAGTCTCGATCCCGAGACCGTCTTCCTCGGAAGTCACCTCATGCACTACTTTTTTTATTTACATGGTTCGACATTGAGTCGCTGAAATTTCTTGAAGGGATTTGGATATTTGATTTGTTAAGGATCAGGCAGGCCATGCAAGTATCGAGACGCCTTATGTAGGTGGTCACCTCATCCGCTAGTTACATGAATTCTTTGGTAAAAATTGTTTTGACCATTGTATGTTGTGACCAGGAGGCCGGCTTGATCCATGAGTTTCGACTTCCATGTGAATGCATTGGTACCGAGAGGCTGTCAAAGGGGGGGGCAAGTCATGCATGGAATTTGTTTTTTGTGATGAAATTTTCAAATATGTCTTAATGTCTGCTGAAAATGACAATTTCAGGTTCATAAAGTTCGAATTATACGGCAAGAAGGCGATAGTGAAGGCAGATTTACCACCCTTCCTGACGACTTGGTTGGATAGATCGTTAGACGACTACATGTTTTCGTCTTCCCAGCAGCGCCTTTGGCCCTCTCCACATTTACAAGCATGTCCATGGTATCTTGAGTGCAACTTCAGCACCACTCCGCCTGAAGAGGAGGCCCTGTTCAAGAGACTGAAGGAAACCTCCGACCACGAGCCAGAATTTGATGAATTTGCAGGACTAAATCCCGAGGCTCGAGCAAAAGCAATCGCAAAAAGGGATGCATCTGACAAGAAGAAAGAGGAGAAAATGGAAGAAGCCAAGAAGAAGGTAGAAGACACCAAGAAGAAGCGCATGGCGACTAAGGTGGAGAAGGAAGAAGAGAAGGCCACCAAAAAGGGGACTAAGCGTAAGGCCGAGACACCCATACCTGAAGCCACTACGAGCGCAACGGAGATGAAGGATACATCGTCGGGTTTCTCACTTACGCAGGAGCGACTGGTGCACGGTCTCACGCCAACTGCTCAAAACATCAACCCCGTCCTTGATGTCAATGAGTGCATCCTCAACTTGCCCTTGAGCAGTTTCACCGATCACAAGAAGGAGCATGAGCAGGTCGATGCCTTCTTGGCCATGGTAAGTTCACTAAGTTTTTTCATTGCTTCATCTTTCTATGCTTGTGTTTCCAATTTTGGTACGTCATTAGGCCACTTACATGTGGTCTGCATCGTAAATGTGAGTACCTGAAATTTATATACGTTCTAATATTTTATTACATGCATGTTCTTAGCAACATTCTAGCGACAAGGACCGGTTCTTCGACAATAAACTAAGCACGCAATCTGCTGTCGACTTGATCATCATCGACATTTCTGAAGGCCTCCACGTGCCTACCATTTCCGCACCACCTGCACCTATCCCCAAGTGGAATGAGTTGAACCAGGATTGGCTCCTAGCCGTGTTTGACCTAGCCCAAAAGTACCTTCATGACAAAGGCAGGATGCTGTTCATGTACCCTAGCCTTTCCAAAATACACCGAAGCAAGATCAGGGGCCTACTTGAAGAATATAAGTTTCGCATACTCGATACTTACTTCGGCAACAACCACCTCCATCTCACATCAGCAACAGATCCAACTAAAATGGTAAGAAAGCTTAGCCATCTTGTCTATTCAGTTTTAACTAGTTTTCTTCATGTACCTAATTCTAACTTACATTCTTCTCCAGACTAAGCGCTTCTCCATCTCGCTGTTGGTCAAGGATTGTGGCCCAAAGACTCCAGCGAAGTTCCCATTCCAGTTTGTTCCATCCCATCACGTAGTTGGGGTCACCGTGGGCAAGGACGACATCCTCACCAACCTTTGCTTTAAAGACACTAGTAGAAAATTTAGTGACCAAATTAACAAAAATTTAACACAAAAGTGTTGATTTTTTTTGTTAATTTGGACGCATTAATTTGGGTACTTTTTAACACAAAGTTGTTGGTTTTTTTGTTAAATTTTTGTTAATTTTGGCACTAAATTTTTCCTACAAAAATTATTTTTTTTGAAAATTTGACCAAAGAGAAACTGCCACGTGGCAATGCCACGCGGGCAACCCGCCAAGTAGGCACCCCATTTGAGGTTGCCGGCAAGGTTTGAACCTTGCACCTCACACTTGGGGTGCAAGGTTCAAACCAATGCACCACACATACACATGCATGTGTGTGTGTGGATTTTTTTAAATTTTATCTAGTTAAAATGTTTTTTTTTTCCTTTTTTTGTTAAAGACAGCAGAATTCAGAGGTCATTTAAGCATAGAAAAAAAACTTTTTTCTAAGAACCTTCAACTAAGAAAAGTTTCTAAATCAAAGTATCTTTCATCTCCAAAAATCCGTTTGCAATTTTAAATCTCTAATAAAAAGTTATGAATTAATTTCAGAGACGGTCTTTCATGATGTCAAAAACAAAATTCAATCCAACCCCTCCCTGAAATTAATTCATAACTTTTTATTGGAGACTTAAAATTGCAAACGGATTTTTGGAGATGAAAGATACTTTGATTTAGAAACTTTTCTTAGGTCAAAGTTTAAAAAAAAAAGTTGTTTTTCTATTACTAAATGACCTCTGAAGTCTGCTGACTTTGAAAAATACCAAATTGTGTATGATTTAGTTTAAAAAAAAAAAAACATTATTTATAGAATACTAACGATGGTGATTTAAACATTTTTCAAATCAAAAAACTTACTTGAGATTCTTGAAATTCAAAATTAACAAAAAAGTATTGATATTTTTGTTGATTTAGAGTTGCAGTATCCAAATCAACAAAAAAAAGTGTTGATTATGTTAGTTTTTACCCAAATCAACAAAAAATTGTTCAAATGGACGATACAGTATCAAAATCAACACTTTTTTGTTGATGTTTTGCTGATTTGGTCACTGTTTTTCTACTAGTGAGAAGACTTGACCATGAACAGGGACGTACCTTGGCGAGGCCCTCGGGAGAAGGCTTGACAGTTCATGCAGATGTTAGTGGAGGCCTTGACAGAACCTGGAGATGTCGTTGTCGATTGCAATGCGGCCATAGGTATTTTTGGTTCTTTTCTTACTTCAAGATCATTAATACTGTACCATGAACTTCATATTATGATGTTGTTTTCTAATATTTGTTGGACTTGATCATAGGATCCACTATTCAAGCTTGCCGCGCCACGCGCTGTCATATACTGGCTTTTGAGGAGGATAAGGCTATCTTCGATGCCCTTATTGCTCCAGGCCTTCGCAGAACTGTGGTAGTTCGCCCACCACCGCCACAGCCGGAGGCTGACATTATGGACTTGGACGAGGAGGACGTACCTGCGCAACCGGTCAAAAAGACATCTCGATTTAGTAAGTAAGTTTTACTTTGATCTACTTATTTGTTCACGAAGATTCATCAAACCCTCTTGTATTCTAATATCTTTTTTGTTGGACTCTGCAGGAAAGCCAAAGATTTGATGTCCTGTCAGACTGTTCCTTTCTTCACCAATGCGGCTTTTTTTCCTAGCCCTCCAAGACCATTTCAGCTACCTTGTTACGCTGAGGCTATTTGTAGGGATTTTGTGACCCCAAACCCAAGACCCACTTCTAGAGCCTATTCAGTAGATCCTCGTGTACTTCAATTCATAAATGATTGTGCTGCGGAGTCAGACTCGCAGATTTCAGATAGTGAGGATAGTTCGACTTCCGACTTGTGTATGTGAAGTCTTCATATCTAGTACTCTGGATAGATGACGGGCATGTACTTGATTCTTAGGATTATTATTTTCTATTATATTGAAATTTGAGGTTTCCTTAATGATCTATATATACTGTGAAAACCAAATTTTCTTGTTGTGCAAGCTTAACCACAATCACTCCTCTTTTATATGACCTTAAGCCCCCAGTGCCATCACCAGCGAAGGCAACCCTAAGCTCCTATTGCTACTTTGGAGTCTTGCATCACCACCGGTAAGAATGTGTGCACACCAGCATTCAAGCAAGGGCTTATTTTTTAGGACATTAGTCACATTAGTCACAGTTGAGGGAATTGGCTGCAACTATTGATTGGGGGGTTGGAACTGTCTATGATTTGTTGTGCATTTTTTTTACTGTATGGGGCATCCACATGCAGTTCGCTTGTCCTCACATCTTGTAGATGAATTTGGTAGGATGATCCAATGTTCTCACTGTGTTGATGCAGTTTAATTTCGTTCGCTGGTCCTAGTCTCTTAAAAATGAAGTTGGTAGGATGATTATCTTACACCGTAACCACGTTTAACCTTTGTCGCCACACAAGCATGGTTTTGTAAAAGTAGTGTCATGTTGTTTCTCGCAAATTGGAAAGCCGCATATGAGAGGTCCAGAAATTCTAATGGCAAAGTATTCTTGAGGCAGCTGAATTATAATTCATCCACAATATTTCAACTGCTTGCATCCACATTTTTCATCCACTTGCATCTTCACTTTTCATCAATTGTCATCCATATTTTTCATCCACTTCCATCCCTATTTTTTCACCCACGTTCATCTTAATTTTTCTTCTACTTCCATCCCTATTTTTCATCCACTTCCATCCCTATTTTCTCATCCACATTCATCCATATTTTTCGTCCAATTCCATCCAAATTTATCATCCACTGCAACCCACATTTGTCATCCACTGTCATCCATATTTTTCATCTAATTCTTCCAATTCTTTTCATCCATTTTTTCAAACAACTTTCTTCCATTTCTTCCATGGAATTTCTGAAATTCTTGGGATTTTCCGGAAATTTCATCCATTTTTTCATCAACTTTCATCCACTTTTCTATCCATTTTTTTCCCCACTTTTTGGATTTTCATTCTAAGATTTTAGCTCCCCGCTCACCAATCCCCGCTTCTCGCTCACCGCTCGCTCCCCAGCATTCCCCGACCCCTATCCAACCTATTCTAGTTGTAGAAGTTGTTTCCCAATAGGTTTCTAGGCTAATTGGGCGATAATCTAGAACCTATCGATTTCTCACCAATTGGGGCATCTAATCATATGTACAAATGAGTTTTTGGATGCCGTAGTGAACTCATTGCTATTTTGGACCAAATACCCTATGGGTATGGCACAACCCTATTCTGGTCTTCCACTCTTTTGGGGGGGTTTGCATCTTTTTACAGCCTAAACTATCATAATTGAAAAAAAAGGAAATTGTAAGTTTGAGGTGACGAAGTGGGAGCTCACAGTAAGCCCTATTTCTTGATGTTATAGGTTATAGAAATTAACACCACCTATGCTAAAACGAAATGTATTTGAAGTTAGTGCAAGGCAAAAGGTTTGCAAAACAATTAACGTATAAATACCTGATATTCCTCAAAGTTCTGAAGACCCATTTCTAAGTACCGCTAAAATTCGCCAATGTACTGTTCAAACCCTACACCTGTTGCATATGCCAACGCTCCGATTGAGAGCATAGTTTCCTCATAGACAATGGCACTACGACAAGCAAAGACACGAAGGAACAATCCCATCATATTGTCAACGTACTATACCACACCATACTTTGTCACCTCTATTGCACCTAACTTCTGAATGATGACCTGCATACAGAGTTCAGAAGACCGTGTGAGCTTGACTGTATATGAACAAACAATAAGTAAAACACAGCAACTGCAAGTAGTTCAAAAAATATACAGAATTACAATTGACTAGCAGAATTGCATTGAAAGAATAATGGAAAATGCCAAGAAAATAGACACTTTGAAATTTGATATTTTTTAAATAGTAAAAAATTTCAAAAAAATAGAATTCAAAAAATTCATTTTTTCTAACTTGAAGATGCTTCTTTTCAACCATTTGCATCTTTGGGAAGAAAAAAATAGTATTCTTTGCACATGCAGAAAGGTGGTGTACTTTGAGCACATGTAAAAGGTGGACTCTTTAATGTTTTCCGCTCATTTGTTGCTACTGGTGGCAACGCCTTCTCAATCTAATGTCACCACCTAAGGTTCCACGGTGTACACAGCCATGTTGGAATTAACTTGGAATTTATGTTGTACCTTTCCAAATATTAGCCTATTTTCAATTTGGGCACCCCTGGATCCAAATTCTCTTCTAATGTCTTAATAGACTTGTATAACTTTAGTAGAAGTCCTTATATCCCAATTTGGACTTTCAAATTTGCATTTTTGGATTGGAAATAGTACTATTGTAAATCCCCCCCCCTCCAAATGGACAAGGTATACATCCAATCAAGGGAAGTTTTAAAATTGAAAACTAATTGAAAAAAATTGGAGAAAATTACTCAATGTTTACAACTATTGCATGTACCTTCATTTCAAATTTCATACAAATGGGACAAAGAATGCAAAATTTATGAGCAAAAAAACACTTGTCCAAAGCCAAGGGTACGGAAAAAAAGAACAATTGTTTCTTGCAATGACCCTCCACCCCCTCCATTTGAATATTTCAATGAAATTTTCATTGATCATGAGAGTGTTAGGATATTAAACTTTGGATTTCATTCCCAAACACCACTCCTCGATACAAATCACCGAACCAAGTTAGGATGGAAACAATTAATCTCATCTAAGCTAACATCAACCGAACTACAGCTACACCTTAGTATTCAAATACTTGTCAATAGCCTCCTTTATCTTCAAAGCTTCAAGTTGGATTTCGTAGACATGTTTCCAAGACATGTGTACATGCACAAGCATGGATATTAACCCCTAAAGTCCCATTGTATACTCCAGGGTTGCTAGCGTGTGAGCCTGGAGCGGGGAGCTTGTGAGCGGGAATTTTATTTCGTATTATATACTTGTCGGGACCTATGACCGTGGGTTTATTACATTACAGATTTCAAGATATGTAAAGTTATCAAAATGAAATTTAATGCACTTCCAAATGTATTTTGAAGATATTTTTTGCCACAGACAAATGTAGTCATTATTTATAGACATCGTAATACATAAAATGCAAATGGAGAATGCAAATGTTCAAAATGTAGCCATAAAATATACAAATCCATTGATAATTCTAAAACCCACACATTATATTTTGACGCAAGGAATATGTCAATCTCAAGAGTGTAAGTTGTATGGACTAGGTTGTATAATCCTCAAATGTTGATGCCAAATACTTGATAGACATAGGAAGGTGGAAATTCTTGTCTAAATTGAGAAAATGACTTTGTGCCTTCATCATTCCATCTATAAACATCAATTTTATATGGTTCCAAAAAAATATTAAAAAATGTTAAACATGCAAAACTAAAGACTAGATATAAAATAAAGGAAATAAGAAATTGCTTGTTAACATCTACAATTTTGACTTCTAAGCAAACTTGGGAATGTGCCATGGTTGTAGTGTTGCAGATCACAAACACTAATAAAACTTGAATCCAAAATTGCTAAGCTTCATGCTCTTCAATTGACAATTCTAAAATGATTTTTTTTCTTTCCAATAACCAGAAATGGGGGGTCTGATTGGTACCTCTAGAACCCAAGTCGGGTCCGACTGAGGTTTTGAGAATACCTGGTGGCACCCCCATTTTTGGTATTCAAGAAAAGAAATAGGAAAATTTTATTTTTTTTATTTTTTATTTTTAACCAAAACAGGGGTCTGGCTGGAACCTTCAAGAACCCAGTCGGATCCATTTGAGGTTTTTGGATTACGTGGTGGTACCACTCATTTTGGTATTTAAACAAATTTGAATTTTTTTTTTTGACCAAAAACATGACAGACCACTAGCTTTTGTCATCTCTACCTACTAGTTGGAAACAACGATGCTACATGTCTTCATCTTTGTAATCTTCAATCTTTGTAATTTTATTTGTTGAAAAAATGTATGATTGCCCTCCAACCGTGAATCTAAGAAATTTGGGATTTATAGTACATGTGAGTTTATTTGAAGAAATGACGGTCACTTACAATTTTTTTCCTAAATTCTTATGACAACAATGACAACAATGAATTTTGTTTGAGTGAAACAAATATCACACAAACTAAAATTTGAAGTGAGACAGATGAAGACAAAAAAAATAGCCATAAAACACACAAATCCACTCATAAAGAAAATCAACACAAAATACAATAACTCATGAGATATGTCAATCTTGTGAGTCTAAGTAGCAGTAGACTCTGTCGCAGAATCGTCGTTGGTAGAGGACTTAGAAGTCTCTCTACCCTCAGATGCACTAACATCTAAAAACTCTAAAACATTCAAAGCATAATTAGGTCTACGCTTCTTTGCCTTAGAGGAACCAAACTCCACGAAAGCCGATGCCAACTGCTCTGTATAAATTGGCAAATCAAAAGACTTGTCTGGACTCAGAAGAAGCCTTCTTTTTTGCCGAGTTCCATCTGCCATCATCAACCTCTGACGGCTACACAAACACAGTAAAGTATGTTAAAATTTTGAAACATATATAATTTTATACACACTTCGCATATGAAATACAAATGTAAGAAAACTTACTTACAAGATTTTGTCTTCCGTGCAAATTTGTGAACTACGATGTCCATTGCATCCGGATCTTGAGATGGTGTAGCTTCCTTTGGCAATTCTGTTATCACCACATTTGGTGTAGTCTTTTGCATGGGCAAGAGTATGGCATTGAAAATGTCCTTGTCCTCCTCCAATGCCACAATGTGCCGGCCTGTGCCACGGCAAGCTGTAATTGATGCACCTGTTACAAACAATACACAATTGATTTATTGAATGATTGAGATGTAAAATATAAAACTCATTCAAAATAATGAGATTCAAAACTAACCAGTAGCTGATGTGCAATCCAAAACTACATCTCCTTCAACTGTTGTCCCTTCTATGAGGAACTGGAAAAACCTCGCGTCTTTCTCACGAGGCCCACGCCAAGGTACTCGTTCATTCATGAGCATGGTATCCTCGGTAGTATAGTTGATGAGTGTGTCATCGCGTTGAAGATCCACTTTGGCCTTCTTCATGGAATTTGTTTGATGAAAAACAAATTCCGATTTCACCCCCTTGCCAAGGTCTTTTATCAAGAGGGTGATTCCAAATTTCATTGTCTGTTAGCATTAAACCCAGAACACATTAGAAATGAATAATATATAAGCTGTTGTAAATAGTCACTAAAATTAAAAAATCATCAAAACATCATACCGTATTTGAAGGGTCCACAGCCGAAGTCAAGTGGACACAGTTGATTCCCAACCACTCTTTCTTCTTCATTGTCGGGTATACCTCGCATAGCCCAGCAATGACACCCTTCGCATTCGCGCTCCACAAATGAAACACCACAAAACACCCATCATCTTGCAAATACTTATCTGCAAAATGAAAAGCCTCCTGAATTCCCTCGTATTCCTTGTCAGCGTTCCACGTAGGCACTTGAGTGTTCGGAAAAGACACTCCGGGGACTGGCAAATTCTTGTGGCAGTCAAAGAAAATAAGGTCCACTCGTGGCCGTTGCATTTCTTTACCACCATACTTCCGAACCTTTCCACCTGACAACTACAAAACATATGTGTCCAAACAAACAAGAATTAACACATGTTTCAATCATGCAGTTCCATAGAAATCATAATATTCAAGAATGGAAAAACTAGAGAATTACCTTCTTCAAAAAGTCCATCACTTTGTTGTAACATGTCTTCCCTTCTCCTTCCTCATTTTCCATTACGTCCACAATTGACTCGTTGAGGATCAACTCTTCCGAGTTCACTTCATCATCATCACCAATGACAATTATTTGTGTGCCCTGTGTGACCATTTCTTTAGTGAGCTCTTTCAAAACAGTCTTTCTCTTCACTCCACTGCGTGATCCGGATTCCATTTGTGATCCCTGATCCACGGTTGAAGATGCTGGAACTTGGTCAGTACCTTCAACCTTCTTCTTGCCCTTGCCTTTCGATTTTCCCTCCTTCTCGGACTCCTTCTCCTTCTCTGCCAACTTTGCCAAACGCTCTGCTTCTTTCTTCTCATTGTTGGCCCGAATCTCTTGTTCCTTTTCTTCTTTCTTCTTGTCAGCAACCGTTCTTCGCGCAATAGCCCTCTTCTTCTTTGTGTCACTGAGATCGGCAAACTCGGGGACCTCAAGGTCAATAACACCAAGGCCGTCAAATGACTTCCTTAGTCCCACTTCTATTGGATGAGTGAACGTGACTAGGCAATCCAAGTACCACCCTCCACCGTTCAAGTTTGCCGTTGTAAATGTTTGAAGTTGAGTCTATGTAAACATGCACTCCTGCGAACTGCGGTCCAGCCACGAGGACAAAAACGGAGGAACATCCTCCCGTGCTAATGCATTCTTCGCTACTAGCTCAAGCTTCAAGTAATTGCCACAACAACAAACAATTCCACTGTTAATTTTTTAAGTACTAAAGAAAATCTTACATTATACAAACAAATAGCACAACAAACACTTAGACATTAGTCTACTATTTCAGAAATAAAAAACAAATAATAATCATCAATTTCAATTTCATTTTATTTTTTTTAAAAACAAATAAACTTTTGAAATGTTAAAAAAAACAAAAGTTGGAGTAGTATAAGGTACTCAAGAACTCCCTATCGGACCCGACGGAGGTATTCCGAGAGCTTCACAATACCCCTACTTTTGGTTTAGGGTTCATTTATCAAGAAGTCACGCTGTAATTGACTTTGCAGATTTCTAGCGTACTGAAAACAACCACAACGTTCTAATAAAACAGTTATGAACATTCAATCCATGAATGTAGTAAAATAAAGATAAACTTTGGACCCATACCGGAAAAGAACTCTTCGCATGGCTTGCACCGACCCTTCGTAAGTCGAAAATGAGTCAGACTTCTTAAAAGCATTGGCCCCTTTCAAAAAAGGTCCAAATCCCTGCTTCCAAATTTTTCTTCTCCATGATTCAATGTACTGTCCAAGTGATTCCCGTTCAAGTGGAACATCCATCCGGATTTGAAGATTATCCTTTGTCACCACATTCTCAAAGTACTCCTGAGCACCTTCTTAAATCTATGGAAGAAGAAAAATAAATTCATGTATGAATTAAATTTACAAAAATGTTTCAATTAACATCCATTAAAGAAATGAGAATCTCAAGAACAAATGAAAATTTACATGATATTCAAATTCCAACAAAGAACAACTTACCCCGGACCACCACACGCACTTGTGGAGGAAGGGCGAGAGTTTCTCTTCCGACACAGGATGCGCTGGAAATTTTCGAGCTTCACGAGAAATATTAGACGAGTTCCACCACTTCAAATACTTCAATTTCTGGGCAGGTGTTGTATTGCAGGTTGCAATCATTTGCAACTTCTTCAATGTCATTTCTGGTACCTCATTCATAGTCCAATGCTTCTCCACCTGCCACAAATCATTTATATTAAAACATTTGAAGTACATGAATCTATCTAAATTAAAAAATAACTTTTTGAGTTTTTAAACCAAAAATACCTCTTCTAAAAATTCTGGGCCATGTGAGGGATTTGCCACTGACAGCAACTTCCCCATCTTCACATACAACTTCCCCATCTTCACACGGCGGAGCTTTGACCTAGAAACCTGGAAACGTGTACTTGAAACTTTGATTTGACCGTTAATTCCTGGGGTTGCTCCCACACGGCGGAGCTTTGACTTTGAAACCTGGAAACGGGTACTTGAAACTTTGATTTGACTGTTAATTCCTGGGGTTGCTCCCACACGGCGGAGCTTTGACTCTGAAGGTTAAAATTTATTTTTAAACTAACCATCTAATCGTAATTTTAACCTGCATGGTGAAGCTTTGAACCAGAGGAATCAATGGAATAAGGTTCTTTTGAAACTTATTTAAAGCGCCAACCGTTGATAATTGTTCATTTTTCGTGTGGTGACCGTGAAGGAGGTATTTGGTTTAATCTTGTCATTGGCGGTGTGTTCATTTGAATGGTTTTGCTTCCTTTTTTTTCATGCCTTTTTAATTCATTATAATTGGTTGTCTTTATTTTGCATTCATTAAAATTCACTTTTACTTAATCATTAATTTGGTGTGCTTAATTTATATTAAGTATTCTCACATTAGTAAAAGTTCAGAATATCACATTTAGTTCATTATCCAAAATTTCAGTTGTCATTAAAATTCAGCCAGTCTTAAGGGATTCAGTTGCAAGGAGCGACGTGACTAGGCAACTGGAAAGGGACGACCAGAACGGGGCGGAACGGGCGACAGAACAGGGCGACGGAACGGGCAACAGAACGGGCGACGGAACGGGCGACCAGAACAGGGCGACCGGACGAGCACCAATCACGCCTCACCACGTGTCGATCGGTAGCAGCACGGGGTGACCAACGAGCAGCAGCAGCGGGGTGACCAACGAGCAGCAACAGCGGGGTGACCAACGAGCAGCAACAGCAAGGGGGGGGGCTCTCAACTTGCATACTCCAGACAGTATGATCAAAACTTTGACCCATTGTTATTAAAGTGAGTCCATATACAAATGGATGTGGAAACTTGAAATCCAAACCTAATTGAAGGTTGGCCGTTGCTCGCCACACCTCAATTTTGTGTTTAAAATAAAATTTGAACACTAAACTAACATTTTCTCTCCATTCTTGAATCTCTCGAATCCGCTCCAAAGCCATAGCCAAAATTTCAACAACAACAACAACAAACCAACAATTGGAAGAAGAAGGGGAATAAGAAGGAAAGAATTCGACACGTGAAGAAATTAGAAGACTAAAAAACTATTAAGGTAAGAATCTAACTATTCATCAATTAATTATTTTGGTGTTGTTTATTCGGTTTATTCTTTTCACTATTCATGGTTAGATTTGTTTTAGATTATTTAAGATTATTTTATTAGATTACTATTCATTCATTTGGTTTTAGTTATTAATTAGGATTCCAAAGCCAAATTAGTTGTTTGTTTGTAGTTTGGGGAATTTGTTTTATTAGGCCTAATAATCCAAAACAATAAAAACAAACAACAACTAATATCTTGGAATATTTAACAAAACAACTATTAAAAAATTGGCAATCGAATAAAACTACTATTCATTGAAAACTTGGGAAAAATGAATTAAATTTATCATTTAATTTAAATTCCTAAAATCAAAGGATTAGTTTTAAATTGCCAAAACTAACAAACTTGGACTTTTTATATAGGTTTAGAAACAATAATAACTAAGATTTCTTTCAAATTCATGAAAGACAATGGAGAATTTCGAGGAGACGATTATGATGGTGTTTTGCGATGATGGGACGATCGACATTCTCGACACCAAGGTATGATTTCAAATTTTTATCTTTTGTCTTTTCTTTTGCTTTCATTCTTTAAAAATTTAGATTAGAAAATTAAAACTAACAAATTAACCATTAAGAAGCCAATAGCTAGTAGAATTTAAATTGTTAGAAAACCTTTGAAAATTTATCTAAAATCGTAAAAAAGTAATAATTAGATTAACTTTGAATTAATTTGGAAAACGAAATAGTAATCTCATCCAAAAGAATCTCAAAAGGAATCTAATTTAATTTAGGAACTTAGGAAATATTAGAATAATTAGGGAAAGTCAAAACCTAATTTGTCTACTTATTCTCTTGAAAATTATTAAAGGAAGGAATTCCATCCAACCAAGGGGAATTTTCATCCATTTAAAAGTTTTCACCTAAAAGTTCTAAATTCTTACTTTTATCTTAACAAGAAGTTAATTAATCACTTTACTCATAAAAACCATAAAACCCTAAAATATCACTAAATTTAGAATAATAACTTAGAATTAGGATTAATTAAAAACCAATTAGGAATATTCTCAAGGCACGACTAGGGAATCTTTTGAAAACATAATCTTTTAAAGAATCTTTTGAAGATTCTAAATCCACCTTTTACTTTTTAAATTACTTTAATTTGGAAAGATTAAAGGGTGGATGAAGTTTTGACCTAATTTTGGATGAAAAATCTTAAAATAGGTCAAAATTAGGTTTTCTCTAAAAATTCCGTTAAATAACTTAATTAACCTTCGAACCCTGAAATTTAGATTTATTTTACATTATTTTGCTATTTTTAGTTGACGGATGAAGTTTTTAGAATAGAATTAGGTACGAATTTCATCCACACATAACTTTCATTAAGAATATCAGAATCCAACTTGCTTTACCATTTTGGAAAGGGCAAATTGTATTCTTTGAATTAGTTTAGGTAGAATTTTATTTTAGCTAGAAGTTTAAATCACAATTAACTAACCCTTAACAACCGTTATTTCTTAACTATTAGAGTGTTTTGAAGTACTTAAAGTAGGTAAAAATCAACATAACAAAGTGTCCATTGCTTGGAAGGCCAAAGAACACTACGTTTACATTTCACCCTTACAATTTGCTAACTTATGCCGCTAGAACCTGTGTGCAACTTTCTGACTTAAGGGTGGAGTTAGAAACACTCACAGTCTTCGAGGTGTCCACGGCTACGAAAAGCGTGTTCTGGATTTCGTTGGCTTGAGCTGGTTTAGACACCGTAACAAACCTAACATCCTGGGTGGCTAGGGTAGGGCCTAGTGGGACCACCCCTTGGTTGGTTTGGACTACGGGTGGCGCAGCCTGGGTCTGGCGATGAGTGGTGCGATCGTAATACATATTCGGAGGACCGGTCGTATCGTGAGGCTCCGTAAAGCGGACGCCCTTGAGGTTGTCTTGGCCTTGTTTGGCGTAGTCGGCCTTCGGGAATTCTAGCGGAATCACCCTATCCATGACTTGGCAGCGAACCGTGGGGTGGTGATCCCCACAGTGTTCGCAAACCACATTGTTTTCTATCCAACATTGGCCAGGACCGTGTGTCCTCTTACACACAGCGCAATAGGACATGAGGGGCCTATCAAATGAATTGGTGTTTCGTACCTGAGCTTGGGCGTTAGGGTGTCGGTAAGGTTGTCCCGGCCCTCGAGGTCGTGATCGAGGCGGGTTGTCCTTGAGCAGGGGACAAAACGGGGGCGTGTGGTTGGGCTGGCCGTAGTGGTTGCACCAAACTCCCGTGGAATGAGATCCCGATTCATGATATCGGGGCGGGGCCTGTTGCCCCTGTCCTTTGATGAGACACGCCATTTGCTCGGTCAGTTCGCATACTGCCCGGGCCATGTCATTGAATGCCTGCCGCATTTCTGTCCTAATTTGTTCAACAGGCGCGGTTAGCATTAACATTGGTTCCTGCGAAGACAAGGGGGTCAGATGCAAGCTGTCCCGCTGAGTGGGAGACGAGCGATATGGTGCTAGGGCGGGCTCTTGGTGATGTACGGGGATGAAGGCTGGTATCGGGTCGTGCTCCCGATGAATCATTCGTTCATTTTCTTTGTCAATGATCTCGATCTCTAGCGCAGCGCGGATAGCGTCGTCCAAGGTTATGGGACGTCGGGATAAGATCTCCCGGATAGTTGAAGCCGAGTCGACTCCTTGAATAAAGTAGTGTCGGATAGTGCCGTCGTTTAGAAGGCCCCCTACGTAGCGGGTGCAGACTATCTGGAACCGTCGAATATATGAGGTGAGGTCCTCCGTGGCACCCCGTCGAATGCTGGTCAGAGCGGACAACGCCTGCTGTTGGCCTGTCGCTGGTCGGAAGTAACGTAGGAATGACGCTTGCAGTTGTCTCCACGAAGTGAAGACCCCTACATTGTGGGATCGATACCAAGAGTAGGCGGTCCCAATCAAGGTATTCGGAAACCAGATTAAGTAATATCTTGGATCGGTGACGAGGTTAGAGATGAGAATCTCTTCGAACCGCTCCACGTGGGCAGCTGGATCGTCGTCCCGAGATCTAGAGAACTTGGGTAAGTGATGGGGGACGGAGATCTCTCTTAGCCCATGAGGTACTAAGATAGGTAGACCCCGTGGCAACATCATAGGGTCTACTTTGGGTATGGCAGGTGGTTCTTCTCCTACTTCTGGTGCTCCTGGAGCCATAGGCGACATCCTGGCTTCGCGGTCGCCCATCTCTTCTGATGGATCAGGTGAGCTGACTCGCTCGAAAGAGTCAGGGGAACTAGCCCCTTCGTGTGTTGATGAGGCAGGGGAACTTGGTGGTGGTGGTCGGGCAGAACTCCCTCCCCCTCCCTTTGGTCGTAGCACCCTACCAGATTGTGGTGTGGTGGAGACTTTTGGTGGCATCTAACTCGGATGTCCTGATAATATGCCAAGCGAGGACATATATATAGAAAAGAGTGTTTACAGTGATAGAAGTTGGCCAACTAGTGGTCCACACTCTAGTCCTAGACTAGCTCTATCACTTGATCCACACAGACCAACGTGGTGACAATCTCCACCGCCGTTGGTCGAACCTCGAAGAAGTACGGGGCTTGTGCAACCTCGATTCTTGCCGTGGCCGATGAATGTTGCTCCCATGTGGCTGCGTTAGTAAAGAAGGTTGCGTCCTTGAGTCGTTTGGAACGGCTCCTCTTCCCACGGCTAGGGTACTCGTAGTGTATTGGATGGTAGCGAGGGTGATGGATCCCCTCGTCCCCACGTAGTTGGAAGTTGGAGACTTTGAAGTCTTCTGCGTCCTGACAGGGTTCACAAGCGGTAGCGTACTCGGTGATGTATCGGAGCTGACCCGCCGTATCCAAGGTGGACGGTGTCAGTATGGTGGAGATATCGCGGCAACACTCCAACGTGAGATGGCTGGCTCCGTTGTGCCACGCACGGAAGTCCTTAGACTGTGAATATGGGTTGTCGAGAAACCGATCGAAGTCCCCGACTGGCTGGTTGAAGCGGAAATACTGGTCTGGGTCGTCCCCAAGTAGGCTTGGGGCGGCGTATCGGATGTCGAGGTGAGGAACCTCTGTGAGAGGTCTGAAAGTTGGGTAGGCGGGGTGCTTGGCGTCGAAGCACGCTTTGACAAACGCGCTCTCAAACTTCCAAGCGGCTAGCACCACCGCCCAGTAGAATGAGAGACACTCTACTATTTCCTCCTTTGAGACCCCAAAGGCCCCAGACTTGATTGCTTGCTGGATGCAAGGCGTGTACTGGTTGGGGCTGAGCAAGTACTGCCGCGCTAGATGCTCCCAGTACTTGAAGGAGATGCCCAAGTGGTTGGGACCAAGCAACAGGTCTTCTAACGGAAGCTCCTTGTTGTCTTCGGAGTCGCTGTATCCTTCCTCGTCGTCTCGGTATGCTTTGCAAGGCGGCGGCGCGAACGGTCGTAAAAGTCGAGCTGTGTGAGCTCAAAGCAGGGTTCTGGCTCGTCTCCCTTTCACAATTAACTTGTTTTGTCAGCCTTAAGACTTCTTCCTTCTATCCTGGCTACCTATCTGGCCTAGGAGTTGTAAGTGGCTCAATCCTCGTGGTAACTGGAAGCTAGCTTTGATACTTCTACTCCTTGCTAGTTCTAGCCTATGCTCAGAGACTTAAGCCCTACTCTCCACTAACTATTTCAAAAAGGATCTCCAAGGTGTCCTAAGGTATCTCCCACTAATTACTAACCGAACTAGAGACTTGAAATATCTTCCTTATCATTAACTCGATGAATCCTCTTAATTCCTTCTATGATTGCTAATTGTCACTCTAATGTAGACACTCTAATCCCAACTAAGTGTTACCCTAAACTAACATTTAATGTGAGAAAAAATTTAAAAGGCAAGCTTCTAAACTTTAACTCCCGGCAGACGCACCATTCATGTGGGCGCTTAATTACCCACCCTTGGTAATTAATCGGACACAACCAAGTTCTAGGGGTTAACTAAATTCTAACCTAACGGGTGACTAAGCGTAGGTCCATTGTGCCTTCCAAGCAATAGATCTTCTTTTCTAAGTTCCTAGTTTCCGCAGGTGACAATGGAGTTGTTCCCAATTGGCGAGGGAATAGTTCGGGCTAACCGTCCCCTAATGGCAACCTATGCGAACTACCACCGAATCTATCCTAATCTATGGGAATCTGAGGCTAATCGACCTTCCCTAGGACTGAGGAGGGATTACCTAAGTCCCTTCCATGGTTTCCTGAGTTGATTGGGTCTCTTCCTAATCTAAGTTATCTTTTTTCCTAATTTAAATTCTTTAATTTAATTTATCTAATTTATCTCCTAATTTAATCTTCTAATTTAAATTATCTAATTTCCTAATTTATTTTCTAATCTAATTTATCTTCTTGGTTGAGTTCTGACCTTAACAGCTACTAATTCCTAGTCCTATTGATAAACTTCTAGGTCTAAACTTAAAGTCCCCCCTTACTTCCTATTTACTAGTCAAAATTAATCACTAATTAACAGAGGTTAGTGTAAATTCAAGGAAAAGCGCAGGGGGTTAGTTTATTGACTCACCTGATCGTTGTTGGTATGCGCGACCTTTGCCTCCATACCTCCGGCCGCGTGCTCGTATTCCATAGTAGACGCGTATTTTGAAGCGGTCAAATGCCTACGGCTTAGTCTTTTGCGAGGTAGTACACTCTAACGACCCTTAATAGTCCCTTTCCTTTTCTTTGTCTCCCCCTCTTTTACTTCCACACTATTCCTACCAAACTTTTAATGGAGCCTTACACTATGACGCTAACTTCTTGCGAGCCTAACTACCCTCTTACGTTGTCATGTTCCGCGTCATTCTCATCCTTCCTCTAATGGTTGGAGAGGCCCTTTTGGGGATTCCCTTACACCCCTAAGCCTACTTTACTATTGATCTTCTCTCTCCTTTCTCCCCTACTTAGTCATGTTCCTCTCTAACCTCGCTCCATTGTTTGTTTTGTCTTGTTGGAGGGATGTGAGAGCGTTCGGTTGCATGTGTAGGTCGGGCGTGCGAACGGCGACTTCTTTTCCTCCCCCCTCCCTTTGCTTGCTCTTGGGATTGATAAGCTTTTATTTTATACCCACTAACTGGACCCCCAGTTTTCAGTCCTGTTGGGGTAAAAATCCAAAAAAAAAGGAGATTGGGGCCCCGCAGGGCATCGTCCCGTTTGGTCTGGAGCAACCAGTTCGTGAGAGCAACCAACTGCTGGACCGGCTGCTGTATCGGCACTGGACCGCTGTTGTATCGGCACTGTGTACCGGCCGCTGGCCCGGCCTGCTGGACTCGCGGGCTGGTTGGTGTGGGCGCTTATTTACCCACCCTTGGTAAATCGGCGAACACAACCAGGTTCTAGTTCTACGATAGTGTCCTATTCTAAGGGGTGTCTAAGCATCAATCCATTGTGCCTTCCAAGCAATGGATCTTTTTTGCTAAGTTCCTAATCGTGACTCCCTAATTGTGGTTCTAATAACCCCTAAGTTGACTATTTCGCTATGTTGTGTTTTTTGTGTTTCCTATCTCCAAATCCTACTCTAATGTTCTAGGGTCAAAGATTATTTTCTGCCGTTTCTAAAAACCTAAGACTCGCTCAGTTTGGACTTCCTAATCACCCACTACGGACGGATGAAGTTTTGACCACAAGGCTGTCAACTTCATCCATGGTTTCCTATAGGTTTCCAAATTTGGTTGGGGGCGAAATTTGACTTGCGGACCTTACTCCCTACTCTCTATCTAAATCCTAAGTCCCAACTTGGTTGGACGGCTACATCCAAGTTTCATCCGTTTTGGGCTCTAAACTTCATCCATCAGTATCTCGGTCATCCTAACTCTGATTCCTACGTGTCTTATGTTTTTGGAAACCCCCCGAAACCTACTCTAAGATTTCCTAATCACACATGACCTGACCTGGACTCTAGTGGTGCCTAGCTCTCGGCCTAGATGGCCTCTTCCCCCTAGTGAGACAATGATGAGGGAGGAAGTTAGGTTCTTACTCCGGCATGGTGTTCCGCGAGGAGGGCGGTCAATTCACCTTCTTCTACCATGGTAAATTGTAGGTCGTGGGGCACGTATTTAGTTAATCCCGTCGTATTCGTAATTTCCAACAAAAAGAACACTTCTTTCCCGTGCATGCCACTTCTTTCTCCTTTCCCCTTCTCCTCAACCCGCGTGCCCCATTGATGAAGGGGAGTGGGTTGGACACCTACCTACTTAGAAGGTCAAACTACGTCCTAACTACCCCTTACGCGTCATTTTATCCTCATGCGTAAGGAATCTAAAAGTCAAATATGGCCTAACTACCTCTTACACTCGTCTCACCCTAATGGTGGAGAAGATTTCCTTCCTACCCTCTCGATGGTGCCCCAATTCTATCTAAACTCTTTCCCCCACTTCTCCTCCTTGCATTTGATGGTGGTGATGTGGGGTGTTGGAGGGGAGAGTTGGTGAGGTGAGATGGAAACGTCTCTTGTATTTGATTTCTCCGTCTTTAGTGGGTATAGCGAGGTCCTACCCTCGTTTCCTATTTTCTCTATGTGCTAGTTTTCCCCCTAGTCTCCTATTCTATCTACTCACTAACCTTCCCTAGTCTCTTATTTTATCTAGTCACTAAGTTTTCTTAGTCTCCTATTCTATCTACTCCCTAAGTTTTCTTAGTCTCCTACTCTATCTACTTCCTAATTTTTCCCAAAAAAAAGGAAAAAAAACGAACAACCACGGGAGCCCGACCCCGATTGGGCCGAGCTGTGGGCAAGCTGCTGGGGCTGGCTGCGGCAAGCTGCTTGTGCGAGCTGCCTGTGGAAGCTGCGGGCAAGCTGCCGGGTTGGCTGCAAGCAAGCTGCCTGTGCGAACTGCGAGCTGGCTGCCGGGCGAGTTGCTTGTGCAAGCTGCCTGTGCTGGCTGCCGGGCAAGCTGCTTGTGCTGGCTGCCTGGGCAAGCTGCCTGTGCGAGTGGGCTGGCTGCCTGTGCAAGCGGGCTGGCTGTTGGGCAAGCTACTGGGTTGAGCTGCCGGGCAAACCAAAAAAAAGATGTCCACACCCTTCAACCGACTGGGGGACCCCTACTCCTGTGGGGGTTATGACAAGACACGACCGGGGTGGTTTTCACGGTTGATTCTCTACTTTTGGAGGCTAAACTTTGAATAGTTTCCAAGCGTTTTGGAAACTAAACTTTGGAACCAACCACGTGGGGGGTTCAAGCCTCCGCCGTCAATTTGGTTTTAACACCAAATTTAGGACTTTTGCCGCCCCCTAGAGGTTCAAAGCTCCGCCGTGTGGTGGACCCTTTAACACACAATTTAGGACTAAACTTGGACAAGGAACGGTGGGGTCTGGTTACCCCTAAGGGAACTATCCCACTCTTTTCCAATACGGACACAATGACTAGACTCCAATGCAAAGGTAATAACTGGGTTAGTAACGTAATACGGAAAAGAACGTGGTTAGTAAAAGGAGGTTAGTGCGACATAAATGACACAACATGAACTGGAAGCCCCCCAAAGCGGCATCGCCAAGGTACGGTGGGGGGTGACTTTAGGATTAGTACAAAACGCGGACAAGACTCCCAACCCGACTTGGATGGTAAGAACGTTAAAAGAAAACTTCACACGAGTTGCAAGACAAGGAGAAGGCCCCCCACGGACCTTCAACACAAAAATTGTAACCACAAAGAGGAGCAAAAGTGCTCAAAAACACCGTAGGGAGTTTTGGCCAAAAGTTGCAAAAACCACGAGAGGTTGGACCCACGGACCCAAAACAAGTATTGGGGGTGTTTTGGGAGAGAGAAGGGCCCCCTTTTATAGGTTTCCAAGGGCCCACTCCCCCCCTCGACGAGTAACCTCATCCATCCGGATTTTCATCCAAATTTGAGATTTTCACCTAATTTTGGGTTTTACGCTGGCCCTAGTCTCTAACTTTTGGAGTTTAGCTCGGAATTGCAAATGGATTGCGCCAATGGCTTCAAAATGCCATTTTTAGCCTAAAGGACATCCTACCCCTTATTTCTATCACAAAACCCCCCTCGGAAACTAGTGCCAACTGGAGCCAATTAAAAGGGTAAAAACCTAACTTTTGGGGTTTACCTCTTTTGGCTTGGGTACCTAGCTAGGGTTGTTGGGGAGGCTCTAGGGAGTAAGAAAAGGCTCCTTGATGTCTTCGTTCCAACTTCGTACACTCCCGGGACGCCGGTCAACCCCGCAAAGATCTTGCCGTAAATATTAATTGGGGGGATGTTGTCAGTTTCGGCTGCTTCCCGCTATTGGAACTCCATGAATTTTGTCGGGGAGCGTTATTAACATAAAAGATGCTAGTCTAATTTTTAGTGAGATTTTACCGCGGCCTGGGTATTTTCCATGAATTTCCCAACGTGGCCTTTGGTGGTTGACCGCTCGGAAAAAGATCCTTTGGAGATCAGAAAAAACCGAGACTTTTTGGGGAACCTCTCATGGAGTCCCCCAAGCCACGTGCCAAGTCTTAGGCTATTCAGGCACACAATTGGTGGCGTGGTGAAAACTAACTTCGGTTGAATCATCGGCAGTTAGGGAATCTTTCACATGTGAGGGAATCTTGGCAAATGGGTTTTGCCGTGGACATCCCGACATGCTCCAGATCCGAGAACACTATCCGGCGGCTGTGGATTCCTCCATGCGGCCTGTCTTGGGACAAGTAACACCTGCAAGCTAACAATGTGGATTCCTAATGTTTCGTCGGTGGAATGGAGAAACTAGAACCTATCTTTGGAGATTTACGTGGGGACCTCCCCCACTCTTCTAAGACTTAATTTAGCCTATCATGGTCACATGCACTAGGTTTTGGGCTATTTTGGGTAAGTTCCCAGTAGCCCTATTGTTTCCCACTAATTACGGGTTCTAACCTATATACAAGTGGGTTTTATGGGTAATCTATGGATAAAAGGCTATTTATGACCAAATGCTATATTGGTACGTGACACACCTATTTTGGTTCTACACTCTTTTTTGGGCTTTTTGTACTACTTTATGCCTTAATTTGTAATAAACTAAAAAAAAGAAAACAATGAGTCCCAAGTGACGAATTTGGGGCTCACAGCTGGCTGGTTGGCTGAGCTGGCTTGGCTGGCGGGCTGGCTGGGCTGGCTTGGCTTAGCCCAAAATTCCTCACCCTCGGGTTCCCGTATGGGAATCCACTTACACAAAATTAAACTGGATGTCGTTCGTCTAGGGTCAAGGTCAAAGCTTCGCTGTGGGGGTTAAACTTGGATTTTGTGACTCTTAATCCTGCTACCTCGGGACGGGGAGGGCTGCTACTTTCCTACAACCTAGGGCAATTCTTGGGGGCTAAACTTTGGCTTTTCCCAAGAAGATCTTGGGAACTAAACTTTGGAGCCAAAAAATGTATGGGGTGCAAAGCTTCGCCGTCAAATTGGTTTTGACACCAATCCTAAGACTTGGGATGCCCCTGGGTCCAAAGCTTCGCCGTCTAAGGCCTGTTTTGACACACACTCTAAGACTAGCGTAGTTTATAGGTTCAAAGCTTCGCCGCCTTAAGGGCAGTGGGGCCCACACACAAACAATACGGAAGGTTGACTATGGTTAGGACTGAAATACAAGGCAATCGTGCCCGCAAAGTAAGCATAAACAAGGCCCGACTTACGTACTAAAGGCCCCCCAAAGCGGCATTGCCAAAGTACGGTGGGGGATGACTTTAGGATTAGTACAAGGTACAACGAGGACACGCAAGCGTAAGTGAAACCCACTCAACCCACAACAAGGTACAAGGTAAGATAGAAGGGCCCAAAGGGACCTTCGAAAGCTTGAAATAGAACAACAACGGAAGCCAAAAGTGCTCCAAAAACACCGTAGAGGTTTTTTGGCTTGAAACGGCAAAAATTCCAAGATAGCTTGGACCCACGGACCCAAAACAAGTATTGGGGGTGTTTTGGGAGAGAGAAGGGCCCCCTTTTATAGGTTTCCAAGGGCCCACTCCCCCCCTCGACGAGTAACCTCATCCATCCGGATTTTCATCCAACTTTGAGATTTTCACCTAATCTTGGGTTTTACGCTGGTCCTAGTTTCTAACTTTTGGAGTTTAGCTCGGAATTGCAAATGGATTGCGCCAATGGCTTCAGAATGCCATTTTTAGCCTAGAGGACCCTCTACCCCCTATTTCTATCACAAAAAACCCCTCGGAAACTAGTGCCAACTGGAGCCAATTAAAAGGGTAAAAACCTAACTTTTGGGGTTTACCTCTTTTGGCTTGGGTACCTAGCTAGGGTTGTTGGGGAGGCTCTAGGGAGTAATAAAAGGCTCCTTGATGTCTTCGTTCCGACTTCGTACGCTCCCGGGACGCCGGTCAACCCCGCAAAGATCTTGCCGTAAATATTAATTGGGGGGATGTTGTCAGTTTCGGCTGCTTCCCGCTATTGGAACTCCATGAATTTTGTCGGGGAGCGTTATTAACATAAAAGATGCTAATCTAATTTTTAGTGAGATTTTACCGCGGCCTGGGTATTTTCCATGAATTTCCCAACGTGGCCTTTGGTGGTTGACCGCTCGGAAAAAGATCCTTTGGAGATCAGAAAAAACCGAGACTTTTTGGGGAACCTCTCATGGAGTCCCCCAAGCCACGTGCCAAGTCTTAGGCTATTCAGGCACACAATTGGTGGCGTGGTGAAAACTAACTTCGGTTGAATCATCGGCAGTTAGGGAATCTTTCACATGTGAGGGAATCTTGGCAAATGGGTTTTGCCGTGGACATCCCGACATGCTCCAGATCCGAGAACACTATCCGGCGGCTGTGGATTCCTCCATGCGGCCTGTCTTGGGACAAGTAACACCTGCAAGCTAACAATGTGGATTCCTAATGTTTCGTCGGTGGAATGGAGAAACTAGAACCTATCTTTGGAGATTTACATGGGGACTCCCCTAACTCTCCTAAGACTAATTTAGCCTATCATGGTCACATGCACTAGGTTTTGGGCTATTTTGGGTAAGTTCCCAATAGCCCTATTGTTTCCCACTAATTACGGGTTCTAACCTATATACAAGTGGGTTTTATGGGTAATCTATGGATAAAAGGCTATTTATGACCAAATGCTATATTGGTACGTGACACACCTATTTTGGTTCTACACTCTTTTTTGGGCTTTTTGTACTACTTTATGCCTTAATTTGTAATAAACTAAAAAAAAGAAAACAATGAGTCCCAAGTGACGAATTTGGGGCTCACACACCACCATCTCCGTAGTGGAGTGCTTCATGGAGGACCAGACAACGACCCTCGCCGTGATCTCCGAGACCTCATACAGGAAGTCTCGTAGATTTTGCCTGGCGAATACCGCCTTGGGGCCTACGAGGGTGGGGTTCAAGTGGCAGAGATTATTTTGTTCGACACTATACGGCTTAAATCTCTTAGAGTACGATCTGGGCTCGCAATGGCACAAGATTCCGTTTAGGTCGAACACTATATTCAGCCACTTCTTCCGGTTAGGCACTACGGGCGAGACATTCCGCGGCACGAGCTCTCCGGTTCCCTCAGATCCTACCTGATTAAATCAAGACAACATAGAAATGGAGTTACCTGTTTGAATGCAGAATCAGGTGAGCCAGACAATGGGAAGGAGCACTGAAATCCACTAATCGACTGCTTGCTCCTCTTAGGAAAAGCTTTCATTGCCATCAGGTGGTGCAAACTTCTAGGAATGTTTGGCTGAGCAACATAACATTGTCAGGGAAATACAATTAGATCAACGCGTATGGAAATTGAAGCGCATACATATTTATTTACAAATATCACAGAGTACATATCGACGATGCCACCCTCATGTCAGGTCGGAAAGCATCACAAGTGAATTCTATGCTACACTAGTCTACACGGGGCATTGCGAGGACGACTTCGTCAGGATTTCAACGCCAAACAATCAAAGAGGACCGTCCTGTCAAGCAAAATGCATAGAGTATAAGTGACAGGAAAAGAGACTCACCCACATCCCATAATTTTACCCTCGAGTCGAGGATACTGATAACAGAATGCGGAGACAATGTATAGATGAAGAGACAGTCGAAAGATAGAAAGAGAGCATACCTCAACCGAGCCGTCACGCTGCTGATCGTCACCTTCCTCAGATGGAGCTTCAGAAGGCATTACGTCGCCGCCGTCGACAGTATTGTCCTGCAGGAAGTCATCGTAGTCGCCGTAGTCGACTTGTTCCTGGTCGGCAATATCAACTGCAGTCGTGTCTTCAATCTCCGGCCTGGATGGTGTGCATTGTGGAGCATCCACAGAAGCATCACTGACCCTCTCATCTGGGGGCAGGGAAGGACCCACATCAGATTTATCCTCGGGTCGAGGATAAATCCCAGCAACTCGACTAGGGGATAACGGAGAGGGAACTGGCTCAACTGCCTGCTCAGGTGGGGCACTCTCGGCAGGTGTATCCTCGTGCCGAGGATCCGTGATCCCTGAGACCAGTTCTCGGGCCTGTTGCGACAGACCCGGTGTGGGGGGAAGGGGGATCCGCGTTGACTCCGACGGAGGGAGGCTCGGAATAGGAGCTGTCTGGGATTCCTTCTTTGCAAAGAAGTCGTGCATTTGTTTTTCCAGAACCTCCATCCGTTCCGTTGTGGCCTGGCTCTTGGCCTCCGATTCCTTGCTGGCGAGGAGAGCGTCTGCGATTTGTTTGTCCTTTTTGGACAGCTCTTCCTGGATTGCCATTTTCTTCGCCGTCTTCCTGGCTTTCCTCTCGACCATTGCCTGCCACCACCCGGTCTAAATCTTTCCGGAAATGGGAGTAGGAGGAACGTCGGGTATCTTCCCGTCGTCACTGTCGCTGTCATCGAAATCCGACGAGTGCGGGAGCGTGTCTGTGTCAATGTCGCTGAGATTTTCAACGATACGCTCCACTTTTGATTTCAGCTTTCTACCACCCCTGCGACCCTGACGACTGGGACCCTCGGCGTCTCCAGATGTCTTCGATGCCGACTTCTTCTCCAGCTTGCGCCTCCCCCGCAAGCGCTCCAGACGTTGCTGCTTTTGGAACTCCGTGTCAGTCTCAACATCTTCGACCACACGGTTGGGCAACTCACCATCCATTCGAGGCTGAGCTTCCCATCGCACCATGGCATCGGTGTTGATGCCATACTCGTCAAGGCCTCCGATGCCAGCATCGGAGACCCTATATTCTTGGGGGGGAGAGTTGTCCTCCCTCCCTACGTTCCTAGCTTCTGGAGGAGGTGACGAGTCCCTCGTTATGTCAGCTGGTTCTGAACTATTTGAGTCGTTCCCATCCCCACTTCTAGACTTATCCCCCTCGTCTCCACTTCCATTCCCCCCATCCTCAGATGAACTACTAGTCTCATCACTATTGGTGATAGGAGACTTGAGGTTCTCTTTGGAAGGCGGAGAGACAGATGTGAGTACTGGCGCTTCTATGTACAAGGGCCTCAAGTACTTGACCGAGTACGGTGAATTTGAATGCAGGAAATCATTCATATCCAAGTACTCTGCCGATTTTGTCATAGTCCGGTGCAGCGTACCCTTGTCCGTATCAACGAGGCCATAATAGTATGACCCGAACATCTGCAAACGATACGAAGAAGCAGCTGTTAGTTAGCAGAATTTATCTTCGAGACGAAGGTAAAGTATGGACCTAGTTTAGCACGAGATCCGGCGTACCGCAATTACCATTTACATAGTCGTTATCTGAAAACTCTGGATAGTCAGCTCAACTCGACATGAACACAAAGAATTGATCAAACAAAGATAAGGAGAGCAATTATCCTTGAGCCGAAGATAAAGGATTGCATCGTGAAGAAAATAATGAATAGACAGTTGAATTAGAAGATGACAATCAGTATCTTCGACTCGAAGATAAACTCACCTTCGCCGCCAACGCAATCTTGGCTCCAGCAAAAATACTCAAGACGTTTTCTTCATGAACTGCAAAGCATTGGAGCATCTCGAAATAGAACTCCATGCGGAGTTCGCAGGCATATATCCTCCACTTTGCCTCGTTGTTGTACTTGCTTTCTTGGTAGTAGAGAATTTCGGCAGGACGGTATTCTGCCTTCACTCTGTCGCGCACTTCGTTGGCGTGCCTGTCACCTCTTTTGAAGAGGAACAACATACGCACGTCTGGAGCGGTTTTAAACCGATTCGATACATTGTCTAACCGCTCCGCGCGGGACGCAATGTATACAGACTTCACGATGTCGAAATCTGGCATGTCTACACTCGCGAACTTGTATGCGGCGTTGAAGTCCCCCTCTCCTCCGAGAATCCAGAGCCACACGCTTGCCTCTGTTGCCTGGGGCTCCAGGCTGGTCGCCACGTACTCGAGAAACGGGTCCAAGTTCGACGTGTTATCTGGGACGGTTGGCCTGTCCATGTATCTGACGTCCAATATGGCAAGGCGAAGCCGCCGACTGATGTAATTATACATACCAGTGGTGACCAGCACTCTAGACTTCGCGTCCATGCCCCTGAACTCGAAGCCTCCACATTGTTTATCGAGCCGATATTTTGACTTCATAAACCTCTCAAACATGGCTGCCTCATCCGCAAACTTCTCGCCAAGATCCTTGGCCCGCTTCAACTTCGCATCGTTTGTAAGCCGTCTACTGAAATACGACGGCTTCGGGTAGGATAGGAGAAAATCCCATGTCGACGACGAGAAGTTGTGCCTCTTCTTCCACGACCTCCAAACATCCAAGTCAGTGTCGTTGTTGTCATCTCGAAGTTTCAGACTAGGCTTTATAGTCATCAACTCTTCGTGGATGATTTTCTTCTTCTTCCTGCGCTCCACCCAGTCCTGCGCTGTTTGGTTATCCGGCACAAGATATTTAGTCTTGCCCACGGACACCTTTGGGTGCTTGAGCCTGCGATCTTCAGTTAGATTAAGGATGTGTTTAGCAAAAGTTTCGAGATCACAGTCCGTGAAGTGACCCAAATGCTTGAAGAATTCTCTCTTCAAGAAAAATGACTTTCGACTGAAGTCATCCAAGTCCCGGAAGAGTTGTCGGGTCACAGGCTCGACAAGATAGCCCTCGGGGTACTTTGTGAGGAACTCCTTCCAGAGCCTCCAGATATCATCACGCAACGTGATAATCTTGATCTCGCTCTTGAGATCTCCCGCATGCTTGATATTTTTTCCTTCTTTCTCCGGATTTATATTTTGGAATCGTTTCACCACCGCATTAGTGAAACTCTGCAACGAGGACAGGCTGTGAGTGAATTCCGAGTACCTTGACAGTTACCTTCGCCTCGAAGGTAATGCATCACAATCAATCATTCATACAAGGTCGAGCATGTGCTTGAAAAAAACACGCAATCTAAAACTACACTGATGTCCTACATATTCATAAATTTATCTTCGTGTCGAGGGTAATGGGTCAGGAGTACATCTCACCTTCCATTGCCCTTCGCTAAGAACGGATGCGTTTCTCCGCTTCACCGGCTCGTCAGCAATTAGAGTCAGTCGGAGGTAGTTTATCCATACGTTCCGGGAGCTAATAATCTGGCTCCCCCATGTTGGTTGGGCATGGTCTAGGTGATTAGTGGAATTATAGAATTCCGATATATTCACCAATTTTGATGTATCAAGAGTCCACACAATGTAGGCTTCCCAGGTTTTGAGTTCTACTCGGCGTTGCTCACAACACTTCTCTTTCTGCAAATCCTTGGATGCTTGGACACTGTGTTGACCATTGATGATCATAAACTTCCCATCCCTGATGTCCTCCCATTTTCTGGGGGGCTCCTTCAGGAGATTGTTCCGTTTGTCGACAGGAGTGAGACACAATCGCTGACGCTCCCGAATGTGGCCTAACGCAATGAGGTTGCACTTCACCGATTCTAGGATGCGGTCCTCCATTCCCCGGATGACATAATCGTCTCTCGCAGGGATGCACTACTTGATGTCGACAACTTTTGGATCTTGACCCAGTACGTAGCATCCCCTGTGCATAGCCTAGAAGTCTCGCTGAATGCGGCCAAATTTGTCAGCGTCATCCTTTGGACTCATGGGCTCCTCAGGCTGGGCAACATTTGTCAGAGCAGAATCTGAGCTCCCAGCAGTAGTTAAAGGCCATATTCATTAAATTGAGAAAAAATGGTTATATTGAGACCTTGAAGCCACTTCGTTTCAAAGATAAGTTGTTGAAGGCAAAGATAAATTTAGGGTAGCCTACATTTACAAAGCATGTTCCACTTAGAATCCACATTGAATATCCAAAGACCCATACAATGAAGGGACGTAAATTGAGAAAGTGAATTCCATATAAGAGGTCAAAAAGTATGTAACATTTTTGGAAGCAGGTCACTTTACATTGAAGGACCTATATTTTCTAGAGAATCCATGTACATAAAAACAATATATTGTAGGCACCTATATGTATACTTCGCTTCATAGGAAATGAAACCCAGATTTTTCAATTTACTAAATAATGATTGATTAGAATGATGTAATTGTATTGAAATGTAGAAAGTGCTTATAGTTCATGTGCATGCCTATTCTATTAATAGTAATATATATTTCACAAAGCACACTGCTTCATGAATGAGACCAGGCAGCTAAACATTGTTTTTGGTCGAAGAACTACTTGTTGCCTCAAGTGCTTTTAGCTTGGCCAACCCCCTAAAAATATCCTCGCGTCGAGAAGGCTTAGGGCGATCATCCGCACTAAGGACGGGTCCCCACATCCCCACCTTCATTATTTCAATGGCCTCTCTTCGTCGCTTGCGATCGCTATGTTGAATGCCCGAGCTCGAAAGAGACTTAGAACTTCTAGGTGGCCGCCCTTGCAAGGATCTACTGACAGTGTTCATGCAAGGATCTGCAGTTTCAGTTGACTTTAAGTCGTTCGATGGTACACACTATCCAAGAATTGCTTGCCCAGAAACGGGTACGGGGGAAGGCGAATGTCCATCTCTCCTAGAGTTTGAGGGGAATGACCTAACAATGTCTACAAACAGCAGGTTCTGACCTGCAGTGCATGTAGCAAATGCGACCTTTCTTTTGCGTTCTCCCCTTCTCAAATCTGTTCTAGGCTCGCTCTTAAGGCTAGATGGTTGCCTGAGGTCAACTTCCATCACAACTGCAATCTCGCGCCGAGGATCCTCAGAATCTCCTTCGACATCCGCCCACAACTTCCTGTGCGGTGTCATCTCGGTGTGCTGAGTTGGGGACATAGATCACAACCGACTGGGCGTTGATGCCGTCCGCTTCAAAGGGGAAGGCGAACAAATGGGAGTCCTGATTGGTCCCTTACTTGGTGGACTGTCCACGGCACCATCCTCCACATTTCCCTTGGAGAAGTCGATGGCCGCCGAAGCTGCATCCGTGGCTGAGCGCAACAAGGAACGCCTGGAATAAGTGGATGGCAAGCAACTTCCTCCATCGGAACTAGACATCCTCGAAGGCGTCCCGTCTGATCCAGACAAGAGACTCCTTGTCACCGGTTGGTTACGCCGGAGCAAGTGCATAACGGAACCTCCATCTTGAGGCAACCCACGATACAACATTGTTCCTCACATTAACCTCGAGCCAAGGATAAAAGACTAGCTCTAACAAACACCACGCCATTGCAAGATTACAACCCAACACCCCAAAAGAGAGACCAAAAATTCAAATTGAAGATCAAAATTTTATTAGAGTACAAATGAATGACATTTACAAAATTAACCACATTACACAATGTTAACGAACAACCATTTCTGGAGTCGATAAAGAAGTCTACTTGCAAGAACTCTCAGGGTCAATAACTAAATTCAACCTTGGCAACACGTAACGAGTCCCGAAATTCCTCGCGGACATTTGGAATCCGTCTAGAAGCACATCTACTCTAAAGGAGGAAGCTGTCACGGGGGATTCGCCAATCCGGTTAGCGTCTACATACTCACGCAGGCGCCCCGGTTGACATTCCTCGTGGACCCGCTTCAGCCATGGGGCCAGGGTTCCCATTAGAACATTGTCCCCACACTAGTTGCGACTCCAAGTCTCCAAAAATATCCCATTCCCGTTCTCATTGAGGACACTCTTCTGCAGAGAATCATCAATAAGGATGGTGTTGTCTCTGCTAAAATACATGGGGTCTTCAGGCGCGAGAAACAAGTGGTCTCCAAGTACTTTCAACATGAGGGGCTTGTGAGGGTTTCTGCCCTGCACTAGAAATTTCCCCGGCTCATACTCGACCTTCTTGCATTTCTCCTGCCCAAAGAGGTCAAAAGGTTGCCTACTAGATTGACTCAAAACCCCCGCGACAGGCTCCACCGTCTTCATGAGCATTGAGCTCTAAAATACGACCCGGTTGGAGATCTGGTTGACCTCTCTCAAGAATTCTCGCACACCGGGTCGAACAAATACGGCTTTTGTCCCAATGAGGGTAGGTTCACGATCCGAGAACACATTGTCCTCGGGTCGATGCACCTTCATACCCTTAACGGAGGACCTAGCCACGCACTGACACAGCACTCCGTTAAGGTCAAACACGAGGTTCAACCACTTAGCTCGCGGTTGGACAACTACGGAGGACACATTCCGCGGCACTCTCAGTCCTCGACTCCCCGATTCTACCTGATCAAATAAAAACACGAAAACGATGCGGTTACCTAATGGAATGTAGAACTACATGATCCAAACAACATCGAACAAGACTGACTTCCAGACAATGGCGAACACGACTGAATTGCACAAATCGATTACACAAGCTGTCTGATATTAGGAAAATTGCGAACCAACGCACGCTGCACACTTCTAAGTTCATTGGGCGGGCCACAATCATCAGGGTTGTTCGCTGCGACAGCGCGACACCGCGACAGACAGACGTCGCGCGACGTCACGAAAAGTCAAATTTACCTTTGACTTTACAGGAAATTACCCCCCTCCAGGTGGATGCCACATGGCATCCACTTGGCAAACTGGAGGGCGCGTACGGGTAGGAGAGTGCGGGTAGGGGCGACTGCGGGTGGGCGATTGCGGGTCGACGAGGGCGACTGTGGGTGGGCGACTACGGGTGGAAGAGGGCGACTGCGGGTGGAAGAGGGCGACTGCGGGTGGGCGACTACGGGTGGGCGAGGGCGACTGCGGATTTCAGAGGGAGACCGCGGGTGGGCGACTGCGGATTTGGCAGGGAGACCGCGGGTTCAGGAAGTGTTCTTGGGTGGGCGACCGCGGGTGCGCAAAAGGTACCTAGACCCGGTGGTGGACCCGAAGTCGCCCAATTTGGACCGGCTGTCGCCCTCTCGAGACCCGCTGTCGCCCACGTCGGACCCGCAGTCGCCCTACCCAGACCCGCAGTCGCTGGATACGCAGTTGCCCTATCCATACTCGCCCCCCTAGACCGAAGTCACTCGCCCTATATAGCCAGTAGCCCATCATCATGCTATCACCTTCATTTTCCATTGAGGCTTTCTGTCTTGCAACCTTTGTTGGCTGCATGCGTGACCCTTTTGGATAATATATATACTATTTTTTGCTATCATTTGGTTCTTAGAATTTTGCGACGTCCGCAAATCTCATGGCAACTGGAGGTAGCAGTGATGGGTCCCTTCCGGTTTTTTCCACTGTACGCACTCCTGGTGCAATTAGGAAGGCTGCCAAAGACAAGACTAGAAAAAGGAGGGGTAACATTCACAAGAAGCGATGGCATGTGTTGAATAATGATAACCACCTAGCTTTCAAAGAGTGGAACGAGGAGCCAGAGCCTTGGAGTATGCAGGTGTGCGAAGACTACATTGAATGGTGTCACATCGGGAAGTTCTTTCCGGCATGGCGCCATCATCACAACCGACACAATAACAAGGCAAATTTGAAGTATTGTGAAAATCCAGCTTTCATACGAAGGTGTTTAGAATTGTGGCAGGTCCTCTACAAAACCCCTTTTGTAGATAGGAATGAGGCCCCTTTGTTCATTGCTAGAGGTGCCTATGCTGAGGTCGCCTTGAACAAACAAGTTGACTGGACCACGATCAAAGAAAGTACCTACGTGGAGCGTCCAGAAGTTGGAATAATTCCAAAAGGGGTTCTGAAATTTCCGGAGGGTGGACTTGGGCCTTTTCGAAGTGATCCACAAAACAAAGAAACTCAAGAGGTGGACACGGAAGAATCAGAAGAGGATAATGATTCAGATGGCACACGGATTCCTAAGCTTGTATGAGTGAAGGAGCAGATTATCACCCCCGTCCAAGCTCCAGTTCCAGTTCCAGTTCCAGATCCAAATGTTCAAGCCGCTTCATCATCGCAGGGAAAGAAGATGAAACATCCTGCCAAGGTGCGACGGTCCACCACGAAAATTAGATTGGCATCAGCCTCAACCACAATTGCGACTCCAATCTTGCCACCACAAGACGCCAGCAACGTCTTCAACTTTGCTTTAAGTGACGACTCACCCGTATGTGCCACAAGTCACATTCCCATTCCACAGTCTGAATCTGATGTTGTTCACAATGCGATGACGTTGGCGAAGGCTCTCGACCTCTTGAAGACCAAGGATGCACAAATTGCAACCTTAGAAGGTGATGTGAAGAAATGGCGGTCTACATGTGAACAAAAAAATGCTCTCATTTCTCAACAATCAAAAGAATTACAAGGCCTTCGAGAAAAAGAGCGTCAGACTTTCACATTGTCGGACATGGACGAAACCTTTGTTGAGCAGGATCCACATCACTTGGACAAGCTTGTTGGGGACCTCACCAGCGATGTCATTCACCTTTCTCCCCCTGCCAAGCGTACGAAGCGTTCTTCAATTCTTCCAATGGCACCACTTCCGTTCGTCTCAAGAGATTCTAGCAATCCGCACGTTGATGGTTTGCAAGGGACTCAGGATTCACTTTCGTTTCCTACCATTCCACATCTACAATCATCAAAGGAACTTGATTTGGCTGAGGAAAATAGAATGCTTCGAGAGAAGTTGGCAGTGTTGGCAGCGACATACTATCATTGGAAGGTCGCGTGCATTCTCTCCGTGGATCGATCTCAACAAGTTGCGAAAGAGCTAGACAAAGTTTCGAAGAACTTTGTAGCAAATGCCCCTAAACGAGAGAATGGATTGACATCATGGGCATTGATGGAGGACATGTTTCCGGATAACATGTCCATACTTGACGTGGCGGAAAAAAATGTCATAGACTGGGTACAAAATGGTTGGGACCATGGAAATCAGATGTCTAGTCACTTCAACGAAAAAGACCAAAGTCTATTGTGGCCAAAGCCAGCTCATTTCGTCTTGGATCATACCAAATGCCCCATATGTCTAGAACAATTTGGGCCAGAAGGAGGATGGGCACTTGGATCATGTACACATGTGTACCATCCTCAATGTCTCATCACTCAATGTCTGATTAGACGACGATGTGTGATTTGTGCAGCACCATTCCATGATCGCTTGTATACCATGTTCAACTTGATGACTTACATGCCACCTTCTTGGGAACACAATAGAGACACGACGGCAGAGACACGATTTTGGGGACGAGACTTGCTTTGGAGTTGGCGAGAAGGCCTACATGATCAAGAAATGGGAGCTGTTGCCTCACAATTGAATTGGGAAACGGACCCGCGTGAAATTCTAAGAGTGGCATTCAACCTTATGGGAAAAGGAGCTCACAATGTAGGGAAGAGGGCGTTTTTTTTTCAATGCCTTGGTGGATATTTTGATAAGACATCCCAAACCTTCAAGTGGGGTGCTCATCCGGAAGGACACCGTTGGAATTTTGAAGGTGAACAAGGGGCTAATCGTGATGAAAATGCCACTCCATAAGACTTGAATAGTATGGCTTACCTCGACTCAACATACGGGCCTTATTACCAAAGTCAAGCACTCGATTATCTATTGGAGTTACACTCTCCGCAAACTAAAAGGACACTTGAAGCTCTCAAGAACTCCAATGTCTTGGAATCTATTTTAGAAGCAGATGGACCTGCTTCAAGGACTCGTGCTAAGAAGAAACTCGTTGTTGGAGAGTCCAATGATTACGAACAAGGTGCAACAAGTGGTTCTCAGAACAATCCAATGGACTTGAACTAAATATTTCTATGAGATACTTACTTCAGCGGTGGTTCTAGTTAATCGTAGTAGTATACAAGATGTAAGGCCCATAGTATAAGGGCCGTAGTATATCCATACTCGCACACTGTAGTACTCTAGCAAAAGTTAGGGTTAAGATGTTGGCTTCTAAAACTATACCGCCTTGGCTGTGTATTGTACTACTATGCTTATGGACAACAACCTTCTATTGCTTTGGTTTTGAAGGTTTGGGCATACTTATACATTTGTAGCCTAAAATGTAATTGGTGAAATGCAAATACATTTGTTGTAATGCCTCGCACAATGATTCCATACACGGTCCCCACAAAATTGCTATCTTCAAATCTTTTAATGAATTTTTTCCTTTTGGATTTTTTTCTCATACAACATGTTTTGTTTACATGGAAAAATTTGATTCATTCCATTCAGATTTTTTATGATAAAGTTATGGACCATTTTGTTTGGCGGGCAACTTGAGTCTACAGCTTCTTCTTTTAAAAGTTGCTTGTAGGATTTGTTTCTCTAGGCAATTTCTACAATCTAAAAAAAATTAGGTCCAGTCACATAGTTAACTTCACTTGATAGCACACTCTCACCATTTTCATTTCATTTGAGAGATATTCATTATTTAAATTTTACAACTACATCTTACCTACTTCTACTCAACAATTTCTTAAAGTATCCAAAATTGTTCTTGAAAATTGTTTTTTTCCCACACATAACCATAGGATCTTATACCTTACTAGTATGAGAATGTGTGGAAAAAATTTCAGAATTTTTCATCTTACAGATTGCAAGATATCCGCATTTAGAGTGAAAAAAACAATTTTTTTCAGCACATTGCTGGACTACATTATTTGACTTTTAACATTTTTCACTTTAATTTCTTGCACTACAGAGTTTTGAGCTTTAAAAAAATATAGTGGAGAATTGAGTTGAGAGTCTAAATAAAAAAAAGGTTTTCAAAAAAACTTAATTTTCATTCTTAAAAAAATTGTAGAATAGAAGTACATATGAGATTGAATGAAAATCTATTTTCTTTCTAAGATAGAATTAAAATGCACTAATCCCCACGGTCAAATTGTTGTTGCAAGCAAACTAAACCATGTCAAACTTCTTTTCTTGAACAATTGCCAAAATTGCGTTCCTAAATTAATCTTACAAGGTATTTTTCCCACCAAAAGCTCTAATTGCCCAATAAACAAGATTGTCCATAACTTTCTCATAAAATATCCAAATGAAATGAAAAAAAGCTTTCCGGATAGACAAAATTATAATCTATGAGGGAAAAAAACTTAGAAAAATAAATTCAAATGCTTGTCACATTTTTTTGCTGCCCATTCTCCCCTGCTTTGGAGTTTGGACTATATGGGCATAACTTTTGTTCCCGGGCACCGATTGGAAAAAAAGTTATATTACCACAAAGGTAATCGTTTTTTCTATCTTCAAATAAAGTTTCAAAAATTCAGTCCCAAATTTCAGCCCGTAGGTACCATCTCTGACATCCATTCTTGCAAAGACACCAAATTCATAGCCCTCGTATTCAAAATATAATAAAAACATATGTACATTTCAAAAACAAAGGTGTGAATTTCTTTATTCCACAAAACCTTTGGAAAATCAAAAATTGGAAGGCCAAATTGTTTTTTTCTACCACACTAGATCCAACCACTAAGCATTTTTTTCACTATTCACAAAGTCACTTTCTTTGGGCTCCGGTCTCATTCTTTGAAGTTCCGCACGGGTGGCACCTATGCCTTCATAGGCCCACTTGCGCCATTCCTTAAAATAAAGGATGTGGCGCTCCAAGTCCAATATACCCTCGTGCAACAACTCTTGTTTTTTCTCCAGTAGCTTCACCAAATAAAAAAGCGTTGCTCTTTCTTCTGTATTGCTACCATAATCCGGAGCTAAAGCCAAGATGCCCTCTTTTTTGGCTTCTTTTAAGGCATCATCATAATATTCCATCTCTAGCTCACGTATTTGAAGATTCAAGCTTCTCCTTTCGCTTTGATGGGACCATTTATCACGTTGCAAAAGATCAAGTTTATTTTGAAGCACCGCTAAATCATCGGAAATGTGTGCTCGCCCGTCTTCGATCTTCTTGAAATAATTTACTCTACTTTTGTTTAACTTAGAGTAAATCTTCTCATTTTCAGCAATGGCGTTTTCAGTCGCCTCTAACTCCTTCTTCAACCCATCCACAACTAATGGATTCACTAGAAGATGTTGTACCTTCTCTTTCAAATTCATAAGATCCGCTACTGTTGAAGTCAAAGCTACTCGTGCACTTTCGATCTTAGTGCCCAACATCTCCAAATTGTCTTCCGAATCATTGTCACTACTTCCGCTAGACCCAATGTCTGCACCAGAACGGTCCACATTGATCGGTACATGAACATCTTCGCTTTGTTTTTGAATCTTGGACAATGATTGCGGCTCCTCAAGCTTCCTCTTGCCCTTCTTGTCAACTTGAACGTCCTCAGCCGCCTCTTGTTTTTCTTTGCCAATGTCTTCGTCGTCACTCTCAAAAGAATATCCATCGTATTCGTGAGTGTGCTCATCTGAGCTAGAAGTTGAAGACCATTGAACTTGGTCATCACCAACAGCCAACTTGCCAGGCTTTGCCTCTAAAAGCTTTTGATTTGCTTGAAGAAGTCCCACTAGTAGAAAAAAGCAGTGACCAAATTAACAAAACTCAACACAAAAGTGTTGATTTTTTTTGTTAATTTGGACGTGTTGATTTGAACACTTTTGAACACAAAAGTGTTGATTTTTTAACAAAACAGTGCTGAATCTTAACAAAAAAGTGTTCAATTTCTAACAAAAAAGTGTTGATTTTTTTGTTAATTTGGACATTTTTTTTGAAATATTTTTAAAAAAATTCATAAAATATATTTTTTAACGTCTAGGGTAGTGCCACGTGGCCAGCAATCCAACTACCACGTGGCAACCTAGCCAATTGCCACATGGCAATGGCTACCATGGAAATGAAGCCACCGGGGTCGGGACCTCATGGTTAAAGGCCAAGGCTTTTGCCAAGGCACCAACCTTTCAAGTTGTTTGATTACTTAGGGAATAGAAATCCATTTAGATAGTTTTTTCGGATTTTTTTCATTCTTTTTTAAAGTCAGCAGACTTTAGGAGCAATTCAGACCCAGTAAAAGACATTTTTGGAAAAACTTCAGACTAGAAAACGTTGACAAATTCAGTTATCTTTCACCTCCAACAATTTTTTTGAGATTCGGACCTACCAATCAAAAGTTATGAACAAAAATCAGAGAGGGATGAAAATGAATATTTATTTTAAAAGTTTTTAAACCCCCTCTCTGATTTTCGTCCATAACTTTTTATTGGTAGGTCCGAATCTCGAAAAAATTGTTGGAGGCAAAAGATAACTTAATTTTTCAACTTTTTTAAGTTCAAATTTTTTCCAAAAAAGTTCTTTTACAGGGTCTGAATCGCCTTTTAAGTCTGCTGACTTTTTAGAAAATCGATTAGTGATCACTTAATTTTTTCTTAAATCTACATTGTAAAATTAAGACTCCAAAGGCTTCTAAAGAAAAAAAAGATTTAAAATATACTTATATTTGAATTTGAAGTTGAGGTATATAATTTTATTTACTTTATTCTTTAATGTTTTTCCCATTAAAAGTCAGTAGACTTTGGTGGCAATTTTGTCCTAGAAGATAAACTTTTCAAAACATCCTTTGAACTAATGAAAGTTTTAAGATGAAAACATCTTTCACCTCCAACAATCCGTTTAAGATTTAAATCTTTAAATTAAAAGTTATGGACAAAAATCAGAGAAGGTGTTTCAAAATATAAAAAAGAATGTCCATTTTTACCCCTCTCTGATTTTTGTTCATAACTTTTGATTAGAAGATCTAAATCTCAAAAAAAAATTTGGAGGTGAAAGATATATCAATTTTACAACTTTCATTAGTCCAAAGTTTCTTGAAAAAAATAATTTTTCAAGGTGAAAATTGCCCCTAAAGTCTGCTGACTTTAATAAACACCGAATTGTGTACTTATTTTGTTCGTAAATCTACATTGTATATTGAAGATTCTTAAAGATTTTTGAAGATTTCTAAGATTTCTAAAAAAATTCAAAAGATTCAAAAAGATTCCAAAAGATTCCCAAAAAATTAACAAAATTTTGTTGATGTGGTAATTGCACTATCCAAATCAACAAAAAAATTTGTTAATTAGGGCACAGTTAACAAAAATTTGTGAAAGTGGACGTTGTAGTACCCAAATTAACAAAAAATTGTTAATGTTTTGTTAATTTGGGCACTGTTTTTCTAGTAGTGTCCTTCTTCATCCAGCACTATCGGTCTGTCCGGGCGGTCACCGATAGGAAGCTCCTTCAAGGTTGTCCAATCTACCTTTTTCTTCAATTGAACTTCAACGTACACCATTTGCACAAGATAGAAAGAGAAGTTGTCATTTTGATAAGGCTGGGACTCCAAATAGAGTTGCTGCCATACCTCCAAACACCTTCGCTGGAAGACAACACTCTTGCAGTAAGCCAAATTTGCCTTATTAGACTTCACGTGCAAAGGGTGTCGCCAAAACGGGAACAACTTGTTGATGTGGCACCAATCCACATATTTGTTTACAGTTTCATATGTCCAAGGCTCTGGTTCTACCTCCCATCCCAAAAAGGCCTTCATCTTTGGATGCAACAAGATGGGTACACGCTTCTTGCGAGGTTTGCCGCTCCTTTTATGATCCTTGTCACGAACCGCCTTTTTGTTGAGCCGAAGTCGGTATCTTGACATACCGTGTGGCGGTTGAGAGTCCTCGCCCTCCATAACGATCACTTCGTCTCAAAAGTAGCCAACTAAGTACTATGCGGTTTAGGGTTGCAAGCCTAAACCGTAGGTGTAAAAAATGCTAAACGTAATCCTATCACATTTAACATTTACAAAAATACAATGTTCTCGTGAAACACCCTATGTCATCCAAGCGTGAATATAATGAGCCGTGCAAAGGGACAAAAATCCCCCCCCACAACTCAAACCCCTAGCTTTTGTGCACGCATTCAGCCACGTCAGCAGGTAAAAGACAGTGTGCAGAATGCCAGGGAAAATGAAATGGCGACTGCGGGTGGAGGAGAACGCTGATGTACCCGAGGTCGCCCTGGGGCACGTGCGGGTCCTGAAGTGGGGCGAGTGCGGGTCAGCCCAGTGCTCCAGGGCGACCGCGGGTCCGGAAGTGGGGCGACTGCGGGTCTGAACAGGTGCTCCAACGCGACCGCGGGTCGAAGGAGCCCGGGCGAGTGGGCAACCGCGGGTCCAGGGCGACTTCGGGTCCACTTTGCGAAGGCGACAGCGGGTCCTGGGCGACAGCGGGTCCCAGGCGACCGTGGGTCCATCTATTAATGCATGGACTTTTCTTTTCTTTCTTAGTACATGTTTATAGATTGTGATATTTTTTTCCATTTTTCCTTGCGCTGGGAAAGTGGCGATACTAAATGTTACGGAGGGGCTCCAAGCTTCAACATTCATCCACGTACTGGATAGAAAATGTGATACTAAGTATCTAAAATTCTATTTTCATTTACATTGTGGCGATTTCATTGAAGACTTTTCTAGAAGTTGAAGTTTTTCTAGCAATTTCATCCAAAATTTTCCTAAAAAATTCCTATAGCTTATAGCTAGCCTAAATTTTTTGTTGCTTTTGAGCACCAAATCTCAAGGGAAAAAAAAAGGATTGTGAGCTCAATCCCATTTGTGTTGCAAAATTTATGGAATACTAGTTTATACTTTATACTATATTTGGGGAGCCATTAGGGTTGAGGTCGGTTGTGGTACAAATGGATTCCTTATTGATTATCTGAACAAAAGTTAAATCTTTGCAATTGTTTTAGAAGAAGTTCTTGTTAACTAATTTTTTTCTTATTAATTAATTTCATTGTTAATTCTTAATTTTATTGTAAATGACTTATTTCATTGTTAATGACTAATTTTATTGTTAATAACTAATTCAATTGTTAATAACCAATGTTATGATTATTAAGTATTAACCATTGCAATTGTAACAATAATGTCTTTGTAATTGTTTTGACATGAGATGTTAATTATGTATTTTTGGATGTAGACTCAAATTACATACTATGTTACACACACTAATTTTGGTAAATTACATGCCTAATAACTAAATTTCTTGTACGGACACAAATCTATAAATGAAAGTCATTGTTGGACTTATATCATACTCCAACCATCTATGAAAGAATGTGTGTTTTTATCAATTTGGATGACATATACCAAAAAAAAGAATATGGTAGGAAAACATTATCCTACTAGGAATAATATATATGGTAAAAGCAGATTTACATTTATTATTGAATTCATCCAAGTT
This sequence comes from Rhytidiadelphus loreus, assembly GCA_947034895.1. Classification (NCBI taxonomy): domain Eukaryota; kingdom Viridiplantae; phylum Streptophyta; class Bryopsida; order Hypnales; family Hylocomiaceae; genus Rhytidiadelphus; species Rhytidiadelphus loreus. The sequence goes on along the minus strand of OX344761.1, from coordinate 46,409,742 downwards.
TTCTCGAATTGCGTGTTTAATAAATGACAAAGATTATGGCTACATATCTTTTTTGCAATATCCACTCTTGTTTCATTGTCTCAAAAAAAAAAAGGGGTCGCAAGAAGTCAATGAACTTCCTTTTTCCAAATAAAATAAATAGGAAAAGAGCAAAAAAGGTTAAATAAATAAATAAAAACATCTCTCATCTATTTTGAAATAGGTAAAGTACGAATAAAAAGGAAAAGTCTAAAAAAGTCTAAAATGTATGTTTCCTATATTTGAATTAGAATAAATAGGAAAAAAAAAAAAACTTGCTTTTATTTTTGGAAATAGAAAAAATAATAAGAGAATGTAAATGATGTATGACTTACATTTTTTTAGGGATTGAAAAAACAACTATTTGAATTCAATGACCATGAAAGTAAAACTCCTTTCAAGTGCATACTAGCACATTTTATTCAAGAAATAATACAAGTCTTCAACATCAATTACCAATTAATTTATTTTCATTTTCTTATTTTCCTTGCGTCCATTATATACTACGGAATCAAAAAGGACCAAGAACATTTGAATTCAAAAGTTGTTATACTTTGCATAACAATGTGTAAAAGGCCATATTCAATATATACAATTTGACAAATAGCCCATTGAGTAATTGTTTTTCTAAAGACAAGGCGCGTAGCATAAAATTCCTTCATATATTATAGGAAAATATTACAAAGTAAGCAACACATAATTGGCCACCAAGCTCATTGCTTGCAGCACTAAACTCTTGCTCTAGACTATCCTATTACAAAGGTGAGTCTCGGAACACCAATTCGGGGGGCATCATGGACCATGGTGGAGACATAAGGGAATTTGTGATCTCTATACACGTTGGTCTCTTCTTTGGGTCAGTGTTCATGAGTTCACGCAACTTCATTCCAAAGTACATTGATCCCTCGCGGTTCTTGAACAAATCCTTGTCCCAATCGTCCATATCACCAATTCTCATCCATTCGGTCAACTTCCCAATAGAATACGAGTCTGACTGTTGCGTATATTTATACCGTTATTGCATGATCGGTATGCTTGTATCGGAATTTGGAGGTCCATATGCATAAAACAACTCCGGGGCAACCCACCAACGACCTTCTCGGTATTGATCCCTCTCGGCCTCAGATGGCTTTCCAAAATGTGAAGGCGCGTTTTCGTCAAAACGACTTGATATTCCAAAATCACAAATTCCAATGTTGATTATGTCGTTTGAATAATCCGGAAAATGCAACATGATGTTCATGGGAGACAAGTCATTGTGTAGCACGCAGCACTTGTGCATGAGATTTGTCACATATACTAAAGCCCATGCCAACTTTGCCTTGTGCCTTCGGAAGAGACCAAGTTCTTTTTGTTTCTCTTCAGGAAGTCTTGTGGCTTTTTGCATTTCATGCCAGTCAATGGTTGGTGATACAGAATGATCTAAATGCCTCAACTCATTCAAATGGCCCCCATTCCACCACAAAGTGTACGCTTCATTCATGTGAGAATGAATGGCAAAAAACTTAATGATGCCAGGGTGGTTCAAGGGGCATGCAAGGGCCTCCATGGATTGTTGCGCTCTCCCCTCGCGCGGGTTTATTGCCTTGGATACTTTCCCAGCAAAAGCGATGTAGCTTGGAATTGTATCCATTCCTTCAATGCGTACCTTACGCACTTTTGCATACCCCCCTTCACGTTCAAAAGCACTAAGGGGCACCACTTTCGCCGTATCGGGGATCCACGTGATACACAATCCACCATCTCGTGCAAATGCTGCCTGCACCGCTGCATTTTTCCACTTAAAACCCCTTGCCGAGCCTCTTGCCAATTTCTTCACTGCGCTGGACCACCACTCCATTTTTTGGCGGAATGCCTTGATGTCTTCTGATTCCTCTACTATCGGAAGAAACGGTCGATGTTCCTCCATCAATTTCTTGGTATTGAACATCACCGCTTTCAATGTATTATCAAGCCATTCAAATAGTCTCGAAGAATATGTCAAGTCAATGTCTGCGAAATCATCGGATCCCTTTAGCTTGGTTAAAATCCGTGCTTGTAAATCGTTTGGCAAGGCCACACTACCAGTTGTAGGACACCTCAAATAGCTTGCCTCCAAGAATTGTACACTTTTCCCTGCGTACCACTGGAGACACGCTTCGTATGCATATCGGGTATAACTCGGGGGAGGATAGTTGGAGTCCTTGTCATGTGCTGACTTCTGCTTCTTGCCCTTCCGTCGCTCTTGACTCCCTCCTTCTTCGTTTTCATTTACAGCTACCGGAACCTCGAAAAAAATTGGATCATCGAGGTCCAGATCCCATAAAGACTTTCTCCTTGTAGTGTTGCCTTCATGTGGAAAAGCCATGTTGTACTTAAAAACAATTCAAAACCGTAGTTTAAAATTCGTAGATTGAAAGGGTAAAAATTCCCCCCCCAATTGAAACCCCAACCCACGGGCACGCATCCAGCCACCTGAAGGTAGGTGAAAGACAGTGCGCAAGGCTAAAGTAAGGTGAGAATCGGAAGTGGGGCTAACGCTTAAGTACCCGAAGTCGCCTCAGGGCGCGTGCGTTTGGGTGACTGCGGGTCGGGAGGGGGCGACTGTGGGTCTGAGGAGGGGCGACTTTGGGTCTGAAGACAGCGGGAATGGGCGACTGCGCGTTTTTGGAGCGCTGAAATGGGCGACTGCGCATCAAGGGCGACTGCGGATCGTGGGCGACCGCGGGTACCAACTAAACCATCCCGAAACTTGCACACGCGGTCGCCCACAAAGAAGTCTCTTCGACCTGCAGTCGCCCCCTATGCGCAGTCGCCCCACTGGAGATTGAGTTTGCATTTTCCAGAAAATTAGTCTCCCTCCTTGACCCGCAGTCGCCCTCTACGCGCAGTCGCCCTGATTCAAATGTGTTTTTTGCTTCGTCGATGACCCGCGGTCGCCCCTGACCCGAGGTCGCCCTAAACCAACAACCAATCTGACCCAACACTAATTAGCATCTGCAGCATATTCTAATTGATTTTTCCTTATCTCACATCCAAAATTGGTAATAAATGTTAGGCGTCAGTTCATATCAAAGACATAGCAAGGCAATGGAAGAATTATTCTTACAATGTGAAGGGTTTCCCAAACCCTAAACCCTAGACCCTAGACCTTGGAAAACAATAATACAACTTTTATCTAGAATCAAATCCTTAAACCTACATAAAATACTTACACATCCTACACGAGATGTAGTGTTTTAGACCTAAAACAGAATCATGTCTTTTTTGTCTTGTTGAATTTGTAAACAAAATGGAGGAAGTAACATATGATTAAAGGGAATTAGAAACAATAAAGGAGAGGTCCCAAAAAAAACACCATCTCGTGAATCATGCCCAAATAAATCTAATTACACCTCCCCACTATTAGAATGTACATAAAACTTTCATTTGGAACTTCTTGCCAAAGGAGTGTTGGAGAGCTAATGCAAAACCTAGGATTTGTTTGTCTTGTTGAATTTGTAAACAAAATGGAGGAAGTAACATATGATTAAAGGGAATTAGAAACAATAAAGGAGAGGTCCCAAAAAAAACACCATCTCGTGAATCATGCCCAAATAAATCTAATTACACCTCCCCACTATTAGAATGTACATAAAACTTTCATTTGGAACTTCTTGCCAAAGGAGTGTTGGAGAGCTAATGCAAAACCTAGGATTTGTTTGTCTTGTTGAATTTGTAAACAAAATGGAGGAAGTAACATATGATTAAAGGGAATTAGAAACAATAAGGGAGAGGTCCCAAAAAAAACACCATCTCGTGAATCATGCCCAAATAAATCTAATTACACCTCCCCACTATTAGAATGTACATAAAACTTTCATTTGGAACTTCTTGCCAAAGGAGTGTTGAAGAGCTAATGCAAAACCTAGGATTTGTTTGTCTTGTTGAATTTGTAAACAAAATGGAGGAAGTAACATATGATTAAAGGGAATTAGAAACAATAAGGGAGAGGGGTCCCAAAAAAAAAATTAATCTTGTGAAACATGCCCATACCCCCAGTCGCCCAAAGCGCAGTCGCCCTAGAACCCCAGGTTTGATTTTGGAAGTGATCTGGGGAGTGGGGACCCGCAGTCGCCCCCTACGCGCAGTCGCCCTGATGGAAGGGGGGAGATTGCATTTTTGAAATTTCTGGTGTTTCCCACCTTGACCCGCAGTCGCCCCCTACGCGCAGTCGCCCTGATGGAAGGGGGGAGATTGCATTTTGAAATAGTTAGGTTGCTCCCACCTTGACCCGCAGTCGCCCCCTACGCGCAGTCGCCCTGATAGAGGGCGGAAAAGTATTTGGTGTCTCCCTCCCCTTCCATATGGGCGACTGCGCGTAGGGGACGACTGCGGGTCAAGGAGTTTGCATTTTCTCCTTGACCCGCAATCGCCCCCTATGCGCAGTCGCCCTGATGGAGGGGGGATTTTGAAATGTGTTTCCCCTTCGAGGACCCGAGGTCACCCTGACCCGAGGTCACCCTGACCCGAGGTCGCCCTTGAAAGACGCGAGGGATCCTTGGACCGGACCCGCGGTCGCCCCACGCGCAGTCGCCCCATGCGCAGTCGCCCCATGCGCAGTCACCCCATGCACTATCGCCCTAGTATCCGTGTTAGGGTTAGCGCATGCGCCCCTGGCGACCGCGGGTATTTCATGGGCTGTTCCAGCCTGTGGTCCATAATTTTCATAACTGCGCCTTGTAGTTCACCTACCTTGTAGTGGCTGAATGTGGGCCCAATGTTGTGGAGGTCTCGTGGTTTTTTTGGTTTCCCACAAACAGCCAACAATACAGCAGACACTTCTTGTATACTTCAATGAACCCAAAATCTTTTCCATTAGTTTAGGATAGTGAGAATATCAAAGCCATTTGATGTAGAGGGCCTTGAAACGGCAATTGCATTCATTGTGGCAAAGTTGTTGAATAATAAGGATGCACACACAAATGAGTGTGAAGTCACCAAAAAAGGGTATACTAAATTCACATTTAAAACAATTAGCAATTCAAATGAAAATGATTCATTTGGTTCTTCATTGATTCTCTTTCATTTTTGGGTGTTATAGTAACGTAGGGGGGCCTCAATTGTTATGTAGCCTATTCAAATTTAATCTTCTTGCATTGCTAATGATTAGTTATTTGGCTCCTTACAGGCTTAATGGCAGGTGTTCAATTTAGCAAGTGCTCAGAGGAAGTCATAATTATTCTCGACCATGAATATTTCCGGTAAAAATTTGTTTAGTTTGCCTTTGACTTCCTTATTGTCATCCACTTGTATTGTAGACAATGTCTTTTTAATAGGTGGGAGAATCACCATGACAATGACTATTCTATTGGAATTGATTTGTGATCTTTGAAATAGGATTAAGGACTTTTAGAAAGGCTACAAATTGTATTGCTTTGCTCATTATGGCCAATGCAATGAGTCCAAAGGCCATTTCCAAGCTAGCAAAATGGGTGAGTAAAATATTGCCCTTCATTTTGTATAGGTGATTTGAATCCTTGAATAATGAAATGAACATGTATTAATGAACATTTCTAGTTGGATAGTTGGTGGTGGACATTTCATCTCACTATTAGTGCTTATTTGCTGCAGGACGAGTGATGTGTTTGATACAAAACACACGCGATATTGTTTGGGGAGCCAAATTTGATGAGGCCATTAGGGAGGGGTGGGCCATGATGGAAGAATATGTGTGGGTTTGGCAAGGAAAAGATTGCACAAACCTCAGGTTCGGTTGTTCTAGTATAGAACTTGTATTATAAGATTATATGCTAAAAATACCCATATGTAGTTGTTATGTTTTAATATTCATTGATATGGGGGGCCGGGAGATGGAGGGCTTTATTAGAAGAATTTGAGGATGTCGAGAAACTTTCCAAGTCTGAGAATGGATGCTTGTTGTTACAACTCATTAAGGTTAGTGCAATACCACAACACGAGTTAATATACTTGCTAGGTTAGTATTGTTTGTACCCCATTCTGTGAATATCATATGTACTAATGACAATTCCACCTTAGGATGATGAGCACGGGACGGAGCGCGCATTTACACAATCTCTGAGCGTTCAAATCAACACCACGAATATCTTTGAACAGACCAATAATAGGTTAAACCAAGCTCACGCAAACTTGGACAACCTTGTGCCACGGGCAAATCGTTCGTGACTAGAGACATTGTTGTGGTGCATCAAATGGCAGCCTTGTACCATGGCATAAGACCCTATTTTGATTTTTGAGTTGGGATCATAAAAAGAAATAAGTTATTTATGAAGATAATAGTACTAAAGTCATGCTAGACATGTGAAATAGCAATGTGCTTGACAAAGAACTTCATTTTACATTTCTATACTATGATTTTGCTAAACAATGCATGGATTGTTTATCTTAGATGGATGATCATATTTTGCTAAACAGTCCATGGTATATGAATGTTTAATTGATTAGTGCCCAATACTTTAATGGTTTACATATGTGACCCCTCCCAAAAAATATATACCCATAAATGTGACCCCCCCAATAAAATATATACCCATAAATGTTGTGGCTTGTTATTCTTGGTTCACAAGTTTGAAATCCCCAAATATTGAAAATGTACAAATGTATGCCCTTGATTTAATCCCTTTGTTTGTAAATATGATGGCTACACTTTTAATTAATATGAAACAAGTTTTATTGTTTGGATACCTATGAATGTACAGATAAATAAAATTTGAACAAAACCATGAAATCAGCTGGGAAATAGCTATGACAATTAATTGTGACAATTAGTTCCCAACTACACCTTCACGGTGCTTGATGAAGCACATGATGAAAGTTATATGGGAGCTCATGCTGTCACACCCAATCCTTATGAGATATTTGAACAACCATCTTACTACACCTATCCTATGCATTGTATAATTGATTATATTGAGTTTTGTTCTCTCACGCAATTTATAATGTGTCAATCACACTTGACCATAAATGAATAAAAGGTATTTATCCCTCAATTCCCAAACCCCTTCTTTGGGAGCTCTCCGAAAGTGGTCTACATTGATCAAGAATCCCACATTCTTCATAGTTGGATCTTGTTTTACAATGGATTCACCATACAAATTCAAACTAAACATAATAGAGATTGCATTGGAAAATAAAACGCAACCATGTGAATCATGGATGGTAAATTTCTTATGTTTGATTATTTTCTTATTGAAATTGCAGAAGTCATGTTAGGGTGGGAATCCTCTTTTTGCATGTCAAATCTAATAAGTTGCAACAATAATTAATAAAATGGCTAAAGATGCATAATCCAAATTTTTAAATAAAAGATGAAAAGGTGCAATACATTTTTATGAAGTGCATTGGTAACTAAAATTTATGTCCACAATTTTGTGTAAGAGAACTTCAAAGTGAAAGTATTAGAGGTTCAGAAATTCAAAATCCCGCCCTATACCCGCGGTCGCCCCACTGTAGGGGTCCAGAAATTACTCTGTGGTGCCCCACACGCGGTCGCCCATCCCCAATAGCCCCAGACCCGCAATCGCCCTACTCGCAGTCGCGCAGGACCCCAATACTTCTATAGCCATCGACCCGCGGTCGCCCATCCCCAGTAGCCCCAGACCCACAGTCACCCTACCCGCAGTCGCCTTCGCAGTCGGCCCCTTAAACCCGCAGTCGCCCTACCCGCGGTCGCTCTCAGACCTGCACGCGCCCCTTCCCGCACTCGCCCCAGGGCGATTGTGGGTTAATTAGCTGTCTCCCCACCCGACTTCGCCACTTTCCCTTCTTGCTGCGTACTGCCTTTCACCTACTTTACAGTGGCTGATTGCGTGCCCGGGAGCTTGGGTTTTGAGTTTCACTTACATGTGGCTCATGTTCTTGATTTTACTCCATCACTCACTAATCGCTAGATAATACTTTGCGGTTTAGGGTTAACTTTAGCTAGATAATACTTTGCGGTTTAGGGTTAAGTTTAGATTCCTTGCCCCAAATCTCAAGAGCATCTCCAATGGCGGACCACAAGAAGAAGACCAAGGCAAAAGGAGCCATGCACCCTAGGCAACGACGCATCCTTTTGGACCCAGCGTGTGTGGCCTACCGAGGTTGGGATCGAATTACGGGCCACTGGACCGCCAAGACTTGTAAGTCCTTCGTGGGGTGGTGCCACATCGACAAGTTATTCCCCTATCATCGGCACTACACGAATCGGCGCAACAATACGGCTAATTTGCATCCATGCCGTAATGATGCATTTGTGCAACGTTGTATCGAAATTTATCGATACTTGTATGGCACATATTCAGTGCCTAGGAGCGAAGTCCTGTATTTCATATGTGCAATGGTGTATGCGGAATTCATTTTGTTTCGAAGCGTGGATTGGAGTTCAATCAAGGGAGTGAAGCATGCTCGCCTTCCACCGACAAAAGACATCCCAAGGGCGGCTCTATCTGCCAATCCACGTGAAGGGCTAGGCCAGAAGAAAAACTTGAAGGAGGGAGTGCCCGATGAACAGTTTCATTGGACGTCATCTGATTCATCTTCGGGAGAGGAAGACAACCTTGGTGAAGACCCTCCAATGCAGCCTAAAAACATGGCGAGGGCGGCTTCTACTTCACAAAATTTACCTCCCCCGAGAATGGAAGAAGAGGGTGAACCAGCTAGGCAACCACAAAATCTTGATATTTTGCCTCTTGCTATGGTGAATCCGATTACAGTCCCTCGCACTGAAGAAGACGAAGTTTTGCAGTATGTGCTTGCATGCATGCAAGAAATTTTTATTTTCAAGGCTTATTTGTTTTGTGGAAATTCTGAATTCATAGTTTCAATTATAGGCCCCAAATTACCCCAGGGGATGCAAAAATTATCCAAACAAATGGCAGTCGCCCGTTCTTAAACCCGCAGTCGCCCGTTCTTGGACCCGCAGTCGCCTGTTTCTTGACCCACAGTCGCCCATTACTGGACCCGCAGTCGCCCGTTCCTGACTCGCAGTCGCCTGTTTCTGGACCCGCAGTCGCCCATTACTGGACCTGTGGCGCCCACTCCTGGACCCGCTGTCGTCCAATCTTGGACCCGCAGTCGCCCATCACTTGACTGATTTCAGGTTTTTGGACCCGCATTCTCTCATGGGGCGACCGCGGGTCCAAGGAGTTTTCTTGTATAAAGTTCTAGGGGTCCCCCTTGTTTTATCACCTTGGCTCCGTTGATAAAACTCTTGTCTTGGACCTTCGAAAGAGGCTTCATGCGGACGTTTAACTTCTTCGGAGGGCAACAACTGTGTTTAAAAGGGTTTACAAGACCACTCTAAGCGGGTTGCTTTGTCATTACATCTTCCATAGTATTAGTGTGATTATTGTAGTCATTTTCTTTGAAGACCCAACGTTGATCTACTACATAGCTGGACAAGGTGTTGGGAGGGGGGGGACCATGAATGATACGCGGAGGTCCACAAAGAATTGGGACCCTTGGCTAGTACCGTGTACCCCAATTGATAATTCCCCCCATGCTCGAAAATGCGTGTTTTGTGGGTGGAGCAAAGCATTTGTACGAAAGAGAGCATTGATTCACTTTGGCTATGGCGGCTCGACTACATCGGAGCGTTGTAAGGAGATCCCTAGAATTGTACGAGAAAAGTTTCGGACTGGCGAGGGGCAAGTTCCAAGGTCCATGAGTTACGAAGAGATGTATGATGCACCGACTAGACATGATGCACCACTTAATGTTGCAGAGTCTATTGTCGCACCTTCGTTGGATGTCGAAGAAGAAGGGTCTCTCAATCCCTTTGAATCAAATGCAAGACCAAATCCTACGCCTGATTCAGTAGATTCTACTGGAACAACGCTTGAGAGAAGGAGGAACATGCCATCTGTTTCTCGGCAAAGAAGCATGGATGAATCATTACAGACGGGCCGCAGACAAGAGTTGGATAGGTTGTGGGCTTCTTTCTTTTACGAGGCGAACATTTCATTTAATGTTGTGCGCCACCCGGCCTTCGTGAATGCTGTTAAACAAACTGCAGCAGCTGGATTCGTGTACCAACCGCCACCGTATAATGCGATTCACACGAAAATGATAGATGTTAAGAAGGCATCGGTTGAAGCCATGGTCTCGGAGCGGACGAGGGTTTCAATAAGTCAGTATGGAGCGACAATTTGTTCAGATGGTTGGTCCGATACTAATTCGCGGCCGTTACTAAATATGATGTTGGTGTGTCCCGCCGGGGATGTCTTTTGGGGATCAGTGGATAGTACTGGGGAGAAGAAGGATATATCTTACATGACTGAGACGATGGCACGATACATTGAGGAAGTTGGGCCTACCAACGTTGTGCAATTGTGTACGGACAATGCTGCAGTCATGACGGGGGCGATGGCAAGGTTGGAAGAAAGGTACCCTCACATTTATAGGCAGGATTGTGCGGCACACATTTTGGACTTACTCTTAGAAGACTGGGGAAAGGATCAGAGAGTAAAGGAGTTGGTAAAAAAGGCTTCATCAATTGTGAAGTTCATCAAGAAATACCAACATACTTTGGCGTTGTTTCGGAGATTTTCACCAAACAAAGTGTTGAGACTTCCAAGCAAAACACGTTTTGCCACAAATTTCTTGATGATTGATCGTTTGGTAGACTGCAAGCAAGCAGTGCACAACGTGACACTAGATGAGACATACATGACGTTCGAGTTGAGTTTGCAAAACCGCAAAAATGGACATTTCATTATGGGCAAGGCCAAACTTGCAAGGCAAGATATCCGTTCAGAAGAGTTCTGGGTTCAGTGCGACAATTTCCTCCATATGGTAGAGCCCGTGTTGCTTTGTCTTCGTCATTTTGATGGAAAAGTCCCGGCAATGCCGAAAGCTTTAGTAATGATGACAGCCTTGAAGGAGCACATTTATTCTCTCAAGAATGCTCCATTTTTCCTTGATTCAGTGGTGGCAACACGATATGAGAAACAATTTGATGCTCGCTGGAAGTTGATGATTACTGACCTACACTATGCGGGGGCACTACTAAATCCATACTTGAGTGACGTGGAGGCTATTCATAACAATGGCTACGCGAAGGGAGCTTTGAATCGAGTCATACGAAAACTGAGCGTACCATTGAACGTGTCAGTGGTGGAAGCAATGCAGGAGCTAACTCAATTTGAAGAGAAGACAGGTGCATTCGATCCTTTACATGAGGCTCCCGATATCATTGAATGTCAATTATTGCCTCATCAATGGTGGAATCGTGTGGGGGGCAATGCTCTTCCAAAAATTGCAAAGCGAATTCTCGGTTTGACGTGCTCTGCATCTTCGTGTGAAAGGAATTGGAGCATGTATTCCTTTGTGCACAATAAAGTGCGAAACTGCTTGGCCACGACAAAGGCAGAGACATTGGTGTATATCTACGCGAATAGCAAACTTGAATGTCAAAAACGTGGACACAACCCAGCCATTTTTTACGACCAGATGCTTGCAGATGGAGACGATGAGGACGAGCATGATGGGCCTTTGTCTTCAGGGGAAGAAGACGACGTTGTTCCAGATTTTATGAGAGAACGCGAGAACCGCAGGGATGAAGAGGATCGGTTGCGCAACAATCCTTGGAATGCAATGGTTAGGCCGCCACATAGTCTTCTACGACCAATATACGGGAATACATTTGATTTTAGTGACGATGGGTATGTTTCTCCGGGAATTCACCTGTACGCAGTCCACCGCAGAACGTCATGCACAATATGGATGCAATTTCGTCGGCACATGCATCACTGAGGAGGGAAAGCACCCCCGACAACAACGACGAAGGCATACCTATTCCCATGGCACCCGTAGAGGAAGAAGCTAGATCTCCAATATCAACTAGTTCGCCTCCAAATATGGCCCGCAATTTAAGAAGCAGTGCACAAGTTCCAATGAGAAGCGAACATGAAGAAGAGGCCATCGAAGTCAATGAAGTTGTACACGAGGGAATACCAAATCCCGTTGTATTGAACGCATCTACCCTCGGAACAACTGTTACTACAGATGATGATGATGATGTGCCATTGGCATATGTTATGAATCGAAGTCGGAATGTGCCGTTGAATCCAGAGACGACTACAAATGTGGCAACAGTGAGGAGGTCTACCCCAACCCTTCCAACAAGGCCACCGGTGCGTGGAGGTGCTCTACGGACGATTGATGAAGAGGTTCACGGCTCAGCTCTACAACCCACTCAACCTTCATCCGTTACTGGCCCTGGCGAATCATCATTAGGAATCCAGGGGCACAACAGTAGAGGCCAGAAAAGGCGTATTAGGAGGGTTGACGAGAGGGGACCTCGAAATCCTAAACGACCCACTCAAATTGTCCAACGGTGTACCATTGGAGCGGGATGTTCCACCCAGAATGTTGGACAATCAAGTAGAGGAGGGCGACACCCTGCATCCAACATGGATGGAACTACGGATGCGTTGAGGCTCACGAAACAACTTGTGCAAACTGAAGGGTTCAGTGGTGTAGATACAGAAGTTCGAAATCTGAACTCAGAGGTAGAGCGTGAGATACAAATCGAAATAGTAACAAGGGAAGATGATGAAATCGAAAGCTCGGGTGACAACAGGAGCAACGAAGAGTCTTACGAAGATACAGACCCTAATGCTGATGAGGTGCCGAGCGATTCCACATTCACGCCTGGTGACTAGAGTACTAGAGAAGTAGACAATAATTATAGTTATAGTTATAGTTATAATTATAGTTATAAGGTTTTAGCTTATATGTTAGGTAGCAAATCTTTGTAGTTCAAGTTTTGAGCCTTCATCCTGATGTGTAAGGATTTTGTAATGCTTCATCAAGCATATGAGCATATTAGAGTGAGAGATAGATTACCGGTTTTAAAATATATGTTGAGTTCTAATTGGTAGGCAGTTAGGTGATGACTGCAACGAGGTTATAAAAGTGCAATGCAAGTATGGCTACATTTGAAGTCCGCCGGAAAGCAATATCGATGACTTATTAATATAATCGTTGTTGACATTATTATTGTGGCCTTATACTGGGTGAATTTTTGGGATTAGAGAAGTTTGTCCAATTTACATTTCATGGGCTCTATTATTTGCACTTGTAAATTGTAAACCCCAATATAACGTAGCACCTAATTCTGTGCTTATAAAACACCTATGTGACGTGTTACTTCAAAGACTGAATATGCCAAACTCAAATCCTAAACTGAACCTGCGGTCGCCCTAGAACACGCGGTCGCTGTCTGCTGCTCCGACCCGCAATCGCCCTGAAACCCGTAGTCGCCCTCAATACCCGAAGCCACGGTTGCCCCTTCACCCGAAGTCGCCCTAAAGCCCCTGACCCGCAGTCGCCCACTCACCCGTAGTCGCCTTCAAGCCTAAACCTGCAGTCGCCTCTATTTTTTCCACCCGCGGTCGCCCTTTCACCCGAAGTCGCCCTAGCGCCCCAGACCCGCAGTCGCCCCTTCACCCGTAGTCGCCTCAATTTTTCCACCCGAGGTCGCCCAAGGCAGACCTGCACGCGCCCACACCCGCAGTCGCCCACGCTGGCTGTCCACGTCAGTTCCGAAGCCCTGCCACGTAGGCAAAATCTATTTACCATGGGGTAAAATTTTTTACCCCTCCGCGACGCGATGTCAAGTAAACTCGACACTTTGTGACATGCGACACGCGACGTCAGACGTCATACACGACGCCTTAACCCAAAAATATGTCAGACAAGACAACCTTGACAATCATGGACAATATCAGATCATTAACAATAGTCCATTGAAAATGTACCATCCACATATATTTCAAAAAAATTGAAGGTACATCTGAGAAAACACTTGGTTTTCATTAACTCGTACTGTACAATCGCCAACTACCCCATGCTATAATATCTACACTATACTACAAGACCCGGTGACCGAAGAGCAGCCCGTCGACGCCAAACAATTACTGATTGTCCACTCCCTCCTGTAAACAGAATGAATCGACATAAGCGTCTCTCACTACAGCAACGAAAGTAAGATGGGAAGCTAAAACAAACATCGATCACATGGCATTTCGACTGACTCAGGAATAGTCATAAGGGTCTGAAGTTTGAGGAGACTGTACCTGCCCGAACTCTAAATTCTGGGAGTCGTCCTCGATATTCTCCCCATAATCAACTAGCTCTTCATCGTCATCAGGAGGGTTGTGGGATTCGATTGCAAAATCCCGAACTGGCGACGCCTGTGGGACAGGCATGGACTGCTCTTGCACTTGGGTCTCTGGAACCGCCTTCGATTCGGGTTCCTGTTGAACTTCAACGTCTACATTATCCTCGCCTCGAGGATAATCCAAATCCTTCTGGGGTTCCTCTGGTGCATTGGATGGACAGCAGACCAACCCCGGGAGAGGTCCTACGTCTCCAGAAGTTCGAGACTTTGATTGAACAACATCCACAGGTTGAGGAGAATGTATGAGTCGATTATCCTTGCCTCGAGGATAATCCTGAACATCAGCTTTCTCTGAATGCTGACCAGAGGGCTGATGCAACGACTCCGGAACGTCGACCTCACTTGTTGGATTACATGAGGCCATAGGGACTTGAGTCATTGCGACTTGAGAAAGCTGTAATTTTAGTATTCTATTTTCTTCCAATAAAGCCTCTTTCTCAAGCCTTTCTTGTTCTCTTCTCATTTCGTCTTCTTCTTTCCTTTTTGCTTTCTCCAAATCCCTCGCCTTCCAGAAGTCAGTGTTCTCCTTCTTCACAACCGCAGTCAGTTCTGGAGTCGACCCGGTGTTTCCTTCGGCGCAATCTGGGGACTTCTGCGTGGGATCGTTATTCTCTTTGACGCCAGATGTTCCCGCATCATCGAGATCTGGCCCGTCATAATCGTACCCTGCCATGTCCCCATAGGAGTCCTCATTGTCACTGAGGTTGATAACCAATCTAACAGGTTCGATCTCTACCTCTTTCAGTGCATCTTTCCCCCTCTCTTCCCTCCTTACGTCCTGATCGGACTCTCCAACTGCCCTTGATGTGGATGTGGGCTGGGGGATCATCACATCAAAGTCTTGTGCCGATACCTCCAGATCGGCACCGCGGACAACGTTTGTGTTCGTCCCGAATTCATCTATGCGCAGGGAAGAATCTACCTGCGCGGGACTTTTATTTCCCTTTGGCCTTCCTGCATTGGCAATGCCTTCCTGCGATGGAGATAAATTGGAATCTAGCTCTGGAGTTCCGAGAAGACGTGGGCGAACATAATTCGCTTTATATGGGGAGTTGTCATGCAAAAAGTCGTTCACGTCTGTCCTATCGCTGCGATTTAACATCTCCAATAGCTTCTCCCGCATGTGCCTGTCTGCTATGCTGTAGCAGAACACACCACACATCTGCAAGAGCAACACACATTTTTTAATGAACAATCTCATAGATGAATTACAAATACGACTGCTGAAAAATTATCTTCGAATTGAAGATAATAGATGACCTGACTTCCGAATGTGCAGAGGGGAAAATTAAGGACACAAAGAACATTATCCTCGACTCGAAGATAATAAATGGGATTTATTCGGAGACTCACTTTTGCTGCCATCAAAAACTTGGATCCCGCATACACGCTAAGGACATTCTCTCCTTTGACGGAGAGGCTCTAGAGTAAGTCAATGTAGAATTCCATTCTCAACTCGCTCTGATGGACTCTATGCTTTGCTTCGGTATTGAAGCGAATCGCCGTGTAATAGGTGCAATCTGATGCCTCGTATACCTTTTTAATTGACTTCAATCCCTTCGCCACGCCGTCTTGTCCTTTCCTGAATAGGAATAGGAGTGTCACCGGTGGAACCACTGCGCGAGAGCTAGCATTATTCATTCTCTCTGCCTTACAAGGAATGTAAGTCGAGATTTTCAGAACAAACTGCTTCAAATGCTTATCTGCGAATGCTGTTGCTTCTTCGACCTCGAAGGAATTCCCCGGGATCCACAACCACACCTCTGCAGCACCCAATGATGGATGCATGTGATTTGCAAGAAATTTTAGTAGAGGCAACACAGGCGCAGTTTCACCGGATCCAGCTGTTGGCCTTGTCACTTGCCAAAAATCAATCAATGCAATTGGAAGTGGCCTCCTCTGATATGGCTAGTTATGACTCGAAACGAACGCCTGCGGGTAGCATTCGTGACCCCGGATGTAAATCTCCCCATCTGGCCGGTCCACATTGTTCTTCATCTTCAAGAACCTTCTTATGATTGGGTAGGCCGACGGAAACTGCTTATCTTGATAATCGATGGCTCTTTTTTTCTTGCCTTCGTTTTGAAGGCGCTTCACGAAGAATCCGTTGGGAATGCCGTTCAATAGAAAATCCCACGACGCTGACGAGAACAAGTGCTTCACCTTCCAAGACCTCCACACCTCATCAACAACGTCTCCTTCACTGTCCTTAAATTTTAAGGACGCGTCGATGGCCATAAACTCTTCAATGATGACCTTCTTGCGTTTCCGACGCTCCACCCAATCTGCATGGGAGACATTATCTTCACACATGACCTTCGTCTTCCCGATGGATACTTTCGGGTAGTCCCGCTGGCGACCTTCCGTTTTCCCGAGGAGGTGAAGGACATATTCACGCAAATCCTTGTCCGTGAAATGCCCCATGTGTTTGAAGAACTCCCTCTTCAATTCAAAGTTCTTGAAACTGAAGTTCTTGGCGCTCCTGTAAGGTTTGCGAGTGCAGGGGTCAATGAGCGACCCCTCTATCTACCTTGTGAGAAAAGTTTCCCACTCCCTGTAGACCTCGTCGCTCAACGTGACTATTCGGATTTCGTTTTTTACGTCTGGCGCGTTCTTGACATTACTTCCATCTTTGTCCGGATTCACGCTTTGGAAACGAACTATGACCGCCTCTACAAATCTCTATAGTAGTCAGCACATGGACATGAAGAGTTAGTGTGAATCCCAGCAAGAGAACCATTTACATCAAAATTATCCTCGCCTCGAGGATAATGAAAACATTGTCTAAACATTGAATGGACTTCTACGGGAAACTAGACTGCATTCATGAATAGACTCGGCATTATCTTTGAGTCGAGGATATGAAATTCATTCTGAGCTTACCCAGTATGCTTCCTTGTTGAACTTTGAGCCGTTTCCGCGTTTCTCTGGCTCGGTTTCTATGGCGGTTGGTTGCTTGGCATTCACCCAGATTTCCCTGCAAGCAAAAATCTGATTCCCCCAGGATGCCTGACTGTGCTGGAGATGATTTGTTTTGTTGTACCATCTCGATATCTCAGTCAGCTTCTCTGGATTCGTTGTCCAGACAATCGTTGCCTCCCAAGTCTGCAACTCTTTCTTTCTTCTCTCACAGACTCCACCTAATTGGAGTTGCTTGGCAGCAGTAATGCTGTGTTGTCCATTGATGATGAAGAAGTTTCCATCCTTAATATCGTCCCAGCACTTCGGACGTTGTTTGAGAAGCAATTTCTTATCATCGTATGGAGTCAAGCAAATTCTTTGACGTTGTCTTTCGTCGCCTAGGTTGACCAACTCCCGAATCACCTCTTGTACAATATTGTCCTGGAGTTTTCTGATTACGTACTTCGACCTCGCTAGAAAACATTGACTTATATTGACTTTGAATACCTCGGGGTCAAATATGAAGCAGTCTTTACACTTCTCCCAGAAGTTTTGTTGATAAGCGGTTGCCACCTCGAACTCCTCGATTGGCTTATCATCTTTGCCGCGGCCAGTCTGTACATTTGTAAGGGCTGAACCAGAACTACCCGCCGTAGTAGGCCGGATTTCCTTCATAGCTTTTTGCCTCTTTTCGGTTGTTTGACCCTCCTCTGGAGCTGCACTCTTTCTCTTCTGGGCTTGTGCTCAAACCAAGCCCCTCCCACTGCCACGGCTTAGAATTGGTGCAGGCCCAGCCGAAACGCTTTGAGTTTCTGGCAAAGATGGATGTGTTACTTGGCCTCTTCCATGGGTAAGAGGCACTGCTTTTTCAACGTTCTGCATGGCATGCTTTTCCATCCGTCGGAATAAAAGATTAATTCTTCTGGCCATTGACACTGCGTCATTCCTCACCCAAGGATGGAACTGGTTGTTGATATCGTCCGCCAATGCTTCCTTGCCTCCATCACGAAGTGAGTTGATTAGTTCCTCAAGGTCAAACAGTGCTCTCTCGTCAGCTTCATGGAAGACAATGGAATGCGTGTGCTTTATCTCTTCACTAGCATTGTTCATTGCTTGAAGCGTGATTACCACAAAGCTTTGCTTATGATTCTCCACGAGTACCACCTTCTCGTTCAAGTTATATGTGACGTATAACTTGGATCCCTTCACTCGTGTGCGGAGAAAGACGTAGTCTTTGAATCTGTTGACGCTTAGTGTCCACGATTCCACGACAGATTTGAACTGCCAAAGCTTCTCGTAGAACTCTTGTAACTCCATTATGAAATCACCTTCTCCCACCCACATTGCAAAGGGCTCCAGGAATGGTAGAGTAGTAGAGTAATCGTAAACGTCTTCTCTATCCATCTCTAATGATCTGCACGTCCTTGAAATGTCAGTCAGCAACACCTTTTATTTATCTTCGATTCGAAGATAATGTTTATGTCACTTATCCTTGCTATGAGTCTGTCCACAATTATGAGTGGTTATTGTCTGTTGAATGTTACTTGTTCCAATGACGTTAGGCCTTACGAGCTCTTTAGTAATTTGTAAATTTATTTTTTTGAAGTATTGTCTTGTTATCCTCGTTTCGAGCATATCTATTACTTTCTTTGTTTATCTGTTTGACTCATTTGAATGGTTGATTTGTTCTTGATTTACCATTCTGGCCGACACGAAGCTTGGCTTTTATAGTTGTGGTGACTCCCGGTTACCAGTACTTGTCGTGTTATGGACTTTCATTTTTTTGGTTTTACATGTTTTTATCTGAGTGGATTTTTTCCTACTTATCCTCGACTCGAGGATAAATCTTCATACTCTTAAATACTCTGCATGCTTGATCTGGTCCTATGATTCTACTTGTCGAATTGGTTTCTTTAGTTTTTTATATGTCAATGTCGTTTTAGAATTTAAATTGTTGTGGTTAGTCATTTTATGCTCGTATTGAGCAAATGTATATGCTCGTTTCAAGGAAATGTATACTTGGCTGGAGCATACATTTGCTTAAGCCGAGGATATTTATGCTCGAGGCGAGCATATATATGCTCATTTTAAGTATTATTATTCTTGAGACGAGAATATCTATGCTCATTTTAAGGATTATTATGCTCGTGGCGAGCATATCTATGCTTTTTTGAACGATTATTATGCTCGCCTAGAGGTTATTTATGCTCGGCTCATTGTGATTATGCTCGCCTCGAGCATATTTCTACTCGTCTGCTGGATTTATATTCTTGCTCTTTGTTTATTTATACTCGGCTCGAGGATATGACTGGTGCCTACGTCCTAATTTATATTATATTTTTTTGAAAACCCTAATTTCAGTTGAAGTGTTGTCTTGGTCTTCAGATTTCTACATGTTTATACGAGTGTAATAGTATTCGTTCAGCATAGAAATGGAATTTGCTCACCTGTTCTTTTCCAGTATTGGAGATTGCAAATATTTACGATGAATGTCTAGAAACTAGCTGCACCTGATAGATGTGTTACCACCTGCACACTTGAAACTGGAATTGTGAGAACTTGCTCAAACAATTCAAAACAAATCCAAAAAAGCAACAAATAAACGGATGAAAGAAAAGCACAAGAAACCCTAAACCCTAGATCTCAGGAGACCTTAGCAGTGGACCATGTGCTGCACCAGTATTGTAGAAGGAAAATCAAAACACAACATGAAATGGACAATTTGAACCCTACAAACTAAAGCAATACCAGTAGAAAATATCAAAAAACAATGCTTAAACTGCGGGCGCTCCAAGTCCCACCGCTGCAGAGCCCAACATTTATGATTTTCCCGACATCTCCCGATGTTTTCAGCAACAAAATCCTTAATTAGAGCTTCTGACATTGAATCTCTAAATCCTAAACCCAAAATCAGTAAGAGCAATGCCCGGAATGAAGAGTGAATGGTTCCAGGGCAAACTCACCTCCTGAGCTACACTCCAGATTCGTTGCAACGCCGCGTCCTCGAAGCCTCGCTGCAATGACCGTGTAGAACTTTGGTTTACCAGGCGCACCCGAGCTGCACCCGACAGAAGCAGCCCCGTGTCCGCCCGACAGAAGCAGCGCCCACGATTTCAAAGCCTCGCTGCGTGCAAACAAGAACTTCGGTGTTCCACGCTTCACCCGAGAGGCAACTTCGACCACCAACGGCAGATGTAGATTTCCTCCCCCCTTGCGGAAAAGGAAAATGCGAAAACAGAAAACAACTGAACCTGCAACAAGAAACGGGAGAACCTGCGACCCTACCTTGAACCCGACAACTGAAACTGCGAGGACAAACGCAAACGGCGGAGGGAACCTGCGAGGACAAACGGGGAAAACGGTGGAGGGAACCTGGAGTGCGAGTACCCTATTCCCGCGAGAGTGATGACCATATGGTCGTGCAAGGACGCCTGTAGCCGCAAGATTACTTTACGTTTTTCAACTTTAGTCTTAAAGTTGAAACCGATGACCGTCAAAACCATCCATTATCACACGTTTGGAATTACAAGTTTTAAGTTATCATAGACCTCTCATTGGAAGTTGTTCAAAGTATTGTAGAAGATTTCCTCTTTCTAAACGAGAATTAGAGAATTAATAGCCACATTTGTGTTTTCCAAAAAAAATTACTCCGTCATTCATTGAAATCGCTCTAAAAGTTCATGTTCATGTTTGTGGGTGAAGTGGAATTTGAATATATTGTGTAAGATTTTAAAAGATTTGTCAGAAATATGCACGCAATGAAGTTGTCAAAATGTAGGTTCTATTACACTAGAAAATAACATATAAGGTTAGTTGGTAACTTTTTTTTTATTGATGGGGGGAAAAAAAAAAGCTATGGGATTTAACGTAGTTACAGTATTAAGTAAACATCTTAACAAAAGAAATGATTGAACATCTATCATTGTATGTGAAGAAACTAGTATTAGGATTTAGGAATTTAAATATATACCTCTTTTGAAGTAATTGCACTCATTATCTACAATTCATGTAGCCCTAAAGTATTTATAGTTCAATTTCTATACTTTACATAACTTTTGTATTTATTAATTCTTATACAATTTAATAACTCCTATGCATAATTTTGCATTGAAATTATTGAACTTAGTTTCTATAGTGAAGCTCACTCTTTAATTAACTAAATAGGTTATGTAGTTCCTGTTTTTAGGGTTCAACGCTATAATGGTGGTTTGAATGTTAGTAGGGAATATTAGTAATTATGCCAATTATTTTTTGGTTATTAAACTTAGTGTCTGCATTTCCAAATGAATTTGTTTCTTATGGGTTTATAGTGTGTGAAGGTTTACATCAATGACCTTAGTACAATTGTACATTTATTTGTTCTTTCATTTGTCATTTTTTTTGGACAAGAACAATATAAAGTATGAAGTTAGGATAATATCAATTAGACACATACATGTGGACAAAGGTGGTAAGTAATTTGCAACGGACTAATGTTGAATTGAACATGATAGATCAAGAGTAATTTTTATAATTTCAAAGTATAGAAACTTTATTTTTTAAGTGCAATAATGAATAATTAATGTACAATGGATCTTGAATCTCAATTTCTATTTATTAAACATATAAGTTAAACATAAATGATTGAAAAAATTTGGTAGTAAAGTAAGATTGCACTGAAATAATTTGTTCAAGTGAACAAACAATGGAGAAATTGTAAGAGAATAAAATATATACGAAATATCCAAAGAATTTTTTTTGGGTATCCCCCCTTGATGCGTGAAGGGATAGTTTCCGTAAACACTATTTCTCTTTAAGGTAGAACTAAACACTAAGTCCCTACTATTTATTTACATGATTTACCAAACTGGCCGTAGTATTGTCTTTAGGAAGGCATCCTCTGTTTTTATCAAGTGGTTTAGTTTATGAAGGCACTTTGTTCCCTAATTTTTTTTTCACACCCTATTTTTTGGATTAAGGCATGTTGTTCCCTAATTTTTTTTAATACTTTAAAAAAAAATTAAGGCACTTCGTCACTAGTTTTTTGCACACCGTATTTTGATAGGTTTGCATATTGTTTCATGTGGAACATAATATTCTTTCTATTCACACTATATTTTTTTTTTCACACCCATTTTTTGGGATGAAGACACTTATTCCCAATTTTTTTTAACATCGTCCTTACTGGTTTTGGATTGTTTACACGTTCTGTGTTGTGAAATTATTTAGGTTCAGGGTCAGTCACCATATTGTTTAAAAAACTATCTTCTATAGTTGAGACGTTCTATTTTCGCATTCTTATCCTATTATTTTGTTTCCAACTCACTTTGGACGGATTAGGACATACATGTGTAATGAAAATGGAATATAGTCATAATTATCAAAGAGAAAAATACGGAGAGAGTATTGAACATTCAACATGAAAGGCTAATTATGCCAATGCATTTCAACTTCAACATTTCCTAAATTCTACTTGTCAATGAAACTGAATTGTTTGTAGTTGCATTGTTTAATTTGATTTAAGAGGACATTCAAAAGCTTTTGTTTCTTAAGGTTAGTATGCATATTCGGGATTTCAATTCGTTTGTATGATACATTGATTCTGTTATAATTGCCATATGCAATCATGATGAAGTTTTCTATTTTAAGTTTTCTATCAAGCATTACGCTTGTTGTTTACTAGATTAGTAAACACTATTATTTAAATGATTTCGAACAATAGATTTGACAACCTTAATATTATAGAACATTAGCCTGCAACAAGTTTTTATTAGAACTAGTATTAAATTATATGTCATTTCATTGAAATGCCTAATTTATTTGAAGCTCACAAATGTTCAAGCTAGAATTTTTTCTAAATTGTTAATTTCATTGATAAAGCATTTTGGCATACACATTAATATGACCTATTAATAAATTTCAGTTATATATAATTTGTTAAGTTCAAAGTAACTTTCTAGATGAAAAAAACTAAATGTTCACTTGGATCATTCTCAATGTTTACATTCAATACAAGACTAATGTACCACTATAATTCATCAAAATAAAGAATTAAAAATTTGATGGTCTGCCAAAGCCTCCTTCAAATGAATTAGATCCATGATATCTAAACCCTTAAATTGGATTCCGAAAAAAAGGTATCAAGCTAAAAATGTAGACTCTAAACCTAAACACTAAAAAGGTTGAAACCCGAAATTCCACTTTGGATGGCTGGAGACTATTGTGTTCGTGTTCCGTTGCCACCTGCCAAATGTAAGTAAAAGTGATTTTTTAATTTTTTAATTTATAGAGTGAAATTCAATAACTTTTTCACCATACTAGGTCCAAATGTCTTAAAGTAAATCTCGTGCATCCTTCCGTGTTTATGGCCTTCTGATGGTACCAAACACGCCATTGCCATGATTAAATCACTTTCACACTAATAGGATAGGTTTGAAGACCACGAAACCAAGCCCTTACACCCCTTCTACTGCGAGCTTCCCAACAGTATCAAGCATGCCTCTAGAGAAGTGATGGTGTAGGACATTTGAACGTGACAAATAAACAAATACGAAACCTAAACATATACCCTAAACACATGCTACCTTAACTCCTAAATGCCAAGAATTTGATAAGATGTTTCATTTTTTCTAAAATAATAACCATCAATATTCAAACTAGACTTGTTAGAGATTGCATAGAAAAAGAAAGCACATTCAACAATATTAGTTATAGAGTGAAAGATTATAACATTTGATTATGAAGGTGCTAAAATTGCAAAAATGAATTGAAATCTTTTTTGGAAGTAAAATCTAAAATGTTGATGTCCAAAGAAATATAAGGTTAATGGGCCTAACTTGAAGAACCCTAATGAATTTCCGACTTCTCAAAATTCACACTACAACTTCTTAAAATGAATTTAAAATGTGATTTTCTCTACAAGATCTAGTGAATTTGAGGCTCGTTTCCAAGAGGTCTTAACCTATGGAAAGTCAAGATTCCACAAAGTACCCGTGCACAAAATGCGATGGAGAAAAATCACTGTCATTTATTTTCAAGATCGGACTTTTGGAGGCAAAACTAGACTTCAATAAGAACATTTAGAAAATAGAAACTACTAAAGAAAGAAAATTGGTTAGGATTTATTTAACTTCACTGTTTTGAAAACAACATATTTGGGCGCCCTCGGGCATTTAGGGGAAGTTAAAAAAAAGGGGAAATGCAAAAGGCGTTCACTATTCCCAAATCTGCAAAATCTGTTCTCAAAACTGCATGGGGTCTCCCATTTGTTAAAAAAAAGAAAAAAGAAAAAAAAAAGAATCTGGAAAAACCTAAATCCAGAAAAGCATGACCACAAATTCCACATCCCGCATGAAATGACAGCTGCCAAAACGGTCTTCAAGTAAAATTCCCCTATCTATGTGTCGAAAAGTTCGTTGAATAGTAAGATTCTGTTTTAATTAAGTAAAAGTACTTTTATATTTAAATCAGTGCCATTTAAAGGGAATTGGGAATGTGAGGTCCCCCAAACTCTGGAGGTTCATTCCCCCGTAAGTCCGAAAAGTATTGAAACTTTCAAATGTCTTATCCTTTCCCGCTCAATTGGTGCCACCATTCTTTCTGCATCGTCTCTCTTAACGCGAGCACCGTCTCTCTCATTTTTTTCTCCCTTCGCCTTATCCTTCAAACATCGCTCTACCATTGTCGCTTAGCTCTTTGTTTCACTGCGTATTAAGGAAGTATTCGCTTCTACGCAGCCAGGTTGCTTTTGGATTCCTGTAGGTTTACGTCCCTCTTCTTCGCTTTGCCCTGTTTCATGTTCTCTGTTTCTTCATTTCACTAATTTTCAATACTTTGATTCATGTAGGATCGATTTCCTCTTCTTTGCTTTGCTGTGTTTCATGTTCTTCGTCTCTTAGCTTCACTAATTTATCAATACGGATGCATCGGCTAAGTCGTAATTCACATGGGTCATTTCTTGTGGTTCATATTCAGAATTTCAATGAGTATTGGTCAGTCAGAACGTACGATAATCTTCACATATTGCAGTCCGATAATGACGCCGAGAAATGCGGAACAAAAAAATATAAAAACGAATACGGATCTTCTAACCTCGCCTCGAGGATACGGATCCATTTATCTTCGAGTCGAGGATACGGAAACTTTTATCCTCGCGTCGAGGATACGGAAACTTTTATCCTCGCGTCGAGGATACGCATACATTTATCCTCGCCTCGAGGATACGGATCCTTTTAACTTCGTCTCGAGAATAAAAGGATCCGTATCCTCGAGGCGAGGATAATTGGCACTAATCATTCATATCAGACTCTTTTTTGATGGTAAAGAAGTATTTATTAGAACCTGAATTATTATAATAATGACATGAACAAATACGTTCATCAGAAAGTGTCGTTCATAAATACATTCGTATTCAGGAGTCAGATATATAGTAGTAAAAATGCAAGAGACATCATCATTGAACATTTAACATAGAATATTTAAAGTACATCATAAATATTGGAAATCCTCGTAAATCCTTAAATGACTTAGTGTCCTCAATTTATCTTCGATTCGAAGATATAAATCCTTAATGGAAATCAGTCTTCTTAATAATTATAAGAACTTGCTGTGAAGGGACTTTCGTTGCATTGAGAGGAAGCTTTCTAACTGATGTCATTCTTCAGAATGCTTAGGGGTTGCTTATTATGATATCTTCATCCATACCTTCTATTCGTTTATAACTCTTACATTAAAAAATCCTTTGTGTTCTTCCATATTCCAAAGACAGGTTAGAATGTATTTAGAAGTTATGTAATAGTAACTTATCTTCGACGCGAAGATAGAATTCCTATCTGGGTCAATGTTATATACTGATATCCACAGAAAATTAAGTAGAGTTTCTAGGTGACATACGAACCATCTGTTTGATAAATGAGATAATTGTTCTGTAACTTTTTATCCTCGTGTCGAAGATATTTCTGACATTGTTGTAAGGATCTTTGGAATTGAAAAGGGGTGGTTAATATGATGATGATCAGCAAGTATAAAATTTTGCAATTATTTTAAAATTGAGGTTACGATTGATATTTGTCGTAATTATTTCAATTATGTACAGTGATCAACAGAAGTCAATGAAAATTGCATATTGCATATGGATTTAAAATTTAGAATATCTGCCTGGAATAAGTTTATTATCTTCGGATCGAAGATAAGTAAGTACAATTTAAGACGTTGCTAATATGTAGGTGAAGAGGACATTTCCAGTAACCTAGGGTAGTAGAAGTTGTATTTCCTTTTCTTCATTTATATGATAATATGATTTATTTATTTTTGAAATTCAGTTTTTGCCTGTTCATTAGTGTGTTTCATGTTGTAGACTAAATTTCCTCTTTAGAAAAATTCAAAATATCATATCTTCGACTCTGGGAGAAATTGTTCATGATCATCATGACTAATTTATATCACTGTAATTTCGCTGTAATTTATTTCCTCGAGTCGAGGATGTATTCCACTATCTCAATCCAATGTCTATTGTATTATGCGCAGAATGGATACTCCTATGGCTAATGAGTTCACAATTCCGGTGCCAACTTTGCCAGAGGGGGTCGCATCCTGTGAGGGAATACCTCGTACTTCTTGGTTTACGAAGTGCGTCACCCTTAAAAACGAATTGGGGGTTGAGGTGGCAAAAGGAATTTGTCAAAATGTTGATGCAGATCTTGTCATCGATATGAACGGAGAGCCACTCGGGGACGACAGGGTCGCAATTCACATTGCAGAGTCATTATGCGAAGAAGAAGTTCCTTCAGAGTGGATGTGGTCTATGCACTCTTGGCACATTTCAAGGGTCTTCCTCAATGGTGCTAGTCTTTATGATCACGAACAAACACATCTTTACAGAGCTGCACTGAATGGGTCAAGGCGGCGTACTCGAAGTGGAGTTCGTTCTTATGAGAGCTCGCGTGAGAGGAGGGAGCCTACTAGCCTCCCGAAAAAAGAAGTCCTATTGAGCCACCAATCCATCCTTGAGGTGTCCAGCAAGGAGTGTTGCTCAAAAAATTGCTTACAACCATTTCCGCGTGGGCAGATTCAAGCCTTCCGTTCTTTAATGTACGTAGATGGTGGAGTATTTAATCGGAAATCACGTTTACTTGATGTTCACGGTCAAACCCATCCAGATGAAAATGGAAGGGAAATGATTACTTTGGCAAATCATGAAGTTTGTCCCTTAGCTTGGTGCCACATCCATGGAGTATCGAAGGCTACTTATTACAAGTACAAAGAGAAGGCCTTGAACAAGGACAAACCGGAACATCACGGTAACTTCGGGATGAAGAAGCCTCGAACACATACACTGCAAGCCACCGCCACTCTTCGTTTATTGGTGGAGAACGAAGCTGATGCGATGCCACACAAAACTAGGACCCTTGACTCTGGGGAGAAAGTCCCTTTAATGGTCTTACCCTCTGGATTTCATTGGAAGGACAAGTTGCCAGAAATAAATAGTCTAAATTCAGCATTTCAATTGCGACACATTTCCGCTAGTGGATTGAGCAACATCCGACGTCAATCTTTCCCAGAGTACGCTCCAAAGGCTAAAGGTGATAGTTTTGCACGTTGTGGATATTGCGATAGGTATAAGCAACTAAAAAGTGCTTGCACTCCTGGTTCGCGAGCACAACAAGTGTGGGCCAGCAAATTAAAGGTGCACAATTCTGGTCAGAAGGTGCATAGAGTACTGTATTATGGGAACCGTGGAATGTCTGAGAAGTATCCTGATAGAGTTTTGACCATTATCCATGACAAGATGGATCATTCGAAGACAGCTTCTCCGCATTACTCTCACAAGAGTAAGGGAAATGATTCTTATATGAAGATGCCGATAGCAGTTATGGGCATGATTGCTCATGGGCATGGAGATGTGCGATATGCGCACTATGGTTTGGACATCTTTCCCACGGACTCCAACCATACCGTTGGGTCCATTGCAAAATTATTGCGAGATCTCGAGTCCCAGCCAAAGCATTCATCTCATCAATTGTTTGTAGGTGGTGGCCGTTCTGAATTGGCAAGGGCTGTATTATCAGGCACAGAAATTTGTGTAGACTCACTTGGGTCGATTCCTGAGGATTTAGTGGAGGCTAAACCTCTACCTCCAACATTGAATTTGCAACTTGACAATGCTGCTGGTGACAATAAAAACCGATGGTTTTTTGTGTTTTGCTCACTTCTTGTCTACAGAGCTGTTTTTCGAGAGATTTACATCAATTTCCTCATTGTTGGACACACCCACGAGGACATTGATGCTCTATTCGGTCGATGGAGTTCCAAACTAAAGACAAATGACTATTCAACCATTCCCAGGTTGATGAAGTCCTTCATGGATTGTGAAACCCAGCCCGTGATTCCTCATTTCATTGAGGAGGTTCCTGATTTCAAGAGTTTCGTAGATGGTTACCTGCATATAGGCGATGATTCTCTACAAGGCCATTCTCAAGCGCAGCAATTCAAATTTTTCAAGGACTCCAATGGTTGGCCGTTGATGAAGTATAAGATCTTGTGCACCGATGTCGATTGGTTGCCAAAGGAAGGCGGGGGGATTCACTTGTGGAAGGAGACAGTGGAAGGGGGTCCTAAAGTGCCGAGGGGAAAACCTGCACCTTTGGCACCACAGCAAATGCGTGGCTTCGATGAGATTTGTAAGGGTTTAGATGGTTACATTGCATTGTGGGGTGCTATGGCAAATCAAGACTTGTCTGGTGAATACCGAAGGAAAAATGCACCGGTGAAGAGGTGTTGGGAGGGCGTGAGAAGCGCTCTCAATGCACCACTTGTAGTGCAGAAGACATTGCAAGATGGATTTTGGCCGCAATCTCAAATCGCCGAGGAGTTGGAAGACCAATACCAAGATGATGGTCAAATGCGTGAGGAGTTCGCAGAAGATGCACCTTTCGTTGGTCGTAGGCGTGACCATCCTGCTCCTTCATTCCGTGTTGGTCGTGACGTATATGCGGGTTACTTTGTTGCAGTGCGACCTGCAGATGGTGATCTCCGCCCGTTTTGGCTTGCTCGCGCACTGACAAACCCAAACCCGGATCCAGGGCATATGAATTCCATTCAGTTGCAATATTGGACCCCTATATCTTTTCAATTCACTATTGAAGACACATATGGAGGGTGGGATACGAAACAAGGAAATTCTTGGTGCGAAGACAAGGCTATCTCTCCGAGCTGGACACATACAGATTGTATCATGACAGCATGGAAACTGCGTGTCAGAGCAGGGACTTCTGATCCAAAAGTTAGAATTCCAAAAAATCAAATTGCTATCATCAAGGCATCAGTGGATGCTTACGTGTTCGGTGAGAGCAACAATGCATCTGCGGAGTGAAGGTGAATAGTTAGTAGGCATAGGTAGTGATTTGAAGTTTTAGGATTTGGTAGGGTGTTTTCTTATGTTTAGGGTCAAAAAAATATGTATAAGCCTCTGTAGTATTTCAGCGTTTTCTATAAATATATTGAAAGAAGGGAAAAAAACTATGGGTTTAGAAGGAGGAAGTAGATGTAGTTACTAAATATTATAACTCATTTTATTGAAGTATTGTATTTGTTATTTCACAATTGGATGTTGAGGACAGTATGCAATATAATATATTTTTACTTTTATTTTATGAATTGCATAATACATTTTGTAACTTCTTAATTATCGTATTTTTGTTCTCTATTACATTTGATATCGAAGACTAGGAGTCCTAATGTATTGTATGATATTGTGATGAGCTAACCACTTCCAATAGAAAAAAAAGTGTATCCTAAACCCTAAACCAAAACAAAAGAGGGGGGAGGGAGTGATAAAGATCACTATTTATTCATGTTAAATCGGGTGTAAGCACTTGTCACAGGTATGTGGGATGGGGACGGTTGGTTGGTATAACTTTTCTGCCTAATGATCACTCACTAGTAGCACCAAGTCATGTCCATCACGCTATTGTTCAAACGGATCCGACGGGAATCGAACCCGGACCATATAATCGTGATACTTAGTTCCTCTCCAACCAACCTCTGAACTCATGACTTGGTGACCCTCTACCACTATGCATTACATTTATAAACCGTCCATATTCAACTAACAATCTTAACCTTTAAATTAAATGTTTCTTTATTTTAATTACTAGTTATGTAAGTGTCTATTTCTGAAAAGGGAAATAAATTTTGCATCAATGGCTCGTGATCCATTGGACATTGTCTCACTGTCATTATGAACAAGTACTTTATTCACACTTGCCGCCTTTGAAGTCCAGAGTTTCAATCTATATATCTATATATAATGAGTTTTGGGTTAACTACTTACCCTAAAAAGCAATTGCTTTGATTTTTTGGTGTAGTAGTTATTATTAAATTGACCAATTTCAAATAAAAAAACCATGCCTCCATTGCCTTGGACTTCAAAGTTGGCAAGCAATTTCTCATACACGCCTATAGTGCTAAATCTCTTGGCATTTTTATTTTTTTATATTTTTATTTATTAAAAATGGATCTCTTGGCATATTACAGTCTCACTTTATTGAATTGTCTCAATTTAATGAACTCTTTTCTATACTAAATTTAGAATGAAGATTAAAATGAGAATGCAAATTGTCTCACTTTAATGAATATGGCCTTGTTACTACGGCAGCTGCAGTTGCCCTCGGTCGCTTCGATGTGGTTCCCCCTGCCTGCGTTCCGACGACGGACTGAGTCGCTGCACGTTTCCGAGGCTCTGACCGCGCTTGCCCCTGACCGGTTGCTGTGCTGCCCGACTGCAGGGGGGCTGACCCACTGGGCTGCCCTTCAAGAGATGGCCTCTGCTTCTTTTTCATCTGATGGCCTATCGGTGGCCAAGACTTCACATACTGACGAGCATGCTTGTCTAACGATTTCCATATGTTCAAGAACCTTCGACAGTTCACTTTGGCGTTACCTTCAATCCACGGTATATATTTTGCATTTTTGAATGTGCTGATAAGGTAGTCTAATTTTGCATTTAGGAGGAATGATTCTAACTCCTCCATGTCAAACTTTACCCGCATGGCATTCACGTCCATTACAATGGAGTGGATGTGCTCTCCGTCTGTGCCATCTTCTCGTGCCTCCTGCAACACGATGACGACAAAATTCTCGCGGACGGATTCAATGTTAGTGACCTTTTCCTGTAGGTGCCATGGAAAGAAGTCCGTCTGATTGTGGACCCGGTAACGTAAATGCACGAAGTCCTGGAACCGGTTTAGCCCGAATGACCATGCAGCGACATGCTCCTTGAATTGCCAGAGTTCTCCAAATGTCTCTGGCATTTCATCAATAAAGGATTCGTCTCCAAGTGGGTTCTGAAATGGCTCCATAAAGGGCAGCGTGCTGGAGTAGTCATAATTTGCTCTTTCCTCCATCTTCATGTTTCTAGCCTGCAACAATGAGTTCACTTGGTTACCTTCGAGTCGAGGATAATGTGATAATATGTGGTTGCGGCAAGAGTTATGGTACTAACGAAAGAAATTAGAATTACCTTCGACTCGAAGATAATCAATTGTATCTCTACCACTTGACAAAGTCCATGTCACCATTTCATCATAACACCATTTTACGGGTTTATTACTTTTGCTTTAAATAATTTCATTTTCTTAGGTTTACTTTTCTAGGAGTATTATTTTTAGTTTGATATTCCATGATCTTAGTATTTCATGTTTTTGTTGACAGGCAAATGTATAAATAACTTAATTAGATTTATCTTCGACTCGAAGATAATCGGTTGTCATCATTTCACGTTTGATTGCCTATTTCGCAATGTCACAATATGATGTTCATTTTTTTGCATTTAATTATTGCATGAATCCGGAATCCCTACAATGAGTAGTTCTTTAATTTGGTTATTGCATGGCGTAGTATTAGATTTTTTTATCAAACTAGTGGAGTTGTGATTTCCTCCACTGACCTTCAAATTGCATTATCTTCGACTCGAAGATAACGGTGTGGCATGAAGCTAATTTATTTAATTTATTTGTTTCTATAAGTAATTTCAATTGATGTGCATTACTACTTTGTATGACGAGTGTTGTGCCTTTGTTGAGTATGGATATGTTCCTGTTCTTGTTGTTTTTTATGGTCAGGGTAGTTGGGGTTGATAATGCCTCTCTATTATCTTCGACTCGAGGATAATCTAGTTCTGGACTTCTGGGATGATAGCATTCCTAAACCCTAAACCCTAACCCTTTGATACTGCGTTCTTCGTTTTGGAGACCTTTTCCAAATTTCCTAAACTGTAGGCCCTCTTCTTGCTCCTGTAAAAAGGAAGATTCCTGCTCTAGATATCTAATTCCTAAACAGCGCAATCCTAATGCAAGTAAAAATTGCTTAAACTCAGGATTTCTAAGCGTGCAGGTAGGCAAATTGTAGTTTAGGTCAGCAAAACCCAAACTCAACAACAACAAATTCCAATGAGTACAACAAGCTTCAAACTAGACTTCAGCAGACACAGAGTATCATGTATCCAAGCAAATGCAAATCCAAAGCATATGACGGACTTCACCCTCTCAAAATTCACTGATACTAACTTAGTCTCAAACGTGGAGCAATTGCAACTGAAGAATGCAGGAAGTGAACAACACTCGAAGCAAGAGAAAGTTGAAACCCTAAACCTTGCCAAGAACAGCCCAAACCCTTAGGTAATTAAAACCAGAGATAATTGAAAAGCAATGTAGTCAAATGAGAATCAACTCACAATTTCTTGAGTCGTTGCGGACCTTTTCTGCTTCTCCAACTTGTAACAATTAATGTTGCTCCCGAACTGCTCCCGAACTGCTCCCGAACTGCTCCAAAAATGCTCCCGAAGTGCTGACGAAGTGCTCACAAACTGCTTCTGGCTTGAAGGTCAAAATTCCGACCAATACTCCACAAACAGCTGACGAACTGCTTGCGACTGCGAGGAGAAATGGCGATCCTAGAAATGGCGAAGAAAATCGCGACTAAATGTACAACATTGTCCAGAACACGAAAGCTGCAGGAAGACAGACAAAATATTGTCAAAATTGGACCCAGAGAACTTCGGGGCACTTACCTTTCACAGAAGGAGCTCCCTTCAACTATCACACCCAGGAATCACAGAAAAAAGAAGTAAATCTAAGCAAAGCTACACCAAACACATTTTCCGAAAGAAGCCCTACAACTTTGGCGTGAAGTATATCCAAAAAAA
Source organism: Rhytidiadelphus loreus (assembly GCA_947034895.1). NCBI lineage: Eukaryota > Viridiplantae > Streptophyta > Bryopsida > Hypnales > Hylocomiaceae > Rhytidiadelphus > Rhytidiadelphus loreus. The sequence goes on along the minus strand of OX344761.1, from coordinate 46,376,479 downwards.
TCACAGTGAATGCAAATCGAGAAAGCAAATTACAAATACCCACGGTTGTTCAGAATCGCCCAACTTCGAAGCTGAAAACACTCACTGGAAATCCTCATGTGCTGTAAACCGCCGCCATCGACAACACCTCGGACTTCTGCATCCCGAAAACTAAAACTAAACTGAAAACCCTGCCAAACAGCGTCTGCAAGACGCGCGGGGAGCAGCACCTGCAAGATGCGAGGGGAGCAACACCAGCAAAATGTGAGGGGAGCAACACCTGCAACCTCTGGGGAATCGTGCAACACCTACAAGCACGGATAGTTGCGCGCACAAGCAGAACTCACAGGAGCAAGTGACGGAGCGCCAAACCCTACCGCGTACCCGCCACACCGTACCCCTGTTCCGCCGAACATGTCTGATACCCGCCAAGCAAGCCCGATACCCGCCAAACAAGCCCGATCCCCGCCATACAATCCTGGTACCCGCCATGCAAGTCTGGTACCCGCCAAGCAAGCCCGATACCCGCCAAACAAGCCCGATACCCGCCATACAATCCTGGTACCCGCCATGCAAGTCTGGTACCCGCCATACAAGCCTGGTACCCGCCCAAGTTCCCATGCAGGTACCCAGCAAAAAAAATGTTCGCTTCATACTCGACCAAAAACATGGCATTGATACCCGCCAACCAATTCCTAGTCATCACTAATGATGTCCAAGACAATGCAATTATTATCCTTAAGCCATTCATTGGCTCATTACACAAAAGAAATAATGAAATATTGTTTCATTATTATTAGGTTGTCCTAAACAAATTTTAAGACTTTTGCATTATGTTTATTGTTAGTATACAATAAGGCACTACTTTTGAATTACGTATTCCTCTAATTAGGACTTATTCACCTCCATCTATATTTCCATCCTCACCTATATGAGTTCAAGTTGTTTTTGCTAGCTTGTGAAAGTATCTTTGTACTAGGAATTAGGCGTTTTAATTATTAAAATAAACAAATTTCACTACTTTGTATAGAATTCTTCAATGCCTCTTAAGTGACTTTGGAAATCATCCCTTCTAGGACTCCATATTAATCTAAATTTCTTCTAAGACACCATTTTGGCTTTTTAGAGGTCAAACTACTTTACATAATTAAGTTTTTGCAAAAAAATGCAAGGTTAAACAATTGCATATAAATGTAGAGAGTTCCTATAAATATACAAGAACAAAAGAACAATTGAAATTTTTTTTAAATATTACTAGGAATTCAAATACATATGTAACGTGAACTTATAAGTTATAGGCTTGTTACTGTCACCTTTAAAAGCTGTAGAGTATATCCTTCAAATCCGTCTCACATTCCTAAACTCTCATGCTACAATCGTTGCTCTTCCACCCGCCTAGTGATTTTCAAACATTAATGAAAAAGTAAAATAATATAAAACTGTCAATGTATTTAATGTGTCTCATTCAGAATATATTGGCATGTAGTTTTTATTCTATATAATTAATTAATTAAAATCAACTATTTTACTCAAAATTTTAAAATGATATAAAGGTTGATGAATCCTAAACCGTTGTACTTTAAGGACCGCAACATTCAGATCCTCCTTGTTATGCAAAAAATGTAAAGACGTAAACAGAATTATAAGCACAAGTTATGAATTATTCCTACAGTCATGTGAAATGTAAAAGCATTTGAAACATACAATAAGGCCTTATTTAGAAAAAATGGGTGTCATTGAAATGCAACCATGGATTTTGAAAATAGGTTTTGGGTATTCCCAACTTCTACATATTTTTTTCCTTACCCACGTGTACGTTTTCCATGACTCATGCATATTGAGTTCACTCAAATATTTAAACCCTCACACCGATTTCCTATTAGTACTTGAATGAAGAAAAAATGGGTGTCATTGAAATGCAACCATGGATTTTGAAAATAGGTTTTGGATATTCCCAACTTCTACATATTTTTTTCTTTACCCACGTGTACATTTTCCATGACTCGTGCATATTGAGTTCACTCAAATATTTAAACCCTCACACCGATTTCCTGTTAGTACTTGAATGAAGAAAAAATGGGTGTCATTGAAATGCAACCATGGATTTTGAAAATAGGTTTTGGGTATTCCCAACTTCTACATATGTTTTTCCTTACCCACGTGTACGTTTTCCATGACTCATGCATATTGAGTTCACTCAAATATTTAAACCGTCACACCGATTTCCTGTTAGTACATAAATGAAGAAAAATTGTGTGTCATTAAAATGCAACCATGGATTTTGCACACAAAATGGATTTAAGGTCATTACAATTGAAATTCTCCTGGGATTTTTTTTAAAAACATATATTTATAAGAAATGTTTTCACACTATTTAATATGATTGTCTATCATTCATAGTGTCTCTCAAAGACAATCATTATTAGTTTGATGTTTATTTGGTATCATGTTGCACTTTTATTGTTTCTTGACATTGCAATGTATAAATCATCATTCACCTTTCATATAATTAGGTAGCATTGAATCAGAGTCATAGTCACTTCAAGTGATTATAATTGATAGTATTTTTCATTATTCATCAAAGTTGACAAGGAGATTAGGACACTTAAAAATGCTTTAATGTGAACTATCCTATACATCCACTTACGTGAGTCTTCTGTATGAAAATAAGAATTTTTTGTACAAGTATGTTAAGTAAATTATTGATGTTGTATTCACTTGAAGTTTGAACTTAAAAAATTTTATACCTTAAAAGAAGGTTTCAATTTACGAATATATGTGGTCTACATTGAAGAATTAACTTCAATTGTTATATTTTCCTTCCGTAATATATTGGAAAGGATGTTTAGGTATGAATGATGAGAATAAACAAAATTGTTGTTAGTTTTCAATAATCATTTCACTTTCAATGCGTAGGCAGAATAACTTTTTTAATCATCTAAGTTTTAAACACTTTGGATTAAAACTTTGAGAAATTTAATCATAAAACAACTTAACAACAAGCCCTAAAACCTACACCCAAACGCCCTAAACCCTAAACCCTAAACCCTTAGTCTAGTTGCAATTTATTCTTATAAAGGGTAGAAGTTGATTAGCCCCTTCATATAATTGTAATCATGGAAGATATGTAACCATGGTTTTCTTTAATTAAAATTGTATGGTTGTCTATGTTTTTGAAGCCATTCAATTTTAAATTAAATAAAGTTTTTAGTAGGCTTGAAGGTTAAAAAATTCTTTGGAGTAATTTACTCAAGTTTTAGTCTTAGTCTAACTGCATGTCAATTTTTAATAAAAGTAAAGGAGAATGTTAAAAAGTCCCCTTTACATTTTGCTTAAATCATGACAAGAACATAGTTATGGTTTTTTCAAAAAAGCAAATAGTTTTCTATTCTTAGAGCTATTTATGTGTATATTTCAGCAAACTTGGATGGTAAAATATGTTAATTACTTATCCAAGTTACTATAAGGCCCCTCCCACCCTTCCCTTCCTTTACCCTCTAGATTAGAAAAATGTTGAAAAGTAATTCAGCCACAATTTGGATGTTATTCTATCACCTAGTTATTGGATAGAGATGTCTATTGGAGGAAGCTGAAACACCATATACTTGTTCTCTAAAAAATGAAGGGATGACAAGTAGAAAAGTGATACCAAAATTCAATCAGTAAGAAAGTTAGACTGTGATTGAAGTTGATTTATAGATATGGTACAAGTTTAGGTGGCCTAATTTGTCCCTGCTAAAGTCACTATTGGCCATGGTTTTTGAGCAATTCTCTCCATGCCAGAGATACTAATTATTTGTAATGATGGCTAGTTAAGTAGTCAGGTTAGTGGGTTTTAATTCTCCAAGGTAGTAACGTCTGGCATAAATGACCTATTTTGAATCGAGTTGGTGTTTTTTCCCCCTCTTTTCTAAGAAGCTAGGGTTTTTCTGGTTATGGTGGCTTTGTGCCCTAACTGGAAGCTCATAGTATATATAGATGGCCTGAACTATGGAGAAACCCTCTCACTTTTTGGGTGGTATTTACTTTCTGCATTGGATTTAGAGGAAGTTAGGGTGTGTGGAGGGAAAGCAAGCACAGATGGCATCGTCTCAGGTCCTCTGTTCTTTGCCTTATCTGATTGATGTTGATTTGCAATTTGTGAGACTAATATAAGTGTCCCATTCTCTTATGTGAATTGTTTTGAGATTTTGCATGGTGATTTTTCTTCTTGTGATTGCTATAACACGCTGCTGTGAGCTGTAGACACCTGACATACGTTTTCTAACTAACTTTTTGTTCGTTGGATTGCATGGGTGCAAGTGAGGTTCACAGCCTCTTGGGTTAATTCACCAGTTTGCAAAAATTTCTATCCAAAGTTTTTGGTGACATTGATATTATTTAGAGTATTAATTCCTACAGGTTTAAGAGGAATGCATAGGAAGTATAAATTAAGCATAGGTGACTTGACATTGTACCAAAACATAACATATACCATCATCAATTTGGTTGTTTTGTTATGGTTTATCTACACTTGAGCCATCTTATCAGTTTGGTTATCTTCTATAAGAGGTGGTGAGACTGTGATGTGAGATTTGGGTTAGCAGATAGATTGATGTGAGATGTCTCTATCTTTGAAACTATTTATTAGTTTAATTTATCTTCTATAAGAAGTTATAAGACTGTGATGTGATATTTGGGATTGCAGATAGATTGATTTGAGGTGTCTCTATCTTTGATACTATTTATCAGTTTTATGTTCTATAAGAAGCTGTAAGACTGTGATGTAAGATTTGAGATAGTAGACTGACTGATTTGAGATGTCTTTATCTCTTTTGTTAAAATATTTTATGTACTTGTTTGATTAGTCTGGAATTTTTTATAAAAAAGCTTAGGAAAGGCCTTGTTATGAGGATGTCCCTCCCACCCACCCGGGTTGCCTAAAACCAAACCCTATACCCTATTTTACTGTCCAAGATATAAGAAGTGGATCTCATTGAGTCCTTTCTCCACATTCTTTGGTGAAAACCCTAATTTAGACGAATGAATGTATTGCCTGCAATCCTGAAAAAGATCGTCTTTAAAGTAGAATCTGTCTTCAACGTTCCATTCGAGGGTTCCAGGGTTTTTCACCCACAATTTTGGTTAAGCCCAATAAATTCTCCTCCCCAAAAAAGCCTAGTTTGATTCGTGTGTGGCCTCTTTCCAGGACAGGTCACCAAAGACACTTCAATTATTGTGGAGTCCCGGATTTCGAGAGGAAAGTGGTGCACAACCCGCGGCTTTTGCTTTTGCTTTTTCCATTTAGTAATGACCGTCAAATTCGTTGACGGGTCCTTTCAATTTGAAATTTGCCGCCTCATTTGTTCCCCGCCTAGTTTTCTCCTCTTTGTTTCGCTACTGCTGCGAGTGTCCTCATTCCGTTCGTCGCATCCGAGGTCCGCAGTGCTCAGAAGATTTCGTGCAAAGTTCTATCATGGCGCTCCTCCTTCGAATCTATAGTTCTTTGTTTTGGTAGGAAGTTTTGCATTCAATACGAGGTCTGTGCTTCTTATTTTGCGAAGAGCCGACGAGTTTCTAAAGCTGCAGAGTATTTCATATCGCCGGACTGGCTGTGAGTGTCACTTCTATTTTTCCTCTCCATTCAGTATTCCTTGATTTCGTTATCATAGACTAGTCAAATTGTTGACCACATTGTACAAGTTCATGCAGGCGATGTTTCGATTTAGGGTCCCATTTCCATTGTGATTTGAAATTGCATTTTAGTAACCCGAATTCAAGCCTCCGAAAATTAAGGCGTGAAAATAGGACTTCGTTATAAGAACCTGCGTGGAGTTGGCTACTTTATCTTCGAGTCGAAGATAAAAAGGTACCGCAAGTAGGCGTACAGTTATCTTCGTGTCGAAGATAACTATATATTTGAAACGATACTGTTTGAGTACTGTCATATGCATTAATTGATTCCATTACATTTTATAATCTGAATTACCTTCGACTCGAAGATAAAGTACCTCAATGTATGTTTCAATCCTGAATGTAATAGAATCAGAAAACTTCACTTACAGGACCATTTACCCCTATTTTTGTATTGTAACATCACGTCTGAGAATGTTGTTTTTTAATATTTGTTTGCAGTTAGAATTCTGGAGTTAGCAATAGCTGAATTCCTCAAGGTGACAGCATTTTATCCTCGAGTCGAGGGTAATTAGGAAATTTAAACTGCAGTGATACTAATATACATTGTTGGGGTAGTAATTAGTGTATCTAATTTCACTTTCTATATCTTGTATCCGTCTGTCACTTAATTACCACTTGTAAAGATGATGGAATGACCAAACTGTCGTGTACAAGTAATAATGCTGTCATTATCCTTTCCAATCGGAATTAGCGTTATAGTTATCAGTATTTGTCAATTTCAGTGTAGACAGTCCATTCAGTTATCTTCGAGTCGAGGGTAATCTCTTCAGATGTTATGATACAGGTTCCATGAATTGCCTTATAGTCGAAGGAATAATTATAATCGACTGCTCCTCAATGGCTTTGAGTTTAATATCTCAATGTACCTGTATTGTGTAATTCTGTTATTACTTCGCCTGCTGGGATGGTTTTCATCTTAGGTAATGTGGACGACAGCTAGATGTTTGAATGCCGAGGGTGTACAAGTTTCGGAATGTCCAGATTTTACTATTTAACTAATACTGTTGTCACGATCCTTGCTAATCACAATTACTTTTATTGTGATGAGTTTGTGTTGCCAACTTCATGCATGTTTTTCTGTATAGACACTTCAAAATAGTTATCTTCGATTCGAAGGTAAGGTCTTTGCATGTAAACTTACTAGTTTTCAGACTTACCTTCGAGTCGAAGATAAAATGTAGATCGACTGGTCGTCGACGGTTATGTGTTCACTTTGTTAATGTACCTTAAGTTTTTTTTATTAGTAAGCCTGCTAGAATGGTTTTTCTCTGCGGGGTTAGATGGTCGAAAGCAGAATGTTCAGCTGCCTGGGTTCATCCGGTGCAGGGTTCCGTTCTTATAATATCATGTTGAGGGCAAGACATTGCTTGTCAATCTCTGATTTGCGGTAGAGATCCTTCATGAGATGCTCGTTCTACTTAGGAATGCTGTTTGTTCTGCTAACCCAAATTTTCCTTCGAGTCGAGGGTAAGTTGGGTGACTTCATTTATCATTCAGCTCTCTCTTCTGACATGGATGCTCTTTGTTTTGTAGAATGGACATCCATGGTCCAGATGACTTTACCGATCCGGTGCCTGTTCTTCCTGAGAGTGTCGCACCTTGCAACGGTATTCCTCGTCCGTCATGGATCTCGAAGTGCGTCGTCTTGAGGAATGATGCTGGTGATGACATTGCTAATGGGATTTGTCGAAGCGTTGACGCGGACCTCGTCGTTGATATGGACGGTGAACCTCTTGGTGACGACCGTGTGGCTATTCAGATTGCGGAGTCCTTATGCGAGGGTGAAATACCGTCTGGGTGGATGTAGTCCATGCACTCCTGGCACATTAAAAAAGTGTTCTTGAATGGTGTTAGTCTATACGACCATGATCAAACTAGCATTTACAACAATGCTGTCAATGCTTTGAACCGCCGTGGTCGTGTGGGAATTCGATCGTATGAAAGTTCTCGTGTGAGGACGGAGGTAGACATTCCTCCCAAAAAAGAATCGCTTCTAACAACACAGGCGATCACTGAGGTGTCTACAAAGCCATGTTGCTCCAGAAATTGCTTGCAGCCATTTCCACGTCGAGAGATTCAGGCCATAAGATCTCAACTGCATGTAATGGATGGTGTGTATAATCGCAACAAGTGCCTTCTTGAAGTTCATCGACAAATGCACAAGGACCAGGATGGGAAGGACTGGATTACCTTGAAGAACTTTGAAGTGTGTCCCATTGCTTGGTGGACAATACATGGGATTTCAAAAGCTGCATTCTACCGATACAAAGAGAAGGCCAAATCTGGGATGCAAGCTAAAGCGCATGGGAATTTCGGTTTGAAAAAACCACGCACACAAACCGTACAAGCTACTGCCACACTTCGAATGTTGATCGTAGGTGAAGCTGAAGCAATGCCGCACAAGACAAGAACATTGGCATCTGGGGAAAGAGTCCCTGCTATGGTATTGCCGTCAGCCTTCCGTTGGAGTGATCAATTACCAAAAATCAATGAGGCAAATGCTGCGTTTGATTTGTCACCGATTTCTTCTAGTGGATTGAGTAATATCCGTCGTGCGTCTTTCCCTGAGTTTGCTCCAAAGGCGCGAGGAGATACTTTCTCGAGGTGTGGTATGTGCGATACTTACAGGCAGTTGAAAAGCGCTTGCACACCTCTCTCTACTGCACAAGACAAATGGGAGAGAATTTGACTACACACCTTTCAGGGCAGAAGGCACATAGGGAACTCTACTACGGAAATAGAGAGTATTCCGTAATGTATCCTGAGAGGATGCTTTGCATCATCCATGATAAAATGGATCACTCGAAGACTGCTTCTCCTCACTTCTCTCACAAGACTAAAGTGACGGATTCTTTCATGAAAATGCCCATTGCTGTGACCGGCATGATTGCTCATGGTCATGGTGACATTCGTTATGCACACTATGGGTTAGATATTTTTCCAACGGACTCCAATCACACCGTTGGCTCCATTGCTAGATTGTTGCGTGATCTTGAGGGATTGCCCAAAAATTCATCACGGATTTTATTTTCTGAGGATACTAACCAATCCATGCTAACCAAGGCTGTGCTAGCTGGCCGGGGAATTTGCTTGGACTCCCTCATTCCTCCACAAGAACCTATTCCTGCTCGGCCTCTGCCGCCTATATTGACTTTGCAATTAGACAATGCATTCGGAGACAACAAGAACCGATGGGTTTTTGCTTTCTGCTCTCTACTTGTATTCAAAGGCATTTTTCGTGAGATATACATCAACTTCCTTATAGTTGGACACACACATGAAGACATTGATGCTTTGTTTGGTCGATGGAGCTCCATGTTGAAGACCAATGACTACCAGACACTTCCAAGGCTCATGAAGTCCTTCATGGATTGTGAATCTCACCCGGTAATTCCTCATTTCATCGAGGAAGTCCCTGACTTCAAAAGATTTGTGCACGGGTATTTGGGAACAGGTGGGGATTTCTTAGAAGGTCATTCCTCGGGCCAGCAATTCAAGTTCCACATGGATTCTACTGGCTGGCCCATTATGGAGTATAAATATCTTTGTACCGACAAAGATTGGCTCCCACTGCACAAGAAAGGGATTCGCTTGTGGTCGGAGACCGAAGATGGGCGTCCCCTAGTACCAAGTGGTAGTCCGCTACCTTTGCCTCCACAACATATGAAAGCACTGCCTGAGATCAAAAAGGGTTTGAATGGTTTTATTGCACACTGGAGTGCAATGTCAGACGACGACCGATCTAGAGAATTCAGGAGGAAGATTGAGCCTATAAAAAGTTACTGGAAAGGTGTGAGATCTGCCCTAGATGCCCCTCTACAGGTTCTTGAGACATTACAAGATGGATTTTGGCCAGCTTCTAGGATCACCAATGAACCGGAAGATCAAATGCAGAGGGATGGTACACGTGAAGAGTTTGCACGGGATGCACCCTTCATTGGACGTAGGCGTGACCGCCCACGTCCTTCATTTCGTGTTGATTGTGATGTGTTTGTAGGTTATTTTGTTGCAGTGCACCCCGCAGATGATGACCCAAAGCCATTTTGGCTTGCGAGGGCTCTTACGAATCCAAATCCAGATCCTGGACATGTTCATTTGATCCAAATCCAATATTGGACGCCTACTTCAAGTCGTCACATCAATATGGATACGTATGCTGGATGGGACACTAAAGCTGGCAATGTGTGGCGCGAGGATCGTGTAATCCCTCCGTGTTGGTCCAACACGGATTGTATCATGACGGCTTTCAAGCCACGTGGAAGAAAGGGGGCGGAAGATCAACCTCAAGTTATTACAAAAGTTACAATTCCCAAGATGCAAATGAACATCATCAAATCATCCCTGGCGGCCTTTAATTCTAATTCAGAGAACGAAGTGTCTTCCGAGGAAGGTGAGGAATAGTTTATAAGTCTATTGGTGGGTTTTTTATTTAGAAAGTGAGGTTCAATTTGGTATTACATTTTAGTATTTGTAATTGTTTTTTTGATTGTTTCTTTCATGTTGCAAGAGCTATGTACCATTTTTATTGCTATTAATAGAATACATTTCTACCTTATTATTGTTTCTGTATGTAATACATTTGCATGTGCCTTCAATTTGTATTTGGTTGAAGTGTATTTTACTTAAAAAATTTGAAAAGTATGGGGATTAGTTATTTAGATTTAAAGTAGTCTCAATTTAAAGAAATGTCTCAATTTTTAACTTCATGGTGTATTTTATGTAGATTCAAAGCCAGTAAATTAAGAAATGAAATAGGAAATGGTTGGTTGGAGATACTTTATGTAGAAGTAGAAAAAACTATAAAAAAGTATTTTAACATTTTGGAGTCTTAATTTATTGAAGAGTCTCAATTTATTGAATACTAATTTCATTCTAAATATAGAATGCATTAAAATGAGACTCCAACTTGTCTCAAATTAACGAATAACCCCTTAAGGTCTTATTAACAAAATTAAAATAAAAAGAGGAAAAAATTCTCCACCCCTGAAAAAATAATAGTGAACACTAACATTTTTTCTAGAAAGAAAACTTTTACAATTAAAATCTTACCCGAAACATGAAAGCTGTGAAAACATCAGCAGGCATTGAATACCAGGTTTTCCTAGTAATTGGTGCCATACACTTCTTCACCTCTGATGGCCTCAACATCTCCATGAACTTGTGCAAGGGTAGAAGGCCGTACTTCTGCACCCTGTACAACGTGTGAACCAAATTGGTCTTCACATGGGAGTCCTCAGTCGATCTGTATTTCCATGAAGCCAATTACAATTTGCTTTTCGAACATATCATAGATATGTAGTGTGAAGTCAAAAAAAATCTACTAAAACATAGAAGTGGTTCATTTGTATGAAAATAGACTTACTTGTTTATGTCATGCATGACTTGCATGACCAGCTCCACTTTACCTTTGGTGTCAAGAACTATACAATCCACTGCCATGTGCCATAACTCCTCTGATTGATGGAGTCTAAGGATATGACTCATCCACGCTCTTAGACGATGGTTTCCGTCACATACGAAGAGCTTAGCATTCTTTAAAAAATGCAGTTCCACATGTGAATTTATATGCTCTACAAACTCGTCATTGGCCTTTCTCCAAAGTGGTCCCCAACTGCTCATTTCTTCATTTGTGAAATCCATGTTCTCACCTGCCTCGTTTGTGGTGGAAACGTAAAGGGCGGCAGCTCCTGGTCGGTACCCATGGCAAAACTCCTGCTCCAGCTTCTTTATGTTACAAGCCAATGTTGGTCGGACCATTGGCATCGCCACTAGCCTGCACAAAGGAATTGGAAACCGAAATAGCTTCTCAGGTTGCATTTGCAAAGATGCAAGTGTTGCCATGGAGTCCACCTTTTGAATGAGGCGGAGTTCATCTTCAAGAAGCTCTTTTTCCTCATCCTCTACAACATCCTCGTCCATTGCATCTCCTTCACCTAGGACCCCAATTTCTAGCTGAGTGGTGTCATCTGTCCCTGGGGTCTCCAATATACACTCCTCTTGAGTTTGATTGATAGGAGAGGATTCCATCTGCAACATCATTTATAAATGATTCAAAATATTGAAATATAAAATCAATTATAGAAGTGTGTACAAAGTTTAGAGATGAAATAAAAGCATAGAAACCATTCTTTACTATAAAACGCATTAACTTTTATGACAAGATGAAGCAAAGCTCTCAATGAAAATTGCATACACTCAATAGGTCTCTGCTGAATATGTACTGATCTACCAACTCTCAATAGATATCAATTCCAATCCATAGGAATCGACATCAACATCCTCATCTTCATCTGAACTGAGGTGGATTATGACCACCTCATGTCTGCCTATGGGGGCGTTGGTTGCACAACTACAAAAAGTATCAATATTGTCACCAACTGAAGTGCATGACTCGCTGGATGAGCTATACTCTGTCTCTGAGCTCTCATCTGAGAAAATGGGTGCCTTCCGCTTCCGAGACAGAGGGCCTGAAATATGACTAGCCACAAGTTCTTCTTCAAATTGGTCAACAGCGCGATCAGCAGCATCCATGATGTCATTGAAGCTTACCAGATCAAGTTCATCATCTTCATCACCCGATTTGTCACTGGAAATCTCGATGTCAGAGTTTGCCTTCGATAGTGACAGCTTTGGCTGAGATGGTCCTGCCACATCACCAACAAGGACTATGCCATCTACAACCATGACTGCTGAAGCATGAGCTATATTTCCACTGCCTGCATGTATCTGCAAGTGGAAAGAAAAGGACATTAGTACTTGAAACTCAAACAAAAATAGGGTTAAGGGTTAAGGGTTAAAAAGAAACCCTTTGAAAATCCATAAGTAACAAGAAAATGCTTCCAAAAATATGAAACCACTTGTGTTAGATTCCTCTTCAAATTTCCAGTATCTGATATAAATCTTATTCAAAACTTCCATTACTTATAGGGTAGATTGGTAGAATACCCCATACCATATTGTACTTCAGAGAGAGTTTGGATAAAGATTTATAAATTAATAAAGTTAGATCTGAAACTAATATTATTAAATCATTAATTAAAATAATAAAGTCTAACAATAAGATAATATTTAATATTTAATAAAAAAAATATAAAATTAAAAGAAAAAAATCTAAAATCTCAAGAAAAAAATCAAAAAATCAAATCAAAAAATCTATAATTAAAAGAAAATAATAATAAATATATTCAATATTCATTCTTCATTATAACTATAAAAAAATCAAGACAAAATATTAAATATGAACCGAAATTGTATGAATTTTAAATTTGTGGACCCGATCTAGTAAAAGATCCCGAATATCCAATTATCCAGGAGCTTAGACTCTTAGCGGCACACTCCGATCGAATCTTGAACTTGAACAGCACCTGCCTAGATTTAAAAAAAAATTCAAGATCATGACCTGAATTCTTGCACCCTAGAACCCAAGACAAATCAAGATTAGAAACTGGAACTCATGATCCGACAACTGAAATTTCAAGCAACCAATCCATTCAAAGATCCCGAATACACAAATTCCAAATCCGTATCCAGGAGCTCAAACTCTCAGCACCGCACTTGGATCGAATCTTGAACTTGAACAACACCTGGCTAGATTTCAAAAAAATTTCAAGCTCATGACCTGAGTTCTTGCACCCTAGAACCCAAGACAAATCAAGATTAGAAACTGGAACTCATGATCCGACAACTGAAATTGCAAGCAACCGATCCATTCAAAGATCCCGAATACACAAGTTCCGAATCCGTATCCAGGAGCTCAAACTCACAGCAGCGCACTAGGATCGAATCTTGAACTTAAACAGCACCTGCTTAGATTTCAAAAAAATTTCAAGCTCATGATCTGAGTTCTTGCACCCTTAGAACCCCAAGTCAAATCTAGATTAGAAACTGGACCTCGTGATCCAAAAACTAACACTGCAACTACCGATCTAGTTGAAGAACCAGAATTTTCAAGAAAATAATCCGTATCCAAGAGCTTAGTGACACTGAACCACTCTAACTCCCAAGGTTCATGATGATTAACTTATGACTGAAATTGACGAGCTCACATACAGAGCTGAAAGATGCTTACGCATCAAAAAGAACGAATTTGAATCCTTTCCAGATGGTCACTTGAGGGGTACCGATTTTGCCAGGTCCACCAAGCACCTCCCAAGCTATAGTCGGATCCGACTAGGCCATAGGTGGCACTAGGTGGACCTGCCAAAATCGGTACCCCTCAAGTGAGACCAACTGCATTGACGAGAGAGGCTGTGAAAAATGGCTCTTCAACTTCAAAGATTTGGACCGGCAACGCATCAGTGACCCACAAACCGCAACGAATCAGTGTCTCACAAAATCGGACCCGCAACACAGCAGTGCCTCACAAAATCAAACCCGCAACGCATCAGGGTCTCTCCCAAAAAAATCACAACTAAAGTTTTGAGCTCGGAATGGAGTGTTACGCTCGTAGGTACCAATATGGGGGGTCCCACTGCTGCCACCCCAAGCCTAGTCGGATCCGACTAGAGGCTGGTGGGGGTTTGCTAGACCTGCCCAAAAAGGTACCCACCAACGTGACATTCATTTTTTTTTTTTTAAATTCTTGTTTTCTCCTGCAAAAGTCAAGTTCTCGACATTGGGATCTCGGGACAGTGAAACTGCCACAATTTCAAATCCAAATTGTTGAATACCTCGGCACCAGGAGCTCAGGACAGTCAAACTGCCAAAGCTAGGGACAATCAAACAAAGATTCTGAACCAAAAATTTATGAGAGCTCGGGACCAGGAGCTCGGGACCAGAAGCTCGGCAAAGTCAATCTGCCAAAGCGGAAGCACCGAAGCACAATCAAACGAAGATTTTGAACCGAAAATTTGTAAAAGCTCGGTACGAGGATCTCGACACAATCAGACTTCAACAGAGATTGGGGCAGTCAATTTCACAGAGCTCCTGCAATCAGATTTCAAGAGCTCGGGACTACATTTCACGGTCAAGATTTCAAGTTTGTGATTTCTAGATGAACCAGGAGTACCACTGTCAAATTTCAAGAAGCAGCGTCAAATTTCAAGAGAATCTTCTTGTGCGGGTCCTGATCTCCTTCAGTCAAAACAGCAACTACATTTATGATAAATGAAAAAACCATGCGCAAACTAAAATTTTTACCTGGATTTCCGGACGAGGAGACTTCGCCAAGCTTCTTGGCTGTTGGATCGACGAATCCTCACGCGAGCGACTTCTCAAGTTCATCTTCCTGCTATCCTTCTGAATGCCCACGAAACACAAGGGTGGTAAGAAGCTGAGCAACGTGGCCCAACGTTTCTGATTATGCAAGGGTGGTAAGAAGCTCAGCAGCGTGGAGAAGGCTGGATATGCGTAGCCCAGCGTCGAGATGAGTGGAGCAGCGGATCCCAGCGTGGCCCAACGTTTTCAAAATTAGTAACTTCCGTGTGGATCATTCACTTTCCCGGCTTGCATGCTAATTTTGCATGCTACCTAATCCTCAGCGGCGGTACGTTGCATCAGGACCAAGTTTAATCAGCAACCTGCTTTATAATCAATCAGTACTTTGAGTTTTACAATTCGGGTCCCCCCACGGATCGGTTGGACCTATCGGATCTCGAATGGGGTGAATCTTACATCACTGAGCTTTTGAATCTAATAGATCTCTCGAAAATAAAAGAGAAATATTATAAAATTACACATCATCAGAACTTTAATGAAGATGTGACAATACTTATTATTTTCTTTAATATTCAAATAGAGAAATAAGTCATTTACCCACATTTATATAGCTTAGAATTCAACCCTGTCTGTCCCCTCCATCTACAATATACAATATGGTTACTTCTTAATTGAAAATAGAAAACCCTTCTTGAAATATAATCCATCTTCCTTAATTGTCAAAGACTTAAGCAAAGAAAAGTGAGTTTGAAGGACTTACGCTGGGAAAGACGTCGGGAAGTGTTGCACCGTGACCATGAAAAGTATCTTGTGAATCCTCTTGAGGTGTTTCTATAATCTGATCATCGTCATGTTCATGTCCGGCACTCTCTCCTCCTCCATACCGAAGAATTCTACGCGGATCACCAGGTGCTCTAGTCGCTGTCTTAGACATTATCTTCCTTGCTCGAGTCATCCTCAATCGCGCAAGGGCCTTCCTAGACGAGAAATAGAACACCCTAAACTTTCTACGTTTTTTTTTCATAATTGGATAAAGTAGTGAAGAGCTATCTTTGCTTATAAGCATGGAGTGCCCACAAACGCAGTGAACTACGATGCCACAAGCCCACAAACTACGGTGAACCTAAACCCTAAACCTAAAGGAGTTTGCTTCATGTGAGCATCAGAAAGACCGATTGCGAGGGCAGCGGGATCTACTTATACTTACTTTTTGGTCGGGTTGCGTCGGCTGGAACTTACGGTAATTACATTCTCCCTGACATCTGGCCTTTGATTCTTAAAGGAAAATACGGTAGATACCACCATTTTGAAGTTGCCGTCAGTACGTAAGTAACCGTCACTGGCTTTCATCCATCGCATTAATAAGTAGTTAATGTCTCAAATCCTGCGTAAGAGATAATTACAATCAATTGCACAACTACTATATCTACAGAAGTTATGACTTGGAATTGTAACAAAACCGCTATACGTATGCAATTATATCTTGATATACCCATTGAATTATATCTTATTAAATACATTTATTTCCGCCTAAACACATTCAATTATATGTACTCCTAATGCCTATACACATTCAATTTTATTCAAGGCAAAGGTGATCAACAAGTAGAGAAGATGAAGGCACCTATAATTGTTTTGGAATAGTGCAAAGTGAAAGTTTTTTTTTTGGTGTACCGATACAAGTGATGGAAATTCCATACAATTTTTTGATTTGATAACTTCAAATGCCATTATCTTGTCTTCTAGGAAGAAGAAATGTGGTAGCACTAATGCTTATGTCTATATTCTTCCAATTGTGATCATTCAAGAAGTTATTTTTTCCTCATTGCTTCCTACTTTTTTGCTCACTTTTGTGTCATACGCTTATTGGTTCGAATCTTGAAAAGGATATTTCCACGCATCCCAAATAGATGTAGATGCATAATTGAGGGACATACATTTGATAGTGTTTCAAGTCTAATAAGTCCCACATAGGGCATTTTTGAAATGGATTATACATGCACATAGCACCCATAATAGAAAGTCTACAAAATTCACTTTTGTACTTCTCTCCCCTTGTATTTGATAAAAGAATATGGATAAAAAAAAAAACCTAAAAAATAGGGACCAAAGATATTTAGGGACACTATGGTTAAAAAAATATGGATAAAGAAACATGGATAAAGAACATGGATAAAAAAATATGGATGAAATAAAATAAAATAATATAAAGGTGAAATTGTGAAAAGTAATTTATAACCTCCAAGCTTTTTAAATGCATTAACAAGTCCATCCCAAATTCTGGATGTATGCCGAAAACCCTAAACCCTATCCTTGCTCAAAATGGATAATTAAAGGAATATCCACTTGATTCATAATCCCTTTAATTAATTTTAATAAGAGAGCATTGTTTACATATAAAGTTCTTTAATTTTCCTCACAACCATTTATTTTGACAAGTCATTCATTCTTTATGGAGACTTTATAAAAATCATTCTACACCACAAGTGTAGTTGAAATGAATGGTAGAACCCAAAACCAAGTTTCCTACTATATATTTAATTTATATGTAAAGTATACTATGCCATTTATAGATGTTTTTTCCTAATAGAGAATGGTGTAAAGGAATCTTGAGCCAGTCAACCATAAATGATGCATTTAGTTGGTGAAAATGAAATTTTATTGAACATTGGTTGTAAATATGGCAACGTATTGAATGCTGATGGGACGCCGGTTAGTAATGGGTGCCTTCACCTTGGTGGCGTGATTGGAGAAAATAATAGGCCACCAACTTTTGTTAGGTTAGCTTCCACAGAAAATGAGGTTAAAAGGAAAAAAACATGGCCAAGTGTTTCAAGAACCTTACTTGTAGTTAAAGCGGACTCAATGATCGGTAGTCTCCATTTCTTGTATTCGCATAGCAGAGTGGCACAATGGCTTCCATTCGAGTAGATGGTCATCAGGTCCCACTTGTTTTTCCAGTAGAAGATGGCAAATATGCCACAATATCTAGTCACCTCCTTCATGTCCGCTTTAGGTTCTTAGAGTCGTCAATCTATGTCGAAGAAGAGAAGAAGTCAGAATCAGGTGAATTATTGGAATCTATCCCTATTGTGAAGTCTGTCTCCGAAGAAGGTCATTGTTGGTATCTGCCTTCGGGAAATTACAGGGCTTATGGTCTTCCTCTATCCTTGGTAGCTGCATCCACGGAGATACTAAGTCGAGAGTCATATAATTTGACTGTAGATATGCCTTACATGTGTGGTTCAATATCACCTACTATACCTCATGAAGTGTCTCCTGTGCTAAAAAGTAGTGCAATCATCCGGAAAGTGAAGGTTGAGAAATTAGACCCTATCATAGAGTTGTCTAGTGAATCAGAAGGTGAGTCCCCTCACTTGACACTTCAAACGCGACCATCTGCAATTCCAAGTGGCTCACATGAGATGGATATCCAGAAGTCTGTATGGGACACCCCTTCTAGTAGTCATACGTTGTCTTCACATTTACGTCCACCAATGCATCCAACGCCTGTTGAACGAGTAAGCATTATGGATTGCTTGAAGCAGCTAGCCACTGTTCGCCATTCTCGTAATGAGTTGTCAACAATGGATCTTCATGATGCCATGAAGCACCACCGTGTGCAGTTTCTACCTGCAGTTTACAATGGAGATGTTGTCTTCGAGCTGCCTCCATGCCGCTCTTCATCTTCAGCGGCTAAGAACTTGGAGGGAATGGACAAGCGTTACGACGGACATCCTTGGTGTAAGGTACTGACAACAAACATCCAAAATACAGACAACTTGAAGTTTCGTAAGTCCTACTGCGCTGGCCATCTTGCTTGTTTGAACGTGGAATGCGATTATTTAAAGAGAGCTTCTAAGAAAAACGAAACAGAGTGGACTGGATACACCGTGTTTCCGTTTGCAGTGGGGGAAAGTCCTCCCAAAGATTGTACTCTAGTGTGCAAGGTTTGTAAGGTTACACCTACTTGTTTGAGTACATGTGATGCTAGGATCTATTATTGCTATACAAATGATCCGAAGAAGACGAGGGCCGCAGTTCACTTTGGGAATCATACTCACCTAGTGGTAATAGGGATGTATAGAGATTCTACGGAAAAGATTTGTGGACTCATTGCAGAGCAGGTGGCTAAAACACCAATGGCCACGAACTCTGCCATTGCTCTATCCGCTAGCAAAGACTTTCTAACAGACTATCTTTTTCACAACGGAGAGGGAGAGAAGAAAATGTTGAGAGGTGAGGAACTAGAGGAGGTCATGGATCGCTTCCAGTATCTTAGCAGTCCAAATATACGAAATGTAATCTCCTCATTTCGCTCAAACAACCAAGGAGGGGTTATTGACAACATTATGACTATGAAGAAGGACTCTAAGTTCGAGTACATACACGACAGTGTCTTTCCTGGACAAGGTAAAGAAAAGGTGTATATATTCAAAATGCTCACCGAAGGACCTGGGAGTGGAGTGGACTTGGTGAAGCGTATGCAACCCGGACGTGATCTTCAGAATACATGGATGATGTTTGACCACGTCAAGCGGGTAAAGGAGTGGACCACGATGGCTTGCCACGTATATGATCCTGAGTATAAGAAAGTGATGACCATTTCAACATGCGACATGCAGTCTGAAGATACGGAAATCCAAGTACAGTTTTGGAGATGCTTGAACAATGTGACATCTGTCACGGAACGGAGTAGACCATCCGAACTTTAAGGGATTTATGGCAGATAGTGCCATGGCCAATTGGAATGCGGTTCGTATTGTCTATGGCAGTGGGTCGGCCAATGAGAAGATGGAGAATCGTGAGAGGACATGTTTGTTGCATTGGACAACTTCTCTTCAGAAGCACACACAGAAGCATATCAAGGAACCATTCCAATACCAACACAATACGATATGCAAACAGTACAAAGATTCGAAGACCATGGAGGAGGCCGAAACGCGTTATCTTGCAATCCGGTCATGGTGGTTATCATCGGGAGCTGCAAGTGAAGAGGCACTTCACCACTTAGACCACTGGCTAGCATTCTGGCATTTTCGTTACAGGCAATGGGGCGGCTTCATGCAAATGGTAAGTGTCCATGCAATTTGAATATTTATAGGTGTTGTACTCTTTCATAAATGTGTTGTTGTTACCTGCAAAATGGGTATTTCTATGCATGCATTTGTTGGTTCATGTGGGGTGGATTGTGACAAGTGATCACCAACTAATTTTTTGAATAATTCAAAATATTGAGGAAATGAAAGTGAAGGGTACCCAAAAGCGGAGGTCCAGCTGGTACCACTAAGACCTTAGTCAGATCCGACTAAGGTTTTAGTGGTCTTTGATAGGACTCCTGTTTTTGGTATAATTACAGAAAAAATATGAAATTTGGGTGATTTTTCCATCGAAGTGATAATGTGCTGGTAATTTAAAGGTGTCTATTTGTTTTTGGCAAATTAAGTCTTGTCTTGTATATTAGGAGTCTTTCATGTTAATATTTATTTTATTGTGATTATCCTACATCTTTTGTAAATTTCACCTAAACCTTTGCATTCATTTTTGAAACAATAAATAGGTTTGACGTGTGGACTTTAATATAGTAATCCATATTTCTGTTTGCTTGGATTTGTAGGATTTGAATTTGGAAGAGATGGCCGACATGCCTTCATGCAATTTGTCAGAAACAGTTCATAACAAGTGGCTTCAAATGTCCGGAAACCGAGGCAATAATTTGTTTGACGCCACTTGCGACGACAGTATTCGAGCGTGGATGCAAATGACAAACTACCGTGCATATTTGAGAGGGCATACATGCGGATCTGGTCCATCAAAGGGGGAATTGAGGTTGAGAGCTGCAAGACGAAGTGGAGATCCAAAAAAAATAGCGGAAGCATTGAATACACTACCTGGAGCAAAGGATATTGGAACTCGAGTACCACATTTGGAAGGAGAGGAAGTTTTTGGGAGCACGAAGAGGAAGTTGGATATACCCATTGGTGATGCAAGAGATTCACATCGACTAGACAAAGTTAATTTCTCTCAACCGCGTGTTCGAACAAGGTCAAATGTGGCTTCAATGGAGTCGTCGGAAGGGAAAAGTAAAGAAGCCATGACAAACACTTTTCAGCATGTTACAATTGCATTTGAAAGTGACTGTGACACATCAAAGTGGCATATTGCAAGAATCAACCACAAGTCTGGTGCAAAATGTCAAGCTCAACAGAAGGGATCGAACATCAAGTGCATGGCGAAAATAGCAAAGGACGTCTAGGAACCCCAGCTCCCACCTACCGCAGTAGAAAGGAAGATTACGGGAGTAAGCGAGAGGTGGTGGCGGACTTTTGGTTTTGTTGGGATGACATCGAGCGATGTGTTAAAGGCTCAAAGCGCAAATGGGTCATTGATTGGCCAGAGGTGCCAGAAGTTTGGCCTGTGTTGATTGGAACTAATTTGAGTAGGGACGAGACTTTGTTACTACAGCATGCAGGCTTCCCCCTCCAAGAACGACCTGCATTATTACCACGTCGACTTTTCAATATATCAAAAGTATTCAAGAGTGTGATATATGATCAACCATCACCATCCAATTCGACTCAGTATCCAACAGTTCGGAACAACAAAACCATACGCCGAATTGGAAATGCACCTACTACAGAACACCGGAACAAGTGGAAAAGCGCGGGAAATGTAAAAGGGCAAATCGTGGGAGTGACCTTGCTTCCATTTCCAGGCCTTGGTGCAGTAGTGTTACTTGAGACAGGGGCAGACCCCAACAAAAACGTGTATCGAATTACTGTGGGTATGTTCCCTACATGCACGTGTCCAGACTTTACAAATATGGTTGTTTCTGCAATTGGAGGTCGACAAAAGTACGTGAATTGCAAGCACTTGTACTATTTGTTTAGATACTTTTGCAAGATGGACATCAATGACGATGTTTTCATTCATGCACCAAGTTATAGCTTCAATGAGTTGAAGTTACTTCTAGTTCGAGCAGGAATCATCACAGTTTTAGAATAGGCATATCTACATTTTGCTTTTTATTTCAGTCATAATGTTACATTTATTTATTACGATTGAAAGGATTTTGTGGCTATAGAAAGGACATTGTTTATGTGTTCACGAAGTTAACTTATATATGTCATGATTCATATGTTTTACAAAAAGAATGTATCAATGGTTGAGAGCTACAAGTGTACATCGTTACCCTAAACTGCGTACCTTAAATTTTATATCCCAAATCCATTTTGGTCTTTCTCTTGACCATATTATCTTCATTTTCTTTCTTTTCTTTTTCCTTTTTCCTTTCACATTTTTCTCGTTTTCATTTTTTTTTTCCATGTTCATCCATTTTTTTGGAATTACTTTATTCATTTATATTCTTTTTTAAATTTCTCCTCTTCAATTTTTTTTCATTTTTTTTCATTTTTTTTTCATTTTTTGAAAGTAGGTTTCTTGTATTTTATACAAGCGTGACATTCCAAGAGTGGTCACTCCATTAGGTCATATGGAGTAGAATAGTGGTGGCTGAAAGAAATTCCACATTAATTGAACCTTGGTAGACTGTGCACAAAAATCCTTTGAATCCACGGTAATAGGGATAGCGGTCATAGGTCCTTAAATTTGCTTGAAATATAACCTAAATCCATACAAAAAAAAAAAAAAAATCAAAAAATAGGTGTTTCCGGTATAAAAGTCTAAAAAACATAACTCCAACGCTCACAACTCACAAACTCATCGCTCATAGCTCACAAGCTCACCGCTCCACGCTCACATGCTAGCGTCGTTGTAAAAAAAATATAGACACCACAAAAATGTCAAGTTCATGTACTCAATGTTGCATTTTGATTTTGAGAATAAAAATAAAAGGCAAATGCCATATGTTATTATGTTATTGTTTTAGAGTTTCCCTTTGTGTGGAAGACTACATGGAACATTAGAATCCATTCATCCTTTTTTTTTCCTTTATCTTATGGACTTACACCAATCCTCTCTTATTTGTCATAGTTACATAAACTTGAACATCAAATTCTCTTAAAATTGCAACAACGTTTAGGGTTTAGGGTTTAGGGTTTAGGGTATAGGCCTATAGGATTTACTTCAAAACCTATGTTGGACCGGAAACTACGAAACATGTCCTTCATTTCGGTAGTTGGCATTACAAGTGCAAAACTCAATCAAGATGTAGTCTTTGAAGTTTGAATTGGAAAAAAATAGATTAATGATTTAAATTCAAAGTTTTAGAAAACATATTGAAGACACCAAAAAATGGCATAACAATATCTGTAAAAGGTAAAACATTCTTAAGTATAGATGTATAGGGCTACATTTTTTTTATATAATGTATGAATGGAAAGAAGAAACAATGTTTTACATGAATCAATGATATGCATATGACATATGTTGTTTAGGAGGTCTTTCACTTATTTGATAATTAACCATTTTAGAGTATTAATCTTACTACCTTTAACTAGAGCATTTAGAGGGTTGTTTTTGTCTTGGTCTTTGTATATTTGATCCGTTCTCAGTAAGTTATTGAATGTTTGTACGATTGAGACTTTGAATTGAGTATACTAGTATAGACAGGGTTTAAAATTCAACAAAATACTAAATTGTCAGGTGCACTTACATGCAAGGAAGGATGGAATCAAAATACAATAATTCCAAAGGTGAAATTGTTCTACGTATAATTGATAAAATTCATTTGAATTCAAATTTGAGCCCTACAGATTATAAATTATTTTAAGGGATTGCGAGATTCTGAGGTTTTGGGAATAAAAACATTGCCCAATGCCAACGACTTTCGTGAAAATGGGTGCAATTAGAATCAATAGAATGAATCAAATGTTAACATGAACATCCAAATAGAACATTAAAGGACCGACATTAAAAAGTTTTCAATTTGACCTTCTATGATTTTTTGGGTTGTATCTCCCATTATTTACGTGCAACAAAATAGAATTCCATTCTAAATGAGTAGTAAACCTCGTTTTCAGCATTTGAATGTCATCCCTGGTATTTATTTGTCCTCTAATTGAAACAAATAAATACATTAAGTTAGCACTCCTAAACTACCCGCCCCCATAGACTAATGCCCGATTGAGAGGAAGGACACCTGTCCTGACAAGTCCGAGAGTGCCGAACCACATAAATGAAAAATTCGTGGAACAAGGATTAGAAATGAATTCCACTTGTTCGAACGTCCCGCTCGACAACCTTCCCGCCCTCTCGACGGCCTTCCCGTCCTCTCGAAGGCCTTTCCGTCTCTCGAGATTCTTCCTGTCCTCTCGACGACCTGTGTTGTCTCTCGAAAGTCTTCACGTCCTCTAGACGGCCTGGCCCCCTGGACGGCTGGTCCGTGGGGGGGGACGGCCTTCTCGTCTTCTGGACGCCCAGGGTTTAGGCTGGACGGTCTCAGCCCCTGCACGGCCGTCCGTCTTCTCGACGGCTGGTCCGCGGGCTAGACGGCTTGTCCCCTTGGACGGCCTTCCCGTCCTCTGGACGCCCTGGACGGCTCTGGACGGCCCTGGACACCCTGTCCGTCCTCTCGATGGCCTTTCTGTCGACGTGAAATGGGTATATAAAGACTGTTTTTAGGGTACTTTCGCCACAGTCTCTCCTGCTCTGACGGTGCTCTCTTGTCTTGGATTGGTTGCAGTCCTTGCTTGCGAGCGCAGGTGTTGGGTAGAGGCTGGTTTGAGGAATAAGGAGGGCGGTTTTTCACTTTGTGGAAGCCGAATTCCTAATTCCTATCATTTTGATTATTTGTTACTTGTTACTGTCACGATGGCTGGTCGAGATTTCTCAAAGAGAAAAGTTGATGATTGGTATACAGGTATTGGAAATGCACCGATGATGGACCCGGATGCAGAATCACCAGAGCCCGTTTCAGAGGCTATAGTTGCAGAAGGGTCCGTAGCCGCAGAAGGGGCCACAACTGTTGGGGGGGCAGAGAGTCTTCGAAGGGGAAAAAAAAAAAACGAAGGAGGCACAAGGCTACAAATCCGGAGAAGTGGCCAAGCAAGGGTGCAACGCGAAAATTGCATGAAGTGGCGTTGGATTTTTTTGAGCAGTATTCGATTTCGCAGTTGAACACAACATACGTCTCACGCGGATTACAGGGAGTGGATGTCATAAAACAAAAGTTCCACCACATGTTTTGGACAACAATGAGCGCGGATGAGTGGCATGAAGACCGCACGAAAGAATGCTTCGATCATTGGTTGGAGTCACAAGTGCAAACGTGTATCTTCAACCTTGCCCAAGTTGCGGAAAAAATAAAAGGCTTTCAGAAGAGTGTAGTGCCCAGACAACAAGCATTGAATTTGTTGCACAAGAAGGTGTATTGGTGGCATGAAGCAATGCGTGGACTGTCTTCAAACAACATCCGTTCCGCTCCGTGGTTTCAACGAAGTCAAAATTTGGCCTTTGGTCAACAGGTTGCAGGAGGAGTGGTTTTTCTTGAACGCGGAGTGGTGGTGGTTCCTTTGTCTGGCCATAGCAAACAAGGGGGGCATGGGAGGGTGCGCAAAGTATGTGTTCAAAATTCAAAACATATTCCGGAGAATATGGAATTAGCTGGGAAGTCAGCTTTGCGCGTGGATGAATTGAAGAAGTCCAGGGAGAAGTTGTCCATCGAGGCATTGGTATGTCCATGCGAGCATCCAAGGGTCATCAAATTCTTTGCTATAAATGATATGACCATGGAGTGTTATTCGCAGTGGTGGAATGGCGGTACTCTCGGCACCATGTTTACACTGGATGAGAAGAACCGAGATCCAGATGAAATTGGAGAGGTGGCTTACGATGCAACTCCACAAACAATGCAAGCCATGAAACGACTCATGGCATATAGACGCAAGTGCACTGAACTTGGGTGGGCAATGATTTGCATTGTGGATGCAGTGCAACAATGCTCTGTATTGCACAACGACATCACACCGGAGAACATTATGCTTCATTTTCCGAATGATGATGGCAGAACCGTGTGGATTGGTCTATGTGATTGGAGAATGGATAGCTGCATCAACGAAGAAACCCCTTCTCTTTACCAATTCAATTGTCCAAGGAAGTTGCAGGCAACCCGAGCGCAACGTTGGTGGGTGGCTCCTGAGTTGATGTACTTGACTGGAGAGACAGGAACTTCATCATCTCCTACTCGCAGGGTTAAGCCACCGTGTGTTAGTATACACACAGATGGATACTCCATAGGCAAATTGGCTATGAAGGTATGGAAAAAAGATCGCGGAAATCTAGAGATGATTCCGGACCATATGGCATTTGGTGCATTTCAAACCATGTTGGGTGAATTGTGCAAGGTGGAGCCACTACAACGACGCTCGGTGACATACGTCGTGCAACGTCTAAGTGGTGCTCCAACGTTTTGGACACCAGCTGTAGATTGCTATCGCGAGGCTCGCAAAGAACAAGACCTTCAAGAAGAGCAGGCGTACAATGAAGATTAGATAATAGTGTATTACCATATAGTTGCAAAGTTAGTGTTTACTTAGCACATGCGGTTATTATAATGTAGGCTTGAGGACATATGTAGCAATGTAGCACACTTTGTGGCTTCAATGCATTTTGTACTCATTTTGGTTTATATAAAGATATAAAAGTATTTTACCTAAACATTGAGTTGTAAAGAACTTATTGTCTTTCCTGACTTTATCATTTAAATTGAGTTTAAACAAAAATCTTATATCTTTAGTACTAAAAACTCTGAATTGTATATCATTATAAGAAATTCCAATTAGTTTTGTGCACAATTGTAA
The DNA here is from genome assembly GCA_947034895.1 of Rhytidiadelphus loreus. Lineage (NCBI taxonomy): Eukaryota > Viridiplantae > Streptophyta > Bryopsida > Hypnales > Hylocomiaceae > Rhytidiadelphus > Rhytidiadelphus loreus. Next base: position 46,349,909 of record OX344761.1, on the reverse strand, counting down.
TTGTCATCATTTTTGTTGCACTTCGTGCCATAAATAAGTAAAAATAGAAAAAACAACTCACGAGATTCTAAATTTTTAGTTTTTTACAAGAGGTACAAATATCAATAGAGATTTCTAGTCGAACCAATTTTCAATTGGTTATTTTAGTTTTCACACCCGAAACTAATAAACAACCACAAAGACGGGCTTGAAGTCAAATTTCACTATCAAACCAAATTTTTATTTTTATTGAAAATCAGCATAATATTTGAATATTTCTCCCCACTCGTAAGAATTTATTTTAAATTTATTTTATTTTTTTCAGAAAAATTAATGGAAAAATGAATTTATTGTGATTTTATAAAGCTAAACGTGGAAATCAAATTTTATCAATTAGAATATGTATCAGAATAACCGGAAACTCTTATCATAAAGTCATAAACGAATGAATGAATGAAAAACATAGTTTTAGAATTTTAATTTAAATTAAATTTGAAAAAAAGAAAACATACATGAAAAAACCACCAGACTGTCAGACTGTGTTATTTGGATTTTAACACATGGAGTTTTCAATTGCAATAACTCTTTCAAATTTTGACCTCGATTCTTTCATATTCACAAAAAAAAATTCAAAAACAATAGTGCTCCAAACTCCAGAGGCCTAATTTTCCATAAATCGTAGTGAAAGTTCATTTGAAATTGCAAAGCCCGCATTCAGAAAACTAGTTCTTCCAAGTTTGAATGCTAATATCTTTCAATCTATTCGGTCAAACTTCATGAAATTTTTTCCACGTGATAAAAAACATGTGAAGTACAAGATCTTACGGTTAGATGTTGTAAAAAAACTTTTTTTCCACATGTTGAGGCAAATGCAAGAGAAAAAACAGTTTTGCGTCCCTTTTTGTGTAATGACTTTGGGACTTTAGGGGTAAATAGTTCCATGAGAATGAAAGGAACCTAAGTCATATTTCATATTAATGCTGATTTCAATATGCAAGGTATTGAGCCTCTAAAAAATTTGCATTTGAAAATGTGAAGACCCTATTGTCTTTTCAAAAACATTCAACGTCTTCCATGCCTAAGAATGCGCCCAGAAGTATTTGCATTTGCTTCTTGTACTATTGGTTCATTACCACCAATTTCTTCGAGTGGACCTTGTCGAGGCACCGGCCCCCTGTAATCACTATCTCCTGGAACCTCACCATCTTCACCTATAGTACCACCGATGGATGTACCATCTGTGGAAGTACGCAACATCCATATAAACATAAATAATAGTCAATAGTAAATATATAGAGTAGAAATTTTCAAAATTTCCGTAATGGGTAGGGAATAGGAAGCCTAAAACCAGAAATAGGAATTAGAGGCTTTACGGAAAACCTTAAACTGTAATTAAGGGTTACAATCGGACCCGGAAACCCTATCCGGAAACCCTAACCCTAATCCGGAAACCGGAAAGTTCCGGCCGAGTAGGCCCTAGAGCCTAGTCCGGCTAGGGAACTTGCGGGAACGCCAGGCTGAAAAGCTACTTAACCCCCGCTGTCTTCTTCATTCTTCCTCTTTCTCCGCGTGATTATCGCGATGGCGCTTAGTGAGTGAAAGTGTGGTGAGATAGGAACTCGTTAGAGAGAGAAGGGGAGGCCGGTGCCGATCGCACCGGAAAGTAGGACGGAAGATTAGCGGATCAGGTGACGGAAACTTAACGGAAACTTAGCGGAAACATTAGCGGAAGTGAGTCGGAAGTGAGGATAAAGTATGTCAGTAGTTATGGCAGGGGCCAGTGTGCTACGGAAGTCAGGGATCACGGCCCGGATGATCAATCCGGAAATCCCTGAGAATCCGGAACACCACCAGATGCTGGAGGATGACTTGACGGATATGGGGTGTCTAGGGTTTCTGAAAAGACCCTGGAGCATCCGGAGCGAGGAGATGATAGACGAGTTAGTCTATGGCGCTCCGAATCAATACCACCTAACCGTTAGGGGTCGTCCAAAGTCCTGGACAACAGAGATATGGGCCGGAGTCTATTTCGCGTCCACTAGAGGATCCGGATGGGCCGGTTGGACAGAGAAATTCGCCGTAGATAGATTCCGGAACCCGGCGGATCCGAAGGAGGGATACACTACATCCGACTGCCGAAATCCTAGGGACCAGAGACTCTTAGAGTTTCTGAGCCCCATCTTGTATCCGGAAAAGCCCAGCCGGATTACAGTAACGCTGGCAAACACGGTATTTGGAGCCTTAGGAGAAAGGGGGAAACCGGCCCCTAGACCAGTTAGCTGGGGGCTCATTATCCAGTCGATAGTGGATAAGCTTTCCGGAAACCTGGTGGGAAAGAAATCCAGTCCCATCAGTCCGTACCTCCTCCACTTGTATCACAAGCAGGAGGTACTCAGTAGTCCGGAAGATATTATCTACCGGCAGGGAGATAGCTTACTCCGATACGGTCTTCCTCCGGATTCGGATCCGACGGATGAGGAGCCGGAAGAGGACGTGAAGCCGGAACTGGAGCATGACTCACCGGAGAGGCACGACTCCCGCCGGAAGAGCACGGACCTGGAATCAAGAGGGAAGAGCCAGCTTCCGGATCCTGTTCCATCCCGGAACACTGATCCGGATCTGGATATCTTCGAGTCGACCATCTTCTGGCTGCGGAGTCAGAAGGCTTCCAACGACCGGATGGCCACTCTGATCCGGAGAGTCTGCACGGTATTGAAGGTAGCAGACGAGACGGAGATCGTGGAGGCGATCAAGAGCAGACCGGATCCGGAGATGATCTGCCTGTTGGAGGGACGGATCCGGGCAGTGGAGGGGTATAAGTATGCTAGACCCTGTACTTTTTTGAGTCACAAAGCAGTTTTTCAGGACATAATGATTTTGAACTTGTTATTGCTTGAACTTAGAAGCTTTTTTCTCCATTTTTTTTTTGGTTTTCTAAACAATATACAAGTGAAGAATCTGTAGGCATCATTGGTTTCTTAAATAACTAAGTTGAGAGTGAGAAATTTGTACTTTTTGAACCATCACTTTTATGTCACAGGGCACAAATTTACATAAAAGTACAAATATCTTAGTCATATAAAGTGAAAAAAACTGAATTTTTTTTGGCAAAGAAGATAAAGAAGAGCAATGTCTTGGAATCTGCTCTCAATTTAATGTTAACAGCTCACATTTGGCAAAAATCTTAGGAATCAATGAGTTTTCTTTTGCAGTGGATATCTGGTGGAAAAATCCAGCTTTTTGGAATCGGATCCAAAATTCATAATGGCAGCAACTAGTTTTAGATTGGCTTTAAGTTGAATTAAGAAAAAAATTAATTTTCTGACAACTACTTTGTGGCGCTTTTGGGTACAAAAAGTAGTTTTAGTACAATTTTTAATTTTTAAGTACGAATATTTCATAAATGCCCTGCTTTGGATCTCACTGGCACTTTCTATTAGCCTTTAATATACTTATTGGTTGATCTCCAACACTTAATTCCTCCCTGACAATCACTTAGAAGTCACAAACATCAACCCTAAATCCAAGTGCAAAAAGTACAATTTTGTATTTTAAGTACATAAAAGTACAGTTCAGTTTTGCCAAAACTGCTTAGGCGTAGCGTACTTACACCCGGAGGCGGAACGCGACCATCTTCAAAACTGCGCAACGTGGGCGGAAAGGGAGATGCACACCGCCAACAAACGAGCGACGGATGCGACGGAGCTGGTCCGGAAGTTGAGAGACCTCATCGACCCGCCAACAGATATCATCACCAGATCCGCGCTCTGGAACAACCAGATGACCCGGGAAGGCCACATTTCCGGAACCAAGGTTGTGAAGATATTGGTAGAGTTCGAGGCGCGGATCGAGGTCGCATTGAAGGAAATGCGTCACTTGGTCGGCCATTTCGATCCACTCAGCGGATTGGAGGAGTTTCCGGAAATACCCGGAGGGGAGTTCCAGGAGACAACACAGCTGAACCTGGGAGCACGATCGTCAGCCCAGCATCCCGAAAGATCCTCAGTATAGAAGGAGATTACGGATGGGAGGAGGATTCCGGATCCGGTTTTGACGCCCCGGACTACCTCGGTAAACCTCTTCCCACCCATTCAGGATCCCACTGCAGACGTGACGGCGATGACGGAGGATCCGGTTGGGATTCAGAATCCGGCCCGGACCCATCCGGAGGAGTTTACGCATATGCAGCAGGAGACTCCTCCGCGGCCACCACCGTCGACCCCGATTGAAATCATCGACCTGGAGAAGAAGAAGGCCACCAGGCGGAAGGTCAGCAGCGATCCGGAGGAGGTTCTTGAGTCGGAGGAAGAGGAGGCAGTGACGAACTCGTCTTTCGAGTCGGAGTATGCGGAGACGGATCTGGGTCCGCCAAGGACCCGATCCGCAACCAAGTCCACCCCGACGAAGCAGATCCGGCCAAAGGCACCGACCCGGATTTCGAAGGGCGGAACGTCAGCGAAGAAGGCGCAGAAGGATAAATGACTAGGTTGCGTAGTTGGATTGATAGTTTTAGTGTTTTGTCTTCATCGCGGGTTTTCCGGATGTGGGACCTGCTAATCCGGAATGCTAAGTAGTTCCGGATTTCTAGGAATTTAACGGCTTTCCATTTTTCCCGGAACGGTCACTTGGCCGTTGTCCGGATTTTCAGTTGGTTGTTGGCCGCTTTTTCTTTGGACCGTTTTGGTCGTGTTGTTTTGGTTTTTAAGGGCGGGCCGGCTTGTGGCCTGTCATTCCGTTTTGTGTCATTCAATCTGAGCATCCAAGAATAAACACCTTGGGAATCATTATCTTGCGTATCGTGTCTTGATTACTTGTGTGTGGGTGTATCCGGGAGAGTGTGCAAGGTAGGAATCCGGATTGGTTGTTATCCGGATCCGACTGAAGGTGTCTTGCAGAATAGTTTAGATTGAACTTGAGGAGCTGTGCGTGGTGCCTTTAAATCGCTGGAACGGTGATCCGTTGGGATCCGGTAGTGGTCAGGGAGCTAATCCGGAACTCATGAGTAGTTTCGTGCGGAAGTCAACAGCCGCCAAGAGGAACATTCCCAAACCATCGGAAGGTCTACCAACCTCAAGAATGGTCGACAGCTAGGAAGTAAGTCCTTTAGTTCCGGATTCCAACTATCTGCGGTTGTTTTGCGGTTGAGTCTAGTTTTACAAGTGAGGAGCTGTGCGTGGTGCCTTTAAATCACTGGAACGGTGATCCGGTGGGATCCGGTAGTGGTCAGGGAGCTAGTCCGGGAACTCGAGAGGAGTCCCGTGCGGAAGTCGGCAACCGTCTAGTGGAATATTCCCAAACCACCGGAAGGTCTGCCAACCTCAGGAGTAGGTGAAAGCTTGATCCGGAAAATAGCTGAGTGTCGTTGTAGTAAGGGCGGGTGTGGGTGTAACTCTGCGTGACCTACCTTCCGGGTGGCCACCCGGGATGTTGTGAGAGGGACCATCTTTCTTCCTTACCGGACTGAGAACTTTGAGGACGGATAATTGTTTGTTGTTTAGGAGTTGATACGTGTGTTACTTGAGTGGTGATGTTCCCCACCCCTCGGAAAAGAGCAAGTGAGGACCCTCTGAGGGTAAAACAGAGGTACCAAAAACCGGTGTGACGGATAGTGAGAGTAGGAATCCGGATTAAAGAGGATCCGGATTTGATTCCGGAAGACAATATTTCCGGAACTTGGTGTTTGTGTTGTGCCGGATCCTACAGCGGATTGTCATTTCCGGGTAGATCCGTAGTTCCGGAAACATATCTATCGCGACAACATCAGGAATTCCCTGGGACGATAACTCGTGTCATCTTAACGCTTTTGTAGTGTTAAAGATACCTACGCCTAGACTGCGCGTACGACACCATCATCATTGGAATGATTGGATGGTGCACTATCACTTTCGCTAGAGGCCTCAGAATTGCGGTTTCGTTGTGGTCGAGCTACAGAAGACAACGTCTGAAGAGGTCGTTGGCCCGTTGCGTCCATAATGCCATCTGTATTGGGCCCTCCCGTTTGAACTTCTCTTAAAAATGGTTGGGAAGCCGCTTCTTCCCTCCTCAGCCTTCTACGTGCTCTAGTATTCACACGTTCACTGGTAGTACCTTGTGGTCGGGGACACTTCCCTCGATTATTGGCATGTACAGGTGGCCGCAATGAATTCGTATTTCTAGTCACATGTTGTGACACCATACCAGCCAATCGTGTACCTACCGACGAAGTTGGTTCGTGTGGACGAACTTCGAAACTAGACGGCCTTGATGAACTTTGGATTTGTAGATTTTCCAATACTGGCATCTGCCGTTGTGCAATCGAGACTCGATTTGGAGGGGGCATATGTGCTTCTCCACCTTGAGGGGGCCCTTCTCTACGAGTGGTCCTCATGGGCAAGGATGGTGGTATTACTACTTCTTCTTCACGTCCTCTTTCAACGTCAACTCCATCTCTGTCTATTGTGGCATCAATTTGTACATCCATAGGGTCTGGACTTAGTGGTCTCGGTGCCTCAACGTCCTCATTTGTATTGCCCCCACTTGGCCCAGCATTCCACATTTGTGGCATTCGTGGTGGACTTCCTTGATGTCCCTCGGAGGCATTGTCATTATTATCCCCCTCTTCAAAGTCAAATACAGATGCATCAATTAGAGGACGCACTCCTCCAAACCCACCAAATCTATCAAACGGTGGCTCATCATCGTCATTGGAACTATCATCTGAATCGTCATCATCTAGATTAGTCTAGACCATCAGATTCATCTGTCATGGAATCCTCTGACATCATGTTTTCAGTGTACCACCTTGTCGGATTTGCTGCAGCCCTTTCTTTTAGAGTCTTGGAATTGGTATAAATGTAAACCAATTCCTCAGCACGCTCAGATGTCAATCTATTGTGTGATTTGTTGTGGACAAACGAATACATGCTCCAATTGCGTTCACATGACGATGCAGAACACACTTGTGCGAGGATCTTTTTGGCAATCGGTGCAAGTGTACGAGCACCGGCTCCGAGAAGGTCCCACCATTCGTGAGGCTGCAAATTCAAGGTGTTTACATCAGGGAGTCCACTGAAAATGCCTCGCCGATCTCTAAATGCTTGGTACTCAGACAAAGCTGACGCAAATGCTTGATCTCCAACCGCCAATTTGCGCAGAACTCACTATATGGCTTCTCTTGCCTCATCATCATCCATTAGCAAGACTTCGTCAAGTAAAAAGGGATTCAATAGAGCCCCGGCGTAATGCAAATCCGTCCTCAGCATGTCCCAGCGCTTGTAGAAATCATCGATGGCGGAAATTGCATACCGTGGCTCTAATGAAAATGGTGGATCCCTCAAAGATAAAACATGCTTTTCCACCTTTTTCATCACAAGCCATGCCTTGTCCAAGCACGGGTGCTTTCCATCAAACTCTCGAAGAGCGATCAACACGGGCTCCACTATGTGTACAAAGTTTAAACATCTCCTCCAAAATTCATCCGTTCGCACATATCGTTGCACATCATTAGCTTTTCTTTGCTTTTCACTGGATGCCAATCTCCGCGTGTACTCATTCCACTGCGGATCGTGGACTGTTGATTCTACCGCTTCCCTCACCTCCACCAAACGTTTGATCATGAGGAACATGGTTGCAAAGCGTGTTTGAACGGGATTTTTCAAAACGTGATTAGGAGAATGTCGTCGAAAGATTGCAAGTGGCATGTGATGCGTTCGAATGTATTTCACAATTGACTTGGCTTTCTTGACCATACTTGTAATTCAATCTTGTTTTCCCCAATCTTCAAGTAGAAGGTCAAGTGCATGTGCTGAACACCCTTGAAAATATATGTGTGGAAATCTACGAATTAATAGAGCGCCAACGGCCAACATGTTTGCTGCATTGTCTGTACAAACTTGTACCACGTTTTGTGCCCCTACCTTGTCAATGTAATCACCCATGCAATTAGCCACGTAAGTAGCATCTTTGCATTCGCCTGTTGTGTCTATCGATCCAAGAAATACCTCTCCACTTGTACATGCCAACATGACATTCATCAATGGTCGATGTGTCACATTATCCCATCCATCAGAGTATATTGTAACGCCATACTTGTGGATTGGTGCCCTTGTCTTCTCTGCTACAATTGCTGCCACTTCATCTTTTGTAAATTTTATGAGCTTTGTACGAAGTGCATAGTACGCTGGAGGTTTGTAGCCAACTCTCGATTTTGATGTTGATTTCACTGCATCCAGAAAAGAAAGATGCCTCACTACATTGAATGGTATATTGGCTTCATAGAAAAACTTAGCCCACTTCTTGTCTAGTACTTGCTTGTTTGATGCGTTCATTCCATCTTGTACAGACAATTGCCTCATCGATCGACTATGGGTCAAATTAGGAATGGGCGCCTCTGATGATCGTACTTGAAAGCTTTGCCCCCCAGTGTTTTCTCCTCCATCATTTGCTGAGATTGAAGCATCAGGTTGTTGCTCGCCACGTACTACACTTGGTAGCATCGTTGATGGTGATGTCACTTCCACGTCGCATCCAGGTCCATGCGAAGTGTCCGTAGGTATATGTCCTCCACAATTCCAAAACATTACCTTCACGGCTGCATTGACTTTAGTGCACGCTCTCACTCCCTGGACGGTGTCGTTTCGTCTGTATCCCAAATGGAAAAGCAACTGATCCTTTCAGTAGCTTAGCAAAGTTTCGCAAAACTTGCAAGCAACTTTTCCATCTGGCTGTAGTGTGTACCAAGGTTCCCACTGTGATCTTCCTCCACCCATTGCTCTTATCTGTCCTCCTCTACCTGCCCCTGCACCAAAAAAAAGATTAGTATTCTGTTTGAAATGTGATGTGGCAACAACACTTGTTGCTCTCACAACAAGTGCCACCACAACACACTCTTCTTGGACTTCGCTCTACCGCAATGGTTGTATTCCAACCAAGACATGAAAGGCAAAATCAGCAAGGGAAAGTAATCTTGAATGGGCGGAAGTCCTTAATATACACCTTGAAACCCTCCCTAAAATCCTAAACCCTAAACCCAGCTAGACGGACATCCGGCTGATGGGGTGGACCCTAAATCCGCAGCCCCGCACCCTAAACCGTCCAAGCGGCGACTGTCCCGTCCAGCGATATTCCGGTCCAGGGGACGGAACGGATTCCCGTCCTGTAGACGGTTTCCCGTTCAGAGGACGGATTCGCGTCCAGGGGACGGATTACCGTCCTGGAGACGAGAATTCCGTCCTGGAGACGACCTCTTTGTCCAGAGACGGGCTCTCCGTCCAGGGGACGGATGGGCTCTCCGTCCAAGAGACGGATGTCCATTCGGCGACGGAATGACCGTCTAGGAGACGGCCCGACGCCGTCGCAGACTGGACAGACTTCATCCGCGCCGCGGATGGTCCCGTCAGTATCGGCGACGGGCTCTGACGCGTCAGGACGCGTCCGGACGGACGCGTCATGACATCCGGACGTAAAAAGCCAACGTCACGTCCGGATAGACAACTTGTCGCAGCGTGAATTTTTGGTTTTGTTAAGTTATCTTAAAATTTGGAGCGGAAGTTTTCTGGAGGAACACCAATCCGGTTTAGGGATAAGATAGAACCGGAAATTAGTTGAGGAATGCAGTTAAGGAACTAACCGGATTCTAGTCTGTTACGGAATCTGTTTGGACCGGATTAGTTTGGATCGGATTGGGCAACTGAACCGGATTGGTTCTGTCCGGATCAGATCTGGAGGACCGGATTAGGTCAGGAGCGGATTAGGGTTAACCGGATTAGGTCATTTGACGTAATTTCTGGCGGCGTTGAGAGCTTGGGACTATATAAGGAGAGGCCTTGCTAGTTAGTATCCGCTTTCTGCCTTGAGCGCTGAGGCTTGTTTTCACGCTTGAGGCTGTTTTGTGTTTCGTCTTTGTGATGTCTCTTCAGATTTGTGAGGTAGGACGTCATTAGTGAGTAGTTCTTTTGGGCACTGTGGGGTTGGACATCCACAATTGCAATTTGTTGCTTTCCGGTCAGGACCAGGAGGGAAAGTAAGGAACGGGGCGTGCGGCTAGGAGTTGAAAGTGAGGTTGTCGCGGGGAGATTCTTGAGCGCCTCAAAAATGCGCCCATGCCGCAGTTATGTACCAGAAGCTTTCCGGTTCCCGGATGGTCCGGATCTTGACAGACTTCGCCGAGAAGGTTGAGGTAGTTATGAGGGAAGCTCGGGAAGCTGCGGACCGGATGGAGATGAGCAGCGTGAAGCTGACCGGAACTGTACTCTTAAGGAGTATCCGACTTTCGGATATTTCCTTTCCTGAGTCGTTTCTGGGAGGAACAGAGTTAAACCGGGGGAAGGATGTTACTCCCCAGTCGAAGAAGGAGCGGAAGCCGAGAGAGACCGGATCTGCTAAACACATCGATTTGGATTCATCGCCAGAGCGACCGGATCCTCCTACTGGTGAGAGGGCCAGGAACTTGCAGGAGGTCTTCGAGGAGCTTCCGCCTGAAACCGTCAGCGTCACATTGAAGATGGGCATGGGGTCTTAGTGTAAAGTAGTTTTGTAAATATCGGGTGTTATGACCGGATTGTAGTTAGGAATCGGACCGGATTGGATCCCGGTCTGTTAGGAAGGGACCGGATTAGTATTCCGGTCTGCTAGGGTTTTGAACCGGGTTAGCATTTCGGTTTTGCCAGCGAGGCTTATCCCGGAAATCCAACGTGGGTTGCCTGCGAGGATTTTCTGGGGCGCTTTTCGCTTTTTGGCGCTTTACAGTGTATATAAATTCATTCTCTACGGAGGAGAATGGGAGTCTTCTTTTGTTCAAATTTCTTTTGTATTCTATTGGCGCCTTGTTTGTGTGTTCTCCCGCGGTTGGCAGGGCAGATTGGTGAGGAGTTAGGAGCGCATTTAGAGTTTGGATTGGGATTTCTCCCCTTTGTGTTCTTGTTTTGGTTTTGAGTACATGAAGGCAAGTAGTAAGAGTTGGGAGTGCTTTCTAGTGCCTCAACACTGCTAGGATTCAGTATTCCGGTTGAGGAAGCCACTGCTAGGCTAGGCGTATAGGGAAGGAGTCCTTAGGCGCGCTAGAACTCTTGGATAGGAAATCCGGTCGAGTGTCCGAACTGTTGTGAGGCCTCATTGCTGTAGTGGCGAACGGAAGAGTCTTAGTTGATGTTGGTATGGACGGTTGTACTTGCAGACACCTACCTTAGTACGGCCGGAACTTGGCATCAAGGTCATTGTAGTATGTGTGGATCGTACGGGGGTCTTTGTGTGACCTGTGATTTGGATTGTTTTCTGGATTACTGTGAGAGATCAAACCGGATCCGGATTAGAATAGGAGAGTAGAGTAGAAGAAGTGGGTCTTCAGCCACTATAAGTCACGGAAGGAGCGGTGGGCCTGCCACTCTCAAATTCAAGCGGCAACCCCTCTGATGGTAAAACAGAGGCAAAATTAAACCGGAATGGTTACTGGATCGAGTGGAAATAGACTGGAAGTTATAGGTCTAAGAGTTGTACCCAAGACCGGAAGTGTAAAGGTCTTGGTTTTGTTGCAGATTAACGGACCGGATTACTTCCTGGTCCGGATTAGGTCCGGAACCGGAAGATTGTAGGAAGTCTGGTAGTTATTTCTGTGGGTTTTGTTGTTTCCGGTTGCAGTTGTAGGACCAGAAAGGTGTTGTTGGAGACTGACTTAGTTTAGAATCGTAAATAGGGTGAATACTTCACAGAATCTCGTGGGTTCGATCTTTAAAGTCACTTTTGTTATACTTTAGAGTGGTTTTTGGTAGTATAACATGGGAATTGCGTATCCTGTGCTGCGACACAACCCTGATCTTAAGTGGGAGAACTTTACACCTATAGTTGGTAAAAATATTCATCAACAGTAAAAACTTATAGCTCTTTTAAATCAATTAGTGTAGGTAACAATATTTATTATCATTAGTGTATTGGTATGGACAAGTGAGGGGGTCAATCCACCCTGATCTTTTCGTGGAGGTGGAACATACTTCTTTATTTTCTAGTAAATTATTATTGAAAGGCAAATGAAATTTAAATTTAATCCAACTTCTTCTTCAGGTTTAGGAAGTTTTATGAATTAATTACGAGTTTCTGAAGTTTACATGTAGTGGACTCAAAAATAACTTACATCATGCAAAGAAAAAGAAAATTGTACAATGCTCAATATTTAAAGAAAAACATATATACCAACAATATACATTTTCAGAGGTGGGTGATTTAAGAGACATGGCAGTTGACAGACCTATTACCTTTTTCCAGTTCATAATGTGCTAGTAGCGTCATTTATGATAATTTTCTATCTTCAAAGATTGATATATTAGAATCGGATAATTCTATGAGAAATAATTGGAATTGTAGTTAAATATTTGCTTTAGTTTCTAGACGTAGATTAGGAAATACATCTAGAATGACACATGGACCCAGAAAAAAAAAATGAAGTATAAACCCTGAAGCCTTCAGTACAAATGAGTGACCTTATAAATAATTTGTGATTATTGCCTCCGGAAGAATTGGCTTAAGAAATAGCAGAAGTACTCTTTTGATGTTAGACAAGAATAGAAGACCTTTCCTTTTCACAATAAGAAATGATGGTTTTTTATCCCTTAAAATCCCAAAGCTATTTAATTTGATTTGTTTTTTTGAACAAAAATTGAGACCTCCCTTGAAGTTAACTGAAATAAGTAAAATTACATTTTATTCAAAATATTACCATAAACATGTCTAAATAGCTTTTTCATTAGTGTATTGACTGTGTTCATTAATTTGAACAGGAAAAATTGCATAGGGTTTCTGAGATTTCTTTTTCACTAAGAACTATTATTTTCAAAAGCAAATGGAGTTGTATATTTTTTCTTAGGAGGTGTATATTTATTTCTTCAAAATATAGTGAAATTGACAAATTCAAGGTTGGCTTCTTTTGGAAAACGAAGTAAAATTAGCAAGCCTTACTCTTTCAGTAATGGACATATATTGCCTTGAAGACCTCTAGAAATTAAAGTGTTGACCTTTACTTTAAAGATCATTGAAAGTTTTATATAGTTACCCATGAAACAAAGCAAAACAAAAATTTTAAGAATTTAATTTAAATACCTCGTGAAATATGAAAGCCTTTACATGAGATACCTTCAAATAGTTGGACTTCATTACAAGACTCTAGAAAAGTACAGAAGTTGGGAGGAGGATGCATTATTTTCATGTGTGGACTAGATTGAAGTTCAAAAGAGAATCCTTGAAAAAGTTAATAGGAGGATGCACTATTTTCATATGTGGACTAGATTGAAGTTCAAAAGAGAATCCTTGAAAAAGTTAATATCATACTCTTCTTAATATGAATGTGTAATTATTGTATACCGAATGTATGCATATAAGTGTAAGAGCTGAAATAATCTTGTAATGCACTTTATTAGTCACAGAATATAACTACAATGACTTCAAAGAATTTAGAAAGAGAAGGAATTGGATCAAGAGTGGCATACGTGTAGACATGCATCTTCTCCTGAAATATTTGCCACGCTAGAGGTATCCTCCAACATAGCTTGCATTTGATCTGACGCTTGCGCTGCAACATTCTCTTGTATGTCGCTACCTCCAACCTCGAAGCTAAGTACTTTGCACAGGTTGCCCTGTGATGACTGACTTCTCTTGGACAGAACTTTCTTAGCACGAGTCATCCTAGATCTCCTAAGTGCCTTGCAAGACGAGAAATACAAAGAAATGCGCCTCTTCCGCTTCTTAGTTTGCCCTAGGACAACAATAGGAAAGCTCAAACTGTTGTTGAGCATCAGCTGAGAGAGCAATACATGTAAACTATGGCCACTAAGTAGATATACTAATTGTTTCGCAAACTAGTTATGAGAATGTGTTTTGCAGAATTTGAAAAACCTTATATTTGTTTCCAATATGCGTATAGTTTGCCCAAAACGCGTTAACCTTTAGTAGCGTGTAGGCAGTTGCTTCCAATAGCAAATGACAACCAATAAACTTCAAGATGACATCAATGTGCTGTCAATTTTTGAATTAAAGTTTATAACAATAGCACTCTGACATGGACCTCAACCTTGTCTGCCACAATTCAAATTAAAGAGATATAGTGATCACTGTTATTGTAGAACTATTTTTCGGTATATGCACTTTATAGCTTCTTTCCAGAGCCACCAAAGGCAATTATGATATTCCTGACACCGCCGCACTAAGCATTTACTGAATTCCTAATTTAAGTTGATTTTTGAATGTGGCATTCGAGCTGCTATTGTATTTGTTAGTAGATTTTCATCCAATACCTTCCTTCCACTGGGCTGTTGCCTTCCTTAAGTGATGGAAAAGGTACCATGTTTTGAAAGTACTTGAAGAAGATACAGAACCCCTTACATTGTATACATGATTGTCTTTTTTCATTGTCATTGTTATGAGCGCTTGTCTTACAAAGGATGGCTTACATTCGTGTAGATGGTCAAGATGTTCCTCTCGATTTTCCAGTAGATGATGGAGGTCATGCTATAGTCATGAGCCATCTACTTCATGTTCGCTTTAGATTCATCGAGTCATCCATTTATGTTGAAGAGGAAAGGATGTCTGAATTAGGAGAGTTGCAACAATCAATTCCAGTAGTGAGGAGATTACAAGATACAGGTTACTGTTGGTACCTTGCGGCTGGAAACTACAGAGCTTACGGACTTCCTCTATCCATGTTAGCTGCATCAACAGAGATTCGAAGTCGCCAATCAGATAACTCAATGGTTGATATGCCGTGTCGCAGCACAGGATACGCAATTCCCATGTTATACTACCAAAAACCACTCTAAAGTATAACAAAAGTGACTTTAAAGATCGAACCCACGAGATTCTGTGAAGTATTCACCCTATTTACGATTCTAAGCTAAGTCAGTCTCCAACAACACCTTTCTGGTCCTACAACTGCAACCGGAAACAACAAAACCCACAGAAATAACTACCAGACTTCCTACAATCTTCCGGTTCCGGACCTAATCCAGACCAGGAAGTAATCCGGTCCGTTAATCTGCAACAAAACCAAGACCTTTACACTTCCGGTCCTGGGTACAACTCTTAGACCTATAACTTCCGGTCTACTCTCACTCGCTCCGATAACCATTCCGGTTTAATTTTGCCTCTGTTTTACCATCAGAGGGGTCGCCGCTTGAATTTGAGAGTGGCAGGCCCGCCGCTCCTTCCGTGACTTATAGTGGCTGAAGACACACTTCTCAATCTCCCAATCTCCTACACTAATCCGGATCCGGTTTGATCTTTCACAGTAATCCAGAAAACAATCCAGATCACAGGTCACACAAAGACCCCCGTACGATCCACACATACTACAATGACCTTGATGCCAAGTTCCGGCCGTACTAAGGTAGGTGTCTGCAAGTACAACCGTCCATACCAACATCAACTAAGACTCTTCCGTTCGCCACTACAGCAATGAGGCCTCACAACAGTTCGGACACTCGACCGGATTTCCTATCCAAGAGTTCTAGCGCGCCTAAGGACTCCTTCCCTATACGCCTAGCCTAGCAGTGGCTTCCTCAACCGGAATACTGAATCCTAGCAGTGTTGAGGCACTAGAAAGCACTCCCAACTCTTACTACTTGCCTTCATGTACTCAAAACCAAAACAAGAACACAAAGGGGAGAAATCCCAATCCAAACTCTAAATGCGCTCCTAACTCCTTACCAATCTGCCCTGCCAACCGCGGGAGAACACACAAACAAGGCGCCAATAGAATACAAAAGAAATTTGAACAAAAGAAGACTCCCATTCTCCTCCGCAGAGAATGAATTTATATACACTGTAAAGCGCCAAAAAGCGAAAAGCGCCCCAGAAAATCCTCGCAGGCAACCCACGCTGGATTTCCGGGATAAGCCTCGCTGGCAAAACCGAAATGCTAACCCGGTTCAAAACCCTAGCAGACCGGAATACTAATCCGGTCCCTTCCTAACAGACCGGGATCCAATCCGATCCGGTTCCTAACTACAATCCGGTCATAACACCCGATATTTACAAAACTACTTTACACTAAGACCCCATGCCCATCTTCAATGTGACACTAACGGTCTCAGGCGGAAGCTCGTCGAAGACCTCCTGCAAGTTCCTGGCCCTCTCACCAGTAGGAGGATCCGGTCGCTCTGGCGATGAATCCAAATCGATGTGTTTAGCAGATCCGGTCTCTCTCGGTTTCCGCTCCTTCTTCGACTGGGGAGTAGCATCCTTCCCCCGGTTTAACTCTGTTCCTCCCAGAAACGACTCAGGAAAGGAAATATCCGAAAGTCGGATACTCCTTGAGAGTACAATTCTGGTTAGCTTTACGCTGCTCATCTCCATCCAGTCCGCAGCTTCCCGAGCTTCCCTCATAACTGCCTCAACCTTCTCGGCGAAGTCTGTCAGGATCCGGACCATCCGGGAACCGGATAGCTTCTTGTCCACTAGAAACCCTTCATCAAACATTCAAACAGCTTTGCTTTGGCAACCAACGTTCCGGATTCTCCGAACGTCTCCTTCATCATCTTCGCTGTCTTCTGGGTTGCATCCGCCATCTCCCTAGTGGCGGCCATATCTTCTTTGAAGGTGGCGATCTCCCCCTTCAACAAGTCGACTTCATCCTGCAGCCGACGATTCTCTTCCCTCAGTTTCCGGTTTTCCTCCGGATTACTGATGCAGTCTGCTACCTTTCCGGGTAACAAACTATCCGGTTGGGCTCCAATCAGTTTCCCAATCTTCTCCAACGTGATCCTCTTACACTCCCAGTCTCCCCGGATCATGGAGAGGTTCTCCACCAGTTCACCGAAAGGGTCAACCGGATTACTTCCTTCTGAGACTGGCTTCTTATCCGGTCGGCGTTCCGGTTCTGAAGTCTCGCCCAGTAGCATTCTTCTTCCGTGCGGAGGCGTCGTCTTCTATCGTTTCGTCCTCTTCAACGACTCCTCATCATCATCTGTCTCGTCATCTTCCAGTTCCGTTCCGGAACCTTCTTCTTCCGGTTCATCATCCGTCTCCGACTCTCCATACTTCAAAATCGACTCCTGAGATCGCCAGGTCTTCTCCTCCGTGTCAGTCAGAACTTGATCATGATGATACATGTGAAACAAGTAGGGGGACAGAGGCGTGGGCCTACTCTTCCCTACCCGAGGCACCAAATTGGAAACCAAGTCACTGATGAGCCGCGCCCAATCCGCTTTCCGCTCTCCAGTTAGCGCACCAAAGATTGTGTTGCCGAGAGTCACTGTCACTCTTGTCGGCTTCTCCGGATGGAAGATCGGAATCAAGAACTTGAGTAGGTTCCGGTTCCGGTTCCGGTCATCCTCACAATCGTCCACTGCGTATCCGTCCTTCGGGTTCGCTGGTCCCGAGAACTTCTCCTTGATGTACTCGTCCTTCCGGCTGGCCATCCCTGAGCCTCCCGACCGGAACTTGTAAACTTCCCTCCACTTCTCTTCTGTCCAGCGACCCGGACTTCCTCTAACCGTATTATCGAACTGGTTCGATAGCTTCCCCAACAGCTCGCGGACAACCCGCTCTTCCTTGAAACCCCAAGGCTTCTTAGCCAGACCAGCGCACCCCATCTTCGCGAGATCCTCCATCAGCGCGGTCTTTTCCGGTTCTGTCGAAGGAATAACCGGAACCACCTTCCAGAGTTTTACTTCTGTCAAGACCGGGCTCAATCTTGACCTGCGTAGCTGCGGCATGGACGCGTTCCTGAGGCGCTCAAGCACCTCCCAGAGACTACCTTACTTCCGCTCCTAGCCGCACATCCCGTTCCTTACTTTCCCTCCTGGTCCTGACCGGAAAGCAACAAATTGCAACTGTGGATGTCCAACCCCACAACGCCCAAAAGAACTACTCACTAATGACGTCCTACTTCACAAATCTGAAGAGAAATCACAAAGAGGAAACACAAAACAACCTCAAGTGTGAAAACAAGCCTCAGCGCTCAAGGTAGAAAAGGGATACTAACTGGCAAGGCCTCTCCTTATATACTCCCAGGCTCTCAACGCCGCCCAGAATTAGATCAAATGATCTAATCCGGTTAACCCTAATCCGCTCCTGACCTAATCTGGTCCTCCAGATCTGATCCAGACAGAACCAATCCGGTTCAGATTGCCCAATTCGATCCAAACCAATCCGGTCCAAACAGATTCCGTAACAGACTAGAATCCGGTTAGTTCCCTAACTGCATTCCTCAACTAATTTCCGGTTCTAACTTATCCCTAAACTGGATTGGTATTCCTGCAGAGAACTTCCGCTCCAAATTTTAAGATAACTTAACAAAACCAAAAATTCACGCTGCGACATGTCGTATGTCAGCCACACTGTTTTGCCTAGTCCTCCTCGTGAAGTTCATCCGTTACTTCCTACAAGTGTCGTTCTTCGTGAAGTGAAAGTTGAGAAATTAGATTCCATCATTGAGCTATCTAGCAAATCGGAAGGAGAGTCACCTGACCTCACTTTCCAACATAAACCAGTGTTTGTAGCAAATGATGAAGGCAAGAAGCGTCTAGTTCACTCAGTTTCCGGGTCCTTATCAAACAGCCCTAGACAGTCTTTGTTGTCTCATCCTCCATTGTATCCAATTGTGGTTGATAGAGTTAGCATAATGGACTTTTTGAAGAGACTAAGTGGTATGCATCAATCTCGAAATGAACTGTCAACAATGGATCTCAAATCCATCAACCACCATCAAGTGCAATTCCTTCCACCTATTTTCAATGGAGATGTCATCTTCGAGTTGCCTCCATGTCGTTCATCTTCGTCTTCTTCTGCAGCAAAGAACTTGGAGGGGATGGACAAACATTATGACGGACACCCATGGTGCAAGGTACTGACCACAAACATTCACAACTTGGACAACCTCAAGTTCCGTAAGTCATACTGCACTGGTCATCTTGCTTATATAAATCCTGAGTGTGATTACTTGAAGAGATGTAGTAAACGCAATGAAACAGAATGGATTGGTTACACCACCTTTCCTTTTGTAGTAGGAGATAATCCTCCTAAAGATTGTACGCTAGTTTGCAAGGTCTGCAAAGTAACCCCTACATGCCTCAGCACATGCAATGCTAGAATTTACTACTGCTACAGTGGGAATCCGAAGATGACTAGGGCCGCTATTCACATTGGAGATCATTCTCATCCAATAGCAAAAGGCATGTATAGAGATTCCGCAGAGAAGATATGTGAACTCATTGCGGAACAAGTTTCCAAAACACCAATAGCCACGAACTCTGCAATTGCTCTCTCTGCAAGCAAAGATTTTCTGACCACCTATTTGTTTCACGACGGAGTGGGAGAGAAAGAGATGTTGAGGGGACAGGAATTAGAAGAAGTCATGGATCGATTTGAATACTTAAGCAGTCCCAACATTCGAAATGTCATATCTTCCTTTTGCTCAAACAACCGCGGAGGTATCATCGACAATATTATGACCATGAAGAAAGAGTCAAAGTTCGAATTCATTCACGACAGTGTCTTTCCTGGCCAAGGAAAGGAAAAAGTTTACATTTTTAAGATGTTGACCGAAGGACTTGGAAGTGGAGTGGACTTGGTGAAGCGTATGCAACTTGGAGGAAATCTTCAAAATGCGTGGATGATGTTTGACCACGTGAAGCGTGTGAAGGAGTGGACCACAATGGCTTGTCACGTGTATGATTCTGATTATAAGAAGGTGATGACCATTGCAACATGCGATATGCAATCTGAAGATACCGAGATTCAAGTGCTTTTTTGGAAGTGCTTGAATGGCGTTATGTCACAACACGGAGTGGAACAACCAAACTTCAAGGGCTTCATGGCAGATAGTGCTATGGCCAACTAGAATGCAGTTCGTATTGTCTACGACAGTGGTTTTGCAAATCAGAAAATGGATAATCAAAAGAGGACTTGCTTGTTGCATTGGAGTACTTCACTTCAAAAACACACACAGAAGTACATCAAAGAATCATTCCAACAGCAACATAATTTATTATGTAAGCAGTACAAAGATGCGAAGTCTATGGAAGACGCGGAGACAAAATACCTTGCAATTCGATCATGGTGGTTATCATCTGGAGCTACCACTACTTATGCACTTCATCATTTGGATCATTGGCTTGCATTCTGGCATTTTTGGTACCGCTAGTGGGGAGGCTTCATGCAAATGGTGAGCACCATTGTCGTTTAAAATCTTCATCTTTATTTATGATTGCAATTGTTATATTTGTACTAGTGTTCATTTGATATGTTTGTAAAATGAGTGTGACCTCCATAAATAATGTTATTATTAAATTGGTTTTAACCAAAAATAATTCTAATAATCCTACAAGAACCAAATGTGGGGGTACTGTAAGGTTGACCAAAAACCTCCGTCGGGTCCGACATAGGTTTTTGGACAACCTCACAATACCCTTACATTTGGTTCATATAGAAATTTTTTTTTTTTTTTTTTGTAAAAACTATATTGGGAACGGATTGTGTGTAGTGAATGTGAAGTGTATTTTGGTTGTAATGATGTTGGTTTAACCCTTCATCGCCTGAAGTCCAAACGAGGTCAAAAACAGCGTTGCTTTTGAAGTGTTGTAAATTTAGATGTCGCTAAGTTATAGAAATCTTAACCGTACAATATTGTAGTGAACATGTTGTAGATGACACAAAAAAAATTTGAAGGCATTTGACCGCTTGGATTGAAAGATTATAATGTTTTAGTGTTAAAAAAAGATGCTGAAATTTTGCAAAAAACACATTTGGAGGTGAAATTCGACTTCTAAACCTACTCAAATGAAAAAACTTGAGACTATAAAGTGATTCAAAATCAACATATAAACACATTGGTGAAAAAAAATACCATTCAATTGACTCAATGTGTCTGCAAAACAGATTTGAAATGTCAAAAAATAGCATGAAAAGTTGCAAAAAACACCATGTAAGGCTAAACCTCCTCCACTAAAAAGCATCTCAGTCATTCATTACTTTTTGGATTCATGTGAAATTTTAGCCACACAAACTAGACTAGTATGCGCAACTTTCACAAATTTTTTTATTGAAAATGGACACTGTATGAAGAAGTTACAAGCCGCCGAATTTCACTGTAATCCGAAAATGGCTGGATTTTAAACTTTGAATTGCTCCCAAACATTCAAAGAAGCTTGTATTGACATGAAAATTTTACCACAATAACTAGACTAAAAGGGGAACATAACCCAACAAATTTTATTGAAAATTAACATTGTATGAAGGAGATACACCCCCCCAAAGTTTCAGCCATCAAATGCAGTTTGGTGAATTCAAATTGAACCTGTGAACTTTGATTGTCTCCCATTTAATTTGTAAGTCTTGGATTGATCTGAAAATTTTACCACACAAACTAGAAGAGAGAGTGCAACTTTACCAACAAGTTTGATTGAATTCGGATATCGGACGCAAAAGTTACAGCACTTTGAATTATACATGAGGACACTTTTCGTCCCCTCAGGCGATGAAGGGTTAAGCCGTTACCATTATTTTTTATTCTATTTGTCATACGCTTTGTATCTAAGCTGAGTGGTTTCAATTCGAAATTGGTCTTGCATTTAGAATATGCAATTGATAAGGAGGTGGTAAATTTTGGGGGGGTTGCCTTTTCAGGGATTGAGTTTGGAGGAGATGGCAGACATGCCATCTTGCAACTTGTCAGAAACCATTCATAACAAGTGGCTTCAAATGTCTGGAAATCGAGGAAACAATTTGTTTGATGCCACTTGCGATGACAGTATCCGTGCATGGATGCAAATGACAAACTACCGTGCTTACTTAAAGGGTCATGCATCGGGATCTGGTCCATCAAAGGGAGAGTTGAAGTTGAGAGCTGCAAGACGAAGTCAAGACCCTAAAAAAATTGCAGAGGCACTAAACACATTACCGGGATCTGAAGGTGTTGGTACTTGCATACCGCACTTGGAAGGAGAAGAAATATTTGGAAGCACGAAGAGGAAGTTGGATGTACCCATTGGCGATGCCGGAGACTCACATAGGCCGGATAAAGTCAATTTCTCTCAACCTCGTGTTCGGATGTGATATTCAGCAACTTCAATAGACTCTTTGGGGGACAAGGGTAAACATGTTGAGATGAATACTTCTTGACATGTTGCGATTGCATTTGAAACTGACTGTAACACGTCGAAGTGGCACATTGCAAGGATCAGCTAGAAATCTAAAGCAAAATGTCATGCTCAACAGCGAGGATCAAATATTAGGTGCACTTCAAAAATTTCGAAAGGACAGAAGGGCACCCTTGCTCCCACCTATCAAGGGAGAAAAGAAGATTATGGAAGTAAGCGAGAAGTGGTGGCGGACTTCTGGTTCTGTGCAGATGACATTGAACGATGTGTGAAAGGTACTAAACACAAGTGGGTAATAGATTGGCCAGACTTGCCAGAGGTATGGCCTGTTTTGACAGGAACAAACCTCAGCCGAGAAGAGACATTAATATTGCAACATGCTGGCTTTCAACTACAAGAACGCCCTACATTGTCTCCTCGTCGTCTGTTCAATATGTTCGACATATTCCAGAGCATCCTTTATGATCAGCCAACTCCGCATGATGGTCATGTGTATCCAACAGTTAGAAATAATCGAACCATTCGGAGAATCGCAACTGCACCAACTGCAGAGCAACGAAATAAATGGGAGAGTGCTAGCAACGTCAAAGGAGAAATACTTGGAGTAACATTGTTGCCTTTTCCAGGGCTCGGTGCAATTATATCGCTACAGACAGGGGCTGAGAATAATCGAAACGTGTATCGAATTTCTTTGGGTATGTATCCGTCATGCACGTGCCCAAACTTTACCAACATGGCAATTTCAGCTATTGGAGGACAACAACAGTATGTGAATTGCAAGCACTTGTATTACCTATACCGGTATTTCTGTAAGATGGACATCCATGAAGACAAGTTCATTCATGCACCGAGTTATAGCTTGAATGAGTTGAAGGTTCTTCTAGTTAAAGCAGGAATCATCACACTTCCAGAGTAGTAAAGACAATATAGTTTTATATATTTCTTTGAATAGTATAAAATTGGATTGGATTTGTTTGAAGTTGCTTGTTGTATGTGAATTAGGAGAACATTTATGCATTTTTAATATAAGGGAGTATGTTTAAAATATTTGGTTTTGAAATATGCAGTTATGAATGTATGAGTACAAAATTTGGGAATGGACATATGAATATGATTTTCCTAAATTTGATGAGTATTTGCTAAAACATTTTATGTCTTAAATTTTTCCATTGTAATCCATAATTTGTTCTATTTGACCATTTTATTTTATTTTTTTCCATTTATATACATATTTTTATATTTACTTTAATTTCTTATCCATTTCATTGTCATTTCTTTCCATCACTCTTTAATTTTCATTTCATTTCTTTCCCGAACCCTATTTTATTCATCCTTCCCTTTCCTTTTCTTTAAGCATTATATATATATTTTTTTAACAAACAATCTTCTTTTACCATTTGTTTTTGTTTGGGGGATGAACCCTTCTGTCATTTCAATTATTTTTCCCACAGAAATCCTAAATCCCTTAAGTTGGAGTATATTTGTGAGTGGGCAGTGAGACTTGAACCCTAAACCCTAAACCGTTTGGCTTTGTTATAAAGGATGTGGATGCAATCTATGTAATGATCTTCCAATTATGGAATCACTTCTGTAGCAATAGTAGAGACTACCTTAAACTTTAGTTTATTCTTGTAAATATTAGTTGCTTAAGAGAATACATTATGTTCCTAAAAAAATATTGTAATCAAATACTACACATAACTTGTAGTGGCTAACCTAAAGAACTTCGTTGTGAAAAAAGGTTTCATTTTCTTTTCTCACAGGAAATGACAATTGTCTACCCATGGACAAAACATTTCATCATCCACGGTAATAGGTGTCGTGGTCATAGGTACTAAAATTTACTAAATATAGTAAATTCTGACACTTTTTGTAAGAATTTTTTTTTTTTTTAATTTCTTAAAAAAAATTTGAAATTAGGTTTTTAAGGCTCCCCGCTCACAAGCTCGCACGCTAGCGACGTTGTTGTATACTCGGGGGACAATTTGGAATTCGGGCAGTTTCCTATGGGCTGAAATTTTACCCTAATTTTTTAAAACTGTTTTTGAAGATAAAAAATTTGATAAGCTTTGTGGGAATATAATTTTTATTTCAATCGGTGCCCAAAAGCAAAAGTTATACCACAAAAAGCCTAGAACTGAACTTGGCAGGCAACACAAAAAATATTGCAAAAATTCAAAATAATTTTTTTTAAATTTTTTAGCTCCAAGATTATGTTTTTGTTTACATATGAAGCTTTGATTCATTCCATTTTGATTAGTGATGTGAAAGTTATCAACAATCTTATTTTTTGGGCAATCTAAGCATCTTTTTGAAAAAATAACTTATAGGATTCATTTCAGAATGCAATTTTCAAAAATTTTTTCAATTTTTTTTTTGAAAAGGTTAAATTTTCTTGCTAGAACAATCTCACCATTGGGATTATTGTATTTCAATCCCATCTAAGAGCTATTAATAATTTAGATTTTCTTTCAATCTTGGACCTACTTCTACTTGACAATTTTTTGAAGTATGAAAATCAAGTTTTTATTTTTTGAAATTTTATTCCTAGAATCCCAACTCAATTCTTCAACACAGTAAATTTAAATTCAAATTCCATAATGCACATTTTTTCCACAAATAGAAATCAAAGTCATCTAAAATTGCAGTCTAGTGTTCAAAAAAATTTGTTTTTTCAACTTTGAATGCTTCTATCTCTCAATCTGTACCATCAAACTTCATGAAATTCTTACCACATAATCTCAAACAAGTAAAGTTTAAGATCCTATGGTTCAGTTCCAAAAAAAGTATTTCTTTTGTTTTTTTGGACAAATGCAGTAGAAATGGCAGTTTTGAGTGGTTTTTGACAGAAAAATGACCTTGGGACTTTAGAGGTTAACTCCACGAGTTTTTTAGTTGGACAAACAAGAGCTATGCACACTAAATAGATGTTCTTTTAGTTAGAGCACTGGAGAGAATTGAAATTGGTAGCTACATAGAATAGCATCAGAGCAGCTAAAAATTGTGTGGGAGGTGAAAAGCGTTTGGCGCATAACAACTCTCAAGTAATATGGAAATATTGTTTTGAAAGCAAAGAGCAAGCCTGCAAATTGACACCATTTTCAAGTCAATCTAGCAAATAAGTAATCTATTTTGCAAGCTTGGAGGGGCAATTTTGAAGCATGCAATTACTACCAGCAAGTTATTGAATAAGAAGGTTCACTTGCTAACAACAGGTCCTAATTTGGCATGAGGGCAAAACTTGAAACTCCTCTTTAGCCACAACATGAAGCTTAGACCCAATGAAACTCCCATGTGTAAAGCCATTTTATTATTGCTAGTTGTATGCTTTATACCAAAAATAACCGTTATGTTGTATAATCAGTTCTATTGAAATTAGTACCAATATACAAGTACATCACTTAGGTACCTCTAAAAGGAAGTGCCACAATTTAGAGCCTACAATGTACCGAAAAGAGTGAACCAGCCATTTGGCCATTAATTAATAGCCCCCCTCCCTTCCAAAAAACAAGAGCCATTGATTTTTTAGAAAAAAAAATTACAACCCCTCCCCCAACTGTTGATCTCAAAAAAAACTCGGATACAGATACAGATACGCACTCTAATATGGATATATATATGGTACATATACTATACGGATACGGATACGGATACGTACTTGGGAAATAGATATCCCATAGTGATTGTAAAAGAACCTAATTCTAAAAATTACAAAGAGGGGAAGGGCGGGAGGTTCAAGAAAAAAATTTAATTTAAAAAATTTTAATTTAAAATATTTGGAGGTGGGGGTGGGATAAATAAGAAGAAATTTTTTTATTAAAGGAGTTTTGAGCTCATTGACAATGAGCTCAAAAGAGACACTTGTGTCTCAACAGAACAATATACAGAGCCTACAGTCTAGTCCAATTAGATCTACATGGTTATATTCTCAAACTAAAGAACCTAGATGGACTTGTGCATTGGTAGGCCCTTGAACAAAGCATTTTGAAATTTTGAAATTCTCTCCTACTAACGAGAGATAAACTTCAACCTCATAAATTTTGAGTTGGGCTCAAAGTTGAGGCATGAAGTGTATTCATCTGAAGTCCCACATCAAGCTAGTCCTGAAGGACAAATACAAAAAACACCAACATTAGATGGTTTTGAGGCCTCCGAGAGACTATGGGTTCCCTTGCTGCAAGAACGCAGGGAATAGGACAGCTAGCCTGCCACCTCATCGTCATGCGTGGTCGAGAGGCGACCAGGTCATTTCCGATTTTTATTTTTTTTCAATTTTTCTTTTATCATTTGAAGAATTTTAAATTTCTTTTTTTTTTTAAAATTTTTTTTTCGACAATTGGCTATCCTTCACTGCAGGGAGCAATGAAGGGGAACAACCTTGAAACGGGCTCTCGCAAGCCTCAAAAAACATGTAATGAAGTACATAGCTTGAGCAGAAATTATAATCATTTTGTTGTCAGTATAGGAATTACTTGATGAATTCTTATTGAAGAAATATAAAATACATTTGGACACGCATTCGTTTTTATAATTCACGTTACTAGATACTTTCGTATGACTTGAATCTATATACACAACATTTTACTACATTAAGTATAATTGTCACACATATGTAGTTGCTTTACGCAATAGGTTACTTCACTTGAAATATTATCATGAAAGCGGTGACTATAAAATCCGAATTTTACATAATATGAGTAAGTAGCTTTCATATCTCGAGCGACATGAGTTCAAACTGTACAACATATACAACAAGTAAGTTGCAATTCAAACACAAAATAAGTTCTACTGAATTTCGTCAAAACTAATCTTCTAGCAACATTGAAGTAGTCACTAGAGACATGCGCTGTCTGATGTCCTAGAGGTTCTATTGTAATTGAACACCGAAGTTCGTTTTGAACGGAAGAGTCTATCGTAGTACAAGTTAGAGCCAAAAGAGCGGCTGATCGGTACAGTGTTGCTGTCCAGAGAGTTTTCGGCAGACTTATTAAAGACGGGTATCACTCCAAAGATGCTTGAAGAGGAAGGAGACACAGGAAGGCGATTAAGGTGAGCATAAAGACAATCATCATAATGAAAGCTCTTTGCATCACTTCGAACATCAACTGGCGTGTTTCTGCCTGCAACTTCTTGTCAACAACATCGATGAAACCTCTTATCTGGTCCCAGAACCCCTCCTTCAACGCACGTACTGCATTGCGTGATAGCATAATGAAGCTTGACGTCATCCTGCTTTGAGCTGCGATGGAGTTAAAATCTCGAGTAATACCAACTTCAAAATCTCCTGCATTGCAAAAATTTGTGAGAACGTGCGCCAATGGTGAATTGATTTTCAACGTCGGGACTCAAATCTTGAGCTACACCAACAAGAGATTTGGTAAATTTTGAGAAGAATTGATACCTTCTGCATTTCCAAATCTGAACTCCTGGATTTTCTTGTTGGCAAGAACCGCTCGCCATAGTCCCTCATCAGTTGCCAATGCCAGTACCATTTCCTGTCACTTACAATAAATATACTCATTAGCACGCTTTCAGGAGTTTCAGTCATAAACTGGATTTTCGAATAGTAGACCATGGCTCACTAGTGCAAACCCCCTGATGAAACAACATGAAAAAAAACCCATTGGGAAGTTATTTTAACCAACCGGGACCGAGGACCGAAAAACATTGGGATCCTGTCCGTCGCAACATTCTGTTGTTTCAACATGGGGACACTAGTTATCACAAATATCGTTTCAATTGTGTACACGTGAACATGGAGATTCGTTTATCAGTGCGTACTTGAACTTGCGGATTTTGTTGGAACTGTTGAAAGGCCTCTAGCATGACTCCTGCGTCACCCATTTGACGTTGACTCTCCTCCATCGCAAGAGCTTCAGGTATCGGTGGCGGCTCCAACCAGTCACACACACTTGGCTGGCCAATTTCTTCATCAAGAAACCCAGCAATGTTCCTTCGGACTTCCAAACTCGAATTCGATTCATCACTATCTACAGTGATCGACAGAGGAGCTTCAGCAGGAAGAGGCAGCGAGATTTTCAACAGGTTGGGAACCGCGATAGCTTCTGTCCTGAGAATACGATACACAAGCAAGTTCTAGTCACACAAAATTGGCAAGGAGAAGTTCAACAGCTCACTAATTCAACGACAATGACGTGCTTAATTTTCCAAGCAGCAATTGTCCTGCTCTGAACTCACAGATATCGTGAACTTGCTTCGACATCGTCTTCATCCTCCTTTTCCTCGTCTCCAGCAAATTCCCAATCGTCCTCAGCCTCGTAAATCTTAAGCATTAAATGGGTCTCAGGTGGAACATAGCCGAACAATGGCTTACAAGAGATGGATTCTGAATTTGACAACTTCTGCGTGGGTATTATTGCGTTACTATCACAGACGTTGCACTCCCCTGCTTTCGAAGCCGTTAGCGGTGGGGATGCGGACACGCTGAGCAGACCTTTCGCAAGGCTTCGAATCATAGCTTGGCACGGCTACAGAAGCTCGTCCTCTTTCACCCCCAAGACTTGCTGCTAACCCTAACTGGACCTAATACCCTGTTTCTGTGCAAATCGTGGAAATCCCTGATTCTTTCTGCATAAATAACCCTAAGTGATCCAATCTACGACAGAACTCTCCCTCTCCAAGCTGCCAGTCACACCTCTTATTAGAATCTGGTCAAATTCTAGCCAGCTTTAATCAAGTTCGCATAGATAAGAAGTTCACATCTTAAATTCAAAGGATATAAACTTCAATTACTCGCTCATAGAAAAGCTATAGATTAGATAGTCACCGTCCCTCCATAGAATTTAAATTTCTGTGCTTTTGTAATCTCTAATAACATTCAAATATATAATATAAGAATTATTACCTTGTTTCTGTGCCTCGGCGTCGGCGTCGGCGCTTGCTCCTCCCCCCTCCCCTGTTCTTGTACCTCCCCTCGGAGATCTTCTTGCTCTTTAAACGTAGCACACACGAAGTCCTGCACCAATTCAATCTTCTCCGCACAAACATTTTCCTCCCAGTACGTGTTGCCAAATGACAGCGACACAAGCGGTTCGCTTCCACGCGCAGGCAAACTCCCCTCCTGCACTGCAACCGTGCCCAAGTGCCGCTCATGAATGCAAGTCGTCAGTTCTACTCTTAACCACAATCGCACATGGAGTCCAATCCAACTCTCCCTCTCGGCACACCACCTCCCCTCCCCTCCCCTCCGATCCGGCGTGCGCCGTTGCGTTCGACATGCGTCACCTGCTCGCCTTACTCCACCGCGTCACGACCGGGCGCCGCCGTCAATTATTCCGGCACACGAGTTTGTGAAGACACGCCCTCGTCCGTCCGCGAGGCCACGATCGAAACGAGAACGGCAGCCGCGTCGCGCGCGAGGAGCTCCTGGAAACAAGCAAGCTGCGCAGGCGAGCAGGCAGGCAGGCAGCTCGGGAGGCATGAGCAAAGAAAAGGCTGGGGTGGACACTAATAAGTTAGTAACGAACTAACTAACTTGATGTCTGAGCGCCGTGACGCCCCAAGCAACCGTTTCTTGGCTGAATTGCATCGCACGCAAGATCTAGGTTTTCGGATGATTCACGTCTCACGACCGCCGTCGTACTATGGTGGGCTCCATTCTGTCAGTGCCACATTGACAAGAATCGTAAAACACTCGGATGGATGAAACAAGATAATCATTACAAGGAACTAAATAAATGGACAAGCTAGAATTCATTTGTCATCCAAACTTTGCACCAATGGGAAGGTGTGGAATGAAAAAAAAAGTAGGGGAAAAGTGGATAATAATCTTCAAGCTAAACAATGGTACTATAAGGAATCTCAAGAAACATGGCACTTCAAAGTGGTTAACTCTAGTCAAAGACTAGTGTGAATGAAGCGTATGTTAGAAATGGTTCAACTATGTAGATGGCGAATTTCATCCTTGATGCCCCCGTTTGGAGCTAGATCATGTAAAGAACCAATATGTTCCATCTCCCAAGAAATTTGCATGTCCCCATATGACAACAAGGTCATTTGACACCGGACCATATTTGGGTAGACTACTTGAGTACTATGGTAATACCCCACCAATGCTCAGGTTTGAACCTATGACCATCTCACTAGTGTGCCATGGCCAAAGTCAGTAACTAAACTAAAGCTATAGGTGCCTTGTGCACTTCAAAGTATAAAATTCTCTTGTGGTACAAATGGAAGCCCTTCCAATAGTGCCACTTGCTCTATGAAAGTCCTCATTAGGCCTTATAATGTGGGAGGCATTATTGATACATTCATCCACATTCTTTGGATGAAAACTATTCATTCATCCATGATTTCTACCATAATATATCAAAATTAGATTATCTATACTTACATTGGATCACATGATTCCCTATTAGCTCTTAATCTTTGTAGATAAGTGCTCTTTTAACATGGTATGACTACTTCTTCGTCCTTCTAATACAAGCATTCTTGTATGTTTACAAGGACTATTAGGAGGGTCTCTTTCTATGCCATTGCACCAATCTAACACATTAAAAAGCCTCAAATGAATGGCCTAAATCAATAGCTGAATCCCTAAAAAATTTAGTCCTACAAAAATTGGATATGTATATATTCTTTTAAAGAATTTGCCATACAATAAGTAATTCTTAGAAGGACATGTCAAGAATTCTAGTTCTTGCGAAAAATCACCATTGAGGTCTATGATTTATTGATGCAATGTAATTATTAATTGTGGGTTGAAAATTAGTGGGTTACAAATATACTAATTGTGGGTTGCAAGTTCTTCAAATTATAAAGATTTTTTCTTCATGCATAGAAAGTTTTTGTAGTGGAAAAACAATCTCTTTGGAATTACAAGTGTTGATAATAAATATGATCAATTTTAAAAGAAAACTTAGGAAGATATTATCCTATAATATTGCTTTTATTAGATTCTTGTAATTCATTCATCTCATTCACACAACTAACATTACCTGCCCCTTTATCTTCATCAACATCATACTAAATTAGACACCTCAATTATTATCCTATTGTTTCCAATTATTATCTATAGTTGAAGCTCATTATAAATAAATAAAGAGACTTGATATATTTCATAAATCTCCTAAAGCACTCAAAAAAGCATTTTACTATTATTTCTATTATTCATTAGTCTTGTTCCTTTGCACTATGCCATTGGCCAAATTTTCAATTTTCAATGTCTAATTCCATTTCATCTTATTTGTAAGATAGTTATTGGTTCCATTTACTAATCTAAAAATAAACATATTGTAACCCATAAACATGCAATTAAAATCTACTAGGGTTATAAGTCAAATTTGAAAAAGTTAAAAGTTAAAGATCATTTTTTATTTTCATTACTGTTATTATACAATGGATTTTTTATGGTCATCTACACTTATTTTTAACATAAGTATATTGTTTTGAATATATATTGTTGTGTCTACTAAAACCATATAATATCTTTACATTTCAATTACAATGATCAAATAAAACATGAAAATTGAAGTTTAATTACTTTATTGGCATTCAAAAATTAAATATGCCTACCCAACATATTATTATTTCTTCTTCATTTAGTTAGAAATTCCTTATCCTGTTCAATCAATTATTTGGGCAATTATTCTAATATTCTTCCTAATTCCTACTATTCTATCTCCCATCTTATCCACTATTCATAGTCTTCTACAAAATCTTGTCATGAATTATTTTCAAATGATTATTGTACCAAGTGGCATGTCTTTTTGTACATTAGCAACAATGAAACAAAATTTATACTCCACTATTTAATATTTAAATTAGTGGAAACATTTTTTTTATGGAGTTGAATTAATTTATTTTATTTTAGGGTACAAATCTTTCAAGGCAAGTACAATATCCTTACAATTCACTAGAATTGTAAAGTTAATAAATATGAATTGAAACATCTAACAATTCACATAGAATGGATGTCAATGAATATTGTTTATGGGTTTGGAGGTCATGAAAATGTCTCTCAGTAGCATCAATTCAAATTTTTATTGCTGGAAGTCACCAATTGTATGTATAAAGAATTTAAGAAAGAAGTAACTTTGAGATTAACTCACATTAGATTGAGCAATAGAAAAAAATGAAGGTTCAAAGGTAATGAGAGGTGAGGTGCCAAGAAAAGATTGTACCAGAAGCAATGTGAAAAGAGCATGTTCAGCAAAGATTTGTAAACGGATGAATTTTGATACTTGATACAAATTCTTGAAAATATAATACTACGATATCTTGAAGCAAATACAACAAATTGAGCATTCAATTGCTATATTTTTGTTTACAAATGTCATCAAAATTGTGTTAAAAATTTTGAGCTTCAATATAGTGATTTTTTGCATATTGGAGGTTTAGAACATATAAATGAGGAGTGTAATAATCATTTGTCAATCATGAATAGTAAGAAAGATCCATCTCAAAATTAGAATAGGCAAAGTAGGGTTTTAAGGTGGTGGAAACTTGGTGGAAATGAGGGTTTTTATTGCTTTTCTTTGTTGGAACTTCTCTATCAATTAACTGCAACTTCAATGTTTTTTCATTTCATTTATTCGGCATATGCTAATTCTTGAAGGATTTGAACAAAATTTTAGAAACAAGCTACTAAATGTTTTTATTATTTATGTTTGTCATATCTATGATCATAATTTTTTGTTGTAGTTACTTATTGCTTAGAAATTCCTTTTGGATTTAGTTTCAAATTTCTTGATAAATTGCAACCTAGGAAGGACGTACAGTATCAGTAGATAATCAATCATAGTGATGTTTTTGAAACACATGTGGAATCTTTTGCTCACACAATTGTTACAAGTTTCCTACACACATTCATCTATGTTGATTATGAGCAATTTTGTGTGCATTCACTACTAGCCAAATATCTTTTGGAGTCCTTTAGACCAAATTGCAATTTTTTATTTAGAAAATGTATGCAATGGTTGTAAGGTTACATTTAAATTGTTTGGTAGACAATATTTGTAGGAATAAAAAACTATGGTCACCATCTTACGCAATTACAATTGCAACTTTTCTATTTTTTTTTCTTGTGTCATCTTTTAATGTAGCTTCGTTCCAATTATCTTCTAATAACACTCATAGCTAACAATAATTATTGAGTCGTGCCAATTAGAATATTCTTTATAATTACGACCTTTAATTATAATGAATGAAGCATTATTTTAATGAGCAACTTTGGACTTTGGCATGTAGATTTACTTACTCTCTCAAATTATGAGTGTTTCATAATCTTTTTTCATTGTTTTCAGTATTGACATCCATCCCATGCCCAAATTTTTGAAAGAGAATTAAAGATTTGCATTAAATAATTCAATTTAGTAAATATCTATAAAAATCAAGTGTTGTGTATTTGAGCTATATCAAGCCATGCCTAGTACACCATCATCACTTTGTAGTAAAAGTGTAGATCAATGTGGAATTCGTGCACTATTTGACTTCGACTATAAGTTTCTACTCAATGTAGAAAAAAGGTACTCTATCACTTCAAATTTATATGAAATTTAGCATAGGATTATTGACTAAGATCATCATTGAATGATAGTTTTGAAGTTGTGGAATTAATGCACAAAGTATCTAAGTACTAAAATTTATCAAACGTTATCTAAAGATACACCAATAATCATCATTGTTATGAAACAAATAATTTTTTATTTTATTTTCCATAAATATACCTTGAAATATACTGACAAGTCAAATTTTGAATCCAGAAAATGAATGCTATAGCTAAAAATATGCAACGACAAGCATCAAGAGCTCAAGGAGAGCATAAGAGAAGATTAGCAAGGATTGTAGCTGATCAATGGATGCATGTAGCACACAAGGTGAAGACTATGTTTAATTTTAAATTTATCTAAATAATTTTAATTCTTCTTTAGTTTTGAATTATTGGAATAAGATGAATATTTATTTTATATTTTGTTAAAACCATCACAATCATTGAGTATATATGCCACAAAATATATATTTCATTCATAATTTTGTATCTCACAATTATAAAAATAGTTAATTAGTTACAATTAATGCAAATGTAAAAATATTAGTAGATTGTCTTTATGTGAAGCATGAAGAGTTCTAAGCTAGTGTTAATTATTGCTTACAGAGACTTACAATGGCTTGGTGCTTTCAAATGGTGCATTGTTGGCGTAAAATATGCTCAGAAAATAGATGGACAAGGCAAAAGACATATCTTGCATCTGAATATCATACTCGCAAGAAGTTTCTTAAGGCTTTCTATGCTTTTCGTGAAGGAAATAAAATAAAGTTGAAGAATCAATCTACTGCAATAGCATTTTATAAGCAACTTCTCCAAAAGAAGACGTTGAAAGGTCTCAATGCAATGCAAATAAGTTTTTGGCGACATCATGAAAAAAAATGTTTGGAAAAAGCTTTTTGTGCTGTAAAGCGTTACCATGAAATGAAAAAGGTAACAAAACGTATGTATAATGGAGCTCAATTGTTCCATGAAAATTCTCTTAAGAAACAAACATTTGATGGCCTTTCTAAACATCAAGAACAACTCAAATTGAAGTTGTCCCATCAAGAAGTAGCTTCCTACCATTGGAAACAACACATGAAGTCTAGAATATTAAAGTGTTGGGGAATTATTGCAAAAAGGATCTTAGCCTTAAAAGAAAAGGGAGATCAATCTCGCATTCAATTCCTTAAAGCTTTACTTAAACGGTGTATGAAAAATTGGTTATTGGTTACACAAGAAATTGTTACAGTAAGAAAGAATAGGATTACACAAGCAAGTCAAAAGTACAATAAATCATATAAAAAGCGAATGTTGCAAGTTTGGATTCAATGGTATAGAGAGAAACAATCAAGAAAATTGAAATTGGAACAAGCAACAATGATGCACATTAGTCGCACATCTACTATTGTGGCAAATGCTTGGCGTAAGTATGCTATTGAGAAAAGAGAAAGGCGAGCCCAAACCTCCTTAGCACACAGCTTTAAGAGAAGGCAATCTATTTCAGATGCAATTTCCATCTGGAAAGCTTATCAAGCTAAAAAAACAAAAGCAGGAAGTGTTGCATTGAAGGCTTTAGCATACTTAAAGAAAAGTTTAACAAAGAAAAGTATGGCTGCTTGGAGACCTTGGCATGAAAGACACATTTCTAAAAAATATGATAGAGAAAAGGCACTTGATATATACAAGTCAACATCATCTCATTTCCATCTCAAATACTTTTGTTGTAAAACTTTGACAAATTACTTAATTGAGCGATAGTATTCAATCTTTGTTTTATATAATGTTTAGTGGCATAGGTTAGATATTAAAAAAAATTATTTGCATTTAAGAAAATGTTAGAGTTTTTTTCTTGGCTAGCTTGTCATCATGTAATTCAATCATAACTCTCTTTCAGGTACCAACTACAAAGATGGGCATGTGAGCGCATTTTGGCTGTAGGACTTATGCTTCAAGCGTTACGTTTAGAAAGCAACAAGAAAAGACTATCCACATCGTCGACCTCATCACAAATGAAAGTAGCACCATATGCTAGAAAGTGGTGGTTTATAGCTCAAAGGCGTAACAATCTTAAAAAATCATTGTTGCACCAAAAGGATGAAAGATCTTCTCAAAACACTCAAAACAAAGAAGAGCAACCATCTAGCAACAAAGAATCCTTTGTACATGAAGTAATATTGCGGATTGGCATTGACAAAGATGGATTGAAAATTCAACATGAAAGGTGTGATTGTCATTCTTGCTTGCATATCTACAAGGAAAGAATATATGCATTCATTATATTGATCATCTTTGTATGATATCAACCTTTTTTCTATTGAACTTTAATTATAAGTATTTTATCATGTTGTTGTTTTTTCACTACAAGAAAATGGGGGTATAAATGACTTGTCCACAATGACTGCACCGACAACAATGACTGCAAATTAGTCATTTTGTAGTCACTTTGAAGTCATTATTGTTGGTGCAGTCATTGTGGACAAGTCATTTATACCCCCATTTTCTTGTAGTGTTTGTCATGTTTTGATATATTTTTTGATATGTTCTAATTAGACTAATGTATTTTCTTATTTTCTTATTATTCATCCTTTTTTAATGCATACAAGAAACCTTAACACTACAATATATCAAATAGATAAATGACTTGTTGAAAAATATTTTAAATTTCAATTAACAGGCCACCTTTGCCTCAATTGGAAATGACAAATATACACAAGAGACCTCAACCAAGAGGAAGAGCACTATTGGCTCCACCTTCATCAATACCATCACCAACAATGATTCCAATGTCAGCAACAATTCAACGACCAATACCACGAAGGCCAACTTTTTTGTAATATCAAATTTCTTGAATATTAAAAACCCTTCTAGAATTCTTAATTTTAGCTCCTCCATAG
Source organism: Rhytidiadelphus loreus (assembly GCA_947034895.1). Taxonomy (NCBI): domain Eukaryota; kingdom Viridiplantae; phylum Streptophyta; class Bryopsida; order Hypnales; family Hylocomiaceae; genus Rhytidiadelphus; species Rhytidiadelphus loreus. The sequence goes on along the minus strand of OX344761.1, from coordinate 46,313,490 downwards.
ATGTCAAATATTTGAATATAAATGATAAGCCTATTCAACCATTGAGTGAATATAAACTTCATAATTTATTGAATGAATTTTGTATTTATAAAAAAAACATCATTACTAAGTGAATTGAGAAGAAAAGAAAATTGTATTTGTCATCCATATTTCAAGAACTAAATTTAGTGGCATGTCTTCAAGACCTTGAAATGAAACAAATGTTGCTTTTGGTGTAAACAAGTAATTCTTCAAATTGATAAATGAAAAAATTGTAGTTGTTTTCATCATCTTGATTCAACAAGGCTACTCTCGAGGCTACTTCAAACTAATATTTGAATTTGACAAAGGAATATGAGTATTGTACAATGAAGTGTTATATGTATTTTTTAATAAGGTATTAATTATCTTCACTAAGAGGTAATTAAACCTACATTTTGTATAAAGATTGTTTATCTATTAAAATTTTCAATGAATCACAATTTTTTCAAAATTGAAGTTTTATCAAGCAAATTAAGTTGAATTCAATCTCTCAAAAAGTCAATGTATAAAATGTTAATAATTAATAATTGGACCTATGGATATAATTAAATTGGATATGCATATATGCTTGATCCAATAGTGTTTATTGAGGTCAAGATCAAACCTGAAACTCTAAATTTATTCCAATCTAAGAAAAGTGGTTGGAGTTATTTTTTTGTGTAAATATTAGGAATAGAAGAATTAGAAAGGCCTAGAAAACTTCCCTTGCATAAATGTTGATTAACAAATTCATTCCATTATATTAACATAGAAAATCTTTCCCCTATTTATACCTCTTTAGTGTATGATATCATTACATTGTGAAGTCATCCTCAAAGTAGTCATGAATTTGGCCTTCCAAATAAATTTCTAATTTTTACTCATTTCTAATTAGAACTTAATTTTTTTTCATTGGAGGTACATTCAATGATAAAATTTCAAGTTTTAATTGTACCCACTAAAATTTAGAAGTTTTATTTAGAAGGCCATATTCAAGATTGCTTTGAGGATGCATGAGTCATTACTTTGACTGTTAAAAGTCTAATAAATTGGTTCAGATAGTATAAAAACTCCTTAATATATTATCTTGATGGTTGGTATGATTCATTATTTCAAGGGATACTCAATCCCTTTTGCAACAAAAAATTGGTTCTAAACACATAACCAAGACATTCTTTATTGGTTGCTATTGACAACTTCATTTGCACCAAATTGTTGGTTTTATAATATTAGATACTCTTTACTTACAAAACCATACAATTGACTATGCATTATTCAAACTTATTTTCAAGCCTTCAAGTGTACTAAAGCATAAAGAGAGATATTATTCAATATGACAATTTATTAATTACACATGCAAATAAGATTGGATGAAGATATTATTTGAAAACCACACCATACTATAAAATTTATTCTTGAATATCTAGGGACATGTTAGATACACTTATAATTGATTCTCGGGGGGTGCACTTAGTTCTACTACAACATCCCACGTGCAAACAAGTGGTTTTTAATAAACTATAATTTCAATCAAATTTTTTTACTATTGTTTAATAATGACTATAGGTTTCTATTGCCGAAATTTCCAACTCAAATAAAATATAAAATGATTTCTAGAAGAGGTTGAAAATGAACTGAAATGGCATATTTTTGAATTCAAATATAGGGGTGTAAAAGTTATTTTTCAGTTCTACAATGTATTTTTTACTTCAAAAATTTGTAACTAATTATTATTAACAAATAAAAATATCAATAATTCAAAACATAAAATTTCAAAGTAGGAAAATCTATTCATATATCTATTTTTTTTAATTATTTAAAATTCAAAAAGAATATAGGGGTCCAAACTTTTGTTTGCACGTGGTTTCTAATGGACACTCAACTGACCCCCCCAAGAATTGATTAAATGTACTGTAATCTTTTCATTTGAGGTCTAAGTTCAAAACTTTATTTCATTTAATTGAAAAGTTCTTCAAGCCTAGTTTGTAATCCAAATGAGTTTTTTTTTTTTTTTTTTTTTTTTGTAAAAGTTGTTGAATACTTCAAGCGCAAAAATAAAATTGGTCTTTTTTTATGTTTTTGAATTGCCAAAGGTGAAACCAAGAACTCAATTTAGGGAGAAAAGTATTTAATGAGATTAAATTGAAGACCAAATTGTAAGCATTTTGGATACACTTTTAATTACAATATAATTAGTTCTGATATTCTAAGATTTGTAGGAAAAATCTTATGCTTATCTATAATATTAAGATAGATGTGATGTTTCTAACGATGTCAGGATCTTGGTGACTGCCAAGATGATTGGGGCATGTTTGGTATAGTTGGAAAGCCCTTAGCGAGGGTGAATGCTCAAAGAGAGTTACAATGTTTTGACCAATGGGGTAAAATTTATTGAATTTTCATATTTTATTCTCATTGGAAATTAGAAAATTGGATGGAAGTTAGAAAATTGGTAGTGGAGAACCATCAAGCCATTGGGTGTAGAATACTTTGGCCACTCTGACATCAATCTAATATTTTTATTTTTATTTAAAAAATGCTTGCTTATAGTTTAATTTTATCTTTACTTTGCTTTTGTTTTTAAATTTGTTTTCCAATTCTTATACCAAAATTTAAAAAATCGATAGAACAAATAATATTAAATGTCAATGCTATGGATGGATTATCATATTTATTGGATTGGAAATGGGTTTGAAAGAAGATTAAGGACTTATTGTAGAGTAACCAACTCATTTCCAATCACTTAAGCAATTACGCATATTTGGAGCTCAAGTTTCTCAAGTAGGGAAATTTTTCCATGTATAGAATTAGAGTTTGGAAGGATTCCATAATCTTCTAGAATTTTAATTTTCAAAACTTCATTACTATGAATTTCTTAGTTGAAGATCTTATTCAACTCATATTGGTCATATAGGTCTTCCTCTTTCCAACCAAGGCTAGAAACAAAATCAATCAAAGGTTGGTTGTAATATCAATAGATGTGTAGCTAATCATAATTTGTTTCAACTACACCGAGAATTGTGTTGTAATTGATTACTATTCATCTCTATTTGTATAGAATTGACCAACCTATACTACCCAAATTAAGGGCGATAAAAAATAGGTCGGCTATTTCTAGTTGTCACTAGTGGCCCATACACATGAGGCTAGTATCACCTATACGACATCGCATACAAAGGTTGTATTTTGTAGGTTTGCTTATAGGAGCATTCATAGTGCAACCCTCACAAATTATGCAACATCTAGCCTTCACAATATTCTTATTGTAGAAGGTTAATTTGTACAATGATTTGCAGCATCAAAGATGGATCACTAGAAGAAAATTGTGTTAGAATCCCTAAAAACACGTCATCTTGTTTTTGTTAAGTTCGCGTTTCAAAACGTAGAAAAACACAAAAAAAGCATTTTTTTGCGTTTTGACTACGTTTTGAAACAGGAACTTAATGAAAACCAGGTGACGTGTTTTCAGGGATTCTAACACAATTTTCTTCTAGTGGATTGACAAAGTGATTTCTCTCTCATTTGGACTCGTTTATCCTTGCAACACAACTAGCTAGAGAAAAAAGAGGACCGGTGGGAGTCCACTTCTAGTTGTTTGACGTTGCAAAGGGCCCTCATGGGAGTCCATGTGCACAACTTTATTTTGTGGCAATTACAAATGCCATACTATACTGATGTGAAAGTAGTTCTAGAATGATCAAAATTGGAAGACTCTATATATTGGGTATAGGTTGAGGTCAACTTTTGGCTTCCAAAATTTTTAGTAATTTGAATTTAAAGAAAAAAGTTACAAAAAATTGGCAATGCCCCTCATTTCTATCTTTCTATATGGCAATAAATTTTCATTGCCTTCTATTGCTATAAAACATTTGCGAAATCGCTTAAGTGGTCGACTATGGGTGGTTCTACCATGCTATAATTGTTGTGCAACTGCACATGCCATACTGGTGCGTAGCTACGACGTTTATCATCCATAATTTTCATCTCAAGCATTGGTCATCCAATTTCCAACACCTGCAAGCCCTTGCTTCACCGATCGTCATCGGCTCGCCTCCCCGCACCCAAACAAGTATTCGATCGCAGACGAAGGAGCTGCAGCTATGGCGCCAACTCCGCGCACAGCAGTAACATCGCGGCCCAGTAAGCTGGCATCTCTTTATCCTCTTCTTATTTCCATCCTGCAGTGTGGAAGCTCAAATTGATTTTTCTTTTTGGCTCTTTGAGACTTAGGTTTTGGGTTTAGGGTTTCAAGTAGTTGTATTTTAGTTGATAATAGTTGATAATCCACAACCGGAAATATTTGTACATCAGAGGGGCGATGGAATCATCGAAGGGTTGAGCATCAGGATTATTTCGCTATATTCTTTACTATTTTCATTCTGGAATCCCGAAGTTTGAATCAAAGTAATAAAGTGTGTTTTTGGCTCCGTGAGAAATAGTTTTTGGACTTAGGGTTCAGATGATTGGATTTAGTAAACTATCCACAATCGAACACATTTGGACAAATCAGAATATCGCACCTGCGATGGAGGATCGATCGACTACGAATCATGATTTTCTTCGAATTTTCTTCGTTTTAGGCGCATCGAAGTTTGAATCAATGAGATAGGGTGTTTTTTTTGGTTCCCTGAGAGTTTTAAATGATTGGATTTGGTAGACCTGAGATAATCGAAAACATTTGAACAAATCTGAACATCAGAGGTGCGTCGACAGAGGCTAAGAATTAGGTTTTATCTATATCTCTTTCGTTCGAGTTGCATTTATTTCTTGAAAAAGTGGGTGAAGTGAGATTTTTCTGTGTCTTCAGGCAGTGCCAAGGAGGCTGCAAAGAAGAACGACGATGCGGATGAGGTGCCTGCTTACAGTCAGGAGCATGTGCAGATTAACATGCGCATAATCTACTATTGGTACGTTGCGAAGATCCCCTGTTTGCTTTTCTGCCTGTATCTCGTTTAGGACTTATTGAGGAACTCACGGTTGGTGATTGTTTTGTGTTGGTTGGGGATGCAGCCGCACATTTTTGTCTATTGTGGGAGGCGTGATTGCGGGAGTGCTAGGGTTGACAGGAATTTCTGGCTTCCTGTGTTATTTTTTGATTATGATGCTTGCTTCTGGGGGAATTGCTGCCAAAGCGAAGTTTGATGTGCACTCATACTTCGATTCATGGAATCGTGTTCTCTTCGATGGCATCGGGCAAGGCATGCTAGTAAGTTCTCACAATTCCCTTTACTGGACACTCCATTACAAAGTGGGATCTAGAATTTAGTTGTCTTTAACCCCTGAAGGACCACCACCCTTAATTTGCTCTCACATGTTTTTAGCAGTTTTGAGTAGTTCTTATGGGAACTTTCGTTTGTCTAAGTTATTTATCTTTTACCTACACTTGCAGTATTCTTTGCAGAATCTGTTGGTTTAAATCTGACCCTATCTGAATTATAGTTTTGACAATATGATCAATTCAATTGGTATAAACGTGATGACATCCACTGACTTGGGGAATAATCTGCTGGGTTGGCTATGGCAGTCATTTATTCTGTTCTGGACGTATCCTTCCAACTTTTTCGATAATTTTTGTTCTATTTCCCTTCATAGTAGATAGTTTGCTGGTTCTGATGAATGTCTATTTCTGAGTTGCATATTGGATTTCGGGCTGGGAGTGTCCTTTGTATTCTTAGTATTTTGAAAAAATGATCGGATCGTTGGACCAGCTTTAGGAGTCTCTTCAAGTATATCTATCCAGTTCATATTTTTTCCCTTGACATACCACAGGTTTGCATATGATATTGTACACATTTTTTGAGACCTAAATACTGCTGCGTGAACTTCAATGGATTGAAGAGACTGCGTGACTCTTGCAGAAGGCTTTGGAAAGGCCTAGCCTATTAGCTTCAATTCAAAGAAATACAGAATGCTAGATTGTCGCTACCCTCTGGAAAAGCGTCCTGGTAGCTATACGAGTGGAATGAGCGTCCTGGAGACTTTTAGGACATTGTATTTGGTGACCATTTTAAGATACAAGATCACACTGGAGAGCTTTTCTTTTGTTTCACTAGAGGTATTTGAAATTTTCGGTGTGTTATTACTTTAAGGATGCATATACCATATGGAAATAAAGTCATTGTCCATTTGATTTTGGACAAAAAGAAACTAATGGTGAAAAGTGAGGATCAAACATAATGTCCATTGGTTCCTTGTTTGGGCTTGAAGTTGCAAGGGTGGGACCAATACTCCAATTTTGGACTGAGCCATTTAGAATATATGCAACTAAGAGTTTTTTCATTCACAATGTTGAATAAGAAAGCAACTGCAATCTAGAAAAAGAATTGGTATGTTTTTAATGTGGGCAAATGGTTATAAAGTAAAATACATCATGACTATTTAGGTACTTCAATTGTAGTTTTTTAATATTGTAATAAACTATTGTTGCTTCATAATTGTTTCTATTGCCTTTTTCTCTTAAGACTATTTTTTTATCAATTCTGATTGATTGGGTCTATACAACCAAGGTAAGAGGTCCAAGAAGCAACCCTTATAATTAGGTGAGTTGGTTGGCAAAGTGGATGAATTTTCAATGAAGGGAGAATGAAATCTACAATAAATGCAAAAAAATGCATAATTTTTGTAATGTCAGACATTTAGTTATAATTTTTGAAAGTATAAGGTAATAGGGCATGATTTTAGGGTTACATTTTGTTGCTTGAGGCTTCCCATTTTGTCTAATTACCATGTGGATGCTAGTATTTAACTTTTGTATATCAATTCTTTAGTTCTACATTAACCATGCTAGACCCTTTTATAGGTTTGATTTGAAGAGCTTAGTCACTTTAATTTTTAAAGGATGGAACCTATGACCATGTAGTCAAACTTGAAAGTTTCTAACTCTATATCCTCCATTTCTTTGCTATTTAAAAGTGAATTTTTTTGGTTTTATTTTTCAAAGATGAAGTCACATGTCTAATATTTATCATAATATTTTTGAATTTTTTGGTAAAAATTTCATATTACCATAAATTTTTGAAGAAAAAATGAAGAAAACTCATACCAAATTCAAATCATATTCAAAAAATCTAAAATTTTCAAAAGAGGAATACATTATAGTGTAAAACATTGTGGTATAATTTTGTGTCACTCTATACTTAGAAATGTGGTTATAGATCTCTAATTTCCAACTTCACTAAAATGATTATTTTTCAAAAAAATTCAAAAATTCAAAATGAAGTAGAAACTACACTTTAGAAGCTTCATTTTATTAGTTTTTCTCAAAAGGAAAAGAAATCATTTTGAATGTCAAAATCAAATTTTAAACAAAAATAGCTTAAAGTATTAAAATACAATGGGTAGTGTACGATTCTCTTGATAAACTATTCCATATAAAATTAAATTAAAAAATTAAAATGTCATGCATCCAATTCAATGATGTGGATAAAGATTCCTTAGATGAACAGAAAACTTTCCAAATGAAGACTTCATAGATGAGAAGGTTAACTTTGTGCTAAGGATACAAGTAGTGGCAAATTGCTACATTAGAAATGTGGCCATAACATAATTTTCAGAAGTAGGGACTACGGAGTTTTGACGAAAAGTGTAACTTAATCCATAAACGACATTGAGGACGTTTTCCAGCCAATGGATGATAAAGAATCTCTCCACGTGGGATAGAAGTGTAACTATTCATCCTCCAAACTTTGTGTGAAAAGGGAACATCTTCTTCAGTAGATTGTCTTCCAATAAGTGCTTTTTCATTTTTTTAAGCCAACAATTCACACGGTCGAAAACAGCTGATTTCCACGGTGACCAGCTCGTCGTTTAAGGGTTAACGTAAGTAAGTTGACCGGGGAAGAAGGACGGAGAGGGTGCCAAGCGCTGTGTTGTCCGCATCTGGTTCGACGCGCTCCTCAAAGCCACGTCATCACGAGGCACCCAGCCCGGTCACTCATGCCCGTGCCCTCTGCTTCGCCCTCCTGCGCTCCGTTTTCAGTTTGCACTCCATCCTTCCTTGCCCGTGTCTGGAATGATCCCGCCCTCCGCACTTATTCCCGCGAACGCTACAATTCCCGTGAGCTTCTTCGATTTCCGCCTGGGCTTGCGAATCACGCCCACGAACAGGAATTGAATTCGTCGAGGCGTCCCAGCCCCGTCCATTCCTCATTAGGGTATCGGCTCAGAGGCTGGTTGGACGGAGAACAGGGGCAGGAGCGCGGCGTCTTGGCATTGGCGTGGACTAGTTCGCAATTGTGGAACGCTTCTGGAGCATCATCCCATCCGTGCATTTCCAGGGCTATTTGGCATTTCGGAGATCTTTGTAGAAAACAAGGGTATGGGTGTTGCAAACGCAGGGGTTTCCTGACCGCGTGCTGGAGACGATTGACGACGTGGAGATGTTCTCTAGTATCACTCTGATTGCCGAGGTTTGAGAGGATTGAGAGGATTGAGAGGGTTTGGGTGACATTTGGGGTTCGTTTTTTTGAGGGTGAGTAGCGAGTTACAGGGATTGTTTGCTTTTGGATAATTTTAGGTTGATTGTTTGCATGATTATTTGAAGCTTTTCCATTTCGATTAGACAAGATGGCGGAGGAGAAATATAACATGAAGAACCCGGCGGTCAAACGCATCCTTCAAGAAGTGAAGGAGATGCAGAGCAATCGCATTGCAGATTACATGAGCCTGCCTCTTGAGGTATGCGTGAATTCTTATTTAGGGATTGATTTCGCGTTGGTACGAGGATTCACTTTTTCGTTCGCCTTGCAAATTGTTTGGAATTTTACGACTATCAATCACTTTTCACTGTAAAGTATGTTCACGCCTGACAATGCCTTCCCGGTGTCAAATACGGGCTTCTAAAAGACGCAAATGTTGAAACAAGAAGCTATGTACAATAAATTAGACAGAGTGTCTGACTTGTGTTTTCTGCACGAGCAGGACAATATATTTGAATGGCATTTTGCAATTCGCGGTCCTTCAGATTCAGAGTTTGAGGGTGGCATATATCATGGCCGCATCCAGTTGCCTCCAGAGTATCCTTTCAAGCCTCCTGCCTTTGTGCTCCTCACAGTACGTATCGACTGCCTTGTCGTTGGATTTTGTCTCGAAATTAGTCAGTGTTTTCTAATTTCTTAGCATAATCTAGAGCTCGAGATAGTGTTGTATATTATTGGTATATCGATTATGATTGTCGGATATTCAAACGAGACATGTTTCGTTTTCATCTTTGCAGTCATTATCTCCGCTACTCTAGATAGCTGCGCTTCATGGCACTCTCTGTTCATGATGCTTGACTCGTAACTTCGGATGTCTGGTTCTTGGTGGAAAGTAGCTTGAAGTGTGTGCTCCTGAATGACATGTCTCAAGTGTTGTGAGTATTTCTTGACGCCCATTCGAAAGGGTGTGTAGAGTGCATTGTAATGCAAGAGAGATCAGTAGAGAGTGGTTTCAGTCACTTAACCAACATTCAACTTGGTTCAAATTGGATACACATATTGGAAGATATTGATGGCCGTCAGTATTACTTCGTGTTACTGCAGCCAAACGGCCGATTCGAAACTCAAACCAAGATATGTTTGAGCATTTCTCAACACCATCCGGAGCATTGGCAACCATCCTGGAGTGGTATGTATCTTACGGTTTGTCTGTCTGAGATTTTTGCCATTGGGCCTCTTGATCAAGAATGTCATAATCACTTGAAAGTTGTTGCAGTCTATATAGAACTCGTGTTGTAAGGCTGGAATAGTTAACTATTTAATATGATTTAACAATACGAGTACACAATACGAAGCCTTAATTATTAGGCCATGGGAAGACTGTGGCCTACTGTATCATCTAAAACTGCTGTTTTAAATTAGTTTTTGAGGTACTTTTGAGTATTTCTCATTAGCTTGACTTTGAGTATGCCTCTTTGCAATATTGTGATTCGGCATTTCGTTTCTAAAAGAACCCCGTTTCAGGCCTCAGTCATGGAAAAGATGATCTGATGATAGTAAACTTCACTAAACTACAGTTCGTGTGTGAGCAGTGCGGACAGCCCTGGTTGCTCTGATAGCGTTCATGCCTACAAAGCCTGATGGTGCACTAGGGTCGTTGGATTACACCAAGGAGGAACGCCGGGCATTGGCCATCAAGTCAAGACTTGGAGCTCCAAAGTTCGGTAACGTAGAACGGCAAGCTTTAATTGATGAGGTATTTTGACACTCTAATCGCTTCTATGTTCATCGAAATCTGTTTATCAAGAGTGTTTGTGAAATTGTTCATGGTTGCGTCCATTCGCTTCTGTTGTATGAATATTGCACTTCTGTTTCACACAATAACGTACTTGTACCCCGCTTTGGGGGTCTGTCCAGATACATGAAGCTATGATTCAAAAACTTCCACCAGTTCCCGAGCTGCCGTCTACAAATGGGGAAGTGGAGTCTGTCGAGGATGATGATGGTGATCAAGAGTCTAGCGAGGAGACCCTTATTGCCGAGGAGCCAGGAAGAGACACAGTGGATGCGAATGTGCATGAGATTCAAGTGACTGCTGGCGATGTTCCAGTAGCTGTAAGCACCAGTGCGGAGGATCGGTCAGCCGCTCCTGGTGATGTTGCAGAGACACAACCCCAGCAACAAACCCCTGCAGACGTCCGTCCTATTCAAGCAGCTGCTGGCTCTCCGGCCGCTCAAGGAAGACATGTAGCGCCACAACCGCCCAGTGATTCCACTCTGACATTTTTAGCTATTGCTTTGACAATTGCAATCCTTGCCTTGATTATCAAGAAATTGATGCGGTCACAAGCAATAGTACCGGAATCTTTACCACCAAAATTGTAGTGGTGATCTTTCTTGCGTACTTAGTTAGATGAACGCAACGTGGTGTTTTATTCGTCATTGATTTGTTAGCGGGGGCTTTGTGACCATCAGTGGTCGATCTGTACTGTAGAGTAATTTGGACTGTTCCCTGGAGCTCTGAAAACAGGTGGGAATGTTTTCATATCGCCTTCTTATCTTTCACCATGAAGATGATATCTAGTGTATAGAGTAGGTAGGTAAATTGATTGGCAATACATCAGATACTTGGCGGGGTATTTTGCCGTTGCTCTTGATAATCAGAGCGTTTTGGTTCTCGGCACTCAGCCTAAGCAGTTCTAGTCATGTGAATAGTGCTCCTCCAGGGGAGCACCTGATTGTTTCTAGTCATCTGCATTCTTCTCTGTTCTTTCTGGTTATCGTTGTAAGTGGAGACGACCCTTGAAATCAATATGACTTCGCAAGGTACTGGTCTGAAATTGCACCGGATATCTATGCTTTCCTTACATTTTCATGTTTTCTGAACAAAAGGATCCGTCACAGTGGACCCTGATTAAATGCCATGTGATAAAGAGAGTTTCTCTTACTGTTAAGTCTTGTGGTCCTGCATGCTATGCAAATCGATGGTTGACATTATATTATTCCTGCAAGGACCAAGAGGCTCAAATTGGCCTCGTTACCTGCGTTGTGTTCCACTCAAGTTCTTATTCAGAAACTTGAGCAAGACCTGCTTGATGTTATATTAACCCTCAAAGGTTCGGGATTTTCTTCTCTTTTTTATTGTTCTTTTTAAGTCATTTTCACGATTCCGAAGAACGGATTGGAAGTACGGAGTATTCGACGAGCAACAGTGTTCCAAAAGACAACCACCTTCAGCAATTCCAGAAGAACACCAGCAGTTCCACAATAAGACCCTTAACAACAACCTACATGGTAGTTGCAGGATCTGAAGAAAAGGCTGTGTTTCCAGCATGATCTGCAAAACCCCTTCAGTTCCTGCAAACTGGTCCACCTACAAAACCTAAAAAGATCAATTTGCTCCACGTTAATTTGTAAAAAATATCACAAAGTGACATAGTGACCTCCGTACGTTCCTCAACTCAGGCCTTGCACACAATTAACCCTGATTTACAGAAGAGTTCACTCCATGGTGCAATACAGCATGGCGAGGAAATTTTATTAAGCAGCGTCCATGTTCGATTCCTTGTTTCTAACCAAGACTGCGTGGTGGAGGGATCAGTGCTTGCAGGCAGCTGAAGGAAGGAATAAGCAGAAAGGTTAAAAGAAAGTAATTGTGGCCCAAAGGTGATTGATTGGAAAAAGGGAAGTTGCCAACGTAACGTGGGTAATGCAAACATGGAGTCGGCGTAGGAATCCAGTCCAAAATTCATTACTTTTTCAATTATTCCTAGCAAAATTCACTACTAGAAAATTCAATTTTTCTATTGATTTGGTCACGTCGATTTAGTGCACCTTTTTGTTGGTCTAAACAATAATTTGTTGATTTGGATAGAAATCAACAAAAAAGCTAACCAAATCATCAAGACCAAATTAATAGAAAAAACTGAATTTTCTAGTAGTGATGGGGCTTTGTAAGGTGCACCTTGGTTCTAATGAGCAAGTGGAGCAAGTGTGAACTTGTCATCCTCCCAAAGTACTTCCACGTCTTCAAGTTCTTGTGAGTACCATTTAGTTCATCGAATATGGTTTTTAGACCTGCCAAACATTTTTTCAAGGGACATTGCGAGAAAGTAAGAGTGCTCCTCCACTGGAAAAGTTTAGAGCCACCTTAGGCAAGTTCTAAAACTTCTCCATCTTGTCCATTGAATTGGCTACATTAGTTGGTAACCTAACAGGTTGAAAAAATAGGCAAAGTCTAGGTCTAAACACTTCACTAGATAAGGATGCTATTTCAACCAATGGCCTTTGAAATTATTTTGTTCAAACTCTTGTCTGAACTAGGCTTGAGTGACACTCATGTATGCCCCTTTGAGCTATTCATCTTCCTAGTTCCTATCCAAGCAATCATGTTCATGTTCAACATCAATTATTTAATCTATAAAGTTTCAAGTATCAAAAATTGGAATATACTTCCAAAACTACCAACATCCATTGTTTTCTAAAGACAAGGTTCTAAATCAATTTTTATTTATTTTTAGAATTTACAATGATAAGATCTTATTATTGATTAATATTAGGGACACGTACAAAAAAGCTTAGGACATGAGGGAAATATATTTGTGAAATGAAGGCTTTCAAATTCCAAAGTGAAGCAAATAGATTTTCTCAAGACTACTTATATTTGGGGCAATGTGACTTTGCTAGACTTTTCAATCTCATAAGGACAATTTCAAGAAACGTTGTTCTATTTGTTGCATTTTGCATGATTTTTTCTAGAGTGCCTTTAAATTAATAAAAAAAAATTAAATAACTTAAAAAATATGGCCAATGTTTAAACGTGTAAAAAAATTGCAACTTAGAAAGATCAAGCATCAAATGATTCTCTAAGTAAGAGACTAATAAAATATAAAGCCTCCCCAAAATATATATTTAGATATTTTAATTTCTCAAAACTAAAAAATAATAAAAACATAAAAAATTAAATTGAATTTGGGAATATTTGGCAACTCTATGAAGATGATTATGCTTCAAAAGAATTACCAATATATTCTCTTTTATGTGTAATAATGCATGCTAAAATAATATTTGTAGTTGGATTTCAATGCATTATAGAATTAATTTTGTATTTAATTTTCAAAGTACTTGTAAGTCAATTAAAATAATCATCTCCACAAAATTTCAGCTTGAAATTCCTTAGTATCAATACTCAAAAGTGCTCGAGACTGTACTAAGTTTTTAGCTAGATGCTCAATTTAGTATTTTTGATTTGGGGAGATCATTGTCAATTTTCACTACAAGGGAAATGGGCCCTAATTGATTAAATTTTTGACAGAAAAGTGTCCAAAATGACCACCACCACTTTTGGAAGTTGGCACCCTGTCAATGTGGTCAATATTGAAATTTCTGTCAAATTCTTGTCAATTTCTTAGTCAATTTTGATAAACAAGACGGTTAATGTCTTCCAAAAACCCAACAAGTTTTATCTATTGCTAACATTTATCAATAGTCATTTAGGCATAGTAAAATGTGTTTCTGAAAAAAAATTAAAACTATTATTAGTTAAAAAATCAATTCAAGTTTTGCATCCAAAAATTCTTTTGAGATTTTAAGTTTCCAGTCAAAAGTTATGGAGTTTCAAAGAGGTGTTCAAAATTATTCTTTTTGTATTTTTTCAAATTTATACTTTGAAATTTTTCCATTGACTTAAAACTTGAAATGTCAAACGGATTTTTGAACATGAAAGTTCAATTCATAATATAATTATTTTTAGTTCAAAGTTTTATTTAGAAAGGCACTCTACTATGCTCAAATGAGGTCTGAAATCCTAATTTTAATACAAAATTTCTTATTTCTAACTTAACTATGAGCTCCTATAACTTCTAGAATTAACATAGCCCACATGGGTTGGTCGACCTTCTACCACCATATGTGTATATAAAGAGCTTCTCTTCCGCCATTCTATCCACAAAATACGAATGATTCATGGAGTCTAATAATCTAGTGAATAAATTAAGTCTATGTTATTAGTTTGTTTTGGTCAATATTTGAAAGTTAATTAAAAAATAATAATATTTTTAATCATCTAAAAACTTATCATTCATCCAACATAATTTCATCCATTTTTTTTGTTGGTCATTATTTGAACTATTTTATTAAATCCATGGATAATTAAATAATAATTTTTTAGATTCAATGATATGGAAAAAAAATCCACGGTGGCAAAAGAGGAAGAGCTGTATGACGTGTATCTTTGTCTGAAATGACAACTGAGTTGACAGAATTCTATCAATTAAATGACCAAATCAAGTACTCTTAATCTACAGCACATTTGATAGAATTTTGTCAAATTTTATGTCAAATAGGATTTAGTTTCCCTTGTAGTGTTTTTTAGGAAACTACTTGAGTCAAAAGATGGACTTCATTTAATTCAAGGGGGAAAATTTTTATATAATACGTAGGGATATTATAGGGTCCATGAAATGCTACATACTCTAATATTTATAAATTAGGCTATGTGAAAACATCACGAAAACATCACGTAGTAGAAATTTTTATTAATAAGTTAGCCTTGACAGATAGGGGCAGTACACATTTTTCATAATACAATGAGTATAGATGTGGACAAATAGTATGGATGATAAAAATGGACACCATCAAGGAAATCTACAATAAAGGATTTTTGATTGAAATCATACCACAATAGTAACAATATATTTATCAAAGAAATTTAGTATAAATGTAAGACATTAACTACAAGTGACAAAAAATTTCACATTACACAAATGGAAGGTTTAAATTAGTGTGTTCAACAAATTGAAAACCATACAATACAAAGAGAGATAGAGTTTATAATCCATTTAACTTCAATTATTGAAGCCATATGTATTAAACACACTCATTTTGAATGGGATGTTGGTAGAATAGTCTGAGTGAGGATTTTGAAGTGTTAAGTAGTAAATTTATTATTGAAAATTGTCGCATGGTCAATGGAACTTGAATTGAATTTATTGTTGTTGGTTTCATGGTGTATACCCTATACAAGGATGTAATAGAGGGAAGGAATTTTTTTTGAAGAAGGATAAAGGCTAGAAAAAATTGGACACTTAAATTTTATACATAAAATAGCCTCATTTAAAAACCACATGAATGAATTTACCAAAAAGTCATAGGAGATTGGAAATACATTCTTCATAGCTTTTCATGTAGAAATATAGTCATCTTCAATATAATAATTAAAGTAAACAACACAACATCAAATACCCTTTTAACTAAAGTGTACACCTTAAAGTACAAGAATAATCTCCTTGAGACTTTCAACCATTTTTTGGTTGTATAATCATGTTTTAGTATAATTATGTAGAAAATAAGTTAAGTAATTTAAAAAAGAACCTTAGGATTTTTGGTAGCCAGTTGTTGCAAATTAGGTAGAGATTTTGTAAATACACAAAGATTGTGATAAAACAACCAAATTAGATGAAAATGATAAGTTCAACATCAACAAAAGAGTTGTAGGGTGCAAGGTAGTAGAATCTTATCTCTTTTCATTATATATTTTTTTATTAATATCTTTGTCCATCATCTTCATTCTTCTCTCGCTCTTCTTATGTGTTTGTTGGTATTTCATCTTTTTGAAATTCTTAAGCTTGAAAGAGAGGTTGAACACTTGTACTTGAAATAAAACTGGAATTGAACTTCTATTTTTTCATTTCCTTGCCATATCTTCTTCATCACTTGAGACAATATATTGAAATTTTCCAAAAATAAGCATCTTATTTTTGTGATTCTAGAAAGCTAAAGCAAGCTAGATTTAGAGGTTGGATGAAATTATGATGGTTACTTAAGTAAGCAACTATCTAATTCTACCATTCTTTAGGGACCTAATCTTTAGAATAAGATGTCTTCTATGATAATCCCTAAAACACTCTAAAATTTTGAAGAAAGGTGGAATTTGAGTTTCAAAAGGCCATCTTGAGCGTGTTTTAGAAAAAATATTAATAAAATATTAATATCTGACGTGGACGCCTTCTGGCCACGTCAGATTATAGTTCACAGAGAGTTCAGAGTCCGTGAACACCCCGTGAACTCGTAATCTCCCAGACCCCTGAAATCTCACGTAATGCACCAAAAATTCATTTTGACTTTTAAATATGATTAAGATTTTTTAACAATTTAATTAGAATTAACTATTAAATGAAGATTTAGCAAGAATTTTAGGAATGCATTTAGGTATACTTATAGGACTAAATTCATTTTGCTAAGATGACTTCTAACATCAAGTGTAAATATATTATAAGTGATTTGAAATAAACAAGCCATAATTTGTATTCTTATAAGATTAGGAATCTAGAACTAGGATATAGACACTACAAGGGAAACTGTACTATGAAAAATGTGCACTGCCCCTATTTGTCAAGGCTAACTTATTAACAAAAATTTCTACTACGTGATGTTTTCACATAGCCTAATTTATAAATATTAGAGTATGTAGCATTTCATGGACACTATAGTATCCCTACGTATTATATAAAAAAAATTCCCCTTGAATTAAATGAAGTCCATCTTTTGACTCAAGTAGTTTCCTAAAAAACACTACAAGGGAAACTGAATCCTATTTGACATAAAATTTGACAAAATTCTATCAAATGTGCTGTAGATTAAGAGTACTTGATTTGGACATTTAATTGATAGAATTCTATCAACTTGGCTGTCATTTCAGACAAAGATACACGTCATACAGCTCTTCCTCTGACTCTTTTGTCACTGTGGATTTTTTTCCATGTCATTGAATCTAAAAAATTATTACTTAATTATCCATGGATTTAATAAAATAGTTCAAATAATGGCCAACAAAAAAAATGGATAAAATTATGTTGGATGAATGATAAGTTTTTAGATGATTAAAAATATTATTATTATTTAATTAACTTTCAAATATTGACCAAAACAAACTAATAACGTAGAATTAATTTATTCACTAGATTATTAGACCCCATGAATCATTTGTATTTTGTGGATAGAATGGCGGAAGAGAAGCTCTTTATATACACATATGGTGGTAGAAGGTCAACCAACCCATGACAAGAATTTGACAGACACCACATTGACAGGGTGCCACCTTCCAAAAGTTGTGGTGGTCATTTTTGTTTCTAGAAGTCACTATCCTATCCAGTAAAAAGATGCAAACAACATGTTTTTATTAATCCCCCCCTTTTTGATTCTCAAAAATTGCAGACCATTGAGAAAAAAACTAAAATTGATCCCCTAAGTCATCGACTTGGTATACGGATACAAAAGAAGTACATGGATACATAATTTGAATATGGATACGCCAATATGCACTTAGAAGACTGTAATGTTTGGACAAAGTGTGCATCAAACCTAAAAGATGAGAATTTTAGAAGTGCCCTTTAATTCATCAAGTGACAAGTGTGAGGGGAAAATTAGAAGCGAAGGTGAATGGGTTCAGCAATGTGTGATCTTAACAAGTTGAAAATTTCACATTGTACATTTGTACATATGCTCCAATGTCATATATAATTTTTAGTGATTTTTGAGTTCATGGTCATTTAACTCTTAAAGTCCCATAATTTCATTGTCCCCTCGGAGGATAGTATGAATTTTGGCCAAGCTCCTACGGTCTCAATATTTGTCATGATTTTCTGATTTTTTTTGTAAAAATAGAAAAATACATTAGCTTTGAGGGAATATAATTCTTATTTCAAATTGGTGGTTAGTAGAAAAAATTATGGCACAATAAACCCAAATTTTAGTTCGGCAAGCAAAACCCCACCATCACCACGAAGACTTGAAATTAAAAAATTAAAAAATTAGTTTCTCGTAGATTGTATTTTTATCTATATGGGAAGCTTTGATTCATTCCATGTGGATTAGTAATTTGAAAGTTTGGACAATCTTGTTGTTTGGAGCAATCAAAGGAACTTTTTGAAAAAATAACTTGTAGAATTCATTTCTCAATTCAATTTTCACAATTTAAAAAAAAAAAAATTGCAAGGTTAAGATTTTTTGCTAGAACGATTTCACCATTGAGATCAACATTTTTTAATTCCATCTTGGAGCTATTAATGGTTTAGTTTTTCCTTCAATCTTGACTCTACCTCTATTAAGCAATTTTTTAATGAGTGAAAATTAAGTGTGTGATTTTTGAATTTTTGAATTAAGGATGTAAATCACCAGTTGGAAGGCTATTAATGGCACGAGGGAAGAATGTGGTCCATTAATTGACAATTGGCTTGCATCACAAATTACATACGGTGGTGTTACTAGAAGAAAAACGTGTCGGCTACAACTGGCATTATGCAACTAATTGTCCTATACAACTATCCTGCGATTATAATCTTCTCTATTAGCACCAAATCTAAGATAATTGTTTTATGTCATTGTTTTATAGCATTGATACATTGTACTAGTTGCAAAGCAATCAATCTGTAGTTGCAAAGAACGACTAGAAAACAGCTAGGAAAAGATTGCAATTATAAAATGACCATAGTTGTTTCTAGTCGTTTCCTAGTCGTTTCCTAGTTGTACACTAGTTGTTTCCTACACTACTATTCAACTTTTCTATTGATTCGGTTGCATAGTTTTGATTTACTTTTCTATTGATTTAGAGAGTAAATGGCCAATTTTATTAAAATGGAGCCATTTTGTTATTTGGGCACTTTTGATAGTTCAGACCACACAATCTGAATTGTATACTTGTCCTAGATTCTTGAAATATGTAAGAATTCTAGATTTTTTAGATTGCGCAGTCTAAAATCTATAACTATCCTAGATTTTTGAAATCTATAACTATCCTAGATGTTTGTAATCTAGACCAATCCCAAATGTCACTTTTGAATGTCACTATTTTAATGAAATTTGATTTGAAAATGGAGCATGGAATACCGCCATTTTAATGAAATTCACCATGTAATTTGTTGATTTGGATAGAAATCAATAGAAAACTGAACCAAATGAATGCAACCAAATCCAAAAAATCCCTAAATTTTCTAGTAGTGAAGCTAGTCATTTCTTAGTTGCTTTTAAATCGTACACTAGTTGTTTCTTAGCCATTTTCAAGTTGTTTCCTAGTTACTTCCAAAGTTCATTTTCATTTGTCTTATACCATATCAATTGTAAAGAGTACCATTAGATTGGACATATAAGACTTGTAAGTTGTTGTAGTCTATTGCAATGAATTTTTGTTGATAGAAATCTAAGATTTCTTCAATTTGTAGATTTCTATAGAGTACAAATTTCGACAATCTATAAAAATGAAAAAATATTTAAAATCCAAGAAATTTTATAATCTATAAATTGAGAGGTTTTCTAAACCAATGAAATCTATTAGATAGCAATATTTGAATTTTTGAAATCTAGGAAGAAGGTAGATCTGAAATTCTGAAATCTAGAAGAAAGTAGATTTGAAATTCTAAAATCTAGAAAAAGAAGAAGTTGTGAAATTCTAAAATTTAGAGAGAAAAAATTCTGAAACTCTAAAATCTAGAAAAAAAAAAGTTTTGAAATTCTAAAATCTAAGAAAAAGGTAGATATGATATTTTGAAATCTACAAAACCTACAAATTGCAATCCTTTGCAACTACAAAATTTCTAAATTATCACCAGTCACAAACCAATCACAAACCAGTTACAAACCAGTCACAAATGTCCTGTGCAATTGAAAAACAATTACATAGTGTAGTTGCAAAAAACCTCATTTTCTTCTAGTACGTGTGACAATTTCTTTACATCTTCACGGTTGTTCCACAACTTGCTACACTGAGGTATCTTTGCTAGCAAGACCATGAAGGGCAATTGTGTGAACCTAAAATACGTCAAAATTAGAATAGAATTGAGTGGATGAAGTTTAGAGGTCAAAGTGGATGGAAAATAGTCGACTTTATGCACAAGGAACAAAATTGTAGGAATAACAAGTAAAAAATATCCAAAGGCTAGAGGTTGAATTAGAAATTAGTCTTGGAATTAAATCTAGCAATAATCAGTAGATGAAGTTTAGGCGCTATTGGTAGCAAACTTCATCCATCAATATCTTTTGCTACAAAGGTTGGACAGATTAGCAATTGGTATTTTTGAAAATGACACAGAATACCCTATCACCTCTAGGGGCTTAAATAGGAAAGCATCCATTTTTCTTCCAAAACCACCACAATAGTTAGAGCCTAATTTAGTTATTAGGAACCTTGTAGCTAACTAATGTCTTTTTAGCAACCATAACCGATTAGGGAATAGAAAAGATCCATTGCTTGGAGGGCACAATGGATTGATGCTAGACACTTGTAGGTAGAGATAGAAACAAAAAATTGATTGTGATTGATTATTTACCAAGGGTGGATAAATAAGCACCCACAAACCTTGTAGAACAATTCTAAAGGTTTTCAAAAATATAAAGTACATAGAAATTGAACTTAAAACAAGTAAGATACGAGTAAATGAAGTTTAGGAGTTAGGATGGATGGAAGTATAGTAAAATTCATTCAAAAAGAAAAAGAATGGAAACTTAAAAAGTAGCAAAAATCTAGAGTTTTAAAATGAAATTAGAAGTTGATTTTGAATTGTAAGTTGAATGTAATTTACAAATGAAGTTTGAAGTTTGAAGTATCAATTAGTGATCAAACTTGATCCATGCATAACTTTCATTAAAAATGATTCATTGCTTGGAAGGCACAATGAACCACGCTTAGGCATCCAATTAGGAAATTTTTTCATGTAAACATTAGGAACCTAGTTGTATTCATTTAATACCAAAGGTGGGTATTAAATGCCCATCATATTGCACTTGCCTCTTTGATTGACATTTGTCTTCAAGTCCAGATGGACAATGTCCCATGTTGAAAACGGTAATGACTGCCCAACAAAATTATTGGCAATGGCAGGTAATTTTGTTGATGACATTTCAGCTTTGCCATAACAAAATAGTTATGTGTCCTTTACAAAATGTCAAATCTCCACATTTTGGCAAGATGAGGCCTCCTTTTGGAACATCTTCAACTTGCTAAATGGGGGTAAAAATTTGCAAAGACTTCGTGTAATGAAGCATACTTCCATCTCTAGTTTATATGAGTTTAGTCAAGTGAATATGACCTTCATTTTGAGGCGTGCCTATGCCATCTTGATGAGCAAGGGGGACATTGGGATTTGGGAGTGAATCTCCAAGCCTTGCAAGAGATGAGGTGTAAGGAATTGGGAGTCTTGAACAATCAAAGCGTTGTAGCGCTCTGCTCAGGACAAATTGGATGGCATGCCACATATGCTTGAAATTTTTGTAAGAAGAAGCATTCATAGGTCTAAAGAAAGCAAGGATCAAAATTGAGAGTCAAAAGTAATGACTCTTCAAAGTTGACAATGTCCCGGTCGCGTCTTGAGGTGTGGAACATGGGACCCAAAGTTTGAGAGGATTTCTTTGAGCCAAATAGGGCATGACACATATTGTTGAAAAACTAAAGAGGAAAGATTTCTAGAATGCTAAGGCTCATGAAGAAATGAATTATGTGCTAAAAGTCATGGACATCCAAAGAAGGTGGAGTCTCGAAGAACTACTCTCGAAGGGGACTCATACCTTTGGAGGTCCATAACTTCTTTAATACTTGTTGCATTTGAGTAAATGAGTAGTCCACGATGATCTACAAAAAGGAGCAATCACAAAATTGATTTCAAACTTTGGATTTGGAGTACGGAGCTAAAATATCCCAATGGGAAGATCGAGAGTCTTTGGAGGCCAGGGTGGCCTTCCAAGATGTGAGGTTCTTTGAGCCCCCCCTAGAATGAGAAAGGTTGTTGAATTCCATAGAGAGTACTATTAGATGGGATTTGGAGGTCTTGGAGGGTCTTCAGTTCCTAAGTTGCAGGGAACCAAGGTACGTTGTTGTTACAGTGCCCCTGTAGTAGTCTGACCTATTGTAACTGAACTTCGGCCACATCAAATTGAAAAAAAAATGAATTTTTTTTTCAACTTTTTATTTATTTGAAAACTTAAAAGTTTAAATTTAAAAAAATTCTAACAGTGAGGTGTTCTTTCACTGCATGAAAACAACAAGAAAAACAAGCCTCAAAAGTCCCTTCCTTTGCCCAAAATCACATCTAATGCTCTTCCTTCCTCCCTCTCAAATGGTGCTATGGTGAGCTATAGTGTTTACGGGTGGTGAAGTTGGTATTGGAGCCTCACCACCACTTGTGTATTATCATGGAATGCTTGTACATACACTCCTTGATATTGGTTGGATGTGTCCCACTTAGTGAGTTCATTTGGTGAGTCTTGAAGTAAAGTAGATTGGGCCTAGTGGGAGTTGGATACTATATAAAGGCAATTAGCACTATTGAACTAGTGAAGAGTAGTGCCACCACCAAGTACTTGGACAACAATGGAAGTTTTGCCCTATATCATCAAATGACATGCCTGGTGTCTGGTAGGAGTTAAGTGTTGAAAGTGGATAGTAAGGAGTCATGGAGGAATGGGAATCCCCGTAACTAGAGTTGAAACCTAATGTTGCATGTGGTGACATGTGTATTATTAGGAGATCATGACTCTTGGTGTCACTAGAAACTAAGTGCTACAAGAAGCATTTGGAAGTGAGCTTAAGGTGGTAAGTGTCAAAAAGAAGCGCAACATCATGACAAATGGATGGTGGTGGCATAAGATATTGAATCTTATCATCAACTTCTTTGAGCATATAGACACTACAAGAGCCCTTAGAAAATTCAATCGATTGTGGTTTGAAATCCTCTTTCCTTGCGAGTATCTCCATCATAAACATTTTCTCTCCATAGTAGAATCCACGGTCTACTTTGAAAAAAGACTTTAGCATATAGAAGTGTGTAGTACATGAGTTGCAAAATCAAATACAAGAACCTTATCCTCCTTTGCTAGTTCAAAGTAGCTTTAACATGATTGTATCAATCTACACAAAGTATGCAACGATATGCACAATCTATACACTGATTATTGCTAACATTGTATAGTGAATTGTACCGTAAAAACATATGTAGATCTAAATTTTTTAAGCATCCATTGCTCTAACAAGAAGAACACCTAAATCAAGGATCAAATTTGCATTGTAGTTTTTCTTAAGCCTCCAATGTGAATTGTTGTAGCTTAGTACTAGCTATTTGCAAAAAAGTTTGAGCTATGATGGTCTTTACAATGCCATGAAATTGATTGTATCAAATACAAAAGGGATTCCAATTTTGTTGCTCTATCTAGAATGCACAATGTGCACAAAATGAACTAAGTTTTGAAAGGACCTACTAACCGTATTGTAAAAACATTCTACTTAATAATTTCTTAAAGCTCATTATTTGAATTTTGTTCATACACTCTCTCAACTCAACTCTCCAATAGTAAAAAACTTTAAAATCAAAATTCTGAAATGCAAAAAATTTATGTTAAAAGGGTTTAAAGTCTATGACATATTAGAAAAATTTGCCAAAAAAATTGTTTCTTTTTTACCTTAGACACTAACATCTTATAATCTACATGAATAAAGGTTTGAAAATTCTTCCGTACATTATTATACTTGTCTTGTGCTAGATCTTACAATTGAATATGCAACAATAACAAGTTTTAATTTGTAAAATTTGTAGTTGAAATAGTAGTTTAATCCCTAAAGAACCAAGACCATTTTTTGTCAAAGCCACTGAAAACTGCCTGCGTTTATCAAATTTTTCAACAAAATGTTATTTTTGTAAATCTAACCATAGGATCTTGTACTATACTTGTAGATGAAGAAGTGGTAAAAATTTCGTCACATTTGACCATACGGATTGAAAGATATAGGCATTTCAAGTAAAAGTTTTTTGTTTCTTTTTCACTATGCCTGAGAACTTCAGCTGCCTTTGACCATTGATTGTGGTAAATTTTTCCACTATGGGTGCTGAATTAAAAAATTTATCATATATTAGATCATGTTAGAAATGTCTCAAAAAAAATTCAAGTAAAAAAAGACATGGAACATATCTAAATAAATCTTGCAATGCAACAATGTTGAAAAGTCTACAATGCCTCACATAAATTTTTGAGCAAATTCTCTACCACATAATTTTGAAACTCAAAAATCCAAAGGATGGATTGAAAGATATACCGCAGTATGCCTTTACAATCTCCAAAAAAAAATTTGAAAAAAAAAAAATTCTATTTCCTATGGAATTTAGAAGCACTAATTGAAGAAAATATGGAATATGACTTTGGGCATGACATGGAAAAAGGATCGGGGTCTATTCCCAGTATATTTCCACTTTGTTCCCCTCCCCACCCCTGCATTCCCCTCCCCACTCCCCGTCCTCTTCCCCACTTTATATTCCCCTCCCCACAACTCCATGCACCTTCCTATCTCCCTCAACATTTTGGCTCGCCTCCCTTTGCCCCTTACCCGCACACCTCCTTGTCCATCACAACATGCCCTTCTCCAAATTAAAAAAAGTCAAATGTGCCCGTGCTACCCCCTATGTGTAAATTGTTCAAGATTTGCGATAACTTTTGAATGAAAAAATCAATTGTCATGAGTTTTTATCCACGTTGCCCTTACAAAACTCTGTCTTTTCAAAAAAAATCATTGAATTTGAAAAAAAATTTAAATAATTATTTGTTGTTACATATATTTCTGAAACTGTAGAAAGTGGACTTAGCCTATAGATTATCTATGATAATGAATGAGTTCTAATGGAAGTTCACTATTACGTGAATTTAGGATTATGAGCACATGAGCCTAAAATACTATACACCTATGTTATAGGTGTCTATCATTATAGAAACTTTCCATGATTATAGGGTACCTATGTTATAAATACATGTATTAAAGGTGTTTATGCTATATGCATTTTCAATGGTTGTAGGATATCTACTTATACCTATGCTCAAGGTTTGTACACTCACATTTCCATACTTACACTTGCATAATGGCTGAGTTTTAATGTCCTTAATTCCACTGGAAATCTTCAAAGACAATTCATTTCAATAGTTTCTACATTTTAGTGTTTTTTTATTTATTTTTAATATATTAAGATCTACGTTTTGCAATTTTGATGGAGATTAGTTTTGAATGATTGATTTTGCACCAATGTATCAAAAAATTCAAGCACAATAGTAGATTAAACAATTGATCATGCATAATACAATATTTTTGAATGATTTCCAAAATGACTATAAAAATTGATATTTAGGGGTGGTGAGCTTTATATGTAATTATTTAAAAATACCAATATCATTTGAGTTAGATTTTTTCAAAATTCTTTTTTCTACAATTTACATATATAATTTTGAAAATTATTTATACAAATGTGATATAGCTCTTGGATGAAAAAAATTATCAATGATGTGATATTTAGGAAGTCACAAAAACATTATACATGCAAACAAATTGATCATTAATACAAAAATTTAATTTCTTCCATTTTGATATAAAAAAATTAACGAACAATATCACAAATCTTCTAAATGACTATTATTAATCCCTGAGGAGTTGGAGGTAGGCCAAAGTTTTGCAAACTTGTAAAGATGTACTATAAAATTCAACTTGAAAAAATAATTTAATCATGACTTGCAAACAAAAATTTAAAAATAGGACCTATATTACAATCATATGGTTAACTGTATTGCTATACCAACCAATTTTTTTCAATAAAATTTAAAATTAGTACTTAGAATTTCTTTCTTAAATTTATTTTAGATTGAATTTTTGTAATGTTCACAAAAAAATTTCCTTTCAACTTGTTCAAAATGTTAAGTTTTAATCAAGGTGATTATATTTTACTTATTTGTTCAATTAATTTGAAGGATCATAATTTGAACTTGGAAAAAGAACTTTTTGTAGTGAAAATGCATCAATCCTTTGAACTTGTTGAATATTTACTATGAAAAGTTTTAAGAATTTATTATCTAGTAAAGTCTCCAAAGTCCCATTGAAGGACTTTTCAAGGTTTGGGGCTTTGGACAAGTACCTATGATCCCAATCTATGGTAAAAATTTTAAACCTTTTTTCAAGATGAAAAAATTGATTAGCTTTCTAGTAATATATATTTATTTAAATTAGTGACTAGGAGCAAAAGTTATGCCGCAATAAGCCCAAAGCATGCAAGGGTAGGCAACAAAAATAAAACAAAAACTTGAAATAATTATTTTTAAATCTATTTCTTATAGATTTTTCTTTTTATGTAGACAAATTTGATTCATTCCATTTGGATAAGTAATGTGAAAGCTATGAAGCTTCTTATTTTGCAAGCAATCTTAGCAAATTCTTGAGAAAATAATTTGTTACATAAATTTTAACAATGACATAAAAGGAAGTTACAAACGATTAAGATTGCTTTCTAGAACAATCTCACCATTAGGATTAGTGTGTTTCAATTTCATCTTAGAGCTATCAACAATTTAGTTTTTCCTTCTATGTAATACCTACTTTGATTTTTAACATTTTTTAAAGAATGAAAATTAGAAGAAAAAAAAATTGCATTTTTTTCCCAAACTCTCACTCAACTCTTCTACATAGAAAATTTTTTAATTCACAATTATTAGTACAAAATTTTTTAATTAAGAGGACTCAAAGACTTATATATAATCTAATTAAGCTAGGAACAAAAACTCATTTTCTTCACTTCAAACACTTGTATCTTGTGATTGATTCAGTCAAAGTTTTTGAAATTCCTTCCAAACAATTTCATACTAGTGTAGTGCAAGATCCTACAATTAGATATGCAAAACAAACATTTAAATTTTTTATTGTTTCTATTGAAATGGTAGTTTTGAAAGATTTTTGACCAAACTTGGGACTTTAGGGTTTCATGTTGAACAAATACTAAAGAAATAACACAAAAATCTACAAACATTTAAATGGATGGAAAGATCTAGATTTTCTATGCTTGAGGATATGTTTGCATATCCAATATACTAAAGAAATATGTTGTGTAAAACTTGACAACATGGTCCTTAAAAAATTTATGAAAATTAGAATGTTTCTACAATTCAACAAACACTACCTCAATATCCCATTCTCCCAACATGAAAAAAAGAGAAAAAAAGAAAATCTAAAAGCATTGAAATTTACATTATTTTGTGTTGATATAAAAAAACCAAAGTGTAATCTTTAAAATATATTAAATGAATGGAACACTAGCTTTTGTTTTTGTTTACATTCTTGAAGAAAATCCAAAATTTATATTTCCATACCAAAGTATCAAAAATGAGAAGTATATGGAAGGATTCATATTAATAAAATTGTATCTTGGACAATTCAAGAGTATCATTGGTGATGATAGTGTAAAAAAACCTCGTGACTCTAAAATCCAACCTCATTGTAGCTCTTTATTGCCAAGCAAATCAATTGCCCATTCTTAAAATCATAACTCCATTGAATGAAATCTTACTAGTAAGTAGTGATCGACTAAATGAAGGGATCCTATTTTACATCAATAAGCTTTTTAGAATTAACAACAACTCTCCCCAAACTCTCCCCATTAGTTTAAAATAAGAATTGGAACCTCTATCAAATTAGATTGTGAAGGACTAGCTCTCATTTGAAATCATCTTAACAAATGAATTTTTAAATTCTAAAAGCATTGTCTTTTAATGCATTTTATCGATTGTTCAAAATTGCAAGTTATGAATTATACCTACAAGAGATACACACATTCTTCTACAATATCAGTCCCTAAAGACACTCTTGATATTGCACTTATAATATTAAAGAGACGTCTTTTGTTCCCAATGCAAGATGTTTTGAACTTCCCACGTTCCCTATATTGGAAAGGTCAATGCCTTTGGATTGGGGTTAAAAAAGAAAGGGAAAAAAATCAAAGGCAAAGTACTTCTCATGAGATTTGAGAAATATGATGATAAAAAATGGTGAATGCAATGTTGATTTATCTTCGTAAATCTTAGAATATGATATTATAAATATGAAAGTATAATTATTTATACAATATTAGAAAAAAAATTAGCAATTTTTTTGATAAAATTAGTACAAAATCATTAAATTTTAATTTTATCCATGAAGCTTACAAAACTTTTGAATTTTAGGAAAAATACTGCAATTCTTACAAGACAAGATGAAATCTTGAAACGCACCACATCGGTAGAAGCAATTTTAGATGAGGAACTTCCTTGCAAGAAGAAATATAATGTACTTTCCGATGATGTCAATGAATTTATGCAAAAACAAATTTGCAAATGTGCAGCTGAAACTATCGGCGGCACACTCCAATGCCAATATGGATGTTCGTGTAATTATTGGAGAAAAACTTGCAGTCTTGATTGTGGTTGCGAAGGAATGTGCATTCCCAATACATTTCTTCACCTGCCGGATCTTGAAGTTCGAATTGGAATTGCTGGAGATGAACTCTACACCGAGGAAGATATTGATTCGGGACAATTGGCATTTGTGTTCACTGGGGAAATGACATCACTAAAAAAATATGTTAAAAGTATAAAAGACAAACAAATTGATTTATACTCAATAACTGGAAGATGGAAAGGAGGAGGACTATATAATATTGGCAAAGATGGTGTTCCTACTTTTGTTATTAACACTTACAAAGAAGAAGCTGGATTTGCAAATCATAGCTGTGATCCAAATTTAGAAGTATTTGAAATGTTAGCATTGATTTTATCATTTGCTTCATCAATAATAGTTTCAACATGTGTCAAAGTCAAGAAGTGGTGATTGACTGTACATATACCTACAATCAAATCATATTCATCTTACAAATTGAACATCAAATTCAAATTGGAATGTTTTTGTCCTTTTAAACTATTGAAAGCATACAATTTGGGATGTCATTTTGACCTAATGCACAACACTGCAATTTTAGAATGAAAAGAATAGCAAATGACATCACAAGTAATTATATTCAACACCAATTTAAAATGCAATCATTGTAAATAAATAATATAGTGTAAAAATGATAGAAATGTAATCAAAAGTGGTTTGAGTTTTAAAATTTTGTTGCCTTAAATTTATGATCTAAATTCATACTAATTATAGTGTAGATGGCAAAATGGAAAGCTCTACATTGTTGGAAAAACAACAAAATATTGTTTTGCAAGTGATTGTTTAACATATGATTATAAGTAAGTAATATCAAAGTTCAAATAAATTTCATTTCATTAATAATTAAATAAATCATTTTTATATTTGTTATTTTATTTATAGTATTTTAAAAAATTATAATTAATATAATATTAAAATCCTAACAATTTAAGTAGATTTTATTTTGATATATGTAATAAATTTTTCATGCAAATAAATCTTGTAGGTGGGAATGGCCTGATGATGCAAAATATTCAGAAATTTGTTTATGTGGATCACAAAATTGTCGTGCATTTGTTGCAAAAGTTTCTTCTATTGTAATGAAACGGAGTATTCGACGTTATGAAACTATATTAAATGAAATGGAAACCCACAACATTTATGAAACACAAAGAATAGATAGATTACAATTGGCTTTACACACGAATTTACCACTCACAACTAAAGAAAAAATAGATGTAGAACATTTAAAACAAGATAGTGAAGAACTTCGCCTTACTAAACGCAAAGCAATATATTTAAAAAAAAGCATTTTATTGGCAAAAGCTAAGCTTGCAGAGATTGAAGTTATTGAAAATGCAAATAAAGAAGTTCTCTCTGATGAAGCTGATTATTCATCATATCAAAGATTATCTGAAGAATTTGGTACTAAAGTAGAGGTGGATCACCCTCATGCCCAGAGCTTTGAGAATGCAAAGTCCAAATATGATGAATTCGCATGTTCATCTCCTAGTGATCTTGTACTACCAAACTCCGATGATGAAGTAGACTGTCATACCCATAGTTCCAAAAGCAACAAAACAAAATTCACTGGATCTGTATGTCAATCCTCTAATAAAAAAGAACGAGATTCTATAGCTTCAAGAGCATCAACATCATGTTCACATGCAAGTGCTTTAAGTAGAAACTCTTTAAGGAAAAAAAATGTTACATCTATGGAAAATCCAAACCAACATTGTGTTTCTGAATCTAGAATCACTCAAGCACTAAAGAATGATGGTTTACCCCTCTCTGTGAGAATTCCTCTTCCCCTAAAAGACAATGATGATTGTGTTTTAATGGGAGTTCAAGACGTTGATAAATTACTCACAGAATCTAAATTAAGACTTGAAAGTTCAAAAAGTAATCATTCAATTTTAAAAATGCCAAAGTGCGCAAATTCATCATGCTTTTATCCACCTCAATCAACAAGTAGTAAAAGTGAATCAATTAATACTCCATATCTAAATCAATATGATTCAGCTATGAAAATAAGTTATACAAGTGAAGTGGATGAAAAAATGAATGAACTTGATCCTACTGAAATTGTTGGAATTAAAAAGGTATTATTAAAAACATATAAAATTGAATCTTTTTAATTTTTTGATTTTTTAATTTATCATTATTATATAATTTGAGATTTTATAGAATAATTTTCTTTTTCTTTTTTTCTTCTTAAAGGCCAAAAAAGAAAAAAGAAAAGTTGCAACATCCAAAATAACAAACTTTGAAGACCAAATTAAAAACGCTAAAGATTGGGGAGAAGGTTTATTTACCCAAGATGAAATTAATCGAATTTTTGGTTGGACTGAGGGCACAATACATGCACGAGGTGAGGGTAGTCAAGTTCAACCATGGCCCAAAACAAAAGAATGGGCTTTTTGGTTACATAAAAATTTCCGGCATCCCACACCTATTGAACTTCAAAATCACAAAAAGACATGGGTTGGAATGAGTACCAATACTCTTCGAGCAAGTGATTCTGGCAAAGCAACTACTTCAAGAACACTACCATTAGTAAGAGATGTAAAAATATTGTTAAGTGATGTTTTGACATTTGTGCCTTTTAAATTTAGTGGATTTAATCTTGTTGAATCAACAAAATTAGGTAATATATGGTGTATTGTATGGAACAAAATTGGTGAACCTTTACCAGGAAATCCAACATTTCGAACATCTGGATAATGAAAATCTTGCATTACATAACTTTAGTATGCAATTAAATAATAATAGAAATTTAAATTAATATTAGAATAAATTAACATAAAATTTAAATTAAATTTTCATACAAAATTATATCCAATTGTATATTCAAGTATACATCAAAATCTAAATTCCTAATTAAATACAAAAATCATATATACAATTTAATAATCCCTAAAGTTTTGAAGTATTTTAATGCCTCAAAATACTAAAACTATTCTTTTCTAAAGCAAGACTAAAATCTTCACCTCCCTTTTAATTCTTTAATGAATGCAATCAAAAGAAGTTTAAGTCGACTTGCTCAAATACATCCTAGTAAAATTGTAGAGTAAAAATTCCTATTGATTGCAAGATTATAGTACCTAAAAAATCTAGGCATCACAAAATCAAAAATCCCTATAGTCATGATGTCCTAGTAAGCAGAAAACATTCATTGTTTTTGTTCTTATTTGAAAACCTTAAAAATTGAGTTAAATAAATGACTTAAGTCCAAGAAGATAAGTGGAGCCTTTCAAGAGAAGTTGTCAAAAACTACCATTTTTTGGTGCATAATTAAATTTTTTTTTTTTTGTAACTTCAACTATCTATACATGAGTATATTAGACCATTTGAGTAATTTCTATAAAAAATTCAATCCATTTGCCCTTGTGGATTGTAACATTTGAAGTTTGAAAAAGAAAATCTTTTCATCCTTGCCAAACAGGGTCAACACACTTTAAGACCTCTTGGAGTGAGAGTTTTGCTCTACTCAAAATTGAACCTTTGTAATATTGAATAACACATTCTGTTTAGTGCCTAGATGCAAAATTAAAAGAGGAAAAGGGATCTACCTTACTCTGAATCACGTTGCAATAGAAGAAAGTCAAAAAAATCTGCAATGCACTAGCCATATTTGATGATTTCTTAAACACAAGGGAATTATTTTTTGAAAATCCAAATGATGAAAATATAAAACCAAACATATAGTATATGTGGAAAATTCAAAATGCATACATTGCAACTTTGCTCAATTGTAGGGTTTGATGTTAAGAGAATTTTTTTTCAAATTATCCATCAAGGTCAATAAATTTTGACCCCTCTTGCAATAAGATTTTTAGAATACATGTATTTTTTTGAGGAAAATTCCATACTATATATCAAATTAGTTTCATGCATGCCAAATTCAAAATAAATGAGTTTATAACAATCTACTTGAGATGCTTAGATTTTTTGGATAGCATAAATTTTCACCAAAATATCCATTTATATGAATCCCCCTTCAAAGGTGGAATATGCATTTTGTATCAAAAAATTTGAACCACTAGCCGAACATACCTCAACATTTAATTGTCCATTCAACGAACAATTGTTTCTTTGGATTAAAATTTTAATATATGAAGTCATTAAAATCTACCCAAGTTTTAAAAAAAACCCGCCTTCTCATTGATACTTTAGGATTTGACATTTTAATTCTTAAAATCTTTTTTCTCAAGACATTGTTTCAAAAATGCCAGAAAAATTAAAGAATAAATCAAGCTAGAAATTTTCTAATATACATTGGTCACGATAATATACATGTTCATTATTACATAAATAAAATAAAATAATCAAAACATTTCATCAATTTTAATGTATATTTGGAAATTCAATATCCCAAACAAAGAGTTTCTATGAGGGATATTCAACTATATGCATTTTATATAACACAATTTTTTTTTTAAATGCTATTATTTGAAAAAACTACAATACCATTAAGATACAACTTGTCATCTTCATACACTAGCTCTTAGCAAACAATGGTAATAAAAGATAACAACTCCATTTTATACAATAAAGATGCCTATTACACTCCATGATGCATGTTTTGAGATTGTTGATTTGAAAGTTAGTTATTTAGTACTACTTTGTTTAGTGAAGGATGTTTGAGATGTTTGCATTGCGTTGGCTGGTCTATATGCGTAATTTTGATTCTGTCTCAAATGCTTTGAGTGTAGGTTTTTGCGGAAAAAAGACCGTTATCAATTTTTAACACCTTGCCATTTCCAAGTTCATCTTGTGTTGCAAAAGGGCATAGTATTAGGAGCCACACCTTTGTTGTGACTAAGATGGCCCACTTTGCATATATGGTTGTCATGAAGGAAAACGGTGAGGGTGTACCTATAATTTTTCTAGTAGAATCTGATGGAGTTGCGATTGTGTCGTCATTGAGGTTAAGTCTTAGGTTTCAACTCAAACTTGATTCTATTCATGTAGATGAAGACATTTTTGATTCCCAGTCAAAAAACCTTACTCACAAAGTCACACTATCAGACAATTACCATCTTTAGTTGGAGAGAATACATTGTGGAAACTAAAGCCCGAAAGGTATTGGGCTTACAAAGTTTCTAATGCAATTGAGTCCAATTCAAAAGACATTGGAACTTTACCTTAGTCTTTGTCATCCTTGTATCAAATTGCCCCCTTGAATCCTATCAAACTTGGACCTCTATCCAACATTGTCACCATCTTGAATACTAGTTTGGAAGCTAAGTCCCCGGAACCACCCTTGAATTTGGGAACTCCCTCTTTCGTGTCTAATGTGCCTAACCATCTTGCATATAAATTCGTATTTATACCTAATACAAGTGGCTCTTATGGGTCCAAAGCATTAGACATTGATAGCTTGAGACAATTGCGTAATTTGAAAGGCTGCAAGAACATCCTATCCAAACTCAACTATGATAATATTGAAATTAACAAAGTGACAATGTTGCCTCTATCTTCTATGGCAATGTTATATTTGAGTTGCCTACAACTCATACCAGTGGTACCTCAACGCAAGCAAAACATATGTCCGGAATGGATAAGCAAACGATAGACATGTCTAGTCGAAGACAACCACTACATATATTGTGAACCAAATGGGTTTGTTATTCTGTAAATCAATTTGCCTAGAATATCTTTGTTGTGTGAACTCTAAATGAAAGTTTCTAACTTGTGTTCATAGAACCAAGGAAGTCAATGAATCAGAATGGGAAGGTTTGTCACCTACAGTGCTCAATGTTGGACAACCACATCTACTTGTTTCAACGCTTGTTTGCAAAATTTGCAAAGAACCTCTTACTTATATAGCTCGTTATTGTATGCAAGTATATTACATCGTAGGAAACTACTTTGTGAATAGGGTAATCATTCATCTTGGACGTCACGAGCATCTTGTCAAACATGGAGAACTAAGAGATATGCAGGAGAGAATCCAAAGTCTAATTGGAGAGCAATTGGAGCGAATACCATTGGCGACAAATTCTGTCATTGCTATTGAGGCTATGAAAGGACTTCTAGGAGGTCTACTTTAATGTTTGGACAAAGAGCACACAAAGACATTGGACTTTGACAAATTGGTTCTGGTATAGGGATAAATGCAAATACTTGAGCTCCCCAAGTATACAAAACAAGGTAACTTCTTTCAAGTATTTGAGGAAATTTGGAGTGATTGATAGTATTACAAAGTTAAGAGGATCCAGTGCATGGGCATTTGTGCAAGAAAATAAATTTCCAGGGCAAAGGACATCTCAAGATAAGGTTTTTGTTTTCAAAATGTCCGAAGTAGATCCGAAGAGTGGAGTTGATTTAGTGAAACGGATGCAGATGGGAAGGGACTTCTATGAAGCTTGGATAATGTTAGATTTTGTAAGTGTGTTAAAGAGTGGATGACCTTGGCTTACCACGTCTACGACTCTCTATATTGCATTATAAGAAACCCGTGTTTTTTGGATGTTAGCAACAAACAAGGATGTTTTTCAAAACACAAGCACAAAGATGGGATTGCACCTATAGGAGGTAGGATTGAGTTGGATGTTTCAAAAACATTTGGATGTCACACGTGGAACAAGTTGATGTCCTATGTAATGGTGATGTTCTAAAAGACATTAAAAAAACGTAGTTGTGTTTTGTACAACGTCCAAAAAAACATAAAAATGCCACATTGGCAAGAGTTTTTGGTTTAACTTTGGATAAATTAGAGAAAGTTACTATGAATTAAGGTAAAACCTTGACCGAATGTTAAATGTAGAGGAAGGGCAACTTGGCAAGTTTTAAAGAAAAAAATATATATTTTAAAAAAACTAAGAAATTTAAAAAGTGCCAATTGATGTGGCATTTGATTGACATGGCATCCAACAAGGATGAGGTGGCATGCCACATCAGCATACTTGAACGCCATTTGAAAATTTGAATAGTGTTTTTTTAGACATAAACTGAGACATCAATTGAAACGTCAACTGAGAAGTCTAAATGTTTTTGGGGATATCAATTGAGATGTCAATTAAGATGTCAAGTTTGACAACTTTGTATAATTTTGAAAATTTACATATCCCATATGGTTTGTCATGCCTCCTACTGCCATATTTATATAAATAGTATGTCTTTTTATGTCTATTTAGACACAATAATTGGCTTTTAAGTCATGTAGCGTAAATATGGCATATTGTATATGGTGTATTTTGTACAATGTATGGTGTATTACATATGGGCTATTTTGTATGGTGTATGTCAAAGTTGATATTGCAAAATGTTTGGATGTCAAAGTTGACATCTCAAAAAATGTCTTAAAAGACATCTAAATAGATGTCGCCAAAAACAATATCAAAATTCTTTTTGAAGTCTAAGTTGATGTTGCTCAAAACAATATTAATCTTTTCAGGCAATGTGACATTAGATGCGATGTTAGCTACCACATCATCTCTGGGTTGGGTTAAAAAAATCCCATATGGCGCTGCCAACCCACATGGCGCTTATATGGAGGTGATGTGAATGCCACATGGCACAATTTCTCCAAGTTTTTGGTCCATGTCTATCACAATGTTGTTGTGAAAATATGGCATGTTCTGCTTGCTTTTACCATGTTCTTAGCATGTCAATGTTGACGGATTTTTTTAGACATTGACGGAGGTATGTCTAACATTAGAAAAATCATACCTTCATGTTTTTCAACTTGTTGCAGAAAACAAGGTTTTCTTATAGTATTGTTGTATTATGACAATTGTATGTTGTGATATGTAATCTAAGGATTGCGCTACTCAAGTTCTTTTCTTGAAGAACTTGAATTCAATTTTAGATCGAAATGGTGTACCAAAGACTCAATTCTAGGGCTTCATGGCGGATAGTGCACAAGCCAATTGGAATGTTGAAAGGAGGTTTATGGACAAAGAAACATTTCCGAACCAATGCCTAACATGGAAAGGAGTTACCTCTTTCATTGGACCTAGTTGATGGAGAAGTATATAAAAGAGGACATTTGTGGAGACTTACAAGATCAGCATTGTTTATTATGCAAGCAATACAAAAATGCAACTTCAACGGAACAATCAGAAGAGCGATACCTAGCTATTAGAGCACGGTGGTTGTCATCAAGTGCCGCAATAAAGAAAGGGTTGCGCCGATTACTTAGAGCTTTGGTTTTCGTTTTGACATTTTTGTTATTGCCAATGGGGAGGCTTTATGCAACTTGTAAGTTTCTTGCCTACTTTAGTAGCTTTTGCTATCACCTCTAAGTACTTCATATGTCCATGGATTTGTCATTTTCCTTCATTTGCAGTATCCCAAGTTCTTTTCTCAATAGCATATCATTGGGGTTAAATGTTTCTTATGTTGGGTATTGGTACATGATTTCAGCACCTATGAAAGTCCTATCGGAGCGGAGATGTCTATCCCCAATTATCACTTACGCACTATTGTAGATACTAGTTAATAGAATTCGTACACGAATCCAAAGTTTCAGGGGCATAGTTCCATTTGGAATGCAACTTTAAATGTTTCAATTTGACTTTTTGTATGCTTTTTTCTGACTTCATAGTGCTCTGAAGCGTCGCCATTATCCTAAAACTAATTTTAGTAATGTATCTTCATGATTCCAGGATCTTATTTTGTTTGAAAAAGCAAAAATGCCATTGTGCAACCTTGCCGAAACTGTGTACAACAAGTGGCTTCAACAATCTGGAATTCATGGAAATGATTTAAATATGGCCATTGTAGACGATTTTGTTAGAGCCTTCATGCAAATGGTAAAGTATTACCAGTATTTGAAGGAAAATCAAGGAAGAACCAGGCCGGGGAAGGAAGAGCACTTGCTTTGAGTTGCACAACGTTCAATAGAGAGAATTGGGAACCTTAAGTCTCTCTCTAAAGCTAATTCCAATATGCCATCAACTGAAGAATTTTTAATTGAGAATTGCATCTCAAAGGTCAATAAGTGTTTGGATCGCAGAAGAAAAAGGTTGATATACCCCTTGGCTACGATTTTGATTCACATAGGCTTCATAAAGTGAATTTTTCCCATCCACGCATCCAAATAAGATCTGGAAGAGCGATAAGAAGAGCAAATGATTTGAATCCAATTTTAGAAGAGGTTGCAATACTTGTATATGTGGCAGTCTACTCACCAATGTCAATTGAGGAAAATCTCAGAAGAACCAGTAATCTTAAGTACACTCATGTGTCAACAATTCAAAAAAGCATGTGTGTTGAGACACAATGGCACATTGCCTGACTTGCCAAAACATCAGCAAAGGCATGTTTTGCACTTCAAGCCATTACAAAGAAGAAGTGCACAACTTAAATCATCCAAAACAACATTGTGATACAGGTATGATGGTGAATTACATGAAGAATCAAAATGATTGCAAGCAATTTTTTTTGGCAACGATAACATTGAATGTTGTGTGAAGGAAACACAACGCAAGTGGGTGTTATCAGTTCCACCTATGCCAGCCATTTGGACGGTCAAAATGAGCACAAAACTTTTGAAAGTTGAGATTCTAGTACTCGAGTCAGCCGGTTTTATGCTTCCACAATGGCAAGTTATTTCACCTTGACAATTGTTTTGCGGAGAAGTAAGCATAGAAGTGTTGTGTGCCTATCCTATTCCATTGTCACCCGATGAGCAACCCTCAAATGAATTTGAGCAAGCAAAGTTGTTTACAGGAATCCAAAAGCACCAACAACAAAGCATCAAAACTACTATGCTTCGGCACTCACTTTGAATGCTCGCATTCATAGAGTGACAATGGTGCCCCATTCAGGATTTGATTGCATTGTTTCATTGAATTCAGGAGTACAACC
Organism: Rhytidiadelphus loreus; assembly: GCA_947034895.1. Taxonomy (NCBI): domain Eukaryota; kingdom Viridiplantae; phylum Streptophyta; class Bryopsida; order Hypnales; family Hylocomiaceae; genus Rhytidiadelphus; species Rhytidiadelphus loreus. The sequence continues at coordinate 46,275,024 of OX344761.1, read as the reverse complement.
TCAGAATGAAAATTATATACTCACAATTTTGTTTTTTTTGAAGTGCATCTATCCAAATTTCAAAGAAATAAAGTTGAGTTGCTTGGGTAAGTGTAGAAGTTGGGCTAATTGTAAGCATCTATCACTATAAAAAAATTGTATTTATGTAGATATGGAGATCTTGACATCCACGCATCTTTGCTGAGTGACGTTTTCCTACATCTGCATAGACATGTAAAAAATCACATCATGCACAAACTTGCCAAAAACATCGAAAATTTGGATGGACATTATATATTTTCCACCAAACATCCCCCAAAACATGGGTCAACGGGGGCCTAAAAGGTCGCTATGTGGTTGCCACCTAAGTGCCATGCATGCATAGGAAGCCATATAGGAATTTTTTTCATCCATTCTTGTCCATGACGTGGCATCCAGTAAGAATGATGTGGCATGCCATGTCAACACATTTTTCTGTAGTCTAAGAAATTTAATACTGTTTTTGAAGACATCAACTTAGATGTCATTGTAGATAATTAGACATCTATTGAGATGTCAACTTAAACATCTAAATGCTCTGAGATGTCATTGTAGATGTCCTCACTTCACTATGAATATTTCTTGCAACGTCCAATATGATTTAGAAGAACAAATTGATGTCACATTTGACATTCATGTGGTTGAATGCAATATTCGGCATGATGTCAATATGGACAATTATACAAGTCCTATATAATGTACATCTATATTTCATAATATACAATACAACATTTCATATATAGTTTACTATACATTGTATACCATATACAATACATAATACACCATACAAAATACATTATACTAAAAATTATGTCACATAAATCCAAATGTATTTCATAATGTTCAATACAACATGTCATACATAGTACACCATATACAATACAAAATACACCATATAAAATATGCCAAACAAAATACACCATATTTGGATATTACAACACATGGCTTCAAAAAAGCCACTTGATGTGATTATATGGAGAGAAGAAGATGACCTCTTTATACAAGAGAGGTGGTGGAAAGTTAGACAAATCAAAATACATGTTGATGTCTCCTATGATGTTGGTATCAACACTAGTATATAAATAAATGTTGTAGGTGTCAACGCTAGTATATCTTTGCAAATGTAGACACTGATCAAAAAGCATCAGTGTAGACATCTATAGTTCTCATATATATGGTTTTAAGGCATTGCATACAATTGTTTAAACTAGTTCTCTAAATGATACCAAGTGGTGTGTCATGCAAGGAATACATCTTGACAAAGGCCTAAAGATAGAAGGGATGTGAAGCTTTTTGTCTATAGTCAAGGCATTTGCAACCACAAAGAGTTATTAATTATCCATCCTAAGTAAGATTCTTACCTTTTGCGGAGTGGTTGACATTTGTGAGAAAGAAAACTGAACATTTTGAAAAGTTGTGTGCCGAACAGAGGTTAGGGATCATGGAAGGCACTTCACTCTACTCAAACCACTCCAAACATGGTTCAATTGCAAAATGATAGGGACTTTGATGGACTATAACCAATACAACAAGTTGAGGACCCAATGCGGCATCCCATGGATGAAAATAGAGCCTATTTTGTCATTATAGGCGACAATTCAATTCTTGAGGTTGAAGCTTGATACATCCACGTCCTTTGCATATATGTGTGATAGCTTGCAAATGTTATGTAGAACATCTGAAGGATAGAGCAACTTGTCTACCTCTATATCTCCTACATGGAACTGTTGTCTTGAAAACATTCATCGGATGACAAAAGTAGTAATTGTCAATGTTAGGTGTAATGTGTATGTGATGTCATTTAAATGTGGAGAATTGCTCATATGAAAATGTGACTATCATTTTTTGAATTGCCTTAGGTGAATTCAACGCAAGACCTTCTTATTAGTAATCAAAATGCAATAAATTGCACCATTTGTTAGCACAAAATGCATAGTTTACCTTGTTTGGATTTGTTATCCAGATCCATGTTAATTTTTTTGGGTGCATCCATGTCCATTGTCATACATCAAAGAAGAAATTAGGTTCACAAAATCTTCACAAGATACATACAATGAATATGGTCGTTTCTAGTATTTGTCAACTTGCATGGCATGTTGTGAGCCCCAAATTTGTCACTTGGAACTCATAGGTTTCTTTTTTTAGTTTGTTGCAAATTAAGGCATAATATTATACAAAAAGCCCAAAAAAGAGTATAGAACCAAAATAGGTATGTCGCGTACTAATATAGCTTTTGATCATAAATAGCCGTTTATCTTTAGAATACCTACAAATCCCACTTGTATATAGGTTAGAACCATAAAGTAGTGGAAAACAACAGGGTTACATGAAATTTACCCGGAATAGCTTGAATCCAGTGCATGTGACCATGCTTGGCTAAATTGGTCCCAAGAGAGTTAGGGAGATCCTTACGTAAATCTCCAAAGATAGGTTCTAATTTCCCTATTCCATCGACGAAATATTAGGAACCCCACTTGTTAGCATGCATGTGTCACTTTTCCAAGACAGGCCACAGGGAGGAATCCATGGCCGCCAGATAGTACTCTTGGATCAGAAACATGTTCAGGAGTCCACGGCAAAATCAATTCTCCAAGATTCCCTCACGTGTGAAGGATTCCCTGATTGTCGATAATTCAAGAAAAATTGGTTTTTACCTCACCACCGCTCATGCGCAAGATTGACTCAAGACTTGGCACGTGGCTTGGGAGATTCTATAAGAGGTTCCCCCAAAAGTCTTGGTTTTTTCTGATCTCCAAAGGATCTTTTTTTGAGCGATCAATTGCCAAAAGTCCCGACGAAAAATTCATATAAATTACCTAGGCTGCAGTAAAATCTCACTAAGAATTAGATTAGCATCTTTTATGTTAATAATGCGCCCCGACAAATTTCACGGTGTTTCGATAGCGGGAGGCAGTCGAATCATCAACATTCTCCCAATTATTAATTACGACAAGATCTTTGTGGAGTTGACTAGCGTCTCGGAAGCGCACAAAGTCGGAACAAAGTCATCAAGGGGTATTTTCTTACTCCCTAGGACCCTCCCGACAACCCTAGCTAGTTATCCAAGTCAGAAGAAGTAAACTCCAAAAATTAGTTTTTTACCCTTTTACTGATTTTAGTTGGTGCTAGTTTTCAATGGTTTTTTTGCAATGGGAACAAGGGATGAAGACTCTTTTAGACTAAAAATGGCCTTTTGAAGTCAATGGCACAATCTGTTTGGCATTTGGAGCTTTTCTCCAAAAGTTTGAGCATCACAGCAGTAGAGTAGAAAATTAGAAGTAATTTAAGTTTTCCCAGATAGTTAAAGTTGACTTTTGAGGAAGCTTGGAGTGCACTGCAAGTCTCCAAGATTTGTTGGGAAAGTACTGCAAGCTTGCTTGGGGAACACTCCAAGGCCTTGAGAGACTATAAAAGAGGGCCTTTTTTTCTCTCACTTCACCCCTTCAAATGTTGTCAGGTCCGTTGGAGGCCCTTTTTAGAGAGACTTTGGATTGGCACCAAAGCTCTCACATATCTTGGTAGTTGGATCCTGAGGATCTAACTTATGTTAGTGGTTTTGGCATTGTAGCCAAGAATCTTTGCAACTGGTATTTCAAAAGCCTTTCGTGTTTTTTTTTTATGTTCTTACATTTGATTTTGGTGCTTAGAGCTTGCTTGGATCCCACTTTTGAGAGGTGAACTCTCTCCCTCCATTGTAGTGATTTGGTGGTGTGTTCTTGCTTGTTTGTGTTTCGCTTTTGAGAAGTGGCTTCTTTACCTCCATTGTGGTGATTTGATGGTGTGTTTTTACTTCTTTGGGTTCCGCTTTTGAGAGGTGGCCTTTTTACTTACATTGTGGTGATTGGATGATGTGTTTTTTGAGCGAATTGGGGAAGGTTGTACTACCACTGGAGATACCCCCCACCGTACCTTGGCAATGCCGCTTTGAAGGGCCTCTAGTGCTTGATGTGAGTGAGGTCATTATTTGGTTGTGGCTAGTAGGGTTAACTAAACCGTGTTCTTGTTGAGGGTGTAAGGTGGTAGTTGAAGGCGTCAAAGGGTAGACTTTTCTTTTCATTTAGACTTTGTAGGTGTCAATTGTTAGTCAAGACCGAGAGCTAGGTACCATTAGGACTAAAGTCAGGTTGGATTTGATTAGATAATCTTAGAGTAGACCCTGAGAAATTTCCAAAGACATAAGACACGTAGGAATCGGAGTTAGGACGCCCAAGATAATGATGGTTGAAGTTTAGAGCCCAAAACGGATGAAACTTGAAAGTGTTCATCCAACCAAGTTGAAACTTAGGATCTAGCTAAAACATAGGAAGTCAGGTCCGGAGGTTAAATTTCGCCTTCAATTGGAATTAGGAGCCTATAGAAAACTATGGATGAAGTTTGATAGCCAAGCGGCCAAAATTTCATCCGCTCATAGCGGTTCACCAGAGAGTCCAAATTGAACGAGTATTAGGTTTTTAGAAATGGCATGAGATAAGCTACCATCTTAGGATGATAGAGTAGACCTTAGAAGTAGGAAACACAGAACCATAACATAGCACAATAGTCAGCTTAGAAGTCACCCAGAACTGCAGTTAGAGAGACCCATTTAGGAAATTAGCAAGAGATTCATTGCTTGAAAGGCACAATGGATTGACGCTTAGACATCCACTAGGATAGAAACTTACCATAGGACTAGAACCTGGTTGTGTTTGCCGATTTACCAAGGGTGGCTAAATAAGCGCCCACACATGTATAAAAGCACTCTTTTATAAACGTTTATATTACCAAAAATTAGGCAAAAGGCCATGTTGTAGTCATGTGAACATTGCTAAAGATGCCTTTCTTCATTTGTTGAAGATTAGGCCGTTTGCTCAGCCATAATCATATAGTGAATTGCATGTTGGACAATATGCGCTATCAAGTCATAATCACAAGAAGGTGAAGACGATGATGTCAAAAGTAATGTCTTTAGAAACAACTTAATGTCTTCAAAAATGTCTTGATGTCTTTAGAAACAACTTAATATCTTTAGAAACATTTGTACATCCCATTTAATGTCTACAAGAACATCTGACAAATATGACATGGATGGACCTTATATGTTGACATGGCATGCCACATCAGCATTTTCATGTTCGCATCATTGAATTTTCATGTTATATACCAAGTCAACACTTTCATGTCCATGTCATATACCACATCAAATGCCACGTCATCTTTTTTTCCCAAATTGCATGTCCATCATCTTTTTTTCCACCTCAAGCAATTATTTTCTCCTAGACCCTCAATAATTTCTACTAAATTATCCACAATTAAAATGGACTAAGGATGCTAATGTGGCAATGATTGTTTTCTCAGACAATCTTTGGAACATCATTATGTTTGCAGTCATGTCTTTAATGACATAGTTGTTTTTGCTAGCACCTACATGTTGTGACCATAATTTTCCTTTGTTTTCTACAACATCCACATAAATCTACACTTTTATTGCATCTGTCTAGTAAACATCTCAATGTTCTTTTGGATATAGCATGTCCACCTTCGACACACTAAGTTTTTGGTCAAACTTTCAAAAAAACACGGGTTTCTTTTAGTATACATTATATTTTCACTGTTATTTATAATCTTATAGTACATGACAGATGTCTTCATCCATGTGTGAGCGCTTATTTACTTACCCTTGGTAAATAATCAATTACAACTAAGTTCTTGTTCCTATGCCTACCTATGGGTGTCTAGCATCAATCCATTATGCCTTCCAAGCAATGGATCTTTCTATTCCCTAATCGGTGATGGTTGCCAAAAAGACTCTAATTAGCTACAAGGTGCCTAAGAACAAAATTAGGCTCCAACCATTGGTGATTTTGGAGAGAGGTGAATGCCTTCCTATTTAAGCCCCTTTAAGTGGTAGATTATTCCATGTCATTTTCAAAAATACCAAATGCTAGCCTACCCGGCCCCTGTAGCAAAAGATATTGATGGATGAAGTTTGCTATTAGTAGTGTCTAAACTTCATCTGTTGATTATTGCTAGAATTAATTCCAAGACTAATTTTTAATTGGACTTTTGGCCTTGTGTTACTTGCCACTTGCTATTCCTATGGTTTTGTTCCTCGTGGATGAAGTTAACTATTTTTCATCCACTATAACCTCTAAACTTCATCCGTTCGTATCTCGCTCAATTTTACTCTGATTTTGGTGTATTTTAGGTTTTTGAAAACCTCTAGACCTCTACTATAAGTTTCTTCTCTCAATTTTGACCTGAACCTAGGTCTACCTTCCCCTAGCTCTCGGCCTGACCTGATACTTGTCAAATTTGGAAGGTATGAAGGTGTGGGATGGATTAGTGTCTTACCTTATGTTGAAGTTCACAAGAGTTGGCCAAGATCTCTTGTATTTGTAGTCATCCTTGTAGGAAGTTAGCCAATTCCCCTTTGTAAATGTTGGCCAACAAGCCTCTAAGTTTGGAGGTCTCCCATTTTATACTTCCCTTTTCCTTTTCTTTACACCCTATTGGTGTCCGTCCCATTCATTGCCATACTTATGACCCTTATGCTAAGGTAAAACAACCCATAACGGTCAGATCACCCATAGTAGACACCTTATGATCCCATGACGATTTTCTCAAACCACAATCAATATCTAATCTAACACTCATGGAGTGATTAGTGACTGCATTAGGAACACCCAACTTTTCCAATGTAAGAGCATTCCCATGGAAAACTCACCAAATAGGGGCGCCAAATCACAAAAAATTTGCTTTCAATTAAATAAGAGAATTATATCCACCAACCATCTCACGTTTGTTGAAAAACATCTCCATCTTACGTTGAGATTAGAATTGAGTAGAGAAGCTCTTTATATACATATGAAGTGGTAGGATGTAGAACAACCCATGTGGGATAATGTAAATTAGAATTAGTAGGAGCTCAACTGCTCATAGTTAAGTCAAAAGTAGGTTTTGTTTTTCAATAGAATTTCAAACCTCATTTCGGCATGGTAGAATTTTTTTTCCAAAACACTTTGAACTAAGAAAAGTTGGTAAATGAAGATAAATTTCATTTCCAAAACACTTTGAACTAAGAAAAGTTGGTAAATGAAGATAAATTTCATTTCCAAAAATTTGTTTAAGATTTAGAATCTTCAATCAAATTATAGGGACATATTTGAAAGAAGAATTTTGAAATTGTAAAAAATAATTCCCTTCCAACCCCTCTCTCAAATTTGTTTATAACTTTTGATCGGAGATTCTAAATCTCAAATGGATTTGTGGAGATTAAATTTTTTTTCATTTACCAACTTCTCTTAGTTCAAAGTATTTTGAACTTTTTTTTCTACTATGCCTAAATGAGGTTTGAAAATCTATTAAAAAACAAAACCTACATTTGACTTAACTATGAGCGGTTGAGTTCCTACTAATTTTAATTTACATTATTGCACATGGATTGTTCTACATCCTACTACCTCATGCATATATAATGAACTCTTCCTCTCTTCTAAAACTCAATTTTAATTGATAATGTATTAACTACAAATTTGCCCCATTGCCGGAAGCTCACTCCGTGTATTGACTCCCTTTAGTGCCTTGCCGTGGGAATGCTCTAAATCATTGTCAAATGTGACTTTTCATAGCATTCTACATTAGAAATTATTATGACCACTTTAGGTGGTTAAGATGAGCATATTGGGTACACTTTTTGTTGGTTATGAGGCAACTTATAGACCATGTTGGGAAGATTACTTCAGAAATACATTACTAATTTATACTTTGTCTGAAAAATAAAATTTGAATTGCTCTCTTTATTTATCACACTTATCTTTGGGTGGAAAAAAATTGAAAGATTTCAGCAATGGCATCAAGGCAAACTCCAAATTCTGACCACAATGGGCTGATTTACCTTAATTCTTACGCTAACTTTTACGTCACAACATGGTTACCAACCCTTCTTACACCACTAATGAAGCACGGCCTTCTTAACTCTTACGTTTGATTCATCTTATGAACCTTGGTGGTCCTTGGGATTTCCTCATAATCTACCCTTCTATTTAGTGCCCTTCACCACCCCATTCCTATTACTTTCGTGGTGGCAAGGGAGTTTGATATCGGATGAGGTTGCATTTTCAAGTTGGTGTGATTGTTTTTTCTTCTTCCTCTCCTCCTTACAGGTGACCCGGCGTGGCAATGGGGTAGAGTGTCGTGGTGTGGCCGTATATAGGTTGTCTATGACCAATTAGGTGTCAACTTGTAGACACCCAAACCTTGTCAAGAATGTTCTCCTTCCCTTGAGTAATCGTAAAATCTCACTTCACTATGACTTCCCCAAAATCCCACTTCCTGAACCTTCTCAAACTCCCACTCCTTGGACCTTCTTGAAATCCACTCCTTGGACTTTTCCGACTCCTACTTCCTAAACCTTTCTGGCTTCCACTCCGTAGGCCTTCCCAAAATCTACTCCCTAGACCTTCCCGATTTCACTCTCTAGGCCTTCCTGATTCTCCCAATACTATAGACGGACTCGAACATGACTCCTCCGGTACTAAGGACTGACCCGGACCTAACTTCCCTGATATTGCAGACTGATCCGAATCCAACTCCCCCAATACTGTAGACTGACTCAGACCTGACTCTCCCGATACTACAGACCGACCCGGATCCGACTCTCCTAGTACTAAGGACTCACCCGGACATAACCCCTCCAATACTACAGATCGACTCAGACCCTGACTCCCCCGGTACTATGGATTGAACTAGATCCAAATCTCCCGATACTACAAACCAACCCAGATCCCAACTCCCAGTGTTGTGGACTAAACCGGATCCAACTTCCCGATACTGTAGACTAACTGGACCCCAACCTCCAATGTTGTTGCCTTCGGCACGACTTTGGCTATTACCTTCGGGCGCGGCTTTGGAATGGGCCTTGGGTTGGTGGCAAAAAAACAAATACAAAAAAGGACAAATGGGGGGGAGAAGGTCCTAGAGATAGGACAAAAAGCAAGAAAAAAAAAAAAACTTCCCAAGAGAGGTTGTCAGGTTTTTTTTGGATGTTAAACTTTGGTTTGTTTCCAATGCATTTTAGAAACTAAACTTCAGGAGTGAGATGCTAAGGGGCAGTTTGATTCTACCTTTGATTTGGTTTTAACAAAAAATCTAAGACTTCTCGGAACGTCTTGGTTGCAAGCCCCGTTGTTGTGGCGCTTATTTACCCACCTTTAGTAAATCGGCGAACAGAACCAAGTTCTAATTCTATGGTAAATTTCTATTCAAATGGGTGTCTAAGCGTCAATCCATTGTGCCTTCCAAGCAATGGATCTTTTGCTAATTTCCTAAATGGGACTCTCTAATCGTGGTTCTAAATGACTTCTAAGTTGACTATCCTGCTCTGTTATGTTTTTGTGTTCCCTATTTCTAAAGTCTACTCTATCAACCTAGGATAGAAGTTTATCTCATGCCATTTCTAAAAACCTAATACTCGTTCAATTTAGACTCTCTGGGAAACCACTACAAGCAGATGAAATTTCGGCCACTTGGCTGTCAAACTTCATCCATAATTTTCTATAGGCTCCTAATTCTAATTGAAGGCAAAATTTGACCCACGAGCCTGATCCCCTATGGTCTAGTTAATTCCTAAGTTTCAACTTGGTTGGATGAACACTTCCAAGTTTCATCCATTTTGGGCTCTAAACTTCATCCATCAATATCTTGAGCGTCCTAACTCTGATTCCTACGTGTCTTATGTTTTTGGAAACCTCTCAGGGCCTAATCTAAGATTATCTATTCAAATCCAACTTGAACTAAGTCCTAATGGAACCTAACTCTCGGCCTACCTACAATTTTGACCCCTAGTGGGTTAGTTTAAAGAGAGAACGGCTAGGATCTTACCTTGGCATGGAGATCCATGATTAATGTGGTCAAGTCACTTCCTTCCGCCATGACAAGTCGTGTGGTTTCACCCCATTGTAGACGGGAATGGTCTTTGTAGTCATGTAAAGAATTGTAACTTCTTTTTCCTAGGTTTCTTTCCTTCCCTTCTTTCCACCTTCTTTCCCTATGCCTCAACCTTCGTGCCCCATCAATGGGGGGTGGTTGGATGCCACCTACCTTCTTGGAAGTCAAAATTACAAGCTAACTACTACTTACGCGTCAGCTTACTCTAATGGTGGAGGGGATTCTTGTCCTATCCTATTCCATAGTTCCCCTCTCCTATCTAAGACTTCCTTTCTTCTTCACTTGTGTATTTGGAATTAGCAAGGCTTGGTAAAGAGTGATGAAGTTGAAGTTGTGGTTGTAGGATGCTTCTCACTTACTTTGCTCTACCCTTGTGTATTTGACTCACTCACCCATCCTCTTCTCCTATTCTATCCTCTACTCTAATCTATTTGTTTTCTACTTCTTTTCTACCCTATTGTTATTATCTTCTATTGGTTCCCCTATCTACTCTAATCTATTTGTATTCTCACTCTTCCCGTTCTTTTTTTCTCCACTAAGAACCTCCCTCCAAAAGTAAACAAAAAAAAATAGAACACAAAATAGCAAGCGGCCTCTGTCCTGCTTGGGTGGCCTGCTATCCCGGCAGGGCTTGCTCCTGGCTGGGGTCCGCTCTAGCTGGGGCTGCTACCAGGCTGGGGGTCGCTCCTGGTTGGGATCCGCTCTGGCTGGGGGCTGCTCGGCTAGGGTTGCGCCTGGTTGGGCTTGCCTTTTTCTTAAAGACCAAACTGGGAGAGTTTCCTCCCCGTTTTAATAATTTGAGGTCGGAAATCTCACCGGTGCCCAGAAAAAGTTGTAACTATTCCGAAAGATTAATAAAGGTTGGACTTTACATTGAACCGTGACTTTACAAGACCTCAATTTTGGATGCTAAACTTTGGTTTGTTTCCAACATGTTTTGGAAACTAAACTTTGGGAATGATTGGACAGTTGGTTCAAAGCTCCGCCATTGATTTGGGTTTAACACCAAATCTAGGACTTGTGAACCCTTGGAGGTTCAAAGCTTCGCCGCCCGACAACCCTTTAACACACAATCAAGAACTTAGAACCACTTGGAAAGGTAGAGTTTTGTCACCCAAAGGCAACTATTCCACTTTTTTCCTCAACAAGGAAAACAAAGATTAGAACCAATACTATGTGTGGGACTTAGGTTAGTGACAAGAACACAATGACTTGACGTCAGTAGCAAGGGTTAGTACCTCAAGGTGAGGAAACACAAGACTAAAGGTCCTCCAAAGCGGTATCGCCAAGGTACAGTGGGGGTGAGCTCTAGGATTAGTCTAATATCAAAATAAACTCAAGGACAAGGAGCTTGACACAAGACTTCGTGGCAACAAAGTATCGACTCTTGATTCAACGAAGCAACAAGGTGTAGAGGGACCCCCAAAGTCCTCTACACTCCTTGCAAAGACACCAACAATGGCTCCAAAAGAAGCCTAAAAGCAAGACTCAAAGTTTTGGCCAAAAGGGCCAAAAGCTTCACACAAAGTGGGACCAACGATTCAAAGTACAAAAAGGGGGTGTTATGGAAGGGAAGGGCCCCCTTTTATAGGTTTCCAAGGACCCACTCTCCCCCTTGACTTATGTGAGTGTTTCTAACTCCACCCTTAACCCCTAAACGACCAGGGCTGTTCTTCTCTCAAAAACTACTCAAAACTGCCATTTTTGCTGCATTCATCCAAAAAAACGAAAAAAATACTTTTTTTAGAATCTAACCGTATGATCTTGTACTTTACTAATCTAGTATCATGTGGTAGAAATTTCATAGAGTTTGACCGTACAGATTGGAAGATATTAACATTCAAAGTTGAAAAAAGAAAGTTTTTTTGAACACTAGCCTGCAATTTCAGATGACTTTGAATGCCATTTGTGGAAAAAATTTACACCATGGACCTTGAATTAAAAAAAATTTGTGTTGAAAAATTGAGTTGAAAGTCGAGAGTTTTTATTTATTTTTTAAAATGATTGATTTTCATTCTTTAAAAAATTGTTCAGTAGAAGTAGGTCCAAGATTGAAAGAAAAACTAAATCGTTAATAGCTCTAAAATGGGATTGAAACACAATAATCTCAATAGTGAGATTGTTCTAAATAAAAAATTTAACCTTGTCAAAAAATTCTTATTGAAAAATTGTGAAAATTGCATTCAGAATTGAATCCTATAAGTTATTTTTTCAAGAAGGTGCTCAAATTGCCCGAAAAACAAGATTGTTCATAACTTTCACATTACTAATCCAAATGGAATGAATCAAAGCTTCACATGTAGAAAAAAAATATGATCTTTAAGAAGAAAAATATCAAAAAATTAATTTCAAATTTTTGTAGATTTTATTTTTCTTCCCGGTTACGTGAAAATTATGTTTAAGGTGCTATAACTTTTGCTCCCGGACACCAATTGAAATAAAATTTATATTCCCACAAAGCTCATAAGTTTTCCTATTTTATGAGAAAGTTTCAAAAAAATTCACTAAAAATTGAGATCATAGGAACTTGCCCAAAATCCATTTTGTCCCCCAAGGGGACAATGGTCCTTTAGGGGTTAAGTCAGAAATTTGCACATAAGTTCTAGTGGCATAAGTTAGTAATTTGTATGGGTGAATTATAAACGTAGTGTTCCTTGGCCTTCCAAGCAATGGACACTTTGTTTGTTATGGTGATAATTTAATTCTATCTGCTTCAAAATAATCTAAATGTTAACTGGTTCAAGTCCTAGATGAGTAAGCAAATCTTAATCTAATGTTAAAATCTATCTAAGCTAACTTGTAGAACACACTTTGCCCTTTCCAGAATGGTAAAGCAAGTTGAATTCTAATGTTTCTACTAAAAGATATTGATGGATGAAATTCGTCCCTAATTCTATCCTAAAAATTCATCCGTTAACTAAAAATAGCAAATAAATAGCAAATAAATTTAAATTTCAGGGTTAATTTGTTAATTAATTTAACTAATGGATTCTTGAGAGAAAACCTAATTTTGACCTATTTTTTAGAGATTTCATCCAAATTTAAGTCAAACTTCATCCACACTTAATTCCTTTAAAATTAAAGTAATTTTAAAGTAAAAGTTGGTTTTAGAATCTTCAAAAGATTCCCTAAACTTTTTTAGTCTCAAAAGATTCTTTGGTTATTCTTTAAAAATATTTCTAATTATTCTTGTATTAATCCTACTTCTAAGTTAAATTCTAAAATTAATATTTTCTCGAGGTTTTATTATTTTTGTGGGGAAAGTGATAAATTAACTTTTTACCAAGGTAAAAATCAAGAATTTTGGATGTCTAAGTAAAAACTTATGGATGGATGAAAATTCCCCTTAATTGGACAAAATTCGTTCCTTCAATAAGTTTTATGGAGAATAAGGGGATAAATTAGGTTTTAACTTCTCCCAATTATTATAATATTCTTTAGATTCCTAAATTAAGTTAGATTCCTTTTGAGATTCCAATTTATTACCTCCACGATTTTAATTAAGTTTTATAAGAATTTTAGCAATGTTCAAACGTTCACTTAGCAAATGGAATTCTAAATGTTAATTGAAAAGCAAATTAAAGAAACCAAAGTTAGAAATCATACCTTAGTGTCAAAGACGTCGGTGGTTCCGTCATTGCAAAATACCATCATAATCGTCTCTCCAAAATCCTCCATTATCTTTCATGGATTGCGAAATTTAGTGAGAGTCAATAATTCGTTGTTGAATTTTAATCTAAACCTATCTAGAAATCACATTGTTATTAGTTTTGGCAATTTGGAAGTGATTCTTTGGTCTTAGGTATTTCATTTAAATTGTAATGTTTAATTAAATTTTCTAAGTTTCCAATGAATAGTAGTAATATTCTCTTGCCAAATTTTAAACAGTTTTTTAATTTAATATTCCAAAGATATTAGTTGTTTTTGTTTTTATCTATTTGGCTTATTGGGCCTAATAAAACAAAACACTAACCAACAATTTTGCCAACTAATACAATTGGTCTTCTAATTAATAACTAAAATCAACTGAATGAATAGTAATCTAATAAAATAATCTTAAATAATCAAAAACAAATCTAACAATGAATAGGAAAAGGAATAAAAGGATGAATGACAATCCAAATGAATAGTAAAGCAAATATAACAATCCAAACAATTCCAACTTCAATAGTAAGATGCCAATAAATAAAATAAAATAATCAAAACAAATTAAATAGTAAGATGCCTACTTTGATTCTTCGTCTTCCTTGGCTAACCTTCTTATAACCCCTTCTTCCCCTTCACTTTTTGTTTAATTGTTGTTATTGGCAAGCTATGGCTTTTTGGAGACACTTGTGAGTTTGGAGAGGATTCTTGGTGTTCAATTTTTCTTCCAAAAATCCAAAATTTGGGTGCGTGGCAACAATTGCCTATGCTTGATTATGTTATTGTTTGTATGTATCAAGTTTTAGTTGCCAAAGTTTCAGTACCATCTGGAGTTCTATGCTCTGTTCCGTTAATCCCAGTTGGAGGACCAATTGGTTATAGTTACAAACTAGCCACCTCCTTTCTTCAGTGCGGTCTCCCTACAGTTTGTTGGCTCCTCTGTCCGTCATGCAGTCCCCGTCAATGTAGTCTCCCTGCACTCAACCGACCTGCCACGTGGCGAGGCGTGATTGGTCAATGCCCACATGTGCTTTTCTGTTGTGTACCAAAATGAAGAATGTAGGTTTGAGGAAGAAAGTAGGAACAATGTTGGAGTATTAGCAAAAAAATTCATGGATTAAATGGATAAATTAGAAATATTCCCATATTTAACATTTCATTACTATGAGGGTAATAGTAAAAAGAGAAAAAGGTTAAGACGGGGAATTAAGTTTCCTAGTCATAACCAGGAAACCGGAGGAGTTAGAACCGGATCTGAATCCGTCAAATAGACAAACGGATACTGAACCAACCGGATATCAATTTTAGACTACTACCAAATTCCTAGTTAATAGACTGGAGTCTATTGGCCCTACCGGAGTAGTGAGACCGTTAGGACACGCCGGATCCTCCTTAATGATGGAACCAGCTATCTTCCAACGGCAGGAACTGTTTTCCGGAAACAAGTTTAGGGTTAGCTAAGTTTACTTAACTTATAGTTTAGTGAACTAGTAGTATCTTTACGAGCATTCAGAGTGGATTTTCGCACTTGGAGGAGTGGTTAGCTGAGTTTCCGCATCCGGAATAGTGGAAATTGTTTGTTGGAGCGGCTGAGGGACCTGCATCCGTGAGCGATCCAGCAGCGATGGTGAAGGCGGAAGGAAGTGGTTCTCTTTCTCTCAAGATCAAGACGGTCTATCCGGCCATACCCAAGAACAAGGTAGAGCGAAAGCAGTTGAAGGAGGATCTGAGCCAACTGGGATGTCTTGGATTTCTGCACCAACCTTGGAGTTTGAAGGACGAAGAGATGATCCTGGAGCTGATGGAGGCGCAATCTAACGAGTGGGTGAAGACCAACCGCACTCTTCCAGCTAAGTGGACGATCGAAACCTGGAAGAAGGTCTACGACTTTCCACGCGCTAGAGACAGGATGGCTTCCCGAACCGATAAGTTTACGGATGGTAAGTTTGCAAATCCTCCAAACCCTAAGGATGGTTATGCAGTCGCAGACTGTAAGGCATGGAGAGATAGGAGATTGCTGGAGTTTATAGTCTTGGTTCTGTATTATGAACGGCCAAACCGGATTACGGTAATTGGGTGAATACGATATTTGGAGCACTGAGTGGGGAGAAGAAAGTCTTCTGGGGAGGAATAGTGAAGGACCTAGTAGGGAAAATGGTAAGTACCCTAGGCAATACAAAGGGTACTTTGATTGGGCTTTTCCTTTTCCATTTGTATGATTATCTAGGGACGCTCAGAAGTCAGGAGAGGATCGTGTATAAGGCAGCAATCACTTTAGTGAAGCTAAACATTGCTCCACCCCGAGAGCGTGACGAAGAGGGAAGGAAAGAACTTGATGAGGATTCCAAAAAGGCCTCGTCGGAGAAGAAGAGAGGGTCATCCGAGAGGAAAGGAAGGTCAGGGAAGATCCCAGCTTCCACAAAGAAGAAAGGTCCCAAGAGTGAAAAGAGGAAGTCGACTGAACCGGAAGTGCAAGGAGTCGACTCATTGGGGAGGATTATCTCGGATCTTGAGGTGATCCGAGAGGAGGTAGATACAAAAAGAGGAGCAGTTAGAAATGTCTGTAAATTGCTTGGTGGGATTTCCGTGTCTGAGTTAGCAGAAAAGATTGAGGATTTGATCCGGGATTCAGATACCCGGAAGTCGGAAACCCGGATCCAGGAACTGACCGATAGGAACAAGGATCTCTAGCGGTAGTTAGAGAAGAGTTTGGAGAAGGGTAAGGAAGTGAGGGAACTTTCTTTAGAGTCTGAGGAAACCCTCAAGAGAGTTAGGAGCTTTGTTTCCAATTCCGGGGACGTGTTGAACAAAGCCAAGCTTTATGATGAAGAGATCCACAAGGTTGGCGAGGAAGCGGCAGCGAAGGCAGTGATGGTGCTAGCAGAGTACTCAGAGCAAGTAGAGAAGTTCATGTATGAGATCCGGGACAGTCTCCAGCAAGCTGGATGCTTTTCGGGATCCGACAAGGAGGAAGCAACACCAACACGGCCAAAACTAGATATGCCTCCTCCCTCGCCAGTTAATCCAAAGGAGCATTTAGATGCAGAGAAGACGCCCTCCAAGAGTTCCCCCCTGAGTAAGAAAGAGACGAGATTGGGGTCTGTGCTCAGATCCGGTTCTAAGGAGCAAACTCGGAAGTCAGAGTCCGGATTAGGAACGCCTCAAAGTAAAGGTTCCAAGCCTTCTCCCAGTACTACTAGTACTACTAAGAAGAAGAGTACATCCAAGAGGGCTAGAGAGGAGGCACCAGAGAAGGTACAATTTGAGGAGGACGAATCTCCCGAGGTCTCACAAAAGGAAGAGAGTGAGTTAGGATCCGAATCCGGGTCCGATACTGGATCAGAATTCGGTTCCGAAGAAGATGAGGATATGGTGGCAATTTCTCCAACGCAGTTCAAGGGGAAGACTCCGACTTCATCAAAGGGTACGGTGACCAAGGGAAAACCACCCACCAGCAGGAAGCAACCGCCAAGAAAAGGTGTCGTGAAAACCGAGGAACCTTCTCCAAAACGGGCAAAGAAGTAGGGGTTAACTTTAGTTAGTTTGAAGTAATTAGGGTGAGTTTCTTAAGTAACTTCAGCTTGGCTAGAGAAAACTTAAGTTTTTGGTAGAAAGTAAACAGTTAATTCAGTGTTTTTAGAAACATGCAATCGGAATTGCAGTCTAATTGCAGTCTTCCGGATTTTCCGGATAGGAATCTACGTTGTGTGGATCGGCTTGTAAGTAGAATAGGTAGTTAAGTGGATCTTTGGTGCCTTTTAGGGTGCCTTAAAGTGAGAATTTAGGGGCGGAAATTAGTTGGAAGCCCCGGGCGTTCTTATTCATGTTTTTTTCCATTTTTGCAAATTCCAGAATTCCTTTCATATGTGTTGGTCTAAAAAGTCTTGGCTCTGTGATCGGTATGCTTTATAGTACTTAAATTGCATGTGCGGATAGATTGTCTTTGCATTGTGTGGATAAGAGGAAGAATCCCTCGGATCTTGTCTGGATCCGATTTCATGAGTCTTAGAATTTGGTGGTTAAATCTTTGTGTATTGGGAGGGAGTTCTCATTGTTGAAGTTTCTCAAGTGTCTTCTGAGCAGAATAGACATTTTTAGGTTGGATAAATCTTTCGGGAGTGAAGGGCAAATTCTAGCTGACGTCTAGAGAGGTTTTGCTGAATCCGGGAAAGAGGAACGGGAAGATAGTTGGGATCCCCTTGTTATCAAGGTACCAGATTTGGCTCTTGGGGTTTTGTCCATTTAAATCCGTCGGTGTAGCAAGAGAGGATCGTGGAGGTTTCCTGAGTGACCTACCAGTCTGGACTAGTTTCCAGGCTAGTTGTGAGGAAGAATCCGCATTCCAATTTATGTGTTTTTGTCTATGTGTTGTTTTTAGTGAAACTTCAATCACTTTAATCTATTGAAGGGTAGGGTATACGTTCCCTTCCTCAACCCCAAGAGCGGAACCCTCTGATATAGAGGTTAAACTATTGGTTACTTTGGTTACAAGGATCACCAGATCCGGATCCGGAAAAGGTACATGATAACGACACTCCTCCCGAACCCGTTTCTGCATGATAGGATAAAAAAATTATATTTTTCTATGAGAAGGATATAGACTTGTTAGACTTTGGGGTCTGTAGAAGTTACAATATGGTGGTTGGTTGACTCAAAAAGAGAGGGTAGTTTAGGACGAGTAGGACAAAGAAGTGCAGTTCCTAGTTCCAAAATCCAGATTCCTTTGACTTGAGTTATTTTTTGTGTTTTCCATATCTTCACATCCGGAATTTTCAGGAACCTACGAGCGAGATCCTTTGGGAACGATACACGAGTCACTTAAGGTGTTTTATGTCAATTTAAGGCCTAAAAGTGGAATTTGTGCTTTCCTGTTCTATGGCATTTTCCGTCACCCAAATTCCTTCGCCCAGCTTCTTTCCCCACCTTCTGATGCCTTTGGGCTGAATTTTTGGAAAGTAAAACCAAACCTTGATGGATTGAAATTTTAAATAATTTTTGGAATACTTAACTTTTAATCATAAAAATAAAGCACACCTAACTAAAAGAAAGAACTATTTTTATAGATTTCATGAAAAAAATAAAATAAAAAAATCCGACCAATTAAAAAGAAAAAAGAAAACAATTTAAATGAAACAAACAACCAATGGCAAGTTTGGAGACCAAATACCTCCACCACGTGTACAACACGGAAAGGAGAGAAATCAACAGAATTTGGCCTTTAAGTAAGTTTCCAAAAAATCTGATTTTGTTGATTTTTATTTGGTAAGTCAAAGCTTCGCCGTGCGGGACAACCCCAAGAATTAGTGTTTTCACAAAAGCAAATTTTGACTATTATAAGTCAAAACTCCGCCATGTGGGAGCAACCCCAGGAAATAACGAACAAATCAAAGTTTCAAGTACCCGTTTCCAGGTGCCCAAAGTCAAAGTTCCGCCGTGCGGAAACAACCCTAGGAAATAACAAACAATTTAAATTTCAAGTACCTGTTTCCAGGTTTCAAAGTCAAAGCTCCGCCGTGCGGGAGCAATCCCAAGAATAAACGGTATTGAAAGATCAAACTAGTATTTTGAAAACTTAATTTTTAAAGGAGGTATACATGACAGTGTTTAACCGAACATTAAAAACTAAATTCCAAAATTTCACACAAAGTTCTAAGTTTAATTACTAAAGGAGGTACATATGACAATGTTTAACCGAACATTAGCAATTAGTCAAACCAAACACCCGCTATACAACAAATTTTGGCACTTGGTGATGCCCCAAACCTTTTGGCAAAGTCTAGCTTTGCCGCTTTAAAGTTTTGAGTTCACAACCTGTTATCAATTCGCACAAATAGTTAGTTAGTATCCAAAAGAACAAGAAAATCAATTAGAGTTTGGGAACTATTCCCACGACCTTCAAAATATCAAAGTTTTGGGGCTTGAAGCCTCCAAATTCAAACAAGAAAAGAAAACAGAGCTTTGAAGGGGCCCTCCGGACCTTCAAAGTACAAGAGAATAGAAAGAAATAGAAGAAAAGAGCCAAAATTTGACTTAAAAAGTACTTCGACAAGTGTCGGTAGCACAACAAGAGCAACAACAAGAATGAAACAAGAGAATGAGGGCCACAGATAACCTCAAGGAAGGGCCTTATATACTCGCTCCCGACCCCCCCCCAGTAAGTTGTTCGTAAATATTTTCTGACTTTCAATTTAGATATTTTGCTAAATTAACCTAATACGTTTTCTAAATAATCTTTGTTTAATGGGAAGGAAGGTCCTCAAGCAAGTTCCTTCTAGGCCCTTAATGGCCTTAGAATCTTCCCCAAATCAAATATTAGATTTTTCCCACAGATATTTTAAAAATCTACCTAATTAACTGTAATATTTTGCAAATTAATCTAAGGTTAGTTCTAAATTGTCTTTTTTTAGTTCAAAAGATGGTTTCTTACGCAAGACAAGTATCTTGGACAAATTCAATTTTCGATTTTCCAAAAGATATTTGTAAAATCAATCTAGATTAATCCAAAATTACCATTAAAAAGTCAAACTAAAGGTTGACCCTCTCTATCTTTTGAGGGACAAATCGAAACTGAAAACAAATTGCGCCATCGCGTTTATAAGACCCCAATTAGCCTCGAGGACCCTTTATCCCTACCTCTCCAGCCATTTACAGCACAAATTTGAATCACGGTAACTCTGAACAAAAGTCAAAAATCTAACTTTTGTAGTTTGCGTTTTTTGATGAAACAGTCTAGTTATGGTGGTTTAGAATATTCATGGGAGTAAGAATTGATCCTTGAATTTCTCCATTCGGACACCGTTAGCTTCTAGTACGCTGATCAACTCGCCGCCAAGTTGTAAATTCTTGTAAAATTTGCTGTCGGTCCTAATTCTGGTACTTGGAAATGTCGAAATGTCTTCAAACTTAATAGAGCTCTTTATTGGCACACAAAACACTATCCTAATTTTTAGTGAGATTTTACCGCAACATCGATAATTTCTAAGAATTTATGAATGCAATTTTAAGCGGTTGACTTCCCATAGAGTCATCGTGGAGTTTTGTAAAATTCCAAAACTTTTGGACAATCTTCTACAAAATGTCCATCAACTAAGGGCAAAACCAAATCTCCAATAAGGATGCTATTTTTAGCAATTTCTTAATAATTTCCACCCAAGGGGGAAATTATTTTTGATATCGGGGAATCTTAGATGATCGGTCTTCTATTTGACCTCTTGGCATGCTTTGATCTAGAAAAATACCTCTCCGTATGTTCCAATCATCATTTCCTCCATCTTGGTTTCTGAATGATTGTATTCTCAAAATTACTTTCAAACAACAAACCCAATTCTTTCGAATTTTGATTGACTCTAATTAGACTCTAATTGTTAACCAGTTTGTTATATGTATACTTATAGATGCTGTATCACATGAACAAGACACTAGGACTGGCAAATTCTCAAATCCTTACTTTGCTCAAAATTACTATTTAACTACCTAATTTTACTAATAAGACCTAAAATTAGTGAAAATGTAAAGTTTTACGTGTTTCACGCATCTAAGGCCATTCCTCACTACTTTGGTAGGGACTTCTACCAAAACTTTCAATAACTCTATTTTTATGTATTTTTTTATAATTTTAACCTAAACACTAACTAAAAATCGCAAAAAATAAGTTCAGAGTTCCAAGTGCCAACTTGAGGGCTCACAACTTACTACTAATAACTTCATCCTTCCGGATTTTCATCCTTATCTTTTGAGATTTTCACCTAATTTTGGGTTTTACGTTGGTCCTAAAATCTATCTTTTGGAGTTTAACTCTGAATCGCAAACGGGTTGCGCCAATGGCTTCAAAATGCCATTTTTAATCTATAAGTCCTGTACTCCTTGTTCCCATCGCAAAAAAACCCATTAGAAACTAGCGCCAACTGAAACCAGTAAAAAGGTAAAAACCTAATTTTTGGAGTTTAACTCTTTTGACTTGGGTAACTAGCTAGGGTTGTCGGGAAGGTCCTAAGGAGTAAGAAAAGATTCCTTGATGACTTTGTTCCAACTTTGTGCGCTCCCAGGACGCCGGTCAACTCCATGAAGATCTTGTTGTAATTAATAATTGGAAGAATGTTGATGATTCAGTTACCTCCCGCTATCAGAACGTCATGAAATTTGTCGGGGCAAATTATTAACATAAAAAATGTTAATCTAATTTTTAGTGTGATTTTACCGTAGCTTGAATAATTTATATGAATTTTTCGTCGTGGCTTTTGGCGGTTAACCGCTTGAAAAAAGATCCTTTGGAGATCAGAGTTAACCGAGACTTTTGGGGGAACCTCTTATGGAATCCTCCAAGCCACGTGCCAAGTCCTGAGTCAGTCTTGCGCACGGGCAATGGCGAGGTAAAAAACAACTTTTCTTGAATTACTGGCAGTCAGAAAATCTTTTACACGTGAAAGAATTTTGGAGAATTTTGGAGAATTGATTTTGCCATGGACTCCCGAACATGTTCCTGATCTAAGAGCACTATCTAGCGGCCATAGATTCCTCTCTATGGCTTGTCCTGGAAAAGTAACATCTGCATGCTAATAAGTGGGGTTTTTAATATTTTATTGATGGAATAGGAAAATTAGAACCTATCTTTGGAGATTTACGTAAGGATTTTTCCAACTCTCCTGGGACCAATTTAGCCAAGCATGGTCACATGCATTGGATTTGGACTATTTCGGGTAAGTTTCTTGTAACCCTGTTGTTTTCCACTACTTTATGGTTCTAATCTATATACAGTGGGGTTTGTAGGTATTCTAAGGATAAAAGGCTATTTATGACCAAAAGCTATACTGGTACGTGACATACCTATTTTGGTTCTACACTCTTTTGGGGCTTTTTGTATAATATTATACCTTAATTTGCAACAAACTACAAAAAAGAAAACTATGAGTCTCAAGTGACAAATTTGGGGCTCACAACCGTCTATGGATTTTTGTCTTTAATACACAATCTAAGACTCTTAGGATGTTAGGGGGTTCAAAGCTCTGTCGTAGGGAGAAGAACCATTAAGACCAAGCACACTTTTTAGAGGGGGTTAGTTGGCAACACTCTTGTAAAGACCTTGACCTTCACTATAGGTTAGTTTCAAAATAAGACACAAGTTAGTACAACTCTGTCAATTAGTATCAGACAAACTTTGCACTAAGCGCCCTTCAAAGCAGCATCGCCAAGGTACGGTGGGGGTAACTTTAGGATTAGTACAAGACGCCGAAAGAACTCTTGAAATGCCAAGTAACTTCACACAAAGATACGAAAGACCTCTAATTCTCAACTCAGTACCCCAAACATGTACAAGGACAAAGTAGAAGGACTCAAAAGACCTTCCAAAGCTCAAAATAGAACAACAATGGAGCCAAAAGTGCTCCAAAAACACCGTAGAGGTTTTTGGCTAAAAACACAAACAAACATCCAAAACTAACTTGGACCCACGCACCCCAAAACAAGAATAGGAGGTGGTTTGAGAGGAAGATGGGCCTCTTTTATACTCTTTCGGGCCCCCATCTTCCTTCTTTTTTAACCTAGATAACCTTATCAATTTAGATTTTCATCTTAACTCTAGGATTTTCATCCTGATTTTCAAAGATTTTATCGTCTTCGTCACACTAGTCCAACACTATAATTTTTGGAGTTTGATTCCAAATCACAAATAGATTGCATCATTGGCTTTACAAGGCCATTTTTTAGTTTAGAACACTTTCAACCCCATGTTTCTCTCGAGAAAAACTCATCGACAATTAGCGCCAACTAAAATCGATAAAAAGATAAAAAGATAACTTTGGAAGGTTACCTTTTCTGACAAGGGTGACTAGTTAGGGTTGTTGGGAGGGATTTAGGAAATAAGAAAAGACTCCTTGTTGACTTTGTTCCAACTTCATGTGCTCCTGGGATGCCGGTCAACTCCACATAAATCTTGTCATATTTGATATTTGGAGAAATGTTGGTGATTCAGATATCTCCAGCTATCAAAACACTTTGAAACTTGTTGGAACCTATTATTAACATAAAAGAAGATAACCTAATTTCAAATAAAATTTTATGGCAACCCAGGAATTTCTGCTCATGGATTTAAATGGTTGACCATCCGAAAAAAGTATCTCTACAAGTTAGAAAATTCCGAAACTTCTTGGAGAACTTCTCATGGAGTTTTCCAAGGGGTGCGCAAAGTCTTGTATTAGTCTTGCGCACGGTTGGTAGGAAGGTAAAATCGGCCTTCTTTGATTTATCGGTAGTCAAGGAATCTTGGCAAATGGATTTTGTTTTTTACTTCCTAGCATGCTTCCAATCCTAAAGCACTATTTGGTAGCCATAGATTCCTATGTTGGCCTGTCTTGAGAAAGTGACTCTTGCATGTTAACAATTGGAGTTTTTAATATTTCGTCGATGGAATGGGAAAACTGAAACCTATCTTTGGAGATTTATGTAAAGATCTCTCTATCTCTCATGGGACCAATATAGACAAGCATAATCACATGCACTAGATTTTAGGCTATTTTGGATAAGTCTCCTACAAGCCTATTAAACCCTAGTACTTCGTGGTTCTAACCTATGTACAAGTGGATTTTGAGGGTGTTCTAGGGATATTAGTCTATTTATGACCAAAGGCTATACTAGCATGTGACATGCATATTTGGGTTCTACACTCTTTTTTGGGCTTCTGTATAATTTTATGATTTAAATTGCAATAATCTAAAAAAATAAACTATAAGTCCCAAATGAAAAATTAGGAGCTCACACCATGCTGCTACTTTAAGCTTCAATGAAGTGAAGCAAGTTTTACTAAAGGGCTTACTCAATCATTTGGGACCAAATTAGAGTTCTTTCTAGTAAATAGGCCCCTTCTTTGGTTTTATAGGTATGTAATGTACTCATCAATGAAAATGTAGTGAGACTAAAAGGGCTACTACTTGCATTACATTGAACTTGCTCAACACACAAAAGTCCAAGACATGACTCATACCAAATGCATGATGTTTTCCTATCTGAAGTGTTAAACATTGCAAGTCCCTAGAATTGGGCATTCGCATCCTAAACCTTAAACCTTTTCACAGACCACAATAATGGGTATCATTGGGTCTTAGTGTGACACCTAGATTTACAATAGTAGGTATAAGACCATGTACCTGTGTTATGGCTAGCACAATCATGATTTACATTTGAAATGGTCATAGGACCCTAAACTTATGAGCATCCTAAAGCCATGACAACCAAGTTGTAATTTGACCTTAAATCCAAAATTCCGCTTACCCAATTAGTTTTATTGGCCTTGTCACCTAATTTTACTATTATTTATATCTAAGCTTCAATTGAAAATAATATCATTCATCCTAAATCTTAAATGGGAAGCCACTGCTACATCTATCTAAACCCAAATGAATTCCTAGACCCTATCATCCTAACTTTGATTTAATGTCATCCCCCATTTTTGTGTACTTCCATTTATTTTGACTTCTACTTCTATATACTTTGTCTTCTATTTTCATTCTATTTTTTTGTCCACCTCACTTTCTATTTTAATCCTATTTTTTCATCCAATTGTTCTTCTATTTTCATTTTTTTTTCATGTACTTCTTTTCTACTTTTATCCATCTCTCATCTATGTCTTCTTTTACTTTCATCCATCTCTCATCTACGTCTTCTTCTACTTTCATCCATTTTTGTCATTCCCTTCAATGTACATCCTTTAGACTCTTCCATCCCAATTTCCATCAAATCCCTTCAAAATTTCTATCACCTTCTATCCTAAATCCACCATGATTCCACCAAAATTGAAGTGGACTTCTATCCATTACTTTTTTTTCTTAAATTTTTCCCTTTTTTATCCAAGATTAACGCTCCCCATTCCCCATTCTGTGCTTAATGCTCATTGCTCCAAACCTACCACTCGCATATCAACAACGCCCGCTTATCTTGAATGGGATAAAGTCGAAACAACACTAGTGGGTACCACATTCTCACTGATACACTTCACAACACTAGTTTGCATACTTTCATTGGTATATTAGTATATTGCATCAAAGACAAAGGCAAAGATCACTTTGAGTGTATGGACCAAAATTTGATCCATGAGTAGATCATAGAAAGTATCAAGGACTATGTCAAGTACAATACTCTATTTGCAAAAAATAAAATCATTTTGACCCATAAAAATCTCATTGAGAAGGTGATAACATTTTGTAGGTAAAAGATGAAGAAATAATTGGTAAGTCAGTGCTCTTCTTGACTGCCTCTTGTTGATATTGTAATTTAGACACTATATGCCTTCAACTTCATGGATTCTCCTTATTTGCTAAGGTGGGATGGAATATACTAGGGCCTTAGCGCTCTAGAAATGTATGATGCATATGGATACTATAAACATGGATGATGTGACTGGAAATTTTTTTTAGCATACAAATCTATAGTCTTGCCTTACAAACTTAGAGTGGCAAAGGCTTGTAGTAGACCTAAATGAGACTCAAAAAAATGTACAATACAATTATATGGTTCTATGTAATGTTTTGCCCAATAATGTCCCCTTTTGAGAATTTTTTGTTTTATCAATTGGAAATAAGATATGTATACTTGTTTTTTAAATGATATGTTTTCTTACTTGTAGGTAATGTTTTGGGTGAGTCAAGGTGGCATTTGGACAATGTTATTGTGATTGACAGTAGTCATGATATTGCTATATCTCTTGCACAGTTGCTCAAAACCATTGCTGACAATGATTGGTACAATAGCAACAAAGAAAGTCATTCATTGTGGACACTTTTAGTCCAAAACGTTGTTACAAGGTTAATACATCACCCAATTCTCAAACTACCCTCTTTCCCTTTTCAAACTAAACTTGTTACTATAGTCTCCTTCATTACAAAAGTACTTAGTTAGGTGTCACTCAAAGCAACTTTTCGAAGCCCAATGTGAGACCATAAACAACAAGACTCATCATGTCCGCCAACTACTTAGAGTAGTTGGAGATATTTCTCTCTTGTCTCTACCCTAATTTGCTATTTTCGAGAAGCCACAGGTTTGGGTCCACCCCACGTGTAGGGTCGGCTTTGGGGGAGTGGTCGGAGAAGGGGTCGCCTTTGGCTCCAATGTATGCCCCTGGGAGGGACCTCTTTCCCCTGTTTGTTCCCTTCCCTGTCCATCATCTCTCTTGCTGCTCTCACTCAGGGACTGATCACCGGTCATCGAGGGAAGCTCGCCACATCAAACCCTAATTCAGGAGCCCTCTAGCGCAAAACCCCGCTTGCAAGAAGTTTTGTACACCCAATCGATCAGAAGCACCGAAACGAGTGAACCCAACAAGCTGTTGAATCTGCAAGCGCGCCTGCGACGCTCCATGTCTCGCATTAATAGATAGAATCTTGGGTGCGGAAGCGCGGCGCCTCCTGGCCCTGTCTCTCATCGTGCGTCCCCTCTTCTTCTCTCTTGCGTGTGTTGGGCACGAGAACCTTTTTGTTCTCAACTAGCTTTGAGCCATGATTCTCTGATTTCTCTTAGTCTGGTGGGAACTTTTCTGTTTAGTCTGGTTATTGGTAGAAGGGACCCTAATCCAAGAGAGGGAGTACTTACGGTGCAGACTCCTTCTACTGACCTTCAATTGCTGCTTGGATGACCTTGGGATTCAACCCATGCACTTGCTGAGAGTCGCCGCAGCAACAGGGAAGTGCAGGTTCGCATGTGGGCGCTATGGAAACGAACGAACCCATTGCGCATCGAGATTTCCCTCCCGGATGCGTTCCTGTCCCGCCATTGCAGAGGCCACTGCTATTGCAGCAGCAGCAGCAACAGCAGGGGCCAGTGCAGCTATTGCCCGTGGTTCCGGCGACGGGCCGCAGGAGCAGGTCTCCACGCCCCTACAGCGAGGGTCGAATCCCACGGACGCCGACAGTCCCGAGGCCTTCAATAGACATGGTGTGGACCTTCGTCGTCGATCCCAATGATTCCCCTGAGGAGCTTTACAGCAAGCGACGGAAGCGGTACGCGGCTCTCTTGCGCTACTTCCAGCAAATGCACGAGTGCGGCGAATTGACGGGCAGATCCAGGCCCGATCTGGAAGCTGCGAAGAAAATGCAGGAGGACAAGCAGCACTCTGAGTGGAGAGGAGTAGGGCACGTTCCCGGAAGCGTGGTGGGGGATTTCTTCTATTACAGGTCGGAGCTTTACATTTTGGGCTTGCACCGCGCTGTGCAAGCCGGGATTGCGTACACCAATGTAGATGGGGAGAAGATTGGGTGCAGCGTTGTGGCGTCTGGGGGATACGAAGATGACAAGGACGAAGGTGAGACGTTTTTCTACTCTGGACATGGCGGGTGTGATAAAAGCAGTAAGCGGCAGGTGCGTGATCAGGTGGCTGAAGGAGGAAACCTTGCCCTCCAGAACAGCTGCCACAACGTGCAGCCGGTGCGCGTGATCCGAGGTCACTCGGATATTGCCACCATTCAAAGCCCTTCGAAGCGAATTTACTCGTATGATGGACTGTACAACGTCGTACAAGAAGGCTCCATACTGGGAAACGCCGGTTTCAAGGTGTTTCAATTCAAGCTTGAGCGTCTGCCTGGTCAAACGGAGTTAGGGTCTAGATTAGTCTCGTTTGTGGGCAAGTTGAACAAGGCGCCATCGGAACGGACTGGGTTGTTGGTAGCCGACATCTCGAATGGGAGGGAGCCTATACCTGTTGGGGTGGTCAATACTGTGGATAACTCGAGCCTTCCGTCTTCGTTTCAGTACACCACCACGTTGATGTATTCTAGAGGAATCGCATTGCCGTCCCATCCCTCTTCGCAATGCTCGTGCATTGAACCTTTTCCGTGCCATGCTGTGGGCCATAGTTGCTCCTGCACTGCGAAGAACGCGGGTCGAATGATGCCCTACAATCAGTATGGGCTCTTGATTCGCGCTGTGCCCGCTGTGTATGAGTGCGGCCGTCATTGCCGGTGTCCCGCAGACTGTCACAGCCGCGTGTGTCAGAAAGGGCTGCGCTACCGGCTTGAGATTTTCAAAACTGAGAACAAAGGCTGGGGGGTAAGGTCGTGGGATTTCATTCCCTCGGGCGGATTCGTATGCGAGTACACGGGCGAAGTCATGGACACAACAACTGCGGATGAGCTGGACAACGATGAATATCTGTTCAACCTTGATATGAAGCAGGGTAATGAAGCACGCTGGGGTGACAAACTAACTGACATCTTCACGGATGTGCCCTCGACCGGGCCGGATGCACTTGCTCTGGATAAACCAAAGTATGTCATTGATGCCAGCAAATTTGGTGGTGTCGCACGGTTTATTAACCACAGTTGTAAGCCAAACCTTTTTGTGCAGTGTGTTCTTTACGATGACTGTGATCTCGATATCCCACACGTGATGCTCTTTGCTGGTCGTGAGATTAGACCGTTTCAGGAATTAACGTACGATTACGGGTATGCTCTAGACTCTGTCTTTGATGCGAATGGAAATCCAAAGCAGAAGGCTTGCCACTGCGATGCACGAAATTGTCGAAGGAGGATGTATTAGATTTTTGAAAGCTGTACAAATGTACAAGCAATGGAGTACAGACTGTGGTTCACCTTGAAACGGCCTTGTACTGAAAGGCGGTAATAACCATGGTCCAGCCATGGTGTTTCTGTATGTACTTGTAGTTGCACCTCCAATTTTCCAAATTGATAGGAGTTGAACCCTCATGATTCTGGACTTGAGATATCTGGTTAAGAGAATCTCTTTCTGGGAGGCAGCAGCAAGGTCTTCTGTTTTTACTGTAGTGGAACTCCCACAAAGACATTTTGAAGTGGGCTGGAGTTGATGAGGTAGTCGAAGTGGCTACTTATTCATGTCAGTTGTGGTAGGAACTCGGAACAGGTATCAATGGAATTCTACTCAACAAAATTAGCTCGTGAAGGACTATTTCCAACAAATCTTGTTCCTCAACTTGTTCAAGGTTTTGTGGTATTCTTGTATCTTGCAATAACTTATTTTTATGTACTTGCGTTGATTGTGATGCATTCACCCTCTTCTAGAGAAGACATGTTTGTTCTCTTGTATGCCATTAGGCACCCATTGATAGTATAGGGTCTCCATTGTTCTGTCCTCATCACTTGAATCACGACATGTAGACATGTAGCTCGAAACAAATGTGTTTGCCACTTGTTTTCATGTCTTTCCTTGGTTGATTTTGCTTATAAATGTCATTTGTGTTTATTACCCTAACTCAACATTTGCTTCAAAGGTTGAAACTTGACATAAGAAGTTGCAGTAGCTACAAATTGTGAGTTGTGAATTTGTTGGAATTTGATTTGATTGCATTGAGTTTGTTGTCATTTTTTCTTTATTCACCATATTGGGCATACTAGAGGGCAATATGGGGAATGTTTAAGAGATGGGGATATTAGTTGGAAGGTATGTGTTAGTTACTTTTGTTTTGTTAATTGATTTGACCAATCACATGGAGTTGGAGTGGGGTTTTGTGTTTTCATTGGAAATTTTACAAAATGGTCGAATTTTTTACTTAGGTTACAAATCTGAAACCAAAGATAAGCTTCTTTAAAGTAAAGAGGACCATGTCAAAGACTCTCATAAGGAGTTGTCATAATGGATTGACATAAATGAAGAATCTTGTCATTTAAGATTCCGGGATTAATTCTAAAGAGTAAACACTTTATGTTTTAGTTCAAGTAAGTTAAGGATTCAAAATTATGTGTGTAAAACAAAATGTACGTGGCAAATTTGTTGACAATATTATCTATGTTAAAGAGAGTTTTGGATATGTGAATTTGGGGATGTTTAAATTTTGCATTCATTAGTTGCTCATGAATTGTTGGAACTTTACCACATTTCACTTTTCTTGAAGGTGGGTGAGGAGGGTTTAGGGCATGACTACAACTTCGTCAATATGTTGATTTTTAAGACCAAGTTTGTAATATTGCTAAAATGACTACAATAAAGCTAAATTTTTTTCCAAAATTTATAATGTATAGAGCATAGATGCCTTCATTGAAATATGAGGTTGAGTTTTTAAGTTTAAAGAGAGAAAATTGGGTGGAAATGTAAAGCTCGATTCCATGGAAATAGGGCTTAATTAAACTTCCGCGCACCTCGACACCATTGGTAATAAGACCTGCACTTTACACCACCCGGGCACCGGTCCCCACTTGTCAGAGTCACTGACGGAGTGAGCGGACTGAGGAGCACCGCAAATGATAATACAAGCCAACAATTCCTCCCTTGATTTCCATTTCCATCCAGGCTGTCCTTCGCTCTCGCGCGCGCATCAAGCTCGCCATGCAGCAGAATCGCCATCGATGCATTCCAACACCGCGAGCGATTGCTCATGACGTTTGCAACAAGATTTTTCCGACTCAATTTGGTGCAGAGGCGACCGACTTGCTGGCGTGCCCTTGAGCTCGTGCATTATTGCATTGCTTGCGCCTGCAGTGGCCGCAGACGATGAGGTTCTGTTCGTGCGTTGGACTCGGATGTGCCATTTATTGACTTGACTCGCTACTGACCTGATGTCTTCAAGGCTTCCAATGCATCGGGGAATGCCGGATTACCGCGATCTTCGTCTCGCGTTCTCGGACTTGGTGCCGCCCGAATTTGGAGCCCTCACTGACAGTGCGCAGTGAGTGACAGGTGGGATTTTCCCTGATAGAGAAAACCTGGACATGCGGACCTGTTTATTATTTAATTAACTGTGCTTCTCCCTCAATCTCTTTTGTTTTCCTTCTTTGGTTGTCACCTTGTTGGTGCCGTCGACCGCGGGGCAATTAGCACAGCGACATTGGAGTCGGCGCAGCGCAATAGCTTCTGTGGATTTTTCATGTTGGTCAGTAGCGTTCCCTTCCAGCCTTCAAGAAGCTCTCAGTGCTCTGTTTCTGACTTTTTTCCGACATCTGTTTTTTGGCACCGGACTTCCTCTGGGGAATGGAGCCAGCGGTGACGTTGTAACGGTGATCTTATTATAGAAGCACACGGATACCTTTGGAACCCTCTCCCTTTCGCTGTCTTGGTATCGCAGTTGCATCACGCGTCTTAGAATTGCCGGTTTGTGCGCAATCAAAGTGCTTCTTCATAGTTTCTGTCTTTAGGTTTAGGGTGTTTCTTCTAAGTATTTTCCTTGCGTGTTTTCTATCAACACGGAGATGTACTTATTCTTCTAGGATTTCATATTGCGTCTCTTTGTGAACACCGCACTTGTAGAAATTCTGGCTGTGCACGCCCCTTTCGCATTTAGTAAAACCCTCACTTCGATTAGGTTTCCCTCTCGTCAAGTACGAGGTTCTTTGAGGTGTCGTTGTTTGCGCCGGTTCTTTGATCACAGTCTATGACTTTGGGAGGTTGAGAATGTTTCGTTCAATAGTTAAGAATTGAAATACTGATACGAGCCGCCTGAAAAACAAGCAATGACCAATAGCGAGGAGTTCGTCACGGATTTCCCCCGTTTGCTGAAGTTGCTTACTGCATGTCGAAACGAGTACTTTCTTTCAATTTTGATTCTCATCTCAGTGTTGCGACCTAAATGCTTGATTTTGGTATTATATCAGAACTGTCGATTTCCAAGTCACATTTGGATTTCATTTCTTTATTTCAGTCAAAGTATTGGTCATATTGAATCCGGTAGTAATCGTCACCCCGCTGTATCGTTAGACTTGGAGTATCGCTTTCTATGAGTAATATATTGTTTGTTGTGCAGATTCCGACACAGGCAGTACACGCGTACGCGTGCATTTTAATTTAGGGCATGTCGCTGGTAACTGCCAAGGCTCGTATTGATGTTGCACGAGAGATCTGATATCATTTGGCCAGGATTAGTCGGAGTAGAGAAGGAGAATAGCCCTAGATGAAATGAATGCAATGCTCTACAGGCTGCTAAAAAGCTATAATGTGGGAAGCAAATGCTGTTTGTCCACTCTACTCTGGTCTCTAGCAGCCTGGATTCTGTTTCTTCAGGTGTATAATACTCTGTTCCCCTCCAGCATACAGCTTCCTGAGCCTCGCTCCCCATGGGGAAAGGCGACTCTGGATGTTTACAACGAACCAGAGGCGTACCAGCGGATTCCCAAGAGTAATAGAAATGCTAATATTGGAAAAGAGAAGCCAGTGCTGAAAGCAGCAAGGGGTAAAACAAAAGGTAGATTTTCTCTTGTAGCCCCGTCCAACGATAAGGTGCGGGATAAGGTTGAGGAAGAAGCGAGGGCACTCGCAACTCTTCAAAAACTAGCTCTGCTGTTCCCAGGCAGGAGTGTTGCTGTAGATCCAGCAAAGACTTCGAGCAGTGAGCAGGGGTATTTTTACCCAGGTCGAGAATGGCGTGATACGGAGGGGAAGACCATTCAAGCACATGGTGGGGGCATTCTATATGTTGCAGAAACTCGAACATACTACTGGTATGGAGAGGACAAAGGAGGGCCTACATACCTTGTTGGCAAGCATGGAGCACCTCGAGTAAGTTCTTTGATCACTACCCTTCTGTGCCACTGGGCTTCCTGGGCTGCCGCCTGAGAGGCGGATCAGGATTCCGCTCATGATTTCGCTAAATAGTTCTCTTTAAGCTGTAAAAGTGTGAGATGATGAGAGTGTTCTGTAATGCGAGTTTGAGAAATTGAGATCACAGTCTTTGTTATAAAAACTGTACATGAGAGGGTCCCACGCCTTGGTATTTGGCTGCTGCTAACTTTTTTACTGATTGGATTGAGTCAGCTTGCTTCACTTGCTTATGTAACAGTAAGAGATTACCTCTCATACGCGGTCCGTACTTTGAGCTTCCTAGCGCAAGCCTTCGAATGCATGTGGGACTTGGGATCCTTAGAATGCATAGCTGTTTGAATTCATCCAGAAAGTTAGGTTGAAGTTTTTATTGAATATGCAATTTCTGACTTAACAATTGTGGAGAAATTGTTGTGTTCATACTAGTTAAGATTCGCACCTGGGTTCCAGTGTTTGTTAACCATGTGCCATTTGGCATGTCTTCCTGTATGTTACAGGTAGACGTGCTGGGCATAAGCTGCTACTCATCTAAGGATCTGTGGACGTGGAAATTTGAAGGAACTGCCCTTCGAGGTGAGAGGATGGACAAGAGTAGTGATTTGTACTACACAAATGTTGTGGAGCGACCAAAGGTTTTATACAACGAGAGGACAAATAATTACATCATGTGGATGCACATTGACAATGGAAACTATTCTAAAGCTGCTGTCGGTGTGGCCGTTAGCACTCAACCGGAAGGCCCCTTCGATTATATGGGTAGTAGAAGACCTCATGGTTGTGACAGTCGTGATTTGACTATATTCAAAGATGACAATGGAGACGCCTACATCATTTACTCGTCAGTAACCAACAGTGAATTGCACATAGGTATGAAACAGGTGCACGAGGACGACCCTTGATTTTCTTGAGAAACTTGTTGCATTATTGTATTGGGTAGTGAATTTGCTGCAATCCTAACATGATTTTAAAATGGAAATGAGCTCTGTTACGTCTTTGCATTATTACGTGGCACGAACGTTCGGTTTGGTTTATCTTCGTTGTTTTTTAAGACTTTTGTACGATTGTTACTTGGTCAAAAATTGCAGGGATGTTGACAGAAGACTATACGGACGTTGTGGAAAGGGGAATGAAGAAGGCTTTGATTAAACAACATCGAGAAGCACCAGCAGTCTTTAAGCACCACAATGTTTACTACATGGTGACATCAGGCTGTACGAGCTGGAATCCAAATGGCGCATTAGTACATGTAGCTGAGTCAATGTTGGGGCCCTGGGCAATGCTAGGAGATCCGTGCGTTGGAGGGGAAGACGAGGATTTTCGAGCTCATACGTTTTTCTCACAAGGATCATTTGTGTTACCCTTGCCTGGTTTAACTGATACATTCCTATTTATGGCTGACAGGTTGGTCTCTTCACTGACTTACAAACCAGAAAAATATCGCGTTTCACTGTTTTGCCACCATGACGGATTCTTCAGTTTCCAAATTTATCAACCCGCTCCCAAACTCATCTCATGTTCAGAGCCTTACAACGTAAAGATCTTTCGACTGCATTTTGTTCGCTATCGTAGTACTCGTGCTGTGGAGTACGATTGTAAGTTGTGTATTAGAGTGCCACGTCTAATATTTTAGAATTTGACTGTATTTTAACAGCTTGTTTAATGAGCTGCAGGTGGCGACCAGTGGATCTTGCAGATTCGCGCTATGTGTGGTTGCTATTGACAATGGGTAGTCCAATCGTTCCAATTTTTGATACGGAGATCAGCTTGAACTTTCCAGAGTGCAGAGAAGTTGCCATTCCTTGGGCTGACAAGTGGAAACTTCCTGAAGGCTGGGATGATACTCCTGCTCGACTTTAGCTTCCACGCGTTTAAGAACTCTGCCTGATAAGCTCTTCTACTTTGTACTCTAGATTTAAAATGAATTCCATGCCAAATGTTCAGTTTGCAAATTCCTAACCAATATCTTGGTTTCCTCAGTCTAGATTATTCTTAACACCTTTTTCGGACTTCAAGATTATCAAAAGATGGTTTTCAGATTCTAATTTTTATAGGATTATGGTGTTCAGAGATTCTTTCAACTCTTTCCTCAAGAGTACTCCTACCGCATATTTCATAAAGCTACCAGGGTCATCCGATAGAACAGACGGCGTGTGGATGAATTAAACTGGTACCACTTGCTCCTAGGGCTTAAAGAGCGACAGTAAGAACAGGGAGACTTACTGCTGCCCACATGCTGATTTCATTTTGGAAATCATGTAATTTATAGAGGCATAGAAACTGCTCTTGGGAAATTGGACAGTTTGTACCCTGTAAGTATGTGTTTTGTATTCTGAGAATGTGGCCTTGGCATCAACGACCAGTCTCAATGCAATAAAGAGGTTCGTAACGAGTGTTTATAAGTGTACTTAAATTTTTGTTACTGTGGAGTATTTCAAGACTATTATTGCTTTATCTTGTTTTGTTGGAGAATAGAAATGTAGTGTCATGATTCATGGTTGTTGAAGTTAAACTCTTAAAGGACGAAGGGGTGACCTTGGAAATCATCTCTTTCCATTAGCGTGTGAGTCATGGACTTTAGAAATAGCAAAAGCACTCATTGGAAGTCAAACCACTATAGAAGACCTAATCTTTTCACAACATCCTACTACAAGGATTCCTTGTCATCTATTGGACACCAAACATCCTCCTAGACGTTTAAGGGTTAAATCACTTTCAGAAATGAACAATTTTTTCAAGTACATTTTCTATTTGAAAGGAATTCCAACTCATTTCAATAGGCATTGTTTGGAAACTTTATGAATTATTTATTAACTTTCAAAGTTTCAACACATAAGACTATCACTAGGTTTTTCACTTTACAACAATTCCATGATCAAAGTTTATTATATTTGATAATTGATTTTGGGACACCATATATTTCACCAATTATTATGAAATGAACTACACTAATGTTACCTACACTAATGTTACCTACACTAATTGATTTAAAAGAGCTATAAGTTTTTACTGTTGATAAATATTTTTACCAACTATAGGTGTAAAGTTCTCCCACTTAAAATGATATTAGGATCTATACACTCAGTAAAAATATTCATCAAAAGTAAAAACTTATAGCATTTCTAAAATAGTTAGTATGGCTAACACTATTTATCATCATTAGTGTATTGAAACTGTCTTATATTTCATTTTCATTTTTGAAATTACAAAAATTTATGAGACTCCTAAGTCATTAAGTTATTAAATTATTAATAAAGTTTATTCCATTAGAAAATTGCAATATTGGACAATAGCGTGTCTTTTAGCGATTGAAATAAATGAAATAATTTAAAAATTTGTCACTTGAGCATTCCTTAATTTTTTGGAATTTAGTCAAAATGCTTAAGTAAGTTGTGCCAAAAATGAATATATATTATTTTGTATGAATATCCTCAAGTGATATATTCTTTTGAAAAGAAATTTGGTATTCTTTAGAGATATGAGCCCCCATGAATGTGTGACAATTGAAGTTTTCTAACATAAGTAATATTGGCATTAAAATACACCACTTATATAATTATTACTCCTTCCATTTCAAAATGATCTTCTTATTTGACAAAATCTTTTAGATTAAGGCTAAAAATAACATTTTAAAAAACTGTTTCATGTTATAAGTAGAGTTTGGTGCACTCCTAGCATTCAAAACTTTGAGATTCAAAACCCTTTTAAAAGTGTAGTTTTGGAATATTGAAAAGTAGAATTTTGTGGCATTTTGTGGGCACGTAAATTTTGAGTGTGATGTCATCATTTTGTGGGCAATTAGTATAGGCCCAAGCCTATGTATGAAACTTTGTTTTGCCTCCCAAAGCTTCATCTCTTTTAATCAAGCAACACTCAAAGAAATGCAAAAAATAAGAACGAATAGTGATGACCGACCCCTTCAATCATTTCATTTGTTTTTTGTTTGATGATTGCATAGATGGAAGGAGAACTACTACTTTAGTTAAAGTTGTTTTGCTAGTCCCAAATAGCAATTGAAATCCAAATCTAATCAATTCGCAATGTCACAAAGTGCTACATGAAGATTACTTTGGAACTAAAATTTAAGGTCAATAGAAAGATCATTTTGGGATGGAGGGAGTACTTTACAATCAAAAGTTAGAAAAAAATTAAACACTTTCCAATATACCCAAATTATCCTAACATAAATAATGTTCTTTATACCACCTCTACCTTGGCCCTATACACCTTTACAATACAATTTTAACAAATTACTCTACTCACGTCCTATTCCACATCCCTTCTCAAATTAAAATTAGTTAATATAGAGTCTCCCTTTTTACAAAGGTACATAAACTAGCATCACTTGGACTGACTTTTCAAAGCCCATAAAAAATTTATATTTCAATCATTAAGAATATAAAAAACCATCATATTGCAAACTTTTACAATTACATCTAAATCTATAGTATCACGTATTGATCTAATTGATTTTATTTTTCTATTGTCAATTTGCAATTATGTTGATGTTATTCTTCTAAGATTTTTCCTATATTTTTGTTCAATATTATTCAACCTTGGATCAACGACATTGCCTTTAAGTAAGACTCCATTTACAAAAGTGCCTTTATTTTAGCCTCTTTACATATATTAATAAATAAAGTTCTCACAAGAAGTAAAATTTTCTACAATTGTCAAACCCTTAACCTTGAAAGAATGTAAAGGCCAAACTAACCTTGCCAATGAATGACTTTCAAGATTACTATAGAAATGAATAATGCACCTATTGGTCCAAAAATCAAATCATTTTTGGTAAAATACCTTGGTGAAAGGTCTTGATCTTTCAAAGTTAACCCTTGAACGACCGTGGGGTGCAAGAGATACGCCACCGTATCCAGCAGGCCTTCCCATACAGGCGGGTGCTAATTTCACGGAGTCGCAGAGGATGATGAACTTCAAATTCAACCGTTCCGATTGTACTACCAACCCAAGGAGGGATAGCAGAAATTTTTGTGATTCATATCGACAATGCAACCAACGGAATTTTCACTGAATTGGAGCTCACCCAGAGCTCCACAGTCTTGTATTGGTGGGGTCCAATTTATACGAAATGGCGTGCTGAGTTTTCTGAAAATCGCTTCGGCGAGGATCACGATTGTGATGGAAGGAAAGCGCACAAAAAACCCCACTAAAAACTATTCCGTAGATTTTCAACTGCAATAGTTGTCAAGAACGTATGCGATGGGGGGGTTCACCCGAAAAAGCTTGGGGTGGACCCGAAATACTGCTGCGGTGGCATCCGCGTCGGCGTAGTGCGCGTGGCGGGAAGGTAACGACTTCGCCCTCGAAATCGTGATGGCAACGTTCCACGCTAAGGGACTCCTAACTGATTTCGCTGTGCAAACACGCAGTGACTGAACTGCGACAAACCGTCCGGGTCATTACAAATACAAAGTAGTAATTTGGATCATGGACTGAAGGGGGTGAACGCAAGGTTCTTCAGATTCATGAAGTCATGGTAAGTCCACATTGTTTGAAGTCACTATTGCTCAAGCAGTTTTACATCTGTCAATTACATAAGCCCTACAAGCAAAAACTGTGACTACGCTACGTTATAACAATTTAGAACTACTTCTCCTACCACTGTGGATCCTTCTCAAAAACGTCACCATTCCGCTAAATGGCACTACATATAACCGCAAAATTGACTACTGCCTACAAAGTGAAAATGGCACCTGACAATAAAAAAGACTACCATCTCACTAACTGCGACAAATCCACCCTTCTACACAACCTTTCGAATCTAGTACGCACACATTCGTTGCTAGTTTGTGCTCCCGTGTTCTGCTACTAGACACGCCGAGTGTAGACAGCTTGAAAACATGTGCCCTCGCACTGGAATATACCACCACACCCTGCGCACAAACGACGAGTTCTGCGACCGCACACAACACAACGGCGACGAAGCTGTAGATGTCCGGAGCTGAAATGGAAGCCCGCTGCGAAGCCGCGCCGAATTGGTCTTGGGTTACGACCAACGGCCACCCCTGGGCGAATGAGTTCTAACGCTAGGCTGTAGTGCCAACTCAATCGTGAATTCATAGGTAGCCCCACAACACGACGATCGGAAGCATACAGGATATAAGAATTCAGCAATTGGGAATCCAAAACGAACATTAGAATGCGATGCCACC
This sequence comes from Rhytidiadelphus loreus, assembly GCA_947034895.1. Classification (NCBI taxonomy): domain Eukaryota; kingdom Viridiplantae; phylum Streptophyta; class Bryopsida; order Hypnales; family Hylocomiaceae; genus Rhytidiadelphus; species Rhytidiadelphus loreus. The sequence continues at coordinate 46,235,785 of OX344761.1, read as the reverse complement.
ACTTGTGGGAGTGCAGCTGGGTACTATACTCCTGCCGTTGCTGATCCACTAAGTCGACACTACGCATACCTGCCTGATACTGAAGTAGTATGGGAGAGGTGGGAAACTCTACCCGCTCCCGCCCGATCCAACGTCCCACAAATGCATCTTCACCTACTGGATCACATGCTGTGGACAACAGAAAAACCGGTTTAGCATCCATCCAACAAATGGCAGCTATGTTGCGACTTCGATGCATCTTGACCACCAAATGACCTCGCTCAGGTAAGTCCGTGTTGGAGAAGCCAGCCAAGCTGCCAGGAAACCCCTTCCTCGTCTTTCGACATGTCCCAGTTGCCCAAAAGCCACAGCGTAGGAGCTCCATGAAGAGGCGGGGTGAAGTGAAGAAGTTGTTGGTTATTATAACATGCCCCCGCCCTTCAAGACCCGCCACTGCTGTGAGAACTGCATTTTCTCCAACAGAGTCGCCCTCCGCCCGATCAGCACCTGCGCCCAGGTAGACAATTATGTTTGAGACGTACCTGCACATGACAACAACTAGGAATTAGAAACGACCCTTGCGCTAGTAAATAAAACCGCCAAGTCACAAACAGGAGTAACCAAATCAATGCATTGCCACAATGGCAGTTACAACTTACAAACCAAGGCCAACAAAGCAAGCATGTGAGCAATCTACATTCAACCAAAATTTGAATTCAAAACAAACAAGAAGACGGGTTTTCATACCTGCTCTCCGAGTTTGCCAGAGCCCACACCTTCACACCGAACTTCACAGGCTTTGACTTCATGTATTGGCGAATGTTGCAGAAGCGTCCCTTGTATGGAACCATGATCTCATCCACTGTCAACACTCGCTCATTGTTGTACAAACTCTGGGACAAGGTAGTAAATGATTCGCAAAGCCAACGAACCTTAGCTAGTTTGTCGTATGTTGGGTCACTTTTGTCACTCACAAGTGAGTCATTATCCACCAAATGGACGCACCGGATGATGGCCTCAAATCTGGCCCGTGTCATGGCTTCTGATATACTTGGGCAATTGTAAAAGGGTCGCATGTCCCAGTAGCAACGAATGTGCGGAAACTCTTTGATCCCCATCAATATCAAGATGCCGAACCATGTGAGAAGCTCCTGCACGTCGAGCGGCACCCATCCTACACGTCCGTTTGTCACTGCTGTATTCAGCTGCGATGGCTGCGAGGTGTACCTACATACAAATAAACAACACGACGAAAGGTAAGTCACTTGAAGACCGTTGAAGCCCTCAGCTACTCACTAGTAAACCATACAAGTTTGCCAGTAAAGTAAGGACGACAAACCTGTTGGTCTCATGGACAATGCGATGTAGACTCTCAGGCGGCCAAAATCGGAGGAAGTACTCGGTGGGGCGGATTTCAACAGTTGAGGTAGGTCCTGGTACGGGCCCTGAGAAGTTGTTCGTGTTCTGTACCAAGGTGATGGATTCATCCTACCATTGGTCATCGGCAAAAATTTGTTGAAATGGCCAGTCACTGATGTCTTCCACTGGATTGTAAAGCCCCAACTCCCGCAGTGGGTCTTCCTTGTAAGAGGGAGAGCCTCCCTCACTGCTGCTACCAAGGTCCGCTTCCTCTGAGGGAAAGTCTTCATACGCTGCTTGCTAGTCGGGGTCATCCTCTGATTCAGCTGCAGGTTCGGATGGTCCTGCTTCGCTAGCGTCCCCGACTTTGGCGGCATCAGCAAACAAGATGCGTTGTGTTCCGCATTTGAGTCTGCTGGTGTCTGTAGCGCTGTCTGAGACTCGAACTGAGCGAGCTCCAATGGCTCCTCCAAAATCAACTTGGAACATGGGCGTGCCCGTGACGTGGTGGTAGAATCTTGAGACCACGATGCCACTGAGGCCATGCCCATCACCTACCAAACTGGAGTCAAAATCCAATGTCTCCGGTCGCACTGTGACACGCAATTCTTTCGGAAAAGAAGTCTTCTCAAGGTCCTCATGTTCACTAGGCGAATGCACCGGGTGTGGGACTAGTGAACGTGGTGGTGTGGCTCCAGGAGCAAAAAAATGAAGGTCGTGCTCATTATCCACCAAAAGTTGAGCCGGTGCTGAGTCTTCTTCACTGTGCAAATCAGTACCTCTGCTGCGAAGCCAAATTGGGCTCCGACTTTCCCCTTCAAGCGGAGGGGGCTCCCACCCGGGTGGCGCCACCGTTGCGTCTCGCCGCTGCACCACTACTTTCCGACGTCGCGGCCCTCCACATCCTCCGCCCAGCGCAGTGGCTTCAATCACCCTTGCCTCACAATCGTCAGAGCGCCTCTTTAGCCCTCCTTGTCCTCTTCGCCTGCGACAAAGTTTCGCTCGAATCGCCTTCTGCAATTGCCTCCGGTTGACCACGACGTTGGGAGGTTTGCGGGACATCGGCGACGTTTGCGGTGTTGGCCCGAGGTGCAAGACAAAATACCCTGAGGCCTTCCCATTCACTGGGGATGTCTCCTCCCAAGTATACGGTCGCAGCAACGGACTCCGTGGCAGCGTCACTGGACATTCCTGGCTCCCCAGTGGAGGACCCTGGCTCCCCAGTGGAGGACCCTCGCCCATCGCGGCCACAAGTAGAGCTGGAGTCTGCAATCGCGGCGAATTCGGCAGCGAATTCACCTCCGTGAGAAGCTCCTGCACGTTGGTGATGTCTGTGATACTGCTGAAGGTGGGTGGGGTCAGGTCCTGCTCCGGTGGTCCCTCCACATCCTCCATCTGACGTCTTGCCACTGCGCATTTCCGAGCCTCCGATCGTAGCCGTGCCATCGTCCCCGACGTTGGGCGGTGGAAATAATTTCTCCCTAATGATACTGTTGACCTCGCTCCCGAAGCCGTCTGGGTCATTCTCTGGTCGCCGTGTCGTCCAGTTGAGGATGTGCTATGCGTGACGCCTGAAGAGAAAGCGGTGCCACAAATGCTTCGGAGTGTCTGGTTTCCTAAATGTGCGGGGAGGGAGCGGGAGGTTGCACATCCACTGCAGATTCAGAAGCGCTACAATGCGAGAAGTTTGCCTGCAGGTCGCGCCCTGATGATTTGCCCAATCGGCCAAAACCTTCGCCTCCTCTTGTAAGTGTGCAGGCGCCTCCGGCAGCAGCATTTTGCAATTCCCAGAGGTACATACACCTCCACCACGTCTCTGCACACGCCGGGAAAACAAACCACCACACCGTTGAATGATTTCATGAAGTGGCTCCAAGCTGCAACAAGCAATTCCACTAACTTCTTTCATGACACCGTCCTGCGTCGTGGGTGAAAGGGAGCGGCTGGTTGAATAAGAGGATTCAATCCACTCCGCCGAATCCAGTACGCGCACACCACGCCATCATCAGGAATTTGCCGTGCATTCCCCTCCGTATCGCAATCCAATTATGTTAGCAACTCGGAAGGAGACCACTCTCGATGTCCGCAGCAGAATCCAAAGTTCCGTCTCCCGCCCTAAACCCTGGTCTCCCGCCTCCTGCTGCCAACGGATCCAGACATGTCTGCACTTCTAAACCCTGAGAAGGAACGGGTGCCTTGGCGTACGTAGTCGCAACACAACCGTATGCAATTTTGCGTATGAATGTAATTTCCGGCCGCTACACTTTGTATTTTGGGTCGACGAAGATTGCATTAGTTTCGCCTTAGCCTCCGCGAGTACTTCACTATGCAACCAAAACCCTAATTCCGCTCCGCAGCCCCTTGAATACGTCAAAAACAGGCTTATACGGCCACAGAGGGCCTTCAGAACGTTCAAGGGTTAACCTCATGCAAATAGAGACCAAAAAGAAATACAAACTTCAACTAATCCATTTACCAAAGTCACCCCCATTTGAAAGGCTTAAAAATGTTATAAAACATGATGTAGTGTCTTCAAAAATTAAAGACTAATTGAATACAATTCACAAAATTAAAATCAACTTGTATTAAGATCCACTAGCCACTCTTGGCATCACATTTAAAAACATAAAAAAGAACTTGCATAGGTAACTACCCTATTCAATAAAATTGTTTAATTTCTGGGATTAATATTCATTAATTCTACAATAATCTATATAAGCATTTTGTCTTCCTCATGTGCTGCCCCATCTAAATTGAATTCTCCTATGCAACAACTACCTTGTACTCTCCACATGTTTAGATTTGCACAAGAACACCTTGGAAGTCAATGAAAAGTTCAATGTCTTATGGTCTTTGATTGAATCAACTTCAAATTGCCAAAAACAATTGATTTTTTCAATTTTTTTTTAATTTGTAGAATGCATAATAAACTAAACTTCTTGTGCTTGATTTCATTAGTTAACATCAAAAACAAAAGAAATCGTTTTCAACCCTAAAATAAGGTTTGAAATAAGGAGACAAGTAATTGAGTACCAAGAAAATAAATAAATAAAAATAAAAAATTAGCACAATGAGATGGTGTGAGTTATAAATGGATTTGATTGGGAGTCCACAATGGATTCCAAATTCTTATATCATACACTTTTGGGACACAATATGAATAAACTATGAGTTTTCAAAGTGGTTGTGATACTAACTCTCAATGAATAGAGATTAGTGAATAGAGGGTCTACATTTTAGGCTCAAGAGAGGTCAGTTTGAGAAAGTGGTGACAATGAGGTGCAATTACCTCATCAAAGTAAGAGGAGACAAAAGCTACAGACATTGTAGGGTGTAGGTCTGAGAAAGTTCGAGTAAATAGTTACTCCACAAGTGAGTCAGTATCACAACTGTGCTCCATGAACCCCTCGTACTGTACAGTAGAGTAGCTGCTCGATCTATCACTCACCTGGAATTATTTCCTAAATTGATTCAAGGAATAGAGTGTGCCACTCAGGTTACCAAATTCCAGGGGCCAGCGGAAGTCCAACTAAGTTACAAGCTCATAGGAAATACGATAGACGCATTTCATAAACCATACATCTATGCAAACCCCTAAAATGGCAACCATAAATTACAAAAAAAAACAATGCGATGGAAACTAGGAATCACAAAACGAAATAAAAAAGGAATAGGAATGACCAAGGACCCAAAAACCTCCTGGAACATGAAAAACTCTATCCTTCATTAGTTGAGACACACAGGAGGGTGAAACCAGACTGAAATGAGGTGCCTTGGCGGTCACCTCTCTGCTCATGAACAGGTAGTTGCAAATGAAAAATGAGAACTATGATTACAAAACAATGGGGCCCTTGGGAAGTTGAGAACAAGACTCAAAAAGCCCAAAATGTAGTAAACCGGGAACACTGGAGGTTATCAAACATCAACATTGTACGGAATGACCTCCTGATGTGACTATCATACACTCTCGAAGGGGAATTGTATGGACTATAAGCCCCCTCTCGCACAGGGGTTTCAAGTGAACAAACTGCCAAAAAAAAAATAATCGAACCGCGACAACTGTGGTACGCATACCCAAACACCACAAAATAGCAAGAAAAAAATTGTATCTGTTTTTTACAGTATTGTTTATCTTCTTCGAACGAACCTCCTCTCCTCTTCACAGAAGCATGGGTCCTGGATTAAGCACGGAACCGCTGGGTAAACCATGCCCTGGTCCTGAACATGTCGGATTCCAAAATAGCTCGGACGGTGCGCTGTCCATATGCCACATATTACTCGTGAGGGGACTGCCCATCTCTACCTGTACCAACCAGATGGTCCATAATTTTGTCAACCGAGTGTGCAGCAACATTAATAGGGATCTTTAACATCAGAAACATCAACAAAAATTAGGCTCGAGAAGTTTCAAGTGAGCTAGAATAATAACACAATTGGTACCTGGTAAGTGTCACTCTCTTTGATTTTAGACCATGCAGGCTGCTGCAGAAGGACTGTGTCCTGGAAGGTCATCATGTTAGTGGGCATGTTGAAGAGCAGATCGGCCTCTGTTTCATCTGATCCTGGAGCTTGAAGATCTGGCAAATCATTTGCTGATATAGAGCTAACGCCACACATTTGCTCTGTTGATAGCAAACTATTATTGTTGAAGCAGGCTCCTCCTGCCTCAAACCCAAAAGCTTTGTCGTTTGAAGAATTCCCTATATCTTGTAAGAAATTTACAGCTTCTGAGGCTCTCCCAGAGCCAACACCTCCAAAGGTACTGGCACTGCTGAGGCCTCCACTTTGCTTCCCTCCAGTATGTATACTAGTCTCTTCTTGTACAACTATCCCAGACTGGCTTGTAAACCTGCCTGGGGACCGTTTGTTGCTTGAAGGGGCGCTCTTGGTATGTTGCGACCCGTGCACCTTCACTTTCTCTTTGTTGAATTCTTTACTCTGCACCCCAAGATTGCCAAATGTCATTACAGTGAAGTCATTACTAAACGTACTTGTATCACGTATTGCTCAACTCTAACACGTTACATTTAAAGCTTTTTTAGTGCCAGAATGCTTAAAATTCACAGTTTCACACGATTTACACTCTCATGAGAACGTAAGAGCGATCCTCAATGATAAAATGCATTTCCATTAGAAGACGCAATCACTAGAGGACAACTGCCACCAGCTAATATATGTCAAGTCTTTTTAGAGTAGAGCATTGATTTCCTTCATTCGTATATATTCATAGATTTGGGGCAATGGTGTCGAGATTTTTACCTTGTTAAATTCAGCTGATCCACCCCTGCGCCTACTGCGGTTCTGAAGTTGCAGGAACTGCTCCAGCCAGCCAGAGCTTGTAAGGTCTATAAAATTGAGTAGCTGCTGAAAGTGCTGAAGGATACGTGAATTCACCCCCAGCATGGACGACTCAAACATTCCCTCCTCGAGCAATTGTTGAAAGTTGGTCAAAGATCCTTCAAATTCGGCACTGGTAAACATTTGTTTCAAACTGCAAGGTCCACAAATCCTGGTCACTAATGTGCCTCCAACTGTCTTACTACAAGACACTGAAGTTCTCTGTTTCAAGAAAGGAAGACACGTAGGAATCCATCCTCTTCCCCTAATTAAGGGGCGTAAGAATAAGGATTGATTCCCCTCTAGCATTGATCTAAAACTTCAGTATCCGCCATTCCTTCTTAACTCCACCATGGTCTGCAGGGGAACTTACCCATACAATAACCCTACTGAAAAATTGCCTACCTCTTCTTAAGGAGATTCCGTGCACTGGTCTTACCTTTCTGAACCTTTGGCAACATCCTCAGTCGACAAATATCTCATAAGCTGCCCCTGCTCTTGATCCGTGAGAAGACCCGTAAATGTGTCAAAATTTAGTATATCCTGCGAGAAGATAATGTTCGGGTTAAAAACTAGTGCCAACCATCAAACAAACAAACTACCACGGATTCAACCACTATCTATAAGATCTTTGTAGAACAGGTGCGAGAGCCTAATCTGATTACTCTTCAGACATTCACTCGAACCTGGGTACGATCATTGTACCTTCAACTCAAGAAAAACTAGAGGAGACTGGCAGCTTTGGAGAACATCCCGCTTGTTGTAAGGGTAATTCTCTCTGCGCACAAGTTGGCTCTTTTAGAAGCAGAATAATTATGAACCGACATTTTAAAGCAAATTCCCTCTTCGGCGCCGAAACGACGACTCTGTTTCACTGTCAGAATATTCCAGTAAGTTCCTACCTATACAGAAAACCCACGATGATAGAGATCTGCAAAACTTACAAGAGCGTATTATTGGCATTCAGATGTTGATCAAAGTGCCCGCGGGCTCCAATATCCACCTTCTTGCTCTCCTTTGCCTTCTCCTTACCACGTACTGATGGCAGACGCTCCGCGCCATTGAGAAGCTGCTGAAGAGGACCCCCGTGTCTGTGAACACGCGTCCCGTAGAGGTCCTCCGCCATGCGAATATCACTCTTGTGCTCATCCAATATCGGTTGTCGAATGAATACGCTGCCTAAGCCTATTTCATCAGCCATTGTCGAGGGCTTGCTATCCACCAGTATATCATCTGAAAAACCATGCATCATCGACGAGCTGGCCGCTGCTGGGAAATCACCCAGAGTTTGCTGGAATTGCTTACTGAGCTTATCAATTGAAGTACATGGAACTCTCGACATGGATGTCCGTTTCCGTGTGGGAATAAGACCCTCCCAGGGTGAGCTTGAGGCTGCAGTCAATGCGGGCACAGAATGATATAACTTGCTCTTCACAGAAAACCCCAGTCACCTTAAGAATGCACACTGACTTCCAAACAGACGCCCCCCTCCCTCCCATAAGCCGAACTGCTTGCACCCTGATAGTAGAACTGCACAACAATCCAACACAGAAAGCAGAAAAGAGAGTTGGCAACCTGCAACATCAGGAGGAGGAGCGCTCGAGCTGGGGATGAAAGCTGCATCGTCCAATCCTGATACACTGGAACTCAAACTTGATGTGGAGATGGTGTCATCTCCCGCAGCTTTTAATGAGCGCATGTGTGACCGAAGTGAAGCTCTCTCTTGATGTCCCTCAGAAGGCTCTTTTCGTTTATGAGAACGAGGCTCGGAAAAGAGCTTCCTACTATTCTTTCTCCCACGCGGCACGGCACCTCCTTCCGGACACACGGAGCCTCCAAATCCACCGGAATGCATAGGCATGTAATTTGACAGGGTGCCTTTGGTACGCCACCTGGAACCACAAGCGTTGCAGAGGACGGGCTTTTCTGGAGGTCCATTTCTCCAAAGAGGAGTTGCTGCAGAGAGAGGGCAATCAGTCAAAAAAGTAAGCAGTAGCCGAGGTACTTCCAACAGTTGAATGTAACATGATGAAACACCATTCTCCACGTCGGCGCCACATATCATAATCCAACGAAGGCCAGCAGATGAAGACGGAACAGAGTACGTACTGGCAATGCCACAATGGCCACAAGGTCCTTGCTTCCCCATCCGCCTTTAGATGGCTTCGTTGAAACAACAGCCTATCTGCAGAAGTAGTCTTGGACAACCCCTGTGTTTTCAAGCACCATGCAGTCTCTCGTCATTCGCTGCTGTCAGGGTCAGGTTCCAATGTTGTGCCCAAACTGAAAATAATGGCACCAAGAGAGGCAGGGATGAGAAAAATCAAGATGCGTGTTCTCAAATCCTCACGTTTTGATACACTATTGGTTACCGTTCACACACGAGAAGAAGTTACAAGGCGATATAATAAGGGAATGAAAGTGTCTTACTTCTTTCAAAGAGCACGCTGTCTGGACCAAGTTTACCAGTCCACTACCACCTCGGCTGTGCCTAAACTACGACAGACCCTGAACACCCATTCCATTCAATCATACGTTACTTCTGAGGAGGACGAGGATACATAATAATCGGTTCTCCACAATTAACGAACCAAACGATTTCACCCCAACTGGTCACGTTGGCTATTGGACTAGTAGAGCGTGCATAGGAGCACACTCACTCAGAATCCCAAATTTTCCCAATACGAAACTAGATGTACAGAGAGAAAAGTTCTTCGAATTGTTTTGTTACGAATTTCCTTTCACCGAAGTTTCTGCCTTAAATTCGTTTGACAGACTTCGAGCTCAAAATTATTTGGTAGCGCCCTTAAAACCTAACTAAAACCCTAACCCCGCTAACCTGCCCCTTTCCCTACCAAGATGGTGCCAGAAATTACCGAAACAGTGACACCAAAAAACCACATATACTGAACGTTGAAACCGAATGCATTCAATGCGGGCCTTTTACGAGTCCGTCTACGTGAGCTCCAGCTAGGAGTTGAATTTTTGGTAAGGCGACACCTCCTCCGGTGACATCTCTAGGCAACACCGTCTCAATTCCTACCACAAAGCAAGTCCATTCCTCGTGAAGTTAGCCAAGTGTAACGACCCCAACTGCCTAGCAAGAATGCCACTGCATATATAGAGAACCAGGTGGCGTCTGAGGGGAAAAAAAGATACAGGTCAATAGTCCATCCATGCTATTAATTGTGGGAGCTGGAGGAAAGAGTGGACATCACTGAACAGTCAAAATTTGCATTAAAAACAGTTAAATAGTCAACGTATTAAGCAGCCAGCTAAACCTAGGACTCCTGGTGTATGTAAGCACATATGTTCCAGAAGAGCTTTCAAACTGGAATGCATGATTTTAGCTCCAACCTAGAAATAAAGTTTAAAAAAGACAGTTATTGCGCCAACTCAAACGCTGTTAAGGCAAAGGCCTAGCTTTTCAAGACTCAAACCATTGACATCGAGGAACTGACGAAAATATTACCTTAAGTAATAATATTAATGTGATTTTCAGGTTGATTAAGAAAGCATTTCATGAGCATTGAGAGAACGTCCTTGCAACAAGCAGGCCGAAGATTAAAAAAAAACACGAACCCGAAAATGCAACTGCCTCCAGAAATCTTGGTGTTTGCTAGAATTACATTCATAAATTACTCGCAATCAATCAGAGAATATCACCCACTAGTTCTTCGTTTTGTAGTTGCGCAACATGTTCTTGCTCGTTCACGCAGTCCTTGGTTGATACACTGTTGAGTGACACGTAGCATAAACACATACTGAACATGCCTAAATTACTATTGCATTAGACAATTTCCTTTTCAGCGCTTGCACAGAAGAAAAAAAATCCAAATTCCACTTTATTAAAGCAAAAAGCAAAAAGTCGAAGCTCAGTGGTGGAAAATGCCGACATTCAAACGAACCAGGTACACATGGAACAACAAACCCCCTCGTGTCACCAATTCCACTAAGCCAACTCACCTAAGTGACTCATCACCTAAGAAGGGAGACGCAAATTTAAATATATATAAGTATATGTATATTTAACTTCCACAAGGACAGAAATGTAATGAAGGCGAAATCATGTCCTACGACATGTCACATTCCACATGCAGCATGCCATCTGAGCCCAAGAGGGTAAAGAAACCCATACCGACCTACTACATTGCACGGACAAGCCCCAGGACACCATGCCACTCGTGACAAGACTCGATGTTCTTGCTGAAGAGGACTCAGTCAAGCCGTCGCAACATTTGAACATCACCACAAGAACGACGAGGAAACAAGCCACAAAAGGGACAATTCGATGGCCATGGAAGAGGATGACTTCAACAACCCACTTAAAACACTCACACATCGAATAAGCCCGGGGGAAAGTTGAACATACAAGAACATTTATTACGGTTCGCAGTGGGAAGCCTAATTCCGCCAGTGCTGCCGCTGCGGACCCTTGCCCTTGCTGCTTCGTCAATTGGCAGGCAATACGAGCAACGGAAACCCTCGCGCTACATGACCACAGCCCGAGCGGACTAGAAGAGCTTTCCCTGAGCTCGTCGCCGCAACGTCGAGGAGAAGCACTACCACGAAACCACCCAAATCGGGCCCAATTCCTCGTGAGCGGCCTCTTCCGAAAGCCGCAGCAGCGCCACAAGAATTGTCGCAAGGGTTGCGGCAGGCAGGTGTCAGGCAGGGCAAAGGGGACCGCTCCAGTCCGTGTGTATGAAAGGGAAGGCCGGGCGGGGTGAAAAACTACACTCGAGTGATAATTCCAGAACCCGAGACAGGGACAGAACGCGCCCCAATTGAGAACAAGGGTGGTAAGCTCGCGAACGAGGGAAAGAAAGGGAAGGAAGGGAGGGGAGGGGAGGGGAAGGGAAGGGAAAGCAAAAGCCGGCTGGCTGGCAAGCTGGCGACGCCGTAGTGAGAACGGACAACAGCAGAACCCACAATGAAGGTCACGGCTATGGCGACACTGCTACTTCTGAAGCCCCCGCCAGGGCTCCCAACCCCACCCACCCACCCACTCAGCTTACCTGGTCTTTGCTTCGTTTCCGGGCTTCTCCCTCTCCTTCCAGACGACAGACGCTCCCCATCCAAAACTTCCCTGTTCCTCGGCTTGTAAGTTATTCCAACAGTGAGCTCATCAGCCAGGCCATTCCGTCTCCTTTTCCCCCTTTTCCCTGCAACGCCCCCAGAAGTAAAACATAAACTGGAATGAAAGCATTGCCCAACCGATTGCTCAAAAGGAAAAGAATTAAAAAACGGAAAAACACTGACTGACTGACTGACTGACCAGAGTGAGTAGGACCTCCACGACTCCCCAACCAACACCCCACCCTCCCACCCTGCCTGCCTTCCCTCAGTCGCCTCCATTCTGTTGAGTGTACCCCAGTTCAACCTTATTAGTAAGTTAAGGTGGGACTACTAAAAGTTACTCGCTGCCTGTGTGACTTGGATGAGTCCCTTCCACTCTTCCACCTCAGTCCTGGCTGCCTGCCACCCAGCCAGGGCTCCTGAGCTCCTGGAGCCGCCTAGATTCTGGGCTCTGTGATCTATGAGTCCGTCATCCCTGAGGGGGACTGAGGACTGTAAGTGAGCAGCAGGGGGAGCAGTCACTGCTCCTCGTCAAATTCAAACCAGGAGGGTGATATTTTGATTCTCCGCCTGGACTCGGGAGAAAAAGGTTGACCCCATCTTCGCTGGCGAAGGGACGGATGGAACGGAAGATGGGCCATCACAATGATCAGGCTTGCATCTTTTACCTCACCTCACACTTTTTATCCAACACTTTTAGAAACCCATTTGGAAATGGGGAAGTAAGTGAACTCCTCGTTGCAAGTCTGTCTGACTGACTGACTGATGTGGGTGGGCGACTCAGAATCCGGGGTTGAAACCCAGAGTTTATTCCAAGGGGGAAAAAATAAAAATAAAAAAATGCTAAGGGCAAAGCCATAGAGACTTCAGACACAAACAACACACTCGTAACCATCAAAAATCACCTCTCAATTACAAGAAAGCCCATCGGGTGGGTGGACTTTTTTAGGTTTCACGTGTGGCTTGGTTTGTCATGAGGGGAGCCAAAGAATGGAGATCTAAACCTTCTTGGTATTGTCAAACTTCTTGAGGAATTTATGCACCTTGTGGGACGTCTATCACAAAGCAAGGAAGTCGAGAGTCAAGGTGTCTTCTATGGTCTAAGATGGCTTTCCACAGGGAGGAGGGGGAGTGTTGAAGTGGCAACACACAAGAAAATGATGTAGTCAAATATCTTAGTATTCATTTTTATTTTGGACATGACTATCTTTTCATCCACATATTTGGATGAGTTTCATTTTAAATTGGCAATTTCATTTGAATTGTTTTTAAAATTTGGAACAACTTAGCGTCATCATCCAATTTTTCTTCAAATTTTTCCTTAAGTCTTGGTGCTCCTCGATTACTTTGGGTGCTTTTAGGCATTTAAATGCCTAAAAAAAAATCATTGATCAAAATTGGGTTGTAGTGGTTTGGCATTTTTTTGAGTCTATAACAGTCTCTTGACAAACAAGAAGATATATTTAGCATAAGTATGCCTATAAAAGAAAAATCAATGCAAAGTGTAGAACATGAAAAGTAATAGAGCTTTCTCATGAAATTGGTGCTATATTTTAGGGATATAAATTCTTTTAACCTATGAGACTTTGGGCATTTGGGGGGGGGGGGGGGACAATTCCTAAAGGACTAGCTAGGGTGTTTTTCAAGAGAAATTGTAAAAAAATGTTAGTTTTAGTGCATTGACCAAAATTTTACATTTTAAAAGAAATTGAACTTCAACCATACAAAAGTGTAGATATAAATGTGTGGAATTTTTTTAACACAATTAGACTCCATAGATTGAAAGATTATAATGTTTGAAGTGAGAAAAAAAAACTTCTTTTCATTCGTGTGAGACTCGAGCAATAGATCTCAGCCCTCTTGGAGTAAAATTTGTATTCTATACAAAGTTCAGCCTCTACACCGTTGAGTACTACTTCTTGTTTAAGTCCCTTCATGCTAAATTTTAGAAACAAATTAGAAGCTACCTTGTTCTAAATCACCTTGCAATACAAGGAAGTCAAGTACAATGGCAATATGTTAGTTATTTTTTCATAATTTCTTAGGCAACGAGGAAATATTTTATTTGAAATTAAATAAAAAGTGAAAACTTAGAGACAAAAACTTGGAATATGTGGAAAAAAATTCAAACTTTGAAAGCACAAATTTAGAGATAATAGCATTTGTAAATAGAAGAAAACTTACTTGTCAAACTTAGGCAACAAGGTTAGTAAAGTTTGGACTCCTCTTGGAATGAGATTTTTTCACTAAAATTGGATTTTTTTTTTTTTTTTTTTTTTGCCGCTTACTTACTGCATCATATAAATTACATACATGCCAAATTTTAAAAGTAGACGAGGAGATGACAAAATTGTCCAAACTTTCCAGATTTTATTTGGCAATATGAATTTTGATCTGAATATTTAATCAATTTTCTTTTTTAAAATCCCACAAAGGAGATGAATGTCTCCAAATTTTCATAAACATCCATTTATTTCTTACTTCATCGTCACCTACCCCAATTCCAATAATATATATCCCTCAAACAAGCACTTGGTCCTTCAAGGGTTAAGAATGTCTTGAATGAAGTCAGCTTAGTGTAGTAGGGAGCTATAAGAAATATAGATGAAGTACTACTAACATCCAATAATGTTTTAAAAAACAATCTTGGTCTATTCTTGAGTGATGTGACTATTCAAGTGTTGATTCAGTTGCAAGGGGGGCTTATATAATTAATTACACAATGATTGTGCTCTTTGAGTCGACAATCACTGCCCCCGTCATTGAATTCCTTTGCAACTAATAAGTTAGTCGTCAAGAGTTTCAAACTTGCATACCTATTCCCCTGCATCCATTACTTCCAGAGTAGTAAGTTAATACATTTCATTATCCAGATCAACACGTATTGTCAATTTGTCATGAAAGATTATTCTTATTCAGTGCTCTGAAGTCTGAACAAACAAGACTGTCAAATAATCTTTGACATTGGGGGCTCTGTACAGTAGCTTTAGCTGTTGAGATGAAGTGATGGGAATCCCCTACAACATGGTTGCATGATAAACTTCTCGTGGAAACTTCTTCCTGAAACGCAAGCTTTGAGAGTTAAGTTAACACAAGTTCAGCACATCATTCACAACAACATCATTCCACAGACAGTGCGTACCTTTCAGTCCACCCCCGGGGGTACTAATTTATCTACTGTACAGTAGAGATTCTACTGTTCTGACGTTCCAAGTTCAAACTCTCAACATGTTCTCTGGATGTGGCTGGCCGGGCTTGGTAAGCTTGCTATTTTTCCCATTGCAATGAAATTCCATTTCATTTGTTTCAAGGGAAAAAAAAAAAAAAAGCAAAAGCAAAAACCCATGTCAGTTCTCTGGATGAGGATTTGAAATTAATTAATCAATGAGTTGTAGTAACTTACTGTAATTCCAACTTATGCCATAACTTACTTACTTGTGCTGCAGTACAACTAAGTTAGTACCATCTGTGGTCCATTTTGAATGAAATAGGAAGCAAGCTTACTTACGTTACCCAATTTAATTTAAGTTATGCAAGCAAGCAAGCAACTGAACTGTTGCAGTTGTAAAATGACAATTTGGCTGCAGTCGCTATGGATAATGACACCTGTGGAAATGGGTTCACGGAAAGCACATGATATTCCACCAATCCACAAGGCAAGCCTGGCCAGGGATAACTTAAGCTTCATTACAGTAGGTAAGTTTGAAAACCAGGGTAATATACCTTATTCCTTCCTTTAACTTACTGCTCCACCAGGACTTAAGTTTAACTTAACCCCTCATGGCCCCAAGCCTTTTTGGATTTAAAAACATCATAGCTTTTGAAGTTCTATAAATCTAAATGTCACTAAGTCATACAGATGTTAACTGTACAATCTTGTAGTGCACATGTTGAAGATGTCATGGATCAAATTTGAAGTCATTTGACCATGTAGATTGAAAGATTATAATGTTTTAGTGTTGAAAAAGGATGCTGAAATTTTTCTAAAAACACATTTGGAGGTGAAATTTGAATTCTAAACCTTCTCAAATGGAAAAACTTTAAACTACAAAGTGCTTGAAAATCAGCATACAAATACATTGGTGAAAGAAAATATCATTCAATTGACTCATTGTGTCTACAAAATGGCTTTGAAATGTCAAGAAAAGTTGCCAAAAATTACACCCAAGGCTAAACCTCCTTCTACTAAAATGCCTCTCAGTCACTCATTATTTCTTGGATTGAAATGAAATTTTATTGACACAAACTAGACCAATATGTGCAACTTTCCCAAAAAGAATTATTGAAAATGGCCATTGAATGAAGAAGAAATAGGCCGCCAAAGTTCACTATAATGAAAAACTATTAGGGTTTTGAACTTCAAATTGCTCCCAAACATTCAAAACAACCTAGATTGATATGAAAATTTTACCACAAGAACTAGACTTCAAGGGGAACATAATCCAACAAATTTTATTGAAAAAAAACACTGTATGAAGGAGATACAAGCCCCTAAAGTTGCAGCCATCAAGTGCAGTTTTGTGAACTCAAATGATACTTGTGAACTTCGATTGGATTTCAAGAAACTAATACATCTTGAATTGATCTGAAAATTTTACCACATAAACTAGAAAAGTATGCACAACTTCTCCAACAAGTTTTATTGAATTTGGACATTAGATGCAAAAGTTACATTACTTTAAATTGGACTCAAACTATGTGAGGCTGCTTTTGAGCCCCTTGGGCGTTGAGGGGTTAAATCCATCCATGATGAACCTCCACCCAAATCTGCACATATTTGCATAAATCAGTTAGGTGTTTCTTCTTTTTTGAAACAAATGGAACATTTAATTCCAACACCCTGGCTGCCAGGCGTTAAATGGGACATGCATTGGGCCCTTCTTAAGGCACTTTGCACATCCTCAAATGTTTTAAACTTTTTCAAAAACATCCCCTAGAAAGTAGCCGACCATTTCCAATCTATGGACCATTCTATTTCCATGAAGTTGTGGCATAGTTTGAAGAGCACTTTTAGCATATTACTATTGGTTGTAAGACTCTCAATATTGCAACCAATCCTTGGTCAATTTTGCAATCAGAATATGGTCAAAAATAGAAAGGTCTATATCACCGTTGTAGGTCAAAGAGAATATTCTACGAAAAAATCATAGTAATTACGTTTTTTGTAATAAAACTATTGGAAAAACCTGCAATCCTTCTGAATTCTATTTCAGTGCATGGGAAAATTTTGGCACTACAAAATCCAAATCTTGTGTTCCAAATATGCATAATTGCTTAAGTGGTAAGAAATGGGTTGTTTGTCCTAAAACAAGTCCCAAGTAATTGCAATACTTTCAATTTTCATAGTAAGTTTCTAATTAAAAAAATTTCCTTGATTCCATGCTTTTGACTTCATTGAACTAACAACGTGGCATTATCCTTTAATAATTTCCTAAACTTGGGGACCCATCACCCGTGCTTGTCATGCTTGCGTGCATACTATCCACTAAAAATGTATGTATGTACTATGTGTTATCCCATATCAATTGCACTCACAACTTCACAAAAAATATAAATTGGGGGATAGTCAATTATTTCACAAGTGTACTCATATTCATGAATTTAAATGAGAGCTTTTATGGGCACATGTTTGTCAATATCTCCTTAGGAGTGGCAAGCACTAACAATACAACACTGTTAATAAGTACTATCCATTGACCTAACATTGGAGGAAAAAACAAGAAATCAATAAATGAATGCAAGACACGCCAACATCCTTTGTAAAATTGAGAGATTTTTATTTCATACCTCTTTTAGACCCTTAGGATATTTAAGAGGGAGGCACGAATGTATTGAGAGGGATTCACATGCCTTAAACATCATACTCACATACCAATATTGTTTATAAGTTCATATTAAAAAGATCCATTGCTTGTATTTTGGATGATAGATACAATAGAAGGAACTCATTTCCTTTCAAAACATGATTTTGTTCCCTAAAAAGATTACCTACACAATTTCTTTTAGATTCCTTTACAAACTCAAATCCACATGCATTGACCAAATCATAATGGGGGGGGGCATATTTTAGTAGTTTACAAGATCAATTGAGAGGGTTAATTAGGTAACTACACTGATTATTGTGATCTACTTCTAAAATGATCCCAATAAATTCTTACCTAAAATCTACTACGTCTACTCATGAAAGCTTGGAGTTGCTTTCAAATACAATTATTTTTTAGCACTTTAAAAATGAATGTTTTATTCATACAATGTCCCCCCAAACATAAAAACATAATCATAGTCATTTGTCATAAGAAGAACCATTTCAAACAAAAATTTAATCTATTTCATAGTATGAACCTAGTTCAGTTGTTTGTTTAGACACAATTAGGTGTAGTTATTGCATAGGTGACAATTAAAGTTTGTTGTTTGTATATATAATGTATTTTTCCTCATTATAAAAATCAATTGTTTCTAACTTCCCCCACTATTTAAATTTTTTCTAATGTCAAGTAACTAACTTGATTTTGTCCACCCCACATTTTTTATCAAGTAGGCTTTTGATGAAGTGTTATGAATATGGACATCCTCACCCCATATTAACTTTGTGAAATGTCTACAACTTTACAAAGGGTGCTACATGGTTGCAAAGTGATAGAACATATATTGAATGGTTATGGGTTTTTTGAAGCCCCTTAAAACCGATGCACCCATAAAACACTTCAAGGGTCCTTCAAACTTTGAAAATTCACAAAACATCTCCCAATTTTGTTTTTTAATTAAAATTTTGTATTTGGCTATAAGCCCCCCCCCCCCCCTTACTTCTAATTAGTTTGACTCTCTCTATGCACATTCATGTATTTTAAGTTGAGTGATTTTCAATCTCCCTAGTAGAAACATGGTTTGTGTATTTTAGAGAAATAACTCCCAACATGAGAAAGGCCTCCAACTCTCTCTTCCTTCCAGCATTGGATTCGACTACTAAACTTAAGGCAACATGCTCTAAAAGCGCCCATGCTCTAAAAGCGATCATGATACAGAGTTACGTTTTGCTTTCTTCAATGTACCACCAGTGTACATTTTAGGAGGTGGTCGAATTTGGTGATCACTGTGTTTCAACTTCAAAAATTTGTAACTAATTCCTCAAAGGTTCAAAAAATATGAAACGACTTGGGTTAGATGCCAATTCCTTTTTCCTTCCTATGAAAATTTACTAAAGATTTTTTCAAGGAGTTTAGCTTCCCTAAAAACATAATAAGCTCTTAAATGGTCGCTTTAAGAGCAAACTACTTTACTACTACTAAGAAGCTATAGTAGTAAGAGTGGGTTTTCAACCCTCCCATCACGGTAGTTGGAACTTGGAAGGACGGGGTGTGCCACTCCTTGCTGTTGTTGGGGCAAAGGCAAGAGCAAGAGAGGGAGGGAAGGAAGGTGGGGGAGTAGAGCCCCAGGTAGGAGCTATTCTTATTATTAGGGAGGTAGGGGGGCAGGAAGGAAGCTGAGCTTAAGCTTCAACTTAACCCTTTAGGGCCTAGCATGCCAATTTTGGTTCTTTTAAACTGAGTTTTGGGAATTGGAACACTCTCTTGGCCTTAGTTGCTCTTGAGGTGTGAACGAGATGTGAAGGCACGTATAATCTGCTTCCAATGAGCCATTGGCCATCAAATTTGGAGCAATGATGGTTTGTCTATGGAAATTTGAAGTTGAAAATTTTAGAGTTTCAAAATGCACTGTGGAACGTGTTTCTCTATTGAATTTATTTGTGTATAACTAATAATAGAGAGCATGCCAACTTCACCATAATGTTCAATATAATGAACTCTATTTTCAATAAAAATTTCATGGTAAAGTGAGTGTTTTTATAATTACTATGTTTTTTCAAAGACATAGACTTAAAAAAATCATATAAAAATAATTTTTTTCCCAAAAACAATTTTAAAAAATCATATTAGATAGAAGATATGAATACTTATTTATGAAAAAATTATAATTTAAATAAAATTATAATATGAAAATTTGATTTTAGAAGAATTCAAGAGGTTGCTTGGGGCTATTTAGGCCATGAAGGGTTAAGTGAAAGAAGTGGGCAATCTTGGACTCACATTCAATTGATGGAAGGGAAGGAAGGGAAGTTGATGACCAAGGCAGCACAGTAGCCACACACCACTCCCCACCCCTCGTGCTTAAAAGTTACAAGAAGTCTCTTCAGTTGTTCAACTGAAGGCTCTCAAGCATTTTTATTTGTTTTTATTTTATTTATTTATTACTGAAACCCAGAGTTTATTCATAGAAGATCCAAGAACAAACGGCAAAAAGCCCTGGAGAACTGCTCTGGAGTGTTTT
This sequence comes from Rhytidiadelphus loreus, assembly GCA_947034895.1. NCBI lineage: Eukaryota > Viridiplantae > Streptophyta > Bryopsida > Hypnales > Hylocomiaceae > Rhytidiadelphus > Rhytidiadelphus loreus. The sequence goes on along the minus strand of OX344761.1, from coordinate 46,215,706 downwards.
GGAACTTGTATGGAAGAAAAGGAGCTTTCAATTGGGGGGCATGCCATAGCAGAATAACTAACTAGAGATCATGGCAGGAAGAACCCAGAGTTGAAAACAGACCCAGTTGAAAACCAGCAAGACCTGGAGAACTGGACTTTGAGTTGTAACTACAGTACTTAACCCTAGACCGCCCAAGAGGACATAAAGTGTCCTCGCATAGTTTTAAGTTAAATTCAAAGTACTGTAACTTTTGCATCCAATGTCCAAATTCAATAAAACTTGTTGGAAAAGTTGTACCTTTTCTTCTAGTTTGTGTGTTAAAATGTTCAGATCAATCCAAGAGGTAATGATTTTCTGAAAGCCAATCAAAGTTCACAGACTCAATTTGATTCACCAAAGTGCACTTCATGGCTGCAACTTTGGGGGCTTGTATCTCCTTCATCCAAAGTTCGATTTCAATAAAATTTGTTGGGTTGTGTTTCCCTTGAATTCTAGTTATTGTGGTGAAATTTTCATGTCAATCCAAGTTGTTTTGAATGTTTGGGAGCAATTCAAAATTCAAAATCTCACCATTTATGGACTATAGTGAACTTTGACGGCTTGTATCTTCTTCATAAAATGTTTGTTTTCAATTAAAAAATATTGTAAAAGTTGCACATACTAGTCTTGTTTGTGTGGCTAAATTTTCATATCAATACAAGAATTTATGAATGACTGAGAAGCATTTTAGTAGAAGGAGGTTAAGCCCTAGATGTGTTTTTTGCAACTTTTCTTGCCTATTTTTGACATTTGCAAGCCATTTTGCAAACACATTGAGTCAATTGAATGATATTTTTTTTCACCAATGTGTTTGTATCCTGGTTTTGAATCACTTTGTAGTTTAAAGTTTTTCATTTGATTAGGTTTAGAAATCAAATTTGGCCTCTAAATGTGTTTCTAGGAAAATTTCAGCATTCTTTTTCAACACTAAAACATTATAATCTTGCAATCTACACGGTCAAATGACTTCAAATTTGATCCATGACATCTACAACATGTGTACTACATGATTGTGCGGTTAAGATCTTTATTACTTAGTCACATTTATATTTATAGCACTTCAAAAGCTAGGATGTTTTTTTATCCAAAACGGCCATGGGCGGTCTAGGGTTAATCAAGAGCGATACTATCATAATAAAGCTAACATCAACTGCAAGGACCACTCTTGCTCCTTTTTCTTACCTAAACCCTTCAACCGTTGATGGTTGGATCCAACCCTTAGGGGGGCACCATGGGGTTAGATGGCTCCATTTCAGACTAAATATCTACTTTTTGCCAAATAAAAGTAGTCTCATTTCACCATAAATTTTTTGTTTTGTTTTGAACATAGATGAAGTCATCATATATGGATGAAAAAAGTGCATGTACGTAACTAAGAAGTATTTGCAGGTTCAAAAGATGGATGAATGTAGAAATACAATGCTTCACCAAATTTTTAAGTGATTGCCATCGCGGCACTTTCTCAAGAAAAAATGAAAATCCTAACTTGGATCTTGATCTGTCATGCTCAATTAAGGGTCCAAAAAAAAGACTTCATAATGCTAAAACAAATCCACATTATAGAAAACAACTTCCCTCTCAAGACTCATCCATTGAGAGATTGTCATGATTGGGTACTCAAATGGAGTTACGTGTCAAGTAAGATCAAACATGTAGTATAAATATCAGTTGCATGTTAGATGTGCATTATTGACCATATTTAAACCATGATGTTTAAAACTACAAATAAAATTTTAGACTTTTCAAGCATACTTGATATTTATTTTCTTCACTTGTCACTTGTCACTCATGGTAATCAGTTCAAAGATTCTAAAAAAATCTTTTAAAATTATGAATTAAAGAAAGCATGTGAATTTGCCTCTGAAGAAAAAATACAAACATTTTCTTTCATAAATAATCAGAAAAAAAAGATCACAAAGTGAATAATTTTAAAGTTTGCTCATGTATTCTTAGTCCCATCCTTTCAAATTTAACCCCTAAGAGATTAGGAAGACCACATTCAATTTTTTGAGAACTTGTGAAAGCTCAATTGACTTCATAATTGGAATTTTTGCAAGAGATTTAAAAAAAAAATGCTAATCATTCTAATCTTCATGTTTTGTCTTTCAACGTTTTAAGGAAAAAATGAATGTGTCCAAAATTTGTTCAAATTAACAAAATATATTGGAAGAGTATAGAAAATGTATGTAAAAAAATATAACCAAAAAAAAAAATTTGTATTCATATTTTATATGTAAATCTTTAAAACCAATTTCAAAATTTTATTTTTTAAGAAAGTGCTTTTAATTTATTTATTTTAATTGCCCAGGTTGTGTGTTGTGCAAATAAGATTATCTATCTTACAATAACATTTAAACCCCTTAAAGCTACTCTTTGGGCACATTTTATGTGAAAAATTCAAAAAATAAAAATAAAAATTCCATTCACAGTGATCTATCCCAATTTGCTATGTTGCCAAAAAATATAATTTGGTCCTTTAGGGGTTTACTTAAAGATCTTGTGAACTTGAACTTTGACCATTCATAATTTCTCTATACTGTACTATTCAAATATTGCAAATTTTAATGCATTATAATATGTCCAAGAACTTAACAATAGTCATAATTGTCCATTGTTATTACGGTGACTCCCAAAAGTAGTTGGACACCATATAAATCGCTCTTATAAATTGAGAAAGTGAAATTATGAAGTGAAATTTGGACATGTTGTACAAAGGGGATTTTACCCTCACGTGCAATCAATTAATTTAGAATGGAATATATTTAGACCTATTGTTATGAAATTTCAATGTAAAAATCAATTTTTTGTGAAAAGTCAAAATGTCTAATTTTCTTTTAAAGGAAGAATGTACATCTTAACTAGAATCACATATTACAAGTTTCAGGAATTTTGAATTCTTATTGATTGAAATTTGACCTCAAAATTTTTTATTTTTTATTTTTCATTCTATAAATTGCAAAAAATATATGTTTTTGATATATATATATAGTTATTTGATGTTACTTTGAATTTTCATTTTATTTTTTTGTAGTATGTAAATATTTGTAGATTTTTCTACTTAACTACTAAATGTTGGGAATGGGGCTTTGGTTGGGAATTGGTGGTCCCACCTTCCATTAATGCTAATCCTTTTTTGTAGTAATGAAAGTATTAATGATTTGCCAACAATTTTTTAATATATGTTATGATAAAATGATTCTATAGTGAATGCGCCATGTATCTTTTCAAGTGCAAAAGAAGTGGACATGACTATTAATTGCAAGCAAGGAAAGACTAGAAAATAGGAGTTGCAATAGATACAAAGTGCCACATATAAATAAGGATAGGCTTTACAAAGGAGGAAGACTTTGTGTGCAACTACCTTGTCACTTTTGTGTGTTTAGATTTGCAACAAAATGGCTTGGAATTCAATAGATTCAATGAAAAGCTCAACGTCTTTTGGTTTGTGACCGAATCAACTTCAAATTGCTAAAAAAATTATTTTAGATTTTCTTACATTTATGAAGTGGATAATAAACTAGACTTCTTGTGCTTCATTTCATTAATTAACAAAAATAAATAAATAGTAATAATCATCGTCAACCCTAGAATGAAGTTTGAAGTACATTTCCAACAAGGGCAAGTAATTTGGGACAAATGAAAAAAAGAAAAGGGACTAAGATTAGAATTATGGGCCAAAGAAAGTATTTGACTATAGATGAATTAATTTCACAATGTTGGGAGTCACTACAACATAACTTAATGCCAAATATGTTTTTTGAGGATTATTGTCACCACTCCATTAGATAGTCAAGAAAACATTATATCTTATATTGTTGTCCTTCTTTCTACACCCTTAACCCCTAAAGGACCAAGACCATTTTCTGTCAAATGCCACTGAAAACTGCCCCTACTGCTGCGTTCATCAAATTTTTCAACAAAATGTTATTTTCACAAATCTAATCGTAGGATCTTTTACTAAACTTATAGAAGAAGAAGTGATAAAAATTTCGTCACATTTGACCGTACGGATTGAAAGATATAGGCATTTGAAGGGAAAGTTTTTGTTTTTTTTCACTGTGCCCGACAACTTCAGCTGCCTTTGACCATTGACTGTGGTAACTTTTTCCACTATGGGTGCTGAATTTAAAATTTTATCATATTCTAAATCATGTTAGGCATGTCTCGAAAAAATTTCAAGGAAACAAAAGACATGGAACACATCCAAATAAATCTTGCAATGCAACAATGTCGGAAAGTTCACAATGCCTCACATAAATTTTCGAGCAAGTTCTCCACCACATAATTTTGAAACTCAAAAATCCAAATGGTGGATTGAAAGATATAGTGTGCCTTTACAATCTCCAAAAAGAAAATTTGGAAAAAAACAAAAACTCTATTTCTTATGGAATTTAGAAACAAAATGTGAAGAAATTATGGATTATGGCTTCGGGCATGGCATGGGAAAAGGGTTGGGGTCTGTTCCCGATATGTTCCCGGTATGTTCCAATCATTAGGAACTGTAAGTTATGAAGAACTTCTAGTGGAGAACTCTAACTACATGGACCCGGGGTAGTGGGGGAGGGGTCACCTTCAATGACACCAAACCCTACCATCACATGCTGGCCACATCTTCAATACCCCTGCCAATATTTTCTACCCCCCCCCCAGTAGTTTCTTCACTTAGTTTATTTATATACACACACATGAATTATATATATATATATATATATATATATATATATATACATGTTCATTTTATATTTACATACTTTCATTTTATATTCACATGAAGTCTTCATCTTTATATTTACATGGTTTTATTTTATATTTACATACTTTCATTTTGTATTTACATACTTTCATTTTATATTCACATGAAGTCTTCATCTTTATATTTATAGGAAGTCTTTGTCTTTATATATTTGTTTATACTAAGTTTGCTTTAGGAATTTTGGCATGCTTCCCAAGTATGTGATGTGTGCATTGTGTGAAGGATGACTTCCAAAGCGTCCTCACATACTTGGAAGGCATACATTAGAGTAAGCATTATGACGTCATTTTTATTTTTATTTTCATCCTTCTTTGTTTAGGAATTTTGGCATGCTTCCCAAGTATGTGATGTGTGCATTGTGTGAAGGATGACTTCCAAAGCGTCCTCACATACTTGGAAGGCATACATTAGAGTAAGCATTATGACGTCATTTTTATTTTTATTTTCATCCTTCTTTGTTTAGGAATTTTGGCATGCTTCCCAAGTATGTGGTGTGTGCATTGTCTGAAGGATGACTTCCAAAGCGTCCTCACATACTTGGAAGGCATACATTAGAGTAAGCATTATGCCATCATTTTTATTTTCATTTTCATCCTTCTTTGTTTAGGAATTTTGGCATGCTTCCCAAGTATGTGGTGTGTGCATTGTGTGAAGGATGACTTCCAAAGCGTCCCCACATACTTGGAAGGCATACATTAGAGTAAGCATTATGCCATCATTTTTATTTTCATTTTCATCCTTCTTTGTTTAGGAATTTTGGCACGCTTTCCAAGTATGTGGTGTGTGAAGAATGACTTCCAAAGCGTCCCCACATACTTGAAAGGCATATCATGATGTAATTTTATATTTTTATTTTCATTCTTCTTTGTTTAGGAATTTTGGCATGTTTCCAAAAAATCTACTTCATCAGTGTGGCCATCCATTGTAGCTGTGCAGACCTCTCACACCCCTCAGCATACTTCACCTCTCTATTCCTTCCACCCCATAGTTCTCCTCCATGTTCCCCTCTTCCCTCCCTGTTCCCACTCCCTCCTTCTCTTTCCTCCATGTTTCTCTCTCCCCGCTTTGTGTTTCTCTCCCCACTCCCTGTTCCCTTCTTCTTTCCCCGTTCCCCTCTCCTTTCCTCGTTCCCCTCCCCTTTTCCTATTCCCCTCGGCCTGCCTCCCACTGCCCCTCACCCGTACACCTCCTTACCCTTCACGGCGTGCCCTTCATCAAATTTTAGAAAGTCAATTGTGCCCGTGCTGCCCCCGATGTGTAAATTACACAAGATTTGCAATAACTTTTGAACGACAAAATCAATTTTCATGAAAAAAAAATTTCCACGTTGTCCTTACAAAACTCTATCTTCTAAAAAAATTCAATTAATTTGAAAAAAAATTGTAGTAGTGATAGCCTACCCGATTTCCATTTTGTCCCCCGAGGGAACTTTGGTCCTTTAGGGATTAAATTTGCAAAGAGTACAAACTTGTGATGAACCAATAGGACTCTTGATTCTCGAGCATTATCTAATCCAAAGTTTTCTTGAGCTCCAAGGCAGAGGTACAATGTATGAAGGGAATGTTATCATACATTGTGAGTCCGGACAAAGAATAATTTCCATTGTAGCACGAATAAGGGCCCCGCCAACCTCATTACTGTAGTCAAGAATGTTATGAAGGCTGGTGGAAGTAACTTCTATTGAACTTACCAGCAGCCATGGATTGGAGAATTCAGGAAGAAAGTGTTGTTTTGTCGAAACAAATGAAACAGAATTTCATTGCAAAGGGCAACATTTCATTTCATTACAAGCCCATGAGCCCCAAGTGGCCTGGCGGGAGAGGACCACAACAGGGACCACGAAGACAGACCTGACCGACAAAGGGATGGTAACTTATTTTTAGGGTCAAACCCAAGGTGGGCGGGCGTGTGTTGAAGAATCATGTTTTCAAGGATCGTGGATGCCACTTGGAAGTAACTTAAGGTAAGTTAGTGGAATCAAATACAGTTGCAATATTGGCATGCCAACCCACCTGCTCCTCGGGCGGGGTGGATTGACCCCTCGCTCGGGCCTGCGGGCAAACCCTGGAATTATTTATTTTCCGCACATGAATTTTTTTTGTAAATTTGTAAATTTGTAATTCATTTTTGCAATCAGAGACCCCAAATTCGTAAGGAGAGGTCTAGAGTATACCCTAGAACGGCCCAAAATAGGGGGCTTTTTTTTACATGTACCCATGGTAACACCCGATCTGCTCCTCCCACCTTCTGTTCATTCCTTCCAGCTAACTGAACTGACGGACAGAAATGAAGCTAATCGTCCATCCATCAGCATCTGTTGTACTGTAGCCTACAGTGGGACTAGAAAGTGAAGTGCAGCAACTTTACAAATGAAGCTCTTGCATGCTAAAAAATGAACGAATTGTGAAACCGCAAATTGCATTGGAATTGTAATGAAAGGCACTTCAACTTCATAACAAGTGAAAAATGAATAATTTAAAATCATACAACAATTTGGATTCCTTTTATACACTAACTACCATTTTATAGAGACCTTTGGAGAATGGTCAAAGATTTAATTCTTGCATTTGGATGAAGAACAAACAAAAAGTCATACAAGCAATTCAAGTGGTATGGGAATAAGTATCTCTAAAATAATTGGTGAAGGTTCATTTCTTATACGTATCATTGAATATAAGTTGTAATTTTCACACATGTTGGCAACACTAGATAGTACATAATATATAGGAAACATCAAAGTCTCTTTGTATGATTTTCAATTACATATGTGTGTTTGTAATGATGATAAAGTAGACTTCCTTGTAATCATTTCAACCCAATTCACAATTTGCAATTCCATTCATTTTTGAGTGCACATGGGCCTCCCAAAGTTCTCCTAATCTCAGGAGGATCCAGTAATTCGTAAATGAACTGTACCCCACTGTACTGTACAGTGCTGTTCTGAAATCAGGACCAAGGAACTGCCATCCAATGAATGATGCATTGATGACTCAAGAGCATCTCCACCCCAACAGCAAAGAAGCAGACATCGGAAGCCTTGATCATAAGTTAAGTTATTGGGTGGAAATCATGGAAGAGAGACGGACAGTTGGATTCTCCATGGAATTCTCACTGTTGGTGCAGAGCAAGAAATAAACTCCAACCATTACTTATTGAACAGGGCTGCCGTAAATTAAGAGTTTATTCATCTCGGATTCATTCTGGATTCTGGAAAGAAAAGATGAGTGCCTTCAAGACTAAGGGCATCTGCAGTGCAGCCCTGGTATATGGCCTGGTATCGGTAAAACTAACTTTTGAGCGGTAAATAATTAGAACTTGAAAATTGTCTCATTGGAAACACATTGGAAAGAACCTTGGAAATGGTACAAAAAAATAAAAAAATAAAAAAAATTAGACATTGGACAAGTAACTTAAAAACAAGGTAAAAATCTGAAATTATAAAGGTCTTGGCAAATTACGGTTGCCAATGCAAAATATGGCCAGTGACCCTCTAGAATGGTGGGTCAATGACCATATTTTGCATTGGTAACCATAATTTGCCAAGACCTTTATAATTTCAGATTTTTACCTTGTTTTTAAGTTACTTGTCCAATTTCTAATTTTGAATTTCTTTTGTATCTTTTCCAAATTCTTTCCAATGTATTTCCAATGAGACAATTTTCAAGTTCTAATTATTTACCACTCAAAAGTTAGTTTTACCGATACCGGGCCATATACCGGGGTTGCATTGCAAATGCTCTAACTTAACCCCTAAAGGACCATTGTCCCCTCGGGGGACAAAATGGATTTTGGGCAAGTTCCTATGATCTCAATTTTCAGTGAATTTTTTTGAAGCTTTCCCATAAGATAGGAAAACTTATGAGCTTCGTGGGAATATAAATTTTATTTCAATTGGTGCCCGAGAGCAAAAGTTATGGCATCTTAAACATAATTTACACGTCACCGGGCAGAAAAATAAATCTACAAAAATTTGAAATTAATTTTTTAATTTTTTCCTTCTTAAAGATCATATTTTTGTCTACATGTGAAGCTTTGATTCATTCCATTTGGATTAGTAATGTGAAAGTTATGAACAATCTTGTTTTTCGGGCAGTTTGAGCATCTTCTTGAAAAAATAACTTATAGGATTCAATTCTGAATGCAATTTTCACAATTTTTCAAAAAAAATTGTTTGACAAGGTTAACTTTTCTATTTAGAACAATCTCACCGTTGAGATTATTGTGTTTCAATCCCATTTTAGAGCTATTAAAGATTTAGTTTTTCTTTCAATCTTGGACCTACTTGTACTGAACAAATTTTTAAAGAATGAAAATCAATCATGTTTTTGTTTTTTTTTAATTTCTAGACTTTCAACTCAATTCTTCAACACAAAATTTTTTAAATTCAAGGTCCATGGTGTAATTTTTTTCCCCAAATGGCATTCAAAGTCAACTGAAATTGCAGGCTAGTGTTCAAAAAACTTTCTTTTTTCAACTTTGAATGCTAATATCTTCCAATCTGTACGGTCAAACTCCATGAAATTTTTACCACATGATACTAGACTAGTAAAGTACAAGATCCTACGGTTAGATTCTAAAAAAAGTATTTTTTTTGTTTTTTTGGATGAATGCAGCAAAAATGGCAGTTTTGAATAGTTTTTGATAGAAGAACAGCCTTGGTCCTTTAGGGGGTAACTTATATGTCTTTGCTGAAATTGGTACACATTCACTTAACCCAAGGACATTGAGGACTAAAAGTGTCTCATGAATGACTCAAAGTGGGTTTCTCTCTCTCATAACTTTCAAGAAACTGTAGAAATGAAGAATGAAGAAATGTATAATTAATCTATGAACCTCATCATTTGGAGTTGACTACCTTAACTTGGTGATAGATCATTTGTGTCCTTCGCAAATTAACTTTGAAAATGTTGGGTCTATAATGGCATAGTTGAATTCAAAATTCCTTCACTCTCTTGGTACCATTTTACAACTACATATGATTAAAAGAAATCATTTTTTATTTTTAGAGATAAAATCACATGACCCCTAAATTGCTCAATCAACCATTTTATGGTGACTTCCAATAGCATTTTTGGGTGTGAAACAAACTTTTTTCAAACCCTTTTTTTTAATGCCAACTAGATTGGAGTGGCCTTCTAATCTTATATTTAAAACTGAGATTGCTATGGTTGAGCAAAATCTAAAGGAAAAATTGCCCAAAGTGTTTAGTACTTGCTTAGTGTTGGAAAGTTTACTAGTGTTGATATTCACATCATTCAATCTTATGCTTCTTTCACAAGTGAGGTGAAACTATTATTTTTATCCGAATCATAGAAATTATCAAATACTAATGGTAGAAATTTGATTTTCTATAAATTTTTGAAATTAAATTTTCAAAATTCATTGGAAGCAAACCTATAAATAATTTCAAATCTTTTCATGTGCAAATACTTTCTACTCCTAATACTCAACATTGTCTCTCTTAGTGCAAACTATAATTAAAAGTGAAAAATCACTTCAAATACAAGATAAGCTCAAAAAAATCTAAAGATTTGACAATAGTTTTTTTTTTATTGTAGTAGAAGGCATCATAGTGTAAAACAATCATTTGTGTTACTTTATAATTAGAAATTTAATTGGCCCTAGTTATGGATCTAAAGTTCAAATGACTATAAAATTTTCAATTCGGAGTAGAAACTATAATTGTTGACCTTCATATTATTAGTTGGGATCAAATTCAAAAATAATTCTTAAGAGTTAACTACTTTAGATTATCTTTGTTAGAAGGTGTATTAACTAATTTAGACTAAACACAATATTCAAAGAAAGAGAATGTGAGGTGATTAAGTTATCATCTTTATATGTTGTACTTGTAGGGCAATAACTATGTATATTTATTCATATTAGTTATGTTAAGTTTAATTTTTGCAATAGAATTCAAACTAAAATTGATTAGCTTGTGGGCTCACTTTATCTTTCAACTTCTTTAGATGGTTCTTGCCATGGTGGGTAGTCCAGTCCCATCTTATCCAGCAATGGCCATGGCCAGTGTTGTAGCCTCTCTCTCTTTCTCATTTTTCTTCATCTTTTTCTTTCTTCCCTTACGCTGCGTGTGTTTGGGGTTTTATTGTTTCTTTTGTCTCTTGTAGGAAAGGATTCCTTTGCTTGTGTAAAAAAATAAAAACTAAGATGACAATGTTAGACTAAAAGTTAATTAATTACTTGATTTTTATTCTTTTTCCTCCTTCTTACAATCATAATTTTTTATTTTGTTACAAAAGAGAAACAATTGTCAATCAAACAAAACTACAAGGAATTTGTTTATTTTTTATTTTTTAAAAGTTATACAACACTAGCAAGTTCCAATTTTAAGGACAATTAGGGGGATAGAGTTGGGACAAATTTGAGGGATGATGCAATATGAATATCTTAGATTATGTTTAAGATTTTTCTATAATCTCCATAATACTTCTAGTGTTTTAAAAATCAAGCTTTCATGACAAGAGAAATGGCCATGAGCCAATACCCAATTATAAGTATGCTTGGATATTACAATGAAATAAAAGAATATTCTAAGCCTAAGGCACAAGTACACTTTTCTAAATTGGCACTCTTAGCTCCTAAAATTGCAGTGCCTTCTTGGAGGATAAAATGGGATTTAAATAGATTCTCAATTTTTGCAGTGATTTTTTCAGATGTGCGGATTTCCAAGAGTTTACCTTGATCATAATTTCTTTTATCGAAATTCAATTTACAATAAAAAAATTATAGCATTTTTGGAGAAAACTTAGGATGGGAATAGGTTGGGCAAGATATTATACCTTGACTTCCTTCTTGGGTAGTATAGGAGAAAAATGGCTTGTTCTAGACCTAAACAATAGGTGGAGGAAGGCATAGGATATAACCCCACTCAATTGGTGGAAAACATGTCTTCAAAGGCCTAATCAACCATTGGACTGGCATAGGTTTGTAGATTGAGCCTATCCTAGATTGTTGTTTCTAATGATGGAAATGATATTGGGAATGGACTGAAAATAGAACGGGACCAAAATGGGTGCCTTTATTAAGGGATACCCAATGTCTTAGTCTCTTTCTTCTTCTCATTAGGCCTTCTGAATTCTATACAAATAACAAGCAAAGGAAGCTTGTCAAGGATGAGTAAATCTTTCGATTCACCATTTGGATTACATTTTTACAACAATATGTAGTGGAAAATGTGCTTGCTAAAAGTCTATTGTATTGTCAAATTTGTGTATATATCTTTAAATTGTAACATTTTTTTGGATGTGTACCATGTTTTAGTTTCATGTAAAAATTGGTAGACATATGCCTAGCTATCTCTTGAAAAGATGCAAACGCCCTTGCCAAATACACATAGTGCCATGAAAATCCCCGGCCATCCAATGTGGAAAGAAATAAACAAATATACCCCCTATGTTGTCCATTTGCCCAAAATCTTGCACCATTGATTTGCCAAAAATTAGTAGCCGTCGCTTTAGGATATGGATACAAAAGACAAACACGGATACAAAATATAGATGTAGAATACAAAATACAAATATGGCAATATATAAATAAATTTGTAGATAGACTTTTTGGTTTTCTTTTAAACTTTTTGAAGAAAAAGACATTTAGACACGTTAAAGTTAATTAGGAATCGAAGTGAAGTATGAACTAGACAAATAGACAAGTAGTTATAGAGAGGACTAATAGACAAAGCATTTAACTTTCAGTTAGTTGTAGCCAAGAAGTACAAAGACTAATTGACCTTAGGTTTTTTCTCTCTTAAGCTGTAGTGATTGCATTGCCATTTTTGTACTTGTACATTCCTTCAATGCAAAATCCTGTCTATTCGTTTTATGATTGTTTATGCCAATGATTGACTTTATTTTGTATGAGTGAACAACTAGAGATTGACTTACTTCTTGTTTAGATTTGCCAATCATTGGCATTCTTTTGGTTTATTTTCTTTTGTTGGTCAAGTAGACGAGAGTTGGTTACCTGTCAATTGATCATGGTGACATTCTATGAAGCTAAGTTTATTGTGTAAGTTGTTAAGTATTCAATTAGCTAGGGATTGACTTTTTGTTTCTTGTTTGTTGTGTATCAAATAGTCTAAGAGCTTGTTGAATTATAATTTGAGAGTGAGTAGTCACTTTATTTGAAGACAATGATTGGTGTCAATTTGAGGTCAAATAGCCATGGAGTGGTATTGATGATCTTGATGTTCAATCCGAGTTCAGTGAGAATTGTGGTTGTCAATTTGTCTGTGCTAAAAGACGTTGATCAAGGTCAAGTGGTATGTGGAAGGAGCTGGAGGACAAGCCGACAAGAGCTGCTACGGTGTGAAGAATGAAGACTAATAGACGATAAGTGGAACTGAATGGATTAAATTTGAGTCAAAATGAAATTCTTGTGATCTAGTTAGAGGTCAAATCGTCAAAAGTTTACTTCAATGTCTATGAAGTTTGTCTGCTTTTGTGATTGAGTCTATAAATTAAGTCTAAGCCAATGACTGGCGGACTAATGAATTAATATTTTGCAATGGACAAATCGTCAATAACTTCTTTATTGAACTAGCATACATACCAGTGATTGGTTTATGTTGTGGTTGAGTCGATTAGACAGAAAGTGATGTATTCATTCTGCATGATCTTATTATGGTCAAATAGACAATAATTTATTATTAGTAACAACTAGGGAGTGGTGCTAAGTGTGTCAAATAAACTATAAGCTAGTTATTAGCAATGTTTATTCTTTGGTTACTAGTCAATTAGCTAAATTGAATTATGATTATTATGATTTGCTGTCCTTGAAGTCTATGAGACCGTGTTAGAGTCAGTTGTTATAGTCTTTTGAAACTGTTAAGGTAGTCGAATAGATTGTGAATGGTATGAAACTAAGTATGTTGTATGCAAGAAAATATTAAAATTCTTTAAATCTCAACTTATAGTCTAATTGTCATAAATTTAATTCTTGATTATGTTCTAAGTGTCATCTCAAACACCAAACCTTTGAAGAATTAACTTGATGAATATTACTTATTGATAATTGGTCTATTGGTCAAAGTAAGGAAAATTATGAATGTATGTTTACATCAATTGATTTGATGTGAAGAATGATGGAAGATAAAATTTTAAATTACCAAAATAGTTGTCTAATGGTTTGTACGTGTGTGTATGTGTATAAAGGATGTCGTTGTAGTCAAATTGTGTGTGGAAATTTATGTGAAGATGATTTATAGTTATAACAAAATTAAAGTAAGACAAATAATCAAGTAATTGTGTTTGAATTGAAATGACTAATTGACAAGTTGTGTGAGTTCAACAAGTGTAGTGCAGTTACAAGGAGCGCAACTTTATGTTATAGAATAAAATCTCTATATACTTCTTGTTGTGATTAGATGTGGGAAACTGACCAATTTGACAACTTGTCCTAGATAAAATATGTGTGTGGCTTACGCTCTAATCTTATGTGGGAACTTGGACAAATTGACCATTTGTTAGAGATAGATAAATTAGTTGTGCATAGAAAGACCAATTGACAAATGACTATTTGAGAGAGGAATATATAATTAGAAGTTTGTTCTAAATGTGGGACTTGGTCCAATTGACATGCTATAAGCTTGAGGAAAAGGTTGAATTGACTATTTGACTTGTCCTAAGATCAAAGGACAAATTCTTATCCTTGCATACTTTGCATACAGAGACCAATTGACAATCACAGATTGTGCTATTTGCATTATGCATTGTAGCAATTAGGCTAGTAATATAGCCACTATGACCAATTGACATTTTACTAAGAAAATAAGAGGCAATTAAAGAATTTGTGAATGTATGAATGTGCGTAAATATGTTTAGTGGTCTTGATTAAGTCTATAGAACAGGAGCCAAGAACCCAATTCCATTAATTAATTCAAGTTTGGAACCTCTGAGTCACTATGCGTTCATGAATTGCATCATAGAAGATCTTTTAACTCAAATACCATAGTGGAATAAAATGACACAAATGGTAGTCAAAGTCACATGGAATTCTTGGATATGGTAAAAACAAAGGCTTCTTCAAATTTTGAATGCTAGTTTCTTTCAATATGTGCAATCAAACTTCACAAAAATTTTACCAAGTTTAGAATAAATTCCTATTGTTAGGTTTTCTAAAATTCTTTACTTTGTTTTGGAAGTTAACACAATAAAAATGGTAGTTTTGAGTGCTTTTTGAGGGAAAAAATACCTTGAAGCTTTAGGTGTTAATCTAATTTAACTTAGATACAAGTGATTCAAAATGTACACCTTGCATACACAAATGTAGAAAATGGTTCCGTACACTATTTTCAAAAATCCATTGTATATTCATCCAAATTCTGAAAATCACCAATTTCTACATAATTTCATGAATTTCATTTCCTTTTGTTTTAAAAAGCCTATATCTAGTCAAAGGTTGTGTAACAAATTTTCAATCAATGAGAACTTCATCTAATCAATCTTGAAGACCAAAGAAAGAAATTTTACACTCAAATATTTAAGTCCAAAAGGATAGAATGATGTAGACACTGACACTTTTATCCTTGTAACAAAAAAATGCTCAAATTTTTAGTTGTCTATAATTGAAGTCAATCCCATCTAAGTGGGCTAGACTACAATTTTATGGACCCTTGGGACAAAAGGCTCATAGCCAATCATTTAAAAATAATATACATTACAAAATGCCCTAACTTAAAAAATATACTAAAATTGTAAATAAAAAACTTTGATAACTGGTTCTAAACAAGCTAACCTTCAAAGACAAGTCATGATTCTTCAAAGGTTTTCCCACTTTTCACCTCTTGTATAAAAGAAAGCCTTAGTTTTTGGTATTAGCAATGGTGAATTATTTATGAAGAAATAAGATTGGAAGATTATACTCTTTGCATGGAACAATTCTAGAATCTAATGATATTTCAATAAATTAATATTCTAATCTTTTACATTAACCCCTAAATGCTCAAACTGCGTTTTTTGACAACATAGCGATTTTGGGCAGCTCACTACAAATGGAGTTTTTATTTTTTTACTTTGAAATTTTCACACAGCATGTGTTCGAGGAGTAGCTTTGAGGCCCAACAATTTTCATAACTTTTGACTACATGGTTCAAAAGTTATTCTATAATATGTTGTTTTCAATGCTCGGCGGGCAGTCCGGGCAGCAAAAAAAACTTCTTGAAAAATCATTTTTTTTTAAAATTAAAATTTGAAATTGGTTCTCTAGATCTATGTATACATGAAAATGTTTGAATCATTCCATTTGGATAAATGAGATGAAAGTTATGAGAGTTTGAGTTTGCGGGTAGTTTAAAGGTAGTTATGGATTCTCTACTCTAAAATAAACTTTGAAGTCTTTTATTTAACTCAATTTTCAATATTTTTGAAAAAAAATTGAAAAAATGGATTCAGATTGTTTATCACAATATTCCAACCATTGGGATTGGAGTTTTTAAATTCCAAAAATAAATTATTAACAATTTGGTATTTTGAATCATTTTTTACTCCTTTCTACTTATTGTTTTTTTTCTATATGTTCTACAACTCCAAATGATGTGAAATTTTTCAAGCATGTATCCAACTTGATTTTCACAATGAATCCAAAGAGTAACAACCATTTTGAGCATTTTTGTATATAAATATGACCTTCTGAAGCGCAGCTGCCCGTTTTTTGGCAGGGTCAAAAAATGAATTTTAGTCATTTCAAACACTAATATCTTGCAATCTACAAGGTGGAAAATTCTGAAATTTTTTCCACATCTTTTCAAGATAGTTAACTACAAGATCCTACGGTTACATGTTTCCAAAAATTCTTTAAAGAAAATAAATTGGATCTTGCACTAGAAATGGCAGTTTTGGAGCACTTTTGTGAAAACATAGTCAAATTCATTTAGGGGTTAACTTTATGGATAAAAGAAAATTTATCCATGCTTTGTTGTGTTCTCTTGCTTCAAAGAGTTCCAATTTTTTTGCCAAAGAAGGTAGAATAAGTCTAAAATTGTTACCCCCCTTGATTTTATAAGTCATATAGGGGTCTTTTGAAGTAATACCAATACAAACTTAAGCCTCTATGCAACAAGATGTTTATAAAGTAATTGAGCCTTCAATGAATAGTTTTGAATATTTTAGAATGTGATTGAAAGATGCACCTATATGGCATTATACAATTTTCTTTAAGTTGTAACCTCTAATTGTAATTTTGAATGAGTTTAACACCTAAAGTTTTAAGGAGACTACTTGGGTTTTTTGAGAATCTGGGCAAACTCTTATGACTTCAAATTTTCAAATTTTCATATTAAATTTTTAGGATGGCTTCTAAATTCTAATCATTATGCCCTATATGTGAAGCTTTATCTCATGTCATTCTAATAAATATTGCCAAAGTTATAAAGACTTATGTGATTTTAATATTAAAAAAAGCATCTAAAAATGTACATTAAAAAAATGAAATTTAAATAAAATCTTATTGAATTCATTCATGCTTGCATCTAAAAACATTTACCATCCCATTCCAAATAACAAAATGAAATTTATGAGGAATTTTATATTGTAGCCAATGAAGGGGAAAAACTATAGTTTTATTTTGAAAGTCATGCTAAATTGCACAAGGAATGAGGCATGCATGTTTTTTCTAAAAATATTGAAAGACAAAACTTTGCCTTTGGAAAAGGCCAGAAAAATATAATTTTTGAAGTTTAGACATTATTATAATAATCTTACAATCAATAGGATTCTATGTGGAAAGATTTGATTCATTTCATTTGGATAAATAATGTGAAACTTACAAAGCTTCTTATTTAGTGGACAATCCTAGTAAATTCTTCAGAAAATAGATCTAATACATTATTTTTTCAATTTGATCCAATCCAAACTAAATTAAACCTTAATTTGAACAATTTAAAAAAATAAAGTTGCAAATGTTTTAGTTTGCTTTTTGGAACAATCTCATTGTTGGAATTAGTGTACTTCAATTCCATCGTAGAGCTATCATCAAATTTAGTTTGATTTAACAACTTAAAAATGAAAATGAAAATTACAAAGGAGAGGAAGGAGTTGGAATTTTTTTCCCAAACTCTCAACTCCATTCTTTTACACATTTAAAAAAAAATCACAATCTAGAGTACAAAAATTTTAAGCTAAGAGGATTCAAAGCCTTGTAATCTAAGCAGGATATGAGTAAAAAAACTTGTTTTCTTCACTTTAAACACTCATATCTTGTGATTGATATGGTCAAAGTTTTTGAAATTTCTTTTAGATGTTTTTGTGCTAGTCTAGTACAAGGTCCTATGGATGGATATGCAAAAGAAACAAATGTTAAATCTTTTTTTGTTTGCATTGAAAATTGACATTGTGAGTGTTTTTTGACACAAAAAATGGCATAAGGGCTTTAAGGATGGATGAAAAGATCATGTGGTTGGATTCTTAAAAAAATAAAAAATGATGAAGATTGTGGCCTTGCTTTGCCAAAGGGTATTTTTTTGACCTCTAAACATGAAAGAACTTCAAGGATTAAATGAAAGATTTTAGATAGGTTACTTACCATTAATAAGTTAGATGAGAGCTAAGAATATGTTAAATTGAACACCGACAATTTTATTTTATTTTATCCTTGGAAGATAAGGAAATATGTATTCCCCATTAAGTGGAGTTGTTTGTAATTATTTTCCCCTTCATTTCCATATTTGTTTGACATTGGCCCAACACATGATTATTTGCCACAAACACACATATACACCGGCCTCATGGCCATTGACCCATGAACGATACAGAGGACGTTATTGGGTTGATGAATGACAAAGAATCTCTCCATGTGGGACAAAAGTGCAACTATTCATCCTCCAAATTTTGTGTGAAAAGGGAATGTCTTCTACATAGTTTGACTTCCAATGAGTTTAGTTGTTTTTTTCATTTTTTTAAACCAACAATTCACACGGTTCCTAAACAGCTGATTTCCACGGTGATGGGCTCATTGATTAAGGCTTAAGTAAGACTTAAGCTTAGTCCGTCCTCAAGTTCTTTGCCCCCAGTAAGTGAGCCTTCAGTTGAGCGGCAGTGAGTCCACTGTCCAAGAAGCCCAGTCAGCCAGTCAGTCTGTCTGGCCCCGTCTCCTGCTCTGGCTATGATAGAGAGTGTCCCTCTCTCTGCAATCATTGTCATTGTGTTGGGCTGTCCATTGTGTCCAACAATACCTACCCTACCTCACCTCACTTCGGAGGTCTCCTTCCAACTGAAGATTCCGAACTACAACATGAAAACGGGACTGCCTTTCATAAGATATCTTAATAAGAGCATCCCCACCAATGGCTTCTCTATCTCTATCTGAATGATTTTCATCTGGTTAGGGAAAAAAACTCTCCTACCAACATTCCCTATCCTTAAAAATTTAGGGAGGAAGGGTCCGAATTCCTTAAATGTGATGATGGATAGGGAACTCAAGTGGAGGAAGAGCATCCCACCAACGTGTTCTCTATCCCCAAACTTGGGACCTCAAACTAGTCAACCTTGACTTTATAGAGATGAGACCTCGCGAGTTCTCTATATGAGCTCCAATATAGGGAGTTGGGCCCAACTTTTACCGAGTTCTCTATAAATTTGGGGTAGAGATCTTGTTTTGAGACTGGTGCGTGCAAGCTTCTATATCCCAATCTCCATCTGAGGTCCTCTTCCTAAATATTTAGAGATACAAAACAGATTGGTGGGGATGCTCTAAGAGCATTCCCACCACTGTCTTCCCTTTCCCTATCTCTATTGGGATGAAGGGGATCACAAATGGGAATAGGGAAGAGAAGTTCCCACTCGTAGTTCCCTAAATTTTCAACTTATTGCTAAATAGAAGTAGGGAGAAGTCAACGACGCTAGCATGTGAGCCTACGAGCCTTGAGCCTAGGTGTAAGTAGATATTCTACAATTATTGAAGGTCTCTATAACATACATACTTATAATATAAGTGCTCTATAACCATGGAAGTTGCTTATAATATAGGTACCTATAACATAGGCACCTGTAATGTAAATATCCTATAGCTTTAGAAGGTGCTTATAATATAGTCACATATAATATGTGTATCCTACAACTATAGAAGGTGGCTATAATATAGGTACATATAATATAAATATTGTATAACTCTAGAAGGTGCTTATATACTATATATATATATCCTATAACTATAGAAGGTGCCCATAATATAGGTACCTATAATATAGAAGCCTAGGCTCCTATGCTCATGGGCTCAAGATCCTAGGCTCACATACTAGCAACCATGGTGAGAAGTCAAAAGGGAATCATAAAAATAGTAACAAGGCCAAATGAATAGTACTCCCACAAATCAATGAAGCACAACTCATGTTGAAAAGGTGGAAAGTGGTTTAGGGATTACTTCATTTGAGTTTCCTATCCATCATCCCATTTAGGGAATTTGGACCCTTCCTCCCTAAATTTTTAGGGATAGGGAATGTTGGTGGGAGAGTTTTTTTCCCTATCCAGATGAAAATCATTTGGATAGGGATAGGGAAGCCATTAGTGGGGATGCTCTAATCCCTAAACCACTTTCCACCTTTCCAACATGAGTTGTGCTTCATTGATTCATGGAAGTACTATTCATTTGGCCTTATTACTATTTCTATGGTTTCCCTTTTGACTTCTTCCTACTTCTATTTAGCAATAAGTTGAAAATATAGGGAACTATGAGTGGGAGCTTGTCTTCCCTATTCCCATCTATGCTCCCCTTCATCCCGATGGAGATAGGGAAAGGGAAGACATTGGTGGGGATGCTCTAAGGTAACTTAAGTGAAGCTTCACTTAAGCTTAGTTAGCCTTGTGGAATTCATCACTAAGTGAAAGCGAAGGTATTAATTAAGTACACAAAAAAGGATATTTAGTGTTAGCAACACTATTTACAAACCTTGACACTAAATATCATTAACCCTACTAAAGTAAGTAACATTAAATCTAATTTCTAACACTAAATGTACTCTATGGTAAATCTGAAATCTGTACTCTATGGCAAATCCGAAATCTAAAAACTAAAATCTGGTAAATCTAAATGTACTCTATGGTACGCATTGAAGTCTAATATTACACTCATTCCCACAAAGTTCAGATTTAGTGTTGTGTGGAGTAGAGTGGTAAGTATACTAAGTAATGTAATCCAACACTAAATATTATTTTTAGTGTAGTTGGGGGGAGCTGCCTGATGGACTGACGACAACGACGGAGGCCCTCTTCCATCCGTGTCTGGAAGGAACTGAAAAGGACGGACGGAAGGACGGACAGGTCCTGACCTTATTCCAGTGACTGACGGTTTGTCTGTTAGTGGACCCATCGGCAGGCACTAAACTAACCTAATAAGCTTAAGCTTAACCCTAGAACGTCTGGATCCATCTCCAGAATTGGCTACTTGGAAAAAATCATTATAAAGTACTATTTGGAAGAATATTTTGGACTTGATATACAAATAAAAGTTGTAGATTATGAATTTTAGATTCCATCTGTGCGGTTAGATTCACCTATGCTACCATCAATATTTTTTTATAAATTTTGAAAAAAAAATTCAAAATATCTTCTAAATTCAATTACAAGCAAACTATTATCATTTTTTGAGTAAAACTTGTTGGAATGGATTCCAAATGAGGTTCTCTTCATATGGTGATTTTTTGAAATTTTTGTGTTCTTAAAATCTATGACCTCAGTTTTGCAAACTTAGTTTTGAACTAAAATCAATGCAATTTTTGGCTTGATAAACTTTCACATTTATAATTTTAGAAAAATATGAACTCTAGTAACACCAAGTCCAACCATTAGATAGGACAAAAACTTGATGAAGTATCACCACAAATTAGATGACTTTCATCCAAACTGTAATGAGAAAGAAAACTAAATTTCAGTCTGTACATCGTCCAAAAAATGGACGTCGGAGCGCTCCAGGGTTAATGGGCAGATTTCCATCACAGAATGGCCAGGATGATTGACACACCTACTGCAAGTAAGTTAAAGTACTCACGACAGTTCTGGATAGAAACTCCATCCGTCCGGCAAAAGAAGTGAAGAGAAGTGAAGAGAAGAGGAAATCCTTAACTCAACTCATATTTTCTGGAGTTCAGAAGAACAAACTAGTTAGGAAGTTTGGAAAACAACCCCTTGGAGGCACCTACTATTGACAATAGAACCTATATATACAAGTGTTCACAGATTGAGGGGAAAAAGCGACAAGCAAAGACACATAGGAGATTGTGGGGGTGCCCATACTTCAACACGGGTCTATTCATGCTTTAACATTTCACCTTTGAAAAATCACAAAAATTCACTTCGTGTCAAAATGTCTTCATTCTTTTTGCAAATGACTTCTCTCATTGTTGAAATTATTGGTAGTGTGCTTCAATTCCATCCTAAAGTTGTAAACAATTTAGTTTTCTCTTCAATCTTGAACTTACTTCTACTAAACAATTTTTTAATGAGTGAAAATGAAGTGTTGTTTTAAAAAATAAATTTGTGATAGACTCTCAACTCAATTCTTCAATACAAAAAATTAGAGATTCAAAAACTTTAAATGATTAGTACAAAAAATTTAACCCATAAAAGTTCTTTGACTATGTTTTTACCAAAAACACTCTAAAATTTCCATTTCTAGTTCAAGTACCAAATTTTAGGAAATAAATAAATTTGAACACATGTAACCATAGGATCTTGTACTATGTTGGTTTGAAAAGATGTGAAAAAAGTTTCAAAATTTTCCTCCTTGTGGATTGCAAGATATTAGTGTTTGAATTGATGGATTTCTTTTAGGTGTCTTGTGAAAAACAAGGCAGCTGCACTTCACAAGGTTACATTTGTATGAAAAAATGTCCATATTGATGGTGCTTCTTTGGATTCATTCTTCAAGGCAAGTTGGCTACATGCTTGAAAATATTAAGATAATTTGAAATTGTACAACATATAGGAAAAAAATAGTAAGTAGAAAGAAGTAGAAAATTATTCAAAATACTAAATTGTTAAGAATTTAGTATGAACTTGAAAAATGCCAATCCAAATGGTTTTAATGTTGTAATAAACAATCTACATCCTATGATTTTATTTTTTTCAAAAAAATTGAAAATTGAGTTAAATGAATGACTTCAAAGTTTATTTTAGAGTAGACAATCTATAACTGCCTCCAAACTAAAACTCCTCATAACTTTCATCTTAGTAATCAATGTGGAATGATTCAAAGTTTTCTATGCATATATAATTCTAGAACAATAAATTCAACTTTTTGTTTCTAAATAAAAATGATTTTTTTAATCTAGTTGGCTTACTTGCTCTTGAATAAAAACTACATATCATACAATAACTTTTTAGCCACGAAGTCAAAAGTTATGAGAATTGTTGGGCCTTAAAAAGAAAAACTTGTTCACATCTTGTCTGAAATTTTCAAAGGTAAAAACTAAACATTCCATTCTTCATAAGCTGCCCTAAATTGCTACTTTGCCAAAAAAAAACAATTTGGTTCTTTAGGGGTTAACCCCTCAAGGCCCAACAACTTTCTGACATTGGAGGATTTCAATGAATTGTCCCACTTTGATATTTCTTTGCACATGGATGTGCTTGAATTTTTGCATTTAAACCATATTAAAGTAAAGACTATTTTGAATGATGCATGGAATTAATTGTGGAAAATATTGACCGTTGGATTTTTAAATTACAACAATTTTGAATGATCAACATTATAGGCAAAAAAATGCAGCTTTGGGGGAAGAAAAATTATAAGAAGATCAAAACTAACCAAATTGGATCCTACAAAAAGGATTAAAGTTTCTATATGCATCAATTTTTGAAATTCACCAATTAGTATTATTAGCATATTGTTTGGAACATCTTCAAATAATTTGAAATCATTCTAATTATTTTGTATTCTTAATTACAAAATATTGGACCTTTTATTTTTAAAATTGCTAAAAATAAAAATTTGAAACAAATTCTCTAGGCACAATTTATTTGTGCAGAGTCAAGACTTTAATGTCAAAGAAAATGTGTTTTTTCCATCCCTACTATTACTTTCATTGGAAAAACATCATGTTTGCTTCCTTTTTCTATTAGATTACATTTTCTAAATGAAATTTTAAAATAATTCTCACATTGAAATTTTGAGGACACCTTGTCTTCTCTTCCTTGAGGGGTTAACCCCTCATCGCCAGTGGGGACAAAAGGTGTCCTCACGTAGTTTCAAGTCCAATTCAAAAGGTTGTAACTTTTGCATCCAATGTCCGAATTCAATAAAACTTGTTGTTAAATGTAAACTCTCTCTTCTAGTTTATGTGGTAAAACTTTTAGATCAATAGAAGATGTACTGATTTCATGGAAGTCAATCAAAGTTCATAGGTTCAATTTGAGTTCACCAAACTGCATTTGAAGGTTGAAACTTTGGGGGCTTGTATCTCCTTCATCCAATGTTTGTTTTCAATAAAATTTATTGATTTATGTTTCCTTTGAAGTCTAGTTTTTGTGGTAAAATTTTCATGTCAATCCAAGTTGTTTTGAATGTTTGGGGGCAATTTGAAGTTCAAAATCCCGACATTTTTGGATTACAATGAACTTCGGCAGCTTGTTTCTTCTTCTTTACAGAGTGTTAGTTTCCAATTAAAAAAAACTTTGGAAAAGATGCGCATTCTAATCTAGTTTATGTGGCTAAAATTTCATATCAATCCAAGAAGTAATGAGTGACTGAGAAGCACTTTAGTAGGAGGATGTTCAGCCTTAGATGTATTTTTTGCAACCTTTCTTGTCATTCTTTTTACATTTGAAAGTCATTTTGTTGACACAATGAGTCAATTCTATGATATTTTCTTTCACCAAGGTATTTGTATGCTGGTTTGGAATCACTTTATAGTTAATTTTTTTTTCATTTGAGTAGATTTAGAAATCAAATTTCACCTCCAAATGTGTTTCTGGGAAAATTTCACCATGCTTTTTCAACAGAAAAACATAATAATCTTGCAATCTATGTGGTCAAATGACTCAAAATTTGATTCACGTCATCTACAACATGTACTCTATAAAATTGTATGGTTGAGATTTCAATACCTCATTGACATTTTGAACTATAACACTTCAAAAACAATGATGTTTTTGAACTCAAATAGACTCTAGGCAATGAGGGGTTAAGCTAAGAAGATTCAAAGGCAAAAATCTAGTCAAGCAAGGTGCAATTTTTTTGTATTTCTTTATTTTAAATGCAAATATCTTGCAATCTACATAGTTAAAGTTTCTGAAATTTCTCCCTTACATTCTCACACTTGTCTACTACAAGATCATGAGGTTAGATATGCAAAAAAAGTAAAAGTAAAAGTTTTTTTTTTTGCTCTTTGCAATAGAAATAACAATTTTGAGTGTGTTTTTTTTTATGGAAAAGGCCTTGAGACTTTAGGAGATAATTGAACAATTGTCCCCCACAAATTTTGAATTTAGCATTCTACCACGATGATGTTAGGCAAATAAATAGGATAGCCTTGTAACCCAAAGGTACCACTATTTACCTAATATTTTGTCTCCTAGCAAACCAAAAAAAGAATTTATGTCATAGAAGCTAGATCCTGTCGCTTGATTTTGGGCCTCCAATTGCACTTTGTGAGGCTCAAATGCCAAGCCTACAATAGAATTAAGATAACCGTGATTCCACATGAAGGTGGGGATCAACATAACATCTAACTTGTCACTACTGCCACCAAATTTCATTAGACAATTGCCAATGTCCAAGCAAATTTGTTGCTCTTCTTGGTTGAAGAAGTCTACTGTTGATGATGGCCAATGTCGTAGTTTTGGACCTCACATAGAGTGCTTCATGACTAGTGGAAGGGATTTACAAGAGGACCTCTATCAAACCACTGGTTCTTGCGCAATACATTTATATTCTTCAATGGTGCTCCAAGTTGCGGATCTTGACCTTGTCTCTCAAATTGTCTCTTTAATTGTGTAATTCTTTGGGTGTGTACCTACATACTCCTAAAGTGTCAAAGTCAAGGTGAGGAAGGAGATTGGAAAGAGAATTTAGTGTATTCGATTGTATTTCTTTGTGTAATCTATTGCACTAGCCATCTCACTTGACTTTATTCCAATACTCACTAAGTTGCTTGTTCATTGCTATGTTGTCAATTCTTCCTCAATCTTTTGCTTTTTTGTCCATTTTCTCTTGCTCAAGCTTTAACTTCTCTGTTCATTTTCTCTTGCTTTCATTTTTCTTTGTTCTCTTTGGTGGCCACCTTCTTTTCTTCTTCCATCAAAGACTCCTACTGAATGGTTTTTGCTATAAATCTTGCCACAAAGTCATTGGAAGTGAATATATGTATGCTTTGTGGCAAGAGCAAAAATCAGTCAATGTATGTCATCTTCACCCTCACCTAGAGCAATTTCTTCGCTCTTTAATGAATATCTTTGCTCCCTTCAACAAAGTGCTCAACATGCACGTACTAGTGTATAATTGTCTATTGCCTTGCTTTCCTTTGGTTTAGCTAGAGCCGCCTCCAATGGCAAGGTATAGTCTTTATAGTCTTTACTGGAGTATAATCAAAATCTGGATTAGCATCCATGCCTAGTTCAATTGAGATGCCAATAACTGCATCTTGTTCTATATGGAATATTTTATATTTCAAATCTATTCTCTAACATGTGAGGATTCAAGGCCACTAGCAAGTTCAAGTTCTCAATTGGAGTATTATATGTTGCAACCTCAAACATAAACACTTCCTTGTAATATTCACTCAAATCCATCTTTCAATCCATCTTTCTATCCATGACTAGTGAATTGAATGGCAAGATGATGGCTGTATAGAAGTCACCTTTGATGTTTGATTCTAATAGCTCGTTGACAAGTACTTTCGACAACCTAAGATGGCAACACTTCCTTAGTTGCACCTCTCAACTTGTTTCCCAATGTCCAAACATCTCTAAGCAAGTAAAATGCTTGCTTACAAGGTTTTAAACAAGAAACATCCAAAGATTGCATCATATAGGAAATATGGGATGGAAGGATTAAAAGGTCCACCTCCGCACTATGAGCCATTTTGAGAAAACCCATTCAAATGGGAACCATGATTGATAAGGATGAAGAGATAATGCTTATATTAGGAGAAATTTGTAAACAACATTGATTCACATTTTTAACCCCTAAAGGTTTTTTACTATGTTTTCATCTAAAATGGTCTAAAACTGCCATTTCTAGTACAAGCACCAAATTTTAGGAAAAACATATTTAGACACATGTAATCATAGGATCCTACATTATGCTGACTTGAAAATATGTGGAAATAAATTTTAGATTATTTTAAATTGTACAACATATAGGAAAAAATAGTAAGTAGAGAATGATTCAAAAACAAAATTGATAAGAATATTGTTATGGACTTGAAAAATGTAAATCTCAATGGTTGTAATATTGTAATAAATAATCTACATCCTATGATTTTATTTTTTTCAAAAAATATTGAAAATCAAGTAAGATAAAGGACTTCAAAGTTTATTTTAGAGTAGAGATTCTATAACTACCCGCAAACTAAAACTCCTCATAACTTTCATCTTAGTAATCAATGTGGAATGATTCAAAGTTTTCTATGCATATATAAATCTAGAGAATCAATTAAGAATTTTATTTCTTAAAAAAGTGTTTTTTTCAGAATTTATTTGAGCTGCCCAAGTTGCCCGCACTTCAATGAAAATTTCATATTATACAAATTAAAGGCATGTTTGTATGTGCTTTACATTCTAGTACATTTGAATGCCTACAACTAGAAGGTCTGAAGCACACTAAATTACATGATAGTTCTCTAAATAAACACATATCCAAATCATTTTGCAAGTGTTTGTCATCAAGGTCTTCCATCTGTGTTGTCATATATTGCACAAGATGTGGTACAATTTAACTTCATGTGAAATGATTGTCACCTAGTTAATTTGCAAACCATGCACTATAATGTTTGAACCTATTCCATGGCCTCTTTTTCTTCTAAAAGGGACATCCACCTATGAATATATATTAGCTTCTTTCTCAATCTATGGAAGCCTTTCATTAGACAATTCCCATATACCTTTGATGCAATTTATGTACCTCACTCTATTACTACTTTCCTCTACCTATACTTTGGATCTTTGAGTTGGTCAATACCAAAGGGACTTCATCTTCAAGGCCCACCTCCTCTAATCAAATTCCAGCACCTTCTCCACATAAAATCATGCTCTTCTTCTTGCTTTTTTCAGCTCTATAATAAAAACAACAAACTGGCCTATATATAACAATGTCATACTCTGGATTCAATGAAGGAAAAAGATCTTCACTTGCATCTTGTATTGCTTCTAGTACAACTTCATTTCTTCTAGCATTCTTGCTACACTATAAAAAATTCAGCATTCTATGATTGCATTTGTAGATCTTCACTTGCATCTTGTATTGCTTCTAGTACAACTTCATTTCTTCTAGCATTCTTGCTACACTATAAAAAATTCAGCATTCTATGATTGCATTTGTAGTCAATGTGGACAACTATGACTATTTTCATTTTTTGGTCACTGCAATCATTGTGGATAAGTCCTTTTTTTAAATGACTATAGATTTAATATCGCCAATGAATTTGGACTTGGATGAAGAAAGGATGGAATGGTCTACATGGCATTCAGATTTAGGGATGAATTTTTTTGGAAAGGCCGGGTAGTTGCCCATTTTTTGAAAAATTTGGTTGACCATTGTTGACTTGGACCTTTGAACGAGTCATTATGTAATTGTGAGGGAGTTGTGTTGACCAATGCAAGGTTGACATGTGTCCAATCATTCTTTAATGATAGTTGCAATTTTATCTCATTCGACGAATGATGCTTTGACATGTGTCTAATCATTTCACTGTCATTTTTAAGTGATGCACAATCATTTTTAAATATAGACAAAGACTAGTCATTCTCAAATTACATGAGTACATTCAAAGTTTGACAACATACCATATATAATACACCATACACAATATATCAAATATAAGACACCATATACATCATAAAATACATCATATAATATACAACATATTTGGCTTATTTAATGGATAAGTATGAAGAGCCTTTTATAGAAGTAGGGTAGTAGTAGGCAAGACAAACAATGTGGGATATGTAGAATGCAAGAATTGTGTTACAAATAATATTTCAAACCTCATTGAGGAATAGTAGATTAATTTTTTTCAAAAAACTTTGAACTACAAAAAGTTAGGAAATCAATCTCACTTTCATTTCCAACAATCCATTTTATATTTTGAGCCTCAAATCAAAAGTTATAGACAAATTTGCTAAATGGATTGGAAATGATTGCCTAAGTAAGGCAACCCTAACTTAGTGTTAGTATGACTATTCTATGATTGATCTATGACTATTCTATGACTAATCTACAATTGTACTATGATTGATCTACAACTACATCCATTCCAATTCCAATTTATGAATTTATACATGAGAGGTTCAACTACTTCTTGAATAAAAAGGTGTGGGTGTATCATTAGAAAAAATGTGAGTCCAAAAAAGGGCCATTTAAGGGAGGTTCTCCAAGCTATGACTAAGTGCAATGCTGTTCAAATAATTTAATAATTTAATAATAATTTAAAAATATTAAAAATAAATAATTTTTTGAAGTAAAATAAATAAATAAATAATAATCCCAATATGATGTGGCAGTAGTTTGACCACATCAGATTGTCAGAGGTTTTAATTTTGGATTTAATTTTAAAATTAAAATTTCAAATAATTTTTAATGGATTTTTAAAGTATTTGTCAAAATTGTCCCATGCCATGTAGTCACTAGAGACTAAAAAATAAATAATTTGTTTTTGTTTGTTTGTTTTCAAAAAAAAAATTCCGTTTATTTGGCCAATGTTCTCCGATGTTGGGAACTTGACGGCCTTTTCTTGGGCTCTAATTTTTTCTAATGAAAGTGTTTGTTCAATTTTTATAAACTCTTCATCTTGCAGTCATTTTCACAACTGAACAATGACTACAATGTTGTACACATCACGCCATGCAACAATGTGCTCA
The DNA here is from genome assembly GCA_947034895.1 of Rhytidiadelphus loreus. NCBI lineage: Eukaryota > Viridiplantae > Streptophyta > Bryopsida > Hypnales > Hylocomiaceae > Rhytidiadelphus > Rhytidiadelphus loreus. The sequence goes on along the minus strand of OX344761.1, from coordinate 46,185,910 downwards.
CACAAAAGCAATGAATGAATGCAGTGTTTGGTGACAATTCCAAGAAAGTTCATCCCACCGTTTGCAAAATGACTCCAAAATAATTGTTGTTTTGTACATGTCGTGCTTGCGGTGCAATTACGGAGGTCTCGTAGTCATTTTGGATAGTGAGTCATAGTTCAATTGGTTGTGGCGGACAACTTTTTCTTGTAATGCTACCTCAATCATTCTCTTTGATGCTTCTTATAGAGGCCTATCTATATGGGGTCCATAATACTCTTTCCTCTCTGAACTAGGCACATGTTGTGACCATAATCACTAGAAGAAAAAAGGGGGTTTTGCGACTGCAAGTTTTGAGTCACTGTGGACACAAATTACAGTAGTTGCAGTGTAGTTGTTTTCTAGTTGCATCCTAGTTGTTTTCTAGTTACATCAACTTTCTAATAATATAATTTCCATGTCAATCAATGCCTGAAAGCAAAAGCTTAGGATCCCAAAGCCCAAAACAACAAATTTCGGAAAATACCATAAAATCACAAAAAGTCAAAATAATTTATATTTTTTTATATTTTTTATAGAAAATATTTTTGTCTACATAGAAAGATTTGATTCAATCTATTTAGAGTAGTGATTAGAAAGTTATGGAAAAACTTGTTTTTCAATCAATCTAAAGATACTATTCAAAAACTAATTTGTATGATTCATTTCTAAACACAATTTTCACAATTTTTCAACACAAAATTATTTTATAGGCTTAATTTTGCTTGCTTGAACAATCTCACCATTCAAATCACTATGTTCCAATTCCATTCTAGAGCCATTAGTTTTTTTGTTCAATCTCAACCCTACCAATACTTAACAATTTTCTTAAGAATGATTTAAAAAAAATACCTCAACATATTTTTATTTGAATTAAACATGTTTAGTGCAAAACTTTTAAGCTAAAAAGATTCAGAGTTTTAAAATCTAGCATGCAAGGTTAGGGTTGTCTTGTTTGACATATTTTTGAGTTTTAGCGTCGTGTATGACATCTGACGTCGCGTGTCACGTGTCACTAAGTGTTGAGTTTACTTGACATCATGTCACATTGGGGTAAAAAAATTTACTCCCCCGGTAAATGAATTTTGCCTATATGGTGGGATTTATAGAATGACATGGAAAGCCAACTCGGGCGACTGCGGGTAGGGGCGCTTGCACTTCAACCTTGGGTGAATGTGGATGGAGGTGCGTGCAAGTGTAGCTTGGGCGACTGTGGGTTCTAAAATTAGGGGCAACCTCTGGTCTAGAGGCAACCTCTGGTCTAAGGGCAACCTCTCTAGGGATGACCTCTAGTTTAGGGTCGACCTCTAGTTTAGGGGCGACCTTTGGTCTAGGAGCGACCTTGGGTGGGAGACCTCTTTGTTGCAATTGTCAAAAATCACTCAAAACTGTCATTTCTAGTGCAAATTGCAAAGAGAAAAAAAACTAGAATGGTATTTTTTCCCATATGTAACCATAGAATCTTGTAATAGAATAGTTTGAGAATGCATGGAAAAAATTTCAGACAATTTGACCACATAGATTGCAAAATAAATGCATTCAAAGTGAAGAAATCATGTTTTTGGCACAATGGCAAACTAGTTTAAGAGACTTCATGTCTTCTTAACTTACAAAGTTTGCACTATAGATCTTGAATTTATATTTTTTCATCATTCAAAACTTAGTTGAAAATATATGAAAAATAAAAGTTAAGAAAATAATGTGATTTTCAGTCCTTAAAATATTATTAAGTATAAGAAGGTAGCATAGAGGGAAAAACTAAATCATTAATAGCTCTAAGATGGAATTAAAACTCACTAATTCCAATAGTGAGATTGTTCTAACAATCAATGTTAATTTAGTGGACCTATTTGTTTTGAAAAAGTTTGAAAATTGAGCTCAAAAATGAATCCTATACCTAATTTTTCTATAACAATATTATGATTGCTTGCAAAACAAGATGCTCTACAAACTCTTTACAACCTCTTCATACCATAAATTCAAATGAAATGAATCAAAGTTTTCCATATAGAAAAAAAATACAATGTATGAAATTTTTTTATTTCAACTTTTTGTAGATTTGTTTTTTCCCACCTAATTTAGATCAAAGCTAATTGTCATATAACTCTTGCTCCTAGGCACCAATTAAATAAAAATTACATTCTTAGAAAGCTAATAAATTTTCCTATCTTTTGGATATTTTTGAAAAAGTTTCATAAAAAATGACCTTATAGGAACTTGCCCAAAATCCATTTGCCCCTTGTGGAGACAATGAGACTTTAGGGATTAACATCCTATCAGTGTATTGTTTATCAAGTGGATTTTAAATTTGACCCCTCTTCCAAAGATTTGTATAAAAACATTCCCATTTGATTTTCTCTATTCTCTATGCATCATCATACTTATGTATTATTCACCACCTTCATCTAAAATTTAAAAATAGAGGGAAGAGATGTAAATTAGAACTTCCCCTCTTGGTTTATGCAAATGTCAAAATCATTCTAATAGTGTATTACTTATCAAATGAATTTTAAAGTACAAAATAATAAATGAAAATTTTAGTAAGAATTTTTCCATTTGATTTTCTCTATTCTCTAAGCATCATTATACTCATATATTATTTACTAATTACTACCTTAATCTCAAACTTAAAAAATAGAGGCCTAAAGAGATTTAAATACAAACTTCCCTTTTTAATTTGAACAAACACTAAAAATTCATTATAATCATGTATTATTTATCAAGTGGATTTAAAAATTAAAATTAAGAGGGAAGACATTGCAAATAAAACTTCCATTTCCATTTTAGCAACTTCCAAGTAAAACCATACCAATGACATATTGTTTATAGGTGATTGCAAGAAAGACCGATCCTATGAGGCGTCACAATTGAAGTGAAGGAGTTGGTTTTGGCCGTAACTTTTGGAAATTGAAGCCAATGGATTTGAAATTTTTATGGAAGATTGCTAACTCAGAGAACATGAGATGCGTTATTTTTCAAAAAAATTAAAAAAAAACTAACAATTAAATATCAATTTAGGTAATTTGTCACACTTTGTGGTTTAGGGATTTTTAGTATTGTGAAGTATCCAAAAAACATGATGTTCACTTGAATTTTTTGTGGCCTATTCTCACACTAGATGGGCATATGCCCACCAAAGGGAATTCAAAAAAACACAATTCTTTGTCCTCAACATGCATGCAAATAGGGGTCCTTTGTGCATAGCACTCCAAACTTTCATAATGGTTTCAACTTCTAGTTTTTGGTGAAATGTAATCACTATCAAGTCTTTATAAATGGCCAATTTTTAGTTTCTTTTTATTCATGATTTCTTAGTTTTTATTAATTTATACTTAATTTTATCTACTTTCTGTGACAAACTGTCATTTTTTTTAAGTAGTAGTGTTTCAGTATTATAAAGTACTCAAAAGTACTATTGGCTGTTGATTTTTTAGATCAACAGTTGAGATTGTTTCATTTTATAGTACTCCTAGTACTGGGCAGAAAAAACGCAATTTTTGACCAAAAGCTACTAAAATCGTTCGGTCTTTCTTGTAATCACCCTTATGAAGTTGAATAAAAAATGATGTGCAAGGGTCTAAATGTCTAATGGAGGAGATTTAGCTCAGGGCATGCACTTAGTTCTACTATAACAAACCACGTGCGAACAAGTGGTTTCTAATAAACTATAATTTCAACCTAAAATTTTGAACATTGTTTAATAATGACTAAAGCTTTCTATTGCCAAAATTTCCAACTCAAATAAAATATGAAATGGTTTCTAGAAGAGGTTGAAAATGAACTAAAATGGCATGTTTTTCAACTCAAATAATTATAGAGGACACATTTAGATGACCATTGAGTCAATATTCAACTTAGAATGAGCTTTCAATAATGAGAGTTATTTTTAGGAATTTTTTATTCATTTTTTAGACAATTGTTTCTTATATAATATAGGGGTGTGAAAGATATTTTTCAGTTCTACAGTGTATCTTTTTACTTCAAAAATTTGTAACTAATTATTTTTAACAAATAAAAATATGAATAATTCAAAACATAAACTTTCAAAGTAGGAAAATCTATTCATATTTTTTAATTTTGTTTTATTTAAAATTCATAAAGTATATAGGGGGTCCAAAGTTTTGTTCGCACGTGGTTTCTAATGGACACTCTAAATGACCCCCCCTGAGAGATTTAGGAAAGCTCTTTTTCATTTTATTTTAATTTTCTCTCCACCAACCATCTTAGTTATGCACCATTTACCACATTGGGTTCAAAATTAAAATTAAGAGTGAAGACATTGTAAATAAAACTTCTCCTTTCCATTTTGTGAATAATCTAACACTATGCTATGGTTGATTACTTAGAAATTCATTTAAAATATAATGGATTATGACATCTTATGGAATATTTAGAAATAAAATCCGGATCATATTTTGAATAGTTTAATAAATATTATTAACACAATATTTTGAATTGAAAAAAATCACAATGAAATATAAAATAAATAAATAAAAATACATATGTAGGTGAATTATTCGTATAAATAAATAAATTTGAAATAAATAATTTTGGTATGGCAAACAAGTAAAATATGTGGTTTTAGGGTTTAGGGTTTAGAGTTTAGGTTTTGGATAGACCTTTTACATTGCTCCAAATAATAATTTACTAATGACACACTAGTGATTTAATAGTAATTCACATCTAAGATTTAATACAAGATCACTATACATAATTATAAGATTGAAAGAAATCGTAGAAAATCAGATCTATAAATGTTGTAGTATTTGCCTTAATGTCATGTTTGGAATATTGCAATATTGGAACATGTTGTAGTATTTGCCTTAATGTCAATTATTAGAATATTGCAAGACCCATGTTTCAAATTTTCTCCCAATTGTATGTCTTTTCTTGTGTTCTTTCACTCTACCATGTTCAATCTTGAATTTTGACTCTAGATTTGTGACAAATCTTCCATTTATCTCATAATTTTTGAAATTCAACAATGAAACGATCTCTATTGCAAGACCATTTTTTCGCTCATTTCTGGTCCTAATAATATGAGACTTGTTTCCATGCATGTGGAACTTGGTTACCTTGAGAATGAGCATAGGGTGACAACTTTCTAAAATGTTATGTGTCCAAAAAATCAAGTTGAAGCACAATGTCAACTATGCCAAAATATTGATTTCTTTGTAGTGCCCTTCACTTTTACATTATAATCACTTCCAATCTATGATTTGGATTGAAACCTAATTTTGTAGAGATGATATGGACTTGACTTTCTACAAGGTTCTATGTTTCATTTTGCCTAAAAATGACTCATTTTACTTTGAGCTTCAACTCTTTGTAACTTACAAAATCAAGATCCCAAATACTTTGAAAATGGCCTTAAAATTAAGGGTTAACAAAGCATCTTCTAAAACATTGCCACAACGTTGCAACTATGCTTCAAACATTGCTAAAGCATTGTTCAAAACATTACTACAATGTTGCTATGAATGTTTCAAACATTATTAAACCCTCCAAATTCTAGTAGTGTAATTTGGACTAATCATTTGGATATCCACCTTTAATTTTTGTTTTGATCCAAGAGTTGAATTCATCATTTTATAGGTCTTGGGATTGTTTTTAAATGTGAATTTACACTAGGAAACTTGTGCATAGTCACATTTACCAATGCACATATTAGAATGTAACTCAAATACCAATAATTTTACATGAATAAGAGCATTTGCAATAGAATCGAATTCCACAACGGTAACAATGTCAGTAATGAAGGGACATTTCCAAAAGACACTTGCCCAATGCAATTTGTATTGGTCTATCTTTATTCTTGAGTTTGTCTTGATCTCCTTCCCAAATCCACCAAGTTGGCAAAATATGAAGGATTTGCAACTTGGCTCACACTAATAGTATGATTCATAATTTGTCATACCTTTTGAATCATTGTTGTGTGTGCCAATCCATTGGTCCTTCTTTTCTCTTTTTCCAATAGAGAATTTTTCCCTATCCTCTCCTTCCATCTTTTTCCATTGAGAAAAAGTTGATTTGAGGTTTGGATTAGCCGCTTTGCATGATTCGGTCATTCAATTCAATTTTTTTTTAACCCCTGAACGTCGAGGCGGACGTTTTGTGTCCAATGGATGACAAGGAATCAAACTGCATAGCACAGAAGTGCAACTATTCATCCTTTAAATTTGTTTTGGAAAGAAAAGATCTTCTACAGTAGTTTGACTTCCAATGACTACTTTTGCAATTCTGGAGGTCAATGATTCACACGGTAATAGAAAAGGAAGATTTCGAGGGTCCCCCCTTCGACGTTTAAGGGTTAAATCACTCCCCTTGGGGACGAAGTGAGGTCCTCTCTCCCTCCCCCTGGGAATGGGAATGGGAAATTCTCATGGATGGGATTGAGGATCCCCCTTCACAGATGTCACCACTCCCTTGCAGCATGGCTGCATGTTAATTTGATGTCTGGTCATGTCAGTGACAGAGTCTCCCACTCCATGCCTGAGTGTCAGTGTGCCTGTGCTCTCAAGTCCTCATCCACTCAGCTGTTCTGGACGATGGAGTGCTTTTTCAGTCCTTATTAAGCTATTACCCGCCTTAACTTAAGGTTGCTTGGTTTGTTTGTTTGTTTCATTTTGCAGGTAACATAAGGTATATATAGCTCAAGAAATTCAAGAAATTTCTTTAACCCTGGCCTGGAGCGTCAGGACTCATTGGAGAAATTTTGGGATTGGAGGACACTGGAGGATGACTGCTAGTCTAGTCCTGTCTGGATGCACAAAGTAAGTAACTGCAGAATCTTGCGTATTAGCTAGCTTGCACATTGTTGTACTACTGTAGCAGGAAGTGGGATTGAGGCAAATCATTGTTGACGTGAAGATCACAAGGTTTGACCATGGAATCTGCAGCGTTGACCAAGGTGGGCAGTAGTGAAGTGCAGCACAAATGAAGTCCAAATGGATATGGAAATGCTCGGAAGGAAAAATATGGCAGAAATTGCACGTAGGAGAGAAGTAGGTGAGGAATACGAGCATGCAACCTTCATCCACAATAAGCTCAGTGGAAGCTTTGTCAGCACGTGGAACTTGCAATGCACAACCATCTGAGGAGGTCGAGAATAACAATCTTTTCTCATGGAGCGGACGACATCCCGTAGATATCCAAGGACGGAATCTGGAAGCACTTGATCTGTGTGTCCATAGTGTCGACTACTAGACAACTATGTCAATGGAAATATTTGAATATTAGCGTTCCAGCAGTCATAGTGTGATGTGAGCATTCATCATGGACCACATTCTTTGTGAGATTACCAAGACATTCTTATATAATAACACATTTTTGTGATCTTCATACATATGGTAATCTAATAACCCTATTCGTAATAATTGACGTCATGTATAGAATGTCTTGTACTATTTTCTATGATTATTGTAATTAGTTGTCTTGGTTTTCACAATGAAAAAGGAAGCAAGAAATTAGAGGTTGAAGCCTACTACCATTTGTAATTTTCTGTCCAAAGAAGATCTTGGCAGCATTTAATTTCCTCCAAAATCTAAGATGTTCTACTACATGCATTTTTCTCTTTCAATTGCACACATGAGTGGGTCAAATCTCACTCAAATGGACCAAAAAAGGGGTCAAACACACGGTGATCTGCAATGTATCTTCTTTATAGCTATTGTTTTTTTAATGCTAATCTATTAAATTTAGTCATTTCAGTCCTTTTCCATTAGTAGTTCAAGGCATATTAAGACTAATATTTTTCTATTTTCAAAATAATCTAATCTTCTTTACTAAAGTTCAAATTGAAGTTCAGATATCAGCCCGTCAGGTTTTTCAATGGTAGAAAAGGGATTTAATTTCTAATGAATAATAATGTGATGAAATTTAAAAAAATCATATGTATATATATATATATATTCATATGATAGAGTAGAAAAGGAATCATTTGCTACAATTTAAATATTTTTCATTTTCTATAATATTCAAAAGTAAAAACATTTGAACGTCTTTTTCAATAGAAAAACTAGTTCAAATGATGATTGTGATAAAATAAAAAGTGTTTATATTATTTACATAAAGGTCCCTATGAAATCAATTTTTGAAATTGAATGTTTAATTATTTTTAAAGATTAAATCAAGAATGTGTCAAAAATCAATAAATTGATTAAAAAATTATATTATTTTTAGTCCAAAATTCAATCACTAGAAATTCTTTTTCATAATTGTATATTTTAAAAGATTAAAAAATTAGGATAAAAAAATCTATTTAAAGTACTATAATGTAACAAAGACACTAAATTTAGCTTTAAAATTGGTGATTTACAACTTTTAAAAGAATTTTTTTTATGAAATTTTTTCTTCATCCCTTTAAGACAATGCATTTCTATACTATTCATCAATAAATTTTTAAAAATAATAACAACATCAAAGTAATTGAGACCTTCAAAAGTTTAAAAAAGGACTCAAGTCTTGTCCTTACAAAGTAATCCCAATGGTACCTTTGAGTGTGGTTTGACCCGAGTAGCACTGCCGTCACTAACATTCCATTTTAAAACCATGTCAAAATTTACAAAAAAATGGATGAATGAAAATTCGGCATTCTAAATCTTTTGTAAGCTGTGAAGTCTATTCCTCATTCACTTTTGGGATGTCAAAGCGCTTAGGGTTTAAATGCATTTTCTCTATTTTGCCAAATTACATTTACATTCAACATTTTTTTCTTCTACCCTAGCAAACAACTAGCAACATTGCAATGATTACTCTAAACAAATGTTGAAAATTCTTGGCAAATTCATGTTTCTATAGCTCTGTAACCCATCTTCCAATAGAATTAAACAAGCATATGAATATCATTGTAAGAGCATGCACTGCCTTCAAAACCTTAGATTATCTAGTTACAAAGCTCAACCTTTAAGTTTTTATCATCTTAGTATTGCCAATCACAACACTACATACTATTCATGATAACAAAATTAAGAATGAAAATGTTGGCTAAAAACACTTAATACATGGTCCACACTGTTGAGACCAAGCCTGTATAGATGGATATCTAATTATCAACCAAGAACATTAAAATTAAGATTTGATTTGTTTATCAAATTTGAGCACTAGAGGGGTACAAAAGTCCTATGCTTTTCAATATCAATGTCCTTTGAGATCCAAAACTATTGTTCATTGAGACTTGAGAGTTGCTTCAAGTTGCACAAGCAAATTCTACATCCTTCCTTTGAGCAAAACTTTCTTGCACTACTTCACACATTAGTAGTTTAATTTGATATACACAAGTTAATGTTACCTACATGCCATTATTATTATATGTCATTTTAAAAAAGAAAATCCTTGTGCATTTTTCATATACTCCCTTTGTCCCACTAAAACTCTCTAAATAAAAAATAGTGCACGCACACTAAAAACCTCTCCATTTATTGATTTTGATCGTTGTGTAAGCAATGTGAAATTTTGTTCAATCAATTCCAAAAATTCCACATCGCTTACCAAAGGATCAAAATCAATAAATAGAGAGGTTTTAGTGATACATGCACTATTTTGATTTGGAGGTTTTCAGTGGGACAAAAGGAGTACCGTTTTTGAGGCCCCCATTTTGTCTTGCAAATCAGTGAAAATTTGCTGACTTAATAAACCCTGTGAGTGTGCATCTAAATTAAGTAAGCATCTTTCTGAAATGAGAGCAAAATGAGAGCAGAAGACTACTCAGATAGTCATATTTATTAGGATGATGTGTTTCAGATCACCAAATTTGTTAAATGCTGTATTTCAAAGTGTCAATTCTATGTAATGTTCAGTAGTCCTAAGCCCTAAAGATTAGGGCTGCGGGGGGGTCACTCGACCACTGAAACTGCTCCAATTTGACAGTGCGGATACCTGCCAAGTTTACAGATAAGCTTATGAGGTCGTGTTTGCTCCTTGTTAACAAAAGTCACAATGACACTAACAAATGATTAAGTTTAAGTTAACAGACTTTTGTCACAGATGACTAAGTTTCTGAGAGATCGTTTTGTAATTGGTGCAGATGAAGGGTAGTGGTCTTGGTGCATGAAGGGTAATGATCTTGGTGCATGGTAATGGTCTTGGTGCAGATGAAGGGTAATGATCTTGGTGCATGGATGAAGGGTAATGGTCTTGGTGCAGATGAAGGGTAATGATCTTGGTGTATGGATGAAGGGTAATGGTCTTGGTGCAGATGAAGGGTAATGATCTTGGTGCACGGATGAAGGGCAATGGTCTCGGTGTAGATGAAGAATCAAAACATCGATTTCATTAAATTGGCATATTTCGTGACTTTGTCTCCTTAGAGCATTCACTATACAACCATTAAAAGAGACCAATAACAAAATAGTTGCATGGTTCACTTTAAAAAGGAATTGATGTCTCCTTGATGCAACTTATTAGCCATCGCAGGCTCCATATTTCCTGCGATGGCTCAAACTTCCCCAAAAGGACAAAAGAGTTTTTTAGAAAGAAATAATAGTATGCTCAAAAGTCTCTTAATTCATTCTAAAAATAAATTTAGAATTTACCATAGTGTCATTTGGCGTTGCCGGACCATATCCCATGTTTCCATTGTGGATGTCCCAATTTCGCTTGAAGTGTGTTTTTAAGCTTGTCTTAGCTTTGAGAGCATTGTGTAAATTTTTGGTACTAGAACCATGTTGATATTGACATTACCAAAAAAAATATGGAGATCGTAAAGTCTTTAGAGCAACTTGCATGATAAGCCAAAATCTCCTATACTCTTATTATGTGGATTTATCTAGAATGCTTTGTAGAAAAGTCATATGAATATACATATATCATATTTGAATATTATAATTGTGTCTCTTGAATATATATATTTTGTGCACCCTTCCATATGATCTTTCACGTCACAACCATTTTACCCACCTTTTTCACAACTAAACATTTACCATTTGAACAAATGTTTTTGTAGCCCTTTCACTTTCATTTTAAAATTATGTTACAAAATTTTGAACTTATAAATGAAACTCTTTGAATTAATTTAATACAACATTCAAATTCAATTAGATATGTAGTAAGAATCTTAAACTTATTGTACATCTATTTGAAGATTCTAAATACTACAAATTATATAATTCTCTTATATAAGAAAATATGAATAAATAAATAATTGTACGGAATTAGAATTTAGAGTTACATTTGGTTGAAGACTAAATTAATGTATTTGAATTTTAACCAGGTTTTCTTGACTCCTTTTCCACTTATGCATAACTCCTTCCTGGCCAGTCACTGGGTTCTAGTATATGTTGAAATTGCGCGCAATCACATGCAGACACCAACCATGCCGGGCATTGTTGGATTCGGACTGTCTCTGCATGGTCAATACTCAATAGCAGGCAAGCTAATCTGTGACTGAGGCTAGGTTCTTTGCTTCAACGGGAATTGCACGCTAGTTCGGTCAAGTCTGTAAGGGTACAGTCAAGCTAGATAATGAGCTCCTTCATGAGTTAATACAATTCTGTCCGGGAATAATTTTGCCATATCCCGTGAACTGTAGTGAAGCCCGAATTGAACATGCGTCGATAAAATGCATGCCATTGCAAGCCAGGTTAACGATCGATCAGGAATTAGCAAACCAAAACATATATTATGTAAAATGAAGTCTGCTAGCACTTGTGTCAGTTGTGCAATCTCCTTCAATTCAATTCAAGCATTGCATACGATTATATGCACTTGAGCAGTCCAGGAGGTTGAGTGCATGACTGCTACTGCATGCAGTATTCAGCTGCAAACATCAATTTCGTTTTCAAAGATGCTTCAGCAACGTTTTTCAGATAACAATCGAAACACGCATGAATATTTTGGATCACACTTCAGTAAACAATCAAACATCCAACGTTTTTCACCAAATTAAACAGGTTTGAAATCGTTGTTCAATTAATTAGGACAACTTTAGTAGCTCTACTTTGGCACTTTCAGGTCGCTCGGCCTCAAAAATAATTCTACACCTATGCTAGCCTTGCGTACATGTATGTCACAACTAGTGGCGCGGGCATCAAGCGTGCCATTTTATCGAAATTAAGGATTGCGCAGGTCTGCTCGACTTAGAATGTGGCCGGGTCGTCTGTCGACGCATCATCACCTGATGGAGCTCGTGTACGTACTTGCGAGCAAGAGACCGAGACCTACAAACCAATAGACGTACAGATTAAGCTAGTGGAGTCAAAGTGCATCTTCTTCATTAAGTTGAGCAGTGATCGAGGGCTGACTAAATTCCATCGGACCTCGACCTCGGACTGGACGTGATATTAATTAACTATCGTGAGTACGTACGGCGTGAGCTGGCTGAGAAAGTGCTGCTGTGCCTCTGGTTTTGGATAAGTTAGGGTGTATCATGTGTGGTCGGAATTATTAATTATACATCGCCACTGTGTGCAAGAGTTCAGTTCAGTGCATGAATGATTGGTTAGTGCATGCTGGTCCAGTCCGGTGGTCTTGGACCCACACAGAAAACCACCAGCTTGCCATTAATCTAGCACCAGGAAAATGAAACAACGTACACTTACTCAGCAAGAATGGACGCCTCGCTCGCTCGATGGTGATAATTTAAATTCCAAAGGACGGTAGTCGTAATCACATCAGCGTCTTTCAGCGATTGTCCTGAAAGTTCGGCGCTGTACCTGCTCCCCTCCAACGAATTCTTTTGCTGCTAGTGATGATGATAAGGATCTGATTAGGAGTCTCCGAGTGGACATGGTACTAGCTAGATTATGCAGTATTTAGGGCAGGTCGATCGAGTGGTCGAGTTTGTTAACGTTCTGAAAAACAGAGTTTAATTCGAGATTAGGACGGACTAGGAGTACCTACATGTACCTCGGGATTTCATTGGAGAGTGAGCATATTAATATTTGTCCTAGTTAACTGAGGTGCTGCACAGCATCCTGATGCATGGATATCTAATTAGCTGATAACCATTTCATGTTCTTGCTTGAGCGGTCTCCAAATTGACGTTATTGCTTTACGTTCAGTAAACCTTCAGCATGCAAGGGAGATTCAACGGGACAATTTATGATCAGTCTAGAATAACACTACTATTGCCCGACCGGTAATCAATAACGGATATTTGTTAAAATGACGTTATTCCACAAACTTGGCACTTAAGCGGTCTGAAATGTATAAAGCTCCTACTTTTCTGACCGTGCAGTCTGGTATCTATACCAGTCCCAGAAATTGAATGGAAAAATGGCGTATGAATACCACCATTTTAACGAAATGTCTGTTCGATCAAGAATTCAGGCCCCATACATGTTGGGCGCAGCGAGCTTAAATTATGGAAGTGCGGTGCTTGGGCAAGAAGGTCGGTGCTAACCCAAAGTTGACTTAATTTTCTCTCGGTGGTTGCATATATGACACTCAAACGTCGTCAATTCTGATCGCCATTTTCATTTTCATTTGTAGTCTCTTGTTGTGTCGATAGATATGCAAATTAATATGCAAGTTGCATTTTTGGTCCACCGCTAAGCAAGGATTTCCAACTCAGTTCCCATCGTGACTCTCTAAATCATTTCATTCCTTCCTTTCTCGACGGTTCTCCAAGTCATTTTAATGCAACTGCACCAATGTAATAAAATTGACGTTGTACGATTTGAGACTCTGATCATGGGAATGCAGGCATTGTACTGCCATGGAGAAAATAGATTTTCACAACTTTGGCATTTGGCATTTTTATGACGTGTGGATTGAAACATGATTCTATACATGTCCTAGTTTTAGAATTTTGTGTAGATTAAGGTCGCAATTTTGACATCAGAATCACACCAATTTAATAACGATGTGGACATTACTGTAAACTAAAAATTGCAATGAAAGAAATACTTAGAGGAGACAATAAACAATCAATTAAATCCCATTTGAATTCCCTACATGCAATGCCATGTTAATTTTGATCAATAATCAACTAGATCTTCCTAACTCTAAATCTCATAGAACAATGTAGACAAACAATTCTATCGAATCCCTTGTGAGACCATGTACTTATGAATTAAATACAATACATGTACATTTTTAACACCAAGGATTCAATATGAGCTACATGAGGTAATTAATTATGTGCCTAATTAATCACTCCTCGTATGACATGATGATATCATTGGTCCATGGTTGAGCTCTACTAAGTAAACTTGAATTCTGAGTCAATTAGGCAATATTCCATCCTTCAATTGTCGTGCCTATAGATATGCAAATCCACATACAAATTGTATTTCATCTGCAACATTGTGGATGAGGAAGCTAGGGTTTCCACCCCCATCTCCCTCCCAGATCTCTAAGGCACTGCATTTCTATGGAATTGCACCCATGTAACCAAATTGACGTTTACTAACTGTTCACTCCTCAAGGGACATCTCATTGATGTGGGTAGATTTCCCAAGTTTATTATGGACATTCAGGAAACAAACAATTCATAAGAGCTAGACTAGCACTGGCTTATGTTGCTTACTCCCAAGCCAATGTTGATTACATAACTTACGCCCAAACTTGAAGGTGATTAAGTGTGCACCTGCAGCATATATATGTGTTGGTTTTCCTATTCACATCAGTTACGTTAGTACATACATACAGTACTACTCATGCAGCAGACATAACTTCTTTATGTGTTGGTTTTTCTAAGCATAGCAACTTCACCAGATGGAAAATTGAGGCAAACACATATCCTTCACAGAGACATCAATGGATGCTATATATGCTAGCTTGGTCACAATTATGCTGGAAGTATTCATTGAATTGAATTGCTCCCCAACCTTACTCAATTAAGTACAGCACATCTCCCTCAGTACAGTACTGAGTTGGTCACTCCTTTTTATTTGGAGGTTCACTAGTTTGAAGCCAACTTAGCCCATTTTCTTTCATCAAATTAAATTGCAGATAACTTATGCAACCTTATGCTCTTGTATCCAGTAGTGAAACAAACTCTGGAACGGGTAACTACAGCTTTGATCAGTTTGGTTTGGTTCATTGCATTGTGTTATGTGGAGTGTGGAGCAGATCCAAGCTAATAAGTTACTACCGTTTTCATGAAATCATGACATGAGCAGAGCATGTGGTCCTATTAATTATCATTGTGCTTTCCAGTGCCCTCACATGGAAGGTACAACCCGCTCACAAAAGGTACTTAACTTCACAAAAGTGCATCCTGAGGCTTTGTAAGGTAGTATGCTGTTAAATGGCACCTGACCTTAAAGCGCCATCTAGAAGATTTGTACATTTCGAATTTCAGTTATGTACCTATTTGGATGGAGTGCTTTCAAAAACAAATTTTGACCCTTAATAACTTTTGCATACAATATCCAAATGTGGCGTTCTTTGGTGTGTTGGAACCTCCTTTCACTTGCCAACGTGAATATGTGAAAATTTGACCAGTTTCATAATAACAGCTAGGCTCAGTAGTAAAAAGTGACGGTTTTGGGTGTACTCACCTTATGTCAAATATGAAGTACTCAGTGTCATCACTTGTCATCATGATTCTATTCAACCATGTGGACGGTCATGTATTCAGCCTTAGTTAAACAAAACTTCATCCCAAACTGGGAAGCTTGCACACTTGAGTTTGAAATCCAATCCTCATCAATATGATTCAAGAAATACACATGTGTTTCTTATGCAAAAGGATGATGTTATTACAAATGTTGTAACAATAATTGTACTAGTCAGTGGTGTACATATGCCACTCTTTCGGCAGAAATGGGGGTGGCAACAGTTCCATGAATTTGATCATGACAGTCCACAATGCATCCAGCAAGTATACTGTATATGGGCATCCAGCTAGGTTAACAGAACCCTTGTAAGTTAATTGACGTCAACAGTGACTCATGACTAAGTTAAGTTTAACTTCTAAATGCCCGAGGCACCCAAATTTGGTGTTTGCAAAACTTTGAAGTTAAATAAAACCTAACCAAGTTTCTATTTTTAGTAGTTCATTTAAAAAAATTATGGGGTAGATTTTGAGAAGCCATAAATTGATTGGGGTTATACATGTTAGGCCCTTTTATTAACCTCATATTTTGTTGGTCATCAACTTTTTAGATTCGACTTGTCAAAAGAGGATTGAAAGACTTCACATCACTTTTGCAGTTTTAACACCCTCATGGTCAAACGTTATAATCTTTTTGTTTAGTTTGAATTTGTATGGTCACAATTTTAAAAAATTGATACAACTTATCAAAATGTTGGCATTTTGTTCAATTTAGAGCAAATTCCAAGAAGTTCAAAACACGTCTTGGGCATTTAGGGGTTAAGTTAAGAAGAATTGTTCACTGTGGATGTGCCTATCTTATGAGTCATGACTGTGCTATGTCTGGTAGAATAGGCCTCATATCTATCAACTAATAAAATGTTGACACATATCATTATAAGTGAAATTTTTTAATAGATCTATACTTCTTTTACTTTATAAGTGTGACATATTGATTTTATAATACAATATTGACAATCATATACAACTTGTTTATACATTAAAAATCTACAAAATTTATCACTAAATTTTTTAAGAGTACCATCATTTAGTTTGCACATGATTTAGAATTTTTTATGAGTGGCTCCCTGAAAGGTAAACTAGACCATTCTAAACACAATGATTTTTTTTCCCCCATTGGGATTGTTGAATTTTTTCCATTATTTACTACATATAGGCAATATGGGAGAAAGTGGATATGAAGTAGCAATTGAAATTATATATATTTTTGACAAAGCATTAAATTTATAATGGATTTTTGAAGTGTCTTGCCCAAATGGCCCAAAAGTATATCTACACTACTTCCAAACCAATAAAGAGTGCATCTATATTAGTCATCTTACTCACCTAAAGTGGTTGAGATATTTCCTAAAACAACTACTACATTAAGGCCCTAGAATAGCCAATTTTTGCCGTAGATAATTTATACTCATAAGGTAAAAGTTTCTATTGCAATTAATTAGCATACCAGTCTACTATTGTCATCCAAGACTTTGATTACAGCCACTTTGTCAAGGCATTGTTGCCCAAATCTCAATAATTAAAGGAGATCTGTTATAAGTTGAATGAAAAACTCTAATGGGGCATTTTTGTAGGTGCATGCAATGAACAAAGTCTCTCAAATGGGATAATCTATGTTATTTGATAATATTGCAAGGCCCTATTTTCCATAATGTATTAGTGTCCAAAGTACTATACAGTAGTAGCAAGTCAATACATTATTGACCTACTCTTCAAAATATATTGTAATATTTTAGATTTCATTGCAACTTACAAAAGTCAATGCTCTTATTACACTATTAGGATTTGGAAGGATTAACAATTTACTATTGCTTGTATATGAAATACTTTAATCTTTTAGCTATATAAAACTGCTCATAGTCTAAAGAAGCATTCATTGTCAAATGTCAGACATTTGGATGGTGTATCTTGAAGATAGTAATGTTTGTACAAAGCCTATATCAACATGAAATACAAGATTCATTGAGTTATTTTAAATTAATCAATATTTTGAGATTTCTATAAATTCAAATTATGATTTGATTGATGTATATAATGTAGGACAAAGTTAACATCTTTGTGCAAATATCAAACACATGTATATATAAACATACCTAAAGCCAATAAAAATATAGGCATTGACCTTACAACTAGTTCCTTCTACAATAGAATGCACGTGAGGCCTTTAGCAAGATAAAGGTAGTTTTTGATGAGATTAAAAATGACTTGTAAATTCAATTCAAGTCCAATATATTATATGACACAACATAACTATATTTGATTATTTGTAATTGCAAATATGGATTATTGCAAGACTTGAAAACTAAGTCTTTTTTTTACTTTCATTTTGCTTTCAAAATTTAAGGAATATAATCAATTCAATTTTTGTTTCATGTTTGGCAATGCCCACATTACTACTTTCAACCATTTCGGAGCCAACACAAATCAAATTCATAATTTGCGCTAGTCTTTTGCCAAAGAACTTTTCATTTGCCTTTAATTTAAAACCAATTTTGATTCAACTTGTCTTGTAGTTATGAATAATAACCATCTAAAAACATTGCTAAAGATTAAAATTGCATATTATTAACTTTTCAAATCATAATTTATAAAATCTTTTATATCAAAACAAACCTGTAATGTTTTTGTGAATTTAATAAAATTTTGAACTTTAATAAAATAATAGAATAACAACATTTATTATAAGATATTCAAAATCAAATATAAAATATAATAAAAACTTGATGGTTCAAAGTGCTAAAAATAACTTCACGTGAAAAAACTAATGTATTAGAAAAAAAATTGATTTAAAATTTGAATTTAATAAAAAAATTAATTAATTTTTTATAATGAAAAATAGCACCTTTAGTATCAAAGATGTAACAAGTTATTAATCCATGATATATAGGAATACAACATAATTGACTTCAATCTGAATCACACATCACAACAATTCAAAATTTAACTTTTGTAAATTAAATATGATCAAAATTCAATTTTGAATTCAAAATTTTAATAGTAGTTTTACAAAAAAAAAATGATTGCAATTAAATGATTGCAATTATATCTTTCTGTATGTTGATATATCATAAAAATCATGACTTTTGTACACAAATTTTCAAAATGTTAACCCTTTGAAGCCTAAATGATTTTTTGAAATTTTCTTTGTTGTTATTTATATCTTTATATAAATATGTATTTTACTTTGATTTCATTAAATTGGTTAAAAAATATTATTTTTATAAAGATTCAAGTGTTGCTTTGAAAAGATGAGAAGGTTTATTTACAATTCATCTTTTTGAATATGATTGTCAATAGTTTTCTAGGTTTTAATTAAATTAAAATTTATAGGCTTCATATAGTTCTTCAAATTTGATGACTTTTCAATTTAAAAAAAATTCTATTTAGACATACTTGTCAAAAAATCAATCAAGTTCAAATATTCAAAAAATAATAAAATAATACATTCACAAGGTTTATTTAAAATTGGTAGTTTTAAAATTTTATCACTCTATTATAAAATAAAAATTACAACACACCTGAGATATTTGAAGGTGAAGGTGTCATTGTATCTGAATCCTACGTTAACGCAATCTTTTGTTTCTCGTGACCATTAGATATTGTGTGTGTAAGTCTAGGATGGTTTGGAAATGATATAGGTTGAAGTTTATTAATATTCTTTATTAATTTTTTATTTGGTAAAATTACAAGGGAATTTTGACCATGATTTCTTTTTGGATTTTTACTTCCTATATATTCTTCTTGATACATTGAATAAGATGGATCTTTTCCAAGCAAAATTTGTTCAATCTTATCTTCATTTTTGTGTGATGAATTTGAAGTTATTTTGCCTATAGAATTATGGCTTTCTTTTGGATGATTTACAACTTGCTCATCATGATTAATTTTTTTCATGTAAAAAGTACTTCGTGGTGGGGTTATAGAAATATCAAAACATGAATCTTCTTTGTAGGTATTTACTTGGTGAAGTTGAACTTCTTCAGAAATTTTCTCAAAATTTCTTGTTAATACCTATCAATATAAAATTACATAAGTGCAAAAACACATGTTAGTATATGATGTTTAAATCATATTCAAATTTAGAAAAGTGCATGTTATTACATAAATAATAAAATTATATAAATGTAAAAGAAATTCATTGTATTTTTACAAACCTCACGAATATGAGGTTTGACATTTTTCAAGTATTTTTCAGTAGGAGATCCCATGAGTCTATAAACCTCTGTTGTAACCTTTACAGCAATATTTCTAACTTCTCCATTAGCATTATTGAATGCTTGATCAATGAAAAACATTAAAGGTTCAATTTGTAATCCCATTTTGTTTGGTGGATGTAACCCAAAAGTAGGAATTGCAACTAAGATTAACTGTAAACGCCCTAAAATTGGTCTCCATATAGTCTATGATATAGAACATACAATTTTAAATATTTTTTAGTAAAGCCATGTATTACTTTTAAGTGCAAAATGGATGTATCACTTAGAATAATAAATAAAACCATAAAAATAAATTAAAATCTAAAATTTATTTTATATTAATACTTGTCATCTCATTACAATTATAATTATATTTTGCAATGTTAATTTTTATAAGAATTTTAAATATTTGGAAACTAGTTTTCTTAAAAGAGTGTAAATGAATAAAAATAATAAAATAATAATTTCAAAGAATTTTTTATGTTTAAAATTTCAAATAAAAATAAAAAGTCAATATTATTAACTTGATTTTTTGGTGGCCTTAGAAGAGAATTAGCAATTATTGGTAGTCCAATTTCTTTTTTGGTTGCTAGAAACATTAAAGCTTCAGTGGCTGCCT
This sequence comes from Rhytidiadelphus loreus, assembly GCA_947034895.1. NCBI lineage: Eukaryota > Viridiplantae > Streptophyta > Bryopsida > Hypnales > Hylocomiaceae > Rhytidiadelphus > Rhytidiadelphus loreus. The sequence continues at coordinate 46,165,578 of OX344761.1, read as the reverse complement.
CCTTAATACGTGAATTTGAATCACCTAATTTTTCTATTAGGATATTAATCAAGTCATTAACATAATTTCGAAGATCAGTTGCTGGGATTCCACTTGCATATCGAGTAATAAAATTGCGAGATAACTACAAAATATAAATAGATCTTAAAAATAGTTGATTCAAATATGAAATAATGTATATTTATATACATATGTATCATAATAGTATTGGTACTTATTATTTATTTTATAATTAAGTGTCAAAATAAGTAATATACATGCCAAAATTATCATATAAAGTGTAGCATTGTGCTATATACCATTCTTCTTTTGGTTTGTTATTTCATTTTGTGTTCATATTTTGAGCGCATTTCAATTTCAATCCACTTACAAATTTGTTGAAATGAAAACTTGAAAAGTCAAAGTTGCATGTAATTAGCTTATATTGAATTGGATTCTTTCCAAATTGAAATTTTAGTCTCACCTTGACAATTCTAAACTTGGTTTTAAGTTGTGAAGGTGAGAAGAAACCAACTCAATTGATTCAATGTGCATGCAACTGGGACTTGAGATAATTCGAAAATGTTAAATAAAGATTCAAACATAACTCACAAAAGATAGGCTCCTATAAAGGTTTTTACTATATAACTCATAGAAGGATTCAACATTTATTACCATTTTAAATAAATCATTAAACTATTATATATTATATTAATAAATTAAATATTGCATGATTTAAAAAAAGTAATATATATCATTATACTATATCTTAATAAGATATAAACTTTGAATTTTTTAATTGATAAAATAAATATGTAATAGACTTGAATTCTTTAAGTAAAGTGTTATTATTACATACAAATAATTTTATAATATTTTCTTTTTAAAATAACATCAAATAAATATAAACCTGGAGAGCAATATTGAATATGTTGGATACTTTGTCATATAATCCTTTCAAAATTACTTTATTCATTATCCTAATTTTTTCATATTTATTATTAAATTTAATATTTGATAAAAGTCTATTGGATTTTGAAATATTACTATAAATCCAAAATAATCGTGATAAATTTATTCAATTAAAATTTTTGAATATTTTTGGTCTTAATATTTTTATTTATTTACAAAATAGTAAAATCTAAATAAGCTTTTAATCATTTTTTTTTCCTAAAGAATTCTATATTCTATTTGTTATTTGTTATTTTTGATATTTTAAAATTATTTTAGTTTTTTCCTTAATGATAAAATCTATTCACAATAATTTTAGAATTCAAAATCTTTTGAATATTTACCTAAACACTTCAAGTGCATCACTAAATATTTTTTCATTGTTTATTTCTTGAATAAAATATTGAAATGCTTTATCACGTAACTTCCATTCCTTGCTATAAAGACATTGAACATAATAAATATCCACTAGTTTTAGAAGAAGCGTTGATTCTGACATTTGAGATTCTGTTAAAGGCTCTGGAACTAAATCATCTATTGCTTGTTTGGCTGCTTGAGCAATTTTCTCTCGAATAGAAACATGAGGTTTTTTCGATGAAGGAGGTTGATCTATTAATGGTTGCTTACGAGGTTCATTTTTTTGTACTTGAAATCTTGTCATTGGTTCATTTTCTTCCCTAAATTTTTGTAGTGACTGTTTTTGTTTTTTTGATAATGTTATAGAATTTGATGTTGTATTTAAATTATAGTCAACGTCATTTGGTGTTGAGTGACCAGATACAAGTCCAATGTAATTCTCTAATCCATACCCATCATCATTTGGTGACAAATTATCTTTTTTATGTTTTATATTTATATTATGAACCTTTATAACTTCCTCATCATTATTAAAAATATCTACTTTCTCTTTAATACTAAATGACTTTTCTTCATAACTTATTCTTTCAAGTTTTGAAAATTGTTCATCATTCTTTTTATTTTTGCATGACTGTTTATTATCACTTATTTCCAGAGTTTTATTTCTTTGATAACTTTTCTCCATCTTTGCAAACAATTCATTTTCTCTTTGAATTTTTAATTCCTTTGGATTTAAATTGCACAAGTTACTTAACCCGTTTAAGGGGCTAAAAGCATTGAAAGCACCAAATACCTTTATTTTTTCTCCATTAATGTTTTGAAAGTTTTTAGTTTGATCATAACCTTTACTGTGTGTGTTTGACATTTGTATATTATTTTGAAATATTTTTAATTCATTACAATCATCATTTTGAGCCTCTGATGGTTCATTATTTTCAGAGTTTTTCATTTCATTGTGATTGTTGCCATGGTTTTTTACTCCACATTCATTATTTTGAAAGTTGTTTAATTGACCATAATTATCAATATGTTTTTTTTCCATTTTCTTTCTTAGAAAGTTCTTCACTTCTTCATTTAGTATTATTTGTTCATTGCTTTCGACATTTTGTTCTTGTTCATGATCATTATCAACTAAACTTAAAAATTGCTCATTATTTTCAAAATTTAATGTCATATAGTCACAATAATCGGCATATTTTTCCTTTTTAATTCTTTCATAGTTATATTCATCATTCATCATTTGCTCATTGTAGATTTTAGTCCTTATTGCTTGTAGCTCATTATTCACATTTAGATTTTTTGGTCTTTTTTCCTCACTTTTTATAGCTATAAGGTTCCTTGATTCATTAAATTCTTTCATTAATGCACCAAATTGGCTATTTAAATCTTGTTGAGAATTCAAATTTTGACAATCATTATTATCCCCCTTGGTTAGATCTTCAATATTTTGAATAGGTCCATTTTGTGATAAAGGATTTTGTTTCATGCCTAGGCAAATATTTTGAAGTTCACAATGATTTGCAATTGCATGAGTCACATTTCCATTTGTATTGGGTTCTTGAGATGAAGCTTGTATTAAAGGGGGAAGTATGTTAACATTATTGATATTGGGAGTTGAAAATGAAGGTTTATTATTTTGATGCATTGTGTTTGTTATTGGTGAATTTGGTAATTGTCCCTCTTGATTATGAAAAGTAGAAAGTAATTTCAAGAACATTTGAGGATGTTCAACTACTACTGATTGCTTACTTGGATAGTCATTAAATGTCATTGCTACTTTTCTTGATTTGTTGTTCTTTAAAAGCGAATGTAGTCCATTTGAATGACACATTGGATGTGTTGTGATTGGTAGTAATGTTGAAGTCCCATTCTTATATGATATTGTTGGTAAAACATGCATATAAGTATCATCTCCTGCTATATTGGAGAGCATATTTGGATCTATCATTGCTGGAATGAATGCATCTATTCATTACACATCCATAATAATTTAATATCTATTTCTTTCATATCTCTGCACTAATTATAAGGCATAAAGTTTATAATTTCAAAATGATTAAAAAGGTTATTCACTATTCAACAGACAAATTTGAATCAATAAGCTGTAAATTGAATAGTTACACAATATGGGATTGATAAATTCAAGAGTATAAATTTGATATCAATTATAGAGATTGTAGAAGGGCTTGCTCCAATTGCATGTGCAATGAGCCACCACACCTACAAGATGAATGTATGTGCTCAAAAAATGAATTGATGAGTGAAAAAAATGAAAAGAAAAAATTCATCTTGGAGCCAAATAATGTTTTTGTGGTAGGGCTGACCATCATGCTTCCCATTAGTTGGTGTTGGAGATTTGGAAGCATTTTTTGGACGCCACCATGGAAACACAACTGACAATAGTCCAGGCTTCTTTTCATTTTTCTTACTATGAGCTCCACGACCTACTCACAATCAAGACTCAATGGCCAAATGTTGTAGTCAGGTTTAGATGACCCTTGATGCATGCACAATATGCTTGCAAAAAAACTATGTTTGGAAAATAAAAAGAACCAAGAAAAAATTTTAAGATGTGGAAAGACAATAAAGACAATAAAGACAATAATTTTGTGCCTTTTAACCCTTAAACAATAGGCCAAGTCAATTTCATATGAATCTCGAGATGAATCTTTGACAAAAAGTGGCTTCAGGATTTTTTGGGAATGTTTCAATCTAATGGATCCACTTTAATAGTGAATTTGGCTTGCTAAGTATTGCATTTAGACTACAAAATCAAAATTTTGTTCATTGACCATATTTGGGCAACTTGGAGCAAGACCAATGCCCTACTTTAAGTAGCTTTTGATTCCCCCATGGGTTGCCTATTAGGCCATCAAATGTAATTTAAGGATTAAGGTAGAGGGTGCCATATGTAAATCCTTCAAAGGTTAATGCACATCTACTAAGATCTATAATATAAGTTCCTAAATCTTATTCAAAATGCAAATTGGTTCAACATTTCTTGCACAGTATTATTGCAAGTATTGTTGAATTGACAAGAAAAATAAAAATATCGGTTGCTTTTATTTTAAGTATCTCAAATTTTATAATAGTCTCCTACATTCCATTGCCATAGTTGATAGAAGAACAAGGTTAGATACATATTACAGAAGCATGAATAGAATAACTCACGATATTTAGGAGGTGGTCTCAGGTCAGGAGTTTTGCAAGAGATCTGCTTATCTAATTTCTTCACAATTGTGTTTTTGACTAAGGGCAATGTTTGAGTTCCAAACTCTTTTTTATTCGAGTTGCAACAATTTGTCTCAGCCGAGTCCTTCAACAATCAAAACAATTTAATATATAAAAATTATAAGCAACATTGAGGAATTATAGCAACTAATGTTAAGTGTTGATGTTTAATGGTTGATTTTTTGTGTTTTTTTCGTTTCTTAATATTAGTTTTTGTTCAATACTTTAAATTTAGAAACCTTTTTTTCTTAAAACTAAAAATATAAAAATAACTAGGCTTCTAAGAAAATTGTACTCTAAGAAATTCAAGAACAAAATAATTCTCTATGTACAAAAATTAAGAAAAAACAAAATCTTAAGAAAATAGGCACATTGATGGTATAATTTGTTTAAAATAGGAACAAATTATTTAAAATACAAAATATAAATTTCTTCCCTCTTCAAAACGATCATCACCAACAAGACCATCAAAATAATTTCTTCCTTCTTCAAAATGCTTTAAAAAATAAACTCACTTTGTAAGTTTCATTAAAATAAAGAATAATCACTTTTTAATACTCCATCATACAATAGTTGCTATTCTACTAGAAAATCATCTTCATCAAATTTTAGTTCTAAATTCCTTAGAAAATATTGTACTCAATAGTACTCTAAACCGATAAAATTGCAAGTGTGAAAAACTTTCAAAAATTAATATTCACTACCAAAAAATAAAAAAATTCGATACAAATTTACAATGCCTATATCCACTTGTAGTTTGAAATTCAATAATACTGGAATATTATTTTCAAAGTTGTGCTTGAGAAACACTCTTGCCTAGAAAGTGTGTCAAAATATAGTATTGGTCTTTCTTGCAATTGCATCAATGTAGTAAAAGAAGAATATGATTCCTCTCAATCTTCAAATATCATGGTTTTATTTAAATCTTTGGATTGTCTATATTACTATTATTAGATAATACATCATTTGAAAAGAATATTAGTGATCCAAAACACACCTCACAGATGGGTTCATCTAACAAGTTTTCCACAATTGCATGTGCTTCATCCACACCTTCCTCTGAGCTTACTCCACTGTACACAAAAGACACAACCTTTTCAATAGCAATTGAAAATATTTCTTTACATCGTATAATACATCTTTAGTCTTTACTTTGATATGTATTCACAAAGATTTTTGAAACACTCTTGAGAATGTTTGGTATTTATATATTCTACATTGGTGATTCAAGAACAAAGATTGAAAATTCACTTCACTAGTGATAAAGATTACCAAGGACACAAAATGGAAATTCAAGTATTAGGGTTTAATATATTAGACTTACCAATCAGAGACTTCTTCAATCTTCTCAGCCTGCCCATAGTATTCTGGTAACTGCTCTTGTAGATGAAGCTGCTCTATCTCCTTCTATTTATTTTACATAATCAAATTTTAAACCAGACAAGAACCAGGAAATAAGATTGTACAAGAAGTTTGTTGTATGTGTACATAAAGAGATGCTAATAAAAATGAGTACTTCAAAAAATAAGTTCAGAATACAATTTGGGACTTGACAACGTAATACAATTCTCAATTATGTACAATGAAGTCAAATCCTACATGATGATTTGAAGTAAAAAATTGAAAATTCAACATCCTATATCTTTAACAAGAAGTATTAGAGATTCAAATGTTTTGGTCTAAAAATAGTATTACATTTTAATTACAAAACAATCAAGAGATAGAAGAGAAGGTTTATAAACCTTGCAAGATTTAGCAGTGTCATAGTCTTCATTCTCAACAGCTAGTTGCTTTTTGTTCTCTAAATGTTTTATCTTATCACCGAGAGCTCTTAGACTATCAATCAGACCCTGAAAATTGCATTTAGTGTTTTCAAAATCTATGTCAAAGGCAATTATATGCTTTGGAAAATGTTTTTAACTATAAACTCAAAAATTCCTGACACATTGATTGAGAAAAAGAAGTGGCTATGTTGTTGTGAGGTATGTAATTCAAAAGCTAGGAAAAAAAATGGATTACCTTCAACCGCTTAGCCTCATCATAATCCTCATCAAATACAGCATTGTTTTTTTCTTCTTGCAACTGCGAAAAGACCAGTTGCCCCCAACGCATATATGAATTTCAAGCAGAGATGAATCTGTGTACGCAAAATAGAAATCTTGTATCAGCTTTGAATGTTGTAATTTTTGAAGAGAATAAACAAAGTCAATATTAAGCATAGATAAAAATGTTAACGTACTTGCATGATGCGACTTGTGGAAGATAAATCAACATCACACTTTCTTCTTAGGTTGTTTTGGCTTGACCCTTGCATCATTGCATCTAATGACTTGGATCCAGATCTCCTGGACCCATAAAGTAGCTATTCCAATTATAAATTAACCATCAATAAACTATGGATTCTACATTACTCAATATATTAAAGAGTGTAGCTAGTGTTGAATCACATTCTAGAAAAAACATAAAGGTTGGATCTTGAGAAGGAAAAAATGAATTAAAATTGCATCAAAATGCTAATGGAACAACTTGAAATGAAAAGCATTACTGAGTGTTTGTTACTTGGGTGTGTGTAAAAGGTCTTCAAATCCAGGTTGCATTAGAAGTGCCCATTGGTGCTCATTGAGGGGTTCACCTGTTATTATTAGCGCCATTAAACCCACCTGCCAATAAGTATTTTATAGAAGTTGAGTATATGGAGCGACTTTACAAGTTGATTTTGATAATCTATTTCAAGATAAAATTGTTGCAAGTTGTCCTTCCAAATTTCCATTATTGCATTCTTATTCCAACAAATTGTTAATTAAAAGTAAACATACAAAAAACTAAATATTTAATTATATAGCACTTTGGCATACCTGATTGTATGTGTTATAGTCATTCAAATGACTCTTGTGAAACACCAAGCGTATAATTGTAGATGGGGAATCAATGCATACACTTTTCAACTCCCTTGCTTGATGGCCACTTTTCTCATTACAATCCAATGCCATATACCTGCTTATTACTTTCAAATGGAAAAACTACTTATTACATGATGTGCAATTTATTCTTTACACAATGTACAAAAGTTTGTACATTTAAAAAAATTGCACAATATATCCAGTCAAGTTGTATGTTTTATAGTTAAGCATTCAATCTCTTTTAACATTTGTTTACTATATTTAGAATGTTTATCATTGATGAAGCAATAGTCAAGCCACACTTCTAATTTGAAGCACAACTCATTGTTACGAGACTTGGAACCCTATTATTGCGGATATGAATAGAAATTGAATCTAAATATTTTTTGCAAAAGTAATAGGTGACTAGGATTGTGAAGTTTACCCCAATCGCTTCATCTGGAAAATAGACTCATGTGTGTATGGGGCAATTAAACTCACAAATACCTCAACCTTTGTAGGAATCTGTCATTCAAGATTTTGATTACATGTAATGAAAGACTTAAAAAACAATATTATGTAGTCTAAAAGATTTGATGTAATGTGCAAAAAATTATTAAATATGAGTGCACAATTTGATGAATACAAGGTCTTACCTTGAATTCATGAGAAAGTAGTTGCATATTGATAATACGAGATGGCCATTGCAATTCCAACACAATCTCCTGAGGGTAATAACAAAATCTACATACCATAACAATAGAAAAAGAGAATTTAGACTTACAATGCATATAATAACCTTGCTTAACAAAAGATTTAATTTTGTAACTAACATTACGAGAAGTTCATTAGATGATTGTCAATCTCACAAATGAACCAAGAATTTGGAAGGAAAAATGAAATTTGAGATTTTGAAGTCCCATGCCTGGAGCTTTGCCATCCTCGGCTCAATACACCATTGTTTAGGTTAGTGGCAGGATAGTCCTTGTCCTACAAAATCATCTAAGGTCCATTTTAATAAAACCAATCAAACATAACATGTCTTCAAATTAAATTGTCTCTTGTAAACTCTTATGACAAGCACTCAACATAGGCATAGTGATTTATGTGTCTTTTTCTATTTGTATGTCAATGTAGTGTTTCAGAAGCTCAAAGAAAAATAATTTAGTGTCAGAAAGCCCATGATTACTTGACTAGAGAAATAAACCACATGAAAAGGTAATTGTTTGGCAGCAAAGATGTCATTGTATCTCTTCTCTGGTGTTTCCATGTCTCCCGCCATGGATGATTGTAATTCAACCATTGTTGCATCTCCATTTGCAAGGTAGTGAGCCATAGAGTGCATTTTACCATTGAAGACACTAAATTTTGAATGATTAAATTGAATATCATAAGCTTTTTCTTTCTTCCTTTTTTTTGTGAATGTGAGTTCAACCCAAAATCAATATAGTTGGATCAGTAGTTTTTTTCTAGATTACAAAATAATTACAAAAGTTGCATTTATTTCTATTTGTCTTTGTTCACTAGTCACATAAAGACACTAATAGGAACATTTGAAACTTGTTTTTGAAGCAATTGAAACTTGTTAATTAAAACTTAGAGATAATTTTGTAATCATAGTTGTGTATTTTCTTATTTCACAATGCTTTTGATATAATGCTCAAGAGATTTAAAAGTAAAAGTTGTTCTAATAGCCTATTATTAAAAGCACCTAATGATACAAAGGTAGATTGTCAATATCAACTATCAAGACTCTATTTTTTAATTACATAATGTCATTGAAATGTGAAATGCCAATGATTTCTTGAGGTTAAACCCTAATTGGAGGTAGTAGTAACAAAAGAGAATATAAGGTATGATAATGTCTACAATGCATTTCACCATTGTTGAATATTTGCATGATCCCAAGACAACATCTTTTGCAAAGTAAAGGCTAATAATCTGAGTACATGGACAAACAATTTTGGTATCACAATAATACTATCTCGTGTAGGTATTAATTAAAAACAATCCACATGTGTCTACCTAAGGGCAAGGCTCAGTAGAAAGGTCATTTAATCTAAAGTTATTGAAGAATGTATACAAATAGAAAGGTCATTTAGTCTAAAGTTATTGAAGAATGTATACAAATAAAAAGGTCATTTAGTCTAAAGTTATTGAAGAATGTGTACAAATGGAGTGCGATGGTTATCCATGATCTGTTAACAATAAAAAAAATGGCATATGTATGCCTTACATGGAAAAGTCACAAACACAAAAGTGGAAAAATAAAGAAAAAAGAAAAAAGAAGTTAGAACATAGAAGTAGGAGAAGCAAAAAATTCAAAGAGTTTGTAAAGGTTTTGAAGAGCAACGAGACTACAACAAAGGCATGTCACATGAAGGAGAAGAAATAGTTGAGTTAGTAGACATTGGGTCCCTTTGTTTGCATAAATTAAATAATTGCATCTACACTAATTGCACCCATAATTGATTATGACAAATGATCTTGGGTAGTTTACTATCCATAGGATTTACTGATGATTTTAACAAGTGTTTAATGGTGGAGTATTATTTTTTGAACAATTGGCTTCAGTTTTTTATAAATTTTGAATTTTGTTTTTGACTATGCTATGTTACTTATAAAAATATTGTGCAATATCAAGTTTATGGTGCAAGTGAAATATAGAAAACTCATTTATTGTATAGGTTCAAGACAAAGAACACTACATCTCAAAAGATATAGATGATTCTAAATAATTAATGTTGTATAATCTATTTTGCTACTACAAATTTATTAATCATACATGGTTCATTAATACAAAATATTGCACAATTAAAACAAAAAACATTGTATTATGTACTTTATGAAATTGGATATCAAAACTTTTAGTATGATTCAACATACATGTGCAATGTTCACACACTACGACAAATATAAATGACATCCCAACTTTAGTGTTGAAAAACTAAATTGCAAAGTCCTAATTACATGCAATATATTTAGGTATTCTAAAGCAAAGATACAATTGCCTACATGATAAAAAATTTAACTACCTTTACAATATGTACAATATGTTTTTGTACCCTACTAAAAATTTGCATCAAACTAGTCTACAAAACAATGTTGATCCTCAAGAAATTTGGCCACACTAAATTGTAGTGTCAAGCACAATCTTCTTGATTGCTTGCAAAGAGAGAAATACAAAGATGTAGCAATGTAGCATGACAATGTTTCCAATTCAAATACTTAGTCAAATGGTTGCCAAGCTCTAAAATCCACCGCACAATCCATGTTCAAAACCTAAAGATAAGCCAAATCAAGAAAAAAACTACACCATTCAAGTTGAGGTTCTAATTCTAGGGTTCTATTCACCCTACAAACATTGCAAAGTTCTAAAAATAATTATAGACCACCCTTCATTTCTTCTACATCTAAAATAATGTGTTCATTTATCAAGAATTCTATATCACTTATCAAGAATTCTATATCACTTATAACATTGTTTCTCACATTATTGGTATCTTTTCAAAATATCCATTGTTAGGCTTCTCAAGGTTTGTAATTATTTTTGTCGTAGTGAACTTCCCTGCCTAATGAATAAATCCTTATTAATGAATTTTTAATTTTTACAATTTTACAATTTTTAATTTTTAGTTTTTGATATCCCACTATGACAAGCTAATGATAAATCATTTATTCAATCAAATTTTTTTTTTCACCTTTTGAGCTTTATAGTATGATCTTCTAAGCTTCATTATTGAATAAATATTAGTGTATTTGATATTTTGCAAATTGAATATCATTAATCAACCAAAAAATAAATATTTTTTATTCACTAATTTCATTATAAAATTTCAATAATTATTCTTTTAATAAAATAAAATTTTACAACTAAAAAAATTGAAAAATTGTCAAGGATATAAATTTGGCTAATAACTAGTTGTTCTGGCTAGTATTGTCAAATTCAACATTTTTTAGCTTAACATCATATTAAAAGCTTGATTGAAAGACAATAATATTCAAATATTATTGAATATTATAAATTATTCTAAAATATTTTAGAATATTTTAGAAATATATTTATTTCAAAAAATAAACTTGTGAGACAAACAAAGGATTTGTGTTACTGTGTAATGTTTTGGCTACTATATTTGAGAATTCCATTGAGTAGTGGAAAAAAGACAACACTAGTTATAGCATACTTCATTTGAATAGTTTTTGAAAACCATGACATCAACCTAGAAGTTTGCCCTTCAAATGAGATTATGAATTTTTGGTATCTAAAATAATTGTTGTTGCCATCTTTGAACACATATATTGTATGTATCCATTTCAAATGAAAGTGCAATTCACTTGATAATATACCAATATCTATTGGTTGTAATACCCCCCACTATAGTATTGTTGCGCATTAGTAGTGTTGGGATCATGACCATAACCAATTGTTGCCCCATATTGAGCTTGTCCTAAACCTCCTTGTTGTTGAACTTGTCCAAGACTTCCTAGCTCTTGAAATTGTCCAAAATTCTCTTGTTGAGTTTGATCAAATCCTCCTTGTTGTCCATACAAAGGACTATTACCATACATTCCATATTGCTCATTAGTATATATAGGATTGTCATAGGCTCCATATACTTGTCCTTGAATTTGTTCAATAGGTATTCCATATCCTCTATATGAATCCATAGCATATTGTGATGTTGAAATTCCATATGGATCCAAAGGATATTGTTGAGACATAGTTCCATAAAGATCTGTCGTAGTTTGTTGTGTTGGATCTCCATAAGCACCCGCAAAAAATTGTTGAGGTGGATCTCCAAACATTGGTTGTTGATTTTTTATTGTAGATGGTGTCATGAAGACTCCAAGAGGAGCCATGGGTACCATAAGAGATGCCATTGTATTATTATTAGGAGCCAAGGGCATTACAAGAGGTGTCGCAGACATTGTAGAAGGCATCTCTAGGGGAACTATTGCCATTGGAGGCATTGGAGATGGTGGTGGAGGAGGAGGCGATAGAGGTGGTGAAGGTGATTCAAGAACATTCAATCCATTTGCAACTTTTTCAGCGGTTGTTTTTTTAGTTTCTTTTACAACTTCTTTTCCTTCTACTACAATTTCTCTAGCTTTTTGTTTAGCTTCTTTTTTAGCTTCCAATGCTTCTTCTCTAGCTTCTAACACTTCTTGTTTAGCCTCTCTTTTAGCTTTTAACACTTCTTGTTTAGCTTCTCTTTTAGATTCTAACTCTTCTTGTTTAGCTTCTCTTTTAGATTCTAACACTTCTTGTTTACCATTCATTTTTTCCCTTTTTGCATCTATCATGGCTTGCTTTGCATCTTCTCTAGCCTTTTTCTTGGCTTTCCTAGCATCTATTTTAGCTTGTTTTTTTACTTGTCTTGCATCTATCTTAGCTTGTCTTGCATCTTCTTTAGCTTTCTTTTCTAATTTATTTTTTCTTTTAGCATCACCAATTGGATCAGCCCTAATGCCAATCTTCTTCATGATGAAGTTGGGCAAACCAGTGTCTTGAATACCCTTTTTCACCTTAGATGTCACCGTGCAACAAAATAGGCATATTGGTTGTAGGATCTTTTGAAATATTGTCCATGTACCTTTAAAACAAGTGCACGGCCATAGAATGACAAATTTGAACCAAGGCTTGGAACCAAATTTCTTTATCAATGATTTCATTATATTATTATATGTCTTTATTATAGTCTTGTGAATGAATTTTAAAGGAAAAATCATCAATTTTGCTAGAGTTGGATAAGACTTCTCCCACTCTGCAAGTTGGCTTTGATACTTCAAGAGGTCATTGATTTGACCCAAAAAGAAAAGGGACAATAAAACTGCAAATAAAACCAAAAACATTAAATTGTACAACCAAAAATATCAGTATTTATTTAGCCCACCATTCAAAATAAATTTAACACGATGAATGCCTTTCAGGAAAAAAAAATTCAATTGTACACATTTTGAATGTAGACAAGGCCATTGAAAATATTGTACTCTACAAATAGTGAAATCAATAGTACAAGCTAATGGTTGATGCGATTACTTGCAATGAAGAGAAAAACAACCCCGAGAGCTACAATAACAACTTTCCAACAACTTTTTGTCACATAACATCCCCATATTGTATCAGCTGGACAATCCCTACATTGCAAAAATTGAATCTTTAACATCTTTGAGGGAAGTATAAGCATATAACTTGTTGAGGTTATTTTAATTTTGAATTCTTCCAAAAAAAATTGAGACATGGAGTTTTGCCTTAGCATTTCAAGTTTGAAAGTTTCATGAGAAAAAATTAGAGTATAATGTACAAAATGGATACTTACTCGCATGTTACTCCAAACCATGCTGCAATTCTTTTACTGCTAGACAAAACAAACTTGAATGGCCTTGCATCACTACTATTTGGAAGAGATGACAAAGTAGGTGCTGGTACAAATGTGCCAATTGTGGAAGCAAAAGAAGTTTGGAATGGCATTCTCTGGCCTCCAACTACAAACTAGTACAAGTAATTAAATCATTTAGCATAACCATCTACAGTTCTACACTCATCCACTTAAAGTACAAGAAATGATAGGATTTCTTTCTTTGTACGCTATTTGTTTATTTCAACACAAAGCAAAGCTATTGAAAATTGAATAACAAAATTAAAAAATACAAATACAAAACCAAAGTGTTTATGAACATGTTCAACAATAAATTGATTGTAAGACTAGACAAATCACGATGTACCCTCATAATTGGTAGTATATATGATTTTAATAAAGTACTATACTATACAAGCCAATTTTGCTCATTGCATTGTATTTGAATTGTACAAATTATAACTGCCACAATGCAAAAGGTTTTTTGTTAGGATTTTAGAATATTTATGAAGTTCTCGTGATTTTAATGTACATAAGTTCAAATGTGATGTAATTAAGAAGTTTGCTAGTCAAGTTACCGCAATAATGTTTTTGCTTCAAAGTTTGTATCATGCCACGCAACCTCTCCTTCAATTGACAATGCCATCCAAAATAATCATAATAGGGTGGATTCAATTTTAGTAGTGTAATAAAAATGAGCATTCCAAAAGTTGATGCAATTATGAAAAAATGTAATGCTTTGTTTTTATATATAACATATGTATTACGTATGAAAACTAAAACTTGCTTTGAAGAGTGAAAAAACTAACTAAAGATATTACAACTTGGGGAATACACTTATTGTGTTTTTTTGAATCTACATGCATTTAAAGTACATTTAGAGAGAATATGAAATAATACAAATATTTTAATAATATTGTATAAATTTGGATATTTATAGAATATTTTATAAATATATTTTGAATATTTTCTAAGTTATTTACTAAATATAATTAGAAGGCTATTTGAGAACTACTAGTTTTTATAGGTAATCTATTATTTATTTGATCTAGATTTAATAAACTCTACTTTACACTCACGTGATTTTTTAAGATTTTTGTATAGTGCCCTCCTCAAGCGTAACAAAGTATTGACACATAACCAAGTAAAATAGCTTGCTCACCATTGGATCTTAAGATGCCACACCAAAAATCCTTCAACTTTCTCTTTGAATTGTTAGTTGGTCAATAAAAAGCATTGAAGGAGGCGCCATTCTATACAATATGAAAAGAGCTATAGAAGTAGTTTTATAGCTAGATATTTTTTCAAACCCATTTTCTTTGTTTGGAAATGATGTTAATCCCAAGCAAAAAAATTCCATTTAAAAGATAACAAAATTCATCCTTTTTTAAGATGCATTCATAAAATTTCCTTGTATAAAGTTATGTAATATATATATATATATATATATATACATACACACATGAATTAGCAATAGATGTCAAGGCATAAGTGATCACATTGATAATATCACGATAAATAATGACTTAAATCAAACTAAGTATTGACATAGCAACAATGTTTGTAATTGTAAAGAGAGTATCTTTTTTTTCATGAATCCTTGAATC
Organism: Rhytidiadelphus loreus; assembly: GCA_947034895.1. Classification (NCBI taxonomy): domain Eukaryota; kingdom Viridiplantae; phylum Streptophyta; class Bryopsida; order Hypnales; family Hylocomiaceae; genus Rhytidiadelphus; species Rhytidiadelphus loreus. Next base: position 46,150,215 of record OX344761.1, on the reverse strand, counting down.
AAAAATAACTTTACAATCCACAAAAACAAGTACATGTTGGACAAATCAAAATCTAAGATTCAGTAATTTTATATGTCTACCAATCTCAAATAAAAAACATTTTAGTAACTCAAGAGGCATTTGTTGAGTGAATATGGAAAGAAAGTAAAATAAACAAATAAATGCATGTTAAATGGAAAAATTAATGTAAAATATTCATGGTTCTAAGAAGCTTTAATGGTAACCAACCTTGACCAACCAATCCAAACTTCTTTTATCTCATTCAATCTTCTATTGGCCTTTACAAAGTTAAGGCTTATAAACCTCAGTAAGACCTGGATGTCCTCAACAAGAATGCACATGTAAGAAAATAATTGCAATAGAATCTATAAAATATTATTATAAGACTAAAGATAAAACTTTCTTGAAAGATTGTGTAGAGAGAAAGCAAAATACCTGTTTAAATGAAGCCATGGATTGAACCACTAAGGTATAATATGGAGCACGCATAGACAAATGCACCAAATTTTGATTGTCTATTGAGAATCTGAAGCAACAACACTGGTAGGTGCAAACCTCCATATGCTACATGATAGAGCATTGTCCAAATATAAGACCTCCATAATCAAATGACACGATATTTTTTTGTATCCTAAAAATGAAAAATTTATATGAATTCCAATGACTTCCGAGAAGATGATACATACCATTGTGTTGGCTTGGTGCTTTCCCGATAGCTATGTTAAGATCATTTCAATGCTTCCCAATGTTTAGGTGGTTCCAGATCATAACATGAATCTAGTTGATCTGATCCAATAAGTTAAAGAAGAAAATTAGAATTTTTCTAGTTGAAGAAATTTCTACAACATACAAATCTAATAGAAGAATTAATTTAAATTCTCTAGGGAAGTTTAAAATTTCAATGATTTCAATAATTTTGTATTTTTTTAAATTCTCTTGAAAAATTTGGCACTTGCCCTAGCACACTACCCCTTTCTACCTTGCATGTGCATTTTCATTCTTTGTCCAACACTAAATTTATACACTTGCAAATGTATAATATATCGGAAGCAATTTTGGATAATATTTAATATTGATATAGTTGGATGATTTGCTATTGGGCATTTGAAAACCCAAAAATATAAAATTTTATTTTGAAATCAATTGCATATTGAATATTAGTGATTTCACAAGAAAAGCTTTTGTTGTGAGATTTAATTATAAAATTTTAACTATGTTGATTATTTAAAGATTTACATGTTATAATAGCAATTCATTATTAAAGTTGTTTTCAAAGAATCACTTTAAAATTAGAATAGTTAGTTATTGAAGTGATACCAAAGGTGAAACACATGATTCATGAATCATTGCAAGAAACAATTGTCAATTTTGTTCCAAATTAACAAAAATTGTGGATATTTTTTGAATTTGATAAAATATAATAAAAAATGAAGGCTTCATTTAGAAGTAAAAAAATCTCTCCAAAATTTATGCACACCAAAAGGAAAATGGAAAAATTACAAGAAATAAATATTTTGATGTTTGTATTTATAGAAAAATAAATTTAAAATGTTTAATAATGGGGCTGTTTTTTCAAACTAAAAGGGATTTTTGATCAATTGATTCTACAATTCTTGTGCCAATACAAAATAAACACACTTTGGATACATATGTAAGCTGGAGATTTTAATTCTTTTGAAAAACTCTTGTCAATGTGTGTAACTATAGATGGTGACCTCAAATAGTATTAGCAAATTCAAAATGACAAAAGTAGACATCCAATTGGGATTATTTATAAATAGTAAATTAATTTTAGAATGTATGAAAAAAACATTCAAAATGTAGCATAGCTCCATGTGTACATTAGTTACAAATTTCAAGTTCATCAAAGGTATTAATTAAATAGTACAATGACTATTACTAAGTTTCTTTGAAGTTAGAAACAAATCTTAAGATAAGTGTTTACTACTTTACTACAATCATCCATACTTGCACTCTTTGAAATATAGAATGTTTGCAAATTGCCAACAACAAATTTAAAAATTCAGTTTACATTATTAGGAGACTAGACTTACAAGAATCTTATAAATTTTGGATTTTAGATGAAATTAGACATGCTGACTTGAAATAATAGATCAAGGATCCAAAGGAATTACCATTTTACTTTTTTGCTTTATAACTACATTTTGATGATTTCATATTTAATTAAATTTTCTTAGTCAATTTTCATAAGTATAAAATATTACATATTTATTATGAAATTATTGCATATCTTTAAATTTGGAATAAAAAGACTATTATTTTATAAAATAATTAAAAAAAATTCTAGTGACAATCTTTAGGTCAAAACTAGTTTCTCAATCTAATATTTTTTTTAGTGTTGGATTGAATTAAATGAATCATCACAATATTAAAACCAAAAATGTTTTTGAGTCATTTCTTTTTTCTCATTTCATCTACATTCATTTGGGCCTTGAATAGTTACCTACACTACCAAAAATCACTATGCAAGTGCATACCGTAGTACCTTATCAGGTTCGGCAAAAATTAATTGTTTTTTAAAGATTTCGTAATTTCAGAAAATCATAATGATAATTGCCAAAAATCTTGAAAACTGTTAACATCGATTGCCGAAATCAAGGGAAATATGTCAATCTTAGGGATCCTACAAAATTCAACAAGAATTAAATGACCAAGTTGTCCAATGTAATAGAATGTTCAATGTAAAGTCCAATGACTATCATCAAAAATTATTTTGACGGAAACATGAAGAAATTTTATATTGACCTTTCATGAGAGGAAGGGATGGAGAGGTCTTTTTTATAATGAAATCCATTGTCCATCATGAACCCTTAAAGGATACGGGGTAATTTGAAGATGAGAGCTTAACCGCTCATAATAAAAAAATAGAACTTAACTATGAGCAGTTGAGTCTCTACGAATCCTAACCATTTACATATCCCACATGGGTTGTTTTACCTCCTACTATCCAATTTGTATAAAGAACTTGTCTTTTTCAACTTCACTCACATCTTTGTAAGTTGCTCTTGGGGCTACATTCTCACTAACTACTTAACATCCTTGAACTATAAGTGGAGTGGAAAAGAAAAATCATCACTTGCAACAAGTAGTAGAGAAAAACAATCATCTTCTACAACGTTTCTTTGAAAAACGGTACAACTGCCAAATGTGGCAGAATTTAACTATATTTAAGATGAAATTTTCAGTAAATATTTTTTTACTGCCAAAGTGGAAATCTCAAATTTTATTAATTATTCGGCAATTTTTGCCAAATCTGATAAGGTACTATGGTAATATAGTATACAAAATCTTTTAGGTGCATAGAAGTACTTGATTTGCACTAATTTTGCACCAAAATTTGGATATTTGCACTAAAATTTGCACTATAATATACCCCATTTTGCCACATCTAATTCATGATCTTTATCAAAGAATTTAAGATCATTCTCACATCATGACTAGAAAAAAATGAACATTTAAAAAACAAAAGTAGAAAATATGATTTTTAGACCTTTTAAAATTTAATCTAAAATTTTGAACATAGAAGGATAAAAGTACACTACGGTTGTCCAAAATCGTAGTCACGGCATAATTTCTGCACAACATGAAAGTTTGGAGTCAATTTTCTTATAGTTTTTGTGACTTAAAAAAAATAAAAATAGATCGGAGTCTTGCATCTTGCATACTTTGATAATTGCGAAACAAAAAGTGATTTTCATCTATTAATTTATCGTACGGAGTACAAACATTTAATGTTTGTATTGTCACAGATTCAGCTTTAGTACTGTTGTACTTTTTTTGCCTAGTTTAGGGTTTCATTTTTACAATTCAAAGAACTTAATCCATAGCTCTTATGTTTAGCTACTTAGACTAGGCATTTTATGAGTGTTTTGGAATTTATATAAGAAAATATCCTAGCAAATGTGTGATTTTGGTATGAAGGCCAAATATTGACCTTAAATTTTTTTTGATTTTTTGGTAGAAAGCATCGTAGTTGAGATGGGCCAACATTCAATTTTCAAAAAAATTATATTTTGCCTTCAAATTTCTCTATCGGAGACTTGTTCTCCAATTTCCAACCTTAATTTCTTAGAACGTTAAAGGATTTGCGGTTTGTACTTGTTTGTATTGTGCATACAATTTGTACATCTTGGACCAATCATCGTCCGGCACATACTATCTAATTTGGGATTCAGTTGACATGATCCGCGGTATGCGGTGCTTTTTGCAGCGCGATTTCCTCCTCCTGAACATTCCTTCCTCTATTCAAAAAAAATGTGGATCAACCGAGTTGCTTGTACACTTAGCGATTTTAGTTCAAGAAGCGACGGAGTGAGGAATTGCATCTCCACGTTCAAAGAAGCAACATAGTGAGGCGGCATTGGAGCTCGAAGTAAGATTCAGGTTTATGACTCAATCAATATATAGTTTTTCTACAAATGTTGTTCTTCTGTTATTTTTACCACTTGTATAGACACTGTATTAGTTTACAAGTACAATCATTATACAATCTTTTAGAAATTGGAGTACATTTAGTCAGTTTTTAAATACAACTAGAGGTGCGTACAATGAGAAACGATGAGTGCAGTGTACAATAAATATACAATGTGTACAACAAAGGATACATCAAGTACATTTTTAGATGCGCTTACGGAACTTTTTTATTTGTGTTTTAGGATATGATGGCATTTGACGAAGAGTGGTTTTTTTGGAGCCACAATTTCTCCAAAGACACTAACCTTTCCAGCATCTTCAACAAAGACGAAGGTTTCTGTGATGATTACTTGGCTCCCTCGTCACCCATGTTGCCATGGACAGAAGACGACGACGCAAATCCAAATAAGATTTCATTACACAAGGAACTCGATAAATTGGCATCTTTGAAGAAGCATCCTCCTCCATGTGCCTTGACTATACAGGACTTTGAGACATTGTACGGTTTACCAAAAATCAATAAAAATCGACACAAACTCAAATTCCACTGGACTTAGCGGAGACAAACCTTATAGACATTTTTGGATTAGCTAAGGGAAACAAGGGAGGGCTGGATATGCATATTCAGAATGTAGAGATGAAGAAATACTTTCACGCATTCTTGAAATCTTCCCTATTGTGTACTTAAGAGATTTGCCAAAATCTAAGGTCATTGCGAAGCAATTTGCTAAGGGTATTGTTATGAAGAAGCGGAAGAAGAAGCTAGTTAGTTGGGCGGAGTTTGCTGGGACTTTGAATTGAAATCAGCGTAGCAAATGGCTAAAGAAGGTCAAATTGTGTTTGGCCAACATTGCAAACCTCAGGCTCTAATGACAAAGAAATTTATGCAGTAGAAGGCATTGATGACCTTCTGAATGATCCTACTGCTACACTTTGGAAGAGCCTGCAACACTTTGAACAGAAGGTGTACATTGAAGTACAAGATGGACGACTTGTACAAGATGGAGAAGACTATATAGAAGAAAGGGAATACCTCATGTGCCTACTGAAGTTATAGTTGCATGCGGTAACCCAAGATTACGTCAACGTTGGAAAGGATAAACTTCAGTTGTCAACGAAGGCATCACAAGAAGAAGGAGTGCTATACAGAACAAAGGCAAAAGTTGTTAAGCTGCGGACCAAACATGGGTACGGGGTGGAGGTTTTGTCGAACAAATTTCAAGCTTACAACAAAATGATAAAGGACGCAGTTGCCGATTATGAGGCAGTTATACTAGAACTTGAACAATGCAATTCAAGGTATGAATTACTTGAAAATACACAAGTATGCTTGAAGAGACAATTTGAAGGTCTGTCCACTCAGATTACTCGTCTTACAAGAGGGGACATTAAGTTTTCCTTAAAACCTAGACCTTGTGCATCCTAATTTGATCCAAGTACTGTTTTAGGGTCGGGTACCATTTCTTTGTCATCCTATACATTATGCTTGGGTGGGTTTCCCCTCAATGACATAATTGTATGTACATGTGGTCATTTGTACCATCCCTGGTGCACAGGGATTTGGTTTAGAGTTTATAGCAAATGTGTAAAGAAATCTTGCGATGAAATAGTGCACTCGTCTTGGTTCAAGAGCTTTGGATTTGGCAAATTACATTTGCCTTTGGAGCAGTTGGGTCAAAATCTGAATTTAGAAGAAGAATAGGAAGGCTCCTACAAGCCTTGACATCAATAATTTTAGAAAAGCATCCGCATATTGGTAAGATTCCTCACCCTAATTTTGAATAATATACTAGTTTGGACATGAAAGTTTAGAGTTCAAAGTTTCTTCTGTTCAGTTAGTACGCAACACTGAAATTCCATTACATTATGGTAACTAACCACTTCTTGTTTTGTTTTGTTTTTCAAATCCTGAGAAAATTTACTTATACTACAACAAAAACAGTGTTTTATGACTGCAAAAAACGACTGCAGTTAGTCATAAAATCAAAAAATATGACTGGCGCAGAAATCACTATAGATGACTCGGAATATGACTGCAACAGTCGTTTAGAAGTAGTCGCTTCAGACATCAGTCATATTGGCAGTCATATAAGTTGAGGGGTATAAATACCTATAATTAGCCATAGTATGCCAACAAGTCGTATATTTTGACTTTCTTTGACTTTTTCTTGAGCTGCTTAGGTAAATGAAAAAATCCTACGTGGAATATGACTGCGTTGAGTCATATTTTTGATGACGTGGAATATGACTACTCAGTCATATTTTGTGGAATATAACTGCGTTGAGTCATATTTTTCGATGACGTGAAATATGACTGCTTAGTCATATTTTGTGGAATATGACTGCGTTGAGTCATATTTTTTGATGATGTGGAATTTGACTGTGGTTAGTCATATTTTGTGGAATATGATTGTGTTGAGTCATATTTTTTGATGACGTGGAATATGACTGTGGTCAGTCATATTTTGTAGTCATGTGAAATATGACTGCAGAGAGTCATATTTTGCAGTCATGTGAAATATGACTGCAGTGAGTCATATTTTTTGATGATTTGTAAAACAACTCTTCTCAATTATATTTTTCAGTCATATTAAGAGCACTTAGTCATTTTTTGGAAATTATTATAATCATTTTGTGACTCCAAGTAGTCATTTTTTTATTGATATGTATTTTGAACTATGAATTGAACAAATCATACAACGGTTGTAGGATATCTAAGCATATTTGCAATCATACATTAAAATGATTTAACAATTGAATAAAAGATTTCATGTAGTTAAAAACAAATACATATGATTTTAAAGATATACAAGAAACAATTATATTGGAGAGGGAATATATAAGAAGGATTGTGACTCCTTTCAATGACATTTATAATTTATTAGTCACAAATTCAAAATATGTATATCACAATGAATTATTTACACAAGTCAATAGAGACTATATTTCTTACAATAATATGAAGTGAGTTGCAAGTAGCCTCCAACAACTTTGTTCCAATTTTGTTGCTTGCATATACAATTAAAGAAATAGGAGGTTAATATTTAATGAACATGCAACAAAGCTCAATCTTCAAAAGTTTACAACAATAGAAAATATGTAAAACAAATTTAGGGTAAGAAGAAAAACAATGGTGATGCAAGGAACAAGAAGAAAAAAGGCAACAAGTGCTAAAAGATAACAACAAATACAAGTTAAAATGCACAAGAAACAATAAGGAGCAACTACTAAGAGGTAACAAGAAACAACAAAAAAGAGTTAAGATGCAACAAAAAGAAACAAGAAACAAAAAGAGAAAACAAAAAGTAAGAAAGAAGAAATAAGAAGAAGAAAGAATTAAGATGCAAGAAGAAAAAAACAAGAAGCAAGAGTGAAGATGCAACAAAAGACAACAACTCTAAGAAGTAAGAGTAACTCAAGATGCAACAAAAGACAACAATTAAGAAGTAAGAGTGAATTCAAGATGCAACAAAACACAACAATTAAGAAACAAGAGTGAACTCAAAGAGACAAGAGACAAGAGACAACAAAAGATAAGGAAGAAGAGTCAAAAAAAGTAGTGGCTAGGATTTCAAAACCCTAACAAAATGACGGCTAGGGTTTCAAAACCCTTAAAAATTGACGGCTAGGGTTTTAAATCCCTAAAAAGTGGTGGCTAGGGTTTTAAAACCCTTAAAAAGTGGTGATTAGGTTTCAAAATTTTAAACAATGGTTTGTCTATATTTTTTTTGATTGCCCATGTTTTTTTTAGGTTGCCCCAAAACAAAAAAAATGTTACTACCATGAAAATATGACTAATAATATAACTCAATGTTCTCAAACGAGTTCCCTACCGTTCCCTATGAAATACTTTGGTGTTCCCAACGGATGTATAATATACGCCCGTGAAGTATAAGACCCAAAAACGACTGGCAGTCATATTTCTCCCCAAGGTATTGACCTCCAAGAAATATGACTGCGAATAGTCGCCAGTCATCCTCAATCATATTTTTGCAGTCATAAAACACTGTTGTTGTTATTATTGTTGTAGTGTTAGAGTAATTGAAAGAATCTCAAATGTACACTCAAACACCTTCTATTACTTTCACAAAGATAGATGCCTTACTTAGTGCCAGTGAGACTGTTGTTTCGCAAAGCCTATGCAATGGCAGTGCCGTTGGTAGTGACCACGGTCGAGGTGAGTCTGTACAACATCACGTACTTCATGTATCTAAGTGTGTACGTCCTGAACGTCCCGTACTTTCAAATCTACCGTCTATAGATGAAGTTGACTCCCCAGAGAAAGATGAGTATCATGTTATGTCTTTTGAGGTAGGAGTTGAGGCATTTGATTTATAGAAATGCATAAGAAGATTGAAAGAGGAGGATGCCTAGTTTGAAAAAGTATTGAACTTGAGAGAAGAAGCTGCCAAATTAGAACGGTGCAAGAAGTTGAGAGAGAAAGTTAGGGTTGAAGAAGCGACTAGGGCGGTGGTGAAGGTGCCCTAGCCCCCACTCCTCCCTCCAATTGATACTGACAACTTTGAAGTGTCCAAGAAGAAGACCAAAAACATGACTGCTGAAAAATCACCAAAAGAAATTAAAGGAGCCAAGAAGAAACCAAAGAAATTGAAAAAGAGTCGGATTACGCTGCTAGGTTAGATTTTGTATGGATTTGATATGCAATATGGATTTGGTACGCAACAAACATTCATTTAGAAATTCACCACAATAGATTTTCCACAATACAGCCTACGGCATCAGTTTGTACTTGATAGCAAACGATTGATGATGGGATGAATTGAGTGATTGTCAATTACTGTGTCACGGCAGTGAGTGCTACCACACTTACAATGGAAGGGAACTACAACATCTATAGCTTTGATTTCTGACATTTTGAAGCTACAACCATAATCCCAAGTCAATTCTTCCAATGGTGGAATGTCTACTTTTGCAAAGAATGCAACACGGTAGAGTCTTGGGTCTGAGTAGCTTATTTTGACTGGCACATCAACGAGGTTAGCGTCTTCACATCTTGGAAACAAACGACTACATATAATGAGATTCAGAACAACACAAGTACAATCAATCCTCAATTTGCACAATACTCGTCACAACAAAAGCAATTCAAAATCACAAAATACAAATTACGGCAAATACTTGTGGTTTAGAAATCTATAAAAATATATTTAAGTATGCATTTGAACCATCCAAAATATGTATCAAAATGCAACAGTGTAGAGATCATTTATAGGACTTTAGAAAAAAAAGTCACAATCAAACAAAAGAGTGCATTCAATTTGTACCAATACAGTATGCAATGTACAGATATGTACTCTTTACAAAAATATATCTAAGTATAAAATGCAACAATGTGGAGTTCATTTACAGAACTTTGGAAAAAAAATAAAAAATAAAAAAAAGAGTGCATTCTGTTTGTACTAATCCAGTACGCAGTGTCCTTAGTTTATACTACTTCAGGGTTCGGCGTCCAAATCCACAATAACAGCTTCATCAAATTTTGGCAATTGAATAAGACGACGTGGCTGTGAGATTTGTGTGAGGATTTGCACCTTGAAAATTGATGGAGCTACTAAAGTGAACCTAATTTGATCACCTTGAACAACATTGTAATGTTTTGCAAATTGAAAAAACCCAGATGTAAACTTAACTTGGGGTTGTTTGCCACTGAAAAAAACCTTGAGGCTCACATACCACCTTTTGCCTTCTTCAACAATCATGAGAACACTCCTCATGTGGATGTGGTGTCGATGTTGTCACACAAAAGTCAAGGGCACTATCTGAAACTAGTTGACATAAAACCCTCAGGTGTGAGAAAGCGCAATAACTTAAAGCAAGTGGCCACCAATTTGAAGAAAAACAATTTCAGAAAAACAAGAACTAACCATCTGCCCAAATGAGGTCTTGGTGATGGTCTTGTTGAACGACAGTTCACCTCCACCACCTTGTCGCACTTCATCGCGTCGCGCTTGCAAAGACCGTTTCCTCGACCATTGCACCTCACCGCCCTACCGCGTTTGCAAGGACAGTTTCCTTGACCGCCGGACCCGGAGAACCATTTTCACTTGTGTCATTGCGGATGCAAGGAGAAAACTTGAGGAAAACTTGAGGAAAACAAAGAAAACTTGAGGAAAAAGTGAAAACACTAGGTGACAGTTACTTTCTAAACCATTGGTATATATTTGCTTTGTAGAATACACAATGTATCGATGTACTAATGTGTACATTTGTAAGCAGTTTGTGTGGTTTAGAATTGCTTTAAAATGTCATGATGCGCATTGCTATGAGTGTATTTGGTGCTTTGTGACATGACTGATTAGCCTATTTTTACATCATGTCAATACAAGGTACCTTTGAGAGGATCCAATGAAACTGAATGTACTGGAATCCTAACTTTTTCCCTATTTTAGTAAGCGCAGGTTGGAATGGTTTGGCACCATTGAATTACTATGCAATTTGATATTTCTACAACATCTTCGTGCTTTATATACCAATTAGTACATTGCATACCGTCTTGTATAGAGGAAAACATTGACAATTGTTTATTTAGTTCATAAGTAGACATTTTTCAGGCCATGAATTTGAAGTGTATACAATACTTGCATCCTGTAACATAAAAAATTATTGCCCCGACATATGTTTAGAGCCCAAAAACATGCAAAACAAAGATGCATGTTTCTTTTTTTTTAAATGACGTCGCTTGGCCACGTCAAGCAGTTGCTGCAAAGCTGGGAACACTATGGGAAAGCTATTGTGCAGGCTGAGAACACTCTGGAAACTTGCAACTATCCGGAGGGCTAGAAAACCACGGAATGGGATTAGAACATTGTATTTTGACGCTGAAGTGAGAGATAGATCCAATTGATAGCACAGATTGCAAACATGAATGTGGTGAGTATTCGAAGAACGTGAATCAAGTAGTTATAAGATTCAAAGATGCAATTAATTACTAATTGGATGTTTGGTTGCCTTATAGGTGGAGATTTTGATGTTGGCTTTGTTCTTGACAGTTCTTCAATGAGTCTTCGATTTTTGCCTTGGACGATTCGCCAAAATACAAGGTTCAACCCATCTTCATGTGATGGAAGAAAAAGCTGACCCGGAGGGTGAGATTCACAATGAAATTTCTTCATCAGTTCGTGCAGTGAACACGAACAAATTTTACGTTGTTAGACGTGGCTATCACCCATGACTGTACTATAGTTGGCAAGAATGTAACAGAGAAGTCAAGGGTTTTAGGTATTCAGAGTTTCAAAGTTTCAAACAGGTAGAGGAGGCTGAGTGTTACTTGAGATCAATTTAGTTCAATTCCAAGAGGATTTATTTATCTTTGTTCATCAATGAAATTCAGATTTGGAATTTTGAAACTTTGGTTTCAATTCAACTTATGGTTCTCCAAACTCTCTATTCAAAGTTTCGTACTTTTTGGTACTTGCTTGAATGATTGCACACTATGTTATCATCTTGGCCCAATGTACAAACAAGTGCGAACAATACAAACTATATAATAATTGGTACGCCTGGTATGCCGGCATTTTCTCTGGTACTCTGACAAAGGACCCGTGAACTTGGGCAGCAGAACCATGAACTCTAGCAACTCAAATAGTCGCCTAGAATGCTTCAATTCTTTACTATTTTCCATTGTTTCAGTTAGTTTTGGATTCTTTTGTAAATGTTTGCTTGACAATTTCTTGTAATGGCGAATAAAAGACTTGGAGAGTGATATGCTGGGTTCAAGAGGAAGGGACCTCGTGGAAGGATGGAGGATCACAATGGGGTGAAGGACGGTCTAAGAGATGGGGATGCAAAGAGGCAATGTAAACGTAGAGAGTTGTTGAGGGAGAGAGAATAAGCAGGGAGGTTACTTGCTATGCAAGATGAATTGGAAGTTGGAAAGGAGATGTCTTCTTGACAACTTGCGGAGGTTTTGTCCAAAATTGTGGATTTCTTCACAATGAAGATGCAGGGTTGTTTGAAGGCATTGTCTAGATTAAAAATTATGGAATGATTTTTGGAGGATGAGCGTGTTTCTCCTTTTCTTCCTGAGTATTATCCTCATGGGCAAGATGCCAAGGCTCAATTTGAATTCCTAAAAAACTATCAATTGGAGTTAGACGCTGTTAAGGGTGTCCAATCGGCAGATATGCTCGCTAGAAAGGTTGTTCTCCTAGATGCGGTTGTCTGTACTCGGGTTACAAGCATAAAAGCTTTGTCATGGGTTTTGAAAGTTCACCCATCTAATTTGAAGGTGGCTATAATCCGTCGTAGTAGTGTAAGATTGCAAGGTTCATCTTTTGTACTTGTAAGACGTAGAAAGAGGTCAGGATTGTCTAGTGAGATTAAAGACCTTGTTACGAAGTGGTGGACAGAAGAGACCCATGTAAGTCCCAACATGAAGGAAATTGTACAGAAGTGGATTAGTCTGAATACTTATGACAAACATTGCACTCATTATTTACTCGAAAGTTAGGTACAAATCGATTTGACTGCAATGTTGTAGCCCCATGTACAATCTTTGCATTGTCAAATATACTATTAGACATTGTTTCCATCCATCATGTACGCTACGCACCTTGTTGTATCTCCCTTTTCTTTGATGATTAGAATGTGTACTCTAGAATACATTGATTACAATAATGCAAATACGTGTTGTATTAGTAATTGTTCACCATGTACGAAGAGTACTGTGGATCTCACATTTGAGTAATCAGAAAGCCTTTGCTGTCGGGTGATCTACTTTATTGGAGGTTTGTACTTGACATATTCTGCTGGGTATTACAATCTAGGTTATGTTTTGAACAACCTTCGTACTTTTCATTACCTCTTTTGTATTATCTGCTTTGCTTTTTCAAAAACATTTGCATTTTTATAGGCCACATTCTACTATCAATTTAAGGTGGTGCACCTAGACGTGCCAATCAAACAGAGAGCCTTTGAGAAACTGAAGCCTTACTTTATTAGAGCGTGCAACGAGAGGAACGTCTACTGTTGTAGATACCACGTGGAGATTGACATGCTTAAGGAGGGGTTCAATCGGATTCAGGATGGCACAAAAGGAATCCACTTCATTGAGAATTGCTAGTGTGTGTGTGATGTGTGCCTCTTTTGACTAGAAAAAGAAACAAAGTTTCAAGCGCATCTGAAGACATATGCAAGCACAACAACGTTGTGGGAACAAATTATTTGCCCTAAGCTTGAGAATAAAGAGTGGCATGCTTTGCAATGTGTCATGGGTACGTGCGGAAATTGTGGTATTTCAAAGCTTCCGATTTGCGCACTTTAGTTATCATCATCTTCAAATGTCAACTGGAAGTGCTTTGAGAATGAAATCATTGGGGTGACACGGGATGGAAAGCCCCGGAAGAGGATTGTCGAGGTATACAAAGAGACCTCTCCACAAGTGTTTTTTGAATATTTCAAGTCCAAACTGCCCTAGTTCGTGAAATACAACTTTGTTGCAAGGTGGCAGGACGATCACTACAAGCGTTCTATACAGAGTTTGGGCAAAGATGTGATTTTGTTACACATTGATTTCATTGAGAACTACACTTTTGAGATTCAAAATCAGATCCAGAGCATGTATTGGTGCTCCACACATATTAGTATCCTTGTCCACATTACGTATCGCTTTAAACTAGACGGAGTTATGGTGAAGGAATCCCACTTCTACATAACTGATGATGAAAAGCACAATTCCCTTCTTGTACAACATTGCTTGATGCAACATTGGCAATGGCTAGACTCTCAAGGTACGCTTAACATTGACCTAAGTTCTGCATTGACCATATCGCTTTTTCATTCGCGCTACATGCGTAGTTCTTACATGTAATAGTTAATAGTAGGTGGCACGGAACTCAATCTCTGACTATGATGCATGTGTACTATAAAAGTTTTGCTCTGTACCGATTTTGTATAACATTTGTAAATGTTACGGAGTGTACTAATATTTGTAGATTGCATTGACAGGGATTCGACCGAAGTACCACGTCGTTTGGTCCGACGGCTGTATGGGGCAATTCAAGGGTGCCCGACCATTTTATTTTGTGGCTAGATATCCCGGCTTGACAAATGGATGCACTATGAACTGGAATTTTTTTGGAATGAGTCACGGGAAAGGAGAGTGGGACGGAGCTAGTGTTGTCGTGAAGTGTGCTCTAAGGCAGTCCCAATTGCACAACACTTGGAGGAGGATGCAAAACGCCCATGATGCAATGGCATTTTTTATTGAGACTATGGAAGGGATTGTGGATACAAACTTCAAAAAGATTGGCATGAAAGAGGTTCAGAGATACTTTTGGAAAATACCAAAGGACGCCACAAGAGAGCACAGTTACCATTGCGAGACTGTCTCAAGCTCCCACGCCTTACATTCAATTTACTATTTTGTTGTTGTAGACCCAATGCAACTTTTTGTGCGTAAATTATCGTGCTTTTGTGTTTGTTGCATTGATGGCAATTTCGTCAACTGTGTTAACAAGTCTCATGTTGAGAATTGGGATTTGGTAAAGTTGAAGCCATACGATCTCCAACTAGTTGGTGACCATATGACGAACCACAACGTTGCAGATGGTGAAGATTGGGAGGAGGACATGGAAGGCGAGGCATTTGGCGATCTCATTCAGCCAAGTGACAACTTTGTTGTCCCTGTTGTAGAAGGCAATAGCGAGGGAGTGGAGTTCTATATTTTACAGTGTACCAAGGGAAAGTATGAGGTAGAACGTGGATTCAAATGTGCTTGGGGCCTGGAGTTTGAAGCTGGTGACTTCATCATACAAAATACTTACTATCAAAAGTGGAACAATGGATATGGGTGATTGCAAGAAACACTTGTCCTATTTTTTGTCTCGTTGCCTTTAAAAATTGGCTTTTTGCTCATAACTTTTGCATTGTTTGCCCATTTGACATGAAATTTGGAATAAAATTTGGAATGAAGGTAGATGCTAAAGTTACAAACCTTAAGTAATTTTAAAAAAAATTTAAAAATTAGTTTACTATTTTTAATCTGCCCTCGATTGGGTGTCTACCTTGGCTATTTTAGGGGTTTTAAGTCCTATTTTTGACCCAAAAATGCGAATTGGAAGCCACAAATTTGACATGTTGGAGGTCTACTAACACTAAAAGGGCTGATGATGAGTTTTTATGAAAATAGCATCATGTTGATTGCACACATGGGGTCAAAGTGACCTTCCTTTGCACGAAAGCTATGAAGAAGGAAAAAATTTCCTTCATGAATTTTTTGGTGCAGTGCAAGCGTAGTCTTCTCTAGCAAAATGACTTTTTTTATGGAATTTTTTTGAAATTTTTTGAATTACTAAAAATGAAATTCTCTACAGACTCCTTTTCTGCTCCTAGTGGCTTTTGCAATACTTTGTAGTCCGTAGTACTGCATAGTACAACATAGTACTAAATCAACGGTGCAGATTTGTAGGGGCACTTCTAAAACGTAGTATTAATAATATTGCATAGTACTGCCAATCCTATGGCCAAAAAACGCAGTTTTGAACAAAAAACAACAAGTGTTTCTTGCAACTACTCATACATTCATCTAGGCAACTCACAACCAGTCCATATTGATGCACACCTTGTGGTGTATGGAAAATTTGTTATGATTCCGAAATCAGATAGGCAGAAAGGTAGGGAGGTTATTTATGACATAAGTGACGACAACCTTGCCACTATCAGGGTCGGCTTACATTGGTTTAGGGAGGAAGAGAACTAATGACTTTACTTCTATAAGTACTAATAGATACTTTGTATACAATTTCTTACATTTTTTATAACTTTATATGCTTTGTAAAATTGTATACTTGGTTATTTGGGTCTGTCTGTTGTGTCTAAGGTTGCAACTCCAAAGCTTAATTGCTATTCATGTCCATGTGCTTTTTGAACCAAATGCGATGGAAAAGATGCGGAGTAAATCAATTCAATAGGTAGGATTGTGGTGTTGACCAGTGCATTGAATTTTTCTTTGCATGGTGTGGAAATTGTGTACAACTATTCTTTTTATAAATACTAAGAGATACGTTTTATACAATTCTATATATTTTGCACAATTTCATACTCTTTGTATACAACTGTACTTGATATTATTATCTATTTGCTGAATCTACCATTGCAACTCCTAATCTGGATAATCATGTACATTAGAGGATGTCCAAAGTAATATTCACTCGTTTTCAATTCAACTTACGATCATGTCTGACTCTTCATCCACAATTTTGTACTCTTTCTACAAATTTGACAAAAGTGAAACCCTGCATATTAAACTTGTCCAAGTCAGAAGACTCCTCCCTACGCCTCTCTCCCTTAGTCTCTATCCTCTTACAGCACAGAGCACAGGGCTCAAAACCAAATTCAAAACCGCTCTTCTAAACTCCAACTAGCAAAGCTCCTAGTGATTTGAATTCCACTTAGTAAAGTTAGAAAAGAAACGTAGCTTCATTCCGGATTTTGGGCTGACATAGGAAACGCAAATTACCTTCGCACATCGGAGCCAGGTAGGGTGCAGATAGGGCAGGTAAAAAAAACCCGTAGCTCCAGGCCATCTAAGCTGGAGCGAGATTGGTGGATCCCGCCTCAGGTGTAGAAAGGCAAACCCAGCCTTTATCACGTCCCATGTGCCTTCTTGCTTCCTACTCAACGACGCTAGAGTGTGAGTGAGGAGTGAGGAGCAATTGAATTTGAATGCTTCTTACAAATATTTTTACTAAAAATAGCACATATTAGAGTAATAAATAGGGTTGTCAAATCCAAAAATAATAATATCTAAAAACAAAAATAGATTTTTTTTTTTTAATTCAATTTTTTAATTTTAAATAATCAATTATACAATCAAATGTTGCATTTAAAGGGGCATGGATGAAAGTCAAGCAACTTCCGCAACAAAAAGAAGTTCAACCATACATCTAATGGATGAATGAACTTCATCCATATCATCCATATCATCCATTCATAATCCATCCAAGAAATGCTTTACTTATATATTGCAATACATGTCCAAATAAATTAAGTGCAATTTTTTATTTTAAATAAATAAATAAATAAATAAAATAGGATTCTTGACGTCAAAACTCATCTTACTATTTTGAAGCTACTTTAGGTCTCCTCGGAACCAAATAGCACATGCAAGGTTCATTTCAAGTTGCCAAAGGACCCTCCTTCGCTACTAATTTGGAGGGTTATTTCCATTGTGATTTTTTTTTCAAAATCTTTTTAGTGAATAAATTGCTCCTCGGATCCAACGAGCGATTTCTTGTACCCTTCTCCTTACTCCAATAGATCCTCGGAATCCAAGGAGCCTTCTCTTCACACCGAGGAGCCTTCTCTTCATAACTTCATTCCAAGGAACCCTATTATAAAAAATATTAATTTTTTTAATTAATTAATTTTTTTTAATAATAGTTCAAATTTTCTCCCAAAGAAGATAATAACAAGAAATCGCTCCTTTGATTCAAGGAGCCATCTATTGAATGTTTTTTATTTTATTTTTTAAGATTTTTTTTTAAAATACAAATTTTCTTTTGAAAAAAATAATTTTGAATTTTTTCTCATTTTAATCACAGTTTAATTAACCTCTCAAATTAATAAAGAGAGAATCCTTTAGCAACCTTTCTACCTTTGATTTAAGGTACTTGAACATCAATCTTTATCTTAAACAATTGAGTTTTAAATCCCATTCAATAAACATCCATCATCCAATGAAATGAACAATGGATGTATTTCATCCAATAAAGTCAACTACAAAAAAATTATCCAAATTCATTCATCTCCATTCATCTCCATTAATCCTCTTCAAACTCATTTATAGCATTGCTCATTGCTAGTCGCTTAATGCTCAACGCTCATTGCTCCCTACTCATACTTTAGCAACCCTGGCATCGTAGTAGACTTGACTACCTCTACATGTATTCTAATCTACAATATTGACTTACTTTTTTCTCTATATTTTTTTTTTTTTTTTTTTCTGTACTTTAATTTTGATCTTTTATAATTCTGATATTATATTTCATTAAGATTCTTCTATTAGAGCGGTTCATTCTTCTAATTGTTATATCCTTACATTAGAAAGTGATGCCAAAATCTTTGATGAGGTACTAAAGCCTCCACAGATACCTATTATTGTCTCCAAGATTCTTGATTCTACTACCACATGCAATGATATAGAGATTGATGATGACTCTAATTGAAGATGTCACACTACTTCACTTATGTGAGTAAGTTTTACTTATTTTTGTCATTTTCAACAACTTCAATTGTAAATTCTATACTTTGTATTTAAATTTGTTACTATATTTTCCAATATATGGCTTATTGTTTGCAGTTGGATGAATCTATTGCTAAAGCAAACCTTGCCTTTTTATTAGTACCTGTCGTACTTCAATATTTTGATTTTTCAGTCTTTTTGACTTTTATAGTGTAAATAGAGTTCACGTGTTGTCTCATTTTCACTTGTAGGTCCATTAGCCTTGTGATTATTGTATAAGAATGGAAAAAATAGATTTTAGGATTGAAAAGAGGCAATTTGATAGGATTTGAACAAAGTCAAGTAGACTTGGTAGCTCCCTTGTGAAGAGTCTTCTTCACGATTTTGAGACAATAAGTCCAAAGGTCGATTTGCTTTAATTTTTAGTTCATACCAAGTTGTATGACTCACTTTGTACTCTCTTGTGCATTCTGGTGAATATAATTCTCAACATTTGAATTGTCTAATTGCTCTTAATTGTGAGTGTTGTTTGTTTTAATTAGTTGCGAGCGGTAGCTTTATAATTGTGAGTTGAGAGTTTCAACTCAAGTGTATAAGTGTAGGAGATTGGTCAATTTGATAGTCTATGATAATTGTGTGTGTAAAGCTTCATTGATTCTTCAAGTCTATAGTACAGCCTATGTGTATGCATTTGAAACTGCAGGCTAATCGACTGAGAATATTGTTTGTTTAGCTAGGTGTTATAGAGTTTGATACAGTGTGGAAATTTGGTCAAGTTGCTAGTGTGGATTGAATTCAAACTCTTGAGTGTTGTGAGTCAAATCCATAAGCAACTAGTCAAGAAATTATTGTGAATCTTGGAGTGATTGCTGTGCTAGCCAAATGGTTGTGTGGAGATTGTCAATTTGGTTGAGTTGACTGTGAGCAATTGAAGCAGTGATCTAAGGTCCATTTGACGTGTGTGCTAATTTTGCTTGCTTGTCTAATTGTTGCTAGTCTATTATACAATGTATGCTTGAAGTAGCAGGCTAATTGATTGAGTGTTAAAGTTGGAGTCGTGTATTGAATATATTCTCTATTGGACTGAATGAATGTTGGGGTGATCATTGCATTTGTAAAACTGTGTTTATCTATTTGTGCGTGTAAATTAAATAAATCGTTAATAACTATGAGCTTGTTGTAGAATTATTGGTTAGTAGACCAAGAGATTGGATCAATTACTGTGAATTGTTTGTAATGTCTAATTGATTAAGTTGTCAAATCACTAAATAAGTGGTGGATTGATTATATTTCGTGAGTTATTATCTGTGTATTGAAGCTTTATCTACTTGACAGAAGATTTCAGACTGTGCCTATTGTGCAAGAGTCAAGTCGGTTGTAAAGAATTTCGTCTCTGTGAATTGCGATTAAATTGTTTGCTAGATATTTTGTGTGTGAAATCTGGTCCATTGGAATATAAGGATGATGTTGAGTTCTTTGAGTAATAGTGCCTGTCAATTGTCGAGTTGATAAGATTGTAAACAAGAGTGTGTGTCAAGAGAGAAAAGATTGAGTCAATTCGACAGAAGTAATGGTTGCCTAATTAAGCATAAGTAAGATCATTGGAGTGTCAAAGTCGAATTGGCCAAGGGCTTAACATGATCTTGCTTGAGGTGATGATGGAAAATCAATATCAAGTTGACAGCAAGAAATTTGGTATGCGATGTGCGGGAGTTGGTGGAAGCCAATTCGACTTGGCAGAATTCTAGATACTTGAAGATAAGTAAACAATTGGCTTGTGAGATTTTACTGTTCAATTGATTAAATGCAAAAATTGTGAAATTTGAATGATGTGGGATTGCTTGCCATAAATATGTGCAATCGTAATTACTGAAAATTTAAAAGAAGGAAGTTAATAATTTCATTGAGCATGTTGTTTTAAACTAATAGACAAAAATTGTTTTATTAATGGGCAAAGATTCATACTCACAGGATAGTTATAGATGGAAGTCAACTAGTCACGTAATTAACAATTTAAATGTGTCAATGTTTGCATACAAATATAGCCGGTCAATTAATTAGCCAAGCCTAATTGACAAAAAACTAGATAAGACCTACATATCATTCTTAAACTTGTTGTAGTCTAATTACAGTAGAGATAATTTGTGAAGTAATTTGACAAAGTTCACTGAGAATTAAATCAAGTCTATACATACCAAAATGGTTTTGTATTAAATTTGACATCTGAGATTTGTAAGCTAAATCAACTTACACATACAAAAATCTGTAGTAGTTGGGATTTCCTTTAGTTCACTACAAGGGAAACTGTGACCTCATTGACAAGTATTTGACAAAATTCTGTCAACTGTCCCATCAATTAGGACACCTTGATTCGGATACTTAGTTGACAGACTTTTGTCAATTTGGCTATCATATAGGACACAAATATACATCAGGAAGGAACATTGAGATGATGACACGTGCCACCCAAGTAGCATACACATGGACAACACCGTGAAAATTTTCTACTAAAGTTACAAAAGTAAATTTTTATAAATCCAATTTCTTTTCCACAAATACTGAGGCTCAATATTTGCAATTGAAGGATGAATGTGAATTGAGCTTCAGATGTGTAAGATGATATTGTACAGAAGCCTTCTACACTTATACAAAACTAGTGTATATGTGATGACAATCGATATGGGTTATGCAAAACTTCTTGTTTTCTCTTATTCACGGGTTATTCTCTTTTGCAGAAATGTCTATAAATTTTACATTAAGACTTCAAAGTGAAAAATTCTTTTTGGAGGTGAAACTTTAGTTTATTTTGCAAGTATTCATAGTTAATCACTTTTTGAAATAAGTTAGTTCAGTGTGCCTAATTCAACCTTGAAAGTCTGAATACAACACATTTGAGTTGACAAAAACACCAAATTGACAAACAATTGACAAAAACACAAAATTCTTGTCCAAATTGACAAAATTAATGTGAATCAAGTGCTGGTTGTCAGTTTGGAGAAAAAATTGTCAATTTTCTGTCATTTTGGTCACAGTTTCCTTGTAGTGGTTGTTGAAAGTTGGTCCAATTGACAGTTTACGATTAGAGTCAAATCGACAACTTGTGGTAGGTGGCAAGTCGACTGCATTTAGTAAGTGGATACTCTTCATGGTCATACGACAAGTTTATTTGCCATGAGTCTCCAAATTGGAAGTAAGGCTAATTGACCCAACTTTGTTCAAATAAAAGGACCAAGACAAATTGACTTAAAGATAATGGAATGAATTGGCTGACGAAAAGAGTCAAGCAAAATACTAGGAAAGAATTCATTCTTCTTTGATTAAAATACGATTGTAAAAAAATAGGAATACAAACAAGTTGATTATAAATAAAATTGCCAATGAGCAATCAAAGGTAAGATTGGTTGATCCGTGAGAGAAAGAAAAAAAGCTTCACTAGTAATAAATAATAAAATATTATTGTAATTCTATGTATTATTATTATTAAGTGGCTAGAGCATGCACTAAGACAAATTGACCTACTTGTGACAAATTGACTTGAGAATTGACATGAGCCACACACTAGACAAGACTGTGACACCATACATTTGTGTCTATAATATAGTATTGATATTTGGACTGTGAAAAATTGACATTAGGTGTATTCCCTAGGGGTTTTGGAAAACAAAACATAAAACGACACCGATAAGTATTTACAATACGAAACAAGTGACCTTAATCACAAAACACTAGACTTATTGACCTTTCTTAAAAGAATTGACCCTTAAATCTCTTGTTTGTGGATTTTGTCGAATAGGCAAAATTTACATTACAACACCCTAGATCTCTTAGAAGTCTCTCTATCAATCTTCGTGGCCTCTATGTTTGTGTTGAAAATTTAGCATTACCTTATGCTAATGCTTCATCTTATTCATCTTTGTTGTCACAATTACCTTGTAAATCTCATGATTGTAAAGTATACTCATATTTTGAACTTAGTGTATCTAAGTCAAACAATATCTAAGTTTATTTTCATAATTTGATTTCTATTGTCTTGTTTTTCAAATTAAATCTACCTCTATATGATGTGGCAACAATTCTATTCAATGCCTAAAACTTCATCTTATGCCCAAATTGAACAATAAAACATGAATCTTAAATCACATTCCAACATTGAACTTTATGAAATTCTAGAAAATGAAATTTACTTAGAATTCAATTAAACTACTACCATTAGATTAATCATGTCTTCTATTTATTAGAAATGCTTTTTATTTAATAAATAAATAAAATTTAAATAAAGATAGTTAAAAAAAGGGGCATCAATTAGCAAAATGGTTGTTTAGATTATTTGGGGTTAATACATTTATTTGGTGTATAATATATGTCTGCTATGTTCATTTTATATTTTGTATATTCAAGATATTTCTAAAAAATTTAAATTATAGTTATAATAATAAAATAAAATAGGTGGACCATTTTCATCCTTTAAATTTACATAAAGGTCCGTGGTTCAATGTTTTGGTACAAAATCACATAGTAGCATATTCATTTGTTATTTAGTCAGATTATAGATCCTCAGGGGGTGCGCTTAGTTCTACTATAACAAACCACGTGCAAACAAGTGGTTTCTAATAAACTGTAATTTCAATTTAAAATTTTGAGCATTCTTTAATAATCACTAAAGGTTTCTATTAGTGAAATTTTCTACTCAAATAAAATATGAAATGATTCTAGAAGAGGTTGAAAATTAACTAAAATGGCATGTTTTCAACTCAAATAATTATAGAGAACACATTCAGATGACTATTGAATCAACATTCAACTCAAAATGGGCTTTCAATAAAGAGATATTTTTTGAAATTTTTTGTTCATTTTTAGACAATTTTTTCTTATATAATATAGGGGTGTGGAAGTTGTTTTCAGTTCTACAGTGTATCTTTTTACTTGAAAAATTTGTAACTAATTATTATTAACAAATAAAAATATCAATAATTCAAAACATAAACTTTCAAAGTAGGAAAATCTATTTGTATTTTTATAATTTTGTTTTATTTAAAATTCAAAAAGTATATAGGGGGTCCAAAGTTTTGTTTACACGTGGTTTCTAATGGATACTCTAAGTGACCCCTCGTAAGTATAGATCCTTTCATCTAATTCCATGGTCGTAGGTCTCCAATGGATTTATAATCTCTAAATAGAAGAAAAAAAATTGGAAGCTCACAGGCTCATGCTTTTAGGCTCACATACTAGCATCCCTGATCTAAAAGTATACAATATACAATCCTAATGCTAATTGACTAATTCTAACACCTCTTAACTCTAACCTAAACTACTAACCAACCTAATTAACAATCAACAACTAACATTGCATACACACACAAATAGAATGATGTTTACTTTCAACTAGTAGATGGCCTACATTACAACATTACTCATTCTCAAAAGGTTGAGGCAAGATCAAAGTGTCTTTTCGGCAAAATCACTACGGAGTCTTGTCTTTACTTGGCATAAAAACATGTTACATAATATTGACTAAATAATGAATTTTTTTTGGATGAATAATGAAAACATTCCTTGTCAAGGGAAGCACTTAAAGTTTCCTTGCTGGAGTTATTTTTCCTTAATTTTCAAGAAACCCTAATTGTCATGAGGTTATTAATAGGGTAAGTATCCCAATGCAAGAATTTCGGTCATAAAGGCCTTGTAGCCTAGAAGGGCGGAGCTTGACCTCGAAGGTTGAAAGAACCATATGTAGGTTTTCTATATTTGGATCCCTTCCCCGTTAAAGCAACTCTAGCAATATGCGAAACAAGCCTACTCCAATTTTTTTGGGATGAAAAAGTACATAATAAATGCTTGACCATCCCCAACTATTATCCCACCTATTTTTTCTTCCACAAATAGTGCAATGATGGAAATTCTTTTTTCTTTTGACCATGAGGAACCTTGTGATTGATTGAAAAACAAAATAGCAGGTTGCACCCGTGGGGCAAACAAGGTCCCTCTCCCTTCTTTTGGTGAGAGAATTTTTTTTTTCTAGTCCAGTAAGTTCAGCTTAGCGTAGCGTGCTGCTGGTGCCGCTCTTGCTACCCGGCGTGGAGATCTGCCCGTGAAACTGGCCTGTCCGCGGATGTCGGGGAGCCAGGAGCCGAAAACTGGCTGGCTGGCGCTGGGCCGCCGGGGTGCCAAGTGGAGGAAGGGGAGCTGCATGCATGGCCCGTCCTCGAGAAGCCAAGTGTTCGTGTCCCTGTCAACAACCGACGGACTTGCGGGAGGGCCCGTCCGGGCGGGAGGGTTCCGTCGTTCCATTCTGGCGGGCATTCATTGCCTGTCTTCCCCTCCCTAACGTATTCGCCGCCCGCCTTCATCGCCGCTGTTCCCGCCCTGCCTCCCTTCCTGAGTTCCTGCCTCCACTTGGGTTGGTCGCCTTCAGTTAGTCTAGTAGGGTTTGGGGAGTGGCTCTCCTATTCTGTTTCGTCAGTCGGTCCCCGACCACTTTCCTCTTCGACTTCGAAGCTGAACTTACTTCCGCCTCAGTCTGGCTGCATTCCGAACGAACTTATTACCTTACTTGTTACAGGCACCTCTTTCCGTCGCTTCGCTTCTTCACGCACTTGCAGCCGGCTGTTCTCGGTCGGACTAGTCTAAGGACTTAGGCGGAGATTTCTCCTTGCACTGGCGGCGTGCTCATCCATGTCCCGCGACTCATCACTGGCCCCTCTCTCTTCCTCCCTGCGGATGTGAAACACCGAAGACCGCTTGGGACCCCTCTTCGTCCATGCTCTTGGTCTGGGGCTTTCTCCATTTGCGTGACTTCTTGCGGAGCCACCGAGGCATCATTTTTCTGTTTCCTGGCACCTGTCTTACTGCCCTTCCATGGAATGAGCACCTGGAAATGCCCTTCTTCGCGTGATTCGCATACTTCATACCTTCATCAGAGAGTTCGTCACCCATTGGTGAAGCGGGTCCGCAGTTCTTCTCCCTGCTTGCGGATGCGTACTTTGGGAGTGGAGTGGACTCATTGGTTCAGAGCTGGAGTGTGAGTCCGACTGGACAAGGAATGGGTTGGATGCTGACTGGAAGGCCATGATTCTGTTTGCTTTGATCACCCAGTTATTTAAGGACTATTGTTCGCTACTGTTCCGTTTCGTTGTGGAAGCTGTGCGAGAGGCACCGATTGATCCGCGTGTCCGACATCTCATCTTAAGGAGACTCGTACGGAGTCCTCTGCAGTAGGCTCATGATTTTAAGTAAGTTCTTGAACTGAATCATTGACGTCGATTGCCATTTCTATTGGGACTGAAAGAAACCGAACAGAACCGAGGGGTTAGGCTGAAGGGCACTCATGTATCTTGTGTTCGCACATCTGGCAGGTCTTCAAGCCATGGTAGCATGGAGCATGATAGCCCAACAATTCAAGGTCAGACCCAACAAGCACAGCTGCAAGGTGCCCGTGGTGCACATTCCCTGCTCAATCCGCAAGAGCAGGTCAGAACCCCTCGAAAATTCGACATTGGATTGTGCTTTGGGCCATGGGCGAGTCCTTCTACGTTTCGGAGATAGATTGTCGTTGGCCTTATTCCCAAGGTTGATGATTGTAGTGTTAGGTTTATCATTGTATGAATATATATGAGCCATAACTAAGCTGGATACACTGGTTTAGGCGAAAGCTGCTTCACGAGAAGCACTAGAAGCGCAACACCAAGTGCAGGAGGCCATAAAGCGTGTGTATGTTAAGCAAATGGCTGCCCAACAGAAAGCCCAGCGAGCCTCTGAACAGACCAGTTTTATTACCTTGCGGCGTTGTGTTTATAGCCTTCTAAGGTCAATTGTTGCTGTAGACAAATCCGAGTTTCTTTTTCATTTCTTGTTTTTCGCTATGGTGGCTCCTAGAATCTATTGAGCTTACCAAGTCTGGTGACTTTTGTATTGTTTGTTTATTTACTTATTTAGGATGCTACAATATAGTTTCTAGCGGGGTACGACAAATCTTCAACAAATTTTCTGTAAATATCGCTAAATATTCGCACTTCCTCAAATTTTCTACAGGCGCTCAACTGGACCAAAAAAGTTGTCAAAATCTGGCGATTTTTAGCCTCGAAAGGAAAGATCAAGAGTAATCCTACTAAGAATATTGGCTCAAATATTGTGAAATGATTGGATTTCAGGTTATAACTGAGCAGGATCTCGCTAAAAGAGTTGCAGCTCAAGCAGCTGCACAAGCTTCCTACAAGACTAGCAATGTTCAGAAAGAAAGGGCATCGAAAGGGTTGCATGACACATATATTGCACGGGAGTCTGCTCGAAGTGCGCCGGCATCATTTTCAGCTAATCAATTGGGCAGCCAGCAAGTAGTATCCATACCTAGTTGTCAGTCGGGGTTCATTCCATATTCTTCGGCTGTCCATAATGCTACTGTTCAGCCTGAAGGCCAGCAGGGTAATTTATTGAGGAACACACGCAGTATGTTTATTTTAGCATCGGGATTTCGTTGTGCGACGTGGGCATTCTAATCTTTAGAAGCGGATCTCGATATTAACATATGTGGCCCCTCAATTTCTTTGTCAGGAGACGTGCAGAAAGGACAGTCCCAATCAATGAGTCATTATGGCAGTACCCGGCGTTCACCTCAGCGTTCTAAGGAAATGTTGTTGCAAGGAGCAAATCAGATGGCTCAAAGTGCTACCGCTCAAATGGCTAATGCTCAGAATTTTGATGCCAGTGCATCGGATACCTTCAACCAGCAGGTAGACATTCAGGGTCACATCATTTTCGATGGTTGAGGAGATCTATTATTTTATTGTAGAATGAAACAATTTTTTTCTCTCTTCGATGTGGCTAAAACTATACCCCGGTTCTTTGAAGTTTAGGCGGCAAGGGAGCAAGCTGTAACTGCTCAGAAGCAAATGATGATGGCTCACCAGATTGCAGCAGCTGCTCAAGCTCCAGATACTGCTGTGCAAACCGCAGCCTACGTGCCAAATTTCTTCAAGTCTTAGTTGATTTGGTAAGAGGAGAGATTTACCAACAATCATCGATTGCAAGCCTTCTATTTTTTATTTTGTACACAAGAATTCCAGAAAGAAATCCTATACATGTATTCACGTTGGTCCTGCAGAGTTCATCGAGGTGTACTCGCTGCCAAATCCATGTCGAGTTATTAGAGATCCTTTTATGCAGAATGGGATACCACATCTAGCGTTTTTTATAGTGAGATAATCGTATCAATAGCCATGGTTGCCCTGAAAGTGATTGAAATCGATCTTAGACAATTGCGCAATGAAACTGTCACTCATTGTATTAAAAATAAAAACATAAAGAATTGCTGCGCAATTGAGTTTATCCTTTTGGGTTTTAAAACTTAGGACGTATTGAATATCTTCCATGAACAATGCTAATCTAATGGAGCAGATTTTTTTTGTGGATGACTCATGGGGATTGATAATTTGATAAGCTTGACAGCCCACCTTTCATTGGCTCATAAGCATTGTGAGGACACTCAATCTGAATTAATTTGGACTCATATCTAACTAGGTTTAGCCATGAAGGGATTTTTGAGAGAGCTGAGTCAGAGATCAGAAATGTACGGGGCTTCTTCCCCTTCAGGTTCCAACAGTTTTGGCCAGAACAAGAATGTTGAGGGAGTCTTTTTATTCTTTGTTTTTTATTTGAAAGAAAGGCGTTTCAATTCCAAGTAAAGATTTTTACACAGAACAAAAAGCCCTATCAACCGGACCCAAAGCTTAGTAAAATGTGCCTAATTGTGCTTTTCTATCACTTGCATCTGAGTTCTAACACACAGGAAGGTGGATTGACACCAGACCGCATCAAAAGAGCGCAGGTGATGATCGTCTTGGGCAGGGTAAGGTACCTGTGGACCAATTCAGCGGTCCTTTGCCATGCTACCCTGCCAAAATCCAGAACTCCATCCCTCGGAGTTGCTTGCGTGTGTGTGCGCGCCATGGGTCTCCTTGGAAACGTAAGCTATTACGACCAATCCAGCAATCGTTCCACAAGTGAGCTGCCAGAGTTTTTTACCTTGGAGTAGTCTGTGGGGCAATTTCAACCCGAAAATGCATTGTTACCACGTCAGTAGGCCAGTGGCTGTTGTGCAGGGAAACTTCTAAATACGAACAAAGAATTGACCATGTGTGCCAAACTTTATTGCACTCAAAAAACTTGTATAAGACCAATTTTGGTTCCCTTGCATTATAGAGGAGTCCTATTTAGATCATTGGTTTTAGAAGAAATCTAGGTAGATGTACACAATCCCACCATATAATTTGGAATAGTATGTATGATGGGCATGTTGTGTGTAAAAAATGAGCATGATCCACCATTTGCATTGAAAGAAAATTGTGATCAAAGTGAGTGTATAAATAGGTCTTGTTTGTGATGTATGAAATAGTGTGAAATATAATATCTTAGCAATAACAAAGAGAGGGAAGGATGAAACATTTTGGATTATTAATAGATGATGGTATTGTTGTAAAGTGGAAGGAATACATATATATATTGCATTGGGGAATATGAGCATTATAAAGGAAACAATTGAATTTTGGATATATAGAATTTTTTAATTGAAAATACCTACTTTCAAGTTGTAAGTTCTACATTAAGAGCAAATGGATAGAAAAACATTGTAAAATTCTATAAAACCTTTGATTATATACAAAACTCTATTGTAGAGAGTTAGAGATACCATATTTCTTTTAGGCCCTAATCTTTCATATAAGTGGTAGGTCAAATAGACATCTCACATATTTTATACTTCTTTCTATATATTCTATATAGACTTCCTAACATGGTCATGTATATACCTCCACCTACATACATCCATATTGGGATTTTATACATCATGCCTCCACCAAAAAATTAGGGACCTCTCTTCCCAATCATTCCAAATTTCAAATTTCTTCTTGAATTTTTACTTATTTCTATATTACAAATTTTTGCAACCACTTTTGGATCTCATGGGACCTAAAGGGTCAATACAACTTTCACAAGTAGATACAAAATGAAAATGAAAAAGAAAAAAACACTAATTTATGAGAGGCTTTTTACTGAGACCACAATGAGAGCTAAACTTGATTCGAAATGTGTTAAAGCAGCATCATAAATTAAGAACACTCCACCTTACACTCTACGGAAAAGGGTCGAAATGAAAACTAGGCGATGGCTCAAACGGGAACTCTGTATGTGGGGTCGTCCATGATAAGCACAAAGAGGTTCCCTCTATCTCCCCTGGAGAGGCTGTCCACATACCATAACACCAACAGCCTTCAGTTCACTTTTCATTCGCATTCATGACAACATCACACCACTCTTCATCTAAAATGTGATACAACACAAACTGGTTCAATCAGGAATATAGGTCTTGCAGGGACGCTTACGAAAAGGATCACCTCATAACACGGAGCATTGTGGTCAATAGTAAGAGAAAATCTTTCATGATATGAACTTACCGCAATTCATCATCCAAATATGTGACCTCGAGCTCTCCTCGAGCCCGCCCTGGAGCCTTCACGCTAATCTGTAGGAGATTGACATAAAAAATAATGAGGAATGCCACATTTGCTCAAATCATCACGGCCAAACGAAAGCATGACGCATGAAAGCTGCAGGGATGCTAGGTAATATATATATACTGAAGAAAAAGAGAGGTCCATGCGCAGAAAGAAACACACTTACTAATCCACCAATTTTGAAGAAATCAAACTTGACGATCACTTTCCTGGAGTTGACAGGTTCTAAGTTTGCTGTGACCTACACAATGAAAGAAGTTCGAGATATAAAGCAATCATTTAAATACCCAGTACCGACTACAAACACGATAATTACCGCACCAGATCCAAAAATACTTTCAGACTTCGATAAGAGAAATGGAAAATTAGGATTACATAAAAGCACTTGCATTCCTAATAGAAAATGACTTCCAAGTGGGTAGTGCTTTCTTTCTCGCACGTTTCCCTTTACGTACACAGTTGAAGTAAGGCCACGTTTCCACGTTCTGTGCTCGCAAAGTGTCGGCATTGATGGCTTGATAGATAGCGCCATTGGGTCTCAGAAATTTGATCCTCTGCAGGTATTCACAATTATAAAACTACCCTTCAATGCTTTAGAAACAAAAGTCCCTTCTCAACAGCATCACTTCAAGACTCAAAAGCAAGTGGCAGTGTACTTAGAAATTCAGGTAAAATCGATACCCCAAGTATCTGAAAGTTCAATTCAGCACATGAGAATCTCCGAAGAGAAGACCTGCTAAAAATCAGTGCCCAGACCTCAACACCATACCTCCTTCTTCAAAAGACTAGAAGAGGTCGTGTAGAGGAGTTCCCATTTTCCATTGAGAAATGGCGACTTGAGAGGATTTTTCGTGGGGTTCAAAGCTTCCAGCTCCCGTGCAATCTGCGTGCACCAAATACATAATAATTTTGTACTGAAGTGAAAAACATGTCCTTTCAGGATTACTCACAGCACGCTCCTACAGCCGATTTAGGGTAGAGATTAAATTGACCCTGGCCTATTCGACTGCTTGCTCAAATTCCGTAACTGCCGGTAGGGTTGTTGTGCGTGAGAACCACCCGCTATGACATACATCACTTCTTCCCTAACAACCTTTACATTTTATTACTTAGAACAACGTAGAATGTCAAATTCTTGAAATCCCTTTTGAATTCAAACTCATTCGTCTTCACACTGAATTCCACACACCTTGTCCACACGGGCAATGTCCTCGTCACTGGCCTCCGCGCCTCTCTGCAACGGAGCTATGGCGTCCAAGAGCTCCTTCTTCACCACTTCCTTATCCTTCTTCCCCTGTAGAAATGGGAACACCGCAGCTCGCGGTCCCTCAAGCTTGCTGTCGTACCGTCTCTCCCCCGTCCATCCCATGGCATCATTATCGCCTTTCAGTCCAAAACCCACAACCGCTAACTGGCCGCTGCCCCTGCCAGAGAAAAAGCTCTGCGAAACTGAGACGAAATCCCGCACAAATTCGGTCCTGCTTCTGCTAGTGCGGAAGGTGGGGACGGAGAGGCCACATTGAGGCGTCGAAACCACGACGCTTCCCATTCTGTTCCAAAACCTCTCGCTCCTGTTTGTAGCATGTCCATGTAGAATTGGAAAACAAACATGAATACAATTCCCGCGATCAATCGAAGGAGAGAGGGAACGAACTGATGCATGCGGAAGGTGAAAGAAAGTACCGAACCTGAGAACAATACTAAGATACTGACACCCAGAAACTTATTAAGCGCTCCTGCTGCGGTCGGTCGGTCGGTCGAAACGAATGGCCCTCAGTCGAAACGAAACGATCGCAGATGGCAGGTTTGAGTGGATGCAATGACACCAAGGGGAACGAAAATGATCGAGGAGAAGCAGCCAAATTAAACTTAGATTGAAGACATGGAGTGGAGAATTTGGCTCCAAATTGAAGTGACATTTAAAAGACGATTGCGCGTGGAGAGGCCGGGGCATGGAATTGGTGAAATGGCCGGGAAATGGAGGGGAAGGCAGGGCACCCGACGCTCTGGAGCTTCGTTACTGGATAGGGTGGCGCTTGCCGGGCTGGCTATCCATCTGCCCCCGCCCGCCCCCCAGTCCATCGCTACCCTCCCCGCGGCCCGGCTGTCGGTCTTCCCGGTCCGGGCATGGCAGGCCCTGTCTGTCGATTCCAGTTCGTTTGGAGTGCATCACTGAGTGCCACTTGAATTTCACCTTCTCGGCTCTACGACGATACCTGCACCCGTGCCACACATTCACCTGCGAGTAAGTGAAGTGATTCCAGTGAAAGTGGGGCTGTATGCGTTCAGGGGAGCCATGCCATGGAAATATGAGCTTCGAATCTCAGGCACTTCAAAAATGTACTTCATGCAATCAAATCGACACCGTAACCTCAGGCCCACATACATACTGTAGTGTGATCAATGAGTGTCCTTGCAAACCATTGCACCTACAATCACGAAAGCACAGTCAGCTGCAAAGGCGAGGTACCTTGAGAAAAATACAGCAAGGCTTGGGATGTGAAACATGTACCCCAAAATGATCTACCAGTTGGACAAAATGTGCAGGATTAAGGCTGAAAATAATGTTATTTCTAACCCACTTCGAGCTATAAATAGAGTTTGGTGCACTCCTATTGTCCTGAAATTTTGAGTTTCAAAGCTTTTTTCAATCCACATGCATTCGAGTATTGAAAAGTGAAGTTTTCTAGGCGTTTTCAAGGAGCACCAATGGGCACTTAATTGTTGAGTGTGAGGTTGTCATTTAGTGGGCAGTTAGTATGGGCCTAGGACCATGTGTAGCGCCTCCTAAAAAGGCCCAAAGCTTCATTTGGGCAACACTCAACAAGATGCAAAAAGCACGAATGACTTCACTCAGTGATTGACGTTTTCGTTACATATACAATGGGGAACCTCAATTGTTTGCACACACTGTGTTGATAGATCCCTTCAATCATTTACCATTGTAGTCGTTCTCATAACTACCACCAACCTCCTTCTCCTACATCACAACATGCACCCGGAATACCATATTGGGATAAAAAAATTAATGAAAATTGGAAGATTATTTTGGGATAGGAGTATTTGTTAACCCAAAAACAATGATGTGGCCAATTATTGTCCAATGAATGCCTTCAGTAATTTGTGTAGAATAGAAGATTAATGTTACCATCCAATTCTTTTTTCTTGTGCATGCATGTTGAGGTTGTGCTCCATGATGGATACCAAAAGTATGGTTCATTTATGGTTTTGTTTTTTTCTATAAATGAAGATGCTAAAATAACCCAAAAAACTACTCACTCTATACTTCCAATTGGTCGTGGGCTCAACATGCCCTACTTTGAAAATTAAAGTCTCAACTACAATGTTTGTACAACCCAAATTTCTATAGGTTGAAGGTAATGAGCCACCTTGTTATTTGGGAAGTTCATGATGTGGGAACTTGCTAAAGTTGACAGTTGCATCTAAAACTTGTTTTTGTGCTCAACTATCTAGTGTTGTCTGCTTGAAGAGTTACAATGCACTCAAAAGTGGTTGTATCATACAGATATAAACTATATTGCATGGAATGCATGCTTGCAATAAATACATTTGATGGTGGTCTAATTTTGCAAAGTGATCTTTCTAGAGCATCACCATTATCTAGCCACAGTAGTATTCACTTGTAATCCTATTTTGAAAGGTTGTACTCTATGTTTTTTACACCATAGTAGTATACTAAAAGCAAGGAAATTCATAAGGTTGCTTCTTCCCCCAAGCATGCCTTCATGGACTTATTATAATGCTAATTGTATCACAACCCATGTGGTATACAAATAGAACATTGAATGATGGCAAAATAGACTACATAGTTGGTTGGCTCATTAAAAAATATCATACATGTAATCTACCAAGATTAAAACATAGCACATTAGATGGGATTCCGGGGGTCTGGAGGGCCGTTTCGGCACCGTTCCCCGGGAACCCCATCGAATGCGATGGCAGATTTTTTTTTTGAAATAAATAAATGAATAAATTTTAAGTCCTTAAAATGAAAAACAAAGTTAATTTTTTTTTTTTTTTCAAAAACTCTGACCTGGCAGTCACTTGGCTAGGTCAATACAAGCGGGGAATGGCGGGTATCGGCGGGTTTCAGACTAGTTTCGACTGGGGAACTCACAGCCCTCCCCGATGGCTGAATCCCATCTAATGACTATGATTGCTTTGATAGGAACTCTAAACGACTAAGGTGGCTATTTTATTCTAAGTAGCCACTTTCCTAGATTAGACTATAAGAAGGGAAGAAGAAGATCCCATTGGTTTCTCAAAGGAGTTTTATAAGGCAATTTGAGAGTGTATATATACCTATGTCCTAAGGTAGAGAGGAAAGAAGACCTCCTCCTTTGACATTTTCAATAGTTTGTTGCAATCCGTGTCCATTGCTAACTTGAAACAAGAATCAATATGTGAATCTTCATTGACTATGACTGATGATTTGATGGACAAAGTTTGGGATGGCCACTCCACAAATGAGTATTGGAAGAAAATGTGCAAAGTTGAAGGTGGCATCAACAATGAAGGCTATAAACATAGAAGAGTGTTTTTGAGAACAAAATATGTTGGGTTCAGATACAATGTTGATTCCCTCCATACTTCCTTTCATGTTCTTGTGCAACATTGTGTTTATAGAACCACAATCACATGACATATATAAATTGAAGTTTATGCAATAGTAAAAAAAATTCTCTCTACCCTAAAGTATGTCCATAGTTCATATTAATGTACAACACATGCATCAAGATTTGCATTCCAAAACATGGTATGAAGAAGGTAGTGAAATTAATGTGATAAGTCCCACAATGGAGACACATGTATAGAGTGTTTGACTAGTACTCACCACATTCATAAATCTTGTCACTAATTCAATAAGGATGAAAAGAAGCAGAAATAAGATACTTATCATTCTCCATTTATAGAAGTACATGTTCTAATACTTTCAATTTTATCCCCTATCAACAATTTATAGTGTTGTCCATGAAGTTGCCTCTCACAAGCAATGCATTACTACTTCAAATACCAGTAGAAATGTTGTATCTTTGCACAAGTACTTTCTTCCGTAAGTTGTGAATGTGAAAAAGTGTTGGATCACTAAAATCATGCCAAAAGATGTTGTTTGCAGTCTTGCTAAGGAAAGACTAAAATTGGAAGAAGATATCAACAATGATTTAATTAGCTATCCAATAGCATAGGTACCAGCAATTGAAGTTGTTAATGACAAATTGAATGCAATGAATGACACCACTTAGTGTGGAGGGCTTAGTACTTCATTGAGCTCTCTTTGTCCTATTATTTTTGTTTTGATTGTCAATTATTTTCATTGCCCAAGACAATCAATGATCAAATATCGCACATTTGATCATCATCTTTGTTTATTTTGACACAATAAAACTTCAAGAGGAATGGGTACAAGGTTCAAGGGAGAATTGTTAATCTCCCCATGGTCAGAATGCATTGCATCACCATCAAATAGAAAACATTGCCCCAACATTAGAGGCAACATTGATAAATTGCTAGCAGTTAGAGCTTTCAATTCTTTGCAACACAACAATGATGCTACTTAGTAGCGTGGATGCCAATCTTTCCTTTGCTAAGCATTCATCTACAAAATATAGCCGACAACAATGTTTTGATCTTGTAATACATGCACTAGAATGAATAGTAAGGATCCTATTTACCTTACTTGAAGACATCAACAACAACCACAATTTCAATAGAATTGACCAATGAACCTTGGCTAATGTTCTTAATGAGTATGTGGACCTAATACCTAATCTCATGTGAATGATGAACAAAAATAAGGTTTGAAAACAAGAATGAAATGAACATGTACTGTAGCACCTAAGACTATGTAGACTGTTGCAAAATTGAATATAGAGCAAGTGTTGACTTCAATTCTAACAATCCTATCAAAGGTATACCAATCCTTCTTTTTTGCACTCTTGTTCTTCATTTGTTGCCTCCAACTGAGTTTGTCTTAGGAATGACTCTTTATTCAATTCCAAAATTGACTAGTGGACCAATAAACCTTGGCTCTTATATATTCTTAGACTATGGGGAATCTTCAAGCAAGAAGACATTAGGGAGGTACATCTTCCAACATTAGATATCTATGGTTTAGACAAGAACTAACAAAGAAGGCCACAAAAGGTAGCTAATGGATAAAGGGGGTTGCCTCTAGGTGCTTAATATGAAGGATATATGGAGGATTTCATGTGTCCACAATGAAGCCCCTGAAAGTGGACTATGTATGTCATGAAAATGTATACAAGTAATACATATGTGCCACATGTGAGTAAATTTCTAAAAGTGCAAAGTGACAAGGTTTGCAATGGTGAAAGATTTAATGAAAGATTTCCCTAGTCATGGTTACATCATGACCATGGAAAAAAAATTCACTATAATTTCTCATTTTATGGATCTCTTTAATAGTAGCATCATGGTCGGAGACACTACATGGGAGACGATAAGGAAGACATCTTCACTTGAACATGACTTATGTCAATTTAGACACAAAAGAAGCTGTTGGAAAGCTCAAAGAGGAGGAGCCATTACAATGTCACAAGGTGACATACAAAGGAGGGAATCAACAATTACAAAGAATCTCAATTGGAATGTGCTAAGATTATCTGTCTAGGACTGCTCAGTCTTTTTTCATTCATGTTAGAGTGTAGGGATGCTATGATTGGAGCTACCCTATTGCCGTTAAGTTCTTGATGGTAGTTTGGGAAAAAACAAGAAGTAAGTTAGAGATGGTTGGGATATTTTGGAATGACTTTTGCCCTTCCTCGGGCTTAAGTATTTCATCAAGGATACTCCATTTGCCATGTCCAATGGAGATGATTTCACATGTTGTGAAAATATATAATAAAACAATGAGATTTCCACTAAATAAATAATTCCCATCTTATTATGTGGTGCATTAGAAGATCGCCATCTCCTATATTCAGTTTATTTTTCACCTACTAGGTGATTGCAAGAAATATTTGTACTATTTTCTATCACGCATTGTGTGTTGATTTTTTTTAGCCATAATTTTTGTGTCATGGTACTCATGACTATTATACCCCTTGGCTAATTTTTTTTTCATTTTTCAAATGCTTTTACTATCCAAAAGTAGCCCCCAAATTTATATCACATTGGCCAATTTCGGGGGTAGTACTATTTTAAGCCCCAAAAAAACAAATTTGGAGTTTAAATTTGGAAGGGATGGTTTTCTAGTAGACTAGCAATTATTGTTCAAAGGAATTCTAAAAATAGTTATTTGTATGTTGTATGAAAGTCTAAAAAGTGAATTTCTTTGTGCTTACATTTTGAAACATGTAAAATATTATTTCAATTGTTCAAATTGGTGAATGCCAATTTTTTTTTTAATTTAAATTTTTTTACAAATTCAAAGATCTAAATATCTATTTTCTTGAGATCTAGCACTTTTATAGTTTTCCTACTTAGATAACTCTTCCATGCTTTATCTTCTTAGGGTACAATCTTCTTAAAGGTGTATAAATTGCCCATATTTTTATTGAATTTAAAAAAAAATTTAAGGTACTTTAGAAAAATAAGCATGAATACTATGAAAACACAACAAAATCAAATAGTGTTTCTTCCAATCACCTCATACATTCACACACCTAGATGGTACTAATCAAAATTCTTTGACTCTTGTTGCCTAAGATGTTTGTCTTGATTAGGAGCTCTTCCTTCTCAATGCTTATTGTGTGCTCAACAATTGAAAGTCACATTATGACCACCAAATACTTTGTCTCACAACACCAAGCCATACAACAATGGAAGGATATGGTGCAGTGTAGTTGGACACACACATTGTAGTCTTTTTTGCCAAGTGACTGTGTGAGTGAAGTACAAATTTTAAAGATCTAATCGTCTGACAATGTGAGTAGGATGGAAAGCAATGACAATCATTGTAATTTCTTTTTCAACGTAAAATACTTCAAATACAATGTGAACAACAAATAATTATTATCACTTGCAATTTTACAAAATGTGAACCCACTAAAATGATGTGTCCTATTAGTGAAGGGGAAAAATTAGGATCCATTGCCTAAAAAATTAGTATCATCAAAAAAATTATCATAATTTTATACCTTGCTTTACTATGTTTTTAGACTTTGAATCCTTTTAACCCTTAAAGGACGAAGGGGTGACTTTGGAAATCATCCCTTTCCATTACCGTGTGAATCATGGACTTTAGAAATAGCAAAAGCACTCATTGAAAGTCAAACTACTGTAGAAGACCTCCCCTTTTCACAACAAAATTCAAAGGATGAATAGTTGCACTTTTGTCCTACTACAACCTGGATTCCTGTCAAACGTCCTCCTTGGCGTTTAAGGGTTAACATAAGATTTTTTGCACTATAGAGTTTTGAGGTTTAAATATTTATGGTGAAAAATTGAGTGAAAATTTTTAGAAAAATTGTCTAAGTAGAAATAGATTTAAGATGGAAGGAAACATTAAATTGTTTGCAATTCTAAAATGGAATTGAAACATGTCAATCTTCATGGTGACATTGTTCTCATAAGTAATCTATTCCTTGTAGACATTTTTGTTTTGAGGAAAATTAGAATTTAAAAACAAATCATGTATATTATTTTCTTAGGAAGATGCTGAAATTGCCCCCTAAAAAGGAATATTAAAACTTTCACATCTCCAATCAAAATTGAATGAATAAAAAGCTTTTAATATAGACCTGAATATATTTGAAAAGGAAAAAAAATTGATTTTTTCTTGTTGCCTAGGCTTGAGCATTTT
The DNA here is from genome assembly GCA_947034895.1 of Rhytidiadelphus loreus. NCBI lineage: Eukaryota > Viridiplantae > Streptophyta > Bryopsida > Hypnales > Hylocomiaceae > Rhytidiadelphus > Rhytidiadelphus loreus. Next base: position 46,111,289 of record OX344761.1, on the reverse strand, counting down.
GTACTTAGAAAGATATATTTTTTTCTCCCAATCATGAAATCACCAAATGAAATAAAAATTAAATTTGTAGAATAGCTAGTATATTTCCTTACCTTCAAGTAAAGCTTTAAAAAATCCCACTCAAATTTGACATTGTAGGGATTTGCCCAAATCCTAAAAAATCCATTTTAAGACTTTGAACCTTTAGAGTTTAAAGGAAGGAGCCCATGACTATGGAATCAACACCCAAATCCTCCCATGCTTGTGTAGTCAACATCAAAATTCTTAACACTTTCATCCTCTATTTTGTTGTTATTTATGAGTGATTTTTTTAAGATGAAATCACATGGCTAATATATGCCATATGTTTTTCATTTTTTTGTGAAAATTTCACATGACTATGAATTTTTGAAAAAAAGTGAAGAAGATTTATACCAAATATCAAAATTAGGTAGCAAAAAAGAAGTATTTGGTAGCTAAAATATTTGAAAAAAAATCCTAAAAGAACTTCAATATAGTCTAGAAAATTTGTGTATCACTAATACACTTAGAAATGTGGTTATAGATCTTCAACTTCAAGTTGCAATTAAATGACCTTTTTGAGAAAAATTTCAAATACAATAGAAATTACACTTTAAAAGTTGTATTTGGTTTTATTTTTCCTCAAAAGCAAAGTAAATTGAGAAATCATTTTAATCTTTTTTAGAAAAAAATTGTTTTTAGGAAAAATGCTCATAGTATAGAATACATTGTACATGTATACAAATTTTTTGGATAAACTACCCCATATAAAATGAAATAACAACTAATATGACTTGAAACTAAGTTGATGATATATATATTTAAGTAATAAATTTGTGCAACACAAATGGATGAAATCATTTGTTTCTCTATATACAAAAGACTATTTAACCCCTAAATGAATTTGACTATGTTTTCACAAAAGTGCTCCAAAACTGCCATTTCTAGTGCAAGATCCAATTTATTTTCTTTAAAGAATTTTTGGAAACATGTAACCGTAGGATCTTGTAGTTAACTATCTTGAAAAGATGTGGAAAAAATTTCAGAATTTTCCACCTTGTAGATTGCAAGATATTAGTGTTTGAAATGACTAAAATTCATTTTTTGACCCTGCCAAAAAACGGGCAGCTGCGCTTCAGAAGGTCATATTTATATACAAAAATGCTCAAAATGGTTGTTACTCTTTGGATTCATTGTGAAAATCAAGTTGGCTACATGCTTGAAAAATTTCACATCATTTGGAGTTGTAGAACATATAGAAAAAAAACAATAAGTAGAAAGGAGTAAAAAATGATTCAAAATACCAAATTGTTAATAATTTATTTTTGGAATTTAAAAACTCCAATCCCAATGGTTGGAATATTGTGATAAACAATCTGAATCCATTTTTTCAATTTTTTTTCAAAAATATTGAAAATTGAGTTAAATAAAAGACTTCAAAGTTTATTTTAGAGTAGAGAATCCATAACTACCTTTAAACTACCCGCAAACTCAAACTCTCATAACTTTCATCTCATTTATCCAAATGGAATGATTCAAACATTTTCATGTATACATAGATCTAGAGAACCAATTTCAAATTTTAATTTTTAAAAAAAATGATTTTTCAAGAAGTTTTTTTTGCTGCCCGGACTGCCCGCCGAGCATTGAAAACAACATATTATACAATAACTTTTGAACCATGTAGTCAAAAGTTATGAAAATTGTTGGGCCTCAAAGCTACTCCTCGAACACATGCTGTGTGAAAATTTCAAAGTAAAAAAATAAAAACTCCATTTGTAGTGAGCTGCCCAAAATCGCTATGTTGTCAAAAAACGCAGTTTGAGCATTTAGGGGTTAATCCTTAAACAATATGCCAAGCCCTTAGAGCTAAATAACCTAAAATCCAAGTGAATCTTTGACAAAAAGTGACTTTAGCTATTTTACGAATGTTTCAATCTATTGGAACATTCTTAAAATCTATTGTTTACTAATCAATTTTATATGTTTTGACCACATAAACTTGGACAAAGGATACACTAGAAGAAAACTGTGTTAGAATCCTTGAAAACACGTCACCTTGTTTTCGTTAAGTTCCTGTTTCAAAACATAGTCAAAACGTAGAAAAACGCTTTTTCTGTGTTTTTATACGTTTTGACTGCGTTTTGAAATAGGAACTTAACGAAAACAAGGTGACGTGTTTTCAGGGATTGTAACGCAGTTTTCTTCTAGTGATAAGACCCATGCTTTGAATTCAAGAAGATTTTTTATTTCCCCTTAGGTTGCCCACTAGGCCACATCAAATGTTGTTTAAGGGGTAGCCAAACAAACACTTTTAGTCCTTTGCTATGTCCTTATAGGATTACCATTAATTGTTTTGAAATGTCCGGTGAGAATATACCTCTTGGAGAACATTTTCCAATGAAAATTTAATGACTCACATGCTCTTCCTAATCATCTACTAAGCTTTATCACTTTTAATTTTCTATTGGAGGCAAAAACAGAGTTGAGATATGAGGAATTGATCAAGGTAGGCCCTCCCAAATGCACCGATGATCCAAAACCACCATTATTACTTCATCTACATCTCCACTAAAATCAATATGTACCTATGTGGAAGAAACAATTTAAAAACCTCTACCTAAAATAAACTTTAACCCTTCATAGCTTTTGTATACAATATCCAAATGTTGCGTTCTTTGGTGCGTTGGAACCTCCTTTCACTTGCCAACAAGAAAATATGAAAATTTGACTAGTCTCACAATAATATCTAGGCGTAATAGCCAAAAGTGGTGGATTTGGGGTCCCCACTTTTTATGCCCTACTTTGGATCAGGGTGGATTGACCCCCTCGCTTGACCTTACTAGGGGTGCATGTAAAAAAAAATCCTATTTTGGGCCATTCTAGGGTATATTCTTGACCCCCTTGAACTAATTTGGGGTCTCTGATCGCAAAAATGAAATAAAATTTTGCAAAACAATTCATGTGCAAAAAATAAATAACTCCAGGGTTTGCCCGCAGGGCCGAGCGAGGGGGTCAGTTCACCCTGGCCCTACTTTGGGAGTCCCTCGCCGGATGTGACTGCCATGTCATCCAATTTGCAATTCTGGTCCAGTCAATGAGATGCAAGCTCTAGCCTGTGGTCCCCCTATAAAGTACAGGTCACATGACTGATAAGCACGCACATAATGGATCTGACATTATACTTCACAAATTCTATCCATTCCACTGGTGTGATCTTAACGTCCTTTCTGGAGCATATTCAAAGCACAGTTCAAGCCAATCTTTTTGACATGATAATTTGCTAATATTTTGACTGTTCTAATTTGATCCCCAAGTACCTTAAGCTTACCTGGGAGGGAAGGAAATTCCAACTAAGCTTATTAAGCTTAGCCAGCATGCTCCAGGTTTGGCTGCAAGTAACTTAAGTTGAGCTCACTGACCTTCAGTTATTTACTCTCATGTAGAAGGACCACATCATTGACATTTGGAGGGCAGCCAGAGCGATAGGGAGGAATACCCAGAAAACAAAAGAGAGGGGCAGGCTATTATTGACACTTTGACAGGATGACTGATATGGACGAATATATCATAACTGGAAGCCCAGTTTGCATTCAACTATGTAAGATATACATGGGCAGGGTCAGAGTCTCAGAGAATGTCTGGAATCCTTAACTTACTCTCTTTTGGCTCTTCCCCATATGATTTCTCTGACCTTTCACCTCCCATTTTCATAATCAGTCCAGTCAGTCACAATTATAATAAGGAAGTTAAGCTTACTGTATACAAGTTAAGGCAAGGCAAGGCAAAGGCTGAGTTAAGTTATTTCTAGAAAACCCAAACTGTAGATATTGAAAAACATTCTTGGATTTGGATCATGCACTCAGCATTTGGCTTCTACAGTGAGTGATAGGAGGGGTGGGTTTTTGACCACAACTTGGTTGTGAGTTACACCCTTAGTAAGTAAGCTTAAATTTGACCAATCCAAAGCAACTAGCTCACTCCAAGGCTTTGCATCTTTTAATTATACATATCATATCACTAGATGTTGAGCATATTCTTCATGCCTGTGTCATGGTGGACTTTCAGCTACATTAATTTCTAGTGACAGATTTTCAGCAATGAGAAAATGATAAATCATGGAAACTGGCTTTACCTCAGGAGGGAGGGAGGGACCAACGGGGAAGACAGGCAGGGGGTGACCCTCATCAGGTTATGGCCATCAGAGATGGAAGTGAACTTAACCCTTACCCCTACAAGGATGCTGCAGACATGAAGTGTTTAATGGATGACAAAGAATCTTTCTATGTAGAACAGAAATGTAAATTTTCATCCTTAAAATTTGTGTGAAAAAGAGAACTCTTGAAAAGTAATTTGATTTCTAATGAGTGTTCTTGGGTTTCTTTAACCCCTAAAGGATTGTGACTATGTTTTCACCAAAAACACTCCAAGACTGCCATTTCTAGTACAAGTATCAAATTTTGGAAAAAGAAACATTTTTGAACACATGTAACCGTAGGATCTTGTATTATGCTGACTTGAAAACATGTAGAAAAAAATTCAGAAATTAGTCCATTGCATGGATTGCAAGATATGAGCTTTCAAATTCACAAAAATTCTTTTTGGGCCCTACGAAAACAAGGCAGCTGCACTTCACAAGCTCACATTTGTATGAAAAAATGTCCAAAATGGTGTTGCTTCTTTGGATTCATTCTTCAAACCAAGTTGGCTACATGCTTGAAATTTTTTAGATCATTTGGAATTGTACAACATATAGGAAACAAATAGTAAATAGGAAGATGTAGAGAATGATTCAAAATACTAAATTGTTAAGAATTTAGTTATAGAATTGAAAAATGCCAATCCCAATGGTTGCAATGTTGTGATAAACAATCTACATCTCATGATTTTATTTTTTTCAAAAAATATTGAAAATTCAATAAAATAAAGAACTTCAAAGTTTATTTTAGAGTAGAGAATCCTTAATTGCCTGCAAACTAAAACTCCTCATAACTTTTGATTCATTGATCAAAATGGAATGATTTAAAGCTTTCCACATATAAATAGATCTAGAAAACCAATTTCAAATTTTTGTTTATTTGAATTTTTTTCCACACATTCTCATACTAGTTTGGTGTAAGATCCTATGGTTAGAGGAAATTGTCAACTTTTTATTATTTCTTTGGATGACCACACCTAAGTCTATAGGTTAGAAATTAACATTTTTCATCCAATTTTTTTTCCTAGAAGTTGCTCGAGTACATTTCTAATGAACAATATTTAAAATTCCCTCATGATTTTATTGACTTTTCTAAAGAAGAAGATGCTTAATCCATGGAGTAGTGTATCTTGGCCATTTCTTGCTATTTACTCTTGATGTGAATTTTAGACATAAAAATGATATTTTTAAAATTTTATTCCAACTAATTAACAAAATGAAACTTATCAACTCTTCTAGTTTCTACTCCAATTCAAAAATTTTAATATTTTATAGCAATGTGAACTTTGGACCTATAACCATGGTTTGTTGATTATTTAATTTTAGAATGACAAGGTAACTTTGGTTTAGACCATAATGTTATATTCTATAATATACATCTGCACAATGATATTTTCAGAATTGTATACTTGATATGAGTTTTCTTCATTTTATTCTCAAAAAATGCACATTAATTTGAAAATTTCCCTCCAAAATTTGAAAATTTCATGACTTTTAGACGTATGACTTCATCTCTGACAAATAAATATAATTTTTTTCATTCCTATCTAGTGGGCAAATGGCAGCAACCAGAGAGATGGACACTGAGTGAGGCTTGGAATCAGTAAAAACCTAAAAGGGTTAGAGTTACTGAAGAGATTTAAAAGTTACTGGTAGGGGGCCAGGGTGAATTGACCCCCTCAGGGCAAATCCTGAAATTTTTTAATTTGCAAGGCTTAATTTTTTCTTGAAATTCTGAATTCATATTTGCAATCAGAGGCCCAAAAGATGCAAAAATTACCAAAAAATTGGCACAACATAGGGGGCTTTTTTTCAAACCAAAGTTGACCGGGGCAATGAGGGGGCCAATTCTCCCTGCGCCTGGTAGGGCACTTATTAAAGTTAGGGAAGGGAGGATGCTTGATCGACTGCAAGCCAGCGTTCGTGCATGGAGAGCCGGCGCATGCAGAGCGCAGTGCGGTAGGGGCAGTCGGTGGGGGCGAAGGCGGTACGGGTCAAAAAGGGGGAAACGGGGACCACCAAGTTACACACGCAGCGGATGTTGTCAGGTGACGAAAAACATGGACAGATGCTTGCGTGGTCTGCGTGGGCAGGATGGATTTAACTTAATTATCCAGGGTGGGTACGTGGGTGGTGGGGGATTGATGATACGTAACTTCACTTGACTTCCGTCAGCTTAAGTGAAGCGATCTTGGGATCAAATCAGGCAGTGCCGGGGCGGAAAGGCGTGGCGGACTTGCGGTCCCTGTCATCAGCCGCATCAGCAACACTCACTTAAGTTGGGCTAACTTTAATAAGGTAATACGAGCTAAGCTAAGTTACCAGGAAGGGTGGCGGGCTGACAGACTGGGCCCGAGTATAAGAATCAGAAGTGCAGCTGTGTCACCCTCCCTCCTCTCGCGTTGCGTTGCCTGCGTTTGCGTTGTGTTGGTACGTGATTGCCGTCGCGTTTACTCCAGTCTCGGTACAGTAGCTCTCACTACTCCCGGCCTGGCTCCGGCCTCTCCCACCATCATCGTCGTATCAATCCAGGCCCTCGCTCGCTCGCTCGTTTCGTCCTTCCCTTTTCTAGCTCCCCCCCCTCTCTCTCTCTCACCTTCCTGTTCCAGATGGGGTGTTTGGCACGAGGCGACGTCTCCCATGGAGCGGACGAAGTGCACGCCAAGCTGCCGCCGCCGCAGCGCAACAGCTGCACGGATCTGATATGCACCGAGGAGCAATGGCAACAGCCGGTCATGCAGAAGCTCCTCATCACATCCGAGCTGCAAGACTCCGGCGTGCGTCTTTTCCAATTGCCCGCTGCCAATGCCTTCGGCCTTGCTTTTCGGTACCACTCACGGCGTCCTTCCTCCCTCCTCTACCTTCTTTGATTTCATTTTCCCCCGCCATCATCCATATATGCTGCTGTCACGGATCAGAATCAATTCAATGATTAAGTACGTGGTCTACGCAAGATTGAATGAGATTATTGCGGCCCTGTCGCTGGTCGTTCCTAATTAATTGGATGCTCTTCGACATCGTGGGTGCCATCGCCTCTTTTGACGATGTCGATAATCGCAGAACCTACGATGCGGAGGCCGGATCGGAGCGCCAAGCAGGCGTGGAGGATCTCTATCGCATCAATCACGAGCAGCAGACATTCACTTTTGTGAGTGCAAATAGTCTCATTTCTTTTTAGGAACTTTTAATTTCTAGAATGCACTATTGTTAAGCAGGGTGTCAGCAGTTATCCGAATTCAATACTTTTATCTGAAACCCGTGGCTAGCTAGCTGTTTCTTGGAATTAACGAGTGCAGCAATTCATATCTTCCTTTTCTGATTGTACAAATAAGGGTCATGACGGAGGGAGATATGGCATGCCCAGAAGTAACGTACGACCTCACTATGGCATGCTATAGCCGGCGTCCGGGTCCGCCAGTGCATGACGAGTGGAGCTGCGAGGTGATGTACTAATTAATTCCGAGGTGACTGGGTGACTAGGGTGGGGCATGGGTTAATTGATGTTGGGGAACGTGCAGGGGCAGGCGATGCGACAGAAGCACTTGCAGTTCAACAAAGCACAGATGAGCATCTGGGATTGCTGCGAGTTGCTCAACGAATGCGTGGACGACAGCGATCCCGACCTGGAGGAGCCGCAGATTCAGCACTTGTTGCAAACGGCGGAGGCCATCCGCCTGGACCACCCCGATGACGACTGGTTCCACCTCGTCGGACTCATTCACGGTTGATACACCTCCTCCCCTCGTCCTGGTCCTCGTCGACGTCCTCCTTCGCTGCTACTTCTGCGATCTATCTTTTAAATAACTAGACACCATTAATGGATGCAAGGGTAGACGTTGTGAATGGGATGAAGCTAGCTATTAGAGATTAATTACCTAGCTAACGGCCGGGGGAATGCAAGAGCAGCTTAAGTTCAAAGCTCGTTGGGCATGTGGAGCACATGTTGTAGAGGCGTTGTTCAGTTGGGTCTTAACTCGTTGTGATAGACTTTGACGTTGCATGACATTGGTGGCGACGGCAGATTTAGGCAAAGTGCTGCTGCACCCGCTGTTTGGAGCGGAGTCTCAATACGCAGTTGTTGGTAAAGATCACCTAACCTCTCCTTAACAATTACCACCTCAGACTCCCACCATGAATTATGAGTAAACGAACAATCAGAATGAAAATAGCATTGAATCGATATACGATGCAGCAAGTTGCTCTAAGAGTGTCTTATTTGAAAGACCGTGTAAGTTGAGACCAGTGCATTTGTCTTTGATCGACGCGAACGGCATGCACAAGTAAGTCTGGGTGTATAATTCTTCTTGTTGGATCGACGTGTCTCCTTCAGGTGATACTTTCCCAGTTGGGTGCGCTTTTGATCCTGCGGTTGTGCACGCCGAGGTATGAATCTGACCTATCACTGAGTTAATTCATTCGTAGCTCTAATTCTGAAATGGTTGCTTGAAGATTTAATTCTGTGATCCGAATTCAACATCTTTCTGAATTCGGAGTGCAAGGAACATAAATTAAAAATCCTGTATGGCGGAAAAATTAATGAATAGAGATCGAAGTCCTAGCCTCACAAGCAATCGATCCTGGAAGGACATGAATAGTATTTCTACTGCTGGCTAGGGCGAGAGAGCAGAGTACCGCATTGATCCATTGCTGACGAGCAGTGGGGATTTAATGACTCAATCTAATTTTGGTGGCAGTTGTTCCAAGAGAACCCAGACTCGCAAATCCCCGAATTCTCGACAAAGCTGGGCGTGTACAAAGAAAATTGCGGCCTGGACAACGTGGTAATGTCGTGGGGCCACGACGAGTACATGTACCAGGTGCCGTACATAGTAGCAGCATCTCTTCAGTCTTGAGTGCATTTGGTCTTTTTTCAGTGCACTCGATTGTTCATGGTTAGTTCATGGGCAAGATAGCTAATTATCATGGTTGCCACAATTAATTTCTATTCCTAATACTTATGAATCTATTTGGACTATGAATTAATTAATGCAGGTTATGAAGCACAACAATACCACACTCCCGTCGCAAGCGTTGTTTGTCATCCGCTACCACTCCTTTTATGGTGAGATGTCGTGATCCCATCGGGCTCACTGCAAGGCTTTATTGTCGAGTACCGTAGTCGTTGAGCAAGGCTGCAAGACTAGCTACTTATTGCTGCGATATAATTGTTGCTTTGCAGCGATGCACCAAGCGGGAGCATACAAACACCTCATGGACGAGTCGGACCATGAAAACTTTCGGTGGCTTCAAAAATTCAAGTAAATTATACTCCGTATCTCATACTAGTCTCCATACCTCAGTTGATGAAAGTAGAAGTCTGCAGGTGGTATTTATGCCAATGGATGCATGAGTGACACTAAACCCAGTGACGATAATTACATTTGTGTGGTGATGTGTGGATTTTATTGTCGCAGCAAGTATGATCTGTACTCCAAAAGCAAGGTGTATGTGGATGTCGAGGCAGTGAAGCCCTACTATCAATCTCTAATTCAAAAGGTAAGCTACAACTCAACTTCAATCCCCTCGGTGATTCATTCTCGCCTACCTCGCTAGCTAACAATTTTGTTTCACATATGCCTTCAAATGGCCCAGACTAGCTTCTCTGTCCAGTCTGTCCACATATGTCGACATTGTTAATTCTGCCGGTTAATTCACATCTATGGTCATATTCGTTACTTTGACAAATTTTAGTGTACCAAACTCTGAATTTTCAAGAGCTGAAAGTTAGAACTTTCAAGAGTTCAGATGAATTTTTTAGGTTCCCATCTGAAACTCTAAAGCTGAAATCATAGAGCTGAATCAAGAGCTGAAATCTAAGATGGGGACAGATCTAGTTCCAGACAGGCGTCCTTCAATTCCTGAAGGATAGCTCCTGTTCTTAGTGCAGAGCAGCAGGCACTTGTACATCTCTGTTGTGAGTTAACTGAACCATATACGGGTTATATTCGTTATAATGGTGTTTTCCGGAGCGCCAAATTGAGGTCATTGGAGTATCCACGGTTCTGAAAATTAGAATTAGTGTAGATCTCTGGCTTCCCTTTGGCAACTGAAACTGCGCCAAATTCACTAAAATGCGCCAATTGAGGGAATTTTGCTAAAATCCGCCATTGTAACTAATATGAGGCCTTCTAGCAAAGTGCCAATCTCTGGAAACTTTGCCAGAATTGCAAGTATGACCATGACAGCAGAAGTGTGTGCCAAACCAGCTTAACTTACAACGTCGTCTTTGTGTGGGTGTGCATATCTGCAGTATTTTCCGAAGGTGCTTCGCTGGTGAGATAACTGGCTGCAAGTAGAATCATGCTCTCAGCAAAGAAAAGAAACCGGCAGTTCGTAGTTATCAGCTTCTTGAATAATGCTGAATGACGCAACAGCATTCATAACCCATTGTGTACAACAACATTCAGCAGACTCCTCTTGAGAATACAACGTGGAGTCCTTCCAAATTGAATGATGCAGCAGATGCAGCAGCAGCTAGGTATTTATCTTCGTCATAATGAATCATGTCCAGACTCATCGTTCCGAAAGCAGCAGTAGTCTACATTGTATTATTTGCTGAATAATTCCATTCAGAAATTCACAGCAAGCCGACATTTAAGATGAGTTAGAAAAAAAGATTCAGGCTCAGCGTGATTTATTTCTCCGGAAGAGCTGGGTGGGTGGGGATCAAGATTAGTCTAGATCGGTTGATGATGTGGTGGCTCATCAATTCTAACTCCACAATTGGCCTGCTATATCATCCAAAGGTTTAGTGTCTTGAGAGTTCGGGATGCTGATTGATGTATGCTAATTGTGCTGAATTGTAAGCGGTACATACACAAAAGATGGGAGTGTAACTTTCACCCAACCATAGAAAGAGATATTGGGAGATTGTTCATGTCAATTGTATCTCCTTCACTCACCAAGCTAGATATGTCTTTCTATATCTTTCTATGTAGGCTGGGGACTCATTAGGAGTATTGTGCACTTCTTAATGGTGTAGCCTATTAAGTCCCATTAGATGGTTTTGAGACCATTAAAAGATTGCAAGTTTCAAAGATGTTCCCATAAGCCAACCTTTGTTGGTGTTGTGGTAACAAATTTGATGTGGTCTAGAGACTGCTACATTAGACAAGGAAATTATTGTACTTTCATATTAGCGTCAACATAGTTTAATTAAAAACGCAAGCCAATCTAAGGAATCCATTCACAATTCATTCAATCAATTACCTATTTATCATTTGATTGTCTACCTATCATCAAAGACTTTTTATGGCAAAATGAAGGATTGAATTCATTAACATTTTGTTAGATGGTGTGTGTGGAGAAGTTGTTTTTATAAAGAAATACATTGTCCTTCATGAATGCTCAAAGTGTATGGGATAATTTGAAGATGAGAGCTTGACCGCTCATTGTCAAAATTAACATAAGAATTTTATTCAAAGTAGAATTTCAGGTCTCATTTAGGCATAGTAGAATTTTTTTTCAAAACCTTTGAACTAAGTTAATGTGGTAAATCAAGCAAACTTTCATCTTCAAAAATTCATTTTAGATTTTAAGACTCCAATCAAAAGTTATGGATAAAATTCAAAGAGGGGTTAGAAGGGGCATTTTTTTGACATTTCAAACATCCTCTCTAGATTTTGTCCATAAATTTTTTCAATTTCTTTTTGGAGGCTCAAAATTACAAAAGGGGTTTTACAAGTGAAAGCTACATTGATTTTCCAAATTTTTTAGTCCAAAGTTATCTATTCTCCTCTACCTAAATGAGGTCTAACATTCTATTTTGAACACAATTACTACTTTTGACTTAACTATGAGCGGTTGAACTCCTTCTATTCTAATTTGTATATCATATCCTACATGGGTTGTCTTACCTACTATTATCTCACTTGTATAAAGAGCTTGTGAGTATGTATATATTCACAATTTACAAGCTTTTGAAGCTACGACTCAAAGTTACCGAATTTGTCTAAATTTTTTGAATGTAAAGTTGAATTCTTTAAAAGAAAATAACTTTAAAGTGTTGAAGTTTAATTAATTGGCGGTCTACGAACAACGTGACAAACTTGGGCTATCAACCCACCATATTTATCAACATTTTTGAGCAGTGCTCGTGAATTATCTATGAAGAATCTAGTAAGTGAGAACTTCTAGAATTTGTAATGAGATTGGGGATGGAAACTAAGCTAAAATAGTCTTCTGTCGGCCGTAGAATTCATCTAATGTATGGTACTTTATCCCCTAAAAGACCAAGTGTTCAAATTTTAAACAAAAGATGAATCCAACACATCCCAAACATGCAAAAATGTATTTTTCCATCCATCAATTTTTTTGAAGATTCTTGTGTTATAATAAAACTTTTAATAAGTAGTGGTGCTTGGACTAGTTCAATGACACATTACATTAAAAAGATTATTACAATAAAGGAGTGTCATTTGCATTCATGACATTTGTATGGGGCCAAGGCCAAGACTAGCAATCAATATTACTTTAGAGAGATTTATTGCTATTATCCATAGGGCCATCATGTTTAGAGGTCCAAAACTACTTCAAAAAATGTCCTATAACTTGTGCATTTTAGTCAATAAGTTGGAAATGGGTTGAAAATATATATTAAGAAATTTAACTAAAAAATCTTTCATATTCATTTAAAAAAAATTGTATAGTGGAAGGTGTTACTGAATGAAAGATATAACTAATATGCTAATAACTTTTGAAAGAATTTTAGAATTATTAATACAAGTAGTGAAAATGCTCTAGTGAACAATTAATATCTTTTATTTTTATTTTTATTCGAATTTTTTTCAAAATTGAGAGTAAAATACAACTTCATATGTTTTTTCTACCTTCATTGCCCACAAAATAAAACTCCTTGTAACTTTTACCTCATTATTTGGAATTCAATGGTTCAATTTTTTGGAGTAGGTATAAATCTATAAAATTCCAAAAAAATAATATTGTTTTAGAATTATTTTTTTTGTTGTACGGTTTGACAATCAAAAAAAACTTTTAACTTTTACAATACTTATCAAAATGATATGAAACAAAGTTTCACATGTAGATTATGATGAGAAGCATCCAACCTAAAAAATTCATGCAAAAATTGCAAATTACTCAAGAGAGTGAGACCAAATTCTCAAAAAGCCCAAAGTGGGCTTTTTGGTCCTTTAGAGGCTAAAAAATGTTGTTTATTAGAAGTCCTATTGTAGTTCTTAACCATTTGTATAATATAGCTTCTAGAGATTTTGATTTTCAAATATTATATAATTCAAAGGCTACTATTAAGAATTGCCTAAAAAATCAAAAAATCAACTTTTAAGCTCAAAAAATGATTCTTCAAAAATTGCTTGAATACGAAAAATCTTCAAAAATCATTACAATTAGAACTTAACATTTTGAAGTTAGAAGAAAAATAATTTTCAATATAAAAATCACAAATATTCAAACTACAATCAATTTTAGAAGAAAATTTTGGCTTCAAATATTATTGAAATATATAGGTTTGTATACTATGGAATGGTTGATTTAACCTTATGGATATTATCTACATATCATATTTTATAATTATTATTTTAGAATCATCATTAAATTATTATTCTAAGTTGTATTTTATAAGGTAGTTGCAAGATGGACTAATTGATTTTGTAGCATTTTAGTAGTTTTCAATTTTTCATTCTTTTGGGAGGAGGACTATAAAGTTAAAAAATAATTTTGGAAAATATAAAAATATGGAAAATGCATATATATTTAAGAAGAAGGTACCCTGAAAAGGAAAAAGAAAGAAAAATTCTCTAACTAAAGTAGGAGAATAAGAAAAGTGTAGAATCTCAAAAAAATAGATATATTGTAAAAAATAGGAAAAATAATTTATAAAGAAACTAAAAATTGTCTGTTTGTGAGATCTTGATGGTAATGAAATTTCACCAAAAGAATGATCTTGAAACCATCTTCAATGTTCAAAAGTGTGTATGTAAGGGAGGTTAGGAAGCCGTAGTTGTACAAAAGTGGAGGACGTAAAATAATATGTTTTAGATGTCCTTTTGTAGGATCATGCCCACCTATAGACCTACTGTGGAAATAGACCACAAAAATTTAAACTTTATATCATTAATTTTAGGTACTCTCTACTACTACACCCCCCCCCCCCCTAAACTTCAAAGTGTGACAAATTAAAAAAATTAATTTTTAAATATAAAATTATTTTCTAATTTAAAAAAATGAGGGATATAAATACAATGGAAACATCCATCTCTGATAAAAAATTTCAAGTTTATTGGTTTCATGCTTCAAAAGTTATTGCGCATGACAAGTCTGTCACACTACATATGACAAAAAGGACCAATTTTTCTTGCAATCACCCTACCATACATCTTCACAATTTTGGAAATCTCAAGTGGTGCACTTAGTGCATTTTAAAAACTACATTCAACATAATACAGATAGGATTTTATTTGTTTGAAATAAAATTTATAAAGGATTTACAAATAAATTAGGGAACATTCAAAGTAGACAAATCCATTATAATTAAGTAATGTAACTAGACTACAAATCTAGTCCATTAAAATTTTGTACATATAATTTAGGGGCTAAATATTTGAATCCTATATACTATATTTAATATAACCCGTATGTATAATTGGATCATAGCTAGGATGTGCTCCCTAATGCACACTTGTAGATGATGGAGTGTACGCATCATCAACTTGTGGGAGCCCTCAACAACTTATTCATGTTTTTAATTACTTGAACTTGTACTTCTAATGTGGTTTGTTTGTTTTGTGGTGTCCAAAATATTAACACTACATTTGGGAAATCTTACTTATAGCAAGAAGGGTTCAATTTTCTTATTAGTGAAAGTGTTACTTTTTTGTGTGTGACTTATATTATTTTCAAAAGAATATCATGTAACAAATCTATTGAAATGCATGTGTGATTATTCAAAGTGAACATTTCATTGGCCTTCCACAAAAGAAATCGCCATTACTCAATATAATCTTTTGCCACTTAGCAATTGGAGCCATTTGCAATGAGAAACTATAACAATGTGTGATGCACTGGATTTTCTTACATGTCACAAATTGTACTCCCCCAAAAAAACAAAAATATTCAAAATTTTATATTTTCCATTTGGATTTACCAATGGAATTGGGTGTTGTGGAAATAACTCCCTACTAGGCATGGGTTTAGCCTCTTGGCGAAATACCGTACTTGGTTAGATTTGGCACCTTGGTGCCAAAATAATTTAATTTTAGAATTTAAATAGTTTGGTAGCTTGCTTTGATTTTCTTGACTTTTGGCACTTTGCTCCTCCTCCTATTTCAACACCCCCAATTTTGGATTGATTTTTTCTATTCATATGTAAATGTGTTCCTTTTTCTAAATTTTCCCAAGAATATATTTTGGATCTTCATAATTGGCATCAGATTTTCATACTTGTACAATTTTTGCAATTTTAAACATGTTCCAAAATTTCCCTAAACATTTAGGGAACTGACCTACGTACGATACCGTAACTACGGTACATTCTGGGATCGCTGGTGGAGATGCTCCCGAAACCGCCATCACACTTTCCAATGGCCCTGCGCCTTAAAAGTGACGGGAGGAGAGGGTTCAGACTTCAGAGGGACGGAGAGAGCTCTGTCCTCGTCCTCGTCGTCTTTGTCTTTGGTGACGCAGTTCTTGGCACGAGCGCGGTCGCAGCAGTACCAGCAGCAATCCGCGCTTGGTGGTGCCCAATTTCCTCTCACGCCTATCGAAACTGGCCTGAGCTTAGTTCCCCTCGTTGCTTAATTACCGTCTCCTCTCTTCTCTGCTCTCGTCGTCATGGCTGGCGGATGGCCTGGCCCTGGCAGCCTGTCCTTCCGCCTCTCGCATTTGCTTGGCGCGGCTTCTCTCCCGGGGGGCTCCCCTCACGCTACTTCTGGCGATGCAGTGCTGGGCGAGGACGGTCGCCCTAGCAAGCCCCGAAAGTCAGCGCGCTTTCCTCTCAAGGCCGCGCTCACGGCCAGCGTCTTGGCCACCACGGGCGACACCGTGGCGCAGCTTTACGATCGCTACAAGAAGCGCAAGGCGGTCGAGGAGCAGTCGCCACAGGGAATGGTGGAAGGTGTAGGGGGCGCCTCTGCGCTTGTAAATCAGGTGATTGACTAGTTGGCTTCTTGGCTTGCCTAGTTTTCTTGCCAATTTCGATGGGTTCGGATGATTCCGTCACATGGCAAATGGCGCCAGTTTTAGGGTAGCACGTGCGAATGCCTTGTCCCATTACGCTCTCAAGGGTATTTTCGTGGTGCGAGGATGCGCG
Organism: Rhytidiadelphus loreus; assembly: GCA_947034895.1. Lineage (NCBI taxonomy): Eukaryota > Viridiplantae > Streptophyta > Bryopsida > Hypnales > Hylocomiaceae > Rhytidiadelphus > Rhytidiadelphus loreus. Next base: position 46,094,808 of record OX344761.1, on the reverse strand, counting down.
GATGGCGCTTAGATGATGCCGATCGATAGGCAGATGTCGTTGATTATCTTGATTTCCGGAGCTGGTTCGCGGTAAGGAACGTAGCGATGGGTGCTTTTCCCCCTTGGTACATTGCTGTCTAGCGTACTTCCGGAAGGTCCTGAATTTTATATTAGAAAGTGCCATTGCCAAGGTGGTGATTACAGTCAGAATGTCAAATTGAACAATACTTCCTCATTCTCATCTATTGTTGGAGGGGCGTGCGGGGCGTGAATGCGTTGGATTGTTGGATTTCGATACGTCATTTAAGAAGGCGTCTGCGTGTCCATATAGGTGTTGCCTTCTGTATCCTGCATTCCCCAGAAATATGATATGTGGTATGCGTGAAGGCTGCAGACGGCTTGACTCTTTGGGATTATGATTGGCAAAGATCGGCTCGTATGGCTAGTTATGGATTTTTGATCTACGGGCCATTGTCCCAGTTGTGGTATGAAGTTCTTGATCATTTCATGCCAGTGAAGAATCTGACGAACCTCTCGCTCAAGGTACTTATGATGTTTTCCCCGAAAGTGACTCCATCATTCTACTCATTCCAACTTTCGCATCCAGACTTCTACCTACTACCCTCGATCGCCATGGAGCACGTAGATTTAATATAAGCTCAGAGTCATGATGCTTTCCTATATGCTTGTCTATTAAGGGCACCTGAGTTCATTTTAATATGCTAGCCAGGAAAATTGAGATGTGTAACTAGCGTGTCTTTGCCATTTGATTCTAAGTGAAGGGTATCTGAGGTTGATCCGTAGCACTTGTAAGTCTGGTTGTCTTTCAGGTCTACAAGGTGCTCATATTTGAGATTTTGTGTTCACAGGTGGCTGCCAACCAGGTGATATTGGGACCCATTGTTATCACGCTTGTCTTTGCATGGAACAAACTTTGGGAAGGCCGTCTAGAGCAACTTCCTGAGCTTTACCGCACTCGTGCACTTCAGACTCTTTTGGATGGTGCGTATGTTCAAGTTTAAAGTACTTTACCCTCCAGTATGAACTGTTGCTACAAAAAAACCCGTCAGAAATACGTGTTATGCTTCGTGTATGTCATATTATGCTTAATATTTCCTTTTGTCTTCTCTGATCAGGTTGGAAGTTCTGGATACCAGCAAGTGTCCTCAATTTTGGGTATGTTCACACTCATTATTCATTCTTCGCTGGTGAAACTTGAGGGATTATAGTAGTCAAGATGCGACTTCTTGTTGCTGTGAAAAATAATCTTCCGCTAATGCATCAAATCGTATGTCTTGCAGTTTGATTCCCCTACAGGCTCGAGTGGCGTTCATGTCATCGTGTTCCATCTTTTGGAATTTTTATCTTTCAAATACCATGACTGCAGGCAAGGGGAATGCCTTACCTCGAAGCAAGTCAGAGTAGGCCATATTGCATCGTTTTTCCCCCACCACCGGAGGAACTTAAACTGTACCAGTGCCTGATTCTGTCTGCTGGACCAATTGAGTATTCTGGATCATCGCTGTGTTAAGTTCTAGAGTTGGGCTTTGTAGTATCAGGGAATGGACTAGTAATTTTCTAGCAGGCATCAATTTCCTGTCTACTAGAGGTTGGAGCGTGATGCTCATTGGCTCACCTGACCTATCAACAGTTCGAGGAATCCGCCTACTCTCTTAACTTGCAGTGAAGTTTGAAGAGTTTACAAGAGGTGACGTTTTTCGCTGATTCTTTTGGGCTTCGTTGGCTACCGGTAGCAACTTTATGATCGGGTTCTCTGGGTTTGGTGCCATGTTGTAGCTGTGGTGCCAGTTAATGAGTGGTGTATTTTGTGGGAATGCAAGTTCAAGCATCGAATTGTTTGTAATTTATGAAGAAAGGGTTATTTTTGCTTAACTAATTAACTTTTAATGTGTATTGAATGGGTAAGGTGAAGGCACCCAAAAGTGTCCGTGTACCTATTCCTGTACCTTAGATTGTCTCTTAATGTGTCCCTAGACGTTAGTTAATGTGTGCTTCAAATGCTTACCTTTGATTGCTGATGCATTTGAAGGACACATATTTAACTCTGATTTGCTGACTACTGATTTTTTACAGATTTTGATTTAGGGTTCACCTATGTGATAGTTTCAGTGGTCTAGGGAGCCAGCACTTTGAAACATCTTAGAAATTACATACGACATCCAAAAAATCTAATTTTTTTTTTGGAGATTCTTTGTCATTCATTGGCTAGAAAATGTCTTCAACATCATTTATGAATTAAGCTTGGAAGTTTCATTTTTTGGTTTTCAAACAATTTTGGTCTTAGACAACTTTAGCCTTTCATGTAAGAAGAAATTTCTACAATACTTTGGATGATGATGTCTATTTCATATCCTTCTTGACCTTCAAGGGTTAGGCCCCTATGCAATCTTATGTATTGTAGCCCCATTTCAATACTATAAACTATTTGAAATAAATTGAAACTCTTAAATGGAAGCTTATCTTTGAATTTGATAGAATTACAAATAATGCCATTGTATCTTTTGAGCATGTTGTGTTAAAAGATGATCTACCAATTAATTATTTCACTTTTGAAATAAGAGAATCAATTAATTGTGCTTGTGAAATACATTTTGTACCTTTGCATATTTATATCAATATGGGATATTAACACCATATCCTATATCAATATTTGTATTTGTACATCATACCATATGAACATATTGTATTTTATATATTGTATATTATATATCTATATCTATTCCATATTCATATGTTGTATATAATATTTTGCATAGTTTATTCCATAAATATTGTATTTAGTGTATCATATTCATATCGTGAACCCTAATCTTGAGGGTTAAGATTGTCTCTTAGGACAATGTGATTAAAAGATACATTTTTTCCCCCACTAATGCAGATCTATGATATTGGAAGGGGGCACATTTTTTTTTCTCATTTAGATCAATAATTGTGTTTTTTTTCTATGTGAAGGGGTGTGCTAATGGCCTTGGACAATGGCCTTGCTACTTTCAACCTTTCAATACATTGTGAAATGACATCCCAACCTTTATATTTAACAATGTTTTGTGGGTCTTTCTTATTTGTTGATCTATGTGTTTGTTGGTCACAAAAAATAGTTCTATGGGGAATTATTCTTTACAAGTTTCTTTTGAATGTCAAAAAATATTCAAGAATTTTTTTATTGATGTAGTATCTATGAATCAAAATGTAAGAATTGTAAATAGAAGATATTAAATTTTAAAGAATTTTCATTTTTGAAATGAAAATAATTAGAAACTAACCTACAACATTTCACTCACAAAATATTTCATTACACAACTAGTTGAATTACAAATCACATTTAAGTACAATCTGAATCATCTCCAAAATATTTTAAATTTATACTTCCAAATTGTTTCAACACAAATCACATTCTACTCCATCAATACACTAAACTCCAAATTCGCTTCCATAGCATCTCATCCAATTAGCACTCAAAATCTTAACACCCATTTGCACAACTACAACGACACACACAATAGCTACACAAGAAAACACAGCCAATTCAGGCTGAGACTCTACTTGCACTCAGCAGTAATGGGCCCTAAAACCAATTTGAAAGAAGGCTAAATAGCCACTACACACCTGTTCAAATTCAACTTGGAACCGACTTCCACAACCCTTTTGCATCCCATTCACATGACAACTCCAATTGGACCTCACCAACTACTAACTAGGACTTTAATTTCCAATTAGTTCACACTCATCCTAATTTAGTAACCTAGTTTGCATCTAACTAGATAAAACATCCAATTTACACTTCAAAATTGCGAATTGGACACTATTGAAATTACAAGACAAATAGTGCACATCCTAGTTCTTTGTTTTTTTGCTATTGAAAGGGGAAGAAACCCCCGTTTCCTCCCACTATATGATTAACGTTAATGTAAATCATTGGCATATAAAAATGTGCACAATATCCAATCCTATCAAATGGTGAACCCAACACCAAGCATTTGAGTGGCATTGGAGCTATAGGAGCTATAGAATTGCAAATCATAAATTCATATTTCAAGCCTCAAGAAAGGCCGATGCACACTGTGGCTTGCCTCCAAATTCATGCACCAACTTAGACCACCTTGTAATCTGAATCTTATTACTTGGAGCTCTTGGGATATTTCCCTCAAGAAAAGAGAAGGGAAATCAGTTGGAAAAGAAAATGAACAAATACATCTGCAACTGCTGCCAAATAGTGTACACGTTGAATCCTTTTGAAATAATTGACAAAAAGTAAAGCAAATGCTCAACACCTGGTAACTAAATGAAAGCTTGCAATCTTCAAATTGAGCAATCATGAAACAGTTTCGGAACAACAAACCCACCAGAGATGAACACATTCATATTGCTTATTGACACCTAACCATTGCAAGATAAAATATTACAATTAACCCTTAAAGGATGAGCATGTCACCATGGAAATCAATTGTTGGATACTGTGTGAATTGTTGAAAAAATGAAAAAGCACTCATTAGAAGACAAACTACTATAGAAGACATTCCCTTTTAACAAAAAATTTGGAGGATGAATAGTTGCACTTCTATCTTATATGGAGAGATTCTTTGTCATTCATCAGCTAAAAAATGTCCTCCATGTTATTTATGGGTTGACCTGACGCTCCAACATCCAAAAAGTGGACAATGAATAGAGTTGACCATTCACAGAAGACAAAGACAAAGGACATTTCATTCATCTATTTTTTTAGAGTTGGGACATGGGTTTGGGCTAGATTCATGGTGCTTGCGATGGCATTGTCTGGTGACTACAATTGGAAGAGAGAAGTGCTTGCAATGAAACATGTGAAGTTCTGAAGAAAATTTGGATGTGCCCAAGTTGAGGGGAGTGCAGGAATGACCTACCGGCAGAAATTTACACTAGGGCTGGTCTAGGTCATAGGTCTTAATTGTTAATTAAAAAAATCAGGACCTGATTACAAAATTCGTAGATGAGGACAAGCATTATCAAAGAGAACGTCAATAATGAAGAGTAACTTCTTTTTAGTACCACATATCCGAAAACCACAAATATGTAGATGATGACAGAACGCTTAAATCACACTGGTAACATGAGACAACTATTCAAATACTTCTCTCAACGTAGCCTCCAACAGCAACTGCTATTGTATTCGACATGGGGGCAGTTCTACAACCTGGTCTTCTCATTGAAAAAATGACTTATCGTTCGTGGTTCCGAAAGGATTACCCATTGCAAGCTCCACAGTACTGCATATGTTCGAGTACTTTCACTGCATTTTGCACGGTGCCATTCCTCAGCCGATGCTCTTCGCACAGCAGTCTTTCCAGGATTTTTCCAAGTTTCTTTTTCGATCAAGCTGCCACCTGAATTTGTAATGAACTTACCACCTGCCCGTCCCGGTCAACGCTCCGTTTCTCCCGATCAAACCTCAAGATCTTGACATCAACAATCGTCTTTTTCAATCTCTTCATTATCCAAGAACATTGGTGATGACGCTCGAGATCCTACGGCTACTGCTTCCATCGCCAGCAACAATTTCCGAACACTACTCTCCAAAATTTCTGCACTGTTTACACAACTTCCCACTTCTCCAATGGATCCAGTCGCTCCAGGGTTAACACCAAGAAATGCATGAGCCTGAAAACTTTCAGAACCACTAGATTCACAAGTTTCACCTACTACTTCCTCGCTCTAATCCCTCTCACCACCAATCTTCTTTCTTTCAGATCCGCGCTCTTTGCGATCATGATCTCGACTCCGTTCTTTCCGTGAACTCCTCCCGTCGCGATCCTCCTTGCGACGTCCTTCATCAGCGTCGTCACTATCATCCCTTTGCGATCTCCTCTCGGCGCGATCCTTCCTGCGATGTCCCTCATCGGCGTCGTCACTACCGTCCCTTCGTGATCTTCTCTCGTCACGATCCTTCTTGTGACGTCCTGCATCAGCGTCTTCACCATCATCCTTTCGCGACCTTCCCTCGTCACGATCCTTCCTGCGATGTCCCTCATCGGCTCCATCGCTGGCATCCCTCCTCGATCGTTTGTTCTCATCCTTCTTTTCTCTAAGATCTTCAAAACCACCATCTTCGATAGCCCGTTTCTTCTCTCTTCTCCTCTCCGGGAGGTCCTTACGGTGTCGACTCCTGCTGTGTTTGTGGCCAGGATCAGTTTCTTCATTACTAGACGGGTCAACATCCGATGAACCCCTCGTCCGTCGAGAACTGTGACGATGACTTGAACTCTTCTTATTTTCGGAACGCCTATGCTTCCGGCGCCTCTTCTTTTCCCGTGAATCGTCTGAGCTCTCATCGCTCGGTTCGGACGAAAAATGCCTCCTCTTCTTCAAACTTTTCGACTTTCTTGATGAAGATTTTGATTTCTTGGATTCCGGCCTTTTCCGGTCAAGTGCAGAGGTCTTCCCTGCCTTCTTACTTCTTCCCAACCTTGCCAGGGCTCTTTCCATCTCCGAGTCCTCGTCACTATCAGATATTTCCGACTCTTCCGAAGACGAAGATGCTGCAATCAGATTGCTGGCCCCTTCAAACTTCGCACCAGTTCTTTCCCTCTCAAGAGCTGCAACTGCTGCCGCTGCTGCTTCCTCTTTTGCAGTAAGAAAATTTCTGCACTGAAAAGTAAGGTGACCTACTCGTCCACACTTTTGGCAAGAGCCTCGTGCCTCGTCTGCATTCGATCCCGTCAGACGAGCCAACGCCAGAAGACCTGTAAAAAAACAGAGACGCATACCGTAAAGCTCCGCAAGTCAATATATTGATGACACCGACATCGAGTTAGAAACTAACATCGCCAAGCCCTGGGATGAATGGAGGTGGCGTTGATTTCTAACCCCTTTCAAGCGTGCAAGTAAGGACATTGGTAGATAACCAGGGGACAAAATTATTGTTAAGTTCGGGTCTGAACATTTAACTTCAGGCTTAAGAATGCAGCAAAAAAAGTACTAGCAAGGACAAAATTAGAAGTTAGAGGGAGTTGGACGCAGCAGGGGGTGTACAGGTAGCTGGATTAATGCCGCGACCCCAAGAGGATCAATTCTACGTTTCTCGAAGTTCACCCCATCTCCCTTGCTACCACCCTGTAATCAATATTAGAACAAACATTCTATGCACACAGCCTCTGAAAGAACAGGGTCGTAAAGTATGATTTCTAACCTTGGAAAGAATCATATGCATTTTGTTCATCGGTAGCAGTTGCACCGCCTCCAGCGGCAGGATCTGGTGCGCTCCGGTCATCCTGACGCTGTACTTTGTCCGGTGCATAAGGATCGTACCCAATAGCACTCTGCCAGATACCGTGAGTCTGAAGAGCTGCACTTGAATGAACCCGATTGTTTGCGGGCATCCGCACCCGGCCTGCCGTAGCCGGCATCTTGCTCCTTTCGAAACTTAGCTAACCCACTGGGTTCAACAAAGCCACAGATGCCGCACATATATACTCAGAACTGTCAAACCCTACTCTCAAACCCTATACAGAACAACACTTTCCTTATTGCAGGGTATGTCAATAAAAAAAACTGTACAACAATCCTTACAAAACCCCACTCAAACCCTAATCAAACCCTAACGACTATGCGGGCAGAGCAAGCTTCACGTAGGCCCGCGCACATGAACAAGAAACGAGCCTGCGTATTATATCCGCCCCCGAAACTGCCGGCTTCGCCTTGTCCCAGTCCTCACACAGACCTCACCGCTCCAGCCGCAACACCCGCGCGGCGTCGTCCCAAATGGTCCGTCCGCCTCAACTTCCACCGAGCTGGCTCAGCACGATTCACCCGTCGAAAGAAAAGGCTCCCTCAGAAGCAGTCGATACCATCAGTCCATTCTGGAAGGAAGCCATGTACGGTGTACCAAAAGAGCCATGCTTTGCATCTCGACCACCAGCGCGGGTCACCTGCGCTCAAGGGCGGCCCACCCATGCTGTAGGCCGCCCTCGGCACTAAGTCTCGGCCTAACGCAGGGAAGGCCATGCCTGCCCAGCCAAAAAATATAAAAGGAGCCCCCTGTATTGAACCGATTTTTCGGAATTTATGCACTCTTTGAAGTAATTCGGGGCCTCTGATTGCAAATATGAGTTCAGAATTTCAAAAAAAAATTGTGTAAAAAATAAAAAATTTCAGTGTTTCCTATGGGCAGGGGCAGTTCAAAATTTCAGGCGTTAGGCCGAGAACTAACGGGGACTTAGTGCCAAGGGTAGGCCGGGGTACCTGCGGTTGAATGGCATGTCACCCATAGTCATGCACGGGGTACCGCCAGGACCTACTCTAAGATAAAAAGGCAAAAAGAGAGGAAGAAGGAAAAAGGGAAAAAGAGAGAGCAAAAGAAAATTGAGCTTTTTAATCAATTAAAAGCAAAAGTTTAACATCAATACCTTAAAAAGAGAGTTTGACCTTTTAATTCATTATAATTAATTTTGCATGGTAACTCTTCAACTACCTCCCTAATATTTAAGGTATAACTTAGGACCTTTTGAAGTGAAGATTTGCAACCTTTATTCACTTATGTACGCAAAGTAAAAGTTGAATAAAAGTAAAAATAAAAAGACAATGGTAACATTTGTACTAGTTTGTTTTGTATGTAATTGTATGTAATGTTGAGATATCCCGGATTGTGCGCTTACCAGTCATTCTCTTTATAACATTGGAGAGCTTAACTTGACAAGGGTTGTTCTAAAGTCGTATCATTGCTTTTGAATGCTTGATGACATCATATATTGAAGTAAATCATGAAAAATAAAATATAGGAGTTTTTGTTGTCATTTTTGGCATTGCCAAAAAGTTCTCAATGAATATAAATGCACCAAAATTATTTTGCATTTTTGTTTCTATAAATTATAGGTTTTCAATTGAATTTTGTTTCTATAAATTATATTTAATTAAAGATGAATTATTATAAATATTAAAAATTAAAAGAATATATAGGTAAATCACAGAAAATACTTGGACAAATGCACAATGCCACACAAGTTGTTTATAAGTCAAACCATACAAAATTACATCGATCTTAAATTAAAAAAAGATAATAACAAAAAAATATTTGTATTTAAGAAGAAACAAAAGTTTTAAATTGAATTCATAAATTATTTTCATATTCTCTAAATAATTAAATAAATCTTTAACATGATTTAGAAATATAAAAATTAAATATTCTTAAACAATGTTCAGTGCACCATATATATTTTAGTTTAATGGTAAATGTTTTTATTTAATAATAATTTTTTAATTAGGATATTTGCAAATAAGAAAAAAATATTAAATCATTTATCGTTATTGAAGAAAAAAATATCAATAGTGATTAATTGATCATAAACTCTATATAGTAAATGAAATTAGTGAAGTGAAAATAAATGAAATCACATAGTGAAGTGAAGGAAATACAAAATGATTGCAATAAAAGTTGTCATTTTATTTCTACAAAAGAAAGCATGTGTTCTAATAGGAACATACATAAATGAAAATCAATGCTTCATAAGAAACATCAATATGACAACTAAATTCTCTAAATTAACATAGTTTTACATGTATGATAAATCTATCTATTAAATGAAATACACAAAATTCTAACATAAATGCATATAATATCTACTTCATTTTCTGTTTTCCTCTTTTGTCTTCATCTTTTCTTTTCTTTTCAATTGAAATAGATCTTGGATAAGGAAATTAGAATTTCCAAGGCAATTTTCTACTTGACAATAATATTTCCATCATATTGCAAACTTTTCCCAATCAATTGTAGTACAATTTTTTGGTTTGATATATATTTTTTCATTCTGAGGATGCAATAAATATAAAAACAATTGTGTCTCTTTTTCAGAATATGGAGTGCCTTTTGCTATAGATGGTATAATTGCCGAATCAATGTTATGAAGACTTGGAAGTTCACTACAAAGTGGAGGCTCATATGTAGATACTGATCTTGGTACTTGTAAAGAATTTGAATCAACCAAAGGCAATGATGTTGGTAAATTTGCTATGATTTCAAGTTCATCTTGTGTCTCGACTTCTTCTATGATATCTTCATAAATAATATCACCTACAACATCAAAATTAGAAGATGGTAGGATTGAAGTTGAGTTTGCAAATACTTATACTGTCTTCTAAGTTGTTCATGTGAACATGTATAAAATCCCAGAATACCTTTAGATGCTAAAGCATTCCATTAGGACATTATAGAAAGTTTCCAATGGAACTAATTTTGAGATAGTTTTCTTATCTTCTACCATAGCCAATAGTGCTTCATCTAGTGATAATGTAAAGTATTGTAAAGTTAGAAGTAGAATATTTGTCGCAAATGGAATACTAATAATATCAAAGTTGTAGACATTTTCTTCTTCATGAGTGACATGTGATGCACCAATATCTTGCACAACTTGCGCTTTTTGTCTAAGATATGAAGTTGTTGTATGAAGGGTGCTGATGATACTTGAAGTTTGTATTGTAGTTTGAAATGTAGTTTGGAATTGTACTATTGCAACCATATCAAGTAATTGTTGTTTTAAACTTTGCAAAGGTTTAGGACGCAAATAGGTCTTGAAAGAGAAGTCACTTTCTCGAATGGTAGAAATGCATACATTCCAAATTTGAAAGAATGCATTATAATTGAAATCTTGTAGTGAAAAATCTTTCAAGTTAGAAAGTCGTTCTTCTGTAAAACAATGCATAGCAATAAATCGCAAAACTCGTTGCTCTAAAGGATTAAACATAGGCAATAGGCCCATGATTGAATCCCATAGTGCAAAGCTATCAAAGGCACTAAATCTGTGATTGCCAAGTGTATTAAAAGAACCTAACCTTTTCTTGTGACTTGATGCTAAGCCTTGAACATGAACATCTACAATCCTTTGTCTCTTCAATGGATTTCCAATATTTTTTTGAACTGTTCTAGGAGTAATACGATCTTCTTCATTTGATGCAATGTGATGGATATTCAAGTCTAAATTTCCATCACAAACTTGTTGTATACACTATAACAAAACATGGTAAAAGAAACTGCACTCAAAATTTGAGAGTAGTTTGTTTTGCCTTGATTTTGTGCAAGCCCACTACGCATGGTCAACTTCTTTTCCAATTTTCAACTGCAATTTTAAGAATCTTGGGGCTTGTGATATACCTTTAGAAATGTATTTTTAAGACATTTTCAGTAGTATATCACGCGCCTTGAGAATCTAAAAATTGCAGACAAAAATTGCAAAAGAAGTTGACTATGGGCGTAGTGGGCTTGCACCAAATCATGGCAAAACAAACTACTCTCAAATTTTGAGTGCAGTTTCTTTTACCATGTTTTGTTATAGTGTACACAACAAGTTTGTGATGGAAATTTAGACTTGAATAGCCATCACATTACATCAAATGAAGAAGTTCATGTTTCTCCTAGAACGGTCCAAAAAAATATTAGAAATCCATTGAAGAGACAAAAGATTGCAGATGTTCATATTCAAGGCTTAGAATCAAATCGCAAGAAAAAATTAGGTTCTTTGAATATACTTGGAAATCACAGATTCAACGCCTTTGATAGCCTTGCACTATGGGATTTAGTCATAGGCCTACTGCCTATGTTTAATCCTTTACAGTGGCGAGTTTTGCAATTTATTGCTATGCATTGTTTTATAGAAGAACCACTTTCTAATTTCACTACAAGAAACCTTTGTTGGTGGTGACGTTAAGACAAAACAGGTGGTGTTATGAAGAATATGGATGCTTTTGAGATTTTGAGTACACAAAAGTCATTTTGCTTGAGATGTTACTTGTGACATAGGGATTCAAGAGTTACAATGTTAGGGTGGTGCAAGCGACATCAATGTTCAACGAGTCATCAACAACAATATTGTTACATTCTTCTCAGACATTTTGGAAAAACATCTCATAGCCCAGTCACTATAAACTCCGAAATGTTGAAACCAAAATTCAGAATTTTGCTAACTGGACTAAAGGAAAAGGTTGCCCGAATTTGAAAAAAATTAACTTTTGAACCTAGCAAAGATCTACGTTTTTCAATAGATTGAGATGTTCAATCATGTTTTTTTGGGACGTCAGTCCAATCGTTTTGGGATGCTCTTCCTTGCATTTTCAGATTAGCCAACTTCTAAGGATTTTTTCATCTTGAATTATAAAAAATGCTATACCTATTTAACCCCCAAGGGACCAATTGTCTGTTACAGGGGCAAATGGGATTTAGAACAACTATTGAACTACGTATGGACTTTTTTTTCCTCTTGTTTATTTGAAACCTTTCTGAAGACCAAAAAAATTGATTTACTTTGTGGGAATATAAAGTTCACAACAATCCGTACCTTGAAAAAAAAAATAATGCTCAATTGAACTAAAAAGAAGGGAAAGCACGTAACAAAACAAAATTTGTATGAATCTTCTTTATTTCCCTAATACCTTATATTTTTGTCTATATATATATCAAACGCTTTGATTATTTTCATTTGAATTTGTTCTAGAAATTAAATGTTATGGACAATCTTAATATGCAAAGGTATCGTGATTTTTATATAAAAATTTACTGTTGACCAAAATGAAGTTCCGAGAAATCTTCAAAATCAAAAGGTCCACTTTGTGCACACTACCTGTTAGAAAAATCCCAAGGTTGGGATTATTGTATTTTCATAATATCTTAGATATATTTAAAAAAGTGATTTTTCCTTCTACCTCATACATACTTATACTCTACAAGCCCTAAGTGAAATAAAATATATTTTTTACACTCACTTCATTATCAGTGTTCAAGGAAAAAACATGTGTTATTATTTCACATGAATTGATTCTCGCCTTTTTCTAGTAATTCTATCGTAAAACATTTTTGCAATGGTACAATCATTCAGTTCAGCTATTCATGGATGTCATACTGGATATTATTCATGACCACAAGATTTGTTCCTCATAACATGCACATATATAGTATGGAAACTATCATTCATTGATTCAATGTGGCATCGGAATAGAAGTTTTATTCAACGACAAAAGCATTTTTCCATGCACCTATTTCCATATTTTATTAAATTGTTATCGACCTTCAATTTTAGAATCAACTAGATTGTCATTACAAGCTACTTTCGTTTTACATGAAGTGCATGTGCATGCGTCCAATGTGTTTCTTCATGTCACACATCATAGGCAGCTTATAGAGTTCCTTATAGTGATTTTTGAAACATAGAGCAAACAACCTGCACATCCCACAACAACACCATGAGAAAACAAAATGAAGAAACTAAAGCTTATATGTGAAATGAAATAATTCAACAATTTTGAGATTGAATAATAGGACTCACCTCATCACATTACAAAGGTTACTTAGACATTTAGGCATGCTCATTTGGAGATAGGACTTGCCTATCTACCTTACATACCTAGATTTTGGGTTGACATTTACTTTGAAGAATACGTTGTAATTGATGCAACTCTACAACACTCAATGAACCAAGTGAACTAATTTGGAGGTTCTCTAGGACTTTAACGTTAAGTTCCCACGACTTTGTGAAAACATCAACGTTCTTGTGAAATGCCCACAAAACACACTTCACCTTCCTAGACAAAGAAAACTCCACAACAGCCACTTTCACTTCAAATGCTATGAGTTTCAACGCTGCATACTATAGTGTGTGGATCTTGCATATATACAAGTTACATTCAAAACACATGCCAAAGCAAGTAGCAAACGCAACAATGCACTTTGATTGACATGACACCAATCAAAACAACCCACTCATAGTGGGTCTCACAAAAAAAGTCCAAGACAAACTAAATAGCAAAACCAAAATTTGAAGCTTATTCCCCCAAACATTCCACCCTAATTCCCACAATTTGCCCAACCCCAACCCCAATACCACATGCATTATAAACACCCTAGCACAACCCACATTTACTTTCATTCACAATTTCAAACACACCTTCTACCATTTTGAGAACTTGTTGCAAAATTCCTTCAAGCATTCACAAAACGAACCGAAGCAACAATCCATCGTAGCATGCCAAACCCAAAACCTAAATCCTAACTTGTCAAAAATGTGGAATCCAAGTTGAAGTGAATCTCAACGACATCCACAATTAGTTCATCTATTACTTGTCATCTATTGTTACTAAGATTTCTTGTCCCTACAATATATAAGATCTAGCCCCTTACATCCTAAAGTCAAACTTATTATTGTTTTAAAAAGTTCATATTCAACTAGAGGGCCTTTTGGGCATGGATACTTTAGGAAAAAAAATAGATAAAATTGTGTATTATCCCCTATCCTTCATTATTTATAACTTCAAATATCCCACATTAGAGGAGTTTTCGGACCCTTGGAGGGCCGTTTCAAGAAGCTGCGGGGGAACTGTCCCCCTGCAATTTTCGGGGAACGGCTGTTCCCGATAAAAAAATTTCAAAAAAAAAAAAAAAAAAAAATTTACTCTTGAAATGCAAAAAAACAGAAAAAAAAAATTATTTTTTTCCGACATGGAAGTTGCCATTCCACGTCTGCAAGCTGCTTCGGCCCCCTGCGAACCAGTTCCCGTAGTCTGGGAACTTACAGCCCTCCGGGGGGCTGAAATCTCCTCTAAAGTTTCAAGACAAAGTAATTTATTTCTAAAAATTGTCTAAAGTTTAGAATAAGGTAATTAAAGATCACCCTTTAGTTGATTGCATGTTATAATTAAAAAATTGGGAATGCCCCCTTAAGTCTCCCATCCAATATTGCCAATCGCAACCACCAAGTTCAGTTTCAAAAGGACCTAATTGAGAACTATTGCACGAGGTTCTCAAATATATAAGGCCCTTTGAAGGCCTCATTACTTTCCGAATGATTAATTTTTGTAACCAGTAATTATTCCTATTTTAATCATAAATATTATTAGCATAAAAATGAAAAAATAAAAAAAGATGCTATAGGAATGTTGTTTTAATGAACCATAATTTATTATAAATTCACCTCTTAAACCATTATTTATTTTGTACATAAGCAATGCACTAACTTATTAGAATAAAGATTTTTTTTTTTTTTATGGATTACTGGAATTATCTTTTAAATCTACCAAACAAATTTAGTTTTCACAAGAATATTGCTATCTAGATTGCTTCGATGACTTTCATAATTCATAAGAAGAAGAAGAAAGGAAGAATGTGAAGCATGTTATGTTCTCTATCTTTTTCAAGATGTAAATACAAGGTTCCAAAAATCTAGGAATAAGGTGTGATGAGAAGTTGTATTAATATTTGGCATGAAACGACATAAGTTGTTTACCTTTCTGATTAGTCCATAAAATATTTATTTTTTTAAATTCATTTTTTTTCATTCTTGATTTATCTTCATGCATTCATTTTCTTCACAATGGTTTTAATCGTGTATTTGAGGCTTATAAGTCCTATTCATCTTAAATTGTAGCTATCACAAATCATCATTTTGATTTTGATTTACATGCATGGGATTCGTCAAATAGACAAGTTGTGGTATGCAAATTAAAATAAAAAATTTCTATATTGTTTGAATACAATAATTTGCTAAAATGGAACTTGCCTTATTTGTCATATCTTATGAGTTATGACAATACTAGTAATTGTTATTCTCCATATATCATATATAGTGTTTAATTTTAGAAAATTGAAGGATAGGTGATGGATCACAATTATTGCACTTATAGTAAGTAACTTAGCAAATATCACATTTTAGAAAATGTTATTTGAATTGCATTTGTTATAAGGAAATTCATTTTGCAAGGATAAGAATTTAGAATTTTTTCAATTACAGTCTTTGAAAATAATTATTCAATAATTCTTAATAGGTTTTTGGCAATAAAAACGATAGTTCTCAATTGGTTTGAATGGGCCAGAAAAAATGGGAACATACAAATAAAATTATTTTGTTTTTCCATTCCAAAACCCTAATCCAAATTTAAGATTAAATTTGAAAAATAAAGTCTTAATTTGGATAATCTTGAGTTCAATAAAGCTGAGATTTTATTTGAGACAATGACAATGAAAACTAGGAGAAGAATGTTGCAAGGACAATGTAGTGTATGTTGTAAAAAATTATGTGCGGATCATAGGCTATCCAATGTAGCTCAAAATGACCAAAAATGTATCATTTGTCAAGTACTAAGACAAAGAAAAAAAAATGCAAACAATAGTAGAGAATATGTGAAAGGGAGAGCATATGTGAGGCAAAGGATGCATCAACAAAGATCTATGCAAAACATTCAACGTAAGAAGAAGCAAAGAGTGAAACAACAACAAATACACCTTAACAAAGCTCAAGCACCTAGGAGGTGTAGGTGTAGATTGAAGAAATGCAATTTTTTCAATTTGTCGAATATATTCATTTTGAAAATTGACCTTGCTTGATTCTATGTAATATTTTGTATAACTATAGCTAAAATTTCACTATTATGGTGAAAATCTATTATATTAGCAACACTAATTATATTTTGTGGCATTTGTTATGTTATAAAGAATACGAAGGAATCCTCCAGAAGGAATTCTATTGGGTGTAGGCAATCCTCTTCTTGATGTCTCTGCTATTGTCGACAAAGCATATCTTGATAAGTATATCCACCCTCTTCACCATTTTTTAGTCCTTTTTACATTATTTTGCATCTCTTTTATCTACTATTATATCAAATGTTTGATTTGCTCAAATCTAAGATGTGTTGATTCCCTTAAGAAACTTCATTGGTACATTAATTTTCAAATAATCCCATTATTGTCTAACTGAAATGAATTGTTGTATTACTCTATATATTTTAATGACAAACATCTTTTTTAGGATCTTCAGAAAAAAATTAATTATAAAATATCCATTGAACAATAATGACATAATATTGGTTCTAAAACAATTATTGTTCTTAGGTATGGATTGAATTTGAATAATGCTATTTTGGCTGAAGAAAATCATATGAATATGTAAGCAAAATACTTTATAAAATGGTTTTGCCCAACTTGTAAGTTATATTTTAAGAAAGTAAGATACAATTTCATACAAGTTGTCTTGTAAGTTATATCATTATTGTGCTTCCAACAAGTCCATGTATTCAAAGCTAACTTCAATTCAAATTTTTAAACATCTTTTACAATTTTTTGTAATGTGATAAATATTGCAAATTATGGGATTATTTTAATAAAATATTTGACCTTCATACAATTCCAATTGCAACAAAATGAGCAACTTTGCAATTGCAAATCTAATGCTTTTTTAAATTTGAAATTTAGGTATAAAGAATTGGCTCAAAGGCCAAATACAACATATATGCCAGGAGGTATAGCACAACACTTAATTGCAATTTTAAATCTTGCTTTTGTACTTTGTTTTTTTTCTTTATCAATAAAATATTTCAACTTTAATTATGAAATCATATACATTTTTCAAATACTTAGTATTTACTGTGAATCTCAAAAGAATATTGGTTTGAACAGGTGCAACTCAAAACACAATTAGGATTGCACAGGTATACAACTATTTCAACAATGTCAATATGGATATTTCATACATGAACTTCAAAACACAAATTTATAGTAAATATTGTATGTCAACATTTTATGTTGTATATTTTAACTTGATATTGCAATCAACTATAAGTTTTGATATTTAACCTCTAAACTTTCAAAGGCCTTCTCTTCATTAAAAAACACTTAAAATTGCCATTTCTATTTCAAAGAGAAAAAAAAAATTTAACTATTTTTTTTATAAATTTAACTACAAGATCTTGCACTAGATTTGAGAATGTATAGAAGAAAATTTCAAAAACTTTGACTACATAGATTGCAAGATATTTGTATTTATTTGAGAACACAATTATTTTGTTCCTTAAATGACAAAATTCAATTTAAATTATACATCTTATGCTAAAAAATTGAGTATTTTAAGAAATTCAAAAAATGCTTGATTTTCATTATTAAGGAAATTAATAAGTAGAAGTAGTTACAAGATAGAAAGAAAAATTAAATTATTAATAGTTCTAAGATGGAATTGAAACACACTAATCTCAATAGCAAGATTGTTTTAGAAAAAAAATTCAATTATGTGGATATGTTTTGTTTTTTAGATTGTGCAAATTCAGTTCAAAAACAAATTCAATTAGATTTTTTTTTAGGAAGATGCAATGATTGCTTGCAAAACAAGACTCTTCATATTTCATGACTAGTCCAAATAGAATGAACCAAATATTTCCGTAAAGACAAAAATAGTTTCTATACAAAACAAAATTTTAAAAATCTTATTTTGATGTTTTTTGACATTTTTTTATATTGTTGAATAAACTCTTTTTTGAACTTAGGTTAGCATAACTTTTGCTCTTAGGCATCAATTGAAATAAAAATTATAATCTCAAAAAGCTAATGTGTTTTTCTAGCTTCAAAAAAGTTTCAAAAATCACTACAAAAATTGAGAGTATAGGGGCTTACTTGATTTTTATATAAAAACATAACATTATATAAGATTTCATTCAAACTTAAAATTATAAGTTCTATAAATATATTGTGTCCTTTACACAAACTTTTGAACTTTAAAAATTAAATCAATAGACATCTATAAATTTTAAAATTTCATATGTAATTAATTTTGGATATAAGTAATTGAAGATAATTTTTTGGACCTTTAGTATTGATGCAATGATTATAAAAGGATATTTTTACTGATTTAGTTTATAAACATCAACATAGTGGTTGTTACGAAAGCCCAAAGCAACAACCTTTGTAGGTGGGATTGGCAAAGATAAATTTGGAGAAAAGATGAAAAACCTTGTTGTTTTAGAAGGTCTCAATGTAAGTTCCCTCATATCTAATTGATGCACCAATGATTCAATAAATCATCAACTATTTTGATTACTAATAAGAGCAAAAATTAAGTCATCATTCCTAAATAGTTGCAAATAATTGAGAGAATAAAATATTTCTATTTTGTCTGCAAAAAGAAATCTAACTTGTCAATAATTCAATTTTAAAAACTAAATTCAAAAAACTCTTTTAAAATTGAATTACATAAACAATTAGGATTTCATAGTTAATGTAGAAAGAATTCTTCATTGCTATATTGAATAACAAACTAAAGTTCTCATTCTTTATATTTATGATGGTGAAGGTAGCATATCATGTAGATCCTACCACTGCAAGTGGCTTGTGTGCAGTTCTTATTGTGGGAGGTGAGAGGTTAGTTTTTAACTTCAATTTGAAAGTTGTAATTTCAACAAGATTATTAACCCCTAAAGGACCAGGGCCGTTCTTCTGTCAAAAACTACTCAAAACTGCCATTTTTGCTTCATTCATCCAAAAAAACAATTTTTTTTATTTTAGAATCTAACCGTAGGATCTTGTACTTTACTAGTCTAATATCATGTGGTAAAAAATTCATGGAGTTTGACCGTACAGATTGGAAGATATTAGCATTCAAAGTTGAAAAAAGAAAGTTTTTTTGAACACTAGCCTGCAATTTCAGATGACTTTGAATGCCATTTGGGGAAAAAAATTACACCATGGACCTTGAATTTAAAATTTTTTGTGTTGAAGAATTGAGTTGAAAGTCTGGAATTTTTTTTTTTTAAAAACATGATTGATTTTCATTCTTTAAAAAATTGTTCAGTACAAGTAGGTCCAAGATTGAAAGAAAAACTAAATCTTTAATAGCTCTAAAATGGGATTGAAACACAATAATCTCAACGGTGAGATTTTTCTAAATAGAAAAGTTAACCTTGTCAAAAAAAAAATTGTGAAAAATTGTGAAAATTGCATTCATAATTGAATCCTATAAGTTATTTTTTCAAGAAGATGCTCAAATTGCCCGAAAAACAAGATTGTTCATAACTTTCACATTACTAATCCAAATGGAATGAATCAAAGCTTCACATGTAGACAAAAATATGATCTTTAAGAAGAAAAAAGTTAAAAAATTAATTTCAAATTTTTGTAGGTTTATTTTTTTGCTCGGTGACGTGTAAATTATGTTTAAGATGCCATAACTTTTGCTCTTGGGCACCAACTGAAATAAAATTTATATTCCCACGAAGCTCATAAGTTTTCCTATCTTATGGGAAAGTTTCAAAAAAATTCACTGAAAATTGAGATCATAAGAACTTGCCCGAAATCCATTTTGTCCCCCGAGGGGACAATGGTCCTTTAGGGGTTAAACTATCGTTTAGAAAGTAAATAAGTCAAGACCTCATCATGTAATAGTAAAATAAATTTTGAAATTTTGGAATATTGTGGTGGTGTACAAAATTCTACAAAAAATAGTGACCTAAAGAATTTATTTATATGCACCCATTATAGAAATCAATCCATAAATTTTTAAATAGACAACTCATTTTATTGTGATATTATTGTTCTTTGTAGGTCATTGGTAGCATATTTGGGTGCTGCCGGAATGTACAAAATTGAACACTTACAAAAGCCTGAAAATTGGGCTTTGGGTGAGTAGTATTGGTCTATTCAAATTAATTTTTATTGATTAAAATATTTGATAATTAAGAATATTCAAAAGACTCTATTACAAATAAATTGAAGCTAATATAGTAGTACTCATATTTTTTATACAAAATAATTATATATCCTCTTGAAAGTAGTGCAATGTTATATCAATTGTTTGGTCAAGAATTTTGAAAAGATTATACAAATATTTAATCTAGTAAGCAAAATGTCAAACTTACTACACTACTATAGTATAGATTTGTGGCAAATAAAGAGATGGATTAACTCATATTGGGTAGTGGAAAAAGGCTGTGTATGCAGTTGAAAAGGCCCAATATTATTATAGTGCAGGATTTTTCCTCACTGTGTCACCTGAATCTTTAATGCTTGTTGCAAAGCATGCTGCTGCAATGAGAAAGGTATATAGAACTATAAGTTATCATCACCAAATGAATTCTAATTTGAAACACTTTCATAAACTATCTAAAAATAAAAAATTGAATTATGAAAATATACATTTCATAATAATTGAAGACTATAAATTTGTAATGTGTGAAATGCAAATGACATATATTATTATATATAATATTATTAACTTCAAAGAGGCATGTATAAATATCATATATTGAAAGGATATTTTATTGTTGAATTTTTTTTATGAAATGTACGGCAGATCTTTATGATGAATTTGTCTGCATCTTTTATATGTGAGCATTTCAAAGACACACTTATGGCAGTTTTTCCGTAAGTTGATATGCACTTGTTTATAAAATGTACTTCATTTTAAATGTTTTGAATTTTCAATATTTATATCTAATTTTATAAAAGCCTTTGAGCTTTAGTTTTTTCTTAATTGCATTGGTTTCAATAGTCTATATAAATTATATCTTTGTATATTCCCTTGAATATCAACATAATGCAAAATATGATCAATTTGAATGTTGTGTTTTACAGATATATAGATTACATATTTGGAAATGAATCTGAATGCAAGACATTTGGTAGAATGCAAGGATGGCAAACAACAAATGTTGGAAGAATTGCTTTGAAAATGGCTGCATTGCCCAAGATTTGTGGCACCCACAAGCGGATAGTCATTATTACTCAAGGTGTGGATCCTGTTGTTGTTGCTGATGATGGCAAGGTATTAAATCATCTCACTTTTTTATACAAAAATAATACCACTATTATGTCACAAAGGAACTTGTGTCTTCAATTTTATAGGAATTTAATCTCTACATATCAATTAAAAACAACTTTTGCAGATTTATTTGTTTCCAGTGGTTCTACTTCCAAAGGAAAAGCTTATAGACACAAATGCTGCAGGAGATTCTTTTGTTGGTGGATTCTTAGCAAACTTGGTATTTGGTAAAGGAATGGCTGAGTGCATAAGAGCAGGCAACTATGCTGCTAATGTTGTCATCCAACGTCATGGTTGCTCTTTTCCAAAAAAAACCAATTTTGTTTATTAGAGCGAATGCATCAAATACTTGTATTATTTTTACAAACGTACTACAATTTTGACGTAACTTGTATAATAACTTATGAAGTGAGTCAAACTAATCATAATTTAATAGTGACGACAAATAATGTTTTATTTTAGAATTTAGTGATTTGTGGGACAATAGCATTTTAGATTTTTGAATGCCTAAAATTAAGAATCTAGATATATTTTGAAATATTATTACAACCTAAGGGCCCAAACATAGGAAAATTTGTATCTTCGATTGGGAGAAAAAAAGTCTTTCATTGTACACAAATATTTAAGCATTAGAAATAGTTCCATCATTTTTTTAAAGAAATCTCAATTCGAAAGTACAGATATTTCCTTTAATGAATTAGTGGTCTTTGATTGAAACAATTTGGTGGATTGCACATGCCAAAGTCATTGAGGGAGGGTCAGTTCTAGTCAAAGTAATGTTCCATTAGTGAAATTAGCATTCAAATGGTGGATTGAGTAGCTAGGGTGGTATGAGCGCTTATTTACCTACCCTTGGTAAATAATCAAGCACAACCAAGTTCTTAGAATTCTGTGATTCTGCCTATTGGTGTCTAGTGTCAATCCACTGTGCCTTCCAAGCAATGGATCTTTTCTATTTCCTAATCATCTATAGATGATGTGTAACAAGAACAAACTATTCTAAGCTATGAGGCTTTTTTCCACTATGGTTGGACTAACCTATCAGTTTTTTGGGAGGGTAGTGCTATACTTGCCCCTATCTAATCCATTTGAAATGTTTAGGTGTCTCGCGCCATTTCCGAAACAATCAAATACTACCCCATTGGACCTTCCTAGTAAACAATATTGATGGATGAAGTTTACTAGCTAACTATTATTTAAAACTTCATCCACTCACTAGTACTAATCTATCTTTCAAAACCAACTTCTAATTTTACTTCTTAGCCTTGGGCTTTTCTAACTCCTATTCCTACAATTTTGTTCCTTGTGGATGAAATGGACTAGTTTTCATCCACTATGATCCTTAAACTTCATCCGCTAATATCTTACTCAATTTGACTTTGATTTCTATATATGAAAACCTTTGGACCTTTAATTTAAGATTCTTTTCTCAAATTTAACCTGCCCTATGTCCTACCTCTATCTAGTTCTCAGGGACCAAAGAATTGGAGATGGTTCAATGTCTTATCTTCACGCGAAAGGTTGCTTTATCTTCTTTACACCTTATTGGCATCCACTAGCATCTACTTCTATACTATTCCTTCCTACACTATCCACCTCTTACGCTAATTTCTTATATCGCATCATGGCTCACCAACCCTTCTTATAATTCTAATGGAGCATGGATTTTGTGAACTCTTATGCTTAGCCTACCTAATAGACCACAGTGGTCCTTGGAATTTTCCTAATCCACCTCCCTACTTTGTGTACTTCACCACTCCATTCCCATCACTTTTGTAGTGGCATGGGAACTTGGTGAAGGATGTTGTTGCACTCTTAAATCCTTGTGGATTTTTTTCTCTTCTTCCCCTCCTAATTGCAGGTGGCCTAGCACATTGATAGGGTAGAATGTCATGGCGTTGTCGTGCATTGTTAGTGCGGGGCCATGTAGATGCCAATTTTGTAGATACCCAAACTTTGTTGAGGATTTCTCCGAGTTCCCTTGGAACCCTGAGACCCGTAAACTCCCCAGAACCATGAGCTCCCTTGAACCCTCAAACTCCCTAGACCTTGAATGCCCTAGAGCTTGACTCTATTGTACTAGCACCTAGCCCTTGACTCTTTAGCCCCAACTGTTGCTATACATATTGGTGCCCAGACCCTAACTTTGTTGTATTTGACTCCCCCAATCCGATTGCTGCTATACCGGCGGAGACCCTCATTTTATTATACTCAACACCCTCAACCTAACTATTGCTATACTGGCGCCCAGACCTTGATTCTATTGTACCCGACTCTCTAGACCCCAACTAGCCTCAGGCTAGCTTGCCTTTGGATTGATTGGCCTTTGGAATGGAAAAGAGGAAAAAAAAAACTAGTATGGGGGAAAAAGGATAGCTAGAGAAAGAACAAAAGTTAAGGGAAGAGGGAGTAATCCTCCTAGGGAACTTGTTGATTTTTTTTTATGCTAAACTTTGACTTGTTTTCAACACGTTTTGGAAACTCAACTTTGGGGTTAGATGCTAAGGTTCCTCTAGGTTCCGTCGTTGACTTGGTTTTAACATCAAATCTAAGACTTCCCTAGACTTGTTGGGGTACAAAGTTTTATCGTCTATAGGGATTTAACACACAATCTAAAACTTTAAAGTTCTCAAAGAAGGTGAGGTTTGGTTATCTAGTGGAGACCACCACCTCATTAACAGTGATAACAAAGAATGAAAGGCGAGGTGTCTATCAACCATGCGTGGTTCTTGAGTTTAGTAAGATGGTGGCTAGTAGCAGTAGTTTGCAACAAAGTAGTTAGTAACAGAACTAGCGATCAACATGTGAAGCTAGACGCCCTCCAAAGCAACATCACCAAGGTATGATGGGGGGAAACTTTAGAGTTCGTACGGAATGAGAGACCACTTAAGTACAAAAACTCCACACTCAAAAGTGTGGACACAAGCATCAAGATAACAACAAGATGTAGAGGGACCCTCAAGGTCCTCCACATCGTGCACACAACAACAATGGCTCAAAAAGAGTCCAAAAAACACCATTCAAGGTTTTTGGCTTCAAAAGCCAAAATCTCCAACACAAATTGAACCAAGTGGATTCAAGTGCAAGAATGGGGGTGATTTGAGAGGAATAAGGGTGCCCTTTTATACTATTCTAAGGCACCCACCTCCTCTCTTTCTAATTTAGGTAATCCTATCACTTTAGATTTTCATCCTTATTTTTTAGGATTTTCACCTCTTTTAGGATTTTTACATTGGTCCTAATCTCTAATGTTTGGAATTCAACTCCAATTCACAAATGGATTGAGCCATTGGCTTTAGAAGGCCATTTTTAGTTGAAGGGACCTCCTATCCTTTGTTTTCCTCTCCAAAAACTCATTGACAACTAGCGCCAACTAGAATTAGTAAAAGGTGAAAAATCTAACTTTCGGAGGTTACCTTTTCTGTCAAGTGAGACTAGCTAGGGTTGTCAGGAAGGCTCTAGGGAGTAAGAAAAGACTCTTTGTTGACTTCATTCCAACTCCGTGTACTCCTAGGACACTGGTCAACTCCATGTAAATTCCATTGTATTTGATATTTAGAGGAATGTTGATCATTCAGACACCTCCCGCTATCAAAACACTTTGAAACCTGTTGGGGCCCATTATTAACATAAAAAAGCTAATCTAATTCTTAGTGAGATTTTACTTCAACCCGAAAATTTTCCATGATTTTTCCCTCGTAGGTTTAAGTGGTTGACCATCTGGAAATAACATTTCTACAAGTCAAAAAATTTTGAAACTTCTCGGAGAACCTCTCATGGAGTTTTCCAAGAGGTGCAAAGAGAAAAGTTTGAGAAGTTTGAGAAGGAGCTATGCTCAAACAACAACTACAAAAGTTCTTCTAAATGCTAGTCTTTGAAAGACAATCCTACTTAGAAAGAAAAATATGTTATCCTAATAACAACCCAAATTTGCAAGTCATGAATCTTCACTAGTAGAAAAATGCATCTCCATTTCTACATAAAAATCTATTTTTTTACGTCTAGTTGTTTAGTTGATTAGGAGAGCTTGATTTGGACACCTCTACATATTTTAGTCTTGATTCATGGATTAGCCTCTTTGTCTTTTGCCATGTTGGCGAGCTGTATAGGCAATGACTTGTTATTTATAGTCAATGAGTTGTGTTCCGTAGTAAATATTTATTTTTGAACTTCACTTCAATACTTTCAACATCATAATTGGATTTAGGAAATGTTAAGGTACTTTTTCAACATTGTTCCAAGAAAAGGTCTTTGCCACATTGACAAATAATAGGTGTCTTCATCTACTCATCCACAAATTTACACAATATGACCATGTCATTGCTTCATCACAAAGTTCCCCTGTCATAATTTGCCACTAGTAATTGCATGATTATCGTTGGGCACTACTTTCATGTTACATTCATTCACTTGAAAATATTGTTGTAACACGGTATTACCATTTATGATGACAGTGCAATTTAGGCATCTCATTTATATGTGAATTTTAAATATAGAAGGTGCATGATAAAATATGTACGATTTCAACGGTTTAGTGATAGAAGACTAATTTTGTGTAGCACTAATGCTTATTTGAGACATATGAAGTTAGTGCAGTTATCACACAACATTATGTCCGTACAGAGTTATTGCACTAACATTGCATTTTTTTATCTTTTACAATTTCAATACTGAGTCACTTGAAAAGTAGAAATTGTGTTAAAAATAGAAATCTAAACCTCATTTAGGCATAGTAAAAACTTTTTTTTAAAACTTTGAACTAAGAAAAGTTGTCAAATCAAGTTATATTTCACCTCCAAAAATATGTTTGTGATTTTGAGCCTCCAATCAAAAGTTACAAACAAAAATCACAGAGGGGTAATAAGAAACATTTTTTTTTGACATTTTCAAACATCCTCTCTGATTTTTGTTCATAACTTTTGGATGGAGACACAAAATCACAAACGGATTTTTAGAGGTGAAATTTATCTTAATTTGAAAACTAAGTTTAAATTTTTTTGAAAAAAATTATTTTACTATGTCTAAATGAAGTCTGAACATTTACTTTTAACACAATTCCTGCACTGACTACGATGAGCTTGAAGCTCTCATCTTTAGGTTATCCCATATCCTTTACCATGACAAACAATGGATTTCCGTATACAATGTGATAATTGATAACAATGTGATAATTTGCAAATTAACGCACGCACCCATGAAATAGTAGTAACTACACGATAATTGTTAACATTTTGTTGGTTTTGAATTTTGAGATGTTGTAAATAGGTCATTATTTCAATTAACGATAGCTTTGCTTCCTTGTATACTATGATCTTCCTTTTTCTATAAGTCAAAGTTCTAATTTTTTTTAAATATGTAATTATACTTCTAAATAGAGAGCAATTGACGATGGCATTCATCACAATTTGAAAATAAATTAAAAAACAGTATTAACTCTCCAACTCTATTGTGTCTTCATGTATGCACAAATGTGCATTGATACATCACAATTGGAATATGATATTAGAAGCTACATTTAGCTCTACATGTAACACTTAGATTGCAACATAGTAGAACAATGATGATGACAAATGTTGAAGGAAGGTCATAGTATGCCATAGATTGTTTATAGGAGCTCATAGTATGGGCTAACCTTAGTTAGAGGTTGTTTGTAGCCAAACCAATAGGGCTAGAGAGAGGGACAACCCTTCTAGAAGAGACATAACCCATATGATTAGTCATAGCACTAATTGGTAGAGTAGTATAAGAGGGTAGCCCTTTGCCCAAGCTTGGCACTTTGTAACACTTGTTTGAGATTCCTCTTTGTTAAAACATGATGGCTTGGTGTTCTTTCTCTCAATAGGTTATGGGCCCACTCATGTGAGTTACTATTGAAGGTTAGATCTTTCTGCAAGGTTTGTTGGTGGAGTACTATTCAAGCTTGGAGAGAATGAAGATTGGGGTCATTTTTGAAGCACTTGGAATCAACATCTTGACCTATTTGTGAGGTATTTTGTTGTTTTGAATTAATTCTTTTTCATTGGAGATTTGGACAACTTGGGGTTCAATTCAAGCAATTTGAAGCATTTTGAGTGTTCATTGGAGAAATTTGGACCATTTGGCGTCTAATTTATGTGATTTGGAGCACTAGACCATTAGAGAGGTATAAAACCACATAGGGTTTGATTTGTGTAATTTGAAGTATTTGAGGCTTCATTGGCAAGATTACGACCATTTGGGGTCTAATTGGAGTGATTTGAAGCATTTGAACATTAAAGAGATCTGAATCCTTTGGGCTCATATTGGAATCATTGCTACCACAGGAGGGAAGGGTGGAGGCTCATATTATACCATGGTTATTGATGAAGGAGATGATGTGACGGTCATTTACAAGTTCAATGGAGACAACTTTGGACTTTGGAAGTTTAAGATGGAGATGATCTTGGCCAAGAAGAACTTGTGGGAGATTATGGAAGACATTGAGGAGTTTCCTCCATTTAATGTTGACTCAACAATGAAGAAGTCCTATGAAAGGGGGTCAAGAAGGCCTTTTCTGTGATTGCTTGCAATCTTGTGGATAGGCAATTTGCACATGTCTGAGTATGCAAGGGACTAGCAGATGCATAGTGTATGCTTTGCAACATCCATGAGACAAAGAGCTTGTCCAACATGCTCTTCATTCAAAAAAAAAAATTTACGTGCAAGATCCAAGAGGGTGAGGACATGCTTGACCACATCAACAAGGTGAAGGCACTTACAGACCAACTTGCTTGTTTGAAGGTGCCCATGACGGATGGAGATATTGATATGACACTCCTTAAGAGATTGCCGCTTTCCTATGAGTATCTCATCACGGCATTAGAGATGAAACAACAGCTTGGGTCACCTCAATGTGAAGAGCGTGACAACTCTTCAAAGCATGATGGGTGGCATGCAAGTGGTGAAGGGTTCTTGTGATCTTGAAGGCAAGCAAGCAAGGCAACCATTTCCAACCGATGGGGCAAAGAGGGCAACTAAGGTGTTGGAGATTGTACACTCCAATGTGTGCGGTTCCATAAAGACAACATCTATGGGTGGTGCAAGGTATTTCTTGACCTTCATTGATGATTTCTCAAGGAAGATATGGGTGTTTATGCTCAAGCGCAAGAGTGATGTATTTGAGAGGTTTGAGGCTCAAGGCATGAAAGGTGCTTGTAGAGAATGAATCGGGGCATAAGGTGAAGGTGTTGAGATCAAACAATGGGGGTGAATACATGTCCAAGGTGTTTGAGACCTTTATGACAACTCAAGGCATTCAACATCAAACTTCAATCCCTTATACTCCACAACAAAATGGTGTGGCAAAGCGAAATGGTGTGGCAAAGCGTGCCAACCACACACTTGTAGAGATAGCAAAGCCATGTTGCATGCCCAAGGCCTCAAGTATAACCTTTGGATGGAGGCCATATTGAGTGCAGCATACACATGCAATAGGTGCCCTACAAGTGCGGTAGCCTCCATGACAACACAAGAAGCATGGAGCGGAAGAAGGCCAAACAATGGCCACATGCGCATCTTTGGATGTGTTGCATATGCCTTGGATATGAGTCCTAAGTGCTCCAAGCTTTTTGCAAAAGGCATCAAATGCATGCTTTGGGCTATTGTGAGGGCTCCAAGGCCTATAGACTAATGTATTTGGAGACAAAAAAGATCATCAAAAGTCAAAATGTCAGCTTTATGGAAGACAAGCGAGGAGCTAGGGACGCTTTGGAGATGTGTCCAAGTGGGAGCAATGAAGGACCAACACTTGAGGTGGAAAAATCTCCAAGTATCGATGCTTTGCCTAAAGATGATGAAAAACACAATGAGACACCATCAACATCCAAAGAGAAGACAAGTCCATTTCCGAGTTTGGCATCAAGTGGAGATGAGGAAGGAGATGCTTCCAAGGAGTCAAGATATCCTACAAGGGAACGCAGGCCTCTTGGACAATGGTGGAAGAACCACATTTTGCCTCAAAAGCAAGTGGAGCATGCCAATGTGGTGTATGCAAGAGATCCACGCAACGTTGGTGAAGTCATGAGGAGCCCAAATGCAAGTAAGTGAGAGCAAGTCATGCAAGAGGAGTATCCCTCACTTATGGACAAAGGTATATGGAAACTCTCTCCCCTTCTTCTTGGTTGTGCTAATGTTGGACGCAAGTGGGTGTTTTGCACCAAGAGAGATGCATTGGGCCACATTGAGCGCTACAAGGCGAGATTGGTAGCCAAGGGGTATTTCCAAGTGGAAGGGATGGATTTGAATGAGACCTTTGCTCCCGTGGCCAAGTTTTGCACCATTCGATGCATGGCGGCGATAGAGGCAGCCATAAACTTGGAGATGCACCAAATGGACGTCATTACGACCTTTCTCAATCCAAATCTTGAAGAGATGATCTACATGGACCAAGGGCTTGGTTCATGAAGGTTGTGAACACCTCAAGTGTAAGCTTAAGAGGAGTCATGCAGACCACTCTCTCTACATCAAGCAAACAAGTGCGTATTTGGCGATTGTCATTGTTTATGTAGATGACTTGATCATCATGACAAACACCATGAGCAAAATGAAGGAAGTGAAGTCCATGTTAAAGAACAAATATGATATGAGTGATCTTGGCAAGTTACACTATTGCCTTGGTGTGGAGTTTACAAGGCAAAGGGCTGCCTACATCATCATCATGAGCCAAAACAAGTACATCCAAGAAGTGTTGAAGTGCTTCAATATGGAGGGTTGCAAATCCATTGGCACACCTCTTGATGTTGAGGAGAAGATGGCCAAGTTCACGGATGAACAATATGAAGGTGTCAAGGCAGAAATGCAAGATGTGCCATACAAAGCCACATTAGGGAGCTTGATGTATGCTATGGTGGCCACAAGGCCTGACCTTGCATTTGCAATGAGTGTTGTGAGCCAATATATGGCCAAGGTTGGCCCAAAGCATTGGACAGTGGTCAAGAAAATCATGCGGTATCTCCAAGGTACCTTACAAGCCCAATTGGTACTTCGAGGCAAGAGCTTTACATTGGTGGGCTATTGTGATGCCGATTGGGCCGGAGATACAAGTGATAGGAGGTCAACAATAGGATATGTGTTTATGCTTGGAAATAGTGCCATCTCTTGGAATTTCAAGAAACAACCCACCATTGCATTGTCTACTATCGAGGCAGAGTACATGGCCATTAACCAATGCACGAGGGAGGCCATATGGCTTAGGTAATTCATGAACGATGTTGGACTTGAGCAAGAGAAGAGCACACGCATCATGTGTGACAATCAAGGCGCCATTGCCTTGGTTAAGGATCCAATTCACCACTCTTGGAGCAAACATATTGACATTCAATACCATTTCATTTGTGAGAAGGTTGAAGGAGATGAAATTGAAATGAGGTATGTTCCAACTAAGCACATGGTGGCCGATGTGCTTACAAAAGCATTTGGCAAGCCTCGACATGAAGATCTACGTGGCGACATGGGTTTAATATTGTATAGTAACAAACAAACTGGGAGTGTTGAAGGACGTGCATAGATTGTTTGTAGACACTCATTGTATGGACTGACCTTAGTTAGAGGTTGTTTGTAGCCAAACCAATAGACTTAGAGAAAAGGACAACCCCTCTAGACAAGACATAATCCATATGGTTAGTCATAGCACTAGTTGCTAGAGTAGTACAAGAGTGCAGCCCCTTGCTTGGGCTTGACACCCTTTGTAACAATTGTTTGAGATCCCTCTTTGTTGAAACACGATGGCTTGATGTTCTTTCTCTCAATACAAATTGTACCAACTCCACCTTCTTGTCATCTGACTTTTTTACAAAATTTTGTGTGCAAACTTATTTGATATTAGAATTCTTCCTTTAGTACCCTAAGCATTGCCAAATTGTTCGCACATGAGTATGATTTGCACATGAGTATCATTGAGTCAATGGAGATTCATCTCCTTTTGGCACAACTTGATTTGGTTCTAGCTAGAGTTTGAGAAGATTTTTTCATGGTGCGCCTTAGCAAGATGTTGATGTTCAACATGAACATGTTGGTAATAGAAAGACACAAAAACAAGACTATTTCTAAATTTAGTACACACAATCAAACAACTTGATTTAACTGGCACATTGGAGAATACATAAAAAAACACCCCTCATGTAGAGAGCCACTTTGGTTGGGAAAATAAAATAAGGTTCTAGATTTATAGGCACTTAATAGTTCGGTAATAAAAAAAAGATCATGTTTAGAGTTCTTGTACATATTTTTTTGCCAAATTTGAATGTATGTAGTGTGCTTTCACCAAGTGATATGAGCTTGACATATTTATGGCCAAAGAAGAATGAGATGGACATTTGTATTAATAAGTATGATTGACTTTAATTAGTAGAATTCATAGATGTTGTAAGAGTATTTTCAATTCATATTATAATTGTACAAATTCAAACTAGACATGTTAGAGATCACATAGAAAAAGAAAACACAACAATATCACTTATGGATTGAATGATTATAATATTTGATCATGATAATTTTAAAATTGTGAAAGTGATTTGAAGTCTTTCAATCCTCTTTTCACATGTCAAATCTAAAATTGAGGTCACCAAAAAAATATAAGGTTAAAGGACATACCTTGTAAAACCACACTGAATTTACAACTTCTCAAATCATCTCTACAACCTTTAAAATGAATTTCTAATGTGATTTTTTCTCCAAGATTTAGTATGTTTTGAGGCTCTCAAAAGCCTTCAACACTAGAAAATCAAGATTTGCAATGGACACCCTTGGACAAAATCTTGAATAGAAAAATCATAAACATCCATTTTTGAAATTGGATTTTTGATGTTGAAACTAGACTTCAAAATGAATTCATTTATGAAGAAACTACTAAAATTAGTAAGTTTATAAAATTTTATTTAACCCCTAAAGGACTAAGGCCTTTTTTCTACAAAAAAAACCCACTCAAAATTGCCTTTTCTCTAGCAAAGAGTAAAAAAAATTGAAATTTGTTTTTTTTGCACATCTAATTGTAGGATCTTACACCTAACTTGTAAGAGAATGTGTGGAGAGAATTTCAAAAAAAATAAATACTCAAATTGCAAGATATTAGCGTTTAAAGTGAAAAAAACAAGTTTTTCAGTACATTGTGGGATTAGATTATTTGACTTTGAAGCTTCTTAAATTAAATTTTTTGTACTATAGAGTTTTGAGCTTTAAATTTGTATTGTGGAAGATTGAATTCAGAGTCTACGAAAAAAAATTAAAATTAAAAAAAACTTGATTTTTATTCTTTAAAAAATTATTTAGTAGAAGTAGAGATAGAAGGAAAATCTAAATTATTAATATTTCTAAAATGGAATCAAAAAGCACTAATTCCAAAGGTGAGATTATTCTAGGAAGCAAACTAAATGATGTAGAACTGTTTTTCTTAGAAAATTATAAAAATTGCATTCAAAAATGAATCCTATAAGTTAGTTTTTCAAGAAGATGCTCTAATTGTCAGAAAAACAAGATTGTCCATAACATTCACATAAAAAATCCAAATGGAATGAATCAGAGCTTCCTATTAGACAAAAATAAAATCTATGAGAAAAAAATTCAAAAAATTCAAATTTTGAATTTTTTTTTGTTGCCCCCTCTCCATTGTTTTGAGCTTACTTGGACATAACTTTTGTTCCCAGGCACTGATTGAAAAAAATTTATATTCCCATAAAGCTCATCAATTTTTCTATCTTCAAAAAAAATTTCAAAAAAACATCGGGAATGAGAAATGGAGAGAGTGCACAAAGTCTAGTGACTTAGACCCCGACCCCATGGGAGGACCAGACTAAAGGGGAAGCTCCAAGCATCAATTTGTGAGGTTCAATCCATGCCACATCTTGCTTCCAGATGTGCACTGAATTTCCAAATAAAATATCCATTTTTTTTGGTAATGTTTGGAATTAAGTGGCAAGTGGCAAATAATGAATGAAGCAAGCCACAAACGCAAGTCTTGAGCCACAAAAAGAGGATACTTTTCAATAAAGAGTCTCCAAATGATCTTGTTGCACTTTTGTGACATTGCGAATTGATTAGATTTGGTTTTCAATTATTGTTTGGGACCAACAAGACAAATCCAAGTAGTAGTTCTCTGTCCATGTATGCAATCATCAATCAAAAGACAAATGAAATGACCAAAGGAGGCAATCAACATCGTTCATTCATAGAGAATTTTGTTAAAATGGCGGTATTTAGTCGATGCCATTTTCAATCCACCTAGTCTAAAATGTAAAAGTGACATCTATGATTGATATAGAATTGAGAAATCTTGGACATTTATAGATTTCAAACATCCAGGAATGATACAAATTTAAGAAATCTAGAACAATTGTAAATTTCAGACTACTCAATTTGAACTCTA
Source organism: Rhytidiadelphus loreus (assembly GCA_947034895.1). Taxonomy (NCBI): domain Eukaryota; kingdom Viridiplantae; phylum Streptophyta; class Bryopsida; order Hypnales; family Hylocomiaceae; genus Rhytidiadelphus; species Rhytidiadelphus loreus. The sequence continues at coordinate 46,060,909 of OX344761.1, read as the reverse complement.
TAAATTGTGAAAGTTGTAGAATTTTTCCATTCTAACAAAATTGCCCATATTCTTATTTTTTGCATCTTTTTCAATTTGGCCAATTGATGGGGTTGAAGCTCTCAGAGGCAAAACAAAAAGGTCGCATGTGGTCTTGGGCATATATTAAATGCCTACAATATGACAACCTCACACTCATCAATTAATTGATTAGTAGTGCTCCTTGGAAATGCCCCCAAAATCTACTTTTCAATATTCCAAAACTACACTTTGAAAAGGGCTTCAAAACTCAAAGTTTTTAGAATGTTAGGAGTGCACCAAACTCTACTAGTAGTGCAAAATTGTTTTTTAAAATGTTATTTTTAACCTTGATCCAGAACATTTTGTTCAATAGGAAGTTGGGTTCCTGGAAAGGAAAGTGGGCTTGAAAATCCTAAAATCCTGAATAGCAAAGCTTATTTTTTGGGCTTTCTGGTGCCAGATTGCACCAAAAAAAAAATTTGTCTAAAAAAGGTTATAAAAAATGCCAAAAAAATTGGATGAAATCGCCAAACAACTTTGAAATTTAAAAGAATATTAGATGAAATCGCCTAATTGTGGATGAATACCATACTATACATCCAATAAGTGGATGAATGTTGCAATTTGGAGCACCACTAGAACATTTTATATTGCCATTATGGCACTTCTTCAAAAATGAAAAAAAAAGCCCTGCTGAATAGTAGAGAAACGGAGGGACTTGAGCTCCAAATCCGATATCAAGTTGGCAATTGCTTCGTGCGGAGTCCCCTGTGAGATCCGGGCATGTGAGCGAACAGGGTCTCAGTGACCGCCAACAAGCCCCGGCAAGACCGGAAGCGGGAAGCGGCCCTCGAATTCAAACTCACTCAGTCGTCAACAACCGTTAACGGATCTGTGTGTCTACGTTCCGTTTTGAGCTGCCTCGCATTCCAAGCCTTGGTAAGTTGAAGAGCTCGATTAGGAAGGAAGTTCGTGGCAGCTGACCGCACCTACCCGTCCTTCCTGCCCTGAGCTTGAGTTCAGATATACTCCGATCACGCTGCATTGCCCTGCTCGCCCCTGTTCTCGTCGCTCCCTCTCTCTCCGCTTAAGTTAACTTCGTAGGTATTGCTGCTTGTTTTCCCGCGGCTGCGGCGCTGCCATTTGTCTCTTGCTCTTCTTTCCTATCCGCCCACCTTCCCCCGCCTTCCTCTCCTCGAAGCCCTTCTTTCGCATCTGCAGCGCTTTCCCATTCCCCCAGCTCGCCCTTGCTTCCGGCGAACGACCCACCCGACCCGACCGGAGGTGCCATGGAGAAGAAGCGGCGCGGCCCGGAAGGCGACGCCGCCGCGCAGTCCTCGGTCGTGCAGCCAACGTTCTGCCTCCCCTCGCCCCCTCGTAAGCGCGCTGCCAGCTTGGCCAGTCCTACCCCCCCTGCTCTGCTTCAGCCTCAGCCTCACGAGGACGCTGGGGTTTTGAGAATCACGTCGAGCGATTCCTGCTTTGCCATGGACCGGCAGAACGAATCAGGGTCCGCGATGCCGATCGCCCCCACTGCCATGCAGGGCTTGGACGAGCCGGTTCTTGGACGGGCGAATCCTATAGCCGCAGCAACGTCTCTGGACATGACTTTGGCATTGCAGCGCCAGGGGGAAACGGACAGCAACAGAGCTATGGTTTGGAGTCTAGAGCAAAATCTTCCTCAAGAGGCGTTTCTGCCACGTCTATTAAGGGCATACGATAGCTTTCACGACAGGTACACCCGCATGAAGACCAGGAAGTTCGACGTTGAAGCGCAATTTGAGGAGCAACGACGTTCTCATGAGAGATTTCAGCAAGTGGCAGATGGCTACATCCAGGACTTGTGTAGTGAAAATCAGGAGTTAAGGAAGTCAGTAGACGCTGCTGAACAGAGGATAAAATGGCTGGAGTCGCTTTTGTGCCGAAAGGATGAGTTTAGGGCTTGCAGAGGAAGCAATGAGGAAGCACTGCAGAACGAGAATGGTGAAGCTGAGGCTACCGTGTCGCCGGTGCGTCCTCTTACTCCCACATCAGACGAGATAGGTGCTGAAGGTGCACCCATGCAAATGGAGTTGCATTTGCCATCTGAGCATGTGAGGCAACACACAGGGGAGGAGGTTGCTGAATGTGATGTGGAAAGCAGTGCACCTCGAGAGAATACAGGAAATCGAGAAGTACCCCGAGAGATTGGGATGTCACTAGAAAATGAGGGGCTCCAGGAGATTGTAGTGACTCAAGAGAGCGAAGGACTCCAGATGTTGACCCAAGGCAACTTTGTACTTCGAGAGAATGCATTGGTTCAGGAAGATGTAGAGCCCAGTCCCTTCGAGGGAGTGCACCAACTTGCAAGTACTCAGGCCACGAATCAAGTTCCGGAAAGCCCAGTTCCTGAGCTTCTTCGGGGAAATTCACTCGAGGATGCTTGCTGTCCAGAGGAATTAGCACCTGGAGACTTGGACAATGCGATTGTCGTTTTTTCTGAACCCGTCATCCCTTGCTGTACGAATCGAGCTGGATTCCAGGATTTGCACCGGAAACATGTCGAACTCCTGGATGTGCACCAGAAGGAAGTTGCGGGTTTGCTTTCAGAAGTAGAGATCCTACAGGAGGTACTTGGCTATTTCATTGAGATGACAGTGGTGTCTGATAAGATAGGCGGAATGCGAAGGGATAAACCGACATTGGTTCTCTTGCACCCAAAGACTGGTTTTAGGTTTAGGCTTGAAATTCTGAAGGTACCCGAGGAACTATTAGAGGCTGCCAAGGCACCTGAGCTCTCCTATAAGAATTTGTCATTGGGAACGTTATTTGGAGTAGCCCCATGGTGGATGAAAGAAGAGATAGTATTTACTGTTGATCAACTGGTTAACTTCCTGAAAAAGTTTCAGGAGACGGTCACAGGGATTCCTAATAATCAAAGATTGGTTTTAGATTTTGGCTTGAAGTTCTGAGATACAATAAGATGCTCTCTTACAAGAATCTATCCTTTAGGTGCATTAGCTAAGTTTAGCGAAATCGTGGAGGAAAGAAACTGTTGGGTTTACTACTCATCAACTGTAGAACTTCATCCAATGGGCCGGGCTGATCTTAGAAATATATCTCTAGCCGCAAACAGTAGCTGTAAATACACCCTCCAGTGCTTTTAACATCCTCCATTGATTTGATAAATTCAATCTTTTCAAAATCTACTTCAAATTAGTATCTTTTCACTTTACAACATCTCTTCACATCTTATTCAGACTATTGCAAATCGAGAATTGTGTGTACGCCGCAGGTATCTTTTCGTATGGTGAAGCGCTCATCTTTTTTGAGAATCTTCCTTCCTAAGAATCATGCTTGGTACTTTGGAGAATGAGAAGGAACATACTCTTCGTTCACTAAAGAGGTACGTGTTCTGCCTGCATCCCTGCCAGTTCGCTTGATTTTCTTCAGAATGTGAAGAGGACTAACTCCAAAATGGTGTGGGCCATAGTTGTACAACCTGCTTCACTCAAAGCGCTCGGAAACTCCGTGTGAGGGCGGATACAGGGACCACAAGGCCACAGTTGAGTCCTTAGACCCTGAGGCCAACCATCTGCAGTCGTCTGAGAATGCCACTCCATTGACCTGATTCCCACATAACCACCCTCACAGATGATCAGACGGCTATATATGAGGGACTGAATGAGAGATTGGTCGGACATATAAAGGAGTGCATTGCGTCCAGTTGAACTCACAACATGTATAGCATTTTACTTAAGGTGGAGAACATACGATCTCTTTGTGGTACTTGAGAATTGCCAAGGGTTTGCGACGTCGGTGGTCATAGATGCGAATCCTGTTGAACATGTAATGCCAGTCGTTAATGCCAATGTAATGCCAAAGAAATACATTGAACGTGATACAGTATACATACAGAGTTCACTTCTCTCCAAATGCAAAGAACAAATTCGCAACTGAGATGATAAGCCATTTCCAAAGTACCTGCCCACATCAACCAGAGAGTGGCGTACCTGTGGTCCCAACCAGCAGTTGCAACAATTTTATCATCTCCTCGTAATGCAATATCACCTATACCTGCTAGTCCCTCGAATTTTTTCTTTGGAACATATACATTCTGCGTGCACGCAAGGCATCCCAAGGCGCTAAGAAAAACATAAACACGGATTAATCGTACGCCTAATCAGAACTAGGGTAGGAGCAAGACTTTGTCAGTTAGCTACTCTTATTGCAAGCCAGTTTTCATTATCAAAATCTTGTTCCTCAGATTCCATGGGTTTGAGCGAAGACTGTTATAATTACCTCAGTATGACTCAAAGAAAAGAATGTAAGTTGCCCATCAGCTGAGCCTGAGATGCCTCCCACTCCTGGCCCATCCAGGGCAAGGCTAAGGACTGCCACTCAAAAACAAAGAACAAAACAATCGAGTTACGAGATTACGCAGTGCAAAACAATGTTCGCTGACAATGCAAAACTCTCTCTCAAAAACAATCAAGAGTTTAATCCTATGCGCCAAGCTATATACAGAGCTAAGCGAACCTGTCTAGCAACTCTATACAGACAGCAAGCATCTCTGCTGCGATGACACCTTGAAACCGCGTGTGAACGTCGAAGCTCCGTAACCGCTGATCATTTCTTGGAGGCAAAAAAAATTCAATCTCAAAAGGCATGGTGTAGGTTATTATTTCAGCTAAATCTGAAAGTGCTTGGTTCAAAGACGACTGCAGATGGAACTGCGCTAGGGTAATGTAGTAAATCTAGAATGTCCCACCTGGTTCCTTATGTTGCTTAGATTGTAGCAAAGGAGCAGATGCATGCCGTGTATCCCACATCAACGTGCTGCCGTCTTCATATCTGCAACAGCTCGTTAGGCATCAGAACAAACAATTTCACAAGCGTGCGACATAAACCCACGTCGATATTTACATTCAGTTTGCAGTCTGTACAGTGGTGAGTGTAAGCGAGATACACGACACTGAGTAAGATGGAGACTGACCCGGCAACAACAGAACATCTATCACATCCCCCAGACCGAAAGGTCATGTGCAACGACATACACATCCCTGCACTCACAGAACAGGTCTTTGATCATACATAACTCCACACTCCATATATACGCTGAATTTCTATATGCTCAGAATGATATTCAGTTCACCAGGAATCAAGGGCAAGAGCATGGCATGTCCAAATTATGATGACTTTAAGCAACTGTAAACTATGAATTAAGCAATAAGTTTAACACAATCAACCTCTGAAGGAATTCTTAGTTAAAAGTGAATTAGCTTTGAGTGAACTTCTCTTGGAATAAGGTGGAGGCCGAGCTGCACCTTACGTTTACGCACCCTAAACCCTAAACTGCATTGCGGCTACTACAAAGTCAAGAGCAAGTCTCACCTACTGCGGAGTCTCTAGGGGACAAAATCTGCACGCATTGACCAGAAGCGATGTCCCAGATCTCCACCTACATCAGTTTACAATGCTCGATGAAATACTGAAGTCGGCAAATCTAGCAAGAGAAAGCGCACGAAAGAACTTGAGAGGACGTACTTTTGATGTATCATTTCCAGCAATAGCCAACAGAACTTGGCCTCCTCCTCCACTCTCATCCTCTGCACTCCGTTGCAGACGATCTCCTCAAGGTCAATACCATCCACAAGTACGTAAATCACAGTTTACGACTGGAAGCAATGTAGAACAGCCATCCTACCGTACAAACTACTCAATAACTGCTACTTCACCTCACCTGGAAGCGACGAAGGGCACTTAAGTGTTAAGCTCCTAACACGTCAAAAGTAAAATAAATTTCGAAGAAAACAGAAAGCAGGTTACTTGAAGAAGCATGTGATCACCAAACAAAGCATGACAAACATGAAAGAGTATAATACACAAGTAGCACCCCCTGGACCCTAAACCAGTAACCACGCAATAGTAGATCTTCATGACCAGTCTCTGAACAAGTTCTTACCACAACTTGCAGCAGCATGTCTTGCAACTGCGATTTTGCAAAAATGATAAGAGTCGGACTTGATTATCGAGATCGGATGTCTACACGTTCAACCAATACATGTTCTTAAACCTCCGGTTCACAGTTTCTGAAATCAATTACTTCACTAACCCATTCCAAAAAATGATAACACAAGATAACCAATATCGCCTCTCAATCGTAATGATGTCAGTCGGAGCAAGAATCATCAACACACATAATAGATCCACAAACGCATACAAGAGAACAAAAACAGAAGAAGCAATCATATGGCGCACCTTGACAAAGTTGAATCTGTCAGCTGCCAGCACTTCACGGTCCCGTCTCGACCCTGGCTGCATTCCACAAGCAAGGACAAACAGGCTATAGAGAATCATACGTCCATGGACGAACTACAACCTTCAGTATTTGCAACGGGGACCTCCAAGTGGAAATCTATAGTTTAATTATAGCTTCAATCCAGAGTTACAAATTTCATTTGGAGATAGAAACCCTAATTATGTATGTACCTTAAGATTTTGTTGTTTAGTGCTGAGCTGACACCAAGGCCGAGAACGCCAGAAGATGGAGAGTGCACTCTGAAATTTCATCGCGACGCAAGATGTTAGTCGAGCTGCCGAGATAGTAAAAAAGGTACTTGTTAGTTGTAAGATAAAATGCTTGATACTACAAAGATTGCTAAGGTCTCCGTTGAGTTCATTGCGATTCTGGCTCAGCATGCACTAAGGTAATTGTGAAGTCTACTAATGGGGCCGTGCAGGTGGGCGTCTTGACCAAAAATATGATCCGTTGGGCGCGGTTATCTAATTCCAAAATTGCAATGCAAATTTCAAATGAAACTCGAAAACGAAACCTCACAATTGCCGTGACAGACAAGAAAGCGACAAAGAAACATCGAAGGCCATAGAAATATACCTCGACGAAAAAGCGGGTCGGTGTTTCACAAGATCCCATATCTTCAATTCTCCATCAGCATCACTGCATCCACCCTAACTTGCAAGAGTTAATAATTCCGACAACCACCAGAATGAAGCGCGTCCTTATGCTCTATGTACATGATGCTTCTTGCCAGGCACAAAGCGAGAAATACATGCATCTTCTGACAACTCTGTAATTAGGGCGTCGAGTCTTCGAGCTCGAAACCCTACATATTACACCTCAAACTGATAGCGTCGGGTATAGAGCAGAACTGAGTAGCAGAGAGATCGCCAATAGCTGAGTGGAGTCAAGAAGGAATACGATGGGCGTTCGGCGGGTGAGCAATTACACGGGCGGGCGTGAGGAAATGACACACCCAGAGAGAAGAGTGGCCGAGGGTGCGTGAAAAGCTACGACGTTGACAGCAGCTCGATGCGCGCGGAGAACAGCCACCGGGTCAGGCGCCGCGCCTTTGGTGGAGGTTGCAAGCGCCATGCAGGAACAATCAATCGAGCAGCTTGCTTCGTCACCTTCGCCCAGACGGCTCCACTCGTACCTGGCTAAGCCAGCGCATCTCTTAATTCTTCGAATTGCGCTGGGCTTGAGACTCTCCTAAGCTTGAACCACTCGGACAACATACCCAAGCCCCCAAACTTCCTGACCGACCCGGCCTCGGTCGATCGCAAACATCAATCGCCAACGTGAAAGAAAGGAAGAAGAAAGTTATACAGATTGCGATTCCGCGATGCTCAAATCAATGTTCGCAATTCGCAAACCACGCCTTACCTCTAGAAACAGAAGTCAGGGGTTCACAGCCAGTACAGTCAGGCGGAGCAAGTGGAGTGAGACGCTTCATTCAAAGGCAGTAATCGGGCAAAATCCCGATTCCCTACTTCCAAGTAAGCTTCAGTTGAGGCAGTGATCACCTCTCCGTCTCTCCCACTGACCTTCAACCCAACGACTTCTTAACTAAAGCTTTACACCGACTGAAAAAAGTTGCAATTGAAATTTAGTCATCTTCACGTGAGTGAATTTTATTTGGGGAGGGATGATGAATTAATTGTAAATTTCCAAGGACCATGGCAAAGATTCAATTCACATAAAGCAAGTAAGGAAGTGTCAGTTGATGACATGACATGAGAGATAGATGCCCATGCCCATGTTGTTTTGTAGCACTTTTATCCATTTGAATACATTAGCACAAGGATTTTATTACATATCACGTTCATTTCCTTTAATATTGTATATGTACTAGGACAATTCTAAACTCAAAGCCCAAAGATGTCTATTTATATGCAATAAATGATATATATGTTTCATGAGTATAATTGCTCACAAAACAACCTATGGGTTCCTTGAAGGAATTTATGCATTTACAAATTATTGTCCATACTATCAAAACACATACTTAATAAATGTTGGAAAAGTAACACTAGAATCTACAAATATTTAGAGAATGGGAGTAAAAAAAACTAAGAATTTGTGCGATTGGGGCAAGTTTGAGTTCAAAATTCAAACGTCTAATTTAATTCAAAGAATCATAATGAATAATTGATTGAACTTCCACCAAATTGTTTATGTTATTGATTTTTCTTTGATACACTACGCTACCTTCTTCTATGTTCTTCTATGAATATTAAATGAATGAAGTGCATTTTTTGAAATATTCATTATGCATTATATGGGACTATGGTGACTTTATACACAAAGTCTAGTTGACCTTCCAAAGGTCACAAAATGTCCTTAGCATCCTTGAAGGGCTAGAAGAAGAAAACCTAATTTTATGAATCTCATTTTGTTTGTTGAGCCTCAAAGGTAGGACAATGTTCTATACTATAATACACTTCTATTCAGATTTTTTAAATACAATTTGTATTTTATATGATTTTTCTTCATTTTTTCTTCAAAAATTCATGATAATTTGAAAATTTAACAAAAAAGTAAAAAATTTATGGCAAATATAAGACAAGAAATTTAATCTCTAAAAAATATAACTGAAAAAAATCACTCATAAACAAAAAAGAAATGGAGGATACAAATTAAGAGACTTTCAAATTGGACTATACGGTTGTTATGTCTTTTGAGTGGATAGTGAGGCAGAGGTGCATTTCAACTAATGCACTCTCCTCCATCCACTCAAAAGACCCCATTAAGAGAAAAAAAAATTATTACCCTGCCTCCCTAATTTTTGTAATTAAATTTTTTTTTTGAAATATTTATTACCTACCCCCTCTTCCATTTTGTGACCTAATTTTTTTTTGAAATATAGAATATTGTTTACCTCCTCCGTCTTCCATGTTGTGATTAATTTTGTTTTTATTTTCCTTCCACCCCCTTCCTCCTATTTGAATTCAAGGAAGCACTTTAGAGTTCCAAACAATATGGGATATGTCCATTTGACCGTATCTCGTATCTTGTATTTGTACCATATTTATACCATATTTGTACCATATTTGTGCCATAGATCAATGGCAAAGGAGGGGGGTCACTTTTTTATTTATTTAATCTAATTTACGGTTGTTGATTTTCTAGGGGGAAGGTTTGGCAGGGCGAGGTTGCCTGCCCATTCTAAGGTCATAGTCACAATATATAGTCTATTTGTCCCTCCAAAAGTAAATCAATGGCCACAAAATTCAGAGAATTGATTTCGTTTTTTGATCAATGGATGTGTGGTTGTGTGGGAGGCGGGGGAAAACGGACCATTACTTCCTCTAATCATAGGAAATAGTCATAAGCTCCATTCTTTAGGGGCTCAAATTTCTCACTTAATATCCTCCCATAGATGCATTTTGGGAGTCGTAATGGACCAAAAAATGATAATGACGAAGAGAATCTTCACAAAATGGGCTCACTCAAAATTTCACCCATCTTTGAAGAATGGTTTTCCAAGCTTCTATTTGGGTGGGGTGTGGAATTCATTTCATTGACCGTGTAAGTAGCGACGGGGGAAGTTTTGAAGCCCGGCCCCTGCACTGGCCTCGATGCCCTGAGCGAGAGCCAGAGAACCACAGAAGAGATTGCGCACCACAAACATTCCACCACTCTGCTACTTCGCCCACTAAGAAAGGGAAGTGACGTCGGCATGTGAGGCGGCAGCCAACTTACGACCAGAATCATTACTCGCTCGCTCGCTCGCTCGCCCTCGCGATTTGCATTTCCTTCGATTGAAATCGGTGAAGTTTGGAGCGCCAGCGAAGGCCGCTTCTTCCACTGCATTGGACCATTTGCGCTGGTTCAGGTTTTGAGCTCCACCAACTGCTTGACCCCTGTCGTGTACGAAATTCGGGCATTCGAGAGGATGCATGCGACCTGGGCATTGGCCCTTCCCCCTCTCATTCCCACGGATTCTCCTCATCCGCGTCATTGTGACTCAATTCGATCAAGTGGTTTTTTTTCTGGCGCCCGATGCTGCCCTTTCAAATACGTTGTCGGGAGCAATTGCAGCGCTGGGAATCGTCGTCTTAGTCATGTATCGCAATGGACCCGTGGGAGGGTGACGGCTATGGTGGCGCCAACCACGCAGCCGCAGGTGGCGGAAAATCCCCGCGAGGAGGCTGCGTTGCTGGAGGCTTTGATTGGGGTTCTAGGTCGCGGACGCTCGGCCTCCAAGACGCAACTTCTGGTAACTCGCCGCACCAGCTTGATTTTCTTTTTCTTTTTCTGATGACAGTCGCTGGATTTGGGGAGATTCGTGATCAGTTTCGTGCATTTGCTTTGGAGTTTGTATAATTCGGTTTGAATATTATTATCCGGGGCAATGGCTTTGATCTTACAACTCGAGAAGGTGAGTAGTGCAAGGAGCAATGGCTTTGATTGGCTGTATTTCTGGATTGGGTGAATGATAGGACGTTGCAGAAGCAGTGACTGCACTGGAAGCTACGAGAGGCGTGCCAGACCCAGTAAGTTGTGACCATCTGAATTTATTAACCTGAATTTTCACAAAATTTGGAATTTGCTAAATAGCTTGAGCTTGCAAGATTGTGGCTAAAAACTTCCACAACTGAATTGCACAAACACAAAGACTTGGTCAGCATTTGGCCATAGACAACAAAGCTGCATTGTTACACCGAGGGGTGGAGTAACTATGCGAGTTACTGGATCGACTTTATTTGTGAAATTATTAATTTTTGCTGTGTCTCTCTGTGCTTGGGATCAAATAGACGGGGTCCCCGCTGATAGAAGGACGCTGGCAGCTCATGTACACCACCAGACCAGGAACAGCATCTCCTATTCAGGTAATAACCCTAATTAAAGTAGCTGTTGGGTAAGACCCAGGCTCACTATGCCGTGTTAAACCTTGAAGTAGTATTGCTTCTACAAGGTGGCATCAGATTGTACCTTGGTGCGATTTTATGTCTCTTATAAATAATGAGGACCTGAGGAGTCACATGATTTGCGTAGTACCGGTACTATATTAAGAATATGAATGAATGCTTTTGTGGTGTTGATGCAGAGAACCTTTGTGGGCATTGACGCTTTCACAGTCTTTCAAGAGATTGTGTTGAAGGATACTGAGGATCCTCGTGTCAGCAACATAGTCAAATTCTCAGAAGCGTGTGGCGAGTTGAAAGTGGAGGTATGATCATTTTAATGAGTTGGTGGCATTGATTGCAAACAATACGGATTGCAGATGAATTATGGCAGTGACATGTTGAGTTTGATTGCCAAAGAAAGTCTTAGTGGACAAGCTCAAGTCGTGGACACTTTCCGCTCGAGGATTACGTAGACCTGAAGCTTTGCTTGGATTCGATATTTGCAGTGGACTATTATCATTCTCTTGCTCAGCAAGATCATCGACATAGACTGCCGTGTCCAGATATAGGAAACTCAAATTATATTGATTTATCTCGTTCAATGTTTTTGAAGCTACAGGATTTGTTTCATTGTGGCAGGCTGCTGCATCGGTCAACAGTGGGAAACGAATTTTGTTCCGGTTTGACAAAGCTGCTTTTTCTTTCAAATTCTTGCCTTTCAAAGTCCCATACCCTGTTCCCTTCAAACTATTGGGAGACGAAGCCAAAGGTTGGCTTGATACAACTTATTTGTCGCCTGGAGGGAACATTCGGCTATCTAGGGGCAATAAGGTACGAATGATTTCTATAGATCATTCCAACAAGTACTGTCCATTTACAAACTGTGCATTGACTCGTCATAGCTTGGAATTATCAACTTTGGGTTGAAACATGTACCGCAAGGTCGGCATGTGCAGTGCTTACTTTCTGTTGGAAGATTATTCTTTTGCAGGGGACGACATTTGTGCTTCAAAAGGATGTCGATCCACGACAGCGACTCCTCAGAGCAATAGCGATCAATACGAATGTTGAAAAGGTGACAGCTCCTCGACACACTCTTCCATCAAACTAATTTTATGCTAGATCATGGATCACCCAATTTTGCTGGCAAGTTGTTACAATTTTGTGACCCTAAGGGCCAACTCAAACAAGTTCGATCTTGATATTTATTGTGTCATTTTTACTCTGAGCTGCAGGAAGTTGATGAACTTGTGAAGAACAATCCAACAAAGGCTCCTACGGATCTGTCAATCCTTGCTGGGAAGTGGCGCCTTTTGTGGAGCTCTCAGGTACATTCGCAGTTCCTGTTCTCTTCTAAATTTAGACCAGGGAACATTTGTTTTACGGTAAGGTCCGTGTGGTGAAGTTGACCGTCGTTGGGCCGTTCCTCCTCGAATGTTTATTTTGCAGACAGCGGATGCAAATTGGCTTCAAAAGGCCACATCGAACGTTCCAAATTGGCAGGTGTGGATTCTCGTTCTTGATTGCAAGGTTGAACTAGTTCAATTGTCAGTATGAATTTGTGCTGCCTGAATTGTGTACCTTTACACTAATATGGTTGGCCTTCGAAGGTCATTCAAAGTGGCCACTAGCAAAGATATTTCCCACCTCTTCAATGTAGACATGTAGATAAATTGTTTTGTACTTTTCCTTGCAAACACTTTTTGTTGCAGACCATAAAACCTGAGACGGGAAGGTTGGAAACTCTGGTTCGAATTCTGCCAGGTTTTCGTTTGCGAGCAAGATCAAGTACCGAGTAAGTAAGCGATCAATTAGTAACTTGTACAAGAATGCTCAGGTCAGAAGTTGATAATTATTTTCCTAGAAATTTATCAACTTATGCTTTGAAAACTGAATTATTCGTATGAATGCAGAGTCATTTCTGAGACACGCCGATCTGTGAATCTCGAGGGAGCGACTTTGGAGCTGGGTGGACTCAAAATTCCATTGAAAATATCTGCCCAAGGCTACACTGATGTTCTGTAAATTTCTTCCTCCTATTCGAGTTTCTGACGTTTGTAGTGATATTGATTGGCGGGCTTAGACATCTAATCTAGTCTGGACATTACAGGAAGGGTTCATGAAATAGGTTTACAGAACTAACTTTGCACGAATTGGTCTAATGTCCTTGTCAAGTAAGCCAGACTCAAATCTAGAGGTGTCAGGAGGGATTATTATCAGGCGTTGACTCAGCTCTGTGGACTGCTGCACAGGTACATAGATGGAAAAATCAGAATTGGGAGAGGGAATTTAGGGAGTGTCTTTGTGCACTTCCGAGAGCCAGAATCGGAACAGAGTTGATGATCTTTTCGTATCACCCTTTTGAGGATTGCACAGATTGCTGACCTTACAAAATGTAAAATTCCATTGTAAATTAACGTGTTATTGCAATCACTGAACAATTTCACTAGCGTGCTTTACAATTATTGCACATTAACACACAAGCCTTTTCCTGAACAAACAAGAATTTTATTTTCATTTTTTAAATGAGTATGAAATATCAGACTAATTTTTTGCTCAAGTAACGGTGGAAATAGATCACTGAATTCACATTGAGTGAGTGCATTTTGATGAACGAACATTTGCAAAGCATTGTTATATCCAATTCACTGTATTTCCAATTTCTTTCTTGTAATCTACTGGATATTTTCTTAAATTCAGGGATGCTTCAAAACCTCACATGCACTCAAACTTTTGTCAACATTCTATGTGAACATTTTTTGAATACCCTCTGAGATGCATGCCTATGGATCACCAATTCACCATCAAACCATCCTTTGCCCTTCATTTTCATTCAAGTGTTTCAGCTTTGAAAAGATAAAACCCAATTGAGTGAAGTATCACATTAATGCTCCAAATGTCTGCTTTTGGTCCATGGTGTCCCTCCATTACTTTAACTCCTAAATGCTCAAGGCACCAAAATATGGTGTTTGCAAAACTTTGAAGTTAAATAAATCCTAGCCAATTTGCTATTTTTAGTAGTTTATATTTTTTAAATGTTCTTGAAGTCTAGTTTTGCCTCCAAAAGTCCAATCTTGAAAATAAATGACAATGATTTTTCTATAAGAGATTTTGTGCATGGGTACCCTATGCAATCTTGACTTTCCATAGTGTTGAGAGCTCTTGGAAATGAGCCTCAAATACACTAGATCTTGGAGAAAAATCACATTCTAAATTCATTTAAAAAAGTTGTAGAGTGAATTTTGAGAAGTTGTAAATTGATTTGGGTACTTCAAGTTAGGCCCGTTAACCTCATATTTTTTTGGTCATCAACTTTTTAGATTTGACTTGCAAAAAAGACTTCAATTCCTTTTTGCAATTTTAGCACCCTCATAATCAAACGTTATAATCTTTCACTTCATAAGTGATATTGTTGTGGTTTTTTTTCCTATGCAATCTCTAACAAGTCTAGTTTGAATTTGTACGGTTACAATTTCAGAAAAATCGAAACAACTTATCAAAATGTTGGCATTTTGTTCAATTTAGAGCAGTTTTCAGGAAGCTGAAAACATGCCTTGGGCATTTAGAGGTTAAGAGCTCAATGAATTGAACTCTCAATGGATTAATACCTTAAAAGAACTAGGCTTATCCAAAATCATTTATTTTGAATGCTAAATCTTTGCCTTTTGTTTGAAACAAAAAGCTTGGTACACCTTTGTTGTGTAAACAATTTCTTTAATCATTTTTACAACTATCATCTTTACAAGAAGACTACATTCAATAATGTGATCATAGAGTGCCCTCCTTCACAAAGCTCCATCCCTATGTACACATAATTATCATCTCAACATTTGTGTACAAAAATAAGATAATTTAATACAATATTCAATATTTTGATAATCAATAGCCAACATACTACAACAAACCTTGGCAAACTTGAAGAGAGTATTTGGATGGAATCAATTTCTTACACAAATCTTGAAGTTAGTATTTGGGACAGGTTAACATGTATTAAGTTCCTTGGAGACTAGGCTTTCAAATTTTGAACAATGAATGAAAATATGTTGCATTCATAAGGGAATTCAATTTTTCATTCATTCAAATGTTTGTAGATTCTTAAATTAGTCTTTCAACATTTCTATTGTACAAATTTTCAATAATTCAATGACTTAGGGAATATTAGCAAATTTTTTAAAAACATGTGAATTAAAAGATAGCCTCCACTTTAAAATTTCAAATAAATATTATATGAAAAGTTGAAATAATATAGCATTTTATCAATGCTTCAAAGAAGAAAAAAAATACAATATACGGTGGAAAAATAAGGGGTGAAAATTTGAAAGCCTAGTCTCCAAGGAATGACTCCAAGGAATATATCTTAACAATACTTTAATGCAATGGTATATTTAAAACATTCAAGTTCATTTTTTTGTCTTACTCGTAGGTCATACCTATAAGTCATCATACTTGTGTTTTATAAGCGGTTTGGATTATTGGGGATGAGATTTCTTTATGCTTTAGCAAATCTTGTGGTTTGTGATATATGTCACATGCTTGAATACTTGTAGTTTCAAAATTGTGTTGGTGGGTGTTGATTGTATGTTGGTAAGGGTGATTACATGTATATTGTGTATATATAGCTAGGTATGTTCATTGTATGCTAGAACTTTTGGTCATTTGTAGTTTTGATTTTTGGTATATTTATGTTGTGATTATGTATATTGTTGAGGTGTGCATGCCTATAAATTGCACATGTTAGACCTTGAGCTTTTTTATATCATTTTACCAATGTCATGCATATATTGTCAAAAACATGATTCTTTTATAACTAACATAGCCTCAAAGATAATCACATCTTCAAGAAATTAATGGTAGCCTAAGAAAAAAGGAAAATGAACAATATCTTTATAAATAATTAAGGATAGCAATAAATGTTGAATAGCAATATAATACACCTCCACCTTCCAGCCTCAAAATACCCACCTAGTTAACACATATGTATACAAAACTATAAGTAATAAATTATGAATTAAAAGTAGGTGACACCACCCACCTACCTACCCCGAGTTCAATGAGTACAAATGTATTTCACCTCAAAATGTGGCTTTTGTAGTCAATATAGGACCCTTGAAAAATGACTCAAAAACATAAGAAAGAGGAAAATCTTTAGACATTAACTAAGTGCAAACTTAACATTCAAAACTAAAAGAAAAAAAACACTCTTGTAAAACTCTTCAATATTCCATTCTTAATAAATCAAAGGAATTTTCAAATTTTTGTTTCAAACTTCATTGATAAATATAAGTTCTAGTACTAGTAGATTCAACCATATGAATGTTCCCTATGAATCTTATTCTACAACTTTTGTTTGAAAGTACCATTGAAAATTATTCTTGAAAATTGTACATTAGAACATATCTTCCCATTTTTGGAATTTTGTACTACCTACTCTTAAGGAGTTCAAATTCCTATGCGCGTATTTCATGCAAGTAGTAAGTGATGTAACATTGCAATTGAAGATCAATGTAGAAGCAAACACAAAAATGCAATCACATGAGAGCATTCCCATTGTTGCTCAACCTACACCATATGTTGGGCTCGGGAGCCCAATTCCCCCCATTGTGGGTCTAAGCATTGTTTCCAAAGCACCGGGTGTATCATATTTTTGCTCAAGTACCTTAGCTTGGTTTAGGAAAGGGAGTTTTGGGTGGAGCCCAGAGTTGGCCAATCTTCGTATTATATAAATCTGCCTATGACAAGCAAAATGAATGGTCCGATCTATTGCAATTTCCTAAAATATTCAGATTTTTTTCCATACAAAGACAAATGTAAGAAATGAAGAGAGTGATTGAATTTTATATATTTATATATTTATATATTTATATATTTATATATTTATATATTTATATATTTATATATTTATATATTTATATATTTATATATTTATATATTTATATATTTATATATTTATATATTTATATATTTATATATTTATATATTTATATATTTATATATTTATATATTTATATATTTATATATTTATATATTTATTTATATATTTTTGAAGTGTGTTTCCAGATCTATTTGACCTAAAAGAGTTTGTAGACTATGCCAAAACTAATAAAAAGTGTTTCCATAATGGTCATCTTACTACCTAAAGCAATCACCACATTTTCTAACATGGCTAAAAGATTTTCTAACATGGCCATGACATGAAGGAATAAAAAATAACTTTTTACTTTGAGTTTGTACTAGAAAGGTGTAAGTGTTCCATGACAGTCACTAATAACTTCACGACCATCTCCCAAGGCATTGATTTTGGCTACAAATCAACCTAATGTAGTCCTAATCCCATATTCCCATTTATTAGAAAAAGTCTATTATGGGTAAATATAAGACTCTTAACTAATAGGTAGACGTGTCATGGGAGATTTGTTTATATCCGTGTTTCAAGCGGTGCTTTTTCCGGTTGGAATGGCGTGTCATAGTGGGGGGATCAAGTCAGTAAGGAGTACTACTGTGCCTAGTAGTGGTTTTTTTTTTCATTTCCATGAAATGGCAAAGTGGCGATATTAAATGTTACGGTGGTGCTTCAAGTTTCAACATTCATCCACATATTGGATAGAAAATGTGATACTACATATCTATAATTCTATTTTCATTCACAATGTGGTGATTTCATCCAAGATCCTTCTTGAACTCGAAGTTTTTTTGGTGATTTCATCCAAAATTTTACTAAAAATTTCCTATGGTTTGGTACTGGCCTAAATTTTTTGGTGCTTTTGAGCACAAAATCGCCAGAAAACAAACAAATTGGTGCCTAGAGTTCAAGTAGCCCATGCCACGCCAATGCCAGCCTGCCGCGGGGAGTGATTTGGCCAGCCACCCCTGCCACAGGCTGGGATGAACTGCCCCCTCACTCGTCCCCAAAGGAAAACCCTGAAATTTTTTATTTCCCATGCATGATAAAATTTTCAATTTTTGAATTCATATTTGCAATGAGAGGTCCCAAATTAGTCAAAAGGGATGTAGAGCATACATTTTTTAGCACAAAATAGGGGGTCTTTTTTTTACTTCCACCCCTGGACTGACTTGGGGGACGAGCGAGGGCCAGGGAGAACTGACCCCCTCGCTGGGCCTTGCGGGCAAACCCTAGAATTATTTATTTTCTGCACATTAATTTTTTTGCACATTTTGAATTCATTTTTGCAATCAGAGACCCAATTTAGTCAGGAGAGGTCAAGAGTATACCCTAGAACGGCCCAAAATAGGGGGCATTTTTTTTACTTGCACCCCTGGCAAAACAAACTGTAGCCTAAACCGACAAGTAACTTAGTGTAGCAAGAAGAGAGGCCCTGCTACTGTAACTGCTAACTGAACTGAGTAGAATAATAAGTCGGTTACCTGGAACGTCCTCCAGTCCAACTGACACGCTCCGTCAAAAAGAAACGAACAAACTGGCAACATTGAAGATACTTGGAAAACATCAGCTGAGCTTAGCATCCATCGCAGTAACATCCGTCATTAAGTTAGTTCAGTAGAGTAGAGTGAGAGCTTCGTGGAACAGACAGAAATTCCAGGCAGAAACGGAAGGAAGTGCAGAACAGCAGGCGAGTATGATATGTTAAGGGTCGCTTTTCGTGGTAAGAAAAATGGAATTGGCATCTAACCCAAGTTGTTTCATATTTTTTGGACCTTCATGAAATTAGTTATGAATTTTTGAAGTTGAAAACATAGTGGTTTCTAAAAGCGACCCCTCCTGAAATGTACACTTCTGGTACATGTTAGAGGCAAAATGTACCAAATCACTTTTAGAGACAGGTCGCTTTTACAGCCCCCTACCTTATACTATTGGAGAGAAGGCTCAAAGCCACAGAGAAAAGGCTGGCGGGGGTGGACATAACTTAGATTACGGTAGGTAGGTACATCCAAACTGAACCACACGGGGTATAAAAGTGCCACTTGAATCGATCCCCCACTCCGTGTACATCTTGCAAATCAATATGTATTATGTACCTACTAATGTGGAAGAAATGAGTTTACAACATCGACCAAAAAAAGTTGAACCTTCATAACTAATGCATAATAATTACATTGATATTCAAATGTGCTTTTTGGTGCATTGGAAACTCCTTTCATATACCAACAAGGAAAAAGAAAAAAGAAAAA
The DNA here is from genome assembly GCA_947034895.1 of Rhytidiadelphus loreus. NCBI lineage: Eukaryota > Viridiplantae > Streptophyta > Bryopsida > Hypnales > Hylocomiaceae > Rhytidiadelphus > Rhytidiadelphus loreus. Next base: position 46,041,628 of record OX344761.1, on the reverse strand, counting down.
ATTAAAATTAAATTGACCAATTCAATAATAGCAACTATGCACAATTATAAAAAAGTGGTGTCCCAACCTTAGTACATAGCATCGGTCTCTAAAAGAGTGTTGAAGACCCAAAATATAAGAAGATATTTTGTTGTCTTACTCACAAGTGTTGGATCTCCTTATTTTTGGAAGAATATGCTTTCCTAAATATTTTGGTTCTCTTTGATTTAATAAATAGCTTCTTACAACTAGTGAATGAAGAGCTTCTCTATTCCAACCCTTCAAAATAGAAATTAAAAATTAATAAAAATTCAAATGGAATTAGAGCTAGAGAACATGAACATTTTGATAATATACACAAAAGAAAATCAAGCTTAGGAATTGGGGGGAGGGTAAAAACACCCTTAAATACCTCTATTGTTAATAAGAAGTAACAGAGGACAATGCAAAATTTGTGGTCAATCTAGCAAATCATGCAAATTTGCCACATCAATAACAAATTTTACATTTTATTGAAGTGGACACTATTTTTCTTTACCTTGCAATGGAGACTTTTGTGGGTATTTTTCTTTAACAAATCTAGATTTTCTTGTACTATTCTACGTGATTTATTTACTATACTTCTACTACCAATACTTGAAAGTCGTAATTTCATGTGTTTAAAAATAATTCTTTTAACCATTTTGAGTTTTTAAAGTGGAAATGCTCTAAAGTCTTTATATCTTTCAAATATATAACATACTAACCGAAATTACTAATAGCTTTGACATGAGATTGAGAAATTCAAGACCAATAATAAATATGCTCTATTGAGCAAGGCATATCCCATGTTTTAGTTTCTATATAAGAATTTTAAATATTGAGTTAAAGAAAACTTAGAAAGTTGTTTCTACCCTTGTTGTCATGGAAACAAAATTCATTGCCCTCTAGGCTATCAATGTTGTTTTAGACTTTAAAGTCAAAATCTTGTTTTGAAATGAAGTACATTTTTGCTCATATGTTTGTACAATTGTGTTATTTAACTCAATGTGTGTTCAAATAGGTCAAAGATGATTCAAGTATTACTTGGGATGAATGAGAGATTACTATGACAAAAACATTGCCTTTAGGTATTTTATTTGTCATATAGGATATAGGATATGGAATGTGGAGCGTATATGGATTGAATTTTTGAATGTACAAATCAAAAAAACAAGTTTTACTATAGAAAATCTTTTTTATTATTTTAGACTAGAAAATAATATAATTTCTATCAAATGCTATAGGTACCTTCAATAGATTACCTTTATCTTTAGAAGAATATTAGTTTGGAAGGTAGATTAAGGAAAATACATTAAAAATATGCCAATGGAATGATATGACTTTGAAATAATTGTAAAACTAAATTAACTAGATGCATCATATGTGAAGGTCTAATTTGGCATTTGACTGCTGAAATTGAATTTCCATGTCAAATTCTCAAGGATCCATGTCACTGCAAACCATTTGCAAGATGACATGTGATACTTTTTTACAAATATGATTTAATTTCTACCAAATCTAACCTTTGCTTAGGGTATTTGAAATGCTATTTAACTAATTCAAAAGGTACTATTACCATAGTTGGCTAAGGCTCTATTATTCTTTGTTTCGCCAATGAAGGAAGGAATGGAGGGTGTTTTTCAAGAGAAATTTTTAGAAACTATCATTCTTGGTACAATGACCAAAATTGAAAATTAAAACTATTTTTTAAATCCCAATTGTACAAAAGTATAGTATGGTAGATTGTTATGTCAGTGTGCGGAAAAAATTTCAAGCCACTTGACATCATGGATCGCAAGATTATAGCATTTGAAGTTTGAACAATTTTTTTTTTTGATCCAATGGGGCAAGGACAACAAACTTTGAGTCCTCTTGATAAAGATGTGGTTTAGTAAATGTTGTTTGAATGGGCTTAGGCCTTCTATCATGTTCCATTGGTGGGCAAAAAAAACACTAAAAGACAAGAAGATTCCATATATTGTCTTGCTAGAGCAGAATAGGAGGATTTCATGCTTCAATGAAATTGGTGGACATGTAACCCCATTGGTCAATTTTGAGGGAAAGTCAATACTTGTAGAATTCTTGTTGGGTCCTTCCTCATCCATTGGGTCTACATGTTAGTGCAATTCCTCACTTGAAACATGTAGCTTCCCTACAAACTTTGTCCACTAGTGGAGCATGGCATGAGACTTGTAGTTGTGAATAAATGTTTGTTAGAACAAGTTTTGATTTCAATCAATAAAAAGGTGCTTTTAGAATGTTAAACTTGTGATTTCAAAACACTCATCAAACAAGATTAGGGCGGTGGATCATTGATTTTGAACCTTTTTAAGATGACCATGACCTCCAGCTACTAACAATTTTATATTTTTGCAACAAACATGTTTGAAAATTCATATCAATTTCAATTCTTATTAGATTACTATGATTCCCACTTGTATTTCAATCGACTCAACTAATTCTTTCTTTAAGAAAATACAAGCAACAATAACCACATTGCACAAGATACTCAAATTGCAAATTAATTTAGATGCTTGGTCATCAACTTGTCAGTCAAATTCATCCAAAATTTTAAAAGCAAATAAGGGGTCTAACTTACTCTAAATCACTTTGCAATACAAAAAGTTCAAGTTATCCCACAATACATTGACCATTTTTTATGATTTCTTGAGCATTGTAGAATTTGTTTTTTAGAAATCCAAACGGTGATAATATAGAACCCAAACATTTGAGAAAAAATGTATTTTTTCAAACTTGCTTTGACATAGTTAATAAAGTTTAATTCTTCTTGGTGTGTATTTATAGAACTATAATTGGTATTTTTATAATTACATATTATATTACATTAGTTAAATACATGCAAAATTTCAAAGTTGATGAGGGTTTTAGGTTAAAATGCTCAAAAGATGCCAAAATTGTCCCAATTGTTCCAATTGCCCCAATTTGGGGGGTAACATAATTTTTCTCCCAAGCATTTGATCAAAATTTTTTTTTTCTTCCCACAAACATAGTAAATATATATAGTTATGCACTATGTGTCAAATTTCATAAACACTTGTTTAAAAATAATTTTGTAGGAACCTCTTGAACATTCAATTGTCCACTCAACATACAACTATCCCCTCCTAGGGTTTAATAATTTCAAACACAACCTTTAAGTTAGAACTAGTTTAGATTATTTTAAGAGTGACGTTTGGAATTTTTGTATTGACGTATAGGTCTACTTTTGCCAATAGGTGTCTTTGAAGATCGCACAACTAAAATTGAAGTCATGACCAAACTAGTGAAATGAAGCAAGGACAAAATGAAGCTAGGACAAAATGGTGGAATGAAGCCAAGACAAAAATAATGGAATTTCATAGTCATACAACTAAAATTGAAGCCCATAGTGTCATTTCAATTGAAGGAGTTCAATTTTTTAGAACCAATGAAAACCTTTGGTATTCAATGAAATTGTAAAACAAAGACCATACAAATTTGGAATTTAAAAAAGAAATCAAGAGTTGAAAGGTTTTTAAGCCAATCAATGGGGTTCTAATCTTTGAAGTTTTAGTATTGACAAATATAATGTCCAATACAAGATATTGGGCAACATACATCTCCAAAGTTTACTATAAAGAGTTTACAATTGCTAAGACTTTCAATTGAAGTTACTTATAACCTTTGATAGATGAGTCTATTACTGCCTTTTCAACCTTCTTTTGCAAGTATCTATAAATGTAAATTTCTCTATTTATTTTTGAAAAAGTAATTGCATATCTTCTATTAATCATAAAAAGAATTCATCATTTTTTGTGAAAATTTGAAATTACTACAAATTTTTGAATAAAAAATGAAACAACTCATATGAAATGCAATTGATGCTCAAAAAATCTCAAAATTTCTCTATAGATTTATAATATAGTGCAGAACATCATGGTAATATTTTTTACTATATAACTTTAAAATTAAAAATTAAAAACTCCATGGTTATAGATTTCCCTGAAGTTTTAATTGCTATAAAATTCAAGTGATGATCTTTTAATGGTTTAGCCAATTTTAAAGTGACCTTTGGAGTTTCTTTATTGAAAAATATAGAATCCACTTTGTGACTATGGGATCCATTTGAAGTCATCATAACTAAAAAAAATGGTGGAATGAAGCCAAAAAGAAACAATTTTTTTTAAGCCAAGATAAAAAAAATAATATAATTTGAAGTTATATGACTAAAGTGAAGCTCACACAGAAATCGTCTTTTTAATTGAAGTAGTTGAAAATTTTCTAGAGGGAATCAATCAAAACTTTGGATTTCAATTAATTTTCCAAAACCAAGGCTATAAAAATTTGGATTGGAATTTGGATTTTAAAAAATACGAGAATTGAAAGGGTCCATTTTGCAACTATTTGAGGATTTAGATCTTTGGAATTTTTGTATTGACAAATATAGAAGTCAACACTAGCTATTGTCAATATAAACCTCTAAAGTTTAGCATAATGAGTTCATGGTTGCTAAGAAATTTATGTCAATTGAAGTCTAGAGACTTCTAATCGTCAAAGGATGAATCTATGAATGCGTTTTCTTTTATTTCTTTTTTGAAGATGTGATTGCGTGTCTTCTTTTAGTTGTAAAATTTCACATTGTAGGGAAAAAAATTGAAATGATTGTGAATTTCTGAAATAAAAAGTAAAACAATTCATATCAAATACAATATATGCTAAAAAAATCTGAAAACTTTTTGATAGGTTTATATTATAGTATAGGTTCATGAAGCATTTTTTTTTATTGCCATTCTAATATTATGAAATCATAAATCTATGATTGCAAATTCATTTTTCCAAATTATTGATCAATGCTTTAGAAAATTTCCTATATTTGAAATAGAATAGCCAAAGAATATCAATGAAAGAATGATTACTAATAGAAATCAAATGCTTTTGGGCTCGAATATCCATGTGAAAGCTCCCATTACCAAGGTTTCTGAAACCAAAAATAAATCCTTGAAAACTTTAGTTTGGAATCATTGGTAGCACAAAAAGTTACAAAGTCCTATTAAATTATTAATAAGTTATAGATTAATCTTTACCTTAAAAAATATTGAATTATCATTGATTGACCTTAAAAACTTGTACCATGTCTTGGTGGTGTATTTGACTATTCAAGGTCTTAATGTAGATGAATCAATAGACAAAAATGACTTCAAAATAGTCATGGATTTAGTAATACCTCAATTAATACCCTCAATTAACTTCTAAAGTCCTACGACCTTATTTCCATCAAAAACCACTCAAAACTATCATTTCTATTGTAAAGTGAAAAAAAAACTTTAAAATTTGTTTCTTTTGCATATTCAACCATAGGATCTTATATTGTACTAGACTAGTATATAACTATGTAGAAGAAATTTCAGAAACTTTGATAGCATAGATTGCAAAATATTTATATGTAACCCCTAAACGTCCAAACAATGTTTTTTGGCAACATAGCGATTTTGGGTAGCTCACTACAAACGGAGTTTTTTTCTTTTTTTCTTTAAAAATTTCACACAATATGGGGACAAGTAGTAGCTTTAAGGCCCAATAATTTTCATAACTTTTGACTACATGGTTCAAAAGTTATTGCATGATATGTAATTTTCCGTATTCAGAGGGCAAACTAAGTAGAAAAAAAAAACTTCTTTGAAAATTACTTTTTAAAAAAATAAAAATTTGAAATTGATTCTCTAGATTTATATATATGCGATAAGTTTTGAATCATTCCATTTTGATTAATGAGATGAAAGTTATGAGGAATTTTAGTTTAAGTTAGTTTGTGAATAGTTATGGAATTTGTACTCTAAAATAAACTTTGAAATCCTTTATTTAACTCAATTTTAAATATTTTTGGAAAAAAATATAAACTTTAGGTGTATACTGTTTATTACAACAATACAACCATTGGGATTGGCATTTTTCAATTCTATAAATAAATTGTTAACAATTTAGTATTTTTAATCATTCTCTACTTCTTTCTACTTACTATTTTTTTTCCTATATGTTGTACAATTCCAAATGATCTAAAATTTTTCAAGCATGTAGACAACTTGACTGAAGGAATGAATCCAAAGAGTAACCACCAATTTTGGACATTTTTTCATACAAATGTGACCTTGTGAAGTGCAGCTGCCCATATTTTCGTAGGGCCATAAAAAAGAGTTTGTCACTTCAAATGTTAATACCTTGCAATCTACATGGTGGAAAATTTTGAAATGTTTTCCACATCTTTTCTAACTATTTTACTGCAAGATCCTACGATTACATTTGGCTAGAATTATTTTTCATCTAAAATTTGGTGCTTGTAAAAGCAAGGGCAGTTTTAGAGCAGTTTTGTTCAAGATTGAAGGAAAATCTAAATCGTTAATAGCTCCAACTAAAGATGGAATTGAAACACACTAATTTCAATTGTAAGATTTTTCTAGAAAGAGTTCTTAACGTTGTAAATTATTTTTGGAAAATTGTGAAAATTAAGTTTAGAAATGAATCTTATAAGCTATTTTTTCAAGAAGATGCTCTTTTTGCATGAAAAATAAGATTGTCTATAACTTTTGCATAACAAATCCAAACGGAATGAATGAAAGCTTTCTATGTACTAGATAAAATTCAAATCTATGAGAAAAAAAAATTGTTTGGAAGGGGGGTGGTCTACTTGCCACACCTAAAAAAAGGGACTTTCGTACTATAACTTTGATCCTGGGCACCAATTGAAAGGAAAATTATATTCCTACAAAGCTAATGTGTTATTCTATCTTCCCAAAAAGATTAAGAAAATCATGATGAATATTGAGACCATAGGAACTCACCCGAATTCATTTTGTCCTTTGAGGACTTTAGAGGGTATCTAGGGTAGGAAGAAGAAAATGATTTTTTTAAATTCAACCACACAAAAGTGTAATAGGCTATTTTTGGAATGTCTACAAAAAACTTCATAAGTCTTAACTATACAAATTTCAAGATTAGAGCATTAGAAGTTAGAAAAAAAATTCAACTTGACCTCAAAGGATCAATAGACTTCAACTCCTCCTAAAGTGAGATTTTATACTCAAGGTGTGTTTCTTACAATTGCATCCTATATCATATTAATTCCATGCTTGGAAAATTTCAAATGTAAGAGATGATTTTTCATGGTCCATTTGAAACTTCAATGGGCAATATAACTTTTGATTCGGGAATCCAATAAAAAAAAATAGAATTTCAAGAAGGGATGCATGTCTACACCTTGTGTCTTTGTAAGTATTGAGATTACAAAGTACTTCAATGGAAGAAAGGCTTTATTTAGATGGTAGGAAGATACCAAACCCAATGAGTGGGTGGAACATAAGGTAGAAGCCTTTCACTAGTTATCCACATACATTATGGGATAACTAAGCACCATGGGCTGCCTTTGACTACAAGCAATACCCAAGAGACTCGAAGTCAAACTAAGAGTCTAACACTACTCCTAGGGCTGAATGTACATAGTCTACAACAATATGTACATGATCTTCAACACTCCCACTTTGCAAGTGGTCAAAGGCTCGAAGGCCCATCTTCTCAATCAAGTTGTGGTGTTGTGGCTTCCCAAGGGACTTGGTCAGCACATCAGCAACCATAGCTTGGGTAGGCACATACTTGAGCTCAATCACCTCAGCCTCCACTCGTTCACGAATGAAATGGTGTTGCACATCAATGTGCTTCGTCCGAGAGTGGTGGGTGGGATTCTTGGCCAAAGCAATGGCTCCTTGATTGTCACACAAGATTTGTGTGCTCTCCACTTGGACAAGGCCAACATCAGCCAAGAGTTGCCTCAACCAAATGGCCTCCTTGGTGCATTGGCTCATGGCCATGTATTCAGCCTCCGTTGTAGAAAGAGCTATGGTGGGCTGCCTCTTGGAATTCCAAGTAATGGCACCCACTCCAAGCATAAACACGTAGCCGGTGGTGGATCTCCTATCCGCCTCATCACCCGCCCAATCCGCATCACAGAAGCCATGCAACTTCAGCCCATTGGCACCTCCAAGTTGCAACTTCAACCCAAGTGTGCCTTGAAGGTACCTCATCACCCTCTTCACCGCAGCCCAATGCTTTGGGCCATGCTTGGATGTGTGTTGACTCACAACACTCATCGGGAAGGCCAAATCAGGCCTTGTGGCTACCATGGCATACATCAAGCAACCAACCGCTGCCTTGTAAGGCACACCATGCATTTTAGCCCTCACCTCTTCAAATTCAGCATCCGTGAGCTTGGGCAACTTCCCATTAGTCTCAAGTGGTGTACCTATGGCTTTGCACTCCTCCATGATGAAGCGCTTGAGAATTTCTTCAAGGTACTTGCGTTGGCTCATAGTGATGGTGCGGGCAGCCCTATCCCTCTTGAACTCCACTCCAAGGCAATACTTCAACTCTCCAAGATCCGTCATCTCATACTCCTTCTTGAGCATATCCTTCACTTCAAGCATCTTGGTCATGCTACTTGCAAGGGGGATCAGATCATCCACATAGAGGATCACAATCACCAAATGCTCACCACTTTGCATGGTGTACAAAGAGTGATCAGCATAGCCTCTTTGGAAGCCCTTCCTTGCAAACATAGCATCAATATCCCTATACCAAGCTCTCCCCGATTGCTTCAATCCGGGAAGTGCCTTTTTCAACTTGCACTTGAGATGCCCTTGGCCTTCTTGTACAAAGCCTAGGGGTTGATCCATGTAGATGACCTCCTCTAGCTTGGGGTTGAGAAAAGCCGTCTTCACATCCATTTGGTGCATCTCCAAGTCCATGGCTGCCCCAATACTCACAATGCACCTAATGGTGCTAAACTTAGCAACGGGGGCAAAGGTCTCATTGAAATCCACCCCTTCCACTTGAGAAAACCCCCTAGCAACCAGCCTTGCCTTGTACCTCAAAATGTGACCCAAAGCATCCCTTTTGGTAGAAAAAACCCACTTACAACCCACACTTGATCTCTTGGAAGGGAGGGGTGCAAGATCCCATGTCCCTTTGTCAATGAGGGCCTTGTACTCCTCTTGCATGGCCAACTCCCACTTGCTTGCATCTTCACAATTCAGCACCTCTCCAAGTATAGATGGATCTCCAAGGAAAGCCACATGGGCTTGATCTTCATGTTGTGGAGGAAGAATGTGATTCAGCCACCAATCTCCAAGGGGCTTGCGGGTCCTTGTGGGATAACGTGGCTCTTCCATGGTCTGATCTTGCTCTTCCAAGGGCTGATCTTGCTCTACCAAGGGTTAATCATGTTCTTGCACCCTTGGTGAAGTTCTTGGAGAAGGAATTGTTGATCTCTTCACTTGGGGTGTGGCCACCTTCTTCTTGGGCTCCACCAAGTCTTCATCTTCCCCTCCTTGCTCTTCATCTTCATCTTCTATGTGCACTCTTGGAGTTTTGCCCACCTTTTGGGCTGGTCCTCCATTACTCCCACTTGGGCTCATCTCTAAGAGCTTGGGATCAGCACCTCCATCCTCCAAGAAGGTCACATCTCTACTCTTGATGATCTTCTTGCTCTCCACACACATCAACCTATAAGCCTTGGTGCCCTCACAATAACCAAGGAAAAGGCACTTGATGCCCTTGGCATCCAACTTGGTCCTCTTGGCACTTGGAACCAATGCATAGACAATGCACCCAAAAATGCGCATGTGAGATACATGGGGCCTAATCCCACTCCAAGCTTCTTGGGGTGTCATGCTTGTCAAGGCTTGTGTGGGGCACCGGTTCCTTGTATAAACCGATGTAGACACCACCTCACCCCAAAGCTCAAACTTCAACCCTTGGGCATGAATCATGGACCTTGCCATCTCCACAATGGTGCGATTTGCACGCTCCGCCACGCCGTTTTGTTGAGGGGTGTAAGGTGCTGATGTGTGGTGCTCAATGCCATGGGCCTTCAAGTACTCCTCAAAGGCCTTGGACACGTACTCCCCTCCATTATCCGACCGCAGCACCTTCACCTTGCAATCAGATTGGGCCTCCACAAGGGCCTTCCAAGTCTCAAAACGCCCAAACACCTCACTCTTGCACTTCAGCATATACACCCACACCTTGCGTGAGAAATCATCAATAAATGTCAAAAAATACCTTGCTCCTCCTATGGTGGTGGTCTTCATTGGCCCGCACACATCGGAATGCACAAGCTCCAATGGCTTGGTGGCCCAGGTTGCCCCATCCTTGGGGAAGGGCTGCCTTGCTTGCTTGCCCTCAATGCACCCCTTGCACACCATAGAACTCCAATCATGCTTGCAAGAAGAGAAGTTCAACCCCTTCACTATGTATTGGAGGCTCTTCATGCTCTTCACATTCAAGTGCCCAAGCCTCCTATGCCCAAGCTCCACAAGGTCTCCATGGGCTGATCCTTGGGCAACACATGCCAAGGAGGTGCCATTCACCTTGGTGAAGTGGAGGAGGTACAAGTTGCCCTCACGAGGGGCTGATGCAATCAAGACTCCACTTGGTGACCTCACAACACACCCCACATTGGTAAAATGCACTTTCAAACCTCCCAAAGACAATTTGCTCACCGAAAGCAAGTTGGCATGCAACTTGGGGACATGGAGTGCCTCATGGATCTGAATCCTCTTGGTCTCCCCCTTCACTTGCACCTCCACAATGATGGTCCCCATGCCAAGGGCCTCCACCATGCCATTGTCTCCCAAATAAATCTTCTTCCCCGAAATGGGCTGATATGTGTGGAAGGCATCTCTATGGCTGGTCATGTGTTGAGTGGCCCCCGAATCCACAATCCAAGTAAACATGTTGGCCTTGTCCCCTCCTCCTTGGGTGGCAAAGGCAAAATCCTCCTCTTCTTCCTCTTTGGAGGCTTGGTGTGCATTCTCCTTGCCTTTGGCTTGGCTGACCTTGCAATGCCTAGCAATGTGGCCTGATTTGCCACACTTGAAGCAAGACCTTGTCTCCTTGAACTCCTTGGTGTTGCCTCCTTTGCCATGTCTTGACACAAGGGCTGATCCCTCCCCTTGGGACTCATTCTCCTTGCGCTTGGTCACCTCATGCATCAAGCGGGCCGTGACAAACTCCATGGTCAGCTCCTTCATAGGCCTTGTCTCCAATGCGGTGATGAGGAACTCATAAGACGGTGGCAAGCTCTCCAACAAGGTCATCACCACATCTCCATCCGTCACGGGTGCCTCCAAACAAGCCAACTCATCCGCAAGAGCCTTGATTTTGTTGACATGATCCAACAAATCATCCTCCTCTTGCATCTTGCTAGTGAAGAACTTCCGCCTAAGAAAGAGGATGTTGGAGAGGCTCTTGGTCTCATGGATGTTGCAAAGGGTGGTCCATGCTTGGGCTGGTCCCTTGCAATGGCGAATGTGTGCAATTTGCCGGTCCACAAGGTTGATGGCAATGAGAGCAAAGGCCTTCTTCTCCTTCCTCTCAAACGCCTTCTTGGTCTTTAGATCAGCATCTTCACTTGGAGGCTCCTCACTCCCATCCACCACCTCCCACAAGTCCTTCTCCGCAAGGATCATCTCCATCTTGAACTTCCACATGCCAAAGTTCTCCCCATTGAACTTGTCAATGATGCGCACGCCTTCTCCTCCACTTGATGCCATGATGGAGCACCTCCCACTTGTTGGCAGCCTCCAAAGTGTCTCCAAGAGTTCACAAACTCAATTCAGCCTCCAAACAAGCACTTGGAAGCCAATTGGGCTGAAATGGCACCAATCAGCCCTTCTAAGCACCTCCAAAGATCCTTCACACCCTAAGATCCACCAAACACTCCTCACAAGTGCAAGGACTCCTCTAAACACAAATTCAGACCCTAATGAAGCTCAAAATCACCACATGCACATTATGGGAAAGTGCTACTTCAAATCAGCAAACACACTTACAATGTTCCTCCCAAATTGGGTACTCCACACCCTAAGAAGCTCAAGACTTCCAATCAGCCCTAGATGGTGCTACTACTCACAATTCACACCACAAGGACAACAATGGTCTCCAACAACCCTAATTGGATCACCAAACCACCAAAAAAAAGACCTAATTGGCTCCACAAATTTCACAAGAGCACAATTCAGCACTCTTGGATTCACCAAGTCCACTAATTCGCCTCACACACTCACACGGGCCCTAATCAGCCCACAATGGATGGCAAATGCCTCAAGCAACAAAAAAATGCATCCAAGGCTCACAAAGGACTCTCACTAGATTGCAATTTGCAAAATCACAATCCACAATGCACTCAAGTGCACAATCAGCCTCTATGGGCTCCCAATGTACACCTCTAAGCACAAACTCAAAATTGGAGCACAAATCAGCCCTCACTAGGTCTGATTACTACCGTGAGCAAACTCACACCCAAAATGTACTCAAAACCTCACAAACCAGCCAACAAATGTCCAAGAAAAGAACAAAACACTTCCTTCTTTTGTAAAAAAAATTCACTCCAAAGTTTGTTTTTGTTTTTGACTTACACCATATGGTTTGTAGGTGACAAAGTGACAAAAGGCTAGTTGCTCCCCCAAGCTCCAAGATCTCCTCCAAATGATTTGAATTTCTCCTCAAACGCAACTCCAAGTGCGTGGGCCCATAACCTATTGAGATTACAAAGTACTTCAATGGAAGAAAGGCTTTACTTAGATGGTAGGAAGATACCAAACCCAATGAGTGGGTGGAACATAAGGTAGAAGCCTTTCACTAGTTATCCACATACATTATGGGATAACTAAGCACCATGGGCTGCCTTTGACTACAAGCAATACCCAAGAGACTCGAAGTCAAACTAAGAGTCTAACACTACTCCTAGGGCTGAATGTACATAGTCTACAACAATATGTACATGATCTTCAACAGTAAGAACCTACCTAAATTTTCAATTGGTTATTCAATGACCACTTGGTTCTTTAAACCATTTCCTACCTATACATCATCATGGGAATTAATTTGCTTGTAATTTAGTTTATATGTAGTTTTTTATAATTCCTTCAAAGTTTTTTTAATTTTTAACTCACCTAATGTATAATTTAGCTCTAGTTTATCTAAATATTATAAAGTAGTTGAAAATGTAATTTATTATACCACCATAAGGTCAAATTGCACCATTTCAAAATGATACACTACCTTTGGTGCTCAAAAATTGTTTCCTTCTTTTGATTTTTATAATTCTATAAAATTATAAATAAAATTGTCAAATTCGGATGTAAAAATATAAATGAACCTAGTTAAATGTATACACATGTTGATTTCTAAAAATATAAATGATTGCCATCTTTTGCACTTCACAAAAATAGAAACAAAATTATATACCTATATACTCCCACGACAAGATTGAGGACAAGATGCTTTTATAATATTTTGGCTCTCATTTGTAGAAATTTCTAATCATTTTTTGATATTTGAAAAGAATCGATTTTGATTCTTCATATGTTTTAACTTTGGAAAAAGAGAGTTCCAAGAAACACATGTACACTATTTGGTGCAAAATAATCAACTACTTGTTGGAGTACTTCAAATCTTTTTAAATAGTTTTAAGAAATATAAAAAACATGGCCTATGTTTAAACTTTAAGATTATTAAATCAAGGAAGATTTACAAAACTTTTACTATGAATTTTAGCTACATTCAACCATTACTCTAAGAAGAATGTTTACACAATTGTTGTCCTTTACGATGTCTTTTCAATCTTTCATTAGAGAAAAAATGAGGCCTCCGAAGGGTTGTTCTCTAGAGGGCTACCAAACAAGGCTATTGTTTTCAAAGTAGTCCCTGGCCGGAATCTAGCTGCAAAGGAAAGTCAACTTGGGTGAATATTGCCGGAGCAATCAACCTTGGCAACTAAATTTTTTTTCCAGTTTTCTTTTTCTGCGACTAATTCTTTTTTTGAGAAAAAAAAATGTAAAACTGGGTTCCTATGCCACTAGTTGCATTGAAAAATGAAAACTGCAGGTTTGAAGTGGACAATTTTAGGGGAAAATAAAATTTTGCCAAAAAAAAGATGGGAAGGTAGTTCAACTGATGTTGCAGCAGCCCTCCGAAGGCCTTATTTTTTCTCTAATGCATCTTCGATGCACTCCAACTCCACATGACTAAGCAACAAGTGTCTTGAGGGCTTTTATTGTCCTTTACAAATGTCCTTTCATCTTCAATGTTGTTCAATGTCCTAACTTTCTAAGTAAATTTGTGTTTACTAACTAAATTTTAAATACTTTTACTACTCCATTACCATTCTCTAAAAGTGCAAAATGAACTTTTTTTTTTGCTTAGATGGATACTAGAAATTTCTTAAGGTATATATAGAATATATCAATTAATAAATTTGGCACTGCCTCAATAACTTTGGCAACTATAATTCTTTCTAACTTTGTTACAAAAGTCTCTAAAGCTACTTACATAGCTGCCTCAAAACCTTTAGTTGGTTGCCACTAGTAGTACAGAGAGCAACAAAAATTATAGTGTTAATTAAACCATCAAATTATTTTGTTTTCATATCAGAATATTTGATACCAAACCCAAATCGCAATATTAGAACTTTAAGATTATGTGATCAATATTTGGATGTGTTGATGAAATGTTTATTACATTATTTACAATGTATATTTTCTTCTCATTATAAAATTATGATGGTTATAAAATGGAAGAAATATTCAAAGGGATGTAGAGAGTGTGGACCTTGTAAAGATGGATGGACTTGAATGTGGATGAAAAATATCATCACTTTTATGAATCAAGAAATTGTATATTGTATCTAGGGTTCACAATTTAAAGAGAAATTTGTTCAATTGGAGAATTGGAGTACTCGTGGTGCTCATATTGTAGGATTAATTGTAGAATTAGAGTATTGGAGTCATCAAAGATAAAACCTTTTGGTTTGGATGAGGGAATTGAAGAGCTCATTCAAAAGTTGAACAATACAACTTTTGTAAGAGATTGATATGGATCTCATTGTTTTCATGGTGAAGGTCATTTGAAAGTATACTCAATGCTAATGGATTGGATCATATTGTATTGAATTACAGGTAATTTTTGTGTTACATGAAATTAGTCGAAGATTGATGGCCAACAAGTTGTCTTTTGTAAGGATAATGTTTTAGTGCTCTCATATGTATACCTCAAAGAAAGCTAACCACTTTATTATTACTGGATCATTTGTTAAGTATGTCATTTTTGTGGTATTTATCCCAAGTTGTACTCCCTTTGGTTCTCCTCTCTTTTTGGTGTGTAATACTTTGTATATGGTCATATAGTATGGATGGTATGGATTTATATTGAAAGCACAAGGACATTGTAATAAAGAAGATACAATTAGAACCTGAACTTCAAGCCAAGACCCACAAAGTTTAATTAGAAACAATCATTATTCGGCAAGAAATTGCCACAAGTCCACAATATAGCACGATTTTCTATGTGATAGGTTGGATTTGTTTAAAAAATTAGGTTAAATTTCTTTCATAACAATATTAAATTGAAGGAAATCACAATTGAGCCCATTCTTCTACTTTTTCATTTGTAATAGTAAAAGAATATAAGTGAATGGCAGATCATTACTATTAGAGTTATTGGATTGTATTTCTTCCATTTTGTTGATTAATAGTGAAATTTGAGATTGAAACTTCAGCTATAATCTATGTTGATTACATGTTTTATTTAAAAAATCATATCATAATGCAACGTTCCATCAAACTTGACAAGAAGTTTAATAGAATGCAAGAGGATAATAATTGAGTGTGTCTAGTGGTATTGTGGAGAAACTCAACGTTCATAAGAGAAATTAAGCATTCGTCATGACATTATACATCTACGATATTTACATATATTTATATATCAACGTGTATTTAAAACCCTATCTATGATGTTGGTACAAACTGTATTTAAAAGTTATACATTAGAAGTTACAACTATTGAATAGCAAAAGGCCACTTACACTCATCATACTTGTATCATTCTATACGAAACATTTTTTTTTCTTTCTTCTTCCAATAGGGCATCAAACCTTCATTAAACTATTGTAGAAAGTATTTTGTAGCCCAAGTTCACAGAAGTTCTTCAACAGAATGGCTGGTACAGGAATCTTCAAAGAAATCCTCGATGGAGACACTTACAAGTATTACATGGATGGCGAGTGGAAAGTCTCTTCCTCTGGAAAATCAGTTGGAGTTGTGAATCCCACTACTTTGAAGCCTCAATTCAAAGTACAAGCTTGTACCCAAGAAGAGGTTAATAAATGTGTGGATAGTGCTAAAGCTGCGCAAAAGGGATGGGCAAAGACACCTCTGTGGAAAAGAGCCGAAGCACTACACAGGTTTGCAGCTATTTTGAAGGATCAAAAAGCGCCAATTGCAGAGTGTCTGGTTGCTGAGGTGGCCAAATGTTTGAAAGATGCCATCACGGAGGTTGTTCGTTCCGGAGACTTAATATCATATGCAGCTGAAGAAGGCATAAGAATTCTTGCCGAGGGGAAGTTTCTAGTCTCCGATTGCTTTCCTGGGAACGGCCGAAATAAGTATTGTTTGGCATCGAAGATTCCATTGGGTGTTGTTCTAGCAATTCCTCCTTTCAATTATCCTGTCAATTTAGCGGTCTCAAAATTAGGGCCGGCATTAGTGGCAGGAAATGCTGTTGTATTAAAGCCTCCAACTCAAGGAGGGGTATCATGTTTACACATGATGCATTGTTTGCACATGGCAGGGTTTCCCAAGGGATTGATTTCAGCTGTTACTGGAAAAGGCTCCGAGATCGGAGATCTACTCACAACACATCCCGGAATTAATTGTATCAGTTTCACGGGGGGAGATACGGGCATTGCCATCTCCAAAAAAGCAGGCATGATTCCACTTCA
This sequence comes from Rhytidiadelphus loreus, assembly GCA_947034895.1. Classification (NCBI taxonomy): domain Eukaryota; kingdom Viridiplantae; phylum Streptophyta; class Bryopsida; order Hypnales; family Hylocomiaceae; genus Rhytidiadelphus; species Rhytidiadelphus loreus. The sequence continues at coordinate 46,024,824 of OX344761.1, read as the reverse complement.
AATGGAGTTGGGAGGAAAAGATACATGCTTGGTTTTAGAAGACGCTGATTTGGGATTAGCTGCAAATAACATCATCAAAGGGGGATACTCCTATAGTGGGCAAAGATGTACTGCAGTGAAAGTGATTTGTGTGATGGAATCAGTTGCAGATGAATTGGTGAAAAAAGTGAATGAAAAAATTAAAAAACTGACGGTGGGCATGCCCGACAAAGATTGCGATATCACACCAGTCATCAGTGAGTCATCAGCCAATTTCATCCAAGGCTTAGTGGAGGATGCAAAGCAAAAGGGAGCAAAATTTCATCAAGAATGGAAGCGAGAAGGAAATTTAATTTGGCCCCTTTTGATTGACAATGTAAAACCGGATATGCGAATTGCTTGGGAAGAGCCCTTTGGGCCAGTGATTCCTGTATTGCGAATTAAAACACCGGAAGAAGGAATTCACCACTGCAATGCCAGCAATTTTGCATTGCAAGGATGTGTGTTTACTAAAAATATTGACAAGGCGATAATGATAAGTGATGCAATGGAGTCGGGAACCATTCAAATTAATGCGGCACCAGCACGGGGGCCAGACCACTTTCCTTTCCAAGGCTTGCGGGATAGTGGTATTGGATCTCAAGGCATCACCAATAGCATCCTTATGATGACCAAGACTAAAAGCACCGTTATTAATTTGCCCAAGGAATCTTATACCATGGGTTAAATATGCTCGCCATTTGAGTGAAGTCAAAACATATAAGAAGAGGTTATTGCTAAGATAGAAAGCATTAAACAAACTCTTTAACTTGTAGGGACCCATAACTATTAAATGCAAGAATATGGTTCATATATACCTAACTAGGCAATCTAGGCATTCCCAAAGCACATGTGGATGTGCTTTGGGGATGTTAAAACTATCAAGTGCTAATTTTAAAGAGAGCAAGGTTCAATGTTTTTTACTTCTTCAAAACTAGACAAGAGGGGGATTAAGTAATCCACTAAAATACCAAAAATAAAATTAAAAAGTTGAAGTCACTATATAGTGAGTCTACCAAAAATTACCACTACCTATTTTTTCAACAAAAGGTTTAGGAGTTAAGATTCAAATAATATGTACATTTTGTCTCTCTTTTATACATTGGTAGCTTGGTTTTATTTATATACTTACATACTACATAAATTTAGATTGATTGAATCCACAATTTTTTTTCTTCCAACAAAAGAAATTAGATCATTTTTCACGTGCCAACTTTAGTCAACTCACTTTTGAAAAAACAAACCCATACACATTGTAGGTGGTCAAGGCAAAAATACATAGCTTTCCATTGTAGATCCTAAGGGACTATATATTTTTGTCCTTTTGGATGCTTACATGATCGTTTTATTTCCCTACACAGTTGCAGTGACAATCCAAAAGTGTTAAATTCATTGTGGAATAATAACAAAAACTTTTGCCTAGTGTAGAAGCAACATGTGGTGTTCATTGAAGCCAATTTTTTTGCTATTTTCACTACATTAGGATGCTACAAGTGCAACTAAGTTCAAACACAAGGATACAATTGGATTGGGGGCAATTTTAGATCCCACATTGATTTTATATCTTAGATCCTATTTTTTTTGGAAAACGTAGGTTTCAATACCTACTTACAAAACATTGTTTTTCTGGACAAATGGAAGTGTATACATGGAGAACTATGTACAAGAAGCTAGGAAGAAGTGCACATGGTAGTGTTATTATATATTAAATTTGGTGTGCATCTAATATAGGATTTTGTAACAAATTTTGTGTTTTGCAAGGCATATGATTGGATAGTATGGATTTCATGTTCACAACCATATAGAAATCATACTTATTTTGTTTCTAGTGATGTGAATGTGGATGTGAAATTAGGCAATCTAACCTATTCAATAACACATTGCATGCAAACATATATATTTTCCTTAAATTTCTAGTGAATTTCAAAGTTGAAAAATGCAATTCATATACATTTGAAGTATAAGCTTACACCGCCATTAGAACTAATTCATGTATTTATTACAAGATCAAAAGATCAATTGTAATAGTTAAGCAACAACTTTGTGATCTTTAAAAAACAAAAGATGAAAATTAAATTTGCATACATCATAGCTACGCAATAGTATGTCATCATATATTAGCATACATTGTGTCATATTAGTGTACTTTTTGGCATATTGCTAATATATTTTGTGGTATTTGATGATCTTTCACAACTTGGAAGGCAACAATTCTTATACTATTTGATGTAATGCAAGGTTTCTAAGATTTGTCCAATTTGTTTAGTTCTTGGACATATTTCAATTATTTATAATTACATGGTTAAAGTGACCACTTTGGGTTCCCAAGGTATCTAAAGAATTAATTACAAAAAGACAAGTCCATGACCACTTTTTCAAACTTCAACTTTCGAACCTTTTTTTGTATGCTTCCATTTTTCAACTATATATGTATGAATGAGATTTTTATATTTCATTTTCAAAGATGTATCATACATAAGTAACTCCAACCTTTTTCAAGTAAGCATAAATCAAGAATCTATTCATCTTGAATCCCATGTCAAGTTCCAAAGAACAAGTTTGAGTTACTCCAAGGCTATGAGCTTCCGTTAAAAGAAAAACTCTATAAGAACAAAAAGATTAGGGATTTATGTGAGTTTGTGCAAGTAGGGGAATATGCAAAGTCTAAGTGTGAGTAGATGTAGTCACAAGTGTTCTTCAAGTCGTAAAAGTTTTGTTTTTTTATAGAATTTGAAATTTCTATAAATTTATGAATGAAAAGTAAAAGAATTTATAATACAAAATTCATCAAATACAAAATATGCTTAAAGTTTTTGAAAGTTTTTCATTGGTATACATTGTATTGTAGAACATTGTTCTACAAATCAATTTATCATGTCATTCTAAAAGTAGAAAATAAATGCTCCATGGTTATAGGTCCAAAATCCCAATTGTAATCAAACATTCAAGCTTTCAATTCAAGTAGAAACTAAACTTGATAAGCTTCATATCATTAGTTGAATTCAAATTCAAAAAGGATAATTTTTATAGTTGAAATTTAGATAAAGAGAAAGGAATAAAAATGTCCAAACACTACTAACAAAGTGATCTATGGATTTGCGATTTTATTATGTCTAAAAATAAATAAAAGATCACAAGGAGGGAATATCCATCACCATTCATTGAACTTAGGTTTAAGCAACTCCCCCAATTTATTGGATGAATTTTTTTTCCGTCTTTGAGACCTTTCTAAAATCATTCAAAGGACACAAAACTTCTCTTCATTCTTTCTAGGTTTACCCCCCTAAAGGTTTTAAGTCATGGAATGTGATTTTTTGAAACTTTTTTTTGAAGGTAAGGGAATTTACTAGCTTTGGGGGAATATAATTTTTATTTCATTTGAAGCCCAGGAGAAAAAGTTATGTCCTTCTAAGCTCAAAATGCTTAACTTTGGGCACCTTGAAAACCCTTGAAATTAATTAATTTTTTTCTATTGGATATATTTGTATTTCTATGGAAATTTTTTAATCATGCCATTTGGATTAGTGGTGTGAAAGTAAGTTATAAAAAGTCTTGTTTTTTAGGCAATTGAGGCACCTTCCTTCAAAAAATAATGTATAGGTTTCCTTTTCGAATGTGATTTTCACAATTCTTCAAAACAAAACAATCATTGGGTATAAATGAATTGCTACAACAATATTACCATCAAGACTGACATGTTTCAATTCTATTTTAGAACTATTAAAGATTTAATTTTTCCTTCCATCTTGTACCTACTTCTATTTAGCAATTTTTTAAGAATGAAAATTATTAGTTTTTCTATTGAATTTTTTTTGGTAGATTCCCACCATAATTCTCCACAAAGAAGATTTAAACTTCAAAAAATTTTAGTGCAAAAAACTGAAGTAAAGGGAATTCAAAATCTAAAAACCTAGTAAATCAAGGTGAAAAAACAAAATTTCTCTTTTTTACTTTGAACATTGATATTTTACAATCAACATGCAAAAAGTGTCTGAAATTTTTTCCATAGATTCTCATACAAGTTTAATGCAAGATCCCATGGTTGAACATATAGAAAAAATAGTTTTTTATTCATTGTAACTCTTTGCACTAAAAATGGCACTTTTAGAGCATTTTTTTTTTGAAGAAACATAGTTGCAAACATAGTATTATATAACCCAGATATGGTCCTCCCCATACTTGGGAAGGTATTATGCCTCCCTAAGGTAGTGTGCTCATAACCCGCCCCTCTTCTTCAGATTGTCCTGTAGGTAGCTGTAGAATGGATGCAAGGTGATCCTTGAATGGACCTCTTTGCTCTGTTAATGAATTCAAAAAGAATTGTTTTTTCTATTGTAAGAGCCAATCACTCGCTGTGATTTTTGCACATTTCTTTATAAGTCATAAGGGGACAGATTTTGGGACACCTATGGTCACAAATAGGTGCCTATGACCTGGATCTTTGAAAATTTATAAGTAATTCAAAAATGCTTGGAAAAATATGAAACTACTTGTGTTGGGTTCTGCATCTATTTTTCTTTCTCTAAAAAATGATCTAAAAATCATTTTGTCCCTGGAAACCTGTGAAAAAGGCAAATCAGTCCTTAAAGTGACGATTTATGAGCACACTACCTTAGATGCATGTAAGGCACTTTCAGTATAATTCAAGGATAGGGAGTTGGTAGAGGAGCCATACAAAACAAATTTTGTTTAGTGGAGTGGAGGGGTGCTGTTTTCAAGAATGCAAAAGGAACCCCTGCCTCGTTAGTAAACAATGTTATGAACCTTCCAGGGTTAAACAATAGCCGAAGCATCTGTCCACTTCCGTGTGCTTTTCACACTTGAAGAATCTCTGTGCTGACAAGTGTGAAAACGAAGTTGAAAAACGTGCGTTCTTGTCTGTAGGTGAACATGGCCCAACATTTTGGTTCTTGGTTCGAAAGGTAAGCTTAGCTCTGGTATGGGCAGGTTTGAGAAGGAAGGAAGGACCACAAGCGCCGGCCGGCGGGGGAGGGGAGGGGCAGTGGTGAGGCCAAAAGTAAAATTTTACGTGAACGCCGCTGATAAGGCAATGTGGGACCTTCGAACGAAAAATCTGCCTTTCCACTTTAACAAATATCAACAAGGTCTACTCACGGGTAGTACAATAGTACGCGAGCAGAAAGCTGGTGGTATCTGTGCAGGAATTCACACGAGTAACATAAGCTTATCTTGGAGCCTGGCTTGGAGGTGGAGAGAGCAACTGCGTCATCCATGTCATTCATAAGTTCTTCAGTGAGGAGTGCCGTAGAGCAGAGCAGACAAGCAAGTGAATATCTAAGTTAAGAGCATCCTCACCCGACCAGTTTTTATTTGGCTGGAACAAAAACACTATAAAAACTCTGTTGTTTTAGGCACTCTTTTGACACTAACTAACTTAGCCAGGATGAATGAACAAGCCTACCTTACTACAGTACTGAGTAACACTTTCATCTCAATTCCGCCTTGGCTTGTGTACCCAAAGAGTGCATTTCAGGCACACGTACACGGGGAAAGTGTCAAGAAAATGTTGCTGTAATTTTTGTTTGTCAACACTTTAGTGTCCAAATAATTGTCGAACCTGCTTCGTCGAAAAGAATGTCATCGTAAAAAGCGTTGAGGAAATTGTTAGGAAGAACGACCAATCGAATGTTAAAAGCATTGCCAAAAAAAGGGACAAAATCAAAAAATAAAATTTCTGATCGATTTCTGGAGCTGCCTAGGTTGCCCAAATTATTGCCTGAACTATATATTGTTCAAAGTACTTGCCTGCCAGCTGCAAGGGTTGAACCTCTCACCTCACTGTTGGTGGCAGGTCTTCTTAGTTTCGCCATATGTTTGAAATTGAAGATTTTTCTTGCAACTTATACAAAACTGAGGTGTCTATACAACTCTTATTTTGAGGTGTATCAACCTTAAAAACACTTGACAGTAACTTTTCCTTGTAAATTTTCCTGAAATGCGAGAGGCAACCAAATCCAATCCAAGTTGTTATGTATTTTTAAATCTCATTAGAATGAAATATGAATTTCTAAAGTGAAGGCATGTTTTCCGACAGATTCTTCAACAATATTCCCATGATTCTTTTCACACCTTTTTCAGGAAACTCTTCGCGAGAATTTTTTTGAATAAGATTTTCCACCCTTTGTGTCGACATTTTTTTCAGTACTAAAATGTAGAATATTTGCAAATTTCATGGCATTTCATTGTCTAACAATTTAGATCAATAACGGTGTCAAAAAAGTGAAAAATCACCCCCACTCTTTCTGGGTCGTGTAGTGTAATAAGCCCTCCCTTGTCATCAATCACCGTCATCATCACATTGGGGAGTATGATTTCGAGGGACGCGGTCTACCGTACGTAGTAGGCAGCATGTGCCGGTATTGGCGAAATTTCACTGGAAAGCAAATTTGTTGATTCTATCCGGCATTTGTTCCTGACCTGCCGGCATGCATTCCAGGAAGCAAGTCCAGTCCTCTATCATAACTTAACGAAAACATATCTATATAAGTTATTAACCGTTGTTGCCAGGACCCCGCCCTCAGCCTACAGCAACTACTGTACTGACAATGTCCGTCATGCATCAGTAGTACTTGCAGTATCTGGAGTCAGTCAGTCTGACAACAACTGTTCGTAAGTCTTAATTACGGAGTACTCGGTATGATGGAAGCGGGCCCTGCCGGGTGCCGCACAAAGCTGCCTGCAATTGCACTCCATCCTGCACAGTGCGTGCTGACGAGCCGTCCGGCCCAGCCCGGCCCAGCCCGGCCCATTCTCGGGTTGCACAGTGTCCGATTCACACTGGCCATCAGGGCGTCCGTTGGGGAAATGAGGAAACGTGGCACGGACAAAGACCGCGGGGCCGGGACGGGGCCGAGGGACGACCGCGGAACGTCCAAGCACGTTCCATGACATTGGGAACACGGCACATTAGAACTTTAGAAGCAAAAAATCTCAAGTCCTGAATCAACTGATGAGTGCACTGAGGAAGCCGTGCGTAACGTAAGTAACTTAAGTTAGTGGGGCCACTGGGGGGGAACTGGCAGGGCAGGGGGGCGAGGGCTGTGGCCTGTGGGCCGTGGGGGCCGTGGGGGCGAGAGAACAGTCAGGAAATGCGGAGGACTGTCAGACAGTCGGGAAGGCAGGACAAGCCACGGGGAACACGCGCACGCGTTCCAGGCTTGGACGTGGGAACGGAGAAGAGAACAGCCCGCGAGACGGGAAGCGGGACGGGGCTCGGGAGTCGGGAGCCAGACACTCCGTCCGCGCATCTCCACCGCTGCAGTGCTGCAGTGCTCAAGGCCAGGCTAGGGAGGATATCCGGCGGGATGAGCGGCCTAGGGAGCAGTGCCCGGCAGAGGACCCGGCTCATCTTGTCATTGAAGTACTTCCCTTGGATTTTGGTCCGGCGTGGACTGTCGGTATGGCGATGAAGCTGCACAGCGGCCGCGATGGGAGTCAACACGCGTCAACTTTGATCGTGTTGACTGTGTTCAGGGGGATCATGATCAGCTGAGCCATCGCTAAGTTAAACCGGCCTGGACGGAGGCGATGAAGAAGGCCCCAGATCGACTGGGCCAATGGGCCGTCTGCCATAGAGTAGAAGACTTGAATTGATTAACTTGAATCAAATTTAGTGCAGTCCCTCATCAGCCCTCCACCCTCTCGACACTGGAGGCGACCGTAGTGTCATCGCTACTCACTCTCTCCCATTTCAGATCCTGTAATTCGCAACTGCCTTTTGGGCCTCAACGCCAGCCAAATATCGTTGCCACCCCGAGTTCATCCGTGCTCTTTCTCCGCCCTTTCGATCTCTCCGCGGTCACTCTGCATTGCACGTAACTTTACTTGTCCCCCATCATGCCCTGCTCTTTAATGCTGCACTTGCCTCCGTCGCCACCCTCGTGCTCTCATTCGACTTCCAAGGAATTGTTCCTCCTTCCCGACTCGATCGATACCCAGTGTTCCTCTCTACCGAAGTCGGTGCTTTACCGATCTGTAACATTTATTTGTTTGGAAGTCGATCCAATTGATCTAAATTGCAGTCGCCCGTGGTGACCCCGACTCAGCGATTTCCGCGGTCAGAGCTATGGAGTAACCGAGTTCGTGCACGAGAACTGGCTGGGCGAAGGGAGTCAACTGGCTCTCGAAGTTTGGGATTTGGGGATTTGGGGTCGCTCTGTCGTCGATCTTGAGTGTGGCGCTGCACTAGACGGGGTTCTGGATTGCATATTTTGATGGGCACTGCACTTTGTGCCTTGCCGATGTATTGAAGGTGAATGCGAAGTTCTCTTGCCAGTTTCTCATTGAAATCTAGCGCGCGGGGGAAATTTTGCCCGTAGCAGAGGTAGTTCGGGTGCTCGCATCAGGTACAACGTCAAGATCCTGAGAATTCTGTTGGGCTTATAAAGAGAAAGTTAGTTAGGCTACTCCTGAGGGCAGGTAGTCAAGATTCTTCTACTCCAAAATACCTCTATTTTTGGTTTCGATTTTGGAGTCGGAATCCTGTAGCTTCATTGGTATGAGTGTTGACAGTTTGAGACCACCTTCTGTCCTAGTACTGCGTGATCCATTCACAAGTCGATCGTAACAGTAGCGTAAACATTGTCTTGACTTCCATGTCTGTAGAGAACACAACTCAGAAGGTAGAATGCAAGTCGGCTTAGGAGTTGGATTCAGCATTTCTCTTGTAGTATTAATCTGCGCCACCAATTGTACTCTCATTTCTATTCCACTCGCGCAGATTGAGAAGACGAGAGAGAGATTACCACGAACAGCATTATGCAACAAGTGGAGACCGTGTACAGCGTGGGCAAAGTAGGCGCCTGGCCAGCGGCGTCCCCCACCAGCGTGCTGGAGGAAGACCCCAGCGATTTCATGGCCGATTGTTCATGGGAGGCGTCGCCCCCTCCCCCCGTCAGTCAACCAAGCACCTCCTCGCCCATTCGCGGCTCTCCTCTCAGCCGCTCCCCACTGCAGGGTTCTCCACTACGCTCCTCCAGCAGCAGCGACGCTGCAATGCAACAGCAGCAGGATTCGCGGCCAACAAGCGTGGAGGGGCACAAGACCTCCCGATCTCTCGTTCAGACTCTTCAGGACTGTCTCACGTCGCTGCCGCAATCCACCACCTCGGGAGACAACACTGGGCGCTCGTTGAGCGATCCAACAGGAGCCACAACGTCGTCATCGCGACAATCCTCATCGCGCTCCGCGAGTAAACGCCGCCCCCGTGCGTCTCGACGCACACCGACGACGATTTTCGAGACCGATCCCAGCGACTTTCGCGACATGGTGCAGAAGCTGACGGGCATCCCTAGCGCTACCCCAACGCCGGGTGTCGCGCCTGTACGCCCTCGCCCGCAGCGCGCCAACTCTAACGGCAGTTTCATCCGGCCCGAAACCCTGCGCTCCATTCGCCGTCTGCCGGCCATGGCCCCCCCGCCGCCCTTGCCGACGCCTCTCCCACCCTTCCTCCAACACTTGCAGCGCAGACACACATCCGAGGTGATCCATCCCACCACCGTCAAGCCGGCCCAATCCTGCCCCTTATCCTTCGCCCGCTCATGCAAGCGGGAATTCGACCAAACAGAAGATCACATGACATCGGACAGTCCGTCATCGGCATTGGGGTCTCCGGAGAATTTGATGAAGCGGGCGATGTCGGCGCCCACGACCTCAATGCCGTCGTCGTGGTGGGAACAGGAATCAGAGTCTCGCAATATCGACATGACCGCCGATGCCCATCCTCCCTTTGCCATGTCCAGTTCTTCCGAATCGCCTTCTCCATACAACATGGGTAGCCTGGGAATAGAAAATCTGCTTCCAGTAAGCGAGGCACCATCGGATTACGTCCGCATGGATTCTGTGGGTGGGCAATGGGTGCAAGAGGAGCAAGAGTTTACCTTCAGCCAGATTGAGTCGTGGTTGGCGGCAGAGTCCATGCGCGGCTAGCTGAGATATATATGCTTCCTCATTTCTTTCAATTGCATTCCTTTCTTCCGTTCGAATTCTTTGGTGGCCTTTGCTTTAGAGGAATTTCTTCTTTGGCCGTAGCAGACAGATATACTTGATCGAGGGGTACTCAGTTTCAATCCAAGGATCGCTGGTGTGGACGATCCAGTAGCTGGGTTCTATTTATTGCGTTGTGAGACCAGTGTACGTACGGTTTGATTGTTTCCTAGCTAGATTGATTCCGTGTCGACTCTGATAGAAAGTGCAGGCAGCTCTCTAAATTATTCGATTCATCTCTATTTGAAGCTCATTACTCCGTGATCGAGTAGCTAGGTACTGCCGCTGCAGGCAGGCAATAGGCGATTGTGAATAGTTGAGTGGATTAGCTGGTTTTGGCAGGCGCATGAGGCAAGCATTGAGCTCGAATCCCCGCCGCTTCGTGTTGTGTACAGATTATTCACGAATGACAAGAGTCCTGAACTCGATCGGCCTTGTGCATGCATGGACTACTACCGCCACTACTATTAGTCAATGGTGCTTAGATTGTTTGGTGTCATAAGTTAGTTCATTTGACTAATTCACAAGATGAAACAACTTGCTTGCATCGCTTAGCTTCTCTATTTAATGTTGTGCACGTGCGACCCTAATTGTATGGATATGGACTAATCAAGTGGGCCGCGGCGATCGGACCGTCTCATTGCCACTTGATCTCCAGGCAATTTCCATTGATCCAGGCAATGTCATAACTTGTAACATATCTATATTGCAATATGCCAGGCGAATTTTACAAACCTTAATTAGTTTGTGACTTGTCCCCCAATTATGCCACTACTGGAATTATGTCACGAAGTGCGATCGAATTATGTATCCGGTCGAGCATTACGTAGCAGTCGACACGGGATTAGGCATCTGCAGGTTACGAAGGAATTAGCATCGACGCGTCACAGGTACGTTTCAGATTTAATAAGAAATACATAAGTTTACCTTGAGTGAGTTGTAGCTTCAATTTTAGCGCCTACCAAATGCTCTCACTAGCTCTACATGTCCTCCAGGATTTGAGGTCAAATAGAAATTCTTGACCTTCTTAGACTTATTAGTCACTGTAGTTATTCTTCTTCTTACACTGTTTTCAACCATATCTGGTAAAAGACAAAAACAATCCCAGAAGTCTGTCCACCTCTGGTGCTTACCTTGTATATTATTTTCTTGCCTTTGGAATGAAATTCGGGCCAAAAGTAAACAAGAAAAACAGAATAATAATTTTAAAGTACCCCAAATTCAATAGGATTCCCAATTCGTTGGAGAAATTTAGAGTGTCTTGTATTTTTTGCTGACCAAATGGTAATCTGTCTCCTCCAAATTAGACAACAGTAAAAGTTAACTATACCCTCCACTTGACACAAGTAAAGAATAATTCTAGTGATAAGAATATTATTATCATTCAGACATGATCATGACCTTGCCTGGCTGGAGCCCCTAAGCTTGGACCATTCCAACTGAAGCTAGCCTGGTTAGTTCAGTGTGGACATCGTTGCAAACAGGCTTTGGATATGAAATCACTTCAAAATTGAAGTCTTCCAAAAATTCTTAGACTCCAGAAGCAAAAGCGCGGAGTTAAGTGGACCGCTGACGTTGAAGCATGACCCACAAGCCAGAATCACTGTACTGTACACTTTGTTCATCCCTCTTCTTTAACTGTACATGAGTGGTGTTGAGAGAGAGACCTGCATCCATCCAGTGAGAGTTGTTGAACCTTGTTTACACAATTCCATGACTCCAGTCCAGTGCAGTGCCCGTACGGTACAACTCATATTGTCTGTAATAATTCAACCATCTAGAGCCTGGGAGGATGGTCAAAGCAGCTGTCCTTTCCAAGTTGGAGGATGTCGTGCTGGACTGTCAAACTTCTCCGATCTTCAGCTATCAGCTATCGTGTAAATGAGTCTCCTTTCACTTTGGTCTGCCTAATTAGATTCCAGCGTAGACTTTTTGGGCATGCTTCTGAGCATCTCGTGAATGTTGTACAACACGACCTTGTAAGTATGCGGCTCTGTTTCAGTCAACAATCAAATTATAATCAGTTTCTCCACAATTGAAGTAATCACAATTGATCAATCCATGAGTGCATACCATACTCCTTGTTCAATGATAACATTTCTGAATAGTCTATGTGTACAACACTTCCACAGATAATGGCACCATGCACAACTTTCAGTAGCATGCACAGTCACTGCCTTGGGTCTACACTAAGCTTAACTTAGCTTAACTTAGATGGTGTGAAATATTTTACACTCAACAATACTCAGTCATCACTTCATCAGTAGCTAACTGGACAGGTGGGGACTCAATGTGAGGAGCAAGTTGCATGAAGAAAAGGCAATGGGCATGAAGGCTACTGAATGTTATGTGCCCTTGGCCTTGCTGCGTCTTTAAGTCTTGTCTGGAGTAAGGCAGCCGACCACTTTCTGACCACAACCTATTTTCGCTAGTTAGACTGCTTCGTTTCCGCTCATGCGGTGAGGTTACAGCTCATGCAACACAAATGTCGGGGAGGTGTACATTGAGTTCATACAATGATCATAAGATGTACATTTGAAGCCACAATTATCACCTACTTTGAAGCATGGTTGATTTTGTAATCAGCCTATGGTTGGAAATGTGGTGCCCTATATAACAAGAATGGATTGAATGGAATCTTTATGAAAAAAGTTCATAAGTATTTTGTTTTTGAGGGAAAAAAAATAAAAAAATTCTAGAACCCTCTTCAAATATATTTTTCTACAGGGGGGATTTTTCTCCGCACCAATTCACCAAATGCATACTGGAACTACACTAAATTGCTTAAGTGGTCACAATGAGGCTGGCTACGTTAAGTTATATGTAGCTCATAGTGTTTGGGACCCCTAGGGCCCCAATCATGTGGCATTCATTGTTATCCCCTAAAGGATTGAGGCACAATTTAGGCAGAAATTGTGAAAACTGCCATTTTTTAGGATAGTGGAAAAAAATGAAGAAGAAAGTTTTTTTTAATATTCAATCATACAAATTTATACTAGACAACTATGGGAATGTGTGAAAAATATTTGAGAAACTTTGATTGCATGTACAGATTAAAAATTATAATGTTTGAAGTTAGAAGAATTTTTTCTCCTTGACCTTATTCAAAATGGCCTACAGACTTTAACTCCTCACCTAGAGTGAGATTTTCCACTACATAGTTATTTGTTTTGACATTTGCATCTTGTATCATGTAAGTTATATACTTGTCAAATTTTAGAAGTAGAGGAGGAGTTTTACCCATGCTACCCCAAGCTATCTTCATTGCCTAAAAAGTTCAGAGCATGTAACCTTTGATTCTAGACACCCTATAAAAACAAGTATATTCTTTTTAATAAAGGGATACATGTTCACAGTCACCTTGTATCAAAATTTTGTAAACATCCAATCAAAATTGACTTCATATGTTCAATGATGTATCCTATAAGTCTTCTCAATGATTCCATCCTGTAGTCTTAACCCCTAAATGCCTGGGCGACCAAATATGGTCGATCTGAAATTTCAGGCTCATTTGGCAGCGGGCAGTTAAATTCGTTTGACCGGTTTAAAATTTTTTTTGGGCAGTTTTTACGGTTAACTATTGAAAACTTTCATTTTTCACTGAAAAAGGTACATATTTGATTGTTGAGAGGTCTTCAAAGCCATATATGTCCATTAGTGGAAGAGTAAAGCTTGCTAATTTTACTTCATTTTCCAACTTTGAGCAATTTCACTTGATTTGAGATCTAAAAACTTGTATTTATCCGTTTGTTTTGAAAATGGTCTCAATGGAAAGAGTAAAGTGTTTTTATGATTTTCACCATTGAAAATTTAAACAAAAAAGTGTTGATTTGGAGTTATTTGTGATTTATACTTATAAAAGAAAATTGCATCTCAACAATTGCAAGGTGGATTGTGTAATGAGTTTAATAGCTTTTCAAGTGATATTAAGTTTTTTGAAAGGGTATTTTAGTGTGCTAACACAATTTGTAGTTGTTCATGTTACCTCCAATCCCAAAAAGCTTTTATGTGCAAATTTCTGAAACATTGTGGAGAGGGACAACATATTAAATATAAAAAACGTACATTTCTCTTATTATAATCTCACAACTCTTATGCAATTTTGCACTCAAAATTGGTGTGCATACTAATAAGCAAGCTCTTTAAACATCCATATGGTTAGATTTTGAAAAAAAATCATTTTGCTTCAATGGAGATAACTATAAGCCCATGTTCTTTTTTCATGGAAAAAACACACTTGGAAAGGCTTAGGCACTTAGGGGTTAAGCACAATTCCATCCTCTTTTTTCTTTTTCTAGTTCCACTTCATAGGAATGAACATATTTGAAATCTTAATGGACACAAGAAAAATCTTTGGATTTGTTTTAGAGGATTGTTTCTGAAAGGAAAGCACAATGATTTTATTATAATGATTTCTTTTGAGGCATTCAAAATTGGGAACACATCCAATTACTTCAATGAAGAAGTTAGTGACATTCAATTACACCAAAGAAGAAGAAGTTAATGAGACATGAAGGTAAGGCAGTTACTACGTCTTTTGAGTGCATTGTTGCAACACATTGTGTCACAATGAGCTCAAAAAAATAAATTGGATTTATTTATTTTTTCATTTAATCCTAGGGTGGTTAAAAAAAATTAAAAAATTAAATTAATTAAAAATTATTTTCCAAATACAACCCCCCCATCCCACCTTTTTATAATTTTCAGGTAGAGTGGGGTTGGCATTCGATATGGGATATGTCTTGTATCCAAATCCATATCCATAGTTATGTATGTATCTATATCATGTTGTATCCAAATCCATATCCATAGTTATGTATGTATCTATATCATGTTGTATCCAAATCCATATCCATAGTTACGTATGTATCTATCTCATGTTGTATCCATATTCATATCCCGAATTGTTTTTTTGTGATCAACGGCATTGGAAGAGGAGGAGAGAAGAAATGCATTTGGAACATCATGTGTTGCTTATTTTTAGTGCATTGTGACATTCAATTACATCAATGAAGAAGTTAATGAGACATGAAGTTACTAACTTAAAGAAAGAATGTTTAACCTCTAAAGGACTATTGTTCATTCGGGGGACAAATTAGATTTTGGGCAGGTACCTAATGGGCTGAAGTTTTGCCATGACTTTTTAAAACTTTTTTGAAGGTAGAAAAACTGATCAACTTCATAGGAATATTATTATTTTTTCAATCGGTGCTCGGGAACAAAAGTTATGCCTAAATAAGCTCATAACAAGGGAAAAGAGTCAATAAATTTTTTTTGGAATTTTTTTCAATCTAGAAAGCTTTGCTTCATTCCATTTGAATTTGTTATGAACAAGTTATGGACAATCTTGTTTTTTGGACAATTAGAGCATCTTCTTGAAAAAATAACTTGTAGGATTCATTTTTGAATGCAATTTTTACAATTCTTCAAAAACAAATGTTCTGCATGGTTTAGTTTGCTTCCTAGAACAATCTCACCAGTGGAATTAGTGTGTTTTAATTCCATTTTAGAGATATTAATAATTTAGATTTTCCTTCTATCTCTTACCTACTTCTGTTTAATACTTTGTAATTTTTTAAAGAATAAAAATTGAGTTTTTTTGAGTTTTTTTTTTTGAGACCCTCAACTCAATTCCCCACAATAAAGATTTTAAGCTCAAAACTCTATAGAACAATAAATTTAATTTAAGAAGGTTCAAAATCAAATAATCTAGTCTTGTAATGTACTGAAGAACTTCTTTTTAATACTTTTAAATGTAGATATCATACAATTTGTGTGGTCAAAATTTCATAAATTTTTTCCATACATTTTTATACTAGTTAGGTGTAAGATCCCTATATTTTGATGTGCAAATTAAAAAAAGAAAAATTCAATTTTTTTACTCTTTGCTATAGAAATGGCAGTTTTGAGTGTTTTCTGGCAGAAAAAAGTCCTTGGTCCTTGAGGAGTTAGAGTAAGTGGTAGTTAACCCCTAAAGCCTAGAGGAATTTATTAGTCACTAATATAAAACATATATATCACAATGAATCATTCACACAATCTAATAGGGCATATATTCCTTGCAATAATGCGAAGATGGCTTTATTTGGATTGCAAGTAGCCTCCAATGACTTTGTTTCAACTTTTAGTGCCTGCATATACAATTAAAGAAATAAGAGGTTAATTTTTAGTGGATGAACAACAACTTAACTCAACTTTCAAAGGCTTATAACAACACAAAATATGTAGCACAAGTTTAAGGTAGAAAAAGTAAGAATGGTGATGGAAAAGACAAGAAGAAGAAAAAAAACAATTATTAAGAGATAACAACAAATAAGAGTTAAGTTGCAGCAAGAAACAACAAGAAACAACAACTAAAAGGCAATAAGAAACAACAAAAAATGAGAGTTAAGATGCAATAAGAAACAATAAGAAACAACAACTAAAAAGCAATAAGAAGAAATAAAAAGCAAGAACTAATAAAAAAAAGAAATTAAAATATAACAAGAAGCAAGAATTTAGATGCAACAAAAAGAAACAAGAAGCAAGAACTAAAAAGCAATAAGATGTACCAAAAAGCAAGAATTGAAAAGAAGAAAGAGGGTAGTTGCAAGAAACACTTCATGTTTTTTGTTCAAAACTACGTTTTTTGGCCATAGGACTAGCAGTACTATGCAATACTACTAATACTACGTTTTAGAAGTGCCCCAACAAATCTGCACTGTTGATTGAAGGCGCCTGTAGATCTACACCGTTGATTTAGTACTATGTTATACTATGTAGTACTATGGACTACTACAAAGTACTACAGAAGCCAATGGGAGATGAAAATAATAGAAAAGGGATCTGTAGAGATTTTTATTTTTAGTAATTTAAAAAAAATTCATAAAAAAATCCATTTTGCTAGAGAAGATTGCACTTGCATTGCACCAAAAAATTCATGAAGGAAAATTTTTCCCTCTTCATAGCTTTAGCGCAAAGGAAGGTCACTTTGACCCCATGTGTGCAATCGACATGATGCTATTTTCATAAAAACTCATCATGAGCCCTTGTAGTGTTAGTAGACCTCCAACATGTCTAATTTCTAGCTTCAAATTTGCATTTTTGGGTAAAAAATAGGACTAAACCCCCCCAAAATAGCCAAGGTAGACAACCAATCGGAGGCAGGTTAAAAATAGTAAACTAATTCTTAAATTTTTTTTTAAATCACTCAAGGTTTGTAACTTTAGCATCTACCAGATTCTACCTTCATTCCAAATTTCATGCCAAATGGACAAACAATGCAAAAGTTATGAACAAAAAGTCAATTTTTAAGGACAAAGGGACAAGAAATAGGACAAGTGTTTCTTGCAATCACCCAAGAATTAAAGTGCAACAAAAAGCAACAACTAAGGAACAAAAAATAAGAAGTAACAAGTAAGAGCTAAAAGACAACAAAAGAAAACAACTAAAAAGCAAAAAAATAAGAAGTAACAACAACTAAGAGCTAAGAGACAATAAAAGGCAAGGAAGAAGAGCCAAGAGGAGTGGTAGCTAGGGTTTCAAAACTCTAAAAAAGTGGTGATTAGGTCTAAAAATCCTAAAAAAGAAGTGGCTTGGATTTTAAAATTCTATGTCCATATTTTTCTTGGACTACCTGAAAATAAAAAAATGTCACTATTATGGCAATATGATTCAATGTTCCTCAAATATCTTGTGTTCTCTAGGAAGTACTTTAGTGTTCCCAATGGACATATAGTATACTCCCATGAAGTTCAAAGCCCAAAAATAATTAGTAGTTACATTTCTCCTCAAGGTGTTGACTTCCAAGAAAATGACTATGAGTAGTCGCTAATCATCCCTAGTCATATTTTTGTAGTCATAATATACCCATTTTCTTGTAGTGTTGGGTGGACTTCATGCACTTTCAACAATCCTCTAATTGTTTAGATCACTAACAACCTTGTAGGTTAGAAATGATGTGCAACGAGTGCGGAAGGACTATCATTGGTTTTGGTCATGCCATGATAAAAAAAATCCCATTGTTGTGTGTTGCAAATTCTATTGTAGCACTATCTCTCTTATTTCACAAGTCGCGTAGTTGTTGCTACTCAGCTTTACAAAGGATAAATATAAGGAGGGCTTTTGGATCCTTTGGAATCAACGTTTGTGCAACAATTGAGAAGCATTACATGTTATTTTAGGCCTCCGAGAGACTGTTTTGAGGGTAGTGAAGGACAACCAACTGTCCCAAAAAAAAATTCAATTTTTTTATTTTTTTATTTTTTAAATTCTTCAAATGTAAAAAGAAGTTGATTTTCTTTTTCCAAAAATGTGCTGGCAGCCTCTCGGCCATGTAGGACCGTTGAGGTGTCAGCCAGCAGTTGTGTTCCTTGTGTTCTCACAGTAGTACGTAGAACCCAAGGTCTCTCGGAGGCTCGGGAAACCATCTAATGGCTCTCAATTATTGAGTTGTGGGCTTCATTTTGAAGAGCTTGTGGAGCTTATTATCGTTGCCTGAGAAACAATGGGGCATTGATTTTGATGAGAGTTCATCAAGAGTTGTTGTGGCTATGTTAGATACACTAGGGTGGAGGTGCTCTTGTAAATTTTTTTTGCATTGCATTCTCTTGAAACTAAGTTTTCTATGTATTTATTGAATTTCTTGTGTTATCTTGTTCTTCATGTGTTTTCTTGAATTAGCATACTTGCTAGCTATTAGTTGAAAATTTTCACTTCTACCACCTATTTGTTGAATTCTCAAATTTATCTACTTTGCTACGTATTCGCAAAATTTCCAAGTTCATTTAGCAAAAACGTTTCATTGAGAAAGAAAGTAAGACGGTGGTGTATCCTATAAGTCTTATTTATAAGTCCATCTTGTAGTCTAAAGCAAGATTCCATCTTTTTTTTTCTTTTCCCAAGTTTGTTTAGCAAAAATGTTCCTTTCAAAAAGAAGTATTTTATAAGTCCTATCACTCATTCCAAGTTGTGTTCTTATACAACTTGTATTCTTAAGCACGATTCCAACCTTTTTTTAAGAATTTCTATCAATGATTCCAACTTGTATTCTTAAATTTGATTCTAGAAAAGCACAAGCCAACAAACTTGTATTCTTAAGCATGCTTCCAGAAAAGTTGAAGGCAACGAAGTTCAGGGCAATATAATTTTTGATACAAACACCCGATTTAAAAAAAAATTAAATTCCCACTTAGGGGGATATGCTCACACCTTTCGCAAACATCCAACCAAAATTGACTTTACAAGAATCTACCTGGATTTTCAATTGACTATTCAACAAACAATTGTCCTTTAGGGGTTGATAACTTGTTGTGTGGAATGGACTATTGGCACACAATTAAGTGGTGAAGTGTTGGAATAATGATTACTTTGTAGTCTCCAAAGATTCCAACTTGTCTTTTTCATAGAAAAGGATGTATTTGATAATTTAATTTAATGAATTTGTATGAGGGCATACATACAAGTTGAACATCTTCACGTATCCAAGATCCAGTGATAACTTAATGAAATGAATTTGTATCATAAAACTATTTGAAACTCATTGCACCCTTACAACTTAATTTTCTAATCCAATCAAGCAATGGTTCAAGCAATGGTTCAGGAAGATGAAGACGAAAATAGGATCCATCCTTGATTTCCTCCCACCTCATAAAAATGACTATGCATGAGAATTTAATGCCTCCCCAAGAGTAATTGCACCCTTTCTACTAACTCAAATCCTCAATCAAATTGAATCAAGCGTTGGGAGTACGCAACAAGAAATTTAGATAGAATAAAAACTGAAAAACTGAAGAGTGCAATGTTTTCCCATTGAAATATTTTTTCCCATTCATTCTACAGTGATGTGCCAATTCACTTGACCGAAGAAGGGTGCACAGTCTCACTTGCTCTAGAACGTTCTTATCCTCCCAAGTCCCAACATAATACCTCACTCCTTGATCTAGGAAAAGGTTGTACAACTTCTGAACCCTTGAATTACTGTCTACTGAGAAATACTTTATCGAAGTAATGTAGATACCTCTTACCAGGCCTCCCTGCCAGAAACAATTAGCACAATCTGTACATGATGAGCACCAATGCGGCTATTCCAAACGAAAACTACGAAAACTACAATTCGCAAGGAGCACGAGTATGAATAGCACCAAACAATGCAACCCTTCAGCTTGGGCTTTTGACAATCCGTGAGTCCTTAAATATACATACACCACTCCACATCCGTATCCACACAATAGGACTCGAGCCTAAACAACCTGGAGACAGGTTGATGGGACCTGCAGTAGCTCAGAAGTGGCCTTTGGGGAAAAACAGAGCACAATTCTTTTCTGTTCGCAATCTCTGATGTACACCTGGAAAAGAGCACACCAAATAGAAAACGATCAGACTCACGTACTGTCCTTCGAAAGTTAGCTCTTTGGCTTGCACATTTTCATCGTCGCCTGAACACATCTGGAGTCAATCGATCGCAATCCGTTCCTCTACATCACAAGATCGGAATAGATTTAACTTGCACATTAATTCAGTAAAACCTGGAAAAGACATGCATCAAGAGAAAACGGGGGTTCATTTCATGCGATCATAAGAGGCTGTGGTTACCTGCGGTGGGAGACGACTTGGCAGAGAACGCGTACGGAGCAGGGTCATCAGGTGAGGCAGGGCGAGGAGCAATGAGCTGAAGAGTGCAGCGTTGCACAAGAAAACAAGGAGTGCAAGCAAGGAGCGAGGAGCGAGGAAGACCACACGAAGAAGTGCAGACATTGTGAAAGGAGGGAGGGAGAAATTGCACTGCAGAAAGAGGAAGTCCGGGATGGTCTAATGAAAACAAAGAAGGAATACGTTGCATGCAGAAAGAGAGATCAGTTACGAAAAAGAAAAGGCCCATCTAACGACCCAAGCCCGGTATGTGGAGGAAAATTAACTCTGGGCCTCAGAAAGGTCCTGAACACCTTCAGTCTCCAATGTCGTCTCGACTTCTCTATGATCTTCTTCCTTCACAAATGCCCGATCTTCGCCCAAGGCCAGTCGCTCCATTGGCGAAGTTGGTTCTGTGGACGTTTGAGGCTCCCCAACTGTCCGAGAAGTGCCGGACGGCTCCCTCAAATCAATAAGGGGTGAAGAAGATTTTCTGACACCGTTGGGACTATGGGTCCCTTCAACAGCTTTACACAGGGCTACATATTTCAGTACAAGCTCCTTGTAGTCGGAAAGGAGGTCCTCCACGTCCATAACTCTTAGATCTCCAGACCTTGCAAACAAGTACGGATAGTCTCGAGCCAATTCGCCACTCTTTTCGGCCTCCAATACTTCAAGTACGCCAGATGCTTCCAGCTGGGCAACCGTCATGTTACCTTTTTTTGAAAATTCGTCTCTAGGACTAGCAGGGACACTTCCCGCAGACGCTGCAAGGGTAGCTGATTCAACAGGCAACATCCGTGATTCCACTTGATCTTCCCTTCGGACGCTTAACCCAGGGCCTGGCTCCCCTCGATTTACCGACTGCTTTGAGACTCGAGGCGAAACATGCTCATCTGATTTCGGGGTACGCCCTTCACTAATTGGGGGGATGCTTTTCTAGGACGGAGGGTTGGGCTGACAAGTTTACATCAAGCAAAGCCCTAGCCGAGAGCATTTGTTTCTCGAACTCGGAGGAGTCCATCGACAATGACGTAGCTTCTAGGTTATCAATGAAGTGCTCAGCTGAGACAAGATTGGTATAAAAATACGCTGCCTCCGAGACCAGCCTCGAGTGATGCCTGTATCGATTGATGTAGAGAAGATTCGAATGAAGCTGAGGTGGGTTCGCCTGCAGGCATTCATACGTAAGTTAACGATACTGAATGCAACTATCTCCGTCACCCTCCCAGCCACTAATATGTTCCCTCAAGTGTCGACCTGCATACTGAAGAATAGGAACAGACTCACTAGGCTTATAGAGTATAGACTGCCGGTAGTCGAGCCCTTTGGTGATATGGCTACCTTAGTCCTAAGGTGCTCTTTCGACTTCAGAATCCGTGGACTCTTGGTCTATTGATTACCATGACTCCAACTGTAGTATTGTCGCTCAAAGATATTCAAAAGACCACACAAATCAATAAGACACTTACTTTGATCACCACATAGATCAAAACTGGAAGAAAGTCGTCAGCGCCAGGAGGATTCTCTTTTGATCCAATAGAAACGTTGAGAAGGAGATTGTTGATAACACGACAGCAGTTGAGGATGCACACAAGTTTGTCTCGAGGTGCTTTATAAGTATTAATTTTTTGCAGCTCCTTCTGGGCTAACTGTTCAAGCCAAACACGACCCAAATCGAAAAATCGCACAAGTCAGCCTCGTCGGCAATAAACATCATGGGACAAGAAGATTTCGATTCGCATGGTTGCTCCCAGAAGTATACGAAAGTCCATGAAATCGTATGGAGCGATCGAGACAGAAAGTGCAGTTACCGCTAAGCTGCGAACCAACACTCCAGCACTCAAACTTCACATTTATGAGCACGGACGACCAAAAAATCAAGGGACATACCAGCCATGAAGATTCATGAAAGTTTGGTGGAATATCAAGATGCTCAGGACGAATAAACTGTTGCAACATTGCCATCTTCTCGGACAACCTTTGATCATGTTCCACTTCTTCAGGAAAAGGCGCAAATGCTCGACTAAATAGCTTTGTCATCAGATATTTTTCCAGACCCTACAATCAACAAGCACCAATTCATGCAAGAGGAAAGCGAACCAAAATCCAGCAGCTGATGATGACAGTATAATAACAGCCTCCACTCAAATAATTCCATCTCTTGAACACTTTCCTGCACAGACAAACTCTCGCCTGTTCTCGCGTATGACATATGTGGTGGCGAAATTTTGGAGCTGGTACCATTTTCATTGATAAACTATTCTCACACACCATGAATCACTCAAAATAGCACCAAAAGGAAGGAGATGGTGGGGTGGGGAACCTCGCCAGCACTGTCTAATTCTTCCTCGGTTGCATCGACGAAGAGAGGATGGGCATCGAAGGCACCTTCGGTTGTAGTCAAAAACGCTTGAACACTTTCACTATCTTTTTCTGCATCAGGTGGCCTGCTCGTAAACTCGACGATAAAGCTGCACACATAGGTCACGGCATAGAAGAAATGAGTTCGCACCCTCCATTTCAAGCATCCGCCATGGGATCGGCTTGAAGCTTGCAAGTTCGCAATGTACACATATACTTGGTTTATTTTCTTCATGTTGGGTTCTCCAGTATTCACAAGAACATGAATTCACGTGGAACATTTCAATAAAGCATGGAGACCCTCGCAACACACATGAAAGCACTCGAAGCGAATTGCTTTCATAGTCGAGAGTACAGGTGTCACCTTTTGATGGACTTCACAAGATCTATGGCTTGAGGATGGCGCATCCGATCCAAGAAGTCGTGAAAGGTGAGCGGCGCCGTTGCCGCGTTGAACATATCAACGTTCTCCATTGCAACTCTCGAGTCCCCCTTCGGAAACCACCCTGAAATCCTGAAATCTCATAATTCGTTCAATGAATACACGGCCAACTCCACATCAAACTAGGTTCTATTTAAGAACTTAATCGTCATACATTCACAAAATCGAAGCGATCAGGAACGAACGAACTAATCCAGCACCTACCTCTACCTTCCCAAGGCCTTCACAACAAACCCCTCCGAGACAACTTCGGTTCAAGCAACATTTGATTATAATCCTAATCAGAGCCATGCTCTGTTTGGCGACTTCTCTTAAAAATAATTACATGCGATTATGAAATCCACATCAGGTCACTCGTCTGACTCTTTAAAACTACTGCAAGTCTACAGAGTAGAGACAGGGACAGAATCACAAAGATGTACACACGTCGAATTGGATATGCCTGACAACTTCCGAAACTGTTAAGCCATTGAGAAACACAGGAACACAAGGTACTGGTAGATAAAAAAGATCTGAACATCTGAACATCTAGCAGTACGAATCTCCCCGGAAATCCACCTGCGCGTCACAGAGAAAGCTCAAACACTCGTTGGCTGGAAGCCTTACGTGTGTCCTTTGGAACACAATAGCCACTGGCATAGCACTACTGAAAACGATAAGAAACTCACAGGAGAAGTAACGGATCGATCTATTAAGGATTCATCCCTACTATTTTCGAATTCGTACATGCCCGTCCAAACCTCTAGAAGCGACACTCAATGTGAACGAACGAGTCTTCTTTTCCCAAGCAAGAACTCTCTGCAGAGCGAAAATAAGAAATATTTCAGAGAATAGCAAATTGACTTCGCAACTTCCATGATGAGAGAGTCTCGAATACTGGTCAAAGTTGCAATCCTTGTATACATCTTGAAAGTCGGTTCTAATCATTTATTGTGTCTTTCATACGACTTTCATACGACGTTCATTCTTAAGATTACCAGCAATTTAATGCCGCTATGGATGCTATTGTCATGTGGTCTGGACTTTGATCCATAGTAAACATTTGTAACAAATAATCTTCAAAAGTAGTTTATTAAAATGAATCCGATTACGACTTCTATCGTTCCAATGCATTGAATCTTTCACCACCAAGCGCACCACACTGTAATAAATTGACAACAACACAATGAAAATAACAAACCTAGAACACAACTGATTGATCATGGAGAAAGTCCCATCATTGAAATTTGTCACTGTGAATAAGTGAAATAGCCATCTCACTTTAGAAAATACAACATCTAAAAAATTAAAATTGAAACAATAAAACAAAAAACATCAATAGACATATGCATAAAATTTCTTCACCAAATATCTACTTTGGCACCTAGACAATAGCCCCCTTTAATTCAACAATGCCTGGACTTGACTTCTTATTGTTATCGCGTATGTTGTCCTACCCCAGTCGGCACTTATTACAGGTGTGTTCATCAACACCGACTCCGTTCCAACATCCCTTCTTTGGAACGATTTGATCCCTTCTTCCTGTTTTCATTTCAGTCTGCTCCGCACGTACGTTTTGGTAATCTGGTCCGTTAGGCGGCGGTGGGGGCCGCGGGCTCCGCCGTCGAAGCAGCCCGGAAGGACACCAGCGAGCGGAGCTTCTCCATCACGGAGGGTGTGCCATTGTCCACAAATAAGTGCACCTGAGGCTCGGGCAGGGTGCCACTCTCCTCGTCATCGACGCCGAACTTGTAGGTGGTCAACAGCTTGTGATCTTGCAGCGCCTGCCCGTTGAACGTTAGCCTCTGCTTGGCCACAGCGATACCCTCCCGCTTCCAAATGGCGTGCTTCAGTCGCTCCACTGGCTCCCCCAATGTGCACTCCACCTGGATGGACTTCGACAGCCATGTCACCGTGAACGTGATCTTCTGCTCGTGCCGCTTGCAATCCGGGCACGGACAATTCTCCGTCCTCCTCAACGTCTGCCGACACCGACACCCCCACATCGTTCACACATAGACACCGATATCCTTCCATTCCGTCCATCCCGTACTTAACGACAGTAGGATATTAATCATTCAAGCGTATATGGTATATGAGTCCTCCCCATTCAATTACCCTCACAAACAACTACAGTGAATTTTGTTAAATGGGCACAAGCCCACAATTTTGATACTTTTTAGGGTGGATGGTCTGAAAACATAACTTTGTACCAATCCAATCTCGTCAATATAACAAAATGGACAAAAACTTAGCTTGGCTACTTATCAAGACTATTGTTCTTTATTAACTCTTTGGAGCTAGGATGGTCAGCTTGGCAATGAACCATCCCTAAACCTAAGTCACCTAACCACAATGAAAGATGCCATGGTGAGTGGTGAGGAACACTTTGGACTTCATTAGACAAAGTTGGCCATATTCATTTCTACACGTAGATGTATTGATGTCAAGAGATGGAAGGTGGAAAGGGGTGGCTAACTTAGTGACAACATACCTTGAGGGTAAGATTGGTGCCACTCGTGATGCCATAGAGGCTAAGGGGCTTGTCCTCCTCCAACTGGCGATTGTTGTACCACAATTGCATCTCATGGATGGGGATTCCCTTTTTCTTGTGCAACTTTTGCATCATCTGCAACGTGGTAGAGCCAGGTTGCACCAAGGCACGCATTGTTTTCACCATTCTAGCTTGCTGGCTTGTACCACAAGAATAAGTCCTCAATTTGATTTAGGACCACACTATGGGATAACCTTGTCTCCCACAAGCATTAAGCCTACACAACATCTCACACCAACCCTAGCCCCACATTAACGACCACATACCTCAACCCAACAAATGTCTATGCAAATAGCAAAAAAAAAGGTAATATCATATTCTAAGTGCATGCCTATTAACAACTAAAGATATCACCAAAAAACAAGCATAGGAGACTTCTTTGGAAAAGAAAGTACTTAATGTTGTAGAATCTTCAAAAACGGCAAGCTCAACAACATAGCAACCAACAAACTCATAGCAATTACAAAAAGAAGAATGAGGAGAGCGGAATCATGGACAACAATAGAGCATCATGCACTTGCCAATTGAAGGCCAAGGGGGTTTGCACCCAAGAGCCGAATACCAAATTTCCCATTGTAGGTCCAAGCCATGTCAAATCCTAGATTGAAATCTAGCCCTTCAATGCCTTGTCAATTTGAAGCATTGTGAAGATGAAATCATGAACAACAACTTTGAGAAATAACTTGATATTCATTTGTAAATACAAGTTGTAGATTTTGAATTACATCTATGCAATATGATTTACATTTGCTATCACCAACTTCAATACATATCAATATATGTAATCAAAATTTGAAGATTAAATTTCTTTTCCATAATAAATCTGCCCTAAATATGCACTGGTATAGAATAATTTAATTTGTTGCAAAGGATTTGTGATTTTCGAACCCTAAATAAAAGATCTAAAGGAGTCTAAAATTTAGGGTCACTCTTTGAATTACAGACTTGGATTTGACTTAGCAGACTTCCAATTTGTTGCTCCTAAACTTTAGTAAGAAGTTATATGGAGACCGAGTGTTACTCAAACACAAGAACCAAGAAAACCTTTGCTAGATGAAAGAAGATTATATTGGAAAACATGATGCAGTTTGCACAAGTCCGTCCATCGTCCAGAAAGTGAACTCTCCCGAGGGGCTAGTCTTTTGTCCGAGGTCTCACTGTGTACACATGCCGTTCCTATACGATAATCCCGGGGTCGAGCCCAGGATACAGTCCAGTCCGCCCGAAACGAAAGAAACGAAGACAAGTATCGAATCATACCTAGCTGATCGACCGTGGCCCCCGCCCACTTCGACGTGATACCGACGAGCAACGAAAGATGGCCGCTGCGAAAGCAATCCTCCTCCAGAATTTCAGAGGAAAAGCAACATCGGCACCGATCGAGATGTGCAACCCCAGTAAGCTCCTACGCCACAATCCGAATCCTTTACGCCAAGGCAGTGCAAGTAGCGTACCGAGTGAGAGCTCGCGGCACAACCATCGACAGGGAAAAAGTGGATTGGGAGGAGGGTTATATCATGGCCTCGACCGGCTGAGGCAATTAAATTCTAAGCAGTAAGTTACTTGGTCGGCAGCCGACTGTTTTGTTTGACCAAAGGGACTCGGGAGGCAGCAGCGGCTGTCTGCGACCCTAATGATAAGCTTGTGCATCTTTCCGCGAATCCCTTCAGGGGCTAAAGTTAGAGTCAGGCGATTGGATTTCCACGCGGAGAGGGGGAGGGCGAGTGCTTTACTTAGCTTTCGACAAGTAAGGACGTGCAGACAGAGCAAAGCCCGCATAGGAGCATCCTTGCACCCTTGAAACCTAATAAAGCTCAACTTAGTAAGTACTCCGTAGTAAGCTTAAGTTAAGTCACGTCAAACTTTCACTGCACACAGAGGAACTTTTATTATGGGCCCCTTCACGCTCCCCTGCCGGGGGAACTTCGGCAGATTATGGGGGACGTTGAGATCGGGGAACGGACGCAATTCTCAGATTTAGGGTTTCAATTTTCTGGTTATCAGTCTTAGAAGATGAGACAATTCATTTAGTAAAAGAAACTCAATTATGGATGCTTGGACCTTAAGTGGTTAACCCTTAAATGTTGAGGAGGACGTTTGATGTCCGATGGATGACAAGGAATCCTTGTGGTAGGATAGAAGTGCAACTATTCATCTTTGGAATTTTGTTGTGAAAAGGGGAGGTCATGTATTGTAGTTTGACTTTCAATGACTACTTTTTCTATTTCTAAAGCCAATGATTCACACGGTAATGAAAAGGGATGATTTTCAAGGTCACACCTTTGTCCTTTAAGGGTTAATGTATGATTGACAATTTTTAGGAAAAAGACTTCATTGAATTGTGTTGGATGGCAAGTGGGTAATATCCTATGTTGTATGGGTATGGTCAATTTTGACATACTTGTCAAGTAAGGTCTTCAAAATTTCTTAAAGTGTTGAAAATTGTTGGTTATGGGTATTGTAGAATTTTCAGATTTTTTTCCACAAGTGTGTATCTTATATATTTAATGGTTGTTGTAGGGATATGTATATGTTGATTTTGGTTAGGAATATGCATTAGATATAGGTTTTGGTCACAAGTATTGATCTACCTAATGGGTAGGATGAGTAGCAAATTTGTTAAATCACTCTCTTTCTTGATAAGGGTGTTAAGTATATATACACACACATATAGTATATATTCTTTCAATGACACTTACATTTATTTAGATACACACTTCGAATCAATTTATAGCAATTATATCTTGTAGCATAAAGCTTTAATGTTGTTCTACCTTGTCAATAATAGATTTGCAACAAATAGGTATTTCAAAAGTACTATGAAAAAAATGTGTAAAAATTGGTCACTTCAATTAGGTGTTCTCAAGTGCTTCAAACATTATAATCTTTCAATCCACATGGTCAAATGGATTACAATTTTTATACACATTGCCTTACTTTTTGGTACACTTTTGTATGGTTGGAATTTTAAGTTTTAAATTTAAATTTTGGATTTTGGATAATGCATCAAAAATTGGTAGTTTCGGACTTTTCTTCTTCCAAAACACCTTTTGGCCTTTAGGGTTGATTATTCCTAGATAATCTTTGTGTTTGGAGACCAAAATGTAGAAAATACTCACTTTTGAGTGAAGATGTTTGGATTGAATCCAATATTAAAATGAAAATCTAAACCACGAGATCATAATTCCATCTTCACGCAGAATTTGTCCAAAAAGTTTTAGATTCCAATTCTTAATCATTTGTGAAATTTAAGTATTCAAAGTATAGAGTAGTATTGTAAGTGTCTATCTTCAAAGCATATTAAACATTCATTACAAATAGTCTAAAGATAGTCTACATTCTTGCACCTATATAGTTATTTTCAACATTTTAGAGAAAAAGACTACTAATAAAAAAATAATCTTTAGAATAGATTCAATTTTCTTCAATGTAGGATTTTGTAGGTGATTCTCAAGGACCCACACATCTTGTTCCTTTCATAGCTAAGGCCCGTTTTTATACTAGATTTGGGGCTCGATGAAAGGTTGGCTTGGTTTGTATAAGTTTGGGCCCTCAATCTAGCCCCAATTCAATACTCTAGCTCCAAGTAATGAAAAGTGTTGGGGCTTGATTTGGAGGCCTAATTCATGTGTTCTTGGATTTTCTTAATGCTCAATTAAAAAAATATAAAACACACATCTTTTCCCGGTCCTTCCTATTTTTCCTATTTCAAAATAAAAGAGAGAGTTTTTTTAGTTTTTTTAGTTTTTCCTTTTCCTTCCTATTTTTTCTATTTCAAAAATAGAAGAGAGTTTTTTTACTTGTTTAAAATTTTCCTTCTTCCTATTTTTTGTATTTAAAAAAAAAAAGGGAGTTCTTAAATTTTATTTGAACCTTTTCATTTCTCTTCCTATTTCTTGTCAACATTTGGATTAATTGTTAGTGAATTATATGGGGTGTCCTATTGAAATCATATGAAGGTCTACTAATGCTCAATCCCCAAAAATATAAAACACATACAAAAAAATCTGAAAACTACTAAGAGACAAAAATATTTATTGTTGATTGTTAAAGAAAAAAGTCCTCTAATTCATCTTTTAAACAACAATAGATTTCTTGGACAAAATAGGTTTATGTACACTCTTTACTATTGCAACATATTCATATGCTAATACTAATCAATATTGAAACAATGTAGAACCAAATTTGTGTTTGCCAGAATCATGAGTGCAAAGAGCTAAGAGCAAGGCTTTGTAGCATGAGGCTACCACATGAACTCAACTAATTAAGCAAATTTAGCTCCAAAAATATTTTTTAATTTCATCTTAAATTTTTGAAGAAGTTGAAATTTAATATTTTATAGACTTTTGAAGGTAAGTTGGGAACTTCTTGAAAGCCTTAATACATGATATTATGAAAAACTTATACATTTAAACTTTTATTTACTAAACTTCTTTTAATATGAACCATCAAGAAGTATACCAATTAGACCACAATGTTAACTTATTACTATTATCTCCATTTTTACTCAAGATTTCAAAGTATGATATACATTTTTTTTAAATACTATGATTTTTGCAAAGAATTTAATTAGGAAAAATATACATTTTATTTATATACTTTTAATTATGGAAAATAGAGGTGCACTCAAGAATCTAAATTGTTGATTATATTATGGAAAAATATACAAAAAAGTATTTAATCAATATAGCAAAGTAATGATGCTTGACTAGCTAGGTGATGATATGATCTGTTTGTTAAGGGTGGTAGTCTCTAAGAGTGAATTATTTAAATTGACTGGTCTTCAAGTGGCAAGTTAGGGCTCACTATTTCTAACAAAAAGGCCATTCAATAGTATTATTATAATGTCCCATTATTTTATTTTAATCTCAAGGGGGTCAATGTGTTAAAAAAAATAAGGATATAGGTGCAAACAAACACTATTTTATAGGAGGGTATTTTTTTTTCCCCACATGTTATCATTATGTAATTTTCTACTTTGGATTAATAGAAAAGGGGCTTGTATTACTTACAATTCCAAATTGATATGAATAAATGATATGGTAATTTAGTTTTAAGAAAAAATTCTACTATAGTTTTTGTCCTATATCAGATTGTGAACACATACATGAAATCAAACAATGTAGGTTAAAGTGAATTTGATATCAAAAGCAATTTGTATAGATCATGTAAAAACAATACAAACCTTTAGTATGAAATCAGTCATATGTGGGCGCTTATTTACCCACCCTTGGTAAATCGGCGAACATAACCAGGTTCTAGTTCTATGATAGTGTCCTACTCTAATGGGTGTCTAAGCGTCAATCCATTGTGCCTTCCAAGCAATGGATCTTTTTTGCTAAGTTCCTAATCGTGACTCTCTAATCGTGGTTCTAATGACTCCTAAGTTGACTATCCTGCTATATTATGTTTTTTGTGTTTCCTATTTCCAAATCCTACTCTAATGTCCTAAGGTAGAAGATTATCTCACGCCATTTCTAAAAACCTAAGACTCGCTCAATTTGGACCTTCTAATCACCTGCTATGGACGGATGAAGTTTTGACCGCAAGGCTATCAAACTTCATCCATGGTTTTCTATGGGTTTCCAAATCTGGTTGGGGGTGAAATTTGACCTACGGACCTGAATCCCTATTTTCTATCTAAATCCTAAGCCCCAACTTGGGTGGACGAACACTTCCAAGTTTCATCCGTTTCGGGCTCTAAACTTCATCCATCGATATCTTGGGCATCCTAACTCCGATTCCTACGTGTCTTATGTTTTTGGAAACCCCTCAAAGCCTACTCTAAGATTTCCTAATCATATCTGACCTGAATTGGACTCTAATGGTACCTAGCTCTCGGCCTAGTTGAGACTTTTACCCCTAGTGGGCCAATGACGCGGGGGGAGGTTAGGTTCTTACCTCGGCATGGTGTTCCGTGAGGAGGGCGGTCAATTCACCTTCTTCCACCATGGTAATTTGCGGTTTGTAGGCCATGTATTTGGTTGGCCCCGATGTATTTGTAATTTCAAAAGACTAACACTTCTTTCCATGCATGCCACTTCTTTCTTCTTTCTCGAAGGGGGTGGGTTGGACACCTACCTACTTAGAAGGTCAAACTACGTCCTAACTACCACTTACGCGTCATCTTATCCTAATGCGGAAGGAATCTAAAAGTCAAAATATGGCCTAACTACCTCTTACGCCCGTCTCACCCTAATGGTGGGATGGATTTTCCTTCTACCCTATTGGTGATATCCTATTCCTATTTAAGCTTCCTCCCCACTTCTCCCATGGCACTTGGAGGTGGTGATGTGTGGGTTGGGAGGGGAGAGTTAGTGAGGTGAGATGGAAACGTCTCCTTGTCTTTCGGGTTATACCTTTTTAGTGTGGGTGGCGGATCTCCTCCCTTCCTACGGCTTCTACTCTATCCACTCGCTAGTTTCCCCCTAGTTTCCCATGCTATTCTACTTTGCTATTTCGTTCCCTAGTCTCTTATGCTATCCTACTTTCTAGTTTGTTCCCCTAGTTTCCTATGCTATCCTACCTTGCTAATTCTATTTCTTTCCCTAGTCTCTTATGCTATCCTACTTCCTAGTTTGGTCCCTAGTTTCCTATGCTATCCTACTTTGCTAATTCTATTTCTTTCCCCTCCCTTTTTTTTAGTTTCCTAATATAGTTTAGCCAAAGGAAAAAAACCAAAAAAATGAACTAATCGGGGGTCAAGGCTGGGCGGGGGCTGCTCTAGCTGGGCTCGCTGCCTGCTCGGGGGCCGCCCTGGTTGGGCTCGCTGCCTGCTCGGGGGCCTCCTGGCTGGGCTCGCTGCCTGTTGGGGGGGCCGCCTGCTGGGCTCGTTGCTTGTTGGGGGGGCGCTCCTGGCTGGGCAGGCTGCTTGGCTGGGCGGGCTGCCTGGCTGGGCGACTTTAACCCCAAAAAATGAACTAGTTAATGGGGCATTCCCCCCCCCCTTCCCTTAGCTAAGTGGTTCGATTATGGGCCCGAATGGTACCCAAAGGGTTAGAATTACCCTAGTGAACTAGCCAAGGCGGGACTTGACAATGATCGTGGACCTATAAGACGTAATTTTGGACGCTAAACTTTGGTTTGTCTCCAACACGTTTTCGAGACTAAACTTTGGCACTGACTAGACGGTAAGTTCAAAGCTCCGCCCTTGATTTGGGTTTAACACCAAATCTAGGACTTAGCACTACTTTGGAGGTTCAAAGCTTCGCCGTCTGACACTCTTTTAACACACCATCTAGGACTTGAGACCACTAGGAAAGGTAGAGTTTTGTTTCCCGAAGGTAACTACCCCACTCTTTTTCAAGTACGGACACGAGGACTCGACTCAAATGCAAAGGTAATAGACTTGGTTAGTAACGAAATACGGAAAGAGACGTGGTTAGTAAATGAAGGTTAGTGCAATATAAATAACACAACATGAACTGGAAGCCCCCCAAAGCGGCATCACCAAGGTACGGTGGAGGGTGGTTCCAGGGTTAGTACAAGACACGGACGAAGGACACTCAACTCGACTTTGGACGGTAAGAAAACTTAAAAAAGAAACCATACAAGAGTTACAAGACAAGAAAGAAGGGCCCCCCACGGACCTTCAACACTAAAATTGCAACAACAAAGAGGAGCAAAGTGCTCCAAAAACACCGTGGGGAGTTTTGACCAAAAGTTGCCAAAACCAAAAGAGGTTGGACCCATGGACCCAAAACAAGTATTGGGGGTGTTTTGGGAGAGAGAAGGGACCCCTTTTATAGGTTTCCAAGGGCCCACTCCCCCCCTCGACGAGTAACCTCATCCATCCGGACTTTCATCCAAATTTGAGATTTTCACCTAATTTTGGGTTTTACGGTGGTCCTATCTTCTACCTTTTGGAGTTTAGCTCGGAATTGCAAATGGATTGCGCCAATGGCTTCAGAATGCCATTTTTAGCCTACAGGACTTCCTACCCCCTATTTCTATCACAAAAAACCCATTGGAAACTAGTGCCAACTGAGGCCAATTAAAAGGGTAAAAACCTAACTTTTGGGGTTTACCTCTTTTGGCCTGGGTAACTAGCTAGGGTTGTTGGGGAGGCTCTAGGGAGTAAGAGAAGACTCCTTGATGTCTTTGTTCCGACTTCGTACGCTCCCGGGACGCCGGTCAACCCCGCAAAGATCTTACCGTAATTATTAATTGGGGGAATGTTGTTGATTTCGGCTGCCTCCCGTTATCGGAACACCATGAAATTCGTCGGGGTGAATTATTAACATAAAATATGCTAGTCTAATTTTTAGTGAGATTTTACTGCGGCCTGGGCATTTTCTATGAATTTCTCGTCATGGCCTTTGGCGGTTGACTGCTCGGAAAAAGATCCTTTGGAGATCAGAAAAAAACCGAGACTTTTTTGGGAACCTCTCATGGAGTTCCCCAAGCCACGTGCCAAGTCTTGGGCTAATCTGGCACACCATTGGTGGCGAGGTGAAAACTGACTTCGGTTGAATCACCGGCAGTCAGGGAATCTTTCACACGTGAGGGAATCTTGGCGAATGAATTTCGCCGTGGATACCCCGACATGTTCCAGATCCAAGAACACTATCCGGCGGCCGTGGATTCCTTCATGCGGCCTGTCTGGGACAAGTAACACCTACAAGCTAACAATTTGGATTCTTAATGTTTCGTCGGTGGAATGGGGAAACTAGAACCTATCTTTGGAGATTTACATGGGGACCTCCCTAACTCTCCTAAGACCAATTTAGCCTATCATGGTCACATGTAATGGGTTTGGGCTATTTTGGGTAAGTCCCAGTAGCCCTATTATTTTCCACTACTTACGGGTTCTAACCTATATACAAGTGGGTTTTATGGATAATCTATGGATAAAAGGCTATTTATGACCAAATGCTATATTGGTACGTGACATACCTATTTTGGTTCTACACTCTTTTTTGGATTTTTTGTAGTACTTTATGCCTTAATTTGTACTAAACTAAAAAAAAAAAAAAACGAGTCCCAAGTGACAAATTTGGGGCTCACATCATATTATAAAACACAATGTACAAAATATTTGTGCACAATCACAATAGTATGAAATAGAATGTTTTCATTGTATTTACAAACACAATGATTGAAACAAAATGTGCATTTTATGGAGACATGAACAAAACTAAGGTTGTAAACCTAAACTCCAACATGCACTATTGTAAACGTGATTCAAAATCCCCTTCAGTTCTGCACCTGAATTGCAACAAACATACACACTTGCATCAATAGAAATGTTCAAGAAAGAAATGAACACACAATGAGCTCAAACAAACCCAAACAATGCCCCAAGATGTCTCCAAGTGAGTGGAGGATTGCTAAATAAAACAAACAGGGTCCAAAACAAACGGCGCAAGGGAGATCACAGACTAGGGTTCAAGGTTCTTACGATGCGATGTTGAACCACCTAAGACAACATGGCAAATCTGCAACCCAAGACCCGAATCTGAAGAATCTCCAAGGTGTAGCCTCCTTGCAAAATTTGTCTCATCTACCATCCACATCATGCAATCAACCACATTAAGAAGGGCCACAGTCCAAGACGTCTGCAATATAAGGTTGGATAACTTCAGCAATCCTAATGTCCACTTGGGGCTCTACTGTAAAGTCGTTGCTCCTCACTTCGACTGACTTTCGAAGACGACACCGCTTTTGAATTCCATTGTCGTCTTCCAACACAGAAATGGCATAGACACAATATGTCACGGGATTCATGACCTCAAACCTCTTGAGGATTCAACATTCATCTTGGAAGTCCTAGAAAAGGAAGGGCCACTCTACACATTCCTTGTTCTCCAAACGCATGTGCAAATTAGCATAAGTGTCGCCCATTTGGCAAAAAAAGGGACTTAGTAGCCCCAGCGGCACGACATCATCTTCCACCGAGTACAACCTAATCTTGAAATGGAGCACCATCTTCCATGCTCAAAATCCTACCTTCAATATAAAGAATCTTTTGTTATATCCTAAAACAAAGATGCACAAGAAATCGCACAAGAAAGGCAGCCTAAACCCTTTTAACAATCAAATGTAGACCGGGCAAGACAACCCTAAAACAGACTTCTTCTAAAATCCAAGTGCCCCCGTTCAAGGGTGCAATTGGGAGACATGTTGTTCATGCAAACTAACAACATTGTGCTTTAGTTTCAAAGATTGATAACCTAAATCCTAAGCTCGAGAATGGATCAAAAATATTGTCAAATGCTAGATTAATTACCTCAAAATAGAAGGTTTTATTGCAGTTGCAGGCACACTCCAGAAGATTGATACAATGCAGTAAATCCTAAACCAAAAATGCAAATCCATACCAACACATAACAAGGGTTGTAACAAGGTGCAATTTTCTCATCACCGCATTCTTCACAAGGAATCACCATCGGTAGGGAGCACATGGTGAAGGAAATTTTGACTGTGAAGCTTGGACTTGGGAATGGCAATGCAAATGTATGAATCTTAGATGCGTTTTGTGCGTATCCTATTTCTCTCAAGCAAAAGAAACAATCTTGGTGCGTTGTAGATAAATTGATCTCCTTGCAAGTCAAACCCCAGTAGAAGAAACCTGTGTCAAAGCTGACGTATTTTTTTGGACATCATGTCCACAACGACATCTTCCGTGACAATCTTTTGTCCACAGTGATGTCCATTATGGACATGATGTCCAAAAAAATACGTCAGCTTTGACACGGGGTTCTTATAGTGCCCTGACACCCTAAACTTTGTTTATCCTAAACCCGAGAGTATTCAAACAAGATTGCCAGATCATTGGAATAAGCCATCGATGGCCACCATTTCCACCAATGCCCAGTGCAATAAAAACCAATAGTAAAACCAGTAAGGTTTGTGGTGTAAGAGTATTGCAACTACAAAATTATGTGTTGTAAGAGCCAGTGTAAAAGTAGTGAAAGCCACTAGAGGTATCTTAGCCTAAAAGGCAGTAAATGAGCTAGTAAATTATATTTTGTATAGTAGAATACTATGGATATAGTAATAAATTGTTTTTTTCTTTTACCATGACCAATATGCCAATTACAAGGTAGCATTTTCAAACTTTTGGCCAAAAAATATAATATAAAAGGGGGGTATTTTAGGACTATTGCATTTTCAAATGGAACCTATTATTCCATATCCTATAGTACTTTAACCCTTAAAGGACGGACGGGTGACTGTGGAAATCATGCATTTTGATACCGTGGGAATCATTGGTATACTAAATTTCAAAACCACTCATTGGAAGTGAAAGCACTGTAGAAGATTTCTCTTTTCCACCCCCAAAACTGAGGATGAATAGTTGTATTTTTGTCCTGTACATGAGATTCCCTTGTCATTCATCAGACGCCAAACGTCCATATCGACGTTTATGGATTAAAGACGTCCAATGCCAATTTCGATACCCTATATTACTCAAAATCCATTTATAATTTTTTGCCCCCATGTTTTTAAAATACCCTACCATTTGTTCACATGTATATTGCTACTCCAACTGCTCACTATCCCTCCTTTGAGGTTTTAATGAGGAAATTGAATTGAGAACCGACTAAATGACATTTGTCCATTCATTGTCAACTTCAAATAATAAATAATAAATTGAATCACTATTATTACACTGGTCAAATTTTCAAATTTTCTTGTTGGCATCTAGATATCGTATGCAAAAGTTAGTTATGAAGGGTCAAAGTTTATAACAAGAATTTTTGTTGATTGACAATAGAGATGCTCATGATCCAATGGAAGAGTCCAATCCAACCCTAGATGGCACTTTGGGCCACTCAAATCCTTGCTTTGATGTCTTCCATGGGGTTGGGAGGTTTGGCACCCACACTATGTCCCCCATAGTGACATGTAGGATAAATTGATCCAGCCTCATCCTATTATAAAGCCCTTGGGATGGATTTGTAGGAATTGAGTGATCCAATTGGTTAAAACTTGGAGATCTCAAGCTAGCCTTCAATCCACCCTCCAGTATAAACTAGGCCTTTAGAACGGAATTCTTTGTACAATAGAATACCAATCAAAATGATGTTTTTGCATTCCCAAGAAAAGAACTTTAATTGTTGCCAACTTTTACACCCTCTTGAGGGTTGAAAAATTGTTCTTTGACCATGAAATTTTTGTCACATAATCAAATTTATGTTAATAACATGTGTGGAAAATTTTAAGGCCAAAAAATTTAGAAAAAACAAGATATTTGAAATCTACCAACATGTGTAGCTGTGAGAAAATTTTCACTATTGCCGACTTTGACACCCTCCCAAGAATTGAAAAAAAAAAATTCCCATGAAATATTTGGCATGAGACCATCTCTATGTTTATTACATGTAAGAAAATTTTCAAGTTCAAAATATCTTCACAAAAAAAGATATTCAAATTCTATCAGTATGTGTTGTTGTGAGAAACAATTGGAGAAACCATTTCACTACTGCCAACTTTGACACCCTCCCTAGGGCTGAAAAATAGTTATTTTACCATGAAATTTTTTCCACAAAATCACCTCTATGTTGATAACATGTGCACCAAATTTCAAGGTCAGAAGATGAATAAAAAAAAAGATGTTCAAAATCTACGGATTTGTGTAACTATAAGAAACAATTTGAAGGACATATTGAAAATGTTGCAATATCTTTGACACCTCATGCTTTTGTACTAAAATTATTCATCTGACACAATCCTTAAACATAAATACTTCTAAAAAAAATTAGTAACAAATAAATCTAGAAGTATGTAGTTGTCACATCTAGAAGAATCCACTTGCTTGTAAACTGTACATCATACATGCATGAAGAAACTTTTTCTTGTGAATATCAATGCTTGCATTTTCTATTGAGCATTATAGAGAGTGTGATTTGTGATGAATGGAAGGAATGGAAAATGAATGAGTGCATGAGGAATGGTTATTAAGATTTTTGGGTAGATGATGTGTGAGTGCATTAATGGCATATTTAACTATTTTTGGACTTTGCAAAGTCCAAAATTGGTAAAGGGACATCTAAGACAATTGTAGACTTTGACTTCTATAGATTTTAAGAATCTAGAAATGATATAGATTTTGGACTAGGTGGTTTGAAAAATGTACAACAGGTTTAGATTTTAGATATCTATGACATCGGGAGATCCCCCAATGGACAAAGTCCAAAATTCCCTTAAAAGTCCAAAAGTAGTTAAATATGGCATATTAGGGTTGGTTACTGAGATTTGAGGATCGAATTTGCATTGTGAAAAAGAGTGGATGATGGCAATTTTAGATGAAATTTGTGCTCACATTGTAGGTTTGAATGAGGCAAGGACTTAAGATGTTCACATTGTAGCCATTGTCAAAGTTCCTATTAGAATAGTTCAAAGGTTAGTGAAGACATTAAGAAAAGATGGAACTTACAAGAACAAACCTTGTGGTGGAAGTCACACTAAGAAGCTTAGTGATAGAGATGTTTGTACTATTGTGTGGCATTCAAAAACTCATTGTTGCTCGTTGCTTTTAGAGCTTACAAATATATGTCCTACGCAAGTGAGTAGAAGTACTTTTCAAAGAACCTTACATAGAAGTGGCATTTTCAATCGAATTGCAGTCAAAAAAACTTTTATGACACCTTGTCACATGTCTCAACGATTGAATTATGCCCGGAACTACTATGGATGGAGTGCAAAAGAGTAGGAGCGTATTGTTTGGGTAGATGAATATACCTTTGAAGTTGAAAAAATTCTAGACAAATTCATATTTGGAGAACTACATATGAGCGCTACTTGTCAAGTTGTATAAGGTAAACCAGCCTATGACAGGTAGAATGGTTGGTTTGCCATGATTTCGTTTTTGAAAAAAATTAAATTTTTTACCAGTAAAAGATAAGCATGTGGATTGCAGAGAGAATTGAAATTTTATTTTTTGGACAAAAAATGAATTTTTTATGAATTTTTGAAGCGTGCAGCCCAATTGGCCTAAAATAGCCTGTAGACTACCCCAAGATCCCCATAGCATGTATCCATAATGGCCATCTGACCACCTATAACAGTCTCAAAATTCCCTAACATGGTCACAGTTTTCCCTAACATGGCCATAACATAAAGGAATGTAAAACTTAACTCTTGTAATGATTTTACACTAGAAAAGTAGGTGGTCTTAAAACAATCACTAATAACTCTATCTCCATCACCCAAGGCATTGATTTCGGCCACTAACCAACCTAATAAACTCTTCATCTCATTTATTAATAAAAATTTGTCATAGATTGATGTAAGACTGTCATGAGTGGTTTTCTAGATGTCTGCATTAGGCGATTTGCCTGTCATAGGCTAGTTTACCTTAGTTCCTACTTTCAAAAGTGGACAAACTTCTTTGATGATTTGTTGGAGGGCAAAAGTCAAAACTTATCTTTATGCCTCAAAATCAACGTTTAGCTAAGGATTTTGTGGAAGTGATCTACTATGGTGAATTGCTTCATTTTATAGATAAAGTTCTACAAGGATTGTTCATAGAAGATGGTGCACTTTTCTATAATAGAAAACTATGTGAAGAATGGAGACAAACATGCGTTTTGGAGAAGTTCAATTGGCTTACAAACTCTTTCAATCTCATGCAATCCACTTGAAAAACTCTAATAGATTCTAAAAGATGTTGTTCAACATAACAAGGCATGCCCTAAAAACTTAGATGAGTTAAAGGTAATCATTGAAAGAGAGTGGAGGTCAATCAGTGGTACAAAGCTCCTTGAACTACGTCATTCAATTTACTCCCTCTAGGTTACAAGTAGTGATTGAAGCTCATTGTCACAAAGATAGAACCTTGTATAAGTTCTAAGATCTTTAAAAATTAAAGTAGAATTAAAGTAAAAGAAATTTAGATCCTTAATTATATAAAGAAGTCAAGACTGAGGAATTCCTCAGTCTCGACAACTCCTATTACTTAATATATTTTCTTTTATATATTTATCTTATCTTGTTTTGCTTGTTCTTGTCTTGTTTGGTGTTTTGATCTTGTCCTTGACAGTTCATCAAGACTAAACACTAAATTCTGCTTTTTTTCTTTCAGAATTTTCTATTTCTATTCTTGTTTTGTTTCTAATTTATTCTGTTGTAGACTTCATTTTTAAGTTCATGGGAGATTCAAGATGGGTGATACAAAGTCTCTGCAAGGATTTTCGATAGAGGACATGTGGAGACTGGAGAATGATGCAACAACTTCAAGAGGAGAATAACAATTTTAGAAGCACTTTTGAACAACTTCAATTCTTGCAAATCTCAATCTTTCCTTAGCGGAATTCAACATTACTTTTGGTGACACTAATAAGGTTCAAACAACAACAACAAAACTTTGATCTTTCTAGCAAAAATCGCGTGCAGCTTCAATATATGCATCAAAATTTTGGCTTCTAGCAAATGACGTGGATTGGGACAACAATGTGTTGATTAGTGCATTTCAATAGGGTTTGCGTGATGACGTTAAAGACTTGTTATTAAATTTGCCAGATTTTGTTTCTTTATCAGAGGCTATCACGCAAGCCGTACGATGTGATAACCGGCTGTTCGAGCAGCGACAAGAATAGAGACTAGTCTCAGGATCATATCGATCAAACTTTGCAGGACCAATACAACCAAATCCAACGATTCCATCTATGTCGGAACCAATGCAAATTGACACAATTCGGTTCAAGCCTTTCAAAGAATAAGAAAAGAAATGTCAACGTGAAGAGGGATTGTGTCTCTATTGTGGAGGACCGAGACATAAAGCTAATTGTTGTCCAAATAAACAACAAAACACGCCTCAAATCCAAAGTGCAAGTATACAACAAGAAAACAACAATGTTCAACCACAATAGGAACAATGCGGTTGGACTCTACACATTCATCCTCAATTTCAGGTCCTATACTGTTCGCAAATCCTATACCGTGTTTTATTATTCCATTATATCTAGGTTTTATAAAAATTGAAACCCACGCTTTGATAGATTATGGAGCTTCAGCATGTTTTATAGATGAATCATTTGCCAAATTGCATAAAATTCCTTTATTTCGAAAGACACTAACAATTCATGTTGAGGTTATTGATGGACGATCACTATCTTCTGGTAACATTACAAAAGAGACAAGTCCTCTAGAAACCATATTAGGAGACCACAACCAAACAAGACAAGAACAAACAAGACAAGATAAGATAAATATATTAAAAAATATATATTCAGTAATAGAAGGAGTTGTCAAGACTGAGGAATTCCTCAGTCTTAATTTCTTTATATACTTAAGTTCTTTTACTTTACTTCTAATTTTATTTTTAAGGATTTTAGAACTTATACAAGGTTCTATCTCTGTGACATTACCTTCATGAAATTACCTCCGAGATCTTTTGAGGAGTTTATTTTATTTAAATCTTTGTTTGTTTGGTTGTTGCTGATGAAATTCTTGAATCTTCAATGGTGCATTTGTTAAGTTAGAGGTTGGTTCCCACGTAAGTTCACTAATTGGATATCCACGCCAATGAACAAGATATTGTACTTGACCTCGTTGAATTGTCAAATCCTTGAATCTAAAATATCCTCAACTTCATATTCTTGACAATCATCAATTACAATAGGAGGTGGTGGTGCTTGAATTCTGCTAGAAAAATTGGATTCTCTACAGGTTTCCAAAAGTAAAGTGTGAAAAACAAGATGTTTCTTCATGGATGTAGGTAATTCCAACTGATATGCAACAACATTGATTTGTTTTTTTTAATTCAAAACAGTCCAATCTTATAATAGTCAAGTTTATCATAAGGTCTAGAAGTCTTGATGTTGCGCTGTAGTAGCCACACCTTATCACCTATTTGAAAATTCAGTTGCTCTTTTCTTTTTACATTCTTTTTAGATTCTTTTTAACTAACTTGAGCTTCTTTAAGATGTTTCTTCATTGTTGAGTGTAATTCTTTCATACGTGTTGCAAAATCCTCTACTGCAGGATTCTCTCCCTTCCCATTAGAGCAAAAATGGGCCCTCGAAGTGCCCTTCACTTTGTGCAAGCTTGAAAAAATGAAGGCTATGTCCTCTAGTACTAGAGACTGTACTGTAAGTGTTGCTATCTTGTATAAAATGATAGGCAAGGACTACCTCTGTTATATAGGATATGATAGAATGGTGGTACAGATGGAAAGGCTTTTAAATTGAATTGGCATGCTTTAGACTTGCATGTCCTGGCTTCTTTACGAGTTTAATATTAGTTCTTGATGTACATGCATTCTGGCTAAGGTGTTTGAACCACTTCTTGGTCAACTTGCTACAAGCAAACTCAACAACCTATATGACTAT
The DNA here is from genome assembly GCA_947034895.1 of Rhytidiadelphus loreus. NCBI lineage: Eukaryota > Viridiplantae > Streptophyta > Bryopsida > Hypnales > Hylocomiaceae > Rhytidiadelphus > Rhytidiadelphus loreus. The sequence continues at coordinate 45,981,578 of OX344761.1, read as the reverse complement.
CCTTCACATGGAATACAACATGCAACGGCGGATATCAACATTCATTGAAAGCCATCCACAATATTAAAAACTTTGTAAATGATTAGGAAGATCATCCTTGAGCTCGAGCAAAAAAATAATATAATGTAGAAAATTAATCACATTATCTGCTCTAGCATCACCGTAAGTGATCTAGAAGTTGCGTTAACCCTGTTAGTTTTGGAAAACAAAAAGAGGATTGAACCCAATCACATTAAGTGCCACTTGTTTTAGTGCATGGTCTTCAAAATTTGTCAAACATTGTATAGTAAGGTAGGTGGTTCAAAATCCGTCCCTCTTCTTCAGATCGTCCTGTAGGTAGCTGTAGAATGGATGCAAGGTGATCCTTGAATGGACCTCTTTGCTCTGTTAATGAATTCAAGAAGAATTGTTTTTATTTATTGTAAGAGCTAATCATTGGCTGTGATTTCTGCACATTTCTTTATAAGTCACAAGGGAATGGATTTTGGAACACCTATGGTCACAAATAGGTGCCTATGACCCGGATCTTTGAAAATTTATAAGTAATTCAAAAATGCTTGAAAAAAATATGAAACTACTTGTGTTGGGTTTCACATCTATTTTTATTTCTCTGAAAAATGAGCTAAAAATCATTTTGTCCCTAGAACCCTGTGAAAAAGGCGAATCAGCCTTTAAAGTGACGGTTTATGAGCACACTACCTTAGTTTGTCTCAAAATTAACAATAATTGTTTGAAGCTCATGAGCTCAAATACAGTGATACTTAAGTCAATTTCTAATAGGGATATAGCCTAACTTAGAAAGATTTAGCACAAGGATACAAACTGTCTACTATTATCGCTATGAGGGGCAATAAAAAGTGGAAAATAGCATTATGTAATTTCAAATTAAAGCCGCTACTTGTCAAATAATCAGGTCCTCTGAACCCTAACAATCTAAATCAAGCAAGGGTCTAGCAAGGGTCTAGTGGTCCGACCTCCAAATCCTTAGGACCTTGGGAGGGAGTACATCTTGGATTGTCAAGTTCTTTTCCCCACACCTGTTCACCTTCCTATCAAACGTTGTTGGATCACTAACATAAAATACACGTACCCTTTCCTTTCATAATGCTTATCATAAAATACACGTATCTAAGGTCAAATTACTTGCCAGTTCAATGCACCAGCTAAAGCTTCGTAGTAATAGTTATACATAGCGATTCATGATGTTCAATAGTTGTCACTTTATCCAATAGCCTTCATTGCTACAATTACTAATACATTCTCCTTATGTTGTTGTAGCACTGCTTAATAAAGCACTCTACATGGTTTGTAGATACTTATGGTAGCTTGGCGGTATGGTGCATACAAGGTAAAGTATGGAGAAGTCCCATTACACGGCCAGAAGCGAATTCTACATACACACCCAACACTCAGGGACATCTGCCCGTCGAAGCTCAATCATCTAAACATACGAATGGTAGTTTCCTATGATTCAACACAGGGAGTATGAACTTATGGGGAAGATGTTTGAATCTGCTAGTGATCCAGCTTTAAAAGAGAGAAGACTCTAAAGCTCACTTTCTTCCATAGCTCTCATCAAACATGCCGAATGGAGGCAGAGGAGAATTTGTATTGGTAGTGTATGGGCCCCAAATCCCTTACTAGAACACCATACATAAGCCCAAACAGAGCAGAAACTAGATGAGCTTCCAGTCTTAAGTTAAGTCCAACAAATACTTGAATGATTCAGTTGATCAGATAGGAACTTGTGGAGTGAATGTTCAATTTCTAGTTCTAAGCCTCGTAGATCTCTACCTCTGTTTGTCTTTGTATTGGTCTTTCAACCAGCCAATCCAGTTAATATGCAATGTTGAGCCTTCATTTGAGCCTCATTTACACGATGTATACAATCCTGCTCCATTGTGTTCAACAATTTTTCTTCACACCACAATCTGTGCTACAATCATTCATGTGACAAGTAGTGGAAACACTAGTACTAGCTCAAGTGTGCAATATCATATTATGTTGTAAGCTAAAGGACATGGTGATTACAGCACTTGCAAGTACTTGTTGAACAATTTAATATTCCTTTGATGTACTGGATTGCAGCACTAATAGTGAACAACCTGCAAATTTCGACCAACAGAAGCACTAGTTCGCACACAAAGCCATCATGTGCAGTGAGCCCCCACAAGCGGAAATAGGGGATTTGTTATGTCCTTGCAGCTTGTATTATTGAGAAGTATTACTTTTATTTCGCTAAAGGGATCTCTCCGAGGGGCACTTGGAGGGGCAGTTCTTGCTCTAATGAAACCGGTAGCATATCAATCTTGGGATAATATCCATAATTGATATAAAATGGAGTCTTTTATATAGATGCATGCATGCTATTGTTGTAAATAAATTCGGCTAGTGTTATTAAAGATGTCCAATCATCTTGTTGGTAATTAATAGTACACCAAAGATATTGCTCCAAGACTTGATTTACTCGCTCTGTTTGTCCATCTGTTTGTGGATGAAATGTTGATGAAAGTTTGATCTTCACTTTCAAAATTTCAAATAGTGATTGCCAAAATTTGAAGATGAACTGCGGTCCGCGATCAAACACAATATCATCAAATAAACCATGATAGCAATAAATATTGTCGACGAATAGTCTAGCTGTTTCCTTGCCTATAATTGTCTTTTTACATGGAACAAAATGTGTCATTTTTGAAAATTGGTCTACTATTACACAAATAGTATCAAATTCTGATGAAGGTGGAAAATTAGTAATGAAATCCATTGAAACAGATGACCACAGTTGTTTTGGACTTAGTAGTGATTGTAGTAATCCACAAGGGTGGATGCAAGAAACACCAAACGATTTAGGGAGCGTTCTGCCAAAACTGCGTTTTTTCTGCCTAGTACTACAAGTATTGCTAGTACTGCAAAATGGAGCAATCTCAGCCGTTGATCCGAAAAATCAACGGCCAATAGTACTTTTGAGTACTTTATAATACTGAAACAATACTGCTTAAAAAAATGACACTTTGTCACAAAAAGTAGATAAAATTAAGTATAAATTAATAATAATTAGAAAATCATGAATAAAAAAATACTAAAAATTGGCCATTTGTAAAGATTTGATAGTGATTACATTTCACTAAAAACTAAAAGTTGAAACCATCATGAATGTTTGGAGTGTTATGGGCAAGGGACCCCTATTTGCATGCATGTTGAGGACAAAGAATTGTGTTTTTTTGAATGCCCTTTGGTGGGCACATGCCCTTCTATTGTGGCAATAGCCCACAACAATCCTAGACGTACATCATCATTTTTGGATGCTCCACAATACTAAAAAATCCTAAAACGCAAAGTGTGACAAATTAGGTAAATTACAATTTAATTAAAGGCTTTATTTTCAAAATTTCTCAAAAATAAGGAATCTGAGGACTTCCAAGTTAGCCATCTCCAATAAAAATTTCAAGTACATAGACTTCATTTCCCAAAAGATATGGCGAATGGCAACTCTGTCATTCCAATTGTGATGCCAAATAGTATTGGTGTTTCTTGCATTCACCCATAAGGCCAATGTCGGGAATTTTTGGAATGAGAATATATATCGCATGAAAGTACAAATTCTTTAATAGTTTTCCACATTTGAAGCCACCAAAAGTCATGAGAAATGAACTCTAAAATCTTGTTGTATCCAAAATATCCAACAGGTGGAAGGTCATGACAAGCTTGTAAGATTTGGAGATGCAAAGGTCCTTCAAGAATGTATAGACAACCTTCAAAATACAAAAACTGATTTTCAATTTTGAATTTACTTGAATCTTTGGTTCCATTTATAAGGCATTGCTAGATATAAAAAAACAAGAGAGTTTTTGCTTGAGGTTGTTTGAACTTTTTCTAAAAAACTAGAATCAACTAGAATGGAAAAATGAGTTGTTCGTAAATGAAGACATTCAGGCTTCAAAAGAGTAGTTTGTTGTGAATCATATGCTTCTTCCCCCGCTTTTGGCATAAAATTGGATTGTCTAGATAGGGCATCAAACAACCTTGTTGTTTTCTAGGTCGATATGTAATACAAAAATCAAATCTTGACAAAGACATATTTCAACTAGCTTGACGACGATTCAATACACGAGTAGACATGAAATATTCAAGATTTTTGTGATCAATATATATTGTTACTTGATGGGTAGCTCCCTTAGGTAGATGATGCCATTCTTCAAAGGAGTCCACAATAGCAAGCAACTCTTTATCATAAATTTCATAGTTAATTTCTGCAACATTGAATTTCCTTGAATGAAATGCAACGGGATGTAGTTTTCCATTTTCTCTGGATTGTGAGAGCACTGCTCCTAAAACAAAATCTGAAGCATCCGTCTCTATAAAAATGACTTTGAAAAATCGAAATAGGTCAAAAGCCTTTTTTAATGTTTGAAAAGTTTTTTCTGCTTCTTGATTCCAATCCAACTTATCCTTACAAATAAGCCGTGTAAGAAGAGCTGCAATTTGTGAATAATTTTTTATAAACATTCGATAGAAGTTTGCAAAACCAAGGAAACATTGAATATCGCATACCGTTTTTGGCGTGCTCCAATCTAATATAGCTTGAATTTTCTTGGAATCCATTGATATTCAATTATTTGAGACAATATAACCAATAAATTCTACCTCAGATGTATGAAAAACATATTTTTCTAATTTTGCATATAAACCATTGTTTTGAAGTTTTTCAAGGACCAACTTGACATGTTCTTTGTGTTGTTTTTCATCTTTGGAATATATAAGAATGTCATCCAAATAAACCACGACAAAGTCATCCAAAAATTCTTGAAATATATTGTTCATCAAGTGTTCGAAGAAAGCTGGTCCATTGGTTAATTCAAAGGGCATGACGTTGTATTCAAAATGGCCATATCTTGTTCGAAATATTGTCTTCTATTTGTCTCCTTCTTTAATACATAACAAGTTGTATGCAGTTCTTAAATCAATTTTGGTATAAATTTTTGCTTGACTAAGTTGGCTAAGAAGATTTGTAGGCAATGGCAATGGATATTGATTCTCAATTGTTACCTTGTTGATGCCTCGATAATCTACACACATTCGTAAAGATCCATTTTTTTTCACAAATAGAACATGAGCACTAACTGGAGACTTTGAGTGTCGAATGAAATTCTTGGCTAAATTTTCCTCAATATATTGCTTCAACACTACAAGCTCTTCTTGTGATAAGTTGTAAATTAGCTGAAAAGGTAATTGTACGCCTTTCTCCACATCAATGGCACAATCATATGATCGATGTTGAGACAACATATTTGCATTTTTCTTTTCAAAAACATTTTCAAAAGACTTATATTGCTCCAGAAACTTGCTTGTTGTTGTCATTGCATTAGTTGTTGGAGTTGCATAGATTGCAAAGGTAGCATTTGTCTTTGCAGCACGCATGAATGCTCTTGCTCCAATAAATAATGTTTTTTAAATTTTTTTGGAATAAATAGGTACAAATTTCTTATATATATTTTTCTTATCTTGTCTTGCTTGTTCTTGTCTTATCTGTTGTTTTGATCTTGTCCTTGACACTCATGGAGGACATATACATTGGTAGATTTTGAATATCTTTTTTGTGTGGGTCTTTTAGACTTCAAATTTTTTACACATGTAATAAACATAGAGATTGTCTCACAGCTACACATGTTGATTTCAGATATCTTTATTTTGTAAATCATTTGGCATTCAAAGTTTTCACACATGTTATTAACATAAATGTGATGTTGTGCCAAAAGTTTCATGGTCAAAGAACAATTTTTCAACCCTCAGGAGGGTGTCAAATTTGGTAACAGTGAAAGTTCTTTATCTAGGAATGCAAAAACACCATTTTGATTGGTACCCTATTGTACAATAATTGTCCAAAATTTGCAAAAAATACAAAAAAAATCCCAAAATTTGACATGGAAGTATGCAATTTTTGCAAGACAAAAATTAGAATTGTTGACTAGAAAAATTATAGAAAGAGGCTCTTGTAAAGTAGAGAAGCAATTTTCTAACTTTACAAAAACTACTTTTGGCATTAGACTTGAATTTTTTGGTTGCTTTTAGTTTGACAACAAGGCAAAGTTACTCCAATAATATAGTTTCTCCCTACCTTCAAAAAGTGAAAGCATCATGGAAATTGGCAAAGGCAATTCCGACTTTGAAAAATTTGGATATTGATTTTTGGTTATCAATCAACATAGAAGTCCATTCAAATTTTGTTCTCTATTAATTTTTCAATGCTTGACTTAAATATAATAGTCCCTCTTTTTCAATATCATATTAATTAAATAATTGTACCTCCTCCAAAATATCCAAATCATTGATTTATGTAGATAACTCTTTCTTCTTTCCAGTGATACACTAAATGATTTTCTTTTATAATGCCTTAATGAGAATTCATTGAAAAAAGAACACTTTTTAAAGCAAGTATCATCTGTCCAATTGATGGTTGAGCATTTAGGGATTGAAAATACCCAAACCATCATGAGGGTTGCTATTATGTGAGCCTAGGAGCATGAGGATATGAGTCTAAAATACTATACACCTATGTTTATAGGTGTCTATATTGTAGAAACCTTTGATGATTATAGTCTAACTGTGATATAAGTACCTATATTATAGGTGTTTTATTATAAGCATTTTCAATGGTTGTAGTATATCTACTTATATATATGCTCAAAGTTGACATACCCACATTTTCATATTTAGGCACTGTTGAACCATCACTTAAAGGTTTCTTTCCAACCTCTAATCCATATGCCTTGACCAATGCAATTCATATTTTTGGGTTATGTTTAGGCAGTGTACAAAGGCAATAGTGAATGTCAATATTAGTATCTACTCAAGTTTGTTGTTTGTATATTTTGTAAAAAATATTTGTTATGATTATTTTGAATATTTTAGGTGAATGTCTATGTTGCTTGAAATTCTTTGAAAAAATTCTTTAGCTTTGATGGCCAAAAAAACTTAAAACATTAGAAGAAATTTGGGCCCTGCAAAGGCTGCTAGTTTTGCAACCCCATGTACTTTTTCGGTGCAATTAGGAAAAAAATTATTTTTTATTTTTTGTTCTGGATTTGATTGGCACTACTGGTGCCATGTCATCTCCATGTCAGATTGGCGACTTTTTAAATATATATATAAATTAAATTTTAAATTTTAAAATAAAAATTAAATATATTTTTATTTTTTCTTTACTTGCATTGAGGAGGGGCTGCCGAAAATTAAAAATTGGCAACCCTTTGTAGGGCTCAAATTTCTTCTAATGGGCACCTTCAACTTCTTGTTTCCCACCTTTCAACACTAAATGTTGTCGTGATGTGGGCCATCACTATTACTTTAAAGATTGGCATCTTACTACATTTAAGTTGGTTCTTAAGTTGAAGGTTTAGTTGTGGAAGTTGAAAGGTTGTTAAGCTCAGTTGGAGATTTAATATAGGGCATTTGTCATTATTGTTAGGCTCACTTGGAGGGTTTGATAGGGCATTTGTCCCTTATTGTTCAAAGGATTATTAGGCTTGCTAGGAGGGTTTGATAGGGCATTTGTCCCATATCATTGGCAGCCTTGAGTCCTTTTGACTAGTACTTAAAGGCTTAACATTCATTAGAGCTCTCTTGGTTTCAGCACTTGGCTTTGTCTTTTGATTTAGATGAACTTGGTTTGAACAAACCCTTGGATTCTAAGTTGGGAGGAATTGAAGACAATTTAATATATCATCACTTATTTGGGGTCATTTCTTTTGCGTATTATTGATTAATTATGATTGTGGTCTTATGGATTGCTTTTACTTTTTGTGTACTTAAGAAGATTAAACTTGAGTAATTGTGATTGTGGTCTTGTAGATTGCTTTTATTTTTTGTGTACTTAACCCCTAACTGCCTCATCGACCATATATCGTCTACCTAAAATTTTAGGCTCATTTTGAAGTGGGTAGTTAAATTCGTTTGCCCATTAAAAAAAATTGGGTGCAATTTTTAGGGTTAACTATTCAAAACTTTCATTTTTCACTGAAAAAGGTACATATTTGATTGTTGAGAGGTCTCCAAAGCCATTTATGTCTGTTAGTGGAAGAGTAAACCGTGCTAATTTTACTTCATTTTTCAACTTTGAGCAATTTCACTTGATTTGAGATCTAAAAACTTCCACTTATCCATTTGCTTTGAAAATGGTCCCAATTGAAAGTGTAAAGTGTTTTCATGATTTTCACCATTGAAAATTTAAACAAGCAAGTCTTCATTTGGAGTTATTTGTGATTTATGCTTATAAAAAAATTTGCATCTCAACAATCGCAAGGTGAATTGTGTAATGAATTTAATAGCTTTTCAAGTGAAATTAAGTTTTTTGAAAGGGTATTTTAGTATGCTAACACAATTTGTAGTTGTTCATGTCACCTTCAATCCCCAAAACCTTTTATGTACAAATTTCTGAAACATTGTGGGGAGGGGCAACATACTAAAAATAGAAAATGTACATTTCTCTTGTTATAATTTGACAACTCTTATGCAATTTTGCACTCAAAATTGGTGAGCATACTAATAAGCAAGCTCTTTAAACATCCATACGGTTAGATTTTGAAAAAAAATCAATTTGCTTCAATGGGGATAACTATAAGCCCATGCTCTTTTTTCATGGAAAAAACACATTTGGAAAAGCTTAGGCACTTAGGAGTTAAGAAGATTAAAATTTTAAACTTGAGAGGGTGCGGTAGGCAAACTTAAAAAGGATTTGAATGCTATTGCATCTTATAGGTTTCAAGAGTTGACTTCAAGGGTTTGGATTATGGGTGAGGGAAATTCACCAAAACAATAAACAATGTTTCTTATTTGTTGAAGGAACTAGGTTCTTTTGGATTTTGTTGATTGGATAGGTGTTGGATTAAGGTTTTTTAAGTCTTCTTGCATTTCTTCCCCTTTCTCAAACATTTACTACAACTAGAAGCCATGTGCTTTTTGAGATAGATAGCAAATCTCATGACACCATAAATAGCATATTGACCAATCACAAGTTGTGGAGTGTACGGATATGGTCAATTTTGTTAAAATGGCAGTATTCCATTAAAATGGCACAAAATGAAACCATTGAAAGAATGAAAACAATGGAAAGATTGTTTGAGGGGAGTGGAAATGCGTGAACTAGGAGTGATTTGAATGTGCTAGGCATAAAATTGGCACATGTATGACCCTATCGCGGTAAATTTATTCTCTTTTGTAGAAGATATTCCATTAAAATGGCGTGTGGAATACTACCATTTTAACGAAATTGACCATGGATATTTTTTACTAAACTTAGATTTGATGGGCCTAATCTTGACATGATAGGATAGAGAGTATTTGAAATATACATTTTGAATCATTAGTTATGTATTACACCTTCTACACACAAGCTTTAAATTGTTAACAAAATCAATGTTTGATTGACTTCTATATCTTTGTAAGATTATAATGATCAAAGTTGACAAGTTTCAAAGTGAATTCCAATACCAATTAAGGCATGAAGGACAACACTATGTTACCTACTAATATACAACTTTGCAAGGTGCTGGAAATCCTAGATCCATCAAAATATTGTGCAAGTGCTTATTTATTTTGGTCATTCTTCCTCCACTTCTTTTACCTTCAAATTAGCTTGATTTTGATTGCACTCTCCATAGAACAAGTTGGGCGGACTTCAGGCACTTTCAAAATTGATTTCCTCTAATTGTTTAGAGCACCCACATCCATGCATGTCATAAATGATGCCCAACGAGTGCGGAAGGACTACCATTGGTCTTGGTCATGCTGCAATAAAAAAAATCCCATTGTTGCGTATTGCAAATTCTATTGTAGCACTATTTTTCCTATTTTACAAGTCACGTAGTTGTTGCTACTCAGCTTTACAAAGGAAAAATATAGGGAGTCCTTTTGGATCTTTTGGAATCGACACTTGTGCAACTATTGAGAATGCACTCAATTGTTGAGTTCTAGGCTTCATTTTGAAGAGTTTGTAGTACTTGTTATCATTTCCTGAGAAACAATGGGGCATTGATTTTGATGAGAGTTCGTCAAGAGTTGTTGAGGCCATGTTAAGTACACTAGGGGGGATCGGAGGTGCTTTTACATGATAAACTTTTTTTACGTTGCATTCTCACCTATTTGTTGAATTCTCAAATTTACCTACTTTGTTATATATTTGCAAAGTTCCCAAGTTTATTTAGCAAAAATGTTCCATTGAAAAAGAAAGTAAGTTGGTCATGTATTTTATAAGTCATATCAATGATTCCATCTTATAGTCTAAAGCAAGATTCCATCTCTTTTTTTCTTTTCCTAAGTTTGTTTAGCAAAAACGGTCCATTAAAAAAGAAGTATCTTATAAGTCTTATTAATGATTCCAACTTCTATTCCTATAGACAATTCAATTATTTTTTAAGAAGTCTTATCAATGATTCCAACTTTTTTTTCGAGCACCGATTCCATCTTGTAAGAAAATCATTCGATTTGTTTCACAATATTTGATTTTAACAAGGGATTCAATGAGGAATTGAGCATAGAGGTAAAGGAGGAATTTAGCAAAAACTGCTTGAGCATAGAGATAAAGGAGGAATTTGGCTAAAGTTGCCTGAGCAATTAGAAAAGTTGAAGGCAACAAAGTTTAGGGCAATATAATTTTTGATACAAACACTCGATCAGAAAAAAAATTAAATTCCCACTTAGAGGGGACATGTTCACACCTTTCGTGAACATCCAACCAAAATTGACTTCACAAGAGCCTACTTCGATTTTCAATTGACCGTTCAACGAACAATTGTCATGGGTGATTGCAAGAAAGACCAAACGATTTTGGTAGCATTTTGCCAAAACTGTGATTTTTTGCGCTCAATACTATGAGTACTATAGTACTATGAAACAGAGCAATCTCAGTCGTTGATCTGAAAAATCAACGGCCAATAGTACTTAATAATACTGAAACAGTACTATATAAAAAAATGACAGTTTGTCACAGAAAGTAGATAAAATTAAGTATAAAATTAGAAAAATTAGAAAATCATGAATAAAAAACCCTTAAAAATTAGCCATTTGTAAAGACTTGATAGTGATTATATTTCACCAAAAACTAGAAGTTGAAACCATCATGAATGTTTGGAGCGCTATGCGCAAGGGACCTCTATTTGCATGCATGTTGAGGACAAATAATTGTGTTTTTTTGAATGCCCTTTGGTGGACACATGCTCATCTAGTGTAGGAATAGCCTAGAAAAAATTCAAGCGAATATCATAATTTTTGGATGCTCCACAGTACTAAAAAACCCTAAATCGCAAAGTATGAGAAATTAGCTAAATTGACATTTAATTAAAAAAAATATTTTTCGAATTTTTTGAAAAATAATGAATCTCATGATTTCTCAGTTAGCCATCTTCAATAAAAATTTCAAGTCCATTAGCTTCATTTTCTGAAAGTTATGATTGATGGCAACTCAGTTGCTTCAATTTCGACACCAAATAAAACAGGTCTTTCTTGCAATCAACCTCCTTCAGCAGTTGATAACTTGTTGTGTGGAATGGACTATTGGCACACAATTAAGTGATGAAGTGTTGGAATAATGATTACTTTGTAGTCTCCAAAGATTCCAACTTGTCTTTTTCATAGAAAAGAATGTACTACCTCCGTCCCAAAATGATCTTCCTGTTAGACTAAATCTTATGGATTAAGGATAAAAATAACTTTTTAAAAACTCAATTTGTATAGTATGTAGAGTTTGGTGTTCTCTTTGCATCCTAAAAAGTTTGAGTTTTGAAGCCCTTTTCAAAGTGTAGTTTTATAATATTGAAAAGTGAATATTTTGGGGCGTTTTTAAAGAACACCAGTGAGCACTTAATTGTTGAATGTGAGGTTGCCATTTTGTGGGCATTTAGTATATGCCTAAGACCATGTATAGACCTTTGTTTTGGCTTCCAAAGCTTAATCTACTTCAATTGGGAAATACTCAAAGAGATGCAAAAAATAAAAACTATAAGTGCGGATTGAAGCTTTCAATCATTTTATTTGTCTTTTGCTCGATGTTTGCATTCATTTTATTTGTCTTTTGCTTGATGTTTGCATGGATGGAGCAGAAACAACCACTTAGAGTTGTTTTGCTAGTCTCAAATAACAATCATAAGCCGAATTTGACTAATTTCAACATCACAAAGTGCAATAGGAAGATCATTTTGGGACAAAAAAAGAAGGCCAACAAGAAGATCATTATGGGACGGAGGGAAATATTATTATTTGAATAATAATTTTGATTATTAATTTGATTATTATTTGGAGTATTTGATAATTTAATGAAATGAATTTGTATGAGGGAATACATACAAGTTAAACATCTTCACATATACAAGATCACAGTGATAACTTAATGAAATGAATTTGCATCATAAAACTATTTGAAACTCATTGCACCCTTACAACTTAATTTTCTAATCCAATCAAGCAATGGTTCATATAAAGAGATATAGGGGTTGAAAGATGAAAATAAAGAGATAGAGGGGTTGGAAGATGAAAATAAAGAGATATAGAGGTTGGAAGATGAAAATAGGATCCATCCTTGATTTCCCCCCACCTCATAAAAATGACTATGCATGAGAATTTAATGCCTCCCCAAGAGTAATTGCACCCTTTCTACTAACTCAAATCCTCAATCAAATTGAATCAAGCGTTGGGAGTACGCAACAAAAACTGAAAAACTGAAGAGTGCAAAGTTTTCTCATTGAAATATTTTTTCCCATTCATTCTACAGTGATGTGCCAATTCACTTGACCGAAGAAGGGTGCACAGTCTCACTTGCTCTAGAACGTTCTTATACTCCCAAGTCCCAACTTAATACCTCACTCCTTGATCTAGGAAAAGGTTGTACAACTTCTGAACCCTTGAATTACTGTCTACTGAGAAATACTTTATCGAAGTAATGTAGATACCTCTTACCAGGCCTCCCTGCCAGAAACAATTAGCACAATCTGTACATGACGAGCACCAATGCGGCTATTCCAAACGAAAACTACGAAAACTACAATTCGCAAGGAGCACGAGTATGAATAGCACCAAACAATGCAACCCTTCAGCTTGGGCTTTTGACAATCCGTCCTTAAATATACATACACCACTCCACATCCGCATCCACACAATAGGACTCGAGCCTAAACAACCTGGAGACAGGTTGATGGGACCTGCAGTAGCTCAGAAGTGGCCTTTGGGGAAAAACAGAGCACAATTCTTTTCTGTTCGCAATCTCTGATGTACACCTGGAAAAGAGCACACCAAATAGAAAACGATCAGACTCACGTACTGTCCTTCGAAAGTTAGCTCTTTGGCTTGCACATTTTCATCGTCGCCTGAACACATCTGTTGTAGTCAATCGATCGCAATCCGTTCCTCTACATCACAAGATCGGAATTGATTTAGCTTGCACATTAATTCAGTAAAACCTGGAAAAGACATGCATCAAGATAAAACTGGGGTTCATTTCATGCGATCATAAGAGGCTGTGCTTACCTGCGGTGGGAGACGACTTGGCAGAAAACGCGTACTGAGCAGGGCCATCACGTGAGGCAGGGCGAGGAGCAATGAGCTGAAGAGTGCAGCGTTGCACAAGAAAACAAGGAGTGCAAGCGAGGAGCCAGGAGCGAGGAAGACCACACGAAGAAGTGCAGACATTGTGAAAGGAGGGAGGGAGAAATTGCACTGCAGAAAGAGGAAGTCCGGGATGGTCTAATGAAAACAAAGAAGGAATACGTTGCATGCAGAAAGAGAGATCAGTTACGAAAAAGAAAAGGCCCATCTAACGACCCAAGCCCGGTATGTGGAGGAAAATTAACTCTGGGCCTCAGAAAGGTCCTGAACACCTTCAGTCTCCAATGTCGTCTCGACTTCTCTATGATCTTCTTCCTTCACAAATGCCCGATCTTCGCCCAAGGCCAATCGCTCCATTGGCGAAGTTGGCTCGGTGGACGTTTGAGGCTCCCCAACTGTCCGAGAAGCGCCGGACGGCTCCCTCAAATCAATAAGGGGTGAAGAAGATTTTCTGACACCATTGGGACTATGGGTCCCTTCAACAGCTTTACACAGGGCTACATATTTCAGTACAAGCTCCTTGTAGTCGGAAAGGAGGTCCTCCACGTCCATAACTCTTAGATCTCCAGACCTTGCAAACAAGTACGGATAGTCTCGAGCCAATTCGCCACTCTTTTCGGCCTCCAATACTTCAAGTACGCCAGATGCTTCCAGCTGGGCAACCGTCATGTTACCTTTTTTTGAAAATTCGACTCTAGGACTAGCAGGGACACTTCCCGCAGACGCTGCAAGGGTAGCTGATTCAACAGGCAACATCCGTGATTCCACTTGATCTTCCCTTCGGACGTTTAACCCAGGGCCTGGCTCCCCTCGATTTACCGACTGCTTTGAGACTCGAGGCGAAGCATGCTCATCTGATTTCGGGGTACGCCCTTCACTAATGGGGGGATGCTTTTCTAGGACGGAGGGTTGGGCTGACAAGTTTACATCAAGCAAAGCCCTAGCCGAGAGCATTTGTTTCTCGAACTCGGAGGAGTCCATCGACAATGACGTAGCTTCTAGGTTATCAATGAAGTGCTCAGCTGAGACAAGATTGGTATAAAAATACGCTGCCTCCGAGACCAGCCTCGAGTGATGCCTGTATCGATTGATGTAGAGAAGATTCGAATGAAGCTGAGGTGGGTTCGCCTGCGAGCATTCATACGTAAGTTAACGATACTGAATGCAACTATCTCCGTCACCCTCCCAGCCACTAATATGTTCCCTCAAGTGTCGACCTGCATACTGAAGAATAGGAACAGACTCACTAGGCTTATAGAGTATAGACTGCCGGTAGTCGAGCCCTTTGGTGATATGGCTACCTTAGTCCTAAGGTGCTCTTTCGACTTCAGAATCCGTGGACTCTTGGTCTATTGATTACCATGACTCCAACTGTAGTATTGTCGCTCAAAGATATTCAAAAGACCACACAAATCAATAAGACACTTACTTTGATCACCACATAGATCAAAACTGGAAGAAAGTCGTCAGCGCCAGGAGGATTCTCTTTTGATCCAATAGAAACGTTGAGAAGGAGATTGTTGATAACACGACAGCAGTTGAGGATGCACACAAGTTTGTCTCGAGGTGCTTTATAAGTATTAATTTTTTGCAGCTCCTTCTGGGCTAACTGTTCAAGCCAAACACGACCCAAATCGAAAAATCGCACAAGTCAGCCTCGTCGGCAATAAACATCATGGGACAAGAAGATTTCGATTCGCATGGTTGCTCCCAGAAGTATACGAAAGTCCATGAAATCGTATGGAGCGATCGAGACAGAAAGTGCAGTTACCGCTAAGCTGCGAACCAACACTCCAGCACTCAAACTTCACATTTATGAGCACGGACGACCAAAAAATCAAGGGACATACCAGCCATGAAGATTCATGAAAGTTTGGTGGAATATCAAGATGCTCAGGACGAATAAACTGTTGCAACATTGCCATCTTCTCGGACAACCTTTGATCATGTTCCACTTCTTCAGGAAAAGGCGCAAATGCTCGACTAAATAGCTTTGTCATCAGATATTTTTCCAGACCCTACAATCAACAAGCACCAATTCATGCAAGAGGAAAGCGAACCAAAATCCAGCAGCTGATGATGACAGTATAATAACAGCCTCCACTCAAATAATTCCATCTCTTGAACACTTTCCTGCACAGACAAACTCTCGCCTGTTCTCGCGTATGACATATGTGGTGGCGAAATTTTGGAGCTGGTACCATTTTCATTGATAAACTATTCTCACACACCATGAATCACTCAAAATAGCACCAAAAGGAAGGAGATGGTGGGGTGGGGAACCTCGCCAGCACTGTCTAATTCTTCCTCGGTTGCATCGACGAAGAGAGGATGGGCATCGAAGGCACCTTCGGTTGTAGTCAAAAACGCTTGAACACTTTCACTATCTTTTTCTGCATCAGGTGGCCTGCTCGTAAACTCGACGATAAAGCTGCACACATAGGTCACGGCATAGAAGAAATGAGTTCGCACCCTCCATTTCAAGCATCCGCCATGGGATCGGCTTGAAGCTTGCAAGTTCGCAATGTACACATATACTTGGTTTATTTTCTTCATGTTGGGTTCTCCAGTATTCACAAGAACATGAATTCACGTGGAACATTTCAATAAAGCATGGAGACCCTCGCAACACACATGAAAGCACTCGAAGCGAATTGCTTTCATAGTCGAGAGTACAGGTGTCACCTTTTGATGGACTTCACAAGATCTATGGCTTGAGGATGGCGCATCCGATCCAAGAAGTCGTGAAAGGTGAGCGGCGCCGTTGCCGCGTTGAACATATCAACGTTCTCCATTGCAACTCTCGAGTCCCCCTTCGGAAACCACCCTGAAATCCTGAAATCTCATAATTCGTTCAATGAATACACGGCCAACTCCACATCAAACTAGGTTCTATTTAAGAACTTAATCGTCATACATTCACAAAATCGAAGCGATCAGGAACGAACGAACTAATCCAGCACCTACCTCTACCTTCCCAAGGCCTTCACAACAAACCCCTCCGAGACAACTTCGGTTCAAGCAACATTTGATTATAATCCTAATCAGAGCCATGCTCTGTTTGGCGACTTCTCTTAAAAATAATTACATGCGATTATGAAATCCACATCAGGTCACTCGTCTGACTCTTTAAAACTACTGCAAGTCTACAGAGTAGAGACAGGGACAGAATCACAAAGATGTACACACGTCGAATTGGATATGCCTGACAACTTCCGAAACTGTTAAGCCATTGAGAAACACAGGAACACAAGGTACTGGTAGATAAAAAAGATCTGAACATCTGAACATCTAGCAGTACGAATCTCCCCGGAAATCCACCTGCGCGTCACAGAGAAAGCTCAAACACTCGTTGGCTGGAAGCCTTACGTGTGTCCTTTGGAACACAATAGCCACTGGCATAGCACTACTGAAAACGATAAGAAACTCACAGGAGAAGTAACGGATCGATCTATTAAGGATTCATCCCTACTATTTTCGAATTCGTACATGCCCGTCCAAACCTCTAGAAGCGACACTCAATGTGAACGAACGAGTCTTCTTTTCCCAAGCAAGAACTCTCTGCAGAGACGAAAAAAATTTCAAACCCCAAGCAGGGTTTCACTCCAAAACTAAATTTCAAACCCCAATCAGGGTTTCAGGGTTTCATTACAAAACTAAAATTATTTCAAACCCCAATCAGGGTTTCACTCCAAAACTAAATTTCAAACCTCAATCATGGTTTCATTACAAAACTTAAATTCAGCTTCGTCACCTTGATCACCACAATTCCGACATTCACTAATTCATAAAGAATTGATAGGGGGTGTCACACCTGATTGCGTTGCGATTGCTCTTGAATTCTCACTAACCGAGACTCTCCACCTGCGTTTCCTGGTCCAAAATCCAGTGATGTAGACGTTCCCCGATGTCAAGTTCCCCGGCGTCAACGTACTGCGAACCCCGAAGTTCCCCGCAGCGTTAGCGTCCCCTGAAGGGGCCTGTAATAAAAAAAATTCAAAGAAGAGCAAATAGACTTCGCAACTTCTATAATGAGAGAGTATCGAATACTGGACAAAGTTGCAATCCTTGTGTACATCTTGAAAGTCGGTTCTAATCATTTCAGGTGTCTTTCATACGACTTTCATACGACGTTCATGCTTAAGATTACCAGCAATTCAATACCGCAACAGATGCTATTGTCATGTGGTCTGGACTTTGATCTACAGTAAACATTTGTAACAAATAATTCTCCAAAGTAATTTATTAAAATGAATCTGATTACGACTTTCTATCGTTCCAATGCATTCAATCATTCACCACCAAGCGCACCACACTGTAATAAATTGACAACAACACAATGAAAATAACAAACCTAGAACACAACTGATGATCATGGAGAAAATCCTATCATTGAAATTTGTCATTGTGAATAAGTAAAATAGCCATCTCACTTTTAAAAATATATCAGTTAGAAAATTAAAATTGAAATAATAAAATAAAAAACATTAGTAAACATATGCATAAACTTTCTTCACCAAATATCCGCTTTAGCACCGAAACAATAGCTTCCTTTGATACAACAAGGGCTGCATGTCTATCACAACCAAGTGGCCTAGAACCAGCCTCCAGCCTCAACTTCTCCTCAAGCGCTGAAATAGTTTCTATGGTTTCTCCGATTTCTTTAGCTTCTGATTGCTATATCAATTTCAAACTTGAGAATTAGACTGGAGTCATACGTGTGAGAAAGTGTGAGAAAGTGTAAGTCCAATCCCTGTGTTTCACCAGACAACTACACCAGAGTACATGGAGGGAGAACATCTAGACATAGGACGACTGAGGAACAAGATTAAAAACGCACTTGCATTTCTTGTTCGCATGAAATAAACAAAGTCATCAAGCAAGTGATTACCTGTGCTTAAAAAGGTTTCTGAGTAGAAATGAGAGCAGCTTGACGTGGACGTAGCACAGTTTTTTTGGCTCTTCTGTTTCAAGATAGGTAGCCACGTGAATATTGTTAAATGGCTGAATTCCACAATTTCAAAGCTTTTCAGGGCGAGCAGCCTCAACCTTTATCAAATTCAGTCACTATGGTCCGTATGTTTACATGCAACACATCAATTGACACAATGCTCCAGCACTGCGTTGATAATCACTTGCATTTTCGCACCTAGGCTGTGAGGTTAAAGAAGCCTGGATTAGATTGACACTGCCTCGCCAGCAACAGGGATATTGAGCTCCTGGCTAAGATTCACATTCACAACCCGTGGACCCTGTCATCACTAGCACACTAGGTTGAAATCACTAACACACGTGATAGAATCCGTGCATCTTTCTTGGAAAAATGTGAACAAACGTGAACAAAAACCAGGATCCACGTCCAAGAAGAGAAAAAATGCATCCCGCAAAAAATCGTTTACCTTTGAAAATTCCGAGCGTCAATCATTTGTCCAGACGCCATGAATCCATTTCAATAGCAATGAGACCCCGAGACAACAAGAGAAAGGCGCGTTGCACGCTCTCGAATCCAGCAAAGCACTCTCAAAATCGGAACAGAACGGTCTAGGGTTTCGCTCTTCGTCAGCACTGCTCCAATTTCAGCGGGCAGGAGGTCAATGAAGTCTTCTCAGCAGGGTGCAATTCCTCTCGGCAGCGTGCGTGCCCGCACCGGAATCGTACATGAATCGCATGCGATCGTGCAGCGCGACGTCAAGGGCACGACAGATTTTGACAAGAGCGGACTGCGAATGGAGACCCCGGGACTGACCTGGGGGCAGAGGTGGAACTCAAAAAGCGTACTAAACAAACTGAGGTCCTCACTCATCCCAAGTGCCTTCTCAATTAAGCTTAAGAATCAGGTCTTCTAATAACTTTGAGCATCCGGGCATGCTTCCCCGGGTGTATCAGTGAGGAGCATGGTATCAGCCAAGGATTTAACCCCTTACCTTTTTCAAATTTTGGCACATTTTTGCTTATATCTTTGTACAGTAATATCATTTACTAAAATTTCATGAAGTTGGGCATAAAAGAAGGTTGTCTTTTCAAATCATTGGATGAATAAGAAGGTAGGTGGATGAAACAATGCTTGCAAGCCCTCTGTTCATTGTCCAAAATATAGACGTCAGAGCGCTTAAGGGTACAACCTCTGTGAGACGTAAGGTAGAAATGGGCAAAAATCCATTCCGGACATTTAGGGAATGACCCCATCACAGAGGGAGGTTTTCAATAAGTTACTATAAATGAAATTTGGGCCACAACCAATCTTAGATGACAGTACAGTAATGGAGTGATTAGTGACTACAATAGGAACTTCCACCTTCAGTTTTGAGTGTAAATTCATTCATTGTTTATAGTGGGGTTTTTAGGCCTTCATGTTGTAGCCATGTTAGAAAATATTGTGATTGCTTTAAGTGAGTCAAGTGAGCATTATGGATATACTTTTTGATGGTTTGGGGGTAGTCTAAAGACTCTTTGGGGCCATGATGGGCACCACACTTCAAAAATTAATAACAAATTCAAACTTTGTATAAAAAAATAGAGTTTCAATTAATTCCACTCGCCATTTTTCATACTTGTCATTATGTGGGAATATATATTTTTAAATTCAACAATGGCACAAGGGCAAACTCCTACTTCTACCCATAATAGGTTGTTCTACCTTAGTAAGTCAACATGAAGAGAGAGAAAGAACTCCAACTTTTTGATACCGAGTCTCACATGCATTTACAAGTAGGTACATGAATGACTTCAACACTACATACCTTGGTTAAAAGAGGGAGGCTTTGTGTAAGGAACTTTGTGGAAAAATATGTGGAGAAGGAGTTTAGAGTTTAAATATTGAATTGGAGATAGTCATAGTATGTTATTTAAGAGGTGGGGTAGAATAGATGGTTGTTGTAGTCATGGTTGGGGGTGTAGGATTGGATGTGATATCAGGGTTCTTATACAAAAAACGGGACAAAAAATTCATTTGAAATGTTTCACTATTTGTTTGATGTATGGTAATCTCAATATTAAAAATACACATATTATTGCATAAGAAAAAGTAAGTTTGTTCACAATCCTCTTCAAACCCAATTTGTTACTTTCAAAAAATTAATGGCATAACTCCCTTGCAACCTTTCCATTCCAATAACTTGTTTGAACATATTAAAAACAACAAGACTATAAGTGAAACTTACTTTCTAGACAACCACTATGGTATACAAATAGAAATGGGTGAGGCAACTACCAAGTGATAGGATCAATGTCAATTTATCCCTGAAGCCCCATTGTCCTTACAAGGAACAAAATGGATTTTGGATAGGCTTACGTAACCTCAATTTTTGACATGATCTTTTGAAACTTTTTTATAAGATAGAAAATCACATTATCTTTATGGAAATGTAACTGTTATTTCAATTGAAAATCAAGAGCAATAGTTATGCCACAATAAGCTCAAAAGTGGAAAAATCAAGTAACATAAAAAAATCCATAAAATCTTGAAATATGTTTTATATTATATTTTCTTCATATTTTATATTTCTTTCCTCATAGATATTTTTTTACTTTATAGATCATATTTTTTTTACACGGAAAGGTTTGATTCATTCCATTTGGATTAGTGATGTGAAAATTATAGAACTTCTTGTTTTGTGGGCAATCATAGGAATTTCTTGAGAAAATAATGTACTAGATTTGTTTTTTAACTCATTTTTTATAATTTCAAAAAGTAGTTCTACAAGATTGATTATGCTTGCTTAAAAAAGATCACCATTGGGATAGTGCATTTCAATTCTACTTTGGAGCTATTAACAATAATTTAGTTTTTTCCTTCAATCTTTTACCAACTTCTACTTCACAATTTTTTAAAGAATGAAAATTGTGTTTTAAAAAAGAAAAAAAGAAAATCTAGACTTTTAGTTCAAATCTTTAAGATAATATTTTTAAATAAAAAAACTTAGTTCAAAAATTTTAAGTTAAGAAGATTCAAAGTGAAATAATCTTGGTTAGGAACATGTTCAAAAAATTATTTTTGCTTCACTTTAAAGGCAAATATCTTTCAATCTACATGGTTAAAGTTTTTGAAATATCTTTTCTACTTTCTTACACTAGTCTAGTGCAAGCTCTTATAGTTAAATATGCAAAATAAGTAAATTATAAAAGCAATTTTCAATGTTTTTAGATGAAGAAAGGGTCTTGGGACTTTAGGGGTTAAGACCCACCAATCCACCATGTTAAAGGTAATGAACATGCACACACAGGTGTACGTACCTATAATTGCCACAAAGTGGAGTCAAATTATGGGACATTTGCAAGGGGTAGTATTCATTTGTCAATTTTTGAATGGAAATGGATTTTTTCAATTTTATAGGTGCTACAATGATTTTAATGATGCTCTTTAGATCAAGAGTTGATTTATGCCTTAATGTACATAAGGGGATGCCAAATTTTCAGTGTTCATGAATTTTTATATTGGTCAAAACTACAAGAGAAAGAAACAAAGAGAAAGAAGTGGTCAAAAATTGGATTGTACAAAGAAGCATAAAATTTTAGGGGAGAAATGAGGCCTCTAAGAGACCGTCCGGCCATGGTTGCCCATGCTGCAAACCATGGCTAGACAATTAGAATATTTAATTATTAATAAATAAATAAAATGTTTTAATGTTTAAAAAATATTATTATTTTATATAAATATATTTTAAAATAAATTATTTAATGCAGTCCGATGTGGCAGTCTCTTTGCAATGTCAGACTACTAGTTCTACGACGTTCCGACAGTCCGAGAACATCAGAGAACTCGAGGTCTCCCAATGGCCTGAAAAATCTCCTAATAGGTTATCTTGAACCTTAAAGGCTATAAAAATAGTCTATTTCTACAAGTCTTGTATGGATATAAGGATTTATTAGTGTTATTTCAACTGTAAAGCTTCAATATTTTTGTATTAATGTTAATGGCATCTAATAATTAAAAATCAAAAGATCTTGACATTTGTGAATATATATGACATTAGATAAGAATTGAGGCCTGTGAGAGACCTTCCAGCCATGGTTCCCCATGCTGCGAACCATGGCCGGACAATTTGATTAATTAATTATTAAAAAAATAAAAAATAAAAAATTTAATTTTGAAATATTTTTTTTATAAAAATATTTTTATAAATATTTATAAATTAATTCGTTAATGCAGTCCGACTTGGCAGTCTTTGTGCCAGGTCGGATTGCTGGTTCTGCGACATTCCCACAGTCCGGGAACGTCGGAGAACTCGAGGTCTCCCAATGGCTTGAAAACTCTTCTAATGATTGGGCTCTTAGCACTATTATGATGCTTGTTGAAGATTGAAAATTTTGGCAATTGTTTTCAACTTGAGGGAACTTGACAATAAAAATTCAACCTCATATAGATGTGGGAACCCGAAAAGCCCAAAAATAAATTTCCTTTGTATGGAAAGCAAGCATGCAATGGAACAATGAATACAAACAAAACACACAAGTTAGTAAAAGCTACAAATGGTCAGGGAAGTGAATTCATCACATGCACAAATGGGCAAAGCAACTTCTTTTGGAAGTGATCATTGTTGAAGGTTATTTATTTTTTTCAACAAAACTCTATTTTTGGCATAAAATAGTTTTCTTACAATTTTAAGCAAAAACATTCAAAAGAAAATTATTGCAAAAGCCATAATAAGACTTTCAATTTCCATCTCAATACTAGGCATCTTAATAAATTTACTTTTAAAAATTCACTTATTTTATTAAATGGATTGATGTTTGCTTAGAAACCTTTGATTTATTCTATTTTGAAAAAAAATTGAAAACATGATTTCCGTTCTTCAAAAAATAGTTAATGGAAACATATATTGGATTCAAAGAAAAACTAAATCAATAATAGTTTAAAATGGACTTGAAGTATACTAATTCCAATGGCAATATTGTTTAAATAAGCAAAGTATCCTTGTGCAAAAAGAAAATTGAAATTGGTAAAAATTAATATAAAAAATGAGTTTAGCACATTATTTTTTCAAAGAAATGCTATAAATGCCTTCAAAATAAGATGCTCCGTAGCTTTCATAGCACTAATCCAAATGAAATGAATAAATCTTTAGATTATATAATTATATAGGCAAAAATATAATCTATAAGAAATAAATTTAGAAAAATTACTTATAGTAATTGTGAATTCTTTTTGTTGCTTGAACTTCACTATCTTGAGCTTTGTGCAATATATTTTATTGCTATTGGAGAATCAATGTAAATAAAATAAAACATACTAAAAAGAACTAATATGTTTTGCTAGCTTAAAAAAAAGCTTAAAAAAACTTATGTCCAAGGTTGAGATAATAGAAATCACACGAAACCTTCAATTGTTCCTCAAGGAGACACTTGGAACTTTAGAGGTAAGATGACCACCTTGGAGTGGAAATTGAAAAAAAGCTTATTATAGCTTTTGCAATAATTTCCTTTTTAAATGCTTTTATTTATAATTGTAAAGAAATTATTTTTAGTGTGTGCTTTGTTTGAGTTCATTGTTCTATTGCCTACTTATTTTTTGCAAGAAGGTGATCTATTTTGCCAACTATTCTTCTATGATTTCCACATTTCAACATCTATGTCATCATGTGAAGGTCAAATTTCTGTCGCTGAGGTCCTCAAAGCTAGGAGGGAGCCTCCAAATTTCAATATGTAGAGAACAACGGAGTTCAAAATTCATTGCCTATTTTTATACCATTAAATAAAAATGATAGTAGAAAAATTGAACAAACATTTTATATGAATCAAAATGCTGTTTTGTTTATTTAGCATGAATTTGATCAAAATGGAGTGAAAGGTTACATCTCTTGGGGTTTATGGTTTTGAGTTTTTTTGCATGATTTGTATATTTGAATGTTTTGTAGTTTATTTATGGAGCTTCATAATTATCTCTCGTAACTTTCACATTGAATTTAAAATATATTCTCAAAACAATTTCATATTAGATACATTAAAACATTATATTAAAAGTGTAAAATCATGGGGAAGCCATTGACTTGGGCACAACGGTGGATCATACCTGAGGTTGATTAAATCTCTTCAAATTGCTAGTTTGATTACTAGCAAATAATATTATTAAATCAAATCATTAAACTAAGATTTTTATTAAAAGTCATCATTCATGCCAAGTCTTTTTGTGAATATTCATGATTTTGATGCAATTTTATTTTTGTAGAATTTGTTTTCTTCACATCCATAAAAATGTTATTGCACTTTACATTCTAAACAATGTAGTGCTTTACAAATCATGATGATAATAATTGAAATGCCTAAAGCAACAAATTTGAGAATGAAATACAATGCACACTTTTATATCAAATGACAATGTTGAAATGCATAAAATGCCCTTTATGAATCTATTGTTCACTAGTATGATTATATTAATATGGAAATTCAATCACTTGTCATGTATCTAGATTATAAAACAAACAAATGTGTTATCTATTATAAAATCACATGAGCATTATACAATTATAGAGCAAGACTTCATAGATGCAATCATATTAAATTTTCGTAAGGACATTAAGTCATTCAATTTTCTTTTGAAATGGAAATAGTTAGAAGAATTTTTTTCTTATTCACTAATAAATTATTTTAATGATGGAATTATTTGTTAGATGTATCCAATTGCAGTAGTCATTGGAACTGCTCTTGGTCTATGTGGGAGTGCCATTTTGAGAAATGCAAGCATCAATCCTGATGTTAGGTGATTCTTATTGTTCTATGATACATCTAATTGCAACTATTTCATCTTGCACATTAATAAAATTATCAAATTTTTAATAATTTGATTTTAAAATAATTCTTCAAATTTTCAAATTCACAATTATTTAAATTCATGGTAAAATTTATAGAGAAAAAAATATTTTGCTACAACATTGATGTTGAAGTCTATGTAGAACTTTTGAATAAAATAACTTCAATGTAGACTTGCATAGCAGAATTAATAAAGATGATCGTGCAGCTGGATGGCTTGAAAATTATAAAGAAGGTAGATCCTATAAAGATAGTTCCCATAGAAGATTTTTTGCAAAACAATCAAAGATGGTGACTACAAGACTCAATGAAACATTTGGAGGAGCAAAGTATGCATTATTGCATTTCATATTATATAGGTTGCATTTTAGTTAGGAAGTAACTTGTTGTTTTTATTTATTTCTAAGTCTATTGCTACTATCCAAGAAGAATTTAAATTACTTTTGAAACAATATTAAAGGACATTGCCCAAGAGTTTTATTAATAGAAATTTATTGTTAAACAATTATAATTTATATTTGGTATGGATCTTTCATTTCTATTGTGAGTGTACTTAAGAATATTTATTTTATTTATACAGAAAGAGATGAACTTTCAAATTACAAATGGCCTCCAAATATGGAATTGGAGTAATCTTGGAATAAATTTGTACATCTGAATTCAATTATGGATCAATATTTAATAAGCAAGAATGAAATGACAAAGAAATTGTTCTACGTCAAAATTTTGTGCAAACTCATTTGAGACAAAATAATTGTAATTTCAACTTTTTTCTATGGTGACAGATCATTGTAGTTGAGATGAAGAATTTTATCATGATTACTTTAGAGTTGAAAATCATGATATAGTTTCAAAACATTTATGTGTTAAATATATACAACCCAAAAATCTAGATAATTTTTAAAATAATATTTTCTTAAATTATCACAATTTCTTTTGACAAAAGGTATTGCTCTAAGAATGATAATAGCTCCGAGAATTGTGCTTATAATAATAACAATACTTATTTAATACATATCATTTCATACTTTATTTTATTTCTTATCATTATTAATAGCAAAAATTTAAAATTAAATAATGTTGTGAGTTACACCCAAAATAAACAAACTTTAAAATTTGAACTTTCAATCTTACAATTCCACAATATGAGGGATCAAAATTTTAAATTTGATGGTTACAAGGATAATTTTAATATATTATGGTTGGCTTATAAGTTTATATATTGTATTTAGGGGGGATTTTCCCCTCTTACTTTATGAAAAATTTGAGTAATTTAATCTAAAAAACACAGAGATTTAAAAGATTGAATAATAATATGTTTTTGGTGTATTTATTTTATTGCAATTGTGAAATTAAAGTATACTTGTATATTACTACTTTAAAAGTTTTTAGATGAAAATGATGTAATAACATTATTTAGAAATTTAATTTACATTAATGATTGTTGTTAAATATTTCTTTTATCTTCAAGCATATTAGTACATACAACTACATTATATAAATGAAGCTCCAAATTTTCATGTATAATATTATAGCTTAAGCCAAGTTCATTCGCATAGCACTAATTTAGCTTCAATTTGGCAAACTACTAGATGTACCTTCCTAGTTTTAATCCTTTAATCCCTAAAGGCCCAAAGGATCTTCCCTCCAAAATCATCTCTAAATTGTTAATTTTTTTTTTGAGTCTTTTTAAAATATCTAAAATATTGCTATAAGATTTTGTTCATTATTATCAAATTAGAAAATCATTTGATTTTCAAAGAATTTAATTTTAGAGATTTTGGAATAACTACAATCAAAATTTAGATTTTGAAAAACAATAATATTTTTTCTCAAGTAAAATGATTTTGAAGGAATAAATGTCATGACCTTCACAACAAAAGGGGCCTTGGAGGTGACCTTTCAAGCCTTGCAAGAGACTAAATGAGTAGAAACGAAGAGTCCCAAATAGACATGGCATCATAATGCTTTGCTCTTGATGAAGAGGGTGACGTGCCACATATTCTTAGAAACTAATAAGAGTGTGCGTCCATGAATCCAAAGAACATGAGGATCCAAGTTGGAAGTCAAAACATATGGCTCTTGAAGTTGGTAGTGTCTTAGTTGTGAACCTAGGTGTGAGATGTGGAAAAGGGTTTGGAAGAGGAATCCTTCATTAAAATAGAGCATGTTGCATATTATTGAAAATCTAAAAAATAAAGATTCCAGAATGCTAAGGCTTTTAAAAAGATTAGCTATGAGCTAGAAATTATGGGCAAACAAAGGCATTAGAGTCTTAGTGAACTATACCTTTTGGGGCATTAAGATGGGAAGATCAGGAGTTATATGAGTTCAAATTTGACACCAAGCTGCATGGAATTGGGTACCTTCTCAAGGGGGAAGTGTTTTCTTGGATGCCTCGGTGATCCATCATACTAAAGAATTTGCCAAATTCCATAGAGTACTATGAGGAAGGGTGGCATTAGAAGAGATTTAAGGGATGGGAAGGCCGTTTCAGGGCTATGAACAAGTCACTACTATTAGAATGTTTGAATAATAAAATATTTTAAAATTTTATTTTATTTTAAAATTTTATTTTATTTTAAAATTTTATTTTATTTTAAAATTTTATTTTATTTTAAAATTTTATTTTATTTTAAAATTTTATTTTATTTTAAAATTTTATTTTATTTTAAAATTTTATTTTATTTTAAAATTTTATTTTATTTTAAAATTTTATTTTATTTTAAAATTTTATTTTATTTTAAAATTTTATTTTATTTTAAAATTTTATTTTATTTTAAAATTTTATTTTATTTTAAAATTTTATTTTATTTTAAAATTTTATTTTATTTTAAAATTTTATTTTATTTTAAAATTTTATTTTATTTTAAAATTTTATTTTATTTTAAAATTTTATTTTATTTTAAAATTTTATTTTATTTTAAAATTTTATTTTATTTTAAAATTTTATTTTATTTTAAAATTTTATTTTATTTTAAAATTTTATTTTATTTTAAAATTTTATTTTATTTTAAAATTTTATTTTATTTTAAAATATTTTAAAATTAATTTTAAAATTTTATCTAACATGGCAAGGGCTTGCCCATGTCAAATTGCTAATGTAGTGCAATTTCCATGTTCACCATTGCTCGAAAACTTGTAGTCTTATTGAGGCTTCAAAATTTCTTTTACTATCTCTTTTTTCACTTCTAAATAGTGTTGTAGTAAGCTAAGATCGCCACGGGAGGTGAGGTTGGTGATGAGCCTCACCATTGCATTCACAATAATGTGGGTGCTCTTTGACATTGGTTCGATGGTTATTTGTTCCATGCTAGGTTGTAACATTGAGTCTTGCTTCTCGGTAGTTTCTAGGTGAGTCTTGAAGTAAGGATGCTTGGGCCCGCCTAGTAGAGAGTTGGATACCATTCAATGGCAGCTAGTATTAGGGATGAGTAATGTCACAACGAAGCGCTTGGACATCAATTGAAGTTCTATCTCTTGTTATCAAATGACATGCTAAGTGATGTCTTGTGGGAGTTAGGTGATGAGAGTCATGGGGAATGTGAAACTGATGATTAGTGTTGGAATCTAACATTGTGGGTGCTTGTGAAGCCTTAACCCCTCCAAGCCTTTTCAAGTGCGTTTTGACTATGAAAAAAGAGCATGGGCTTATAGTTATCTCCATTGAAGCAAATTGATTTTTTTTTCAAAATCTAATCGTATGGATGTTTAAGGAGCTTGCTTATTAGTATGCACACTAATTTTGAGTGCAAAATTGCATAAGAGTTGTGAGATTATAACAAGAGAAATGTATGTTTTTTATTTTTAATATGTTGTCCCTCCCCACAATATTTCAAAAATTTGCACATAAATTTTTTTTGAGATTGGAGGTGACATGAACAACTAAAAATTGTGTTAGCACACTAAAATGCCCTTTCAAAAAAATTAATATCACTTGAAAAGCTATTAAACTCATTACACAATCCACCTTGCAATTGTTGAGATGCAATTTTTATTTTTATAAGTATAAATCACAAATAACTTCAAATCAACACTTGCTTGTTTAAATTTTCAATGGTGAAAATAATGAAAACACTTTACTCTTTCCATTGGGACCATTTTCAAAGCAAATGGATAAGTACAAGTTTTTAGATCTCAAATAAGTGAAATTGCTCAAAGTTGGAAAATGAAGTAAAATTAGCAAGCTTTACTCTTCCACTAATGGACATATATGGCTTTGGAGACCTCTCAACAATAAAAAATGTACCTTTTCTAGTGACAAATGAAAGTTCTTAATAATTAACCTAAAAACTACCCAATTTTTTTTTTAAATTGTCAAATAAATTTAACTACCCACTGTAAAATGAGCCTAAAATTTCAGATCGACCATATATGGTTGCTCAGGCAGTTTGGAGTTAAGAGATTGTGATCCTTGGTGTTACAAGAAGTGAAGTGCTATAGAAGTACGTTAAAAAGCTTGAAGAAGTAATTGTCACTAATGGATACAACAAAAAAATTCAAAATTTTCACAAATGAAAGTTTATTGTTTTTGAAAAAATGAAAAACTAAGAATATACATGTCAATTTTTACAAGTATTGGAGCAATAGAAAATTACTTACAAAGCTTTGTAAGCAACAAAGGTATACTAAGAAAACAAGAAATCCACCTAATTAAGTCTATCAACTATTTGCTTCAATCAATCA
Source organism: Rhytidiadelphus loreus (assembly GCA_947034895.1). NCBI lineage: Eukaryota > Viridiplantae > Streptophyta > Bryopsida > Hypnales > Hylocomiaceae > Rhytidiadelphus > Rhytidiadelphus loreus. Next base: position 45,951,557 of record OX344761.1, on the reverse strand, counting down.
ACCCTTGCCTACTAGCCATGGAATATTTATTCTTGGAATGACCTCCCATCAACTAGGTCTCTCTCTTAAGAAAAAAAAAGTGAGCATTTCTCAAAGGGTTTGAGTTTGAAAAATCACATAACTAAAGATGATTTTTTGGTCCAACTTGTTAAGTTACATGTTAAATTTTTTTTTCCAAAAAATATAATTTTTTGAATAATCAAATAAAGTAGAAATCTTTAAAAATTTGATTAATTAAAGTTTGCTCTTTTTTACTTAAAGAATGAAAATCTTGTGGAAATTATACATATTCAATTTTAAATCATTTTTAGAAGGAAATTTTTATATTTCAAATATCATTGAAAATTATTGGTTGTATAATAGTAGTAGATCTCATGATACATAAATGATATATAAATTGTGTTTTACTAGTTTTATTTTAAAATTGTCATGAAATTATTATTCTAAGTTGTATTTTATGGTACATCTTCAAAACTTTGGAAATCTAGACTTTGGAAATTTGGACTACCATAGCCTTTGTAAGGTCAACCAATAACAAACCATCAAACCATCCTAGAACTACCAAAAAAATACTATAAATTCAAGATATGAATATAAACCACTTCTCTTGGTCATTTGGAGTAATCAATAGGTGTATATTTTTATTAATAAAGTTTTAAACAATATATTAATATTCATTAATAACATCAAATATTTTGGAATTTAAATATAGATTTATAAACAAAATTTTGTCTAGGATGTTTTAGAACTTTGATAAGTCAGTCAATTGATAAATCAAATATTTTTAATGATAAATTTTATGAATTTTGTGGTGTCTTTTTTTCCAAAGGTATCATATATATTTTTGTGGAATATTAAACATACATGTAATTTATTAAAATTATATAACTTCATGTTCATTTCATCATGTCTGAACCAAAGCTCTACTATAAGCAACCTATGGGTTTTTTAACATAATTTTAGGTGACATCCACTTGTTTTTACGTCAACAATAATGTCAAACATAGCATCTTAATATAGATGCCCAAGTCTTGCTTCTTTCAAGAGGACCTCATTCCCCCTTCTTTTTGTTGCAAGACATTCTTCTTCTTCTTTCACTTAAGACAAACTTACATTTCTTGAAAAAAGGTTTGGCTTCACATTTTAGAAATCTTTGTCCATCTCCTTATGAGAGGCCTCTTTAGTCTTATTATCACCTTCCATTAATATACCTTGTTTTGTTTTTTTGCAAAATTTATTGAGGATTTTGGCAAAAATTGATAGCTTTCTTTTAAGCTAATAAAGCAACAAAAGTTGATCAGAATCACATTGAAAATGGAGAGGGACAAAGCAAATGTTGATGACCTAGTAGCATTCTATGGTGGTAGTGAGTGAGACTACCCATTTCACTTGTTTCTATAGCTTGACTTTTGATCTTCTATGTAATAATTATGCCCCCATCTAACATCTTGGCGCCTTTATCTTTGACATGGCCTTCTCTTCAACCTTATTGAAGATGATAATAGTGGTGTTGAGGGCTATGTCACCCTTGTCTCTGATGTCTCGGCCTCCTTGACAACCTTGACCATCTCACTCATTCACTTCCAAAAGCCTTTATCCTTCAATGATCTTTTATTTTTAGAGTCTCCATGTTAGAGATGTTGTTCTATATATTAATCAACGTACAAGATTTGAAAAGTTTGACCACATACTTGGGCTTATTTAAGAGTTTCAAATTTCAACAACATCAGAGCCTTCTTCATGCTATGCCATGGCAACAAAGCAGATGCTTTGAGGTTAGGAAGGTTGGTCTCTTTTGCACTTCTATGACAATGCTTCTATAAATATTTTTGCATGGACTTTAGGCACATCTTGCAATTGTAGTATACCATCTTATTGGACATGCACCTTTTATCAAAAGTCAAGAGTTTCAAAATCATTTGATTGAACTTCATCAAGTTCCAATGCTTTGTCCAGTAATAGAACTTGTCAATGTGGAATGTGTCTTCTACCATGAAAATGCCTTTGATGAGATGCGCAAAATTGACTTGGGATCCTTCATTTGCTTCAGCCTTAAGTTGTAGTCACATTATGCACTATGAGAAACAATGGATTGTTAGAGTCCAAGACTAGACCTTGTTAGATTCTCAAAAGTGTTCTAATCCTAAATTCAAAATAAAAAAACTGCTTTAGTTGCATATACAAGAAGAAACAAAGGCTACATTTATATTAATCAATGAACAATAGTATTGCTCTAGATAAGAGAGTTTGAATGTTTTTTTTCTTTAGTGCTATATTGATCATACGCTATGTGTTTGCCAATCTCACAACCGGCATGTTGTCTTGGCAAAGTAGAAAATTAGTGAAGGAGATAAATAAAGTACAAGACTTTATTGGGTAGTAACTCATGTCTTCACAAACAACCTAGGGAACAAAAATAGGTAAGGAAATGGCAAGTTCAAGACAAAACTAAGCCATCTCAAACTAGAATGAGGAAAAATTGTTGCAAACATGCAAAAGCTACATCTCCCATTTGCAAAGCTAGTCTCACAAAATAGAATGGCATCCAAGGAAGAATGTGAAAGCATCAGACATGAGTATTATAAATTAATTTCTACAAGTACTATATATATATATATATTTTTTAAATTTTTAATTTTAAATTTTTAAATTTTTAAATTTTTAAATTTTTATTTTTTATTTTTTATTTTTTATTTTTTTATTTTTTTATTTTTATTTTTTTATTTTATTTTATTTTTAATTTTTTTTAATTTTTATTTTTATTTTTTTTCCGAGATGTATTAAAATCCTAATTCAAAAACAAAAGGATGGTCAAAGATGTAGCCTGAGATATAGAATGTAATTTGGTATAAGGTGATTGTTTGCAAGCTACTATTCAATGTAAGATTTTTTTGTCATGGTATACTTCTATACACTATTTTAAGAATTTTGAAAATCCATACCATTAAATACATGTTGAATTTGGAGTAGAAGCAAGTTCTTTACAAACCAAGTCTATCTAAGATACATAATTACATTAATAAAACCAATGAAAAAATCTCTTCATGGACTGATGAGGAAATTTATTCTAAAAAAGTGTTTTGTCATCATGCATCATGTACACAATATTTAACCCCTAAAGGACTATAGTGCCCACTTTGGATTTTTTGAAAACTTGAACAAGCTCTATTGACATTATAATAGGGAATTTTTGCATGAGAATATTTTAGGAGTTTTATTTTGCAAGCAAAGGAGGTAGAAAAATATATAAAGTTGTTTTTTGAATTCAATTTAGAAATTTTTCAAATAAAAAACAAACACAGGATATTGTATATGTTTTCAATCCTTTTTTCAATATATTGGCTAATTTGCATAAGGTATGGACATATGTGTCTTTATCTAAAAATGTTGAATGACAAAACTTCACTTTAAGGAAGTGCTAGAGAAACAACTTTTTGAAGTTTAGGGCACATTGAACTTGCAATTAGTAGAGATTCTTACTTTAAAGTTTTGGATTTATTAGAAAAAAAAAATAGATGAAGATTTTTGCCTTGCTTTTGATATGAATACTTTGAAGTAATTTTAAGCTTCAAAACACTACAATATTTTAGGGGTTAAAGATGTTGTTGATAAAAGTTAGAAAAAAAATGAATTTTTAAATATAAATATTTACCTTTACGAGGATTTTGTTTTTCATATTAATAAAATTTTATAATTTTTCACATTTTTATATCTAGCTTTGATGTTCATAATCTTTGATTGGCTTTTAGGATTTTAAAATGCATGTCTTTCACTTTTTTTCTTTTGAATGTGCATTTTATTCAAATTGTGAGGTAGCAAAATTCTTAAATTTTTAAGAAAGATCATGAAATAGTTGTAGCAAAATAGAATAGGTTATATAGAAAAAAATTAATGCAAATATGTGCTTTTTAGAGCAAAATTTGTGCAAATCAAACGCTTCATGCACATATTAGAGCAAGATTGGAATAGTATCTTGTAACATACAATTATCCTATATCATTAAGTATATGGGCTAATGTGAATCTAAGTCTTAGAATACTTAAAATAGAATCAAATTGCTAGAAGAGGTTGCCAAAATGATGAGTGAAATGAACTTTGCTTGTTCACCAAGTTTATATTGAGGTGGTGGTCTTGTACTTTACCTTTGGATCTTTAAACCTTGGATTCTTGTGCATGCAAGGATCTTGAATCTAGAATTGTTGTCTAGGGACATGTGAGGAAGGGAGCATTGATACTATAATGAGGAGAAGTAAATTCCAAGAGCTAGCAAATGAGAGAAACCTATGGCGATGACTGTAGAAACATGGAAATATAAACTTGTAGATGTGATGAAAAAGCAATGGTTTAGGGAGACAAATGCAAGAACAAAAGAAAACATTCTAAATAAAAAAGATGAAGAAACAAAACCAAGAGGTGCTTTATGCAAAGCTTGGGAGAGAAGGCACAATTGCAAGAATGACTACAATGACAAGACATTAAGTGAACATGCGAGAGGTTCAATTGAGAGCACCACCTCATGATAAGCCCTTGCCACCTAGGAGTAGTAAGACTAGCCAAAAAATTGAATTGACATAGAATGCCACTATGTTCTAACACCAACTTTGTTGGCATGCTGACATGACATAATCACTTTGTGGATTTGTGTATTCAACATTTGACTTGGCAACTCCATGTACTTTGGCAAGAGCTCGGTGTGTGGTGTCTATAAAAGGTCCCAAACCCTCATTGATGTAACATCGTGGAGATGCTTTTAGCTCTTTCATTGACATGACAAGGCTTGACAAGGATGTACTCTTGATAATGATATGACAAGGCTAAAATGAGAGCCTACAAAGTAAGCTTGGATTGAGGCTTTGCTTGTTGGAAGGGCCTTACTTCTTAAGGTGTTTACAAATACTCATAAGTGAATCACGTGACTTGGCCAACAAATATTTTCACTATTTTTTATTTACACATATTTATAAGTGAAGTTACTCTATAGAAGTATTTTTAGACTTCATTTTGTCTAGTAAAGACTTGAAGGATGGCCATGTGGCATAATAATCTCCCATGCGATAGAACATTTCTTGAAAGGCATTTTTTTAGACTCCTAGAAGACACTTTAGTAGGCTTGCTAAGGTAGCCTTGTTTGTGACTTGCCCAAATTTTCAACATTCAAATTAGCCTCCTTCATATAGTGGCTACAAAACCATAATACTAAATAAAATTGATTTTGTTCCAAATTCACTCATTTGTGAGTACGTATAAATGAGCCATTTGGGTCTTCAACTATCTTCACTATAGTAAGTAGACTTTCAAGAGGAGACAAATAGACGAGGAGACCTCTCTACAATTATACATCCATCCCCTAACTTGCTCATCTAGTCCTTGGACGCACATGTTGATGACTCAAGCATTTGAATGGACTTCATATAGCTTATAGGGTAATCCCCAATGAGAAACTAAGGGATTATCCAACATAAATGACTCCTAAGAAATTGAGGCATAGAGATTTCTTTCACTCCATCTAAAGGTAAAATGTCCACCAGAGACCCCATTATTACAATTAGCCCATTGCATCTATATGCTTCAATCATAGTTACTAACACTAGTTGCTTGTTGGAAATTAGATAGTAGCTACCATTCAAATACAAAGATAATTTGAAAATTGCAAACAATATGGGATGCCTCTAGATATTACAAATGCAATGATTATAGTTTGAACATAGTAATAAATAAATTCTAGATGATAAAGAGACACAAAAAATAACAAGCAAATACCACAAAAAATAAATACAGAATAGCATGTACTCAATATCTTTTATGTACATCATAAGCCATTTTCTATAGGCACAACTCCATTGTAAAATTGCATAACAATAATATGCTCTAAATTCACCATTAAGCATATATACCTCCTAAATACACAAACAATAGCCACACTTCAAAAAGTTAGCATACCTAAACAATGGACTTCTATTCTTCAAGCATCCCTACCAACACAAACAACAAATACCATACCACTACTACTACAATACAATGCCATCATTCAAATACCTTGATATACACTCATATTGTATAGAGAGAGATGAATCTTTTAAACCAACATAAAAAATGCCACTATACTCTAGAAATTATACATCCACAAGCACAAGATATAGTATTTGCAACACTACCAAAAATATATGTCTACCTATTAGACTCCTAGGATTGCAATCCATCCTCTATGCTAAACTCACATCAATATACCATCTACTACAATTCCTAAAAGACACATACTTCTAAGAACCTATGTTTTCATTGATAGTCTCATTTCCATTTTTCTCCTTCAATCCAACATCAATAGACCTTCCATACAATTCAACCAACTTGGAAAACAACTTCTATCCACGTAATATACCATACTACTACTGTAGTCCCTTTTTGATTTTAGCAAAAATTAATTGTTTTTTGAAAGAAATCTAATAATATCTTACTATTGAAGTTGAAAAATTTATTAATTATTTGGCAACTATTGCCGAATCCGATGAGACTATGCACCATGAAGTGGCAGTCACAGGTTTTGCATTAATTAACAACCCCCCCTCCCTACTAAAAAACGAGAACCGTTGATTTTTTTGTAAAAAAAATTACAACCCCCCCCCTCACAACCGTTGATCTCAAAAAAATTTGAATATGGATATAGATACAGGATCGGGTACTAATACGGATACGGATATGGATTGGAATATATACGGGTACTGATATGGTACAAATACAAGTGCAATATGGGATATATCCCATATTGTTTGCACTCCCACCCACCCTTGAAAATTACAAGAAGGGGAGGGTGACAGAGGGTGGGTGAGGAGTGGAAAAAAAATTTAATTTAAAATTTTTTAATTTTTAATTCAATCCCCTCCCCCCAAAAAAATTAAAATTAAAATTTTTGAAAGGGGAGAGGGGTTGAATTAAAAACTGAAAAATTTTAAATTAATTTTTTTTTCCATGGTGCATAGTTTTACACTATGCACCATGAAGTGGCTGTAACAGCCAGCACACTATGGTAGTCCAAAGACAATTTCCAACTAGAATGAACAAAGTCTTTGCCTACTCAAATATACTAGGGAATGAAGAAGCAAACAAACTAATAGATGTGGATACCTATCAAATTCAAAGACAAATACAATCCCAAATAGACTTAGCCCACACAATCCTTTATTACTTCTACAAAAATTATACAATGCCTCTGGAACAATCCACCCGCAAAGTTTTAAATCCATCATAACTAAACCACATCCAACAAATCACTAAACAAAATAATACAATAATATTCAAAACTTTGACAACATCCACAAATATAACTCTAGTCCAAAGCTCAACCTCAATTTCTCTGATACTTTCTAAAATGACTTGCACATGACAAATGCTAAAATTAAACAACTATTCAAATTCAGAGATGGAACAATACATAGACAATGCCTCCAAACATCTATGCTTGCTAATACAATACACTTCAAATCTATACTTCCATTGTAACATGCAACATACTTATATTTAGCTTCATGTTCTTCTCCAATGTATAGAACCCCACATTAGAGTACTCCATATACAACCATATAATAAAGTTATATATGGAATTAGAAAATTAATTCTCTCCCACATACAATCAAGATGTTTTTATTCATGAATGTAGATAATTTCAAAGACAAATCCTTTGACCATACAATTCTTTCATCAAAATTTATCAACTTACAATTACAAAACAAATCTATGTTCAAATCTACTTTGTTTCAAAGACATACTATTTTTTGGCCTTGTACTTCAATCCCCAACCATACACCAAACTATCCAATACATACAATTCATGTGTTGTAACGATATGTTCCCATTTGAAGTTCTTCTAGTGTATAAAAGACAAATACCAAAGTCTCCCTTAGAAGACATAAACCTTAGGTTGGAATACAAAACCGTTATTAATTATTACATTAGGCACTAGAGGTACAACCCATAATAATTCCTTCCAAGATATTTTGAATACTTTTCATATCCCCCTAAAGGTGGTTACAACAATTCTAAATACAATAAACCAAATTGGCATAAAATATTTTACACTTATTCTATTAAATAAATAAAACTAGAAAACAATCAAAATTTGCCTCTTCTATATGACCCCTTATCACATGTACATATGTATACATCCCTTGCTACATATGGTTACATACCAATTAATTAAATGCAACTATCTACTACTACTATATATTTCAAATCAAACATCCACACATGATAAGCAAATGACCTAGGACAATAGAGCCTCCCTTGTAATTAAGGTATGCAATATTAGAGTATTACTTGTAGTTTTTTTATAGGACCCAATATGAAAATGCTCTTAACCTTGGAAGGAAGGGGCCACATGACCACTAATCTGAAGCCTTAGTGTCCATCATTTTGTTTGTTGCCATTTTACAACTATATATGAATGAAAAAATTTATATTTATTTTTCAGAGATAAAGTCATATGTCTACTACTATTTTAGAAGTTATAAAATTTCAAATTCTTTGGGAAAATTTTGAAATTACTATAAATTCTTTAAGAAAAAAATGAAGAAAATTCATATCAAATACATAATATACTCAAAAAATCTAAAATTTTCAACACAAATGTATATTATAGTATAGAACATCATCGTGTAAACCAATGCTACTATGTCACTCCTAAAATTAGAAAATCAACAAATCATGGTTATAAGTTCAAAGTTCATATTGCTATAAAATATTGAAATTTATAAACTTTTCAAAACTACACTGATAAGCTTTATTTAAAAAAAATACTATTTTTATGGCTAAAATTTACATCAAGAGTACAAATGCACTACAAGGGTAATCCATGGATTAAGCTTCTTCTTCTCTAAAAAAGTCACTAATACTATAATGAGGGAATTTACAATACTTTTTGCTGAAAATGTACTCAAACAACTCTAAAAGGAATTGGATGAAAAAATATCTTTCTTCATCCTATAATCTTAGGTGAAGTGATTCAGAGGAACACTTGGTGTCCACAACAATGTTTTAGGGTTGATTTATGTCTACCCTATAAAAAGGGTTGAAGTTAATTATATATTATATGTTTTTTCAGGGGGGTAAAGGGTTGTGAGTTCTCGGGGCTGTGGGAACCAAGGAATTGCACCACTATTGTGGTAATGCAGTAGTTTGACGTGGTTGAGCTTCGGCCACGTCACAGGAAAAAAAAATTTAATTTAAATTTTTTTCAAATTTTTTTAGGATTCTAAGAATTTAAAAAAAACTTTTTTTTATTAATATTCTGACAGGTCAGTGTGCTTTCTCTACATATGGAACAACTAGACGAACGGGCCTAAAATAACATCTAATGGATAATTCTTGGTTACAAGGGATTTTCCACATATTTGAATGCTCTTATTACACTAAATAATCCTCTTGCAAAATGAATAGGTAATTTCTTGGTAGGGATTTAAATACAGAACAATCACCTAGACGGAGGGAATTTAAAAAAATAAAAACAAGGTGATGAGGAGGGTGAATCCTGACAAGAAATGCTTGTTTTTTTTCCAGGAATCTTCAACAATGAGGAGATTGCCTGATGTAAAAGCCTGTCCAAAAATGGATGAAATATGTGATCAATGAATGAAAAATTTACAATCACAAATTACATTGATTTCACGGTGAGGAGGAGATTACTGGAAAAAATCTCGAACGGGACATTCAGTTTCTTGGGGATTCTCGGGGTACCAGGCCGGGCCATCTACGGAAGACAACTGAACTGAACTCGTCGGGAATGAGATGAATATCGTCGCTGGTCGCCAGAGCAGCCAGTGGAGTTGTGCTCTTCCTCGCAGGGCGTGACTGCCGGGTGGCGTGCGCTTCAATTCGTTGGGCCTGTGCACCCGGTGAGGCACGCAGGCAGGAAGTTCCGGTCTGACGGGGCGATGCCGAGGGTGATTCCCAATGGCCTTCATTCTCGATCTCGCCATTGATCCCGAGCCATGCACGGTGCCTTCGTGCTTCGCCTGTTCCACATGCAGACGTTTGAATTGGTGGAGTTCATCGCACACCGGTCGAGTATGTGTGCGTGATCGTGGTGGTTTCCAATTCTGTCAAGGAGGGGGTGCCCAGTAAGCTATATATGGCGACTCGCCAAGCTGCGGTTCTGGCCCGCAGAGGAGCCACTCGCATTCTTTCATCATTTCCGGCCCGGGCGGGTTCGGCATTTGCTTCCTCCTCTGCGAAATCTTTTTTCCAAGTCGCTCGAAGGGACGGAATTCTCGGTGCGGAACGCGGATTCGCAACAGTGGTTATAATGCGACGCTCTGCTGGCTTGACTGAACTTCTAATTAGGTTTTGTTACTTCTCAATGTTTCCCCTGCGCTCAATTAATCCACAGATAGCATACGTTGAATAATAATCGTGGAAATCCGAATCCAATGCGAAGCTGTTACAGCCTCTGTAAGATAAAACCTAGGTCTACTTCCTAATCTTTTAGTGGACTTTAGCTTTGAGATACAGTGTTTTCTTCCTCATCAAGCAGGAGTATGACGGTGATGCGGAAGATCGAAGTATCCGGGCCAATCAGTTCAGGCCGGGTTGCTACATCATCTCTGGATATAGACTGCTTTACTAATGCATTACTGAGACATTTTATTAACTGTGACTTGATTGCATTTGAAGATTTCTGGATTGCAAAGAGAGTGAAATTGATCAATGAATGGAGTGATGCATGTGGAATGAAGACCTCAAATGCCCTGTCAGTCTGATAGGGGAACGCTGAAGTATTTTCACAATTTTTTTCTCGTCAGTAACTTATATCAGGAGCTTCCGCTAAATTTAAGATAATGTTGAGTGAGAACGCTTCCACTTGCGCTGCTTGATCTGTCCACCGAAAAGTTGTGTGCTTCTCTGTGTCGAACTAAAATCTTGTTTTAGGCGCATGTTTATGTTCAGAGTCTTTGTGTGTACTGTGAATGTGTCACTGATTCCGGTCCTCTTTGCGCGGGCTCACTCATGAAGAGGGTGTGAGGGGATGAAAGAGAGGGAAAGCCTCCGTTCCTTGCATCGATCAACCTCATATATTTATGTTTGCAGGTCCTCCTTGCAGTATCCTTCTGGAGCAATTTCCAAGAAAGTCCCTCGTATTCAGATCTCACAATTCCATGCCACTTCCAGTGGTATGTGCAAAGCATCATGCTCTAATGGATGAACATTTTCTATGTACGACTTCCAGATTCTGCTGTGAACGACGAAATATCCTTATCCGCAGCATTAATAATTAAGATTGGTTTGAATTGTCGCCATTCCCTGTGTGAGATGTTCCAAGTGGTAGATTACTTCCGATCGATTTAATATTTTTTTCAGGTTTGAACTTGAAGTTGTGATGAAGAGATCATTTGGAGAGGTTTTTCAATAATTAGAATGGGTCCGAAGTGATTTACCTATTATTTTGCATCTCACATAGGGGAGTCACAGATGGGAGTCGATGTAGGTGGCTGTAGAAATAAATGTTGAAATTTTATTGTCTTTTAGTTTCTCAGGGTACAGTAACCCTGGTGGTCGTGAGCTTTGGTGGGTGCTCAACTTCTGGGGTAATGGGTCAGAAGATATTATACTACAGTTCCGAATCCAGCTGCCAGTCTTCTTATTGTTTGTCTATGAACATAATGTGTTTTCAATGTGCACATTCAGAGCATCCATTTTTGTCGAAGGAAAAAGCTAATTCTCCCGACTTCACTGCCAACCTTCTGTTTTGCATGCAGTCGACGCAGTTCAGGAGATTGGAATGCCATCGCTTTCCCCTACCATGACTCAGGTGTGTCTCATATTGTTCAAGAATTCTGTAACGTCCAGTCGCATGATTATGTTTGCTTTGAAATTTACCTGTGATAATAGGTGTTCAAGGTAAGTGAACTGGTGAGTGTTTTGTATTTTTTTTTTATCAAAACTGTACAAAGTCGAAGATTTACTGGATTGCAATAAAAAACTTAATTTATTACCTTTTGTATTGGACAGGGTAACATCGCTAAATGGCGTAAAAAGGAGGGTGAAAAAGTGTCTGCAGGGGATATCTTATGTGAAATCGAGACGGTACATTGAGTCCAATCTAATGCCCTGATACTGTGTTCTTGTTAATGTCAAGTTTGCACCTCAAGGTCTCGGAAGCAGCCAGTGGAAAGTGATCGTCACTATATTTTATACGTTTTCTTGTTTGTAAACAGGACAAAGCAACGCTTGAGGTGGAATCAATGGAGGATGGATTTTTGGGCAAGATTTTAGTTGGTGATGGTGCCAAGGATATTCCATGTGGTCAGGTAATTTTCTGATGGTATCTTCTCAAGCTCGAATTTTTTTCGCTGCAGGCTCTTATTGCAGTCCATCATTTTAATGAATATTTTTATTCAGTCTGTTTTAGAATGTCAATTGCGGTCAATCCTTTTTATAACGTTTACTAGGCTTATTGATGCAAAGGGCTTTCCTGTATTGATTATTTAGGCGTATTCATTGCCTACTGCTTTTATAATGAATTCAGCTTGAGTTTGGTCGAATGTGACTCCCGCATCTGGAACATGCTTTTATGTGACACCAGACTGAGTTGGTTTCAGCGTTGTTCTGTAAGTTTACTAGACATTAAAATGTATTGTATGACAGGCCATCTGTTTGATGGTTGAATCGGAGGATGAATTGAAAACGATTGCTGACTACAAGCCTACGGGTGGAGGTTCAGTTCCCGCACCGAAGGCTCCATTTCCTTCTACTGCTGCCGCTGCTCCTCCTCCTTCCCCTCCGAAGGAATCTCCCAAACCTGCTGCTTCTAAGTCGTCTGCACCTCCTCCACCTAGGCCTACTGGTGACAGGGTTTTTGTATCACCTGCAGCCAGGAAACTGGCCGAGGATAAGAATGTGCGATTTCAGACCCCGACCTTAATGTATATTTATATTGTTATTTCCGTCAACGTGTATTGATTTCCGAAATTTTCTTATTTATTGACTGAATAAGTACTACTAAGCACAGATTGATAGGTAACGAAACTGTGCAAGGGGAATGCCGTCTCAGAGTGATGAGTACACTAAATTGGGTTATTAGGTTAAATCGTCCCCTGCTGATTTCTGGGGTCTCTATACAAGTTGAAGCTTTCAGCACGTAGTGTGGGCAATCTCGATCTCTACGTACTGCTATAGGAGCAGAAGGTCTTTGCAGAATCGAACCTCTGAAATAGAACTCAAACTTGGACGAGCTAATTCACCAGACAGTCGTGATAATGACTTATCTTGTCACATGTTGATTTCAGGTTTCTCTCTCAAGCATCAAGGGAACTGGCCCGGAAGGTAGCATAGTGAAGGCTGATGTTGAGGAATACTTAGGTAATTGCCTAAATTTGTATGTTGGTCACCTGTCTCCTGTGTGTTGAAGGTGGTTGCAGTATTAAAGGTTGTACTAGCTACAGTAATGACTCTTTCAGTTGGCATGTGAGTTTACAGCTACAGGACCTTCACCATCTCGAAGGTCAACAAAACAAGGAGTTTCAGCAGGACCAGCACTTGCTGGTCGTGTTGACTTCAGAGATATACCTAATACCCAAATATGCAAGGTAAAGCTTCGCCATTTGGTAGACCTAATGGAACTCTCACTCTTAAGATTCAGAAGTACACAAGTATCTCGAACGGTTCTTAGGAAACAGGAAATGTTGTCAAAGAATAAATTTAGAAAAATATAATTCAATCCCAATAGATATCCTAACAAGAAAATAATAAATTCATGGTTCTTACTTTGCTGAATTTTGGGGTTCCAAGTGCTCTGTTCTTTGCTACTCTTTGTATTTGAAAAGCTTTGAAATTATGAAGGATGGTTTTAGTAGGTCTTTATGTTACTTTTAACTAAGAACTCAGCAACAGAATCTGCTGACTATATGTAGATATTTGAGGATAGTTGCATTATTTATATTTAGGAAGATATCAAATTTTAAAATTCTGGATTCCGCCACATACCGTGGTCCTGTTGGATGAGTGAATTCCAGTTTTAGAGTAGCTTGTTCATGGTGCTCTTCAAATTTCTATTTTGAAAACCTCTTTTGGTGTTTGCACATCTGTTCATATAGATCACAGCAAAGCGACTTCTCCAGTCCAAGCAAACTCTACCTCACTATTACCTCAGTCTTGACACACGTGTCGACAAACTTTTGAGGTAATATGTGTACCCATTCTGGCTACCTAGCAATTTTTTCCTTGTTTGGTTCTATGTCTAAATGGAGGATGACAAAGAAATTATCGAGTTTAGAGATAATACTGGTTGTTTCTAATGCCTTCCTGTCGTGATGCAGATTGAGGGCAGATTTAAACAAAAACCTAGAAGTCTCCCAAATAAAGGGCGGACCTGTCAGGAAGGTTTCATTGAATGATTTTGTTATCAAGGTAAGAGTCTTTAACCATCGAAATCCTGCAATAAAATAGTTTTTCGGAAGGCCAGAGAAATTTCCTTATTCGTTTGGATTTCCAGGCCGCAGCATTGGCATTGAAGAAGGTACCCGAGGTGAACAGTTCTTGGACTGAAGAGTACATTCGGCAGTAAGTTCCTGACTATAGTCCATTTGATAGCAATTCCTTGTTTAACAAGGAAACTATTAGTGCTCAATCTTACAGTGTGAAATTAGGCTTCTTCAGTGTTTATTGTACATTAATTAGTAAATTTCTCAACTTAACCATACTTTGAAGGTTCTCAGACATAAATTTTGTCGACAGGTATCATAACGTGAATATCGGTATTGCAGTTCAAACTGAACACGGACTGATGGTTCCTGTCGTGAAGGTATTGACTCTGTTACCACATTGTTTGAAGGATTGAGAGTTTTTAGAGGAAACCATCTAACGTTAGAGGGGAGCATGACTACTGCCTGATTTTCTCTAAACATGTCTTCTGTTCCGATTCCTTACAGGATGCCGACAAAAAGGGTTTGGCGACCATTTCAGATGAAATCAAGGCATTGGCTGGAAAGGCGAGGTCCAACACATTGAAACCCAATGATTATGAGGTGTGAATCTTACCGATTTCTCCGGAAATGCTTTTTCCCATGTATTTTTAAATACTTTAATTACTTTCAAGAAAAGGAACTAGAGCCTATTTGCTATTCCGTGCAATCCTTTTGATTTGACTAAGGGCCTGCTTAGTGCTTGCTGGACAAGAGGGTCCTAGACTCCTAGTTATGAGTTCAGGTTATATTTCTGTCTCAAGAATGATTGATCTTATCCTCTAGCATAGAAATTGTGGAATGGTTTCTCTGCAAATATCACTTTTGGAAATCCAGGAGTATTTGCAATATCGATGTACATGTCAGCATCTGTACTTTGAGACTAAAGACCTGGCCAAACAACCCAGTGTACTGAGATGTCTCGATATTATTGCTTGTATGAATTTTCTTTTGCAGGGAGGAACATTTACGGTTTCAAATTTGGGATCGTTTGGGGTCAAACAATTCTGTGCCATAGTTAATCCACCTCAGGCGTGCATCCTTGCAGTTGGCACGAGTAAGCATTTCTGCTCTATTGAATGATGCAATGCTTTCATTTTATCTGGATGTACAGTGAAACTAAAAATAGGCTTGGAATTTGTAAGCTCGAAGCCAAGCATACGCAATGTATTAGTCAAGAGCAAGTTTTCCTTAGTAGGGATTAATGGAAAGTTGATTATAATGAATATTCAAGCAATATGTTTATTTTGTTGCGGCATATATGATGCCGTGATACACAATGAGATCCTTTCCCTCGTGAAGTTGGGCTGGTCTGATTGGAGTCATGCATAAACCTGTTGCTTTTCTTTGATGAACAGCTGAGAAGCGGGTATTTCCTGGAGCAGAATCAGGAGAGTATGAACCTGGCAATGTCATGACTGTCACACTCAGTTGTGATCACCGTGTTATTGATGGTTGATCCCAATCCTTCTCCCTTTTTGTTTAAATATGGTAATTGTATCGGATTCTCTGCTGTAAGAACCCCTGGAAGTTGTGTACTGTATGGTAGTAGAATAAAACTCCTTGGAACGGACGACCAATTTCTCTACTCTTTGTCATTTACATTTATTGTTCTCTATCTGAAGGTGAGCACTTCTAATCATATGTTTGAAAACCTCTATTTATCTCCTGAGCTTCGGTTCATTGGTTCGTTGACTTCGTTTTGTCTCTGCCACAGGTGCGGTAGGGGCACAATGGCTGGGTGCATTCAAAGGCTACATTGAGGATCCTGTTACTCTTATGCTTTGAGAATTGTAGACCACCCATTGTTTTTTGAGTAGGTGCTCCTTGTGGTGGGCATGCATTGTGGTTTTCAGAGTTTTGAACTTGGCAGAGGATGGTACTGTTTTCATATGCTGGACCAGTGGACCACTTGCAAGCTACCACATTTGAGAAAGGTTTTCATCTTGTGCAGAATCAGTTTTCTTAGTGCCTGTCCACATTGTGCTAGGCTTATTGCCAGATTTTCCTGTTGCAGATTTCAATAACTATGTATTCTCATATAACTAAGCTCTGCCATATTTGTCTTTTGCCTCCATTGCGCTCTTGTATGGTCGCAACATTTGAAGTGTATTCTCAGTGGTTAGAGCTGGTTAGCACATGTTAACCCCTAAATGCCCAAGGCCTTTTCTGAGCCTCTTGGAATTTGTTCTAAATTGAATAAAAATCCAAAATTTCGATAAGTTTCATCAATTTTTTTATAATTGTAACCACACAAATTCAAACTAGATATGTTAGAGATCACATGGGAAAAGAAAACACAATAATATCACTTATGGATTAAAAGATTAGAAAGTTGATCGTGAGGGTGTTAAAATTGTGACAATGATTTTAAGTCTTTCAATCCTCTTTTCACATATTAAATCTAAAAAATTGGTCACCAAAAAAATATGAGATTAAAGGGCATAATAACCTCAATCAATTTATAGCTTCTCAAAATCTATTTTATAATTTTCTATTTTCTATTATCTATTCTATTTTTTAAATGAATTTTTGATGTGATTTTTTCTCCAAGGTTTAGTGTATTTGAGGCTCATTCCAAAGCACTAAAAAATCAAGATTTGCAATTGACACCCTTGCACAAAATCTTGGAAAAAAAAATATGAATCATTCATTTTCAAAATTGGATTTTTGATACTAAAACAAGACTTCAAAAAGGATTTTTCAAAAATACAAACTACTAAAAATAGTAACTTGGTTAGCTTTTATTTAACTTCAAAGTATTGTCAACACTAGAATTTGGTACCTCTGGCATTTGTTAAGAGAGTTTTAAGTGGCCATCTTTCATTTTTGTCTTTGATCGTCCACATATTTGTGAAGCTTCACATAGTCCTACGAAATTGGTTGTAAAATTGAACACATTTCCAATGGTCAATGTTTACACTTGCACATCTGGTTCCTCAACAATCCAATCTACACTTGGCTACAATTTTTTGGTAGTAAGGTACCATCAGAGCAAAATTTGGATTTCTAGATGCTTGGTACTTTTGGCTTGGAAATTAATTGTTTTGATATTTGGAAAAAGCATAATTCCATTTATATAGTCAATTTCAAATGTTTCCATCAAACTTGCACACCAATGAGCTCTTGGCAATACAAGCCGAGTTGGCATCACAATACTCAATGTCCTATGTGGCAACAACTATGTACTAGCAATGTGTACAAACATTGTTGATGTTGGCAATTGAGTACTTGAAGCAATGAAGACAACACATTGATTAGTATATTTCAGTCATTATTTTATTGTAGTCCACAATTACCATTTGTCTTCAAGTTCCCATATAGATAGGATTTTGGAATTGAAGTTTAGAAGACACTATCTTCAATTATTGTACTCACAATGTACAATCCAGTTGATGAGCATGGGAACCTAGAAAAATGTCAACGCAAAGATACTCTCAAGTTCTACATTGTACATGCTATTAGAATTGTCTCCTACCAAATAAAATGGCTCATTTACGCTGCCACAGTCAGTGAGTTCACTAACCTTGTAGAAATTTAGTTTTGGTTTTGTACAAGAATTTAATCTAATTAGAAGAGATGGCACTTCAAGATGTTACAAACAAGGAAAAGGGTAGTTCTTATACAACAACTATAACTCTTGATAGTAGATTTATACCTATTGTGAAGAAAGGGGTTTGAATTGATCAACAACTTTTTCACTTAGAGTTTCCAGAATTTCAGCCTTAAGAAAATTTGGAGCCACTAACTTGGATTTATGGTTGGATGCCAATCTATACCCAATAGATCCAGTCACTAGGAAGCCACCACACTTTCAAATGTTGAAGAGTTACTTAGAATTCCTTTGTCACAGTGATTTTGGTACTAATGATGTAGTGAGGAGCATGGAATAGGAACTAGAGAAGATACATGTTGATTGTCTTCAAGAAATAGTTTCCTTGCAAAATTCCATCATGATGCTAAAGCACAACCTCAATGTTGTTAATAGCAAGTGGGCAGTGCGTTCAAAGGAACTTCTTGCTGGTAGCTTCAAAGAGATCGTCTTATTGAAGAGTGAATCTGATGCGTTGAGGTCCAAATGTGTAGGGCTCGAACAAGCCTTGGAGAAGAATGAGGAGGCTTACAACAACAATATTCTAATGGCCCAACAACAAGGATGAGAAGTTGTGGATCAAGAGTTGATGCTTGCAAGTGGAGCACGCTTTAACAAAAGCAAGAAACTAAGGTGTTGTTGAAGTTTAAGAGGAAAATGGAATAAATGGTGAGTACTCCACTAGATGCACAACTAAGAGCATCCAAAGGTCTATCTAAATCAATTAAGATTGATAGTGTTGCAAGAGCACATATAGCCAAGATTTGGAGTTTGTTGTAACTAGGCATAGTTCAATCCATACATGTTGGAAATAAGGTTTCTAAAAGTAGGAAGTGCTTGTGTGGCAATAAAGATACATAAAATGGGGCAAGATAGGGAATTGGCCAATTAATGTCACAAGAAGAGACATTGACCTTTGTTTCCAAGGAGCAATTTTGCTACTACCAGAATGACCAACTACTATTTTGATAAAATTGGGATGGAGTTGGAAACATAAGCAATACTGGTAGCATGTAACATCACAGAAGTGTCACAGAGAGGATATAGTGAAATCTGCAAATCAATCAAAAAGGGCATGCAGCTTGTAGATAAGCAATTAAAGTCAAATTTTCTACCAAATTTGCACAAGGTATTGAAATCATTTTGATTTACACGCATGTTATCATTGTATCAAAAAAAGGTCCATTCAATTGGCAAATAAGACAAGCATGGAAAGTTTAGCTGACAGAGATTTGAATAACTATCTGAAGAATGCTACGTGGGTAAGCCCTGAGACCACCTAGATTCCTCATGTATCGTCCCATCAAACAAGTTAACCTAAAAAAATCAAATGTAACAGTACCTACTTATTCACCCCATTTCATGAGTTCCATCTATATTGTGTTGGAAACAAGCTACAAGAGTTCTATCTATACATGATGCATACGGTTATTTAAGGTTCGTGGTTTGGGTCTTTACAATACAATATGTTTATTAGATCACATTGTTACAAATATAACTGAATTCAAAGTTGAAGGATCTTGTGGGTGACTATTACTACATCAATAGTACATTAGAGATTGTGGCACAAGTTCAAATGACCAATGCCAAATAGAAATCATAAAATGGAATTATACCTTTTCCAAATGTTGTTTTGACATCAAAGAATTCTTTGTTTCTTAATTGACATTGAAGTTGGGCAGAGAACTATGGTGAAGCTATATGGTTTCACCACCAAAAGGTAACTACTTCAACCTAGAGCAACCTTCTATGAAAGGGTGCTTCTATATTATACGCTTGATATTCGTCAAGCAATAAGTTGAAACATTGTAGTGTGTTCAGATGTGCAGGAGTTGGAAGCAAGCCATTGGTTCTTGTATTGAAGATGGACAAAGAAGAGATTGTGCATGGCAGGAAGTTTGAAAGGGTTAGTTTGACCTTTATGAATTGTGCCTTAGACACCAGTATACAAAAGACCAATGTTAAGTATTTTTTGGTTCAATTTGAAACTAAAATATGGCTTATTGCATGCTTTGAGGTTGCCAAAAAGTCACATGAAGTCCTCCAATGGGTGTTTCAACAAGCGCAATTCCCTACATGATTGATCAAAGCACAAGATGTGGGCTAGGGATGTGGGCCCACTACTATGTATTGAGGGTGTTGGAAACTTCAAAGTAGAGTGGCATTTGTCAATAGATATGAAGACAATCAAATGTTTGTACGAATTGGAGCATATAGCCAATGCCGTTCATTCATGCATCTAATATACAACCAATGACAGACAAAATCAATGTTGGAAACAACAAGTGCCACTTTGGAGGCTAGGAGAAGAAAACATACATGGCATGGAGGTCTATTTTCTAGTAATATTCTCTCTAAAGCAATGTCCATTGACAGAGAATCACAATAGAAACTTATTTTGTTGATCCTATTTGAGAAGGTACATATTTGTACACTGCATGCCTTAATAAGGATGATGGAGAAGATTCTTCACTTGCACTTCATGTTTTTTTTGGAACATGGAGAATGAAGCGCATCAACAATTCGCCATAGAAAATTGGTGCAACCATATTTCACCTATATCACTTAGTTACATTATTTCAAATTGACTACATAATAAATACATTTTTCAATTGTATTTTTGTAGATTGATCATTATTTTTGTCTACATCTTTTACTAAAGCAAGGCAATTGGGACTAAATTCTATAACGCCATGACACCACTCAAATAGAATATGTTATTCCATGGGTTGAAGTGAAGATGATGATCACTAGTAGAAAACAAGGTCAAATGTAACTAGTGAAAAAATGATTGGTCACTTAGAAGCAATTGAACAATGATTAATAGTCACAAAAATGGCACCAACGCTGGCATGTCAAGAGATGTAGTCATTTAGTAGTCTTGATTCCAAATTGTAGATGATGCTTGAATGACATCAATCACAAGAATTATTGTCATCAATAATTATGTCTATGTTCTCTAGCCTTGTGATTGATGTAGACTATGTGGAGTTATATTTGAGTTCTCCAATCATAAATTGAGTGCAATAAATGACTACGATAGATGGAGGAATGACTCAAAATAGGAATTTATCTATGAAAATGATCATTTTTTAATTTTATCTAATGAAATGAGGTCAATCAAGTATACCTTTTAGTCTAGTTTTAAATTTTTAAATTTTTCTATAAATTTTTAAATCGTTTTCAAAGAATTTTTGTAATTTTTGTGAATTATATTCAAAGCCAACTTGAAAAAACATTAACATTTAAGTAAATGTACATGGAATCTTTTGGGACTTTATTCAAGTTTAGGCAAGCTATTGCAATTTCAATGTTGTGATTCAAGCTACGTTTGGAATTTTGTTCATAGATGTATAGAAAGATTGTTTTGAATGCAAGACAAACATCATTGAATTTGGATTAATGGTTACAAATTTATGTCCAATTTAGTCTTTTTGTTCACAACGTAGGTAAGTTGAGCAACAAAAAAAACTTTTCATATATTTTGAGTTTTTTTCCTTAGAACTTTTTCATGGATTTTCAACTAAATTTCAAAGCAAGTCATTAACTTGCAAAAATTGTGAGACAATTATATTTTGCTAGAATTTTTTGAAAGAAGAACTATACATGTTAAACATGATGTAAAAAATTATCTTCAAAACTTCAAGGTAAATATCTGACTATTAGTGAGTTTCTCAATTTGAAAATTTAAAACAACATACTTCAATGAGTTTAGACACTACATGATATTGTGGTTGGGTAAAAAATCACTCAAAATAAAATATGATATTAGCTACATAGGTTGAGACTAAAACTTTGGGGGGCACTTAGAGTGTCCATTAGAAACTATGAGTGAACTAAACCTTTGGACCCCCTATATACTTTTTGAATTTTAAATATAAATAAATAAAATATGAATAGATTTTCCTACTTTGAAAGTTTATGTTTTGAATTATTAATACCTTTATTTGTTAATAATAATTAGTTACAAGTTTTTGAAGTATAAAGATACATTGTAGAACTAAAAAATAACTTTTACACCTCTATATTATATTAAAAAAAAATTCTAGAAAATGAACAAAAAATTCCTAAAAATAATTCTATATTGAAATCTCATTTTGAGTTGAATATTGATTCAATGATCATCTAAATGTGTTCTCTATAATTATTTGAGTTGAAAAACATGCCATTTTTGTTCATTTTCAACCTCTTCTAGAAATTATTTTATATTTTATTTGAGTTGAAAATTTTGGAAATAGAAACCTTTAGTCATTATTAAACAATGATCAAAATTTTAGATTGAAATTATGTTGATTAGAAACGACTTGTTTGCATGTGGTTTGTTGTAGTAGAACTAAGTGCACCCCCCGAGTATTAAAACAAATTTTCTCTCATAATTCTACAACTGCTTAGTCAAACTGGACTCAAATTAGTGTACTAGGAATCTAGTAATATGACACTACCCTATAGAAACAATTATATATATTATTTTTTATTTACTTTATAGTGGCCTAATTGAAAAATACAAAAGCCCAATATAGGCTTTCTAGTCCATTAGAGGGTTAAAGTGTCATGTAGATACATCTTTGAATCTTCTTTATAAAAATTCAAAACCATTCACTAAATTCTCTATTATCTCAAAGCTATGCTTTGCTATGTATAAAGTTGAAGACATTCAATAGTAGTGGTTCAAAGTCATATTAGAAATGCTTCAAAACATCCCTAATTATATGACAAAATTAGAAGGGTGAATGATTTCAAATATTACCTTATATTCTAACTTCTTCATAATATGTAATATATTGTTGAGGTTCATAAAAAAATGATGCAATTTGTAAACTATTCCATCAAAGTACTTGGAAGCAATAGTCACACTTATCATTTCCATTCATAGACTCAAGGTTCATTGAAGATCAACCTCATTATAAGTATGGTTACCTGTGAGGGCTAAGGATTATCCCAAAGGGCCTCCATAGAACCCAATGATATTGTTTTCTCCATTCCGAAGAGAAATGATATATTTTAGGATTCATTTACATCCAAAGAAAAAACCTTTAAGATCAAAGAGTCAAAATAACTCCACTACATCTCCTAATCTCAATCCTTCGTCATTAAAGGTCACTTTATTTTTCCTTGGTCCTTGGTGAGAATATACCTTCACTGGCTTTAATGGTGGAAAATCAAAAGTATACTATACCAAAATGATGGGTGGATAATTAGATGGCAAAAGAATTGGGATGCCCAATCTAACACACTATGTATTGAATAGGATGTCCTTGTGATAAATAGTTTAGACCATACTATATAACCATTTTGGTATATTGTATAGTGCAATGGAAACATTTGCAACATTTGCAACAACATCCCATTGCATAAGAAAACTCGGTAATTTTTTACACCTTGCTAAAGCTGGATTTTAAACTCAATGGAACTTCCAAATTTGGATGAAATTTTGTAAGGATGAAAGCGTAACCATGCATGACCATCCATCTGGATGAGAGCGCGGCAGTGGATCGTGACCTTAATGTAAGAGATACAGTCGTGCTGGTGGGGATTCAATGTCAGTTCGGTCATTCTCAGATACTACGGCGGTTCACATCGTCCGCTTTTTACGAAACTCTGGCGTTCGGAAGTCATAGGTAGTGAAGTTCCTTGCGCTGTTGGTTAGAGTGCTACTTCCTGCTGCTGTTAGTGAGGTGGTGAGTAAGTTACTGTACAGCATCGTCGTGTGAAATTGAGGCGGCCCTCACGGCCCTGTGCTAAGAAAGAATTGTCTTCAGTTCAAGTTCATTGGTAACCGAATTATTATTCTAGGCGACGCAACCGCGATTTTCAGGATTGTAAGACAAACAGCACCCACTCAGGACAATTTAGTTACAGAATGTGTTGGGCTTCGAGTTCTTTGACGGTATCAGTACAGGTGTCAGCAGCTCAGGATGCCTGCCTTGCAGCATTCTGACATCAGGGATTCACTAAGCTGCTGCTGACATGGAATAGTCGGGGAAAACGAATCAACGGCAGGGAAACTGAAATAAGGACTTCGGTATAACCGGGCTGTAGTTTCTGCTATTGCGCAGTTCATATAAAAGATTCCAGGTATGTAACTATGTCTCTAGTCTGGAAAGCTCTAACTAGGCTGTTCGTCAGACTGTACACCACACCGAAGCCGAGCGACTTCCATTGCTTACCTCTGGAGGGCCTGTTCTGTTGTTGGCAATTTTTTTACCTAGGCGAAACCGTTGGTGAAGCAGTCGTGGAGGGTGCGAATGGTAATCAGTGTATGGAAAACCAAAAATGACGAGACAGAACGAGGAGTTGTTGTATGAGATTCCTGATTTGCGAGGCAAGCGGGGCAATGCCCACAAATGCGGACCTCATTCAAGGGCTAAGGAGGGACTGGGAAATCCTGCTCGTTTGCACGTCGATACAAGATTGCCGAAGCTTCCAGCCTGCATTGTGGTAACAATACGTCAGCCCAAATTCAAGAATAAAACACCTGCACACCTTCCCACAATTAGTAAACCACAAAGGGATCTCAACAGAAAGTGTCAAAAGAGCGCTGCCACTATACAGCTTACCATGCAGGTCTAACAACAGGTCTTCCAGTTGCCGATGCCCAGTTCACCTGCAAAAGTGGATCATCAGGGAAGCAGTGTAAGCGGGGTATGCACACAAACATTTTTGTGCTGAAATCTTCCTCATTGCAGAAACACTTAGACCTGAGAATTTGGCTCGGTAGAATGCCATTGGAGATACCTTGTCAGTGCCAAGGGATATCGCAACTACATGAGTGACCTTGTCATTGATATGGAGACAACAACTCGCTCCGAATTGATCAGCCAGTCTCCACAGGGGGTGCAGGTGAGGATTCACTTCGCCCACCGGAAAGATGCGACTAAATAGCACATGGCAACCAGCTAGCACCATTCGCTGCTCGGCAGCAAGAATTAGCCGAACATCCACTTCTCGCAACCTCTTGTTACTGAAAAAATTCCTGTGAATTCTATCTATCACCTGGCATCAAAAGAAGATAAAATAAGACTGGAGACCAAATTAGTGTGACAACTTCGCACGAAGACGTAAACATAGGTACAGCAATAAGTTCAGAATCCAACCGCCAAGGCTGATGACAGCATGCCATCTGCTGCTCTTTCATCGTGACCCACTTCTAAAAGTGATGGACCAGGGAGTCCAAACTGTCGCCTACTGCTTGGAAAGTACATGTATCTGCAGATAAGAGCCAGCACATGCATCAAACGTTGTGAACCAAGCAGTTCAATTTCTGGATCCTTCTATCAACAATTTGGATCGCAAAGTTCTTCCAAGGGCTTACCGCTCGACAACGATGAGATTCTCCCGATGATGTGGCCAGACTCGAGATGAATCGTCAATAATGACCACTGCAGACTCCATACCCAGAACCCCATCAAGATCCTTGCTTTTGTCTAAACCATCAACTTCGTCACCTTTGGAGATAACACGTCCCGCAAATAATGTACCCGTGGGATCCAACAACTTGGCCATTTCGGTTGCGTAAGCCTTGTTGCCCATTGTATACACGTGCAACTCGTATAATTCACTTGCCTGCACAAATACACACAGCATCAGTGCCTAGTTCTGTACAATAGATGCCACAGTGAAACTTAGGAACCCTTCGACATTTTTATCCAGTGATGTAGATTAAGACAGTAAGGGGCATTATTCGCGACACTATCAATGCCTTCGCCTACAGACCTTTGCAAGGAATTTCCATATTCCAGGGCGCAACTTCGTCCACATGCTCATATGTGGAAATCGGTATAGTTCCTGTTTCATGTGCCCTTCTCTACTGCCCCTGCTCCGTTCCATGCTTTCAACTGATCGTAGGCGTGCTTCCCACTCTGGTTCAATCTCTGCAAACTATCCTCATTGACGGTTGTAACTTGTCAGTCACTAAGTAGAAAGTACACTTGCTCACACGAACTGATTGACATAGAATTTTAAATGCATGCGTAAGGGAGTTCACAATGGAATGAACCAAATATATCTCTTCATCAAACTTGACTTGGGTATTGAGCATTGCTCAAGATCCGTGTTGAAATCAGGCGTTGCGCCACGTGCCAACATAGTTACCTTGGCAGAGTTGAGTAATGTATGGTCAAGATCCAGAACGAGACAAAGCTTCCCAGCACTGAACATTCGGTCTTGTTCTTGCATTCGTCGTTTCCTCTCATTCTGGATAACCAGGCGCTGCGCCTCATCTAAATCTTCCAGCAGCTGCTCAAAGTCCCGATGCATATCGCTGCCACCCCAGTGACTCGGTCCAAATCGAGGCTTACGCAACAAAGGATCCCAGGGATCCAGGTGCTCCGAAACTTCTTCTTTGGTAGGTTCCCCAGAAGAAACTTCCCGAGTTTCAATTTCAGAGTTCTTAATTGATTCTCTCCCACTTTCTTTGTTTGTCTCATGAAACTGAGTCTCTTCCTTTGATGACAGAATTTTCTGCTCAGAAGGCAATTTTTTAGATGACATAGTATTACTCATTCCTTGGTTCATTTCGTTGGGGTTCAGGCGGCCCGCTCTTTGATCGTGTGCGTTCCCCAAGGTATTAGTTAACGGCTGATGGATCAGAGTTTGAGGGGTAGGAGGCGGAGGCGAGTTGCGTTTTTTCTGTTGAGGGGTAACTCCTGAATCTGAAGCCCCGTTAACTGGAACATTTCTGTGATTCACGTGTACATTTTCAGCAGCACTTTCCAGCAGAATACGGCGTGGATCTCGAGGCCTCATTCGGTGTCGGCCAGCATCCTGCTCCTCACATATGAAAAACAACAGGCCACAATATTAGGCATCGATACAACCTCTCAAAGACGAATCCAGATTTCTGACATAAAACGCTCAATAAAAGATTGAAGGCATCTTTGCAAGCTGGCCTCAATGCAAAAGCTGCATCACAGATTCGAAGATGATTACCACCCTAAAGGCTTCGGGTATGTCAAGCACCTCTTCTGCAGCCATTCCTTCAGACTTCAATGAATTGTTGCTGGAAATATCTGAAGGCGGCTTGTTTCGAATACTTGCTGCGATTCCTGAACCTACCATTTCAGATGAACCACTACCACTCGAGATCTCAATTCTCTTCACACTGACTCCTGATTTCTCATCGTTCATGTTTCGCTTCCTGTCTGGAGGAGTCGGACTGTCCAAGTCTATATCCATAGCCTGTACCCCATTGTTCTCGTGACCAGGCGACATAGCAGCTCCCTCTTCCAACCAGCCTCCCAGAGCAAATACACCGACAGACGAATCTGAATTCTGCGCCTCATTACGAGAACCAGAAATCTTGAGTCGTTTTGATGGTTCCGCCACGCTGGCGTGATCCTCCCCTTCTCGTTTCCTTTCCATAGTTTGTACTGCTAACTGCCAGGAATTCTTGGCTTGGCTTGCGGACTGATGCTGGGTCACCTCCCCTTCGGTGTAACCATTTTGAGGCTGTCTCCGTGGGTCCCGACTCCTTAAGTTCGATATGATTGGACCAGACACCGGTGGGTTCTTCGGGTGCTCAAAATTCAAAGAAAAGTCTTGATTGACAGAAGCAGAAGTGACCTGTGGGGCTGACGCATAATGAGTGCGTCCTGCCTCGTCAATATGTGAGCTCAAAGTCTTGTAGAAAGCAGTTGTGACTGCAGGCGTTGTGCCTGATGATTTCTGGGGTGGGTGAAAAAGTATATTTTCCGGTTGGGTCTTGCCATTTTTATCAGCTGCTGAAGAACTCGTATTTTGGTTCTCGGCCCGGTCATCTTCTTCAGAAGGGGTAGGGCTTGCCAATCGAAAGTTGACAGACACGGGCAGGTTTCCCACTTTTTTCGGTGGAGCGACTGGGTTAATTGTCTCTGAACTTGAAATTGGAAACCCTCGTTCATCTAGTTTCACAACTTTTCGGGTCGTGAAGGCGTAAACAGGTAATTGCGATGGAGGACTCAGCTCCTCCCAATCTTCTTCTAAGAAACCAGGCCCATAAGGAGACTTCACATCACATACCACTTTCTTGTTAACATTTGTCCATCCATTAGCGGAGATGCTGGGATGGATTGCACCGACTCCGTGAGGGTTTATGCTGCCAATAGTTTGAGTGGCAACCCCATGCGGCACCAAGGACCTCCCAGCATGGCTGGCACTGGAATAACCTGGTGGCAATCCAGGTGACATAGATTGCTGCTCAAATGGTTCATTCGAACCATTCCAACCCCAGTGACCCAATTCAATGGTGGGGTGGTCCTTCATAGGTTGATTGTAAGTGCTGCCAGTTGAAAAGTTGGCGAAGGCAGCTGCTGAACTTTGGGCGTATGCTACAGCAGCGGCAGCGATATCCGCAGCAGCCATTGCATCTTTTGACCCTGTAGTATGTTCTGGACTACTCTCCAGAGCTCTCGGTATACCAGATGTCAACTTGGGATTTGACACTGAAGCATTTGCAGATAGTTCCCTCAGTCTAACTCCAGTATCCTGCGTAGCTTCTACCGGTTTCGGAGTTGCTTGTACCGAGCGTAGAGGTCCTTCCATTCGTGTCTTTCGAGATGTTTTGGTAACGTGCTCCATAAACTCCTCGAGCTGTCATGTGCACCACGCTTCAGTTCATCACAAACACCGACTGGACTTAGAGCGAACTATGTCCACAAATATACTTCCACAAATGATACACTGGATACTGCTAATGAGTAGAACGGAGATGCCAATCAATTTATGCATACTTCTGCATCAACAGTCATTCTTCACAAACTTTCAAGAGCGCACTATCCCTTGAGACAAGGACTACTCTAAAGGGGAAAAAATTCAGAAAACTCTGAACAGTGAAATTCTTCTGCAAAGCTCTTTACCTCTCGCGCTTGCTTTGGTGAGAAAAACTTTAAGCAGGATCCAGTAACGAATTGCAGCAACCTGTTGAAAGCAGCGGTTAATATAAAACCGAATCAGGATAAGTAAGACACTAAGAACGTTACCAACAGCGCATCTGCAATTAAAAAATCAGAAAAAACCATTGCCAGAGCATAAAACCTCGGGAAAGTGTCTCTGTCGCGTTCTTGTTCTCTTCCACTGGCTGTATTCCAAACCTGTTCGTCACTAAAAAGATTGAGAAAACAACTTACAAGAGGTGTCTCAAATACTAAAAAAATATTGATCCTTGATATAACATACTGACAGATAGATCAGCAAATCAAATAGCCCTTATAATGATAATAAAAAGAATGCAAATCCACTGACATAAGCAGCACACCGATGCCATGATTGCAAGGATGACTCACAGCATACACAGCCCGCAGTCCTTGAAACACCTTTGATGCCATCTTAGAAACATCACGAGGCATATCATCTGCAGGGATTATATTCGTGGAGATTCTCTGCTTCGCAAATGCTTTGAGTATTCTCACTGCATTCTCAAGTCGAACACATGTGTTGATGAAGGCCCTGTCAACCACATACCCAGCGTAAGGTAATTCTCAAAAATAACCATTCCAAGTTCACTTACACAATTCAATCCAGCATTCAAGCAATGCCTAGTAGCCTACAGGTCAACCTTAAATGACCGTAATCATACAAGACCATCAAGCATATGTGGATACAATGGGCTCAGAGTGACAAATGTAGCAAACCGTCACTCTCGGATAATATGGAGGAAATAGAGCACACTCAATGCCAGAACCTCCACACCATTGCAGTTTGGGTTGAAGTAGAGAGGCCAGATTGGATGCAAAACGCAAGATGGTGGTGTTTCCAATGTATATCTTACTTTTGTGCGTCTTTAACAGTCACGCTCTTCATCAATGCAGTCAAATGCGCAATTTTCTCGCGCCGATCCTCTCGTAATTTAGCCTCCTCTCTAGATTTTTCTCGCTCGGCATCTTTGGTGAGTCGGTGTCGCAAGTCGTCGTCCTGAAGTCGCCGAAAACTGGATTCCCTTGACAAAGAGCGCGAATCCGAATTCCTAAAGCTGAGCCTAGAAGAAAGTGACCTCTTGAGGTTTCCATTAGGTAACACGTCCTCCGCTGGACTGTCAGCCCGAGGATCCTCGGATTTCTCTCGAGAGTCTGATCTTGTCGAATTCGCAGCTGGGAGCTCAATTTCACCTTCCTCAATCTCTCCCTCTTCCGGGACTTCGGCAACATTATCCCCACTTTGTGATTGCCGTCCATTGGCACCTGAGGGAGCACTGCGGTTTGATTCCTCACTTGAAGCAGGACGAAGAGAGACTCCATTTCGTTCACTCCTCTCCCGGCCTTTCTCTCTGTGTCTCTCCCTGTCCCTTGCCCTGTGCCGGTCGCTTTCCAAAACTCTTTCACTCCCTCTCTCCCTTTCTGTGTCTGCTTCGAGACGGTCTCTTCGTGATGGGACTCTTCCATCTCGTCTTCTAGAAGGTGGACTCATTTCTCTTCTCACCACCACACGAGGGGCTCCTCTCTCCTCTCTCTCGAATCTGCGCCGGGGATCCACGCCATCCTCCGATTCCATCCAATTCTTCTCTCTCCGCCCATCACCGCGACTAGCATTCCACGAGGCGTTTTTCATCAGCCTCTTGTCATACAACACTTGTCTCATGTCATAACCCTCGGGAATCTTCAGAGTCATGTCCGACAGTGACTCTGGAAGACCGTCCTCCATCGCATCATCATCTTCGTAATCTGCTTCATTGTCAGGCAATTCTTCCGCCTCATCTTCTCCGCCCTGTCTTTCGACAAGCTTAAACCCCTGGTTTCCTTGAACGGCTTGCGCCCATGCGAAGTTGTACAAATTTGGTGCGTAGCTAGTTGAGGCAGGTCTAAATGCCACCTTATCCCTTAACCAGGTATTTTCCTCATCATCGGTACCCAGATTTTCTACAGCACCCCGTTTGAGGTAATCATCCCTACCCATGGCTGCCCTACCATTAGGTTTGTCTAAGCTAACTTTCCTTCCCAACAACGGAACTTCGGCGCTACCTTCGGTTCCCACCTGTGTGTTCTCCACAGTTTTCTCTTCATCATTCAACTCTTCTTTCTCGGAAAGTTCCCCCTCCTCTTGATCCTCGCCGTCATCTTCATCGGACACCTTAGTCGCTTCAATTCGTTCCTCGATCGCGATCAACACTTTATCGCTAATTTCAGTCGAGGCAGTTGCGTCTTCGTCCGTTTCAGGAGCCATAGCGTTTGAGTCGTACCTTAGAACGATCCCCCGGTCAAATTTCTCAAGCTGACTCGAAACAAAATCATTCTACAAAATCTTCTGAGACATCGAACTTCGACATCGAGCCAAATCTCTCCTGCGATCTTCTTAACAGATGTGCTTTCCTAAGCCTGAAACACCAGGCGTAATCATTAACGCTTTTCACCTGAAGGTCGTCTCTGCGACAATGCAGGACAAGCATGACCTAATCCCGCCAAAACCAAGCCTTTATGCGATTCACAAATTACTGACGCCGCAAGACCGTTACCGAACGATCTTTCACTATCTCCGAAGACCGCAAACACGCAATCGCCATAGAATAGTCCAGATCGTCAACGCCACAACGAATCCCAAACACGCAGAAAACCTAATCCACCGTCCGCAAACCCTGAGAAATTGCTTTCGCGTTACGCAACCAAAATTTTCATTTAAGTTAGACGGGGGCAGCTGGTGGCGGCAAGGGTTCAAAGGGACGGCTGGCGGAGATGGCGAGGCATTCGACAAGGAAAGGGAAAGGGAAGGTGCTCTTCAGCCTGCGATAGCCTGAAAAATAATCCAGGAAGCAGCACCACGAACAGGGTAGCGTTCTTCAAGCCCGACCTCGACAGTGCAAAAACAAGGCGTCGGCAGTGCAGCAAAACATGTGATACAAGCACGCAGCGGAGAAGTGGAGGTTGTCGAAATCGCTCGGCTTGCAAAAGCTTGAAACCCTAGAGCTGGCCCACCTCCCACTGAGGTCATCGAACTGAGGTCCTGATGACTGTCCAGTGCCCTCTAAGTTACAAAGTAAGAGCATCTGCAATGCGCCCGTCAACAGTGCCTCCATCGGCACTTTCCCGGGCAAAAAGCCGTTTGTATTAAAAATTGTGCTCCAATGCAACCTCTATGGGTCCCGTCACTTTCACGGTCTTGGTATGCGACCTCCCCACTCCGGCAAATTTCCAAAATTTGAAGGGCCCGCAAGTTGGCTCCCGGTAGAAATAATAATGATTGTCAATCCTTTCCACATTGTTAAGCGTGCCAATCAATTCAACCTTCCCTTGATTCAATGAAAAGTCTTTTTTTAATGTAAGATTCTTTTCTTTCTTTCTTTTTATAATGCAAAAAGTCCATTTGACGTTTAGATTGCCGGTTCCGCATTGGGTCTTCTTGTCCCAAAAAAAATCGGCACTGTCGAGGCCTCGTGGAATGCCCCTCCAGTTTGCCAGTACTGGTCTGTTTTACTGTATTTGCATTGCAGATGCCCTAAGGTACCGTAACCCCAATTTCGACTTGCAATATTTGACCTTTATTAGACCTATCTTTCTAAACTATAATTATATCCGATTAAACTTATTATTTTATGAAATCTTGGTAACACACAAAATTTCAATTTCAAAAAACAGAAATTCCATTTTTGATAAATTGTTGTGTGACTGTTTTTCATTGTGTTACATAATAATTTATAGAAAAATATTGTTTATGAACTTTTTAAATTTTATTGTGCAAATTTTTAAAGAACATAAATGTGCACACCATCCTTTTAGAAAACACCACATTACTATGGAAAAATTTTACATTACAAGTAATTCAATGTCAAGGTGTCACTAATCAAAAATTTGTACAACAAATTTTTCTAAATTATAATTAGATTTTAGCAAACCAATTGCACCATCATACTCAAAGGTAGATAATACAAGGGTCAATTAGTAAAATGTAATTAGAATTTAAAAATATCAATTTAATACAATTTAGGAAAGCAACATGGATTGACATTGAATTATTTGTAATGTGGTGCTTTTCTATAAGTGAGATGTGCACATTGATATTCTTTAAATATTTTCACAATAAAATTCTAAAAATTCATCTCTAGTACTTTTCAATCAATTATTGTCTTTCCAATCAATCACAATAATGGAGCTAGTTATCAAAACAATAAAGGCACTTCAACAAATATTTGAAGCGCCACTAAGACATAGTCAGTAAAATAGCCTCACAATGCAAAGACTTGCTAACTAATAAGACAATAACAACATATGAACAGTTCTTTAATTTGTAAATTTCCACTGGGTTATCTTTAGCTTATTCTTCCTTAGGCCTATTTGTGGCCTTAGAATTTCACCATGTACTCTAGCCCCATCACAAGTTCAAGTTGTTTAGCATCAAATTACTATTTTAAACAAATATACTATAGAACACGATTGTTCCCAAAACAAAGGAAGTATTGTGTACATGGGAGTTAGAAGATCATCCTCAAGTGCCTCAATAGGACCTAGATTTAGGCCTCTAATAGCAACAATGACTAAGACTTGAAATGTCAATTGATGCCAAAGTATTTTTGTTCAAAGCTAACTCCTAATGCACAAAAGTTGTGAACCTTGAGGATATTGGCTAAGTTCTACCATATTAAGATGAAAAGTACTTGTTGCATCATCATTTAGGTCTTCCCTTAAAGAATACACATCATTTGTACATGATCTAACAAAGTCAAGGAGGTCTAATTTCCAAGAAGACTCTAAGTCAATTGATACATTAATCTAGAGTGTTCAAGATGGAGTCATAATCTGGACAAAACACCAACACCTTAGATATGTCCAAACAATCTTCTCTTCAACTGTTTGGATTCCAGAATGGAGGTCAAAGTCTACAATGGCATGTAAATTCATGACATTCAAAGTTTGAAACTACATCATTGGCCTATATGGAGATTGAGTCCATGTATCAATTTTCAAAATATATCAGTCATCTCTTTCTACACCCACCTTCTTCCCCCTCGAATTGTTAAGGCATATAGTATCTCCCAACATTGCATCAACTTCTATAATTCTAATTTCCTCCTGCAAGCCTAATTCAATCTTTTGAGTGCTATAGAAGAGGCACCAAATGTTGTGCATTTAGATACCATATATTCCATCAATGCCATCAAGTGAGTAAATTTTAGAACACCCAAAGCATAGTCTCATTCTAATCATCTCCATCTCTCCATCGTCACCCATTTTCTACTTTGGATGCAATGGATGTACCCCAAAACTCATAGGTAGACATCTTTGCAAAAGGTTGATTAATTGTGTTTGGAAACCCATGAGCATATTCTTTACAACGTCACCCTATCTGCGCTAAGAATGAAAGTAACATGCTTTTAAAAAAGGTATAGCAAAAATGCTCCTTCTAGTGGCCTATGAGCGAGATTTGTATTTGTATTTGTATTTGTTCCACCAAAGTATGATAAGTACAATAAGTACTTTCAATTAAGTAAGCCATACAAAAATTGAGCTTATAATTTAGAAATTGTTGAATTCTACCCATGTGGAGATGGAAAGGAGCATGGTCATCTCTCTTCCATCATTTACTCCCATCCAACTTCCACTACCCACAAACACGTGCCATCCATTTCAATGCAATTTGTGCAAACTAAGAAGACAACCCTCTCATTCTCTACCTTTTGCAATCAAATGTGAAGGTCAACTTCAAAGAACCACAACATTTGATCTAGCCTACACCATTGCTCAAAATGATCCCAAGTTCCTCCTTACTTTGAGAAATAGTTGGAAATGGCATACACTCCATCTTTAACTAAGCTAAGCTATATGGCATCCTTGCATATTTGAAAGGGTACACCCCACTTGCACAATTGATTCAAGGTACTCTATACAAGTTTTTTGCATTATTGAAATAAAAGGCACCTAGCAAGTAGAAGTGTCCTTTGATCCTTCACGCCTCAGTTTCTACTCTAAAGAAATGCACAAAAATGGCAAGAGTATATAAAAGACTAAGCTCGTAGCCATTGGAGAGGACAAGTTACCATATACATTGTAGAAGTCATTATAAGATAGAATGGTAGTTCCCAATATCCCATGTTTTTGCTCATGCCATATCTTTCCTACATGACTATAGTATTTTTAGGCTCTTTATAAAAAAAAATTGAGTTATACATCAAGTATGACAAGTCTCCATGTATAATTATCTTTTATTTACTACAAGAAAATGGGTATTTTATGACTACAAAAATATGACTAGGGATGATTGGTGACTATTCACAATCATATTTTTGGAAGCCAACACTTTGGGGAAAAATATGAATACAAAATATGACTGCTAGTCATTTTTGGGTCTTATATCTAAGAAGCATATACTATATGCCCATTGGGAACACTAAAATACTTCATAGCAAACGCAAAGAATATGTTTGAGGAACTTTAAGTCATATTTCCAATCATATTTTTATGGTAGTAACATTTTTTAATTTTTAGGTAGCCCAAGAAAAATATGGGCAGTGTAAAAAAAATATAGACAAGTCATTGTTTAGAATTTTGAAATCTTAGCTACCTCTTTTTAAAGATTTTCAAACCTAATCACCACTTTTTTAGAGTTTTGAAACCCCAGATGTCAATTTTTTAGGATTTTGAAACCCTAGTCAACACTTCTTTACAATTTTTAAATTCTAGCCACCACTTCTCTTAACTCTACTTCCTTGTATTTTGTTGTCTCTTAGCTCTTACTTGTTGTTACATCTTATTTTTTGTTTTTTAGTTGTTGGTTTTTGTTGTATCTTAGCTCTTACTTGCTACTTCTTGTTTTTTGCTTCCTTGTTGTTGATTTTTGTTGTCTCTTAGCTTTTACTTGTTACTTCTTGTTTTTTGCTTCTTTGTTGTTGGGTCTTGTTACAATTTAGCTCTTGCTTCTTGTTGTTTTTTAATTTATGAATCTTGTTTCCTTCTTCTTGCATTTTAACTCTTCATTCTTCTTAGTTCTTGCTTTTTGTTTTCTCTTATTGCTTTTAAGTTCTTGCTTCTTGTTGCATCTTAACTCTTGTTTCTTGTTGTTTCTTATCAGCTCTTAGTTGTTGCTTCTAATTGTTTCTTGTTATCTTTTAACACTTGTAGATTTTTTCTTCTTGTTCCCTTCATCACCATTCTTATTCTTCCTACTCTAAACTTGTGCTACATATTTTGTGTTGTTGTAAGCTTGTGAAGGTTTAGCTTTGTTTTTCATTTACTAAAAATTAACCTACCATTTCTCTAATTGTATACGCAGGCACTAAAAGTTGAACAAAGTTGTTGAAGGCTACTTGCAACCCAATAGATCCACTTTCACATTATTGTAATGAATATAGGCCCTATTAGATTGTGTGAATGATTCATTGTGATATATATATATATATATATATATATATATATATATATATATATATATATATATATATATATGTTTTATATTGTTGATTAATAAATGTTAACGAAGAGAATTGCATTCCTTCTCGCATTCTCTCTCTTAAATATGATTGTCTCTTGTATATCTCTAAAATCATGTGTATTCATTTTTAGCTACATGAAGTCTTTTATTCAATTTTTAAATCATCTTCATGTATGATTGCAGTGTGTTATGTCCATTTAAAATGCATGAAAAATGAGATTATAGCTTGTAGTTAAAGCTATTTTGAACCTCAATCACCCCAATCATCCCAATTACAAACTACTCACAAATTTAAAAAATGTGACTCTCAATCATTCAAAATATCACTTGTTTGAGTTACATTTCACAATATCTATTGGCCAAAATATAAATAATTATTGTCATATAATGCTTATAGTTATGTGTGTCAAAATTTAAACTTGCACATCTCAAAATATGATTACAGTTAGTCATAAAATTACTAATGACATCCACATGAACTACCATGTCAACCAAAAATATGACTCACAAGAGTCATATTTCACATTAATAAAGAATATGACTCACAAGAGTCATATTCATATTCTATATCATCCAAAAATATGACTTACGAGAATCATATTCATATTCTACATAATTCATAAGAGTCATATTTTACATTAATTAAAAATATGACTCATCACAGTCATATTCCACGTCAACCAAAATACGACTCACCAGAATCATATTTCACGTCAACCAAAAATATGACTACACGGAGTCATATGTCGCATAGGATTTTTTTCTTTGCCTGGGTAGCTCAAAAAAAAGTCAAGCCCCCAAGGATAGTCAATATACACTCCATGTTGGCAAATATGGCTAATTATACCCCTCAATCCAATATAACTATCAATATGACTCATGTCCAAAGCGACTTGTCGGTAATGACTAGATCTAGTCATATTGCAAATCATCTACAATAATTTATGGGTTAGTGATATTTTTTTATTTTATGACTCATTACAATTATATTTTGCATTTTTAAAACACTATCTCTTGGGGGGGGGTCATTTAGAGTGTCCATTAGAAACCACGTGCGAACAAAACTTTGGACCCCCTATATACTTTTTGAATTTTAAATAAAACAAAATGAAAAAAATATGAATAGATTTTCCTACTTTGAAAGTTTATGTTTTGAATTATTGATATTTTTATTTGTTAATAATAATTAGTCACAAATTTTTGAAGTAAAAAGATATATTGTAGAACTAAAAAATAACTTTCACACCCCTATATTATATAAGAAAAAATTGTCTAAAAAATGAACAAAAAATTCCTAAAAATAATTCATTATTGAAAGCTCATTTTGAGTTGAATATTGACTCAATGGTCATCTAAATGTGTCCTCTATAATTATTTGATTTGAAAAACATGCCATTTTAGTTCATTTTCAACCTCATCTAGAAATCATTTCATATTTTATTTAAGTTGGAAATTTTGGCAATAGTAAGCTATAGTGATTATTAAACAATGTTCAAAATTTTAGGTTGAAATTATAGTTTATTAGAAACCACTTGTTTGCACGTGGTTTGTTATAGTAGAACTAAGTGCCCCCCCGAGCACTGTCTTTGTTGTAGTGGTTGTAAATAGAGCGTTGCTCAAAATTTGAAACACAATTTGGCACCTCACATCCATTTTGAACAAAATGATTTTTGAATGCACATTGTGTAATTTACATTTCATTTTACTTGAACCTAGCAACTACTTTTTGGCTTTGTAGTCATTAAAGGGTTAAGATAAGAAGACTCAAAAGTGTCCCTTATTCAATTGCATGTTTAAGTTCTTGGACGCAATTGCATCCTATTGCATCCTAATGTAGTAAAAACTCTAAAGGTTTTATTATAACAACTTCAATGTAGAATTGGAGTTCAATCCAAAAGAGGTGAAATAAGGTTGTATAGTCACAATTTCATTTATGTAATGAACAACACACTTTGATGTTTTTATATATAGTGAGATGTTCACTCATTATTTCTTCATCTTAACTCTTTAAGGATACTTTTGGATTACCATTGCAACTATGTAGAAAATTGAAAGGGTCTCACTAGCATCAAAATTGACAAGAATAGTCTTCCATAGGGACAACAATGGAAAGCCTTATGTTTTTCTTCAACTATGTAGAACGGGTGGTTTTTTCTCAAAAATTAGTTGACCAAAACTCATGCAAAAATTTCCATTAGAAGATTTTTCAGGCCATTAGGAGACCTCGAGTTCCCTAATGTTATTGGAAAGTGGGAATGTCGCAAAAGCAGCAGTCCGACGTGGCACAGAGACTGCCATGTCGGACTGCATTAATTAATTAATTTTTAAATATTTTATTTAAATATTTTTATTTTATTTAAAAAATATATATATTTATTTATTTATTATTAAATTATCTTACTGTCCAGCCATGGTTTGCAGCACGGGGAACCATGGCTAGACGGTCTTTCAAAGGCATTAGATGGGATTTGATTCATCCAAAGGGCCATGAATTTCCAACTGCAAGAAATGCGCTACGCCAATGCAACAGTCTGATATGGTCGAGAGATGGCCACATCATTAGGGGGGAAAAATTTCAGAAGCAAATTTTTTTTTCCAGAAATACAACATCCGACGCTCCATTGCTGCATTGGAAACAAATTTGAGAACGGCCCTGAAATGGCCCTCTAGTGCAGCTGAAATACATCTAATGCCTCATTTCTCTCCAAATGTCTAGTTTTCCATTTTATTGCAAAAGAATACTTATGAAATCCATATGTCTAAGTATATACAACAATCAAATAAACAACAAAAGGTCATCCCAGCATATCATCTTTTTGTCCAAAATAATAGATCAAATTACAACCAGTGGTAATTATATTGGGAACCAATGGTAATTATATTGGGGGGTTTAATAACTTTCTATAAAATTCAAATAGTATTGATTCATTTATTTACAAAAGTTGTTGTATCAACTACCTAGTGGTCAATTCATCAAATAGAATGTCCATTCCTAAAATGTACTAAAACAATATTTCTAGAAGTTAGAAATCAAAAGATATGGTTCACTAAAAAAAACAAAAATACTTAGTAGGTGATTTTTATTTAAAAGTATGTAGTAAATTAAATTTACGCAATCTCATCGATGATTTTAAAGTTAAATTTAAAAAAAAATAGTTTTGATAATGAAGTCATTTTTCTAATACTGAAAAAAACTTCCCTAATAAAATAGTTGTTCTAAAATGATAGAATCACTTGATCATCTTGCAAGTTTATTTTATATAACCATAAGTAACCAACAAAGAGAGTGTAACTTAAAAGTAAGGATAATTCCTTTCTTTCCATTTAAGTATAGAAAACTATCTAATCCTTTATAATAATATTATATAGCCACTAGATGACTAATAATGTAATTTTGCACAATCGTCTTGCATCAAATTGCATTAATTAGTACATTTAGATCTTTTTTCATTTTCACTTAGTAAGTCATTACCTTAACCCCTAAGCGCCCCAAAGGCCAAAACCTGGCCTCTCCGTTTTGAAAAACATTCTGACTACTATAATCTTTTGAGTAGTACGATCAAAAGATACATCTCTTTGTCTACACCTCTAGGTCTCTCTTGACTACTAATCGATATGAATGGATTATGTGAATCTCTTCCTAAGAGAAAGCTTAAATGGATTGAAGCTAAAATGGTCTAGATTTCACTGAATTTGCTTTGGGCGCTCAGGGGTTAATGACATTTGAGACACCAAACAATAGTAGATTATTTTACGTGTAACACACACAAGTCATGGCATTTTTGGAATATCATCGATTTTGCAATGATCTATGAGGTGAATTTAAGTGCAATGCACAATATATATTAATTAGTAATATAAATCAAAGATTTGTCTATTAATATCAAAAAAATTATCCTCAAAATATTTCAATAAAAAGTAGCTCATATAATAAATTAAAATGTTAGAAGATCTCATTTTGGGAAATTTTCTTTGTAATCTTGAGTAAAAGTGTAAGAGTGTAGCACTATTTGAATTGTGTCTAATCATGGTATGTAACTTATACTACAATTCAATAAAAAAACAAAAATCTGGTGGTTGAATATTTCAAATTTTGCTAAATAATGTTATATTTGTAAGGCACGTTATGTAGATATAATTTTGAAAGTGAATGCCAAAAATAATTAAAATCCTACCTTGCACTTACAATATACGCAAACTTTAAATAAAAAGCACAACAAATGAAATCTTTCTCACTTTCAAATATAAAATTTTGATTTTGATTACAATATTTGTATGAAAAAATTTCAATAACAAATTGTACAAGTGTATAACTCTATAGTACTCAATTCTTCATATACAAGAATTTAATTACTTATTTCTAATCAAGTTCTATATCATTGAATTTGAGGTTGGATTTTGGATTTTATTTATGATAAATATTGGTATTTTAAAAATAATTATTGAAAAATCTATGCTAATATTTAGTTCAAAAATCTTTGATATCAATATATGCAAACAATTAATATATAGAAAAATTACAATGAAAAGACCATTTGAAATTTGGATTGGTAATTGTATTTTTGAAGAGTATTCAATCATCCATGTGCATAAATTTTACAAATGATTATATATCCCTCAAGGAATTAACATTGATTAGAAGTAATTACTAGTACATTGGTACTACTTTTACAAATTCACTGAAATATTAAAACCATCATTTTTGTTGACATATTAGAATCTTATTTCTTTAATAAATCAAGTAATAAACTTTATTACATACAAGAGCTAGTACATGAAAGAGAAATTTTCAATTATTGATTTGATTGCATATACATCAATTTTGCTATAAAATGAATGCCAACAAAATTCATTAGTTGGTTGGAAATCACATAATAAACAGTTACTTGACATTAGCTTTGATATATAGGAAATAAAATTTGTTTTTTTGTAAACAATATCACGTGAGATTATAAAAAACTTGTTGTTGTTTCAATACACATATGTACCAATAAATAAATAAATAAAATTCATATTCGAATTCAAAAGCTTTTACAAAATTTCAATTTCAAATATTTCAATTTTGTTAAATGTCATATTATTGTGTTAGTGGTGGAAGTATGTCCCCATGTATAGATCGACTAATTGAATATTTTGGCCAATGATGATGATTTGTTGCTCTTGGAAATACCTTATCAAAAGGCTCATACATTTCAAAGAGAAAACCAGAAGGAACCATTGATGTCCAAGGAAAGTCTTTCATTATTGGATAGTCTTTTAGTTCTTTAATAGCAGCTGCTTTAGCAAGCGTTTCTCTCAAATGATAGTGTTCTGAATTTTTTATCGAATTTCCCATATTAATCCACCATGCCTTATCACGTTTCGCAATTGGATCAAATCTCTTGTCACAAATGTTAAGTAAATTTTGCCACTTTTCATATTTTCTCCTATGTTCATACCGTGATTCATAGTGTCCTTGTCTTGCTATATATGTTCCAACAGTTTTTGCCTTTCTTGATACTTCTTTCAATCTGCGTCGTGTATCTATACTCATACGAGAATGTAAGGCTTTGCTTGATTTTATGAAAAATATATTTTGAGCTTGTTTGATGGGAATTCCATCTTCAGTCATTCCCTTCAACTTTTCAAGTTCCATACCTGTAACTTCTTCACGGCGAGCATCACGGATGTTTTCTTCTAAATAACTACGTCCACCTCCAAATATTGCAACATATGGAGAATAAAATGCACCCTTTACAACCTTGGTACTACACTAAATAAAAGAAGAACTCAAGTTCAATTCAAATATTGGTAATTTTTTATTATTAAATAATTTAAATGAAATTAATTATTAACATTTATATTAGAATTTTATTTTAACAAAATCCAAAATTGGATTAATCATATTACAATAATACATTAGATACATGATTTTCAAATATATGATTACTTTTATCATATATTTTATATAAAAATAAAATTTATGGATATTTTGGTTTTACATGAAGGATGAAGACAAAAAATTACTTTGTGATGATTTTCACGGAAAAATTTATCAATTTCAGCTTCCACTATCTTTTTTGCTTCTTCTTGTTCACTACGGACTTCTCTCTTGTAATTCATCATGCACAAAGTCTTCATCCGTTTTCCTGCAAGAAGGCATTTGGCAATAAAAGCAATTCGTGCATAGTAGTCGCATATATATTTGCGACTCCAATATCCTCTAAAGCAACATTGAATATATGTTGCATGATAATTGAAATATGCCATACGAAGCTCATAGTCCCTCTTTCGTCGACACTCATGAAAATATTCACGCCCAAGATGACCTCGATAGATCCGTTGAATTTCTTTGGCACTCTTATTCCAAAGTTTTATTAATTGTCTAACAATAAATCTGCGAATTGCTACCTAATTTTTTATATCAAGTATTTTGAATATTATATAATATAATAGTCATAGAAATTATATAGATTAATATGTTGCAAAATAACATTATTCTTTTAACAAGCTATTCAATCAAACTTATGTATTTTAAGAGACCTATAAAATATTTAATTATATCATATTATTTTTTTAAATAATACAATCATGGATTTACTTGAATCTTAATGGTTGCGTTGTATTCTACCATTCTTTGTTGGTTTGCTTCTCTGCATATGTCAAACATCATATATACAATAAGCAATAACAAAGCAATAAGCCATATCACAAGGTACGATTATATACAAAATATTCTCAATTTATGTTAGAACCAAATACATCAATCTTACAAGACGCGTAAGATAGACAACAAAATTATTCAAATTTGCTCATTATAATTATAATTTGAATTAAATTATATCATTTTATATAAATAAGCCTTAAATTATTTCTATCCACTTTCAAAAATAAAATTTGTATTCATTAACTTACAAATTGCTTTGAACATAATCATCAAGAACTTCTTGAGCTCGTAATCCCACCCAATTCAAAATCATCTTGGACTTATTTATATTCTTATTATATATAATTAGAAATACATGTGTCTAATATTTGTAGGACTATTACAACATTGAAATTCTTGTAGAAATTGTAGAGTTCAATTACTTTGTTTTTCAAATTTAAATTTTTTACATTGGTATTCCATCAAGTTCATTAAAATAAAAGGTTAAATTTTTTTAATATAAAAAAATATTTTTCTTGATGTTTCATCTCTTGATATATAATTGTTGCAATCAAAATTTTGCATATTATATATTATTTATGGTATCATGTATTTGATATACATTTATATATTATTCAAACATGCACTTTGATCATGAATTATGTTTAAGTTAAAATGAAATTTAGTAATTCCTTGTACTTATACATGACTCAATACATGATAAGCTTATTGTAGCAATATTATCATAAATGTTAAACACGGTTGAAATATTTGATTATATTATTTGACAAAATTCTATAAAATTCTAATAGGACAATATTTAAATTGTCTCAGTGTTAATTAATATTTTAATTGACCAATGAATGTGGTATTTAAAATTAAAATTAATCTTCAACAATAATTTAAAAACTTAAAATATGAAAGTCAAAATATATTACATGCAACAACAAATAATAATAGGATTTTTCAACTTTGTGAAATGAAACTTTACACATTTATTTTGCATCTAGGATTATAATTGATATTACCAAAATATCCTATAAGACTTTGAAAGTGACAAAGAGAATTTGAACTTAAGTTGCACCCTAATTTAAGTATGGTTATGATAAAATTGATATTCCAATGGCATTGCCTTTTCTAACATTACTATGTTGTACACCAAATTTGTCTTAGCATTTTACTTGAGTGAAATCATAAAGATTATTAAATATCATACTAGTTGTATATTGACTAAAATAATATAAATAGCTTGTAATTTCTACACAAATATGTTAAAAAATACACTGAAGATTCTATAAAGATATTAGAGTTATGAGGTTTGGAGCTAAGTTTTCCTTAAAACTCAACTTTGTGAATGTAAAATGCTGTGAATATTGTTATATGTTTCTTGTTCTTGATGGGGAAAAAAACAATCTTGCAAAAGTCAATCTTTAATGTGCACCTATATTTGTTTTCAAGAATGTGATTCTATTGTTTTGAAATTAGATGTGTCTCTAATTCAGCATTCCTATAGTGTATTAGCTAGATTCACTAATTATTTCAATTGTCTCCATGTAGCAATCCAACTTCTCCTTCTAGCTATCTAATTATATTTTTACAATGTTTTTTGATATGATGACCAAACAACCAAAAAAAATTCTTTTGTCTCAATATCTAAAAGCTTAATTAATTGAATCCTAGAAATGGAAACAAGTGTAAACCATGAGTTCCAAACAATAAAGAGAAACTGTAATGTA
Source organism: Rhytidiadelphus loreus (assembly GCA_947034895.1). Classification (NCBI taxonomy): domain Eukaryota; kingdom Viridiplantae; phylum Streptophyta; class Bryopsida; order Hypnales; family Hylocomiaceae; genus Rhytidiadelphus; species Rhytidiadelphus loreus. Next base: position 45,906,833 of record OX344761.1, on the reverse strand, counting down.
TCTATTTTGAATCCTAAAACCTTGCTAATGAAGATGGATAGGAATGATATGAAATCAATCAATCTAACGGCGATGACTTCTTCTTCCAGACAAAACAAGAAACTGAATTGATTGAAGGTAGATACAACAAGATTGTTGGAGTGTGGGGAAGAACTAATTCATCTAGATGCTTCATTAAACAAGTAATTAAATGCAAAATTCAAGAGTTGCCTTCTTACATTATATAATTTCTAAAATCAACCAATATAATGAAGGCTAGAGAATGCTCCCGTAAAGGTGAACCATTGCTTGAAGTACACAAAATAATTCACGCTCTTATATAAAGGGAGTCTAAACTATGCCACCAATGAATGCATTGTAATAATGATTCTACTATTAGGAAAAAAAATCTGTCCACTACAACCAGCTAAAATGTGACTAAGTGTCTTGGCTATACAACTATCTTGCAACTATAGCCCTCTCTATTTGCACTAAATCTTGCTTCACAGTTTTACATCATTAGTACATTGTTTTAGTAGCAAAGTAGTTGTAGAATGAAGTGTGGGATTATGAAAGTTGTAACAAAGTTCAAATCCAAAATGAATGTGCGCTATTCTCCATCCAATATTCATTACAGTTGTTGATGTGGACCACCGTGTCTATTTGTAGTCACAAAAAACGACTAGAAAACAACTACAACTGTAAAATGATGATGGTTGTTTTTTAGTTGTTTCCTAGTTGTTTCCTAATTATTTTCTAGTTATTTCCTAGTCATTTGCCTAGTTCTTTCCTAAGTCATTTCCCGATTGTCTTGTATCAATTGTCATTTGTCAAAACACCATTAGGTTGAACATATATAAAACTTGTAAGTTGTTATACTTTTATGTAATGAATTATGCTAATAGAATTTTAAGATTTAGATTATAGTTTGTAGATTTCTACATTTTGTAGATTTCAAAATCTACAAATTCTACAAGTTGCAAATGAGTCACAAACGATTTGCAATAAAGTCTCAATCAAGTCACAAATAACACTAGTAGGAAGCCTTGTTTAATTGGATGTTCCTGTGTCAAAGTTGACGGATTTTTTTAAGCATCCAGTGTAACATCTTCATGTGTTTATGTCAACAATGACATCCAATGTAGCATAAAGATGTTACATTGGATGTCATTGTTGACATAAACACATGAAGATGTTACATTGGATGCTTAAAAAAATCCGTCAACTTTGACGCAAGAACATCCAATTAAACAAGGCTTTCTTCTAGTGTAAATCATAGATGAGTTGCAAATGAATTATAGATGAGTCACAATGAAGTCATATATTAGTTGCAAACAAGTCATCGATTGAGTGACCAACCTCTTGTAGTAGCAAATACCATATAAGCAACCTTACAACTTGTCAAATAATCAAAGAAGTTCCAAGTAGGTTTTCAAATGAGAAACAACCTTGTGACTTCAAAATCCGTACGCAACTTGTCCATAGCAATTGCAGGTCTCTGATGCAACCCAAATATTAGTTGTTCATTGTAGTTGCAAAGCCCTTCATTTTCTTCTAGAGTACATGAAACACTTTTATAATTTCAAAAACCACAACAAATATTACATTTAAATACTACCCAATTTTTCTATACAATTAATAAAGAAACCAAATAGGTTGGTATCTAATTTTTGATTGAACTTCAAGATAAAAATTGAATCATGTTGTGTATTTCTATGCCTTTGAGCTTTGTATAGTCATAGGTCTAATGTTTAAGAGAAAGCTTCCATGTAAAAGTATAAGTTGCCATCCATTCAACCTTTTTTTTTTAAATTTTCTAATTTTCATATGATTGTACCAAGTACCAACAATCTCTCAACCTGTAGACTCCAATGGCACGTGATGGTCATTAAGAATTAGACAAATTCATTAAAATTAAATGTATAAAATACCATTATATAGATGAAAATGATACCTATCCCAATATGGCTACATGATGATTATTGTTGTGACTACTCAATATGCACCTCCTCTTAGAAAACATACTACTTTGGAATGTCTTAGTTGCATGTACTTTATGGATGTAAAAACACTAATCCCTCAGGGTTCAAACATCTATACTATGGATGATAATCATGATATGAGATAGTCACAATGATATTTTTTCAAAAGATATGATTCTACTCCCTACTATTTTGTAGGATAAATGCATGGTAGGATGACAAACATTTTGTTTCCTGAGTGCACTACATAAAATACTTTTCATAATTCAAAAAACATGGACCAATATAAAAACCTAATCTTCATATAAATTAATTTTTAAACGGTTTGAGAGTGTTAATCTCTCCAACTCACCGCTCCAAAAATCATATTCTATTTATTCTACATTAAGTAATACAATTAATTACAAAACTAAATATGTTTTGAAAAAATCCAACTTTGGCATCCAACAATGCTAGTGTGCAAGCACGAAAATGCAAACTTTTGAGCCTTGAGCATATGTATAAGTAGATGTCCTACAACCATTGAAGGTGGTTATAATATAAACACCAACAATATAGGTATCTATAACATAATTACACTATAATCATGGAAGGTTTCTATAACATAAACACCTATAATATAGGTGTATAGTCTTTTAGGCTCATGGACTCATACACCTAGGTTCATATAACAACAACCTTCCTTTGGCACCCACTTTCAACCAATTTAGGGATTATGTGATCTAAGGATGTTCCAAGTAGTCAAGTTCATCAATTATGAAAGTGAAAAGAAATTAGGGTTTTAAAAATAAGGAACTTGGAACTGCTTAGGGTTGTACTCACTTCTATTCATTGCCTTATGTCACCAATCTTCCAACTTCAATGTCTTCATGAGTTAAAATTTCTAATCTTTGCAGTGTGTTACTTAACCCTTAAGTGCTCCAATGTCTATATTTTTGACGATGAACAAAGGGCTTGGAGGTGTTGTTCAGTCCAACTAACTTCTCATTCATCCAATATAACACTTGAATATTGAAAAGACAACCTTATTTATAGACCAATTTAATGAAATTATGGTAAATGATATTTCTGTACAAAGATATAAGCAAAAATGTGCCAAAATTTGAAAAAGATCAAGGCGTTAAGGGCTTAAATTCTATTTTTTGAGTGTGGTTAGGGAGAGCAGAAGCTAGCACCAAACTTTGGTGGAGCTTCAAAGCAATGTTTCTACACAAAAAATTGAGACTTCTCTAGGTATGAGTCATTTTTGTAGTGCATTTTAGAAAAGATTGATGTAGAGAGCGAGATTCAGAGGCAAAGAAAAGGACATTTCAAGCTTCTTACAAACTAAGAGAAGAAGCATTGTGTCTCCTTTATTATCACTAGACTAGAACCTTGTAAAAAAACCCGTAGTGAAAATTGACTACGGGTTTTTTTGCCACGGTTTTGTGCAGGTGTCAGGTAGTGGACAGTCAACTTCTCTTGCAATTTACCACTGCAATTTTTGGAATTTTTGAGCGTGTAATATACCGTTGGAAAGGTACTTTCAATACCTTTCAAATGGTATATTATACGCTCAAAAGTACCAAAAATTGCAGTGGGAAATTGCAAAAAACATTGACTACATGCGTAGTCGGCCTGTACAAAACTGTGGCAAAAAAACCGTAGTCAATTTTTGACTACGGTTTTTTTTTACAAGGTTTTGGTATAGTGTATTGAAGGTTGAGTTAGAATGGCATCTTCGACAACAAAACAATTTTGTTTTGAAAGATGTAAATTATTTTATGATACCACTATGAGGCATGCTCTAAGAGGGTGGATTGGGTGCACAAGTGCACCAAAAAAAACTACATTTGAGTTGTAAACATGTTCTTGCATGCTTGAGGTTTGCTCAAAGGTATGCAAATTGGATTGTTGATGACTAGAAATGCTTGATTTTCAACGATTAGACAAAGATAATTAGATTGGATGGATATATTGACCAACAAACATGCATGATTTTCAAAACATAAGCGCAAAGATGGGATCGCAGTTGTGGGAGGTAGAATTGAGTTGGATGTTTCAAGAAACGTTTGGATGTTACAAATAGAATGAATTGATGTTTTATGTGACAATGATGTTCAAGGAGACATTGAAAAGAACATAGTTGCATTTTATATAACGTCCAAAAAAACATAGAAATGTTACGTTGGTAAGGGGTTTGGATTTAACTCTCAGTAAATAAGAGAAAGTTATTATGAATTGAAGTAAAACCCTAATCAAATGTAAAATGTAGGAGAAAGGCAACCATGTGGCATTTAAAAAAAAAATCAATTTTAATTTTTTTTTAAATGCCAAATGATGTGGCATTTGATTGACATGACATCCAACAAAGATGAGGTGGCTTGCCACATCAGCACATGTTGACCCAATTAAAAAATTTGAATAGTGTTCTTTTAAACATCAATTGAGACATCAACTAAGACGTCTAGATGTTTTGTGCAATCGATATCAACTGAGATGTCAACTGAGATGTCCACATCTTTTTAGAAACGTCAATTGTGACAACTTTGCATAACTTTTAAAATTTACATATTCCATATGCTTTGTCGTGCCTCCTACCACCCCACTTGTATAATAGTATGCCTTTTTCATATCAATTTACACACAATAATTGGCTTTCAAGTCATGTGATATAAATACCAAATATGGTGTAGTATGTATGGCCTATTTTATATGGTGTATTATGTATGGTCAACCTATTTTGTATGGTGTATGTCAAAGTTGATGTTGCAAAATGTTTGAATGTCAAAGTTGACATCTCAAAAAATGTCTCATAAGACATTTGAATAGACATTGCCAAAAATAATATCAAAATTCTTATTGATGTCTAAGTTGATGTTGCTCAAAATAGTATTAATCTTCTCAAACAATTTGACATTAAATGTGACATCAATTGCCACATCATTTCCGGGTCGGGTGAAATAAATCCCATGTGGCACTACTTGCCCACATAACACTTACATGGAAGTGACGTTGCTGCCACATGTCATATTTTTGCACTTTCTTTAACCATGTCTATTTAGACATTGTAGCAAAAATACAGTATGTTTTCTCAAATTTTCGCATGTTTTTGCCTCATCATTTCAAATGGATTTTGTTGGACATCAACAGTGACATGTTTGATGTCAGAAAAAACGTATTACCACGTATTTTGGTACATCCAAAAAAACAGGGGATTCTTATAATGTTCAATGATCTACACAATTTTCAGATTTGAATCCTATTGAATATTTTTGGGCACTTCCCAAACGACACTTGAACAAATTTACAATACCTCCCAAGGAATTCAAGAATTGTAGGAGCATGTGTGTTTTGTATATTCCAATTTCAATTAAAAAGATTGTGTAGTGCTTTATGAGTGTATGCCAAGAAGAATTGTTGTTGTGTTGAAGAGCAAGGGCTACTAGACCAACTATTAGAGATTTTACATCGAACATGAATAAAATTGAGTATCTAAACATAGTTTTTTATTTGGCTTTGTAGTATATTTTATTGCATTTGATGTAATATAAAATCTTGCATACAGCTGCACAAGTATGTGCAGTATCTTATCCTATTTTTAGATCAATCACCAAAAAAATCTATGAATTGTTGATGGTTGTATGTTGAAAATGAGTCTATGCAAGGTGTATTTGCTATTGTTTGTCATTATAGTAAATACTAGACATTCCACATGCAAAAATATACCCTAAATTCATGAAAAAAAAGAATTTTAATAGAATTTGAACTATAATTTTCAAAGCATTCAACAACTTGGAAAGAAGAAATTTTCAAATTCTTTTGAATCTTCTAAAATAATTTTTTATTTATTATATATTAATAGTTTACCTTTCTAAATTATATATTTTAAAGCAATTTTTTATAGATTCTTTTCTAAAAACACACTTCTAAATAAAATTTTGGAGGTGAGAATTTTAATGAATTTAAAAATCAGAAATCAAATGTAGACAATTCTTCCAACTGAAGTTTGGACAGAAATTGACCAAACTAACATTAAAGTAAGAATTCTTAAATTCAAAATCTTAAAGGAAAATCAAATTTTACAAACTAAACCTTGATTCATTAGTTGATATATATTTGATATAAATACATGGTTCATTTCATTTTTCATTGTATGAGAGTTATCTACTTTAAGATATCTAGCTTTAAGATAAATCCAAATTTAGTGTATATCAATTTCATCTTAAAGCTATTAACAATTTAGATTTTTCCTTCTATCTCATGTAGTCATACCTACTTCTACTTAATAATTGTTTAGGAATGAAAATTAAGTGTTTCTGGAAAAAAAACTAATTCTCAATTCAATTTTACAAAATCAAAAATCAAAACTTCAAAATCAATAGTGCAAAAATTTTAACTTAAGAAGATTCCACTATAAGAAACCCGTGTTTTCTGTGGTGTTACAAAAAAATGGGCCATGTTTTTATTGACATCAATGTGTCACAAATTCTAAGCCTATGGGAGGCAAATTCTTACTAATGTTGAGGAAGATGTAGGGATGTCAGAGCAAAAATAGGTGGATGCCATAAGAAATGTGTATGTTTTCTCGGACATCAAATAAAACATGGTCATGCTTATTAAAACTTCTTTAAAAATATAGAAGTGCCACATCAACTAGAAGTTTTAGATTCATTTGAATAAATTTTTGTAAATTATAGTGGAATGAGATAAAACACAAACTAGAAGATAAAAAATAGAGGAAGGGCAGTCATATGGCATAAAAGAAAAATAGATGGATGTACATTATGAATGAAATAATGAGCTTCTTATCCTCTAAAGGACCATTGGGAACAAATGGAATTTTGGACAAGTACCTATGGGCTGAATTTTTGTCATTATTTTTTTGAAACTTTTTTTGAAGATAAAAAACTTGATTAGCTTCATGGGAATGTAATTTTTTTTTCAACTGGTGCTCAAGAACAAAAGTTATGCCCAAATAAGCACAAAATAAGGGATAGGGTGCAACAAATAAAAATTTGGAAATTTAAATTAAATTTTTTTTCCTTCTCATAGATTATGTTTTTGTCTACATGGAAAGCTTTGGTTTCCATTTGGATTTGTTATGAGAAAGTTATAGACAATCTTGTTTTTCAAGCAATTAGAGCATCTTCCTGAAAAAATAATTTGCAGGATTCATATTTTAATGCAATTTTTACAATTGTTCAAAAAAAAAAGTTCCACGTAGTTTAGTTTTCTTGCTAAAACAATCTCACCATTGGGATTATTGTGTTATAATTCCATTTTAAGGATATTAATAATTTAGATTTTCCTTCTATCTCATACCTATTTCTACTTAATAATTTTTTAAAGAATACAAATTAAGTTTTTTTGAAGTCCCTTTTTCCTAAACTCTCAACTCAATTCCCCACAATAAAGATTTGAAGCTCAAAACTTTGTAGTGCAAAAAATTTAATTTAAGAAGGTTCAAAGTCAAATAATCTAGTCCCGTAATGTGCTGAAATTTTGTTTTTTTCACTATAAAGGCTGATATTTTGCAATGTATGCGGTCAAAAAATTTGAATTTTTTTCAACACATTCTCATACTAATCAGGTGTAAGATACTATGGTTAGATGTGTAAAAGAAACAATTAAGTTTTTTATTTATTGTTTTCTATGTAGATGGAAATTTTGGGTGTTTATTTGCAATAAAGAAGCCTTGGTCCTTTAGGTTTTATACTAGTAGGTTGGTAGGAAGTAAGGCAACCTATATGGGGTATGTAAAACAAATTTTTTGTTTGAAAAAACATCCGCATGTTATGTAGTCAAGTTTTCAATTTTGAATTATCCCACCAATAATGTAATTACTTGACTTCTCCATTAGAAGTTCTTTAAATGGTAGGTCATAAATTATTTGTGAATTTTAGAATTTCTTTTGATTTTTTCTCTTTGGCTTTTTTTAAAATAATTATATTGTATAATTAAATAATTTTAATTCTAAATAATTTAATACCATTAATGCCACATATTTTCAGTGAATTATGTGACATGCCACATTTTCATAGTGGTTATTTTTTTTTAATAACCATTGCCCGAACAAAAAAGAATGGTGTGGCTCTTGTGACATCAATGTGGCGGATTGGAGGGTGCAAACACAAGGTATTTGCAGCCGTTTTCATCAAACATATAGACATCAGTGCGTGTTTTAGAAGATTTTAGTCGTTCATAGAAACATTGCCTTCGACAGATTTTAGGTGACATTAGAGTTGACATGCCTTCAATTCAAAATAATGCACTTTCACATCTTTTAAAACAACACAGAAAACAAGGGTTTCTTCTAGTGTTCAAAGCCAAAAAAATCTAGTCAAACAAGGTGTAGAAAAACTTGTTTCTTCAATTTAAATGCAAATATGCTACAATCTACACATTCAAATTTATTTAAATTTCTTCCATACATTTTTATAATAGTCTAGTACAAGATTCCATGGTTAGATATGAAAACAAATTAACTTTTTTGCTCTATGCAATAGAAATGGCAATTTTGAGTGTTTTGGATGATAAAAAGACCTCAGGACTTTAGAGGTTAAAATAAGTTTAATATTACCATTTTTAACAAAATGCATGTATGCACAAAGTATATTAATATGTGGGTGATTGCAAGATAGACAAGTACTATTTTCTGTCACAATTGGAGTGATAGAGTTGCCATTGGCTATAACTTTTGAAAAATGAAGTTGATAAACTTAAAAGTCTTGAGATTCCTTCTTTTTCAAAAAATAGAAAAAACGTTCTATAATCAAAATTCAATTTTGCTAATTTATCACACTTTGTGTTGTAGTTTTTTTTAGAATTGTGGAGTATCCAAAAATTATGATGTACACATGAAATTTTAGTGGGCTATTCTCACACTAAACAAGCATGTACCTACCCAAAGTAAATTAAAAAAAAAAACTGTTTTTTGTCTTCCATGTGAATAGGGATTCATTGTGTGCAACATTCCAAACATTTAAGATGGTTTTGACTTCTATTTTTTGGTGAAATGTGATCACTATCAAGTCTTTACAAATGGACAATTAATTTTTAGTTTTTTTTTTGTTCATGATTTTCTAATTATTATTAATTTATACCTATTTATATCTATTTTTGTGATAAACTGTCTTTTTTTTTAATAGCACTTTTTCAGTACTTACAAGTAGTCAAAAGTACTATTAGCTGTTGATTGTTCTATTTCCTAGTACTGTAGTACTCATAGTATTGAGTGTAGAAAACTGCACTTTTTGCAAAACACTACCAAAATCATTTGGTCTTTCTTGCAACTATCCATGTGTGGAATCTTTGTTCAAGTGCAAGTTCAACTTCAACGCTCAATGCTCCTTGCTTACACTCTAGCGTCGTTGGTTCAAGAGTTAGATGATTGTACCATGTGTGTATCCTACAACCTATTTTTGAAATGTGAATTTTTCTTACATCCACTAGCACTCCAAGGAATTGAATCAAAGATTTTGGCCATAATAGGTTGGCATAAATTTTAATTATTAACCATGATGATTTGTAGCAAATTTGGATGTATATCTAGTTAGAACAAAATGTTGTGATTTCAATTGTTGGTAGAGGGTAGAACAACTCTTGTTTATTTTTAATTTGGTGATAGCGTGGTAGGTTCAAGGAGAGACCTTGAATTGACAAAAGCTACATATGAGAATTTTTTTGTTGATATAGAGTATTACATGTAGTGTTAGTGCTTTGATTCGTAGTGAATATATGTCAATGTATGACCCATAGTTAATCACCCAAAAGTTGTTTCTCATCTTTTGGGTGTATAGTTATTATTGTATGCACTTGCTTTAAGCCTCAAATATTGCTTGAAATAGACAACTTAGAACATAATCCAATCAAAAAGCTAAACTAGTAAGCTTATATGTTTGTCTTTATTGTATCTTCTTAATGCAATGTATTTTTGAATTTCATGGATAATTTTAATATTATTCACATTGTCTGTCATAGGATATTGATAGTTTTAATGCAAATACGATAATGTATTGTTTTGGATATTTCTTGTTAAATTTTTCTACATTGTTAGATGAAAATATTTAGAGAATAATTCTTAAAACTTTTTTAAAATAAAATATTTTGAATCCAAGTTGATATATTTTTCCTCAATTGAAGGATTAAATATATCAAGTGTTATCATTGAAATTTATTTTTTTAAATTTATGGACAAAAAATATTTGAAAATGTTAAAATTTAATTAAAATTTATTCAACTTTTGATTTTACAATCTCTTGTGTTTGAATTGATATATGAAGTAGTATCCATAACATCTATATTCTTTTATTAGCATAAAAATGCGGTAGGAATCAATACCACATCACTATCCCCTCAAAAAAAAGTACAAGAAAAGAGGGTGTTTTAAGTATAATCCTCTGAGTAATGATCTTTTAGGAGATTTTTAGTAAAAATTTACTAAAAACACATATATTTCTAATAAAATTTTCTTAAAAATCTCTTAAAAGGTCATTACTTATAGGACTATACCACTCGGGCTATACTCAAAACACCCCCTTTCTCTTATAGTAACAAGACATTAGAGATGAAGTACAACTATATTGTTAATAGATATTATCCTAATGTGATTGCAAAGTTTCTAACTTATTCAAATAATCTTAGATGATGAGTATTGCAAATACATGGAATGCACTGTTTTTGGATTATTAATTGTATTACACTTCTTTGACCATGTTAAATCCTAAGCACCCTAGGGGACCAAAAGTATCCTCATATAGGCTAGAAGTTTAACTCCAAGTGTTATAACTTTTTGCATCTAATGTCCTAATTTAATAAAACTTATTGGAAAACTTGTGCTCTCTCTTCTAGTTTATGTAGTAAAATTTTCAAATCAATCCAACAAGTACTGATGATTTTGTAGAAGCTCATGGGCACTATTTATATTGACCAAAGTACATTTTGATGGTTGCAACTCCTAGGGCTTGTATCTCCTTCATCCAATGTTCATTTTCAATAAAATTTGTTGCATTAAATTTTGTTTGAAGTCTAGTTATTGTGGTAAAAAATTTAGGTCAAATTACGTTGTTTTGAATGTTTGGGAGCAATTTGAAGTTCAAAATCCAGACATTTTTGGATTGTAACAAATTTTGATGGCTTGTTCTTCTTTCACAAGATGTCCATTTCCAATAATTTTTTGGAGGAAAGTTGCGCATGCTAGTCTAGTTTTTTTTGTTAAAATTTCATATCAATTCAAAAAATTATGAGTGTTTGAAAAGCATTTTAGTGTAAACAGGTTCAACCTTAGATGTGTTTGTTGCAAATGTTTTTGCTACTTTCTAACATTTTAAAGCCATTGTCTACAATGAATAATTTGAATGATGTTTTCTTTCACCAATGTATTTGTATGCTAGTTTTGAAGCACTTCATGTTTTTATTTATTTGAGTAGACATTTTAGAAATCAAATTTAACCTCCAAATGTGTTGTGAGGAAAACTTCAGCATCTTCTTTCAACACTAAATTGGCTTTATAATCTTGCAATCTATGTGGCCAAATCACTCCAAATTTGATTCACATTACCTACAACATATACACTACAAGATTGTCTGGTTGAGATTTCTATACCTAAGTGACATTTTGACCTTTAACACTTCAAATGCAGTGCTATTTTTAAACCCCAAAAACCCCTGGGCATTGAGGGGTTACATTTGATGAGTGCACAATTCGGTTGGGTAATTTGTGCATTGAACATTGCATTGTGAAAAATTGTTGAGTATTTACTTGTTGAACTATTTACTCTATACATATTGCAATCAAACAACCATATGAATCATTTGATAAGCAAATGTTTTTGCCTCATTTGGTTACTAAGCCAATAGGTATTGCATTCCAATAACTCTGCAATAAATTGATTAGTGCAAAGTTGTTGAAATATTGAGCCCATATATATCTAATATTATATAATTTTTATTATACCAAAAAACATTTCAAGTTTCATTTAAAAGCAAATATACAACCTACTTTCAAAAGACTTCGATGTTGACTCAAATTTATTGATTTTTTTATCAAATTTATAAAAAAATAAGTAATATATACATAACTCAAAATAAACTTATATTACTGACAATCACTCAAGCTATAATCACAAATATCACATTTTGTTGCAATTAGAGGTTGTATAGGGAATACTAAGAGATTTTGGAAAAAATACTTAAAACTAAAACAAAATATGCAAAATAAGTAAAACACTAAGAGAAAATATTTCCAAAAATTCAAGTTGAAAGTAATTATGTATAAAATAAGTAAAAAAATAAAATAAAAAATATATACTTTAATGTTTTATTTCTTTTAATAGTAAAAAATGTAAATAAAATTGACTTTTGTTTCCAATATAAAGGAAATTTCAGGCAAATAATTACAACTCCAAAACAATAAATTCTATAATTCATAATTATTGCAAAAGAAGGTCACTTTAGTAATTTGAATGTTTGTAGAATGGATCTTAAAATTCCAATTTTCCAAATTGAATTTTTTTGGATTTTATTTTATTTTTAAATACAAGATTAAAAAATGTGACATCCACTTGGAGAGTATATATAAATACTGAAATATTTTTGAAATATATGAAAAAGATTCTTAAGATGTAGAGTAGTCATGCGTACCTTACTTGTAAAACTTGAGTCTCTTGGAGTTATAAATGAGAGGTATAGAAAAATATATCAACAATAGATATTATATCATATTATTTGAAGTATGAAAAACTTCTCACTTTAGACATTATTTTAAGTGTAAATTTTATTTTACTTTAATATATAATTTTATGTTCAATATTTCCTTCCATGCAAATCAACCTCTCAAATTTCTTTATCCAATTCTTGATGAATTTTTTTATTTTTGACTTGAATTTTTTTATTTAATTTGTGTTTTACTTAGTTAATTAGAAGCGCTTAGTCTTAGACCTTGATCCAAACTTCTAATTTAGTTTTTAAAATCCTTTAACAATTTACATAGATACATCATATAACATTCTACAAAATAATTTTTTGTGTAGTGAAATACAAATTTGTCTTTGTATTTATTGTATACTATAATATGAAATTGTATATAAATGTGATTATGTAGTCAAATAGGATAGTATCAAAATACTAAAAGTAGATTTAAAAGCAAAAATATGTTGCTTGATTAGTTGAAATCTTTAAGGAATAATAGGCTACATAGAAATTTATTGTTTTCTTAGTTTTGTATGAAGACCTTACAAATTGTTACCATGAATTGTTAGTTTTTATAGGTGCATTTTAAAACTTGTAGTATCTGTTTTTATTTTGAATAAAGTTGAGTTCCTATAAGGTTCAATCAAGGAGCAAGAGTTCTTTTTTATTAAGTCAAAACTACATAGGAAATTTGGAATTTGGTTATTTCCAAAAGTTTATTAGTTTTTATTTAAAAGAGATTGAGGAAGACTTTGAAGATGCTTTATATTGACAGAAGCTACATCTATTATAGTGAAGTCAAGGAACTTTAATCTTGTCCTTACATATAAAAATTAGCCAATGTTATACTTTCTTGCAAAGGACAAAATCTCAAGTAGAATAGGTGTTTATTTATTGTACGATATTTTTGCTTTTAATAATTCTATAATATGGCAAGTAGGTTGTTTATAAATTTCATCAAATTAGATTCATACCATCTAAATTCAGACGCTAGGAAGATTAATGTTGGTGTCATATATTTTAATATCAAGATTTAAAAATAATAATAATGTAAAAATTCTATTAAAAAATTATTTGATAAAAGATTTATGCATATGATTAGTTTCTAGTAAATTCAAAGATCTATTCATACCTCTTTGGATGAAGTTGATGGGTTGATCTTCCTTGATTCTTATTTGTCATTCCAACTACTTGCCTTTGCCTATGGTTGATAGGTGATTTTTTGGGAATCATTCTAGCTGGCTGATATATCAATTTAAGTAAATAAATAAGGGATATTAAGATCATAATTTATTTGAAGAAAAATCCACTACAATAGATACTTGAATAGTTATTACCTCTTTCTATTGACATTTTTATAATTGAATTAACATAAATAGTATTATATATATATAATTTTGGATTATTGTAAATCATTTATAGAATATTTCATATGCCAATACAATAGTTTATCCTCTCAATTTTGGTCAAGGCCTAATAAATGTATATTTTGTTCATAAAATTTGATTATGATGATTCTTAAAATTTTGAATCATTACATTTTTTTAAATGATTTATCAGATAATTTATTCAATGAACTAGAAATTTAAAAAATAATTTAATTTTGTTAAAAGTTGATAAGGTATTATGGTGACAACATTAAAAAAATTTAAGTTTTTCTATCTTTTAAACTTGATTACAATTATAATATTTTTCATATCAAAATATCAAATGCTTCTTTATAAAACAAGTATAATTTCAAGTATTTTTTTTTTTTAAATGAATACATTATTTTGCATAGATTTCATTGAATGTAAAATTTAAATTTGAAATAAAGATAAAAAAAAATTGCACCAACACACCGGAGGTTGAGATGGAATATTATAATTATTTCCAAATCTTCCAACAACAAGGTTTTTCTTTTCTAATATTGTACTAGATGGGCTATTGTGGGTCATAATAGTTGGAGTAGATTGTGCCAACTTTGAAGAAAGTTCCCCCCCTCGAGATGTTAGAGAATTCTTTTTATTGTTCAAAATCTTACCACTAATGGTAGCAAGTTTCCTATCCAACTTTTCCAAAGATGCTAGAATATTTGATTCTTCTTCTAATCTTGGACTACACAAGTTTATATAAAGGTTTTCCTTTCCTAAATCTTTGTCGTTTCTAGAAGAGTTGGAATATATTTGTTTAATGTCCATGCTAGCATTTTCATAATTATTGTGTAAAATTGCATCATTGGAATAAGACAAGGTAGAAGTAATTTCTTTAGAAGCATAATCTTTTATACCTCTTGTTGAAATATTATGTTGCAATGATTTTGAATTGTTTTCTTTTTTGAAATGAGAAGCATTACAAAGGCGGACATATCCAAGATTTTTTAATGCATTTAAATTGCATCTTTTATATACACTTTGTAATATATGATATGGATAGTTTAATTGTTTTAAACCAATATGGAGTTGATTTTTGATATTAGAAGAATGAGATGAATTTAGTTCTTGATTAGTACCACTTATAGTTTTAGTAGAAGAAACATTTGAGTACTCTTGATTTTCAACACTAACTTCAAATTGCTCTTTACTTTGTAAGGAATTCATTGACTTTGTATATGCAATGCTATTTACCTTCTTTGTAATAATTCATGATTTGAAGCACACAAAATTTGAGAAATCAAATTGTGAATTTCCTCTAAAACACAATATTTGAATTTTCATGGCACCATATTGTTTTTTACATATCAAAGGTTTATTGTTTTTAAAAAGAATACAATATTTGTAATTGTCTTTTCATTAAATTGATATGTTAATTCACTTTTTTGAATGATTCATTAATTTTTCATTTTGATCATTTGAAATTCACTTAATTTCATTGATTTTATCTATTTTGAATGCTTTATAAATTCATTTAGATAAAATTCATTCTAAAAAACATAGTTGAATTTATAAGAACATATCTTGTGTAGTTTTCAATATTTGTTTGTGAAGCAATCTAGAAACGAAAATAGTCATTGTTTGGTATAAGTATCAATAAGAATTGGAAGGAAGAATTTTAAGTTCTTCAACCAACTTGTGGTAGCTACTTTGCTTTTTAGAGAAGTTTAAAACAACTTCCATTGGTTAATTTGTTGTCTTGTTATCATTACATTGCCAAAAATTTGCCAAGATATGAAGTACATAGGATAATTTGAGACTCATTTAGTCTAGAATTGTAAGTGCAATTTCCTCAAAATTTGACATTTTTGTCTAGTATAGTTTTGTGTTTATTGAAGCCTCCCTGGCCAATTTTAATTGAACTTCATTTGTGTCATTTATTCCAACAACTTGAATTTTGATACTAAAGTATTTTCATTTACTACGTCTTAGAAATTTCTAACAATTTTTGTTTGATAATTATAGACATTAATATACAAATTTCTTACAATGTAAGTCTAAATGTTTAATTATTAAGTTTTCAAGTAATAATGAAATTATTGCTTTAGTATACAAATTTATTATTCAAAGGAATCTTACATCTTCTATTGCATATGATATGCAAAACTTTAAATCAATCGAAGCATTACAAATTGAATTTTTGAAAAAGTTCTTAGCTTAACATCATAATCCAATTATTACCAAAGTCTAAGTAAGTCAACATCCACCAAAGGATTTTTTTCACTTGATTTGCTTGGTTTTTCATTGCGTTTAAGATACAAAAGGGTCCAAGGTGTTCTTTAAATATATCTGGTGCGTTTGTTAAATTCTTCATTATTTTAAAAACATAAATTGAATAGTTTTATTTAAGTTTAATGAAGTGAATGAATACAATTTTTCAAATACAATGCTCATGTTGTTTGAGGGACTTTCTAATACAACTCAAGCTTTTCACATCTCTTCTTTCGAATGTAATTATGAATTTTTAAATTTTTTTTCAAATAAAATATAACTAAATAAATTTTATATAGCACATTAATTAAATAACTAAATTTCTTTAAGCCTTGAATAGCCTCATCATTAATTTATTTTTAAAAAAAAATTAATTTAAATAATAGCATTTTGATGTTTACTAACCAAAATATGAAGTAAAAGTCAAAATGAATATGGAGATGGAGTGATCACATGCACCTATGAACCTAGCCTGTGAATAAAGTAGGTTCCATTGGAAGTGATAATTGTTGAAGATTACATTTTGTTTTTCCAACAAAACTCTGTATTACGTGCAATAGTTTCTTCACAATTCTAAACAATAGCATTTGAAAGGTAATTATTAAAAAATCATAATAAAATTCTTTCAATTTCTGTCTTAATGTGGGAATTTTAGTAATTTTATTTTAAGAAATTCACTAATTTTTTAATTTTGTTATTAGATGGATTGACTATCTATTTATGAAAATTGAAAAAATGTATATTTTTTAAATTAATACTTTAAATGCAAACATCATCAAATTACGTACTCAAATTTCCAAAAGTTCTTTCACATATTTTTATAAAAGTCTAGTGGAAGATTTGGATATGTAATTAAATCAAATGTTTTGAAATTTTGCTTTTTGCATTAGAAATGATAATTTTGAATGGCTTTAGGACTATAGGGGTTAAAAACATAGAGGTATTTTTTTCCAAAATTTATTATCGGTTTAAAATTTGTAATTTTTATATTATGAAAACAAGTATTTATAAAATTGTACGATAATTTTCAAACCAATAAAATTATAGATCTAAATTAAAACCTCCACCTAACATCATTGGTAGAAAAAGAGTGCAAAGCTTTAGTTTATTTTTATTAAAATATAGAGTAATTTAAAAAATGCAATTTTGGGCGAAAAGATATACAAACTATTTGAATATACAAAAAAATTATAAACTAATTTTCATGTGAAAATAGCTCTTCAATTCTCAAGGATATTAATATTTTTATAATAAAATAATGCCATTGTAGGTGAATGGGCATTCAATTTATTTGAAGCAATAGTCGTGGTTGCACTCATTTGCCTTCATTTCATAGCTTCTAAAGTATAACGTCATGATTCTATAGATTTCATGTCCATATTCTAGTTTCATTTCATTTGGCCCCATAAATTCTATGCCCAACTTGTTGCTTTATTTCATAGCTTTAGTAGAGTTTTCTTTCATAGCTTTAGTCATGCAACCTCAAAATTCCATGGCCATGTATGATATTCATGCTTAGTGCATTCTATATTTTTCTATACAAAAATAACCCTATCTAACAAGTACCGACTTCTAAAGGTCATCATTGGAATTTAAAAGATGTCATACTTAAAAATGTAACATAAATAAGGACCTATATTGTTGACTATTTAATTTGGCATTTTTTACACTAAACCTTTTCGTAACTCAACCACAATCACTAAAGGTCCATAGGTTCCACTGGGACACAATCTCACATACAATTGAAATTAGTATTAGTACCTACAATCTCAACAACATTTTAGTGAGATTATTTGAAATTCATTTTAAAGTCAAGGAAATAAATTAACTTTAGTGGGTTAATTAACATTATTTTTGAAATAATATTTATTTTGCATGCATAGGTTGATATGTCGACCCTGTTGACTTCTTATAGTAGTTGAAGTGAAAGTTACAAATTGTGGTTTTGCACGCGGTTGTGACATTTTTTCTAATTTTTTTTCTCCCTTTTTTTTAGATTCTCAATTAAAAATTTTCAACAAAAAAATTGAATAAAAATTACTAGGATTAAATTTAGAGTAGAATTAGTTTATACACTCTTTGCATTGTTGTACATAAGGTCCATATTATGAAGTTGAGGTGCACAACTAAAAAAATAGAATTTCAAAGCCACTCAACTAAGTTTAATTAAAAGCATATCTAAATTTGGATGCATAATTGTTTTGATACCTTTTGTATTTATAAGTTTGTATAATACCAAAAAAGGAAGGTTCATTCTAAAGAATGTCAATCTTGTTATTCTAAAAATAATAAAAGGAAGGATTAGGTGAAGTTTTAATTGTCATCATGAGTAATTACAAGTAGAAGAGTCTTTTAACAAATTCCAAAAATACCACCCGATATAGTAGTCAACAAAAACAATAAATGACACAAAAGACCATTATTACTACTACCTACATATATACCAGGTTTTTTTTTGGCAATAAGAAGCCATTTTGCACTACTTGGTGGGCCCTGGTGAAATTGGAGTAGACTTTTTGGGAAAAAAATGGCCATTTCGCCACGTCTGCTCCTACAGGTGTCTGACAGGTGCCAAGTTGGCGATAACGCTGCTTTGAAATCAGGGTTTAATCACTAGCACGAAATCCTTTATTGCCACTCTCTTCTCAATTATTGTCACTCTGTTCACTTGATTTCCTTGTCCTGCTCCGCTGTTTCATATGTTGTCGCCATACTTACTCTTGCGCGTGATTATGATTTTGCCAAGTCATGCTTCAAGTGGTGTGATTACATCACCATGTACCTCCTTCAGTGCAGCTAGGTTTCGCTACAATTTGCTGAGGCAGAATCATCCTTTTCACTAGGGGTCTTCAGGGTAGATGCAAGAAACACCGTACGATTTAGGGAGCGTTCTGCCAAAACTGCGTTTTTTCTGCCTAGTACTGCTAGTACTCATAGTATTGCAAAACGGAGCAATCTCAGCCGTTGATCCGAAAAATCACCGGCCAGTAGTACTTTTGAGTACTTAATAATACTGAAATAGTACTCTTTGAAAAAAAAACGACAGTTTATCACAAAAAATAGATAAAATAAAGTATAAATTAATAATAATTAGAAAATCATGAATAAAAAAAACTAAAAATTGGCCATTTGTAGAGACTTGATAGTGATTACATTTCACCAAAAACTAAAAGTTGAAACCATCATAAATGTTTGGAGCGCTATGGGCAAGGGACCTCTATTTGCATGCATGTTGAGGACAAAGAATTGTGTTTTTTTGAATGCCCTTTGGTGGGCACATGCCCTTCTATTGTGGCAATAGCCTTCAACAATCCTAGACGTACATCATAATTTTTGGATGCTCCATAGTACTAAAAAAACCTAAAACGCAAAGTGTGACAAATTAGGTAAATTACAATTTAATTAAAGGATTTTTTTTCAAAATTTCTCAAAAGTAAGGAATCTAAGGACTTCCAAGTTAGCCATCTCCAATAAAAATTCCAAGTACATGGACTTCATTTCCCAAAAGATATGGCAAATGTCATCTCCGTCATTTCAATTGTGACGCCATATAGTACTCCCTCCGTCCCAAAATGATCTTCCGATTGCCTTTCATTTTCTGTCCCAAAATGATCTTCCTGAATCATATTCTAATATAGAAGGAAAAGGGGCTAGCAGCACTTCCTGTAGAGAAGAAACAAAAATCCAATCACAAGCATTGAGAGCATACTATTAAAACGAAACTCCAATCACGACCAAGTAAGTACTGTTGACATGAGTTCCAGAAAGCAACAATGTCTAATTTCAGGGTTGGATTACACCACAGGTGACAAATTAAATGGCCACATGGTGCCATCCTTATGGCGCATGGGGACAAACAGGCTGGCCATAATGTACTGTTGAAATTTGATCAATTAAATCTTGCTCCGGGTCCACAATAACTTACCAGATCAATGGCCACCGGTGCTTCTCAAAAACACTTCAAAAATCTCATTTTTGAGTGCTCAAAAATTATATTTTGCAAAGAGTTCAAAAACTCAAAATTTCAGAATATTAGGAGTGCACCAAACTCTACTTAAAACTCAATTTTTTTTGAAAAAACATTATTTTCAGCCTTAATCCGGAACATTTTATCCAATAGGAAGATCATTTTGGAATGGAGGGAGTACTAGTGTTTCTTGCATTCACCCTTCATTCACTAGAAGAAAATGAGGGGTTTTGCAACTACAATATGCAACTCATTTTGTAGTTGTATAGAACGTTTGCAACTAGGTGACAATGTAGAGTCCGTAGTTGCAGTGGACAAGTCGCATTAGTTGCAGTCTAGTTGCAAGGTTTTTTGTCATCCGACACTATACAAAGAACTTCATCCTTGTGTGCAACTTGTAGATTTGTAAATTTTAAAATATAAATCTCAATGATTTGTAGATTTCAAATTTTCAGATCTACCTCCTTTCTAGATTTTAGAATTTCAGAACTACCTTTTTCTTAGATTTTAGAATTTCAAATCTACCTTTTTCTAGATTTCTAGATTTCAAATCTACCTTCTTCCTAGATTTCAAAATTTCAGATCTACCTTCTTCTTAGATTTCAAAATTCAATTTCCTAGATTATAAAATTTCTTGAATTTTAATTATTTTTTAAATTCTTATATACAAAATCTACAAATTGTAGAAACCCACAAATTATAGAAATCTTAGAATTCTATCAAAAGAATTCATTACATAAGACTATAACAACTTACAAGTCTTATATGTTCAATCTAATGGTACTCTTTACAATTGATATGGGTCAATTGATATGGGTCAATTGATATAACACGAATGGGAATGAACTTTGAAAGCAACTAGGAAACAACTAGAGTGCAACTAAGAAACAACTAGCGTACAACTAGGAAACAACTATGGTCATTTTACAGTTGCATAATAGTTGCATAGGACACTAGTTGTTTCCTAGTCTTTTTTTGCAACTACAGAATGACTACTTTGCAACTAAAACAATGAATGAATGTTGTAAAACAATGACACAAAACAACTACATTAGATTTGGTGCAAATAGAGAGGAAACTAGTTGTATGACAATTGCATAGGGCACTAGTTGCATAGTAGTTGGTTGTGCCGGACGTGTTTTTCTTCTAGTGATTCTGTAGGAGTTTGCATTTTGATCGTGGCCGGTTATGGTGCACTTCTCCCGTTTTCAATGCTGGTCGTTAATTGTGGTCGTCATTGCTGGTATTTGCTTCAGATGGCAGCATTGGGCCTTTAGGCTTGTTTTCTCTAGTCCATACATTTGAAATTGAGAAAAATGTTGGCTTTCGTTCATGACAATTGCCGTGTTTACTTTGAGGATTTCAAGGGTTTTTTTGTTGGCGTCTATCTTTGCGTACCCTTGTTCAATTGCTATTTGTTTGTAATTGTGTCAATTTGACATCATTGTATTAACCACCGTGTATTATGGACTCTGCTAGTGACGAGTTTGAAGATAATGCCGTTGCAAAAGCTATACGCGCGGCTATGATTGCCAAGTCTACAAAGAAGAGAGCCGAGAAGACAGCAAGGGAGGCTTTAGAAGTGGAGCGCATGGAGATGAAGCAAAAGGAAAAACAACTTGACTTGCGAAGGGCGGAGATGCAGAAGTAGACAATGAAATCTTATTTTCAGTCAAGTCGAGGGGGCACATGTGGCCAACTTCTTTCAATGGTTTTTGATGGTTGCATGCCTGAGGTGCTAGGAGCGGAGCCTCAATCTGGGAGAGAATACTCCAACGATGAAGAAGGTGACTACTTACTTGGACACACAAGAAGTACCTTGCTATCTTGAGACACCATTGTCACACTCGGTTCCTCTTTTGGATCCAGAGACACAATTGTTTTGAGTGCAAAGTTACTATTAATAACAATTTCCGAGGATTCCCATGATGCTAATGATGACAATTTGGTTGAAGTTCCCGACGGGTTGGATGGATTTGACAATGATTCAGATTTCCAGTCTCCACCGCAGAAGAGAGGTGCGACATTGCAGACCAAGAGTGATATTGGGTGATCCAAGTCTCAAAAGAGATACGATCATCACCGAAAGTTCCAAACACTGTCGGCTGCGAAGTTACCATGGGCTGAAGGGATCATGGCAACAGATGACAATCTACATATGGTGAGGTGCAAGGTCTGTTCTACTCTTGATCAAAAGCCCTGCATTCTTTCTCCAAAGTCCGACATGTTGTCTAAACACGATGGCAAAAGCATTGCCAAGAAGGATTTGCCACAATATAAGGTGAAGGCTGGAGAGACCTATATCGCCACACAATGTAAGTATTGTAAGAATTTGCGGTTATATGTTGTTAGGCCACCACCCATAGTACTGGAACAACTGAATAACTGTACCAACATAAAGGCTAAGAAGAAGAGGGTGCAGTTTGCGACACTTTTTGAACTTCTTTCCGATGGTCGCCCCATGATGGAATTTGAGTCTTGTCAAGCTTTCTATAAATTGCTTAATGTACCAGAGTTACCATCTGTTCATTGGTGTGACAATTTGGGATGGATAATGGCAACTTATATGTATAAGTAGGTGATGGAGGAGACATGAAGGTTGATCGGTGTTGCTAGATTCTTGGTTGTCATCATTGATGAGGTTATAGTAGTTGATAATAGCAGTTTTCTTTTTGGCCATGCATGAATATGTAGTGTAGGATTGGATTCAGATTCCGTTGCTCATTGCATTGCAACAAATGGAGTGTAGTCCAATAGCTGAAAATCTCACCGAACTAATCGTGGGGGCTGTCAAAACTAGGGGTGGATTGGATCCAGAAGGTGTAGCCAAAAGGCTTCTTAGCTTCGAGGCCGACGGTGCCTCAACGTTGCAAGGAACTCGCTTTGGCATAACAATGCAGATTAAAGAAAAACATTCTCCAAATGCCATTGGGGTGCACTGTGTTGCACACCGTTGCAATCTTGCTTTCAAGGCATTGTCAAACTTGGGGATATTTAGTAATATTGAGAAACTTCTGTCGGTGACGCATGCTTACTTTTGCAAAAGTCCAAATAGATTCAGCGAATTTAGGTAGTTAGCGGGTTTTACAAAGACTAAGGGCTTAAAGATGCTCCAAAATGAGCAGACTCGGTGGGTGAGTTTAATCGAACCCTTGCAGCGCCTATTGTCAGAGTACATGACTCTCATCTATAAAATGACAACAAATTTGCATGACAATAATAAGGCTGAGGTGCATTTATCCTTCCCTTCCTATTTATTTTTCTTTGGATGCTTCATTGCTTGCTATTATTATTGTAAATGTTGGCGTCAAGCTCTCTACAACTTGGAGTGATATTGGTTGTTGACTTTTATTGTCAAATGCAACTAGGGTGATACATATTTCCATTTGGTATGTCATTTTAGGGTTCCGCTATTCAATGAAATTTCATTCAAGGCACGTCCTTCAAGAATTATGCTGGGTATATAAAGATGTAGTTTTAATGTTCAATTGTGTCTTTACCAATTTCATAAGTACACAGGTAAGTTAAAACTAAAATGGATTGTAAGTTAAAAATAACATAGGCTTCAGTTTCTAAAACGTAATACTTGGTAACCAATTGTTGTCATTGTGTAGGCTTGTCTTGTTCTACTCTTAAACTTGTTCACTATGTTGGGAATGTGTGCATTGCTACCATTGCTTGAGGCAATAGACACGTTGGTAAACTTTGCTCAAAAACGCCATGTTTACATATGCGACTTTGTAGCTGCGGTGAAAGTATGTCAAGGTTCATTGTATCAATCGTACAAAGATAAGGGTACAACCTTCAGCTCTGAAGAATTTTGGAGTTTCAATAATCTTCTTGACTGTAGCCACGAGCAAATCCACATTAAGTGGATAACAAATTTGAACAATGACTCTGCCGTGCTATCATTTGTGTGCCATGGTGAGCAAATCTACGCCAAGCACAAAAGGGTCCTAGTTGACCGCAAGGTGTGGGCCATTTTGCTCGTGAAAGTGAAGGTTGAGTGCACTAGTAAGTCCATCTCCCATTTGAGTTTGTTGAAATCTTTTTTTGCAGCTTCAGTTTATAGCATAACTTCATCGCATTAGTTATTTGCATAATTTCCTCACAATGACTTTTGTGTAGGCATTGTAGTTCTAACAACTTTGTAATGCACATGTTGTTTTGTGCTTTGTAGGTCCGCAAAGACATTGGTTGAAGAGCTAGATGCTCGCTTCCCTGCCCAGCATGTCATGAATGCTTTCGAGATTCTATATCCTCAATACTGGTGCATACCAAATGTAGAGGAAATTTTTGACAAGCACCTTCACACCCTCATGGATACATAAAAACATGGAAAAAACTTGGGGGAGGGAGAGCAAAAATTCTTCATTCTTGCTGTAATTGACCAGGATCTCTCATATTGTAGCGGTCATTGTTCAAGACGTGCATGAAAAGTAATTCACGTGCAACAATGCTTCCTTCTTATGACACAAATCCGCTAACCAAAGTTTGGCGGGTTCTTGAGGGGAAACACAACTTGACGCAAAACTTTGGAGAGTTCCTAAAGTTGGCAGAAATTGCAGTCGTGCATGTTTTGGGGTCTATAGAAGATGAACGCTTGTTTTCCGGTGTGGGATTTTTCAAGTCCAAGCTCCACAACAACTTAGAGGAGCACATTCAAATTGTGGTGGGGATGTTTTTCCAACGTCTCTACACTTTGGAGACCTTCCTTACCATCAAGTGTTTGACAAATGGTTTATGTCAGGAGGCCGAGGCAGGTACTTGACTAGTACGTAGGTAGTTTTTGAGATTTGCGGCTACGAATGTCGATTTTCAACTCAGCAAAGGTAATGAATAGCATTAGCTACCAATTAGTTTCATGAATCCATGCTGCAATCCTGAAGTTGTCTGTAATTCATTTTGTGCATGAATCCCATCGTCTTCTTTGTTGCATATATGTTTTTGAAGGGACAGACATGGATTGATATTATAAAATCCTGTGCATATATGATGGTCCATATTTTGAAGTTCAAGTGTTTTCTTCAAGATCTTTAAGCGTTTCCTTCAAGTTTACATGTGGTTAACATTGTTTTGCTTGCATAGTGTGGCATTTGTGATGGTACAGGTGGATTTGGGATGCAGCTAGGCTCTCATTTGCAATTCTATTTACTTTGTATTCTGAGTTTCCTTCTCATTTTAGTGAATTTCTGGTTTGTAACACTTAGCAAGTTAGGATGGCTTAAGTTCTTTGCAAATGAATGATATTTTAGCATGTTGATTGTAAGACCCTAAACAAAGTCACTTAGTATTGTTCTTCTTGATTGCACTGAACTTGTTCATTCTTGTGATTACTTCAATTACAATAATCAAGGTACTTATTGTGGCATTGAAGGGGATTTGGGATGGGTGCAGGTTCTTTGTCTCATCTAGTTGACCTTAACTTCTGCTAGGACGTAATCAAATGACCTTAATGACCAATATTTCTTTTAGTCATTTTATTTGCTAATTTGTTGATTTCAGCATCGGAGGGGTGTTTGGGAGGATGCAGGTGCAGGTCATACAAAAAGGCAGATTCTAGAATGGAAAATGCACCATGAAATGTACCTAAGCATTTTCATTTCACCATATTTAAGTGAATTACTCTCAAAATTTTGCCTAATCCACTTCACCCTGCTCTTCCAAATCGCCACTTTACTTCAACAAAATTTTGGAAGTCGACAGAGAGGGTTTGGTCCTTACTATAGGTATTGTCCAAATGAATCTAAATGTAAAATGGAATTTGCCAATTTTGCACCACGTTTTTGCACACATCACCAACCTAAAATGGCGCACTTTATCAGTCCATCGCCATGCAAACCCTGAACACGAAATAATACCGCGTTCTCTTTCATTTACAAAAGTTGGAAAAAAAAGCCCTGATATGTATTATCAAAACTTGGAAGGCATTTAGGTTTAAGATCCCATACACTCATTACTAGTCAACTATAGAGGGGCTTTCTTTGCCTTGTGGTGATAAAGCTTCATAATGAGCATATTTGTAATCATGCTATGAGAAATAGTGCTCCTTTATAAATTTCCTTGTATGTTAGTGTAGGCACAAAGTTCTGTATTGTGATTGGAAAACTATAGGGATGTGGTAGTTAAATTAAAGAGCTAAGGATGGTTTAACCTAGGTAGTCTATTTGAGTAAATGGATATTTGATGTGTGTATTGATGAAGCTATCTATAAAAATGTAAGTTAGTACACTAGGATTATTTTTATGTAGATAGAGTATGAGTGTGCAAATTGTTGAGAACTTGAGATTGTTGCATGTAAGATATTTTGTAGCCCTATTTAACTTAAGCCCTAAAAGACCATTATCCCCTTGGAAGACAAAATGTTTGAGGTAGGTAACTGTGACCTCAATTTTTAGTGAAACTTTTTGATAAGATAGAAGAACTTCTTAGCTTTGTGGGAATACAATTTTATTTCATTTAGTGCTTGGGAACAAAAATTATGCCACTCTAAACATGATTTTCACATCATTGAGTAGAAAAAGAAATCCACAAATATTACAAATTAAATTTTTGTAGATCACGTTTTTGTCTGTATATGAAACTTTAAATCATTCCATTTGGATTACTAGATTGATGTGAGAGTTATGAACTTTTTTGTTTGGGGGGCAATCTAAGCATCTTCTTGAAAAAATAACTTATAGGATTCATTTTGGATTATTGTATTTCAATCCCATCTTAGAGCTATTGGCAATTTAGTTTTTCTTTCAATCTTAGACCTACATCTACTTAACAAGTTTTTAAAGAATGAAAATCAAGTGGGGGGGAAGT
This sequence comes from Rhytidiadelphus loreus, assembly GCA_947034895.1. Taxonomy (NCBI): domain Eukaryota; kingdom Viridiplantae; phylum Streptophyta; class Bryopsida; order Hypnales; family Hylocomiaceae; genus Rhytidiadelphus; species Rhytidiadelphus loreus. The sequence goes on along the minus strand of OX344761.1, from coordinate 45,879,801 downwards.
AAAAAAAATTCTTAGGCTTTCAACTCAATTTTTCAATATAAATATTTTTTAATTCAAAGTCTATTGTACAAAAAGTTTCCACAAATGAGGGCCAAATTCATCTGAAATTGCAAACTAGTGTTCAAAAATTATTTTTTTCCAACTTTGAATGCTAATATCTTCCAATTTGAATGGTCAAACTTCATGAAATTTTTACTACATGATCTCATATAAATAAAGTACAAGATGCTATGGTTAGATTCTAAGAAAAATATTTTTTGGTTTTCTTGGATGAACGTAGTAGAAATGATGCCACACTTAACTACTTTTAGACTTTTGAAAGTCCAAAATTAATAATGGTCATCGAGAGAAAAAAAATTGGTCATCAAGAGATAATCTAAAATATCAAGAGATCTATGCAAAACATTGAGATATCAATAAAAAACAAATGGATATCTATACAAACATTGGGGGATCTCCCAATGCTATTATTCGAAGATCTTTGGATGTTTAGTCCAGAATTCATTGACTAGTCTAGAAGAGTAGAAGTAGTTAAATGTGGCGTAAAGGCAGTTTTGAGTGGTTTTTGACCCTTCAAATGACCTTGGTCTTTCAAGGATTAAATGTGAAATTGGGTCTCAAAATGACCCAATTTATAAGTCCTTAGAAAATAATTACAAGCACATCTCATTCAATCAAAATATCCAAAGTCACGTGCATTGACTTTAGAGATCACCTTTCATCATGACTCCATGGTTTTATTACCATAGCCATCCCAAATAATTCAAGCTATTCCAAATAGGTCACCAAGGTTGTGAATTCCTAAGTACACACTATTTGTGGAAATATTTTTCTTTAAGCTATTTAGGTTGGATATATCCACTTGTGAATTCATGGCATATACGTGTATACAAAAACCACTCCCATTCCATGAACATTTTCATACATTCTTGGTTTTGAGGTGGCAGAGGAGATAACACTGAACACTTTGGATTGGATTTTTAGTGGAAAAATCACTTTTCAAGTTGGTGACTATAGAATAAATCTAAACAAGTAACTCCATAATTCCTAAACAATTGTGTGCATCTTCATAGATTTATAAGTTCAAAAGAAAAAGGTGGAAGAGAATACAAACCGTTGCTACCATAGCAACAAACTACTTCTCACTAAAATAATTGCTCTTTCTTAGTCCTTGCTCTAAATTCAAACAAGCTTAGTTTTTTTGTAAATCTAAATTGTCCAACTACATCCTCCTCAAATTGTAGCTTGTTCTACTTCACCTTTCTCTTGATATCATTCACCAAAGTGGGCAATCCCACTTGAAAGGAACAATTGACTACTTCATACAAAATTGATTGCCCCATCTTTGTCCTCACTTCAAACTTGGCAAGCCTTAGCTTTATAAAAAGTTATTTTACTGAGCTACATTTTTGTACAAAATTCAACTTATTTTGCCTCACTATTCTTTCAAAATCATTCACCAAAATTGAAAGTCCCATTTGAAGGTGACGGCTAACCACCTTGCTCCAAATCAGTTGCTCCGTCTTTGTCCTTGTTTTAAATTTGGCGAGCCTTGACTTTTTGAAAAACTAATACATCCTCTCAAAATTGAAACTTGTTCTACTTCACCATTCTCCCAATATCATTCGCCAAAGTTGGCAGTCCCACTTAGAGTGGGCACTTGACCTCCTATCCTCAACTCTCTTCAAAATCCTAATTATAATTTTTCACCCATTTTTCACACAAGTAGGCAAACCTACTCAAGAAATTGTTCTAACATTGTTTGCTCACCTAATTTCTAACAAATCATACCCTAAAATGACCATATTCCTAAAAACCTTGTGAAAACATCAAACACAAAATACATACAAAAATCAAGAAAGAGAGTGCTTCAAACCCTAATTTTCATACATCAAACCCAATTAACAACCTAAAGTTCCTTCCTTCCATCTGCCAATATTAATTTACTATTTAGATTTAGGTTTTATTGTAATGCACTAAACTAATATAAAATATTCTATTATACTATAAACATGCCAAATTAGTGTAAAATGCTCTACATTAGTGCAATCCCCCCTAAAATATTGTAAAACCACAATTTCATTGTTTTTATCCCATTTTAGTACTTCTATCACTACTAATCATAAAGTTCTAGTAGAAGATTCAATTTACTATTTCCTTTTTGTATTTGTTAATTTTCTTTTTCAACCTACTCCTCATTTCATTTCCTACTTGTATTCTTTTTATTCTTATTTTAAAATTTTAAAATTTTAAAATTAAATTTTTTTTTTTGGTTTACAATTTAATTCTAATATAATTTTTCTTCATTTTACTTTTTTTTCAAATATTTTTTACTTTTTACTTTACTTTCTGTACTAATTAATACTAATCTCATCTTCCTACTTATTAGTATTTGGTTTTCATTTCACTTTTTTATTTATTTTTATTTCCTATTTTTTGGTTTCTACTTCAATGATAACGTCAACTTTTAGTAGTAGTATTTTCTTTTCTATTTTATATAAATTTTATCCTTGGCCCAATTTGGCTACTTTACCAAATTTCACTTAAGTTCTTTTTAATTTAAAACTAACATTTTTTCTAAAGACTTTTCTCTTCATTTTCTCCTACTTACATTTCTTAGATTTCACCAAAAACTCCCAAAGTTTTTATAGCTATTTGATGGAAAACTCTCTAATTTGTGGTTGTGGTTTAATCTAGAATATAGATACTTGTGAACTTGTAAATTCATACACATTGTTTATATATTCCATTTTCTAATTTATGAGCAGCTATGGTGGCTTACATTTAAACTACTCCTTACAACTTTCATAAAGATGATTGACCCTCGACACAACAAACACTATAATGAGATCTGATTCACTTTTTTAATACCTATATCCAAAACCTACAAATTTCCTCTAATTCATTCCTTAATTTCTTCTAGTTTACACAACAATTCCTAAGAATTGGAAAATGTACAAATAATCTAAACATTGATAACTCCTTATTGAATAAATTCTAGACCAGCCTTTCTATTTCAAGTGCCCAAACCATGCATCTTTTTCAAATTTGGTAGGAAAAATATGTGAATTAAGCCCACAAATACCATTTTTAAAGGTAAGAAACTTCAAAAAATATACGCGGAGCATACAATCCTAACATTCTTATGTTCCTATCACTAGTATCCTAATCTCCAAAAATATACATGTGATGCCTACCTATGCCCTAAGTAACTATACACCTAAAAGAAGTAAATAAATCTCCTATATCTGCCATTTTTGAATAAAAAAATCCATGACCATCGATGGGCTTAAAAAAAATCCAATCTCTCTTCCTATACATACTGTTAATTTGAATTGCAAGAAAAAATTAGTTTGATTGAATCTCTATAGTTTAACTCAAATTTGATACTTATGAAATGTAGTATACATATAAATTTTTGAAAACTATCATTAGAAAAATCTGAAGCCTCCAAAAGGTTGTCAATTTTGCACCCCCTTGTGCAATTTTGGTACAATTAGAGATTTTTTTTTAATCTGATGTGGCACTGCTAGTGCCAGATTAGCGCCATGTTAGATTGGCAATTTTTTTAATTTAAATTTAAAATATTTAAAAATAAATAAATAAATAAAAACAAATGAATTTTTAATTTTTAATTTTTTCTGTACTTGCATTGCGGGGCTGCCAAAAATAAATAAATAAATAAATAATAAACTAACAACTGTTTGAAGGCCTCAGATTTCTTCTAATGGGATATATAGTCTATGACACATAAATATATACAAATATATAATATATGGTCTACAAATGCAAATATTTGTATAGAATATTGTATTGATATCCCATATCAATTGTAGTGACATCAACTACACAATGTGATTTGCAATAGCTTAGAGTCTAACTAAATCTAACTAAGCATGGTATACAATCTAAGTAAGTTAAATATCTCAAACCTAACTAGTTGCAATACCTAAGCTTAGAGCATCTACACAGTAGCCTGCCTATGGAAGCTAACATGGGGAGTAGGTGGGCCCGGATTGTGAAACTTGCCCCACGGAAGATTGCCACCCTCAAAATCTTAACTAGGCATGGGAAAATTAGGGTAGAGACAACCAAGTGTCGGGGCTTGTGCGTGCCTTTCCAAACCTTGTGGGTGTACTTTTGATCTAGGTCCCATATATTGTACTGCATTATATATGCACGTTGAAATGGCTAAATGTTTGTATTGATCAAAAATGGCCGGGAGGTACGGAGCTACATGAGGAGGGAAATTGATCAAGAATGGCATATTTTTTTTTGTGCTTGGATGCAATTAGGGACTTCCATTTGCTACAAGTAGAGGAGCTTCTGAGCAATCCAAAGAGGATTTGGGTTTAGAATTTGGCTTGGGGTTGGAAAGATGTATTGAAGTGGACACGGACAAGTAACATGAATTGAAGCAAGGAGAGGAAATACTACTGCATTCATTTGTGGGGGTTGTGCTAGAGCCGTAGTACTTGTTGTCGGGCATTGGGGTCGCAGTGGAGCCGCTAGAGCAACGTCAACAAGTGAAAGTTTTGGCGCATTTGGAAGAACATGAATCTCGGAGCACCTTGGAAGTTGTTGCAGATGTGAACTCAAGGGGACAAGGGCAAGGAGGTGGACCAATAAGAGCAACGTCAAATCCGAGAAGTATAACATGCTCAAAGAAAACCAACTTGTAGTTTGGGATTTAGCAAAGTCTGCGATTTCATTGTCAAACTTCTACAATGTGATAGACTGTGTGTTCTAATTTTCCTATACTCTTGAAATTAGACGCCTTTTTATCAATTGGGATTATTGATCCTTTGAAGAAGATTGGGACTTGCAAAGCTACATGTTGATGCAATTGTCATGGTTAAGAAAAGCTCCATTTCATTTTTTTGCTTCACGTTTGGATAGAACAAGGAAGACATGTAAAATAAACCCATGCATTGGCATACTTCATTATTCCATTGTTGCCTAGTCATGGAGCCTGTATGGTGTGACAATGTCGGTTTAGGTTTGTCTATTTTTACTTTGGGCACGCCGGAATCCAATGTCGCTCCAACTATTTCAATGACATTTTTAAAAAACAAACAGACAATAGTCCAATCATTTAATGAGTTTGGTACCATTATGAAACTCTAATTTCGGTGGCCTAGCTAAGTCAGCCCATGTGTTTAGTAGGGCCTTACTTACTGACAAAAATCTTGACAAGGTGTTGTTACTTTTTGAGGCAAATCTTGAGAAACCTATGTGAGAAGTAATGAAACGGGTTCAAATTGCACACGCTTGTTTGGGGGCTTCCGACCTCATTCTCTATGTCTTCTAGGGACTAGATCTCTAATATAGAGGACTTCTAGTGAGCTAAAGAAACCTTGGCCACTTTCACCCAAATCTACCAAATATTTTTTATTCTTATGAGCATGGGTTGCATCCTCTAATACAATAACAAAACAATACAATTGCTTGTATTATGTATACTTTGTTGTTTCAAACTATTAATGCATTTTACAACAAAACTTAAAGAACACTTCAAGTTATAATTGTATGTTCCACATTTGTAAATTGGCACATATAGAAAAACTGATAATTGATGCGGAAAAACAAGAAATATGTTGAAAACATATATGAATAAGTCTATGAGGTTTACATAAGTATATATATCATATATCATGATAATCACATTTAAAATAAATTAAAAATAAAAATATTCCGCATATTACACCAATATTTTTGGTAACTAATGTAAAAATGTCACAATTAACTACTTCTAGACTAGTCAATGAATTCTGGACAAAACATGTGGGTAATAACATCGGGGGATCCTCTGATGGTTGTATTACTTGTATAGATCTTCTAATGTTTTGTATTATCTCTTGATGACCAGTTTTTTTTCTCTCAAAGACCATTATTAATTTTGGACTTTCTAAAGTCTAAAAGTAGTTAAATCTGTCATAAAATTGAAAGTTTAGGGTTTAGGGTTTAGCATATAGAGTGCATATTTAAATGTGTGAAAGAATAATTTGAATTACCTTTCTTTGAATACATTATTGCAACATAGGATGCTTATAGCATTAAATAGCAATCCTAGGAAGTGAATATCTACTTTTTAGAATTAATTTTATTTGTATTTCAGTACAAGCGGATAGCTATGCAAACGAGCAAGTAGTCAGTTGTCGGACAGCTAGACGAGTAGTCAACAGTTGGTCAGGATGGACGGGTGTTAAATTTTTTTTTTAAATGGGCTTTTGCAATCTACTGTCCGAAGTGGCTGGGTAGGACCAACCGCCCAAAATAAAATGCAAGAAAAGTAGATGTTCAGACCTCATTTTAGCATAGTAAAATATCTTTTTTGAAAAACTTTGAACTTTAAAAAGTTTGGAAATCAAGCAAGGTTTCTTCTCCAAAAACCCGTTTCAAGTTTGGACACTCCACCTAAAAGCTCGCCTAAAAGTTATGGACAAGTCTTTGAAGGGGTGTTTGTAAATGTGAAAAAAAGAGGCGTTCAAAGTTTGCCGTCTAAATTTGGAGTCCACTTCCCAAAGTGCCGTCCAAATTTGGACAGGGCATCTACAATCCGCCTTCCGACGGGCCGTCTGAAGTCCCTATACCGAGGTCTGCTATACAAAGTTGTTAGCCCGTTATAATTTTCTGATGTTGCCATCCGAAGTCCCTGTACCGGGGACCACTATGCGAAGCCGTTCGCCCGTTATAATTTTCCAACGGCGCCCTCTGATGCCAACGTAGAGTGCACTAAGTCTAGTCGTCCAAATGTCCGGACGTCCTAAAAATAGACATGATTTTGCCCTGGACGTTGAAATTCGTCAACCCTGAGTAGATGCCTCTTTATTGAAGCCGGAACTTTAATTCCAAACATAGCAAAAGGAAGCGCAACAATTGCCTGTCTTTGAGATATTATATCAAAATACGGCAATTAACCCAATTGAGTCCAATTCCAGACTTGTTGAGAAAGTGGAAGGTCACGTTGAGGTCCGCAATGCCACATTTGAGGCCCAACGTTGTCGTGCTCAAGAAATTTTCCTTCAACGTGAGAACAGGAAGCACTGTGGGCATGGTCGGACAAAGTAGAAGTGGCAAAGTGGTGTTCTACTAGCTAAGTTTGTTGTTCTAAAATTGTTTGTTCAATTTGAATATTTGCAACTTCCAATGAATTTAGTTACCAAGTGTTGAGCTTTTGCTTTACTTTTTGTCAATTATTTCGAAAGGATTTGACATGTACACTATTTGGTAGCAGTTGTACTAGTAGAAATTTAGCTATAAATGACTTGTCCACAATGATTGTAGTAGTCATTGTTGCAATCATTTAGGACAACAATGATTGCAAAATGTTTGCTATAGTCATTGTAGAGAAGTCATTTAGGACATTGTTTTCTATTAGTGTTGTAGGTATATTTGTTCATTTTCCTTTCCAATTGATTTCTTTTCAATTACCTTGAGGAAAATATTCCAAGAGCTTTAAGTCTTTATTTTAAGGTTACAAGGTGGTCCAACTTACAAACATGCAACAGTTTGTGTTGGCCTTTAATGAGGCTTGAAATTTGAATTTGTAATTTGCAATTATGTCTAGGTTCATTACGGTCTAAAGCCCTCAATCAACAAGATTCACTTTACTCCAAATAAGGTCTCTTTGATCACTCAAGTATTTGCTTGTAAAATGTTTTGTCTTCACACTTGGAATAATTTATTTTTGGTACAAATGCAATTGAATGTGCAAGCTTTGGTTTAGTCAAGAATTGACAAATGTGTACCTAGAAGAATTGTGTATCTTGAATTTTTTGCATTGATAGGAGGCTAGTGGAGGTGCTTCAAGCGAGTCTAGAAGATTCCTTGGATAAATATAACTTGTTCTAACGCTTCTTCATTGCCACAAGACGATAGGGGTGAAATCAACCAGTGCAAGGGGGAAGAGGTTAGTAGAGGCAAAAACTATAGGAGTGAAGGCGGACAAGTAGATGAATGACCTAAATAATGATAGAGTGTTCGAAGGTCATGTGTAAGAAAAGGGACAAAAAGGGAAGATGTTTAGTGCCAAAGAAGAGAAACAATTAACTCAAAGTGTGTTGAAGATCTCACCTGACCCAATCATTCATAGGGAATGGACACAAGGATAGTGCATTTTGGGATCGCATCTTCAAACATTAGAATGAGTATAAATTGTTTCAATCTTGCTCCACTCAATTATTGGAGTCTAAGTGAAGGAAAAAAATCCACGATGTATCAAAGAAGTTTACTGCGTGATAGTTGTAAAAGAGACAATTGCGTGAGCAAAAGCAACGACTACAAAAACAATGGCTCATGCCACATTGAAATAAACACAAATCATAGCAGATGCAAACTTGTTGATGTTTATGCCACATGCCACAAATAGTGTCATATCAGAATGTGTTGTGAGATACTTGCAATTATGACAATAAGAGGAGTTGGAGAAATTGGAGGAGCGTTTGGTAGAGTCACGTGCATGAAAAGAAAAACAACAGCCACTTCCTGCTCCCATTCCGATGAAAACTGTTGATGTCTCGTGCCACAGAGTGGCGGACACCAAAAGAACTCCTATACAAAGGCAAGGATTTTGAGGTTCAACATGCTTGATAGAAGACAACGATAGACATGATGGGAGAAGAAGAAAGAAGATGTTGATTGGATGTTTCATATTTAAGGACTTTGAAATTTCAATCAACATATTGCCTGCAAGTCTTTCTTTCTTTCTAACATGATTGTCTATTTTTTTGGTTGGCCACTTCAATATGCTTAGCAACTTCATTTTCTATTGCTTTAGTTTGTGTAGTGGTCTTCTTACAACCTGATTAAATTTTTTTGTGGTGGAGGCTTCCTTGTTTAATGATTCTTTTATTCCTGTCATTAGGTACTAGTTAGCCATATTCTTCTTTAATAGTAGGGATTGAAGAGGCGAATGGATAGAAGAACTAAAGCCGACCATGTGCAGGACTGACTCAAGACTTGGCACATGACTTGGGGAATTCCATGAGAGGTTCCCCCCCAAAGTCTCGTTTTTTTCTGATCTCCAGAGGATCTTTTTCCGAGTGGTCAATCGCCAAAAGTCACGACGGGAAATTCATATAAATTATCCAAGCTGCGGTAAAATCTCACTAAAAATTAGATTAGCTTTTCTTTTATGTTAATAACGCACCCCGACAAATTTCACAATGTTCCGATAGCGGGAGGTAGTTGAATCATCAACATCCCCCAATTATTAATTACGGCAAGATCTTCGAGGAGTTGACCGGCATCCTGGGAGCGCACAAAGTGGGATCAAAGACTTCAAGGAATCTTTTCTTACTCCCTAGGACCTTCCCGACAACCCTAGCTAGTTACCCAAGTCAGAAGAGGTAAACTCCAAAAGTTAGGTTTTTACCCTTTTACTGGTTTCAGTTGGCGCTAGTTACCAATGGTTTTTTCGTGATGAGAACATGGACAAGCGGTCTTGTAGAATAAAAATGGCCTTCAGAAGCCATTGGCAAAATTTGTTTGCGATTTGGAGTTAAACTTCAAAAGATAGACTTTAGGACCAGCGTAAATCCAAAATTAGGTGAAAATCTCAATAAATAAGGATGAAAATCCGGAAGGATGAGGTTACTAGTAGTAAGTTAAGGGAGGGAGTGGGTCCTTGGGAACCTATAAAAGGGGGACCTTCTCCCTCCCAAAACACCCCCAATACTTGTTTTGGATCTACGGGTCCAAACTATCTTTGTTGTTTTGGCATTTTGGCCAAAACTCTCTACGGTGTTTTTGGAGCACTTTTGGCTCCAATTGTTGTTCTATTTGTGGTTTTGAAGGTTCGTGGGGGTCCTTCTTTAGTCCTTGTAATCCTTGTGTCCTTGTAATCTTGTGTCTTTGTGTCATTGTGACCTTGTGCCTTTGTATCTTTATTTTCTTGTGTCTTTGTGTCCTTGTTACTATTCAAGTGACGTTGATAGTCCTTTTTTTCTTCTTTTCGGTGTCTTGTACTAACACTAGAGCAACTTTCCACTGTACCTTGCGATGTCGATCTAGAGGACCTCTAGTTTCATGCTTTCCTCGTTGTACTAACTTTCCTTCCACTAACCACGGGTTCTTCCCGTCTTTGTTACTAACCCAAGGTTTTCATGCCACATTGAGTTTAGTCCATCCGTCTTTATTAGGAAAAGAGTTGGGTGGTTCCCTTTGAAGTGACTAAAACCCTACCTTTCCTTGAGCAATTTAGTCCTAAATTGTGTATTAAAGGTCCATCCAACAGCAAAGCTTTGAACCCTTAAGGGCAAGCAGTCCTAAATTTGGTATTAAAACCAAATCAATGGCAAAGCCTTGAACTTCCTTCGCGGTTAACTCCAAAGTTTAGTTTCCAAATACGTTGGAAATTAGTCAAAGTTAAGCATCCAAAATAGAGTCATTCAAAACTGTTAGGAGTCATGCTTGGCTATTCCCCAAATTATAATGGTTGATGGGCGGAAAGCCACTTATGTGTGGGTAAAAGGGTTGTTAAATTACGAGAGTGCCAGCTAGCCCGAGCGGCCAGTAGTCCGAGCCAGCAGCTTGAGCACCAACAGTTGGAGGGGAGTAGGGGCTAACAGTTCGGGGAGGGGATGTCGGGGTCCAGCAGTTGGGGGTCCAGTGGTCCAGCAGCTCGGGAGGAGTCAGGGTCTAGCAGTTCGGAAGTTCAGTGGTCCATCATTTTAGGGGGAGTCGGGGTCCAGTAGTTAAAGGGTCTCAGGGGGTGTAGAATTAGTATGGAGAAGGGAAAAAATTAGAATAGAGTTAGTAGAAGTAGCATAGAAATAGAGAAAGGTTAGAGTAGAGTTAGTAGAAGTAGCATAGAAATAGGGGAAGGTTAGAGTAGAGTTAGTAGAAATAGCATAGAAGTAAGGAAAAATCTGCCTCAACACCAAGAAAAGCATAATTGGAAGCAAGGGACCTCTTCATCCTAACTTCACCACTCTCTCCACCACCACACACCACCATCTCCAAAAATAAGAAGGGGGAAGGGAGAGAAAGCTTAGGTAGGGGGGGAGCACCATAGTGAAGGATAGGGAGGGAATCCCCTCCACCATTAGGGTAAGCTGACGCGTAAGTGGTAGTTAGGCCACATTTTGACTTTTTAAGTAGGTAGGTAGCATCTCAACCACACCCCATTAAGGGAACACGATTATTAAGGCAAAAGAAAGAATTGAGAAAGAAGGTGAGAAAAAGACGTACAAATCTTTCATGATTATAAAGGACGCTTTGGCCAACAAGTGGAGGCCCCCTTGTGACTTGCGATGGGGGAAAGGGGAGATTTGACAAACTTGATCATGGACCTTCAAGTTGGATAAAGGTCCTAACTTTTCCTCTTTAAAACTAAATTGTTAGGGGTTAAGACCATAGGAAGTCCGAGAGCTAGGTTCCATTAGGACCCCAAGTCAGGTCAAAGTTGCATAGATAGGCTTAGAGTAGATCCCAAGAGGTTTCCAAAAACATAAGACACGTAGGAATCGGAGTTAGGATGCCCAAGATATTAATGGATGAAATTTAGAGCCCAAAATGGATGAAACTTGGAAGAATTCATCCAACCAAGTTGAAACTTAGGATATAGCTAGAACATAGGAAGCCAGATCCGTAGGTCAAATTCTGCTTTCAATTGGAACTAGGAGCCCATAGGAAACTATGGATAAAGTTTGATAGCCTTGTGACCAAAACTTCATCCGCTCGTAGCGGTTCATTAGAAAGTCCAAATTGAACGAGTCTTAGGTTTTTTAAAATGGCATGAGATAATCTTTCACCTTAGAATGATAGAATAGACTGTAGAAATAGGAAATATAAAACCATAACATAGCATGATAGTCGGTTTGGGAATCACCCAAACCATAGTTAGAGAGACCCAATTAGGAAATTAGCAAAAAAGATTCATTGCTTGGAAGGCACAATGGATTGACGCTTAGACACCCACTAGAGTAGAAAACTATCATAGGACTAGAACCTGGTTGTGTTCACTGATTTACCAAAGGAGGGTAAATAAGCGCCCACAAGCGCTAATGTGGCTGCCACTTGTCTTCAATTTTTCCATAAAATTCAGACACCATGTTTTTGTGATGTTATAGTCTAAACAAGGGACATTACTATTGATTTCCTTGTGTTTTTGCCTTGTCAAATTTGACGGATTTTCCTAAACATTCACAATAGACATGTACTACAACAAAAGCAGTGTTTTATGACTGCAAAAAACGACTGCAGTCAGTCGTAAAATCAAAAAATATGATTGGCGCAGAAATCACTGTAGATGAATCGGAATATGATTGCAGCAGTCGTTTAGAAACAGTTGCTTCAGACATCAGTCATATTGGCAGTCATATAAGTTGAGGGATATAAATACCCATAATTAGCCATAGTATGCCAACAAGGCGTATATTTTTACTTTCTTTGACTTTTTCTTTAGCTGCTCGGGTAAATGAAAAAATCCTACGTGAAATATGATTGCGTTGAATCATATTTTTTGATAACATGGAATATGATTGCTCAGTCATATTTTGTGGAATATGATTGCGTTGAGTCATATTTTTTGATGACGTGGAATATGACTGTTCAATCATATTTTGTGGAATATGACTGCATTGAGTCATATTTTTTGATGATGTGGAATATAACTGAGTTGAGTTATATTTTTTGGTGACGTGGAATATGATTGTGGTTAGTCATATTTTGTGGAATATGACTGAGTTGAGTTATATTTTTTGATGACGTGGAATATGACTGTGGTTAGTCATATTTTGTGGAATATGATTGTGGTTAGCCATATTTTGTGGAATATGACTGTGGTTAGTCATATTTTGTGGAATATGACTATGGTTAGTCATATTTTGTGGAATATGACTGCGTTGAGTCATATTTTGCAGTCATGTGAAATATAATTGCGGTGAGTCATATTTTGCAGTCATGTGAAATATAATTGCGGTGAGTCATATTTTGCAGTCATGTGGAATATAATTGCGATGAGTCATATTTTGCAGTCATGTAGAATATGATTGCGATGAGTCATATTTTGCAGTCATGTGGAATATGACTGCGGTGAATCATATTTTGTAGTCATGTGGAATATAACTACGGTGAGTCATATTTTTTAATGATTTGTAAAACGACTCTTCTCAATCATATTTTTCAGTCATATTGAGAGCACCTAGTCATTTTTTGAAAATTATTATAATCATTTTGTAACTACAAGTAGTCATTTTTGTATGGATATGTATTTTGAACTATGAATTAAACAAATCATACAACGATTGTAGGATACCTAAGCATATTTGCAATCATACATTAAAATGATTTAACAATTGAATAAAAGATTTCATGTAGTTAAAAACAAATACATATGATTTTAAAGATATACAAGAAACAATTATATTGGAGAGGGAATATGTAAAAAGGAATGTGACTCCTTTCAATGACATTTATAATTTATTAGTCACAAATACAAAATATGTATATCACAATGAATTATTTACACAAGTCAATAAAAATATATTTCTTACAATAATATAAAGTGAGTTGTAAGTAGCCTCCAACGACTTTGTTCCAATTTTGTTGCCTGCATATACAATTAAAGAAATAGGAGATTAATATTTAATGAACATACAACAAAGCTCAATCTTCAAAATTTTACAACAATAAAAAATATGTAATACAAATTTAGGGTAAGAAGAAAAAAAATGGTGATGCAAGGAACAAGAAGAAAAAAGGCAACAAGTGCTAAAAGATAACAAATACAAGTTAAGATGCACAAGAAACAAGAAGGAACAACTACTAAGAGGTAACAAGAAACAACAAAAAAGAGTTAAGATGCAACAAAAAGAAACAAGAAACAAAAAGAGAGAACAAAAAGTAAGAAAGAAGAAAGAAGAAGAAGAAGAAGAAAGAAGAAAGATGCAAGAAGAAAAAAACAAGAAGCAAGAGTGAAGATGCAACAAAAGACAACAACTCTAAGAAGTAAGAGTAACTCAAGATGACAAGATGTAACAAAAGACAACAACTAAGAAGCAAGAGTGAATTCAAGATGCAACAAAACACAACAACTAAGAAACAAGAGTGAACTCAAGATGCAACAAAACACAACAATTAAGAAACAAGAGTAAACTTAATAATGCAACAAAATACAGCAATTAAGAAACAAGAGTAAACTTAATAATGCAACAAAACACAACACCTAAGAAATAAGAGTGAACTCAAAGAGACAAGAGACAAGAGACAACAAAAGGTAAGGAAGAAGAGTCAAAAGAAGTAGTGGCTAGGGTTTCAAAACCCTAAAAAGTGGTGGCTAGAGTTTCAAAACCCTTAAAAAGTGCTGATTAGATTTCAAAATTTTAAACAATGGCTTGTCTATATTTTTTTTGATTGCACATGTTTTTTTTAGGTTGCTCAAAAACAAAAAAATATTACTACCATGAAAATATGACTAATAATATAACTCAATGTTCTCAAACGAGTTCCCTACCGTTCCCTATGAAATACTTTGGTGTTCCCAACGGACGTATAATATACGCCCGTGAAGTACAAGGCCCCAAAACGACTAGCAGTCATATTTTGCAGTCATATTTCTCCCCAAGGTATTGACCTTCAAGAATATGACTGCAAGTAGTTGCCAGTCATCCTCAATCATATTTTTGTAGTCATAAAACACCACCGTTGTTGTAGTGATGCCTGACATCCAACTAAACATCTGCCTGCGTTTCTATACTCATCACAAGAAACATGCCTTCCTTCTAGTGGTTGCAGTTGCAATTGAACCCTCACCTACACATTTCAACAATTTGTCCTGCACAGAGCAACCCTCATGTGCAATGGTATTGTAACACCTTCAGGCTTCTTTGTCGAACGTCATCAGAAAGTAGTAGTAGATAATTGTTGTGGTCACAATCTCTAGTACATAACATTGCAATAGACTTAGAGTACTACAAGGATACACAAAAAAAAAGTACTGGAAATATAGGTATGGATGTGAATGTATGATGATATGTACTTCAATTATCACATTTTTATAAGCATACTTCTATTATCATATTTTGGAGCATGTACATTTTCAGTTTTGAGCTGTAGATCCCTTCAAAGACCACAAATGCTCAACAAAGTCTCCCCATATTCTGTAGTATATATCTTGGTTTTCAATTTGCACAATTTCCATGACCAAATGCTCGTAAGAGAGATCTTAATGTAGTGGCACACCTGCATCTAAAGAAAAATCTAAACCAACTTCTTTCTCATCCTCTAAAATCATGTTGTGTAGAATGCAACATGCAAACATGATATCTGAGATGTAATCAAGGCTCTATTGCCTATAGGGATTTTGGATGATGAAAAATTGTGCTTGTAAAACTACGAAACACTTTTCTACATTTTTGCATGCGCTCTTTTTTTTTCCGCAAAGTGACATTGCTTCTCATCATCAAAAACGTGTATTGTTTGCACAAAACACAACCACTATAGGTAAATACCATCCGTTAGAGCAAGTAATAACAATTGTAAAGTACACCATTGACAACAAATTCCATGTCATGGGTTGCCCCCGTTAGCATATTGTGAACAAGGGGGCTTCGGTCCAACACATTGAGATCATTATTTGCAACTGGTAGACTGAAAAAACATGCCAAATATAGAGTCCCTAATTGGCAATGACCTCTAATATAATAGACTTTTTGTCATCTTTGTTACCATAATCCCCTTGCCATGCCACTAGATGCTTTTTCTAGTTGTAATGCATGTAGTTGATGGAAGCAAACTTTTCTAACCAACCTTGTGCAATATTTATGGCCAATTATTTTTCAAAATTAGTTGTTGTTGGTTGTCTCAAGTATTGCTCATTGAAATTTCCATGCATGGCAATACAAAAGAGCTTCATGGCTACCATAGTTGTGGATTCAACAATCCTACAATATTCATCTGCAGTGTACTGTAATGATACGCCATCATAGTGATCATACGAATTGTTGCAGTGCATTTTTTAATAGAAGATATAGCCCCAATTTTCCAGCAACATGTGGCTTTTGTATAGAATAGCTATCTCAATCATAAACCTGTTCCATGATGGATAAAAATAGCGACCTTCACATTTTGAAACGACAATGAAATTGCATAGATCTATAAACGAGGTTCGCAAAATAATTAGCAAACATTCGCTTGTGTCCCTCCAACTTATCTCTCTCTCTACATTCCCTTGTCATCCAAGTCTAAAGCCTCTAGCTTGTACCTCTAGCTTGACAATGACATCATCACTGACCTGATTCAAAAATTTGTTGAAAATCATATCCTAACCTCACTCACCATGTGTCCATATTTTCCCACTAGTTCAGGCAACATGTTTAGTTCTACAAATCTTATCGTTCCAACCTTTCTAATTCATCAATAGTAATTGAAAAGTACTCTCAGAATTAACCTTCCTCACTCATCTATAGGAATTCAAAAGCACTTTGAAAAATAACCTTCTCTCCTCAAGCACAATACTTCAATGCACTTTCACAAAAAGACTTTTTTCACTCATCACCAACACTCTTAAAAATAGAAATGCCAAGAGATGAGCTTTTGGTCCTCTTACTTACACCTTCATTCAGGGAAAAATGAAACCTACGAGATGAAGTAATCCCCCTACAAGACCCTAGACTAGGCGGCAAACGTCATGACATGACATCTAACTTTTGAGATGTGTCGTGGCATCAAATTGCATCAGACACTAAGTATTTGGCACCTTTCTTTGGTGAGCCAATTGTGGGGATGCTCTTGGCAATTTGCAAAACAAAAAGCCAAGTTACATGGCCCTTAGTTACTCTTTAAAATTTTGGAGGCAAGGGACCATTTAGAAGCATTTAATTTTCTTGCTTGTATTACATAAGTAGGACATTAAAGGTGTCTTATGAAGTTTGTCATGCAAGTGAATTGACCTTCTCATTTTCCCAACTAAGGCATAAGGTAAAAAATGTCCCCTATTTTGAAGTTGGTTAATTTTGTATTTGTTCACCTCTTCTAGCTAATTTGTGGTCTTTCATTCAAAATATGAATTCAAAATTTTTAAATTTTATCATGGGTGGCAAACAAAAAGTCCGAAGTTTTCTCCATGTATAAAACACAAAATAAATATCATTAAATGGAGGGGTCAATTCAACCAAAGAACAAACTTCATAAGAGGTCTTTAATGTCTTATATTGTATAATTTCATCCATCCATCCACCAATGCCAATTTGTGGATTAAAAAAGGTAATTAAGGCACTTCCTTATGGTTGGTGACTAGTTGATCTGGGATCCATAAAAGAACATCCATATATTATCATCTTCTCACCAAACATTTAGCCAATGGTCACTTAATATCTAAATCAATGTAGTTAAATTAAAAAGATCCTATAGTAATATCTTCTTGAGATATTTGAGTCGAAATGTGTTATGAGGGCAATAAGTCATGAGGTCACTTTTTCTACTATTTAGCTTATATTTTTTTCTTTCTTTATTATCCATTTTGAATTACATGCCAAATAAACTTACTAAAGATGAATTTTTTCTTTTTTGTGATCTTTTCCTTGCTAGAAGACTTGATCTAAGGTATGAAATCTGAAAAACAAAACAATAATAATAATAATAATAATAATAAATAATTAAATCAAAATCAAAATTTTAAAAAATGTGTGTTTGTGTAGGTAAAAACTACAATCCTAGCTCAATATAAAAAAAAATCTACAACTTGAGTAATAAGAAGCAAGTCTACAGTTATTGAATCCAAACTAATATACACATAATACAAGCCTCTTATACTTGAGTCCTTTCCAATTGCATCCTCTATCTACATCTCTTCAACATTTTAGGCCACAAATCTAGGACAAGTGTATAAGGGACACAATTGAAAGAAGGGCCATAATGAGTGGAAATGAGATATATGTACTATAATCATCTATATTAAGATAGAATCATCAATATTTGGACCAAAAAATGACATTTAAACCTAAATGATGATGACACGAGATGTACACAAGTAGATAATGAGAGTCTAAGAGATCCTCATGTTAATTTTTGGTACACTAACAAATAACACTTTAAAATTTCATAACTTAATCATATGGTGTCAAACAAAGCATGTTAAAGTACATTGAAATCTTCTATAATTTTCCAATAAAATTTGATAGAAATAATTTTTATTTTATAATAATATATATGGTCAATTGCTTTTAGTATCGATTATAATGTGCACTTATATATATATATATATATTTGCCATCCTACATGTGCAATCATCTAAAATCTACTTTACTAACTAACTAGAATATAAATAAATAAACCTACTACTTTAGATAATTTAAAGTCTCCTTTCTAACTAAGATATATAGACCTGGTGAGGCACCTTTGGCCTTGTCTCAATGGCTTTGACTTTAGCCGCCTAGTAAAGTGCTCATGAGTTCACAGACATTGACGTGGTAATTACAACTATGGTCCACCAAGCTATAATGAGGGCAAATGGCCTCATCTTCATATGTGAACCCAAAAAAATTTCAAGCCTTTAAAAGTACATGTTGATTCTTTGTAGGGTTTATTTTATAAAGAAAGAATGGAATTCACCAATCCTCTTATTCCGTGAGACTTAGATAGTTGAACCATTCCCAACAGACTCTTCGTTTATACCTATCTTTCATACCGGAGTTCTTCTTCTACTCCTTGTGTCACTCTTCTTGCTTTCCCGGAGTCCATCCTAAGCCCTACACTTAACCTACCTACACCAATCATTGCACAAAATGGTGAGTGTTTATTCTCTCCTGAATCTAGAAAGGCCAAGTTGACCTGTGCACTGATTCCAATACGCGGTTGAGACCCGGAAGCTGTCCCCGTGAGCTGGATCTAGCCTGGAATTCTTCGCGGCACCGAATAAATTATTGATAACCGTGACCGATACCCGTCCCCATTGATGGGACAGAGGGAAGTTAGGGCGGGGAGGGGGGGTCGGTCGCGTGGTCTCTGAGTAGGCCTTGCTTGCTTCGTTTCCCTTCACTTCACAGATCCCAGATCTGGCCGCAAGAGTTCTCTCATTTGCGCTTCCCTTCTGCTCTGTCCACGGGCGGGGCCCCGCAGTCTTGCGCAAGTCGCCCAGATCTGCGATTGCCTGCAGGTACTTAGGTGCAAGCCCCGCCGCCGCGCTGCCGGGATCCGTTTTCAGACGCCTTCTTCGGGCGATTTGCAACCCCTGGTGGACTGGATTGGTAAGTCTTCTGTTCTCCGCATTTGTTCTTTTGGTAGTAGCGTTTGAGCTCAGTCTTAGTGGTTTCGGAATGCGATGTTTGAGCCGAATTGGCCTTGGGGTGGCATTTGGGGTGGTGGCATTTCCTGTTGTTACTTGCGAAGTGATTCGCTAGATCTGCTTTTTTTTTGGCAGGGAGCGAGGGCATTGTAGGCGCCAATGGCGATACCCAGAGGCAACCGGCCTGGGGACAGGCAGGGTCCTTCCTCTACCCTCATCATCTTAGGCTCCGTGCTGGTCGGGACTCTCTTGGTCGCAGTGTGGGTGATGAGCAGCCCCGCTGCAATTCCCGAAGATGGCACGTCGGTCCGGACCACAGAAGGGCCCGTGGAGCTTCCTGACCGCACCCCTAGTGAAGTCCCCGACAATACGGAGAAAGAGTCCCTTGCGGAGGACACTCCCAGTGATGTCAAGGAGAAGGAGTCTCCTGCGGAGGAGACTCCTAGTGATGTGGTAGACACCACGGAGAAAGAGACGCCGGCGGAGGAGACTCCTGCCACGGAAGAAGACCCTGAGCCAACGACAACTACAGAGCCCGAGACGGAGGAGCGGAACGCGACGAAGTTTGAGACACAGGTGCAGGAATCGAACGAAGAAAGGGGCACGACAGAGACTCCTGCGTTGCGGGAAACCGTGGATGAGGTGACCGAATGGAAGCTGTGCAGCTTTGAGGGCGCGCAAGATTACATTCCTTGCCTCGACAACAAGGATGCTGTCAAGAAGCTCACCACGACTGCGCACTATGAGCACAGGGAGAGGCATTGCCCGACCGAAGAGGAGCTTCCGAAGTGTCTGCTGCCGTTGCCTGCGGGATACAAAGTGCCAGTGAAGTGGCCGGCCAGCAGAGACGCGGTATGGGATGCTACTCCCCTCAATGCCTTGGTCAATATCAGCGTTCTTGATGATTCGTTGATATTGCATCAGTATTGATAAGGTTAAATTTTGGTGGGAGGATCGGATCTGAACGCTTCCGTAGGGTGTTACAACAAATATGACCAATGTTTTGATATTCAACTGGACAAGTGTCTACTAACTAGACTGTTATAGATCTGCAGATTCTAGATGGGCTTCTGGAAGGTTTTGTCATTCGAACGAGGATTGCGACCTGAGATTTCTTGTTTCTGTTTTGGCGTTTTTCAGGTTTGGTTTAGCAACGTCCCACATACCGAACTGGCTTCGTATAAGTCTGATCAGAACTGGGTTAAAGTGTCTGGTGATAAGCAGAAGCTCATATTTCCAGGGGGTGGCACACAGTTTAAGACAGAGGGTGGAGCCTTGCATTACATAGAGTACATCCAGAAGGTATCAACGTTTACCGCAGTTCATGATTTGAGGATCTGTTGACGTTCGATTGGTGAATCTCATAGCGTGTTGAAGTTGTACTATATAGTGGGTACTTCGTGAGGGTTGCAGGAATGTGAATGTTCCAGGTTATTCTTCCTTGCTTAGGCTTTGGGTTCATAGCAAGTGGTTTTAACCTGTTTACCATCTTCGTATATCAGGTCGTCCCTGAAATATCATGGGGAAAACACATTCGAGTTGTTCTGGATGTGGGCTGCGGCGTTGCCAGCTTTGGAGGGTATCTGTTTGAGAAGAATGTGCTTACTATGTCGTTGGCCCCGAAGGACGAACATGAAGCTCAAATTCAGTTTGCTTTGGAGAGAGGGATTCCCGCTATTTCTGGTGTGATGGGCACGCAACGACTCATCTTTCCGAGCAATGTTTACGATGTCGTGCATTGTGCCAGGTGTCGTGTTCCATGGGAGAAGGAAGGTGATTATTTTTCTGCCTCATTATATTCGCAATATGCCTTGGAAACTGATTATTAGTATGTAATCTACTAGTCGTTTCTTCATGTGACACTCAGTGCAGATCAAATGTTAGAGAGTATCTCATATTGCAACATTTGTTGACCAATTTGGGGTGTGATGTGGATCTTAAAGTGTTCTTCGAGCTTTGTAAACTGCCGAACCATTTCGTATTTTGTTACTGACTGGAGTTCGTGACAGGTGGAATGCTTATGCTCGAGTTGAACCGACTTTTAAGGCCAGGCGGATTCTTCGTGTGGTCTGCAACACCTGTGTATTGGGATAATGAGGAGGATGTAAAAATCTGGGAAGGTTTGATATTCTGCAGTCACATACATTTTAATGCTTCTTGCTTCATTTCAATTCTTTTGATATTTGTTTGTATCTGTTGTACTCAGAAGCAGGGTAAGTATGTGGGATCAATGTTTTTGTACAATTCGCCAAACCATATTATTTTACTGAACTGATCGTTGTTGTACAATAAATGCAGATACGTCCGCCCTCCTGAAAAAAATGCAATGGAAGATGCTGACTAGGTCAACCGATCCGGATACCAAAGTTGGGGTTGCCATTTTCCAGAAACCAAGTGATAACACTCTTTATGACCAGCGTGAGGATCCTCTTCCACCGTTCTGTGAGTCGGACGACAAGCCAGATGCAGCTTGGTACTACACTCTCCATCAATCTCATTGAACTGCATAAAGGATTTTTAATGAAGGTTGCGTAGGCACAATATCTGGTCATCAAGCTGGGTTATGCTTTTTCTAAGTAGATGTTTGTGGGGTGTTTTGTGGGCAGGTATGTGCCTATGAAGGCGTGCATGCACAAGATTCCTACCGGAGAAGGTGAACGTGCCACCACTTGGCCGCCGGAATGGCCCATCCGGGTGGAATCAACGCCATCCTGGTTGAATTCTACTGAGAAGGGCAAACCAGCTGCTAAGGACTTTCAATCAGACGCAGCTCACTGGAAGCTTGCAGTATCGAAGTCGTATATTCAAGGGTCATATATTGATTGGAACTCCGTCCGAAAGGTGATGGATATGAACGCTGGTTACGGAGGGTACGCACTTTCACACCTTTTTAAAAGAAATATGTTTAAAGGGGTTTATAATACGTAAATCAAAAGGGAACGTTTACTTTAATGCTTGTTGTCTCACACCAGGGGGAGGAGAGACTAAGCCATGGTTCGAAAGTTAAGGTGCATATGAAAATGAGAATTGTGTGGAAAGCAATAGTGGATGTTGGAATAGTGACATTTTAAGATTGTCCAATACCGAGGAGTGTATTGGAGATTATATTGAAATAGACTTTAAACCTATACATATCTATTTGGGGTATAGACACTCGCAATTACCCGCTTACTTTGCGTGTACGTGATACAGATGAATTTTTGTCAAATGTACCTTCTAACGGTTCCCGATGTTCAATATCCAGGCTTGCGGCTGCGCTGGCGAGCTACCCACTGTGGGTGATGAACATTGTGCCAGTTACTGAGCCAGACACACTGCCCATTATCTTTGACCGTGGATTAATAGGAATGTACCATGATTGGTGCGAACCCCACAGCACTTATCCTCGGTCATACGACGTTATGCACAGTAATCACTTGCTGAGTACGCTCACAAAGAGGTACCCATTATGTTTCACTTAATCATCCTTTACTGCTCATCATTCTCCTGGTCTACTATGTTCATTGTGCAAACTTTCAGAGGTGTTTTAAATGTAAATTTTTTTAATCTTCAATTTGTGGATGGTGCAGATGCAAGACTGAAACCGTTCTTATGGAGATGGATCGCATTTTGAGGCCAGATGGGTGGGCTATTTTCCGGGACAGTGCGGACGCGATGATCAAAGTAGAAGCTATTGTGAAATCCCTGCACTGGGATATCGTCCTCTCGTCTGCAGAGGGCGACTCTAGGCTCCTTGTTGCGCAGAAGAAGTTCTGGCGACCTGATACTTCTTTGTAAATTGCCTATGGTATGCTAATACCCCAATTCTGAAATATTGCTAGTGTAGAGAGTTCTTCCTAGTCAAAGATGACTATTCATCCGCAATATACGGTACTGTGGAAGTGCGATTTACGACATTTGTAGTTTTGCAGACGGGAGCAGGTGTAGGATGAACATCTCGTTATTGAATTTACTGCAGTTGCGTCTTGTTGCCATTTGAAAGAGGATTCCATTGCATCTTACCATCTATTTTTTTTTATACTGTCTGAATAAACTATGGATTTTCAATTTGCTGATAATATGTTACCCCAGACTCGGCATTAAAAACGTTTACATTTTGGCAAGAATCTCTAGAGGTTACTTCGCAACCGGTGGAACTTCTTACTACCTGCTACTTTTGTATATATCACGGACATTTATTTGATAAATAACAGTGGTGAAAACAGAATGTGGTGTACGACGAAAATGCAAAGTGAGTATCTATTATTGACCGTGTATGAATGCGGAGACCGAAAAGTGGGCGATGGATGTCATTTCATTCAGAGATCTGAAATGAAGAATGCACTTATTAGTTCAAAAATCATTCTTTGTATCATTTTTGACCAAGTATCTTGTGATAGGTTAACCTTGTACTGTCACATCAAACACTAAGTGTTTGATGTTTGATGAATAACTATAGCTAAGATTGGAAGATGGAAAAAAATGATTCTTTCATCCAATTATTTGTTTGAAAACCTTTTTGAGGACATTTTCAATGAATAGTATTGCGAAGTCCTTCATTATGATCTTATTGACATTTCTAAAGAAGAAGATGAATAATCCATGGATCACCCTTTTAGTATATTTGGGCTATTTCTTGCTATTTATTCTAGATTTGAATTATAGCTCTAACATTGATATTTTTTAAATTCGAAACCAACTTATGAAATGAAGTTTATCCATTGTACTTTTTAAATTCGAAACCAACTTATGAAATGAAGTTTATCCATTGTACTTTTAACTCTAATTGGGACTTTTTTTTTAAAATCTTGAATTTCAACATTTAATAGCAATATAAATTTTGGACCTATGACTATTGTTTATTGATTTTCTAATTATAGAATGATACAATAACTTTGGTTTATACCATGATGTTATATACTACATTATACATTATACATTTATAGTGAAAATTTCAAATTTTTGGAGTGTATTTTGTATTTGAGATGAATTTTTTTCATTTTTTTTCTTGAGAAATTCACAATAATTTCAAATTTTTCCAAAGAAGGTTGAAAATTTTACAATTTATAGCAAACATCCAATTTCACTTTTGAAAATAAATATAAAAATTTTCATTCAAATCTAGTTGGAAATGGTAGCAAACAAAGTAATGGACAATGAGGCTAGAATTCAATGGTCATGGAGGCCCTTCCTTATACAGCTAAAGAAAGGAGTGAAAGTCCTTCACTTTGTATCCTCCATTTTTTCTCTAATTATAAATGAATTTTTTTGGTTATATTTGTCAAAGATGAAATCACTTGTCTTATATTTGGTATAAAAATTTCAAATTCTTTTATGTAAAAATTTCAAATCACGATGAATTTTTGAAAATAAAATTATATTAGATTCATATCAAATACAAATCATGTTCAAAAATCTAAATTTTTTAAAGTAGAATTACATTATTAAATTGTAGAATATTGTTGTATAAAAAAAAATTGTCACTCTATATTAATTTAGAAATATGGTTGTAGATCCTCAACTTCAAACTTTACTAAAATGCTTATTTTAAATGGATTTATCAAAATTTCCAAGTGGAATAGAAGCTTCACAAACTTCATTTTGTTAATTTTGCTCAAAAATATAAAGTTTTAAGAAGAAAAAAAAGTACAAAGTATTGAAATATACATGATAGTGTACCATTTTTTCTATAAACTATCCCATATAAAATCAAGAATTAATTGAAAAATCTTAAACATAACTCAATGACGTGAATATAGCATCAATAAAGTTGCACACAAAATATTTGATAAAAATCATTTGTTTTTCAGTATGCACAAAGTTTGGTTGACCTTCCAAAGGTCACACAACAACCTTGGCGTCCTTCTAAGGTTAGTAAAACATAAGCAAAAATTGCAAAAATTAAACAAGGATTTATGTGCCCAAGGGTTAAATATGAGCGTGTTTGATTAGAGAATTTGATACACTATGACATTGGGAGCCACTAAACTAGTATTATGTGAATTTATTGTTTTGTGTGCTTATTGTATCTTTTCAAGTAGTAAATTTTTTCAAGAGCTTTAACCCCTAAATGTACATAGTGCTTTTGTAGGCTTTAAGGTTAAAGAGTAAAATACAACCTCAAAGGGAGAAGTGGGAGTCTTCCTCACAAATAAGCAAAGAAATTATTCTACATTTGTAACAAGCACGGAATGAAGATCCAAGAAGACCATAAGATCCTTTCTTGCACAAATGTAAGAATATTGTCCCCATTAAGAGTCAAATTACTCAACAATTAGGGCACAAGGTTTGGACATTTATTCATGTCAATATGACAATTTGATCTATACTTTGTAAGAAATTTCCAAATGAGCATGTGAACTTTTTCATACAACCATCCATCTTGTTAGAAGACCTCGAAATCCATATAGTCCATGTGGCAAGATAAGCCACAAAGTAGCATGGTGTTATAGATGATTTTCAATCACTGAAGATTCATTACAAGAAAATAGAGTTTTTTTTATGTCTAAAAAAACAAAACATAGATGTTACCTAAAATTCACGATAATGGACAAGCAAAAAACATCTTGAAATCTCAAAAAACATGGCCAATTTGGCCTTATTTATTTTTTACATCACAAAAAACATAGTCTTCTAAGCTCTCCTAAATGCAACATGTGGATGCCACATCAATGCCACATAGGTGACGAGAGCCATGTAGAATTTTTTCCCATCCAATCCATCTATGATGTGACACCTAACATGGTGGCAAGAAAAGTTATGTTGTAACCAAGAATGATGACATGGCATGCCTAGTCAACACACTTTCATATCATTTGAAAATTTTGATGTTTTTCTATTAGACATCACATTAGACATTTTGTAAAACATCAATTGGTGCATATCCTATCCATAAGGCAAAATCAACAAAAAATAATAATTTAAAAATAATTTAAAAATAAAATAAATAAGCAAAATTATTAAATTCACCAAGAATTAAAGAAAACTTACCATCTACCATCAAGAGAATTTTTGATGGCGAAATGAAGGAATTCCTTCATTTAAAGTTAATGAGAATGAAAGGTAGAGAAGTCCTATTTATATTCATTCTCTGTTCATGGTGAGACAAACGATACGGGATAACTAGAATATGGGAACTTGACCATTGTACATCTTGAAGTTATTTCAAATGTCTAGATGTTGTTTCAAACATGTAGATGTTGTTTTAGACATCTCATTATTGTTTTGACATTGAATTTTGAACACAATTCTTGTTTTACGTATCCCATATGGGTTGTCAATCTTCCTACCACCCCACTTGTATAAATAAATTCTCTTCCATGGTGCACATCCATCCATTGTCCTTTTTCTGCAAAGCATGCATGGTCATGCCAAATAAAACATGAGTGTCAATGATAACATCAACTTGGATTTTATAGTAGCGTGCCCATGTTCTCTGCAATGTCCACGAAAATCTAGCTTGTCAGGTGAGATGTCCTTTGAAATCTTCATGTTTTATTAGACATCATGCATTTGCAATAAAATATAGCCAAAAAATGAATTTTTTATAGTGATTACTTGTAGAAAATCAAGAATCACTACCTAGGAGAGCTAGATAACTACAAGTATCAACCAAGTTTTAAATAATTTGCAATTGTATAAAGGTCAAATTTAACAATTTTAGTAGAAATAGGTCACATTTAATATATAAAGACATACCAAGATATTTGGCTAATTTTGTGATACCAAAAAAATAATTATAAAATTTATTGAGGCACTTTTAGAAAAGAGGTTTGCATCCAAGTCTAAAAGAGTTGACAACTTTAAGGTTCATTAAAAAAAATTGTAATTTGCTTCATATTTTAGTAGTAGTGTGCAAAATCTCATATATTGAGGTAAACATACTTAGAATCACCCAATCCAATTATAACCCTAGTATTAGGCTTGATCATGCTCTCTTGCATTCTAATGTCAGTAGTGAAAACTATAAAGGGTTGCATTATGACTTTTTAGTGTGAAATTGGAATTTAAAAGGTTGAAATTAGATTGAAAAGTCACAGTTTACAACTTCAAGGAACACCATGTGGTTGATACATAAAAAAAGGTTCATTCATGTTACTTTCCGCAATTTGAAGGAATAACACTTTTGGATTACCATTACAACCATATATAGTGAGTCCAAAGAACCACATTAGAATTCAAATGGACAAGAATATTCCCCTAGGGACAACAGTGAGAAGCTACATATTTTTGCTTTAACCACCTATACTGTGTCTTCTAAATGATAGTCACTATAGTTGTTATATAATGTATAGTGAAATGAAGTGGCTCTACGTCACCGACACTGGATTTGCAACAGGGTATGTTCAACATTGATCTTGGGATTCCTAATTTGTGAGCCTGTTTTTTATGTGCTCATGTCATGAGGGTGACGATTATTGCCTGCTACTTTGCAGCCTTAATTTCTGATTTGTGAGCCTGTTTTTTGGTGCTCATGTCACAAGGGTGACGATGTTGGAGTTCTAGTTCGTAACTTTGATTTGGTGCTTACCCTATGTTGCATGTCACGATGCTTGAGAGCTCATTTACCTAATTGGGTTTGGGATTCATCTCTTACAGGATCTTGGGACAATTTGACATAGCAAAGCCACATTCAATCACTGTCTTTGATGTTGGTGCTGCTGGATTCCTGTTCAACCAAGGGTTGTTTGCATCTGTTGGAGTGTGTGATGGTAGCATTCAGGGCCTTGGAATTCTGTGGATGGTAACGAGTTTATGTCGTCACTGTGGATGGTATCCAAGATTAGTTGGTTGCAGTTTCAGAGATTGATAGCATATTGGAATTCCTTTCTGCTAAATTGATTGAAGTCGAAGGACATGGTCGGTTAATGTACTATGTGATCTTCATTGCTCTGTGTGTGCGCTCCAGTGTTTGCCAAAACGGGGAAGCCATTGGGTCTCATCCAGCAACTTGGAACACCCAACATGGGATTTGCAGGAAAGGGACTTGATACCTTGTACTTGCTAAATGACACAAATATCTAGTACATCATGCTAAAGGTATGCACAAGGAATAGTAGTAGCTACTGTTTCAGGGCAGCTGTAAATTTCAAACGTCTGTCATATTTTGCTCTAGCTACTTTGTACTTTGCTTCAACTAAGTTACTTTGATAGTTTGTACTATGAGTCAGACCACCCATACCCAATCACTTAAGCATCTGTGGAACAGATGCTGAGCAGTTGAGTGCGATAGAAATTTTTCCCATGTATGGTTGGACCACCCATACGTAATCACTTAAGCATCTGTGGAACAGATGATGAGCAGTTGGGTGCATTTGAAATTTTTCCCGTATAGGAGATAGAAAATATTGGGATTGCAAAATTTTCAGAATTTTATTTGCAAAACTGAAATTTATGTGAATTTTAGAAGGCAAAAAGTGTTCCAAATGAGTACATGACATCTAGAGTCTTGCAATTCCACTCATAGGGGAGACTAATTACTACTCATGCGTACAAATCTCAAAATAATAAATGTTGTAATACATGGCATTCAGCAATTGGTCCTCACAGCCTCGCATATTGTGCATGTCATTAAAACTAGACTCCCAAACATGGTTCACAAAGAAGTTTTGCCTGGCTGGAAATAGCAGTATCCTACAAGTCATGGACCCATTCCTGGCAGGGGTTTTTTTTCTGGCGATTTGGTGCAAAATTGCACCAAATTTTTTTTCCTAGCACCAAACCATAGGAAATTTTTGGATGAAATCGCCAAAAAATTTCAAGTTCAAGAAAAATCTTGGATGAAATCGCCACATTGTGAATGAAAACAGAATTATAGATACGTAGTAACACATTTTCTATCTAGTACGTGGATGAATGTTGAAACTTGGAGCACCACCGTAACATTTAATATCGCCACTTCGCCACTTCATGAAAAATGAAAAAAAACAAATTGATTCCTGGTTGGTAATGGGTGCTCCTACCATAGGAAGATAGAAAATATTAGGATGGCAAGATTTTCAGATTTTTATTTGCAAAACTGAAATTTCTGTGAATTTCAAAAGGCAAAAAGTATTCCGAACTAGTACACAATATCTAGAATCTTGCAATTATGCTCATAGGGGAGAGTACTTCCTACTCATGCATACAAATTCCAAAATAATAAATGTTGTGATACATGGCATTCAACAATTGTTCTCTTGCATCCTTGCATATTGTGCATGTCATTAAAACTAGACTTCCAAACATGATTCACAAAGACATTTTGCATGGCTAGAAATAGTAATATCCTACTAGTCAAGGACCCATCCCTGGTTGGTAATGGGTGCTTTCACTCTAAAGGTCTAGGAGGAGGGAAATGGTGCATAGTAGAAGGTTTCTTCCATTTTGGGCCCAATGCGTTGTAGGCCTCAAGGCATCTGCAATGCATACTTGGCATACAAGCCCTATAACGGCAAATGGTTGGCCATTCCACGTTGCCATAGAAGTGCTAGTGTATTCTTTGAAAAAAGTGACCCAATGCAAAGCCGGCAATTCCAATGTCAAGTGGACTTTTTTGCATTATAAAAAGAAAGAAAGAAAAGAATCTATATTAAAAAAAATGACTTTTCATGGAAACAAGGGAAGGTTGAATTGATTGGCATCCATAACAATGCAGAAAAGGGTTGACAATAATATTAATTCTATTGTGAGCCAACTTGCATGCCCTTCACATTTTGCAAATTTGCCGATCCTAGGGGGGCGCATACCTAGGCGATGGAAGTAGAGTTGGCTCACAACCCCCCCCGTAACGGTTGCATTGAAGTGCAATTTTAATTACAAACCACAAACCACTCGGCATAGTGCCGATACCATCACTATAGTAAGGTGCATTGTAAATGCTTTTACTGATGAAGGACCCCTATCAGATTTACCATGCAAAGATCCTCGGAGACCCTCTTAAATAACAGACCTTACGTTGTAGAAAGGAGAGATGCTTGTGATAAAACCCTAAGACCGCACAATCTCCGATTTACTAAAAAATTGCAAAAATAGGATCTCCTAGGGGGGTAATTCCAATGACCTTGACTTTTATAAATACACTGGAATCATCTTCACTTTGAATTGAACTTCATCACCTTCAATATCCTACAAAACCTACATGTTGCTCCAATAATGTCAACATCTACATGACCTTGTTCAAAAGTTGGAAGTTCACTCATAGTGTGAGTCTTATAGGTGTATATAGGTAGTTACTAGCTCTTTTGAGGTGATAGTAGTGACAAACCATGTCAAAAACAATAAAAATCATACATGATTTATTAGAAGCTAGGATACACATGTCAATTTTCTATTGGTTGTAAAAATTTTACACAAATTTTGAAAAGGGTGTATACCCACTCAATTCTAAACCCTAATCTCTTCAACAACCTTGCTTCAATCTCATGTCTCTTTTCTCCTCTTTGTCCCCTTCTGCTTCTTTTCTACAACATTTGAAAAATAATAATTATATAGTTATGATAAAATTTCAACATTCAAATTTCAAATACTCTAATACAAAATCTCTATTTCATTCTATCTTTGCTATTATGATTCAAGTATCTCTACAAAATCTATTGTGTCATTCAAATTTGTCATTGTAACAAAATATGAAGTGCAATGAACTTGCAAAGGCTCTTATAAGAAATTGGTACCGAAAGAAAACAATTCAAACACTCTCAAGACACCAAATCTCACCACATTAAACCTAAATCACATAACTGCACTAGAACAAGGCTTCAAACAAGCACAAAAACAAAGCAACAAACATCAATTGCTTTCAAATCACAAAAACAAAGATGGAAAAAGATGGCAATAAGAACCCTAGACACTTATGAAAACAACACAAACAAACAAAAGAAATTGGCCTTCTCATCAAAAACTCTAGAAAGAAACCAAAGCCAAAAGTTCTACCACAATAAATTCTAGAAATACAATTTTTCTTAGATCCCTAACAAGATTAAAGAGATAATGCAATGTGATACTAATGGAAGAGAAGATACATAGAAACACAACAAGTCATGCAAATGTGCAATGGGAGTGCTCCACACAAATTCATAGCCGTAGTAGAAAATGCAGTTCAAACAGTAGTAAGCAAATTTGATCAAGAGCACGTTTGATTGATTCCTAACACTACTCCTTAGCGACCTTAGAACTGGTATTCTTGGTTACTATCAAGAATCATACAAAAAAATCTTCCAAGAAAACTCATTTCCATTCTGTTATCAAGGAAGGTCACCAACCACAACATCAAAATCCCATCTTCTAATACACAAACAAAAATCTCAAATATAATTTCTTCAATGGTAGAAAATAATGGATTATACAGACCAAAATTAATATGTTTTCCAAACCATTGTGAAAATAATCAAACCCTAAGCTCTTGCCGGCAAAGAACCTCTCTTTCAAAACGACTTTTCAAACAATACTCAAATGGTGTGGCGTGGGCGGCCAACAACTTCAACATTTTATTTTTTAATTTAGATCGACTGGAATGAAGAGAGTTTTTTTTCTCTCTCATCAACGGGGTGTCTCTTCTCCTACCTATCTCTTCTCCCGAAATAGTTTACTCTTTCTATTTTGTTGAAAATGTTTTAAGAACATAGAACTACAACCATTTGTTGAGAATGTATTTTCAAGTTCCACAAAAACTATGTCACCAAAATTTCCTTCTAGCAAACCCATATTCGAAGTTATTTGGTCATAATTTTGAGTTCATAAATTTGTACCTAAAATTTAAAAGAATAAAAAATATTAATTGATATAGATTTTTTTTCTCTGATATAATGTTAGTAAACTTGCAAGGGGCTATTTTATTTAATTTGTAAAATAGTGTGGGAGCTTATAGTACCTTAAAAATATATATTTTTAATTGAAGGAAATACTTCATTAAAGGTGTTTTCAATTCATGTAAATTACTCTAAAAAAAATAGGATTTAGAGTTCTACACTTTGACTATAAAGAATTAAAGTGTCGAGGATGTCACACCTCATGTAATTGTGATGTGGATGTGAGCTTTGTCAAAACAACCTTTCAAAAAATGATCAAAGGGAGCCACTACCACCATCAATGGAATTCTTTAGGTTGTGCTTTCAAGATGTGAAATTTGACATCAACAATTGTGCAATGAAATTCAATCAATCAAAGGCTAAAAATGACACAAGAACATAGCACTGAAGAATAAAGAAGATGAAGAAGCTCACAATAGATAGAATTATGTTTCAACTATATTCAATGGCTTGTTTGCCTTCAGTTTGCCAATTGCCACCTCTATGAATATAGACTCCATGGAGGTTATGACACTATCATTGCGTTTAGACATATTGTTGAGACATATTTTAGATTGCACTTCAATATAA
Source organism: Rhytidiadelphus loreus (assembly GCA_947034895.1). NCBI lineage: Eukaryota > Viridiplantae > Streptophyta > Bryopsida > Hypnales > Hylocomiaceae > Rhytidiadelphus > Rhytidiadelphus loreus. The sequence goes on along the minus strand of OX344761.1, from coordinate 45,847,239 downwards.
AGGACCAAAAAATCTTTTACATTGTGGAGGAAATGCAACAAATAATGGATGATTTTTCCTATCTCATTCATTTAAATGATTCCTTTCCTTCTTTGACATAATTATCTACTTCTCACACAAATTTTCTAAGAAAATATTTTATTTTGTGCAACCATGGTAGTCCATTCTTCAGTTGATCATTTTAGTTGGAATTCTTTTGGGCAAATTTTCTCTCTCAATTCTTCCATGGTTTGTTGTTTATTGTAGAACCGGGCTCTATATGAGTGCATGTCACTAGCCATTTGGGGGGGTTAAAGGGATCTTATGAAGTGAATCACGGAGGTCTTGAAAGCAAGTCTAGTGGAAGTTTTGGAAGCCAAGTTTATTAGAGGGGATCTTAGAAGCCAAATTGGTAGAGGGCTTGGAAACAGAGTTTGGGAAAGAGGTTTTGGGAGTAAGATTAGTGAGGGGCTTGAAAGTAGGTTGTTATAGATATTTTCAAACCTACTCTCTAAATTTTGTCTATGATACTTTTTTATTGGAGACTCGAAATCTTAAATGGATTTTGTAGAGATGAAATTTAGTTTAATTTTTCAAATTTTTTTAGTTCAAATTAAAAAAAGTTATTTTACTACCAAAATGAGGCCTAAAATATGTTCTAGATACTTTAAACAAAATTTGTACTTTTCACTTAACTATGAATGGTTGAGTTCCTATTAATTCTAATTTTCATATCTCACAAGGTCCTACTGACTTTTGTGTATAAAGAGCTTCTCTTCTAATTTCTGTACACACAAAATAAGTGGCATTATAAGCTATGTGAGATAAATTCTACATATTTTGGGTTCTTTGAATTTAATGCCAAATTTTCTAAAATTAATGGAGAAATTATTTTTAATTGCCATTACCTCCTAATATGTTGTTACAAATTTATGAGTCCAAACAAAATGTTAGAGAAGTGTCCCAGTTTGAACCTAGGGCAACAACCTACCTGAGCTCTTCTACCCAAGCTCTTCTCGTGTAAAGAGACCCTTGCCACACTACTCTCCCCCCTCTTGTTTATCAAAAACAACATTTCTTCCTATAAATCCTCAGACAAATCCAATTGTAAGAAAATTTAGTGAAGTGGCAAGATACTCTTTGTCCTTACATCCAATTTATTTTTTCAAAAACTATTGTCAATTATTCATTCTTAGTGAGTTGCCTAAAATTGTTATGTTGCAAAAAATCATTGTTTGGTCCTTTAGGAATTAAATTAAGGCTTGAGTTGTGTTTTTTAAAATTTCATGGATTCAATGACTTGGCTTCAAAATTCCATGGCTTTAGTCATGTCTATTTTTGATCATCTAATGCACTATAAAAATTTTAATAAATAAAAATATAGGCTACTCTAATTTTGACCTTTACATGAATTAACCCTTAAAAGATACTCAATAAAAAATGCTTCAATGTTTTAAGCAAAATAACAAATAGGTGCATTTCAAGTTTCTACTCGAGAAAGTCATCCATAGTGCATTTATTGTCCTCAACATCTTTCTAAGGTTAAATGATGAATTCAATCAATTTTTGGAAATTTATTTATTTATAGTTTTATTGTATTTTATTAATACGAAAACCTATTCAATTATTCTTTAGTTTATTTATTTTGTATGAAAAGACATTAAGCAAATGTGCAAATTCAAATTGCTAGTAACAAAATGCATTTTAGACAAATTGATGAAAGAGCATTGAAAGGGCATGCAAAGCACTCATAGCAAGATTAAGTAATTAAAATAGTTGTGCCACCTCTCGAAGATGTTGCACACCTCTTGCCTAAGAAAATCTTGCCTATCATAATCAAAATTTGATAAATAGATCTTGTGCATTTCAAAGCCTAAACTATTTCTAGTATAAAAGTCATCATTGGAATTATATTATTAATAACGACCACTTATAAAAATTATTATAATCTTAAATTATCATTGTTTAGTAAAATTATAAATAAAGATGCTATAAAACTCTTAGTGGGTGATTGCAAGAAAGACCGGTCCTATGAGGCATCACAATTGAAGTGATGGAGTTGGTTTTGGCCGTAACTTTTGGAAATTGAAGCCAATGGACTTTAAATTTTTATGGAAGATTGCTAACTCAAAAAACATGAGATTTGTTATTTTTCAAAAAATTTGAAAAATAATTTTATAATTAAATATCAATTTAGCTAATTTGTCACGCTTTGCGGTTTAGGGTTTTTTAGTACTATGAAGTATCCAAAAAACATGATGTTCACTTGACTTTTTTGTGGCCTATTCCCACACTAGATGGGCATATGTCCACCAAAGGGAATTAAAAAAAACACAATTTTTTGTCCTCAACATGCATGCAAATAGGGGTCCCTTGTGCATAGCACTCCAAACTTTCATGATGGTTTCAACTTCTAGTTTTTGGTGAAATATAATCACTATCAAGTCTTTATAAATGGCCAATTTTTAGGGGGTTTTTATTCATGATTTTCAAATTTTTATTAATTTATACTTAATTTTATCTACTTTCTGTGACAAATTGTCATTTTTTTTAAGTAGTACTATTTCAGTATTATAAAGTACTCAAAAGTACTATTGGCCGTTGATTTTTTAGATCAACGATTGAGATTGCTCCATTTTGTACTCCTAGTACTCTTAGTACTGGGCAGAAAAAATGCAATTTTTGACCAAACGCTACCAAAATCGTTCAGTCTTTCTTGCAATCAGTCTAGTATAAAATATGTAAATCCTTTGGAAGGGTTTATCACAATAACATATGTTTCACTTTATAATATAAAAAGAATCTTTTGAATATGCCATCAAATTTTTTCATGATCTTTCAAGAATTCAAAAATGAAATCATTGTTTCATTTCTCTCATTAAAAAAATAAAAAAGCGATGAAATGAAATCAATAAATGTTAATTAATTTGAATTCAATCAATTATCTAAGAAGTCACCACCTATACATTTGATTTTCATCCAATTTTTGTGTGAGAGGTTTTAACTTTTTCCTCATGATAAGGTAACTACACCTAAAATGGAACGCTACCTAAAATTGCACACTAGATATTCTTGCCAGAAATGTCTCGAGAAATGTACTCCCACTATTCATGAGAGTTTATAATTACTTTTAGAAACACCTATTTTCAAGCACTTTGAAAATTCATAATTTATTCATACAGTGTCCAAAAAATGCATTCTAAGAGAATCAAAATCCCCTTTTCACTACCAATATGACTCCAAAAAAAGTTTTTCAATATAATAATGGGAACATGCCGAATTGCTTCATTGTGTGATTTTAGGTGTAGTTACCTTACTTTTTGTGCAAGGGCAATTGAAGATGCAAAGTGGAATACAAGCTTCTTAAAGGAAGTCATACAACTTTGAAGAGTACACATGGGAAATTAAGGGTGAATTTGCTTGAATTGTATCTTGACTACTAACTTTATTAGGAACTCAAAAAATTATAATTATGAGTAAATATTTTGTAAATTTCACTTAGTTTCAAAGTATTTGTATTTGCAAGTACAACAAACCTCGGTACTCTAGTCTGACTCTTCTAAGCTTATTGCTGAGGCACTCAATAAAATGTTGGGACACATATTTGGAAAGGTTCTGTGCCTTCGTCATTTGGTCACAAATGTCAATACCTTAGGGAGGGCTTTGAAATTGAATGTTCATTTGAATTTCAAAGCTTGTAACTAATTTAAAGAATTTTGCATATATTTGACCTCTTTCTTAAAGTTGAACGAACTCATGATCAACTTGAAACCTCTATATCTTTTATTCAATATTTTAACTTCAATTTTTGAATTTCTAAAAGAAATGAGTTCAAACAATTACAATTAATCTAAAGTTGTAAGGTGTACTTCATTGGTTGTTAATTACACCTACTTATTGGAAGTCATAGGAAAAACACAACAAAAATCTTGGAGATCTTGGAGTTGGACTTAATGGATATCTCTATTGTTATTTTCATATGCCTTTCTATGATTTATACATAAACCAAACTCCACATTCATACAAAATAGTCAGTATCAACTTTTCATCACAATAAATCCATATTATTAAAGGTCGGTTCCCACTTGGCCTTAGGGGGTGTTGTTAAGGTATAAAACAAGCTAAAAATGGTGGCGCATTCCCACCTAAGTCCTTCATTAACCATCGAACTTAGATGACAGCCGCAGTGGCTTGGACTTGGCAGCGTTGTTATAGGAAGGGGCTACAAAATCACTTAATCATTTACGGTCGACCCTACAAATGCTGTGAAAATCGTGCAAAAGCAGTTTTGTGTGATGTAAACTTTTTATATTGAGAACCACCCATCCAAAGTGGTTCATTCTAGAATAATTTAAGGATGGAAAGGTGATTGTACTGTATAGTATTTAGTAATGAATGAATGATGATGTACTTTACACTAGAAGTGAAGTGTAGTTAATGAGATGCAGTAATTTTTAATTGTAAAATGGAATTAAATTGAATTAAGATGTGTTTTGCATGATTTAGAGATCGCCATGAACACTTTAAGTTGTCATTTGATCCATTCACTAGTGTTTTTATATTCTTTATAGCTACAGTCTATATGCATAATGAGCGATTGATGCACTTTTGCCTTATAATAATCACCAAAAATTCATTTTTACTGCGAATTTTCTAAAAAAATATAGAATAATAGCTCCTCTTCTTTTTCTAGGCATGAAAAAAGGTTTACATACTTCTGGTTTAGTAGCTTCTCCAAATAGGCCTATAAGATAGGTACACCCAAATGTGCCACTGACCTTAAAGCACCATCTTCACTATGTGTACATTTCCAAAATGAATTATGTATCTGTGTGGAAGAAACATTTTTAGAATCAAACTTTGTTCCTTAATAACTTTTGCATACAGTATCCAAATGCCACATTCTCTGGTGCGTTGGAACCTCTTTTCACTTGCCAAGAAGAATATGTGAAAATTTGACCTGTCTAATAACTGTAGATAGGCTCAATAGCAAAAAGTGGCGGTTTAGGGTGTCCCCACCTTATTTCCTTACATGCACCATTATTGAACCTTCTACCGTAAACCAATAATCATTTTTGTATTCTTGGCACACCACTACATAAGTATCGTGTAATTAAAATTGGTCTATCTTCTGAATATGAAGATTTCAATATCTAAATAACACTCTTGTGAAATGGAGCTCTGCATGGCACATTATTTACGTAAAAGCAATGGCAATTGCACGCAGAAATTAATAAGACCAACATGGAAAATAAGAAATATTGAAATTATCAAACATTTGGTTCAAAGTTTCCTGAAACTTTGAACCAAATACCCAATAATCTCAATAGTTGTGAAAGTATCTTGTCAAGAATAGGAAGCCACTATAGGAGTGAGTTTTAGAATTAGTGTAGGCAATCTGTTTATACAAGTGGGGTGATAGAAGGTAGATAATTCATGTGGGATATGTTAATTTGGATGAGTAAAAATTCAACCATTCATAGTTAAGTACACAAATAGGATTTGTGATGAACGTAGAATTTTAGACCTCATTTTGGCATTGTAGAATAACTTTTTTCAGAAAACTTTGAACTATGAAAAGGTAGAAGAAAAAAAATTGTTTCCAAAATCCGTTTGAAATTTAGATCCTCCAATCAAAAGTTATGGACAAAATTCAGAGAGGATGTTTGAAAATGTAAAAAAAAATGCCCCTCCCAACCCTTCTCCGAATTTTGTTCTTGACTTTTGATTGGAGGCTCCAAATCACAAACGGATTTTTGGAGCTGAAAGTTAGATTAGTTTATCAACCTTTCTTAGTTCAAAGTTTCTTGAATTTTTTTTCTACTATGCATAAATGAGGTATGAAGTTCTACATTAAACACAATTCCTGTGTTTTCACAATTAGTGATCAAGCTCTCATTTTCAAATTATCCCATACCCTTTGAGAATTCATGATGGAAAATAAATTCCATTATAAAAATGATCTCTCCATCCATTGTTTAGTGGACATTGGTTGGCATTGAATTGTAATAACTGCACATTTCATTTTAATTTTATATCCTTTCCAAGTCCACCCAACCCTTGGTATTCCACAAAGGATTATATTTCTTTCCAAAACCCTCTAAATAAGTAAATAACTAAGAAATCAATGTTATGAACTTATTCATATGGTATTTAAAAAATAAGTAATTTTGTGCATTGGATTCTTTTCAAAAATGAAAACATTCAAGAGTCTTATGAAAAAATTTAATATAGTATGAGACCACTCACTAGACATATACAAACCAATGGAATGAATGTTCCAAAGTATTACAATTTTTTACACTACTTCAAAACTCAAAAAAAGAAATCACTTACTAAAAACCATACCCAAGGTTTCATTCTTTGTAATTTAGGCTATACACCTAAGTTAAGAGGGTATTTGATGTGGGAATATTTTCCTTAATTATTGCATTTAAAATGACCATATTTTACATAAAAAGCTACAAGGGACATATTTTCAATACCCAATGGCTTTTATAAATTCATTCATGCAATTTTTTAATTGGGGCGATCTTATAAATAAAATTGAAGTGTTCAATTTTTTCCCATCCCTACCCTTTTTCACAAATTTTTCATGTCCTTCAATTTAGACAAGTAAGGTATAGATAGGCATCCAAAAATGGCCTCACAGGATAACAAAATACAATGAGGAATATCATATATACCAAAAGGTCTTTTGAAAGGTTATGGGTTCGACGCCTCCAATATTCCTTTCGGTATTGAGAGATCCTTTGTGTTTGGGACTCTCAAATTTAATAATAATAATAATAATAATAATAATAATAATAATAATAATAATAATAATAATAATAATAATAATAATAATAATAATAATAATAATAATAATAATAATAATAATAATAATAATAATAATAACAACAACAATTGATTTCTTTTTTGGTTGAAAGTTTTCAATCCAAAATTCCCAAGACATTTCTCTATGTCAAGAGGGTTTTCTTGGGGCAACAAAGTCGCTAAAAAATTGAAAAAAAATTGATTTATTTTTTATTTTTTATTTGGAAAAGTCCCAAACTACAAACCCTACAATGCGTCTCTGTATCGGAGAGATTTTTTTGGAGGGGGAATTCAAAAAATAATAATAATTTAATTTTTTTAATTTTTAAACTTTAGTTGAAAGTCCCAAACTACAAACCTTGCCAGAGGTCTCTTTGCATCAAGAGATTTTTTTTTGGGGGGGGAACACAATTGTGACAAAAAATTAAAAAGAATTAATTAATTTTGGTTTGAAAGTCCCAAACCTCAAACCCTGTCAAGGGTCTCTTGATACCAAGAAATCCTTGCTGAGTGTGGGGATTGGAAATCTCGGGGGTGGGGGGAAATTTAAATAGATTTTTTTAAATTACTAAAAATTATTGAATTTCTTTTGCAACTTTGACACCCCCAAAACACCCTCTTAGTACGGAGAGCTCCTTAACAGGATTTAGAGTTTTGATTTTTTCAACTAAGATTTTTTTTTTTCATATTCAAATTTTCTTTTTGTGACTTTTTCACCTTAAAAAAATCCTCTCAAAGAACCTTCTGATGGAATTTGAGACTTTCATTTTAAAAATAAATTAAATTTAAAAATAAAAAACAATTTTTTTTTTTTTAAGTGTTTTTTTTAGAACTTTGTCACCCTAAATAAAACCCTCTCAGTATGAAGGGACCTCTTGTGGGATTGAAGATTTAGGATTCCTAAATTTGGAAAAAAAAGAAATTTTTTTTATTGTATTTTTTCTACAACTTAAGCATCCGAAGATATCCCTTTGGGATTGAGAAATCCTTAGAGGAATTTTGGGTTTGGGACTCTAAAAAAAGAATAATTAAAAGATTTTACTTTTATTTATTTTTCCTTTATCGCAACTTTGTAACCCCTTGAAACCCCCTTTTGGTACACAAAAACCCCTTATGGAGTTTGGAGTTTTGTACTCTCAAACTTAACAAAATATATACATATATCTATTGTTTGTTTGTTTTCACAACTTCGTTGTCTCAAGAATCCCCTTGCAACTTTTGGGGTTGAAGACTCAAAAAACACTTTTTCTTTTTTAATTTTTAATTTTTTTTGAATGTGTGTTACAATTCCATCACCTCACATAAATCCTTTAGGCATTGAAAATCCCCTTGTGAGGTTCGTGGGTAAGACATTCTAAAAATTTCCTCATTCTTGCAAGATGGTGTTTACCGCATGAGCCTTCCATCATTTGTCCAAAATATTTGTTTTCTTTTGGAATTTCTTCAAAGGCTTGAACAAACATTTTCACAAGAAGAACAAAAATGGGTCTTGGAGTGGATTATAGTTCTCATCTGTCAGAGTGCCAAGCCAAGCGTGGTATGCATGCTAGCAAGACCCCACGGTCATAGGTCCATGATCATAGGGATGAAATTTTACTATTAAAATCAAAACTTTGAAATGTCTCCATTATTTTCTTTGTTGACCTCAAAAATTTCAAGTTTTTTTTAGTTAATGCTATAGGCTTGCAAAATGTATGCTCACAACTCCTGAGCTCACGCTTTTAGGCTCACAAACTAGCATCATTGCAAAAATTGATCATGAAGTAAATGAGCACCACAAAAACCAACGCATAAAAAATGTAAAAGTTCCAATTATAGGTATTCACATTCACACAATTGATATCCACATGAATGCACCTCGGTGCTTCCACCTAAATTGCAACACCTATCAAACTCAACATCCGCCAAGATCAATGATTTCTGAAGAACACAATTAGGTATTACTCACCATTGAAAATGACCCTTACAGCGATGTTGGAGCTTGCAAAACAACCACAACAATGTGCACATAGAATTTGCAAAACAAATAACAATGGACACACAAAAAAGTGGTAGGGAAGGGTGTAAAAGATGATAGTACACAAACACTAAGAAATGACTGGGAATGGTGCAAGATCCAAGGACTGATATTCATCAGCTATAGATCCAATAGTGGACAAAAAATGCACTTTCATAGGTGCAAGCTCCACAACCATGGGGTTCAACGCATCAATAGACGCATGTATCCTTGGCATTTGAATGCACAATTTCATTTACCTTTTTAATATTCTGAGTAGTACCATATGATTTGTATATGCACAAGAGTTTGATTCTACAGAAGAATGGAAGATAAATCTTCACGGAAGTTTTGTTCAATTGGTGAAATTCCATGAGGTTGGCACACGGCTTGAAATGTGAATATCACAAATTCTAGAGGCCAAAATTGTGCCAATTGAATGAAATTTTCATCTTATAAGTTGGCACTGCCTAAACCACAATATCCTTCTAAAGTTCAAGACATTAACCGATATACAACGTATCCATGTACAAAGAATATTCTCAATGGCCTAGCCAGTTGCTATGCCAATTTTACCATGATGAGGTAGGAATTCAGAGAGTAAGGTAGTTTGCTCAAAAACCGCCTGTCCTCTTCAAATCGCCCCTATAACTAGGTCTTAAATGAACCTCAAATGATCTTAAAATGGATAATTAACAGACTTTTAATGGGCTGAATTTAAAGTGAGCAACTTCAAGTGTGTCAAAGATCACTTTAACCCCTCAAGGCCCAAGGCCTTTTTGGATTTAAGAACATCGTAGCTTTTGAAATGCTATAAATCTAAATGTCACTAAGTTATACAGATCTTAACTGTACAATCTTGTATTGCACATGTTGTAGATGGCATGGATCAAATTTGAAGTCATTCGACCATGTAGATTGAAAGATTATAATGCTTTAGTGTTGAAAAAGGATGCTGAAATTTTCCTAAAAACACATTTGGAGGTGAAATTTGAATTTTAAACCTTCTCAAATGAAAACTTTAAACTACAAAGTGCTTGAAAATCAACATACAAATACATTGGTGAAAGAAAATATCATTCAATTGACTCATTGTATCTACAAAGTGCTTCAAAATCAGCATACAAATACATTGGTGAAAGAAAATATCATTCAATTGACTCATTGTATCTACAAAATGGCTTTGAAATGTCAAGAAAAGTTGCCAAAAATTACATCCAAGGCTGAACTTCCTTCTACTAAAATGCCTCTCAATCACTCATTATTTCTTGGATTGATATGAAATTTTATTGACACAAATTAGACCAGTATGTTCAACTTTCTCAAAAAGAATTATTGAAAACCATCATTGTATGAAGAAGAAATAGGCTGCCAAAGTTCACTACAATGAAAAACTATCAGGGTTTTGAACTTCGAATTTCTCCCAAACATTCAAAACACCCTATATTGATATGAAAATTTTACCACAAGAACTAGACTTCAAGGGTAACATTATCCAACAAGTTTTGTTGGAAAAAAACAATGTATGAAGGAGATACAAGCCCCCAAATTTATAGCCATCAATTGCAGTTTTGTGAACTCAAATTATACTTGTGAATTTTGATTGGATTTCACGAAACTAATGCATCTTGGATTGATTTGAAAATTTTACCACATAAACTAGAAAAGTATGTGCAACTTCTCCAACAAGTTTTATTGAATTTGGACATTAAATGCAAAAGTTACATTACTTTAAATTTGACTCAAACTATGTGAGGTTACTTTTGAGCCCCTCGGGCGTTAAGGGGTTAAGGTTTAAATGTGGATGGTTAAAGTATGTGGTTGGGTTGATTTTTAAATGCAGTGATAGGTGAACATTTATATATTTAACCCTTGAACGTCGAGGCGGACGTTTTGTGTCTGATGGATGACAAGGAATCAAACTGTATAGGACAGAAGTACAACTATTCATCCTTTAAATTTGTTTTGGAAAAGGAAGATCTTCTACAGTAGTTTGACTTCCAATGACTAATTTTGCAATTCTAGAGGTCAATGATTCACACAGTAATAGAAAAGGAAGATTTCGAGGGTCCCCCCTTCGACGTTTAAGGGCTAAATAAGAAGTTAGCAAGTCAACTATTTTATTTGGAGAATGCAAAATTTGAAAATTGATTGTATACAAATATGGTCGCTTTAAAAACCTTTGGTTATTACTTATTATAAATTCTCATGTTTATTCTTGGTTTCCTCATCGCCCTTTATAGGCCGCATGTGTGCTCATTTTCTCAAACCTACTATCATAAGTATAAGTAGGTGCCTAGGATTGAAAACTTTGAAAACTTATAACTAATTCAATGTTACTTTGAAAATTATGAAACCACTTGTATCAGATGTTGCAACTATTTATCTTTCTCCGAAAAATAAATAAAAAAATATTTTAGTCTACAAAAGCCTGTGAAAAAAATAGAACAGCCCATAAATGGTTGCTTTAAGACCATACTACCTTAGTAAGCTTGAGTCCCTTGATTGGGGGGTACTAGTACAGGGCTAGGCTTTTATTAATATGTTTGGAAACTGTGTCTTCTAAATGAAAATTCAGTTGATTGCAATTCACGTGAAAAAAAATTTGAATTGCCGTTCCATTGAAAATACATTGAAAAATAAAATCTCAAATCCGAACAGGTGAGTAAGCATGCGCAACAACCGACTGGGACGACAATCCTACCTTGCAACTTTTGTGTTCACACTTTCATAATTTCTATGTGCTATGAGTTATTGAATACATTGAATGTCTCGAACTAAGACTCAGTTTAAGTGAGTCACTGTGACTGGTTCATCTACCCCTAATCATGAAAGTGTGAAGCTAAGACAAAACATTCCTGATAAGGCATGTCAAATGAACGAACAATCACAACTCTTCAAAGTTCACAATATTTATAAGTCTGTACAATCACTTTACAATACAAGTTCCAGATATGACAGACATGTGAAGTTAGAAGAAACAACCAAATACCAGCCACTACTAACACTTCAACTAATGAAATTCATAAAATAAATCTACAAATAGTGAACATACGAGAACCTGCCAGAATGAATTACTGGTAACTGACTGGTATACTGTTGGGCCCTGTTTATCCCCGAAAAGCAATAACTGAGACCATGCCATCCTCATCAATATCCGGATTATTCCCCGTCACTTATATCCAGCTGTTTGTTTCGTGCATTTACCATCTTGATGGTCAAGCACCCTTCATTTAACTCTTCCCAGGGTATTCCACTTCTAGCAAGAAAATTAGTTACCTGCTCAGACGATAGAAAACAATGATGGGAGGATGGCATTAGTACAAACTGATACTTCGCAAAATAAAGTCTAAACAAAATATTATGAGAAAATAGAAAAAAACACTAAGACCTCTGACAGATGAAGGACTTTATAATATACTTGCTGACTTCATACTGTCAAGGTTAAAAAACATGATTATGACTACACATAAAACTCACATACCACACTTAAGGAAGAAAACGCCCAATCAATTTTACTAGGAAAAATAAAAGACTGCTTACCGCAGGTTTGATCTTAGCACGTCCGTCTATGCTGTGAGAGCCATATCCCGTGATCACAGTCAACATATGCACAGCTGCACAAGCATTTAATTGTATACGTCAGCGCTCGAGCGATCCTTACCGCACAAGGACATAAAGATAGAAAAATAAAACACGAAGTAAGAAGTCTAAAGTGAATCAATTGAAAGATGGTTACGCGATATCTTAACAATAAACCACGAATTGCTGTAGATATAATATAAACTCGGGAATTAAGAGTCACCAAACATACAGGGTACAGAACAAAAAGTTTGAAGATGACGTTTCAAAACATTGATGGCCTCTTTAACGTGCTGAGCATGCAAGTCGATGGTGATGTTGTTTACAATGTCTTTGTTTCTGGCCACAGAAGGCAACAAACGATCAATACCCAGGTAAACACAACGGTATGCCCATCCCAGCCAATTTGCAGATAGCAAATTCGTATGGATAGATATCCAATTATCATGATTGCACCAGCTCACCTAGACTGGAATATGCGCTGACTAGCGCGTCCATCAGCTTCTTGAGCAAGTTGTTTATATTCCTTACCCTGAGAATGATAAGAGAGGGGAGTCAAAAACATCATAAATTCTTAATGGCCATTCTTACTTCTAGCGCTAAGTGGAAACACACACAAGATGCCTCAAAAGGGAATAATTCCACCACCAAAAATTTTAAATTTTGTATTTCATCTCCACCGAAAACTAAGTTATAATATTACAACCTTTTCAGCCAAAGTGGCAGCCCGGCAGCGCTCTCCACGGTTATAAGCTGCAGCAGCCTGACAGAAGCCAGAAAATAAATAAGTTTTAGACCCTCCTGTACCATCTACGTCCCAGCATTAGAGACTAAGGAAGACTTTACAATAGGGCCTGGGCCGTCCAAGCTGAAATCGACTAACGTGACATTGGGGCCGAAGGCCAACAGGTTGGAAACGGAACACGCCAACATGACGCATGAAACAACACCAAAATATAGGTCCAAGCCCAACTAAAAGAGTACCAGACCCAACCTCAATTAGGTCACTGTACAAAGATTGTTGAAACCCGTCCCTAATAAAACAGGCACCTAAAGCCCCCATTCAAGGACTCCATCAACATTTAATTGATGGTTATACATTAGATGGTTAATTTACAATAAGACTGGGAAATACTAACCTCCTTGAAATAGTAGTCCATCATGCGCCAATGTTCATGAGCACCGACACGAAGGCGCCCATAATCATCTATGTCACCTAACCCAGCAGATACACCCGGCTCTCATGTCAACATTTCTGAAATCAATTTTGTCCAGTCTTCATAAGATAATATGGCATGTAACTTACACATTTGGGAAGAACAACTGGATATGGCCAGCTTCAGAAGATAATCAAAACAATTGCACTCAAGGATTTACACGAGATCCAGCATCAATAACCTGCGCTAAATAATCAAAACTGAAAACACTCTCAGAAGGTAGACTCCTACGCAATAATCAATAACTCTGAAGTACAGTCGAAGCAAGATTAATGTAGACATCAATAAATATATAGCAAGGCATAAGTGTATACCGCAAGACCCATTCTTTCCTTCGGATGCTTTTTCGGTTAACCCATGTTTTACATCCGTCCCGTTTTGCTTCAGCGGTGTAATGGTTCGTTTAACATCGGTCCACGCTGCTTTCAATGGAGGCGGCCGAGCGGTCACAAGTGAGTCATTTTCTTTGAGCACATTGGGTTTGAATGTATTTGCCCGGTTGTCAAGGCCAACATTTGGTTCAGCAGGGCAACTTGTCAAGTTCTTGTTGGCAGTTGCATCCAAAAGAACTTGCACTGCATCGCTGCATTCCCAAACTTATAAAAATTAGTTCCTGAAGTTTCCATCTGTGAAGCCTTTGTTCATCAGCATTTGTTTGCATGAAAATATCCTTGGGAAAATCATCTGAGGTATGATTGATCAGAAATCATACATCAGAAAATGATGTAAACACTAAAGAATCGCATCTTTCAGAGTCACGTTCCATCGTAGGCATGTGTAACTTCTCTCCACAAAGAGAATATACCAACCCAAACTAGTACAAGAAAAAATGTAGCAATCTTCTAGGTGTGCATCACAACTAGGATAAAGACACTGCACTACAATGAAAACCATAGAACCATAAGATTTAAAATAACAAATAAGTAAACCCATCAATAAATTTAGAGCAACTACCTCAATACGAAGTTATTTGACTGGAGTGCGTGAAACAAATCACTGTTGTGAATATGTGGAAAACATTCTTTCAGCTGCTTCAAAGAAACCTGGAGAACACACTGGCCAAAGCTTAGCTGACTTTTTCGCATTAACTGCTTGCAATGCTCATCAAATAAACAGACTGAATCAAATCAGATAAAACATCTCATTAAAATTGAAAATGCCTTGCACCTACAACTTGCATGCAATGCAGTAAGAAGTGAGACTGGCTTCTGGCTCACTCATTTACAACAAATTTAAAATGTCATCTTCAACCCAAACTCTCAAGTATACCAAATTTTGTCATTTTGCCTATCAAACCAGGCAAACGGAAACATCCAAGAGCAAAACACGATAGTGCGAATAAAGAATCCTTCCTCCAGCGGAATTAGCACTTCAATTACTCACACTTACTTTGCAATGATCATAATCTGTTTTGTCCTTGATTGATCTCTGGTGAGTATAACCGTTCACGATATGCCCAGCTTTTGGAAGCAAACTAGGCCTGTTCAAGAAACCTTCAGGGCATTTCTGACAAAAAAAAGAAACGGCTAAATAGGCTGAAAGACCCTAGACTTGTAATTAGAACGAACTAAGAGCAAAAAAATTCTCCTTGCCTCGAAGAACGCAAACAGTCCTCTGGGATTAGTACATACCATGCTTAAAACTGCACGGCACTCTACAGAAAGAGCTCTACAGAGACAAGCATACGGTGAGAGATTCGTAGTGATAACCCAGAGCGATTAAATTCTCGTGGTTCCTACCTGGTATTCCATGGATGTCCGCATAGGAGCTTTATCCACATGTGATTCCGTCCGTTGAAAATATGAGTGTCTTCTATCATACATCTTTTTGTCATCACAGTAATTCCCATGTTGGTTGATTGTCGAGTCAACATTCTGTGCTTGTGGAGAAGTAGATGATGACATTTGCAGGAGAACTTCCAAACTCTGTAATCCAATCATTTCAGAAATTCTTAACATGTCGAAGAAAGTAGCAATCGCCAAATCAATAAAAAACGAACGCTGAGAACTCTTTCGAAAATACTCTGTGACTGTAAGAGATAATGTTCTTTGAGCACGTCCTCTTCGACAGGAGCTGTTTCCCATGAGATAGAAAATACAGGTCCAAGTCATAGAGGCTCTAAGACGACACCATATTGGTAACTATAAATTTCTCGTGAGATGGAAGACAGCAAACGCCCCTAACGAGCCTGCTTCCCAATTACGAATAGGTGATAGCAGAAACATACCTCTTGCATGTCACCCTTAAAGCTATCTGCAAAATACACGTAAACGTAAATTAAGATTTGGAACCAACTACACATGTTAGAACTAACAATGCACCCGTTAGAGACAAATGCCTGATGAATATATGGTGAGGACCCGAAAAAGCATCATCTAATACGTATGACAGCCATCCCAGATATTAAATGGTGAATCAATCCTTCTAGTGATTCACCTCCATCCCAACAAACAACTGTCCCATTCTAGGATCCTGTGTCAGTCACATCCTTTTAAAATAGCATCGAGACCCAAATCAAGCTCTGAATCATCAGTCAACACTGGTGACGAAAGAAAAAAAAAACAGGTTGCATACTCTGTGTTCCAAGTACCTACTCCCGAAATTGGACTGCAAATGGATGCTTCATGAATAGAGCAGTCTTTTCAGAGACAGAGAGTATGACGAAAAATAATGCGGCAACATGCATTACTGACAGCAAAATCAAGATTAATACTATTTAGTGACCTGAAGTAACGTACCCAAGATGTCCCTAACAACACCAATCCCAAGCTCGGAGCTCTCTCCAAGCATAGAGAGCAAAAACTCCTCATCAGCCTGTCGCTTAGCATCCACCACTTCTACCTCCTTCTCTAAGGCACCCCGCCCCTTTTGCTTTGTCTTCTTCCTTCCAACTAACAACGCACCGTCGCAAGAAATCCCATAGCTATCGTCCTTATTCACAACTTCCTCACGGGTACTCCTGTTGTCCCCTCGCAAACCATGTGTTGTTCGATTATTGAAATGAAATTCATTATGAGACGCTCCATCACGCGCAGATTGTACATTATGTAACAAGGAATTACTTTGTCTTTGATTAATAAGCTCTCCGACACCTCTACCATACTTTTCCAGCAACAGGTCATCAGATTTGACCACCGGCTGCTCAGACGATTGTCTGTTATATCCGTCCATCTTCCTCGAATTCGTCCAACCTTCGTGGACAGCATTCGATCTCATGCTTGGCTGCCTCGTAGCAAGCAATATCGCAGCAGCATTAACATCCGAATCTGACTCTGTGTACGCCTGGGCTATATCATCCAGAGAAAATCCCGGAAAAGCATTCAAGAGTTCCAGCAGAACTCTCGTCTCCATTTCCTCAACCCCCTGCGTCTCCATTGTCACAGTTCTCACGGGGCCATACGCATATAAGGGCCCGGGGGTGTTCCGCGTCCTTGTTGAAGTAGGCAACTGATCGAACATGTTGCAAGACTCGCACTCTTCACGACTTGTTCTTCACACTCTGCAACGCAACCCTACCCCTAACCTGTTCAACGCCATTTCAACAAAATGGCGTCACAAACAAACGGAACTGATCTCCGTGAACTCAATTCTGGAAGTCAACACAGTCGCTTCAAAACCTCACACCCTAAGACACAGACACTCCACACAAACCACGTCAACTTGAACAACACGGTCAATTTACCCCAACCAAGCCTCCTTGCATCTCTACAAATGGAAAAGTCTCTACCATCCTACTCTCTCATCTTAAAATAACACAGAAAATTCAGCATGCACTCGAACGAAACCCCAAAAAACAGAAGAAAGCATGCGATTCTCACCGAGAACAAGCGCAATTAACTTCGGCAGAGATCTTTGAAAGCGTCGATCATGCGCGATACTGCACCGAAACTTCAAAGGAGAAGTTCCACGGAATCACGAAAGCGAGATCTTCAAAGTTAACGAAACCGCAACGAGCACGCAGACACAAATCTAGCGCAGAAGCTCTTCCCCGAAGCAAAAGCAACGCGAACAAACCTCAGCTCACGACTATGTAAGTACTGGTCACAGAGACGAGAAGAAGGGGAAAGAAGAAGAATCGTCGAATGCAAAGAGAAATCTACTAAAACGGAGATCTCATATCTACCAAGCGTGGTGATATCGGGACGTGGAGCCTGCTTCCCCGAAGTTGCCGGCAGGTTGGGGGAGCTGGTTCTAGAAGAAAGGAACAGTGTCATTGCTAAACCTTCATCTAGGATTTGTGCGAATATTATGATTTATGAAGTCACAGTCTACATCGTGTACTAAATATCCGAGATTCTTCGCCGATAGATCCCTGAAATCTATGCTTTCTCACCATCTTCAAGAGTTCCTGGTTTCCTATGCTTTCAACGTTCCAGCAGTGGACCTAACTTAGAGTAGAACCACCCATTACCGATGAGGGATGTAATTCCAACCAAATCTAGGGAAGGTATTCATTTAAGAACTTAAATGTTCTGACACCATAGATTGCTTATCATTTTGGATCAGCCACGATAAGCAATGATCTATGATGTTAGAACTTAAATGAGCACCATCCCTAGATTTGGTCGGAATTACATCCCCAATTGGTAATGGGTGGTTCTACCTTAGATGTGACGCAATTGCAATACCCTATGGTTTAGGGCAAAGAGGTGGCCAAAAGTGAATTTCCAAGTCAAAATTACAATACCTCACACCAATCACAAGATAACACATGGAACTTTTCTACTAAAATTATTTAGTAGAAAAGTTTATGTTGAATTTGATCCTCTTGTAAGATACTCTATATATACACAAGAGGCACTCTCTATGGATAAGATATGTGCACCTATAGTACAACTAATTGCAATTGAACATAGTTACTAATATATGATAATCCATAATTCTTGGCACAAAGATTTTAACTTTGGAAGAACACTACCTTTTGCCAAGATAAAGAATAAAAAATTATCACATTACAAGATGAATAGGTGCATCCTTCATTTTTTAAAGTTATGCATTGGAGATTATTGTTCCTTTACATCTTTCCTAGTTTTATAACTATAGCATGCATTATTTGGACCCCATGTGAATATGTTGGGAATTTTCAATATGCTAAATATAGTTATGCCATAAATCAACACTAGGGGGTACAAGACGGGGTAGTATCCATATGGTGTTCATCTTCAAAAAAGACTATTCCCATGACTCTCTTTGTTCTAAGCAAGAATCTCAATGTAACAATCAATTTGGGTCTTGTTAGTGACAATTAGTTTAGGTCTCTATTTACTTTGCATTTGTGTTGAGATGTTAATTTTTGAAGGTGTTGTGTAAGCTACTTCATGAAAATCATCTCTTAGCCCCTTAATCTCTAAAGGACCAAGTTGCTTTTGGGAGCAATATAGAAATTCTGGGCAGATACGTGTGACTAGAGATTTCCATGTTGTAAACCCAAAACTTCAATAGAAGGTGTGGACAACGAATATCTTTGATATACACTAAAATTTAGGACATTTGAAAATACGAGTCAAAAGTTATGGCCTAATATGTAGTTTGTTTCTCAACTCGGGCAATCTAGGCAGTTTTGAAAAAATCACTTTTTTTAGAAATAAAAATTTGAAATTGGT
The DNA here is from genome assembly GCA_947034895.1 of Rhytidiadelphus loreus. Lineage (NCBI taxonomy): Eukaryota > Viridiplantae > Streptophyta > Bryopsida > Hypnales > Hylocomiaceae > Rhytidiadelphus > Rhytidiadelphus loreus. Next base: position 45,828,046 of record OX344761.1, on the reverse strand, counting down.
TTCTAGATTTATATATACATAGAAAACTTTGAATCATTCCATTTTGATCAATGAGTCAAAAGTTATGAAGAGTTTTAGTTTGACGTGGGTAGTTATAGATTCTCTACTCTAAAATAAACTTTGAAGTTCTTTATTTAACTCAATTTTCAATATTTTGGAAAAAAATAAAATCATGGGATGTAGATAGTTTATTACAACATTGCCAACGGTGGGATCAGCATTCAATTTCATTTCCATAACTACATTGTTAACAATTTTGTACTTTGAATCGTTCTCTACTTATTTCAACTTCCTGTTTTTTTCCTATATCTTGTACAATTTCAAATGATCTGAAATTTTTCAAGCAATTAGCCAACTTTATTTGAAGAATGAATCCAAAGAAGTACCACCATTTTGGACATTTTTTGATACAAGTGTGACCTTGTGAAGTGCAGCTGCCTAGCTTTTTGCAAGGCCCAAGAAAGGATTTTTGTCACTTCAAATGCTAATATCTTGCAATCTGCATGGTGGAAATTTCTGAAATTTTTTCCATATCTTCTCAAACCAGCATACTACAAGATCGTACATTTACATATGTCCAAATTTTTCCACTAGTAGAAAATCTGAATTTTTTGTTGTTTTGGTCGCATTGATTTTGACAAAAAGTCTACTACACTAAAAAGGATATTTAGTGTTGGATTACATTTAGTGTAATTACCACCCTACTTGACCCTACACTAAATGTCAATTTTAGGACGATTAGTGTAGTGCTAAACTTCAATGCGCCGCCTTTGTAACACTAAATGTAAAATCTGAAATCTGAAATTTGAAATCTGTAAATGAAATGTAACACTAAATGTAAACCTCTTCATATTTCAGATTTACTATAGAGTACTTTTAGTGTTAGAAATTACATTTAGTGTTACTTACTTTAGTAGGGTAAATGATATTTAGTGTCATGGTTTGTAAACAGTGTTGCCAACACTAAATATCCTTTTTAGTGTAGTGTTCTTTTTTTTTTCTAAAATTTGGTACTTGTACTAGAAATGGCAATTTTTGAGCGTTTTTGGTGGTGACATAGTCAAAGAACTTTAGGGGTTAAAGACTTGGCATTCAAATTTTGAACAACGAATGCATGTAAACTTGTTCCAAATACACAAATTATATCTTGGTTTATTTATCCATCAAATGTTTGTAGATTCTTGTAATATTTTTTTAACATTTGTCTAGCAAAAAATTTCAAAACATTTCTTTGTAAATATTAATCTATAGGCAAATGTGTGTTTCACTTCAAAAACTCACTTTTCTAGTTTAAAAATGATCCCTCAAAATAACTTGAACAAGTAAATAAAATAAAAATCTCTTAAAATCACAAAACTTAACATATTGAGGAAAAAGTTCTTGCGAAAATTACAAATATTCAATCTAGAATCAAGTTTAAAAGGAAATTTCAATATTATATTTCAATTTCTTTTAAATATGAGTTAGTCTAGTAGCAAATCTAACCATGTGGATGCGATTTATATTTCATACATATATTTTAAATTGATTGTAAATTTATTCTCTTAAATTAAAATTTCACAATTTAGAAATTTGGAACACGTCCTCCTTAAGTAATTGAATGCCTCAACCCCTCAAAGTTCTTTGACCATGTTTTCACCAAAAATGCTCAAAAACTGTCATTTCTAGTACAAATACCACATTTTAGGGCGAAAAAAATCAGGGGGACATATGTAAATATAGGATCTTGTAGTACAATAGTTTGAAAAGATGTGGAAAAAATTTCAGAAATTTCCACCGTACAAATTGCAAGATAGCACCACCATTTTGGACGTTTGAAGTGAAAAAAATCCTTTGGGGGCCTTGCAAAATACTAGGCAACTGCACTTCACAAGGTCACACTTGTATGAAAAAATGTCCAAAATGGTGGTACTTCTATGGATTCATTCTTCAAATCAAGTTGGCTAAATGCTTGAAAATTTTCAAATCATTTGAAATTGTACAAGATATAGAAAAAAAATAGGAAGTTAAAAGAAGTAGAGAACGATTCAAAGTACAAAATTGTTAACAATGTAGTTATGGAATTGAAAAATGCCAAATGAATCCCACTAGTTGTAATGTTGTAATAAACAATCTACATCTTGTGATTTTTTTTTTTCCAAAAATATTGAAAATTGAGTTTAATAAAGAACTTCAAAGTCTATTTTGGAGTAGTGAATCTATAACTACCCGCAAACTAAAACTCCTCATAACTTTTGACTCATTGATCAAAATGGAATGATTCAAAGTTTTTTATGTATATATAAATCTAGAAACCAACTTCAAATTTTTATTTCTAAAAAAGTGATTCTTTTTATCTATCTAGACTATCCAACAGTGAAAATATCTACTTATTATACAATAACTTTTGAACCATGTAGTCAAAAGTCATGAAAATTGTTGGACCTTAAAGGTACTCCTCATGCCCATGTTGTGTGAAAATTTCAAAAAACAACAACTAAAATCTCCATTCGTAGTGAGTTGCCCAAAATTTCTATGTTGACCTCCAAAACAACTTGGTCCTTTAGGGATTAATCATCTCTTCATTTAGAGATTTTGAAGAGTGGTATTTTGAAAAAAGTTTTCATGTGTAAAACTCCAAACATTTATTTAATGATCATAATAAATTTAAAAAGATGAAACAACCAAGAAAAGATGTGGTAAATAAAGAAAAGATGCAACAATAGAAAATATGAAAAGTTGCAACAACCAAAACAAGAAAAGTCATTGTGGACACAAACCAAAAATTTAATAGCTGATAAAGCAAGAAATTCTCAAATGAGATTTTTACCTTGTTAAAAACCATTCAATATTGAAAAGTAAAGTATTTTTGGAGTTCGTTGCCACTTGCCAAATCTAAGCCTACAAATCATACATTGTATACATATATTTCTAATCTCCAATTAATAGAATATTAGTGGATCAAGTAGTGGATAATATTCATTGAGATTTGCACCATTCAAGTGTTTTTTCAACTAGAGAAAAGGAAAATTTGGGTGCCAAGGGGCACATTGCACTATATCCATCATCCAAAATATAGACCATGGAGTCCTTATGGGTTAATTATATAATGATGATGATAGAAAGATAGTATTTGTGTTACTTTAAAAGGACAAATAGTTGCAATAGATTATTGCATGGATGATGATTATGGTGATAGGCAAGTCGTTTCAAAATTAAAGAAAGCCACCTCAATGTAGCTACAAATTGGACTTGATTTGTTGGAGGTTGAATATATAGGTATGATTACTTCAAGAATGCAATACAAAATTGATAATTTCACAAATTTGACACCTTGAAATTTTGTTGTGACTTATAGCCTTATGAAATGTAGGATTTTATATTTAAATGCTAATATTCAATTCAAAATTTGCACATTAGTTTTTTAATGAATTAACCCTGATGATCTTGGGAACCCAATTTTAGAAACAAAATAATTGTTGTATATTTGACATAGAAGGTTTATAAATTGAGGATTAGACTAGGGCCAAAAATTTGTTCTCATTTTTAGCCAAATTCAATTATACATAGTATTCCAAATTTGGATCATTATTGCACCTCTTTTTATGTACGGTTTGTAATGCTTCAAATCTAAGTTCAAAATGGTCACATATTTTTGCTTCTATGGTCATATTTGAGTATGATAAGGTTTTGAATCGTTGCAATGAACAATGATAATTATTGAATTATCAATCTAATAAGTGAAAGCATGAAACTTTTGTCACTGTTGTTGCATTTAGAGGCAATACTTATAGTACAACAAGGCTTTGGAAAAAAAAATTAGAGATAATTAGTGGGACACTAAAAACAATATATTTCCAAAAATTAAGGCCTAGAAAGGGTTTAATCTAAAATTTATGCACAAAAAAATCAACAAGAAATTTCAAGAAATTATGTTCTTTGTTAATTAAATTGTCAAGATTTCTACAAACTCAAGCACAAAAGGATCTTCTTTACATCTATATGGTGGACCAAAAATTTACTATTTTTAGAATTCCCTAGAAAAATATCTATAAACCAAGTAGAGGAACATAATATCTAAATTTCTAAATGAAATCATCATTTCAGACTCATTACAGTACTAAATCCCCCTAAAATTGAAAGTAAGATAGATTAGAGAGACTAAGTAATAAATAATATTTTTTTTAGAAATTACACAAAAATATAAATTGCCTTAGGCAATGTACTTGGTATTCATATAAAATCTAAATTTCAAGTGTAATGAGCATATTCTCTAAAAAGTTATGCTCAATTTCGTATTGAGCATGCAATGTATGACGCCAAAATTGTACAAGTATTTTTTGCTTTCACCCAAATGATACATGTCTAACCATATTTTAGTTTGTATATCATATTCTATAAGTCAAGGATGATTGCAAGAAACACTTGTATTATTTTCTATCACACTATGCTTGTTGATTTGTTTTTTGGCCATAATTTTTGCGTTTTGACTCCAATGACTTAAAATTCATAGATGAAGACCTCATGACTACTGTACATCTTGGCTAATTTTTCACATTTAAAAAAAAAAAATTCAAAAAATAGCCCCCAATTTTTGTCACACTTGCCAATTTTGTGGTGGTAGTACTACATAGTACCCTAAAAAATGAATTTGGAGCTGAAATTTGGAGAGGATGCTCTTCTAGTAAACTTGAAGCTATTGCTCAAAAGAATTAATTTTATGTTGTATAGAAGTCCTCAAAGTGATTTCTTTTTGCTTGCATTTTGAAACAAGTAAAATATTATTTTGGTGGTTAATTTGGTAAATGGCCATCTCCATAGAGTCGTTACAAATGGCCAATTTTTTTTTAATACATATTTTTTGCAAATTAAAACATCAAAGTGTCTTTTTCTTGAGATTTAGCACTTTTTAGTTCTCTTGCTTAGAGAATTTTTTAACGCTTCATCTTCCCATAATACAATCTTTTTAAAGATATGTACATTAGCCAATTTTTTTTTAATCAAATTTTTTTTTTTAATTTAAAATATTTCCAAAAACAAAGCATGAATATTATAAAAATGAAAAAAATCATTAGGATTTTTTTGCAATCACCCTCAAATATGATACACCATATTGTACCCAAATATTAGGGTCAATAAAAAATAATTATAGAAATAGATGCTAGAATGTTTAAAAATGATTTTAAAAAATTGTTGAAAAAAATATGAATTTTAAAAGCTCATGTTTTTATTTAAATCATTTGCCAAATTTATTTTTCCAAATTTTATTTAATATTCCATACAAAATGCTAATCTTAATAGGTGAAATATAGTTTACAATTTCCAACAAACATTTAAGTGTTAAGGTCCCTATTGGGCCTAAATTCTTAATCATTTTTGCATCTATCTATATCTACTTCATTTTAAATGGATTCACTTTGTCAAAATAGTACTTGAGTTATGTGTATAAGATACATATTAATGCTTCAGTAATAATCATTTGCATAATATAATAGATATTACATGCAACAAAGAGTTGCCTCAAAGAATTGTGTGAACTAAAATTAAGATAAACTTAAAAGTGCAAGTTTCTACAATTTATCATGTGCAATCCAATAATATTGTAGTTGGATAACATTCAAGTGCTTAAGGAGTCTTAAATTAAAGACAACCTTCTCCATTTAATGTTACAATAATACTATATGCATTTCCAAATTGTTGATGTTCTATCAAACAAATAATCTGCCTCAAGGATTTTATTAATTTTATTAGTTTTTTCATAATACATTCTTTATAATAGAAAAATGGAAAAAAATGATTTAATAGGTAAATAACTTTTTTTCCTTTTGTTTAGTGTGTTTAATGTTTTATTGGAGTATAAGAATATATGTTTTAAGAATGACATTCTACTAAAAATTACAATGTTGAAATATTAAAATAATATATGAAAGAATTTTATAATTGAAATACTAATAAAAATAATCATAACATATTGAGTGATCTTTCCTTGTATGATTTATAATTATTAAATATTCTGAATGATCAATACCAAAAGAATAAAAATAAATGGGATAATTAAGTAATAATATCTTTGTTTCTTCTTATTAAAGATGAAAAAAAATCAATTTATAGAAAATTAAAATTAAGCCTTACTTGATGTAGTCCAAGGTTAAATTTTCCGTTTGTAATTGGTACCCTACAACATTATTAGGAATATATTTAATTATGAAAACTATATAATTTAATTTTTTTGTAGAATTACAAACTAGTAATTATTCATGAAGGAATACAATTAATTTGATAATCATTTATAGATTTTCATTTGATATTTCATGAAATAAAAATTATTCTTACTATGATTGTCAAATTAAAATGATTAAGACTCGAATCAAGATAACCATATATGATGAAATATAAATTTACAATAAAATTATAAAATATTTAATCGTATATTTAGTTTTAAATCTAAATAAATTTTTATATTTCTATAATAGTGAGTTTCAATACTAAAAGTTTACATACGTAAGGGAACATCCCAAGAGAGCTGATTTTAGTTGTACTAGTATAAGGTCAAATTCTGCAAAATTTGTATGAAAATTTTTAAATAATTGTATGAAAGATAATTATATAGAATAATTAAAATGCAAAGTTGATTTTGATAATCCAAACCAAAAACTTTTAGTATTTCTTTTAATTTACTCTCTCAATCATTCCTATATTTCTAATAGATATAAAGAAAGATAAAATATAATGTTAATAGATATTTAATATTATTATTATTATTATTATTATTATTATAATAATAATAATAATAATAATAATAATAATAATAATAATAATAATAATAATAATAAAGACTATACATGTATAGATATTTTACCTTTAGGATTTTGAAGCAACAATATTCCTTTTTCCTGCAAATGAAATGTACTTTGTAAAAAATCTTACAATAGGTTTATGAAATTGATAGAAAATATTGAAAATAATGAATTCTAAATGAGCTTTTTACTCATATTAAATTAAAATTTTACAAAATAACTTATAAAATAAAAAAATAAATTGAAATGAATGAATACCTCTATAATTAAATTTATCACAACTTTATAAAAACAACATGATCATGATCTTTGTATCAAATAAATACCTTTCATTTCAACTTATTTTATTTCATATCATGAAGAATATAATAACTTGAATGCATTAAACTATGATTAAAAAATGATTCAAATGTTATTCAAACAATGATCTAAATTATTGTTTGTTGATGCATATAAATTTGTAAGAATACTTTCTATTATTTTATATTTTGTTTAATTTTTATACAATAATCCATTATAGAATTGAAAAATGTCTAATACCTCTGAAATTAATTTTTTGAGGTAATTTTCAAAACCATCAATAAAACTAAAGGTATTATTTCCATCATGTTTCTCAAGTATAGCTAATGATGCACTTGATTGTTGTACTGTTTTTGTTAATACCAGTAATTAGATTTTAATATTTATTAATTTTTTCAATTTTTTCAATTTAAGGTAGTTTAATTTTTAAGACCATATTTATGATTATAAAATTTATATAATATATTAAAATAAAAAATAAAAAATCATATAATATATAAATAAAAAGATAACATCAATTTATTTGAATTATTTACTGATGATAATAAATTGATGGTATTTCAAGAATGTACTACATTTACGATATTGTGTAATTTTAACATATAAATTTAATAATAGAGTTTTTCTTACAAAATAATTGGGCAAGGCCACATTTAAAATAGAATAATTCGGTTTCAAGATGTCGAATGATCTACATTATTAAAACTATAAGCTTTCCTTAATAAATAAATTTTTTATATCATTTAAATTTATATCAATGAATTAAATATATCTTAAAATGAGTATAAATGTTTTTAATAAATGAATATAGTTTTTATTATTAATTTACTTCAAATTTATAATATTTGTGGTTTAATACATCCTTTTTTAACATTAAAAGAACCAGATAACATGGAAAGGCAAATAGAAATCTTTTTAAATTCACATGAATTCTATGAAAATTTTACAAACTAAATAAATAGGAAAATATTTAATTTATTAACTTTTAAAGCTTACATGTCATAAAACAAAGTTAGGCCAACATAACTAATGTACAATTGTTCATCGCAATAAATTTTTACCACAGAAGTAATGTTATGATAGCCATTGCGTTGAGCTGGAATAATTATTAATTTTTGAATCCACTTAGGATGCGGTATTTTATAAAAGTTTTGTTTATAAGTATGACAGGTTTGGGAGGAATGTTTTTGTAATTTATAAGATGATTCAGATTGATTTTGATTACCAATTTCTTCTTGCCTTAAAGATATTGGCAATTTGAAATCTTTTTTATTGGTTGGATTTTCACTTAATATGTCCATTTTCAAATCTAAAGATTTTAAAGGATCGAGTTGCATTTTAGTTTGTAAATAAGTGCTTGTTTCTAAATCTAAATTAGGTTCAATCAATGTTTTACTCGCATTAGATTGTAAATCTTGTAATTTTATAATTGGTTTTTCACATAATGATTCATTTTGCAACTTATCAAATAAATTCCTTTCTTTTGAAAGAAATGAATTTTTTTTTAGTCTAGGGTGCAATATGTTTTCTTGTTCAATAGAAAACTCCCCTTGGTTGTTAGAAAGTGAATTATTTTCTTGTTTGGATGGTAGATTGATTTGTGATTGAAAAATAGATTTTTTTGGCTGCTCAAATGTTGAATTGCTTTCTTGTTTGGGTGTTGAATCATTTTGTAGTTGAGAGATAGAATTTCTTTGTTGATTAGAAATTATATTATTTTGTTGCTTGGATATTGAATCATTTTGTGGTTGAGAAATAGAATTTCTTTGTTGGTTAAAAATTATATTATTTTGTTGCTTGAATAATGAATCATTTTGTGATTGAAGAGTAAGTTTTTCATGTAGATTAGAAGGTAGATTATTTTCTTGGATTGATGGGGAATCATTTTGCACTTGAGAGATATAATTTATTTGTTGATTAGAAGGTATATTATTTTCTTGCATAGGTATTGAAATAACTTCACTAGGAATTAAATATTTTTGTTCATTAGAAGGCAAATTTGCTTCCAATTGTGGATTTGAGAAACTTTGTTGTGTTACAAATACATCTTTATTTGACATGGATGTCAAATTACTTTGTATAGATAAAGGTGTTTCAAATGAAGGATCCTTATTTAATCTATTATATGTGTCATTATTCATACTTTGAGATCTTAAATGCAAATTTGTAAAGTCATTGCATGATGTGTTTTCTAATGTTTGAGCAAGAAATGATTTTCTGAACAAGATTCTAGGTTGAAGATTTGATGTAGGTTGTACAACATTATGTTCTTGGATTTTAGGTAGTGTAGATGTTATTAGAGTATCTTCTTTAGATGTAGCATGATCTTGAATAGATTTTTCTTCCAAAATAACACTTGTTTGGTCATTTTGTGTAACAAGGTTATCTTGTATAGAAGTTTTGCATATCAAATTACTTTCTTGAGGCATTGGTGATTGCCAAATATTTTTAGAATATTCTTCAAAACTTTCATTAGACAGCAGATTTTCATTGAGATTAAAATGTTGATCAAATTGAGGATTAGGTCTCGAAAGATTTTGACCAACTTCTTGAAAAGATAATCTATTAGAATGTATTTCATCATTACTTTGGGGATGTAATGAATATGATGTGGTGCTTTTATTAAAAGTAGATGTTGATTCATTTTCAACTTCATTATTTCTATTTATTATATGCTGCCACAAATCTGAATCTTCTTCAAGAGAGTTCCAATTGTAAGGAAAATATCGTCCATCTTTGTGAATATACATTTGGAAAAATTCAAATTTTCTTACAAAACTTGAAATATATTATGTTATTATAATGATTGATATATGTGTTTTTCACTTGAAAGCCACGATGATTCATTATAATAACATCTAAAGAATTTCAATTTCAATTGAAAAGAACTATTAATTTTTTGCATCAATCAAAAATATAATTTCAACATTATATTAGATTTTAGTTATTGTGATAACAATTATATTACATTTAGTTCATTGTTGTACATTTGAAATTAAAAAACCTTGCAAAGACAACTCATAATTTTTATCACAATTGACAAACAAAATATCAAAACAACCTTTAAAAACAATTTTATTGTATAAATAAACTAATTCATTGTACATAGGCACCTAAATTATAAGTGTAGAATCAATATAATTGCAATTTCAAAGTGGAATACCATAATCTACACTCTATACAAATTTAGAATAGAATGGATATACTACAATTTACTTGCATGAAAAATATTTATTGATTAACATCTCAAGGGATCATCATAGAATAGATCTTGGTTGTGCATGTTGTATGAGGCATGGTTTGTATGAATAGATTCTTTTTTAAAGCATCTTGTTTTTAATATAACAATCATACAACCAACCAATTTGAATAGACAAATGTAGTAAACATATTTGTATTAGTACTATATATGAAGAAATATAAAATTATTATCATTGAAAGATACTATAGATGTCTATTGTGCAATATCAAATATATTTTTGAAACAATTATTTTTCCTCCAATTTTGTTGTTGCACCCAAAGACCAATATAATGGTCTATTACTTCTAATGCATCTTTTTGATACTTAAGTATAGCAAAAATTTGTTCTCGAGGCCACTTTGAACTAAAGAATTACATTATTTTAAAATGAAGCAAAACTTATCCTTGGACTCATAATTCAATGTTAAAATACATATAATTATGAGTTCTTTAAAAAAAATTAGTATCAAATTTCTCTTAATAGCCAACCTATTGTATTTTCATAAACATATTTATAGTTATTAGTAGACAACAAATACTTTGCAATATGCTTGATTTTATTAGTAAAAAATAAATATTTGACCTTATGATTTATACCATAAGTTTTTAGTGAAATGATGGAGGAAATGATATCTATTTCTACACATTTTCTACCTAAGTATATTTGATTACATAGATGTTGATGCAAATGCCTATTGTGTAGGACAGTGAAAAAATGACAATATTTTTATGGTTTTCATTATTATTGTTAATCTTCCAAACATTAGGGGTTCCATATAGTGCCACATCAATCATTCATCTACCAATTATATATACATTTATTATCATTGTTTATAGACTGAGTCTTTAGTAAGTGAATAATCTCTATAGAATATCTTTCTTGTACAAAGTATCAACTAATTTGACATGTAGCACTTTTGTCCCTAGAAATGCTCATTTAATGTATTCTATGAGAAAAAATTCAAATTGCATAAGACATGAATCAACAATGGTTTATTATTCATATCCTATATTTGGATTAGAATTGGCATTCCTTGCCAAATAATTCATTAAAGTTGGCAAATGTAATTTGATATATGATTAAAAGTATAAATATTTATTTTTTCCATACAATTTTTTTGAAATATAAGTTCTTGCAAATATAGTATTTGCATTTTTAGAAAAAAATTGGTTGTTGGTTATAATAGACATCAACTAATTAGTTTGTCTTTGAAAATTTTAAGACATGGATTTGGTATATATGACCAAAATGTAATGAATATTTACTATTAATTCACAATGAATTAAATTAATCCTTCTTTTGATTTAATATTATTTATATGAAGGCAAAAGGAGTTTTAACAAGAACTTTCAAAACGTTAGTATGCATTTAAATGACAGTATATATACTAAAGTGTGGAATGAATGTTTTTTCCTAAGTAGATATTGGGATAGAAGGTGCAATCTCAAGTGATAAGATTCCTAAATAAATAGGCTTGTTAAAGCATAAAAATAATGAATTAGTTTGAACTTGTGTTGGACATTGGCTTGCAATAGTAAAAGGTGGTCCCTTACATTGGACATAAAAATAGAAGTTAAAAAGTGAAAATATGAACTTTGATCCATTCATAGGTTCACTATTCATCAAAAAATGATATAATAATGAAAATAATTTTATAGGTGACATTAATTTTGTGTCCAAGTTATTAATATGATAATTCAGTTTAGCTTGATTCTACTTGCACTTAATAGGTAAAAATACTTATGGGCGTAAGGCATAAAAGTAATAGTTAAAATCAAAATAAGCCCTATCACACTATTTTTAAATTAGTATAGGTTGAATTTTTAATGTATTGTACAAATTTTCACATTAAAAAAATTGAAGTAATACTAATTTTGAGCCCTCACCAATAGGTGAAGTCTTTATCCATAGAAAAGTGAAATAGAATACAATAAGTTTACAAGGACTACAATAAAGTTACAAAAAGTTGAAATTTCAATGTATTAGTAATTTACAATTTCAATGTTGTATTTCATAATTGAAATTTAAAAGAAATACAATTGTCAAAACTTGAAACTTTATATGAGAGTGAAAGAGAAGTGCGAGATCCTACAATTAGATATGCAAAAAATCCTTGTTAAAATCAAAGAATACAACTTTCATGTTATACTTGAAGTTAGAATGTGCTTGTTATGAATTTATTTCATTCTTATAGAACTATTTTTCATTAGAATTTTGATTTGAAAACCTATATTTGAAATTTTCAATCTCAATAGAAAATGAATTTTCTTATTTTTTTCTTTCCTTTTTCCTTTTCTCTTCTCTTGCAAAAGGCATCAATTTTTTTTATTGACATCACCAATAAAAAAATCATAATTCTCCCTTGTTGAAATATAATGCTTCTCCAAGTGCCTTGGATGAAATCCCTTTTGATTATAATCATTAAATCATTTGAATAATGGATTTGTTTTAGATTCATATGCCTTTGAAAATTAAAACACATTGTCCTCTAATGTTGTTTGGCTATCACACTCATGAACAAGATTGATGTGATGTAAGTGTAGTGCAAAATAAGGGGGTAGTGAAAAAAATAATGCCTACAACAAAAGCACAATCCACCTTCTAGGCAAGACATCTCAAATATGCAATCTAGTATTTTATTTTTTTGAGTTTTTTAATTTCTTGAATAAATTAATTCAAAATTTTCCTAAAATTTTTAGAGAGTGTAGAGATTCTAAGTAGAAGTGTCCAAGGGCCCACCCTCTACTAGTCTACCCAATCACATTCTTGAATATATAATAGATGGATGGATGAAAAATCATAAAGATAAAAATCTTATATATAGAAATCTAATTCAATAGGAAATTTCTACATTAGTCTCGTGTTGAAAAAGATTATGTATGATTTAGAAATTGTTGATGCTAATTAATAATTTTAAGGCTACACTAGAACTTTTTGAACTACTTAATATTTGAAGAGAGGAATTTCCATGATCTACTATAGTAAAGTGCACGAAAGTTGAAAAAACAACTTAAGAACCTCCAAAAGAATTGAATGAAAAATGCAACTCTTTGTCATCAAGAGCCAAATTACAATATGTTAATGAGCCAAAATTTGGCCTCTGCATATTTAACTCCTAAATTCCTAGGGCCTTTTCTAAAGTTTGCTCCAAACTAAATTAAAAAGCCCTAGTTTTGATAAGTTTTATCAATTTTAAGGAAATTGTAACTATGTGAATTCAAACTAAGCATATTTTAGATCATGTAGGAATTGAAAACACAACAATATCACTTATGGACTAAAAGATTACCGTAGGTGTAGGGCAAGATCGGCACTTCTTTGTTATGTATTTAAATTTTTTTCTAAAAATAAATTTTGGCATATGCTAAAAACGATTCTTTTTCCAATACTATTTTTTTCACCTTACAAATTTTTGTTTTTTGAAAAAATAATTTCCCTAAAATTTGGCATCTATTTCAAATGATATTTTATTAGTCTACCTTACAACTACAATATAATGTTTGATGATGAGAGTGTTGAAATTGTGAAAGTGATTCAAAGTCTTTCAACCCTCTATTTACATGTCTAATCTAAAATTGAATTCAAGAAAAAATATGAGATTAACCCCTAAATGTTCAAGGCCTAGTTTGAGCTTCTTGGAATTTGCTTTTAAAAATTGAACAAAATGCCAACATTTTGATAGGTTGTATCAATTTTTTCTTTATTGTAACTATACAAATTCAAACTAATTCAAACTAGACATGTTAGAAGTCTCATAGGAAAGAAAACACAACAATATCACTTGTGCAGTGAAAGATTATAATGTTTGACTACAAGGATATTAAACTACAAAAGTAATGTGAAGTCTTCTCGTAAGTCTTTCACAAGTCAAATCTAAAAAGTTGATGACCAAAAATATGAGGTTAAAGGGCCTAACTCCAATCAATTTATGGCTTCTCAAATCTACTCTATAATTTTTTTAAATAAATTTTGAATGTGATTTTTTCTCCAAGATTTAGTGTATATGAGTCTCATATCCAAAAGCTCTCAACACTACATGAAGTCAAGATTGCAATGGGTCCCCTTGCACAAAATCTTGAATAGAAAATCAGAATCAATTTCAAGATTATATTTTTGATGCTAAAACTAGACTTCTAGCTAGAAGAACTTTTCAAAAATATAAACTTCTAAAAATAGCAACTTGGTTAAGTTTTATTTAACTTCAAAGTTTTGCAAACAACAAATTTAGGTGCCTAGGGCATTTAGGGATAAAAAGATGTCAAATTCCTAACCATAATCAATTTTTGGTTTCTTAAAATCTATTTAGCAATTTTTTTAAATGAATTTTTAATATAATTTTCTCTCCAGAATCCAATGTATTTGAGAGTGATATCCAAAAATTTGTGACACTAAATAATCAAGATTTGTCTTTCTTGCACAAAAGCATAATCAATTAATATTTTGAATTATTTTTATACAACTTCAAAGTTTAGACAATACAAAATATAGTGCCTTGGGCATTCAATTACAGGTTAAGGGGTTAGTATGTAAGTGTGCCTCACTAATCTAATTAATAATTAGGGGTACATTATACCATTTACAATGTGCAACACTTAGGACATTAAATTTAAGGCTTGCATTTGAAAAATCTACCAATTGAACTTCAACCTCTTATTTACTTTAATTGTCATTCTTGGATTTTATCAAATCTTTATTTTAGTTTATCTATGTGTGACCAAAAAATCATACCTCATTGTAATACAATCATGGATTAACCCGTAAAGGACCAAATGACCATTGAACGTATGTAGGTGATCTCGGGTAGGTGTGTATGAAGTCATTTTTTAATAGATGTTCTTCAAATTTTGACACAAAGTGTGAACATGTGCCCCTTTAGAGGGAATGTAACCTTTTTTCAGATCAGGTATCTGGATCAAAAGTTTTGCTACCTTTAACTTTTTAGATAGCTTTGGATAGCTTTATCAAAGCTCATCTTTCACTTTTGGAATTTGGTAGGTATGTAACTTACATGATACATGATGCAACTGTAAAAAAGAATAACCATGAGTAGTGTTAATATCTCATTCTAGGAGGAGTTAAAGGCACTGGCCCTGTTAGGCAAGGTCGAAAAATCCTATTTCTTCTAACTTCAAATGTTATAATCTTTCAATCCATGCAATCAAAGTTTCTGAAATTTTTTCCACACATTTCTATAGTAATCTAATACAAATTTGTATGGTTGAATTTTGAAAAAAATCTTTTTTTTTCCTCACTACCCTAAAAAGTGGCAATTTTTCACAAATACTTGAATGTTAATGATTTATTGACTTTAAAAATGGCTCTTAGTTAGGAGGTCTATAAAGCGTCCTAGTTCTAAGAGTATATTCTAATATATAGGTAAATATTGGAGTTTTGAATGTATTTACCATGAACATATCATTTTAGAGCCCTATGCCATTTTAGTTAAAAAAAATTCATAACTAATTCCAAAAAAATTCCAAAAATTATAGGTCTTCGGTTAGATGCAAGTTTTATTTACCTTTCAAGAAAATTTTATAGATAAATATTTAAGTGAGTTTAGGTTTTCCAAAATGCAAACATTTGGTAATTCATCACTTCATAAACCACCTACTTTACATATATTATTTTGTTTGGTTGATTTGGGGACCTCTTGCATTATATGTTAGAAATTTCTAAATTGAAAACATTTCCATTAAATATGTTACTTATAAACTACAATACAAATGAAAGTTAGAAAACAATCAAATACTTTCCATTATACCTAGATTATCCTAAAACAAGTAATTATCTTTACCCCAACTCTATGCTCTTTGCACCCTTTTTTACAATTCTAACAAATTACCTAATTCTCAAGCTATTCCCCTTCCCTTTTCAAATTAAAATTAGTTATTGTAGAATCTCTCTTCTTATGAAGGTACGTGGTTTAGATGGTCACTTGGACTAACTTTTGGGAGCCCAATGTGAGACCTAAACAAACAAACTCATCTCAAAAAAGAACCTTTGTCATTGTCATATGACTTTCATATGATAATAATTTGTAAGAAGGTTCATATCACACTAGATTCTACTTTTATATAATGAAACCTTCATATGCCATTCAAACTACTTTCATCAAATTAAAACTTCATATGAATTCAATAGCGTACAAAATGTGATTTTCATATAAACTTTGTAAGATTTGAAATTTCAATAACTTTTGAAAGGCATGACAATTTCAATAACATTTAAAAGTTAACAAATTTAAAAGAGTTGTATATTTGTGAAGTTCTTTGAACCCTTTTAAAATTTTTGAATATACTTTGCAAAAATTCAAGAAGTTACAAAAATTATAACTTTTTTAAGTTACTGAAATTTTAAATCATATAAAATTCAAATGAAAATTGTATCTAGAGTGGGTATTGAGTTTATATAAATATCATATGAAGTTTTAATTCTATGGTAGTACCTTCTACTGCGGTATGGACTATGGACCTTTATACATATTAATGTCATATGACAATGACAAGGGTTCTTTTTGAGATGCTCGCCAACTAACTTCCTTATTACAGTGGTTACTGGTTAGAGTAGTGGTTGAATGGTTAGACTTCAAGTTTGAAGCACGACCCGAAGGAAACTGCAAGGAAAGTTCGCGGTTGCCTTAGGATTTTGTGCCTGACATGGAGTGCACATCCATTTGCGCCTTGTGACAAGAGCTTGTTGGAAATCGTGTCTAATTGGCGATGGCGGGTCAGGCGGGAGGATCAGGATCGTGGCGTAAACTTCCAGTTCCGTGGGCGTCCGTGCCGTTGTAACTCCGCCTTTTAGTTCTTACAATTATTTCTAGGGAAGGATCTTTAGATTTCGTTTGCTTATGTCTTCTGTCTTGACCATTTCTGTTCTTGGCTTTCAGTTGCTTGGCTAGAGAATTCTGTTCAAAGTTGCAGTTCTCGTCTCCAGTAGAGATTTTATATTATGAATTGGCTCAGAATTCCCGTTTCTGATCACACTCGAATCGTCGAATCCTAAGGTGCTACTGGTTGAGGGGATGGTTCAATTTTCAAAATGAGGTGGGAATCTTCGTCTCATTCCGTCTTGGCATTAGGGCGACGTTTAGTCTTCGGCTAATTAGTATTTTGCCAGCTCCTGCTGCACAAGAATTTCTGTTCGTATCCTCGAATAATGGCTTTTCACCGAGGCTTTCATTTGCATTCGTGAATCTCTTCTTTAATTTAGTGTTAAATTAAACGATGGCGATATTTAGAGTCCAGAAATTGAATCAGTCGAGGTCTTAGATTGCGAACTATGCCGGACGAATCTCCGAGAGTGAAGCACCGAAAAAGAAAGATGGAGGACAACTTGAGTCCGTCACCGACGTCGGCGAAGATGGCGTCTAGCAGTGGCAATAACCTAATTGCTGTTGCCCCTTCAGCCTCCAAGTACTTTGTGTTCCTTTTAGCTCTTGCAGCTGGCATTGGTGGCTTCCTTTTTGGTTATGACACAGGTACTAGAGCAGCTGCCTTCGTTGACTTGAAAATTTGCCTATCTTCACTTGCGCAGCTGTAGCATTTCTTGCCCCGAATTTGGTTTTCTTTGCCTGTAACGTATGGTGGGAAGCGGTCGAGGGCGTTCCGCTATGTGATGTCCTTTCCTCGAAAATCGTGCATTATGCCATGTAATCCAATTTTTTTTTAAAAGAGCGACCTAATTTCTGGATTGTCGGGTTGTTCTTGCGCAACATTCTTTAGGGAGGGTTGGCCATGATGCCTTGAATCTCGGGCATTCATGATGCTCATTCTTCCATTCAAGATACAATGAGAGGATGGTTGAGGAATGCAAAAAAATTATGATGTAAGCGTAGACGCGCACGAGTGGTTGTAGGACCAAGCAGGATCAATGCTTTTTTAGTGCAATATCTCACCATGTGTAAATTGAAAGAGTATAGTGCGTAAAGGACTGAAGACTGTTATGTGTCTTTTGTGTACTATTGCAGCTCTGGCACTTCGACTTGAATCAGTTTCATAAGAACATGTGCGATTTATGTGTGCCATGGGGTTGTTACTAAGAAACTGCAGTCTGATGAATTGCACAGGGGTCATTTCAGGAGCACTCTTGTTCGTACGTGATGACTTCGATTCTGTAAACAAGAGCCCTTTCTTGCAGGTAAGGTAGAGCATACTATTTGTGTCATGTTAAAGCATTTAACGTATGTAGAAGAGTGGTTTTGGGGAGATTGTAAGGAGATGTCACTTTGGTACAAGTTCCAAATCGATCTGTTGAGATCAAATTTGTATCAAATTTTATGCACTTTGAAAGTGGGAGGTTGTGGACCCCAATGTCCATTGTAGATAGTAGATAGTAGACAAACCCATTTCCATTCAACGATCAGTCGCCATAGATTTTCAGCCTAATTATGCTTTCACTACTTGTTAATAAATCCAATAGTTGATAGTAATAGGACCCTAACGGTTTTAGATCTACCTTGGGGCATCCCCTCCGGTGCTAGTTTTGTATTTTGGAAAACGTGATAAAACTTATTTGTTTTAGCTTAACTTGTTAGCCACTTGATGTAGAAATTCTATATATTATCCAAACCTCTAGCAAGATTCTGAAAAAGTATTCAAGCAAGAGACCATTTTATATCTGTCTCTGGAAAACTTTTTTCAAGTCAGGCTTGAGACCTATTTTTAGACACCAGGGAGAATGCCTTTAAGAGTCTGCTTTAGGGCCCTCCATCACTTCACCTCTTAACGGGTCTCCACTTCGTAAAGTATCGCAACGAAGTCAATATCATATCCGAGAGCTGGGTCAGTGAGAATTAGAGTGATGACTGATAAACAGTAAAATTAAACTGTTTCCAGAACTCTTAGACAGTAATTTATATGAGAGCGTCTGTAACGATTCATTAGGAGGTCTTCCTATGGTCAAAATGATCATACAAAGACTTCCCCATGACATATAGGTGGCCTCTATTTAGTCACTGACCATAGATCTCTATGAATTATACTTCAGGCAAGATTCTCTTTTTGACAGTGTCTAGAATGTTCCTGAAGCAGTCTAATTAAATGTTAAGTTTCTGAAAACCCTGTTGATACCGTTCTGATGAAATTGTTTTACAGTGTTACGAATTCTATCGCTTATCATGACACTGCCTTTGCAGGAGGCGATTGTAAGCATGGCGATAGCAGGGGCGGTGGTAGGGGCTGCGGGTGGAGGTCTCCTCAACGATCGTCTGGGGAGGAAGTTCTGCATTCTAGCGGCAGACATTGTGTTTACGATGGGAGCGCTGCTCATGGCTGCAGCTCCGGGACCCACGGTATTGATCTGTGGACGGTTCTTGGTGGGATTAGGCGTTGGGGTGGCGTCCATGACCGTGCCCTTGTATATTGCCGAGGTCTCCCCACCTGACAAGCGGGGTAGCCTTGTCACTCTCAACGTGCTCATGATCACCACGGGCCAATTTTTGTCATACATTATCAATCTCGGCTTCACCAAGGTTCAATACTCGTTGCATGTAGTTGCTTTGGTGTATAGTATGAACGTTGAAGTATGAACGTTGCAGTGGCATTTGGAATTCATGGTTTAAGGATGACCAATTTTCATTGGTTATATTGTGAAGAATGTGGTTCAGATGGGGCCGTATTTTATACCAGTGAAGAACATTGCATGTGTCGTATTAATAAGAAACACGATTGGAAAAAAGAGAGTCTCTATGTGACCTACTCAAAAGTGCTAAGAAAACCATGAAGACCAATTGGTTAACTCCTGGTTTTGAGTACTTAGATCATTCAAGACTTGTGAGTGATGAAATGACTTCGGTGAACTTAGGTTCCAGGCAACTGGCGCTGGATGTTGGGCGTGGCTGCATTGCCGGCCATCTTGCAAGCAGTTCTCTTCTGTTTTCTGCCCGAATCTCCCCGATGGTTAGTGCGTCAGGTATCTCCTTCACTCATGTACCAGCCAAACAATTTGCAGATTGTAGATCATGTTAGAACAAGAAATGTTTCTATGTATTTGCATCTTGAAAATAACATATCAATATCGAGGTTATGAAAACGAAGTCTTTAAAGTTATTCTCAACTTATTAGACTGGTTGCTAGGCTTTGCTCATGTCATGTCTTTTTCTCATGACCAATTTTCAGAAAAGATTCGATGAAGCAGTTTCTGTGCTAGAGAGATTGTATCCAACGGGGGAAGGAGGTGCAGCATATGAAGAAGTCGCAGCCGCCGCATCGGAGTGGGATCAAGAAGGCACCCAAGTGCAGAGAACCAGTATTCGTGACATCCTTGCCACCAAGGAGAAACGAATGGCTCTTACCGCAGGCGTGGGCATTCAGGTAATTACATCAGTTTTTAGTCTACGTTCCATGCTTCTGAATCCAAGTCAAATACAATTTTAACAATTCTAATGTCATTTGGATCCCAAGTCTCTTAGTTCCCTGCATTCACTATCCTGGAAGAACTTTGGGTTTGCATGATGACACGTATACGACATGATAAAAGATGCCTTCTCAAGTGTATGTTACATATTCATTACGTATGTTTACCTTGTTACGACATAACATACTCTGAATCTTGACACTGAATCTTGATGAGTGTATGATGGATAAGTCTTGACACGGAATGGTGAACTTCTTGTGAAATTGAATGGAACTCTGGGATCGAATTTGTTAATCGATAAGCAAACGTCTGTTCCATTCATGAAGAATTATGTCTCCATACTAATCATCCTCTTTTTCTTATGACTGGATCAATAAATTGCAGATTTTCCAGCAGCTGGTAGGGATCAACACAGTAATGTATTACAGCCCGTCTATCATCGAGCTTGCAGGATATGCATCCCACGAGACAGCCCTGTTACTCTCGGCAGGGGTGGCAGCCATGAACGCCGTGGGCACCGTGGCAGGCATCTTCCTCATCGACCGCTGTGGGAGGAGACGGCTGGCGATCCTCAGCTTGGTCGGTGTGATCATAGCGCTTTGTGTTTTGTCGGCAGCGTTTCATGTCACCAGTACAAGCTCCCCCGACATCAGCTGGACTTCACAGTCCAAGAGCACTTGCCCTGCTTTTCCTTTCCCTTTCTCAGGAAACGCATCGACCAAGTTCGAGTTCCCAGCGACGTGCACTGGGTGTTTGCAAGCCAAATGTGCCTTCTGTGCGGCTTCCAGCAACGAGGTACCATATTATTTACTATGCTTTTCTATGTATAACTGAATCATGTATAATTGATTTTTTTTCCACTGCTAATCACACGCATGGAAGGAAACAAATTACCTGGGCTATGCTTTTTATATCTGAAGTATCCTAGGGTACTATTTGTGCCATTTTAACGAGTTCTACCACACCTCTCGTGTTCCCCACTTGCTAATAAGTCCAATCAAGTGTATGGATGTTGGTAACAAGCGTCA
Organism: Rhytidiadelphus loreus; assembly: GCA_947034895.1. NCBI lineage: Eukaryota > Viridiplantae > Streptophyta > Bryopsida > Hypnales > Hylocomiaceae > Rhytidiadelphus > Rhytidiadelphus loreus. The sequence continues at coordinate 45,806,344 of OX344761.1, read as the reverse complement.
AGTGTTGATTTTCTGCCCTTCAAGTCCCAAATGGTTTTTTATTCTCCAGTGGTTTTTTCTCCGGCTACCAATTCTAGGTGTCATCTATTAGTAAACAGGTGACACTTGCTTTTGGTAGCTGATGAAAAAGCACTGGGATTTTTTACATGGATTAACATGATCTTTTGCGTTGAATGCAACGGTGGTTGCCAGATGCAACCAGGGAGTTGTTTTGTGTACACCGACAACGCGGAATTCGAATGCGAAAAACTGGCTCGCGCATGGTTCACACGAGGCTGTCCCAGTGACTACGGATGGCTGGCATTACTGGGACTGGTGCTCTACTTGTTGACGTTTGCGCCAGGGATGGGACCTGTGCCCTGGACCATCAACAGCGAGATTTATGCATTGCAGGACAGGGGAGTGTGTGGAGGCATCGCTGCCACAGCCAACTGGTTCTCCAACTTCCTTGTGGCGCAGACGTTCCTCACCTTGATGGATGCCTTGGGCACCTCCTTCACATTTCTCTTATTTGCGGGCCTGGCTGTGTTGGCACTCCTGTTTGTGCTGTGCTATGTTCCCGAGACCAAGGGTCTGTCATTCGAGCAGGTTGAGGGGTTGTTCAAAACCCAGGCGAGCTCGGAAAGCTGGACGCCGTTCCTTGGAGTGGCGGAAGATTCTTCAAAATCGTATGCCTTGGTTGCTGATGGATCCAATGAGCCTTAAGGTAGGGACACCAGGAATCAGTGCTGAGCAGAGTTCCTGTTATTAGAGTGATTAATTTTTTTGGTGTTCTCGTTGGCAAATGAAAGAGGATTGCAACGCACAAAGGAATGCGATATTTGGATACTGTATGCAAAAGTTATGAAGAGTCAAAGTATGTTCTAGAATCGCTACTTTGACACTTCGTACACATTGATTAAGAGAATGCATTTTACAGGAGCTGAACCTCTGATCGAGTGGCACATTTGGGCCCCTGGCTAGTTTGGTCGTTCCTACCTTACCTTAGTTAGACCAGCTGGTTGAGAAGTGCTTGGATTCTTTGAGCCACCTTCTGGAAGGAAAGATCAACTTGGGGAGCTTGAAATTGGAAAAGAAATTAGCATCAAGTTGTATTGTTCGACTTCAATTACTCAATTGCTCATCAATGGAGATCACTCCGTTTTCAATAAAGATAAAAGTCCTTGGGGGCATGACCCTATTTTTCCTAGTCAGCTTTTTGTTTTCCAACAGGTTGGTGACCGACTACGATTTACTCTTGATGACCAATTGATTCTTTGGGTGAACTTGTAAGAAATTCGTGAAGATTAAAGAACAAAATTAAGTCGGTTCAAGTACGTCAGCTGGCTTTCTTTCCTTGGAAATGTCATCCGATCTTGTTCTACTACTGTCATGCCATGGTATTTCTGGAGGACTGGTAGTGATTGGATACGGATCCCTCAGATTGATCCAAGTCTTGGATCCATCAATTTGATGCTCGAGTCTCATGCCATGTCGGTTGTAATTCGATACAAGTCATGAGTGAGTGGCTCGCGTAAACAGTGATTGATTTCAGCAGTTAAAGGTTACTCAGCCCATTGTCGACTGTTTGGTCACTGCACATAGGTACAGTGATCGTATTCAATAAATAAAAAATTGGTAAAAGAATGGCAAATTAGGGTTTATTTCACATGTATTTCAGTCAACTCAAAGCAAAAGTATATAGCTTCCCACTGTGGTTCCTAGTCAGGGGACTCTTCTTGCCCTTTTGGATTCTAATGTGGCTCTCCATCTATCCTACATGGTTCCAATGGAAATCCAAAAGCCCCCTTTGTACATTGAAACAATGAATGAACTTTTTGCCATGTGTAGGAGCTTGCATGGGTGAGTTCATTGAATTCATTAGATGGTGACTTTCCAACCCAATTCCAACCCTTTCATCCCCAATCCCAAAACTTTTGAGTCCCAATTGCATACTCAATACAACTAAAACTACATTAAAATGCAACAGAACTGAATAGGATCCAAAAGTAGAGCTCTGAATTGGGCTGCAGTCCACAATGCTTATCTTATATCGCAGCCGCTTCGTGTTGGAAACACGGTACTCGTCAACAGGAACCCAATATAGAAGAAAAGCGTTCATAGTCTCCCGAGGATAAACTCCGTGTCTTGATCAGTATCCTCTGCAATTCTCAGAGTCGCCAATTCGCCAAAGAGAGGCAAAGCAGATTCGTGCAGGCGGTCTCGGGTTTGAGGTTTCGGGTTTCGCGTTTCAGGCGCTACGGTGCGTTTTGGGTGATGGCGAGGCCGCTAGAACACTCCCACGAGGAGACGCCGGAATCCGGGGTGCGATGCCACCACTGCGCCCAGGTGACGCCCTGCGAGTTCCGAAACGTCCAGGCGGCGTCGGCATTCGTGGTGAGCCACGTTTTGAGCTCCCCCTGGTTCTGTCCCCGCGCGTATTTGCTGCACCAGCGAGAGAAGATGCCCTTGAATCCGGGACTATCGCCTCCACCTTCGCTGGAGGATTTGTCGCCGTTCTCCTTGAGGATGCCGGAGACCGCGTCCGTCAGATGAGCTTTGGTCCAGGCGGCAGCGAGCGCGCAGTCGGCGACGTAGCTGGGCGTCGCGGTGTCCTGGAAGAGCAAATACGCAGCGCCGATGAACGTGCCTTGGTTGTACGTGAAGGACCAATTCTCCGGCGCAGGCGTGCCGTCGACTTCCAAGTGGTCGATCACTCGGCCCGTGGTCGCGTCGTAGAGATTTGCTCGCGACCACGTCCAAAGCTCCCGCGCTTGCGCGCGGTATCCCGTGTCCTGCGTGTTGCGCGCGAGGTACATCGCGGCGATGGTGGCCGGAAAGTTGACGCAGGCGTTTTTGGTTTGGTTATCCGTTTTCCACCAGAGCCCGCCGCCCAACGCCGTGTCCCACCCGCGGCTCCAGACCGCATTGAACTGGAGCTGCGCCTGCGAGAGGAAATCGGGGTTGCCCGTCATCTCGTAAGCGCGGGCGAGCGCGATCACACCCCACATGATGTCGTCGTTGAATTTGTTCCACGACGCCCAATCTTGGGTGTCGCTCACGATTTGGTTGAGCCCGTGGACGAGGTTGGTGATCATGCCGTTGTAAGTGGGGTTCTGGGTGCGCTCGTACGCATCCTCGAGCGCTTCGATCTGCTCGCATGTTTGCCAGAAATTCGATTGCCCCGGGACGCCGCGTTGCGTATCCACGACGTAGTAGCCGAGATCATTGGAGGACTCGACGTAGAAGGCGTTGTTGTACGAGTCGACCGCGAGGTCTTTGTCGCTGCTCGTCATCGCCAAGGCCATGGCTACCGTCGACAGGACGCATGTCATGGCCAGCGCTGACATGGCCAATTCCATCTTGAGATTGCGAAAGATAGAGAGCAAGCAGAGGCAACAAATCAAACTGCACAGCTAGTAATGAAGAAAGAAAGAGAAGATGATGATGGATGGATCAGTGTGTATAAGTGAACTTTCCTCAGTCTGGCCAGAGTATGTTTCTACCTCGTAAATTGGAATTTTTGAACTAGATATTCATCGAAATTCACAGGAGAGGAGGAACGACAGAAAGTGGCAAAATTACAAACCAGGTTTTAGCTGTGGAAGAGACGATCCGGGGAAATCAGGCTCGGACGAGGGGACGAAATCAGGAAGGAGAGGTCTGTCTGTTCTCTCTCACGGCTAAAGTGCCATGCTTCAATTAGAAAAACATCCTTGGAATCCCTTCAAGAAGCCTGGAAAACAAAACTATGTTCAGTTAACTGGAACGGTGATTCAACAATATATTGTGTCCAAGCTCTTGAATTTCAAGACTAAAACCGTGATTTTCCAGTCAATCGCAAAAACGCGGAAAGAGAAGCCGAGGTCAATAGGAGATCTAAACCGTCGCTCAACAGAGCTTCCTTGGGGTACTTACTCACAAACCAAGATGCAATTGAAGTTCCACGGATATATATAGCCGTGTCTCGATCCGAGTGCCAACCCCAAGCAAAAACAGTGATCTCCTCGGACTCTCATCAGTAAGCTTCGACACAAAGACAAAAATATCTTATCTGCTGCTTAGCTTGTCTATGGCAGACATGGAAATTAACAGACATGCATATTCTTTTTTCTGAGCGCGGTATTGTAGAACGCAAGAGACTTTGAAAATCCCCAACTTACTGGACAAACTTCCGGACGGACGGGTTGAGATCATCGCATTCAAGTCGCCACTGCGCAATATTCTGGTCTCCGGTGTCAAAAAAGCGCATTCCGTTAGCACAGCTTTGTGTCTTGTAGACCCTCTTGCTTTTGTGCTGACCAGTCGTGGAGGTATCAGTGTATCACAGAACTGAACGGTTAGGGCTCTCCTTATCAAAGCATTGATGCCCAAGGTTTTTTTTGTTTTTTTGTTTTTTTACACAAATGAAACGGAATTTCATTGCAAGGAGTAAAATACATAAGGTAGGAGGCTCCAAGTGCGATTGGGCATTTTTGAACCAAACATGACACAGAGGTACATTTCGTGGTTTTTTCAAAATGTACAAAAGGGTGTACATTTTAGGAGGTGGTTGTTTGTTAGAGCCCTATGACATTTCAACTTCAAAATTTCATAATTAATTCTATAAAGCTTCAAAAAATATGAAACAACTTGGGTTAGATGCTATTTCTTCTTGTCTTTCAAGGAAAATTTACTGAAAAATATTTCAAGATGTTTTACCTCCCCAAAATTCACTTTCAGCACTTAGATTATCACTTTTGGGACCTCCTACTTTACAACCAACTACAAGTGTCTTGGTGGGAAAGAAAGCGCACACGCCAAGGCTGGTTCGTATAAGGTAAACTAGCCTATAACAAGAAAATTGCCCACACCTAGGAAATGACATCAAACCATGACAATCTTACATTAGCCATGACAAAAAATTTACAATAAATAAGATTTGAGGTAATTAGATTGAGTTAGTGGCAACATTCAATGCTTTGGATGATGATAACGGATTATTAATGACTGCAATAGGAACTTCCAACTTTTTAGTGTAAATTCATCCCAAGTAACTTTTTTATTCCTTCATGTCATGGCCATGTTAGGAAATATTATGATTGCTAAGATGACCATTATGGGTACACATTTTGTTGGTTTTGGGGTATTTTAAAGATTCTTTTAGGTCAATTGGATAACACACTTCAAAAATTCATAACAAATTCATACTTTGTCAAAAAAAAATTCAATTCCTCTCTCTATTTCTCACATTTGACTTTTTCATAAAAAAAAAGAAATTTAATTTTTTTCAATAATGTCAATATGGCAACAAGGCATTCTGCCTGTCATAGGCTGGTTTACCTTACTGTTGATGCTCATCATAAACAAGTAATGATAATGGTCTGGGCTTTCAATCAGCACTCAATTGTTTGCCGTTTCCAAAGTTGCAGGTGATGAATTTGAAGTGTCCCACGGCAAGAAAAGCAGGTCTTCAGTCCAAGAGAACTGCAAGCAACTTGTGAAAAGTGCACCCTGATGATCCACTCCGACTGACATTTCAGAACTAGACACGTATCATCAATACTGTCACTCTCGTGTTTGGTTTGGATTCACAATTTTTTTTTGCAATAGAATAATAATCAAAGAATGATTTCTTTACTGTATTTTGGTCGAGTCATTTTTTAGTAAAAAAATACATATTAATCCCTAAAGTCCCAAGGCACTTTCTAGGATTTTTTGCCTCAAAAAACACTGAAAACTGTCATGTCTAATGCATTGATAAAAAAAACATGCAAGATGATTTTTTTTCAAAATGTAACCGTAGGATCTTGTACTAAGCTTATATGGAAAGATGTGGTAAAAATTTAGTGAAAATTTACCTTACGGATTGAAAGATAATTGCATTCAAAGTGACAAGTTTTTGTTTTTTTGGTCTCACCTGAAAATTTCAGATGGCTTTGATCACCTCTTGTAGTCAATTTTTACACTATCGACTTCAAATTTTTTTTTTTACATAATCAATATCATGTTAGGCATATGTCCACTAATTTTCAAGTCAATCCAAGATGTGAAGCATACTCAAAAAAATTCTACAATGCGACTAAGTATGTCTCAAGATTTGACAATACACTGTCTAATTTTTGTAGACATTTTCCCATTACATAGTTCAAAAACCTACTAATCCAAACAGTAGATTGAAATAGGTAATCATAATGTACTATTCAAAAAAGAGTTTTGAAAATTTGAAAATCTCTAGTTTTTATGTCAATTTGTAACTCAATGTCAGCTACAAAACATGGGGTAGCTCTTGTATAATGGATTCCCCACTGCGCTTGAGATGTTCCCCTATTGATCTCAAGATGTTCCTTTATTTCCAACATTCCTTTGTTGTTCTTCAAGTTCCCCTTGAGTTCTCAAAGTTCCCTTTGCAATTTGCCAATTCCAAACTTTTGAACTGTTCCTTTTCAAAATTTCAAATCCACGTGTCATTGTAGCAAGACTCGGAAATGATTGCTCTCCATCCGTCATCCATTGATCCCCTATTGTACATTCATCTGTCCATGAAACTCAGTCCATTGGGAACTCGCTGCCTTGCCTTCATTCAATAGTTGACCCATAACTTGCCCCAGGGAAAGTCAATGCAATAATTCCTGACCAGGTTGCCCCCTCTCCCCCATTTTCACAAAAAAAGCACATAAGTTTTGAACCAAAGGTCCGTTTTATATAAAAATGATGTGCGCTTGAAGCTCTTGAAAAACTCCACGTTTAGTAAAAGTTTCAAAAATATGTGGTACAAATTGAGATTAAACAAGCCTACTCAAAATCAATTTTGTCGCCTATAAGGACAATTATAGGACTTTAGGGGTTAAAAGAATATTTGACAATAGATTCTCCTATTTATGGATGAAATTGCTCAATTGCTACAAAACATAGTGACAACATCACTTTATTATGGATGAGTGTACGTACTTTGGAATGAATACATGTATTTTTGTCCATGTTTTGTATCTTTCATCCATATCAATAGATGTAAATACCTTCACTGGTCCATTGGAGATGGCTTTAGTTGCTACCTTGCCTAAAAATAATGAAAACACACACGCTGATTCCAACCCTTCCAACCCCAACTCCACACTAAGGTAGGTGGTTCAAAATCCGCCCGTCTTCTTCAGATCATCCTGTAGGTAGTTGTAGAATAGATGTGAGGTGAGCCTTGAATGGACCTCTTTGCTTTGTTAATGAATTCAAGAAGAATCATTTTTTTATTGTGAGAACCAATCATTGGCTGTGATTTCTGCACATTTCTTTATAAGTCATAAGGGGACGGATTTTGGGACACCTATGGTCACAAATAGGTGCTTATGACCCGGATCTTTGAAAGTTTATAAGTAATTCAAAAATGCTTGGAAAAATACGAAACTATTTGTGTTGGGTTCTGCATCTATTTTTCTTTCTTTGAAAAATGAGCTAAAAATCATTTTGTCCCTGAAAACCTATGAAAAAGGTGAATCAGCCCTTAAAAGGTCGCTTTTAGAGCCTCCTACCTTAAAGTTGTCATAATGCCAATCCTCTACAATTTTTACTTTGTTAGGGTGAAAGAGGGGCCAATTGGGCCCAACAGTGCTGACCGCAATCAGATTGGGGGTGCATATACCTTACGTGTAAGCAAGCAGTTTGTCCACTCTCACACGCAAATCAGTCCCAATAGCAGGTCAAGATTATGAAACTCCTTCACCCATCTGGAAGCCCCATCCTGCACTTGAACATATCTTGGGGATGATCGATCATGCCTCTGCTTCGAATGAAATCGCTGCCCATGGAACATTCCAATACCTGCTTCAGTTGCCGGCTTCAGTTACTTCAGTTGCACACACATCATATCATAAGACCCAGACTGCAATGACTAAGGTGGGTACACCTAAAAGCTCCACTTATTGGCATTGTGTATAGTTACTGTTGTTAGGCTAATTAGATTTTGATTTAGTTGTGTGGGCAAGAACAAGCACATTCCAACACACCAAAAAACATAAGATTTGAATACTGTATGCAAAAGTGATTAGCAGTCAAAGTCAGTTTCTGAAAGCACCATCTACGTACAACCTGTGAAGATGACTGATTTTGAAAATGTATACTTGTTCTAGATGGCGCTTTTAGGTCAGGTGCCATTTTAGATGTACCTACCTTATAGCAGCATCTCTGCAGGGTGTCTGTAAAAATGACCACAGCCACAAGGCCTTGCGTTGTAACTTGAGTTTGCTCCAGAGTTGTAATATCCAGCATATTCATATAATTATGCTTCTTCAGGATAGCTGGAGTTGGGGCCGAAGCTGGGACCTCTTGAAATACGTAAGCATAAAATGGCAGCTGGTCATTCACAGGCACCGTCTTCCTCAACACCTCATAAGGTGGAAGCACCCAAAACCGTCAGTTTAAGGAATTCAGCGTACTTGGAGGCACCATTTCAAGAAATTAATATTTTTGTGGTGTTAGCAAGAGAAAATCATGAATTTTCAAAAAAGAAAAAAAATGATTTTTCGGACTTGGCGTGTATTTTCTATGGATTTTCAAAGTTGCAGTCCCCTAGACCACTGGAACTGTCCTGTAGGTGGGACCCAAATCTGAATTCTGACAAATTCAGCACTTATCCAATCGCAGTGAAGAGAGGAGAAAACTTTATGACACATGTCAAGGACCATTCAATAAAAGCCTAGGGATGGTTTATTGTCCATCTAGGAACAAAGATTAGGTACAAGTGCGGTATTAGGTGTTTCTACCTTAGTGGATTGTCTCATGATTAAGGTTGTTGTTCCTGATGCAATTACAGGTTAAAATATTCTCTAAAGTTTGGAACGAATGCAGTTTGGTGAGGATTGTGCAACTCCCATTTCCTGTAGCACCTAGTTGCATCTTTTTGTTGTATGGTGACAGAGCTCCATCCAGAATTCCTCTTTTGTGGATTAGCATCATTGGAACTCTCAGTCAAAAATGACCCTAAACTACCATGGGTGATGGCGTAGGTAGGGACCTCTAGTGGCATCCATGAGGTTGCCGGTTCAATACCCCATGCTGACTTTGATCGCATGGTGGTGCGGTGCTTGTCCCTCTTCTTGTGTCCTGATGGGGGTATCCATGGCCTGTAATTCCGATAATCTCCGGTCGCCACAGTTGTGTCGTATTAATCTTTGTTTCGACCCTCAAAGGTAGTATGTTTCAAAAAAAAAAAAAAATTGTTGGTTAGAGACTTGTACTCTGGGAATGAAATCTCAGCATCAATGGCATTCAGAGGCTTGTGTTCAAGGAACAAAGAAGGGAGGGCTAGGAGGTGGCTTAGAGGCTTGCATTCTCGAAGATGCAATCTCATCTTCCTCTCTTGGAAGATAATTCACCCATAAGGTGAAGGAACTCAAAAGTGTCCATGTTTCTATTCTTGTACCCTAGACTGTCACTAAATGTGTCCCTAGACTTTAGTTAATGTATCCTTCAAATGCTTATTTTTTATTTGCTGAAGCATTTGAAGGACATATATTTAACTCTCATTTGTGAACTACTAATTTTTGCAAATTTTGATTTAAGGTCCACCTATGTGACAGTTTTAGTGGTCTACGGAGTTGGCACTTTAAAAAATCATAGAAATTACACATCACATCCAAAAAATCTATTTTATTTTTAATATTCATGATTTTCAATTGATAATACTACAAAATATCATTTATGGGAAAAGGTACGTCTAACTATGCTGAATTGCTTATATTGACGGTTTTGAGTGCCTTCACCTTATTTGTATGATGACGGCCCCATGACAGTCTTGTATGATTCAATTCACATCTCATGATGATGTCAAGGGTGGTTCCATTTCTTGGATTTGCAGTCCATTCATTTATTGCAATACACTTGTCACCCAACACCCTGCAATCAATCATGGTAGGCCCTAATCAACATCTAGCTAAAATCAAACATCTAACGCAACTAAGAGCATTCCCACGGCAGGGGCACCAAACGCCAAAAAAAAGAAGTTTGGCGGGCCACAAAGAATTAGCCGGTTGGAATGGTGGACATTTGCCCATAATGAAAGAAAAAAGTCGCTAGGCAAACAAAACTCCTGAGGAATTTTTGATGCAATGTCAGTTACACACTCAAAAAAGTCTAACCCCATAGGTCCCGAGGAAGTTTGGCATGCATGTGAAGTCATGCTGTGGTTTGGGTTCCACAGGGGGCTTTGAGCTCCCATTGCAAAGTCATCATACTATAGTTTTGGTTCATGACAAGGGTTACATAGAGCATCCCCACACAAGGGTCTTTTTGCTTGACTGTTGGTGCAATAGTGCTACTTTGTGAGCCTGTGAGTAGGAGCCTATGAGCGTTGAGCAGGATTATATAAGTGTTGAGCTTAGAAATTTGTAGAAGCACAAGAAAAATTTAAAATATTTCTAATAATAAACTTCATCTAAAAATTTGGCCAAAGTTTACTATTAGTAGTAAATTTTAGAACCTATTACTACAGACCTATTATTGTGGACCTATTACTGTGGTTATAAAGAATCCACATGAAATTTATAATTTTCAATGTCGTCTAATATATTAGAAGTATACATTTTGAAAATGATGAACTTAATTGATGTGAAAGATGGATGGAGATGGAAATAAGTTTGTACAGAATATTGGTTGATCACTATCCTATAGCAATGTGGGTCCTCTTGGGGCTAATAAGAAAATACCAAAAAAATTCTTTTGATGCATTGTTATTGGACTTGTTTAGATTTTAGAAAAAAAAATTGTTAATAAGAACTACTATCTTGTAGTAGCGTGGGTCCTCTCAAGGCCAATGAGAGGTACCCTACACTTCTACCTTGATGTGTTGATAATTGAACTTGTTAAGATTTTGGAAGAAAGGACTTGGGTGATAAGAATTATTTTTGTAAGGAATGAGCTTAGTTACACCAAATTGTTGATTAGTTTATCATTGTCTTCTTACAAGACCTTCAAGGGTCCAACTCTTCTATTTATTGATCAAATGGTCGTTTGGTTAATCACTCCCCTCTTGTTGCTTGGGTCCCCTCGGTGCCGAGGGGAGTCTCCTTGCAACGAGAAAAAAAGAATTTAAGAAAAAAAAAAAAAAAAATTATTTTTATTTTTTTACTTTTTTTCTTCTTATTGCAAGGAGGCTCCCCTCGGCGCCGAGGGGATCCAAGCATCAAGAAGAGAGTGATTATAATCTCAATGGAACAACCTCAGTTGATTTCAAACAAATCTTAATTAATAACCAAATTTTCTTCTTCTTAAAATCTAGCAAAGTCTAATAAGTAGCACATCAAGGTTGTTCAAGGGACCACGATAATAGGTCCACAATAGTAGGTTCATGGTAATAGTTACTAAAATTTACCAAAAATAATAAATTTTGACCTAAATTTTTAGATGGAATCTCTAAAAAATTATATGCTCATAAGCTCATGCTCACAGACTCACAAAATAGCAACCCTAACTGCTGGTGTTTGAGGGTTCAGTATAAGGGTCTTTTTGCTTGCTTGTTTGAATGCTAGTGTTTGAGGGGGCAAATACAAGGGTCTTTTTACTTGAATGCTGGTATTTGAAGGTGTGATTTGGGTTCATCGTAGGGTTTTTTTTGCTTGAATGCTTGACAAGACCTAGAGCTCATATTTTGGTTTTACAATTTTTGAGAGTCCTTTATAAGTGTTGTAGATGAGTGGCAAAAGCATATGTGAGTGGTATTGAAGTATCTTTGATGAGCGAGGAAGGCTATTTTTAAGAGTGTTTTTGAAATTATTGTGGATGAGTGAAAAAGATTGATCATTGATAAGTTGAAATTTGTGGAATTGAAGGCTTGACTACAACTGGTGGGCAAATATGAACCCATGGCAAGCAAGGTTAGGAGCCCATCTACAAGACATGCTTGAAGATGACAAAGTAGAAGATATGATCTTCAACAATTACTTAAATGAGGTTTGTGATGATTTCATTGTTGAGCCTAAGGTATGAGCTGGAGGCTCTAGGCCAAGACATCGTGGTAATTTAGAGAGAGAGAGAGGCAACATGGACACGAGCAAATGTATGCTAATTATTTTTCAGAGATGCCAGTTTATGGACCTATACAATTTCATTGCCGTTTCAAAATGCGAAGGCCACTCTTCTTATCCATCATAGAACGTGTTTGTGCTCAAGATAGTTACTTTGTACAGAAGCAAGATGTTGTTGGGAAATTAGGACTCTCTTCTATTCAGAAGTGCATTGCAGCAATTCGAATGCTTGCTTATGGCATTACAATGGTTGCCACTGATGAGTATTGTTGAATAGGTGAATCCACAACTATAGTGACTATAAAACGATTTTGCATTGCCATATGTGCAGAGTTTGGCCAACAATATTTGAGACAACCAACAAGAGCTGATTTTGAGAAGAAACTTGCCATAAATACAACACGTGGTTGGCCTAGAATGTTCGCCTCGATAGATTGTATGCATTACAATTGGAAAAATTGTCCAGTGGTATGGCAAGGGGATTACGATAACAAAGACAATAACAAATCTATCATATTGGAAGCCATTGTAGACAAAGGACTCCACATTTGACATGATTTGTTTGGTTTACTTGGTGCTAACAATGATTTGAATGTCCTAAATCGCAGCCTACTCGTGCATAATATGATCACTGGTGAAGGCCGTGATATGGAATTTGTTGTCAACAATGTACTTTACAACCGTTTCTACTTGCTTACGGATGGCATTTATCCACCTTGGTCGTGTTTCGTTCAAACTATACATGCATCAGACGATGAGAAGCAATGTTACTTTGTCCAACAACAGGAAAGTACTCGCAAAGATGTCAAGAGATGTTTCGTTGTGCTACAAGCACGATTTTTCATCATCCAAAATCCTTGCAGACAATGGAGCATGGAATGCATTACCGATATTATGTTTGCATGTTGCATATTGTACAACATGATTCTAGAGGACAAAAAAGAACTTGATTTAGACTTTCCATTTCCTATTGATGGAGCTGTGCCTTTGCAACGAGATTTATCATTTGAAGATTTAATCATGAGGACTATACAAATAAAAAACGAGGACACACATTATAGCCTTAGAGGAGATCTTGTTGAGCATTTGTGGTCTCTGGAAAGAGCTAGAGCACAGAACTAAATATGTATTACCAAAAAAATGTACATGTAATTATACATTTAAATCCAAGCATGGTTAACCATGTACATGACCATGAATTTGGTAATGAAGTTCATCTTTGTAGTCTTCAAGAGAAGCCTCATCCTCACCCTATTTGTCTTCATAATAATAGCCATATTGGTATTGGATGCCATAATCTTGTGTTTGCTACTCCTCTTCATCATGCCATGTTGACACTCCACCCGTGTTCTCTTCATCTACAAAGTCAGAGAATGCAGCCTTTCCATCAGACTGGAGCTCATCGTTTGGAGAAAGAAAAAGTCAACTTGTTATGGAAGCCTGCCTGCCAAGTAGCTCATCATCAAAGCCCAGTCCTTGTTCTTTGTTGAGAGGGTTTTCCTCTTCGATAGGATTGTTGCCATTGTGCCCAGCAAAACCGTCACCCTATACACGCATAACACCCACCCCTCCCAGACCACCAACTGCACCATCCAACCCTTCCGGACCACCCTGTCCATAAACACCCCTGCAACAGCCACCACTCATGGCCTCCGCCACTCTACTGCGCAAGATGTCATTAGTTTTCACATGTATGGGTGGTGAAGGTGTTTGCCGATTTGTTTCACGTGCTTGAGCCTCCGCCAAACGTAGCTTTAATTTTTGCAGCTCTTCTTTCTAGTGGAGTTTTAAGTACTTGGCTGCACAATCCGATATAATACCATTATTTGAGTGTGTCATTAACATCAACATGTTTGCATCTTCCATTAATTGAATTTTCTTGAGTGTGGCTTTAGCCATTGCTTTTATTGTTGTCGCTTGTGCCAATGCAGCTGACTCTAGCATTGCTGTGGCACGACACTCTTCCTTGGCATGCTTTGACCCATGAATGTAGACACATTCTTTTGAATGTGGAAGCTTCAGCAACTGCATCACCAAAGCTACTAGAGGGCTGCATAAAAGTTGAATTGGAATTACTTGGGATGTCTTTGCGCTTCATGACTGCTACATTTGTCCTCTCTTGCGTCTAGTCTAAGCTCCAACAAGGCACATCCTTTACTATTTTCCAAACATGCGGATATGCAAACTCAATATTTTTGCCATTTTCAACATAAAAATCTAAGGCTCTCTTATATAAATCAGATGCAGTCATTCCACTTTGATTCAAGTTCTCACACTACTGTAATACACCAATAAATTTAGCTACATCGTGTTTTATGCATCCCCACTTGGACTCTAATGATCTTGCAAGTCTAAACTGAAATGGTCTCCGCTCATTATAGTGAATGAAAATGCACTCTCCTTTTGCCTATTTCCAACAATTGGGTCTTGTGAAATCTTGAGCACACTGTAGGTTAATTGTCTCTCCTCTTTAATAGTGAAGTTTCTCCCTTTGTGATCCTTCCCACGCCCTTGTCATTCAAAGCCAACCTAATCTTCTGGCTAGTCCTTAGTTGATCTTGTGGCTCTAACTCCTAGATTAGACTTGTTGCTTGGAATAACAGTGCAGAACAGAGCATAATAGAATGCAATTCAGGAACGAGCAGAATAGAATTCAGAAATGCAAGCATATATTCCATGATAGTTGTCCTCAACCATAGTATAGTGGACCCCCCCGATTTACGAAATTGGGCGATTGCAGTGAACAAAGGAAATGGAAAAATAGACATGAGGACCGACAGAGCTGCTTTAGCCTTGACAGTTGACAGTGCTTGGAAGCTCTTAGCCATGGTAAAAATTAGTGCATAGACATGTAAGGCCCAACCGTATACTTAAGCCTAATACAGATGGGCAGGGACTAAATAATTATAATTTTGACGCCAATAAATATTTTAGACCCCAATACTTGAGATGATATGAAAATTCAAAAAACACTAGAAACTAAAATACGAATACATGAAAGCTGTCTGAATTACAAATACAATGACAAGAGAAACTAAAATACAAATGTATGAAGCTGCTTGAATTACAAATGCAATGACAAGAAAAATTGAAATACAAATGCATGAAGCTACCTAAAAACATGCAAGAATCCTAACCCTAAAAAATGAATTTGATTGTGAGCTTACCAAATCCAATGATGGTCCACCTGCTTGCCCTCGTTTCACTGAAGTTGCACTTGCAGACTTACTCTGCAACGATGAAGTCGGAATGCAAGCAGTTCTAGCTATTCTTCCAATCACCGTTCTCCCAACTCCGCTACGACCTCCACACCCTACAACTATGGTGCCTCGAACACCAGCCAAAGGACCGCCTCTCTTTGTTCCAATGCTCGCTGCTTCTCTTCATCCTATGGAATCCATATACTCTTCCAATACACCTTCAACAAACCTTATCCCCACTGTAGAATCCAACTCAGCTTCCGAGTGCTCTGGAATTGCATTGCTCTTCCACGCTTGAACTCCTTGATCTCGCTTAAGCACAGTGAAATCACCGGTGTGGTAAACCAATCTCCCTCCATATGAAGCTCCTTTCCTTCTAGCCATGTTGCGCCAATGTTGACTCAGTGTCATTGTACGTCGTAAAAGTTGGGTCAAATTGTACATTTTGGCTTTGGCGAGCCACAACCATAGCTCTGCATCTGCCAGGGCCCTCCCCAAATTTCAATGTGGCCGGTCAGATTTCCCAAGTCCATAGGGCTGCCGTGGGGCAAACTTTCCAGCCCGAGTTTGCCCACTCCCCAAGTTTGCCCCCCTTGGCACTCCGCCGTGGGGATGCTCTAACACTACATCAAGTAAGTCTAATATGTATGATCAGACAACCCTAATATATGAATATGATTCTAATATGCAAAATAAATAAAAAGTTAAGCATTGGGGCATATAACTTAATGTCAAGTATGCCTTGCCTGTCTAATAAGGCAGCCAATCTTGGTATACAGACATGATATTGATATGCAAAATTGATAAATAAGTTAAATTAAGAATTGCAATGGTGCTTATACGTAGATGAGGAGGAAAACACTGCCCAAGAACCAAAGTCAAATGACAACCAGTCATCCAATTCCTACAAAACTGCCCCAAACACAAGAAGAATCATTCAAGGATTATTAAACTTTGGTATATAATTTCAATTGACATACTGTATTCAATTTTTTAAAGGATATTCTCAATTTAGCAACTCATAAAAAATCAAAAATTGTAAGTACATACACATGAGCTCTTAATTCAACATTCAACTTCAAATGAAAAATCTTGAGAAAATTTGGCAACAAATAACAAACCCTGTCCTAATTGTCAAGCCCACAGTAAGTGCAATTCATCAACATCTTAACTACTAGTAGTTTGAATCAAGCAAATAAATTGCATCTATGCATAATGAATACAAAGAACCTAAAGTGAATGACTTTCACACAGATTCTCAGGTATTGCATCTATCCTAAACATTGGTTCAAGACATTTTCAATACAAAGTAAATTGTCTGAAGCGTGAAGTTTAATATCCTCACCTAAGCCAATTAAAGAAAGCATAAGGTTAGCAGGCAAGAGCCAATAATGATAAGCCAAAAGTTTCTCCAATTACACAAAACAAACCACTTTAGATTATCATAGCCCTAATCTCCCATGTTTGCAAAATGCAACAATTTTCAACTGACTACATACATAAAATCATAACTAAAGGAATAGAATGAAGATGTGTTTAGAAGAATGGATTGTTACTTACATTAGATTAATTAAGAGTGTCATGGACAATGATTGATATTGAAGATGTCGCACTTTCAATGACCTATGCAGCATGAGTAGCATCAAAAATTGTTGTGGGGGTTACAAATTGCTAAACTATCATTTGCTACATGTGCTACCTAAGTTCTCAGATACGTGAACATTTCACTCAAGTCCGAATGTAGCTCTTCTTGAAATGTACAGAAGGCTCCACATCCAGCCAAGTACAAACTTTCAAAAGTTATGTGCACATTTATGGAAATAGGTTCAAGGAATAAACCCTAATTAAAATTGGAAGAGCAAAGGACTAAACATGGTGACGATGACAAAGGCTATTACTAAAACGAGGGAGGTGTAGTTGCCAAATTTGCCAAAATCAGGTTCAGATTTGAGAAGGTCTTTCTAGCAAAATATATGCAGGTCACTATGATAATGAAAGTGAAACCCATAAAAATCCAAATCAAACTTATGATCAAAAGTAGCAGCTCCACAAAGCTTGTAATGCAAACTGCAAAAGCTAGTGTTCACCATAAAACTTGCAACAAAACTTACACTAAACAACATGTAATCCAAGCCAACCCCTTTTTTTAGTTTTTTTTGGTGGTAGGCCCAAGTAGCAACAGATAGTTCTGATGTGATGACAAACATGCTCCATTTGAATTTTTATGGATGATAGTCTTTGGCGATTATCATGGCTTCATGCTAGAATCTTAACTCCTTTGTTTAAAGTTCAGTAGGTAGTTCAGTTGAAGATAAATTTCAAGTTGTAAAAAAATGTGACAGCCTCTATAAGATATTAAGCGTGTGTTTGGCAACCCAACTTTTGAAGTAAGTGCTAGTTGGGTGACATTTTCTTTATAATCATTGCAAATATGGCTTTCGCCTCTAATACAACATAGAAATTTTGGTGACACAATTTATACCAATTATAAGTATACAATTCACATCAACAATTATATAAGTACACTAAGAATGACCAAGGTAAACATACTTGATGGATACAAATAGGTCATGTTGGGATATATCCATTCTAGAGAAATCTTCACATCAAGTAAGGGTGTGAAAAAGTAGTGCACTTACAATATCTTTAAGCACATAGACCATATTAGTGATCTATACCTTCAATCCACTAGTCATAAACATCATCATATGGAAAGTTCTGAAGAGTGAATATTTTCTAAGCATATATGCCAACAACAAGCTTTTAAGTGCAGATCTAGAGAATTCCTAAGCTTATTCTTGAGGAAAATAAGAGAACTCAAACATCTCTCATCCTTTACTTATCCATAACTTATACAATGGCTACCTTGGCTAACCTGAAGAAATCAAGGAAAGCCTTGATACAAAGAATAGTGCATGCATCAAGGTCCCTCCACATGTGAATTAGAGGGTTTAAATCAAATGGAGGATCCATATATTTGCATGCGTTATTGAGCTTTGTGATCTTGAATATGGATTGCTATGATTAGAGGTTGTAGTGATCAAGGATTGTAGGAACCAAGCGCTTCAATTCATTGTCAACCACGTAGCAAGGTTCCCTATAAAAACCTCAAATAATTTTTAGGTGCTTTGCAATCACCCTGCAACCAATAATGCACCAAAAAATTTACATTACACAAGGAATTTTTTTGGAATCCCCTCTTGATATTGTATTGAAGATCCCCTCCAAAGAAACATACAAGTGTGACAAATTGATGTTCATAGGGAATATGGCCACCACAAAGAAAGGTGAGACAAGAAATTTTATTATAAGAAAAATCTATGTATTTTTCAATGTTATTTGAAGATGTCTCTACCTCCAAATTAACTTCATTTATGAAATTCAATATTCTTGAATGTAGATTTATGCCTCTAAAATCTAACTTTAATGTAGATTTTAGTGTGTATAATCAATATAGTTCATAGATTTTAGAAGCTCAAATCTAACTTGCACGTAGATTTTGAATTTCAATCTCATTGATTTGTACATTTCAAAATATCAAAGGGTTGTGGATCAAAAATTCAGAGGAGTTCAAAATATCAATAAAATATAGATTTCATTTGTTTAAAATTTTTGCAATTTCATATATCATAAAATTTTGTAGGTTTCTAAAATATATAAATTCTATAAATGTTAGATTTTTGTGAATAGAATTCATTATTGTAGAGATTGACAACTTACAAGTCTTATGTGTCCAACCTCATAGTATCTTTGACAATCGATATGAAACAATTGCATCTTGTAAAATCTACCAAATATTAGGTGGGAACAACTTTAAAATGTAAGATGTGTCAATGTGTTGCAAAGTCTACCAATTTGGATTGCATA
Source organism: Rhytidiadelphus loreus (assembly GCA_947034895.1). Taxonomy (NCBI): domain Eukaryota; kingdom Viridiplantae; phylum Streptophyta; class Bryopsida; order Hypnales; family Hylocomiaceae; genus Rhytidiadelphus; species Rhytidiadelphus loreus. Next base: position 45,787,305 of record OX344761.1, on the reverse strand, counting down.
CATGGAATTTAGAGAGAATTTATGAAATTCCTCCAAAACAAACCCACAATTTCTTTATGTACAGGAATTCTTTGAAGATCCCTTCTACATAACATTTGAACACCAAGAAACATGGATATTGGTAGAAACTAACAATAAAAAACTACAAAATCTCCAAAACAACTAAAGGAAATTCCAAAAAAGTTCACTAATTATCACTTCTACAAAGAAACAAATATAAAGCAATGCACAGGAAAACAAAATAGAAGCCTGAAATTGGGCATAAGGCAGGAAAGACTTGATCTACCCATACCAAGCATCCCAACACATCCCAACAACTAGATATTGTATAGGAAGCTCGGTAGGAAGTCATTCAATGCCTACATGTGTACAATGCCCATGGCGTCCATGAGAATGTGGTTGGAGAAGCTCTACTCCAATTCCTTGAGTAAAACGTGTATGCACAACACATGCAGCCCTCCCTCCCAATTCCATCACCTCAATCTACAAGCCCGTAAAACTCTCAAATAAAACTAAAATAGCATTGAAACTATCAAGTGAACTAATTTGACATTGAAGCTACCAAATGGAAATTTTCAAGCCATCACTCTAATTGAAATTGCAAAACAATACTTAAACTTATGCCAAAACTAAAAATCAAACTATCCACTTCTAATTCAAAGTGCTTTGTTGGGGGATCACCTAAGCATTCATCTTTGGCAATAGACAAAATGTTGCAATTTGAATGTCTTATGATCCACTGGTTACCTATTATATGAGGCCTATATTTTTTCACCATTTGATACGAATGTAAGGTGAGCAATATTAGTGTTCAAGTTTGAGTTCCACTTCAAATGATTTGCTTGTGGTTTCAATCTAAGAGGTTCTTGAAAGCCTAGAATTCATCAATTGAGTAATAAGTGTCTTTGTCCACATATAGAAAGTACATATGAACCTTACAGATCTTCACAGTAGCAATGAAGTCACCATGAATACATCTTATGTTGAAGCAAACATCATGAGCACGTCAATTGTTTCTATGAAGGGCAACAAAGCGTTCATTCCAAATAAGCAATATGGATCTGCTAGGAGATCCAAACACCTTTTCATTCCAAACAAAACAATGATAAGGTTAGAAAGTAACAATTTCAATTATTTATAGAGCTATACTGAAATGGTTCCTCAAATTATGAACCCACTAGATTCTTTGGGTAACTAGATATCTCTTTAGGGAATAAGCCTGAACCCCCCAAAAATCAACAACGGTGCTATTTTGTGAGCCTGTGAGCAAAAGCCTATGAATGTTGAGCAAGAATTATGTGAGCATTGAGCAGGAATTATATGAGTGTTGAGCTTAGAAATTTGTAGAAGCACAAGAAAAATTTAAAATATTTCTAATAATAAACTTCATCTAAAAATTTGGCCAAAGTTTACTATTAGTAGTAAATTTTAGAACCTATTACTACAGACCTATTATTGTGGACCTATTACTGTGGTTATAAAGAATCCACATGAAATTTATAATTTTCAATGTCGTCTAATATATTAGAAGTATACATTTTGAAAATGATGAACTTAATTGATGTGAAAGATGAATGGAGATGGAAATAAGTTTGTACAGAATATTGGTTGATCACTATCCTATAGCAATGTGGGTCCTCTTGGGGCTAATAAGAAAATACCAAAAAAATTCTTTTGATGCATTGTTATCATTAGAGGAGTTTTCGGACCCTTGGAAGGCCGTTTCAAGCAACTGTGGGGGAACTGTCCCCCTGTAGTTTTCGAGGAACGGTTGTTCTCGATAAAAAAAATTCAAAAAAATTCAAAAAAAAATTTACTCTTGAAATGCAAAAAAAACATAAAAAAAGTTTCATTATATTTTTTGAAAAAAAAATTATTTTTTTCCGACGTGGAAGTCGCCATTCCACATCTGCAAGCTACTGCGGCCCCCTGCGAACCAGTTCCTGCAATCTGGGAACTCACAGCCCTCCAGGGGGCTAAAATCTCCTCTAATGTGGACTTGTTTAGATTTTAGAAAAAAAAATTGCTAATAAGAACTACTATCTTGTAGTAGCGTGGGTCCTCTCAAGGCCAATGAGAGGTACCTACACTTCTACCTTGATGTGTTGATAATTGAACTCGTTAAGATTTTGGAAGAAAGGACTTGGGTGATAAGAATTATTTTTGTAAGGAATGAGCTTAGTTACACCAAATTGTTGATTAGTTTATCATTGTCTTCATACAAGACCTTCAAGGGTCCAACTCTTCTATTTATTGATCAAATGTTCGTTTGGTTAATCACTCCCCTCTTGTTGCTTGGGTCCCCTCGGTGCCGAGGGGAGTCTCCTTGCAACGAGAAAAAAAGAATTTAAGAAAAAAAAAAGAATTTTTTATTTTTATTTTTTTACTTTTTTTCTTCTTATTGCAAGGAGGCTCCCCTCGGCGCCGAGGGGATCCAAGCATCAAGAAGAGAGTGATTATAATCTCAATGGAACAACCTCAGTTGATTTCAAACAAATCTTAATTAATAACCAATTTTTCTTCTTCTTAAAATCTAGCAAAGTCTAATAAGTAGCACATCAAGGTTGTTCAAGGGACCACGATAATAGGTCCACAATAGTAGGTTCATGGTAATAGTTACTAAAATTTACCAAAAATAATAAATTTTGACCTAAATTTTTAGATGGAATCTCTAAAAAATTATATGCTCACAAGCTCATAAGCTCATGCTCACAGACTCACAAAATAGCAACCCTAGAAAAATTAGTAGGACTTCTATGAAAGACTTACTTCAATTCGTTTGCAACCTCTCATAATTTAAAATAATCAAATCCCAACAACATAGCACTTGAGATAGAATTAAGAGTTGTAGTGATTGAATGTTCCTTAACTTCTTTACAAAACCATGAAAACTCGCATGCATTCGTTGAAAAGTTACTCTGCTAGTGGAACATTTAAATCATATTACAATTGCATTAAATCCTGCAACTAGAAAATCTTATTGACAACACTATAAGAAACCTTTGTTTTAGGTGACGTTTTGTAATTTTTTCAGACGGATTTTAGGTGACGTCAAAAAAAAAAACTTGTGTTTTTTTTGTCAATAATCACATCCAATATAACATCCACATGTTATATTGGACATGATTTTCAACAAAAAAACACAAGTTGTTTTTTCTGACGTCACCTAAAATTCGTCTGAAAAAAATTTCAAAATGTCACCTAAAACACGGGTTTCTTATAGTGCAAATCACAAGAAATATCATGTATATAGAACGTTCTCTACGTAATTGCAAAAAAGAATCACAAAAAGAAGAAGATATAAGGTAGGCAAGCAAGCAAGTGCAGAGAGGAGTTACAAAGTTGGATATCTTGGTTGAGAAGGTTGGATGGTAGTACGAAAAATTAGGCTCAATCATTCACAATGAGCTTGAATCACTCAAAGGCAACACACACTAGTTAGAATAAAGCATCTGCTTGTGATGATAGTCAATTTTCTTTCATTTTCCATTGCTACTAGATGGGTTTTGCAACTAATCCAAGTACTTTCAAGATTCACATATTAGACTTCCAATCAAGTTATGGAGAAACCAGAAGTCTCAATGAACTTAAACATCACTTAGTCTGTAAAATGGACTTCATCATTCTTTAGACTTACTTCACTTAGACCAATTGTAACCAAGATTACATAACTAGAATCAAAACATACAAGAATAAAATTGCTTTATCCGATTAGCTGTGTGACATTCATTTATCAAGAAAGTCATTATTGAAATTTTGTGCAGACCAAAATGTTGTTGTATGTATTAGAATTGCAATGACAAGATTTAAAAACAATGCAATGTTGAAGGTGAAATTTAAAATACAGTGTTGAAAATGAAGTTGTATAGAGGAGGTGCTTAGAGGTACGCTATCAAATCAACACATCCTATTGATTTTGTACTCCATTTGCTCAATCAATGATGACTTCATTCAACTACCTTGAGATATATATAATCAAACATAAATGAAAACGTTTGTTGATTGATCATTGCAGATAAACAAATCAAAGTTAGTCAAACTTCCTTAAATATTCCAATCTAGTGTAGTTACAAGTGCATACAATCTAATGAACTCAGACATCCAATGTGTATGGACAAGCATGATTGCCTTTGGAAGACGTCTCCAACTCTCCATTGATACATGTTGTGATGCACGCAAAGTGCATTACAACAATGCAATGATGACATGAATGCCATATTCAACACAATTGTTATGAAGGTCAATGGAAACAAGACACATTTGTACTCTAGAGATTGAATTAGAAAATAGACATTAGCATGATTGCAAAATGAGTGTTACTACATTATATGGACAAAATCCACAATTCAATTGTACTGTGACAAAATAACATACAAAAGACATATTCAATTTATAAAAAACCAAGTACAAAGACAAAGAATTTTCCTAGAGGAGACTCAAGCTTGTTGAAAAAGTTGAATACAAAATTGTTGTATGCTACCATGTACTATTACATAAACATATCTACTAAAGGACAGTGAGTTATAGATCAATGAATGTCTCCTGTGATGTCCTCCATTGGATAAAGAGACGTCTATATGTCCGACATAGTGTCATAAGGCACACTATGTTTGTGAGCTCTATAGTTGTCACTTAGGTCTTGGATTTGTTTTGTTTTGTTTTTGCCCATTTTTATTAGAATTTTTAGTCAAAAAGATATTGAATTTTTTTTTGCATCTTGTTTGGTAGGAATCCCTACAAATACAATGAGTTATTCATAAAAGTCCAGAAGTGACATTAGAAGAGATTTCAGGCCAAGAAAAAGGCCGTTTCAAGCTTGTTCCCTTGGCTGTGAACCAAATGTTCGCAACCAGAATATTAAAAAAATTAATTTAATTTTAATTTTTAATTTTAAAAAAATTAAAAAATTAAAATTAAAATCTGATGTGGCCGAACTCTGGCTACATCAGATTGCGCATGTCACTGAGTTCATAGGGTTAGGGAACTTAGGGAACTTGCCACCATCTACATCAGTTGAATTTCTCCTAATGCTTAAGCACTTCCATTTCCTACTTCAAGTATCTACTTAGGTGTTTAAAAGGTTAGTTAGAAGTTTGAAATAGAATTAGACTTGTTGGCCAAGATAGTGCAAGATTTCTAAATTAGATTATTCTAAGACTAAACCTCTAAGTGCATGTGACCAAATGTAGGCTATAAAAGATGGTAGTACACGATAGAAAATGTCCTACTAGGTTATAGGAATTTGTTTGGAAAACCCACGTAAAGGTCACCATCCACTTCGTGAGAACCGTGGAAAGTTACTTTTGTACCTTGCAAATAATACACTAGTAAGATGGCTCTTTGATATTTGTACGTACAAACAAACAAACAAATTCTAAATTAAAACTCTTCTATATAATTTTAAAGTTTTATATCAAGTTAATGATAAATAATACATTAGTAAGACGAATCTTTGAGAATAAAGAAAATCAAATGGGAAAATTCTTACACAAATCTCCATTCATTACACTAGAAGAAACCTTTTTTATTTTTTATAAGCCTAGATTTTTTGGAACAGATTTTTTTTATATCTATGTTGACATCTAACTATTTTAATATTTTTTATGATATTCATTGGATGTTATTGTTGACATAAAAACAACTAGATGTCAACATAGATGTGAAAAAAAATTGTTCCAAAAAATCCAAGATTGTCACCTAAAATGATAGTGTTATTTTGTGCTTTAAAATCCACTTGATAAATAATACACCGATAAGGTGTTAATCCCTAAAGTGTCATTGTCTTTGATGGGGGCAAAATGGATTTTGGACAAGGTCCTATAATATCAATTTTTGGTGAAACTTTTAGAAACTCTCTCATAGGATAGAAAAAATTATTAGCTTTTTGGGAATGTAATTTTTATTTTAATTGGTGCTTGGGAATAAGAGTTATACTATATGAAACCTAGAATTGAATTAGGTGGGCGAATGTAAATCCACAAAAAATTGAAATTAAAATTAAATTTGTTTTTCTCATAGATTTTTTTCTTGTCTACATGGAATTATTTGATTTCTTTCATTGGATTTATAATGTGAAGGTTATGGAACATCTTGTTTAGAGGGCAATCATAATTTTTCTTAAGAAATTATGTATAGGATTCATTTTTGGGCTCAATTTTCAAATTTGTTCAAAACAAATATTTCCAATAATCAATTTTGATTGTTAGAATAATCTCACCATTGAATTTAGTGCATTTTAATTCTATCTTATATCTATTAATGATTTAGTTTATCCATCTATGATGTAACCTTCTTCTACTTAACAATTTTTTATAGAATGAAAACCACATATTTTTTTTAACTTTCATTTTTCCTCTATTTTCAACTCAATTTTGAAAGATGAAATTTTTTAATTCAAGATCTATAGTGCAAACTTGTTTTGTTAAGAAGATTCATAGTCTCTTAAACTAGTCCAAAGATTCCATACCTAGCCACAAACTAAAACTCTTCAAAATTGTCATTCCATTAATCAAAATGGAATGATTCAAAACTTTCCAAGTAAATATAAATCTGAAGAACCAATTTCAAGTTTTTGTTTCTTAAAAAAATGATTTTTAAAGAAGTTTTTTGGGCTACCCAAGTTGTCCATCAACCTTTGAAAATTACATATCATACAATAACTTCTTAACCATGTAGTCAAAAGTTATGAAAATTGTTGGGCCTTAAAGCTACTCCTTGGGCACATGTTGTGTGAAATTCTCAAAAAATAAAAATAAAAATTCCATTTGTAATGAGCTGCCAAAAATTGCTATGTTGCCAAAAAATGATGTTTGGGTTAATTGTGAGGTATGTTTGCAAAATTGTCCTATTTAGATTCTTGCGTAAAATGTGAAGCCTCTATACATGAGAACCTACATAGATTTTGGATACACCTATTTTCAACTCCTTAAAAATTCATAGTTTATTCATATATAATCTAAAAAATGTATTTCAACAAAATGAAAACAACTTTCAACTACCACCAAAATCCTAATTTTTTTTTGCAGTTCAATAATTAGGAACCATCCTCAAACCCTTATTTGGGAGTATGTAGGTATTGTTACCTTATCATAAGATCAATTGCCGTGTTTTGAACAAAACCAATTCATATTTTCTATGGTTTAGGATCTATGACTTGTTTGAAATCTTTGTAATTTTGTATGGAGGTTAATTTCTACTGGTATTTGTTAGAAGATAATGGTGTGCTTTGTAGGTTTTGACACTTTGGAGAGAATTTTCAACTCCAAAAGGTATTTTATGTACACTAGCGATACTTTACCTAAATCGAATAGATTTGTCCATTTAGGAACACTTGTTCTATTGGGATATGTTAAAACAAAAACATTACATTCTTGAGCTTCATGGCATAGAACAATGGGCTTCACCTATTACTATTAAAATTATGTGTACTGAATTCATAATGTACTTTATGGAAATACCTTTAAGTACAGATGAAATTAGAAATGATTTTTTTCTTATTTGTAAATAACATTGGCATTATAAGTGGGTGACTTTCAATTGATGGCCTCGGACTTCAAGCATGGATAAAAAAATGTACTCATGTTTTATGCTTGCTAATCCAAATTTGTGCTTCATATCTAATTCTGCACATTTGAAATTACTTTTTTGAAAATAGAAAAAGGGGCACTTCACACTATGGCCAAAGGTCAAGAGTCTCTTGGTTTCCACCAATAGGAGGTAGCAAAAAGATTTTTCCAAACCTCCAAAGAAACCTTGAGTTTGGCCTCTCGACCCTTCACACTACTTGCCAAAATCCAAAGTTTGTTGCTTACATGGCTACCTACATTGCACAAAATTTGATGGACTCTCAACTAGAATTTGGGTCGACCAAAAGTAGAGACCCAAACTCTAGTTGAGAGTCAAAACCCAAAAATTAACAAAAAAATAAAATACTGACATGATCTCAACCATTAGATTTGAAGAACCGTTTTTAAGAAGACAAAAAGCCAGATGCATCTTCTTCTTGTCTCTCTCATGCATCTTCATAGAAATCATTTTTTTTGCAACTCTTATTGTATGTTGACTTCTTTTTTTGAAGTAGTGAAAATGGACAATATTTGTAAAAAACTTTTTTTGGTTGCAAGCCATCTTTTATGGGGGTAGAATTTTTTTTGACTCCAACTTCTTGTGGAATGTTTCAACCCTATTCAACTCAAGTTAGAGAGTAGAAGGTCATGAGAAAAATGATGAAAGGGTAGGTAAGAAGGTTGTTGAGGGAAGGAGGTTGTAAGATGATCTGATCCTCAAAAAGAAGAGGTGTTCCTAAAGGAGACTTGGCCTTCACTATGGCCGGCCAAAGGCTACAAATTCAATTTTTTATTATTTTTTATTAGCCTTTTTCCTGTGAACTCTCAGTCCCACGGCCTCCCGACTAGGACATTAACAGTGTCATCTCGCCTGTCAGAAAGCTGTGATTCTAGTAGGTGCATCAAATTCAAAAGTGAAAGACCTTGAAAGGGACGATAACAAGAACATCCACTTCCATGTACTCGGTGCTCTCGATTGCAATCCCAACTGCGGGAAAATTTTGTATTCAATGATACTGCTGAGCAACAAGAAAAACTTGCCACAGAACCCAGTGTTACACTAATGACGCCCCAGAACTCAAGCTTCTCAATCCTCCTCCTCGGCATCCTGGTCTGCGATGTTAAAGTACCGCAACTCGTACACATTCCTGTCCTTGTTGGATGCAATCACTCGGAGCCAGTCCCTCACATTGTGCTTCTTCAAGTACTTCTTGGTCAAGTACTTCAAGTACCTGACCATTCCACAAATTCGGCATGAGAAAAATGTCACATCCATGCACCAATACTGCTCTCCTCATTAAAGAGATAACTCACTCCACATTTTCAAAGCACAGATCTCTTAGGACGAACAGATTTCACAATGTAATAGTTTAACTCCTAAAGCACCTTTGTACATTTTAGATACTGCATTTTTTACGTCATACATTGTAATTAGGTCTTACGATTATTATAATTATACGAACATGATACTCCTTGCTAGAATAAATTTTTCTATTTCATTACGCACTGGACCTCTTAAAGAATTAGCGCACAAAAAAAATAAAGGATAAGTACATACATCGAAAAAAGTGATCTACTAGAAATAAAACCCTAATTTGAGACCCTGTGAAATATCATCATTAAGAAGAACAAGCCAAAAGAGATAATTGCCAGATGCAGCTGCTCTTCGTCACCTCCAAGTCGTCAGAGACGTGTTCGGAACTAAAAGTCGGTTCCTTCGCCATTACCAGAAAACCCTACTTTCGTCATGACCTAAAGAACCCTAAAGCAACGGGAGGAGAAGAAGACAAGGGCACTGTACCTCTTGGAGAAGGAGCTCTCGGAGGTGACGCTGATCTTGTTCTTCTCACGAGCGATGGAGACGGCGGTGCCGAGCACGCCCGCTTTGCCGTCAACCTTGATGCGGTCGTTGAGGAACTTCTCGAAGGAGGCGATGTCCATGATCTTGTCCTCCACGGGCTTGCCACAGTCGATGGTGAACGTCTGGGCCTTCTTCTTGCCCTTAGGCACCGAGGTCGCCTTCTTGGCCATGGGGGCAGGCATGGTGAGGCAGCAGTCGCGAGGAAGGGAGGCACTCCGGGAGCAGAGGCAGAGCTCGGCCGCGCAGCGAAAGAGAGAGCTCTCGGAGGAAACACCAAGGCTCTAAACCCTAACCCCAACGTCGGGATGGACAGAGTATGGATGGATTGGTGACTGGATTGCCTGGTGGATGAATTTTACTGATATTCTCAATGTACAGTACTGTAGTGTAGAGGGTTTGGCATATTGACGGATATTTTTACATGTATTTATGTTTTAAATACATATATATATTTATGTATCCATATTTTTACATACATATGTATTTATGTTTTTAATTTCTTTGTGCTAGAACTATATAGTATAGGTGGATGATGAATGTTGTGAAAAGTACATGTCTTTCAATTAATATTTGCTTCAAGAAAAATTATGTAATGGATAGAGGAAAGAAATCTTGCTTTAAATTAGTCAATGATGTAGAGATTTGGGAGATATTATAATTATTTACAATACATTTTTGAAAGTAATAATCTTATTATTTTTAGATTGAATATTTGGGGATTAATATACAATATTAAATTATCAATATTGAATGGTTGCAAGAAACATTTTTTGAAGGTAGAATATTTAAGAAATACTGTAATTTTAGTTTACTAATACTAAATACAATATTAAATTATCAATATTATAGACACCAATTAATCCTATCTATGTGGGTGAAACTAATCTTCTAAATTCACACTATTTTAAATTAATGCAAGTTGAAATATCACTATCTTCAACAAGAAGTAAAAATATGCAAGGGTACTAATTTTAGGTGTTCTTTAACACAACAACACCTTTGTTGTAAGGAACACTTGCCAATTTTGTACTAAATGAGGATAATGCTTAGAATAATATGAGCTTTTCAAAAATTTAAATTGAAAACATAAGAATTTTTTTATAAAATGTTAAGCATAATTCATTCCCAAATGCAAGTCTAGAAAAGTTTACTTATAAAAGTTAAAAAAAACAAGGGTTAAAGGAAATTTCAAGAGTATAGATTAAAAAATTGAAGTTTGTATTTCATTGAATAGTGCTCCCCCTATCCTTCTCAAAACCTCCAAATCAGGCACAATTGAAGTACGAAGGGAGTAGAAATCAACAATAAAACAAAATTTGGCAATGAGTATAATCATTTAATGCTTTGGTCCTATACAAGAAAAAGGTAAAATTTCATTTGTGCACCATTTTACAAAGTTTTATCATGATTCAATTTTGGAATTCTGGAATAATGATCAAAGTGATTGAACTTGTCGAATGAGCAGCTCATAATGTAGCAACTTCTTTATATCCAAATAATTCAAATATAAAAAACAAAGAGTTCTACACATTTTGGTTAAAGTGGATATATAGCTTTCAATTTTGCACATGCAATTATAAATTCAAGCCATTTTCAAATGTTCCACTATATTTCTTGACTTCTTAGAATCCAAACAACATGTGGTCTTTGAAATCAATAATTTTTTTGAAATATTGGAGTTATCTTTCTCCAAACATAATGAAATGTTACTACAATCAACCATAAGCATTGTATTGTATATCTCCAAAGATTTCTACAAATAAATTTCCTAAATTTCAATATTATTATATTCTAATCATAAGCTCAAACTACTAAATAAGTGATTTGACTTTCATGAATGCCCTTTGGTTTCAAAGACTAGTTTAAAATTTATAGAACAGATACGCAATTACTATGGTAGCCAATAAGATGATTTCTAACAAGAAGATATTCAAAATAATCCAAAAATTATAAAGATGGGTAAAAAATCTCATATCAACTAGCTTGAAATGACAAGGTGTATTGAGAATGTGTTTTCAAAATCAAAGTCCTAGAAAATTAGTGTCACCACAAAATTTTATTTTCAATTTGTGAAAATTGGTCCAATATGATAATTTTACAAAGTGCACTAATTCAAAATAGTGTGACTTTGATAAATTAGTGTCACAGTCACAAATTAGTATACCTTAGGACACCTAGATGGAAGCATGGAAATAATCTATGAGTGAAAGAGGTACTCCACGCAAAATATGAAACCGAAAAGGGGATATACTAAAAACCATACTGTCTTTGATGCCAATTTAGTGGCGTCCTTGTCAAAAGCCCTGCCCTACTTTGACTATCTAAAATTCGTTTCATACGTTCTAAATTGCCTAATTTAAGATATAGAAATTTAAGGTATAGATAATTTGTTGAACAAATTATCTATACCTTAAATTTCTATATCTTAAATTTCTATACCTTAAATTTCTATACCTTAAATTTCTATATCTTAAATTAGGTTGTTTGTTTTGTTTTGTTTTGTTTGATATATTGAGATCTAAGAAACAATGAATCCCTTGACGATGTTCTTAGTATTGTTGAAAAGCTCTCCACTAGGATAGGTGTACAAACTTTGTTTTGTGATGTTTAGACCTACAATGTGAAAGTTATTGAATTTCAAAGTTTTTATGAATTCAAAAATTGAATTAAATTTCAATATTTTGGAAGAAACATAACTTTCACTTCACATGTTCAAAACGCCACAAAACAAAGCCCTTGCACTCCTTTGTGCATAAAATAGATTGAATTTCAAAATTCTTATGAATTAGAAAATTAGAAAATTATTTTTACATTTATTATGGATGTGGCAACGGTACAAGGCACTCTAGTGCCAATTGAATAATCTCCCTCATTCTAAAAGTCTGAGTGAACTTGCACTTCGACAGGAAAATATTGTCCACTGCCAGGATTGCTTCTCTCGCACGGTCGCAAAGGGAAACCTCCAATTTGCAGAAGCTTCGGGGATTTGCTGCGGAAAGTCGCCCGTCATCTCGAGATGGAGTAGCAATCACGAATTCTACAGTTCTCATTTCAACTTCGCCTGCGACCGCCTCGACACTCTATTTCAAACCTGTTGATCGCAGTGGATGTGCTCACTTCTTCGTCCATCGGCAAAATTCGATCGCTGGCTTTTCTAGGGTTTGGGGTTTTGGGAATCGTTCTGTTGTTAGGTGCGATATGTTCCAGAGTCTGTTTGGGGATTCAGTGAGCGAGAGATCAGTTGGTGTTATTTGATTGCTGCAATCAGGAAAACTTAGAGCGATAAATAAGCTCTTCTGCAATCGATCTTGTTATACCGACCAGCATTCAATGTCACCCTAATCTTTGAGGATTTCATCAAGGTTCTCTGTTGTTAGGGTTGTTTTGGGAATTGAGCTTGTGCTACATTTTCTGAAGAATGTGCGGGGATTTCTCCGAGCGTATGCAATGCGGTAGAGCAATTAATTGAACAGGGGGTGAGTTGATTGTGAAACTAGGGGTAGAGTTGTGTCGGAGTTTCTAGCGCAAGATGATTCTTCCATTTGCAAAACTGGGGACGCTGGTGTTGAGGACTCTCAGCAAACCGTTGGCGAGCAGATTGAAACAGCAGGCGACGCATCATGCTCGCTTTCGAGAAATTATCATCAATTTCGCTCAGGTGAGAGTTTAGTGGTTTTGGAGTTTTTTCGAGGAAGGCCGCATTTGCGCACCTCGCTTGTAGTGAAAATCGAGGCGATATCGTCAGGATTCTTGTTCAAGAATAGTTCGATCTTCCAGCTCCATAACCTTCAGGTTGCGCGCATGACTCAGAGTGAGAGCGAATGCTTTGGGCCGTTTGTATAATCTTTACAAACTGAAACGGCCGAGTACGTTGCAAGTAGATGTACCACTTTGTAGAAGCTTTACATATATCAATCCTACTGCGTGCCTTGTAATATTGAGAGAAGGCTAGAGTTAGGGGTTGGGTAGGAGAGCAACCTGTGCGCATTTTAGGATTATTAAGAAAGGGGATTTTTCATGAGTACGGCTTTCTTGTGCTGTTGTGAGTCTAGGTAAACGACTCACGGTAGCAGTTGGTAGAATTTCATTTGTTTTATCTAAAGCGAATACAATAGTCATTGAAAGGCTGATGAATTGCAGGCTAACCATAGATTTCAAGTGAACTTGCAAAGGCGGATCTACAGCCATGCTACAAATGTTGAAATCCGGCCATTGAATGAAGAGAAGGCTGTACAGGCTGCTTCAGACTTCCTTGGCGAAGCGTTCATCTTTAGTGTACGTGTCTGGACTTACTTTGTGGCATCCACTCCGTCAATAGATTGCACATCTTGTTTTGAGTGCCCCGCTGGCTAACCATACTTTTGAAGGACACTTTTAACTGTTTTGGTAAACTTGAATCTGGATCTAAATTGTGTCTGCCTCTGTTCCATAACTGTATTTTGCGCGGCAGGTTGGTGGAGCTGTTGTCATTTTCGAAGTTCAGCGGAGTGCTCGTTCTGACGCTCGGAAAGAAGAAGCTCGTAAGCAAGAGTTGGAGGTAGATCTTAAGTCAGCCTCCTCTTTGAACCCATAGCTCCCCTTGCTTAATGACGTTGCTTTTTTGAAAACTTAATTGCTTCAGATTTCATTTTATGGTGTTTCATATTGTCTATATTATAGACTATATAATCGAAAATCATAGATTCTGGACCATTTTGATTCAGAATTGAGCTCTTATTGCTGCTGAAGTAGGTTCTTGGATTTCTCACAACATACAGCACAGCACAGCACAGCACAGCACATGATATATATTCTGTCCCTGCTTATGAAGTTGGTAGTCGATAGCCTTCAGGACCAATGGTTAACGACTTCCAACTTGTAGGTCATATGGGGACTTTTGAGTAGGTTACATGGGGACTTTTCTTTTATTCAAATTTTATTTATTTTTTGACCAATGCATGCAAATTTCTTTTCACTAATTTCGGTGATATAATATATGGCCTCATCTGAATTATGTTTTTCTGGTAATTTTCAAACCATGAATCCTTGGTCTTTTCGGAGTTAGCAGTCTTAGTTCTCCTATCCTCGCTTATTATCTCTTGTGTCATGTTCGCAACTTCAGGACTTGAGGAAGCGGGATGAGATTGTAGCAGTTCAGCTGGACACGATACGTGAACGAGTCGACGAGTTGGAGCGGACTATAAATGGGCGAGGCTTCACAAGTTGGATTCCAGGAGTAAGCAAGCCCGAAGAGAAGGGCCGTGTACGTACAGTGTTTCCTACTAACACCTCAGATCCCGCCCAAACAGCCACGCAATAGTGTCGACTGTCAGTTACCGTACATTGTCAAGGACTGAGGGAGCAAGCACTCACGCCCCATCGTTTTCGATTCAAGGTGGCTTGTGTCCAATGGATGCAATGAGAACGAATTTTAGGGAATGATACGAGAACGAATTCGAGCGGCTGCATTGTTAGTGACTCAAACGTTCACTTCACTTCAATCTCTGTCCCCGTTCGTTCACTTTCAAGTTTGCTTGATTTTTTAGGATTTAGGATTTTGAAATCGGTCAATATTGTCTCCTGCACAAGTGTATTCCTTATTTCTTTTAGATGCCATCAAAGCGAATCTCACTCAGTGCTGTTGACTAGCGGCATTTGAGGATGTACAGGATCTCAATCCAAATTTTGTCATCAATCATGTGGATTTGCCTCTGATTGCTAATTCTGATTTTAGAGTTTTTTGGGGGAATAGTTGTCAGGACGGGTATTGAGAGAGAAGAGTTTTCAAATTCCTTCTAAATTCAATTACAAGCAAAATATTATCATTTTTGAGGTAAATTTTGTTGGAAAGGATTTAAAATGAGGTTCTCTTGACATGGAATTTTTTTGGATTTTTTTTTATCTTTGAATCTATGACCTTATTTTTGCAATTCCAAGTTTGAACTAGAGTCAATGCAAGTCAAGCACTTCACATACTTCCACATTTGTAATTTTAGAAAAATAAAAATGTGCCCTAGTAATACCAAATCCAACCCTTGGATAGGACCACAACTTCATAAAGTATCTCTAAAAATTAGGATGACTTTCATCTAAGCTATAATGAGAAAGAAGTCTAATTTTGAACCTATACATTGTCCAGAAATTGGACATTGGAGCACTCTAGGGTTAATCTATAATAACTATAAATTAGTTTTTAATTTTTCATATATTCTTAATAATTATGAACATCATTTTAATATTCAAAAAGTAAAGCTTCAACAAAATCAAAATTTTCCAAACAAAGTATTCTTCATTCATTCTTAACATTCTTAAATTTGCCCAAGTATAGATTGTATTCTTGTTCTTCATTTTGTAAGCAAGTCAGCCTAAAGTAGAAGTGCTTGATTATCTAACTTATACCCCAATCCTTTCAAACAAGAATCCTTTGAAATGTTACCAATATATGATATTAACCTCTAAAAGACTAGGGCTAGTCTAAATTTCCAAAATTTTGAAGATGTATTGTAAAGTGCAATTTAGAATAATAATTTAATGATGACTCTCAAACAATAATTGTAAAATATGATCCATAGATCATATCCATACAACTAGATCAACTACTACACAAACCAATATTTTTCAATAATATTTGAAGTCAAAAATTAGAAGTTCCTTCTAAAATTGATAATATTTGTGATTTTTACAAAGAATTTTTTTCCCTGTAAGTCCAAATGTTAAATTTTAATCATAGTAATTTTTGAAGATTTAAAATTTTATTTATTTATAATTCTAGAAAGGTCATTTTTAGAAAGATCATTTTTTAGAAAATTTATTTTTTGAGACCAGACCTACATACAAATATTAAAGACCTAATACAAGAATCTTCAATCAAAAATTGACAGATGAAAAAATGGATTTCTGTATATTTAGAATGTGTTTATGTTCATCCGTTGTTAAAAATTTGAATGCTCGGTTCCTTTAGAGGTTAAATCATCCTTGTTGGGTGTTTCCAACTCTATACACAAGGCAACAAGATTGTAATCAATTTACAGAAATTCTCCCCCATTTTACTATAATTTTGGAAATTTTATGAATTTCATTTATAATTATGAACTAAGCAGGTCAGACTCTGAATGAATTCACGCAGACGAGAATTGAGCCCACACTAAGCTTACATCCCGCCTCGCAATTTCCGCAATCCGCAATTCATTAGTGCCCGGAGCTGTAATCGCCAGCCTCCACTTGGTTTCAAATTTCGCACCAAACGGCCCAGAAACGAGCCAGAACGAGGTCTTTCTTTCCCGCAAGGGAGACATGGACCCTGCTGGTAGTCCCATTGAGCTGCTGCTGCGTTTGGGAATGCGTCGACGAGAATATGTCGCATTGCTTTGATGAACTGGATTCGAGGAAGCGAAGGGTTTCCAGGGGGCGTGGAGATTTGAAGGAGGCCTGAGGGTCAGAGATTTGAAGAGATTCTTGAATTAGGGTTAGGAATCGTGGTTTGTGAGATTACGTGAGATTTTTCCTCTCCCCCTAGTGGAGCAGAACAGTCCATGGCTGGGAGAATAGTTCAATCGAGGAAGAGTGAACTACGGGTGGCAACAGAAAGAGAGGGAGGGAGGGAGCAAGCATGGCAGCTCCGCCTCAGTACAATCAATGGGCTCCGCCGCTGCCGCAACTTGCCGATCCTGCTCATGACGAGGTTCTTTCTATTCTATAATGCTTCTGTGTTCTTTTTCTGTGCTCGATTGCTCTCGTGACTTTGACTGGTGTGAGACGACCTCACTGTGGTAATTAAGGTGCGGAATGTCACTTAGAAGATTGCATCTGAAGCTAATTGTTAATCAGTTTTTCGGCTACTGAAGAACTGCGCTGTTTTAGAACGCCTGTAATGCAAGACGTATCTTTCGAGTCATTGTTACAGAAATCCAGTGCTGAATTGCTGAGCTCTTGCAATGCCACCTCATGTAAATACACGACTCCATGATCACGGAGTGGTGTATTTGCCTGTGACGTCCATGCTGCATTTGTTGGAGGGGTTGGTGGAATTGCGAATGGAAAGTCGCGAATGCATGCATTATTGCAACTTTTTTATGAGAGAATGCACGTCGAATTACTGTTCGATCAGATAGGCGGTTAGGTTTTATGCGGGTTAATCGGTCCAGGCTGATTATCGTGTAAAACTAAAGTTTTGAATGCTGTAGTGATTATTGTTGGTTTGGATAGGTACGCACTATTTTTGTCTTAGGTTTCCCTCCGGATGTAAAAGAACGAGAGCTACAAAACCTGCTGCGGTGGTGGCCAGGTTACGAAGCGTCACAGATGAATTTCAAGTGTGACCAGCCCATGGGTTTTGCGCTATTTTCCACAGCTAGCATGGCCATGGCTGCACGCGATGCTCTTCAGGTGGGTACAGAATCACATAACATCTCCATGCCGTTTTGAAAATGACATTATCTCACCTTGTGACTTTGGTTTATGCATGTCCATTGCCTGGTGTTTAGGAATCTGTGTACACGGCATACTAGGTTAAGGCACTGAGATGGCGAATATCACCTGCTCCTTGATAAGGCACTATAGGTCATTGGGAAGTATGACTGTCCATAGCAGCCATCTAGTGGCTTTTGTTCTCTAGTGATAACCCGTAGTGTTTTATTCAACAAATGAATCATCTCAACCTACACTTAACTCTGTGTGTC
The DNA here is from genome assembly GCA_947034895.1 of Rhytidiadelphus loreus. Taxonomy (NCBI): domain Eukaryota; kingdom Viridiplantae; phylum Streptophyta; class Bryopsida; order Hypnales; family Hylocomiaceae; genus Rhytidiadelphus; species Rhytidiadelphus loreus. Next base: position 45,769,222 of record OX344761.1, on the reverse strand, counting down.
TGGATTCAGAACTTGGTTTTCGATGGGGATACAAATTCTGTATTGCGAGCCGAAATGGCCAAGAAGAACCTGTTTGTGAAGAGAGGTACTCTTTTAAGGTTTGGAAGTTCATATATTCTAAATATCCGTGGTTTTATTACAGGAATTTCAATGCCAGCTTTACCTCATATTCGTAACCTAGTTTTAATCCTAAAAGGAGCACGAAGCCCAAATTGTGCTCATGTGTTTTCAACATTATGAGTAGGTCATGAGGAGGCTTCCTCTTGTCTAATTTTATTTATTTTGTGGCCAATACATGGGACGTTCTTCATCGATTCTGGTGAATCATGCTTTTCACAATATTATGAGTCGAAGTGGTCATTTTAAAACTATGAATTCTTGGCCTGAGGGGTCATGGTTCAATTTTTCATTTCTATGATGATTTTTATCGTTGGCAGCATGGACTTGACTCAAACATCTCACAATTGTCGGTGACATCTAATTATTTCAGTGGGGTGCTCAGGAGTGACGGGCGACCTCAACACAGGATTCGACGCAAGTAAGCGCATGTGCGCAGGGGGTGATTACTTTCCAGCTCCTTATCCTGGAGCATATCCTCCTGCTTATCCTGCTCAGCCAATGGCAGTTTCTGCACCTGCTTGGGGCTCTCGAATGTAATCAACTTGCTCTATACATATAAACTCGTTTTCATATTAACTTCTATCATCCGTTTAGAGTCAACTGAGGGGCAACTGAATTGTATGTCTATGCATATGCACACATACTTATAAACTAATCCACTAGGATAATGAAGATGCTGTTTTAGTGTTGAAATGCAGCTATGCTCCGCCACAAGCACAATTTGATCAGTATGCTGCCTATCCGACACCACAACCATCTCCAGTAGCGCCATCTGGCTATGCTCCAGTCCAGGTATCTTCTCACTCAACCTGTTTGGCTCAATCCTTCTCCGTAATTTTTGCTTTGTTTTGGTATCACTTTCAATGGCTTCTTATATAGTTCATCTTATTTTAGTAGGAAGCTCGTAGGTGGTTGATCATGAATATAGTAACTTGCAATCTTACAGAGTGACTTTAGAGGTTGGCTGCATAGCTAGAGAGTGCTGGATGTTTCTAGGAGATTTGCTGAAATGGGCCATGTCCAACTCAGTGAGCACAGGACAACATTGAAGTAGCATTTATCTCTGCAAACGATTATATTGGATGATTATGCAGAACACAAAGGACAATCCACCTTGCAACACATTGTTTATAGGGAATCTAGGAGAGGCTGTTAATGAGGCTGAGCTGCGGGCGCTATTTAGTGGGTGGGTTTGTCTTTCCATTTTCTGAGCGTATTTCAAGTCATTAAGTTTGAGACTTTGATCTCTAAATGCAGCTATTCCAAGAATTCTCTCCACTGTTTCTTGAGTCCATTCTCAATGTCTAATTTTGTTTTACATCTCTGTGTCTCATGTCTTTGTTCGGTTCATCCACTTCGCACCAGATGTAGGATACTATAACGGTGTATTGGCATCATGATGAGTCGCGACTTTTGTTGGAAATGTCTTTGCAAATTTAAACCTTGTATACCCCGCTGCATTTGTTTCCATTGTTTGTATTTTCAGGCAACCAGGTTTTAGGCAAATGAAAGTTTTGCGACAAGGCAAGACCACCGTTTGCTTCATCGAATTTTTGGTTAGCCCTTGACACTAAGACTTGTAGAAATGCAGACACTCTGGAGGGTTTTATTTATTTTAATATGTGACATTTTCAGAGTATGGAGTTAATGAGCTTACGCAGGATTAAGGGGTGGGTGATTGCAAGAAACACCTCTATTATTTGTTGCGTGTCGGTCCAATAACTGTATTTTTATTAAGTACTTTAAAATTAAAAAAACGATTTTAAATACAATAAATAGTTATGATCAATGTTTAGACCTTCTAAGGAGATTGTATCCTAGGAAGATCAAGTATGGAATAATTCTGTAAGTAAGAGACCAAAAAAAGTGGGAAATTGCAAGAAAATAGGTACTTTGACATTTTAACTTGTTAAAAATAGAAGAGTAATTCAAAATAGAAAAATAAATTTGTCCATTCGTGACAACTTGATGGATTGATGGAGATGCTTATGCACCAAAAGAATCACCTAAATATTTTTTCCATGTTTGGAAATGCATGTTGAGGGAAACTTAATTTGTAGACTTAGGAATAACTGTTTCTTAGGAATAACTGTTTCTTAGAATCTCTATTTACAATTGTCACAAGTTTATTAGAGAAACATTAGAAAAATATCTCATCAAAACTTCAACTTCGAATTCTGTAGAAAGGATATGGTACTCAATAGTACCTTCAACATAAAACCTCTAATGAGTCATATTTTTGAAAATCAATCCCCTATCAATTCAATTTTTGAAAATAATAAAATAGTTTAAGTGAAAAATGGCCATATTCATCTTGACTATGAATTTCAGCTACTTTGGGTCATTATTCTCATAGTTATGGTTTAAAAGTGCTCAGGCAAGCAAAGTGTAATGGTAATAGTACATGTGTTTCTTGCAATTGCCCTGGTCCTGGAGAAATCTGAAGGTGTGGAAGCCAGGTTCAGTGAATTTTGGAGTTTGAAAGTTTTTCAAGAGTGTGCGTTCTAATTTACTGGAATCTTATAATACTATCAATATGAATCAATGACCTTGATGTGTGCCGGTTCCTCATGCAGGATGTCAATAGTGCTATGTCAGTACATGCAAACTTACAAGGTGCCATTCTTTCAACATCAGACAGAGGTGGCATGAGAATACAATATCCTTAAAAACACTTCTTTCATTCACACTCTGCATGGTCTTCTGTGGATCATACTGCTTGTTTGCCCTGTTTATTCTTCAAGAATCGGTCTTTTATGAGTTGTGCAATAATTTAGCGTGTTGCAATTGAATCAGGGATTTCAGTGAAATGATTTGTTTCAAGAGCTTTTAGACAACATCATCAACAGAATCTTCACCATTATTTATAAGCAGGTCTCCTTATGGTCATATTATCATATGGAAGTATCCCTGTGTATCATGGGAATATTTTTGTTGACTACAGGGAGACCTACCTATGAATCATGGTGAACAGTGAAGATTCTCTTTATGATATTGTGTAATAAATCTTGAAACAATGGAACTTCACTAAAAGTACAATTATTGGCACCATAATTGTTTTTAGATAATCTATTTTTCTAGTTCTTTTGAACATATTTGAGGGTTCTACCATCTATGTGTGTGCATTTGTCTCACTTGGGTGCCTCCTTAGCCAAAGCACGTTCTCAAAGAATCCCTATGGGAGGAAAAGAGAGGGAGGACTTAATACACACCATGACTCAGGGGTTACAATGGCCCCAAGTATTGAAGCAAATGGAGGTGGAGAGCAAATGATGGTGCCTCCTACGGTGGTTCATAGACCTGAACAACAAGTAATAGTCTAGCAAGACATGTTTTACTTGATGCTCTTTTAAGAATGTGATGCACTTCCAACTCTATTGCTCAAGTATGGTTTCTTTGATTTCATCCTCCTCAACAAATGCCAATCTCGTTGAATTTAAATATTCCATATGGTTTGTCTTCACTCCTACCATCCTTCTCGTATAAATAGTTTGTCTTCTCTTATCAATATACTCACAATAAGTGGCTTTTCAAACCATGCAACATAAATACAAAATATAACATATTGTGTATGATGTATGGTGTATGACCTATTATTTATGGTGTATTATGTATGAGACTATGTATGGTATGTTTTGTATGGTCATTCCAAAGTAGACATCTACTATGTTGTCAACAATGTTCTTTCGGACGTTGTAGATGATCCATTCAACATAAAATACAACATGGCTAATGATAAATGAATATGACCATAAATCACTCCCATGTTGCTATTGATGTTTTTGAAAATGTGTATCTTTTAGATTGAACGTCTTGATGAACATTGTGTAATTTGCGAAACCTTTTCACAGCTTGTTGGCTAGACATGCTATGTTGAAAAATTAAAATTGCCATATCATTTTGTCACATTAGCATCCATGTCATTAGTGGGTTACGTGTGAAAAAATCCATGTGGTAGTCTACATCTATGTAGCACTGACGTGGTTGCCAATTGTCTTCAATTTTTTCAAAAAATTCACTATGTTTTATGTGACGTTATAGTCTAAACAATGGATGTTAATGTTGATTTCTTTGTGTTTTTGCCTCTTCAAGTTTGACAGATTTTCCTAGACATTCACAATAGATATGCTTGACGTTCAACTAAACATCTGCCTATGTTTCTATACTTGTTATAAAAAATGCAACTTCCTTCTAATGTAGAGAGCCCAATTCCTAGAGGTTCTAGAAAACTTGATTACCTACGTTACAAACTACTCCAAGTGATGTTCTCATTGGCCAGGTTTAACATGACAATATTTTCTTAGTGACTCACGTTAACCCCTAAAGGACCAAGGCCTTTTTTCTGCCAGAAAACACTCAAAACTGCCATACCTATAGCAAGGAGTAAAAAAAATTGAAACATTGTTTTTTTTCATATCTAACCGTAAGATCTTACACCTAACTAGTATGAGAGTGTGTGGAAAAAATTTCAGAATTTTTGACCGCTTAGATTGCAAGATATTTGCGTTTAAAGTGGAAAAAACAAGTTTTTCAGCACATTACGGGACTAGATTTTTTGACTTTGAACATTTTTAACTTAAATTTTTTGCACTACAGAGTTTTGAGCTTTAAATCTTTATAGTGGAGAATTGAATTGAGAGTCTAGGTAAAAAAAGAAAATTAAAAAAAAAATTAATTATCATTCTTAAAAAAATTGTTAAGTAGAAGTAGGTATGAGATAGAAGGAAAATCTAAAATATTCATATATTTTAGATGGAGTTAAAATGCACTAATCCCAATGGTGAGATCGTTCTAGCAAGTAAATCAGACCATGAAAAAAAAAAAAAAATTGAAAAATTTGAAAAATTGCATTCAGAAATGAATCCTACAAGTTATTTTTTTCCAAAAGATGCTCTAACTGCCCAAAAAACAAGAATGTCCATAACTTTCTCATAACATATCCAAATGAAATGAATAAAAGCTTTCCAGATAGAAAAAATGTAATCTATGAGAAAAAATAATATTAAAAATAAAATTCACAATTTTGTCCATTTTTTGGGGGCTGCCCGAGCTGCCCGCCATCCCCTCGTTTGAACTTATTTGGTCATCACTATTGTTCCCGGGCACTAGTTTTGAAAAAAATTATATTCCCACGAAGCTAATCAACTTTTCTACCTCTGAAAAAAAATTCAAAAAATTAGGAGAAAATTTCAGCCCGTAGGTACCTGCCCGAAAATGCATTTGTCCCCCGAAGGGACAGTGGTCCTTTAGGGGTTAATTAGCTCACCACTTTTCTGATCCCATGCATTTGAAAAGTACCAAGCTACTTTAGTCTTATCCTATCTGTGTTGGTTTGCCTTTAGGTTGTTTACAGGGTCACCGAGTTTATAGTAAGAATAATTGTTGATATTGAATTTATTAGCCCCTCCTAATTCAAAGTTGGGTTCCTTCCTGCTTGGCCAAGATTGGTGACTCATTTGTTAACGATTCTACAATGGAAGTGAGGGAACTTTTTCTATTGTAGTTTATTAAAAATCCTCCTTGTATATGATATTGGTTGCCTCATAGTTAATCAACGTCGCCTTTTGTTGCATAGCCAAGATTTAAAAATATAAGATACTCCAAAGTCCGACTCAACACCTAGACTTCAAGGTCCCGTTGAAAACAAATTTGGTTAAGTTGTCCACTTGTTCTTCATATGCCAAATACAAAAAGGTGGCCTAGGCTTGATGGCATGCACAATGTTGGGTCCAACACAACAAGGTGGAGGTTATGTTTTTTGGTTTCTATTTTGGGATTTTTCTTATCTATTTTAGAAATTTTGATTTTGAATTTTGAATTTTCAACCCCAAATTAGACTTAACCTTTTGAATATTTTCTACATGTGGAAGAAGGGGCTAATTTTAATAGTGAACCGTACCAAGTACTATACACAATATAGATCATGATTGTATTTTCATTGGTAAGGATCCCACCATTCCGCATGCCATCTAGGTTTGACCTGCAACAAAAATACTAAAATAACTGCACGTGCTTGTCATAGGTTTTTAAAACAAATGTCTAGATTCTCACCTAAAATGTACAATCCCAAAATAGGGGTATTTTTTTATTGTCTTTTGACAATGCAAAAAAAAGTTTTGTCTCCACCGTAAAACTCTATTAGCACTACTCTGCATAACGTCCTCAATTGCTTATTTGGTTGATTTTAGATGCTTTTACCTTTCCTATTATATACACCCAAATTGCGGTCCTCTGGTAGATTTGCTTGCAAATGACTACAACATAATACATTTGTTTTTGGTGATGTATCAAACATTGTTACAAGTTTTGGTCATTGAAGCTAGGTCCCTCCAAATATGGCCAAGTGAGATGACAAAAAACAAGGGTTGTTGTTCCCTGAAAAACCTGTTGGTTGACACAACATTCTAGCATGCTTTTTATGAGCAATATTTGAATATTAATTTCATGTAGTACCAATCCTTGAAGGCCAAATGAACCAAGAGTTACAAACCTACCAAATCAATTGTCTTCATACAATACACAATGTGCTCTAGTGCAACAAATCCCAATATTCAGACAGGATTTCAGGGACAATGTTTCCCGAGAATTGGCATCAAATTATGATGCCTCCTAAGCTTGTTGATGAAGTAACTAGCATGAACCTGACTTACAACATGTGTAGGCATGTACATGCAAGATGCTACAATTGAAGCAGGTCAATTTGCTCCATCCATTCTAAAGTTATTGATCTTTCTTTAAATAGATGCCGTTGTATCTGTGGCCGTTGATGACCATGGAGTCGGGCATTGTGTAGAAGACATCCAATACTACAGTTCAATTCTTGAAGATGTTTCGGCCATTATGTAGAGTTGCAAATTACTTGTTGGTTTTGAGAGGTTAAGGCAATATTGACAGTAGTATTGGTGGTGATTGGTTGCTAGCAGTGTAGGAATGAAGCCTAAATGCAATAGAGAGACTTATGAAGACTTTGTCTATGATACTCTTGCTTCTCACCTTCACCTTCCTTGCATCAGCTAGTACGTCCTTGTCCAAAATGGTATCCTTCGGCATGTTTAGAGTTGTTAGGAACTTTCATATTCTTGCACCTAGTTTTCTGAGCATTTTTGGATAAAATCAAACCTTTTATTGTTTTACATTCATAGCATTCTAGAAATTTCTTCTTGAATACCCTTTGAATTGATATGAAATGGAACTTTTGACTCATGAAAAGGAATCCCTCACACCTAGTTGGGTTCATTTTGAACAAGTAAGCCCTTTGAGCCAATGAGGAGCCATTGTGAGTTTTTGCTTGCTTTTGATTTGATTTGTTATGACTTTGCTCTTAATTGATACTTACTTGACTTTGTTCTCAGAAGTATCATTCCAATAATACTCAAGAATGCTATATTGATGAGTGCTCATATGTTGAAATTTTTTTTGGCAGTGGAGAGGAATGGATTTACTACGTAGTAGTCTTTGAGGGGATACTTCCATGAGTTACCCACCTCCACCAACATTGAGTCCTCTGTACTAGCTAGTAATTGTCACAATGATCTATGATTTTCAAACTACAAAAATTGTATGCTTCCATGTCATTTGTGTTGCAACAATCTGAAATGCATCTTTGTGTAGAAATAAGTGGCTTTTCATCATTACATGTTATTTCAGGCCTCCAAGAGACCGTTTGAGGGTTGTTCCCTTTCATTGTTCCCCCCACAGTGAAGGACGACCAGCTGTTCCAAAAAAAATATTCAAAAAAAAAAAGTTTAAAATTCTTCAAATGTAAAAAGAAGTTAAAAAAAAAACACCAGAAATGTGATGGCAGCCTCTCGGCCACGTAGGACCACTGAGGTGTCAAGCTAGCAGTCACGTTCCTTGCGTTCTCACAACAGTAGAACTCGTGGTCTTTCGGAGGCCTCAAAAACCATCTAATGCATTCTTTTCTCAAATTAGCAAAGTTGATTGAATGGCAAATCATAGAAGTGCCTTTGCTATCAATCCTAATAATTATACAAGAAACCCTTCATGTGATGATTAGTAATTTATCTCAAAGAGTTGACATTAACTTTCTTATAATGCTATCATGATTTATAATATGGATTGCAAAAGAAAATTGCATACATTCCATTGGTCATTATAAAATTTGTAACATCAAGATTCTCAATTACAATAATAACATTCAATCATCAAAGAATACATTCTTATTACCCATCTTATTAAAATATTCAATAAGTGTATAAAATTGCACATAATGTTAAAATTCACAAGTTCTTATAAATGCATTGATCACAAACTCATTATAATTAAAAGACAATGCCTGATATGGAATCTCCTATATCTCTCATTGAAATTTGTGCATGGATTTGTAAAGGTACACAATCATTATTTTTGAAGTTATAATAATTTTTTGAAATCAATTAATGTATACTCCAATGACTATACTTAGGTGACAAACCTCACTTGTTTTGGATGATATCACACACATCTATATTATTTAGACAATCAATTTTTTTTGTTAATCAAAAAGAGGTTTGGATTCAAAAGAAAGAACTAATCCCATTTTAATTGGCTGTGAACCTGGTATTCTTAAAATGTCAAGTCCATGGTTGCAAATGGCCATATGTGCTTTCAACCAATTTCTACCTAATGTTATATCATAAAGTTGTCTAGGAAGAACAGTTAGTGTTTCATAATATTCAAGATCTCCAACTTGAAGTGTAACATTACATAACCTCTCTAAATATTTTTCAATTTGCGTATTTGCTAAGGTAACTATCAATGTATGGTTAGTGTACCAACTATTTAGTTTCATTTGTTCTACTAAATCTTCTGTAATTGATGTAATTGTCGAACCAGTATCTAGTAACATAGTGGTCTCTCTACCATTAACTTTTCCATTAACAACAGAGACTGACTCTTTACACTTTAAAATGTCCATGACTAGATCATTTTTTTTGTCAGTTGTATTTGTAAGAAACTTATTGTAATCTTCTTCGGACACTTTATATATTGAATCATATACGTTGATTTTTTTCATTTTCAAATCTTTGGCCATATCACTATTTTCAGTTTTATACATTTTTGGTGTTGCTCGATAACATAAGCTTTGATTGCATTGAACTAGTTTTGAAATTGGTGATTGTTCATCTTTTTTATGAATGCAAAAACTTAATTGTGCAAGTTGATGAATATTATATCTACAACTGCGGGAGTTTATCTTACTTATGTATTTACAATATGGACCAATGTAACATTTATTTGTTGAATGTCCAAGATGTCCACATAATAAACAACTAGAAAAACCCCTCTTCTTATTTATAAATTCTTTTTTACACGCTAATCCAAAGTGATGCTTAATTTTATTAATATGAGCTAATCTTAAGTAATCTTGGGAATTTCTACATTCAATTTCATTAAATATTGGAGAAGTAGGTAGTGAGGTGTTTAGTTGTTCATTTTGATTGGTCCTAGAAAATAACTTTGAATGAGTGTCATTTATTGAATTTAGAGGTTTGTTGGTTTTGTCATTAAATACAATGTTGGTATTTTTGATGTCATAATCAATATCCTTAATGACATCCAATAGTGTTGTTGATAGTAGATGATTATGTTGAAATATAAATTGATTATAAAATTGACATTCATGGCAAAAATGGCCTGGTTTTTCACATAACAAACAAGTAAAAAAATCATTTGATGGCCATTGAGTATTTTTTATCACCTCAGAATGAAATTTTCTTTGAGTTCCATATCTTGTGCCGTGGCGAGGCTCAAAAACCTCATCAAATTTGTGTACACTAGTAACTTTTTCAATTTCATGTTTTTGTTTACCTATTAATTTTTTCCAAGGAATATTGTGATTATCTTTATAATTGAAAAAATATTTAAGAGACTTTGTAGGCAAACTTGATAATGTGCTTGAAGTCCATGAGTCCCATGTCCTTGGTGTAAGAAAATCAAACACATCTTGTGATTTTTTGTTATGTATTATGGACATTGGTTTCTCACCATTATTTAAATTTGTAAATTTTCTATGGATTTTTGTTTCATTTTGAAATTGGCTCGTTGCATTAGATTTCACACTTCTACTTCTTCCACTTGTAGTAGGTGATAACGATCCTTCATTACTAATGTGATGCAAGTCTTTATTTTCAAATATTTGGCACATAAAATTTCCCATTGTAATTAGATTTGGTTCATTTTTCTCTACAATATCTTTTATAAGTATTTGTGGATTCTTTTCTTCAATGATACTATCATTTTTATAATCTTTGTTTTGGGAATTTTGTGGATTATTAAAATTTTCAATCATTTGACCTTTACAAGATCCATATAGCTCATTTTTATTAATCTCTCTTTGACTTTCTAAAGATACTCTTTTCAAATGAATGATAAGTTCATTAGTACTTTTTACATTACTACTAAAGAATTGTTCACTATATCGTTTTCTATTTAATTCTATTTCTTCATCAATTTTATTAAGATTTTGATCTTGTAAAGATAGTTTTTTCATATGTAAAATGATTTCTGGCTCCATATTGTTGTATTGCTATATAATGTAATTTAGAATATAACAAAATTTGGTTGTGAACTAAAATTACTAATACATACTATAAATAAAATAGAATTGAAACTATTCAATCATTCAATATCAAATATTTTTTTGAATATAATATCCAAATCATTTTTCCAATACATTTCTAAATTTCATTTTAAAATTGAATGATGTAACTAGATTATTTGTAAATAAATAATTTTAAAAATCATATTTTAAAATAGTGATAAATATTATCCATAATTTAAATTTTAGATATTAATTATGTATTAATTATGGAAGTTTCACCGAAATTCATCAATCAATTTTTTAAAATGAAAAATGTGAATTTCATATATGAATTAAATTTTGTTTTTAAATATTCAATTATATAATTTAAGATTCTTGATTTCTAAATTACAACTATATAATGGTATTTTTACACAAAATTCAAATAATGTAAGAGCACCAATGCTATATCAATCATTAGGTTTTCATTACAATAAATTGTTATTTACTTTTTAGTAACAAAATAAAGAATAAAATGTACAAGATGGTTATTTAAAACTTTTGATAAGGTAAAATTCTTCTTAAATTTTTGTTATAATATGTGCTTAAAATTCTATAAGAGTGCCCGTGAAATTTTGTTGCATTGAATTTCGTTTATGAAAAATTATAATCATTATTCATAATTTGATCATGAATATATTTGATGTTAGGGAGTTTCAATATTTGAACTTCATCGGATGCAAAATACGTGGATGAAAATCCATAAGTGGTTTATCATCAACACTTGTCTTCACACCCCACTAATTTCACATATAAATTTGAATAATTGAGATTGGAGATCAATTAATTCAAGGTGAATGATGGCTTTGTGATGTTGCAAAGCATTTATCTATCCAACTAGTTGAGCCAACTTCATTTTCAAAATACTATTTGTATTACTACAAACTTGATTAAATTTGTAATAAAGAATTTTATTTCAAGTTAAATAGTCATTATAAAATATCTTACTAATTATACTATAACAAACATTGCAAATTTCATTACAAATTTAAAATGATAAAATTAAACTTAAAAATAATTGAATTTACAGACTATAACTTTTTAGATTTATAACTTTGACCAATTAGTAAGTTTACACATTTCAAGATAAAAAATTTAACATTAAATTTTTTTTAAATTGATTCTTATTGGTGTTAAGAAATACATTGAAAATTGTTATTTTTTCTAGCCTTTCAAATTCAAGATGATTCATGGCCTCAAGTTTATGGCTCTTGAATAGTAATCCTAACCACTTCCTTTTCTTTGTAATAGTAAATTATAAATTCTATTGATGACCTTATAGTTGGTTCATGACATTTGTTCAAAGCAAAAATATTGAAGCTACAATATTGTCTACATGTTTATGTATCTTTTCATCTACACTTTGCTAAATCATTAACATGCAAATTTGCTTAGTGCTAAGTTAAATCCTCTTCTTTTGCAATACTTAAGTGTAAAAAATATTATAAATAATTTTATATATTCAAGTTTTATGAATTTAAAAGCAATGTAACCTTAAAAGAAAGCTCAAAAAAAAGTTGTTGATGGATGACTTTCAATTGTTTCAAGATTAATTTAGAAATAAAAAGTGTACCTATTATTCCAAAAATTCAATCATTATTAGCTATGATAGATCTCATTCTTCTCAAATTAAAACAATTCAAATTAATGAATTTAAAAACTCAAATTTCATAAAGTCACAAATTTGAAAAAATAAAATTTAAAACTAATAAATTTCCAAATTCCAAATTCCAAATTTATAAATGCAAACTTATAATTTAGTTTGTTTATAGGTAACAAGAATTTATGGTTTCAAAATTTTGACATTTCAAAATTTCAAAATTTTGAATTGGTAGTGCTTAGTGAAGAAGATCACTAATTATATATAGTAGGAAAATAAAGTAAAAAAATGATTAAAATATAATGTATTATTAACAAAATTAAAATTGAAGAATTTACAAATAAAATATCCTTAAATGAAAACTTTAGAAATAGAAAGTTTGAACCTATATTTTCTATACAAGACTTATTTTAAGTTGGTCTTAAAAATACATAGACAATGGTTAGAGGTAAATTGAAAATAATAATAATTTTTTTTTTATGTTCAAATCATTCAAACTATTTTGATTTCAAAATTTATTAATCCATTGACATGACATTGACATTGAAAACGAATTAATTCATTAATTCATTGTATGATTTTTGTACAAGAAAAAGAATCCGACCATTTATTCTAGAGGTTGCATGAATGAATAAATTATTTGTCCAACTCTTCACACCAAAGTCCATAAGTTAGTAGGAAAGAGTTTATCATTATTGTAGACTTTTATACGTCCCTTTGCCATTCCTAATTTCAATAATACAACTCTAATAACATACCTTTTTATTTATTCCTTGTACTATCTAAAACTACTCAAAATTATTGATGATTGTTTTTTATCTTTAAATTTATTACCTATAAAATTAATACCCCAATTTCTTATAATTTCTATTTTCTATAATTGAAATATTGTGTTGGCGTAAATTTTTTTTTAATAATTTCCAAAATTTGAAGAAAATTATTTTTTTAAATTTTGCATGGCAAAAAAAATTGTGTTTACATATGTTGAACTTTATTTCTTGGAAAATAAATAAACATTTGGTAAAGAGGTGCTGACCTTGTCCTACACAAATTCCATTCAACTCCATTTTGTAACTCAATGCCTTAAAATATTCCAAATTCAAATGACACAAATATCTTTACAATATAAATATTTAAAATTTTATTATATTTATATATTTTAAATCTTACAACAAAACATTTATAAGGCCTAACAATTTAAACTATATACCATTCAAATTCATGCTTTTTATAATGTTACAATATATAAGTTTTATTTATATTGAAATTTTTAAAATTTTGGATAAATTGAGAACTCTTTCCCTACCCAAAGGATATCGTCAATAGCATTAGACCATTTGAATATATATATATATATATATATATATATATATATATATATATATATATATATATATACCTAAGCTAATGCGTTAACTAACTATACAAAACTAGGATTTTGTTGCTCTCTATTTTACTAATAACGACCAAATGAAAGTTTGGGGTCTTAAGTTTGTCTTAGGATCTAAAGATTTTGGTGACAAAAAAATTTCATACAAATATCAAAGCCCTCCTAAAATGGTTGTCAAAACAACTTTGGAGAATGGCTTGAATCTCTTGTTGTAGAAACATTTCATCACCTAAAGTGGGATGCCAAATGTGATATCCATGGCATACACAATCTAGTGAAAAGAGGTTGCCCATCTTGGTTTGTATTAGTTGCCCCCCCTCTCCCAAAAAATTTAAAGGCCGTTGATTTTTTTTTTAAATACTTCCCTTTCTAGAATGCTGTCAATTTCTCAAAAAATTTCAAGCTGTTGATCTTTAGATTTAATCTGACCCATCCATCCAAATCCAAATATAGAATCAAAATATGGTTACAGATACATTACCAAAATATAGATACATATACTTGATATTGGAATATGGTACAATATAGGTGCGGATACGGATACGATATGCAAATACGAGATATGGGATTTTCATTGTCCCATATTGTTTATCATGTTAACCTTGTTCAAAAAATTACAAGGAGGGGGGAGGGGGGATGTAAAACTCAGAAATTAATTTTAATTAATACATTTTTTTAAACCCAAGGTGGGGGGGTCTAGGGGAAATTATTATTATTTTAATTAATTAATTAAAATTCTGAGTACATTATGATAGAAGTGTCACAATGCACTCAAAATGTGATGTCCATGGCATATACTATAGCAAAGAGCTTGCAAGAAGATTTGCCCAAGTTGTTGCATGACATTTTTATACCCATTTGATAGACCATTGGGGGGCAAACAACAAATTTTGAAGCCTAGTCTCCATATCAAAAAGAAACCATGTCGTGCATGACCTCAAAAAGTTGTAGATGGTACATGGCCTATAGTCATTGACAAGGTTGACCTTAGCGAAGATCTAGTGGATGCCAGGGAATTATGATCACCAAAGTTGGCATGGCACTACCTAATTTGCATATTCTTTGTCTACATTAATAAATTTTTGATAACCATCAAAGCAAAAAGAGAGTATCATTGTGCAATTTGGGATTCTAGTGATAAATTAATGAAAATTTTAGTTCTTAAGTATAAATGGTTGTTTGTATTTAATAGACTCACTTAACTTTTTGAAGCCCACCCTAGAGACCCCTCCAAGAGAGAGTGATAAATCCCCTAATAATGTAGAGATTCAATTTGATTAGAAAAAAATTAGAATATCCCAGGGTGACAATGTAATTGTTGTGATGGCCTTTGATTGAGTTGGAGTTGGTTTAGAGATTGAATCACATAGATTCTATTTGTTAAATCGTAGAATACTAAAGGACCTTGTTTAGGCTCATTACAAATTTGGCCACATTCTAGTGATTTCATACTTTCAAAATTTTACATAATAATATTTTTGGGATAATTCCTAATTGTCATGTTTAGCAAATAAAACTTTGCTTTGCACTATTCCAATAATTATTGCAAGTCATAAGATTCTTTTGATTTATATCTCACTATTGACATCTATATTAGTATTCTTCAAAAAAAATATCTATTTTATTAGATGGATTGATATATGTTCAAAAACTTGTGTTTCATTCTATTTTTATTAACACCGTAAGGACTTGGGGATAATTTTCACACAATTTATTCTTCTTTAAGTTCAAAATGTTAAGTAGTTATTTCAAGTCTTTGATATTTGTCTAAATTTTTTTGTCTTGAAGTCTCTACAACCTAAAACATATCCTATATGTACCTCATATTCATTAGTATAGAAAAGGAAAATTTTTAAATGAATACTTTGAACCATACTTTCAATATTAAATTAAAACCTTAGAATGTTATTGGTAGCATGAAGAGTAATGGAGTTCTTTTAAACTTTCATAGTGCACCATATGGCCTGTCTTTGAGCTAAAATACAAATCTTATCAAATCAAATATCTTCAATAACCCTTAACAACCTAGAATGAGTTGGAACTATATCTACAATCAAAAAATGTTTCTTTCTAAATTTTGGAGTAGTGCCTTGCATTGATAGGTAGAAGTGTCTATCATCCACTTGCCCACCACAACGAAAGTTAAAATTCAATGCAAGCCTACAAAAACATTCCAATAGATGTATAAAGGTTTTAAGTGACACAAATAGCATTGACTACATCAAATTTAATCCATCTACAAGTATAGCACTTCATTAACAAAATGTCCTAGTATAGTTCAAACCCTTCTAAAACTCACCCCGCCCCCCCCAAAAAACCTAATTGTAGTGAAAGACAAGAAGCATCTAGTTTTACCTAGTGCAATATATATTTTTATTTTCTTGCAAAAGACAATTGATGCCAAGCAGTGATATGAATCCTATAAAATCTAGTGTTTATACAAATTTGAAAAATTACTAAAATTCAATCAATATTTTATCATTAATATGTTTTATTAGAATTAGAATTCGAAAGGTTGGAGGGTTTTTTTATTTATTTTTATTTTCATTATTTTTAGGAAAAAAAACAATTCTATAAGGTGTGGAATTCTTACAACAACCTTCCTACCATTGGAATTGAAATTGAAATTTTCTATTCTATGACATAATTATTAGCAACTTGATTTTTTCTTCAATTATATATTAAAAAAACAAAACAATTCATGAGATCTTTTCGTGAAATTTGGTGGAATTATATTAGATTTATATTTTCAAAAAGTTATCCTTCAATCAAATGTAGAACCATGTATAGAAAAGATATGGATTTTCAAAGTGCAAAGTGCAAAGTTGAAGCGTATTGTACCTTTAAAAAAATTTAAACCAGATTTGGGCATTATAACCTCACAATCTAACAATTGTAATTCACATGAAACATTATTAGCACATGCAAGCTAAATCAACCCTTAGAGGATGGACTAGTGATCGTGGAAATCATCCATTTTGATACCATGTGAATGATTGGCTTAAAAAATTCAAAAGCACTCATTGGAAGTCAAACTACTATAGACCTCCCCTTTTAGCACAGAATTCTAAAGATGAATAGTTGCAATTCTAAAGATGAATAGTTGCACTTCTGTCCTACATGGAGAGATTCTTTGTCATTCATTGGCTAAAAATGACCACAAAGTCATTATAGTAGAAAATACTAATTTTCATAGTGATACTAGCTATCTCAGATTCTTTGATTTGGCAGCTAATTTTCAACAATGCGGGATGAATATTTTTAACCCTGCAGAACAGCAATTACTTTCCAACAACAAAGTTTTGATTTCAGTAAAATAAGTTAATAGAATACAAAAAAACACTATATCAGTAGATGTAGATAGCTAGCTATAAAATTCAGTTACAACTTGAGATTTTATTCACACATTTATGCAACAGAATTTGAGAGGGGCCCTTGTAAGATAAGAAAGCCTCATCGGAAATTCCTCAAGGTGAGCAGTCCTCTCTGTCAATTGCAGTGAGTGGCCCAAGGATTACAAAAACATCACATGCATACAAAAGATTTTTACAGTCAAGTGTCCAATCAATTGTTACAATACAATCACCATATATATATCGATGGTACAGGCCACGTTATTCTCAAGAGGCCACACCAATGATATTGTGGTTTATTCCTTGCAAACGGATGAAAACAACCCAAATGGACGAGACATTCAGTTGTGCAAATGGATGATGTTTATCCACTGGCTGCACATATGCATTCACAGATTTTAGTTTAGTGAGCTTGGAATGCTCTCTCCTTCCCAAAAGTATTACCACACTGGCATCTGACCGCAAAGGTTGATCTCTGCCAGCTAAAAAGGTCGAGCAAACAGCCAGTTTGATTTTATTTGATGTAAAACAACATTTTATAACAACGAATAGCCATCTACACACTGACAGGAATATCCATTCGAGCGTATAAGCTAGAACGTGAACTGTCAATAATACGCTGTGAATATGTACATTAGAAGAGAACTTATCATTGAAAACGTAGAAACAAAAAAAGATTCTCAGAGTTTCGTAAGACACAAAAAAAAGTAAGAGTAGAATATAGCAGCAACCGCAGACATGTGCAAACTACTCAACTTGACTAGTCCCGTTGCTTACCCTGATGACAAACCGGATCAGAATCAGTAGATACGTACGTTGCTGCAAATATTAAATTCAAGCTCCTTGACAAGCCTCATACTGGAATCATCGAGTTCACTGCAAATGTACTCCCTTGGCAGAGCAACCGACGCATGAATTTCAAAGCTCATCGGATAATGATGTTTCGTCATCAGAAACCGAGAACCAGCCGCTTCCACTCTCGTCACTGCTGGGATTGTCGTTGGCGCTTTCCTCCGATGACTGATAAGAGTTTTCAGCAATATATTCTTCGCTTCTGGTCTCTTCAGCAACGTTCTCGTTTTCATCTGCCCCGGTGACGAAATCCTTGACTTCTAAGGTGATTAACTGGATTGCTTTAGCTATGTCATAGGACATCAGAGCAATCCTGCTCCCAGCCCAGCTTCCAACCTGACTCCCAATAAGATAGCCAACTCGGCCAAGCCTATTCTCTCCCTACACGTGAAGAAATATTAGAAGTATTAGCCCTGGCAGTAGCGACGACCCAAACAAGGATAGAAGACAAGAGGTAAGGTTTACAATTTCTAAATGCAACTTTGCGTTCTTATTTTAAGTCCCGGCTTGAAGCTCCTAGACTCAAACCTCTGCAGGATACGTAACCCCTAAGTGCCCAAATGGAAAAAATTGGCCGCCTTCATATCTTCGGAAATTCAAACAAATCATTTAAAGGACGGTAGCAAAATGTACCAACGGGAAGAAGAAATCATGCCCTTCATTTTTTGACAACAGTAATATGTTTTGGAAGTTACTACAATCAACAATAAGTTTCCAAAGCGAATTTTCTATTTTGAGTTTGCGCACTTCGGGATCAGGACCAGCACTAGGTTATACTTTTTGCTCGGGCTAGATAAAGACGAGAGAGAGACGGTCCCGAAACTCACCACTAAACCCCCCCACCATGTCCCACAAAGTGTGCCAGTTGCCCGCATTGAGACCTCGGCAAAACTCCCACCATAGTATATCACCTCCAAAGCATCCCAGACGGCTGCAAAGATGGGTCCCAAGATTCGTCGAGCTTGTTTGGACTTGGCCTTTGCAGCGACCTCTGCTATAGTTTGGGCTTTCCTAGCAGCATCCGACATTCCCAGGCCATCCGAGATTGCTTGCTGTAAGGCAACATGATATGCCTCTTGCTTTGATCGTTCGACGAAAGATGCACGAAAGTTGTTAGTGCACATTTTCGAGCCCTGCTTTACTGCGCAAGTCAACGAACCTAACCCAAAGTCGAGGCAATCCCCAAACTCATCCTTGCCGGTCTTAGAAGCACTCTCATCTCCTAACTGTCTGCGCGCTTCCCTGGCTGAAGGCAAGGAATACCAAAAGCAACCAAATGTCAATGATGATCACCACAAATGAAAGCAAAGTCCAGCACTCGCTAATTGAGAATTTATACATAACAGAAGTTCATTAGCTCATCCAAGTAGTCAGGAAGGTAATAAGTACACACCTCCCAGGTGTAGAAGGCAAAAGAGAATTACAAACGTCGTCCAAAACCCAAAATTCCTCAACCGCTGTGCTTTAACCTGCTTTTGAACCACTGACTGAGCCATGATTCTTTCTTCCTCTCTGCAATTACAACATCAGCAAAATAAGTCACGAATGTGGACAAACCATGTTTCAAGCAGTGAAGCAGATATTGAAGAATATCCAAGCCCAGCAGTACCAATAAATAAACTGTAACAAAAAAAGTCAGGTCTAAGATGATTAAATGATCAATTTCATAACGAACCCTAAAAAAAGCTTGCTTGCTCGGAATGGATATCATACAGCCGCCACCACTACAGAATTTCCGACGGGGAGCGCAACAGACTACTCTAACGTTGATCCAAAGATCCAGCCATTCGGGTCTCCAGGTGCGATGCGTTCGTTGATTTTCAGAAATTTAAAAGAGTTTGTGCGAGATGCAGAAATCTAGGAAAAAATTCCAAACTAGAATCAAAATTGTACTACATGGAGATTTTTTAATACTAAACTGCAAAATCTAATACGAATTGATCAGGCCATTTCAGGCTACAACACAAATCTAGCATCCAAAACGCCGGCGCACTTTAATCTACTAGGCCAATTGCCCAACACCACTTCCACAAAGTCGAAACTATTCATAAAACGCTCCTCGGTATCTCGATATCTTGCCCACTTGAAGCGAATCCTGAACCACAAAAACCCTAAAATTCAAAAACCTGAATCGAACCCAAATCAAGAAGCGCACCTATCTCACAGAAATTTGAACTCGTCGAAGGCACCCTAACATAGGAACCGACACAAAACCTCCATTCAACAGTGATCCGACGTCAACTTCACCGCGGAGCTTCCACAACGATCAAAGCTCCTAAAATCTCAACCCAAAAAATAACAAAAACAGTCAAATTCCGCCGCTCCGAGATCCAGAAGAAAACAACAACGCAAAAACAACGATCCCGCGGCCAAAACCAGGCCAATCTTCGCTGCGCAATGCTGGGGAGCTTGAATCCTAATAACAGCCGACACAGCCAGTAGTAGAGTTTACGGCAAAAGGTGACGGAAAACACTTGGAAACAGACCGACGGAGGAAACGGCCATTGCCGTCATGAACGACATTCGTATCCCCGCGCGGCCACCAAACCCAGGCACTTTCTCATCCACGGATGGAGGAGGAATTTTGAATTTCCACGTGGGCATTTGCCGCGTGGCGTTCGTAGGGACATGAGCGTGGGAGCTGCCAACGATGCAGCCTGCGTGTACACCTTGAATTCCATTGCATTTCCAATTTGCCACTCGCTCTTTCCCATCTTTTCATCTTTTTGTGTTAAAACTGAAACATGTTACTGCTATCATGTTTGGGGCAACTGAACTGAATCGAGTGTCTGAGTCGCTCTCTTTTTTCTCTCCATGATCTTTTCAATCTTTTGTGTTCAACATATTAACTGTTATTGCAAGCTCTCATGTTTTGGGCAACTCAATCGAGTGTCTAGCCTGAGTTTTCTGAATTCTGTTGTTCCGTATCGTCCTTGAGCTGCAGTTTCGATTTCGGACACCTGCTTTGATGAAAGCCAGTAAAAGTATCACCCCAATTGTGGTGAGGATTGAGTCAACAGAACACCGCGGTCGGTTGTGTGTGAGTGGGTTGGAGCATCTTTTCAGTTGCGAAGTACGTTACGGGAGAAAATGTCTATCGATTCACCAAGTGCAAAGATTTTATACCCACACTAATTATACACTATACATTCCTTTTTTTTCTATTTTCTTTTTTGACACAAATGGAAGTAAGTTATACATTTCTCATTGTTTTCATTATCCAGGGACTTCCACACAAGTGGATGATGGACCCTGGTCGTAGGGTCCAAACAAAGTACTTATGACCTGCAACTACTTGTGACGGACCTGTTTTTGTAACCGACCGACCTCTGCAGATTACGGTCTAAATTGTACGTTTACAGCCTTTACTCATGACGGAGATGGACTTTCGGTACACCAATTTTCACCACTATGGAAAGTTTTTATTTTTTATTTTTTATATATCAATGGTGTCATGCATACTTTGCAAGTTTTAGTATAGGGCAATGCCCAAGGAGGAGGGCATTTTGCAATATAAAGGGCCGACGAGGAGGGTGGAGCCCGACGAGGAGGTGCTTTATATCGCAAAATGCCCAACGACGAGGGACATTGCCCGATGTAAATCATGAGCAGGAAAATCGAAGTTGGACGAAACACTTGGGATGAAAAAACAAAGTTGATTGAAGAATCCATAATGCTCGATTATGCGGGCAAACCCGCATAATCGGGCATTACGAATTATTGCACCATAGAACTTTCCCAGGAAATGAACGGCGATTTCTTGGAAGTGGTTTACGGCCATATAAATACGGTAGGACCACCCGTTCCCAACCAAAGACCCATGCCCAACTTGTAAGGTGCAACCCTTTCCAACCCAAGCTTGGAATGTGTTTTTTTATTCCTTTTCAAGGTTGGAACTAATAAGGTCATGACACATGTCTTGAAGTAGTGAGTAGGAAAGTAGGAAGTAGTGAGTGAGAAAGTAGTTCTTGAATGATCGAAATTGGAAGACTCTATAACATTGGGTATGGATTCAAACCAACTTTGGGCTTCCAAAATTCACAATAATTTCAATTCAAGGCATAAAATACCCAATCATGGCAATCTTCTATGATTTTTATCTTTCTACACAGGACAAAATTTACATTGCCTTACAAGGTAGTCTGCTCTTAAAGCAACCATTTAAGCCTAACTAACTCATCATTCATTGACACTAATTGATATTTCAAGCAACATGTCACACATTCTTAGATAAGAGTCACATTTAGAACATGGTCGCTTTAAAGCAAACTACCTTATTACTCCCAAACATGGATGGAATCAATTAAGTAATTAGCAATGGGTGGTTCTACCATAGCACGATCACTCCAATCAAGATTGTAAATTAGAAAACATTGATAGTGATTTATCCTATTGCTGCAAATGAAATTAATTTACCAAAGTCCCACTATATTAAATTATTGAAAATGAAAATGCTACAATTGTCTACTAATTTTGATAAAAATTAAAATATTATTGTAACATTGATTTTGGAAGTAATACCAAATGAATTTGGCTCACTCATTGAGAACTTCAATGCACTTTAGCATGCATTATTCGCAAACCATTACAAGTTTGTTATTCTCACTAAATTAGTGGAAATTAGAATATAAAATTCTTATTTGTAAAGTATGTATATCCATAATCATCAAAATCCAAAAGTTTTCTCTACCTTCATTGCCCGCAAAAATAAAACTCCTCGTAACTTTTATTTCACTATTTGGAATTGAATTGTATAATTTTTATTTATTTGGGACCAAAAAGTGACATTAGAACCTAAATATTGATGATAGATTATGTACACAATTATAATTCAATTTAGTCGAATCTCATGTTGATTTTGGGTAAAACTCTAGCATTCAACTTTGAATCGAGGGCTTTCATTGTTGTGCATAAATGTCAATGATATTAAAAAACACCAAATTTATTTATTTATTTATTTTTCTTTCTCGATGACACCTATGTTTGTTGACACCTACATTGACCATAGTTTCATATTTCAATCTAGGTTTTTAATTTAGGTAAAGTATCTTTGATATGAGTATCATCAATGGAATTTAATAACTAATTCATATGGTGATCAACACAATGCATGCACTTGTGCATTGGAATCCTCTTTCAATTGCCAACAACATGCAATAAAGATGATTTTTTTTTCTAATAGGAAGTATGTTTAGTTGTAATTAGTGACAATTATAAGTGTAAACACTTTAAGTTTGAAAGGATGGATGCATGACCACTTTTTCAAACCTTGAAGTTCTCTATGCTTACATTTTGCAACTTTATATGAATGATATTTTGTATTTATTTTTCAGAGATGTAATAACATGTAGAAATTTTAAATTCTTTTGAAAAAATTTGAAATTTTTATGAGTTCTTGAATTAAAGGTGAGAAAATTCTTGTCAAATACAAAATATGATAAAAAGAAAATCTAAAATTTCTCCAACGGTCTATGATTGTATATATTATAATTAAAAATCCCTTGGTGCAAAAACAATTACCATATCATTTTAAAATTAGAAAAACAACGTTCTACTTTAACGTGTCCAAATTTCAAATTTCAATAAAATATTCAGATTTAGGAATTCTTCAAAACTGAAAACTACATTAGTAAACTAGATTTGATAAGCTTCATTCCATTAGTTGATCTCAAATTGAAAAAAGATCCATTTCATGGCTTAGAAAAAGATCTACAAAATAGGGAACAAATGATCAAAATACACTAGACAGTGGATCTATGGATTTGCCATTTTCTTATGTACAAAAGCAAAAAATATCTCAAAGAGAGACTATAGAAAATCTTTCATTGGAATTGGGTTCAAGCAACTCCCTCTAAAATTTGGTGAATTTATTTATTTATTTTCTATCCTTGAAGCCACCTTGACTTCATCCCAAGGACATAAAAACACAAGACACATGGAGGACAAGACATAAGGTAACTTAGCCTTTGATAGGTCAAGTTTGGAGTAGCCTAATGTAGGCCTAAAATTTCTTCAGATGTACATGTGCCTTGTGAAATGTACTGCATTAGGCTGTTCCAACTGCGGCTGTTGTAGGCTCAGTTACCTTATTACCAAAGTACTTTGTCAAAAATGCTCTGATTTTGGAACCAATAGGTGCATTTTTCATTGCTCCTGTAATCTTAAAAGTCATCCATCCACCATTTTTTTCCGCTTCCAGAAAGGTCCACTTCTACTTTTTCGTCAGCCAAAGTGCAGAAGCTCAAGCTGCGTGGATGCCAGTCCGAGTGCCAAGCTGCAGTCGCGGGCCCCACCTTCTGCGCATGCCGGTCCGCCCGGTGGAGATGCCCGTTGGCCTTTAATATTAAAGCGCCTGTTTCCTTCTGCAACAGCAACAAGACGCCCGCATCGTCGCCACCGGAGTTGTTTCCATCGATCCGCCTTGACAACCTTGGCTTTGCTTCTTCTTCGCCTTCGAATTCGCTTCCATCTCCCTCCTCGTGAGTACTCTCCATTCCACTCGCAATTCCGGCTCCTCGTCCCTTCTAACGACCTCAAAATCAAGCTCATAGACCTTCAATACTGGCCACTCGAGTCATTTCGGTTTGGTTTCTGCGCGGTGAGGCTCGGGTGCTTCTGTTGAAAAACTTTTTCACAGTGTGGCTGGTGCGCGGTTTTCTGCTGCCAGGTCGTAAGAATGTGGCAATTCGTTTTGTAAAAATTGAAATTTTGGTTTTGCGCCGTGTTTTGTAACTGCGTGGGGCTGGCTGTGTGGGCGTGCGATTGGAGGGAAGTGTGCAATGAGAGTGATGTGGTTTTGTTTTCTCACGAGTCGCCGTTTTGTTCTTGTGGTACGTGGCGGGGAGGATTGGCGGTGCGGGATTTAGCTCGGGTTCTAGGGTTTTGGCTTATTGGTGTTTGGTTATGGCCGTGCGGGGTACTGTTCTTAGAGTATATCGCTTTTGATTGTTGCGCCGAGTCTTCTGTGGTTGCGTGTGCAGTGGGTGCCTGTGATTCTATTTATAGTAAAGAAATGGTGCGTTGGAGAGGTTTTGCTTGGTGATTTCGATCGCTTCGGGTGTTTAGCTTGTTCCGACGAATAACTTGATAGTTTAGTTGTGAATTGGTCGAGGACGGCGAAGTTTAGTGGAGTACTACTGCCTGTGGCGTGGAGAGGATGGGGAGTGAGTGATTGCATTAATTAAATTTTGACTGTCTTGTTCTTCTTTTCCTCTTATTCGAAATGGTGAGGGGGAATAGTGTGTAGAAATAAGACTCCCTAACGTGATCCGCCTGTTGATTAGTGGGATTCGGAGGTGAAGCTGACCTCTGTTGTGTGCATTGTTTGGTAGTCCTTGAAATCCTTGAAATTCATAGAAGTCAACCCGATTGTTCTTCTGGTCTGGTTTATGACTTGGATTTTTATGTCTGTAAACGTCATCATTATATTGATTCTGGCTCATTTGATACAGGGAAGTAAGCCGGAGGGGCTTGGGAAGCGACAGGAGGACTGATTATTATTGAACCAATCGACAAGGAAATGATATCAATCTTGAGATCCAGCAATTGGTAGCGTCAAGGAGGAATTCTTTTCTGTGTCTTGGTTCATGAAGTTATCTTTGCAGATTAGAGCTTGAGGCACGGTATGTTGAGGTGTGGTTGGGAGAATAATGTCTCCAATCCAGGAAGAGTCCCACGACCGAGATCAACACATTACATCAAACCTCAAAGGGAAGGTTACACAAAACTCTCTGTGCAAGTATAACGAGCACTGGCCAGGACGGTGTACTGAGGCGAATTCCGGTAGCACGTTCACCACTTTCGTCTATGCTCTGCTGTAACTGTTAGTTTAGAAGGTTTTGTCTTTCATTTCTTGATTCCAGAAGTGTTCCTTCGACCGTCTTACACAACTGATATCATTCGGTGATTACATGGAACAGTGTTCATCGTATCTCTAAAGCGGAGGGCTTGGGTGTGTGCACTGCGAATCCAGGTGTACAGCCTTCGGAGAAAAAAGGGGGAATGGAGAGTGGTCTCGGCGCTGCAGATGGTTCGAGTGAGCAGCAGGGAGGGGGAACAGGTAGAAGCAGCAGCAACCGCAACAAGGAGGCATTACAGAGGTTGAACTTGGAGGATGTCACGAGGAGCTTAATCCTGAGACAAATCCGGGAGTTTAGTTATATGCCTGGAGGCTTATCCTTGATGGCACTGCTGAAGGCATGCTTGGAAACAAGTCACCGGGGACCGGGACGATCCTCCGTTGTTGCACTCTCGGGCTACATTGAACACTTCGAGAGCAGGCTTGAGGAAGATCTCGGTTGGGGCTGCGGGTGGCGGAACATCCAGATGCTGAGCTCCTACGTCATTGCCCAGAATGCCGAGTGCAAGGATGCGCTCTTCGGCGGAGCAGGATTCGTCCCGGACATTCCTGCGATGCAACAATGGCTGGAAATCGCGTGGCTAAAGGGATTCGACGTCTTGGGTGCAGACTACTTCGACTGGAAAATCTCTGGGACGCACAAATGGATTGGAACAACAGAGTGCGCCGCTTTGCTGCGCTCCTTCGGCGTGCGAGCCCGCGTCGTAGACTTTCGTACTGCGGGCAGCAAGCGAGGGACGGACAACATTGTTAACAAGGTCGGTGGCTCCAAGGGCGGCGGTTCCCATCTTGACCAACCCAGTGACAGGGACGACAGGGAAGATATTTCCGGCCATTTCAACCAGATGACAGTCTCCAGTGTTCCTTCTCTCCGCCCTAATACCACAAATCCCACTGCCGACAGCAACTCTCCATCGGAGGAGAATCCGTCCTCTCCTGCTTCAGGCCCCGACGGCGCTTCTCCGGAAGAGAATTCTGTCATCGTTCTTCCCGACCATAAGGAAGAGCTGCATTTCCTTCGACAAAGCCCTGATGACCCCAATATCTGTCTCATATGTGTGGAGGAGCGGAAGCACAACATATCTGCAGCAAGCCACCTCCACGCTACAACTGATGAAGAAAAGATGCTCCCCGGCGGGGATTATTCGGAGATCACAGGAGCGCAACGACATGCGTATTCCAGCGCTGGAGGTGGCGGTGGTGCAAACCCTACAGATGTTCCTCTGAATCATAAATACATGACTGACTGGATATGGAACTATTTTTCTGCCGACGTCGGTCACTCAGAGAGACCCAGCAATTTCAGCAACCGTTCTCCACTCTACTTCCAGCACCGGGGTCATTCCCGCACCATCGTTGGCATTGAGCGTTCCAAGAAGGAAGGTTCAAACAAAGAGGAAGATTACTTGATTGTGTTGGATCCTTCACAGAGAACTCGTGACATTATCACCGCTCTACAGAGAAAGCAGGGATGGGAGGAGCTTGTGAAGCGGGGAATGCACACGTTGAATCAAGCTGAGTACCAGTTGTGTTATATTGATCCTGGCATCGCGAAGGTGGAAGAGCTCGAGAGCCTGAAAACACTGAGCAGCGTGCGGTACATGTACTGATACATTCATGAGGGAGACAGACCAGGATGCGTATTTCTTATCTGGTACAGCGGCTAGCATGTAAGATAATTACACCGCCAGATGATGATTAGGATGAAGCACAGGAACTTAGAAGATACTAACGACCTTGAAATCGGTGAATCAGGTTAATTAGCTCTTCTTTATTGCCGGCATGGAATCTGATCTCTTTTATTTCTGATGAAGAATTCGACTTGTACAGACACAACATTTACACAAATCTTTTGATACCTGATCAAGCTCACCCTCAACCTTTTTCGTTTGCTGACCTGCTGATTAGTACCCCTGCGAGATTGGGAGGCACTCAAATCAATTAAGCCTTGAATCCTTGTTCGAAATACGTTAATTCCTTTGGTGCTTTCAGTGAGTGCACGGATCTTTCCTGTAGTTCTTTCCCGTAGTTCTTGCAGCTACGAGGCATGCCTTGCCTGTCTTCCTAGTTGTTGTGGAACATCAGTTGGGTGCATGTCGATTTTTTGTGTTCATAATTTGGGGTGTAAGCTTTGAAGATTCAAATGTTGCCTGCTGGCTTTATGTTCATTGTATGAATTGCTTGGAGACTTGGTTTGGAGGACATTTCTGTTTTTTCCGTGAAGTGGTAGTGCAGATACGGTTAGAAAGCTGGAACAGAGTTCAAACTTTACATTCAAACTGCAATCAATCGTGTAATCACTTTTCCCGTAATGGAAACTACACATCAGGCTTGACTGGTTCGGGATTGGCAGATCATGCCACCTTTTATATTCAAAGAACCCTGATAATACCCTTGACAGAATCAGGTGAAGCGAAGCACGGAAAGTAAAACTATGCTAGAGCTTCACAACAAATACTGTTGGACTTCCAACACTGGATCTATTGTCTCAGCACGTTTCTCCGAAGAAAACTTTGGTGACACTGATGCAGATAGAAAGTAACATCTCTGAATCAAATTACAGTTCATTTCTTACGAAGTCCATTTCTTACGAAGTCCATTTGCTGATTATTGCTCCGCAACACCACCACACACCTGCACTTCGTGTAAGACGATTTTGAGTAAAGAGTTCCGCGTGTTGAGCTCCAACGCAAGACGGTGATCATCTACATCATGGATCTCCAGTTTCACCTGGATATTGGAGTGTTAATGGGTGTCAGAGCAAGGAAACGGATAAAGAACTAACATGAGCTTGAATACCACAATTAAGTATTGTTCAAAGAACACTTCAGAATTGGTCTCACTAATTTAGAAAATTGACGTCTGGCTCCGAGAGTAGACAAGATGTAAAAATCAAAGGAGAAGGCAATATTGATAACCTTGTCCGACGGTAGAAGTTTCGCCTGATCGACATCATGTGACCATGTGCCAGAGTGAACTGATATTCTTGCAGACGACAATGATACAGCCCTTAATAATTCCTCCTTATAATTCTGAAGCCAGGCTTGAGAATGGCCTGGTCTGATAGAAGAGGTACTCAAATCAACCTGCAGATCAGACAAATGAAAGGATCATCAAGAAACTAGCAGAAAATATTGCAATCTGTTCAACATTTTCACTGCAGTGTATATATAGAACTTTGCCAACCTCCACCAGCATCCCAACAGACAGTCGAAACTTTCTACGGTCCGGTACCTAGTTATGTTTCAAAATCCTGAAGAAACAAATCAAAGTTCGATCCCAATAATAAAAGAAGAGAAGACCATTCTGTTTCAGCCAATTGCAGCTAAGTGACAACTTATCATGGTTGAAATGTACCTGTGGGCAAAAAGCAACAACAGCTGTTGCCAATGGGGAAAACATAAGCGCCGCACTGGCACCCATGGAATCACCAAGCATTATCACCTGCTTGTAAGGTCTCAATGCAATCTCCAGCTCTCGTCCGTAGTAATTTCCTATTCCAGGTAAATAGTCGCTTGCTGGACTGGAATATGACTGTATTCGTTGGAGTGATTCCGCATCGTTTGTAAGTTCCACGTCATCTTCATGTGTATACCAAGATCTCTTGCTGTCAACAACGAACAGGATGTCGAAGGTTGATGTTGCTTGTTTCTTCTTCATTTCTGCCTTCACCTTTTGTAGTAAGCCAGCCCTGCTCAAAAGTTCCATACCAATTAAGCAGCGAGTAAAGAAAGTGGAGCCCTCCAAGAAATTGAACCAAGTAAACAAAAATTGCATCTAAACTCAACCCCAGTTCGACGTGCATCAATAAATGGATACAGGTGGCTGCCATGTTAGGAAACACACCAGTTGGGAACACCGGGGGCACTACCAAA
The DNA here is from genome assembly GCA_947034895.1 of Rhytidiadelphus loreus. NCBI lineage: Eukaryota > Viridiplantae > Streptophyta > Bryopsida > Hypnales > Hylocomiaceae > Rhytidiadelphus > Rhytidiadelphus loreus. The sequence continues at coordinate 45,739,592 of OX344761.1, read as the reverse complement.
GGCCACAATCACCGTGTCGACTTTCTTTCTCAAGTCCCATTGTTGAAGCTGACACCCATTCCCATACACCTCATCAGTTGAGTCTATACCTATATTTCTTTTTATCAATAATAATTAAGAAAGGAGCACAGAAATAATGCTTCAGATAATGACTTTCATGCATTGAATATACAGTCACACTGTGAAATGTTACTGTGGATCATTCGATTAACTACCATAGTTAAACTCTTATTACTTTGCTTCGATTTTTCTGATATTTACCATGCTCGGCATTAATGGAAGGTCTATATGTCATGAAATTCATGCCAGCATCTCATAATATCATAAGAAACGTTGCAATTGTATCCTGATGTACCTTGAAGTAACCTCCATGCTCTAATGCCTCACCGGAACCACTGATTTCTGAATGGGACAAAACCTTAACCATTGATTCTGGCACTAAGCTTGGAGAGACCTGCAATGAAGATTTCATGAAAACATAATGGCTTGCGCAAGGAATGAAACAAAAGTTATTCTCTTCTTTTCTTGTAATAAAAAAAAAGAGTCAGGAACACTGTGAGGCCATTAGCATACCGCATACTTTACTCACAACCAAGTCGCCACTAAACTAATGCCAAGTCACAATATCACAATTTCTAGGTATTCAGTAAAGAAGTGCATGAGAGGTTATTTCCAACATGCAAAGAAGGTTTCGTAATTACCACATTGGAGCTGATACCCAGAATCTTTAAGCTAGAAAATGATGTCAACGCTTCCAAAAGAGGCTGGCTCTCAAGAGGATTTCCCTGTAATTGCGACAATAAGCTTCGCATGACTGAATAATTAACATGCAAATCGGTAAATGATTGGGTCTTTAAGGCTACAAAATTTCCATAAATTGCGGACCACAGGTTCCTTGAAATGAACAATATATGGATCCGACTTCTAACATTCATTTATGGTGAGAAAATCTAAACGCACCCAACTTTTTTGTCATCAGTTGTGAAGTGTCCACTGTATTCTAACATAGGAGATGGGTTCATTGGGCAACAACAGCCTACCTCTGACCATATGTATTGAAGCTTTTCTATTGTCGCAAGGCTCCTGGGTATATTCTCGAGCTTGTTGCAGTATCTGAAGGTATAAGAACATAACCAAACATGAGTTAGCACCGCGCATATCCTGCTAGAATTGAACGGAAATAACAGCAAATGGTCAGAATCCCCACTAGAACTAAGTCTTGAATAATTTAAGAAATAAGTATTAGCTCAACTTAGACACCTAAATCTCAACCGTATACCAATATTGGTAGTGCGCATTTGGGTGTCAAACTTCTTAGTATTTGCTATACTTCAAGCACTTATGTGTCGCTTTGAGATGATGCAGGATTTCCGAATTTCTTTGGTCCACAAAAATGATGTTTTCAATTCAGTTTCTTACGAGAAAATATTACTAATTATCATGAGATCAGTTTAAGCAGGCATATCTCTACCCTTCGCTTTGTTGTACATGCCAAAATAATACTTCCAGGGAACCGCAGATGAATTGAGTACATCCTGCATAATTATTGGCAGGTAAAAGGAGAAGATAGTACTCACATCCAAAGTGTCTCCAACGATTGAAGCTCTGCAATAGAGTCAGGCAAAACTTCAAGTCGGTTGTCAGCTAGAGAAAACTGCTTCAAAGAGCACATATCCCTCCATGATTTAGGAAGAACTTCAAGTTTATTCCCCTGCATATAGCACGTGTCAATCACCTGTGAAAAGTCTAGAACGTGATTGGAACATATCCACGTTATTTTCTGAAAACCTCAATTTGAAATACATCACGGTGCAAGATTGGCAGGATAAGAATAACGGGTACGATACAGGTACGATACACGACACAACGAGTGCGGTTTTACTCATCAGCTTTTTCACATTTTAGCCTTTAAGTGAGCATTTGTAGAAAATAATGGAATAAGAAAATAACGTAAGAAATTCTGTCAAATCTCTCCAAACCTGAAGCCAAAGGTCGCGCAAGGATGCAAGCTTCGTCAAGCTGGTGGGAAGACAACGCAGGGCGTTCCCATGAGCTGCTAGAACATTCAGCGCCTTCAGGTTACCAATACCTATCACAAACAGGATTGATCTTTGAGATTCATATTAGAAGATTGTGACAGTGGATGACGTACAAGATTACAAGTTATACTCAAGAGCAAGTAGTCAGACAATGAAAAGGATTAGTGATCTCCTATAATCTGAAACCGGTAGAGTTGTTCACTTCAAACAATTAACGCGGGAGACTAGCACATCTTTGAACTTTACAGCGCAAAACAGGAAGTTGGGCGATATTGCCTTATTTCTTCATCTACCGGTGTCTGCATATAATTAGGAAGACTGAATCTTCCGAGGCAAGGAGGTACCAATTAGCGATTGGTGAAATGGAGACAAGGAAACTACCAGAGGGTAGCTCGCATAAGTTGTTGCCTGCAACTGAGAGGACCTAGTAAGCAACAACCAAGTGATCATGAGTTACACACATATCACAACCCAACAAGTTCTTACCAAAAATGGAATACCTCAATGTCTAAATGCACACAGATCAAATTTCCAAACTGATAAAAAAAATTTATTGACAGAGAGGCGAAGTTGCTAGAAATGTACTTGGAGATTTGTTAGGCCAGAAATAGACTCTGGGAGCTCAGTTAGCTTGTTGCCAGCAAGTGCAAGCATGCGCAGCTGTCGTAGGTCACCAATCTGTGATTATACACCATTAAATTACATCAGTATACCGTCAGATACATTAGGCCCTTTAAACTGATTTTTTCAAAACAAATTTACAAGAACACATGTTAAAATATGCAGATATTGTCTTTAAAGCCCTGCCTAATGTAGAACATGATTTCCAGAAGAGTAATCATGATTTCTAACCTGAGGTGGCAAGGAATGAAGAACATTTCCGTGAACCCAAAGCCCCTCTAGCTGTTGTAAATTGCCGATTCCTTCTGGCAGTTCCGACAGCAAATTGCCTGCTAAACCCAACCTGCGCAGCTGTTCTCAATTACAAACAGAAAGATGATTCAAGAAATGCACAAGGCAGATAAGATCACTCATACATTAGTAATTATATGAACGATGTGGGTATGCTACTAATATGAAATGAGAGCTGCATCTTTCCCTTAAAATGGTAATGCACACTTAACTATTATGATCTTGCGAAAAGGTACCTGTCACTTTGTGAAATCTCAAATGACTAGCAGGGTTACCATATGATACATGTAACGTATGCGGCTTGCCAAATCGTTAAGCACCTGCCTGCCTCAGTGCAAAGTCTATTACTACTGAAACGGGGCTTTAACCAGAAAATTTGGAATCAGAAGTCAATTGACAAGCGATATAGTCGTACAAGTGGAGAGGAGAAGAATCATACAGCTCGCAGGTTTTTGATGTCTTCTGGCAAAGAGGTAATTCTATTTCCAGCGAGGGAGAGATCAACAAGATCAGTTATCTCAAATATCCGGGAAGGCACTTCCGTAAGTCCTGCGGGGAATAGATAGACGATAGTAAGAAGTTAAGATGAGTAAATAATGTTTCGAGGCATTGTCTCTGATTTTTCCGTATTAAGTATAGATTATCAAGGTATCTGTCACTGACAGACAGGAAAGTTTGAAACTGGTAGTATGCAAGATGAAGTATATTAAATCAAACGTCAAAATGTAAAGCGAAAGAAAATGAGGACATACCACAGTCACTGAGATCCAGTCGACCAGTGCTGACTGCTAATGCGATGCGGGCCTCTAAATCTGCATTCAGACCTGCAATACATGTTTCGACAAAAAAGTTTGTGCTTCACATTCTCTATAGAGCATTCCAGTAAGTGCATGAGAGCCAATATGAAGGACGTCATTAACAAAGACGAGGGCATCGTAAAGCTACTTAAACTGTGCTTAATTGACTTCAGTCTTTTAAATGAGGAAAAGTGAAATACAACACCAAGGAGCTGCTTCTCAAACGCATACATCCAGCAGAAGTTCTAGTAAAAGGCTGTTGCAAAAATAACTTCCCAATATAGAAAGAAAGAAAGTGAAGTCTCTAAATTCCATACAAGAAATCTCTATGCCATTTAGATCACACTACAGAACTAGAGACGAATCGTTAGGGCTGTGACATTGTTGTAGAGAGCGATGAAGCATTCTAGGTTATCATCTTGCGAGGAAATCCTGATCTGACAACAGTAGCGGGATGACACTCTCAGGGAAACTGAAGTACAATGTGAAAATAGAGGGAAGTTGAAAAGACAACAAAATCACTAGAAAAGATTACGATCAAATGCTCATGGTATCCTCTCCCGGATAAAGTAGAGGTGAACGAGAGTGCTATGTATCCACAGCACATGAGGTCTCAATTGAGGAGAATTGAAACCTTGAACAAAAATTTCCGAGAGGATCAAATAGGTCAAGTCTCGAAGAGAATACTCGGAAGGAGTGAAGATTGAGGTTGACTACTGAAACAGAGAAATGAGAGTCTCAGGAAAGCGGAAACGATCCAAAATTTTGGCCATGGCACATACCAGACACTGAAGTTGTAGAGGCATTCACCCTCAACGAACTCCCCAGTCGCTCCCTGCCTTCGAAAGTACGCGGCCATAGCTTAGAGGGCAATGCAACCACCCTCCCGTGTAGGCCAGTAACGCGCGCATTGGACAGCGAAGCATAGCATTCTCGTCGTCTAAGAAAAAAATCAGAAGAGGAAGAGGTCCACGGTGTGAGGAGGAAGTGGCTCGACAAGCACGCCGAGTGTGCAACCATGATGCCGTCTAGTGTTACGGAAATTACTGAAACATCAGCAGACGATTTCCAAAACGCATTTCACTCGATGAAAGCCAAGAAACAGAGAGGCGTTCGATTAACACAAACCAAGGCTGCGCCAAACTACACCCCTCACTCTACAGCGCCTCATGGTCGCTTATCTCCGGAAGAATTCAGCACAGCTTCTGAGTAGGATAATCACACCATGAGAACATTTGCTCTTGAAGTGACTACATCAATAGCTATTTATCCAGATTAGTAAGGGAGAACACTCAAATCAATCAGCGACAATACAATTCAGAATTGCAGAACTCAAATTCTTCATGCCCGCACCTGTGAACAAACTATCCCTTCAAAGAGGTCTAATGATTCCTGTCACCCAAATCCTTATGGGTTTTTCACCAATTTAACTCAAAAATCCTACGTGACGCAGTGCCTTGCTACGACGATGAATGAAATTCGCGACTGCGAGACTTGAAGCGTCCAGACCGCATGTTTGGAGGGGCGAGACGACGTCCAGTTTTCGTTGGACGAAAGAACGACGAAAAGAGGACAGAAGAGGACGACGGGTTTGTGGATAGGGCAGGCATGGACGATATCCCAGGAGCCTCCTGTTTTCGTCCCACACCTAACGAACGAGACCTGAAGCTATTGCAGCTTAATGTGAGCTGCTGGTGCGGGTTAGCAATTTCAATTTGCAGCATTCAACGATGGTAAACATGCTGGGGCCTGCGCCCACCAGTCCTTGCGCAATTCGTTCCTTTCATAGTGATGAAATTGGATCGAGATATAGGTATTTGGAGCCATCTACAATATGCAAACGGAGGTCAAACGGGGCTCACGAGAGGTTGCCGGCTCCACCTGGATTGGTTGCAGCCGGAATTGTTTGTTGTAGCGGGCGCGATGAGTCTCATTTGAGATTAGCTTCGTTGAATCGAATGGATTTCAAGGTCTTGAGTCGGAGCGAAATTGGCCGAAAGCAAGGTCGGAGCCTGGGTGTTGTCTGTGGAAGTGAAGGCGAGGGAGAGAGACAGAGGAGCAGGCTAGGGAGTATAATCAGAAATAAGCAGAGGATCCTAGAGTCGCAATTGAGGTCAATGGCGGAAGGGGAGCTTGAGTCGAGGTTGGCATTGACGAAAGCAGTGACGAAACCATATAGTCTTCTGGATACTATTGCAGAGCAGATTATTGAAGGGCGCACTGCGATTGTTGTCGAAGTTGCTCGGTTATCGCCAGCGGAAACGCCTGAGATGCTTGCAGAGCGTTGTGTGAAATACGTGGAATGGGGTACGACATGCATATATGAGTCTTTTCAGAGTCAGTATATCTGTGCATCTGCCGAGTTACATTTTCCATGTGACAGAATGTCCTCTGCGTTTGTAGGATCAGGCTTTCTATGCTCATCTGCTCGCTCCGAATCTCAAAAATCTTGTCGTGCATTATATGTCCGCTTGTTGACAGTGTTTTCATATTTTGTTCCAAGGGAAACGACGTTGGACTGAAATGAAATGGAATAGAGAATGAAGAGTAATGATTGTGAGCGCTTGTATTTTAATGAACTGCAAACACTGATAGAGGACCTAATCTTAGTATGTAGAGGGAATTTCATTGCCTAGTCACAGAATACGACCATAATTCCTATGACGCAGATGACGACTGGACTGCACTAAAATGCGTAGATAATTTTTTGCTTGGTCTCTCGTGGCCACGAGTAAACAAACTACTTCGTTGCAGCACTGTTAGCATCTTTTTTAATTCCAGTAAAGGAGTACGACATTGAGAACCATTCTGTTGCTGTGAACAGGAGCTTCCGCTTTAGCAATTTGTACGGACGAGGAGAGTTCCCCGAATGGTTTGGCGGACTTGAGTGCGGTTTGTCAAGGTGTGGTCTCTTTCCGAACTAATATTGCTCTTTCAGAAACTGCTGCGTCAGCTTGGCTTCAATTGTGCCTCAAATTAGAGAAGCCCTCATTTTCTGAATCTCCCGGGCCTCTGACATAAGGATGTCTTCACCTTTTATAGAAATTGATCTGGGGATACCGAATTTTGTTTTTGCAGCTGTCAAAGTACCTATTCTTCGGAGGGATTGGATCATCCATCCATTGCAGGTAAGAATCTGAGCATCTTCGGGGTGGCAATACCTATTCAGTGCCTTTCTTACATGACATCTAGATCCATGAGAATCCATCAGGGTACGGTGTCCATTCTCTTTTTAAGTATTTGATGGATTGATGTCAAAAATGCAGATTATCTGATTGATATGCCGATTTACTCGGAGCACGGTGTCCGTAGTCGATACATAGGAATCGAGATCCTAGGTCAATTTGATTTCATTGTGGTCAAGCAGCTTCTGCAGAGCATGATGTGAGCACAACCCGAGAGGCGTAGCAGCATAACTTTATGAAGACAATTGAACTGACAATCGACCTTGTATTTTAAAGATTGCAGATACTTGCGAGACAGGTGCATCTGCCCTGACAGCAGTCTATTCTGTTCTTAGCAAAGGTGACAATCGAGACTTTTCAGTACAAAACACATGAATGTTTCGGGGATCTCCAGTTAATGGGTTAATGGCCAGAGTCTGCAGGGTGCACTAAGAAATCATGAGTGTGTCGGAATCGTTTCACCAAGAATATAATAGTTCTTTGAAAAAGGGATTATGCATTATCACTCTCTTGTTTATAACTTTGTGTTGATGATGAGTGACAGGAACGCAGTAATGGGCCTGTGATCTTGCATATTGTCTCCAGTGTGAATGTATTAGTTTGACGAGGTGACGAAAACAACAGGAGTTGATATGTGAACGAATTCTTCTCTGAAATGTAGGTTTACCAGCCATCTTGAACTACGCAGTCTCACTAGGACTTGATGCTGTCGTTGAGGTTAGTACACTCATCATTCATCCTATTCCTTACATCAAGTTGGTGAAAGATTATAGTGCAGAATCTGCTGACTCATGCACGTTTGCAAGGCACTCAACGAAATTCGAGTACTCTGTTTAGTGCTTTTCTCACCGATGCAGCAAAGGAGTGCTATAATTCCTACTCTAAGAGCATTCGACCAAGTGATTACGGTCAAGTCAGAACAAGTTGCTCATATTGTGCAATATGATTGAAGAGTGAAGTTTTTGGTGGCCTCTACATAACGAGGTTTTGAACCGTCCAAAATAATTTACAATATCGTCCAAATTTGTTATAACTGTATTACTCTAGCATAGTCATGTAGAAATGGTGGACATTGCCAGGTAATCAACATGAAGGAGCTGCAGGAAGTTGGCACCCTTGGTATACCCATCTACGGTATCAACCTCTCTGTCGGTCTTGCGGTATGTGTGCTCTTGTACAACTTCCTTTGTCAGTTTCTTTTTCATGATTTTTCAATTTTCTTCAAATGCCTGCAGTATATCTGTAGTAAGGTTCTTATTTTCTTGCCGACATTGAACTTCATCTGTATTTTGGCTTGCAGATATCCATGCCATCAATACGACAAGACATTTCCAAGTCGCTCATTGGGGAGATCCCTTTCGGAGCTTCATCGATGGTGGTAAGTTTTGCTATCAAGCTGTGTAATTTAAAAGCATCAATATTGATGTGGGTTATTTGCGTGAGACTTTTTCACAAGGTGCTCTCCTTTTTAGGGATGACAACTCCCTTTTACCTTGATCTCTTTGTTTGGTTCTTCAACTTGAAATTCCCTTGCACTAATTCTTGCACTACCTCAGGGCGTTTACTCCATCGAAGAAGCAAGGTCAATGAAGTTAGCAGGTGCTGATGCTCTGTATATTAGACATGAAGTTTTACAGGGTCCCCTAGCCAGAGAGCAGAATTCTCAAGTTTTTCTAGAAGACCTGCGGGAGGCCATGTCTGGCGACGACTAGTAGGTCACTTTTTCGGTTGTTCAACCACTAGTCTCATGTACACTTCTGCTTCTACACTGACTGCCGAAATGAGTATCAATTCAAACGTTATATAATTCATATCCTTACATTTCTGGACTCTTCCGCAGACGTAGCATTGTATCGGTTAATGGAAATCTTGATGGATCTTTGTGGGCTGAACACTGCCAAGAGTCATTGAGAGAATAAGCACAACAATGTCATGCGAGATCATCTTGACTCATCATTGATGAACACTCTGCTTCATGAATACTGATACATGGAATCTTGGTTCATAATCGTAATCATTTAGGTGGTCTTGGCCAATGTTTGCGAGAGTTTTCTCCTCTTCTTGTTATCGAATTTGCTATAAAAATTTCGTGTGGTTGGTGTTTCCATCACGGCGTTTTGAACCTGCGATTATGACCAGGTCAGTCTTTGAAATTTGAATGTTTTTTAAATATTTCCTGAAAGACGTTGAAGTAAAAACTTCATTTTGATAGAAATGTATGCAAGACCTCAGCATCGCATACAAGTATCCTTGAATTCAACCTAGTTTAGGTCTCATCTTGGAGCAAGGATGGCAGCTTGAGTCTCGTCTTCTGGATCAACTAGCTTGTGATTTTAGGAGTCTGTTTTCGATGCCTGGTGGACACCAGCACGTTACTCTTTGTTATACTAACAACTAAACTCTCAAATCACTCCAATCTATAAGCACATTTAGAAAGGACGTAGTGGTTTCAAGATTTTCTTTACTAACCTGGAGTTTGAATCCGGAAGGTCTGCTCTGCTCAGGTACTTTAAGCACACTCAGCTTACAAGAAGCTAATCCAAGTGGCGTTAAATTGACGAACGGATTTCACAAGATAACATTCCACACCGGATCGAGGGTGGATTCGCTGAGGTAGAGCAAGGACCAGTTGTAATTGTAGGCCATCGGCAGGGTGGTGAAAGAACCGTCGTGAAAGCTGTACACAACTCCTGCGTCCTTTGTTACGAAACATATGAAATCGTCATGCAGAAAGCACTTGTAAATGTAGGGCGCGCCATCGAGCTCCTTGCAATGCTCTTGTGGTATGTAAATCGTCTCATTCCAATCGTTTGTTTGCAAGTCTAGGGTATGGACGATAATTCGGCGAGATGACGTATCGCCGTAGACGTCTTGCGCTCCGACCAGGCAGAGGCGGCCTCGGTGCTCCAGGAGGCAGGGAGGAAACCATGTGCTGCGAAAGCTTCGAGGTAGTCGGATAGGCTCTCCGATCCAGACACTGTGCTCTACATTGTACGCTATCACATGTCGCCATTCATTGTCGAGGCAGTAGAGACTGTTGCCCAGAATCTGAGAGGTTGTGCCATGGCCGCTTAACGATTGGGAGTTAATTCCAACGCTACCTCGGAGAGATACCTCCAGTGGTGGTGGTGGGCTTGGTTCCGCCCTCCAACTGCTCGACCTAGAGTCAAATACCTTGATCCTGAAGTTGCTGGGCTGGTGCTCGAGATGCGAGTACTCATAGCGGCCCAGAATGATCTTGTATCCCAGTCTGTCAGAGTCCAACACGAGATGTGCAAAAGTCCAGGGGTTGAGAGCTGGTTTGAAGCCTTGCAAAGGAGGAAGCTGTCGCCACTTCCTTGTCAGAAAATTGCAGATGACCAAGGACTCCGTGCACGCAAAGCAGAAGAGTCCGCCAGAGCCGGCAATGGGAGGCACGCACATCATGAATGGTACAAAGGAAATCGTGAACGTCGCCTGCCACTTCCTCTCAACGGCGTTATACACCGACACTTCGCCATTTTCACGTTCCCAGTACAAAAAGAGGTACGCTTCCGGACTCAAGTGATATTCTCGTCTCATTCGGAGGAAGTGGCATGTGTGCACCATGCTATACCACTTTTTGCAGACTGTCCGAAATCGAGCTACGCATGCCAAAGGCAATCTGGCCAACACCTTCTTCACCAGATCTTGAGGCAAGTTGCTCCACCTCGTGTCCATTTCCCTGTCGCCCATCTCACATTGCAGCTACAATTAAGTAGCTCGTCTGACTCGTCCACTTTACCGATTTCGAACGTCCGACATCATGCTCTTGCGAAACCGTTCACAAATTCTTGTCCAAATTGCCTTCATGGATTTCCACAAAATCAATCCCAAGTCCTGCCAGATTTCATCATCTTCACTGTTGCCGCAGATTGCAGGCTCCTGACAGTGGCACATCCATGCTTTTTTAGTCGGTTAATCCGTCATTCATACAGATCACACATCCTGGGGCATCCTGGGTGATGAGAGGTTCCTGATACGGTTATGTAATGACACAACTATTGAGAATTTGGAGGTGGCTCTACTTAAATTTTTAAAGAACGCGTCTGTACAGAACTACAACGAATAGGAAAGGACGAATTGTTTCAGTTTGGCGCTGTTGGAGCATCCCCATCCATGACATGCACTTGAACACCGTGTCCTTTGAATTGTGGGCTTGAATGTACGTTCAGCAACTGGGCCTCGTTAATGGCTTGATAGTACTTCAAAGACTTTTGAACTTCGAGAGTATTGAATTGTGGATCTGAATGTGCGTAGCCACAGCAGTTGTACTTGAAAGACTTGAGGGTCTAAACTCACTATACAAAACCTGCATTTTAGGTGACAATCTTGGATTTTTTGGAACTGTTTTTTTTTACATTTATGTTGACAATTAGTTGTTTTTATGTCAACAATAACATTCAATGAACATCATGAAAAACATAAAAAGAGCTAGATGTCAACATAGATATTAAAAAAATACATTTCAAAAAATATGGGATTGTCAAAAAAAATAGTTTTTTTTCTAGTGACTAGTTTTTCAATATATTTCAAATGCTTGTTACAAGTACATTGGCCAATGATGATATTTTCAAAGTAAAAATAAGAAAAAAATTGTGAACTATTTTTGTGCAAGTATGAAGTTCTTTTAGAATTATTTTGTAACAATCTACAAGTGTTTTTTGGTAATAACTTTTATGATAGACCTCCAAAAGATCATAAATTTGTTACTAAAGTACATGAGCATTCTAAACCTTACAAACTATTGAATGTCTATTATTGCCATTTAAGAGGATTTGTTATTACTTTTAGCTTCTCATAATGAAATCATAACTAATTGGGGAGGTTTTCTATCATATAGAATGATGTCCAAAATTTTTTAAGTAAAATTAAAAATCTCTATTCTGCACCTATGTTAGTTTAAAGAGACCAACTTTGGGGCATACAAATTTTTTTTGAGAGATAATCATTGATCAACAACCCCTTCAAGGATTGAAAAATTAGTCCATTTTGTCTTTTTTTTTAAATTAATTTTTTTATAGAAAATTTATAAAATGATTCAAATTTGATACAAACAAAAAATAAGATGAAATTTACAACAAGTTACTTAGAAGAAAATATTTTGTAAATTATGAATAATTAATCCCTAAAGTCCCAAGAGTTCCCTTAAGGACTCTTAAAGGCTTGGTTAGGTATCTATGATCTCAATTTTTGACAAAAAATTTTGAATTTTTTTTCCAAGATAGGGATACTTATTAGCTTTGGGGGAATATAATTCTTACTTTGATTGGTGCCAAAGAGAAAAAGGGTTATGCTACAATAAGCCCGTCCAACACTACAAGAAACCCATGTTTTTTGTAATGAACCCTGATTTTTTTTGACGGATTTTTTTTGATGTCTAAGATGATATTTAGCTATTTTATGTTTCTAATGATGTTCATTAGATTATTTGTATGTCATGAAAAAAATAAAAACAACTAAATGTCAACTTAGACATAAAAAAAATCGTCAAAAAAAATCAAGGCTTGTCACAAAAAACATGGGTTTCTTCTTGTGCAATGTTTTTATACTATATTAACCCCAAATGTATTTGGGGTTAGTTTCACCTAAACCTAGTGCATCAAAAATACCCTTAGTGATGATACTAGGGTATAATTTTAGTTGGTAGAAAAATAACATCATTGCAACACTAATGTAAGGATTTTCCACTAGACATTTTTTGACAAAAATATGCTCAAAAGCAATTCTTTTATACCAAAAAAATTCTAAGGAATATTGAAAATAGATTTTTTTAAACCATGCAATCATTTTGGGTTGGAAGATAGGGTTGCTAGCATGCGAGCTTGTGAGCCTATGAGCTTGTGAGCGGGAAAAATTTATGAAGAAAAAATGAATGAGAGACCTATGACTGTAAATTTAGGAAATTTTGAAGTTCCATAAATTTGAGATCATTTGGGGGAATTTTCGAGGCACTTGCAAACTTTCTTTAAAAATATTTTTTACAACAACCAAATATAGTCAATTTTGATAGAAATCACATGATGCAAAAATGTAAAGGACAGTAAATGTGCCCAAGATGTAGCCATAAGACACACAAATCTATCATAATCAAAATCAACATATAATAGTATGACTCATGAGATTTGTCAATCTCATGAATCTAAGTCGTTGTGAACTCCATTGTGGAATCCTCAATCATAGATGACTCTGAGGTCTCTCTACCCTCATATGTTGACCCATTTATAAAGTCTAGATTAACATTCAAACCTTATGTATCTTTTTTGTGTTTTTGGTTTAGAACAACTAAAATCCGCAAATGTCAATGCCATTTGCTTAGCATACACTAGAAGATGAAAAGACTTCTCCAAACTAAAGAAAAGATTTTGTTTCTTCATCATTGCATCTATTGACATCAATTTTCTAGGGCTGCAAGAAGAAATGATACAACATTAGATTTTTGAAATATAAAAAGTATCATGCAAACAAATAAAAAAATATGCAAACTTACTAAATTTTGACTTCTAAGTGAACTTCTTTGGCACCACGGGCGCAATGTCTAGATCTTGTGATGTAGCAATTGCCAATGGCAGTTGTGTCATCACCATAGCTGAAGTAGTGCTCTTTATGGGTTGGAGGAGGGCTTCAAAGGTGTCTTTGTCCATCTCCAAAGTCACAATGTGGCAACTTGTACCACAACAAGTGATAATCGATGCACCTAAATCAACAAAATCAAATATATTAGTTGAATGACACATTTTGCAAATTAGAATTCGAATATACAATAATAAAATTGAATATTGATGTATAGATGCAATACAGTCTAGAACTAAATTTCCTTCAACAGTTGTGCCTTCGATGAACATCTATGTTATCATATATATTAAAAATAGCCCATAAATTCAAACAACAATGGAAACTATTGCATATTGAAATATCATAGTAATAGTCTCCAAAAATCATCACAACATCTTTGAAACCAAAAAAAAATGGGAAGACGATGAGAACCAAAGTAGGGATATATTGAGGTACCTCTAGATCCTTAGTTGGATCCAATTGAGGTTCTAAAAGTACCTCAATGTCCTCCCACTTTTGGTCCCCCAATTTATTTTATAAAATATTGTGAGTACATCAACAGATCCAACAACAAAATATAACTCACACTTAGAAGACAAATCATACACATAAAAATTTATTAATGTTGAAGCCTACAAGCATATAAAAAAAGAACTCTTCAAATCACCAAATTTGATCCCTTGTAATTAATGAAGGAATCTCCTTTCTTGAAGTAAATTGCTCCTTTGAAATAAGGTCCAAACCCCTAATTCTAGATCTTCTTCTTCCATCCTTCCATATAGTCTACTAAGTACTCCAATTGCTATAGGACTTTGTAGTTGATTATCATGTTGTATTGCATGACCAACTCCTTGAAGTACTCAACAATTGCATCTTCAATATGTAAGAACACTAGAACTATTATCTTCTATCATTCATCAAGTCGTATACTTCTCTTCAAATTACAAATTTCAACATTCAATACGAGACATCACATAATGGAATTTAATGAATATAAATACACATTCACTTACCCCACATACCAAATACATTTGTTCAAGAATGGACCAAAATGTGTCATGAAGACGAGCCTTGTAGGGAACTTCCTCGCTTCAAGAGATGGCAATTGAGGAAAATTAGTGCACATAGACCTACATTAGGGCTTGGAAAGAAAAGATGAATGAAAAATTGCATGGATGTGAATGTGATAGATGAGAATATGATCACTATGTATTTAATATATAAGATACTCTTCCAATATGATAGTGAATCCTCATCATATCTCCTTCAAAGACAAAGGACAATATTGTTCATTGTCTTTGAAGAAGATACACTACCCAAAAAGGATGTTGTTTTTGACAATTTTTTCAACACTAAAGTGTCAAAAAAAATGTTGGAAATATTCTTAGAAAAGAGTGTCAAAAAAAATCTCATAAAAGGGTATCATAAAGAGTGTCAAAAAATCAAGCCAACAAACAAAACATAAGAATTTAAATTTTGGGGGAGTTGCCCTAATTTATTGCCCAAGATGCCCACCTAAAATTTTGGGTTGCTTGGCCTTACCCAAGTATCCAAAGGTAGCAAACACACAAGTGATGAGATTTGATCCTTTGAACTCATGGTTGGTGGTGGGAATTCTTAGTGTCTTGGAACTTGTGTAAAATTGAAGATTTTTTGTTGCTTCTATGAGATGGAGTGTCTAATTAACATATCTTGCATTGTTGATCTTTTTTTCTTAAGGTGTGCAACCTCTCAAAATATTTTCAGTCGATTTTCTTTGAAAGGCAAGACGAATTCAAATCAAACCCAAGTTGTTTCATATTTTTTGGACCATTGTGAAGTTAGTTGTGAATTTTCAAACTAAAGCACAATTTTTATGGCATTTTTTCAACACTCTTTTTGACAATCTTTTTGATAGTACTACTCTCTTTGACTTTAAATTGTTGACTCTAAATTGTTTTGAATTTCATGACATCTTGTTTTGACACTTTAGTGTAAGAAATGGTGTTAAAAAAAAATGTAAAAAAAGATGTTGAAAACAACACACTTTTTGGTAGTGAATGTTTTCTATTCATCTATAGAATTGGATATCCAAATAGAAGCTAAGTGTCTTTCACTATCTACAAGCAAGCCATTTTTGTGACTCAAATTTTGTCAAGTTTTGTAAAAAGAAAATGATCTTTAAAAACTCAATTGCCTAAGAGGATGTAATTGTTGAATTGCTATAACATCTAGGGATAATTTAGTTCTATTTTTGATGAATATATGATACAATAGTTATATTTTGCATGATTCATATAAATCCATTGATGTAAATAACATTATTACTCTAGTGAATATATGTTTCTTACATTGAATTATCCAAAATAAGGTAAGTATATCTAATTTTGATGTTACTAAAACAAACCAATCTAAATTCTTATATAATATATACGCCCTTAGGGCATGAGAGCCTACATTCAATTTTAATACACCTTTAATCATCAAATTAAAAACTTGTAGTTTATTCATAAGGTGACCAAAACATACATATATGGTAAGGAAATTTTGAATCCCATGTCTATTTCTAATAATTTCCAACAAAAGTAGGACAATTTAATAGTAGGAACCATGTTCAAATGCATATTCAACCTATTTTACTTCATTACAAGAAAAGGGGTGTTTTAAGTGTGTTTTTAAGTATACTATACTTAAAAACACACTTAAAACACACCTATAGGAGTTAAGGTCGCATCTTGGAACTTTGTCTATTACTTTCTGCATGCCACAATGCTTGTTTTTGGTGAAGCCATATTTTTTTCAGACTACGCATGTCGGCATGTGTGGGTTTTGTAAGGGCTACGATCAAAAAATAGTTACCTATGGCAGAATTCTTTAGAAATTCATAAGTAATTCAAAAATGCTCCAGAAAATATGAAACCACTTGGGTTTAATTCCACATCAATTTTTCTTCAAGTGAAAAATAAGGAAAAATAATATCGTCCATCTAGGAACCATCGGAAAGGCCGACCAGCCCTTAAACGGTCACTTTAAGAGCAAACTACCATACCTCCCAACAGAGGCATCAAGGATGGAACTATTTGTTGTTTAGGTCCACAAGACTTATTAGATAGTTGAGCCATTCCCAGTAGATGCTTCATTCGCACCACTCTTCCAAACTAGAGGCCAACCTTCTTCTTACTTTCTCAATCTCTTCAAGGTAATTGGGGTCCCTAATTCCAAATATATATACTCAAATTTTCCAGATTTAATCACTAGTGGAATGTAATTAGTTCCTTATCCACCAAATTGAAGAACTTGGAGTGTCGCATCTCATTTTCTTCTGGATCCGTGTGAGATTTTTGCAGGGATGCCAAACAGTGACAGTACGTCTTTTCAGAGAGGAAGAACCCTTTCATTACTTGCCTCCGCCTTCGGGTCATCCCGCTTGCTAATTTCGACCTCCCTCTGTCGATAATCAGCTTCCTTCTCATCCAAGTTGCAGACTTGCAGCAGTGAGGTGCGTTTTCAAAATCGTTTCCTAGAGATCAATTTTTCGTCGTTGAATACAATTTCAGTGTGTGCCAACAACAGCATCAACAGAATCTTATCCGATAGCTTCTCCGAAAGCCCGGACATCAAAAGCCCTGGACTTTTGGGGTGGGTGGGTACTATCCGTTGTACTGTCACAAGTTCCAACTGTACTGCACTGTACACGCAAATTGGAGGCGCGCCGCGCGCGGCAATTCCAGAATTCGACTGGAAGAAGCTCAAGGAACGGAGGAGAAGCAAGTACAGTATTGACTAATAAAGTTAACTCATGCGCTGGCTGGGTACTGACCAACCACAATCCACAATTGGAAGTGTAAAACCTTAGACCCGAAGTGCTCTTCCTTAAGATAGTAAGATTACTTTTCAAAATTTACAAAGACAACGTGCAGTGAAACTCCAACATATCTATAGTGACTGACAAAACTGAGTACAATTTAGAAATGTTTTCACTCAAACAACCATACCATAAACATCAATGTACAAAGTCCAAAAGTAGATATATGGAAGTTGTAGTATGCGAAGTACTATACGTCACTATGGAATAACCAACATCATTTGCACGTTTGTCAAATTGTTGTTATTTTAAATTCTGTAAACATCAATTTCCTTCAATTTTTGTGTACAACAATTTGAAATGTTGTATACCAACATGACAAGGTACAAAAAAAAAATTCAGAGTTTTAAGAAAAAATTGGCAAAAGATATAGGAATCTCCAAATCATGTTGAACAAAATTGAGTTTTTGACATGGCTAATTTTGAAATTGATTTTCTTTCAAATCACAGCTAATTTTTTCTTCAAACTTTCACGGGGACGTGTAGTATGTTGCACACTATAACTTTCACATATCTACTTTTTGGACTTTGTCCATTGATGTTTATGATATGGTTGTTTGAATGAAATTGTTTCAAAATTGTACTCAGTTTCGTCAGTCACTCAGTCACTGTATATCATATCATTATTTCTTCTTTCCATTTTTTCCATTGAAATTCTTCATGATTTTCCTTGAAGCTGTGATGAGGGTTTACCAAAACCACGTTCCGAAGAACATGACAAGAACAACTACAGTACGCAACAGTGAAACTCCTTGAAGCTTCATTAGCGAGTGATGAGGGTTTACCAAAACCACGTTCCGAAGAACATGACAAGAACAACTACAGTACGCAACAGTGAAACTCCTTGAAGCTTCATTAGCGAGTGATGAGGGTTTACCAAAACCACGTTCCGAAGAACATGACAAGAACAACAACTACAGTACGCAACAGTGAAACGCTGGTGGGAAAGATTCGTTGACTTGAGATAGTCTAGTGGAACGACAATCGCGGTAAAGTACACGGTGTAGATGTGTGGTAACTTTGTTTGTAGCCGAATACAGATTTTCTTTACTTAATGGGAGGGATCAGGATCAGGATCAGGTTTAGCAAACGATGGATCGTCGGATGGAGCAAACGAGGGATCCGTCGACATGGAGTTCGAGACACGGCGCGCTAAGAGGACTTTTTTTTTCCTCTTCTTATTTTTGGGGACGCAAGCGGACTTTGCTGGTGAACACGTGCCACCACCCAGACTGACGGTTTTGCCCGCGCCGTGTCTCGAACTCCATGTCGACGCAGCCTTCGAGTGATCTCAAGAAATTTTTGGTACCAGGTCGGGATGGCTTGGACCCGGGAGCTTGCTACTTAGAAAGCTTGCAGCTGAGAGCGCAAGCTTCGTGGCGGTGGTGGATGCAACCACGAGTGTAGCGCACAAGCTATATTCTAATTTTTTTGCCATTTTTTGTGACATTGATCAGTTCTGAGGGTTCAGAGTGGGCAATCGAGCACAATCGAGCTTCGCTATTCTCAAGTAGTGTGGGGCTTCATCTCGCCAGTTCGTAGTGAGAGTCTCATGTTTTTTCGCATGTTTACGATTGGTTCCAAGTCCTTCTGACCGAAATTACGCAATAATCGTTTTGAAGAAGTTCGGAATTCAGTCCAGGCAGTTTGTGGCCAGTGAATGGGAGTAGCTGCAACTCGTGAAGGAATCATGGAACTGAGTAGTAGTGTTTCGTTGTTGGTTCTCTTCATGTTTTCGTTGTTGATTTTTGGCAAAGGTGTCGCAAATGGGGAGGATTCCAGCAAGAACTACATCATTCACATGTGCCGCAACGCCTCCCACACGAACATGGATGTGAGGGCTGCTCACTACAACGCCCTGCTCGACGGCGCCAAGGCGTTGATCGGGCAACACGCGATGGAAAACATTCTGCACCACGTGTATGAGCACGCGCTCGACGGATTCTCCGCACGCTTGACAACTGCGCAAGCTGAGTATGTGAAACGTCTGCCTGGCGTGATGGCGCTCTACCCAGACAAGGTCCGCCAGCCCGCCACCACGCGCTCCGCTGATTTTCTAGGCCTGACGCAGAACACGTCGCAGTTGTGGACGTTTAGTAAAGGCGGCGAGGATGTGATCATTGGGGTGTTGGATTCGGGGATTTGGCCGGAGCGTCTCAGTTTCAGTGGCGTGGATGTGGCGCCAATCCCGGCCCGCTGGAATGGGAGCTGCGTGAATGGGACGGCGTTTGATCCGCTGCTCCATTGCAACAACAAGCTGATCGGTGCGAAGTACTTCGTCGCGGGGAGTGTGGCTAAGTACGGGCCGATCAATGAGACGTTGGAGTTTCTGTCTCCAAGAGATTTCGGGGGTCATGGCACCCACTGCGCGGGTACCGCCGGGGGGCGCGGCGTGCGGAACGCGAGCTCCACGGCAGGCTTGGCTGCCGGGACGGCCTACGGGATGGCGCCCAACGCGCGGATCGCGATGTACAAAGTTTGTTGGGAGGGTCGTGGCTGCTTGGAAAGCGATATCCTCGCGGGATACGATGCCGCGTTAGCCGATGGAGTCGACGTGATCTCCTTCAGCATTGGCGCGAAAGCATCTACCGCCCAGGTGACGGAATTCGCTGACGACGTGATGGCGATCAGTGCGTACAACGCGGTAAAACGCGGCGTGTTCGTGTCGGCGTCGGCAGGGAATGATGGGCCGGGTCTATTCACAGTGGAGAATGTGGCGCCGTGGTTTATGACAGTCGCGGCGGCGACGCAGGATCGGGAGAATCAGGGGAATGTGTCGCTGGGGGATGGGCAGGTGGTGATCGGAAGGTCGACTTTCGATGGCACGGGGATGGCGAACGGGCCGCTGCCGCTGCTGTACGCCGGCGCCGCGCCGCTGTACTCGAATTTCATCTGGAACGCGAGTGTGTGTCAAAGGGGCTCGCTCAACGAGTCTCTCGTGGTGGGGAAGATCATTCTCTGTGATTCCGATCCCGAATATTCCGACTTGGGATACGTTTTCAATTCCGGCGCAGCGGGTGTGATCTTCGCGAATTCGGAAGCGAATGGCGAGGGGTTGTCCATGGTGGAGGTGCAGCCCGCTTTGCCGTTCACGCAAGTGGGCTATCGCGCCCGCGGGGTCATCGCGGCGTACTTGCAAGCGAATCCGGGTACCGCCGTGGCGGCTCTGTTGCCCACGAAGTCCATATTGGGCGTGGTGCCCGCTCCCGAGGTGGCGATTTTTTCCTCCCGCGGGCCGATACGGTACCATGCGCAATGGCTGAAGCCTGATATTCTTGCACCTGGAGTGGACATCCTAGCGGCGGGGATTGGTGACGAGGAGTTCGTATTCCGGTCGGGGACGTCCATGGCGTGCCCTCACATCACGGGACTCGCGGCCGCCGTGAGGGCGATTCACCCGACGTGGAGCCCGGCGATGATCAAATCCGCGCTCATGACGACCGCCACGACGGCTGATAACAGCGCGGCCATGGCGATCACCACCGAGGAGGATGGATTGAAGGCGTTCCCCACCCATTTCGGGGCGGGATTCGTGCAACCCGAGCGCGCCATCAGCCCTGGGCTGGTGTACGACATGAACGCCGCGGACTACTTGAATTTCCTGTGCGCACTGGGGTACCCACTTGAAATGTTACTGAGAGTGGACCCCCTGGCGCCGCCGTGCCCACTCACGCAGCCGCGAGTGGAGGATACCAACTTGCCGTCGTTCTACGCGCTCTACGCCGTCACGGCCGGGGTGGTGACCACGCCCAATGTGACGTTCGCGAGGACGCTGACGAACGTGGAGGCCACGGGTGGGACGTACACCGCCGCGCTGGTCGGGGCGTCCCCCGGGATCACGGTGGCGGTGGCGCCCTCCACCCTCGCGTTCACCGCGGTCGGGGAGCAGCTCAGTTTCACGGTGACCGTCACAACGAACGCGACGGGCGTGCTGGTGGATACGCTCTCGTTCGCCGCGCTGGTGTGGAGCGATGGCGTACACGTCGTGCGGACGCCCATTGTCGCGCATTTCGACGTCTTGGCCTGAAAAATCGGCACAAATCGACACTTTCGTTAGCTCGCCCGAAATTCGTGTCAGTGGCACTTTGCATTGCAAGGCGGGACTGGGCCCTCAAATCGATTCCATGCTGGTTTTTAGAGCTGTTTTCCAAATTTATGTCACAATTTTGATGCTCTGAGTCTAACCAATATAATACAATTTGACGTTGATATCTTGGCCTCGCTAGCACATTCGGCGGTGTCAGGGTTTAAGAATTGTGCTTCGAGAGGGAAGGTGATGTGGGCAATGTGATTTCTACTACCTTACTTGGGGATTAGTGCGTTTGAGCCCAGAATTGGTCGCTCAGGTGATTGCCCACGCCTTGTAATTGAAAGAGAGTCTTGCAATTACAGTTGACTGGGACAGTCCGTATTATGGACTCGATTCGCTTCAGGAGCTGGTTCCAAATGTAAATACTCTAAACATCTTTGATTATACACTGAAGTGTACTACATTCGATTACTCGATAAACAATTTGTGCACTTGAATGATCCGACAAACTTGGGATAATCAATTTGATTGACAATCTTGGCTCAGAGAACTTGGACTGGTATGGCTTCAAGGCCTATTTTTCTTGGCAAATTTTGGATGAAATCCTACTTGATTTTGGAGCTGACTACCTAGGAACAGAAGATGGAAAACTGTAGTGGATGGAAGTATGAAGTTTACCAATTTTAGATATAATATTACTGAACATATGAGAGATGGATGGATGGACAAACTTGGACGATTTCTCTGACCTGGTTGCAGTCTAGGGAGTGTGTCGTGCAACTACTTTACCGACAACTGAAGGAAAAAGAGAAAGACATAACGTAAAGAATCAGTGACCGTGAGTGAGTCCATGACTCACTGTTTCCATGCCATTGCTGTGCTTGAAAACCAATCCTGCTTGACCGACTGACCGTACCTTCCGTCATTGTGTACGATGCTCAATTCCTGGCTTGCTTGAATTCAACACGGCACGACCCGACCCGGCACGACCCGTACGTCCGTAACCTTTCAAAAATAATCTTTAAAAAGTGCAGTACTATACAATCAGTCGGCATTCAAACCGATAAAAAGAAACCAAGTTGCGCACAATGATGCTCAGTTCTGAGAAACACACGTTTTCACAAACATACTACTGTATATATACACTCCGTACTTTTTTAACACTGTTTTTTATATTTTAATAGCACGTACTCTAATGTCTTCACACGGCAGATAGGAACTGAGTAAGGTAGAAGATCACCTGATGATTGTGGACTAACTTACGTACTCAGGTAGGTACACCGAATTGTGCCACTGACCTTAAAGCGCCATCTTCACTGTGTGTACATCTCCAAAATCAGTTCTCTACTGTACCTATGTGGAAGAAACGCTTTTAGAATCAAACTTTGTTCCTTAATAACTTTTGCATACAGTATCCAAATGCCATGTTCTCTGGTGCGTTGGAACCTCCTTTCACTTGCCAACAAGAATATGTGAAAATGTGACTAGTCTAATAATAGTACATAGGCTCAGTAGCAAAAAGTGGCGGTTTGGGGTGTACCTACCTTGGAGCCATCCGCTTGCAAAGTTCGACAGTACCTCCCCCTTTGTCAAAGTTCAGCATCCTTCTCTTCCAAGTTGCAGGCTAGGAATTGAGTAATAAGTTAGTCAATCACTTTTTCAAAATTATTTCCTAAAGCTCACTTCTCACCCAAAACCCTCCGTCAGTCTGTGGTAAATTAAAAACTTGTAATTCCCCACCAGAGCTCCCAAAGTCCCAATTGTTCCTTCTCATCAGCTAATGTGTGAACCAGGGCTTTCTTTTCTTTTCTTTTTAGTACTAGATTGCACCAGGGAAAAAAAGATATTTTGGCTAAAAAAAATGATGACAAACAGTGAAATTTTTCTCCAAAGAACTTCTAATTTAAAAAAAAAAATCTTGGATGAAATTGCCAAATTGTGGATAAGAATATAATTATGGATATGTGGTATGTGCTAATGTGATATTTTCTATCTAATATGTGGATGAATGTTGAAATTTAGATCAACACTATTATATCGCCACTTTGGCACTTCATAAAAAATGAAAAAGAATGCCCCAGGTGGTGTAGAGTTACTAACTTAGTTGTTGCTCTATCACATATTACTTGGTGAATTGTATGTGCAATTGTAGCCATGCTAGTCCAAAACTCCGGTTGAAAGATTTATAGAGAGTATGTAACCATAAAACGTTCATGAATCATTAAATCGAAATCACACATTGGAGATTGATCCTCCAAAATTTAGAAAATCAAATCATAAACAATTAAAGATAATTGTACACATTAGGAAATAATTTGAGGTTATTGAAACTTCGATCCCAAGAACTAGACAAGCATAACAATTATGAAAATAATGGTGGTGGTAGCACTAGTAGAATTATAGGCTTGAGTTGGTAGACTGACTAGCAAAATGAACACACAAGTGACCCAAGGCTAGTCTTAAGACCTAGGTTGACTTTTTTAGTCAAGTTCATCTTTTGTTAGGATTATTTCTAAATGACTTTTTACTTCATCAATTTTACCTTTGACCCAAAAATGGTTTAATTTTTTATAGCAAAATAAATCCTACAAGTCTCAACACATATCAATATGTATTAAATCAAGTGGTATACACATGTACATTTACAAAAGCCTAGAATCAAGTTCGTGGCCAATCCAACACCTTCATCATGAGAAGTGGACATACCTCGACATCATGGTATTTGGTCCCTTCACCTTTTGTATCGTTCTTCGTAAGTCTCCCATTTGCCATTCTATCTCTAAATCACAATTGTCATGATAAATAAAGATGTTAGAACTATGCAGCTATAAGCAATCCTATATATTTGAGAAAACATCAATACTAAAGTTGTATTATATTGAAGAAAAATAAACTCAGATCCAAATTCAATTTTATTGTTAATTAATTAAGCTTAATTGAAGTTGACATACACCCCCAAAGTATCCAAGAGGGAGATGTGGGTGAAAATCCTAGCTTGGAGGTGCATTATGTTGTGATGAAATGCAATTTGCATATGAATTTGCATAATATAGACATAAGCTATTGTAAATTAATGTTACAATGGTGCTTGGGATACGACCAATTAAAAATATTAATCTATAAAAGGTATTGTTATATACTTCCTATTATCCGTAACTTCAAATAACAATGGAGGCACAATAAAGACACAAATATACTTATTAACATAATGTTTCACAAGAGCACAAACCACCCGACCATAGAGAGAGATCAATCCTCATCAAAGAGAGAGCCTCCTCACCCCCGAGCTCTATCTTATATATCAAATAAAGACTAGGTCTTCATTTCTATCTTTAGCTTTCTATCCTTGATTCTATTTAGAACCATCCACTAAAGTAATAGTCTTAGTTATACTTAGAAGTATTCTAAGTATTCATTCCTATTTCATCTAATCTTGATCTTCTACTTGAAGTTGTCTAACTCCAAATTCCACTTCACAAATCCATCGTTTAGAGATGTCTATCCATTGCACTTGTCATCCAACTTGAGTTGCCAAACTCAAGTGCATAAATCCATCACCGAGAGATGTCTATCTCCAATCAATTTATCGACTAATTCATATTACATCATGAATTAGTTATCCATCATTGCATTCATCCATCTTTGGTCAACATGACCAGTCATCAACCATCTATCTTTCAATGCATTCATCCATCAGAGATTGTGACAAGGGTTATAACAGGTATAAGTAGGTTGTCAATGATTGGGAAGATTTACAACTTGAGAAAGAATCATGCAACTAAGATTTGTATTGTCCGTTGTTGGATCCTATCTTGTTTTGGTTATTGATTTTAGGGTGTATGTTTTTGTTGACCAAAGGACTCACATTTGATCAAGTAGAATGATTGTTGTTATGATTAACCTATGAGTGACAAATTTGCCTTGAAATTTGGATTTGGCATTGTATAGTTAGATGCTATTGAGCAGTTCTATGAATAGTTGGTAATGGTTGTAGGTAAGTTTATTCAATTCAATGGTATTTAGGCTTGTGAAAATTGTAAGGTAATGTTGATTCTTATTCAAATCATGGGGGCCACTTCATTAATAGAAAACTAGTACTTGGAAATTTCAATTTTATATACTTCTGAAGGATAAATTTATAGTAGATGTATGATAGTGCTTTGCCAAGAGTGTGAATTTATCCTTGGGTGCATATCCAACTAGTCATGGTAAAAAACCAAGTCGTTAGATGTTTAGACAATCCATTCAACACTAGTCTTGGTTAGGCTTGTTAAGACTTGTTAATTCAAAGTGTAAAATTGGCTTAAGTTCAAATGGCTATCTCTACAATCTTCAAATGAAAGTACAATCCTCAAATGGAAGTACAATCCTCAACTAGAAGAAAGGAAAAATTCAAACTCCACCCTTGTAGATGAGACTCAAAGATTGACCATTGGGCAAATCTTTTGGGGCAATGCTTGGGGAAAAAGATGGAGCTGAGAACAATTTGGTTGCTCACCACTGGCAAATAATTTTATGAATAGAAATTTCTAAGGGTATTTTTTTTTAAATTAAAAAAATGGTAAAAAAAGTGATTGGCAAAAAAGTGAAAAAAAACTCTTTTAGCATCTGCTGAACTTTTTTTTCCAGAGAAAAATAAATATTCAAACACCCCATGCACATGCCTCTTTTTTTGGCTGGTGCTGGCGGTTTCCGCCAAGTTTCCCACCAAGTGTGGCATATGGTGAATTTGGGGGCCTCTGGATGAGAAAGCAACGCCATTTGGAAGCTCTTACGATAAACTTGGATTTATTTATAACCCCATTTGCCTTTTGGAGACAATTGAACTCCATCAAACAGTTTTCAATAAATTTAAGTAGGAAGCAAAATAGAATTGAGATCTAATAGAAGTAGTTTCATATTTTTTGAACCTTTTAAGAATTAGTTACAAATTTTCAAAGTTGAAACACAATGGTCACTAAAATGTTTCATTTACTTTCAATTTTAGCATTAAAGCATTTGCAATACACATGGGTTTCAAAAATTTCAATATTCTGCATTTGCAATATAGATGGAGGCGGAATGAATGTTAATGACTTCATTTGATTTAAGTATATTGAATTTTTTTTAGCAATTTTGTTTGACTATTGCTTCGTTACAACAATCAAAAATTGAATAGGATTCATATTATAAAACTTGTGCTTTATTTTGGCTTACGGTGAGTTTTGCATTGCAAGTGTTCTTGGTGGGTTTAGAAAATTTCAGTGCTTGATTAGTTCATAGTTCATGTTCACATTCAATTCACAATTCATGTTCAATTTAAAGTGAAGAATAGTCTTATAACATGTTTAGTGTACTTTGAAAATCTGAAATTATTGTCCTACTTGTACACATAAAGTAATTTTAAAGCATGGTATAAGCAGAAGTTAACTTGTAACTTGTACTATAGAAAATGAATATTCGATATTTTGTAAAAGTTCTTTTCAAAGTTCAATTTGAGAATCAAGTTTAAACCTGTAAATGCAGCTCTTGCCGAAAATTAAACTTGCCATGGCGTGGTGTGGAGTTTTGACATATGCGTGAGAAGCTCTTCCAGTCAGTGCCATCCGTCCGGCAATTCCGCCCTAGCCAGAGGCGCCCCACCACCTGGCCAGGCGGGTGGCGGGTGGTGGGTGGGGTGACTGCGAAGAGGCATGTGCGTGGGGTGAAAGAGGAGCCAACCCTGCCTACACTTCCGACAAGCCGCCATTGTTACGAAAATGAGGTTTAGTCTCTTGTTACCAAATTCAAGCTTTGGGCTTGTTGTGCTCAGTCCTTCGCATCTGC
This sequence comes from Rhytidiadelphus loreus, assembly GCA_947034895.1. Classification (NCBI taxonomy): domain Eukaryota; kingdom Viridiplantae; phylum Streptophyta; class Bryopsida; order Hypnales; family Hylocomiaceae; genus Rhytidiadelphus; species Rhytidiadelphus loreus. The sequence continues at coordinate 45,712,407 of OX344761.1, read as the reverse complement.
TTGGTTCAAACTGTGACTTGTCCCAGCTGCGAATTCATTGATTGCAGCAACTGTTCTGGGGTACTTTGGTGGTGTGCATCATGAAATCCCTAAGTTCCAGTGCAGCTTTACGTTGTGAATGTTCGTTGCTCTCTGAAGAGAAAAGCCCATAGCCGGTCTCTGGAGGTCTCTGGAGGCAGTCGACTAACGGACGTAATTTCTAGGAACATGGTGGTCGGAAACACCATCCACTGGTCAGACACCACGGAGTCGAAACTGCAAAACCGTTGAATTCCTTGCAATCATCTCTCTGTGCCCACTGACGGCGGGTCATGGCCCTCGCGAGATCTGGAGATTGTATCAGCTTTTCATGCGCCGCTCAGTCCGCGCACTCCTTGACGACGGAGATGGAGATCTGATCAGCTTTAGGTTGTGGAACACCATCAGTTGATCGAGCAGCTCCCAAATTTCATGCTTTCACTGGTAAGTTTCATTGCTCGCAACCGGAGATTCGTGCACGCAGTTACAAGCTTCCAGCACTGACATTGATCTGACAAATCAGAGATAATGAAACTACCAAACGGGTTTGTGTAGGATTATAATTAACAGAGAAGTTTCAGTTGCAAGCAATCGACGTAAATGACAGAGTCAACGACGCGGGCATGGAAACACCGATGAGCATTTCGGGATTGCCAGCACTAATGGTTTCAGACAGCGATACCCTAAAGGAAACCAAGAAATTCGACGCAACAGATGGACAACACCCAAATACCCTTCATGGCGAAACTGAAGCAATTGCGAAAGCTTCTGAAGCTGACAGTGAAGAAAACAACGTCGACCTTGTTGAAGAACACCAAAACCGCCAACAAAACCAGCAACAAAGTACAGAGAGTCCGAAAAAGCAAAGCGGACTGAAACCACCTCGCAGTGGCGAATCAAAGAAGTCCTCCGGTGGCAGCACCGATTCCGAACACGCCCATAGCTTCCGTGAGAATTTGGAGAGAGGCGTCCTCGTCGACAGCGGCAAGCGCACTTTGTTCGGGTTCGGCCTCTCTGACGACCAAGAAGATGCCTTGTACAAATACATCACCAACAAATCAACAAAGCGACCTCCCGCCTATGAGCCCGATCGGGAAGCGCTGGCGGATTGCTGGGGCTCCCCTGAACCAGAACGCAACGAGGCTTCTCAAGGGCCTGAAGAGACGATTCCAGTCGTTCTGGGGCAAACTGTTCCCGAAGAAAAGGATGGGGTCAGTGGTGAGGAAAACGAGGTGGATGTTGCAAGCACAGAGTCGTTGTATGAGGGGGAGGGAGGGGTGGACCTAGGCTCCAGATCACCAGGAGGCGTGGATGCTAACATTGGCAACCGTTGCGAAGATGAGAGCGAGGCCGATGCTTCGGATCCGACCCTCATCGATGACAACCTCACGGACAGGGCTCTCATCATGCAGAAGGTGAAGGAGTGCTACGGCTCGGGCGTCCGAACGTCGCTGGAGCGAGTCATGCGTAAAGATCAGGAACCGGCGCAAAGTTCGCGTAATTTTAACCCAATCATGACGAAGATTGTGGGTAGTCCCACGGCATCTGAGGTTTCTGACGAAGACGGAATCTCCAATCTCTGGGAGGACGAGTGCATGCGCTATCTGGAGCGCGCGCCGGAGTTTCGTGCGCGTCTCCAGTACGAGGTCCGCGTGATCGTGATCTCGCCCGCGTTCCACCTCGCGGGGCGCACCGTCACGGCGTTCTCGCGTCTCTATGAGAAGAAGTTCGGGCGCACGGTGGACACCGCGGGGTTCAGCACGGCGGCCCGCCTCTGCCGATCCATGCCACATGTGGTGCAGCGGACGCTGCTCATCGACGAAGGGAAGCTGCGACTGGTGGACACACCGAAGAATCACCGCATCGTGGCTGGGATCCGATCGGGCCTACGGCGCATTGTCTATGACATTCTGCGAACTCACACCGGGATCGCCTTGGACACGGTTGAATCCCTCTGTGAACGTGTGATCCAGCAACCCCTGCACGATGTTCTGACAGATCACGGATATCAGTCGACGAGCGCATCAGTCGAGTGTCTCCTCCGAGACATGCCGGACATCGTCTTCCTTGACGAGCGGGCGGCGCAGACACGCGTCTACCTTTGTAATGGAGCCCAGGACCCTGCTCTCACAGACGGCATTCTCATCCCCTTGTCACCAATATCCTATGATACCCGAGATACAAACAAGCTGAAAACTCCAAGCTGTTACAATTCCGACGTCCAGAACTTGGACGGCGACGTTGCGGACCCCCATTTGCCCAAAAGTCCTCCAGGACCCCGAACTGGACCGAATGGCATGGCTCCAGAGGAGCTCTCTGATCTCCGTGTCCTCTGTGCAGCAGAAAGCTCAAGTCCGTCTAGAGATGCTTCCCTGTATTCCATAGAAGACATGGCCCCTCATGTGCGTTTACGTTTCAGGCTCCTCCTGGCATTGCATGACGACGGCCACGGGATCAAAGTCCAAGACATCCCAGTTGTGTATGAAAAAATGTTCGGTGTGTCACTGGATTTAATTTCACTTGGATTGGACTCCCTCCAAGAGCTCATTGCTGCATGGCAGGAAGATGTCTTACTTGTGAAGAGCTCAGCTCCAGGGTGGGTATTTCCTATCAACACACTCGAGAATAACCGCGTTTTGAACACCATAACCTCGGGTTTACGATCCGCGGTCTTCGCCATCCTGTTGGCACGCTACCCCGAGGGCTTGCAACCGCTGGAGCTCGTGGAGTGTCTAGAGGAGACGCTCTCCGGGAAGCTGTGGGAGATTCTGAGCTCCAATGGGTACATCTTTAAGGACATGAGTAAAACGGGAGCGGCTTTGTCGAAAGGCGGAGCCGAGTTTCAGCTGGCGGAGTGCCCTGAGCTTAGGCTGTTATTGAAGGACATGGAAGACTTTGTCCGTCTGGGCAGTCAAGAGGATGGGGTCTTGATAGTGAAGCTCCGAGATGGGGAGTTTCCGTTGCTTGATCTTCTGGATTGTGAAGTGTCGGAAGACACTACTGCTGGAAAAGGGGATTCAGACAACATCCCAGTTCCTGGCGTCAAAAGCCCTCAGGCTGGAACAGCTTCCAAACCGGTAACAGAGGCACTCCTCAATGATGAAGAGGAGTTTGCATCACCGTCTACACCTCCACTACCTGTGTCGGAGTTCACAGTTGCCACTCCCTATGGATCACCACCGTCTCTGAAGCTGCAACAGGAAACAAGGATGATATTTGGAAGTCCTGAGTACATGGAAAATGGGTTAACAGTGGATGAGTTTTGCACCATTTACCGCGAGCGGACTGGAAAGTCGATCCAGTTGGGCGAATTCAAATCCACGGAGGCCTTGTTACACACCATGCCTGACGTCGTCAACTTCGAAGTGGGCACTGATGCGAATGACCAAATGATCACCCTGGTGCAAAGCAGACGAAACATGCGCATTTTGTCAGTGGCCAAGGCGGGGATAAGGCAGGTGCTCTTCTGGGCCTTGTTGAAGAACCCTGGCGGTGTATGGGCGGAGTTGCTGGAGGGCTGGTACTTGGACTTCGCCGGATGGCCATTGTCCAGTGCTCTTGCCAGCCATGGGTATGAGAAACCCCGTCGAGCGCCTCTTCAGCCCGTCTGTGACTTCCTGCAGGATATGGCGGATCTTCTGGAGGTGAACGCCGAGGACTCCAAACTCTATGTTCGGGGCGAATTGTATGAAGATCCCACCAACGCAGATGCGTCACTACTGGGTATGTCCGTAGACAGCATTCAGTATGATCCCATGAATGAGGAGATGAAAAATTCACAATTGCATGCCCAAAGCATGATTGCAAAAGCAGCTAGTCAGCTGCGAAATAAAGCAGACCTTGGAAGAGCAAGTAATGACGAAAAGACAAGTGTAGTATCGTCGGGTGAGAAGGTTAGTACCGGTTCAGCAATTAAGATTAGCAATGTAAAAGATTCTGATGCTGCAGGCATTCGAGGAGAATCTGGTTGTCCAGTATTGAAGTGTCTTGCAACCCTTGATGCCAACGAGGTGAACTGCCCCAAGAAGAACCTCGTTGAGTCTATGTTGAATACCCCTCCAACCCTCTGCCAAAGTTGAAATGATCACTTCGTTGTACGATGTATTCATAGCAGACTGGAGATTCATACCATTTTTTACATTTGTAAGATGAAAATTAAAAATTGGAGCCAGAGACTTACATACTTAGAATAGGCAATTACTGGCTGCTAGTAGCAGCTCAACAGATCAGGATTTACACCTGTACTGACAATTCTTTCGATAATATGAAATCGAAGTCAGATTTGTCAAATCTGTTAAATACCAATTATTCATAATTAGGAAGACTTCCAAAAGAATGAAACGATGAAGACACCACAAAGTGAACACATCCAACAAGAATGGAGGGTCGATGAGAAATTGTAAATAAAATACAATTTCCGACCCGTGTGCGTTGAATAAGAAGGTTTTTACATTTCAAAACTATTCAGTTGGTGTACATAATCATGCAATTCCTTGCAAGCCTTGGGCAAGATGTGCCAAACAAGGATCACTTTGTGACCCATTGCTCAGCAACACCACTAGAAGTTTGAGCTCCTTAAAAAATTCTTCATCGATTTTCCTGCAAAATTTCAGCTGTAGTTATTACTTTAATCACATAGACAAAATTAAATTATCTTAAATTTCCCATTTCTCAGAGCAAACTCTCATATGCAGCTCCATCGACTATTCCGAAGAAAAAAAAGAATATGTGACATACCCTATTGTCAGTTTGAAGTTGCTGTCTTCAGCAGCTTGCCTAGCCTGCAGTGGATACTCCAGTCTTCCTCGCCTCTCTTTGTAACCCCTCTTTGATCTCTTGTCAGTAGGACCAGATTGTTGAAAATGGTCATTCTGTCGAAATATCGCTGGAATCAACCACTGGGTTGCAGTCGCATATTTCAGGCATATGAACTTCAGTTTGTCCACTTTCTGTAAAATAGAAAAAAGTTTTATTACATCGAACCCAGAATAACAGCAGTTGTATGACGGGAAAGCAAGATTATTTCCTTCGTGAGAACCCTATTCATTCTAAACAAAGCTTGATATCAGCTGCATACAATGTGATAACAACGATGCACATACATACCTTCAAAATCTGAGGCCATAGAAGCGTGCACTGTCTCAGACATTTCTCCAAGAATGCATCATGGTGCTGCATAACCTGCAGCCAGAATATACAGATAAAACAACAAATTAGAAGTCGGATTTTGAATTATAGGCATTGCAAAATTTGTTGAGAGTTTCCACAGCAGATTCGTGAACATGTGATACAGATACAGCACAAAGAAACTAATGTTGAAAACAACATCAGCTAATAAATGAATTTACTTCTCGTCACATGTTTCAAGTGCTCGTAAAGAGATCCAAAAGCACCGTGGGAACTCACCTCATCAATACTTTTGGCATTTAGAAGCTGACCATGCATTAAATGCCAGTTTGGTTCCAAAACCTGCAGCCAGATTCCAAATTTCGAGTTCACTTCATAACCAGGATGTGGAGAGCAGAAACTGGACATAAATTCAGACTCGGCCATGTATATCAGAAGTGTAACCGAGAGTCCCCCTCAGTTTTACAGATGATCGCTTAGACCATTAGTTAATCAACCAGTTTAAATTCTAGTTGGGTTTTACACACCTCAAATGTCATATAGTGCTGGAAAGTCTGCAAAAAGTGAAGCATACGTTGGCAAACGACGTAGGATCGGGATATCGCAGTTCCCAAGGTGTTGACTGTGCGCACTGTAGACTGGTATATCAGAAGCACAAGGAAATTACATTAGTTGATGCTTGCCTCACTTAACAGCCAATCGAAGAGCTCATCAATCTTATAAAACGAACCATTCAACATACACATTCATATTGAATGCCGGACACCGTCGACCAAACATGGTTCTAAGTTCAAAAGTGCAACAAATTGATTTTAAACACAATGAAGTATGGAATACCTGGTGCATTTGCCAAGTCGCACATAACTGACGTTCGACATGCTTGCAATGAAAAATATGTCGAAATATGAGCTGATACTTAGTCAGCGCTTTCCTGGAGATGACGAGTGATAACGGCCACCTGACCTGCCATCCCACTGCAAAGTCAGGCTACTATCTAAGCTTGTCAATAATGAATCACGCACCAAATTTTCTACAAAAATGGATCCCTTGCATCTCCTCAACTCCTCCACCCATAATGTTGATCTAGCATGAAATCCAGATACTTAACACTCACTCTTACATTACACTGTCATCCAGTATGTGCAGTGCAGTACTAAAAATATTATCATTGCTTCTGACTTCCCAAATACCCTCATTTTAAAGAGGATTGTAAACTACCTTGTATTCTAAAGTGAAGGTCTCTAATCCTGTCGTGATTCCACTGGCAAGCATTGATGGGTTGGCACTCTCTGCAGGGCCAATCGGCTGGGAGGTGACAGTTCCATTCCGCACGATGTTATGCAGCTGTGCCATGAGACTCAACTCTTCCTGCAGGCTCTGGATCCTCAGTATGACAGCTCAAACAAATAAACAATTATGAATGACTCACAAACAGTATATCGCGACGCGTCATGCCAAACTTTTGGCAGCTAAGAATGCAGTTCACCGATATCTTGATGGGTAACCCGTCACTTGATCTCCGTAATCACTGACGTGTTAGCAATCAAGCCACTAGTGCCATTCTGTAACTCAAATTGAATTGCAATCGAAGCAATATATGCAGAGACAATAGAATTTCCAACGATAATTTTGCACAATTAGTTCAATAGAAAGTGATCATCTATGTCTTTGAATAAACCCAAAGACTGCACCAAAGTAAAGAAAGTGATCATCTCACTATGCTGCATGCGAGGTCTTCATGATATGGGTCTGAAGCTGCAACTGATGTTCGTAGAGCCAACTCCAACAAAGACTGCCTCCACAATAGCACAAATTTCAATTGAGAACTACAACACCAAATTCAAGGGCTAATACAGACAGCCAATAAAATAAATATAGCATTATTCAGTTTTGTACTGAAGACGCAAATATGATTAAGCTTAGAAGAACATGGAGCTCACCTGCAGTTTCTCAACAGACATTGCCGATGGCTTCCTAGTAAGCTCGTCTTTTGCTGTGTCCATAAAATGGACAAGAAAGTCACCCTGCTCAACGACAATTGACAGAAGGCTGAGATTCAGTTAGTTTGTTCAAGGAAGAATTAGGAGTTCGCAAGCTTCAACTCACGTAGCCCAGTCCCAGCTCAAACAAAGACCAGTCTTCGAGGATATCAGTACAAGAAATAATTAATTTAAAATTGGACTTAAATTTTACATTTTCATGAATCTCGTAAAGATCAGTCTTCGAGGAAATCGTAAATTCATTTGCTCTTAGGTTATACGCACCCACCTGATCAACAAAGAAGTAGTGCTTCACCGATCGAAGCCTCCCAATTAAGTCGAACTGCAACACGGAAACCTTGCAAATGTCAGCTTCAGCGAAATAACAAAATAACACTCATATTACAGTCTGGAAATATTCAACAAATTATTCAAAGTTAAGGCGACCAGGGGAAACCACTATCAATTCATCCTGCAGAAAACAGTGTTGCTCTTCACCTATTCAGAAGGTCTGGATAATGATCATTCAAGAAACAACTTCATCCAACTGAAGCTACCAACTTCAGGATGACTCAGAAAGTTCTTGGAGTATAATATCAACGATTGATTCGAAGAGTACAACCTTATGAATAATCAAGTTGAGAAGCTCTGCACTAGCGAAGTCATGTGCAACATTAATGCGTTCCAAAACTGGCTGTTGTACACGCCCTTTCACTAGTGTGCCATTCTCCGCTGAGGGGACCTGCAACATCGATTGTTTCAATACACAGCTATAACATATCATTTTACATGATAGCAATATTACAGTCTTAGAAAAACCAGAAACATAAGAAGCCCACCAGACCCTACAATGAGACTCGAGCAAAATTTATCTAAGCCGGGTCCCATAAATTGCATGCACATGCCTCAATCAACAACAAGAAGACATATTATCTGTTCGAATGGATAAGAGCATAATGAATAATATTGTGTGCCAAATGGAGAGTGAGAACCTCTATTGTCTCATAAGAACTAGGAATCAAATTTATATGATGTTATAATGTTAGCGAATGAAGTAAACGAGATTAGAAAGAGGGGATAAAGGATGCCATGGAATCCAAAGGATAAACCTGAACAATGTGGCCACACTCGCGGATAGCATTCAAATATTTCCCAGTGGTAAGGATAGTTTCAGCATAGCTCGCCAGAAACCCGGGAATTTCTTGCCGTAGACTATAACGCTGCTGCCAGTAAGTGGCATAGTAGTCTTGACTTAGACTCTCCTGAAAGAAGCAGCATTCAGTAAATCAAATTTAAAAATTAATTTTGCAAGATACCTAGACATATTACCTACTAACGACATGTGAGGCAATTGAGAGGGAATACAGAATTCTTCAACGGTTACAAAGTCTACAGCACTGTTTTTTTGCCACAAACAAGCATACCTTCTGCAGAGATTTGTTTTCATTGATCAGGAATTCACCATAAGGATCATCAATAACGCCCTCATAAACCCATCTTTTATGCACAAGCCACATGAAGTTAGACCAGACACGCGCTGCAAGGATGGTCTTTTATTTAGATGAGTATAGCATATGAAACAAGGACGTTGTCCACATCAGCTAACGTGAATACGACTAAAGATTACAACAGTAATTCGACATCGAATACCCTAAAGCGCAAGGATCTTACGAGGTGGACAATAAGTCCAGAAATATGCAAGCTTTAGGCAAAAAGTCAATACCTCTCTAAAATCCCAAAGTAAGGAGTACTTGCTGCATGAATCAGTTTCTGAAGCAGAGACCTAGCTGAGTTATCCCCAGCCATGGCTATAGCCTGCCTCATCTCAAACATGTAAGTCGTAGAAATAGAAAACAACCACGTATGCACTATTAGTCCAGTGGACGTTCGTCAAAGCATGACTTAAAAATCGCAGCGCCGTTGAAAACGGGAAAAAGGCTAGATTCTGAAATTCATTCCAAATAATTCTGACAAACTTGACCAGAGCTGTCAGAATAACAGAATCACAGGACAAGACATGGGAGAAGAAGGATAATATATAAACAAAAAACTGATGGTTTGGATGTAAGCAAGGGGAAGATTCACCTGCTTCTGCAGCAAGTTGAGCATTGCTGCACCAGATGCATGCTGTACGATAGCTCTCTGAACCGCAGTGGAAAGAACTTGCATAGCCGCAACCATAGGCTGCAAAAGTGGAATAACTGATTAAACATCCATTGATATCTATTTGAGTTCCTCAATAGTCCACCTCTATCAAATGGTGGCAACACAATAGATTCAGAAATCACATCGGAATTTTGACCAAGAAGACATGCGCGATATCCTAAGAACCAACAGAGTGCAAGAAAAGCGAAGGCAAATCAATCGGATATAGTCTATACATTAACTATGAACATTAGCGAGCGTTCACCTGGCAGAAAAACCACAAGCCTTGAAGAGAAAGACGACCTAATCGATACTGATGCTCAAGCTGCGCTGTCATAGCGTGATAATCCTACACACAAGCCAATGATTACTTTATCGTACATGAAACCCTCCGCAACAGTTGTACACGCATAATAGAGCATTGTATAAAACTGTCAGACAATTCGGAATCAAGAAGGTACTTTGACTAGATATTGGGCACCAACTTATCGACAATAAAACATGTAGCAAGATTCTCTGTGACTTCAACAGGAACTCTACTAAAAATGGGAATTAGAAATCATATAAAAAAAAAATCAAAGCTTTTCAAACATATCCAAAAGCACGAAGTGATCACGATAACAACCTGCAAGATAGCCCTCAGTGCAGACGCAAATGCATGATTGACCAACCCGTGCTTAAAATGTGATCGAGCTTCTGCAAATTGACTCACGACTACATAATTCTCACACAAAGGTAGAATTCTTTTGGCCAGATCCTGCATGCCCCAAGGTATGCATTCATTACAAGGTGCACACATAATTTATGACAAATCAGGTAAATTTGGGGAAATCCTCCAGCACAAACCTCTTAATTTAATGAACTTTCCATCCTGAAATTTAACACAAATATCCAAGCAATGCTTCTCAAATGGAGATTGTTTATTTAATTCTATCTTCAAAAGTTCTCAGCAAAATATTCAAAAAGTCCTAACTCGTAGAACTGTAGGATAGTTGCGAAGAGAAGGTTCCAGAACTATGAAATCCTAGATTATCTTACACTTAGAGAAGCATCCAAAGATGGCTCCAACTGATAGTAGAAAGAGTTTCCTTCTTTATGCCGACCTCTTCGAACACATACGTATTTACCCTCAATGCCAACCATTGCAGAAAGTAAATCTTCTATCACCAGTAGTTCCTGTCATTTGCAGACGATCAGTTCTTTCAGTAAAGATTTTCATATACACATATCCACTAAAACGCTAATAAATCCACACATTCACTTGCTGGATATAAACTTTAAATTCTAGCTCAAGTGCATTTTCTTCCATCATCACATCCCTCACATACACTAACCTGGACAGAGGGTGAAAAACTAGAAAGAGCTTTGAGCATTTCTCCATGGCTGCAACAAAGAAGTAATGTATTAGTAGATCGCCCTTAATGTTTCTTCCATATTCTACAAACAGATGAAGTAACAGTGTTAAAGACTTGCTAGACTGAACTCGTCAGTATTGTGAGTACTAGGAGGAAAGAAGTTACTTGTTTGACTCTTTCTCAAGCTGGCTGGTCTTGGAAGCTGGGCTTCGCCTCGGTATTCCACTCTGTGGCATTCAGATTAAATGAAGTCATTAGCACACATCTCTTGAAACGAAAGCATCGTCACAAACTCGGATTAACATATCATTTAATAAAAAACTTGCAATAGCTACTGCCTGTAAAATAAGATGTAACCCAGAAACATTGAGCAGTAAAGTACCTGAGGAAACAATTGACCAGTGAGGTAAGGTCTATCCAAGTTCCACCTCGGAGTTGCTGGGTATGATACACCTTCTATAAGCGACTTTGGCACATCCATAATTTCTGCGAAGAGAAACCGACTCAACCGACTTCATACTTGGCACTTTCATCCTGGACTCGAGTATCTTAATGATTCGCAAATGTTGGGAAAAAAGAAAAGAACACTACCAAACAAAAACAAAACGCATTCACTTCTTGAATCTTCGCTACCAAGGAAATATCAGTCGTCAATATAATACGCAACATACTTTCAGACCGTAAAGAAATCCAGCTGGCAGATCCCGGCTGACCACCATCGTCAACGCTCATGCCCCGCTGCTTAGAGCCAGGAACGGACTTAAACATACTCTCGGACTCCCTCATTTTCTTTGACGGCAAGCTCTCGTCGAGTTGGAAATTGGGCGTAGGTAGCTGAAAAAGAATTAACCTGGATGTATTAGAAATAAAGCGTGCATCGAAGGAAGTGCACAAAATTTTAAAAATTCATGCCGTCCATTCCTGAGCACCTACACGAACAGCGGAGGTCGCAATGTCTGCCTACGTTAATCCATTTCCCATGGTGATCAGGACAAGAATGCAATGAAAATCTTGGAAGTATCACCTCAGACGATCCATATCCAGAAAAATCCGGTGTCCGAGGTTCAGCAAATTCTTGGTCAGCAGACGGTTGGAACCCTCGTTCTTTTGACAATAGCTGCTTCACTGAAGGCTCTGTAATGATCTGGCCAACCAGCCAAATGTACCTATCAATACCCTGCACCCTGCAGATAAAAACGAACAAACAAAACCGTTAAAACGATAATTGAAAAGGCAATCCTTGACTTTCTTTAGCTGTGATCTCAGACTTTCAGAATATTTGCACACCCTCAAACCCTAAAGGGAATAAACCTTCCGCAAGTTCGCTAACTCAAACTTCTACGAGCTCTATTTACTGCAAAGGTCTAGCCCATGATAATCCCTGAAACTTAACCCTCGCTATCTAAATGAAAGGTGATCAATACCCGGCATCCTTCAGTTCCTCAATCTTCTGAATCAACCTCTGCGGATGCTGAGATGAAGCGAGAAGTATTCTTTGCTCTTGCAAAAGCTGGAGCTGCACCACATAATGAACCAAGATTAACAAGCACCAAGCGTTTCTTTTCAAAACAACCTAACCGGTTGTGTTCTGTATTACAAGTAATAAGCGCAGCTACAGCTGAAGTCAAGTAATAATATCCATTTTCACTGCCTCCACGCATACATTCTGGTATTTCTTTTTTCTCATTGCTTTCATACCTCTGACTGTATCCGCCTTCGGGCATCACTAAAAGCTAAAGTCCTGCATTCTACATCTAGGTAATGCAAATGCATTTAGGTTTCACGAAAGAGAACCTTAGGCAATGTATGCGACGATGCACCCTCCACTGAAGGCCAAAGCTCCGCTAGATTTTCATGGAATAACGCCGCCGACTGTGAGCTGTCCTTACACACTAGAATAAGCTCCTGCAGGAGCTCACTCACTTTCTTCGCCTCCGCTTGATCCATAATGATTACGTACCAAACTCTTCCCCGTACCGCGTCCTCCTCACCCCGCCCCCCTAGATTTCACTCTCACTACTCCGCCTCCAATCAACATCAACCTCCTCCATGCCTTCCAAACGCACTAACCGCAATTCAACCAAATTTATCGACGCAACACAATGCGCTCATTCCACTCTCCCACATTCTTGACCTCCATAAGCTCCTCCATTACTCCCAACCCGCGCGAACGATAGCACCTGCTGCCTCCTGTTCAGTCGACTAGATATGGAATGCACCTTCGCTCGCAGCTCGCCGCAGCTCAGAGTAGCCGTGAATAGCCGTGAAATCCAGCGCAGTGCACCTTCTGGCAGCATAAAATACTACACCGACACTGGTACTAAACATCCACAACAATAGCGAACATCGAATGAAATCAGCACGGCCAGGGCAGAATGCAAATGTCTGCGACCTAGAACGAACGAAGAGCGGGGAGTTGCGCAACCTTGACTGAAAATTGGCGCTGTAAAATACAGTAGAAAAAGAGATCGGGGAGGTTTACTGAGAGTAAGCTTAGTACAGTTCCTAAGGTTACGCACTGAGGAAGTGAGGGAGATGGCGATGGCAATGGCGTAATGGGGATTGTTTCGCTGCAAGTTCTGGCCATTGCAGAGAATCGAGCAGTAGGAGCAAGCAGGAGCACCAGAGGGCTTCGAGGAGAAGGGTTCCCGCGTTCAGGTCGTTTTGGATGAAGCCCGTTTCTCATTCATCACACTCCATTCTTTCTTAACTCTAAGAACCCTACGTGAAGGTCAGATTCGGCAGAAATTAAGTCATTTTTAAAAATAAAAAGTGCCACATATCATCTTGAGATTGGTGTGAGGTGTCGTGGACCCCTGAGAACTTGACATGAAAATTCAATTTAGGCTCCTAAGTGCTGAATCAAACCTTCACATATAGGAGTTTAATTATTTTTGCAACTTACAATAAATAATTGAAACTCCTCCAACATACCGATATCAATTAGGGGAATTTCAAGAACAAGTAGCAAGAGGATCTTTACAAAAATCAATAAGGGAGTCATAGTAAGTTCATTGAACCCTAACTTCAGCTACATCAAAAGTTTAGCAAATTCAATGAATTCATTTTAACTCCTTTTAACAAGGGCAATTATAGTAGCAAATCCCTGTCTATGAGTATTCCTCCAACTTGGTCAAGGCTGTGTATAGAATACTTTAGTAAAACTACATGTCTACCTTCCTTGAATTCACAAAATAATTTATACTTGTCTTGATAGATGAGTCATCTTTTCCTAAACTTGCTTGAGCATTTTTTATTTTTTATTTAGATACCATAGCTATAAAGTAGGGGTAGCAAAAAATTATTATAAAATAAATAAACAAGAAAAATTTCAAAGTCAACAAGAATTAAATGACCAAGTCATTAGAAAAAAACACCCAATGTTAGTTAGAAAGTCCAAAATACAACCAAAATAAAGTCCAAAGTCTAGTGCAATCACAGGTGTTCAATACTGTTATTGAACTATTAATATAGTCACAGATGCTTAGCATATTGACATTGTGCACCATGCTGAAGCACTTGTGTAACTAGGGAGATGCAAATTTAGATTTTGATGAGATTTAGGAGAGCTAAGGATAGATTTCAAATTGTAAGGAGAAAGCTAAGGGAAGAGAGATGTGGGAATATTTACTACCGATATGGGATGGATTGAACTTCGGGTTGCTATAGGAGGGTTCCTTGGAGTAGCAGGCATGGGTGAGACACAAAGCAAAGGCAAATGAGTCGGCATTAGCTAGACAAGGGAACAATCATTACTAGAACAGAGTAAGATGTCAATCAATACTAGAGAGGATGGCGTTGTATGGCCACCAAGCAAGAGATGCAAAGGTATGGCCATCATGTGGGTTATCTAATACATATTCTAGTGGATCATCTTGTAAGATAGAACCTAAAAACCTTCAATTGTGTTTGCTACAAAATTTGTTAGTCACAATTGTCAAAGTTATATTGATAATCATTGCAATGTTTAATGAAGGGATTGTGTCCTTTAAAGCTTGCAAGCATGGGTAAAAGGGTCCTTGCTACAATGTATTGTAAGATTTTGCTTGCGATTCTCTTACAGCCTTTGGATGTCTTTTTCAAATATGGAAGTATTGTAAGAAACAAAAAAATTGGAGTCATGGAGTTTTGGTAGAATAAAGAATAAAATTGTATGAGAATTAATTAAGTTGTTTTACTATTGCATTTGTACATTAGAGGAAGGAGAGAGTCTCCTTTTTTAAGACCCAATATCATGAGGGTCTAATAAACCAACTACTGTAGCCATGCTCCATATTCTTGGGGGGATTTTCTTTGTTGTCCTGCTCCTTGTTCCTTAATGTCTTGCTTGATTTCTCCTTGGCCCATATTCAAATTAATTTCTTCTTAATGTCTTCATTTGTAGAGGTTTTGTTGTATTTTAGTGTTGGTACCAATATTGATCTCATTTCAAGCTTAGGGTCCAGTTTTGTTTTTCAATACAAAAAGGTTAGGATTTAGGGTTCATTCAAGTCTACAAGCACTTTCACTAATTAGGATCTGATTAGTATTGCATGTTTTACATATATAATAGATAGCTATAAGCAATGCATACAAAGGAATTGAAATGATTTACATAAGTTTAGGATATGTGAATCAACTTGTGCTTGGTTTGCATCTTTATTGTCAAAATATTTTTTTGCTTTGCATTTGAATCAAAGAACTTTGAAAGATGTAACAAATTTAAATTTTGAAACATTATAACATATCCAGATTTAACACTTTCATTTCAAAGTGATTAAAAAAAAAAATTTGAAATGCTCAATTCTTATCATTCATGCTTGTTGTTGCAAATCAAATTTCTTCCTTTCTATGCCATGCAAAGCTGCCAAAGATGTTGTAACATTTGCCAAAGAAAGTTTTTCAACTCTTGTTAAAGATTCCATCATAATTTGGTAACTCTAATTTAGCTCTATTTTTACAAAAGTCCTTCTCCAACTTTACATTAATTTGAAGTAGATTTACTATGTATTTCTTTTAATCAAATTTTTAAGTTTTGAATTTTGTGCAAATTAGCTACTTAAACTTGTTTTTCATTATAAAAAGACACCTTTAGTGAAAATTTCGAACTTTGGAATTTCATTTTGTAAAAGTAAAACACCTCAACTTTAATGTGTTTTTTTCATTTTTATAAATAGAAAATCAATTTTTTTAGGCAATTGTAAAGACTTATAATTGTTGATTCAGAATAGAATCAATTGATTGTTATGTGTATTTAAAACAAATCTACAACAAATTTAACATATTGAGTTTTAGTACGTGTAATTCTCTTTCTTCAAAACTCACTTTATATTTTGACTATTAAATTTTTTCTAATATTTCACTAAAAAATTTATACAAAAGTAACAATAAAGAATTTAATAACCATGATACGGATTTTAGATCATCATCTTGACTCTTGCAATTCCATACTCTAGGATTAATATGAGCTTATTATAACACCTTCACTGTAAGGCCTTCCAATTCAAAACAACAAATAAACCCAAATATGTTCAATATAGATATAATTAAGTTTTTTCATCCATCCAAATTGATGTTTATTCCCTAACATTTGAAAGTTTAACTTTTTTTATCTTCTTTTTCAAATATTTAGTACTTTCAAGAGCACTCATTCTTTTCAATTTCACTTTATTTAATACATTTTTTCTTTTCAGAAAACCTAGACTATTATATGGTGTTCGAGGAATTAAATTTTTGTTATTGTATTCCTTAGTTGGCCATCATAAATGAGCACAACTTCAAAATGCATACATTTTGAAAATGAAACTTCAATTCAAGTAGAAGTCAATCCAATATGATTTGTTTGCATGCAATCATGTTTCCAATTGTCATTCCAAAAAAATACAAGTTGAAATAAAAATTGAACTGCAATCAAGAATTAAAAACAAACTAGAGACTAAAGAAAGTGTGATTTTCATGGCTATTGAAAAACTCCATTTTATCAATGGATAGATTAAAGAATACTCTACATGAATCAATGATGTAGAGATTTCAAAAGGATTATTCTTATTTATTATGATTTTTAGAAAAGTGATTCTCATATAGTGTGGGGTTGATTCAATAGAAAACAAGCCAATACACTACAAGAGACTATATCTTATAGGATTGGCTTACAATTGGCCTCACCAAGTGATCAATATGTAAGGCTAATTGGTATGTTAGTGGCTTACAAATTGTTCTAGTGAAGCTAGGCTTTGTAAGAGTTCCACATCTACTTCAAATGCACAAATATAGTAAGGCCATTGAGTTGATGGTATGATTGGCTTAATGGTGGATTCTAGAGCTATGGCAAAAGTGGAAGACACTAGAGAAAAATGGGATATCAAGAGGGTTGTTTGACTCTAGACCATTAGTGCAAATACAACAAATAAAAAATTATAATTATTTTATTTTCACTATTGGTCCAAGTCAAACAACTCTTTTGAGGCTCCATTTTTTTCTAATGAAATAGATCTAGATTTTCAAGTAGAAGAAAAGAACATACATGCATCTAGGTCTTGCTCTAGATGATTGGCATGAATTATTTTGTTGATATGTTGGTTTCACATACCACATGGCCTAGTATGTTGTTAACCCCTCAAGGACCAAGAGGACATAATGTGTCTTTTTAAAATTTTCAATGGCAAATTCTCAAGTAGGATGATACAAATCTCAATATTTTGTAAACTAGGAACTTGTAGAGTAATGAATTGACATACTTGTTGCATTTTCTGATTTTCAAAATTTCAGTGTGGGAAGTATTTGAAATTTTATTTAGGAAATGTAGTCTAATAGAAAAAGGAAGCAAACATAATGATTTTCCAATGAAAGGAATAGTAGGGATGAAAAAAAACATTTTCTTGGACATTTTTAGTCTTTACTCTAAACAAAAAAATTGGGTCTAGAGATTTTTTTCAAATTCTTATTTTTGGCAATTTAAAAAATACAAGGTTCAATTTAGTGTAATTAAGAATACAAAATAATTAGAATGATTCCAAACTTTTTGAAGATGTTCCAAACAATATGTTAATAATATCAATTATTAAATTAAAAAAATCAATGCAGATGTAAGTTTTTTTTAATTTTGCAAGATCCAATTTGGTCAATTTTGGCTTTCTACTCCTTTTGTATGAAAATGTGTAAAAATTTTAGAGAGCTTTTTTTTATTTGTTTCAATTTTTTCAATAAAAAAAATATCACATTTGCCAAAGGTTCCTATACAATTTTTTTGTGGGTGGGTGGGTGAAAAAGAATTATTCATCTTCTTATAATTTTTCTTGCAATTAAAGATGGAGCCTTACGATCTATGCATTGTAAAACACTCTACATTCACTTGCATATACATATATCTACCTTTAGAATTCTTGTAACATCACCTTCTTCCTTGGATTTCCTCACATTCTGAGTTCTTTGTTTCTTCTTCCAAGTTGTCTTAGACTTTATGGCTAGTAGATTTGAAGATTTGCAAGTAGCTTATATACAACCAAGTGATACCTCTTGGCTATAGAAACAATAAACAAATCCAATTTATTTTTTGAGCTCATAATGACATTGTGTCACAACAATGAACTCAAAAGATGTACTACATTCTTTTGTGGATAACATGTAAGAGATTCTTGCCTTGGACTATTGTACTCTAAAGCTGGTTGTTATGAGGTGTGACAAAGGTAGGTGGCTCAAAAAGTGACCATTTAAGGGTTGTTGGACCTTTTACAGGTTTCAAATGTCCAAAAATATTTCTTCTTATTTTTCACTTGAAGAAGAATTGATGCGGAATCTAACACAAGTGGTTTCATATTTTTGGAGCATTTATGAATTACTTGTGAATTTCCAAAGAATTTTGTGGTAGGCACCTATTCTTGATCATAAGTCTTGCAAAACTCACTCACACGTAGTCCAAAAAAAAATAAGGCTTGACCATAAACAAGCACTATTACATTCAAAAAGTATTACACAAGGTTCCTAAATGCAACCTTTACTAAACTTAAATGGACCCTACATTCTTTTTAACATTTATAAGAAGGCAATTGGGCAATCAATTCTCATTTAGAAAAATTAAGTGGACACACTCTGGCTTTAAAATGGACCTTCCCTAGCTCTTCTTCCATCCATTGGCAAAGTGAAGCAATATATGACAAGTCTCAATTATGCTCTCACATTGTTGGCAATCCATTTTAGAACCACCAAATGTCCATTTTAGAGCTCTCTACAAGGTTGTTTGAAGAAGAGGGTTGTTTTTTGAGCCACCTACCTTAGGTGTAAGCAATTCAATTGGATAAGAATCCTTCTATGAGGATGATGTATGACCTTTGACTAGTGTGGTTCATTCACAGTCATGTATGGTCTTCGACTAGTGAGGTTTGATAGGTTGTTGCCAATAGGACTAAATTGCTTTGTTTTTTTCTTTGCATGTAGAGAAATGTTTTTTCCTAATTGTATCAATACCAAGGACAAATGATGGATAGTTGTTATAAACTTTTATCTAAGAGCTAAATGCATTGAATTTGAAGGGGAAGTGAATAGAGTAAAACTTCTTTAGAATGTTGTTCAAAGACTCTTTATATACAATTGGAGCTGCAAATTTTGAGAAAGAAGACGATGAAGTACTTCTGAAAAGGGGTGGAACGCTAGATGTGTGTTAGCAAAGGAGGTGGCAAATGCAAATGGTGTACTGAGGGAAAAAGTGTAGAGAGAAGCAAAAGATGGATTTAACAATGATGTAGATGCTAGTGTAGATGAGATTTCGGACTATGTCTTCAATAGTGATGGGTAGTACTATGGTACTATTGGATGTATGTTGTTAAAGGATTCATGCATAAAGTTTCCTTGATTGATGTGGTCATGGTGAAAATAAAAGTTGAATAGGGGATGTCGAAGTTCCACTGAAATGCTTCAAACAAGAAGACCTCTACTAACTTGTATGAGAAACAAGTGGTAGGTTTTCGTAACTAGTAGCTAGAAATATGACATGGTTGTTTAGTCTTAACTTTGGCAGTTAGGTCTTCATTCTTGTCACAATGAATGAAGTTTGTTGTATCTTTTAGAGTTGTAGAGGATGAAAACAAAATGAAGATGCTCTATGAGTAAAAGGATGTCATTGTAGGCATAAATGGCATTGCTGAGGAAGTGGCTAGTATGTACTTCTTATGTCCTAAAATGATCTTCTATTTGTATAGTGTGATGTGGAAGAAAAGGGGGGGGGGGGGTAGTTATGAGAGCAATGGGAATGAATGATGCAAGCAAAGATTCAAGCCCATGTAGAGATTCAAGTTTAGAATGATCATTTTAGAATAGAAAGAGTATTGTTTCTTTACAAGTAAGAAAAAAATCCAAATTTCTGACTTTTAGTATGTTGGAATGAAGCAAATACATACATGTTAACCACATTGAATGAAAGGGGATAAGTTTTACATTGCAAAGGACCAATTATTGCGAAGTGGGAATTAATTGCAATGTATTGTGATTGGAGTATGTAGTTGTAGGGTGGAAAAAAATGAATGATAATGACCTAAAGTGAAGAAGGTTTAGAATAATTGTTGTCAAAGGCCCCATGTAAAGCAAAGATTACAAGAAGCCTTTCACCTTTTTGTTTGAATGAAATTATTGTAGTTATTTCATTTTTTTTCCTACAATTAGAAAAAGAGACCTTGGAATGAAAATTCTTAATGATCGTTAATGATATTGAATGTTGGAGTTGTTCAAAAGAGATAAGTAGTAGGATTGACTAAAATTTTGTTCTCTTGACAAAATAATGTAGAATTTGGATTTTTAATTTTTAATTTTAAAAAAATTCACTAAAATACCATTTAAGATTTTTTTTTCTTCCCCTAAAGACCTAAATTCTCTTATGGTTAAATGGGAGGGAGTAGGCTTGATTAACAATGTTATGCTATAAGGAGTCAATCATTGTAAAATAGATGCCAAAATTTTAGGGAATCATTCTTTCAAGATATTTCTAATGTAATTTTAAAATCTATCTTTGTTCAGTTGGATATCAACATTATCTGATTTTTTCGAACTACGGCCAGAGGGCCTCTACTCAGCCACGAGGAGTGGGATCGCCATCGCCATCGCCATCAGCGCCGTCGTCGTCTTCGTGTCCATGGTGTAAATATTCTCCGAGAGGTTCGTGGATCCACATCTTCCCTTCTCGTACTCGAATTCGCCGTGTTGGGGTTCGGATGATTGCTTGGGTGATGATGTTTCGTTCTTGCACTACAATTTCTGGTTGGTTTCTTGGTGACGGACTCTGAGGTGAAGCTATCTGTTTTATTCGTCGTGACGGACTCAAAGGGGTGTGTGTCTGTGTGCGAGCGGCGTTGCAGTCGCATTTGCTGCTTCTCGAGGGAAATTGGAAGGGAGCAGCTCGTCGTGGAGACTTCTCTAACGATGGCGACCAATTGCGCGAGCCTTTGGCTGGTGCGGATGCCGAAGCCACCTTGCGTTCTCGGTCGCGCTTCTCGCACAGGATTCCTCAATAGGGCCAAGCTCCCGAGTGGGGGCCTTGGGTTTCGTGGGGGGCCTTTGGAGAGGTTGCGAGGTTTGAATTTGATAGCGAGCGTGAAGCCGGAGGCAGAAACTGCGGCGGAGGAAGCTGAGAAAGCCGTGATGAAGGTGGACCTCGAGAAAGACATCAGCAAGGTATAAAATCTCGCAGGGCCCAAAGTTGCCAATTCGCGAAAGTGCATTTAGGGTTTGTGTTTTTCAGTTTTCTTTGGGGCGGTTTCAGGAATTTGGTTGAGGGCTATCTGCTACCAACTCTGGCGAATTTTGAATAATATTATTGTTGTTTTAATAGCTTCAATATAGTATCTGACGACTTACGGTTTTTATTTTAATGGAATCTGTTTAACTAATCAGACTTTCCTCCTTAAATTTCCTCGAGCCTCGCAGCACGACGACAAAATATGTCCAAATCTGGCGATATTTAACCCAAAGAAGAATGAGAATAATGGATACAAGTTCCTGTGAATTTCGCAGGTGGTGCGGAAAACTGCAGCTACATTTGCACCTCGATCTTCTACTGCTAAGAACAAAAACCCTGCCCAGCCTGGCACTACGCTCTACTCGATCTTCGAATCCCAAGCCTACATTAGTATGCTTGTAGGCGGAATCCTGTCCTTCAACTTGCTCTTCCCTTCTGACCACCCGGACATTTGGCGCCTCATGGGCATGTGGTCTGTGTGGATGTTCAGTAAGTGCTGAAACCTCACTACATTGGTTCCCAAGAATTTGCAGGAGTTCTGATGACAAAAGGAGCAACCTAATGTGCATGTGTAGCTAACGGAGCTTTTGTCGATGCAGCAATTCCGTCTCTGAGGGCTCGTGACTGTCCAGCCAAGGAGAAGGAGGCTCTGAACTACCTGTTTCTGGTCGTTCCTTTGATAAATGTTACTCTGCCCTTGTTATGGAAGTCCTTTGCCGCAGTCTGGTCGGCGGACGTCATCGCCTTCTTCGCCATGTATGCCTGGAAGGTCAAGATTTTAACCAAGGGGACAACTTGGGCTTCCAGTTTTTTTAGAACTTTTGAGCAGGTCATATGAAGACTGTCTTTTTGTCCACGTTTATTCCTTTTTTGACCAACACATGCGACGTTCTTCATTGATTCTGGTGATACAAAAGCTGGTCCCATTGGAATTATATTTTTCACTGTTTGATCAATTGAATTGGTCACTTTCGAACCACGAATCAATTGGTCCTTTACGGATTAATGTGACCTGACGGAAGATTTGGGTTGAAACACCATGGGGAAGACTTGGCAATTTAAAAGCTCATCACATAATGTACACCCATTTCATTTGTTTCGTCATTTTTTTCTTATCCGTTACGTATTGGCTTTGGTATTTCAGCTGGAATGGCTTGGAGGCAGTGACAACAAGGCGAACGACTCTGAGCAATAGAGATAATGATCGATTTATTTGGAAACCATTTGATTTCGTGCTGAACGCAGTCAGTTTCAAACTACGATGTAAGTTATTTTTCTTCCAAAAGGTTTTTCTTAGTGTTTCCATTTGTTCAAGTACCAGGGTCTTCTAGGTGGGTGCCAATCTATGTTCTGGTCAAGCATATTGTGTTTGATCGTGATCACTTATTTCGATTGCACCTCAATGTTGAGCTGTCGGTGTGTTGCAGGTGGGAGAATGCAATAGACAACTCACTTGGAACATACCAGAAAGATACAGCGACTTGGCTGTACGAATTTACGTGGTCTATGCCATGGTATGCCAAAAAAAAATTTAATGTTTGTATAGTTACAGTCACCAAAAATTGATTTCTCAACGTTGTGGTCTTGTCGTTAGTATGCATTCATTTGAGGTTTCTTGAAGGTGCACTCGTGGCTTGTACGTTTCTCAAGTTTTGGAATGGTGCAATCAGTCCTGGACTTGAAGTAAGGCCTCAGTTTGACTTGGGATGTTGTATGTGTCCTGTATATGCTCAACCCTCTCCACATATGAGATCTGAAAGCTTCAAGCATTCAGAGATGCCCGAATTTGCCCGAAACGCGTTGGCGTATCCAATAGGTCGCATCTGTCTTTCGTAGTCACTCTCTGTTACAGAACTATTTTTGTTTTCCTAGATTTTCTTCACGAATACTAATAGTGGTACGAAGTGACACACCCATATATGCAAACTCTCCACCTACAGTGCATATTATTGTGTTGAGTCCGTGCATCGTGTAGGACTGAAATAGAATGCTTTGTCATACCTTCTAAAGGAGGTATGTTGTTCCTGTGTCGCACTGTTCAATGGACTAACCCTGAACAAACAGATTGGATTCAAAAAGAGACTGGATTTTTCCTTCCTCTAGATTGGCAGGGAGTCATGAGCTGGGCTCTTGCTCTTTTCATAGATAATGCCAAGAGCTGTTGGAAATTCTGGAAAGATGTGCCAAGAAATTTCTGAAAACCGAGCAAGTGCGCACACATTTGGAAGCTACCGCAAGTGAACACGATTCCTCGTATTACTTTTCCATTCCATCCACAACTTTATCTGCATGAGATCACGTCAGCCTCCCTGTAGGACCCAATTGTCAATTTGTGCTGGTCTCAGAAGTAGTCAAATTTGGAACCCCTCGTTCTCATCATGCATAGGCTAAACATCATTATTTTTTCCAGAATCAATCACGCCCATCCCTCCCTCACTGAGGACTTTCCATTGCTTGCACACCAATTACCATTAATCAGCTAATAAGTTAGCGCTTATCACTCCAAGCATCAATGGAGTAAGCGGTGGTCAAACCACATAGGTGGCCGAAATCCACCCGACCTCGGCGGCAGAATGGTAGATGCTGTCTACCTTGTTTTCTTTTCTTTTCTTTTCCTGTTTTTCTTTAATAAAAAATTCGAAGTTCAAATCACGCATTCAAACCTGATCCAAACGGTGCTAAATTATCTCAGTCAATGGTCTCATTATTACATATGAGTTACCAACGGCGTGGAAAAGGACAAGGACCTCACTGATACCGTAACACACTGTAGCATTGAATGACGCCGAAATTGATTACCCAGAAACCTGTCAAAACCTGTGAACGCTGTTGCGGGCGGAAGCTGCAAGCCCAGCGGTGGTCCTGGCTGCGGTCCTGCCTGCTGTGAGGATAAGGTCCCATAGCACATGGGTTGAAGAAATCCTAGGTGGCAGGAAAATTGAAAGTGCAACCATTGGAGATGTTTGCACTTGGTGTTTGGAGTAAAGTGAAGGTAACAGAGTTCAAAGGTGTATCTCAGTTTCTCAGATTCATCACTTTTTACACCATGTACAGAAAACGTACCCAAAGAAGAAGGAAAAGAAGAGGAGGAAGAAGAAGAAGAATGTTTATTCTCCACACTTGAGATTGGGTTTAGGAAATTCATTTGACATAAAAATGTTGATATGGACACTGTTCATAGGAAGATGTGGCCTTAGAAGTTTGTGGAAAATTTGAGAAGTGTTTTGTGCATATAAACTTGAGGAAATATAGTCATTATTGCTACTTGCGTCTCAAATTTGGAAGGCCATTATTAACCCTTGGAGGGACAAATTGGATTTTGGGCAAGTATTTACAGTCTCAATTTTTGTCATGATTTTTTGAAACTTTTTTTGAAGATAGAGAAATTGATTGTCTTTGTGGAAATATTATTATTATTTCAATTGGTGGTAGGGAACAAAAGTTATGCCCAAATAAGCTCAAAACAAGAGAGACCATGTAGCAAAAAATTAATTTTTTTTAATTTTTTTGTCTCATAGATTATATTGTTGTCTACATGTAAATCTTTTATTCATTTCATTTGGATAATTGATGTGAAAGTTATGGACAATCTTGTTTTGGAGGCAATTTAAACATCTTCTTGAAAAAAATAACTTATAGGATTCATTTCTGAATGCAATTTTTACAATTTAAAAATTCCACATGGTTTAGTTTTCATGCTAGAACAATCTCACCATTGGAATTAGTGCATTCTAATTCCATCTTAGAGATATTCATAATTTAGATTTTCCTTCTATCTTGTACCTACTTCTACTTAACAATTTTCTTAAGAATGAAAATTAAATTAAATTATTTCCCCCCCCCCCCCTAACTCTCAACTCAATTCCCCCACCATAAAGATTTAAACCTCAAAACTCTATAGTGCAAAAAATTAAACTTAAGAAAGTTTAAAGTCAAATAATCTAGTCTTGTGATATGCAAAACAAACTTGTTTTCTTCACTTTAAACACACAATTTGTGTGTCCAAATTTTTTGAAATTTATTCCACGCATTTTTGTATTAGTTATGTGTAAGATCCTAGATGTGAAAATAAAAAACTTTCAAACTTTTTACTCTTTACAATAGAAATGGCAATTTTGAATGTTTTTTAGCAAAAAAAAAGGCCTTGGTCCTGAAGGGTTAAAAAAATAACCACTTTTCATATGTTTTGCATATTAGAGAGAGGGAGTTGTGTTGTGTTTGCATAAAAAATAAATTGAAATAATATGAGTTGAGTGCTTTGATCCATTTGGCAACAATGCATCCAAAAGAGGCTATCACCTCTCCTAGTTTGCATTAGTTCCCCCCCTCTCGTGAAGAAATTATAGTCCGTTGATTTTTTTTAAATGCTTCCCCTCCAAAATGTCGTCCATTTCTCAAAAAATCACAAACCGTTGATCTTTGTGAGATTTAATATGAGTCGTCCAAATATGAATCCAAAATATAGTACCAAATATGGATATGGATATAAATACCAAATACGATATGAATACGATATGAATATTGTATGAATACGGGAGTGGATACAAGAGCGGATATGGATACTAGATACGACTTCAATATACTATATGGATATAAGATATGGTTTGATATTGAATTGTTCCATGTTGATTGTCCCGTAATATGGGTTCTCAAAATTACAAGTGGGGAGAGAGTAGAAGTAGGGGGTGGTAATGCATTATTTATTTATTTTTTAAATTAGGTGCATTGTGACACAATTTTAAAAGAGGAAGTAACTACCTCCTTCCATTAGATACTAACTAATTATTGTTCTTTCAAATTCAAATTGAATTTATCCTATTAATTATAGCTTTGTTACCAAGAAATTGAATTCAATTTTGAATATGCAAAAAAAATGCTTAATTGTTGTCACATGCATCATCTACCTAATTTATGGGCAATTTTGGTGCAGTTCATGTAAAATCGAAGCAAACTCTTTCATCCATGCAAAATTGAACCACACAATTAGTCTACAAAGACAATCATATGGTTGAAAATCCCAATGGATTTTTATTCCATAAAAAAGGTTATTTCATAAGATTTAGAAGTTTTAGGATTAAAATCATAATAATGGAATTCTGTTTTTTGTAACATTATTTCTATGATAGGATATATTGATGTGATTTAGGAAATTAAAACATTGCGCCTACCAAACCAATTGATGGACGTAATGAGAATCCCATTTTATTTTTCTTGGTTTGTTTGTAATTTTTATATATAATATAAAATAAAGTCAAGATCATAAATTATAAAACTATCAAACACAACTCAATTGCCCAAGTAAATAGATATTTGGTTATTGGTTCATATTTTTTGGTGATTACATTATCAATTTCCTCATGAGCCCTTGCCAAAGAGTTATTCAACAAGGAGTCACTAGTCTTTGGGAATTAAAAGTATATGCTACCAATTTGCTACTTTCCTACTTAAAGGTTATTGAAACTTACACACTAAAAGCCAATTTTATCGGCTAATTTATTCTTAAAAACCTATTTTGAAATTATCATTTCAATTAAATAATGGTATAGTAGGCAATGCATAATCATTAAAACAATTTTGAGGGATTCCAAAGGCCCTTTGAAAATAATTGTATTTACAACTAAGGCAATACTATTTACAACATCCAGTAGTCACCAATGGTGATTATATAGCTTGATGGGTGGATAAATCAGTTGATTTAGCTAACTAAGTCTCATGCTTGTTGTCATCAAGTCCACCTAAATCAATGTCTCTTCTACAAGCATAGTGAATAAAATAATCCTATTCATGTGGCTTCCTTCTTCAACAAAAACTATCTACTTGAATTGTGAGACTGGTCAAGTGGCAAAAATATTGTAATCTTTATTTCTAATATTCTATATAGAAAAATGAATCCAAGACTATGCATGTAGACTCAAACCTATTAAATATTCAATGAGATATTAATTTTTTATATCCATGTCTCTCATGATTAGCTAACATGTACTAATACATCAGATCTAGCTATATGTTTGAAGTACATTAGGAAGTTTTGATAGTGAGTGCTATCATGGTGATTGCAATTAAAGATACTAATAAAAGTTCATGACTATTTCAATAGTCAAGTTTCACTTTAAAGTTGAGTGTTGTCAAAGTGATTGCAATTAAAGACAACTATCAAAGTTCATAATTAGTTCAATAGTCAAGTTTTACTTTAAAGTTTAAGACTTGTTCATAGTTAGATTTCTTTAACTGCCCAAGATAATTTGGAAGGACCTTTTCAATTGTCCTAATGCCTAAGCTATCAAAGACTACTAAGGTAAACGAGCCCATGACAGACAAACCTCCCAATGCAAACACGTGGAAAACCACTCATTACACTTTCACGTCAATCCGTAGTAGATTTTTACTAATAAATATGATTAGAACTTCATTAGGTTGGTTAGATGGAAAGATGACCAGTATGAATATACTTTTTGGTGGTTTTGGGGTAGTCTAGAGATTGTTTTGGGTCAATTGGGTAGTACACTTCAAAAATTTATAACAAATTTATTCTTTGTAAAAAAAAAAATTTGAACTGCTCTTTCTATTTCTCATGTTTGTCTTAATATAGAAAAAAAAAAATTTCAAAAATGTCAACAACCTAAACCAACCACTTTGTTTGTCATAGGTTGGTTTACCTTACTCCTAGACAATGTAGAGTATGCAAAGAGCCCTTTAATTTCTGAGAGATATATTTTTAAACCATTTTACAATTTCTTTGGTTTTTGCACTAGTTGGAAAAGACTTCAACTATGTGAATCACCAAAAATACATTTCACTAGTATTCTAGACATAGAAGATTGAAAGTATATAAAGCCAAAAAGCATGTATAGGAAATTTTGTTTAAATGACACCATTCCATATGCCATTTTCAGATTGTGTAGTTTCAACCGTAAAAGTGCCATCTAGGATAAGAATAGATTTCAGACTATGCAATTTAAACTATAAAGTTCCATCTAGGACATATATAGATTTCAGAATTCATAGTCTAAACTGTAAAAATGCCAAAGTTGCGGAATGACACCATTTTAACAAAATTCCCCATATGTCTTTTGTGGCTCAAAAAGAGAGATAACAAATGAGTTGCTTAGATTTAATTTTTAATTATTTATATTTAGACATTTGCAATACAAATTTAATGTAAACTTTTTATACAAAATTGTCATCGTATATTTAATATGTAATTGATTACAGAAGGCACTTCTAATTCTAAATTCTAAATTCTAAATTATATATATATAATAGCAAATTAAATTGTACACATAATTTTTTATTCTAAATCTACAATTTTTATTTATCAACAAAATAATATCAAGTACACCTAATTTTTTCTTTTCAACATGTATGAAATCTCTATGTCAATAGCTCCATTGATTATCATATCATTATTGAGGATATGTAGTTTACATTTTTGAGTTGGCTAGGTCTAATTATTCCAAAAAGTAGAATCATCTACAAGGCTCTCCAACTTCTACAAGACAATTTACAATGAACACCAACTATAATTCTCATCCTAATTTTTTTTAATTACAACACATTTACAAGATCTTCTTTTAGTCAGTGTAGAGTTTTCCTCCTAATGAAGGCAAAATTATTTTAGCCTTAGACTTGACTAATTCTAGAGTCTTGGAATGGCCCTTGGATGAAAAAATTCTATGCCAACTTTAAAAATAAACTTTGGAGTTAATTTTCTTATGAGCATAATAGCCTTGAACACCTATTTATCATATTTTTAGCCTTGTACAAAGACAAATTATTTTATCTTTTCTATTTTTTTACTTTGAACAATAAATCTACACTATTTTTCCTAATAATGTATGTAACACTAATTTATCAATTTTACACTAATTAGAATTAGTGCAAGTTGAAATATGATTGAATTGTATCAATTCCCACAAAAATAAATTGTTGTATTAACACTAATTTTGTAGTTGGCAATAATTACCCTTGTCCCCCTCTCATTATCAAGACAAATAAATGTAGAGAAAAAATGTAAAGAGTGCATATCATTGTTTAACACTTTCAATAGCATAAACATTATACATATGATGCCATATTTGACTCCCATAACATGATATATATATATATATACTACAATATAATAAGGCATTCACCATTGGATTGAAAATTAATTCCTAAAGGTTTTTGGTATTCAACCCACTCAAACCCTAAGCAAGGCTAAAATCTTCATCTATGTTTATTCATTAATGCATTCAAATGTGGTCCTTTAGTTAACCCTTGAAGGACCATGACCATTTTGGGGGGTCAAAAACCACTCAAAATTGCCATTTCTATTGCATTCATCCTAGAAAACAAAAAAATATGTTTTTTAGAATCTAACTATACAATCTTGTACTTCACTTGTTTGAGATCGTGTGGTAAAAATTCATGAAGTTTGACCATGCATATTGACAACTTTGACCATGCATATTAGACAACTTTGACCACCATTTGTGAATTTTTTTTGCAATATGAACTTTGAATTAAAAAGAATTTGTATTGAAGAATCGAGTAGAAAGTCTAGGTTAATTTTTTTCTTAAAACCCACTTGATTTTCATTCTTGAAAAAATTGTTAAGTAAAAGTAGATCTAAGATTGAAAGAAAAACTAAATTGTTAATTGCTCTATGATGGGATTGAAACACAAGTTCCAACCATGAGATTGTTCTAGCAAACAAACTTAACCTTGTCAAACGATGTTTTTTGAAAAATTGTGAAAATTGCATTAAAAAATGAATTCTAGAAGTTATTTTTTCGAGAAGGTGCTTGGATTGCCCCCTAAACAAGATTGTTCGTAACTTTTACATCACTAATCCAAATGGACTGAATCAAAGATTCATATGTAGACAAAAATATGATCTATACAGAGAAAAAATTAAAAAATTAAATTTCAAGTTTTTGTGAATTTCTTTTTTTGCTCAGCAACGTTAAAATTGTGTTTGGGATGACATAACTTTGTCTCCCAAGCACCAATTGAAATACAAATTATATTCTCACAAAGACAATAAGTTATTCTATCTCATAAATTTTTTTTATTGAAAATTGAGGTCATAGGAACCTACTTGAAATCCATTTTGCCCTCCAAGGGGACAATGGTCTCCTAGGGGGGAACTTGTTAGAATACACCCTTCTAAAAGTTCAAAATAAGAAACCTTACCAATTGCAAGATCAAGTTACTTGAATTTCAAAAAGAAATATTTCCAACTCTTTTCAAATGGTTAGATTTCATCTTTCAAATATTTACACAAAAATGTGTAGATCCTACAATTCATTACTCTTCATAATATGTTAAGGAAATAAGTTGGGAATAGTGATAAACAATTTCAAACAAAAAATATTATATGTTCATGCTTGAAAAAAATAGTAAGTAGAAGGAAGTAGACTATAATTTAAGACACTAAATTATTATGAATTTAGTTATGGAATTGAAAAATGCCAATCCCACTATGTTTGTAATGTTGTTAATAAACAATTTACACCCAATGTTTTTATTTTTATTTCTAAAATATTGGAAATTGAGTTAAATAAATGACTACAAAGTTTATCTGAGAGTAGAGATTCCATAACTACCTGCAAACTAAAACTCTTTATAACTTCATCTCATTAACCCCTAAAGTCCCATTGTCTCTATGGGGGACAAAATGGATTTTGGCAAGCTCCTATAATCTCAATTTTCACTGAAACTTTTTGAAACTTTCTCATAAGATAGATAAACTTATGAGCTTTTCATGAATATAATTTGTATTCCAATTGGTGACCGGGAGCAAAAGTTATGCCACAATAACTTCAAAATGGGGGAGACTGGGTAGCAAACAAAATCCACAAAAAAATTGAAATAATAATTTTAATATTTTTTTCTTGTAGATTATATTTTCTTCTATATGGGAAGCTTTTATTCATTCCATTTGGAGTAGTGATGTGAAAGTTATGGAGTTTCTTGTTTTGTGGGCAATCATAGCAAGTTCTTACAAGAATTTTTTTTCTTCCACTTTGAATGCTAATATCTTTCAATCTATATGATCAAACATCACAAAGTTTTTATCACATGATCTAAGAAAAGTGTAGAATAAGATCCTATGGTTAGATTCTAAAAAATATTTTAAAATTTTATTTCATAGGTGAACGTAACAAAAGTGGTAGTTTTGAGTCGCTTTGGCAAAAAAATGACCTTAGGACTTTAGGGGTTAATCAAAATGGAATGATTCAAAGCTTTCCACATATATTTTAAAATCATATATAATATTCATATTTATAAAAAAACAATTTCAAATTTTTATTTCTTTAAAAAGTGATTTTTAAAGAATTTTTTTGAGCTACATGGGTTGCCCACCGAGCAATGAAAATTGCACCAACTTTCACCTCAATGTCATATTACAATCTACACTCTACCTACACTTTATCATGCTCAAATACCACACACTTCAACTAGAACACATAGTGGCTACAAAATGGCACAAATAGATATATGACTCAAATAGGGTCTTTTACCTTAGTGACAATTATCATATGTGCGTGTACCTTAACTTTGGAAGGGTGTTGATGCCAAAAAGTGGCCAATGGATGACCTTAAAGATTTCTATAGAAATGAAGACTGCACCTATTGGTTCAAAAATCAGATTATTTTCGGCAAAATACCTTGGTGATAGATAGGTCTCATCTTTTCAATGTTAATAGTTGAGTGTTCTTAAAAAAATCTGAAAGTTGTGATGAACAACTTCACACCTAAAAACAAAGAATGCGCCTACTGATTCAATAATTGGAGTATTTGGGTGACTACCTTGGTCATGGGGCTGTGTCCTTCGAAGGTTTAACAAAAATATAAAATATGAAAAGTGTAATAATAAAAAGGAGGAATATATAACGAGTGAAGGATTGTTAGGGATAACCCCGGACCGCTCGGCCTACGCTAACTTTCGTCACACTCTACTGCCATCAGTTGGCAGGGCCAAGGAGCTAAGTTACACTATTTTCTCCTGCAAGGAAGCCAAGTTGAAGGAGCAAAAAGCCAAGGGGAGTAGAAAAGCCAGCCAGAGTGAGAGAGTGAGAGAGAGACAGAGAAGCAGGGGTGGTCTACAAGGAAGGCTGAAGTGCGGGATATCCTTTTCTGCAGGAAGCCCAAGTAGCACGCCATCGCCAGAGTGCGCGCACTTCTTGCTATTTGCTGCTAAGCTTACCTCTGGCGCCTTTCATTGCCATCGCCATCGCCATCGGCAGCAGCGTCGTCATCTCTCATGTTGTAAATATTCTCCGGAGAGGTTCGTGGATCCACATCTTCCCTGCTCGTACGCGAATTCGCCGTGTTGGGGTTCGGATGATTGCTTGGGTGGTGATGGTTCGTTCTTGCTCAACAATTTCTGGCTGGGTTCTTGGTGACGCACTCTGAGGTGAAGCTGTCTGTTTTATTCTTCGTGACGGACTCGGAGGGTGTTTTTGTGTGTGTGGGTTTGGAGTTTATTGCTTTCGAAAGACGTGAAGGTTTGGGGGTGGGATAGAATCCCTGCGGAGAGTGTCCGTTTTTTTGGAGCTTGAGATTCTTTTGGAGCTACTGGAGGTGATTTGGGTGGGCAGGGTCGTGTGTGGTGTAGATCTTCTCGGGGTTGGTTGCATGTGTTTGCGAGCTTGCATTTTGTTTTCTGTGACGAGCGTGGTTTTGAGTTCGGCGGAGTGTGTGAGTTTTGTTGCGAAATTGCGCATCTGAAGAGAATGGTTTTTTTTATTTGGACTTTGCTGGTTTCATGGTTGTGGTGTCTTTGGTGGGACGCTTCGATGGTTCAGTGGTTCGGAAGTTGGAGTTGATCGTTCTTGTCGAGGGTCCATTTGTTCGTGAAGTACATGTGAAGTTTGGGTGAAGTGTGGGTGAGGAGCTATTTTCCCTGCGTTGTGGTTGTGTGTGCTCAGTAAGACTTGTGACCTAACCCACTGGAACCGAATCATTTTAGGATTGTCTCTGTTTCGATTGTTCGATCCTGTTACGATTTGTTTGATGCTTGGTTGGTGTCTGCGTTTTCTGGTTGTCGTCTTTTGAGCTTCCTCAGTTCTGGGCCGTTTTTTTGTTCTTTTTCCGACTCTGTTACTTTACTTTAGGTCTATTTTCGAAACAAGGGTATCAGGTTCGTACCGTATCTGAATGCTTGGGTTTCCAAAGGAGTTTCTATGTTGTAGTTTGATGTCGTGTCAAAGTGTTCTACAGTCGATGATACTGTGATTGGTATGCAGGATGTTCCAGAATTTTATTTTGGAGAAGGTCATATGAAATAGGTCTGATTGTACTGCTTTTGTATGTTATTACTTAGTCCTATTGCTTGCAAGTTCACGCTTCAAATGCTGAGATGCTGTCTCCCTTGTGCAGGTTGAGCAAGTGGCTGGCTGCCTGTATATTTGTGCAAGCCGTGGAGTGAGCATTTGTTACCGAATCCGATCAAGATGGCCACCCTAATGCAAACTGCAGCTCTCTCCGTGCTCCACTCCCGTTGCGCCGCATCGCTGCATCAAATCTCTGCACCTTCCCTGGTGTCATTGCGAGGTGGAGCTTCAAAGGGCAACAAGCTGAGCCACTCAAGCCTCATCCCCGCCTCGATCGGATTCGGAAGCAACTTGGAACGAACCCCGTCCGGTAGATGCAACTCCAGCATGTCCTTCAACAATGGCCTTCCAGTGGACCAGCCCTTCAGCGAAAATGATGAAGACTATGTGGACTCCACTGTGTTGGAAGCTCTGGAGGTCAAGAGCGGACCCGAGGGTTTCATCATAAAGATGCGAGATGGCAGGTTTCTCAAATGTGAGCACAACCGCCCCGAGACTGGCCATCTCCCGGAGTACGGACCCCAGCCTGCAATTGTACTCCAGATGAACAATGGTAGCAAGCTGCTGCTGCCTATCATTGTTTTGGAGCTTCCGTGCACGATGCTCATCGAGGCAGTTCGCAACGTTCCTGCCATTCGACCCACAGTCTACCACGTCATGAAGGACATGATTGAAGTGATGGGGTACCAGCCGAAGATGGTGCGCATCACGCGGCGTGTGCACGAAGCTTATTACGCGCGTGTGTACCTGAGCAAGGCTGGAGAGGACTCCGGGGAAGTCGTGAGCTTGGATCTTCGCCCATCAGACGCCATCAACCTGGCAGTGCGCTGCAAGGTGCCCATTCAAGTTAACAAGTGGCTGGCGGAAGGAGATGGCGTGCACGTGGTGGCGGAGCCCGCGAAGCTGCCGTCCACGCGGAGTCTGCGTGGCTCCCTGACCATGACCAACCTTGACAGACCTGATTCGGCGCCCTGCACGGCTGCGGAGGAGTTCGTGCTGGTTCGCAATATGATGATTGCTGCAGTGGAGGAGCGCTACAGTGATGCTGCGAAGCTGCGCGATGAGCTTCGACAGCTCCGTGACAAGAAGAAACGGTCACGCCAGTTCAAGCAGTTGTGAATCTTTCATGGAATGGGCAAGGTGGAGGGGTGGTGCTGATGCTGGAGCTGGTGTTGTACAGGCGATGCGCTGGTGCTGGTGATACTTTGAGAATTCTCAGAGTCGTGGTGAATAGTTTTGTTTATATCTTGTAAATAGTGTGATGACAAAAGTGTGTAGGTCTTTCACTACATGGCAGGTTTGAAGTTTTTGTCTAGTGCACAGGCAGATACTTCTTCGGTAGGTATTAACCGGGGTCTCTAAATAAGAAATATCTCGAAGAGTAGAAGAGCTAGTGTTTTTATGTAGAAAGTGTGGCGCTCTACTTCTTAGACTTTTGTATATATATGGGATGGGTAATAGTAGTATTAGTAGTCCTAGTACTACAGAGCTTCGCTTGTCGAGCTCCAATCTGTCGAAATCAATGGCATAGCACTTTGCTGATGCCTCCGTCATGAATATGAAGTCACCTGGTTCATGGTGGACCCTCAGGTTCTCCGGTCAGGTGTTGCCAACTCCACATACTCTCTGATACTGTTTGCTTGCTCAGATTGTGCACATGCTGACTTGATTTATTAGACCACATGGTTTTCATTACAGCTTTTGCATGCTACAAGTTTCACATGCGCTCTGAATATATGCATTCTTGCTATGGTTTTGAGCTCTACATACTTACAGGGCTGATCTTTGAAGTGTTTGTTCTGAGTAGTCAGAATACAGCAAAACCATGTGAACAAGGTGCAGATGGTTAGTTCCAAGTTCTGGAAATGAGGTCAGTTATGAACGTTTCTTCTGTTTTGTCTTCTCGTCCGCTTGTGGCTGTTACTTCTGTTCCTTGAGTGGTGCTTGGAAACAGATTGAAGATCCTTGCCGTTATGGCATCCCGTCGGTGCAAATCTCTTGTCCTCCTGTGCCTCCTGGTGGTTTGGAATTCGGGCCCAATTGGTGCAGAGGTGAGGGAGAATGCGGACCTTGAGGATGTGGAGGACGCGGCTGAGCAAGAAGATTCGGATGAGTATGTATACGAAGGTGTGGAAGATGGGAGTGACGGCGATGAGGAACACGAGGACGACGAGGACGACGAGAACGAAAGGTTTGATGAAACAGACGTCGTTGTGCTGGGCTCCAACAACTTCACCACCTTCGTGGCGAACCAGCGAGCCGTCTTGGTGCAGTTCCACGCTCCCCGGTGCTTGCATTGTGCGCAACTGGCTCCCCACTGGGCTGCAGCGGCCACTGCTCTTAAGGGGCAAGTGGTTGTGGCCAAGGTTGACGCTACTTCTCATGGGGACATTAGTGAGGAGCTGCATGTGGACAGATACCCCACTTCGCTCTTCTTCCTGGATGGCATCCATTCTGTTTACAACGGCGATCGCTCCAAGTAAGTTCAAATGCTACAAACTTTTTTGGTATTATATCATTGAAATTGAATATGGTGATGCATGTTTCCTATTGCAGAATGACACTCATTCAGTTATGACACTTTTTCAGTTGTTTTGGTATGCTTTAGGGAACGAAGAAGTCATTAACTTGTTAGCGCTCTTTGATTTTTCTTGGGTGACTTGATTTACATGGGGTTAATACAATTCTATGATGCAGGGACGCTATTGTGAACTATGTAACTAAGAAGATGAGTCGGTCTGTGAGAGCAATCATGTCTGTATCTGATGTTGAGTCTGTTTTGGAGGTTCAGTCGCCGATTGCTGTTGCCTACCTTAAAAAGTTGAAGGTGCGTTTAACATCGTATCTGGATTGGTAGTTGCTTTCATTCTGTCCATGTTATGTTGACGAAGGTGTTGTGATGATACGGTTGTAGGTTGAGGAAGGTGGAATTTTTTTGGCTCCTCAGAAATGTGGGTTAAAGGTATCAACGATGGTGATTGACAGTAACGTGGAATGCGCTATCGTGCATTGGTTTTGTGTGACAGGGTCCTGAAGTGTTTGAATTGACAGTTGTAGCAAGGCAGCAAGAGGATGTTGCATTCTTCATGACCAGCAATGACGACGTGGCTTCCAGATTAGGGTTTGAGAAACCGGCTAAACCGGTGCTGGGTATCATAAAGAAGGTGCCAGAGGAACGCTCGTTTTTCAGTAAGTATCGTTGCGCTTGAATTCTTGATTTGTATGGTTCTAATTGTGACATCGATTTGCAGTCAACCCTCTTGTACCTCTGGTGTAGAACTGTCTTTTTGAATATAGCACGAGTGCCATATTTTCCCTAAAACAGAGAGCCTATGTATCTATTAGCACTTAAATATCTCTGGGTTGGTTACAGAGGGCACTTTCAAGAGGAAAGCACTTCATGATTTCGTGTCTGCAAACAAGCTGCCACTTGTGATCCTCTACAAGAGAGAAACAGCCTCGCTCTTCTTTGACAATGTCATCCAAAAACAAGTACGAAGGCTGTAATTTCTGCTTTCCAGAAATTCTAGGGAAGTGCTTGGGAACACGTTCTTGTGGAGCTGTTTATGAAGACATGATTTGTCTTGTTAATTTTGTGACCTACCTTTTGGGTTGGGTTGTGTTTTTCAGGTCCTCTGCTTTGTCAGGGATGACGAATACTGGGGTTATGCTCGACCCCTTTTTGAAGAAGTTGCGAGGGCTTTCAGAGGTCAGGTGGGGGAGTCTCACCAAGTGAACTGGTTTGCTCAAGTTTGCTCAATTTAATTCTCCCATCCATTTCTTTCCCATTGCCTCCACCCACCCCAAGGAGGGAGACTAAGCAATAATTCGAAAATATAGAAGGAAACGGTGTCCAATGAGAATGAGATGTAGTAGCATGTTAGACTCATCATTTCAAAGACTGAATTTCTTATCTCTAGTGTAATTGTGACGGGTGGTTTTAGGGGTAGTGGCATTCTAAGATTTTCAAATGTTCTAATCCTTATTATTTGAATCCATGTGTTGGATTTTGACTTGAGTGTATTGGATTCTGAATGCCAAGTGGGTCAGCAGGCATTGTTTGTGCGTGTGAGTTTGAGTGATCAAATTGGTGGACAAGTTGCTGAGTTCTATGGCATCACGGGGGAGAATCCAATTGTGGTAACTTAACATACAGTCCCTGTACCATGGGACTGCTGCAGAGCTTGTCAATTTGGATCTATCTCCACGAAAAGACACCATTGATACACCTTAGGTGTTCAAGTGCAGTAGGTGCAAATTAGTGTGGTCTGCAACAATTATGGTCAGGAACTCGATACCAGTGGGATACCCTGGCATATTTATTGGGGCCTTACCAAGATATGGGAGTCTGGGGTCTAGATGTATTGTATGCAAGGTTACAGTTTGCTTGTGCTGGTGCCACCTTTGTATTGTGGTGAATATCTAGTAAATATACTGGGGTTATAGGCCAGTGTATGGCAGTGAGTTCCTCACCTTACTTCCAAATAGATTATAAGCTACTTTACAGCTTCCATGGTGGTCAAAAGTGCATATATATATGTATGTTTCTTTGACCTCTCGTAATTGCAATGGTCCTCAGAGTAGAGTGTAATTAATGTACTAAGATTTGCTTCAAGACGAGAGTCCTGCCACTTCTGTTGATGAATTGCAACCACTTCATGATCTATTCATTTAGAAAATTTCCCAAACGGAGGGGTTGGAAGCCCTCCTGCAAAGAGAAACAAAAGAGTGATATGGGGTTTTGAATCAGTGTTTCAGGTCTTATTTTTTCCTTAAGATAGATGTGCAAGCGGTGTGACACCACTGAATTCTTTGGAGATGTTCCAGATTATGGCAGTTGTTGCCGGAGAGCATGGTCCCAAGTACTTTTATGAAGGCGAATTCAACGTTGAAGGAATCAAGGTCAGTATTTTTTCAGAAAGTTTTTCATCCTGCTGCTGATTTTGGATGCAACGAGACCCTTGGATTCTGAATTCTTGGTAACCTAGTTTGGAAGAATTAATCCATGCAGGGTTTATTTCCCAAGTTTCTTTGCAGGGTTTTGTCGAAGGTTTTATGAGGAACAAGTTGCGACCTTACTACAAGTCACAAGCTATTCCTGAACCGGTAATGCTTACTGTATACCCTTTTATGGTTGGCAATATTGAAGGAATTCTCCTGCGTATGTACAGTTCCATTACTTAAGTGTGGTAATCTCTGTGTGGTAGTTAGTACTTAGTACAGGTTCTGTTGCATTTTATTGTATGTTAATTTGTGTGAAGGAACCTGTGTGGTGTCGGAAATAGTACAAGGATATCTTAAAACTAGCCCTCTGCAAGATCTATTTGAGACATCCTTACCCTATCTTTGGGTATCTATATTTACGACTTATCCTCCGGCACAATTATACTGGAATGACCACCCCTTCTTGCATCAGTGAGTCTTGTTAATGACGTAGCAGGCTTGGTGATTGCGATTTAGGAATTCTTCGTTTTTGCAACTTTGTGCAGAGTACTGAAGACGTGCAGACAGCAGTTGGCATAAACTTTGAGGAAGCGGTGCTTGACGAGGCCAAAGATACCCTTCTTGAGGTAAAGATATGCAGCCAGCAATCACACAGTAAATACTTTTCAGCATTTTTTTTTCATACACCACTTCTTTAGAAGTTTCTCATTTCTGGAAATCGAGTGTCGAATACTGAATACCGGTAGTCTGCTTTTTGCAAGGTCGGAAATCTTTCAGTAGTGAAGGTTGTTATTTGTAATTTTGATTCTTTTGGGAATCGGTTGAGTAAATTTCTGGTGGTGCTGTAATCTTGGCAGCTGTATTCCCCCTGGTGCCACCATTGCCAAGATCTGGAACCTGTGTATGAGAAGCTTGCCAGGGTTTTGAAAACCATTCCCTCGATTTCAATAGTCAAGATGGATGGAGTAGCTAACGAGCATCCTCGAGCAAAGGTGGGCTCTCGTGAGGCAGCAATAGCATGAGTTTATCAAACTTTTTCAAACTATGTTGAGATGCTTTTTCACTCTTAGTCTGCAATCGGCTGAGTTTCTTTGTTTCTGGATTTTGGACTTGTTTTGCTTGTTTTCAGGTCGATGGATTTCCGACTATCCTTTTGTACCCAGCCAACAGGAAGAGGTTCGAGCCAGTAAGTTTTTTTGTACCTTCAGTTTCCTCCTTACCCAAGAAACCCTTCTTGCAGAATGCTTCAACATCACCACTTGGCTATTACACAAATCACTGCTTAGTATGCACACCTCAAAGTGTCCAATCAAACATTTGAGGATGTCTCTTATTATTACTTATTACTTACTCCCAATGTTCTGAAATAAGTGTCTCCATGTTATTGAAAACATTTGATAACAATTTCAGTGACCATATTGAGAAAAGCATAAATTTAGAAGGGTTCAATTTTATATCACCAAAATCAATGAAGAACATTGCATGTACAGTATTCATTGCAATTTAAATCAAATTGGACAGAAAAAAGCCTCTATATGACTTACTCAAAATAAACTTAAAAAAGCATGAGGTCCAATTAGGACACTTATTTTGGGATGCTGGGAGCACTTTCTAAGCTTGCATTTGCATTGTCAAATGGTCAAAAGTGGCCAATTTCATGTGTATAGGAGATAAAATCATTTTGGAGGTATAAAGATAGATAGCTACATTACCAATAGGAAGGAGGTATCATATCCTACCTTTATTAATGATAGAATTTAGTTTTGAAAGTTATTGTAATGAAGGTTGCTTTTGAGAGTTATAACTAGATCACATCTAGTCTTGTGGATCCCAAGTGCACAAACTCCAAAAAATTTAGAAAAATGTAAAAGTTTATCCTTCTTTTGTGGTTGGTTAATGTTGTATTTTTTTTATCATTGCATAATAGTGTCCATGGAAAAATTTGAGCCATGCTAACCAATATCCCTAATTCTCTATTATAAATTTGTTTTTCATTGATATTCTTTGTCTATCCTTATATATTTATTTTATGTAGACAATTTTCAGAAACTCAAATAGGGACTTGCAAAGAGTGTTGATTTGGGAAAATGAACCCACTCACCTTACATTGGTTGTTGTCTCTCTCTGTACATTGATTTGATGTCTTTCATTCTAAATATGAATTTTCAAGATTTCCAAAAAATGAATTATCATATTTTTTTCCTTTAATGAAAATTTTGGAGTTAGTACTCAAATCCACAAGACTATTTGTAGGTGCAATCCAATTTGGGTTGATTTTGAGTAAAGTTGCAATTAGGTGTACTTAGGGTGTCTTCTAATGTATTGGCCTTCCAAATACATTATTAACCCCTAAAGGCTGGAAAGTGTTTTAAAAGAGGAAAAGTTCAAAAGTGCCAAGTCTGAATTCAAAAATTTAAACCTTTTTTTTTGGATTTTGACCATACAAAATTTTATTAAACAAGTAAAGCAATGTTATTAAACAAGTAAGGCAATGTGTGAAAAAAATTTGAGCCCATTTGACCATGAGGACTAGAAGATTATAATGTTTGAAATGGGATTTTTTTTTTCTTTTCATTCTTGCAAAACAAAGTCAACAAACTTCAAGCCTTCTTAGATGAATATTTTTGCTCTATACAAAAATGTGAATTTTGACCATTCATAAGTATATAATGTTAGGTTCACTCATGAAAATTTTAGAAGCAAATATAGAGTCTAACTTACTCTAAATCACCCTGTAATATAAGGTTAAGTGAATTGGCAATACACAAGTCGTTTTATAATGATTTCTTGTGCAACAAGGAAATTTTTTATTTGAAATCCAAATGGTGAAAATTTAGAGACAAAATTTGGAATTTGCGGGAAAATTTTCAAGAACTTTTAACTTCATGGATTGCAAGATAATAGAGCTTGAAGTTAGAAGAAAATGTTTTTTTTCTTGAAATCATCCTAATATAGCTAACAAAGTTTGACTCCTCTTAGAATATGATTTGAGAACCAAAAAAAAAATTCTTTTGGAAGGAAGGCACAATTGTATGTGATGCTTTTATTATTTACATACATGCCAAATTTCAAAAGTTGATGAGCATTTTTGTAAAAGATGCCCAAATTCCTTGGGTTGCCAAAAAATTTCATGGCAACATCACTTTTGATTCAAGCACTCAATCAAAAAAAAATTATATTTACACTAAAGGGTACATGTTTACACTCTGTGTCAAATTTTGTGAACATCCAACAAAATTTGACTTTATAAGAACCTACTCAAATTTTCAATTGTCCTTTTAATGAACAATTGTCCTTTCGGGGTTGATTTCTATTGGTTTATAATTAGAACTTGAAATTACTATCATTAGAAGCGCATGTAAAAGTACTTTCAATAAATACAATAGTATCTAGATTTTGACTTTGGGTGACTAAAATAAATCCCTTCAAAATCAAGCTAAAAGACAAAGTATATAGACCTTGCAAATGAAGCAAAATCATGCCAATATTATAGACATAATTTTCTTTCATTTGCCAATGCATATGTATTTTTTAATCTTTTATGCTTGTTTGTGGTGGTATTTATTTTGGTTGTCCAATGTCCAATTTTAAATTTATTTTCATATATTCAAGATAATTTTGACTAAAGGGCAACGTCATGATTTGAGGATAGAGGGCCTCTTTAGTGGCAATGATATGGCTAGCATGTGGTTGTGAATGCAAGGTAGGTAGTGACACTTCAATTGGATGTGTTCCTAATAATATTAATTTTTAAGTTCTAATATAGACTAATGATAAGAGAGCATTATATTTCGAAGGCTAATATATTGGTTTCCCCTACCTTAGAGCATCCTCAATGTAATGTGCCAACTACCTTTCTAAATAAACTTCTATATTTTTACTAGTTTATAATTAGAAGTTGAAAATTCTATCATTAGAAGTGCATTCTAAAGTACTTTGAATAGGTATAAAAAATTCAAATTTAGAGACATGAGAATGAAAACAAACTACTTCAAAAATAAGCTGAAAGACAAATTACAAAAGTATTGGCAAATCACATTTACCAAAGCAAAATTTGGCCAATTGCACTCCATTTGCGGAAGCACTTCTAATGACAGGGTAATGATTTAGAATTTTTCTCCATTTTGTCTTTAAGCTAACTTTGAAGCAGTTTATTTTCATTGAATAATGTCTAAATTTGAATTTTCTTGTACCTAAGCAAAATACTTTTGAATGCAC
The DNA here is from genome assembly GCA_947034895.1 of Rhytidiadelphus loreus. Classification (NCBI taxonomy): domain Eukaryota; kingdom Viridiplantae; phylum Streptophyta; class Bryopsida; order Hypnales; family Hylocomiaceae; genus Rhytidiadelphus; species Rhytidiadelphus loreus. Next base: position 45,669,599 of record OX344761.1, on the reverse strand, counting down.
TTTCAATGGTAAAAATTTCAAGTTTTAATTATAAATAAACCAATCAAAGGTTAGAACTTCATTTGGATGGGCAAATTCTAGAGTGGACAAAGATGCTCCAAATATAAATTGGTGAAAATTTAGAAGTTTATTTTGCAAGGCAAATTTGGAAGTGCATTGAGGATGCCCATACCCTATTGTTCTTCAATAGAGGGCATCAAAGCCATCAAGTCAAGTTTTGAATTTGAAATTCAACAAGTTTTTAACTTTTTATTCCCCAAGTGACTCTTGATGCTCACTAATGACTTAAACAAAATCTCTTAAGGTAGACAACTTGTTTCTGACAATGTTAAGCATTTTAGTATATGTCTAATTGACCAATGTGTGTTTTTTTTTTAGGGGGGGATTTTCTCCGGTCATAGAATATAAATAATGAAGATTGCACTATTTTTGCTAATTTTTCATCAAGTTTGGAATTAGTAGAAATTAAGTGTAGATTATAGTCCAACTTGTTCATGATGTATAGGCAAACCTATTTTCAAAAAGCACAAAACTAAAAATTGATCTTAGCAACTTCATTAGGTGTCAATGTGTTATTTGTCACACAATAATGAAGGCCCTAGTTGACATCATATCACGCATCATATTCCCCTCATTCATGAAAATAGGTCCCTTTGTTTTGCACAAATGGGCCATGGTCGGAAATATGTTATATACCTTAATCCCACTCCATTGATATTCTAGATTTGAAATAATTTTGAGGGTGATACTAAGGATGGTTGAAAATGCAGATCAAGTTTGATGGTGAAAGAACTGTAAAGGGCTTGTATCAATTTTTGAAAAAGCATGCAACCATTACATTTGAACTATCTAAACAGGGTCCCACTTCCAAACATTCAAAATTCAAGGATGAACTATGAGCAATAGCTTAACTCTAGAAGGATGCAGTCCCATGAGCAAAGTAGTCACCAAAATACTTTGATTATTGGACCAATTGGTACACTCTTGATTTCTACAATTAATAGTGAAGTCACCCATTAGACCTTTTAGGTCAACAACATCTTTACAAGGTTAACCCCTAAAGGTATTCAATGTTTGTAGGCCCAAAATTGCTTCAAAGTACTTAAACCCAAAGCAATATAGTTGTGCTTTGTATCCCATTTAAGTAAAAAATATTTGTAGAGAATAATTTTGAAAATCTACACAAATGTTAGTAAGCAAATGCTTAGGTCTCTAGAAGAGTTAACAATCATTTAGATGGATGAATAAGTCATATTGCTATGTCTTTGGGTTTCCAAGCTACTATATATAATTATAGAATAGTAGATTGGAAACATATAAAGTTGAAAAATAAAATGCAAGAGTTTAATTTTCATTTAATTGTATGTAAGATTTTACAATTACAAACCATTGCAACAAATTGTACTTAAAATTGTTAATTTTGGGGATGTAATGAATTTTAAATTATTCATACGAACAAACTTGAAAAAATATTTTTCTATCTTCATCAAATCAATTAAAAGGCATTAACTTTTAGATTGTAACAACTTTGCATGATTCATTTTTATTTTTAAAGAAGAAAATTGATGTATCTTTTAGAAATTCAAAAACATAGAAACATGAAAAATGTGTTATTCATTTTTTAAAATTAAAACTTTTAATATTGGCTAAAATTATATTTTCCATCCAAAGTATACTTAACTTCTAAAGGTCTATCAATTTCTGGAGAACAATGGTTGGAAATGACTCAACCAACTTGAATTTTTTACATATGGATGTCCTTCAATTTTGAACTAAAACAGTAAATTTAAAATTATATATTAGTATATTAATATACATGGAATTAACTATAGAAAATATTGATAGTTAGTTCTTTAGATTACAACAACTTTGTATGATTAATTTTTTAATTCAAAAAATAGACATATTCTTTAAGAAAATTAATTTAAAAAACAAAGAATCAATTTTTTTGAAAGAAGTAGAGAATGATTTAAAATGCTAAATTGTTAAGAATTCAGTTATGGAATTGAAAATATTGAAATTGAATTAAATGAAAGACTTCAAAGTCTATTTTAGAATAGAGATTCCATAAACTATAACTACTTGCAAACTAAAACTCCTCATAACTTTCATCTCATTAATCAAAATGGAATGATTAAAAGTTTTTCACATATATGTAAATCTAGAGAACCAATTTCAAATTTTTATTTCTTAAAAAATAGTGATTTTATGAGTTGCTTGCACTATCCACTATCCAAAAAAAACTACGTATTATATAATAATTTTTTAACCATGTAGTCTAAAGTTAAGAAAATTGTTGTGCCTTAAAGCTATTCCTTGGCCCTCAACCACATGTTGTGTGAAAATTTCAAAGAAAAAAATGAAGCTTTGTTTGTGTATGGATGACTGAAAATGCTATGTTGCAAAAAAATGCTACTTGGTCCTTTAAGGATTAATCACTCCTTCATCCAATCATGCTTTAAGTTTTATTATCAAGTAGAATTCTCCCACCTATCCTACTCCTAATACAAGCCTAAAATCTTGTTTAACAGTTTGACCTTATTTTGCAGAAGATTTTCATTTCTAATTTAATTTTGTTATATTACATATATGCAAATTTTGAAAATGAAATAGTGCTATAAGTATGTAGACCCTAAACCCTACAAAAAATTCATTAGAAGTCTATAATGAAGCCACTTAATAAGGTAATATTTTTGAGGTTTGTACAACTTTGTCTTACCTCATGTGCTTGCACTTATTCAAGTTCAATTGATAGTTCATCATCTTCTCTTAGGATTGGTAGTGGTGGTTGTTCATTGCTTGAAGCCTTATGAAAATTGAGAAGTGAATCATATAAAACATTCAACATTTTCAATCTATTAGACAATTTTCACATGTAAGGTACATTGCCCACCGTCTCTTTTATTTTATGAGGATCAATCCATTTAGGTAGCAATTTCTTTGCTCCTAGTGTCTTTAACTTAATGTTGCAGGTACTCAATAATACCTAAATTACTACATCAAATAGAAACATTTGTCTCTTTTTATTAGCATAGTATTTTTGCCTAATTGTATTGCTAGCAAGTGCTTTTTTGCCTCTTGTCATTAGATGAGATTGGGGGGGTGGGGGTGGAAGGCCGTTTCAGGCTTGTTCCCAGCTCCATTCCCCCAGGCATCATCGAATGCTAATTTAATGAAAAATGAAAAATTCTTAAAATGAAAAACAAAGTTAAAAATTTCAAAAAAGTGACGTGGCAATCGCTGTGCTACGTCAGTGCAACTTGCAAACTACAATTTTGGCCAGTTTTGGCTGGTTCCCAGATTGGAAACTTACAGCCCTCCAAATTAAAGTAGGGAAAAACATCTAATGAAAATGCTTGACATTGATTGTAACCATCGTGACTTTAACTATAATTTGAGTCATCTAATTCAATTTATCTATACACACCAATAGTATATCATATCTTTGCTTGGTAGGAGTTAGCCAAGTGATGAAATTAATGGTGATATGTTCCCACTTCTTTTTAGGTATTTCTAAGGGTTGCAATAATCTTGCTAGTACTCTTGTAGTAGAGGCTTTACTATGGTGGCATACATCACTCTTATTCACATAACTCTTTCATCATCCTTGGCTACAAAAAGTAATTTCTATTTGCTTCAAAGTCTTTGTAATATTCATATGTCCACTATGACATTCTATGAGTATATCTTTATATAGACAACCAATCTTGGAGACAAAATAATTGTATTTTGATACTGCCCAACGACCTAAGGGAATTCTTTGAAAACTAATCTTCTAAATTAACCAAGTTCTTAAATCACGGGTCTAAAGTTGTCAGCCACAACATTGGCTCACAATTTAGAATGTGGAAAATTTAAACAAAGTAGGTGAATTTGTGAGTTAGGAATGTTAGGAAGAAGGATTACTAATACATAACTATGAATTAAAGAGTTTCCCATTAAATAGCAATGGAGACTTTGGGAGATTGGTGTGAAATTTAGAAAATGCAATTAGGAGAAAACGAAGGAAAAATTCTATGGATAAAATGGGGGGTTTTAAACAAAAAAGACTTGAAGTAAGATTTGATAAATTAACCAAATTAGGCAAATGGTAAAATGATGAGAAAATTTAAGAAAAAAACTATTAGTAAGAAATGACTTTAGGACTAAATCATAAACCAAAAAAATAAAAAGAACAAAAATACAAAAGTAAATTGAAAAAAAAATACTAGGAAAATGAAAATAGAAATAAATTGGAAACCAAAAAAATAAAAAAAATATGAAAAGAACAAAATTGGGAACAAAAAAATAGCAATTACAAGAAAACAAAGAATTGGAAACAAAAAAGAATAACAAAAACAAAAAACAAAAATCTTGTTAGTATTGTTAGGACAAAGACTAGGCCATTAACATAGTACATACACTAAAATTGAGCCCCCCCCTAGCAAATTAGTAGTTTTATAGTAAGTTAGTGGGGTTTATACTAGTTTAACATGTTTTACACTAATTTAGCATATTCTACACTAAATTAGTGTGGGATGAAATTAGTAATGAAAAGTAGACTGTTAATGTGGTTTAGTTTATGAAAATTAGAGTTAGAAGCTCTCTTGTCTCTCTCACTTTGGGTGTGTTAGTGGTGACTATATGGTGTTTGGGGGGTAGTGTTAGTGAAGTATTGGTGTTTTTTGGCATGAATTGTTAAAGATAAGGGAAGGGAACCGTGTATATCAATTTGTTGAGTAGTTTCACTTTTTTGTGGAAAAAAAATGGATGAAAAATAGTAGATTGGGTTGATAGGGTGCATTAAAATGGATTGATGAAAAAGAATCTAGGGTTGATTAAGGTAGGTTGGAAAGAGGAGATTAGGGTTGTTTAGAAAAGAATAATATGGTTTTAGGGTCTTTGAATGGGGCTTGAAATTACGGTTGGGGACCACAGTTGGAGTTGAGACCCTTGTACGAGTGGGGAGAAAAACGACCCTCCCTCACAACTCACACAATAGAGCAACTAAGGAAGAAAAACAACTCATGAAGGAACCCAAAAGGGCAGATTTGCAACATAATAAGGAGCATCCACGGAGGTCAATGAATCCAACACAGATCCACAAAATCCAACACATGAGATAGGCAGCAACATGAGAGGACAAACTGAATCTGAGACTTGCACCAACCAATTGGGGCAAAGAGGCAAGAATCAATGAGAAGCATAATGACAACCCCGAATCCACCAAATCCAATTAAATTGGCTTGAAGAATCTTGGAAGTACTTAGAAAGGGACACATGGATGGAAGTAGGTTGAAGTGCCAAAAAAGAGGTCAATGCATGGTTGAATGTGAGAGTTTGTGTGAGTGGGATGTGATGTAATTTTTAGGACCATTCATCCATATAAGGATCCTTATTGTAAATTTTAAAGAGGTTTTAGCATAGGAGGTTGATTGCTTGAAAAAATTGGATTAAAAAATTAAGTTAGAACTATGGAATCTTAGAAAGAATGCAAATGGGTCAATGCATGTGTATTCTATGTGAGTGTTAGATGCTGTAACTCCTTTCAAGGGTTCAAATCTACCCATTTTGGGTGCCCTAATTGTGAATTTGAAGAAGGTTTGGGGCACAAGATAAATTTGCGAGTACATGCATGTTGGAAGGGTGCGCTTAGGACATGTTTCTAAAACGCTTATAAATTGTCTAGAAGTCCATTGCATGAAAGGCGCTAGGGTCACTCACACTCCCTACTAGCCCAACTCTAGGAAGTTCTTTACCATCCTAGTGAAAATCCCTCATAAAAGTCATATCCAGCTACAATAATCTTATTTAATAAGTCATTATTGAATTCAAAGAGGGATTTTTCTATCCCAAGAAAATCTAGCAAGATCTTCCAATACAATGTGGGCCCTTGTTGATTGATTGATGCTACTTGAAACACTTTTTGTTAAAAAGGCTAAGCTCACCTGCCTTCAACCCAATAAATTTCTATTCAAAGGATCAACAACATTGCTTCTTGGCTTAGGCAATATTCCCATTGATAAAAAGGTTCACTCCAAATAATCTAACCATTGAGCCTGATGCATTGACAAATTTTGTTGTGATTTTACATAGGTCAATGGGTTGTGAACCACTTCAAAACCTTCTAAATAACATTGCCATATTCACATAGCATGTACAATTAATGTGAGTGTTTGTTCATATGTTGTATAGATTCTCTTAGCAAATGAAATACTATGACTTTCAAATGCAATGAACCTACCATTCTGTAAAAGAGTTGTTCCTACATCTTCTAGGAAAGCACAACATATATTTTCAAACCTTTCACCAAAATTTGGCAAAATTAATACAAGCGCATGAGTCAATGCATATTTAACTCCTTCAAAAAATAGCTTCACATGTAAACTATGATGAGTAGCATCCATTCTAAGAATTTCATGCAAAAATTCCAAATTATGAAGTCAATAGAGGCTATCCAAGTTCTCAAAAAGCCCAAAGAGGGTTCTTTGGTCCTTTAGAGGTTATCCAACTTGCATGGATGCATTTTGTTCAATACATATGGATTTTTTTCAACCAATATTTGTCACACAAATACAAATTGAAAAAAAAATCTATGTCCTAGTTTTATTTATGAAGGCAAGACCCATCAATGATGAAATGAAAATGTCATGTCTACCCAATATTTTAAGCATCTAAAATATAGGTGAATTCTTTATTAATAACTAGAACACTCTGAATGATCATATATGGAGACCATACTAATGCAAAATAAAGCAAAATAATCATGTAAACACAAAAGAAATATAAAAAATAATTCAAAAAACATACCTCTTCTGTACTCCAAGTCTTTCCAATGTTGCTTCAGTTCTCTTTTGTGCTCATGGAAAAAAGGAGGTTGTCAAGTGCACAAATGTGTAATGTATTCTTTAACTCTAAACCCTAATTGATATTTGTGAACACAACTAGCTAGACCTAAGTTGCAAATTAGAAGTGGAAACATCTCAACTATTGTTTTTGAAGCCTAACATTGTTATGTTCCACCCTATATTGAAAAATGTGCAGCAATATAGAATGCCATGCAACAAAAGCCCACACTTTACATTTATTGTAGAGAATGTGAATACACATACATCTAAAAGACAACATGGCATTGTTTCCTTTTTGGCTAGAAAAAAGACGAAATGGTGGAAAGAAGTGACCATTAGGAATAACACCCAGTAACATAGCTGTAGGAATGGAAGGATGGCCCCCATCCAACCCGTTAAAATTAAGTAAGGCACATTCATGCATTTTCACAGGACTTTTTTATTGGCAAAATCTACCTCAAGGGCCGATTTTGCACCAATCGAGCAAAAGAAAAGCGACCATGAATATGACTTTACCTAATTGAGGAAAAGGTTGGCCATAGCCAATTCAACCTTGTGCACAATCATAGGGCTCACCCATGACCGCTTCTAAGGCAGAATCGGCCATGGCCATCCCTTTCTCTAGTATGATGCAGGCAAAAAGTGTAATTTATCCAAATAAGGTACAACAATACTGAAACCTTGGTTCTAGCAACTGAAGAAGTCCTTAACATATTTCTTCAACACCATGATGGTGTTAACTATTTACTATTAAGGTAAACCAGCCTATGACAGGCAAATCTCCTATGACAGGCTCCTAGAGAACTACCCATTACAGTCTTAAATCAATCCATGACAAACTTTTTCCAATAAATGGGGTTAGAACTGCATTTGATTAATTTGTGGCCATGATCAAAGCCTTGGGAAATGGTCATGAAGTTATTGGTAACTGTCTTAGGACACTTACCCATTTTCAGTGTAAACTGGTAGTAAAAAGTTATTTTGTAATTCTTTCATGTCATGTCCATATTAGGAAATCTTGGAGCCATGTTAGAAAATGTTTTGACTGCATTAGGTGGTTAGATGACCATCATGGAAACACGTTTCTGCTGATTTGGGGTAGTCTACAGACTCTTTTAAGCCAACTACACAGCAGACTTCAAAAATTCATTAAAAACTCATTTTTTGTCCAAAAAATAAAATTTTAGTTGCTCTCTGCATTCCTCATGTTTATCTTCATATAGAAAAAAATTTAATTTTTTTCAAAAATGTGAACATGGCAAACCAGCCATTTTGCCTGTCATAGGCTAGTTTACCTTATACTATTAGTGACAACTCTGTATATGGTACTATTGATGATAGGGGTCAACATAAGGTAGTGTGCTCATAAACCGTCACTTTAAGGGCTGATTCGCCTTTTTAACAGGTTTCCAGGGACAAAATGATTTTTAGCTTATTTTTCAGAGAAAGAAAAATAGATGAGGAAGCCAACACAAGTAGTTTTATATTTTTTCAAGCATTTTTGAATTACTTATAAATTTTCAAAGATATGGGTCATAGGCACCTATTTGTGATCATAGGTGTCCCAAAATCCATCCCTTTGTGACTTATAAAGAAATGTACAGAAATCACAGCCAATGATTGGCTCTTACAATAAAAAAAACAATTCTTCTTGAATTCATTAACAAAGCAAAGAGGTCCATCCAAGGTTCACCTTGCATCCATTCTACAGCTACCTACAGGACGATCTAAAGAAGAGGGGCGGATTTTGAACCACCTACCTTAGTTGGCATGGGACTAACGTAAGGCTGTCGGTGTGGTGTATTCAACAATAAGCTTATTAATGAACGCGTTGTATGTACTGTAAGTTAGTGTCCAGTGCAGTACAGACACAATGCAACTTGCTGTCTGAATTTCCTCTACTGAACACTATAGAAGAGCCACCCATAACTGATTAAATAAGCAATTGTGGACATGATCTAGAGTAGTGCAAGGCAAAGCAAATATTTCTTGAGGTGGAGAGAGTAGAAATGACAAGGATTGCCAAAAATTTGGTAATTTTATCACTTGAACTGAAATTACTATGAATTTTGGAAGGCAAAAATTGGTTTAGACTCCTTATGTTCAATATCTAGAGTTTTCCAATTTCAATCATTCAAGAACTATTTTCCCATTCACTACTTCCTACTTTCTTGCTCACTGCTTTGGAACATGTATTATGACCTTACTAATCCCAACCTTGAAAAGGAGAAAAAAAAACATTCCAAGCTTCGGTTAGAAATTTGTTCTAGCCTTGGTTGGAAATAACTACACCCTACAAGTTGGGGATGGGACTCTAGTTAGGAATGGGTAGTCCTACCTTAAATAGTGAATTAGGTTGCCACACACTAATTTCTCAATATTTGACACTATATAAAAATTTATTGTTACTCTATAATAAGAATGCACTACTTTTGAACTATGTATTGTTCTAATTGGGATTCATGAACCTCCATGTGTACAAATGAAAATATTTGTAGAAATATTTGTTGACTTTGATGGCTTGGATTCATGAACCTCTCTAAAGCAATAGGTCTTGGGCTGGTCTGACACATTACATTAGGGAGGGATATTTGTAGTCATGATGTTTATATGTGGCTTAAGTTGGGATTGGCAATCAATATTTCAATACAATGGTTTATTGGTTCGTAGAGTATTGACTTAGAGTGGTTTTACTTGTAACATTCTTGAGGTAAGGCAATCTAATTGTTAAAGCATCCTATAAGAGTGGGTTGTTATTGTGACCCTCTTCTTCAAAGTGACCCTACAAGAAGCTTTGTAATGGACAGTGAGCAGTTTTGAAATGGATATTTAATGACCATTGATAATGTGAGAGCATAATAAGATTTGTCAAATATTCGTTCATACTCTGTCAATGGATGGAATAAGAGATAGAGTGGATCCATTTCAAACAAAGTGTATAATTACTACAAATGCGACCTTGTGAAGTGCAGCTGCCTAGTTTTCCACAAGGCCCCCCAAGGGATTTTTGTCACTTCAAATGCTAATATCTTGCAATCTACATGGTGAAAATTTCTGAATTTTTTTTCATATCTTCTCAAACCGGCGTACTACAAGATCCTATGGTTACATGTGTCCAAAAACATATTTTCTCTAAACTTTGGTACTTGTACTAGAAATTGCAGTTTTGGAACGATTTTAGTGAAAACATAGTAAAAAACTTTTAGGGGTTAAGTTGAGTAATGGTCGCATTTTGGAACCTTGTGTATTACTTTCTGCATGCCACAGTGCTTGTTTTTGGAGAATCCATATCTTTTTTCAGACTGCATGTGTCTGGGTTTTGCAAGTCCTACGATCATGAATAGGTGCCTATGGCAGAATTCTTTGAAAATTCATAAGTAATTCATAAATTCTCCAAAAGATATGAAACCACTTGTGTTAGATTCTACATCAGTTTCTCTTCAAGTGAAAAAGAAGGGAAAAATACTTTTGTGCATCTGAAATCCATCGAAAAGGCCGACCAGCCCTTAGAGGGTCGCTTCATGAGCACACTACTGTACCTTAATTTCACTATTTAGAGTAGATTATGCTATTGAGCCTTGTACAGACACTCCAGCTTACAAGTACCAAACCACCACCTTCCGCGTTGATACTTTACGAAGGATCTTCTTCATCTCCCAGTGCAAGCCTACCAAATAAAGCAGTGTACGTGAGCTGCGTTCTATCCTCACGTTGTTCAAGTCCCGGCTGGTTTGCTCTCCACATCCATTGTTTCTTCTACCTTTACGTTCTACATACATCCGGGTCCTCAGTTTAATATATCTCTACCTAGCTAGTGGTCAACCCGGACCATGTCCATGTGCTTTCATGAAATGTTTGGAGAGGACGGACCCATTTTGAGGTGACGCTGGGACTGGGAGGTGTTGTCGACGTACGTGCCGTGCTTGCACTCCTTGAAGAAATACTTACTTGCATCGGAGAATTGATTGACGCCTGCGGTGTCAGTGGGAATATATGTATTCTGCATCCATGATCCTTTGATTTCTTTGAAGCAGATCGGTCTAGTTTCTGTTCGCGAGGTCGAAGCGGCATTCTGAAGCGGCGAACGTTGTCTTTCACAGGTTCTTCATATTCTGTCTTCTGGTCCGAGGCTTGCTAGCTTGAGCACGGGCTTTGTGGAGTGTCTTATTTGAATTTTACATTGTTGCTGGGCCATTTCCAGGAAGTCATGGGATCCGACGACACTCACGTCACCGACCCGGTGCTCGTGGTGCAGGTATGAATGACTGCCCCCTACTTTGAACTTTCCTATGCCGCCACTCTGCTGCAATTGTGCGTATTCTGGGCTGAAGTGCCCATGAACCACGAGATTATTGAGCGTGTCCCAACACTAGTGGCATTTATGATACTATACAGATGTTACAGTATGTTGGGATTTAGTCACGGTGATCTCCTTTGCAGGAGACTGATATGACAACATCCACAGCGGTGGTATACTTGTTGGTAGTACATATTTAGATCGTGTCTGTTGGGATATGCATGGTTTCTGATCGAGTGAAGCACTGATGACTTCCTTCGTTTCGCAGGAGCCCGAGAGCGCTTCAGCTGCGAAGACGACGCCCTCAGACGGTAGCGGTGGAGCTGATGGGAGTGGAGCATCTAGTCCGTCGTCACGCAGGCACCAGGAACAAGTGCAGAATTTGAAGGATAAATCTAAAGTCATGGATGTGACCATGGAAACTGACGACAATCTCATCGACGAAACGAAAACCCCATTTAAGGTAAGTATGAGTACGTGCACGTACTACCATTAACCAAAATTTCGTTAAAATGGCGGTATTCCGTTAAAATGGCGCGGAAGAGGAGGGTGAAAAAATGGACAATTTTGTTAAATTGGCACGATTAAGGGCGTCAAAAATTGTGATTCATTTGCAAAATTTAGGACTGGTATAACTTAGATTTTGGATTGCAGGGTCAAAACGTAAAAGTATCAATTTAACGTAATTGACGTTGAAAGAAGGAAATGAATGGAAAAATGGCATATGGAATATGACCAATTTAACGACATTTCCGATCTATGAACTTTCCCGTCCCACTACTCTACAATTGTACAATTCCAATCCGGGATTGTGTGCCCATGGATCACGAGATTATATATTGAGTATGTCCTGACACGACTGCTATATGTGACACTATTTAGATGATGTATGCTGGGATTTAGTTGCGGTGACCCCCAATGCAAGAATCCGAGGTCGATCACATGCAGTAGTGATGTATTTGTTGATAGCGCATGCGTATTTAGATCGTGCTTGTTGGGATTAATTGGCATGGTTGTTTGAGTGAATATTCGGGGACGACTGGCTTCGCTTCGCAGGAGCCCAAGATCACTTCAGTTGCGTGGATGAGGTCCGGCTGTGCAGATCCAACCCCCTCACACACTGCCGGCGGAGGTGATGGGAGTGGAGCACCTTCTTCATGGTCACTCACGCAGGAGGAACATTTGTGAAATTTGAAGAATAACTGCAGACGCGCTTATGGCCGCGATTTTCGATCGAATTGGGTACATATCGAGAACCATCCTTGGTTCGCGAGAGTTGTGGCGAAACTAAGAGCTAATCCCTGTCTGGAAACTTCCGAATCAGAAATTAAGGAAGGGCCTGATTTTATAGGAGGCGGGGGGTTTGCTTTGCACTTGGCAATCCTGATGGAGGATCTTGAGATGGTGCAGAAGATCTTGGAGAGTCGCTTAGTACCGAACGAAGTCCACATTGATTCCCGCATTGGGATTTGGGTGAGACGGTCAGCTCTCGACTTAGCCATTATGGTTGGGGGGAACAATATCGTCGATGCCCTTCTCGAAAAGAATGCAAAGTCGATACCCGTCGCTCTGCAGGTTCACTTCAATTGACAGTGGTTTACACACGTGTTGAGCAAACGGAGAAAACTTCCCAAATCATTCAATCCCTTGTCCGCAAGGGCATCAATGTAAAAGCCAAAGATGGTTGGGGATATTCAACCTTCTATCTAGCAGTTGTACAAGAAAAGACAAACATTGTCAATGAGCTTCTGAAGTGGAAAGACAAGATACAATTCAATGAGGCATGTTGAGGAGGCCGACCACCAATCCAAATTGCACATGAAGAAGGCTTCAAAGACGTTGAATGTGCGTTCATGAAATGTGATGATGTGAGAAGGTTCATCAAGGAAGCATTTAGAGATCGGCAAGCCTATGTAGATGCCGCCAATGCCATTCTTGTGGGTGCAGCACTCATTGCTAGTGTCACGTTTGCCTCATGGTTGCAACCACCATTGAACTATACCACGTCGTATCATGGCAATTCCATAGAGTATGTGAATGTTGAACACGACTTTGTTCTAGGATGCTTTTGGGTGTTCAATACCCTTTCCTTCTATTTTGCAATTGGGACGGTTGTCTTTGGGGCTCATAGTGTATTGCTAAGGAGGTAATTGTTCATCACAAAAAATGTGAAGAAGCTATCCCAAAGTCTCTTACTAACATCTATCCTCTTAGCATTTTCAGTGCTTTTTGTAATAGTAGCATTTGGAATTGCAGGCTTTATTGTATTGATACCTATTTTGAGGTATCGGTGGTACATGATAGCTCCTACGATCTTGGGGGACTAGTGTGTGCTGGTAGTATAGGATATTTATTCAAAAGTCTATGGGAGAATAGGCCATGGAAGAATAGAAATAGAGAAATGAATACAAGCGAGTCAAATTTCATAGATATTTGCTATAATTTTATTGATGATAATGTAGAGGAAAGACAATAAATGATTTAGCATTAGTCCCTAAAGAACCAAAGTTCCCTCAAGGGACAAAATGGAAATTGAATAGGCTTGTACCATTGGGATTCATGTTCCAATCATTTGCAATTTTTCTTGAAAAGAGTTTTGTAAGGACTATGTTGGAAAAAAATTCACACCAATTGTTTACTTGTGAATCTTGAAAATCAAAACATAAGATGTGACAAAAAATAGTACAAGTATTTATGGCAATCATTCTCCCCTACTACATTATCCTCACTTGTCAATGCACCCACTATGTCAAAATGGACACTTCAACTATTTTAGTATTATTAGAAATTTCATTTTTTGGGTGCCTTGAACTTTATTTATCTTTTTCAAACTTCAAAAAATGTTGTCTAAATTGCACCACAAAATGTTGTTTTAGTAGAACTTGAAAAAGTTGTTTAGGCGTTGTCTTGTGCAAGGCGTTAAATAATTCATTTGAAATAGGCCCAAGTTGATAAGGCATAATGTCACATGTACCTCACTTTGCTTCAAAAGCCATTCATGATTTGTGTTTTGAATTGAGAAGACAACTCTTTATATACATATTGGGTAGTAGTAGGTAAAACAAACAACATGGGATATGTAAATTATTTCATAATTAAAAAAACACCCTAAACTTTAGCTTGTCAACCTAAACCCTAAACCCGTTGCCTTGCAAAGGACATGGATGGTCGCCGTCGTCCTCATTTTTGTCGAGGTCACTGTCCTACAAGGATTTGGTCCTACAGTGTTGTGTTCCTATCCCCCATGCGCTCAATTGGATCCCATGGTCCAAGCCTGGGACCATGTCAAGCCACGTTGGCCAAGTCCACCTTTCTAGGATAGATTTAGTGTCTTGCCAATTTCTGCTTTTGACTTGACTATAGGCAATTAAGCTCTTACTGATCCTAATTTACATTCCTATCCCACATGGTTTGTTTTACCTCGAGCTCCTACCACCCCATTTGTGTAAATAGTTTGTCTTTTCATTTCTCTACACACAGTGAATGACTCTTAAAGCTATGTAAGAGACTTATACATGAGGTGAGTAGTTGTGTTAGGGTAGACAATCTAGGTTAAAGGTTGGATGAAAGCCAAAACTATGATTATTTATTTATCCTAAAGTCGTAATTCAAAAAATTCCTTTTCTAGGTGTCGAGTTTTAAAATTTAAAATTCATTAATTATTCACCTAGGTAGTGGCAAAATTGCCTTGCACCTCTGGTACTCTTAATCCTTGAAGGTTTTTTACTATGTTTTCACCAAAAACGCTCCGGAACTACCATATCTAGTACAAGTACTAAGTTTTAGAGAAAAAAAACATTTTTTCACACATGTAATCATAGGATCTTGTAGTAATTTGGTTTGAGAATTTGTAGAAAAAAATTCAAAAATCACCATGTAGATTGCAAGATATTAGCGTTTGAAGTGACAAAAATCCTTTTTTTGACCCTTTGGAAAATCAGGCAGATGTACTTCACAAGGTCACATTTGTATGAAAAAATGTCTAAAATGGTTGCAATTCTTTAGATTGATTCTTCAAGGCAAATTGACTATATGCTTGAAAAATCTCAGATCATTTAGAATTGTACAACATATAGGAAAAAACTAGTAAGTAGAAAATGATTCAAAATACAAAGTTGTTGAAAATTTAGTTATGGAATTGAAAAATGCCAATCCTAATGGTTGTAATCTTGTACTAAAAAATCTACATCCTAAAATTTTTTATTTTCAAAAAATACTGAAAATTAAGTTAAATAAAGGACTTCAAAGTTTTTTATAGAGTAGAGAATCCATAATTGCCCACAAACTAAAACTCCTCATAACTTTCATCTCATTAATCAAAATGGGATGATTCAAAGCTTTCCACGTATATGGAAATATAGAAAACCAATTTCAAATTTTTATTTCTCAAAAAAGTGATTTCTTAAGAATTTTTTTGAGTTGCCTAAGCTACTTGCTGAACGTTAAAAATTACATATCATACAATAACGTTTTAATTATGTAGTCAAAAGTTATGAAAATTGTTGGACCTTAAAGAAAAACCTAATTCACATGTTGTGTGAAAATTTCAAATAAAAAAAATTCATTTGTAGCGAACTATTCAAAATTGCTATGTTGCTATAAAACGCAATTTGGACATTTAGGGGTTAATTTGTGTTCTTCAGTTCTAAGAGTCATGGAAGAGAATCCAATTGTGGTACTAAGGTGGACCAACTTTATTTTGTCAACCTACTTTTGGCACCAATTCCACCACAAAACTCATCCAAATCTATTCATTTTATAACAAAATTAGTGCATTAATGACAACAAGGGGGTAACGTGTCAATCCTTTATTGGTGGATACTTAAGTGCTAATAGGTACATGAAAAGGTAGTTATGGGTTGTTTATAAGACATTTGACTTCACTCTATGGGCGATTTTGTAATTTGAAGACATACCACTTCAAAAATTCATATGAATTACAATTTTATTTGAAAAATTATAATTCCACTTGGGTTTGATTCGTAAAACAAGCACACACCTCTACAAAAGATATTAACTTTTTGGAGTTACCCCCAAGATATTTATATTGCAAATCAAGGTGGTAATAGGCTTGTCAAAGGTCCTAATTCCTGAGGCATTCAACTACTGACTCTAGCTTGTCAAGACTATAGAGCTAATTTTCGTAACATGTTTCTAAAATGATATCAACTTACTCTCAGACTTCTCAACTACTATGGGTGGGAGGGTGATTTTTCTTGACTCCACATAAATGTGGAAAGTAGTATCAACAATTGTGATGGATATCAATTGGACATGCGCAAGTTTAATTAGTGGGACAAATTGTCTACTATAGAGGCAAGACAATGACAGTGCATGCTATTGAATGTTATATGGATTGGCCTTAATTTCCTCAAACCCTAATTGAGAAGCAAAGTCTTCATTGTGGGTCGTGAAGAATGCAACTTCTTGAGCTTGTTTTTTTTTCCCTTTGAAGGTATGTGGCTCAACTTCCTAAGCTTATTGCTTTGCTACAACTTTCACTTCTAATCACGCTTCTAATACTTCATCCAATAAAACCTATACATTTGTCCTACAAAACCTATGCAAATTTTGTGGGACAAATACATGATCGAAAAGGCAATTTTGTGGGACAAAGTTATGCAATATGCGGTCTTAAAAAGAACTTTGCTAGAAGAGTTGTCCTAAATTTGTTAGTCAAAAAAAGAATCAAATTGGAGATACTAATAGTACAATGTCACTTGCACCATCAATTTGTAGCTAGTCTTCTAGTTTATAAGTGTGCCTTTTGAAAACATCAAGGTAGGAGCCCTTAAAATCGCATTTGAATCTTTGACTATGCACGTTTCTATTTTGACACTGGTAAGATTTTCATATATTTTGATTGGCAAATGAAAGGAGATTTCAATGCACCAAAGAATGCATCATCTAGATACCATATACCCAAGCTATCATGGATAAAAGTTTTTTGGCTGATCCTCTAAAACTATTTCTTCAACAATAGGTACATATTGATTGAGGAGATGAACATGATGACATCATATGAGGTGGCACTTTTGGGTGTTCCTACCTTAGTTCATGTACCCCTAAAACCAATTGAAAGTGCTTATTTGAGTAGTTACAAAGCTAGGGTAATTCCAAGAGAAAATGATATTCAAGATGTGTGGAAACAAGTTGCCCCTTCTAGTCTACTAAAATAATGTCATGGACTCAAAAATTATACTTTGAGAATAGGGATTGTCGCACCTTCTTTTCCCCATTCTCAATCTCCAAAGAATGAAGACATGGCACTCTCTTGAATTCTAGAGGGCCCATTTTCCAGAGATTGAGAATTTTATTTTTATTCTCCTCTAGAGATGAAGAATGGGGTGAAGAATGGACGAGAAGAAGTTCTTGCACACAAAGTGTCTTTCTTGGAGAAGGTGTGACAAACCCTAATGCCATTCAAAACCAAGTATCAAAGTAGTTTTTGCTTGCAAACGATTCTAAAATTAAAGTGACGGAGAACTTGTTCTTGTGGAGCTGCTTACGAGGAAATGGCACACTGCACTTGTATTCACTCAACTGACCCATTTGCAGAGGAATTTGCAAGCGCTTCTTGAAATGTTTGTGTCCGTCTGCAATTCAATTCTCCAAGTCATTTCATTTTCATCACTTTAATTTTACCTAAAGAGTTAGAAACTCAGTAATGTTAAGCGCATGTGCATAGAAATTGTTCACATGAATATTAAAAAAGGAGTTGTGAAATTCAAAATATTTAAGACAAATCAATTTTGATGAACTGAGATTTGTTTTTATCCCCTAAAGGACCATTGTCCCTTCGGGAGACAGATGGGACTCCGGGCAGGTACCTACAAGCTGAAAATTTTCCTTGTTTTTTTGAAACTTTTTTTGAAGATAGGAAATTGATAAGCTTTGTGGGAATATAATTTTTTTTTCAATCGGTGCCCAGGAACAAAAGTTATGTCCAAATAAGCTCAAAACAAGGGACAAGGGGCAACAAAAAAAATTCAAAATTCAAAATTTCTTTTTTTGAATTTTTTTTCCTTATAGATTATATTTTTTCTACACGGGATGTTTTGATTCTTTCCATTTGGATTTGTTATGAGAAAGTTATGGACAATCTTGTTTTTCAGGCTATTACAACATCTTCTTGAAAAAAATAACTTGTAGTATTCATTTCTGAATGCAATTTTTGCAATTTTTCCCAAAAAAAAAGTTTCACATGGTTTAGTTTTCTTGCTAGAACAATCTTACCATTGGAATTAGTGCATTTTAATTCCATCTAAAAGATATTAATATTTTAGATTTTCCTTCTATCTCATACCTACTTCTACTTAACGATATTTTTAAGAATGAAAATTAAATTTTTTTGAATTTCTTTTTTCTCTCTAGACTCTTAGCTCAATTCTTCACTATAAAGATTTAAAGCTCAAAACTCTGTAGTGCAAAAAATTTAAATTAACAATGTTTAACCCCTAAACGTCTAGATTCATCTCCAAAATTGACGATTTGAGAAAAAACATTATAAACTACAATTTGGAAGAATATTTTGGAATTGGTATACAAATGAAAGCTGTAGATTTTGATTTTTAAATTCTATCCGTACGGTTAGATCTACTAATTCTATCACCAATCTTTTTCTATAAATTTTGAAAAGAAAATTTCAGAATTCCTTCTAAATTCAATTACAAGTAAAATATTATCATTTTTTGAGTAAAACTTGTTGGAATGGATTTGAAATAAGGTTCTCTTCATATGGTGATTTTTTGAAATTTTTGTGAGCTTTACATCTTTGACCTCATTTTTGCACATCTAGTTTTGAACTAAAGTCAATGCAAATTGACCACTTGACATACTTCCACATTTGTAATTTTAGAAATGTATATATTCTAGTAACACCAAATCCAACCGATGGATAGGACAACAACTTGATAAAGTATTACCAAAAATTAGGATGACTTTCATCCAAGCAGGAATGAGAAAGAAACAAGGATCTGAATCTGTTCATTGTCCAGAAAATGGACGTCGGAGCGCTCCAGGGTTAAAGTCAATAAATCTAGTCCCACAATGTGCTAAAAAACTTATTTTTTTCCACTTTAAACGTAGATATCTTGCAATCCATTCGGCCAAAAATTCTGAAATTTTTTCCACACATCCTCATACTAGTTAGGTGTAAGATCCTTCAGTAAGATGTGGGAAAAAAATACTTTTTGCTATAGAAATGGTAGTTTTGAGTGTTTTTTGGCAGAAAAAGGCCTTGGTCTTTTAGGGGTTATGGTTGATATGTAGTTGAAATGGATGATTGCAAGAAACGTTGACTAATTTTGTAGTGTTTTCAATGTTTTCATATCTTGGGGGGGGGGGGGGAGTACTTGAAAATTAGACAAAAATAAATTACAACATAAAAAATATGGCCAATTTATACACCTTTGACATTTTAATTTAGAAGAAAATAAGAAAAAAAATTTACAAAGAAACTAAAAATTGGCAATTTGTCAAAACTCGATGGTGAAAAGATTTCACCAAAAAAATGAGCTTGAAGCCATCTTCAAAGTTCACAACTATGTGTGCCGGAAGGGCTCTATTTGTGCAAACATAAAATAATCTATTTTTAGATGCCCTTCACTAGGAACATGCCTACCTACTATAGGAATAGACCACAAATATTTTAGCCCTAGATCAATAATTTAGGATACTTGATAGTACTAACCCCCCCTAAACTTAAAAGTGTGACAAATTAGCAAAGTAGATTTTTAAATATAAAACAATTTCTTAAAATTTCTTAAAAATATGGAATATGATTCCAATGGAAACATCCATCTTCAATAAATAAAAAATTCAAGTTCAGTAGGGTCATGCTTCAAAAGTTACAACAAATAACAAGTCCGTCATGCTATATGTGACATAATTTCCCATAAAACAAGTGTCATATTTTCCCTAAACCAAAGAGCCTATTTGGGTTGGTCACACAGAGGGCACTTTCAAGAGGAAAGCACTTCAAACAAGCTGCCACTTGTGATCCTCTACAAGAGAGAAACAGCCTCACTCTTCTTTGACAATGCCATCTCAAAACAAGTCCGAAGGCTTTAATTTCTGCTTTCCAGAGATTCTGGGGAAGTGCGTGGGAACACGTTCTTGTGGAGCTGTTTGTGAAGACACGATTTGTCTTGTTAATTTTGTCAACCTCACCAAGTGAACTGGTTTGCTCAAGTTTGCTCAATTCAATTCAAATCTCGCATCCATTTCTTTCCCATTGCCTCCACCCACCCCAAGGAGGAACACTAAGCAATAATTCGAAAATATAGAAGGAAACGGAGTCCAATGAGAATGAGATGTAGTAGCATGTTAATTGGACTCATCATTTCAAAGACTGAATTCCTTATCTCAAGTGTAATTGTGACGGGTGGTTTTAGGGATAGTGGCATTCTAAGATTTTCAAACATTCTAATCCTTATTATTTGAATCCATGTGTTGGATTCTGAATGCCAAGTGGGTCAGCAGGCATTGTTTGTGCGTGTGAGCGTGAGCGGTCAAATTGGTGGACAAGTTGCTGAGTTCTATGGCGTCACGGGGGAGAATCCAATTGTGGTAACTTAACATACAGTCCCTGTACCATGGGACTGCTGCAGAGCTTGTCAATTTGGATCTATCTCCACGAAAAGACACCATTGATACACCTTAGGTGTTCAAGTGCAGTAGGTGCAAATTAGTGTGGGCTTTATTGCAACAACTAATGTCAGGAATTCGATACCAGTGCTCTACCCTGGCATATTTATTGGTGCATTACTAAGATATGGGAGGCTGGGGTCTAGATGTATTGTATGCAACTATGCAAGGTTTCAGTTTACTAGTGCTGGTGCTTAAAATTCTACCTTTGTATTGCGGTGAATATCTAGTAGTAGAGTGGGATTATAGGCCAGTGTATGGCAGTGAGTTCCTCACCTCACTTCCAAATCGGTTGTAAGCTACGTTACAGCTTCCAAGGTGGTCAAAAGTGCAACACTAAATTATGTATATATGTTTCTGTGACCTCTCGTAATTGCAATGGTCCTCGATCAGAGTAGAGTGTAACTAATGTATTTAAGATTTGCTTCAAGAGGAGAGTCCTGACACTTCTGTTCATGAATTGCAACCACTTCCTGATCTATTCATTTTTCATTTTAAAAAATCTTTCTCAAACGCCGGGGTTGGAAGCCCTCCTACAAAGAGGAACAAAAGAGTGATCTGGGGTTTTGAATCAGGGTTTCTGTTCTCAATTTTTTCCTTAAGATAGCTGCGCAAGCGGTGTGACACCACTGAATGTTTTGGAGATGTTCCAGATTATGGCAGTTGTTGCCGGAGAGGACGGTCTCCCAAGTACTTTTATGAAGGCGAATTCACCATCGAAGGAATCAGGGTCAGTATTTTTTCAGAAGTTTTTCATCCTGCAACTGATTTTGGATGCAACGAGAAACCCTTGGATTCTGAATTCTTCGTAACCTCGTTTGGAAGAACTAATCCACGCAGGGTTTATTTCCCAATTTTCTTTGCAGGGTTTTGTCGAAGGTTTTATGAGGAACAAGTTGCGACCTTACTACAAGTCACAAGCTATTCCTGAACCGGTAATGCTTACTGTATACCCTTTTATGGTTGGCAATATTGAAGGTATTCTCCTGCGTATGTACAGTTCCATTACTTGAGTGTGGTAATCTCTGTGTGGTAGTTAGTACAGGTTCTGTTGCATTTTATTGTATGTTAATTTTTGTGAATGAGCCAGTGTTGAGTCGGAAATAGTACTGTTCAAGGGTATCTTAAAACTAGCCCTTGAGATATCCTTACCCTATCTTTGGGTATTTATACATACAACTTATCCTTGTCTTATATTATATCTATATTATACACGGCACAATATTGGAATGACCTCTACTTCAATTCTTGCATCAGTGAGTCTTGTTAATGACGTACCAGGCTTGGTGATTGCTATTTGGGAATTCTTCGTTTTTGCAACTGCGTGCAGTGCAGTGAGAGTACTGAAGACTTCCAGACAGCAGTTGGCACAAACTTTGAGGAAGTGGTGCTTGATGAGGCCAAAGATACCCTTCAATCTTGAGGTAAAGATGTGCAGCCAACATTTAATTACACAGTAAATACTTTTCAGCATTTTTTTTTCATACACCACTTCTTTAGAAGTTTCTCATTTCTGGAAATCGAGTGTCGAATACTGAATACCGGTAGTCTGCTTTTTGCAAGGTCGGAAATCTTTCAGTAGTGAAGGATGTTATTTGTTATTTTGATTCTTTTGGGAATCGGTTGAGTAAATTTCTGGTGGTGCTGTAATCTTGGCAGCTGTATTCCCCCTGGTGCCACCATTGCCAAGATCTGGAACCTGTGTATGAGAAGCTTGCCAGGGTTTTGAAAACCATTCCCTCGATTTCAATAGTCAAGATGGATGGAGTAGCTAACGAGCATCCTCAAGCAAAGGTGGGCTCTCGTGAGGCAGCAATAGCATGAGTTTATCAAACTTTTTCAAACTATGTTGAGATGCTTCTTCACTCTTAGTCTGCAATCGGCTGAGTTTCTTTGTTCCTGGATTTTGGACTTGTTTTGTTCGTCTTCAAGTCGATGGATTTCCGACTATCCTTTTGTACCCAGCCAACAGGAAGAGGTTTGAGCCAGTGAAGGCATTTTGAACCTTTTCTCGGCTTACCCCAAGAAACCCTTCTTGGACAATGCTTCAACATCACCACTTGGCTATTCCACAAGTTTACTTGGCCAATGGTGAAAATTTCAAGTTCTAATTACCCGTCTAATTATAAACCAGTCGCTTCATTTGGAGGGGCAAATTCCGGAGTCGACTGAGGATGCTCTAAATATTAAAAGCTAGAAGTTTATTTTGCGGGGCAAATTTCGGTGTTCAGTTTTCTTCAATAGTGAGCATGAGAGTCGTCAGAGCCACGTTTTGAATTTGAGATTCAGCACCACTCAGGTTTCAAACGTTTTCATTCCACAAATGACGTACTCTGACGCTCACTAAGCTTATGACAAAACAAACCCTGCCCCACATTATTTTTGGATTCGAACTTTGATGCAAGTTCCTTTGAGCTGACACCCAAAGGACGGATGACTGGTTGCGAATGCAGGTCAAGTTTGACGGTGAACAAAGTGTGAAGGGCTGCTACCGATTTCTGAAAAAGCATGTGACCATTCCATTGGAACTGACCAAACGGACTCCCACTTCGAAACATCCAAAGTTCAAGGATGAACTATAAATGAGCAACAGATGAACTTAGTTAGCCCCTGGCTAATGGTCAAGTCGCTGCCCCTCTTTTTTCAGCTGTCCGTTCTCAAATGTTGAGGTGGGGGTGAATGAAAAGAAAAATATTTTCAAGGAATATGAATCCAAAGACTACATAACTTAGTTTCCTCAAATTCTAAGTTGAACTCTACCTTGTGAAATTTTTTGAGGTGCTCACTCTCAATGTGAACTACAAGATTCTATGGATACATTCTATTTGATCCCCCTTGTGAATTTTTTTGAGGTACTCACTCTCACTGTAAAACTACAAGATCCTGTGGTTACGTTCTATCTGATCTTAGGAAAAAAATACTCAAAAATTGCTGAAGTTCTTGGTAGTTTGGGCCCATTTCGAAAGTACACCCCCCTTGGGTCATTAAGGATTAATTGTAGTGTGAAATTTCAATATATGTGAAAAGATGATTGACCTCCCTTTTGACAATTGGAGTCAAATGGATCACCATGTGCTAAGAAGGTTATGAAACCACAAGTGGCCATGATTTGAAACATGTTACAAAAAAAGTTGAGTATGAAGTCTTCAAGGTAATTCTTGAATTCATTCAAAAGTAGGGTGCTAAAGTTTTAAGGTGTTTTGAGTTTCAAAATTGCTTCAAAAATATTCTTCCCAAAATCAAGGCTAAAAACTTCAACTGCAAGAATTAAACTACAAGAATTTTTTATAAAGATAATTATACACAATTTTCTAAACTTCAATAATAGTTTTTTCTAGCCCTTCCCAAAGGTAAAGTTTTATTTGTCAAAATATTTGTTTGTGAAAAGCAAACACATCCTAGCATGAATCCTATAAATTGCACATTTTAGTCATTATAGATGTTCACTTGGAAAATGGATTGAGAATTCATGAAGAACTTTTAATAGAAAAATATCTTTTTTATTGGTCTTAAGTGGAATCTATTAAGTGAAAGGTGGTATATGATGAAAGAAAATTCTAAATTGTCAACAATCTTGAGAATTGAATATTGACAATTCCAAAGGTAAAAATGTGTTAGAAAGTAGTATGTATCCACTAATTGCCCATAAAATAAACTCTTCATAAATTTGATTTCATTGGTCCAACAAAATGGTTCAATTTTCTTCGTATAGGTGTAAATCTTTCTAATTTAGTAAAATTATTCTTCAAATAAACTTAAAATCTAACCATTAGGTTCGACATAGATTTTTTTTAAATCCTTACAGCTTTTGTGATACTTAAGGCCTACCAACTTCTTGAGAATAATGGTTGTTTAAATGGGTTGTCCCACTTTGATATTTTTTTTATATATGGACGTACTTGAGATTTATAATTTTAAAAACTATTTTGTATAGTATGCATGGAATTAATTCTTGAGAATATTGACCATTGAATTTTTAGAGTATAATAATTTTGGGTGATAAAACTAGGAAAAAAATACACCTTTGGAGGAAAAATGTTATTAGAAATGAATAATGTTTTTTTTCCTCCAAAAAAATTGGATTAGAATCTAAGGCATACGTAGCTTTTTAAATGTAAAATAGGAAAAAAGATAACTCTCGAATTCGTACACATTTTAAAACAAAAGTGAGTAAAAAAGCCAAAATTGACCTAATTAGATCCTACAAAATTATACATATAATTCAATGGTTGATATTATCAACATATCTTTTGTAACATCTTCAAAAACAATTCCAATGTTCATTTCACTCGATCAAATTTGCCCTCATACAAGAATGTATTTCCTAAATAAAATTTTCAATACTTCTCACAATAAAAATATGAAAACCCAAAATGCAACAAGTATGTCAACTTGTTATTCTACAAGACCCTATTATACAAAATTTTGAGATTTGTTTCACCTTACCGAGAATTTGCCATTGAAAATTTGAAGAGGGCACATTCTAATATTTTATCTTCTTAGGCCTTGAGTGGTTAACATGCTACATTTTTTAGGTGAAATATAGTTGTGCTTTTTATCCCATTTTTAAAATAAAAATTAATTGTAGAGAATAATTTCGAAAATCTATACTAACAAATGTTAGTGACGAAATACTTTGATCTCTAAAAGAGTCTACTAATCTATGATGAATAAATCATGAAAAGATTGTTTCAGGCTAGTTCTCGTTGCTAGAAACCAGCTAGTGTTGTCTATAAAAAAATCTAATATATATATATATATATATATATATATATATATATATATATATATATATATATATATATATATATATATATGTGAATATTTTTAGAAAATTAAAATATCAATTAAAAAAATTAATTCAAATTTTTAAATTTTATTTTTGTACTTGCACTACAAGGCTTTGAAAATCAGACATTTGCAGTCTTTTACAGGGTTCATATTTTTTGTAGTGCAACAAATTGTACTCTGAAATTGTTAACATTTGGGTTGTCATGAATTTTTAAATTATTCATAGGAAAAAACTTCAAAAAAATCTTTTGTATCTTCACCAAATCAATTTAAAGGCATTAAATCTTAGATAACATTAACTTTGCATGACAATTTTTTTATATTTTAAAATAACAAAATTGACATGTCTTTTTAATAACTCAAAGCTATAGAAGTATAAAAATATGGCATTTATTTTTAGAAATTAAAGCTTTTCATGATTGGATATAAAAATATTTTTAATGCAAAGTGTGTTTAACCTTTGAAGGCCTATCAATTTCTAGAAAACATTGGTTGGAAATGACTCAACCAACTTGAATTTTTAGCATATGGATGTCCTTTAATTTTAAATTATAAAAATAAGTTTAAAAATAAATATTAGTATATTAATATGCATGGAATTAATCGTGGAAAACATTGACAATTGGATCTTTTGATTACAACAATTTTGCATGAATTTTTCTTTTAAATTAAAATATTGACACATCTTCTGAAAATAATTGTAGAAAACAATGAAGAATATAATTTCTTTTAAATCAAAAATTGGTTTAAAATTTAGAGCAAATGTATTCTTTATAGATTTCAAAAAAGAAACAATATGTGTCTTTCAAATTACTGCATTGCACAATTTCAAATATAAGGATGTAAAATACCCAAAATTGAACCAATTGATTCTATTAAGTATTCAAAAATATGTGTATGTCATTTTTTTTTTTAAAAGATAATGTAATTGATGTATCTTCTACAGCATCCTTAATCCCGAAAGGACCATTGTTCCTTCGGGTTAGAAATGGGATTTCGGGCAGGTACCTACGGTGTTGCGTTGTATATGTATACATTATATGAAATCCATAATTGTGTGTCAAAGCAAAGGGTTTTTTTTTCATTAAAGTTTCAAGAGACATTTGGAGTGATGATCCTCTTGAACTTTAATTTTTTTTACCTCTGTTAGACAACTACTTAATCTTAGTTCTTATATTCTTATACTTAGAGATGTTTTGAAGCTTTATTTTGTTTGGTTAGAATTGTTAAAAATGAAAGGTGAAGCTTGTTTTACCTTTTGTTTAATTTTAAATGGATTAAAAGTCCACGTAGGGGATAAGGATAGAGTTATGGAGACAAAGGGACGGCCAATGGATGAAAGATAGTCCATGTGGCATTTTAGAGGCCAAAATCCACTTGCTTAGGTGGATGGCATGGAGGTTGAGGTGGCGGATGAGGTGGAGGCTCTTCTTCTTCCACCTCCAAGTTAGTTTAGGAGAACCGTGTGTTTAGAGGAGGATAACACTTTGTACATGGGGAGTTTGGCTATGAAATTTTGTGAGGATGTTCATCTTGTTTTGGTGATTCCGAAAACCTATCACTCTCTCAAATTGGAGTTTTTGTGTGAAAGTTATGCTTGATGGAGTGAGAGAAGGAAATTTGTCATGAAGTTCGAGGGCAGAATTTTCGAGGGCTCATATCTATCTGATTATGAAGTTTTTGCTTTTGAGATTTGTCATGGTTGTTTATTGAGTTGTTAGATTTTCAAAAAGTTGTCATTCTCTTAGTTTGGAGTTAGGATGCAAAAGTTATGGGCTTGAAGGTGAAGTAATGAAGAGCTGCCTTTTGAATTAGAGAGGGTGAACTTGGATCGACTATGAAAGTCGTACAGTATTTTAGTTTTGAGTGAAACTTTTAAATGTTGTATACATTCGTGTTAGCTTTCCAATAAGATATTATATGGTCAGTTTGGAGTTAGTATGTGAGAGTTATAGCCTTGGAAGTGAAGTAGTAGAGAGCTGCCTTTGAGTTGAAGAGAGTAAACTTTGACCGGCTATAAAAGTCGGACAGTATGAGGTTTTGAGTTGAAATTTGTATGTGTTATAGTGCTTTGCGTTAGCTTTCCAGAGAGATATCATACTCTCAATTTGAACTTTTGAAGAAGATTTGGCACTCATATTAGTGTCGGGTATACTTTTGGAGGACTTTGTGCGGTTTATGCACAACTTATACCACTTTGTATAAACATGTGATATTTTATTTGATCTTTATGGTTCATGATGGGGTTATATGAGCATGATTATGAGGCAAATTATGAGGTTTAATTATGGGTATATTTGATTAGTGGGATCTTCCGTATTTTGAGCCATTTCTAGTTGTAGCCAAGAACCCCACGTTTGCCCAAGGCAAGGCCTCTCTACCTGACAACGGGCTGAAATTTTGCCCTGATTTTTTTAAAACTTTTTTTGAAGATAGGAAAGTTGATAAGCTTTGTGGGAATATTATTATTTTTTAAATCGGTGCCTAGGAACAAAAGTTATGTCCAAATAAGCTCAAAACAAGGGACAAGGGGCAACAAAAAAAAAATTGAATTTTTTCCCTCATAGAATATATTTTTGTCTACATGGAAAGATTTTATCTATTCCATTTGGATTTGTTATGAGAAAGTTATGGACAATCTTGTTTTGGGGGCACTTCGAGCATTTTCTTAAAAACAACAACTTGTAGGATTCATTTCTGAATGCTATTTTTGCTATTTTTCAAAAAAGTAAATTCCACAAGGTTTAGTTTTTTTGCTACAACAATCTATCCATTGGAATTAGTGCATTTTAATTCCATTTAAAAGATATTAATATTTTAGATTTTCCTTCTATCTCATACCTACTTCTACTTAACAATTTATTTAAGTATGAAAATTAAGTCTTTTTGGATTTTTTGTTTTTCCCTAAACTCTCAACTCAATTCTTCACTATAAAGATTTAAAGCTCAAAACTCTATAGTGCAAAAAATTTAAGTTAAAAATGTTCGAAGTCGAAAAATCTAGTCCTGCAATGTGCTGAAAAACTTGTTTCTTTGACTTTAAACACAAATATCTTGCAATCCATGCGGTCAAAAATTTTGAAATTTTTTCCACACATTCTCATACTAATTAGGTGTAAGATCCTATAGTTAGATGTAGGGAAAAAAACAATTTTCAATTTTTTTTACTTTTGGCTACAGAAATGGCAGTTTTGAGTGTTTTTTGGCAGAAAAAAGGCCTTGGTCTTTTAGGGGTTAAAATTCTGGGATCATCCTAATGTTGAAGAATACATTATTTTACTCTAGATTGAGTGCACCAATTCAAACATTGTGGAGGAGATATTTAATCACTCCTTGATTGAGTGTACCAATTTGGGATGATTAACTTATAGGCAAAAAAACTATAGCTTTTTGGAAAGAGAAATTCCAAGAAGATAAATACTGATTTTTTACACACCTTGAAAAAATTGTATTGGAATATAAGGCAAATCTAGTATTTTTCAATTTAAAAAAATGAGAAATAAAAAACTATCTCAAATTTATATACATTTTCAAACAAAAGGAATAGAAAGTTAAAACTAACCAAATTGGATCCTACAAAAAAATTAAAAATTTATATATGCATTAATTTTTGAAATTTAACAATGAATATAATTAGCATATTCTTGGAACATCTTCAAATTTTTTGGAATTATTCTAATTATTTTTGTGTTCTTGATCGCACAGAATTGAACCTTGTATTTTTAAATTGCTAAACAAAAAATTTGAAACTATTTTCTCTAGACCCAATTTGTTTGTGCAAAGAAAATGTTTTTTCCCATCCCTATTATTCCTTTCGTTGTAAAAACATTATATTTGTTCCTTTTTTTCTATTAGAATACATTTTCTAAATAAGTTTTTAAATACTTTTAGAATCGAAATTTTGAAAATCAGAAAATGAAACAAGTATGTAAACTTGTTACTCTAGAAGATCCTAGTTTAAAAAATATTGAGATTTGTTTCATTCTACCAAGAATTTGCCATTGAAAATTTGAAGAGAACACATTGTGTCTTCTTGCTCCTTGAGGGGTTAAGCATTTAAAATGTAGGTGATAAATAATCTTTGTTTATTACTAAAACAATGAGAATGATCATGTATAGAGACCACAATAATGCAAAATAAAACATGATAATCATGTAGGTTAAGAAAATACAAAAATAAATAAATAAATCTACCCCTTCAATCTATACTCCAATTGCTCCCAATTCTCCCTTCTTCCTTTGCGCATGTGGAAAAAAGGAAATTATCAAGTGTACAAATGTGTAATGTATTTTTGAACTCTACACCCTAATTGGTATATGTATACACCATTGGCTAAATCTATGTTATAAATTAAGAGTGGAAACATCTCAATTGTTGTTTTTGAAGGCTAATATTGTTATATTCCACCTCATATTGAAAAAAGGTGCAACAATATAGAATGCCATGTGCCAAAAGCACACTTTACATTCATTGTACAGAATGTGAATACACATAGAGTAAACTTGCCATTCACCGCACACATCTAATAACCACACAACAATAGTTGCCAATTACCACACGCCAACCGCGCACCAACTGCACGATGCAACTACCAATTCACTTGGGATGGAAGCATAATTTTGTATCACCGTCCAATGACCGCACACCGTGCAGTTAAGGGGTGCAAGAAATTTTTAATTAGTTTTCAACTTCATCACCTTTTAATTGCAATAAAATTTGTATGAAGAAATCTTTTTGCATTTCGTTTGTTGAAGGTGAATCTA
The DNA here is from genome assembly GCA_947034895.1 of Rhytidiadelphus loreus. Classification (NCBI taxonomy): domain Eukaryota; kingdom Viridiplantae; phylum Streptophyta; class Bryopsida; order Hypnales; family Hylocomiaceae; genus Rhytidiadelphus; species Rhytidiadelphus loreus. Next base: position 45,639,272 of record OX344761.1, on the reverse strand, counting down.
ATCATGACATTTAATAATCACACCAAATTTCAAAACATATAAATCTCTATATTTATGTGGAAAAGGGTTTGAATTTTGTCCGTGCGGTGATTGGCAAGTTTACTATACATACAAAGAAAAGCACCTCATTGTGTGTGTTTTTGGCCAAAAAAAGGGCCAAAATAGTAGAAAAATGTGACTATTGGGAAGGAAGCTCCAGGAAGGGAGATTGACCCCATCCATCCGGTGGGGGCAATGGGGGCATGCTAACCATCCTTGGTCATGCTTATAGTTGTGCAACAAGCTGAATGGGCCGGGGTGAACTGACCCCTCACTTGTCCCCAAGGGAAAATGCTGAAATTTTTTATTTGCCACACAAGATAAAATTTTCAAATTTTGAATTCATGTTTGCAATTAGAGCTCCCAAATTAGCCAAGAGAGATATAGAAGATAAATTAATCAAGCACACAAAGGGGATTTTCTATTTTACATGCACCCCTGGATTGACTTAGGGGGACAAGTGGGGGGATCACCCCAACCGCCTAATGTGGGGACCTTTTTGCCACCACATTATACCCCTAGTAAAACACATGAACTCTTTATTTTCCACATATGATAACCCCTAAAGTCCCAAGGTCATTTTTCTGTCAAAAGCCACTCAAAACTGCCATTTCTACTGCGTTTGTCCAAAAAAAAAAAAAAATACTTTTTTTGGAACTAAGCCGTAGGATCTTGAACTTTATTTGTTTGAGATTATGTGGTAAAAATTTCATGAAGTTTGACCGTACAGATTGAGAGATATGAGCATTCAAAGTTGAAAAAACAGATTTCTTTGAACACTAGACTGCAATTTTAGATGACTTTGATTGCTATTTGTGGAAAAAATGTGGACTATAGAATTTGAATTTAAAATTTATTGTGTTGGAGAATTGAGTTGAGAGTCTAGGAAAAGAATTTCAAAAAATAACAACTTGATTTTCATACTTCAAAAAATTGTCAAGTAGAAGTAGGTCGAAGATTGAAAGAAAAACTAAATTGTTAATAGCTCTTAGATGGGATTGAAATACAATAATCCCAAAGGTGAGATTGTTCTAGCAAGCAAACTCAACCTTTTCAAAAAAAAAAGATTTGAAAAGATTTGATAATTGCATTTTGAAATGAATTCTATAAGTTATATTTTCAAAAAGATGCTTAGATTGGCCAAAAAATAAGATTGTTGATAACTTTTACATCATTAATCAAAGCTTCAAACGTAGACAAAAACATAATCTTTGAGAGATTTTTTTTTTTTTTAATTATTTTGAATTTTTGCAATATTTTTTGTGCTGCCCGCCAAGTTCAGTTCTAGGCTTTTTGTGGTATAACTTTTGCTTCCTTGCACCAATTGAAATAAAAATTATATTCCCACATAGCTTATCAAATTTTCTATCATCCAAAAAAGTTTCAAAAAATTAGGGTAAAATTGCAGCCCATAGGAACCTACCTGAATTCCAAATTGTCCCCCGAGGGGACAATGGGACTTTAGGGGATAAAATTTGCAAATATTGAGTTCACATTTGCAATCAGAGGCCCTAAATTCAGATTGGGGTGAATTGACCCCTTGCTCATCCCCTCAAAGTCCAGGGGTGCAGGTAAAATATAAGACCCCCTATTTTGTGATTGATTAATTTATCTTCTACACCTCTTCTAGATAATTTGGGGCCTCCAATTGCAAATGTGAATTCAAAATTTGCAAATTTTATCATGTGTGGCAAATAAAAAATATCAGCATTTTTTCTCGGGGATGAGCGAGGGGGTCAATTCACCCCGGCCCAAATTAGATAGGAGAGGTTGTAGAAAATAGGTTAACCCTTAAAGGACAAACATGTGACTTGGAAATCATCCCTTTTCATTACTGTGTGAATCATTGGCTTAACCTTTAAATTCCTTGACTATGTTTTCATCAAAAACGCTCATAAATTGCCATTTCTAGTACAAGCACCAAATTTTGAAAAAAAAAACATTTTTGGACACATGTAACTATTGGATCTTGTAGTCTGCTGACTTGAAAACACATGGAAAAAATTTCAGAAATTTTTACCACGTAGATTGCTAGATATGAGCTTTCGATTTCACAAAAATCCTTTTGGGGGGCCCTACGAAAAAACGGCAGCTGCACTTCACAAGCTTACATTTGTATGAAAATGTCCCAATTAGTGATGCTTCTTTGGATTCATTCTTCAAGGCAAGTTGGCTATATGTTTGAAATTTTTTGAATCATTTAGAATTGTACAACATATAGAAAAAAAATAGTAAATAGAAAGAGAAAATATGAAATTGTTAAAAATTTAGTTATTGAATTGAAAAATGCCAACCCCAATGGTTGCAATGTTGTAATAAACAATCTACATCCCATGATTTTATTTTTTTCAAAAAATATTGAAAATTGAGTAGAATAAAGAACTTCAAAGTTTATTTTAGACTCGGGGTGTGCACACAATATGTTCTTTGGATTATGTGCGAACAAAATCTTTGACCTATCTTCTATGGTAAAAAGTTATCTTAAAAGTTGGAAAAATTATAGTATGTTATATTATGTTGGAAGTTTATATTGTGAATTTTTGAAAATTTTCTTTATCTGAAATAATTACTTACAAATTTTGTAAGAAAATAAATACATTGTATAGTTGGAAAAAAATTTCGACCCCCTATTTTATATGGTAAATAATATTTTTTAAATAATATTTAAATTGCCAATAAATGAAGGTTTGATTAAAGTTTATGCATACCAAAGTTGGATAAAATTGTCATTCAAATGCAATCTTGATAAATATTTGAAGTGAAAATACAACCATTTTAGTGCAATCTTCAATTGTGCATTTGAATATCTTGTTGAATTCAATTGAATTCAATTTTTTTTCATATAAAAGATATATTGATTATGTAACAACACCCAAAAATTTGGAGCTAAGTCAAAGTTTATTAAAAAGTAAATAGGGATAGAAAATTTACTTGTTCGCACGTGATGTCTAAAGAATACATTGAGTGTACCCTCGAGATTTTAGAGTAGAGAATACATAACTGCCTGCAAACTAAAACTCATTGCTTTTGACTCATTGATCAAAATGGAGTGATTCATACTTTTCACATATATATAACTCTAGAAAATCAATTTCAAATTTTTGTTTAAAATAAAAGTGATTTTTTCTAATCTGCCCAGATTGCCCATTTATGAAAAAATATAAAGACATTAGGCCATAACTTTTGATTCATATTTCCAAATATCATGAAATATATAATGTATATGAAAGATACTCCTCGTCCCAACCTTCTATTAGAATTTCAACCTAAAAAATATGCAGATTTACAACAACAAGTATTTGCCAAAATTTCTAGTTGCCAAAAATTGCATGCTAGTCCTTCAGGGGTTAAAAAATCACAAAAGCACTTATTAGAATTTAAACAATTGTAGTACACCTTCCCTTTTTACAACAAAATTTTAAGAATGAATAGTTGCACCTGTGTCCCACCAGAAGAATTCCCTATCATCCACTTGACACCAAACATCCGTGTCAACGTGTAAGGGTCAAGCAAGCCCAAAACAATGTTTATTTTGTTTTTTTGTTGTTACATTCACCCACAAGTTGAACTACACATTCGGCTTGTTACACAAGTAAGGTAGAATTGCCCATTACCATACAAATTTGCTATCTAGGTACTTTAGAGAAGTCATTTCTGAGTTCACATTTTTGAGAGATTGAAAAGTTTGAGAGAAGTCATTTGCAAGAAGAATGAAGACATTCTGACAAGAAGTGAATTTTCTATGATTTTTCAAAGGTGAAATGTTAAAGCATGAGTAGACCCTTGTTAAAGTATAGGCAAACATGTTCTCCTCTTATTGGTCACCGTTCCTTTTTAATCCTAGAAGGACACGGGGGTGCCCCTGAAAATCATGCATTGTGTACCCGTGAGAGTCATTGGAATAAAAAAATCCAAAAATACTCATTGGAAGTCAAGCTACTATAGATGTTCTCCACTTTCCACAAAAAATTCCAAGGATGAATAGTTGTAGTTCTGTCCTATATTGGAGAATTCCTATGTCCTTCCTGGGTTAAAAAGAAAGAAAGTATGGGCAAACCTTTGTTGAAATGTGGGTTGATATGTCTACTTTTTAAAGGCCAGGGAGAACTGACCCCCTCGCTCAGCCCTGCAGGCAAACCCTGGAATTATTTATTTTCCGCACATGATTTTTTTTGCAAATTTTGAATTCATTTCTGCAATCAGAGACCCCAAATTAGCTAGGTGAGGTCAAGAGTATACCCTAGAATGGCCCAAAATAGGGGTCTGTTTTTTTACTTGCACCCTTGGTAAGGCCGAGCGAGGGGGTCAATCCACCCTGATCCTTTTTAAATGCACTGCCATTATGATTAAAGGTTGGTAAGATTATAATGGATGGGTAGTTGAGAGCATCGCCACCCCTGCCCCGTACATGGGGACGGGACGGCCAAAACGTAGCCCGGTCTCCAAATCTCCCCCACCGTGACGCTGGCAGAGCCCGTTTGGCAACCGGGCGCAGCAGAATTTCCGAATTTCACCTCAGGACAGCATGCACGGGGAAAGTAGAACTGCGCCCGGAACGAGCAACTTTTGGGTCTTTTTTTAACCGTCCATGCTGAAATTCGTGGGTCTCTGCAGCCGTGGCCGAAAGATTCGCCGGATTTAGACTCACTGTCTGTCTGAACAGTGGGGTAGTTCGTGGCAACTGTGTCCGCAAAAATATTTCGGCACGCCACCGTGGGTTTGCCGTGGGGGATTGGCCGTCCCACGGTGGCGATGCTCTGATGCATATGGGACGATTCCTACTGTAGGTGTCGGAATTGGGTGGATGACGATAATGGACAGTTCTACCGTAGAACAGCAAGCGCCATCCGTTGACCTTCCAGCCTGTCAGATCAGATCAATACTGTAATTTATTCACATATGGTAACTTACAACGAGACAAACCGACCTCGATTCCAACAACGAGTCCTTATTTCTACACTAACATGATTATTACTAATATACTAGTTATTTTACTATTATACTATTATTAGTGAAAGTTCAGTATATGGTACTGATGATATGGGATTAAGGTAAGCTTAGTATGCTCTAAAAGCCACCATTTAAGGACTGGTCTGCCTTTTTCATAGGTTTCATAGGCTTCCGTGGATAAAATTATTTTTAGATTATTTTTCAGAAAAATAAAAATAGATGTGAAACCTAACACAAGTAGTTTTGTATTTTTTTCAAGTATTTTTAAATTACTTATAATTTTTTGAAAGACTTGGGGGTATAGGCACCTATTTATAGGTCTCTGAAATTTTTTTCACTTGCAACTTCTAAAGAGACGTGGAGAAATCAAAGACAATGATGGACTCTTGCAATAGAAAAATAAATTTTCCTCCATACATTCAATTGCTAAAGTGGTCCCTTTCTTTCTTTCTTTCTTTCTTTTGAACAAATGAGGGGACCCATTGCATTGACCCCTAAAGGACCATTGTCCCTTTGGGGGACAAATGTGTTTTCGGGAAGGTACCTATGGGCTGAAATTTTCTCCTAATTTTTTGAATTTTTTTTTGGAGGTAGAAAAGTTGATTAGCTTTGTGGGAATATAATTTTTTTCAAAATCGGTGCCCGGGAACAATAGTTATGACCAAATAAGCTCAAACGAGGGGACGGCGGGCAGGTCGGGCAGCCAAAAGAAATGGACAAAAATTTGAATTTTCTTTTTAATATTATTTTTTCTCATAGATTATATTTTTGTCTATCTGGAAAGCTTTGATTCATTTCATTTGGATATGTTATGAGAAAGTTATGGACATTCTTGTTTTTTGGGCAATTAGAGCATCTTCTTGAAAAAATAACTTGTAGGATTCATTTCTGAATGCAATTTTTCCAATTTTCCAATTTTTTTTTTTTGCATGGTCCGATTTACTTGCTAGAACAATCTCACCATTGGGATTAGTGCATTTTAATTCCATCTAAAATATATGAATATTTTAGATTTTCCTTCTATCTCATACCTACTTCTACTGAACAATTTTTTTAAGAATGATAATTTTTTTTTTTGAATTTTTTTTTCTTACCTAGACTCTCAACTCAATTATCCACTATAAAGATTTAAAGCTCAAAACTCTGTAGTGCAAAAATTTTAAGTTAAAAATGTTCAAAGGCAAAAAATCTAGTCCCGCAATGTGCTGAAAAACTTGTTTTTTCCACTTTAAACGCTGATATCTTGCAATCTGAGTGGTCAGAAATTCTGAAATTTTTTCCACACACTCTCATACTAGTTAGGTGTAAGATCCTATGGTTAGATATGAAAAAAAAAAAAAAAAAAAAAAAAAAAAAAAAAAAAAAAAAAAAAAAAAAAAATTAATTAATTAATTTTTTTTACTCCTTGCTATAGGTGTGGCAGTTTTGAGTGTTTTCTGGCAGAAAAAAGGCCTTGGTCCTTTAGGGGTTAAAAAAAAAGTGGTTCCTTTCAAGGATCACCTGATGTCCCCATCTCCATTCTCCACCTAGAAATAATGGCGGTTTGAAGAAGATGGGCCCTTTTGAGCAAGTTGCACGCACTGCACAGCACAGTACTGCAGAAGGTTGGAGCTTTATCATCCTCAGTGTGCAGAGTTCAACTTCTTCATCTCCCAGTGCAAGCCTACCAACAAATATAAAGCAGTGTGAGTTAGTTGCGTTCGATCTATCCTCACGTTGTTGAATTCGAAGTCCCGACAAGTTTGATCTCCTCATCCTTTGCTTCTTCTGCTGTACCGTTGCACATGCATCCGGGTCCTCAGTTTTAATCTCTCCCTAGTGGTCAGTCCATGTCCGTGTGCTTTCATGAAATGTTTGGAGAGGACGCACCCATTTTGAGGTGACGCTGGGATTGGGAGGTGTTGTCGATGTACGTGCCGTGCTTGCGCTCCTTAAAGAAATACTTGCATCACCGCGGTAGGACTATGTGTATTCTGCAGCCATGATTGTTTGATTTCTTTGAAGCAGATCGATCGAGTTTTTGTCATGAGGTCGGCGCGCATTCTGACTGGTGAATGTTCTCTTCAGGAGGTTCTACGAGCTGTATTCTGGTCCGAAGCATGCTAGCATGAGTGCAGGCACGTGGAGCGTCTTATTTCTTGTAAATGGCCCAGAACAGTCACATCACCGATCCAGTGTTCCCGGTGCAGGTAAGAATGACTGCCTGCTACGTACTTTGAAATTTCCCGTGCCGCAACTCTGCTGCAACTGCGCGTATTCCAGGCTGAAGTACCCATGAACCACAGGATTATTGAGCGTGTCCCGCAGTAGTGGTATATATGATACTATACAGATGTTGCAGTATGTTGGGGTTTAGTAGCGGTGACCTAATTTGCAAGAGCCTGAGATGACAACACTCCCTATCCCACGCACTCATGGATTGGGATGCTAGCTCTAAGGCTATCAACTCTAATGAACGTACGCGGTGTACGTTCTGCTGTACTGTCCAGTGTAGTCCAGACACAATGCAACTTGCGGTCTGAATTTCCTTTAGCTTAGGTTCTGAAATTCAGAATAATTGAGCCATGTGCAGAAACTCCAGCTAGCTTGCTAGTACCAAAACCCCACCTTGCGTGCCCGCCGTGTGGGTACTGTACGAAGGTTGGAGTTTCATCATTCTCGATCTATGTGCAAAGCTCATCTTCTTCATCTCCCAGTGCAAGCCTACCAATCAAGCAGTGTGAGTTGCGATCTATCATCACGTTGTAGAAGTCCTGATCGATTGGTTTATTTGCTCTCTACATTCTTTGCTTCTTCTGCCGTTACATTCCACGTACACCCGGGTCCTCAGTTTAATCTCTACCTAGTGGTCAGTCCATGTTGGTGTGGTGTGCTTTCATGAGATGTTGGGAGAGGACGGACCCATTTTGAGGTGACGCTGGACTGGAGGGGTTGTCCATGTACTTGCCGTGCTTGCGCTCCTTGAAGAAATACTTGCAGCACAGACTTTATTCACGCCTCCGGTAGGTATATATGTACACTCTGCATCCATGATCGTTTGGTTTCTTCGAAGCAGATCGATCGAGTTTCTGTCGGCACTCGGAACCGGCGAACGCTCCGCAGGTTCTTCATATTCTATCTTTTGGTCCGAGGCTTACCAGCTTGAGCACGGCCTTCTGGAGCGTCTTATTTATATTTTATATTGTGGCTGGGCCATTTACAAGAAGTCATGGGATCCGACGACACCCAAGTCAGCGATCCAGTGCTCGCGGTGCAGGTAAGAATGACTGCCCGCTACTTTGAGCTTTCCCATGCTGCAACTCTGTTGCAATTAATATTGTGCGTATTCCGGGCTGAAGTGCCCATGCAATACGAGATTATTGAGCGTGTCCCGACAACATATAGTGGTATACATGATACTATACATATGTTCCAGTATGTTGGGGTTTAGTCATGGTGACGACCTTTGCAGGAGACTGAGATGACAACACTCACAACAGTGACATACTTGTTGGTAGTACATATTAAGATCGTGCTTCTGGGGATATGCATGGTTGCTGAGTGAAGCATTGACGACTTCCTTCGTTTTGGCAGGAGCCTGAGAGCACTTCAGCTGTGAAGACGCCGCCCTCAGACGGTAGCGGCGGAGCTGACGGGAGTCGAGTATCTCGTCCGTCTGCACGCAGGCACCAGGATCAAATGCAGAATTTGAAGGGTAAATGTGAAGTCATGGATGTGCCCATGGGACCCGACGACAATCTCATCGACATAACGAAAGCCTCAGATAAGGTAAGCATGGGTACATGTACTGCCACCAACCACAAACCTTCCCGTCCCACTACTCTGTGCCATTGTGCACTTCAGAACTTCCGGGATTGTGTGCCCATGAATCACAGGATCTTATGTACAGCTGTATGTCCCGACACTAGTGCTATATGTGATGCACATGTTGGGATTTCTTCGCGGTGCCCTCCTTTGCAGGAATCCGAGAGTGATGTATTTGTTGACAGTGCATGCGTATTTAGATCGTATTTGTTGGTGTTGGCACGGTTGTTGAGTGAATCGTGGACGACTGTCTTCGCTTCGCAGGAGTCGGAGAGCGCTTCAGTTGCGTCGATGAGGTCCGTGCCTGCAGCTCCGATGCCCTCCGACAGTAGCAGCCGAGGCGATGGGAGTGGAGCACCTTGTCCATGGTCACTGATGCAGGAGGAACAAGTGCAAAATTTGAAGAATAATTGCAAACACGCTTTTGGCTGCGGGTACGCTTCAGGGAGATGGGCAGATATCCAATGGTCAGATACCCAATGGGCAGATATCCAGCGGTCTCCATGGTTTGCACGAGTTGTGGCGACACTGAGAGTTGATCCTTGTTTAGAAACCTTCGAATTAGAAATTGAGGAAGGGCCTTTTCGTTTGGAGGGGGTGTGTCTCTTGCACCTGGCAGTATTAATGGGAGATCCTCAGATGGTGCAAAAGATCTTGGAGACTTGCTTAGAATTAATCGAAGTCCATATTGAATCCCACAGCCCAATGTGGGAAGAATATTCGACTCTTGACTTGGCCATTGTGTGTGGGGAGAGTGAGATTGTGGATGCCCTTCTCGAAAAGAATGCGAAGGTCAATACAGGCTATATAGGTTCACTTCAATTGGCAGTGTGGTATGCACGTGTAGAGCGAACGGAAAATACTTCCAAAATCATTCAATCGCTTGTACGCAAGGGCATCGATGTAGAAGGCAAGGGCATCGATATAAAAGCCAAGGATCGTTGGGGATATTCAGCCTTCTATCTAGCAGTTGTAAGTGGAATCACAAACATTGTCAATGAGCTTTTGGAAAATTGGAAAGACAAGATATAACTCAATGAGGCATGTAGAGGAGGCCGATCACCAATCCAAATTGCACATGAAGAAGGCTTCAAAGACATTGAAAGTGCGCTCATGAAATGTGATGATGTGAGAAGGTTCATCGAGGAAGCATATAGAGATCGGCAAGCCTATGTTGATGCTGCCAATGCCATTCTTGTGGGTGCCGCACTCATTGTCAGTGTCACATTTGCCTCATGGTTACAACCCCCATTGAACTACACTACATCGTATCATGGCAATTCCATAGAATATGTGGATGTTGAACACAACTTTGCTCTAGGATGCTTTTGGGTGTTTAACACCCTTTCCTTCTATTTTGCAATTGGCACAGTTGTCTTTGGGGCTCATAGTGTATTGCCAAGGAGGCAATTGTTTATCACGGAAAATGTAAAGAAGTTATCCCAAAATCTCTTACTAACATCTATCTTCTTAGCATTTTCAGTACTTTTTGTAATAGTAGCATTTGGAATTGCAGGCTTTATTGTATTGATACCTATTTTGAGGTATCAGTGGTACATGATAGCTCCTACGATCTTGGGGGGACTAGTGTGTGTTGGTAGTATAGGATATTTATTCAAAAGTCTATGGGAGAATAGGCCATGGAATAGTAGAAATAGGAAAAGTAATTCAACTGAGTTGCATTATATGGAGGTAGATTATTATTGGAGGTAGATTATTATTGGAGGTAGATTATTATTGGAGGTATTAGATATCAATTTTTTTCAATCAATCTATAAAATGAACTAGAATTTAGTAATATCTTTTGATCTCATAAATTTCATTCTAAAGTGCCAAAGATTGAAGGAGTCAAATAGATGACCAAGAATCCTTCCAAGTATGAGAAAACTACAATTGCTAATCTTTGGAATTTGATATCTAAAATTGTATGATTTTCATTTTTGGACACTTTACTATTGTGTAAAAATTCAAACTCCACACGATTTATTTTTATAGATCTTTTTTCATTCTATATGTATTTTTTGGAGCATCTCTTAGGCCTAAATTTTTTGAAGATAAATTTTGATATTGTATTTAGTTTTATTTTGTAAAGAAAAAACTCAATAGTATTGCTTTGACCACCTCCATTGGGCGCAAATGTTAATTTTGTTAAATTCAAAAGATTTATGGCATTATTAGTTTTCATGATCAAAGTTTGAATCTTATTTGTTAGCAATCTTTGAAGCTTGAAATCATGCCAATTTTAGGAAATTGAAAATCACAAGATCAAATATTGTTATTTGCAATGACACAATCTATAAAATGTATGTCCTTGATTTTTCACTACTACACATAGTGGTAGATTTGGAATATTTTCATTTGTGTGAATCTTTTGATCTTGAAATTTGGCACACATCTTATCAACATAGAGATCATCCCATAACAATTGTGGACTTTGACACTATCTCAAAGGTTGAAAATTTGTTTATTTACCATTAAATTTTCAGCATGAGATCAATAACATATATGCAAAATTTCAAGATCAAAAGATTCATACAAATGAAAATATTCCAAATCCACCAACATGTATTTCCTCCATCAATATGCAACCTTTACTCACTCAATCAACCAAACTTCATTGACTCAAACATTTATCACCTAGCCTGCACTCACTTACTCATCACCAGCCCTTTTATTTTACTTTTTAACAAAGTGCCAAGATGGCGATCACTTACAATTTGGTGAAGCATTGAATTCCTACATTTATCCATCTTTTGGACAAAAAAACACTTTTCAATCATATTCAAACACTTTTTCATCCAAATTTAGCAATTTCATTCATATTCTAAATAGAAATGGAAAATTTCTTGGCAAAAAAAGAATCCTTTTATTTGGCAAAAAGTAGGCATTTATTTTGAAATGGTGCAATCTAGCCCCATGGTACTGGGAAAAACAAAGATTGGTCATCACCTAGGCCTAACTTGTGTTCAAAGCCCTTCCTTCTTCCACTTAAATAAACATTCACTCATCACTTACCATTGCCCTTCAGTTCATCACATCCCAATGACTATAATACTAAACTCAAAATGCAAGCATTAATATTTACAGGAAGAAAGTTTCTTCATGCATATATGGTTCACAATTTTTTAACAAGTGGAGTCTCTAAGATGAAACAAGTGCACACTTCTAAATTCAAATGTCAATGATTTTTTTGGAGAAGCTCCTTTATTTAAGGATTGTGTTAGGTGGATGAGTTAATTGAAAAAGCATGAAGTGTTCAAGTTACTTCCACATTTTCAATATGTCCTTAAAACAGCTCTCATAACTACACATGTTGGTAGATTTAGAATATTTTTATTTGTCTAGGTTTTTTGACTTTGAGATTTGGCACACTTATTATCAACATAGAGATGATCTCATGCCCAAATTTTCATGGTAAATAAACTATTTTTCAGCCCTCCGGAGAGAGTTGAAGTTGGTAGTAGTGAAATTGTTTCTCACAACTACACTTGAATACACATGTTGGTAGATTTGAAATATCTCCATTTGTGTCAATCTTTTGATCTTGAAATTTGGCAAACATTTTATCAACGTAGAGATGATCACATGATAAAAATTTCATGGAAAAAAAACAATTTTTCAGCCCTCGAGAGTGTGTCAAAGTTGGCAGCAATTAAATATGTTTCCTTCGGACTGCAAAAACACCATTTTAAGTTGTATCCTAGTGTACAGTCAAGTCCAGCTCATTTATGAATTGCCCATTGGAGGCTTTCAAATTTTTGTATTCAATGTGTAGTGTAATTGGTAGATTTTGGTAGATATAATTATCATTGCATCCTTATGCAATTGCACTCAAGTCTACCAAATTTGAGCTTCAACAAACCAAGAGATCGTTTTTGGTGAATTTTTATATTCAATTTTCATGGTTTTACAAGATATTTTATTGCAAGAAATTGGTGTTGAATTTTTTAAGTTTGATTATGGGTATATGTAGAGAACATCCATACGCACAACTTTTCCTAGGTAAGTTTCTTCAAAGAAGTTTGACAATTCCTTCTATAGAGTTTTAAGTGTTAGGATGACAATGTCCAAATGTTGTAAAATAGATATTTCTTTATTATAATTAGATTTTTCTATTTGTCAATTGTGTGGTAACTAATTTGGTACATTTGAGCATGGTGGTACAATTTGTTTTCCAAAATCTAATTCAAAATATAGAGATATCTATTTCACATAGTTTGGTCATATGATGCCTCAATTGAGCCCTTATTGAGAGTTTATATTTTTGTTACTTAATGGGGTGTTTTTTAATATGAAAGATGTGCGTATCAATGTTAACTACATATCCATGCAATCAAATTTAAAAAATTCATCACCAATTGTATTCTATAAAATATTCTGTAAAACCATGAAAAATGACTTCAAAAATTCACCAAAAATGAAAATTTTATTTTTTTAAGCTGAAATTTGGTAGGCTTGAGTGGGATTGTCTGAGAATTGAGTGTAAATAATACAAGAAGAAAAATTCCAATTCTCTTCTATACTATACAAGAAAATGCACACAGTAGAAATGGGCAATTCGTAAATGAGTTGGACCTGACTGTACAATAAAGATTGGATGAATAAATTTCTTTCACTCCTTAGATTGAGATTTTTGCATCAAATAAAGTTCTTTCTTTCACAATCTTAAGCTGAATTATGAAATTATAGTTACAATGTCAATCTTGGAACGTAGAAAATAATTTAGGTTAAATTGCATAAGGCATGCCTTACTTAAAGAACTTTACACCAAAGAAATTTTGATCTAGACATGAATGCCTAATTCCTGTAAAAACGATACATGAACTCACCTTGCCATTTATAAGTTCAAAACAAATCATTCTAAAAAATTGACTTTCATAAGAGGCTACCCAAATGTCCAAATATTTCCTAATCACATTATCTACAAATCAAAATCTCAATTTTTGAACAACAAGTCACCAATTTCTATTTTTTATAATTCATATGTTATAGAAACTATAACTCAACCATCATATAAAATACAAAATATTGAAATAGATTAAAAATATGATAAAACAATCTACATAAGGATGCATGATGGAATGTGTAACTCATTGGGTCTAAATGCATTGCAAGCATAAATTTGAGATTTTCACAAATTTGAGATTTTCAAAAAATCATAGACAAATAGAGAAAACTAATGTTTTGTTTTGCAATGTTGTTATTATGTCATAGCAGCACTTGGAATGATTTTAGGCTAACCAATCATTTTTCAAATCTCTGTCCTTTTCTTTTTCAAACAAAAAATTCCTCATCACCAAATACTTCATAAAATTAAGATTTGTATTTAATGTACTTTTTCTTTAGAGACATTACATGCCCCAATGTAGAAGTGCTGTATGAATTTCATGATAATGAAGCTTGTAGTCTTCGATATAGAATTTTGAGCTCTAAATATTTAAATTTTTTATCAAAACATATAGAAACAAAAAATTCTAAAATATTTAAATCTTTTTGATCTTTTTTTAGATTTTAAATTAAATCATTATCCACTATAAGTATAATTTAATTTACTTTTTGAAGTTTTACACAAAATATTTTTTTGAATCTGCTTGAAACTGATAATCATTACATGAGAGTATTAATAAATTTTTCAATTTCAAATTTAATACGTTTGTTTTTTACTATTAAACTTTGCATACAATTTTTCACAAGCATATTAAAATAGGAGTCTTGAAATTCAAAATATTTAAGACAAATCAATTTTGATGAACTAAGATTTATTTTTATGGTTGTTATATAATTGATGTATACACATGCTTTATTGCATTTTGTAATTTTCTTTTAAGGCTTGTGTGTAAGATTCAATTTAAAACTAGTGCTCTTAACAAATTTTAGAATAGAGTTATTTTAAAAGTCTTGATAGTCATTCTCTTTAATCCTAGTTTGCTTTTAATTCTAAATTCCATTTGGATTTTTATTTAATTTGAATTATTTTTAGAACAACAAGGCACAATTGCAAAGATGGGACCTAAGTCAATTTAGGAAGAAGGCAAACCAATGTGATTTTAGATGGCATGCAAACATGTATTGCTTTTGTTCCAAAAAAAACACCGAAGTTGATGAAAACATCAAATGTCATATGGAATTTGAAGCAAACTAGGAAACAAAGAGAGGGTGATTTTTTACAAGTTCATGGATAACTCTAACATGCACAAAGTGCACTAGTTGTTTTTTCTAGAATCCTTGACCAATCTTGAAGTGGTACCCTGCATTCACCCAAGAAAGGTAGCTATAAAGTGAAAGATGGAAAGATAGCTATAAAGTACAAGATGGAATGATAGCTATAAAGTACAAGATGGAAAGATAGTTATAAAGTACAAGATGGAAAGATAGCTATAAAGTACAAGATGGAGAGAAACTGAGTTTAGATTCCATGAATTTTCTTTTAAATTCCTTTTAAATTTTGAGAATTTTGTCCATAACTTTTGATTTGAAGCCTTAAACCTCAAATGGACTTTTGGAGATGAAATTTAGATTGATTTAACAACTTTTCTTAGTGAAAAGTCTTTTGAAAAATGTTATTTTACTATGTCAAAATGAGGTTTGAATTTCTACATTGAACACAATTATTGTGTTTTTACAATGAGCGGTCAAGCTCTCATCTTCAAATTGTTCCATATATACCCTTTGAGGATTCATGATGGACAATGAATTTCATTATAAAAATGACCTCTCCACCCATTGTTTAGTGGACATGTGTTGACATCAAGTTGTATTGGTAAATATTCCAAAATTTTGACTTCTTTACAATTAATTGTCCATGTATTAGAGGAATGCCACGGACATTGTACAATATCTTGTTGAAGACAAGGCAATTGCCACATGAAGCTTTGCAAATGTCCACTACATATTTACATTTTATGTGTCAGTTTTTAATTGCAATACACTAGTTGTAATTGCACTTTTGGAATCTTGTAAAGACAAGATTTGAATAAATGAAATATACAAGGCAAAATTTGAACCTCCCATACAAATTGCATAAGAGACAAGGGGGAGATTGTTTCAAAGATATTGAGAGAGCACTTATAGAATGCAATCCCTTGAAAGGCTACATGGAGAAGTTGTTCAAAGATCATTAAGCCTACATGGATGCAACCAATGCCATTCTTGTAGTTGTGACACTCATTGCTATTATCGCCTTTGCTTTATAGTTGTAGTTGCTTTACGTTGAATTATACATTCTATTATTGAGAAGGATATTCATTAGATGGGATTCAACCATCGGGGAGGGCTATGAGTTCCCCAGCTGAAACCTAGTCGAAATCCGCCAATACCCGCCGTTCCCCGCCTGTGCTGACCTGGCCAAGCGACTGCCAGGTCAGAGTTTTTGAAAAATAAAAATAAAAAACAAAAGATTTAACTTTGTTTTTCATTTTAAAGACTTAAAAAAAATGCCAGCGCATTCGATGGGGGTCCCGGGGAATGGGGCTAGGAACGACGCTGAAACGGCCCTCCAGCCCCTTGGAATCCCATTTAATGCCATGACTTTGCCTCAATTCTTTCAACTTCCAACATAAAACATGTGGATGTTGAGCACAACATTGCACTTGTGCATTTTGGATATTCAATGCTCTTTCCTTCTACTTTGACATTGAAACGCTTGTTTTGTAGCCTTCAAATTGTGTTACCAAAGAGACATTTATTTATCGAGAGAATTATGGAGAAGCTTTGTATGAATCTCTTTGGTGACTTCGATCCTCTTTGTGTGTTTTGTGTTGTTTGTGATAATAGAATTTGTAATAGCTAAAAATATTATCTTGACACTACTAGTCAAGTACCAATTGTATATGATAGTTCTATCAATAGTTGGAAGGATGGTGAGTATAATTAGTTTAAGGTATTTAATCAAAAGTATGATGGAAAAATATTTAGGCAAAGGGAAAGACACATCTACAATTGAAAAGAGATGTGATGGTCTTTTAGAATTGTAAAATCTTTGAGGCTCTTTGATTTTTCATGTCAAAATTGTATTGGAACAACCTTTCTTAAAATAATGCAATATTCATCTTTATTATTTAGGTAGATTCAACCATGAGGTCTTTATATCAAACTATTGAAGGAAGAACTCACAAATCTTCTTTTTTGAAATTGCAAGATTGTAATGATCAATTTTCAAAGTCTTTCTACATTTGTTAGAGGTGATCTTCCATCTTTCCGGTTTTTTTATTAAAATTATCTTAATAGAATTACATGTATTCACAATTTGACATGTGAAAATTGTTCAACCAAATGTGTAATTGAAGACCATACTATGTTCAAAATGCTAGTTTGGATGTTGTAGATTTGTAGTGATACTAAGAAATTAAGTTTTTTTTATACATTCAATTTACAATGCACCTAGTAAGAGTGACATATATAGCATTATGATTTTTCATTTTATATGGTTGATTCAACATTTATTACTATGCTTGAAATGGAAACTATTAATAATAAAATTTATTATTATTATTATTATTACATTAAACATTTATGCACTTATACCTTACATAAAATATAAAATATAAAACTTAGAAGGTAAGGTATCTTAGAAGGTAGTTTGACACGTGTTACCATCACATGTAATGCTCCATTTTCATTAAATTTTGAAAGGGACATTAGTAATATTAGTGAATAATAAATGTTACGAGGGATTGTGTAATTATAAAATGTGTCATTTGAGAAGGTTGAATGTATAACCATTCATTCTAAAGTAGGAATACCCAAAATTAATTGAAATTTGTATTCTAGAATTGATCAAAAGATCATATGTTGAAGTCCTTTTACAACCTTTGAATCCCTCTCATTTGTTGCATCTTAAAAAAATTTGAATTCATCTAAATTGTACTCAAAAGTTATGATGAATCTTAATTTTATCGATAGATGTCCCATATAAAATCACATCTTTGACAATAATGTTGATTATGAAGACCATACAATGATCAAATATCTCTTGATAATTTTGAAAGGTTGCCAAGAGTAGTCAAGTCGTGCTCATTCAACCCCTTCATCACCAATGTGCCATTTTGTTTCTTAGTCCGGCCTATACGCTTCTATTTGTGCAACTATTCTCCCTTCTAGTCTTCATCCATTAGTGCACATCACTTCCTTTGGTTGTTATTTTAGGAATGAAACCCGCACGACTTCAAAAAATTCATTTCTCTCAAAACTTCAAGTAATGCTCTCATAAGATAAATTCATTGAGACTTATTTAAGACTTTATCTCCCAATTCTTGTGTGATGCCTTCCTTGTTCCTATTGCCTTAATTTCTACACTTTGTCTCATGTTCACATTTGTGACAAGTGTCTCAACCTCTACAAAAAAAATTTGCACATGTTTCTTCTCATATAATTCTCAATAGAATCATCATTGATTGAAATGTTCAAAAATTTTGATTACACAATCCTAGAATGTCAAATTAGTACTTTTAAATGGTTCTTTCCCAACATGCGACTGTTATTTTTTTTTAAACAAAATTAAAAAAACATGCCACAATTATCTTTTAGCATATCTCATTTTCATTCAATTTCATAACTTTTGAACATTGATCACCATTGCTTCACCCTCTCTCTCTCTATGCCATACACATTAAATACAATTCCAAGGTGCCCATCTCAAAGATTTAGGGTTGCAGGGCATCCTGAAGACTGATGAATGGCAATCGTCAGTTGGGTAATTCAGAGTGGCGATGCCATTGTGCGCTACTGATTTAATTTGGGCAATTTAAATACAAACTAAGTTAGGGCATGCAAATCCAGCCATGAGTAACTTACAACAATCCTTCTCCGGCTCAATCATCATCCTTCATTCATTAATTTCGCACATCATGTTTGCTTGCTTTGCTTTGCTTTGCTTTGCTTTGAATTGAATGATGAAGTCCCTTGTGTGGTATTGGCAGAGTCACAGAAATAAAACCACACAAGGCCAATTGAATGAATGACGCCATTGTCTTGGTTGGATATTCAGTCGAAGAAATTGATGTGAATTGAATGGCATAAATTGGGGTCCTAAATTGTAATTTTCTGACTCTCTTGAATTCCTTCCTGAGCTCACGTGCAGACTGTGATTTAAGTTATGGCTGTGGTTGTATTTGATGCATTGTTTTGGGATTTAAAGCATTTGTAAACTTGGTATCATGTGAACCCAGCTGCTTGTCAACCGAGGAAGGACAGTTGGAGATGGCAAACCTCAAACTCAGAGTACGGGAAATTTTATGTTTCCATTCAGAGAGAGGTATGTTCTTGTTTCCCATCTCTGCAAATTGCTTTTTTCATTAGAGGTGATGCAATTTTCGCACTTAAGTTTGAACCAAGGTAGCTAAGTACATGATGAGCAATTTAATCAGCACTTGTAAAAGTTGTAGAGACATCATACTTATCATTCAGTGTGCATTTTGGATTTCTTCAAGTACATGAACTCTACAAGGATTTGAATGTGGAATGTCAGACATGGAAGACTGTTTTTTCAAATATTTCCAGAGATTATGACATATTCTGAATATACTTTAAAAAGATGCTACCATAAGTTAGGATGACAAAGAAACGCTCTGTTAAGTTAGATGTTGTCAACAACATGTTAGATACCCCGTGTAATGTTTGTTTTTTCAGGAATGAATGATAACACTAGGTTGAATTCAACAACCAAGAGTTTGAAAATTCAAGACTCTTAGTTGTTGCAAATACCTTGTAACAAAAAGTACACTGGGAGAAGTTAAAAATGCTAAATTCTGAAATAATCATTTGCTATCAATTCTCCACTTTGTTGATTTCTGGAACCCAACAATTGAACTTGAATGATGAGGGATAATTAGGTCGTGAAAAGTCAGGAGGTTCACAAGGATTGCTCAAAGAAATGCAAGAATTTGAGCAGCGAGTTGCAACTTGCAAAAGCTCAGCTGGAGAAGCTAAAGATCTCCTGTGGTCGAACGTTTTGTAACCCTGGTAACAATCAGTACCAACTCGCCTCTTAAACCCTCTTGATTCACCACTATAATTCACATTCACATGTTCTAATGAGAAGAAATAGAATGATAGTCACTGGCAAAGAGTATCATTACGCCTTATGTGCTCATCCGTGGGTTGATTGTTGAAAAATTAAAAAATTATTGACTTACTTATCTCAGAAAAATCAGCACCATCTGTAGAATTTAGTGTATATTGGCCATTGCATAGAGAGATTGGACACGCATTTCATTGTATTGTTGCAATAGATGTTGACAAAATCCAACAAGTATTGAAAAAAAAGGCACATCTCTGATCATAGAACCATGAGACAACAATGCTAGTGTGTGAGTATGAAAATGCAAGCATGTGAGCCTTGAATATATGTATAAGTAGATATCCTACAACCATTGAAAGCGCTTATAATATAAACACCTATAATATAGGTATCTATAACATAGTTACACTATAATCATGGAAGGTTTTTATAATGTAGACACATGTAACATAGGTGTATTTTTAAGCTCTTAGGCTTGCACAATAGCAATCCTCAGCCATGGGGCACTACACTTAAGAGTTAAACCCTTATATGACACTTTGAGAAAATAGTATTTTGTCGCATGAGTGCCATTAGGTATTCTCTATCAAGAGTAAGAGAAGTTGATCGGTCATCACATAATTCTCGGTTGTGCAGATGGAACACAAGTTTTATCATGTTCTAAATTGCCTACATCGCCTAAGCTGGGCAACTGCGACTGCCCAAACAAGTCCGGCCCACCGAGTTCGGATATGTACGTGACCGAGATGATGAACCAATTCAATGGGGCCCAAAGGCATGACCCTCAAATGTTGTTGGAACACATCAAGGAAGAGCACCCGCATCTTGTGAAGCGGGTTCGACCCAAACTTCCATTGTCCGCCCTAAAAATTGGCTCTAATTACCAGTAAGATCGCCTTTACTTTGCATCCAAACAATTATACCAAAGCAACCCAAGGAACATCGAGAGAGGGCTATCATATTCTTCAAAACATTTTGTAGTTAACAATTAGAAAGTGTGAGATTTTGCTAAGGGAAACCAATCTATGTAGGCAAAAGATCCACTAGAGATAGTTGCAAAATGACACATTAAAGTCTTGCATCAATCCTTAGACAAACTTTTTTCAATAAATGAGATTTTGACTACATTAGGTTGAGTTAGTGGCTACGATCAATGTCTTGAATGATAGTGATGAGAGATTATTAGTAACTACAACAGGAACTTCCATCTAAGGTGAAAACACCCAAAATTGTCCATATATCCACTCTTGACAATTATTCCATTGAATTGTCTCCTCCAAAGTGTCATTAAAACGTTCCCATACTTAATTGCCATTGGATTTTTTCTACATTTCAGTTTTAGAACTAGCTATATAATGGTATTAGCGGCCTAGGAAGCTTTCACTTTGAGAATTCATAGAAATTACATGTCATATCTGAAAATTATATTTTTCTTTAAATTTGTGATTTTCAATTGCTAATACTACAAAATATTTTTTCTAGAAAAGATACCTCTAATTGTGATGAATTGCTTATTTTGACGGTTTTAGGTATTTCCACCATACAAAGTATAAATTGATCACATGAATTGACATTTGGTAGGCCTTCATGTTGTGACCATCTTATGAAATATTGTGATTCTCTTAGGTGAGTAAGATGACCATTATGGATACCCTTTTGGTTTGTTTTGGGGTAGTCTTGAGACTCTTTTGGGCCAATTGGACAACACACTTCAAAAATTCATAACAAATTCACACTTTATCAAAAAATCAAAATCAAAATCAATTCTTCTCCCCATTTCTCACATATGTCTTTATGTGATAATTTAAAAAAAAATTCAATAATGCCAACAGGGCAAACCAATCCGATTATGCGTGTCATAGGCTGGCTTACCTTATTGTCTTGGTTGCTGCTGTCAGTTTTAGGCATGCAGGAGACAAAGAGATCATTTTATACAAAGCCACGTAGGACTTCATAGTAGCACTTGATCATTATCAGTTCCAATTAATTATGTACAAAATTGATAACCACATTGAACATTTATTTTCACTGTGGTCATAATTATGCGATTTTGAGCCCCAAAATTTTGTTTTTGAATTACAATCCCCTTGCCCAAAGTTTCAAGATGACATATGAGAATTGCCCTCTTATTGCATACAAGGAAGCTCACCCTTAAAAAAAACATATATAGTTTGTTGATCAACCCAATTATAATTTGAAAATACCCAATTTTTGTTTTCTTCCTAATTTGGACTTGTATGCTTGTCATTA
Source organism: Rhytidiadelphus loreus (assembly GCA_947034895.1). Classification (NCBI taxonomy): domain Eukaryota; kingdom Viridiplantae; phylum Streptophyta; class Bryopsida; order Hypnales; family Hylocomiaceae; genus Rhytidiadelphus; species Rhytidiadelphus loreus. Next base: position 45,617,212 of record OX344761.1, on the reverse strand, counting down.
GTTTCATACTATGAAGAGTCCAACAGAGCCAATGAGTTGCTGTGAGGCATGTCTTGGAAAACATGGTCAAATTTGTTAAGTTAGAGTGTTTAAGAGCACCAAAATTGTGACATTTCAAGTTCACAAAACTCTAGAGAAAAACATGATTGGGATGGATGTGGAAGATGACAATCTTTTTTTATTTTGCCATTGAACCAAAATATGACAACAAACATTAATCTATGACAGGGAAGACAATGACAATGACCAAGAAGCCAATGCGGGGGCTTGCATTGGGAAAATGGGATGTGGATTGGGGTCAAGGTCTGGGTCCGGATCAAGGTCCCCGAGCTCTACAAAAAGCCCACAACAATCCCACAATGGTAAGCGGAAGATGGTGCACAAATCAACAAGCTCTTCCAAGAAGCAAAAAAGAAGGGTTGTACATGAGGCTACATCAAATTTAAAGCATACCGCAGCTGGTGGAGCAAATCTCACACCAACACAACGCTACAACTTCTACCGCTATTTTGGTGAGTTTCATAATATTCTTGGAAAGAGTACGATTTCATCCTTTAAAGGTATTTTTATTACACATAAAGACATCTTCTTTCACTCACAAAAGAGATAATTCTGGACGGATTTTTTTGGCTCCTATGAAATTTTTTTATTCTTCTTTCTTTGTCATTTGATTTATTCATCAACTTCTCTACCATTTTTCTCCATGGCCACCACAAGGATATGTCAACAAGTTGGTTCAAGAGTGTTATGTTGCATGCATAGAGAGCAATCCATGCTTTGAAGCAACTAAAATCGTGAATGTTAATCTACTCTTGAACTAAGTTACTCATAGTAGGCTTGAATAGCATTACAAGGCCACTTTATATATATTTTTGGATTTTCTTTAGTTATCTCTTGAGATTTCATTGATTCAAATTTCAATAAGAAAAGGAATGGCAAAGAGCCCATAAGCTAAATACAAATTTGTTTGGTGATGAATCAAGAGAGTATTTTTAATTGGGTACACTTGGGAGTTGGAAGCAATGTATTTATTGTTGTTTAACCCTTTGAGGTCCAACAACTGTAAATTAAGGTAGCAAAACCTATAACTGTCAATTTAAGATTTTGGGTCATGAAGTCTATTATTGGACATCCAATAAATTATTAGACCCTACTAGCAAAAGAAAAAGTATTCCAATGCACTTTCAAATGTATTTTTTGGACACTGTGAATATAAGTTGTGAATTTTTAAAGGGACCACCATAAATGCACCTAATACCAACATTAGGGTTTGATATTCAAATGTAGTGCATCCTTGTAATCACATCTATTTACTTTTAGAGGTGGTGATTATGGGTACAGTGACATTTATGAGTGCTACTACCTTCGATGCTTTTCAACAAGAAATGTCACATTATGAACCTTAAAGGAGTGCTAGTGTTATGTTTGCATTGAACCTCCTGCTTTGAAGTGTGTATAACTTATGTGCACCAAGCATAGGTTTTCCAAATTTTGAGGGATTTGTATAAAATGCAGCCATTGAAATTAAAGAAAAAAATGGTCATGGTTATGCTTGTGAAGGTTATGCGGGACAAGGTGCCAAAACAAGTAAAGATTGGTACTCTGTGAAGACTGCATGGATTCCAACTCCAGTGTCTCCATAAACAACATGAATGATGGTGTATATGTTCCCTTTCGAAGAAGTTGGGCTCAATATGTTTGTCATTAGGAATTGCTTAACATGCCATTCCAAACTATATTGCACTAAGTACTAGTATGTGTTTGGTACAAACAATTTTGGTGAAAAGAAAAATTGTAGTTTAATGCAACTACCTTTGAATCAAGAAGAAATTTGAAGTAGTAACCCCCAACAAGAAATGTCCCATTCATTTTGTGGAAGGATTATTTCCAGTAATCTCTTCTTTAAGCATGAAATACATGTAATTGGTGATTATGATTTTTTCATTCATTGATCACATATTTCATCCATTTTTAGATGGGTGTTTACATCGATCAATTTCCTCATTGTCGGGAATTCTGAAAATAAACAAGCATTCCTTGTTGGGCTTCACCGTCCTTGTCAGTGTGTTTCTTTTTAGGATTCCCAACAATGAGGTGACTGTCCTATACAAAATGAACGACCACGGTTAGGGTTAGTTCACTTATGGAATTTTAACCTTGTGGAAAAACACATGAATTTAATTGACCATGGATGATGAAATTTTGAAATCAAATTTTGAATCACAAACTCTAAATTATTCTAGGGAGGTTACAAAATACAAAATCACCCCCTAATCACTCAAGGCCTTTTTTGAGCTTCTCGGAACTTGCTCTAAATTGAACAAAAAGTCACATTTTGGTAAGTTTTATCAATTTTATAAAATTGTAAGTATACAAATTCAAACTAGACATGCTAGAGATCATATAGGAAAAGAAACACAACAATATCACTTATGGATTGAAAGATTATAACATTTGATCATGAGGGTGTTAAAATTGTGAAAGTGATTTGAAGTCTTTCAATCCTCTTTTCGCATGTCAAATCTGAAATTGAGGTTAGCAAAAATATACTAGATTTAAGAGCATAATATGCATAACTCCAATCAATTTACAGCTTTTCAAAATCTACTCTACAATTTTTTAAAATGAATTTCAAATGTGATTTTTTCCCCATATGTATCAAGAGTCCTCAACACTCAAAAATCAAGATTTGAAATAAACCCCCTTGCACAAAATCTTGAATAGAAAAATCATAATCATTCATTTTCAAAATCAGTTTTTAATGCTAAAACTACACTTCAAAATGAAATTTTCCAAACACAAACTACTCAAAATAGTTACTTGGTAAGGTTTCATTTAACTTCAAAGTTTTTGTCAACACCAAAATTTGGGGCCAGGCTGAGCTGCCCCACTCATTGCCCTGGCCAGGGGTTATTAGGGGTAGTCACACCTTCTTCACTCCAGAGTTGAAGAATAGAGAACACATATGTGGCGGTTTGGGATTCGGTTGAACTTGTCCTTTCAAGAGAGAATATATTTAAGTACGTATATCTTCCACACTCCCACTCTTCACCTCCGGAGGTGAAGAGTGGGAGTGCGGAAGATATACGTACTTAAATATATTCCTTTGTGATCTACACTTTTACCTTTCATTGCCGCTTTACCTTTGTTGTTGCCGATTTCCCTTCAACTTTACGTCTAATCTTAGGTTTAGTAAGTTGCTTCTCCACTTTTTCCATTCTCCACTCTCAACACATCTTTTAGGGGTGTCACACCTTCTTCACTCACCACGGCTGCCCATTGGCTCCTCCAAACCCTCCCCAGCTTGTCATTCTCCATTCTTCAAGTCCCAAGTGAAGAAGGTGTGACTACCCGTATTGTGAAAAAAAGCCCCCTCATTTTTGCTGTGATTTTTCACCTACCCTGGCTAATTAGGATTGATTGCAAATCTCCATTCAGAATTTGCAAATTTTATCACCTGATTGCAAATAAAAAAATTCCAGTGTTTTCCCCAGGGGTAATGAGGGGGCAATGAAACGGGGCAATGAGGGGGTCAGGTCACCCTGGCCAGAATTTGGTGCCTTGGGCATTTAGGGCCACAATGAAGGAGGATTTTACAATTACTTCCTGAAAATTTTGGAGGTTTCGCACCCCTGGCAGCACAAGACCAGTTGGTCTAGCCTAGGCCCACATGAAAATATCATAACTAGAAAGCCAGTTCGGCAGTTCGTAACTTACGCAAAATCATGATATTTTGATGGTTTCAATTCATACCACAATCAAGGATTGTACCTAGCAATGAAACAGTCATCTGTCACTCGCTTTTTAAAATGAATTATGTGGCTAATTTGAATAGGCTACAATGCTATATACTGAAGTTTCTATGGTCCTCGAAAAGTGTTCCAATCTGCAGTGTGTCCATCTTTCAAGCATCCTCGTAGGAACACTTGAGGGCTAGTGGTAATCATGGTGTTCATGTGGTAATTCTCGTAGCAACAGTGCTTCCGGTGCACAGAATAATAAAGAACCGAGCTCAATAGGTACGCATTAACTTAGCTAAGGTCTGATTCAAAAAGGTAGACGGAACACTACAAAGAGCCAATTGTAAACATTGGGCCACAGAGCATTTCTACAAATGCGCTGAAAATTCATCAGCACCACTGCTCCTATTTCATTAACATAAATTGATATGTACAAACCATTTAACACAAATAAGCATGTGGTCCACCGCTAGCTATACAACCGAGCACAAGATAATAAATACCTTCACAAATACTTAGTAAACCTAATACAGGAACTCCTCGTACAACATACGCTGGGAACTGCGGAACGCACACGCAGAAGACAGGTTCCCCTCTACAACCTGAAGCTCAGAGTATCTGCCTAAGAATGAAAGGAATTGCAGCGGGTATCGAAAACCACTGACGTCCTCCCTCTGGACCGGCAGTACCAGAACTCTGAGCCCTCACGAACAGGTAAGTAGATGACTTTAGAAAGAGGCCACGCCTTCAAGCTCCTCAGTAAACTTGGGCCAGTTGAAGTGGGCGCGAGTGCGCGTCAACATTGGCACACCGAATGGGTTGCTGCTGCTCTGGAATATCGAAAAACACGAACACAAATCAGTACCCTGCTACTCAGTCTCCTGGTCCAAAAACGTTGCTGAATGTGACTTCAATAACCTTTCCAGAATACAAGTATACCAGTAAAATGGGAATAATAACGAAAGTACTAGAACGGCCTATACAGTTGGACACTACTGCAACCACCTCAGCAGAGGTGCCCATAAGTCCAAATTGTGCAAAAAAAACAAGATTCCATCCCACTCCTTGACGAGGGCTTTCCAACAGTGCCAAATTCCCATAATGACATCTGGAACATGCGAAACAAACAAAAGAAAATAAACTGAGGTCTTATATAGAATTGATTGTACCTTGAGGCATTGTCCAGCACGCAAGTTGCAAACTGGATAATCGGAAGGGCAGCAGTGGTAGTGGTCCTCGCAGCAAGTGGCAGACTCCATCGGGCAGCAGCCCCACTGGAGGCAGTACTTGCCAATGTTGAAGGCGCAGCAGCAAGTGCTAGACGCTGGGCATGAGTGGGAGTTGTCACACTGCGCCGGCGGCTTAATGGGAGAGGGAGGGGAGGGCGGTCCAGGAGGAGGGTTGGGCCCCTTCTTGATGGGAAATGAGGGCTCAATGTTGATGCCGCACTTTCCGCTGGAGTCACTGGTCCCCAGGCGCTCCATGCGGATGAAACCCTTCTCTCCCCAGCTGGGACCCCATGAATTCTTCACAATCCAGTACTCCTTGCCGTCGTCGTCAGTGCCGTAACCGACAGCCAGGACTCCATGGTCCAAGTTGGTGCCACAAGCGCCAGTGTACACACCCTGTCAACAATGGAAGGAAACCACAATCAAACACAGCAAGTACGATACGACAGACTCTGGCAAATACTGGCGCACAAGCGCTTTTCAAGTGGCAACATACTCAAACTTCTTCACATTCAATAGTTGTCAATGCAAGGACTCACTGGGGAGCACCTTGTTCCAGAGCAACTAAAAAGAGCTACAAAAGAGTAATAATGTTTACAAAACACATCAAAACTAAAAATTCTAATTCTTACTGCCCCCACATAAATGTCATAACCCCGGTATGAAAAGTAATAGAAACCGATGGTAAATATATCAGTGAAAACAATTGAACTACAACAAGTACAAATACTGTGGGCTACGCTGGAAGATTTCAAACTTGGTGTAAATTAGTAATTGTGACATATTTTAAACCATGTCAAAGTCAATGCACCCCACAAAAATTAGACACGTACGGAACCAAGCTTGATAGCTAAATAAAAAATACAAACTAGGTCACAAAAGACGCACCCCTTGGTAATGCTGAAAGTCACGGCCTCCAGCCTCAATGGCAACGCTAACAGGATTCTTCGTGACAGCCTTGAGCAGCGAGCTCTCTGATTGCGTTGGCACGTCCTGATAATCGTCGATAACCACCACCTTCGAGTTTTGCTTCTGTAAAAACAAAAAGGTCACCGATCAGATCCAAAGCCTCTCTAAATGTATGAAATCGACGCAAAATTGAAACTAAAGGAGCAATAAAGGCGGAATTCTTTAAAAGAGCAAGTGACTTTGAAAAGTGTGCATTTCACATCAAGCCGTTTTAGCACAAAAACGATCATTAAAAACCCTCTAGTTTTTCTTTCCATATTGAACTCACAAGGGATGTTATGGATTGAAGATCGTCCACGTGCAGTAGGATAATACGATGGAAAAAAAATTGTTCAAGGAATTTTGGTGTTCAAATGCAAAATTAGAGCTTACCCTGCCCTCGTCACAGCGGCCATCGGTACCCTTGTAGGGGTAGTCCTTCTCGGTGTCAATCCCACCGTTCTTAATGATGAACTCAAAAGCGTAGTCCATAAGACCGCCGTTGCAACCTTGGTTCTGACCTTTGTCGCAGTCCACCAGCTCCTGCTCCGAAAGAGAAATCATCTCCCCGGTCACGATTTGGTTCACTCCCTCCACTGAACCAACTGCCGAAAACGCCCAGCAGCTTCCTGCACAATTAGCAACACCCTCAGTAAGTGTCCACATAGCCTCAACAGCAATTCCCAAGAGTAGGTGGCAATGCCGAGAGCTCTAACCCTAGGGCTGTCAGAAGATGAACGAAATAGAAAGAAGAAACCATGTCTTACAGTTATTAACAAAAACAAATGAGTTTCGAAAGTTGTAATAATCGACAATTAGCTTTCAAAGTAGACAATCTATTTTAGATTGAAAAAGTAAGAGATTCCCAATGGTCGGTGACTATGCCGAGACCTGCGACCCGAGAGCTTCAGTAAAAAGGTCAAAACATGTTTGCAAACATAACAAACGTATCAATTCACGCAGAGACCGAGAAAACTAAACGAGGAACCTCAGGATATATTAAAGGCACAATATCCCGGAGAAACTGGTCGGTGACAAAGCCGAGGTCTTGTAATCCAAGAGCTTCAGTATGAAGATGCCTTCTGGCTCAGGCACTTCTACAATTCCATATTCAAATATATGAATGGATGCAGAGTATGATGTAACCAAAAGAGGAACCCCGGAATCCACAGAGTGCAAATTCTGAAGCTACTATTAGGGTTTCAGTGTAGTACCGCAAGAGCCTTGGTCTTTAACTTCAGAGACGGCGCCCTTCTCCCGCCAGTCGATGCTCTTGGCCGCTTCGACGTCGGCGAATATGAAATCGGCATCCTTGCGAACACGAGGAGTCGGCCTGGTGCCCAGATACTGCGCCCGAAATTCCTCGTGCGTTAGGTCGCTGAACTTGTTCAGCCCCAACCAGTAACTCTTCTGCTGCTTATTGTGGTTGTGGATGTACAGTAAATTCTCCTTGAAGATCTGGAAGCGGCGCTGCTTATCGCTGAGCGAACGGTAGACGCGCGAGTGGCGCTCGATCCACTGGTGGAACACATCCAACACCGCATCGTCGTCACCTTGCACCGCGTCATAGTCCACGATCGCCCTGCCACCCTGCGCTTGCTGCGCAGCGAAAGCCAAAAGCAAAAGGAGTGCTAACCCCACCGTAACCCTTCCTCCCCACCCCATCTCAAAAGCAGCACAAATCCTCACTCAAGATTGAAAAACCTCGACGTCACGCTCTCGAAAACCAGGGCTCTAGCCCAAATCTCGACGGAATTCGACGCCGTGAAGCTCCCTGAAAACGCAACCCCGCGACCAAATTCGCAGAGCCCGATTCAATACTCCGCGAGGCGATCCTCACTAACGATTCGGAAGCGATCCCAAATGCAGGGTTGTGATGATCAGAGCAGGCTCCAAGTACCAAATATGTACCAAATTCGATGCGGTGAAGCTGCCTGGATACGCAACCGCGAGAGGAGCCAGTAAGAGCAAAATTGAATACTCCACGAGGCGATTCCGTCACGCTATGAGAAACGGATGCGTGAGGGAAGTGATGGGAGAGAGGGAGCTTGTCGTGGTCTCTTATTAGGGCGGGGCGTGGGGGACGAGGACGTATATATAAAGCAAAACCCAAGGTCCGGGCGGTCGAAACTTTTCGTTGCGTGCCCGTTCTGCCTGCCCTTCGTCCTGGTGCAGACTTTTCTACCGTGTGACAGTTTACCGGGCCAATGCAGACTGTACCGAGGTAAGAGCATCTGCAATGCATACTCGGCATACAAGCCCTGTAATGGTAAATGGAGGGTCGTTCCATGAGGCTTGCATAGTGCTGAGTTTTTCTTTGGAAAACTGACCCAATACAAAGCTGGCAATCCAACCTCAAATGAAATTTTCTGTATTATGAAAAGAAAAAGAAAAAGATTATCTACATTAAGAAAAAAAATTCATGGAAACAAGGGAAGGTTGAATTGATTAGCATGCATAACAATGCTTGAAAAGCGTTGACAATAATGATTATTCCTACTAGGGCCAACTTGCAGGCCCTTTACATGTTGCAAATTAACTGGTCCTAGAAGGTCGCACATTGAGGCCATGGAATTAAAGGCCCTAATACTAGTTGCATTGGAGCACAATTTTAATTATAAAATATTATGTGCATTGCACAATGACGATAGTGGCCCCTATAGTGAATGCATTGCAGATGCTCTAAAACTTGAATGAAAAATTATTTGGCTTGGAAATATTTTGTAAAATTGATGCCAAAATTTTAGGGAAATTAATTTTTTTTCAAAAAGAAATTTCTAGTGTAGGAAAGAAAATCTTTTAATTTCAATTTATGTTTAGCATTTATCCAACATCTAGAAAAAATTAAATATTCAGTAAAAAAAAGTGCTAAAGTTGTTTACTAGGTAAACTTTATTACCTTCAAAAAATTTAATATTTAGAGAAGTGCTAAAGTTGCTTGCCGAAGTATGGTACTCCAAGACATGCAATTATTATTGCTATATGTTCATTAATAAAGGATGTAAAGATTGTGTTGGTTGTAAAATCTTCAAGTCGTGCAAGATTTGCTTGAGTTTGTGGAATTTCTCTACATATATAGATTTTGTAGTAATGAGTAAATAGATTTTAAATCCAAGGTTGGTCTATAGTAATTGCAAGTTTGGGTGTGTATAATATGATACCCTAGAATCTTGAGACTAGTTTTACTTTTTTTTTAAACTCTAAAATTGTCATTTCTAATGCAAGGACAAAAAACAAAAAAAAATATTTTTGTTGCATATCTTATCAAGGATCTTGCTCTAGGATTTGAGAGAACATGGTAGGGAAGGGAACATAGATTTAGATGTTTTGAAACAAATTAAATTGTGGTCTAAGAAGAACCTCAACATGAAAGAAGTTCATTTTGCAAATTCTAGTTTCCTTCCCATCCCTACATGAAATGATTTAGTACCCCGGTTTAGAACCTTGCACAAAAATTACAACAAGTGACCATACTAATCATACCACTGAATAATAAACAAAATTTGCTTTTCAACATACGCAAATGTACTTCATCCATTATCACATGGCTCTAGCAAGAAACTCTAGAAATCATTCATAATCCACCTATTAGACTCATTAGGATTCTTGGAAGCTAAAATATGAAGAGAACATAATGAATTTTTTTTAGAAACTTTGCATGTAAAGATTGCAAATATTTGAAGTTTAGAAAAAATAATTTTTTAATGTATCTTTCTATACTAAATTATACAACTTTGAATCCTCTTAATATAAATTTTTGTAGGCTATAGATATTGAATTTAAATTTAGTTGTGTTGAAGATAAAGTTTAGAGTCTTCAAGAAAGGTGTTTCTTATAAACTTGGTTTTCATTCTTTAATGAAAGTTAAGTAGAAATAGGCATGGGACTAAAGGAAAATCTACATTTCTAACATGGAATTGAAATGTGCTAATTCCAATGGTGAAATTATGAATTATTAGCAAGCAAAATAAATATTGTAGATCTTGTTTTTGAAAAATTGAGTTAAAAATGAACCCAATATTTTTTCAATGAAGATACTTTAACCCCTTAGCACTCTAACGTCTAAATTTTGAAAGATGAACAAAGATGCTCTAGGGGCTTTTGTGACCATATAACTTCTCATTTATCCAAATCGATTCTTAAATTTTTTTTAAAACAACTTTTGTATGATGAATTTGACAAAAATTAGATAAATGATATATATTTATAAAGATATATTAAGCAAAAATGTGCAAAATTTCAAGAGAGGATTCAAGCACTCGGTTGATTGTCTACTAAACAAGATGCTCCATAAAATTCTCATCACTAATCCAAATGGAGTGAATCAAATCTCCAATACAAACAAAATATTCTATGAGAAACACAAGATCTAAAATTCTATTTCAACCTTTTGTATTTCTTATTTCTTAGGTACAGTTTGAAATAAAAATATATATTTACATAAAACTAATGTGTTTTCTTATCTTAACAAAAATTCAAAGAATCACTCCAAAGAACAAGATCATATAAATAGCATGCCAAAACTTATTTTGTCCATGGAAGAGACACCAATGGGACTCCATGGAGGCAAAGTAAAATTTGATTACCAATGATTTTTGTTTTTGTTTTTTAGGGAAAGGAAATGAATTTGATTCCAAAGTAATTGTACGAACAAAAAACATTTCATAGATTTTTTGCTTGTGCATTTAATGGCACGTAATCAATTGAGCCCCATAGGCTAGGCCCCTACCTAGTCAGAACATCATCTACTGGATTTCATCCAATGCCACCTTGGAAGATGCTCGTTTATCATCTCTGAAGACAATGGGTGAGCCATGCCAGCAGAGGCCCACATAACTTAAGAAATTGAGCTCAGCGAATTGAAATGTGTTGGGAACTTGAATGGCCTAATTATTTGTTCTTGTTTTTCAACCATGGGAAGCTATTGTTAACCCATAAATGACGCGGAGGTTGTTTTTGGCCGATGAATGACAAAGAATCTCTCCATGTGGGAGAGAAGTGCAAATATTCATCCTCCAAATTTTGTGCAAAAAGGGAACGTCTTTTAGAGTAGTTTGTCTTCCAATGAGTATTTTTTTCATTTTTTTAAGCCTACAATTCATACGGTGACAAAATAGATGATTTCCAAGGTGACCGGCCCAGAGTCTAAGGGTTAATGAAAAAATGAAACATGTCTCCTATTTTGTAGTTGCTTAACCCTTGAATGCATGGTTGGTGACTGTGGAAATCATCCCTTTTGGCACTGTATGACATCATCAGGTTAAAAAAAATCAAAAGTGCTCATTGGAGGTCAAACTATTGTGTATGATTTGCCCTTTTTGAACAAAATTTAAAGGATGAACAATTGCACTTCTATCCTACATACAAAGATTCCTTGTCATTCATCGGTTGAAAAATGGACACATTGTTGTTTAAGGGGTAACTTCAAGATGTTTGAGGCTTTTGGAAATTGAGCTTTTGGAAATTTGCTCTAAATTAAACAAAAAGTAGAAGTTTTGATAAGTTTTATAATTTTTTAAAATTATAACAATATAATCTTGAAATAAATGTATTATGGATTACTTAGGTAAATAAAACACAACAATATCACATGTAGATTATAATGTTTGATCAAGAAGGGGTTAAAAAATTGTTTTTGAGGTCCATCTTCATAAGCCTTTAATAGTAAAAAAATCAAGATTTGCAATGGGGCCCGCTTGCACAAAAGCTTGAAAGAAAAATCATGAACAAAAAAATTAGATTTTTGATGCTTGAAACTTGAAAGGGACTTTAAAGGATGTTCACCTAAAAAGAATTGTGAATAATATTGGTAAGATTTTATTTGAAGTTCAAAGTTTAATTGACACCAAAATATGGTGCTTGGAGCATTTAGGGGGGAATCTTGTATTTGATTTAACATATGAGTTTATATTTTTTTAATTTTGATCATCTTTAGTAAATACATTTTTCTCATTTTCCTTAAAATAAGAAATTGGAACAATGGCCCAAATTTCTCTCCTGTAGAGAAATACTCAAAGCAATATTTTAGAGAAATGAATGTGGTTTATTTAGTGTAAATATCCATGTGAGATCCTTTTAGTATCCATTAATTCTATGAGGGATGAATGTGGTTTATTTAGTGTAAATACCTATGTGAGATCCTTTTAGTATCCATTAATTCTATGAGGGATGAATGTGGTTTATTTAGTATAAATATTTGGATGAGAGTTAGATGAACATGGATGAAATTTGTATGACAACTATACTGATTGAGTATGAAAATAGTGCAAACCAAATTTATTGATTTTAATCTAAAATAATGTTAACTACCATTGATATTAGTCCAAACTAGTGTAAGTAGTATTGGCGCACTAATTGAAATTTGAGTACCAATCTTTGCAAAAACATCTTCTTTTTGTTTACTTAACTTTATTTTTGAAATCCATTGGTTTACTAAATTCTATTATAAAAAAATTAATGAATAAATTTCATCATTTGTACTATTAGTACTCGTAATAGAGTCAATTCAATTAGCAAAAGACCAGTACATAGTAATTGTAAATGAATGTTGTCAAATTAACATGAATATTTGGATGAAATTTTAAAGATAAAATTATATGAATATAGATGAAAATGGAAGACAACCACATTGTTTTATTTAGCTTAAAACTAATGTAGAACACATTGTATTGATTTTACTAAAAATAATGTGTGCTTTCATACCAATGCATATTTGCATTATTTCAAATTAGTTCGTTTTCATGTTTATTTATTGTAGTTGGGCACACTAATTGAAGTAACTCAAGTAGTATAAAACCAAAGATTTTCTTCCTTGTGGACCTCTATTGAGTCAACAAACTATGTAAGACACCACTCAATAGAATATTTTATTGTGCTATTAATTATATTGAACAACGTAGTATGCATGTTATTAGTTTTTCAAACCCATGGTAGTACATTTGACTCTCTCTAATCATACAACCTAAGAAGAATAGATGGTGTTCTAAATACGTCAATGACGCATCTTCATAAATCACACCTTGAATGTGGAAGTTGCCAAATCATATTTGCACACAACATTAGAGATAGTTAAGATTTATATGGAATGTGCAATAACAAAACTTTTTAAGTAGAAAGAGAAAGAGAGTTGATCAAATTCTAGTTCACAACTTTGCTTGAAGGTGTACATTTTGCATCATATTCATACAAAATATGGGTTGAGTATATTGTCTTAATCCTGGAAGGACATGTTGGTCAACGTGGAAGTTGTCTTTTTTGGTACTGTGTGAATCATTTGCTTAAAAAAAAGCCAAAAACTCTCATTGGAGGTGAAACTATTGTGTAAGACCTCGACCATGTTCACACAAAATTCCAAAGATGAATATTTGCACTTCTATCTTACATAGAAGGATTCTTTGTCATCCATCAGACACTTAACTTAGTGTCCACAACAACGTTTCAAAGTTAAGTGAGGTACAATCATATCTTTTGTGCATTGTATATCATGTACGACAAAATGCACCAACTAATTGTGACGATTTTGAACTTGCTCAAATGTACCAACACTTACGAGGTGGAGAATGTGATGAAATGTGTGCTGATGGGCTTTCCTTGTTTACAAGCAAGAGATTTTGGACATTGAAGATCATTGATCATTTAACCCTTGAACGGCCTGAAGGCCCGCTCTGGCCGTATGCGGGACTTTTTCAGGTATTTGAGCGGTGCACAGGCTGATTTAGGGTGAGTTCTGCTCATGAAAGTTGTTGTCATTTTGAATGTGCAAAGAATGGTGCGATTTTCTCCTCAGAATACAACCCTAAATGGTGGGCAGAGAAGATTGTACAGAGAATGGGGTACGATGACGTAAATAATACGTATGAAGCTCACCCGCTGCTTGGCTGGGTCATGTGGAGCAGACGTGGCTATGGCGGGTGGCCCAGCGAGGCGGGAGTAGTTGGCTTTAGGCGGGAGAACCCACCTTAGGATTCTGCGGCGTCGTGGGGGGCGCGGGGAGAGATTTTGAACCTGGTGCTTCCTCGGGAGGGGACTGCACGGTGCGATTTCTATCATGGAGCGGAGGGTTTGTACCAATTCGGACGCAATGGCACGGATTAGGGGTTCAGCAACGATGATTGTTCGTAGTGGAAGGCGCATTACTTGCTGGAAGACGGCGCGTTTGCTCATTTCTGGGGGTGCAAGGTGGTTTGTTGTGTCCATCGTGCTGGGAAGTGGGAGATTGCTGTGTACCGCTCTAATCTCCACCATGATCGTGCCTGCAGCACCGGCCCATTTAGAGGGAGAGGCGGAGGTTCTACGCACTTGGGCAAAGTTACGAGGTGCAAGCAACAGGCAAGTTGAGCGCATAGTGGGATTGTTGACTGAAGAGTGGATGCGCAGCATTCCCCTACCTCCTCGAACTTACAGGAAACCTGGGACTCCGGAGTACCTCTGGCTCCGGTACCTGTTCCGAAGGCACGTCCAGCACATTCTGAAGTGGACAACGAGGCGCGAGGAAAGTGATCCTGAGGGCTTCGGCAAGGACGTGAATTTCATAATCAGAGAGAGGCTCTTCCCTGATCCCAAACTTGTCGGCGATGGCGCGATTGAGGTCAGCAGCACGGAAGCGTGCGGCGGAAAGGCAAGCACAAGCGGGAACAACCTCCACGATGCAGGACGAGCGTCACCCCGAAGTTGCGGCCATGATTTCGACCAGCACGCCAACGATGCTGCAATCTGCTGCACCTCAACCGGAAGTGGCTCAAGTTTATCACCTGGACATGAGCATGGCACACAATTTTGTGGCTGCCATCGGGATGGATCCCCCTCTAGGCAGCCAGGAGGAGCCCTTGACTCCACCGACGACTCCACAAGGCCCTTCGTACACTTGGGAGCGTACCAGCCCAGTGAATGGAAGGGCATCGGGATTGTTTGTTTTGCACCTAGGAACGACACCTCAACCATCGCCAATGTCACGCAATCCACCGAATGTAGTCGTCAACCAACGACAATTGAAGGAAGCTCTGCCAGGGATTCCGAGCCGCGGTCGGAGAAGAGAAGGCGGTGTGAGGAGGCGTTTGGAGGATCCGAAGGAGGACCTCACATGTAATACAATCAAGAACCGTCGAGCGAGAGGTGGCACGGGGCGTTGTCAACAAGGAGGACTGCGAAAAGGAGGCAGTTCCACGTTGCTGCGCGGCGCAAGTGCATCACAGGCGCCTTTGGGGTGGGAAGCACCTCAGATTCTGATGGGCGACAGGAGCCCAATTCTGCTCCGGCCTCGCATTGGGAGGGCTGCCATAGGTGTACTACCTGGCAATGAAGGAGCGGTCACTCATACTCCGCATCACACTGATGCACCTTCACGGTTGGAGGTTTCATCGCCGAAGACGTCACAGCCTCAAGGTGTACATGGCGACATTCTTGCTGATGTGAACACTCCGCTCCACATCTTCAATCCGGGAGCAAGTCCACCAGCAACCCTCATGCAAGACCCTGTGTTTTCACCTAGTGAACACTGCTTTATTGATGATTGTGTATTTCCGAAGGAACTGCGAGTGAAAGTGCGAACTGAGACTTTGGACCTGGACCCAGGTTTGGTGGGTGATGAAAACGGTGTGACCGGCGTTGTGGTCTCTCGTTTCTACCATCATGTAACTGGCACGCCAATGTTCCAAGTTGACTTTGGCGATGCAATTGGAAAGAGGTCTGTGCGAGTGAGCGACACCTTGCATGAAGACGTGCACAGCACATGTACATTCCAGGGCACCCAGAGGACGTTGTTTCCCAGCATCGAAAACACTGTCGCGCAGGGAACAGTACAATCGGTAGGGGAAGGCGAGTCAAAGGATGATCCAGATTGGTGCGGAGAATACGTCGACTTCCAATCGCAAGAAGCATCGGGAGAAACCAGCGCTCATGATGGTACTCCCTCGTATACAGAAGACCCGATGAAGGAGTTGGGTCTATACGACTGCAATGAAGACGTGTCGAGTTGGTCATTCGAAAAAGTTTTTGCTGATGACCAGTGGCAACAGCAGTCCATCACGCTTATGCAGAACACAAATAATTTCTCCGGCCCAGAACCGGGGCCAACATCGGCGGTAGCAGACCACCCCAGCGATTATTTCTTGCGATTTTGGCCAGTGGAGGTTCTGCAACGAGTTGTTGACGAGACGAACAGGTTCTATTCCTCTTCCTTGTACTTTGTGAAGTTCCCATTCCTGTTAATCGTCATTGCAGCTCCATGAAAGAATTTGATGCGTGGATTTGCCGATGTGGATCGATTTGCCGACTATATTGTTGGCTCACTTCCAACCCTTGGTTTCCTATTGTACAGGTATGCGGCGCAACCTTCTCAACTCGACCCTACAATTACGAATGGTCGGGCTGAGTGGACACCGCTTGACTCTGAGGAGCTGTTGGCATGGTTTGGCATCCTCATGCTGATGGGGCTAAAGGAATTTCCTCACATACGATGTTATTGGGATCGAAAACCGTTCTACAACTGCCCACTAATCTCTGAAGCTATGCCACGGAAGCGGTTTGAAGCCATCGTTCGATGCTTGCACTTAGTGGACAACCGCGAGCTTGTGACTGATCGGCAGAATGCATCGTACGACAAGCTGGCGAAAGTGCGTTGGTTCTGTGAATTATTTGCAAGCATGTCGCAGCAGTTTTACAATAATGAACGGGTCCTGACTGTTGACGAGATCATGATTGCCTACAAGGGACGGTTTTGTAACATCCGCCAGTACATGAAATCTAAACCAGTCAAGTTCGGTGTCAAGGTTTGGGCACTGGCAAACTCGGAGAGCAGGTATGTTCCAAACTGAACCCTATTATATGAATGTAGTTATGTAGTTGACTCATCTGGTACAGTTACCGTAGTATGTTTGTTGTATTCTTTTTAAACACTAGAAGCAAACTAACTTGCGTCACTTTTTGCCTGTTGTGTTATGCTCCAATGCAGGTATGTCTCGAATATCATTGTGTACTTGGGCGCAGATGAGGCGCGTGCAGAGGGGGATTCAGTCGGCGAAGATGCTGTTCTCACCGCGATATCAGGCTTGGAAGGGCGTGGCCATGTCATCATCATGGATAATTTCTTCACGTCACCCCGGTTGTTCATGGAGCTTCTGAAGCGTGGCTTCTGGGCAACGGGAACGTGTCGCAAGACGAGGAAGGGATTTCCAGGAAGCCTCGCTGGATTTGCAAACAACCAACTACCGGAGAGGGGGCACTTGGTCGTGAAGATGCATCGCAACCGGCATATAGCGGCCATCTGTTGGATGGATGCCAAGCCCGTGTTCCTGTTGTCGACAGCGTGTGACCCTATAGGTGAAGACTCCTATGCAGGACGTTGGATAAGACGGGAACGTGTAGAGTTTCCCACTTCTCCTATATTGCTACAATACCAGGCAGGGATGCGTGGCGTGGACCTTGTGGATCAACAGCGTCAAGAGTACACCACACAGCTGCACTCCCACAAGTGGTGGCATAGGATTTTCATGTTTGTGTTGGATTCACAGTTGTTGAATTCATACATCTTGTATGCATGTGATCGGCGCACTTTGGGGCTACCTTTGCTTTCACGTAGTGTATGGCACTATACTCTAGCTGAGTGGCTCATTAGTCCCCGACTGAGAGCTGGGCACATACGAGGGCCCATTCGGAACTTGGTGGGAGGAGGGCTCCACTTCAGTTCAGGGCACCCTGGTGCACGTCGTCGTTGT
The DNA here is from genome assembly GCA_947034895.1 of Rhytidiadelphus loreus. Classification (NCBI taxonomy): domain Eukaryota; kingdom Viridiplantae; phylum Streptophyta; class Bryopsida; order Hypnales; family Hylocomiaceae; genus Rhytidiadelphus; species Rhytidiadelphus loreus. The sequence continues at coordinate 45,599,584 of OX344761.1, read as the reverse complement.
GTAGTTTGCAGCCGCAAAACCCGTCGGATGTGCCCAGGCTGCGCTGGCCTCTTTCAATGTGAGGGCGCATGTTTCCGTGCTGTGCATACGCAGCATGGGTATGATGCCAATAGGCGCGGGGCAATTTGACGAGGTTTGTTGTGTGGTTGTTCCCGAGTTACCAGGAGGCTTCGAGGGCATTTTCATCGTGCTAGCAAGTGTTTTGCTGTTCTTGAGGTCGGGCAGTCGTGGAAAGATGACGCTTCCTCCATTCAAGCACAATCATGTCGGTTGAGGACTTGAAGGAGGCGGGAGCAGTTGGCGCTTCTCAGTGGTAGTGGCTGGAATTTACGGTGCAAGCTTCACGGTTGGCAGTCCATTGAGGTGCAGGGCAATTTTGATGATGACAAAGCCTCTGTCATGTTGTTTTGAAATGCGGCATACCCTTGGCAATGAGTTGCTGATGACTAGCATACATCAGATGTTCATTTAGAGGCAGGGAGAATAGACTCATGAATGTCACATGGACATGAGATTCTGTAAGGTCCTGTGGGACATATAATGAATGGAATCTGATATGCATTCAGGCTCTTCTTATTTCATGTGAATTGAGCTTGCAAAACAGTCCGCATCATGTTTCCAAGTTTCCTTGTCATTCTATGCAAATCAGTCTTGGCAGAGTTTGGCGTGTCCCAACAGTTGGAAGTGTTGCCAACAGGATCTCCTGGCAAAAGCAGTTATCTTCCCGCCATGGCGCTAAACGCATATGGCGCCAACATCGGCTACTCCGAGGCAACGTGGACTACGCTGCGTTGCGTAGAGGCAGCCAACCCTCCGCATTTCCGGGCGACCCGACGAGGTAGTATACGGTGACTTCAATCTGAATTGTGTGCACGGTACTTCGAATTTCGGTTTCCGTTTTTTTTTATGTACTCTGTGCATCAGTGCGAAGACACCCACCGGAGCGATCTCACAAAGGTGGCACCCTTTTTTTTATATAAAATTTGTCGCACCCGCACAAGACAGAAAGGTGTCACCGGCCCAGCGTTTTTCTAAAATTCCACGCACTGCTGAAGTCTCAGGCGCCGTAAAAAATTGAGCGTACCCTTAGATCGCTCTAAATCCCATCGCAATGGCTCAAAGCTTGAATTCACGATAATCTAGTCTTCTGATTTATCCATCGCCGACCGTATCCATGGGATACGATGCCGTATCGACAGAGCCCAAGGGCCGTTCAAGGGTTAAGCAGTTGTAAGATACATGAACGATGACGATGGGGATTAATTACACACAACCTCCAAGTTCTACAATCAAATTGGATTTGAGTTCTTTTAATGCAATGGCTCGCCATTTGTTATCAAAAAAAAAAAAAAAAAATTGGATTTGAGTTCAGATTGCAGTTTTAAACTGTGCATCAGTGAGGGCATTTTTTTTTCATTTTTCATGAAGTGCCAAAGTGGTGATAGAAAATCAGTTGGAGTGGTACCCCAAATTTCAACATTTGTCCACATATTGGATATTAAATATCACATTAGCACACATCACATAAATCCGTAATTCTGTTTTCATCCATAATTTGGTGATTTCATCCAAGTTTTTGTTTAATTTAAAATTTTGTGGTGAAAAACTTCACAGTTTGTCACCATTTTTCAGCCAAATTATTTTTGTGTGGTGCAATCTGGCACTATTTCACCAAAGAAAACAAAATTCTTTGGTGCATTACTGAGTTAAGTCATATCATTCACTGTGGAGTGAATATCTCAATTTGCATCCCTCAATCGAACTCCTGCCCAGCAATGTTCAACTGCTTTTTTCTTCACCCTTTAACTTAACACTGGCATTCTTTTCATTTCTGAGGGTCATTTCCTCTTACCAAACGTGATGCCAATTTGGTGCATTTAAATTATTATTTAATTGTTTAAATGATTGGCTTTTTCCATTGATTCAAATTAGGGTTGAAGTCATTTGGAACTAGTCCCATACAAAAACAACATTGAAAATGCATTGGAATCACATCTCAATCTTAATTCGATGTATTTCTGACACCGTGTAATTATACCTTTAACCCCCAAAGGGCTGAGGCACATTTTGGATACAAATTGTGAAGAACTACCACTTTTTAGGGTAATGAGAAAAAAATGATTTTTTTTTCTTCCAAAATTGAAACATACAAATTTGTACTAGAATAATATGGGAATGTTTGGAAATAAACTCAAAAACTTTGACAGTAAGGTAGTGTGCTCATAAACCGTCACTTTAAGGGCTGATTCACCTTTTTCGCAGGTTTCCAGGGAAAAAATTATTTTTAGATCATTTTTCAGAGAAAGAAAATAGATGCAGAACCCAACACAAGTAGTTTCATATTTTTCCAAGCATTTTTGAATTACTTATAAATTTTCAAAGATCCAGGTCATAGGCACCTATTTGTAACCATAGGTGTCCCAAAATCTGTCCCCTTGTGACTTATAAAGAAATGTGCAGAAATCACGGCCAATGATTGGCTCTTACAATAAAAAAAACAATTCTTCTTGAATTCATTAACAAAGCAAAGAGGTCCATTCAAGGATCACCTTGCATCCATTCTACAGCTACCTACAGGACGATCTGAAGAAGAGGGGTGGTTTATGAGCACACTACCTTATAGGTTGAAAGATTATAATGTTTGAAGTTAGAAGAAAAAAGTTTTTCCCGACCTTATCTGACAAGACCAATAGGCTTTAACTCCTCCTAAAGTGAGATTTTTACACTACACATGGTTATTTTGGGGACATTTCTGTCTTGCATAATATAAATTACATGCCTTCAAAATTATAGGAGGAGTTTTATGCATGTTGCCCCCCAAAACTAAAACTCCTCCTATAATTTTGAAACCACCTATGTACATTCAACAATGGTCATTTAGTCCTTTAGGGGTTAAAGAGGTTGCATCCAATTGTTGGTGGACAATGAAGTTATTTCAAAGTGTATCGTAGGAACAATATAAAATGGATGAAGTACGTACATCTAATTATGATGAGAAAACAATTTCTTATTATTCTTTAGCTATGTATATAGCTTAGTCACTTTGTTCTTGACAATGATTGTTGTAGGTTTGAAATTACTTCAAGTTGAGTTGAAAATAGAGAGGAAAACTTGCAAGACTGAAGATCATATGTCTTCATTCTTTTGAGGCCAAAATCTAAGATGCATGCACCTATAATCATCATGACCAAAAAAACAAAAAAACATTTGAACCAACTAATAACACAACAAACTAAATATTGATTATACAAGATGTACGCAATCTAATAGACATTGCCGATTAGTATCAATAATAGTATTATGTGTTCAATATTAATAACTATGCTATTAGTTAGTAGTGATTATAACTACAATGATGCTAGTGCATGAATGTAGAGACATCACCTACAAGCCTTGAACCTAATTGTAGATATTTATAGCATAGGTACACTGTAACATACAATATAATGTACACTATAAAAAATCTATAATATAGGTACTTATAACCTAGACATCTATAACCGTAGAATGTGTCTATATTATAGATTCTTAAGCTCATAGGCTCATAGATCCTATGCTCACATACTAACGCTCCCTTATAAATGCACTTACCTTATTTTACCTTGAAATTTAAATATATCTACATTCCCACTCCTACTTGGCTCTTTAATAATGAATTAAATGCAATCTTATCACCAAACACCTAAAAGAGACATTTTTCATTCTCCAACACCTAAAAAATGACCTTGAATGAATACTTCTAAGGTTCAAAACCGCCACAACCACCACAAATTTTCAAAAAACAACCAATGAGAGGTGAAGAGTTTTTTGAAGCAAACAATGAAAGTTGAGACATTTTGTGCTACCAGGGGGTCCATTCAAGATGAGTCTAGTGTTTAGTATAGATTGTTCTATATTTCCAACTTTAAAAATTTGTAAAATATTACTAGAGTATTGGGAAATTACAAAACCACTTGGGTTGCATTTCTCATGAGTTTGCTATTAACCTCATAATTTTTTTTTATCATTCAACATTCAAGGGCCAGGATGAACTACCACCGTCATTCGTCCCCCCAAATCATTTCGAGGGTGTATATAAAACAAAAAACCTTCTACTTTGTGCTTGATTAGTTCACCTTGTAGACCCCTCTCAAAACAAATTTGGAGCCTCTAATTGCAAATATGAATTCCAAATTTGCAAATTTATCATGCATAGCAAATAAAAAATTTCAGCATTTTTCCTCGGGTGTGAGTAGAAAAAGTATCTCTTTTCAAATTTAGAATAGCAATCTCCCTGTACAAATGAAATAACTTTCAAAAAAGTAAAAAGAAAAAGAAAAGGAGTGAACTAACTTATTACTTTAGCTTACCTTCAGGAAGAAGCAACGGCAATAAATAACGGCAACCCCCTATTATTTACACCTACGGGATGGTGACACGTCACGCATGCTCCCATGCTCTTCGGCCGAGGATCAGGATGCCAAGCAAGAGGCCACGGTTCGCCACCGCTGCACCGCATCTTCACGTTCCACGAGGTTCCCATGTGTCGGTATCGCGTTCCCAAGAATATGTTATCGTGTTCCCGTGCTATCTCAGCTGACGTTCCCATCATCCGGGCAGCCGGGCAGGGGACGGATAAGATTGAAGGAAGGAAGTGCAAGGTCGTCGCCGTTGGGCTGGCCGGTGAACGGACAGTCGTGGTAAAGTCCTCGCTCGTCCCCCCAAAGTCATTCCAGGGGTGCAGGTAAAATAAAAGACCCCCTATTTTGTGCTTGATTAATTTATCTACTAAGGTAGTGTGCTCATAAACCGTCACTTTAAGGGCTGATTCGCCTTTTTCACAAGTTTCCAGGGAAAAAATTATTTTTAGATCGTTTTTCAGAGAAAGAAAAATAGATGCAGAACCCAACACAAGTAGTTTCATATTTTTCCAAGCATTTTTGAATTACTTATAAAATTTCAAAGATCCAGGTCATAGGCACCTATTAGGTGTCCCAAAATCTGTCCCCTTGTGACTTATAAAGAAATGTGCAGAAATCACGGCCAGTGATTGGCTCTTACAATAAAAAAAACAATTCTTCTTGAATTCATTAACAGAGCAAACTGGTCCATTCAAGGATCACCTTGCATCCATTCTACAGCTACCTACAGGACGATTTGAAGAAGAGGGGTGGTTTATGAGCACACTACCTTACATCTCTCCTAGCTAATTTGAGCCAGGGTGAACTGACCCCCTTGCTCACCCCGGAGGAAAAACGCTGGAATTTTTTTATTTGCCACACATGATAAAATTTGGAAATTTGGAAATCATAATTGCAATTAGAGGCCCCAAATTACACTAAAAATGATATTTAGTGTTAGCAACACTATTTACAAACCTTAACACTAAATATCATTAACCCTACTAAAGTAAGTAACATTAAATCTAATTTCTAACACTAAATTTACTCTATGGTAAATCTAAAATCTAGTAAATCTAAATGTACTCTATGGTATGTATTGAAGTCTAATATTACACTAATTCCCACAAAGTTCTGATTTAGTGTTGTGTGGAGTAAGGTGATAAGTACACTAAATGTAATCCAACACTAAATATCATTTTTAGTGTAGTTTGGAGAGGAGTAAAAGATAAATTAATCAAGCACAAAATAGGGGGACTTTTTTTTACATGCCCCCTTAGAATGACTTTGGGGGGATGAATCAGAGGGGGGTAGTTCACTCCGGCCATTGTGGATGCAAGGTGATTCAAAAGTTCCATCCAAGGCTAAACTTAAGTCTCTAATGTCCCACTACGTATTGGACAAAACTTAGACTAAGATAACTACACCTAATTTCAACCGCTTTCTAAAACCACATAAAGTAGTTTAGATTCTTGCATAAAATGTACTTCCACTATTTAGGAGAGACTACAATTGGTTATACTAAATCCTATTTTTAGCACTTCAAAAATTTGTAATTTATTCATATGGTGCTCAAAAAATGCATTTAGGATAGTTTAGAATCCCCCTTTGCCTACCAACAAGACCTACAAAAAAATTCAATATAATAATAGGAACCATGTTGAATTGCTTATTTGTGTGATTTTAGGTGTAATAACCTTTCCACGTTCCTACAATTTCAAAATTAATCTTGGAAAGATGTAGCTCCCTATGACCAAGGTAGTCACCAAAAGACTTTGGTTATTGAACCAATAGGTACATTCTTCATTTATATAGTGATCCAAAAAGTCATTAGTGGACCATTTTTTGGCTTTTGCATTCTCATAGGATTACCTAAGAGCCTTATTCCAATTGAATGTATGTAGGTAGCAATGTCTTAATTCCTAAGTCACTCGTTAATAAATCCAAATCAATCACTACTTTATTTGAGTGGTTTAATTTTATTCACTTGCATACTTGCTAAAATGAAAACACCCAAAGCCATCTGTATATCCATTCCTAACAAGTAAACTTTTGTTGAAAGTACCCCCATGTTGGTACATAATTGTGATTGGTGGACTATTGATTCTCTCCATCTTAGTTATATGACCAAGTATGGGACGGTTTTAGTGGTTGAGGGAGCTTCCACTTTGAAAATTCATTGTAATTGCATGTCTAATCCAAAAATTTTGATTCTTTTTTTGAAAATTCACGATTTGCAATTGCTGAAGTTATACTACGAAAATGATTATTTTCTTGAAAAGTGTCTCCAACTATGTTGGGATTGTTTATTTTGACGGTTTGGGGGGTGTTTTCACCTTAACTTAAGTTATTAAGGTAGGAGGCTCTTAAAGCGTGCACTTAAGGGTTGGTTTGCCTTTTTCATGTCGTTTCTTGTATGGGATTATTTCTAGTTCATTTTTCAGACAAAGAAAAATAGATTTTGATTGTAACCCAAGTCGTTTTGTATTTTTTGAAGCATTTTTGAATTACTTATGAATTTTCAAACAAGATGAGTCATAGGTCCCTATTTCTGACCATAGGTCATCCATAAATCATTCACTTACAGCTTTTAGAGAGAAATGGAGAAAGCAAAGCAAATGATTGACTCTTACAATAAATAACATTTTTTTTATTGATCCATTCAATGACAGTAAAAGGTCCATTTGAAGACCACCTTAAGTCCATTACAGGTGAGCCTACATGAGCGGTTTAAATGACCCTCCAACATTAGAGCCTCCTAAGGGCCGGTATACACTTGGAGCCGGATTGAAGGCCGGCCGGAACTCTTCAAGTTTGAACCAATGGGATTGCTCAATTTCTCCAAATCCGGCCCAAGGGATTTATACTTGGGGCCGGATGGAACCACCACTCATCCTACGTGTCGCCTTAGGTGGCATGGTTTTGGCGCCAAACTATCCGGCCCCAAGGGAGCAATCGGGCCAAGGTTTTTGGTGGCCCAATTTCCCATCTAGGTCCGGATTGGTGTCACATTCGTTTCCTCCGTTGGATCGGACAAATCTCCACCGTCTACCATGCAAGGGCTTTTCTTTTCTTTTTTATTACATTTTTTATTAACTGCGAGCTCAATCCCGTCTAGTTGAGTCATGTTGTGATATAGATGCTGTGTTACAAGTTCTTAATATTGAACTTTATTGTTAATACTGAACTTTATTGTTAATACTGAATTTTATTGTTAATACTGAACTTTATTGTTAATACTGAATTTTATTGTTAATACTGAATTTTATTGTTAATACTGAATTTTATTGTTAATACTGAATTTTATTGTTAATACTGAATTTTATTGTTAATACTGAATTTTATTGTTAATACTGAATTTTATTGTTAATACTGAATTTTATTGTTAATACTGAATTTTATTGTTAATACTGAATTTTATTGTTAATACTGAATTTTATTGTTAATACTGAATTTTATTGTTAATACTGAATTTTATTGTTAATACTGAATTTTATTGTTAATACTGAATTTTATTATTATTAACCATTGCAATTGTAACAATAATGTCTTTGCAATTGTTTTAGCATGAGATATTAATAATTATTTTTTTTGGTGTAGACACAAATTACATACTATGTTATAGACACTAATTTTGATAAATTACATGCTTAATAAGTAAATTTTTTATACGGACACAAATCTATAAATGAAAGTCATTGTTGAAGTTATGTCAAAAACTTTGACATCTACAAGATAATGTGTGTTTTTATCAATTTTGACGACAAAACTCCATGCAAATTTTACTACATGATACTAGACTAGTAAAGTACAAGATTCTGTGGTTAGATTCTAAAAAAAGTTTTTTTTTTTTGGATGAATGTAGCAAAAATGACAGTTTTGAGTAGTTTTTGACAAAAGAACGGCCTTGGTCCTTTACGGGTTAAGGGTTAATGTGTCCTTCAAATGCTTACCTCTAATTTGTTGATGCATTCAAAGGACACATACTTAACTCTGATTTGTTGACTATTGTTTTTCGTTGATTTAGATTTAGGGGTCACCTATGCAATAAATGGTCTACAAAACTGGCATTTTGGAAAATCCTACAAAAATATCATTTTAAGGAAAAGGTGTCTCAAACTATGCTGAATTTTTTATATTGACGGTTTTGGGTGCTTCCACCTTATGAGGAATCTCAAGCTCTACTAAATTTTAGAGATTTTATTCCCAAAAATGTTTCCATGAAAAAAACACGGGAACATATTTGTTACTTTAGATCATCTAATTTGTATATTTCGATTCATATTTGGAATGAAAGTCACAAAATTTGGTAGGGGAGGTGACAAAATAAATGAGTAGTCACTACAAAATAAGGGCAAGTCTTTATATTTGTCCTCTTGTGATGGAAAAAATATTTTTTTTGTCCCTACATGAAGCTTGTACAAATTCCCAATTGTAGGTTAATTGCATCATACGAAGTCTACGATTTTGTCCCTATGGAAAACATTTGAATTTTTTATCTGCTACTGAAAATAGAATTTGAAAATTTTGAATATAAGACTTGAGATACGAGAGTTGAAGAACGCATGACACTAATCGACCACAAAATTGAGATAATATTTTACATTTATCCTTGGTTAGAGAAGTACAAATTTTAGCCACACACTTCATATGATGTGTTTAACATCTTGCCAATTCCCAAGTAAAAAGCATGCAAAGAGCTGAAATACAAGCATATAAATTTAGCCATATTTATTGACTCATTTAATGCCAATACTCAAAATGTTTTTTAAGATGGAGGTAGAAGGCGACAGTCCTTGTACAATAGGGTACCAATCAAAATGGCGTTTTTGCATTCCTAGGGAAGGAACTTTCACTATTGTCAACTTTGACACCCTCTCGAGGGCTGAAAAATTGTTCTTTGACTATGAAAATTTTGGCACAATATCACCTTTAGGTCAATAACATGTGTGCCAAATTTGGAGGCCAAAAGATTTTCTTAAAAAAAGATATTTGAAATCTACCAACATGTGTAGTTGTGAGAAAAATTTCACTGTTGCTGACTTTGACACCTTGAACCCAAGGATTGAATTTTTTTTTTGCCCATAATTTTTTTTGGCATGAGACCATCTCTATGTTTATTACATGAGTGAAAATCTAAAGTCCAAAAGATCCACAAAGGAAAAGATATTCAAAATCTACCAACATGAGTTGTTGTGAGAAATAATCGAAGAAACCATAATTCCACTATTGCCAACTTCAACACCCTCCCTAGGGCTGAAAAATAGTTATTTTACCATGAAAATTTTGCAACAAGTGTGACAAATTTCAAGGCCAAAAGATGAACGTAAAAAAAAGATATTCAAAATCTACCAACGTGTATGTCCTCCATGAGTTTCAATCACTGCTTGTAACCTAGAGGGCATAGAATGACATAGTTGAACAAGCTTTGTATCACTGATTGACCTCCACTCTCTTTCAATAACTACCTTTAACTCATCTAAGTTTTTAGGGCATGCCTTGCCATATTGAACAACATCTTTTAGAATCTTCTAGAGGTCCTTGAGTGAATTGGGATCGGGAGAGTTTGTAGGCCAATTGAGCTTCTCTAGAAGGCATGTTTGTCTCCATTCTTCACATAGTTTGCTACAATGGACAAGTGCGCTATCTTCTATGAGCAATCCTTATAGAACTTTACCCATAAAATGAAGCAATTTGCCATCGTAGACCACTTCCACAAAAACTTTAGCTGAATGTCAATTTTGAAGCATAAAGACAAGTTTTGACTTTTGCCCTTTAGCAAATGCATTCCAAATCATCAAAGAAGTTCGTTCACTTGTGAAAGTAGGAACTACACAACTTGATGAGTAGTGCTTACATGCAATCCTCCAAACATGAATTTGTTTAGAATTTTTCCCAACTTCAAAGGTAGATTCATCTATCCAAACAATACACTCCCACTCTTCTATACTCCATCCACAATAGTTATGTGCAAAAGTCAATCACTAAGACATGGACACAGCTTGTTACTCTTCTCCATAGCTTCTCAAACTTCACAGTTTTTCAATCTTTATGATTTTTCAATCTTCAAGCCTAATCTTCACCTCTAGAGGAAAAGGAAAAAAATGTCTTCATCTTTAAAGAATGGCTACCTTCCGCAATTCAAGGAGAGAGTGCCATGTCCTCTTTCTTTGAAGATTGAGAATGGGAAGAAGAAGATGTGACGACCCCTATTAATGAGTCTCTTGAGAATTGAGCTTATGTTATGTTGTACATTGACCTCTGATCTTCTTTACAAGACTGGCAAATCACAAAGGTGCTTGACTAATCGGTACCAGTAGTGCAAAGTGGAAACAAATTTTAGGGTTTTAGGTTTCATAAACTTTAACCCTTGAACGTCGAAGGGGTGATGCTCAAAATCATCCTTTTGTATTACCGTGTGAATCATTGGTCAAAGAAATAGCAAAAGCACCTATTGGAAGTCAAAGTAATGTACCTTTTCAAACCCAATTTCAAGGATGAATAGTTGCACTTTCATCCTACACTCAAAGATTCCTTGTCATCCATCAGACGTTTGATGTCTGTGTCGACGTTCAAGGGTTAAAATGAGCTTTGTAGAGTTAAGTTAGTGGTTGCCAGCAGCAAATGTCCAAACCTTTTGCAAGTTTTTGTGACCTAGTGTTTATCCTGACTGTGTTTGAGGGTGACTAGTTAATCACTACTAACATAGTTTTTAATCTGAGATTTGAAATGAGTATCACCACACCATGTACATATTCAGCTTCTCACTAAGGTAGGAGGTCCATAAACCGCTCATCTAAGAGCTGAAGCTGACTTTTCGGGAGGTAGAACTTCTTAAAATATTTTTCAGTAAATTTTCTTTGAAAGGCAAGAGAAATTGTCATCTAACCCAAGTTGTTTCATATTTTTTGAAGTTTTGTAGAATTAGTTATGAATTTCTGAAGTTGCATAAAAGTGCATTTTTGTGGGTTCTAAAACCGACCACCTCCTGAAATGCACACCACTTGTACATTGAAAAGTGCAAAATGTACCTCTAGAGCCTGATTGGTTTTAGAACCCGCTCCATTTTAGGACCTCCTACCTTACATTGTAAATATATGCTCAATTGAGTGGGAGTCATGAACTCGTGGCATATAAAGCTACAGCATCATGGACTGACAGAAGTTGATGCATTGTACAATCAATTGGATATAACTTATTGGTCGTTTTCAAACTATGATGTCCGTGATAAAGTAGGTGCATTTGTCCATTGAATCGGTGGCTACTTTTATTTCAATGGTAAAAATAAAAGTTGAGAGTGAGCAGCAATTCACTCCCTGTACGTGACATCACAACCACAGTTTGTTTTTTCATTTATTGTGGGCAGTGCAGAAAGTGATCTCAGTCACTAGACTGATGAAGCTGTTTACATCCATGGAAATGGATGAAACTTGTAATATGTGGATGACATGTCATTTATTCATCCAGAATAGAGCAATACAATCCTAAGATTTGGTAACTCATCCACTGAAAAGAAGAAGAATACCCAAATATTTCCTATAAAAGATTTTGTATTGCTTTTTAACAAAAATTGCTAAAATACAACATTCTAGATACAACTGGACTTAGGGTTTAATTGTTCATTCTTTGGTCCAGGTGACCTTGAGCTCGAGTCCCTATTCTACATGGTCACAACATTTGAGATATTTTTTGAATTTTACCAACTACTTTCCTTCAATTCTCATATTGAATCATTTTTTTAAGTACTAAGTCCACTTTTTCTCTCTCTTTTTTCCCAATATGTTCAAAATTGCAATTATTTTTTTCCACAATTCTACTGGTTAACAACAAACTAACTGGCGGTTCTCCCTGAACATTGGATGGTCATGCACTGACCACATTCAGAATTGGTCATTTTCAAACCTTGACCCAAAGCAGTAATAGTTTGAAAATGACCAACTTCATTGATTTTATGGTGAAGCAAAACCATTAGAATTGGGCCAATTTGAATCAGCAGTGAGCAAAAGAAAGTCCCATATGGGGTCGCTTTGATGCAGTCTCTCCATTTGGCATGAGTTATAGAAATGTTTTTCTCTTCAATTAATTGCTAATAAGGGGGGGGGGGGGGGGGTCAATAAGGTGGGTTTATTGAATTTGGAGTGCATAAGGTAACAGGTCCAGAAATCGCCCACCTAAGAGCTGAAACCGAATTTTGGGGAGGCAAAGCTTCTTGAAATAATTTTCAGTAAATTTTCCTTGAAAGGCAAGTGGAATTGGTATCTAATTCAAGTCATTTCATATTTTTTTGAAGCTTTGAGGAATTAGTTATAAAATTTTGAAGTTGAAATGGCATAGGGTTGTAAAATCGCCCACCTCCTAAACTATACGTTGTTTGTACATTGCTGAAGGCTATGAAAAAGAAACATGTACACACAATGTACATTTGAGGATGTGGGTGGTTTTAGAGCCTGGGCAATTTCAGAGCATGTTACCTTAGTCATTGTAACCTCTTTTCTTTGTAACTATTTAAGGAAGTCTCTTTCAAAAAGTTTTCTACAAATTATCTTCCATTTCAACCTTTTGGGGTTTGCAAGCACTGCTTGTGACTCTCTTTGAGACCTGCTTGACGAGACTGAAATGGTTAAGTTATTCTTGCTTGATCAACAACACAGAAGACCAACTATATACGGGCAATGAAATATTGATGGCAGTTTAGGGCTGCAGACAGTTAGTCATAAAATAGCTACATGTGACTTCCATTTTATGACAATTTTTATCACGATTTCTCTTTGCCTGGTATTTCAACATTTTTATGGTGATGTTTGTCTCTAGTTTTGCAACTTCTTTTTAAAACAGTTTTTCAATGTCTTTACAATATTCCTTTCTCGCTTATAAAATTACGTGAACATCTTGTAAGCTTTTTAAAAACAACCATAAATTGAAGCACAGAACAATTTTTTTTTATAGAAAACATTTTTATGTCAAAATCTCTAAAGAAATTACAACAGTTCCTTCAACATCCATTTGACTAACAAATCTATTCCAATTTTGTATCTCAAACAGGACCATGAGCAGCAGGCTATGGAACATGTGCCAGGGTGACAACTCCATATCCAACTACAAGAGCCACATTCTCACCGCAAAGAGCCATTGAAATGCTCACACAGCAGAAGAGGAAGACCATGGTACTTTAGCTCTGGAGATTTGAGATCATGAAGGACAACAATCAGGAATTGAAAGAAGGAGATGCATGGCGAGATCCAAACCATGGCTGCTCCATCGCCGTGACGTGCACTTGCAACTGCCTGTCACGCTGCTCATATTCTTGTGGCTGACAAACTGGGTAAGGCTCTGAGCTCCAACTCTAGCAGTAGTCACAGAGATCATCGTCATTGTGTAGATGAGTGTTTGGAGCAGATTATGCATTAAGAACATAATGCCAGTTTTCGATAAATTTGCACAATTCTGTTTATATGGCCTGTAATAAACCCTCCAGAAAAGGAAGCCAAAAATGAACAGGGAACCAGATGGGATGGGGTGGAAATCCCGTGCAACCAATCTCAAAATGCAGCAATTTGCATATTAAACTGTGCAATTATCAACATGCAAATGTCAAAATTGCATGTGGAATATTGCCAGACAGTACAACAGAATTGGCATTATATGTTACATAATAAGCACAAGGAGGAGGAGAACTCCAAATGAATGCAGATATTGGATAAATATCCTTTTGTGTTTATGGAGATTGGACAAATGTCCTTTTTTTGTCCATGTTCCATTTCTTCTGTCAAAGAGTATCTTTTAGTTGTAACCTATTCTATCAACATGGGACATTGTTTCCAGAATTTTCAAAAAGTTCCATAAACAGACACTCTGGATTTCTCGTGTGTGAAGACGAAGTCGGGCTTTAGTTAAATTTGTTCCGTCCACATATCTGCATCCACAGTTTCAAGTTCAGAATGGAATTGTGCCCACAATAATGTGTAATGCAACATAAATGTTCCAATCTATAACATAACAAACATTTACCAATCCATACCATAAGATGTACAGCAACAGATCACTGCAGATAAAACAAAATTCTTCTACTGTCAATTTCGTTAAACTGGCAGTCAATTCCCATATTTTGACCCCTTTCAGTCAGAATTTTTGTTTGTGAAACATTGTTCTAGAAGATTTTAGACCATCATGTGCATATGTGTCTCCCAATTTTACTCCAAAACAGTGTCAATTCAACAAACTTGAGACATTACAAGATTTTTCAATCCATGGAGATCTGTTGTGGTACAACTTATGTCATGAATTGGTATACATGTTGTGTTATGAAATATTGAATGTCAACTTAGTTAAATTGACAATATTCCATTACTCTGGTGTGGTTAAGTTCGCATGATTTGAACCTGAAATCTATATCAGTCCTAGTTTTGGGCACAAAAAATAGCCTTTACGTTACATGTCCTTGTTAAATTGACTCCATTTGTTTCCCCCCATGCTTATTTAGGACTCTCTATTCCTTGGCGTCCATTGCGATGCCATGAACCTACTGCGCGGCGGCTCCTTCTCCGCCAACCCAATCCAGTTCGGTGTGTACCCCGTCCTCGACGTGCTCGCGCACGGCCTCAACACCCAACTCCCTTATTGGACGTGCGTCCACGGCGGTGTCCAGCTTTGGGATGCCTCCGTGTACCTCCCTCCCCTTTCCAACGACAACGCCACTTTCGTCCTCCACTTGAACTCACGTGCGGGCAGCGGACACCTCGTGAGCATTCCCATGTACACTCCGCGTGCAGATGCAGAGTATGTGGTCTCCTTGAGCGTGGCGTGCAACCCCCACGGGGGGCCGCGGAACCAATCGTTGATGGCAATTGTGTTCGACCACGAAGGGAAGGAGGTGGAGCCGCGAGTAGAGGTGATGTTAGACCCTATACCCTATATACCACATTGAATTACACTTAATAGTTTTGTATTTAGTGCAGTAATAGAAGGTTGTGACCTTTTAGTACATGTAAGGGTATAAATTTCTCATTATGTACATGGCTAATGAAATGTATTGATTCAATGCCGTGTAATTCTCATAGGTGATGGTGGTGGTGTCGAATGCAAATAGTAGCATGGAGAATTTGAATTGGGAAAGACGACAATTTAAGATGCTGGGGACAGGGAGGTGTATGTATTTGTATTTGATGAGCTTGGTGAAGGGGTATTATGGGGCGTTGGTGGCGAACGTGCAAGTGAATTTGGTGAATTTGGTGGAGAATGGGAGCTTTGAGATGGTGACATTGGAAGCGAAAGAGGGATTTGATAACTTGACTGGGGATGTCACATTGGTGGCACCAAGGCCAAGAGCCATTCCTGGTGACTAGTGGTGCAATTTTCTCTCCAAGTCTTGTATGTTAAATTAGAATGCATGTGTCCACACCCTTGCTTGAGCTATATTTCATATGCTCAAGTTGTGTCAATATCTTTATGGTTTATCGGATGAACTATAAACTCATGAAGAAAAGATTTCAAATTCAAAGAGAGTGTTTGCATTAAGGGGGAAAGTTTCACCCTAATCCAACATAACATATGCCATATGGTAAGTGAGATGTTCCTTAAACTATCAAGTATCATTACGAAAATCCAAAATTCCATACAACCAAATTTTCCACAATGCAACTACAAAATTTTACAACTTGAATATGTGGGATATTTTGGACTTTATTTCTTGTACTTAAGTTTTGAAATTTTATAGTTGCTCTATGGACTTGTTGATAGACGTTTTGGATTTCTCCAATGAATATAAAACTCTAAAGGTTAAGTTTTCTTATTCAAAGAGAGATTTTGCACCAATGGTGAAAATTTTGACCTTAATTCTTAGTGGCATGTAAGTTGGTTGGTCAATTATACCTTAAATTCTTTAAGGTTACATTTTGCCTCTATAAGATTATAATCTATAGGATTATAATAGATGTTGGAAGGGAATAGTGACAATATTTATACCCCATTGAGAGGATGATTTGAGGTCATTTTTTCCCTTCCTTGCTCAGGGGGGCAAATACATGTAGTTTTGGATATACTCATGAGTCCAAGGAATAATATATGGTATCCTATAAGTTATGTCATTAAAATATAATTATTCAAATATATTCTAAGAATATTTCAAGAATATGCTCTTTTATTATTTCCTAAATCCTATATTACTTCAAAAAAAATACTAGCTTCAAGGAATAAATTGCACCATATAGGTTAGACTCATGTGGAGTTTTAATTTTTCACAAGTACCCTTTCTAAGCTTGCTTGTTCCTTGAAGGTTATATTTCCTTCCCTTGAGTGAACTAACTGTCAATCAAAGGGAAGGATATTCATCTTCACATCAGTAATAATTTCATTTGACTTACTATTTCCAATCCCACAATGCTAAAATTATTTATACCCTACCCTTCTTTCATCTTTAGTATAAGTGTACCCCTAGTTAGTTGCAATGAAATTGTGAGTATCTTGAACTTTTGAAGGTCTGTTACAAATGGAATCTAAGTTTTATAACTAATTATTTAAAAAAGAATCAAAATATTCCCCTTAGTAATTGGCCATAATAATTAGCCATAGGCAAAATATTCTTGAATTGTCATATTATTAATCTAATTACATGAAGAAATTTAGAATCTATACTAAGATTAACTACATTGTCCACCAAAAATGTCAAAAAATACCTTGAAAGGTGCACATTACATGCTATGTTCTAGCTCACTAGCCATTACTTTTAGCTTATGAGATACATGTATTGTATGTGCCAAAGCAAACCGTCTTTGTTTCTTCCTTTGCACATTTATCTTATTGAAACATATTCAAAAATTTCAGGAAATACATTTCATTGCAACCCCGGACACAACCTCAAATGACCTCTTTTGTCATATAAGAAGAATTAAAAAATATACTTAGAATATTTTCAAATACCTTGAAAATATTTGAGAAGTTAAATAATTACATATTAAATGCTTGGATAATAATAGAATAGGCATCTAAGACAACCTTAAATAGGTGTACCATACATGTTTAATATGACAATCCTAATGGTAGGTTGGAACGTGGAGACTGGAAAGGTGAAGGTAATGATGACAGGACAAGGGAATATATTTCAATCTGCGACTGACGGAAGTCAATACGCGGTAGAATTGAATGCAATGCGCACTAGTGGCGAGATTAGTGCCATGTTTGCGGTCCCTTACAACTCATCCATTAGCAAAAACCACGAGTATGTGTTGTTGTTTGATACTGCGGCGAATCCTCGACAACTAGGTCCACAATCACAGAAAAACAATGCCTCCGCTTACTCGATACTTGGCAAGCTCGGGATTAAGGTACCTTTACCCACTTGGAAGACACCATCTCTTTTTGCATCATTCCCTTAGTTTAAGCACAAATCAAAGAGCTTGAAACATCATAGTCTCTCTAAATCCAACACAAAGCTTTCCAAAGATTAACCAATTGTTGAAATTCAAGAGTCCTTCGAAGCAACTAAGGTAACCCAGCCTATGACAAGCCAAATTCGGAGCAGCCTAATGCAAGCCTAGAATTTCTTCAGATGTACATGTGTCTTGTGAAATGTACTTCAACAAGAACTTTTTGGCCTGCCTTAGGCTGCTCCAAACTTAGCCTGTCATAGGGTGAGTTACCTTAATGGGGTTTGAAGTATTTTGAACTTCATGAGTGTCCAATTAGGGACAGTCAAGTGCCAATACTAGGTTTCCTTATGCTGTGAAAGCCAATGCGGCTGGAGGGGGGCGCGAAGCCCCTTCACATACAAAACAAGGAACGGATTACAATAACGAGTCGGGAACAATGAAATGCCAAACAGCAAGTCCCGGGTGACAAAAGATCGGAGACCAGAGGCTCACAAACTGACCCCAGACACAGTCAAGTTTTTCTAGGTTTCCTTATGCTGTCGATCAACTCTGAAGATTTGTAGTTTTTTCTCAGCTGACATAGTTTGCAAACTTTCTCTTGGAATATTTGCTAGCTAGCCTTTTCTTATGCTTGTTTTTTCTTCCTGCACACCACTTCCGAGGTCTAACCCAATCGGCATTTGCCTTCAGGTGTTGGGAATGCAGAGCAATAAACAGCTGCTGGATGAGGAGTACGACATGAATTCCACGGGGTTTACTCCTGTCAGTGTTGGCTGGATGACAGTGAACTATTCATTCAAGGTGGAGGAGGACCGGACTGCGAAAGTCTCCTTTCGGAGCTTGGTTGATGGAATGAGCTTTGGCCCTTTTCTGGATAATGTGGGGGTGTATGAGGTGAAGAATAAAGGAGAGTGGATCAAAGTGAACACTGAACCGCCAAAAGGAAGTGACGCGGCAAACAAAGAGCTCTGCACGCTTCAAATGGCGGAAACGCTGCTTGTGCTTGTGGTGACGACGGCTTTAATTAATGTTTAATTCTGGTTTCTTTGTAATGAAAGTCGTCTGTTAATGTAAGTATCTATCTCATAAAACTGAGAATTAAGTTGTGATTCTGCGCTCAAGGTTTCTAGACTGCAGTACTGGTGGCAATTGTTTCCTGCAACTGCCGATAAACGTCAATTTCGTGAAATTGGCGATATTCCATTACTATGGCGCGGTTCAAGCAGTGCCGACTGAAACCAAAATCTACAACTGTCCTATTCTGTGGACTGAAATTAGACCTTTGTGAAGACATGTGTCACTATTTTGGACTTGTCAAATATCGCCAATTTAAAGAACTTGACGTTCGATTTGCAAACGGAGAATTGCTTGATTTTCATATCTGAAAATCATGAGTATACGAGGACAATCCTCTCTTGTCACTTTCATCGATCGGCACATGGTGCACTGGAGTTGGAATTGGAAACAGGGAGAGCCGGTGGTTTAGAGTCATAATCCCATCCTTTGCACGCTCATGAAAGAGCTGCGTGCAGATCTCCAGGATTTGACGTTCTTATCTTTTATGTCTGATAACCCACTCTTGAGACCTAATGGCCCTCTCTGGTTATGTAGGACATAACATTCTTAGGCTGTTCTGTGACGTAATAATGGACCCATCATTCTGTTCATTTGACAACACAGAAATAAACGAGAATATGATTTGATGCAATCAAAATGGAAGAGAATGGTATGCAACATGTTACTTTTGCTCGCAACTGTCAATCGAGGAGCTACTTGGGTGAAAATTCATGATTTTTTTTTCAACTTAGTAGTTCTAGGGCGTTGTCACTCGAATGTCACAATTTCTGAGTTTGAAACAAGCCGTTTAATATGGTTTTGTTTTTCCAAACCAATTACAAGATTCCACAAATGCATCACGACTAAGAGGCAAGATATGATTCACAAAAATGAATCCAGCAGCTAGTCAAACACATGATCGATCAAAATTAAACCCGAAATACTTGCTATATAGTCCAGTACTGCCAAGAAACTTAATATCCGAGGATTTTTTCTATTGCTTAACCTGATTTTAGCCAAAAGTGCTTCTTGTATGGTTTCCCAAATTTTTGTTCTTAACAAACTGGGAAACATTACGAAGCTCATGATCCTGCCTAGGTAAAAAAAAGAATTGCGATATCTCTACCCTTCTTTACGGAGGTGGACACCTACGCCTTCTCTTCTCTACTAATAATGTACACCTCTGCAGCTTTGCTACAAAATTAATGTTTTCTACCCACCTAAATTGCTACCTAAGTTTACATGTGAAGGACAGACAAAAATTTCCATCGCAAGTCTTCAGGACTTTAATTACTCTATGACATTCAACATAATTAATCCTACACGTATTTGGAAAAGGATTGTCTTCAGCTATGGTCTTCCAAAATGATACCGAGAGTGTTTCACAGATGACATGTGCATGATGAGATCAACTACCCGGTGACTGCAAACACAGAGAACACATGGGTTGGAGTCAAAAACAATGCAAATTAAAGCTCCCACTATATCCGAAATCAGCTACGTATCAATCATTTTTGTGTGGGTAAAGAGTTGTTATACTACCGACAAATATGTGCACGTATACTTATATGAACCACTTCTGAAAATGGCAGTGAAAACCATCCTTCAAACTTATTCAACTAAACCGTTTATGATTGTACAGAGACCACATGGAGATGGGTTGCCTTCCCATCTGAAGCAGCTAAAGTAGCGCAACAGGGTGCTCCCCATCTCCAGGTGCTCCAAATGGAGGAAGCCACGGTGCGCTTGTAGGCAATTATAAATTTTTTTCATGCCATCGATCTCCAATTCCGATTTCATCGTTTAGTTCAGTGTTCGTTGAAACATTATTAATCTTATAAATTCTGAAAAGGAAGTTATGGATTTTGAGGGGGAGGAAGGGAATCTGAGGAATTTGTGTGGTGTGAATGGTGTATGTACCTGTATCCCCACTCGTTGTCATACCACGCCACAATCTGCACAAAATTGTCTTGCATCGAAAACCCCGCTTTGGCATCGAAAACACTGGACCTGCTGTCCCCGATGAATTCACTGGACATGAGATTCTCCTCGCAGTATCCCAGCACGCCCTTCATCTTCCCTTCGGCCTCCTCGCGAATGGCTCCGCAAACATCCTCGTAAGAAACACGTCGGTTCAGCCGCACCGTCAGTTCCACCAGCGACGCGTCCGGAGTCGGAACGCGGAACGCCATGCTCCGGATCTTGCCGTGGAGAGACGGGATCAAGCGACCCACGGCTTGGGAGGCTGTCGTGGAACTTGGAATCAGGTTGAAACCAGCCGCGGCCCCGCTGCGCCAGGACTTCAGGGATGGACCTGCCACGCTCTTCTTCGTCGCTGCAATCGGACCAAGAATTTGCAATTGCGCTTGTTAGATTCGACTATTATCAACCAGGATGGTTCGATCTATTTGTCAGATTTCCAAAGTGCCAATAGTGTGCCCCTACGTACAGCTGTGAAAACGAAGATTTCCAACGAAGCCGAAAGTTACCAAGAACTGCATTTGAGAACGTTCATGTTTTTTGGCTTGGAATGGATTCAGTTTCAAGATTTTCAGTTCAGAAGGTTTCGATTACGTCTAAGAGGTTGTTGCTGAAATATATGTACAGAATGTTCAATAGAACTGAGAAAACGTAGAACCGTTTAGTAAAACACACACCAAAAAACCTCGATCGTTCTTAGCGAATGGTAGCGTATGAGCTGGTCAACTGACACTTAATTTGATCGAGTTTTCAAATTTAAGACTGGTATTGGTACGAGATTCAGGTGGGCTTCAACTTTCGGTTGAGATTCTCTGTAAAGGATCCGGAATTCAGTGGGGTGAAGCAAAAATTGCTCCCGTAGTGGTTCCTCCAAACTTAGCCTTTACTATATATGTAAGCCACTTTCGGGAAATTTGACTGTTTTAATGGATTAAATTTTTTTTTTTATCTCAATGCGCAAACCAGTGAAATGAACATATCAGTAACGGATGGTCGACTGTACCAGTCAAGGAGTGCACGGTGGTCATGAGAGCCTCCGCCACGCCGAATCTGTCGTGGAGGACCTTGACGAGCGGCGTCATGCAGTTCGTGGTGCAGCTGGCCATAGCGACCACGTTGTGCTCGGGCCGGTAGTCGCGCTCGTTCACTCCCATCACGAACGTTGGCGCGTCTTTGCTGAACCCCGTGATGATCACCTTCTTCGCGCCGCCCTTCAGATGCGCCGCGGCTCGGTCCTTGTCCGTGTAGTTCCCCGTGCACTCCACCACGTAGTCCGCGCGGTGCTTGCTCCACGGAATCTTCGCCAAGTCCCTGAAATGGGTCACCCATATAAATTAATTCATTCTCAACTCGTAACATTATTCAGGAAACCTGAACATACTCAAAATCTTACCAAACACAACCCCAATTGCTTGATACTTAATGTTGTGTTGATCATTCGGAATCGTTAACTTCAAATCCGTTCAATTGGCAAACATTCAAGAAACTGGCACCTATTCAGACGCCTCTTTGAACACTTGGGTCAAAGTCAGTTCAGTTACTGAGCTTCGCGTCCCAAGTTGCATATATATGTGCACTTGCCTGTCACAGTTATGGAGCTCAGAGTCGCACCAATTTAACGAATTAAAATCGTCCATACAAGCACCGATCGAAAATCAGTCGCAGCAGATGGATGGGGGGTCGCTTACTTGTGTCCGTAGACGACCACCTTCTTGCCATCGAAGGAAAGCGTGTGCGAGTCCTGTGCATAGATGTCGGTTTTGCTGCACTTGTGACCGTGGACTGTGTCGTAAGTGAACATGTACGCCATGTAGTCGGTGCTGATGAAGGGGTCATTGACAGCGACGAGCTCAATGTCGTCGCGCTCGAGCGCTACGCGAGCCACTAGGCGACCGAAGCGTCCGAACCCGTTGATTCCAATCCGGATTTTGGCTGGAGGAGCGGTGACGACGCTCTTCGCAGCAGTAACGCCAGCTCCTAGGCCTTTTCCCATGGTCGATTAACTAGGTCCTTGGTGAATCCACTTTGCTCAAACCTTTCACTTCGAAATCTCAACCAGTGTCCCAACCTGCAGATTCAGTGGAACTACGGCTCGTCAGGACTGAGAGTATCGATCGGTCAAGTTCACATACTTAGTCCTACTACTCTAATCATCTGCCGATGGCCGGAACAGCTGCTGTAACGTCACATTCGTGAAAATAGCGGATTTCAGTGCAGTTTGCGCAGATTCACTCGTCCACCCTAAACCTCAAAGTACCTAAAACTACACACTCATAGTGTTCAAAGCTCTCGGACCCTTGGACGTCAAATTTCTGGCACTCTGAAAGAAGCTACTTTAACAAAGACGATCGTTCAATCTCATATTCCTCAAATAGGTGAATTTGAGTGTAATTCATCGGCGCATTTTGAGTCGCCAAACTGATCCTCAATCTGCCATAAAATTTAAGCTCTGCAAACTAGGTTTGAAAACTGTGGGCAATTGATTGTCTATCACAAACTCCATGATTGTCCGAATGTGAGCTACAGACTTTGCCCGACCCAAGCATGCAGCTTCTAGCTACTCCAATTGAATTGATTGCATCTTATGACCGATCGAACTCCGATATCGATCATCCCACGACAATATCATACTCAAATCACAAATTGATAAAGAATGGTCGCGCATTCACTACCGGACGACGACGTCAGTGTCTAGATATGGATCTCACCTTGACAGATTCAACTAAGTCCCCCCTTAACGTCGACAACAATTATCGCCCAGTTGATCGATCGATCAGATAGACAATCCACGTCAACAGCCACCACCACGACGAAGAAGACGAAGACGATGACGATAGACGAAACTCCTTTGAAAAGCTGCTGCTGGAAATGCTGCAATTAATTGCGATGAGTAAATTAGGAGATCGTAATAGGAGCGCTCGCGGTTAGATATATTCTACTGTCCGATGATGATGAGATTGCAGGCGGCCGGCCAGCCGGCCGCCTAGCCTGTCCTGTGGATCGATCGATCGATCGATCTAGCTTCGGTAGCTAGCTAGTCCGGTCTAGGCTTGCAGGAGGTGCAGAGCCCGAGGTGATCGGTTAGACCACTAGCATGGAGGTTGCTGCGACAAATTCTGAGCAACAATGATCATCCTGTCTAACTGAGACCGAAATAGAACACTGCTGACCCTTCCCCTGGTGCTGCCATGCCAAGATGGGCGGCACTCCCCACCTGGAACGTGGATCTGGTCAGACGGACGAGGTCGAGATGGAGACGATGGAGGGAATTTCGTTGCTCCGACCGACGAATTGAAGAAGAAGAACGCCTCACGAAGTCTGTGGCGATAGGTGTTGACAGGTCTGGTGAACAGACAGCTGGAGCGTTTCCTGGAGACGGCCCTGGGCCCCGTGAGTTTTCCACAGTCTGCGTTGACAAGTCTAAGTTACTCCTACGTACACCCTCCTGATGACCTCTGGAATCAGACGGCCTGCCTGGGATCCCAACTTACTAGTAACTAACTAACTTAAGTTACGACGTCGTTTGCATGTGGGACAATATTGCAAGCCAGGACGTGTGCTACTACGTCCAGGGGATGGCGTGGCGGGGGGTCGTCAGCAGCAGTTGGAGGATGTTCTAGATTGTCGAAAAAGGTCGTACTCTATATTTGTTACCTCCACAATGTGACCTTGACAATGTTACCTTGATAAGAGTTAAAATCTCATATATGTTACAAAATTTCACCCTGATGGTCAATTTCATTAAAATGGCGGTATTCCATTAAAATGGCACAAAATGAAATCAATGAAAGAATGAAAACAATGGAAAGATTGTATGAGGGAAGTGGAAATGCATGAACTAGGAGTGATTTGAATGTGCTAGGCATAAAATTGGCACATATATGACCCTATCACGGCACACTTATTCTCTTTTGTGGAAGATATTCCATTAAAATGGCGTGCGGAATACGGCCATTTTAACGAAATTGACCATCATGGCTCCCTAAGGTAGTAGTCCAATCTAAAAGAGACACTTTTTCTAGTCCCACTTCCTCAAAGGTCAAATGAAAATAAAAGAAAATTGATAAAATTATTAGCGAAGCGAAGAAACACAACCTAACCTAATTACCTAAGTGGTTTCATAATTTCCACCACTCTACTAAATTTTCAAGTTGAAAACATAGGGTAGCCTATTCTTAACACAGTAACACTAAACTCACTTTAAATGGACATCCTTGAAGCATGAAATGTCTCAATTGTCATTGATTGCTTCAAAAAACTCCTCACCTCTCAAGCTCTCATTGGTTGCCTCTCGAAAGTTGTGTTGGTTTTGAGTGTTGAATGTATTCATGATTCAAGGCCAGTTTTTAGGTGTTCAAGAACAAAATCTGTCTCTTAAAGGTGATGCTACTTAACTATTGTAAATCTTTGTAAACAAATGTTAGATGTTAAACATTGCTATATAGAATATCAAGAATAATTCTCTCTAAGTAGGAAAACAAAAAAAATGCAAAATTTCAAGAAAATAGGTATTTTGATGTTTTAATTTGTAAATAATAGGAAGATAATCTTTAAAAATAAAATAAAAATTGACCCTCTCTTACAACTCTATAATAGAGATGGTCATTTACCAAAAAAACTATCCAAAGAATTATTTCGAAGTTTCAAAATGTGTTAAAAAAGAAACTCAATTTGTTGGCTTCCATCTAATATAAAATTAGTTATATTTAAAACTCCTTCATACAATTGGGCTCTACTAATCTACCAAGAAGACCATCCCTTCCAAATTTTAGCTCTAAATTCATTTATTGGAATTAGAAATAGTATTAAATCCCTCCAAATTGGCAAGTGTGCCGTGCATTCCACCGGGGTCTATTATTAGAGAATATGTAGTAAAACATTTTTGAAAAATGAGAAAAATTTATATATAAAGTGTATAATAGTCACAAGTGCACAATGTAGTTAACTAGAAGAAAAACCAACAAAAAAAATGATTGTTGTCCTCAATGACTCATATACGATTCAGGTATAAAAATGAACTCGAAATTTAACATGTACAAATTTGCAGTCATAATTTAGTTGTATAGAATAGAAGTGGATGTCGAGTTGACAAGCCAAAGGTGAAAGACTATTTACATCAATGCATTATTTCATTGAACTTCAAAACATGTTGAACTTCAAAAATCCATACTATGCTTAGAAAAATTCAGAAAACTACCATTTTACTTCTCAAAATCCATGATTTTCAATTCCCATTGAGGTAAAAATAGTCGAATGTGTTGATTCCATGCCAAAATATGCTGAATTTGTTACAGTTGCTTCTACCTTCAAAGGGCAGGTCCAGTCTTTTTCATTTCATTGGGCTTTTCCAATGAAAAAGTACTCCAAGTAAGATACTTTTGCCTGGTCCCCTAATAACTTGGTTGGAGGAGCACGAGGTTGAGTTCCTTTTTGCAAATTCTACGAGAAACAGACTGTCTGGAAAACTTTCGGAAAAACAAACAGGCATGTGATGTTGAAGGCTGAGCAAGCAAGTTCATTGAATGGTGATCAATGGTAGGGAGGTGGCACACATTTGTGTACCTTTACGCAAAATGGGCATGTTGATAAGCTAAGTATCCCCGGGGGAGTGTTTGTTGTCCACCGTACAGGTACCACCAAATAGGTCAACAAGTTTTATGTATGTTTGCCGGGTTTGTAATGCTTTGTGAGTTTGTGGGTTTGGGCTGAGTTGAGGTGAAAATAAGCTTACGTGCTAAGATTGATGTGCTAAGGTTGAAGTGCCTTTGTGGGGACGCATGTCTCGTTGGTTGTGATGAAACTCAGTGGTTATCTTCAATGTGGGAATCCAGTGAATCCTGGAAAGCAACCAGCTAAGTTATATGGCATTGGGGAATTTCATTTGTTGTTAAAAAAAAGGTTTAAGGAAACTGATTTTATCTTTGAAACTTCTCTACAAAGGGGTGGGGGAAGGGGTCATATTTGGTGGTATGGGAACTATAAAATAGAAACTCCTATCATATGTTGGAGTTTCAGCTAGCACAGCAGATAAGCGAACTTTTTATTTTGTAAAGGTTGATAGGGTTTGAATCCCAACTCAAAATTGTCCATATCCACATAACAATTTCAGAAATAGAAATATTCACACACTGTAATGTGTGTTTGGGGGTCCCATTTTGAGGAGATAGTGAGTGAGTGAATTCACTTCACTCAACCCGTCACTTAATAAGAAGTTATTGAGTGAAGTGTGATACTTTTTCATTACCTTCCATATGTAGATTTTTTCTGAATATGCTAGATTAGAATTGATATGGGATTAACCCTTGACCCCTAAGTGCTTTGACGTCCAAATTTTGGATGATGGACATATTGAAACTCTTGGTTCTTTCTCATTCTATTTGGATGAAAGTCATTCAAATTTGTGGAGATACTTTATCAAGTTCTTGTCCTATCTAATTGTTGGATGTGGTGGTGTTCGAGTACATTTTTTTTTTCCTAAAATTACAAATGTAGAAGAATTTCAAGTGGTTGACCAAGTCCAAATTGCATTGACTCTAGTTCAAAACAGGATTTGCAAAAATGAAGTCATAGATTTTAAAAACACAAAAATTTCAAAAAATCACCATGTCGAGAGAACCTCATTTCAAATGCACTCCAACAAATTTTACTCAAAAAAATGATAATATTTTGCTTGTAATCAAATTTAGAAGGAATTCTGAAATTTCTCTTTCAAAATTCATAAAAAAATACTGGTGATAGCATGGATGGAATCTAAAACTCAAAATCTACAACTTTTATTGTATATGAATTCTGAAATATCCTTCCAAATAGTACTTTATGATGATTTTTCCCAAATCTTCAATTCCAAAGAAGGATCTGGACGTTTAGGGGTTAAGTTTCTTGACTATGTTTTCACCCAAAATGCTCCAAAACTGCCATTTCTAGTACACGTACCAACTTTTAGAAAGAAAAACATTTTTGGACACAAGTGACCATAGGATCTTGTAGTACGCTCGTTAGAAAAGATGTGAATTTTTTTTCAGAAATTTCAGGGGGAGGGGGAGGGTCAGGGCAGACTCTTTTGGGGTGCATAGCCAAGTGTTTCTTCGTTACCAATGTCCCTTTTCTGGCTGAGCAAGAATAATTCAGTTTAGTCTCTAGCTAGCTCCATTCCCACCGGAGTCCCACCGTGCTTCTTCTCCCAATAAGTTAATAAGTTAAGTACCCACCCATAGTCTCCGCAAAGTGGTCCTCATCAGTTGCACATCTTTCGACAAGAAGAACAAAATCAGCACAGTACTGTACAATGGCAGCATTGTTTCATTACACTAGTTGCTCCTAGGCAGCACTTCAAAAGCAAAAGTATGCAACACGGAGGAGTGATAGTAGGAGTTCATTTGTAGGAGATTGAATTTTTTTTTTTGAAATAGGCTTCATATACACTAGCACTATCTCATGTAATTAATTACAGGATCACGTGGTTTGGTGTCCTCCTCCTCTCACTACCATACATCATCAGTAGAGGGGCTATTGCGTGGCCGTGGGAGCTTTGGAGGAGACCGGCTGTCCCCTCCCCTTTGCAAATAAGGTAGGAGGCTCGAATGTTGGAGGGTCATTTAGAATCGCTCATGTAGACTCATCTGTAATGGACTTGAGGTGGTTTTCAAATGGACCTTCTACTGTCATTGAATGGATCAATAAAAAAAATATTATTTATTGTAAGAGCCAATCATTCACTTTGCTTTTCCCATTTCTCTCTAAAAGCTGTAAGTGAACGATTTATGGAAGACCTATGATCAGAAATAGGGACCTATGACTCATCTTGTTTGAAAATTCATAAGGAATTCAAAAATGCTTTAAAAAATATAAAACAACTTGGATTACAATCAGAATCTATTTTTTCTTTGTCTGAAAAATGAGCTAAAAATAATCCCATACAAGAAACGACATGAAAAAGGCGAACCAACCCTTAAGTGCAAGCTTTCGGAGCCTCCTACCTTAAGTTATAAGGTAAACTCTACCCCATTACGGACAAAATGGGAGCAAGTCCATTGTAGGCTGAATTATGATAGTGGTGTACATTTTAGCACACCATCGTTACAATTTTGCTCACAATGGGCTGGCTCCCGTTTCGTCCATAATGGGATAGTTTATTTTTATATGGTAACCAAAAGTAACATGTGTCCGATGGGGAAGAATATGAAAGAATCAATGAATACAAGTACGTGTGTACGTACGCGGGTGGTGGTGGCCACCACACCAAACGCAACGGCGGGGGTGCTGCTGCAGTCATCACAGTTTTTTCTTAGCTTGAATCAGTTATCAAAGCAACGGAGCGGATATGCGCATTTTGGAGTTGCAAGGTGATAAGAGGTTCGATGGGCTTCCATTCCGATATATCCATCGGGGGACCAGCGTTCCTTTGCACAAAGGCCCAAGCTTCTGTTTTTCATTGGAGGGCTGAGAATTTGATGTTGATATGAATCCACACATGGGCTGAGCTTGGACCCTGTCAAAGATATTTTAGCACTCCAATGAGAACCCGCCCGAGAAGGGCTTCATGGAATCAAAGGAAATTCTCGGGGAAATTGTTACTAAGTATCCTATCCTTTGGGTTTGGGGGGTGGAAATTGTTTTTGCTTCTCTATCCATCCAGTTTTGATGACATGCCATGTTTTCACAATGTGGGAGTGTGATTGTTCGATGAGAAAAAAACAATTTCCATTCGTGAACGCGGCTAAGAAGCTACATGTGGTTACGTACTTGCGTTCATAACAATCAACAAAAAAAATCAACAAGAAGATACAAGAACCAAAGGAGTACTTGATGTAAGGGACTTCTATCATCAGTGGAGGTATCAAACATGTGTACACATTTGATTTAAAGTCCCACTTGTTTTTCAAAGTCGTGAACATAGAAAGAAGAGGAAAGGGGGTTTTGGGGCGGGGGAGATTTTAGGGTGCATTGGGTCTTGGCGCTGCACGATGATCATTGTTCATTGTTCATTGGGAAAATTGCCAAGAAGAATCTAATAAGAGAATTCTAAAGTTTTGTGGACAGGTCTCACTAGCAAATGGTTGGTCACCTATAATAATGGAATCAGATTGAGAAGGTTGAAGTTATTAACTTAGACTCATTCAATCCATCTTAGTTAAGACGTGCAATGTTTTTCTCACTTTAATTTGAAGACCTGTGCAAATTTTCTTTAGTTACTCTGAATTTTGATTTCTGGTGGTGAAAAAGGAAGGCTCCAGAGAAAGAAAGTCAAGTGTGTTGTGCTGCTTACTTGGAGGTAAAGGAAGGGCATGGGAATGAATATATCGGTTGGGTCATCAACCAATAAAAAATAAAAATGAAACTCCTCATGAGGTGAAATCTCTTTTCACACCCCTCAAAATTAGGATTAGGTAATATGCTCTAAAAGTGACCATTTAAGGTCTGGTTTGCCTTTTTCATAGGCTTCCGTGGACAAAAATACTTTTCGGTCATTTTTCAAAGAAAGAAAAATAGATGTGGAACCTAACACAAGTGGTTTTGTATTTTTCTAAGCATTTTCAGTGAATTACTTATAAATTTTCAAAGATTTGGGACATAGGCTCCTATTTGTATTCTTGGGTCTCCCAAAATTCGTCTACTTGCAACTTGTAAAGAGATGTGCAGAAATCCAAGACAATGATTGCTCTTACGATAGAAAAATAATTTTTCTTTGATGCATTGAATTGCTACAAAGGTTCATTTAAGAATCACCCCATCTCCATTCTCTACCTAAAAATAGGGGCGGTTTGAAGAAGATGGACGCTTTTGGAACATACTACCTTACCAGGACTTCTTTGAAAGTTACACAAGCCTACTAACTAAGATTTTTCTTAAATAGTAAAATATTCATCCTCCATTGACATGTGTTCAAAGGGTTATATCTTTGCACAAGTGCAGAGAACGTACGTAGTAATTTTTTTTCCCAAAGATGAAAATGGTTGAGAAAGAATGTCTTTAAGTTATAAAAATGTTTTGATATTTTAAATATTTTAAATATTTTAAATATTTTAAATATTTTAAATATTTTAAATATTTTAAATATTTTAAATATTTTAAATATTTTAAATATTTTAAATATTTTAAATATTTTAAATATTTTAAATATTTATTTTATTATTTTCTAAAAATCAAACATCAAAGTGGCCATTTTCCTAGAGTTTTCCATTGTTCCTTTTTGTGCATAACTTTTAGAGATAAAACTTTCTAAGTCTGAATTTTTAGAAACATACTATTTTTAATTATTTACAAATTATCCATATTTTATTTTATTTAAAAATTATTATTCCAAAAATCATAGTACTCACCGAAATAGACCGTTCTGAGACAAAAACGGCAGGTATTACTTGCAAAGACCCTATTTGGGGTCCAATTCATAAGTCATGAGGTAAAAAAAGGTCTAAGTTATAATAGATCTGAAGTGGTGGAAATTGCCTAGATTGTGTTCTTTGGCTCCAATTGCTTCTCACAACATCTATATTGTATGACACGCATGCAACCTTGATGTCTGCAAAACCAAGCTCAAGGGAAAGGGCCCCTTTTGGGGTCTTAGAAAGTTACATGAATTCAAACATAATGTCATATGTACTTGGCAACTACAAATTATTATTTTTGATTATAAAAACTATATGGGATTAAAAATTAAATGAACGAATATTCTTCAAATATATTTAGGCACATGTTAGTATCTTTGTCTTTTAAACCTTCCCAAGAAATTAAACTTGACATTATATTGATACTAAGAAACAAGACATTGGAGCTAGCATGATTTTGGTTTCCTTCACCACAAACCTCCCTTACCAAAACCTTAATAAATGATGGCACTAGCAACTTGGAGGTCACAACTTGGAGGGTCACAAGTCCTATATTCAAATGGGAGCAATTCATTGTGTTAATCTTCAAATTTGGGTGTGCTCTACAATTTAGTGCCCAATGATATAGGCACCCTTCATATCATACATGTCGTGTGCCGACCATTAAGATTTGAATCTGTCCTTAAAAAAAAAGTAGGGGACAATCTAACACTGTCCTACAAAAGGGTGGCCCTCCCTCAGCAAACTGATTGAATATGGGAAGTCACCTTTTCTGTGTCGAGCTTTTTCGAAATGTGTTTGAACAGTACGAGTTAAAAAATGATTTGAACATGTTTTTCATTCACCATTCGTCTGTGAGACAAGAGGAGTGCATGTTGCCAAAGCCTGAGATAGAAAAAGTCAAGCAGGAGACATGGAGAAAGTTGATGGAATCTTGAGAAGAGAAAGCCCCCTAAAACATGATCAGCAAGAGACTGAGAAATTAGCAATTTAGCATCAGCAACTTTGTTGCTATTAACTGGAACAGACTTTCATTAACCCTATAACATTGCTGTGGACACTAATTATTCAATGGATGCCAAAGAATTTTTTTATGTAAGACACTACAAAAGAAAGGGGTGTTTTAAGTGTTTTTAAGTACAGTCCTAGAGATAAGATATTAAATAATGACCTTTATGTAGGGTCTTACATAAAAGGATCTACATAAAGGTCATTACTTAATATCTTATCTCTAGGACTATACTTAAAAACACTATAGTGAGACAAAATTGTGACTGAAGTGCAAGATGTTCATCCTTGGAATTTTGTGTGAAAAGGGGAGGTCTTCCACAATAATTTGACCTCCAAAGAATGCTCCTATTTTTTTTTAATCAAATGATTTACATGGTGACCAGACTAGTGTTCCAGGGTTAATGCTGGGTAAGGTGAGTTGATTCACAGAATGTTACCTGAATTTGAGTCATCAACTTATTCTATCAGTTTCCAATCTGTGGTTTTGTTGCTTAATATCTCCATCACTTAGCTTCATTTGACACAGTCACAAGCCAGTTGATAAGGTTCATTATCAAACAGGACTGATTAACAAATTAAAGAGGACCAATCAGTCTTTCAGTCATGTGGTTTTTAATTCCGCACATCTACTTGACTTCAATTGCTTGCATTTTGTCACATGGCAAAATCAATCACTCATCCAGGATTGGTGTAATATTAAGTATTGATATCTTAATTGAGTCCAGTTTCAGAGAAGAAGTATTCGACCCAAGCTGTAAGGGCAAGCCAGCATCAGATTTTGGCATTGGTATTGGTATTGCAATTGCAATTGCTGAGAGGTCAAAGTAAAGTTTCCAGGGACAAGCGATTGAGGGGAATCGATCATCCAGCATTTCCGCAAGAATCCATGGAGCCGACTAGGGTTCCCCTTCATCTCTTCAACAGATCGACAGGACTCACAGATAAGGACAAGGGTAGAAAAAAGGAAGATCAATCCAGAACCGATGCTCCCACAGGAAGTCACGAGTCCAATGCATGTGGGGTCCGATGTGGGGTCCAATGCCGGTTTCATTTGCTTTCAGAATGACTGAGAATGTTCTACTACGAGGGCCGAAAACTAACAGGTCAAATTAGAAGGTTCAACCTCAGTTTGGTTCCTCCCATTGGAAGCTCAAATGCATGAGTGAGAAGAGCTAGCTAGGGTCATCAGTTTTTCCTCCTGCGACTGCGACTACGACATCAACAAACGGAGCAGAACAAGTCATTCTTACACCAAAATAATGGAGGTAATAACCGGCTCTCTCCACTCGGCTAAACTGAACTCGATCGGCAGCAATAATTTTGTTACTTATCACAGCATTTACAATAAGAGCGAACTGAACGGAAGGTGACTGTGCACTGCCGTGCCACGGCAGCAACTGAAAGATCAATTAGTCCTTCCATTCCAAGCCAAAATAACTTAACTTATGCTGCTTTGAGGGCGTTGCATCGATTGCCTCCCCACTTGGGGACCCATTTGGGGACAGTGCCTGATCGAGGTTTCTCCCCTTCTGAATCAGCGCGGCGGGGGTGCAGGCAGCAGCACAACCGAGATGATCGACTTACTGGAGGACAGACAGAATTGGAGCTAGATCCCGTGGGACCAAACTGGAGGTGCAAAAGCACTGCTGGTATGCATGGCATGGGACCTATTCTATTCAAGTCTCGTCTCGTCTCGG
This sequence comes from Rhytidiadelphus loreus, assembly GCA_947034895.1. NCBI lineage: Eukaryota > Viridiplantae > Streptophyta > Bryopsida > Hypnales > Hylocomiaceae > Rhytidiadelphus > Rhytidiadelphus loreus. The sequence continues at coordinate 45,565,772 of OX344761.1, read as the reverse complement.
TGGAGGGAGTGAGATGCGCCTTTCAGGAGAGAAGGTACGTAGGACCAGTTCAGTTGGTTTGGGAGTAAGCAAGCTTGCTTACTTACACTCCATCCAGCAGGGCCTTTGATTGTCCATCCGTCGCAAGTCGCCTTATAATCCCCATCCGAGGTCTCTGATTTTGGAGCTGCTGCAAGCATGTGATGGTTTTAAATAAATCAATTATAGTGGAATGGTGAGCTGTGGTTGATTATAAATATCTGGTTGAGGATCATTGCATGTCGAAATGAACCACAAATTTGATTTTTAGTAAGATTCTCTCACTACGTACTTAAACCCTAAAAAGGAGGACAAAGAGTGTCCTCCGAGGTGGGAGAACAAAATTTGTCCCTTCTCGGGACGTTTTGGAAAGTTTGGGTAGGTTCCTATGATCTCAATTTATGTTGGCATGATTTTTTTGAAAGGTTTTTTTGGAAGATAGAAAAAATACATTAATTTTCTATGAACATAATTTTTAATTCAATCAATTGTATCTTGAGGAACAAAAGTTATACCACCCTAAAGCTAAAAAATGGAGATTTTGGGGCAACTCCAAAAAATCACATAAAGTCAATTTCCAAAAAAAATTCTATGCCTCATAAAGCACACATTACATGTGTTTTGGCTATTGTGGAGGGCTGCAAGTTTCCAACTTGAAACCCACCTGAAACCCGCCGAAACCTACTGAAACTTGTTGAAACCCGCTTGCGCTAACCTGGCCAAATGACTACCAGGTCAGTTTCTTTGAAAATGAAAAAAAATAAAAAATTTAACTTTGTTTTTCATTTTAAGGACTTAAATTTTTTTATTTTTTTGAAAATAAAAATCTAATACTGGAGTTCAAGAAGACTGTGGGGAACAAAGTTGGGAACATGCTCGAAACGGCCCTCTAGCCCCCCCAATTTCATCTAATGTTTTGTCTACATTTACAAATTGAATTCATTCAATTTGGACTAGTGATGAGAAAGTTATGGAGAGTCTTGGTTTAGGGGCAATCAAAGCATCTCAATCTTCAAAAAACATCTTATAGGATTCATTTATGAACTTGATTTGAAAAAGAAGAAGTTTCAAAGGGTTTAGTTTGCTAGGGAGATCAATTTCACCATTGGCATTTATGTATTTCAATTGTTGTGAGCTATTAACAATTTAGTTTTTCCTTCTATCTCATACCTACTTCTACTTAATAATTTTTTAAGGAATGAAAATCAAGTCTTTCTTTTTTTTAGAATCCCAATTCAATTCTTCAATATAATTTGCAGAATTTAACTAATCTTTACAAATAGTGGAGCCAAAGAGCTTACAAACAATGGAGCCAAAGAGCACAACATATCAGTGCACATCTATTGCAACTCAACCCTACTTACCTCTTAACCTTTGAATTGGACCAAAAATAAGGTTATCACCTCTACTTTAATTCTATTGACATCAACCATTTTAATTGTAAGTAAGGAAAATTCAAAGTTGTATAATCTAATCATGTAAAGTGCCAAAAAAAAGCATTTCTTTTCACTTTAAACGCTTAAGGTAGAACAACCCATTATGGTCAAAAGACCCATTACGGACATCTAGGGAATGATCCAATTCAATTTTTTTTTCAATAAATGAGATTTTGGTCACAATCAATGTCTTAGGTGATGGTAATGGAGGGATTAGTGATCACAATAGGAACTTCTAACTTCTTAGTAAGTGTAAATTCATTGTAGGAAGTGAGTTTTTTAGGCCTCCCTGTTGTGGCCACGTTAGAAAATATTGTAACTACTTCATGTGAGTAAAATGAGCATTATGAATACAATTTTTTTTGTTGGTTTTGAGGTAGTCTAAAGATTCTTATGGGTAGCACAGTCAAAAAATTCATAACAAATTCATACTTTGTCAAAAAATATAATTTCAATTGCTCTCACCACTTCTCACACTTGTCTTTATGTGAAATTTAAAATTTAAAAAAATTTAAAATTTAAAAAAAATTTAAATTTAAAAAAATTTAAAATTTAAAAAAATTTAAAATTTAAAAAAAAAAAAAATTTAAAAAATTTAAAAAAATTTAAAATTTAAAAAATTTAAAAAAAAAAAAAAAAAAAATATATATATATATATATATATATATATATATATATATATATATATATATAGCAATGGCATGAGGGCAAACTCATAGTTCTACCCTATATAGTCAGTGCAAGTTAAATCCTACTGCAAGTTAAATCCTACAGTTAGTTATGCAGAAGAAGACAAATTTCTGCACAACGCAATAGAAATGGCAGTTTCGAGTGTTATTTGATGAAAGAAAGGCCACATTGGTCTTGGTCCTGAAGGGGTTACTATGCCTTCCTGATGCGTACTTTGCTGCCATGTGGAAACTGGTGTACGGAGTGAAGTGCAGCCAGTCGCTCAGAATATGGCTGTTCATTCCAAGTTCCTTTCAGGATGTGTAAGCTTAACTTATTGGCAGTTTCTTGTGTAAGCTTAGTACCACACAAGGGAATGACCTCGCTTATTGCCAACGCCATTGACAGTTGACCCTTTCATTGTAGCCTGAGAGTCCCACTAGGGTGGGAGGCAAAGTCGATGGCCTGATTTGTCAAGACCGTTATGCCAAAGTTGCTTCCTGCCCATTTCCACAATGTCAAGAAAATGTTGGTGAATGGTATTGATTTCCCATAGTCAATTCAACTGAGTTGCAAGAAATTATAATAGGAAGAGATATGTAGCAAATAAAACAGATCACTTATCCTACATTGCTACATATCTCTTCCACTCTTCCACTGAAACTGTCTACATATATACCCTGAAAGGAAACGAAGTTGCAGATCCCTGGATTGCCTCGTATTACGACTCATGTACCAACAGCAGCAACTTCATGTACCAACAACAACCGATGTATTCTTACAAGTGGTTGGACTTATTAGGAAGTGGTGTAAGCATTGACTTGGCCAAATGTTTAGGGTCGCTAATCTTTGAAGAGTTGCTTCTTATCACTTATAGAGAACTACAACCTCCCACTTTGAAATTGCACAAGAATTTTGAATTCATATATGGTAGTGATAAAACTTGATGTAGAAAAGATCTTACTTTTGTGCCCAAAGATCTCTCCAAAACTCTATAATCTACCAATAATTGATTATGTTAAAAATGTTTAAAGTGGGGCAAAGAGTCCTCAACCTTAGCCCTAGTAGCTAAGTACATTCATGAGAAAACCATTGCAGAGAAAATGCATTAGACTCTAGCGGGATGAGTGCAACAACCCTGCGTACCTACTTTAGCCGACGTAGTCGTATTGTCGAAGTCCCTGGAAGTTCAAGTGTATTTCCCCGCAATCGTGTAGAATAGAGCTGGGGATACATCATAGGTCAAGAGTACGTTCCATTTCAACCACAAAAAATAAAAATCATGTGAAAAGGAGATTTTTTTGAGAGGCAGCGCCCTTGAAAGTCCATGAAAGACGCAAATAAAGCGAAGGTAGAATCTCTACATTGCATGAGATACAAAAACTGTGAACATTAGAAATACAAGATCCAAATTCAACACCTTTACACTGGTCATCAGGACCACAAACATTAAGGAAACCTTCCAGAAAGAAAAATAGGTCTCTCAAAGGAGTTCATCAACTAAGTGTCAGCAGGAAACTGAACGAGAAAATGCCTAGCGCCCACACCCGAGCTTTCCAAGCAAGTGGATGTACCAACATGTGCAATGTGGTCCTCAGCTCTGCAAGACACTTAAAACGGTCTCTGACTGTCTGCATGCCGATATGTATTCAGTCTCCAGGTACGTTGCAGGTCTGTAAGACTGGATTCCTCATGAAGCATCTGGAAAAAAACAAAACATCACTCTGTTGTGCACCCGGGTTCCTGCCTTCATTCGCTGTTGCTAGTATGTCGATGTGATTAAAGAGATTCTTTGTGTACAAACCGCAATCCAAGTTATGAGTCTGAAAATTTTGAGGTTGATCCATCTTGACTATCCTGATCATCCTCGAAAACGTCCGGGACAAACTCCTCGTGGATAACATCCGGATGCTCAAAACGAATATCCACCATGCGAAAGTTCCCCTCCTCTTCCTCATAATCAAACGACCTAAGCTCCGTATTCACAAGCTCCTGACTGAACTCCTGGTATTGAGGCCTAACCCTGCGAACAGGCACCGTGACAGAGTACACTGTTCCCAAATCAGGATCCGAGGAGACGTTGAGCTGCACTTTGTCCTCGGACTCGATTTCCACGAAATCAGAAAGAGCTCCAACGATGTTGGTCACAATCCTCCTCTTGGCGTCGTCGTTCACCGAGCACCTGTCTGAGATGAGGATCATTTTGAGACGCTGTTTTGCAATGGAAGCATTTGATGATGGGCTAGATTGCATAGGGAAAAGAATCGCCCATGCACGGGCTAACCGCTCCAGGAAGCTCTCCTCCTTGTCATCGTCTGCATTGTTCATGAAATTGAATCTGGATGGATCTCCCTCACCACCCTGTACCCGGCATGGCGGTAGTGGTTTCCTCTGGGAGCGATCACACCTAATGTGAGCTATCCTTACCCTGCCTCCCACATAATGATTAACCAAAGTTGGAGAAAACTGGCAGGGCCTCTTCTCCACCTGTACATACAAAATCTCCTAAGGGTAAGTAAAATGCAAATACGACATGCAGCGACAACTGTGTAGGAAGGTCGTCGCTGTTAGATCCAAAGCATTGAAGTCTTAATAAGTCGATCACAATTGACAAGTTCGATGCATTGCTGTATCGTAGAGTCAGAAACCCATCACATGCGGTAAGAATATGTGCTGTATACAGCATCTTATGATGACACCACCCTAATTGTGACAGATATGATTGAGGGATATATGGACAAAGGTTGGATTTAAAATCACCATTCGCAGTGAAAACACCCATTTCACATATGACAATATCCAATGTAATGAGAATTGCGTTAGGTGAGTGTTACAATGAATTTGAATATTCTCAAAAGAATACAACCTGGCATTTTGTGACGACTCCGAACAATTGTCTACTCACGGTTAAATCCAAAGTAAATTTAGGGCATGTGTTTGTTTCATTTCATGAATTCCTTTGCTCTACTCATTTGAGCTCTTCTGTAGCTAATTTCTTTCTCTATTCAAAATCGACCTATGAGGACAAAGTCGGTGTCTACGGCACACTCTTCACTCACTCAATTTCAATCAGAATCAGTTGATTTCAATTCCCGAGTCTCTCTCTTCAGTTTCAAAAAATCTAGTACTTTCAAGCCAAATTGCTCACAGAGCTTAACCTCTCTTACGGTCACCTGAAAAACCTGAAGGCGAAAGCAGTCCAACGTAGGGAGGATATCATTGTATGATAAAAAAAACAGAAGTCTACATAATTCGATCAAAACTGTAGGGTTCAATGCAGTAATGCATCGTCTAGTCAGGGTCACCCGACAACTGAATCTCCCGTTCTATTCTATCTTGTAATCCCGCTTTGTAATAGCCATCGACTGCGATAAATCAACTCTGTTATCAAAGACTCAGTTCTTAAGCTGTAAGTACACATAGAACGATTGACAAAACGTTTTAAAACGTTCGAATTAATACTGAAATAAACCCGTATTAAAACGAATTCATTCTGTTTCCTAGTAACCCAGCATCATATCCAGTCCTAAACCCTGAAACCAGTTTCGGAACCCTAAAATGCACTCCATTACAAGAATAAAGCCTTTCGTCTGAAGCTGAAAGATCGCTCCCAGGGAAGAAACGACAGCTTACCAAACTTAAAATTCACTCCTCATAGGAAAAGACCAACCCCGTACCTTCCAAGAAGCCAGAGGCAGAGCGAGCGCAGAAGACGAAAAGTGCAACGTCGCCGATCTCGCTGCAACAGCGCACATCCTGAATAGAAATTTCGACTCCTCGGAATAGAATTTCGATCAAATCAGCAAATCCAATGCGCTTCTTAGTCGACTTCAAAATCGTCGTTGACAGCAGCACCAAAACAAGCCAAAGAAGGGTCAGAAATTCCGCAGTGAAGCTCCTAAGGGAATTCAGTAAAGGTTTGAGAGTCACCGATGGTGTCAATGACAAGTGCAAACACGAATTGGTTGTGGAAATCAATGTCCGAGCTCTCAGGTCCGTGTTGACAGCGTCATTTGCGAGGAGAAATTAGGGTTTGGGGTTCGAATGGGAGAACAAGCTTTCGTTTCCGTCCACGTGGTTCTTTCATCTTCTTGGAGATGAACTTCCTTTGAGGTAGGTAGGATAGATGTAGATAGGGATGCAATTGTGAAGTGGTTTTTTCACAATCATTTTTTAGATCCAAGAAACTTGAATACCTAAAGGATTGGTCTATTCATTCAAAATCTCATGATTAACTCTTAAAAGTCTCTCTTTACATAAGGTAGAAGACCTCAAAACCGTCAATATAAGCAATTTAGCATAGTTGAAGACACCTTTTTCTATATCATGATGACGTGCCACGTCATCATGATATATTTTCTTGATATTTATGATATTTTTGTAGTATTAGCAAGTGAAAATCATAAATATAAAAAAAAATTAGATTTTTTAGATGTAGTATGTAATTTCTATGATTTTTCAAAGTGCTCACTCCCTAGACCACTGAAACTGTCACATAGGTGAACCCTAAACCGAAATCTGCAAATATTAGTAGTTAGCAAATAAGAGTTAAGTATGTGTCCTTCAAATGCATCAACAAATCACAGGTAAGCATTTGAAGGACACATTAATGAAAGTCTAGGGACACATTAAGAGGCAGTCTAGGGTACAAGAATAAGTACAAGGGTAGCTCATAATTTGAGTTCTTTTTAAATGATTGGCTATGGATCTTTGGGCCTAAGTATTCCAAAAATTTGCATTAAGACCACTGAATTTGACTAGGAGTAAATTCAAGAGAATTTAAAAGTTATGCACTTTGCCTCTTTGAATTATTTCTTAATAATGCACAATCAAGTTGATCTTTATCCCCCAAGCACTCCAAAATCCTATTCCATATGATGAATATAGTACATCCAAAGTGGTGTTTGCTTCAACTTAATTAATGCTTAAATATTTTAAAACAAATTTTCTTTTTGACCAATTTGATGAAATTGAAGTAAATAATATACAATAGTAGAACCTCTTTAAAGTAATAGGATTAGGACTAAGTTGACTATACTACATTGGAGAGGTTATTACGTTTTGGAAGGTCATTGCATTAATGACATTTGTATGCAACCCAAGCTAGGACTAGGCAATCAATGTTACCTTAGAAAGGTTATTACTTTAGAGAGTATTATTGTAGAGAGGTTCTACTATATACTTGTACAAAGATATAAGCAAAAATGCAACAAAATTCAAAAAGGGAATTGAATATTATAGGGTCAAAGAAGATAACTAATTAAAAGATACATTGAAGAGAAAAAAGGGACCATGCATGTACACCTTTGAATCTAAGTGCTACTTGCACTATAAATGTTAGTGATACTAATAGATACATGGTATATAATAGAGATATCCATTAAATAATGCAAACACAGTAGAAGGGTGTTATGACTCCATCATAATAGCTAGACTTAGGAACAAGTAAACCTAAGGGGAGGAAGCTTGTACCAAACGGTTACACTCTAAGGTAGTTATGGGAGTTAGGTTGTCATTCCTATTAAAGCCTAGTGAGAGGGGATTGTCTCTCACGTCACATATTATTAATATAGAAGAATGTTTCGGATTATGGTTCCTCTTGGTAATTGATTGACTTTTCCATAGATGATAGGTTACATGCAAAACCATACAATGTATAGGTTTCGCAGGTAATTATGTGCGGTGTTAATAATAAACAATCATAGGGAAGAATCGGAGTGTCAACAGAATTATGGGTGAAGTACGCAGGTTCTAACAAAGGGTATGAGATTAAAAACTCTGCCCAAACTCTGCACGGAGCTTGCTATTGATGGAAATTCCGCATGAACTCCACATGAAACTCACCGAATTCTACAACATACGGCTACAATAAATCCGGAACAGAATGCATGCACGTCAAGAATAGAAAAATTTATGGCCCACAAAACTGCAAATAAACGGCATGGAAGATTCACAGAATGCATTGACATGAACAAAAGAAAGATTTCTTCAAAGTTCAAATCAATATATGGACCAATACGGTACATTTCATGTATTGATGACAGTGGATTTAAGAGAGAGTTGGCTCAGTTGTGAAGGATCGACAGATGCTGGGGCATTTGTTAGCAGACACCGAGCTGTGGTAGACTTTGGAAATGCAATTACATCTCGGATTGAGGTTTCACCAGCCAGCAACATGACCAACCGGTCCAATCCATATGCTATGCCTCCTGCGAATCAGCATTGCAAGTCAAAATGAGTTCTGTGTTTCTGTCAAGGAGTGACCATGAAAAATAGCAAGCTGAAAGATCGTTTTTTCACAGTATGGGCTGTGCACTCTCAACAAAGTATTGAAAAACTTGGGGGTCAAAACATTATCCAAAATGCTGGTGGGAGGAGGATGCAATACCATGAGGTGGAGCACCAAGATCTAGTGCTTCTAGAAGAAACCCAAACTTTTCTTCTGCCTGAAAATCACAAATACCACATCTGTATGTTAGATACGAAATCAATGGAGTATCTCGGTACACTAATCTCTTTCCAATAATTAGCACGATGAACTCTCGATGCCACACTAAAACCAGTTACATATTCACCTGCTCAGCAATTTTCACTTAGAAAGCTCCAGTTAGAGAGATAGGGAAAGAAAATTCAGTTACGAACTTCTTCAGGTGTCAAGCCGATAGCACTCAGCACCTTTTCTTGAACAGCTCTCTTGTATATTCTCAAACTTCCGCCTCCAACCTTCATACAAGAGCACCGACCAGGAAATATGAGAAGCAGCCAATTACGATAATAACAAAAAAGTATGCAATTCATGCGCAGGTCTCAGAGTGTCACTATCTAAGTTCTCTCACACCACAAGCACATTTTCTGATGTGTCAACTGGCAAGGAGAGTAAAACAAACCTCAACACCGTTGTAAACTAGGTCATAAGCCAATGCTCGAGCAGTACTAAGGTCTCCTATGTCATCTGGATGAGGAGCTGTAAAGGGATGGTGGAGTGCCTGCCTCACAATTATCAACATAGCCATTAGACTTGAAAACAGAGCTGAATTCAGATACTGAGAGTAACCCGAAACTTAAATCGTGCCGGTAAAGCTTCAAAATATGTTACTCCCAGAGAGCTTAAAAGGTGCTGCTTTACGGTTCTTCATCCCATAGCAGAGACATTAAATAGAGAAACTTTCCGAATATCTGTGGGGTATAGTAGTGCATGACTCACCTCCAGTCTTTGTTCTCCTTCATTCCATTCGAACATGGGAAAGTCTGTGACCCAAAGCATAGCATGCCCAGTCTGAATCACCCGCCACCAATTTGTACAAAGTGAGTGGTATACGCATTCACAAGCATGATGCTATCTTACAGTTGTCCAAAACAAAAAGAAGTCGATTCAAGTGTATGAACAAATGTCCTAAACATGTATGTTCAAAGAGACTAGTGTGCCCTTGTGTCATTGCCACAACCACAACCAAAATAAAAGTAAAAATAATTATCTAATATTTTTATTCATTAAAATTTTGAAATTTAATAACTTTCACACTTCCACATTGTAGTGTGAGAGGTTGCATTCTTGGTATGAATAGAAAGCTTTATGCACAAAGGAGTGCAAGGGCTTTATTTTGTGGTGTTTGGACATGTGATGTGATAGTTATGGTTTCTCCAAAATAAAAGATAATTTAATTAAAAAATTTAATTAAAAAAAATCCATAACTTTCACACCGTAGGTCCAAACACCACAAAAATAGCATGAATAGAAAGCCTTAGGCATGAAGGGGTGCAAAGGCTTTGAAATTCAATAACTTCCACACCATAGGTCCAAATGCCACGAAACAAAGTCCGTGCACCCCTCCTTGCAAAGAGCTTTCCAACAATACCAAGAATGCCACCAAAAGCCTCACGATTTCTTAGACCTCATCATATCAAAAAAAAAATACTAACTAATTTAAGGAATAGACTATTGTGCCTTGTGCCTTTGCCACAACCAATATAAAAATAAAAATAATTTTCTAATCTTCTAACTTATAAAAACTTCAAAATTGAATATTTTTTATGCACAAAAGAATGCAAGGGCTTTGTTTTGGTGTGAGAGGTTGTGTTCTTGATTTGAATAGAAATCTTTATGCATGAAGGAGTACAAGGACTTTGTTTCATGGCATTTGAACATGCGATGTGAAAGTTATGATTTTTTCAAAATAAAAAATAATTTAATTCAATTTTTTAATTTAAAAAAATCCATAGCTTTCACTGTAGGTCCAAATGCCATGAAATTGACACAAGTAAAAAGTTTATGCACAAAGGAGCGCAAGGACTTTGTTTCGTGGCGTTTAGACATGCACCGTGAAAATTATGATTTTTTCAAAGTAAAAGATAATTTAAATCAATTTTTGAATTCATAAAAAAATTGAAATTCAATAACTTTCACACCGTTAATCCAAATGCCATGAAATAAAGTCCGTGCACCCCTCTCCTTGCAAAGAGCTTTCCAACAGTACCAAGAACACCACCAAGTGCCTCACTCACGGTTTCTCAATGTATCACACAAAACAAACAAAACAACGTAACTTAAGGTATAGATGATTCCAAATGAAAGAAAAGAAAAAACACCTTGTCAATGAGATCTAAACTTTCAGCAAGATGAGTCCGAAGAGCATCCAGAGTTCTATGCACAGAAGGAGCTGGACCAGCTGCAAATAAGATGAGATCCCCTCCGTTGGAAGCACAACGTGCTACAAGCTCTTGCTTTTTCTCCGGGCTTAAACTTCCAACAATAGCAGGAGGCCCCTCGAGCTCGCCTGCATGACAACCTCCTTGTCAGTACGAAAAGTTTCTGTATTCGTCTTGAAATTCAGAGGCCAAAGTATTTCTGAAAAACAACACCAATATTCTGATAAAAAATCAGGAATTTATTTATTTATTATCGCTCTCAAACATCATGAGGAATAGATGTGAAACATACAATGACCGGAAATCGATATTTTGATATGCAATAATCGGATCGTAATGAACCTAACAAAAGAAATGGCACGCTTGCACTGCAGTTCAAACGATCCACAAGCAAGACTTCGTTGACGATCCAACTGCAGGTGTGATACAAGCACATAAAAAATAAGAGCTCTGATAAAAACCCATACCGCCAGCCAATACTTTCAAGTAAGGTAAGCCTTTAGCCCCCGATTTGATGGACTGCTGATATACATCTCCTTTTTTTATCCTCGTAGCTGATATTTTTGAAGCACCCCCAGGAATATTGATTGCTTTAACTATGCCCCCTTCTTCTACTGCGGTTGAAAATGGTGCAAAACTTGATCCCGAAAAAAGCTCTGAAACCTTCAAAACAGAAAAATGAGAAAAAATATTTAGAGGTTATAAATGAAATCTCAAAATAACCTGGAAAGCGAAATGAGACGGATTTATGACGACGAGAATAAAAACTCTAATTATAAGAAGATATGATGCAATGCTAGAACTGCACCTCAACAAGCTCCAGTCCATAGCGAAGATCGGGCTTGTCACTGCCAAAACGTGACATTGCCTCAGCGTAAGTGAGCCTTGGGAAAGGGTTAGGGAGGTCAACACCTATTATTTCCTTGAATACCTGAAATTCACGAAGAGAAGCAACAATTTCGGTCAATGCGTGTGAAACTCAGAAAAGGAAAGGTGAAGCTCGCTAAAAGAATAGACTTAAGAGCGCCAGGACCATCTTGAACACTTCAGAAAGAAAGTGAGGGGCAGTTCAATAAAGTCAACAGTGTATCAAGGTGTAGCAACGATGAGTTCGCAAGCACACATGTCTCATGAGTCCCTCATTGAGCTCCAGCATATCCTCGAGAGGTGTGAAAGAAAGCTCCATATCCAGTTGTGTAAATTCTGGCTGTCTATCGGCCCTCAAGTCCTCGTCTCGAAAACACCTGAAGAATTAAGAAACAACTTATCATGTTTTTCTCAGTCTCACAGGTCAATAGGCTACGAATTGGGTGAAGAAGATGCCAAGTGTTCTGAATCAAAATTACAAGAACATTATGTAAAAACCAGCTCCAGTTTTGCAAGATGGCAATAAAAATGTGCTTTCATATACACAGACCATACTAACCCAGAATGTGTGATATCAGCAGGTACATTACCTAGCCAATTGATAATATCTGTTAAATCCTGAAACCATGAGCATCTGCTTGAAGAGCTGTGGACTCTGTGGCAGCGCATAGAAATCTCCTGGCTGTCATTACAGCACCACAGCTCAATTCTTCGGAAAAACGACATGATTCAAATACATGTCCACATGCATCTACATACGCACCTGAAAAACAAGAACACTAACAGTCCAGATCCAATATTGTTTGGATGGAAAGAGAAACCTAAAATCTTATTTTGCAAATTAAAAAATTAATTAAATTAAAAAAGGGAAAGGGAAATGGCTAATTACCTGCACACGAGATGGAACAAGATAGTCACGTGCACCTTCTGGGGTTGACCTTGTAAGTATTGGGGTCTCTATCTGAAGACAAACAGAGAAAATGAGTATCTAGTTACTTGCAAGAAGATTTGTGCTGCAGTTCTTTAACTACACGATCCCATCATATGCTGGCACCACATATCATTAAACTTTCATTTGGGTGCGAGAGAGTAACCTCAATAAAATCATAGACATCCTCCAAGTGTCTTCGCATGAGCTTGATGATGTTGTGACGCATTCGCAAATTCGTGTTCATTTGTGCCCTCCTCAGGTCTAGGTGCCGGTACCTGGAATTAGACCAGCCATCTAACCCCCATTCATATGTCTCCATCTTTCAAGCAAGCTAGTATACAAAGAGTTTGATGTCACTCAAATCAATCGGCCCAAAATTTCATGCGATCAAAGCCAGACCCGGAGCTCCCATTCCAACGACATAAACCCTCCACAACTAGCTGCAAACAACTGGCGGTACAAAGGAAGCTGCAAACCTGAGACGAACTTCTTCAGAAGGCATTTCTTTGTTGTCATCAGCAAGTGTCACCAAGAATGGCAACGCCAATCCCACCTTGTTCAGGACCTGAAGCTTCTCTGCAACAATCTAATCCCATGCCACACAACAACCGTGTGTCAGCTTCGAAGTTTGGTCACTAGTAGGGTTTGAACGACACCCGCCAGACTGCAGGTAACTAACTCGAATTAACTTATTCTTGACTATTTCATTGAATCTAGACTATTTCGTGACATCCAGAACATCGATGGATCGTCAATCTTTGCTCAAGATTTTTTTTTAATTTTTTGGTCAAAAATCACTTCAATGGTCATTACAAGAGGCAACCTTGTTCTTTCTGCTCTGTTTGGGACGTTTTCAAGAGGATTTCAGGGACTTTTTCGTCTTTGCCTCCAAACATTTTCCTACAATAATTTAGCATATGACCTAAGCTATATCATTTTTCCATAACGGTTTGGCATTTCCAATTAAAAGCACCACAAACTAGTCCAAATGGTGATTACATCACCTCAACCGAGCCGGTCGCCATGCGAGCATTCGCAACTTCCTTCGGCCGGAGACGAACAGTGCCTTCGACTGCCACCACGTACTCAATTCGCACATGCTGCGCACCGTCATGTCCCTCAGGAAAGTTGTCAGGGTCGGAAGCGATCTGCCCAGTATCGTAAGAGAATTGTGAGTGTTAGAGAAGTAAATTGTAAGATGATCAGGAATCCATTGCGATTCAGGAAGTGGCTGGATTGGATTCATTAGAAGAGAAGTGATTGCGAGAGAATTGTAAGAGTGTAAGAGAAGTGACAGAATCGGGGTCATTCCGGGAGTCGAAATTGTAAGAGAATTGTGAGTAAGAGAAGAAAATTGTGAAATGATCAGGAATCCAGTGTGATTCAGGAAGTGATTGGATTGGAATCATTAAAAGAGAAGCAATTGTGAGAGAATTGTAAGAGTTTGAGAGAAGTGACTGAATTAGGTCATTTTGGGAGTCAAACTATAAGAGAATGGGATCATTCCAATGGTCCTCATGAATGTCGAAATCCCTTCAACCACGTCCTGTAGAAATTCCTACACGCAGGCTATACCTGCACAATTCCGGTGTGGTCTCGCAAATTCACGAACGCGATAGCCCCGTGGCTCCGCTGCGATGCAACCCAACCGCAGACGCGCACTCTCGTGCCCGCGTCCTTCTCCGTCAGCTTCCCGCACTCGTGAGAGCGCTTCGTAAAATCCAAGGCGAGATCCAACTTCGTCAAGGGCTTCGTCACCGTTGAATCTTGCACGGCACTCACCACGGGCAACGGTTTGGAGTGTCGAGTAGGAGTGGAATGCAGCGTTCTTTGCCATCTTGACCTCGGAGAAGAGCAGGGCGGCTGCTTACGGAAGGGAATGCCAGAGCGGAGGAGAGTGAAGGCGTGAGAACGCGGCGCGCCTAAACGCACAGCCATGGCCATGGCCGAGCGCAAGCTCTCGGCCATGGAATTGGCAAGGTTTAGGGTTTAGGGTTATCCAATTAATTCGGATGGCTGCAAACACCTTCGCCTCGCATCAAAAAACTCTGTGACACGCAACTAAAATCAAAACCCTAGCTCTTCAGTCTATTACACTCACACAAGCCTCGCATTGCAAAATTCCACTCTTCATTCCTTCTGAACTTCAAAGCTCTTCCCACAAATGGCAACTGACACTCCAAAATTCAACAACGCAATATTGAGAAACAACTTGCTTCGTTGAACCGAAAATAAATTTCCTAACCACAGTACGAGTTCCTCGATGCCATAGTCCTAGTTCAATTCTCAACAGACAGATTGCAATTTACGCTGATCCTACACGAGGTTAGCTTCAGCTCCAGGTCTTTGACGTTGCGAACTAATTCTGTTAAGAAAAACGCAAGCACAATTTATCTTGACAATATCGATGGCGCAAGCACTCTAGCATTTCCGTGATCCCTTTTTTTCCTAGTGAACAACGGATTAGATTGTTCTCCAGAGACAGGAATTGAAAGGTCAGTGGAGGATTGTGAACGGGGAAGGAACGACGATTCCGAGTGGATTTGGCTGCCGCATTGGAGAGTCGTCACGACAGTTCTGAAGGGGAGAAGGGGCTGGATTTTGAGCATCTTGAGCATTTGGGGAATCTCCCTTTGGGTGATGAACAAATTGGAGTTATTTCGTCCATGGAATTCCATGAACTAAGGAGGCCAAAACTTGGTTTTCAACTCCCTTCAAACCTTCTTTTTGGGTGGCGACATATTGCCAACTCTGTGAAATTTTGTCATATGAAGGCACCATCTTTATTGTTAGGTTGACAAAAAAAAGGCCATATTTCTTCTGTGAAAAAAAGTTGCTAGTTCCCTTTCAAAATTTAACTCTGATGTTCCCTATTGTCTATGGGTAGACTTTCATTGGCCTAGAATTGACCAAAGCCTTGCATAAAAGGCACAAAAAAAATTCAAAATTTAACTCTGATGTTTTTTATTGGGTAGATCGACTTTCATTGGCCTGACCAAAGCCTTGCATAAAAGGCACAAAAAAAATTGGAATTTTACATGAAAGTATACAATAGTTTAAAAAGAAAATCAAAATTGGTGGTTGTAGTACGAATTTATTTGATTTTTATTTGATCTTCTATTTAAAGTGTAAATAGGTTGAAAAGACTTTATTGATTCATTCACATAGCTTTGGATAGTCAATAGAGAAATATTTAACCAATTTGTCTTTCTATGTAAATAGTTGTGACTTGTGTCTAGTGAGATCTAGTTTTGGTTGGAAAAAAATGATGATCATTGTAGCAAACCGAGAGAGGGTTTGGCTCATGGGCGTTGAATGATAAGTTGTTATCAAAAGTTTATAAATAAAAAACCTTGCATGGGCGATTTATATTTGTGTGTGATGTATAATTTTCTTACTATTATGTACATTATAACAATAATTGCAATATAAAAGAACATTGAGAATAATATATAGTTACAAAATCCCTAGCAATTGAACCTTTACCACTACACTACACAATAGTCTATCAATTCTTTTAGCTTGAATTGGTAGATTATTGAAACCATAGTGACCGATAAAGTGTTGGAGTGAGGCTTGTGAAAAGCAAAAGAGGTAAGTTTTTGACTTCTGGAAAATTAATTTTAACATTGGACTTGAACATTTTGGTTGCTTTCAATTTGACAACAAAGCAAAGCTATTTCTAAAACGTAGTCTTTTTTATTCACGTAGAAGTGAAAGCATGATGAAACTCAACAAAAAAAATTCCAACTTTAGAAAACTCAAAAAGCCATTTTTGCTTCCAACAAAGGTTGTAAATTTGCTTTAAAACAGCAAACATTGGGCAAAACTAGCGATAAAGGTGGATGCCCCCATTACAAGTTGAATGGTTGCCTTGCCCTATAGGATGACTTGAAAAGTATTGATTCTACCCAACCCACCAATCAAACAAATGTAAGAAAAGTCAATATAGCAATTGAAATTAATTTTTTTGACAAAGTATGATTTTTTTTAAAGAATTCTTGAATCACATCATTCAAATAGCCCAAAGGAGTCATTAACCCTTAAAGGACCAAACTATGTTTTTTTAGCGACATGACAATTTTGGGCTACTCACTATGAATGGAATGTTTTTTTTTACTTTGAAATTTTTATACAACATGTGGGTGAGGTTTTTCTTTAAGGTCCAACAATTTTCATAACTTTTGACTACATGGTTAAAAAATTATTATATGATATGTAATTTTCAACATTTGGCGAGTAGCTTGGACAGCTCAAAAAAATTCTTAAAAAATCACTTTTTTTAAAATATAAAAATTTGAAACTCGTTTTTAAAATTTTTATACACATGAAAATCTTTGAATCATTCCATTTTGACTAATGAGATGAAAGTTATAAAGAGTTTTAGTTTGCAACTGTGGCAAACAGGGTAACAATGAAGCTCAACGTTTCATCTTGCATTTATGAATGCAACCATTAGGGCACTATGATCATAATAGAAGTGTCCTCCTTAACCACACTATTTTGTACAAATCCACAATTTCAATATGCTATAATTAGCTATATCCTTTGTATTAATTAATTATTTTAAAAGTTGTATTCTTTTCACTACAAATGACACTTTCAAGATTGTCATATCAGTACATTTTGACGCCATTTGTAAACTTTAATACTATTTTTTTAGACATCAACTGCAACATCTAGATGTTTTATCCAATGTCAACTAAGACATCCTGATGTTTTCTAAAATGTCAACTTAGACATCTAGGTGTTTTTCCAAACATCAATTGAGACAACATCATGTTTAACTTGATGCTTATCTTCAAAATTTTACTTTTCATACAAATCCTATGTTTTACATATTCCACCCCATTAATATAAAAAGTTTCTCTTCTAATTTCAATATATTTACAATAAGTAGCTTTTTAAGCCATGTGAAAAAATGATCAAATATGCTGTATGGTATTATGTATGGCATATTGTGTATAATATATATCATATGGTATATTGTATACGGTGTATTGTATATGTCAAATACTTGTATTGTGCATAGTGGCATATGGCATATTGTGTATAGTATGAATATGACATTATCTCACATTAGGAATAATTTTTGGCCTAAACAAGGCTACGAGTTTTGGAAGGCAACAATGCAATTACAAATTTTTTTTTTTTTTTTACTTTTTATTTGGAAGTTGATGTGGTACTACTAGTACCATGTCAACAACACATTAGAATGACAATTTTTGAATTTTTTTTAAATTTTAAATTTTTTTATTTTTATATTCTTGCACCACAGGGGGGCCAAAAATCAGAACTTAATGACCCTTTGTAGGCCTCATAATTTTTGTAATGATTGATGTCTTAGAAAACATCTAAACGTTGCAGTTGACATGTCTAAAAACATCTAAACATTTCAGTGGACATTGTAGCGGACATCTCAAAAAACATCTATATGTTTCAATGGATGTCTAACTTGACATTGCAAAAACATCTAGATGTGTGACTTGATGTCCCAAAAAATGTCAAAAAAAACGTATAGACATCTTACTGGACGTCTAAGAAAACATAATTAATTTTTTTTGATGTTGTAAAGGTATACTAACATGGCATGCTACGTTACAAACTCGATGGATGAAAAACATGTATATGTGGCATTGTCCGCCCCATTGGCACTGATGTGGAGGGCTGCAATGACATTGAAAGACCATGTCATGTTTGATGTCGCCTAAAATCTTTCTAAAATTAGATTATATTTTCTATGATTTTTCACATTTATATGCATGTCCATTATGACGCATTTTTTTGGACATCCATGTGGATGTAGCTGACATCCTCCAAAAAGTACTAAGCATATTATGACCTTGTCACAAAAAATGTAGGTTTCTTCTAGTACTGTGCAATAAATCTCTCTACAATATAGATGATAATGCACTCCTAGTCACAAATGGTCCAATGTTCATGGCATCTAGCAAATTCAAGCTACTCCTTCATGTGTTTTTGGTTCATTTCAGCTTCTTTTGCTTCACTTTTGATCTAAGCTTTACAACACGTAAGTCCTTTTCACTATATCAACATTTATAATAATTGGGCATTCTCTTCCTTGTTGGGCAACATATGTTGCAACATCAATGGCCCCTAATTAGCTAGGGGAGGTGTAAAAACTAGAAAAATCACAGCAAAATTTAGGGGGCTTTTTTCACAATAACCCCTGGCCGAAGCAATGAGGGGGGCAGTTGGTAACGTCCTACCTTCCCCCTTGAGCTCTGGGTCGTGGCAATTGCTGGCAATTCCTGCGAGCCAAAAGCCAAAAAAAGGAGAGAGCGCAAGATTGTGTGCCAAGTAGCAGAAACCTTATCCAAGAGCGGGCCTCGCATGTTGATGTTGCAACCTAAGAGGAATTTGCAAATTTTATCATCTAATTGCAAATAAAAAATTCCACAATGTTTTTTCCAAGGGTAAAACGGGGCAATGAGGGGGTCAATTCACCCTGGACGGATGTGCATACTGTAGAATATAGATCACTTCTAGTATTAGGGCCTACTAGTAGGAAAGGCATGTAGAACTGCATAACTAACAAGGGAAGTGCTACATAGTTTGGAGCACCTTTTCTACTAGAGACCTTGAGCATGCATAAATTAAAAAATTTAAATCTTTGCAAGAAAATGTAAAAAACTATTCCTGTCTTGTAGTTGGTTGATTTTGTATTTTTCGGCTTGACCTTTCTAACCTAGGGTCCTTGATTTCAAATTTGAATTTAAAGTGTACAAAATTTGATCACGTGATGGTAAAGAATAAATTTTTATTTTTTATGACAAGACGCAAAATTTGGAATTATACATTCAATACCTACTTGATCTAGCCTTGGTCACTTGCAACTTTTTACCTTGAAGGTTTAGAAAACCCAATCCTAGACCAAAAATTGGTGTAATTCCTATATATTTGACATGTTATTTAAATGAAATGAAGCACCAAAGTTTGCATTAATGCAAAGATGAATCCAATGACAAATAGCACATTGAATTTAGACCTTTATTACACCTCTTGACACATCTCTCAAAAACTACGTTATGTAATATGTATGATACCATATTTAAGCATTGGATAAGAGTGAAATGTAGTTCAATGTATAAAAATTATAGCCCAAAATTCTTTAAAGGACCCTTTTTTTCATGAAATTCAATGTAGTTACACTCTTGCACATGGGACATGTAGTGTTTTGAAAGAATCAAATGTATTTTTCAGTTTATAATATCTAAATCATGAATTTTCTTGGGATGATTATACAAAATGAACATTCTTCAACTATCAAAATTTTGTTTTATACCAAGATTAATTTTCTATATTTGTCTATGATTTTTTCAATATTTTCAATTTATCAAAAGTGGCACATTCCCCATCACATTTAGTGCACGGAAGTACAAATGTATGTTACCCTACCATGCATTCACCAAGAGGAGTAGATTGTGAATCGATTTGAATGCTTCATCAATGTCAATGTATATTATTTGTGCAAATTAGTTGCAATTGCACCAATTGTAGTTAGAAAAATATAAATAGTTCATTGGAATTGCAAAAATGGTGAGGGAAGGAATGCCACTCTTCATATCTGAATAGACACATCTAAAAGGAAATAGAAGTTACATAGCTTTTTAGTGTTGAAGTGACCTACCACTGCTTTCGATTCATGTCCTATTACACCGATTCATTGGCACTACAAAAAACCCACTACCAGGTACCCATGTTGCGATCCTAAACTTTCAATGTGAGTCCAAATATCAAAACACAAACTAAAGAATCTTAAAAAAAAAATCTATCTCAAGTTGAATTATTGTTTGACTTTCTTCCTTTTGCATATCACAACATTCTTGAATATGCTACACACAAACTTATTTTCCATTTTTTTTCCAAGTCGAACATACTCCTCTAATTTGCAACACTATGACACTTCTTAAAACCCCGAATTCAACCATTTCCATGCATAGTTATTAGAGAAGAGACATTCCTTCTAATGAACTAATTAGAAGGCCCTTTCTCCGGTCTTCAAACATGTAATAATTAATATCTGAATATAAGTTGATAAGTCGAAACAGAAAAGCTCGTCTTCTAATTTAGAAAAAAAATAAAATCTTCATAACTTGAGACTCTAGAGGCAATGCCCAAGTTATGAAGAAAAAAATTCTGAAAATATATCTCACTTGTGTAGCTTTGCATCAGAAACTCATATATTAGCTCACATTGCAAATTTCAGTGAACTTGGTGCAATTTTTGTTGGCTCGAATCTGTACTCATCCTAATTTTCAGAGCTCTGGATAAACTTACTTGGAAAACGTAGCTGAACACTAGAATGTCACAATTTTAGTGCTCCAAAACTGACACCATTTTGATGACTGTTTTTTCCTTTCACTGCATCACAGTCACAGTTATACAATTGTGGACAATATTCTGATAATGTCGAATTCATTAAATTGGTGGAAGCTCACAAAAACTGAACTTTTTTGCAAACACCTGTCTGAAGACTAAAGATCTATAGTTCTGTCTAGTGTTAACTTAGATCTATTGCAGGCCTAATTTTTGGAGCTTAGAGCACTGAAATGTCACAGTTTTGGTGCTCCAAAATATAGTGCCAAGTTAACAAATTTGTTCATTGATGACAGATTTTTGAAAAATGGGTGAAAACGGAGGTGGAGAGGTGGTGGAGGCTCCAGCACCTGCTCCAACGGAAATCCGCATTGAAGAGTACCCGGAGTTTTGCATCCCAGTCGTTGAATGTCCTCCATGTATTGTACATCCAGGCCTCTTCAAATTATATCTGAAATTCTTTAATATCACATCCTCTGTTCTCTTATGGACATCCAAGATCAATTCTCACTTTATACTATTTTGGTATTACATAACTTTGACGTTGCGTCTTAATTTGACACAATATAATTAAGGTGTTTCACAAGTGTGTTTTGACACAATATAATTAAGGTGTTTCACAAGTGTGTAGAGGGTCCTAGACTATCTTCTTCACACAAGAGATGACAAGTATTTTGTTAGTGTTGTTGTTGCTTTTTAGATGCGACATTATTAATATTGACACCATGTTACAAAATTCTGTATTATTATATACATTTGGGATGCTTAGATGATAACATTGATAAGATATCTAAATTTAAATCACCTTTGGCTCTAGTCTCTTATAATTAGTCATTGTCACATACATGTTAGTTTTAAATTGTTTATTGATGTCTTGCATGAACAAAAAGCATTGATATTGGTTTACATAGCAATACTAGTTCCTTGCTTTCGATGTGTGGAACACTATATACTCTCTTTTAGTGTAGATAGTTATATAATATAGATTATGAGGTATGAATTATTCAAAGTTTGGATTTGAAATACTATTTTTTTTAGATATAAATACAAAAGATGATTGATTGAGTGATTATCGGTTTATTTATTTCAATAACAAGAGCTATTCTAAAGAGAAGAAAGAGTACCTTGGTTTGTGCCATTAATGTATCCTATTAGAAAGAATTAGCTTTTCGATTTGTCTTTGATTATTTGTACTATATTGAATGTGCATTGAATAGTCCAACCACCATGGGAAGATTGGCCGGCATGGCCACTTCCTCTAGACTGGAAGTATACAGAACCTATTGATGCTTTACATGAAGCTTGTCAACCACATAAGTTGCCACCCAATGTTGATTTGGCGTATGGTCCATTTTTACCGTGGACTGTCAAAGTAAGTGCATAATTATCTCTTTCTTTAACACACATCCAACTCCTTTTAATAAATTTTTGCATTCTTTTGTTCATATCTTTATATAGATATATTATTCATTATTTATTTCAATTTCATGATGTTGGTCAAAAATGATGATTGTTTTTTTGTAAAAACTCAAGCATTTGATTTGTCACATTAGATGAAATGACAAAATTTTGGAGATTGGTACTTTCAAGGTGCCTTTCTAGAGTCTCAAATTTATACTAGTCTTAGTTTCTATAGTTACTGTAAACACTTGAATATCATAGACTCATAGTTTTAGCAATGTAAAACATGTTTGTTTAACTAATATAGTCTTTAGTAACACTAGTGAAAAACAAGGGCTACATAGATTAGGGATAATTATGACTACAAGAACACCCACCAATGGATTACTTTGTTATGTAGGTCTCACTACTTAATTGATTCTATAATTGTGCAGCCTCCACCCAAGCCCAAATCACCTACTGCGGATTTGCCAGTTCGCGAGTACTTGGTATTGAATCAAAACATTCAATGCAAATACTACACAATACATTTATTCAATCTCTAATGAAATTGTCCAAAAAGTTTGTTTTATGGCATGAAATATGGATCTTGTTGACAGGTTTCTGGTTACATTGCACACAATAGTAGGTACAAGTGCTTGAGATCCTTGTGTTTTTCTTCATTATTTGATAATTACAGAAGCACCTACGTCAGAATCATTATTTTCTCGAGGTTCAAAAGATATGAAGCATTCAAACTTGAGTTGTCATTTTCACAATGTTTTGAAGGCAAACATAGTATGCCCATATGTTCCTAGGTAACTGAAATTTGGAGCTTGGTTGCAAAAAAATGGTGCATATTGAACTGCACAAGTGGTCCTTAGAAGGACTGGTATGAATGAAGAGTCTTCTATTTTGTTGAAACACCACACCAAGGTATCATACATGCTAGACTCTACATTTACTATTAGTAGCAATAATAATTAGAAATATTCTTACTTTATATGATCTTGCAAATGTTGGGATTTGCAAATAGATGGCTGAAAAGGTTTATGACCTATGCCTCGAAGCCTTGAAGTTGGTTGTGATTGAAAGGTGATTGCCACAATACAACATTCTCCATGCTTTCTAGGGCTAGAAGAATACCTAGAAACACTAACTTCTCAAGTCAAGCATGTGCATTCTATGTTTGTAAGGTGCTTGCCATGAAATTTTCTACATGCATTAAATATTCAAATTTTGCTTAAGTTTGTCACACACCGATTCTATCGTTTCACTCATTTCTAAATACAATATGTTGTTGTAATAATTTTTAGCATATGCTTAACAAATGTTGTCCATAAGGTAGTTTCACCCAATTTTAACAGTAAATCAAAATTTGATAAATCAAAATCAATCTTCGGAAAGAAGTTTATAAAGTCCCTCAATCATAGCATTCTTCACTTCAAGTCGTCAAACTTTTGAATGAGAACTAGCTTGGATTCTTGAAAATGATATATTTGTCATAAGATGATATTGTGGGGAAAATAGAATTAGAATTGGTTCAACTATGGCCTTGATGGTGTATATAAGATGGGCTAATGAGGACATGAATTTGCAGAAGTGAATAAATTACAAGAGATCTAGAAATCTTAGTCCAAATGCGTGCCTAATCCAAGCCAATTGCTATCATTATTTGCTCTTAGTTCAAAACTCCAAAGATTTACAAATGCATTCAAAAACTGATGACTTGATTTGTACTCATACTAGGCCTCAAAGACCAGTAAAATTTGTAGCCTTATATATACGAGAGAAAAATCCATTGGCGTGCAAGGTAAAATGTCGACGGCATTGTCATCTTGGAGAAACATGCCATTGCAAAAACCTTCCGCCTCCACCGCCACCAAAAAAAGAAGAGGAAGGGGAAGAAGAAACTCAAGCATGAAGATAATCTACTCACCTATCTTCAAGGCTAGTTCACAATTATCGGATCAATAACCAACAAAACAAGAAATGAGGCATCAAAGCAAAATTCACTACAATAGTGATTTTGTCTCTTCAGTTGGTACATCTCTAGAGAATTTCAAAGAGCTTGATGAGCTCTTCTTCTAACAACAAGCAGTTTGTGAAGAATCTACCTTTTCTTCACTTCACTTAAGTGTTCACAATTTTTTGATGATAGTGGACTCCTCATTATCTTCGAAATGAGACCATACCTGCGATTTTGAAAACTTAAGTAGTGTGGTGATGGGAGATCTTGAGCTTGCAGACAGAAAGGGCTGTCACCTCATGGGGTCGGGACACCCGGCTCAAAGCGACACACATCACCCCAATTTCCAAAATATTACAGGAAACAAATTGCGACAGAAAACATCTTAAATCCAGCAGCGAGTCAAAAACCTGTTGTTCCGAAAACACATCCTGAAGTTGTCAAGAGAGATAATGTACAAGTTTGGGGGCAGTGGACAAGGACCCCCACTATACATCACTGTATATCCACGCTACTCTCATTTCTAGCCAAACCTATAATAACCTACCAAAAGAATACTGCATAACCTTGTCACCTCTTCATACCATACACTCAATTCAACTATGTATAGTCCCGTAGCAGTTCTATGAAGTCCCAGAATAATCAAAATCAGGGAAGATGTTCCTCAAGTAGAACCTCTCTCACTGACTGTTTTCAAATCATCCAGCTTCGTCAATTCCAGATATGACAACACCTCAATCGACCTCCACCTTTGCGGCAAAAGCTCTCAAAATGATCCCCACACCTGAAATACAGTATACACTTGTTTGTCTTTTGAAGTTTCCTACCAGCCGTACACAGGTCTTTGCACACTGGGAGGTGGTAACCCCAGGTCCTTGCAATGTTGCGCGTCAATGTGCATTGTGTTCGGTGAAGCTCCCACTAGATTCCGCCAAGGCTCAAAGCCAGAAAGGAGATAGTGTGTGAAATAAAGACCCTTGTCCAAAACCTCAGAGAGATCAGGTGTCGATGTGGATAAAGTCATTGTCTTCTGGTCCACTTCCTCGCCTAAACACAGCATATCATAACAATGGGGATCAGTAAAGAGCCACAGGAGAGGGATAGCAAGAAAACAGGAAGAAAAAACAACTTGCCTGGACATAGCACAACATAACAATGGGATTCGGAAAGAGCCATAGGAGAGGGGTATCAAGATAACAGGAGTAAAAAATACAAGTGGCACAACTTCGAATCCCAAGTCAACCAAATGGTACTACCTACTCACCTAGCAAAGGTTTCCTTGAGCTGGATTTTTTGGCACCCCTGGGAGGTAGATTGTCAAGACCAGCTGAGTCAATGAATCGGTCTGTAGCTGCTTCCCACGATAGGAGATACTGTAACTCTGGAGAGAGGGGTTCGGGCTCAGAAGCCATGGCTTGTTGCACCTTCTGAACAAACTCTTCACGTGTTCGATAAATGTAACAATTAGGAAAGGATCGGAAAAATTCATTGGACGGGTGATCTGCGCACACGACAATTTTGCCCATAGCCAGAGCCTCTGCTGTGGTGGTGCATACCACATCACTCAAACTTGGATTTATGAAAACTTTGTATCTGCACAAGTCCGAGATGCACAACTTGTCAAAAAAGATCCTCTTGAGATATGACTCACCCTGCCCACAGTCCTCAGAAAACTGTGTCCAACTCCTGTGGTAGTCGAGACTTTCAAAATAACCATACTTGCCTCACCCTGATTGATAGTCCAGCCTAAAACCAGAAACAATGCTGGCAAAGAGAATAACACCACAGATCAATCCAGTTGAAGGATTAGATCCGTATGAAGCACGAAAATATTAGAACACGAATAAAGTGAAGATCGTACCCATGAAGTGAATGGTCGCCGTGATCTCTACCCTGGTGAAAATTCATGCGGAGGCCATTCTGCTGAGCCTCAGCATGGACTTCAAGAGAATCTTCTCCACTTCCAAAAATGTCGAGCTCAACGTTGGATAGCCGGTCCTTATTCTCCACAAAAAGATCAACAAGTTCCCTGTATCCCTTGCCCCATATCATTTTGCCCAAAAAGTATGCACCCTTCGAGAATGTAGGTTTCCCATCTTCCGATTCATTTGCCAGTCGATTGCCTGTCTCCAGGAATCTTGGGCCAACTCCATGGACATTGACAACCGAAGCCTTCGGCAATTCTTGAGTGGCCGCTGAAAGTCGCAGTACCTGCCAAGCACAACAAACATTTTACCAACTGAATTCAACACGAAGAGCTCAGCAATTGAAGCAAATACTAAAAAATTGAAGGATAAGGGCGTTATCAGAATATAAATTAATATAATAATACAAGCAATTGAGCTTTGACGACGGAAAGACACTTCTATATCTGTTTGTTCCAAATAATAGAGCAGGCATAAAAGCTCCAGCATTTCAAACAAGTTTTAAGCCAAGGGCAGCAACGAGAAACAGTACCTTGTTGCAATACGCACGAACCATCCAGTTGTTAATATGTTCTAGCAGAAAGGCCGTAGCTGCTCCATTTTTCTCTCTTTTCACGTAATCCACGTAGTTGGTGTGGACAATTCCAACAACATGCTGAAACTTATCCGTCCAGCGCTTGCCGTGATAATACCATGTTAAATGTTCAGGTTCCTCGAGCACAGCCACATCGGCTTCTTCTTTGGGGATGAACTCAGAAATATCCCCAGCTGCCAAGATACTTCGCTTGTATGATGAAAACTGTGCAACATAAAAACATGTGTCCAACGTAAGAACAAAAATTTCAAGAACAAATATGTGGAAGTGAACGTAAAATCTCAAATTGCAGTGCATGGGTTAGCAAAGGGTCATGCCACATCATTACAACTGTCTACTGTTCACGTTCACTTGCGCATGGCAAGCAAAAAGTGACACTAGCGTCCTATATATAAACATCGCGGACTTGATGAGTTCTACAGTTACCTTTCCAGGATAAAATGCGATTTTGAAGTCAGACTTGAATCCAACGCGAGCTTCAACCCAATCACGAACATAACTTTCTTGATCCTCAGGAGTATCAAATGTCATCTTATTTGGGTAAACCTGCTCTTGATCCTGCTTACACAACCAAGGCACCAGAAGTGTAACATTCTGTTTCCCAGTTTTTGCAAGGAAGGCAGCCCGAAAGAGCGGGTTTACCGCAGTCCCCGTCATCCACGGCAAGCTTGCTGTTGTAACAATCGCAATGTTACGACGAGTGTCTTGTTCATGGGAGTCCTTTGCATCTTCGTGGTCACTCCACAAACCACCTTTGTACCTATAGCCTGTACTCTGGCAAACACTCGCTATACGCAGGTCTAGATTGTCTTGACTTTTGCTGGAATCCTTCCCTGATTTTGATCTGTTTTTCGCTATGCTTGGTTGTTGAAAGAGTTGTTGATCTTCTCGCTTACAACTTCTGATAAGATCACGTACTTTCTCTGAAACATCTGTGCACAAAGTGATTTCACAAATCAATACATGAGGATCTTCATGCTCGTGCATGAACTACCTTCCAATCAACGCCCTCACAAAACGAAGTATCTTGATTCCAGGCAAATCAAACTTTACATACGTCTCGTAAATAAAATATGTCCACAACAGATATCTGGACGGTCGTAAACTGCATCCGCATCGAAGGAATGCTTTTGTTGATAGAAACGCACCTTTCTTTACGCCGAGATGGTCCAGCAGAGGTTCGGACTGCCTAATCAAATTCTCTAACAGCTCAGTTACATCCAATGGTGCTACATTCAATCCATATTGCTCCTTCCTCTCGTCTGTGGTTGATGAAAGTTTCTGCAGCACACGAATTGTAAAAAAACATCTTAAATTTTAACAGTATGTATCCAAAAGGGACAAGTGGTTACATTTGCTTTATCATGACATCATCATACGCGACAGGACGAAAGTAAGGACGGAAACTCACCAGGTTCTTCTTCACGTTCTCGTAGAATTCTGTCTTCTTCACATTCTCAAAAAACTCTGAAGGGGTCTTGCTTGTAGCAGCAGTAGTTTCTAACTCTTGCAAACTCTCCTTAACGCTTTCTTTCACGCGACGCAAGGGTTCCCAATCGTCCACCCAGTCATCCACGGACGATGGCTTCGATCTCCTACCTGACTTTTTTCTCCTTGTCCCTTTCTGCCAGTCTCTAACAACCATCCTCCGGTCACCCATCTTACGAGAAGACGACCACTCATTTCGAAGCCCGTCACGTGTCTTCCGAGAAAACAAATCAAGCCCCGATTCCGCGTCTTTCGAAAACGCTGGCTTGCGGAGCCAGAGATCCATTCCCTTAGAGTCATCTCGAAGGTGACTTTGAAAGTCAGGGTCGGAGAAAGAGCGCTGAAATTCAGATAAGGTCGGCCTGAGACCCTTCAGGAAACCAAAATCGGCAGATGATGTTGTACTCCCCGATATTTGTTTGCTGGTGTCGGTCATCATCCTCAAAATCCTTCCAGAATTTTTCAGATTGTTCACAGCAGGAATCTTCAGACTCTCCCATTCTTTGTCAAGAGTTTCCGACAAGTTCTTGAACGATTTGACACGCGATTTGATGAGCTTGATGTCGGACTCAGCAGACTTCTGCACTTCAGAGATACTCTTGGACAAGAATGAAAAAGCTTTCTCGGCTCCAACGCCAGGCCTGGCGTCCGTGGTGGCATCCCAGGGAGCCATGATCACCGCAAAGCACCAAAACAAACCTACGAAGTCGACAATAGAACTGCGGTTATTTGATATACCTCCAGCTTTACGCTACGTACAATGCGGACAGTCAGTATACAAACAGTAAGGTCTTATTTCCTGATGCTACCACGAAGAAAATACGCCAACAGCAAAATGAATGAAAGACTCTACGGCAGTATGAAGATAAAACCCTTTCAAACCGAGAATTCCCAAGTTCGTAAACTCAAGAAACCACGGGTAAGACCAAACCGCCTCGCAGAAACTTCGGTAGTACGAATCCCTAAGAACCTCCTTTCACAACCAGCAGCAACCGGGTACACACGAATACAACCTACATCTCACAAGAAAAATCCGCGAAAGAACGCTCATAAGTCCAGAAAAGGATGCACCATGAACAACGAAAGAGGACAGCACAGCGTGCCTTAAGGCCTGAAAAACTAACACAGCAAGACTTCAACGTAATCTCTCACCTCTGTGAATTACAAAGAGGACCAAGTTCAGTGGAGCGCAAAATCCACCTAACACATAGAACTCTCAAGGGTTGCCGTACACACTAAATCTTGGAAATAAATCGTGTAACCGACACGGTTGCTCCACATCCCCCAAAGCTGCGGCATCCACAGTGCTCTCAACCTCGAATTTCGTCAACATTCGAGTAGAACTCCAAATGACTACAAACTCTGCTCGAATGCAGTTTCAGGATAAAGAAAACAACAAAACCAAGCTCCCTCAATCAAAATACTCCGGACAGTCCTCACCTCTTGAAACACTCAATCACGACACCAGCACCAGAAATGAAACAGCACTCCACACGACCTCTCCAAGCGCGAGCCAAATTCAGTGGTGCGAAGTATGTCCACAGAACACAAAAAACTCTCGCCTAAACTAACCCTCATGAATAGACCGTGTAACCGACAAGGCTTTTCCACGTCCCAAAGGCTGTAACATCGAGAATGCTCTCAACCTCGAATTTCATCAACCTTCATAAAATCCAAACGACCACAAACTCTGCTCAAATGCAGTCCACGACAAGATAAAGCAAAGTCGGGCCATCTCAATCAAAATACTCCATCACTCCTCACCTCTTCGACTGCTCAATCACACAACTTGCACCAAAGGCGAAACCGCAATCCACACGAACTCTTCAAAAGAAACGACAACACGGCCACACAGTCCTCCGCACTTTTCAGCACCATGTCGCCCTCCACAGCGTCATATCCGTCAACGCAAGGGCCCGGAAACGGGTCCAAGAGCACCAAATCCGTCCCGAAAGAACGTCAAATCTGGCAGAAACAAACACGATCGAACAACCTGCGGGGATCAATGCGTATTGGAGACAAATTGTTTGACTGCAACAGTCTTAAGAACAGGATCTGGTGAAACAAGCAGAACGCCGACGGACCGTGCGGAAGGGAAGGAAGGTGATGGAAGTCCTGGCTTAGGTGCGGGTCGGTGGTAGGTTCGGCCCAGACCTACCCGGGGTACATTTGCGACCCCACTGAGGTTTGCGACCCGCGTGGCGGGTGTTACCACATGGGACGCACATGCCTTTTACTTTTTATCCTTCCGGTTCTGTAAGAACTCGCCTCGTGTCCTAACCTATGCCGGTAGTGTCTTTTCCATTTTTTAAAATTTTGATTTACAACTTTAACACTGTGCCGGTGGGTGCTTACAACCGATAATTATATTCGGATACAAAAATTCCTTTCTTGATGCACAATTCAACAAAGGCAACTCGACAAAGCTTTATCAAAATCCAATTTTGCACTCTCAGGATTATAATAATCAGATTCAATCGAAATTATCAAAAGAAGGTTAATTCCGATCTAAAAGATTAGTGTGAAAGAAACGTCTGTTGGAGATGGGTCAATTATTTAAGTCTCATGGACCTAGATGGTGAATTCTATTCTTGATACTTCTATTAGAAGGGAGGTCTCATAAAGAATTGATCGAGTTCCCACATAATGATGAATTACAATCCTTTGATCCTTTGCCATAGTTGAAATAGACTATGTCTGTAAGCACCCAACCAATGCCCAAGTTTGAAACTTGGGACCACTTCACCGATGTGTCAAGGCCAAAGCCATTAAGCCAAAGCCACAAGTGTTGTTCAAATTATCAAAATGAAAGATCTGATAGGGAATAAAGGTCTTTTAACCCCAAATTAACTGATTGCTCAAATTTGATAGATGCATGATTTGATCTACAAAAATATATGTCAAACACATATAAAATATATTTTTTAAATTTATCCATATATTTGTAGATTCTCATAAATGCATTTAACATTTGTACAATGTACATCTTCAAAACTCTTCTCTGCAAATTTTTGAAAGTTCAAGGAGCATAAATATGTTTCACTCTCTGTATAATTATAATTAATCATGGTTGGTATTCTCTACCAAAGAATTCATCAATAAAATTTAAAAAATATGTTTTATTGATTCATGCTATGCAAATTTTGCAACCTGACTACTCTAATAGAATAAACCAATGTAGCGATCTCCAACCTCAATATCATAGCACCATTCCGTCTCACAAGTTTGCAAGACATTTCATTGTAAGGATAACTACACCTAAAATTACACAAATAAGCAATTCAGCATGGTTCCCATTATTAGATTGAAAACATTTTTGTTGGGACTTGGTGGTAGTCACAAGGAGATTTTAGATTCTCTTACAATACATTTTTTGGACATTGTATGAATAAACTACGGATTTTCAAAGTGCTGAAAATAGATATTTTTAAAATTGACTATAGACTCTCATAAATCTAAAGTAGGAGTTCATTTTAGACAAGAATCTAGAGTGATCGATTTTAGAAAGTAGTCAAAATTAGGTGTACTTCCCTTACATATTTT
This sequence comes from Rhytidiadelphus loreus, assembly GCA_947034895.1. NCBI lineage: Eukaryota > Viridiplantae > Streptophyta > Bryopsida > Hypnales > Hylocomiaceae > Rhytidiadelphus > Rhytidiadelphus loreus. The sequence goes on along the minus strand of OX344761.1, from coordinate 45,533,965 downwards.
CTGTGCAGTAAAAAAGTGTTTGAAGCAGTTTTTGTTTACAGAAGCCAGCTCCTTACTGGGCCAGGGTGAATTGACCCCCTCATTGCCCCTCCAGGGCAAACCCTGGAATTTTTTATTTTCAAGGTTTAATTTTTTTTTGAAATTCTGAATTCATATTTGCAATCACAGGCCCCAAATTACTCTTGGGAGGCGTAAGAATTACCAAAAAATTGGCACAACATAGGGGGCTTTTTTTTCAAACCAACGTTGACCGGGGCAATGAGGGGGTCAATTCTCCCTGCGCCTCCTTACTGTACACTGAGAGGCACAGGTAACCAAGGCCACTGGGTGAGCAGAAATTAAACGTGTTGACCTAAATGGCAAAAAAAAACTGTCTCTTCCTAGAAGGGGAGGATCGGATGGTCACCTCCTTTCCTTGTGTGCCATGGGCCACCATTTGATTTGTCCAAACTTGACTACCAAAATTCCTTTTCCATTGTTTTATTTTTAAAAACAAATGGTAGGCATGCATTCAATGATTGTTATATTCTATTCTTGAAGGGTAAAGAAAACATCTATTGTTGACCCAATTACGACACATCGAAGAACTTTATTCATTTTGATCACTCTAAAATCCTCATTTCATCATTTTCTATGTCACAATTACGTCAACATCACAATTGGATACTCTTCCTGTGGAAAGAATACTTCAAGCTAAGATGTCTAAGTTTATATGCTTCATTTGAATTTTAACCCTAGAAGGACACCGGTCTGTCTATAACCAAGGTACTCAGTCCCTCGCAAATGCTTTTGATTTTTGGATCAACATGTGCATTCTTCTTCTGCCATTTCTACAGTGATCTAGAAAGCCATCCACCCACCCAATACACACTTGTAGGCCCACCGTGTTGTCACATGAATTGGGTGCATGTCATGCTGCCCTACTGTACTTATTAGGTACTTGTGAATTTGTGATTAACAAACAATTCCTTCAACTGTTCAGGGCTGCTGGTTTGGCACAGAATAAGGTAGGAGGCTCAGAAATGGTGCACCTAAGGGCTGGTCTGCCTTTTTCGTGTATTTGTTTGGACGGGAATATTTTTAGCTCATTTTTCAGACAAAGAGAAATTGATGAGGAATCTAACCCAAGTGGTTTCATATTTTTCCAGAGATTTTTGAATTACTTATGAATTTTCAAACGAGTTGGGTCATAGGTCCCTATTTGTGACCCTAGATCTTTCATGAATGGTTCACTTGCAATTCTAAATAAAAATGGAGAAAACAAAGAGAATGATTGGCTCTTCCAATTAATAATGTTTTCTTCCTTGGTTCATTCAATGAATGTACTGGTCAATTTCAGAACTTTAGATGCACCATTTCACAACCATTTATAGGAGCCATTCTTAATGCCCGCACTGTTTCATAGCCTCCTACCTTACTACTCTCTTGCTAACTTACTTAACTTACTTACAGCAGAAACTTTGCCCCCCACTCGTACGGGCAAGGTGGATTTGACCCCCTTGCTCAGCCTTACCAGGGGTGCAAGTAAAAAAAAAGCCCCCTATTTTGGGCCGTTCTAGGGGATACTCTTGACCTCACCTAGCTAATTTGGGGGGCTCTGGTTGCAAAAATGAATTCAAAATCTGCAAAAAAAAATCATGTGCAGAAAATAAATAATTCCAAGGTTTGCCCGCAGGGCTGAGCGAGGGGGTCAATTCTCCCTTGCCCCACTCATATGGGCAGGGTGGATTGACGTGCAGGGATAATTGACCCCTTCATTGCCCTGGTCAACTTTGATTTGAAAAAAAAGTCCCCTATGTTGTGTCAATTTTTTGGTAATTCTTGCATCTACTTGTAGCAATTTGGGGCCTGAGATTGCAAATGTGAATTCAGAATTTCAAAAAAAAATTAATCCTTGCAAATAAAAAAATCCCAGGGTTTGCCCTGGAGGGACAATGAGGGGGTCAATTCACCCTGGCCTAGATTGCCCCCCTCGCTACGGACAAACCCTGGAATTATTTATTTTCCGCACATGAATTTTTTTTTTTGCAAATTTTGAATTCATTTTTGTGATCAGAGCCCCCAAATTAGGGAAGAGAGGTCAAGAGTATACCCCTATAATGGCCCAAAGTAGGGGGACTTTTTTTTTAACATGCACCCCTGGTAAGGACGAGCGAGGGGGTCAATCCACCGGCCAGGGTGAATTGACCCCCTCATTGCCCCGAATGTGGATGGATGGGGGGCAATGAGGGGGCCATTCCCTGTCCGTCCCCCGACCTTCCGACCTCCTTCCCTTCCGACCTCCTGCTGTCCCGAACCCCACCTACAACATTTCTTGTTGATTCACAGAATTTTTTGCCTCCCCGATTTTTGCCTCTTCGAATGTGAGCAGAAACTTGATCTGCCTCGAATGTTTGCATTTCTGCGTTTTGATGTTCGATTTTTGCCTTTTGTTGGTACCAAGGAGAGCTGCTTGATCGAATCTCTCTGAAATTTGGATCGGAAACTCCGTGGAAGTCGGATCTGAAGTTTGAAGTCTCTTCTCTGCTACATCATTTCGTAGCTAGAGTGTCTTACAACTGAGATAGATGATCCCAATTGCTCGTGCATCCTCACTTAAATGCGTGCAAGTGTGAGTCTCAGCGTGTTTCCTTGTATTAAATTGCTTTAGATTTGGTGGGGTTTTAGTGACACTTGAACAACCATTTCAGCACGTGTTATTGTGCATTTTGTGTTTGCTGGTTCTGCTTCTCAGATAGTCTTTGAAGACACAAGAGAGCTTCCGTATCAGAAGACCTAAATAAACGAGTTTTGACCAGCTCACAATCTAGATAGTTAATTGAAAATTGGAAGAGAATTTGAGAACCTTTTCAATAAGATCCTTTTCTTCTTGCACCTTTTCTCGAAACAAAGATACTGCTTCTTGGCTCACCTGTCCTCTGCACAAGAACTGAAAATTTGACTAAAAACTCACCAAACCATTTCCACATGCATTTTTTAGCTACACTCTACAAACAAAATATCATGCAACTTGGCAATGAAAGAGTCTCGCTTCTATATTCAAGTTTTCAACTCATTGCTATATTTGCATTGCGTATCAATCACTTGTGAGAAGAAGGTTATCCGGTGGAAGAAAACTAGCAAGCTTATTTGCATAATGAAGAAGCACCCATCGCGAATGATCAATCCAGAGAAGATTACTAATACTGAAGAGTTCAAGAAAAAATATCAGTCTAGTCAAAGAAATCTTTGAATATGTTGAAATAAAAATAGCTTCAGATTAGAATGTAGTGAATAACCTCTTCCTTCTCCTCAGAGCTGGTTTTAATTGAACCTCTCTATTGACTCTTTTAATATGCAAGGAAAAAAATTTCCTTCACGTTGCAGGTAGAGGTTCCCGGCAGGAGATCAGAGGGAGCAGGAGGTCGGAAGGGGAAGGAGGTCGGAAGGTCGGGGGACGGACAGGGAATGGCCCCCTCATTGCCCCCCATCCATCCACATTCGGGGCAATGAGGGGGTCAATTCACCCTGGCCCAATCCACCCTGATCATGAATTATGAAGTGGGCAACATGGTGAGACTAATTAACTTAATTAGTTGAGCCCACTCCAGTTTATTACGGTATAGTGACAATAAGGAATAGTAACTTGAGCCAGGTGGGCCAACTGAACCCATTTGAACCCTTCCGTTCATCCATCAGGCTCGCATGCAGTGCAGTGAGTGGCGAGGAGAGCCCGGCCAACATTGACCTAATATATATAGTAAGTAACTAACTTATTGCCGTGGTCCATCTATAACTGAAGTTAAGGTCCGACTAGGCCGGATATAACTTATTCCCCTCAGATTCCAAACGCCACATGGCTGTATGTGCGGCTGGGAGACCCGGGTCATTGGTAACCAACCAACCAACCCACCCCTGGCCTTGGGCAAAAAGGCCACACTATTTGGTATATCACATTCTCCAAGCCGGTGGGGCTCCTTCGTTCATATTACTGGTTACTCACCAAGGTAGGCGTTTTCCATCTTTCCCAATGAGGGACGGACAATGACAACGATATTTTTCTTGCATGTTTTTCTATCCATGCATGCATTCTCGGGGTAAAAGTTATTATCTAAGTTAGGTTCATCATTTGACGCCCCGCCCATGGACTGACTCTTGAACCGAGCCCCACAGTTGTGGTAATTGCATTGGTTCCTCTTGGACCAAGCCCGCCCGCCAGTTGTGGTAATTGCATTGGTTCCTTTTCCAAGCTGCCACACCCAATTTTCCAAGGTTCAGTCGAAGCAGGCCAAATGGATCCACTGGGCGTGGCTTATTATTTGTGACTTGGGAATGTGTGACTGGACATGAGCTCGGTGGTGTGGGATTAAGGTATACATATGGCTGGCGTCGCGGTCCAGCACCTGAATTTGCCAAGGCTGAGTAGACCCACCAGAAGTTTTAGAGGACCGAAATTTGTACTGTCCAAGAGTCAGAATGTGTGCCGTGCGAGGGCACACTCAGCACAGGAGCAAAGCCCCTGCACAAGCTTCGTCATGTGTGGAATATGCCCCCCCCACACACACACACATTGGCAAGTTCCGTAGAGCATTAAGAGTGAGGTAGAGGTACCTATTTTGGACAGCCCCCTATGTGATGACTTTATAGGGTGACCTATTGTGGACAACAGTTGGATGCACTGTTCAATGACAAAAGATTATGTGTTTTCCCTTCTTGTCTACTCACCTCTCTTCCCTTCAATTGACTAGGGAGAAGGGCCAAAGTTGACTGTAATAGGTGAGCCTATGAGACTGGAATGGATTCGAATGAAAAATTCACGTTCATATTGAATAAAATATTCATTCTTGAAAAAAGAATTCCTTTTTTCTTTTGCATTTTTCTTCATCCTAATTTCCACACACATTGAACTCAATTTCTCAATGAATTTCCCAGACCCTACAAGTTAAAATGCTTAAATTATCCGTTACAGGTATCTCTACCTTAGTTCCCCACCATTCTTGTGATAAAATCGTCCCATGTAGTAGGATTGGTTGTTGACACTCATTAGGCATTCTAATCTTCCTTCGAAAATGCCTAAATCACCAGAGACTACTCTTAATGATTTTTGAAAGGACGGGTGGGGTTCTTCAAAACTTGAAATACTACATCAAAACCTAGAACAATAGGTGGATGACTTTGTAAAGCATATCAGATGGATAATGTGATTTTTCAGTCTATTTTTCCCTTTAGAGATCCCTCAAAATAAGTGGAAGTACCAAAAAAACGTCAATGTAAGCAATTTAGCATAGTTGGAGACACCTTTTCTTAAAATTGATATTTTAGGAGTATTAGCAAGTAAAAATCATGAATACTAAAAAAAATAGATTTTTCGGATGTGGTATGTAATTTCTATGATTTTTCAAAGTGCCAGCTCCTTAGATCACTGAAACTGTCACATAGGTGGCCCTAAACTGAAATTTGCAAAAAACAATAGTTAGCAAATTAGAGTTAAGTATGTGTCCTTCAAATGTGTCAATGAATCAGAGGAAAGCATTTGAAGGACACATTAACTAAGGTCTAGGGACACATTAAGAGGCAGTCTAAGGTACAAGAATAGGTACATGGATGTTTTGAGGTGCCTTCACCTTACACACCACTATGGAAGTAAATACGGTGCTTAAATTATTTTTGGATTAGTTTGCTATAAAATGAAATTGCAATCAACAATACATGAGAATGGATGGTTGGCTAAGGAGTATTTTTGTCCAAGACTGAAATTCCTTTGCAAGGCAAGAATTTTATGGAAATCCAAATATGAAAAGTGCTCTCACAATGTTTTTTCCTAATCCTATTTACAATAGATTGTGCTTTGGGAAGGTAATAAAAATCATACAGCACCCTATGGGCCACTTGCCACATCATTCAACTAATATGTCATGCACTTTGAATACTTCCACAATATATGTCCAACGATTAATAATATTGTAAGTCCAAACAAGAAGCTTTGCATGTAGTTCCGTCATAGACAAGATGCGTACCATTATTTTTGAGAATAGCTCCTACAAACAATAATGAAAACCTTATCACTATCCACCCCCTCTCTAAACATCTTTCTCTTCGGTTCTCTAAAGCAAACACATGTACAAGCAACATTTATAATACTTGTACACTTTCAAAAATGAATGGAAATTTGGCCCATGTCCACTCACAATTCAAGCAAGCAATTTTTAATAAACGTATCAATTTGGAATACATTTGTTGTGTCTAGCTACCTCAAGTAGCTTCCAAGTTCTCACCCTTCTACCACGAAGTTCACAATTTGACAAATTCTCCTCATCAATATCTATCTCAAGGACAAATAAATAAAGAACATTTGATATTCATTGGTATTTGAACTTGCCTTGGATGGTTTGTTCTGTTCATGAGCACCATCACCATCATTTTTTAGTTGTTCCTACCTCATGTCCACAATGACTCACACAAGTCTATGGAAGAGACAACGTATAATTTCAATTGTTTATTATAAGATAACAATATAGACACAATTTTGTTTTGTACCTGTACAAACATAGAATGAAAGGATTAAGTTCCTTAACACTAATGTATGGGCCACCTCATAGACTACTAGGTGCAGGTTTGAGTTATACTACCTACATTGGATATGGTATTAAATTAATGTATATGTGAAGAATTCACTACATCACATGTGTATACCATTTGATACTTTACATATTGATTCATATAGAGACCTAATTGTGATTTTTATTTTGCTATTGAAATGTTTTTTGACCTTTGTGGAATCAGTAGTAATGAATTTTCAAAGCGAGGAACAAAAAAATTAACAAGACACTATACAATTTTTGGACTCTCTTATCAAGATTCCTCTTAATATTTTTTTGACATTTTTTCCAACATTCATTCATTAGAGAAAATCTAGTTCCTATGGAGGATTGTTTGACTTTTGGCCAATGTGCAAATAATAATAATTTTTTAAATAAATAATAATAATATTCTTTAATTGTCAATCCGACAGGGCACACAAGTTGACACAAGCATGCAAGATTCTATGTAACAAAATTTGGGTTGATTTTTTCATCATTTGCACATTTGCATGCAATCAAATGACCCTCCAAAGGGCTGAAATTTTTTCTAATGTTTGATAGGAGAAAATTTTGACACTTTTTGACACTAAAATGTCGGGAAAAAATTGATCATTTTTCCAAAACTTGAATATCAAAAATAGTGTCAGAATGTTGTGAGCTTTATAACATATCCTTTGGGAAAACTTTAGTATTGAAAATAGTGTACAAAAAAAGTATAGAGAAACGTGTAGAAATCAACACCATTTGGGGTGATGATAAATTTGATATGTTCACAATCTCTCACCATAGAAAATCTTCCATCAACCTCCTCTCTTCTTCTACGTATACTTGCATGGTGTGCATATGAATCAAAGTAGCATCAAAAGTCATTTGGTTTCTATATATACAATAAGACAATGGCAATGTGATTATATTATTGATTTCCTTACAAAAAGCTACATTATAAGAAACCCAACTAAGTTAGAGAATAACAATTGCAATCACTTTGATAGGAGTCACCAACAACTTTGCTAGTCTTTTTACTCTTGATCAACAAAGATTTTGAGTTGGACAACGAGGAAGCTAAAAGATAATGAAACTGTTTTTTCATCCAATGTGTGTTGCATTATATTGGAAGTTATTTGTCCCTTTTTCAAACTAGAGTGGAATGATGTTGAAAATGTGATCTCTTAACTTTTAACAATGTTATCTTCTAGCATTGGCATTGCACCCACTTTAATTATTGTTGAGAATATATCAACTTTTTTTAATTTATACTAGTTGCATTTAGGCTCCGTAAAGCATAACAAAGATATATTGCATCAGCTTCTAATAATGTTCCTTCAACATTGATTCACCACTTCCATGAGGTATCAAACAAACCTCCTAACTTTGCTCACAAAGTTCATGGAAAGAATAATTTATAATATTGTTTGTAATGCGAAGTGTAGGAGGAGCATGTTGACTTTGGGGCATTGTAAACAACACACTAGCCTCTAAATGATAGAACTACAACTTCTAAATTTCAATGTCCACTCTCATCTTTGGTTTGGAAGCTTGACTAATGCAAAAATAGTGGAATCTCTCATTTTGACCTATGAAAAAACTTGGTGATCTATAATGAGGCATTTGATTGGTCATAGCATTAGATTTCCTTCCATGTTGCAACTCTACAATTGGTAACCTCTACAATCGGGTTTGAACACATTTTCATTGTTGGGACTCACTTATATTGTGAGGAGCTATTGACTTCTGTTTAAGTTGAGAGTCAAGCGCATCATCATATAATTGATGTAGGGAATCTAGTTTGAGCATCAAAGGAGCTATATATACTTCCCACTAGAACTCCAACTTGGAATATTTGGTTTGTTGATTCATGATGTAATTGATGTGGTGATTGAGAGTAGTGTAATAGTTATTACATGAAACCTTTGTATCATGCAAAGTAGGAATACGTAGTCATACATTGAAAGAGTTGCCTCCACTTTGTAGTGCATGCTTCAAAGACGTATGCAAGGTATTTTTAGAGTTCCAATGCTAGTAGTTGCATGATGAGCTCTCTCACAAACCTAAACCAACTTTTCTACATGAGAAAACACACAAAAGAGACTCAAAGAAAGAGTTCTCTTCTCCACAATTGGACATACTAGATTTATTGTAATAAAAGGCTCCAACCTAGTAGACACACACAACTTTGACATGGATGTTATACTCCCCCATTTGGAGCTTTTGTTCCTTCTCCTTGACAAACACAATTAAGATACATACTTCTTGTTCTTTTGTTTGAAATCTACACCCATATGGTTCAAAATTGCAATTTCCTTTTTTAAATCATTTGTTGTACTTCTGGAATGATACAAAACCAATGGAAGCGACAAGATCTTCTTTAGAAACAATATCATATGAGGGAGTACTATTAAAATCACTTGGATCTTCTTGGAATTCTTGTAAAGGTTCTAACCATGCATTAGGAGTCAAAAACGTACTGAGCTACTACACTAGAAGATTTTCCATTTTTTATATCTCCTAGGTCCCAAGCGCAAATAGTCCTTGGGCTTTCTAGATTTGATATGGTTCGCAACAATATTCTAATCTTTAGGAAAGGATAGTCAATTCATTACTAACTAATCAAAATTCAAAAGAACTGAATTGAAAGAATGACGATTTCTTTTATGAAAGTAAGACAAATAAACAAAATATAGGACAAATTGGGAACAAAATCCAACACTAGCTAATGAAGTACTACATAGTGAGTACGATATTCTTCCAATGCTCCATAGAGTCCTTCCAACTTCAAAGTTTTCAACGTCACATCACATTGGGATGGCAAGATGGTAGGATTTAACCACAATGATAGTTAGGTTTATGGAATAAAAATAAAAATTGAATGGCTTGTTTGTTTAGATTGGCAGATGTGTTGTTTAGATCAACAAACATACCATCCAAAAAACAAAAAACAATTTTTTTTGGTAGACATGATCCTAACTCATCAAGACTTGTCCCAATTGACGTTGACGAACATCTCAACGAGAAAAGCCAATTTCACATCATGATAGAAAAGTCTTAAGAACTAAAAAGATTCCCACAATGAATGAAAGCTCATCTCAAATAATGGTGTTCATCAACCACCGACACATACATAGCCCCTTGTTGCGGCAATTCACATTTGATTTCCAATTCGCAATTCACAACAGCTCTTGGACAATCTACACACAACACTTGCAACATGACTTTAATTTTGACTCCCCTACATGAGGTTGCTACACCTGACTAAGAATTTTCAAAAGGATGAATCTGCAAAATTCCAAATACATTCTCACTCTACATAAGCTACAAAGGAAATCTGGTTGCCAAGACTCAAAATGATTCTAACCTGAAGATAATTCTTTATATGTTGCAATACAAACTTCACAATGCTCATCTGTCATCCACTCAATCTTTCCTCCCCATTAGGGCTTAATTTTTTGGCAAAATTTCACTAGACTGTCAGAAATCTGACCTCTCTGGTTTCATCCCTCCAAAAACTGGCCTCCATAGTGAAGCCAGCACAGGGGACACAAGTCCAAAAAAAAAGCCCTACTTTCCATACTATGCAAGCTCAGGCAAAGTAGCAACAACAACAAAATTTGAAAATCAAACTCTTATGTAATAGTGACATGTAGTAGTAGAACATGGATGTGCAAAATGCTGCTTGAGAACTAAATCAAATTTTGTAGAGTATAAGATGCGGAGGCAAGCCGGGAAACAAATGTGCGTGAGTGAAGCTAGACATCAACGTGGCAATGGGGGTGCACAGGGGAATGTGTTGGTTGGGTGAGAGATTGAGAGAGACGGGAGTCAACGATGAACACATATAAGCTTACATGGGGGACTCCTCTAACTTATAATGTCACAGGCATGGAACCAAAACTACACTTGAAAATTATCCTTGGAGTCTTATTAACCTTTACGTAACTACACCCATATGCATTTGAAGAAGCAATTGATCGAGTATCGTTCTTGTTAATAAATTATCTCATTTTGGGTGGGATCTTTTTGGAAGTCAAAAGAATATTTTTGACTCTCTTCTTATATATTTATTGGGCACTAGAAGAATAAACTATGAATTTTCAAAATGTTGAAAATAGGTGTTTCAAAAAATTAACCATAGACTCTCTTGAATTGTAGATTTATATTTTAGGCAAGAATATGGGGGGGGGGGGGGGGATTTTAGACAATGATTACAATTAAGTGTAGTTATGTTAGAACAATTAGAAGTGAGCATCAAGGTTGAGAATTTGAAGTAGAAAATATAATCTAATTGTTACATGTGGTGTGTCAAGAGGGAAAATCCAAGAAGGAACTTTGACATCTAATTATTGTGTGAGAAAACAAATTCCAATCACAATAATAAAAAAAACTATTTTTAGAAGACAATGTTGATGGCAAGAAGACATGTAATACAACCAATGTAATAACAAACATACGACTTACTCTAATAAAAATGTATTTAATTTTGAGTTGATCTTTTAATTAAAGTGTAAATATGTTTGAAATTAAAGACTTTATTGATGCTCATTTACATAGTTTTGGATACTTATTAGCCAATTGTCTATCCATGTGAATGGTTGTGACTTGTGTCTATTGAAGTCTAATTTTGGTTATTAATAGAAAAAAGTGATGATCATTGTAGTAGACTGAGAGAGGATTTTAGCTCATGGGTGTTGAATGATAAGTTATTATCAAAGATTTATGAATTAAAAAAAATTGTATAGTTCAATTATACTTGTATGTGATACATGTATACATATATACACATACACAAACATATTACTATGATGTATATTATTACAATAATAGCAATATAAAAGGCCATAGCCACAAATACCTAGTAATTGAAGCTTACCATTACTCTTTAAAATAGCCCTTCAATTCTTTTAGGTAGATTATTGAAAAAACACTTGTATTATATATTGCAAAAGAGCAAGTTGGCATTTGCCATATATGCTCATTGATAAGAAGTCAAATATAAGTTCAGGCATTAGACATCAATCATCATTACAAATGTTGAAACCAATGCATGTGCTAGAAAGATTAATCTCACCCCCTTTGCTTCATCTTTGTTTAGTTGACTAGAATTTACACCCAATTCTTCCACTCAAAAAATCCCTTGCAATGACTCTCTGGTAAGCACCCTTTTTTTCACAATATCTACAATACTCGCTACAATTCATCTATTCCATGGACCCCAAACTGTTACTGTTTAGATGAAGATTGTGAGAGATTTACACAAATTAGATGATTCATTTGACTTAAAAACTTGGACTATCAATGGTTCATTCAATTTGTCACTATGTGCATCTATATTCCTAAAAAAAATATGCAATTCTAAGATTAGAAATTGGTGAAGCTGTAGTTGTGCCTTATAGATCAATAGGTTATCTTAATGCTTAAAAAATCCCTCAATCAATTGTAACTAAATACTTAGGAATTAAATACATATACGTAATCAAGTCACTTCCATATTCAATTGTTACACCATCTCCAATCCATATACAAATGCATCTTCCTTTGACAACTCTCTTTCAATTTTGAAAGCCTCTAGTAGTTATCAAACTTTATGGCTTCAACAATAAAGACAAAATTAAAGCAACTCACAAGCCCTTTTGCAATGGAAACAAAGACCTTTCAACGATAAGGGAAAATTTTGCAAGCGCAACAACAAAGGTAAACTTTACAAGCACAATGGCAAGGTGTGTGAAGAACGTATTTGATGATGTATAGTATTGCACAAGATTCTTTTTGTTTCATTAATGAAATGTACATTTGCTCCAGATCCTCATAAAAAATTTGTTTTGGAGAAATTAAAGTAGTCAGTTTTTAATAATTCTTCTTTTTACAAAGTGGACTCATTTTTATTTATTTAGAAAAGAGCAATTATGTAAAGTTGTCATAATCTACAAATTTAATAGTGAGTGTTTTCTATAGTTAATTCCATTCACACTAGACAGACTAATCTTTACTTTTATACAATTATAATTTAAAGATTCATTCACATCTATATGCAAAAAATAAATCAAAGTAGATTGATTCATTTACAATAAGGATTCTCAAGAAGTTGTATAGGTCTTGAGGATTTAATAGGGCTCGTAGGCTATTCTAATTCCTTAATTAGATTGCTTAGAAGACAATCATATCACATTTTAAATTGTTTGTATATGAAAGATGTGTATTGTCTAACTTATACATAATGATAATGTGAACATTTCAAGAATGGGGGCACTTTTATATCCTTATGTGATTCCAACTTCAAAATTTATAATTAAAGACAGACTTCTACTAATCTAGAATAATAATTAAAAAATCACCTAAAAAACTAACAAACAAATAATAAATCTACATAGAAATGTGCATTAGTTACAAGAAGAGAATAAAATTATTAGCCAACAATTCTTTTGAAAGAGACTAGAAAAAATAAAGGTGGTAAGTTTTCAACTTTGGGAAAACTATTTTCGAGCCTTCAAAGTCCCTAGTAGAAAGGTGGATGTAAAATTTGATTTCATTGGGCAAAATAAATTATGGAATGAGAAGAATCCAGGCATCAAATATTCATTTTTGCAAATTCTCCTTATCTTTTTGTCCTTACATGAACTCATTTAGAACCTTGTACAATATTCATGAAGTACTATCGAGAGCACTATATGACCACCCTAGTCTCACCATTGAAAAACAAATAAAAGTTATTTTCCAATTTACTTGGATGTACTTCATTCATTTGTGTAGCTCCTACAATAAGCTCCTACAACAATCATAATCCCCCCTATGCATCCACCTAGCTCTTTTATAGGGGACTGAAACTTTTTGGATGCTTTAAGTTTGGCAACTAAGCAAAGCTACTCCTTAAATGTAGTTCCCCTCTACTCACATAGAAGTGAAAGCATCATGAAACTTGACAAAGGCAATTCTGACTCTAAAAAACTTGGAAGCACATTTTCGAGTACAATACAAAATGAAAGTTTGCACTACTGTATTTTCTCTACCGTATTTTCTCTAGAATCCAAAAAACATGAAACAACTTGGGGTAGACGAAAATTTCCATTTTTTTTTTCTTTCAAGAGAATTTTGCCGAAAAATATTTCAAGGGGTCGCCGGTCTCCCGTACACCTGATGAAGAATGTTTTGGGCCCAAAACTGTGACTGTGAGAACCAAAAAAAGAAAAAGAAGAGAGCGGAAGCATGCCAACTGGTGAAGACCAACGCAGAAACCTTATCCGGGAGCCAAAGGGTCTTGTAAGCTTAGCAAGCGCCGCGGTTGGCTAGCATCCGCCATCGCCAGATTTCCTCTTCTCGTACACGAAGCCCCCACAGTCTCGCACTTGCATTCGCTGCTGCAAATCACCATCGCCATAGCTCCACGCACGTCTCTCCTGTCGCATCCATCAGCTCAGCTAATTCCAGCTGCAAGCGCTTCCATTTCACCACCGCAGTAGCAGCAGCTCGCCATGGCGTGCGTTGCCGCTTTGACCAGCTCGTCCGTGGCCGCGCTTGCCGCCACCGCCTCGTCCTCGTCCACCCGCTCGTCGGCCGCGGCGTCGGCGTCGTTGACGCTCCGTCGCAGTCTCCTGCATGGCAACCGAGTGGTGCTCAGCTCGCGAAGAGCAGGTGCGTGACAATGCTAACTTAGGGACTTGACTGGACAACATCAATTCATCGAGAATTTGAACTCGCGATTTGGGATTGGGTCCAATGCCCGTGACTGGTCTCCTTGTATTCGAAAGTCTCGCAGTGGGATGGGTGTTGGCATGTGGGTGGCCAATTGGACATTGCTTGCAAGAGCGGAATTCGGTGGCTGCGGATGATTGCTATTGCGTCCGATGTTGGCCGTGTCATGTATCGATTGCGTTTCTGTCTGTGATGATACCGGTGCTTAGTCTATGTAGTGTCATTCTTATGTGGGGAAGGAAGGTGTGGATCACGCAGAGGAATGTGGACAGTGTTTGGCGGTGTGGGATTTTCTTCCGGTGGATGATTGGAATGTAATGTCCTGAGGCTGAATTGGTTTACTATTCACTAACTAGGGATGACGAGTGTGTTAAATAGAATGTAGCTATGCTGAGCATTTGTTTGGCAACGTGCAGAGAGCATGAGGCTGAACCCTGCGCCCATCCGGGCTGTGTCTGATGACCCCACCACGGACAGCGCTGCCCAAGTCCAACAATTCATCGACGACCTCAAGGCCAAGGTCATTCCTAACCCCTCTACCTTACATTTTGAGAATGGCATGACTACTTTGCAGTGGAATTCTGGCTTTCTTCCTCACTTCTACTTTTACTTCTTTGAAAAAAAAATCTTTACTCCCATCTAGGGTACACGCACTGGAGCTGTTTATCTTCCCTTCGTTTCTGACCTAAAGTCAATCTCAGTGCACTTCTTCTCTTCACAAATGGATTTCGTGTTCGTAAGAACCATGTAGGCATTATGTATAAATTGACATTAGTTTAGGATGTTGGCATTTTTTTCTTCACAGAGCATCTCCCGTTCCCTAAATCCTCGATTTTATTTTAATTTATTTGGTTTTGCACATACGGCTGTTTGCCGCAACCATCTAAAAGTAACCAGAACTGACATCGTATTTGTGCTGATGGCAATGGCAGTGGGAGGCAACTGAGGACAAGAAAACAGTGGGCGTGTACGCGGGAGGTGCACTGGTAGCCCTGTGGCTGTCCTCCACCATTGTGGGAGCCATCAACGCCGTGCCATTGCTGCCCAAGCTCATGGAGCTCGTGGGGCTGACCTACACGGGATGGTTCGTGTACCGCTACTTGCTCTTCAAGAGCAGCCGCAAGGAGCTCGTGGAAGACATTGAGGTGCTCAAGGGAAAGATCACGGGCGCTGTGGAATCGGAGAAAGCAGACATATCCAGCATTTCAAAGGAGGTGGAGACGTCGGCGAAGGAAGTGCAGTCTAAGATCATTTAATAAGATGCAGCAGCTCCGCTTGTGAATTTAGTCCAGCTTGCTGTTTCTTTTTGCCTTGCTTCGCTTCACCTTCTTCTGTTTCCTAGGTCAGCTTTGTCCAAATTTTGACGCACTTTTTGTATTGTATACATACTTGCCGAACATCTCTCTCGAGGCTACGAGACTTTGTCTGAGAATTTGACTGGAAATGCGCTCTCCTTTGTTATGCTTCGAAGGAGTGGGCAGTGTCAACTATCGTTGTGTTGTGTAATGTTATTGTACCTAATTTCAACCCTATTCCTGAAACTGACCCATACAGATTCTTGTTTAAAAATGTTTACTCTCATAACTCAAGAATCTAGGGTTGATTTTGGGTTCACCTATTATCAACAATATCATGAAATACATGTTAATATTTTACATGGACATCGAGTACATTTAGTGTCCTTTGGATGCTCTAAGAGGCTTTGCATGTATGGAGGAATGGATGATTTGCATTTGATTTTTTGTGTGCAATTTTTTTGATGCTATCTCTACATCATTTACTTAAGTTCAAGACATTTTAATTAAATTATTATTTTTATATAGGACAATTTATAAATAAAAATTGTACACTATCTATATAAAATAGTGAAATTAGGTTGGCTTAATCCTTAAAGGACGGACGGGTGATTGTGGAAATCATGCATTTTGATACTATGGGAATCATTGGTATACTAAATTTCAAAACCACTCATTGGAAGTCAAAGCAATTTAGAAGATTTCTCCTTTCCACCCCCATAATTGAGGATGAATAGTTGTATTTTTGTCTTGTACAGGAAATTCCCTTGTCATTCATTGGATGTCAAACGCGTTTATGGGTTAATAATTAGGTTGCCCTTCCAAAAAAGTTATTATACAAGCCATTAAAGTCTACATATGTTTCTACAGATATTTTCATTTGTACACATGGAGGTTTATGAGTTCCAATTACAGCAATATCTAATTCAAAAGTAGTGTATTCTTGTATAGTAGCAATAAATGTTTATATTGTGTCAAGATGTTGAGAAATTAGTGAGGGCAACCTAATTTCACCATTTAGTATATTGTCTTTCAATACTTAAATTTGTTTCTTTAAAACTTGATTTTGACATTTGATTTTATTCTTTTTCTTTTGCAAAACTCGCAAAATGAAGCTTCTTAAGTATAGTTTCCACTCTACTTAGAAATTTTGAAATATTCCTTGAAATAAACATTTCATTGTAGTTTGAAGTTGAGGATGTATAACCATGGGTCTAAATATAGAGTGATACAAAAATTATCTTTATATTGCAATGTTTAGCACTATGATGTACCTCTATTATGAAATTCTAGATTATTTAAGCATGTTTCGTGTTTCATATGAATTTTCTTCATTTTCTCTTCAAAAAGTCATGATAATTTGAATTTTTCACAAAAAAATTTGAAAATTTTATAACATACATTAAATATATAATTTCACTAAAAAATAAAAAACAAACGGAGCAAGACTTTCAAATTTGACTACATTGTCATGGGTGAGGTCTTTTTTAAGTATTAACCTCCAAATGCCCAAGGCGTGTTTTGAGCCTCTTGGAATTTGCTCTAAATTGAACAAAAAGTCAACATTTTGATAAGTTGAATAATTTTTTTTGAATTGTAACCTTACAAATTCCAACTAAACATGTCAAAGATCACATAGGAAAAGAAAATACAACAATATCATTTAAGGATTGAAAGATTATAATGTTTGTTATGAGTGTGTTAAAACTATGAAAATCTTTGAGCTCTCTTTTTGCATGTCAAATCTAAAAAATTGGTCACCAAGAAAATACGAGGTTGAAGGGCCTAACAAGCATAACTCCAATCAATTTATGGCTTTTGAAAATCTTCTCTACAAAAAATTTTAAGTGAATTTCTAGTGTAATTTTTCTCCAAGATCTAATGTATTTGAGGCTCATTTCTAAGAGTCCTCAACACTTCGGAAAGTCAAGATTGCAATGGGTACACTTGCACTAAGTCTTGAATAGAAAAATTAGAATCATTAATTTTCAAAATTGGATTATCAATGCTAAAACTAGACTTCAAAAAGAACCTTTCAAAAATATAAACTATTAAAAATAGCAATTTGGTAAGGTTTTTATTTAACTTCAAAGTTTCTTCGGTACTACATTTGGGTGCCTCAAGCATTTAGGGGGTAAGGGAAGTTCCCAAAACAAAGATCAAAAACACAATATACAACATCAACAACATTGCCATTAAATAAGTCGCATAGATTCTTCTTCACAAAAGGAAATTAGAAAATAACTAACCTCTTCCTACTAATTTCAATACTTCATAAATTCCTACAACCTAAACATTAACTTCATCATCAACATTTCAACCTACAAATTAGCACTTCCATATAATTATGTAGGTAGTATAAGTTCTCTCCTTTATTAAGGATATATAGTCTTGGTGTCACTCGTCATTTCTCTTAAGATTTAACCCCTAAAGGACGGCCAGGGTGAATTGACCCCCTCATAGCCCCGTTTTATCCCTGGGGAAAACTTTGTGGAATTTTGTATTTGCAATCAGATGATAAAATTTGCAAATTCTGAATTCAGATTTGTAATCAATGGCCTATTTTTAGCTAGGGGAGGTGTAGAAATTAGAAAAATCATAGCAAAAATTAGGGGGCTTTTTTTTACAATAACCCCTGGACGGGGCAATGAGGGGGTCAATTCACCTTGGCCCTAAAGGACCAAGGCCTTTTTTTCTGCCAAACTCGGGGGGTGCACTTAGTTCTACTATAACAAACCACGTGCAAACAAGTGGTTTCTAATAAACTATAATTTCAACCTAAAATTTTGAACATTGTTTAATAATGACTATAGCTTTCTATTGCCAAAATTTCCAACTCAAATAAAATATGAAATGATTTTCTAGAAGAGGTTGAAAATGAACTAAAATGGCATGTTTTTCAACTCAAATAATTATAGAGGACACATTTAGATGACCATTGAGTCAATATTCAACTCAAAATGATCTTTCAATAATGAATTATTTTTAGGAATTTTTTGTTCATTTTTTAGACAATTTTTTCTTATATAATATAGAGGTGTGAAAATTATTTTTTAGTTCTACAATGTATCTGTTTACTTCAAAAATTTGTAACTAATAATTATTAATAAATAAAAATATGAATAATTCAAAACATAAACTTTCAAAGTAGGAAAATCTATTCATATTTTTTAAATTTTGTTTTATTTAAAATTCAAAAAGTATATAGGGGGTCCAAAGTTTTGTTCACACGTGGTTTCTAATGGACACTCTAAATGACCCCACCAAGCTGCCAAAAAACACTCAAAATTGCCATTTCTATAGCAAAGAATAAAAAAATTGAAAATTGTTTTTATTTTTTGCACATCTAACCATATAATCTTACACCTAACTAGTATGAGAATGTGTGGAAAATATTTCAGAAATTTTGACCACACAGATTGCAAGATATCTGCATTTAAAGTGAAAAAAACAAAAAATTTAGCATATTGTGGAACTAGATTATTTGACTTTGAACCTTCTTAAATTAAATTTTTTGCACTATAGGGTTGTGAGCTTTAAATCTTTATTGTGAGGAATTGAGCTGAGGGTCTAGGGGGAAAAGAATTAAAAAATACTTAATTTTCATTCTTTAAAAAATTATTAAGTAGAAGTAGGTATGAGATAGAAGGAAAATCTAAATTATTAATTTCTCTAAAATGAAGTTAAAACACACTTATCCCAATTCTAAGATTGTCTAGGAATCAAACTAAACCATGTGGAACTTCTTTTTTGAAAAATTGTAAAAACTGCATTAAAAAATAAATTCTACAAGTTATTTTTTCAAGAAGATGCTTTAATTGCCCGAAAAACAAGATTGTCTATAACTATATAACAAATACAAATGGAATGAATCAAAGCTTTCTATGTACACAAAAATATAATCTATGAGAGAAAAAATACAAATAAAATATTCAAAATTTGAATCTTTTTTTTTGCTACCCCCTCTCCTTTGTTTTGAGCTTATTTGGACATAACTTTTGTTCCCGGGCACCAATTGAAAAAAATTATATTCCCATGAAGCTAATCAGTTTTTCTATCTTCAAAAAAAGTTTCAAAAAATCATGAAAAAAATTCTACTCATAAGTACTTGCCCAAAATTCCATTTGTCCTCCAAAGGGACAATGGGCTTGTAGGGGGTAGTTAAGGTGAGATCCTATGTGAATTGACTCTTAATTTATGCCAACCTTGATAATATCCAATTTGAAAATTCATAGTAATTGCATGTCATATCCCATTTAAAAAAAAAAATTTAATTTATGATTTTCAATTGCTACTCAAGGAATTGTTGTGCTTGCATTTTGTACATCATGCACAGTTGTACTAACGGACATACTCATCATCAATGTTCATGAAGTTTTTTGAGTTTGACCAGTTATTCTCCTCCAATTCCCCAATTGAACCAGTTTTTCAAGTACAGGATCTAAGGTAGCCAACCTCATTCCAACCATATAAGAAATTTTGTGTAGTTCCAGTATGAATTTGGTGAGGAGAAAAATCCCCCATGTAGAAAAATAGATTTAAAGAGGGTTCCAATTTTTTTAATTTTTTTTCCGTCAAAAATAAAATAATTATGAATTTTTTTTGTAAAGATTCCTTCCAATCCATTTTTGTTATATAGGGTACCACATTTCCAACCATAGGTTGATTACAAAATCGATCATGCTTCGAAGCAGGTGATAATTGCAGCTTCAAATGTACATCTCACGATCATTGTATGAATTCAATGTACACCTCCCGACATTTGTGCTACGTGAGCTGTCACCTAATCATCTGAGCTGTCAGAAGTGATCGGAAATAAAGCAGTCTAACTAGCAAAAATAGGTCTGTGGTCGGAAAGAGGTTGGCTACCTTAACTGTTTTTTCTATTTTTTTACTCAAAATAGAAATTTTGTAGATTTTTTCCCCAATTCCATTGGCTAACTTTGAACTAGCTGCCGGTTCAACTCATCATACCTCAGGTGGTCCCATAATACAAGAGTGTTATAATACAGAATGCCATGACCGGGCTGTCTGGTCATCCAGTAACCTAACAGTCCACTTTTTGGGGGGTTCAAGCCTTGCAGACACTTGTGGTCACCAGACTCCATGGAAGACAACCGCCCAGCCAGCTCGGCGGTGGAGCCTTGCTCTCAGGCTCGGATCCAAACCTGGCCTTACATGGTTCGGAACCAAACCTGGCCTCACATGGCTCGGATCCAAACCTGACCTTCCATTGTGGCATATTCTTTAGGACCCAGGTGGTTAGCAACCACCGTACTTGATCGATTAACGACACGGGTCTGCAACTCAAATAAGTTGGGTCCCCCCAAACCGCCACTTTTGGCCAGTTTTGGCTACTTTTGGCTAATTACCATCATTAGACTGGTCAAATTTTCATATTTTCATACATTTTTTGTTTGCAAATGAAAGTAGGTTCCAACACAGCGAAGAATGCGACATTTGGATATTGTATGCAAAAGTTAGGAAAGGACAAAGTTTTTTTTATGGTAGGTAGATGTTCTAAAGTTGTTTCTTCCACTTATATACATATTGATTTTGGAGATGTACATAGAGTGATGATGGCGGTTATAGGTAGAATTTGTGATTTTGGATGTCCCCACATGATGATATGTGAACTCTCAAGTCTCAAGTTGTATTGAAGATGGTATAATTTGTTGAGTAAGGTACCTACAGAGGTGCATCCAAAGTCACATTCAAATAAGCATTTGATTATGGTTTCCATTACTACATTGTCTAAGTTTTTGTTGGATCTTGTTGGGGGTGGATTATAGATTTCAAATATTCTTAGAATGCATTTTTTGACACTAAATGAATCAATAGTAATTTTTCAAAATTTTGGAATGACATGTATCCAAAATTGATTCAAGGCTCTCATATTTGAATAGATATTTGTATATTTTAGGCAATAATCTTTTGGGGTCGGTTTTTAAAAAAAGGTTACAATTATGTGCAATTATATTATCCTTAAAAAGATGAGATCTATCATTAAGGTAGTCAATGAAAAATGTTGTGTTTTCTTTTCTTATCAAATCTATAGTGCATCTAGTTTAAGATCACATACTTACATTGATGCAAAAAAATTGATAAAAACATAAAAGATTTATTTCAGGGTGAAAATAAATCAAGAAATTAATATATAAGAATATAAATAATATTTAAGTCAAGTAGATGATAATTATTATTGAAGTTTTATAAATATTAACAATAATAGTTTTGGTTTTTTATTGATAATTTATTCACATTTCACATAGTTATATGCACTTATTTCAAAGTTAGTTTTGAAGATTTACTCCAAAGTTTTAATAATGTGATTCTCCCCAAGACTCTAATGAATTTGAGGCTCATCTCCAAGAACTCGGAAGACTAAAAAATCTAGATCTTGAAAGACCTCCTTTACATGAAAACTTGAATAAAAAAATAACAAACATGATTTTTTAAAATTTGGATATGATGTTACACTTGAAACTGATTTGAAAGTGTATAGTACTAATTGGGTATGGTTTGATCTTTCTTCAAAGTTATGCCAACACCAAAATGTCATGCTTTGGGAATTTAGGGCTTTGGAATTTTTTTGTAAGGGTAGGTTTTGCAACAGGGAGAACTGTGGGAGGAAAGCAACAGGGTTTACAGGTTTACAGGGTTTAGTGCTTCAAGCAGAGAGTGTTCCTTGCCCGTTTCTTTGCCACCGCGTCGAAGGTACGATTGTAGCTGTGGCTCGAACCTAGAATTTCTCTTTCTATGAAGGATTTGGAAGCGACTGGAGCTTTGCAGGCGGCCTGAAAGAGCGCGCGCGCGAGAGAGAGAAAGATGAACAACCAGAAGATTTTGCAGTTGGCCAAGGGCTTCCGAGGGCGCAGCAAGAACTGCATCCGCGCCGCGAGGGAGCGCGTCGAGAAGGCCTTGCAGTATGCGTACAGGGATCGGCGCACCAAGAAGCGCGACATGCGTGGGTTGTGGATTCAGCGCATCAATGCCGGCACTCGCCAGCACGGGGTAAGTGAGAGAGCCAGCGCTATGTTTTTTTTAGTCAGTCAGAACGTGTTCGGTTGTGTCTTTGCTTCTTCTGTTGGATCCGTTTTGCAACTCAGAATTTGATTACCTGAAATGCGAGATTTGGTTGGGTAAACCCCGAAAGCGCACTTTAAGTGCTGAGCATAGCTGTAATTTTTATACTTATTATTATTGTTAGAATGGCCAATTCTTTTTACGTTCTTGTTAGTATTTTGAAGAGGATTCAATGCACTAAAGAATTCGTTATTTTGGATATCGTATGCAGAAGTTATAATAATTCAACGTTTTGTTGGTAGATGGCCTAGAGTGATTACGGCTGTGATCTCTCAATTTGGATCCTTTCTGCACTCAGAATTAGGGTTTGGTTATCGCTTCGCACCGGAAATGTTAGATTTGGTCTGGTCTAAGAGAACCGAACCTACGAGCGACACTTAAACCGCTGAACATAGTTATTGTTATAGTAATAGAATGGTCAATTTTATGCATATTCTTAGAAAATTATGTAGGATTCCAGTGGCTGTAATTGTATATATTATGGAAAGATTATAGTGGTCCGACGCTTTATTGGTAGATGACCTAAACCTGATGCGATTTTTTATGTTAAAAATGTTTTACGTTCTCAAAATGAGTATGCGCACAATTTTAGGATGTGCACTTAGGAATGCGTCTAAATTCCCTTCACTCAATGACGTTGCTGTGGGGCAGGTAAACTACGGGGAGTTCATGAACGGGCTTTCCAAGGAGAATATTGGCCTTAACCGAAAGGTGTTATCAGAGATTGCCATGCATGAGCCTTACAGCTTCAAGTCTCTGGTTGATATTTCTCGCATTGCTTTCACACAAGTGAAAACCAAGCAGTAATAGTAATTCATTTTCATTCCAGGAAATATTTACATACTTCTCCCCTCCAATGTAGTTTAGAAGGCTCCCAGTTGCATTCAAACCTTTTCAGGAAGATGACGAGTTGTCCAGTTCGGAAGAAGCATGTGTCCGCATGAATTTCTACACAAGTGTTGCATAGAATTTGATTCAATGGGTTATGGTTCATTCTGTCGTCTGTACGGCTGATTCATGGAACTGGATTGTCAAGTTTACAATGCAGCAAGGATACGTCATGGTGGTCCAATAAGAGCCGTGGGATAAGCTTCAAGACGGGCCTTGTGGCATTCTCTTTGGAAGCTTGGGTGTGGTGGTTTCATGTTTTCAAAATCCCTGAATCTCAATAGATGCAGTGCAGTGGGTTGATAGGATTCATGACGTATGCTTGTAAATGGAAATTTGATGAACTGGTTATTCACATTAGAAGTAAGGAGGCGAGGTAATTAATGTGTATAAGAAAGCCTAGAGGGGTGTAATTCTATGGTTCTACTTTGCTTCTTGCTTCAACCATGATTATCTTTTGATTGAAAAGTTGAGAAGTTTATCCACTTAGTTATATTTCTACTTATAAATGAAAAACACTCTCCAAACTATTGATACCACAAGACCATGTGATTATGGAAGTGGATAAAACGTCAAATAACCTATTATCAAGCAATTTTTTTAATAACCATAAATGGTGTTAGTGAGGTTTGATTATTTTTACACATAGGTGAAGTTAAGTGAAGTTCTAGAATATTTTATGCAAAAAGTATACATAAAAATTATATGAGGACAAATTCTAGTGATTCATTTTCCAAATTTGTGTGGTAATTTCAAGATCCTATTGCTGAAAATTCTACAATGAATATCTATCCATAATCTAGATACATAAGGGCATGCTTTGGGATACTTATTTGGTAATGAGTGAGTGATCCTACTTTGAAACAAAGAGGAAAGACTCAATACAAATACATTATGTCTCAACACCATCTTTTGGTACGGCTTCATTTGGTTGGTCTAGGTGGGGAAGCTTACAAATTAAGGCATTGACCCCTAAAATTCTATGACTATTTCATCAAAAACATCTCAAAACAGTCATTTCTAATACTATCAACCCAAAAATATCAAGTTTTTGAGGTCAAATGTAATGTGTGAAGGTGGTACTCAGTTGCATTACATTGGTGATCCCACAAGAATTGAATTTGTATCACTTGGCAGACAAGAATTGGCTTACGTAGTTTCAAAGGCATGCAATGACTTAGGTTGTAGCATACGTTTTGTCAATCTTGAGAGCAAAGCTATGCTTGATATGCGTCACACAAACAACAATGCGCAATTTCAAGAGTTCTTCCTAGTGGCGAGGATGAAGGCACAAATGGTGCAAGGAGCTACATGGGTAAGAGGTCGTCTCCAAGCTCAAGCCAGGCATCCTCCTCCACATTTGTCGTCTTTTTCTTTGTGGTTCCACGCAAGGTTCTTTGTGGAAGAGGAGAGGAAGACACAGAGGATGAAGTAAATAGGTTTGAGTTTACAACTCTTGACCCCAACGAGGACGATCCTAATGATCTAGGCGAGAAGTCAATGTCATCCCTTGTGCTGTGTCGAGACTCTCCTTGAAACTCAATCGACCTATTCACCCCATCCAGCCAAATGAGAATTAGATGTGCATGAAAGTAACCACATACATATGGAAAAAACACACTTGTGTAGTTTCTTACATTACAAGCCCCATGAAGTGCCGTGATCCTTCACCAAAACGTGCCCCTATTCTGTAGTTTGAATAAACACCCTCTTTCCGTTGGTCATATGGAGTAATACCTAAGTGTACTCCTAGCTCATTTGGGGTTGTAGGACCACTACATTATCATACTAAACCCTTACAAATAGACCATGTGACCCCTAAAAATGAAAAATCAGGAAATGAAGCCTTTTATGAACAATCCCCGGACCCAACTGTAACTATAAACCTCTATTATGCAATGGGAACTGTAATGTCTAGGAGAAGCCATTTTTGCAAGGTGCGATGGCTCAAGAAATCACCTTACTGGCACTCCTTTGGCAGGCTCTAATCTCAACATCTGAGATTGCGATTCAGAAGCCATATCCATCTCCACCTTTCTCAATTGAGCTTCATAGGTTTGCACTTCATCTCTCCTACCAAGACCAGAGCACATGTGCAGCAGATGCCTCAAGCACTCTATGTTCTCTGGATGTTTTGAAAGGATTGATTTGTAC
Organism: Rhytidiadelphus loreus; assembly: GCA_947034895.1. Lineage (NCBI taxonomy): Eukaryota > Viridiplantae > Streptophyta > Bryopsida > Hypnales > Hylocomiaceae > Rhytidiadelphus > Rhytidiadelphus loreus. The sequence continues at coordinate 45,508,302 of OX344761.1, read as the reverse complement.
TTCGCTAAAGCCTTGGTGTAACCTCCTGTACGCCGAAGGCATGAAGCAACCATCAACTGCCACTTAACCTGTCCACATTGAAATAGCTCTATAATTAAATGGATTATCCATGAGGGAAAACTTCTCAAGAGGTCAACCCTGCTGCACGAATACCATAAGAGGAAATCCCAGTCATTTGGCCACAGCGACTCTTAGCTCAATATGTTCATTATTGCACAACCCCTAGAGAATTTTGGATTTTCATGATGACAAATGTACTGTGTGACAAAAATATCTCAATGGCAGACTCTGAATCTTGAAAAATGTAAGATATTTTGATACATCTTTGGTCAATTACTTAGGAGGTGAATGGAACTCAGGGACCAAATCTGCAAAGTTTCGTTCAAATGAAGCCAACCTTACTGTTTCACATTTCGAGAAAGTTGCAAACAATGACATTCATCTTCTTGCGACCATTACATACTGATCCTATCAAGGCTAAGAGTGACTGGATTCACGGACCTCATTTGGCTGGATCTTTGATGCAAGATCAAAGAAGGGCATTGCCTTCTCATAAACTTCATTCTTCACAAAGTAGGCACCCAACCATGATGTGATATCCATGTTGGCCGGATACACGCGATGAGACTCACTGTAGTAGTGCAGTGCCTTGGGTTCATCATCGCACTTCGCATGAAGGCTACCGAGCATTGCCAAAACTCCTGCGTCGTGCAATGTGCGAGTGTTAACAACTTCCAGCCATTTTATAGCTTGCCGAGTATTTCCCATCAACTCGTTGACTTGTCCAACCTGATGGGCACAATTGCAATTTCTTTATTATGCTAAAAGTGAGGATCTTAGTTTCTCACCCTTGTATTCACTACTTACGAGCGGCATTACAGAAAGGGACAAATATTTAACCTGAAACAGAACTTCAATGTTGTTTGGAAGGAAATTGGTGAGTTTCTTGAAGGTGGATAAGGCATCTTCAAGTGCACCGAGCCTCTTGTGGCAAAGTCCAAGATTGTAGACTGCCTCAACACAATCAAGTTCTACGTCTGCTGCTTCACGATAGACCGCCTTTGCCTCTTCCACGTGTCCCTGCGCACAGTTCATGCAAGTATCAACAAGATATCTAGCAGCCTTTAGGCAATGTCAGCATGTGCAAAAGAGCTAGTTTGATAGCGATTCAAAAAAAATAAAAAAACACTATATGCGAGCATACCCGGTTGAATAAGCAGTTGCCTTTGTTGACGAGCGCCTGAGCATTGTACCTATTGGTTCTCACAGCAAACTCTGCATGTTTCTCAGCATTGGAAATCTCTCCCTCTAAGAAATACAGAAAAGATAAGTTGGTCGCTGCACGAGCCTTGAGGTCGTTCTCTTTATGCTCAAATTCCTTCAGGAGTACTATAGCCTGATCCGTAAATAGCATGTGGATTAGTTTACCAACTCTACGACCCCGTACACCAACTCTATCCTGTGCTTATATGAAACCCAAGATTCAAGTAGTTCTATTGGAGACACACACCTGGGCAAAGTCTCGTCGATGGAGATGTTGGATAGCTTTGTCCATTTCCATCTCATTTGCCAGTGCAGCATATTGTTGATCTTTCAATCCCTCTACAACCCAGTCATATCCTTCCACAAAATTTTGGAACAGCACGGGTGCGATGAGCCTCGCTGCAGTAAGGATGTATTTCAAAGCTTGATTCTGCTTCTCCCTTAATGCTTCCCGTAGTTCGTCATTCTGGACATGACATACTGGAGACCTCAATTAGAAGAAGAAATAAATCAAAAACAAAACTGACAAATTTTTCTGGTACCTTGTAGTGTCGGATATAGAACTAGTTCATGTAGTGGAGAGAATAAGGTGCACAGGTTCTCTTAGATATAATGCATAAAGTCAAAAGATATTTTATAACCAACCTTTTCATGATCTTTCTCACTGTTAGCTCACGGTAATAACTGTTCCAAACATCGATCGATAAAGAGATGAAGAATGCACACCCGTAAAATGGAGTTCTCCTCGTCATTTTCGTCATCCGAGTCGGAGTCATAGTACTTCACAAGCAACATTTTTGTGAAGCAGTTCTTCATCTGCTCTCTATTCCCAAGCATGAAGTAGCAGACTGTGAGGTTGTAGGCTGTTTGATGATCAATCTTGTTCTCCATGACCGATTCAAAAGCTTGTATTGCATCCTGCACACGTAAAATTTGAAAGGCCTTATTCACCGTGGACATCAAGATCTTCTGCTGTGGAGTAAGTGAACAAACCACTCTAGCTAGACAGTGATTTTCCCTGAAAATAAAAATAAAACTACCAAACACAGATGGTTGCGTTTTTCCTTGGGGCAGTCTTAAGAATGCAGACAAGCAATGGCTAGGGAAAAAAACAGACAAAGAAAACCTGATATTGACCTAAGCGCATGAACGCACTGCCAATGTTCCGGAGGATGCGGTAGCGGGTCTCTTTGTAGGCACTGGGAGTCTCATCAAGGGCCATACGATACATCTTGACTGCCAAAGGGAATCTCTCCTGCTTGTAGTAGATATTCCCCATGTTTACCTTCAGCCTACCGCAATGGGTGAACTGCAAAGAGAGAGATTCTCAATTTAAATCTACTTTACGATAAACGAGTATGGACCCAATTAAGCTGAAAAGACCTCAAAGTTCTTCCTTAAAACAACCCAAGGCTGCTCATCGTTCACTTAAAGCAAACCCACGGCATCTCATACCCATGTGCTCAATGTGATTATTGACAATCAAAACTCATGTCAAATGCAAAGCGATCAAGAATTATGCAGAACTCTGCAGCATTTCAAGATGCATACATCCCAGCTTAATTGACGGATTTAAAACCTGAGTATTTTTCAAGAATTGAGTGTAAGTATTCAAAGCTTCAGATTGTAGGCCGCCACATTGATACTGATATCCCAAATTAAAACAAACTGCAAAAGTGAGCTCCATATTCACTTGATCGGCCTGCACCAACCAAAATGTGCGTCCAGTGATGATTTTAGAGAAACAAGTATATAAAAATTCCGTCCAGCATCTATCGGAAAGATGAGATGGCAGCAACAAAGGGTTATCTGTCATGCAATTAATGGGCGAAGGCAAGTCAAGAAAGTTAGAAAACTTACCAGCCCTGCTTGCTCCCTAGTTCTGCAAAGGTGCCTTTCCTTCTTGCCTGCTTCCTTGGCTCTTTGAAGAGCTGTTTGGAAGTCCCCCTGCTTCCACAAGCGATCTATACCTCTCGTTACACAGACGACTCGGCAGCTCACGAATAATTTGGACGTCATAAAGATTGCCCAGGAAATTGATTGCTCAGTACCATAGATTGGACACATTCATTGATTTTAGTGATATAAAATTTGTGACCTTTCTTTATTATGTTTTTCACAATATGATCAATGAAATTGGCTAAAAAAATACCAACATTATACACAATCATTTTGGGACAGAGAATGTATCATTCTACAGAGACATACGCAAAAATATGCAAAACTTCAAATAAGGATTTGGGCTTTCAAGGGGTATTATCCTTTCAATGTCAACTTCAATTCAGTTGTGAAAGTCATAGATTATAGAGCATATAAGGTTTATCCCAAGACCCTATAGGCATTTGGGAGTTCATAAATTAATTTCAACAAAAAAAACCCTTCATAAGCAATGATCCTATCACATGCGTGGCTACGATAGTAGAATCGGTAAGCTGCACCCTGCAGTCTTGAAGATATCACAATCGGTCGGAGGCCGGACCGCAAAGGCCACATTCACATCAGCAAGCATTCATTTCCCGATTCATTTAATCGAGTAAGCCTTGCCTTGTCATGGAGATAAGATTGAGCAGTACTTACAGCAAGGCTGGCGACTGCACTTGCTTCAAGCAGCTGGTTTACAGCTCGCTCCATTTCCCGGCACTGATACTCAGGATTAGTTTCCTCTTTCTTCCGTGCTCCAGGGGTGGAGATCTTGGAGCCCTGGTTCATGGGATCAAACTTGCTACCCTGCATCACCCAAGTTGATTGTCATTTTCACAAAAAACACGATAATAAACCCGTTAGGGATCAGATCCATCTCCTATAATGACCTCTTTTACCAATAACTATTCATCCATTCACAAATTTGATTGGACTTATTAGCAAGAGTGAAAGCATGGCTTGTCTAAATATTTCAGGCCACTGATCATGGAATGGATATGGAGCTGTCAACTATCACTTATTGTGGTCTGCAGCCTACCACTTCAAAATTGCACAAAGGAATTCAGGTTTTAAAAATATATATTTATACAGATTTAGCTCTTGTACCCAAAGATCTCTCCATATATCTCCCAAAAATCACACTTGTACTTGTACGCAAATAGTATCCTCCACCTTATATGCATTGAAGCAGCCCTAATGTACATAAAGAGATTTATGGAGAATCATGACTCAGTATGACGAGTGAGGTATTACTCTGGACGAGTAGCCTGCAGCGCGAACTCCAGTCATCGGACGAGACGAATCCGTAGAAGCATATGGAGTATGTTGTGCTCGACTGCTCATGCTTGTACTGGGAGGCCGCCATAGCATCGACGCTGTTGTGTGCGGAGTCAAACTCCTGCTAAATGGATCCAGTCTTTGTCCCTACCAGCAAATGCAAGTCATTATTCTACATCGCTTCGTGCGAATCGTACGCAGGTGAGTGTTAGGGTTTCATAAATTCGTAAAGCTGAATAACCAGAATATTCTCGTTCTAATTCCGCAAGAATTTTGACCGAATTTAAACTTTTTTTTAACGGTTTTCAATCTTTGCATGTGCACTTCCAGCTTGAGAACAGAGTATTAAAAACAGAATCGACAAAAACGCAATGTTTTTCAATATCTGAATGTGTACTTTCAGCTTAAGAAAGCAGTCCGTAAAGACGGAATTGAAAAAACACGCAGTGTAATGCAATCAAAAAGCAAATGGAAAATTGTGAAAACGAGAATATTCTGATTTCCAAAGCATGATGGTTACAGTATCCTCACCTGAATGTCTGATGCGGACGACGATCGGCTGAATACCGGCCCTTGGTCGTAACTTCCAATTGAGTCTGTCTTGCTCTCTCCGAATCCAATCTGTGCACTCCAAATAAAAAAATTGACAATTTTTTATTTAGATTGAGATTAAGACTGCCGCTAAAAGTAGCGGGAATAGATGTCTATAAGTGTTAAAAAACTTGGCGACTGCAACCCCTACGTACGCCGCAATCTCAACCTAGCTAGAGATAGAGAAAGGATTGGTCATAGGCAGGGTTGAAGATGAGCGCAAGATTGCTAATGTCGGAATTCAAGAAGCGTCTCAGATCGATCGCAGTGAAATATGCAATATGAAGATTACCTGGCTTTTTAACGACGATCGGCTATACACCGGCCCGAGGTCGTAAATTCCAATTGAGTCCGTCTTGCTCTCTCCAAGTCCAATCTGTGCGCTTCCAATCAAAATTTGACCATGTCTAATTCAGATTGGAATTAGGACTATCACTAAAAGTAGCTGGAACAGAGAGTGTACAAGCATGGTGGCGTCAACTGTATTCTTAGGGTTAGAGAAAGGATTGGTAGTGAGCACGACGTTGAGGATGAGCGCAAATTTGACAACTACAAGAATTCAAAGAGCGGTCTAAAAATTTTCGTGAAATTAATGCAAAGTGAAATGTGAGCGACAGAACGATTACCTGGCTTTGTAAACCCGAGTGCAGCTGACGATCATAGTCATTGTATCCTTCATACAAGTCGTCACCCGGATCATGCGACGGAAGACTTGACGTTGCATGGAGATTGCTTGCCGGCCTTGGAAACGGAGGAGACTTGCAGAAATTCGGCCTGGCCATGACTATCGATCTCTCGTGCGGTTTCAGCGATCAAGATCAGTACAATGGCAGCACCATTAATCGTGCGAGCGGCCCGAAGAGGTGAAGAGTGATGCGGTGGTTGCAGTTGGATGTGCGGGACACAACCTTGAAGAGATTCTCAAGAGCTTTTTTCAGGGAGCCTAAGCCTCTCGCTTTTTTTCCCACCATTTGTGTGCAATGAATACGTTCGTTTGAAACTTGGAATGAATCTTCGACCTCTGAAAGTAGCAGCGCTTTCTTTTGGAGTAAATGGAGAGACATGGTTGCATAGACCCTAACTTTGTCAAAACTGATGAATTCTTGGCCCCTGGGAAAATTAGAAGGTAGTATCCACAAAAATTGAGGAAATTTTGTCAAAAGGTTTAAAGACAACAAAGTTGAATCGGTAGATTTTCTAAAATTGTGCCCTAATTTCAATGTTTTGAAGTTGGGCATGCCACTTTTGAAATCAAGTTTGGTTTGAATAATCCTTCCTTGATAGGAAGAGTTCAAGTTTGAAATTGTGGATGTATTGAGCAATAGAAAGTTGAATCATATTTTTTTGGAGAAAATGTCAACTCACTAAAAAATTTGAAGTGTTTTTTCATAAGTGCCACTGACTCACTTCCCAAACCAAATAATTCAAAGTCCATCGGTAATGGTCATTTTACTAACCTTGTATGGCTTCAATATATATTTTAAAATCTTCACAATAATTATTGTTGTTAACATGGCATATGGTGGGATAAGAGAGTTGCTACAATATTTCCACCACCCAATTTTGCCATGTTTTAATTCCAAATTAGACTCATAAGCAATTTATTTTTGTATGTCATTTTTTGAATCCTTGACATAATTATTATTTAAGAGATGAAAATTAAATATTTTATTTGTTGAATTTGTATTTATAAATTCTTCATATAATATCAAATTCCACAATTAAGAGAAGATGTGCGTTTTCTTCACAACTTTCAAAGTTGAAACTTGTCTTTGGAGAAAGATTGGAAGAAGCTTGCAATTTTTGCACTAATGATTTTAGAGTTATTGAAGAAATAGACTCTAAAAATTACCAAAGAAGTTAGGTCTAAGATCCTATAGTTAGAAATTGCAAACTTAAGGGGCAAAAGTAAGAAATATGTATGATTTCATTGCATTTGGGGGTAGTATTTGGAGTATTTGGACTTTTGGAAAAAAACATAGATAATTACAAGAACACTACAAATAATATATTCACAAAAGTTGGGACGTAAAGTTGTTACTAACAAAGTTTTGCACAAAAAAAAAAGATTTTTTGCTATATTTTGTTTAAATTGCTAGAAAATAATGAAAATTTTCAAAAAAATTGTTTAAGAAGTAATCCATTCTTAAAATCTTGATGGAGATAAGATTTCACCTAAAAATTCATAAAAGCATACTTTGGGATGTCTAGAAATGCACACATAACAAAGACTTCTTTGCATCAATGTGGAAGGCAATTTTGTTGCAATTTTGTTCAAAAAGTTCAGTTTTTTTCTCCATCCAATCTTCCTAAGATTAAAGTATCAATTTTTCTAAAATTGGAATGTGTTGGTTTTCTAAATATGTACATTACAAATGATCAAAATTTGTTTTTAAAGTATTTTACAATTCAAAGAGTACTATTGTATTTGTCTTTGCAAGTTGACTTTTTTAGTTCAAAAATTGGCTCTTCAAAAATGAATTTAATCAATAAGTAATATCAAAATCCTACAATATCACCATATTTAAATTTTTATATTTTAAATTTATAGTTTAATAATATTCATTACATATTGAAAATCACTATAAAATATTCAATTCATAGTAAGTTGAAGAAAATAATTTGGGAATAATTATTTCAAATAATATTGATAAATATTAATTAGAACAATGAAATTTCTCACTACATGGATAGGATCTATGGCGTAGAATTTACAACTTTTGTTCAGAAATCATCACTAAACTATTCTCCAAAAATACACTTTAGAATATATCTTTCATATAAGAAGTTTAGATCACCCATAGTCTTTGCGGAGAATAAAAAAAAAGTGCATTGTACACGATCAACCCTACTTTGATACACTAAAGAAAGTTCCCATACCCATAGGATAGGCATTCAAAAGAGCCAAAAAATGCCATACCCATGAAGAAAACGTGGGAGGTGCTGTTAGCATTGGGGCGGGATTTTTTGGATCCACACAAGGTTCTCTGTCAGTGGGCCTCCATAAAGTGCATACTAAGGATGCTCTTTAATTAGATAGTCCAAATTAGCACCTAGTCCAATGGAATAACAGATATTCAATACTATTGCTATTGATCTATCGTTTGACTATCTATCATTAAGGAAAAAATTCATGGCAAGATAAAGGAATTATTTCATTGACATGTTTTGATAACAAAGGGTAGAGAGGTTGTTTTTATAAGGGAACTCATTGTCCGTCATGAATTGTCAAAGGATATGGGATAATTTGAAAATATGAGCTTGACCACTCATTGTCAAAACATAGAAATTGTGATCAAAGTAGAATTTCAGACCTCATTTAAGCATAGTAGAACATTTTTTTTTCAAAAATATTTAACCAAGAAAAGTTGAGAAATCAAGTTTTATTTCATCTCCAAAAATCCGTTTGAGATTTCACGCCTCTAAAAAAGAGTTATGAACAAATTCAAAGAGAATGTTTGAAAATGCCAAAAAAAAAGTCCCTTTTAACCCTTCTTTGAATTTTGTCCATCATTTTTTATTGGAGACTTGAAATCTCAAATAAATTTTTGGAGATGAAAGTTAAGTTGATTTCCACATTAACTTAGTTCAAAAAAATTTGAACAAATTTATTCTACACTACCTAAATGAGGTTTGAAATTCTACTTTGAACAAAAATCTTACTTTTGACATTAGATGAGGTTTGAGGCCTCCAGGAGCATATGAGTTCCCAACTGTGAGATCTATTTTGATTGTGTTGGAAATGCTACCAGCTACATACTCTGACGTGGTAGAGACAGTGCCACGTCATTTTTTGAAAAAATAAATAAAAAATTTCAACTTCCTTTCATATTTTAGAGATTAAATTATTATTATTATTATTATTATTTTTAAACTTTTGACCGCACCGTGTTCTTTTATTGTCGTGGGAACATCATTGGGAACAAGCCTGAAACGGATTATTTTTGCTCTCAAATCCCCTCTAAGATAACAGGCTCTAAAATCGCCCACATACTCAAATGTACATTGTGTACATGTTTCTTTTTCATAGCCTTCAACAATGTACAAACAACTTACAGTTTAGGAGGGGGGTGGTTTTATAGCCCTATGCCATTTCAACTTCAAAATTTTATAACTATGTCCTCAAAGCTTCAAAAAATATGAAACAACTTGGATTAGATGCCAATTCCACTTGTCTTTCAAGGAAATTTTACTGGAAATTATTTCAAGAAGCTTTGCCTCCCCAAAATTCAGTTTCAGCTCTTAGGTGGGCAATTTCTGGACTTGTTACTTTAATGGTTAATTATGAGCCGTTAAGCTCCTACTAATCATAATTTACACATCCCACGCAGGTTGTTTAATCTCCTACCACCCCACTTGTATAAAGAGCTTGTTTTCTCACCTCTATGTAACGTAACTTTGACTATGACATGCAAAATAGCAAGGAGACCATCATAGACAAAGTTATACTAGTGGTGCACATGCTAGAATTGGAATGCACAGCATTAGTATAATTTTGCTTGTGATGGACTCACTCACTTATCTTACACCAAAAAGTGCCTTTTGAAACTATGTGAGATAGTTGACGGATATAGTTATGTACTTTGAATTTAATGCTGAATTTTATAATTATATCTTGGAATGCTGAATGTACTTTTTGGACTTTACTCAATTATTTGGCATCCAATGTGGGACCCTAAAATAATAGACTCTTCATGTACGCCAACCTTCAAGTGGTTGCAGAAATTTCTCTCTATCCTAGCTGCATGCATCATGCACAATCCCACGGATGAAGAAAAAACTTCCTCGAAGGTTGAAACGTCGCAATTTGCTCAATCGACTTCTCCACTTCGCTGTGGAGAAAGTCTGTTGTATAATTCTGCAGCATGTGAAAAACACAAACACGCCTCTGATACAGAAGACCCAGAAATGTGATTTTCACAACAATTAACTCAAGTTGCTGAAATCATTGCTAAATGTACTACAATTTCAAATTCAGCACTGCGGTATTCACAGTTTTGGTAACCTAGCTACAAATGTTTCTGGGTAGAATTTTTGCTGAAGTTGGTGAACAATTTCATATGTGTACGTGACAGATATCCTAAACATTCCAGTCCAGCTAAGAAAGTTGCGAGCCACCCAAATTGCCTATTCTCTTACGGGGTGACGAGCAAGATCTTCTTCGCCCCCCCAGATTGCTCCGCCACCTCCATCGCCTTCAGAAAATCGTCAAACGCCCACCTCTCAACCTCAGCAAGCGGAATCACCCCGCTGGTGATGAGCGGCGCGACTTCGTTCGCCACGGCATGGCTTTTCTCCGCACTAGGCATAATCTGATTATATATGATCCACCCCCGAATCTGCACATCACGCCACAAATCCAACGTGCTCACGGACGCAGTAATCCCACTCAACATGCCATAAACGAAGACCTGGCCACCGTTACGCACACACGCAGCTAAAGTGGCCGTCATGGTGCCCGAGACGGCGTCCAAGGCGCCCCACGCGAGCTTCCCTGCCGTGATCTCCTTCACTCGGGCCACAACGTCTTCCTCTGACGAGCAGATGACCTCGTCGGCGCCCAAGGATTGAAGCTCCGCTTTCTGCTCCGATCGGCGGACGATGTTGATGGTCTTGATCCCGTAGTGGGAAGCAAGGGAGATGACTTGCTTCCCGAGAGTGGAGCCTGCTGCGCTCTGGATTATGTATTCGCCTTTCGGGACTTGCAGGTCGTGGAGCATGGAGTAGGAGGTCCACGGGTTGATCACGAACTGCGCGGCTTTCTCATCAGACATGTCGGAAGGGACTGGCCAGACGAGAGAGGAATCCAGGAGGATGTATTCTTGGAATGCGCCATTGCCTTTGAAGACTTCGGTGCCGGTGATGGTTACCACTCGTTGTCCTTTCTGTACAGTGGTCACGCCCTCGCCTACCTGGGGATACATCCAAGCGTCTGTCAGGTTGTGTAGCGTGATCAATTCATCTAACCATTCTTTTCCCATTTTCATCAGAATCGTGGCCAAGTTTCACGGGTTTGGCAGGGTTGAGTTTTGAGGAATCAGAGAAGATTTGCGTCCCTCACTGGTTATCAAAGTTTTGAGCATTTGAACGTCACGTATTTGGCGCTCTGTAGGCCGTCATTGAAGGAGTATCATTAAACGTATCTTGAGACGTCAATCTAGCTCCCATGAATTGAGGCATATTCATATATTGGAATCCATGGATAGAATAATAGAATTCGTGCATTGTTGCGTACCTCATGGACAACGCCGCAGCCCTCGGAGCCGATCGTGCCGTAGCCGTTGCCACCGACGAGGCCGTTTCGCACGGAGAGGAAGTCAGTGGGGTTGATGGGACGAGTCGTGATGTGCACCACTACTTGGTTTGGGCCGGCTCTGGGAATGGGCCGGGTGACGATTTTGAGAGTGCTCAACGGGTTCTCCTTGTTGTACCCATCTTGCACAATCGCCCTACTCGACATGATGCTCTGAGAATTGCACTAAACACTCGGTACGTCGCCGGGAATAATTCACTGCCAACTGCAATAAAAGCACATCAACACCGCGATCGAGAGACACACATGCAATTCAATTCCTTCAAACATTCACTGAGTATAAGATCCACCTTCTAATCACCCTTTGTATCCTGAATCCAAATTCTCAGAACACCTCCCTGCAATCCAGATTTCGTCAAGCCCTAATTTGAGCTCAATTCAATCTCTCCAAAACCCTCTCTGGAGCTGAGAAGAACTCGATTTCCCAACTCGATTTCAAGCAATCAAATCCTAATTCGAGCTCAAACAGATTTGTCTGTCAACGATCTGGAGCAGACATACATACAATCATATATATATTTGCTGCAAACGCATTTTCGTCATTACAATCACAATCGACGACATTGCGAGCTTTCAACAATCAAAGAACTTACAGTGAAAGGGAGGTCGAGAAGCTAGCACGGCAAAGAACGGAATGTGAGCCAGGAATCGAAGTGCAAGCCGGAATTCAATCAACATTAAAGAGACTGTACTGCATGCTGGCCAACTAACTGAAGGTTCACAATTACATGCGGTGGAGGCAGCTTCACCATCAGCTTCCTAGCTCAAGCAATTTTGAGTTCCTTTTTAATCTTTTGAGATCAAATCTCAAGCATTTTTTCGAAGGTGACGGCGCAGGGTCCACACTCAGCAGGTGGCAAACTGACGATGAATTGTGGAGGCGAACTTGCGACTGTTGATAACTGTGTGCCTACCATTCAACACGACGGTAACACCCCAAGTGGTCCAAAGTACCCAGGTTCAGTGTGAACGCGTCCTGTAAGGCAGAGGTGCATTTTAGAGTTTTGAATGTGCCAACACCGAACATAACGCCTATCGGCTATTTCGGCTATAAAAAATTCATAACTGACTCCTCAAAGGTCCAAAAAATACGAAACAACTTGGGCTACATAATATTACATTCACATACCAGTATGGGCACTTTGCTGCGGAATATTTAAATAAAGTCCAATAATAAGATTTGGTATGTGAAAATATAATTTTCAAAAAGTTAGACAATTATGTCAAAATAAAATAAATTGTATTCAACAACTAACGTACAGTATCTTCTTCCCGCACCAATGCGTATTTTAGGACCAATCTAGTTAAGCCTCTTAACAATTCAACTAGTCTAGATTTTCTACACTACTAAGCTTACAACTACTCACCTTATGAGGGAGTTTCCCTCATAACTTCCATCTAAGTGATGGGCATAGTGATGGGAGGAGACAAAGAAGATCTTTATAGAAGTGGGGTAGCAGGAGGTAAAAACAACCCATGTGGGATATGTAAATTTAAATTGGTAGGAGCTCAACCGCTCATAATTTAATCAAAAGTAAGAATTGTGTTCAAAGTAGAATTTCAGACCTCATTTTGACAGTATAGAATAAAAAAATTCAAAAAACTTTGAACTAAATTAATGTGTAAAGTCACTCTAAATTTCATCTCCAAAAATCCGTTTGTGATTTTAAACTTTCAATTACAAAATTCAAAGAAGGGTTGGAAGGGACATTTTCTTGGACATTTTCAAGCACCATCTCTGAATTTTGACCATAACTTTCTTTTGGAGTTTCAAAATTAAAAACGAATTTTTGAAGATAAAATTTAACTTGATTTATAAACTATTCTTAGTTCAAAGTTTTTTGAAAAATGTTATTCTACTATGTCTAAATGAGGTCTGAAATTCTACTTTGAACACAATCCTAAGTTTTGACGATGAACAATCAAGCTCTCGTCTTCAAATTATCCCATAGCTTTTGACAATTCATGACAAACAATGGATTTGATTATACAAACAACCACTCCTTCCTTCCTTCTCACAAAATACCAACAAAGTAATTCCTTCATTTTACCATTAAAATATTTCCTCATGGTAGATTGTTAGACCTTGGACTTTGCATGTAAACCATTCATTTTGTTTGCACTTTGATTCACTATAAGAAACTCATGTCTAACCAAATGGATTTGTTGGACATTCAATGTAACAACCTGTGTTTTTATGCCAACAATGACATCCAATGTAACATCTTCATGTTATATTAGACATCACTTTTGACATAAAAACATGGGTTGTTACATTGGATGTCCAACAAAATCCGTCTACTTAGACTTGACATCGGAAAACATGGGTTTCTTATAGTGGTGGTGTAACATAGTAGTTAAGTGTTTAAATATTACATGATATTCTACTACATTGCTTACAGTAAGGTAGTATGCTCTAAAAGCAACCATTTAAGGGCTGGTCCACCTTTTTCAGAGGCTTCTGTGCACAAAATTATTTTTAGATAATTTTTCAGAGAAATAAAAGTAGATGTGGAACCTAACACAAGTGGTTTTGTATTTTTCCAAGCATTTTTGAATTACTTATAAATTTTCAAAGATTCAGGGTATATAGGCACCTATTTGTAACCATACGTCTTCCAAAATTCAGCCACTTGCAACTTGTAAGGACATGTGCGGAAACCAAAGACATTGATGGGCTCTTGCAATAGAAAATAATTCTTCCTCAATGCATTCAATTGCTAAAGTGGTCCTTTCAAAGGTCACCCCATCTCCATTGTCCACCTAATAATAGGGATGGTTGGAAGAAGATGGGTGCTTTTAGAGCATAGTACCTTATTGGACATTGAATGGGGAGGAACAAAGCCACTAACAAATGAAGAGCCGCACAAGTGGTTGGATAAAAAAATTAAGCTAAAAGTCATTTTAACCCCTAAAGGACCAAGTGTTTGCTCAATGTACGCAAGAAAAGTTTAGGTGGATTTTTACAAAGTCATTTTGGTTGGATGTTCACGACATTTTGATATAAGGTGTGAACATATACATACCTCCCATTTAGTGGGAATTTAATTTTTTCTGATTGGGTGCTTGGATCAAAAGTCATGTTGCCTTAAACTTTCAAAACAACTTGGGCCACTTTAGACAACATGTGCAAAATCCCTCCTACAATTTTGAAATTTGGTAGGTATGTAACTTACATAATACAAGATGCAAATATCCACAAATATAACAATGTGTAGTGTAAAGATCTCACTTTAGGAGGAGTTAAAGTCTATTGACAATGTCAAGCAAGGTCAGAAAAAAACTTTTTTTGTTTCTAACTTCAACCGTTATAATCTTCAATTTGTGCAATCAAAGTTTCTAAATTTTTTTGGTTGAATATTCAAATAAATAAATATATATATATATATATATATTCTCATTGCCCTAAAAAGTGGCATTTTTTTCACAATTTCTACCCAAAATGTGACTTGGTCGTTTAGGGTTTAATTGAGGATTGCACATATAAATTCATATGAACCATGAAAAAAAAATCTTAATCGTGATTCTTTCCATTTGAAAAAAAATCTCCTAAACCAAGACCTCTCAATTCACTATTGTAAGTCTTTGTTTGATGGTCCTACAATAAGTGTGCATGGTTGGACTCTTTAAAACATTTTTATTTTTCAAAGATATTTAAAGTAGACAAGCCTATTACTACCCGAATTTGGAATCTGAATATCTTGGAGCCAATTCCAAGAAGGGCACATATTTTTTTAGAGGTGTGGGCTGTTTCATGGATAAAACCGAAGTGGAATTATAATTTTCTAATTAAAATTGTAAAATTTGTGAATTTTTGAATTGGTTTGCCTAGAATATACAAAAATGCCTATAGAGTGGAGTCATACACACCCCATAACCGCACTTCCATGTATCTAATGGCACATAAGTTCCTACCAATCAAGGATTGACATGTTACCTATTTGGGCATTAATTCACTGATTGTAGCAAAATCTTGAAGGAATTTGGATATTTTCTTAGTAGATTGGATGTTTGAACAAACGGAATTGGGGTCAAAATTAGGCAACAAATAGAATTGGGTTGGTCTACCTTAGTTAAGGTAGAAATGAGATTTGATGATGTGTAAGCCTTGAAATCTTGCTCAAAACTTAATTGCAATTCAAGGACCTTCTTCTTTAAGGATTAAACAAATCTTATATCCAAATTTTACTCCTTAATTAGTTTAATAATAGTCATCTCTCTAGCTAAAATTGTAGAAAATTCCTATGAGTCATAGAGTGGTGAGTGGAGCTTCCTCTTCAATTGGATTAAGAGGGTTGTGCCCATGCTTGGTGTGCTGTGGCCACTTTGGCACGAAGTCCTTCAGGTTCAATCACTACAATCAGCTCACCACTTGCACATTAGTCATGAGTTCATATGGCATTGTTGTATTCCCTCAAACCTATCTTCATTACCACTACCAAACTTGATTTGGAGCACTATGCTTCATCTCTTTAGCTAATCAAATATAACATTCTTGGACTCATGATGTTAGATTTTTTTCTATTCAAAGTATGTATGTAGAAAAGAGAAAAAACAAAACTTGACTTCTATTGTTTAGAGAGATATCAAAGAAAGGATACTTGATTTACTCTCAATAAGGACAACAGTGTTAGGAGTGATGTTACTAAGGTAGGAGGTTCTTAAAGAGCTGAGGCTCTAAGATCGCCCACCTCCTCAAATGTACACTATTTACACATGTTTTTTTTTTTGTTGTTGTACCAACAATGTATAAGTAGTGTACAATTGAGGAGGTGGGCGATTTTAGAGCCCTGTGCCATTTCAACTTCAAAAATTCATAACTAATTCCACAAAGCTCCAAAGAATATGAAACAACTTGGTTTAGATGCTAATTCCATTTGTCTTTCAAGGAAAATTTACTGAAAAAATATTTTCAAGAAGTTTCACCTCCCCAAGTTCAGTTTCAGCTATTAAATGGGCGCTTTATGAACCTCCTACTTTAAGGATCTGTGAGGAAACAAATTGGTTCACCTTTGGACTAGCTAAATTTCACTTTGTTAACACCACTCTTAACACCGAGTGTAAACACCAACTCCAGGTTCAAGAATGTTATGAATTTTGGCACTCATACCACTCAGTCAATGTTGCCGAGGCTGTGCAGATTATACCCACAGTTAGTAGTGAGAATTGAGTGTAAACCTGGTGTTTTGAATGAATTCCAGATGAGGTATATTATTACTCCAATGACAACCCACCAGCTCGCCGTCCAGCCACCCATCTGCTTGAACAACTTCCAAGTATAATTGTGAGTCATAGTACCGGTGGTTATTCATCTGATGCATTCAAAGGCAAACAATTGATGTGTTAACTTTCTCATTGTAAACATTCTGGCGAAAAATAGCAGACAGTTTTTGTAGTTACAGACACTACATTCTCATCTCGATCTTCATTAGCAACAGTATAAAAGTGTCTGTGGACTCGTCCTGGAATTTGCTTCAAACCTGCACACGGAATTTGTATATCATTTGGATTAGTGTTGAATGTTGGGCTTCCACCTTTTCCTCAGGAGCACAAAAGACGAAAAGATCACGAAAGTACTCTGAAAACTACCGTAGTGATGTCAACAATCAAAGATTGTGCAAGGTTAGACTGACCCCTATGGTAATATGATTGGACAACTTCTAAACCAGTATACAAAATATGAGGTAGACGTTTGCTTTCAAATGTTGAATTCGACGTACTAGCAAAATGCGTCAGTGAAAGTTAATGTTTCAGGATCACAAAATCTTGGATGCCTTGATTCTCTCTTGAATAGCAAATAGACCCCAAGGTTGGAAGGCCTGATTTTTGAAATGTTGCATGTTAGAGAGAATTTGGCAGTGCAATTTTAATGCAGGAAATACCGGTAGTAAATGTCCATAGATGGAGCACCTAAGATTGAATTTTAGGGTTCAATTTCTGTCTCGAGTTTAATTGTGAGGAATGACATACCGCTATTAGTTAAGCTGTACTCCAAGCCGCAGCTTCCTCGAAGGATTCTGTTGTCTTCTATGGACTCAAATCCCTGTTGCCACACCAACTCTCTGTTTGAGAAATAATTTTGTTGTCTTCTATGCGGGACTCAACCCCTTTCCAGTATTCAAGGATTCGTTCATGGGTCCCCTTCATGAATGCTTTGCTTTCAATCTTTCAGTAAAAATTGAGCCCAGGCATTTGAGGGAAACGTATTCCTCTTCGCCATGCTTTCAAGAAGGGAAAAAATAACTTTTGTCTGTAATGGTACGTTATATTTCAGATGGCGGGAGTACCTCGCAATTTATCGTTGTTTTTTGGAATTTGAGATGCCTGGGCAAATCCGCCTCACAGCGCCACTTGACTACTTCTTGATCAGGCGATTTGACATTCGTACATTGCACCATAGCTACCACCACAAGTTTGTGTGGTCAAGGTACTTTCCTGATGCACACAATGCAGGATCCAAGAGCCCCGCTGCTTAATGCCTAGAAAATCACCTAATGCACTTTTCCATATTTGACTTGGAAGTCTTTAATTCAGGCTCAAAGATGCAGATGAGCAAGCTACTAAACAACAAGCACAACATTACCAGGTAAACGATGTTTTCTGCCTTGATAATCCTGAAAATAGCTTGCAATTCATTATTCAATATTATAGTGGGTTTCACACACCGCTTATCAAGCTATATATCCTCAACAAGATATGGATGGCTGGTCTTCGCAAAAGGTTCGTGAATTGTAATTCTGTTCAAACATTGATCAAAACCCTGTTCAGCAAGGAAGGCTTCTTGAATCGACAGTTGAGCATGGCCTTCTTTTCACTTTGAAACGCTTCATCATGATCCTTTCATTATGTAGCTCTTCAAGAGCAATTGATCCAAAACTCCGACAAGATCCATGGTAAGCAATTATTCTTACCTGATCAGCAATGCGTGAAACCCACTAATGGTGGTTAAATTTACAACTCTAACACATACATCACTGTGAGTCTCCTTGGTGCTTAACAAAGAATCCCAGTCAAGAAGTAATGGGAGCTTCGCATCGAACTCACAAGGCTCATAGCTATCACAACCGTCTTTACACTGAAGCTGAGGGACGGGCCAAGACCTCTTGTGCGAGGTTTGGCGGCCTTTGAAGAATTGCATCTTGTCAACTCTGTCCAGAAACTCGGCCTCATGAGGCATTTGTTCGGTGCCCTTGGTCGGATTTGGATCATCAAATCCTCGTTTCGGAGCACTAGCCTGTTCCCATGATCTCTCCGACTTGCTGATGCTTTCGGAATGCATATTTACGGATTCCGTTGGCGTCACTCGCTTGGGGTATGCTGGGTAGCTGTATCCGAAAGCAAGACCTACAGAGGCGAGGCAGAGGATTATCCCCAGGCAACTGATGATGCCCAGATTGGCAGCCATTTTGCAACTACCATGATCCACTTTCATGACAACATGATATCTTTTACAAAGTTTTTTTTAGCAGCAGTGAGTGAACTCATCCTTCTCTGCGTCAGGTGGCAACCAAAAAATTAGAAGCAGAAATATATTACATGATTCAATATTGAGAGAGAGCATGCATGCTAAAGGTGCCTCGGAGTATGAGCACTGGAGATAAATGTTTCAAGAGAAGTGGTGTGAAGAGACAAAAGCTTCAATTCAATGGCCTGTTGAGATCGTGCCTCCGTGAATCTGAGTATAAGACATCCTGATGTCACTTGCTAACGTCGCTTACTGATGCTTACTTTGCTTGTTCAAATCAACTTTTGAAAACAAAGCTTCAACTATCAATATGTGAGCATTACGAGCTCAAGTAGACCTAAGGAGCTCAAAGGAAGTATGACTTCCTACAAGTCCTTCACCCCAGCCTCTTGAATTTACAATACATTTTGTAATCTTAATCAAATTCTATTAATACGTTCTAGTAACATTAGAAGAATATCAAACCTAAATTTGAAAATGTTTCTGAGTTAATTTTAGTCCAGTATATCCAAATCTAAGAGATCAGTTTTCATCCAAGATTGGATAATTCAATTAACTCAAAAACATCATTTAACAAGGTCGTTTTTGCTAAAGTGTGGGTGTTTTGAAATTTTGACACAATGTGTTGACATATACTATTGTCTTATTGGGAATATAATTATTTTTTAAATCGGGTGTCCAAATCAAAAGTTGTGTTTTCTGAAGTTTTTTGGGGCAAAATGGCCAACATGTACAAAACTCCTCTTCTACCTTTGAAATTTGGTAGGTATGTAACTAACATCATATAGGATCAAATTTTCAGAAAAAATCTATGTATAGTTCAAAAATCTAACTTTAGGAGGAGTTTAGGTCTATTAACCCTATTGGGCAAGGTCAAAAAAACACTTTCTCTTCTAACTTCAAACACAATAATCTTTCAATCCATGCCGGTCAAAGTTTATGAAAAATTTCCACTCATTCCCATAGTAGTCTACTCCACTTTGTGTGGTTCTAAAAGTGATATTAACCCCTAAACGTCCAAACAACGTTTTTTGGCAACACAACGATTTGGGGCAGCTCACTACAGACGGAATTTTTATTTTTATGCTTTGAGATTTCCACACAATGTGTGCCCGAGGAATAGCTTCAAGGCCCAACAATTTTCATAGCTTTTGACTACATGGTTCAAAAGTTATTGCATGATATGTAATTTTCAGTGTTTGGCGGGCAACCCAAGTAGAAAAAAAAACTCCTTCGAAAATCACTTTTAAAAAAAATAAAAATTTAAAATTGATTCTCTAGATTTATATATATGTGGTAAGCTTTGAATCATTCCATTTTGATTGATGAGATGAAGTTTATGAGGAATTTTAGTTTGGGTTAGTTTATGGGTAGTTAAGGAATCTCTACTCTAAAATAAACTTTGAAGTACTTTGTTTAATTCTATTTTAAATATTTTTGGAAAAACAACAACATTAGGTGTATATTGTTTATTACAGCATTACAACCATTGGAATTCACATTTTTCAATTCTCGGGGGGGGGGGGGGGGGGGCACTTAGTTCTACTATAACAAACCATGTGCGAATAAGTGGTTTCTAATAAACTATAATTTCAGCCTAAAATTTTGAACATTGTTTAATAATGACTATAGCTTTCTATTGCCCAAATTTCCAACTCAAATAAAATATGAAATGATTTCTAGAAGAGGTTGAAAATGAACTAAAATGGTATGTTTTTCAACTCAAATAATTATAGAGGGCACATTTAGATGACCATTGAGTCAATATTCAACTCAAAATGAGCTTTCTAATAATGAGTTATTTTTAGGAATTTTTTGTTCATTTTTTAGACAATTTTTTCTTATATAATATAGGGGTGTGAAAGTTATTTTCCAGTTCTACAGTGTATCTTTTTACTTCAAAAATTTGTAACTAATTATTGTTAACAAATAAAAATATCAATAATTCAAAACATAAACTTTCAAAGTAGGAAAATCTATTCATTTATTTATTTTTTAAATTATTTAAAATTCAAAAAGTATATAGGGAGTCCAAAGTTTTGTTCACACGTGGTTTCTAATGGACACTCTCAAAATGACCCCCCCGAGTTTCAATTCTATGAATAAATTGTTAACAATTTAGTGTTTTTAATCATTTTCTACTTCTTTCTACTTACTATTTTTTTCCCATATGTTGTACAATTCCAAATGATCTAAAATTTTTAAAGCATGTATCCAACTTGACTTGAGGAATGAATCCAAACAATAACCATCATTTTGGACATTTTTTCATACAAATGTGATCTTGTGAAGTGCATCTGCCCGTATTTTCACAAGGCCAAAAAAGAGGTTTTGTCACTTCAAATGTTAATATCTTGCAATCTATGCGGTAAAAAATTCTGCAATTTTTTCCAAATCTTTTCAAACTATTTTACTACAAGATCTTCTGGTTACATGTGTCCATAAATGTTTTTCATCTAAAATTTGGTGCTTGTAAATGCAAAGGTAGTTTTGGAGCGTTTTTGGTGAAAATAGAGTCTCTGACGTTTACTAATAGGGGTTAAAACATAAACCAATACAACTTAGATCCTTCATATCTTACACATCAGGTTTTTGAAGATCAAATGTAGTTTTTGGTGCCTTTGAATCCTTGTTCATTTACCAATAAGACTGTCAGTAAGGTAGAACATCCCATGGTGGTCAAAAGACCCATAGTGGACACCCAGGGAATGACCCCATTACATGGGGTTTTAATAAATGAGATTTGGCCACAATCGATCTCTTAGCACACAAAAATGGAGTGCTTAATGACCTCATTATGAACATTAGTCTTTTTGGTGTAAATTCACTATAGGAAGTGATTTTTTAGGCCTTCCATGTTAGAAAATATTGTGATTGCTTTAAGGTAGTATGCTCTAAAAGTCACCATTTAAGGGTTGGTTTTCCATTTTCATAGGTTATCACATACATAAATATTTTTTGATCATTTTTTAGAAAAAGAAAAATAGATGTAGAACCTAACAAAAGTGGTTTTGTATTTTTCCAAGCATTTTTGAATTACTTATAAATTTTCAAAGATTTAGGGTGTAGGCACCTATTTGTGATCATAGGTCTTCCAAAATCCATCCACTTGCAGCTTGTAAAGAGATGTGTGGAAATCAAAGACAATGATTGGCTCTTGCAATAGAAAAATAATTTTTCCTCGATTCATTCAATTGCTAAAGTGGTCCATTTAAGGATCACCCCATGTCCATTCTCCAATTAATAATAGGGTCCATTTGAAGAAGATGGGTGTATTTAGAGCATACTATCTTAAGTGAGCATTATGAATATAGTTTTTGTTGATTTGGGGTAGTCTAGAGACTCTTTGGGGCCATGATAAGTAGAACACTTCAAAAATTCATAACAATTTTATACTTTGTCGAAAAAATATAATTTCAAATGCTCTTGTTGTTCCTCACACTATCTTGTTATCAAGTGGGATTTTAAAAAATAAAAAATCCAGCTATAGGATGAGGGCAAACTCCTAATTCTGACTGTAGTGGACTCTTTTGCCTTATATCAAAATTTGATCAGTTTATTAATACCAACTACCTTTTGCTCATTCTCATTAAGAAATTAAAGTATTTATTATAGATTTTGAATGTCTATATGCTAATAAAAGATATTCTTCTGTGGAATACAATATACTTTTCTCTCCGCCTTTAGTAACTATTCATAACATTATTTAGCAAACTCCAAATTGACAAACTCCCTGCAGAGACAGACCAAATCAATATTCTTGACGTTGTCAATTGTTGAAAAATCAACAATGCTATGGAGAGTCGGTAAGTGAAACCAAAATTGAGTAATGAAGGTATCTAAGAAAAAATCAAAGATTAGCGATAGTGATTGGAGAATAAGTCAAAGCAAGAAATCATAAAGATAGATGATGAATCAATTCAATCTTTGGCTACTTGAAGTCCTCAAATGCATGGCTTCAAAATGCATTTTGGTAAGGACAAGGGCATTCATCCGCAAAAAGGGTCTTCTCCCAAAGTAAGGAATGGAGAAAGCATGGAAAATTGTTTGCACTTTAATAATTCATGTTTCTCCCTCTTTTATCTTCTTCCTTGAAAAGCTCTTGGATTTGGAAAATCTTGAGAGAGCTACGTTTTAAATTGGTCTTGATGAGTGAACACATATGAAAAATGGACTTACCTTTCCTACGATTGTTTTGACAAGTCATCACTTGAGATGAGTTACATGGAAAATGAAGAAACTAGGCTCACATGTGGCTATGCCTTTACTCTTCAAGAGTAGGTGATTAGTTTAAGCAGTATTAGATATGACATAATAACATAAAATTGAAAGAATTTTTTTGATATTATGACATGCATTCACATTACATCAATGGTGATGACATTTACATCATTCATTCGCATCTTGATATAAAACTCATGTTTTAGATTCATCTTTCATATATGCTTCACATACATGTCCTAATCTTTTGAATTCTATTCTAATTTTTTCATGTTTAACCCCTAAACGTGAGAGATTCTATTTTCACCAAAATTGCTCTAAAACTGCCCTTGCATTTACAAGCACCAAATCTTAGATGAAAAACATTTCTTGACACATGTAACCAGAAGATCTTGTAGTAAAATAGTTAGACAAGATGTGGAAAAAATTTCAGAAATTTTCACTGTGAAGATTGCAAGATATTAACATTTGAAGTGACAAAAATCCTTTTTTGAGCCTTGTGAAAATACGGGTAGCTACACTTCACAAGGTCACATTTATATGTAAAAATGTCCAAAATGATGGTTATTGTTTGGATTCATTCCTCAAGTCAAGTTGGATACATGCTTCTGAACATGCTTGAAAAAATTTAGATCATTTGGAATTGTACAACATATAGGAAATAATAGTAAGTAGAAAGAAGTAGAGAATGATTAAAAATACTAAATTGTTAACAATTTATTCATAGAATTGAAAAATGCCAATCCCAATGGTTGTAATGTTGTAATAAACAATAGAGACCTTATTTTTTTATTTTTTTCCAAAAATATTTAAAATTGAGTTAAACAAAGGACTTCAAAGTTTATTTTAGAGTAGAGATTCCATAACTACCCACAAACTAACCCAAACTAAAATTCCTCATAACTTTCATCTCATTAATCAAAACGGAATGATTCAAAGCTTACCACATATATAAAAATCTACAGAATCAATTTCAAATTTTTATTTTTTCAAAAAGTGATTTTTGAAGAAGTTTTTTTTCCTGCCTAGACTGCCCACTGCTTGTTGAAAATTAAATATCATGCAATAACTTCTGAACCATGTAGTCAAAAGTTATGAAAATTGTTGGGCCTTAAAGCTACTCCTCGTTGCCATATCGTGTGAAATTTTCAAAGAAAAATAAATAAAAACTCCATTTGTAGTGAGCTGCCTAAAATCACTGTGTTGCCAAAAAATGTTGTTTGGACGTTTAGGGGTTAATCCTTACAAATGCTGTAGGCAAGTACTATTCATTAAGTCATTATGAAAATAGTAGGCATTAGATGTAATATGTTCAGTTGTTGATGGGGATTGGAACCAAACTTAAGGCTCTAAAAGGTCCTTGAGCAACTTGATTGTTATCATCACCATATAATTCATATGCGTAAGCAAAGCATATTAATAATTTTGAAAGTACTTAATATTCTTTACTAGTAATGAAGTTTGAATTATTTAATTGATAGTATTTCAAGTGTGATTTCCAACTTTACACCCAATAATAACAAAACTTAATACTTAGCACAATACACTTTTTTTTTTGTTGAAGAAGATGTACAAACTTTTGTAACATCTAGATAATTTTAACATTGTAAGAGGTATTATATATTGAATTTCAATTATATTTACAATAGCCAATTTAAAGTGAGAAAAAATGTGCAAGCAATTTGATTAAAGACAAATCTTTAGACATAAATCTATTGTTATAACTAACATAGATGAATATGAAAAGTGTTATTTTGTTTATGGTTTTTGAATGGAATGATTTCAATTTATAACTCTTTATTATTATGCATTAGGCAATCAAAGTGCACTTGAATATGAGAAGTTTTGAAATGTTAATTAACAAGAGATGTGTGACAATTTGGTAATTGTAAAGGAATGTGCTGATATAGAATTTAGACCCATCTAAACCCTAACTTTCAACAATCTAACCTTTCAATGCAACTTGCTTGAAAACATGTTCCTGCATTAAGAAAATCTTCATTCTATCACAAAATATTAGCAAAAATAAGACAATAACAATGCCCACTTTGTATCAAAATTTTGATATATAAATATTGAATTTAGAAAATTAACATTCTTTCCCATTAGCTTTACACCAATAGCAATTTTTATTTTTTTATTTCACTATATTTGAATAAATCTTTGATCATAGAATGGATACTATTATATTCATGTTACTTCACCACAATGCTCACTATAATGTAAATAAAATAAAATAATGAATGCCTTTGAAATGCTTTGTGTGATCTTACATCACATGGATACACTACTAGAACACATGGTCTACGAAAATCAAGGAATCCACCAAAAGAAAATCTACAATTGGTCTAATTCATCATGCATCTTCCTCCAATGTAAAGAAAATAAATTACAAACACCTTTAAAACACTCACTTTGTTTGTGTGATCTTACATCACATAAACACACTATGAGAAACATGGTCTGCGGAAATTAAGGAAATGACCATGAGAAAGTCTACAATTGGTCCACTTCATCATGCATCTTCTTCTAATGTAAAGAAAAAAATTATGAACACCTTCAAAACACTCGCTTTGTTTGTATGATCTTACATTGTTACATAAATACACTACTAGAAACATAGTTTGCAAAAAACAAGGAAAGGCATTAAATGGGATTTGGCCCATCCGGAAGGCCATGAGTTCCCGACTGCAAGGAACGTGCTGCGCTAGTGCAGTAGTTTGACATGGCTGAGAGATGGCCACATCATTGGTGGGGAAAAAAATAAAAAAACAAAAAAAATATTCTTTCAGTTTCTCATTTGAGAAGCAATTTTTTTTTTTTTTTTTTGGTAATACAGCAGCCGACGCTCCCTCACTACATTGGGAACAGATTTGAGAACGGCCCTAAAACAGCCCTCCAATGCAGCTGAACACATCTAATGACCACAAGAAAATTTGCAATTGGTCTACTTCATCATGCATCTTCCTCCAGTGTAAAGAAAAAAAAATTATGAACGCCTTCAAAATACTTGCTTGCTTTGTGTGATCTTACATAACATAAATACACTACGAGAAACATGGTCTGCGAAAATCAAGGAAATGACCATGAGAAGATCTACAATTGGTCTTCTTCTTCATCATGCATCTTCCTCGTTCCATCCTCGCTCTTCTTACCGTCACACACCCAACCCCATCAGGATTACACATGTCACTTAAGCTAAGAAGACAACTGAATCACAAGAAAAGCATCCTCCAGCACAGGCCGGATGCAAATAGCGTCACGGAACAACTGAAGAAGGGGTTGAGCTTAGCTTACGTAGTCAGGAACTTGTGTGTAAAACATGGGCTCTGCATGTGGCAGGCCCGAGGCTGATTAGCGTGGTGGTTGCATTAGGTTAGACAATTAGATTAATATCAGAAATGTCCAGAGTCGGTTCCTGTGGAGAAGGGATTTCGAAACGGGATTTGAAAAAACTATCCGAGAGCGAGCGAGGATTTGTAGGTGCTTACTTCATTTTGGATTGCCCAATTTGGCAAGAAAAAAATGAGGTTGGGAAAAACTTATCCAAGACCAAGGGAGAATTTGTTGTTTTTTACTTCATTTTGGGTTGCCCAATTTGGCAAGAAAGAAATGAAGAACAAATTCATATGTTAAACCCCGAGTATATGCATCCCCTATTGTGATGAGTGATCTTAAAAGGTGAACAAATGTATAGAAATGCCACCACTAGCTACTATCCAAAATTCACTACTCAAAGTTGATTCAATTAGTGAGAGCCTACTTGGACAAATTTTGGATGAATGTGGTGTAATTATTATGATTCTTGAGTAAGACAATACTAGAACTATGTTAAGGCAAGAGCACCCTATCTGAATATCAACATTTAAAATATAAGCATGTATAGTGAGGTAAGGTATGGTAATGGATCAATTGTAGAGGAAGTTAATGGGAGATGCTACTAAACATAATTGATTGTGTCATACTTGAATATGATTGTGTCATATTGTAAATCCACTATTATAGTGCATGCTAGTTATATTTTTTTTAATATATAATGTGCTTGATTTAAGGGTGTTTGCATCAATAGAGGACATCAATGAGAGATATTATTGACCATGTATCATTTTCTAAATCCACCATATTGTATACTCATACTATTAATTTCAACAAGTGATGTGCTTGATTTTCAAGCTAACTACATTAGTACCATATTGCCAAGTATTGTTGTGCTTTCTTTTGGATGAGATTTAAAAGTGAATTGTTATCTCTTCATTTCCTAGCCAAAGTTGGCTATTTTGACTTTACCTCCTCATTGCCACTATTTGTTAAGAAACACACAACATTCTTTCATCTAAATTCCCAACTATTTCTTGTGTAATCTTAGAAGGTTGTGCCCCTATCACCAATTGAAGGTAGTCATCTAAAATTACCAAATTCTAGGATGAATAGGTGCATCCCAGGCACTTCACTATACTTTGTAATCCATATATACATGTCTCAAAACTTTTTTATTATAGAGGATATTTACCTATTTTGCAAGAGATATGTCTTTATTTTTTTTCTACTTCTACTTTTTGCCCATTTTCCTACATCCTATAGTAGTTAAAATTGAAAAGAGCTATCATTCTACTACAGAGTGTATATGTTGTATTGATCAACCCTAAAATCACATATAAGTTTTTTAATTATAGTAGGGACGTATTAAAATGCCTCAAGGTATAGTAGAATGATAGCTCCTACTTGAAAAAAGACCATGACTATACACATACATAGCCTAAAATGAGGCATTGTTCATTATTTCTTTTGTTTCCATTTGGAAAATGGAAATTCCTCATGTTTGTTTTTTTCATTCTTTTTTAGACTATCCTTCTTGTATATTTACAAATTATGTACTATGGATCATTACAATGTACTATATACTAGTTGTAAAACAATACTTAAAAAAAAAATGATGCTATAGTAACTTGAATATTTGTTAAATTATTAGCTTCAACATTTAACATGTAGTCTATAGTAGGTCTTCTTGTTGTTTCTAAAGTAACCATAGTTGAAGTACTTGAGGGGTGCATATTTAACATGTACACTATAGTAGGTCTTTATGCTGTTTCTAAAGTAATCACTAGTTGAAGTACTTAGGAGTATATTTCAATTCCTCTGAAAGTCATTTAGTAGACTCTTTTTAGTCCTCCTCACTACGACCTTGTTGGGTTCATTGCAATAAGTGACAATCGTAGGTGTACAAACCGTACCTAACTTGGTGCCCCCCAAACCTCTTTTCTATACACGCAAGTCATCCGCAACCATATATATTGTCACTAAGTATTGGTGTGCTTTCCTTTGGTTGAGCTTTAAAAGTGAATTACCATCTTTTCACTTCCTAGCCAAAAGTTCACTACTTCCACTTCACCACCTCATTTCTCCTATTCACTAAGAAACACACGGCAACATTCTTTCATCCAAATTCCCAATAATTTTTGTGGTAATCCCAAAAGGTCGTGGCTCGCTATCACCAATTGGAAAGTAAGGTACTACACCTAAAATCACGCGCTTCCCAAAATTGCACACTAGATATTCTTGTCTAAGATGTACTCCCACTATCCATGAAACTCTATGATCGCTTCTAGGAACACCTATTTCCGGCACTTTGTGAAAATTCATAGTTTATTCATACATTGTCCAAAAAATGCATTCTAGGAAAATCTAGAATCCCCTCTCCACTACCAATAGGACCTCACAAAAAAAATTCCAATATAATAATGGGAACCATGCTGAATTGTTTATTTGTGCAATTTTGGGGTCATTAGAGGAGATTTTGGGGGTCGGGAGGGCCGTTTTAGGCTTGTTCCCCCAACAATTTGGGAACAACCACTATCAAATTTATTTATTTATTTAAATTTTAAATTTAAAAAAAAATGAAATAGCAAGTTGATTTTTTTTATAAATAAAATAAAATTTGATGTGGTAGTCATCCTGCCACATCAGGTAGTAGCTCCGGACTGTTGTAGGATTGTTCCTAGTCCAGAGGAACTCACAGGTCTTTAGAGGAGTTGAATCCCCTCTAATGCATCCAAAAATTACCCAATTCTAGGTCTTCTTCCACAAGCCATTCCATGGACTGTTTTTTCACCCTCAGCAAGGTGTGAAAGCCATTGAGTGGACTCTTTTCACCCTTCCTCAATGATCTTGCTCGGGTTCATAGCAATAAGAGACAATCATAGGTGCACAAACCGTACCCCAGCTTGGTGCTCCAAAACCTCCTTTCTACATACGTGAGTCACCCTCGCGACGTGACGTGCAGACACTCCCAATGCCGAATCAGTGCCGAATCGTTAGGAGCCAGCTCTCTGTGTGTGAAAGCCTCCCTCAGGAGTGCCTGCAACAACTTGCCTGCGCAGCCCCCCAAAACATGAAAAAACAAAGGAACCTCGCCACAAGACGTCGGATATGCTCATGGCTTTATGCGCAGCTTTACTGCGGAGGAGCGTGGACGGCACACGCCACCTGACCCATCATCTACACATTCGCACCGTCCGATACCCCCCATCCGAGCTCCAACGGCCGGATTCACCCACAGCAGCACACGCCTTCGAGGCCTGGGACGGCGCCACGTCAAACAGGGGCGCGTGCTGCGCACGATCTCCACTCTGATTTTTTCTTGACGTTGCATTACTGATAATGGAACCCACAAAGAGTTCCTACAGTCCATTAATTTTAGCGTTTTGGGGGAGATTTTTAGTGCTAATAAATGCTTTCATCTTTACCAGAGAAGGAATTTGATGAAATTGGAGTGTGATTATTTGTGATATTCTGAAGGGTTCTTAGGGTTGAAATTTGTGGTGCAAAATAACAACCTCTCATATATAGAAGTAAATAATGCTTTAATCTTCGAAAGGCAACCTTGCTTTTTAATCCATTTGATGAAATTGGAGCGAGTAATATACTCCTACAGAGATATAAGCAAAAATTTAGAGAAGGGTTGGTTTGGGTTGGATTGGGACATTATAGGGCCTAATTTCCGAGTTTACCTTCCAGTCAGTGTTGCTGTTGGCAACAGTATAACAAGCTTCCCGGCCTCTCTGGAAGTAGCATTCGATCCTTCCCTGCCCTTCTTTCCAGAGAAGTGGACGCATTCTCCTTGTGCAGCACATAGATGAGCCGTCCTCGCAACGTTAGTCATAAATCCTCTGTTTTCTGTACCTGATCACCATGCCAAGCCCGGCTCTGTAGCTAGCTAACTGGAGTTTTGTCCAATGACCTCCTCCTTCTTGCTTCGCAACCCAGCCGTTTCAAGTCGCCCCACCTGCAGCTAGACCATCTGCAAACGCGAGCAATTGCAACCCGGCGCGCCGCCATGACCAGCGAGAGATCAGTCTTCATCAGTGCTCTGGAGAAGCTGGGAAGCATGATTCTCTGCTGGTTCGAAGTGCTCCCACCTCTTCCAGGAGGCGATGCTCGCGGCGACACCCGTGGTGATGCTCATGGTGGAGATGCTGGTGGAGATGGCAGGACTGGGAGCCCAGCAGTTGCGACACCCGGGCGTCGGTTACAACAAGGCTGTGTTTGCCCTTGCGCAGCCAAGAGGGAATCGAGTTTTGTTTGTGGAGGACCTCCGGCGGTGCACCCAGTGGACGTGGAATCAGGGAATGAAGAAGATCGGCCGGTGGATGTGGCGGCGCTGGGGGAGTGCGAGCACAAGCACTACTCGCATCGGGCGCCGTGGCTGCGCGCGTTGGTGCTAGGCGCAAACGACGGATTGGTGTCCATCGCGTCGCTCATGTTGGGCGTGGGCGCCGTGGATCAGAACAACGTGAAGACGATGGTGGTGGGAGGGCTGTCGGGGCTGGTGGCGGGCGCGTGTAGTATGGCCATTGGTGAGTTCGTGTCTGTGTACTCGCAGCGGGATGCGGAGAAAGCCGATGTGGAGAAAGAGCGACAGGTATGTTCTTAGTTATGTTCCATACTGTCTCCCATTAATTCATATTCAACCAGCTTGCAATTGCGTGTTCTCCGTGACTCGTTCTGCGAGTGTGCAGTGATCATACCTACGACTTCATATGTAGTGTCCGCCTATCTCGTGGTCATTACCGAAAAATCACACAGTTTGAAGCAACTCTTGGAATGAAAGTATTAATTGAAGTATACACCAGAGAAATCCAAAAAGTTCATACTGTAGACTCAATTCCATTGGGCAACTATGGAAGTTCAGAGCTTCAGTGTGGTATCGATCTCGGGCTCTATTCCATACTCAAGGTGTGAAACTCTATAGCTGCAATATGGAGATGTCAAATTATAGCATGGATCTATCGATTATCTGGATTTCTCTGGTGATGCAAGTTCTCACATTTGTTCTTTTGTTGCCATTTCGGCCAAAATTGAAAAACAGATCTCCCTTTTGACAGTGCTGCTTGATGGTAAGACATCAATGCTCCGCAGCCACTGCTGGAAGCGCCAGGAATTCAACGCCCAGTCTGTGCATCATCTTCAGAAAGCACTGTCCAGAATTAATTATTAATTTTGGATAATGTTCAATTCGTTGTCATTCCACATTCAAACAACAAATTAAATCACCTCGTGCAAACATGTGCGGGCAAGATGTGTGAAAAATTACCTGAAAGAAAATCAACTGATCATCGATACCACTAAGGGCAGAGGTTTGATTGTTTTGTGTTATTTAATTTGTCGCGTTGAGAAGTCAATAACTATGAGACCCATAAGGGCACCGATGGAAAGCTGGGGACAAGGCCGGATGTGCAAACTTGATTTCGCATGGTTTGGACTCACGTACAGGTCAAGATGTATTTGAATTTCAAAGTATTTTTCATTCTGGGGTGCACGGCATGGGATACCATCAAAAGCTCGTACATCCTACCTCACTCAAAACTTAGTGAGGAAGGATGCGCGGACTTGGCATCGGACTTGCACGCCAAGAGTTATTGAATTTCAAAGTTGCGCAACATAAGTGCCTGCTGTAAGTCATACCATACTTCGAGTACCTGAGCTTGAGATGAGGCCATTCCCAGACAGTTATGCACATAGGGACAAGTCGGGGGACAAGTGAGAGGAGAATTCATACATATCCCCGTGAGAAGCATATAAGTCCACTGAGCGATTGCAGGGGATTTGCATTTCCCATGTGGTCTCACTTGAAATGTTGCAAATCTCATGTGAGGTCAAGGGAGAAACGCTGACTTTAACACACGCGAGAAGTGACATTACCTTCCATTGATGCATGAATCCCTGGCCGTTTATGGTTCATGTAGTAAATTTAACGTCAAAATTGGCGGTATTCCATGATTATGGCACTTTCAGGATTGCGGCCTGAATCGTAATTCTATATCTGGTTCATGTTTTTTTTGCTTCATGTAGATCGATTCGGGTTGCAATGTTTGGTCGGAGTTGCGTCTATTGACGATATTGTGATCCATTGCCGCAGGAGCATGCCAAGGGCCCGGAAGCAGTGTTACGCGAGCTGGAGGAGCTCACCCAAATCTACGTCGACCGCGGGCTGAGCTACTCGTTAGCCAAGCAGGTGGCGAAGGAGCTGAGCGCCGTGGACCCCATCAAAGCGCACGCGCGCGACGAGCTGGGGATCGACATGGACGACTACTCCAACCCCGGCCAAGCCGCGCTCGCCTCGGCTGTGGCGTTCGCGTCGGGCGCGGCTATTCCGCTCGCGGCCGGAGGCTTCATCGCCGACTTCCACTTGCGCCTGGCTGCGGTGATCGTGAGCACTTCCCTGGCGCTAGCTCTGTTTGGGACGATTGGGGCAAGACTCGGGGGTGCACCCGCGCCAAGGGCCGCGGTGCGAGTGCTGGTGGGCGGGGTTTTGGCGATGGCGGTCACGTTTGGAGTGCTCAAGCTGTGCGTACTCGCCGGGGTGTCGGGGTAGGACAACGAAGCCGGTGAGCACTTCGGACGAAGGAAACTTGCTGCCCCTAATTTGGACCACCCTTTACATATTACTTTTTACCTAATTTGTGTGTTATGTCAATTTCCTTTAATTGGTGATATTCCATTACTTTGGCACTGCACTTCATGAAACCAAAATCTATTCATGTCCTAGCTTGTGGCATGAAATTAGACCTTTGTTGAAGATTATGTTACATTTTGGGGGCTTGTGGAATATTACCAATTTAATGAAATTGATGTTGTATGCACAATTTAATCATGAGACTACAAGAGATTAATTAGGATTGACTTTGAGGACAATTATTTCCAGCACTTTGAATTTTTATTTTATTCGTATGTTGTCCAAAAAATGTCTAAAAAGATAATCTAGAACATTTTTTTATTTAATTTTTGGAAACATGGAGGCAAGCCACCATTGTGTTGAAAGTAGGATAAAATATCCCCCTTGACTGTGAACCCAAGACCCAATCCCTTTAACATGATTGTGTAACACTCATATTGTTCCCCCCCCCCACATAAATAGGTAAAACAACTCCACTAGGAATTGAATTTACTCAGAAAAAATATATGAGGTTATTAGGTGCTTAGTGAGCCTAGTATGGCACTGTGATTGTACAAAATGGCCATACTCCACCAAGTTTTGCCAAATTTGATTATTGACATGTTCACTAGAACACTCTCTTGCAACAAGATTTATACAAAAAAATAGGCAATTTCATAATGTAAGCAACACTCCTCCTTTGTAGTTTTGGACATTCCCAAGTACTATTTTCTTCTTCTTCTACAAATAATACATTGTCATAATAAATATTTGAAATTCTTTTCTATTTGATTTCCACACTAAGAGATCAAAATCTTTGTGATGTTGGTTAAAAGTTAATATAGCAAGTAACATGAATGGAGTAAACATGTGATTTACTCTCTTAACCTTGTAAAGAACACTATGAACTTAAAAGATCCAATAAATGACTTCACTATCAACTATAGAAACAAAAAATATACCTATTGATTCAATAATCGGAGTATTTTGGTGACTACCTTGATCATGGGGCTGCATCATTCCAAAGCTAAAAAAAGTGACCCAATGTCTAAAGTTTTGACGTGATAAATTTTTGTTGCACAGGTGGAGGCAAATCCGCGATACATAATTATACCTCTCTGAATGAATCTCGAGAGACGAAGGATGAACTGCTCTTCTCATGGATGGAACACAATCAGGATCCGTGTCTGGAGTGAAGTTTTGTTAAGTTTTCTTTTGGTTTGCTGTGGTTCCACTAGTATAGCATTTGCATTTACACTTAGTTGTTGTTTCTTCATGTTTTTTTTTTTGTGTCCAGTCGTCAATTCCAGAGAGCCTTCTGGCTATTTGGGTCTCCTGAAACATTGATTGTTGTACACCCTAGAGCCTCCAAGTCTAATAGAGAGATGCTTGTCCAGTGCTCCTTTGGGGTTGAAGTAAGCTTAGGTGTAGATTAATTAACCTGGTTGCATTTGACGAGAAACTCATTTGATGAGAAGCTGCGTTGCAAGGGGTCTGATGGACTCTTGTTATCCACGCACAGCAGCTCATCTTATTCATAAACTACTTTGGTTGGTTGGCGAGAGAGAAAGAGTGTCGGATCTGCAAGGAACCGGCGTAAGATAGCAACACCTAAAAACCGTTTGCAGAAGCATTTGAGCATGGTTGGTTCTTATAATTACTATCTTGGTATCTTGATTTTTGATGGGTTTTGATGACAGTAGGAAGAGGATTTCATCTTCTCCTTAGCATGTATTTTTTGGACACTGTATAAATCAACAATGTATTTTCAAAGTGTTGATTGTAAGTGTACCCAAAAGCAACTCTCGAGTCTCGACTCTCAAAAAATACATATTAGGCAGTAGAGTTGGTTTTAATAAAAAGGGTCAGAATTAGGTGTATTAAGAGTTTGATGTTCACAAAGTCCTATTTCAAAGCTTATTATAGCATGTAGTGAAGCGTTACTTGTGTATGGAATTGAATCGCCACTTGAATGGAATTGTCTACTGTCGCTCGGAGTGATCAACAACTTTTTCATATTAAAATTGCATAAGAAATTCATACATTGTAATAAAGTTTTGATCTCAAGTTCTCAACTGATTTGAGTATTGTACGCAAAGATCTCTCCAAAGCTCTATACGTCTCCCCAAACCACTCTCCTTCGTATGTTCAAATGATTATTTGATGAAGATGCAAATGCTATCCTTAACATTTGTTTTCTTGCTTGGTCATGTGTTTCTCAATGCTTTTATCTGGCAATATCTCCTTCGCACACAGTACGATACGTTGAAAGGATTAGTACCACGTCAACAGTCTTACAAAAACAACACAAATCGCGTTTGTGCAATGCCATTTGAGAAATACTTTACATTCCGCTGTATTGATCGAAGTCCTCTATACATAGACATTGGCCCATAATGCAGTGACAATACTTAAAAAAACAAAATGGTCACTCATGAGTGTAACGATGACCTGCAAAGATTTGAGGAAAATGAATACCCTGCTTTTATTTATGACATAGGAAAAATACAAAGCCATGTTCATATCGACACCCCTTTCGTCAGTGTGTCCATGATCTTCCAGCATCCAAAGAGCTAGCACTCCTGCCACAGCACAATACTACACGGAGACCCACTAGGAACTACCTGGAGACTAGTTTGCTCTCATCCACGTCTTTAGGTCAAGTTGGACTGTGAACCTCTCATAATTCAGCCGTGTTCATACTTGACATGCGAGAAGCATTCATTGACCTTTCGATTTCTCAAATTCTGATTGTTGGAGGCCCAACGACTTAGCATAATTGGATCCAATGGCACGACGTCGAGTTTCCTCTATCTTCCAGGACTCCGTTTTCTGGTCTGCCTGTTCATGACACAAAGAAGTCATATGATTAAGCACAATTGCGAAAGAGAAAACCCGCAAGTCAACATTATCTGCTCTAATACGCAATTATCTGTAATCATCAACTTTCTGGATTGAATTTCGAAGCAGGAAATCTGCAACCATAGTAAGAAGAGTTGATACCCAGGATTTCAGAGGTTCGAATCTTTGCTTCATCTGCTCAACGCGTGGTGTGAAGTATTCTCTTCCTTTTGTGCGGAAGTCATCGAGCTGGTGACAAACGAAACCTTATGTAAGTCCAAAATACTTCCAAAAGGATCGTAAAATTTGAACCCGGATCACAAAAAACGATAAATACAACACTGAAGATGACAGTGAAGTCATGAGCTCCAACACAAGAAGGCGGAGAAATATGAGGAACAAACTAAAGCATAGTGCAAAAGGTCATCAGAATATCTTGCTACTGAGCTATAGATATCCAAAGTCAACATCTAAAGTCAACAGCAATGTAGCAAATTACATCAGAAAAAGGGTCGCCAAGGTAATTGAGCTGAAGACACTCGGATCTATGGTCCAGTATCCAAACTCAAGACATTGCTATGTAGACCTTGAGTGAAAAGGAAAAAACAAATTACCGATTTGATTTCATGCCGGGATGCTGTTACAGAGGCTGCGATAGCACTTCCCCCGAAAACCAAACCCGTGGCCACTGCGAACGCTTTCATCACTGCTCAGCCAAGCAAAATGATATTTCAATGATTAGAAAGTGGCAATGTGACCTATCAATGTCATCGCGATAACACCTTTAACTAATGTCACAATAACGGTCGAGAAAAGTCGTTGGCTCGATCACGAATGGCAGGGCTGGAGGTAAAACAGTACACTACTAGAAATTTGTGCATTGTGAAAAACTATTCATACACCTTAATTACTTGGATACTTGAACTAAAGAATTCATGGTAAACCAGTGAGTGCACTTATATATTAAGTGATTATAAAAGTGATAAGCTTACCAACAAATAAGCCCTCCATTACAGCCTTCTCATCCACCTGGTCATTCTTGGCAACCCGACTTGCATTGGCTGTGGAGGCTACCATTTCAACATCTGTGGAATCAATAATCCACCTATCCGAAATCAACATCAGTATTGGACTGCAGAACTTTTTCCTTCACAAATTGAAGTTTGTTCAAATCAAAGATGAATATAAAGAATGCTTCAGCAATTTTTCACTCAATAGATTGTTGCCCACAACCACGTGACAATACGATGAATGAACTCACTTTTTCCGACCGAATGAGGTTTGTGGAACACTTGCCAAATGATCCACTGCCTCAATAGACGGGATTCCAGTCCGCACGATCGTATCTGTTCGCGGTTTCAAGACTGATTGTAATGACGCCGCGAGTGACGAACGTGCTGGAGTGGATGTAACACTATAAGCTTGGAGCTCTGCCGCAGTTGGTGCAATTGGAAGCGAGTGACGAAGAACTTCTGGAAGGATATCAGCTTCTGATGGTTGCAAGATTGTTTTAGACTTGGACGATGCAGGTGCGGAGCTATTAAGCTTCTCCCTCAGAGCAAGCGCAGCTTGTTTAGAGTGCTGCTTGAAAAACGCTCCCTCGGAAGCCGCCAATCTGGCCGGCAAAAAACTCATCCTTTCCAAGGGATTTTCACTGCCAGAGCCAAAAGAAACTCATCACACTCAAAATCAGAATCCTCATATACTGAATGCACCGCCACAAGAAAGCACAAGTCTTAAATTGCAGAACAGAATGAAAGTAGAAAAATTAAGCTGACATCGTCATGTACATTTCATTGGTAGAATTTCAAGAAATTGACACTTTTCCAGCGGTTTGTCTGAAACCTATCTATGCAATCCTCGTTATTAGAGGCTCTGTACACTCAAAATTTCACAATTTTGGCGCTCTGAAGACAGTCATTTTAACGAATATGACTATCAACGCTTCGGCATCACAATCACACCTCTCTTCACAAAGTATCGAATACCTAAACCAAGCAGGAACAGATACGATCAAATTATCACTTACATTACCTCCCCAATCCTACATAATGGTTAGGAACTTTTAAAACGGAATCAAACGGGAATAAAACAATTTTTATTCCGTTCTCCCTGAACTTACAGTTGACTTTCCTGAAAAAAACTAATTTTGAAAAAAAAAAAAACTTTGAGGCCTGCGACGTCCTTCTAGCACTCGCCATTTTTGGCGACCCGTTAAATCGACCGAGCACAATATACTCATTTCCGCACTCGGGAACCCCGATAATTCAACATTCTTTACCAAGAGCTTCAAACCACAAAAGACCGCATAAAAAAAAAGGAAAACAAAAAACAAATCATACACACACACACAAAAATTCGAAGAAACACAAAACCAAAAAGGAAATTCAAATTGCACCAAAATCAAAGAAACGTGACTGTTAGCATTCTATCACACCGAAACCGAAACCGAAACTGAAACTCTCTCTCATACCTCGGAAAAACATGAATCTCGCTCAAACAATGCTTCACACAGTTCCAAGAAAGCCAAACCGTATAAAAAGAATCCCCGAATTGAGCCTGTTTCGGCAAATTGGAGTGTCTAGGGCACTTCGTGTTTAAGATACATAAACTAGCTCAAACTTCGAAATGACATCACACATTTGCAAACTCCAAACAATTTCCGAAAACAGGGCACAGAAGTCAGAAACATACCAAATTATTCCAGATTGAAGTTGCTTCGGCAAATTGGAGTGACTTGCGCGCCAGGTATCGGAGATTGCTGGTAGTCACAAGGTGATAATGCGAGAATTTGAGAAGATCGGCCATTCTTGTCACCTTTTCTCTTGCGAGTCTTGCAAGCCAAGCAAGCAGTACTGAGCGGAGTGAGCTTCGAGAGTTTTTCTAAGAGCGAGCTCGGGCAATTTCGGGCCCCGACCTTGACAAATGAAACAAATGCATTATCCGCATCATCCGTGCCACTTTGGTCAATTCCCTCAAAGGTGGAGTGTTCATAAAGCGTCTTTTGCCTCATCACTGTTCTGAATTTTCACCACAAAATATATTCCAGAAATTTCCTGTGAAAGACAAGAAGAATTCGCATCTAATCCAATTTAATTCATATTTTTTGAACTCTTATTGAATTAGTTATGAATTTTTGAATTAAAATGGGAGATGGTTTCAAATTGTCCCTGAGGTAGGAGGCTCTTAAATGGAGCATCTAAGGGATAATGGACCTCTGTAGTAAAATCAGTAGAGTATAACACTTTTCACATATTTTTGGTAGAAAGAGAAAAGAAAAACAGTTCATTGACAATTTAAATCGTAATTTTTTGACTTAGAATGAATTAACTATGAATTTTCAAAACATAGATGAAATCATCAAATTTGGATGAAAAAGTGAATGAATATGACTGAAAAGTGTTTTTTGGTCCAAAAGATGGATGAATGTAGAAATACAATGCTACACTAAATTTTGAATGATCGCCATCTTGGCACTTTCTCAAAAAGTAAAAAAAAGGTCTACTTAATTGTAGGGCAAGTTCAATTATTAAAATAGATGCCAAATTTTTTGGAAAAATATTTTTCAAAAAATGAAATCTTTATATGGTGAACAAAATAATATTGTAAATTTGTACTGCAAATGTCAAATCTTATTTTTCAAAAATAAATAACTATTCAGTAGAAAAGAGTGGATCCAATCCTTTACAAATGGTATGTGGTGTTGTGTAAGGGACGCTTTAACCCTTAAAGGTCTATGGAAAACTATAATTATGGAATTATATTTGCTTCGTAAGATACAAACTATGTGCTAAAATATGGAGAGATATAGAATTGATTGATAATTCTAGATTTGACTTTTTTTTAACCCAAGTTGTTGCACATTTTGGAGAATTGTGTAAAACTAGTTGTGAATTTTCAAATTCATCATTTCAAATCATGCACTTGTTTGTGTTTCTAGAAGGGGACAATTACTACACACTACTTGCCCTAAAATAAAACTAAAGAGACACTCAAAATTAATATTAAAGCACTTAAAAAGTGATCCTACATAGTTTTATATTGTAACCTTTTCTTTTTATTACACATCTTTAACCCTTCAAAGGTCCAATAACTTTTTGACGATAATTTTTTTAATGAATTGTCCCATTTTGATATTTTTTTGCATATAGATGTGCTTGATATTTTTTATTTTAACCATAAAAAAGTAAAGCCTACTTTGTCTAGTATGGATGGAATTGATTGTTGAATTTTTAGATTATAACAATTTTGGATGATCAACATTATAGGCAAAAAACTTAGCTTTGGGGGAAGAAAAGTTATAAGAAGATGAATAATGCTTTTTTACCCACCCACCCCTAAAAAATTATATTGGAATCTTAAAGTAAATGTAGTATTTTTTTAATTGAAAAAATTGAAAAATGAAAAACTCTATCAAATTTGTACACATTTTCAAACAAAGGGAAAAGCCAAAGTCAAAACTAACCAAAAATTATATATTGTCAATTTTTGAAATTTAATAATTGATATTATTAGCATAGTGTTTGGAACATCTTCAAAAGAATTGGAATCATTCTAATTATTTTGTCTTCTTAATCGCACTCGATCGATCATTTTATTTTAAAACTGCTAAAAATACAAATCTAAAAAATAAATCTCCAAGCCTAGGTTGTTTGTGTAGAGTAAAGACTAGAAATTTGCAAAAAAATGTTTTTTCTCCATCCCTATCATTCCTTTCATTGAAAAAGCATTATGTTTGCTCCTTTTTTCTATTAGACTATATTTCCTAAATAAATTTTTAAGTACTTCTCACATTCAAATTTTGAAAATTGAAAAATACAACAAGTATGTAAACTTTTTACCTTACAAGATTTTGGCTTACAAAATATTAAAATTTGTTTCATCCTACAGAGAATTTGCCATTGAAAACTTGAAAAAGACACATTGTGTCTTCTTCATCCTTGAGACATTAGGGGAGATTTGGGGCCTTTAAGAGACTATTTTGGAGTTGTTCCTACGTTTGGGAACCATTGTAGCATTGTCAAAGTATTAAGAAAATAATGATCTTAAAAAATTAAATGATGTGTGAAAAATATTTTTGGTTTTTTGTTTTTTATGAAAAAATAATTTAAAAATAATTAATTAATATTATCCAACATGGTAGTCCCTCAACCATGTCAGATTGCACCAGATTGTTGTTGTAGCCAAGTTCCCACAGTTCAGGAACTCTGGAGAATTCAAAGTCTTTCCGAGGTCTGAGAACCTTTTTAATGGGTTAAACAAGCATCAAAGTTATAGTTGGGCAATCAATTTGTTTAAGTTCAATGGTATAATTACAAGAAGATGTGCAAATAAAAAATGAAATACAGGTATGTTAGTATGTGAAAGAAAGTATGTATTTCATTTTTGGAAGACAAGAAAAGTCCACAATTGTCTTCCAAGAAAAATTTACTAAAATATATTTGAAAGAGTCTAACATTGTAAAAGGAGATTACTACTTTTAAAAATTGATTTATGGATATTCTACCTAAATTCATCCTTTGATATATTCTATTGTGCCCTCATTTAATGAAGGCACAGTTTGGTTATGCTAAAATAACAATTTTAGTAATACTTACAAGTGTATTTTAATGATTAATTCCTAGATGCTATGAAGTTTGTACTCTAGATGATGAACAAAGTATCCAATGTTTAGGTCAGATTTGGCACCTAGTTGTTTAAATTTTTAAATTTTGGCAATTAGACTATTCAGTGGCTTATTCAGATTTTCTTGACTTTCAACACATAGAGCTTTCTAATTTTTAAACACTCTTCATCACAATGAGGCGAAAAGATGCAGCACCTGCATTAGTAGGCCCCCCTTTCCCTCCTAAAAAATAGAGCCATTGATTTTTATTTAAAAAATAATTACAACCCCCCTCCCAACCGTTGATCTGAAAAAAACTTGGATATGGATACTTATATGGATACCGATACAAATACAAATACAAATTGGGATACGATATTGTCTAGGATACGGATACGGTTTGAAATATAGATGCGGATACGGACTGGGGATACGGGCAATATCCCATATTGTTTGTCATGGGTATTGTCACGGGAAACTACAAAGGAGGGGAGGGGAGGGGGAGGGAGGTTAAAAAAATTTCATTAAATATTTTATAATTAAAACTATTTGGAGCTGGGGGTAAATCATTTAAAAAATATTCATTTAAAAAATATTTGGACGGCTGGGGGGGTGTTAAATAATTTAAAAAAAAACAATGGGTTTGAGCTCATTGTGACAAAGTGTCACAATGAGCTCAAAAGATGCAGTTACTGCATTAATACAATAATGCCTTTTTTCTATTCATGTGTAAATGTGTCCTTTTTCTAAATTTTCTCAAGAATAATTTTTGAATATTTAGAATTGGCAACAATGAAATTTTATCAAGTTTCTAGAAATAGTTGTACAATTTTTCATATTTTAGACATGTTCCAATTTTTTCCTAATTATTTGCAAAACTAACCTACATATAGGTAAATATACTCTACAATGGGCAAATATTCGTTTCCTTATGATCAAATATCATTTAAGAGCTCAATTTAACATTTAAATTATCTTTAAGTGTCAATCTTGTATTTTGATTTAAAGTGATTGTATTGTCCATGAATTTGAAAAATCTCTATTGATTTTATGAAAAATTGTCATTGTTATAATTTTATAGTAAAATAGTAAAAAGTGGTAAATATAAGTAAAAAAGTTCAATTAGTTTGAAAGGTACAAGTACGAATGTAGAATTGTGTGAAATTTATCAGGTATTTATTTATTTTGTATGCCTTGGCAATGACCCTCAACCCAAATAACCAGTATCAAGCAAGTGCTTGCCATAATAATATAGATTGATAAATTTTTAATAATATCAACACATGAAAAACTTCATTTACTATACATACTGATTTTTCAGAATTTTAGGTGGAGAAATCTAATTGTTGCGACTTTTCAATGTGGAACATGAAAATAAATTTGTGCCAATATTAATATATATATTAGAATAATTCAAGATTTTTATCAAACATGAAGGTTAGAATGGAGAACAATATTTTGTAACTTCATGTTTTAAATCACATCAAAGAAGATAATATCAATGAAAAACTGAAAATATTGTGTGATTTGGATTCTAATATGAGGTAGTAGGCTCTAAAAGCCACCATTTAAGGTCTCATTCATCTTTTTCATAGACTTTTGTGGACAGGATTATTTTTAGATCATTTTTCAAAGAAAGAAAAATAGATGTAGAACCTAACACAAGTAGTTTTATATTTTTCTAAGCATTTTTGAATTACTTATAAATTTTCAAAGATTTGGGACATAAACACCTACTTGTGACCATAGGTCTCTCAAAACCCATCTCCTTGCAACTTGTAAAGAGATGTGTGAAATCATAGACAATGACTGACTCTTGCAATAGAAAAACAATTTTTCCTCCATGCATTCAATTACTAAGGTGGTCCATTTAAGAATCACCCCATCTTCATTCTCCACCTAAAAATAGGGATAGTTTGAAGAAGATGATAGGCACTTTTAGAGCATACTATCTTACTCCATACGAAACTTGTGATACCATTATTTCATTGAATATTTGAATTTCTTAAAAACTTCCAAAAGGATGGAAATAAATTTGTTCTTCTTTGGCTTCATTTTCTTTTTTAACTCAAATACAAAAAAAGGTTATCACGAAAGTTACAATAAAGTTTGAACATGGCATATGCAGACTTTGCTTGGGGGACCTCTAGTGATAGACATATGTAGCATTCATTCAATTTAGAACAAATTAAGCACTTACAATGCTTCTAAATTGATTTGACAAAGGTCTGGAGATTTTTACAAATTTGTTCATTTCTAATCATATCTAGATTCAACCCCATCCTCTCCACTCTCTTTGAGAATCACGGACATCCAAGATTTAACAGTCTTCAACTAGTTTGGAGGATAGGCTGTGTCCAATACTTGACTTGGGACTGACATTGACGGCCCAAGTCTGGTTTCCTATTACAGGTCCATAATTCACACCACTGTTCGTTCTTCCAGGGGTGCTTGCTTTGAACAAACTACCAATGCAGAGCCCTCCCATGAATACAAACAATGCAGAAAACAGAAGTGCGCATTCCAGATTGCAAACTAACAAATTCTCACAACGGAGTATGAATGGACTCAATGATAAGCTTTATAATACAAATACCGATGCTACTTGGTGAATCCATCGAATACCGATTAATAAATTTACAAGGATAATACCATAGTGGCATATTAGAAACTCTCAAAAATCTTCTAACCCTCAAAATTCTGCTACATCATTTACGGAACATTGAAAAAAGAGTTTGTCTAGGCATATGATACATTATCGAGTAGCTTTATGTTCCGAATCTGATTACCTTTCCCCCAAAAGGATGCTAGTGATAAGCCCATTATAGCCATCACAACCACCGAGCACGCAGGAGGAACGGCATGACTTCCTCCCAGAAACTGTGTAGCCAAAAGCATCGCCAGAGTGGAACTTTGCATGCCTGTGCACAGGCTGATCGTCCGTGAAACTTTCTCATCTTGCCTCCAGAATGGCAATCTAGGAATCCAATATCCTAGAACAAAAGCGCTAACGTGGAAGGCCAAGACAGGGAACAGAAGCCGAAATCCTTCCATGGACACAATACGACTTCTGTTCAAGGCTAACGGACTTCCAATACACAGCGACGTGCACACCATGGCCATCAGAGGCATAAATGCCCGAATTTTATCCACAAAGCTCTTTGCATATGTATTCAGACTCAGACCAAGCACAATCGGAAGGATCACC
Organism: Rhytidiadelphus loreus; assembly: GCA_947034895.1. Lineage (NCBI taxonomy): Eukaryota > Viridiplantae > Streptophyta > Bryopsida > Hypnales > Hylocomiaceae > Rhytidiadelphus > Rhytidiadelphus loreus. The sequence goes on along the minus strand of OX344761.1, from coordinate 45,463,666 downwards.
ACCTGCAAATCACCACATAAACCATGACTTGCCTGCGCACAATATCCGCAATACGAACAACGACGATAACAATGGAAATGCATTTAAATGTCTCAATCACAATATCAAAGTAGTGATATTCACAGATAATTGAACCAACAAACGACGGTAATTTTCTAACCCTACTCCCAAAACAAACAGTTTTCTGGAGCTTACCTGCAGAATAGATTTGCTCATAGCAATGACATCCACCGGCACCACAGATCCAATCAGAAGTTTTGTCAGCAGAGGGGTAACAATCACAGACGAGACAGTGGTCAAACTCGTCAAGATGATGCTCAAGGCAACATCACCTTCACTTAAAAAAGCAGCATAACTTGAGAGTTGAGCCCCGGCAACGCATGACGTAAGGATCAATCCTGATGAGAATGCTGGAGAAACACTGAAAGCCGCGCACACTAATAGTCCCAAAAGAGGCTTCACCGCGTACTGAGCTACATATCCTACGAGCACAGGTAGAGGCCTGAGACAATCAAACAGTACAAAATCTTAGAGCTTGTAAACAGTAAATGAGACGCATTCTGGGCAAGTAAGAAATCTTAGAACCGTCATAAATCACTCAATTTTGAGCAAAAAAGCAAATTCTTAGTACATGCAAACTTCTATATTTAATATTCCAGATAAAACAATCTATTTCAAAAGGAATTCTTACCTTTTCAATACAAGAGCGAAATCGGAAACAGAGAGCTGCACACCGATTGATAGCATGATTCCCCCTAGGGCCGGAGCATAATAATCTTTACTGACCCTGCACATAGAGTTAAAACTCCATGATGAGTCCAGAAACCTGAAAGGCAAATGAACCCCTTTGGGGGATACTCTAGAATTTCTGAGTAATTCGAGAAAATGACATCCTTTTTTTTTTAACACATTATCGATCTGACCATCACTAAGCAAAGAATAATGTATTCAACGGGTTCCGATCCTCATTGACAACCACTTACCATGCAAAAGATGCCGGTTGAGTCAATGCGGCTACTGCCGTTGCTAAAACCACGTAAGGAAGCATCTGAGACAGCGACTTCGTGAGATCAACTTTCTTTCCCTTCTTGTCACGTTTGACCTTGATTCCGAACGACGCAAGGGACACGTTGCCCTCTCGAATGTAAGTACCAACTCTCCCTTTGTGTCGGGCTCTGACCATTTCAATAGCAGACGACACCTCAATAGCAGCCACCTCCTTCTCCTCGTAGGAAGTAGAGGCGCGTGCATTCTGAGAGGAGGAGGCTAGAGAATTGCCAGCATTGACATCTAGATTGCGCTTACTCTTGTCGCAAAATTGTTTATGGTGGCATGGTCTGCTCTTGTCTCCAGGAGGTCCTCTATCTGTTGCAAGAAGATCGCACGGATACACTTAGGTCATTCAACCTTTCGTCACTTCATTACTTTTCGCATAAGGTCAAAATCCAGTTCATCAATAAAGTGTGTCAAATCTACATCAAAAGCCAACCCTTGTCCCACGCGAAGTAGAAATTTCGTAAAGGTGTCTGCGAATGCGAGAGAGGGACACTTACATTTGGCGCTACACTGCACGGCATGGTGGAACAATTCGGCGCGCCTTATAAATCCATAATAGAAGAGATCACGCTTAGGAAAACCGGAGCCAAGAAAAACACTGCTACTATTCAAAGATGTGCGGTTGCCCAACGCGTCAGATCGAGTAGAGATCCCAGATAGTGTTGATGAACTTCGAATACTGGGTCCAGCATTCGCAAGACTAGCAGCCATTACTTCTGATTAAAACGGCCGTCGTGCGTTTCGGTGTGCGTCAAAGATCTCGCACAACAACCTTAATTTCCCAATTTAACCTGTCAATGAACATCAACCAAGAAAACAATCAGTGAATCCTCACAAGCATCCCTTCTACTATCTTTTCATGTAGCAAAAGCTCAATATACCATGAACAAAACTGCAGATTCAATATTTATGATTAAAGATCTGAACTTGCATAACGGCGCACCCGTACTCGGAGTTAGGTCTAATATTTAAAGAGGCCGGAAACAACTCTTGAATACATTTCAGCACGGTGAATGGTTTCCCCTGCCGATACTTACAAGGCCCTTTCCTCGTCATTCACATGGGCTTGCCATTTCGCTAATAATATCGTCAATGACAACCTGAGCGTACACAAATGCTGACCATCTATTCGCAAGTATTGATCTTACAAAATCTCACTTCACTCCGCTACTGTTTGGATCAAATTCAAGAAATTCTGTCACTTGAATAGTCGGGTTGTCTGATTCAGCTCACAAACAGAGACTGCCGACAACAGTCAAACAAATGTAAATTTCTCTCAGGTTCAAATTCACGGGCGAAACATTAGGCAGCGTACGAAAATTGAAGGATACAAAAACAACTTGACACTGCATGGGAATGCCAAATTTGGAATATTCAGTTCACTGTAGAAAACTGTAACTGACATTTGTTAAAACATCTCGCCGAGTGAACATTCCTTCACGGTCCGGATTAGAGGGAAAGGGATAGCATCTCCACACGGAACCAGAAGAACAACATGTTTTACGGCGAAATGTATCGCCAGCCGTGATCACATAGGAAACAAGCTGCCAAACACTCCCTCCGCGTTACGCGTATCATCCCTTCAAGGGCGAAAAAACAGAGCTTCTAATTTACTTACAATGCGATTCTCAAACTCACAAAAGTGTGTTTAACCTCTCAGATTACAGAACTACGAACAGAATTGAAAGAAGCATTGGAATCAAACATACCAAAGAGGGAAGTTCTGAGAAATCCATACGCAAGGTGAGTACGCCTACTAAGCCGACGAACGGCACTATCGTACTCGAGCTCACTAATCTCCATCCCTACTCTCACTTTCGAGAGCCAATCAAGTGTACAGCAGAGGGAGGCACGCAAGCATTAAAGAATAATGGAAACTCGAAATGACAACTCACCATAAAAACTTCGGCGTGTTCCAAAAACTCGACGTGTTGTGAAATTCCGAGGATCACGAAGCTCCAGACGTGAAAAGTAATGTGGCGCTCCAAATACACGATCAAAAAACAGAACACACTCAACTCGTCTGCCAATATGTAACCAAACTACATGTCGCCACAAATTCTCTACCAAAATTTTCTGCAACCTATTCCATCGGTTTCCCAAATACCTCCGCCACTTGTGACACCAATGCAGACAGAACGAAGAGGACTCTCCGAGAGAGGACAACACGAGCTTAACAAAAAAATTGCGAACAGCTTGCAGATACACTACAGACTCAAAAACGGGTCAAGAAAGCCGAAAAATAACACGCCGGCTTCCAAATGTCTCCGAGATTTTCTAAATTTTGTACGACTAACTTGTTCCTCGCTAGTGAACCTGACGCGGGAGAGGAGACGGACGCCTTGAAGTCCGACTGAACTGCGCCTTTCGCAATAGAAAAAACGTGGTCTCAAATGTTTCCCTTGAGATGCGTGAGAGAGAGAGACTGTATCCGTATGGAGTAGTAGAATACGCCGTATGACCTAGAACATTTACGGATTGGGCAGCCGACGTGGATACGTTGTGTGGTGTTTGTTAGGGCTCCCAGTGAGCGGCTCTTAGGGCTCCCTCATGAATGGTGAGCTTCTTTTATTTATTTATTTATTTATTTTTATTATTTTTATTATTATTTTGGTACAATTTATTGGCTCTGGACTGAAGGGGAGGAGGCTTTGCATGCAGAAAAGCTACAAGTAGTGACCTAGGGAAAAGTTTCTTGCATCCATGTAGTTGTACAAAGGAGACGTAGCAAGTATTTTGTCCACAACAATTGTAGTAGGAGCCATCATTGTATCAAGATTTGAAAGATAAAATAAGGTAACTACACCTGAAATGGCACCAATAAGCTATGTGGCAAAGCAATATTCTCTAGAAAATAAAAAAACAATTTTTGCACACTGGTGAAGGACTATGAATCAAAATGCAAGTGGTTCTATAATTTTTAGTTCCAAATTTTCAAAGAAGCAAAGTGTAGGCTGCTAAAAGTATCACGCAAGAGATGTCAAAATGCATTGGATGCACATGAAATAATGACACTAGTAATATCAAAACATGTTATAAAGAAGAAGTTAAAACAACAAAAGTGTACCCAAAATTTACCACTTCTAAAGTTGCCACCTCCATAGTACTGTAAATAAAGTTGCACATTACTCGAAATGGCCATCAATTCCACCTTACATTTACCCTTGTAATGTGCACCATTGGAGGTATCCTCACTATTCAATTCACTTCAAAAATAGGGGTTGATTTTGAATAGTGGTCCATTTTCAGGTGTAATTACTATAGTTATATATAATAAGATTTACTTATGATTTAACTATTTGAAGTCTTTGCCAAGTAGGGTCATCCATTAATCCAAGTCTTCCTCTAGTTTAACGATTACAATCTAAGTAAAATCACCAAAAGTAAGTTTCTAATTGCATCCTATACATTTATTTATTTAATACGTGTTTTTTAATCCTTGGTTCAAAAGCTAAAATCAAATCAAAATGTCAATAAGCCTCTTAGTTTGGGAACAATTCATTTATCTTCAAAAAACCAAAGCATACTCTAAAATTCATTTTATTGAACAATTGATTTCTAGACTTCTAATTTCTAAATCAGTTTTGTACTACTATAGTATCAATATATTCAATCTTAACAAATTTTGTTACTTAGATTTATAAACTTCTATGGCAAATAATTGGCAATTTTAACTGTGCTTGCACTTTACATTGAATAAATTATCCAACACATATCACCCTATATATATTTTTGTGTGTGTTTGTAAGTGTATCCAAATCAAGACTTACATATAAATTGTTATCTACATCTTATGATTGAAATCTACACACCTATTTGAAGATGTCAAAAGAATTTAGCACCCAATGAAAATATGACTTGTGTTAAAAATGAAGGTAGCAAGTTGGTGTCTATTATTGAAAATTTGATTTTTTTATCTCTCTCAAATTTATGGCACGAAGTTATAGGAACATTCATTATTATTAAATTAAAATTTTAATTTTAGCAACAAAATTTAGTAACAAAGAAAGGCTTTACATATAAGATCACATGAGAAAATCATACAAAAAGCATACATTTCATTTTGGAATATTGATTTTTTGCATTAAGGTGAACCAACCTATGATAGGCAAACCACCCATAATAAGCATCCATTCTTATCTTACACCAATCCATGACCAAAAAATTCAATAAATGAGATTTGGACTACCTTAGATTGAGTTAGTATCCACAACCAATGTCTTGGATGATGATGATGTAGTAATTAGTGACTGCAATACAAACTTCCACCATTGGAATGTAAGTTAAATTCATCACATCATGAAGTGACTTTTTTCAGGCCTTCATATTGTGGCCATATTAGGAAATATTAAGATTGCTTTAAGTGAGTAAGATGACCATTATTAAAAAAAAAACTTTTTGTTGGTTTTGGGGTAGTCTAAAAACCCTTATAGACCAATTAGACAACATTCTTCAAAAATTCATACTTTGTAAATAAAATAAAATTTCAATTTCTCTCCCCATTCCTCACAGTTTTCTTTATATGGATTTCTTTTTTATAAATTTCAACAACGCCACTGTTGATTTTTCATATGACACACAAGTGACGAACTCTACTGTAGAGGCGGCAGATAGGTCAGCCGTAAGTAACATCAGACAAAGACAATCATTAGAAACACTAGGTAGTCCGTAGTCCACTACTGCAGTAAGACAGCGGCAATAGGGTCCACAAGCCCCCCAAGCGGAGTCCCGCCCTCCACGTCTTCTGCACCACCACCGTCCGATCACAGTATGAGATGAATCCAAGCGTTCATTATAAAAGATGGGTAAAGAATTCCTGGCCTCCTGGGAAATCCTCCCCGTCCGTCCGGCCTCTCCCATCTTTCGGGGATCCGTCCAGACACAAATCTTTTCCAGGTAATCCGGGATAAGGTAAAATCTGGAGGCCACTCGTTGAATACTTGGCGACTGGCGTAACTCCGCGGGAACTCGAAGGGAACTCGAAGGGAGCTCTGTGGGAACTTTAGGGGAACACATTGAGAACATGCCCAATCTGGTAGTGGACTGGTGTGGATATGCCAATGGGGGTTGGGGAACCACAAGTAAGTTACGTCCCCACAGCCAACCAGAGGTCGACAAAGGGCATGGGCTTACGAACCCCAACCAGGGTGCCCATGTGGACAGACCACTTGCCATGGAACCAAAGTAGGAATCACATGAGAATCTCGTTAACTCAAATGGACGACCGTATGTGAATTCGGTGAAATTGAATTTCCACGTCAGATTCTCAGGAGTCCACGTCACCTCAGACTATTCACAAGATGACATGTGTCACTTCTTTTTCAAAAATGGCTTAATTTTCTACTTAATTTGACCTTTGCTTAGGGTATGTGTTTTTGAATCATTTCACTTCCTCTCAAGCACCACCCACAATAAAACTTGAAAGCGTACTAGTAGTTAGTTAGTCACTTTTGAGCCCTATTCACTTTTCTTTTTCCTTTCTTACATTTAAAATTTTATTTAAAAAAAAAATCTTTTTAACATGGTTGTCCAACTTTCAACACATGTTTTAAGGCAATATATCCCATTCTAGTCCAAACTCCCATTCTGGACATCTAGGAAAAGTCTCATTTTTTTATTTGAATTTCAATTCCTCTCAAGCGTTGCCCATAGCCGGTAGTTAGTCAGTCACTTTTGAGGCCCATTCAATGATGAACATACCTTGGAAGGATCTTTTTGTACTATGACTATGACCATTCAAAAAAATTCATCCAATTGAACTTTTCTACATCCACTTGATAAGATGTTGTCAATGTTAAATTTTATGACCTTCTTCATAAACCAATTGAAATTGAAAATTTTCACTAATCATTAAAATGTGTCATTTTGTACTTTCAAAAAATCATAATTTATAATTTATAAAATCATTTTTGATTAATTTTCTTCAAATTGACCTCAACATAAGGTATTATGAATCATGTGCTCCCTTAATATGTTTGGTTGCATAGCATCCTAATGTAGTGAAAACTCTAGTGTGGAATTGGAGTTGAAAGATTTGGAATTGGGTTGAAAAGTCATGATTTTGTAACTTCAATGAACACCACCAAAAATTTACAAATGGCAAAAGGTTAATTCATTATTTTACAATCTTGAGGGACACTTTTGGATTACTATTGCAATGGTGTAAGGAGTTAAAAGAACTACATTAAAATCCATAGATGAGAATAATCTTTCCTAGGGACAATAAAGGGAATTTATTTGTTTTTTCTTTGACCACATATAATGTGACTCTTTCTACTCAAAAATGAGTTGACCAAAGTATTTGTCAAGAAATATTTGATTTTTAATTTATATTGCATTTAAAATTGTGAATCAGTCTAAATATGTGCAACAACCAAAGGGACAACCATGGATAATCCCAACGACGCTAGCATGTGAGCGTGTGAGCATGAGCCTAAGAGCGATGAGCAGGGATTGTGTGAGCCTAGAGCCTAGAAATGTAAAATATGATGTAATTTGTAAATATTTTTGGTTAAAAAGTTAAAAGAGTGATTTTTTTTCACCAAAATTACTATGTCTAGAAAAAAAAAGACCTATTACCATGGGACCTATGCCCGTGGATTTTATATCTAAGAGCTTGGGAAGTTGGTGCTATTGCATGTTTTGAAATTTATATTACATTCTAAGAGGTTGTTTGAAGGTGGATTGATCAAGTGAGAATACATATAATTTACAGTGAATTCTAAAGATAAGAGGAAAACAAATGCAAGTGAAAATATCGTAGGATGTAGAGCATTGTGTACATAATAAAATATTTTTTCATTGCAACAAAGAATACATATTGGAATATGAAAATAATACTTTCTTACTTGAGTTTAGAGATTTTGAAGATAATATATTGATACTATGTATCTACTTCATATCATGCTATTATCTACCAACTAACTTGAATACTCGCACGTCTTGATGATTCTGGCAGCAACAATTACTTGCTTAACTTCATCCAAGCTGAAGGTAGGAGCATAGATGAATGTGTCTATCTTATAATCAAATTTACACAAATAATGAAAGATATAATAAATGTGTTTGTAGTTTATGTACATGTCATGTTTTCCAATAGAGGCCTCATTTATATTTCTATAATGCAGACAAGTACAAGTTCATGGAAAATTGCAAAGTGTGATATTATAAACCTTCTGGTTAGGGCTTGTACCAAACAAAAATATAATAATAGCACCTACATGCTAGAAGTTCAAACAAGATAGTAAGGAAATAATTACCCCAATTGATATTAACTTTGAATGTATGTGTAATTTTTTGTTAAAGAATTTTTTTGAAACTTTATATCATTTCATGCACTTTGGAAGCACGATTCCAACAATATATAGCATATAAAAAACGGATGCATATTGAGTCATTTATAACCTTAAAACTACAATAGCATCTTCAAATTTAGTTTGAAATGTTTAGATTTCAAAGATTTTAAGGTGCCTTGCTATCCCTAGTCATTGATGGCTGTAATTTTCAAGGTTGCAATTTAGGGCAACAAATGTTAGGATTTAGTCAAACATTGTAGTTCATGTAATCTTTGCTACCCTCCGCCGTTAACGGCTGCGCTTTTAGAGGATCCAATTTCGCTTCTTCGATGAACCTTGCTACCCCCGCCGTTAATGGTTGCGCTTTTAGAGGATTCAACTTTGCTTCTTCAATGGACCTTGCTACCCCCCACTGTTAACAGCTATGCTTTTAGAGGATCCTACTTCGCTTCTTCGGTGGACCTTACTACCCCCCGCCGTTAACGGCTGCGCTTTTAGAGGATCCAACTTTGCTTCTTCGATGGCCCTTGCTACCCCCCGCCGTTAACGGCTGCACTTTTAGAGGATCCAACTTCGCTTCTTCGATGGACTTTACTACCCCCTGTCGTTAACAGCTATGCTTTTAGAAGATTCAACTTTGGTTTTTTTATGGACCTTGCTACCCCTCGCCATTAATGGCGGGGTTTTTGGAGATGCAACTTTATTTTTTTTATGAACCTTTCTACCCCCCACCGTTAATGGCGGGGGGTATGGAAATGCAATTTTTTTTATGGACCTTGCTATGTACCCCCCCACCGTTAACAATGGGGGGGGGGGGGGTTATGGAGATGCAATTTTTTAATTTTTTTTATGGCCCTTGCTATGTACCCCTTGCCGTTAACGGCGGGGGGAGGGGGGGTGGAGATGCAACTTTATTTTTTTTGTGAACCTTGTTACCCTCCGCCGTTAACGGCGGGGGTTTTGGAGATGCAACTTTGTTTTTTTTATGGACCTTGCTACCCCCCGCCGTTAACGGCGGGGAGTTTGGAGATGCAATTTTTTTTTATAAACCTTGCTAACACCCACCCACCCTGCCGTTAATGGCGGGGGGTTTGGAGATGTAATTTTATTTCTTTTATGAACCTTGTTACCCCCCGCCGTTAACGGCGAGGGTTTTGGAGATGCAACTTTGTTTTTTTTATGGACCTTGCTACCCCCCATTGTTAACGGCGGGGGGTTTGGAGATGCAAATTTTTTTTTTATGAACCTTGTTACCCCCCGCCGTTAATGGCGGGGGGTTTGGAGATGCAATTTTTTTTATGAACCTTGTTACCCCCCGCCGTTAACGGCGAGGGTTTTGGAGGTGCAATTTTTTTTTTTTTTATGAACCTTGTTACCCCCCGCTGTTAACGGCGGGGGTGGGTGGGGTGGAGATGCAATTTTATTTTTTTTATGAACCTTGTTACCCCCCGCCATTATTTTTCTTATGAACCTTGTTATCCCCCGCTGTTATTTTTTTTATGAACCTTGTTACCCCCCGCCATTAACGGTGGGGGGTTTGGAGATGCAACTTTGTTTTTTTTATGAACCTTGCTTATCCCCGCCGTTAACGGCTACGCTTTGAGAGGATCCAACTTCACTTCTTGTATGGACCTTGTTACCCCGGCCTTTAACGGCGGGGGATTTCAAGACCACAATTTTTTTTCTACATACTACCATAAGTGAAGGACAAGGTTGGCAATTTCATGTTGAATATTTTGGAAATTCAACATTATATTGAATAAAATCCAAAACGTTCATCTCAAAACCTCAAGTGTCACTTATTTGAATGTTTGTAAAATTGAGGAAGATAAGATCTTTATACCAATTGGATGGTAGGAGGTGAAGCAACGCATGTGGGATATATTAATCTTTAAGATTAGTAGGAGTTCAATCTTCAAATTACCCCATATCCCTTGAAGGTTCATAAGGAACAATGGATTTCAGTATAAAACCACCTCTTTACCCTCCATCCACACCGAGTATCATTGTAAAATTTCCTTTACATTTTCATCAAGATTTTATTTTATTGTACATGGTCTTTTGAACATTTCGACTTGTATTAAAAAAATTATTCTTTTACAACAATTTGTTCAATTAATTCTTGTTGAATTCAACAATTTCTTCTCTTCATTTTATTTGTTTTTTTGCAGACTTCAAAATAATTATTTTTTTCTAATCTTATCTTTCACCTATAGTAAAATCCATATATTGCATGCTGAAATTTTTCACCTTACTACCTCTAGCCATTAATCGCTTTATTTTCATGATTTGATATTTGATTTCTATTGTCTTGTTTCTCAAATTGAATTTACCTCTGTATGATGTGACAACAATTTCATTCAATGCCTAAAACTTCATCCTATGCCCAAATTGAACAATAAAATATGAGTCTTAAATCACACTCCATTGTTGAACTTTATGAAATTCTAGAAAATGAAATTTAACTTAGAATTCGATTAAACTACTATCATTGAATTAATCATGTCTTCTATTTATTATAAATGTTTTTTATTTAATAAATAAATAAAATTTAAATAAAGATAGTTAAAAAAAAGGGGCATCAATTAGCAAAATGGTCATTTAGAATATTAAGGGTTAATACATTTATTTGGTGTATAATATATATCTACTATGTTCATTTTATATTTTTCATATTCAAGATATTTCTAAAAAATTTAAAGCATATTTAAGAAAATAAAATAAAATAGGTGGACCATTTTCATCCTTTAAATTTATATAAAGGCCCATGGTTCATTGTTTTCGTTCATAATCATTAGTAGCATATTCATTTGTTGTTTAGTTGGACTATAGATCCTTTCATCTAATTCTACGGTCATAGGTCCCCAACGGATTTATAATTTCTAAATAGAAGAAAAAAATTGGAGGCTCACAGGCTCACAAGCTCACAGGCTCATAGGCTCACAGGTTCATGTTCTTAGGCTCACATGCTAGCATCCCCGTAGATAATCCTACCTTGCTTCTCCTCGTGGAATTTTCACCTCTATTTATCATGGATGTTGGCCAATCAAGTGATTTCATGTTGGGTAATTATTTTTGTAATGAGCTTACTACCAAAGTATGATAATGTGACCACAATCTACATACTAAGTCATAAATTGGTTGTTTTTTCAACAATCATGTATTTCTCAAGTGATTCTGACATGAAAAGTAGGTAAAATTTGGCCAATTGCCTTAACCTCTGAAGGCCAAAGAACATTTCAAGCAAAAATTGTCAAAAATTGCTACTTTTTAGGGTAGTGAGAAAAACATGATTATTTGAATTAAAAAAATTCAACCATACAAATTTGTACTAGAATAATATGATAAGGTGTGGAAAAAAAAATTAGGAACTTTGATCGCATAATCTGAAAGATTATAATGTTTGAAATAAATAAGAATAAGTTTTTTTTCCAACCATGTCAACTTGGCTAGCAAACTCTAACTCCTTGTAGATTGAGATTTTTGCACTACACATGGTTATTTTTTAGGCATTTACATCCCATATCATGTTAGCTACATACTCACTAAGTTTTAGAAGTAAAGGAGGAGTTCTGCTCATGTTCTTTGGGTTGCCCCAAAAGTTCAAGGCAACGTAACTTTTGATCTAGGTACCCAATTGGAAAAAAATTATATTCCCACCAGAGTGTATGTGTGTACATTTTCACACCTTGCATAAAAAATTTGTGGATGTCCAACTAAAATTGACTTTGTGTGCAACTACCCGAGATTTCTTGTGTACGTTGAATGGTCACTTGGTCCTTAGATTAGAGATTGAATATCTTAGAGACGAGGTTGCATATTTTTTAAAGTTATTTTTTTTTAAAGTCTGTTCTTCCTTCCAGCAAGTCAACAATCCATAATTTTGAATGCATATGTTGCTGAAAAGGAGACAGCTGAAGACTCAGCTTAGGTATTGTTTTGTACTTTTTTCTTTTCTTTTCAGACAAGTAGGATGGAGTGTCTTCAACTGCAACTCATGTGGTTGGAGTCCATTCCTGCACAACTCCACCAATTTCAATTCGTCCTTTTGAAGAAATGAAATTTATCACTATTCATGCTAGTTTAGTTTAGCAATAAATTTGAGACATGCCATGTACTACAAGTACATTATTTAAATTCATTTTTGGAAATTTTGTAGCCATTTTTGGGGAAGGAACAAGAAATTATGTTATGTTCTCAAATGTTGTGGTTTGAGGATTTGTGTATATATGTATATACATATATATGTATATATGTATATATGTCTGCGTGTGTGTAATAAAATCTCTTATTCTTCAAATGCTTAACCCCTAAAGTCCCATTGTTCCTACGGGGGACAAAATGGATTTCGGGCAGGCTCCTATGATCTCAATTTTTACTGAATTTTTTAAAAACTTTTCCATAAGATAGATAAACTTAAGAGCTTTCCGGAAATATAATTTTTATTCCAATTGGTGCCCGGAAGCAAAAGTTATGCCACAATAACCTCAAAATGGGGGAGACTGGGCAGCAAAAAAACTCCACAAAAAATTGAAATAAATTTTCAAATATTTTTTCTCTTGTAGATTATATTTTCATCTAAATGGTAAGCTTTGATTCATTTCATTTGGATTAGTGATGTGAAAGTCATGGAGTTTCTTGCTTTGTGGGCAATCAAAGCAACTTCTTGAAAAAAAATAAAATTCTTCCACTTTGAATGTTAATATCTTTCAATCTATACGGTCAAACATCACAAAAATTGTATCATGTGATCCAAGACAAGTGTAGAACAAGATCCTACGGTTAGATTATAAAAAATAAAAATAAAATAAAAATTCATAGGTGAACATAGCAAAAGTAGTAGTTTTGAGTGGATTTGGCAGAAAAAATGGCCTTGGGACTTTAGGAGTTAATTGTAATAATATTTAAAATTTTGGGTCTTTTAATATTACAAGGTTGTCTTTTAGTGGTAGTCTTTCATCATGCAAATGGCTTTAGTCATTCTCTAAGTTTGGTCTCAGTAATTTGTTCCTTCTGCTACAATGATGTGCATGTATGGAAATTGTTGAAAGTGAGGACATGACAAAGCTTGAATTGAACTTATGTTTCTGTGTTTGCTACGTCACACAAGATGTGTAGTTGTTTGCATTGGTACGAGCTGGTGGTTCTACTGAACCACCAAACTGATGGACATAGGTCTACAGTTATGCAGTGTATGATGGACCTTTGTAGCATTATTTGGTAGGTACTAAATAAAATAATCAGTTGTGTAGTATGTATCAAATGATTTGATACAACTCTGAACCCAATTGAATAGCATGCTGAACCATGAACCCTACATTGTCTTCACACAATCCTTAACGTAATTGGCGTATGCAAAGATCTAATTGTAGGTCGGGGTTCACCATTAATAGTGTGCCAAATAATTATAATACATTGCATTGCCACTTGTATCGGAAGAAAAAAAGACTGTAAAGTAAATCCTACAATGCATCTTCAAGGGGTGCACTTAGTTCTACTCCAACAAACCATGTGCAAACGAGTGATTTCTAATAAAGTATAATTTCAACCTAAAATTTTGAGTATTGTTTAATAATGACTATAAGTTTTTATTGCCAAAATTTTCAACTCAAATAAAATATGAAATGATTTCTAAAAGAGATTGAAAATGAACTATAATGGCATGTTTTTCAACTCAAATAATTATAGAGAACACATGTAGATGACCATTGAATCAATATTCAACTCAAAATGAGCTTTCAATAGAGAGTTATTTTTAAAAAAAAATTGTTCATTTAAATTTTTTTTTTCTTATACAATATAAGAATGTGAAAGTTATTTTTCAGTTCTACAGTGTATCTTTTTATTTCAAAAATTTGTAACTAATTATTATTAACAAATAAAAATATCAATAATTCAAAGCATAAACTTTCAAAGTAGGAAAATCTATTCATATTTTATTTATATTTAAAATTCAAAAAGTATATAGGGGGTCTAAAGTTTTGTTCGCACGTGGTTTCTAATGTACACTCTAAATGAACCCCCCAAGAAGGCATCTAAGAATAAAAAGTTTTCAAGCATGAGAATCCATGATCCTAAACCCTTCTTATATTCACCCTAAAGCCTAAAACTCCAATTGCAGATAACAATGTGATTCATTTTCTTGTGGAATGTGATCCTCTCTCAAAGTTATGCTACCATTCATTCAAGTACATAGTAAAATATAATTCTTCATAGTTGCAAAAGTGAACAACGCATAATGCCCTCATAGATATTGAGAGGAAGGCAACATGGTGCCTAACACTGAGGATGAGAATTTTGCAGCCATCTTCTCACAATCTAAAGTGCCTAAAAATATGAAGTCATTAAATCATCCGACAACCGTACCTTGTGATAATAGTGTGACGGGCAGTTCTTATGTCCACAACAAGTGAAAGTAACTGTTACCATACCTTCCACTGTTTAGAAAGACAGCTTGCAAACTTTGAAAAGCAAGGTCCCTAATTAGTGTTAATAAATTCTAAGACAGCCTCCTAAATTTGCAATGCTCTCACCACACATATAGTCCTACAAACCACCTGCAATACTCAATCTTCTACGAGGCACTGCCGCTTTTCTTCCACTAGCTTGAGCCTTCCTTCTTTTGCTCCTTCAAGTCTTAACAACATGCCAAGGACAAAAGTCTCAAGTCTCAATCTACCTCCTCCTCCTTCTACCCCTTCTTGGTGTATAACTAATACCACTATCATTATCGAGCACTTGGTGCAGAAGCATAATGCAAAACCTTGGCAAGTGCAATACATTGTAGGATGTCTTAGCCAAAGTTACCTTCTTAGTTTGCTAAGACTTGGAAATGATACCCATGATCCCACCCATGCTAGTCAAAAATGTATGAGATGGTTATTCTACTCCTAGACAACTAAAATCCTTGACTGGACTAAGAGAAGGGAAGAGGAAAATGATGATGGACTCTCACTTGAAGTTTACCAAGTGATTTGAGAAGTTGCTCCGAAGTGTGAGCATCCATCACCAACATGTGCTCCTTCACAGTTGTCCACCACCAAAGTTGTGGAGAAAGGCTCTTTGCCTTTAGCAAGCTCAGGTGAAGGGTCTTATAGCTATACATTTGAACGTCCATTCATCACTAAACAATGGACACAACATTTTCAGTATGAGGGAGATGTTGATAGCGATGGGTTCAGAATCGAAGGACGCTTTGAAAACAAAAACAACTTGGACAAAGGTACGGTTGCTTACCTTTCACTTTTTCCTTTTAGTATCCTCATCTCCAAACCACCTTTGATTCTTCATTGTTGTTAGTGTTCAACTTGGTCACCATCACTTCACTTCCTACACAGTGGTTGATGCTTGCAATTTTTTGTTTGATCAAACTTCAGTATGATTGTACCTGCACTATTGTTTAGCTCTATACCATGCAAGAAATGAACTTAGTCTAAAAGAGTATTTCACAACTGAATACATGGTTTTCCACATCATCACTATCTACTAACAAATGGAAGAAAAAAAAAAGGATTGGATAACAGATATGAACTTCAATCAAACTAAAATTATGAAGTCCCTATAAAGTGAAGATTTCCTTACTGCATTTAAACGATTCTGTATAGACTGCATGGTAACTTGTAGTCCTCTCCAAGTACACATTAAATCACGAGGAACACTAACATGAAAGAAAAAAAATACTTGATCAATGAATGTTGTCTTCTTCATCTGCAACTAGGTCAACCTCCAGCAAAGGGACTTCTGCAATGTTGGATGTCATTGAATGGCAAGAAAAAAAACAGTAGTAGCTAGAAAGAGACGACACTCCTCTATCCCACACGAACTTCAATAGCATAGTTAATTGAAATGAAAATTTTAAATCCTTGACATTCTAATCACATCTTAAACTGAAATCACAAAGTGTAAATGTCATTCGCATTTTTCAATCCTTCTTCACTACAAGAAACTGGGGGTGAAATTGACTGCAAAGAATGACTACGTAGAAGTCATTCCGAACAATGACTGAAAAATGATATCAGGCCCTGGAGTCTTAGTAGACAAGTCATTCTTTAAATGAATGTCATTCTATTATCACCATTCAATTTTACCTTAGATGAAGAAAGGATGAAAGGGTCTACATGGCTGATGAGGTGAACAAGAATTTTTGTGGAAAAGGCCAGGCAACTACCTATTTTCAAATGAATTTTTGTTGACGTGGACATCCATGTCAGCCAATTATGTAGTCATTTTGTAGTTGTTGACATGGACATGTCAAAGTCATGTGTCAGAGTCATGTCAAATTTATGCCAAAGTCATGTTTAAGTCATTTAGAAGTTAAGATGTAGTCTTTGTCATGGTCTTTGCACAAACCAAATGGATTGACACATGGCAAGTCATTCCATAGTCATTCTAAAGTGACTTGAATTTAGGGTTTAGATCACCTTATAAGGTCATTCAAAGTTCAATAATGATACACCATACAAAATATGCCACACAATATACCATATATTATACACAATATATTGTATTTGGCATACATGTCGCATGGTTTTTAAAGCTCCACTTAATATTTAAGTATGAAGAGATGAAATGACAAGCCTTTTATTGTGATGGGTAATAAGAAGCAAGACAAACCATGTGGAATATGTGGAACACAAAAATTGTGTTATAAGTAATATTTTATACTTCATTGAGGCATAGCAAATTAACTTTCTTCAAAAACTTTGAACTTATAAAAGTTGGAAAATCAATCTCACTTTCATCTCCAATTTTTTTTTAAGATTTCAAAACTCAAATCAAAAGTTATAGACAAATTTGCATACACAACAATGTTTAGGGAGGTTGTGCACATTTTAGTTGTTCTTGGAGTAATTTATTGTTACGCAACTTTAAGGTCACTGAGTTGGAGTCATTCTCAAATCATACCATTGAATTGCACCTACCTCTGTCATATTTTCTCTGCTTTGTTTGGCCTAAGGGTTTTGTCATTGGGAAAAAAATGAGCCTACTAAGGAGTTAAGAGTTCCTGATTATAAAGAACTTTGGCAGCAGTTTATTTATTTTTTTAAATTTTGATAAAAAAAATAAAAACTCGTGCACTTCTTTAAGGCAAGACAAATCCCAAAAGTAGTTTAAAAAACATTTAAATAATTGAAATATTTTTTTTTATTAAAACAAATTTGTAATTACAATTTTGTGCAATCTGATGTGTTAGGAGGGTGACCATATCAAAATTGCTCGTTTTAAAAAAAATTGAATTAAAAAAAATTAAAAAAAATTAAAAAAAATAATGATTTATGATTTTAATATATTTTAAAATTTTAAAATTTTTCTTAAATTTAAAAAAAAAAAAGGTTGCTAAAGCAAGTGTCCTCCTCTTTACTAGTCACTGCACTCCCTCATCCTATATTGCTTGTAATTGCATCCCAAGACTGTGCACATAGATGTCTTCCCCAAGTGGGTAGAGGTCTGTCTAGTTGAAATTTTAAAAACGGTCCTTCACCTTTTGCAAGTGATGACTAAGTAACAACGTTGTTGCAGCGTAGTACCCCTCTCATTGCAAAATCCGACTACGTACTACTAAAATTTGACTACTAAAGTCATTCTGAAGTGAGTGCAGTCGCGGCCCAGGAAGGCGCAACATACCTGCATCCACATCAGCTCAACGCTTTCCACGTCAAGATCTCAGTGAATCATTTTCAAGTCATTGGGTTTCTCTATCAGTCATTTCCTAGTCATTTGTAAGTGGAAAATAGTTACATTATATAACAACACAATCGTTTTGTGTGACTAGGTATTCCACGTTGGATACCTGGTAAACCCACTAAAATGTCAACAACGTTTTGAATTGAAAATGGTGGATGAATCTCTAAGGTCATCCACACTTCATCTCGTAGTCGCAGTCACGACTACAAAACAACTCGAACATCGGGGCCATTTTGAATTTGGTGCTATTTATAGAAGTATTAGTCATTCTTATCTAGTCACAAAAAGGGTTGATTTCTTATATTGCTTCTACCTACTACTTCCACATGTATGAATGTCTTCTTGTACCTACACATAATGTTCTAAATCCAAGATTTGATATCAAGATTTTTTGATGAATTTGAATTGGAGGGTGCTTGTTTCTTATTTTATTTAACTATAAGAAAAACAGTCGAAGTTGCACCGAGTTCTACACATATACTTCCGTTGCAAAATTTAACAATCTTTCGAAAAAAGCATTTTTGCAGCCCTATTGCATCAGATCTGCTACATTACACTTTGTATTTGTTAACATTTTGAAAAGGCTTGTTGCATACTATTGAAACCATAAAATTCAATGGACATGTTCTTTACCTTCAGTTACAGTTTAATTACTTAGAGGATAGAAGTGGTAGATTAAATTAGTAGTAACAAATTTCATATAGGAGATTCTTCTAATTTGTACAATATAATGACAAAAACATAGTACTAATATGAATGATCAGAAACTTTTAATTTTGAAATGAGTTACTAAACTATAATTGTTTCTTTAACTTTCATTTCTGAATCTAAACAATTCAGATGTTCCAATGCAATGCAATTCCTGAGTTTTTGAAAGTTTTTATTCTTGCTCTAAAACTATTCGATTCAGTTCTTGTCCTCTAGGAAATACTCCTCAAGTTTTTTAGACGTCGACCTGCCAACATTTACTACGATCTTCCCATTCCAGTACTGTTGACTTTGTGACAGTAACAACGTTCGTTACTAGTAGTCCACAAACTTCCATTGTTGAATGCACTAAAGTTTCCTTAACAAATCATGTGCTTCCATAGTGGATGTTGAAGAAGGTGCCTACCATCTCAAATCCCTATCAATGTAGCTTTCAACCATCAGAGTCAACAACCCCCCAAAAAAAACTCAAGTTTTTTGAGATCTAAGGAGCAGCTTTACATTTGTAGCTGTGAAGTCCATTTATGACGGTGCAATACATCAAAATTGTTAGGTAAGAGTGAGAGAGATGTGTTTACCTTCTTTAGTTACATTACAATTTCCTTGTGCTTTCAAAGAACATTGGACTGAACCTTACACATATGTGAAAGTGGATTTCTAGTGACATAGAGAACAAAAAATGTACTGAACTTCTGCTGAAAGTTCTTGTTTTATATTCACTTATGATTTGCACTTTGTTTTAGTCTCGTACAACATGAAAAGGTTTTGTTTCCTTGTAGTTGATGCTAAATCACACTATGATGACTACTTCTAGGCTTTCAAATTCGTTCTTACTTGAACATGACATGATGGGCATTCAGAGCTTTGAAGGTCAAGAGAAATTATATTGAGACAAGTACACGGATGATCTGTGATTCCATTTCAATTGACACCATTTCACTCCTAATTTTGAACGCCTCAAAAGTAAAAAACAGACATCCTTTGTTGCTTAGGTCATTCACTGAAAGAAGTGAAATGAACAAACACTTTTTCAGACTTTCGCACATAGAATGTAAGAATTTAGGCTGAGCTGCACAACTTATTCTCAACGTTGAAGTCTACTCCATTCTTCGTTAGTATTTATGTGACTTTGCTAGTTTTTTCTTTCGACTAGATCTTAATCACACTTGATTGAAGACAATCCGGGATGACTTCCATACACATGATGACAAGTACTTCTTCCTTCATGTTCTCATCTCATACGGTCATGTGTTCTTTCACTCTCATAAGTCATAACCTCTACAAATATCGTGATGTACCAATTATGCTTTTCCTATGGTATTAATTGCTGAAAATTGTACGATCTAGGTCACTTCAAGGGGGTGACGCATTGTACTGCAAGTGTGCAACACACATTGGACACAAAGTAATTGTACGATGCATATTTTGACAAGCAGTTTTTTGAGGCCAGAGAATGCAAGTGCGATTCTAAGAACATCACATACATAAAAGAACTTTGACAATATGGCACTACAAAAGTTTGCGGTTCTTTGCAGACACTAAGTTTTGTTCTAAGTGACAACTAAGGACATAACCCCTTGCATATTGTGACAACTTCAATTGCATGGAAAATAGCACACTAAGCACTCATAGGTCACGAAGTATTGAGACAGGGTTTTTAAAACCTTACCGTCATGTTTGACTCTTTGAGTGAATATACCACGAAGGGCTCTTCAGGAGTTAAAGTCCATAGTGGCACTACATATGTGTCCACCTCCGAAACTTCGACGGCAAAGTGAATTGGATGCTTCACTACTTCCAATTGTCAAGATTCAAATTTCACTCCTACAACACAACGAAAGTGAGCAAATACCTTCTACTATACATAATTGGACGTTGGACCACTTGATGAAGGAGTTTGTAGATCTAATTACACAGAAAAAGCGAGCGACTATGTGTTTCGCTAGTGGCAAAGAAATTGATGTATATTGGGGAGTGTTGGAATTGCCACACCGCTTTCTATAGAGCCGGACAACAGAAGAAGGCATTCAAGAAAAAACATTGACCTCTAGAGAAGCATCAACTTCTTATCTTTAAAGAGCAATGTAGACATCCTTTCACTCGATCAGATTATGGAATGCAACTCTTATTCCGTCGAGTCTAGTGCCGATGAAGATGGCGACTTCTTCTTCTCCGAGAGTTTCAGTATAGTGTCCAAGTCTGAACCTTCCTCTGATGAAGGCCTCCATCAACATTACAAACGGTCGTGCCCCAACAATGTAGTTGCCGCGGAGCGAGAGGAAAGAGAATCATCTAAGCACCACAAGAAAGGCATCCCCATTAGTTTGAATGTTCAAACACCAGGGTTCAACCAAACTCTACTGGAAACACAAGTTCAAACACTGAGAAGAAAAAGTGTTGTACGGGACAGTCTTTGGGAGCAAACCCCTCAGACACACAACAAAACGGCAACGGCAAACTACACCACTTGTGATGAAAACAACCTTGACATGTTTCATCCACTTATGGCTAACAAATATACATCCATTGTTTAATTGAGAAGGCAAGCTTGACATACATATGAGGCGTCACAGTCAGTCCAAAGTGCTAAGTGGGATGGCCAAGTGTAGAAAAGGAGGTCGTGATGCAAGGCCAATACTAGTGCCTAGCAATGGCTCAACAAAGATTGTAAAAAATACTTGTCCGCTAAAATATAAGAGGGTGTCAAAAAAAATGTAGAAGTTGATCCTATACTTGTTGAGTTTACAAGTGAGAGATGGCTATATAGTTTGAGAAATTATACAAGCCCTCCTTTATCCTTTACAGGATCAACACTAGGGTCTACAATTGCATATGAAAATTTGCTAACATGTATTGCTTTATTTGAGAGATTTTGGACTGTTGGGATTGACAAAAATTATAAGGGAAACCAACCGTTATGCTTCTACAATCGAAGATAAACAGACTGGTCAAACAAATGTTGGATTAGATTGGACTCCTCTACAATACCACAAGTTTTGCACATATTTGAGAGTATTACTATTTATGGGAGTGAAGACTCTGCCAAAAAAGAAATGTTATTGGTTAGAGGATGAGCCCTTGTTGCATTGTCCAGTCATATCAAAGCTTTTTACTAGGGAAAGACTTGAAACTATATCAAAGTGCTTGCATGTGGCTGATATGCCATCAAATGGGGTAGACAAAATTGGGAAGGTATACTATAAAAAACTAGCGTTTTCCGACGTCTAAATAGACAGATTTTGTTGGACATCCAATGTAACAACCCATGTTTTTATATCAATAGTGATGTCCAATACAACATGAAGATGTTACATTGGACATCACTGTTGACATAAAAATACAGCTTGTTATATTGGATGTCTCATTTGCACACCTTCATGTAGCCATGCAAGGGACAATACAGTCCTATAAGGCAATACATGCCTACAAAGCCTGTTCGTTTTGACTCAAAGGTTTAGACATTGGCGGATGCCGTTGTCAAATATATATGAAATTTCAAAGTATATTGTGGAAAAGACCTTGGATCCAATGCTTTAGTTCAACCATTTTCAGAAGACATGTGTGCAGAGGTCAAGGCAAAGAAGGGGAAGGGAACGGGAATGCAAGGGGCGGAAGTAGTCTTGGATCTCACAAGAAACTTGCAAGGACGAGGACACATAGTAACAAGAGACAACTTTTTCACATTAGTAACTCTATTTCTTACAGTATTGGACCGAGGCATCATGGCTACGGGTACTTTGAAGTCCAACCGGAAGTATGTTCCTAAGGAGCTGTGGGAAAAGAAGATTGTGAAGAAGAACTTGGGTTGGATAGATTTCTGCATGCACATCTCACAAAAGTTTGTTGTACTATTTGAAAAGACAAGATTCTAGTGCTACTTTTATCAACACATGCAAAGGCAAAACCACGTGATGGTGAAAAATTCACTATGAAGAGAAAGGTGGAAGGGAAAAAAAAAATGTGCCAACGAGACCTATGCACTTGCAATATCAGAGGAATATGAGAGGAGTGGATAGTGTTGACCAATTGCGAGGATATTATAGCACCCTGACCAACAACCACAAGTAGTGGCACCGTCTTTTCTATTTTCTACTAGACATGGCTATAGTAAACTCATGGGTCATTCATAGTGATATTAGTTTTAAGTTGTTGGTAGACCTTATAACACATTTGGCATTTCAAATGTAGTTGGCAAAGGAATTGACATCAAAATGGCCAGGCAGAATGCGAGGTTTTTAAAAGTTTGTTCCCAATGTTCGTGCTAGTCACAAAGTTTGGTTTATGGGGAGCAAGAGAAGATTGTGCAAAATATGCAAGAAAAAATGTTCTTACACTTGTCCGGAATTTACATGTGTGAATTCCCTTGCTACTAGTTTAGTCATTTGGTTGTAGCTTATATCACTTTTTGCACTTCTACAAGGATCGTTTTACATGTCAATCTGGAGCACACTATTTGGGTATGTCATTCCTATTTTTTAGGTTTCTTTGTCTAAGAAGACTAAGTTGTAAGATAGTGGGCATTGAAGGAGTTCTCAAATGGGCATAAGGTAGGCAATTCTAAAAGCGTTGTTGCTTTAAAATGGCCCACCTACTTTAAAATGGCCCACCTACTGAATTGTACATTACTTTTACATGTTGCGTTTTCATAGCATTCAACAATGTACATTTTAAGAAGTAAGCCATTTTTTAGTCCTATCCCATTTCACTTTCAAAATGTTATAACTAATTCCATAAAGCTTCAAAAAATATGAAACAAATTGAGTTACATGTCAGTTCCACTTGTCTTTCAAGGGAAATTTACTTAAAAAAAAATATTTAAAGATGTTTCACCTCCCTGAAATCCTGTTCCAGCCCTTACATGGTCCATCTATGGACCTCCTACCTTAGTTGTGGAGAAGTGAAAGGTCCGGATTTGCTCATTTGAATGGCATACCCTCTATGGAGCTAACAATCTCATATGATGGCGTGGGGCAGTTGAAAGATCAGCTGCGTACATGTTGTGAAGGGAAGTCTCCTGTTCAAAACTGCAAGATGAAGAAAATACTCCATGATCCTGCTGACGTACAACGTGAATGCTAAAACCTCACCTGCTTGCACCTGCAATTTTAATTGTAGTCTTCACTGATAGTTTTGTTGTTGATAGACAGTGTGCTTTGCGAACCAAGTGTCTTCTGCAGTAAGGCTTGATTTTGACGGGAGTTCGTATTTTCTCTTTGTGTCTCGTTTTCGCCATCACCTTCTACAACAGATTCATGAGAAGATAAATGCTGGCTCCAATGTGATTCCCGAGATGTTCATGGTTAGTGTCCTGTTCTGTACACTCAGTTTTGTTGCATTTGCGATGCGCTGTTCCTTACCTCATGTTAGGGTTGCACATGGATAGACAGTCATTCGTCATAGCTTTCATAAGGAAAAATGCAGGAAGTTTAGGGCATGTTTAAAATTCTTGTTCATTGTTATAAATTGACAATGCTATTGTTGAGGCATGGATAACTAAGATATACGTATGTTCTATGCAAATGGAGATGACTTTTCTGCTCTCATTGGTGTTCTTGTATCTTACGTGCAGGTGGAAAACAACACGAAACTGAATGTCCACAGCAATGAAGACTACGCGTATGTGTTCTCTTCCCAGCCTTCTGTTCTCTTGAGCGGGGCATACACACTTTGCAGCAGGAAAGTGAATAGCTAGGACGACGACGATTGCAAGGACATTCAGAGCTTCAGATGGAACATTAAATTCTGAAGTAAAGCAAGCAACTTATTAGCGTTGACATATGTAACAAGCAAGTCTCATCAATTGTGTGCACATTTCGAAGATTGCAGTTCCGAAAAGAAGCGGAGCCACATCGGGAAGCTATCACATCACTAAGTGGAAGAGAAGGACTCGCAACAGTGACTCCGGCTGAAGGGCGGGACATGAATCCGGCACTGTAGCCAGTGAGGTGGCCATTACTGCCATTGTAGAGAGGAGTCACTGTTCACTAAGGGGGAAGGAATAGTTTCGAAACGTGTGAGAAGCTCATTTCGCGGTCTCCGGTAAGACCGTTTGCACAGTTCAAGCTCCTTCGATGGCTGGGCTGCCCGACTGCATAACTGGCCTGGCACTGTAGACACGCAGGAACAGTGTATTTCTCCGCGGTCTGCGATGAAATCGAGCAGATCACAGCCCGCTTTTCTCCACGGTGACCCGCCCGTCGTTCAAGGGTTAAGAAACGGACTCATTTTCACCCAGACTGCTGCAGGAGTAGATGTTCAGAATGAATATTTCAATCGCTACAATGCAGTCACCATCCCCCACTCCACACGAGGAGCAGCATATCTTTTCTCTATGGAGGATTATTCCGCGATCTTGCAGCAGTTTGAGCCAAGCTAGGCTCCAAAAATCCAAGTCTGCGCAACACGAAATTCAGCCATGATGACACATTGAGAAATTAATCACCAAGAATCTAATGAACATAAAAATTTGTTGATACTTGAGTAGTTGAAGAATGATATCTCAACAATAGATTTTGCAGAGTAGTTCCAATGTCGAGTGCCCGACACTGGAATGGGAGGATCAATTAACAGGAGAAATCCAAAGTTGTGGGTACTTCGAGAGTTATATATATACTCTATCAAAGGATGTATGCTGAAACTTAACCGTCAGAAGCATGAGGATGGGTCTCCAATCACAAAGAATGAAGGTGAGATTTTCAACATTGAAAACCGTTACCCACCTACGTGAGGTGGATTTCAACTTGAACAGTTGTTGAAGAATGTGAGTGCCGCATGGCAAGTTTTATCCAACAATGAAAGCCTGAAACGGTGGGAGAGGCTACTTTGAAACTCACAAGGGTTAAAAAGTGGGATTCTAGACAAATTTCAAATGAGGGACGTCAGCCGTTACAGGACAATAATGTGGTTCAGGTCTGTTCACATGGTCAGGACCCAGGAGATATGTTCACATGGTCAGGACTCTTAAGGACTGATGTCGACTTCTGTATGCAGAATAAAAAGGTGAAGAGCGCCAACATTCTATATGAACGTGCCATGAATTCTCCACAAATATGGTTGTGATTCCCTCGATTCACATAGCATGAGCAACATACCTGTAAATTGCAGAGGCCAATGAGGCCCCAAAGCAAGGACCAAACCAGTAGATTATATGAGCTCGACCCCAATGTCCACTCACTAAAGCAGGACCAAAGCTCCTTGCAGGATTCATGGATGCTCCTGTGTAGGGCACCCCTACCAAATGATCCACCAACACAGCAAAACCAATCGGTATCGGTGCGATAACGCCTGCAGATCAACGGGAGTTTTTATCAACCCAACCAGTCTTTACAGAAAAGATAACTTGAATAGATTGCCTCTGCAACAGTAACACACTCATGCAATGTGCGATTTGAACTCGAAACGAGAACACTGGGAAGTTCATTGCTAAGACTTTTCTATGAAAATTAGTAGGAACTAACCAGGTCCACGTCGGTCAACAGCGACACCGAATATGACAAATATGAGCATGAAGGTGAGCACAATCTCCATCAAGCAACCTTGACTGTCGAATACGTTTCTGCCAAGGTCATGGGAGCCCAAACCCCTCTGCAAGTAGTCAGGAGTGCAACCTCGTATCAACAATGCTCCTATTACTGCTCCAAAGAGCTGCACAGGGGGCATTAGAATTTCTCAGGGCAAGACGAACTTGATGAGGACAATTATCATTATCTTCTACTTCTTCTGTATTATTCGTTTGATTTCCAAAAATCGTTGTGCTAACAGATCCATTACAAGCAAAACCTTGATCAAATGAACCGAATTTGAGTTTCATCCAAAATTGATGTACATTTGGATTTGCAAGTTTGCAATTAGTTGATTGGAATGTATTTCACATTCCTTCTTAAAGCAACTTTAAAATCCACAGGAACTCATTACCAACTTTTGACCTTTGTATTTCTTTTTGTGTACCTCTAGCGTATATATTGAAGAAAAAAATTAGTTTGTACGGGCCCAGTTGACTAGTTTAAAAGGGTAGGGTGTACCCCATTGAATTATTGAATAGTTATTTCTAGGAGGTCCAAGAAAAGCACCAAATGAAAAGCAGGGATGGACTGGAAGGATTTCTTTGTTGACATTCTGTATTTTCAGCGCCAAACAGGTTTCATTTCATACCTGAGCTCCAACATACAAGCCAGCTCGGATGAGGGTCTCCTTTCCAGCCACAACGAAGGCCAGTGTAACAGCAGGGTTTAGATGGCCTCCTGAAATGGCTCCCGTGGCTGCTGCAAGGCAGCAGATAGCAACACCATGGGCCACGGCTATGATGACCACCCTTGCACAGGTCATGTCTCGCGATATCATTCCTGCATTACTCGTTTTGAGCGCACATTATTTAATGAGAAGCACCATGTGCCTCCTCTGCATGTATGAAATTTACATTTATAACCAACTTTCAAAAGTGAGGTGTCCAATCCGTAGTGAGCACGATTCAGATGTGCACTAACATTGACAATCATAGGTCGCACAAGATCTACTGACAATGGTGTGAACTTTTCTGACAATATAGGGTGAATGCTTCAATAGGAAGATACAGGTGCACAGAGACACATACCTGATGCAATCACAGACCCACATCCAAGGAACACAAACAGCATCGTGCCAATGAACTCAGCTGCCGCAGCTCTCCATTGCTCCAGAGACCGCAAGGTTTTATGGTCTCCTAGCTCAACCTGCATTGAAGATGAGAAAAGATTACGATCTGTACCCAATTCCCTTGTCTGAAGGCATACTCGGTAGACCCGTTATTCAATCGTCTCGATCCTCATAGATCATCTGTAAGATAAAAGCACATTGACACAAATGCAGAAGCATAATCCAGCAAGAGTGAAGGATAAATTAAATCACCTTCATGAAGTTCAACATAGTGACCATCTTGACCATCGTTTGAATGGCTTGCGGTTGATCTGCAAGAAGACCTCCACCCTCATGAAGCTCTACCACTTCATGATCTGGTCTCGATCGGGCTTCAACAGGATGCTTGTCGTGTTCATCGTAAGGTGGTGGCTCTCGTTCACTCACGTTTAATGAAGTGTAAGGATCCACATTTTTCTTCGTCATTTGAAGTTCGTAAGGTGACGCTGTCGATTTTGCGGTCGGATTTCCAGACGCCAAATTGGTGCCTATTCTCGATCCTCCCTGTATTGTTTGATTGTAACCGCCAGTTTCCGGAGAGGTTCTCTGTGGCGGTGGAGCCCGTACTGGATTGGAAGAAGAGGCGTCCAACATTTGGATGCTGTATGGACTAGGTCTCGGACCGCCTCGTGTATCCATGTCCAATTGCAACTCCTTGAACTTATACTGAAAAATGGGAGGAAAGATCTGAAACCTTTCTGATGTTAAGAATGAGTTTACCTTCCCATACTTACGTGCTCCGTTAAGGTGCCGGCAACATGACTACACATGCAGCTTCATCAAATTGCTCAGGATAAAGTCGATTGCGGCATGACCTCCGACAACAGTGACGTTTTAGGGTTTCCTGTGCACCAAGCCTCAGTAGCGTGGCAATGCAATGTTCCGTCTTGAAACATTTCGAACAAAGAGACACTCCAAAACATACTGTAAGAGTGGATTACTCCCGAGGACAATCTTCAATGAGGGAAACAGATTTTTGCTCGATAAGTGCCGAGCTCTTCCTTACGCCTGATAGCAATAACTGCTATGGTCTCGCAATTCCCGGACATGGAGGATCCGCAAGGGTTGCAGGTCTCAATGTACAGAAATTGGAAGTTAATACGGTTAAGAGGTACTGTACGAGAGACATACATGTGTATATACAGTTTGTGCAAGCGGAGACATTGGAATAGACGCAATCGGCAGAAGAGCGGACGATATTTACTTTATCCGATTGTCGTGCTGCAGCTCCTGCTGCGCATCAATTTGCAGAAGCCGATGTATGTTCCCATCTTCCTAAGCGGGTTCACCGCGTAGAACGATGTCTGGAAGATAGAGTATTAGTTCCAGAATACCAAAAAGTAGACGAATTTTAAAATGTTTTCCGGTCGCAATCCGGTTGACGACATTTGTGATCCTTCACTACAATTCAAAATGCTGTGCCACTCTTCACTAATCACGCGCCACTGAGAGAAGTGGATGGTTCCTATTTCTAACAGTAGTGATGTCGGAATTAGGTACAGAGAATGTTGTATATTCCGACCGCGTGGCGATCGAGCGTGAGTGAGCTGCTGATAAATTCAAACAGTGGATGGGCTCCCCCGTCAGGCCTCCTTGGCTGGCAGTCTTGTACCTTGTCTTTGCAATGAAATTCCGTTTCATTTGTTTCAAAAAAACAAACAGTGGATGAGGCCTTAATGGAGTGACAGATTGACTACGTGAAGGCATGGACATAAATACCTGGTCCCACTGTCCTTAAAGTCTATCAGCACTCTGCCGCCCTTCCCCAAAGCCTGAGGGTGGGCTTCTCCTTTCTGCTCCTAATTATGAAGAAATTGACGCGAATTGCGGTGTCGTTCGTCAGTTTGATTCAGCGACATGGCATAGGAGCCTGTCACTGAAACCTTTTCAGTGCATTGCAAGTACTTCGTACATTCTTAATCGAGCATCACTGAAAGTATCGCTTCGGTTTTCACAGATTGACCTCGCCGATTCAACATCAGCAGTCTTGTTGTTTAGAAGATGCTTTTTGTTCCAACTTCCTCCTGTGATCGAATCGGAGTGCTATTCTTCAGTATTGTTCCATCTACAGTTGCACCAGCTGCAGACGACACTACTCAACGAGGTAAAGAGAAAACTGGATTGATACTGGATTACTAGTGACCTTTTGCACATTTCATAATTTTCTTTTGCTTATCATAATATAGTTCAGCCTAGGTGGATATGGCTGGAGAGAGTCATACGTATTACGGTACCAATTTTTTGAAGCTTGTGCACTACGGTGTGTCTGACAATGTCAACAACCGCCGGCTGAGTCAACTGTCTTCGTATGATTAAGTGAATGATGCTCTGGCTATATTCAAAAGACGTTGTTCTGGCAAGAGAAAGAGGATGCGCTAGGATTGGAGTGCTCCTTTTCTTCATCGTCTGCATTCGCGGCACACATTGGACTTTCTTTTAGGTGAGAGATCAAGAAGAGATTATCAGGCTTGATCGATTCGACACACGGTCCCTCAATACATGCACTCAAGCATTCAATAAACACAACTTGACAAGGAATCAGGAAAGGATGTTAAAGACGCCCCATCTGGTCACGCGCTTGTGTGCATCGTGCTGTTGAGGATCGAAAATTGGCTCATCAGAATATAGCGTTCAACGTAAATCTTGAAAACAACAAAAGAACAGTCGTGATTCCGAATCCCGTCATCATGCTCTGTTTCTTGGCTCCCAGGGCCTGTCTCAATCCAACCGTGGCTTTCGAAAGAGTACTAAGCCTACTCACACCACATGTCACCGGATAGAGTTCACATGACCTGCTTCTTGACGCTAAAATGTCAACTAGCACGGCAAGATCATGTCACAATTCCATCACAAGACCGCAACTGGTTATCGGCTTGATAGTCGATTCCGGCCATGTGACTCGCCCGTCTCCTGGACGCATCAGTGCAAGAAGCAACAGATCATGGTTTCGCAAAAGCGCGGAATATCCTCGTTATCCAATGTCTACTATTCGATCGAATTTCATGTTTTCAATCTTTGAATGCATATTTACAGTCTAATAACAGCTTAGTAATGGAATCTTTGAAAACAGAATCGGAGGAAACGGCGCTTACGGCAACCAAATACGCCATTGAGATAGGCTTGATGCTTCTGGTGCTGGCTTGTACTCCCCTATTTTTTTGGCATTGAACTTTCGTCCCTTTTCTTTCCAAAAATTGTGAGAACCGGAATATTGTAAGCAAACAACAAAGCCCCCGGACAATCCATCGGACAAACAAAACTTCACGAGGTGAGGAAAACGAGTGTCGGAACCACAGCTTTGCGCGCAGGAGCAACTTGCAGAGAAAGGTCTACGTGCAGAGTTACGGAGTACTTTTTTTTTATCTCAACTACCGTATCTCTTGATGACAAAAGCACGGCATCGCCAACGCTCCTCGGTCAAGTTGACTTGCCAAGGGCAACTGGGCGGGCTCGGGTGTCTGGCCTGGAGCGCAGTCACGACCCACCGTGGCACGCCAAACCAACGCGCCCTCGATTTTACCTATGGGAAAACACAGGCACTTTTTATTTGCCACGCATGATAAAATTTGGAAATTTTGAATTCGTATGTTGAATCGGAGTTCTTAGATTATGTTGGAGAGGTTGGATGATAAATTAATGAAGCACAAAATAGGGGGTCTTTTTTTTTGCATGCACCCTCGGAATGACTTTGGGAGCACAAGCGATTAGGTCACGACTGGGACATAACATTGTTAAGTAGCCTAAACCATTTGTCCTTCGAGATTGGGATAATCCATGCTTTGATCTCTTTGAGTGAATTTAGATTAATCTACAAAGAATCTTTGGTTGACTGAGAAGTTGGAACCCTAGGAGCTCCCGCTTTCCAGGAGAGCAAAAGGATCCCTCCAACGTAGGTTAATAATCAATGGGCTGATCTGGCTATTAGATTGCATGGATTAGTTTTTGCTTCATTCTACAAAAGAATTACACAACATTAAGATTTGTAAAAGTTACATGCTATTTTTTTATTTTTAAAGTTACCTAATTTTCCTACCTACAAATGAAGAAGGATTTGACGCAAGTAATGGCATTAGCTTTGTAGTACTAGACTCATGGGGCTTTGATTGCCCTCATGGCACAAAGAACACTCTTTGTGTTCCACAATAGACTAGACAACGAGCTCTGTGTTCCAAAAGTATGAGTTCTTTCTTACACATAAAAGTGCCCATCGCCTTGCAAAAATAAGTTATCCTCTTTTTCTCTAAATTTTCTTGTATGTTTTTTTTTTGGTAATGGATGCTTAGAGGGCACACCCTTGCACTTCTAGACAGACGTTTGTAGAGAAAGATAAAAAAGATCAGGTGAATTGGGAGGCTCTTACAAACGGTGGACAACACATTTAGCATGTGTTATTTTAGCTTATTGGGGTCTAACAATGACCTCAATGTTTTAAACCACTCCCCTTTCAATTGGTCCAAACATGTTGACTAGTGAGGTGTGTAATATGCGTTTTGTAGTCAATGGTTGTGTGTACAACTGGTACTACCTCTTGACAGATATGATCTATTCAAAGTAGGCATAGTCACCCTAGAAGATGCTTAGTTTCAACTACCTCCATTTCGATTCTAACAACCTAAATGGTCTTTGTCCTACATGCCTATGTTCTTTGTAATGTCTATAAATCTAACCCTAATAAGCACCTTGGTCTTATTAATTACTTATAATTAGGTCATGCATGATCTCCAAAACATTGTGAACAAGTTGTCGCTCCTCTTTAGGTATAATTTTTTTACCTTTCAATCCACTTTGTGAAGGCACAAATCCCAATTGGGCATTGAAAGGGGGACATGGTTGCATTGAATCCCATTACTTAGTCAAGCTATGGATTAGGGAGTAATGTGTAGAATTTCTTTGCATGATTCATCACTCTACACTTTAGAAATTGGATTCTGTCGGATCATAGGCCAATGTCAAACACCTATTGGTGGGGGCCAAACATTAGGGGAGATTTTAGCTACTTGGGAGACTGTTTCAGGGTTGTTCCCATTGTTGGGAACCAGTCTTGTACAATGGATTATAATAATAATAAATTTTAAATTTTAAAATTTAAAATTTAAATTTTTTTAATATATATTAAATTTTTAATGAAAAAATATTTAAAAAATTTATATATTTTTTTTTAATAATAATAATTTTTTAAATATATTAAAAAATAATATTTGACGTGGCTGTCTCCTCGCCACATCATATCAATGTTCCCACAAAGTTCCTACAGCGTTCCCGCAGTTCCCGGACTGCAGGAACTCACAGTCTCTTAAAACGCAAGAATCTCTCCTAATGCATGGTGGTGGCTTTTTCAAAAAATTGACACGCCAAAGACAATTTGGCATACTAATTTTAGCCTTTTTAGTGGAGATGTTTTAGTAGGGAGTTTTTGTTATACCCAATATCACTTGAAACAAAAAACTTCTTTGACAATGTAACCATATTCAAAAAGTTCACTCCAATTTGCATTTGAAAAATAAATAACTCTTCTACAAGAAATTCCATCCAAGACAAGTTTGGGCAATTTATTACTCAATTATAGAGATTATGGCCTCTCGTATTTGGTCCCTCTAAAATTTGGCCATTGCATGATACCCAAGCATGGCTCACTATTCAAAAAAACATGTTGGCTTTTCCCTACCCCCATGAATGTGGAATGCAAAACAAAAAGTGAGGAAGAGCAACTTTCTTTTCATTTTTGTATTATTTGAATTGGCTTATTTTTTAGTAAGATACTCTGTAATCTTTTCCATGATGATTTTTGTCAATGCAAAGCCTCCTTCCCTTTGATCCAAAACTACTCTCCATGTCTTCTTGTAGAGTTGTCTCACTTTTGGAGCAAAATTCTATTGAAGCTTCCTCACATGTAGTTTTTGTCGATGCAAAGCCTTCACCCTTTCAATCCACCGCCTAAAAAATGTCTAACTATTGCCTTGCGTACATTTATTTGCAAAATTTATATTATTGCAATGTGTTTTAATATGATAGGAAGATCAAGATCCCTTTTGTCCATTAAAAACATGTGGAAAAACAATTATTGTTTGTAGCTTTCAAATCAATTTTTAAGTTCTTAGAGCTAGAAAATAGGTTACAAATGGTCAAACAATTCTTATTATACTAGAAGTGGGATATTTTCATCCATTTTTTGTATAAATTTTGTTAGTGATATCTCCAAGTCATTGAGGATAGTTTGTTATATTATTCAATTTTTGATTTTATACAAGGTAAAGGTATTGTATTTAAAAAAATCTATATGTAGCTCTAGATAGTATATTTTTGTTACTTTTGGCTTTGTTCTAAAACTTCCTTTTGGCAATTAATATGATTTTGATTTTTTCTTGCCTATGAGCAAAACTAATGAATTTTTTTTTTTAAATCTTTAAAATCTTCTAAAAATTCTAAAAAGTTAATATATTATTGAAGACGATAGCCAAAAAAATTCTATATGTGATATGACATAGAATTTTGATTTAAAGTATGACATTTTAGACCACTATACACACTTGCCATGAAAGTTTCAAATTTTTCCAAAATACCTTGTATTTGAGAGGAAATTTTTCTATTTTTTTCTTCGAATTATATCATTAATTTCAAATCTTAAAAAAAAAACTTGAAAAGTTAATATTGATTATAGAAGATATATAGCTTCACACGAGGGCAAAATGAAGCATACATAGTGAAGGAATTTGAAGTTTGACTACTAATTCTACATATTCAGAAGAATTACCTTTGAAAAGATCCATTTAACAAACTAGACCAACTATGGAACTTCTTGTAGTCATTTCCTTGGTCTATACAAACCATGTCATTGCTAAATCATTCTCCCAAAGATATAAATAAATAAACATGGTCCTGTCAATATTTTATAGTTGGTTAATCTTATATTTCTTAACCTCTGCTAGCTAATTCAAATTATTTGATTCCAAACATGAATTCAAATTTTCCAAATTTTTTCATCATTGATGGAAAATAATAACTTTCGTTCTTTTTCACAATGATCATCAATTTTATTGGGTCATGGTCATTGATTCCATCCTTGTATGGGCAAAAAAATTATATTCCCTTTGGTCCAAAGCCGTTGTCTAAAGCGGTGCTATTAGCTTTCCTTAGGGGACAAATTTTTTTCCACTCTTGTTTATGGATGTAAAAACCTCTTCCCTATTTGGGGCTGTCAATTCTATACTAAACAATTTCCTGGAATTTTCCCATTTGCAAAAACTTGCAAAAACTTAAAAGTCATCAATTTCTCAGACAATTTCTCAGATAATTTCCAGGTTGGCAGTGTTGTAGTAATCAAAATGGATTTGGGGAATCCCAAGAGCACACTGGAGCTGTGATCGGTGCTGAATATATACTCCTAGAGCACAGGGGGATTGACTTTGTAATGAATGTGAGTTTGAGGAATCCTATTTGTAATTAATTATATTGACATGCTTCAAGTTGAACGGCATATGATTTATAACTTAAAAAAATTGATGCAAACGCAAGTAATGAAAAATGAAAATGAAAATTGAGAA
The DNA here is from genome assembly GCA_947034895.1 of Rhytidiadelphus loreus. Classification (NCBI taxonomy): domain Eukaryota; kingdom Viridiplantae; phylum Streptophyta; class Bryopsida; order Hypnales; family Hylocomiaceae; genus Rhytidiadelphus; species Rhytidiadelphus loreus. The sequence goes on along the minus strand of OX344761.1, from coordinate 45,428,712 downwards.
AAAAAGACATTGTAGAGAGGTCACCTTCACTTTCTAATTTCATTTTATTTTTTGAAAAGTCGTGTGTTTTAAAAGGATGTTGTAAGAGAAACATCAATTGAGACCATACTTAGGAGAAGTAATAGAGTTTAATAACTAATGTGACATGTTATAGTAGAAAGGAGGTATTCGAGAACCCCCCACAAGTGTAAAAGCACGGTGTGAAAGGCTTATATGGACACTAAGTTAGTGTGCACCTTTGGCACCACACTCTGATACAATTCTTTGGTACTTAAATATCTCTTTTCTACTAGCATATGCCAATTGATAATGTTCAGTCATCTGAATTTTTTAATTATTATTTATAAGTAAAATTTATATTCTCCTACATGAATTTGCATGCTATGGGCAACTCATTTTTCCATTAAAATCAAACTTTTAATCGTCTTTAATAGGTTTCTAAATTTAAATCCTTACATTTACTATTTTTTTATGACATTTTTTTGTAAACAACCCCTATGAAAGGAGGGTTGCTATTATGTGAGCATAGGAGTGTGAGCATAGGAGTTTAGAGTACTACACACCTATGTTATAGATGTATATACTATAGAAATTGTCTATGATTATAGGATGTATACGTTATGAATACACATATTATAGGTGTTTATGATATATACACTATCTATAATGTGTGGTATCTATATTATAGGTACATATATTGTAGGCTCAATACTCACAAGCTTGCATTCTTGTGCTCACATACTAGTACCATTGCCTATGAAAGTAATAACAATCAAAGTAGAAGAATAAATTGATTTTTAAAACTTCAACTAAAATATAATTCTATATTTTTGGAAACAACATTCTTTGTATATTTACATTTGTGAATCAAAATTACAAAAGAAGTCAAAATTATCCTTATCTATATACAAAAATACCCATTAAAGTCTAGAGAAAAGATCAAATAATTAACTAAAAAATTCAAATAGATTAATACTCTAGATAGTTCAAATTTGATTAACCTCTAAAAGTCCAGACATTATTTTAGGCAACAAAGTGATTTGAAGCAACTCACTATGAACAAAAGATTTTTTTATTTTATTTTGAAAATTTCACACAATGTGTGTCCAAGGAGTAGCTTTAAGGCACAACAATTTTCACAACTTTTGACTACATGGTCAAAAAGTTATTGCATAATATGTAATTTTTAGTATTTAGTAGGCAACTTGGGTAGCCCCAAAAAACTTCTTTAAAAATTTATTTAAAAAAAAAAAAAATTTGAAATTGGTTCTTCAGATTTATGTATATGTGGAAAGTTTTGAATCATTCCATTTTGATTAATGAGATGAAAGCTACGAGGAGTTATAGTTTGCAGGTAGGTATGGATTCTCTCCATACTTGCTTGTGAAGGTGAAATATAGTTATAAAAGGTGAAATATACTTGTATACTTTGTATTGTATGATATTTGCAAAGTAAAGTCTTGTAAATCAATATCTTCCAAGATGATAGAAAACTAGCACAAGAATCAACAACAATTAAATAAATGAAAAAATTAAGATTGTGTGTACTTTGGACATATTTGTGTTCAACCGTTATGATATTTGAAAATCAAACATCTTGTCCTTAATGGATTAAGATTTAACTATATTTCATTATCTAATAACCAATTAAGATATAATATCATATTCCCTATTAATTACTGAAATCAAAATTGGTTCTCAAGAGGGTTTTTTTAGACAAGCACTATCCACCCCTCACACCTACTTTGTGTTTCAACCACCTTAGATGGTCCTTGCTTGAGCTGCTTGTGGATGGGTTCTCGTTTTATTTTTTATTTTTTATTTTATTTTTGAAACAAATGAAAATCCATTGCAAAACAAAACAAACTTGTTTTCCTTTTTCTTGCAAGCTTTTCCTTTTTCTTGCAAGCTTTTCCTTTTTCTTGCAAGCTTTTCCTTTTTCTTGCAAGCTTTTCCTTTTTCTTGCAAGCTTTTCCTTTTTCTTGCAAGCTTTTCCTTTTTCTTGCAAGCTTTTCCTTTTTCTTGCAAGCTTGTTTTCCTTTTTCTTGCAAGCTTGTTTTCCTTTCTCTTGCAAGCTTGTTTTCCTTTCTCTTGCAAGCTTGTTTTCCTTTCTCTTGCAAGCTTGCTTTCCTTTTCTTGCAGTAAAGTCTCCTTCTGTCAAAAACAAAAAACAAAAACAAAAAACAAACAAACAAAAACTGTTTCTCAAAATTTCGTAAATAAGTTAAAGTAGAAAATGAGAAAATGAGAAAAGTTGTAACGCAACTTACCACGAGTGAGTGAGTGCCGGCATGACGAAAGGCGGGCGGCGCTTGAATAACTGAGCCCACTGTAGTCTGTCCGGCCAGCGGTCCGGCCAGCCAGTGAGTGTTTCCTCACTACACTACTGTACTGTTCCCGCATGAAAAATAATACTCCATCCTTTTTCTAGGGAGTCCCCGAGGAGTCAATGCTCGGAGCGAAAATCAGTCTCTGAGATCCCGCATGAACGTGTCGCCGCCCATTCACAATGCTCCACATGAGACATAATTTCATTACCCATAAAACAGGTGGCCCATTTAAAGCATTCCTTCAAAACAGGGACAGACGGACTGACAGAGTCTGTGAACTACAGTACTGAATGGATTGAATTGAAGGTGCCGGTGCACGGCAGACGGAGGTCGATTGACTCCTCCATCGATTCCTCTAAATTTAACTTAGTTCCAAAATTCCAAAACATAATGTTGACGTAATAACTGATACACAGCTGACAGATTAGCGGAGGACCCAGGCATGATTCAAGCTTCAGTTCCCACTCATTCAGATCGATTCACAATACGACACACTCCGTCACTCCGAGAATGGGAAACGTTCAAGGAAGGTGTTCCGTTTTCCTCATGGAAAATTCATGCAGTTGACAGGGACGAATTTGTCATGGAAAGTTACGGAGTAATTTTAATTTTGTTTTAATCAGTCAGTCCGTCAGTCCGTCAGTCCCGCACACGAAGCATCTCTTGCGCCTTCAGTTCTGTGACTGTGTGTGCTATCGTGGATCGGTGTATTAAGATACCACTGCCCAGATTTCAGCTGTGGCTAGGCACCTTGGAGAAGCTCTTTGTCCACTACCATAACTTACTGTTTTTTATGAGAGTTTGAAAAGTTGGAGAGAAGACATTTGCAAGTAAGGTAACAGGTCCATAAATTGACCATTTAAGGGCTGGAACTGATTTTTGGGGAGGTGAAACTTCTTGAAATATTTTGTAGTAAATTATCCTTGAAAGACAAGTAGAATTGGCAACTAACCCAAGTTGTTTCACATGTTTTGGAGCTTTCTAGAATTAGTTATGAATTTTTGAAGTTCAAATGCTGTGGGCTCTAAAATCGCCCACCTCCTGAAATGTAAAGTATTTATACATTGCTAATACAATGAAAAAGAAACATGTACAAATAGTGTACATTTCAGGAGGTGGGCGATTTTAGAGCCTGAGCGCTTTATGGACATGTTACCTTAGAATGAAGATGTTCCAATAAGAAGTGAATTTTTCACGGTTTTTTAGAGTTTGTTGGGATTAAATTGGTGAAGCGTGGGTAGACCCAATGCAAAACGGCTTCATGTTGATGTGTCCCTTCCTCAAGTGCATTGTCAAGATGCTAAAGGGTTGCTAAGATAGTAGTGATGGGTGGGGGACTAGTACAAATGGAAGGGTTGGGTAGATGTTGGAATTGGATGATTGATGGCAATCATGCATTGGGTTGTTCTACTGTAAGGTATGAACATTGTCAATGCATTTGGCAAATTGACGAAATGTATCTAGAAGATGGGCTAAATGCATTCAACAAATGGGCTAAAACCCTGAAGGACCAAGTCAATGACCATTCATCGTACGCTAGAGATCTCATGTAGTTATATATGAAGTCAATTTTGATTGGAGGTTCACTAAATTTTGACACGAGGTGTGAACATGTATCCCTGTAGTGGGAATATTATTATTATTATTTTTTTATCAAATGCTTGGTTCAAAAGTTATGCTACCCTAAACTTTTCATGTAGCTTGTTGGCCCTATCAAGCAAGTTCAAATTTTTCTTTTAACTTCAAATGTTATAATCATTCAATCCATGCAATCAACATTTCTGAAATTTTTTCCACACATTTCCACAATAGTCTAGTACAATTTTGTACAGTTGAATTTAAATTTTATTTATTTTTCTTTTTGTTTTAGTGCCCTAAAAAGTGTCATTTTTCCACAATTTTTGCTCCAAATGTGCCTTGAACCTTTAGGGGTTAAAAGAAGTTTTAATTTGATGTGTGAGTTGATATGGAATCAAAATTGGAGAGTTCTACCTATGGAAGTGCACAAAATTTTAATATCAAAATCCAAATTTGGATATTGAATGATTCAAAACATCTGAATAAAATCATCCTTTCTTAAAATTTTTTTAGAGATAACAACAAATGATGCCCACCAGTGTTCCTAGAATTAGTTTATGGAATTTAGTCCAATATGCTACCTTCAAGACAAACAAGCATCAACTTTGACTACTTGAGAGTGATTGGTATTATAAAAAATAGAAAAGAAAGGATTTTGCAAGTTGCAAAAGGATTATTGGGAGTTACTATTACACAAAACTGACTAAAGAGATGCTAATTTCAATGTGGAGGAAGTTGCAAATTGGCTATCAAATTCTATTGATTGTTGCAGTCTTGGCTAAAATTTAATTTTTTCAAGGATTTTCTCCAATGTACATTTGACTACTGAATATTTTAAGTAGCAATGGAGCAAATTTTATCCAATTCTATGAACGCTGATGCCCACAAAAAAGAAAAATAATGCAAATGGCATGGCACATGTACATTCATTTGTTTTGCTATTGCATGTTTAACCTTTTCTTTTTTAGATTCCTCGATACAGACAACTTAGCAACCTACTTATATTGTACATAACATTTTGATGCACTTTCAATGATAGTACATTCAAGATTTAATTCCATGTCAATAAAGAATAATATTTTTTCAAGAATGGATTGTTGGTTGCATTTAGGATGCTTTGAGTACATTTAAAATTGACCCCAAAACATATATAAACTCCTTTTAGATGAAAACTTAAAACAACTAAATATTTGCAATGGTGAATTGTCCAAGATTGACAACAATTTAGAGTTGATGGTTGTTTGGATAGTAAATGGTCCAATTGGAAATGCCTACTCCACACAAGGAAGTTTTCAATTAATTTTTTTCAATCTATTTCTTGTTTGGGCAATGTTTATGATGCTAAGGATTTATTTGTCTTAGGTTTGCATTAGTAAAATAGATTTTGGATTCGTCTAGGTTACATTTGTAGCTTCTTAAACCCTTTATCTTTGAAAATTTATAACTAACTTGTTGTGTCTCCAAAATTATGCAACCACTTGTAAAAATTGAGTTAGAAAAGGGATTCAATATGTTACTTTCTCAAGAAAATGCTATGACTACCTACAAAACACTCTGCTTTGTAAATTTTATAATTATAATCCAAATGGAATGAATAAATTTTTCTAAACTAATAGACAAAATATAAAAAACGTTTTTTTCAATTCTTATTTCAAATTTTTGTGATCTTATTTATGTGTGAGATTTACTATTATGAGGTTTGTGTGGCAACTTCTCCTCCTAAGTACTGTTTAAAATAAATAAATATTCTATAAGCCAAATAATTTGTTTTCCTATTTTTTTGAAGTTTCAAAAATTGTGCCAAAAATTTAGATCACAAAAACCGCATCAAACTTTCAAGTGTCTTTCAAGGGAACACTTGGCACTTTAGGGTTAGGAAATCAATTCAAATAGAATGAATCAAAGATTTTTAAACAAGCATCAATTTATCCAATAAAATAGAATATTAAATAATTTTATAAAGTAGATTTTCTAAGATGCCCACATTGAGATGGAAATTTAAAGAATCTTATGACTTTTGCAAAATTTATTGGAATGCCATGAAACAAAGTCAAATTTGTTGAACTTGGTGATTAGAATTATTCTAAAAATCATGTGTAAAAATTAAAAAGTTTGAAGTCACTAGAGTGGGTCAAATTTGAAAAACTTGAAGCAAGCTGAAAAAGACTCTAGCAATAACTCCTAAAGGTTTTTGGTGTTTTTAGGCCCCAAATTGCTTCAAAGTACTTAAACCCAAGACAAGGCTAAAATCTTCATCCTTATTTGTTAATTAAAAAGAAAATTGTAGGATCCTTTAGTTAATTTGTTAAAGTACACATCCCTAAAATTTCAAAATAAGAAACCTTACCAATTGCAAGGTCTTATCACTTGGATTTAAAAAAGAAACATTTTGAATTCTTCCTAAATTATTAGATTTCTCCTTTCAAACATTTTAAACAAAAATGTATAGATCCTACAACTTGTTACCCTCTATAATATAAAAAACTTAAGCAAAAAATATTTCATATTCATGCTTGAAAAAAATAGTAAGTAGAAAGAGGTAGAGTATGATTTAAAATACTAAATTGTAAAGACTTTAGTTATAGAATTGGAAAATTCCAATCACAATTGTTGTAATAGTGTAATAAAAAATCTACATCCAATGATTTTATTTTATTTTCAAAAATATTGAGTTAAATAAAGGACTTCAAAGTTTATTTCAGAGTAGAGATTCCATATGTGCCTGCAAACTAAAACTCTTCATAACTTTCATCTTGTTAATCAAAATGGAATGCATGATTCAAAGCTGTCCCCACATATATAAATATAGGAAACCAAATTCAAATTTTTATTTCTTAAAAAAGTGATTTTTTCTTAGTTGTGTGGGTTGCCTACCAAACATTAAGAATTACATATTATGTAATAACTTTTGAACTATGTAGTCAAAATTTATGAAAATTATTGCGCCTTAAAGCTACTCCTCAAGCACATATTGTGTGAAAATCTCAAATAAGAAAAATAAAAATTTCATTTATAGTGAGCTACCCAAAATCACTATGTTGCCAAAAAATGCCATTTGATCCTTTTAGGGCTTAATAGATTATAGACTATATACTAGCCAAGTTCTAAACCAACTCCAATTCAAAGGCCATTACAGAAATTGCATCATGACCCTTGCATTTTCTAATTACAATGAATTTCTATAATATCCGAACTACAAAATTCCATAAAAGACATCAATCAAGGTACAAAGACAAAAAAAAGTCATCAAAGTCCCGATCAAAGTTGAGTTGTACAAAGAGTAAAGAAAAGTTACCTTAAATCCTAAAGACCACAATAATAAGTGATTTCTATATGTATTGCACAGATAGGGATTAGTGCTATTTTAGAACTAAGGCTTCAATATTCTTCATACTATTATTAATGACATCCAAGTGTTTGGAACTAATTAATTCTTGAAATTTTTGAATTTTTGAAATTCTAAAATTTAAGATTGCAAAATTATTAATGTATAAATTAGTTATAAAATTTAAATTTGTTGATTTATAAATTAATTAATTTAACAAATGTTAGTTTATAAATTAGTAAATTTGTAAGTTCTTAAATCTCATATTTTATTAAATTTTGTTATTAGAGTCTTTATGCTACTAGTGACACCCAACTAAATATTTTAATGTCCTACTTTTGGTTGAAAGTCTTGGGAACTCAAAAATCATTATTCCTAATGATGAACTTTTGGTTGGAATTGGTTTAGCCAATATTTGATGATATGTATTTCTATATTTTTTTCTTTACTTTTCATGTGGATATCAAACCCCTAAAATAATGGTCATCAATACTAGGCTTCGAAAACAAGGTGGACCTTTCGTTGTTAAGGCACTTTTGCATATGCGCCCTCATCGTGGAGATGACATGGACTATCATCTTGGGTGGGATGCAAAATGCAATGTCCTTCACATACACTATCTCAAAGAGCTTGCACAAGGAACTATTGGGCTAATGTATGACGTCAATGAATTTGTATCAAAGACCCTCGTGGACGAGTCTTGAACTCAAGAAGCAATCACCTTGTGTATAATATCTATAAGTCACAAATTACAAATTAGTAGCTGAAAATGATCAATGAAAAAACGATTCTCGATAGAAATACTAGGGTCCTGCTCTATTCTCTACGTTGACAGTGACATCTATTGAAGATTTTGATGCCCTGCATTTAGCTCAAGAGACTTTGGTGGTAGAAATTTGACACTTACATGGATGTAGCAATCTGGAAAAGTTTTCATCAAGAATGATGTAACTAGTAAATCCTATGAGTAAAAATATCAATCATATAAGACATTCCAAAATTTCAAGAAATGACAAAAATCTTGCCATCCTTGCCTGAAAAAATTTAGAAAAATTTGGACCCAAAAGAAGGCCTCCACTTCTAAGGATTGCCCCTTATGGAAACTATATGTCCATTGTGGAAAAAGGGCATTCCTATGTGGACTATGCTTGTCTATATGTGCTTGTTCTAAACTTCAATTTGTAATTCTTATATTGTTCTTACACCAAATTAGCCATTTAATATATCATTGAAAAGGTCGTGCAAATGCACTTTTGATGGTATATGCCTCATAATTCAAATAATTGAATATGCAAGAGACAGTTGAATTATGTTGGTGGAATTAAGGAAAATTTGAAGGGTTTGATCGAATCTAACCCACTCAAAAACAATAATATACAAATAACAAGAATAAGAAACTTGTAGATTAAGATCTTTAGCTTTGTAGATTATGAAGTTAATTCAAAAGGATAGAAAGTTGTCATTGAGAACATGTTAAAGTCCTTAAAGACTTAAATTTTTGGGTATAAAATGACCAATTTCATTGATCATATTGTCAATCATATAATTAAAACAAGGACAAATTATACATGAACAAGATAAATAAAGATCATTGTATATATGTTTTAAAAAAAAATAGAAAATCCCCTTGTATGTGACCAACTCAAAAGTGCTTGAAAAAACATGAGGTTCAACAACATTCTATCAATGCATTCTATTTTAGTTTGCTAGTTTTTATTGGAAATAAAAGATTGTTCAAGATTATTTTCTTATACATTTTTGAACACTTGTGAATAAACTACATGAATTGTTTTTAAAGTATTCATGCTAAATTATTGATAATAATGTATTGTGTGTTGATGTTGAAAATAGGTGTGTACATGAGTGTTCTAAAAACCACCATGTGTTGGGAATAAATAGATCCAATTGTACTCTAGGGCATCAATTTGTTCTTGCAAGGAGATCCAAACCTAGAACCTCCAATAGTTTTTTATGCTCACCTAGTTGCCTCTTCTATGCAAATCAAGCTTAGAGTTTGTCTCACCAATTCACCAAGAAGCACACAATGCCTCGCACAATGCGAAATTTTCTAGAAATTTTCTTCCAATCACCAATCTTTAATTATGAACAAACATTGAGATTGTCTATACCAACAAATTAGAAAATCACATAGTTGCTACTAGCTTGTTAGCTTACACTATAATTGATTTGGTAGTGCTTGCTATAGTCCCGAATTCATATAGACAATGGTTTTCAAGATTCACATCGAGGCACATGAGGCTATTAAATATGTAGCAGCCTTGTGAAGTTGCAATCATCATTCAGGGTTTGGAAAAATAGGATTTGGAAAATGTTCATGAAAAAAAAATTTGATTTTTCATAGTTTCTAATTTCCTCCCTCTATAGAAAAATTAGGGTATCAACTTCAATTATTTGGCAGGTGTACACAACAATCTAATTTGTCAAGAGCCACCGTAAAATCTTATTTGCAAGCACTTAGTCTATGTATCAACTCTTGTTGTCGCGATGTGGGTTGTCTACTACTTAAAGTAGACATCTTTTTGTGTTAAAAGATGTGTATAGTATTAGGAGGTCTTATTTAGTTGTTGATTGATAATTGATTGATTAGTAGTTAATGTTAGGGTTGAGGTGTTTACTTACATGCAAGGGTTGGTCCCTTGTTTCTTTCATGGTTTAGGATGGTTTAGAAATGTAGAATGCACTTAGGGTGATAAATTATACGTTTGTTGGAATTATATTATTGAAGCTAAAGAAGAATCAATGTGAAGAATTTTAGATTTGTATTTGGACCAAGTATTGTACAAAATATTGCATTAAGGCTATGTTTTGGATCTAGTTTATTAACAAAGTAATCTATTAGGATACCAAATTTTGGATTGAGATTTCATATGAAAATGAAGATATGAGGTGGAAAGTGGAGGTGTTTGGAATCCAACACAACCAAGAAGGGTATATGTGGGAGCTTCAATTTTATTGAGTTTTTGTAATTTAGTTATAAAATGTGGAGGGATATTTTCTTAACTTATCATCTATCTAGTATCAAAATTTTGTTTACAGTATACTTGTAACCTATGAATTATGCACAAAATACAACTAAAGTATAGAATCCATACTAGGTAGAAAGTCAATAGTTGAAAAATGTCCACCAATGTTGGACATTATTTTAGATTGGGATAAAATTTCATATATAAAGATTTGACTAGTTGATCTAAATTGAAACAAAGTTTCAAACCATTTGGAGAGACTTTCCATGAGTTAGGCTATGTTGAAGTTAACTATGCAAATTTTTAAGTTGTCTTGGGAAGGGTAGAAAGTTAGTAGTAAAGAAATGTCCATCAAAGTTGGACAATATCTTAGATTAAGATGAAAAATCATTTTTTGTGTTTGACTATTTGTTCTATATAGTGACAAATTTTCAAGACAATTGGAGTGATTGTCTTCATTTATGCTAAGTCAAAGCTAGCTATGCCAATCTCTATGTTATATTGGAAAGGGTTAGAAAGTCAATAGTGGGCAAATGTCTACTATAGTTGATCTACTATTTGTCAATATTTGATAAGTTGGTCTAAATTGTAATAAAACTTCAAGACATTTGAAGACAATCTCCAAGAATTATACTAGGTCAAAGTTAGCTAGGAATATTTCTAGATTAGTATGGGAATTATAAGATTGGGATTTGGATAAAAGGGAATTTGGGAATAGGATTGGATCAAGCGTTGTCACCCCTTTTTCAAGAATAAAACTTCTATGAAGAAAAGAAGTTGTGGAGTGAAAAGAGGAGCCAATAGGGAGTCATTCCCCATGAAGAAGGTTTGACATCCCTTTTGTGTCATGTAGAGAATAGAGATTGGAGAGAAGTGTTTATGTAAAATTCAAGATTGATGCAATAAATTTAACGGATTTTAGCCAATGATTTTGAGCATCGATGCAACAACATAATCAAAATCCAAATTAAAAGAATTTGAGGTGATTTGCGATAATGAAAAGGATTCATGGCGAAGGTTGTTGCAAGAAAGACTTTTTTATAGCTTTCTGCCAAAATTGGATTTAAGATCTTGATTACTAGGAGTAATTTGTAGTAGAACAATCTCAGTTGTTGATCAAAAAAATCATCAGCTAAAAGTATTGTTGCAAGTACTATGTACTACTTTTGAATATTAAAACAATTTTTATACAAAAAAAAGATGGATTGTCACAAAAATAGATACAACGAGGTATAAATTAATAATAAACAGAAAAACACTAACACAAAAACTAAAATTTGATAATTTGTGACGACTTGATGGTGATCAAATTCTACCAAAAAATGAAGTTGAAACCTATCTCCAATGTTTAGAAGTGTACGCCCAAGGGAACCCTTTTTTGCACAAATAAGGAGGACATTAATAAATATATGCTTCTCTATTGTGGGAATAGACCACAAAAATGTTAGCTTTAAATCATTAATTTTGGTACTCTGCAGTACTAAAAAACCTTAATTCTCAATGTGTGACAAATTAGAAAAATCGACTTTTAAATATAAACTCATTTTTTTTAAAGTTCTAAAAATCAAGAGATATGATTACAATCAAGTTAATTTAGCCATTTCTAATAAAAATTTAAATTCATCGAGGTCATACTTAAAAAATTATAGTAGATGACAACTCCATCACTCTAAATGTGACGCAAAATAGTACTAGTCTTTCTTGCAATTACTCGTGAGGATCCGAGTGAGAAGAATTTTTTCACAGATTTAGAGTAATGACTCTGAGCATCCATGTTGGCAACACAACTAGGATAAAAGTGATACGCATAGGGTGATAGTCAAATGAAAGATTCATATGAAAAATGTTCTTCACACCCATTCTTCACCTTTGGAGGAGAATAATTCCATTCTCAATCTTCATAGAAGAGACCCTCTGCAAACCAATGACTCTAAAGATTAAGAATGGAAAAAAGAATGTGTGAAACCCCTATTATTTAGAGAGTTAAGGGTGTAAAAAAATTATAGGCAAAGTATTCTCACAGCAAAGGCCCGTGCTATTTGTCCAACAAAGCCTCAAGTTTGTCAAAGAAGAAGACAAGCAAACTAACACAAAAGAAGCGCAAGGCCCAACCAAGTGATACACTTCTTTCAAGTCCTCCCAACATACCTTTGAAAGCAAAGAATGAACATGATTGCACCATTTTCTGCAATCTAGAGGTCTTCACATAAAAAAAGCAAACAATGCATTTTTGTCTTCTAATTTCACAATCCATCCCTCAACAATGGCACATTGCACTATAGAGAGGACTTGCAACTCTCCATAGAAGACAAATAAGATTTGATGCATAGTAGAAAACGACTCATTTCCCAACACTTAAATGCTACATTCAAGTTGTTGTATAACACCAAATTGCAAACATAGGGCTACTACTATAGAAGTAGATTGAAAAAGACACCCAATTTTCTTTAGGCTTCAATTTTGGTCATGTGACTTTGAGATTCCATTTTTTTTGTCATTGCTATAAATGGAACCTATGGTTGCAAAGTGAAACCTACATTCAATTAATTTTTCTAAAAATTAATTATTTTATTGTGACTTCAAATAAACCCAATGGTTGTGGTGGACCATATATTTGTTAGTACAAAAATGATCTGAACCTCCAAAGTCATCAATAGGAATATAGGTTAAACCAATTCCAATCTAGAGTTTTTTACTTGAATTCAAATCTATAGATATGATATATTTTTTATTATTTCATAATTTTGATATTTTTAAAATCCGTATTTGTCAAGATGAACCTTATGAGGGATTGTTCTCTTGCAAAACTATCATTTAGTTTTACTTTTCATTTTTTCAATAATATTTGCAAATTAGTATTTTTTGGGTGGGTCACCCTCTAAGGATATCTTGATAATCTATCAAGGATAAAGTTATGTCAAGGGAGAAAAAACGTTGGAGAAGTATTTTGCCATTTTAGGCCATCTTTAAACTTGGAGTAGGAGCTATTGTTGAACATCCATATTTTTTCAAATGTAGAGACCAATAATGGGCACTTTGCTTAGGAATGTTTGTGCTTAAACATAAAGTATTGGCTACTATATACTAATTGGATTGTATGCACCAAGCATGAAAGTGGATAATACCTTTGAATGAAGAATGATTGCCAAAGGCTCTTTCACAACAAACAACCTATTAAGACTATAAAATGGAAGTGCATAGTAGGTCCAATAGAATTTGTGAAGAAAAAATAACTTTGACATCAATTCTTATAGGGTGTAGAGCCCTTCTAGCACCTGAAGAGGAAACATGTGCTAGTAGGCCTATAGATGAAAAGGATAAAGATTGGAGTTGCCTTTGTTCCTTTGAGTCAATTGTGTACTAGCTCTATGAGCGGAAAATTGAGTAGCTCTATTGGATAAAGAGTTGAAAGGGTTTGATATTGATGGAGTATGAACAACGTAGGAGAGGATTGAACTATGCAAGAGAAAGGAGTTTAGAGGTGTCCATATTTGTAAGGGTTTGAATTATTATTGTGGTGTTGGGTTTGAATTATACCTCCAAGGAAATTACAAATGAACTTCAATGTTGATGGAAAGAATGAAAAATTGTGTTGAGGTATGAAAACAATTTGTGACTTTGAATATGTATGGGTATGTGTCTATGCAATGTTCTATGGTTTTTGGCATTAGGTAAGACAAACTAGATGTTGGTCTTTATGAACCATAAGCGACATCCAAGTATCTAATGCAATCCCTTTATTAATCAATACAAAAGAGTTTTTTTTAATGAATCCACCATATTTGTGGAAGAAATGTGCATCCATTTGTGAAGAAGAAATGTCATAAATTTATTATAATAAAGAAAAATAGGTGCATGTACCCCTTACTTTTAAGTGTAGAATGATAACCTTGTTTATGTGTATATTTAAAGTGAAAGTTTCTAGAAGGGAATTTATCCAATGTGGGCCAACATGATTAATTAGAATAACATGTAATTGAATCGATCCACCCTACTTCTATTAACCAAAATATTTGCATTAGAATGATGTTGGATAGGATTCAAGGTTGATGAGGTAGGGTTGAGGGTAATGACAAAAACTCGAACCCCACTCATCCAAAAGGGGGGGGAATGATTCTATATAAGAACCACATGTTTTTTTTTATGTATTTTTTGGACATCCATCTGGTTTCAACTTAACACCAATGTCAAACTTAACATCAAGATGTTTTGTTTGATGTTGTTGTTAACATAGAAACAAGTGGATGCCTCAAAATATTTGTCTAAAAAGACACAAGCTTCTTATAGTGAATTGAAAGGAAAGAATCAAAGAATAAGTTGGCTTGACCTAAAACGTCTATAAATCCACAAAGGTGATGATGGAATTAATTCTGTAATATAAAATTGTGCTGGGAACCCACGTCTTTTTCATTGGCAATCCACGATATTTGTTGGCAAGTGTCGTAAGTATCAACAATAATGTAAAAGGTCAACAAGATGCATATTTTTCATGAAAGTTAATTAAATTTTTTGCAATAGTATTTGGTGCCAAAAGCACTTGTACTATGACCAAGTCAATGGGTTGAATTCTCTTAGTGTTTAAGATTGTGAGTGGAAGGACATAACAAGTTGGATTTTGATTGAGCCAGAAGGAACCCATACTATTGATTTCTATACACATGGAAATGTTGTAGTTTATGACTAAGGTCTTTTTGGTCCCTCCTATCTTGTGATCAATTTTGACCTTGAGATTGAATTTGGGTTCTAGTTTTAAAAGTTTATTTAAATTCATTTTTTCCAAATCATTAGATGTAGGTTGACTAAAAGGTTGGTAGATTTGTACCTTGTACTTAACGAGAGTTGGATGAATGCATGGTAGGCATACCAACTTCTTTGTCCCAATGTACTAAATGGGCAATTTTCAAATTTTCAAAAATCATGAATATGGTATATATTAAAAATGAATGTTGCTATAAAATTGATTTTAGGTGGTCTTGAAATTCTAATATTATGTTACTATCATTAAAAATCTCCTAAAACAATTACTATATTCTTACAAAACACAAGATTCTTACAAAACATTGTACGTCACACTTGCAAAAGTGTGCTTCAAAATTCATTAAAAGAGGGTTTTTTTTTGATGAATTTTGAGATAAAATTATTTCATTCATTTCAAATATGAGAGAATAAGCAACCTAAAAAAATTAATTCTTTTGAATTTTTATTTTTAAAACTAAATTTTTATATATTTATAGTTTATTTTAATTGATCCTTTGCTTTAAAAATGTTTTTAGATGGAATTTTTTTGAACTTTTTTGAAAAGAATTTTAATGAATTTTTAAATCTAAATAAAAGGTGGACAATTTTTACAATGAAATTTTGGATTGAAATTGGTCAAACTAATCATTATCAAAATGGAAGATTTGAAATTCAAAATCTTTAAGATAAATCAATTTTGATGAGTTGAAATTTTATAATGTAGTTGATTTATAGTTGAAATGTTCACAAATTTCATTTCATTTTTCATTGTAGTAATGCTATATATTTCTACATTGATTTTAAAAGTTGTATTTTCAATAAATGTGCTCATTGAACTTAATGGTGTAGCTTGTTTGGAATCTTTGTTCAAGAGTTGGTTGACTATACTATACATTTGCCCAACTTTATGATTCAAATTAATCTAGTCAAGATGCAATAATGTTTGGATTCACTGTTGACTCAATCATACTTTACTATTAATGTTAGTTTTAATATTCAAAATAGTTTTAGTCAAGATGCAATAATTCTTGAGTTCATTGCTACTTCAATCACACATTGGTACCTTCAAACTCAAGAGAGGTAAATGATTAATAGTCCAATAATAAGGCCTATAAATTCATCATGGACAAAAATGAAGATGATTGATGATTGAATGAAAGTTGGTTGTTTTTCATCCAAGGTCTCATCCTAAAAATTTGTGGTATTATATAATTTAGTCTATACATAAATAATTTTTTTAGTATAGTGGACATGTAGTAAAACGCAGAGAAACGCACTCAGACAAGGATAACAAATGAATCAGATGGTTTAGGACCCGCGGGAAGCGGGTATTTGTACACGGTGGGAGTAAACCCTAAAGGATGAGAAACATCCTGTAACCCTAAAGTATCGATGGTGTCAACACCCCCTCTCAATCGAGAGTTTGGGGTTCAATGTCTGTACAGGTTGGAATCTATCTGGAGGGGCGTGCTGAGTAATGGCGCGCGTTGCGGGACGACGAGTGTGTAGTCTGCATGATTGTGTCGGCGAGGTGTCGTTGTGTGGTTTTCTTGGGTTGCTGGTGTGGATGACGTTGGTCTTCGTGGGGCGCTTGCTACGGGTTGTGGCCGATGCGATCGAGAGGTTGCTTTCTGATGAGGAGTTGGCGGTGGATTTGGGAGAGGGTGCGGTCGGGGCGGAATTGGTGGCGCGTGTGGAGAAGGGGGGAGTGTCAGGTGTCTGTGAGTGTTGTAGGCGCGAGGTTGGGTCGGAGCAGGGCTGTCGTGGTGCGGTGCGGAAGCAGCAGTATTATGCAGTGCGTCGGGGGCGAACGCCTGGGTTGTACTTCTCCTGGCTCGATTGCTCCCGTGAGGTGACGGGATTCCGAGGATCAGAGCATCGGAGCTTTGCTGTTTTGGCGGAGGCGGAGGAGTATCTGTGTCGAAGTGATGGTAGCTAGGGCGGAGAGCTTGCGGATTTTGTGGAGGTTGTAGGGCTGTAGATAGATTGAGGAGGTTGCAAAGTCCTAGGGTGTCGCGGTGCTGTGTGAATTTCACGCGGCCCAGGGGTTTTGTAAGAGCGTTCGCTGGCTGATCGGTGGTTGGAATATATGACAATGTGATTTCTCCTTCCAGAATTCGTTCTCGTATGAAGTGGTAGTGTATCTCAATGTGCTTGGAACGGGCGTGAAATACTGGATTGTGAGCAAGCTTGATTACTCCCTGGTTGTCGCAGTAGATGATAATGGTTGTGGCTGGGTTGTTGAGATTGTCTGTGCAGGTTTGAGTCGGTTGTAGTTCCTGCATGAGTCGAGTTAACCATACCACCTCTTGGGCGCCATCGCTGAGTGCTCTATATTCGGATTCGGTGGAGGATCTGGATACGGTTAATTGTTTCTTGCTTTGCCATGTAATGGGTGCGCCGGCCAGTGTGAATACGTATGCTCCCATGGAGCGCCTGGTGTCGGGACAGGAGCCCCAGTCAGCGTCGGTGTAGCCTGATATTTGTACAGGGGAGTTGGCTTTGTAGAAGATGCCGATGTCTGTCGTGCCTTGCAGGTAGCGTAGCAGTTGTTTGGCAGCGTCGAGATGTTGTTGGTGAGGCCGAGACATGTAGCTGCTCAGCCTACTAACAGCGTAAGCAATGTCCGGTCGCGTGATGGTAAGGAAAATCAGCTTTCCAATCAGACGGCCGTAGTAGTTGGGGTCAATTGCCGGGGAAGTAGTGTTTGTTGTGAGAATGTGGCCTTCGGGGAGCGGTGTGTTGGCTGGTTTGCAGGAGTCCATGCCGAATTCGTGGAGTATGGATGTTGTGTAGGCCTGTTGGTGTAGAAAAATGCCTCGCATTGTGTGTTCGAAGGTTATGCCAAGATAACGCTTAATGTGCCCTAGGTCGGTCATGTTGAATTCTTTGTGGAGGAAGGTTTTCAACCAGTCAGTTAGGGCGTTGGAGCTTCCGGTGATGAACAGGTCGTCCACGTATAGCATTAGGATGAGCGTTTCTCCGTTCTTGTGCATGTAGTACATGTTTGCGTCGGATGTGCTGCGCAGGAGCCCGATGTTGCATAGGGAGGTGTCGATGCGTTCATACCACGCGCGGGGGCTTTGCTTGAGCCCGTAGAGGGATTCGTGCAGGCGGCATACGAGATCTTCTTGGCCTGTGCTGCGAAACCCCGGAGGTTGGGACATGAAAACCTGTTCCTTGAGAAAACCATGTAAGAAGGCAGTTCTCACGTCCATGTGATGTATCGTCCATTGTTTGGCAGTAGCTAGGGCAACGACAGTTCGGATGGTTGCCCATTTGATTACAGGTGCGAAGGTTTCCTCAAAATCAATACCTGGTTTTTGTTGGAATCTACAGGCAACTAGACGAGCTTTTTTGATGGGAGGTCCACCGTTGATGCCGGGTTTCACCTTGAATATCCATTTGCAGGTAATTGCTTGTTTGTCTGTGGGTAGGGGTTCGAGAGTCCATGTCTTGTTCTTCCAAATGGAGTCCATTTCTTCTTGCATCGCGAGTCTCCAGCTGGGATCCTGGCGGGCGATCTTGAAGGTAATTTTTGTGTTGTCGAGGTCAGTCTGTGTAGGTGGAGTTACCGCTGTTGGTGGGGTAGGGGTGATGAGACAGATGTCGAAGTCGTCGAGGTTAAGGCACAGTTCGTATCCCTCGAGTCTGATGTTCTGACGGCGTCAGCGTAGAGAGCGGCGTGGTGGCGGGATGGGTGTGGGTGTATCAGTTGAGGTGGGGTTGGAGTCTTCGGGGTGGCAAAGTGGGCTGATGTCTGGGCTTGTGCTAGTGGGGTTGGAGATCTGTGTGTTGTCTACAGGTGCGTTTGGTGTGATCTCCGTGTTTGGTGTGGGTGGCGGTGGAGAAATGGTGGGAAGATTTGTTGGGTTGGTTTGTATAGGTGATGTAGGAAAATACTGTGGAGGGGGTGAGGAATGTTGGGGCTGCTTGTTTGTGGGCTGGGGTGTAAAGAATGGGGGGGGTTCTAAAGGTTCAGTAGTTTCCGGGGTTGGAAGCTGCTGTTTGCTTTCGTCGAAGCGAACATTCCTGCTGATAATGATGCGTCTAGTTTCTGGATTGTAGCACCGGTAGGCTTTGCTTGTTTCGTCATAGCCAAGGAGAATTGTTGCCACAACTTTCTGATCTAGTTTGTTCTGTTTGGTTTCTGGGATGTGACAATATGCCAAGGAGCCGATGACGCGGAGGTGTGAGACATTGGATCTAATCCCTGTGAAGGCTTCCTCGGGGGTCAATAACTTGAGGACACGAGTGGGTGAGCGGTTTTGGAGGTAAATGACTGTGTGGGCGATCTCGTCCCATAGAGTTCGTGGGATTTGGGTACCTGATACGATGCTTCGAATGCCTTCAAGCAGGGTTCGGTTCTTTCTTTCCGCAAGTCCGTTTTGATGCGGGGTATAGCCTGCAATTAGTTGTCGCTGGATGCCACGGGTGTGGCAGGATGTGGTGAAGGCGTCTGATAGATATTCCCCACCACGATCACTGCGAAGAGTGTCGATCTGCTGTTGTGGTGTTTCTACGAGGGCGTGGAAGGCTTTGAAGGAATCCAAAGTTTGTGACTTCTCAGATATGAAATAAAGCCAGGTTTTTCTTGTGTAGTCGTCGATGAAGGTCAAAATGTAGCGGCTGCCAGTGCGGGAAGGCACAGGCATGGGGCCACATAAGTCGGAGTGGATGAGTTGTAGGGGACGGGTTGTGTAGGTTGTGCGTTGCTTGGGGATCGGTGTCCTTGGTAATTTGCCCAACATGCAGGAGTTACATACGTGTTTGAGGTGAGGCAGGGGCGGGAGTCCTGCGACAAGCTGTTTTGTGGAGAGATGGTGGAGTCCCTGATAGTGGAGGTGCCCGAGGCGTTTGTGCCAAAGGTGAGTGTCTGTTGGGTTGGTTGATGAAGTGAGGGTAGTGGCTGGTCGGACCTCCAAGGCGATTGCGGCACGCAGTGTTGCTGTAGTTCGAAGATCTGCTGAGTTGTGTTAGAGGTGGTCGTGGTGAGGTGTGGGTGCGTGTCGCTGGACACGATAGAGTGTGTTAGAGGGATCACGGGTTGCGGAGAATAGGACAAGGTGTGGGTAGTCCTTGTCGTAAATTTGGCAGTGGGTGGAGTCAAAAACGACCTGGTAACCAGCATCAGTGAGTTTTCCAACAGAGAGTAGGTTTGTGCGAACACCAGGGACATAGAGAACAGGTTTGATGCTCTTTATTTCTCCAGAGGGGGTAGCAATGTGCACAGTGCCTTGGTATTCTACGGGCATAACTTGACTACCTGCAGTGCGGATGCTAGAGATGCTAGAGGTAGTGGGGCTACTGATGAGTGTAGGGTCTCTGGTGACGTGGGAAGAGGCACCTGAATCAAGAAACCAATCTAGCTCGGTTTGTGATGAGGTGAAGCAGGCCATGATTTCCATGGGTGCAGTGTTGTGTTCATCGGAGAAGGCTTCGAGGCAGGCGTAGGCTTGCGGGGGGGGAGAATCTGATTGATAAGTGTCTTCATCGGGAAGGTCTTCTTCGGTAATCTCCGTGAGGTTGACTTGTGTCTGGGTTGGAACGTGTCGGGGAGAGCCGGCAGCACGGTTGGGCGGTAAGGAGCTGAGTTTCTGTTGTAGTGTTTTGATGTTTTCTTCGATGGTGATGCGGGCACATTCCCAGGCATAGTGGCCGGGTTTGTTGCATCGGTGGCAAATCACGTGGCGTCGGTTTGAATTTTTTGTGGTAGAGTCGCGACGGGCGGGTGGTGCGGAATCGTGGCGAACGATTGGTGCTGGGCGATCGTTGCTGGAGTGGTTGCGTCCTCGTTGATGGCGACCGTGGGAATGACTGTTGTTGCGATGCGCGCGTTGTGAGTCCGTGTAATAGACCTCCTCCGATTGATCGCGGTGTAGGTCGATTTGGCGACTGTACTCTTCTTGGAGCAGAAGGCCTTCGAGTTCGGGGAAGGAAGGTGTGCGGTCTCGGTTCTTCTGGATGGACCGGAAGGTGGCCCAACTAGTGGGGAGGCTGTTCAGGGCGAGATCGACGAGGTCCTCGTCCGGGATGCCGATGCCGAGGTTGGCGAGTTGTGTGACGAGGAGGTTGATCTCCTGCAGGTGAGCGCTGATGGTCCTTCCTTCCCGAAGTTTGAGAGAGTAAAATTTCTCTTTGAGGGAGAGACGTCGGGAAGAGGATCGGATGTCGCACATTGTGCGAAGTCGATGCCAGATTTCGTAAGGGTCTGTCAACTGAATGATGGATAAGATTATGGAGTCTCTTACCAGCGAAGTGATGATGCGGCCGGCTTTGAAGCGTAGGTCGTTGTCTCGCGCGGTCCCAACAGGCGCGACGTGAGTTGAGATTGGTGGCTCAGCGTCCGGTGCGGCTCCTGTGGCGGCGGCGACGATCGTCGTAGAAGACGTGGAGGAGTCAGTCGGGGAGGGTGGACGTTGATCAGGTTCAATAAAGTGCCATAGTCCTTCCTGTAATAGAATCATTTTGACTTTGTAGGACCAAATCATGTAGTTGGATGGACCTATTAACTTCATGCTTTCAGGCACGTCTCTCATGCTAGGGTCCATAGTGTGACTGTTGAGACGCAAGAAACAAGGGGGGGGAGAAGAAACAAGAAAAAAAAGTTGATCTACTGTACTCTTCGGATTGCGGTGGGTCAGAATCAGTGGTGGGTCATCGAGTGGGCACGTCACAGCCACAGTCCCTTGCTAAAAAAAATGGAACTCTCTTGCAGAGGTAGAGTAAAAAAAAGAATTCACCTCTTGGTGTCTATACTTGAACTAGAGGATCTGTTTCAAAAAACGACTTCGCTTTGATACCATGTAGTAAAACGCAGAGAAACGCACTCAGACAAGGATAACAAATGAATCAGATGGTTTAGGACCCGCGGGAAGCGGGTATTTGTACACGGTGGGAGTAAACCCTAAAGGATGAGAAACATCCTGTAACCCTAAAGTATCGATGGTGTCAACAGGACATGCTCAAGGTGCAAAAGAATGAATTCAAATTTGAGGCTCAACTATTTGAAAATGAGAACCCAAAACCTCTTTTTGTGGTCACATGTTTTAAGTATGGGAAGGACATCATAAACATGAAGCATGAATAAATTACATCACGAGGATTTCAATCAACAATTCAACTAGACATTATTTAATAGATTCCATGTTATTTTTAACAAAGGTATAAAAATGACATAAACATGTGATAAGTATTATGCAAATAATTTATTTTTAATTCTCTACAATTGATACAATAAATAAAAACTTTGATTCTTCAAAGCTTCTTAGTTTGATATATTGTTCCTATTTACTATGCAAAACCATTGAGAATGATTGTATAAAGACAAGCTTGAGACATGGGTTGCATCTTATCAAAACCCATTGGATTACTAAAATGTCAAGGATTCCATGAACTTTTGACTAAGGAGTGCATTCACAATGAAAAACACCTAGTAAGCCACTTATTGAGAACATTTTGCTTGGTTCTTTACAAAAAAAATTCTTATATAATATTATAGAATTTTAGATGAAGAAAAAATTCTACCACGTTGATGTTAGTTGATTTTTTACTTATGTAATGATACTATGGATGATCTTCATCCAAGAGAATTTCAAGAGAAAGAGAAAGGAAGAAGGGTTGTATCTTTTTTTTTACATTGAAAAGGAAGAGGTTTTGTATTGACAAAAGATACATGTGTAGTGAATGTGAGGAAGTTTGCATCAGGGCTTTTTTTTTGGACATGTGTCCTTTGTGCTGGCTTCACTACAGAGGCTAGTTTTTGGAGGGATGAAGCCAGAGAGGTTAGATTTCTGATAGTCTAGCGAAATTTCGCCAAAAGAAAAGCCCTAGTTTGCATAGGACCTTACTCCAAAAGTGAGCAGATAAAGCCTCTCATAGCATAGTCGATCTTGTTTAAATCTGACAATGCCAATTCCAAGATCAATCAAATAGATAAAATTCACAATTGTGGGATTACGTGCATCATGGTCTTCCAAAATTTTGTTAGGCCTATGTCTAAGAGGTGGGAAAGAAAAATGCTCTTATTAGAAAGCAATGCAAGATTAAAAGGGAATTATTATACAAAAAAAAGATTGAAATGGAGGGCAAACTAAGCCCAACCAAGAGGCTCTCTTTTATTGTAGTTTTTAATGACGAGGACATTGCTATGGGCACAATTGCAATTGAACAAATAGAAAAGGTTTGGATTGAAAAAACATAATGCTTCAAGATTATGCACTGGAGTTCTTGCACAATCACTTTGAAACCTTGCTTACGACTTGCAATCTATACCTTAAATGGTTTGTTTGTTTTGTTTTGTTTTGTTTGTTTGTTTGTTATGGTAAGATCTTCAAAACTGTGTGTCTCCCAGTCGCATTCTACTCATTAGATGAGATTGGGGGGTGGGGTGGGGTGGGTGGGGTGGAGGGCCGTTTCGGGCCTGTTCCCAGCTCCGTCCCCCCCGGTCTTCTCGAACTCCGGTGTCAGTTTTTTTTTTTCAAAAAAATAAAAAAATAAAAAAAATAAAATTTTAAGTTCTTAAAATGAGAAACAAAGTTATTTTTATTTTATTTTTTTCGAAAAAACTAACCTGGCAGTCTCTCGGCCAGGTCAACGCAGGTGATTTTCGGCGATTTTCGGCGGTTTTTAGGAACTCGCAGCCCTCCACAACAGCCAAAATACATGTAATGGGAAAGCCCTCTATGAAGAGAAGAGGGGTGCATGAACTTTGTTTTATGGTGTCCTGACTCACATCAAAAAATATATTGAATGTCAAAGTTTTTATGAATTACAATATTTTACTTTTATTTTTATTTGTTTATATTGTGGCAATAGCATAGGGCATACTAGTCATTCCTACAAGTGACGTGAAATATATCCTAAAAATGAGTTATTATTTATTATATTGTGGCAATAGCATAGGACATACTAGTCATTCCTACAAGTGACGTGAAATATATCCTAAAAATGAGTTATTATTTATTATATTGTGGCAATAGCATAGGACATACTAGTCATTCCTACAAGTGACATGAAATATCTTGAGAATGAGTAACCAAACCAAACAACCATCATCTACTTTGACCATGTTGGATTCCAAGTGGACTTTTTATTGATGGTTGAAAATGGTGTGGGCATTTGACCCAAGTGTAAAGCCAACTTGGATAAATAGCCAATCACTACGTTAAAATTTCAGTAGGAGGGTCCCCCTTACTGAACCTGAAAAACTCCAGAAGGCTGTCACAGTTGCTGCAAAAGAGTTTCCTGAAGAGGCCCAGGCACGACAGATCCACTTCAACCCGTTCACACTGGCTCCCTTCGTGCTCTGACTGGTTCCATGGTTTTAACTTATTATTATTAATAAAACCCGTCCGTCGACCCGTGCAGTCAAGAACGGGGTACACCAGCTGGGGATCGGGACCGTGGGCACGGTCAAAGGCCCTCAGTAGGCCGCGGTCATAGGGTCCGGTGGTCGGACCCAAGACGCTGGCAGGGGATAGGCCTTGACCCTGGCTGGCCCCCTGCGGGTGTGCTCGCCTTGCCTTGCTGCTCCCCGAGGGTTCCGTCGCTCGCTCGCTCGCTGCCGCAGCACCATTCCGCCCTCGTCTTTCGCCACCCTCGCGCGCGCTTGCAGCTCTCCGTGGCCAGCTTGGCCTCGGGCGTATTCGGTTGGCCATCTTTCGCGCCTCGAGCCTTCAATTTTGGGTAGCGGTGGAATGCGCTCGAGCCAACCCTAGGGAGGGCTCGTACGACGATGTTGTGGTTGCTCTCCGATGAGGGGAGCGTGTTTTGGAGCGAGTTGACGGCGTGGTGTGGATGGTGACTGCGGAGTCTGGACGCGAGCAGATCCGTTTCGAGTTTGGTAGTGGTGTGGGGAACTGCTTTGAAATTGAGGGAAAGTTTGGTCGTGGGTTCCGCGTTTTATGGTGTTTGAGGGGGAAGAAGACGAAGCATATCTGTGAAGAAGAGGAAGTCTAAAGATCCGGATCTTCGGGAAGGGTAAGGATGTCGCGTGGCGTGGACGGTGGAGTTGTGACCATGGCCGGGGAGTTATTGCGGAGGACGTTGGGGACAAGAGATTGAGGGGCTTAGTTTGATTTGGTTTGTAAATAGTGGTGCAAGAGAGCGGTGGATAGTTTTGAATAGAGACCGGGGCGTGACTGTAAGACAGACGGATATTTGTGCCGATTGTTATTGTAGGGGATGAACCTTTAAGGGCGGTTTTGTGATTGTGCCGAATGCAGCGGAAGGAGTTGCCGATGCCTGCAATGAGGTATGGATGGTGTCCGACGAGTGTTTGACGGTGCGGGGTCTACGTGGATGGCTTAAGGTGTGGTTGATGCTGGTGAAGAGAGCGTTGGAGGGTATTTGGTGTGAGGTGAGCGGTGTTAGGTTGTGCAGCAGGTGGAGTATGTCTGGTGGTCAGAGGTCGTCTTCCAAGATGCCGCTTAAGAGCTTGATACGAGAATTTCAGGAGATGAAGGGCGGGATAGGGAGTATTTCCCGGCGAAGCTTCGAGCTGAAGTTCCCACACCACCACAGGGGGAGGTCCAGCGGGATGGTTCTGGACGAGTCGCAGTTGCGACCGGAACCACCGGTGGAGCAGAGCTGCTGGGCCAACATGCCACCGGAGCTCCTGCGGGACGTGATACAGAGAGTGGAGGCTAGTGAGAGTGCGTGGCCGAGCCGGAAGCATGTCGTGGCTTGCGCAGCCGTGTGCAGCTCGTGGAGGGAGATAACCAAGGAGCTCGTCCGGACGCCGGAACAGTCGGGCCGGTTGACATTTCCGATCGCTTTGAAGCAGGTAGGGTTTGATGTGAGGGGAATGTGGTTGGATCGTTCAAATGGAAAAGCTTGAAGTTACGATTAAGCTAGGATATTGGAATACCGACTGATGCACGATTAGAAGTCGTTAAGGTGATCCATTTGCGTTTCTGCAGATGTGTTTTTCTTCGTGTGTGGTATATAAAATGAAGGGAAAGATATTGAGAGTGTTGTCGTAGTTCTGTTCTTCTCAAACTTGGCCGTCGGTAGAAGATGCTCCTTATATCAGTATTGTTATTTCGCTATTAAAGACAATATTGGTAGTGTGCATGAAGAGGTTCGAATTGAGCACGGTCGGTATGAATATATGTACCGACTGATACTCGAGTGAAAAAGGTTCAAGGAGAGCAAGGGTATCCTTTTGGATTCTATAGATGTGGTTTCCCTGGTTTGCACTCCGGTCGCTGGTTCTTCGTGCATCACTTGTGG
Organism: Rhytidiadelphus loreus; assembly: GCA_947034895.1. NCBI lineage: Eukaryota > Viridiplantae > Streptophyta > Bryopsida > Hypnales > Hylocomiaceae > Rhytidiadelphus > Rhytidiadelphus loreus. The sequence continues at coordinate 45,402,523 of OX344761.1, read as the reverse complement.
AAAGAATGAACGAGATTTGGGGCTGTGGAAGGCGAGCTGGATTGAAGGTGGTCTCAGTATCAGTTTGTTTTGCCGTTCTATCATCAAGGGCAATAGTGATAGTGTGCATGGATGGCTATGAAATGAGCACGTTTGGTATTTATTGCATTCACTGACCCTGCCGTTTTTTCTGTTTGCAGCCTGGACCTCGTGAGAACACCGTGCAATGCTTCATAAAGCGGGACAGGACTACCTCAACATACCAACTCTTTTTAGGTCTTCCTCCCAGTGAGTTCCTGTCAAATCATTACCTGATCTGATCAAATTGTCTACACGTAGCAGAAATTCTTTGGTTTGACCTTTAATTGCTTTTACTGTATAAGATTGAATCATTATTTACAAAATTGCGTGGATTGATATGCATGCTTTTATGATGGATATACAGTTTGCATTTTTGCACAGTGTTGGGCAAGCAAATTTTTCTATATTCCAAACCATGTTTAGGTCGCTTATTGTGTTGAATGCATGGATTGACACAGCTTCGGTGGAGAACGGCAAGTTCCTTTTAGCTGCAAGGAAGTTTCGTCGGGCAACCAGTACCGATTACATAATCTCTATCAACTCTGAAGACATGTCAAGAGGAAGTACTACATATGTTGGAAAACTGAGGTATTCACAATCATTAAATTTTATTTTTCTTTCCCAGAACATTTGAAACTTCTGGTCGGAATCTGATGCGGATCTTGTAGTTGTCTATTAACGCATTTACATTCGTTATATTTTTTCTAACAGTATCGGTTTGCATTGATCTTCTCCTTTAGGTCAAATTTCTTGGGTACGAAATTCACTATCTACGACAGTCAGCCTCCTCACAATGGAGTGTTGGCATCTAACCGTGGCACTCGACGCATCGGATCCAAGCAGCTGTCATCTCGTGTACATTCTGGAAGCTACAACGTAGCACACATAGCGTACGAGTTGAATGTCCTGGGTACGCGAGGCCCCAGACGCATGCAATGCACGCTCCACACAATACCCGCGTCTGCAATGGAGTTGGGAGGCAGTGCTCCCACTCCCACCGAGTTTACAGCGAGCACTCTGGAGGACACACACATTCCTTACTCAAGTGTATTGTCGTCCCCTCGATCAAAAGCGGCTGTAGTTGACAGCAGCACTTTGGAAGGCGAGTTTGTCTCGGGTCTTCTGAGCAAGGACGAGCCTCTGGTACTGAAGAACAAAGCTCCACGATGGCACGAACAGCTGCAGTGCTGGTGTCTAAACTTCCGAGGCCGGGTAACGGTGGCATCCGTCAAGAACTTTCAGCTAGTGGCATCAACGGAGGCTCCACCGACGACCACGCAAAGCGACCACGACAAAGTTCTGTTGCAGTTTGGAAAGATTGGGAAGGATATGTTTACAATGGACTACCGGTACCCTCTTTCCGCTTTCCAGGCATTTGCGATCTGTTTGAGCAGCTTCGATACCAAGTTGGCTTGTGAGTAGTAGGTTGTACAGCCTTTGTTCTCCTCAAATCTCGTCCATCATAGTTCAATCGCCATACTCAGCTTGCTCAAACGGAAGAGTGGTGGACGCTTTTCGGGCAGGTCTTGGTTTGGATTTGGGGGGACCTTCAAAGTATCTAGTAGGCAGGGTTTGACTGCTTGGTTGAATTCGTCAAGGGCGGTTCACATCTTTCTATGCAGTCTCCAACCCTCGTCTCAACGCAGGCAGATTCCTGTAGCATTGGCAGTAGTCGTCATCTGAATGATAAAAAGCATAGGCGGGTCCTTGACTTACTTTGGGTTTGTTAGGGTTACTCATTTGCTGAATAGCTTTAGCCACAGCTTGCTGTTCTGAGCTCTTCAAGACTGTAAATACGTCTAATCCTTGTGTTTTTCTTCTAGTATCTGTTTCTTTCCATTTATCTGCCTTGGTGCGTCAGGCTGTCTCTTTGAATTTGTTATTGTCGCTGCTTTGGGATTTGTTAGTTGCTAGGATCGGATATCCAGTTGTGTGTTTGCTATTTACCGGTATCATAGCGGTGACGAGGGTTTACGGTTGAAGAGATTGAAGATTCTGCTGCAGCAGCAGTTTTGTTTGATTGAAACTGGAGCTGTACTGGATGGTTAGGCTGTAGAGTTTTTTAGTAACTAAAATCTTTGGTGAGCGGCTTATTGTAATGTGTCAAAAGGAGATGCTCTTAATGTGAGCAGTGTTGAAATGAAATCTTGCTTATCGTTTTCTCTTGGTCCAAACGTCCAAACCGATGAATGCTTAGGGATGTGGGAGACTGAATTTAATTGGAGAGTTTCAATATTTGTGTGGACGGGTTCCCGTCTTCAAAATAAGTAGAATTGTATCCACCTTCAGTGGCAGAATAGTATTTAACTTCATCTTGGCTCGGCTCGTTCGATTTAAGCTTTTCAAACTTCGATGTACTGAAGTAAGGTTACTAAGTGTAATAGTGGCCATGGGGATATATGGGGGTGCATCAGTTGGAAGGTATGTGTATTTATGTTCTATAAATTGATTTAACAAATCACTTGGTTTAGAGGATGCTTCTGATTTGAAGTGGGAGTTAAATTAAGTGAGTGAATTCTTCAACTTAAGTTATTACTTTTGAACCAAGGATGGAAAGCAAAATGTAGAAAACTGATGGTCCATTTGAAGGCAACTGCATCTTCTAAGTCATCTGCCTTGTATGTGTTGTAGATAGGCTCCATGCAAATTATGGAGCTTCCATGTATAATTGACAATTCCAGTGAGCAATGATGTGCTTGCTAATTGCTCCCTAATTTGCAACTAGAAAAACAATGAACCCTTCAGTTTTCTGACTACTGTATTGACTACCTGGTTTGCCTTGTGGAGAAAAACACCATGTTGGCACTGAGGCCAATGCATAGGCAGTTGGAAGGCTTGCAACTGGAGGAGAGCATGTGTTGCCGTGCAACAAATATGGCTATACTGTCATCATTGGTTGTTATGGCCCAATAGTTCCCAATCATGCATAGATCAGAAGAAGGCTCATTGAAGACGACGACGAGCTTTCTAATGTGACGAGGGTTCAAAGTGTTGAATTACTTTAGGTAAATTTCAAGTCGAAATTTCAGTTTCATGTAGAATATGGAAACTTCTGCCAATTTCACGTTGAATTTTTGTTTAATGACTAGAATTCGCAACATTGTAGTGTTTTGGGAGGATTTCAAAATGTGAGGAGATTCAAGATGGAGAGAGCTTCCAAGTTCAATGAATCAATTTGTAGATCAAAATTTATTTGAAATAACTTCAATATAATTTTATGATGAAATTTTATGACGAAATTTCATGCACAAGCCAATTCTTCAGTTGTGCAACATCACAAAGTCAAATTCTAAGTCTAAATTTTCATGGTTTGGCACTTTAGTTTTATAACACCGCAATATTTCTAGAGGATTTTGAAATGTGAAGATTGGAAGAAGGATATAGCTTGTAAGTGCAACAATTCAATTAGTAGATTATATTTTATGTAGTATAACTCCAATTGAAGTCTATGTTTGAAATTCAAGTTTTGGCTATTTCACTAGATTTGGGCATTTTTGGAGAGTGTGATGATTCTTCTACAAGATAAGATAGCTTCCAAGTGTGAAGAATCAATGCAAAGATAAAATTTCAAATATAATTACTTCAATCAAAGTTATGTTTATATTTTCAATGATCCTATTTAGCTTATTTTTTCTTTGTTTCATTTTAGGATTTTATAGTTTGTTCCATTTTGTAAGTTTTTGAGTGAAAATGAGACTATCATTATTTATGTTGAAGGAGATGCAAATGGAAAATTTGTCTCCACTAGGTTCAAGGTTAATTCTTGGATAACCTTGATGCTTGGAAGACAAGGTGGACACACATAAGAAGCAAAGAAGCCTCTTGGAGGTAGTAACGATAGTTTATGCAAAGGTGGGTGAACCAATTCAACAAGGGTGTAGTCACAAACAACTATTAAGGGAGAGATTTTTTCAATACATTCTATTATCTAAGGGTTGGAAATGCACGATATAGACATCTTAAGTCAATCCCTTTGCCAAATTTTTGTGAGTCACTGTGACGTCTTCCGGATATGGCAACTAGTGAAGCATTTAGAGTAAAGATGAGAAACCTACCACTAGAAGCAAGCAAACTCACCTACAATGGTTCATACCTATTGTAGTAATGATTGATCTACATACATGTGCAAAGACTATGCACAAATCTAAAACTTGTTTTGTTTTCAAAAATGTGACAAATGAATTGATGTCCTCCATTATGCACATCGGTTGGGATACTAAAGTTACATCAAGAGCTGATACATTTAAATGTGATGTAGTCTAGACTACAATTGTATTTAGATACTACATTAGTGGACCAATATTATACTCAAAATTTTAGTATAATCAATATTCTCTTACTTGGAAACCAATGGCAAACCATTGATCAAGTGGGGTTGATTGATGTTGTATTCATTGCTTGTGAATACGGAAATTGGGAAGGTCAAATTGAAGTGGGTAGAAATTGTCTACTTTCAAATGTGTGCATGGAGATTGTCATCACTTTAGGTTTGGATTGTCCAAGTAATTTCAATTTGTGGATTGTAGAAGGTGACTATGTTCAAAAGGTATACAAATGACTAACTTTATGTGCATGTTATTAAACATTGAAGCAAATTTTACATGCATATCATTTATTTAAACAATGAAGAAAATTGTTTCTAATTCTAATATGATGTTTTGTTTTTTGATAGTATAGCTGAATAGAAAAAAGAAGGGACATAGACTACATGGGATGTCTTGTCACTGAAAAGACTAAGAGTGGTACAAATAGAATGAGACAAGTGAGAGCAACCATCTCCTTGTTTTGTATTTGGTTCAAACATTGGATATACAATTTTCTTGTATCTCATTCTATTTCTCTTGCCCATTTGTAACAATGCTTTTGTTTATGTGATCTCTTGGCCTTATTTATATGTCCAAGATTTTCAAAGCATTTACTATAATGATTACCTTGAAATCTGATCAAAGCATTCAATATAATAATGTATTGGTTTCTCATGATTTCTCCACTAGCTTTCTCTCTATTCAAGTCTTGTCTAGTATCATGTATTGCATGGTTACAAGCACCTACTTTCATTACTTCATTGTAGCATCAAATTGGTCTTCTATTAGCAAAGTCATTTAGGTTTGTTGCGAGACCTTCAAACTTGTTCAAGGTTATAAGGTTGTCAGAATTGTAGGGTCTTCATTTTGTACCCATTGTGATCCTTCTTGATGGCAAGTTGATCGCCATACCATATGTTGGGCAGCAACACTAGAATTTATAGTACGCTCTCGTCTTGCTTGTATAATTGCAACATCCATTAGACCATTGAAGTCATCAATGTTTTATGAATTTTTATTCCTAAATTGGTGTTGAACAATTTGTATCAATGCTTGTAGAGTTGTAGTAATGGGCTCTTAATGACTTATCTTCTATGATATGTGGCTTTAATTGCATAGTGGCTTTTTTCCATGCTTTGGGAAACCAAACTATTAGTAAACTATACTTATTGACAAACTAGGGTGCATGTCATATGAGTACATACTACTTCAAATTACAAAAGTAAATTTTAGTATTATCTTCTTAGTGACTGATCTTTTGAAGCTAATTACAATACTAATACTAAAGTTGATTGGTCATTGATACTAAAGTTGATCAATGTTGAATATATTAGACACTACATTCCATTAAAGTATTGCCAAAGTTGTAAGACTTATGTGATTTCAATGTCAAAGTGGGCAACTAAAAATATATATTTTTATAAAATTAAAAAATTTCATTTGATTGGATTGACTGATACCTACACCAAAAGAATTATACCATCCAATGAGATAAAATTTATGACTTTTATTTTATGGGCAATGAAGGGAAAAAAAACATAGTTTTATTTTCCAAGTTGTTTGTTGAACTCAATGAGGAGAATTTTCAAATAAATAAAAAGTAAAAATATGTGTTGATAATTTTTACCATTGGGATTGATAAAATTTCAATTTCATTTCAAAGTTATTAGTAATTTAGGTTACTCTTTTGTCACATACTACCTTCCATTTAGTATTTTGTTTTAAGATGAATATGAGATTATTTGTTGTTAAATTTTTTTTAATGTATTTTCAACCCAATTTCCAATATGCAGACTAAAATGCACAAGTAATGGGACACACATGTTTTTATCTAAAAATATTGAAAGACAAAACTTCACCTTTGGAAAGGCCTAGAAAATTTTAGTTTTTGTAATTTTGGCATTATAATCTTGCAATCAATAGGGGTTTGTACTAAAATTTTGGAAGATATACTCAAACAAGTTAACAAAAAGATCATGTGATTGAATTCATAGTAGAATACAAAATAATGAAGATTTTAGCCTTGCTTCTCCAAAGAGTCTTTTGAAGCTTATTTTGGCCTCTAAACATCGAAGAGCTTTAGGGGTTAAAGGATTAAGTCCCCAAAATAGAACAATTATTTGAACATACTCATTTTGGAACCCACATGAAGGATTCGAGCTATGTTGTCGGCAACATAAGCTTTCAAAATTTTACCTTGTTTAGTGACCCTTGTGAAGGCCATTGCATCACATTGCACTTCCTCCACTTGAGACGTTTGTAAAGCGCTTCTCCTCAACTTCGGGGCCCATGGCGATGGCCCTTTGTCAATGTCACTCAACAAGTTAAACTCAGAAAGCATACGTCGAGGACTGCACCACTCGATCCATTCATCCGAGATCCATGAATGAATTGCCAAGATGTTACGTTTTGGGGACCTAACTCTTCAACAAAGGAGCAGTTTTTGCAAACAATCCAAAAATATCCAAAATACCCTCAAAGAATAATAAGTTTACATTAATAAGCATAAGTATAGCACAATTGGAAACGCACTTATGCTTTGAATCACAAACGAACGTCTACAACCACATACCATAAATTACTCAGCTAATATGTTTTGAAAATCCTAAACAGGAGAACTATCTAGAAACGCACAATGGGTACATTGATAAAGCAGAGTAATAATGTCCGCTGACGATTACAAAGATGAAGGCTTCCCAAATACAGTTCGAGGAGGTTCCACACGACTTGATGGTGCATAAATGTCATAGCGCCGGTGCTGCAGAAAACCCACAAAACCCATAAGAGTCCGTACATTTCAGTCTTGACTACTACATGATGGTGATGCTTGGTGGAGAGCTTTCATCAATTACAAAAGCATACAGCTTCAGTCTTCGTTTTTCCCTCGACCTGGTACTGAACAGGATGAGACTGTCACATCCAAATTACAAGTTAACCAAATTCTGGTTAAGAAGGTGGACAAGCGATGTACAACGAGGCATTGCTCCCTCTGCATTGCAAGCCTTATAGAATAGTTAATGACTATTTTGTTACGTTTGAGCTAATTACTTGATTCACCTGTTCAATTGGCATGCGAAGCCTAACGTTGTGTAATACCGAATGATCGATATCTGCAATTGCTAAGCCAGTCTGCAAATTGTCTGCAAACATAAAGGAAAGGAAAAGTCAGACACTTCCAGAACACATGATTTTGAATCGACAATGATGACTTGGAGTAAATAATGACCGAGTACTTCATTACCTCGGTAATTAATCATTTCCTTTGTTATCACAAAACGGTGCATTGAATCCTCGAGTTGAGGCTTCAACATCGCTGCATTTGACTAGAAGACATGACGTGGAGCACAATATAAGGATGTGGAAAAGATAGCATATTGGAAGAGTTTATTCACTAGAAGAGTGGTGTACCAGGTAACCGTGCAATGACTTTGCCCCATGGGTCAACTATAATAGCATCTCCATAACTTTCTCTTTTCTCATTGTGCTTCCCAGTCTGAGCTGCAGCTAAAACCTGCAGGCAAACATGCAGTGGGTATAAAAACAGGTCAAGACATCCTGTCAACCGAGCAGTGATGAAATAGGCAAGTTGAAACTTAAGGTGCACAGACTGCTATTCGTTTGCCTTCATGAAACAGAACCGAATGGAAAGAGGAGGAAGCGGTCATACATAGCATTGCGTCTCAACAGCGCGAGCTCGAAGAAGCAGCTCCCAATGAGCCTCTCCTGTAGTCTTTGTGAATGCTGATGGTACCAACAGAACCTAAAAATATCACAAGTCAGTTTCAATAGAGGCATACCAGTTAGAAGCTCCATGGCTTGTGAAGGGAAGAGTGCAATTGTTATAAAAAGCGTTAAAAAGACGGCTTTAGAACTGACTAACCTCGCAGTTCTCTGTGAACCTAAGGCGTTGATAGAGCTCTGGGAAGCGAAGATCATAGCACACAGTCAGACCCAGACGCCCTGCTGGACTATCAGCCGCAACTACCTCCGTACCTGACAAAGCAAAGACCCTACATTTATGTTACTGGCGGTTTTCTCTATATGGAGATAATAGACAATGCAGACGACAATACGACTCCATGACGATTATGGACAGTCTAGCACCATGAGTTTCCACCGACTTACACACAAGGAAAAGCGCATTTAAAATTTTGCCCAAGCAACACTCAAATCAACTGAAGTTTCCACAGTGTTCAGACACCGATCACAACAGGCAGTGCAAGTGCCTCGAGATCATACCAGGTTCTGTGGTATTACTCTCTTGCAATACTGGACCTCCAGGCACATCCACGTCAAATCTGGCACAAAAAGATGCATCTTTTGTCAGGCCTATACTGGAAACATATCTTATCCAAAGCACTTGATGGGAAGTAGCCAGAAAGCCAGCCATGTGGGCCACTGGGAGAATTATCAGTGCGCTCAAACAAAGCAACAGTCTGACAACCACGCGATTGAGTATGACATGGGATCAGACAGATTATAAGCACGACTTAGGAATAAAATTGAGAGAACAAATACATCGACTTACGTACTTGAATTCTGCACAGAATGCAGAAATCGAGTTAAGAGCACATTAACAATTTCATGAAATATCAAATCATTTCTAAGACAGTACGATGATATTCTAAGGAAGCTCAGAGTCGCCTTTCAAAAACAATCAATTCAATACAAATGTATTTGGTCCATGATAAGTAGATATACAGTAAGTAGGGGAGAGCATGTACAGATGGATTTTTCGGTAGGCACTGCAGATATTGCCCATATCATCAAGAAGCACATGAGTGTTGTAGTGGTGATTGTTATCTGGTCCCTTCTCTTGGAAGCCACCAAGTGCAAGCCATAGCCCTGCCTCCCTGTCCCAGCATCTCTGTTAGATCACAACTGTGTTCATACCATCTTCTATTGCATAATTACGGTGAAAACTACTAATCTGCAGGTAATCGATGATTAGAAATTTGTGGTCTACTTTAACCAGAGGAGATCGTATTCAGAAAACAAGGTGTTTTTTATAACTAGACTTAAGAAAAAGTCGCCATTGGTACAATTTACATAAACTTCCCTAAGAAAAGCAAGAGAATCCTCTTTTGCGAAGAAAAAATCGCGGATGCTTGTTAAGGTCTGAGAAATTTCCTGAGGATTTCCAAAAACGAGGAAGCTGCAGCCAACATTGTGTCCTTTTGAAACCCCAAAACAGCCACAATACTCAATCTGATTACATGTCTAAATAATTCATTCAGCAGATGACACTTCTTTGAGAAAAGACAAATATTATATACCCCTGAACGAGACACATCAAAGTTCGCCAAGACTAGGAACATGCCTTGCGAGACTCTGGTAGCGTTTGATAATCGGCCCTGTCACAGGCTCAGCAATTTTCAAAGATTCGCCCTGCTTGGCCCCAATGAACGAGAAGCACTCCGGAAGGGACAACAACCTGACGCCAGCTTCCGCTGCTTCCTGAATTACGATTGGAAAGGAAAGAGAGTCGTGAGAAGTTATTCCCCAACAAAATCCAGACTCTACCACCGCATGGTGAGAAAGACAAGGTCAAATAGTAAGAAAAGGATGAACTCTTCTCCTTTGATTGGAAATGAATTCCCCTGCAAGTGCCTGGAAATTCTCGCAAAATCAACCATTCACGTTAATCACAGCAATACAATCACCTCCAATCGAATACTAACCAACCAAGTCTTCGCAATTTGTAAAGAACCTATTTGGAGTATTGTGAATCCTTTCCGCGGCAAGCCATATCGGGAATGTAGACAGCGAATGCAGTCCAGATAACTCCACAGTCTAGCCTAAGATGAACCTCACAACCTCAGAATCTCAAAGATGAAAATACAAGAACAAAATAACGAGTCAAAAAAGAAGTGGTCATACGACACAAGAAGCATGAAAAATCTGCCTAAATCTGCCTAAATCTGCCACAATGAGACACGCAAAACCCGTGCAAAAAATCTACACAAAAAAAACTTCAACTCCATTAGTGATACAGGAAAACGGAATATTCTCGTTCTCAATTTTTCCAATTGCATTTCTGCTCATAAGCTCTAGGAACACATACAAGGATTGAAAAACGTTCATAAAGGTTCAAATTACAACGAACTAGAAATCCGAGAACGAGAACATTCGGTTGTAATTCGCATTCCATGTTCTCACTTCAACCCTTCCTCCACCTGGCTGCTGATGCACTTCCCCTTCACCAAGGACAATCCATTCGCTATCTCCTCTCGACCGAATTCAAACCTTTCATAATCCTACTCAATCCATCGCATGGATTCTCACATTTTCTCAATAGCATTTTTAATCGCTTTAGACTAAGCTTTTCTTCAATTCTGTTTCTAAACAACTTTGTTCTTAAGCTGTAAGTCCACATAGTTAAGAATCTTTCAAAAACAACCAAATTATTGGAGAAAGACACTGATCCGTTTCATTCTGTTTTCCGGCAACACTGAGCTCCATGTTTCTCTCCTTCCTCCTCTGACTGCTAAAGCATTTCCACTTCAAGAACGACAATCCATTGGCTATCTCTTCTCGACCGAATTCAAACCTTTCAAAAACACACTCAATCCATTGCATGGATGCTTATTTTCACATTTTTTCAGTAGCGATTTTAATTGCCTTAGACTGTGATTTCTTCAGTCCTGTTTTAAAAACTTTGTCCTTAAGCTGTAAGTACACATACAATAATAAAAAACGTTCAAAAACGTTCAAAAGCGTTCAAAAGCGTTCAAATTAATAAATTGGAGAACGAGAATAATCCGTTTCATTCTGATTTCTGGCAACACTGAGCTCCATGTTTCTCTCCTTCCTCCTCTGACAGATAAAGCACTTCCACTTCACGATCGATAATCCATTCGCTAATGCACTTGACCGAATTCAAATCTTTCAAAAACCTACTCAATCCGTAGCATGAGAATTGAGAGATTGTGCGAGATAATGCAAACCTGGACCAGGCGAGCACATGTGACGAAATTGGCTTCGACGTTGCCGACGGCGGTCATCTGCGCTACCGCCACCTTCACGACGCGCGAGGGCGCCGCGGCCATGGCTCCGGTGGCCATATCCAGCCTTTTACTAACGATACGATCACACACTAAGCGATTTTCGCATTCGACTATTGACTGATGTTCGCACTTGGCTTGAGTATGCTAATTCACATCTGTATCAATTGGTAACCCCTTCAGTAGGCTTAGTGCGGATTCGAAAATAAGAGGAAATCGGCCACTGCCGTGGAATGAGTGCGTAAGTTAACTTACATCACATTGAAATGAGTGATGCGAATGCGCGGTGTATCCAAGTCACCTCTCACGTTCGGCCAAAGCTTGTGACTCTGTGCAGTTAACTCTTAACTCTTTAAGGGCTACTGAAGTAAATGTTCAAATTTCCAACAACGGACGAACGTAAACACATCCTAAGCACGCAGAAATAGGTTTCTTCACTCAACCATTGATTTTAATGAAGATTCTTGTGTTAGTTCTTTAACATTTCTTCAGTATAGATTCTGAAGACATTGCTTTGCAAATATTTTATAATTCAAAAAATTCTAGTAGGTATGGTTCCAAAGAGTAACTTTTTTAGTTAAAAAAAAAATGACCCTTTAAGAACAACTTGAATAAAAAAGTAAAATAAAAATCTTCAAAAATTACTATGATTAGAAAAAAATTCTTGTGCAAATCACAAATATTCTATCTACAATCAATTATGGAAGGAGTTTTCATTTTTTGGTTTCAAATTTTATTGAAAAATATTGGTTTGTGAACTATTTGATTTAACTGTGTGGATATTATCTATAGATCATATTTTACAATTATTGTTTGAGAGTCATTGTTAAATTATTATTCTAAATTGCATTTTATAACACATTTTCATAGTTTAAAAAATTTGGACTACCACTTGGTCTTTAAAGGGGTAAAGGTTTGGAAAACCCAATTTTGGTGACAACATGGGTTTTTTTGTATTTAATATAGAAGGTGAATGAATTTAGGTATAGATTAGTAACCAAATTTTGTGCTCATGCTAAATCAAATCCAATGATATATAGCACTCTCAATTTGAATCATTATTGCACCTTCTATTTGTATAAGAAGCTTCAAAACAATCAAATATTCTACTTGTATGATTCTATGTTTGATCATGATAAGGTCTAGATTTCAATGCTTAAAGGTATGTGGAAACAATATATATGGTACTACATAGACTCTAGAATATTATATATATAATAAAATATGATAATATATACACCATTGGATCAATAATTCAATATTGTTGGATTGGATTAGATTCTTTTATTTAATTAAATGTCATACTATGATCCAAACCTTATTATATTCAAATACGATACCATGCAAGTAGTGTACATGACCATTTGAATGTTCACAAACATGCGGAAGGTGCAAGAACGATTCAAATTAAGACTATAATGTGTCATTGGATCATGTTCATTAGAAGATCTTTCAAGGCAAAAGAAGACTACAAGTTCCCAAAAGTTCTCGGATTATGGAGAACATTGGAAACTTTGCTATAGCAACGATCTAACGTGGTTGTGATTATGCCATGTCAGATAATATTAATTAAATAATTTGTTATTTTTTTTCTATATAAATATTTTGATTGGGGACAGCCCTAAAATGGCCCTTCCATGCCTTCAAATCCTGTCTAATAATATTTCAATTTATGCCCCTTCTATGCCAAATATACAAAAAAGAATGTTGTGTCCAAAATTGGGCTTTAAAGACCTCTAAGGGTTGAAATGTCATCTAAATGAAAGATACTAATTGTTGAATAATAAATAAAATGGTGTATCTTTTGCAATATTTGGGTACATAATTTGCATCCTAGGAGTCAAATATGATACTATGTATTCTATTTTTCAGATACATTTAAAGGTGAAAAAACATGTTAAACCTAGGGAGGTCAATGATTAACCTCTAAATGCTTGAGCTTACAAAACTTATAAAGAGTAATTGAAACTCCTCCAACATTTATTTACAAAGTGCATTCTTTTTTATTCATTGATTATTATATTATATGATTTTTTTTTGAAGTTTTGTTAATGAATATTAATTGGATGAAGAACATTTTTCACAACATTTTTCATCCAACTATTAGATGTTTGAGCACTTGAATGGGCGTGAACATTTCATATACCTACTAATTTTTTCCAAATGAATAAATTGATCTTACCCTAAATTCAATGTAAAGCAATTGACAAGAATTTGTTGAGGTTTGTTTTAGAAATGGGCCTCAATTTGGCATAATTACCTTATAATCAAAGATCTTCAAAAGCTTGTATTCAAATATGAAGTTGTAGAATTAAAAATAATATAATCTATTTTTTTAATTAGAAAATTTTGTAGGTTTGACACTTGATTCAAGATCGCAGACAAATCTTGACAAGAAATTTTTAAGTACACAGAGCATAAAATAAATGGAGATCTAACATCAACATTACTAAACATTCTTTGTACATTCAATAATATCTATAACCAAAATACTATAACCTTTCTATTGGATAAAAATTGACGTTGAAGAAAATAATTGATACTGTCAACAATATCTATGTTAGTACTAAAGGATTAAAGTGATGTAACATACATATAAAGGTCAATGTTAATAGCACACAGTACAAAGGACTAAACTGATGTAACATATATGTAAAGGTCAATGTTAGTAGCACCTAGTACAAAAGGACTAAATTGATGTAACATACCTATAAAGGTCAATGTTAGTAGCACCCAGTACAAAGGACTAAACTTAAGTAACATACCTATAAAGGTCAATGTTAGTAGCACCTAGTACAAAAGAACTAAACTAATGTAGCATACCTATAAAGATCAAAGTGAGTAGCAACCAGTCCAAAGGACTAAACTGATGTAACATATATGTAAAGGTCAACGTTAGTAGCACCCAATACAAAAGGACTAAATTGATGTAACATACTTATAAAGGTCAACGTTAGTAGCACCCAATACAAAAGAACTAAACTGATGTAACATACCTGTAAAGGTCAACATTAGTAGCACCCAATATAAAAAGACTAAACTAAAGTAACATACCTATAAAGATCAATGTTAGTACCACCCAATACAAAAGGACTAAACTAATGTAACATATATATGAAAGTCAATGACTTTGCTTCTATTTGCCTTTCATTGTCATTATTTCGTACTTACAAATTGAGTATAAATTTCATAAAATCATATTTTCAATAATTGTGTTGAAATAACTTTTGTAATAAAGATGTTGTATGTACAATAACTAATTACTAAAGTAAATAAATTACAAAGTCTTTCATGCTGTTTCTATACAAAATTCATATTAGGTTAACTATTATTTACATCAAATTTTTACCAATTTTATATAAGCATTATTTTGTTTACTATAGAATCACATCTATATTGAATTTATAAAATGCAATTATATAAAGTTAATATGAGAAGTAGGTACAATAAATGTACAATTAAGAATAAGTTTGAATAAATGTACAATCATCCAAGATATTAGACTATATTTTAAGTGGGCATTCATTTCTATCCAATGGCTAATGCAAACTTAGAGTTTGAACCAGTAAAATAATAAAAAAATATTGAGTATTAACTTAAAAAGCAACATTTTGTGAATAAATTGACCTTTAATTCCCCTCTAGGATCCTACATCTAAAATGTAGATGTATTTAGAAGAATGGTTTTTAAATCATTAGAAGATTTTCCAGGCCTCCAAAAGACCATGAATTCCTCAAAGTTCTCAAATTGTGGGCTCTATTGTTGGAACTTGGCTAAAATAGTAGTTTATTGTAGTAAAGAGACTACCACATCAAATAATATTAATTAATTAATTTAAAAATATTGTTTAAAAAAATAAACTATATATATAATATAATATTTATTAATTTATTAATTTTATAATACTCTACCAACGTTGCAGTGGTTTCCAAATGTGGAAACAACCCCAAAATAATTTTTTGGAGGCCCCAAATCTCCCCTAATGTATCAAATTTTCAATAGTTTGATGAAAGTCAATTGGCTACTAAAGCCTAGCAATCAAAGCTTGTGACTTTTGCTTTGAGAAAGACAATTCCATAATTTTACATTTAAAGTTGTCTTTTACAATCATGGCCCCTTAAAAGACAATTGATTGAGAGGATAAAAACTTTATTTTCAATTCTACTCTTTGTCATTGATATTCTTTAATATTATAAAAGAATTGAATTGAATATATAAATTGTTATATGTTATTTCTAGACATCAAAATAATAACAACCCAAATGCAAACACTTTTACAAAAAATAAAATTCTATTTTCACTAAAAATATGTCTGAAGGTTGCATTAATTTATATAAATTATTACATATAAATTGCATTAAAAAAATTCAATCAAAATTCAATTTTTTTTAGATTATGAATATTTTTAGAAGAAAATTCAAAAATTAATAATGAAATCGTAGCCTATTAACCAAATTTACAAATAAAAACCATCACTAGCAAAGAACAATCAAATTAATTAAAAGGACAAATGACAATGCTTTTTAGCACACAATGGTTCAAAACAAACCCCAATTTAATTGCACTCCCAATAGTTGAATTTAATTTCACTTTGTTCCATCATAATGTAGTAGAAATTGTACTAAATTCACATTGAGACATGTTGAACATGGAATGAGGCTTCAAAATAACTACTTCGTGCCCAATAGATGAAGTTATGAAGTTAATATATATGGCAAAGGATTCGCTAGATTTTCCACAATTTTGAAGGCCCCCTTGGATTGCTAAGATTTGGAGTTTAAAAGAGTCACATCACCATCCATAAGATAGTCCCCTTCGAAAGTTCATAATCAAAAACCATTTGCTTTTGTTTTAACCACCCCATGTATCTATAAATTTTTCAAAAATGAATTGATGAAAATACATGCAAAATATTCCTTGATGTGCCATTCAATAGCAAATAAAAAATCGTTGAATTAAATAAGTCTAAATATGTGCAACTACCAAAGGGACCAAAATAGATCATCCTACTTTAGTGATGCCAAAATTGAAAATTGAAAAGACACTCCAATGTTTAATCTTGATGCATATTACTAAAATGACAAATCCAAATGCTAACCTACACTTTTGGAATAATTTAAACTAGGTACTCCTAAAAGAGTCACTTTTCCTATCAAATCACAGCCACCATTACTAAAATCATCAAATTTTTATATTTTTTTGTTAGCAATTGAAAGAGGATTTCAATGCACCCAAACATATTTCATTTGGATATTGCATGCAAAAGTTATACAGAATCAAAGATTTTTTGATAGAGGTTCTAAGATCGTTTCTTCTGTGGAGGTAGATATTGATTAAATGGACATATATTGTATAAAGACGGAGCTTTGGAGGTGAGAATAGCATTTGGGAGTCCTTACTTTATATACTTTGAAGATGTAAGGTAGAGTAGCCCATTTCCACCAATTGCCTATTTTTATCATCTTATTTTTGACCCCAATTCCACCACGAAACTCATTCAAATCAATTCATTTTTTAACAAATCAGTGCATTAATGCCAACAAGGGGTAATGTATCAATCCTTTATCGGTGAGTACTAGAGTGTCAATAGATACATAAAAAGGCGATTCCAGGTTGTTTATGGGACGTTTATGATTTCACTTTGTAGGCAATTTTGTAATTTTATGACAGACTACTTTAGAAATTCACAAAACTTACAATTTTAATCAGAAAATTATAATTCCACTTGGGTTTAATTTGTGAACCCGTGCACACCTGTGAAAAATATGTTCCGCCCCTGGAGTTGGCCCCAAGATATTTAGAGTGCAAATGAGGGTGGTAATGAGGCTTGTCTACCTTGATACGGACTTTGAAGATGTAAGAGCTCATGCATTCGGGACGAATGAAGTGGGGGGCTCATTCTCCTCACATGACAAGGTCGGGGGAACCCGGAGAAACGGAGGGCGGGAACAGAGGGCCAAACCCTAAACCCGTTGCGGTTGTGGCATAGCAAGCAGAAGGAGCAGCAGACTAGTGATAGTGGCCGATGAGTGCTCAAGGCCAGCGATTTGCAGCTTTCCAGTGAAGGGGATCAAGCGCAGTTGGGAATCGCTCGGGGCGTGGAGAGCAGGAATCGCGGTGAAGGCTGAAAGTCCATTGCCAGAGCCTGCCATTGCCCAACACCGAGCTGGGTGCGGAGAATGCGCGACCCTGGAAATAGCGTCGCGTCGCGTGCTGTGGCACGGTAGCTCGTTATTTTTAGCCAAGGGTTTCGGTTGCTGGTTCCGCTTTCCGCGGGAGGAAGGTTTCGGGTAGGAAAGTACGAGACTTACTTTGTGGCAATGGATCTGACTCCGCGCGGCTGTTGTTGTTGTCGCTGCTTCGTCAAAGCTTCACAGGAGGGGAGGCGGTGGTGTTGTAATGCCGTGTTGTGATGGTGGAGATTCGAGGAGGAGGCGCGTTGGTGGACGACGACGACAACGGCAGTGGTGCTTTGTGGTGCGCGGTCAAAGGTGCCGTCCGTTCAGGGTAAGCATAGCGCATTCAGGGTTTAGTGATGTGTGGACCCAGTTGTCTGGGTAGATGTTGCGTGGAAAAGAGTCCGTGGCGAAGATCGACTGATATCCATGCTTTATGGGAATGCGGATGTTGGAATCCGCTTTGCAGGACCGAAATGACCGTTGGTGGTGCGGTGGATTTCAAGTTTAGATCGTAAACCTGCTCGAAAATCCACGTACCCCGGGCATTCCAAATAATAGTTATCTGTGGAGGACAGCTCAGTAAGTCGGGGTTCGATGTCGGTTTGTTGGACAAGCGATTTTCGCTTGCTTTCTATTTTTGAGGATCGTTTGATTTCTATAGTTTAGAGGAAAACGTGTCGATAGTTCAGAAAAATCACTGCAATATTCTTGTCAGACACGACTATACCCAAAATATTTAATTCAGGCGGAAAACGTACCGAAGCTATTGATCCTCAAACTGGTTAGGACATTTCAAATCTCTGCTGCTCAGATGGTACACCCGGTCAGTGTCTGTAGCGTGGATACCTGTAGTTGGGGCTGCGATCAAGCCTCATTTAGTGTGATGGTGTTTTGTCATTTGTTCGAACTCAATTGGCCCGGTGATTCAAATTGCGTGAGCTGCGAAAACCTGCACTACTTGCCATGGAATGGCAGGCGACATAATCTTCGAAAGAGTTCTTATGACTTGACTTGTTGGTGCAGATGCTGCGCCTCGGTTGAGACTATGTGCGGGTGTTCATCATCAATGGGCGTCTGTAGCAGCTTAGTTGCAATATTAGCTTGGAAATAGTGCTCGTGGAAAGTGCCGCAATTTGAAATGGAGGACCAATTCGCGAATATTTTACAGCGAAACTATGGATTGAAGGCTGTCGGGAAGTCGGCTTCCTATGGGCCTCGATCAGACGAGAGGATGTCTGCGAGGGCATTGGATAGAGGCAAAAGCGTGGGCAGTGGACTTGGTCGCCTCAATCAGTCCGCCGCTGCCGCTGCGGCGATGGTGGCGTCAGGAGACAGCATCGGAGCAGGCCACAATGGGTTGAGCAGGTCTGCACGCCAACCAGATCCATCTGGGAACGCAGCTGATCAAGGTTTTCGTGTCTCCACAAAGTAAGCATGCATCACGAGATGGTGACTGTTCATTTTGGGATTCTGCTGTACCCGTCCCACGTCCGTTGTGTGTTATGATCTGGGTCCGTGTTTGTGACCCCTGCCCTAAATTCCGAGTTGCCTTGGTCTTCTTGGTTTTTCTGGATGGCCTTTCTGTGGAGCCGTGATATGGAGGAGTTGAATTTGATTACGTGAGTAGTGTCCGGTCTCTGTGTTTTCGTTGCGCGCTTTGACCTGGCTGGAGTTTTGTCGTGCGTATTCTGCCGCTATGCAATGAGCAGTGAAGACAGGTTGCGTTGATATGGGTTTGGCTGGTGGGTGCGTGGTCGGTAGCTGTATGTACTGAGTGCGTGCGCTGATTTTCAGAAGCTCCAGCGTGGGAGGCTTTGGCGAGATGTACATGGGTGCAAGGTCAGGTTCTGCTTCCAGCTCGAGCTTCGCTGAATTTACGGAAGGAAGCGTCGGAAAATCGACAGCTGCATCTTCCGATAGCCCATATAAGGAGGACGTCCCTGCCGTTTTCTCTCAGACTCGATCCAGACCCACGGAAGCGTCCACTCCGAGTCTGAATGAGCAAGGTACGCGTATGACTTGTTGCTGTTGTTCGTGTGATTCTTGATTTGAAAGGGGATCGATTACGAGCGGCCGTCAGAAATGTCCCCCATCGCGGATGTGAGCACCAGCTTATATGCTGCTTGTGTCTACAGTGCCTTGTTTTTCGATGTCCACATGGACGTGTCGACACGGGTCCGTGTTCTTGATTTTGGAGACATTCCTGTCCGAATTGTCTGTTTTACTCATGGAACCCATTTCGCCGCAGAGGTTCCGAAAGAGCGGGCTGGACGCAGATCTTCCCGATCCGGAGATTCGAGGCGATCCACGGAGGACGAGTTTCTGGACTCGCTTAGCAGGGAACCTCAAGCGGGCAGTCAGCCAGGATCGATTCCCAGTTCGTATGATGGTCCCGCTTCCCAAACCCGGAAATCGGCCGAGTCTGGCAGTCCAGTGAAAGGCAGTTTCATGAGAGGATTCGGGCGTTCTGGAACGTCCAGATCAGGGGGCCAGTTCAGTCCTGGGACCGGGGATTCCCACTCCGAGCTGTCCGGTGGAGAAGGGACGAACGGTTTGAATGGAACTCGGGTGAAGTCGGAGTCCGATCCCAGGACGTCCTCTGTTTCGATGGATGGTTCGGAAGCCGAATCTCTTGGAAGGCCTGATTCCACGAGTGGATTCACAGTCCCTGCATCGAACGGTACGGCTTTTCCCGACCTGAACGAGCCTTATGCTCCTTCTAGTGTGGACTTGGCCCCCAATCGTCCGAGTCCTGTGAATGTGTCCAGTTGTGAGCCCGATTCGGGAGAGCCATTGGGTAAGTCATCTGACAAGTTCCCCCCCACCCCGAAGACCCCCGCTGCGGCCAGCACTGAGGAGAAGGATTCTCCGAGCTCGGGTCCTGGTCCTTTTGCTCCGGAAGCTCGGAGTCAGGTGTCGTCTGAAGATGTGAGTACTACTGAAAGTATCCCCATGCGCAGAGCTTTCGATTTGAATTCCGTGGGCAGTCCTACGGGCTCGCCATCCTACGTGCACAGGTCGCGCAGATCTACCCGGTCTGGTGATGTTGTGAGCCGTCCCAACGGTTCTGCGTCGAATATCGGTGAGCCCCTGACTAAGTTTGAGGTGAACCTGGTTCCGGTTGGAGCCTCCTTAGGAGCGCAGCGAGTGCGGAGAAAGTCGGACTCTCTGGTGGACGTGTGGCTTACGGTGGACCAAATCAGGCTTGTGACTCAGCCCTCTACTTACCCCCCGCCATCTCGCCCCCCTCCTCCCCCTCCCGCGCTTGCGCGCCAGCATGGTGGTACTGCGAGGCATCGTCCTAACCAGAAGTCCGAACCTTCTGAAAGCAGTAAGGATCGACGGAGCCAGAGGTCTCAAGCGTCTGAAGGTGAGGATCACCGTTCTAGCCCTAAATCGGATGTTTCTATCACCGATAAGCATCCTTCTAGCCAGAAGGTCCAGCAGCGCGCGGATCTGCAGAGACTGTACACTACTGCGAAGCCCCAGGTTTCTGGAAACGAACGAGCCAATGGTTTTGTCCACAAGCAGTCCGAGAACCAGAAGACCGGTTATGTTTTGCCTGAAGTGACCGTTGTTGATCTGGGTCCGGAGGAGAACAAGCCGTCCCGAGAGGAGAGGAGGAGGATGCGTGAGCAAATCGAGAGGGACCGGCGGCGGGCGAAGAGGGAGGAAGAGCGTCTGAAGGAGAAAGAAAGGCTTCGCCAAGAAGGTTTGAGGGATTCTGTTTTCCATGACTCCCAGCCCAGCGGCGTTCGAGAGTCTTCTCTGCCGAGAGTGGGTAGGCGTGAGAAGGTGTTCGACCCTAGGGATTCGATATTCAATGACACCGATACCAGCGGCAGTCGCGAGTCTTCCCGCCCCCGAGATGGGAGGCGTGAGAAGGTGTTTGGGTCCAGGGAGTCGATGGCCAACGACGCGGATCCCGGTGGGGGTCGAGAGGCTTCTCGGTCCAGGGAGGGTAGGCGTGAGAAGGTGTTCGATCCCCGGGAGCGTCATTCTTTGGAGTCGGCCAGCAGGAGGGAAGAGAAGGACATCCAATACCGAGTCCTGAGGCAGCAAGAAAAGGAGTTTCAGGCTCGGTTGTCTAGGCAAGAGGAGTCGAGAGAAAGGGATAATGAGAGGTCCGGTGACAAGCTCCGAAGATCTGCAGAAAAGGCCGCTCTGGAGGCCCAGGAGCGCGCGGAGAGAGCAGCCGTGGAGAGGGCTGTGCAGGAAGCTCACGAGCGGGCCGAGAGAGCAGCTCGTCAGAGGGCTGCTGCTGCGCGCGAGAAGGAACGTGTGAAAGAGAAGGAGCGTGAGAGAGAAAGGGAACGGGACAGGGAGGAAGAGAAGTTGCGTGACCGGCTGAGAGAGAAGGAGAAAGGTCTCGCTGAGCAACTGCGCAGCAGAGACCCTTTCCGTGCCACCAGTGAACCACGACAACGCCCATCTGTCTCTGTGAACTCGCCGTCCGGCCTGTCTAGGTTTTCTTCCGGAGGAAACCTGAATCATCTGTCGGGGACCCCAGATACTCGTAACTCCCCTTCTGCCCGGAAGGCCGTGGATGAGTGGACCAGCCTGTATTCTCAGTCTTCTTCTGTCCTTCCCGAGAAGTTTCAGGAGATTCCCGGAGAGCCGGCCGATCGAAGGAAACTGCGCCTGGAGAAGCAAATGCTTATCGAGGAGCGAGCCGCCAAAGCCTTGAAAGAGAAGAACATGCGGGATCAGGCGTTACAGCGCGATCAGGAGGAGAGACAGAGGTTTGCGGGCAGTCTGGATGCCGATGTGCGTCGCTGGTCTACTGGGAAGGAAGGCAATCTGCGTGCGCTGCTGTCGACCTTGCACGTCATGCTGTGGCCGGAATGTAACTGGAAGGTGGTCTCTACGTCCGATCTGGTCTCTGGTCCTTCTGTGAAGAAAGCCTACCAGAGAGCCATCCTGTGCGTGCATCCCGACAAAGTTCAGCAGAAAGGAGCGAATGTGAAACAGAAGTACATTGCCGAGAAGGTTTTCGATCTCCTGAAGGATGCGTATGCGAAATTCAACAGCGAACTTTACTAATTTGTCTGCTCCTCCTAATTGATGAAAAATTCCTTCGGGAGCTACCCCATCCGAGTGCCATCAGTGCGTGTCGCAGGTTGTGGGTGTGGTGGTCGACCACCGGACGCAGGGTTTCCTCCCATGCTGTAGCAGTCACGACTTGTGAGCTCTTCTCTCCCAGTTATGAGCAGGAGGACGAACTTTGTATGCTATTCGTACAGCGAGCTTGGGCCGCTTCGCGTTGTATCTCCACCATCTCCAGAGGACCGATCCTTTGGCCCCAGTAGTTCCCGTGAAGAAGTCGTGAAGCACTCCGGCTACTGAGAATCCAAGGTTCGGTTCGTTCTCCTTTCCAGGGTGACGAGTTTTGTATGATTTGGACGGCAGCTGTGAATGTAGTCCGTAGACATTAACCAATTTATTGATTTGAGCCCTTCCTTGTGCGTGAATCATCACGCCAGATTGTGCCTCAAGGGGTTTGCTCCAAGTAGTGCTACTGTGGAGTCGTTTGCACTCTATCCCGTTTACACTTTGCTAAGCTATGTGTAGGTTCTGTAGGTTAGTTTTTTGGGCAAACAGGAGCTCTATTGTAAGCCTTGGTTCACCTTTGTGAAATACTTGCCACGTGCATCGACTCTATGCGTTGCACTTTCGCCTGTGAGGATGGCCATGCCGAATGCGGAGCTTTTATTTATTTATTTTGAGTCTTGCTCTGTCCGTTCTTGAAGGATGGAAGCCTATTGATGCACTTGAAGTGACCAAGGACAACATGGTCTTCCTTTGTATGCATGTGGTGCAGCAGTGTGAATTTCCCCCCTCGTTTGTGGTTGTGTAGACGTGTAGCCCCCCTTCGATTACTCCCAATGGTGAGTCCACTTCACTAGAGCAGCGCATGTCTAGAAGTTCCTCCCATTGGAGGTGACCGAGAATATTTCACTCGCTATCCCTTGCCTATCCCGTCCTGTGTTCCTAATTCTGAGGTCGGTTGCTTTGTCCTCGAGAAGCTTCGAACTTTCTGGGCACTGGTAAGATCTGATGCGAAATGTCTTGTCGAGCATCCAGTGTGTGTACTCATTCGTTTGAAATGTTTAGTAATGTTGTTGGTGTTGCAGTACGTTCAGTTCTTAGTCCAAGAGTACTCTAGAATTATACAGTGGGGCTTTTGTGAGTGTGGGTTACCGTGTTCATTGAACCCTTGGAAACACCTAAACCCGTCAATATTGGCAATTCAGCGGAGTTGGAGGCACCTTTTTCGATCGTAAATAAATATATTTGTAGTTTTTAGTAATTGAATATGGCGATTTTTCAAAAAAAGAAATTACATATTTGGTTTTGGCATGTAATTTCTATGAATTGGCAAAGCAGATGCTCCTTAGACCATTGAAACTGTCATATGGTTGGATTTGAAACTGAAATCTGTTCAAATTAGTAGTCAATTAGTGGCAGTGAAGTTAGGGGAGAGTTTAATGACACTTTTGAGGGACACTTTAATGGAAGTCTAGGGATACTTTAAGGGAAATCTATTTTGCATCAATGTGTCGATTTGGATGTTTCTACCTTAGTAAATGTGGTTTTCTAGGTTGTTCATTCATAGCGTAGTCTTCTAGAGTTGTTACATGTGAATCACCTTAAACCATATAGGGAAATATTTCTTTGTGTTCATTATGCAGTGGACTTTTTGTCTTTAGTCAATGATTTTGAAGTGACAATATAATATTGGCACATACCTATAACTAATAACTGATATAAAAACAAATAATTGGTGTTTTTAAAATTATTATACTATGTTTAGTATTTGTTAATACTTTGTGTGTAATCTTAATGTATTCCATGTTTGATTGCTTTGATTTTTTGAGGGGTCTTTAATCCCTTGGGTTGGAGTTTATTTACAAGACGTTGATGAGATTGTGATTTTGTGGGCCTAGTTCAAATCCTTGTGGGCTACTAATGTCTATTTTTCTATAACAAGCAAAGTGAGTTGTTTGTCATGTTGCTAGTAGCAAAAAGATTTCTTCTATACAATGAGAAATGTGAGATAGGAAGTTTGCTATCATGTTGGTCTAAGAGAGTTTGTAGACTACCTCAAATCAGTAGAAAAGTGTTTACTTGATGGTCATCTTACTACCTAGTGCAATCACAACATTTTCTAATATGATTACAAGATTTTTTTACAGGGCCATGACATGAAGGAATAAAAAAAATAAAATTTATGTTGAATTTACACTAAAAAGGTATAAGTGTCCTATGATAGTCACTATTTACTCCATGACCATCTCCCAAGATAATGATTATGGCCACAAATTAGCCTAATGCAATCTTAATCCCATTTGTTGGAAAATATTTGCCATAGGTTGATGTGAGACTCTAGTGCATGGTTTTCTAGATGACTGCATCAGGGAGTTTGTTTATCATGGACTAGTTTACTTCACCTTATTATGTCATTGGAGTTTGTTTCTATTTTGAGCTAAATGACAAGAATAGTTTTAGTTTAGTTTTTAAATAGAGGTTGATTATTTTTCAATTACTATTGTCACTGGATGAATTTCAAGAAAGTTCTATACATACTAACATTTACTTTGGCCTTCTAGAATTTAAATGTCTTAGTAATTAGAGAAATCCACTACAACTCAATAAAATACCTTCAAAAAATGACATTTAGAAAGTGATTTCGTCCCCTTGAACAAGCAGTCCGGGCAAATAAAAAAAATCACATTTTTCATAAACAAAAAATCTGAAATTGATTTTCTACAGTTATATATACACTTGAAAGCTTTGAATCATTCTATTTTGACCAATGAGTCAAAAGTTATGAGTTTTAGTTTGTGGATTCTCTACTCTAAAATAAAATTTGAAGTCCTTTATCTTACTCAATTTTCAATACTTTTTGAAAAAAATAAAATCATATGATATAGATTGTTTATTACAATATTGCAACCATTGGAATTGGCATTTTACAATTCCATACCTAAATTGTTAACAATTTTGTATTTTGAATCATTCTCTACTTCTTTCTACTTACTAATTTTTTCCTATATGTTGTACAATTGCAAATGATGTGAAAATTTTTAAACATGTAGCAAATTTGTCTAGGAAAACTAATCTAAAGAAGTACCACCATTTTGGACATTTTTTCATAGAAAAGTGAAGCTTGTGAAGTGCAACTAAGGTAAACTTGCCTATGACTGGCAAACCACCTAATGCAAGTATCTAGAAACACCCCCATTACAATCTTACATCAATCCATTTCAGATTTTAGCTATTAAATGACATTAGGATTTCATTAGGGTAGTTAGTAGCCAAAATCAATGCCTTGGGAGATGGTCATGGAGTTATTAGAGATTGTCATAGGAACCTTACACCTTTTTAGTGTAAACTTGTCAATCCAAGTTATTTTTTTATTTCTTCAATGTGATGGCCATGTTAGGAGATCTTGTATCCATGATAGAAAATGTTATGACTGATTTAAGTGGTAAGATGGCCAATATGGAAACACTTTTGGCTGATTTGGGGTAGTCTACAAACTATTTTGAGCTAATTGGGCAGCACACTTCCAAAATTTATAGGAAATTCATACTTTGTCTAAAAAATACAATTTTAGTTGATGTCATCATTCCTCACATTTGTCTTTGTGTGGAAAAAAATCTGAATTTGTTGATAAATTGCAGCACATTAGACCACTCATTCTGCCTGTCATAGGCAAGTTTATATTATTTTGTTTTTTACAAGGCCAAAAAAATGATTTCAATGAATTTGAATGCTTATATTTTGCAATTCATGTAGTGGAAATTTCTGAAATATTCTCCACATCTTTTCTAATGAGTGTACTACAAGATCCTATAGTTATTTGTGCCCAAATTTTATTTTTCCTAAAAGTTGGTACTTCTACTAGAAATGGCAGTTTGGAGCATTTTTGGTGAAAACATAGTGAAGGAGCTAAAGGGGCTAATGGCAGTTTGGAGTGTTTTTGGTGATAACATAGTGAAGGAGCTAAAGGGTCTAAAGGAAAAAAATTGCATTACATCGTAATAGATCTCGAATTGAATTCATAATCATAGTTCCCAGATGATAGTTCAAAATTTGTTAAGATATTCTTAGTATATTTGTTTTATTTCATACACCCTCTTAAAATATCGTTTGAATGCACATGGGTTTAGAAAATCACAATAAGTTCACTCTTTGAGTATCTTATAAATTATCCTTGGGGATTATTACCAAATTCTAATAAATTTATATGACAATTTATTATTATTCCTAAAACCAAATCAAAAGTAGTTTTAAATATCCCGTATTATAAAAACATAGGCTATAAAATATGGAGTAATGAAGAAGGTACGCATGTACCTACCATCATATACTTCTCAATGTTGATGTACTTGAAAGTCTCACAAATTAGTCAATCAAAATAACCCTATCTCAAATATATTAGACATCTTTAATTTTTAAATTATTCCTGGAATATCTCTAAAACAATAATTATAAATAGGTTGAATAATAGTGAAGGAGTTAGATTAAAGCATATTCCCCAAATAAAAAGCATAGTAATTAAAGTCTAACAAATCATCTAAACAAAACATTTTTATTACCAATAAAATAGACACCATTAGTTTTTTCTAACTTCCTAAGAAACAAGCAAAAGCCCTTTGAATTAACTTTAATTACATTTTAAAAATAGGTCAAAAAATATTTACGGGGTACACATGCATCAACCCGTCAAATAATATTTGAAATTAAACATATCTCTAACTAAATCTAACAAATTTATTTGCTGGCCTAAGCATAAACATTGTCCAATAACCAAACAAAAAAACAAAAAAGTAAACTCAACATTAATTTCTTCTAACTCAAATCATATATCACAAAAGATTTTCATATCTCAAAAGACTTTCATTTTCAATTTTGTATAATTCTCAAAGTACGCATGTTAATATGGCTTGCTATCCCCTAATTTAGTAAAAAAACAATAAAAGATGACCAAAAGAACTACAAGAAATACTAAACATAGTATAATAATTTTAAAAACACCAATTATTTGTTTTTATATCAGTTATTAGTTATAGGTATGTGCCAATATTATATTGTCACTTCAAAATCATTGACTAAAGACAAAAAGTCCACTGCATAATGAACACAAAGAAATATTTCCCTATATGGTTTAAGGTGATTCACATGTAACAACTCTAGAAGACTACGCTATGAATGAACAACCTAGAAAACCACATTTACTAAGGTAGAAACATCCAAATCGACACATTGATGCAAAATAGATTTCCCTTAAAGTATCCCTAGACTTCCATTAAAGTGTCCCTCAAAAGTGTCATTAAACTCTCCCCTAACTTCACTGCCACTAATTGACTACTAATTTGAACAGATTTCAGTTTCAAATCCAACCATATGACAGTTTCAATGGTCTAAGGAGCATCTGCTTTGCCAATTCATAGAAATTACATGCCAAAACCAAATATGTAATTTCTTTTTTTGAAAAATCGCCATATTCAATTACTAAAAACTACAAATATATTTATTTACGATCGAAAAAGGTGCCTCCAACTCCGCTGAATTGCCAATATTGACGGGTTTAGGTGTTTCCAAGGGTTCAATGAACACGGTAACCCACACTCACAAAAGCCCCACTGTATAATTCTAGAGTACTCTTGGACTAAGAACTGAACGTACTGCAACACCAACAACATTACTAAACATTTCAAACGAATGAGTACACACACTGGATGCTCGACAAGACATTTCGCATCAGATCTTACCAGTGCCCAGAAAGTTCGAAGCTTCTCGAGGACAAAGCAACCGACCTCAGAATTAGGAACACAGGACGGGATAGGCAAGGGATAGCGAGTGAAATATTCTCGGTCACCTCCAATGGGAGGAACTTCTAGACATGCGCTGCTCTAGTGAAGTGGACTCACCATTGGGAGTAATCGAAGGGGGGCTACACGTCTACACAACCACAAACGAGGGGGGAAATTCACACTGCTGCACCACATGCATACAAAGGAAGACCATGTTGTCCTTGGTCACTTCAAGTGCATCAATAGGCTTCCATCCTTCAAGAACGGACAGAGCAAGACTCAAAATAAATAAATAAAAGCTCCGCATTCGGCATGGCCATCCTCACAGGCGAAAGTGCAACGCATAGAGTCGATGCACGTGGCAAGTATTTCACAAAGGTGAACCAAGGCTTACAATAGAGCTCCTGTTTGCCCAAAAAACTAACCTACAGAACCTACACATAGCTTAGCAAAGTGTAAACGGGATAGAGTGCAAACGACTCCACAGTAGCACTACTTGGAGCAAACCCCTTGAGGCACAATCTGGCGTGATGATTCACGCACAAGGAAGGGCTCAAATCAATAAATTGGTTAATGTCTACGGACTACATTCACAGCTGCCGTCCAAATCATACAAAACTCGTCACCCTGGAAAGGAGAACGAACCGAACCTTGGATTCTCAGTAGCCGGAGTGCTTCACGACTTCTTCACGGGAACTACTGGGGCCAAAGGATCGGTCCTCTGGAGATGGTGGAGATACAACGCGAAGCGGCCCAAGCTCGCTGTACGAATAGCATACAAAGTTCGTCCTCCTGCTCATAACTGGGAGAGAAGAGCTCACAAGTCGTGACTGCTACAGCATGGGAGGAAACCCTGCGTCCGGTGGTCGACCACCACACCCACAACCTGCGACACGCACTGATGGCACTCGGATGGGGTAGCTCCCGAAGGAATTTTTCATCAATTAGGAGGAGCAGACAAATTAGTAAAGTTCGCTGTTGAATTTCGCATACGCATCCTTCAGGAGATCGAAAACCTTCTCGGCAATGTACTTCTGTTTCACATTCGCTCCTTTCTGCTGAACTTTGTCGGGATGCACGCACAGGATGGCTCTCTGGTAGGCTTTCTTCACAGAAGGACCAGAGACCAGATCGGACGTAGAGACCACCTTCCAGTTACATTCCGGCCACAGCATGACGTGCAAGGTCGACAGCAGCGCACGCAGATTGCCTTCCTTCCCAGTAGACCAGCGACGCACATCGGCATCCAGACTGCCCGCAAACCTCTGTCTCTCCTCCTGATCGCGCTGTAACGCCTGATCCCGCATGTTCTTCTCTTTCAAGGCTTTGGCGGCTCGCTCCTCGATAAGCATTTGCTTCTCCAGGCGCAGTTTCCTTCGATCGGCCGGCTCTCCGGGAATCTCCTGAAACTTCTCGGGAAGGACAGAAGAAGACTGAGAATACAGGCTGGTCCACTCATCCACGGCCTTCCGGGCAGAAGGGGAGTTACGAGTATCTGGGGTCCCCGACAGATGATTCAGGTTTCCTCCGGAAGAAAACCTAGACAGGCCGGACGGCGAGTTCACAGAGACAGATGGGCGTTGTCGTGGTTCACTGGTGGCACGGAAAGGGTCTCTGCTGCGCAGTTGCTCAGCGAGACCTTTCTCCTTCTCTCTCAGCCGGTCACGCAACTTCTCTTCCTCCCTGTCCCGTTCCCTTTCTCTCTCACGCTCCTTCTCTTTCACACGTTCCTTCTCGCGCGCAGCAGCAGCCCTCTGACGAGCTGCTCTCTCGGCCCGCTCGTGAGCTTCCTGCACAGCCCTCTCCACGGCTGCTCTCTCCGCGCGCTCCTGGGCCTCCAGAGCGGCCTTTTCTGCAGATCTTCGGAGCTTGTCACCGGACCTCTCATTATCCCTTTCTCTCGACTCCTCTTGCCTAGACAACCGAGCCTGAAACTCCTTTTCTTGCTGCCTCAGGACTCGGTATTGGATGTCCTTCTCTTCCCTCCTGCTGGCCGACTCCAAAGAATGACGCTCCCGGGGATCGAACACCTTCTCACGCCTACCCTCCCTGGACCGAGAAGCCTCTCGACCCCCACCGGGATCCGCGTCGTTGGCCATCGACTCCCTGGACCCAAACACCTTCTCACGCCTCCCATCTCGGGGGCGGGAAGACTCGCGACTGCCGCTGGTATCGGTGTCATTGAATATCGAATCCCTAGGGTCGAACACCTTCTCACGCCTACCCACTCTCGGCAGAGAAGACTCTCGAACGCCGCTGGGCTGGGAGTCATGGAAAACAGAATCCCTCAAACCTTCTTGGCGAAGCCTTTCTTTCTCCTTCAGACGCTCTTCCTCCCTCTTCGCCCGCCGCCGGTCCCTCTCGATTTGCTCACGCATCCTCCTCCTCTCCTCTCGGGACGGCTTGTTCTCCTCCGGACCCAGATCAACAACGGTCACTTCAGGCAAAACATAACCGGTCTTCTGGTTCTCGGACTGCTTGTGGACAAAACCATTGGCTCGTTCGTTTCCAGAAACCTGGGGCTTCGCAGTAGTGTACAGTCTCTGCAGATCCGCGCGCTGCTGGACCTTCTGGCTAGAAGGATGCTTATCGGTGATAGAAACATCCGATTTAGGGCTAGAACGGTGATCCTCACCTTCAGACGCTTGAGACCTCTGGCTCCGTCGATCCTTACTGCTTTCAGAAGGTTCGGACTTCTGGTTAGGACGATGCCTCGCAGTACCACCATGCTGGCGCGCAAGCGCGGGAGGGGGAGGAGGGGGGCGAGATGGCGGGGGGTAAGTAGAGGGCTGAGTCACAAGCCTGATTTGGTCCACCGTAAGCCACACGTCCACCAGAGAGTCCGACTTTCTCCGCACTCGCTGCGCTCCTAAGGAGGCTCCAACCGGAACCAGGTTCACCTCAAACTTAGTCAGGGGCTCACCGATATTCGACGCAGAACCGTTGGGACGGCTCACAACATCACCAGACCGGGTAGATCTGCGCGACCTGTGCACGTAGGATGGCGAGCCCGTAGGACTGCCCACGGAATTCAAATCGAAAGCTCTGCGCATGGGGATACTTTCAGTAGTACTCACATCTTCAGACGACACCTGACTCCGAGCTTCCGGAGCAAAAGGACCAGGACCCGAGCTCGGAGAATCCTTCTCCTCAGTGCTGGCCGCAGCGGGGGTCTTCGGGGTGGGGGGGAACTTGTCAGATGACTTACCCAATGGCTCTCCCGAATCGGGCTCACAACTGGACACATTCACAGGACTCGGACGATTGGGGGCCAAGTCCACACTAGAAGGAGCATAAGGCTCGTTCAGGTCGGGAAAAGCCGTACCGTTCGATGCAGGGACTGTGAATCCACTCGTGGAATCAGGCCTTCCAAGAGATTCGGCTTCCGAACCATCCATCGAAACAGAGGACGTCCTGGGATCGGACTCCGACTTCACCCGAGTTCCATTCAAACCGTTCGTCCCTTCTCCACCGGACAGCTCGGAGTGGGAATCCCCGGTCCCAGGACTGAACTGGCCCCCTGATCTGGACGTTCCAGAACGCCCGAATCCTCTCATGAAACTGCCTTTCACTGGACTGCCAGACTCGGCCGATTTCCGGGTTTGGGAAGCGGGACCATCATACGAACTGGGAATCGATCCTGGCTGACTGCCCGCTTGAGGTTCCCTGCTAAGCGAGTCCAGAAACTCGTCCTCCGTGGATCGCCTCGAATCTCCGGATCGGGAAGATCTGCGTCCAGCCCGCTCTTTCGGAACCTCTGCGGCGAAATGGGTTCCATGAGTAAAACAGACAATTCGGACAGGAATGTCTCCAAAATCAAGAACACGGACCCGTGTCGACACGTCCATGTGGACATCGAAAAACAAGGCACTGTAGACACAAGCAGCATATAAGCTGGTGCTCACATCCGCGATGGGGGACATTTCTGACGGCCGCTCGTAATCGATCCCCTTTCAAATCAAGAATCACACGAACAACAGCAACAAGTCATACGCGTACCTTGCTCATTCAGACTCGGAGTGGACGCTTCCGTGGGTCTGGATCGAGTCTGAGAGAAAACGGCAGGGACGTCCTCCTTATATGGGCTATCGGAAGATGCAGCTGTCGATTTTCCGACGCTTCCTTCCGTAAATTCAGCGAAGCTCGAGCTGGAAGCAGAACCTGACCTTGCACCCATGTACATCTCGCCAAAGCCTCCCACGCTGGAGCTTCTGAAAATCAGCGCACGCACTCAGTACATACAGCTACCGACCACGCACCCACCAGCCAAACCCATATCAACGCAACCTGTCTTCACTGCTCATTGCATAGCGGCAGAATACGCACGACAAAACTCCAGCCAGGTCAAAGCGCGCAACGAAAACACAGAGACCGGACACTACTCACGTAATCAAATTCAACTCCTCCATATCACGGCTCCACAGAAAGGCCATCCAGAAAAACCAAGAAGACCAAGGCAACTCGGAATTTAGGGCAGGGGTCACAAACACGGACCCAGATCATAACACACAACGGACGTGGGACGGGTACAGCAGAATCCCAAAATGAACAGTCACCATCTCGTGATGCATGCTTACTTTGTGGAGACACGAAAACCTTGATCAGCTGCGTTCCCAGATGGATCTGGTTGGCGTGCAGACCTGCTCAACCCATTGTGGCCTGCTCCGATGCTGTCTCCTGACGCCACCATCGCCGCAGCGGCAGCGGCGGACTGATTGAGGCGACCAAGTCCACTGCCCACGCTTTTGCCTCTATCCAATGCCCTCGCAGACATCCTCTCGTCTGATCGAGGCCCATAGGAAGCCGACTTCCCGACAGCCTTCAATCCATAGTTTCGCTGTAAAATATTCGCGAATTGGTCCTCCATTTCAAATTGCGGCACTTTCCACGAGCACTATTTCCAAGCTAATATTGCAACTAAGCTGCTACAGACGCCCATTGATGATGAACACCCGCACATAGTCTCAACCGAGGCGCAGCATCTGCACCAACAAGTCAAGTCATAAGAACTCTTTCGAAGATTATGTCGCCTGCCATTCCATGGCAAGTAGTGCAGGTTTTCGCAGCTCACGCAATTTGAATCACCGGGCCAATTGAGTTCGAACAAATGACAAAACACCATCACACTAAATGAGGCTTGATCGCAACTCCAACTACAGGTATCCACGCTACTGACACTGACCGGTTGTACTACCTGAGCTGGCTTCCTGTCACGTGTGCGACTCGGAACTTCGAGAAACTCTTTAAAGATTTAGTTCGGTGGTCGAAGAATGTAGTCCCTTTGCTAACTCTCGTAGCTTAGGCCGTTTGAATCACCATATTGCTAATATGAGGCCAACTTATGGAATCGCAAAACTCTAAATAGCGTAAGCGTCTTGAATGTGGCTTTATTGCAGCTCTCCAGACTACCGACACCGTCGACCCTAACTGACTGAGCTGGCCTGCACTCATCACTACCAGCTGTAATGCCGGAGGTACTTCGGTTTTTGAGCAGTTTTAGGATCTGAACTTGAAATCTACCATACCACTAAGTCACTAACGGTCATCTCGGTCCAAAAAAGCGCATTCCGAGATCTGCATTCCCATAAAACATAGAAATCAGGCGATCTTGTCCAAAGGATCTTTACCATACAACATCCACACAAGCAAAGGCGTCCACACACCTGTGAACCCTGAATGCTCCATCCTTACCCAGGATGGACGGCACCCTTGACCGCGCACCACAAAACACCACTCCCGTCATCGTCGTCGTCCACCAACGCACCTCCTCCACGAATCTCCACCATCACAGCACGGCATTACAACGCCAAGAGCTTCTCTCCTGCGACGCTTCGACGGAGCAGCGACAGCAACAACCGCCCCCGGGTGTCAGATCTATCAACACAACTGTAGTCTCGTACTTTCCTACCCGAAACCCTCGGCCCGCGCAAATCCGAACTAGCGTCCGAAACCCTTGGCTAAAAATAACGAGCTTTGGTGACAATGCGCACGAAAGAGCGTCGCACATTCAACGCAGCCAGCTCGGTATTGGGCGATGGCCTGCTTTGGCAATGGACTTTCAACCTTCACCGTGATTCCTGCTCTCCAGGCTCCGAGCGATTCCCACTCGCGCTTGATCCCCTGCACGGGAAAGTTGCATATTGCTGGGCTTGGACACTCATCGGTCACCATCTCTGCTGCTCTTTCAGCTTGCTATGCTCTGCCCGCAACGGTTTTAGGGTTTGGCCCTCTGTTCCCGCCCTCCGTTTCTCCGGGTCCCCCGAATCCCTCATGAGGAGCCCAAATGCATGAGCTCTTATTATGACACCTTCAAAGTTGGTCCATCATCCCAAAATTTTAGGAGTTGGCCTTTGAATTTGTCATTTCAAATTGCTGCAACCATTCTATGCTTCTTGGATTAGATATGGATTTGAAAAGGTATTAATGTAATAAATTTGTTGGATGCTTTTTTGAAATGAAAAAATAAAATTATTTTAATCCGTAAATGCTCAAGGTTTTTTTTTAGTTTCTTAGAATTTGCTCTAAATTGAACAAAAATCTTGAGGGTGTTAAATTGTGAAAGTGATTTGAAGTCTTTCATATGTCAAGTCTAAAAAATTGGTCACCAAAAAAATATGAGGTTAAAGGGCATAACATGCATAATTCCAATCAATTTACAGCTTCTCAAAACCTACTCTAAATTTTTTTTAAATGAATTTCTAATGTGATTTTTTCTCCAACTTCTATTGTATTTGAAGCTTATTTCTAAGAACCATGAACACTCAAAAATCAAGATTTGCAATGGACACCCATGCACAAAATCTTCAATAGAAAAATCATAATCATTCATTTCAAAATCTAATTTTTGACGCTAAATCTAGACTTCAAAAAGAATTTTTCAGAAATATAAACTACTAAAAATAATAACTTGGTAAGGTTTAATTTGACTTCAAAATATTGTCAACACCAAAATTTGGTGCCTCAAGGATTAGGGGTTAAGGTTGAACAATAAAAAAGCTAGAAGCCTAATTATGTTATATGGGTTTTGTTCTACAAAATTAACCCTTAAACAACATACACAATCCAAAGGGCTTCATTTTGCATTAGATGTTTTTTAGCCTGCCGAGAGGGCCATTTCAAGTTGTTCCCGCTATCGGAGATCAACCTATGTTGTTTGGAAAAATATATATTATTATTTTTAATTAATTTTTTTAATAGTAAAATAGTAAAATAAAAATTATTTATTAAATTTATTTATTTTTAATGCTTGCTGACATGGCAATCTCTTGACCACGTTAACAAGCTACAAGGCAGAGATCATAATGCAAGGGAATCCAAGGAAACTCGAGAAGAACTCATAGCCTTTAACAAAGACTGAATCTCATCAAATGGGAAGAATTGAGGGAAGAATCTTGAGGATAGCATCTCTAATATTCAAGAACAATCTAGTTTTATTATATCATTTACATTGTCTCCAAGATATGCACATATCAAGCTAAGTTTTGTATTTTGAATCACAATTTGACTACATGATTTTTGGGTAAAGCACTATGTTCGAATTTTTGTAGAGTACGTGATTTGTCTTATTAGCGAGGGGAAGAAATTAGAAGCATCTAGAAAATTATTGTCCCCACAAAATTACATTTTCGTCAAAATTAGTACAATATAATAGTATTTCAACTTGCACTAATTCAAAATAGAGTGACTTTGATAAATTAGTGTCACATGCACTATCGTACCTAACTATGATGGTTGGCATTAATTAAATAAAGTTAAAAAGTTGAATTTTTTTGGAAATTATTGTAGAAAGGAATTGAAAAACAAATAAATTAATATTGCAAATGCTTAAATATCATAAAATAGGTCAAATGGTGAAATTAAAGTCCCTTGATGACAAAAAAAATTATTTTTATTTTTATTAAGGTATCACATGCACCATCAAATATCAAAATATTTTTATTTAGTGATATGAAGGGCTAAGTTCATTGATATGTTGTGAGTAGGAAGGGTGGAGAAGTTCTTATAGTGTTCTTCATTAATCCTCAAAGGTTATAAGATATTTGAAGTAACGTAGGAATTTAAAGAAAAAACAAAGTAATTGTGTTCAAATTTCATTTAAGCATTGGAGTCTCTAGCACAAAGTTACGGAGGTCTAAAGATTCATTGAGAAAATAATGATCTCATTATTTGAATTTAAATATAAGTAGTTGAGCTCTTTCATGTCTTAATTTACATATCCCATGTAGATTGTTGTATCTTCCACCTTCCTACTTCTATAATCCACTGGCCTTCTCACCACAAATCAAATCAAGTGGCTTGTAAATATACGTAGGATATTGATGGACAAAGTGTCCACATACAAAAGTATTATAAAAAAATTGAAATTTTTATTAATTATGAATGCACTTGCTAAAACACTTTTTACTACTTTAATTAATTATTTGACATGAAATGCTAACCTTAATAGCCAATTTGTTTAGAGGAAAGCATAAACTCATCATTGATTAGTCATTTGTACCACTCCGTAGTGGCCATATATAAAAGATTATCAAATTAAAGCTTAGACTTCCCTACTAGAAAGTTCTAAAATTTTGTTTGAAGGTCAATCAAATCCCATTTCAATTTTGTAGTCAATTGAATGTACACTTTCAGATGAATTTCTGAATTTTTTGGATTAAATCTAATTTTTAACAAAATAGTCTTGACAAATATTTTTCTGAATGGTAATTGATTTTACATTAAATTCCATAAATGATTCATAAACCAAATGAGGCAATATTGTAAAGAAATAATTATTGTTAATTGTAAATGAATTCACATTTTTCACATTTTTCACATTTTTCACATTTTTCTCTATGGCTATTTTATTTATTTTTAAATTTTGGTTATCAGGTGTACATATTTATTTGAAACATATATTTAATCACACCTAATGCAAGATTGGTAATTTAAAAAATTTAGCAATTTGTAATATGATGAATACGATTGAAATTTGTACATATTTGCAATTTAAAACCTAAAAGCATAGTTTGAACCTTGGTTTGATATGCATGGCTTGGTTTCACATGAGTAAGTTTGAAAAATTCAAAAAAATGAGTATTATAGAATAAAATATGAATCTTTCAAATACAAATGACACTCACATCTAGAAATTTTCAAAAGAAATTCTTCTCATGCTAATAACATCTTGAAAATTTGAAAGGCTTCAAATTTTTAAGAACACTTAAACTTTGAAAAATCATAATATCTTTGAATAAAATACAATTCATTCTCTAAAGGAATTTTTATTACACATATATACTTTATTTTCTCAAAGTCTATCATAAATACTCTCTATTTTTTGCACAAGGTCACATTTTTGGTTTTCCCAAGTTATCTTCTCTTTTCTCTCATCCTTGTGATTATTCTACCATTTTACTTTACTATGGTTCATTCCATCATTCTAATAATTCCTTTTAAGTTTGGACATGGTTTCCACTATATGATTGGTCTTCTTTCAATTAGATTAAAAATGTTACATTGTCATGAGAACTCGCATGAGAATTTGTGTAGGAAAATAAGAATTGAATATTGTAACTATGAACTCTAAGACATTTGCATACTAGGTAAAAAGCATTTATTTATGAACCAAACATATCTAAGGTACATGACTATATTAAAAAAATACTCTACAACATATAGGAAATTTTCTCAAAATGATCTAAATATGAATATTATGACTATAAGTGATTCGCTAAAATGCATTGAGCTCACCAAATTTTTAAAAAATCATTGAGATGATTTGGAAGTAGATCTTTGGAATCATAAAGATTTTAATTTTCATGTTCATAGGACTTTAGGATTTTTTTCAGCATTTCTATTATTCACATTTATGTTCAAAATCATAGATCAGATTTTGGGAGGCTCAATAAGTATTTTTTTAATTTCTTCTTTTTTCCAAATGTATATTTTATGCAAATTATGAGGTGAAAACTATCTTGAAATGTTTGATGGTCATGAAATGGATCAGTGGTTTTCTATTGCAAATTTTAGTTCTAGAATGGGTTTTGGGGCTTAGAGTTAGTACAAATGTAACCATATTGATCTATTAAGATTTTTAGATTTCATATTTTCACTTGACTTTTTAAACTTAAAATGTTAGTTTTTGAGATCAAACATATATTTATATCCCTTAACCCTTAAACGTTGAAGGGGGGACCCTTGAAATCTTCCTTTTCTATTACCGTGTGAATCATTGACCTCTAGAATTGCAAAATTAGTCATTGGAAGTCAAACTACTGTAGAAGATCTTCCTTTTCCAAAACAAATTTAGAGGATGAATAGTTGCACTTCTGTCCTATACAGTTTGATTCCTTGTCATCCATCGGACACAAAATGTCCGCCTCGACGTTCAAGGGTTAAACTATAGATGACTTGCAAAAGAAAGTTGTAAAAAATTGTACTATGCAAATATAAAAGAACTAATATAAGAGTCTCAAAATATTTAGATGGATGAAAAAACAGATATTATATGTATTTGAGACATTTTTGCATTCATCTATTGTATGAAATTTGAAAATATATCATCATTTTCCATGGTTAAAAGTTAAAGTTTAAGAATGCTTGAATTCTATATTGTCCCACTCATTTGCAAATGTTATGGTGTCATACACATGTGGCAACATGCTTTTGGTTGGTTTAAGGTAGATAAACCTAAAAGTGATACCTAATATAGATTTGTTGATCTGGAGGATGCTTAAAGGAAAAATGAATGTGCGCTTGTTAGGAAATGGGTTAGGAAACCAAGAAAATCGGTTTTGTATTTTCCCAAGCTTGTATGAATATATTACGAATTTGTGGAAACAACTACCTAGATGCACCTACTCTAGATTGTAGACCCCCATACAAGTGGTAAGGGAATATGAAAAAAGCAATAGGGAAGGAATTCAATCACGCATAGAAGATTGTGCAAAATTCCACATAAATGTCAACCACATATTCTAACCCACACATGACTAATCTTCTTGCAACAACACTAGACATGCAAATCTACCATTGCGTTGCAACTTCTTAGCAATACCTACTTCTTTTTTTGGCCATGTTCCCAATGCAAATGCCAACCCCATGATCATGCCGGCTTCAAGTAACCCCACATGTCTACTTTGCATCCACCTTCGCCTTCATTTAGGGCATTTTTGAAGGGTCTCTAAATGCCTCATGTTACATTTTAGGTTTATCTAGCTTAGCCTTGGGGGGCCTTCTTACATGTAAGGTAGTAGGTCCACAAATCGACCACCTAAGAGATTTGGAGGAGGTAAAGCTTCTCAAGAAAAAAGTTCAATCAATTTTATTTGAAAGACAAGTGGAATTGGCATCTAACCAAGTCATTTCATTTTGGGGGGAGCTTTGTAGAATTAGTTATGAAACCTTGAAGTTGAACTGGTACAAGGCTCCCAAACCGTCCACCTCCTAAAATGTACACCCTTTGTACATCATTGAAGGCTACGAAAAAGCAACATGTACAAACAATGCATACTTCAAGAAGTGGGCGGTTTTAGAGCCCATGCGCTTTTGGAACCTCCTACTTTACAGGTGGGTGGGTGGGTAGGTGCGTTCAACAATACCAGAATATATAAGAAAGCACTTTTATGTTTCTTCTACAATGAGGACTGCAGTGATATTCAGTGGGAACTCGTTCTCCTACTTCCACGCTCACCGATGATTGGTGGAGCTTCACATGGAAGCCCACTCGTCTGCCGGCAGGCCGGTGGAGTGGGGCGACCAAAACTGAACTGATGCCAACTGAACACGAGCTTAGCTTCAATTGTTCAGTTGTAGTCTGATGAGCCCTCCTCTCCAGGTGTGACACGTGGCGTGTGGTGGGGAGCTGATGGTCCGAGGCTGATCAACGGCCCGGGTGCACTTGCAGCGGAGGCCCTCCGTTCTGCCGGTCTGGAGCGCGCGCCCCGAGTGGAGATGCTTTGGGCTGTTGAACGGCACATCCGGCATCTCCTCGAGCTTTTGGAAGTGCCTGTACAGTATAGCTGAATTTGACTTTGGTTTGACTTGTAGCAATTGCAAGGCCTTATTACTGGGAATTCAAATGCATGAAACTGTTTGAAAATTCTCTTTGAAAACATGCTAATAGTTTGTTTTTTAACTTTGGATAAATGGGAGCCAAAAAAACTATGTGCAGTCGGGTATTCTCACTCTACCCCCATAATTGGACGTGTTGGGAAGAAAGTCATATTAAAGGTCAAGTAGTATGAATATG
Organism: Rhytidiadelphus loreus; assembly: GCA_947034895.1. Classification (NCBI taxonomy): domain Eukaryota; kingdom Viridiplantae; phylum Streptophyta; class Bryopsida; order Hypnales; family Hylocomiaceae; genus Rhytidiadelphus; species Rhytidiadelphus loreus. Next base: position 45,361,921 of record OX344761.1, on the reverse strand, counting down.
AGACAAGTGTGTTATTATGTATGAGCAATGATAGTGTGACAAATGTACAAGATATTTTAGAATGTTGTTTTCGTGAGAACAAGAATATAGACACACAGTCGTCAACACATATAGGATAATCAAGGACAAAGGAACCAAATTGGAGAAAGGAACCCTAACAAATTAAAGAATGAATAATAAGACAATGGTTGTGCCGATGCTATTCAATGTGCACAAGGAACACATCTTTTGCATGTCTTTTCATGTATTTCTACACAAACTACTGAACATGCCCACTGGATAAACGAATGCACCTAATTGTTGCATAATAATATTTCCCAAATCTGATTGTTTTAATCCAATCTCTATCAAAATAATCAGTAACCTCCCATTTCCTAACTCACTCCCAATTCCTCTAACTCACATTAAAAGAGTTTTTATTTGTTTATTTTTTGCACCACGAGTAGAAAGCATGGGGTGTTATGGGACCTAATAAGGGTTTTGAGTGTACCGTAGTAGGGTACTACTAACTAAACTAAAGGATTTTTTGTTGTTTTTGTTGTGTTGACCAAGGTCCTCCTGTTGACTGAGGACCATTGCCTAGCTGGCTAAAGCAAGGTGATCATTGTCCTGTCCTGTCCAATCCAGGGGGACACCGTGGGCTCAGTTCTGGAAAGAGGCTCCATCAATTCCCGCCCTTCGATGAGTCATGAAAGGGGAAGGTGCGGAGTGGGGACCCCAAAACCGCCACGTTGGGCTACTGTGCCTATTATTAGACGAGTCATATTTTCATATTTTCTTGATGGCAAGACAAAGGAGGTTCCAACGCACCAAAGAAGGCGACATTTGGATATCGTATGCAAAAGTTAGGAAGGGTCGAAGGATTTAGGGGTAGATGTTCTGAAATTGTTTTTTCCAGCGCTTGTACATATTGATTTAGACTGGTCAAATTTTCGTAGATTTTCTTGTTGGCTAGGGAGAGGAGGTTCCAATGCACCAAAGAAAGCGACATTTGGACACCATATGCAAAAGTTAGGGAGGGTCAAGTTATTTAGGGATAGATGTTATGAAATCGTTTCTTCAACATTGGTACATATTGACTCAAACTTGTCAAATTTTCATGATTTTCTTGTTGGCAAAGGAAAGGAGGTTCCAATGCACCAAAGAACTCGACATTTGAATAACGTATGCAAAAGTGAGGAAGGGTCAAATTATTTAGGGGTAGATGCTCTGAAATCGCTTCTTCAACATTTGTACATTCTGATTTTGGAGATGTCCACATAGTGATGATAGTGGAGTGCAATTTTGGGTGACCCACATTATACATTCATCATGTTTGATGAGTGACTCAATGGTAAGGTGCTTTAATTAAAAGTGACTGTGATCTAAAAGTGACTACTAACATAGAGGTACATTTTTCTTTCTTCAATGTGCGAATAGTGTACATTTCAGGAAGTGGTTTCTTTCACTGACCATTGTGTTTCAACTTCAGAAATTATTAAGGTAGTATGCTGTAAAAGCGCCTTTCTTCTTCAAACCACCCCTATTTTTTTGGTGGAGAATGGAGATGAGGCGATCCATAACCCCTAAAGTCCCAAAGTCATTTTTCTGTCAAAAAACACTCAAAATTGCCATTTCTACTGCTTTTGTCCAAAAAAACAAAATAAATACTTTTTTTGTAACTGAACCGTAGGATCTTGAACTTTACTTGTTTGAGATTATGTGGTAAAAAATTCATGAAGTTTGACCGTACAGATTGAGAGATATGAGCATTCAAATTTGAAAAACCAAGTTTTTTTGAACACTAGACTGCAGTTTTAGATGACTTTGATTGCTATTTGTGGAAAAAATGTGCACTATGGAATTTGAATTTAAAATTTATTGTGTTGAAGAATTGAGTTGGGAGTCTAGGAAAAACATTTCAAAAAATAAAAACTTGATTTGTATACTTCAAAAAATTGTCAAGTAGAAGTAGGTCCGAGATTGAAAGAAAAACTAAATTGTTAATAGCTCTTAGATGGGATTGAAATACAATAATCCCAACAATGAGATTGCTCTAGCAAGCAAACTTAACCTTTTAAAAAAAAAATTGAAAAAAATTGAAAATTGCATTTTGAAATGAATCCTATAAGTTATTTTTTCAAAAAGATGCATAGATTGCCCGAAAGATAAGATTGTTCATAACTTTCACATCACTAATCAAAATGGAATGAATCAAAGATTCAAATGTAGACAAAAACATAATCTTTGAGAAGAATTTTTTTTTGAATTTTTTTTGAATTTTTGCAATATTTTTTGTGTTGCCCACCGAGTTTAGTTCTTGGCTTTTTGTGGTATAACTTTTGCTTCTGGGCATTGATTGAAATAAAAAATTATATTCCCACAAAACTTATCACTTTTTCTATCCATAGGAACCTGCCCAAATTTCAAATTGTCCCCTGAGGGGACAATGGGATTGTAGGGGTTAAATGGACCACTGTAGCAATTGAATGCATTGAGAAAAAAATATTTTTCTATTGCAAGAGTCAATCATTGCTTTTAATTTCCGCACATCTCTTAACAAGCTACAAGTGGACAAATTTTGGGAGAGCTATGGTTACAAATAGGTGTCTATGCCCTGAATCTTTAAAAAATTATTAGTAATTAAAAAATGATTGGAAAAATACAAAACCACTTGTATTAGGTTCCACATCTATTTTTCTTTCTCTGAAAAATGATCAAAAAATGATTATGTCCATGGAAGCCTGTATAAAAAAAGGTGAACCAACCCTTAAATGGTCACTCTTAGAACATACTACCTTAACTAATTCCAAAAAAGTCCAAAAAATATGAAACGACTTGGGTTACATGCCAATTCCATTTATCTTCCTACCAAAATTTATTGAAAATCATTTCAAGGAGTTTAGCTTCCCCCAATGCAATTAGCTCTTAACCCCTTTAAGCCTCAATCCTTTTTCAAATTTTGGCACATTTTTGCTTGTATCTTTGTACAGTAATTTCATTTACCAAAATTTCATGAACTTGGACATAAAAGAAGGTTGTCTTTTCAAGATTTAAGTGTTACATTGGATGAATGAGAAGGTAGTTGGATGAAACAGCGCCTGCGAGGCCTCTGTTCATCGTCCAGTTAAAAGGCCACTTTAAGAGCAGACTACCTTACCACTGACTCACTCACGCTTCAAATGGTTTCTGGTTGTGTGTACGTTAAGTCAGAAGGAAGTGCTTGGAATGATTCAAGGACACTATTTAATTTAATTTAATTAGTGTGTATCCAAAATGTATTTGTGTTATTTGTGCACAACTGTGCTACCCTGCCTGGTGCCATATTTTTTCCTAAATTGGCTCTGCTCCCGGGTTCCGAGGAGCTTAACCCTATAAGGATCAAAGTAGTTCCATGGATGGCAGAGAATTCTTCTATATAAAGCAGAAAGTGCATATGTTCATCGTTCGAATTTTGTGCAAAAAAGGGAGGTCTTGCATAGTAGTTTGACCTCCAATGAGTTGCTTTGGGTTGTTTTTTAAGCAAATGATTCGCGTTGTACCCAAAAGGATGATTTCCACAGTGACCAACCCGTCCTTTTTGGGTTAACCTCTGAGAATCTTCTCGAGATTGCTTCTTTTCAATTTCTTGTTACCATCTTTGGATTGAATAGTATTGAATAGTATTGTGGTGTTGGTTGTGATTGCCTTTCTGATAGCTCTTGAAAAGAGCAAGAGAATTTGACCATGAAGGTAGGAGGTCTATAAGTAGTTAAGGCTCTAAATCCGTCTCCTATTTAGGAAAGAGTGACATGGTCTTTGAAATATATGGAGTATATTACTATCATTGTTGAGGTAGATAGGTTTAAAAGGACGGTTTACAAACCTCCTACCTTATGTTTCACATAGTTTGTAAAAATGAGGAGCATAAATTACTTGGATTTGATTTGAGGATGTCACCATTTCTTCATTGTACAAATGATAATACATGACCAGATTAACTATGAGGTTTTATCATGGTGTAGCATTGTAGAAACTTGATCTTGGCACATAGATGACCACATTCCGAATGTTGAAGAAGGTGATACCATTTGAAATTATGGTTTTCCAAAGAAATGTGTACATAATTGTCATGTTATTCACCTAAAAATGGTCACAACTCTTTTCCAAAACTCAAGGCCCTAAATTATACACTTTATGTGATGACTTTATATGCAAAAGGTAGAAGATCGTTTTTAGATTTACTAAGGCACTTTGTCATTGTGTCGAATGCATTGTCATAGGCTAATTCTATTTGAAGCTCAATGCTTATAGATAGCATCTTTTTCTATTTTTAGGACTAATTTCTTAGACAAAGTACTTAGACTCATGTATTTGGATAGCCCAAAGGATGATAGTGAACTTTGGACGTAGCTACAATTCTCTTTATAGTACCAATAGTTGGTATTGACCTCCATATCTACTTAACAAAACGTAAGAGTCTTTAAGACAATAAGACGGTAAATACCATCAAACCAATAATTCAACAATTACTACAATAGGATGCTACTTGCACGTTTGTTCAATATTTGTGCTTTGGCTACTACTGTCTTTGAAGACCAAATGTTTTCATTATAAACTTTGAATGCTTATCATTTATCCTTTACCTTGATTCTCTATATTCTTTTGTGGTTGATGTTGTTGCACTTGTAAATTAGGGTACTCAAGGATGTCTCAAGGTTGTTGCATGTTTATGTCAAATTTATAAATTTTGTCTTGTATTCATTATTGACATCATTGAGTATAAGTTAGTTTGTTGTATTGTATATATATTTGTAATTTGTAGTTTTAATTGTCTATAGATTTTAGTTGGAGTTAGGCATGAAGCTTCTAAAAATGCAATTGATAATGCATTTGAAGGTTTTTAATTTGGAATTAATTGATGTCAATCATACAAAGTTTTTTATGTTTTGCACTTGCACATTTAACCACAACTACATCTAAATAATGTGATTGATTTCTTCAAATAAATCCAATATAGCAAAGGAATTCAAGTTCCACCTTCACTACTTAATTCAACCATTTGTAGGTTTTGTGATTTATTTTTATGTTCAATGGATTTGCTTAGATGTATTATTGATTATTTGTTGTTAAAAAGATCTTGGTATTCAAACTTGATATGATTGGTCTCATGGGTATGATCCAATTCATTTTTTTTTGCACATAGTCATTTATTTGGGTTGGTATCTATATTGCAAGTTTTAATCTAGTGGTGCTCTAATCATTCTCCTTAAAATAGTTTTTTGGAATCAATACTATAAAAATGGAAGAGGAACCTTGTTGAATAATTTCATATACTCCTTTTTCTTGGTGATTTTGCAAAATATTTAATGTATTTTAATTCATATGGATGCATATGGTATAAATTGAGGTGATAATGTTTGAAAACATCACATGTTGAACAAAGGTTATTTTATTCTAATTGATGTAACTTTATTTATGCAATCATCACAAGGTGATCCAAAAAAGGTTATATATATATAAAGTGATGCAAAAAATTCACTATAGATTGAAGGTGTTCACTACAAGAATTTGTTTTAACAAAGGTAGAATATATAAAATTAAGTGAAGAACCAAAAAATCGATCATTCATTATATATTTCAAGGTCTTGAATTAAGATGAATGTTGAGCGCCAAACATAGAGATTACAATAGTTGGCATTTGTTTAATTTAAGAAAAAACAAAGTTTATTTCTTTATCACTTCAAAAATTCATTCTACATAATTTAAAACATTCAAATTTAATTCTAAATTGTATGTTCTTTGTTATTCTTTATTGTATTGTGTAAGTTTGTTTTGCAATGGATCAAAGTCATCTGCACTAGCCAACAATTAAAGGCAACATAATGTGATTTTTTCTTTTCCTACCAATTAATATTTTTCAACTTCCATTGGTTGCTCTTGAAACTTAGTGGTTGTTCATGGTGGTTTAGGTGACTATTTAAGGCTCAAGTGGTTTCTAAATGTCACTTTCTGCAACCATTTCTTCATGAAATTGGGAGCCTCGATATCTTAAGAATCATGGCTATGAAAAAAATCTTATATAAGCTTTATGCACAATAAATATTACTATTCCTAGTCAATCATGTAAAAGCTAAAAAATGAACATGATAAGAGAAAGTAAAATGAACAAATACAAAATGATTGGAGATGAGTACAAATGGGCATTATTGTATGACTAAGCTTAGTTACATGAACCAAAGTGCCAAAGGTGGTTACACACCAAGGTTCCAATCAAATTGAGAGTGCACCATCAAGAACAAAATAAAACTAATGTGACCATACAAATCTCTTGGTCTAAAAAATAAGAGTGACTTAGAGTTTATGATTGCAAATCATGTTAGTCATGTGTGTTAGATGTGAATTTGTGCAATCATAAAATCCAATTATGAAAACATATATTGTTTTTTTTGTGATCTACAAAAGTAACTATTTATTATGCATCAAATTTGAATGTCTTCACAATGAGTTTAGTTTTTTAAATTTAATTCTAATATAATTTTTTCATCTCTTTCATAGCATTGTAGAAATATAGATTTTTATGGATTTTGAGCTGAGTTAGTATAACAAGAGTTATTTTGAAGGAATGTATATGTTAGACTAGGACCATGTCATGATATTTACAAAGAGAGAGAACAACTTGCAAATGTGGCAAAAATATTTTTTTAAATGAAAAGTTCTTAGTTTCTAGTGTTTTCACTAAGGACTCTCTAACTATAATTTTTAAGGACTCAAAATTTGAGGACTTTTGCTACCATATAGGAAAAACGCATACTCCACATCATTGGGCCTTTTTGGAGACCCGTGACCTCTCATTTCACATTGCAATTCATTTTCCAATGACTTCTTGATTTTAGCCACTCAAAAACTTCAAAATTTGGCCCCTTACCTCTTGATTTGGTGTAAATTGAACCTTAGTAAGAAAATATAAGTAGAAAAAAAAATACATGAAGCAAAATGCAACTTTCAATGTATTTTTTTAATTCAAATAATTTTGATAATAAATGTTTTTAAAAGTTGAGAGCCTTGGATTAGATTGTAAATTATTTGGTACTATAAATATGAACCTACATCTATAAGGTGAGATTAACCAAACTACACCTACCAAAAACAAATTCATGATCACTTTTATTCTTTTATGGATTTAATTTATAACATTTCAAAAATTTTACAACATTTATGTGTAAAAATATAAAAATGTCATGATGTAATTGAATTTCGATGATTGGTAGAATATATAATAACATTAATTTTTAGATATTGAAAAGCAAGATTCTCTACAAAGATAAGTGTTTAGTCCATATATTTCAAGCAATTCTAAATACCAATTTGTTTTTCAAAATCTAAGTTTTGAATGCCATCCTCTACTTGTTATTGCTCCTTTTCCAGCAAAACCTTGTTCATTAATCAATAATAAAACAAAGAATCATTCTTCCATCATTAATTCTTAATATCATTATTATTTTTAAACAATTGAATGTAATTTGAAAATATAAAATGCATCAAATGTTTCTTCTTTTAAATTTCTTGATTTGATTGATTAGGTGTAATGTTTTAAATTTTATATTCATTCAAAAAATGTGTTAAGGACATATATAATATTCAATAATTTCATATTCTATTATAGATATTATATAGAGAGGGGTCATTTATTAAATCAACACAAAGTTATCCAACTTACATGTTTTGAAAAAAAACTTAAGATGTTGAATATAACATAATTATGTTTTTATTAAAAAAACTATAAGAAATTAAAAAAAGATTTTTCACTTAATCTTTAAGACTTTTATTCTTATTTTATGAATGGAATTTTTGTTAAAATAACAACATTAAAACAATGCAAAATTTCAAATAGTTTCAAGATTATATATATGTGTATAAAAAGATTTTTTGAGATTTGAATTCAATAGTATTTTATTACTGATTTCATCTTTTATTTAAATACAAATATAATATATAATATTTTGTATCGAAAAAAATATTTTTGAAGTAAAATTATACACAATTGGTTAATTTAGATCATAAAGAAACATGTTCATAAAATCATTGACAATACTTTATTTTTGTTTATCCATTTTTGTTTGCATTTTTATTTGACTCACACAATGACCATCATAATTAACAGAAAGATTAAGTAAAAATGGATCCTTTGGATCAAATATAAATTGGTTTGAAGATAAATTTTTAGAATCTACTTTATTATTGAGTTCACTATCACGTGAATTTAAGTCAATGTCAAAAAATGGTGCAATGTTTTGTTCATCTTCATTATTATTTTTATAATCTATGGAATTAGATTTGTTGGAGTTTTGTGAGAAGTTGCTTAACATATTTGAATTACTAAGAGAATCTAAGTTAGAATATTTTTCATTTTTCATTTCTTTTATATCTACATTTTGTAAATATATTGACTTGTCATTTATATTTTCTCCATGACTATTATCATATTGAATTTTAGAATTTAAATTAACTTCATAACATAATTCTCTAGATTCTTTATTTGTATTGAGATGAATTTGAGATTTCTTGTTTTCAAATTCAATATACTTGATATTATTATCAATATTGTTTTTATTTTCAAGATTAACATTTAAAGAACCTAGTTTTTTACCATTTGCACAAGGACTTATTTCTACTTCATAACACAATCTTGGTTCCAATAATGTTTTGGAAGAATTAAGCTTACAATCTATATAATTAAAGCATTCTATATTTTTGTAAATTTCATTTTTATTTTTTGAAAATTTGGCGTTGTTAATTGAACTATTGTTAAATAAGTCACTATTAGAACAAGTAAACAAATCATAGTTTGGTGTTAAAAATACATCAAATTCATAGAGTAATTTAGGATTAGATAACTTTTTTATTTGATTCAAACCTTTGTCTAAATTAGGATCATCTAAAGTATCTCCTACATTATTTGATTCAACAAAAATTTCATTAAATTTTGCGTTTTCATTGAAATCAAACTTTGGAAATTGGGTATCTTTTGAAGGATCCTTATGAAGTGAAGGAGTTAGTTCAAATTTATTTATTTTACTATTATTTAAAGTGCTTGATTCAACAAAAATTTCATTAAATTTCGGATTTTCATTGAAATCAGATTTTAGAAATTCAATATATTTTGAAGGATCCTCATGTACTAAAGGAGTTGGTTCAAATTTATTTTTATTTTTATTATTTAAAGTGCTTGATTCAACAAAAAATTCATTAATTTTTTTGTTTTCATTGATTTCAAACTTTGGAAATTGGATATCTTTTGAAGTATCTTCATATATTGAAGGAGTTGGTTCAAATTTATTTTTGTTACTACTATTTGAAGTGCTTGATTCAACAAAAATTTCATTAAATTTAGTGTTTTCATTGAAATCAAACTTTGGAAATTGGGTATCTTTTGAAGGATCCTCATGTATTGAAGGAGTTGGTTCAAAATTATTTTTGTTTCTATTATTTAAAGTGCTTGATTCAACAAAAATTTCATTAATTTTTTTGTTTTTTTTGAAATCAAACTTTGGAAATTGGATATCTTTTGAAGGATCCTCATGTATTGAAGGAGTTGGATCAAATTTATTTTTGTTACTATTATTTAAAGTGTTTGGTTCAACAAAATTTTGAATAGGTTCATCATTGCCACTAAGTTTAGATGCAAATGTTTGAATGCTAGTATTTGTTAAACTAGACAATTTTTTTTGCATATTAGAATGCGGTATCAATAGTTCATTTGACTCCAAACAATCTGACTCTTTTGATGCACAAATATTGATAGTTTCTCCTTTAGAAAGTTTACCATAGCAACAAAAATCAAAGTTTGTTTTGTCAACATCTTCATTTAAAAGAGTTGGACTATGCGTAATGTTTTTGTTATATGTTAATAATGCTTTGTTTATTGGAGGGGTGCAAGATTTAATGTGTGGAAATATTTCTTTTAAGTAATCTCTATGTATAGTATTATCAGAAATACTCTCATTATCATTATAAAAAATATCTTTGAGACTAAATCCACTTGGATAATTTTCTAGATATTAATCAAAATATTTGGATTAAAAAATAATTTTGTTTGGTCAAATCACATTTTTACTTGACATACATATGGACATCTCAAAAAAGACATAGATAAGTATAGATACATTAAAAAAACATGCACTCTTAATCATATACATACATATTGAAACTTATATTTTTATCTTAATAATCTTATGAATGCATATTATCGAGTTTTAATTTTTTTATAACAATATTTTTTTATATTATAATTTAAATGTTTTTATACATTTATAATTTGTTATAAATCTAAAATATATGAATAAAGATAATGAAATATATTTTTGAACAAAATGCACAATGTTGATGAAATCATTACCGTAATATCTATAGAAGTTGTATCGTTGATCATTTGGAAGTTGTGCATTTAAATCAGGTGTATTATTTGAGGTTGAATTATTTCCATTGTTTTCAAAAACTTTTATTCTCATACTATTATTGTAAGATTTTTCTTGTGATGCACATCTAGGTGGACACTCCAAATTAGTGCGTTTATATAAACCAACCATCTTACAATGTCGTGGCCTTTCATTGCTTGACTTATATCCACCTCTGCTTTCAAGATCACTTTCATTTTTGCAATCTCTGTAATGTATAGAGTATTATCAAAATAAACTATCAAAATGTGTATTTCAAAATATAATAAGGATTACAAATATTACAAATTCAATAAAATATACGATTAAAATTCACTATCAAATTATTCTACATTAATAATCAAATTATAAATCATATTCAATATTTTTAAATTAATATTATAATATTATAACACAAATTTTATGATTTTTTAATGCTCTTAAAATATAATAATAATTATAAAATACACACATGATTGCAATGAAAACTTATTTATTGAAATTTAATTTATAAATTTGAATAATTCTAAGATAAATATATAATCATAAACTATTTGAATAGCTGTCCAATATTATACATATTAATGATTAGTATACCAATACGATTTAGTGATTAATATTACAAGATTGAGTTGGAAATTGAGTTTAAACTAAAAGGTTATATTTATAAGAATCTTTACCCCCAAGGATAAAGGAGTAGTTTAGATTTTCAAGATTGTGAAGATGTAATATAAAATTGTAAAGAAATAATATGTAATGTAATAATAATTTAATGATAACTCTCAAACAATAGTTGTTAAGTATGATCCATAAATTATGTCCTTATTGTTAAATCAACTAGTATACAAACCAATCTTTTTTAATAAAATTTGAACCCAAAAATTGAAAATTCCCCCTAAATGTAGATTGAAATTCACAGGAATTTTTCTCCTTAAAAGTTCAAAATGATAAATTCCAATCATAGTGTTTTTTGAATATTTTACTTTTATTTTTTTATTCAAATCATTTTTGAAGGATTACTTTTTGAATTGAAAAGGTTACTTTTTGAAGACAAACCTACCCATACGTATTGAATAATAGAGTATTTGCAAATCACAATCTATATTGTATAAATGTTAAAGAACTAATAGAAGAATCCTCAAAATAAAACCAATGGATGAAAAAAATGCATTTTTGTGTGCTTGGGATGTGTTTCCATTCATCCATTATTCAAAATTTTAGCTAACATTTGGTTAAAATTAAAGGTTTAATGCTAGGGAGTTACATACTAATATAAATACAAAAATAAGAGTAGGGTAGTAACAACAAAGTATACTTTATGCAATTAAATTGTATGCTAATATTGTAAAGTTTTTACTAAATCAATGTTCAATTTGATTAATTATGTACAATAATCTAAAATGATTTTTTTTCTTTTACACAATACAATTCATAATCATAAAGGTCTTACAAGTTTGTAAACAAGAGTATTAGAGGAAGGTTTAACTAAGAATAGTACAAGAAAAGTACAACACCAAACTCCATCACATCCCAATTGTGGTGCTTCAAGAAGTTTCGTCTTTTTTTTTCCTTCAAATTTCAGCCTTTGGTCCCTCATTTCACACACTGTACAATTATCTCTAATGTGATTCATATTGTGAAATATCTAAATTTATGCATTATTTAAATCCTAAAATGTTTTTAAATTAATTTTCAACAATGCATTATTTAGTATTTGCATACCCTTGAAAATGGTCACCACTCCCGGTTACACATGGTGCCGAATATGGTTTGGGAGGAGACACTCGTTTTACAAGTCGAGGATGCTTTGATTTGAGATGTCCTTCTAAATATTGAGGATCATGCAACTTGGCCCCATTAAATTCATTTTTACAAACTGAAATGTAAGGATTGGGATTTGGAGGTCCAGGCCCAGATGGACAATTACACTTTCCAATTTTGGGTGAAAATAAATTAGGATTGAGATTAGATCCTGGTGGTAGAATATATCCTACAAAAGAAAAGAATTGATTCATCATTAAATGTGTCACAAACTTAAAAAATAATGCAACGATGCTAGCATGTGAGCACAAAGATGTGAGTCTATGAACCTTGAATCTAGTTGTAGGTATGTACCTACAACCATTTGAAGGTGTTTATATAACATAAGTATCTATAACATAGGTACACTATAATATGGAAATAGTTTATAATATAGGTACCCATAACATAGACATCTATAACCATGGAAGGTGTTTGTAATATAAACTAATAGGCTCTTAGACTCGTAGATTCTATACTCACACGCTAGCACTCCCTATAAATAATGGAATGTCATACATACCAATGATATAATTACAAAAAATTATCATCTAGTAACATATTTGGCAAACTAAACTATCATTTCATCATCTTTACTCTGTAATGTTGATGTGTTATCAAATATATTTTACAAGCTTCAAAATAAAAATTAATATTGTGTTTTGAACCAAATTTTAAAACACTCTTGAAAATACTACCAATATTATAGAGCAAATTTATTGCTTAAAGTTTAAAAAATTGTGTTAATGCTATTTTTACTTAAGCATTTAACTTATCTATACTAAATTTCTATGCTTAAAATGAAATATTATTTCTTGAATCAAAAGATAAATGAAATAAATGAAAAGTGTGAACAATGCATTTGAAAGCATGTGATTATTTTTGTCATATCAAAATAAGATTTTATAACATTCATCATGTTCTTAAAGCTTGAATGATAGTATTATCAATTGAAAACTTTTGCATTGGTTGTAGTGATGCATCCAAATAATATGATCATAAGGATTTATAATTCAACAATATAAGTAGAGCAAAGAACCATACATCACCTTCGATTGAGTAATACTTCAACTTACTTAATTCCAATTGAACTCCCTATAGACTAATATACTTCAAGTTTTTGTTAGCCCTTTGAGCTAGAAAACTTTAAAAAATAAATAAACTAAAAAATATTTAAAATTTTCATTGAGATTTTCATGTTTTCTTAAATGCAAAAAGAATTTCTATAGAGTTTCTTTACACACTAAAAAGTAGAAATTCAGTGATTTTGGCACAAAGCTACTAGTATGGGCATTCAATCTATTAAATCCTCAAATTTTGAGCACATCAATAATTTTGAAACCCATGTCCCTCACTATCAAATAAAATTCATTATCCTTTATTTTGCAAGTCAATTGACATTAGATTCTAAATGGTTGGTTTTAACTTGTATTATATTAGAGAGAATTACAATGTAGATTGCAATTATTGGTATAGTAATGTTTGTATATCTTACAATAGTATAAACTTTAGGTGACAAAAAACAAGCAACTCATGTTTTTTGGCATGAAACTAAAGTGGGGAAAAAAATTATATTTGCATCTTAAAAATCCAATTTATAGTAAAAATGACAAATTCATGAACAAATTTTATACTAAATGTTTGTCTCACCTGTTTTGGGGCAAGGTTCACGTTCGCATAGCTGTTTCAAACATTCAAGTTTTGCTTTGACATCATTCAATTCTTTTCCTAAGGCCTCTTCTTTTTTGGTACATTGGTTATGACCCACTGGTTCTAATGACTTTTTGACCTGCAAATTTGATGTTCAATAATAATTATAACCAACTAAACAACTCTAAGTTGTCATGAAAAACAAGTTTTTTTCAATTAAGTACTACAATACATTACCTTTTTTGTTTTGGTATATATTTTCTTATAATATAAGGTACAATAAGTCATGTAATTAATTATAGCTTATAATATATAGAAAACAATTGGAATGACATGAATTTAAATTGACAAAGTACGAAATGATTATCCAAGTATGGTTGAGAAGAACATTGACATTTGAAAGGTGGAGTGGAATCAATAATGCGTATGCTACCTCTTCATGAATAGAAACATAGAACTCTCCATAGGCTGAGTTTGTCGTAGTCCATTGGGGGCGGTTGGTGCAAGTAGATTGCAAAACCACTAGCATTCCAACACATCCATTGCCCAATTATTCAAGCAATGAAGATGCTAAGTGAGCAACACTCTTGGTGACACTAGATTGATTACATCATGTCAACTCAAGAACAAAGCTTGCATTATTAATTATAGTACAACAATACATGACAAAGGTGTCAAACTTGCAATTCAAAAGAAGAAAAATAAATGCTCTTCATTAGGAGCATAACTATTCAAACTTCATCCTAAGATCTAGTAAGACCCTAAACTTTTAAAATTTAGTGATTGATGGACAATGCTAAGTGTATACCCATCGATGGTGTCACACATGAACAATGTTACTATAAATGGCAAAACTTGATAAAAGTGTTGTAATAAGCATCTCCTTTTCTTCTTCCACAGTTGAAAGCAAGGTCCAAATCACAAAGCATTGCTAAGTGAATACCCTCACCACTTAAAAATTGGAAGGGATCATTGGAACTTTATTTTGCCACTTATAAGCTCTTACTAAAGAAACATTGATTAATAACCAAGACATTGACCACCCAACTATACATAGATAGATAAATCAACAGTGGGAAAATAATGAGGACAAATCTACCATATAGAATTTACAAGTAAATCAAATTAGAAAGACCTATCAACACAACAACACTATAAATTAGAGTAGCTTAATCCTTACTATCCTTTCTTCGTTATTGCAACATGTTCACTAACCTTGAGCAGCCTTGTGTTGCGGAGTTGAAAGGTCAGATGGGAAGAGGCAAAGTCTAGAGGTATCAAGTGACATGTCAAAAATGTAATATGACCGACTGTTTGTCTTTGAAGGGGCAAGAGCACCGTCAATCCCGAATTCCGTGGAACCTTTGACCCTGTATCAGGCATGTCGGATAACGTGGGAAACATTCGACTTCCAAAGCCTCACTGCAAGAAAGCCCAAGGACCTGGCCTCCTGGATAAGTTCCTCCTAAAATTTACCTTGTTAGAAAATTCCTGTAAGTTCAGCCGCTGAGGCTCATTTGTTGCACAAAAACCATCATATATAACAAACACTGACCAAACAAAATGAAGTGATTCAACACATTAGCATGAAAATCTCATTCCATCGTTATTAAATCGGCAACTATAAGCAGTCAAGGATCTCAGTAGAGAGATAAAAAACTATGCCCAATTCGTGATAAAGATGTAGGTAGATCATGTCACTCTGCCAGACACACATAGAACACACACCACCTTGAAGCGTAAGGTTGAAGCAAAGGTCCTATACTGAGTAGAATAAACAAGAAGCAAACCCTCCTGATTCACTTAAACTCGTCAATGGTGTGAAACAACTCTTGCCAGATACCTATGTTACAGATCACTCAATGAAATGGTTTATGTTACACTTGAAACATTTAAAAACCTAGGTGGGCTGAAGGGAGCTCCGTAATGGGTCTCTGTAGGCAACGAAAAAAGACATAAATCCCACACCCAGACACAAGGCCTGAAATGCTGTCCAAAGTGTCTGTTTAATAACCCGTTCTTTTGCACTGAATGCATACTCCATAGTTTCAGCAACATCTGTTAGCACCTCCAAGTTTTGTACCTGCCCCCCAAAACCAAGTGAAGGTCAGGGAAGTAGTGGACACACTGTGACTAACTTGTGATTGGTTGCACCCGACTCAAAAAACATTCGGTTAAGAGTTCTCTTACTTGGTGATTCAGAAGCCCCAATTTCATCTCAGCCGCGTTCTTTAATGTTTCAGCTTCTTGAACTTGGTTTGCCAACAATGTCTTTTGCTCATCCAATAATTTTTCAAACTCAAGCTTCTCTTCTGACCATGGCATCGATGAGACTGGCAAGCTCACTGCATCTTGCATTCTTCCTTCGAGTTCATGATCCCAATCACCTTCGTGTTCTTTCTTTAGCTCTTTCTGCTCCTGAAGCTGTGCAGTCAGCAACACAACCTGGTTATGTAGGTCCTTTAGCTTCTCCTCCTTGTTGGATACATTCTCACGGAGCTCCTCCAGATAGGTTTCACTTTTGAGTCGTTCGTCTCGTTCCTCCTCAATTTTGAGAGAAAAATCTTCATGCATCTTGGATTGCTCCTCTACTTTTGTCATGTGTTTCATCCTTTCCTCGCATTCCCAATCCAACCTCTCTTCGACACTTTTCCTCAACTCAGTCTCCTGCTGAAGTTGCAGAACCAGTGAATCAACCTGGTCACGGAGATCCTTCATATTATCTTCCGTGTTAGTAAACATCCCACGAAGCACCATCAATCCGGTTTCGCTCTTCAACCTCCCATCCCGCTCTTCGTGAATAGTTCTTGCTATCTCTTCATGCAACCTGGTTTGCTCCTCCAGCTGCCTCAAATATTGCGTGTTCTCCTTCCGTTCCTGATGCAAATCATTTTCAAGCTTATTCATAGAATTAGCCTGCTCCAAAAGCTGTAATTCCAGGAACTGCACCTGGTCAGATAGAATTTTCAGCTTCTCCTCCATGTTGGGCAATATTTCATGAAGCACCATCAACTTCGCTTCACTTTTTAACCGCTCATCGCATTCAGTCTCAAGTTTACGTTTTAGATCTTCATGAATTTTATATTGCTCCTCCAATTGTGCATTTGATAAATCTACTTGACGTCGAAGATCTTCAAACTGTATTGCATGCTCCTGAGTTAACAGGTTAAGGTCTTCAGGACGTTTCTGAAGTTCCTCTTGTGCAGAGCAACCTTCTTCTTCCCTTTTGATATTCAGATTTCTTAAAGCGCCTGCATACATGAGAGTTGGTCAGTGAGATCGAAAGCAACAATCAACAAAATGAACAAGTTCTCACAGGAATGACGATTGAATATAGGCGAAAACACGTCGAATACAGGATAGGGATCATCTTTTAGTACGCACATCCATCTAACGTTCAAAACGCATACTACTGAATAAAAAACATGAGAACAGTGAAAGAAACAGCGAGGGACGACAAAATAAGATTTAGCGAAACAACTTCGCGAGAATTGATTTAGCGTCGAAGATGTGATCTAGAGCAGTTCGCCGTTGTAAGACTATTACAATCTGACCTAGGCACATCACAAAACAAAAATCATTGATTTCCGAAAGTATGAACATGAAGTGGGTTGATTATGCTTACTTTCAGACGAAGCATCGCCTGTGATATCGGGATTCCCAGTTTCCGGTTCCCGAAGCTCCGAGTTTCCAATTCTTCCGGTAGTCGGTTCAGTGTCCACATCTCTGGGAACGACATAATCTTCATTGTCTTCCAAGGCCAACAAGGACAGACACATGTAAACAGAGTTTAGAACTTAAATGTCCGGCTCCAAAAACATTTAAAATAAGAATACTCACAAAATGAGGGGGAAAAATAACTCTCATTCTATAAATCCTTAAAACACCATTACATTGTAGCCCAGCTTCTGTATTACTTAAGGTAAATTCAATCTCACCTGCTGGCTTTGGATCCGCATCTTCCTGTGGATCCCGCTCTATCAGAAGTTGCTCCTCCTGTTCTGCACCCTTCAAGCTTGCCTTAACTTGATCATCATTTAGATTCTTCATATCTGCTAAAACCACTATTGTTAATGAAATATGGTCTATGGACGTGGCTACGTTAATGGAAAAAAAGACCATCGACATGCACATCTGCTGAACTTACCCTACCAAAATAGCCAAACGATTTTATTAGCAGTCAGACTGTTTCAACAAATGCTGGGTATGTGAAGCATTTAGCCGGCTTAAAATTGTGATACAGAGTGCATTATCAACATAAAAAATACATCGCTTTTATCACTTCATTCATTGAGAGTTCCAAGACTAATTTCTTGACCCTTATTTTCTTGAGACGTATCGGTAGTTTTAACTCATTCTATAATGCGAATGCTACATTAACTACAAATAGTTCCAGGCCTAACATCGTAGGAAAAATATTGAGCCGTCGATGCATGATGTGGTGATAAATTCACAGCTACAGCCCTCAATCAGAACAAGAATAAACCAAGAAAGGTGTTGGTTGCAAAGCACCAAAGCCTTTGTAATTGATGTGCCTTACCAGGACACAGGACTTCCACAACATAAATTACTAAGGTCTTGAGTTAAGTGGTTTACAATAACACCATAAGATTACGACTCACCTTGCTCAAACCCATCGTCAGCATCCAGACCTGTAATTTGCTCTTCAGGCCTCGTAACTTCTGTGCTTCTACTCGACCCCTTTTCACCATCAGGGCTACCTATCCCACCGCGTTGTTCAATGTCCGAATTACCAATTGTAGGCAAATCCGGCGGTGGAGTTCCAAATTGGTCAAAGTCAACCTCTTCATCGACAATGACATGTGCCGATTCCGACTTTAGGAGTTTCTCTCCCCGTGTCTCATCGTGAGGGACCAAAATCTCCTTACTTCGATCAATGTTTTCCAAAGGATTCTGCATGGGAGAAAGGTTTCTGAGAAATAAATCTACACTTCCAACTCATTGTTGAGCAAGAAGGTCCACAACTCTTCCCCTTGCATACTCCCATCATGTGCTCCCGTATTCATGATCAACAAGTGACTCCAAACTGCTACATTTTAAACGTAAGTAACCATTATAGCACGTTTCTCCTACTGCCATTCCATTCTACACCCAACAAGCATACGATATGCAGGATACCACCTTTAATATTTGCTTGAGAAATCATGTCGTTGCTTACCTCAACTAGTGTTTAAGGGCACATATGCAAAATTTCTCGACCGCATAAGAGAAAACAAACCCTCGAATCCTCAAACCTGCTAGTTAAGTAAGGAAAATCAAGAGATTCTCCTTGAGCTGAATAGAAGAATAAGGAATTTGAGGATAAAATTTCACTACCTCTATAACCGAATCTTCAGGCTCTGAAAGCTTCTCCCCAGCAAGTTGTTGCTCGATACCAGTGTTCTGAAGGTCTGCACCCACACTTCTTGAGTTTTCGTCCTCTTGTTTATCCGCGTTCTGATAAATACCCTCCCCTTCGAAAACTTCGCCAGTATCAAGCATCGAGTTAACTTCATCTTCCTCCGTCGATTCTACAATATCGACATCCATACCAACCCACTCACGATTCTTCTTGGACCAAGGAAGGTCAGAGATCATTCGACATGTAAACCGGGCCCCTTAATCACTTCTCTCTAGATGCTTAACAGCTTGTTGGAACAAGCTTCATTGCTGATAAAAAGGACAGCCCCGTCCCAAGATCCTATTTTCTGCATCAAAGGATCCTCATTAGCATCGGCTTGACTCGTCTCGTAAAGGCGCAGCAGTGAAAGCTCAGCAAATATTCACGAGATTGAAGTTCAAAAAAATTGTAAAGATAAATTAGCCGTAATAGAGAGTTCACTAAGTTAACAACTCAGACTACTAAAAGTATTCAGGATTGCACGGATTGTCTCCATTAAAGTTCTTTCCCATATTCTACTCGAGATTCTACTTAACGCAGAACATGAAAATTACGAGTGAGAGTGTCCTTTACACAAAATGTCATCTTCTCAACAACCACCCGGGGCTATCTAAAGAGAAAAATATTAGCAGGTCGGTCTGAAGCAAGAAATATCAGCAGGTACCTTTAAAAACGAGGGCGTTCTCAATCCTTCAAGCCTTGCGTCGAAAAGAATCCTCAGTTCGTTCGCCACCATTAACCCTGTGACGCTGTGACAGTCATGCAGCTCCACACCATTAATGAAGACATAACTAATTATTCATCAAAGAAACCATTCCGATCACCGCCGCAATTAAACGCCCGCCTTCTTCCAAACTTAAATAACCTAGTTCAATTGCGTGCTCCGATAAATAAGCAGCACGAAATACCCTTTCGAAATCCAAAACACATTAAGTGGTAGCTAGCACACAGGAAATTTATGAGAGCAGGCGCCGCCGCAAAATAAGAAAAAGATTTCAAGAACCGAGCAGGCATGAATTTGCGAGAGCGCTTTGAACCGAATTCGGGCAGATAATGAGCAAGCACCGGAAGGAACAAAACTGTGCACATTCCTTGCACAGATTCTGCACATCGAATGATCAAATTCGGCCATATAGTAAGAAAGCACCGCTACTTGAACGTCATTTGCTGAGAGAAAGAAATAGAGTCCAGTTCAAGAAACACGCAGGACAGAGTGCGACGGAAAAATATGAGCAACTTTGGAACTACGGATATTAAGAAGAGTCTAAGCAAGAAGAATACAGACCAAGCGTATTCAATAGCGACGAAACAAAAACACTAAACAGTTGCACCTAACAACGAAAAAGTGCGCAAGATTGGTATTAAGTTCAGATTAGCCTAAGCGGGAAGGATACAAGTAAGATCAACACTGCTGAAGAAGCAATAAACAGTTCCACTTCTCAAGTACGAACCTAATCAAGATCTGATAAGCCTTCCCGACAAAGGAAAGTACTCGCTGCAAGCGATCCTGGAAAGAAAAATTGAGAGAATCTCTATAGTCTGGAAAATAGATGTGAGAGTGTTATTCTCCGTTCACTTCGAAATCGGTACCAGCAAGCAGTTGAGAGGAACGATCCGTGCGAAAATTCTGACGACACCGCGAAAGTGCGCAAGATTGAAACTATTGGTATTAAGTTGTAAGCTGTAAGGATTCAAGCAAGATGAACACTGCTGAAGAGCAAAAACGCTGAAAGAGTTGCGCTTCTCAAGTATGAACCTAATCAAGATCGGGCAAGCGTCTCCGACAAGGCAGAAGTCCTCGCTGCAGGTGATCCTGAAAAGAAAATTGTGAGAATCTCTATCTCCTGAAAAGTAAATTTGAGAATATTTTTCTCTTGCTCACCTTCAAAATCGGTACCGGCAAGCAGTTGAGACTTGAAAGAAACGATCGATATGAAATTCCAACGACACCGCGACAGTAAACGCCAGAAGCGCCAACGCAATCCCCGGGCGCAACCCTCGAGAGAAAGAAGTTCAGAAATTCCGCCATAGCTTATTAGGAACTCAGACACTTGGCCTCCGTCTGGTGAAAGCTGCTGCCACTGACCCCGTCACCGTGAGCGTCCCATTACCGTGATGCCTTCGTAGTTTGTACTCCTGCCAGCCTTGCCACAATCACTTCAGGAAGACGAGACTACGAGTGCACGAGAGAACTCTTCGTCGGAGCTCGCTTTCAGAACTGTATGTCAGGCCAAGATTTCAGAGTTTTTCTTCCTCTTTGCCCGTGGTCAGCCAAGTTGACTATAGCCAGAGAGGTGGAAATCTTGACGTGATGTACAATTTTGAAAACAAGCTCTAGTCCAAGGTCCAAAAGGTCCACTGAGACTGTTTTCAACTTTTGCAAAGCAGGAGGTTCAGACTTGAACCCCTTTAGACCCCCAATGGAAACGGGTTTGAAGGTTGAATGACAGATGTATATTTTGGTCATTGCACATATTTAGACTAATCAAATATACAAGGGTTTGGGATATAGAATGGCAAAATAGAGAATTTTTCACATGTATTTTTGGTCAACTCCTTTTCTAAGTAAAAAAGAGACATGATATTGGTGGTCAAAGCAAAAACAAATAGTTTTTCATTTGTGTTCCTTAGAGGACTATTTGCATCTTTTTGGATTCTAAGGTGGTTCTTTTTACTCCTTACACATTTGCAATGGAAAGAGCATTGGCACCTAGTCATGTTAGAAATGATATACAAGAGTTATTTATGCAAACCTTTGAATGGTTACAATTGGCAATCAGAGCCCAAACCCCCACCATCCTGCATTTCACTCCACTTCAAGATTGCTAACCCTACTTTTACATTGATTTTTGGGCCATACATCCTCTTTTACTACTTGTAACAATTTCAACCATTGCTACGATTCTTGCTACCCAAATGACCGTGTGTTGCCATATTTGAAGAAAGTCTAATACGGATTCTCTAAAATTTACAGTCATGCATTACCGAAGAGGCACTCTTCTATTGAGTGACTAGTCAAATTTTTGAAGTTGTTACTATGATAGTAGGGCACAAATTAATTTTTGCAAGGGCTCGCCAAGAATTGTTGAGGCAACTTCTAATGGGCCTAAGTGGCCATGCTCTAATCCAAAAGCATCTTTTAATCCTTGAAAGACGTTGAAGCCAAAAAAATGGTCTATAGATGACTTCATTGTTCATTACAAAACAAAGAATGCATATATTGGTCTAATAATCAAAGTAGTTTTTATGACTACCTTAGTTACAGTGGGCTTGTCTGCTTTAAGGGTTAAAAATGTAGAATAATGAATGAACCTTTTGCCACGTGTTTAAACAAAATGTGGGACAACATATTGATGTTTCTTGAAGTTATAAAATTGTGATTTTTTTAGCTCAATCCCAACCTTTTTGATCCCAATTCCACATTGAAGTTGTCATATTGCCAACCTTGTACATTAGGATGCATATAAGGTTCAATTGGATCCAAAAGTAGGGATCACAATTGGAATGAGGACAATTTTAGGGTATCTTTAAGTTAACTTACTCAAAAGAAAGGATTGATCAAATCCGAGTATGCTCCCAAAAGTCAACCCTAAAAATTCATAAATAAATAGATGCATATTGTGTATTATTCAAAATATTGAAATTAGCAAGGCAAGGATCATTTTCTCATGCACGCCCCCTTTCTCCTCAAAATAAGGCAAAAAATAGATTTTTGTATTCTCTTTCAAAACCTAGCCTTGATATCCCCTATTGAAAATTAGACATGATATTAGAAAATTTACCAATTCAATTTTAACCATTATAACTTTGTCAATACATTATTATCAAATGTTGTTCTCAAACTTTGTCTAACTCTAATTTTCATGCAATAAAATAATGAAAAATCTTCAATATACAATAATGTTTATTAGAGGAATTTGTTAGATTTAAAGTTATTTATTTATTTTTGACACGAGGTAATTCTTTCATACCCATTAAATAAATAAACATAATCAATTTCCACACCTTCTATTCCATTCAAACCATTGATAATTGTCTCACTTAATTATATAAAATAATTCTTAAATAATTTAAACCAGTTACAATTATCATTTGTAAATAATTGCTAAATAATAATTCTTTTATTACATCACTAGCAATTACTTTAGAAACAACCTGAAACCTACTATAGAATACATTTTAAATTTTGAAGCTAATAATTTAAAAAATATTCAAGTTACTACAACATCATTTTTTTGAAACATATTGTATTACAACTACTATACAATACATAGTAATGATCCACAATACATAATTCGTAAATCTTTCCAAGAAATAGTCTAAAAGAGAGGGGAAAACATGCATGAAGAGCTTTCATTTTCCATATACAAATAGACAAATCAATTAATAACGTCTCATTTGGATTGTTATGTATTCATTTCCTCCAAATTAGATTTGTAGTGGGCAGTTTTCAAAGACACATTGCATAAGTCAATTGCAAGCTTAGCCAATATAATACTACTTGTAGAATTTTCAATTTTTGTGGTTTTTTCTCCTATTGTACATGTATGATTCATTTGTATGAATTATTTGATATGTGATGTTTATATTTATAGTTTGTATAGGTTGTATTCAATAGTAGTTAGAGTGTACATGTAATTGCAACAATAGTAGAAAATCTGAAATTTCTGTCATTTTGGACGCGTTGTTTTGGACAAAATCTAACAGAAATCTGTTATTTTTAACAGATTTCTGTTAGATTTTGTCCAAAACAACGCGTCCAAAATGACAGAAATTTCAGATTTTCTACTAGTAACATGTTCTACTAATCAATCCCAAGACCATGTATAAATTTTTGAATTATAGTAGGGACATGTTTTAACTACCATGGGGTAGAAAAAAATGGATGAAAAATAGAAGAAGGAAACAAGGGCATATTTAGTTTGAAATAATAGCTAAATATATAGCCCCCCACATAAATTTTTTGACGCATGTATATATGGATTACAAGGTATAGTGAAGCACTCAAGATTGTATTGTAGATACATCAAGAGATACATTATCATATTATTATGTACAACATGTACACATCTAGGTATAAAAAAAGCTAACCAAATACATTAGAAGAGAAATAAGGCCTCGAAAGGGCCATTTCAGGGTTGTTTACCATGTTGGGAACCGAAAAAAAAAAAAAAAAAAAGTTTTTTTTTTTTTTTTAATAATTTTTTTGCTGACGTGGCAATGTCCCGGCCACATCAGCAGTCTACATGTCATGCAACTTTTCCAATTGAACAAAGTTCCCGAACATGGAAGCTCCAAGATAACTCGCGGCCCTTTGAAGACCTCATTTCTCTTCTAATGCAAAAAATGAGTCAACTTAATTTACCCTTAAAGGACATTTCATGTTTTCACTTGGTCAAATTTCATTAGCATTTTATGTCCAAACACATATTTTGAAAATGAAATTGTTATTTTTTTTGTGCATTACTATAAATCTGAAATTTACATTCATTTTTTCATAATTGAAACATTAAAATGAATTTTATATGATTAATAAATAAAATAAAATAATAATTATAGTAATTACAATATTATTAAAAATAATATGAAAATTTGAACAAAAATGGAGATCATGGTCATAGTGACAAACATTGTGGTATAATTGATGCACTCCTTGACTTCACACCAAGAGAAATTTGATAGAAAAAGTTCAAAAGTGTTGTATTTTATGCTACCTTCAAAGTGTCACAAAAAATGATTTTTTATTTTTATTTTTAAATGGAACAAAAAGTAGATCATTTAAGCTACACTGTCTTAGTTAAGCTTTAAAACATTAAAATCAAGAATTATGTGAAAATTGAGGTTTGACTTTCAAAACAACCCTTGAGCTTGCAAAGTCCTTTCAAGGTAAAAAAGAGTGAGCATTGTTAAAAGCACTTTGTACATAAAATTTGTCTTCTAAAGAACCTTTATTTTTTGTAAAGATAACCTTTTTTTTAAATTACTATTTTTTTGCTCCTATTTTATTTATGCATTACTTTTTAGCAAGTTGATTCTTCCTACCATCTTCTTCAATATTTTCTCCATTGTTCTAATAACTACTCATCAAACTACGTGAGATTTTTTACAAAAGGATGGTTTTTCAATTGGTCCGAGAAATGTTGAGTATATTTAGGGAAGTTGCATTTTACATTTTTGAAACTCTCTTTGTACAAAAACAATGCTTAATTTATTTTTTAATTTTTTAATTAGTTTCATTGCATTCAAACCAATTTGTTCTATGTAGATCTAAAATACTTCAAGATGAGTTGTGCATTGGGGAGATAATTTTGCTTAACCTCTAAAGGATCATGGATGTTTTTCAAGAGAAACTGTCAACAATCGTCGTTTTTTAGTGCATTGGTTGAATTGAAAACTAAATTATTTTTTTGAACTTCCGCCACACAAAATTGTAGTATTCTATCATGACAATGTGTGAAAAAAATTCAATCCATTTGACCATATGGATTGAAAGATTATGATGTTTGAAGTGAAAAGAAAACGTCTCTTCATTTCTACAAACGGGCACAATGGACTTTGGGCCTACTTGAAGTAAAATATTTGCTCTGCACTATCACACATTATATCCTATTGGATACTCTCATGAAATATTTCAAAAGCAAATAAGGGGTCTTCTTGATTCAAAATCACCTTATAATACAAAGAGGTCAAGTAATTAAAATAGCAATACACTAGTCATTTTTTGATCATTTTTTGTGCATCAAGTAAATTCAATATTTGAATCCATGCACTAAAAACTTAGAGATAATAATTTTAAATTTATGGAAAAATTTAAAGAATTTTAAAAGAATAAATTCCAAAATAACAGTAGTTGTAGTTAGACAAAAAAGAAATTCAATATTTTTTGGCAAGATTAGTAAAGTCTAGACTCATCTTCAAATGAGATTTTTTCACTAAAATTTAATGAAATATCATCTTAGTTATACATGCCAAATTTCAAAAGTAAATGAGGAATTTTGCAAAAGATGCCAAAACTGTCCAAATTGCCTAATTTTCTAGGTAGCATAACTTTAATTCAAGCATTTGATTGGAATTTTTTTACAATCTCCTAAAGGGGGTTGAATGTTTCCAACTAGTGTCAAATTTTCATAACCATCCGTTCATTTTTCCTTCATCATCACCTAACTAAATTCTATTAGTTCCTTTGATCGACCATTTGATCTTTTAGGAGTTAAAAGCTTAATCTTTGTTTACAAAAAGGTCAATTACAATTTGAATAACATAAGCTAGATACACTAAATTGTGCCTCAACCTGAATGCATCACAATTCATATCCTTTCTTCATTTCACAAACCTAAATTTGAGATTGTTATACTTTTTTATTTATGAGGCACAAACCTAGTAAAACAAGTATGGCTATCATAGATTTAAGTGTACATTGTAAATGCAATTAAGTGATTTGACCCTCATTTTGTTAATATCTCAATAAAGTTCACTTAGGAAGCAAGAGTTGCTCAAACATCCCTACTCTAGATGCATTGAGATAATTGAATTCAAGATCACATTTTATTGATGAAAATAGATGGAACCTTATCAATTGGTCTATTGAAGAATATAGACAAGGATGCTACTAGATTTGAGAAAGCTTGAGTAGTTTATTGGATGTAATAAATGATCAAGATCATCAAATTTTGAAGCTCTATACCTCTTTCAAAGAGTGTAACAAGGACAATTTAAAATTAAGATTCACTACTAGTAGTTGGAACTCCCCTTTACCTAAATTTTTGTGGATTTATTATTATATTTAACAAAATTTTATTACACATTTATGTTCAATTTATGTTAAACCTTACTAATGAAATCCCTAGAAAAGTAAATAGGGAGTATTTTCTACTAGTGTCTAACTCTATATCATTCAAAACCTATCATGACTCTTAGACTATTATAATTGCAAATGAATTGCTTTTATCATTTAATCACATGTAGAAAATTTACTACTAAACCTAAATGACATCTAAAATGGCATTTTAATAATATATACAAAACTATTAGTGGTCAATAATCACTTTGGTAGAGTTTTCAAATCCACACCTTATTTTAACATTCTTATGTCAATTATTGCACAATGAACATCCACTTATTATCTTGATATATTATAAGTCATGATTTTGGAATAAATTTGGTTTCAAATCATTCAAATTTATATATGGGATAAGTGGATAAAGTTTAGAAGGTTGGGGTTGGCTATAGGGATAAAGCAAATTAATTGTCTCTACCAAAAAAGATTGAGACCATTAGATTTTGAAAATCTCACCTTTCTTTCTCAAAATATACAGCAAAAGGTTGAGGTAGTAACTCTTATTTAATTACTAAGAGAACTTAGAAGAGGGGAATGTGGATTTTGGGAATTGAAGCAAAATAATTTAAATTTTGTGTTAAGAAGAATTCAAACAAAAACCTAAAGTTTTTAAAGATCTTTCTTCCTTCACATCTTGACATGATTGATTTAGAACCTTGCACAAATATCATAAAACATTGAGTAACCATTATTAACATAGCAAATGAATAGGCAAAAATCACTTTTGTATAGATTTAATTTATCAATGATTCATAGAAATTCAATAATAATCTCTTCAAAATGTTCATCATCCATCCATTGAATGTTCATCATCCACCAATGTAGAATATCTTACCCATTGAGAGAGACAAAATAAACACTATAAGAAACTCGCGTTTTAGGTGACGTTTTGTAATTTTTTCAGATGGATTTTAGGTGACATCAGAAAAAACAACTTGTGTTTTTTTTGTTGAAAATCACGTCAAATATAACATGTGGATGTTATATTGAACGTGATTATTGACAAAAAAACACAAGTTGTTTTTTCTTACATCACCTAAAATCCATCTGAAAAAATTACAAAATGTCACCTAAAACATGGATTTCTTATAGTGAAACCTATTAAAATAAAAGAACCTAAACAACTCTTGTATTATCTCGTCCAATTTCAATCCTCTATCATGGTAAGGGTTGTTTTATTCTTGTTATAGGACATTCACACTAAAGGGAACAAATGAAATTCATAAGTTTAAAATTGAAAACCAACGAGAGTGGTTGCACCAAGGGGATGAAATTTTCACTCTAGTGTAATGCTTAGGGAGACCACTATATGAAAGTTTAAAAACCACGTGAGTGCACTTAGGGAGACCACTATATGAAAGTTTAAAAACCACGTGAGTGCAAAGATAGTGAGGGATTTGTTGATTCTAAGATGTGTATATAATGGATTACTTATATGACTAGTAGTCTAACTCCAAAATAGCCCCCCCCCAATATTTAGAAAATATTATAAATTTATTTATACAATATCTTATTGAAAATCCAAATTTTATTGGATATTTTTAGAATTTTTGTATTATTTGATATCCTTCTCTAAAAACACTTTGAACACACGTGGGTTCAAATCACTGTACGCATATTTTTTGAAGTCCCATTCAAAATAAGTGTGGTAGGCGGATTATATTTTAATCCCTAAAGGACATTGCAAGTCTCACATGCATTTTGAAAGTCAAAACCTAAATTTTCACATAGTTTTTTTATTTTAAATGTTTTTAAGATTAACTAAAAATATATAGTTCCAATAATCTACTATTTATTCCATCTGATTTTTATTCAAAATTGTTAAAGTTGTAATTTTTGAGACACTTTGAAGATAGCATCTTGAAAACTCAAAATACACCACTCTTGAACTTTTTCTATCAAATTTATCTTGGTGTGAGCTCAAAAGTACATCAATTACACCATGATATTTGTCACTATTATTTTAATTATTTTGAAAAATCTCATACTATTTTAAGCATTTATATAGTTACCATGATTTTTGCAAAAAAAAATCCTCCAAAAAATCATATAAAATTTAATGTGATATTTTTAATTTTTAAAAAATGAGATTAAATTTTAGACATATATTACCACTTATAAAAAATAGTTAAAAAAAAAAAAATTGTGTTCTGATTTAGAAATCTAATGAAGTTTGACCAAACTCAAACATGAAGGGCTTTAAAGACATAATATCCTTTAAGGGTTAAACTCTTGAAGGGCTTATGGTACTTTATCCACATGGAATTATAATCCTCAAAATAATTAGATGATGGAAGAAACTAAGGGTACTTGACCTTTACATTTCAAGAACTATGATTCAACAAAATCCATTCTAGAACCACCATTAGATGTTTTTCAACTACATTGGAGGGCCGTTATAGGCCCGTTTTCAAATCTGTTCCCAATACAGCAAGAGAAGTATTACCAAAAAAAAAAAATTTGCTTCTGAAATGAAAAAATGAAAGTAATTTTTTTTCCAATGACGTGGTAGTCGCTTTGCCACGCCATACTACTGCACTGCGCTGCTGTGGCGCAGCGCAGCATATTCCCTATAGTCGGAAACTCATAGCCCTCCAGACGGGCCAAATCCTATGTAATGCATTTCTAGTGCAAAGTGTTAAGATTTTGCATATCTAACTATAGGATCATGCATTAGACTTGTATTATAATGTAAGGAAAAGACTTTAGAAACTTTGAGCTTCTTGGATTGTATATAATATTAATGTTCAAAAGTGGAAAGTCTTCATGTTTTGTGCCCTACCACATAAGGTTTAAATCCTCTTTATTTAAAGTTCTTCCACTAAAGAGTTCTGCAATAATTATAAATCTTTATAGTAGAGCATTAATTTGAAAATGTAGGAAAGAAAATTACAAAAATAAAAAAGTTGATTTGTATTCTCTGAAAACTTCATAACTAAAAGTAGGTATATGATTAAAGGAAAATTTAAATCGTCAATAGATCTAAAATGAAATTGAAACATGTCACTCTTAACAAGGAGGTTGTGTCCAAAGTTAACCCTTGAGCACTCCGACGTCCATATTTTGGCTTGCAAGCACTATTTAGTCTAGCTCATTCATCCAATGTAACACTTGAATCTTGAAGAGACAACCTTTCTTAATGACCAATTTCATGAAATTGCGGTAAATAATGTTTTTGTAGAAAGATATATGCAAAAATGTGCCAAAATTTGAAAAAGGATCGAGGCGTTAAGGAATTAAATCCCATGGGGGAAGAGAAGGTCTTTTTATTTCTCACTCATCTCTTGAAAACAAACTCTCAATCTTCAAAGGAATATCTATCCTCACGTGGATTATATATAAAACTCCTCTTCTTATTAACCCCACAAGATTAAAATTTATTTTCCACCTTTTCTTCACCATTACTTAGGGTTAGGATTCTCCCTACTAGGGGAGAAGATAACCCTAAACCGATCGCCTCTTTTCCAATGCGCAACTTGCCCATGAAAGTAACAGGAGAGGGTTACGACGCTGTGGCGCTGAATCTCTGGGCAACCTGCACGACGACGCTTGTGCAAATTGAAGACTCTTGAACGGCGACGTGTTGTTAACAAGATTTCATACACCATCTCTGTTTCAAGTACGTCACAGGCGGTATATTTTCGAAGCCTCTTGCACTTGCTAGCACGAATTGCAGAGTCCAAAATCCTCGCAGCGGACGGATCAATTCTATTGCAATTGAATATCCGAGAAAGTGAAGGAATTACAGTTGAAAATGATGTCTAAATTTACAAAAGCAAAGATTCGAAGGTGCAACACACAACATTATTCAGCAGTGCTGGGGGGTTCCCTTTCGCTCTCTTGAAAACAGTGATACTTCGCAAGCTCCTGTACCTATCGAATGCTGCACGCCCACTTCACAGAACTTGCCCAACTGGCCACCCAATAGCATTCTTTACATTATAACTATATTTTTTGAAGGTATCTTGGATGGAATGATACCTCCGTCAAGGGGGAAAGAAACAAGGCAATGAACAATGTTATGAATTGACACCGCAACGAAACACCAGATGTCACTTTTACGGGAGAGATGTAACTCTTAGCTGACGATTGAAGTATTTGCATGCCATCTCCGAAAATATCTGGCAGACAAAGGATGTTTTTTGAGACAGATCACAGAAGGATACTGTATTGAACTCACTCAACGATCGGTGTAACAACTCGTGTAACTTAACTCGTAAATTTTTTGATAGCACTGTAACGAGACTGACATTCTTACCAGCTGATGAGGATTGGGCTGGCGGGATCGCCGCAAATTTCCGTCAAATTGGGGAATTTCCGAGCACAACTGATCGGAAAGTAGTACGTTTCGTGCTGGAAGGATGGTGCTATCAACACCTGGCGAATATGGACACGTACGTTGAAGCGCCTCCGGAAGCCAAGGTGCCTCGTCACGATTTTTTTGTCTCTAGATGCGGTGGCAGTCTCGCAGCGCCCATTGTACTGACACTCAGATGTAGAGCTGCAACGGTGTCGTCGATACAATGGAGCTTTCAAAAGTCAGCTGGCGGGATGATCGAGACATCTGGCTCAATATATTACATGCCTCCTCCTTCATCTCTAAACATCTACTTAGCGATCACGCTTTCAACTGATTTGTACTGAGTTTTAATCATTGACGATTGTTCTTGATTTCGAAGTGTTTTTGAGCGATTCGTAAGGAGCAAGCTATTTTTTTCGTGATTTTGTGTTGAGATCCGGTAAGGCAAGATGCAGCACCAAAGTATGACTGATAAGGTGAAGAACGTGTTGGGAGTCGGACACGGTACCACAGGCCAGGTTGCCTCAGGTATGCTCTACATCATCTCCTTGATGCCCTTCGCAAGTAGAATTCGATAAAAGTTTCGTGCTTCTTTGCGCATCTTGAATTTCTTGTACAATGAAATGGCTGTGAAACCTCAAATGTCTACAAAAATTTTGCTTAGAAGTTGCAAGGATTATTTATGCATCGATAGCTCAGTTCAACTGCGTCAGTGATGCTCTTCGCATTTCCGATTCGATGTAGTTTGTGTTTGTTTGCACATCTTGAACCTCTTGCACAGCAAACGTGGTTGTGGAACCTCGATGACACGAAACATTTTCATTACTGTATTGATTAAGAGTCGTAAAAGGTCGGTAATTATGCGTCGGTTTCGTACTCTAATTTCTCGCAAATTCTGGGCGCAGATCATCAGAAGTATGGCGTCGGTGCTGGCGGCCACGGTGCTCATGGTACTCATGGTGCAGGCTATGGCACTACTGGCACTACCGGCACTACTGGCACCGGTTACCCCGCCACTGCCCCCCACCAAGGAGGAATTCTTGGCAAGGTAGAGCAAGCTGTCATGGGCCATGGCACTCACGGAACAACCGCAACTGCGGGAACTGGCTATGGCACAAACGCAACCACGGGAACTGGCTATGGCACACATGGTACTACGGGAACTGGCTATCCCCCATCTACTGGAGCTGGCTATCCTTCATCCACGGGAACTGGATATCAAACAACTGCTCCCCACCAAGGAGGTATGCTTGGTAAGGTAGAGGCAGCCGTCATGGGCCATGGCGCTCAAGGAACACATGCAACTACGGGAACTCACGGAACCCATGGAACTGGCTACGCCGGCGATGGATATGGCCGCCAGGGTGCTGGCTATGGAGCTGGCACCGGAGTTGTCATTGACGATTCCTTAGCTGGGCACGGAGCTGGACCTGGCCATGGCGTCTCTTACGCTGGCAGTGACCCCTATGCCACTCACGGTACTCACGGTGCCGGTGTCGCCCACGGCACCCACGGCACTCACGGCACTGGTGTCCCCCACTCATCGGGCTTGAGCTTGGCTGAGAAAGCCAAGCTGAAATTGACCGGCCACTTGTAGAGGATAGGTGTGCCATTTCTGTCTCACGTAGGAGTGTGAGTGGCTTCTGTGAGATGTACAGTATGGTAGAGAGAGCATCTTGGGTTGTAAGAGCAGAATTTGGTAAGGTCAAATTTCTGAGCAGTTTGAGTTTCTGATGGAATCTCAAAGGAGGAGGTTGTAGAGTATCAACTGGTAGAAATCTGTTTCTAATGGGCCAAAATCAGGCATCAGTCAAGCTCTTGGTGACAAAGGCCAACCGAGTGTGTGATCTGTTGGTCATTTCGGTCAGTGTAGGACATGCCAATAGGTCTTTTACACTTGCAGTAAGTAGCCTCTACTTGAAATTTAATTTTGTTGCCGTTTGTACAGACAAAACTTCAGTTGAACAGATTGTGACCCTTTTTTTAAAACCTCTACGATGTCAGGAGAAGTAAAGTGAAACACTACTGTATTCTTCGAGAAATTATAAGTCACGTTTTGGCACTTTCGGTGGATATGAAATTCTCTCTTTTTTCTGACATTTGATATCTAGCTTGCTGGGCATGGTACTGATGCACATGATTTGCTACCAAATCTCGACTCGAAAGTCATGGTCCTTGTCATAAACCGAGATTCAGAATGACAAAAAAAACTCTCGTGCTGCAATGTTTAGATATCTGCTTTCACCCCATTCACAATCAAGCAATTGCAGTGTGATTACGTATGCAAGGTTAGTGCCATAAGGAAAAAGCATCTTATTTTTACCTTCATTCTAAAACAGTCTCATCTAAATTCTGGCTTATAATGTAACCCTTATGGAATGAACATTTTGAAAATTTATAAAGTTCTAATTACCTACAAAAATTAAGAGTATTTCATAGTAGGAAGCATTGGCAGATGTCAATGACGTTGCTCACAATTTTCAAAATATAATCCCAAGGTTATTGTGGCATGCATGTACCCATTCTTAACCCAAAAATGACTTTCAGGTGGTTAGGCTAATGAATGACAGAGAATCTCTCCATGTAGAATACAAGTGCAACTATTCATCCTCCAAAGGTTGTGTGAAAAGGGAATGTCTTCTATAGTAGTTTGACTTCCAATGAGTGCTTTTGCATTTTTTTAAGCCAACAATTCACACAATGCTCAAATAGCTAAATTCCATTATCAATAGCTCGTCATTTAAGGGTTAACAAGTAGACTATTGTTGAAAGTGTCCTTCAAAGTGCCATTAAAACTATTTTGTACATAATTGTGATTGGTTGACTATTGATTCTTTAAATTTTAGTTTTGTCACCAATTGCTATGTGATGGTTCAAAAGGCCTAAGCAACTTTCAGTTTGAAAATTTATAGTAATTACATGTTTTATCCTAAAGTTCTTTCTCTTTTTTGAAAATCATAATTTTCAATTGTTAATAAAATAAACAAAAAAGATTGAAAAAGATCCCTTCAATTGTGTTGAAATTGCTTATTTTGACAGTGTTGGATGTTTTCACCTTATATGATTTTGATCATTTATGTGTATGATGTTGGTAATTCAAGTGAACAATGTTTGTACAATGTGGGCCATCAACCACATGTAGTAGGTGGGCTTGTATTCTACCTTTTGCAATAAAATTCCATTTCATTGATTTCAAAAAGAAAAGAAAAAAGTGGGCTGCCATTTTCATCTTTGACCTTGATAAATTTCCGAAGACAAACATTATTAAGGTGCCTCATTCTGAATGTCTTTTGTTGTGAATTGCTAAAATAAAATCAGATATCAAACATTGCTAATTAAAGGTCATTGATATATAACATCAATCAAGAGTGTTGGATGGTTCATACATTTCAATACTGAGATGGTAAATATTTTTGTCATTGAGAAGTTGACACAACAAAGAAGTCATAAAAAGAAAATCAACAAGAAGGTTGAGAAAGTATTGGACCATAAAATAATACAAAAATAATGATAGTCTAACCCCTAAAGGACCAGGGCCATTCTTCTGTCAAAAACTACTCAAAACTGCCATTTTTGCTGCATTCATCCAAAAAAACAAAAAAAATACTTTTTTAGAATCTAACCGTAGGATCTTGTACTTTACTAGTCTAGTATCATGTGGTAAAAATTTCATGGAGTTCGACCGTACAGATTGGAAGATATTAGCATTCAAAGTTGAAAAAAGAAAGTTTTTTTGAACACTAGCCTGCAATTTCAGATGACTTTGAATGCCATTTGGGAAAAAAAATTACACTATGGACCTTGAATTTAAAAATTTTTGTGTTGAAGAATTGAGTTGAAAGTCTAGAATTTAAAAAAAAAAAAAAACACGATTGATTTTCATTCTTTAAAAAATTGTTAAGTAGAAGTAGGTCCAAGATTGAAAGAAAAACTAAATCTTTAATAGCTCTAAAATGGGATTGAAACACAATAATCTCAACGGTGAGATCGTTCTAAATAGAAAATTTAACCTTGTCAAACAATTTTTTTTTTTAAATTGTGAAAATTGCATTCAGAATTGAATCCTATAAGTTATTTTTTCAAGAAGATGTTCAAATTGCCCGAAAAACAAGATTGTTCATAACTTTCACATTACTAATCCAAATGGAATGAATCAAAGCTTCACATGTAGACAAAAATATGATCTTTAAGAAGAAAAAAATTAATTTCAAATTTTTGTAGATTTATTTTTCTGCCCGATGACGTGTAAATTATGTTTAAGATGCCATAACTTTTGCTCTCGGGCACCAATTGAAATAAAATTTATATTCCCACGAAGCTCATAAGTTTTCCTATCTTATGAAAGTTTCAAAAAAATTCACTGAAAATTGAGATCATAGGAACTTGCCCGAAATCTATTTTGTCCCCCAAGGGGACAATGGTCCTTTAGGGGCTTATATAGAGTTGGTTTATGAGAGGTTTTGTGAGTTTAAGAGATTTGAGATCAAAGCTCCTTTCATCAAACCTCACATCTGTACTAATTATGCCAATTAGAAGAGAAATGAGGCCTTTAAAGGGCCCCGAGTTATCTTGGAGCTCCCACATTCGGGAACTTTGTTCAATTGGAAAAGTTGCATGACATGTAGACTGCTGATGTGGCCGGGACACTGCCACGTCAGCAAAAAAATTATTACCCCCCCCCTTCTTTTTTTTCCCCCATTCCCAACATGGGGAACAACCCTGAAACAGCCCTTTCGAGGCCTCATTTCTCTTCTAATCTTTTCTTGTGGCAAGGTTGCAATATCGGTATGCTTTGCTATGCTCATCATATCCTCCAAGAATAGTTGGAATAAATTTCGGGACAAACTTCTTCCTTTTTGAATAAAAAATTATGTGACCATAGGCAACAAACCCTAGAATTCTAAGATGGCTAAGGTTGGGGCTAATGCCAATGTTTGCTTCTTTGCATATTTGGAGTTTTAATTAAAGCCCTTGTAGGGGATCTATTTTGGATTTAGTTCACTACTTTTTCTCCCTAGCCTTCTTCTAAAGAGGTTCTGGGATTTTGGTTCTCATGACTACAGTCTAGATTCCTCGAAGCAAAGTGCTATTTTCCCATTCAGCTATGCTACTCTGACGAGGTGAGTATCTAGCAATTAGTTGTCCATAGATAATATGAGTGTTGCAAAATACTATAAAGGAATGTGACATATATCCCCCGTCACTCCTAATGTCTACAATCTAATGTGTAATAATGATTTTAATTGTTCATGCATGTATTTAATGCTTAGGACTTGTTAGATAGAAAACAAAGCAAGCCGGTTTTGTGGAAAAAATTGTCAATGAATGTAAGGATGTGCTTATTGCCTTGGCGGGATGTAATAGGCAATGGACCATACATATCATTGCGTCACATAAATTAAAGATCAACAAACATATAAAATATTGAAATTATTGTTGAAAAAAATGATAACATATATTTACATGATAACCTATAGGATGTGACTAATAATATCACATAATTAAAATATACAAATAAATAATATTAGTGAATGTGATGATTATTTATAACAATTAAATATATGATACTATAGCTTATATGATATATAATATTATGGCATGAGATTTCATTTATACCAATAATATTATAAACAATGACAATAGGTTAATCTCATATTAATCAAATTTATAGAATCTAGTATAAAGACTCTATCGGGGTTGAATGGTTGTATGTTTTGATTGTGAGAGTTTTGATCATTCTTCTCCAACCTTTGGCACTTCGCCACATTTTCAAGAACAACAAAACTTTTGCAATACATAACTGGTCGTTGACTTTTCAAGACTACCATGGCTCTATGTTATTGGCAACCTGCCACCATTGCCATCTCAAGTTGCAACTCATAACCTTCTCTCCTTTCAATTTGCATTTTACGGCCTTCGATCAGTAAAGAACAAAGGCTGTGATTAAAAAGTGAACTATCAATTATATATGATAACCTACTTGTTGCTATAGGTCATCGGTTATCTAATACATTGCAAGTCAATCTCTCAATATATAGTACTTATCAACACTAGTGGGTACACCTCAAATCACACCCTGCCTAAAACCACCATCATCACTTTGTGTACTTCTCCAAGATCAATATGTACATATGTTGAAGAAACTATTTTAGAACATCAACCATAACTTCATAACTTTTGCATACAATATCCAAATGTCTTGTTCTTTGGTGCGTTAAAACCTCCAACAAGACAATATGAAAATTTGACCGGTCTAACAAGAGTAACTAGGCATAGTAGCAAAAAGTGGCACCACTGTAGTTGAAATTGTGAGTTTTATGCCAGCAACCTCCGACAAAAGTAGTTCAGATTAGTCTTGTGCAATATATTGCAAGTATGATCTCCACAGGTCTACGCCGAGTGTTTTGCAATTATAGCAGCACTGCAGTTGTGCCTCTTGAATTACAATTAATCTTCGGCACGAAACCCACGTCGTTGGGCAGCCTTAGTGGGAGACCTTGACGGGTGATGATCCTGTCTGGGCATCATCGGACTCATCCTCACAGCGGCAGGAACAGTGCTGGTCTTCCAAAGTACTGTACAAGAGCACCGGGATCGGGAGCGACGTAGGCGGGGATCGAGTGCGAAAGGCTTTGCCATCTGGTTGCTGCTGTCGACCGTGGTGATCGTGATTTCGGGGTTGCAGTGGCTGCTCAGGGCATGCTCAATGCGGTATACATGTGGCCTTTTCAAAAGCATGGTACGGTACAGTGTCCTATTGTAGGCCCTTACTTTTCAAGTGCGTAATGCAGGCTTTATCCTGCCAATGCAA
The DNA here is from genome assembly GCA_947034895.1 of Rhytidiadelphus loreus. Lineage (NCBI taxonomy): Eukaryota > Viridiplantae > Streptophyta > Bryopsida > Hypnales > Hylocomiaceae > Rhytidiadelphus > Rhytidiadelphus loreus. Next base: position 45,323,728 of record OX344761.1, on the reverse strand, counting down.
ACACCGTGTAGCTAGGTTGTCAGGTCCCAACTGAAGCTTCCGAGAAGAGTGGGCTTTCCATTCTTTAATCACGAAGAGACTTGTTTTTGGACATTACTAAGCTTCACCTACTTCTTGTGCTCCCTCATCTCATTGGGTTGCTCCCTCATTGGGTTGGGGGTGGCCATGATTGCATGTCAGAGGTTTGCTAGCTCACTTAGAAAGCACAAAAGAAAAGAAAAAAATGTAATTTGTGAGGAAGAAATTGCAGAGGCCTCCAAATTGATGAGCCTCTTGCAGGCTGCAAGGGTCGGCGTTTTTGCTTCTTTACATGGCCCCAATTTACCGTTCAAGTACAATTAGAGTGTCCGGTTGCATTGAGGATGCCCTTATACGTCCAGGCACCATCTGGTTCAGTTTCCACACCTTCTTTGCGGTTGATCAACCTCGGCGTCCTGATGGCGCCTTTCAGCTTCACTGGGAGCGCCTTCTGGATCATTTACGTGGTGGCCGTGTTCGAGTTTGAGCTTTGGGCCCCGCTTTGGGCTACCGTTGTGAGAACTTGGTGCAATCCCAGGATGCAACCTGCGGTGGGCATGTCCGAGTTTCCTACTACAAATCCTGGTGGAGTTTAAGGCTGTGAACCCTGTGGACACGTCAGTGTTTAGACTGCCTTACCAACCAACTTACGCAGTGGGTCCAAGTCCGGATGGTGTCTGGCGCTCCTTTCCATGGCCAAGGCGGCACTTATGATCAGTTCGAGGAGGTGAGGTACGTGAGTTCCCGGGTGAGTTGCACAATAGTGATTGATGTGTGACACAAAATAAATCGTCCCCTGTTTTAAGCAAATGGACGATTTAGCATCATTTGTACATTATTGTACTGTACTTTAGGTTGCGATCATCTGGAGTTTTAAGGCACTAGCGATTGAACTATGAGGAATTGAATAAAAATACATGTAGAGTAGTTTGAAGAAGTGATTAATATTTACATGAAGATTCGTTTCATGTATTGTACCGGTAGTTCTCCGATGAGAAGCTTGCGTGAAGAGCGCTCAGTTGCTGTCGTGCTTGCCATTTTGCAGTTGATTGGCTACGCTTGCAAAACAGTTCAAGGTTAACATAGACTATAGTAAGAACTGCAATTTCAAAATTCACATCAGCCGTGGGATTTGAAATAAGCCAACTCAATTGAATTCACAGAAATACAATGATCCTAAGTTACCAAAGATCATAAGATAATTAGCTTTATCTTATCAGGGTAGTATTTAACAAACATTTGCCAGGACTGTAATTTCTTAACTAGTATCTTTCCAAGAGAAGTCCTGAAAAATTCCAAGGCACGGCTCACAATCGTCTAAGCCAAAACTTACAGCCGTGTGAATGTTTATTTGTCAGTAAGACTATCTCTATTCTGAGAATGAACTGTGAAAATATCAGAAAACATCGGGTCCCCGGATATGTCGAAGGCAGCATCTTCCCGAATTAAATACGTAGGCAGAGGAAGAAATAGATTATGAAAAAGTCGCAGAAAAATGCTTCTAGAGCATTACAATAGTTTGACTATACTTTTGCTCCGATCATGCTCGAGACAAGCACTTAGCCTACTTTATTTTCGGTTAATAGGAATGAAATACAAAACAACAGATCACATACTTAACAACAAGAATCTAGAAAGAACATAATTACCCGATGAGATTGGCTTTGAGCAAAGTCTCTAGCTAGAATCTCAGTTCGGAGAGACACAGCACAGTTCCTTAGATCTCCGAAGAGCAGGAAAGGGAATGAGTAGCAAGAAACCCACTTTGATTTGTGAATTTCTCTCTTTCAACTACTCCGAAGGCACAAGAGATTGTAGTCTCAACACTAAAGAACGTCCCCTAAATTTCTGATGCAGTGGCAATGACCAGACATAATCAGAACAACTCTTCCAGAATGGCATTAATAATGGCAGGAGATACTTAAACCATTAGGGCCCGTTCTCGTCTCCTATTCAAAGCCCCTGCGTGCATCCAATCTAAATTCATAAACTTGGGTTAGACTTATATATACGATAATAATGACATTCTCAAAAACACTAAAAATGCTTGAGAGTTGTGCATTATCAACAACTTTCTACATAAGCGATGACGAATAATTCTCTTCAATATTTCGCAATGCTGGGATATACTAATTGGGGTCAAAAGTTCGCTTGCTACACCTGCACTGGCTCTAATTTTCCAAACGGATCGAGTTGTTACAAACGATCTACAAAAGGAGAATGATATGAGTACGTATCATGAACTGACGGGAACAATTCGGGGAGAGAATAAACTTAAGTGGACCCACGAAATTGGCAGTCGTCCAGTTCAACAATCGGAATTGGTTTTCTAATCTTCTTGTGCACTCTAGAAGTGAACATCACCAGGGCAACTATGTGCAATCAAAAATCTCACCAATGTGCTGCCAATGGATTATTCACTTGCAAATAGATTTTTTTCCCCGCATTATCTTTTTGGAAAGTTTGAAAATGTGAGGTAATCACCCCGTCCAACACTCGAAATGGATTTCTAAAACATTTTATGCACTAGTAAAGAAAAGATTCTCGCCGTTGAAATTGATTTCGCCAAAAGTAAGACATCTCTAGCTAGAATCATCGAGAAACATCTTAGACTCTATTTTACACTCTATTAAAGCAAATTCGTGAAGAGATTTCGATGAACGCGCTAAGTGGAAACCGTGACCAAGTGGAGCTGGATATTGAGTAAGCTCCCTGTAAGCTTAATAGAACTTGTCAAAAATATCATCTCTGCACAATGTGAAGGAGGGTCTTAACTTTCAACACAGATTCAGTACTGAACTTGAGCACGCCAAAAGTTGTCAAGAAGAAAGAATGTTGCAATAACCCAATTGTATCCCTCCTCAACACATGGTGCGGTGCCGGATGTGATTACGCTTCCTAAGAATATGCTCACCCAAACAAAGAATAGAAGAAGCCCTGGACTCGAGAAAAAGGAAACACCCTAGAATCAACAAGCCCAAACGTAGACTTACAACTTCCAATTACTCCCATCGCACGGAAAGCACTGCAAAACCAGCAATTGACCAAATCATAACAAGAGGAAAAACTCAAGCCCAAAGACCAGCATGGGTGAAGTATCTATTAATTGGGTACAGTTCTACTCACACCACATGCACCTAGGTACCGAGTGCCAGTCTTGGACCCTCATTTCAAGGGTAAAATCTTTAACAAGCAATCCGTAACGAAGGATTTGATCAAATCATGCCATCAGCGTTGCAGTATGACAAAATATTCAAGCCGTCGCAGTGCAAATCTAAAAACCCTGGTCTTAGAAAATATAAAAATCAAAAGCATCCTCAATGATGTACAACAGGGGTGTCAGAAACTGCCAGCAGAAGAAGGCCTTTTCAAATCTACAAGGCTGGGGTCTAGAGCTAGCTTCCATAATGATAATGAGTGGGGTGGGTCCAAACTAAGAGCTTACCGATACAAAATACACAAAATTCACTACTATGTCCACTGGTAGCAACAATATACCAACCAAAAGTACACCTGCTCAGCACTGCATTATCTCCCAGCATACTGTAGTGAAAAGGCAGAAAAGTGGACAACTAGAAGACACTGACAGAATCTGATTCGAGGTTTCAATAGACACATCCCTTGGATTACTCTCCTTGTGCTAATCTGCCCACCAGCCAGCCCTTGCTAAATTTAGCAAAGCTTCTGCCAATTAGTGACTCTGGATTGGCATTGCATCAACAGAAGCTGCCCTGAAGAATGGGTCTCTCGTAGTGTAAGTGATTGCTTATATGGCTACAAGAAAATGTGAATACCAGTGCTAAGTTTGATTGTTTAGCACATTTAGCAGTCTGTTCACCACCTTGAGCCATTTGCGGAATTCGCATTTGGGACTACTGCTGCCCACCGATACTCACATGGAAGCCAGCCCTTTGTACATTGAGAAAACAAGAATCGCGTTGTGCCCAATAAGGTAACAAACCTGCGAATTCCGGAGCAGGAACTATGGTTTGCGTGATTAGGTTTAGGGTTTGGGGTGAGCAGATCATCTTCATCTCCACGTTTCCGTCCCGTAACTGCAGTCGCAGCGAGAGCAGGCGTTTATCAAGTCGAGGTCCAGAATCGACGCTGCTCCGTGGCGCTCGAAGCGCGCCATGGCGGGATCATGGTCAAAAGTGGTGTCCCTGGAGTTTCGAGAGGAGGATTCTCTTGGAAGCCAGCCCTTTGTACATTGAGAAAAGTAGCATCGCGTTGTGCCCCGTGTGGTAGCAACCTGAAAATTGCGGAGCAGGACTTGCGATTTACGGTTTGAGTGACCCAACCCTAATCACCTTCATCTCCAGGTTTCAGTCCCGTAACTGCAGGCGCAGTGAGAGCAGGCGTTTGTCGAGACTCGGGCCGGCGTCGACGCTGCTCCGGGGCGGCACGAAGCGCGCCATGGCGGGGTCATAATCAAAGGCACTCACCGTGGAGCTTCGAGCGGAGGACCCCGTTCCCTCGCGTTGCAGAATCAGCTGCGCTGCGGACGAGCTCGTTCGCCATGCCCCTTCGACGTCGCAAATGCTGAACAAGTCGTCGCTCTCGTATCCCTCCTCGTCGTCATCGTCGAGATCACGGTGCGGGTGGGGAGGAGTGGTCGCGACGCAGTGGTCGATGGTGAAAAGCTCCTCGTCGTCGCTGGTGGCGTTGGTCGTGGTTGCGGATGCAGGGACTGGGGTGGGGGAATTGGAACGCAAGGTTTCCACCCCGCCTCTGCGGCGCATACGCGTCACGTCGCAACTCAAGTGCTCCAAGTAGAATCTCTGCTTGCGAGGAGTGTGGGTCTTCAAGCTGCGGTCTAGAACCACTTGCACTGCGCCGAATGTGACTGCGTCCTGCACCCGGGTGTTCAAGATGAATACTCCTTTCATGGCTTTACCATTCTTTGTCTAAGATGACCATGAATGACTTCGCGCGGAGATGAATTCTGAGACGACTTGGAAGATCAAAAACATCGAATACGAGAATCGAATTGAATTCATCTTTCAAAACTCTTTCTACCGAGACTAATGTCCATTGTGTCCAATCTCCATTGTGAAAATAGAAGTCACAACGTCATGTCCAAGTTGAGTAACACTTTTACGCTAGAACCGAAAGCTTTACGCTGTTTGTGAACTTTTCGTTAACAGTATGAACGCTGAAGACTAATGCAAACTATTTGAAGAGGAAGAAGGTTAACTTCTGGTTTGAAAGACCAAAAGACCGGTGTGAATCATGGACTTAGATGGTGGATTCCATCCTTTACCAAACTATTTGATATTATGTCTCAAAAAAAATTCACGTTGCCTTCAATGCCACATTGTAGTTGGCAAAGCAAAATCTCATTCCTCGTATAGACTTTGATAGTCATAGATCTTGAAGATTTGATGGAAGAGACATGTAAATTTGAAAATCACTATTCAAATCACTGGTGTTTGTTCCATGCATTGTTCCCATGGCTTGATAGTCATGTAGTGTGTGAGAAAGAGATAATCTAAACAAGGAGCTACACTATGAGAGGCTTGGTCTTTGTTGCATTGGTTTTATTGCTTTTTTGAGTAAGGTAGTCATTCTAACTTCCTCAAGGTAATTTTGTCAATGCATGCAAAGCCTCTTCCCCTTCTTTCTAAATTAAAAAAACCTAAAGGAATGATATATCTAAGTGGTGTTCATAATGGTGTTAATAAGAATATTTGAAAATGAATTTAAATACACCTTCAAATTGGATTTACATAACTCACACCACCCTTAATACCAAGTGCCGACATACCTTAACCCCTAAGCACCCGCAAGTCCACATTTTAGACAATGAACATCTATGAATGGGAGTACTTTTCTATAAACTATTCATCCATCCACCGAAATGCTTGAATCTTCAAAATGCAAAGTTCCTACTCATGACTGATTCCATGAACTTGACTACATACTTGTACTCAAAGATACAAAATTGAAAAAAAAAAAAAATGAAAAATGTCGAGCCGCGCACCTGCACAATTACGACTTCGGGACGCGCCGCGGACTTGACATTCACCGCGAGCTTCACGCCTTTCTCCGCACACAGCGTCTGCAACCCGGGCGTCGCCGACCACGCGACCTTCTTCAACGCGAGCTCCCTCTGCAAATGCTTAGCGTTTGCACCCAGCCACGTCTGGTCGTTCACCTGACACTTGTACCCGAGCGGCCCACGCAAGTAGTCCATCACCCCGAGCAACACCAGCAAGTCCCCGCCTCTCAACACGTGCTCCAACGCCCACGCCACCGCGGACACGACGGCGTCGCGCGCGTTCGCGTCGAACGCCACCACCACTGCGCGCCTGAGGCTGCCGTCCTGGTCCAACATGTTCCTATTCCCCGACGTCGTCGAGAGGCTGCTGGCGTCCGAGAGACGCGACGACGACGAGCCGCAGTGGACGTCCGATGAGAAGGAACTTTCACGACTGGGGGCTTTCACTCGTAATGGGGTCTTCCAAAATCTTGCATTGGTCTTCGATGGTTCTCTGGCGCTGCCGTGGTGACCATCGCGACGAGAGCTGCTTGCTGGTGGCAGTGACTCGATGCCCACCACTTGGGAGAGTTTCTTCAGTTTGCGAACCTTGGTATCTAATGCATGGCCTAACACAAAACAATGTCTTTAAGAAAACTGTGCAAGTCTATCATGAGGGGACGCTATTGACAACGATGCACACCACTTGCGAGAGTTTCTTCAGCTTGCAGGCTTGGGTATCTAATGCATGTCCTAACAGAGAACAATATCTTTAAGAAAATTGAGTAGGTCTAGCATGAGGGGACACGATTCACTACAACGACATGATCCTCCGCATATTCTCAATCAGAGTCAGGACTTTGTGAGTTAGACTTTGTGATGATGGTCAAAGACGATGCAGTCGATAAATTTAGAAATCCGTATTTGGTGGCGCATATAGATTTAGGACCCTGGTTCTCTTCACAAATGGCTTGATTATGTGTGCAGATTTCCTGAATTTGGAAAGGTTTGGTTAACCTTTGGCAAATATCTACTCTCCAAATCTAGTTGTGCGGCCAACTAGAAATACATGAATATTGCTTACAATGCGGAAATCTGCCATTTAAACGATTGTCACCTTGAGTTGGTACGTCCCCCGGGGGAGCCGTCCGAGAGGGAAGCTGGAAACTCCATCGATGCGCTCCGAATGCTTTGAACCTCTTCATGATTTCAGTACTAAACTCACAATTGCATCAAAAATTCTCCTTCAGTCAAAAAAAAGCTGCCTGTCTCGAACACCGACATTTCCCACACCGAAGCTTCACCATCCTCGCACTGAGGCGCACGGCTAAACGAACACCTTGCCACACAAGAGTTCAAACAATGGACTGCCAGCAGTCCACATTCAACAAAATCGAGTCAGTGGCTACAGCACCCACTGAAATCCTCTCAGCTTCTCCGAACGAGCGATCCATTTCGCTAAATTGGCACTCACTTTCTGCGAAAAGTAATCAACAGTTTCTAAATAGAGCATCAAGGCCATAGCAAACTCAAACCTTGGAAACAATGTCGCCGTCTACATCGGGTTCTTCAAACCCCACTTTCAGCAACAGTTTCTAACTGGAGCATCCCCTGAATTCAAAAAGTAAACTCCAAGCGTACAACCCATGTTTAAATTTTACCTCTTCATGACTGCCAGTTGGGCTCCTTCACTCAGCAGTGCGGGATTTGGCATGAATTGCAGCAATTACATCATTCTAGCTCGAAATGGACCAAACGAAACCATCACGTTTGTTTGTGAGCAACCCCCCAAGTACAGGACCTCAATAATTTCCAGTAATGGCAAAAAGCGAACCATGGCTCTAAACGATGGGACGGATTGTAGTACCACAGCGTGGCGCAAATTGCGCAAAGGGAAGGCACCTCTTTTTTGATTCCGTCCATCGATTTCATGACCGGCGTGACTGCGATGGACAAACTGGAAAGCCGTCGCGGCCTCGCGGGCGAGCGAGGCGGTGTTGAGGGCCTCACCGGAAACGCGGGCGGGATGGAAAAAAAGCGTCGAACGGAAGGGAGGGCACTTACGACCGTACTCAAGTAGGAATTCAATAATGAGGGCTCCCAACACAAGCTCACTAATTTGTGAATTTTTGTGAATTTTGTGAATTTGCGAGGTGCAATAGTAAGCCGGTTTGCCCCCTTCTTTTTCTTTTTAAAAATAAAAAATAAAAAATAGTGTGCTAATTCTAGGATCAGACAAACAAGTATACAAATAAATGTAAAGATGGTTTGCCAAAAATCCTTATAGTTAAATACCAATTTGTCATTTGACCATGCTATAAGAAAATTTTAGATGGAAAAATGAAGGGATTGTTTCATGGACATTTATGGGAATGAAGAGTGGAGAGGCCGTTTTTATAATAAAATGTAGTATTCATCACAAATCCTCAAAAGGTATGGGATAATTTGAAGATGAGATCTTAATTGCTCAATGTCAAAACATAGGAATTGTGTTCAAAGTATAATTTTAGACCTCATTTTGAAATGGTAGAATAGTTTATTGCAAAAAACTTTGCACTAAGAAAAGTTGGGAAATCAAGCTAACTTTCATCTTCAAAAAATTGTTTGAGATTTAGAGCCTTCAAAAAAAGTTATGGACAAAATTTAGAGAAGATGTTTGAAAATGTCAAAGGAAAGGTCTCTTCCAACCCCTATTTGAAACTTTTCCATAACTCTTTTTTGGTTAAAGTTTTTTTTTAAATTTATCTTTTACTATCCCTAAATGAGGTTTGAAATTCTACTACAAACACAATTCTTGCTTTTGACTTAACTATGAGTGGTTGAACTCCTACAAATTTTCATATCCCACATGGGGTTGTTTTACTTCCTACCATCCCATATTTATATAAAGAGCTTATCTTCTCACACATCAAAACAAGAAATAAGTGGCTTTTGAAGTAACATGAAGAAGTTCTAGAGTTCATTGTTCTCTATCAATTGAATGTTGATTTTTTTTAAGTTTTGTTTCAATACATTCAAACTCATATTAATACTTTCATTATATATTCAACATGTTAAAGCTAAAATTGCTATCTAGATACAACATTAACAAGTCTCTTGTTGTTGAATGCCACCTACCCTTGTAGTGACTAGTGGGGGATGAAATGATATGGGGGATGAAATGATGTGGAATATTCCACATTGTGGGATTCATTTTTAAACTTAATTTCAACAATTTAAAAAAAAAATTCACAAGGTTAAGTATGTTTGCTACCAAACAATCTCACATTCTCACTATTGGGATTGGTTTGTTTCAATTCCATCTAAGAGCTATTGAAAATTTAGTTTTTCCTTTAATCTTGTAGAATGAAAATCAAGTATTTTTTTTAAAAAGTCCTAGAATTTCAACTCAAATTTTCAATATAATTTTTGTTGTTAATAAATTTGAAGTTAAGAAGATTCAAAGTCAAATAATCTAGTGATGGAATGTACTCAAAAATCCGTTTTCTTTACTTTAAGTGCAATTATCTTGCAATCTATTTGGTGAAAGTTTTGGAAGTTTCTTCCACACATTCTTATACTAGTCTAGTGCAAGATCTTGCAATTGAAATGCATAAAAAGAAATTCATAATGTTTTCTATTCTTTGCAATAGAAATGGCAATTTGGAGTATTTTTTGATGAAAAAAGGCTTTAGAACTTTTTAGGGGTTAAGATTTAGCTACTCAATGCTTGACATGCTTGCTTTTTGTTGGGAACCATCCTCACATTTTGAAGAACCAAAGCATGCAAAGGGATGCCCTTGTAAAGAGCAAAGATGTAGCCTAACAATCCTTCTAAAATGTGACATTGAGTTATTAGCTATGGTTATAGGTTTGTATTGCAAAAGAAAGCTATCGAACTAAACCTTGAAAAGATGAGACATTTTATGAAGGTAGGTGAACAAAAATGATTTAAATTTTTGGACCTATAGGTGCATTCTTCATTTCTACAATAATCTTGAAAGTCATCCATTGGTAACTTTTTGACCTATCCAACATTTTAGTGTTAATCTTATAAGACACAAAAAGACCAAAAGCATTATATGAATGACTTTCATGGAAATTGTAGAAACGAAGAGTGCAATTATTCAACCCAAAATTTGTTTATTTTTTGTAGACCCCTTATTAATAAGACTATCTTTCTAGATTAATTAGATTCAATTCTATTTTCACATTTTTGAAATAATGTGAAATACAATTTCCATCCAACTTCCACCTATTTTTTTTTATATTTGTCCAACTTTCACCCAAATGCATACACAATAGGCTACATTTAACCTATTGGTGTAAGGTAGATTTGCACTTTTCAAACTATTGTTTTAATTGAATTAAATTAACAATTCACTTGAACTTTAATAGTTTATTATTATTAAGTTGGTTAAACTTTCTTATGATTTAGAAGGCTCCAAAATCCATCCTTTTCTAATTCTACCATCTACATTTTGGCATTGGACAATGGTGATGGAGTTATTAGTAATTGCTTTAGAAACTTCTACCTTTTCAATGGAAATTCATCAAAGTGATTTTTGTACTCCTTCATGTTGTGACCATATTAGGGAATATTGTGAATACTTTAGGTGATAGGATGGCCATCATACATACATTTTTTGCTGATTTTGGGGTAGTTTGAGGCTCTTTGGGGCCAATTGGACAGCACGCTTCATACATTGTCAAAAAAATAAAATTCAATTGTTCTCTTCATTTCTCACATTTGTCTTTGTAGGAAAAAAAAATATGAATTTTTTTGCTAATTGTAACGGGCAAAACATAGGCAGGTTTTATTACCTTATGTAAATATACTCAACACTTCTCCATGTGGAAATTTGGGCCAGGGAGAACTGACCCCCTCGCTCGGATCAGGGTGGATTGACCCCCTCGCTCGTCCTTACCAAGGGTGCATGTAAAAAAAAAAGCCCCGTATTTTGGGCCGTTCTAGGGTATACTCTCAACCTCCCTAGACTAATTTGGGGTCTCTGATTGCAAAAATGAATTAAAATTTTGCAAAAAAATTTATGTGCAGAAAATAAATAATTCCAGGGTTTGCCCGCACGGCCGAGTGAGGGGGTCAGTTCTCCCTGGCCCTCGCTCGGCCCTGCGGGCAAACCCTGGAATTATTTGGTTTTCGCACATGAATTTTTTTGCAAATTTTTAATTCATTTCTGCGATCAGAGACCCCCAATTAGCTAGGTGAGGTCAAGATTATACCCTAGAATGGCCCAAAATAGGGGGCATTTTTTTTACTTGCACCCCTGGTAAGGACGAGCGAGGGGGTCAATCCACCCCATCCGAAATTTGGAGGTCTGGAGGTTTTCGAGACACTCTAGAATGCCTATTTATACCGTCTGCAATAATGCAAATGTAACGATGTGTCCAAGTTTGATTGGTCAGTCCATGGTTTGAGTGGGAATTTAAATACGGTTGGACTTGCTGGGACGGTGCAGTTATGAAGTCAGTTGGAGTCTTTCTTTGGAATTCTCATTTGGTATTATTATATATTTAAAATCCAAGGCTGAGCTCACCTAATAAACTAAGTGGTGCTTTTTCTTTTCTGGGATTTGTCTTTGGGACACAAAAATCGAGTCATTTGTCCGGTAGCTCATTGAATTCACCAATAATTATCATGCATTCTCAATATTCAAATATTTTTCACATTGTTATACCATCACTAAGGGCCGGTATACACTTGGGGCCGGATTGAAGGCCGGCCGGAACTCTCCAAGTTTGAACCAATGGGATTGCTCAATTTCTCCAAATCCGGCCCAAGGGCTTTATATAGGAGAGGGCTCGAAAACAGTTCAGGCATTTTGAACCGCTCAGTAGGGGGCTCTGAAATGGATCCTTGATATTAGTAAAATGGACTTGTGGTTACTTCAAAGTATGAGAAAGTTTGGTTTACAGTCCTCAGATGGACGGTTTTAAAGTCGCAATGGGTTCATTCCTAATCATGTAGATAGTTGTTTTTAATTTTCATTCAAAATAATATTTTGTAGTCCAGCTACCTTCTTATTAATGTCAAAAAAATCTGAAATAATGTTTTATTCAAGCATTCATTTCAGATTTAGAAACGGTCGCTTTTAGAGACCATCTTCCCCACTTTTTATACGTTAAAATGTTAGTTTTTGAACAAAGTCTGATTTTTTTCCAAACTAAGTATGAGCAGATTTTCAAGGCCTACCAATCACAATTAGGACCCTATGCCACTTTCCATTTGAAAATTCATAAGTAATTTATAAAAGCTCCAAAAATTATGAAACCACTTGTGTTAGATTCCCCATCTTCTTCTCTTTGCTTGAAAAATGAATAAAAGATACTTACATCTAAAAAACTATATGAAAAAGGTTGACCAGGTCTTAAATGAGCGGTTTTTGAGCCTGTTACCTTACTTGGGGCCGGATGGAACCACCACTCATCCTACGTGTCGCCTTAGGTGGCATGGTTTTGGCGCCAAACCATCCGGCCCCAAGGGAGCAATCGGGCCGAGGTTTTTGGTGGCCCGATTTCCCATCTAGGGCCGGATTGGTGTCACATTCGTCTCCTCCGTTGGATCGGACAAATCTCCACCGTCTACCATGCAAGAGCTTTTCTTTTCTTTTTTATTACATTTTTTATTAACTGTGAGCTCAATCCCATCTAGTTGAGTCATGTACTCATGTTGTGATACAAATACTGTGTTACAAGATGTTAATAATGAATTTTATTGTTAATACTGAATTTTTGTTAATACTGAATTTTATTGTTAATACTGAATTTTATTGTTAATACTGAATTTTATTGTTAATACTGAATTTTATTGTTAATACTGAATTTTATTGTTAATACTGAATTTTATTGTTAATACTGAATTTTATTATTAATACTGAATTTTATTATTAATAATTAATTTTATTCTTAATAATTAATTTTATTATTAATAATTAATTTTATTATTAATAATTAATTTTATTATTAATAATTAATTTTATTATTAATAATTAATTTTATTATTAATAATTAATTTTATTATTAATAATTAATTTTATTATTAATAATTAATTTTATTATTAATAATTAATTTTATTATTAATAATTAATTTTATTATTAATAATTAATTTTATTATTAATAATTAATTTTATTATTAATAATTAATTTTATTGTTATTAACCATTGCAATTGTAACAATAATGTCTTTGCAATTGTTTTAGCATGAGGTATTAATAATTAATTTCTTTGGTGTAAACACAAATTACATACTATGTTATAGACACTAATTTTGATAAATTACATGCTTAATAAGTAAATTTTTTATACAGACACAAATCTGTAAATGAAAGTCATTATTGAAGTTATGCCAAAAACTTTGACATCTACAAGATAATGTGTGTTTTTATCAATTCTGATGACAAATACTTGAAAAAAGAATATGGTAAGGAAAAATCATACTACTAGAAATGACATGTATAGTAAAACCTGATTTACATTTATCATTGAATTCATTCAAGTTTTCATAATACAAAATTTCATGTTTTTCTTTAAAATAAACTAAGAATATAGATTTGAAAAAGAGATTAAAAAAAATTACATGTTTTCTTGAATTGTATGTTTAATAAATGACAACTATTATGGGGCTACAAATCTTTTTTCAATGTCAACTCTAGTTTTAGTGTCAAAAAAAAAAAAGCTCAAAAGAAGTCAAAGAACTTCCTTTTTCCAAATAGAAAAAATAGAAAGAGAGTGGAAAAGGTTAAAAAAAATTAAAAAACTCTCTCTTCCATTTTGAAATAGGTAAAGTAGGAATAAAAAGGAAAAGTCTAAAGAATTCTAAATTTTTTTTTTCTTATATTTGAAATAGAATAAATAGAAAAGATTTTTTTTTTTTTTTCTAAAATATAAAAATTAATAAGAAAAAGGAAAAGATGCATGTCTTAGATTTTTTAAATTGAGCATTTCAAAAATTAAAGAGTGTAATAATCAAGAATTAGAATGGGGCCTTAGAATCGGGCCCCAAGGGCTTGGGGCCGGAGTGATGAATTGAAATCCGGCCCCAGAATTCGGCCTCAACCCCTTTACATTATCTGGGTCCGGAGTGGTGATTTGGGGCCGGATTGTGGGCCGGATTGGAGGCAAATCGGGCCGGCCTTCCATCCGGCCCCAGGCCGTGTATATACCCGCCCTAAAAGTTTTCTTTAAAGTTTGACTATTTTTTATCTTGTAGTTGCAAAATTCAATCAACCCTTTTGGAGGGAAGGGGGGACCGGTTAACAATACACTACCCACCCATTGTCCTTCTAAGGTAGAACTACCCATCACCACCCTGATTCGCAATCTGACTATATTGGGGCCAACTTTAGGAAAGACACATATTTTTCAGAGGTGTGCTTTTGTTTCAGGAGTCAAACCCAAGTGGAATTATAATTTTTTGATAAAAACTGTAATTTCTGTGAATTTTTGAAGTGAAACTGCACAACCGCCACTAGACTGGATTTATAAACGTCCTCTTACAACTCAATACCGCTTTCCAATGTACCTAATAGCACTTGAAGATTCACCAATCATTAATTGACACGTTATCTTTTAATAGCATTAATAAATTATTGTTGTCAGAATCTGAAGTGGATTTGTATATTTTTATGACGGAATTGGGATAAAGTTGTAGACCACGGAATTGAATGACTGACAGAATTGGGCAATTCTACCTTAATTGTTGCAAACAATAAACATTCCCGATGTAAATAATGGTTACACAATTCTATCAATTAACCTCTAAAGGACCAATTGTCCATCCAATGGACACTTGAAAATTTAAGTAGATTCTTATAAAGTCAATTTTGGTTGGATATTCACAAATTTTTGACACAAGGTGTAAACATGTACAAATATATGCCCTTAGTAGGAATATAATTTTTTTTAGTGGGTGCCTAGATCAAAAGTTATGCTCTCAAAGTTTTTTTGGACAATTCAAGCAATTTAGGCATCTTTGGCTAAAACCCTCATTGACTTTTGAAATTTGGCATGTATTTAACTAATAAAATATGGCAAAAAAATGTTCAAGAAAAACAAATTTTAATTCTCAAATCACATTTGAAGAGGAGTCAATCTTTATTAGCTAAGGTAAACCAACCCATTACCATTTGTTTCCCAATTCAGTTAGTAGACTAGCCCAATTCCGTCACCTAACTTTGTCCAAAAAACATCCAAATTCATTCTCCTTATGACAGAAATTAAAGAGTTCTATGATAAAATCTGATTTTTTATGACAACAAGGGATATTGTGTCATTCCATTAATGGTGAACATTTTGTACTTGACTTGGGCGGTTATGAGTTCATTAGGGAACGTTTATGACTCTAATCTACTGATGGTTTTGTAATTTCAGGTTAATTACTTCAAAAATTCACAGAAATTACAGTTTTAATCGAAATATTATAATTCCACTTGGGTTTGATTTGTAAAACAAGCACACACCTCTGAAAAATATGTGCACCTATTGCAATTGGCCCCAAGATACTCAGATTGCAAATCAGGGGGGTGATAGGTAGTTCTACCTTATATTGGGGTGGTTTCAAGATGAAATAGTTTCTTCTAACTTCAAGTCAATCTATGAAATCAAAGTTCTTGAAATTTGTCCTACATATTCCAAATGTTTAGCTCTAACTTTTCACCTTTTGAATTTTAATAAAACCCCTCGTTACACAAGAAATCATCAAAAAATGATTAGTGTATTGCCAATTCACTTAACTTGTTTGTATTGCAAGGTGATTTAGGTTAAGCTAAACTCTTCATTTGCTTTTGAAACTTTGCATGAATGTACCTAACAAGATTTAGAACTCAATGGTGGATAGACTCAAATTCATCAAGAGCAAAATTTTTGCTCCTAGAGTCCAAGAGGGTCAAAAGTCTATTGACCCTACTACACTTTTGTATGGTCGAAGTTCAAAAAAATAGTTTTTATTTTCAATTTTGGATAATGCACTAAAAATGGAAATCTCTCTTGAAAAACACCCCACCCCTGATCTTTTACGGGTTAACCCCTAAACGTCCAAACAACGTTTTTTGGCAATACAACGATTTTGGGTAGCTCACTACAGATGAAGGGTTATTTTTAAAAAATTTCAATTTCACACGATGTGTACACAAGGAGTAGCTTAAAGGCCCAACAATTTTCATAACTTTTGACTACATGGTTCAAAAGTTATTGCATGATATGTAATTTTCACTATTTAGTAGGCAACCCGGGCAGTCCAAGCAGAAAAGAAAAACTTCTTTGAAAATCACTTTCAAGAAGAAAAAATTTGAAATTGATTCTTTAGATTTTTATATATGTGGTAAGCTTCGAATCATTCCATTTTCATTAATGAGATGAAAGTTATGAGGAATTTTAGTTTGGATTAGTTTGTGGGTAGTTATGGAATCTCTACTCTAAAATAAACTTTGAAGTCCTTTATTTAACTCAATTTTAAATATTTTTGGAAAAAAATAAAAAGATTAGGGGCATATTGTTTATTACAGCATTACAACCATTGTAATTGTCATTTTTCAATTCTATAAATAAATTTTTGATAATTTAGTATTTTTAATCATTCTCTACTTCTTTCTACTTACTATTTTTTTTCTATATGTTGTACAATTCCAAATGATGTAAAATTTTTCAAGCATGTATCCAACTTGACTTGAAGAACAAATCCAAAGAATAACCACTAATTTGGACATTTTTTCCCACAGGGCCAAAAAAAGGCTCAGAAAAAAGGATTTTTATCACTTCAAACATTAATATCTTGCAATCTACACAGTGGAAAATTCTAAAAATTTTCCACATCTTCTCTAACTATTTTACTACAAGATCCTACGATTACATTTGTCCAGAAATGTTTTTCATAAAAATTTGGCACTTGTAAATGCAAGGGCAGTTTGGGAGCAGTTTTGGTGAAAACATAGAGTCTCTGACGTTTATAATTTTTCTTTGAGTTTGCTTTTCAAAAGTTAATAGTAATTCTTGTTCTGTTTTGCCATGTCACTGCATTGATGGAGAATCAACTGAAAGCTTGTTAAATCAACTGAAAGGGATAAATCTTCAGTTTCACCCAAGGTTTTTTTAGCCATTTTTTTTGTTGAAAAGCGATGATTTTTTTGTAGGGAATCTTGGGCAAAATATTCTTGCTTTTCAATGGATAAAATTGCCAATTTGCTACCAAACCTGGGCTAATATTGCTTTATAATAGTGGATGAATGACATTATTTTGGATGAATAAATGAAATTCCATCCATACATTCCAAGTTTCATCCGTTTTCATGGATGTAAAAAATAGCTTCATCCTTCTAGTGATTATCGTTTTCTGCACTGCCTGAAATAAATGAAAAAGCAACCCACCTGGTTCGTCCTTTATGGGGATGGAAGAAAGTAAGAAGTACGTAGACCGTATGATTAGAGTTTGAAGAGGAATATCCATGATGGATGGATGGACGGCTGCTGCCCGTCCTCTTGTTTGTGTCTCATCTATTTCTACCACATACCTTAGACTCAAAGGACAATGATGCGCAAAATTGGGAAGAGCTTGCAATGAATCTGCTCTTAACTTTTTGTTAAAAAAACAACAAGCAAGTACAATAGGAGACGCAATAGGGAGACGGAGGCTCTGTCTTTCAAGAGTACTTGCTTGTTTTTGGAGGTTCAAGGTTGATAAGGTATAAGGTGGGTACACCCAAAACCGTCACTTTTGACTACTGAGCCTAGTTGCTATTATGAAACTGGTCAAATTTTCACATATTCATGTTGGCAAGTGAAAGGAGGTTTCAACGCACCAAAGAACACCACATTTGGATATTGTATGCAAAAGTTATTAAGGGTTAGAGTTCGTTTATGAATGCGCTCCATCCAAATAGGTACATAATTGAAATTCAAAATGTACAAACCTTCTAGATGGCGCTTTAAGGTCAGGTGCCATTTAATAGCATACTACCTTAGTCTGCATTTAAAGTGACCTTGTAAGAGCTGATTGCATTTTGGGGGGAGCTAAACTTTTTGAGATAATTTTCAGTTAATTTTTGTAGGAAGAAAATTGGAATTGGCATTACATCCAAGCTGTTTCATATTTTTTGGACCTTTGTGGAATTAGTTATGAATTTTTGAAGTTGAAATGTAGTGGTTTCTAAAAGTGATCACCTCATGAAATTTGTACTTTGGGTACATTGAAAAAAACAAAATGTACCTATGTGTTAGTGGTTGCTTTTGGAACATGGCACTTTTAGAGTACCCTACCTTACTCATCTTCCTTTGGGTAGTTTCAATTGACGCAAAGTCTCCTCCCTCTTGGACACCTCGCTTTAACATTGTTCATTCGGGTGCCCAAAGAGATGCTATTTTTTGCTAAGAAAGAGAATGGTAAAATGGATAGGGTTCTAAAATGGTTCACACGTGCTGATGGTGATCATTTATGTCCTAAAATGATCCTCTTGGGGACATGAGAGCCATTTTAGAATCTTGTTTGTCTTACCACCCTCTTCCCTAGCCTTGGAAGGATAGTGTCCCCTACAATTGATTTCAAGCCTCACTTTCCATCACTTTGTTTGTTTCATTTTGCAACTACATATGAATGAAAACCTTTGTATTTATTTTTCAAAGATGAAGTCATATGTATGGTCAATTTTGTTAAAATGGCGGTATTCCGCACGCCATTTTAATGGAATATCTTTTACAAAAGAAAATAAGTGTGCTGCGATAGGGTCATACATGTGCCATAATTATGCCTAACACATTCAAATCACTCCTAGTTCACGCATTTCCACTCCCCTCGAACAATCATTCCATTGTTTTCATTCTTTCAGTGATTTCATTTTGTGCCATTTGAATGGAATACTGCCATTTTAACGAAATTGACCATATGTCTACTACAAGTTCTAAAATTTCCAGAATTTTTTGGGAAAATTTGAAATTATTGTAAAATTTTTAAGAAAAAAATGAAGAAAGTTCATATCAAATCAAAATATACTAAAAAAAATCTGAAGTTTTGACCATAGATGCATATTATAGTGTATAAAATCTTAATATAAACCAAATTTATCATGTCACTCTACTATTAGACCCTAAACAAACCATGGTTATATGCCTAGAGTCCATATTGCTATAAAATATTGAAATTTATGAATTTTCCAAAATTTTCAATTGGAGTAGAAACTCAACTTGAAAATCTTCATTTCATTAACTGGACTCAAATTTAAAAAATCATCATTTTGGTTGCTAAAATTCACATCAAGAAAAAATAGCAAAAAATGGCCAAAATATTATACAAGGGTGATCCTTGGATTAATCATCTTCTTCTTCTTTAGAAAAGTCAATAACAACACAACGAGGGAATTTGAAATGCTATTCACTGAGAATATACTCAAGCAACTTTCCAAAAATATTGGATGGAAAAACGTTTCTTTTTCCATCCTATAGTCTTAGGTGAAGTCATCCAAAGAACGTTTTGCGTCCTCAACATTGTTTCAAGGTTAATGTTCCTTTAAATCTTCTCAACCATATGGTTGTGGATGGAAGTATTCTTGTTACTAATAGAAAAAACTTGAAGAAAAAGTGTGTGTGTAAAAGCTTTCAATTTACACAAAATTTCCAACTCATAGAATAGAAGATATTGATTTGAAAAAAATTAAGCATCACAACTCTGAAGTGATTGTTTCATTTTGTGTTCCATTTAATACTAAAACTTCTCTTGATGCATTGTGTAGGGGAAAAATATCTAAAAATATGCAAAAAATTCAAAGAAGGATTTAGACACTAACTAAAGGGGTTAATCAATAGCTATGTAAGGTGGGTACCTCCCAAACTACCACTTTTTGCTTTTGTGCCTAATTACCATTATAAAATTGGCTAAATTTTCATATTTTCATATTGGCACTTTCTGATTCTAAAACCGTTTCTTCTACATAGGTACATAATTGATTTTGGAGATGTACACAGAGTGAAAGATGGCAGTCAATTTAGGGTCAGTGCCACATTTTTGGGTGCCCACCTTACCAGGGCAAGACCAGCAGCACTGTACTGTACCTTCCCCCGCCAAACTTCCCTTCGGTAGGCTCAGTGATTCCCTCTGATTCCAAGCATAGATGCTTTGCATCAAACCTGATGAAATTGTTGTACGATCCTGTCTGTTCAATTGGAACATCTCTAAGATTCTAACTGGGTTCAAGGACATACTATATTCAATACCATATCAAAATTTAGATACTAGCAAAGGCAGATTTCAGACGTACTGCGCATCATTCTTAACTTGGCTTTTCACAAACTCTGGAAGGCAAAGCGATGATTTCGGCAGGGTAGATTTCTTTGATTCTTAGATGCTACTATACTGCAGTACCACTGTGTCAATTCGCCGATTGCCCGTCTTTCAAAGTCACAAGTTACCCAAACAATTATATATGGGCTCGCCGCTCTTGTTTCAAGAAAAACAAACAAACAAAACAAGCGTGGTAAAACTGTGAGCCTCTGTCCAGAATTGAAGAAGGTTAAATCCTGTCCGAAAGATCTACGTGAATGTAGCGTCTGTTGCGTCTGTTGGGAATGAATGAATCATCTATGGCGGATTTGGCCCTGTCCATTAAGAGCTACTGTAGCGGGAGGAAAGAAATGTGGTGCTCCATCTTCTTGTACTGTGAACAGGGTTCTCTGAAGGATGTGGACTCTCACAAAAATTGAAATTGATTAGGAGGATAGAAATATGGTGCTCCACCTTCTTGAAATTTGAACCAGGTTCTCTTATCGAAGTGGATTCTCACAAATTGAAATAGCTGGGTAGTCTCTGCCCCTGTGGGTGCACAGCTATTATGTAATGCTAAGCTTTGCAAGTTACTACTGTCTTTTGAAGGCAGGAAAGTTTGTGGATAAAGTTTATTTCGCGTTGCGGAACCTGCAAGAAATCTTATCTACAAAATTGGAGACCTACAAATTTGCCATACAATACTTGCTACATATATATATATATATATAAAATTGTGACAGCTCCTAACTCATCCCTAATGTCATATACTTTGATCCTCTGAAAAGTACCTTCTGAACTATCATTAGCAAACAGGAATCCATCGTCAAATTCGTGTAAGTATTATGCCAAATAATCCTCTAGCCGCAGCCAAATAATGGGTGTCGTCAGTTCTCCCAATTCACCTTCTGTTGTTTCATACCGGCTGTTCTCGATCTCACCGAATCTAGGCAAAGGGCATATCTTATTTAAAATTCAATTTGTACTAGCTCTCACCACAGTAGAACACTCTGTTATGTCACAAGTTGTATACAAATACCGTAGAAGCTTCTTATTAATTTGCTAGTGAAACTTTGAATTCCGTCATCAGCAGTCTCGTTGGATGAACCTTGGTTCAAATTTGCAGCGTGTCCCACACTCGCACCTGCTTCAGGCCGAGCAGCGCACGTGGTGCCCACGTGCAGACCACCATGAATTCATACAAGCACCCGACAAGCACCCGAGCGCTACGGGGGTACTGAGGTTGGGTATCTTCATCAAATTCGTGGCGCTTGCAGTCGCCTCATATTTGAACCCACTTCACACAACAGAGCTGATCCACTCCTCACTCCTGGATTTTGCGATCACAGAGGATTCAAATGCAATCAACGTAACCAAATAATTTCAGAGAAAAATAATTAAAAACGAGTGAATCATTCACCCACTCTGGCGCCCACTATTGGCATGTCTCTGTTATTGGGACGAAGTTTTGCACTTGTGTGTGCGAAGTCGCTGTAATCTATCCTGCTTTTCAGAAGGAGAACCACATTACATGTAGCGAGTCACAAAAGGGAGCCGTCATTCCCCCAACTTGCTGAAGAAATGCACGTGCACCGGAAGAAGATGAGTTGATAACCAAGAATCCTTCACCGAACTCGTTGAAGAATCTTGTGCTTGTCCAAGGGAATGAGTAAGGCTTCCCCCAACTTGCTTAACCTCATTGTGACTCCCTCTATTATTAAGCACCCAACAAGAAATGAGTTGGGATAGAATATCCCCTACTTTTCAAATTCTCTCAATCTCATGTAGAAGTGTCTAGCAAGCTACTCATGGCTCAATTACATTAATCACCACTAACATGCCTACTCTAATTGGATAAGATAACTACGTACTCCTAATTCTGACTCTATTGAAAAACCCATCCCAGTGAACTCTTACCCCAAACATAGACTTCCAAAACTTGATGATTAGAGTTCATTTTGAAAACTCCTGTAATCCAAATCTTGAAAATTTACATAGTTTATTCACACAACTTCCAAGAATTACACATTGAGACATTTCAAAAAACCTCTTTCAATTGCCAAGACCCATTCAAATGGAAAAATGCTAGTTTAGAATAGGAATCACGCACGAGTGCATACCTCCTCAACGTACATCATTCTGTACTTGCACACTGGAAGAATATACACCCGAATCCTACAGAATTATTTTGGACGACTTATTCAGAAATAATCAACCAACCGCATCATTCACTAACGCACGGCACACCCTGAAGGTGTTGACGAGCGTCCCGTCCGCGTAATCCATGAGAGCGAATACCTCAACAACATTCTGCACTTGCACACGGAATGCAATTCATTTACAAGAAAATGCACCCTGATTTGACACATTTATTTTATGTTGCTTTGGACAACCTGATGCAGAAGCAATCAACCCACCGCATCACAGGGGTGGTGAGCCCACCGTCCGCGTAATCCATGAGAGTGAATATCTCCAAAACATTCTGCACTAGCACATGGACTATAATTGCAAGAAAATGCACCCTGATCTAACACATTTTTTTATGTTGCTTCGGACGACTTGATTCCGAAATAATCAACCAACTGCATCATTCACTGACGCACGGCAAACCCCATGTGTTTGGTGAGCCCACCGTCCGCGTAATCCACGAGAGTGGATACCTCGTCAACATCATTCTGCAATAGCTCATAAACACGGACTACAATTGCAAGAAAATGCATGCATGCACCCATCCTGAACTAACACATCTATTTTATTTATTTATTTAAGATGCTGCGGACGACTGGATTCGGATCCAATTCACCCATCACTGGCGCACGGCGCACCCCTTGGGGTTGACGAGCTTCCCGTCCGCGTAACCCATGAGAGTGAGTCCGGCCTGCCCAGTAGCGCACGGCCCATTCACCACCACAATACTCAGCACCCCAACCTCCGCCACCAAGCTTCCCAAGGCGCTCGCATTTCCACTCGCCATATCGATGTACAGTGCGCCTTTCACCCGGAACTGCAGCGGCGCCTCTACGTCCACCGACAACATCGCGCTCGCTCCAGGCGCCAGCACGGTGGACTGGGGCGTGCCAGACGGGGGCGCGCCGATGGTCATGTTCATTGCCTGCGCCAAGTTGTTCACGAACTTCACGTTCACGAAGCTCAACGGAGAGACGGTCTCGGGAGTCGTGTACCATGGCCGAGGTCGGGCTTGGGCTTGGGCACAGGGGGCTGTCGATGCAAACAGCACCAGGACTAGCGACACGGCGAGAGCGAGACTGGTGGATTGGCAGCCCGAGTTACAGGAGATGAACGCCATGGTCGATTGATCGATCGATCGATGGGAAATGGTTATGGTTGGGGATGGGAGGATAGATGAGAGGAATTAATTGTTGAAGCTGGACTGGGGCTGCAGCTTATATACTGATCGATCCGATTCCATCCCATTCCATCCCATCCCAGGATGTTCCCACCTCAGGCATTTGAAATTGTATTTACTAAAATAGAAAAATCACTACGAGCTAGAATTGAATTCGATCACCCCTACAGCGACGTTACGTTGATGATGACACTGATGAAAACGAGATGAATTCCAACATTCAAAGGTGCATGCTATGAATGTTGACCGACGGTTCCAAGGCGCATGTGTGCAGGACATTGTGATTCCTTTCCAAAGTTGGCGTTCGATCAAGTGAACGACGTTTTCAAACCTGTGAGCTGGAAATCGTTGCTTGTGTGCTGAAGTATGTATGTTTCAAAATTTTGATCTTGACTGAAAAACGCGCGTGGATTAAGCGTCTTCCAAATTGTTGCGAGCGAAAAAAGTTGCTAGATCGATCCTCCAAATTGTAGAGGTGAATTTCAAGAATCCTGAGTGTGAAAAATGTGCAAAACGGGGTAAGATGGTCACACACCAATCGTGGGACCATGTGCTCGCTAGGTGCATTTTTCAAGCCGGGGATTCCACATGATAGAGCTGCCTGGAATGCATTTATGCATCTAGCTGGAACGTTAGATGAATGCCAGTCCTTGTTTTTAGAGCTTTGAGCATTCAAATGTAACAATTTTAGCTAGCACACTCACTGAAACAGGCCTTTTAACACGTACATTGAAATGACGAAGTTTCAAGAAATTTCCTGCTTTTCCTGTTGTTCATATGGAGCCTCGATCAGATCTGTAACAGTCCTCGTTTTCAAGCTGTATGTTACGTGAACGTTACTGTACATTCAACTTTTCTGGTTCGAAACACTCCCCTTTTCCGAATTCGACAGTCAGTATATATTTTTGAGCATGGTATTTCTCAATTAACAGCGTCAAAGTTTTGAAATTCAAGAGCTCAGAAAACGAGGACTGGTATAACGTAGAGTAAGAGAACGCCGCAGCTGATCCTGACCTTGGCAACACCTGTCGACTCATGAATCCTTCGGTGTTGCAATTTAATTCTCACTTGCAGACATCACAGGGAGTCAGATGCTTACAGTATACACTTTGAGCTGGTCAAACAAGCACATCTTCCGGAACACACGTGCTGACGTACGTGCCAATTGTACAGGCGTACAACCATTGTACAGTCATAACCTGCAGTTTCAAATCAACTGGATTGTAGCAATGCATGTTGGTCCACCTACATTTTACAAATCAACTCCGTTGAAATGGCGGTATTTTGTGTTGCCATTTGCTAGCTTGACAATTAATAGATATGCAAACTGACATGCAAATTACACTTCATCCACGAGAACTGTGTGCAGTGTTAAGCAGGGATTTCCACTCCCCTGTGGACTCCCTCAATCATTTTATTTTCTTCCTTGGTTGACGGTTCACAACGTGATTTGAATGGAATTGAGTCAATTTACCCCTACACACTCTCAAGCCCATATTTTGGATAATGCATAGAAAGCTTGTACTTCAAAGGATTTATTTCATCCAAATAACTTCTCATTCGTCCAAAGGAATATTGGGGTCTTTGGAAGATAACAATCCTTTTTGACCAACGTGAAGGAAATGAGATAAATAATGTATTTGTACAAAATAACAGGCAAGCAAAAATGTGAAAAAAATCAAACAGATTTAGGTATTGAAGGTTAATAAAATTGATGTTTGACACTTTCTTTTCTTCCTTGCATTTCTGAAGTCCTTTATCCACAAGCCCAAGCCCAACTTGCTAAATCAAGCTAGTGTTGTGTTGTAAATGATTTCCATTTACCCCATAAGCTTTGCTATAATATATCCTCACATACTGTCTGTTTATAAACTCTAGCATTCTCTCATTCTCGATTCCAGGTGCTTAGCACAGAGCGAACTATTCTATCTAAAGAATACCGTGCGCTGGGTACAATCTCCGGCATACCCCATTTTTTGGATTGCCTAAGGGGGCCCGACAACTGAACTTCAAAATGGACAATCGGCAGTTTTAATTGTACCCAAACGCACACCTTTACTGTCAATTTAGGAATTGAGTTGAATGTCTAAACACAAAGAACTTATGCTCAATTTCCTTAAAATAGGCGTGATTCAGTGTGACATTCATCTACACAACTGTCAAAACTAAGACTAGTATGGATTTCCGTTTCAGGCTCACGGCCGAAAAAGTGCCAAAATTGTGGAATTGAAGTCCGCCATTGTAACGAAATTTGATGTTCAACACCATCGACGACATTCAGTTGTTTTGTTCAAGAATGTTTATATTTGAATTTTACAACCACATTGGTATTCCATCCTAATTTGGAATCAAGAAATGAAAGAAATGATGTTGACTAGCTGCATTCCTTGAGCAACTAGTGGAGAAATCATGGATATTAAGCAATCAACATATGCAACCCAGTGCACAGTTTCTTGTCCTCTAATTCATATAAATTTGTTTTTTTAAACTCTTCACTATCGAATCCGCTAATCTAGATCATTGCTTGTGTGGTCCTGAATTGAAACGAAACTTCGTTACTGTTGATGCATGCACGAGTTGAGATATATATTGTCCAACAATGCTCGTTAGCTCAACCTGAAGTGAGCTGATTTCGGTGATTGGAGAGCGAAATCCATGGTTTGAACCCTGCTGGCGAAGGTTCTAGCTTGGCTTCAATGGCTTCATTCTCCTCTTAGAAATTGTTGAAATCGAGTTCCATGGAATGCAAAAGTGTGATATTCATACAGACGAAAATTGTCAGAAGCGAAAACGACTGAGCTGGGAAATTAATGAAAAAGGCAGGACCATGCATTGTCACGCTTTTTCTAGCAACTCGATCGGGAAGTCAGTTCGGCAGTCTCTACCTTAAGTTTGCATAACCTATCGATCCATTGGTTTGCTGTTTCTATTGTAGAAACAGAAACAGAAACATGCAGGCCCAAATATAGATTCATGCTTCCTGGTTGTCAATGGAGAGCCCGGTCGCTACATAGCTAAGTCGTAATTTGAGCCGGCTGGTAAATCACATTCTCCATTTTCCATTCTCATTCTCGACATCACACAAAAAGGGGTGTCAACACCTTCTTCATCCATGGAGAGGGGCTCCTAATCACTCCTCTTTTCACTCCATTCATACCTTCTCATTTTTCATAAAAACTTCATTCTCAGAGAAGGCGTGACAATCCCTATTAGTTGTATTAACCCTTTACTTCCTAAGGATTCATGATTTTAAGTTGCAAACTTTCATTGATCATATTGTAGAAAATATAATCTAAATGGAAAATTTTATTATATCATTAGCTTGAGTGAAGAACATTGCATGCATTGATTTAAAAGAAATAATTATTAAAATAGTTTAAAATTCTCATATAAACTCTTCAAAATTGAAAAAAAAATGTGAGGCCTAATATGGGCTTCATAGGAAGTAAAGGGTTAAGGTAATATGCTCTTAAAATGACCATTTAAGGGCTGGTCCACATTTTCCATAGGTTTCCATGTGTAGAAATATTTTTTGATCATTTTTCATAGAAAGAAGATGTGGAACCTAACACAAGTGGTTTTGTATTTTTTTTCAAGCATTTTTGAATTATTTATAAACTTTTGAAGATTTGGGGCACATGCACCTATTTGTGACCATAGGTCTCCCAAAATCCATCCACTTGCAACTTGTAAAGAGGTGTGCGAAAATCAAAGACAATGATTGGCTCTAGCAATAGAAAAAACAATTTTTCCTCGATTCATTCAATTTCTGAAGTGGTCCATTTAAGGATCATCCCATCTCCATTCTCTAGCTAATAATAGGGTTCATTTGAAGAAGATGGATACATTTAGAGCATACTACCTTAATGTGAATTTTGTTAAATTGACAGTGTTCTACAACTTTTTTCAAGGCACTCTTGAAATTGAAATCAATATTAATCCTAGTGGTTTTTTTTAGTTTTGTATCGTGAATTATTAGCACTTTAATGATGTGAAATGTAGACATTCAAAAAAAATTCTTAAAGATGTGAAATTTCAAATTGTGTGTTCAAATTAATAATATTAGGTAATTTTGTTAAATTGGTGTGATTATAGGTACCAAAAATTGTGACATTCATCTATATAAATCTCTTCAATTTAGGGCTTCAAAGAAGGACTAATATAAATTTTTGTTTCAAGCTAGCCACTCACTCTAAAAAGTGTCAATGGTGTGGAAATCCACCAATTTTAACCAATAAAAGACCAAATCCATCGTGAAATGGTCAAACATCATGTTTGAGCTAAAATTAGGCTTTTCAATTGTGTTCAAAATCAATCTTATCTTTGAAGAAGGTGGTAATAAAAATTGCCTATGGTTGTTAAAAATTTCAACTCATTATAAAAAAAACGGTCATTGTTATTTTTTTAATAGTAGAAAGTGAAAATAAATTAGTAAATGTAGCAAAAACAATTCAGTTAATTTGAATTTTTCTCAAGAAATATAACAAGCTATAGAGATTGGTGTGAAGATTATGAACTCATTATTTTATATTTTACACCCAAAACACCCTTGCCAATGACCTTTAACCCTAGACCGCCCATGGCCGTTTTGGGTAAAAAACATCCTAGCTTTTGAAGTGCTATAAATATAAATGTGACTAAGTAATAAAGATCTTAACCATACAATCGTATAGTACACATGTTATAGATGTCATGGATCAAATTTGAAGTCATTTGACCGTGTAGATTGCAAGATTATAATGTTTTAGTGTTGAAAAAGAATACTGAAATTTTCCTAAAAACACATTTAGAGGCCAAAATTGATTTCTAAACCTAATCAAATGAAAAAAATTTAAACTAAAAAGTGATTCAAAACCAGGATACAAACACATTGGTGGAAAAAAATATCATTCAATTGACTCAATGTGTTTACAAAATGGCTTGCAAATGTCAAACATTACATGTGTTTTGGCTCTCAGGGAGGGCCTAGGGGAGGACACTCTCACTACATTTGGGGTACCCACGTGTGGCGGTGGAAAAAGTAATACATGTAATTCACCTTGAATAAACTATAATTTCATTCTAAAATTTTGAGCTTTGTTTAACAATGACTAAAGGTTTCTATTGACAAAAAATTCAATTCCAAATAACATAAGATATATTGTCTAGAAAGGGTTGAAAAATGAACTAAAATGGCATGTTCTCCAACTAAAATATTTATAGAGCTCACATGAAGATGACTATTGCATCAATATTCAACCAAAATAAACTTTCAATAGAAAGCTATTCTATATAATATTTTTTTCATTTTTTTCATTTTTTTTCTTATATAATATAGAGGTGTGAAAGTTATTTTCAGCTTTATAGTGTATCTTTTTTCTTCAAAAATTTATAACTAATTACTATTAGCACAAAAAAATACCAATAATTCAAAACATAAACTTCTAAAGTAGTAAAATCTATCCATAATTTTTTTTTTGAAAAAGAAATTAAATTTTAAGGTGTATTACTTGTTTTACTTTTTCCGCCGCACGTAGGTTGCTAAAACATAGGGAGTGTCCTCCCCGGGGGGAGGGCTGCGAGTTCCCAACTCGAACCCCCCCCGAGAAACGCCGAAATCCGCTGTTCCCGGCCTGTACTAACTTGGCCGAGAGACGGCCAGGTCAGATTTTTCGAAAAAAAAAAAGTATTTTTCGAAACTTCCCTGATTAGTTCAGAGTAGATTCTAAATCCCAATCTTAATCAAACTTACGTTTGTGAAGTATGATCTAATTCTTGATCATGACCATATACATCCATAATCCATATGTAGGAATACTACTGTCAGAAATTCCATTAGACAAAGTTTTTTTAATACTGTAAATGTTTTGAGTCTGAACTGCTAAAGATATTTGCTATCCAAGCAACTTCAGTACTAACAGCATTAGTATGTCCTAGCATAATTTTCAGTCCATATCAACAACCTTATTAAAGGAGATTGTGTAAAAAAACATACAATGGCAATGATTTACATTCCATACAGCATAACTATCTTCAGGCAAACTTTGCACAAATATTTCAGCTTGTTAGCTGTGGCCTCAATAGAATTCAACTAGAGTTCTAATGAAGAAATACTGAACTAACCATGAATAAACAATGCACAAACAATGAACACATCAAGTTTTGAGAACTCATAGTCATTTTTTCCAACCATAGCCTTAGATTGAACTTCTAGGCATAATAAGTTGGAGATACAATAAAGTATGAGAATGTCATATCCATAGCTCGAAATTTTTTGAAAAAAATCCTTAGGAGGTGATAATCCTCATCTGTACCCATGCCAACCAACAAAACGTTAGTATGCCAATAGACGTGCACGAAGTGTCTACATATTACCACTACTTGTTATCGTAATTTACATGAGAAAAATTTCAATCGTAATTCAACCTAAAGCCATAAAATATGCAAAGCAAGCATTTTCTGACTTCTCTACAGACTTAAAAAACCACCACCTGTTGGCCGTTGTTCTGTGAGCCAAGTACCATTGCGTATACTTCTCCCAACTGAATCACCACTGTGAGAACCTTTGACCCTGAGCAAGTGTTTGTATAACACAAAAAATGTGTTCATTGTGGAAACCAAGCTAGTTATAGCATGAGTTTCAATAATTTCTAAGTTCAAACGTTTGAACATCCCTGGATGTAACAGGAAGAGCGGCAAAAACTTCCAGAGCTTACAACGGGTAGGAATTATTATTTTTTGATCAGCTCTTAATATGAAGATTAATGGACCAAGCCTCCAAAGCTCCATGAGCTGTCAGGCTTAACATCAAGTATTTAAGCATTCATTTAGAAACCTGCTAGTCTGGGTTATTCAGTCAGTGGATACCCGAAGGCTCTCACTAACTATCAAAACTTTATTGATGCCAAAATCAGAGTTTGTGATGCCTCCATGTGTTGTTACAGGAGGAGGGAGTTATATTGGTTATCTGGTAAATGTTTCAATTTCTGAAAATGCTATTTATTTTGTATGTAAATTTTTTAGCTAAATCATACCATAAATAACAGCTCAATAAATAGAAAAAAAAAATAAGATTATATATTATGATGTATAATATCTATTTATTTCTATGAATCATACAGCAATAGACTTTTTAATTATGATAACTAGGAATAGTTCTTGGAAATCAAGTCTAAAAAAGAAAAAAAGAAAAAAAGAAATTTAACTTTGTTTCTCATTTTAAGGACTTAAATTTTTCAAAAAGAAAAAAAGTCTGACAGCGGTGTTCTTTGACTGCTAGGGGAACAGCGCCGGGAACGGCCCCAAAACGGTCCTCAAAATCCTGAAATCTCTTCTAATGAATAGGCAAGAAAAGTTGCAAAAAACACATCTAGGACTGAACCTCCTTCTACTAAAATGCTTCTTAGTCATTCATAAATTATTGTATTGATATGAAAATTTATCCACACAAACTAGACTAGTATGTGCAACTTTTACAAAAACATTTATTGAAAATGGACTTTTTATGAAGAAGATACAAGCCGCCAAAGTTCACTATAGTCCATAAATGGCGGGATTTTGAATTTTGAATTGCTCCCAAACATTCAAAACAGCTTGGATTGACATGAAAATTTCACCACAATAACTAGAATTCAAGGAAAACACAACCCAACAAATTTTATTGAAATCAAACATTGGATGAAGGAGATACAAGCCCCCCAAGTTGCAGCCATGAAGTGCACTTTGGTGAAACAAATCGAGCCTGTGAACTTTGATTGGCTTCCAGAAAATCATTACCTCTTGGATTGATCTGAAAATTTAACACACAAACTAGAAAAAAAGGCGCAACTTTCCCAACAAATTTTATTGAATTTGGACATTGGATGCAAAAGTTACAGTACTTTGAATTTACCTTAAAACTATGTGAGGACACTTTTTGTCCTCTTGGGCGGTCTAGGGTTAAGTCAAATGCCTATATTAAGCTAAATATATCCTTTTAGATAGTTGATATATAAAATTTTGATATTTTAAACTTGTGAAAGTATGTATTTTATATTTATGTTGGTATTTTCAGAATTTTTGATAGAAAAATCAAATATTTTTTATTTTCACACACTAAATGAAAATAAAATTATATCAATTGTAATCTATATTAGAATAATTTGAAATTCTTACTATAAATAAATTATAGAATGAGAAACTCAATTTTGTAATTTAATTTTTTTTAAATCATTAAAGAAAAAATAAATACGAATGAAATGTACAAAATAAAATTATATAATTTGAATTCTAACACATAGAGCTTGTAGTTGAAATAGTCCTTTTCATTTTTAGATTTTTTCAAAAATTCAAGATGGAGTAGAAACAAACATTTCAAGCTTCAATTTCTTTGTTTCAGCCAAATATTAAAAATGGTTATTTTGAAAGTTACAATCAAGGTGGACCAAGGTGCATCCACTTAACTTGAATGGAAGATGTGTAGAACTTGAGGGGTTGAAGAAATTGACATGAATGTGCCAAGTTGACTGTTTTGGATAGAACTATGATGCAACCTAGGTTACCAAAAGCACAATGTCAAGATTGGGAAGTTAAATACACCTAATTTTGATTGCTTTCTAAAACAAACTACTATAAATTCTTGCCTAAATATACTTTGACTATTCATGAGAGTCTTTGGTTGGTTTTAGAAACACCTCTTTCAACACTTTGAAAATTTGTAGTGTATTCATACAGTGACCAAAAAATGCATTCTAAGAGAATTTAGAATTTCTTTTAGACTATCAACAAGACCCCACAAATAAAATTTCAATAGAATAATGGGAACCATGTTGAATTGTTTATTTGTGCGATTTTAGGTGTAGTTATCCTAATGGGTTTAGAAAATGCCTTTATTCCACGAGTCTGAAGACTCAACAAGTCTCTTCAATAGTACAAGCTCTTTTGTATAGTACATTCCCTGCAATATGCAAATATGCCACATTTAACTACTTCTAGGCTATTAAGTGAATTTTGAACAAAAATTTCAAAAATCTCTAGATAATAACATTTAGAGATCTCTAGATGTTTGTTTAAATCTTCAGATGTTTTGTATAGATCTCTTGCTGTTTTTGCATTATCTCCAAATGACAATTTTTTTTTTCTATTATTAATTATGATCCCTTCAAAAGTCCAAAAGTAGTCAATGTGACATAAATATGACAAGATATACACTTAGCACTCCAATCACTTGGCAATATATTTCACTAGCTACTTCCTTCACGGTTTGTTACTTAGCTGTTAGAAATGGTCTGTTTTAAGAGAGCCCAAAATGTGTCATTCAAGTGAACAAATCTCTAAGAATCGGAAATTTTCCCATTTAACACACCTAGCAAAACAACATATATTTGAAGCATGGAAGCCGCACATCTTGCCCAGGTTCATGAGCCTGAGTATGAGTCATGAGCTTTTAATTTGTGCAGGTCTGAGAATGATATATAGCAATGAGGAATGGGTTGTGCAGACATGGCCTGCTGTACGTTTCTTCTTTTAGGTTGATGTGATCTCGGAATGTTCCACGGCAGAGCAGAATTCATGCCATAACAATATGCAACGGCGAAGAGGTGCAGACTCATTGGATCATCATTTGTTTTGATTTGGATTTGCAACGATCGTAACATGCATAATGGAGGTCGATCTGGAGCTGCCTGACCACTCTTGGAAAAGGATAAATTCAAATTCTTTTCTGGCACGTACAAACTGGATTAGCTCATATATATTACTTAGGTGCATGCGTGGGAGGCACCGAAAGCTACAGAGAGCAGGCCTGCATGTTTTTAACAATGAATACTAAGCTGGCTTTGGAGTCTTTTTGTTCATTTCCTTGGAACTACGGTCTGGTGAATAGTGAGTTCACAGCTGCTACGGGATTGTTAAATTTTCGAATTGTTGACTGTTTATGCGATCGGTGCTCTGCACATTTCATGAATGAGAAGTAGATATCCTTGAATGTACGTGTTTACAATTTAGTGACTTATGTCTTGGCATGGATATGTTCAGTAGTTACAAATCTTTGTTACGAATCAAAAAGTAATTCAGTCTTCAGATATGGTCATAATCGTTACATTGGTGTGAATTTCACAAAATGTGTGCATTCGGCAAAGGGCTTTTGATTAGGAACTGGAGCGGTTTGAGATACTCATCCCCCAAATGTCAGATCTATTTGAATCCTAGATTGTAGAGCTTTCAGGTTTCAGTGGGGTGACTAAAAACCCGTTAGGAATTCACTCATGAAAGATCCATTAGGAACTTGATAGTCCTTGCTCTTGAGATTCTGCACGCACTTGAAAATCATATTTGGGAGCACTGAGTTTCGCCGAAATAACAAATGTGATATTAATTCCAGTATTAGTCCTCTGATGTCAGCTTTCAGCTTTTGTTTGTTGGGCCTACAAAACAAGTGGTCCTTAATTAATTTCAATTTCCTTCTTCTTCGTTTTTTATTATTTTCATTGGGTATATATCACAATCAACTCTCTCATGCACGTGGTTTCTGCGTTTGATAACTTCGCCTGTCAAGGATGCAAATGTGTTCTTACTGCCCTACTTTCGCAAACTAGTGATATCCATCCACAATCTTGCCTGCTGTAGCACAATTTAGGTGTTCTGTGAGTAAAATAAAATAAAAAATAGTAACGCTCCTGTGAATGAAAGTTGACAGTGAAAGGCTCTTTTAATTTCAGTCCCATATATGCAGGTTTATGTGGTATCTAAGCTATCAATGGTATCGATTTCAAACAGCATTCAGGACCTGGCAATTCAAAAACAGGCTTTGCATGCATTCAGTTCACTCTTAAGCTTGGCGCTGTCGCTGGCCGGCCTTTTCTTCGCTCATCTCATGGTGACTTCTGTGTCGATTCTCAAACCTTTGTTAATTAGCTAAGAGGGTGTAT
Source organism: Rhytidiadelphus loreus (assembly GCA_947034895.1). Lineage (NCBI taxonomy): Eukaryota > Viridiplantae > Streptophyta > Bryopsida > Hypnales > Hylocomiaceae > Rhytidiadelphus > Rhytidiadelphus loreus. Next base: position 45,289,233 of record OX344761.1, on the reverse strand, counting down.
GTATAGTCAATTTTGTTAAAATGGCGGCATTTTTTTGCCATTTTACCGGAATGTAGTGTTATTTTCTAACAAATGCAGTGCCATTTTAATGGAATGTGGTGTCATTATACTGGAATACCGCCATTTTAACGAAATTGACTATATGTACAGTACAGGACTAGTGCTGCTTTGACACGAAATATTTGGCTGCTGTGTAAAAGATTGAGAGTGGACACACATCACAAAGCACAGGACTTCTCTTGCATTGCCACAACTTACATTCTCTAGAAGGGAAATTTAGTTGAAATGGCGATATTCTATGTCATTTTTCTATTCATTTCTAGGACAGGTATACATTTCAGACCGCACAGGCTAAACGTGAAAGTGCCAAGTTTGTGGAATACCGCCATTTTAACGAAATATCGGTTGCCCAGCTAGTAACTAGTAGTGTGCTTCCTGGGGGGCGCATTTCGTCAAACACTTCCAATTGATCAAGTGCGCATATCGTCAAACTTTAAAATTACATCGCTTTTGGATGCCTTTCAGAGCTCTATGTGTTTGGTTCTCAATTACCCATGTGAAGATGAATTGAATCATCATTAATTGGATCGATGCCTAAGGTGATAATCAAGTTTGAATTCAGAAATTTGGCGCAAATCTAGAAAGAAAAGATGTGACATTCATGTGCACAAAGTTTTGAAAACTACATTTATGTTTCAAGCCCTCTGCCCTGAAAAGTGTCAGCCAAGGTCATAGAATTCTGCCAATTCAACGAAATTGACATTGGTGGCACATCTATTCTCATCTGAATAAGAAGTTCCAACGTAGCGTTCGGTAGTTGTAGTTTGTAAGTTATCATAAATGAGAGTTGAACAAGACAACATATATGAATCCCATCGTCCGCGTAATCCACGAGAGCTAGTGGATACCTCGTCAACATCATTCTGCACTAGCTCATAAACACGGACTACGATTGCAAGAAAATGCATGCATGCACCCACCCTGAACTAACACATCTATTTATTTGTGATGCTAAATTCGGACGACTGGATTCGGACCCAATCCATCCATCACTGGCGCACGGCGCACCCGTTGGGGTTGACGAGCTTCTCGTCCGCGTAACCCATGAGAGTGAGCCCGGCCTGCCCAGTAGCGCACGGCCCATTCACCACCACCATGCTCAGCGCCCCCACCTCCGCCACCAAGCTTCCCAAGGCGCTCGCATTTCCACTCGCCATGTCGATGTACAGCGCGTCGTTCACCTGAAACTGCAGCGGCGCCTGCGCGTCCACCGCCATCATCGCGCTCGCTCCAGGCGCCAGCGCCTGCGTGATGGACTGGGGCGTGGCAGACTGGGGCGCCCCGATGGTCACGTTCATTGTCTGCGCCAAGTTGTTCACGAACTTCACGCTCAGCGGAGAGACGGTCGACTCGGAAGGCGTGGCCCATGGCCGCGGTCGGGCAAAAGCTTGGGCACAGGGGGCTGTCGATGCAAACAGCACCAGGACTAGCGACACGGCGAGAGCGAGACTGGTGGATTGGCTGCCCGAGTTGCAGGAGATGGACGCCATGGTCGATTGATCGATCGGTCGATGGGAAATGGTTTTGTTGCGGGATGGGGATGGGAGGAACTGCTGAGGCTGCAGCTTATATACTGATCGATTCGATCCGATCCGATCCCATCTCAGGAAGTTGCAACGTCAGGCATTTGTCGTTGTATTTTTTTAAATCGAAAAATCATTACGAGCTAGAATTGAATTCGGTCACCCCTACAGCAACGTGACGCTGAAGATGACATTGAACTCCGCCCCCACGAGGCCACTTGTGGCTGGTGCCTCTGTATTTGGCTCTTCTTTGCAATGAAATTCAGTTTCATTTGTTAAAAAAAAAAAAAAAATGACATTAAAGGAAATGTGATTATTCAATTCCAAAGTTGACATTCAAAGCGGTGCATGCTATGAATGTTGTACGAAGGTTTCAAGCATGTGCGAAAGCCTGGACTATGACTGACTTATGGTAAAGTCAGCTTGGAATCTTGGATGATGGTTGTCAAACAAGCTGAATGAAAACCGGAAATTAGGGCTTCCATTTTCAGACAGTTTTTTCAGGACCTGGCTAGGCATGCACGAAAGTTTTTGGTAGAAGGCAGAGCATGCAAAATTGTTTGGAGAAAAGGCCACTTGGTAGGGATCTTATTCTTCAATTCAACCTCCGAACCGTAATTAGCTTTTGATTTGCTCTTTCTTTTCACCCAGTTGAATGCTTGGCTTTTGGCCCTTGGTTTGTGGCGGTGGTTCTCTCCGTTGTGTGAGTAAACTATGAATTTTCCAAGACTTGGATTATAAATGTATTCAAATTGAACTTTAAATGTCAAGTAAGTTTAAGCATTGGACGTTGAACTAATTGAACAAGTTTCTTACAGTCCTTGTTGGCAAGGAGATCTCACAATTGAATAAGTTACGAGCAGGGTGCAAACAAACAAAACAAACAAACGTAAGACAAATCCAAGCGCAACTTAACTTCACTTACTGGACTCGATCTGGAGCTAGTTCAGTTCGTCCAGAGAATCGTCTGGTACGTTTATTTGTACAGTTAGTACATTGGTGTCATTCTCTTGTCGCAAAACACGTCAGGCAGGATGAATTGTGATACGGGCATGCCTTGATATTCACTACAGTTATGAACTAAGTTAGCAGCTGGTTACAGAGATTGGATTCAGTGCAAAGCAGCTGGTTTTTTGCAATACAAACTGTAAGCTGTAACTGAGCAGCAGCTCAACCGCTTCGACGTACGTGAGAGAGAAAGGAACGTGAAATGGTTTTGACTTAGTGAAGTTGCGGGTCAATTGCGTCTCCGCTTCTTCAGGAACAAGTCCCAGAAGAGCAATCCACATTTCACTCCTTGGCAACGTCTTATCCAACTTGTTTTACATCATCAGAGGTATCATGAAAGAGAACGATTCCTCAAATTCTTGCATAGTCAAAAGTTCATTGTTTTGTTTTTTGTTTTGTTTCTTATTTTGTTTTATTTTTTATTTTTATTTTGTTTTGTTTTAATTTATTTTTTGACACAAATGAAACAGTCAAAAGTTGGTTTGAGTTCTTGCATGAGCTCTAAGGTAGTATGCTCTAAAAGCACCCATCTTCTTCAAACTGCCACTATTTTAGGGTGAAGAATGGAGATGGGGTGATTCTTATGTGGACCGCTTTTAGCAAATGAATGCATCAAAGAAAAAATGGGCAATTTCGTTAAAATGGCGGTATTCCATGTGCCATTTTCAGATCGCCCAGTCTAAACTGTAAAAGTAACATCTAATACATGTGTAGATTTTAGAAATCTTTGGTTTATATAGATTTCAAAGATCTAAGACTTATATAGATTTCAGATTTCAGGGTTTGGATTTTTAAAGTTACATCTACAATATGAGTAGATTTAAGAAATCTAGAAAAGGTATAGATTTCAAACATCTAAGACAGTTGTACATTTCAGACCGCCCGGTCTGAACTGTGAAAACTGCCAAAATAGCAGAATGGCGCCATTTTAACGAAATTGCCCATAAAATTATTTTTCTATTTCAAGAGCCAATCATTGCCTTTAAATTTACACACATCTCTTTACAAGTTGCAAGTAGACGGATTTTGGGAGACCTATGGTCACAAAAAGTGAAATAGATGAAAATACCAAACCACTTGAATCTTTGAAAATTTATAAGTAATTCAAAAATGATTGGAAAAATACAAAACCACTTGTGTTAGGTTCTACATCCATTTTTCTTTCACTGAAAAATGATCTAAAAATAATTTTGTCCACATAAGCCTATGAAAAAGGCAGACCAATTGTTTGAATGGTCACTTTTAGAGCATAGTACTTTAGTGTGGTCTCAAAAGCCCCCAACAATAGTGTAGGTAGAACATTGTAGTGTTACCCACAAAAATTGGGAAAACCATAGTGGCAAAGGAGTGGGGACCTAAAACATCACCTTTTTGCTACAGTCATGTCTCATGTGGAAGTTGTGGTGGAGTTGTTCTAATCATGACCAAAGTTTGATAGTCCTCCAGAATTTTGATTAACTCATTGGCCACAAATATAGCTTTTTATTGCCCAAAAAAAAGCTAGTGCAAAGTATTGGGAGGAATCCTAATTTCCACCTTCAACCCTTTAATCTGAAAGGATTGTACTGATGACTCATTTAAAGAATTGAAAATGGGGGAAAAAATAATTCCTCCAAAATTAAACCAGATTACTATATATGCCCCTCAAAAACACTAAGGTCCAATCCATTTTAGAAAATGGATTCATTGGGAGTAAAAAATATTAAGATTAAAAAATAAAAAAAACATAACAATCTTATAGATATGGATACATATAATTATGACTATTTATACATGTCTTGGTCTATTTGTATAGATGTGGATACATATATGGTCACTAACAAGCATCATGTGGATTATTCCATATTGTTTGTTAACAACCTCAAGTGATATTGGTATTTTAGTTTGTGGATTTTGAAAAAATTTAAATGTAATAGTCTCTAGCTTCACTTTGATTAATTGAGACTTGACACATTGAGTGACTATCTTCTCCACAAGTATCAATTTGTTCATCCAAATGAAAATAATAATTATAAATAAATAAATATCTTAATAGTCCATTTTTATTTTATTATTATTTTTAAACTTGAAACTTTCTAGTACTTATTTGAATCACGTCAAACAAATCTTCTAATGTAGAACATGGCAATTACAAGCTATCATAAAAAATTGTAACAAAATTTAAGAACTTAAAGTCACTAAACTTGTTTAAATTTACAAAACCTTCAATGAAGCCTTGTGTGAATCCTTGAAGCTTTAGTGGTCACAAGCTTGTTTGTCTCACATGAATGTCTATAGTCAAAGAAAATGATACTATAATCATATTCTATTATTAACAATTGTAGTATAGAGAACGATGTTGATTTTTGAACAATGCAATATTTATGTCAATGTTGGTGTATATTGCTCATTCTAAATAAGAAGCTTATCTTTTAGGTGATTGCTATCTTATTACCAACATAAATAATATTGACATCAAGATGAAAATTTGCTTGATTTAGTTTTCACCTTCATATATAGTGTTTTGATTCTATTCAATTACTATTGAAAATATCATTGCCTAGAGTCAACTAACATGCAATAGGAGTAGGTTGAGATTACACATTTTTCCTATCACATTGAATTTGTTGTGAACTATGACATTGACATCTCTTGTAATTGCAGGATGCACAAAAGCACTTGTTGTCTAATTGATTTCACAAGTTTAGCACTTAGTCTTCAATAATCCATCTAAAATGGCAAGCCCTATTTTGAGGTAGAGTGGGACGGATTTTATCCCCTTAGACACGCAAAAGGTGAACCCCTAAAGATGGTCATATTCGTTAAATTGAGACAAAATGAACATTTTGAGACTTCAATCTTGTTATTTGAGACCTCTATTTTAACAAATCAAAAATTTATGAACATATCAACCTTTATAAAATCAAAGGGCTATGAATGTATTAACATATTTAAGTCTCAATTCACCAAAATATTTCAATATCAAACACTTTTTAGCATCTAAGTTCAAAGGCCTTCTTTTCATCAAATATCACTGAAAATTGCCATTTTTATTGCAAAGACCAAAATAAATTAAATTTTGTTTTTTTGGTAATTTAACCTTAGGATCTTGCACTTGACCACACTTGACTAGTACCATATATGAATGTATGGAAGAGATTTCATGAACTTTGACTGTGTAGATTGCAAGATATTTGAGTTTAAAGTGATGGAAACAAGTTTTTTTGCACCTTCCACATCTAGATTTGGGGACTTTGAATCTGCAACTTAGATCGATGAAGTAAGTTATACTGTACGAGATGGGTTTCTCTTCCAAGTGAGGGAGTGTGACGACGGATGGGAGTGTTCAAATGTCTGTCTGTTTTTCATACAACTTAAGATTTGAAGGTGAAGTTGGCGATCTTCCAGACAGTACCATTGATTGATGCACGCTATCAGAGTACCAGTAAGCTTATCCTCGTCAGTTTTCCTTTGCATCTCTCGCTTTCAGAAAAGTTTTGTTACAGGCATGGCAGGTCCTTCCTTGTTGGGAGTGCTGACAGTGAGTGAAGATTAGGGTTGCCAAACAAAGTTAGCTTTGCTAGTTCATTGAAGCTTAAGTTCTCCCCTCGCCTGGCATCGATCCGATTGCAACTAGGCTGATGAGACCATTCTGAAGTTGAACTTTGTGGTCAATCCATCACGTACCCAAGAGCCAATTTCATCGTCATCTCCTGGTTTACATGCTCTCGCTCAACTTGTGCTGTCCCTCATGCCGCCCATGTGCAAGCAAGCACATCCAGATTATCCGGAATTAATAAACGGTGCACTCTCTCAAGATTCTTGTTTATCATTTCCAACTGATTTTCTTTATTACGGACTGGCTGGAGGGAAGATTAATTTTGGAACACCTACGGTACATTGATCCCACTTCTGAAAATCCACACTTGAAGGTTCTCTCAGACAACATCAATGATGAATCTGTTGCCTTAGACTACGGCACCTTACTGGTTTAGATCGTATATTCCGCACATAAGCTAAGACAGCTTTTCTTGGGGTGCAGGTGCAGGATTCAAGGTGAATAAGTAAAACGTGTGAAACGATGTTCAAACTCTTGGATTCATTGAGAATGTGAGAAGTATAAACATTGCATGATGCATGCTTATAACTTGACTGAATATGGGTTGGGTTGTTATGCAATATTTTGGAGCATGATTGAGAATATAACACGAATTAGGAGATACAATGATTGGTATAATTTTGTGTTTCATTTGTGGGCTTATGAGGCCGTTGATTGGACATTTGCTTTTCATGGTTTGGGAGTTAATTGGTAAGTTTTTTTTTTAAATTTGGTTGTAGTGAAATTAACCATGTCATTGTAGTGCGTTTGGCTTCATTAGTCATCAATTATGTGTTGGCTTGCTAAGGTTTGGAGTTCTATTTGCTTCAATGCATCACAAAAAATTCAATTATAACAAAAAGTCTAACCCTACTTCACTCCTTCGGAAATGACACGTTTACACTTTGAAGATCTGCAACTAACACAATTCAGCTTCAAATTTTGTGCTTGTACTTGCACGGATTTCCATTTTGTCTTGTCCAACTCTGAAGAATGGTAACTGACCGACTATACTACTCCTACCTAATGCTCAAGCTGGAACTTCTTATTCAGATGGGAATCCATGTGCCACCAACTTCAATTTCCTTGAATTGGTGGAATTCCATGGCCTTGTCATTTTTTGGGGCTCGCATCTGGAAACAAACATCTAGTTTTCAAAACTGTGTGCTGATGAATATCCAATCTTTTATTTCTTGTCCAGAATTGAGCCAATGTAATGTAATGAAATGTAATGAAATTTTATGATCACCTCAGTCATCCAACGATGATTGAACCATTCATCTTCACTTGGGTACAACCAAATACAGATAGCACAAGTTACACCTACAAAAGCGACATGATCATAACGTTTGACTAAATACACTTGATCCATACTCAGCACCAACTCCTTTGAGCTCCAAAGCACTCCAAGCACTAAGATAGCTAGAAAAAAAATGTAAGAATGTTGTGTCAATCCAAGCCAAGGGAAGTCAGGACTGTGCTTTGCGTGAGGTGTGTCCATTTTCAATCTTCCACACACCAGCCAAATATTTTGTACCAAAGATGGAGGCACTATTTGCGTACACCCTCTTGGCTAGCCAAGGTTTGAGAATCAACGCAAAAGTCACCATGACAATGACAAGGAGATGAGAGTGAGATGCCCCTTCCTTGGAAGAAAAGGTCAGCGACAGCGCCAAGCTCGAGAGTGAATGCTGAGCCTGCTTTTGAGTTGCCAAGATACCAAGTCTGTTTGAGATGGAATACCAGAGCTTATTAGATACCATGTAACTATTTTAACTGCATGGGAATGAAAATAAGGAGCATTTTGCTGTCCACTTCAATGAAGGAGTGCATTATGTTAATACATTATTTTAAATTTTATGTATGTACAGCAAACTTGAACTGCGCGACAACATGGCAGGCAAGAATAAGTTATGCATGGAGTTCACAAGTTTGCAGATGTCAGGGCAGTAAGGACATTTGCACTAAGCTCACCTTACTGCAGAAACCCCATGCCTGAGAAAGTGGATATGACACCCAAGAAATTAAAAAAATGAAGAAGAAAAGAAGTTGGAAAGGCCACTTGTTTTGTTACCCAAACAAACTGAAGCTTCAAGCAGACATCAGTCACTCAGAGGGCTAAATAATTATACTGGAATTCATTTCTGGAATATTTGTTAATTTGGCTACTTTATATTCAGCGCGCCCAAATATGATTTTCAAGAGCAGAAAATTAGGACCAGCAAGTTCCAGGTTGTGGGTTCCAAGTGGGTTTAGGGTCACCCAGCTGAAACCTCAAAGCTCCAAAATCTAGGCTGCGGATAGATCTGAGATTTGGGGGATGAGTATCACTTAAATAAATGCTCCATGTCCAGATCATGGTAACCAAATAATTTCAGAGAAAAAATAATTAAAAACGAGTGAATCATTCACCCACTCTGGCACCCACTATTGGCATGTCTCTGTTATTGGGATGAAGTTTTGCATTTGTGTGCAAAGCTGCTGTAATTTATCCTGCTTTTCAGAAGGAGAACTACATTACATGTAGGGAGTCACAAAAGGGAGCCCTCATTCCCCGAACTTGCTGAAGAAATGCACGTGCATTGGAAGGAAAATGAGTTGATAACCAAGAATCCTTCACCGAACTTGTTGAAGAATCTTGTGACTGCTTGTCTAACGGAATGAGTAAGGTTTTCCCCAACTTGCTTAACCTCACTAAAGCTATTCTGACTCCCCCTTTTATTAAGCTCCCACAAAAATGACTTGAGATAAAAATATTTCTCATCTGAAATTAAAAAGATACTTTTTAATTTCTCATCTACAAGCAAAAAGTGGCTACCAAGCTACTCATGACTCAATGATGTTAATCACCACCAGCATCCCCACTCTCATTGGATAACAGAACTACTCCTCATTCCAACTCTATTGAAAAACCCACCCCAACAAATTTTTGCACTAAACATACACTTCTTTAGCTTGACGATTAGAGTTCATTTTGAATACATCCATAATCCAAATCTTGAAAAATTCATAGTTTATTCATACAACGTCCAAAAATTACCCACTGAAAAAATTCGAAAACAAGACCCATTCAAAAGAAGAATGCTAGTTTACAGACTACAAAAATTACACTTTGATGAGAACACGGACCTTGTAATTCATGAGAGTGGATACCTCCTCAACACGAATTTGCACTAGCTTGCACACCATGAAATGCACCCTAGCCTCATCTAACAAATTTATTCATGACTGTTGCTTCCGACGGCCTGATTCGGACAATCAGAATCGACAAAATCAATAGTGCATGGCACGATGTTGATGAGAACACCGATAGCCGTAAGCGTATCTTCCACATCTTTCTAAACTTGTAAACTGCAAGAACATGCACATTGATCTAAAACATTTTATTCACTTTGCTTCGCACGACTTGTTTCGAACATATTTAACCAACTAAACACTGGCACATGACGACGCATCCGGTGTTATTGGCGAGAACATCGGTAGAGTAATCCACGAGAGTAGATACCTTAGCAAGGAAGTATACCCCTACTCTAACAAATTTATTCTTGTTGCTTCAGACGACTTTGAGGCTTAATTTTACAGTGATATAATCCTTCCATTTGGAAGTTGCAACGTCAGGGAATTCGTCGTTACAGTATTTATTAAAATAGGAGAATCACTACTAGCATGATTCTTTGGCATGATTCTCTAGTTAGAAATAGTTGGGCCAGCTAGAATGAAACAAAATTTTGGAACTGAGGAGATTGAACCTGTGAATCCGCTGCCCATTATTTGAGGTTGGATCTTTTCTCACAAGCGAATGCCGCAGCTGTGGCAAAACCTGTTGACTCATGAATAATTTGGTGACATCTGCAGTTTCTCACTTGCATACATCATAGGTAGGGAGTCAGATGCACACAATTCCATTGACACTTTTCTACAACCATGTTACAGCTAACACTTTCATTTTATTTGATTCGAATCAAGTGGACTGACTCTAAATGGGCGAACAATGCATGCGATGCTGCAATCGTGTTGCTCAATCATGTTATCTGTTGTTGCTTTTGAACACAAAGTTAGAGAAAGTACTTTCATTTTAAAGAGAGAGAATACAAGAGCCAATCCTGCGAAGTATTACGACTGAATCGAGAATACATGGTGAATCTAATAATAAATCTATCGATCCAACCAATCAGATTGAAAACAAGCATATCACGCTCGTGTTGTGTGTACTCCGTAAGTGATTTCCATTTACCCCATAAGCTTTGCTACAATCCTCACATACTGTTTGTGTATATGTTCTATCACTCTCTCGTGAGTGTTACAACCAGCCGAGTGCTCAGCACAGAGCGAACTATTCTTTCGCCTTTTACTAAAGAATACCGTGTGCTGGGTACACTCTCCGGCTTACCCCATTTTTTGGAATGCCTCCGCAAGGGGCCCATCAATTCAACTCCAAAACGTACTTTCGACCCTTTCGCTGCGCATCACAGAATCATTTTTGTAGCAGTGAATGTGTAACCTGAAAGAACATTTGGTCTCTTCCCTTGCATTGGCACGAGTCCGGGCGCCTAACAATTGTTACGTTCATCTGCACGAAGATCTAAAAACGACGACCGGGATAGATTCAAGTTTCCGGCCATGTGTCCTGAAAAGTGCCAAGGTTGTGGAAGTCTGAAATTTGATGATAAATGCAAGCGGCAGCTTTCATTTATGTTTTGCTCAAAAGTGTTTGAATGTTTGCTCATTTATGTTTGAATTTTACAACGACATTGGTATTCCATCCTGATTTGATATCAAGCACTGGTGTTTACAAACTTCGTTCCTTAACTAGTGGAGAGGTCCCGGATTGACAATGGCAACATATGTAAATTTGTGCGCAATTTCTTGTCCCTCTTCACTAGAATTTCTTTTTTATAAATACTCCTTACCTCTTCACCATCCGCTAGTCTAGCTCACTTGCTTGTGCGGCCTTCGCTTGAGACAGAACTTCGTTAATGTTGAATGCAAAACGCCTGATGTCAAACTATGCTAATCTAGTAGAGAGCTCAGCTTGCTAATTGGAGAGCCCGACGTTTTCTCAACTCTAGTTGCAAGATTCTAGTTTGTCTCTGGCATGATTCTTCTCTTAGAAATTGTTGAAATGAATCAAATTTTTTTTTAAACTGAAATGATTAGTGTTTGTCTGTTTGAGAAATCGACTATCATCATGCTTGAAGAACGCAAGAAACATTCCAAATTTTAATTAGTCATTAGAGAAATTCTAGGGTCTTTAGAGGGCTGCCTTGTGGTGACAGACCAAGCTATTTTGAGCTTGGTCTGTCACCCTGAAAAGTGTTGCATCTTTGGTGTCAGCCAAGGTGAATATCTCAAAATTTGCCAGTTTTTGTGATTTAATTTTTTTTAATTTTTTTTAATTTTTTTCAGCCTGGAAAAAAAAAATTAGTCAATTTTTTATTCATTAATTTCGATTTTTGCGTTGCAAAAAAAAATCATTTTCCCCCTATTTCCGCCCACTGCAGATTCAAGTGGGCGGAAATAGGAGGAAAATGATTTTTTTTTGCAAAAAACAAACAAATTTCAGGTCCCTTAAAAGCTGCGAAGCAACCTTCTTGAGACCCCATATTTTCTCTAATGTTTGGATACCAATATAACTAATTTGAACTACTCACATTTTGATCCACTTTTACAAAAATGGTCTGCCCAGTAAGTTTAACCTCTAAAGTCCCAAAGTCCTCTTGTGAAGGGACAAAATGGATTTTGAGGAGGGTTGTGTGACCTCAATTTATGATGTGATTTTTAAAGCTTTTTATGAAGAAAAACACATTAGCTTGGAGGGAATAACAATCAATGCTCAAGAACAAAAGCTATGCCACCCTAAGTTCAAATTGGTGTATTTGGGGCAACCAAAAAGAATAAGAAAATGTTAAAATCTTTTTCTTTTTCTTTTTCTCACATAAAAAACATTTTTGTCTACATTGAAAGATTTGATTAATTCCATTTGAACTAGAGGTGAGAGAATTATAGAGAGTCTTGTTTTTGAGGCAATCTAAGCATCTTCTTCAAAAAACAACTTAGAGGATTGATTTTCAAACTCAACTTTTTTAATTTTTTTTAAAAGAAGTTTTAAATAGTTTATTTTGTTTGCTAAAACAATCTCATTGTTGGGATTAGTGATTTTTAAAGGATTGATTTTCAAACTCAACTTTTTTAATTTTCTTAAAAAGAAGTTCCAAATAGTTTATTTTGTTTGCTAGAACAATCTCATTGTTGGGATTAGTGATTTTCAATTCTATCGTAGAGCTATTAATAGTTTCATTTTAACTTCTATTTATTTTTATTTAATAATTTTTTTAAAGAATGAAAATTAAGTATGTCACTTCTGGATTTTTTTTTTTCCAAACTTTCAACTCAATTCTTCAACATTAAAAATTTTAAAATTTTAAATGCATAGTGCAAAAATTTGAAGTTAAGAATATTCAAAGTCTTATAATCTAATCACACAAGGTGCAAAAAACATGTTCACTTCACTTTAATTGCAAATACTTTGCAATCTACAAAATCAAAAGTCTGAAATCTCTTCCACACATTTTTATACTAGTCTAGTCCAAAATCCTACAGTTAAATATGCAAAAAAAGACAATTGTTAAACTTATTTGCTCTTGGCAATAGAAATGGCAGTTTCAAGTGATTTTTGATACGAAAAAGGCCTTGGGACTTTATGGGTTCATGGAATTGCTTCTATTTAACGAAATTAACATTTCTATGACACAGAGAGAGGCATTATGAACCTTACTGAAATGACATCAAATTTGAGATATTGGCATGATAGAGAACCAAAATTGTGATATGATCTTGACAATGACTAAAATTTTATAAAGATGTGAATCTCAAAATCGGTCACAAAACTTATACTGAAAGTATACTTCTGGGGGGATTACAAGATGCCTTGATTCAATGCCACCCAACACTGTAACTAAGAGGTGTTAGCACTTAGCAGCTGCTTAACCCCTAAAGGACCAAGGCCTTTTTTCTGCCAGAAATCACTCAAAACTGCCTTACCTATAGCAAGGAGTAAAAAAAATTGAAAAATTGTTTTTTTTTTCATGTGTAGCCGTAGGATCTTACACCTAACTAGTATGAGAGTGTGTGGATAAAATTTCAGAATTTTTGACCGCTCAGATTGCAAGATATTTGCGTTTAAAGTGGAAAAAACAAGTTTTTCAGCACATTGCGGGACTAGATTTTTTGACTTTGAACATTTTTAACTTCAAATTTTTGCACTACAGAGTTTTGAGCTTTAAATCTTTATAGTGGAGAATTGAGTTGAGAGTCTAGGTAAAAAAATAATAATAATAAAAAATTAAATTATCATTCTTAAAAAAATTGTTAAGTAGAAATAGGTATGAGATAGAAGGAAAATCTAAAATATTCATATATTTTAGATGGAGTTAAAATGCACTAATCCCCATGGTGAGATTGTTCTAGCAAGTAAATCAGACCATGGAAAAAAATAAAAATTGAAAAATTTGAAAAATTGCATTCAGAAATGAATCCTACAAGTTATTTTTTTTTGAAGATGCTCTAACTGCCCGAAAAACAAGAATGTCCATAACTTTCTCATAACATATCCAAATGAAATGAATAAAAGCTTTCCGGATAGAAAAAAATACAATCTATGAGAAAAAATAATATTAAAAATAAAATTCAAATTTTTGTCTATTTTTTTCTGGCTGCCCGATCTGCCCGCCGTCCCCTCGTTTGAGCTTATTTGGTCATAACTATTGTTCCCGGGCACCGATTTTGAAAAAAATTATATTCCCACGAAGCTCATCAACTTTTCTACCTCCGAAAAAAAATTCAAAAAATCAGGAGAAAATTTCAGCCCATAGGTACCTGCCCGGAAACGCATTTGTCCCTCGAAGGGACAATGGTCCTTTAGGGGTTAACTGTACATTCTCTTTGGAATGCAACTTGTTAAAAGACCATTTTCCATATGACATGACACAGATTTATCACTCTGATTTTCACAATATCTCTCTCAACCTGAATTTATTTGTTGAAATGGTGTGTTTCAGACTGCCAAAATGTGACATTCCCAAGCACAAATCTTGAAAAAACTAGAACTGGAATACCTTAGACTTGAACATCAGTCATAGTGAATGCAGCACCTGCATCTTTTGAGCTCATTGTGAGCCCGTATCCCCAGTCCGTATCCGTATCTCAGACCGTATCGTATCCCATTCTGTATTCGTATTGGTATCCGTATAAGTATAAGTATCTGTATCCAAGTTTTTTTCAGATCAATGGTTGGGAGGGGGGTTGTAATTATTTTTTAAATAAAAATCAACGGCTCTATTTTTAGGAGGGAAGAGGGGGCCTACTAATGCAGGTGCTGCATCTTTTTGGTTCATTGTCATAGTCTTAGTGGCATCTGGAACACTTCCAATTTGATTCTTGAAATTTGGACTGTTTAACCACTATAATTGCAAAACTTTATATTTACGGCATTTCAAACAAACCTTGCAGTGCCTTCAGTTGTTTATTTTTCATGAGTATGGTTGATGAGATTTTTGTGCAGGTCAGAGATATATTTGTAGCAATCAGAAATGTGAAGTGCAGAACGACGTGGCCTATCCATTCCTTTTATTTATGTCATCTTAACAGAGCACCCGAGCAAGATCATAACCATATGCAACAGTTGAAGCTTCTAAAGAACTCATCCCTGGTTGAAGGTGCAGTCTCATTTTATTAATTATCTCATTGTTTGGACATGAATTTCAGAGGTGGAACTACCGTAACAAAAGCTTAACTGAGGAGCTGTCTAACTGCTCTTAGAAAAGAAGCTCATGTCCCTGTTGTGCTCATAATAGGAAGTAAGCGTAAAATGCTTTAGAAAGCAGGCAATGGTTGGCCTTCCAATCAAGGGCAATGCATGTTTTCTAGGATGAATGTATTAGAATTTTGACTAGTTTTGTTTTAATGCAATAGGAACTTTGTACATTTCATCAAGTAGATAGAATCCTTGTCCATGTTCAGAATCTACTGACTTATGTCTTGGGTATGTACAGGAGCTACAAATCTTTGTTACAACAAAGAAGTAATTCTCCAGAAATGGTCATATTTGTATTTGTCACATTGGTGTATTCTCACAAAATGGACTCGTTTGGCAGACAGCTCTCAGGAAAGGAACTGGAGTGGTTGGAGACACCATCTGGAAATAGAGTGCCAAGAGACACTCATCCCCCAAATCTCATCAGATCTATTCGCAGCCTAGATTTTGGAGCTTTGAGGTTTCAGCTGGGTGACCATAAACCCACTTGGAACCCACAAGGAACTTGTTGGTCCTAATTTTCTGCTCTTGAAAATCACATTTGGGTGCACTGAATCTAAGGTAGCCAAATTAACAAATGTTCCCGAGATTAATTCCCAGTATAATTATTATCTTAGTTGTCCTCTGACTGGTGTCTGCTTGAAGCTTCAGTTTGTTTGGGTAACAAAACAAGTGGCCTTTCCAACTTCTTTTCTTCTTCATTTTTTTAATTTCTTGGGTGTCATATCCACTTTCTCAGGCATGGGGTTTCTGCAGTAAGGTGAGCTTAGTGCAAATGTCCTTACTGCCCTGACATCTGCAAACTTGTGAACTCCATGCATAACTTATTCTTGCCTGCCATGTTGTCGCGCAGTTCAAGTTTGCTGTACATACATAAAATTTAAAATAATGTATTAACATAATGCACTCCTTCATTGAAGTGGACAGCAAAATGCTCCTTATTTTCATTCCCATGCAGTTAAAATAGTTACATGGTATCTAATAAGCTCTGGTATTCCATCTCAAACAGACTTGGTATCTTGGCAACTCAAAAGCAGGCTCAGCATTCACTCTCGAGCTTGGCGCTGTCGCTGACCTTTTCTTCCAATGAAGGGGCATCTCACTCTCATCTCCTTGTCATTGTCATGGTGACTTTTGCGTTGATTCTCAAACCTTGGCTAGCCAAGAGGGTGTACGCAAATAGTGCCTCAGTCTTTGGTACAAAAATATTTGGCTGGTGTGTGGAAGATTGAAAATGGACACACATCACACAAAGCACAGTCCTGACTTCCCTCGGATTGACACAACATTCTTACATTTTTTTTCTAGCTAAGGTAGTGTGCTCATAAACCGTCACTTTAAGGGCTGATTCGCTTTTTTAACAGGTTTCCAGGGACAAAATGATTTTTAACTCATTTTTCAGAGAAAGAAAAAAAGATGCGGAAGCCAACACAAGTAGTTTCATATTTTTCCAAGCATTTTTGAATTACTTATAAATTTTCAAAGATCTGGGTCATAGGCACCTATTTGTGACCATAGGTGTCCCAAAATCCGTCCCCTTGTGACTTATAAAGAAATGTGCAGAAATCACAGCCAATGATTGGCTCTTACAATAAAAAAAAACAATTCTTCTTGAATTCATTAACAAAGCAAAGAGGTTCATTCAAGGTTCACCTTGCATGCATTCTACAGCTACCTACGGGACGATCTGAAGAAGAGGGGCAGATTTTAAACCACCTACCTTAGTACTTGGAGTGCCTTGAAGCTCAAAGGAGTTGGTGCTGAGTATGGATCAAGTGTATTTAGTCAAACATTATGATCATGCTGCTTTTGTAGGCCTAACTTGTGCTATCTGTATTTGGTTCTCAATTACCCATGACTGTGAAGATGAATTGAATCATCATTGGATGACTGAGGTAATCATCAAATTTCGTTACATTACATTGGCACAATTCTGGACCAGAATTAAAAAGATTGGATATTCATCAGCACAAAGTTTTGAAAACTAGATTTTTGTTTCCAGATGCGAGCCCTGAAAAATAACAAGGCCATGGAATTCCACCAATTCAAGGAAATTGAAGTTGGTGGCACATGGATTTCCATCTGAATAAGAAGTTCCAGCTTGAGCATTAGGTAGGAGTAGTATAGTCGGTCAGTTACCGTTCTTCATAGTTGGACAAGACAAAATGGAAATCTGCGCAAGTACAAGCGCAAAATTTGAAGCTGAATTGTGTAAATTACGGATCTTGAAAGTGGAAATGTGTCATTTCCGAAGGAGTGAAGTAGGGTTAGACTTTTCGTTATAATTGAATTTTTTTGTGATCCATTGAACTCCAAACCTTGGGAAGCCAATGCATGAATTGGTGACTAATGAAGCCAAACACGCTACAAAGATGTGGTCAATTCCACTACAACCAGATTAAAAAAAGCTTACCATTAACTCCCAAACCATGAAAAGCAAATGTCCAATTAACAACCTCATAAGCCCACAAATGAAACACAAAATTAGACCAATTATTATACCTCCTAATTAATGAATGTTGTATTGTCAATTATGTTCCAAACTACTACTTAGCAACCCATAATCACTCAAGTTTTACACATGGATCATGCAATGTTTATACCTCTCACATTCTCGATGAATCCAAGAATTTGAATATCTTTTCACACATTTTACTTGTTAACCTTGGATCCCACACAAAACCTGCCTTAGCTTATGTGCAGAATATATCATGTAAACCAGTACGGTAGTCCAAGGCAACCAATTCATCATGTTGTCTGAGACACCATCATTTTGTGAGAACCTTCAAGTGAGGATTTGAAGTGGGATGAATACCGGAGGTGTTCCAAAATCTTCCATACTACAATAAAGAGAATCAGTTGGAAATGATAAACGAGGATCTGGATAGAATGCACGGGCATTGATTCCGGTGTACTTCAAATTCAGGATATGCTCACTCACACAAGGGCAGCGTGAGGGACAACACAAGACGAGCAAGCATGAAATTAAACCTGCGTTGGGGATGATGATGATGAAATTGGCCCTTTTGTTTGTGATGGATTGACAGCAAAGTTCAAATTGAAGGTCGGTTCTGGCAGTCAGCACGGAAATGGGTTCATCATTTTAAATGAAGACATCTTGGATGGATCAGGAGAGGAGCCCAACCTCATTTCATTGTCAGACAAATTAACCCTTTAATGCCGGGCTGGTCACCGTGGAAATCGTCTGTTTTGTCAGTGTATGAATTGTTGGCTTAAAAAAATGAAAAAGTACTCATTGGTAGACAAACTATTGTAGATGATCTTCCCTTTCCACACAAATTTTGGAGGATGAATAGTTGCATTTCTATCCTACAGAGAGAGATTCTTTGTCATTCATCAATCAAAAAACATCCTCCTCGTCGTTTAATATGAGTTAAGGTGCAGAAAAGCTACCTTTCAAGCTGAAAACAATGTACAGTAAATTATGCACAAAATCAACCTCAACAGCGTATAGGTTGTCAACTCTAGCTACCTAATTACGGACAAACACTCACTTTACTTAACTTTCAGATTGTTGATTTTGACTTGCAAGAGTCTTTAATTGTATTATTCTGATTTAGTTAGAGAGCAATAGGGTGGTGACCAACCCTTTTTTTTAACTTTTTGAGAAAGTGTTAGGATGGCAATCACTTAAAATTTGGTGAAGCATTGTATTTCTACATTCATTCATCTTCGGGGACCAAAAACACTTTTCAATCATATCCATGCACTTTTTTTCTTCCAAATTTGATGACTTCATCCACATTTTAAATAGAAATGGGAATTTTGGGGCAAAAAAAGATTACTTTTATCTAGGAAAAAGTAGAGATCTATTTCGAAATGGTGTAATTTCGTCACTTGGTGCCAAAAAAAAGGGCTACTAGTGATTTACTATTCCTCCCCATCGTTTGCCGTGTCACCTCTTCAATTTGGTTCACCTATGCCCGCGGTTGATTTCCCCCTCTCCGGGCGTTATGTTGGTTTGCCGTTTGGCCCAACCTTACCTTTTGGTCCTCGTTTGTTCTTTCCTCTTCCAATGCCCTTGGGCATGTACTTGCCTTTGGGTGTTATTTTCAATAAAACCTACCTTTGAATGGGTTTCATCACCAAAATGGGTTCATCAACTAATTACTTGAATAGATGTTAGGAGGAGAACTTAACCTTTAAATGACAGACTCAACTTTGGCAAGTGGATTTTCATAGAATCTTCATGAAAATTTCTCCAGATATGATGTAACTACATTTGAACTTCCTTGGTATCATTCTCTTTCTCTTCACAAGGTGCATTTAACAATTCAAGTCGTGGGGGGGTTGAATCACAATTTTAACTAATAGTTTTTTTCCATTGGAATGTTTGATCAAAATTTTGAATAGTGGCTTTGAGGTTGCCTATAGGCCTTGAGGAGGGTGGAAGCTCATCATTGATTGGTCATTTAACCTACATGACACCCATTTAACCTACATGAAGCCCATTTAACCCCTAAAGGACCAAATAACTGTTGAATGTATATAGATGATCTTAGGTAGGTGTATATGAAGTCATTTTTTAACGGATGTTCTTGAAAATTTTGTAACAAGGTGTGAATATGTACCCCCTTAGTAGAAATATAATTTTTTTCCAATTGGTTGCCTGGATCAAAAGTTATATTGCCCTAAACTTTGGGGGCAACCTAGGCAACCTAAGGCAGCATGTGCAAAACTCCTTCAATAATTTTGAAATTTGGCAAGGATGTAATTTACATGATACAAGTTGCAAATGTAAAAAGAAAAAAACATAGATAATGTAAAAATCTTACTTTAGGAGGAATTAAAGTCTGTTGGCTCTGTTGGGCAAGATCAAGAAAAAAAACTTTTTCTTCTAACTTCAAATGTTATAATCTTTCAATTTATGTGGTCAAAGTTTCTGAAATTTTTTCCACAAATTCCCATAGTATCCTAGTAAAGATTTGTAAAGTTGAATTTTGAAAGAAAAAAAACGTTTTTTTTTTTCATTTTTTTCTCGATGTCCTGAAAAGTGTCATTTTTTCACAATTTGTGCCCCAAATGTGACTTCGGCCTTTAGGAGTTAAGGGAGATTCTGAAATCCAAGTTTGGGCAGCCCTCCTAGGACCTCAAGTGTCATTTAAGGGTTAGATGCAAAGGCCATTTCCTGTAATTTCCCATTCAACCCTAATCTTCACTCCCTGTCAGCACTCCCAACAAGGAAGGATCTGCCTGGAACAAAACTTTAATTTCTGAAAGGGAGAGATGCAAAGGAAAACTGACAAGGGTAAGCACGCGATTGGGGTGGATTGACCCCCTCGCTCGGCCTTACCAGGGGTGCATGTAAAAAAAAAGTTCCCTATTTCGGACCGTTCCAGGGAATACTCTTGACCTCTCTTGACTAATTTGGGGTCTGTGATCGCAAAAATGAATTAAAAATTTGCAAAAACATTCATGTGCAGAAAATAAATAATTCCAGGGTTTGCCCGCAGGGCCGAGCGAGGGGGTCAATCCACCCCGCCCCAAACAAACTGGTGCAAAGTAAGTTACTGGGCCAGACGGAGGAGTCAACTTCAAAACCAATTCAAATCCCAATTCATTTGTGTCCCCTTCGATGTTCAAGCTTGCACTACTTTAAACCTAAAAGGAGGATCGGGGTGGATTGACCCCCTCGCTCAGCCTTACCAAGGGTGCATGTAAAAAAAAAGTCCCCTATTTTGGGCCGTTCTAAGGTATTATCTTGACCTCTTTCAACTAATTTGGGGTCTCTGATCGCAAAAATGAATTAAAAATTTGCAAAAAAATTCATGTGCAAAAAATAAATAATTCCAGGGATTGCCCGCAGGGCCAAGCAAGGGGGTCAGTTCACCCTGGCCAAAAGGAAGGGGGTGAAGGAGACATTGTCAAAAACTGCATCTTTTTGGTATGTTAATGAAAAATGAAAATGAAAATGAAATTTTTCTTTTGAAATTTCAACCGTAAAAAACTATAGTATTATATTTTATCAATGTGTGGAAAAAAATTCAATCCATTTCACTACACGGTTTGAAAGATTATAACATTCAAAGTTTGAAAAAAAAGTTATTTTCATCACTGCTCGAGAGGGTCAGCAAACTTTGGACCCTCTTGGAGAAAAAAATTCCCTTTACACAAGATTGAGTCTCTTCACCATTCAATCGTATGTCCTCTTAGGTACATCCATGTAAATTTTGGAAGCAAATTCAAGTTCTAATTCAAGTTCTAACTCTCCAAAAGTATCATTTCTAATGCAAAGAGCAAAAATAATATTTAAAAAACATTTGCATTTCCAATCAATCAACTCTTGCAAGAATGTGTAAAAGAACTTTTAGAAACTTTGATAATAGCATTCAAAGGGAAAGGAAAACACTTTTTTGTACATCATCACACTAGATTATAAGACTTTGATTCTTCTTATCTTAAAAATTTGCACTGCAAGTTTTGATTAAATCTTTTTAATGTAGAATTGAGTTCAAAGTCTTGGGTGGGATTTAAAGAAAAAAATTGGTATTTATTCTTTAAAAAATTGCCATGTAGCATAGGTACAAAATAGAAAGAAACAATAATTCTTTAATAGCTCTAAGATGGAATTGAAATACAATAATCCTTATTAATATATACAATTTTGTTTTTCTCCTAGCCATATCCCAACTTCCCAATTGCTCGTGGCAAGTGTTTTTTAGTGGATAGTTCTTAGGAGAAAAAGTAGGTAAACCATCATCACTCAATGTTTATCTCCAAAATCAATATGTGCTTATATAAAAAAATAAGAATAAGAATAAGAACAACCACTACCACCACCAAGGCACAATAGCAAAAAGTGACCTTTGGAGGGTACCCACATTCGTATGAACAGCTATCATGTTGTCGTACCCAACTTATCCATTGATCTTTTTTCTACATGTGATGACTTTAATGTGGAATTTGCGTCACTATATAGTTGACCATATAGTTTGTTCCGTGTTTGCAAATGGGTGTCAAAGGAAGGTTTAACTAAAAATAGTACAAAAGAAACACAACACAAAACTCCATCAAACCTCAATTTTGGTGCTCTAGGGAGTTTCATCCCATGTTTTCTCCAAACTCCGGCTCATGGTCCAGCATTGTACATACTTTACAATTAAGGTAGGAGGCTCAGAAATAGCTCATCTAAGGGCTGATCTGCCTTTTTCATGTATTTTCTTAAATGGAAATATTTTTAGATTATTTTTCAGACAAAGAAAAATAGAATAGGAATCTAACACAAGTGGTTTCATATTTTTTGAAGCTTTTTTGAATTACTTATGGATTTTCAAAGGAGTTGTGTCATAGGTCCCTATTTATGTCCCTAGGTCTTCCATAAATTGTTCACTTGCAACTTCTAAGCAAAAATGGGAAAGTAGAGAGAGTGATTGGCTCTTGCAATGAATAATGCTTTTTTTCTTGATTCATTCAATGACTATGGAGGTCAATTTATGAACTACAGTTTGTCCATTTCAGAGCCACTTATAGGATCCATTCTTAATGCCCACTCCATTTCAAAGCCTTCTACCTTAATATACATCTATGGTGAAAATTTCATATTTTTTTAATACATTTTGTAATTGATATGAATTTTCTTCATTTTTTTCTTAAACAATTCATAGTAATTTCAAAATTTTCCCAAAAAATTTTAAAATTTTAAAACTTGCAATAGACATATGAAATCATACTTTAAAAATAAATTAAAAAATTTCCATTCAAATCTAGTTCCAAAATGGTAGCAAAGCAAACAAGTGATGACAATGGAGGCTTGAAATCAGTGCTCCTGGGCCCGTCTTTACAGGGTTAAGTCCAGTGAGTTCAATACAATAGCTAGGCAATTCAAAACCTCATTTAGCTCTTAACCCAATACAACAAACATTTGAAGTTCAATTTCCTTGTTTCATAAAATATACCAGAGCAAGCTAAAGACTAAAGCCTTTGTTAAATTCAATAAGCAAGAATCTTTTCATTATTATGAAATAACTAAAAATGCATGGCTAGTTTATTTTGTACATAAATTTTGGTAGAAAGAAACAAATTAAATCACATTGAACTGAATGAGTATATTACAACAAAACATTCATATATAAGCACTTAAACACTAATATAAATATTTGTAAACCATGGCCTTGTTATTTGAGACCTCTTTTTTAACAAATTATAAATTTATGAACAAATCAACCTTTATAAAATCAAAGGTTTGTGAATTCACCAAAAGAATTAAATATCAAACACTTTTTAGCATCTAAGTGTAAAGTCAAAGATAATATGAGACTACAAATTGTCTCATTTTAATGAATATGGCCTTAACTACACTTTATCTACTTATCATGAGCACACTATCACCTACATTCTTCTAACTTACTTGGCATTTTCTAGAATCCAAGGGTGGTTTAAAACCTCCGATGCACTCAAACGCTCTTTGACATTACATGTCAACATTTTTGCAATGAGATCTTTTGCACACTCCGAGATGTTTGGCAATGGATCCTTATTAAACAAATCATGCGCCCCTGTCATGACCTCTTTGTATGCTTCCACAAGTGTTTCGCCAAAGAAAGGATAGGACCCCGCTAAGAAAACATATAGTATCACCCCGGCACTCCAAATGTCTGCTTTGGGTCCATGATGGCCTTCCACAACTTCAGGAGCTACAAAGCATGAACTTCCGACAACATCGGTCAATTGTTCATCACGCTCAAAAAAATGGGCCAATCCAAAATCGATAACTTTGAGTGGCGAATCTTTATCCTTGGTTTGGAACAACAAGTTTTCGAGCTTCAAATCCCTATGAACAATGCCAAGGCTATGGCATGCTTCGATAGCACAAACAATTTCTTTCATCATTTTTGCGGCTCTTGGTTCTTCAAAAGTTGTATTATTTTCAACCATGTGATCATGGACCGTCCCTCCTTCACATAGCTCCATGACTATGTATATGTAATGGTCATCTTCAAAAACGTCTTTGAAAGACACTATATTTTGTTGTCCTCTAATATTAATCAACCTTAGAATAGCAATTTCACGTTGTACAGCTTTAAGTTGTCTTCGTGAAACAAGTGTGTGTTTTTGAATGCATTTGCATGCATAGTGTTGTCCTGTTGCAATTTCAGTGCACAAATATGTGATGCCAAAAGTGCCTTCACCCAATTGTTTGCCTTTAGTATATAAGTCTGTCATTCTGATTGTCTCCATTTTGAAGTTCAACAAAAAAACAAGACATACAAAGACATAGAAGCAAAGACATGCAATGTTAGATGGGAGGCCTCAACTTTTATAGAATCTCCTACCTTTTACTTTGATCTAATTTTCTCTCACCTTTTACTTTGATCTAACTTTCTCTCACCTTTTACTTTGATCTAACTTTCTCTCAACTTTTACTTTGATCTAACTTTCTCTCAACTTTTACTTTGATGTAGTTTTCATTAAGTTTTTACTAATTCGGGGTCTCTGATCACAAAAATGAATTTGCAAAAAAATTCATGTGCAGAAAATAAATAATTCCAGGGTTTGCCCGCAGGGCCGAGCGAGGGGGTCAGTTCTCCCTGGCCCAGGCAAGGGGGTAAGGTCATATCACTACAATTTGACTAATGATTCTGATTTTGTAACAATAATTTCATCTCCTGAAATTCATTCAAAGATTGAAGAGACCATGTCAACGCATTTAGCAAACAATGGTCAACCAGAGCAATTTACCAGTTCCAACCTGTTTATTGTAAGTTACCCAGTGATTAGTGGTCAGGGTCTGCAAAACCTACTGTACTTAATTAATTAATTAAAGTTAGAAATCTAATGTGCCTGATTCTACAAATTATGTTTGAAAATAAAAAAAGATTTGTCTCCCCTATACAATTTATTAAAAAAATAGTATCCTACAAATTCCAACATCTCTTTTCAGAACTATATTTCTTTTTGTCAACCCTGACCACCCGGTACGGTAATGAAGCATACCTCTGAAAGCTTATTTACTTACAGAGTTAACTCTTTTGTGATGAGCTTACTTTCATAATCCATTTTAATCTGTTTTTAAACTTAGATTGGGTCTCCATTAGTCGAGGTAGCCTACCCCTGGTCGAAGCAACTGAGCTTTGGATAAACATTGTTGCAAAGCCACCATTAGACGAAGGTCTTTCAACAACGGAGCTTCACAAGGGTTGACAAGCGCAGTTCAGAAAGCAACTATTGGCTGGCGACTGATCACATTTTTTTGTTAACCCCCCCCCATAAAAACATAGATTGGGTTGAATTTTTTTCATTTATTTTTTTGGGACACAAATGTATTGGGATTTCAATTGGGTTTGAAGTTGACTCCTCCGTCTGGCCCAGTAACTTACTTTGCACCAGTTTGTTTTGGGGGGGGTGGATTGACCCCCTCGCTCGGCCCTGCAGGCAAACCTTGGAATTATTTATATTCCGCACATGAATGTTTTTGCAAATTTTTAATTCATTTTTGCAATCAGAGACCCCCAATTAGTCAGCAGAGGTCAAGAGTATTCCCTAGAACGGCCCAAAATAGGGGGCTTTTTTTTTTACATGCACCCCTGGTAAGGCCAAGTGAGGGGGTCAATCCACCCTGATCTTTGTTGTTTGTTTTGGCGAGAAAAGGCTAAGTTACAATGTATTTGTGGCCAATGAGTGTCACTCCAAACTGTGAAGGAAGGACTGTGTCAGACCGTAGTCCTAGTTTCCAGTTTCCAGCTTTGTTTTGTTTTGCAAAGAGGCAGCTGGCCCTGAATCTAATATTTTCCACCCATTCCATATCTGTGAACAGCTGGTGGTTCATAATATCCTGAGCATGCTCTGCAGTATGTGCTCAGACTGTAAGCTTAGCCTAAGTTAAGTTATTAGGTTTCTATCCAGCCATAAGCTTATCCCTGTGTGGTTCATTCTGCCCTGCCGAGTTTTGCGACAAGAGAATGACACCAATGTACACCACACCTGGACCCAAATAAACGTACCAGACGATTCTCTGGACGAGTGCAGCTCCAGATCGAGTCCAATAAGCTTGAGCTTAAGTTGTGCCTGGATTTGGCTCACGTTGGTTTGTTCGTATTCACGAGATTTCCTTGACAACAAGGACTGTACAAAAAGCTTCAATTAACCCCATTCCAGAAAAAATGAGAGCAAAACCATTGTCGGCTTGCTATGTTCAGGTAAACCACCACATTACGGACAGAATGGGAGCAAACCCATTGTCGGCTTGCTTATGTTCAGGTAAACTACCCCATTACGGATAGAATTGGAGAGCAAGACCATTGTGGACTGAATTATGATAGTGGTTTGTACATTTCAGAACTTGAATGTAATGTACAACAGTAAGGTAAACTAGCCTATGACAGGCCAAGTGCCTAATAAGGTAGGTTGCTCAGAAACCGTCAGTTTAAGCACTGTTTGTGCTTTTTAATCGGATAATGAATCAAGAAATATTTTTCACTGATTTTAGGGTGGAAGAGAAGATGCTGCAGAAGCCAACAGAAGTGCTACGATGATTTCTAGAGGTACCCTGAATTAGTTACAAATTTTCAAAGGAAACATGCGTAGGGTCCTATTCATAATCTTAGGCCAGCAAAAAAATAATGACGCATGATGTGTAAATTGGCATGTGTTTACTGAAAATCCGCAGTGCGAGATGCAAAAAGTAACGGCCAATGAACCAAAATGCGACACCTAGGAAACTAGAACCCGTCCGTTGCTGTGACCGAAGCCAGTACATGACAAAACTTGCAGTGTCAGCCTGAGCAACTGAAGCCAATCCAGGAAGTTCGCTGAGGAGGACCGCGCCCATCCCCAAAGCGGCAGTAGTGATGGTAGAATGGATCCCCAATGAACCTCTTGATTTCAAAAATTGGCGCGCACTTGAAAACTGGATCTCCATTTCAATCGATGAAAGTTATAGCTCCGCCTGCAACTTTCGTACAACACCGTTGCTCTCATGCATGTGCATAAGAGTAGAGTTCTTTGATGGGTCTGTCACCTTCCTCACCGATTGTTGTGCTTCACCGTTGGCGGTTGCTCGTAATTCCCTGGAGAGCGTCCAGAAATTTGAGTTTCGACATGCTTTCTTGCACGTCTGTAAGCCTCTTCATTCTTGCAACCTATTTCCTTCAATATCTCCAAGGTTAGCTTAGCGACTTGACGTTGATAAGTAAATATGTTTGTGACAGATCGGCTGCCGCTGGAGTTCCTGCGACCCTGTTGGAGTTCCTGTGACCCCTGCTGGAGTTCCTACGACCCCTGCTGGAGTTCTTGCGACCCCTGCTCCAGCGAATCAACGCCCCTGCTCCCCGATCGCCTGCCTCCAAAAACGTCACTGCTAGCTGAGGTAAGCTTCAAACTTGTCATTGGTTTCTTCTCTTTCCACTTGCGCTCTTCTACACTTTTGTTTGCGTCCTCCCTCTTGCATGATGGAAACCCTAATGTAGTTCACTACCGCTCTAACGACACTTGCATTGCCTTCATGTAGGACAAGCCGTGGAGCTCTGCCCAGCAGTACTTCGAAATGACAACACTTGAGGTAATGTCTTCGTTTGCATTCTTCCTTCGATGATTCTGAAGCTTGCCTGCTTTCCGTAGGCCCTACATGTGTGTTCCTGTGGGTAGATTCGAGAAGGCAGAACGCAAGTCGTGGCTAAAGGGAGATTGCATTGTAGGAATATGACCCCCCCTGAATGAAAGATCAGAGAAACCAGTAGAATGTTGCCAATACTGATTGAAGAAGGAAGGATTGGTACTTACACATAGCCATGGTTTCGGAACTTCCAACAATGGAGGTAAGTGGTTCGTCTGCTCTCCACATCTTTTTGCTCTTCTTTTGGCAATGGCTCTTCTTTGGTTTTCCTTGCAGATAGGGGGTGGAAATCCGCAGTATGGCGATTTCCAGGTCTGAGCACTTGTGTTTGATTTGATGAGAGCATGCAACATCTCCCCTGCTGCTGCCACAGACTTAGCTGACCACTTCTCATTGTGTGCTTTTTTTTATTTCATCAGAGCTTGCCTCTCTATCTTTGCAATATTCTTTTGTCTCTTCTCAGCTTCTCTCTTCACTTTGTTCATTTCCATTTCTAATCGTTTTCTTTCCTTCTCTTGTGTAGCTTCTTCCTTCCTGGTGGCGATTTGCTCCAAAGAGTTCACATAATCTTCTTGCGTCATCCATATCGATTGGGAGTAGTCAATGCAAGGCTCTCCATTTTTAGGTGTCTTCTTCACTCTAGGCAAGGCAACTTGGGGAAGTTCGAAAAAATTATTTTCGTTTGGTCTCTCTTCCTCTTCATCATTGTTGTTGTGTTCTCTTGCACTGTTGCTGCCATTGTCACTTCCTACATGTACATAATATTGATGACATTCAGGAAGACAACTTACATCTTCTTCAAATATTTCTTGGATTTGCCAGTCTTGCAGGCCACCAGCATCATATTGTTGAGGAAGTGCAGTAGCAGGCCCTCCCAAATTGCAGCCACCAGGACCTTCCACTGTCGCTCCAGTCGCTCCAGCAGTCGCTCCAATCGATGCAGCAGTCGCTCCAGTCGCTGCAGCAGTCACTCCAGCAGCTTCAGTCGCTTCAGCAGAAGCTCCTCGAGAAAGACCGCCAACAGGTCCTCCGCAGCAAGCGCTAGCAAGTCTTTCGTAGCAGTCGGCAGTAGCTGTTTGGGCAGCTTTGTGTGGAATATCAGCAGCAGCTCTCTCCCCTGGAGTTTCAGTTGTACTCTGAACCTCACTTCTGAAATTTAGACTTGGGCCCATGAGATGATCAATAGCTGTAGAATTGAATGGAAATATGCCTGTTGTCTTGAAGCCTTTTGTTATATTCTCCCTTGATAGCGCTCGCCTCAATGCAAAAGAAACCCATGCAGCTAGATCTTCTTTACCAGGGGTTTGTCCTATATGTTCCATGGTCCATTTGTCTCGGTATGCCCGAAATGCAACTTTGAACGGCTTAAAGCAAGTCACGTCCAATGGCTGTAGGGCATGAGATGTGTGGCTTGGAAAAGTGAGGACATCCAAACCACTTAACATAGCTACTTTAACCACCTCCAAAGTCACATGAGAAGAGTGGCCATCTAGAATAAGTAGATGTCGATGTACAGGAGAAATGGCATACCTTTTCCTTACGTTTTTTATAAAATGTCTCATCCAATCCTTGAATAACAAGTGTGTCATCCATGCTTTGGGTTGCATTGTCATTGTTGCATCTGTTTCTCCTGTTTTGATGAGATAATTGAATTTCCTCATTTTTCCTTTGAAAATGTAGAAGTTCGGTAAACTATCCCCGTTTGCATTGATGCAAGACAATACTGAGAGCCATTCTCGCTGATCTGGAACAATCATATGAACATTTCGGACTCCCTTTTTAGCTATGACATAGCCGCCACCATCCTTCCCTGCCTGAGCTCCTGATTCATCACAGTTCCAAATTTCATGTGCTTCATATTTGTATTTGCCATACAAAGTTTGCAAGTTGTCATAGAAGCTCTTGACATTGTGAGGACATAAAGCTAGAGCTCGATTTTGGGCAAGTGGTTGAGCCTTTCTTAAAGAAAGCTGAGGATGCCTATTCATAAAACTTCTAATCCAGCCCCGACCAGGTATCCCATTTCGAAAAGGAGTAACCCTTGTTTGTGTGTAAGCATGAATTTTTGCCCTCAAGTGACCTATGTGAAGGGGAAATCCACGTCTCTGCATCTCCATGAGGTATGTCACAACTTTTATCTCCTCTTCATCACTTAGGACAGTTTTCTTCCCCCTCCTCCGAAACAATGTAGTTCCAAAGATATGTCCCCTAAGAGACGTGATAGGAATACCATGGATTCTTGCTGATGTTTTCATGGGCATATCATTGTCTACATCTTGTAAAGCTGCCTGTAGTTGTGCTTGTGTCCAGTTACCATTTTTTTTGTTTTTTCTTTCTACTCTCTTTGGATTATAACATGAAAATGGCTGTTGTACCTCTACAATATGAGGCTGGTCCTTCGCCTCAGTCGGATGTGTGAGGCTTGGATCAGACTCGTTGTCCCAAGTCCGTCGTGGAGTTGGTGTTGGCTTGCCGCCACATTCATCAGAGCTTGGGTTGTCTTCTGCATCGCTCGCAAACAAGTCGGCAGCAACAGCGATCTCCCTTGCAGCTGCGGTGCCAATGGACCACTTCGGCTCCGTCACTGGAGGACGTCTTCCCCGATCCGGCGATGTAGGTAAGTCTCCGACCCCACTGCTGTTGACGCGCTTCTTCCTGCTGTTGCTTTCTGCGACCGTGTTGATGACGTCGTTGCTGTGGGCCTTGCGCAGGGATGCATGCAGAGGACTGCGCTGCATGCTTGTGGGACGGGTACCTGCTGCAGGAAGGCTTGGCTGCCGCTGTAGCAATAAAGTCTCTGCGTAGTTATCGTCTAAAGGACCCCACTTGCTTGTATTCAATGGCCTCTCGGAGCCCACGTGAACTTCACTTGGTCGTTGATTGCAGCCTACTCTTTCGACAGCTCTGCGATGGGGATCCAATAGGTATGAAGTATGTTGCTCCGCGTCTGAAATTTCTTCATCATGCTCATTCACTGGCTTGAAGCTTGTCCTTGTTTAGTGGAGCACTAGTTTCTACTGCCCAATCAAATCCATCAGGGACTTCGTCATCATCTGTCTCTTCCTTAATGCTGAAGTCAGTTTCGATGTAGTCCAATTGACTGGACCCCCAACTTCGAGGTGGATGGTAGTCGCTGTTGTTTGTGTCCTCACTGGCATCGGTATCTTCATCGTACTCTTCCATGTCGCCACTCTACTTGCACCACAACACAGGCCATTTTTGTTAGAAATAAGCTTAGCTTCTCTGAGGTATATCATGGCAACTTAGAATTGTAGAACTAATAGAAATGGAAACTTACATTGTTTTTCTGTAAAACAAATTTGAAATCTGAAGTTATTTCACAACTCTTATACATCAATTAGAATGAGTTCAATGTAGACAAAGTTGAGCAATGGAAGTTATACCTCTTTGGTGAAAGCTTGTCAACTGTTGTAGAATACAAAGAAACTGTGAAGAGTATGGCACCTGTAATGTAGAAGTTATTTCAATTCTATAAGAAGTGAAAGCAATTGCGCACTGTCCACATCCACTTGAACTTGCAATTTCAAGCATGTCTATTTTCTATCAAGAATTTTACTTACCTAAATGCCCACCACACTTGTTGGTGGCACAATTCAAAAATTCCATTCACCAAGATTCTTTAATGTGAAAGTGGGCTCATTAAGTAGTTAAAGCCGTCATGTTCTGTATCAAAATGTGATGGCTCATGGTGGAGTAAGTAAACTTTATTTTTCTTTGTCAGTTCCTTGTTGTACCAATTATTATTCTACTTCCTTCAAGATTCAAAATTTGGTAGTTGAACAAAGTTATTTCATTTCCATTAATTCTATACGGACATCTACTGTGACTCTTAAAAGGATCCATTGCAACTACAATTGAACCCACTCCGCAAGCACAAACCAGCACCCAATTAATTGTAAATCGCTCTGACAATAGCAACATCCCATTTAAAGAGCATCAGTTCTCTATTTTTAAACCACTTGGTAACCATTATATCCCATTTCGTAGGGACGGTTTGAAGAAGAGGGGCGGAGTTACAGCCACCCACCTTACAGACATCTATAAGATCTCCCATTACAGTTTTCCATCAATCTGTGCCAGGTTTTTTCTAATTAATGTAAGCACAACTTTATTAGGTAGGTTGATGGCTGAAATCAATGTTTTGTATGATGGTGATGGAGATGTTAGAGACTGTTTTAGGAACTTGTCCCTTTCTAGTGTAATTCATTGCATGAACTAACTTTTTTTATTCCTTTCTGTCATGTCCATGTTAGAAAATATTTCAACCATGTTAGGAAATATTGTAACTGCATTGGGTGGTTTGATGACCACCATGGGTATAATTTTTGATGGTTGTGGGATAGTCTACAAACTGTTTTGAGCCATCTGGCCAGTTCACTTCAAAAATCTGTAACAAATTCATACTTTGTCAAAAAAATAAAATTTCAATTGTTCTACCAATTTTTCATGTTTGCCTTTATATGAAAAAAAAAATTCAAAATTTCAAATATGTCAACAAGGCAAACCAGGCAATCTGCCTGTCATAGGCTGGTTTACCTTAATATAATTTAGTCCACAATGGGCTTGGAATGCTCCGATTCGATCTAGAATGGGGTAGTTTACCCTAGGTCAAGCACTTCATATTGTGGACGTGGTTGGTGTCTGACTAGAAACTGCTCTTACCAAGTCCCTGGGACAACCCTATTATAGCACCTTGATTTGGAATCTGAATATCTTGGGGTGAACTCCAAAAAAGGTACATATTTGTCAGAGGTGTGCACTTGTTTCATGGATCAAGCTCAAGTGGAATTACGATTTTATGACAAAAATTGTGATTTTTGTAAATTTTTGAAGTTATTAGCCTTGAAATTACAAAATCGCCCATAAATTCTTTTTCTGCAATGAAATTTCGTTTCATTTGTTTTAAGAAAAATAAAAATAAAAAACGCCCATAAAGTAGAGTCATAAACGTCCAATTACCGCCTTTTCATGTATTTAATGGCACTTAAGTACTCATCAATAAAGGATTGACTTGTTACCCCTTGTAGGCATTAATGCACTAATTTTGTCATCTAATGAACAAATTTGAATGTTTTTCTAGATGGAATTGGGGTCCATAATTGGATAGTGAACGGAATTGGGTTGGTCTACTTTAGTTGTTGCACTTACAAAAATATTTGTCCACCCTACCCTAAAGTAGGAATACCATGAATGATTTATGGACCTTAAAAAGTTAAAGTGCACATGCTCTCATCATTTCAAGGCATAAATGTAGCTCTAAAGTACATGTCTTATTTCTCAAAATCCCCAAATAAGGCATGTACTCTAGAGCTACATTTATGCCTTGGAATAATGAGAGCATGTACATTTTAACTTTTTAAGGTCAATAAACCATTCATGGTATTCCTACTTTAGTCCTCTTTTTTCATCATCATCCAAAACATTCATCCAAGTGATGAATGAAGTATATTAGTTGATAGTCATGTGGTTTTGTTTCTTTTGGTTTTTTATTGGATGACAAAGGCCAAACAATCATGTGAAAAAGAAAGAGCAAATCAAAAGCTAATTAGGGTTCTAAAGTTGAAAAATAGGCCCCCTATTAGGTGGTATTTTTCCAAACAATTTGCATGCTTTGCCTTCTACACAAACTTTCTTGCTTTGGCTAAGGGTACGTTTATAATTGGCATTATAAAAGAACATCTCTTAAAATAACAACACTATAAAATACCTAGTAGGGCCTTTTTTGTTGAGTAGGTTTAGAGATAATACAACTAGATTGTCTAATCGTATATTAGCTTGTAGGTATTTATACTTGAAGGGACTGTTAATGGTGCCCCTCTTCTTTTCTCACCTCAATTGAAGTTTGTATACTTCTTGTTCTAATATGTTGTACTTTTGATGCCCATGCCTTGCATTGTACACATAAGGTAGACTAGCCCAATTTGATCCCTTGTTTTGGGCCCCAATTCTATCTATTCAAACATCCTAGAAAATATCCAAATCCCTTAAAGATTATGACAAAATTAGTGCATTAATACTAAAATGGGTAACTTGTCAATTCTTAATTGGTGGGAACTTAAGTGCCAATAGATATATGGAAAGCCAGTTATGAATTGTTTATGGGACATTTATGACTCTACTCTATAATCGGTTTTGTAATTTTAAAGTAGACCACTTCAAAAAATTACATGAAATTAGAATATTTTTCAAAAAAATAGAATTTCACATGGGTTTCATGAAACAAGCGCACACCTCTGAAAAATATGTGCCCCTCTTAGAATTGACCCCAAGATATTCAAATTCCAAATCAAGGTGGTAATAGGCATGTCTACTTTGAAGCCCAAGTCATACCAGCCTCTAACCCTCCAGTCAAATTTGTCTTCCAATTGCCTTCATCCTACCAATGTGAATGGTAGTCTAAATTTTGGACCACATCCTTTGGAAGTTATGTGCACAAGGACTCCTCATTTTTATAGAACAGTTGTTCACATTCGAAGCAAAGCCTGCTTGTGCCAATTCTTCTTTTTCTTTTTTAGGGTATGGGGACAAGGGTGTAAATTGGGAGAGAGGGGATTTGTAGAGAATTTCGAAGCTTGAAATAGCTATAGCAAGTTCAACATTAGGGAAGATTTGGGGCCTCCAAAAGATTGTTTTGGGATTTTTCCTATGTTTGTGAAACACTACAGTGCTGGCAGAGTATTATAAAATTAATTAAAAATTAAAAAAATTCATTATAGTTTCTTTTTAAGAAAATAATATTTTAAATTTTATTTATTATTATTATCCGGCATGGCAATCTCTTGGCCATATTAGACTGCGCCACACTATTGCTACAGCCAAGTTCCTACAATTTGGAAACTATGGAGAACTCAAAGTCTTCAAGAGGCCTGAAAAATCTTCTAATGTTGCAAAGTTTTTTGAAGCGTGAATTAGGGTTAATTTAGAATGTTCTCTTGTGGTCAATGAATCATTGCAATGAAATTAGTTGATCATTGTGGATTTTTTCAATTCACTTTTTTTCAATCTTTATTTTGTATCTATTGTGAAATCAGTTGAGGGACTTTCAATTGATTTGAATTTTCAAATTTTTGCTAAACCACAATTGAAGGTGCTAAATGGAATTCTTTGTAGGAGTTGCGCTGCAAATCCCATTCTTTCCCTACTTGTTGAAGGGTTTAACCCCTAAAGGACTAGCATAAATTTTTTGGCAACATAGAAATTTTGGGCAGGCACCAATGTATGGAGATTTGCATATTTTAGGCTGAAATTTTTAAGAAAATGTGGGGATGAGTAATGTCTTCCATATGCACTAAATTTCATGACATTTGGAAATACGAGTCAAAAGTTATGGCCTAATATATTACTTTTTTACCTAGCCAAGTAGTCTGGGCAATATCTTACTCAATTTTCAATATTTCTTGAAAAAAATAGAATCATAGATGTAGATTGGTTATTACAACATTGCAACCATTGGGATTGGCATTATTCAATTCCATAACTAAATTCTTAACAATTTTGTATTTTGAATCATTCTCTACTTCTTTCTACTTACTATTTTTTCCCAATATGTTGTACAATTCCAAATGATGTGAAATTTTTTAAACATGTAGCCAACTTATCTAGGAAAAATAATCCAAAGAAGTACTACCATTTTGAACATTTTTTCATAGAAAAGTGAGCTTGTGAAGCACAATTGTCTTATTTTTCGCAAGGCCCATAAAATGATTTCAATGAATTTGACTGCTTATATCTTGCAATCGACATGGTGGAAATTTCTGCAATTTTTTCCACATCTTTTCTATCCAATGTACTACAAGATCCCATGGTTATTTGTGTCCAAAAATGTTGTTTTTCTAAAAGTTGGTACTTGTATTAGAAATATTAGTTTTGGAGTGTTTTGGGTGAAAACATAGCCAAGGAACTTAAGGGATTAAGGTGAGTGACTTGAAGCTAATGCATTGTGTTCATAAATTTGCAACATTTATCATATTGGAATTATAGGCTTTGTAGTTCTTCTTTTACACAATAATATGGAAACCCAAAGGTGATGGTCAAAATTAGCAACATCGTTCTTTTCTAATGGGTGTCGATGAGAGCCATTACAAAAGAGCGCCCCTACAACTCTCAAATGCTCATTTTAGCTTGATTTTATGTTTATGTATAAGCTAATAGTTATCCTTTTGTTATCACAAATGACGTCGTACGCTTAAAGCAAAGACCAATGTTATCTTCATGCCATGTCCACCTATATGTAGGTGTGGGATAAAGTCAATTAGTGTGAACACACTTCCTGAAATAGCTATGAAATACCACTCTTTGTTGCATTTTAGCACCGAGTATGAACGTACTCTAAGTCCTATCAAATTGTCTCGAAATCTAAACACTAATTTTTGTTTCTTTCAACTTGTTTGACAACCTTTATCCATGTAGTTTTACCATAGTTAGTCATTGTAGTCTAGACTCTCTCAATTCCTTTCGTATTAGACCACATTTGTTGAAGTTGCTAGTAGTTTTTTTTAATTGTTTTTAAAAGAACAACAATCCAATTGAAGTAAATTTGGAAGGATGTTAATACATAGTGGCTCTTTTTTTGGTTAGAACTCACAAAATTTAGCCAGAAAAGGAAACATTGGTTGTTTCATAGGAGGCCCTTACAAGGTGGAAAACCTTCATTTATTTATTTATTTTTATTAGTGTAAGTGACACAAATTTACCAAAGTCACATTAATTTAAGTTAGTGTGAAGTAAAATATTGCATTAATTTTTATAATGATAACAATTTTTTTAGTAGCACTAATTTTGTTACATTAAATCCTAAACCCTAAATCCAATACCACAATCTTATACCGTATTGGTCTATATATCAATGTATAACCAATTTACCAAACTAATGGTACTTGCAATAATCATAGTATTATAAAACAACTTGAAAGGTTTCCTATAGAAAATAACCAAAGTAGAATATTTCATCATTGTTATATTTCTAACTATAAACATGAATAAAAAGACACTAGCAAGTTACACTTGGTTCAATTCCATTGTTCATCAAAGCCCCCTCCTTGTAGTTACTAATATTTTATGTATTATAATGTAAGCATTTGGTTAGAATACAAAAAAACTTAGCAAACATATCTTACGTCCATTAGATGTAGAGGTTTCTTGTAACATGACTACTTGTATATGCTAACTTACAACAAGGATATCAATTTTCTACCTTATGGTCAGTTTCCATTTGAAGGCCTAAACAAACTAGGCTCAAAATGGACTAGCACACCAAGTTAATAGACAAATCCCAGGCTGCACTGGCCTTGTGAGCCAGATTGATGTTTCCCTCCTTTTCTTTTAATGGTCACCTTTTTTCCCCCAAAATAGAAGTTAATAGACAAATGAATGTATTGAAAATAGTGGGAACTTTCAAGTTATTTGATCCTAAAAAAATCAATAATCAATCTCTTGAAATTTTGGTCACCCATTCTTACAAACGTCACTTTGATCAAAGTGTTCATATTGAAGAATCCAACCAAAGACGCCACAAAAATCCTAACTAGAGCTTGCTCTAAACTAAAAGAGACCGGTGCTGCTTAGTATACACACTAGCCCATTCCACCCGCCCACAATCAAGGAGGCCACACCAGATGTGTTGCATCAAATGTTAAAGGGTTCAAG
This sequence comes from Rhytidiadelphus loreus, assembly GCA_947034895.1. Taxonomy (NCBI): domain Eukaryota; kingdom Viridiplantae; phylum Streptophyta; class Bryopsida; order Hypnales; family Hylocomiaceae; genus Rhytidiadelphus; species Rhytidiadelphus loreus. The sequence continues at coordinate 45,252,016 of OX344761.1, read as the reverse complement.
TTTTGTAACAAGGGAATTTACAATACTATTTACTAAAAATGTACTCAAGCAACTTTCATGAAATAATTTGATTAAGAAATGTCCATCTTGCATACCGAGGTGAAGTCTTCCAAAAGACATTTTGCAAATTTTTATTTATTTATTTTTAAACAAATGAAACAAATTTTCATTGCAAGGGCAAAGTACAAGACCGCCAGCCTCAGGTGGCCTAGCAGGAAGACCAACACAATGACAAACCAGGGCGGAGGGAAGCTGGAAAAAGAGCCTAATGCAGGGTTTAGGGTTTAGGTTAGGGTTTAGGTTTTGCACCATGCTGGGCAGGTAAGCCCTGCATTTTGCAAGTTTCAGGGTTAAGTGCAGTTAGGGAGATGGAGTGGCCCATTAACTTGAGCACACCAGCGAGCCTGTCTTTCAGCACGGAACACGAGCAAGAGACTTGCTCAAGCAGTTAGCTGTCTTCAGTCATGGGCTCATGGCCATAATTTCCACTAAGAAGCAGTTAAGGTAGAATTTTATTTTAAAAATTTAATAATTTAATAAGTTTTTTGGTAGAATCTAACCAGCTGATTTCCACTTTTCTTTTTTCTTTTTTCTGTCAGGTGGGGTGGTCATGCGGTCATGCCCATAGTTTCATTATGAACTCCTGAACCAGCAACTGAGGTGGAAATAATTAAGTTACGTGAACCCCCAGCATTGGTACTACATTGGGGTCTTGATGGATTTAAGTTAAGGTTACAGGGGGCAGTCAGCTGCCATGGAAGAGAATTTCATGGGGTGGGTCAATCCGCAGCTGGCCTCATTGAAGGGAAGAGTAAGTGTACCTTCTTTTGACCCTTGACTGACCGACCCAAAATCTACAACAATCCCCGGTGGCAGCCGATCCGTTTCAGGCGGAATTGATGGAAAATTCCACAAACATGAGGTAGGAGGTCCATAAATGGCCCACCTAAGGGCTGAAAGTGAAACTTCTTGAAAAAATATTTTTCAGCAAAATTTCCATGACAAACGAGTGAAATTGGCATCTAATCCAAGTCGTTTCATATTTTTTAGAGCTTTGTGGAATTAGCGATAAAATTTTGAAGTTGAAATGGTCTAGAGCATTGAAATTGTCCACCTTCTAAAATGTACACTATTTGTACATTGCCGAAGGCTATGAAAAGCAACATGTACAAATAGTGTGCATTTGAAGAGGTGGGCGATTTTAGAGTATGTGTGCTTTTTAGAACCTCCTACCTTAGTGGTCTTATCAAAAGCCTCACTTCCAGAAATGGAAAGAGACAAAAAAAATGGAATTGTTGAATGAATGAAGGGTTGCTTTATACCTGTGGCTAGATCAATTTCCTCGAAGACCAATTGCACAAAATTTCAATCCCTTTGGGGTTGAAGACTGTCTTCAACTACCCATTAGAATAAGATTATAATGGGGGCCAATTCTCTCATATGTAAAGGCCTTAAGAAGTGAATCCAATTCAATCAAACCTAGAAAAGAAAGAGTGGGGCTGAAATTTTCAAGTCCGCCTAATATGTAGAGGCCAAGCCAATTCCCCTTGAGATTGATTGTACAAAATCCACTAGATTTGATTTTTTGGAATTTTCTTAATAATTTTTTCTTATAATTAAATTTTGACATTGGCCCCAAGGCCAAGAATTGACCTCCTTTTTGGTGCACACAATTCAATGAGCTCATGCCATGTTAAATCATGTATTTTTTAAATAAAAAAATTAATTCCACCAAATTGGCCAAACTTCTAGGTATAAAGGGGTTGGGACCAATTTCATCCTTTTGTCCAATTACAAGTAAGAATTCTTGGCTTCTTACACAATAAATTGGCTTGGACTCTAAGTAAAAAATGGCCCCAAGCCAAATTTGAAAGTGAGTGTATTGGGAGGGAATTTTACAAAAGGTGTTGGAACTACCAAATTTGGTTATTTCAACTAACAATAGTATTGGATAAAATTTGTTCAACTTGGTCACTTGAACTCAATTTTTAGAGCCACCTTAAGGGAGAATTGCCTAATACCACCATCTACCCAATTCCATCACCTACAAGATCCTCCCAATTGCGTCAATGGTCTATCTATTACTACAATCTTTACAACCCTTTATCACGATGGCAATGTACTTGAGGAGTAGATACATCAACCTACACTTCAACAAGGATTTGCTCATGTTTTAACAAGGGTTTGCTCAAATTTAACATTTTAGCTTTGAAAAATCACAAAAAAATCACTTCTTGTTGGAATGTCTTCATTCTTTTTGCAATTGACTTCTCTCAAACTTTTCTATCTTTGAAAAATATGGGAGCTCACAAATAGCTTCTCTAAACTACCGAGATAGCAAATCTGTGTGCTAATGGGCAGTTCTACCTAAGTTGGTGAAAAATGATTCCCCCCCCAAAAAAAAGGTTAGTTTTTTTGTGCCTAAAAGAAATGTACAAAGTTCAGAAAAATCATGAACTTGACTACTGTAGGTCTGTAAAGTACAGCACAGCTAACAATTGAGTATGTGTATAAACTATCTTAGGCGTGGGTTCAGAGATGTGAAGCATCATGTAAGCTTACAGTACATCCCAAGGGGTTATTATACTGGTAAGTATGTTCTTCACTATGAAATGCTTGGAGTCAATTTTGGATATGGGACATTGGGTCACATTAGTTCCCATGACGATGGAGGGATTGAAATGGTTTACTATAAAAGTTTGCATGGGAATTGAATGAAAGACATAATTCATTTTCATTGTAATTTTACGCGACTGAATTGATGGCAAGCAAACTCAAATTCAATTTTGAAGCTACCCCTTAACCAGTAACTAAAGGTAGAAGGTCCATAAACCAACCATCTAAGCACTGGAACTGAATTTTAGGCAGGTGAAACCTCTCAAAATATTTTTTGGTGAATTTTCCTTCATAGACAAGTAGAATTGGCATCTAATCCAAGTCGTTTCATATTTTTCAGAGCTTTGTGGAATTAGTTATGAATTTTCAAACGAAATCTGGCATAGGTCCCTATTTGTGATTCCTAGGCCTTGAAAAACCACACATGCTTGGTTTCAAAAAAAATATGGTTTTGTTCAAAAACTAGCATTGCAACATGTAAAAAGTAACAGATATGGTTTCTATGAGTGACCTTTTCTAAAACTGAAATGAATGCTTGAATCAATCATTATTTTAGATTTTTAACCTTTATAAGAAGATAGTTGAACAACTAATTCTTATTTTGAATAAAATTAATAGACACCTATCCAATTAAGGTAAGAGGCTGAAAAAGTGACCATCTAAGCATTGATCTGCCTTTTTCATGTATCTCCTCAGATGGAAGTATTTTTAGTTTATTTTTGAGTCAAAGAAAAATAGATGAGGAATCTAACTCAAGTTGTTTCATATTTTTTGAAGCATTATTGAATTAGTTACGAATTTTTTAACACAATTTGCTATAGGTCCCTACTTGTGATCATAGGCCCTTAGAAACCCATCCATGCATAGTTTGAAAAAAAATCACGCCTTGTTCGAAAACTAGCATTGCAACATGTATAAAGCAATTGAAATGGTTTCTAAAAGCATCCCTTTCTAAATCTGAAATGAATGCTTGATTTAATCATTATTTCAGATTTTTCAATGCTTGTAAGAAGGTAGTTGAACAATAAATTATAATTTTGAATTAAATTAGTAGACACCTAACCACTTAGTTAGAAATGAACCCCATGTGGCTCTTAAATTATCCATTGAAGAAGTTAAAACAAATCTCATCAAGCTCCAGTGTAATTCACATTTCCATTTTCCACAATTCACGTGTCCATTTCAGAGCCCCTAATGGATGGTTGAAAATGCCCGGTTGGTTTTAGAGCCCTCTCCTATAGTTAGGAAAGAATCTACTATGGCTCTTAAATCATCCACTGAAGAAGTATAAACCAAATCTTATCATGCTCTAATGTAATCAAGAGGCCATTTTCCCACAATCAGGTATCCATTTTACAACCTCCTAATGGACAGTTGAAAATGCCTGCACTGTTTTAGAGCCCTCTCCTATAGAGGACTAAACTGTGTTTGGGGGCAACATAGAAATTTTGGGCTAAAGTAGTATGCTCTAAAAGCAACCATTTAAGAGTTGGTCTGCCTTTTCCATAGGCTTACATGGACAGAATTATTTTTAGACCATTTTTCATAGAAAGAGAAATGATTGTGGAAACTAACACAAGCATTTTTGAATTACTTATAAATTTTCAAAGATTTAGGGCATAGACACCTATTTGTAACCATAGGTCTCCGAAAATCTGTCTAATTGCAATTTGTAAATAGATGTGCAGAAATCAAAGGCAATGATTGGCTCTTGCAATAGAATTTTTTTTCTCAATGCATTTAATTGCTACAATGGTCCATTTAAGGATCACCATGTCTCCATTCTTCACCCCAAAATAGGGGCAGTTTGAAGAAGGCGGGTGCTTTTAGAGCATACTACCTTGATGAAAATTTGCTTTAAAATTTTCACACAATATGGGGACAAGGAGTATCTTTATGGCCCGATAATTTTCATAATTTTTTACTACATGATTTAAAAGTTATTGTATTGTAATTTTTTCCACTACCTAGGCACATTAGACAAATCAAGAAAAAATCACTTTTTTTAGAAACAAAAACTTAAAATTGTTTGTTTAGATTCATACATATGTGGAAAACTTTGAATCATTTCATTTTGATTAATGAGAATAAAGTTACAAGGAGTTTTAGTTTGTGGGTAGTTATGGACTATCTACTCTAAAATAAACTTTGAAGTCCTATATTTAACTAAATTTTCAATATTTTTTGAAAAAAATAATATCATAAGATGTATATTGTTTTTTACAACACTATAACTATTGTGATTGACATTTTTCAATTCCATAACTAGATTCTTAACAATTTAATATTTTGAATCATTCTCTACTTCTTTTTGCTTACTATTTTCCTATATGTTGTACAATTCCAACAAATGATTTTCAATATGCATCATTTTCAACATGCATCATTTTCAACATGCATCATTTTCAACATGCATCATTTTCAACATGCATCATTTGATGATCATAGAATTTATAATAGATGCCCCTCCAAGAGATGTACATTTCTATATGTATACTTGATTAAAATAGTTTATATACAGATAACAATTCTAGATTACAAACAATCATCTAAAAATGTGGTCACTTCTACCTTTGTACCATGGTCTCTAAAGGTTTTGACAAGAATACCATACTTTGATAGCAAGTTTGGCATTTTGGATTGCTAAATTGAATGACTAGGCTTGGTCATCATGGGTGTTGACTAATCAAGTAGTGCTAAGTGACTTTTAGGGGGAAATTATTTATTTATTTAGTATTGAATCTATTGAAGGTAGTAAGGGTATATTTTTAGTGGATGATATATTAAAACTTAGGAATAATGTTAGCAAAGTAACAAGTCCAACAATATATCTAAATTCATTAAAAAGATTCTTATTAATAATGTTTCTAAAATCAAGTGCAAACCACCTCCTAAAATGTATATGGTTGGTATATTGAAGAAAGCAAAATGTACCTCTCTATCATGATTGCTTTTAGAGCACGGGTGTTTTTAGAGCAAACTGCCTTGTCATGTAAGTTGACAAAATAGAGTGTTCATATTTACAAGCAAGATGATCCTCAATTGTGCCAACTCACATTTCAATTCAATTATGTCAAAGTGTGTGTAGAAAATAATATATAAAATAAAATTTGATATAAAATAATTATATACTGCATCTCAAAGTAATGGAATCAACATATATAGAAGAAATATGGCCTATTGATTGTTTCATCCATGATCACAAATGGAAACATAGGTTGCTTACACCAAGAAAATGGACTAGTGTTGTGAAAGTAGAGTCTCATTATTATAAATAATATGCTGAGTTGTTGAAGTAGCAAGGGATGTTATTTCTTGTAATGAGCCTCTACATACTTCTTCAACAGTGGACATAATCATTATGTTGAATTGATAGTTGGATCTTGGTCAACCATGCTCAAACAAGAGTTTAAAAAGAGGACATTATAACGCTAAAGCAACCCCTCATCATCAAAAAGAACATGCCCTGGACATCAATTGAGAGGATGATATTTTGACTTAGAATGGACAAAATTGAGGTTATCGACCCATGAAAAGACCACACATGACAAATTAAACCAGTAGCATAGGTCTACTTAGTGTATATTCATATGCAAAAGTCACCAATTCCATCCTACTTTGCATTATTCTTTTTGACAATTTTGACAATCAAAACAACATAGTAGCATCTACAACCGTCATTGTACCCATAACCGTCACCTCTAAGATCTTGAAATATATTGGGAAGTGAATAGATGTGATTACAAGGAAGTATTGCATATGAATATCAGACCCTAGTGTTGTTTATTAGGTGCATGTGTGAGCTGTCTCTTTAAAAATTCACAACTTATTCTCACATTGTCCAAACAATGCATTTGAAAGTACACGTGAATTATTTTTTTCTCTTGCTAAGTAGGATCCAAAAATTTGTTGAATGTGTATAAGTAAACATCATGTCCCAAACCCTTAAAATTAACGGTTATGGGTGCAACCTTTCTTAAGGTAGGAGGCTGTAAAACGGAGCGGGCATTAAAATGGAACATGACTCAGAGGTACATTTTTCTTTCTTCAATGTACCACATATGCACATTTCAGGACGTGGTCCATTTTGATGACCACAAATGACCACTTTTTTCCAACTTCAAAAATTTGTAACTAATTCCACAAAGGTCCCCGAAATATGAAACGACTTGAGTTAGACTTCAATTCCACTTGTCTTTCAAGGAAAATTTACTGAAAAATATTTCAAGATATTTTACCTCCCCAAAATTCAGTTTCAGCGCTTAGATGCTCCATTTCTGGACCTCCTACCTTAGCAGAATCCCTCTGCCGAAACCCTTTAGAAAATCATCACAAATCAGCTTCCCTGTCACTAAAGAGGAAATCGCAATCACCCACGCCAAGGAACAGTGGAGCTGTCTCTGGTGAAACCTGAAGTACAGCACAGGAAGGAACTGCAGTAACTCTCAGAGACTGCGCTCGCTCCAGAGCCCGTCCAGCCCACGCAGACGAACTCCAGAAGCCAGAGCGGGCCGGGCACTCTCACCGTCCGTAATAAATTGAAGACTCTCAGAAGGCTGATCGAGGGCGAGACTAATTAATAGACTGCTTGCAAGGCCATGCCCATGGCACACATTTCCAGACCGAAAGTGATGACGGAGACCCAATAGTGTAACGGAACATTTAACAAACACTTACAGTGAAAAAAAACAGACCAATAACAAAAGTACAGCTAGGAGGGCCAAAAACCCAAACTGAAAAGCTTACCATCCAAGGTAAAAAGTCAGTGTCAAAGGGCCACATCAAGGTTTCTGACGGCGCTAGCTCTTAGCTCTTACTGTCCTGGCCAGTCGTTTCCATCAGACTCTCCAATTGACGTTCCACAATCTCCATTTCTTCTCTAACACTCCAACGCCCACTTCCGAACGGTCTATTAATCTCGATGTCTCATAAGCTTAATCTCTCATACCATTCAGCAATTGAGCTGAAAGCCTTGACAAGAGCCTAAGCGTTGGGTGTGGTTGGTCTTCAATCGACTGGGAGCTGGAGAGGTTGTTCAACGTTGTGACAAGTAGAGTGGAAATTGTCCACTAATTGCTGGGAGTTCATTGAGATGGGAATTTTGGCAATGGTGAGGAGTAAGTATTCAATGGAGTGAAGGTGTGAAGGCGGTACTGGTCGAGCTTTGGTGTTTGTTTTTCTACAGGTGGGAATTGGTTTGAGAAAAGGCAGAAGAAGAAGCTGTTGCTTTTCGTGTTCTCCTTGAGATTAGCTCTTGGATCATCTCAATTTATGAAGGTTTTGTATTTGTAGCATGATCGAGCGTTTACCTTTAATGCTTGCATTTCATGAAAACTATGGGAGGAGTTTGCAGATCAACTGCTATTGTTGGCCACTACTGTACTGTACGAGCAAAGTTTCGCAATTTCAACTATTTCGAGACTCTCCGTATGAAATCAGTATTTCTTAGAAAACTCAAATTACGAGGTTTTGGTCTCTCTGTGACGTACCATAGAATATTGAGGTCACTAGCTAAGCATACATGTTTTCTCACTGTATGAGTCGAGGTGTGACCTGAGAACTGTACTTGTCATGGAATCACTACTATAGTTTACGATACAGTCTCTTGAACTTGTTTTTACTCTTGGAATTCCAACTAAGTCTTACGCCGAAGAGATCATTTCGCCTCAACCATAGAATTACCACTTTATTTCGGACAGTGTGATCACCGTCCCGAGTGTTGTTAGTATTGATTTACGTGCCCAGCTTTTTACTTATGTGTTTGTTTAACTCTTGATCCCTCCGTGTGCAGTTCTGGACCACCATTCCCAAGGAAGCAACCGTACTACTCTATCAACAAATTGATTCATTGACACATTCGTCAAAGTGGCCATTTTTTGTTGTTTTGGCAAAGTTCTGTGCAGGTATGCAAAACTAAACCGTACGATCGTCGTAGTTTCCAGAAGAAGTCCTAACCACTTGTGCATCGTTCATTCCTTAGAAAATTGAACACGTAATGGACATTGCCTTTGCATCAAAATATAGCTACTGATAACCAATTGCATCTTCAATACTTCAGGATGGCTCCCCAAAACTCTCCCATCCCGGTGACTATCACCATACTGTTCTCGTTCTTCATCCTCCCTCTACAAGCCCAACTCCTTCACCCCGTTGACATGATTGCCCTCCGCTCCATCAAAACCTCCATGTACGACTTACCCGGCGGCTCCTTCTTCTCCACCTGGCAGTTCACCCTCAAAATCAACCCATGCCAGAGCTTCACCGGCGTCCAATGCATAAAAATCGGCAGTTTCAACAGAGTTTCCTCGCTTTCCTTAGGCCCACAATCAGCAAATAGCCCCGGTTTAGGCGGCACTCTCCCTGTTGCCCTTGGATCACTTTCTCAGCTCCAAAGCCTCACAATTTCCTCTGGAACTCTGACTGGCTCCATCCCTGACAGCATCGGCAACTTACAACTCCTGAAAATCTTCTCCTTGAGTCCCAATTACATATCTGGCCCCATCCCATCCACATTCGCAAACTTACAGCAACTGGAGACTCTTCAGATTCGGAAGAATGAGTTACAAGGGCTGGTGCCTGCTGGGATTGGGAGGTTAAGGAATTTGAGAGTGTTGATATTGGCTGAGAATCGGTTGTATGGGCCTGTTCCGAGTTTGAAGGAAACCAGCTTGATTCATTTTGATGTGCACGAGAATCAGCTTTCGGGAGGATTGCCTGAGCTGCCAGATTCCGTGCAGTATCTTTCGGTGACAAATAACATGTTGTCTGGGGAGGTGAAGGAGTTGGAAGGGATGAGGGGGTTGAGTTACTTGGATTTGAGCTTTAATGCGTTTTCGGGAGGGATTCCGAGTGTGTTGTTTGAGTTTCCGTTGTTGTTTCTGTTGTTGGATCACAACCAGTTTCATGGCGCGGTGAGTGTGCCGGGGTGGGTGACGATTCCGGTGGTGGATTTGAGTCATAATCAGTTGCAAGGGAGCATCTCGCCGTACTTGGCCGGGGCGCAGAACTTGTTTTTGAATCATAACTTGTTCGTAGGCACCGTGCCACAGGTAATTTCCTTGTTTCAATTTTTTTTACATTAACCCAAAAACTGCTGAGGCACAGACTGATCCCCCTGTCTAAAAAGAAATATGAAAAAAACTTAAAGAAACCTGCATTTGGATGTTGATTCATCGTTTCGGTAGGTTGATATAACATCTCATTTTTATTGTTCTTTAGCCGTTGGCATTCCAGCACGTACGTCATGAAATAACATGCCAACGGTGTATTTTGCTGTTTAGTTTTCCAATTACATGCTACAGTGGGAATCATGCATGTCATTTACGGTACTAGGCTGGAACTTGGTTGGAATTGGTCACTAACAAGAGATTTGCAGGAGTGTTTGTTGCTACGAAATGTATTTTTTTTCCTACTCGGGACAATTATTGCTTTCACAGTTCGATTATTGAAATATGTAAATTATGCGATTTTCGGTGTGTTGGAAATGATTGTGATATGATTGGAATTGGTCACTGATAGTCCGATCCGCTACTGTAGTGATGTTTTAACAGTGTGTGTGGCACTGCACTGATTTGTTCTATTAGGTCGTTTGATACTAAGTTACCACAGTTGCTCTATTTATAAATCAGTGCAGGTTGTAACAAATGTGTTACTGTATTGAACTAATTCCACAACAATGAGATTATACAGTGACTCTAATTTTGTAGGTGATAAATTTTGCACCCTTACTACAGCACTAGAGCAACGATCAGTGTACTGATCGTTGCTCTGGACTATTTTTTTTTCATATTTGGGCTAATTTCCAAGCCGGTGTGATGGTTGAAAGATGCGCTTCGTCTGTGTTTATGAATGTGTGTCGTGATTGGAATTGGCCACTAATCGGCCCATCCCCTTGCGATGTAACTTCAACAGTGGCCGGTGTTTCCCTAGTGCTTCTTGCTACCCGGCCCATTGATTGCTACTACTTCAAGCCAGTGTGGTGATGTTCGAATGATGTCAAAGAAAATTATGTGCTTCGTACGTAATGTATTGATGAGATTTTCTGGTGTGATTGAAATGCAGGACTTCGCCAACAAGATGCAGGAATCCACATTGCAATCTCTGTACCTGCAGCACAACTACCTCACCAACTCGGGAGCCCTTGGCATTGCGTCTCTTCCACCGAGTGTGGCCGTGTGTTTGCAGTACAATTGCATGGTCCCTCCGTCGCAGTCCCTGTGCCCTCCCAATGTGGACATGCCGGCCATCAGGCCTGGAGACCAATGCGTCAGAGCCAGCAATACAGGCTCTCCGGGAGACTAGAGAAAGCATGCACTAAGCTACACACATTCAACTTTCTTTCAGCTCCTTCCTCCATTTTGTGTATAGATGGAATATTTTGGCTTCATTTGTTGTGACCACTTTTTTTTTGCAGCTCCTCCCCGTTCTAGTTTTTTGTGTATAGACGGAATATCCTATTTTGTGGTGTAGGTTTGAGGCAGAGACAATGGCCCTGTGAGCTTTAGGAAAGCTTGCATTTGTGAATATAGAGAAAATTTTGTAGAAAAAAATGAATCAGTTTTACTTCAAAGGCTGTTGCTCCACTTGTGTCAGTATCACAAGAATTCTTAAGTTTGTGATTCTTAGTTTTCTGAAACCCTCTGTTTTGATGAGGAATTGCTTGTTGTGGGAATAGTTGCTGGTGTATGTGATGTGAGACTAGCGATGTCACAACAGGTTTTTAGTTCTGGCGACGTTCAGTTCATTGGACAGAAAATTTGGCAATACACACGGTGATGGTAGAATTGGAATTATACAACTCCTTTGTTTCTTTTGAATTTCAATGTGCAATAAGCGGCAGGGCATATAATACTTCATGAGATTCAAACAACAGTGAAATGAAATATAAAGTTTGCACCAAATATTCACATATAACATCGTAGGTGGGTTATATTTTAAATTTTTGAAGTTGAATGCATCTATGGGATTCTAATCTTCCATGGGATTATAATGAAGGTTTTAATTTGCATCCATGGGATTATTATATCATGATGTAATGAAACGGAATATCATGATGTGAATAATGAGGGTATTCGAATTGGGGAAAGATTGAGTGGGGGTTTCATGTAGGCGCTTTTTTTTTTGGTAGAAACTTAAGATGTTAGAGTGTAAGGTAGAAGTATTCAAAATCAATATTGTTTAAACTTGTGCTAGTTAAAAACTGACAAAAGTTGTATCGTAATTTATTGATATTTAAATAATCCCTACAAATTTTCAAAGTTGAAAGCATGGGTAACCTATTCATGTCACCTAGGTTCCCTTTCTTTTGATGTATGAAATACTTATCTTCTATTGGTTGCCTCAAAGAACTCATCAACTTCCATTAGATTGGTTGCCCTAGAGAACTAGTTTCAATTGAATTTGGATTAAACAATCTAAGTACTAAAGAGAAGATCCATCTATAGGGCTAGTAAGAATATTTTGTTTTACTAGTTTAGGGTTTAGGGTATCTAAACAATGAATGTAAAATTTGATTTTTTTGGATGTTGTAGTTTGCAATTTGGGACATGGGAAAGAGACGTTCTTATAGCACTTGAATGTAGGGAGGTACATTTAGGAGTCATATTTGTCTATCCTTTCATGTGCATTTCTTTTTATTTCATTCAACTGATACAAGTTTTCAAGAGCAATCCTATGACATAGGGAGAGTTTTTTGAAGCACAAATTATTTAAAATTTAAACATTAAAGATTATTATAATAAATCAAAAGCAAAATTTTTGGATATGTATTTACATAAATTTTAAATATTGCAATTACAAATTATCACTAATTAAAAAAAATTAGGACTTGGGACTTTCATCAAAAAGAGAGTGTAAGACTTATCATTTAAAAATTCATAATGAGTTTGAAAATGATGTTTGCCAACGTGGTCACACAATAATTTTTCAAAGACATAAGTGTTGAAGAACTTTGAGGGATAAAATGAAGAATGGAGAATGACATTGGGAGACGAATTGTTGAGGAATGAAATCAAATTTTGTTTTCCTTAATACTATTGTGTAATAAAGTTCTTATTCATTAGTTTTTTTCTGACCAAATTAAAAGAAGGTGACATGTATGAATTAGAACAACGACATCCCTCATACAATTTGAAATGTTAAATATTATTTTTTAAGTTTGTTTCCAAAATCAACAATAAATTCTACCAATATTATATTATACTTGCTTATAAAACTAAATCCTCTATATTGAGACTCCAAAATATAATAATTAAAACTTAGATTGTTGAATCTAAATTCAATTGAAATTAATGATTTTGTGTTAAGAACATTGGTTGTGAACTAAGTTTTGTACAAAGGGGTGCTCACATCCACAATTGGCTTAATCTTTTACTTATCTTTCTCACAATGATAGCAATACTATTTTTATTTATCTCAACTATAGTAAGATTCAATAACCACCAATTTAGAAATCTAAATCTTAATGAGAGTTCAATTAGGGAGACTACGGTAAGTAGATTTGCTACTAGAGAGCACAACCAACAAATTTAAGAATTCCTTACAACTAGGTAAACAATGATCTTTCTCTAATCAACAAATTTCATAATTTGTTCATCTACTCTTAAAGGTGATAATTTAATTTATTTCTCTTTTCTTTCCTTCTCCACTTTTAGCAACAAACCTTCTTCAACTTTGATTGTTTATCTTTCTCTACAATTTATTCCCTTCCCTCATCCAAGTTAATTGTTCATCTTTCAATTGGGAACTTATGGGATAGTCAATGTCTCACAATCTAATTTGGAACTTATCACTTGAACACTCACAAATGCACATACCAACTTAGAATACGTAATTTATGTAATAGAATTGGCATTTGGTTATATGATGTTTGCAATTCTTTTTTCACTCATTCCTTCTTTTTCACATCTCATTCAAACACTCGCAATGACAATGAATCAAAAAGTAGGAAGTAGTCTTATTCATGTCCCCCCCACAGCAAAAAAATCCCCCGATGTGGACTCTATGTTTAAAGAAAAATCAAATCCTGTTGCTATCAATTTAAGAAGAAAAATTTCATTGATTGTGCACACCCTTGCCATCGACTACTGTAAAAGAAATGAAGACCAAGACTAAAAGAAATGAAGATGAAAGAAATGAAGAAATGAAGACAAAGAGCAAGGAAGGTGAAGGCATGTGGTAGATGGAGGAGAATATGGTTTGTAAACCTTCTCAATCTCTATCCCTTTTGGATTCTCATGCTTCTTTCTTCCCTCTCTCCTTGCACTTGGGTTTTGAAGCTTTGAGCACACACTTGGGAAAGAAAATGGACAAGAGAATTGGAGGAGAAGTTAGAATGAATAGCAACACATAAAATTTGTCAACTAGGTTTAATTCATTCATTTTCATGGGCTTGGAGAAGGTTGGGTTGAAGTTAGAGTCAAAAGATTGACCCTATATTAGGAATAGAAACTTTGGAGGGAAAAATTGAGAAAACCACAAAGAATTTGAATTTCTAATTCAGTGGGATGGTGCACTTTTTAATTAAATTTTCAAAAAGTCTAGGCTCATATTAGAGAAAAGCTGAACCATGTGGAGGGTTGTTTGACTTTCAACCAATATACAAGTCCAAGAACAATTTATTTTTTTCAAAATTAAAAAATTAAAGAAAATTAATCTTTTTGAATATTTTTAGTCTCCAATCCTGCATGGCCCACCAAATGATTATGTGGGTCAATAATAATAATTTTTTAAATTAATTGCACATTTTCATGTAGTCAACACTACAAGAAAGTGGTAACATAAATGACTGCAATAAATGACAGTTTTACGACTGCTAGAAGTCATTTATTCAACAAATGACTCCCAAATGACTGTTACCGGCGCAGTCGTGAAACTGTCATTGTCATTGAGCTAAAATCTACGTGACTAGAACATATAGTATCACCATCTTTTTCTTTGTAAGTAAGAAAGATAGTTAAAGATGGATGAAGAAGGTTGAGGTTCGGCAAGTCCTTCACCAATCCTACGTGGCTAGTCATTCGGCAGTCATTTCCTAGTTGCAAATTACCCAAGAAAAATCTGAGGTGGACGTGCATGTGTCCATTCTATTTCAGCCGACGTGGACCCTTACAATTCTGACGTGGATTGCCACGTCAGTTGTCCGAACGGCTTTACTGCTGGTTGCAACCAAGTCATGCTGCACTTGAGGCTCAGTCGGAAGTGCGAATTTAGTAGTCATTTAAAAGTTGCTACCCAGTCACAATGGAGTGCTTACAAATGATTAGAAGAGGGCATTGGTTTTGGACTACTCTTTCTGTAGTCATCCGGCAGTACGACTTTGGTTTTGATTTGGTTTATTCACTGAGAAATGTAGACTGTGCAGTCATGCGGTAGTTGGCCTATTGTTGTGATGGTCATAGTGCTTGCTACAATTTCAGGAGATTTCGCAAGACATCGAATACCATTGCCTACACTCACAATGACCATATTCACCTAACACTACAGCTGAACCCCACATTTCATTCACAACACACAGTGGACAGAAACAAGAAGACTTACTCATCAAGCAAAGCATTCCTTTTAACAATAGCAATGCGAAAAGAGGAGTTCTGCATTTCCACAAAAAAGAGCACTGTACAAATTGTCCACTTACAACCACATCCCTTGCAGTTGTGCCTTCTACATAGGCTACACTTATCCCTTCTGCAGACTCATCTCCTAAAATCAAGAAAGTCGCTTCAAGTGGTGAACTTAACGTACTTGCCGTGCCACAGTGCACACGTCCCCATCGCGTGTTCAACGAATTCTTGGTCCGGATCAGGCGGAGGGACCATTAGCGGTACTCCCTTTGTCAAGATCTCAATTACGTCCACCTTTAGCCATGGATCTGCAATGTCTTTGAAGTGGAACTTCTGTTCACCCGGAAGTCCACTAACTCTGCCCTTCGCCACTTTCTGCTTCACAGCCCGTGGATTGAATAAGAAGACTTCGTCGCCCATGTGGAACTGCGAGGGCAATGCGTTAGGAAATCATATGAAGATACAATCACTACAATGACATCACAAATGTCAGGACATGTGGGGACCCTGTCACTTCGGAGCAACAACAACAGAACTTCACGCTGACTTTTATCCACGACCAGTTCCCCTATTCTATGACTCCAATGCAACAAGGAAATGACTGGCCCTTCCTATAACGCCCCCCACAACTAGACATGGACTACAAACCTGTCATTCCCTTAGTGGTTTGCGGTGCACCTACAAATGGTTCACTGCAAACACGAGGTGAAACACCAGAAAACACCGCATATAATTCCAGGTGGAGGATGACTTACTTTCATTGGAGCATGCGTCTTTTGACAATGCCAACAGCCATCCCTCATCAATCATCACGCTCACTTCACCCGCTAGCCCTTCGCAACTCTGACTTCACTACAATGTGACTTTACTACGACTTCTACACACATATGACTCTCACAACACTGCCGTGCTACTGCGACCCGACTTCTACGTGACTTCCACTGACAAACGACCTCCAAGTCTCCGGCAAAGCCTAAAAAAGCAAAAAAAACTACATCTACTTTGCTACACTGGGGTTTAGTGTGGCACCTTCTTCGACCAAGCTTCACGCCTCTTTGCCATCACGATCGGTACCTTTTCCCTTGTCTCCCGCGTTGACTGCTTCTCCTGCATTGTCACACTACAACAGTCAGATATTCTGCTCATGTAAAGGTGAGGGGACATTCACTGAATGCGACTCCTGCGTCGCTAGTCCCCTCACCTTCCACGATATCAAGAAACTCAGAGGAGGATCCCGGTTGTCATTTAGTAATCATGTCATCATTGGATTTGTTCACTAGTGACAAGTACTTGGAATGAAACGCAGGCACGTTTGGGCAAGCATGCAGGGCCTCCAAGAGTGGCCACAAAAAGAACTTCAAATACTCTTTGTCGTCGGACAACGTTGACATTTCCGTGACATAGAAGGGAATATTGACAATGACATTCGCAGCAGGATTGCAGCCGACCCTACACAGTTTATTGTCTACAATAACTGTGTTGTCCGCATTAAACTCGGGCCACGCTGCATAAACTTTGCATAAATTCTTCCCCCAACTCGTCGCTGCTCCATCTCCACCATCAAAGAACTCACACTATTTACCGGACCACTCAAACAAGGGTTCAAAATTCGGTCCCCTCAATGGACCTTCTATCATTGCAGGGACTACATCTTCCATGAAGGACGTGCTCTTGCTACCCCAGAAACCCACTGTAAACTGACCAAAACATCGGGATAAAAATGGCTTCAGCCAAGGCCTTAGCACTACTCTTTGGATGTTCGTTTTTATTGTGGTCCTGATTTTGCTGTTGGGATTAGCCTCAGTAAGCAAGCTACAATCCAGCAAAGTCCCCTGTACATTGAACACGACTAACTTGGACCTCCCACACGTAGGAGGTGGTGCCCCTTGGCTTCCCATCATTCCTGGACCCCCTTTTGTGAACATGTTCTGAGGTATCCCAGAGGTAGCATGTACCTTCTCTGGAGACTTAGTCGTCTTCCGAGAGCTCTTCCTCGTTGCCTCCGCTAGTTTGGTTGCACCATGCATGACTGCCGGAGGAAGCGCTACTTTAGAAGCTGTTGCAACATCCACCACAGGAGCACCTTGGGCTCCCACCTCCATTGGTGTTTTCTGCACATCTGCTACCAGGGTGGGAGGATGCACCGGTTGCAAAATGTCTTCCACGACGGGCGCGGTAGGCTCTTCGAGGGGGGGCGCGACAAGCTCTTGAAGGGGTGGTGCAACAGGCTCTTCGACGGGGTTCGTGGCAAGCTCTTCAATGGGGCTCGTGGCAAGCTCAATGCATGGAGACTGAACGGGTGCAGTGCCTTTGACTGCTATGACTTCCAGAACGTCCTCCTCTTCCATGCTGTAGACGTGTGAGTCTTCAACCGTGTTGCCAAGATCCTCGGCATAGGGTGCGTCGCCGACCACATCATCCTCAGCAAGCTTAAGGGACTTCTCAATGTGTACCGCTGACTGGGTTTCTGTGACAGTGTAGTCGACTACGACCCCAACAACTGAAGATGGAGCCACAGGAAGTTGCAAAGTTGTCAGCACTGGAGGCGCCTCACTGGCAGTGATGTCCGTTACTTCTTTCTGGCTCACGTTCGGTACCGCACGCCCGAGTCTCCAGTCTGGCGCAGGCTCAGTGCCCTGTCTTGCCACTTTTGACTTCCGCAAAAGGGTTCGCTCTGTTCGCATTGGAGGCACAAAGAGCAGCAGGTCGTCTTCAGAGGATAGTGTCAGTTCAGCTCGGGTTGCCAACTACCTGTGAGCACGCTTTCGTGATTCCACATTCTTGCCCGCATCCTCATTCTCAAGCGCGGACTTCGACCCAGTGGGGCTTCCACCCAATGCACGCTCCGTCTAAGTCATGAAATTCGCGAACATGGAGCGGAGGTCCTCGATTGCAGTGGACTGCTTTGACGCCGTGCGGTTGAATTCCTTCAGGGTTTTGTCGACGTCCTTCTTCCAACTCGCCATGGTCGACACAGTCACGAATTCACCTGCTCCTGCGCTCTATTGAACACGGAACAGGAGCAACAACAATGGAAATCAGGGAACTGCCACACTATGGGTGTCATCTTTCTCCATGTCTACCTTCTTGAGGAATTGAAACCCACTGCAATTCTCACCTACACATGCAGAACGACTCTTTCCAATTTCACCTTATCTCGTATGGACTCCAACGTCACTCATTCATGACTTGGACGTGACTGCATCCGGACTGCAGGACTCACGTGGCACTGAAGTACGACTTCAATGTGACTCTATACAGACTTCATCACTAATGCGGCACTGAAGTTCGACTTCAAGATGACTACGATGTGAGAATCAGTATACTAAATGGACAAAATGATGTCATTCCATTCGGCTTTACTTGACAAATATACTAGCCTCGCTAGGACAATTGTCCAATGCACATGACGCTGCACTGACTTGGAAACGTCAGCACCAGACACTCACAGTCAGCACACAAAACTTGGGCACGACCCTCCCAAAGCTACTAATTACAAGCCAGAACATTCCCCTAATCAAACAAAGAAGAGACCCACAACCATCCGGGAGCAGAACCAATTACAATAGGACAATGACGCGTAAATGGTTAGATACAAGTGATCGTGAATTGCACAGACCGCTCATGTTCACGACCACCTTCCTTTGCACTTACCAACCCCGCTGCTGCATGCACTGGGTTGCTGTCGCTGCCCCCCGCAATGTCATCTGCTTCTTCCGCAGTGCTCCATATGTGCTCTGTCTGCATCCAAAAGCACTCAACATACACAACGGCATAGTGAATTGTCAAATGAAAGGACGACCATATTCTGCGCATTCAAGATAACAAATCAGGTCTGCCATTGAATGAAAGGGACATTGTTCCCAACTGCTTGGTTGTCCGACTACAATTTCACTTCGGGTCCACTACAGAAGTACTGCCTCAGAAGTTTTCAACTACAGGACTACTTGCTGATGACTATGTCGCAACTACAACCGTCACAAATTCACAAAACAATAGGCCTCGAAACAAAGGAGAGATAAAACAAGAAACACATTCCCTACGGTCGCTAGAGAAAATGCACACACACATTCTGTAAATTTCTCTAAGAGTATGCAAGTGCTTACCCGCTCCGCTTCCTTGCTAGCTCTTCCTTTCCTTCCCACTGTCTGGTAATTCGCTACGCACTTTCGAGCTTTAGCCATCTTTAGAGACTTCTTTTTTTGTGCGTCTGTCTGCCAATACTCCTTCAGACGCTTCCATTGCTCTCCATTGACACGAATCGGGCAACCTTCGTTGCCTTTTAGCCATTTTGATTTCAGACGAGAGCGCTCAGACTTCATGAACCTTGTGATGATGGTCCGAAATGCAATCGTGCTCAGTGGATTCCGCACGTACTCGAACTCATTGTCTAGCGCATCTCGTAGCTTTTGTACAGCGATTGGCTTTTGCTTGCTCCACTCCACTACGTTGAGGTCTAGTATTTTTGGAACCAAGTTCCGAACTGCCTCGTCCCATGCATTCTTTCCCTCCGAGGTGCAATCAATGTCGCCATTGTCGAGGACTTCTATGCGAGCAGCTTTTTTCACAGCACCGGAGCACTTTCCCTTGTGCCCATACGTCTCCTCCGTTGCACCAGAACCAGACCATTCAGGAACGTAGGAGGGAGGGCCCTTCGACCAACAGGCTACTCCCTGAGAAGATTCAGAGGGCATGTAGTGTCCTGGAACCCATGTCAGAGTCTTCGGCGGGTAGCCTCCCACTTCCGGAAGTCGATCTTGCATAACAAATGTTGGTGTTTTTTTTTTGTTCAAAGATTTCCTGTCCATGGTGGTCCCCCGTCGCCTCTTGCGCTTCAGTTGGGGAATGGGCTCCTCTTCCTCTTTGGACATGTTGTCGTCGGTGGAGTCAAAGAGAGCATCCTCTTCATTCTCTGCACACGAAGGAAGTTGGGTTCAAGGTTTTAGCAAAGTTTAAGGCTTCTACTTCTACAAAATCAGCATTGGAGTTTGTTGTGTCCCGATGCCCAATTGCAAACTGGACATACCCTTGCAAACATGCATAACCGGAAGTTCGTGACGCAACCGACAAAAAACCGCAAAAGTAGACGACTATACTGAGGACAGTTCAAGGAACCCTAAATTGAATGCAGAGGAGCGAGACGCCAAATTACCTTGCGCAACTGCCTCCGAGGTGGCCTACTGCTGCACATGGGTACAAGGTATAGCTAAATTGAGCATACCTGCTACAATGGACTCCTCATTGGACTCCGTTGCCTCGGAGGATGAATCCGTGTTGGCGCTCATGTCGTTTGCAAAGCGCACACGCTTCCGCGATACTCCACTACTGCGCTGCTTCGTCCTTCCCTGTCCTCCAAGGCCCCGCCGAGATCGCCTAAGCTTCCTAGGTGGACGTGCCTCTCCTTCAGTTTCTTGTACTCCCTTCTTCTTACCAGCATTGATGTCTCTGTGCGACACACAAGAACGGGAAAGCTTTCAAAGCCTAAACCGAACGCAAAGAAGGTAGGCGCATTGACAGCAAGGCGGCGCAGTTCAGGTTTCAGAAACCGCGGTCCTCCTCCGGGGGTGTGAGCAAAAAACAAGAAAATAACAAGCTAGGGTTGTGGGAGAAAGTGACAAAGTCCAGGGTTGAAAGGAGAACAGGAAGTAGGGTCCACGTAGCCATGTCCCGCTTCTGGACGAAACCCTCACCGACGAGAACTGAAGTAAATGCACTTCAACTTCCACAGAACTAGAGAATGACTTCAACGAAGTGGCCAGGCAGTGACAAGTCACATAATGTGGCTTCAGAAAGACTGCGGCACGACTACAGAATAACTACCTTTTGATGTAGTGGCGGGAAAGCATACACTGCATATAGAAACCCTAGTGCGCCGCCTTTTTACTGGACGACAGTGACAGCAAAGTTATGCTGAAGTGTGAACGGTGTACTACACGGCAAGTCCACGAAGTTCCAAACTCGACAACGTCCTACACAGGAACTGCTTGGAGCATTTCCTAGCCATACACATCGCTTGTCTTAGTCTTGCAGAATGCTGCAACGCCCATGTACTAATCGTATAATCAACTTGAATATGACAATAGTTTAAGGTGTTAGTGGACTTACATTTCAGCCCTAACTGCGAGGGCTGGCTGTAGTAACGCTTGAACTTCTTTCACGTTCTGGTCTCGCCACAATTCGTACTGGCCCTTCTCCTGCGGCGGACTCTCCATTGACACTTCCGGCTTGTTAGTTGTGAACTTCGTAGCGTCTACTGCACTTCACGGGCCACAGAAGTTGCACGACGGAGCTTTAGAGGAGAAGCAGGTGCATGCGGTGCCCTGCCTTACTACAGCGCAACTACGACAAAGTGGAAGTTGCGCGCGCTGCCGTGCTTCTTTAGTTGTTCTCCACTGAAGCAACAACTGCCTCAATTGCACGTCTTGAAGTCAGGTTACTCTTTCTAATCTTGTGCTTTATGAAGAAAGGCGTGTTCATGATTAGGGAGGCCAATTTTGGCGGCTGAACTTTAATATCCAATCGCAGTAATTATGGTGGTCTTTAAAAGTTAATCAATATATGGATGGGCTTCAATATAACTTAAAAAACCCTCATTTCATGCTCATTTTTTAGTTAGAGTCGGCTGAGGATGTATAATTGCCTCGGGTTCCTCAGTAATTCAGTGTAGGACCTAGGTTTTGTAAGGCAATGTAAGTTCCTAGAAGCAAGGAAGAAGTTTGAGATGTGATGTGCCTTACCCTTCATTGTTCAACTTTACGAGAAGGGAGGAGGGGGCTTTGAAATTTCGAGCTAATATGTATGTTTGCATGTTGAAGGGGGGAGGGGGACTTGCAGTGGGAGGTAGTCGTGTGCACTAGCGTGGTCGTGACTACTGAAAGTCACGTGAAAGTCACGGGTGAGTATAGTGACTTAGAAGTGACTCGGAGAAGTCATTTTCAAGTCGTGGAGAAGTCGTCACAACAAACCCGTCCTGGTTTGACCATAAATCATGTCCATAGAGAGCGCACTGACATGTACGTCGTATGAATGCAGTACAAGAGGCTCATCTTCTTTCAAAGATCTTGAGTTTGCGATGCTACCGGCTAGACTGCCCCTCTCAAACAGACGTAGGCAACAACTCCGAGATGATCGACTGTGGTCCAGGGAGGTGCAACGGGCTTCACTACACAACATCACCAGACTACATTGTCCATGCACAAAATGTCAGGGACGCAAGAGACTACTCATACGAAACGTTAGGGACCATCTGATCCGCTACGAACACGATATTCGTTATTTTGGGAGAATTCCATGATTTTGGGAGTATGTAGTTTAGCACGGTTCGAGCTGATTTGCACCACAGATTGGAAAACTGGAATTTTCGAATGGCCATAACTTACTCAAATTTTGTCCAAACTAGGCATATGAGGTGTTTTTTTACATCTACGGAATCTGTAGATGTCAAAAAACACCTCATATGCCCAGTTTGGACAAAATTTGAGTAAGTTATGACCATTCAAAAATTCCAGTTTCTCAATCTGTGATTCAAATCAGTGCTAACCAACTTAAATTGGAAGATAGGAAAACTCCCAAAATAATGAATATCGTGTTTACGGCAGGGATCCAGCATCGCGTCGGTGGACCGGAGAAGGCAGCCTCGACTCTTCTGACGAAGAGTGGGAAGAGGACTTTTGGAAAGACTCTGAAAACACCGCACCCGAATTGGATGCGACAGTGGATGTGCGCGGCATGGTGGACCAGGCAGCAGTGGCTATGGATGAGCCCCCCTTTGTAGAGGAGCGCTTCCAGGAGGAGGTGTTGGAAGCCTTTGCAATGGCTGACTCCATCCATGAAGAATCCTGGGAAGCGGGTCTTGAGGATGGTGGAGAAAGTCAGGAGTGCCGTGACGAGCAAGGTCCGGGAGAGGAGGACGCGGCAACCTTTGACCGAAGTGCATTCCAGGAGTCCATGCACGTTCTTTATGATGGTGCACGTTCCAGTACACTGGCAGCAACAGTGTTGCTAATGAACCTCTGTACAGTTCACGGAGTTAGCAATACTTGTGCCAATGAACTCTTTGGCATTCTGAGTAAGCACGTGCTCCTAGAGAATAATGTGTTACCTTAGACTTACCATGCAGCGAAGACCTTGACCTCAAAATTGGGTTTGTCATACAATACAATCCATGCCTGTGAGAGAGGGTGCGTCTTCTTCCGCGGGGAACATGCAGAGGCAATACGTTGTTCTAAGTGTGGTGGAAGGAGATTCAAAGACAAAAGTCGGAAGGCCTTCCCCGTGAAGGTTCTCCGACACTTTCCTATAATTCCACGTCTACAACGGATGTTCAGGAGCCCCGCTCTAGCGAAGCTCATGGTGTAGCATCATGAAAACCGCAGCAACCAGGAGGGAGGTGACGGCCTAGTACGGCATCCCTGTGACTCAAAGGCCTGGCGACACTTCCATGAGAGCGTGGACCCTAGTTTTGGTACAGATCCCCGAAATGTTCATTTTGCTTTGGCCGCAGATGGGGTGAACCCGTTCAAACAGAACTGGTCGTCGTGGTCAACATGGCCAGTGCTTTTATTGAATTACAATGTCCCTCCTTGGCTTTGCACAAAGAAATTTTTTCTGCTCTTAGCACTTCTAATTCCCGGAAGGGAGTTTGTCACGTCGGAAGTATTTGATGTTTACCTAGAACCTTTGGTGGAAGAGTTGCTTCAGCTGTGGTCGGGAGTAACTACATACGATGTCACAAAGGATGCTGGGAGCCAATCTTTCCAACTCCGCGCGATGTTACTGTGGACAATCCACGACTTCCCAGGGTACGGGACAATCGGAGGATTCTCTCATCAAGGCTACGCAGTGTGCCCATGGTGCGGCATGAACCTTGGCGCTGAGCATTCGGTGGAATTGGGCAAGCAAATCTACTGTGGGACACGTTGGTGGTTACCCGAGCAGCATCCATTTAGGTCAGAGGAAATGCAAGATCACTTCAATGGCGCGAGGGAAACAAGGGCAAAACCAACAGCAGTGACAGTGGAGGAGCAATTGGCACATGCAGCTGAATTTGAGGCTTGGAAAGCGAATGGAAGTAGAGAGGGTGCTGCGGGAGACCCCTCAAAAGTGCATGGCGTCAAGCGCGTGAGCATTCTCTTTAGGTTGCCATATTGGAAGGTCAGTATTCTGCTTTACTTTTGCGTTTGGTCAGTTGTGACTTTGGTATGACTTTTGAGTCACTAGGTTGCGACAGAAGGCCCACTTTGTAGTAGCGGGGAAGTAGCGCAGAAGTAGAATTCACCTGTCTTTCCTTTAGGCCTACCGCTCCTGAATAAGTTACTGCATCTCCATGCTAGGGTTGTCAGAAAAGTAGGTGGGGAGGGATGGATCAGTCCTGTGGTCAATTTTTGCATCAAGTCAAGTGATTGGGGAGCCATTTGCAACAGTAGTGATTGACCGCCAGAGTTTGTTAGAGAGCGGTAGTCTGGGGTTTTCAAGTCGGTTTGTGAATGGTGAGTACATGTATGTTGATTGTATGACCTTGTATGCAGGATCTTCTGATACGGAACACGTTGGACGTCATGCATTGTGAGATGAATTTGGCAAAGAACTTCTTGAAGACCATAACCGGCAAGAAGGACACAGTGAAGGTGAGAAGGGACTTGCAGAGGCGGAATGTGAGGAGGCACCTGTGGTTGACCCCGAACCCGAAGAAGCCCACGAAGATGGTGAAGCCTAGAGCCTCATACGTGCTGACAGATGCAGAATTTGAGAAGTTTGCGACGTGCATCGAGAAATTGAGGATGCCGAGCGGGTATTCATCGGACCTTGGGAAATGCATTCGGAAGAAAAATTTGGGGGGCTTGAAATCACATGATTACCACGTGTTCATGCAGCAAGTGATGCCTCTAGCGCTTCGCGGCTTAATGAAGCCTGGGCCTCGTATGGCAGTGATGCAGATGTGCAAGGTATTTCGACGTTTGTGCACAAAGGTCTACAATCCCGATTCTTTTGCCTCACTCGAAGCTGATGTTGCAGAGAGCATGGCATTGCTAGAAATTGAATTCCCACCGTCATTCTTTGACATAATGACGCATTTGCCGTACCATCTCGCTAAGGAAGTAGACCTGTGCGGACCAGTCAGTGCCAGATGGATGTATCCCGTGGAGCGTTATATGAAAGTGCTGAAGAACCACGTCCGCAATTTGGCCCGGCCAGAGGCATGCATGGCAGAGGGATACTTGAAAGACGAATGCATCGGATTTTTGACAGAGTATTTCCAGAGATTTGAGCACACTGAGAGACGCGTGTGGGATGAAGATGAAGAATTTGGGGATGCCGAGGAGGTCTTGCAAGGTGGTGGAAAGGAATTTATCATGACTCCTGCAATACGAGACCTAGCACACCAGTATGTGCTAATGAATGCAAGCATAATGGAAGTTTTTTACGCGTGAGTGTCCCCTTGGTCCCTTTCAGTCTTTGGAAATTCTTGTATTTGCAATGAGGCACTTTGAGTTTGTGCAGGACGTATGATGAAGGCGTTGTCCTTAATTATCGTAGTCCAGAAAGTGCAATAGAAAATTATAATATTAGAGGACGTGCAGTTGTAAATGAGTCACGCAGGAGTGACATTAATGTCACCCGAAAGGTCATAGTAACCGTGAAGTCGATCAGAGGACTTGATGAAGTCACCGTCAAGTCAGAGGACGCTGCCCATGTCTACCAACGTTTTCTAATGCATGTCTATGGCAAATGAGCACGCTATTTGGCTTCTTTGTGTGTCTTAG
Source organism: Rhytidiadelphus loreus (assembly GCA_947034895.1). Classification (NCBI taxonomy): domain Eukaryota; kingdom Viridiplantae; phylum Streptophyta; class Bryopsida; order Hypnales; family Hylocomiaceae; genus Rhytidiadelphus; species Rhytidiadelphus loreus. Next base: position 45,226,080 of record OX344761.1, on the reverse strand, counting down.
GCAATAATAGAAGTGGTTGGGTGTAATGGTAGGCAATGGAGGGCTGAACAGAATGTAGCTGCCAACATTCCAGCATTAGCAGAGTGGATGGCTACTGCTGTCCAGAATGCCAACTTGGATATGCGAAATCCCGAGGACCGGGACCGATTGCTCCTAAGCGTGAAGCCATCGCAGAGAGCCACGAGGTACTCTCGTATCATGGCATTTGGAAATCATTTTCGAGTGGATGATGCAAGTAGCACAGAGTTGAGGAGCTACAACAACGGAGTAGCGTCGGTATTCGAAACACCAGCACAAAATGATGAGCAATTGTCTGTGAACTACATTGGTGTGCTCAAAGATATTTTGTTGTTGGATTATGGAGGGCTGAATACGCAAATCATTCTATTGCGATGCGAGTGGGTGAAGCCGCAAGATAGTCGGGGGAATGCAACATACATGCGAGATGACGCCGATTTCTTGGTTGTGAACTTCCAGCATAAATTAGCTCGCATGGCAGACCCCTTTGTTTTTCCCAGTCAAGCGACACAAGTGTTTTTCTCAAAGGTTGTAGACAAACCTGGATGGAAAGTTGTGCTATGGAAAGAAGCCCGAGCGAGGCGGGAGGTTGTAGATAAAACAGACATCTTCATTAGTACTAGCGTAGAGAGTGCCGGCATGATTGCTCCTCATAGCTTGCCAAGTCCCCCACAGGCTGCCAATCTTGTTGGAGCCATAGAATTGTCTGAGGAAGACAATTTGATAGCGCAAGATCGTTACTAGTCGTGGCGAAGATGTGGTTCAGTCGTGTCATTGTGGCCTGTGACTATACACATAGATAGAGGAGTCCCTCGACAGTCATGATGCCGTTAGCGGAAAGACTACTATCTCACAGAGCTGACTACATGGTGTGCTCCTTTCTTTTAACAAATTTGAATGGAAAAGAAACATCCCATTCTACAGTCACTGTGCCATGTCAGTCATGAGAGTGGATGCCCATCTACAATCATCTCAAAAAGGCACCCGATGTGAACTATGCCTTCTTCTATAAACGTCCGAGTCATCAAATTGTTGTCACATATTATGTAAGGAGGACTACCCGCAATGTTCATGTGGCATGAAAATTCATACCGAAGTCTTCAATGAGTCCCAAAATGGCCATGCTGAAGTTGCATGGCAATGAACCCTACAACCATAATACAACCTGCCTTCACTCAGAAATGACTATCTTCTCTTTGTACTACGGGCACCCAACTCCGTCATCCTCAACCATTGAAAACCATTTCCCCAAAACTTGTCAAAGGTCCATGTAGGAACTGCCAGTGACCTTTTAGTCGCCTCCTGTGACGAATGAGTCATTACAGAGTAATATACAAGTAGTGTTTGAGTTGCAAACTGTGACTGACTGACTACAACATTTCCAAGCCTAAACCGAACGGACCATCATCGTACCGAAGCTAAACCGCTTCTTTTTCATCCACTGTGCATCTCGTAGTCGCGACCGCAACTACACTGCGACTGGACGAACGTAAAAGAAAATAGCAGCGTGCAATTACAGAGGGAGGAGTCATTTCACAGTCGGCGTGAAATGGGGGTAAATGACTACGAAGTCATTTATATGGCCATTTTCTTGTAGTGCAAATGGTCCAATTCCCTCTAATGCTTCATTTGGAGCAAGGACAAGGCGGTGGTGACCGTTATAGTCAAGGAGGGTCTTTTGCCACCAAGATTTCAAGCACCAACTTTAAAGAAAGAGATTGGAAGACCAACAATGATTTTAAAAAGTGAATTCTAGTGATATGGTGGTTAGTCAAGTTGGATTTTCAATAAGACTAGTTTCATGTCAAATGGACCTACGATGAGGCTTTGGTGAACATTTTAGTGACAGAGGTCTACTCCCTTCTTGATATAGAGCAGTGATTTTGAAGAAGAAGATCAGGAGGATCAAAAGGAGTTTGAATTTCATTTTTTGTGTTTAGATTTTTTGTGAAGTCAAAATTCTAACAAGTCTAAACTCACATCAATTGGACACACTATGAGGCGGTAGTGGACATTTTAGCAAGGAAGGTCACATGGGTTTGGTACTCTCTTTCTCCTCAAATCTCTTGATATTATGAATGGTGAATCTTGGCCATTGGTTAACAATTAGGAAGGATAGGAAGATGTTTACTACCATGGCCATTGAGTGTTGAGAATTTGATGCATGTTTAGGGTTCTCACTTAAACACTCATGGTAGTTCATTGTTTAGATACATGAATTGAGAATTTAATGACACATTGAAATTATCAAGGTGGCAATCATTTGAAGTGGCCTCCTTGAGCTAGTCAAACATAGATTGTATCATGATGGCTTTTTAAACCATGTGGAAAAAGGGGGTTGAAGATCAACCTCAAATTATTACAAAAGTTACAATTTCCAAACCACATATCAAGATCATCAAATCATAGCTGGCAGCCTTTATATTTGATTCCAACAATGATGCATTGTCAACAAAAGCAAAGGAATATTTTATAGTTATGTTAGTTAACTATTATTTTGGGATTCAAGAAGAATGCGCTTTTGCATTTAGATGTTTTGAGATGTTTGTAAGTGTATGTTGTTGCGTTTCTATATAATGCACTTGCATTTTTTTTCAAGTTATTTTGGTTCAAATGTATTTCATGTGAAAAGTTGGGTATCACAAGTTTATAGATTAATGTTTCAACAAAAGCAAGTCTCAATATAAAGAAATGTCTCAATTTATAACCTTTTGGTCTATTATATTTCTATGTTTATAATGAAATAAAAAAATTTAAATGTTAATTGCAGGTTCTTGCTATTTTTTTAGTATTGGCGAAATATATAAAATTGCATTCTAACATTTCTAAGTCTCAATTTACTAGAACACTAATTTTATTCTAAATATAGAAGGTATTAAAATGAGACCCCAATTTGTCTCATTTTAATGAATAAGTCCTTAGATCAATCAATGTTGCACAATAGTTGAAAGTTAGAAAGCTAAATGAAAATGAGACATTTCTTAAAGCAATAGTGATATATTGAAACTTGTAATCAAATTAATATACTCATATCTTTAATAATGATAATCATGTGGTTATAGGAATAGTGATTTGGAAATATGAAAATGAAAAGGCCAACAAATATGAGATATGCAATATAATCAATAGTAATTTTGATTCATCATGTTGGAGAATAATAGTGTGTTTTCTTATAGTGATTTATCCTATTATTGTGTGTAATACTAATTTACCAAAGTCACACTATTATCCATTCAAGTAAGCAAAGAGATTATTACATGGCATTTGTTTCTACAAAAAATCATTGCTACTATTATAGTAACTAACTTTATAGTTGATACTAGTTTGAGGCCTGACACGTAGTGTATATTCATTAAAGTACATTTAGTATTAGAAGGTAGTAGCATTCTAAAGTTGTCAAATAGGATTTCCTATCATATTTCAATCATTAAAGATCATATACAAAATTGAACAAAAGATTAATACTATTGGTCCTACAATCCTAGAAAATAGAAGATCATATAGAGTTTTTTTTTAGTCAAAGCAACCTCTTTCTAGAGCTTCTTCCGTTCCTAATCATCTATAAATTCTTTTTTACGACAAACATTAATTTCCTTGTTCTATTTGTAAACTCATGAAAAAAGTAAAATTGAGTTGAAGCACAACAAAATACTTCTACCAAATCATTAGCCTTGACATTACCAAAAACAACAATAGGGCAGCCATCGATCCTTTCAAGACAAATGTCTCGTCTATGCCTAGCAAGCCAAAATTCAAGGAGCCTATTCAAAGAAAAGATCTTGATCCACAAGCAAATTTTATGACAAAATTTGATATATGGATCTAGATAATAATGGAATCAGTAGTTAAGTCTCACCAATTTCATTGTACTTAATTAGTTAACCTAAATTGTGAAGAATAGAAAATACATTTATAATCATCAAGAGAGGATCTACATGCAACCACTTTCTATTGCAAAGACCTAACAACTAGAACACACTACTATATAACTCCATGACTCTAAATGTCCAAATTGGGTTTTTTTGCAACATAGCCATTTGGAGTAGCTCACTATAAATGAAAGCTTTATTTATTTTTCCTTGAATTTTTCACTTGTACATGAGGTGTAGCTTTCCAACACAACATTTTTCATAATTTTGACTACATGGTTGAAAAATTATTGTATGATATGTAGTTTTCATTGCGTGGTGAGCAATCAAGGTAGATTGAAAAATGTCTTTAAAAATGTCTTTTTTAATAAATAAAAATTTGAAATTGATTTTGTAGATTTGTATGTGGAAAGCTTTGAATCATTCAATTTTGAGTATTGAGATGAAAGTTATGAGAAGTTTTAATATGAGGATAATTTGTAGGTAGTTATGGAATTTTTACTTTAAGATAAACTTTGAAGTCTTTTATTGAACTCAATTTTCAATACTTTTGGAAAAAAATAAAAATATTAGGTGTAGGTTGTTTATTACTACCTCCGTTCCAAAATGATCTTCTTGTTGGACAAAATGTTCCAGATTAAGGCTAAAAATTAACATTTAAAAAATAAATTTTGTGCTATAAAATAATAGAGTTTGGTTCACTCCTAGCATTCTAGAAACTTTCAGAGTTTGAGAGCCTTTTTCAAAGTGTAGTTTTGAAATATCAAAAAGTAGATTTTAGGGGGCATTTTCAAGGAGCACCACTAGCCAATTAATAGTTGAGTGTGAAGTCATCATTTTGTAGGCATTTAGTATATGCCCAAGACAACATGTGGCCCTTTGTTTTGCCTCGCCAAATTTCATCCCCTTCAATCAGGCAATATTCAAAGAGATGCAAAAATAAAAATGAACTATGTTGATTGACCCCTTCAGTCATTTCATTTGTCTTTTGATTGATGATTGCATGGATGGAAGGAGAACTACTACTTGGAATTGTTTTGTTGGTCTCAAATAGTAATCAAAGACCAAATTTAATCAATTGACAATGTCACAAAGTACAATAAGAAGATCATTTGGGAACAAAAAACTAAGGCCAACAAGATCATTTTGGAGTGGAAGGAATACAATGTTACAACCATTGGGATTGACATTTTTCAATTTCAGAACTAAATTTTCAACAATTTAGTATTTTGAACCATTCATTACTTCTTTCTATTTACTTTTTTTTCCTATATGTTGTACAATTCCAAATGATCTAAATTTTTTCAAATATCTTACCAACTTGCCTTGAAAAATGAATTCAAATAAGCACTATCATTTTGGACATTTCTTTACACAAATTTCTTTATACAAATGTAACCTTGTGAAATGCAATTGCCCAAAATTTCATAGAGCCAAATAAAGGATTTTTTTTCACTTCAAATGCTTATATCTTGCAATCTACATGGAGGAAATTTCTGAAATTTTTTCCACATGTTTTCAAACTAGCGTATTACAAGATCCTATGATTACATGTTCCAGAAACTTATTTTTTCTAAAATTTGGTACTTGGTACTAGAAATGGCAAATTGGGAGAGTTTTGGGTGAAAACATACTCCAAAACATTTAGGGGATAAACATCAAGGCAACAATTAACTCACACCTTTGAAATTGGGACAAACATCTACATGAGCAAGTGCAAAGCAACAATCAATTATTGCAATACTGCCCAATAATCTTCACGAAATGAATTGAGATCTTGTGCAGTGAAGAGAAATCCACCTGGAAAAATACCTAGGGGCATAATATCAAAAACTTTATCTACAGGAATATGCAAGGAAGGGCCGTCATAGTGCACATTGGCCTCCAAAGTAATCATTTGCATCAATCTTGGGTTATACGTAGAACCAACTGATGGTGACCTAGGAACATCCTCCCACCGTTGAATAAGAATGTCCTTGGTAGTATTGTTGATAGTCACAATTAGGACTATGTGGGTTTGTCCACCACTTTGGGTGAGCCAAAAACGAGCATCACTTTGCAAGCCATGTAGTGACCCTGACAAACCCACTTCAATCACCACACTTGGCCAATCACTCTGAAGTGTTCGAGTCTTGGGCTTGTAGGATGCATCTGCCGTCTTCGATCTACTTGACGAGGCCAATCCAAATGTAGATGATCCTAGGTTTATAAGCTGGTGTCGATGGATTGCTTGATCATCCACTTTCTCTTGAAGAATACTACCAAACATTCCTGTTGCAACTGCATGTGGTACACCAGCCATGAGCTTCACAATGAGAAGCTCAACTCCACTATCATAGAAAACTGTCATGTGGGGTAGCCCTCGGTGATCCTCCAAATGCCTGTCAATCTGATCAGCAATTGCTTGCTTGACATGTTGGAATGCCAAGTATTGAGGAACATCTTTCCCTTCTATCAAATCCTTTGAGTCCCTAGAACATTTCGCCTTGAAATTCCTCAAGTTTGTGAATAAGTACGGGCTAGTGATACCATATGCGAACAACAATTCATCCAAGCCTTCATCTTGTACACGATGTGCCCCTCCAAAGTCAGTCATCCTGAATTGCCGCACTAGGTCAATCAATTGACCGGACAAAGAGCTTGTACATACGTTTCAGCAAAATAATCTTCAAGGACCGTGTTCACGGCATCAATTCAAAGAACCAGAAAGATTAAAACTTACGTTGGGGGCTAGTCACGGCGACGTTGCTCCTATGCTCCTGATGTAGGTAGGCCCTAGTTATGGTGGAATAGAACAACCAAGTGCCAAAGCCGCAATTTGGTGTCGACTGCAAATTCAAGAAAGCAACAGTAAAATCAATCAATCTTTACAACTAGGGAGACATGCAACAACATTTGCTAGAGGAATTTGGAACCAAAAGCTACAAAGAAGTTCCTGCAGTGTGACAAATACCGGTGCAAACAACAGCAAACGAGACAATACCAGCCACTGATACACTTGACAGGACCTAAGTACTTTGGAAATACAGGCTCAGCTGCAGCCAAATACACGTTAAATGTTCAGCAATTCCTGATTGAAAACACCATTATTTCTAAATCTCTTCATGAACAAAGCCTCGATCTGAATACACTGCAACACTGCAACTAGCATATAACACTCTTGTTGTCAGCACAGAATTTATCAAAGTCATACCCTGGATTTTCTCCCTGGTAGAACCTATCTGAATTCAGAGGCGTTGCTCCCCACAGTTGAACCAACTGAAGCCAGTTTCCCTAGGTCCTACATGCAAGGCTTTGCCTGACTCTTCTGAGTGAGAGCAATTTGACCTCAAAAGGTTTGGCTCTTATACTCAAAGATCAATCCACAGCTCTCCACAACTCCCCCAAATCCCTCCTACGTATGTCAAAGCGGCGCAAAGAGTATCCTCTCCCTTACTAACCAGCAACCACGTGCAAAAGATACCAGCCAGACCTTGAACAGTGAACTCAACCATTGATAACGAGAATGAAAGTCCATAAGTTCAACGATGCACAGAAATAACAAATGACAACGAGACCAAAACTGCTGTATTACCTTCTGGCGAAGATCTTTGCCTGCTCTTTTTACAGCAAACAACCAACCCAATCGAGCTTGATTTCGTTGATCTATTTCAGTATTGCGTCTCTGCAAGAAGAATCACCTGAACGCTGCGATTGCGATGAAAGAAGCTGTATAAGCCTGCAACCCAAAAACAAAAGCCGGTGTCAAAGAAACTCAAAAAGATACACAATAAAATACAGATTTGCACCATAAACAAGTATGACATCCTTCAAAATGAGACCTACTTACAACACTATTCTCCTAATGCAAGACCATCTTTTGAATAAAGAATTTAAGCAAAAACTCTTAAAAGAAAACCCCAAGTGTACTTGAGGTGTGCATGAGGTGTGCTTGAAGTCTAGCTCAAGCACACCTCAAGCTCACTTTTAAAAATAAATTGAGTAAAGAATTTCAACAAACTTTTTTCAATTGTTATCTAAATTCATTGCAATGACAATAGTAAAAGTGTGCTTAAGGTTTGCTTGAACTAGGCCTCGCTCATATTTTTTAAATTTTGAATCAAAATTTTCAACAAACTATTCTAAAAAAAATCCCGAGTGTGCTTGATGTGTGCTTCAAAGGTGCTTGAGCTAGGCCTCAAGCACACCTCAAGCACACTTTTACTATTGTCATTGCAATGAATTTAGATAACAATTGAAAAAAGTTTGTTGAAATTCTTCACTCAATTTATTTTTAAAAGTGAGCTTGAGGTGTACTTGAGCTAGACTTCAAGCACACCTCATGCACACCTCAAGTACACTTGGGGTTTCTTTTAACCCTAGACCGCCCATAGCCGTTTTGGGTAAAAAAACATCATTAGAGGAGATTTCAGGCTCTTGGAGGGCCGTTTCAAGCACCTCCCGGCACTGGTTCCCAGCAATCCCTGCGAACGCCAGCGCTGCCACGTCACCATTTTAAAATTAAAAAAAAAAAAAAAAAATTTACTTCTCAAAATGCAAAAAGAAATCGAAAAAAAATTTAATTAAATTTTTTTTTTTCAAAAAATGACGTGGCAATCTCCTATCCACGTCACTGCGCTGCGGGAGCGCAGTTCCCGCATTGGGAACGAGCTGGGAACTTGCAGCCCTCCAGCAGTGTGAAATCTCCTCTAGGGCCTAGCTTTTGAAGTGCTATAAATCTAAACGTGACTAAGTAATAAAGATCTTAACCGTACAATCAAGTATTACACATGTTGTAGATGTCATGGATCAAATTTGAAGTCATTTGACCGTGTAGATTGCAAGATTATAATGTTTTAAGGTTGAAAAAGAATGCTGAAATTTTCCTAAAAACACATTTAGAGGCCAAATTTGATTTCTAAACCTAATGAAATGAAAAAACTTTAAACTACAAAGTGATTCAAAACCAGGATACAAACACATTGGTGAAAAAAAATATCATTCAATTGACTCAATGTGTTTGCAAAATGGCTTGCAAATGTCAAAAATAGGCAAGAAAAGTTGCAAAAAACACATCTAAGGCTGAACCTCCTTCTACTAAAATGCTTCTCAGTCATTCATAAATTCTTGTATTGATATGAAAATTTATCCACACAAACTAGACTAGAATGCGCAACTTTTACACAAAATTATATTGAAAACGGACATTTTATGAAGAAGATACAAGCCGTCGAAGTTCACTATAGTCCATAAATGGCAGGATTTTGAATTTTGAATTGCTCCCAAACATTCAAAACAACTTGGATTGACATGAAAACTTCACTACAATAACTAGAATTCAAGGGAAACACAACCCAACAAATTTTATTGAAATCAAACATTGGATGAAGGAAATACAAGCCCCCGAAGTTGCAGCCATGAAGTGCACTTTGGTGAATCAAATTGAGCCTGTGAACTTTGATTGGCTTCCAGAAAATCTTTACCTCTTGGATTGATCTGAAAATTTTATCACACAAACTAGAAGAAAAGGCGCAACTTTCCCTACAAGTTTTATTGAGTTTGGACATTGGATGCAAAAGTTACGGTACTTTGAATTTAACTTAAAACTATGTGAGGACACTTTTTGTCCTCTTGAGCGGTTTAGGGTTAAGAGTTTTTGCTTAAATTCTTTATTCAAAAGATGGTCTTGCATTAGGACAATAGCGTTGTAAGTCAAGTTGTAAGTGCATGTTAGTTAATTTTGAATAGGTACAAATTTTTATTATTACAATGTTGTGTTGGGGTATATAGTCATTCAGGCATTATGTTTAAAAGTAAATGTTAAGTTTGATTAATGTCATTGACTTCTTAAATAGAAGTCACCAACACTAATCACAATTGATATAATGGAAGAAATAAAATTGCAATTTTTGAACTACACGTGATTTTTACATGATAATGAATACAATATTGACAAACTATGTATGAAATTTGTTGTGATGGATTGAAATGTAACACTCTAAGTATAGTGATTTTATACAAACTTTCTATTAGTTAATTAAATTGCCTAATTGAATAGTACTATCCATATTTTAATCTTAGATTTTATCTCTTCCATTATTTATACACATCAGTAGTATAATTTTATTATAAAATAGAACTATAAAGAGTGGGGACATTTGGTATTGTACAATTAAATTTAGTAAGAATCAATAAAAAAAAATAGTCTTGAGATGTGAAGAAAAGAACATTCAAGAATATTCAAGAGCATTGAAGAAAATCTTCTAAATTGTAGTAGGAATAGAAAGTCTAGTAATGTGGGATGATCAAGTTTATAATTTATTTAACTATCTTGAAACCGTATTGTGATTTTTGTCATACCTTTTCAATATTGATGACTATCAATGAAATGTTATGAATCCTACAATGTGATATATCAAGTATGCAAAATGCATTTATCAATACACATTAGGGGTTTAGAGTTCAGATATTGACAATTTGAGGATGAAATGTACTAAGGTAGGAGGTCCTAAAATGGCACAGTTTCTATAATGGCACACCTTCTTAAATGTACACTATTCATACATGTTGTTTTTTCATAGCCCTTAGCAATGTATCCAAAGTGTACATTCTAGGAGGTGAGCCATTTGGGGGCCCTATGTCATTTCAATTGCAAAATTTTATAATTAATTACACAAAGCTCCAAAAAATATGAAACATTTTGGATTAGGTGGGAATTCTACTTGTCTTTTAGGAAGAATTTATTGAAAAATATTTTAAGATGTTTCACCTACCCAAAATTCAATTTTAGCCCCTTACAAAATCCATGTATGGACCTCCTACCATTTGTGTCAAAAAAATAAATTGAAAAAATTGAAAATTAGCATGCCCCAAACCCAAATCAGCATGCCAAATACCCAAATCAACATGCCAAATACCCAAATCAACATGCCAAATACCCAAATCAACATGCCAAATACCCAAATCAGCATGCCAGCATGCTCATTAAGCTTATGTCCTCCCATACTTGAAGGCTAAATGCGTTGGTGACAGCAATTGTTGATCTGGACGCTTCATTGTTGTAGAGGGTCCAGATTGCACTAGCCCTCCTGGAAACTCAAGTCTGCCTAGAGACTTGGCTTGCAGACAGCTGGGAGAAGTCCAGTTACCCCGAGCTTCAAGTTGCAGTTACCCACCCAAAGCCCAAACATCACACCACTATTCAGTATGACTATGAATGTGCAAAATGTAACTTTATTTGTACTTATTTATTTAAATTTTATTTCCCTTTATAACTTTGACGTCCATTTAGGCATAGTAAAATAACTTTTTTCAGAAAAACTTTGAACTTAGAAAAGTTTTAGGATCCATCTAAAATTCATTTGCAAAAATCCGTTTGGAATTTTGAGTCTCTGATCAAAAGTTATGAACAAAAATTAGAGAGAGTGTTTGAAAATGTCAAAAAAAATTCCTTGCTAGCCCTCTTTGAATTTCGATCATAAATTTTCATTAGAGGCTCAAAATCACAAACGGATTTTTGAAGATGAAAATTATTTTGTTTCTACAACTTTTTTTTAGTTAAAAGGTTTTTGAAAAAAAGTATTATACTATGCCAAAACCACCACCAAAGTCTGCAGATTTAAAAAACATCAAATTGTGAATGATTTAAAGTTAAAAAGAATATTCTTTTGTTTTTAGAATTTCAACTATGGTGATTAAACGTTTTTCAAATGATAAAAACTTATTTGAAACTCTTGTAAGTAAAAATGAATTAAAAAAAAAGGTGTTTTTGGTTTTGTTGACTTGGACATTGTACTATTCAATTCAACAAAAAGTTTGTGACCATTTTGTTAGCTTGTGCCAAATCAATTGAAAAGTGTAAAAACGGTCAATGTAGTGTGCTAATCAACAAAAAATTGTTCATATTTTGTTGATTTGGACATCATTTTTTAGTAGTCGGCTCATTGAGCTAGACAATTAATTTCCCTCTCATGAGATTTTAGATGCCTTTGACATTCTTTACGTACAATATTGAATTCAAGAAGGATCATAGGATAGTTTCCCTCACCAACTTGTGGTGCTGAAAAAACAATACAATTGCAACCATGCCACGATTAATTAGGAAGGCTGGTAATGAGAATTTGTTTTCACACAATCTATTGATCAACAAGAATTTTGATAAATAGAAGGCTTTGTTCAAAACAACAATGAAAAGCAATGCAACAATTTCATGTGCTTCCCCTTAAGATGTTCTTGAACCTTCTCAAAAGATTTGGAAGGACCATTTTATCTTCACAGGTTTTGAAGGATCTCATTTTAGAGTATATCAAGCTTGCTAAGGTTGGCGCATAGTTTGTGCTTGACTTTATAGAAGATGAGTGTTGTTTTTCAAGGTTAGCCTCAAGTTCTTAAAGTTTGGCCCAAACAATAACCTTTGCAAGAATCTTCCCATGGTTCATATATATATGTGGGCAGAGATTCTTTGCCCTTTAGAATTTTTCCTAGTATTTTGAGGCCATTAAGGCATAGAAAAATGGATCAAAACGTGGGCTATATATATATATATATGAAGATGCCTATTTGTAGAATTTTTAACCCCTAAAAGGACCATTGTCCCTTCAAGGGACAAATGGGATTTCAGGCAAGTACATACAGGCTGAATTTTGTCATGAATTATTGAAATGTCTTTTGAAGATAGAAAAAACTCCGGGGGATCACTTAGAGTGTCCACTACAAACCACGTGCAAACAAAACTTTGGACCCCCTATATACTTTTTGAATTTTAAATAAAACAAAATTAAAAAAATATGAATAGATTTTTCTACTTTGAGAGTTTATGTTTTGAATTATTGATATTTTATTTATTAATAATAATTAGTTAAAAAAAATTGAAGTAAAAAGATACATTGTAGAACTAAAAAATAACTTTCACATCCCTACATTATATAAGAAAAAAATGTCTAAAAAATGAAAAAAGAAGAGCTAAAAATAATTTTCTATTGAAAGCTCATTTTGAGTTGAATATTGATTCAATAGTCATCTAAATGTGTTCTCTATAATTATTTGAGTTGAAAAACATGCCATTTTAGTTCATTTTCAACATCTTCTAGAAATCATTTCATATTTTATTTGAGTTGAAAATTTTGGCAATAGAAATCTATAGTCACTATTAAACAATGGTCAAAATTTTAGTTTGAAATTATAGTTTATTAGAAACCACTTGTTTGCGCATGGATTGTTGTAGTAGAACTAAGTGCACCCCTTGAGAGAAAAATTGATTAGCTTCATGGGACTATAATTTTTTTTCCATTGGTGCTTGAGAACAAAAGTTATACCCAAATAAGCTCAAAATAAAGGAGATTGGGCAACAACAAAAATTTCAGATTTTCAATTTTTTTTCCTATAGATTATATTTTTGTCCACATGGAAAGCTTTGATTCATTCCATTTGGATTTGTTATGAAAAAGTTATAGACAATCTTGTTTTTTGGGCAATTAGAGCATCTTCTTGATTTAATAATTTTTTAAAGAATAAAAAAAAAATTGAATTTTTCTTTTTTTCCTAGACTTTCAACTCAATTACTCAAAATAAAGATTTAAAGCTCAAGACTCTGTAGTGCAAAAAAATGAATTTAAGAAGGTTCAAAGGTCAAATAATGTAGTTCTGCAATGTGCTGAAAAACTTGTTTTTTTCATTTTTAACACAATTATCTTGCAATCTATGGTGTCAAAAAAATTCTGAAATTTTTTCCACACATTTTCATACTAGTTAGGTGTAAGATCCTATGGTTAGATATGCAAAAAAAATAATTCAAATTTTTTTAGGCTTTGCTATAGAAATGACAGTTTTGAGTGTTTTTTCCCCCAAAAAACGATCTTGGTCCTTTAGGGATTAACCATGCCATAGAAAGAAGGTCACTAGGATATGGAGTTTAAACACTCAAATTATGTGGTTTGTAATGTTCTCCTCATTTTTGAAATGCAGGTGCAGAAATTTATCTTGCTAAGGAATAAAAAACTAAAGCAATTACTTAGCCAATTCTTGGAAATACAAGTGCCTATGTCCCCCCAAAGTGTAAAATATTAGAATTTTAAAAGTAATTCTTCCAAAATAATCAAACTAACTTGTGGCTCTTCTTTTGTATTCTATAGAAAAAAATTACTACGTATACTAAATTAATTCAAGAACAATTGCAAGTTGGACCCTAGGAAATATTCATGCCGTGGTTCGTAGAAATTTTGACATTGGCCTCATGAATGGTGTAGATGGAGATAAACCTTCAAAATGATTTTGGGATCTTTATTGTGGATCTAGGCACCAATGGGTTTCTTTTTAGTCTATATTTCATTCAAAAGCAATGTAAATATCTTTGAAGGAATATTAGGCAATATATTCTTCTATTTTTATTGGATGAAACCTGTTGATTTGCTACATATTTAAACGACAATATCACTCTTAATTGGATGAATGTTCACTCTTTGGGATGAATATTAATTGAAGTTTCGTAGTATGCATTTTTCATGTTTCATCCATTTACATAGATGTAAACAACTGTATAAACCAAGGCTGTAGACGGAAAAAAAGACCAGTATTCAATTCAATGCTTCAATGCCTCCAAAGTCAGGCTGCTGCAGGTCCTCTGACACCTTCGATCGTGGGGGATCGTGCGGCCGACGGCTGCCCAGCTGCTCTGAACTGTCTGTAAGTCAGTCCATATATAGACTCCATACATGCCCTTCTTCTTCACGAGATCAATTCAGGGTTTTCTCAGAGACAGGGATAGTCAGAATTTCAGTACTAGAGACGAGCATCTGGAAAGCACCAACTTCGTCAATGGACAGAACGTATTGAAGTTCAGCGATTCGCCATCGGTTTACTTGTGGAAGACGATCCAGTCCAGTCCTAGCCTGCAGAACTGTCCACGAATTGAAGCTCGATCAAGGGGGGCCGGGAGGTATAGTACGTGGAGGAGTCGATCTGTCACCAACTTCGTCGGTGGACAGATCGAACGTATTGAAGTTCAGCGATTCGGTTTACTTGTGGAAGACGATCCAGTCCAGTCCTGCAGAACTGTCCACGAATTAATTGAAGCTCGATCAAGGGGAGGTGGAAGGGTCCATCTGTCACCAACTCGATCAATTCGTCGGTGGACCAAACGTATTGAAGTTCGATTCAGCGATTCAGTTTACTAGCTTCTGGAAGACGATCCAGTCCAGTCCTGCAGAACTGTCCACGAATTGAAGCTCGATCGATCAAGGCGAGGCGGAGGAGGCGATCTGTCACGGTGGACAGAGCGTATTGAAGTTCAGCGATTTGGTGTGCTAGCTTCTGAAAGACGATCCAGCCCAATCCTGTGGAACTGTCTACGAATGGAAGCTCGATCAAGGGGAAGGGGAGGTGGAGGTGTCGATCTGTCGATCATGGGGTGGAACGTGCTTTTTTTGCTTCACCTGTTCTGTGCCATGGCTGCCGTGGCGGGGGTTCATTTGCAAGGCAATGCAACTAAGGAAGTCGTCATCCATGACCAGGCTTTTGAAGGTACTAAGATAGATTTTTCTCTTGAATGATTGAATTTGCTCGTCCTAACTCAATAACGCCAAGTTCTTTTCATGCGCAGAACTCCACGACGGGGCGCCTTTAATTTCACGACGGGCGACCTGTCCTCGAACAATTTTTTTGCTCATTTTTTCTTGAGATTGGATGTAATGTAACCGTAGGATCTTGAAGTTTGCATTGATAATGAGAAACTCAAGAAATTTCAGATCATTTGACGGCATGGTTTAGGAGGTATTGAAGTTTGAAGTTTTATTTGGGTCAATGAAAACACAGGGCAGCCCACTTTGAAGGGGCATATCTTTGTGAAAGTATTTCAAAGTAGTGCCCTTTTTGTGCTCAGTTAAAGATAAGAAAGTTGAAAATGTACACATAAAATTTCACAACATTCCAAACATTTTTCAATTCATGGTGGAGCTTGCAATGCATAGTGGTCACTGAAATGAGAGTAGTGTTTGTAAGAAGGAAAAAAAATGGGGCACTTGTCTTCTACTTGAACTCCTTGGATCTATCCTTTTCCAAGTGGGCAAGAATCACACTGGTTGGCTAACTTTTTAGTCCATGCCCAAACTAGGCCCCCTCCCCCCAAATGAGTCGTCAACTACACTACACCACTTATCTTAGAAAAATTGCCCCATTGGATTCATAATGCAGTCCATTTTCTAGAAATAATTTTTGTTTAAAAAAACACTCAAAATTTGAAAATGAGAAGCTTCTAAAAAGGAACAACAACCGAAAAATGGTCACTTGGGTCATTGGGGGTTAAAGCATCAATGATATTGGTGGCTCTCGTAGCCTATCTGCCCAATTTGTTCATTTAATCAGTGAGTAACTGAGTACACTGTTCAATCTATGTAAATTAGTGTGACATTCATTCACGTCTGCAACAATTGTTAAAAAAAAGCACCACAATGGAGCTGGCACTGGAGTAAGTAAAACAGTGTGGAAATGTTGAAATACCATTTTTGATAAAGAGTGCCACATGTCATCTTGTGAATGGTTTGAGATGACATGGACCCCTTGAGAATTTGACATGGAAATCCAATTTTGACACTCAACTACCAAATCAAACAGTAGTTCAGAGCCTTGTAATCTCTCATCTCTTCTATTAAAATGCAACAATATTTATCATAAAAGTATGCATGTCTAAGTATTGAAAGAGGAATTTGCCATACACAATTATACATTATTGTAGTATTGCAGCAGTTCATTTGTTGTATACTTTCATTATTAAATAGTAAACATTTTCGGTACTGTAACAATATTTTGTAATTAACATTGCAGTATTACATGGCAAACTACTTGGCAATATTCATTTAGCATTGATGGTATAATGCAGTATTGCAGCAATACACTATCAATGCTATAATACTATAGATATGTTCACACTTGATGTTAGGGGTGATGTTTGCAATAGGGGTAGTCACACCTTCTTCACTTTGCACTTGGAGAATGGAGAATGGAAAGGTGGTGGCTTGGGGTTGGCTTCATGTTGGTAGAATATACTTAGTTGGATATATCTTCCGCACTCCTAGTCTTCACCTCTTGAGGTGAAGATTGGGAGTGCGGAAGATATATCCAACTAAGAAGATTCCTTTGTGCTCTACACTTTTACCTTTCATTGCCGCTTTACCTTTGTTGTTGCCGATTTTCCTCCAACTTTATGTCTAATCTTAGGTTTAGGTAAGTTGCTTCTCCACTTTTTTCATTCTCCACTCTCAACACATCTTTTAGGGGTGTCACACCTTCTTCACTCACCACGGCTTCCCATTGGCTCCTCCAGACCCTCACCAACTTCTCATTCTCCATTCTCCAAGTGCAAAGTGAAGAAGGTGTGACTACCCCTAATGTGAATCCAATCTAGAAGTAGGTCTAAATTTGTTCTTAAGACCCTCAATAACAACACTATTTAACACCAAGTGTGAACAAATTCATATATTGTTTCCGCATTGAAAGTGTATTCAAAGTATACTACAATACTAAGGTAGCAAGTCCATAAAGCGCTCAAGCTCTACAATCGCCCACCTCTTGAAATGTACACTATTTGTACGGGTTTTTTTATGGTATCAACAATGTACAAACAGTGTACATTTCACGAGGTGGGCGATTGTAAAGCCCATTGCATTTGAACTTCAAAATTTCATAACTAATTCTAGAAAGCTCCAAAACATATGAAACAACTTGGGTTAGATGTATTCAAAGTATACTGCAACACTAAGGTAGCAAGTCCACAAAGTGCTCAAGCTCTAAAATCGCCCACCTCTTGAAATGTACACTATTTGTACATGTTTTTTTTTTATGGTATCAACAATGTACAAACAGTGTACATTTCACGAGGTGGGCGATTGTAAAGCCCATTGCATTTGAACTTCAAAATTTCATAACTAATTCCAGAAAGCTCCAAAACATATGAAACAACTTGGGTTAGATGCCAATTCCACTTGTCTTTGTGTCCCAGTTTGATGATTCCTTTTTGTTGTTCTTGTTCTGGTGATTTCTAAATGAACAGATTTTGACAAATTATGTTTGACAAATGAGATGATTGATGGAGCTTGCGCTGTGTGCAGGAGAGGCGGTGCACAGCATGATGCGGGCTTGGCTAAACGCAGGCACCAGTCCCGATCTCTTCAATAGTAGCTGGGGCTGGTCTTTCGAGGGACACCCCTGCGATGAAAACAAGACCCCTTTCGGAGTGAAATGGATGGGAATTTATTGCTCCAATATGTCCTATCAGACTGAGGACAGCAACTGGGTCCAGTACCACACTTTGGAACAGCTATATCTGTGAGTTCACAACACTCTTGACCAGTTTGTTTTTTGTTTTTTTTGTTTTCATTTTTATGAAGTGCCAAAGTGGCAATATAAAATGTTATGGTGCTACTCCAAATTTCAGCATTCATCTACATATTGGATAGAAAATATCACATTTGTACATATCACATGTCTCTAATTCTATTTTCATCCACAATCTCGTAATTTCAACCAAGGTTTTTTTTTAATTCAAAGTTTTAGGGTGGAAAACTTCAAGATTTTTTGCCATTTTTTAGCCAAATTGTTTTTTTGATGCAATGTAGCATGAGAAAGCCCCCCAAAAGCCTGATACATCATTCATGGAAGCTTTCACACCCATCCACTTTAAAATCAATTCAGTGAATGATTGAGGGACTTAAATTAGTGTCATTGCAAGATTAGTTTCACAAAAATGGTATTTGGTGTCTTTGAGAGAATGAGGGAGTGCTTTTCCTGGTCGGGGTGAACCGACCCCCTGGCTTGTCCCTCCAAAGTCTTCCAAGGGTGTATGTAAGAAAAGAACCCCTATTTTGTGCTTGATGAATTTGTCTTTTACATCTCTCCTAGCTAATTTAGGGTCGCTGATTGCAAATATAAATTCAAAATTTTCAAATTTTATCATGCATGGCAAATAAGAAATTTCAGCATTTTCCTTCAGGGATGACTGAGAGGGTGGTTCATCCCGACCCTTTTTCTTTAGTACTCTTTCAGCCTCCACTAATTTAACCCCTAAATGGTTGAGGTACCAAATTTTAATGTTGACAAAACTTTGAAGTTGAATCAAATCTTACCAAATTACTACTTTTGCTAAATTTTTGGGGACAAATTTTCTTTGCAGTCTAGTTTTAGCATAAAAAATCTGATTTTGAAAATGAATGGTTATGATTTTCTATTCAAGATTTTGTATAAGGGTGTTTATTGCAAATCTTGATTTTCTAGAGTTCAAGGCTCTTAGGATTGAGCCTCACACTATATCTTAGGGGAAAAATCACGTTAGAAATTCTTTTAAAAAAAATGTAGAGTAGGTTTTGAGAAGCCGTCAATTGATTGGGATTATGCATGTTATGTCCTTTAACCTCATATTTTTTTGCTGATCTTAATTTTAGATTTGACATGTGAAAGAGGATTGAAAGACTTCAAATCACTTTTAGAGTTTTAACACCCTCATGATCAAACATTAGAATCTTTCAATCCATAAGTGATTTTTTTTTATTTTTTCTTATGTGATTTCTAACATGTCTAGTTTGAATTTTTAAAGTTACAATGCAAAATATTGAAAAAAATTATCAAAATGTTGATTTTTTATTCAATTAAAGCAAATTCGAAGAAGTTCAAAATAGGCCTTGGACACTTAGGGATTAAGGTCATTACAAATGGTGTCACTTTGGTAAACTAAAATCATGCACACTAATAGGATAACTAACTACTAAAAACATCAAATGAATTTTGGCAAGTCTTGTGACATACACCTAAGCAATGTTCTAAGAACTAAGGTAGGATGCTCTAAAAGTGACCAATAACACAAAGGTACATTTTGCTTTCTTCAATGTACCAATAGTACATAGTTTGAGAGGTGGTTGCTATTAGTGCCCATTGCATTTCAACTTCAAAAATTTATAACTAATTCTACAAAGGTCCCAAAAATATGAAACAATTTGGATTAGATGCCAATACCATTTTTCTTCCTACAAAAATTTACTAAAAATTGTTTCAAACAATTTAGCTTCTCTGAAAAGGCAATCAACTCTTAGAAGGTCATTGCAAGAGAAGACCAAGAGTATGGGTTCCTTTGCCCCAGTCTAGCATTAGAAGAGATTTGAGGCAAGGAGAAGGTCCTTTCAGGCCTATTCCCTTTGTTATGAGCTAGCATGCTAGTAGAATATTAAATAATTATAAAAGTATAAAATATAAAAATATAATTTATAAAAAGAAAATGAAAAAAATGAAAAATTATTATTAGACTTTGGCCACGTTAGACTGTGCATGTGGATGAGTTCCTATAGTCCAAGAACTCAAGGAACTTGTAGTCTTCTAAAGGAGTTGAATTTCATCTAATGAATAAATCCATGGAAATAGTGCTTATTTACTGAAGATTTGGCTTCATTGAAGTCAATAAGAATTCTGGATATATACTCATTATTGGAGCTTTAACCCCTAAATGCATGAGGCATCAAATTTTGGTGTAGACAATACTTTGAAGTTAAATAAAACCCAATTGAGTTTCTATTTTTAGTATTTTAGATTTAAAAATATATATTTTTCAAGTCTAGTTTTGGCATTAAAAATTCCAATTTTGAAAATGAATGATTATGGTTTCTCTATCCAAGATTTGTGCTTGCAAGGATGTCCATTGCAATCTTGACTTTCTGCAGTGTTGAAGGCTCTTGGAAATGAGCCTCAAATACACTAGATTTTGGAGAAAAAATCACATTAGAAATTCATTTTAAAAAACTGTAGAGTAGACTTTAAGAAGCCATAAATAAATTGGGATTATGCATGTTAGACCCTTTATTCTCACATTTCTTTTGGTGACCAACTTTTTAGATTTGACATGTCAAAAGAGGATTGAAAGACTTCAAATCACTTTCATAGTTTCAACACCCTCATGATCAAACATTATAATCTTTGAATCCATAAGTGATATTGTTGTGTTTTCTTTTCCTATGTGATCTTTAATATGTCTAGTTTGAATTTGTACAATTGCAAGTCCAAAAAATTTGATACAACTTATTAAAATGTTAGCTTTTTGTTCAATTTAGAGCAAATTTCTAGAAGCTCAAAAAAGACCTTGGACATTTAGGGATCAACTAAGCTTGTATGTAATTTGGTGCACCTGTCAGATAAGTTCAATTACATGATTTGAATGCAATCTCATTAATTTGAATTCATGCTAGGATGGATGGATCCTTTTCTACAAGCCAAGAATTGTGATGAAAGACCTTCAATCAGGATACTAATCTTTGTGCATCTATGGTACTTGCAGCCTAAATAGTGATGCATATGCCTCCCCACCACTTGTTGGCGAACTGCCTCCTGCAATTGTGAATCTGACCAACCTTGAGCATCTGTAAGCAATTTTTTGAGGCATTCAACACTTTAATTCCAAATCGAAAAACTGATGTAAGGTAGGAGGCTCTGAAAGCGTGCACTTAAGGGCTGGTTTGCCTTTTTCATGTCATTTTTTGTATGGGATTATTTTTAGTTCATTTTTCAGACAAAGAAAAATAGATTCTTATTGTAACTCAAGTCGTTTTGTATTTTTTGAAGCATTTTTGAATTACTTATGAATTTTCAAACAAGATGAGTCATAGGGCCCTATTTCTGACCATAGGACTTCCATAAATCGTTCACTTACAGCTTTTAGAGAGAAATGGAGAAAGCAAAGCAGATGATTGGCTCTTACAATAAATAACATTTTTTTTATTGATCCATTCAATGACAGTAAAAGGTCCATTTGAAGACCACCTCAAGTCCATTACAGGTGAGCCTACATGAGCAGTTTAAATGACCCTCCAACATTAGAGCCTCCTACCTTATGCATTTTAAAACTTAGAGAGAGCATAGATCATCTATTTTGAAACAATATCAATCTCATTAAATTAGCAGAATTCCAATACTTTGGCACCCTTTGAAATGTCCATTCTGAAACATAGATCCATACTTGTCATAGATTTTAGAACTTTGTTCACATATATACATGTATGTCACAATTTTTGGAACCAAAATTGTGCCAATTTAACTAAATCAAAGTTGCCAAATTACAAGTTTGCAAATTGGAGTTGTTTTGATGGGACTTCCCTCTCATGTTCTAATATTGCTTGATTGCAATGTGCCTTTGATTCTTTCAATTGGTTCAATTTGTCTAATTTTTATTGATTTCTCTTGTGCCTAGTTGGATAAAGAATGAGAACAAGCTCTCTGGACCACTTCCAGCAGGACTATTCTGTTCCTCTGAAGTTCTTCAAACCATGTAAGTAGTATCTATCTAAGTACGTAGGCTTGTTGCAAGATTACATTTATTTGGTTGCTTTAGGCATCCACAGAGTACAGCATCAGAATGTTTTGAAATAACTATAGATATATAAGTTGATAGCACCAATTGAAGTACGGATATAATTTTAAGTGTGACATGTTTTTTCAGAGAATTCCTCAATTGTTCCTTCAATGGAAGCATAAGTAGTGGGTTTGGCCGAGGTTGTTACATTAATGAAGGGCTTGAATATTTGTAAGTCTAGTACATACATCTATATCTTTTGATTTCATTATGAAAGAATCTTGAATATGTACTTTATATTTATGCTAAAGACAGAATATTAAAAAATCATATTTGTTGCATTATAGGTGGTTGAATTCCATGGGATTGGTGTTCATGATAAAGGACTTATAGCAAAGAACTCTTTGGAATGGTTTAGATTTGCTTAGATCAATATATGTAGATTCTAGATTTGAAGAGTGTTGAGGTTCCAGTTTGGTTTCTAATTGTTAATTTCCAAAAATCCATTTGAGTATTTCTAAGCCTAGAATTCGACTTTGGGTAATAAAATGTTTTAATTTCTAGAGCTTTGAGCACTAGAATGTCACATTTTGGGTCCTCTAAGATTTGCTCTTTTATCAATTTAATAATGAACATTGTTCAAGATAGTCAAGTTGAATTGCAACTCTATAGTTCATGTCCATTTTGTGGTTTTCATCTATTTTTTTTGCAGAGACTTATCGATGAATTCTTTCACAAAAATGAGTCCTATTTCTATGAGAGATGATACTCTTCACTATTTTGTCACTCTTCACTATTTGTAAGTTTTTTGACAAATTATTCTTTGAGATTGATTTTGAATTTCGAGGTTGGTAATGTTCAAAGCTCAAGCTGGACCCTAATTTTGATCAAATGACAAAGTATGCTCTCGTATTTATTGAATCTAATTGTTTTTATTCATTAATTGAAGGAATGTCAGCTACAACCAAATAGAAGGAGAGTTTGCCATTGAGTGTGAGGTTCTGGAAATTGTTGACATTTCAAACAACTTCATTACAAATATTTTAATACGTAGTGGTTCACTCAAATCCATGTAAGTTCACAGCTATATATGCCATTATTTGTCATTCAATTTTTTCTTAATATACTTTCATCGATGATTATTTGAACTTGTCATGATGATTTGGAGGAATTCTTGAATTTGTTGATGCTTTTGTACTTAAATTGGAGTTTGCAATTTCAAATTTCAATAAATTCAATTTCAGGTTACTCTATATTATGATCTTTACATTTTTCTTTCTTTACAGATATGCGCAAAATAATTCTATGAGCACATTTCCAATTATAATTTTTGTATACAAGACTCTTCAAGATGTGTGAGTACATAAATGTCTTTGGAATTTTCTTAGGATTCTCCACAACTTTTATTGATCAATCTACATTTGTACAATTGCATAGAATCAATTAATTTAAAGTAGATAACGAATTTAGGATTTAACTTTCTAATTTGTTTTCTTTCGGCATTGAATTCAAATACTACTTCTTACGTAGTTTTTGAATAATAGATTCTAATAGTATATTTGTACATGTTTGTATGCAGTTATTTGGACTTAAACAATATATCAAGCATTGCGCAAAAAAATTCAAATATCAAGGTCTCAACAATACAAAGGATGTAAGTTGAAGATTTGATGCATATAAATTTTTTTATGAGTTCATTTTTTGTGAATATTTTTTTGATCTTGTCAATTTCATTTCCTTATTATATTTTGAGTTTATTCAATTGAAAAAAAACTAACTTTTTTTTTGCATCTTATGCATAGATTCATGAGCAAGAATAAATTTCAAGTATTTCCAGAAGGGCTACTACAATTACCAAATTTGGAAGAATTGTAAGTACTTGTTGATTCATAACTTGAAAGAAAGAATTGATGATTATTGATGTTGCATTTTAGTGAGCACTTGCGATTTGAAACAAATATATGAATATAATGAATTTTTAATATAGTAAATCAATAGTTTAATAATGAATAAATTAGTGGCAAACATTGATTAAATTGTTATGAATTTGGTTTCTTAGATTAGTATAGAAAGAAATATGGTTTTCATTCATTAATGTGCTTTACTATTTCACTTACAACATTTAAAACCAATATGAAAATTTTGATGTCTCAATTACTTTCAAATGTCAAGAAATATTGATAAACAAAGATTGTATTTTTTTCTTGCAGAATTTTGGATTCCAACCATATTACAGGAGAATTACGTATGCCCAATATTTCATGTCAATATTCCAAAGTCAAGTTGATTTCACTATTGTATAATGGGATTACCCATTTTTATCCTTCCAATGATACTACATCATGCTTTAGTGAGTCAAGGATTTTATCGGACAATAAAATCTTTTTAGGAGGAAATCCAATTTGCTCAAATCCAAATCTTAAAGCAAGAGTGTTACGATTGGTATGTCGATTCAATGCATCATCACCTATAATAGAAGGTAATTATTGCAAATTTCTTTGCGATATATATTATTAATTCAACTTTTTTTAATCCCTTCACCCCTAAATGACTGAGGCACTCAATTTTGGTGTTGATAATACTTTGAAGTTAAATAAAACCTAACTAAGTTGCTAGTTTTAATAATTTATATTTTTGAAAAATTCTTTTTGAAGTCTAGTTTTAGCATCAAAAATCTAATTTTGAAAATGATTGATTATGATTTTTCTATCAAAGATTTTGTGCAAAGATGTCCATCGTGCAAGTGAAATACACCAAATCAACCAAAAAAATTTGATTTTAGGGGGCAAATTTTTAGTTGCAAACCCTCTAATGACCAAGAGTATGGTTTTGTATGCCCACACCTAGAATAAATTCATAGAAGTAGTGCTTATTGCTTACTAGAAATTTGGATTCATTGAATTCAATAAAAATTCTGGATATATACTCATTTTTGAAGCTTTAACCCCTAAATGCCTAAGGCACCAAATTTTGGTGTAGACAATACTTTAAATTAAACCTAAACAAGTTACCATTCTTAGTCATTTATTTTTTTGAAAAAATATTTTTTTGTGTCTAGTTTTAGCATCAAAAATCCAATTTTGAAAATGAATGATTATGGTTTTTCTATTCAAGATTTTGTGCAAGGATGTCCATTGTAATCTTGACTTTCCATAGTGTTGAGGGCTCTTAGAAATGAGCCTCAAGTATACTAAATCTTGGAGAAAAAATCACATTAGATATTCATTTAAAAAAATTATAGTGTAGACTTTGAGAAGCCATGAATGAATTGGAATTATGCATGTTAGGCCCTCTATCCTCACATTTTTTGGTGACCAACTTTTTAGATTAGACATGTCAAAAGAGGATTGAAAGACTTCATATCACTTTTAGAGTTTCAACACCTTCATGATGAAACATATAATCTTTGAACCCATAAGTGATATTGTTAAGTTTTCTTTTCTTATGTGATCTCTAACATGTCTAGTTTGAATTTGTATGGTTGCAATTCAAAAGAAATTGTTACAACTTATTAAAATGTTAGCTTTTTGTTCAATTTAGAGCAAATTCCTAGAAACTCAAAAAAGACCTTGGGCATTTAGGGGTTAAGGATGAAGGGATTAGTTCTACTTTCCAAAGTGCAAAGATGTATTATAATATGAAATTTAGAATAACAATTTAATGAGAATTCTCAATCAATTATTGTAAAATATAATCCATAGATCATATGATTCATATCTACACAATTAGATCAACTTGTACACAATTTGAATATTTGTAAATCAAAGTCTTTAAAATCTATACAAATGTTAAAAAAACGATACAATAATCTTTAAAAAGATTGATAGATGTAAAATTGCATTTTTATGTGCTTTGGATGTGTTTGCATTCATTTGTTGTGCAAAATTTGACATCTGGTCCTTAAGAAGTTAAAAATTGTCATTAATTATCGTTACTTGTATGTTTTTTGATGATAGGAACATTGCACCTTTTCATATAGACTATTTTATATAGTCTATAGATGATAATTTTTTTAATCAAACAACATTTGTTCTGGGAATACTCCATAAATTTATCCTCTAACTATTCCATGTGGATTCTTTGGCAGTTGAGGAATTGACCAAATTTAAGTTGACCAAAATTCTTTTGGTTATTGCTACTTGTGTGAATAATTTAGTAGTTCTTCTCTTTATCATGGGATTCTTTGTGATCCTAAAGCTCAAGAAAAAAATTTCATTGCTTCATGAAATCCAAAGTGGTAAGTTTGATGAATATTTATATTTGACGTTATTAGAGGCTTCTATAATTTTCCTTTTAAATAATTTTTAAATATGTGTTGTACTTTGAAAAACTTGTTGTATTTTATAGAATTTGATAAAAGGGATGTAAAGCCTAATCTCTATTCATTGAGTGAGTTGAAAGTTGCAACCCAAGATTTTCATAGTAGAAATGAATTGGGACGAGGCGGATTTGGTATAGTATACAAGGTATATCTCCAACTTGATTTCAAGATCCTAATTTAGGCATATTGATTACTAGTATAGTATTCACTTTTGTTCAATTCTAATTCATGTTGGTTATATATTTGATATCAATATTTTTTTTGTCATCATCCTTGAATATCTACAATCATTCTATAATGATAATAGATAGTCATATTTTGTACTAGAGATGAATGTTGATTTTTGACTTCAAAAGTCAAAACCTCTTGTTTCTAATTTGGATGCATACATATCAGGGGGTCCTTCCAGATGGAAGCTATGTGGCAGTGAAGAAATTGACCAAATCAAGTATGGAGCAAGGAATTCAAGATTTCCTTAGTGAGATTATTGTAGTATCCAATATAAAGCATCGCAACTTGGTGCAACTAAAAGGATGTTGCATAAGAGAAAACCAACGAATTTTGGTTCATGAGTTTGTTGAAAATAAGAACCTCGAAGACAACTTGTGGGGAGATTCAAGAAGCAAGAGGCATCTTGATTGGCCAACTCGGTTCAACATCATTTTGGGGATTGCTCGAGGTTTGGCTTACCTCCATGAAGAAGTCCAACCTGCTATTGTACATCGAGACATCAAAGGCGAAAATATCCTCCTTGACAAGCATTGCAATCCTAAGATTGCGGACTTTGGTTTAGCACTCTTTTTTCCATCATTTGATGATGGAGAAACTCACATGAGTGTATCTAAAGTTGCTGGAACTAGGTAAGGCATTATGTTAAGCTCACATAGTCAATTATTGTGTTCTTCAACTATTCATTACATTGTTGAGGGTATAAAACAAGACTACTTCTAGCCGCTCATTGTTTTTGAGTTTGTGCAGGGGATACATGGCACCGGAATATTTTTGCTATGGCCAAGTTTCTACCAAACTTGATGTGTTTAGTTTTGGTGTATTGCTATTGGAGATTGTGAGTGGGCGAAAGATGATTGATCTCAAGTCACCATCTACAGAACAATATTTGGTGCAATGGGTAAGTAACTAATGTATGTTTTCTCATAATATTGTAAGGTTTTTTTAAATGAAGAAATTGATGCTTATTAGGATTCTTGTTCATCTTTTCATAATATTGCTAGGTTTTTTTAAATGAAGAAATTGATGCTTATTAGGATTCTTGTTCATCTTCTCATAATATTGCAAGGTTTTAAAAAATGAAGAAATTAATGCTTATTAGGATTCTTGTTCAATTATTGAATTCCATTGAATTGTGTTGATGTCTAGGCTCAAGAATTGCATTCCAATGACAACTTGCCAACTCTAAAAGACAAATCTCTTGAAGAAATGACAATGGTAGAAGAAGACATGTTCAAGCAAGTTGTCAAAGTCGGGTTGCAATGTTTGCACCATGTTGCTACAAGGCGTCCAACAATGTCCGAAGTTGTCTCCATGCTCATTGGTAACAAAAATGTGGATGATTGTGCTTTGGAAGACTATCATGAAGGTTCAAGCTCATTATATGATATGGGGTCATCTAGTTTTTGTTTTCCAACACTAAACTCTTCTTTGCAATGTATTGCAAAAGATGATATCAATTTGCATTTGAATTCAGAGAGTCACAAACAATCTCTTCAATTGTGCGAGGTTGGATTACTAGGCAAGTAGAAGTTAAAGTTAGATGTTTTATGTGGTGTTTAGGCCTTAATTGTAGGTATTACATGTTGTGATTTTAGGTGTTAAATTCTTTCATTGTTCATGCCAATTTAGAGATCTTATCTTTTAAAGAATTAAAAAATCTTGTTTAAGATCAGTGCTAGATCAGCACTTTTTATATGCTAGTTGATTTAATTGTAGATGATTTTAATAAAGAATGCTCTTTAACCCCTAAAGTCCCAAGGCCATTTTTCTGTCAAAAAAACACTCAAAACTGCCATTTCTACTACGTTTGTCCAAAAATAAAAATAAAAAATCTTGGAACTGAACCGTAGGATCTTGAATTTTACTTGTTTGAGATTATGTGGTAAAAATTTCATGAAGTTTGGCCGTACAGATTGAGAGATACAAGCATTCAAAGTTGAAAAAACAAGTTTTTCTGAACACTAGACTGCAATTTCAGATGACTTTGATCTCTATTTGTAAAAAAAATGTGCACTATGGAATTTGAATTTAAAATTTATTGTGTTGAAGAATTGAGTTGGGAATCTAGGAATTTTTTTTCAAAAATAATAACTTGATTTTCATACTTCAAAAAATTGTCAAGTAGAAGTAGGTCCGAGATTGAAAGAAAAACTAAATTGTTAATTGCTCTTGGATAGGATTGAAATACAATAATCCCAACAGTGAGATTGTTCTCTCAAGCAAACTTAACCTTTTCAAAAAAAAAATTGAAAAAATTTGAAAATTGCATTCTGAAATGAATCCTATAAGTTATTTTTTCAAAAAGATGCTTAGATTACCTGAAAAATAAGATTGTTCATAACTTTCACATCACTAATCAAAATGGAATGAATCAAAGCTTCAATTGTAGACAAAAACATAATATTTGAGAAGAAAATAAAAATTAAATTTATTTTGAATTTTTGCAATATTTTTTGTGATGCCCGCCTAGTTCAGTTCTCGGCTTTTTGTGGTATAGCTTTTGCTTCCGGGCACCGATTGAAATCAAAATTATACTCCCACAAAGCTTATCAACTTTTCTTTCTTCAAAAAAAGTTTCAAAAAATTAGGGTAAAATTTCAGCCCATAGAAACCTGCCCGAATTCCAATTTGTCCTCTGAGGGGACAATGGGACTTTAGGGGTTAATAAATGAAACATTTTCAACGAATCTCCAGAATGTAATTTTAGACATTATATCATGGGATTTATTTTTTATATGATTATAATTAACATTTTATTTACCACTTTTGGATGAAGGTATGCACAATTGTTGATGATTATTTTGATGGAGTGAGAGATATTGAGTTTCTAAGGAATTATTTGAGCTCTTGCATAAATTGAATAAATTTTTTTGTTGTGTATCTTAAGAATGAAAATTCAATCAAATAAAAAATGTATTATCATAAAATCTTGATAATTAATTTGGTGGTATCCCTAGGGAGATCACTTAGAGTGTCTATTAGAAACTATGTGTGTTAAGATTTTAGACCCCCTATATTATATCTTAAAATAAATAAATAAATAAATAAAATATATATATGAATAGATTTTCCTACTTTGAAAGTTTATATTTTGAATTATTGATATTTTATTTATTTATTATAATAAGTTACAAATTTTTGAAGTAGAGAGATGCACTATAGAGCTGAAAATAACTTTCACATCCCTATATTGTATAAGAAAAAATTGTTTAAAAAATAAAATAAAAATTGCTAAAAATAACTCTTTATTGAAAGTTCATTTTTCTTAAACAATAATGCAATGGTCATCCAAATGTATTCTCTATAAATACTTGAGTTGAAAAACATGTCATTTCAGTTCATTTTTCAACCTATTATATAAATCATTTTATATGTTATTTGAGTTGGAAATTTTAGGCAATAAAAACCTATAGTCATAATTAAACAAAGCTCAAAATTATAGATTAAAATTATAGTTTATCAAAAAGTAAATAGGGGGCCAAAAAATCACTTGAATGCACGTGGTTTGTTATAGATACACTGAGTGATCTCCGTGGTGTGTTATCAAAGATGAATAATAATTACACACTTGTAGAGAGTTTTATACTATTATTTAAAATTTGGACTAATTCAAAAGAAATTTACAATACAACTAATTGCAAAAAAATAAACCAAATATTTCATAGAGCAAATGAATAAATGAACTCTTAATAAATGAATGTTCTATCTAAGATGTATAATACTATATGTAGACTTTCCAAATTATAAAGGACTTGCAAAAAATCAACTAGCACATCTACACATACATACTGTTTCTCAAGACTAAATGAGCTTAGTTACATCTTTAGGACTATGACTAACTTAGAGCTTTTTGACTAGAAGGGTTAGGTCCCATGAACTACTCATAAAAAATAACATCCTATGTTGTATTTGATGGAGCCTTTAATTAAACTTATCTACATATGAGGTTGAAGTAAATCATATTGAAAATATTGAGAAAGGTAGAAAAAGATGACAATAGAAAGAAGAAATCATGCACAATCATGGAGTTCTTTTAGTTCCTTCGTGTGTAAAATGCATCATTTCTCTTTTTACGTCACATGAAATTTTATATGAGTCAACAATGAATTATAACCTTTAGTCCACTACAAGAGAAAGGGGTGTTTTAAGTATAGTTCATATTAAGTAATGACCTTTATGTTGACCTTTATGTAGATTTTTAGTAAAAATTTACTGAAAGTATGTGTACTTTTATTAAATTTTTACTAAAAATCTACATGAAGATCATTACTTAACATCTTATCTCTAGGATTATACTTAAAAACACACTTAAAACACCCCTTTCTCTTGTAGTGGTCATAAAGCTAGATATGGTGTTTTTTCAATGTTGGAAATGGAAACCTACCTCCTAATGGTAGGTGAAAACTTTGAATACTCTCAAAATTTTATCTGCATCTTTTTATAGGCAAAAGATAGTATTTTAGTAATTTGGGGGTTGAACTTTTCTTCATGCATCAGTGCAAAATTTTATCTCATTCTTCTAGAGAGGATGCTTGAGGCTACAGAGGGAAGGTGTTTTTAGCAAAGTTGAAAATAACAATAGTATGCATTTGAGGAGTACCAACAATTAAAAATCAGTATAGATGGAGACACCTTTTTCTAGAAAAAAAACACATTTTTGTAGTATTGACAATTGAAAATCATGAATTTTAGAAGAAAAAACTAGATTTTTTAGATAAGACATGTCAAAGTGAAACTCCCTAGGCTGTTGATACTATCACATGGTTTGTTCATAATTATATTGAAATCTAGAGAATTAACATCAACCAATTGCAATCAAGTATGGAAATGGTTTAATTGCATTTTAGGGGACACTTTCAATAGCATGATGTTAAAGTAGTCATTTGAAGTCTATGTTGTCATGATGTGGGTCGTTTACTAATTAAAAAATAGGCATCTTACTACATCTATATAGGTTCTAAATAGAAAGGTGGTTAGGCTTGTTGGATGGTAGTTGAAGGTTGAGGACTCTTTAACTTGTTGGTAGGAAGATAGGGCATTTGTCCCATATTTTTTGTAGCCATGAGTCCTTTTTGTAGGTACTTAAAGAGCTCGATTTCTTTCATTAATGGATTTTTTTGGAGAAATATATTTTTCACTAAGTATTGTGGTTGTATTTTATTGAGAGATGTTTTTACTTTTTGTGTTCTTGTGAGAATTGTTTCTATTTTTGTGTTTTTATTAGGAGTTGTTTCTGTTTTTGTATTTTATTAGGAGTTGTTTTCACTTTTGTATTCTTGTGGAAGTTATATTTAAAGATTGAGAGGATGCAATAGGCAAAACTTGAGAGGGATTCAAGTGCTATTATATCTTACAAGTATTGAAGGTTGAGTTTTAGATTAGGGTTGTGGATGAAGGGAATTCACTAAAGTAATAGTAGCATTCTCTTTGTTGCTGGAAAATTAGTTTCTTTAAGCTTTTGTAGTGGGATTAGGTATTAAATTAGCATTTCTTTCCCTTTTCTCAAATATATACTATAGTAAAAAGTTTTGTGCTTTTCCAAATAGGTAGAAAAACCTCATGACATAGGACAACCTTGGATTTGCATGGGTTGACTATGGGTCCTCTTCTCCAACCAAGGTTTTCAAGGGATGACTGCGGGTCTCCTTCTCCAATTAAGGTTTTCAAGGAGTGACTTTAGGTCTAATTTCCCACTTGTAGTCGCCCTACAAGTCTATACCCAAGGTCGCCCTACACCCCTAGTTACTCTAAACTTCTAGACCCAAAGTTGACCTAAATTTGCCACGTGGATGCAACATGGCAACCAAGTAGGCCTAGGTAAATGGGGGGTAATTTTTTGAAAAGTCAAATGATCAAGTTGACTCTATTAGACGGATGGGGGCTCTATTTGACGTCGTGTTTGTTGTATTGTCATATTGTCCGATGGAACAACCTTGCTTATAATAGAAAAAACTCCATCTGCAACCCCTTCTATTACCTTCAACACACTTAGGTGTGCAAATCTAGATTTTATAGCGAAAGTCTCATTCTTCACTTACTTTGCAATTGCTCGGTAACTAATTTTGGGCAACCAATTTTGTGCTTTGGAACTATTGTGTGCAAATTTAGGTTTGTTGAAAATTAGAGACACTACTTTCTTAGCCTTGCTTGCATGTTCATTGCATGTATTCAAAGTAGTAGCATGGACTACAGACTCCTGCATAGAGCTTCTATTGTTTTGCACATGTATAGACAAAACTCTAGCAATAGTGGTAGAAAGGGAGCGGGGATACCCCAGACACATGTGACCTCTTTTGAATCTGGATTCACCATACTTGGTCTTTTCCTTTGAAATAAGAGGGTGGCCTTCAATACTCTTTGCTTTGGCATTGCATGGAAGGGTGATACCTTATGCTCTCAATGCTAGGACATATTGGAATGTCCATAATAATACTTATCCCGTGGCAATATATGTTGAATGCAATAAGGGCTAAAAAGGCATTGATTATAGGTACGTCACCAATCTCTCTACCTCCAAAACTAAGACATAGTGCTACAATCCACTCAACAAATTTCACCACAAAATCTTGAGAACTACAACTATACAACACACTAACAACCACATGAAATTGTGAAGTGAACCATACACAATTTAATTTTGAAATTGGAGAGTGGTGGCTAACAAAACTAAGTACAATAACTCAAATAGCTTCACCCTAATGTAGTTTGGAAACCCTTTTTGCTTCTCAATTTTTGATTTCACATTTGTGTATTAGATTGATGGAATGAACAATTTGCTTGCATGATCTAGTTTAAAAAAAATTACAATGCCTTCTATTGTATTCAAAAATTGGGTTTGTGAGAAATGTAGTCATTTTTGTTCATCACACATAGTATATATAGTCTATCATTATATGAAATTATACAATTGTAATTTAAAGCTCAAAAAAGTAATGTGTACAAAGTGTAAATGGTAGAAAAAAATTCTCAAAAAAAATAATTATTTTAAAAACATGATGCAAGAATAAAAATATTGGTCTTTAGACCATGATGACCAATATAAATAAATATTCTATTGCAGGTAGCTCTTCTAGCTCCACTATTTCACTATTTGGATGAAGCTCCACTACTTGCCACCCTTGTGCTTCATGAACACAATGCATACTATTGCTTAAAGAAATCTACACACAAAATTGAGAAAATGCAAGCAATAGAAAACACTCACAAATCATGTAATATGCAAGAATAGAAAGGCAACAATGGATCACATGTACTAGTAATATAACATTTATAACCCAAAAATAGCATGTAGTTAATTTAACCCCTAAAGTTTTTTGACTATATTTTCATCAAAACGCTCTAAAATTGCCAATTCTAATACAAGTACCAAATTTTAGAAAAAAATCATTTTTGGACACATGAAATAGTAGGATCTTGTAGAACGTTGGTTTGAGAAGATATGGAAAAAATTTCAGAAATTTCCACCATGTAGATTGCAAGATATTATTTAGTGTTTAAAGTGACAAAAATCCTTTTTTGGCTGTGCCCAAAACCATGTAGCTGCACTTCACATTTGTATGAAAAAAATGCCCATGTTGGTGGTGCTTCTTTGGATTCATTCTTCAAGGCAAGTTGGCTACATGTTAAAAAAAACTTACACCATTTGAAATTGTATTGTACAACATTATAAGAAAAAATAAGTATGTAGAAAGAAGTAGAGAATGATTCAAAATACTAGATTGATAAGAATTTAGTTATGAACTTGAAAAATGCCAATACCAAATACTCCATCACTTTGACAATATCTAGCTCCAAACAATTTTTTTTGGTAAAAGATCTCAGTTTAAGATGAGTTGGAATTTAAGATGGGAACCTTCTCCTAAGTGGCATCAGTTTGTCTCTATGGTAATTCCAGCCCCGCCTCTGGTGGTTGGTTCTGCAGTTTCTTTTAGTTTTAGAAATTCTTAAAAATTTGGAAATTAGTGAAGATGTAAAATTAGTCACTGAGGGCTTGCCCCCAGTGCCTAGCTCTCACCGAAATGGGGCCGCAGGCGCTAACTGGTGGCCAAGATTTTTCAAAATTTGGACAAAGGATTGTGATGCAGGCTGCATTTATTCCAAAAGGGAAAACGCATTTACCTCGAGGGAAAACACATGAATTTTAAATTTTTTGCGCAATTTTTTTTTTTAATTTTTTAAATTTATATTTGCAATCATAAACCCCAAATTAGCTTGGAGTGATCTATAGCATACCTTAGACACGGCTCAAAATAGGGGGGCGTTTTTTTACTCTCCGCCACAGCACAAGCGCAAGTGCTATGACAAAGGTTAGCACCTATATGGCCCCCATTTTGGTGGGAGCTAGTGACTTGAGGGCTTGTCCTCCTAGTTCTATGTACTCTTTCTCCTTGCAATGGAAATTGTCCATATTTTTCCCCTAAAAAATGTCAATACCGATGGTTGTAATGTTGTAATAAACAATCTACATACTATGATTTTTTTTTTCAAAAAATATTGAAAGTTGAGTTAAATAAAGGTTTTCAAAGTTTATTTTAGAATAGAGATTCTATAACTACCCACAAACTAAACTCCTCATAACTTTCATCTCACTGATTAAAACGGAATAATCCAAAGCTTTCCATGTGTATATACATATCTAGAGAGCTAATTTAAAAAAGTAATTTCTAAAAAAAAGTGATTTTTAAAGATTTTTTTGAGTTGCACATGTTGCCCGGATTTGAAGAAAAACTACACATCATACAATAACTTTTTAACCATGTAGTTAAAAGTTATGAAAATTGTTGGGCCTTCAAGCTAACTCCTTGGGCACATGTTGTGTGAAAATTTCAAATAAAAGAATAAAAATTCCATTTGTAATGGATTGCCCAAAATCATTGTATTGAGGGAAAAAAATGCAATTTGGTCCTTGTGGGTTAATTACTAGTAGTATAAATTATCCTTACATAAGTATTGAAATTATTTTTGTCTAGTGTGAATGGTACATGACCATGTTTGTATAAATTTATTGTCTCTAAACCAAAAGAATGGAGCTTTGCATCATTAAAAACAACATATTTCATGAATATCACAAAGTTTGAGTAGGCTCTTACTAGAAATTTGAACAAAGTTTATAGTATGAAACAATATCATTAATAAATAAGACAAAATATTCAATTTTATTAAAAAATATGTACATTGTATTTGTTGTGAGATTTTTATAATATGGGTTTTTTACATTTTTACATTACCATTTGTAAATCACCATGTTCAAAAATAGTGTACCTTTCAAAACATTTGCTTTAAAAATGTACAAAGGATTTTGATTTGCAACTTTCTAAAATATTTTTAAAATACCCTACCATTACATTACAATACCACATAATTGTAAATATCGTATTATTGAGGAGCTTTAAGAGCCAATTCTATTTGAATGATCAAACTATCTAGTTTTTGTTGCATCATTGGTAGTTGTTCAGTCAATTCAACAATAATTTTAATTAATGTAGTTCCTTTTATTTGGGCTTCTCTAAAATCTTCACTAATTGTTTTTTTTATAACAACACCTTTCCACTTATTACTTTTAAAGTCTTCATATTTTCTAGCAAGACGTTGGTACAAAGCAGTAGTTAAAAATGCCTTAGATCTTCCATTAATTGCCTCTCTTAATTGTATCCTACATACAATATTATATTTACATGACATGTATTTTTAGTTTTATATTTTAGAAAAATAAATATTAAAATTTAACATAGAATATATAATATACAAAATATATATTCTTTTAAATAGATAAATATAAATATTTCAAGTATGTATAAATGATATAATTGTAATAAGATAACTTGTCATTTTCTTGTTGCGATAGTGCCTCGCTAAGATTATCATTAAATATTGATACTTTTTTACTAAGTGTTACTTTTTGTTCTTCAAGGCCTAACAATCTGTTCAAAAATATATTAAAGTTAGTATATGAATGCTTGATAAATTTAAATAAATTTTTATAATAAATAAATATGCTAAAAGAACTTATTTTTATAATTCCACAATAATATTTTTATATTAAAATTTATATTATTTAATTTAAGCAATAAAACTATACATCATTTACAAGTTATTATTATATGTGATGATAATTACAAAAATAGCACCTTTTATCACATTCTACAACGTTTTTGTTTGTATCCCGTATAGCTTTTTTTAAATCTTCAACACCTCGAACTAAACCAGCTTCAAAACCACTAGAACCTTGAATGCCTTTGCGATAGCTTATTCCCTATAATAAATGAATTTTCTGTATTAAATCAAATACATAATATAGAAATGTTCACTTCAAGCTTAAATACCTTAATAAAATCATGGCTTTAAGAATTTAGATAATCCATATTGGACTTGTCAATATATTTGAATGTATACTATTTATGAAAAAAAGTTAGAAAAAATGTCTAAATCACAATATTCAATTAATGTAATTTTCATGATTAAAATATAAAATATTATTACTATTTTTTATAGAATAAAATCAATATATATAAAATAATTCTAGTTCAACCAAAATAAATGATACTATATAGATTTTCATGCAAGGCATAAAAATGTATTCATATTATTGAATCTACAAAATTAAAATCACTACAAAAAGAATTCTATGGGAATTTGTATTTGACAAGAAAATTTTCAATCTATATTAATTTAAAACAATGTGATTTTGGTTAATAGGTGTCAAATGTACTAATAGGATAAACTATTATAGTTGTTTAAAAATATATATTTACTAATAACTTTCTATATAAATATCAAAATATTATAAATTTAATATATTAATATATCAAATTTAAACAAATACAAACTTCAATTTTAGCAGTAATAATTTTCCGGTTGTCAACTTTTAATTCCAAAATGTTGATTAATTTTTTCCTTTGAACATTGAGACTATCAAGTTCAAATTGCATTCGATCTACAGATTTTTTAAGTGTTGCAAGTTCCCCAGCTCCAACATTTGGATCTATAGCAGCCTATACTATCAAAATTGTTAATTATAAGATAATAATTTGAATAAAATGTTATATCATGGCTAATTTGGAAAACAAAACATATTTTATAATAAATTTTGAATTTTAAAATAGATGAGAATACAAAAGGATACAAATAGTCTTTGGTTAATTTTAAATTAATTGTCATATCAAAAAGATGTATTACTTGAGTTTCAATTTCAAAAGATATTTTATATCTCCATAACATCACATGGTGCTCTAATTCATCTAAATGCTTATTTGCATGAGTCTTTTCAGCTACAAAATTATCTAATTGAGTTTGTAAATTTATTGTTTCTGTAGCCAAATCTTTCAAAGCCAAATAATGTTGAATTCGCATGTTTTCTGTGATATCAAGTAATGAAGTTTCTAAGCTTTTATTTTTACCAATCAAATCGTTCAACCTATGTAGTGATTCAAAAGTAATTTAATTTAAATTGTGAAATGATAATGCTAGTAAACTATAAGAGGGTTCAAAACTTTGAAGATCTTTATATAATTAAATCCTCATAATATTTTTTAAATCTATAAAAAAATTGTGAAACAAAAAAGTAAAAAATATTTCTTTTGTTAAAATTTATAAAATAATTTCATTGATCAAATGGTAAAATAATTACTATAATTTCAATTTGAAAAAATCATGATTTATAGTTATAAAAAATAATTTAATAATCACATGTCTTGAAAAACATTAGTTTAAACTTTAGTACTCAACATTTACAAATACATGTAATAAAGACATAGGATGATTTCATTAATTTATTGATTAAAAAAGTTTGTATAACAAAAAAATTGAAACAACACCTGACAATTAAATTTTGTTTTTGTCGTATTCCAATTTGAAGGTCTTTGATTGCTTTTGCTAACATATTATATTGTGTATCAACTCTATGTTTTCTTTGAGTTAATACTCCTTGATCATAAGCAGCTCGTTGTGCTTTCTCTGACAAGGTATTGACATCATTTTGAAGGACCACTAATGAAGTTTGCAAAGATAACCATCGCTTTTGAGATTCATTAGATTCTTTCATTTTTTGATTGATTTCTTGTTTCAAACTATATAGCATTGCTTCCCATGGTGATGAAGCACTAGCATCAACATCAAAATTAGCTGTTAGTTGTTCATATTTTCTATTCAACAATATGATTTCTTTTGTTTTAATGTCTATTTCTCGTCCTTTTTGTTTAATCTCTGCATCAAATTTAGATATGAGATTGTATTTTGAAGCAACATTGTTGTTTACAGCTTTTAATGCAGAGGCTACTTCTTGATTGTATGCTTGAACTGCAAGAATGTCACAACGGATGCGAGAGAGTTCATGGTTTAAATCAGTGGCCATTGTATCTTCATCTTTGACCAATTTTCTCAACTCAGTGATGTTTGAAACAGTTGCTTCAGCTCCTTTTTCTTCAAGAATGACTTGCTCTAATAATCCAGTTAATATTCTATTTTCAAGCTCATGTATCTTGATTGTTTCTTTTCTATATTGTTTATTAATTTCCTAAATGACATATAAATTTTATATCTTAATGTCTTAACATCTTAATGTTAATTTGAGATTTGAATTATAAAATTCAATGTTAATATGAAATAAACATTTTTTTTTCCAACCATTGCAGTTACAAAAAATAAATTAAAAATATATATTTTACCTTGATCTCAACTTCTAGTTTTTTAATATCTTCTAAAACCAATTCAACTTGATCTTGTATTTTTTCGACCTTAATATGAACTTTAGCATATTGTTGAAGAATTTTTGTATGCTTTTTTGTTACAAAGTCTGTATATTTTCTTGTTTCTTTCATGCCACTATCGATTTTTAAAAATTGAAATTTTGCCCTTTCATTTAGATACAACCACCTTGCAGTGTCTTTTAGATATCTTTTTTTCTCCACTATTATTCCAAGTTTTGATTCTCCTTGTTGATGAATTGCAATTTTTAAAATCTATCAATTTAAAATGAAATTTTAATTTAGTATCCCAATCAGGGTTTTATATTAAAATAATTATTATTTTCTTAATAAAAATCATCACAATATAGTTTAAAAAATATATATAATTATATAATCTAATATATAATTTAATTTAATTCCAAAAATATAATCATTATCTTACTATAATATTTAGTAATTGTAATGATATTTCATAGAAATGACTATGTGATATTTATGCTAAAAATTAAATAAATTTATAGAAGTTTATTAATTTGAAAGGTATAAAGAATATATATAATTTTACATGTTTATATATCTATATCTATATATCCTAATATTTTGAAGAAAAATATTGACTTTTATAGCTCGATCACATCGAGTCAAAACAACTAAAGTAGAATTCCATTGAAATGTAAGCTGACGCTTTTCTGCATGTATTGAACCCATCTCTATATCCGCTTCACGAAGTGCAAGATTTGCTACATTTGTCTCTCTTTTTTGAGCTGAAGAAATAAATCAACATTCATCAATTTTAGCTTTACAAGTACCAATTTATAAATTACAATAAATAATATTGATTATAATTAAGTCTTTATTTTAAATAAATATATAAAAATGAAACATATATATTCATAAGAATTGAACACATCTAATTTATTGATTAGGTAAATGCCTATATCATTATTATAAATTATTGGTTTATAATTTAAAATAACAATATTTTCAATTTATTAGTAGAAGTTGAAGATTATTGATAATAAATTCAAAATTGGTAATGGAATAATGATAATTAGAGCTCTTAAAAACTAAACTAAACTAACCTTCAAACTGAGCTTTAGCCATGGCCATTCTATCACTAATGATCTTGATGCGTTCTTGACATTCATCAATGATTATATCTTGTTTTCTCTTTAGAACCTCAATGGCAATTACTGCCTCTTCTGTTGCGTATGTAGCACGTCTATTCAATGCAACATCACCCCTCAATGTTTCATTATGGTTTTCCACTACTTTGAGCGAATTTTGTATACTATCAAGTTCTTGTCTAATCTTAACAGTTTTCTCCATTAAATTGTTATATTCTATTGAACGTGCATCCCAATACTTTTGTGATTTATCCATTTCTTCACTTGCCTGCCACAAATAGACTATATCTTTAGCAATATCTAGAATTCTAAAAGTAATTGCCAACAATAATAAAGATAAAACACAATAGTAATGACCTTAAGACAATCCAACTATTGAACAAATAGGCAATTAAAACCATAATAAAGTTATTGACCTGTGAATGACCTTGACTGGCTGTTGTTAGAGATGTAGTGGTTTTGTTCAAGCTTGCATGGAGACTAGAGAGATTGCATTGGAGGTCATATAATTGCACTCCCACCTCTTCTCGGTCTCTTGTTGCACGAAGCAATTGCCTCTTTTGCTCATAAATCCGATCTTTTATTTCATTTTTTTTATCTAACAATTGTTTTTTAAGCTTCTCTTGTACTTGTGCCAACACTTTATTTTGGCGATCAAGTTCTTCTGAATTATTTGATGGTGGAATGCTCACTGATAATGTTTCCATCTGCTCAAATTGTGAGGGGG
The DNA here is from genome assembly GCA_947034895.1 of Rhytidiadelphus loreus. NCBI lineage: Eukaryota > Viridiplantae > Streptophyta > Bryopsida > Hypnales > Hylocomiaceae > Rhytidiadelphus > Rhytidiadelphus loreus. Next base: position 45,184,809 of record OX344761.1, on the reverse strand, counting down.
TGCTAGCATTGGCTAAATTAGCCATGGTTCTTCAATTAATTTCAATGAATAAGAAATTCAATTGTTAAATAAATTGTGCAACGGTCATTCTAATTTGAAAAATTATATATGCTATAGTCTTATTGTTTTACTTCCTTTTGTGTTCATAGAAAGTTTAAAACCTACACAATTAATAGAGAAATATTTCAATATATTATTGTAAAGGCTCTAGTATAATTGTTGTAATTGTGGATCTTATATTTTGAAGAATGACTTGATTTCAATATGCATATAAATACAAATTATTAAGTTTAATAACAAAACTAAGCATGAAGTTGTCATTGGTTGAAATTAAAAATCAATTGTAAAGTATGCATGGAATGAAAGAACTCCCATTAAAATATGACTAAGAATGTTGTTTCACGTAATACATTCAAATTTAAATCTTTATCATAGGGTAGCTTTTAGATTAGAATATAATACCTTGATAAATTTAAGCAATTTAGATTAATATTGCACAAAAGATTGGAATCTCTTCTATAATACTTGATTTATTGTATCAAATTTGACTTGAGGGATGTATTTGAAAAATAATCACTTTCATGTATTAAACTTGTTGAAATTATGCCCCTATGGCCCTATGTATCAAACTAGGGCATATCATTTTTTTTCATGATGAGTACCAACTTTTCCCTTCAATATTAAAGAGATATAAAGCTTGACAATATTCAATATTGGATTTAGATGCAAGAAGCATGTTGACTATGATCACAATGGTATAGCACAAGAAATTGTATTCTAATATGTAATTTCATAAATCAATTATCTTACATTGAACTAAAATTAATTGCATACAAAATGATAAAATTCCTTCAAAGCGTGATACAAAACAAATTGCCAATGACTCAAAAAGTCTTTCCATGAATGGGATCTCATTCACAGTTAGTAGACTTATAGCAAACAAATTGCCCCTATGAGACCTCAAAATTTCTCAAATATATGATTTGTATATGATGAACAAAAATCCTTAGCCAAAAAATTCAAATATTGATGAAAAAAATTGATTTAAATACTCAACAATTCATGGCAAAAATGAAAAGGAGTATAAGGTGAACAATTGCATTTGCAATAATAAGTGGTTCTCAATTGAGACTTAAAAACTCTAGATATAATCAATAATTTAGAATATGAAATCATGCAAAATTCAAATTAAGAAAAAAAAAAAAAAATGTTGTACATCGATACCATTGATGAAAGCAAAACGAGTAGATAATCTCTTCTCCAAAAAAAAATCTATAAAAATGTACAATCATAATGCATTAGGGTTTGATAAAACCCTAAATTTTGAACTTATTCAATAATAGATTCTACTCTAGACAATTTAGGTGCAAATACTTGTTGCATTGCAAACAAAACAATTGTAGAATTCCATTCCATGTTTCTTTAAACATGTGAGTATTCAAAAGAAAAAAAATTTAGAATTAGTCCGAAGAATCAAAGATGACAAAGCACATATGCTCAAAACTCAATTACTTGCTCAATTGAAAAGGCAAGAGGGGAAGTACAAGACTTTGCATTTGATAAGTATAGGTGTCTTCTATTTACTTGTATTTTGTTTCATAAAGACAAATCTACTTAGCATCAATATATTGATACAATGTTTCATTTCTTTTTACAAAATCTAATATATTTAGAATAAAAGATATCAAGGAAGATTGGTCTTAGAGAGTGTGCCATAAACTTAGATGCAATTATTCAAATAGTGTTATTATGAATGACAAACTATAATTAGTGCCTTAGAGTGGTGGTGATGTAGCAAATGTATAGTCTAATGACTAGAAAAGTGTATGCTTTCAACATTAGGAGCCTAAGGAATTTAACAATGCATGCTAATTGAAAGATATCACAAAGTTGTTTTCTTGGTAAGCATAGGTAACATTCTAGAAAATTTAATCCAAGTGAAGACTTACAAGAAGGGTTTCCAAGGGTTAAGTTAATCTTTTTTTACCGCAACCAAATTTTTTTTTCATAGAAGATTAGTTATAGTGAAGTTAAAGATGGATTTTCCTAAAATTTTTGCAACAATAACTTTTATTAGAAAAACAAAAAAATGAATATTTGACTCAATGGTGACTTGCTCAGTTACAAATTAGTGTGATGGAACATTGATGATTCAACAATGGGCTATACACTTAATGAAGGGATTCTTTTTGAGAGTGAAGTATAATACAAAATTATAGTCAAATTCTTATTGTGTCTAATCTTCAATGATCTTGGTTGAGAATGTACAAATTTTGGAGGTGGATATTGGATGTATTTAAATACCAAGCCATGACAATGTACATATACCATAATTCAATTTGGTTGTAGTAATTTCGAATTTTGATTAGCATAGTATGTACCTATCATATATTATGTTATCTACAAATCACTTCCAAAGTATAAATGTCCATCTCCAAGGAATGAAGTTCAAGTTGAAGAAAGTAGACTCCAAATTTGGGAAATGAGATACACTTCCAAGTGCCACATGATAACTATTTCTACATACAATAACAAATGCTTGTATACACATAGCATATGTATTGTGTAAACCAACTAGATGTTGTTTCAAAAGCCAATGCATATAATAATTCACTACAATTTCATGCAAAGTTGTTTACAAAAGCGAATGCATGGCCACCCTCACAACCGGCATATCAATGTATTGTAAAAATTAGAAGTGGTTTGGATTTTCCTTTCATGGTTCACACCTTCACAAATTGACAATGTGTGTGGAATTGCACCATATATGTATGTTTTATAAATACACCATTTTTTGAAAATTATATTTAAATGACAAATAAAATTACAAATTTCATGGAGCATGTGAGCATTTCAAAGCCCACCTTTGGCATTTAAATGGAAGACAACCAGGTTCTAGGTTTTATGTCAAAATTTGCACTACTTGAGTGCTCAAGCGTTGTCTATTGTGCCTTCTTAGCAATGGATCTTTTCTATGTTTTTAGGTGATTTTAACTTGCAAAATAACCAACAAAACCTTACTTCAAACATAAATCAAATGGCCAAACTAACTAAGGCCATTGTGGTTTTCAGGACAAGAGCTTATAGTCTAAATTTATTAAGGCTAAGCTAAATATCAGTTCATGCCATTTCCGGAAACATAAAATTTGTGAAAATCTGACAAGTCTTTGTAGCAAAAGTTATGACTAAATGAAGTTTTAACCTTTGGACGGCAATTCAGACTTCATCCATCGTTTTCTATTGCCTCCTAAATTCAATTTGACTTAGAATTTTTCCTAATATCTTAGGTTGACACCTAATATCTAAATCATAGATTTAATCTTAGATGGATGAATTCTACTTAGTTTCATCCATTTATTATTCCAAACTTTGTCCTCTAATATCTTCTAGGTTTTGAGTATTTTTCAAAGTCTAATTTAGTTTTGGACTCCTCTAATCTTCATCTATAAATTTCCAAATACAAGTTTCTTCCTTGATTATTTTCTAAATTTTTAACTTAACATCTATCTTTTCCTAAAACATTGATACTTCTATTTATTTATTATTTTTAGACTTTTGAACTTTGTTTCTTAAATAGATTGATTTTGACTTCAAGGTTAAATTACTAGGTTACTTCAAGTTTGAACTTTCCTAGTGAAAGTTATTAATGGATGAAGTTTGACTTGCTAATCGGTACTTGAAATTTCATTCACTATTTATTATTAATCCACAATTCAAAGCTAACTTTAAACTTTACTTTTAGGATTTGGATTCCTTCTACTTCTTAAGATTTTAATCTTCTTCCTTTTAAATGAGATTAACTAATTTTCATCCAACTTATCACCTAAACTTCATCCATTATATCTTACTCATTTTATACCTCATTCCTAACTGTTTTATGTTTTTGAAAACCTTTGGACCTATTCTAATGGTTTGAATCTAATTTTACTAGAAAGAAACAAATATCTTGTAAATTCTTAGTGAAAATCTCCTAAAAAGGTCATTACTTAAAATGTTATCTCTAAAACTGTTTTTGAAAAAATTGAGGAACATACACTACAAGAGAAAGGGGTGTTTTAAGTGTGTTTTAAAGTATAGTCCTAGAGATAAGATATTAAGTAATGACCTTTATGTAGATTTTTAGTAAAAATTTACTAAAAGTACACGTATTTTTAGTAAATTTTTACTAAAAATCTACATAAAGGTCATTACTTAATATCTTATCTCTAGGACTATACTTTAAACATCCCTTTCTCTTGTAGTGTATGATGTCAAATTTTATTCTAATCTTTTGAAACTTTTCTAAAGCTGACAAAATGTACAATCAAGTGCAAGATATAGACACCTATTTATGCTATTTTTAACTATATTTATTTTATTTCAATTAATATGTTTAATAAAATAATAAAAACTTGGTGAATGCCTTACCATGGCTCAAACAAAATTGAGAAAAATGCTACCCCTGAAAACCCAAAATTCTTATACTTTTGTTGTTGCCAACTAGGCTTATTTAGTTTTTTTGTAATAATTCACCAATATTTTTCACGCTAGCCTCCTATGTGCAAAGCGGCTTTTAGTCATTTCATCTTTCTCCACAAAAGCAATCCCTCACAACCTGCTAGGGAATGTAGTTGTGGATGCAGAATGTAATTGTGAGTGTGGGCTGCACGAGTTCATAGCGCAAAATTATCCCTACATTAAACATCAAGGTAGTATGCTCTAAAAGCAATCATGATACAAAGGTACATTTTGCTTTCTTCAATGTACTAGAAGTATACATTTCAAGAAGTGGTCGCTTTTAGTGACCACTGAATTTCAACTTCAAAAATTTGTAACTAATTCTTCAAAGGTCCAAAAAATATGAAACAATCTTAGGTTAAATACCAATACCTTTTTTCTTCCTATGGAAATTTACTGAAAATTGTTTCAAGGAGTTTACCTTCCCTGAAAAGGCAATCAGCTCTTAAATGGTCGCTTTAAGAACACACTACCTTAGTAGGCCTTGAAATTCCAATATCAATTATAACCCGGCACACCTGCATGCACCTCCCAAGACGACCTCGCCCACCTGGCCAACTGATCCCTAAACTCTTCACGTTCCCCTTCGGAGATCCCCTCCCGTTCCCATCGCCCCGCATTTTTTATTTATTTTTGGGCACACACGGCATATCGCCCTGCAAATCCCCTTCTCAGTCCATGCCGTCCTTGCCGTCGTTCCCCTCAAACGTTCCCACTTCACGTCCCCATCACAAATTTCCCTGGCATGTTCCCCTTACATGTTCCCTAGTGAGCCCTTTGTTGCTGCATCAATACCGAAGCTGAAAGGCTGACCGTTCGGTGCTTGCAGTCCTTTTGTGGCCTCATCAGCGAGCTCGTCTGCGTCCATGGCCTGTACTGTCACCACCCCCGCTCGTCTCCTTCTGTGCTCTTCCCCATTGCACTTGTCGCAATTTTCTGGTTCTTTCAATACCAGGAAATTTGAAAATCGGTTGCTAGTTGACAATTTGGTGAATGACTAGTGTTTTCCTCTGTTTCTGGTGATGATCAGGTCTTCACGTTGAATGTCTGGTTGGATTTCGTCGTGTTTTGATGTTACAATGTTTACCGAATCTTTGCTCGTTGTTATATTTTCAGAAGGATTGAGTATGTTTTGTATTAACTGCGTGTAGGGCATAGATATCCTAGAATTGGATTTGAGTACTTGAGATTAGGCTTTTGAACAGCGGGAAGGGAACGTGCTTCTCATCGATCGATTAGGTTTGAAATTTTTTCTGAGATTTGAAGATGTGATTACTTTTCAATCTCTGAATTCCATTTTCTTGGATTTCGCCGTGTTTTGATGTTTTGATGTTTCGATGTTTCAATGCTTTACTGACTCTGTGCCCGAGTATTGAAGAGTGAGATTGTTAGAAGGATTGAGTGTGTTCTTAGTAGCTTCGCGTAGGTTTATATCTTAGAATTGGACTTGCTTACTGGAGATTAAGATTTCGGCTGTTTTTTTAACAGTGAGAGGGGAATGCGTTTCTTATTACTTACGTAGGTTCGGAAGTTTTTGTGAGATTTATAATTGTCGGAAGTTTTCAATATCTGAATGTCTGGTTGAATTTTGATGTCACAATGCTATTCTGACTATTGATGAATGTGAGTTTTCAGAGGGATCGAGTTTCTTTTATTAATTTTGTGTAGAGTTTATTATATCCTAGAATTGGCTGTTTCCGGGACAATGGATGGAGCGGTATGTGTTTCTCGTAATTTGAGTAGGTTTGAAGGATTTGAAGTTGTTTTTTTAATCTCTGAATTCCATTTTCTTGGTTTCATCTGCAGCTTCTGTGTGGCAGTTGAGCAAGCCTCCGGTGCACGCCTCTGTCGGTCAGAGTGGCGCGTGTGAGAAAATTAGCGGCCAACATCTCCATCCTCAAGTTTTATTTGGTTTGCGATCGACATTCTTGCCAATTGGCAAGGTCAACACCAACTTTGACTCGAGGTCGCTTTTGTCTCGCCGATCTAGAAAATTCATGGCGACTCGAGGTCTGTTTTCTATTGAATTTGAATTGAAAACTGAATTGAGCTTTAAGTTAGAATGTTTCGGATCAATAATTATGTGACCTGCCACAGTCGAAGGTAACCACACCTAATTGCGACACTTTTAAGCGCCGAGCTTAGGTTTTATTATTAGAATGACCGGATTTTCAATTATTCATGTTAGCAAATCAAAGAGATTCCAACGCGCCAGAGAATGCATTTATTTGGATACCACAAGCAGAAGTTATAAGGTTCAAACTTTAATTGATAGATGGTCTAAATCTGACATGAGTTCTGATATTGAGGTTCTGCACTGTACATTTTCAAAATTAATATGTACTCATTGTGCAAGATTCCAGGGTTTCGCATTTGATAGGTCTTGCAATTACGTGTGGTTACCTTGCTGTTTACAAGAAAATGTTTTAATTAAAAAGGATCGTTTGTGGAATCTTGTTGTCAAAAATTGTATACTATTAATTAAAAACCTGGTGTCTTCACAGCCGCTGTTTCGACGGGGAGTGAATCGACATTGACTCAGACGGTGGATTTTAAGAAACTACAGAATGGCAGGTGAATACTTCTTTCTCTTTAAGATTCTAGATTCCAGTTTGCCTTGTGCAAACTTGTCGAGTCATTGATTGACCTGGTGGAGCACGCAATCTCTTGAAACTTTCAGGGTTTTGGTTCTTCAGGCACAAAGTCGTGCCGATTGGTAGCCACTTGAGTGGTAGTGGGAATGATGCGGTTCATTCAGTTTCCATGTTCTGAAAGTGCAGTGATATTCGAGGAATAGCAGTGGAAGGTGTGGAGGGCGAATCTGTCAATCTCACGGAGGCTGCTGCTGAGGCTATTGGTGCTGCATTTGCAGCATGGCTTCTTGATAGGAAGGAATCTGATTTCTCTTCGAAATTTAGAGTCTCTCTTGGGCACGACTCAAGGATATCCGCAAAATCTATTCAGGTGAGAACAATATGGGGACGGAACAGGTTACTCTTGGACTTCTTCTGAGTCTCATAGGGGCTCCATCAAGCACCAAGAGCTTCTTGGTCTTCGTGTGTGCTTTCTATTAAGGATGACTGTTGTGGGTTCTGTTAGGAGATGTGAACAATTCTGTTGAAGATGAACTATGTCAAGGGCTACACTAGGCCGATTTTGAGCAGGCTTGTTTTCAACAAGTGGGGTTGCCTCCCACTCTAGAAATCCATCGTTATTAGTTGTGCCTCATTATACCATCGCATGCCTTCTTGGTCGTGCGGAGAAGGTTCTTCCAGTGTTTTCAGTAGCTCAGTGCTATACTGGGGAAGGTTCTTTGCTAACTATCGTCATTTGATTTGTTCAGAATGCCGTAGCACGGGGTATTGCTGGTGCTGGCTTGGAAGTTATTGAGTATGGGTAGGTTTTCTTTGAGAAACTTCCTCGACAACGTCTTCTACAATTGAGGTTCATCTAGGTTGTCGATCTCCTTAGTTTTCCACTCTACCCTGTACAGTCGCATAGTCAGTGTGAGGTGTATCTGTATGAATTCTTTCTTGGTTAAGTTTCTTATGTTGTGATGTTCTCAATAGATTGGCATCAACGCCAGCAATGTTCAACAGCACCTTAACAGCTCGGGATGATATTTTCTGCCCTGTTCAAGGAGCGATAATGATCACAGGTACTACTGGCACGTGAAGAAGTCTTCTCTTCATTGAGAGTTTGATGGTTTGATGGTAGCCTTCATTAATGCATTCGAACGCTACTACCTACCATTTATCCCCCTTTATCACACTGTTCGATAAGTCATACTTTCTCCTTTTCTGCACTGCATCGTGAGGTGAAATATGGGCGATATGATTCATTGGACTGATTATCTTAGTGCTTCAATATCTGTACAGCAAGCCACCTTCCATGGAATAGAAACGGGCTGAAGTTCTTCACAAGTGACGGAGGCCTTAACAAGAAAGACATCAGTGACATTCTAGCAAGAGCAGACAAAATACACCATGTGATGTCCAAAGAGAGCACAGATTCGGCAGCAGCTCTAGCATTCAAAGTGGAGCATTCTGTGGATTACATGGAACAGTATACTGCTGATCTTGTAGATGCGGTTCGCAAGGGAGCCGGAGGTGTTGGTGAGCTACTTTTTTTGTCCTGGAATTATTCTTCAATGAGCTTAAAGTCGATGCGTTCATTCAAAGTAATTTTATGGTCCATTTGTATGGAAGAAACTTACTTCTACCTTTTATATTTTGGGTAAACAGAGCGGCCATTGGAGGGATTTCATATAGTCGTGGACGCAGGAAATGGAGCAGGCGGCTTCTTTGCAGTAAGGAAATCTGTCAATTAATTTAAAATATGAGTATCACGATCATGGTTTTTATCTCTCTGGTACCTTGATTATTTGGCTACCCTGAAATATACTCTGAACATTAGGCTTGAGATTGATACCCGCAGTAGCGGTAGCAACGTTCATCTGCCTCTGCACGATTCCTTTGAGTTTTGAAGTCACAGCCCTACAACAATTTCTCATCCTAACTATCTAGTGGTCTCAAATGTACCAGTGTAGCATTTTTCTGTTCTGAATCTATTTCTTTGCTTCTATTCTCTGCATTTGTGATATTTTGACTGAACATGCTCAGGGGCGTGTCCTGGAGCGTTTGGGAGCAGTCACTGCTGGGAGTCAATTCCTGGAACCTGATGGTAGGTTTCTGGAAAATGCTGTTCTCTTTGGTCCCTGTTGACGAGGCTTTCCGGACAGACTGATATGGAAGATGAAGTTCTTCGTCATAGTCAAATAGTTACTCTTTATTCTCTGTTGTAAATGAAGAATTAAATCTAAACTTCTCCAGAGTTCAGGTCCGTCCATCAAAATTGACGATGAAGAAATATTGATGGGTGAGAGTGAAAATGGACGGCCATAGCCTTTACTAGAAGAATCGTTCTTTCCGACTGTGGAGAGTCAGAATTGCAATGTATTACAGTCATGGCGGTCAACTTAGACCTCCTTAGTTGGATTAAGCATTTTTTCGTCTGGTGATGCTGTCCAATTTGATTGTTCATCAAGATTTGTGTGATTGTATATGCTTGTCTTTTTAATTCGACCATACCACTCGGCTGTTATTGAGATCCATGATCTCGATTGCAATATTGGTGTCCGCGGTTAGCTTTGTGCATATTGGAACGTCTTCTACATTGATTGAACTTATGGACCGGACCTTGGTAAACTTCTTGTGAACCAGGTATGTTCCCGAACCACATCCCTAATCCTGAAGACAAAAAAGCGATGGAGTCTATCACCAAAGCCGTCTTGGACCAGAAAGCAGATCTTGGCATCATATTTGACACAGATGTGGATAGGTGAAAAACCTAAACCTCTGCTAGATATCCATGGTTCCATGACCTGCGAGGTGAACTGTTGTTATCATAATTTCACGCATTCCTGTGGTTCTGTGTCAGAGATATTAAACTTCATTTCTCTACTGACCACCATATTGTATGCATGATTTACAGAGCCGCTGCTGTAGATTCCAGTGGCAGAGAGTTGAATCGCAACCGCCTTATTGCTCTTCTGTCTGCTATTGTATTGGAGCAGGTAATTGTGGCATGATATCTCTGGTAGGTTTTAGAGTTTTAATCTGAGGATACCTTCTTTTGGTCATAGCAAGACAGATCCTGTCTTTCCTGTACGTAATGTATATTGGGAGTATTCTCACCCAGCTCCTGTTGCCCTGCTATTAGCATCCAGGAACTACAATTGTCACAGACAGTGTGACCTCGGATGGCCTTACTACTTTCATTGAACAAAAACTAGGTATGTTAAACCACGAAGTTTGTTGCACTTATGTTGATTACTGTGTTATAATCGTATGTGGTGGTTATTGTTTGGCATCGCGAACATTTTGTTAGCGACTTTCCTAGTATTCACCGGTTATGATCTTAAGTGTAATATGGAATTTTGTGTCCACTATTGTTAGTATTACTTGCGCCTCAAGGCACTTTTCTGATTTTACTCCTTGATGCAGGCGTTGTTGTTGAATATCATGGACATTAGTTTATCATGTCTCATTTCTTTTTCACTGGTCAGCTCCGATGAATACTCCGTCCGCTAACTTTGATTGAATTGGAGTAGGTGGCAAGCATCACCGCTTCAAGAGGGGCTACAAGAATGTCATTGATGAAGGCGTTCGACTGGTAAGTCTGCTCTATCAGTGTAGTAAATCAATTTTATAGTATACTGAGCTGCAGAAGTATCACGTTTTTATTGGAAACTTAAGTAAACGTCATGTGTGTTGTTTGAATGTTTCAACTGTTTGCTTGGGGATATATAATTCTGCTATTGTTTATCTTTCGGCTAATTGGTTGTCGTGGGACAGAATTCGGTTGGAGAGGAGACTCACTTGGCTATTGAAACTAGTGGACATGGTGCCCTCAAAGAAAATCACTGGCTTGATGATGGTGCATATTTGATGGTGATTACAAATTCTTTGCTCATGGTTCTAAGTATTTCAGTCGATCCTAGTTGTCAACATTTTATCACAACAAAGAGACTAGAGTGTTACTCTTGTTTTGGAGTGCGGATTATAATTCTTTAATATCCCTAAGCAGTCAGGTTAAAGTCACCTTTCTCTATATTCTGCAAATAGATCTCGATGCACAAAACACTCTGGAATATCCTTATCATTTACTCCAATGCCGATATCTTCTTGATTACCGGTATTTACCTTCAAAAGGTGTAAAGTTTAGTCAATAGTGAAGGTAACAGGGTTACTGAACTCGTGATCAGCTGGTTCACTTTGAATTCTTTGTCACCCCCATACCACGTACGAAGATATGTCCAGCAATCTTTACTTCGATGAAAGAAAGATTTGTAAATTGGGCATCCGGTTGAATACACGACATTCAAATTAGTAGAACCAATAGTGTGTTTTGCAGCTATTGACTCGATGTAAGACTTGCAGGTGAAATTGTTGATTAAGTTGGCTGCTGCCAAAGTGTCGGGAGAAACCTCGGGGAGCCAAGTGCTCTCCGATCTCATTGCGGACCTTGAAGATCCAGCCGTTTCCTCTGAGATTAGGTTCAAAATTGACCAATCTCATGCTGATATCGGATCAGAGTAAGTGGATTCTCTTTACAGATACTTTGTTTCACATTGATATTTGGAATGTGTCAATTAAAACTATTAGTTGCTGAATCACTGAGATGAACTTCTATATGAAGATTTCATGTTTGGTTTAGGGTTTAGGACTAGAAATATGTCTGAAATGTAGTGTGATCGTCCCTTAGACGTGTTACTAAATATTCGCGTGGTCATGGTCAGAGGATTCAAACCGTATGGACAGCAAGTCCTGGACAAATTAGATCAAGTGGTGGCCTCGGATCCCAACTTACAGAAAGCAGCTGTTAACCATGAAGGGGTAAACACTTGAACATGCACGTAGATGCCGATCCATTGTACTGGTAGTGGGTGTAGGTTGTTCAGCCATGTCATTTGGAATTTTAATTACTAAAATCACAAGCCTGCCTCTTGTGAGGGTGTGCAGATTCGTGTTTCTGGCTATGGAGGATGGTTTCTGCTTCGATTGTCGCTACATGACCCTGTTCTGCCTTTAAATATTGAGGTGAAAATTTCTGTGTTATTATTTCAACACCTTGAAAAAAAATCTTGTCCATGCTGCCCGCTCATCCTCTTATCTGTAGCCTATTCATTTTATCTTCTGACTGGATGCATACTGTTGCGTTATATTTCAGGGTCCGTCTCTGGAATCTACAAAGAAGCTTGGGGAGTTTGTTCTTGCAGCTGTGAAGGAATTTAAGGCTCTGGATACTTCTGCTTTGCAGAAGTATGTTGCATAGGTAAGAGATGTTTGTATCGTCAGGTTGCTGTAGCTGAAGGCCGGAATCTTGGCATTATGTAAAATCTCAGCTGCTGCGGATCTTCATATTGTCAAGAATTTTTTCTAAAAGTTGGCACGTACATAATTTGTAATGCTTTCTCTTCTCAAATAAAACACTTTCGTATGTTCATTTGTTAGGATGACAAATGACAGATGACTGCCTGCTTTGTTGGCTCTGGACCGATGGGTGGAGGCTTAAAATTGACATGTGAGGAAGTTTGAGTGGGATCTTACTCAAAACAAGACAGAGTAGCTGAGTAGCTGCTTGTTGCATTATCTGTTTCCTTCCTGTTTAGTTTGTAACTCTTCAAGTTTCAAGACCAATATGACATTGAAGGAGACGTGAATTATGAAAAGATAATTCGTTCTCTGGCCATAGCCTTAGGGTTTTTTGAGCGATACAACCTGCACCTACAGGTTTACCATTGTGTGGCACTCCCTCCAATATAAAGGAATGTGAGTGGCCTTTTGTATACTAGTGATCTACATAATAAACACTGCATAGCCTTCACAACAAACCTGAACCCCCTTAATTTGACAGAGCAATGGGAGACACGTTGCCCGGGTCAACCGTTTGGAGCTTCTAGAAATCTGAAGAGAGTTTTGATGGCTCTTAGAAAGACCTGTAAATGATAGAATTGGAGACTGAAGGGTTTGGATACTTCTACTTATTTGTGTCCTTCAAGAAATTCAAGAGTCCAAATTGATTAGGTTTGATTAGCCTTTTGAAAAAAACTCAAGGGAAAAAAAATTATCTCAAAATTGTTTCTTTTAAATTTTCTATGAAACACTTGTACTATTTTCTGTCCTATTTTATTGTCACAATTGAAGTGATGTTATCAATGCTATAACTTTTGAAGTGCAGGTCCAATGAACATGAAATTTTTATTGGAGATGTCTAACTTGATGGTAATCAAATCAATTGTTTTTTAGAAATTAAAAAAAAATCATTTAATATTTAAGAGTCAATTTTGTTAATTTGTCACACTTTGAGGTTTAGGGGTTCTCATTACATTTGGTGTACCCAAATTGAATGATCTAGAATTGAAATCTTGGTTGTCTATTCCCACACTAGGTAAGCATATGTCTACCAAAGAGAGTTTTAAAATATATTATTTTATATCCTCTAGATCCATGCAAATAGGCCTCCCTAGCATTGAAGATGGTGTCAACTTCATTTCTTTGGTGAAACTTGATCACCATCAAGTCCTCACAAATAGCTTATTTTTTGTTTTTTTTTGTTCATGATTTTCTATTTATTGTTATTTTACAACTCATTGTTTCTATTTTTTTTTGTGACAATCTGTCTTTTTCTTTCTATATTATTATTTTAGTACTCACAAGTAGTCCATAGTACTTGCAATGGTACTTTTAGCCGTCAATTTTTACAATCATCAGTTGATATTGTTCCATTGCATAGTACTCATAATACTCTGAGGTTGAAATGTAGATTTTACCAAAACACTATTGAAAATGGAAGGTGTTTTTTGCAATGACCTTAGAGTACTTACATTAGATAAGAATTGAGGTTTGTGAGAGACCTTCTGGCCATGGTTCCCCACGCTACGAACTATGGCTGGACAGTGTGATTAATTCATTATAAAAATAAATAAATAAATAAATATTTTAATTTAAAAAAAATAAAAATAAAATTATTTTTAAATTAATTCATTAATGCAATCCGACTTGGCAGTCTCTATGCCAGGTCGGATTGTTGGTTCTGCGACGTTCCCACAGTCCGGGAACGTCGGAGAACTCGAGGTCTTCCAATAGCTTGAAAACTCTTCTAATGCTTACAACTAGACGCACGGCTTGCAAGCTCACATTTTTAGGCTCAAATGCTAGCATTGTTGAGCTATAGGACCTTGGTTCTTCTAATTCACCATCTAGCCATTGGTAGTGGCCAAAGATGATAAAAGAGCCCAAAGTGCCTTCAAAAACTTGGTTGTACCTAGCAGTAAGATAACTAGACCTAAAATCAACATAATAAACAATTCAACATGGTTCTCATAATTATTACGTTGGAAAAGTTTTCCGGGGGATCTTGTTGGTAGTCACAAGGAGATTCTAGATTCTTTTAGAATGCACTTTTTGGACACCATATATGAATGAGCTATGAGTTTTCAAAGTGTTGGAAACATGTATTTTTAAAACTGACCCTAGACTTTCATGAAAAGTGGGAGGGAGTACATAAATTTTAGTCGAGAATATGTAGAGGGCGGTTTTAGAAAGGGGTCGGAATTTGGTGTGGCGGTTACCTTATTATTAGGGTGGCAACAACAGATATCACATTGAAGCCCCCCAAGTGGCCAATAGCCTGAGACTTTTGAGATCACTGTAGAAATTTAAAAAACGTACTTGTTATTTGGTCCACGAATCAGATCATTTCTGAATCTCAAGTACCTTATGATGATGATAGGTCTTGTCCTTTTCATGGTTAATCCTAACCGTAAGAAGTGCAACACGTACGTACGTCCATGATCGATCGACGAGGCAACAGTTCCCCAAGCGCAACTCTCAAACAGTGATCAGTGCCAGTGCGTGCCAGTGCCAGTGCGTGTTCCTGAAGCATGAGCTCCTTGTTTTTGTTTTTCTCCAACGCCATCTGGCCTACTCGAAGCCCCACTCCGCTCAGCTAGCCACGAGACCTGCAAATAATAGATGACAGAAGGATCGATTCTTCGCTCACCGCGCCCTGACGTAACGTACCGAGCTCGATCACTCGAACCGACTCTCTAGCTCTTCGATCGATCCGGCCGATCGATCCGCCTGTCTCGAACGAAGGTAAAGCTTCTCCTGCAACTGTACTGTACTTCAAATACTGGTCCTCCAGGTGGGGAAGGAATAGTTTCAGATATTTCGTCTCCCCGTATACCCTACCGGTATATGGCACCAGGCCAGTGATCAAGGCCACTGTTGTCGTCGTAACTTAAGCTTATATAAGATGGTGCATGTAAGGTGGTGCCAAGTACCTTAAGAGCCGAATCCTTTCGAACGAGTGAGCGAGCGAGGCTGGCGGAACACGGACTGATCGACTGATCGAAGCGCGCGGACCTTAGCTTAGTTTAGCTTGGCTTGGCTAGCTTGCATTGAGAAACGTGCGTGATAAAGAATGGGAGGACCGATTCTACAACGGAAGCCCCACGTGGAAAAACTTCCCGTTTCTTCGAACAACACATGGCTGACTTGTATGGGGGAGGGATCGAGAGCGAGTGAGGGTACCACCAGGAAAGCTAGCTCAGAGTCAAACGGCAGGAATGGGAGGGTGGGATTCCCCAGTTACTAAAGAGAAAAAAGAGCAATCAGTACAGCACTGTACAGGAGAAGGAGGTTGACACTTTAAGTTCGACGTGAGAAATGGGGAGATCGAACTAGACTAGCTAGCTGAAGTCCGTCCCCAGAAAAAAATAATGATAATCTAATTTAAAGGAAGAAGAAGAAAGAGAAGAAAAAAAAAAATTTAATTTTAAATTGGGTGTGCTAGAACAGCTGATGATAGTCAATTGGAGCTGGGTCGCAGGATGCTTGGCCATGCAGTGGAGTGGTGAGGGCCACATCGGTACAGTGGTGAGGGGAGCCCAGCAGCAGACCCAGTCGACAGACCTTGAGTGTCCTTCAGTGGACTTGGTTCCGGGAGAAACGATGAACTAAAGCGCAAATACCTTTTTTGGCATTTCTAGTTTGATTTATCAAAGCTTACTATTATAGTATTTTTTCTTTTTTGCCGCAAGGGAGTTGAAAGGTTGAGTTTTCTGCAAGGAAAGGACAAAGCCTATCATGTTTGCAGACACGTGTGTACAAAATTCATAATAAATGTAATCATTTCTTCTCATTTTCACTTGTAAAGTTCCATCAAGGTGTCTCGACGTGAAGTGACCTCACTTTACCTCGAAGTCTGTCATGATGAAATATTCTAACTATTTGGATGGAATATCATAAAATTCTCTGCACAGAATGAGGTAAATTAGACTAACATGTGAAGTAGTAGTGATACATTTGATTTTCCATTGGTGATTAGAAAAAAAATAGAGTTTAGGGTTTAGAAGTAGGGTTGTCAAGATTTTGATGGAATCTCAATGGAATTATGATATGATGTGACGTGACATCACAACATGAAATCTCTCCAAGTCATGTTAGGATAGACAACCCTAAATTCCATTGGGACAAAATGGGACTTTAAGAAGGCTTGAATGTATTGTCTCAATATTTATCGTGATTTCTTTAAACTTTTTGCAAAGCTAGAAAAACATATTAGGTTTCTGCGAATATGAGTTTTATTTCAATTGGTGCTTGGGAGCAAAAGTTATGGCACAATAAGCCAAAAACAAGGGTCGATGGGTAGCACAAAAAAAATCACGAAAGGTCAAATAAAATGAATTTTTTTCTCCTAAAATGTTATGTTTTTGTCTACATGTAAAGCTTTGTTTCATTCTATGTGGACTAGTCATGAGAAAGTTATAGACAATCTTATTTTGGGGCAATCTAAGCATCTTATTGAAAAAAATAACTTGAAGGATTCATTTTTAAATGTAATTTTTTTTAAATTTCAAAAAATATTATTTGACAAGATTAAGTTTGTTTGCTAAAATAATATCACCATTATAATTTTTGTATTTCAATTCCATCTTACATCTATTGACAATTTAGTTTTTCATTCACTCTTGATGACTTGGTCATACTTCTATTTAACAATTTTTTAAAGAATGAAAATCAAGTGTTTTTCTTTTGAAATATTTTCATAGACTTTCAACTCAATTCTTCAACATGATATTTTTTTAATTCAAATTTTATAGTTCTAAGAAAATCCACATATGGTGGTCAAAGTCATCTGAAATTGTAAGCTAGCATTCAAAAAAATCCTTTTTTCCAACTTTGAATGCTAATATCTTCCAATTTGTACTCACAAATTTCATGAATTTTTTACCACATGATCTTAGACAAGTGAAGTATAAGATCATACAATTAGATTCTAAGAAATATATTTTTTCTATTTTCTTAGGTGAATGTAGTAGAGATGGTAATTATGAGTGGTTTTTGATAGAAAAATGGTCTTTGGACTTTAGACTTTAGAGGTTAATTTTGATGAATATAATTAGAACCAAATGAACATTTTCATTAACCCTAGAATGATTGAGGAGCTAATTTGGGATTCTTAACAATTTTAGGTAGATAATTGCAATGCTAATTATTTAATTCTACAATGGAAGTTCTTTATAATCACTAATCTTAATTTTATAAAATTTGGTTTGCATTTATATCTAAATCCATATAGCATCACATGATTTTCTTCTCCTCTAGAGCGCTCAATTTCCAGTTTGGGAACCAAGCCAAAACTTGTCAAAATTGTAGTTCAGCAGCTGCGTTAATGTGGTAGTCAACTACCACATTAATTTCCAAATTTAAAAAAAATATTTAACTTTGTTTTTCATTTTAAGAATTAAATTTTTTTTTTATAATTTTTAAATTCTAACATCGGCATTTGATAAGCCCAAGGGGAACGAAGCTTGGTATAGGCTTGAAACAACCCTCCAACCCCCCTAAATTTCATCTAATGATCTAGCAACTAGAAATATTTGTATTTTTCGTAATTTATAATTGAATTTTTTTCCCACAAAATCTCAATTGGTCACAATCTACGTGAACTTTTAAATTCTATTAGTATATAAGGCAACAAATTATCTTCCTAAATTTTTACCATGAAATTACATGATTTAACTACACCTAATTGTGACTTGTTTTTAAAACCATTAGAGGAGATTTGGGGCCTTCGAAAGACTGTTTTGGAGTTGATCCTACATCTAAAAACCATTGTAGTGCTGGCAAAGTATTAAAAAAATTAAAAAAACAAGTATATATATATTTGAAAAATATATTTAAAATATATATAATCAATTTTTTTATGTGATAATCTCTCAATCTCCTAAGTTCCACATAATAGATGCATTTTCTAATTAAAAAAAGTACCTAACGTCCATCTATCGGGAGGGAGTCTTCTCCAAATAGGTTGCCAAGCAAAAAATTAAAATTTTACAAATTTGTTCTTATATAAGAATAATTTGATTGCAAATTTGTTGAAAGACCCATTTGAATTTTAAATCTCTTCTAATTGAAAACCATCTAATTTTTTATTGTATCTTATTGTATCTTTGATTATATTAAAACAAGATTCAACAAAGAATTGTACAAAATTAATACACCAGTTATTTCAAATAGTGCTCGATGTACTAGTTGTTTTATATTGCTTTTACTACTAGAGCAAAATTTATTTCCAAAATTTTAATGACTCAGTAGAGAAAATTTGGGGTCTCAAAAGAACTACTCCACAATCCTTCAGGGACCCTGAAATTTGTTTTTTTTATGCAAAAAAAATCGTTTTCCCCCTATTTTTGCTTGCTTGAATCTGTAGTGGCAATGCAAAAATCGAAATTAATGAATTAAAAATTGACTAAAAAACCCAAAAAACTCCAATCTGAAATAAATTTGAATTTGTTTTTTTAAATTAAAAATTAAAATTAAAATTAAAAATAAAAACTAGCAGATTTTGAGATATTCACCTTAGCTGACACCAAAGGTGCGGCACTTTTTGGGGTGACAAACCAAGCTTGAAATAGCTTGGTCTGTCACCATAAGGCAGCCCTCTAGAGACCCCATAATTTCTCTAATGTCTAGGCAAAGGAGATACTCCTTTCTTTGCTTAAGTACCTAAGAAAAACTAAGAAAAAAATTATAGTCGAAAAATGCAACATAAAAACAATTAGTGTTTTGCATTAATTGAATTCGCTTGTGTAGGGTATCATCCATTATTATCATTGCCCAAAATGGAGCATCTACATTTAGATCCAAAAGTGACACCAAATTTAGATATTAATGACATAAGATGAACACAACTAGAACATGATTGAGAGCCTAAGAGAATCTAGTACCAATTCTTGGTACCTCGGGAGATCACTCCTTTATAATTTAGGGAACTAGGTAAGATCGTTGGATATTTTAAAGAGGGCTATACATAATTAGCATATTCACAAAATGTTTCAAAACATTTTAGGAATACTATCATAATAAATTCATATATTCCTATTTTTCTAAAAAAACATATAATTTTTACCTCCAAAGAAGAAACTTTTCCATCTTTTATTTTACATATCATAGTTTTTTAGTAGCTTGGACAACTTTCTCCCTAATAATTAATTTTTCAAAAAATTTAAAATTTAATTTAATTTTTTAATATATTTAATCGTTTAATTATTTTTATATTATTTAAAATAAATAAATTTTAGTGGACATTGTTCATCATCAATGATGAATAGTCACCAATTCCCCTCAAAAGAGGCTATAAATTCCACTCGAGTAGAACTACTCAAAGGAAAACAACCCCTTTTGACTTTTGACGGCTGATTCTTTTTAAATGAATATAATGCATACTAAAGTGCTTTGGAATCCTCTTTAATTGCCTTTCCAATAAGTTTTAACAAAAATAATATTTATTTTAATAATAATCAATATTCTCATTTTGATTTTGAAAAAAATTGTTTATGATATTCTATTGAAGATTTTGTGCAAGAGTATTCATTGCAAATCTTGATTTTTTAGTGCTAGAAGCTCTTGGAGACAAGCCTCAAAAACGTTGGATTTGGAGGGGGAAATCACATTTGAAATTCATTTAAAAAAATTGTAGAGTATATTTTGAAAAGCCATAAATCGATTATGGCTTTGCACATTATGTTTTGTACCTCGTATTTTTTTCATGAGCTCAATTTATAAATTTGACATGTGAAAAGAAGATTGGAAGAGTTCAAATCACTTTCACAATTTCAACATCCTCTTGATCAAACATTACAATCTTTCAATCCATAAGTAATATTGTTGAATTGTCTTTTCTTACATGACCCATGACATTTTTAGTTTGAATTTGTATGGTTACAATTTCTTTTTAAATTGATAAGGATAATCAAAAATTGGGCTTCTTATTTAGTTTTAAGCAAACTTTAAAATGCTCAAAAGAGGTCTTGGAGCATTTAGGATTAAGATGGGTTGTTGAAATTCAAGCCAAGACCCAAACTCCATCAAAATCTAGGAAATCATGTTAGTATAGAAGGCCAATCTACAACTCTTCAAAAATCTCTTATTCTAAGATTCTTCAACAACTATAAAATATTTTGGTCACACTTAGATTGGCATCTTATAATGAATGCAACTAATATATTTTGACGGAATTGGGTTTTATATCACCCCCCAAGCCACCATATCATAACCCTCAAACAACAGGCCAAGCTACTGAAGCTAAGATTTTGAAAGAATCGTTGACAAAAAAAAAGTGTTGTTTGTATTGTTCCTTTTGTCATGTTTCAACTTACGAGACCCACTCTCAATAGTGGATACAACTTGCCAAGCACCGCATTTAGGCAGCAAAATCAAAGCACTCTATTCACTATTCACTTTTTGCATGTCCTAACTCCTAAGCACACAAAACTTTGGGTGCAAGCAACAAGACCCATACCTTGTAAAGGACAAGCTAGTCACCATGAACATCATCCTTTTTGGTACTATGTGAATCCCTTTGCCTTATAAAAAACCCACGAGGCCACGAGCACTCATTGGAGGTCAAACTACTGTGCAAGCAAGACCTCTCCTTTTTGCACGAAATTCCAAGGCGGAAGAACTGATACGCACTGACTTCCTCCTGTTGTCTTCCATAGAACAATAAAATTCTCTGTCATCCCATCGTCACCACTCTTGGTCCACAGCGTCCTTACCACATCGAAGAGTGAAGAGTGAAGAGTTACTCCAAAGTCCAAAGCCCTGAATCCCTATTCAGATCAAATCCCGCCTCCTTCCGCTTCGGACGAGTGATTTCCACTCGCTGGGCGCTTTCCTACGAGTGAGCGGAGTGAGTGAGTGATGATTGATGAATGAATGGATGGATGGATCCCAAACAGACACAGAGACCTTGCCCGCCTTGACCCCGCCGGCCTTTCTGTGCACGTTGGTTGTCGATCTCCCGAGGTAGCCCGAGGTGGCCTTCCTTCAGAGGTCCAGCAACCAAGGTCCCAGTTCCCGAACGGTAGGGTTGACGACTGATTGTCGGTCTGGAATGCGGGTTCAAAACTGGGCATGGACGCACGCATGTTCAGCTTGCCATTCTATAATTAGCTGCATGGGGGCACAACGAGACTCTCACTTGCAGCTTCTCAGGGACAGACGGACGGAGGCCGCTTCGGATTCTCCCCTACTATACCGTCAGTAGCTAGCTTCAGCGGTAGAATAATTCTTCTTCTTCTTCTTTTCCGAGCCCAAAAAGAACCCTGGAATCCATCCTCACAATTGCTATTGCGAGATATTTTGAAACGAGTCCGGGAAACGGTGGCTCCTTCCGTGGAACGTGTGCCCTCCTTGCAGCTTTAGTTTCAGTCTAAGTGATAGGCGTACCGGCCATTCCTGTCGCCAATTCCTCCCAATTCCTCCCTCATTAGGCTCTTATTAGTACATGTAAGGTAGAACTACCCATTACCACTCTGATTCGCAATCTGACTAGATTGGAGTCAACTCTAGGAAAGATACATATTTTTTAGAGGTGTGTTTTTGTTTCAGGAGTCAAACCCAAGTGGAATTATAATTTTCCAATAAAAATTATAATTTCTGTGAATTTCTGAAGTGAAATTGCAAAACCACCACTAGACTGGATTCATAAATGTCCTCTTACAACTCAATACCGCTTTCCAATGTATCTAATAGCACTTGAAGATCCACCAATCATTAATTGACACGTTGTCTTTTAATAGCATTAATAAACTATTCTTGTCAGAATCTGAAGAGAATTTGCATGTTTTTCTGACTGAATTGGGACAAAGTTATAGACCACGGAATTGAATCACTAATGGAATTGGGCATTTCTACCTTACTAATAGTGCACATTTGTTTATTAGAATGTACTTCATTGGTATATGAGTTTGTTTACTAGAATGTACTTTGTTGGTACATGAGTTTGTTTACTAAAATGTACTTCATTAGTACATGAGGATGGAATTGGCGGGTGCAAGGGTAGAAACGCTTGTATATCTACACTATCATCATTTATAATTTCAACATATAATTGAATCTCATGTTTGTACTTTTGGTGAATTTTCATTATACAACTTAATTCATTGATTTGTTATATTGCAAGGCATCCTACTCAATGAGAAAGGCAATTTCAGTTGTCATGGCAAATTGATTGAACAATTTGTATAGATAGAAGCGCCATATGTATCATTCAAAAATTAGTTACGTTTTCGGTTGGGCCAACATATTGGGTGCATAATGTAAACTGCAAAACAATGCCACAATATATTACTAACTTTTGAGAGCATCCCCACTAGTGTTTTTTCTATCCTTCAAAATTTAGGGATAGGGGGTCCAAATTCCCTAAATGGGATGATGGATAGGGAATTCAATGGAATAATGGCTAAACCTCTTTTCACCCTTCCAACATGAGTTGTGCTTCATTGATTTGTTGAAATACTATTCATTTGGCCTTGTTATTATTTTTATAGTTTTTTCTTTTACTTCTCCCTCAGACACTCTATTTAGCAATAAGTTGAAATTTTAGGGAAGGACTAGTGGGGGCTTGCCTTCCCTATCCCCATCTTTCCTCACCTTCATCCCAATGGAGATAGGGATAGGAAAGCCACTAGTGGGGATGCTTTGAATGATGTTGGATTAGAATTTGGAAGTACTATGAGCAAAAGTAGATCCCAAAAAACAAGCACAAATTATTTAGGTATAAACTTTGGAGGATTGAAATAGATCCAATTGAAAGCAAACAAATAGCATCATGAGTTCAAGTCTTTGCACTACTAGAAAACGCTGAAATTTCAACACAATTCTGTTGATTCGGTCGAGTTGTTCCGGTCACTGTACAACTCGACCGAATCAACAGAATTGTGTTGAAATTTCAGCGTTTTCTAGTAGTGTTGCCTTTCAAAGCACATAATTACCCCATCTTCAACAATGCTAGCACCTGAGTACAAAGATGTGAGCTTTTGAGTGTTGAACTTACAACCATTTGAAAGGTGTTTATAACATAGGTACACTATAACATGAAAAGAGTTTATAATTCATAGAAGTGAAACTATGAAACCACATACATATGATTAGTGTGTATTCTCGTAATCATAATGGAGATACATATATATGGTATATGCGCCCAATGTCACAAGAGAGATTTAAAGTAGGACGTCCATAAAGCACCCATTTTAAGAGATGGAAATTTATTTTGGGAGGCTACACTTCTTGAAATATTTTCTAGTAAATTATCCTTGAAAGTTGAATGGAATTGGCATCTAACTCAAGTTGTTTCAAATTTTTGAAGTTTTATGAAATTAATTATGAAATTTTGAAGTTGAAACACAGTGTCACTAAAAGCGTCCACCTCCTGAAATGTACACTATTTATACATGGCTGGTGCAACGAGAAAACAAAATGTACCTCTAAGTTAGATTAGAGGATGCTTTATGGACATCCCACCTTGGATGAATTCCCCTCACTCTCGCGTGTCTCCCTTTCTTCACAGTTCATTATTTGCAACTAGAAAATTAAGTTGAAAAGATGAAACCCAAAACCAGGATACGAATGATTGCCGATGAAATTTCAAACTGGACGGTCACTAAATTCAAATTGGTCAGAGAGAGAACAAAAATAAATAAAAAATGAAAAATGTAAACAGAATGTTCTGTCTTCTGTAACTTATTGCTGCCACATTGGGACCTTCAAGTGATCAAGTCCTTCAGTGTCAATTATGTAAATTTTTTGTGAAATATAGTGTCAATTATGTGCATCCCGTCATTAAAGAAATACTGCTTCATTTGTTTCGAAAAAAAGAAAAAGAAATAAGAAAAAGGAAAAGGAAAAAGAAATACTGAACAGAAACTAAATTCAATCAACTGAAATTTAGTTACAGGGACCAGAGAACACTGACACCCTGTATCATGGATGAAAAATAGGCAATGATGTAAAAAAGTTCATTGAGATTTCGTCATAATAAATTGAAAAAAAATTGAATCTCATTTTGGTTTAATTTGATCATAATTAGATATGGACTTACTTCTGCCCTCAAAATAATGAACTGTTTTTATTTTTATTTTTATTTTTATTTTATTTTGAAACAAATGAAACGGAATTTCATTGCAAATGAGCTTGCCAGACACAAGTGGCAGAACAGTTATTTTCATATCACTATGTTTGTTCTTCTTGTTGGTACAATCATAGAGGGTATCTGCTAATTCGGTAAACATGCCTATTAATTACCAAGCAAATTTGTTATCTAGGTACGTTGGAGAGTCTATTTGTCAACTCATGTACTTATTTTTCAGAGATTGAGAAGGTTAAGAGAAGGCCATTTGCAAATAGAATGAAGACATTCAAATAAGAAATGGATTTTTTGTGATTTTTTGAAGTTTATTGGGAATAAATTGATAAAGTGTGGGTGGATCCATTCTAAATCACACACAGGTGTGTCTTTTCTCCAAGTATATTGTCATTGTGCTAAAGGATTGCTAAGATTGTGATAATGGGTGGATGATTGATGGAAATGGAAGGATCTAAATAGAGGGGAAAACGGAGTTGTTAATAACTTTAAGATGGAATTGAAATACACAAACTCCAATAGCAAGATTGTTCTAACAACCAAACTTAACTCTATGGAACTTCTTCTTTTTGAAAATGCAAAAATTGAGATGATCAATGAATCCCAAGCGTTACTTTTTCAAAAAGACCACAGTACTCAAATTGACTTTTGGATGATTTCAAACTCGATTTCAAATGACTAGTAGAAGATGTAAAACTTCAATTTTTTGTCCAATTTGTTTTAGAGAGAATACTTTGAGTGTGTTTCTAGGGCCAAGGTGAACTGACCCTCTTGCTCATTCTAGAAGGAAAACCCTGAATTTTTTTATTTTCCACGCATGATAAAATTTGCAATTTTTGAGTTTGTATTTGCAATCAGAGGCCCCAAATTATCTAGGAGAGATGTAGAGCATAAATTTTTTGGGCACAAAATAGGGTTTTTTTCTTTTACTTGATCCCTTGGATTGACTTGGGGGGACGAGCGAGGGGGTTAGTCCACCCTGATCGTTTTTAGTGCATAGTGGTGGAAATTCCCTCATCAAGGAATTATGGACTTTTCTATAAAAGAAGATGCTAAAAAAACAAATCACAAAAGATGCTTTTTTAATGTACTAGATGTTAGAAATGAAAAAAAACTAATGACTTTATAATATTTATTAGAATGATAAGAAACAAAGCTTCACATGCATATTAGAATTATTAGCATTCATACTAAAATTAAAAATTCTTGTGCAAAAATTCCAAATTATGAAGTCAATAGAAGAATGTAACTTGCTCCAATTTAGGAAATCCAATTGAAAGTGGTCACCTTCATTTTGCCAGGGTTAACCTCTAAAGGACCAAATTGCATTTTGTGGCAACATTGCAATTTTTGGCAGTTCACTATGAATTAAATTTTCATTTTTTTTCTTTGAAATTTTCATACAACATAAGCCCGAGGAATAGATTTAAGGCCCAAAAATTTTCATAAATTTTGACTACATGGTTAAAAACTTATTTATTGACTTATGTAACTTTCTTTGAACTTTGGGCAGCTTGAGCAACTCAATTTTTTTTTAAATCACTTTTTTTAGAAATAAATTTTCTTAATTGGTTCTTTAGATTTATATATACATGGAAAGCTTTAAATAATTCCATTTTGATTAATGAGATGAAAGTTATGAGGAGTTTTAGTTTGCGGGTAGTTATAGAATCCGCTCTACTAAATAAACTTTGGAGTTCTTTATTTAACTCAATTTCAAATATTTTTGCAAAAAAATAAAATCAAAGAATGTAGATTGCTTACTACAACAATATAACCATTGGGATTGGCATTTTTTGAGTCCATAACTAAATTCTTATCAATTTAGTATTTTGAATCATTCTCTACTTCTTTTTACTTACTATTTTTTTCCTATATCTTCTACATTTCCAAATGATTTGAATTTTTTTAAGAATGTAGTCAACTTGCCTTGAAGAATGAATCCAAAGAAGCACCACGAACATGTACCTTTTTAATACAAATATAAGTTTGTGCAGTGCGACTACTTGGTTTTCAACAAGGCCCCACAAAAGGATTTTTGTCACTTTAAACGCTTATATCTTGCAATTTACATAGTGGAAATTTCTGAAATTTTTTCTACATCTTTTCAAACCACCATACTACAAGATCCTATTGGATAAATATATCCAAAAATGTTTTTTTTTCTTAAATTTGGTACTTGTACTAGAAATGGCAGTTTTGGAACATTATTAGTGAAAACATAGTAAAAAAACCTTTAGGGGTTAAGAGCACTTAGTCTCATTTATGCGTTTTAAGAATTGCAGATGATTTTCTGAAGAAGTAATTGTTTCCACATAATAAGAGCACTTCGTCTCATTTATTCGTCTTAAGAATTGCAGATGATTTTCTGAAGAAGTAATTGTTCCACACAAGTTTCCATTTCTTCAGTAAAATGGAGAAAAAGAATTATTCACAATGGATTTTGTCCAAAAAAAAAAAAAAGAATTATTCATTTACCTTAAGGATAATTCCCCAGTCCTCTGACTCTCAGTGCAAGGGATACTAGCTGTACTACGGTAGACTTCGTACATTCCAACGGAGACAGAATACGAATGTCAAACTCCGACAAGTTGAAGCAGGAAGATACATTTCCAATTGATTCCAAAACTATCACATACAGTGACACACGACCCCACACAAGATTTTTAGTAGACGCTACAATTGTAGATAAATGGTACTCCCGTGGAACAAAACAGATTCTTGAAGCAAGGTGAGTCAATCGTTTGGTGTAAAATACATCTGGATGCACCAAAGCAAACCAGGAAAGATCGATAATTCACAGTTTTTTTTCATATTTCTGCAATTCTCACCCTACAAACCTTTTTGGCTGCCATGGACATACTCCTCATCTAAATTAAACTATACAAGTCTTATCACAGTAGTACATTTACAAGTACATACATACGGTCCCTCTCGGAGTCTCAAATAGATCTCCAAATCCTGAAAATTTGAAGTCTAACTCTTATTCTACCATGTACTGTGTCATCATCAGTTCATCACCCACCAAATTTGCAGTTTAACCATAGTTGATTTATTCTACCACTGCGCGCATATGTCATGATAGTCTTTTTACACCACATGTGAAGAGCCTCGTCAAATTGCACGTTCATCAGGCTCCGGACGCTCCTTGAGCAGTACAATCATATGGTCTAGCTCAGGTTGCAAGTTGTAAGTTGGAACCGTAACCTCAAAATCTGTTTAACTGTGCAACTATGTGAGACTTCACATAGAAATTTGCTTACAAATTGATCGAGCTCCACATGCAAGTGCAAAATTGGAGATGTAATAGAATCCTTGAAAATGAGAAGGAAAATCAGGATGCATGCCACTTGACATACGGTTGCTCTGACGTATGCCAGTCAGTAACCGACCGTATGTGAAGTGACTGTCGCCTCACTTAAAATCAAGCTCAGTGATATACAAATATCACCACGAATAGCACCTCCGTTTCACAGACTCCTCCCAAAGCTCAGCACTGGACCAAGATCTCTTCAGTCCACTTCCGAAAACATCCATGACCTACACCAAATAAAAAAAAATCGTTAGTACACATGGAAAATTTTGTGCAGACTAAGTGTGCAAACTGACAATTCTGCACCCAATCCACCCATTATAGCAACGTTCACAGAAAGAATTAACCACTTGTGCATGCATGGCCATATATATCTGTAAATCACATGTGAGTTTCACGCCGGTCTCTCAGACATACCCGAGTTAACCCTTTTTCTTCAGTAAATTTCATGTAAATTTCATGTTTCAAAGCGCCAAGAGTCCTATCAAAGCTCTAAAAAACTGTGACAGGGGTTCCGCCGGTGTAAGGAATATATACGAGGTTGAAATTAATGTTGCAGGCAAGGGGTGGTGCCTTAGTTCCCTACCTGTTGAGAGAATCCGTGAGGACTTTGCTGCTGAAAATAGTCGCTGTAATATGTGGGCACTGCCGCAATGCGTTGCCGGGCTCCCAGCAGCTGCGCCATCTGCATCAAGTACGGCTCCTGCATCGCTCGTTGCAGCCACAACGCGGTCCTCCGGAACTGAAGCTCGGGAGACAAGGCACCGGAGAATTGATGCGGGCTGCTGCCGCCATGGCTGAATTCTCGTGGCGACTGGGCGACTGGTGGTGACCCTTGCGACGTCGACGTCGACTTCGGAGCGGCAGGTCCTCGCGTACTAACAGGCGCCGGAGACCTTGGAGTCGTCTCGGTAGTGGCGTTCGTTTGCTTGGCCTTGGCGGCATAGAAGTTCGCTTTGAGAGGGAAATTCAGAAGCGCCTTGCACCCACGCATCTCGAACGCCGCTTGATCGTACGCGCACGCCGCGTCGTAAGCCGTATCGTACGTTCCTAGCCAGATGCGCGCGCCATTCTGCGCCGAGTCTCGAATCTCCGCAGCGAATTTCCCCCACGGACGACGTCTCACACCCCTGAAGGTCAAGGGTCGGGGCGAGTCCGACTTTGGACTGACTCTAGAATCCAGCGAGCTTCTCTTCTCCACGCTGGTGTTAGAGGTCTGCTGCAACGAACTCATCGACGACGTGCGCGCTTTCTTCAGCTTCGAACCGGAATCGGGGGACATTGACTCGGGACTGTAATCCTGCAAGACGCTCTGCACGAATATGTTCTCCGATTCCTGTTCTGAAGAAGGGGACTCCACTACGTTTGCAGGGACTGGACTCGGTGCCCAGTAGCTAGACGGCAAGGTGAGATTCGAAAGTGGGCGCCCCGTGCGGTTACTAATCACGGCAGGCCGGTCACAAGCATCCTCTACTGGCGTACTCTGATCAGAGGAAGAACTAGTAGCCCAGATGGGCTCAAGCACCTGATCACTAGCGCGAGGGGAAGCCAGGGGTGACACCAGCGGCGACACCAGGCTCTTGAGAAAAGCCTCCGTGCTCATGTTTCCCTGATTGTAATTCCCCTGCAAGAAATGCTCCTCCGGAAGACAATTGTCAACGTCGTCCTCCAGAAGGTACTGACGAAACTCCTCGATCATGCCCGCTGGCTCCGTTCGGGGCACAGTCGTGGGCGGATTCAGGTTACAGTACGGCAACACCGCCATATCGATCAACGAGGTCCACGTCAAATCTACAGACAAAAACGTTCCAAACAACGCTATTCGATCGATCGATCGAACGAACGTTCACTCCACCATGAATACAAACTCGAAAACACTACATACCGAGCAGAGTACTCCACTTCGAATCGAAAGAAATCCAACAAGCTATATTGTCCAAATTCAAACCGGGACTGGCAACCCGATCGACCCGATCGACGTGATCAATCGACGTCGACTGGAACCTGATCAATCTAGCATTCGGCTGGAGTCTAGCGATCCACGACACTCGATTCAAGCGCACAAGAAAACTGTGAAGGGGTCTATAGCCTGAATGAAGCTCTTGCTGTTAATTAATTAGCTTTTTGTGGGGGTGGAGTTGACGCCCTTGTTTACGTCGACGACGACGACCTGGGCGAAAGTCTACAGTCAACTAGGGCCCACTCGCGTCCTGGTGCGAGTTTTTGCCTGTTCCTACCGGAATTTTGCAGGCAACTCAAGGTCGCTTTACTTGGAGTAGCCTCGTGGACAAGTTACTTATCCCACAACTCAACAGTTTGATTGATTCTTTACCAATTTCCTTTCCTGTTTCCTGCGACGGAAGCGTTGCCAGCGATGCTTTCGAAAGCTCGCGGTTACTATTTCGGGTGGGGGGACAAATGGAGGGCCTGTATTTTATTTCGTGGCTGGATCATGCGGTGGAATGAGTACCGGTCCAGTGACCCCGGGTGAATGGGCTCACTGATTTTGTTTCAGTTTTTCTTTCTGTTTTTTAATTTATCTTGTTTAATTTATTTTGATGAAGTCTCAAGCTTATTTTTAACTTGAACTATGTCCGTTGTTGACTGTACGGGTTTTTTCGGATCGGAGAGAGCGGGCCGGGGTATTTTTAAAATCAGGGGCATGAAAACCACGGGTGGAACAGTGGCTTTCTTAGCGAAGGAGTGACGCAACCTGTTCCCATCCCTAGAAGAAAAAAAATTCGCCCTCTTTTGTTGTCAAGAGGCAAAATTGATGTGATTAGTTTGAATGTATTGATAGTTTGGGCATTTGCAAAAAAAACTTAGCAGAAAAAGTAAATATCTAAAAAAAAAAGAAATTTAAGTTTCTATGAATATTTGAAGGGAAAGGTAGTAGTTATGTATAGGTGTCCCTAGACATGTCCAAAAATCGTTCATTGAAAAGTAGGAATTCAAAGGATGAAAGTTCATCAATATCTCAAAAGCATGGACTTCATTGGAGTTACATCATTAAGAAGTTGGTTTTGAATGAAGAAGTAGGGCTCAAGAATATATATATATATATATATATATATATATATATATATATATATATATATATGTATATAGATAGAGATAGAGATAGAGATAGATATACATATATAGATATACATATACATATATATATACATATAGGGTTGGGAATGGGATGTTTTACTTTAGTGGCACCTTTAATTGTCAAGTACCTTAAATGAACTCCTATTTTAATCTAATAGCAAACCAAATCTATATGTATGGGCAATTTTGTTAAAATGGTTGTATTCCATATGCCATTTTCAGACCACCTAGTTTGGACTATAAAAGTGACATCTAGGACATGTATAGATTTCAAATATCTTTGACTTATATAGATTTCTGAAATCTAGGAGCATTATAGATTTTAGATCTTGTAGTCTGAATTGCAAAAGTGACATCTGAGACAAGTGTAGATTTCAGACATTTAAGAAAGGTACAAATTTAAAACATCTAGGACAATTGTACATTTTAGACTGCCCAATCTGAACTGTAAAAACTGCCAAAATAGTGGAATGGCGCCGTTTTAATGAAATTGCCCATATGTGAAATCACTATTTTCTTATGTGAAACTTGAATGAATGATCAAAATGGTCAATTTTGTTAAAATGTTAGTATTCCGCATGCCATTTTAATAGAATATCTTCTAAAAAGAGAATAAGTGTGTCGCGATAGGGTCATACATGTGCCAATTTAATGCCTAGCACATTCAAATCACTCCTAGTTTACACATTTCCACTCCCCCCGGACAATCTTTCCATTGTTTTCATTCTTTCAGTGGTTTCATTTTGTGCCATTTTAATGGAATACCGCCATTTTAACAAAATTGACCATCAAAGTAGTTATTCATCATTCTCTATTGTTTTAACCCCTAAAGGACCAAGTGTGTGTTAAATATACGCAAGAAATCTCAGGTAGGTTCCTACAAAGTCATTTTTGATGAAATTTGGATACAATGTGGAAACATGTACTTCTTTGATGAAAAACTAATTTTTTTCCAATCAAGTGCCAAAATCAAAAGTTATGTTGCCCTAAACTTTTGGGGCATCATAGGCAATTTGGAAATCTTTTGGGAATCTTTTGCAAAGAAGTTCATCAACTTTTATAGGCAATTTCTTTAAAATGGCACCATTATACTACTTTAGTACTTTGGTAATTTTGATAGTTCAAACTGGGCTATCTAAAATGTACATATGTTTTAGATGTTTGAAATCTATACCGTTTCTAAATGTCTTGAATCTACACCTATCCTAAATGTTACTTTTACGGTTCAAACCATGTAGTGTGAAATCTATACAAATCCTAGATTTTTAAAATCTATAAAAGTCAAAGATTTCTAAAATCTATACCTATCCTAGATGGCAATTGCATAGTTTAGACTAGATAGTTTGAAAATGGCATATAGAATATCGCCATTTTAACAAAATTGCCCATTTTTGAAATTTCGCATTTATGTAACTAATAAAATATGGCATACAATCACATTCTAAGAGGAGTCAAAAACTTGGTTAGCTATGTTTGAGTCTTGGGGCAGTTTCAATAAAAAAAAACATTTTCTTTTAACTGCAAGTCCTATTGTTTTGCAATCTCTAAAGCCAAACTTTTTGAAAAATTTTCCACATATTTCAAATGTTTGTCTCTAACTTTTTGCCTTTTGGATTTCAAATAAAAAATTTCTTCATTGCACAAGAAATCATCAAAAAATGTCTAGTTTATTGTCAATTCACTTAACTTCCTTGCATTGCAAAGTGATTTAGAATAAGTTAGACTCCATATTTGCTTCTAAAAATTTTCATGAGTGAACCTTATATCAAATACTTATGAATGGTCAAAATCTTCATTTTCATATAGAGAAAAAAATTTACTAAAAAAGGACCTAAAGTTTACTAACCCTATTTTCTTAGAATGAAAAAAAAAATTCCTCACTTCAAACATTATAATCTTTGAATCGATGAGGTCAAATGGGCTGAATTTTTTTCTCCATTTGACATTTCTAACAAAACACTTTACTTCAATTTTGTACAATTGAAGTTTTAAAAAAAAAATCATTTTAATTTTTGAATAACATACCACAAAAATACAGTTTTTGACAATGTCTCCCTATAAATACCTCCAGCCCGTTAGGGGTTAAGGTTTCAAATGCCATTAGGAAAAATTTGAGGCCTCAAGAGTCAAGAGGACTGCGAGTTCAGACCTCCCAAAAGCAATGATGGTGCAATTGTAGAAAAAATCAATAAGAATGATGTGGCACTACTAGTGCCACAACAGAGCCACATGATAGCCACAACAGATTGCACAGTTTTTTTTTTTTAAATTCCAATTTTTTTTTTCAATTTTTTTTTTATTTTAATGAAAATGAATAAATAATTTATTTTTTGTCATTGCACCGCAGCGCTGCCGAATATAAACTGTTATCGACCTTGTTGAGGCCTCAGATTTTTCCTAATGGTTATTTTCTACTAAATCTATGACCCATTCTAGAAGCCTACAATGTGATGCTTTTGAAAATTTACAACAAATTCTCTTAGCAATAGAGAATTTGGATTCTATTTGTAACATCAATTTGTGAATTAGGTTTATCAATAATTTTACAATGTGGCTACAACCCTCGACATAAAGAGAATTAACTTAAATTATTTTTTCAAACTAGCATACATGATGAGTATGTTTGTTCAAAAGGGTCCCTACACATTAGTCCAGAAGATGATGTTTGTCACTCTAGAATTAAAATATATACCTAGATGACTCTATGTGTCATGAGGTAGGAATACATGGGCAATTTTGTTAAAATGGCAGTATTCCATGTGCCATTATTAGACCACCCAGTATGAACTATAAAAGTGACATCTAGGGTTGGTATAGATTTTAGAAATCTTTGATTTGTATAGATTTCATAAATCTAGGATTGTTGTAGATTTTAGACTGTGTAGTCTAATTTGTAAAAATAACATCAAGGACAAGTTTAGATTTCAAACATCTAAGACAATTGTACATTTCAAACCGCCCAATTGGAATCATTATAATTGCCAAAGTAGTGGAATGGCACCATTTTAACAAAGTTGCCCATTACCATAAATTGAGAGACTCCACTAATGTCATAGTAGGGTGTTCCAAAAAAGGCAATAGGTGACTCTATTGTTGATTGAAAAATATTCAATTTGATCAAACTTGATTGGCTCACATTTGATTAGAAACAAGTTTCAAAGGTAGTTGTTTTAGGTGAAGCTATGAAATAGGAATGGATCTAGATGAAAAATCCACATTTATATTGAATAAAATATTAATCCTTGAAGAAAAGATCCTTTTTTTTGTATTTTTCCTCATCCTTATTTGTGCACACATTGAGCTCAAATGCTCAATTTCTAAACGAATTCCTCATATCATATATGCTAAAATGCTTAAGTTATCCATTTATGCTATTCCTACTTAAAATTCTAAACAAGCTAAACTAATTTGATTTATCATTCATTTATGTGTAGCAAAGTGATGGACATTTTCTAATGTTTAATGGCTTAAACATTTTCTAGATAATGTTTAAGTCTGCAATGTAATAATTTTGTGAAACGTTCATTGATACTTTTGCTGGTGTTTTTGGTCAAATTAAGATTTGATGAGTGATGATCTTGATTAATATGATTCGTAAAAGATTTAGGTTGTTTATAGGATAGGTTTGTTTGTTAGAGTACAATATATTTGTTTGGAAGACATTTTGTCATCCCTGATAGGTAGAATCAAGGCCAACATTAGTTGTGACTGCTAATGTCATAGGAATAGAAATAGTGTGGTCACACATTGATTGAATATGATCTTAATTTCTAAAGTTTTTTGATATTTAGAGGCTCACAAGTGCTTTAAAACACTCATCTTCAAAGCAAGGCTAAAATCTTCATCTATGTTTATTATTTAACAAATTCAACCATAGGATTTTTAGTTAACTCCTAAATGCTTGAGGTATCCAAATCTAGTGTTTGCAAACTTTGAAGTTAAATAAAACCTAACCAAGTTGTTATTTTTAGAAGTTTACATTTTTAGAAAGTTCTTCTTGAAATCTAGTTTTAGCATCAAAAATTCGATCTTAAAATTAAATGATAGTGATTTTTTTTTTGAAGATTTTGTGCAAGGGTACCCATTGCAATCTTGACTTCCCATAGTATTGAGAACTCTTGGAAACAAGCCTCAAATACACTAGATCTTGAAAAAAAATCACATTCAAAATTCATTTAAAAAAATTATAGAGTAGATTTTGAAAAGCCATAAATTGATTGGGGTTATACATGTTAGGCCCTTTAACCTCATGTCTTTTTGGTCACCAACTTTTTGAGTTTGACTTGTGAAAAGAGGATTGAAAGACTTCACCTCACTTTTGTAGTTTTAACACCCTCATGGTCAAACATTATAATCTTTCACTCCATAAGTGATTTTTTTTTTCCTATGAGATCTCTAACATGTTTAGATTGAATTTGTACGGTTACAATTAAAAAAAAATTGACACAACTTATCAAAATGTTGGCATTTTGCTCAATTTTGAAAGCAAATTCCAAGAAGCTCAAAACAAGCCTTGGACATTTAGGGATTAACTTATTCAAATAAATCCTCCCAAAATTTTAGAATTTAGAGTGCATAACCCCACCAATTGTAA
The DNA here is from genome assembly GCA_947034895.1 of Rhytidiadelphus loreus. Taxonomy (NCBI): domain Eukaryota; kingdom Viridiplantae; phylum Streptophyta; class Bryopsida; order Hypnales; family Hylocomiaceae; genus Rhytidiadelphus; species Rhytidiadelphus loreus. Next base: position 45,149,311 of record OX344761.1, on the reverse strand, counting down.
GGTCAATGTGCCTAAACTTCAATGTGTAAGCTTTTCCAAGCCCTCTCTAAAGGTGAGGTTTTGTCTTTCAACATTCTAAGAGAAAAAAATGCACATCCCATAACTTATATGGGCAATTTCGTTAAAATGGTGAAATTCCTCAAATTTGGTAGCTTTTATAGTTTAGACCAGGCGGTCTAAATTTTACAATTGTCCTAGATCTCTTTAATCTATATCATTCCTAGATGTCTAAAATCTACATGTGTCATACATGGCACTTTTATAGTTCAAACCGTTCGGTCTGATATCTATATAAGTCTTAGATTTATGAAATCTATACTTGTCCTATATGTCACTTTTATAGTTCAAACCAGGTGGTTTGAAAATGGTAAATGAAATACTACCATTTTAATAAATCCCCCATTTATATGTTTTATTGAATATGTTGAAAAATGGGTTGAAAAAGCATATGGGAAACTTTGTTAAAATGGCACTAGTCCGCAACTTTGGTTTAGATTGCGTAGTTTGAAATCTATACCTATCTTAGACGTCACTTTTATGAGTTAGAATGTGTGGTCTGAAAATGGGAAATGGAAAAGACATTTTAATGAAATTCCCTAGGCATGTACGAAAATTTAACCAAAAACTTTCATATTCATTTTATATAAAAGTATAAAGTGGAAAACTTGGTGGAAGGTAGTAGTGTGGTGCTTGATAAAAGAAAAAACTAAAGCACTACTAACTCTTACAAAAATTGAAAATTGAAAATCCCAATGATGAGAATTGTTTATTAGAATGTATCTTCTTTTTTGGTTTTAATATGAAAAATTTCAAAATTGAGTACAAGAGACAATTTTATACTTTTTTCTATCTTCATAACTCATTATTTGAAGTTGAATGGTTCAAGTGTTTTTGAGTAGATCGATACCAATCTATACAAACCAACAAAACTAATTTTTTTTAAGAATATATACTCCGTATTTTGCTACCCAATTTGACATTAAAATTGCAATTTTTTTAAACTTTTGCAATATTATTGAAAATTGAGTTAAATAAAGGACTTTAAAATTTATATTATAGTAGAGATTCCATAACTATCCGCAAAGTAAAATTCATAATTCATAACTTTCATTTCATTAATCAAAATGTAATGATTCAAATCTTTCCAAGTATATAATTGTCAATCTAAAAAAACAATTTCAAATTTTTGTTTTATAAAAAAGTGATTTTTTTGAGTTGTTTGAGCTACCCGGGTTGAGAAAAAAACTACATATCATACAATAACTTTTTTAACCATGTAGTCAAAAGTTATGAAAAGTCTTGTGCCTTAAAACTATGCGTAGGGAGAATTGGCCCTCTCATTGCCCCAGTCAACTTTGGTTTGAAAAAAAAGCCACCTATGTTGTGCCAATTTTTTGGTAATTCTTACATCTCCCAAAGAGCAATTTGGGGCCTTTGATTGCAAATATGAATTTAGAATTTAAAAAAAAATAAGCCTTGCACTTAAAAAATTCCAAGGTTTGCCTTGGAGGGGCAATGAGGGGGTCAATTCACCCTGGCCTTAAAACTACTCCTTGTCAACATGTTGCGCACATGAAAATTTCAAAGGAAAAAAAGATAAAATTTAATTTGTAAGTGGATGACCAAAAAATCATACTTGGTCCTTTAGGGGTAAGCAATTATAAATTTCAAATACATTCACTCAAAATGTCAAAAGCTATGATGTGAAACAAGATGGGTGCTCAACTTGTGACACAAAATACTATAAGTATTTTATAGTTTCACCTGTAACATGAGTGCGGGAAGTTTGAAGATGGTATTATATTATCTAGAGGTTTGGATTCAAATGTTCTAGCATTCGTGAGTGTATAACATCATGTCTTTAAAGATGATATAAGAAGTTTGCATCTTTCTTAAACCATTTTATACATTATGGCATTTGGTACGGAGGGAGTTGAATGATATGTTTTCTTGGTACTATGTGCATTTTTTCAACCCTTTTGTGGATGATAGAGGGAAAATTCATGCATGCAATCTTCCTTCACTATACCACACTAAATAAAATGCCTTACAAAAATTGTTATGCCTTAAAGCTAGTCCTTGACCACATGTTGTGTCAAAATTTCAACGAAAAAAATGAAAATTATGTTTTTGGTGAGTTGCCCCAAATTACTATGTTGCCAAAAAAATGTTGTTTGATCCTTTAGGGGTTAATTCTTTTTAGTGTAAGATATTTGAACTACACATGGTGTTTTTTTTGACAATTGCATCATTAGTTATACACTTGCAAATTTCAAATGTAAAGGGAGAATTTTGCATATGGTACTTGAAGTTTCCAAGTTACTTGAAAAGTTTTGGTCATCAAATCTTTTGATTGAGGCACCTTGTGAACAACCATAATGGTTCACATTTTAGAATGTGGAAAATTTAAACAAAGTAAATTAAATTACGTTTTTGGAGGTATTAGAATGACAATTTAAACCTAAACTACAAATTAGGGAATTTTTCAATAGAATACAATAGGAACTTGGGAAAATTAGTACGAAAGTGTAAAAATGAAATTAAGTAAAAATGAAGGAAAAAGTCTAGGGAAAAAATGGGGATTTTAAACTGAAAAGAAGTTAAGCAAGATTTGGTAGAGTAACCACATTAGGCTAACAGAAAAATGATGATAAATTAAAAAATCAAAATACAGCTAAGTAAAAAAATGAAAGTAGAATTAAATAAATAACTAAAAAGATAACAACCACAAACAATACCAAACCCAAATGAAAACAAAACACTAGGAGTAGGAATTGAAATTAGAATTAGATTGCAAACCCAAAATATAAGAAGTACAAAAAATACAAAAGTGAATTAAAAACAAAAGAGTAAAAGTAGGAAATGGAACTAGAAGTAAAGTGAAAACCACAATAAAAAATAATAAATTGAAGCAAACACAAAAGAAGTTAGTAAACTAAAACTACTAGTAGAACACTAGATTAGTGAGAAAAACACTAAAAAAAGGATGTTACAATAATTTAGGGGGTTTGGCACTAAATTATTGCAATTTACACCAAATTAGCGTAGTTATAGTAATTTAGCACAATTTGCACTAATTTGGCATTTTTACACTAAATTAGCAACTTAAAGTAAATGAAGGTAGGATGAAAGTAGATAGTAAAAACTAATCCATTAGGGAGTTGGATATACTCAATTTTAGGGTTTGGCCCTCTCTCAACTCCCTCTCTCAACTTTTTTTTGCAAGTTTTTGGGTGCATGATGTTTTGGGAGAGCTTGGTGAAAAAATGTGATAAAAAAATGGAAGAAAAATGCTAAGAAGATGATTGCAATGCATTAGGGTTAGAAGTACATAATTTGTCGAGTAGGTTCATTTGTTGTATGAGCAAAATGGGTGAAAAGTAGAGAGTGTTGGAGGTCGTCTTGAAGACTAATTTTTGGATTATGGAAGAGTTTTAGGGTTTTGGGGTGAATTGGGGGTGGAGAGTGAGAGCATCTACTTTGGAGAAGGATATTGGGAGCATTACAACGAATTTGGGTCTGAAATTTTGTGAGTAGATGTGGGGCAAGTTTAGTCTCCCAAAGAGCTTGTTCTTAAGCCATTTGGAAGAAAATTGAAGCAATGGTGGCCGTTTCCATGGAAGGAGGTTTGCTACCACTCAAATGGGGAGCGACAACTTTGAGGGAGGATATTGGAGACATCACAATGAATTTGAGTGTGAATTTTGGTGAGAAAATGTAGGGACAAGTTAGGTTCTCAAAAAACTTGGTCTTAGTCCATTTGGAATAAAATTGAGGTAGTGGTGTCCATTTGAGTCCAAGAATGTTGGCGGCCGTTGCAATTCGGGGTAGTTCAAGTGGGTCAAGTTTGGAGGCCAATAGTGGAGCGACCCCAACAAATCAAGATTTGAATTTTTGGGAGGAGGTCAAGCTTGAAGTCAACTCTCCAAAGAAATAAAGATAAAAAGATTTGGAGCTTGGACAAAGCGTCGGCGGCCATTCTAGTGCATGAAATTAATATGGTTTGTTGCTATGGTAGCAGAGGTTTGTTTTTCCTCTGTTTTTTCCTTTTTGATTAGTGAAACCATATTAGTACCTTGTTAGCCAATTCTTAGGTGAATATTGAAGATAGTGCTCACTAAGGCAATTGTGGTGGTAATCACAAGGTTTTCTGTTGGGCATGGCCATGGCCATGGAATTGTGAATGATGAATTAGTCATCAAAAACCACCTATTATGATTGAACAATTTCCAAAACGCTTATAGTGAATGTTTGGTGAATTATAGTACTAGTAGTCTTATGATTGTTGTTTGGAGTGTGTAGTCTAGATAAATTGTGTGCTGGAATTGTTGGTGAGGGTGCAAATTGAGGTGCAAATAAACCCATTTGGAGGTAGTAATTGACAATTTGTAGTGGCACAAGGTAAGATTATTATGAATGGTCAAAAGCCATGAACTAATAAGTGGAGACCATAAGTAGAGTTTCTATTGCTAGACTTGCAATCAGACATTCTTGTGTCTAAATTGGGGGTGTTTTGAAGAATATCACTATACACCCCAAAATTTGGAATGCAGTAAACCGAGCCTAAAGAGCATAAGGTGAAACACAAAAAAAATTCCATCCCATTTTTTTCCCACCTCTTGGATCAATTTCTCTTTACATTAGGAATATCATTATGCCAACCATTCAATGGAATTGTTAAATAGCAAGTGGGCTTTTTCTCCATCCCATTTTTTTTCCACCTCTAAGATTTATTAATCCTCACATTAGAAGTATCATTATGCCAAACATTCTATGGAATTGTTTAGCAAATAGGCTTTTTTTCCATCCCATTTTTTTCCATTGTATTATAAATTTCTCCTACCAAAATTATTATTCATTGTGTTTTGGATTTGTCCTTACATTAGGTTTATATGCCATGATGTTTGTCATTTTGTTTATGCCTTTTTTTGGGAGTTACAACCACTATTTTTCTCAGAGTTTATAGGTGATTTACATGGGGGGCTATGAGTTTGGAAGTTCTCTTTGCATGGAACATTGCTAGCTAGGGAAGTGCAGTATAGTGGAGGAGCAACATAATGGGGGGCGGTGTCGTGATGTGGGCTGTTTGTTATTTGAAGTTGACATCTTTGTTAGTTTTAAAAATATTGTTAGTGTTAGACATTATTAGTGTTGTTAGTTGTTAGTTGTTTGTATTGAATAATAGGAGTTGTTAGAGTAAAGAGCTTATTGTGGTTGACCTGGTAGTTGCCGATTGATAACTGGTTTGTTAGTAGTTGATACTAGGATTAATGGAGTTAGGGTTAAGGCTAGCTGCCTTTAGGGTTTGGGTGTCTACTTAAGGCAAGAGTTGGTCCCATGTCTCTCTCTCTCTCTCCCTCTCTCTCTCTCTCTCTCTCTCTCTCTCTCTCTCTTGTTTTTGGTGTGTTGAGAGGTGTGGAAGCCATTTTGGGTGCTAGTTTGTATACTTCTTGAGACATGTTTGATACTGAAAGGAATATTGATTTGGGGGAGTTTTGTGTGGCATTTTGCAAAAGTGTTGGTTGAATGCAAAATTTTAGATCTAAATTTTTGTAAGAGTTGAGTTTTTGAAGAGTTGATACACAATGAGGTCAAGTTTCAAATCTAGATCTATTATGAAGAAAAAGTTATGAGGATTTGAAGTGGAGATGTTTGAATTCCAAGGCAACCAAAGAGGGTGTATTGAGGAGCGTTATCCTTATTGACATTTTATGTTGTGGCAATGAAACTTAGAAGGTACTTTTCTTATCTTTTATTCTCTCTTGTGTCAAAATTTTAGCTTCAATGGATTTGAGATCTATGAGTTATGTATAAAAGACAATCAAGGTGTGAAAGTAGGGAAGAATTAGAAAGTCAGTATTAGTAAAATGTTCACCAAAGTGTAAACAATATCTTAGATTAAAATGAAATTTGGTATGTGAGAATTTAGATAGTTGATCTACATTGTGGCAAAGTTTCAAGCTGTTTGGAGTTACTTTCCATGTTTTATAGTAGATCAAAGCTAGGTATGGTAGTTCTAGGGTTTATGAAAAGTCAGTATTAGTAAAATATTCACCAAAGTTGAATAGTATCATAGATTGAGATGAAAAATAGTATGTAATCATTTAGATAGTTGATCTACATTGTAGCAAAGTTTCAAATTGTTTGGAGTTACTGTCCATATTTTGTGGTAGAACAAAGATAGGTATGTCAATTTCCAGGGCTTTGAGGGAATTGTTGGATAGGAATTTGAAAAAAAAGGAGTTTGAGAATAGATTTATGGATATTTAGGGTATTTAAGGATATCATAGTTATATACAAATCATTACTACAACAAAGGCCTAGTGCTATTCCAAACATATTCGCAAATCTTTGTGACAGCGGAGGGCTAGTCCCACAAGGTTGGTAATCGGTTCAAGTGGCACTGGACAAAGGGTAGAGTAAACAAGGCATGATGGTGGAATAGACTTTGGTATCAAGGTAGAGCAAAGCGTGGCGTCAAGGTAGTTAGAGTGGCATCAAGGTGGACTGAGTTTTTTTTCCCACATCCTTGTTAGAGTGAGCATTAGGGGAGATTTGAGGTCCTTGGGAGACTGTTTCCTGGGTTGTTCCAATTGTTGGGAACCAACTGTATAAAGTCAGAATATAATAATACTAAAAAAATATTATAAAATAAATAAATAAATAAATATTTTAATTTTTAATTTTTTTTTAATTTTTAATTTTTTTAATTTTATAAAAATATATTAATTAATTATATCTGACGTGGCAGTCGCCTAGCCATGTCAGAGCAACGTTTCTAGAGCGTACCCAGAGTTCCCATAATTTGGGAACTCACAATCTTCCGGAATGCTGAAATCTCTTCTAATGGGATAAGGTTCAAGATGAAGTCTAAAGAGGTTTGGTTGTAAATCCAATATTCCTTGGTTGCCCTTAGCTCCGTTTTATGGATAGAAGACTGGGAGCTTATTTTTGCTGCCAAAATTTCAGATCTTCATATTTCAGAGTAAAGAGAGATCCTAAAACTAGAGTAGTAATAGGTAATTATCTCTACCATTCACATTTTCCATTAGTGCTGATTTGAATGATCAATTGATTCATAGAAAAATTACTAATGGGAGCTTGTAGGAGGAAAGAAATAAAGTGTTATAAATACTACAAAAATCATGCATGCATAGAGGGAAAGTAAGATATGGAAATTCTCACATGATAACATGAAATTATTGTATTAATATAAATGAATATTTATGGGTGATTACAAGAAGATACAAATAAATTCTTCGTGGTCTCTCTTTGTTCCCTGAGTTTGAAGGAAATGTTTTGTGGTAAAGGAAAAATGGTGAATTTAATACATGGAGACTTCTTGAGAATCTTGTCATCTAGTTCTAGAAAAAATTCCTTCTAATTTCAAATGCAAGAATTGTAAATCCTCCATGGTTAAAGTTTTATTTTTATTTTTTCTACATATTTCTATAGTAGTCTAATATAGTTTTGCATTCTTGAATTCTTAAAAAAGAAAAAAAATCTTTTCATTTTTTTTAATCAAAAGAAACTATAAAGTTACAAATTTTGACTATTTTTGTCAAAAAGATATTCCCATCATTTATGGGTTAACAAGTAGGAGAAGTTAAAAAACTTTACGTGTAGTCCCCTTGTAATGTGAACAAGCTCTCTATAGACTAGTATTGGTAAAGTAGACTATTCAGAATATTGGTCGTAATATTATTATCTTCAATAAGAGTTCATCTGGTTTTCTCAACTCTTTCTTTGCAATTTGTTCAAGAATGAACAAAAGAATAAATATAAAAATCTTCCTTCTATTTTGGAGTGGTTAATTTTGTACTTTGTGACTTCTCCACTCTAATATGGGGTCTTTGATTCCAAATATGAAGTACAATTTCTAAAATTTGATCACTTCATGGTAAATAATAAGTGCATGTATTTTTCTTAGATGAAAAGCACACACAAGTAGAAATGTAATTCATGAAGACTAGTAAAATGACTACCAAATTTGACTACATGCACTAGAAGAAAACTGCGTTGGACTGCCCAAAATCTGCGTTGGATTCAACAAAAAACGTCATATGGTTTTTGTTGAAAACCATGTTGAAAATGCAGTGAAAACCAAGAGAAACATAGATATCGTAGAATCCAACTTAGATTTTGCATTTCCCTACGTTGTAACACAATTCTTTGCATTCTCAACATGGTTTTCAACAAAAAACATATGACGTTTTTTGTTGAATCTAACGCAGTTTTGGGGGAATTTAACGCAGATTTTGGGCAGTCCAACGCGGTTTTCTTTCACATATGTGGGTCAATTCTCGTAGTGATCTACCCTTCTCCATGTGGACCATGTTTCTACTATAATGGGCAATTTCGTTAAAATGGCAAAATTTTACAACTTTGGTAGTTTTTACAATTCAAATTAGGTGGTCTGAAATGTACAATTGTCCTAGATTTTTTAAATCTATATCATTTCTAGATGTTTGAAATCTACATGTGTCACAATTCAAACCGTGTAGTCTGGAAGCTATACAATTCCTAGAATTTTGAAATCTATACCTATTCAAGATGTCACTTTTACGGTTCAAACTAGGCAATTTGAAAATGGCACACAAAATACTGCCATTTCAATAGAATTCTCCATTATACTATATCCTAAAGTCCCAAGGTGTTTTTTCCATTAAAAAACACTTAAACTACTATTTCTATTGCAAAGAACAAAAAAAAAATTTAATTGATTTTTTCCATATCTAACATATAGGATCTTACATTAGACTATTATAAAAATGTGTGGAAGAGATTCCATAAACTTTGACCTTGAAGATTGAAAGATATTTGCATTTAAAGTGAGAAAATAAGTTTTTTTGCATGTTGCTCAACTATATTTTTTTACCTTTGAATCTTTTTTATCTTAATTTTTTGCACTACTAATTTTGAATTAATAAATTTTTATGTTGAAGTATACAAAAGTTATAACACCCTAAGTTGTTTTTTCTAGAAGATGCTTAAATTGCCCTAAAAACAAGATTGTCCACACCTTTCTCGTCATTAGTCTAAATAGAATCAATAAAAGCTTCACATGTAGACAAAAATATAATCTTCGAAGATTTTTTTTTTTAATTTATTGATTTTTTTCTGCTACCTCTTGAACTACTTTTTGGACTTAGGGTGGCATAACTTTTGCTCATGAGCACTGATTGAAATAAAAACTATATTCCCCCAAAGCTAATGTGATTTTCTATATTAAAAAAAAATCAAGCCAAAAATTGAAGTCACACAAGCCTACCCAAAGTCCGAAGTGTTCCTGGCAAGGACTTTGGGAGTTGGGACTTTAAAGGCTAATAATCAAATTTAGTGTTACCACACTAGCAAATCAAATTGTAAATGCTATAAGTTTATACTCAAGATTGATGAACATTTTTACCAAGAATATAAAGATCATTACTATTCAAAGATGAGAATTTCTATAAACATACTATAATCAAACATACGTAAAAGTATCCATCAAATCTTGAGTAAATATTATAGCATTTTCAAATCAATTAGCTATAGTAGCTAATGTGGTGAACACTAATCGGACTTTCATTATTAGTGTAAGGTAACAGTGTAACAGGCTCAAAAACCGTTCAGGCTTTAAAACTGTGCCCTATTTTGAATCTGCATGGGTTGTACATGTTTCTTTTCATTGGCTTCAGTTATGTACAAGTGGTGAACATTTCAGTTAGGGCACGGTTTAAGAGCACTGTGCCCTTTTGACTTCAAAATTTGATAACTAATTCCTCATAGCTCTGAAAAATACGAAACGACTTGGGTTAGGTGAAAATTCTACTTATCTTTCAAGGAAAATATGCTCACATATATTTCAAGGTGTTTCACCTTCTCGAAATTCAGTTTCAGCCCTTAGATGGGCGGTTTCTGAGCCTGTTACCTTAGTCACAACTCACAAGAGGCATATGAGCTCAGTCACTTCCGGCCTGCCCGTGTGGAACCGAGCCCGCAAACGGACTTTTCATGCTCGCCGGTCGATCGAAACAGTTACCGAGGCGAATGCTTGACTTCCATATTTATACATTCACTGCAGTTCGCAGACAATCAGCTGTTCCGTTCAGTTGCCCTATCCCAGCCAGAACGGAGGGACCACGCGTCCACGCCTGCAGTAGTTAATTATACAATGATACGAACAACTTATACCTCTGTTACTTAAGTTGAGGCCATCATCATTCCAGTTCCAGTTCAGTTCGCCCTCCGTCGCGTCAAAGTGAGACGAATAACTTATTACAACTTGCTACAGTAACGCCGGGCGGCCGCAATTTAACTTATTAACTGCACATGCAGTGAGCCCAACAATTAATAATAAAGTAACGGCTTGCGCAGGTGCAAGAAGCGCAAGTCCGCCACAGTCGCTTTGGACGCATGGGGAGCAGTCTGGAATCCCTGAAGCTCGCAAAACGCAACCTCTACGACACCTGCAGCTAGTGGGGACCATGCGCGAAGGGGTGTGCATGCTTGATTGGGGTGTGAAAATCTGGCTTTCCTAAACTAAAGTGCAGGTCAACGCACATTTTCAACGACACAATGTCCACCCTGCCTTTAGGCAAACTTGTCAACCCGCTGCCTGGATTATTAAATAGATACACTCGGAAACTGCACAGTTTTACCCATTGACCCATCACGCTGCTGCCCTTGTCAACCCGCTTAGCAAATCACTTAAAAACACGTAGTCGGAGCTGCACAGTTTCACTCATTGCTCGATCGGGTCAGGGTGTCCTTGTCAACTCACCAAAGGCAATGTATATATATGTATATACTATATGCGCACCTAGAATCATCACTACTGTAATTACAACTTAGCATTACTCAACAGAAATGATTTATTTGGGTCTTCGATCTGGGTATCTGAAAGAGGATCAATTCCAGCGCACTCACTCTAGCATAGCATGCGCCATGCGGTATTTGGACACTGGATGAAGAAGTTGTGAATTTTCAAAGTCGTGCAGTGTCCTTTGGGTGTACCAAAAATCAACACATCTTTAGGCTTGTACATCTTGTGTCATCAGTGTCTCTAGTTTTCTGTGACCCTTTTGGTCCAAATGTAGGTGTGTAGAATTGTGGGGGCAATGATGTTGATTTTGGGGTGTTGAGACCTTAGTAAATTATCCTAAAAACACTCGATCTAGCTGAGCTCATTGATCGATCGATCGCATTGCTGGCTGGTGCAGACTGGACTGAGAGAGCTGGAGGATCTTTTTTAAGCGTACAGTACTGGGAGTATCAATCAAACGCTGTGTGTTTTAAGGCGTGGACCTCGTAAGTTGGCATGGCCGGGGATTAATTGAATTGAAGTATTATTATTATTACAATAGATAGAAATTTCTAAGTCTTGCAGTCTCTCTGGTGCTTTTGGAATCAGTGGTGCTAAGAGAGTTTGGGTCAGCATGAGCGAATCTAGGGTTGACGAGTGGACAGGAAGGATGCTGAATTGTTCGAGTACAGTACTGCTTGGCAGTACTTTGGCCCCGGGACTTAACGTATGCGCTTTGGGTTGCTTCTCACGCTATTTTTCTTTCACACTAATTTTAATTAATCCATAGCCGGCGTGACGGACTGGCTTTACTCAAAGTCAGCACTACGGGTTCATTTCGTAGCCTCGTAGGGAGTAGAACGTACCGCAAGACGCACCGGGGTTCAGTTTGGTGTGTGTGACGGGTGAGGATTAATTGTTCGAAATGATAGATATGATAATTTTGAAAAGATGAGACGAGTTAATTATGGTAGAATAATTTGGTCTTGAAGGTACGCCATTTAGGTGATTCATGCCATTTAGGGCCGCTTTACACTATGATGGAGAGATCAAGAGTTGTAGGGGAATGGAGTAATATGATTGGAGGAAATTTTGTTCTTCACCGGATTGGGTTTACACTACGGCCAAGACTTGTCCAATGGAGAACTTCAAGCATGGATGAAAAAATGACAGCAACACTTTTTAAAAGGGGAGTTCTCCATAGGTCAAGAAACTTGGCCTTTGGAGAACTCCAATTTCATAGATTGTCTTTTCATCGTGACATCTCAACCATGCAATTGAGGGCTTTTTTTAATCTCAAATAGCATTATCTCTTCGCTTCTTTCCCTTTCACTTCGTAGTGCTTTTGCTAGTGCGGGTGCGCCAACTACAATTTTCTTTCACTTTCAAGTGTTGTGTAGAGGGCCAGGGAGAACTGACCCCCTCGCTTGGCCCTGCGGGCAAACCCTGGAATTATTTATTTTCTGCACATGAATTTTTTTGCAAATTTTGAATTCATTTTTGCGATCAGAGACCCTAAATTAGTTGGGTGAGATCAAGAGTATACCCTAGAATGGACCAAAATAGGGGGCATTTTTTTTACTTGCACCCCTGGTAAGGCCGAGCGAGGGGGTCAATCCACCCTGATCGTGTAGAGTAGGCACATTGATTCTTCATTTTTTGTTTTTCATTGAACAGATGCATCAATAACTTTCATTTTTTCACTTTGAAGATGTTTTCTTGCTTGTAAAATTTTCATTTTAGGGTTTCAAATTTATTTTGAGGTCTTAACTTGAATGTGGAGCTTCCGTGAGTTTTTGGTGTTTAGAACTAAGTTGTTTCCTATTTGCCTTTTTTCCATTGAAGATAGTGGCTAATTTTTCACAGCTTCTTTTCACTTGTAGCCAAGAAAAAGACTATGTGGGCCAGGGGGCTTCATTCAATGTATTCTTTGGATCACGTGTGAACAAAATCTTTGACCCCCTATTTTATATGGTAAAAAATCATTTAAATAGTTTGAAAAAATTATAGTATATTTTATTATGTTGGAAGTTTATATTGTGAATTTCTGAAAATTTTCTTTATCTGAAATAATTACTTACAAATTTTGTAACAAAATAAATACACTGTATAGTTGGAAAAAAAATTTGACCCCCTATTTTATGTGGTAAATAATTTTTTTAAATAATTTTTAAATTTCCAATAAAGGAAGGCTTGGTTAAAGTTTATACATACCAAAATTGGATACAATTGTCCTTTAAATGCAATCTTGATAAATATTTGAAGTGAAAATACAATCACTTTAGTGCAATCTTCAATTGTGCATTTGGATATCTTGTTGAATTCATTTGGATCCAAAAAAAGTTTCACATAAAATATATATTGATTATGTAACAACATCTAAAAATTTGGAGCTAAATCAAAATTTATTTAAAAGTAAATAGGGATATAAAATTTACTTGATCGCACGTGATGTCCAAAGAACACATTGAGTGAACCCCCGGGTATGTAGGTTGTGAAAAATTCTTTTCACTTGTAGCCAAGAAAAAAACTATGTGGGTAGTGAAAATTATTTTAATACTCAAAACATGACTTGGATTGAAATGAAATATGTATTGTATTGATTTTCAAAAATCAATACATATTTGATTGATTTGAATTTTTTATCTCACAAATTAGATAAGTAGACACATTAAGTTTTGAAGTTTTATTGAATTTATTAGGCACTGGATGCAAAAGTGATGGCTTCTCAAAACTCACAACAATTAAAAAAACGTGAGTTATGGCTTTATTTGTATGTGTGGAATTTCTATTATTGTGTGGTGTCAAAATTTTCTTCTAGGTGAAGTTGTCCATTGGACTTCACTTCAGTTTGTGAAGTTGTCCATAAGACTTCTTCTTCTTGGTGTTTAGACTACAAACTTTGTCCATTGGACTTCACTTCAAGTTTGTAAAGTTGTCTATAAGTTGTCCATTGGACTTCACTTTAGTTTGTGAAGTTGTCCATAAGACTTCTTCTTCTTGGTGTTTAGACTACAAACTCAACAAGACATTAGAAAAATTCTCAGCCCTCCAAATGACCGCTCTATAGTGACCAAACTAGTCTATTAATTGCGTAAGAATTAGTAGGGGCATATAGCCGCAAATCCGCAATGCATTGTCATAGTGGGTGAATATCACAAAAGATGTCAGAACTCCACGTGAACATACAAGGTGATTAATTGGGAAATTAAGCAAATTCAATGAAATTTAGCAAAATGAAGTGAATTTTCAAACTAGTTGCCAAAAAAATTGCATTTTCCAACTAACTTTTAAAGTCACTTAGTTTAGGATGTTTAATGATGAGAAGAGAATCTCTTTATGTCTTCTTTAATGTCCCACAGGGTGCCTAAACTTCTTCTTTTATTAGTTTCTTTTCTTTTGTCTTCTTTAACATCCTACCGGGTGCCTAAAATAACCATGTCTTGGCCAGAACCTGTTGATCAACCGGAGCACTTCTCCACTATAGTGTAAAGCCGCCTTTGGTCCATCCATGTAATGTTATCTTATGGGCACTTTTGTTAAAATGGATTTTCAAGCCGCCTAGTTTGAAATATAAAAGTGATATCTAGGACTCTTATAAATTTGAGAAATCTTGGATTCAGAGAGTTGAGACTGCGCTCAAAAGTGTCCAGTCACACACACCAATCAGCATGCCCATCATAGTCGTCAAGCTATAGAATGACTGAAATCTCTCACAAAACACAAAACAATAGATTTGAAGCTCTTAGCTAATTTTGTTAAAAAAAGATGATAAAATCCAGCCTTATGCCAGAGAATGAAGAGTGTTGGAGATAGTTCTACTAACCCATGAAATTCTATTAACCAACCCAAATTGGTCTAGACAACAAGCACTGTCCCTCCTTTTAATTTGGAGGTAGACTCTTACTATTTAAAACATCCACATAACATGTTCACAAGCTCAAAAGCTCAAGGCATATTATCATTTACTCCCTCCATCCCGAAATGATTGTCCACAATTTTGTTGGTACTTATTTGAGCCAATTTCATTGATCAAATTGTGAAAAACAAAATTAAGAGAGGTTCCAAATTTTATATCACTAAAATCAATGAAGAACATTGCATGTGTTCATTGCAACCTAAATAAAATTAGCCACCAAGAAAATCTCCAATTGACCTACTCAAAACAACCCAAGAAACAATCTTAAAAAAAACATGCCATTCAAAGCAGACAACATTTCGGGACAGAGGTAGTACATTACCTTTTCTTTAGAGCTTTGAAAATTAAGGGAAAGAAAAGATTGTGAGCATAATTCACTGTAGAGAGAAATTCTTACATTTAAAAATATCCTGAGGCGACAATAAAAGCCTTCTCAAATCGTAGCTGAAGGAAAAAAAAAAACCCATCAACTTGCATACACCAATTTGTGCTCAAAATTCGAACTCCCCAATTTCCTACCAAATAATAGACCCAAAGCACACATCAGGAACACACGGATAGGAGATAATCACGGACAACCTCATATTGGTTAAATCGACATATCTGGAAGAAGTCAATAACACTTGAATGTATCCTTAAAGACTCATTACCCTTACAAATCTAAATGTACATTCAATTTTGGACTTTTCCAAAGATACAAGAAGGTTTTCCAATCTGATTTTGTAACTCAAAAGAAGAAGGTTATTTGGACCATTTGATTATAATTTAGCAGCATTCTCAGGTTGGAGGGGCAAACAGACAAGAGCCCTGACCTCAATATTAGAAGCATCTCTTATCGAAGTACACAATTCATCATCTGTGGCACCTTCTGTGGTAACATCTGTAGCACCATCTATAACACCATCTATAACACCATCTGTGGCACCATCTGTAGCACCATCTGTGGCACCATCTTGTTGTGGGATATAGTATCTAGAATTGTCACGTTTTCTCTTGCCTTTAGATATGGTTAGGGAATCCTGCTCCAAGATAATGACCATAATGAGAATGGTACGCATAGTACTTGTCTTGGAAGAAAATGTGTAAGAACCGACATATGTTCTAGTTTTTTAGTTGATCCTGCTAAACTAATAGTCAAAGATGAACTCTTCTTAAAGACGAGAGAAGTCAAAGATACAAAGAGCTATAGATCAAAAGGAAACATATTAGCATTTACATTGAGAGAAGTCACGAATATGAACCTAGTCAAAGAGATGAGAGAAAGACAAAGATGATTATAGCGTCAAACCATAAGGCAACCAGTATCCAAAACATAACATCAAGTAGAGCACCAAGAGATGTATCATGTTTTTACTTTAGTAATTGGAGGTACTATAACAGGTAGCTATGCTAGACCATTATCTCCTTTGTCCCTTTCTACATGGACTGCAATACAAGATTATCAAGTCAATATATAAAGGTATATAAGACTATCAATTTTTTAACAACACAAGTTGAAACATTGATATTAGAATTCAGCACAAAATCAGAAAGAAGTAATGAAGTAAAAACAAGTTCAAGTACTCTAGAGACCTAATGATGATGCTCAGGTTACTTAAAAAGCATGCTTCAAGTCACCACAAATCGTATCTACTGGCCTATACATACATTTTGAATGTCTTCACCATGACTTGGAGCTTCAAACATTAAAACATGCAAGTTGTATAGGTGGCTTTCAATTCTAAGACACTACAAGGAAATGGGGGTAAATGTAACCATAGAAGAATGACTGCTTGTTCAGAATGACTTGAATATGACTTGTGTTCCCTAATTGCACCAAGGGTTTGGGGTTGTCATTGTTAGAGTCATTTCAGAGTCACATTCGCGACTACAGGATGACGACTTAGCGGCAAAGAGTCTTCATCCACATTTTTACATCCAGAACGTGCTGTCTTTATCTAGTCCCGCAATGTGCTGAAAAACTTGTTTTTTCCACTTTAAATGCAAATATCTTGCAATCTATGCGGTCAAAAATTCTGAAATTTTTTCCACACTTTTAAATACTAGTTGGGTGTAAGATCCTGCGGTTAGATGTCAAAGAAAAACATTTTAAATTCTTTTTTACTCTTTGCTACAGAAATGACAGTTTTCAGTGTTTCTTTGGTAGAAAAATGGCCTTGCTCTTGTAGGGGTTAAAATGATGCACTCTTAGAGACTTATTTTTCTTTTGATTTTTTTCTCTATTTACAAATGCTTTTTTCAAAACAAACTAAAAAAAATAAAGTTAGATTGACAATGCAAAGGCCAAAAACTAAAATTTAGATGACATTTAGCACCTCTAAGAGATAGAAAAACAATTTTTGGTTCTAATTTTTATAAAACTAGGTTGATAACTTTCACAATGTCTATGTTTCATCCATTGGTTTTTGTTCACAACATTGTTAAACTTCCAATTTGGACTTAATCAATTCCATTGTAAAGGCCATAGTCAAAAGTGAGTAACCTATGTGATTGTATTTTGACTATAATTTACTCTAAGGTGACTACATAATGACTTTCGTGTCACTACTCTACTATTTTGATTGTGAATTACTCTAATACAACTACATAATGACTTCCACATCACTACTCTACTATTGCATCAACATTTTACAAATCCCACATGGTTTGTCTTGCCTTCTATCACCTCTCTTGAATAAAAGACTTATTTGAATTCTTTGTATTCACACACTAAATGGCTTGAACATCTATTTGACACATATACAAAATATAGTGTATTGTGTATGATGTATGAATCATGTATATGGTGTATGATGTATGAATCATGTATTTGTATATGGTGTATGAATCATATATTGTATATGATGTGTGGAGTTTGATATATGGTGTATTCATTTTGCACATTTGACCACAACTCAAAAATAATCTTCAAATCTTTTAAATATTAGAATATAATATTTACATTTTCTAGTTTTTAGAATATAATCCTAGATTTTAGAAAATAATATTCACATTTCTTAGATTTTAGAATACAATCCTAGATTTTAGAAGAAAAATATTTAAATTTCCTAGATTTCAGAATATAATCCTAGATTTCAAAAAATAATATTCACATTTCCTAGATTTTAGAATACAATCCTAGATTTCAGAAGAAAAATATTCACATTTCCTAGATTTCAAAATATAATCCTAGATTTCAAAAAATAATATTCACATTTCCTAGATTTTAGGATACAATTCTAGATTTTAGAAGAAAAATATTCACATTTCCTAGATTTCAGAATATAATCCTAGATTTCAAAAAATAATATTCAAATTTCCTAGATTTCAGAATATAATCCTAGATTTCAAAAAATAATATTCAAATTTCCTAGATTTCTAAATATAATCCTAGATTTCAAAAAATAATATTCAAATTTCCTAGATTTCTAAATATAATCCTAGATTTCAAAAAATAATATTCAAATTTCCTAGATTTCTAAATATAATCCTAGATTTCAAAAAATAATATTCAAATTTCCTAGATTTCTAAATATAATCCTAGATTTCAAAAAATAATATTCAAATTTCCTAGATTTCTAAATATAATCCTAGATTTCAGAAAAGGATTAAAAAAAAGGGTTCATTTGTGACTTCAGAATGACTAGCCACGTGGCAACACAGGAGTCATTTCCTTAAACTTTTTTTTTCTTTACCACTTTGGAAGTTTCATCCAAAACCCCATCCAAGCTCACAATGGATGGTGATAATACTATGGCAGTCATTTATAAAAATGACTAGTCCACTATGACTCTAGGGGCTAAAATCACAGTGCAGTCATTTTTGTCCACAATGACTCCTATGCAGTCATTCTTTGTAGTCATTTATACATTGTTTTTCTTGTAGTGAGAACACATGGAAGTTGTGTTTTGAAATCTTTTACTGACAGCACACAAGCAACTCAATTTCATTCATATTTAGTTCAACTCCACGACATCTTTGAATCATCCAGGACGTTGGCTCTTGCTGAAATCATCAACACGCTTGCTCTGTCAGAATGGTTCTAGACTAAGCTTGCCATAGGAACAAAACTTGTATTAGGAGAAATCCAGAGCCAATTGACACTACAACAACAGCAGTGTTTTATGACTGCAAAAATATGACTGAGGATGATTGGCGACTACTCGCAGTCATATTCTTGGAGGTCAATACCTTGGAGAGAAATATGACTGCAAAATATGACTGCTAATCGTTTTTGGGCCTTGTACTTCACAGACGTATATTATACGTCCATTGGGAACACCAAAGTATTTCATAGGGAACGGTAGGGAACTCGTTTGAAAACATTGAGTTATATTATTAGTCATATTTTCATAATTGTAACATTTTTTGGTTTTTGGGCAACCTAAGAAAAACATGGACAATCAAAAAAAATATAGACAAGTCATTGTTTAAAATTTTGAAACCTAATCACCACTTTTTAAAGGTTTTGAAACCCTAGCCACCACTTTTTAGGATTTTGAAACCCTAGCTACTACTTCTTTTTACTCTTCTTCCTTACCTTTTGTTGTTTTTTAGTTCTTACCTATTGTTTCTTCTTCTTTGTTACTTTTAAGTTGTTTTTTGTTACATCTTTATTTTTGCTTCTTAGTTGTTATTTTTGTTGCATCTTCACTCTTGCTTCGTTGTTGTTGTGTTTTGTTGTATCTTTACTCTTGCTTCTTAATTGTATTTTGTTGCATTTTGAGTTCACTCTTGTTTCTTAGTTGTTGTGTTTTGTTGCATTTTGAATTCACTCTTATTTCTTAGTTGTTGTGTTTTGTTGCATTTTGAGTTCACTCTTGTTTCTTAGTTGTTGTATTTTGTTGCATCTGGAGTTCACTCTTGCTTCTTAGTTGTTGTCTTTTGTTGCATCTTGAGTTACTCTTACTTCTTAGAGTTGTTGTGTTTTCTTGCATCTTCACTCTTGCTTCTTGTTTTTTTTTCTTCTTTCTTCTGTCTTACTTTTTGTTCTCTCTTTTTATTTCTTGTTTCTTTTTGTTGCATCTTAACTCTTTTTTGTTGTTTCTTGTTACCTCTTAGTAGTTGCTCTTTATTGTTTCTTATGCAACTTAACTTGTATTTGTTGTTATCTTTTAGCACTTGTTGCCTTTTTTCTTCTTGTTCCTTGCATCACCATTGTTTTTCTTCTTACCCTAAATTTGTATTACATATTCTCTATTGTTGTAAACTTTTGAAGATTGAGCTTTGTTGTATGTTCATTAAAAATTAACCTCCTATTTCTTTAATTGTATATGCAGGCAACAAAATTGGAATAAAGTCGTTGGAGACTACTTGCAACTCACTTCATATTATTGTAAAAAATATAGTCTCTATTGACTTGTGTAAATAATTCATTGTGATATACATATTTTGTATTTGTGACTAATAAATTATAAATGTCATTGAAAGGAGTCACATTCCTTCTTATATATTCCCTCTCCAATATAATTGTTTCTTGTATATCTTTAAAATCATATGTATTTGTTTTTAACTACATGAAATCTTTTATTCAATTGTTAAATAATTTTAATATATAATTGCAATGTATCAAATCCATTTAAAATGTATGGAAAACATGATTGTAGTTTGTAATTGAAGCTATTTTTAACTTCAATCACCTCAATCACAAATAGCACACACAAATCTAAGAAATATGATTGTTAATCATCTGGAATATCACTTGCTTGAGTTATATTTCATAATATATATTGACCCAAATATGACTACTTATAGTCATATAATGCTCATAGTTATGTACACCAAAATATGACTGTGCTTCTCAAAACATGATTGCAATCAATTATAAAATTACCAATGACATCCACGTGAACTATCATGCCAACTGAGAATATGACTCATGAGAGTCATATTCCACATCATTCAAAAATATAACTCAAGAAAGTCATATTTCAACATTAGCTAAAAATATAACTCACTCGAGTCATATTCTACATCAACAAAAAATATAACTCACTATAATCATATTCCACATCAACAAAAAATATGACTCACCGCAGTCATATTCCATGTCATCAAAAAATATGACTCAACGCAATCATATTCCACAGTAACAAAAAATATGACTCACCTCAATCATATTCCACAGTAACAAAAAATATGACTCACCTCAATCATATTCCATGTCATCAAAAAATATAACTCAACGTAGTCATATTCCACATAGGATTTTTTCATTTATCCAAGTAGCTCAAGAAAAAGTCAAAGATAGTCAAAATATACGCCTTGTTGGCATACTATGGTTAATTATGGCTATTTATACCCCTCAACTTATATGACTACCAATATGACTGATGTCTGAAGCGATTGCTTCTAAACGACTCCAATCAGTCATATTTCGAGTCATCTATAGTGATTTCTACTTGAGTCATATTTTTTAATTTTACAACTCACTGCAGTCATATTTACAGTCATAAAACATTGCTTTGGTTGTAGTGTGACCGCCAAATCCCTTAATTCCATATATTCACTATTGCACAACTTTAGTTTTGCATGATGATGACTGATGTACCATGTGATCTTGATAAAATAAATTCCTTTCGCATACCTTACTGGCAAAAATTCTTGTTAACTACTTGAAAATTGAATGAAATCAGGGATCAAATTTGCAAAGTTTGTAATGAAAGCTGAAGAAAATCGAAAAATTCAAGTTCTCAAAGACTTTCCTCAAAAATGCCCAACACTACAAAGCAAAAAAGGCATGGTCAATAAAATCTTATCTGAAGATTTTCTCCAAAGAATTGCAGCATTGATCAAGTGCCATCTTAAAAACTCAGATGAAAGGATCGGACATCAATAGAGAACTCTACAATCTGAACTAACTTGACCTCCCATAAGATTGAGCTCTACAGAACGCATACTCTAGATCATGAAACTTTCTATGAGCAGGGAGAATAGCAAAGATTTCGAATACAACTCTACTTAACCCCTAAGCGTCAAAATGGTCAAAAATGGCTACTGTCTTATCAATAGGAGTTGAAGCAAAGTTGGAGCTAATCATGTACGAAGCTTCAAAAGGGTAAATTAAAATACCAACAAAAAGACAAAAAGCATACTTCACATAATGATGAGAGAAATATGATGTTTTGAAAGTCACTATATCAACTATTGGTTTCCAAAATGCAATGTCTAAGTCTAGCTAGGTCACAAAGGGTATAAGTACCATGTAAGAACTTGGCGTTCCATATCCCATCGTCAAGGGAAGATGATGACTAGAGCTTTGCGGCATGAATTCCTCTTTCAGACCTGTAGGAATGTACTGGTGATGACTAGAGCTTTGCCCCATGAATTCCTCTTTGGGACTTGCAAGAATGTATTGGTGATGACTAGAGCTTTGCCGCAGGAATTCCTCTTGGGGACCTACAAGAATGTATTGGTGATGACCAGAGCTTTGCCCCATGAATTCTTCTTTGAGACCTGCAAGAATATATTGGTGATGACCAGAGTTTTGCCGCATGAATTCTTCTTAGAGACCTACAGGAATGTATTGGTGATGATTAGAGTTTTGCCGTAGGAATTCTTTTGGGGGATTTGTAGGAATGTATTGGTGATTACCAGAGCTTTGCCGCATGAATTTTTCTTTGGGACCTGTAGGAATGTAATAATGTATTGGTAATGACCAGAGTTTTGCCACAGGAATTCCTCTTTTGAACCTACATGAATATATTGGTGATGACTAGAGTTTTGCCACATGAATTCCTCTTGAGGACTTGCAGGAATGTATTGGTGATGACTAGAGTTTTGCTGTATGAATTCTTCTTGGAGACTTGAAAGTATTTTTAACTCCACCCATAAGTCAAAAAAATTGCACATAGGTTCTAGCGGTATAAGTTAATTATTCGAATGGGTGAATTGTAAACTTAGTGTTCTTTGGCCTTCCAAGCAATGGACACTTTGCTTTTGATGATGATAATTTAATTCTAATTGCTTCAAAACAATCTAAATGTTAAAAGGTTCAAGATCTTGATGAGTAAGTAAAATCTAATCTAATGTAAAAATCTATCTAGGTTAAAGTGTAGAATGCACTTTGCCCTACCCAAAATGGTAAAGCAAGTTGAATTCTGATGTTCCTACTAAAAGATATCTATGGATGAAATTCGTCCCTAATTCTATCCTAAAATCTTCATAGCAAATGAATTCAAAATAAATCTAAATTTTAGGGTTAAGTTGATAATTAAACTAACTATTGGTCTTTTGAGAGAAAACCTAGTTTTGGCTTATTTTTAGAATTTTCATCCAAATTTAAGTAAAACTTCATCCACACTTTGCTCTTTTAAAATTAAACTAATTTTAAAGTAAAAGTTGATTTTGGAATCCTCAAAAGATTCCCTAAACGATCCTTGTTCTAAAAGATTCCTTCAAAATATTCCTAATTATTCATTGATTAATCTTAATTTTAAGTTTTTATTCTAAATTTAGTAGTTTTTTGGGTTTTTATTGTTTTTATGAAGAAAGTGATAAATTACTTTTCTACAAGGTAAAAAGCAAGAATTTAGGACATTTAGATAAAAACTTATAGATGGATGAAAATTCCCCTTAGTTGGATGGAATTCGTTCCTTCAAGAAGTTTTATAGAATAAAGGGATAGACTAGGTTTTAACTCATCCCAATTACTCTAATATTCTTTAGATTTCTAAATTAAGTTAGATTCCTTTTGAGATTTTTTTGGATGAATTTAATATTTCCTTTCCAAATTAATTCCAAATTCATCAGATTTATTACTTCCACGATTTTAATTAAGGTTTTTTAAGGAATTTGAGCAAATTCTAAATTTAACTAGCAAATGGTCTTTTAATTGTTAACTGTGATTTTTTATGAGAAGCAACTAAAAAAAGCAAAGTTAGAAATTATACCTCAGTATTGAAGACGTCGGTGGATCCATTGTCGCAATATACCATCATAATCATCTCCCCAAAGTCCTCCATCACCTTTTGAAAATTATGAAATTTAGGTAAATTTCGATAATCCTTCGTTCAATTTTAAAACCTATCTAAATGTTCAACTAAGTTAGTTTTTAGCAATAGAAGATAATAATTTTGTTTTAGGATTTTTATTGTAAATTAGTTAATTCATTTAAATTCTCTAATTCTAATGAATAGTGATATTATTCTCTTGTAAATTGTTTAATAGTTTTTATTTTAATATTCCAAAGATATTAGTCGTTTTTTGTTTTTATCCATTTGGCTTATTGGGCCTAATAAAACAAAATACTAAACAACAATTTTGCCAACTAATTCAATTGGAATCCTAATTAATAACTACCAAACAACTAAGTGAATAGCAAATGGAATAAAATCTAACAACAAGGCCAAAACGAATAGTAAGATTCCTTTTTAAATGAATTTTTTAATACGTGAATTCTCTCATGTGATGAAATTCCTTCCCTTCTTATTCTTCTTTCTCTCTCCTAATTCTTCTTCATTTGTTTCTTGAAGTGATGTTGACATGGTTTAGTGAGAGATTTTGCAAGCATGCAAATGAGATTTTGATACCACTAGTTCAACAATCAATAATTTATTTGTAGGCAAACCTTAAGGATTTTTAGTGTTTGGTTTTCAAAGAGAGCTGGAATGGAGCCTCTGTAACTCCAAGTTTAAGGGTTCTGTTTGCATACCTTTCCTTTGCGCTCAGTCTTTGCTGCTGTTGAAGGACCGCCTGATTACTCCTTTGGCTGGCCCGTTGATACCTCCACATGGCACCTCGAGGTTGGTTGCACCCGTCGTTCCGTTCCCCCGGGGGTTCCCAACTGCTCCTAGTCGTTCCTGTATTCAGTTGGTTCCCAACTGCTCCTAGCCTGTTGGTACCTCCACGTGGCACTTCGGAGTTAGTTGTATCCGTCGTTCTTGTGTTCAGTTGGTTCCCAACTGCTCCTAGCCCGTTGGTACCTCCACGTGGCGCCTCAGGTTAGGCTGCACCCGTCGTTCCCGTCTTCAGTTGGTTCCCGATCGCTCCCTTCCTTAGGTTGTCCGACCTTGGTTGTCCGACCTTGGTTGTCTCAACCTTGACTAAACTTGATTTTTTGGGATTTCACTTATTGAAATTCCATAAAAATATTTGGTTATGATGGACTAGAAAAATTCAAACACACCTTAAAGTATAGGGCCATCAATAAAACTAATATTTTAAGGGAAAGTTAGTTTTATGGTTAAAATGAAAATATGAAAGAACAAAGATAACTAAATTTTATGAATTTTTAAGATAAGACTAAAATCTGGAAAATTAAACAAAACCAAAGCATTAAATGGCAATTTGAAAGTAAAATACCTCCACCACGTGTCCAAAACAAAAGAGAGAAAGAAATCAACAAAACGTAGATTTAAATAAGTTCCAAAAGAATCTTACTCCGTTGATTCTAATTTGGAAAGTCAAAACTTCGTTGTATGGGGACAACCCCAGAAGTTAATGGTTTTATAAAGGCAAATTTAAATGTTAAAAAGCCAAAGCTTCACTGTGCGGAAGCATAACCAGGAATACACGAACAGATTAAAGTTTCAAGTACCCATTTTTAGGTGTCCAAAGTCAAAGCTCCACCATGTGGGAGCAACTTCAGGAATAAACGAACGAATTAAAGTTTCAAGTACCCGATTCTAGGTGTTCAAAGTCAAAGCTCCGCCGTGCGGTAGCAACTCCAAGAATAAACGGTATCCAAGGACCCAAACTAGTATTTTGAAAACTTAATTTTTAAAAGAAGTGCACATGATAGTGTTTAATTGAACATTAACAATTAGTCAAACCAAACATCTGTTATACAACAAATTTTGGCACATGGTGATGCCCAAAACTTTTTGGCAAAGTCTAGCCTTGCCGCTTTAAAGTTTTGAGTTCACAAGTTGTTATCAATTCACACAAATTGTTGGTTAGTATCCAAAAGAATAAGAAAATCAACTAGAGTTTGGAAATTATTTTCACAACCCTCTTAATACCAAAGTTTTGGAGCTTGAAGCCTCAAAATTCAAGAAAGAAGTTAGTTAACTCAAACAACAATAGAGTTAAGGGATTTTCTCCTCCTAAACTCTTAAAAAGCAAAGTTTTGAGGCTTGAAGCCTCCAAACTCAAACAAGAAAGGAAAACAAATCTTTGAAGAAGCCTTCCCAACCTTCAAAGTACAAAAAAATAGAAAGAAATAGCCAAAATTTGGCTTAAAAGTGCTCCGACAAGTGTTGGTAACACGACAAGAACAACAACAAAAATGAAATAAAAGAATGAGGACCACAAACAACCTCGAGGAAGGGCATTAGATACTTGCTCTCGGCCCCCCTGGTAAGTTGTTTGTAAATATTTTCTTACTTTCAATCTAGATAATTTGCTAAACTAACCTAACGTATTTTTAAATAATCTTTGTTTAATGGGGAGGAAGGTCCTCAAGTAAGTTCTTTTTAGGCCTTAAATAGACTTAGAATCTTCCCCAAATCAAATATTAGATTTTTCCTAGAGATATTTTGAAAATCTATCTAATTAACCCAGATATTTTGCAAATTAATCTAAGGTTAGTTCCAAATTGTTTTTCTTTAGTTCAAAAGATGGCTTCTTACACAAGACAAGTATCTTGAGCAAATCCAATCTTTGATTTTCCAAAAGATATTTGTAAAATCAACCTAGATTAATCCAAAATTACCATTAAAAAGTCAAACTAAAGACTGATCCAATCTATCTTTTAAGGGACAATTCAAAACTGAAAACAAACTGCACCATCGTGTTCAAAAGACCCCAATTAGCCTCAAGGACTCCTTACCCCTACCTCTCAAGCCGTTTTAAAGTGCAAATTTGAGTCATGGTAACTCTGAACAAAAGTCAAAAATCTAACTTTTGGAGTTTGCGCTTTTTGATGAAATTGTCCAACCAGGGTGGTTAAAAATATTCATGGGAGTAAGAATTGACCCTTGAATCGCTCCATTTGAGCACTGTTAGCTTCTGGTATGCCAATCAACCCACCGCCAAGTTATAAATTCTTGTAAAATTCGATGTTGGTCCTAATTCTGGTACTTGGAAATATCGGAATATCTTCAAATTTGACAGGGCTCTTTATTGGCACATAAAATACTATCTTAATTTTTAGTGAGATTTTACCGCAACATTTGTAATTTCTAAAAATTTACAAATGCAATTTTTAGCGATTGATTTTTCATAGAGTCATCGTGGAGTTTTGTAAAATCCCGAAACTTTTGGGCAATCTTCTAGAAGATGTCCATCAAATCCTAAATCCTAAATCCTAAAACCAAATCTCCAATAAAGATGCTATTTTTAGCAATTCTTTGATATTTTCCACCCGGGGGAGAAATTATTCTTGATATTGGGGGAATCTTGGATGATCGGATTTCAATTTGACCTCCTGGCATGCTTTAAACTAGAAAAGCACCTTTTTGTATGCTCCAATCACATTTTCCTCCATCTTGGTCTCTCAATGACTTTATTTTCAAAATTACCTGCAAATCACAAATCCAACTCTTTTAAATTTGATTTTGACTGATTCTAACTAGACTCTAATATTTAGCCAATTTGTTACATGCATACTTATAGATGTTGTACCACATGAACAAGAAACTAGGACTAACTAACTCTCATATCCTTTCTTCGCTCGAAATTACTAATTAACTACCTAAATTTACTAATAAGATCTAAAATTAGTAAAAATGTAAAATTTTACGTGTTTCACGCATTTAGGGCCATTTTTCACTACTTTGATAGGGACTTCTACCAAAACTCTCAATAATTCTATTTTTATGTTTTTTTTCATATAATTAACCTAAAAACTAACTAAAAATTGCAAAAAATAAGTTTAGAGTTCCAAGTACCAACTTAAGGGCTCACAGGACCTGCAGGAATGTTTTGGTGATTACCAGAGCTTTGCCCCACGAATTCTTCTTGAGGACCTGCAGGAATGTATTGGTGATGATTAGAGTTTTGCCCTATAAATTCTTCTTTGGGACCTGCAGGAATATATTGGTGATGACTAGAGTTTTGCTGTAGGAATTCCTCTTGGGGATCTGTAGGAATGTATTGGTGATGACCAGAGTTTTGCCGCAGGAAATCCTCTTGGGGATCTGTAGGAATGTATTGGTGATGACCAGAGTTTTGCCGCATAAATTTTTCTTGGGGACCTACAGGAATGTATTGGTGATGACTAGAGCTTTGCCCCACGAATTCCTCTTTGGAACTTGCAGGAATATATTGGTGACGACTAGAGTTTTGCCGCATAAATTTTTCTTGGGGACCTGCAGGAATGTATTGGAAATGACCAGAGTTTTGCCGCAGGAATTCCTCTTTGGGACCTGCAGGAATGTATTGGTGATGACCAGAGCTTTGTCCCATGAATTCCTCTTTGGGACTTGCAGGAATGTATTGGTGATGACTAGAGCTTTGCTGCACGAATTCCTCACTGGGACTTGGAGGAATGTATTGGAACATCATTGACTCTCGAGAACCGGAAGATGGATTCACCTGAGAATTAGAGTGAATCCAAATTAGCCAAAACCAAAATATATACTCATAGAAATTCTTTCCAACAGAACAATGAATCTCCACAAGCAAAAACTAAATATGAGAGATTAAAGACCTCAAGCAGTTTCCCTCATTAGAACAAGTTCATGTGAATAGTAGTGTCAAATTGCACATAAGACAAACTTTCACAATTCAAGTCATGTAACATTAGTAGCATTCTTTGAGAACCATGACGACATTTTGAACATTTTGAAAAGAATGGTGGTTGAGAAAAAGAAAAAGAAAAAGAAAAAGAAAAAGAGGAGGAGGAATAGTGCCATTGTTCATGAAACAAAGGAATGAATAACAAAAGCATCAAAGCTGTACCCGGCCGAACATCGAGTCAATGGGTTGAGCCACGGAAGTTTCCCGAGTTGCTAAATAAGGTATTTTCAGATCATGCACAGGAGGACCAGCTACAGGTTCCAAAATTGGTTTGGCTCCTGGAGATTCATCGCTGGAAGCTTTCTGAATTACGCCTGACTGTAGCATCTTAAGCTCCCATCGCTGCACCAGAAACATATGAATCAAAATTTGGCGAAAGTAAAACAAAACCAATGGCAAATTCCTAGCATAAGAGGTCATGGTGGTCACCCCAACTGCAGAGCTTGCCTTTCATGCGAACAATATATCCTATTTGCAAACAATTACGCTCCATGCCAAAGCTCAAAAGTCATGTGCAGTCTCAGTGAATTCTAATGACATTATGAGTATTGTCTAGATATAGCACCTGCTAGAGCCACTAAGGTATATACACCCAAAGACAAGACTCTGAAAATTCATAACTTATTCATACATTGTCCATATAATGCATGTAATAGTGTTTTGGGATCCCCTTTCAGATGCCAATAAGATCTAGTAAAACTAAATTCTGTTTAATAACAGAAACTATGCTCAGTTGTAATTAGTGGCGATAATAGGTGCGCATACCTTGGAACAGCCACAGTAAATGACAACGAGACATTTCAAGAGCCAAAACATCTAGTTACAAAATTCAATAGTTACAAAATTCAAGGGCCAAGACTTATTCCGTGAGATATTCTCCATCTAAAAAGAAACAAATCACTTATCCAAGAAATTTAAGAGCCATAAGAAAAGAACATCCTAGTAAGAGTCTGTTCTTCCCAATTCTAACAAAGCTCCAACAAATCCAACAAGCTCAACAACAAAGTCCAACCCAGAGAAGAAGAGCCTCCTACCGATTGAAGATCATAAAGAACGTTATCATCCAACCCGTCAATGTGGAATTCTGACCGCATATTGTCGATCACAGCATCTACAACGTCCAAGTACACATTCGATGCATTCGACACATTCATCGACGTTTTGTTCTCCTTCGCTTCTCTCTTACGTTTTTTCATCTTTAGGGTAGGCAAATCTCACTTCCTCTTCCAATTTCAAATCTCCCTTTCCCTTCTCCCCTCACCAACAAACATCCCACTCACCCTCCTTCCAACCTCCACATCCACCTGCAAAACCCCAAAACAAAACCCAACAATCAGAACACTACGTACGACCCATCCATCCATTCCCATCATCAATCTCACTCCAAATTCACCAACGGCATACACATTCATCAACTTCAAACTCTCGGATACCAACATCGGAGACAAAAAATCATTGACACACAGAATCCAAAGTACAAGACAACCTCTAATCAATCTTTGATTCTCTCCAGTTTTCTAATAATGTGCAGTGCAATGAGAAGCTTAGCACTCTCTTTCACTTCCAAAACCACCACCAATCGCCAATGTAACAATCAATCGATCAATCAATCCACCCCAATCTAGTCCACTATTGCATGTCATATACAATAGATCCGCATTTCAACTTCAGCAAACCGAACTCCTTTGTTTCCCCAAATCCCACAAGTTCCACACTAATAAGGTCCGTGACATTGGAAGTAATTTGTTGCTACATTGCAACTTGGGAATCATTTGGTACGTGGCCTTGGATGGGATGGCCTTGAGCCGAGGATACCATGTTTCTCATTTCTATCACGCAATGGATGTATCTCTTTTCGAATTCATAAGACAAGGTTGTCGAAGATTTTGTTAACGATTTGGAGTAGAGAATTGGACTGTGAAGAGAGAAGAATGGAGGAAGGATATTGATTGTCTGGATAAAACAAGGCAAGAAGGGTTTTGAATAACAAGACTCAATATTATAATATAAAAAGTACAATACTAAGTAAATGTTAAGACTCAACAGGTGTGTTGTCGAGACTAAAGGACTCTTCAGGCTCAACTTCTATATATACTCTAATCTAAAATAAAAGGAACTAATATTAATCCAAAGTAAAAGGAACTAGAAGATTCCAAAGGTCATGTCCCTAATATTAACCTAAAGTAAAAGGAACTAGAAGGTTTTAGAGATCATATCCCTCACATTCTTACAGGGTAAACACTAGAAACGCTTGGGCCTCTATGATCATAATAGTAACCAAAATACTTTGATTATTAAACCAATAGGTGCATTCTTCATTTCTACAAAGATTGGAATGTCATTCATTGACCAATTTTGTAGCCTCCACATCCCAACAAAGTTAGCCCTGAAAAGATGAGACCTATCATGAAGGTACATTACCAAAAATGATATGATTTATGGACCAATAAGCGCATTCTTTATTTCTACAGTAACCTTAAAAGTTGTTTATAGGACATTTTTTAGCCTCCTTATCTTTACACGTTGAAGGAATGAAGTACATCTAGGTTAGCATGAAGACAACCTTTTCTTCACCCCAATT
Source organism: Rhytidiadelphus loreus (assembly GCA_947034895.1). Lineage (NCBI taxonomy): Eukaryota > Viridiplantae > Streptophyta > Bryopsida > Hypnales > Hylocomiaceae > Rhytidiadelphus > Rhytidiadelphus loreus. Next base: position 45,118,366 of record OX344761.1, on the reverse strand, counting down.
CCCTTCCAATGCCCTTGGAACAAAATGGTATTGAAAGGGCAGAAAATTTCTAGAAAACTTCAAATGAAATAAAAATCTTGAATGAAATTTCCAAATTGTAGATGAAAACAAAATTGTGGATATGTGATATGCACTAATGTGATATTTTCTATCCAATATGTGGATGAATGTTGAATTTTGAAACACGGCTATAACATTTAATATCATCACTTTGGCACTTTATCAAAAATGAAAATAAACAAACTGTCCAATGTGAGAACATACCTTAATTTTGTATAATACTATCACTTTTCTTTCTTTTCCTTTTCCTTTTCTTTTGCCGTTTTTTTCCCCCAATAATACTGCACCATTGTAGCAAGCGTGGAACCCAAACGTGAGGAGCGTAGGTAGAGAACGACCCCCAAGTGTATAAAAGGGCGAAAGCAAACAAAAGCGGGGAGCCGCCCCAGCGCTTGCGCTCATTCCCCCAGTTCAACGAACTCCCGGCTACAATCACCATTGTCTCCTCCAATTCCCCCGTTGCCAACCTATGACCAAGGTAACCACTAAAAAATGATCTAATTTTTGAACCTCAATAGGTGCATTCTTCATTTCTACAATGATCTAAAAAGTCATAAATTGACCACATTTCAACCTCCGCATCCTTACAAGGTTAGTTCTAAAGAGATGAGACCTATCACCAATATACATTATAAAAAATGATATGATTTATGAACCAATGAGTGCATTCTTCATTTCTTAAAAGTCATCTATAGGATTTTTTTGGCCTCAACATCTTCATTGGGTTAAGTTATATTCTTCATTCCCGCTATGTTTTCTAAGTTCTTCATACAATCATTCATTCTTCATTCAAACAATCATACCATAAGCATCAATGGACAAAGTCCAAAGGTAGATATATGAAAGTTGTAGTGTATGACATACAACAAATTACCATGGAAGTTTGAAGAAAGAATTAGTTGTGATTTGAAAGGATATCAATTTCAAAGTTAGCCATGTCTATAACTCAATTTTGTTCTATCAACATGATTTGGAATCACTTTATCTTTTGCCAATTTTTTCTTAGAACTTCGAAAAAACTTTTTGTGCCTTGGCTTATCAATATACATTGTTTCAGATTGTTGTACACAAAATTGAAGGAAATTGACATTTATAGAATTAAAAATATCAATAGTTTGACAATTATGCAAATGATGTTGGTTCTCACAATATTTGAATTTTTTTTTTTGAATTGAGAGCATGAGATATCATTAGCCATTGGCGAGGCCATTGTAGAGAGTATAGGTTGCAATATGGACCATTATTACATCTTAATGCTCTTGCATTTGAAATATTTGTTGAATTGAACAATGTGTTCAATTTATATTTCACAATATCATCAAAAATATCATCAAAAAGTTGAAAATTGCCAGAAATTACACTGACCTTCATAAAATTGGCAATTTTTTGGGTCAAAAAGGAAAATTTGACTCCTAGATTTATTTTATTTTTCTATAAATAGAATACGTATAAATAAAAACTCATTAACATTGTATAATAAGCTTTGCTTGTGCTAGTTAGTATGCCGAAAGTCATTGAAAATATGTCCCATGCACAAGACGTAACTCAAATGTAAAGAAAAATTATAAGTAAAGGTGAAAGTGAAAGTATAATAATTACTAATATTTTTTATTAGGTCTTACATAGTATACAAGTTTTTAAATAAAATATAAATTCTAAGTTTAGCTAAAAGTAAAAAATAGAGAATAAATAAGTTTCAATAAAAAGTTTGCCTCTATTATAACTTCCTTGTGCAATTAGCAATGTGCATCACTACCTTCTTAGAAACTTCTACTTGAATAAAAACTGACTTTGAAAAGAATGAATGATTCAAATACAAAGTATATAATACAAAATGCTTCTAAAGAGTCCTTTGCTTTTACTTTTAATTATCCTAAGTTCTTCTAAAAGTCACTTGCATTTCTTCAAAGGCTCTTCTATATTTAACTCTATATATAATAGTAAAGGTCTTTATATCTTCTTGTGTGCTCTATTTCCAAGTCTTCGTCTAGTTCTTTACTTTCTTTAGAATGCAATGAGAGAGGGGTAGAGGTACCATCATGCTATCCTGAGGAAAACAAAACATTCTCCTTTGCCCAACCCAACATGGATCCTACCTAGGAAAACAACATTGCCTATTCCAACATCCCCCCCCCCTCAGAGCATTTGCAATGCATACCCGGCATGCAAGCCCTATAACAGCAAATGGTGGGCCATTCCACGAAGTCCACACACAATGCCAGTTTTTTTCTTTGAACAAATTTATGCAATGCAAAATCGGCAATCCAAACGACAAATAGACTTTGTCATATTATAAAAAGAAAGAAAAGAATCTACATTAACCCCTAAAGGACCAAAATCATTCTTTTGTCAAAAACTACTCAAAATTGCCAATTCTGTTGCATTCATCCAAAAAAACAAAACAAAATACTTGTTTTTAAAATCTAACCGTAGGATCTTGTACTTTAATAGTTGAGGATCATGTAATAAAAATTTCATGGAGTTTGATCATACAGATTGGAAGATATAAGCATTCAAAGTTGAAAAAAGAAAGTTTTTTTGAACACTGGCTTGCAATTTCAGATGAATGCCATTTGTGGAAAAAATTTGCACCATGGACCTTGAATTTAAAATATTTTTTGTTGAAGAATTGAGTTGAAAGTCTAGAATTTTTTTTTTTTAAAAACACGCTTGATTTTCATTCTTTAAAAAATTGTTAAGTAGAAGTAGGTCCAAGATTGAAAGAAAAACTAAATCGCTAATAGCTCTAAAATGGTATTGAAACACAATAATCTCAACGATGAGATTGTTCTAAATAGAAAAATTAACCTTCTCAAACAATTTTTTTTGAAAAATTGTGAAAATTGCATTCAAAATTACATTCTATAAGTTATATTTTCAAGAAGATGCTTAAATTGCCCGAAAAACAAGATTGTTCATAACTTTCACATTACTAACCCAAATGGAATGAATCAAAGCTTCACATGTAGACAAAAATATGACCTTCAAGTAGGAAAAAATTAAAAATTAATTTCAAATTTTTGTAGATTTATTTTTCTGCCCGGTGACGTGAAAATTGTGTTTAAGATGCCATAACTTTTGTTCCCGGGCACCAATTGAAATAAAATTTATATTCCCATGAAGTTAATAAGTTTTCCTATCTTATGAGAAAGTTTCAAAAAGTTTCATTAAAAATTGAGATCATAAGAACCTGCCCAAAATCCATTTTGTCCCCCGAGGGGACAATGGTCCTTTAGGGGTTAAAAAAAGACTTTTTCATGGAAACAAGGGAAGGTTGAATTGATTAGCACACATACCAATGCTTGAAAAGTGTTGACAATAATGACTATTCCTACAAGGGGCCAACTCGCAGGCCCTTCACATTTTGCAAATTAGGCGGTCCTAGGTGGTTGCACACCGAGGCCATGGAATTGAAGGCCCCAATACCAGTTGCTTTGGAGCACAAATTTAAACAAATTTAAATCTGTCTGCACTGGGCACAGGGTCAATACTGTCTGGGATACCGGGTGCATTGCAGATGCTCTCAGGAAGACAAAACATTCCCGTCTGCCCAGCCCGGCATAAGTTTATTCCCCACTGCCCAGCCCGGCATAAGTTTATTCCCCACTGCCCGTCCCTGCATGCATTCACGACTGCCGAGCCCGGTATGCATTTCCCCTGGGAATTCCAATTACCGTGCTCGGTATAATGCCCGCTAGACCCCCCTCCAAGGCTGCCTGTCTCTCCCACACCGCGTCCATTCTCTCCTTCCCATTCTCGTTTCCCAGTGCAACTTCCTTCTCCTTCGGCTTTCACAAATGCCTCCCCCTCCGTCGCTAATGGCGCCTTGAGATTTCCCAGCACAAGGAGAGACTCTGTGGTGATGCAAGGGTCGCACCCACCAGAGGAAGGGTTAGGGTTAATTGCGAACCGCGCTCTGTCGCAGGTGAACCGCCTTTCGCAGCAATACTCGCAGCAGCAGCAGGTGCAGATGGCGGGACGCCCGCCGTCCGCCAATCCACATTACAACCCCCAGCAGTTCGCTGCAGCGGCAAGTCCCGCCGCGTCTCAGATGATGATGGCCCAGCAGCAGCAGAGGCCGGTGGGGCAGATGCAACAGCAACAGCAGCAGCGACCGACGGGGGTTGCGCAGCAGGGTAGCCAAATCCGAGGCGGGACGTACTTGCAGCAGACGCAGCAATTTCCGCAGAATCAGTATGTGCATCATATTGGGTCGGTGCCGATGAATAATGTGAATCAGGCGAGGCCGGGGGTGCAAGGGGGTATTGCACCGACGACTGGAACCCCGCATTATGGAAATATGCAGAATCTGGGCGTGGCGCAACAGCATAACATGCAGGTACGTGAGGGTTTCAATGCTCCAGAGAATGTGTCATTGGGATACTGTATGCTAAAGTTATGAAGGTTCTGAATCGGGTTAGGGTTTAGGGTTCTGATGCGTTGGAGTGGTTGTGGTCACTAGTTTGTTTTGATTTTCGTTTTCAATGGAAGGGAGGTTGGGACACTCTAAATCGGTAGGTACTATGTTTAGAATGTTCAATTTTTTGTGTATTCGTGTTAGCGAACGGAAGAGGGCTTCAATGCACCAAAGAATGTGTCATTTGGATACTGTACACAATAGTTATGAAGGTTCTGAGGCGTTTTAGGGGTTGACACTTGTAATCGGTAGGTGTTCAGACGGGTTTAGGGCTTAGGGTTCTGAGGCATATTAATTAAATTGAAGTCATCGGTGGTCTGGTTTGGTTTTTGATTTCATTTCCAATGAAGCTAAGGGAGGGACTCGTTGATCATAGTTCATATCATTGATCTGGTCAATTTTTTTGATGTTCTTGTTAGCAAATGAAAGAGGGTTTAAATGCGCTAAAGAATGTGTTGTTTGGTTACTGTATCCAATGGTTATGAAGATTGAATAGATGACCTAGAGTGTACATTCTCATCTATTCCCTAGAGTGAACATTCGAATAGATGGTTTGCTGGTCTACATCGTCTTAAAAAATATTTACCCATTGCCAAAGGTTTTAGGGTGGTGATTATGAGTGTCTCACTTTAATAACATTCAGGGAAAAACTCATATAGATTCTCTTGTGGAAGAAGCAGGGTGTTCCCTTTTGAAAGTAGTGCTGTCACTTTCGTTTGTTTTGTGAATGAAGTAGCTCTCAGAGATGTTAAAAATCATCATTTGAAGCTCCTTTTCCAACCTTCATGTTATTTTCAAAGTTTTTGTCATCGTTACCGGTATTCTAATTTATGTTCCGCCTGCAGGCCAGACAGAAGCCGAATCAGGGGCCAACAGTTCCCTCCCACTACATAGGAGCAATGCAGCAACAGAACCTTGGTCCTGGTAGACAGGGTGTACCCCTTACTGCACAGCAACAACAACAACAGGCATTACAGCAACAGCAGCAACTAAACGCTCAACAACGCCTTGGGCCGCAACAGCAGCAAGCAATGGCGCGACAGACACAGAGCCAGCAGATGATCCAGAATCAAGGAAACACCATGCTTGTCAGGGGTTCTTCTACCGGTGCGCAGATGCAGGGTATCTCAACAGGAGGTCCACAACAAGCAATGTATGCTATGGGGAAACCTGCTCAATATCAGCAACAACAGCCACAGCAGCAACCTCAACAGCAGCAGGCACGACCGCAGATGGTCAGTACTTCCTTGGTCACCAACCAAGCAAGACCGGGGACACCCGGGGCAGCTGCTCAGATAAACAACGCACTCCCTTCGTCGGTTCCTGCAACCGCTGCCAATACCGAGCCACTTGATGCAACAGGGAGCATTCTGGGCAAGCGCAGTATACAAGACTTACTAGCACAGATCGACCCTGGAGAGCGGCTTGATCCTGATGTGGAAGAGGTGTTGCTTGAAATTGCAGATGATTTCATCGAAAGTGTGACTTCGTTTGCTGTGAAACTAGCGAAACACCGCAAGTCCGATGTTCTGGAAGCCAAAGACGTTTTGCTTCACCTTGACAAACAGTGGAACATAACGGTCCCGGGTTTTGGTGGAGATGAGTACCGGTCTTACAAGCGTCCGAGTGTCAGTGAAACACACAAGCAGCGTCTTTCTGTTGTTAGGAAATCGGCAGCAGCTGGACAGGCAGCAGCGGAGTCGAAAGCCCTGTCTGCAGCACCAGCCACAAATGCTTCTACGCCTGTGAAATCTGCACTATCAGGTTTGAGCACCGGTCCAACTGGTTCGCCTTCAGGTGGTTCGCCAGGCATGCCGAGATTACCACGGGTGTAGTGATTTGTGTGCATGTTCACGACAGCATCAATAATGCGGCAGCATGAACATAGAATCAATGAGCTTGGTGCCCCCTGAACTGAGCCTTGTGAATTTCGAATGGGGCTTCTCTTGCAGAAATCCAAATTGGATCGATGCTCTGTATATTACGCATTCAGACATTTTTGGAAACGCTCCGTAATAGTACAGTGAGTTTTTTTTTTTTTTTTTTCACAGTTCAACAAGAGATTAAGAACATGGAGGTATCGACAGACTGTGTTTGTCACAGCATGCCCTATGCCGGACTCACAATGATTCCTTGTAATATTCAAGCTTGGTTTTGCTTGCTCTGCTTGTGGAAACTTTTGTTTTGGTCGTGATCGTACTTGTACCAGGTTTTACTGGCTTGTATTTGGAGCGTATTTTTTCCTAGTATATATACATAGTTATGTACAAATATAAGCGTTCTGAGCCGGTCTTCATCATCTTCAATTCAGTTTGGATATATGAGTTCATACCTGTTAAAACATGAGCGTCATAAGGTGAAACACCTGATACTGTCAACATAAACAATTCAGCATGGTTGGAGGCACCTTTTTCTTGGAAAAAAGCATTTTTGAAGTATCAGTAATTGAAAATCATGAATTTGAAAAATAAAATAAAATAAAATAAATGGATAAGATATGTAATTACTATGAATTTTCAATGTGGAACTCCCTAGGCCATTGAAATTGTTGCACGGCTTGGAAGCTTGGTTATAAGTTCAAATTCCAAAATCTAAAGAATGAGCAATCAATTAATTGTAATTAGATATGAGAACAATTTAATCGCATTTTTGTAGACACTTTCAATGGAAGTCTGCTTGCAATGGAATGGGTAGACAAACATTTTTGGATGTTTTCACCTTATATGAGTTCAATATTGTGAGGAAGATCAATGCACCATTTGAAAGGACAATTGTTCCATATACATATCAACTTGATTTTGGACACAAAACTTGAGTACTTCCAATGGTTGGATGGATACTAAAGGTTGTTTATACTTTGTTTCACATCTCAATTCTATAAGTCCCTCAATTCCTAAGTTTGTTGGATTGTAGAAGGGGCAATAACAAATAATATGTGTGGGGTTTTAAACTTTATAATGTGAAAATTTGTTCCCAATTCCAAGTCCCAAGTTTCACATGTGTAATTATTATGTGACAAAAACAGGTCAAAATTAGAACAATAAATAATATAACTTCTAATTTTGGGTCACTTTTTGTTTAGAACATGAAGTGGATAGATTGTATACAAAATCAACTTGTATAGATGTCTTGATTTAGTGCAATTCTTCTTGTTTTATATACAAATTTATATGACTTAAGTAAAGATTAGTTTTAGCCCAAGATTAAATTGATCCATTCTTGACAAGTAGACTTCCATTGAAAGTGTCTCCAAAAGTGCCATTAAACCATTCCCTTACTTAATTCCTAGATTTCGATTTTCCATTCAAGTTATGCGATGGTTTCAAAAGGCTCACTAGGGAGCTTCTATGTTGAAAATTCATAAAAATTACATGTCTTATCCAAAAATCCTCTTTCTTTTTTTCTTTTTTTAAATTCATGATTTTTAATTGCTGATACCTCAAGAAAAAAATTCTTGAAAAAGATGCTTGCAACTACGATGAATTGCTTATTTTGACGGGTTTTTTCACCTTACATCACTATTGAGCATTCCAGTTACTGTAAGGGTTCAAGGCAAGATCGAAGATCTACGAAACGCTTAGAATCCGAAGTGACAGATCACCTCCGTAGATGCCGCCCTCCTAAATCTACGACTTTCAAGTTTGGCGCCTAAAAAGTTCGTCCTTCCCCGCCCTTCTCCCTCTCTATAACCCTGGCTTGGGGTTTCCACTTCCACTCACACCCTTTCTGTTCCTCTCTCCCACTCTATCTGTTGTTTTTCCTCAAGCTTTTCTGCAGCCATGTCGGGTCGGGGCAAGGGAGGCAAGGGCTTGGGCAAGGGCGGTGCGAAGCGGCACCGGAAGGTGTTGCGCGACAACATCCAGGGCATCACGAAGCCCGCGATTCGGAGACTGGCGCGACGAGGTGGCGTGAAGCGCATCAGCGGGCTCATTTACGAGGAGACGCGCGGCGTGTTGAAGATCTTTCTGGAGAATGTGATTCGGGATGCTGTGACGTACACGGAGCATGCCCGGCGCAAGACTGTTACCGCTATGGATGTCGTTTATGCGCTGAAGCGCCAGGGGCGGACGTTGTATGGGTTCGGAGGCTAGGGGTGCCTGGCTGTCTGGGGTTTGGTTCTCGCTTTAAATGGTGTTATTTAACACCACCTCTGCATGCATCTTTATCGATTTCGGTTTAGTATTCTTAGACTCTCTTTGGTGTGTTTTGAAGTATTTGAAGGCCGTTGTCCTTACGATTAATTGTTAGTGGGTTGGATTTACGACGATACTCGTTGTGGAAAGTCTTTCTGGAGAATGTGATAAGGGGTGCAGTGACTCACATGGAGACTGTTACTGCCATGGATATGGTTAATGCCCTAAAGTGGCATTTCTTATCCTTCACTGGTTTCGGTTTGCAGTTGTATTGTTTTTGTTCTTTTGTTCGTCATTCTGCTTTGTGTGTTGTGGAGTAGACGTGGGCCATTGTTAGTGGGCTTTTTGTACGGCTAGTCTTTTCGTCTGTTCTGTGTGAAATATGGCAGTGTGGAATGAGGAGGACTGGCATATAACTCACGCTGCACTATCCCCGAATGTGGATGCGGATGTGGAATGCCTCGGTAGTTTCGTAGCCAGGATTGAGTTGCTAATTGTTAGTCCTGTTGCGCATCAAACCTTCGCATGAAGCATTTTCGGATACTTGGTCCATATCTATTTTGGTGGTTATGAAATATGCAAGAGCAATTGCCTGCCGTATAGGTTGACGGTAGGGTGGTTTGTCAGGATATGGTTTTACCTTACAAGGCACTACTCTGTATAATGTGATTAGGGACACTACGACTCACACTGAGCATGCCCGGACCACGCTGTCACCGCCCTGAACTGATGTAAGCTCTGAAGCCGCGCAGATGAATCCTGTTTGATTTCGGGCGCTGGGGTTTCCTACCTGATTGGTATTTGATTTGCTTCAAATGTTCTTGAACACCACATGCATGCGTCGTTGAAAATTGCCACTCTTTCTTATGTAATATGGCTCTCTACTTTCTGAAACTTGTGTGAAGAAATGTCCGTTGGGTTCATGTGCGGGATTTAAAGTTTGGTTAACTCCTAACCAGGCCTTTTCGTGGATTTGTTCCCCCCTAATGTTGTCTCCCTGGTCGATGTCGAAGATTCTAGACCCGTACCTTGATGCGCTTCTATTGGTACCTCGCTAACAACCTTTGCATGCGACTGTCAATTTCGGCTATGAGAACAGTCTTTCTGCTTGGGTTGCGAATTGTTCTAAATCTGTTTTGTGTAGGTGTAGTGCATTATCGTCATTTCATTCGTCGCTTACATGGTCTGCCTCTGTTTTGTGAGTTTCGAAATTGGTTTTCTAATTGTGGTGTATTCGAAAAACGATAACAAGGAGAAGGTCAATGCCTTCTCAACTCTCTACTCAGAATTCAGACATTGGAATTGTAAATTGTTTTTTTTACATGAGATCCTTTTTTTTTCTTTCATTCAAAATCTATTTGTATTGGTCTTTTAAATAGGTTGCTTATTTCTGTGCATTGAGTGTGAAATTGCTTAGGAGTTGTGAGAAATGTATGTAGTCTCAGTACATGAGAGGTTTTTGGGATTGAAGGTGATATGAATAACCAGGAATGCACTTCCAAACTCATTTCACAATCTCATCCTTTCTGTTGGGTTTCCTACTTTTGTGATCTGGCGGACCTTGCCTCCGTTGTTTTGTGGCTACTCGTTGCTTTGGTCGCTTGTTTGGGTCTTGTTAGTTAAAAGAAAATAGGAAAAAAATGATTGCTGAGGACTTGTCTTCTGGTTTTGTGTACTGTTTCTGCTTATCAATGGGAATTGTCCATTTGTTTCACAATCTACCTTGTGATTGTTAAAATGCAATTTATTTTGATAAGTAGAAATAAAAAATAACTCCAAATCAATACTAGATTTTTTTCCCCCCCTTGAAACACATGGACAATTTTCACTACGCATGTTTAAATTTTCAATGGTGAAAGACATGTTTATTCTTTATATTGGGACCATTTTCAAAGCAAATGGTTAACTACAATTTTTTAGATCTCAAATTTAGTGAAATTGACAAACTTTGTACAAAGTTGGGAAATGAAGTAAAATTGGTAAACTTTACTCTTTTAGTAATGTTACATATATTCCTCTCAAAAATCAAATGTCTACTTGTTTTAGTGAAAAATGAAGCTTCCAATAGTTATTGCTTGTAAAAATTTTAAAACAGTCCGAGGAATTTAATTGTCCACACAAAAATGAGTTTGAAAATAATTTTAAAATGAACAAAGGAATTTAATTGCCCACACTAAAGGGAGCTTGAAAACTTATTTTGACCATGTATAATCGGTTAGGTAGTTAGGGGCAACTTACATGTTTCCTATTAAAAGTCACCAAGGAAGTCTAAGCTTACATATCACATGCAATGAATAATATAAATAGTGATGGCCAATGATGCTAGCATGTGAGCTTAGAAATGCAAGCCCTTAGCCTAAGTGTAAGTAGATATTCTATAACTATTGAAGGTATCTATAACATATGTACTTATAATATAATATAAGTACCCTATAACCATAGAAGGTGTTTATAACATAGGTACCTACAACATAGACACCTATAATATAAATATCCTATAACTATAGAAGGTGCTTATAATATAGGTACCTATAACATAGGCTTCTAGGCTCAAGATCCTAGGCTCACTTACTAGCAATTGTGCAATGATGGCTTCTCACTTGCAATCCACCTAGCTTGAAGAAACAACAATCTTATTTTGGAATGTTAGTACTCATGTTAGAGAAGGTCCACCCAAAATCAATAAACTAAGAAAATTGACATTATGTTTCTAAATTCTACATTTAAGCACATCAAATGTACAATAAGAAAACATAATGTTGGTTAAGGGTGTATTGTTGGTCTTGGATACATACATACCTTATGTATAATCTTGATATTTCTAATCCTTTTTTCCAAACTTGGCTTCAAGTCTTGATATTTTTTTTTTTGAAACACAAGGACAAAATCCATTGATAAGGATAAAGTACAAAGAACCAAAGGGTGAATTTTAATTTTGAACCTTTGGCGAATTTTTTTTAATTTTCAAAATTTTCAAAATCTAAAACTACAAAACAAAAAAAACTAATACCAACCAGAAGCCATCCTAGAGATCACAGCAAAAGATCGCCAGGGCAGAGGACAAAGCAAGCTGGCCTCCCTATCAATGAAGTCTCCAACGACAAAGTTGAGATCAAGGAGGTGGAGAAAGTCCCGTTCAGGTGAAGACTCCCATCTTTGGACGGGCGAGCTTCCAACTCATCTAGAGGTGTGAGTGCTCACCAAAAAAATCTGTTTGAAGCCAAGTGTTGTTGAAACGTTTGAGGAAAACGCCATCTTTATCCAGATATAAAGCACAAAGATTGGTAACTTTGAGCCACGCAATGCATGCGTGGTCGACAAATGCCTCCCATAACTCTTGCTCGAGTCTTTGGGGAGGTCAATGATCATTGTTGAAACATATTGCGTTACAATCTAGCCACACTGTGTAGATGACTGAACTCGAAAGAAAGACCACATTGTCGTCCCTCTCTTCAACCATCTTGGCAATTTGGAGCCCAACACGCACTATTGCCATGTTAGTGTTGGCTAGCTGCCAGCATCTAGTGGAATCCGAAGTGCTTGGTATAATACAGACAAGGCGAAATCCCATGCATGGCGGGTCTTGGTGTAGTGATGGAACCGATGTTGTATCAACTCGGCAAGGCCGGCTTGACAGCTTTGGCATATGGTGGAAATATTGATGTTCGCAACTTTTTTCCAACAATGGACAGCAACTGTGCAGTGGTACGTGGACCATATAAAACCTGCATCTTTTTGAGGCCGGGACTTACTCCAAACTTCCCCCCATTTCGGTTTAGGGTTTAGGGTTTTACTTAAAAACTTACTTAAAAGACGTGATGTCTAGGACACTACTCAAAACACCCCTTTCTCTTGTAGTGGGCAAAATGCAATCTAGAGATACTTCTATAGAATAGCTTGACTCATGAATATGTAAGAAAGAAAAGCAAGTAGCAAAAGATAGTAGTAAAGTCACTTGACTTGTTCAAGAGTATGTAAATGAGCCTTTATATTATTCATAATCATCATATCCAATTAGAGTCTATAGCACATTGAAAGCCTTGATTATATATGGTTGGTGCCCTATCCCACCTATTTCACAATTCTACTAGATATAAGAAATGAATTTTTATGATTGACTAGGGTAGACATACTACTATTGATTTAACTTCTAAATACTCAATCTAGTGTGGATTATTGATGCTTTGAAAAGTGCACCTCATCTAATTAATATTCTTTAAAGAAGTAAGAAAATTGTGATATATCAATGGAAAGAAGAAAGAATGGTCTATATGAATAAGTAATATAGGTATATTGGAGGAGTCACAATTATTTATATGATTTATTAAAAATGATTTTACGATCTCTATTTCAAGCATTTAGTATTAAAGATGCCTCATTTTCATTTGACATTAACTTTTTGCTGCTTTATGTCACTAATTCTATAACCACATGGTTATAATTTTGCTAGATACTAGTATAACATAGTATATTCTTTTGAATGTTGGGTCCCAACATGCTCTATTGCTTTGAGCACATGATTGTCTCTTTGTCTTTTGGCTGCATAACTTTTGAACATTTTGAACAATCTCTCACCATTCTCTAATTTCTCCCTCAATAGGTAGGGGCAATACAATTATCTTCATTTGAATGAACCTCGATGATGTTCTACTACCATTGCTTAATAGTATCATGATGACGTAACAAGAATGACAAAAGAATGACAACTAATTTTGTCACATGTTCTAAAATATCTTGGACACTAGAAAAAATGGATGAAAATTGCGCAATTATTGCTTGTGGATCCATTGGTCCTCTAGATTCTCCTTCTTATCATAAATAAGCAAATTTTGGCAAAGTCGACAATTCATCCAAATTATTGTGTTTTCGTTTACAAGTAATATGTTGGCATAATAAACATTGGAGCTTCTTTGTGGCTTTTGCACAATAGTAGACTTACAATTGACTCGCAATTACTACAAGATGCATGAAACTATCTAAAACCATTCATTTAATCAAACATGCATAGCTAGATTCAAAATTACAATCCCTGATGCTATTTCAAACCATGAAAAGAATGAAAATTCTAAACCCACACAATCTAGATTCTTGCCTAAAATGTACTTCCACTATTTGAGAAAGTCTATTGGTTATCATAAATCCTATTTTTTGTAACTACTTTGAAAATTCGTAATTTATTCAAACAATGTCCAAAAAATGCATTCTAAGAGTATGTAGAATCCCCTTTTGACTACCAACGATATCCCACAAAAAAAGTTATTCAATATAATAATGGAAAATAACGACACTAAATTGCTTATTTGTGCAATTGTAGGCGAAGTTACCTTTAGTTATCATTTTACAACCTTCTTGCACTGACTTTTTTGTTTGTAAAGTTGAAGACATTGAATGATTCCACATGATTGTATGGCTGGGCACCACTTCAAAAGACCGTTACTAATAAAATAATTCTCTGCCCATTCGTTGATGCATACAATGGAAACTGATGCAAGAGCTCCTCTAGATCAGAGTGACAAGAGGTGTGTCATGCTCGTAGAATAATTAACCATGAAGCACTTTGACATCCATATTCTAAATGATGAACAGAGGGCTTGCATGTACACTTTCAAGTTCAGTTAGTCCAACTAACTTCTTGTTCATCCAATGTAATACTTGAATGTTAAAAAGACAATGTTCCTTGTTGACCAATTTCATGAAATTGTGGTGAATGATATTTTGTACAAAGATATAAGAAAAAATGGGCCAAAATTTGAAAAAAAGAAGAGGATCAAGGCGTTTAACCCCTAAAGCCGGGAGGCATGTTTTGGAGAAAAAAATGAAAAGAATTTTTTTTTTTTTCAAAATTCAACTATACAAATTTTTACTAAACTACTATGGTAATGTGTGGAAAAAATTTCAAAAACTTTGACCATACAGATTGAAAGATTATAATGTTTGAACTTTGAAGTTAGAAGAAAAAGTTTTTTTTCGACCTTGTTCGACAAGACAGTAGCCTTTAACTCCTCCTAGAGTGAGATTTTTTGACATATGCATCTTGTATCATGTAAGTTACATACTTGCCAAATTTTAGAAGTAAAGGAGGAGTTTTGCAAAAGCTACCTGAAGCTGCCCGAGTTGTCAGAAAAGTTCAGGGCAGCATAACTTTTGATCCAAACACCCAATTGGAAAAAAAATTCAATTTTCACTAAGGAGGTACATGTTCACACCTTGTTTCAAAATTTTGTGAACATCCAACCAAAATTGACTTCATAGGTACCTACCCGGATTTTCAATTGTCCGTTCAACGAACAATTGTATTTTGAGGAGTTAATGATTAAAGATTGTAAATATGTCAAGTTTTCCTAGTTATGGATTCTCCACACTCAGGCTTCCGTCATTCTGAACCAAAAACTCTTGTAAGCAAAACACCCTTGTCATCTTAGAATGCATTGGAAATGGGAAGGAACACCGACATAGTCACGTGATGTCAGTAAGCCTTGAAATAATTCTCAATCCGTGAAGATCAGGTGTGAGTGATTCAAGCTAGTTTGCAGCTGCATTGGTTACAAAATTGGGCAGAACCTCACAAAATATGGCCAAAGAGTCAATTATGCACAGGAACACTGCTCCAATGTTGGGGAACTTGCTCTTAATCCTAGTGAATGTGCCCTCCACTGCTCGCAGGCTAGGACTTGCCTATGAGCCCACTTGCAAGGCAGAATCTCACCTCGGAAGGCATGTTCTCTAGTACGTTAATTAGTACGTTAATTAATCGATTGACATCGAAATTGGTCAATGTAACTTAATCCTTAAATGATGAGTTGGTCACCGTGGAAATAAAAAATATATTAAAAAAGTCACTAGTCCAACGTGGCGCTGACGTGGCACCAATAGCACCACATCAGATCCGGAAAAAAAAATCCCTAATTGCACCAAAATTGCACATGGAGGTGCAAAATTGGTAGCCTTTTGGAGGCCTTAGATTTCTTCTAATGCTAGTTACAACCCTATTTCTATACCTAATTTAGATTAAATGATGACATTATAGGCTATACAATACTCAAATATGACACTATGACATTTATGAATAATGAGGCATGATTTTTTTGGAAAAATCTAAAGTAATTTGAGCTAGACATTCAATAATAGTCCCCAAAAATAGTGGTTACGTTGAAGTTGGCTCCTAATACCTCATTTTGACCCTGGTAGCCAAGCCAACCTAGCCTACATTTTGTTGTTTGTGACTTTTTTCACTCACCCCATGTTTTGTCACTATTTTAGGGATTGAAAAGCAATGAGGTTTGCAATATTGTATGTTGGGGTCAGATTCATTAGATTCCATATGAAATCATTTTTTTTTTTTTATTGAATATCCTTTCATTAACTCAATTTAGAAATTTTGGGATTTCATTGCAGAAGATTTGAAATATTTCATGACCTTTAGCAAGGACCTCACAGCTTTACTAGGATACTCATGGTTTATTAAATCTTTCATGACCTTTAGCAATAGGGACATAGGGTTGTTCCAACTTAGTAAATTAGCAAAAGGACTAGTTAAGTTTCAATCCCTTTCAATGAACACAGTCTAATCCATGGAATACATTAGCTTAGTTTCAAACCCATGGAATACATTAGCTTACTAAGCTTAGTAAGCTAATGTATTCCATGGGGTTTGTTTTTTTACATTTATAAAGCAATCACCTTGGTATGTATATTATTTTTCATTTTTCATTTTCATCGGGTTTTTTTTTCTGAGTATACAAATTATTTTTATTACTATAATTTTCTACACTATTCAATTATGCCAAGTTATAATTTTCTCAAAATTTCATTACATGCCATATTTAATTATATTTTGAATTAATTTTTTAACGAATCTAATCCGTGGAGCGTAGGGTAGTAATCATCCTCAAAAATTTTGTGCCAAAAACGCGGAGATGGTCTTAGTCTAAAATAATCCACTTGATCTCCAATGAGTGATTGTACTTTGCTCACGATGCACACAGTGACAAAATCTCTTTTCCACAAAGACCAACCCGTCCTTGAGGGACTAATGTCATGTATCTTTTTTTTTTTTCTTCTCTTAAAACACATGGACAATTTCCATTGAAGGGGGAAACAATACTATTGTCATGTATCAAAAGCATGTGAGCGAGCTCAAGGGACTTCTGGTCTCTTTCTCATACTCACCAGGAAAGCATTTCTTGAGGTACTTCTCTGTAGTCTTGAAACCCAAGGCATGGGCTCCTTCCGCTGTAAGTTCTTTCTCACTCCTTCCGGTGTAGTTGAAGAATATGCGATCTAAACATGAGTGCCGGCAATTTGGATAGCAATTTCAAGGTCCTGCACAATGCTTTTTACTCCTTTGATCAATTTTAAATTAGGCTATATAGAAACTTTTCCATTGAAATTAATGATATTTTGAATAGAATATGTCATTGTTGACAATTTTGAATAATCTTAAAAACTAATTTTGAAGAAATTGATGAAGTTTTTGAGTGAAACATTCCATTAAAATTTCAAAAAGGACTCTGAAAAGAACCTTTTCATAGTTTCCATTGGCTCCTAAGGGTGAATGCAAGGTTGGTGGCTCACTTTTTGTGTCACAAGGCTATTTTAGGGGATACTTGTATCTAATGATGAAATAGACATAGTTAACTCACTTTATTGAATGCAAAATTTTGTGTATATATAGGTAACTTTATTATGTTGAAGATTGTGCTTGATTTTTCTAAAGTTCATCCTAAATTTTAGTAGTTATGGACTTTTGAAGAATGGTTTTTGTGACATACACTTGTGTACAAAATATTATTTGGGAGTTTTTATAAAGAAAAAGAACATATTTTTCAAATACCAACTTACCATGTGTTGTATTTTAGGTTTAGAAGCCTAGAATTCAATCCCTTTTAAGTAAAATCATTTGTAGAAGTGTACTTATGGACTTTTAAAGTGTTTGATTTTAGCCTCTTTTTTCAAAGTTCATATAAAGGTAAAAAAAAGGTGTTTTTTTATTTTTGTTTTAAGAAACCCGTGTAACTAGAAAATCTCTAGGTGGGCTTGATGTTGAAAATGGAGTGGATGAACTTGCCAATGTATGAACATCCACTAACTCATTTTTTGTACTAAAAACCCATAAATATATGAATTCTTATGGTGTAGTTCGTGAGCCACCCAACCATGCATTCACCACTAATAGCTCATTTATACCCCACTAATACTATTAGATCACTTTCAGCCTTTGATGAGTGAGAGGCAGTATTAGAAGTCCAGATCTCCATCCAGAATGAAAAATGATGGGGTTTGTTATAGTGGAAAGATTTTCTTGCTCTTCCAAATATAAAGATGTTTTGTCATTTGTCAGATACTAAATGTCCTTAGCATCGTTTATGGGTTAGTATCCAGCATTGATGGAGTGCTATTGGTGAAAATACAACTGAGATGCATGTGTCACAAAAAAACTAAAATTGTACAAGAATTAAGGTTTTGAGTATGGTCTGTATTATTGAAGTGTGTTAAGGAAGGAAGTGCTAATTGGATGTGCATGTTCCAAGAATTGCCCTTATAATTAGACTATGAAGTGTTTAAATACTATAAGAATGAAAAAAGTGTCCAGTGATGAATTGGTGCTAATTTAGAATTATTGATGTATAGTTTTATGAGTGGTTGGGGAGTGAGTTTGATTTGGAAGTAGACAATATTTTTGTGTAAATAATGTGGAGTTATGAGTGGTGGGATATAATGTAGAGTTTTGTAATTATTATGACACAATTGCATACACCATGTTGTTCCAGTTTAAGGTTTGTATGCCTTCATTTGGGATGCCATTTGCACCATTGATGGAAAACTTTTTGACATTTAATGGTACTCCATAGTATCTTTAATAGCACTCTACTACTATAAACTTTAGAAAATCATATCTCATCCAATTCAAGTCTAAAATTTACAAATCAGATTGTGATGGATGAGTCTCTCTTTCTTCTCTCCCTGAAAATTTCTTAGAAAATGATTTGATCAACAAAGAAGACATCCTAAGCCAACATGCTCTTAAATGGGAGGTTTCTGCTCCTCCTACCTTAGTCTTTGTTGGATCTTTTTGATAGTGTAGTTGAAAAGGGTAAATTTCTTAACTCTTAAGTGCTTCGACATCCATATTTTGGATGATGGGTACAGTGCTTTAGTTCAAGTCAATGTTTTGTTCAAATACATTCCCATTCATCCCAAGCAATAATTCTTGGAGATACATTTAATTGGTACTGTTTTTTTATGACCAATTTCTTGTTAGTGTAGTAAACAATGTATTTGTACAAAGATATGAGCAAATATGATTGTGCAACTCCTGAACGATAATTGTATTGTAAAGTAACTACACCTAAAATTGCACAAATGAGCAATTCATCATGGTTCCCATTATTATATTTGAATTTCTTTTGCGGAGTCATGTTGGTAGTGAAAAGGGAATTCTAGATTCTCTTAGAAAACATTTTTTGGACACCGAATGAATAAACTATGAATTTTCAAAGAGCTGAAAATAGATATTCCTAAAAGAGATCAATCAGATCATAGAACCTCATGAATAGTGGGAGTACATTTTAGGCAAGAATCTCTAGTGTGCGATTTTAGGTGTCTGCAACATGTGCCGTGTGCCGCTTGTTTTTGACCGCTAACTCTGGGCTTTTGCAATCTAAACTACACTTCGACATTCAATAAATAGCTGATGCACTCTCTGAAGGTAAGTACACAGATTCTCCAAGAGAGAGTGAAACGGAGGGAGACAGAAAGTTTGCTGATCGAGAGCTGGTGCCAGACATTTTCTTGTTGCACTGAGGATTGTTTGCACATTGAAGCTCGGAGGAAGCCATTCAATTGGTGTGTGTGTGTTCTGTGTATTCGATCAGGAGCTGTGTGTGGAGTTGAAGAAACCCAATTACTGGTGAGCTAGATGGCTGACTCTCAACAGGGATTTGAGGTTTGTATCTTGTTTTCTGTGAGCAATTATTTGATGAATTTCAGCGGAGAGGGAAGGTGTGACTGTGTGGAGAAGGAATTACGTTGAACTGATTTTTTTCTCTTTCTAATCGACATTGAGTAAAGTACTGAACCCTGCTTGCACTCTCAAATCTAAATTGCTCAAGGTTCAGGGTTGCTTTTGACGCCGGAACCTTGTCCAGCGGGCGTTCCCTTGTGAACTGGGTGACTTGTCTTTAAGGTTGGACAATCAGGATTATCCAGATCCTACAGTTAGATTTGACAGACGAGTTTCCAAATATTTTAGTTAACAATGTCATTAGCACTGTGTTCAGGAATGGCACCGGAGGCCATAATCATCCAAAAAAAATTGTAACTCCTACTTGGGCAATTTGTAAACTCTGCCCTGCAAATCATTCTCGATAGCCGTAGTCCTGAATTGCCATCACCTAACCCAGCTGAAGAACGTTGTGAACACCCTATGGACTCACTGCATGTCAAGCCAGTCTCAATCGAATTTCGTACGTGTTTCCTACGGAATTCAAGTCGCTGAAAAGCGCAATGCAAGCTTGATTGTGGATACCAGTTTACAAACATACTTCACCAATTCGCAGACCTCCCAATCCTTCCCATTTTCTCTCAAATTTTCACAAATCCTCCCAATTCTCAAAATCCCTTCCAATTCCTCCCCATTTCTGACCATGCCTGTTCCGTAATGAATTGCAGGTTTGTTACCAACTCAAAACACAACTCCCCAAACCCTCCCAAACCCGCTTGAATTGAATTGCATTTCCCAAGCCGCCATGGCTTCCAATCACGACCTTCCCCCAACGCACCGCGCCCTGGTCCTCACCTCCACCAGCTCGCCACCCTCCGTCCAAACCATTCCCACGCCCCAGCCCACCCCAGGAAGCGCCGTCATCCGCGTCCTGGCCGCGGGCGTGATCCCGCACATGCGCGGGATTTACGACGGCACCGCCATGTACGGCAGCAGTCCGTTCGTCTTCCCGACGCCACTGGTGATGGGCAACAGCGCCATTGGGCGAGTGGCGGCAGTGGGCCCAGACGGCACGAAGCTGACGCCAGGGCAGCTGGTGCTCGTCGATCCCAACATTCGAAGTCGAGATGATCCCACGGGAGATGTCATCGTGGCCGGCGTGCATGAAGGATTCACGGACGGGAGTCGCAAGCTCATGCGCGGCGAGTGGCGCGACTCCACGTTCGCGGAGTATGCCAAGGTTGAGTGTTTATGATTTTTTGCTCAATGATGAAATTGAGGTTTGAATTTGAAGCTCATGCACGTGCGCGGAGTATTATTTATTTTTTTCATTGATGCTACAGCATTGCTGTGAAGACTGTAAGGTAGGGACTCCATTAACCATACAGTACAGTAGAAGCTCCACTGACCATACAGGTTTATTTGTGCGAAGTGTGAAAATTCTCCTTTTAGTTTTTGACAATTGATTTTGAGCTGAACCCAAAACGTTTGTGCAAATGGAGTGAGTTTCTAGTTAGATTGTTGTAGGGAAAGGTTCAAGGTTAACCTGTCGGTCTGGTGAGTGCAGACTATTGAATTAGTCGATTGCTATCCCTGAACCCTTGGAAAAACGTAATTCAGGTTCCGCTGGAGAATTGCAATGTCCTGAACGAGAAGCGGTTGTTGGGGAGTATCAAGGAGGGTGGTTTGGGGTACCAGCTGGAGAGCTTGCTGTATCTTTTGACGCTTCTCATTCCTTACGGGGGCCTGCGAGACATTAATTTGCAAGCAGGGGAGACTGTCATTGTCTCCCCTGCGACGGGGTCGATTAGTGGTGCTGCGGTGCGAGTGGCACTGGCCATGGGAGCTCGCGTGATTGCCATGGGACGCAATGTGGAGGCGTTACAGAGAGTTGCTGCGTTCAGTGAGAGAGTGGAGGTGGTGCCCATCACGAGCGATGCGCAGGTAGAAAACTACGGACCACAATAATTTGTCCTCAACATGTATTTATTGAAGTGTTTTTTCCTCATTGTAAATGCACAACAAACTAAAACAAGGTCACTATTACAATTCAAATTATTCTTACATAGACTACCGGACCCAGGATCAGCTTATTTCATAACTTCTTCATACAGTGTCCAAATATTGCATGCAAAACAGCGTTGGAGTCCTCTTTCACTTGCCAAGAAGATCCAATATGGTATATTTTTTTTCTAAGCATGTTCAGTTGTTGTTCTTAGTGTCCATTCTCGGTGCACTTCCCTTAGTTGTCCGTTTTGGTAATTTCATCTTCTCGTGCAGGCCGACTTGGAATCTCTCCAACGCCTTGGCCCCATCGACGCCTTCTTCGAACTCCACCCCCGGCCGCTTCACACTCCAACAACATCAAGACCGCCATCCAAGCTCTCCGCCCGGGGGGCCGTGTGAGTCTCATGGGCGGAATCCCCGTGGATGTGCCCCTCCCCATCATCATCATCTTGCTAAACAACTTGACTCTCAAGGGGAGGTTCATGTACGATCGGGAGGACATCGCGGCTCTCCTCAAGATGGTCGAGACCGGGGTGCTGAAACTGGATGAGAGCGCGGGAGTGAAAGTGGTGGGGAAGTTCGGGTTGGAAGACTGGGATGAGGCGTTCACGACGGCGGCAAGGAATAGTGATGGCGTGACGGTGATTGCGCCGTGATCGAGGGAACGAACTGAACTGAAGAGTAGTATAGCTAAGTTTAAATGACCGGTCTTGGGATTGGGATCGGGATCGGATTGCGTTACGTAAGTGGAGGGTGGAATCACTACTGTAGCAGATCGATTCCTCCGTTGCTTTTTTCAATAGTGAAGACAATTTCGAAGAGTTTGTTCTGACTGTATGCAGTGTACATAAGTTATGTAATTGAAATTTTCAAATCCGTGATTGTGTAACTAGCCAGGAAGGTTTGATCGATCTGCCCTTAAGTTTCAGATTCTTCATTTGATTGCTCGATCGATTATCCTCCCCCACTGTTCTGTCTGTCCATGGTTCTAGTTCAAGCCTAATGTTGCACGAAGTTGACGCTGTGCACATTTTCTCGCATGCACTTCGCATCCTCTGAAACGATTTGGAAATTCGAGAGATGTCGATCACAGACTGGAAATTTGTGGAGTACATGAAGGGCAGGAGCATATGATGTTCTCAATCAAATTCATATACACATGATGAACAATACATACTAGCAGTAGTAGCAAGGTGTATATCGAAATCAGGGCATTCTAGTCAATCATCCAAAATTATGACACTGACTCGTCCATTTATCAAGTAAGGTAGAACGACCCAATGCCATTAGTCACCCAATTCCGACCTCTACTAGACTCTCTTGTTTGCATCAGTCACCCACCCATTACCATAATCTTACTAGCAACCCTTCATCATCATGACAATGCACTTGGGGAGGAGGGGAGATGTCACCGTGTAGTTGAGCATGAGTCTACCCACCAATTTAGTCCCAACAAACTTTGAAAAATTACATAAAATTCATTTCTTGTCAGAATGTCTTCATTCTACTTCTCTCAAACTTCTCAATTTGTGAGTTGGCAAACAGCTTCTCCCAAGTACCAAGATAGTAAATCTTGGTAGTAATAGACTAATCTACCTTACATGGAGGTCATTCATCTTCAATCTATGGGTTTCCAAAATGAATTCACTTGCGCTATGAATCTAACACATGATCCTCTACATGATCAATTTCCACCCATAAAGATGGGCTTTCAAGTGACGTAACCAAAGAATTTTATTGTGGTAGTTGACAACATCAACTTAAAAAAACAAGATCCCACCTAAAGGCTCTGAAAGATAGCCTAGTAAGAATGTTGAGTGGGGACTCAAATTGTCTTTTGAATGACTTTCAAGGAAACTATAGAAACAAATAATGCACCTATTTTTCCTAGGATTTGAGTTTTTTGGTTGACTACCTTGGTAATAGAGTTGCATCCTTCTAAGGCAAAGAATACATGAAGAATTTTGCCAACATTAATGCTTTAGTACAAATCCAGCATTCCAAGAAATTCATGAAGTAATATGACAAAAATTATCATTTGTCACTTAGAACATTCTTAATATTACTATGTTCAATTGACATTTAACTTTAAATGCATAAGAGAAAATTTTGTGTTATTTCAATGATTTTAGGAAGGTCTCTAGGAAGGAAAAAAGTTTTTTTATCCAAATTTTTTGGGGCCAAGGTTGTTTGGACTCAATTCCAATGAATGGTGTTGGATATTCTTTTTTAGTGATATTTCAATTTTCCTAAATAAGCAAGTGGCTAATCTATGGATCACCTTTTAGCACTACAAGAAAATTGTTTTATTTTATGTCCAACCTAAAATATACAATGTCCATGATCAAACACACAATGGCCGCAGGGACATTGAGATGTTAGAGTGCAATTTGTAGTTTAGGGTAGATTTATGTGGATTTTGGACAATTTGGAAACATGTGCTCTTCTAAGTAGGGGAGTGTTTTGGGTATTCCGGGAGACCCTTAGGATGGAGGGGGCCAGCTAAATCCCACAAAAAGTACTATGAAAAAGGGTGGTCTCCCTCCTCGCTTCTGAATGGTGTCATGGTGAGCCAAAGTGGCCACATGTGGTGATATTGGTGTTGGAGCCTCACTACCACTTGTGTGTTACTATGGAGTGCTTGTACACTCCTTGATACCAGTTGAATGTGTCCCACTCCACACTGGCTATGGAGTGAGTCCCATTTGGTGGGTCTTGATTGGTGAGTCTCAAAGTAAAGTGAGTTGGGTCTAGTTGGGAATTGGTTACCATCCAAGGGCCGTTAGCACCGTTGGGAAGTAGTGGCGTCAATGAGTGCTTGGCCACCAAGTGAATGGAAGTTCCATTCCATGCCTAGTGTCTTGTGGGAGTTAAGTATTGAAAGTAAATAGTTGGGAGTAGATAGTTGGGAGTCACAGAGGAATGGGGACCCCGTGACTAGAGATGAAACCTAATGGTACATGTACATGGCATGTACAGTGTTAGGAGATCGTAACCCTTGGTGTCAATAGGAGTTAAATGCTACAAAAAGCACTTGGAGCTTAAGGTGGTAAGTGTCACTAAAAAGCGCGACACTTGGTATCAGAAATGGAGATTGTTGTATGAAATGTCTCTGACATGACTTTTTGACATGTTCTACTAGGTATGAACATCCATCACTTACAACTTTTGTATATGGTATACATGCCAATTCTTACTAGAAACAAACGTAGTCACTATCACTATCTTTTTCAATTTGGATGGATGACCTAGGGAAGTCACTCTCGATTTTTAGTAAACTACGTGAATTAAAAGAGAGGGTTTATTTAATTCAAAGGGGGAAAATTTTATATAATATTTAGGATTACTATAGGGTCCATGAAATGCTATACTCTATTATATATAAATTAGGCTATGTAAAAATATCATACAGTAGGGATTTTTATTAATAAGTTAGCCTTCACAAATAGAGGTTGTGATATTTTTCATAGTACAATCAGTATAGATGTGGACATGTAATTTCATGTGGATGATAAAATGTACACAATTCAATCAATTTAGGGATTTTTTTAGAGATTTTTCATTGTTGTCAAACAATTCTAGTCTGTCCAAACTAATCCTTCTATAAGTGCACCAATACTATTCTAAGAAAAAACGTTGAACTATAAATCTACAATGACATGGATTTGTGTTTATAGGAAATACATGTTAAGGAATTATTTTAGGATTTGAGGTACCTTCATTTCCATGCGGCTAGGGTTGATGAAGACTTTGGATTCATAGTTTTGCTCTTTTGTTATGTTTCAATATAAGGGGGGATAGAATTTTTTGCAATTTTTTCAATTCTCTTTTGTAATTTAAAGTTTTGGGGTGCAAGGCAATAGCTTGAGGTTGGGATTTTGTGTTGGACTCAAGATTTTGGTGTTGAATGCACCTAGGGTTCAAGGTTTTGCTTTGGTCTTTGACTCAACCTCAGCATAATCTGCTTGGGTCTCCAACTTTTGGACAGTCTCAATCAACATTCAGTGGAAGCCAAGCTTTTGGATCTATAGTCAGTGCCCTGGTCATTGGGTGAGGATAAAGCTAATCATTGGAATGCCACCTTGATGATTAGGTTAGGATAAAGGAACCTCAAGTGGGGATGGGGTGACACCATATGTTGTGACAAATGACACAGACTTAGAGACAAGTGCCCAAGCTAGGTAGTTTCTGTCCATTTCTGCGATGCCTACCTGTGAGCCCCAAATTCGTCACTTGGGACTCATTGTTTTCTTTTTTTTAGTTTATTACAAATTAAGGCATAAAGTACTACAAAAAGTCCAAAAAAGAGTGTAGAACCAAAATAGGTATGTCACGTACCAGTATAGCATTTGGTCATAAATAGCCTTTTATCCATAGATTACCCATAAAACCCAATTGTATATAGGTTAGAACCCGTAATTAGTGGAAAACAATAGGGCTACTGGGAACTTACCCAAAATAGCCCAAAACCTAGTGCATGTGACCATGATAGGCTAAATTAAGTCTTAGGAGAGTGAGGGAGGTCCCCACGTAAATCTCCAAAGATAGGTTCTAGTTTCCCCATTCCACCGACGAAACATTAGAAATCCAAATTGTTAGCTTGCAGGTGTTACTTGTCCCAGACAGGCCGCATGGAGGAATCCACAGCCGCCGGATAGTGTTCTTGGATCTAGAACATGTCGGGGTGTCCACAGCAAAACCCATTCGCCAAGATTCCCTCACATGTGAAAGATTCCCTGACTGCCGGTGATTCAACCGAAGTCAGTTTTCACCTTGCCACCAACTATGTGCCAGAATAGCCCAAGACTTGGCACGTGGCTTGGGGGACTCCATGAGAGGTTCCCCCAAAAGTCTCGGTTTTTTCTGATCTCCAAAGGATCTTTTTCCGAGCAGTCAACCGCCAAAGGCCACGTTGGGAAATTCATGGAAAATACCCAGGCCGCGGTAAAATCTCACTAAAAATTAGACTAGCATCTCTTATGTTAATAACACGCCCCGACAAATTTCATGGTGTTCCAATAGCGGGAAGCAGCCGAAACTGACGACATCCCCCCAATTAATAATTACGGCAAGATCTTTGCGGGGTTGACTGGCGTCCTAAGAGCGTACGAAGTCGGAACGAAGACATCAAGGAGCCTTTTCTTACTCCCTAGAGCCTCCCCAACAACCCTAGCTAGTTACCCAAGACAAAAGAGGTAAACCCCAAAAGTTAGGTTTTTACCCTTTTAATTGGCTCCAGTTGGCACTAGTTTCCGATGGGTTTTTTGTGATAGAAATAGGGGGTAGGGGGTAGGGGGTCCCTTAGACTAAAAATGGCATTCTGAAGCCATTGGTGCAATCCATTTGCAATTCCGAGCTAAACTCCAAAAGTTAGAGGTTAGGACCAGCGTAAAACCCCAAATTAGGTGAAAATCTCAAATTTGGATGAAAATCCGGATGGATGAGGTTACTCGTCAAGGGGGGGAGTGGGCCCTTGGAAACCTATAAAAGGGGGCCCTTCTCTCTCCCAAAACACCCCCAATACTTGTTTTGGGTCTGTGGATCCAAGTTATCTTGGAATTTTTGGCATTTAGGCCAAAAAACCTCTACGGTGTTTTTGGAGCACTTTTGGCTTCCGTTGTTGTTCTATTTGCAACTTTTAAGGTTTTTGGAGTCCTTTTTCTTGTACATATGTACTTTGTGTGTCTTCTTTTAAATATCTTTGGGTCACGTTTGAAGAGTTTTTAGTGAAGTTTATCTTGTGTCGTGCACTAATCCCAGAGTACCCCCCCACCGTACCTTGGCGATGCCGCTTTGGGGGGCCTTTGGTGCATAAGTCTATTAACGTTACTATCTTGCGTGTACGTGTGCCTTGAAAGAAAAATCTAACTATAGTAACCCTCTTCTTTGTTGTTGACGTGTGGACCCCACCCTTCGGGGGACGGCGAAGCTTTGACCTTGTGACCCCTTAGTCCTAAAGAGTGTGTTAAAACGAGTCCTAGACGGCGGAGCTTTGAACCTCAACCCATTGCAAGTCCTAAAGTCGGTGTTAAAACCGATTCTACAGCGAAGCTTTGGACCCCGGTAGGTCTAAGTTCCAAAGTTTAGTTCCCAAGATTTTCTTGGGAAAAATTAAAGTTTAGCTCCCAAGATACCCCCTAGGTGGTAGAAAGGCGGAAGAACCCCCCCCCCCCCCGCCATGAGATAGCTTGGTTAAACGTCCAGTCATCCCCCAACGGCGAAGCTTTGACTTCGAAAACCTTACATTTAGTCTAGCCTTGTTTCACCTTGTCCGCAATAAGTAATATCTAGTTTAGTTTTAGTTGAGTGGGTTCCCATACGGGAACCCGAGGTTAAGGAGGGAAGTGGAAAAACCCAGGGCCAGCCAACCAGAGCCGGATACCAGCCAGAGCCAGGTACCGGACCCCAGCCAACGGGCACCCAGCAGCAAGCGACCCAGCCAGCGGGGCAACCCAGCAGCGGGCAACCCAGCCAGTGGGCACCCAGTCAGCCTTCGGGGGGTTGGACAGGGCCTCGGGGAGTTGGTCCAGGGCTTCGGGGAGTTGGACAGGGACTTCGGGGAGTTGGTCCAGGGGCTTCGGGGTGGTAGAAAGAAAAAAAAAATTCAAACAAAACATACATCCAAGGGAGGGTGGGTCAGTCAAAGGGAGGGGGGGGAAAGAGAAAGACAAGCTCCAAGCGGCGCCCTGCAAACCACATCCTCAACCTCTCAAACTAAACCGCACACGCCAAGAATAAGGCACAAGCAAGCAAGGGTGTGATATAGGAGAAGGAGAAGAAGGAGAAGATCAATAGTTTAGAGATAAGATAAAGGGGGAAATCTAAGGAAGGATTAGTGACCATTGGTGCAAGGTTTAGGATGACGCAAAGGAATGACGATGTAAGTGGGTAGTTAGAGTTGCCATGGGTTAGCGTCATAAGCGTAAGAGAAGATTAAGAGTTGGTGGAATAGTGTGGGAGTAAAAGAGGGGAAGATAAGGAGAAAGAAAGGGACCATTAAGGGTCTTTAGAGTGTACTACTTCGCCAAGGACTAAGCCGTAGGCATTTTACTACTTCAAAATACGTGTCGACAATGGAATACGAGCACGTGGCCGGAGGTGTGGAGGAAAATGTCGCGCATGCCAACAACGATCAGGTGAGTCAGTAAATTAATCCCTAGTGTTTTTTTTTTAATTTACGCTAAATTCTGTTAAGTAGTGATTAATTTTGATTAGCAAATCGGAATTAGGATGGACCTTGAGTTTAGACATAGAAGTTTATCGATAGGGCTAGAAGTATCTAAACCCCTCTCATACATAGAAGTTGACCGTAAAAGTAGCCAAATTAGATAGGATAGGACTAGGAATTAGTAACCGTTAGGGTCAAAACTCAACCAAGAAGTTAAACATTAGATTAGGACAAAATAATCCAATTAGGAGTTAAGGTTAAATTAGCAAATCAAAATTACCTTAGGCAATAAAGACGTAGGGTTAAGGGTAGAAAGTAAAAAGATAAACTACATTAAAAGGTAAATTAAATTAGGAGGTCAATTAAATTAGGAGGTCAATTAAATTAGGAGGTCAATTAAATTAGATTAAAAGACAAATTAGATTAGGAGGGAAATTAAATTAGAGGATAAATTAAATTAGGAGGTCAATTAAATTAGATTAAAAGACAAATTAGATTAGGAGGGAAATTAAATTAGAGGATAAATTAAATTAGGAAGAAGATTAATTAGATTAAAAGAGTAGCAAACAACCGGTTAGGTTAGGAAACCAAAGAGGAAATTAGGTTTAGCCTAAACCCGAAAAGTTAAACTAAGGGTCTACTTAAGTTGGAATTTAAGTTGAATCACGAGTTAAGGTTAGATAGAGAAGAAACATTAAGTTTAGGAATCCTGTTAGCCAACCACCTCAAGAAATTAAGCACATCCAATTGACATAGGAAATCATGGACGGAACTTAGGCATCCTCCCTCAGTACTAGGAAGGGTTAATTAGCCTAGATTCCCATAGATTAGGGTAGATTCGGTAGTAGTCCACATAGGTTACCGTTAGGGGACGGTCAGCTCGGACTATTTTCTCGCCAATCGGGGGAACTCCGTTGTCACCTGCGAAAATTAGGAACTTAGGAAAAAAGATCCATTGCTTGGAAGGCACAATGGACCTACGCTTAGTCACCCGTTAGGTTAGAATTTAGTTAACCCCTAGAACCTGATTGTGTCCGATTAATTACCAAGGGTGGGTAATTAAGCGCCCACACTACCTACAAGAACAAACATCTCGAGGAACTGAAGTTGGAGGATTTCAAATGCATGGTAAAGGTGAGTACTACGCATTCTTTCTTTGGTTTGACACATTGCTAATGTTATTTTCAATATTAGATTGTTTCTTGTATTGATTTTGGATATGTTGATTAAGTTATTTTTGTCAGTCAAGGGATGTGGGCCTAATGTTGTTTGCAAATTTGTTCTAGTAGGTGGGCCTAATCCAACCAATGCATAGCTAGTTGCTAGAGGCATATTTGACCAACTTGCATTTTAGGCATTAGATGTTTTCTGGGGGGTGGGGAGGGCCGTTTCGGCCTGTTCCCGACCTTGATCCCCCGCCAGTTTCGGGGAACAGCCGTTCCCCAGCCGTTCCCGATAGAAAATTTTTGAAAAAAAAATTTTTTTACATTCTTGAAATGAGAAAAAAAATAGAAAAAAAAATTAAAATTTGCCGATGTGGCAGTCGCTCGACCACATCAGCAGGCAGTTCGCAGGGAGTTCACAGTAGTTTCCAAGCTTGATAACTCGCGGCCCTCCACAATGCTGGAAACCCATCTAATGTTATCCTAAATGAATATGAAATCAATCCTCAACACAAGCTGATCATTGGAGCAAAGGTAAGAGTTCAACTTTTTGAATCTTTTGTCCTACTCCAAACTTTTAAAAGTCATGCAAGTTTGCCATTGTAGGTAGAGGTCTTTTTGCTTTTGCCCTTTGTTGGAGATACCACAAATACCACAGAGAGATTATCACTGGGCGACGCTTCATTTGCTCGGTCAAATCTGCTAGAACCGTTGAATTGCACTACTTGCTAAGTATTTAATTTAATTCTTTTTGTTCAGTGCTAGTTTGGGCACCGAATGGAAATGCCTATATCAAACTCACCCACCATCAGAGCTTCTTCTGAGAGCACTTACTACAAGCTGGTTCACTTGCTGCCAGAGACTCGGTTGAAAGTGTTGATTTAATGTGGTTGATTTGTGCTTTATTGGGTAATTGGGGTTCTTGCAAAGGAACCACCAAGGCCCACTGACATTGCATTTCTAGGTGAAGTATTGAACCTCTTGTTTCTAGGTTGTTGTAGCTTCTTGTCTTGTCCTTCCTTTACTTTACTAAGAAATTCCTTTGACTTGCCTCATATCTTGACTACATAATATCTTAATTAGTTTGAAAAATCAATTTCAAGAATGAATCACACTCTAATTTTTTGGTTCTAGGGCTTCATTTAGTGGGATGCTTGGATTGCTAGATGGTTTCCTTGTTTGCACTTGCAAGTGTAGGAGAATCCATTGGGATGTAATTTAGATTTTGGTGAGTTTCACAGCAACTCCTGTGTTGCAATCTTAGCTCATGCATTCGGCATTTAGGAACTGAGTTCTTGGTTCTTGGACCACATTCTTTTGTTTGGTATGGTTTGGTTTCAAGAATGGATTTAGTTGGAAAGTGATCCTGTAAGAAGTCTACGGAATTTGGAGACATGGATTAGGATAGTTGATTAGAACAAGAAGCCCAAATTGAGATTCATAAAATTTGTAGCTCTTAGTTTTGTAGATTATCGTAATATATCGTTTGTTGACCAATATGTGCCATGTTCTTCATTGATTCCAATGCTATAAAATTGGGCCCTATTGAAATTATAATTTTCACATTCTGGTCAATCTCATTGGAGATTTTGAAATCATTAATCTTTGGTCCTTTAGGATTTTCTCTATATGCACACAATAGTTGGAATAGTTTATTGCTGGTAGGAGACATAAATTATGGAATTTTTAGGTGTCTTTGAATTTAGATTTGACAATGTTTTTTGTAGATTGGTGAATTATTTAGTGCTTTTGCTAGTTTTAGAGCATGCGAGTTTATATAATGTTTTTTTTACTGATTCTAGTGATACATAGTTGAGCTCTATTTGATTTATATTCTTCGTAACATGATCAATGGGATTGGTCATTTTTAGATGGTTGCTATTACAACCTTGGCCTTCAAGAATTGGAATATTTGAATTGATATTGTAGATAGAACCAGTTTTTTTATATATTTTATTTATTTATTTATATATATATTTGTATATTTTCCAGATTTGTAGTTGGAGTGCGAATAGCTCCTTGCAAAGGGTTTTTATACTTGGGATGCAGTTGAGATTAGATAATCACTTACAACTTCACTAGATAGGTTTATTTATTCACAACAATATATGGTCTTTGTGCTATAGTAAAGTTCATGTTTTCATGTGAAACTGTAATTCTTTTGAAATGCCAATTTTTCATGTTGTACATGTTATACTATTGGTATTGGTGCTTTCTATAATTTCAGCGCTATGACCATGTTTAATGCTTTTATAATGTTGCTTAAGTACTCTTGTCTATACTAGGTTTTTTAGAATACATGGCATAGAATTTAGAAATACCCAAAACTAGGCTTCAATTGTACATTCTTATTTGTTGCTATCTAAAATTATTACATAGTGCTAGTAGTGCATATATCAAAAAAATTAAGTATAAATGTAAGATATTGGTATACCAAATATGTGTATGAAAAAATTGGACACATAAGTTTTATATGTAAAATAGACCAACTATAAAAACTGCATGAATGAATTTATAAAAAATCTTAGGGTATTGGAAAAATGCCGCTAGTAGCTTTTTATGTAAAAATACGGTCATCTAAAATACAATGATGAAGGTAAATAGACCCATATCAAATACCTTTTTAACTCAAGTGTATACCTTAAATTACAAAGAGTGGTCTCCTTGGGTTGGTATCTCTTAAAAGATGGGCAAAAAGAAGGGATTTCAACATTTTGGAACTTTAATTTGAAACAATTTGGTATAGGAACATCTAGAGAGTCACCTTTAGATTCACTAGATAGTTCAATAATAGGTTCTATACGCTCTTTTTTAATGGAACATAGTAGAGGAGGAGTGACATACAATCGTTCAAGAAATGATGGATCACTTGGATTGGAAGGTGTACCACACAACATTTCTATTGAAGACGTATTGGACTAGTGATTGTGAATTTTAGTTGCCATAGCCATTATAGTAGATAGGACACCAAATGCCCTATAGCATCCATGAAGAAATAACTAGAAGTGTTCATCTTCTCCTACAACCTTCTGATGAAAGATGCATTCTTTCACTTCACCAAATTCTAACATTACCTCTTCATCGACATATATGGAGGACTCCACAAATTAAAATCGCACATGAAATAATTGATTAGAAACCTTTGCCAATTCCAATTCACTCACATGCAACTTGAAAGGAACCTCGTGACCATTAGCTTTGATTGAAGCCATATCCATGATGATGGTGAAACTACAATGACATCAAAAGACAATCAATTTTCTACTTAAGAAGGACCTCCTCTATTTTGAATGTAATTGAGAGTTTCCAAAGCAAAACTATTATGACATCAGAAATTGTAGCTAGTGATAGTTGAAAAGATCCAAAAGACAATGACGTGTAAACTTTACATACATGTAGTGTAAATTTCACTTGGGAACAAAATCCAAGGAATAACTTAGTGGTGGTTCTTTGAATTTGGGGAAAGGTCAAATAGTCTATCGTTTTGTATCTAAGGTCACTTTTACATAGGATTATCACTCAACTTTGTAAATGAATGTATAAAATTTATTATTAGTATATTTGTATATGGTTTAGTGGTTTTCACTGTCCTAACCTATACAAATAGCAGTCCATAACCCATGGAAATATCAATAAACTTACAGTCACAGTCTTACACTAGAATTTCTAATGTCAAATAGTCCAAGATATGTCAAATAGTCATGGCTTTTGTTCTATCAACTTAATCACATACACAGTACATATATAAATATATTTTTGGTGTACATAAACACCTTTGTAAATTCTTTGATTACTTCTTCAAGTTTAATTCATTGTCAAGTGGTCAAGTGGTCAAATGGTTGAGTCATTGTTTAATTTAGCCTAATTACTACTTATGCAAGGATGCAAATATCAAAGTCTATAATTGTCAAATTGTCTCAGTATGCAGAGCATGCAAAAGTAAGAGTTTGTCCATTGATCGTAGGACAGGTCAAATAGTCATTTCCACCTTTTCTTCAAGCTCTAAAGCTTATGTCAATTGGACCAAGTCCCACAACATACAATTGCAATTTAACAAAGCCTAACTGCTAATTTGTCAAATAGTCATGTACATGGTCAAATAGTCATATGTCAATTGGTCTTACTATGCTAACACCACAAGCAAAACATATGTGTGATAGTAATCAATTTGGCCAATTTCCCAAACAAGGTTAGTACAAAATTATACCAAATTTTCAATGACAAACAATATCTTGTGCATGATTCTCCACATGTACTTATCATAACATGTTAGAGTCAATTTGACCTTTATTGGTATTGAACTACCATAGCTCTTGTTAACACTGTCTACTTGACTTCAAAACTTTCTCAGCCTAATAAACATAACATGACTTGTCTAAATGTTCATTACTCAAGCAAGATCATCGTCAATCACTGACTTACACAACTTCATAATCACAGTCCATTTGTCTGATAATAATTTTAGAGAGCTAAACCCGCTCCCCTTAACCAAAGTCTACTTGTCTTTACAATTAATAGACCATAAGAGTCATAGCATACTTGTCTAATACACAGATGACCACAATATAGACATTACCAATCGTTGGCTTACCAGTCTATTTGACACACTTAGAGCACTAATCTTTGGCTGCTATCAATAATAATAACTTTATTGTCTATTTGACTTGCATACAACATAAACCAATAACTACTTAATATGCTTCAATAAACAAGCTCTCAACTATTTGACTGTCGCAAAATAATAATTAACCCGCCAATCTTTGGCTTAACTTGGTTTATAAACTTAATCACCAAGACAAATGAACTTTATAAATAGGGAGGTAGACTTTGGACCATTGGACAACAAACTGCAACTTAAGAATTTTAATTTCCATTTCAAGCTCAATTCAGTTAATTTCACTTACCATTTGTTAATCTTCACTACTCGCTCAGCCGTCGCTCCTGTCGATTGGTCCTCCAGCTCCATCCGCAGACAATTTGACTTCGCTTCACCTACGGAATTGCAGTTGAATTGACAGTTACAGTTCTCACCAAACTTCGATCCACACTTCAATTCGTCCTCAAGCTTTCTCCACGTTGTTCACTTAACTTTGGTTAGCTTCGGCAAGTTATCCTCCAGCTCCAACTGCAGACCAATTGTCCTCGCTCAGCATAGTCACAGTCAAATTGTCACTTATAGTTCTCCCCGAACTTCGATCCACACTCAGATCAACAAAGTCACTCACTAACACAAAAGACAACTTGACATACTTGCACAAACCTATAAGACCAATTGACAAGCTCTCTCTCTCTTTTCTGAACAATTGACTTACAAAATAGAAAACCAAAGAAACAACGCCAATCCCTAGCTAACAAATATGGAACAAGAAGGAAGACACAGCTAATCATTGGCTACACAAGCATAAGACAAATAGACAAAATTTCCTATTGAAGATAATTCACAAGTACATTGATGAGCGAGCAATCACTGCAAGCTGAGAGAGAGCTGAAAATCAGTAGTCAATTAGTTTTTGTACCCTTTTCTTGGTTGTAACTACTTAGACTAACTCCTGGTCTATTAGTCCTTAATTGACTATAACTAATCCTAACAGGTTGTCTAATTTATCAATTCGATAACTACTTGTCTATTTGTCTCAGTTCACACTCATTCGGGCTTTTAATTAACTTTAACTTGTCCAATTGTCTTCTTTTAAAAAAGTATAAAAGAGAATTAAAAATTCTATCTACAATACATCAGAATTTTCAAAAGAATATAGAATTTGTAATAGACCATGTGATGGAATATAATGACAATTTAGGATTAGATTATGTGGTGTGGATGCTACAATTTTGGACTCATGCCATCTTTCAAATTGACAACAATTTCAAAAAATATATCCTCCACTTTACATTCTTCGAAAATGGTGGTTGCACTATCATGATGTAGGCCGTCTAGTAGTTGAAATGACATCTTTATTTGTTAGTATAGAGGTATTTAGTGTTAAGAATTCTTTGTGCTAGAAGCTTGTTTTTGTTGTTCTTGTTAGTGGCTAGTTGATAACCAAATGATTAGTAGTTGATACTAGGATTAGTAGGGGGGTAGGGTTTACATTAGCCGGCGGCTAACCATCTTGGGATTTGTGGTGGCTACTTGAGGCAAGAGTTGGTTCTTTGTCTCTCTCTCTCTCTCTCTCTCTTGTTTTTGAATAGTTTAGAGGTGTGGGAGGCACTTGGGGTGCAAACTATGTACTTGTGATTGGAACTTATATTGAAGGAAGCATCCATGAGAAGGTTTTGTGTTGTGTTTTGATAAAGTGTTGAATCAAGTCAAGCTTTTGGATTTGAGTTTTTGGGAGGTTGATCTACTATGATGACAATTTTGAGATTTACATCTATTACAAAGAAGGAGATATGAGGCCGCAAAGTGAAGGTGTTTGAAATTTAACCCTAAAGGACCAAACTGCATTTTTTGACAACATAGCAATTTTGGGCAGCTCACTACAAATGGAATTTTTATTATTTTTCTTTGGAATTTCCACACAACATGTGACTAAGGAGTATCTTTAAGGCCCAACAATTTTCATAATTTTTGACTACATGGTTCAAAAGTTATTGCATAATATGTAATTTTCAATGCTCAATGAGCAGTCCAAAAATTAATCAAAAAAATTCTTTTTTCAAAAATAAAAATTTGAAATTGGTTCTCTAGATTTATGTATATGTAAAGCTTTGAATCATTACATTTTGATTTATGAGATGAAAGTTATGAGGTGTTCTAGTGTGCGGGCAATTATAGATTCTCTACTCTAAAAAAAACTTTGGAGTCCTTTATTTAACTCAATTTTTTTAATTTTTTGAAAAAAATAAAAGCATACAATGTAGATTGTTTAACACTACATTACAACCATTGGTATTGGAATTTTTCAATTCCATAATTAAATTCTTAACAATTTAGTGTTTTGAATCATACTATATTATCCCAACTAGGATTTCTACCACCATAAGTCAGATTTCTTTGACCAGGATTTCCGTAAGGCATTTGGTTCTACCCTATGTTTTGGTTGGTTGGATTTCTCGGTATAAATCGACTAGGATTATTGTTATACCCACCTCCATTAAAATTATTGGAGATAAAATTAGAAGATAAATTCCCAGGGGGAACATAATTATTAAAATTAAAACTATTATCGTAATTAGAATTGTTATTAAACCTAGGATACCTAGGTCTTATATTCCAACCACCACCATTGGAATTGTTCCTATTATTATTACCCCTCCAATTGTTACTATTGTTATTATAATCATTATCCACCTGGTATATTGATTGATCCAATTGGTTTCTGTTTTGATCTTTTCCCCCCATATCACATCTATCACTATCATGGTCACTTCCACAATGGTGGCATTTAGGAATTATCCCTTGAGGGGAAGGACCGTGGTTGATTTGGGGGGTGGGCAATCCTTTGTATGGCCAATTGGGAGCAATTTTAAAACTTTTGAATGCAAGTGCCTATCGGAGATCTAACCGTACGGATGGAAGTGTTGCACATGATATAGGGTTTAGCATTAAATTTTTTGGTGAAGGTGCATTGTGAAGTAAGAATTTTTAGCAAATCTTGGTGTAATTTCAGCCCCTGTTGTCTTGGTTTTTTCAACCCTTTGGCCACATGCCACCTTAGATTGGCCTAGTTATTGTCCCAAACTCTTCACTTCTCAATTCCCCAAACCCGTCCCCTTTGCCACATCATCAAATTTGTTGACATGCTCTCTCTACAAACCAAAAAGGACCCAAATCGACCACAAAATGGTCGACCAGTCCTTAATGGGTTAAGGTGTCCTAGCCCCTTACAATTTGTGCACGACATATTCACTCGCTCATTCACCGGTTACCCCTTTTTATTTCCCGCTTTTGCTAAATTAACTTTTAAATCTTACATGAGACTTGTTAACTCTTGTATAACATTCATAGGATTTTGTGGCACCACCACTGGATTTACCAGTATAGCAGGTGGGTCTTGAGTGGAAGAAGGTGCCATAGATGGTAGTACGTATTGGACTGATTGTGTTGGGAGCACTGGAGCAGTGACATAAGGTGTCACATACAATGTAGGTGCTTGGGGTACCTTAGCATAAAGCTCAGGATTCCTCCAAATATTTTCATATAACTTTGCTCTATTGTATGCTTCCAACAAAGTGACTGGGAAAATTTCTTTACCATACCCTTTTAATTTAAAGGACACCAATCCCCTAATAAATATGCCTAATTTCATGGCATCATTAAATCCATGGCCTACAAGTAAACGAAGGATAATATCTTCCAACCTGCCATAATAATTATCTATTCATTTGTACTCATTTTTAATTCATGCAATGATTCCGGGAATGATTCACTTAACTGTTCATCACAAAGTGACGCCCAATTAGGAAAATGACCTCTAGGTTGCCTATGGAACCATTGTTTGGCATGATCATCCAACGTTGTTGGAAAGATTTCATACTAATGACTATCGGTTCTGGCATTATTAGCATTGCAAGCAGTTAAGAACTCCCTTACATGCTTATCTAGGTCATTTCCTATTTGACTATAAAATTTTGGTAATAGTACCAAAGAAATAGGACGGTCCTCAAGTTGACCCTCCCTCATATTGATTGGCAAAAGTGGATCAACCATATATACTATAGGTTGCCTTAAATTATTTATAGGTCACTAGTAGAAACCCGGATTTTTCTAAACAGATTTTCCTGGACATCCACATGTTTTTCATGTTAATAGTGATGTCAAATAAAACATTGAGATGTTTTATTTGACATCATTGTTAACATGAAAACATGAGGATGTCTAGAAAAATCTGTCAAGAAAAACATGGGTTCCTACTAGTGAGTCAAGGGCTTGTATGGCACTATCTATAACTTATTATCTACAGGATCAATATTAACAATTGATGGTGAAATATCGTCAACTGAACTTTCAACAGACCTATATATAGCTTCTTCTATTAAAATCTTTTATATCACTTTCTAAGTGATCTCCCGAACCAAGGGATGTGAAAGAGGTTCTACTTCCCCTTTCCTACAAATTTATATTTTTATTATCAATAGATTGTTCATACAATTGATTTATACAACCCCAAATAGTGGCTCGGATAAGGACGCTACTACTTCCTAAGGCAGCACTACCCTCCCTACTATGGTAATTATGCGCATTACTCTTTTCACTTTCCTCAATTTCACTATATAATAAATCATTCAATTGTACATTTTCCTCACTTTTAAATTCTTCTCTTAAACTTCCTTCTGGGGTAGGTAAATTTGATACACAAATATCCTCACACCAAAGGTGTGAAATTCCATATCCTTGAGAGGATCCACTAGAAGATACTCTCCATTGTTGATTAGGTTCATCAATAGATTTCAATAATTATGACTGACTGCCAGGACTTGAGTTCAATTGGTTCAACTCTACTATTTTCAGAAGAAGGATTCAATTGATCTAAAGTTTCTGTTGTAACAATAGATAAATCTTGGGCACTATCCCGTTCTAAAATTAATGGTCCTATAGATGGTCCACTCTCTTCAGGCACATATTGCAAGACAATAGGAATTCCTAACTTAGCCTTCAATTCTTGTTCATGAAAATCCCTCAATGCTCTCACTTTTGCTCGCTCATCTCGGGCAGCCTTGTCCCTTTGCTCTTTAACAGAATTTTTAGGACTAAACAGCCACCTATGCCTCATTTGAAATCCATCTACACCAATTGATTCCCTTCCCTATTGACACAAATTGATAGAATTACCCATTGGCCTTAATCCATTGCCTCCACAACGTCGCTATTATGTAGATGGGAATTTTCTATAGATTGAACTATTGATAAATTCCTATAGTTTTGAGTTCATTCGCAAGGAGGTATGGGTGCTCTAGGGTAATCCTATAAGGTAATGGATTTAATCCATTTCCTAGGTTTATGCATAATTGAAGGGAATGGGGAAATGTTCAACTCTACACTTACAATAGATATAGCTTCAATTTATTATAATTAAACCCAAGTTGGAAAGCTTATCCACTTATTCTCTAAATTCATAGCTTTAGCTTTGTTCCTTGATCTCCCAACAACTTCACCAATCACTTTGGTACAATCTTCTATTGATTTACTCCTCCAATTGTCCAGCATCTTCAATTGATTCTTTTGCTTTTACAATTTAGCTCTGGCTTTCCTTTAATTGGACTCTTGTTATTTTCTTCCATAACGGATTCCTTCTCAATTTTACACTTAAGCTTTGAATAATTCAATCGATTACAATATTTACATTTCTTCACTTCTTTCTTAGGACATTCCTTATCCATTTTTATATCACCCATATTCAGTGCTATTGATTCCGGTTTATAGATTCACGCTCAGTTTGTATTTCTAATCACATAGTTTCTATAGATTATCTCCTAGTTCAAATCATGGACTCTTGATAGCATCATACTCATACACAATTGATACATCAATTAAAACCAGGTTCATACATGCCTTCACGGCCAGACATGACAATAGAATTTCCTTACAAAATTAAATCTAGAGCTTCAATGCTTAGTACAAACATACTCACAATTGATATACACGATTTCAACACACACAGTCTCGCACATCAATAATCCCATTACAATAGAGAACTTCACAATTTCATAGCTCAATCATAAATCCACACACACAATTCTAACTCCAGTGAACATAGTTTTCATCAATAATTTCTGCGTTGCATTTCATTATAGAAAATATTACAATTGTTTCTCATCTTCTCCAACTCCACTCCTTAACATCTATCGATTCAGCACCTTGTTCAGCACAATCACCAAAGACACCAGCACTATAGAAACTAACTCCGTTCTCCCTTACTTAACAACTATAGATCCGGCACAATAGAACACAACCAACAATACAATAGAAATCAAATTCACACTCCTTTAATCCACACAAAAACTATTTATCACTCCACACACTGTCGGTCACCACCGCCGCAGGAGCTCTGGCTTACTCTCCAAACTAAATCTCCACCATGTTGGCAATTGGTTTTCACCCGCTTCAACCAACCAAGTTGTAACCGCCTCAATAGATTGCGCCCCATTCATCCATTTGCAACCATAGATAATAAACAATAGTAAAATCCAACTTGTCTATTAATAATTGGGTTTTAACATTACAAATGCCTTAATACTATAGAAAATTGGAAAATTAACAAAATTTAACTATCGTGAACATTTCCACTATAGACTATATGACTACAGGGTTCTACCTCCAAGAACAAGTATCCTTGTCTCTACGATACCTATTCACATTTTCAAAAAAAATTGAGCCTTTGGTCTAGATTCACCCAGGACCACCTCATGCTGATAAGCCTCTATGTATTCACAATGGAAAGGCCATTTGTAGGAACAAGAAGGTGCCCAGAGATGATCACCCCAATCAATGGGAGAATGCTAGGAATTGGGGCTATCATCACTACAATGACAATGAGCCCAAAAGATGCAATCACTGCCATTAGTTGCCCCCCCTCCCCTCCTAAAAAATGACAATTGTTGATTTTTCCAAAAAAAATTACAAACCACCCTCACAGTCGTTGATCACAAAAAAACTCTGATATGCATACGCATACGCTGATACGGATACATTACGCTGATACGAATACAATATGTTGATACAAATATAGATATAGATACATACATATAGATACAAATACGGATACATACTAATATGCATATGGATACGTACTTGGGAAACATTGATTTATCCGATATTGATTGTAAGATCATTTGTTTCTCAAAATTACAAAAGAAGGGGGAGGGGGAGGGGGGAGGTTCTGTAAAAATTTAATTAAAAATAATTCTAAATTTCTGAATTTTGGGGGGGCTGGGGGTGGTTGGTAATTAATTAAGGAATGAAATTAATTAATGAGCTCATTGTGACTTTGTCACAATGACAATGAGCTCAAAAGATGCAGTTTACTGCATTAACTACAACTACAATCTAGGGTGGAAAGTGATCACAAGGTATAAAGGATCACTCTTTGCAATTTTCTAGCACATGTCTAAACTTCACCAGCATGGCGTCTGCATCTATTGGAAAGCAAGGGATGTATGTGAATTGCAAACATTTCTATTATATTTTTCGTTATCTTTGCAAGGAAGACTATAAGAAGGACAAGTTTATTCACGCTTCCAGTTTTAGTATGGATGAAGTGATGAAACTTCTTGAAGATGATGGAATGATTACAAGTAATGCTTAGTAGTGCAAATTGATTTTCAAATAGCACTCAAATATAATATTTAGATTTTTTATACTTTTATATATATATATAATACTAGTGATTGCATTTAGATAGTAATCTTTCATGCAAATGTATACTTTTGATGAGGAATACATTTATAAACCAAAATTTGCAAATTATAAAATTACATTTGAGCAATTCTAATTTTCTTTTCAGTATGACAAAAGCTTCATTTGTGCAAATGAATACAAATTAAATCTTAGAACTTGCATTATAAAAGAATGAATTCTTCAGGATTAACTTAGTAAATGATAAAAGCCAATATAGTTGACATGACCTAAAATTGCTATGCGTAGAAATTATTTCTTCACTATTACCATTATTTTTTCTATAGATTGTACTACATTTGTGCACCTTCATTTGGCCTCTCAATATTAAGACCACATTTGGAGCTCACAGTTCTCGCAGTAGAAAAATTTAACAAGGCTCTAGGATTGAGCAAAATTAGAGCTTGAAATTGCTTAGGATTCAGATATTGGAATCTCAACTCAGCTCATAAATTTTGTGGTCATAGAAAAAGAGGCTTATATGGTCATAGGTACATAGTCACAAGGCTGAATGATGCTTTGGGCTCACAAAGGGTACGCTCGCAACACTTAAACTCGCATTTCTAGACTCACAAACTAGTCTCATTGGTCCATATTGTATCATGTACTCTCTCTACAATGTTTTATGTTCTCTCATGCTCTCAATTCAAAGGAAAATTCAAATATTGTGAGAACCAACATCATTACATGTTTGTCAAATTGTTGATACTTTAAATTCTATAAATGTCAATTTCCTTCAATTTTGTGTACAACAATTTGAAATGATGTATACCAACATACCAAGGTACAAAAGGATTTTTCAAAGTTCTAAGAAAAAAATGGCAAAAGATAAAGTAATTCCAAATAAAATTGAGTTTTTGACATGGCTAACTTTGAAATTGATTTTCTTTCAAATCACAACTAATTTTTTCTTCAAATTTCCATGGAAACGTGTAGTATGTTGCACACTACAACTTTCAAATATCTACTTTTGGACTTTGTCCATTGATGCTTATGGTATGGTTGTTTGAATGAAAACGTTTCAAATTTGTACTAAATTTTGTTCATCATTGTAAGTCATGGAGGCCCCTTAGTAAATCATTTTCTAAATTTTTGAAAATCATTTGCTATTTATCCCCTCCCCCCTCCATTTCTTTCATTAGGTTCTAATAGCTTAAATGCCTTGATTTTTTTCCCTTAGGACAATTTTTAGAAATTTTACTTGATTCCTAGGGTCCTTATAAGGTGGAGAGTTCTAAAATTGCCCCTACTCAATACTCACCAAATTGTCCCTATATATAGTGCAAAAATTGTTATTATGATTTGCAAGCCTTTTTTTCTAATTATGCATTGAAAATAAACAATTTGGTTGTCCAACTAAAACTTTTGATGTCATTTAAAAATGAGTGAAAAAAAAACTAAAAAATGGATGCATTAGGGAACTATCTAGCTTCATATTTAAGTGCCTTGATGTCATTTTTTAATCTCCTAATATTCATCATAGATATTCTACTAAGGAAAAAAAGTTAGAGAATATGAAGAACTATTAGCAGATGGCTCTCAAGTTGCTCTCTCTATATAGGCTGCAACATTCAAAGAGGAGCATAGAGAACATGCAAGTGAAGCATAAATATACAATGGAATCTATCTTGTATTCTATTGGAAAATTGGCATAGTTGATGAAAATTACAAATATAGAAGAATACAACAATGAAGTATTCAAAGATACACTGACAATAAGGGACTTCATGAGGAAGTTGGGTGAACTCACTCAACTTGATCTGAAGATGTGACTAATATGTGGATAGGTGGTGAATTTGCTTATGGGTAAACCATGATGATGAAGCCCCCCAAAGTAGTTTTCCATACCAATGTTTTGTAATAGGACATGATGTTACTATGTTAGCATGAATAATGTAGGCCACATTGCATGCCTCTAAATTTTAAACAATTATAATGTAAATATATTAACTACTTTTAAATGATGTGCCATTTAAAAAAAATATTGAATTTTCTAAATGCAAGGTGCCAAGGTTCATGTATTGAATTTCAAATTTTAATTCTCTTATGCAAATATTTTATAACTTTTGTCAAATAATTTATTCTAGTTTGTTTGCTTTTAAACTACTATGTGAGAAAGTTCACAAAAATGAAGCTGAATTTTAACCCCTAAAGAACCAAGAGTCATCTTGGGAAACTTTAAAGAATTTAGGTAGGTACCTAAAATCTGTGGTTTTTTAAGCTTTTTTTGAAGATAGAAGAATATTGACATCATCTTTGAGGGAATATAATTTTTCTTCA
Organism: Rhytidiadelphus loreus; assembly: GCA_947034895.1. Taxonomy (NCBI): domain Eukaryota; kingdom Viridiplantae; phylum Streptophyta; class Bryopsida; order Hypnales; family Hylocomiaceae; genus Rhytidiadelphus; species Rhytidiadelphus loreus. Next base: position 45,073,862 of record OX344761.1, on the reverse strand, counting down.
ATTGGTGCCTAAAAGCAAAAGTTATCCTCCCTAAGTTAAAAACAAAGGTTAGCAAGCAACAGAAAAATCACAAAAATTCAAAAGTAAATTTATAATTTTGTTTTCCTCAAGTACTATATTTTTGTTTATATGTGAAGTTCTGATTCATTCTATTTGGACTAGTGATGAAATAGTTATGGACAATCTTGTTTTTTAGCAATGTAAGCATCTTCTTGAAAAATAACTTATAGGATTCATTTTTTAATGCAGTTTTTAAAAAAATTCTAAGAAATTGTTTGACAAGGTTAAGTTTTATTGCTAGAATAATCTCACCATTGGGATTATTGTATTTCAATTCCATCTTAGAGCTATTAACTTTTTTATTTTAAGTTCAATCTTAGACCTAGTTCTACATAATAATTTCTTAAAGAATGAAAATCAAGTGTGTTTTTCTTAGAATTTTTTCTACTAGACTTTCAATTCAATTTTTAAATATAAATATTTTAATTCAAATTTTGTACTACAAAAAATTTCCACAAATGACTAAATAAGTCCTCTGAAATTGCAAGTCAAGGTTCAAAAAAATTGTTTTCCCAACTTTGAATGCTAACATCTCCCAATATTTATGGTCAAAATTCATGAAATTTTTACTACATGATCTTAAACAAGTGAAGTACAAGATCTTATGGTTAGATTCTAAATTTTTTTTTTTGGATGAATACAGCAGAAGTGGCAATTTTGAATTGCAATACAAGAAGTTGTCCCTATAAGAGGTTGCCCATCCACATTAGTCCCACATGTGCCTTCTAAAATGCAACACGGATGCCACATGGCATCTTGGTGGCTATGTAAATGGGAGTAAATTTCTAGAAAGTCAAAGATAAATTCAACTTTATTAGACGTCGCAAGGGGTTTACTAAACAGTCTATAATGTTGTGTTTGTCATATTGTCAATAAGTTTGGGAAGACAACCTTGGCACTAAGTGGGGATCACATTTTTGTTATATTGATCAACAATAGAGGATTGAAGAGTGACAACATTTTTTTTTGAAGATCGATGGTATAGAAGGGGGTTAGGGGGTTCAATTTTCTTTCAAAAATAATCGATCTAGTGGGTTTTTAAGGGGGTGTAGGGGCACAAGGTTGTAGGCAAGGGTGGGGTTACATGCATCTTTTGTACTCATTGTCATCGTCACTTGGGAATGCTACAAATCAAATGACATCTTGTTTTGAAATGTTGGTGTTGATGTTAGTTTTAAGGCTCTTTTCTTGAGATCGAGTAACAAATACCCTACCCTAGGGTCAAATTCATTAAAAAAACAATTCAAAATATAATTAAATATGCCATCTAATGAAATTTTCAGAAATTATTACGTAGCATAATTGAATATAGTGTAGAAAATAGAATTAGAAACAATCTTAATCCTTAAAAATCTACAAAATCAAAGCTATGAATACCAAAAAATATATGAATATTGCTAAAGGTCATGAAATATTCTAAATCCTATAAAATAAAATTTTAGAAATTTTAGATTGACTTATCAAATGGTAATTCATTCGCAAAAGAAATGATTTTGTAAAGGGCTAAGAAATTTGATCCCAAAATACTATATTCATTTATCAAAGTCATAAACTTCTATAGTAGAACCTCTCTCAAGTAATACATTTTAAAGTCGCAACCTCTCTAAAGTAATATTGATTGCCTAGGCCTTTCTTGGGTTACATACAAACATCATTAATGCAATGACCCTCCTTAACCTCTAAATGCCCAAATTGCGTTTTTTGGCAACATAGTGATTTTTGGTAGCTCACTACAAATGGAGTTTGTTTTTTTCCTTTGAAATTTCCACATAACATGTGCTCAAGGAGTAGTTTTAAGGCTCAACAATTTTCATAAATTTTGATTACATGGTTAAAAAGTTATTGTATAATACGCAGTTTTCATTGCTTGGTGGGTAATTTGGGCAACAAAAAGAACTTCTTTAAAAATCACTTTTCTAAAAAAATTTAATAAAAATACTAGGTGTAGATTGTTTATTACGACATTACAACCATTGGGATTGACATTTTTCAATTCCATAAATAAATTGTTAGCAATTTAGTATTTTGAATCATTCTCTACCTCTTTCTACTTATTATTGTTTTCCTAATGTTGTACAATTCCAAATGATCTGAAAATTTTCAAGCAAGTAGCCAACTTGCTTTGAAGAAGGAATCTAAAGAGTTATCACTATTTGGGACATTTTTTCATACAAATAAGACCTTGTGAAGTGCAGCTGCCTGATTTTTTGTAATTCCAAAAAAAATGTTTTTGCCACTTCAAATGCTAATATCTTGCAATCTACATAGTGGAAATTTCTGAAAAATTTTCTACATCTTTTCAGACCATCATACTACAAGATCCTATGGTTACATGTATCTAAGAATGATTTTTTTTCTAAAATTTAGTACTTGTCCTAGAAATCATAGTTTTGGATTTTTTTTGGGTGAAAACATAGTCCAAATCATTTAGGGGTTAATGTAATAACCTCTCTAATGTAATATATAGTTAATTGAGTCCCAACCCCATTACTTTAAAGATGTTCTATTATATTAGATTATAATTTGGAAAGATTTTGGCAACTCTCTCTTCAAGAAATCTGAAAAGGACTTAGTGCATTGGAAAATGTGTAAAATATTGTGACCTTTAGCAATGCCTTTGATTGACGAGCATTTTGTCTAATAGTGGTTTTTGACTGATTATAAGTATTGTTATATGAATTTCAGATGACTAAGGCCTATTTTATACTAGTCCTAGAGTCGGATAGAAGGCTGGCTACTACTTCTAGACTATTAAATGGAATTTAGACAAAACATCAAGAAATCTCCAGACAATATTATCTAGAGATTTCCGGATGTTTGTATAGATCTCTCGATGTTTTGTATAGGTTTCCCAATGTTTTGCTTTATCTCTTGAAAACCATTCTTTTTTGTCCCAATGACCATTATTAATTCTAGACTTTTAGAAGTCCAAAAGTAGTTAAATGTATCATAAAAGCATTTTTAATTGCAATTTGACTTCATTTATTATTTTATGTTTTTTGATTATTTATTTAATCAATACATATTGAATTTCTTTTTCTATTTCCACTTAAAAATTTTGCAAATTAAAAATGATACTATAGACCCTCATATGCAACCAAATAGAACTTGAGAAATGACAAATGCAACATGAAAAATTGCAAAAAAATTCCTCAATTAATTCCTCAGCACCATTGTCTACATCCATCCAAACTCTAATGCCTTTGTCTTTGCACCCAAAATTGTGCAACATGTGAATATGCACCATAGTGTAATCCATGATTCAAATATAAGAGATTGACTCAAACTAGGAATTAATCCATCTTAGAATCTCTGCAATTATTAAATCATAGGAAAAGTTTAACATTACAAATTCAAGAATTAGTTATTGGCATACATGTAATAACCTACCAACATTCAACTCAAAATTCAAACACTATAAAAATTAATCAAATGAAGAGCTAAAATCTACTTCCTTGAATCAACTAAAGAGCTAAATTAACTATAAAAATAAATTCAAGAGCTAAATCAATTGTAAAAATTAATTGAATAGTCAAATTAATTGATTAAAAAAATCAATTGAACTACTAAATTAAGTATAAAAACTCATCAATTGATGAGCTAAATTGACCAAGGAGCTAAAATCTACTCTCTTGAATCTAGATGTTCTACAATTTAGGTGGATATCACTACTTTTGCAATAAATGTGTGTAATTAACTAATTACTATTATTAGATTGTTCAAAATTGAACTTTTCTTGTTGGCAAGTGAAATGAGGTTCCAATGCACCAAAGAATGAAACATTTGGATACCATGTGCAATAGTTATGGAGGAGCAAAGTTTCAAATAACAACTTTTGTCAATTGATGCTAGAGATGTTCATGATCCAATGGAGAAGCCCAATTGGGTCCAAGATGGGACTTTAGGACACCCAAAACTTCGTTCCAATTTCATCCTATGGGCCTAAAGGTTTGGCGCCAAAACTATGCCATCTAAGGTACCATGTAGAATGAGTTGTAGTTTCGGCCTAACCATAGTTTAAAGCTCTTGGGCGAGTTTTTCAACTTTAATTATAATTATAGCCACCACGTATAGGAGGTCATCTTTGCATTGAACAACACAAGTCACCTACAAGGCTCCAATAGTGAGTTTAGACAAAATTATGCCTTCTCTAGTTGGAGTCTACAAAAATATCTTAATAGAGAATATTCAATCACCTCAAATATTACCTCGTTACAAGGCCAAGCTAGGCAAAATGGAGTCTAGACTAAGATACTTCTATAGAAACTTTTGATTTATGAGTATGTTGAAATGAAAAGCAAGTGCCAAGGGATGGTGACAAATGCACTTGACTTGCTCATAAGCATGCAAATGATCGAGCCTTTGTGAAAATTATCCTTAAACATCAAATTTAGTTGAAGGCTATGGAACAGAATAGGTTGTAGTCCTAGCACTAGTTGCAATGCCCTAATTCTCTACCCATGCATTGATGCATACAATGGACAAGATAATGCTTGAGGCCAGAGAGCATTATAGGACAGAATGCCAAGTCTAATAGTTCATCATAAATGTCTATAGTTGTACTTTTCACAAATCTAAGGGTGTAGAAAGAGGGTTTACGCTATGATTTATAACAGTTTAATTTCTGGAATGGTGACAAATCTGCCTTGAAAAGCGCACTTGGCATTATGGAAACTGATGCAAGCGCTGCTCTTGGAATGCATCGGAACGGGCCGAAGGAACACCGACAGTCACGTGAGGTGGGTAAGCCCTGACATTATTCTCAATTCCATTAATCGAAATTGGTCAGTCTAACTTAACATCAAAAGATCTCGCCTACCTTTCTGATTGCAGACTTAAGTAAAGAAACCCCTGAAGGACCTCCAAACTAATCCAAATTGGCACTCATGTTCAGGTCGCAAATTCATCAACTTAAGTTACGTGAGAAAGAACTTACAGCGGAAGGAGCAGTACCTAGCTTGGGTTACAAGGCTGTAGAGCACCTCAAGAAATGCTGTCCTAATGATGGTGGTGGGAGTCGAGTCGAATTCTTTAAGTTATGAGAAAGACCAGACGAAGGAGACTAGAGGTATTCAGTACGTTTAAGTTTAGTTTTTTTGTAGTGGAATTCGGACTAAAGGGACACATGGTTTTGATACATGACATTACTAGGTAGTTATGACATTACTGGTTACTGTACGTAGTAAGGTAGGAGGCTCAGAAATGGTGCACCTAAGGGCTGGTCTGCCTTTTTCGTGTATTTCTTTGGACGGGAATATTTTTAGCTCATTTTTCAGACAAAGAGAAATTGATGAGGAATCTAACCCAAGTGGTTTCATATTTTTCCAGAGATTTTTGAATTACTTATGAATTTTCAAACGAGTTGGGTCATAGGTCCCTATTTGTGACCCTAGATCTTTCATGAATGGTTCACTTGCAATTCTAAATAAAAATGGAGAAAACACAGAGAATGATTGGTTCTTCCAATTAATAATGTTTTCTTCCTTGGTTCATTCAATGAATGTACTGGTCAATTTCAGAACTTTAAATGCACCATTTCACAACCATTTATAGGAGCCATTCTTAATGCCCGCACTGTTTCATAGCCTCCTACCTTAAGCTTCTCTCACGTTGATCGATGGAGTGCCGTGGGTGGAAGTACGTGCAGCTGATCGAGACAGGTGGCCGATCAAACAACACCTAAAAGTCTGCAACATGTGCCGCTTGCTTATGACGTGCCGTTGACTCGATCTGGACTTTTGCAATCTACAGTAACTAGACTTCGAAAGTATAAATAGCTGATCGATGCACTCTTTGATGATTGGTAACTACACAGATTCTCCGAGAGAGTGATCGAAACGGAGCGAGCCAGAAATTTTGCTGATCGAGAGCTGGCGCCAGACATTTTTTAATTCTTGTTGTAGTGAGGATTGTTTCAACGTTCGGAGCTCGGAGGAAGCCAATCAATCGGTGTGTGTGTGTGTGTGTTTTGGTGTATTCGATCAGGAGCTGTGTGTGGAGTTGAAGAAACTCAATTACAGGTGAGCTAGATGGCTGACTCTCAACAGGGATTTGAGGTTTGCATCTTGTTTTCTGTGAGGAATTCTTGATGAATTTTAGCGAAGGGGGAAGGTGTGACTGTGCGGAGAAGGAATTAGCCCTGATGGATACCGAGCGAGGATACCTAATTTTGGCATTCAAAACGATTTCTTTTGCTTTCCAGAGAAACTAATAAAATCAAGCTTCCTAAAGTGTCATTTCTACTCTACTTGAAATTCCTTAAAATTCCTCAAAATATACATTTTAGTGAAGTTCAAAGTTGAGGATCTAGAACCATGTTTCTAAATATATGGAGTGACATGAAAATTTCTTTATACCATAACATTTTGCACAATAATTCACTTCTACTTTAAAAAATGTAGATGTTTTTGAACATGATTTGTGTTTGATATGCATTTTCTTTATTTTTCTCTTCTCAAATTCATGATAATTAGAATTTTCACAAAAAAATTCGAACATTTTATGAAGAATATTAGACACGTGATTTCATCTATGAAAAATAAAACCAAAAAATTTCACTCATAAATAGCAAAAAATGCAGTATACAGAGCGAGGGACTTTCAAGTTTGCCTATACCGTCCTTCGGGGGTAGAGTCGTTGAGCTGCTTCTGTTTTTTCTATTGGACATTGAGTAAATTAGTGAACCCTGCTTGCACTCTCGAGTCTCAATTGCTCTCAAGGTTCAGGGTTGCTTTTGACGCCGAAACCTTGTCCAGAGGGCGTTCATTCCCTTGTGAATTGGGTGACATCTCTTTTTGGTTGGACAATCAGGATTATCCAGATCCTATAGTTGGATTTGACAGACGAATTTCCAAGCATGGATTGTGGATGGTTCTCGTTTTGCGTTTTAGTTAACAATGTCATTAGCACTAATTAGTTATGTTCAGGAATGGCAATGGAGGCCATAGTCATCTAAAAAAAACCTTGCACCTCCTAGTTGGCAATTTGCAAACTCATTCTCGATAGCCGGAGTCCTGAATTGCCATCACCTAGCCCAGCTGAAAAACGTTGTGAACACCCTATGGACTCACTGCATGTCACGGCAGTGTCAGTCGAATTTCGTACATGTTTCCAACGGAATTCAGGTCTCTGAAAAACGCAATGCAAACTTAATTGTGGATACCAGTTTGCAAACATACTTAACCATTACGAAATGCTCTCAAACCTCCCAATCCCTCCCAATTTCTCACTAATTCCTCCCGATTTCTGACAATTTCTGTTCCGTGATGAATTGCAGGTTTGTTACCAACTCAAAACACAACTCCCCAAACCCTCCCAAACCACCATGGCTTCCAATCACGACCTTCCCCCAACGCACCGCGCCCTGGTCCTCACCTCCACCAGCACGCCTCCCTCCGTCCAAACCCTTCCCACGCCCCAGCCCACCCCAGGAAGCGCCGTCATCCGCGTCTTGGCCGCGGGCGTGATCCCGCACATGCGCGGGATTTACGATAGCACCGCCGTTGTCAGCAGCAGTGCGTTCTCCTTCCCGACGCCGCTGGTGATAGGCCACAACGCCATTGGGCGAGTGGCAGCAGTGGGCCCAGACGGCACGAAGCTTACGCCAGGGCAGCTGGTGCTGGTCGATCCCAACATTCGGAGTCGAGATGATCCCACGCGAGATATCATCCTGGCCGGCGTACATGAAGGATTCACGGACGGGAGTCGCAAGCTCATGCGCGGCGAGTGGCGCGACTCCACGTTCGCGGAGTATGCCAAGGTTGAGTGTTATATGATTTTTTCGCAGTGATGAAATTGGGGTTTTGAATTTGAAGCTCATGCACGTCCCACGGAGTCTGATTTTTTTTCACTTTCATTGATGCTACAGCATTGTTATGAAGATTGTAAGGTAGGGACTCCATTCACCATACAGTACAGATTACAATAGTGATGAATGGCAGTTACTGCCAATTCTGGGCACATAGTACAGTAGAAGCTCCACTGACCATACAGGTGAGCTTTGATTTCATTGTGCAAAGTGTGAAAATTGTCCTTTTAGCTTCTGGCAATTGATTTTGAGCTGGACCCAAAACATTTGTGCAAATGGAGTGAGTTTCCAGCTAGATTGTTGTAGGGAAAGGTTCAAGGTTCACCTGTCGGTGTGGTGAATGCAGACTTTTGAATTAGTTGATTGCTATCTTTGAACCCTTGGAAAATCGTAATTCAGGTTCCGCTGGAGAATTGCCATGTCCTGAACGAGAAGCGGTTGTTGGGGAGTATCAAGGAGGGTGGTTTGGGGTACCAGCTGGAGAGCTTGCTGTATCTATTGACGTTTCTCATTCCTTACGGGGGCCTGCGAGACATTAATTTGCAAGCAGGGGAGACTGTCATTGTCTCCCCTGCGACGGGGTCGATTAGTGGTGCTGCGGTGCGAGTGGCACTGGCCATGGGAGCTCGCGTGATTGCCATGGGACGCAATGTGGAGGCGTTGCAGAGAGTTGCTGCGTTCAGTGAGAGAGTGGAGGTGGTGCCCATCACGAGCGATGCGCAGGTAGAAAACTACGGACCACAATAATTTGTCCTCAACATGTATTTATTGAAGTGTTTTTTCCTCATTGTAAATGCACAACAAACTAAAACAGTCACTTATAGTAAGGACATTTCAAACTATTTTTACATAGACTACCGTACTTTGCTATCAAGTTCAACATTATTTAAATGAAAAAACAAGAGTTGAATATTTTTTTTTTTAGAGATTACTGTTTTGGGGGGAGTTGGAACACAAACTAAAATAATATTACAAAATTCCTAGACATACAAATATGAGCTCAATGGTGAAATTCAAGTCACCTCATGTGAAAAATTTAATAAAAGTATCAAATGCACCATCAAATTTCGAGATATTTTTGTCTGGCAATATGAAGGGCTACTTAGTTAATATGTTGTGAGTAGGAAGGGTGAAATTCAATTCTTCACAAGAGTAATTTTTAAAAAGAAGTCAATTATTTATTTATTTAATTAATAATACCAAACTTGAGAGCCAGATACAATACAGTAACTTAAATATTGATGACACAAGATGTACACAATCAGATTAAGAGAGTGTAGGAGAGCTTAGTATTGGTTCTTAATCCCCATTAGCTTTGAAGTTTCATAACTTCTTCATACTCTGTAGTGCATGCAAAACAGCTTTGGAATCCTCTTTCACTTGCCAATAAAATCCAATATGGTATATTTTTTCGTTTCTTTTTATAAGCATGCTCAGTTGTTGCTATTAGTGTCCATTCTCGGTGCACTTCCCTTAGTTGTCCATTTTGGGAACATCATCTTCTCGTGCAGGCCGACTTGGAATCTCTCCAACGCCATGGCCCCATCGACGCCTTCTTCGAGCTCAACCCCCCGGCCGCTTCCCACTCCAACAACATCAAGACCGCCATCCAAGCTCTCCGCCCGGGGGGCCGTGTGAGTCTCATGGGCGGAATCCCCGTGGATGTGCCCCTCCCCATTATCATCATCTTGCTAAACAACTTGACTCTCAAGGGGAGGTTCATGTACGATCGGGAGGACATCGCGGCTCTCCTCAAGATGGTCGAGACCGGGGTGCTGAAGCTGGATGAGAGCGCGGGAGTGAAAGTGGTGGGGAAGTTCGGGTTGGAAGACTGGGATGAGGCGTTCACGACGGCGGCAACGAAGAAAAGTGACGGCATGACGGTGATTGCGCCGTGATCGAGGGAACGAACTGAAGTTAGTTTGACCGGCCTTTGGATCGGGATCGGATTGCCCTGCGTACGTGGAGGGTGGAATCACTAGCAGATCTATTCCACCTTTGTTTTTTCAATAGTGAAGACAATTTCGAAGAGTTTGTTCTGACTGATTGCAGTCAGTGCTAGTATAGACGGAACTAAAATTTTCAAATCCGTGATTGTGTAACTAGCCAGGAAGGTTTGATCGATCTGCCCTTTCAGATTCTTCACTTGATTGCTCGATCATCCTCCCCCACTGTTCTGTCTGTCCATGGTTCTAGTTCAAGCCTAATGTTGCACGAAGTTGACGCTGTGCACATTTTCTCGCATGCACTTCGCATCCTCTGAAACGATTTGGAAATTCGAGAGATGTCGATCACAGACTGGAAATTTGTGGAGTACATGAAGGGCAGGAGCATATGATGTTCTCAATCAAATTCATATACACATGATGAACAATACATACTAGCAGTAGTAGCAAGGTGTATATCGAAATCAGGGCATTCTAGTCAATCATCCAAAATTATGACACTGACTCGTCCATTTATCAAGTAAGGTAGAACGACCCAATGCCATTAGTCACCCAATTCCGACCTCTACTAGACTCTCTTGTTTGCATCAGTCACCCACCCATTACCATAATCTTACTAGCAACCCTTTAGGATCATGACAATGCACTTGGGGAGGAGGGGAGATGTCACCATGTGGTTGAGCATGAGTCTACCCATCAATTTAGTCCCCACAAACTTTGAAAAATTATATAAAATTAATTTCTTGTTGGAATGAATGTCTTTGTTCTACTTGCAAATGGCTTCTTTCAAACTTCTCAATTTGTGAGTTGGCAAATAGCTTCTCTAAGGTATTGAGATAGCAAATGTGGTTGGATTCTTTGGATGTCATACCTACTCGCAAACTAAAACTCTTCATAACTTTCATCTCATTAATTAAAATGGAGTGATTAAAAGCTTTCCATCTCGCTTTCCATGTATATATAAATTTAGAAAACCAATTTCAAATTTTTTTCCTAAAAAAATCAAGTTTTCTAATCTACCCAGACTACTCGGTCTAAAAAATAAAATAAAATATCATACAGTAACTTTTTAACCATGTAGTCAAAAATTATGAAAATTGTTAGGCCTTAAAGCTACTCCTCCGACACTAGTTCTTCCCTAAAATTTCAACTTATTGCTAAATAGAAGTAGGAAGAAGTAAAAAAGGAAACTATAGAAATAGTAACAAGGCCAAATGAATAGTACTTCCACAAATCAATGAAGCACAACTCATATTGGAAACTTAAGGTGGAAAGTGGTTTAGGAATTACTCCATTTGAGTTCCCTATCCATCATCCCATTTGGGGAATTTGGACTCTGCCTCCCTAAATTTTTAGGAATAGAAAATGTTGGTGGAGGAGTTTTCTTTCCTATCAAGATGAAAATCATTTGGATAGGGATAAGGAAGCCATTGGTGGGGATGCTCTAAGCATGAAACTCACATTTGCTACCACTATTTGGAATGTAGAGGAATAAAGACACCAAAATGTGAGTGAAGACACGTGTGAGCTAGGTAAGCATTGATAGAATTGACTAACCGCTTTAACTCAAAAGATCACACTGAATTTTTTTATCCATCTTGTGTTCCAAATTTTTTTTGAGTTTCATTGGCTATTTTCCTTCAATTCCCGAATTGATTTGGTTTTTCAAGGATGGAGTCTGTTTATTTTCTCTATTTTCTACATGAAATAGAAATTTTATAGATTTTTTACCATTTTTTTGTTGATGTTTTGAAATTGCAAACATGTTTTTTCCCAATTCCACCGGCTAGCTTTGAACTAGTCGTTGGTTTTTCCCGAACATTGCTCCCAACCAATGTTTTTCAATATTTTTTTTAGTTTTACCAACTATTTTCCTTCAATTCCCATATTGAACCGATTCTTCAAGTACAAAATCCAATTATTTTCTCTATTTCTTATTGTGAATAAAAATTTCATGTTTTTTTTCCCTGGATTTTTATATGATGTTTTCAAATTGCAAACGAGTTTTTTCCAATTCCACCAGCTAACTTTGAACTGGGTTTTCCAAACACTGCAGCCCATATCCAAATTGAATCTGAGGTTCCGTCAGGTCTTTCTTTATTGAATTGCAGACCAACACATGTAATGCTCCTCGCTGATTCTGACTGCTTTTTTTGGGGGGGGGGCGGGGCGCGGTTTTTTGAACAAATGGGAAACACTGATTCTGATTTTGATGCTCTCAAATTCGAACCTTTCTGAAGTCTATGACGTTATTAATAGCATGGTTCATTTTTAAACCATGAATTCTTTGGTCCATCCTTGAAAGGGTTCCAAATTCTCGTGAGAAAGAAGAAGGGAAGGAGCAGTGCCTTGGAGTCGAAGGCTTCGGAGTACCTCAGGAAATGCTTTCCTTAGTTGGATTTTTGAATCGAGTTTTTTCTGAGAAAGACGAGAGGAAGGAGAGGTACATTGAGTATTTAGAGATTGAGGGAATTCCGAAGTAACACTTGACTTGAATGAACAGTGTAGCTGAAACGGGTGTTTCTTAGCTTCACTTGCTTGCAAAGTAATCTAGGTTTTGAATGTACAAATGCCTGATGGACTATCTATCACGTGGTACGTTTATTCTCCAGCAGAGCGAAAGGGAGAGCGAAGTTTTGCTGAAACCTGGCGCCAGACAATTTTCTTGTGATTGTGTGGATTGTGCGCACATTGGGAGCTCGGAGGAAGCCAATCGGTGTGCGTTTTGGTAAACTGAAGATCTTCGAGTGGAGTTGAAGAAACGCAACAGGTGAGATGGCCGACTCTCAGCAGGGAACTCGGGTTTTCAGCAGGGAACTATGTGGCTTCTCATTTAGGTGCCTTGGTGTCATTTTTGAGTCTCCCAAGATTCATCATATATATTCTACTAAGGAAAAAAAAGTTAGAGAATATGAAGAACTATTGCCAGATGGCTCTCGAGTTGCTCTCTCTATATAGACTGCAACATTCGAAGAGGAGCATAGAGAACATGCAAGTGAAGCATAAAAATACAATGGAATCTATCTTGTATAATTCTATTGGAAAATTGGCATAGTTGATGAAAATTAAAAATATAGAAGAATACAACAATGAAGTATTCAAAGATACATTGACAATGAGGGACTTCATGAGGAAGTTGGGTGAACTCACTCAACTTGATTTGAAGATGCGACTAACATGTGGATAGGTGGTGAATTTGCTCATGGGTAAACCATGATGATGAAGCCCCCCAAAGTAGTTTCCCACACCAATGTTTTGTAATAGGACATGATGTTACTATGTTAGCATGAATGATGTAGGCCACGTTGCATGCCTCCAAATTTTGAAGAATAATGTAAATATTTTAACTACTTTTTATATGATGTGCCATTTTAGAAAAAAATATTGACTATTCTAAATGCAAGGTGCCAAGGTTCATGTATTGAATTTCAAATTTTAATTCTCTTGTGCAAATATTTTATAACTTTTGTCAAACAATTTATTCTAGTTTGTTTGCTTTTAAACTACTATGTGAGAAAGTTCACCAAAATGAAGTTGAATTTTAACCCCTAAAGGACCAAGAGTCCTCTTGGGGGATTCTAAATAATTCAAGTAGGTACCTAAAATCTCAATTTTCATCATGGTTTTTTGAAGATAGAAGAATATTGACATCATCTTTGAGGGAATATAATTTTTCTTCAATTGGTGCCTAAAAGCAAAAGTTATCCTCCCTAAGTTAAAAATAAAGGTCAACAAGCAACACAAAAATTACAAAAATTCAAAATTAAATTTTAAATTTTGTTTTCCTCAAGTACTATATTTTTGTCTACATGTCAAGCTTTGATTCATTCTATTTGGACTAGTGATGAGAAAATTATGGAAATTCTTGTTTTTCAACAATCTAAGCATCTTCTTGAAAAATAACTTACGGGATTCATTTTTTAATGCAGTTTTAAATTTTTTCTAAGAAATTGTTTGAAAAGGTTAGGTTTGATTGCTAGAATAATCTCACCATTGGGATTATTGTGTTTCAATTCCATCTTAGAGCTTTTAATTTTTTAATTTTTTGTTCAATCTTGAACCTAGTTCTACATAATAATTTCTTAAAGAATGAAAATCAAGTGTGTTTTTCTTAGAATTTTTTTTCCTAGACTTTCAATTCAATTCTTAAACATAACTTTTTTTTTAAATTCAAATTTTGTACTACAAAACATTTCCACAAATGGCTGTATAAGTCCTCTGAAATTGCAAGTCAAGGTTCAAAAAAATTGTTTTTCCAACTTTGAATGCTAATATCTTCCAATATGTATGGTCAAAATTCATGAAATTTTTACTACATGATCTTAAACAAGTGAACTACAAGATCTTATCGTTAGACTCTAAATTTTATATTATTTTTTTCTTGGATGAATGCAAGAGAAGTGGAAATTTTGAATCACAATACAAGTACCTTATAAGAGGTTGTCCATCCACGTTAGTTCCACATGTGCCCTCTAATGTGCTACACAAATGCCACATGGCATCTAGGTGGCTTAGATAAATGGGAGTAACTTTCTAGAAAGACAAAGATAAATTTGACTTTATTAGACATTGCAAGGGGTTTACTAAACAATCTATAATGTTGTGTTTGTCATATCATCGACAAATTTGGGAAGACAACCTTGGCACTAAGTGGGGTTTACATTTTTGTTGTGTTGATTAGTAGTAGGGGAGTGAAGAGTGGCAACATTTTTTTTTGAAGATCGATGGTATTGGAGGAAGTTCAATTTCCTTTTAAAAATAATTGACATGGTGGGGGTTGAGGGGGGTTGAGGGGTGCAAGGTTGTAGGCAAGGGTGTGTTGATGTTAGTTTTAAGGCTCTTTTCTTGAGATCGAGTAACAAATACCTTGCCCTAGGGTCAAATTTATTAAAAAAAAACTATTCAAATTATAATTAAATATGCCATCTAATGAAATTTTCAGAAATTATTATGTAGCATAATTGAATATAGTGTAGAAAATAGAAATAGAAATAATCTTAATCCTGAAAAATCTACAAAATCAAAGCTATGAATATCAATAAAGATATGAATATTGCTAAAGGTCATGAAATATTCTAAATCCTATAAAAATAAACTTTTAGAAATTTAAATTGACTTAACAAATGGAAATTCAACAATAAAATAAATGATTTTCTAAAGGGCTAATGAATTTGACCCCAATATATTGTATTCATTTATTGAAGTCATAAACCTCTATAGTAGAACCTCTCTAAAGTAATACTTTCTAAATTCATAACCTCTCTAAGATAATATTATTTGCCTAGTCCTTTCTTGGGTTGCATACAAACGTCATTAATGCAATGACCCTCCTTAACTCCTAAATGCCTGAACTATGTTTTTTTGGCAACATAGCAATTTTGGGTAGCTCACTATGAATGGAGTTTGTTTTTTCTTTGAAATTTTCACACAACATGTGCTCGAGGAGTAGTTTTAAGGCTCAACAATTTTCATAAATTTTGACTACATAGTTAAAAAGTTATTGTATGATATGTAGTTTTCATTGTTTGGCGGGTAATTTGAGCAACAAAAAAAACTTCTTTAAAAATCACTTTTCTAAGAAAAATAAATAAAAATATGAGGTGTAGATTGTTTATTATAACATTACAACCATTGGGGATTGGCATTTCCAATTCTATAAATAAATTGTTAGCAATGAATCATTATCTACTTCTTTCTACTTATTATTGTTTTCCTATATGTTGTACAATTCCAAATGATCTGAAAATTTTCAAGTATGTAGCCAACTTGCTTTGAAGATGGAATCCAAAGAGTCACCACTATTTTTGGACATTTTCTCATACAAATGAGATCTTGTGAAGTGTAGCTGCCCAATTTTTTGCAAGGCCAAAAAAATGTTTTATTCACTTCAAATGCTAATATCTTGCAAACTACATAGTGGAAATTTTTGAAATTCTTTTTAACATCTTCTCAAACTAGCATACTAGGGTGCAAGTATGCTATGCCTAAGCAATTTTGGCAAAACTGAATTGTACTTTTCTATACTTAAAATACAAAATTATACTTTTTGTACTTGGATTTAGGGTTGATGTTTGTGACTTCTAAGTGATTGTGAGGGAGGAATAAAGTGTTGGAGATCAACCAATAAGTATATTAGAGGCTAACAGAAAGTGCCATTGAGATCCAAAGCCGGGCATTTATGAAATATTCATACTTAAAAATTGAAAATTGTACTAAAACTACTTTTTGAACCTAAAAGCGCCACAAAGTAGTTGTCAGAAAATTAACTGTTTTCTTAATTCAACTTAAAGCAAATCTAAAACTAACTATTGCCATTATGAATTTTGGATCCGATTCCAAAAAGCTGGATTTTTCCACGAGATATCCACTACAAAAGAAAACTCATTGATTCCTAAGATTTTTGTCAAATATGAGCTGCTAACATTAAATTGAGAGAAGATTCCAAGACATTGCCCTTCTTTATCTTCTTTACCAAAAAAAGTTAAGTACTTTTCACTTTATATGACGAAGATATTTGTACTTTTATGTGAATTTGTGCCTTGTGACATAAAAAGTGATGGTTCAAAAAGTACAAATCTCTCATTCTCAACTTAGTTATTCAAGAAACCAATGATGCCTATAGATTCTTCACTTGTATATTGTTTAGAAAACCAAAAAAAATATGGAGAAAAAAGCTTCTAAGTTCAAGCAATAACAAGTTCAAAATCATTATGTCCTAAAAAACTGCTTTGTAACTCAAAAAAGTACAGGGTCTAGCATACTTATACCCACTACAAGATCCTATGATTACATGTACCTAAAAAAGAGTTTTTTTCTAAAATTTGGTACTTACCCTAAAAATGGTAGTTTGGGAGTTTTATTGGTAAAAACATAGTCCAAATCATTTAGGGGTTAATGTAATAACCTCTCCACTATAATATAGTTAATTGAGTCTCAAACCTATTACTTTAGAGAGGTTCTATTATATTAGATTATAATTTGGAAAGAGTTTGGAAACTCTCTCTTTGTAAAATCTCAAGAGGACTAAGTGTTGCATTGGAAAGTGTATAAAATATTGTAACCTTCAGCAATGCCTCTGATTGACAAGAATTTTGTTTAATAGAGGTTTATGATTGACAATGAGTATTGTTATATGAATTTCAGATGACTAAGGCCCAATTTATACTAGTCTTGGAACTGGATGGAAAGCTACTTAGATTTGCTTGACTTTGGGCCTTCAATCCAGCTCTAGTTTAACTCTCATGGGCTCAAGATCCTAGACTCACATGATAGCAACCTTAAGGTAGGAGGCTCAGAAATGGTGCACCTAAGGGCTGGTCTGCCTTTTTCGTGTATTTCTTTGGACGGGAATATTTTTAGCTCATTTTTCAGACAAAGAGAAATTGATGAGGAATCTACCTCAAGTGGTTTCATATTTTTCCAGAGATTTTTGAATTACTTATGAATTTTCAAACGAGTTGGGTCATAGGTCCCTATTTGTGACCCTAGATCTTTCATGAATGGTTCACTTGCAATTCTAAATAAAAATGGAGAAAACACAGAGAATGATTGGCTCTTCCAATTAATAATGTTTT
The DNA here is from genome assembly GCA_947034895.1 of Rhytidiadelphus loreus. Taxonomy (NCBI): domain Eukaryota; kingdom Viridiplantae; phylum Streptophyta; class Bryopsida; order Hypnales; family Hylocomiaceae; genus Rhytidiadelphus; species Rhytidiadelphus loreus. Next base: position 45,056,475 of record OX344761.1, on the reverse strand, counting down.
CTTCCTTGGTTCATTCAATGAATGTACTGGTCAATTTCAGAACTTTAGATGCACCATTTCACAACCATTTATAGGAGCCATTCTTAATGCCCGCACTATTTCACAGCCTCCTACCTTAGTAGTGAGTCTCACTTTTAGGGCCCAATTTCCAATCATGTATTCTTGTAATTTTTTTAATGCTCAATTTCAAAATGTATACAACATGCATCTTTTCCTATTTCTTCCTATTTTTTCTATTTCAAAAATAAAACAGAGTTTTTTCTTACTTTTGGGGACCCTTTCCCATTTTCTTCGTATTATTCCTACTTTTTTTTCTTTTTTCAAAAATGATACATTTAACTACTTCTAGACTATTCAATAGAATTTGGACAAAACATCAAGAAATCTTCAAATAATATTATCTAGAGATCTCCGGATGTTTGTATAGATCCCTCGATGTTTTGTATTGATCTTTTGATGTTTTGCATAGATTTCCCAATGTCTTGCGTTATCTCTTGAAAACCATTTTTTTTGTCCCAATGAGCATTATTAATTCTAGACTTTCAAAAGTCTAGAAGTAGTTAAATGTGTCATAAAAGCATTTTTAAATGCAATTTGACTTCACTTATTATTTTATATTTTTATATTTTTTGTTTAATCAACACACATTGAGTCTCATTTCCTATTGCCACTTAAAATTTTTGCAAATTAAAAATGATACTATAGACCCTCATATGCAACCAAATAGAACTTGGAAAATCACAAATGCAACATGTAAAATTTCAAAGAAGTTCCTCAATTAATTACTCAGCACCATTGTCTACATCTATCCAACCTCTAATGCCTCTATCATTGCACCCAAAATTGTGCAACATGTGAATATGCACCATAGTAAAATAAATGATCCAAATACAAGAGATTGACTCAAACTAGGAATAAATCCATCTTAGAATCCCTACAAATTGTTATATCCTAGGAAAAGTTTAACATTACAAATTGAAGATTTGGTTATTGGCATATACGTAATAACCTACCAACATTCAACTTAAAATTCAAACACTACAAAAACTAATCAAATGAAGAAGTAAAATCTACTTTTTTGAATCAACTAAAGAGCTAAATTAACTATAAAAATAAATTCAAGAGCTAAATCAATTGTAAAAACAATTGAATAGCTAAATTAATTGATTGAAAAAATCAATTGAACAGCTAAATTAAGTATAAAAACTCATCAATTGATGAGATAAATTGACTAAGGAGCTAAAAACCTACTCTCTTGAATCTAAATGTTCTACAATTTAGGTGGATATCACTACTTTTTGCTATAATTGTGCCTAATTACTATTATTAGATTTTTCAAAATTTAAACTTTTCTTGTTGGCAAGTGAAATAAGGTTCCAATGCACCAAAGAATGTGACATTTGGATACCATATGCAATAGTTATGAAGGGGCAAAGTTTCAAATAACAACTTGTGTCAATTGATGCTAGAGATGTGAGAAGCCCAATTGGATCCAAGATGGGATTTTAGGACACCCAAACTTTGTCCCAATTTCATCCTATGCGCCTAAAGGTTTGGCACCAAAACTATGCCATCTAAGGTACCACTTAGAATGAGTTGTAGTTCCGGCCTAACCATAGTTTAACTTTCTTGGGTTAGTTTTCCAACTTTAATTATAATTATAGCCACCACATAAGGGAAGTCAACTTTGCACTGAACAACAGAAGTCACCCAGAAGGCTCCAATAGTGAGCTTAGAAAAATTATGTCTTCTCTAGTTAGAGTCTACAAAAATGTCTTTATAGGGAATATTCAATCACTTGAAATATTACTGCGCCACAAGGCCAAGCTAGGCAAAATGGAGTCTAGACTGAGATACTTCTATAGAATAGTTTGACTTATGAGTATGTAGGAATGAAAAGAAAGTGCCAAGGGATGGTGACAAAGGCACTTGACTTGCTCATATGCATGTAAATGATCGAGCCTTCGTGAACATCATCCTTAATCCCAAAGGACCATTGTCTCTTCTAGGGACAAATGGGATTTTGGGCAAGTACCTACGGGCTGAAATTTTACCCTAATTTTTAAAAACTTTTTTTGAAGATAGAAAAGCTGATAAGCTTCAACTCCTTCAAGGGAATATAATTTTTTTCAATCGGCGCCTGGGAACAAAAGTTATGTCCAAATAAGCTCAAAACAAGGGATGAGGGGCAACAAAAAGGAATTTCAAAATTAAAATTCTTTTTTTTGAATTTTATTTTCCTTATAGATTATATTTTTTTCTACATGAAAAGCTTTGATTCATTCCATTTGGATTTGTTGTGAGAAAATTATGAACAATCTTGTTTTTCGAGCAATTAGAGCATCTTCTTGAAAAAAATAACAATAGGATTCAATTCTAAATGCAATTTTTGCAATTTAAAAAAAAAGTTTCACAAGGTTTAGTTTTTTTGCTAGAACAATCTTACCATTGGGATTAGTTCATTTCAATTCCTTCTAAATGATATTTAGATTTTAGATTTTCCTTCTATTTCATACCTACTTCTATTTAACAATTTTTTTAAGAATGAAAATTAAGTTCTTTTGAATTTCTTTTTTTTTCCTAGACCCTCAACTCAATTCTTCACTATAAAGAATTAAAGCTCAAAACTCTGTAGTGCAAAAAATTTAAATTTAAAATGTTCAAAGTCACAAAATCTAATCCCGCAATATGCTGAAAAACTTGTTTTTTTTCACTTGAAACACAGATATCTTGCAATCTATGTGGCCAAAATTTCTGAAATTTTTTCCACACATTCTCATACTAATTAGGTGTAAGATCCTACAATTAGATGTGGAAGGAAAAAAATTCAACTTTTTAACTTTTTGCCATAGAAATGGCAGTTTTGAGTGTTTTTGGCTGAAAAAAGTCCTTGGTCCTTTCTAGGTTAAACACCAAATCTAGTTGAAGTATATGAAACAGAAAAGGTTGTAGTTCTAGCACTGCTTGCAATGCCCTAATTCTCTACCCATGCATTGATGTATACAATGGACTAGATAATGCTTGAGGCTTGAGAGCGTAATAGGATAGAATGCCAAGTCTAATAGGTCATCACAAATGTCCATAGTTGTACTTTTCACAAATCTAAAGGTGTAGAAAGAGGGTTTACGCTATGATTTATAACACTTTAATTTCTCACTATCCAATGGAATGGTGACAAATGTGCCTTGAAAAGCGTACTTGGCATTATAGAAACTGATGTAAGCGCTGCTCTTGGAATGCATCGGAACGGGGTCGAAGGACCACCGACACAGTCACGTGAGGTGGGTAAGCCCTGAAATTATTCTCCATTCCATTAATCGATCGATTGACATCGAAATTGGTCAGTCTAACTGAACATCAAAAGATCTCGCCTACCTTTCTGATTGCAGACTTAAGTAAAGAAACCCCTGCAGGACCTCGAAATCATTCCAAATTGGCGCTCATGTTCAGGTCACATATTCTAGCTTCAACTTAACCCTTAAACGTCCTCCTCGACGTTTGGCGTCCTATGGATGACAAGGGAATCCTTGTAGTAGGACACAAGTGTAACTATTCATCTTTGGAATTTTGTTGTGAAAAGGGGAGATCTTCTACACTAGTTTGACTTCGAGTGAGTGCTTTTACTATTTCTAAAACTCATGATTCACACGGTAATGAAAAGGGATGATTTCCAAGGTCACCCCTTCGTCGTTTAAGGGTCAAATTACGTGAGAAAGAACTTACAGCGGAAGGAGCAGTACCTAGCTTGGGTTACAAGGCTAGATTTTTTGTAGTGGAATTCGGACTAAGGGACACATGGTTTTGATACATGACATTACTGTTCGTAGTAAGCTTCTCTCACGTTGATCGATGGAGTGCCGTGGGTGGGAGTACGTGCAGCTGATCGAGACAGGTGGCCGATCAAACAACACCTAAAAGTCTGCAACATGTGCCGCTTGCTTATGACGTGCCGTTGACTCGATCTGGACTTTTGCAATCTACAGTAACTAGACTTCGAAAGTATAAATAGCTGATCGATGCACTCTTTGATGATTGGTAACTACACAGATTCTCCGAGCTAGAGAGTGATCGAAACGGAGCGAGCCAGAAATTTTGCTGATCAAGAGCTGGCGCCAGACATTTTTAAATTCTTGTTGTAGTGAGGATTGTTTCAACGTTCGGAGCTCGGAGGAAGCCATTCAATCGGTGTGTGTGTGTTTTGGTGTATTCGATCAGGAGCTGTGTGTGGAGTTGAAGAAACTCAATTACAGGTGAGCTAGATGGCTGACTCTCAACAGGGATTTGAGGTTTGCATATTGTTTTCTGTGAGGAATTCTTGATGAATTTTAGCGAAGGGGGAAGGTGTGACTGCGGAGAAGGAATTAGCCCTGATGGATACCGAGCGAGGATACCAAATTTTGGCATTCAAAACGATTTCTTTTGCTTTCCAGAGAAACTAATAAAATCAAGCTTCCTAAAGTGTCATTTCTACTCTACTTGAAATTCCTTAAAATTCCTCAAAATATGCATTTTAGTGAAGTTTGAAGTTGAGGATCTAGAACCATGTTTCTAAATATATGGAGTGACATGAAAATTTCTTTATACCATAACATTTTGCACAATAATTCACTTCTACTTTAAAAAATGTAGATGTTTTTGAACATGATTTGTGTTTGATATGCATTTTCTTTATTTTTCTCTTCTCAAATTCATGATAATTAGAATTTTCACAAAAAAATTCGAACATTTTATGAAAAATATTAGACACATGATTTCATCTATGAAAAAACAAAAACAAAAAATTTCACCCACAAATAGCAAAGAAATGCAGGATACAGAGCAAGGGACTTTCAAGTTTGCCTATACCTTCGGTAGAGTCGTTGAGCTGCTTCTGTTTTTTCTAATGGACATTGAGTAAATTAGTGAACCCTGCTTGCACTCTCGAGTCTCAATTGCTCTCAAGGTTCAGGGTTGCTTTTGGCGCCGGAACCTTGTCCAGAGGGCGTTCGTTCCCTTGTGAATTGGGTGACATCTCTTTTTGGTTGGACAATCAGGATTATCCAGATCCTACAGTTGGATTTGACAGACGAATTTCCAAACATGGATTGTGGATATCCAAATTGAATCTGAGGTTCCGTCGGGTCTTTCTTTATTGAATTTCAGACCCAACATATGTAATGCTCCTCGCTGATTCTGATTGTGATTTTTTTTTTGGGGGGGGGCGGTTTTTTTAACAAATGGGAAACACTGATTCTGATTTTGATGCTCTCAAATTCGAACCTTTCTGAAGTATATGACGTTATTAATAGTATTGTTCATTTTTAAACCATGAATTCTTTGGTCCATCCTTGAAAGGGTTCCAAATTCTCGTGAGAAAGAAGAAGGGAAGGAGCAGTGCCTTGGAGTCGAAGGCTTCGGAGTACCTCAGGAAATGCTTTCCTTAGTTGGATTTTTGAATCGAGTTTTTTCTGAGAAAGACGAGAGGAAGGAGAGGTACATTGAGTATTTAGAGATTGAGGGAATTCCGAAGTAACACTTGACTTGAATGAACAGTGTAGCTGAAACGGGTGTTTCTTAGCTTCACTTGCTAGCAAGCTAATCTAGGCTTTGAATGTACAAATGCCTGATGGACTATCACATGGTACGTTTATTGTCCAACAGAGCGAAAGGGAGAGCGAAGTTTTGCTGAAACCTGGCGCCAGACAATTTGCTTGTGATCGTGTGGATTGTCCGCACATTGGGAGCTCGGAGGAAGCCAATCGGTGTGCGTTTTGGTGAACCGAAGATCTTCGAGTGGAGTTGAAGAAACGCAACAGGTGAGATGGCCGACTCTCAGCAATGAACTCGGGTTTTCATCGTGTTTTCTGTGAGCATTCTTCATGAGATTCTGTGGGGGAAAGATGTGTGTGGAGAGAAATTAGAGTCGCTGAGCTGCTTCGTTTGTTTTTATGGGTATGGAGTACCCCCAATGGCATGCTGCCTGTATGCACAATTGCTAAGGTTTTAGAATTGCTCTTGTGACGGGTAACGAAGAACCAAGACCATAAGGGTTGGACAAATAGGATTTTCCGGATCCTACAGTTGGTTTGGCACATTAGGTACCAAAAATGAATGGTCGAAGGATCTCATTTTGTTAGAGTCAAGAATGTCATTAGCATTATGTTCAGTGATGGCAATGGAGGCCATGATCATCAAAAATAAAGTCCTACTTGGCAATTTGAACTTACTCAATCTCACAATATTTCTGAGAGTCATACTCCTGGATTGCCATTACCTAGCCCAGTTCAAATAACGATGTGAAAACCATGTGGACTCACCGTCACTACAGTCTCAATCGAATTTTCTGTTTCCCATGGAATTCAAGTCGCTGAAAAACGCAATACAAGCTAATTGTACGTAGATCCCCGTTTACAAGTATACTTTACCATTTCCTAAAGGCTCTCAAACCTCCCAAATCTCTTCCAATTCCTCCCAATTTCTTAGTAATTCCTCCCAATTCAAGACTCCCAAGTACTCCTCGCAATCCCTCCCACGTACTCCCAATTTCTCACACAATTGTTCCCAATTCCTTACAAATTCTCCCAATTTCTCCGAATCCCTCCCAACTTTCTTCCCATTCCTCCCAAATTCCTCCCCAGTTCTCACAAGTTTTGTTTTGTGATGAATTGCAGGTTCTTTACCAAATCCAACACAACTTTCAAATCATCCAAACTCGATTGCCTTGCATACCCCCGCCATGGCTTCCGATCACGGCCTTCCCCCCACCCACCGCGCCCTTGTGCTTTCCTCCACGAGCTCGCCTCCTTCAGTGCAGACGCTCCCCACGCCCCTCCCCACCCCAGGAAGCGCCATCGTTCGCATCTTAGCCGCGGGCGTGATCCCCTACATGCGCGATATTTACGACGGCACCCGCAAGTACGCCTTCCCGACGCCGCTGGTGATCGGCAGCAGCGCCATTGGGCGAGTGGCCGCGGTGGGAGCCGATGCGACGAAGCTGACGCCAGGGCAGCTGGTGCTGGTGGACTCGACGATTCGGAGCAGAGATGATCCCACGGGGGCGATTTCCTTGGCTGGAGTACACGAGGGGTTCACGACGGGGAGTAGGAAGCTCATGCACGGGGAGTGGAGGGACGCCACGTTCGCGGAGTATGCTAAGGTGGGTTGTTGGATTTTGAAATTTGAAGTTTTGGGGGGTTTAGGGCCACTTTCTATTAGGGCCCAGTCCCAAGTTGATCTAATTTGCAAACATAGGGTCAACTCAAATCAAGTCCAAGTAGAAAAATTGGATCAAGGACTTGAATCACCCAATTCTTAGTACTTGGGTTCAATTTTTGGGTGTCAAATCATATAATAATCATGTGATATGAAAAAGAACTGGATCAACTTTCAATATAAAGTCTTAGGGCCCAATTGAAGGTTTAATTTAAGCACTCTTAATGGTTGATTTTAGGGGGGTAAAACTAGACCAACAATTGGCCTAAATAGTTTAGATTGTCTTTAGTTTTGGAGGTTTACTATCCTACTTAGTGGTTATGGTTTATGATTAGTATCACTTCAAAAATATTTTTTTGTGAAAAATAGTATAATCTTTATTTACTTCAACTTGTACTAATAGGATTGAAAAATTTGATGCATAGAAAGAATATGGATTTTAATCTTGAATTGTGCTTCCTGTTGTAGATGTCAAACTTTTTAGTTTCCTTGTATAAGGATGATTAGCATTCTTACACACATTATGTAAGCTAGGGTGTCATCACTTTCTCTTCTTATTTTCAAACATATTTCCAATGAAAGATTCAACATTCCATTCATATTCTACATGTTTTGTCCACATTCATAGACCTAAATAGTTTCATCATTGATATAATTAAGGTTGTACCTAATTTTTGTTTTTGAAAATTTTAAAATAAAATCAGGTTCCCCTCGAGAATTGCTTTGTGTTGGACGAGAAGCGGTTGTTAGGCCCTATTGAAGAGGGTGGGCTAGGGTACCAACTTGAGAGCTTGTGGTACATTGCCCCACTTTTGGTGCCTTATGGGGGACTACGAGACATCAATCTTCTAGCTGGGGAGACTGTCATCATTGCCCCTGCGACTGGGTCATTTGGTGGTGCTGCAGTGTATGTGGCACTTGCCATGGGAGCTCGGGTAATTGCCATGGGCCGCAATGTGGATGCATTGCGGAAAATCACTACCTTAAGTGATCGAGTGGAGGGGGTGCCCATCACCGGCGATGTGCAGGTAGGCAACTAAACTAAATGAAAAACACCCATGGTCTAAAAATGTTGAATTTGTGCTAATGATATCCTTCAAATTGTCATGTTGATATTAACATTGTTGCCTTGAAACTAACACAAATTTTCAACACACAAACCATTTAAAAGGATCAATGCTTCTAAAGAAATCTTTAAAATAGATGAATGAAAAATCAATGTTTCAATTTACATAGTCAACTAATTGCATGGTTATTCGCTGGGGGATGTTGTGTAGGTTGACTTAAAAGCCCTCCAACGCTTTGGCTCAATTGATGCGTTTTTTGAAATCAGTCCTCCTATGGCTGCCAAATCCAACTACATTGAAACTGCGATCCTTGCTCTCCGCCCTGAGGGACGTGTGAGCTTGATGGGTGGGATCCAAGAGAAGGTGCCCCTCCCCATCTCCGCCATCATGCACCGCAACTTATTGCTCAAAGGGACGTGGATGTACAAACGAGAGGTGATCCCAGGCCTCATCAAGATGGTGGAGGTTGGGGTGCTAAAGTTGGGTGAGAGTGTTGGTGCACGAGTTGTAGGGAAGTTTGGGTTGGAAGAGTGGGACGATGCATTTACAATGGCCTCAGAGAATAGTGGTATGGGGTTGTCAACGATTATTGTGCCATGAAGGAGGTCTAGCTCATCTTTTATATTAAGTATGCAATCAATGTTACAACCTTTGTCACAATTCCTGTTACAAAATCCATCATGCTTTTGTCTTGGAGAGATATCATCCAATTATTTTATCTAAAGTTCATGATGAAAATCTAGAGTACAACAAGCATTCTTATGATTTGTCATGCACACATTTCCCTTATATCTTGATTTTGATTATGGGCACCATCTAGTATTACTATGTGATGGGTATCATTTCATTACTTCAAGATTGATTTTCACCTTTTCCAATTAGCATTATAACAGTTTTTGAATGGTTTTCCATCACAGTGTAGTCTCTTTCGTGTGCATGATGAATTTTTTTTCCTCTCTTACAAATTCTCCATTTGATTGTTCCACCATCTTCTCTAGGTTTTTTTCCATCAATTCCTATGATTCTTAAGTCTTCTATTTCCCACAAATTTAGATAGTTTAGAATCCATGGACAATTAATCCTCTTAGGCAATTTGTAAAAGTTGAACTCTCAAGATGGTTTGCAAATTCAAGAGATGTCACATAAGGTGGAAGCATCCAAAACCATCAATATAAGCAATCAACATAGTTGAAGACACCTTTTCCTTTAAAATGATATTTTTGTAGTATCAGCAAGTGAAAATCATGAATATTAAAAAAAAAATAGATTTTTCGGATGTGGTATGTAATTTTTATGATTTTTCAAAGTGTCGGCTCCCTAGACCACTAAAATTGTCACATAGGTGGACCGTAAACTCAAATCTGCAAAAATCAATAGTTAACAAATGAGAGTTAAGTATGTGTTTTTCAAATGGATCAACAAATCAAAGGTAAGCATTTGAAGGATACATTAACTAAAGTCTAAGGACACATTAAAAGGCGGTCTAGGATACAAGAATAGGTACAAGGATGCTTTTGGGTGCCTTCACCTTTAACATTAATTTGATATTGTCAATCAAAGTCAGAAGCTCTAGCTAGAACTATGAAAATACGGACTAAAAATGATTTGCAATTATATAAGGTAAACTACCCCATTCCAGAAACAAATGGGAGCAAGTCAATTGTGGGCTAAATTACGTTAGCTATGTACATTCAAGTTCTAAAATGTGCACCACTAACATAATTTAGCCCACAATGGGCTTGCTCCCATTTGGTTTGAAACGGGGAGTTACCTTAAAATACACAAAATTGAACAACACACACCAAGCATGCATACCTTTACTTGCAATATTACGAAAGGCAAAATATATTCAAATACCATAAATGTTTGTTGCACTTGTCATGATACATCAATACATTAATGATCCCCTAGTTGTCCAAACCCAATGGTTACTTAGTCAAAAACTAAATTGGAAAGTAACTGATAAAATTAACCTCTAGAATGCCGCGTTGGTCATCATAGAAATCATCCTTTTGGGTACCATGTGAATCATTTGCTTAAAAAAACACAAGAGCACTTATTGGAAGTCAAAATACTATGCAATATCTTACATAGAAAGATTCTCTGTCATCCTTCAAACACTTTTAGGCTAGCATGTCACTACAAGGTTAAGGTGGGTACACCCAAAATTGCCATTGTCACTCTATGTACATCTCCAAAATCAATATGTACATATGCATATTGATGAAATGATTATACAACGTCAACCAAAAAAAACTTTACAACTTTGCAACTTTTGCATATTATATTATGCAAATGTCACGTTCTTTGGCACGTTGAAACCTCCTCTCACTTGCCAACAAGAAAACTGATGAAAATTTGACCAGTGCAATAACAGTAGCTCGGCACAGTAGCAGAAAGTGGGCGTTTTTTTTGGGGGGTACCCACCTTAGAAGATGGGCCCCTGATTTTAGTCCTCCCTAAGCAGATATGGAGATGTTTTCTAGAAACTGGGGAATAGCATTATTGCAAAAGGGCAGCTTGATGCTGAATTTGAGGAGAATGCTGATGTGCAAACATGGCGGGGTGCCAAATGATTCTAGTCATGGAATTCTTCCTTAGTTTATGGATTGCAATCCTAGCTACTTAGGCCTTGTTGGGTTTTTTTAGGGTTAGGGTTTAGGCCTTGTTATCATGAGCAATCAATCCTCCCAACATTTCAATGAAATCTGAGCCATGAAATATCTAGATGTTACGTTGGACGTTATTATTGACAAAAAAACACAAGTTGTTTTATTGAATGTCCACTAAAATCCATCACAAAAAATGACGAAAACGTCACATAAAACATGGGATTTTTATAGTGATCAACACATTGATTGTCACAACTAATTCAACCTAATGTAGCCCAAATCTCATTACACATTGAAAAAAGTTTGTCTTGGGTTGATGCAAGACTTTGATGGATTATTCCTTAGGTGTTTGTGATGAATCTTTTACTTGTCATAGTGTGGTTTTCCTTAAGGTGGGTACCCCCAAACCCTCCAATTTTGCTACTATGCATATTTGCTATTATTAAACTCGTAAAACTTCTATATTCTCTTCTCGGCAAGTGAAAGGAGGTTCTAATGCACCAAAGAAATGCAGCATTTGGATACCATATGCAAAAGCTATCAAGGGTCAAAGTTTTTCTTGATAGATTTTCTACAATCGTTTCTTCCATATAGGTACGTATTGATTTTGGAGATGTACATACAGTGATGATGTCGGTTTTGCAATTTGGGGTGTCGCACCCACGTTTTAAGTACATCTGTTTTCAGGCCCCCAAAAGTGGAAGGTGGGCACAAGGCACTGTATGGAGCCCTGTAAGTTAGGCAGGGACTGACTGCAGTCAGTGCAGGGAGTGGGTCAAAAATGAGGTTGACCTGCAACTTGACCTTTAGTTAAGCATTTCAGGACTAGGGAGTAGGGACCAACAGATTAGATTCGTTCAGCTTATTGCAGGCCCCATGTGTTCTGTAGGCATAACATTCAGTACAGTACTGCAGTATAGCCTTCAGAGAGTCTGCCTTTCCCTCTCTCGAGGCCTCATCCACGAAAACATCCACGTGGGGAATTAAAGTAAGCTTCAGTACCGGGTACCAGGATCGTGGCAGTAGATTTAGGGTGTAAGCGTACACTTCTCTTTTTGCGACTAGCCAAACAAATCAACAAAGAAAAAAAAAGATGATATGCCAAAAAACTTGACAATTCTTTGAATAAAAAACCAATGCCATTTAATACTTTACCATCTTAAATAAATTTGATGGCCTAATGGAGGAATTGCTTCAATGACAATTGTGGGAATGAAGGTTGAAGATGTCATTTTTATATTGAAATTAATTGTTAACTATGAATCCTCAAAGGGTATGGGATAATTTGAAAATGAGAGCTTGACCACTCATTGTCAAAATGTCAAAATGATGTTTGATGTGGAACTTCAGATCTCATTTAGTCATAGTAGAATAACTTTTTTCAAAACTCATTGAACTAAACAAAGTTGTTAAATCAATATAAATTTCATCTCCAAAAATCCGTTTGAGATTTGAAGCCTCCTATCAAAAGTTATGGACAGAATTTAGAGAGGATGTTTGAAAATGTAAACCCTTACAACCCCTCTTTGAAATTTGTCCATAACTTTTGATTGGAGACTAGAAGTATCAAACTGATACTTGGGTATGTTCAAAATTTAACTTGATTTACCAACGTTGTTCAGTTCAAAGTGTTTTTAATGAAAGTTATCCTACTATGCCTAAACTAGGTCTGAAATTTCACTTCAAATACAATTCTTGCTTTAATAAGACTTAAATATGAGCTCCTACTCATTCTAATTTACATATCCCACATTGTTTGTTTTATTTCTTACCACCCCATGTGTAAGGTAGGACCACACATTCCTAACCAGAGCCCCATATCTATCGTATAGGATATAGTTATTTCCAACCAAGGTTGAAATTTCTATCTCATCATTTCTATCTCTACACCTCCAAATATATTTGATTTGCCTTGCACTACTCTAGATCATGTCCACAATTGCTTATTTGATTAGTTATGGGTGGCTCTTCTATATATAAAGATCTTGTCTTTACAATTCAAAATACAAATTATAAATTACTTGCAAAACAACAACTAACAATTCAAAAGTTAAAAGCATCGATTTTAAAGAACTAAATACTATTTTGTTTATAGTTTTATGTGAAAATACTTATTGTGCTTCTAACTCAATGTATAGTTGCCACCCAGGCAACAGATGGCCTTCATTCTTTGACAAATTTCAATGCATGTACTTTAGCTCTTGATGGTGTGAAATATTCCACACCATATCATGCAGTGGATGAAATGGTGTAGAATATTCCACACCATTCTATCGGGGGGAGGGCAATTGTTAATGTTATTGGTGAATGTTATGAAGTATTCTTGTCATAATATTATATACCATGGTAGAGATAGCTATTTCTCATAACATAAGCATTTCAGCATATAGGATATAGGAAATATGTTGAGAAATTTTGTTTAATGTGTGCAAACATAAGGATGAAGAAGAATGCCATAAAAAGATTTTTTTCCTCCGAAATGAATATTTTATTCAATATAAATGTTAAATTTTAAATTTTATTCAATATAAATGTGGATAAATAGTATTGAATTTTTTTGGATCTTTTCTTAGAAGTGAGAAAAATCGTTGAATTTTGGGATTTGTAGGAATCATATGCACAATTTATTAAGTTTTTATTAATAAAATTAATAATTTTGTGTATTGGATTACTTAATGTAAGTTACATCCAAAAGTGATATTGAAATAAAATTATTTGATATTCCAAATGCTTGTTTTTGAGGATTCTAGGTGCTTGGGACAAAATTTACTTTTTCAACTAAAAAAATTAAAAATTGTCTCATTAAAAATTCTTAAAATTCCTTGATTGTGATGAATTTTTTTTTCTTGATACATTACAAGTGTAGGCAACTAAAACCATATTTTGTAAAATCATACTTTATTATATTAAAAAGTTGAAGTTGTTTGACACAATGCAATGGACTAACATTGTAGTTGAGACAACTTTTGGGGGTACGCAAAGCAAACCATTACTTGAGAAGGTACAAATAAAGGATCTTTTTCAATGAACAATGCATCTAAGTGTTGTCAATAATAGGTCACCCTATAAAGCCATCATAGGGGGGCTATCATAAATAGGAACCTCTAATTTAGTGTAGCCTAGTGCAATTGGCCTAGTTTTCATCATGATTTCATCATGCTTCTTTCAAAAAGATCCAAATTTTTTTAAATAATTTAGGATAATTTAAGATCCAAAAATTACTCAAAAATTTATAACTTTCACACCATATGTTCAAAAGCTATAGTAAAAGTTTGTTCATCCTTCTCTACAGACTAAGAGCTTTCTACCGATACCAAGAATGCAACCAAGAAATACATACTCCAAGAGATCCATCATCTAGAATAACACTTTTTGTCCAAACACCACAAAAAAAAGCTCGTGCATCCCTCTTCATAGAAAGCTTCACCTAACTATACGATGAATGCAATTCAAGGATGCATAGTTCCGGAGATCTCACCTTAACAAACAAATAAAACAAACAATCTAATTTAATGTATAAATACTCATATAAATGCAACTTAGAGCTCAAGCAAACAAACATGCCATTCTTGAAGAGTCCATTTTGCTTGCAAGATTTCAACTTTAGAAGGTTCTTGCTACTTTCATCCCTAATTTGTATTAACCCCCAAAGAACAAGCCAATATCCACGTATTCAAGTTTTGTAGTGCTTTCTTAGTTTGTTGCCACTATGCAACTAGATATTCATGAATGAAATTTTTTAGATTTATTTCTTAGATATGAAATCCCATGTCTTCTATAAATTCTAAAGATTTCACATTTTTTCAAGAAAATTTGAAATTCCCATGAATTTTTTAAGAAAAAAGTGACAAAAATTGATATCAAATACAAAATATGCTAAGAGAATTTGAAATTCTGAGTATAAATGTATTTTGTAGTGTAGAACATTATGGTATAAATCAAAGTTATAATGTCATTCTAAGATTAGAAAATCAACAAACCATGATTATAGGCCCATAGTTCACATTGCAATAAAACATTGAATTTTAAAAAAAAATTAAATTTAAAATTGGAGTATAAACTAATTAAACTTAATAAAATGCTATGGACACATGCAATAGATGGTTTTTAAAGGCATTGGAGGTCCATTTCATGACCATTGCCCATGTTGTATTTTTTTTTCTAGCTATTATTAGCCAAATTGCTACCAAAACAAATCTTTGGCTATTGGCCTTTGAACAATTTTAGTGTTAAAAGGGCCTTATTAGAAGCCAGATGGCAAAATGCGTCTTGAGTCAAAGTGCCAGATGGACTCCGCATAAAGGGTATGTAATTCTTGGTGTCTAAAGTGACTCCTCCCGCTATGTATACAGAGAAGACGGTCCTAATTTCAAAGAGTTTTCAAATGAAAGAATGTGGTTTGATGTTGAGTATGGCAACTTGATTGACGACAATGTGGAGGAATTTGAACTAGAGTCTAACACACAAGTGGGAAACAATAAGCAAGCCCAAAAGAACGTATGGTCATTCAAGAAAAGCTATGAGGTGACTAAAAGTTTTAGATCAAATGGTTTGCCAAATTGCCGTGGGTAGTAGGCAAGGTGGCTGATAATGGAATCATGCACCAAATAAAGTGCATTCCATTGTAGAAATTATGAGGCCTCCAAAGGGCTGCTAGTTTCTCCCCCCCGTGTGCAATTAGTTTTTTTTTTTGGATCTAATGTGGCACTATTGGTACCACGTTAGATTGGCGACTTTTTTAATATTATATATATGTTTCTGTACTTGCACTGCGGGGGTGCCAAAAATATAAAACTAACAAACCTTTGGAGGCCTTAGAATTTATGTAATGCTTGCTCCAAAATCAGAGGTAAGGATTGTATTCAAAGGCCAAAGTAGCATGGCTTGAAGAAACACTATATGTGTGATAAGCACAAGAAGAACATGCTTCTCTCACGGGGCTTCTCTTCACTGCCAAAAGGCCCACGACCATTCTTCAACAACTCAACAATGCCACTTCAGTTGAGAGTAAAAGTAAATGTGTACAATTTGAAACTCTATTTCAATTGTTATTTGATGGATGTCCAGTGGTTGAATTTGAGTCTAGATTTGCCTTGTATAAACTTTTAGAAGTCCCAGCCTTGCTAATAGTTTATTGGAGCGATGGATTTGGTTAGTTGATGGCCACTCATATGTATGACTTTGTGAAAACTAGAATGAGCGAAATTATAGGTGCTCCAACTTATATGACTCTAACGTGTAATGAAATGTCAATTGTGGATGGCCATTTACATGTATGTCATGCGGAATTGGGCTAAAGTCCCCATGCTTGTGCACTTGTAGAAGCTTTATACAATTGGAGCTACAACATAAGCACTTCTAGGGATGATTTTGATAGCTTTGAAAACAAAATGGGCCCGGGAATGGGCCTAGATGCAATTGCAATTGCATCCAAGCTTGTATGTTTTAGAGCTAATGGTGTTAGTGCATTCTATAGTTGCAAAAATGGAGTAACAACAAAATTGATGGATTTGTGGGCGCCATTTATGGTGGTGGTGAATTGTTATGGGCATAAACTCAATTTGGCTATTCAGACCTTGAGTAAGCTCATGATCATCCATGTGATTGAAGAATTATAGAGAAGTAGTCACAACTATTTCGCCCAAAGTCCAAAGAAGTTTGCGAAATTCCATGTTCTTGCCATTTTAATGGACACAAAGGGCTTGAAATTGTTGAAGAATGTAAAGACCTGTTGGTGAACATGATTGCTCCCTCTATTGTGTGATAGCCGAGTATAAAAAGCTTAATAGCAAAGATGGATGTAGACAAAAACTACAAAAATAGGGTCCTCGAGCAAGAGTAAGCTTTTAGTTTTATTCATGCTTTTGTATGTTTCTTTTTAGTTTTGATTATGCTTCCCTTCATGTTCTATGTTGTTTTCTATTTTTTGAAATTATTAATAATCTCCTCTTTATGTTCTATGTTGTCTTTTATTTTTCAAATTTTCAAATTTCAAATTATTAAAAGGCTTCTCTTTGTGTTCTAGGTTGTCTTCTATTTTTTTAAATGATCAATAAACTTCCCTCCATATTCAATGTTGTTTTCTATTAATAGACTTTGGCTTGGATGTGTGCTCATATAGGCTCTGCTAGCCTAGTTGCTTAATCCTTACTTGTTGTTTGGTATGGCTACGTTGGTGCCACTCTTGGAGACTATGAATGTCTTGGTGAACGCAGGTCAAAATAGAGATATTTTTATCCAAGACTTCATGGCAGTTGTGACAGAGTGTCAGTTGAAGTTGTACAAGTTGTTCTTCAATCTTGACATAACATTTTTTGAACCATATTTCTTTATGTTTAATCAACTTTGATTGTTTAATTATGAGTATCAAATTGACATGAACGAGCCTGCATCAACTTTGGTGTTCTTGGTGGGTGATAAGAGCTTGCCAGCTCGTTATGAGGGAGAAAGGCTCACACAACCAAATTTTACAACCTTACTAGAGCACATTAAATCAAACGTGACATGTGCATATCTCTCCCCTACTTGTTGCCTTTTCATTTTGTAAGTTCACATTGCATGTACTTAGTTTGGGGCTAGGAATGCCATATTCGTTAAATTGAGGCTTTTACTTGAATTTAGAGATTTTAAAACAATAAAGGACTTTTAGAACTGCTTCACACTATTGCAAAAAGTTGAGAGTCTATTGAATTCTATGAATTGTTTTATAGTTGATTATAGGAATGGAGCTTAGTTTTGTAACAAGTGAAATTTCAATCTAACTAATGAAATTTTTGGCTTCCTTCTATGCGGAAGTGGTTGCTTAAATGCTTGACAAAGTCAAATCCTGCTTCTCCTCCCATAATCTCATGGATGCACTTGGTGTGTTGTACCTACAGTGGTAGTAAGAGAACGGTGAGGTTCATTTTAGAAAACACTTGACTATTCTAGAGGACTTATATTGCATACTGAAGTGGATTGGCACGGAAGTTGATGGCAATTGAAGGCTCATCCCTCCTACTCTTTGATTGTTGTAAGTTAGAAGAACAACAAATCATCTTTAAGTGTGCCGTGATCCATAACTATGATCATGCAATGGAGGAACCCCTCCTAGGTAGTACCAAAGGTCAGGTAGTTAACCCACTAACCAAGCTTTGGAGGTCTCTAGATGTAAATCTAGTTTTGTCGAAGACTATAGATGAGTATGTGAAGTTAGCGCAACTTGCAATGGTTCACGTCTTTAGATCAATAGAAGATGAAAGGTGCTTCTCCTTCCTAATTTTTCTTAAGGATAAAGTCCAAAATAGGCTTGATGGTGACTACTTGTCCCTTGTAGTGGGTGAAAGCCTAAGAAGTATACACATTGGAGAATTTCCCTTATGACACATGTTTTAAACAATGGGTCCATTCAGATGAGAGATATTGCTATGGCACAAATGCCTAGTTTAGTAGAGTGTTTTCACATCTCAACCTTTGATTGTAGCAGCGATGCAATCTTACTTGGACCTTAAGAATTGAATTGTATTTTGCACAAATAATTCAAGTGAATCACATTTGAATCATTGTGTTTGTCATGCTTGTCGTTTCAAAGGTTTTTATTTTTGTCCTTTGATTTATTCTCATTAGGGCATTGAAGTATCACCTCCACGTACTTTTGCAGGTCCATTGCTTATGTTTAAGTTTTTTTGTTATGTTCCTTGTGTGTGTGAACATAGTGCTATATTAGTTTAAAACGGTGCAGCCAATATAATGCCAAATTTGTAGAAATTTAGTTAACAACATGCTAAATTAGTTTTTGTGTTTCAATGTTTCTAGCCAACTATGTGTACATGTTTGTTTGCTAGTTACCAAATCTTGGATGATAGGATAAATATGTATTATTAGCTATTTCCTATTATGACTTGATTTTTTTTTAAAGTCTATGAAATAAATAATTAGAAAAATAAAAACTGAAAAGAAACAATTTAAATCACCATATTAAACATTAAATTTTCAAATAAGTAGCCATCTATGCATTTGGCCCAAAACCAAAAAGAAATCATTGCCATGTTGTGAACCAACTAGTGCTTGTATAAATAAAATAATAATAATAAAATAATAATTTTAAATTTTTGGTTTTAGTTTCTAATTTAAAAAATGAACTAAATATTATTATCTCACATGGTAGTCTCCCAACCACATCAGATTGTTATTGGTGTAGTTTCCACGTTTCCAACAATTCGAGAATTTGTGGCCCTTTAATTACAATTCTAAAATCTCATCTAATGAATGTTGTCCCAGTATTGCATAATGTGGACTCATTTATTGACAAATAGTTAGGGATGAACCACAATTTGTCTTGCAAATGCACTAAGATCTAGACAAATGCACACAATTCCTTAATTACTTGTGATAAACTTTACCAAGATAATTTGTCACAATCACTACTTAGCTAGGCAAAACTTGTTAGGATGCAAATTGAAATAGTCTTAGTTTTGTATATGATAATTTGTCTCAAGCTAGTACAAAGCATGTGTGTCTATAATGCAAGTTCTTTGGAAGTGCTTACTATAGAGGATTGTAACAATTTGTCAATAGAACAATTACCAAACCAACAGTCTGCAACCAATCTCAAAGTTTTTGGATTGCATTTAGTTTCTAATATAAAGAAGATGCATAATTACTTACAATGATTTTTCAAGATGAGGAAAATTTGTTCACTTAACATTGGATTTAAAACACAAATCAATCTATAGACAACAGACAACAATTTGTTCAACTTGCACCTCACCAATTCAACAAACTTTCATATATTCTATAGTTTATGCACTTGATAATTTGTTAATATCCTATAACTTACTTGCTCAACTAATGTCTTAAATAAAAAATTGTTTATCTCAAAAACTCATCCTGAGCTATCTCTAATCCAACCTATTTTGCCAATTTGTCTCCCATTTAATTGCTCATTTAAATCCTATTTGCAAATTTGCGTATCAACTTTTAATTCTCTATTCAATGGATTGATCAATACTTGCTACTCGAGTATTCTACAATATTCCAACAAAAGAACTCTTAATTTTATTTATTTATTTGCAAATAGTCTAATACTCATACTAATACAACAATCTAAAGCATAATTTCTATGTACATAAAGAATTGACAATTTGTTACACACAATCAACCATCAATAATTTTCACTTTTGAAGACAAAATATTCAGTTAGATGCACAATGAGAATTACGTTTAAAAAAAGAAGTAAACAATCAATCTCATGTACATTTTGCCACTATACATTCAAATGCAAGATCATTTGACAATTTGTTCTAAAGTTGATACGTTCTTTTGCCTTATTCCTTCAAGTATACAATCATATCAAATTTTAAACCACAACAATGAGTCATATCCGGTAATTCACCAAGATTAAATCATCAAGCTCTCAATGCTATACAATTTTAAATTATGAATATGGACCACACCCAAGATTTCAATCCAAAATTGACAAATTGTTTAGCCTTCATTTGCGGTGCATCCCAACAAAAGATTTTAAACAATGGATTTCTTCAATTATTAATTACTCACAATTTATTGTGGTTAAGTAATTTGTTAATTCACAAACTTGGCTACGTTTGATGCTACAATTTTGAATAATTTTATTCACTCCTAGTTATTCAATTAAATAACATTAATATCTTCTTACTACTAGAAAATGGTGTCCAAGTCAACAAAGAATTAACAATTTTTTGTTGATTGGTTTATTGCATTGACCGTTTTAACAATTTTTTTGTTGATTTGGAACAAGTCTACAAAATGGTCACTGAATTTTTATTGACTCAAATAGTACAACATCCAAATCAACAAAAAAACTAACACTTTTTTTGTTGATATAGGTACTTTACACAAGCTCTTTATACAAATGGGGTGGTAGAAGGTAGAACAAACCATATGGAATATGTGAACCACTCATAGTCTTAATTCACATATCCCATATGGTTTGTTCTACCTTCTACCTCCCCATTTGTATAAAGAGGTTGCCTTCTTCTCTCTTCTATCACCAACTTAAAAATAAGCTTCCCTTCTTCTTTTAGATTCAAGTTTAAAAATTAATCTAATTCTCCTATTTACATGGCAGTTCTTGCCTATCTGGCATTGTCTACATGGCTGATTTTTGGTTTGCCATGTAACGTCCATTTATTGAGCAAATTTATAAATGAATTACTCCCTCCATCCCGAAATGATCTTCCTATTGGCCTCAATTTTGTGTCCCAAATTGATCTTCCTGTTGTGACGTGGCTAGAAAGAAGAGCAAACACTACAGAAGCTTAATTTCACCGTTGCACTTGGCATCTAAAAAACATTTAAACATCATTGACAGCAATAGTTCACAGAATCAAGTTCCTAAGCTGGTATGGAAATTGAAGGTGGTATAGGAATTAGTGGATTAAATGCGGGCACAAAATGGGATCAGACATAGGGCACTAAACAACACTGCTTGAAGAGACTCTCTTGCTCATGCCTTGACGCTAGTACCCAAGTGAGACTAAAGCAACGTTCAGCTACTATTGTGAATCCCACTGCCATGGGTTTTTCTAGGGAGGCTATGGAGGATTTGTATGATTGGGCTTCTTGAACTTGCGGTTCCTTCAATTCTTGGCTGTATCACGATCTGGTAAAGGCGCTCAACTCATGGACTTAGGTAGCAGTATGCGGACTAGTAACTTATGGGGAATCAATCAATCGATCTTGCGTCAATTTCGTTGTATTAGCACCTACAAATGTAAACCTATCTGTACCAATTTCAAAGAATTTCAAGATTATTGTGCACTTGAGTGTCACAATTTTGGAATTGTAAATTGTGCAAATGAATGCATTTACACATGCACATGGAAAATCTTTGATCAGTGCAAGAATCAAATCTCTTGCATGTGGTCAAATGCTGTGAGGATTCAATGTTGCAGGGAATCCGTCAAGAGCATTGAAGAATTTTCGGACTTTTCGGACTAAAGAATTTCAAGCACAGTATGAGTTGCGTCAATCTGCGTGGCTACAAATTACAAGTGCCAAAGAATGAGGGGGAATTCAAAATCAACGACCAACAAAAGAAAACGTAGATTGTGGCAATTGAAACGAGAGTCCAACCTGCCATGTCTATTGAAAGATTAGTGCCCATTGGCAGCTTAGCCAACGCGGGAACGACAACACCGCAGGAACAATGACAGACTGACAAAATGAGTGGCCACCGGTGCTGCTCAAAAATGCCTGAAAATCTCAATTTTTAGTACTCCACCACTATACTTTGGAAAGGGCTCTCAAGCTCAAAAATTCAGAACAATAAGAGTCCACTAATTTCTATTTACAACTTGAAATAAATTTCAAAAATGTTATTTTTGGCCTTAATCTAGATGGTTTTGTTCAACAGGAAGATCATTTTGGAACGGAGGGAGTATTATTTTATTTTTTTGACTTAATTACCACAACAAAATGGACAACAGTTTTTTGTTAAGTACTGTTCAAGACAACGCAATCGAGGATACAAATGACATCAACACTTTTTTGTTGATTTTTTGTTATGGTGGTCTGTTTTTCTACTAGTGTCTTTTTTAGCAACTTGACCATTCATCATTCGCAAACAAGAATTAAGCATCCACTCAACTTCCAAGCTCCCAAGGTTATAAACCATTATTCATAAATCATTAATTCAAATACAAAAAATGATTCGTTTAGAATCACATATCCAATCCGTCACAAGAATTCATGTTATTGCTTCTTTTGACCGTTGTCGTGTTGAGAGCAATTTGCCTCAAGAAATTACGGAGATTTTGGTTGCGACAAGAAATAATTGATACTAAACTACGTCGAATCTTCAAGTCTTCAAACTACTACCCGTTGGCCTATTTTGTAATGACTCTAATTAGGCCAAAGGATAGGATAAGATAATATGAAACTATAGGCTTCGGATGGGTAAAACGGGACGGCCAGGCCACAAGCTGAACCGTCTAAGGGATTGGCTCCTAAACTTCAAATCCACGGTGACCGACAATCATGCCTCAACAGTAGGAACAACATAAAAGTACGACCATGTTGATTGTTGTTTTTACTTAATTAAAAATATCCAGAGAGGTTGAATTTGATTGTTGGGATAGCCATTTGTTAGATTGTATAATTAGATTGTCACTTATTATTTTATATTGACTTAATTGATTAATTTTCAGATATCAAATTCTTTTTATAACAAGTAGAATCCAATAATTTCTACAACAACATCCCGTTTTTAACTCTACAATTGTTTTTATTTTCTAATTTCTTTTACAAGCACGTTGGTTATGTTATTGTCATGGCATTACACCATGTCCGTTCTTCACCAATTGAGGTTAAATATTGCAATCAAGCACAAATTCACACAATCACTTGTTAAATCCACATAGTCCAATCACACACAACTTTTATAGATAATATTTTGATTTCTCCAAATAATCATAATCACATCACAATTTTCCCAAAACACATTCCATTACTTGAATAGTATCACTACACATTGTCTCAATTCTCCAATCTGTAAACAAACTAAAAATTTACTTCCTCTTATAGGAAGGTGCTCCAACATCTCTCGCATGAAAACTAATTTCCATAGGTTTTGAATTCTTGATCTTGTCCTCTACACAATCGATTATAATAGTTCACTTGACTTTTCATCTACCAATTGGATTATATCCTTATTATCAATTAAAAACTAACTAACTAATAGAGCATGTTCACGCTATAATTCTTATCTCTTTGATAATTCTTTTATATTTAGCCTAGATTCTATCAATTGGCCAAGTTTCAACTTGTTAGACATACTACAAACCATGTGGGTGAAAAACTCCACTTTGTTGCATCCACAATACAAAAATAAGCTAAGCAATGGTTTCACCCGTGTCGCCCGCAACAACAAAGTTTACAAGAAAAAACAAATTACAAGCCACAACACGGAAGTCTTATTTCAACTTCCACTCCAATTTCAAAGCTGAACTTTGAATAAGTGTCATCTTTGCTTTAAAACTTCAAATGGAATGAGTGATAGCTTTTTGAAAATTTGACACAATTCTCTACATTTCCTCCAAATTTCAACTCATTCCAACACTCTATCCATTATCTATGACGTCCAAAGTTTTGGCCTCTAAAAGTGAGGGCAACATACCTTCCTTCACTTCAACACTCACAATTCATTCACATGAACTTCAAATTGAATAAATGATAGCTTCATAGGAAGCTAAAAATATTTCCTACATTCTCTCAAAGTTTTATTGCAAACAAAAGACCTGTCCATTTTTAATGGTTAGTCGAAGTCTCAGCCCCTCTTCATAGGAAGCAATAGGCTTCTCTTCACTTAAACTAATATAACTTTTGATTTATAGCTTCAAATCAAAAAAGTGAGATCAATTTATAATATACACACTATGATATACAATTCCTCCAATTTTCATTTCAAAATTCTCTAAATACAACACACTATGAGTCTTCAAACATTCGAGCCTCCTAAACGAGCAATGGGGAAGACGATGAATAGTGTCATCTTATCTTCCACCTCAATAATACATCTCAATAATGCAAAAACAAGTGAACATCAGCTCATCACTTATCCATAAAGCTACCCTAACACCCATTGGTCAAATATTTGACTAAACTATTAAATTCACTCCTTTAATTAGAAGGTAAATTACCCTAAAATCACTAGAAGGCTATTAATTTCAATATTAACCTTCTATGACTTTTCACATACAAAATAAAATTTGTAAAACACTAAAATGTATATGAGATGTCTACTAGAGATAAAAAAAAAACTAAAGTTTCAAGGATACATCACTCCATCTGCAAAAACTTGAGAATGCATTTAACGATGGCAGCAACGTAATCTGCATAATCTACTTTTGTTAAAGGATTAACTGGCCCTCTAACTATCATGATGATCATGACTCTTCTTCACATGCTTCATCATACAATAGTATTGATCAATGTTTAAATCGTCAAAACACCCTTCAAATGTCACTTCTTTGTTGCCAGACTCAACACATCCGACCTGCAACAAGATGACCAATGCTCGAGCATCGTGTTGAAGGTTTCCGAGATAACGTAGTTCCACACAAGGTTGCTTTGATGGTCAAGAAGAATCAATTTCATCTTCAAGATATTCGGGCGATAGTGCAAGATTTAGTGTTAAAAAATGTTGATCTAACAGTTGTGACAAAAAAAACTCAAACTCTGCTTCCGGTTGAGGCTCTTCATCTTGAGACTCAACCCCCCCTCGAATTCAACATACTGAAATCTAAAGCGAGAAACAAAGAAAAATTAAATCAAGCATATGAAGCTCAAATATGGTTGCATCTTCTTAAATAGATAGTATGTTATAACAAGAAGGCGTCACCTTGAAGCTACTTAGTATGATGTCATTCTTCTTTCTACATTGTTATAACTAAATTTATCAAAATAAGATAATAATATATTTTTTTACATTATGTACACATTTATAATGTGATACCATTTGAATTTAGAGTAGAGACAATATACGTCTTGCACTCTTGTCCAACATCCCAAGCTCTATCTTTTAATTCCAGCAATTTGTCATAGCACTGCACAATCAAAAAATAATACACAATAGGTTCTCTAACTCTCCAACTAGATTAATTACACACTATCTATATAATATGACAATTGGTCAATCCTCTTAATGCTCATAAAATATGTAAATCAATCATTGATTTCAACACCTCTATCATTACAAATTGTCAAAGGAAACAACTACATACAAATAAATTTACCCAAATTTTTTTTCTAAATCACACAATTTTCCAAAAGTAACTTGCTAATTGTATACATAGATCTACCCTAGATCCAAAAATGACACAATAGATTACGTAAAGAAAATCCAATAATTGGTTACAATAAAGGTACAAATTTAGAAGTTGTCATGAATTTCGCAACTTCAAGAATGTTAAAAGCAGTTATCACAAATACACACATATACGCAATCAAAGAATTTGCAACACATAATTTGTCACACAATATCTAAATACAAAAATCCAATCACTAGGTTTACAATCACACCATTCAAAATTCAACAATTAAAGAAATACATGACAATTTGTTAAAACCAATTATATTACTAAAAAGGAGTTTACAATATAGAATAACAACAATTTAGCATTAAAAAAGACTCAGAGAGTGAGAGAAAGAAAGATTTAAAAAAATTGAGACTAAATCCCAACTATACAGACAACCATTAGTCTTCTAAGATTTCAAACAACTTGTCCCTTTTGACACATCCTAACCATTAGAGGAGATTTTGGGGGGTCGGGAGGGCCATTTTAGGCTTGTTTCTAGTGCTATTCCCTCGACAATCCAGGAATGGCCACTGTCAAATTTTATTTTTTTGAAAAAATTAAAAAAATGTTTTTTCGATACTTCCTGATAGTATTCAGGTAGATTTTAAGACTATTTTGTATTTCAACCTCAATTTTGGATTTTAAGAGTGATCCTTGTATCCAAATATGACTGTAATAGTCGGACAAGCGAACAAATACTGATTTATACCCTTAAGCTTCTTCAAATCTGTAGAGAAATACTGCAAATATGAGATGAAGTTTATCGTAACTGTAAGATCAGCTGTTATTCATATAACATAAATAACTAACATAACTTTGAGATATCCAGCAAAAGTATATACTTGTGAAGTCTATAGCTTGTTTTAAAGCCGTATGCTTTAACTGTACCATGATAACCTCGGTTTTGATCGAAACATAACTCCACAGTTTGGAGTGATTTTCCGTTTATATTAGCTAGTATATATATATCGTAACCAGCCAGTAGTAACAATATTGACAGCTTCTAAAATATGTAACATGCAGCTCAAGGGCCTAATTTCGAGATGGAAATTTCGGCAAAAAATATCAACAGCAAGAATAATAAAAAGGCAACTTCTGTGAGAAAAAAGCTTTTGCTGGGTCCGAGCTAGCTCAGCCACATCAAAACCCCGTTGTAGACTAGCAAAAAACTTCATCCGCCAATAGAGTAGCTTGGAGTTTTATTGAAAAAATTCCCGAGAGGTGGTAATCCTCACCTGTACCCATGCCACCCAGCAAACCATTAGTGTGCTAAACGACGTGTACGAGGTGTCTTAAGATGTACCACTACTTGTTATCGTAAAATCACAAGAGAATTTGTTCACAGCATGTACACATCCTATACCAAGATATGTAAATACAAGAAAGATAGTAACTGTCAAAATTGCTGTGTTTGTAAAACGCCACCTGTTGGCCACTGTTCTGTGAGCCAAGCACCATTTCGATGATTCCTGCAGTTTAAAACACGCTATGTCGAAGGTGTCGAGTTGCTCAGCATCCGCAAGAAAGCAACGCTCACACACGATGATTGGAAATGACAAGGGCAGCTTACTTTAGCTACGAGTTCTAGTTTAGAGCTCCAGTATTGCCCAGGAAGCTTCAAGCCACGTGACAATTTTGTTTTCAAACCCTTGTTAATTCATTTTTAGCCCCCATATTTTATCATTGAATTCCTCAGTTAAGGCACAGGGCCCGAACGGACTGTCAGACATTTCCATAATAAATGTTTTATTTGGGGAGGAGATACCCAGAGGTATGCCTTAATAGCTGTGTTTGTGTTTGCAGGTAGGGCCTCATTACTAAGTTTGTAACGGCTACCTTTCTTTGCATCGTTTACAAGAAGCTTCTTCTGATGCTTGTTCATATTCCGAATTTGGAATTCAGTCTAAATACTCAGTATAAATCCAGAGATTTTTTTCAGACAATAAAAAGTGTGAGGAGTATTATATATCTGGGATTGCTTACATGTATAAGTATCTCAATACATAAGTCCTTATCAACAGCATAGGATTTAGTAGAACTCTAGGAATGAAGCCTAGGAGTTGAATCTAAAAATAAAAAAAAATAAAAAAAAATAAAAAAAAAAATAAAAATAAAATAAAAAAAAAATAAAAAATATATATATATATATATATATATATATATATATATATATATATATATATATATATATATATATATATATATATATATATATATATATATATATGATGTAGCAGTCGCCATGCCACGTTAGACAATAGTTGCAGACTATTGCAGGGCTATTCCCAACCTAGGGGAACGTACAGCCCTCCAGAGGAGCTGAATCCCCTCTAATGTATCCAAATCATTTCAAATCCTAAGACAATTACTTTCATATTTTCACACTAATGTAAAAGCAACTTAACAACTTGTCATGTTTTACACAGCAAAGGACAATTAGTCAAAAGAAAGAAAAACTAATATTAGTTTTCATATCCTATTGGATACTCAAAAATTCAAAATGCATCCAATTCATGGATGTATTTGCAAAATATTGAACTACAAAACTAATGGTGTAGTTGTCATTGATTTTTTGATGCTCCAATCATAATTTTTTGGTGCTTGTTGTGAAGTATGTGTCATTCTAAAGTTGAGGTTCCTTGTATTATGGACTTGAGTATTGCAAACTATAGAATTGTTGCATTAGATTTTGTATGTCACCTAAAAGCTTGATATGCAAATTACATTAGCATGTGAACCCTATGTCTATTTAGACACATCCATTAAAATGGCTACATGTTTTTTTGTGACATTAAATGACATCTAGAGCAATTTCCAAAAAATCATGTTAAAATTGACATGGACAAAATGGCATACTAACGTTAGATGTTTTTGAATTTACATCCACAAAAAAATGGGTTTTGAGAGTGTCGATATCTTGCCTTGTGGTTGCCACCTTAGCGCTATGTAAGCACCACTTGGGCGAGGAGAGCCACATGGATTTTTTTTTCATTTAGCCTGTTCATAACATGTACTATAATAGAACATGATAATAAATAACCACACTTAAAATTGAGTGCAGGTTTTTTGCCACGTTTTTGTGCATGTGCATGTAGTAGGCTTGCAACTTCTTTTGCAATTTCAACTGCAATTTTTGGAATTTTGGGGCATGCAATATACCGTTGGAAAGGTCTTAAAAATACCTTTCCAACAATATATTACATGACTTAAAATTCTAAAAATTGAAATAAAAAATTACAAAGGAAATTGACTATGCACATAGTGGGCTTGCATAGAACCATTATAAATAAATAAAAACTTGATTTTGAGTGCATTTTTTTTATCATATTCTGTTATAGTGGTGGCACCTAACATAGTGGCAGGAAGAGTGATAAGGTATCCAACAAGGATGATGTGGCATGCCTAGTTAGCATACTTTTATGTTGTCTTAAAATTTTAATATTATTTTTTAAAATGTCAATTTAGATGTCAAGACATTTTTTGAGACATCAATTGGAGTACATACTATACCTATAAGTCAAGATTGTGAAAAATAATTATTTAAAAGAAAGTTTGAAATAAAATGAACAAATTTTTTTTGTCAAATTCAATAAAATTAAAGAGAATTTACCATCTACAATCAAGAGAATTTTCAATGGCAAAGTGAAGGAATTACTTCATCAACAATTAGTGACAATGAAAGGTAGAGAGGACATTTTTATAATGAAATCCATTGTCTATCATAAAAAAACTCAAACAATATAGGATAATTTGAAGATGAAAGCTTGATGGTTGGACATTGGAACATTGTTTCAGACATTTGGAAGCTATTTCAAAAATTATACTTTGAATACGATTCTTGTTTTATATATTCTATATGGATTCTTTTATTTCCTACCACCCCACTTGTATAAATAGCTTATCTTTTCATTCATAATGCACATTCATCCATTTTTCATTTATTGCAAAGCACGCCACGTGGTTGCCTTTTTCTTTTGTTTTTGAATATTTTATTAGTGCTTTATTATAGTCCACAATAATTTTCACAGACTTACCTACAGTCAAAATGGATATGTTTGTTGATGCGGCAGTACTATGTTTTTTGGGACAATCCAAAAAAAATCATTATGTTTGTGCTCATGTCAAATAAAACATCAACATCAATGATAATAACAACTTCTTTTTATAATAATCTACCAACATTCTATGCAATGTCTATGAAAATTTGCTTTTTAAGACCATCTTCACATCTTAATCTTTTGTAAAACATGTTCATGTTCATGTCCATGTTCAAACATCAAAAAAAGCACAAGTTTTTATAGGAGTGCTTTGCTTGTTCTCCTTTCCTAACCACATGTAATCTTACATTTCCAAATCACTATAAGAAACCCGTGTTTTAGATGACGTTTTGTAATTTTTTCAAATGGATTTTAGGTGACATTAGAAAAAACAACTTGTGTTTTTTTGTCAAAAATCACGTCAAATATAACATGTGGATGTTATATTGATCGTGATTATTGACAAAAAAACACAAGTTGTTTTTTCTGACATCACCTAAAATCCGTCTGAAAAAATTACAAAACATCACCTAAAAAGCAGGTTTCTTATAGTGAATCCAACAAATAGATCTTTTTGCAAATTTGTATAAGCCGCACAAGACTCTAGCTTGTTCAACAACTCACAATCATTGTATAAACAAAAATAAGCTATTGTAATCTTAGTAGCTCTGTCAACTCTAGAATTCAAATTCTTTAGAATTTTTCACCTATCTTTCAATTTGCCAAAAGCTTCTTCAATCACAATTCTTCCTAAATTCATAGAATTATCAAACTTTTTTCTCTACAAATCATTGGAGCCTTCTAATTCTTCATCAAGTAGGTGAAAACGGGATAGACAACATTTCTAATCAAATGAAGGATGCACCTTAGATCTCCAACTAAAATCAACAATTCTTATAGAATGTCTCAGTTCCTTGAATCCTTGTACAAATTAGACACTTTAAATTGGCCCCTATCATGCATTCATTTAGATTGGTTGGCTCACACATTCCAAAAAATCTTTTGTGAATCACAAATTGCCTACAATACAATGGAGCAAAAAAAATTTATTAATGAAAAAATCACTATCTACTAATGTGACTCTTTTGCTTGTATTTTTTGCTAAATACGTATTTTATCAATTGCACCACATATGTTGGTGTAGACACTTGAATTTTTGTGTTTTTCTACTATTTTTCTTTAATTAATAAAGAAAGATTGAATCTCCTTTGATTAGTGGGACAAATAGTTAAAATGAACAAATAGTTAAGTTACTCTCCTTTTGAGCATTTACGTGAACTATTGGTCAAGACATTCAGTGGGATCATGAGAAGACCAGTTGACGGTTGGCTCTTTGGTAGTTACAAGTAGTTGCCTTTCTTCTTCAAAATAACTAGACAATTTGTAATTTTCTCGGTCTTCTTTTCCAACTAATAACATTAAAAGAAGTTTGAGGGCATTAGAAGACCGTTCCGGACCTATTCCCGTGGCAGCAGCGAACACGGCAGGCAAACGGGTTGTCAGAATTTTTATTTTTTTTCCAAAAATAAATAAATAAATTTAAAGTTCCTAATATATGAAAAAACGTTCAAAAATTTATTTATTTATTTATTTTTTGAAAATCTAACTGGGAGCCTCTCGGCCACGTCGGACTACGTTGCTAGCAGCAGTTTCAATGCTGCCAGACCTTTTCCCTGCTGCGGGAACTCGAGGCCTTCTAATGGCCTCAAATTTTTTTTAATGGTTGTCTCATGTATTGTGAATTTATTCAAGTCAAATATACTCGGTTATCTAATTGTTGTTTGTGTATTATTTTTGTAACTCGTTCTATGTTTTTGCAATCCAGTGATTGGATTCGCGTGGTTAAGTTATGTTTTCGTGTTACAAATTGTGTGAGTGTGTTACTTTTGGTTGTGTGTACTCTAACAACTGGTCCAGTGATTGCCATGATTGTTAGATTTGAATATGGAATTTTGGAAACCTAGTAATTGGACACTTTGTTGTTGGTGATTCTTTGACAAATTGTGTATACGTAATTTCATTGTTAAGTTGAGAGAGTGCAACCTTGTGGTTTAAATAATTTAGTCTCTGTACTTCAGTGGTTGACAAAGCTGTAGACATTGTGGGTTGTTTCTGAGGTTGATTCTTGTAATAATGTGAGAACAACTTGTGTGTTTGGGAATTCTTTGTTGATCGGTTGTAGAATTGACTGAACAAATTGTTTGGCTATTATGGAGTTTTGGATGAAGGAAATAGTTGTTTAGATCATTTGAATGTTTGTGATTGCAACAATTGGTATGAGGGAGTATAGGCTTGATCTTGTAGACAAGTTGTATAATTTATGCCGCTTAATGATTGGAGATTGGCATGTTCTTGATATATATGTTGTGAGAATGAGTGGATGGACGATTGCGGTGGATTTCTATGTGTGTAAGTTGTGGACCGACCATTTGTTTGAAGAAAGCAGTGAAGTTGGAGATTGTTGATTCGAAGAGAGCAGGAACATCTTGGCAATGTGGTGATGACAAGAATTGTGCAGCCTATAGAGCGGGATGATCAACATGTTATGAAATTCTTAACTAATTGTCTTTGCGGTTGTTACAATTAGTACTAACATAAGCTTTCAATTAAGACTAGATCATTTAAAAGTAGTATCAATGCGAGTTGGTAGTTGGGTCTGACAAATTGTTTTAGAAAAATTAGTTTTGTAGGAAAGTTGAGCCATACAAGTGAACAATTAGTCAATATTGTAGGATGCTTCATAGATTTGTGTTAGACAGTGTTAGACAAATTGTCAATTTATAGTTGAATGTTGTATCAATTCCATGTTTGCAAATTTTGTGTTAAAAATTAATATTATTGTGAGATCAATGGTTGATAGTAATGTGAAACGTGGAATTTGACTAATTGTTGTGTACCGATTCCTGGAATTTGCTGTGAGCGTGAGGATCAAAGAGCATGAAAAATAAGTTGTGTATAATTTTGTTGTCAATTTGTTTTGTAATCTATTGTTTGGGTTGTGTTTGACTTAACCCCTAAAGGACCATTGTTCCTTCGGGGGACAAATGCGTTTTCGGGCAGGTACCTACGGGCTGAAATTTTCTCCTAATTTTTTGAAAGTTTTTTTTGAGGTAGAAAAATTGATTAGCTTCGTGGTAATATAATTTTTTCCAAAATTGGTGCTTGGGAACAATAGTTATGACCAAATAAGCTCAAATGAGGGGACGGAAGGCAACTCGGGCAACGATAAAAAAAATGGACAAAAATTTGAATTTTTTCTTAATATTATTTTTTCTCATAGATTATATTTTTGTCTATCTGGAATGCTTTGATTCATTTCATTTGGATATGTTATGAAAAAGTTATGGACATTCTTGTTTTTCGGGTAGTTAGAGCATCTTTTTGAAAAAAATAACTTGTAGGATTCATTTCTAAATGCAATTTTTCAAATTTTTCAATTTCTTTTTTTTGCATGGTCTGATTTACTTGCTAGAACAATCTCACCATTGGAATTAGTGCATTTTAATTCCATCTAAAATATATTAATATTTTAGATTTTCCTTCTATCTCATACCTACTTCTACTTAACATTTTTTTTAAGAATGATAATTAATTTCTTTTTTAATTTTTTTTTACCTAGACTCTCAACTCAATTCTCTGCTATAAAGATTTAAAGTCCAAAATTCTGTAGTGCAAAAAAATTTAGTTAAAAATGTTCAAAGTCAAAAAATCTAGTCCCGCAATGTGCTGAAAAACTTGTTTTTTCCACTTTAAACGCAGATATCTTGCAATCTAAGCGGTCAAAAATTCTGAAATTTTTTCCACACTCTCATACTAGTTAGGTGTAAGATCCTATGGTTAGATATGGAAAAAACAATTTTATATATTTTTTTTCCTTGCTATAGATATGGCAGTTTTGAGTGTTTTCTGGCAGAAAAAGGCCTTGGTCCTTTAGGGGTTAATCATTATGTGTATGATCGAATGTATATCTTAGTTGCAGTGGATGAGATTTTGACAAATTATTAGAATTGTTAGATTTCGATCATTTGTTACAATTAATTAAGCGCACTAAGTATGAACCGAGATTTGAGATTTGAGTTGTGTGTAATTCAATATACAATTTGTTTACGCAAGTGATTGGATACAAACAAATTATTTGTGCTTAAATTGATAGCATCTGATCATATTTTGAGTGATAATTAAGACAGATTAATTTGAAATAAAAAAATTTAGTTGAGCCTATTGTGTTGCTAATTTTGGACTAGGAAAGAACAAAGTTGTCCTTGGGGTTAATTGGAATGGTTAACCTAGTACGATTGCGGTAAATGACTGGGATTTGGGGTTAATCCAAGTATTGAGGTTGGGATTATTGACAAAGAATACAAATAGTTGTTATTGAGTGTTGTATGTAGACTAATCGTGGTGTCTTTGGCGCAATAAATCATTTAAAGAGCTTGCATTTATACACTCATGCCCTACATTAGATAGTGACAAATTATTTTTAGATAAGACAGTGACTATTTCTTGAGCATCTTAATTAGTAATTAGGCTATCTAAGTAGTGACTGTGACAAATTGTATCACTAGTAATTAAAGAATGTGTACAATCTTATTATCTATTACTATTATACAATTATTGCATTGCATTAGGTTCTAGAACATGCACACGACAAATTTTTATCAACCTAACTAATTGTTATAGAAATTAAGACACACACTAGATAGGACCGAGATCGCATCCATGAGTCCTAAACATTGATAACGGATAGAAATAAAATTTATAATCTTGAGTAAAAGAGTATAAATCAATAGTAATATCTTTTGTAACCTTATGTGTTTGTTTAAATTGTATAATTCTCATTTTACTATAGAAAAGAAGTAACTTTAGCTACAATACGTTAGACTACTTGACCATTCCTACGATTTGAATCTCTATACTATAGTC
This sequence comes from Rhytidiadelphus loreus, assembly GCA_947034895.1. Taxonomy (NCBI): domain Eukaryota; kingdom Viridiplantae; phylum Streptophyta; class Bryopsida; order Hypnales; family Hylocomiaceae; genus Rhytidiadelphus; species Rhytidiadelphus loreus. The sequence continues at coordinate 45,021,829 of OX344761.1, read as the reverse complement.
CTAGGTGTTTTGCAAAGTTGGCAAAATCAAGACTAGAGTTGGACGTAACTGTTAATTCTTCAAAATTTGTGATGATGCTCTAAAGATGGATCCCATTTCAAATGCTAATGTAGTGGCTAAATAATTTGTCTAAATGAGTAATTATATATATTCCAAATAATATCAACATACTTTCTAATGGTTGAAGGTTCACACACATTCACTTCTCAAGAAAGAAATCTAAATGTTCAACAAATTGTCAAATGCACCAAAGCTCATCCTATAAAGCTTCTTGAATTTGTTGTGATGCATCTTATTAGTTGATATCCACACTTTCCTTTCTATAGAATTTCAATGTGTTGATTGCATTAGGTTTCTTCCTAGATTTGTAACTCTGCTCCTATAGATTCAAAATGGGAGAACCTTGATAAGCTTCCAATAAACACAAAAATAAAAGTCTCAAAAATCATAGAAATATTCCCTACAACATATACTGTCATTCACAAAAATAATATTGAAAAATTAAAATATCCAACCTCTTGTAAGCTCTATGCTCAGCTCCATGCCAAATTTGCTCCCTGCAAGGAGATCTATTGAATTTTTAAAAAACTACGTGAATTAGAGATAGATTTCATTTAATTTGAAGCCAAAAAAATTTATATAATATGTAGGGCTACTATAGGGTTCATGAATTGTTACATATTCTAATATGTAAAAATTAGGTTGTGTAAAAATATTATGTAGTAGAGATTTTTATTAATAAGTTAGCCTTGACAAATAGGGGCCATGTGAAATTTCCATAGTACAATTAGTATAGATCACTAGAAGAAAATGAGGGTTTTTGCAACTGCAGTGTGCAACTCATTTTGTAGTTGCATAAGAAGTTTGCAACTAAGTGACAATGTAGAGACTGCAGTTTTATAGTGGACAAGTTGCATTAGTTGTAGTGTAGTTACAAGATTGCATGACTCATTTGCGACTTGTAGATTTGTAGATTTTTAAAATATTAATCTCAATGATTTGTAGATTTTTAATTTTCAGATCTATCTTTTATCTAGATTTTAAGATTTTAGATCAATTTTTTTTCTAGATTTTAGAATTTCAGATCTACCTTTTTTTAGATTTTAGAATTTCAAATCTACCTTTTTATTTTTATTTCAAAATTTCAGATCTGCCTTTTTCCTAGATTTCAAACATTTAAATATTGGTATATAATAGATTTCATTGGTTTAGAAAAACCTTACAATTTCATAGATTTTAAAATTCTTGGATTTTAAATGTTTTTTGTTTCTATAGATTTTAGAAGTCACTCTATAAATTGTAGAATCTACAAACTGTAGAAATCTTGGAATTAAATCAACAAAATTCATTGCATAAGACTACAACAACTTACAAGTCTTATAGGTCCAATCTAATGATACTCTTGACAATTGATATGGGACCATTGTAATTGTTTTCTAGTTGAACTCTAGTTAAGTTGTAATCTAATTGTTTTCAAGTTGTCAGTCTACTTGCTTTCTAATACATCCCTATAATCCTAAACTTCACTTTGCAACTACTTTGCGACTAGAACAACGTATAACTTTGTTCATGTTAGATCTAGTGCAATTACAGAGGGCTATAGTTGTAGGACAGTTGTATAGGATATATAGTTGCATTGCAGTCAGTTACAGCAGACACATTTTTCTTCTAGTGGATGTGGACAAGGATTTTCAATTTCAAGTCACACCTAAATGTCCATTACACTAGTAGAAAATCTGAAATTTCTGTCATTTTGGACACGTTGTTTTGAACAAAATCTAACAGAAATCTGTTGTTTTGACCAAAGAAAAGTCAAGATTCAACTCCAGCATCTGTCAAGATCCAATAAAAAAAAATTGACGGCTTATTTGTCCAAATTGACAAACACATTAGATGTTTTTTCGAGCCTCTAGGAGACTGTTTCAGGCCTATTCCCTTAATTGTTTCCCCCCCAGTGGAAGAGCAATAGGCTATCAGAAGAAAAAAAAAAAAAAGGCTTGTCTGGAACATCTCTTATCAAGAGCACTAATCCAAACTTGTCTAATTTTTTGTGTTACTAGTTTCTAATACATGTGTTGTTTTCTACAAATTAAAATCAAAGTGTTAACAACTCATCCCTATAGATTTAGAAAGCTAATTTGAACCAGTGCAAGCACATTGTGGTAATCACAATATGTGATTGCAAAAGAAATAGTGTAATGAAGTAGTAAACCATCACTTATGAATATATAGTGTAGAGAAATAATCCATAACTTGTCTTATGGAAAAAAAATAGGGAATAGAAAAGATATAGATATGTATTCATGATGAAACATCTATAGAGCAATAATCTTTGCTCAAAGAGATATACTGATGACTCCAAATTGTACTAAAACAACGTATACTCTATACATAATCCTTATTTCATTCTGTAGACAAGTAGGAGCAAAGGTTAGAATTCTCATATGAAATCTTTGCACATCTTCAAGAGAATTTGGGCCTCACTTGTGCTCATCCCAAAAACACACCACAAAAGTGAGTTAGTGAGGATGCACAAGGTATTTACAGCCCAAGGTCACATGCTATAGTTGTCACAAGAAAATCACAAAGACATTCATAGAAAAAACCAACAACTCCCAAACCATGCAAATAACATAAATATAATTCAACATCAAAGAACTTGGCTGCTTGAAGACGCTTGAGTGGAAGCCATATTTGAAATAATTCCTTTTCCAATACTAACTTAAGGTCAGAGTGGCATAAGTGCACACTTAGCCAAAAGCAAAAGACAAGTGCTTTGTTTGAAAAAAATCTCAAGTAGAAGCAGCAATGGCCGGCTGAATTTTTACAAACCAGTGGTCACAACACAAAACGCAAACTAATGGCTGGCTAATCCTATCTTAGATGGAGTTTAGCAACCACATGGAGAAGGGGATCAGTTATTGCAGGTAGGTGTAAGTAACATTAGGTCGAAATGGTGGTTGGAAGCGGCGTCAAGAAGCCTTAATTAGCCAAAATCCATGTAACTTTGATTAGCTGGCCTCTAGGCCAAATAATTACTCCTCCACTTGCTTAAATCCAACCATATGTGAACTAGTTGGTGTGTGTTGGCTTCATTTGTGTAAGCTATTTGGTGGCTAATTAACAAGCCATAGAGGTAGTTAATTAGTCTTTAGACTGTTAGAGGATAAATGTCACAAAACACAATATATGGAAAAACAGATAGCTATTAGACAAATAAATACCATAAGAGGTATTATGGCCATAATAAACCAATGAATCTCTCCTCCTTATGTTTACTTAGAAAGTTCTCCTAATTAATTGTTAGTGTATGAGAAATACATAAGAAAAATTACTAAAAGAAAGTCGTGAATCTGTAATAATTTGCAGGAAGATAGGAAAATATGAAATTTCAAATGGGTTAACCCATGCTTTAGCATAGCCAAATTAAATAGAATGATTTACAATCACCACATAAACAAGGTTTTGTGTGGGTATGTAGCATGGCATATCAAGCGATTGTCTTGAGAATCGTCTTGAATAATGAATCTAGAAAAAAGAAAAAAAAGTCGTGTGTCTCGTACATCTCTTTTGGAGGGCGTTGTTCTACTTATCCCTAGTCATAGAGATTCATACTTTCCAATGCAATCATTTTCTTAGTTAATTTTTTTCTCAAAAAAACCCATTTGTTGCTCTATGTGTTTTGTAAGGTCTCGATATCTATTCTTGCATAATGGAGCAAAGTTTGATTAGCTACTTGTAGTAGTTTCATACTCACATATTTTTCATACAGTAATGTGGCCACAACTAGCCTACTTCAATACGCATTTGGACATTTTGTACAAAGCTTTTTGTAATATATAGCACAAAGTTTTAGTTCTAAAATAGCTCTATATTTTTTCCACCAGTGATATATAGACCTAGGTACTATGATATCACATTCTATTTTTTTCCACAAGAATAACCAAACCATCCATATATGTAAGCTCTAGTGTCAAAAAAGTTTGTCACAATATCAAAAGAACTTAGTTCTAAAATATCTCATGACTATGTGGAAACCATGGTATTGCTCCAACATTGAATCATTCCAAGAAGAAGTGGCCCTCACATGTGCCCATTCCAACAACAAACAACAAACAAATGCCATGTCAGTGAGGTGCATCGGGTGTCTACATGCCACTACGCTTGTTATCGCTTTCACAAGAAACCATTTCAATGAAAACAACAAATACCAACATGTAAATTTTCCACTATGCAAGTCTTCTAAACCTAGTTGTATTGAAGCCATGATTCGTCCAAAGAAATTTCAATACATTGAAAAAAGCAACATCTAGAGCTATGGATCCATGTCTCTAAATCCAGTATCCTAGTCTGCAGAAAAAACTCCGTGTCTGAAAGCTCCGTTTCTTGAAGACCTTAGTCAGTCTTCCCCGGACAGATTAGCAAAAGAAATACTAAAAAATAGCAATGAAACATAATCGTTGACAACTAATGCTTTTGAGATGGTTCACTTTCCCTTATTAGCATTGGACTCAGGTCTTTGTAACCATGTGGAAAGGGAGTCCGTCTTGGCTGTCGTAAGGGAGTTCATTTGACCGTCTTGGTCTTTGCCCATATGAAGGCAAGGTCCCTTTAACGTGCTTTCACGTTGTTTTTACTCACAGGTGGTTACTTTTGATATAGAATCCCCATGGCATGCTTGTTTATTTTTTCAACTTTATGATTCACACAACTTTAGAGAATTATATTAAGCCCAAAGGCATAAGTCTCCAAAAAAGCTCTTAATTAGGTATGGATTAGCATCAAATCCTAGTCATAAGTGGCTTCACTATTATATTTTTTTGATAGGACAAATAGTAATATTAAACAGTCAACTACTTAGTCATGTGTAAGTGGACTTAGGATCATGTCTTGAACATCAAATACAAATATCTTCTATGAATAGCATTGCTATTACATTTTTGCGATAAATAGCAGTAAAAAGGGCCTTTTTATGACCATATATAAATAGACTATAAACCTAATTTGATCACCAAATGGTGATTAGATAGAGTCTATAAATATTTTCACTTCTACATTTTTTTGGCTACTAATAAGTGGACCAATTCTTGGTCAAGATTTTAATACTAAGATATGGAATCTCAAAAAAAAAAAAATGAAAAATGAGATGGCAGCCTCTCGGCCACGTAGGACCATTGTGGTGTCACTATAGCAGTCACGTTCTCTGGTTATCACAGCATTATAACTCGCGGTCTTTCGGAGGCCCGAAAAAACATCTAATGAATTGTCCAAGCTATCAAATAAATAAATAAAAATTTGGATGGACTAGACAGCCCATCAAGAACATGTCTGTCTAGATCAACAAACAGGTCATTCAAAAAATAATCTTATCAGAGCAAGAAGGCAAGTTCTTCTAAAAATCTCTTCCTAGTCAAAGAGTATAATGTTTCAAAATTGAAGGTCTCTCAATTACAACACTTGCATATTCACGAACTATATATTTTTTGTTGTTTGAGCTACAGTGGATTCTCCATCAAAGAATTTCCCGACCCCTTGCACCACGGGACCAAAAAAACTCTAGCATCACACCCACACTATAAAAAACACAAGATTTTTAAAATGTCGAGAAAAATGTAAAGCGTTTTGTTTGATGGAAAAGTTGCTAGTTAGGACGTCTCTTAAATTTCATTATAACTAACGAGCAAAAACATGCTAAAATCATGTGAAACATGGCCCATTTGTGTTTGTTTTTCTTTGACACTATCAAAGATGTGGTCTTCTAAACTCTCCATAGTGTGGCATATGGACGCCACATAAGTGCCGCATAGGCAAAGACAATTTTGTGGAATTTTTTTTTCAATCCGACTCGTTCATGACATGGCAATTGACATGCTAGCAGGGGGAGTGATGTGGTAACCAACAAGGGTGACGTGGCATGCCTAATCATCATACTTTTATACAATTTAAGAATTTTGATATTGTTTTTTGAAATGTCAATTTAGACGTCTAAATGTTTTTTGAGACATTAATTGGTGCATATTATATCTATACAACAGAATTAGTAAAAAATAATTATTTAAAATTTTAAAAAAAGAACAAGAAAAATTGTTGAATTCAACAAAAATTTATAAAAAACTTAACATCTACCACCAAGAGAATTTTTGATGGAAAAATGGAAAAATTCCTTCATTGAAACTTAGTAAAAACAAAGGGTGGAAAGGATATGTTTATATTGAAATCTATCCTTTGTCCAAATAAAAGATATGGAATAAATTGAATATGCATGGAAGCTTGACTTTCGAACATGTGGATGTTGTTTTGAACATATGGTCATTGTTTCAAACATCTAGTTGTCATTTTAGACATGGGGACATTGTTTCAAACATTTCACATAGAACGCAATTCTTACTTTACATATTTCATATGGGTTGTTTCACTTCCTACCACTCTACTTGTATAAAGACCTTATTTTTTCATCCATGACATACATATATACATTTCCTTTCTTTTACAAAGCATGCCATGTGGTTGCCCTTCTCTTAAATTTTTCACATGTGGTCAACTTTTTATCTTAAACTACAATAATTTTCACTAACTTATCCATAGTCAAAATAAACATGCTTGCTCAAAATGAACCTAGTAGCTGACATGGACTTCAAATGTTCATGGGGATGTTTTATGAAAACGTGCACCTATTTTCTGGAACATCACAAAAACTATATCCATCCCGAACAACATTACAACGTTTTCCAAAAAATATGTATGCGTTTCCCTCAACATCACACAAAATTCATGCTCCTTAAACTACTTACTACTGAATGCGCTAACGTCTCACAAAACAAGACATGTTTTTCTTTGACGACATCAAAAATATGGTTTTCTTATAGTACCACCAAAAGTATGCATCGTGCCACGCAAAAAATGGGAAAAGGAAATGGAAAAACTTTCGACAAACTAATAAGAATTATTGCTACATACTCTAATATATAGAAATTAGGACCAGGATTTCTAGAGTCACATCATGTCTAAAGATCCGTTCAACTAATGAAAAGTCAAGATTCAATCCCAACATCTCTTAGGATTCAATAAATATAATATAATATAATTTATGTATTTTTGGACATGATGTTTGTCCAAATAGATGAACATGTTTTTCAAGTCATCAAATAAATAAATAAATTTTTGGATAGCCTAGACAACTAATCAATGGCTTGTCCATCCATATTGACAGATAACCCGTTCAAGTCGTCAAAAAAATTGTTTTTTCTAGTTGACTTGAATCTGGTATGTCAGGATGTGTCCCAACAAACATTGATGGACATTCTGATGGAAAAAGCTAGCATCCCGCCATAATGGAAAACCTTGATGTGGACAGATATGTTATGAGGATGATAGAATAGTCATAGTCAAGAAAATTTGTAGTGAAGGGTGGTTGAATGATATTGTGACATGGTACTAATAGTGTATATATCAAAAAAATTAAGTGTAAATGTAAAACATTGACCACAAGTGGTAAAAATTGTCACATTGTACAAATAGGAAGGTTTATCTTAGTAGGTTAATGAACTGAAAACTGTACAATACAAAGATAGAATTTATATTCCATTGAACATCAATCATTAGGGGAGATTTCAGCTAGTTGGGAGACTGTTTCAGGGCTGTTCCCATTGCTGGGAACTAGTCTTGTGCAGTCAGAATATAATAATAATAAATTAAAAATTAAAAAAATTAAATTAAATTTTTAATATATATATATATTTATTTATTTATTTATTTTATAAAAAATATATTAAAAAAATATATTAAAAAATAATATCTGACGTGGCCGTCTCCTAGCCACGTCAGATCAACATTCCCACAGCGTTCCCGCAGTCCAGGAACTCACAGTCTCTTAAAACGCAGGAATCTCCCCTAATGTTTTGAAGCTATATGTGTTAAAATACACTCATATTGAATACGATGTTTACTAGATAGTTTCAATAGAGATTTAAAAGTGTTCAATGGTAAACATGTTATAAACTCCTAAAAGTTGGTGGGTGTTTTGGAAGAAGAAAAGTCTAAAATTGCTAATTTTTGATGCATTGTCCAAAATATTATATATATAATTTTAAATATACAAAAGTGTGTTAAACAAGTAAGGAAATGTGTGGGAAAAATTTCAACCCATTTGATCACAAGGATTGAAAGATTATAACGTTTGAAGTTATGAAATAAAACTTTTATTTATTCTTGAGAAAGTAGGTCAAAAAACCTTTGAGCCCCTCTTGGAATAAATTTTTTTATCTACGCAAAAACAAAGATTTTGACCATTTTTAAGTATATGATGTTAGGTTCACTTCGTCAAAATTTTAGAAGCAAATATGAACTCTAGCTAGCTTACTCTAAATCACCTTGCAATGCCAAGAGGTCAAGTGCATTGGCAATATCCTAGTCATTTTTTGATGATTTCTTGTGCAATGAGGGAATTCTTTTATTTGAAATCCAAATGGTAAAAAATTAGAGACAAACATTTGGAATATGTGGAAAAATTTCAAGAATTTTGACTTCACAGATTGCAAGATTGTAGGCTTGAAGTTAAGAAAAAATGTTTTTACTTGAAGCTGCCTCAATATAGCTAACAAAGTTTGGTTCCTCTTAGCCGATGTGATTCGAGAATTAAATTCTTTTACAATCTAGGAACCCGCCCAAACCCGCCATTTACAAGCTGTGCTAACTTGGCCGAGAGACTGCCATGTCGCTTTTTTTAAATAAACAAATAAATAAATAAATTTAACTTTGTTTTTCATTTTAAGGATTTTCATTTCATTTAAATATCTGACTCCGGCGTTCGATGAGACCAGGGGGAACGGAGCTGGGAACAAGCCTGAAATGGCCCTCTAACCCCCCCGATCTCATCTAATGGCCCAAATTACCCTAGCTACGAAAAAGATTTAAAGCATTATAATTTTTTATTCAAGCACTTGATCAGAAAAAAATTACATTCCCACTAAGGGGATACATGTTTACACCTTGTATCAACATTTTGTGAACATTTGACAAAAATTGACTTCATATGAATCTCCCTGGATTTTCAATTGTCCATTCAACAAACAATTGACCTTGAGGGGTTGAAAACTACCATTTGATCAATCACACTTGAATTGAATTGATTGTTATTGGTTTCATGGTGTATCCCTTATACATGTATGTAGTAGAGGGAAGGAAAAATTTGTAAAGAAAGGTAGGGGCAAGAAAAAATTGGACACTTAAATTTTATATGGAAGATAGCCCTACTTAAAAAATGCATGAATGAATTTACAAAAATCATAGGGTATTGAAAATATGCCCCTTATAGTTTTTTATGCAAAAATATGGTCATCTTAAATGCAATAATTAAGGTAAATAGATCCACATCAAATACCCTCTTAACTCAGGTTTATACCTTAAATTACAAAGAGTGATCTCCCTGAGTTGCCTCTAGTGATTGTATGCTCCCAATGATTGTAGACACAACTATTGCTTAGAGATGATAGAAAAAGGTAAATCTTTTTTTGGCCCCCATCCCAAAATGTAGATGTACGTTGTCAATGAAGCTCAAAAAACTCTTTCAAATGCTAGTACTACAACACCTTGGGACTAACATTCTTTTAATGATTTAGCCTTTTGTAAGTAGTGGTAATAAGTTTGGATGAACTTCTGATGAGGTGGCTATAGGTGAACACCCATATCGGACTAAATAAGCAATTGTGGACATGATGTGGAGTACAAAAAGGCAAAGGAAATATTTCCACAAGTACACAGATAGAAATGAGGGGAATTGCCAAAAATGTGGTAATTTTATTGCTTCAACTAAAATTATTATGAATTTTGAAAACCAAAAGTTGGTCTGGACCCATGTTTGGTACTAGAAAGGTCATGACTCATGTTCCAAAGTAGTGAGTGAGAAAGTAGGAAGTAGGAAGTAGAAAAATAATTCTTGAATGATTGGAATTAGAAGACTCTAGATTTTGGACATGAGTCCAAATCAACTTTTGGCTTCCAAAATTCATAGTAATTTTAGCTTGAGCAATAAAATTTCCAAATTTTTGGCAATCCTCATCATTTCTATCTTTGCACCTCCGGAAATATTTGCTTCACCTTGCACTAAAGTAGGAGGTCCACAAGTGGACCATCTAAGGGCTAGAACTAAATTTTAGGGAAATAAAACACCTTGAAGTATTTTTCAATAAAATTTCCTTGAAAGACAAGGAGAATTGACATCTAACCCAGGTTGTTTCATATTTTTTGAAGCTTCATGGAATTAGTTATGAAATTTTGAAGTCAAAACACCATAGGGCTCTAAAAGCGACCACCCCTTGAAATGTACATAGTTGGTACATTTTGATAAATTGAAGAAAGAAAAATGTACCTCTGAGGCATGTTTCATTCAAAATGCCCGATCCGAGTTCGAGCCTCCTATGGTAAAGCCACCTACAATCGATCAAATAAACAATTTTGGATATGATTTGGAGTTGTATAAGGCAAAGCAAATATTTTTGGAGGTGGAAGGATAGAAATGACGGGGATTGCAAAAACTTTGGTAATTTTATCACTTGAATTGTAATTACTATGAATTTTGAAAGGCAAAAAGTGCTTTGGACCCATTGCCAATTTTTAGACTCTTCCAATTTCAATCACTAAAAAATTACAATCTTATTCAATGCTTTCTACTTTCCTATTCACTATTTTGGGACATGTGTCATGAATCTATTAGTCCCAATTTTAAAAGAAAAAAAACAAAACATTCTAGCTATGGTTGAAAATAAACCAGTCTATAGGTTGGTTATTGGTCCCTGATCGGGAATGGGTGATTCCACCATACCTTACTCCAGATCATGTCTAAAATTGCTTATTTGATCACTTACAGGTGGCTTCACCTCAATCCCAACCTTGAAAAGGAGAGAAAAACTCACTCCAAACTTTGGTTGACAATCTATTACAGCCTTGCCATGTTTGGAAACAACTACACTCTACTACAGGTTGGGTATGGGGCTCTAGTGGGGAATGGGTGGTCCTACCTTAACCTTTAAACGTCGAGGAGGACATTTAGTGTCCGATGGATAACAGGGAATCCTTGTAGTAGGACAAGAAGTGTAACTATTCATCCTTGAAATTTTGTTGTGAAAAGGCAAGGTTTTCTATAGTGCTTTGACTTCCAATGAGTGCTTTTGCTATTTCTAAAGCCCATGACTCACACGGTAATGGAAAGAGATGATTTCCAATATCACCCCTTCGTCCTTTAAGGGTTAAGTGATATTTTGGCATCTCCTTTATGATTAAGTATGGTCTCTCCTTGTAAATTAGTGTATGAGTCCATCAAAATAGTGTTGGTCAATCTATGCTAAAGAGTTGTACTTGTACTGACTACTGTACTGACTTGCTTGTGTGAGAGCCCTTCAATCAATCCACCAAATGAAAACGCCTCAAAAAACCAGTCATCAACTGACCTAGGACTGAAGCAATGATACTCTCAAAATAAATCAAATATAACTTAAGTGCACCTTCACTCAATTGCTGACCAGGGGCATTGATTTGATTTCTGTTCCGCCCACCTTCCCTTGCTGGCCTGGCCCAGCCCAGCCCACCCTGCCTTTCGAAAGCTCCGTCAGGCTACCTTATAAAAAGTTTGTTTTTTTAAGTTTTGTTTTTTGGGGGGTCTTTTGTTTGGGTTGGCAACCACCACAAGTGCAAGCCCTTGAGAACCCGACTTGCAATCTGCTGTTCCAGCTCCATTTGGCAATTGACGGCCACACTCGGGCTTTTGTTGGTGGTGCTCCCATCACTCATCACTTTGGGCTGGTGGTTGTGTGAGAATCCAGTTATGCCAGGCCGGAATTGTAGTTGTAACGTACACAACATTCTGCCAAAGGACTTGTACATATCGAATAACTTAGAGGTTTCTTAAAAAACATTATAAAAAACACAAACTGAAAAAACATTAAAACAAATAAAAATTTGGCCCCATGTTCCCAAAGTAGTCAGAGCAACTTGTGACATTCTTCAACATCAAGAATCAATAGGCCAAGGATATGCTCTCGATACAACACCAAACAAAACTTGTACTTGGGTCATCATAACATTCTTGAACTTGGTATTAATAATAACGTAGTGAGTGGTCCCTGCCTAGCTTCGAGAATGGGATCCATGGTGGATAGAATCATTTGCATTTTATTTGCATTTTATATGTAAGGGAGAGGAAGTGTTCAAATCTTCCTTGGAAAGGGATGAAGTTAGTAGCTTTTCGAAGGCTTGCATACCTCCAAATGGATTTCTTCTCTATAAAAGAATAGAATGTGTGTGAAAGACAAATAGAAGTTGCATCTAACCCGCTTCTATTTATACTACTTAAAACCTACAAGGTAGTCTACTCTTAGAATGACCATTTAAGAGCTGATTGCCTTTTTGGAGAAGCTAAACTCCTTGGAAAAAAATTCACTAAATTTGAGTAGGAAGAAAAATAGAATTGGCATCTAACCCAGTTCCATTTCATATTTTTTGAACCTTTGTGGAATTAGTTATGGATCCTTGAAGTTGAAAATGTAGTGGTCACTAAATGCAACCACTTCCTGGTACATTGAAGAAAGCAAAATGTACCTATGTGTCATGGTTGCTTTTAGAATATGTGTGCTTTTAGAACATACTACCTTATGTATATCAGAGACAAAGCAAAAGACAATGGAAATGTGTGTATGACAAATCATAGGAATGTTTGTTGTGCTATAGGTTTTCATCGGGAATGTTGGATGAAATAATTGGTTGATTGATTTCTCTAGGATGAAAATGTGACAAGGATCGTGACGTTGTGTACTTAAATATAATATATTTATTTTATTCTTCTACACTTAGTTATGAATTTTTGAAGTTGAAATAGTAGTGAATGCTCTATAAGCGGCACCCCCACCTAGAAACATTCAATATTGGTTGAAGGAAGAAGCTAGTGTGTACTTTTGTGTTAAGGACACTTTTAGAAGTCAAGCTACTTTAGCACCTCTTCCTATGTCAATATTATTGATGACAGTTGAATGCAAATTTTCATACTATTTCATTTATAACCGGTTGTTGACTTCTTCAAGGCTAATGTAGCACCGTCCCATTGGCAACCTGGTACCATTGATGTTACAAGTTGCAACTCATAACCTTCTTTCCTTTCAACTTACTTCCTACACCCTTGGATCATGAAGATCAAAGGTTGTGATTGAAAAATGTACAACCAGTTATATACGATAACCTATTCACTACTAGCACGGCTCATCAATTATCTAATACATATTAAAGCATTGCAATTAGAGATTCATACAAAGGTCTATGCAACATTCTTCAAGAATATTATAATTGAAGTGATGATGTTACGTACATCCAATGAATTTGTAGACCATAAATGAAATGTGTTTTATTCATCCCTCCAAAACCTTCTTACAAATTAAGGTTAGATCTTTTGTTTTAACATTTAATTGATAGACATTAATTAAAAATTCACTTCTTTATCTCCAAGATGATATTGAAATCATCATACTTGAACATTGCATTGTTTTAGTATACATTACATTCTTCAAATTTTAATGTATACCAGGACAATTAACCCACAATGTTGATTTAGTTAGTATTCTTTTAACATAATCCTCGTTGCTCATATTCATAAGGTATGGATGGTTGAATTACCTCCAATAGACTCTCTATCTATTATGGTCTTATGCCATTAATTGTTATCATTATTTATTTTGACATTGTCATTCAATGATTTCTTATTAAAAAAACTAAGATTGTTGAGATATTTCTATAAAATAAAACTAAACTATAACTTATATTCCAATTACTTGAGTAAATTTAATTTATGTGAGAATTTGCATAGCAAACAATCATCTCTTAAAAATTGAATGAATTTTGGATGCATGTGGTCTAATTAGTGTGAACATATGGGTGAAAGTGAATGAAAATAGATACATTTAAGATGAAAATTAGATGGCAATTAAGACACTTGGGACAATTGAAATGACAAGCGTATGCTTGGTACCCAACATATGAGAGTGTGGATGGGGTGCAAAGACCTAAGTTCCGCAATGTTCCTGTAATTGGGATGGAAGATTGGACCTCAAAGATTTATTCTATTACCTAAATTTGTAACATGCCAAAGTAAAGCAAATATTAATTTAAACTTTTCAACCCCATATTTTTTTTTTACTTCATTTGTTTAACATATCTACATTATAAACTAATAAAATTTGATATGCAATATTATGAGTGCAAGTTAACCAAGGAAAAAAAGGTTCCTTATAGAAACAAAGGCTCTTTGTACCACCTCTACCCCAATCCTATACTCATCACATCCCTTTTACAACTCTAGCGAATTACCCAACTCTCAATGTACAAATCCCCTCCCTTCTTAAATTAAAATTATTTAGTATAGAGTCTCCATTCTTACAAAGATATATAGTCTAGGTGTCACTCCGCCTGGCTTTGGGAGTCCAATGTGGGACCCTTTTGTTCAAGTACACCAACTAAATAGAGTGGTTGGAATTATTTCTCTCTTTAAAAATAATCTCGTTTTATAAGTGTGACATATTTATGTAATTAAGCCAATGAAAAATTGGTATGTGGCATCTTGAGTTCAAAAAGTCTATACTATACTACATCATCAAGGATTTTGCATAGTCCAAAACAAAGAGGAATTTGTTCGGACTATTGAAATATTTGTACATGCTACATTAAAGGGATTGAGTATAGATTATACTAATAGAGCTATTGCAACGACACATGGAAATCTAATCTATTCTATTAGGTTTGATGTTTTGTTTGTGATGGTTGTTGTGAACTCTGTGACATTTGAGCCATTGTTTGAACACTAAATGAATAAACTATGAATTTCAAAGAGCTAGACATAGATATTTCTATAACCGCCCCTAAACCCTCATGAATAGTGGGAATACAATTTAAGCAAGAATCTATAGGAGTCGGTTTTAGAAAGGGGTTAGTTTTAGATAGGGGCTGGTTTTAGATAAGAGTGGGTTTTAGATAGGAGTAGGTTTTAGATAGGGTTGATTTTAAGTGTAGTTACCGTAGACTTTGATGTGGAGTCTTCAACAATCCAAGTATCCAACTCTTGATTCAAGACACCTCAAAAGGCCAAAACGTGGTCTGTAGTTCAGTTCTCATCATCAGCCAGGTTGGCGAAACTGTGCCCCCAGTATAACACCGCCAGTTCGGTCCGGCTGCCCACCTTACGTCACCTGTGACCGTGGGCCCCCGCTACTGATCACTCCATCTCTCCCACGGTCAAGCACATGCGTCCCGGATGCGGTGATAGGGCCCGCCCTCTCGTGCAGACCAAAGAGTCATTCTTCTGCCTCAGGAAAGCCTCCGGATACTGCAGCCCTGGGTAACTGGTACGCTTGTTTTCAAGCCTAAAAGGGCAACTTCAGCATCAACACGCAACAGCGTCACCGTCGTCGCCACCCGCGACGCCACGGCCATCGCTCTTCTTCACTCCTTTCCCTCGCCAATATGTGTCCGTGGAATGCAACTTATTCTTTGGAACGCTTTGGTTGACAGAGTCCCGCGTGAAAGAGAGACTGAGAGGGAGGTGGAGAGAGAGAGAGAAGGAGGAGGAGGAGGAGAGAGTACGAGGAGATTGGAGAGAGGAGGTGGAGACGAGGAAGCCGTGCGCTTCGATGGTGATAGTAATGCGCTGGAATTTCTTCTATTGATTATTCTACCATGGACCTTCTACGATTTTGCTTTCTCCTCGACATCGCCGCTTGCCACTCTGCTTGCGCGTGTTTACCTTCCATGCAGGTTGGTTGGATTTTGATGATGCTCTCACTGGTTGCGGCTGTTGTTTGGTTATGGAGGGAACGGAGAGTTTCCTGTGTGTTTCTTGAAATTGTGAGTTGCCGCGTTGCCGCGTTTTTTGTGTTTTTTGTTTAATTTTTTTTTGTTTTAACAGGCTGTTGGATTGGATTGAGTTGATTGGAGGAATTGTCGGAGGGAGAGACTTTGTTAGATGGAACTCGTGTTTTGCTTTTATTGATGTTTTAAAAATTTTAAAACTGAAAATTAAAATCTAATTCGGTGTCGGGCTGTGCGACTCGGGGATTGAAGTTTCGGTTTCGTTTTGTTCGAGTTTATTAGCTTATTCTGTTGGAGAATCGTTGTGTTGAGTTGCGATAAAACTGCTAGCTCTCTTCATGAGCTTAATATCAAGGCATCTTCAGCAAGTTTGAAGAATCATTGACTGCCTGCTAGAAACTTTGGAAGGTAGTGTGAGTTGTGATCAGGTCTATATATTTAGCTCGTAGTGAATATCTTGGAGAGAGGAAGATTGTATATCCGGGGAATGATTGACATAATCTCTTGTCGAATGTGAAGAGTAGAAGGTTTACAAGTCTGCTCTGTTTACTTTCATTCGGCTGAAGAGTCATTGACTGCTTGCCAGATACTTTATAGCTATTGCGTCCAATAGAATTCGTGATCAGCCGTCGCATTCATTTTTTTTCTTTTTCTTTTCATTTCGTTGCGAAAGGTGTCAGAGTGTTCATTCTGGGACGGTTGACTTAATCTGATCGAATGTGAGAAGCGGACGCTTTTACATTCCTGGCAGTTCAATGTTATTTTAGAGCGAGTGCGGAGGTTATCTGTCGTCTCGGTGGCAACTTGTCACTGGAACATCAGTATTAAATATATAGCAGTATTGGACAAGTGCTTTTACTTAGCAGGATAATTTTCAAAGCGGAGACCGACGGTTTCTGCGAAGATTAGGCCAATTGTGTTAAAAGCAAGATCATAATGCTTTTGCAATACCCGAGCTAGCTTTGAAGCAAACAATGCGATTTTTTTTTTGTGATGGCATTTTTCTATGTCTATAGGATAGAGGTGCGGATATCGGAACAAATGTCTTCTTGAGAAGAGGTAGTTTGTGATGAGTTTTTATCTGGATCGAGGTTTATGATTTTTGCACTGATAACAAGTACCAATTTCGTTTTTCCAGTTTATGAAGTGGCAAGGAGCTTCAGCATGGCCACGGCGCTCTACTTCAAGATGATAGGACCTCACAAATGGAGTCGCTCTTTTCCACATACCTCGTGATTTTGGTCATGGGATAGCTGCAGTCGCAAATTATCAGAGAATAACTGAGGAAACGGTATTACGTCCTCAAATTTGTACTACGGCAGATATATATCGAGAATATAATTTGCTCCGGTATTTAGGAAGTCTGCAGCTACATGGTTCAAGCTTTAATTTCTGAAAGTTAAATGGTGGTGAGAATGGCATTTGGAGGTTGAGGCGACTTTCGAAAAAGGTGCGCAGGAATGGCAGCTAGGGCAGCCATGGACGCAGCTCGACTTGTTGCAGTCATGGTTCGTGTGCACGGTCCTGTAAGTGCCCTGCACACTTAGCTGGTTGTGATCATAAGAGTACTTAACCTTGTCAGATTGGAAATGTCTGATTCCTTGGATCTGCACGCCACCAAACTCCTTTAGTATCGGAGCATTTTATATGTACGGAATGCTTGTTGGTTTTGAAAAGTAAGTGCTCGCTGAGGTTTGGAATTTGCAGGCAGGTCGGACTTCTTCTGCGGTGGTAATCGTGGATAACTGTGAACAATTTTCAATTTTTGAAGTAATTTTGTTGTACTGTCCCTTCAGGATCCGAAGGGACGGAAAATGCGTCGGCATGCCTTCTTCCATTCCGAGTATGTTGTTTCTCTTTTTTCCCTTTTAGAGGAAATAAATCTAAAAGTTCTTAATGCATTTTGTATTCTGTGATCAACTAAAGTGTTGCAAGTAGTGTATTACTGTAGACGTTTAGATCCTTCACAGTTTGCAGTATGTCAGCATCGATTGTACTTGAATTACGGAAGGCTGATGTTCGGAGGCTCTTGGCAGGGCTGGGGACACTACCTTGTCTGCATCGGGCTTCCTGGTTCCTTGTGTCATGAACATGGAACAATCAGGAAGTCCTGCTCCGGGTCAGGCGGACCTATATGAGACAACAACTTCACCTGAGCCCTCGGTGGTTGTCATCACATGTGCATCCATTGTGGAGCCATTTCTTGCTCCTAAATCACATGGAATATCATCGCAAGAGGTATTAACCTTTTTAATGCAGCTGATTTGCACTTTTTTTGCTATGGAGTATATTTTCACTGTGTCAGAGTACGATTTTGAACCCTTGATGGATTTCTTACACGTGTACGCCTGATGCTGTTGTTGCGTGTTTCCCTTTGATGATGCAGGATTTTCCAAAATTGATTCGTGGGGCAGAGGTGGACATCCTGGTGGAGGTCTGTTTTTGTTAATGTGATTGTCTACTCAACGTCTTTCATTGCTGTGTTTATTATAATAGTTCTTCGATATGTTCCTCTGCTTTATTTATTTATCATTGTTTTTGGCATTCTCATGAGTACATTTTTTTTTTTTTACAGTGATGCCTTTTTAGGGGTAATCGAGTGGACTGTCGTTTTGGGTAGAGAATTTATTAAGTATTTTGATTACAGGTACCCGACATTTCTGAGACTGGTTTGGGTTCTTCGGGAGAGCACTCCGTTTGCTGGCTTCCGGGTCAGCTTCTCACTGTGGTATGTTTTTCTGCCCAACAGAAGGAATCTGCTTCCATTTGATAAGTTCCCGTTCGGAGTTTGAGACATTTTCAGAAGAATTGCGAAACATCTATAAAGTTGAATGTTTCTAGAAAAAAGTTTTAGATCTTGCATCATTACGTCATTATTTGTTCTGGTAGACTGTTGAAACTAGTCTGTATATTTTCCCTAGTTTAGCTTAAAGTACGTTTTTTGGACAAAACTGTACGAGCAGTTCAAAATTGATCTATCTTTCTTATACAGTAAATTAATATCAGGTGCCTCATTTGAGTAATATTCTGTAATGTTTCTTTTAACGAATGTATATTGGGTGAAACAGGTTGATGTGCCAGCAGCTGGAGCGGCTCTCCAGGATTTGCTGGATGTGCATGGCGGTAGTGTGAAAGGTGTGTGGGAGGTGGGCTGGGCCTTAGCCCCTGTGGAGGATAATGCTCAGCAACTTCATAGTCTTCTTACTTCAGAGGTTTTGAAAGATCCGCATCTTCAGGTCAGAAAACTACCAGTTGTGCAATTTAGAATGGGATGTGAGATCTCTATTTTGAACTTAAGACACTCTGAAAATGAGAAGTTATCGTTTGCGACTGCATCTCTTGCATCACCAGAGTGTTTTGTGGAATATCAATCAACTCGTAATAACAGCTGTTGTTGTTTGTCATGTTTGATTTTATACTCGGAAGCTTTTTTCAATGCCTAGAAGTGTTTTGGTTGATCGTACTGCCTTGGTCTACCCATGCAGGAGGATTTGGCTTTGCAACGTGGTCAAAGTGGGGACAATAAGTCTGTAGCTCATGCCGTCGCTGGTGTGAGTAGGTTGGGAATGGCTGCTGCTGCGGCAACAAAAATCGCAATTCTTAGCGTGGGCTCACACTTCGACAACACTGCACTAAATACCTGTCTCAAAAAGCTTCAGCAAATTAGTGGTCTTTCTAAAGTGAGTAGTTTTTAGTATTATTTCAGATTATGTCGAAATTAAGTTCTATTGTGGTGTGATATTCTTTTCCCATTGGAGATAATGCTAATTTGAGTATCAATGAGTTCAAGCTAAACGTGCCGAAAAGCAGTGTCTGTTTTCCTGTAAATCAAAAGTTGAAGAATGTTAGAGTTGATGAACGTTGTAATTGCAGATGCCCAATGGTCATGTATTAGCAGAACCAAAGAAGCGAGGCGATTCTATAATCGCTGTTGGCTCTCCTTTTGGAGCATTGTCTCCTGTGCACTTTCAAAACAGGTGAGAGTCGATGTAATCATATCTCACACGTGCAGTCTCTTTATGTTATTTGATAGGTAAAGCTGATCCATAAGCTTTCTTAACGCTCTGAGCTACTACTGGACATACGTGGTTTTGCAGCATGTAGGTGCGAGTCGTGCGTCATATGAATGGGGTCAGGGGATTGGAGGTGGCTCTTTGTTCAAGGTTTTTATATTGCTTATGAATGTTTGGTGGTTTGGGCGAACAGCATATCTGTTGGCATTGTGTCCAATTTGTGGCCTCCAACAAGAGGCCCTCCTTCTCTGTTGATGGCAGATGTGCGATGCCTTCCTGGTGAGTGTAGTTTTGCATACTACATCTGTATGCTTACTTTGTGCTTTGCAATAAAATAAATAAATGTCTATGTGCAGATTATTGATTATGAAATACCTCTTAATTTGTATTTTCCAGGGATGGAAGGGGGTCCAGTGTTTGATGAGCAAGGGAATCTTGTGGGCATGCTAACTCGACCGTTGCGACAGCGGGGTGGTGCTGCTGAAGTGCAGGTACTGTTACCTGAAATAATTGAATCAAATAATCTAGTTTTCTGTTCCAAGTTTTCGATTTTTTTATTGCAAATTTATATAATGTAGGCTAGAGAGGTAATCAATCTTTGGAATGTTTTTTCTTTCCTGTTTATTATCTCCGTTTTCTGTTCTTTCTTTTAGCCCTTTCGGGACTGAAATTGAAACATTCCCAAAGAAATATGACTATAGTATTGTCACCAAATCATACCAGTAAATGATCATGTAATCTTAATTTGATCAAGTGAAGCGATTAGGTTCTTGATTCACTTATAGAATCGATGAAATGAAAAATCATTTTACTGAATTTGAAACTCATTGCATACCTGTCTTTGTGATCGAATATAACATCACATGCAGCTGGTGATGACAACGGATGTTCTATTACCCGTTCTTCAACGTGTTGGAATCACGGTTGGTGTTCCTTGCGCAAGGAATTTACTGGATGCTGTACCACAATCAGCTGCTTCAGTCATGCTCACTGAAAAGGCTACACTTCAAAAGCAACCTTGTCGACCTGGGGGCATCGAGAGTCAACCCACTTATCAGACTGTGCAGTATGTCCCATCCGCTGTGGAGCATGCAGTGACATCAGTGGTTCTCATTACTATTGGAGACGGGGCTTGGGCTTCGGGCATTATTTTGAGCAAGAAGGGGCTTATACTCACCAATGCCCATCTGCTTGAACCGTGGCGATTTGGTAGAACCAGGATTGCTCCATTGCCTGTGAAGGGAAGCATACCACCTGACGCTGGTTCTGGTGAGTCTCCGGAGGAGAGACAGGTGAAATATTCGCAGGGACCAGAAACGTCGAAGAGAGTGATGGCTTCTGGGGTGAGCTCGTCTCCATTTGATGTGGCTCAAAAAAATTATCAGCGCATCAGAGTTCGTTTGGATCATCACCAGCCACGGTCATGGCATGCAGCCCGACCTGTCTATGTATCCCAAGGACCTCTTGACATAGCACTCTTACAGCTTGAATCTCCACCTCCTGGTCTGTGTCCAATCACTCCTGAGGAAGAATGTCCTTCTCCAGGCTCTGTAGCTGTGGTATTGGGTCATGGATTGTTCGGACCACGCTCAGGTAACAGACTCGACCCTTTGCGACATTTACTGTAGCAAAGCGGAGTTTTTTGACACTTAAACCAATTCTATTCCATGAATTTTTTTTCTGTGATTTGCCTGTAGGCATTCCTCTCGAACTTCCCTCCGAGCGGCAAAGTATTTACGTGTTTTTAGACACCAATCTTTGAACATTCAATGAAAATGTTGTAGAGATTTGGTTGTCTAAGAAACTCGGAATTCTAGGAGCTTTCCTTTTTCTGTGGCCTATTAAATTTCTCTCGGGGTTGTGAATTATTTCATGTTTGTGGAAACTTACAACTCACTATGTACGGATCATTTACTAGTTTTCTGAAGGGTGCAACCTCTTGTTTGGTGCAGAGTTGTGCCCATCTGTAAGTGCAGGGGTTGTTGCTAGAGTTGTGAAGGAAGGCAGTAGTCCATTCTTCACCGGATTAGGAGGTAGGATGGAAGGAAAGGCTTCCAAAGCTGCTATGATCCAGACCACAGCTGCCGTACACCCAGGCGGCAGCGGAGGAGCTGTTGTGAATGGTGAAGGTCGCATGATAGGATTGGTGACAAGGTAGGCATATTGAACATTTTCTTTGGGATTTTGAGGTAGAGGAGCCATTTGAATTGATAGGGGGTTGAAACCAGGGCCGCGGCTGCTGCATCTCCACTGTCTTGAGCTAGCAGTTTTCACATTTACGTTGAGTTTTATCCATATTGCATCTTCGACTTGTTTTTGGACATGGAATATTGATGATTGTGGGCTTGACAGTAATGCAAGGCACAGTGGAGGAACCGTCATTCCTTTCCTCAATTTCAGTGTTCCTTATGCAGCATTGCTACCAGTGTTTGAGTTCGCGTCTGGGGGTAAGTTACGAAGTTTGAAACATGAAATCATTATTTTTTTTCCCTGTCATTCTCTCTTGTTTTCCCTTGGACATGATTGTGCTGTACTTAAGCGTTCTAATGACTGTTAGTTTTTTGTTGGAAGTTCGCTACTGCTGGTTTTTGTTTTTGTACTTTATTCATGTACGATTCTATTTTTGTACTCGATTCATACTTCAATAACCTCAAACACCAATACAGTGTGGCTTGAGCTTATCATGTGTTGGTCTGATCGCGTTCTCTTTAATTGAAAGTAGTGCTGATCCCAACGTCTGTTTCTTCCGCCTGCAGCTGAATCCGATTGGAGCCGATTGGAGGAGCTTGACAAACCTAATGAGCAACTAGCTGTTGTATGGGCACTGGTTCCTCCTACTCCCCCACGCCCGTCTCCTCTGCGACTCCCATCCATTCCTGGTTCCCAGGAGATGGATTCTGAGCAAGGTCGTCAGAAAGGCTCGCGTTTTGCGGAGTTCATGAAAGAGAAAGGAGGACGTGCCTGGAATCTGCCAGAGTCATTGCCACCCATCGCGTCTTCTCACCTAACCTCTCTACATCACTACCCTGAAACCAGTTATGCTGCTCGGACTTATCCAGTTCACAGTCGGCTTTGAACTGGTGCTGCAGTGTATTGTCGGAAGTAATGGGTAGTCTATGTCGGAGCCGTAAGTTCTGTGAGACGTTAGTTTGTCTGTTTCTGCATGTTGTGAACAAGCGAGTTCTAGAGTGCATTGACTTCAAGAGTGCTACATGCTTTTATGTCAATGTCTGGATTAATACAGTGCAGTGACTGTATCACAGATGTGGCTATGTCACATGTCATCGATATCACTGCAAACTGGTCCTCTGCCTACAGTATTGTGGGTCCCGAATAATACTCAGGAGCAGGGCATGTTCACTCCGGCCTTAGTTTTTGTTGCGTGGCTTCTAAGATGGTAATTTCAAAGAGCTGGTATCAGTTATCTTTTCTCAAGTGAAATAATCACATCTATTGACTATACAAAGCTGTGGTTTGGAGCCACTCCACGCTTCATGTGGAAGAGGATCTGCAGCTAATTCCTACCCTTACCCAACATTGTTGACAAGGTTGATGGAAGTTAAGTTCCGCAATACTTTTTATGTATGCTGAAATTAATCGGAATATTCAAAAGTGCTCCAAAACCCTTTTTTTTCTTTTTTCCATGGGTAAATATCATCATGATTTTGATGTGTTATTTGTGTTATATCATTTTCAGGAGAGGAAAAAAACATATGAAGGTCTGAAGTGATGGTTGAGAGTGCCTTCTCTATTCTCCAAAAATCCACCAAAAATTGCACAAATAAGCTGATCATTTCTAACTTGATTAGATTGCATTGATGAAGTTAGTTGAAAAAAAATTGTGTAGGGCCTCTTAGTTCATGGATAGTTAACCCCTAAAGGATTACAAGGCTACTGGGTGGCTTTTGAAATGTGTTATAATATTATAATGTTTGGCTTCTTCCACTTGTTTTGAAGTTCGTCTTAACCCTAGACCGCCCAAGTGGTTAGTTTATGACCACTTGAAATTAAAAAAAGCTAGGGTGCCATCTGGGATTTGGGTGGATGGCAAAGACAAAACATGGGTTCATTGGACGGCGGAAGGGAGGACAGTGATCATATAAATGTGACTTAGGGTAAGTACATTTATGTTGGAAGGATACTCACATAGATTTGTCAGAAAAATATGAAACATGGCAGTTAACTCAAATGTCCCAAAGATGACCGCCAAGAGCCGGTGGTGGACCGTCGGGCTTTGGATCCAGATATGAAGGCGGGGAAAATGCTGTAGGGTTCCAGGTTCTCATTGCACATGTCCAGCTTGAGCGCGAGAGGGTAGTATGGATTTGCTGCACAGTGAAGGTGACAATGACTCCCGGCAGCATCTGGATCGTTCGGGGACAAATTCTAAGTAGCCGTGTACGATTTTGGGGGGATCCGAGGACGTTCTTGTACAATTGGGAGAGAATATGAGCAAAGGAAGTGGAGAATTCAAAACATTGCATCATTGGAGTGATTGCTAGAGGAAGACAACGTGGGAGGACTACGGAGTGGAGGCCAACATTGGCAACGCGCACTACTTTCACTCACGACTTTCTTCCAACTCCACTTGTGATTGTTCAAGTATTTCAAGCAATATGACTGTAACATTGTGGTTAGGACGTGCTACTGTGGAAGAAGTCTTCGAAGTGCAAGACAAATTGTTTCATTAGGCACTTGATAGAGGGGCAAGCAAGGCCACGACGCAAAAGGTGGTGAATTGTTTGCAAGAGGATTTCTTGTTGGCACTACGCCAACCACAACGTCACCACAAGTGGAGTAGCAATCTAGGGACCAAAAATTGGCAGTACTTGTGTCGCAGGCAAATCGGAAGATTGTTGGGTTGGGTTGAGCATTAATGTGAAGGAGATGAGCAAGGGATTTCTAACTTACTAAATCTTTTTTTGCGCACAAAGCATTGGCCCACTGGACTAGATGATGAAGATAGAGGCCAGGTTGAAGGCGTCCGTGGATCTCGAAGCGAGACCTGCTCAACAACGGGGACACATCCGCCGAGCTTTGTTAGCTGCACGGACAAATTGCCGACTAGAAAGTGCCGCAGGGAAGCAGAAAGAGACGAATTTGGTGATCGGGCCCTCCGGACTAGGAGTGTGTGACAATGCTGCTCCTACATCAAGAAGGGGTGGGCGAAGTGGCAATACAGTTGTTGCCACGGGGAGAGCAACTCAAAATTCTGAAGACCATGGGGACGATGTGGGTGAAGGGGGGATTCTTCAACTAAATTACAATGTTCGGGTGGGAAATGTAACTTTAGGGGGGGATTTAGGGTTGCTAGATTTAGGAGAAATAGAATTCCTAGTAGAGTTGACAGCATTTGAAATAGGGGAGGGAAATACAGTACTAGCAAGATTGGATGAGGTTCGGCGAGAGGAAGAGAATCCAATTTATTGTCTTGTAA
Organism: Rhytidiadelphus loreus; assembly: GCA_947034895.1. NCBI lineage: Eukaryota > Viridiplantae > Streptophyta > Bryopsida > Hypnales > Hylocomiaceae > Rhytidiadelphus > Rhytidiadelphus loreus. The sequence goes on along the minus strand of OX344761.1, from coordinate 44,996,539 downwards.
AATGGAATTTACGAAAGCCGAGGGGTTGGGTATTGCCTTGAATTGAAGTAGGTAGCAAATCGCCTGCTGTTTTGAGATCAACTATCCTACAATGTGAAACTGAGGTGGAGCCACACTACTCCAGAACTCCGTCACATTTGCCTAGTAGAAGTCACATGGCTCACCGTGCAAGACGGGCAGTTGTGGAGGTCATTGCCTCGAGAAGTCCAGATTTACTGCATCTCGGTGGCCGCCGAGGTCGGTTGTCGCCATGGCGTGTAGCAACTCAGCCGCAATCACAACCTCTTCCAAATTTGGGCGGACGTGCAGTGAATTTGCAAGATGCCTTTGATAGCGTTGCAACAATAGGAAATTGGTTACATGCTGTAACTGACCTCGCGGCAATTGAGCCACCTCCTTTGCCAGTTGCCCAACAGGGCCTACATGGAGATTCCAATCCACAACCAACTGCACTAGAACTCCCACTGACTACGATTGAGATTAGTGAGACTACTAGTGATTCTACTGCAAAAAGCGTTGGTCGCCTCCAAAATCAAGTAGGGAATGGAGGTAACACTTTTGTGAATAACACCTCTCCAAGAAGCGGCGATGGCTACGTGACACCGCTATGACATGGCGCAACTGCATCTGAGGACCACGAAGTCGATGGCCTCGAAGGGTGGACGTCAAGCTTAGGAGACAACATGTGGGTGCCTGATTTCTCAGATTTCACAGGTAATGATTCATTTGACGACAATAATTCGGACTGGCTATTGATTGAGGATGAAGATGTATCAGACGTAGAAGCATCATTTGATGTTGATGACTATCGTGAGTATACATTCATAGATCCTATTCAAGAGGCTACGGTAGAAAGAATTCGATATTTGTACAGGGACTCGGAGTGGGACAACACCCACCTACAGCTAAGTGGTGATCAACAAAACTTTACAGGGCCATTTCTTGGGCCAACCCAAAGATTTACTCGTAACAAGCCGTCAGCATGATCTTTTTTCGACCTGTGGTTCGACGATGTCACGATAGACTATCTTGTGCGGGAGACCAACCTTTATGCGTTGCAAGCAACAACAAATTTGGTGAATCCATGACGAAGAGGCCGTCTAGCGGGGTTGAACGGTGGCAACCGTTGGACACCTACCACAAGAATGGAGTTGCGTGCTTTTTTAGATGTTACAATTTTGATGGGATTCAAAACTTCACCTTCAATCTGTGACTACTAGCAAGAGGACGCTTTTTATCGTTGTGGTATAACTCCACAGGTATTCTTACAAGACCGCTTTGAATCACTGTTGTGGTGTATTCACTGTGCCGATAACTCCATAGCCTATCGGGACAAGAAGGATCCCGCCTACGACAAGCTTTTCAAGACTTGTTGGTTGCTTGAACACTTTGTAGAAGTTTCCCAGCGAGTGTACAACCCCGACAAGTGGATAGCCCGCGATGAAATTATGGTCGCATACTGAGGGTTTAGAAGTCCTTGCCAGCAAAATCCACCCAGTATGGGTTCAAATTCTGGGCAGTAGTTTCCGCCGAGTCTACCTTTATTTGGAACATAATTCCGTATATTGGCAAAGCGAATGGAGAGCCTGAACCGGGTTTGGGAGAGCGTGTTGTCCACCAATTGATAGCTGGTCTACAACATCGGGGTCATAGTGTATGCGTGGACAATTTCTTCACATTGCCTTCACTTTTCAATGGTCTTTTACGGCGTGGTATTCTGGCTACAGGGACGGTGAAAGGGAATTGCTATGGCTTTCCTTCCATGCTCTGTGGATTCCGGAAAGGGGAGCACCCTCGGGGTACAATATTTTGGACGACACATGCAAGCGGCAAAATGGCAGCGTCTGTCCGGTATGACTCAAAGCTGGTTGCATTTTTGAGCACTTCAGCTCATCCCACAGGTCCAGTTGTAGCTCACCGGTGGTTGAGAGGAATACGGGAGGAGGTTTTGACCACACCGCAACAAGTGGAATATCAGAAGAATATGCGCGGTGTGGATCTTGTGGACTAAATGCGCAAGAGTTATAGCACCCAGTTCTATAGCAACAAATGGTGGCATAAATATCTTATGTTTGTTGTAGATTCTGTTCTCCATAACGCATGGGTTTGTTTTAGGCATGACTACTATGCACGGGGAGAGCGAAGAGTGTGACGGTTAAATTTCCTATATGACGTTGCCTTCAGCCTTATATTACCGAAAATAGCTCGCCCTGACACATGTATGACTTGGAATCGCCGCCCCTCGGCTCTGCACTTCGTGCAAACTCACGCTCAGATCCAGTGTAGATGCTGCGTGTGCAAGTGTCGCCAAGCGGATTACTACTCAGCTTGCGGATTTGTCTTTATTTATAAAGATCCATGTTATCCTAAAGTGCACTCATTCAAGAAGTGGGTGCTCCGAGCTTGCGACTTTGTTGCCCGTCACCACAAGAACTAATGGCCCTTTGTTTGTTGTTGCCTTATCAGTGTGGATTGTCGCCAACAGCCCCCTCGCCGAACCTAGATCCTTGCACTTGAATGGACGGCGATCCTGCGTGTGGACCCCACAATTTGAGCCGCGGTATGACACAAATTTTTGGAGAGGCTCGCCACCACAAAGTCCAAGTGAAGACTGAGATCACGTCCGCTAATGTTGCACCTACATTGCTAGTGGCTTGCGGGGACCGGATTCATGTAGCAGATGTAGCTGAGTAATTGTTGCAATTTTTGAGTAGTTGCTGCGGGTTATTTTGAATAGTTGTCTGCAAGTCTTTTTGAGTAGGCAAGGATTACATACTGCAGATTTTTTTTATTACGTTTTTGGGCAATTTGAACTTCTGTTGTTGTCGGCAATACCCCTGTTTTCTACAAAGATTCTAGATGATGGTGGTATTTCTTCATATGTTGGCAACCACCTTTAGTGATTTTTACGTTGAGTAGGCAGTCATATTGAGTTTTTGCATCCTTTGTTGAAGTACTGTCGGCCATGTTTGCATACTGCCATCATTGCAGACTTTGTTTTTCTGGATTTCAACATCACCAACAGTCCCCCGTAGATATTTGAATACGTTCCCGTCTATTCCGGTCACCCATTCCCCGACTGCAGGAACTACTCAGATTCATTGGCTTTGTGTTTCCACATTTACAAAGAATACCAACATTTTTTTTATCTTTCGTATCATAGGTGTATCTCCACGATTCCTTGCAGAGCTTTTCTGTTTTCCAACTCCATGCTTCGAATTGTAGCCAGAAATAGACGAGGACATCCGAAAATACCCATCTGAGCTAGAAGTTGTTTGCTCATCAACTATCATAATCTCCCAGAGTAATTGGTGGATTTCGCTATTTTTTTATCAAGTACAATCACCTTCGAGTCTATATGCCTATAGAACGGTGGATTTGTCAGATTTTGGCTACATCGTGTGCCAGAGTCAATCTTTCAATCTTGCCTTCGAGAGTGTGCTCTTGACACGATTTTTGTCTGGGTGGTCTAGGGTTAATAAAAGAGATATCAAACTTGAATTTTAGAAATGATGTATATGGTCAAATTTGAAAAATTATTTTTAGATTTTGACAAATCAATTTAGAAATATTTAATCATAATTACATTAACTATATTTTTACACTTAAATTTTAGTATGATAGGATAAATCCATGTCATGGGAACACTAATTATTTAGTAATTTATATTCAAAGCATTGTAATGTTTTGTATATTGCAAATTTCTTAATAAATTTTTTTTAGCCATTGGTTGATTTATATTTTAATATTACATACAATATATATATTTATAAGAAACTTTGATACTTTTTGTGATAGGTAAATTTCTTGATGTATTCAACAATGTCCATCATCAATTCCAAAAAACTTCGAATTGGATGAATGATTTTGAAGAAAATGAATGCTACAACATTAGTCCCTAAGGTTCTAATAAAAAACATTTTAAAATTTCCATTTCTAGTACAAAGTATAAATATGAAAAAATTGCTATTCTTGAATATTCAACTTTAGGATCTTTCCATTGAACAAGTATGGGAATATTTGGAAGAATTACAAAAACAACATGATTTGGGAGATACAACTATTGAATGTATTGTGTAGTATTCATGAAAGACATTTGTTGATAGTGCTACAAATCTACAATATGATTGACGAAGCTTTCCTTCTAGTACTCATAATATTGAATGTTAGGTCTATAGGGCCTCGATTTTTGCACAAAATTGCCCACCCATTTTTGCAATAATCTTTTGTATAATTAGAATTGCCAATATGATCACCAATAGTTTTATTATGTAATACAAATAAACCTTAAGACAATAACTATTTTAAATTTTATTATCCATGGAACTATGAAAGGAACTTTTATACCTTTTTAATGCTTTTGTATGAAGCTTGAAACACATTGAGTATTAAATAAGAAGTTTGCACCTTCTTTGTCAATGGTGCTATTTTGTGAGTGTGTGAGCATGAGCCTATAAGCATTGAGCAAGGATTATGTGAGCGATGAGCTTAGAAATTTAAAGAAACACAAGAAACCTTAATAATATTTCTAATAATGGATTTCATCTAAAAATTTTGGTCAAAATTTATTATTTTTAGTAAATTTTAGTACTTATTACTATGGACCTATTATACATTATGAAAATGACGAATTTAATTGATGTGAAAGATGAATGGAGATGAAAATAAGTTTGTATAGAATATTGGTTGATCATTGTTCCATAGTAGTGTAGGTCCTCTCAAGGCTAATAGGAAAATACCAATAATTTTCTTTTGATGCATTGTTGTTGAACTTGTTTAGATTTTAGAAGGAAAAAAATTCGTTGATAAGAACCACTATCTTGTAAGCGTGGGTCCTCTCAAGGTTGATGGAAGGTACCTACACTTCTGCCTTGATGTGTTGGTAATCGGACTTGTTAAAATTTTGGAAGAAAATATTTGGTTGATATAGATTATTTTTGTAAGGAATGAGCTCAATTACACCAAAGTGTTGATTAGTTGATCATTGTCATGGGATCCCTAGGTGCCGAACAGAGCCCCCTTGCAGTAGGGATTCTTTTTTTTTTTTTTTTCTTCTCCCTATAGCTAGGGGTCTCCTCCTGGTGCCGAGAAGTACCTAGAAACAAGAGGGGAGCAGTCATAATCTTAATGAAACAACCCAAGTTGATTTTAAACAAATCTTAATTAATAACCAATTTTTCTTCTTCTTAAAATCTAGCAAAGTCCAATAAGTAGCACACCAAGGTTGTTCAAGGATTCATAGTAATAGGTCTATGGTAATAGTTACTAAAATTTATCAAAAAGAAAAAATTTTGACCAAACTTTTTAGATGGAATCTCTAAAAATTTATATGCTCAAGCTCACAAGCTCACACGCTCATAGAATAACAACCTTGCCCTCTATGTCCCTAGATTTCAAGAAAAAGTTGGTATATCTCTCTTGGAGGATACTTAAGAGTTGATTCAATTTAATTTTTTATTTGGCTTACTTCTTGGACTACCGGCAACTTGGTTGATTTGTTTACTCAATATTGCAAGTCTACAACTAAACCATTTTAGTTTGAACTAAACAAATGTGCAACAAACTAATTTCATCAATGCCTTGACATTGCATAGGGATGGCGGTTTAAAAGGAACTTATAGATATATATAGAAAAATTTAATGTTGGGATCATCCCTTGCATTTGAAGGGGGCAAAATGGACTTCCCCACCATTGGTTAACAATGTTATGAATGCAAAACATAATGAATGGGATCATGTTTTCAAATTTAATTTTCACTTACATTGTAAAAAAATTAAGTAAAACAATAAAAATAAAAAAAAGATTGAGAGAGAGATAGTTCTTTACTAGACACCCCAAGACATGGCATATTTTGTCAATACAATATCCATATCACTTATTGTACAAGCTGTTCATTTGATTTGGCTATTTCTTGAAACATTTTGAAAAACAAGAACAAAAAATAGCAAGTTGCTTCACTATGTTTAACAATGATGCTACAATCACAATCTTGATTGAGAGGGTGGGTGGGATTATTTGCACAATCAATTGTCACAAGAAGTCATAACCAGCTCCATTACTTCTCAAATTACTCACAAATGTACAAGTGAAATTCTTATTTGTAAAGATTGAAAAAACTAGCAAATAAACATGAGCTACTATGGGACATTGCTTGGTGGACAAGCCCACATTCCAAGCCCCTATTGCATGCTACTAACAATGGCATCAACAAACAAGCCATGAGCAATATTGATAGGATATGCAAAAGGGAAATAACAAAATTTCAAAACTGGCAAAATACTGAATGTTGTAGGTGATATAATGAGCTTCTAATCTTGAGTAGTCATGCCTCACCTGCACCCATATCCTACAACAAACATGAGATCAATTACAAAACGCATGCAAGGTGTCTAGAGCATGACTACACCTTGCTATTGAAATCAAAGATTGCTAGAAATAAATCAAACAAGCAAAAAGTAAATACCTTATTGAAGCCAAAAATAGCTTTGATAAGCAATAGACCTTGTCTCTCAACGGTTAGTGGGCAAAAATGGAGCTTGTGGCGTCATATCAATGTCCAAGACCTGAGCAACGTAACCTACTTGCTGATACCTTGTTGTGAATCTTGGAATTTAGTCGTGAGCAAGTGGCAAAAACCAATGAATCTTCTAAGAACATGTGCATATGAGAGACACTTTATGGTTCAAATCCCAAGGTGCTTCTTTCTTTAGGGTTATGCTCACAAGGTATGCTAATTGGCAAATTAAGTAGCTACTTTCTTTAGTTTGTTAGCATATATCCAGCTAGTGTATGGCCATGTAATACTAGGGAATGGTAGGGTATCATACCTTGGTATTGGTACTATGGCATGCCCCATGAGGTATCATTGTCCATTGTTCATAAGTGTACTAGTGTAAAGTACTAGGTTCTAGGGGAGGACACTCTCACTACATTTAGGGTACCTACGTGCGGCGGTGGAAAAAGTAATTCATGTAATTCACCTTGAATAAACTATAATTTCATTCTAAAATTTTGAGCTTTGTTTAACAATGACTAAAGGTTTCTATTGACAAAAAATTCAATTCCAAATAACATAAGATATATTGTCTAGAAAGGGTTGAAAAATGAACTAAAATGGCATGTTCTCCAACTAAAATATTTATAGAGCTCACATGAAGATGACTATTGCATCAATATTCAACCAAAATAAACTTTCAATAGAAAGATATTCTATATAATTTTTTTTTCATTTTTCAAATTTTTTTTCTTATATAATATAGAGGGGTGAAAGTTATTTTCAGCTTTACAGTGTATCTTTTTTCTTCAAAAATTTATAACTAATTACTATTAGCACAAAAAAATACCAATAATTCAAAACATAAACTTATAAAGTAGTAAAATCTATCCATAATTTTTTTTTTGAAAAAGAAATTAAATTTTAAGGTGTATTACTTGTTTTACTTTTTCCGCCGCACGTAGTTTGCTAAAACATAGGGAGTGTCCTCCCCGGGACTAGGTTTCATAATGCAAATTCACAAGGATAAATATATGATCTATCTCTTGTGTTATCAAAACCGTATGGACATTAGATTTGTGCTTTGAAGAGAGAGAGAGATTAATATTAAAGATATATAAAAAATAATTTTATGGAAAATCACATAGACATTTGGAACTCTTGTTATCAATGAGCTACTAATATCTATATTTTACACCTCTAGAAGGGTAAAAAGGTTTGAATTCTAAAGTCAAATAGTTAAAGGAAAGAATGGTCTACAAGTCCAAGAATCTTCCTAAAAGATATCAAGGATTTCTTCACATATCTACTTGGGTCTCAAAAGTTTATTTTAAATATCCACAAGGGTATGAGAGGATTTTCAAAGACATATATGCTCTCCCTATTCAATTAGACTCAAAGTCTCAAGCTTTTAGAAAAAAAAATTTCCATACCAAGAGGGAAAAAATTTAACTTCAAGCCAAGTTTTATTATTTAAGAAATTCAAGGCAAAAAGAATCCATTGTGCATAAGCCATTATGTATAATATATTTAGTCAAGACCTAAACCAACTACGCTGCAACACATTATTCTTCTCTTGGAAATTTGAAGAGTGACAAGCCCCTTGGCCCCCCTTCCCTTGTATATTGTAGTGTAATAAGATTGTCTCTCTTGTTTGCATTTCTCCACAACTCTGCTTCTTGTAAGCTCAATCTCTTCTCAATTACTTCTTCTTCAAAAATTAATTATTAATAACATTTAAAATATATAAGAGATAGCTTTCTAGGAAATAAAAAATGCATTTGGAAATCTTGTTTTCAATAAGGTGCTAGAACTTGTATTTTACACCTGTCAAAGGATTGAAAAGAGTCCTATTAAGAAATGGTCAACAAGTTCAAAGTTCACTAATGTCAAAGGATTCCTCTCACATCAATTTGACTCTTCAAGTATCCGCGTGGACCGTGCGGTGGTATCAAAGGATATTTGAAGAAATATTCTCCCCTCATCAAGTAGAGTTGCACTCTTGAATATTTCCATATGTCAAAAGAAACAAATTCAAGTCAACAACAAGTTATCTCTTACTATTCAAGAAAACCAAGATAGAAAGCACCCATAGTGCATAGCCCATTGGCATGTATAAAACGTAAAATATGAAATGAAACCTTTTTTTTGCACCTTTCTATACTAAGTTATCAAACTTTGAATCTTCTAAAGACAAAAATTTTGCACTTCATATTTTGATTTAAAATTCTTAATGTTGGAGAATTGAGTTGAGAGTTTAGAAAAAAAAAGAATTTTGGAAACTCAAACTTGATTTGATTCTTTAACCCTAAAGGTTCATGACTATATTTCATAAAAAAACAAATTTAAAATCCTAATTTCTAGTGCAAAGGAGCTAGGATGAAAACAAATGTCTTTATTTTTTGCATATTTAGTTGTAGGATCTTGCATTAGACTTGTATGAGAATGCGTAGAAAATCATTCAAATTCTTTTGCCATATAGATTGTAAGATATCAATGTTCATAATGAAAGGAATAGATTTTTTTTTCAAGTGACTAATTATTAAAGAGTAAAATCCTGGTTAGTAGTGCAATGCAAGTCTTATACAAAATTAGGGAAACCGGGGGAGGAAATGATAGATTGTCATTATTGTTGCTTAGTCCCTTTGTCATGGATCAAAGTGATATTTCTCCATATGTCAACTATACTAGTATAATCCATTCTCCAAAGTTGATTCTTGTCATAGGATTGTAAATAGAAATTGCAAAGGAATTCCTAAATTCTACTCAAGTTTTGAAGTTCCAAAGAAAATTGTGTTAAAAATCTATATTTTTAGAATTTGATGATGAACTTTTTCTTTATGATCTCATACTTCACCCTTTTTGAATTTTTCTTTACCACCACATTTTGTATTAAAAAGCTTCTAAAGAACATTTATTGCCTATTTATCTAATTTGCATCATTATAAAAAGATTTAAGTGCTTGAGAAATTTTCAACTATTATATACAAAGAGTAACAAAGTGTTATAAAAGAAAGGGCCTTCCTAGTTGTAATCTTGCCTTGATTTTTTTTAGTCATTGATCATTTGACCAAGACATCCCAAACTCCTAGCCTTAAAAGAGTGTCATATTCATCAACTTATAAGAGAGCAATTCCATGTAGATCAATTTTGGTGATCACATGCAAGATGATCAATAAGTTCAACACTAATAACATTAAGCATACTAAAGAAGTAACAACAATTTAAGAAAATGAAGAAAATGTCAATTTAATACAATTGATAATTCTACAAGTGGTTGTTGATAATTTCTTAAGCATTTTCATACCATAAAATGTTAACAAAAAAAAGATAATATTAATAGACCATACAAGATTTCATTTCACTTTTTCAACACTAAAAGTGTGACTCATTGGAAGCAACAACCACGGTGAAGTCTCAAAATCACTTTTAGAAAAAGGAATAGAACCTTTTTCACACCTTCAACAAAACTGTAAAACTGCCATAGATTTTAGGGTGACAACCATTGCAAACAATTTATGTCACATTGCTCTTAGATTTGCCATTTTAGCAAATTACGACCATCTTGCTTTAGATTTTCAGCACCAGCTCAAAACATATTGCACTTTTGAAATGCACAGACTAATCAACCAAGTGCGTAATTCTGAAGTAATATTATCATACATCCCAGGTAAGACATCGACTCAGCAGGTTGGTGAGAGAAATTAGCTGCTTCTAATTGAAACTGTTCAATGCTTGGAATTCCAAGTGCTGGGAGACGCCGAAATGCACATGAGGATCGCCAATAATTAATTTCTCAACAACAAGAAACTATTTTCCTAAGAATGTGCGTTGCCGTGCAGGTGTATCGATGCACTCGTTGGTGATCCACTTGTGGGATGTACAGTATCACGGCTAGTGCAATTCCCAGGAGGAAAACTAGGTTAAAAACAACAGAAGACTTGCATCCTAAATCCCCTGTTTTCTCCCTTTTCTTGTCAAGGAAATATATGAAGCACATCTCGTCACTGGGAGATCATCGAGGGAAGTGCATGCTCACATATTCTCACACACGGGATTGCCAATCTCCAACCTCCTTGTGAGTCAAAGTTGCGTTATTCAGATTGAAGATAACGAGCAGCAAGCAAGCGACGGGACCAAACAGCGTGGAAGACCAGACCAGAAATTAATACAACACAGAAAGTTCAGTTGGATCGAATGGATCGAATTTATCAGAACAATGCGCGCACAGCACGTCAATGTACAAACTCACAAAGACCGATCGAACCAGCTCGCTATGAGCCTCAGAAACCTAAATTACACAAACGCTTGGAACCAGGAATCGGGACCCAGATGGATCTCAGCACGCGTGATCGAAAGCGAAGACGGCATGCAGCTAGACACTTCCGAATCAAACCATCTTCCATCTCCACGCTTGCGTAATTTAACCGTAGATGACGCTCTAGCAAGCTCGGCTTCCAAGCCAAGAAGGTGCCCAACTAGGGAGCAGCAGCCGGCGGCCATCCCCAGCAGTCGAAGCCAATGCGCTGGTGGCGAAAGTCGCAAGGCGGCAGAGGATGCGTGGGCGGGTCATAACAATTCCACCCAGGAATGCCTCCCGGCACTTGACTGCACGGCGGCAACTGGGCCTGCACATGTCCACCCTGCTTCCCCTGGGTCGTCTCGGTCTTCACTGTCGCAGGAGACGCCTCGCCCACATCGCCTCCAACTGCAGGCGGCCATCCGGAGCAATCTTTGCCGATGATGCGGTTGATGGTGTCGCACGGCGGCAGAGGGTGCTTGGGTGCGTCGTAACATTTCCACGACTTACTGCCGCCAAAGCTTTGACTACACGGCGGAAGGTCGATGGCGATGTGTCGTTCCAGTCGCGGCCTGGTCTTGCTCTTGAAAGCTGTCGGAGATGCTGCTCCCGCATGGCTCACAGGCGGCCATCCCGAGCAGTCGAATCCAATGCGCTGGTGGTGGAAGTCGCAAGGCGGAAGCGGGTGATTTGGCGGGTCGTAACAGTCCCACCCAGAGATGCCGCCCGGCACTTGACTGCACGGCGGCAGCGGGGATAGGCGTCGTCCGGCTGCTTGGGTCCCGGGCAGTTGAAGAAACAACGACAAACTCAGCCCCAGCAGGGGCCACAGGAGCGTCGCCACCCGCTCCATGGGGACTGATCTGCAATGCCACATATCCCGCCGCCACCACCACACTTTCCAGTCAGTGCACTCTTACAATGCAAAATGAATGCGAAAGACGAAGCGGGCTAGCTAGCTAGATTGCTTTGACGAGTAAGTTCAGTAACTGCAAAGGAACAGGATTCAATCGCTACGCACAGGCACATGATGTGGACGATTCAAGCAACGCAACCTTTCAAAACCTATCCCAATGCTATACCAAGATCGCAATAGTTTAGCAAGATGAGGCAAAAGAATGCAAAAATACTATCTAAGAGGTGCATGTAGGTAAAGGACTCGGTGAAGAAGAGGCAATTGAGAGGAGATTGAGCTTACAAGAAGTAGGGTTGAAGAGAAACGCAAGTTACAAGTGAAAGGCAGTTGTTGTGCTATAGTGTGGTTGGTTTGTCTTCTAATCCTACGTTTTATACACGATGGGCTATGCACGATGGGTACTTTTTGTCCTGGCTTTCTTGATTCTTGAATGGTAAGACCTAATTTGATGCTGACTTGAATTTGTTTTTTTTGCCGCGTGGGAATATCCAAGGGGCCAACTCTACTTGATGACGAGAGAATATTCCTTCAAAGATCCTTTGATACCACCGCACGTCTACACGGATATTGGAAGAGTCAAATAGATGAGAGATGCAATCCCTTGAATTTTGGACTTGTTGACCAATTCTTCTTTCTGTTGGACTCTTTTCCAACCTTTGACAGGTGTAAAGTACAAATTCTAGCACCTTATTGAAAAGAAGATTTGTAAATGCATTTTTTAGTTCCTAAAAACCTATCTTTTATATATTCTTCATGTTGATTATTTTTTGAAGAAGAAGCAATTGAGAGGAGATTGAGCTTACAAGAAGTAGGGTTGAAGAGAAATGCAACCAAGAGAGACAAAGGAAGGGGGGCCGGGGGTCTTGCCACTGTAGGCTAGTCTTATATGCTCCACTAATGATGTTAGCTTGTGAGCATATAAGACTAGACTTGGTGTAAGTAGATTCTTCACAACTATTGACTGAGGTACGTGCTTATAATATAAACATCTATAATATAGATATTCTATAATTATGAAAGGTTTTCTAATATAAAAATCTATATTATAGGTGTTTAGAGTCTTAGGCTCATGTGCTCGTGATCCTAGGTTCAAATATTAGCACTTCTTCTTATTTCAATGATGACCTTTACATCTAACCTGGTTTATCAAATATTTGATTATACTAATTTTTGTGTTGGTAAACATAGAGTGCACTAAGTGTGAAGAGTCACTTGCCTATGGATAGAGTGACATGCGAAATAACTAAAACAATGATACAAAGTCACAACATGGCTATAAAATATAATGCCACACTACTAAAGTCATGAAATGAAATCAAACAAGTGTAGCCAAAACTATTACTTCATATAATTTGCATGTCGCTTCTCCCACAATTGCAATACTTCAATAAATATATAAAAATATAATTTTACTCTTGGAGAATTCTAAAGTTATTTCAAGCCAAAAATTTATTTGGCCGATGTTTGGTGATATATACTATTGTATTAAGGAATATAGGGTGAAGTAGGTGTGAAGAGTTACTTAGACATAACTTGGCCACATAGTCATGAAGCCACATGACTAAAACAATGAAGTGAAGCTTACAACTTAGCCATGGAATTAATCATGAGAGTATGAAACTATAGGACTAAAGCAATAAGGGTTCAAGAAAGCTAAAGTGTTTTATAAAAAGTGCTCTAGTCCAAGCCATTTTGAAGAACTTTATGATTTGGAAAAAAAAGTTGTATATTAAAATGAATTTTAAAAAAAAGAATTTAAAACTGTTGTTTTATATTTGTACACTAATTATTGTGAATAATTATTTTGGATGCATTGTGTTTTATTGAAGTATTTTTGTATGATTGCATAAATTGGTGGTTGATTTTGGAGTTACACAATAAATAATGAAGATGTTTTCCACTATATTGATTTTTGAAGGATAAACTCATAAATTTGATGAACTAGCAATTTTATTGGAGATGGCTAACATAATTTGAATTATATCCCTTCATTTTTAGAAATAAAAAAAAAATCATTTTCTATTTGAAATTCAAATATTGCAATTTGTCACACTTTGAGGTTTAGGATTTTTTAATATTAGGTAACCACCTAAAATTAATCATCTAGAATTGAAATTTTTGTGGTCTATTTCCACACTAGGTAGGCATGTTCCTATGAAGGGGCATCCAAAAAGATATATTTTTGTGTCCTTCATGTTAGTGAAAGGAGGCTCCCTTGCATGTGCACTTTTCAACATTATAGATGATTTCAAGGTTATTCTTTTGGTGAAATATGGTTACCACCAAGTCTTCACAAATGACCAATTTTTAATTTTCTTTTGTTCATGATTTTTAATTATTTCTATTAATTTATATCTTGTTGTATCTATTTGCTATGATAAGTTGTAATTTTTTTTACATAGTACTATTTCAATACTTACATTTAGTCAATATTACTTGCAACAATACTTATAGCCATTGATTTTTTCAATCAAGAGCTAAGATTGTTTCGCTACAAAGTACTCATAGAATTTAGCACAAAAACTCTAGATTTGGGCAAAATGCTACATAATTATTGCCTACAAATTCTTACAATGATCCTTTATGGGTTATTTTCTATTACATCAACAAAAATGATTTTTTTAAGGTAGTTCTAAAAACCAATCACACTATTGATAATGTGAACTATTTTATTGTGTTGCCTTTCAACAATATGTTTTTCATGATATGAACATTTTGTTTCAATGAAAGTTTGTGGTCTTTGTTGCAAAAGTGGCATTCGAATGCTTAAATCCTTGTCAATTTCATATCTACTTTTGAAGTACCTACATGGGTCTACATTGAATGAAATCTTTTGCATTGGAAAGGAACAAAGCATATGGAGGAAATAACCCCTCCAAAATGATACTTTTGTCAATTGCATTACAAATGTAAACTTTATTGTTTTTAATGGCGCATTTCTTGTACTTTTAAAATTTAAAGTGCCACAAAAAGATAGAATTGGGCACTTCTGCACCTCTATAACAAAGCTAGTCAATTAAGTCTAGTCATGGCTATTGCGAAGTGAGTAAGAGTAAGAATTTTTTATTATTTATTAGGATTTAAGTAATCATTGATTAGAAAAATTTAGAACTCCTTACTCCTTAGAGATTGCCTAAGATATTCACTACAATCAAGAACCATACTAAAGTGTTTGGCTATCTTCAACATCACCTTAGGGCTTTGCTTGTGTGGGATGAAGTCAATTTTATAGACTATTTTTTCAATTCCATTTAAATTATAATCCATCTTTCATTTTATGCTCCATTCTCAACCTTCTACCTCACAAACTACTTGGGCTAGGGTCAAATATAAGACCACTTCATCATTCATCTGCAAAGCCCATTGTATAGACATCTTCTTAGTATGCATAATGATCCTTGTCCCATTTGACAATAGTCCTCAAACCAATACAACTAAGGCCTAGATTTGCCAAAGGAGAAATAGACTTTTAATCTAATACAAAAGGGACGCAGGGCCTAATTAAGGAATGTATCCCTTCTATTTTTGCATGATGTTCTTCTAGAGGTAAACAAGAATAATAACTATCATGCCTTCTGTGAACCACCATAATGGTTCACACTTTAGAATGTGGAAAATTTAAACAAAGTGAATTAAATTATGTGTTAGGAAGTATTCAAACAACAATTTAAGCCTAAACTACAAATTAGGGAGTTTTCCAATAGAATACAATAAGAACTTTACAAAATTAGTACGAAAGTTTCAAAATGCAATTAGGTAAAAATGAAGGAAAAATTCTAGGGAAGAAATGGGGATTTAAAACTAAAAAGAAATTAATTAATATGATTTGGTAGAGTAACCAAATTAGATTCACGGAAAAATGATGATAAAATAAAACCCCGAAATACTACTAAGTAAGAAAATGAAAGAAGAATTAAATAGGAAACCAAAAAGATAACAACCACAAACAATACCAAACCCAAATGAAAACAAAAGATTAGGAGTAGAATTGAAATTTGAATTAAGTTGCAAACCAAAAAAATAAGAAGTACAAAAAATAAAAAAGTGAATCAAAAACAAAAGAGTAGAAGTAGGAAATGGAACTAGAAGTAAAGTGAAACCACCAAAAAAATAATAAATAAAAAGCAAACACAAAAGAAGTTACTCAACTAAAACTACTAGTAGAATAATAGAATAGTGAAAAAAACACTAAAAAAATAATTTTACAAAAATTAGGGGGGTTGGCACTAAATTAGCGTAGTCAACACCAAATTAGCATAGTTACAGTAATTTGCGCGATTTGAATTAATTTGGCGTTTTTTTACACTAAATTAGCGATTTAACAGTAAATGAAGGTAGGATGAAAGTATTTAACAAAAACTAATATGTTAGGGAGTTAGATATACTCAAAATTAGGGTTTATTACCCTCTCTTTCTCTCTTCTTTCTTGCAAGTTTTTGAGTGCATGTGTTTTGAGAGCATTTTTGTGATTATGAGCGTTTTTTAGCATGAATTGTAAGAAACTAAGAAATGAAAGCATGTAGGACAATTTGATGAGTAGGTTTCACCATTTTTTATGGAGAAAAATGGATGAAAATGGAGGGGTTGTGAGATCAGATAGGAAAGTGGAAGAGAATTATGGAGAATTTGAAGTGTAAATTGGACTGCTAACTTTGATGAGTGATTGCAAGAGCATGAACAATCACATAGAGCTGAATTGTAGAGGGGTGATGCGCCTTCAATCTGGCTTTCCAAAAAGTCTAGGCTCACCCAATTTGGAGCAGGAACGAAGTGTTGGTGGTCAATTTAGTGAGTGGAGGTCAGCTGCCGTCATTACGAAAGACTGCCAACTTTGGCGACCAACTGCAAGAGGCTGGAGCAGCCAAAGGACTTGAATTTTTGGGAGGATGAAGAGGAAAAAGTCATCTTTCCAAAAAACTATAGCTCGCCCAATTTGAAGCAAGGACAAAGACGGGGCAACTAAATCAGTGAATAGAGGTTGGATGCCATGCTGCAGTGACTATTTGTCACTTTTTGGTTGTTTTAAATTTCTTATGACGCTTTTTCTGCTTGCAAAATAATAATAAAAACTATAATGATTGATTACAATTTTCTTTGCTCTTGCTTTGATTGAAGGATCATTGTAGGCACTTATTTACCCACGCTTGGTAAATAATCGATCACAACCAGACTCTTGTTCCTACTTCTTTCTATAGGTGTCTAGCACCAATCCATTGTGCCTTCGAAGCAATAGATCTTTCCTATTCCTAATTGGTTATGGTTGCAAAAAAGACATTAATTGGCTCTCAGGGGGGTCATTTAGAGTGTCCATTAGAAACCACGTGCGAACAAAACTTTGGACCCCCTATATATTTTTTGAATTTTAGATTAAATTAAATTAAAAAAATATGAATAGATTTTCCTACTTAGAAAGTTTATGTTTTGAATTATTGATATTTTTATTTGTTAATAATAATTAGTTACAAATTTTTGAAGTAAAAAGATACACTGTAGAATTGAAAAATAACTTTCACACCCCTATATTATATAAGAAAAATTTGTCTAAAAAATGAACAAAAAATTCCTAAAAATAACTCATTATTGAAAGCTCATTTTGAGTTGAATATTGACTCAATGGTCATCTAAATGTGTCCTCTATAATTATTTGAGTTGAAAAACATGCCATTTTAGTTCATTTTCAACCTCTTCTAGAAATTATTTCATATTTTATTTGAGCCTAGATTTGAGTTGGAAATTTTGGCAATAGAAAGCTATAGTCATTATTAAACAATGTTCAAAATTTTAGGTTGAAATTATAGTTTATTAGAAACTACTTGTTTGCATATGGTTTGTTATAGTAGAACTAAGTGCACCCCCTGAGAATTGGCTACGAGGTTCTTACAAACTAAATTAGGTCTTAACGGTGGTGGTGACTTAAAAGAGAAGTGGAGACCTTCCCATTCAAGCCCTTAAAGGTGGTAGGTGGCTTTGTGCCATTTCCAAAAATACCTATTGCTAGCCCATCCGACCTCCGTAGCAAAAGATATCAATGGATGAAAGTTACTACTAGTAGTGCCTAAACTTCATCCGCTAATTACTATTAGACTAAACTCCAAAACTAACTTTTGATTGGACCTCTGACCTTGGGCTATTTGTTTCTTGTTATTCCTACCATCTTGTTCCTCGTGGATGAAGTTAACTACTTTTCATCCACTATGACGTCTAAACTTCATCCGTATGTATCTTGCTCAATATGACTCTAATCTTGGCGTATATTAGATTTTTAGAAACCCCTAGACCTCTATTTTAAGTTTTTTCTATCAATTGTGACCTGACCTTAGGTCTACCCTCCCTTAGCTTTCGGCCCTACTCAATATTGGTCAATTTGGAAGGGACGGGGGTATAAAATGGGTTAGTGTCTTACCTTGTGTTGAAGTTCAAGCAAGGGTTGACCAAGATCTTTTGCGTGCGTAGTCATCATCCTCACCCATAGGAAGTCTAGCCAATTTTCCTTTACAGATGTTGGCCAATAAGCCCCTAAGTTTGGACATCCCTTTTTTCTTTTACTTCCTTCTTGTCCTTTTCTTTACATCCCATTGATGTCTATCCCTTTATTGTTATACTAATGGTACTTACGCTAATTTTTACGCTAACTCTTACGTCCCGATGGCATTTACCAACCCTTCTTATGCCACTAATGAGGTACGACCTTCTTGGTTCTTACATTTGACCCATCCCATGGACCTCAATGGTCCTTAGGATTTCCTCCTAATCTCTCCTTCTACTTAGTATCTTCTTCTCCCCTCCCCCTCCCCCTCCCTATTTTACTTGGTAGTTGGTACTCATGGAGAGGTGTGAGGTCAAATGAGGAGCACTTAGAGGTGCTAGTTTTCTACTTCTATTTACTTATTGTGGTGATTCCCTTGGCAAGAGTTGCCAATCCTTCGTTGTTGTGCCGTGGGTCAACCCTGAGGGATACTTGCTTTGTTGCTTTGGAATGTTTTAGGTTAGGAGGGTCTCTTTTTTTCCTTCCTTTCTCCTTCTTCCCCTATCCCCTTTGAAACCTAGCCTAGTAGTTTTCCAAGCCCCAGCCAATAGAATCTCGAAGCCCCAGACCCCGTTGGCAGAATCTCGATGCCCCAAACCCTAGTAGCTGAACCCCGACACCCTTGATCTTGTTAGCAAAACCTTGACGCCTAAACCCCGTTAGTTGAACCTTGCTAGCAAAACCCCGACCTTGGGAGGTGCACTTAATTCTACTATAACAAACCATGTGCAAACAAGTCGTTTCTAATCAACTATAATTTCAACCTAAAATTTTGATCATTGTTTAATAATGATTATAGGTTTTCTTGCCGAAATTTCCAACTCAAATAAAATATGAAATAATTTCTAGAAAAGGTTGAAAATAAACTAAAATGGTATGTTTTTCAACTCAAATAATTATAGAGAATACATTTAGATGACCATTGAATCAATATTCAACTCAAAATGAATTTTCAATAATGAGTTATTTTTAGGAATTTTTTGTTCATTTTTTAGACAAATTTTTTTTATGTAATATAAGGTGTGAAAGTTATTTTTTAGTTCTACAATGTATCTTTTTACTTCAAAAATTTGTAACTAATTATTATTAACAAATAAAAATATCAACAATTCAAACATAAACTTTCAAAGTAGGAAAATCTATTCATATTTTATTTATTTATTTATATTTAAAATTCAAAAAGTATATAAGGGGTCCAAAATTTTGTTCACACATGATTTCTCATGGACACTCTAAGTGAATCCTCCGAGACTCCAACACCTAGATCCCATTAGCTAAACCCTTGATATCCAGACCCCGTTAGCATGACCCCCGATATCCGGACCCCACTAGCATATTCCTGATGCCCTAGACCATGTTAGCATGACCTTGATGTCTAGACCCCATTCGCAAAACCCCAGACCCCTAGTAGCTGAACCCCGACGTCCCATACCTCAATAACTGAATTCCAATGCTCCAAGCCTTATGCTCCCAAATGGGGGAGGAACAATCCAAAAAACCCAACAAAGGAAGTGTAAAGTCACCTTGTACTTGATCCGTATGCTAAGGTAAACTTCTAATTTTGGACTCTAAACTTTGACTTGTATCCAAGATATTTTGGAAACTAAACTTTGATTCTGAGTAAGGGGGAGGTTCAAAGCTCCACCTTAGGTTTGGTTTTAACACCAAATTTAAAGCTTCCTTGGACTCGTGGATTCAAAGTTTTACTACTGACGGCAATTTTAACACACAATCTAAGGCTCATAGAATGTTGGGGGGTTCAAAGGTCCACCTTGGTGGAGAGAGCCATGACAATAAAGGTCACTTAGGATTAGTTGATAACGACTACAAGGGTTCCTACCCTTGCTAAAGTTAGTACCACAATAAGACATGTACTAGTATCACTATTTTCCGTTAATATCACTAAAGGCCCCTCAAAGTGGCATTGCCAAGGTATAGTGGGGGGTAACTTTAGGGTTAGTATCAAATACCAAGAAAATAACCTTTGACACACCCAAGTTAGTCACAAAAAGACATGTGAAACTCTTGACTAGCAACTTAGTACCACCACCCAAAGGACAAGGTGGAAGGATCCAAAGACCTTCCCAAAGCTTGAAATAGAACAACAATGGAGCAAGAAGTGCTCCAAAAACACCGTGGAGGTGGTTTTGGCCTAAAATGCCAAAAGTATATCCCAAACTGACTTGGACCTACGGACCCCAAAATAAGAATGGGTGGTGGTTTGGGAGGAAGATGGTCCCCCCTTTTATACTCTTCCAGGGCCTCATCTTACCTCCTTTATACCTAGGTAACCTTATCAACTTAGATTTTCATCCTAACTCAGTCTAGGATTTTCATCCCTATCTTCAAAGGTTTTACCGTCTAGGGTCATGTTGGTCCAACACTATAACTTTTGGAGTTCAACTCCAAATTATAAAATAATTGTGCCATCAACTTTAGAAGGCCATTTTTAGTCTAATGGACCCCGTACCCCCTGTTTTTCTTGTGAAAAACTCATCGACAATCAACGCCAACTAGAATCAGTAAAAGGGTAAAAATCTAACTTTTGGAAGTTACCTTTTCTAACAAGGGTGAATAGCTAGATTTTTTGGGAGGGATCTAAGGAGTAAGAAAAGAACTCTTTGATGACTTTGATCCAACTTTGTGTGCTCCCGGAACGCGGGTCAACTCCACAAAAATCCCGCCGTATTTGATATTCGGAGGAATGTCAATGATTCGGACACCTCCCGCTATCAAAATGCTTCGAAACTTGTTGAGGCATGTTATTAACATAAAAGAAGCTAACCTAATTTTTAGTGAGATTTTAGCACAATCCGAGAATTTTCCATGAATTTTCGCTTGTGGGTTTAAATAGTTAACTGTCCGAAAAAGGTATTTTTGCAAGTCAGAAAATTTTGAAACTTCTTGGGGAATGTTTCATGGAGTTTTCCAAAGGGTGTACCACATCTTATATCTATCTTGTGTACGGTTGGCAGGAAGGTAAAATCAACCTTCCTTGATTTATCAACAGTTAAGAAATCTTTTACATGCAAGGGAATCTTGGCAAATGGATTTTACTTTTGACATGCTGACCTGCTTTCAACCTTAGAGCGCTTTCCGGTGGCTGTAGATTCCTTTGTTGTCCTATTTTGAGAAAGTGACTCTTGCATGCTAACAATTGGGATTTTTAATATTTCGTTGATGGGATGAGAAAACTAAAATGTATCTTTGGAGATTTATGTAAGGATCTTTCTATCTCTCCTAGGACCAATTTAGTTGAGTATGGTCACATGCACTGGATTTTAGGCTATTTTGGGTAACTTTCCCTCTAAGCTTGTTGATCTCCACTACTTTATAGTTCTAACCTATGTACAAGTGGGTTTTGGGGGGTATTGTAAGGGTAAAAGTCTACTCATGACCAAAGGCTATACTGACATGTGACATGCCTATTTTGGTTCTACACTCTCTTTTTTAGGCTTTTTGTGTAATATTATGACTTAAATTGCAATAATCTAAAAAAAACTATGAGTCCCAGATGATGAATTAGGAGCTCATAGTCATGTATGTAGATTTTGTGATTTTTGGTGAATGTATGTGCTGTAATTAGTTTTTAGAACTTTAATTGGCCCATTTTGGGTCCAATTTGGAGATTTTTGTTAATATTGTAGTCTAAGAGGTTGCCCGAACTTTTTAGAACATGTATTAGGTGGATATGGTGATTTTAGGATACACATTGGGGTGATTTAGAGTGCTATAGCTAATTGGCCTTAAAGCGTTTTAGGATAATTTGGAATATTAGGTGATTAGGAGTCCATTGCTTAGAAGGCCAATGAATGTAGGGTCCCATACTCCCATATACTCCCCCTCGGTCAACTCTAGGGGTGGTTTTCTCTTCATGCAAGAAAAATCACTCCCTCCCAAGTTTGTGACATGTTAGCCTTGGTGTCAAGTGAAGAAATTGAATGACCAGAATCTTTTGTTGATGCCACCTCCTATTCGAGCAATGGAGACATATTGTACTAGTAAAAGGAGACTCGTTGTTTTCAAGGATGACAAAGGAGATTTGATGTACAACATCAAGTAGCTTACTTTTTAATTCTTGGATGCCGCATTTAAAGTACCCTCCAACATCAAACTACAAAGGCAAGTATACGAATGGCATAGGTATTTGATAGTCTTTGCCATGTGCCAGGCAATCATGTCCCCATGCTTGCAATTCATCAATATCCACAATACCTATTGGATCCTTGTTTAGATTGATCCAAACAATGCTTGAAGGTCAAGCACTATCAACAATTTGTTGCTCGGTCATGACATGCTCTTGTATTGATAAAATAACACCATTCAACAACTAGATGGATCCTTATGCAAAATTTTTGCTATAATGTATGCCACAAACTTCATGTTCCATGCTGCCACAAAGGCATTACAACATTAGTGTCCCAATGTTGTGAGAATAGGTCCGGAATAGCACATGGGCTTTGCTGAAGAAATGCTTTCCGTGTAATCTCTTGTATACCTTTAGCCCTTCAAATAATCCTAAACCTACCTCCAAATTTTGTTTTATCCAAATCCCAATCTTGTAATTCCGACAATAATCTAAAACCTAGCATAGTTAGCTTTGACTTAGCCTAAATCACAAGCAACAACTCCAAATGGTTTAAAACTTTGCCAATATGTAGATCAGCTTTTCAAGTACTTGAGCATGAAATTTCATCTTGATCTAAGATATTGTCAAACTTTGGTGGAAATTTCTCCACTACTAACTTCCTACTCCTTTAATCCCTAAATGCCCAAGCCTTTCAAGTGTGTTTTGACTATGAAAAAAGAACATGGGCTTATAGTTATCTCCATTGAAGAAAATTTATTTATTTTCAAAATCTAACTGTATGGATGTTTAAAGATCCTATTTATTAGTATGCACACCAATTTTGAGTGCAAAATTGCATAAGATTTCTGAGATTATAATAAGAGAAATGTACGGGGTTTTTTTTTAGTATGTTGTCCCTCTCCACATTGTTTCAAAAATTTGCACATAAAAGTTTTTTGGCATTGGAGATTTGGAGGTGACATGAACAACTACAAATTATGTTAGCACACTAAAATGCCCTTTCAAAAAACATAATATCACTTGAAAAGCTATTAAACTCATTACACAATCCACCTTGCAATTGTTGAGATGCAATTTTTTTATAAGTATAAATCACAAACAACTCCAAATCAACGCTTTATTGTTTAAATTTTCAATGGTGAAAATCATGAAAACACTTTACACTTTTTATTGGGACCATTTTCAAAGCAAATAGATTAGTGCAAGTTTCTAGATCTCAAATCAAGTGAAATTGCTCAAAGTTGGAAAATGAAGTAAAATTAGCAAGCTTTACTCTTCCACTAAAAGACATGTATGGATTTGGAGACCTCTCAACAATCAAATACGTACCTTTTTCAGTGAAAAATGAAAGTTTTCAATAGTTAACCCTAAAAACTACCCTCCAAAATTTTTAAAACGGTCAAACAAATTTAACTACCCACTGCAAAATGAGCCTGAAATTTCAAATCGACCATATATGGTTGCTTAGGCAATTATGGGTTAAGATAACCTAAAACTAATATAGTTAGATTTGACCTAACCTAACTCACAACCTCTCTTTCCTAATCGAGTTCCTAATCTCCCTGCTAATCTCTCCAAATGGCTTGAATTTTTTGGATAATATAAATTAATTTATTGAATATTCAGTTATTTATATGCGAAATTTCACCATGATCTAAGATATTTTTCAACTTTGGTGAACATTTTCTCACTATTGACTTTATGCCTAGTGACGGGGAATGCTACGGAACGAGTGTGGAGCGGTGAGCAGTAAGCGGGGATTGGTGAGCGTGGAGCTAAAATAATGCAAGCCCAATGAAAATGATGTGAAGAAATGGATGGAGAAGTGGATGAAAATTGACGAAAAAATTGATGAGAAATTTGAAGAAATGGATGGAAGTGGTGAAAAAAAAGAATGAAAATTGTGGATGAAAAATATTGATGAAAATTATGTATACAGATGAAAAATATGGATGAATGTAGATGAAAAGGATGGATGAATGTGGATGAAAAATATGGATGAATATAGCTGAAACAAATGGATGAAACTACATGGAAGAAGATGATAGAACATGAAGACAGAAGCCCGAGAAAATGGGTAACACATAGATGTGGATATTGATTGTGTTAAGTACAAACACCAAAAGAACTATGACTCTGAGAATGCCTTCAGGACCTAAAGGAAACCTCAAATACATATATAATTGGAAATCACAATGTACCTAATCCAGTAGATGCACATTATCCATCTATAGTATTGCACATTAGTACTTCATATAGATTGGGTCGAAGTCAAACTTCCCTCACTATCCGATGTCTGCGAATCTAACTCCAAGGCACAATTATCTACAAACCGGAGAACACAAGGATCTACCAAAGAGGCCTCACAAGAGGGTTGAGGGAAATAAGATCCCTGGAAATCGCTGCAGTGTATATAGGTAGTTGAAATGGTCGCGGAGGACTTGGGAAGAACGCCGGGTTGGCAAAAAAAGGAACATGTTTCGAGGAACTCATTTCTTTGGCTTTTCTGTAAACACCAAGAAATAACTTATTAGTATACAAGAGTGTTATAACCCTTGTCACAATCTCTGATGGATGAATGCATTGAAAGATAGATGATTGATGACTGGTTATGTTGACCAGAGATGGGTGATTGATGACTGGTTATGTTGACCAGAGATGGATGATTGATGACTGGTTATGTTGACCAGAGATGGATGATTGATGACTGGTTATGTTGACCAGAGATGGATGATTGATGACTGGTCATGTTGACCACAGATGGATGAATGCGATGATGGATAACTAATTCATGATGTAATATGAATTAGTCGATAAGCAGAAATTGATTAGAGATAGACATCTCTCGCTGATGGATTTATGGACTAGAGTTCAGCAACTCAAGTTGGATGACAAGTGCAATAGATAGACATCTCCAGATGATGGATTTGTGAAGTGGAACTTGGAGTTAGACAACTTCAAGTAGAAGATCAAGATTAGATGAGATAGGAAGGGATACTTAGAATACTTCTAACATTAGAAGAAAATTCGGGTCTCCAGATGCCTAAGTTGGCAACGCAATTTTCGTGCTTGGAAATTGCTGAAAATGCCACCTTGCACGTTGCCAACGTGGAGTATAAGGTGATGACGAGGGATTTAGCACCCGTTGCTACCAATGGGAGTGACGCGTTGGAAACAATATTTTATTGGCGTACCGTTGTCCCCTGTCCTGTGTGTAGGGTTATAAAACGAATTTCCAATTTGGCGTACCAAACGCAGGGACTAGTCCCGCATGCGGACCGGTAGTGGAGCCGCGCATCGTTGTCAATGATGCGATGTGTTTGACAACTTGGAGGGAATTTCAAACTTGGCACGGAATTGGCTGAGCTCCAATTTCAGAATGGGTCCAAATGCGTCACTCGTTCAATGTCACAGTTCCATGCATTGTAGTTCCATGAATTGTGTGGATGCCAGTGTTGTCGAGTGCTGCCCAAATTGTGTGATCACTGGCAACTCGTTTCCAACAAGTGTTAGGTGATCAATTGTGCGTTGGCAACGTCATCAGGAATGGAGAATCGCAGACCGCGTTCGGAGGTGGCAGCAGTGACGCTCCACAACACACACAATGACCAGGGAGAGTGGATTCCAACGAGATACGAGAGGTTGTCGTGGGTGAGGTTGAACCCTGGTAGAAATGGAACTTGGGCTCGAGAGGCTCGTCGGCATGGAGGTGAGAGCATGAGGGGATCTTACAAGGCTCAAATCATGGACTTCCGGTTCAAGTTTGATGGGCGCAAGACCGTTTCCAACAAGCCGGAATTGGAGTCCGTGTTGGTTAGACATGCTTACCACCGGCATCAAGTGCTCTTAGATCCAGAGATTCGCCACGATCGGGTTCCATGCAATTGTGAGAATAGATGGCGCTTTGTTTCCACCTTTGATGCCATGTTGTTCTTGAAAGTTTGATGGCCATCAAAGTAAACGTGGCTGGGGCTTTACACTGCTTTGCTAATTTGGTTTGTGGTATTGTCTGTTGGAAACAGTTCTGTACCAATCCTTTTTTGAAGACTGGGTGGACCCACTTTCTATCCTTGGAGTCATCGTTGTTGTGCACAGCGAAATTGGTGAAGCCACTCGGAATGGGAGGTCCTACAATGAGCTTCTGGAGAATGGGATATTTTTTTCTAACCTTGTCTATGTGCCACCTACACCAGGGCTTCTATATGGATCAGTTGAGCCACTGTCGTTGCCACCTTTCACTGATCCCGAATGGCCTCTCCCCGACATGCACACCAGTGAAGCGTTTCGGTTCAAGCTTCGGGCCGATTTCCAAGCTGTCACCAAGGCCACCACTGGAAGCCGCATGGGCCACCTCCAGTGGTTTATGCCCTTGCATGTATTTGTAGATCTTTTTGCGTGTGAGGAGGAGAGGATGAGACGCACTGCCGTCCTGTACGTTGTCAACAGCCCCTCCGACGAGTTGTTCACGAGCCTCATGGACGCAGGTTGGCATCAGAAAGTAGTCTTCGGCAAGGACATTGTCAGGTGCACAATCTCAATGGACACTGTAGCCTTCAGGTAAGGAGACTTTTGTTGCCAACAGACTGTTGCATGTGCCATTGAGAGTGTTTTAGGGTGTAGGGTGCTTGTGAATTGTTGCGAACGTTGAAAACAACCTTTCTTAGACGTGTCGGGTGTGCTGTAGATACCATGTTGGGCGAGCAACGTTGTACACAAATTTCAAGTACGGCCAAGAGCGTCTGGCGCCAGATGGTGTTAGTTGGCAACAGATAGACGAAGTGCAGGAGGAGGACATGGTGGTCCTCCCATGTTTGTTTGAAGGTGTGACGGTGGCAAGGTTCCAGGTGGGTCGAACATGGCCGTTGGCACACATTCGCAGAGAGGTGGATATCACCTTGGGAGGTGTGGTTCCAGAAGACTTCCGCTTCTCTGTCCGTCAGCAAGGGTTTGCAGACATCCTTGTAAACCGGAGGCAGGAGGGTGCCAACAGGGTAGCAGATGTCCTTCCTCCGTGGACGTTGGAGATAGTGGCAATTACCAACTAAGTGGTAGAGCATGGTTAGTTTAGAGAACTATCAATGTCAGTTTTGAGACATTTTAGCACTTACATTCCTACAGGTGCCTCTTTCAACGTCACGTTGGAAACAAGTCGGTTTAGGATGATATAGAGTTAGATAAGGACTTATGTGTAAGCAACAACCGTCATAGGAAACACTGTAAGGCTGAATTTTGATAATCAAAAAAAAAATTGGACGTTGATAGTTACCTTCGTGTTTGGGACGTGTTTCAGACTTGGTTGCCACTCGGTTCATGATGAGAAATGACTGTGTTGGAAACAAAAGAACTCCTCATGTTTGGGACGTGTTTCAGACTTGGTTGCCACTCGGTTTATGGTGTTTGTGACTGTGTTGGAAACAAGAGGAGTTCCATTACATCACGGTGATTGTACATTTGACAAAATGAGGCAACAACTTCACAATGACTGCGTTGGAAACAAGATGACTCTCATTTCCTCTAACTCTATCATGACTCGTGACTTCCTGTTCCAACAATGCTTTCTTTTGTACACGTCCATCTAAGTCATATGGCGTGTGTAAACAAGGGCAAATCACAGAAGGGAACTGCATTCATACAAAACATGTTGACAACAGAGATGGGTACCGAAAACTTGCGAGAGAGTTGAAGAACTAATGAATGCAAAATCACAATGAAAATATGCGGAAATGCAGAATTTTCATATTCGTGAAAGGCAGGTGAACAAAAATGATGGAAAGAAGTTTCTGCTTCCTATGACTGTCCTCAAAAACCCATCAGTGCCATTTCAAGTGTAGGCCTGCTAAACATCCACTGTTTCCAACGTCTACTACTGCCTACACTAGCTTGATGTACAGAAGGCGCTTCTAAACACGACAAAAAATCAAATTTGGTCTACAAGCGCATCCAAAACTTCTGCATCCGCCGAATCTATGGATGACGAACCCGCTGCCTGAGGCCTGCCAGCAGATCCACCCTCAGATGAAAGATCGACGTGCACTGGTGCGGCAGGCGGGCCCACTGCGGGAGGTTCACGCGACGTTGCCAACTCCGCCTCCGCCCCATCTGTCGGTGCCAACGAGGTCGCGTTGGCAGCAGCCCCCGAATCTGAAGGCATGGGAGCTTTGCTTTTGTTGTTGTCCTCGAGCGGCAAAGGTGGTCTTCTTTCGGGCTTCGTCTCCCCTCTGCTTGCAGCTACTGCTTCATTTGCTGTTGGAAACAGAGCACATCCCACATGAATATTACCACAACATTGTAAAGAAAAGACAGAATTCCAACAATACAAAAGAGAAGAGCAAAGGTTTGAACTACAGATGTTGTGTTATAAATTTGAGTGACAATTACCAACTAAGTGCATATAGTACATTACGCTACCAGAAACGTACTGTGAAAGGCTAAGTCTCGCACGGCTGCGTCAACCGCTTCTGTATAAGGAGATCCTTTTCGCCTGAATGCAAAACAAGGAAGTGCCCAAACGTATTCTCTAGGAGCAACAGGAGAGAGCACTGAATGCTGGGCCTTACCAGCCAAGGGTGATGCACCTAGCGGTGTCTTTAACAACTTCGGAGCTATTTCACCTTCAGGGATCACAGAGGCTTCCCTCTTCCGAATGCTGACACCATAAGAAGCCCCCTCACGCGGAACCTCATTCTCGCCAACACAAGTCGGGATCTGTGTTTCCAACGCGTCAAAGCCCCATGCTTCCAGCCACTGACGGTCACCTCCTTTCTTGCACCTTGGACACACCCGACTCCCCGAAAGAAGTTCAGACCACAAACACCATGGGTGAAACAGGCAACCACATGAGAAGGGCACAGCACCGTTGGAAACAAACAGTTGAGAGCACAAGCCGCAGGGTGAATCCACTTCAAGAACTGGCTTGACACCCGTTTCCAACGCCTTGTCGTCAGCCAACTTCTTCGGCTTGATGGAATACTGGCTTGCTCTCTCTGTTGCCAACTGCTTCTGGAGATCCCCCAGTCCTTCCTCGCTCAACCTGAAGGCTTCCTCCAGTTCCTTAAGGCATTTGGACTTCTCAAGGACCGAATCTTGAACTTCCTCCAACTTGTCGTTGTTGGCAGTGATGTCCTTGCACACCTCCCGCTGCTCCTTGTCCACCGTTGCCTTGTCATACAGGTTCCCTGCTGCCGCAAGCTCTCTACTCCGCCTCCGCAAGCAATCCTTCACAGAGTTGAGGCGTTCGTCTTCTGCTTCCAACGTGAAGATTGTGCCTTCCAGTCCCTTTAAGGTACCTCGCAATCGGGAAATGCACTTGGATTTGCCCTTGACGTCTTCCGACTTCTCTTTCACCTGCTTCTCCAGCGCGGCCACCTTGTTCCCAACATTGTCAACGCCGTCAGTGTTGCCAACGGCCTCAACTTCTCGCTGCTCCTGCTCCTCGCGCCCAACTTCGCTTCCAGCGGGCCGAAGTCCAACTTCCTTCTGGAAATACAGCCGGAACTCCTTCAGAATGGACCACATCTGCTCCCTCAATGCTGGAGGGCCCAATTTCAGGGGATTCAGGCCCGGATGAGCGAGTCGTTCTTCAGTCAATTGGGCCGCAGCCGCTGCCCAATTCACCTTGTTCCTGCGCCCCTCCTTGTAGAAGTACACACACGCGCGCAAGAATGTTTGGCTGAAGGCTTTGTTGTCAGGTGCATCGCCATAAACCCTCATGTACATCCGAAGGTATAGATCCCGCGAATTGAGGTCTCTGCACTTGTCCAAGCAGTACCGTGTCCTGTTCAACCCCTCGCCAGGAACCCAGATGGACTCGTACATGTAGGAGGGAACTATAGCCTCCGTCACCTCCTTGGGCATGATCCCTTCTTTGCACAATCCGTAAACCCTGTGGAAGAACTCTGCGTCATACACCGCCTTGTGCCTCCCCAACAAGCACGGTGCCAACGTCACCAGCCTCTTCTGCAACGCTGGTGGAAGCCCGCTTAAATCCGCTGGAACCTCCCACGTTCCCCATCCCGGATCGGTGGGGAGAAGCACTTGGTGCTTCTGGGGAGGAGCAGACTCTGCCAACACTGCCGCCATGAGAGCTTTGCCTTTGACAAGGCTTTTCGAACGAGCTTTCCTGCTTGACGCGCTCATGGTGAGACCTACAATTGACCTGCTGCAAAGACAACAGGAGAGAAGAAGTGCAATTGGAATGTGTAACCAACAGCGCGAAACTCGCACAAGAGAGAGAGAGAGAGCAATGGCAACGTAGAAGTACTTTGAAGTTTCACTTGTGCCTGAGGCTGGGGGTTTATGGGGCAAGTGCCTTGCTTATGACGCCAGTAACTCCCAACGTGCTCCATGATGGCACAGCCGCCTCCTGTTGCCAACGAGCCAATGAGCTTAATGATTAGATGTCGCTTTAGGCCCTAATTGAGTGTTTGGGACGTTACATTATGGTCAGTATCTTATGATTCCCTCATCCACTGATGGCAACTTGTTTCCATCATGGCCTAATTTTGTGGAGTGGGCACATCACCTCATAGTGTCTCCTGTTGGCACATCATGGACCCCAGCAAGAGAAGCTGGTACTTCTCTAGGAACCCAGTCATTTTATTTTATAAGCACGGTGCCAACAGGAGATCACAAATTTCTAGGGTCGTGGGTTTAGGGGTTAGAATCTTGGTTTAGGGTTTTCGGTTTAGGGTCCCTCTTAAGCATTAAAATTGCCTAGGTCTGTGGGATCAAAATGGGTACATTTGACAATTTGTTGGCAACAAGATTTGGGCAGTACAAACTTTACATTTCTGATGTGGAAATTTTTCCGCTTGCTGTGAAAATTGGTGGTTTATAGTGATTTTATCCGAAAAAGTGAATGATACCTAAAAAAACTTGCAGAATCCTTCCATGAGTGGATATTGTAGTAAAAAAACACTATGGTGTAAATTCAAAGGCTTGTTTCTAACTTCTACACATGGAAGCGCCACTAAGTACATTGGTATGTGGCCTCGTTAAATAAACCTCAGCCACCGTCGTTGCCAACGGCCTAAACTCTGTTGCTATGGAAATGGTGCCGCTGTTTGCTACACCCTCCATTTCAAGACGTCGCCACCCAAGCACGGCCTACTCGTGATCTACCTTCCCTCCAGATTCTAGCTGCATCCATTGCATTTGACGTGTTGTAGGCCGTCCTCTTTCTTGTTGTCGCTGCCGTTCTTTGGGCATCATCTTCCATCGATGTCGCGTTGGCAACGTCCTTCAGTCGTTCCTGCTTGGCAAACCTGTGTTGTATGTTTCTGTACCAATGTTGGTATTGCTGAACAATGGAGCTTGTTCTCTCTTTAGTGCCTCCATGTTGAGTGTGATGCTGATTAGCAGCCTTAGCTGCGTGATGAGATTTTTCCATGCCCTGGTTGTTCCAAACAGCGAGACTTCCATACGTTTCCACATACCAAGGACCATGGCGCACTAGATTATGCTAGCAAATCACAGCATTCAAGGAATTAGTAGAAGTACGTGTAAAAATGTTGCACTGCGTGAAACGAGATGCCATGAAATGTGTCAAGTTCACATACCATCACACCCTGGACCCCCTAAGCTTGTCAAATGAACTTCCCACATGACGGCAAACATTGACTTTGAACTGCAGATGTACGTTGGCAATAGACGGTACTCACCATATAATGAGTCACATGGTCTTCCCCGAAGCATTTCAAGTAGAGGCTCCCCCATCTCTCAATTTTACCTTTGAAAGTCTCCCTTTGCTCTTGATCCAAGGAAAGGCCAACCAAATAAGGGAACACTGTTTCCAACGCCTGCCACATTTCCACCCTGTCTAGATATTGCCTCCCTTGTTGAAGAGTGTTATTTTCTGAGCGCAAGACATCCTTCCATACTCGATCTTGCCCTGACCAAGTCGATGGTTGGAACATCCTAGTTGCAGTCACACCACTGAGGGAGGGTTTGATGGGGACACTGTTGGAAGCGCCACTGAGTACTGGGTCCTTCATGATGCGGACGTTTCCACCGTGAAGACCAGCTGCTGACAGAGTCTTCTCCATATTCTCTATGGCTTGTTGCTGACGCTCCTCATTCTTCATGTTCCAAATGAACATGAAATGGAGGTGAAGAATTTTCTCCATCATTCGAGTTAACGCATGTAAGGTACAAATATGTACCCTCTCAAGTGGAATGGGTAGAATAGGCTTCCACCGTGATTCTCTGTCAGTGGCGAGCGGTTTACATTGCACGTTGCCAGCAAATAAACCTCCATGCCATGTATGTTTTCTCCGCCTAGCCTCTGTAGCAGCAGACGCGGCTGTTCCCAGCACTGGTTTTGTCCGCTGTTGGTTACAGTAAATGCATGAGTGTATCGCGTTGGCTCCATGCTTCAGCCCATACAAACACTTAATTGTCTTCATGTCAGCTGACAAATGCCACTCTACTTTGAAGTCTCCAACACCCTCAACTCTTAACAGTTGACCCTCATCTTGCGCTTTGATGAGTGTAGGGAACTGAGTTTGTTGGAACACCCAGTGGAGAACTTCATACGACTCCTTGGCCACCTCAAAGCATGCGATAGGCCAGATTTCGGTTTCTGATTGGACTGAAAAATATCTATCATCTGTTTTTTGTATGCTGGTGTCTAATGCACGATTCATGAGCGTCAAACTCACCCTTTCGAATTTTCTCCCATGTACAATCTCTGCTTCGTCCATCTTCAAGACGAAAATTAAAGGCTTGTTTCCAACTTCTCGACATGCAGGTTCAGTTTCCAACGTCAGAGCACCCTACACCGCTTGATGTACAGAAGTCAATAAGAAATCACGTTGGAAACAAGTACCGTTTGAACAGGAATGTTTTGAAAAGAAGGATATTCACCTTCGGTCGTGAATTGGTATAGCTTCACCATAGTCCTCTACACCACTTCGATGTCAACAAACAAAGAATTCTTGGGCGTTAGAACCACCCTTGATATGTCTGATTTCTTCTTTCTTCCTTTTCCAGTGGTAACTGAAGGTTGCACCACCAACTCCAGCGTACTGTCAATATGGTAATAGTTGCCAACAAGATCCGTCAACTTTGAATTGAGTTCTGTTCGCAACAAACTGACCTGTTCAACATAGTCCATATTGTGAGAACACCACGTAAGCCTAAACCCACCACTAACATGCCGTTGGAAACAAGATTTTCCTTATTGAAGTTATGTAAATCGCCTAGAACCCTGAACCCTAAACCAGGTTTTGCGACTGCAAACACGTTACCACCCTCCCTCTAGCAGCGTTTATGGGGCCCCTGCTATAATTCTGTTTTCCAATGCTCCGATCGACTAGGCTAATGCAAGAACCCTCCAGTATGTCCTATATTGAAATTTTCCATCGTTTCCAACAAAGCATAGCAATACGCTCTACTTTGAATGTAAGCCCAACTCGTTTCCAACAATGCATAGCCAAAATTCATGGAATGGGAATAATAACTTCAAACCTTGTGCGGGTTTGGCAAGAATGTTGGCTTCAAGCGTTTGTCAACGAGCTGCACTCGCCCTTTGATCGTCTTGTAGATCTCACCATATCCTTTCTGTGACACTCCAGTCATATCGCACGCTGCTAGTATTGCTTCTGTTCCCAACTCCGTCCCAATTTTCTCAAGGTAGTGGTTCGTCATGCTGGTTGCAGCATGACTATGTTGCGAACTTGATATCAACGCCAGCGTCTCTCCCTTTGACATCAATAGTCCAATCGCCTGCCCGGTCTCATCTTGGGTATCCTTGTCGCCACACAGACGTTTCCTTCTGTTAGACGTCCTGTTGCTAGCGTGTATAGCTTGAACTACCTGCGGTTGCAACAAACTTCGAATTTTGGCTATACGAGCCCTCGACGCGCCACCACTCTTCGCTAATTCAACGAGGCCCTTCGATGGTCTTAGTTGTGGTCCTGCTGGAGTCCTGACCATTCTTTCCATTTTCCTTTGGAATTTCACTATGGACTTTCTTGCTTCCATGAGTTCATGCTCCAACTGCAAGACCTTCTGATGCGCACCTTGTCGTCCTTGTTCGTTCGCCAACTGCAAGTTGTTGTTGTGTTGGTCCTCATTCCTGTGCAACTCTTCTTCGACTGCTACACATCGAGCCCTAAAGAAGTCTAAACCGCTCTTCAAAGTGTCAATCTCCTCTTTACTTCTTGCAACAAGTTCCTCTGAACGTTGTGCCCAGCTACTGTTGGCAACGTCCAGATCCTGCGTTAGTAACGCAATGGAATTTTGCAAGGCTTCCCTCTTCCGAATTGCATCAGCTTGTGTCTCCTGTAATTGCCTTTCCAAGCCTTTTATTGAGTCACAGGTGCTAACAAGGTTTCTAGAATATCCTAGGAGTCCAGAGTCACCGTGACACACAAATTCTAAGCAACTCCTGATTGTTTGAAACGGTGGTGGCTTCCCTGTGACAGGATCTGTTGGGTACAAATTGCCATCCAACCATAAATCAATGTTGGTGGCTCCAGAATCTCTCAACGCTGGAAACTCTGCTTTTGAGGCTTGCTGATCAATTCGAACCCCTTTCCTCACAATAGGGGCGAATTTACTATCCAATATAACAGCTGCTGTATACGAACTACCCTTTCCAACATTGGTAATGTCCTGAAGTGCCATCCTAAACCGAAATCTCTCAAATCGTGTGCCAAAGCCACCCCAAAACCAGTTGAGGGATGCCAATGAGCCTGTTGGCAACGGCAATGAGGCCAGCTCATTTGGCGGGAAGCAATTCCAACAATTGAGAACTTGCGAGCATCTCCACGTTGACATTCCCCACATCCCCCAATTCACACGCTCGTCAACTGGATTGTACATGTTGAGTACACTAATTGGAAATAGTGGCTTCCAAATCAGAATTCCAAATCGTGGATTAAAAGATTATAATCCACAATTTGGTAATCGCAGTCAACATTAAAATAGTCACCGAACTATATTAATCTATGTGCCAAACTCATTGCCCCAAGTGTTGAGTTGCCAACATGGCAAATGTTTGTACAGAGTCCTGGTGCACGGCTGTTGACAACAAGGCGCCACTTGAGTGCTTCAGTGACAACTCGACCTGTACCGTCCACAGCTCATTGGCGTGTAGGTTTGATGGCAACAAGCGCCAAGTACCCATGATGTTGGAATTGACCATTTTCTAAAAAGCAAAAAATTATTTTTCAAGCCCAAAGTACCGGCCATCCAGAGACCCGAATTTTCTTCTAATGGTATAACTAAGACTATTACTTTAGTGGATGGTTCTAGATAGAATCAAGAATAGAAAGCTAAAGATAGAAATAAAAACCTAGTCTTTATTCGATATATAAGATAGAGCTCGGGGGTGAGGAGGCTCTCTCTCTTTGATGAGGATTGATCTCTCTCTATGGTCGGGTGGTTTGAGCTCTTGTGAAACATTATGTTAATAATTATATTTGTGTCTTTATTGTGCTTCCATTTTTATTTGAAGTTACAGATAATAGGAGGTACTTAACAAAGAGAGTCAAATGAATCGATGAGGCTCAAAAGGAGATAAAGTAAAACTTACTTACTGAATCGTGATGTCTTCACAATAGGCTACCCTGGTACGTCCTCGTCATCCAAGTCTTCAAGGTCAACCCTTGTTCTTAGTGGTGGCTTGGATGCAATCAAAGAAGCCCGTATGCTCGGAGCAAGAAGGGCTTCAAATAAAGCCTTGTCCTCTTCGAAAGCCAGAATATGGCGCCACATGGCGTGGTAGGCTTGAATGTTGGAATCTACAAACATTCCGAGAAAATATTAGAATACGAGGGTTGAAAATATCTAGTTCACTACAATGTATTGTACAAATGAAATTAACTAATTAGCCAACTATACCTGTAGCCGTTGTACAATCAACAACGACGTCTCCTTGTTCTGTTAGCCCTTCCATTAGCATCTACATAAACTGTCGAGCCTTCTCTCAAGGGCCCCTTCATGGAATGACCCCATTCATGGTTATGTCTTCCTTGAAACAGAGGTTGGAAAGTATGTTGTCAGTGCCCACGGTGACCCCAACTGCATCATGGGATGGAACAAACTGGAACGGGAAGTCCTCCCCTTTCTTTGGCCCCGACTCTTTCACCACCAAAGAAATCAAGAAGCGCTTAGTCTGCAAAAAAACTGAAGTCAGAATCCACAGTACGGGGAATAGAAGGTCAAATGAAATATTAATGATGATAGAAGCGTTGGTACCATTTTGGTTGGATTTGCAGGGGAAGTCAGGTGGAGATGGTTATTGCCAAACCAAGTCACAAGTAAGTGGAACTTGTATTCTTGACAACATCCAAGGAGATGGCTTCGATGTTTCCTAGAAAGGGCAGGGTATGTCACCAACAAGCCTTCGTTGTCATGCAGGTACTCTTGGGCAAAGTAAAAAATGGCTACAAGCCAGTCATTGTTGAATTCATTCCACTTGGGAATGGGTGAAGGCGGTGCAGAAATGATTGGCACATGAAGTCCTTCGGGGACATCCACAATGATTAAATCAACTGCAGGCCGTGTGTTGAATTTATCGTCAAAGTAGCGATCTTTGTCATTGGAATGCTACAGATAATACACAATGAATAGAATATTATAAAGGTAGGAGTAAAAAAGTAACAATGGAAACACATAACAAAGCTTACAATGCAAGAAATATATATCATTAATCCTAATCACATACCATAATAGAACGCACACATTGAAAGAGAGGAAACCAAGATATGATGGTGGTGGACTAACTATGTCCAAAAAGGTTTTGACATCCTTAAGCTCTTTCTCATGATCGCAGAGAGAGGCTAAGGACAAGATGCACTCGTCAACATCTGCAACTGGATCAATGATTCGAGTAGTCGGTGTCAAACCGTGCACAAGTCGTTCTTGAGTGAGTGAGAAACTAGAGGAAGTATCTTTCATATCCGTTGCGCTTGTAGCTGGTTCCTTTAGGGCAGCCTCGGACTTCCGCTTGGTTCCCTTCTTTTTGGCCTTTGCTGCCTCTTTCTTTGCCTTTCCAACATCTGCTTCTTCTTGTTGTCTTTTGTCTTTTTCTTAGCCTCTTCCCATTTCTCCTTCTTCTTCTTGTCCGCCAACTCACGTTTTGTGATGGCTTTAGCCCGAGTCTTAGGATCTAAACCACAAACTCATCAAACTCTGGCTCGACATCTGCGCTCTCTTTCGATTGCTTGAAGAAGGATTCCTCTTCTGGCGGAGTAGTGCCAAAATTGCACTCCAAGTACCACGGGCACGCCTGTAGATGTGGAGTGGTCCACTTGTGCAACTGAGTCACAGAGAATATGCAGTCGTCCAATGATCTGTCCAACCATGTAGTAAGAAACGGTGGTAAATCCGCCTTATCTATAGTCTTCTTTACATATAACTCAAACTTGAAGTACCTACAGATGACAATTACCACATAATTGAAATAAAAATATGAAAAAGTGAGTCAACACATGAAGTACTGTTCCATAACGTTACTCTAGTAACGACCCCACTCAGTACCATTGTACCAAGACACACTAGAGGGCATCTTCCCTTTTGGCCATTAGGAATATGTGGAAAACAACCAAGCCATTCCAAACAACTGAACAAAATCCTTGTCAATCAAAAATTCATAATGATCCCGTTATAGAATGAGTATTGGGACGAAGACCCCCTCAATGCATAACCATCGCATTCCGCACTGGAATTAGCAGGTCACTACAACTCTACAAGGGAACAACAAAAATGAAAGTAATATGATGAAAAAAATGCATAACTTGCCCTCACTAGGAGGGCCTCTCGTTGCCGAGAGGGCCTGTAGAGTTTCCTACTTCTTAGCAATCCTAGACACCTGTGTCCCGAAATATGAATCCTTAACATTTAAAAAAAAACACATTGGCAGTTTAGAGAAGCCTTCTAACGGAACCTTGTTATAAGATTGTCAATGCAGTGGCCTCTGAATCTCATGGAGAACCCCCCAATTAATTTTAAAAAAAAAACCCAGCATATGATCAAATGAATACCTGTAAAGGAGGCGTTTGACAGCAAGGTTGGCTCCTCTGAAGTCTTTAAAATTGTCGGACTTCTTGAATGAGTCTATATCCTTGAACATGCTAGTGTAGGTGAGGTCCATAGCTTCATTCTCCAATCTTCTAGATAATCAGGCAATATTTTAGGCTCCATAGGAACATCCATATTGATTGGAATATTGTCCGCCTTGCGAACAATGTTGAATAGAGCGACAAATGATTCTTCAAGCTGAACAGTTAATTTAATTTAAGAATGAGTGAATCGATATATTTTAGAAGTGGTGAAGCGAAGGTTCTAGGAAAATTTGATACAAATCAACACATATGAATGAAATTGAAACACAGAGTTTTAGAAACGTTCATCCTTACCCCAGTATACCAACACGCCCTAACTAGGAAAAGCATCAATTTATCCTCGTTAACTAGACGGGTTGGAAATCTACGAGCCTCCCTTGTGAAACCAAATGCATTCATCTACTTCAGCCATTTTACTTTGTGTGCTAGAAGGGCAACGGCAGATGATATCATTTGAAGCTTCTCTAGGGTTAACTCCAGAACTGAATAAAGAGTCCAATGCCTCTCAATCTGTATTGTCAAGAACACCACCTTTTAGCCTAAATACTAGATTTCCATGTCAAAGCATTCCCTTAGATTGTAGTAATCAGATATCAAGATATGTACCTCATGTAGAAACTTGGGACCAAATATAGGAGTTGCCACATAAACTATTTTAGATAGCTTTTGGCGGTTTGAGGCCTTCGACTCCTTGATGGATTTCCTCATTGCCGCCGCAATTCCATCTGGACATACGTCGTCCTTCGGAGTGTCTTTGTAATACTTGCGGACGGCAAGGTCAGCTATCGTTGAAATTTCTTGCTGGTAGAAGATATAAGCCAAAATAAAACGATAAGTTCTCTATAGCAATCATATCATGTTTTTTAGAATTAGTCAAAATAGATGGATGTGGAATGAATACCTTGAAAATAAATGACGTAAATACACCAAGCGGCATGGAGTACCAGGACTTCCGTGTATATTGCTTGCAAGTCAAATATTCGTCGGGGGTCAAAAGCTCATGGAACTTCTTGACGTCCATTACGCCATATTTCTGCACTCTATATAATGTATGCACGAGGTTTGTCTTAACATGCGAATTCTTTGTATGCCTTAGAAGAGAGTACATCTCAAGTAGTTAGATATTTGAATCAAATAATCTAAATCTATCTCTGTGCATAGTATATGAATTGGATTACTAATTCAATAGGTAAAGGATCTTACTGATTGATGTCGTGCATAACCTGCATGGCAGTGCTAATTCGGCCCATCGTGTCAAGGACAATCGAGTCCACCACTTAATGCCAATTAACGTCATTAGGATGCTTTCGTTGGATATGATTCATCCAGGCGATGCATCGATGATTGCCATCGCAAACATAAAACTTCACGTATACTAAATGCTTCAATGCAGTCTGAGATTGGAGGTTGGAATTGAACTTGTCGTTGACCTGGTTCCAAAGGGGACCCCACTCCGCCTTCTCTTCAATGGAAAACACTCCGGTCTGACCAGATTCATCAGCAATGGATACATAGAAGATTTTTGCTCTCTCCTCGTATCCATATGAAAACTGGTTCTAAAGTAGCACAAGGTCACATTCCAATGTAGGACGAACCATGGGCATTGGAACCATCCGGCATAATGGAATGCGCATCCTAGAAAGATCAGATGACGTTAATATCAGGCTCGCAATGGTAGATACCACATCCATCTTCTGTGACTTTCGAATGTCGTCCTCCAACAATTCACGTCCAACTCCTGGAATGTTGTCATCTTCTATGTCATCCACTTCCACGAACTCCACTAGCGATTGGATAACCTGAACCACCATTGTAGAAACGGGGGGGGTCGAAGTGGACAGATCACGTCCTTCATTCTACGTATAATACATAGCATTAGATATATGCAGTTGAAGGAAATAAGGGTACTCAACCAATCGGTTTTCATGCATAATATAGAATCGAATGATGTATCGTAAAATAAGCGACAGAGACAAAATATAAATATGATAATGGAGGTACAGAAGATCGATCAGAATCTAAAAGCCTACAAAATGACTATCTCATAGTCTACGAGGACACCTCTCCGTTACAGGCCTGAAAAATCCCGCAACAAAGAATCAGAATGTCATCTTCCGATGATGTATCAGATGCCACATCTATAGCAGTATTGCCACATGTACAATGATCTATAGTAAATTCAAGAGAGGAACTGATCTCTTCCAACAAATTCTCCCGTACGAAGGTGCAAAATGAGTGAACACATGATATTTTTCTAAGTACCTGGAGCTCAGAAGTAGCCAAGCCGGGCTCAGTCATTGTGCCTTCTGCCGTTCCCGAAGGTATAATAGTCACCTTGCTCTCAGGATGGAGAACATTAGCCCCAGCTACTGAACTCTCCACTCTTGCTGGAATATCGATAGTTGCCTCCATTGCTACCTATTGGTAGGTTCAAACACTGTTCATTAGAAATGTACAAGGATCAAGCAATTTCAAATATAATTGGATATATGCGCATAATTAGTCAAAAGGAGTCCCCTGAGAGGACCCCTCTCGGTGCCAAGTCCCCTCCGCGGTTAGGGACGGTCTTGGCGAGCACTGCGTCCAGAGCTGCCACTACGACTACTGAATCCGTGAACGGGAATGGAATGTCCCCTCCACATACACAAGGTGGGAGATGGAAACCCGCAAGGCCGGCAAGGGTCCGCCGCAACATCAAAATCACACACAATTATTCTACGACTTCACCAAGGTTATCACGAACTGCTAGTTTTCTACACTACATTTCTTTCACTTCTAAAACCGACTTCATGGGGATGATGCACAAATTTGTACCTCTTGTGTCGAGGGTGTGCCGTGTTGGGGATTGATTTCACCACCTTATCCCCGCCGTGATCTTAGTTTTCGGTCCATTACTACCTGCGTCGATATGCACATCCACAATTTAGAAATGCATACAAGGAATTCAAAAAACATAAACTTCAACCGCAATTGATTTCAAATGTAGGAATGAATCATTTGAGTGGAAAATGGGAACCTTTGGGAGTGCATGAGTAGCCTGATGGCCACGCACAAATTTCTAAATGACCCAAAAAGAACCCGAGGATGTAGGATTTGGGGCCCCTTATTGTGCCACCAAACTGACTTCTTGCCTCAACTAAAGAGTCAGGGTTCTGGATTGGTTCAGGGAAGTCAAGTCTTGGTTTGTGTGGTTTGGTCATTCCGATTGTTGTATTGTGATGTTTCCAGGCCTGCTTGTTTAGTTGGGTCGCTAGGTTATTCCGGTCCTACTGTCGTTTGTATTGGACAGCTTTGGGGTTGTTCCGATGAGGTCCTTGCATGTAGTCCTCTGCCATTCTGTTTGGGTTATGGTATGGGTCCAGTCGACTAAGTCGGATGGGGTGAAAACATTGTACACCCCTGTGGTCATGTGTAAAGGGGATTTTAGATAATATTACATTGTCCATATACAATGAAATTAAATATTATTGGTTATTTATTTTTTATGAGTTGCCACCAAGAAGTTAGTACAGGTGTATAAGGTAAATAAATCAAGTACGCATATTGGTTGTTGTTCTTGCATGTTGACGAATGGGGATGGAAATGTTCTTGCACGTTGATGAATGGGGAGGTGCCAAGAGAGGGACAAAATGGACTTCATCCATAATTTGGATGACATTGAATTTCTACATGAGACCATCATTTCGGATGAAGATCATTTAGAACACATGTTTTTGCTATATTCAATACTATTTTGGAGATTTCATTTATATATTTAGAAATTGGAGAAGGTGATTCTACAATATAATTACAATAGGATATCAAGATACTAGTACAATTACAAGATTGTAGTGTCAGGTGTGCAAGACATCTAGTTAGATTGAGTTTATTTTAGTGTCTATTGTCTGATCTTAATCTACTCCATTACTCTACAAAGGAAAATGACATTGATGGCAAATCTCGGCCTACATGATACCTAACATATGGTTTGACAAACATATTAGCATTCAATGAGCCGTCAATCTATTGTGAAAATCAATTCGAATGAGAAGAGGCTATCCTTAAACACTGAATATCTCCAATCAAACTGATGTACAACATTTTTTGTTCTCTTGAAATGTCATTCTTTCTTACTTGAGTTTCTTGTAACGTTGTACTCGCGGACATACATTTCTTTTCCTATTTTCCATGCATGAGGTTGTTTTTTCGTTCATCAGCCTTTTATGGAGTAGCCCTCGATTGCTGTAGAATGTCAAAGTCATTGTTGTGGACGCTCTTCATTGTCATACAATTCTTCTTTAACCAGCTCAAATTTTGTTTGTAGACGATTTGATACCACGAAATACGGATTATTCACTATGGTAGACTTCAAGGACATGGTAGTGCTTAGTACAAGTGGGGATGATGTTCCAGGGCACTTGCAAGAAACACTTCACATTTTTCGTTCAAAACTGCGTTTTTTGGCCATAGGACTGGCAGTACTATGCAATACTACTAATACTACGTTTTAGAAGCGCCCCAACAAATCTACACCATTGATTTAGTACTATATTCTACTATGCAATACTACAGACTACTACAAAGTACTGTAAAAGCCACTAGGAGCAGAAAATAGCAGAAAAGGAGTCTATAGAGATTTTCATTTTTAGTAATTCAAAAAAAATTCAAAAAAATTCAATAAAAAAAGCTATTTTTCTAGAGAAGACTGTGCTTGCATTGCACCAAAAAATTCATGAAGGAAAATTTTTCCTTCTTCATAGCTTTTGCGCAAAGGAAGGTCACTTTGACCCCATGTGTGCAATTGACATGATGCTATTTTCATAAAAAATCATTGTCATCCCTTTTAGTGTTAGTAGACCTTCAACATGTCTAATTTGTGGCTTCAAATTCTCATTTTTGGATCCAAAATAGGACTAAAAAACTCCAAAATGGCCAAAGTAGACACCCAATTGGGGGCAGGTTAAAAATAGTAAACTAATTTTTTAAATTTTTTAAAAATTACACAAGGTTTGTAACTTTAGCATCTACCTTCATTTCAAATTTCATACCAAATGGACAAACAATGCAAAAGTTATGAGCAAAAATCCAATTTTCAAGGGCAAGGGATTAAGAAATAGGACAAGTGTTTCTTGCAATCACCCTCCAATCCTTTTTCCAGTAGGCAAAGATGGACTTGCCATTGTGTCAACTTGCAGATTAAGTCTACGTTTTAATTTTAAGATAGAGTCTGTCTACGTTGATGAAGACATATTTGACCTTGACACTGGGAAAATCACTCATAGCCTAGGACAAGTTTCTGCAGCAGTTGGTGGGGATATGTACTGGCATTTGAAGCCTGGAAAATATAGGGCATTTGGAGTACTAGATTCAAAGGAGCCCCCTTCTACAGACGATTTCACGCCCCATCAATCCTCTTCGTCGTCATTTTGAACCCTACCCTTCACTCGTGTCAAGAGGGAAGACAGTGCTTCCGGATCATGTCACCATTCTCAGTGATGATTCTGACGTTGATCCTCCTCAGGATGACATGATCAGTAACACTCCTTCTCAGTCGACATTACCAAGGCCCACGAACCTGACCCCTGCAATGACAACCAATAAATCTGCAGCTTGTGTCACAAGGGCCTTTGAAGTTCAACAACAACGTAATATTTGAATTGCCTGCACTAGAGTCCTATCCTATGCAATCTAAAGTAAAAAATATGGACGGTATGGATCGGCGCTGTGATGGTCATGTGTGGTCTA
This sequence comes from Rhytidiadelphus loreus, assembly GCA_947034895.1. Classification (NCBI taxonomy): domain Eukaryota; kingdom Viridiplantae; phylum Streptophyta; class Bryopsida; order Hypnales; family Hylocomiaceae; genus Rhytidiadelphus; species Rhytidiadelphus loreus. Next base: position 44,952,419 of record OX344761.1, on the reverse strand, counting down.
AGATGGTGACCACAAACATATCTAACCCCATGGGGTTGTCTTTTCGCACAGCTTCCTATCTAGGTCATCTTCGGTGCATGAATTCCTCTTGTGAGTTTCTTATTTGCTTCCACCGAACCAAGGTCATGAATGAGCTGGAATGGGAAGGGCTATCACCTACTCTAGTTGTTGTGGGTAAAGTCCACCCTCCAGGATCATCTCTTGTTTGTAAAATATGCAAGATGCCTCCCTCATGTATTGCCAGTGTAGTGTCAAGGTCTATTATGTCACCGGGCATGAGTTGCATACTCGTGCTTTTGTGCATCTGGGCACTCACCAACATCGGTGAAAGATGGTGAACTTAGAGACATGGAAGACAGAACTTAGACTCTGATTGGAGAACAAATGGAGAGAACATCGACGGGAATCAACTCCTCAATTGTCATGGAGGCTACCAAGGAACTCTTGGGTGAGCTTATTTTGGGCCCGGATGGAGTGCCGACCAAGACTCTTGACTTCGATGAACTCGTCCTAGTGCTGGACAAATGCAAATACTTTGGATGTAGTATTTCACCTATTTCTCATCCAATATTTCATCTACTTTCATCCAAAAGTTCACCTACTTTTCATCCAATATTTCATCTATTTTCATCTATTATTTCATCTATTGTCATCAATTTTTCATCAACTTCCATTCCATTTTTTCATCGAAAGCTTTTCCTCTTTATGCTTTAATCTAAAATTCTGTCGGCATTCACTAAATTTTTTGGGACTTTCACCAAATAATTTCCAAAATTTCAGTCATTTTTATTCTAAAAATTTCTGTAGTATATTTTTTTTTCCATATCTCATCCAAGATATACGCTCACCGCTCACTATTTCCAACTCGCCGCTCCCCACTCCCCGCTCGCTTCCTAGCAATGTTGGCCTAGTGACAACCTTTGAACTTCATGCTCATTAACACCTCAATTGTATTTTGTTCACCATTCATTGGTGTCAAGTTCATTGTAGCTAAAATTTTCACACAAAGTAGATGATAAGTAATCACTTCAATTTTGTAGAATTGGTCATAAATGAAGGTTATCATTTAAAGATTCAGAAATTGTTTTGGATGAATAAGAAGTTGCTTCAAAGAGGCATTGCCTCAAAAAAAATTTATTCATCATCTAGATTATGGACTTTAGGACACTTAGGACTGAAGCATTTTGAACATTGTTAGAAGCTTGGTTATTTCAAATCAAAGAGCATATGCTATATATAGGATAATCTCCTACCAATCAAGACTACTACCTCCCCTACCATTTAATATAAAAAAATAAAGACACATAGTACTCTCTTTGCACAGGGATATTAGGAGAATGACCATGTTTGGAAATCATCCAAATAAACATTTGAACAAAGTCTTTAGTGAACTAGCATCAACTTTTTGGTTTTATTGACAATTGAAAAACGACTTTTATTATATTGAAATTAATTAAATATTCTAGTATTCCAATGTAACCACAAGTGTCATCCTAGGTCATTCAAAGTTTAGGAATTGAGGTGCATGCTGTAAAAATCATTAGAAATCAAATGGGGCTACATTTTATTTGTCAACAAAAGAAAAAGGTTGGAAATAGAGAGAAAAAAAATTATATAGAGGGTAGATGCAAGAAACACCAAACGATTTAGGGAGCATTCTGCCAAAACTGCGATTTTTCTGCCCAGTACTACGAGTACTAGGAGTACTACAAAATGGAGCAATCTTAGCCGTTGATCCGAAAAATCAACGGCCAATAGTACTTTTGACTACTTAATAATACTGAAACAGTACTATTTGAAAAAAATGACAATTTGTCACAAAAAGTAGATAAAATTAAGTATAAATTAATAATAATTAAAAAATCATAAATAAATAAAAACTAAAAATTGGCCATTTATAAAGACTTGATAGTGATTACATTTCACCAAAAATTGAAAGTTGAAACCATCATAAATGATTGGAGCGCTACGGATAAGGGACCCCTATTTGCATGCATGTTGAAGACAAAGAATTTTGTTTTTTTGAATGCCCTTTGGTGGGCATATGCCCTTCTATTGTAGCAATAGCCCACAACAATCCTAGATGTACATCATCATTTTTGGATACTCCACAGTACTAAAAATCCCTAAAACGCAAAGTGTGACAAATTAGGTAAATTATAATTTAATTAAAGGATTTTTTTTCAAAATTTCTCAAAAATAAGGAATCTGAGGACTTCCAAGTTAGCCATCTCCAATAAAAATTTCAAGTACATGGACTTCATTTCCCAAAAGATATGGCAAATGGCAACTCCGTCATTCCAATTGTTACGCAAAATAGTACCGGTGTTTCTTGCATTCACCCTAGAGCATGGTTACAATTTCCATACTTGTTGTAAAATCATGTTTTTTGAAGTGATAGGCAACATATAAATAAATAAATAAACAAAGCTAATCAAAATGGAGCACGAAAAATTACAAGCATTGATCGCTATTCTCTTGGTGTACAAAAAAGCATGGGATATATGGAGTCAAAAGTACGGGCTTATTGCTTAAAAGTTAAAACTTACTACTTTGTCATTTACTTACTTACAGAAACCATAGTCAAAGTAGGAATCAAATGTTAAAGTCAAAGCTTTAAGGATTTGTCAAAGTCGAGCTTAAAATTCAGGACCACTTGGATCAGTAAGATGAATTCTAGAAGTTTTTAGAAAAATATTACACTTCAAAACCACATAAAAATTGAAGAAGATAGGTAAGGATGAAGAGTGGCAAGACCCCCGACCCCCCTTCCTTTGTCTCTCTTGGTTGCATTTCTCATCAACCCCACTTCTTGTAAGCTCAATCTCCTCTCAATTGCTTCTTCTTCAAAAACTAATCAACATTAAAAATATATAAAAGATAGGTTTTTAGGAACTAAAAAATGCATTTACAAATCTTCTTTTCAATAAGGTGCTAGAATTTGTACTTTACACCTGTCAAAGGTTGGAAAAGAGTCCAACAGAAAGAAGAATTGGTCAACAAGTCCAAAATTCAAGGGATTGCATCTCTCATCTATTTGACTCTTCCAATATCCGTGTAGACGTGCGGTGGTATCAAAGGATCTTTGAAGGAATATTCTCTCGTCATCAAGTAGAGTTGGCCCCTTGGATATTCCCACGCGGCAAAAAAAACAAATTCAAGTCAGCATCAAATTAGGTCTTACCATTCAAGAATCAAGAAAGCCAGGACAAAAAGTACCCATCGTGCATAGCCCATCGTGTATAAAACGTAGGATTAGAAGACAAACCAACCACACTGTAGCACAACAACTGCCTTTCACTTGTAACTTGCGTTTCTCTTCAACCCTACTTCTTGTAAGCTCAATCTCCTCTCAATTGCCTCTTCTTCACCGAGTCCTTCACCTACATGCACCTCTTAGATAGTATTTTTGCATTCTTTTGCCTCATCTTGCTAAACTATTGCGATCTTGGTATAGCATTGGGATAGGTTTTGAAAGGTTGCGTTGCTTGAATCGTCCACATCATGTGCCTGTGCGTAGCGATTGAATCCTGTTCCTTTGCAGTTACTGAACTTACTCGTCAAAGCAATCTAGCTAGCTAGCCCGCTTCGTCTTTCGCATTCATTTTGCATTGTAAGAGTGCACTGACTGGAAAGTGTGGTGGTGGCGGCGGGATATGTGGCATTGCAGATCAGTCCCCATGGAGCGGGTGGCGACGCTCCTGTGGCCCCTGCTGGGGCTGAGTTTGTCGTTGTTTCTTCAACTGCCCGGGACCCAAGCAGCCGGACGACGCCTATCCCCGCTGCCGCCGTGCAGTCAAGTGCCGGGCGGCATCTCTGGGTGGGACTGTTACGACCCGCCAAATCACCCGCTTCCGCCTTGCGACTTCCACCACCAGCGCATTGGATTCGACTGCTCGGGATGGCCGCCTGTGAGCCATGCGGGAGCAGCATCTCCGACAGCTTTCAAGAGCAAGACCAGGCCGCGACTGGAACGACACATCGCCATCGACCTTCCGCCGTGTAGTCAAAGCTTTGGCGGCAGTAAGTCGTGGAAATGTTACGACGCACCCAAGCACCCTCTGCCGCCGTGCGACACCATCAACCGCATCATCGGCAAAGATTGCTCCGGATGGCCGCCTGCAGTTGGAGGCGATGTGGGCGAGGCGTCTCCTGCGACAGTGAAGACCGAGACGACCCAGGGGAAGCAGGGTGGACATGTGCAGGCCCAGTTGCCGCCGTGCAGTCAAGTGCCGGGAGGCATTCCTGGGTGGAATTGTTATGACCCGCCCACGCATCCTCTGCCGCCTTGCGACTTTCGCCACCAGCGCATTGGCTTCGACTGCTCGGGATGGCCGCCTGCAATTCGAGGCGATGTGGGCGAGGCGTCTCCTGCGACAGTGAAGAGCGAGACGACGCAGGAGAAGCAGGGTGGACATGTGCAGGCCCAGTTGCCGCCGTGCAGTCAAGTGCCGGGAGGCATTCCTGGGTGGAATTGTTATGACCCGCCCACGCATCCTCTGCCGCCTTGCGACTTTCACCACCAGCGCATTGGCTTCGACTGCTGGGGATGGCCGCCTGCAACTCGAGGCGATGTGGGCGAGGCGTCTCCTGCGACAGTGAAGAGCGAGACGACGCAGGAGAAGCAGGGTGGACATGTGCAGGCCGAGTTGCCGCCGTGCAGTCAAGTGCCGGGAGGCATTCCTGGGTGGAATTGTTATGACCCGCCCACGCATCCTCTGCCGCCTTGCGACTTTCAACATCAGCGCATTGGCTTCGACTGCTCGGGATGGCCGCCGGCTGCTGCTCCCTAGTTGGGCACCTTCTTGGCTTGGAAGCCGAGCTTGCTAGAGCGTCATCTACGGTTAAATTACGCAAGCGTGGAGATGGAAGATGGTTTGATTCGGAAGTGTCTAGCTGCATGCCGTCTTCGCTTTCGATCACGCGTGCTGAGATTCATCTGGGTCCCGATTCTTGGTTCCAAGCGTTTGTGTAATTTAGGTTGCTGAGGCTCATAGCGAGCTGGTTCGATCGGTCTTTGTGAGTTTGTACGTTGACGTGCTGTGCGCGCGTTGTTCTGATAAAATCGATCCATTCGATCCAACTGAACTTTCTGTGTTGTATTTCTGGTCTGGTCGTCCACACTGTTTGGTCCCTTCGCTTGCTTGCTGCTTGTGAAGGCAACGTATCTAGAATCCATAAGGAGGTTAGACGTTTGCAATCCCGTGTGTGAAAATCTGCTTTAATGTGGCTTCCCTCCATGGACTGACGGTCACGTAATTTGCTCCATAAATTTCTCCTTGTGCACGAAAGGTGAGAAAGGCAGGGGACTTGGATGAATGAATTCTCAGATGCTAGTTTTACTCCTGGGACTTGAAATGGCCGCTTTGTATATCTCGCGTGTGATTCAACAACGAGTGCATCGATACGTACACCTGCACGACAACGCGCATTCTTAGGAAAATAGTTGCTAGTTGTTGAGCAATTAAGATGACGATTGGCGACCCTCATGTCCATCTCGGCATCTCCCAGCACTTGGAATTCCAAGCATTGAACAGTCTCAATCTACAATCAAGTAGCTGCTCAAGTCGATCTGTAAGGCGGTGCTGCGTTGTAGAATCAGAATAATTCGATGAATGAATCACTTGAACGAACGGTAAGCCTTGAGTTCTTCCAACTACTGAAACTACCATTGAAGTTGAAATATGACTCACGCTGAATGGTGTGCTTTATCCAGATGAAGGGTTCAATGGCACCTTGCATTATTGATAGTCGTGATAATTACCTCATAATTAATTATGCAATTGGTAGTGAGATTGGCGCAGTTTCAGAGTGCTAAGCGTTTTATTTGAGCTGGTGCTGAAAATCTAATTAAAGCAAGATGGTTGTATTTTGCTAAAAATGATGTATCTTTTTCGATCATGCGAGCTGAGGTCCAGGGCCCGGTTTCGGATTCCAAGGTTTGCGAGGTCCTTGTAAGGTCGTTCAGTGACGTCCTGGATGCTGGACTGCCTTGATGATAAAATCGATTCTGTCGTTGGAAACATGCTTGCTTGCGTATGAATTGTGTTAAGTACCTTAGCGTGCGTGCCTCTCGATCGATCTTGAATCATTCTCATGAACACGAGTTTGAATCCACAAGGAATTCGGACAGTTGCAATTACGAAGTTTAAAACATATGAGTATGAATTTCCCTCTGATCCATGTCGAGCTAACAGTGAAGAGATTTGCCACAGTTGTATTTCCTTGATAGAGAAGGCTGGGCAGAAAACAGGGGATTGGGTATTCCGCCGTCTCTCTAGCTAGCTTGAATTTCCTCCTGCGAATTGAACTGGTCGTCATAAATTACTCACCTGCATCGATACACATGCACGACAAGACATTGCTTTTGGAAATTAGACATGGTAGCCGCCCCATACCTGATCACCTCCTATACCCAACTTATAGACCGTTGTATTATCAACCATTGACTGTTGTAGTTCTGTGAAGTTGTAGCATAGTTCGACGAGCAATTCTGGCTCATTATGATTGGCTGCAATGTTGTCAATATTGCAACCAGTCCTTGGTTGATTTTGCAATCAACCTATGGTTAGAAAATACAAAGGTCTATATCACCATTGTAGGTTGAAGAGAATTTTTCACTAAATAATTCATAGTAATTACATTACGTGTAATAAAATTCTGGAAAAATATGCAATCTTTCCAAATTCTATTTATGTACATGGGAAGAATTTAACACTCAAAAACATTTGCTCCAAATACGCGTAATTGCTTAAGTGGTCAGGTATGGGTTGCCTCCTATATATAGTTGCTTAGAGAGGAAGATGCATCTATTCACATGATCATTGGTGTGAGTCACGTGTATAATTACGTTTCTACAACTCTAACTTGGAATTCCAAACACTGAACTATCTTCTTGAGCTCTTCCATAATATCATCAGAGAAAATCTAAACTCTCGAAAAGGCTGCTCAGAAGTGCCAAATGTCCAAAAGGGACCCCCAAATTACGTTTGCTTTGGCTATGCAATAACTTTTCTTTAATTGTTGCTCCTCATTGGTACACCCAATTCTCAAAGTACTGATTAATGAGTATCAGTAGTTTAATGGAGGAGGAATGTACCAAATATTGTTTTTATATTTAAACCAAGGCATTGCAAGTAACCTCTTCTAACAACTACGCAATAAGAAAAAAAGATATCACTAGAAGAAAGCCTCATTTAATTGAATGTTCTTGCGTCAAAGTTGACGGAATTTCTTAAGCATCCAATGTAACATCTTCATGTGTTTATGTCAACAATGACCTCCAATGTAACATCTTTATGCTACATTGGATGTCATTGTTGACATAAACACATGAAAATGTTACATTGGATGCTTAAGAAAATCCGTCAACTTTGACACAAGAACATCCAATTAAACAAGGCTTTCTACTAGTGTATACTACTTGTCCGTCCAAATATCTATATAAGGTGAATCTCTTTTTTATTAGAGATTTTGTCCTTTCAATAGCTTAGTAGAGCTCCCAAATTGGATTGCCATATCAAACCTTGGCAACCTTGGAGAGAGTCCAAAATTTCTCTAATTGAATTTTTCACATGGTCACATTAGTTTGTTAATAGTGGAATCAATAGTTGAAGAATTAATCAATTAAACAGTGACAAAGGCTTCATCTAATTTTTGAAACTAGTAAGTAACTTTGAAGTTGAAATATAACCAACTTTTACAGGATGTGCATCAAGGAACATCATGAGATTCAACTCAAGGGACAATTATGAAATTGAAACTCTTTAAAAACTTTCAATAGTCAAAGACACTTATAGACGTTATAATCTAGAGAAATTTTGGATAAAAGTATCATCACTTGGTGAATTTAAGAAAAACAAGTGTACTATACAAATGCAAAAGATCCAAAAATTTATTACTTTTGATAAGAATTTTTGGAAACGCAATCCAATGCCTTTGAATTGTGTGTCAAGTGCAATTCTTTTGAGATTTTTCAACAAGCATAACCGTTGTATCTAGGTATTGATATTTACCTTGTATTTGTAAACTTAAAACTTAAAACTTCACCACCAACATTTTCTAGTCAACCATCAATTAAAATGAAAAAGTAATGAACGAAACATTCCCTCAAGCATGAGGATTGAGGAGATACTTATATTCTTTTTTTATAAATTTTTTAAAATTGACAAGTTTCATTGAAGGGTGAATGTAAGAAACACCGGTACTATTTGGCGTCACAATTGGAATGAAGGAGATGCCATTTGCCATATCTTTTGGGAAATGAAGTCCATGTACTTGAAATTTTTATTGAAGATGGCTAATTTGGAAGTCCTCAGATTCCTTACTTTTGAGAAATTTTGAAAAAAAATCCTTTAATTAAATTGTAATTTACCTAATTTGTCACACTTTGCGGTTTAGGGTTTTTTAGTATTGTGGAGCATACAAATATGATGATGTACGTCTAGGATTGTTGTGGGCTATTGCCACAATAGAAGGGCATGTGCCCACCAAAGGGCATTCAAAAAAACACAATTCTTTGTCCTCAACATGCATGCAAATAGAGGTCCCTTGCCTATAGCGCTCCAAACATTTATGATGGTTTCAACTTTTAGTTTTTGGTTAAATGTAATCACTATCAAGTCTCTACAAATGGCCAATTTTTAGTTTTTTTTATTCATGATTTCGGCTAATTATTATTAATTTATACTTAATTTTATCTACTTTTTGTGACAAACTGTCATTTTTTTCAAAGAGTACTATTTTAGTATTATTAAGTACTCAAAAGTACTACTGGCCATTGATTTTTCGGATCAACGGCTGAGATTGCTCCGTTTTGTAGTACTAGCAGTACTAGGCAGAAAAAACACAGTTTTGGCAAAACGCTCCCTAAATTGTTCGGTGTTTCTTGCATCTACCCTGAAATTAGATTTTTTTAAATGGTATGTCAAATGCACATTACAAAAAATGGCACTTATGGAGGGGCAAACAAACTTGTTTTGGGAAAAATAGATAGGACATTGCATGTACCTTCTCCGTCCCAAAATAAGAGTTCACTTTGAAAGTCATATATTTTTTAGGGGTGTTTTGAGTAGGTTATGTAGAGACTTTCACTTGTGTCCAATTTTGTTTAGATTGCAATGAACACACGCAATGATCTTCATTGATACTACTAAAATAATATTTGGAACCTTTTTGACTTATATTGAAGTTGGTATAAAAAGTTTTCAACAAAACTACAAACACTTAAATCAAGATGGAGAGAATAATTACTATTTTATATGGGTACTAAGCATCCATACAATTGTCTTATGGATAGTTTCTTGATTACATTGATTTATGACATTAGAAAGAGTGCAAAATTAGTATCATTGCAAAATCAGTCACTTTTGAAAAAGTTGATGGAAATTAGTACAGTACAATATTGCTTCAACCTTTAACTAATTTAAATAACTATAATATTTCCTCAAGGATCCAACATTCAAGAAGTCTCGCAAGAAGTGAATAATGAAACTTTTCAAGAGTTTATTATTGCAAAATACACACAATAAATGAACGACATCCAAATTTACTTATTTACACAAATAATATGACCAAGTTGTTGACTTGGTGTTTCTTGATAATTGTGTGAAGTTCCAAACCAATTCACATCTAGACATGAGAAGAAAAAAAACTTATAGCCTAAAGAAATGATATTTTGATTCATTTCAAACCGTAATTTATTTTGCCTCAAAATCTCTAAACCTACATTTTTCCTTCTTGCCTAGGCTCTCTTAAATATGATTTTGGTAAATCAATCCGTAGCCCCATATTCTTGGTCAAAATAATCTTTAATTCTTATATTGTAGGTAGTTAATTTTGTATTTCATTACTTGTTTCTATTCATTGCAAAAGTTTGGTTTCAAATATGGAATCAAACATTTCATTCTTTATAATTAACAAGTTCTAACAATTTTATCCAAGACCAAGCACAAGGCATACTAGTATAACTAAAAGCATGTTCACCTAGTAACTACAATATTTTTGTAAAGAAATGTGGCGTTTTATTCCATTATTCCATTTTATACAATAAAATTTTTACCAATTCCTCCCTCTTTGAAAATAAATTGACCATACTAATTATGAGTTTTAATTAATGAATGTAATGATTACAATTTATGTGAATAGATAAAGTTCTTTTGGCCTAACTGTTGTCCTATTCAATATTGTTTTGGAATCTTTGTAACCCCTAAATAACTTTTTGTCTCCTTATGAGACAAATGGAAGTTCATGTAGGTTCTCATGGAATTCTATTCTTCATAATAAATTTTCAAATCCAAACTCCAAAGAGCAAAAAATTTAAGTTAAGAAGATTCAAAATCTTATAATCAATTACGCATTCCAAGGTGCAAAAAACTTCTTTTCTTCACTTCAAATGCAAATATCTTGCAATCTATGCGGCCAAAGTTTTTCAAATTCCTTTCACATATTTTCACACTTGTCTAGTGCAAGATTCTAAAATTAGATATGCCAAAAAACAATTTTCAAAGATTTTTGTTCTTTGCAATAGAAATGGTAGTTTTGAGTGTTGTTTGACAAAAAAATGGCTTTGGTCCTTCATAGTTAAGACTTAAGACACCTTTTAATGTGCTTTTAGGTGTTTCCAAGCTATGGTGTACTAATTTATTTGTCACATTGCACTACTTTAAATACTCTCAAACTTTGAAAACACCTATCGCAAATGCAATTTGGACCTAAAAATTAATTATGTAATCAAAGAAAGTGTTGGTGTATTCAAAGTATATAACAATATAGTGGAAATCTACTAAAATTTCCTTACGAATAGATTGTTTTGGTTTATTATAGACACTGCATTTAGCAATTTATTAGATGATACTTTCAGTAAGATTTAAAATTTAATATTTTCTAACAAAAACTCTTACAAATTAAGATTATAATGATTTTTTTTTTATGTTCCAACTATTTTAGGACTTTTTTTGAATTTTTGTATGACAATTTGATGATCAAAACCTTAATCTCATATTTAAGGTTTTTGAAGAAAATATTTTTAGATTTTTAAAAATAAAAATATAAAAATATAATTTTGACCTTCGAGAGTTATAAAGTTATTTCAAGCCAAAAATTTATTTATTTTAATAATGACTTTTAGGTTAGAATCGGTTTAGCCAATGTTTGGAGATGCATATTATTGTATTGACAAATATAGGGTGACCTAGGTGTGAAGAGTCACTTAGACATGGCTTGACCATAGAGTCTTGAGGCCAAATGACTAAAACAATGAAGTGAAGCTTAAAATTTAGCCATGGAAACCTAAAGCCATAGGCCTAAAGCCATAAGTATAAGCCATAAATAAGCTAAAAGTGTCCATAAAAAGCACTCTAGGCCATTTTAACCCCTAAATGCCCAATGCACCAAAATTTAGTATTTGCGAAAGTTTGAAGTTAAATGAAACCTAACCAAGTTTCTATTTTCAATAGTTTATATTTATGAAAAGTTCTTCTTGAAGTCTAGTTTTAGCATCAGAAATCCAATCTTGAAAATAAATGATAGTGATTTTTCTATTCAAGATTTTGTGCAAGGGTACCCATTGCAATCTAGACTTCCTGTAGTCTTGGAAATGAGCCTCAAATACACTAGATCTTGGAGAAAAAATCACATTCAAAATTCATTTAAAAAAATTATAGAGTAGATTTTGAGAAGCCATAAATTCATTGGGGTTATACATGTTAGGCCCTTTAACTTCATATTTTTTAGGTCACCAACTTTTTAGATTTGACTTGTGAAAAGAGGATTGAAAGATTTCACATCACTTTTGCAATTCTAACACCGTTGTTGTCAAACATTATAATCTTTCACTCCATCAGTGATATTATTGTGCTTTTTTTTCCTATGAGATCTCCAACATGTCTAGTTTGAATTTGTAAGGATATAGTTCAAAAAAATTGATACAACTTATCAAAATATTGGCATTTTGTTCAATTTAGAGCAAATTCCAAGAAGTCCATAATAGGCCTTGGGCATTTAGGGGTTAAGGAACTTCATGATTTGGAAAAAAAGTGGCATATCAAAATGAATTTAAGAAAAAATAATTGGAAACTCATGTTTTATACTTGTAAATTAATTATTGTGAATAATTAATTTGGATGCATTTTGTTTTATTGAAGTACTTTGGGTGATTGCATAAATTGATGATCGATTTTGGAGTTACATAAAGAGTGACAAAAATGTTTTCCACTATAACTTTTAAAGAATAAACTTCATGAATTTGAAATTTTTATTGGAGATGGATAACTTGATTTTAATCATATCCTTTATTTTTTAGAAATTAAAAAAATCATTTTATATTTGAAATTCAAATTTTTGATTTGTCACATTTTGAGGTTTAGGGAAAATTAATGATCTAGAATTGAAATTTTTGTGGTTTATTTCCACATTAGGCGGTCATGTTCATATGAAGGAGTATCCTTGACATTTGTGCAAAAGAAGCTTCCATGCGTGTGCACTTTTGAATATTGAAGGTGATTTCAAGATTAGTCTTTTGGTGAAATATCATTACCAATCAAGTCTTCACAATTGACCAATTTTTTAGGTTTCTTTTGTTTATGATTTTTTTTTTTTTATTAATTTATACCTCATTGTATCAATTTTTTGTGATAAATTGTCTTTTTTTTTCACATAGTACTATTCACTAGAAGAAATCTGGTTTCTTTTTTGACAAGCCTCAATTTTTTGGAACAAATTTTTTTTTCTATCTATGTTGACATCAAATTGTTTTTATGTTTTTCATGATGTTCATTGGATGTTATTGTTGACATAAAAATAGCTAGATGTCAACATAGATGTCAAAATAAAACCATTCCAATAAATTCAAGATTGTCACCTAAAACACATGTTTCCTATAGTGATTTCAATACTTGCATTTTGTCCATCTTAGTTGCAACAATACTTTTAGCCATTGATTTTTCAATCAACAACTAAGATTATTCTACTATAAACTACTTATAGAATTCAATACAAAACTCTAGATTTTGGCAAAACGCTACATAATCACCTGCTAATTCTTGCAATGACCCTTTCGAGTTATTTCCTATTACATCAACAAAAATAATTTTTTATAAGGTAGTTCTAAAAATCAATAATACTATTGATAATGTGAACTATTTTGTCACATTGCCTTCCAAAAGTATGTTTTCTATGATATGAACATTTTTTTTCAATGAAAATTTGTGGTGTTTGTTGCAAAAGTAGCATTGGAATGCTTAAATCGTTGTCAATTTCAAACCTACTTTTGAAGTACCTACATGGGTCTAAATTGAATGAAATCTTTTACAATGGAAATGAATAAAGTATATAGAGAAAAGAACCCCTCCAAAATGGTACTCTTGTTCAACTGCATTACAAATGTCAACATTTATGTTACTTGATGGCACATTTCTTGTACTTTTAAAATTTAAAGTGCCATAGAATGACAAAATTGGGCACTTTTGCTCTTATGAAACAAAGCTAGTCAATTAAGTGTAACCATGGCTATTGCAAAGTGAGTAAGAGTAAAAATGATTTATTATTTATTAGGGTGTAGGTAATCAATAACTAGATAAATTTGGAACTCCTTAGATATTGACTACATTTAAGGATCAAACTAGGGTGATTCATCAACATCACCTTGGGGCTTTACATGTGTAGGATGAAGTCAATTTCATACACTATTTTTTCAATTCTATTTAAATTATAATCCATCTCTCATTTTATGATCCATTTTCAACCTTCTACCTCATTAACTACTACGATTATGGTCAAATATAAGACCATCTGATCATTGACTAGCAAATCCCATTGTATAGACACCTTTTTAGCATGCATAATATGTATGTCTACCTCTCATAGTCTCATGACTATGGATGCTTAGTAGCCTCATCATCCTCTAGCTATGACATCATGTACAAAGATATGAGCACTACAACTTTAGAGAGGGTTGTGTTGTATATATACATAACGATCTTTGATCTCATTCAACAATTGTCCTCTTAAAAACGGTCCAATTCAAGCTAGACTTGTCAAAGCAGAAGAAGACTTGCAATCTAATACAAAAGAGATGAGGGCCTTCACTAGGGGATGTACCTCCTCCAGTTTCTCCCAATGTTCTTTTAGAGGTAAATAAGAATCATAACTATCATACCTTCTCATGTGATGTGTCAATCTAGGTGTCAAGCAAAGAAGTTGACCAACCAATATCTTTTGTTGATGTGACCAACCAATTTGAGCAAATGGACCTATTGTCACCTCCAAAAGAGACAAGAGAAATTTGATGCAAAATATTGGGTGGCTTACTTCTTAATTTTTGGACATTGCATTTAAGGTGCCCTATAACATCAAACTACAAAGCCAAGTATTTGAGTGGCATTGATATTTGATAAACTTTGCTACATGCCACACAGTCATGACCCCATGCTTGCAATTCATCAATGTCCACAATGCCCATTAGATCCTTGCTTGGGTCAATCCTAACAAGTCTTGAGGGCCAAGCACCATCTACAACTTGTTGTTGCTTGACCATGACATATTCTTGTATTGATAAAATAACATCATGCAGCAACTAGACAAAATACTTGTGTGAACTCTTTACTATTTAGTATGCCACGAACATCATGTTCCACACCATTGTGAAGACATCAATGTCACAATCTTGTGAGAGTAGATTGAAAATAGCATGGGGCTTTGCTAAAGAAATGCTTTGCATATAATCTCTTTTATACCATAATACTTTAAGTAACCCTAAATCTATCTCCAAATTCTATTTTATCCAAATTATACCAATCTTGTAATTCCCATGATTACCTAAAACTTAGCATAGTTGGCTTTGACCTTACCTAAATTGCGGACAACAACTCCAAATGGATTAATACTTTGCTACTATGTAGATGAAATTTTCAAATACTTGAATATGAAATTTCATCTTGATCTAATTTTTTTTCAGACTTTGGTGGAAATTTCTCTACTACTAACTTCACTCCTTTAAGATATTAACCTAAAACAAACATAGCTAGTGTTGACCTAACCTAATTCACAACCTCCTTCCCAATCATTCTAGTGGCTTGAATTCTCTTTTTATAATGTAGATTCACTTATCGAATATTTCATTATTTGCAAGCTAAATTTCACCACGATCCAAGATATTTTCAAATTTGGTGAATATTTTCTCACTATTGACTTTATAGTTGATCACAACCTTTGAACTTCATGTTCATCAACACCTCAATTGTATTTTGTTCACAATTCATAGGTGTCAAGTTCATTGTAGCTAAAATTTTGACACAAAGTAGATGATAAGTAATTACCTCAGCTTCATAGAATTGGTCATAAATGAAGGTTATCATTTAAGAATTCAAGTATTGTTTTGGATGAATGAAAAGATGCTTCAAAGAGTCATTGCTTTAAAAGCATTTTAATTTGTTCATCATTTAGATTATGGACTTTGGGACACTTAGGACTTAAGCATTTTGGACATTGTTTTAAGCTTGGTTATTTCAAATCAAAGAGCATATGCTACACATAGAACAATCCCCTATCAAACTGAGACTACTACCTCCCCTACCTTATAATATAGAAAAATGATGACATGTAGTAGTCTCTTTGTAAAGGGATGTAACAATGACCATCTTTGGAAAACATCCAAATAAACATTTGAATAAGGTTTTTTAATAAACTAACTTAAGCTATTTTGGTCTTATTGGCAATTAAAAAGAACTTTTATTATAGTGAAATTAACTAAGTACTCTAGTATTCCAATGTAGCCAAGAATAGTCCTAAAGACACTCAAAGTCTAGGGTTTGAGGTGCTTCTTGTAAAAATAATAAGAAATCAAATGGGGGCAATGGGGCTACATTTCATTTGTCAACAAAAAGAAAAAGTTGAAAAAACAAGGAAAAAGAAAATTATATAGAGCATGGTTTCCATTCATTGTTGTAAAACCTTGTTATTTGAAGTTGTATGCAAAACAAGAATAAAATAAAGCTAACCAAAATAGAGCATGATAAAGTGTCTAATATGATCACTATTTTTATGGAGTACAAAAGCATGGACAACATAGAATCCAGTACGTGCTTAAAACTTACCACTTTGTAATTTAGTTTTTCATAGAAACCACAATACAAGTAGGAATTAGAAGTTTAAGTCAAAACCTTTAAGGATTTGTCAAAGTCTAGCTCACCAACCAACTTTACATTTAGAATCCCTTTGATGAGTTGTAGGAGTTAATAGAAACATACTGCACTTCAAAAATAGATGAGAATTGAAGAAGATAGATAGAGATGAAGAATGGCAAGCCTCCTAGCCTCCCTTCCTTTGTCTCTCTTGGTTGCATTTCTCTTCAACCCTACTTCTTGTAAGCTCAATGACTCAATCTCCTCTCAATTGCTTCTTCTTCAAAAACTAATCAACATGAAGAATATATAAAAGATAGGTTTTTAGGAACTAAAAAATGCATTTACAAATCTTCTTTTCAATAAGGTGCTAGAATTTGTACTTTACACCTGTCAAAGGTTGGAAAAGAGTCCAACAGAAAGAAGAATTGGTCAACAAGTCCAAAATTCAAGGGATTGCATCTCTCATCTATTTGACTCTTCCAATATCCGTGTAGACGTGCGGTGGTATCAAAGGATCTTTGAAGGAATATTCTCTCGTCATCAAGTAGAGTTGGCCCCTTGGATATTCCCACGCGGCAAAAAAAACAAATTCAAGTCAGCATCAAATTAGGTCTTACCATTCAAGAATCAAGAAAGCCAGGACAAAAAGTACCCATCGTGCATAGCCCATCGTGTATAAAACGTAGGATTAGAAGACAAACCAACCACACTGTAGCACAACAACTGCCTTTCACTTGTAACTTGCGTTTCTCTTCAACCCTACTTCTTGTAAGCTCAATCTCCTCTCAATTGCCTCTTCTTCACCGAGTCCTTCACCTACATGCACCTCTTAGATAGTATTTTTGCATTCTTTTGCCTCATCTTGCTAAACTATTGCGATCTTGGTATAGCATTGGGATAGGTTTTGAAAGGTTGCGTTGCTTGAATCGTCCACATCATGTGCCTGTGCGTAGCGATTGAATCCTGTTCCTTTGCAGTTACTGAACTTACTCGTCAAAGCAATCTAGCTAGCTAGCCCGCTTCGTCTTTCGCATTCATTTTGCATTGTAAGAGTGCACTGACTGGAAAGTGTGGTGGTGGCGGCGGGATATGTGGCATTGCAGATCAGTCCCCATGGAGCGGGTGGCGACGCTCCTGTGGCCCCTGCTGGGGCTGAGTTTGTCGTTGTTTCTTCAACTGCCCGGGACCCAAGCAGCCGGACGACGCCTATCCCCGCTGCCGCCGTGCAGTCAAGTGCCGGGCGGCATCTCTGGGTGGGACTGTTACGACCCGCCAAATCACCCGCTTCCGCCTTGCGACTTCCACCACCAGCGCATTGGATTCGACTGCTCGGGATGGCCGCCTGTGAGCCATGCGGGAGCAGCATCTCCGACAGCTTTCAAGAGCAAGACCAGGCCGCGACTGGAACGACACATCGCCATCGACCTTCCGCCGTGTAGTCAAAGCTTTGGCGGCAGTAAGTCGTGGAAATGTTACGACGCACCCAAGCACCCTCTGCCGCCGTGCGACACCATCAACCGCATCATCGGCAAAGATTGCTCCGGATGGCCGCCTGCAGTTGGAGGCGATGTGGGCGAGGCGTCTCCTGCGACAGTGAAGACCGAGACGACCCAGGGGAAGCAGGGTGGACATGTGCAGGCCCAGTTGCCGCCGTGCAGTCAAGTGCCGGGAGGCATTCCTGGGTGGAATTGTTATGACCCGCCCACGCATCCTCTGCCGCCTTGCGACTTTCGCCACCAGCGCATTGGCTTCGACTGCTCGGGATGGCCGCCGGCTGCTGCTCCCTAGTTGGGCACCTTCTTGGCTTGGAAGCCGAGCTTGCTAGAGCGTCATCTACGGTTAAATTACGCAAGCGTGGAGATGGAAGATGGTTTGATTCGGAAGTGTCTAGCTGCATGCCGTCTTCGCTTTCGATCACGCGTGCTGAGATCCATCTGGGTCCCGATTCCTGGTTCCAAGCGTTTGTGTAATTTAGGTTGCTGAGGCTCATAGCGAGCTGGTTCGATCGGTCTTTGTGAGTTTGTACATTGACGTGCTGTGCGCGCGTTGTTCTGATAAAATCGATCCATTCGATCCAACTGAACTTTCTGTGTTGTATTTCTGGTCTGGTCGTCCACACTGTTTGGTCCCTTCGCTTGCTTGCTGCTTGTGAAGGCAACGTATCCAGAATCCATAAGGAGGTTAGACGTTTGCAATCCCGTGTGTGAAAATCAGCTTTAATTTGGGCTTCCCTCCATGGACTGACGGTCACGTAATTTTCTCCATAAATTTCTCCTTGTGCACGAAAGGTGAGAAAGGCAGGGGACTTGGATGAATGAATTCTCAGATCATGCTAGTTTTACTCCTGGGACTTGAAATGGCCGCTTTGTATATCTCGCGTGTGATTCAACAACGAGTGCATCGATACGTACACCTGCACGACAACGCGCATTCTTAGGAAAATAGTTGCTAGTTGTTGAGCACTTAAGATGATGATTGGCGACCCTCATGTCCATTTCGGCATCTCCCAGCACTTGGAATTCCAAGCATTGAACAGTCTCAATCTACAATCAAGTAGCTGCTCACACAAGGAAGGTATACTCTGTTCCCATGTGGGATTCAACAAAGTATTTCCAGGTTTTTCCCCGAATACGAAGGAAATTTTATGCGGTAAAAATTTCACCATTACCACATGGTGATAGCCAAATTGATGGTTTACCATTACCTCATGGTAATGACCAACTTCATGGTCTAGGATTACCACATGGTATTCCAGTACTGGATTGTTCAACTACATAGTGAATAATAGGAGCTAATCTGATGATGCAGAAAGATGGATACATTCTTACACATATGTGCCATGAGGGAAAGACCTTTAGGTTTCCCACTTTCTCAAGAGGGAAAAGCCTGTATCTTCCTTGTGGTGTTAGAGAGACTTGTCTATTATACATGATGGGAGTCTCAACGAAGACAATGCTTATGGGATAATTTCCTCAACAAAGAACCACAAGGTAAAATCACATTTTCCTTGCAAAATTTTTCACTATAAGGGAAAGATACAAAACTTTGCCTCTTCGTGTTTCATGTAATTCTTGAATTCACAGTTTACCACAGGGTGTAGTGATATTACCCGTTTGTGAACAGTGAATTGTGGGAAACGTATTACCTTTTGCCTTGTGGTGCATCGGGTAAAGCTTGCTACCTTCCCTGTGTCAAGTCGATCTGTAAGGTGGTGCTGCGTTGTAGAATCAGAATAATTCGATGAATGAATCACTTGAACGAACGGTAAGCCTTGAGTTCTTCCAACTACTGAAACTACCATTGAAGTTGAAATATGACTCACGCTGAATGGTGTGCTTTATCCAGATGAAGGGTTCAATGGCACCTTGCATTATTGATAGTCGTGATAATTACCTCATAATTAATTATGCAATTGGTAGTGAGATTGGCGCAGTTTCAGAGTGCTAAGCGTTTTATTTGAGCTGGTGCTGAAAATCTAATTAAAGCAAGATGGTTGTATTTTGCTAAAAATGATGTATCTTTTTCGATCATGCGAGCTGAGGTCCAGGGCCCGGTTTCGGATTCCAAGGTTTGCGAGGTCCTTGTAAGGTCGTTCAGTGACGTCCTGGATGCTGGACTGCCTTGATGATAAAATCGATTCTGTCGTTGGAAACATGCTTGCTTGCGTATGAATTGTGTTAAGTACCTTAGCGTGCGTGCCTCTCGATCGATCTTGAATCTAGAGAGCAATTTTGCAAATATGGTCAATTTCGGTAAAATGGCAGTATTCCATTAAAATGGCACAAAATGAAATCCCTGAGAAAATGAAAACAATGGAAAGATTGTTCAAAGGGAGTGAAAATGTGTGAACTAGGAGTGATTTGAATGTACTAAGTATAAAATTGGCACACTTATTCTCCATTTGTAGAAGATATTCTATTAAAATGGCATGTGGAATCCACCATTTTAACAAAAATTGACCATAAACTTAGAAGTATCTTCAGTTGGTGCAATTTTTTTGAGATTTTCTCAACAAGATTTATTGGATGTGTATGTATTGATATTTACCTTGTATTTGTAAAATCAAAACTTACAAATTCACCACCAACATTTTTCGATCCACTGCCTATTAAAATGAAAAAAAATAATGAATGAAACATTTTTTCATGTACAATGAATTAAATGTTTATTTTTTAAAATTGTCAAGTTTGATTGAAATTAGATTAAAAAAATCACAATGTCAATTACACATCACAAAAAATGGCACTTGTAGAAGAACACGTCAAACAAACATGTATTTTTAGTAGGTCATCATCAATGTGGAAACTTTCACTTGTGTTCAATTTTATTGAGGTTGCAATGAACATCTGCAATGATCTTCATTGATACTAGTCAAACCATCATTGATACTAGTCAAACCATATGTCCATATTCGGAACCTTTGTGAATTAAAATGTTTACAATATGATAAACTAAATTGGTATAAAATATTTTCAACAAAACTAGTCAAACTACTCATACTTAAATCAAGATGGAGAGATACTATTTTATAAGGTTAGTGAACAATCTATTGATGGATGGTTTCTTGATTACATTGATATCATTAGAAAGGGTGCAAAATTAGTATCATTGCAAAATTAGTCACTTTAGAAAAAATTGTTGAAAATTAGTACAATATACTATTATTTCAACCTTTAGGGTAGATGCAAGAAACACTGAAAAATATAGGGAGCGTTTTGCCAAAACTGTGTTTTTTCTGCCCAGTACTCGTAGTACTACAAAATGGAGCAATCTCAGCCATTGATCTGAAAAATCAACAGCCAATAGTACTTTTGAGTACTTTATAATACTAAAACAGTACTACTTAAAAAAATGACAGTTTGTCACAAAAAGTAGATAAAATTAAGTATAAATTAATAATAATTAGAAAATCATGAATAAAAAAACCCTAAAAATTGGCCATTTGTAAAGACGTGATAGTGATTACATTTCACCAAAAACTAAAAGTTAAAACCATCATGAATGTTTGGAGTGCTATAGGCGAGGGACCCCTATTTGCATGCATGTTGAGGACAAAGAATTTTGTTTTTTTGAATGCCCTTTGGTGGGCACATGCCCTTCTATTGTGGCAATAGCCCACAACAATCTTAGATATACATCATCATTTTTGGATACTCCACAGTACTAAAAAACCCTAAAACACAAAGTGTGATAAATTAGGTAAATTACAATTTAATTAAAGGATTTTTTTTCAAAATTTCTCAAAAATAAGGAATCTGAGGACTTCCAAGTTAGCCATCTCCAATAAAAATTTCAAGTACATGGACTTCATTTCCCCAAAGATATGGCAAATGGCATCTCCGTCATTCCAGTTGTGACGCAAAATAGTACCGGTGTTTCTTGCATTCACCCTTTAACTAATTTAACTAATAATTATATATCCAACATTTAGTAGGTGAATAATGAAAAGTTTAAAGAGTTTATTATTGCAAGAACTATACAAAATAAATAAACATCCAAGTTTATTGAAATTTTATTCATCTAATTTTTCTTTAACAAATAATATGACTAAATTGGTGACTCAGTAGTTGGTACTTCATGATAATTTTGTGAAGTTCCAAATCAATTCACATAGAAACGAGGAGAAAAAAAACTTATAGAATTGAAGACATGATATTTTGTTTCATTTCAAACTATAATTTTTTGGCGCCAAAAACTCTAAATCTACATTTTTTCCTCCTACCAAGCTTTCTTAAACACAATTTTGATAAACCACCCCATAGCCCCATATTCTTGGTCAAAATAAATCCTTGACCCTTCTTTTGTAGGTAGTTAAATTTGTGTTTCATTACTTATCTCAACTTACTGTAGAATTCGGATTTCAAATATGAACTTGAAATTTCCATCCTTTATAAATAACAAGTTTGAGCAATTTTATCCAAGACCAAGCATATAGGTTGGTTTTCTCTATTTGCTCCTGTACATGTGACTTTACTAAATTGTTGTACTTGACTATGAAGATTGCACTTCATGCCGAATATTTAATTAAAGTTGAGAAATTTACTTTGGTAGTGCTAGAAATAGAAATATTTTCTCAAAATTTGTATTTTCACCAATCATTAAAAAAAAATCCCTAACATACCAACAATTGGTTTTTAAATTAATTTTTGCCAACTTTGGTAGCTAGATATTGTTAGGGAATGTTGATAGGGAATGCAATTGCAGGTGAGAATTGCACAAGTGTGCAGTGCCGCTAAGGTAAACCAGCCTATGACACGCAAATTGCCTGATGTGGTCTGTTGCCATTAGCAAGAATAATCAAATTTTTTTTCATACAAAGACACATGTGAGAAATGAAGAAAGCAACTGAAATTTTAATTTTTGGACAAAATATGAATTTTTTGTGAATTTTTGAAGTGTGCTGTCCAGTAAGTCGAAAACAACCTGTAGACTACCCCAAATCAGCAAAAAAGTGTTTCCATGATGGTCATCTTCCCTCCTAAAACAGTCATAGCATTTTCTAAGATGGCTACAAGACTTTCTAACATGGACATGACATTAAGAAATAAAAAAACTATTTTTTGCTACCAATTTAGACTAGATTGGTATAAGTGTCCATGACAGTTACTAATAACTTCATGACTGTACCCCAAGGCTTTGATAACAACTACAAATCAGCCCAATGCAGTCTTAACCCCATTTTTCAGAAAAAGTCTCTCATAGATTGATAAATGACTATAATGGGGGGGGTCAGTAGGTGTCTGTCATGGGTGGTTTGCCTGTCATGGGCTGGTTTACCTTATATCAGGCGTTAAGTAGGTTTTGAAATTCCAAAGTCAATCACAAACCCTTGCACTCCCACATGCACCTACCTACCAAGTGCTCCTACCAAGTGCTCCTACCAAGTGCTCCTGGGCACGGTTGTGTAACACGCACAAACAAGATAAATTTGTGAAAGCTTTTCCATCCGACGAGAATCATCCGCGAACGAATGAATCCGCCTTCCCACCGCCTGACGACCACGAAGCCAGCTCCCATGCACAACATTGATAGCCACACAATCGCACGAAATTCCCGTCGGATAACAAAATCCCCGCACGCAATGCAACAATTTCTTCAAACTATGGCAGCAATTTCACTAAGCTTACTGCAGCTCTTTCGCTGCCTTACACTCCTTCGCTGCATGAGTTAACATAAATCGTTGCTCTTCACCCGCCTCTCTCGGTGAGCTTCCTTTTGCCATTTCTCAACTAATTCAAGTCACATTTCAATCATCACAACATTTTCAAAGAATCTACTGCCATTCCTTGTTTTGTCTCCCTCGCAAGAAAAAATTAAGCAAGAATCTCCTGCATTTGGAAGGTTTCGTGGGCTTGCATTGAGTTTTCGCTTTCGTTGGGTTGGGTTTCCGTGAATTCGTTGTGATTCCGGCAACTTTGGGATTTGATTTCGAATTCGGTGGAAATTGTTCCGTGTGTTTCAGTGTCGTTGATGATAGTTGGATTCTCTACTAATTCGTCTCACACTTCAATCATCACAACATTGTCGAAGAATCTACTGCCATTCCTTGTTTTGTCTCCCTCGCAAGAAAAAATTAAGCAAGAATCCCCTGCATTTGGAAGGTTTCGTGGTCACTTTGAATTTTCGCTTTCGTTGTGTTGTGTTTCCGTGAATTCGTTGTGATTCGATCAACTTTGGGATTTGATTTCAATTCGAATTCGGTGGAGATCGCTCTGTGTGTTTCAGAGTCGTTGATGATAATTGGATTCGAATTTGAGCGTCAGTTATGGTGTTTATGGGTGGGGTGGGGGGTTCGTGGGGTGTGAATTGATTGTAATTCGACAATCGTGGGGAGTTGGTTGCCTCCCTTAAGGATCAAGAAAGTCAAATTGAGTCTTGTTTTGTTGTGTAGATCATATGGGACTCTCTTTTGTCTAACTTTTTTGCAGTCTCTCGAACATATGCCAAGTTTTTCACTGACTCGGGTGATGAATAAAACTTCCTTTCTTCTGTATTACTGAGTTTGCAAAATATGATCAATTGCATTCGTTGTTATAAAAAATCGAGTCTTTGATGTTTTAGGGGTTGCAAAAGAGGTATATGAACCAAGCACTTGTAAGTCCAACTTTATTTCAGTCTCTCACCATTACATGCCATGTTTTCCACTGCCTCTGATGATGAATAAAACTTTCCTTCGTCTGAATTACTGATTCTTCTCAATATGATTGGTTGCATTCGTTGTTGTAAGGAATTGAGTCCTTGATCCTTTAGGGTTTGCAGAAGAAATTGCGGAACCAAGCTCTTTTATTTATTTAGTCTCTCATCAACACATGCCATGTTTTTCACTGACTTCGATGATGAGTAAAACTGTCCTTTTTCTGACTCATATGTCCTCACCATTTGATTCTTCACGATGTGATCAATGGCATTCATTGTTGTAAAGAATTGTGTCCTTGATTTTTTAGGGTTTGCAGAAGAGATTTCAAAACCAAGCTCGAGATGTATATCTCGGCAGCTTCAAGCTTGCAGCTACGATGTAGTACCACCAATCCCTTATTGGTGCGAAGTGCATCTGCTTCGCAAGAAGCGAGGGGCGACTCCAGCGGATCGGCCGAGCGGCCGCGTCTGGCGCCCAAGGTGAAGCCCAAGGAGAAGTGGATCAAAGGTGATGGGCCAGGGGAATACGGCGGTCCGCCCATTGATTTCAAAATCCGCCCGTCGTGGGGCGGAGGTCCCAAGGAGGATCCCTTGGCGGACACCGGCGAATACATTTGGAAGAAGACTTGGCAGCCGTTTGTTGAAACTCCGCCTTCGGAAATGAAACCCCCGCCTCCTCCGGTAACTAAGTCGTGCGCTTCTTCTCATGTTCAGTGCAATTAGGGTTTCTTTAGGGTTTTAGAAGGGTTTGATACTCCAGGAGATTTTGTTCATGAAGTGCTATGCTTGTGGATGGGTTGAATTTGATGTAGTGAATACTATATGCGTCACTTGAAACTTTCAGACATCTGTTGGAATGTGATTTGGGGGAGATCAGTGCAACTGCTGTGGAGAGATCACTTGCCAAATCTGTTGAGATCAAATTTTTGTTTCTAAGAATGACTTTCTTATGGCAACTTCGAAGTTGAAGGTACATGCCCATTTGTTTCTATTCGAAAATGAGTGGCCATAGGCATTCAACCAGGTTGTGCTTGCACCACCTGCTAATTGAAGGCCTTTCAAGTGTGAGTCAATGTTGGTAACAACTATGGTGACAAGTCCTAGTATACGTGATGGGATCAGGTCTCCAGTAGTTATTAGAATCATCCACCTTGTACACTAATGTGCATGTTTTTTTCTTGAATTTGTGGTTTTGAAGGAAGTTGAGCCAGATTCTGGGTTCCTTAGCTTGAATCGAGCAATTGCTCTCGACAGGTATTATTTTTAGGCATTTGTTTTTCAGCTTTGATTCATGTCGTTTATGGAAGTTTGTAATGTTTCTTATGGTGCTATGTCTATGTAATCTCTTGAAATTGAAAGTAATGATGAGAGGTTTCATCTGCAGTATGGACATAGATTTGAGTAAGGAACTTATGCAACCGTCAAAGGCGACGTTAAATCGCCAAGTTGCAGCTGCTCGTCAGGCTTCTTCATTAGATCTTGCTGCCAAGGTACAAATCTTTCTTTTCTGCCTTTATGGACTAGGTAATGGTAATGAAGGACAGGGTTCTCAAAAATGATTTGCAAGTTATTACCGACTGAGAGATAAAGTAGTTACTAATTTTCAAATAATTTTTGGTGATTGCAATTATCGGACATGATGCTAGTGCAAATGACATTTTAAACTT
The DNA here is from genome assembly GCA_947034895.1 of Rhytidiadelphus loreus. Classification (NCBI taxonomy): domain Eukaryota; kingdom Viridiplantae; phylum Streptophyta; class Bryopsida; order Hypnales; family Hylocomiaceae; genus Rhytidiadelphus; species Rhytidiadelphus loreus. The sequence continues at coordinate 44,926,495 of OX344761.1, read as the reverse complement.
AAACCAAAATCTGATCCTTCCTATTCATTTTCGGCACCTAACTCGCAAAATTATCTGTTCAATCTTAAGATCTTGTTCTGTTTGTCCTATCCTCAAATCCTAAGTATGCTATGAGATTATAATACGGTAGTAGAAGTTTTAGACTTTCAAAGTGCAATATTCCTCTTTGACCTAGTGTATTTGAGTCTTATTGGTTGCATATCTCCTAAATCAAATTCTTTAGTGTGGTGTAAGTAAAATTATGGGTTCTACTTCTCCTCTCAATTGTTGAGACTCTACCACATCTGCTTGAAAATCCTTCAATTGACATTATTGATGGAATATTGAAGTTAGTAACCTACTGAATCTTGTCTGACATGTGGTAGATGAAAGAGGAAAACAAAACAAGGTGGCGGTTTGCCCCAACAAAGCGTGAAGAGGAGCAATGGTCCCGTGCTAATAAGTCTGTTTCTGGTGGCACGGTATTCTTTCTCTTTCTTTAGTTATGAGAATATTAATATTATTATTTCTCCATCTTTTATGTGCCATTTTTTCTTCAACTTAGGTTGGGAATCTTCTAATTTAGTAAAATATGTATTATTTGGATACCACACAAATTCATTATGATTTGTTGAAGTTTGAAGTAGTAGATCCCAATTTTTAAACTACCCTTGAACCATGAGTTGATTGCACCTATGATGCAGTTGATGTAGTTCATAGAAGCATCATTGCTTGCAATAGAGCCTAGAAGTTGCAGTGTGATCTCATTTCTTACATGTCACATGTTCGGAGGACACTTTTATTGTCAATGGGTGACTATTCAACCCACACAATTGGGTTCTTAACTCAAGTTCTAATCCAAATTGTTCTGATCCAAACCATTGTTTTCAGGAGAAGTTGATGAGGGATGTGGATAAGAAGAGGGTAGATCCTGTCAAGGATGCAGCTATTGCAAGAAATCGCTATCTCAAGGTGTGTATTTTGCACACAAGCAATGCTCCTTATGAAGGGTCTTGCATTATGCACTTCAAATTCTCAATTTAACACATTTGTCACCCACCTATAGAAGGGAGATACTCAGTTGTTGCACACATGTATCTCCTCTATCCATCAAGCTATTGTTATACCTAGGTGTCTACATATAATAGAAAATGTTATGATTTTCTAGGTATGTTGTGCACCTTGTAGTGATTTTACCTTTGTTCTGATGATCGCCTTAGTTCTAACTACCTCGACTCTTGGTTAATTAAATTACCATGGACAAACTTAAGTCCTACATCTTTCATATTGCAGATGTCATTCTCAGTTCTGTATTCTGATCATTGCTACTTGCAGCTCAAACAAGACCTTCAATTTACTACTCTGGCAATAGGGGGCGCCAGTTTAGCGGGGACCTATTTTGCGTATTCCCCACAGATTGCAACCAGGTTTTCAGCCTAACTTTTCAGCATGGCAAAAATCTTTCACTTTGTTCTGTTGCATTTTTTGTACGTCATTCAGTTTTATAATGTTTTTTTAATATCAACTTCACAGATGAATGCGTATATCCATAAGGATCGTTGCACTACATCTGTAACCAATTGATCTTGAATTTTAGCGGTTTTGGCACAATCATGGCGTCGCTTCCAAGCACACTGCTATACTCATATGCTGATGTCGAAGGTGAATTTGGTTTGTAAGAGGAACTGCTACTGCTGAGATGCTCAATATTAAGAAATACTGTTTTTGCTGCAGTTATGGAGTTGGGTTGGTCGGAGCACTTGCATATATTCGTATGCTTGGAAATAGCGTTGACGGCCTTGGGACAGGAGATGCATCAGGGGCTATGAAGTAAGTAGAGTTTGTGAATGGAACATGACATTCTAGAGCAATGTTGACCGCCCATTATTTTCACTGTAACTCCACTGGTTTGCTGTAATTAGACGTTCTTATTATAGTTGAATGACGCCAATACTTCCATTCTTGAACTCAATATGTGTAACAATCTGCAGCAGAGAAAGATGAAGAAGAATTGAAGTATCCCAATACCTGATTCTTACTTGAATTAGCAGTAGATCTAACTAATGATGTTCATAGCTTCTTTCAAGACTGTTATGGACTAATAATGCTTGAGAGCAGGGAGGCTCGAGAGCATTATAGGACATAATGCCAAGTCTAATAAGTTAGTTCATCACAGACGTCCGTATCTGTACTTTTTGCAAATCTAAGGGTGTAGAAAGAGGGTCTTCATTATGAGTTATAACGCTTTTCTGACTATTCAATGGAACGGTGACAAATCTGCCTTGAAAACTGGACTTGGCATTATGAATTGTTTTCTCATGTGGGATATCTATTGCGTGCAGGGGTGCAATGGGGCAACCGCGTATACTGGTGCCAGTGCTACTAGTAATGCTATTCAACAGATGGAATGCGTACGTTGAATAGAGCCCTTGCTTATTTATATGCCAACAGTCATTTGTTTGCAAGTTTGCCATTGCAGTTTTGCTATTTTATTTGACATGAGGCTGTGTAAGTGCAGATTGGCAGTACCACAATATGACGTGATTCCACTGCAGCTTATTCCCATGTTGGTGGGCTTCTTCACATACAAAGCAGCCACATTTGTAGAAACTTTTAAGGAGCTCCTTCCCAAATCAGACGAAGTAGACAACGACGCATAAACGAACTTGATTATTTCGTGCCTCGGATTGCTTCCCTACTATCCTGATTTGTGAAGGTAACTCCCATCACGCATATGGCACCTCTTGCAATGTGGAAATAAAGGGAAGTATACTTAATTGCAACCTCTACCTTATTACATCACAATGCATACCCCATCTTCATTTCAAAACCTAAATCTAGAGTTGTCATTCTTCTCTTAATCCTGTGCCACAAATCTAATAAGAGAAGAATGACTATCCTAGATTTAGGTTCTGAAATAAAGAAGGGGTGTACCAGCAACACAATTAGGTAGGTAGGTGGGTGGGGGTGCAATTAGGTATACTTACCTTATTTTATTACTGAGCTATTCCTCCACTTCTCTTCACTTCAATTTGAGTCATTGAGGTCCACTGCTGAATGTGAATGGACATTACACTATTTACCACTTCTCGTGGGGGCCTTTTTTTCCATGAAAATTGGGACCCAGATAATGAGGTGATTGATCATACTAATTAATATCTGAGTTCTGGACTTTCTACACATCTCAGGGTTGTTTTATATGGAAATTTAATCCATGCTTCTCATGTGCTTGCCCAGGTATTCCGTGCCTCATTTCTCCACATTGGATATGATTAGACTGACAGGTTATGAATCTGGGCTACCTTTGGATATGCAAATCTGGAGGCAAGCATATGTAAGCTTACAATTTTCTAGCTGTAATCTGCGTGCAGTATGGTTGGAATTTTATGTAAATGACAATTTTTTCCTAATGCCACTAATCCAAGATTCTTACAAATGATGGATTTCTAAAGACTAAATTACAGCATTCAATTGCTTGGAGTTCTCAAGTGCTTCAGTTGCAGTTGAAGAAGTAGGGCCATTGGGTAATGGATTTGAAACTTTCATTGGTGATGAAGTCCTAATTGCTGTAGAATGCGGTTATGTTCCCTTCACCATCTGACTAAATGGGCCTATGAACTTGAACTCCAATTCCTTCAGTCTTTACTTTACTTTTTGAGACTATTTATGAATGAAATTTTCTTTACTTGTTTTTCAGAGATGTAATCACATGTTTTTACAAAAGAAAATAGATTTTTCTTGTGGAACTTTCAGAATTTTTGAAGAAAAAAAGAGAAGAAATTCATCTCAATTAAGAATCTAGCTCAAAAAAATCTGGAATTTTTTCTATAGGTGTATATGATAGTGGAGAATATCATGGTATAAACCAAATTTTTGTGTCTTCTATAATTAATTAGAAAATTAGTAGACTACAATTATAGGCCCAAAGTTCAAACAACAATTAAATATTCAATTTTTGGAAGAAATTTTTAATTCAACATAAGAATAAAGATTAGACTTGATAAACTTTATTTCATGTGTTAGGCTCAAATCCAAAAGAGATCTATTTTTTTAATGCAATCCAATTGAACCCTTGAAGCTCTATGCAAGGTGAATTGGGTTTTGAGAAGTTTGGACATTTAAAATGAGGTATCAGATTTTGGCTTTTATCACTCATATTTTATTGAGATTATACAAATAAAAACCTTCTAGGGAATCTAATTTCTGTGACATTCCTAACATGAGGCTCTAGTCAAATATGAAGTCTCTACATCTCCCTTGCAAACAAAATTTGAGTTATAGGGCTAGAAAGTACAACAAAGCCACCTTGTCAAAAGCTTGGGCAATTTTGAAAAAAACATGTTGCTTCACTTTGTTCTCACACATACATTATCCTCAACTCCCCCAAAAAATTATATGTGATTCTTGTACTAATCAAGAATAAGATCCAATGGTTACAATTTGAACAAAATTTGAATAATAAGATCCAATAGTTACAATTTGAATAAAATTTGAATAATAGCCCTTTCTTTTAGAAATGTTGTTTTTTTGGGCAATTTTATAAGTATTTGTCAATTTTTTGCTCATCAATTGTTAGGAGTAAGATAATGAAGCCCCAAGTGAACAAAAGTAGATTAAGCATTTTTTGGACACCCATTGGGCTCCAAAATTTCATACCATTTCCAACTTTTTAATCAAAACTGTAGGATTTTGTTACTTAAAATTTAGATTAGGGAGCAAATTTCCATTTAACCCTTAAAGGACCGTCACTATACTTTCACCAAAAATGCTCCAAAACTGCCATTTCTAGTACAAATACCAAAATTTTGAAAAAAACTTTTTCTGACATATCTAACCGTAGGATCTTGTATTATATTATCAAAAACATGTGGAAAAAATTTCAGACATTTCCACCGAGTGGATTGCAAGATATAAGCATTCAAATTAACTAAAATCATTTTTTTGACCCTGCAAAAAGAAGGGCAGCTGCACTTCACAAGCTCACATTTCTATGAAAAAATGACCTAAATGGTGGTGCTTCTTTGGATTTGTTTTCCTAGACAAGTTGGCCACATGCTTGAAAATTTTCAGATCATTTGGAATAGTACAACATATAGGAAAAAAATAGTAAGTAGGTAGTAGTAGAGAATGATTAAAAATACTAAATTATTTACAATTTAAATATGGAATTGAAAATTTCCAATCCCAATGGTCGAAATGTTGTAATAATGTATCTACATCCTACGATTTTATTTTTGTCCAAAAATATTGAAAATTGGGTAAGATAAAGGATTTCAAAGTTTATTTTAGAGTAGGAAATCAAAAACTGCCTGCAAACAAAAAATCCTCATAACTTTTGACTCATTGATCAAAATGGAATGATTCAAAGTTTTCTGTGTATATAAAACTCTAAAAAATCAATTCCAAATTTTTGTTTATGAAAAAAGTGATTTTTTCTGATCTGCCCGAACTGCCCAGTTGGAAAAAAAAGTAACATATTAGGCTATAACTTTTGATTGGTATTTCCAAATGTCATGAAATTTGGTGCATATGAAAGATCTTCCTCGTCCCCACATTCTATTAAAATTTCAGCCTCAAATATGAAAATCTCCGCTCGTAGGTACCTGCCCAAAAATTTTATACAGCCAAAAAACACAGTCCGATCCTTTAGGGGTTAAAGAAACAAATTATAATTCCATCTACCAAAAAAGTGACTCATTCCATTTTCTTTATGAGGTGAACACTCATATGAGGAATTTGAATTGCCTTAATCCCTAAATGTCCAAGGTATCAAATTTTGGTGTTGACAATACTTTGAAGTTAAATAAAACCTAACCAAGTTACTATTTTTAGTAGTTTGTATTTTTGAAAAATGCTTTTTGAAGTCTAGTTTTGGCATTAAAAAATCTAATTTTGAAAATGATGATTACAATTTTTCTATTCAAGATTTTGTGCAAAGGTGTCTATTGTATATCTTGATTTTTTAATATCAAGGACTCTTGGAAATGAGCCTCAAATACACTAGAACTTGGAGAAAAAATCACATTAGAAATTCATTTAAAAAAATGGTAGAATAGATTTTGAGAAGTTGTAAACTGATTGGAGTTATGCATGTTTATGCCCTTTAACCTCATATTTGTTCAATTACCAAATTTTTTTTTTTGACATGTGAAAGAGGGTTGAAAGACTTCAAATCACTTTCACAATTTTGACACCCTTATGATCAAACATTATATAAGTGATATTGTTATGTTTTACTTTCCCATGTAATCTCTAACATGTCTAGTTTGAATTTTTATGGTTAAAGTTAAAAAAAATTGATACAACTTATCAAAATGTTGACTTTTTATTCAATTTAGAGCAAATTCTAAGAAGCTCAAAAAAAGCCTTGGGCATTTAGGGGTTAATATCTTGGACAACGTACATCGCTTAGTATTGGTATATATTTTCATAATTAATTTTCATTCAATTATAAAAAAATTCAATTTCATAAATTGTTAATTTAGGCAATTGTCCAATACAACTTTGAAACCTTATAATAGGTTTTGTATATAATATTTAAGTGAAACTAGCTAAACACATTGGAATCTTCTTTATATTGGTAAAAAAAATTGGTAAAATTATATCATTCTAGCTAATTATATTGGAATCTTCTAAATTTGTAAAATTGATAAAATTATATCATGTTTTGGATATATATTCATTGCTAATTGTATCGGTCTTAGTTTTTCTACCTAAAAGTTTGTTACAACAAATTTAAGCTTCAAAACAACAATCAATGTAGCGATATTCCAGTTTTTGTCCTAGTTTTCCTCCAAATCATATTCCATCTAATTTCATGTAGTGAAATAACAACCTACTTCCTTGATGGCATTATTCATACTAATATGACATGTGCAAAGTTTAAAGAGAATAGAGCCGTATCCTTTAATTCCAACTCACATTGTGTTTTTCCTTTGACCTCCAATATATAATTGTAATTTATAATCAATGGTGTACATTCTACCATTCTAAATCAATTTGCACCTCTATTGACTAAAATCTTTAATTGATCCAAACATTAAAGGTATAGTTTAAGAAATATAGGGGTAGAAATTGATGGTAAATTCATCCAACTATGGAAGTCACATGAGAAACAAAGTGAGATACATCACATTAGATTACTTTTAACTTTGCAATTTCAAGGGGCTCTAAAAAATTCCAAACTGAAATTCAAATGAAGCCATATTGAATTCAATCTTCCTTTTTTAGTCACAAAAAGAATCATGAAACTAAGACTCCAATGCTGAGGACAAAATGTATCCTCTTCAAATTTTCAATGGCAAATTTTCAATAGGATGAAACAAATCTCAATATTTTGTAAATAAGGATCTTATAGAGTAATAAGTTGACATACTTGTTACATTTTCCAATTTCCAAAATTTTCAATGTGGGTAGTATTTAAATATTTATTTAGGAAATGTAATCTATTAGAAAAAAGGAGCAAACATAATTTTTTTTTCCAATGAAAAAAATCATTTTCTTGGACGTTTTCTTTGACATTCCTCCTCTACACAAACAAATTGTGTTTTGAGAAAAAAATTCAAATCTTTATTTTTAGCAATTTCAAAAATACAAGGTTCAATCTAGTATAATGATAAAAAAATAAAAATAATTAAAACGATTCCAAGTTTTTTGTAGAATCTCCAAAAAACATGCTAATAATATCAATTGTTAAATTTCAAAAATCAAAGCATATATAAATTTTAAAATTTATGTAGGATCCAATTTGGTCATTTTTGGCTTTCTATTCCTTCCGTTTGGTAGAAGTACGTATGAGATAGAAGGAAAATCTAAATTATTAATATTTCTAAAATGGAATTAAAACTCACTAATTTTAATGGTGAGATTGTTCTAGGAAGAAAACTAAACCATGTGGAACTTCTTCTTCTTTTTAATTGTAAAAATTGCATTCATAAATGAATCCTACAAATTATTTTTTCAAGAAAATGCTCTAATTGCTCGGAAAAAAAATTGTTTGTAATTTTTTCATAACAAATCCAAATGGAATGAATCAAAGCTTTCCATGTAGAAAAAAGTATAATCTATGAGAAAAAATTAAATTAAAATTAAAATATTGAATTTCTTTTTTGTTGCCCCTTCTCTCCTATTTGAGCTTATTTGGGCATAACTTTTATTCCTGAATATAGATTGAAAAAATAATAATATTCTTATGAAGCTAATCAATTTTCTATCTTCAAAAAAAGTTTTAAGAAATCATGACAAAAGTTCAGCATGTAGGTACCTACCTGAAATCCCATTTGTCTCATGAAGAGACAATGGTCTAATAGGGGTTAATGCTTGAAAATTGAGTCTGTAGAAGTGCAAGTAGTTGAAATTGGTAGGATATAATCTATTTTTTACTACTTGCACCTACACATGGGACTAGTAAAAGGAAAAAAATTAGGTGAATCTTTGAGTTGGAATTAAAGGATTTTCATAAAAAATTTGTTTTATAAAAAAACTCTTATGTAAATTTGAGGCTAGTTTTAGTCCTAGAATTTTTTGTAATGTAGGTGGAACAAAGGAACAAATTGGTCTCTCAAACATTTAAAGAACTATAAGTCCTAAGGTAAACAAATTATTGGAATTATATACCTTCTATTAAAGTAGAGACAAGATTGCAATGAAGTCTTAGTGGCAATTCAAAGAATGGTTGTTCATAACTTTTGTGTGGATTTTATAGCCTATTATATAGTCATATGTTTGAATACATTATAAATTTTAGTTTAGAGATTGACCTAAAACATCATAATCAAAAGAATTAATCTTTATTGAATACTTGCAATTAAACATACAAGTCCATTGACTATATTGATATTCAAATAAGAATGAATGTTGCTTTTAGAGTAAAGATGAAGCCGAATGAAACATAAGTGGTTTTCACTTGAGCAATCTTCACTTGCTTATACACAAGGAATTTCATTTATTTTCCTAGACAAGTACTTCTTTTGTCTCCAACTAAGTATTTGCTTGGGATTCCATATTTTTTTAAGGTTGTTTTGAAGTCATAAGTAAGCTTTCTTGTATCCAATTTCATTAAGGATGCTCTCCATTGATTATGGGAATATAAAACTTGGAATCTTTCTCAATTATGTTTTTCACAACATTATCAATGAAAATGGTATCAAAAATTTTGTACTAAATCAGGACAAAGGGAGTATATTATAAGTGTTTGCATCTTGAATTTGGAAAGTTAGTGACCTAATAATTTTACACTTAGGTTATGAATCATGGGGCCATTAGAGGTATAATAAAAAACTTGAGGTCGAAAAAAGTCAAAATCACTCTTATGTGGAATGGGACAAAAAGTGGTATAAGTGTTTTTTGCCTTATACTTGCACTTCTTCTAACATTTAAGCTTGATTTTAGACTCAAACTTTTATTTTGACACAATTTGGCAATTTGTAGCCTTCAAATGTTATTTTATTTTGAATTTCAAAGTCTAGTTGTGTAGTTTAGCAAGACAACAAAAATGTTTTTACTTCTTCTTCAAACATTATAATCATTCCATCCATTTAGTTGACTTGCATGAAATGTTTTTAGCATTTATATGTATGAGTTAGAAATAAAAAGTTATATTTGAATCATTAGAAATTGACATTCGAAAAATATTGGTTCATGGCATTCTTGAATGAGAAGGTGGGGGCCTTTTTGAACCATATTACTATAAAAAGAATATATTTGTATTACAATGGCTCACAATTCATGGGGAAGCTTGCATTCAAGATTTTCTACAATAAAGCAAAGGGTCCCTTGTGTCTTGAATTTCAAGAATGTTGTGTTGATTTCACTAAAAATGACAAATTTTAAATTATTTTTGCATAAAAACAACCTTTAAAATTTTAGGGTTAACCAAAACTTGAAATTATACATTTTGTATGGTCAAATCTACTACCAATCCAAAATGTATATACAATTGGTAGGGCTAGGTTTAGGGCAATGAGTTCTAGAAAATCTATAAATTTCCAATTTGGGGCATATGGGTATACTTACAAGTTGCCACATGGAACCTTTATGCACAAAAATAATTAAGTAATGACTTTGATGGAAAACATTGGATGAGTTAAGCAACTATACAAGACACTAGATCACCATCCACCTTCAATGTACTTCAACTCTAAGGTATGGGATACCCAATCCCATCCACATTATTTTTATTTATTTTTATTTGACATAGAGAGTGCATGGGTTGAGGTATATTCTATTACAAAAGTTTGTATCTATGTTGAATTGGATTCGATGACATGTGGTAATCCCAATTTTGATTATTATTGCACCTCCTACATGTTTTGAAAGCTAAAAAAGATAACATATTCTACATATATGTTGTCGTATTCGAGCATGATAAGGTTTAGGTATTAAAATGACTTCCAAATGAAAGATGTTAATTGTTGAATTATCAATCCAATTGTGTGTGTCTTGACATATTTTAATACCTAATTTGTAATATAATACAACATTGCATGGTTCTCCACAAACCTTAACCCTATAGCGTTGCTTTGTACATTAAGTGTCTATTTGGATGACTTCACGTAAGACTATAGGATGGAAAAAAATGTTTAGTCATCCAATATATTTTTTGAGATTGCTAGAGTACATTTTCAAAGAATAATATTGTAAATTCCTTCATTGCGGTATTATTGACTTTTCTAAAGAAGAAGACGCATAGTCCACAAATCACCCCTCAAATCACCCTTCTAGTGTATTTTGGCCATTTCTTGCTATTTACTCATGATGTGAATTTTAGCCATAAAAATGATTTTTTTTTAATGCCATTTGAATCCAAAATAAAAAAATGAAGCTTATCAATTTTAGTTTCAACTCCAACTGATTTTTTTGAAAAATTCATGAATTTCAACATTTAATAGCAATATGAACTTTTGGCCCATAACCATGGTTTGTAGATTTTCTAATTTTAGAGTGGCATAGTAGATTTGGTTTATACCATGATGTTATGCACTACAACATACATCTATGGTGAAAATTTCAAAAAAATTTAGTATATTTAGTATTTGATATGAATTTTATTCATTTTTTTCTTAAAAATTTCACTATCATTTTCAAATTTTTCCCAAAATGTGTGACTTACAGTACACATACGACTTCATCTTTGGGAAAAAAAATATAAATTTTTTCATTCATATCTACTTGAAAAATGGTAGCAAACAAAGTGAGGCTTGAAATCGGTGGTCACGGGCTTCTCCTCCCAGGGTTGAGGTGGGTATACCCAATATTGCACCCTACCTAAAAACTGCCATTGTCATTCTGTGTACATCTCTAAAATCAATATGTAAGTATGTTGAAGACACAATTGTAGGACATTTACCAAAGAGAACTTTACTAACTTTTGCAAACGATATTCAAATGTTGTATATTTTGGTGTGTTGGAACCTCCTTTCACTTGCCAACAACAAAATATGAAATTTAAGTAGTCTAATAGTAGTAACTAGGCACAATAGCAAGAAGTGGCAGTTTGGAAGGGTCAGGGTGAATTGACCCCCTCATTGCCCCTCCAAGGCAAACCCTGGAATTTTTTATTTACAAGGCTTAATTTTTTTGAAATTCTGAATTCATATTTGCAATCAGAGTCCCCAAATTACTCTAAGGAGATGCAAGAATTACCAAAAAATTGGCACAACATAGTTTGTTTGTTTTTCAAACCAAAGTTGACCGGGGCAATGAGGGGGCTAATTCTCCCTGCGCGTTTGGAAGGGTAAAGAGTCAATCCAAGACTATTTATGATCATTGTCTGCCATAAGGTAGGAGGTTCTAAAAGCACTCAGACAAGTTCTAAAATGACCCACCTCCTTATTTATACATGTTGCTTTTTCATAGCCTTCAGCAATGTACATGTAGTGTACATTTAAGGAGGTGAGCCATTTCAGAGCCCTATGTCATTTCAACTTCAAAATTTTATAACTAATTCCACAAAGCTCTAACAAATATGAAACGACTTCGGTTAGATGTCAATTTTACTTGTCTTTAAAGAAAAATTTACTGAAAAACATTTCAAGATGTTTCACCTCCCCAAAAATCAGTACCAACCCTTAGATGGCCCATTTTCTATACCTCCTACCTTACAGTACACAGTCTCAATATCCAAACTCATGCAGAACTCATCACTGTTTTAATGGACCCAAGTGCCCCCACTGTGGCCATATGGCATTTCGTACCATTATTTGAAACTCATAAAATTCGATTTCAACCCTCCTTTAAAAATAAAAATAAAGTCATGATTCCATCTTTTTGCAGAGAGATGAGCCTGGAATGTGACTGGATAGGAAGACATGAATCAAAGTATGGTATTATCATACCTGTGTACGAAGAGATCAAAAAAACATGAATAGATGAACTACTCTATGGATACCACAGATTGAAGTACAATTGATGGTCGTGCTATGTTGGGTAATAAGGGCCACGGGGTCATCTGACCCCTTCGCTCACTCATTGCCAAGGGAAAACACTTAAATTTATGTTATTTGCCATGCATGATAAAATTTTGCAAATTTTGAATTCATATTTGCAATCAGGACACGCCAAATCAGTCATCACTCTAGGAGAGGTGTAGTAGATAAAATTAATCAAACACAAAATAGTGGGTCTGTTTGTTTTTTCTTACATGCCCCCTGGAAATGACTGACTTTTGGGGGACGAACAAAGGGGGGCATTTCAGTTCAAGCTAGGGAAGATTGTGACCCCCTTATTGCCCCCCATCCAAGGATCAATGTATAAAAATTGGCCAGGGTGAATTGACCCCCTCATTGCCCCTCTGGGGCAAACCCTGGAATTTTTTATTTGCGAGGCTTAATTTTTTTTTGAAATTCTGAATTCATATTTGCAATCAGAGGCCCCAAATTACTCTGGAGGGATGCAAGAATTACCAAAAAATTGGATAACATACGGGTCTTTTTTTTCAAACCTAAGTTGACCGGGGCAATGAGGGGGTCAATTCTCCCTGCGCATAAAAATTGCCCCCTATTTTGTGCCTTGTAAATTTTGTATTTCTTTCACCTCTGCCTCGTCACTGATTTTTTTGGGGGTGGGGGGACCTCTAATTGCAAATATCAAATTCAGAATTTGAAATTTTTATCGTGGGTGACAAATAAAAAAATTCCAATGTTTTTCTCTAGCGGTAAATCATGGATGGGGGGTAACAAAGGTGTGCCTCCTCCTTGGATCCCCTCCTTGCCTGGTCATGATTTCACCCCCAACTCCCAGAACCCCACCACTGTCGTGATAGCAAAGGTGTGCGCGTGCAAGGCCAGTCTGCATATAAGTTAAGTTAGCAGCCATTATTTTTCGTCATGGAATAGTTTCTACCAAAACTCTCGATAGATGACCCGTCACTCCGTTGTCACACATACATAATGTGTTTTTTTTCCCTTCTTTTTCCTTTTTTCCTTCTTTTTCTTTTTCTCTTTTTTGGAAACAAATGGATATTTCATTGCAAGACAACAATCATAATGTTTGACATGATCACTCCGTTTTCACCCATTGCAATTTTCAGATGTGATTTTTTAGGTCGAGTGGAATACATTGATTGAGTGAGTATTTGAAATGATTCAATGAATGGATGTGATTGCGGGACTGAGTGAGGTTGGTGATCCTGATTTGGCACAGATTAGAAAAAAAAACCATATGTTACTCCACTTTTGGGGTTGTAGGATGGGCACAATTGGCACGTATCTTGAGCATCTTTCCGTCATCTTAGGAACAGAAAGTTTGTTGATGATGGATGCCTTTGATGAGAGAGCATCTGATGAATGATACAATTTTTTTGAAATATCTAAAATTTACATGTTAGTAATGTCTAGTAATTAGTGTTCAGAAAGAACAATGGTTTAATTCTTAAACCGGACATTTTGAATACATTTGGCACTTGTAGAAGGTTTGTTTTGGGATATAAAGTTGTATTTGAATGGGGGGAAGTTTAACCCTTAAAGACATGCATGAACTAGATTTTCAGGTCAAAATTAACTTTGGGACAAGTCAACAAAAGTGAAATATTTGTGTAAAACACATGAAATTTGGAAGGCAAGTTTGCTTCAAGGTCAGTTACCAAAGATGCAAATTTTAGAGCAATCTGATTTTCAGGTTCAAGAAATAGTCCAGAAAAATACCCTTTTGAGGGGGGTGGAGGCAAGGTTGGGGCAACACTTGAGGTTTACACTAAGTTGAAAATTTTGGTCCCTTGACCACTCAATGTGGGCTATGGAAATGATAAGCTCTAGCAAGCTAAAACGAAACAAGTGAATAGTGCTCAAAGAATTGTTCCGATTTTCTACATTGTATTGTTCATGCCAAAAGCTTGCACCGGAAGAAAACCAAAAGAAACTGCATTTTACTTGACAGAAATTGCGTTGTACTCAACAAAAAAGTATCAACTTGATTTTGTTGAGGTCTCCCTTTGTAGCACAAAATTTTGCATTCTAATACAAAATTCTGCGTTTTACTTGTCAAAAATCTGCATCTTACTTGTCAAATTTTGTGTTGAACCGTTAGAACATAGAATTTTGCATTACGAAGGGAGAACTCAACAAAATCAAGATGATACTTTTCTGTTGAGTACAACGCAATTTCTGTCAAGTAAAACACAGTTTCATTACAAGAAATTGGGCTATTTTGCGACTGCGGAAGAATGATTGCATGTCCGATGCAACTAAACAATGACTGCAACCCCCTAATTACACCGGATTTTCTGGCTCCACAACTTTCGAGTCATTCGGGAATCATGGATGTGATTTCGGGATGAGCAGTTTCAAGAAGTCATACATTGTCACTGCGAGTCACTTGTTTGTGACTACATAGTCACTTCTCAATGACTTCAGCATGATTTGACAACTTACTTGGGCATTTCCTTAAAGACAGGGTGCTTTATTTCTTTTAATGTACTCTTTTTTTTACTATGGTATGCGTTTCCTCTTCCATTTAAGACAAAAATTGTAGAAGTATTTTTGGAAATTCACAAATTCCTCTTGTAGTATTTATTTTTTGACTTGGACTTCTATGTGTAGGTCTTATGTTACTTTTTATTCTTCCTTGAATTTGCATTGAGCACA
Organism: Rhytidiadelphus loreus; assembly: GCA_947034895.1. NCBI lineage: Eukaryota > Viridiplantae > Streptophyta > Bryopsida > Hypnales > Hylocomiaceae > Rhytidiadelphus > Rhytidiadelphus loreus. The sequence goes on along the minus strand of OX344761.1, from coordinate 44,911,436 downwards.
AAATTTTACTTCATCTTTAGTTTAATTAGGTCTTTTAAATGACTAAAATGTAGAAGAAGAATGTACATACTTCCAAAATCCAAATGCATAATTCTTATCCCTATTTTTTATTCTCCGTCATTAGGTTTTTTCACTACATCTTTTCATTCATGAACCCTACTCTTTTCATTTTATATATTTTAAATGAAGAGTTCTCCCTATATATTTTCTTCTTCTAAATTTTTTTCTTTTTTTTGTGTGATTATTATTCCTACTTGTACTGTCCTCTCAAGTCTGAAGAGTACCACAAGACATCTTCCTTTTATTACCCCTCTCTTTTTCTCTTATTTTTTCCCATGCATGGATTTTTTTTTCATGATCCCTATTTTTGGTTCGTCTTGTCTATTTTTTTTATTACCCATAATCTTCTATGTGGTATTATCCCTACTTTTTTAGAGTCCATATTATTTTCATTAACTCTTGTCTTTATCTAGTCCCGCAATGTGCTGAAAAACTTGTTTTTTCCACTTTAAATGCAATTATCTTGCAATCTATGCGGTCAAAAATTCTGAAATTTTTTCCACACTTTTTAATACGGTTAGATGTCAAAGAAAAACATTTTAAATTCTTTTTTACTCTTTGCTACAGAAATGGCAGTTTTCAGTGTTTCTTTGGTAGAAAAAAGGCCTTGCTCATGTAGGGGTTAAAATGATGCACTCTTGGAGACATATTTTTCTTTTGATTTTTCTCTCTATTTACTAATGCTTTTTTCAAAACAAACTAAAAAAATAAAGTTAGATTGACAATGCAAAGGCCAAAAACTAGAATTTAGATGACTTTAGCACCTCTAAGAGATAGAAAAACAATTTTTGGTTCTAATTTTTATAGAACTAGGTTGATAACTTTTACAATGTCTATGTTTCATCCATTGGTTTTTGGTCACAACATTGTTAAACTAACATTTGGACTTAATCACTTCCATTGTGAAGGCCATAGTCAAAAGTGAGTAAACTGTGTGATTGTATTTTGACTACGATTTACTCTAAGGTGACTACATAATGACTTCTATGTCACTACTCTACTATTTTGATTGTGATTTACTCTAACACGACTACATAATGACTTCCACATCACTACTCTACTATTGCATCAACATTTTACAAATCTCACATGGTTTGTCTTGCCTCCTACCACCCCACTTGTATAAAAGGCTTGTTATTTGAACTCTTTGTATTCACACACTAAATGGCTTGAAAATCCATTTGACACATATGCAAAATATAGTGTATTGTGTATCATGTATTTGTATATGGTATATGATGTATGAATCATGTATATGGTGTATGATGTATGAATCATGTATTTATATATGGTGTATGGTGTTCGGTATATGGTGTACTTGTTTTGCACATTTCACCACAACTTGAAAATATTCTTCAAATCTTTTAGATATTAGAAAATAATATTCACATTTCCTAGATTTTAGAATATAATCCTAGATTTTAGAAAACAATATTCACATTTCCTAGATTTTAGAGTACAATCCTAGATTTAAAAAAATAATACACATTTCCTAGATTTTAGAATATAATCCTAGATTTAAAAAAATAATATTCAAATTTCCTAGATTTCAAATTATAATCCTAGATTTCAAAAAATAATATTCAAATTTTATAGATTTCAAAATATAATCCTAGATTTCAGAAAAGGATTAAAAAAAAGGGGTCATTTGTGACTACGGGATGACTTCAGAATGACTGGCTATGTGGCAACATAGAAGTCATTTCCTAAAACTTCTTTTTTCTTTACCACTTTGGAAGTCCCTGAAGCCTTCATCCATTTCTACATTCACTTTTTCATTTGTTGGTGATAATATAAGTAGAAGTCATATATAAATGACTTGTCCACTATGACTCCAAGGCCCTCAAGTCATTTTGTAGTCACATGTGTCCGGAATGACTGCGGGGCAGTCATATATTGAAGTCATATTTGTGGCCACTTTCTTGTAGTGTTTCTTCTGTTTTCTTCTAGTGTTGGAAAACTTGACATAGTGGTTCACATTACTCCTAGGGCAATTGCAAAAAATAATGACCTCCTATCAATAGCCAAATTGTGGTTCTTCTCAAAAGCCATAAACAACTTCTACAAGCCAAAATGGTTCACAAAATTTATTTATGGTTCACAACCGCCTGATTACAAAACACTAAAGAACCTAGATGCAAAATTACAAAATCCTACCAAATGTAGACAAGATCCATTACTCCTAAAATTGAAATTTGTGTAACAACTACTTCTCTCATTGGAGAGGGAATAAGAATTGGTAATTTGGTATCTACTTCCATGTAACACCTTGATTTGGATTTCAACTACCACAATCTAATTTAAAATATATCGTACTAATACTTTCACCTAATATAGTTGCTTATGAACACCAATTCACAAATTGAATTCTAGCAATCCTTTAGCTTCATGACAATACACTTGGGTGCTAGCATGTGGTTTAGCATAGGTCTAACCACTCTTTACCAATGTAGTTCCATCAAACTTTGGAAAATCATAGAAAACTCAATTCTTGTCAAAATGGCTTCATAAATGGCTTCTGTCAAACTTCTCGATTTTTGAAAAAATATTTGAGGTGACAAATGGCTTCTCCAAGGTACCTAAATAGCAAACAAGGTACTTAGACAACAAATCTGCTTGGTAATAGGCAAGTTAACTTACTTTCAATTAATCCCTAAAACCCTAAACTACGGGTTTTTTTGGCAACATAGTGATTTTGGGCAGCTCACTACGAATGGAGTTTTTATTTTTCTTTGAAATTTTCACACATGTGTCCGAGGAGTAGCTTTCACGCCTAACAATTTTCATAACTTTTGACTATATGGTTAAAAATTTATTGTATGATATGTAGTTTTTAGTGATGTGTAGGTAGCCTAGGCAGTAAAAAAATTATTTTAAATCACTCTAAAAATAAATAAATAAATAAATGAATCATTCCATTTTGAAAGTTACGAGGAGTTTTAGTCTAGAGTAGTTTGTGAGTAGTTATAGAGTCTCTCCTATGAGATAAACTTTGAAGTCCTTTATTTAACTCAATTTTCAATATTTTGGAAAAAAGATTAAAAAAATTAGGTGTAGATTATTTATTACAACATTAAAACCATTGGGACTGGCATTTTTCAATTCCATAAATAAATTCTTAACAATTTAGTATTTCGAATCATTCTCTACTTCTTTCTACTTATTATTTTTTTTCCCTACATGTTGTACAATTCCATATGATATGAATTTTTTCAAGCATGTAGCCAACTTGCCTTGAAGAATGAATCCAAAGAATAACCACCATTTTGAACATTTTTTTCATACAAATGTCACCTTATGAAGTGCAGTTGCCCATTTTTTCAGAGGACCAAAAATATAATTTTTGTCACTTCAACAAATGTTAATATCTTGCAATCTTCGTGGTGGAAATTTCTAAATTTTTTTCCACATCTTCTCAAACTAGCATACAACAAGATCCTACGGTTACATGTGTCCAAAAATGATTTTTTTTCCTACAATTTGGTACATGTACTAAGGGGGAGCCTCCCATTCTTGATCAAGACCCAATAACCAACCTATAGACTGACTTATTTCCAACCATAGCTAGAATGTTTTTCTTTTCTTTTCAAAATTGGGACTAATAGATTCGTGACACATGTCCCAAAGTAGTGAGCAAGAAAGCAGAAAGCATTTAGTAAGACTGTAGTTTTTGTGTGATCGGAATTGGAAGAGTCTAGAAATGGGTAGTGGGTCTAAAGCACTTTTTGCCTTTCAAAATTCATAGTAATTACAATTCAAGTGATAAAATTACCAAAGTTTGTGCAATCCCCACCATTTCTATCCTTCCACCTCCAAAAATATTTGCTTCCCCCTACACTACTCCAGATCATATCTAGAATTGCTTATTCAATCGGTTATGGGTGGTTCTCCCTTAGAAATGGCAGTTTTTGGAGTGTTTTTGTTGAAAGCATACAAAAATCTGTAGGGGCTAACCAAAAAAACACTCCTGCACTTTGAAGTAGATCCAAGAAATCCAAGAATTTTTATTCATTCATTTTTGGCTGAATGCTCATAAACCTGAACCTGGCAAGAATCCATGTTAGTTGGTTGTCCCCGCGAGCACACTTGTAATACACCCGCCAGGAAGGGAAATGCACCAAATCTAATTAAGAACCGGTTGCCGTGGACTTTTTTCACAAAATTACATTCCAACTTCCAAGGAGTGCCACCTTCCTTTTTCAGGAGCAATCAAGCTCACAAGTTTTATTTTAATTTTTAATTTTTTTGAAACAGGACCTGCCATGCCACAAGCCTTCCCAGCACTGGCTGGCGCTACCAAACCTCTCAGAGAGTGTGAAATTTCGCCCCTGAAAACACACTCAGTGACTAACTTATGTCAGAAGGGCAAGAAAATGATCTCTCCCAATTCCAAAGACTTTGAAGCATTATGGTGGAGACACGCGGTCATTGTGATGATTGCACTGACATAGCTAACAATGATGTCGTACACTTGGGATTCACCGCTCACCACTTTGCATGAGTGGATTGATCTTCCAACTTCATAAATGAATATCTTGGAAGACGAATTTTTCTAATTTTTAGTTTTGGTTGGTTGGGCGGGCGGGTGGATGATGGGAGTACTAGCAAGAGAAAAAGAATTCCAACCAATGCACTTCCAAATGTTGTTTTTGGACACTGTGAGTATAAGTTGTGAATTTTTAAAGAGCTCACTATAGATGCACCTAATACCAACACTAAGATTTGATATTTAGATGTATTACATCCTTGTTATCACATCTATTTACTCGGGTATTTACGTCCCAAGATTTTTCAAGATTTTAGAAGTGGTGGTTATGGGTGTAGTGATGCTTATGGGTGTTGTTACCTTACTACCAATTCTTAGTGACTAATTTTGCTTAATCCATAAACGACGACGTGGAGGATGTTTTTTGGCCAATGAATGACAAAGAATCTCTCCATGTGGGACAATTTAAGTGCAACTATTCATCCTCCAAATTTTGTGTGAAAAGGGAATGTCTTCTACTGATAGTAGTTTGACTTCATTTAAGGGTTAAGGTAGAGCACCACTTTTGACCAATTTTTGCCTATTTTAGACAAGCCCCACCCCTATCATGGCTTTTTAGGCTGGTCTATTGTGGACAATAGTTGAATGTATTGTTCATTGAGAAAGATTCTTTATTTGTACCTTCTTATCTATTTATCTCTCTTCCCTCCTTGCTCAGGGTGAAGTGCCAAAGTTAACTAGAATAGGTGAGTCTATGAAACTAGAATGAATCCTATTGAAAAAACTACATTTATATTGAACAAAATATTCATTCTTTAGGAAATTAAATTAAAATAAAATTTTCAATCTTCTTGATTCTTATGTTTGCACACATTGAGTTGAGTTTTTGAACAAATTTTCCATATTGCACAGGTTGAAATGCTTAAGTTATCAAGGAAAAGGTACTTCTACCTTAGTACTTTTGTTGTTTTTAACATAATCATCTGATCTCAACAACTTTTTGATGTTCTTCCTCGTCTTCCCTTTCACTTAACCCTTAAGCACTCCAACGTCCATATTCTGAACGATGAACAGAGGGCTTTGAGGCGCTATTTTGTCCAACTAACTTTTCATTCATCCAATGTAACATTTGGATCTTGAAAAGATAACCTTCCTTAATGATTGATTTCATGAAATTACAGTAAATGATATTTTTGTAGAAAGATATAAGCAAAAATGTGTCTAAATTAGAAAAAGGATCGAGGCATTAAGGGTTAAATGATCTTTTATTGTGTGGACTCAAATGACAACTCCATCCTTTTGTCAAGTAATTAAGGTGGATACACCCAAAAGCGCCACTTATTGGCACAACACATAGTTCCTATTATTAGGCTGATCAAATTTTAGTAAGGTCTTGTGGGCAAGTGAAAGCACATTCCAATGCACCAAAGAACACAAGATTTGGATACTGTATGCAAAACTTCCAGCACAATCTGACAAAAAGGAATGAGTGCCTCCTGGGATAACAGCACTGTTGAACTGCACTAACATGTTTTCTCAACTCATCAACAAAATGGCCATATAAAAAAACTAGTCATGTGGCCAAGTGGCCACGTTGAGATTTCACTAGCCATGCACTTTGCTTGGAAGATATCCATCTAGCCATCCACTTGCTTGGAAGATATTATTTACTGATGATTCAAAAGTGTACAGCACCTTGAAAACAAAACAAAACAATTCTACAACACAACACCTCTTTAAAACATAAATGAACAAGATGGTCAGCAACTGACATCAATATTGTCGTGATATTGGTGTGATTGCAAGATTCAATGACACAAAGCTCAAGAAAGAAAAAAAAGGGAATAAACTTAGTAACTAAAGGAAACAAAATCTTCACCATGACAAGTGGCACACCTGCAATACAAAATCATGATAAGAACTATTACTTTACCCCAATCCACATTTTTCTTTCATAAAAAGAATAGTTTTCAATCTAAATAAACAGTGATAGAAAGAACCCACCGCTTGAATGATAGTATCAAACGCTGCTGCTGTGTACAATGCTCTTACGTTACCACTCTCTTATCAGGATCATCATATGGTACAAGATCTTTGTCATCTAAGTTATGGTCGCAGTGCAACATGGCTACAGGAGAGGTCCTTGCTTTCAAATCCCTTTGTCTCCAACACAGCAATAATGTCATCATATACATACATATTCTGGAGGCTCTCGATGAATCAAGTTACAAAAGAACATAACAGAGGCATGCCAATGCGCCCATACCACTGACAATTGCAGCAATCATTTCCCTTCGATTCTCCAGTCGAATCTTCTCCTCTTTCCTGGCCAGTTGCTGCAGGTGAAACTCCTTGTAAGATGTGGTCACTGTGGAATGCGAGACCGTCCTGTGGCAGCTCAAAGCTCGACCAAGCAATGTGATGCTTTCGCTGCCGTACAAGCCCGCTCCGTCTAAATCCTCCAGCTTCATGCCAAGTTCAGTTATACTGAGGGTTGTTTTCTGGTCCAAGGTGGAGTAGCGGGCCTTGAGTGCGACATTGCAGTGGATGGCGTCACTTCGGAGACCAGGAATGATTGTCCCAAAGTGGAGGACAAATTCATCTTCACATGGCCAGTGGCGACGCCCACCCACCGGTTTGCAGCTTGCAAGGTTTGCCATCTGGCCTGTCATTTTGTTCACCAGAATCCAACTGGCTCTCATGTTGGTGTTCAAGGCTTTCCATAAACTCCCTGTCTTCCTTTCTTCAGCATATGGAACTGATTCCTGAAAAATTATCCCAATGGTATAAGTAAGTGGAGGAAATGTATCTGAAAGTTCATATGTACTCTCATTTTAAAATTTAGAAAAGAAGAAGAAAAAGAAAAAAGAAGAAGAAAAAGAAAAAAGAAGAAGAAAAAGAAAAAAGAAGAAGAAAAAGAAAAAAGAAGAAGAAAAAAGTTCATTCGTACCATGTACTGTCCAACAGCTAAAGAATCAAAGACTAACAGGCACCTTTGACCCAAAAAATCCAAACATTCATATACTGTAGTACCAAATGAATACATGTTGAAATGCATTAAAATCATCTAAAAAGATGGAGACAAATTTTCAAGCTGTCATTTCATTTTACAATTATACTTTTTGCTATTGTAATAACTCAAAAAAACAAAAGGTCACATGGATGGGTTCCCTGCTTTATAACAGTGTACAAAAGCTACCAAGATAATGAATCTTATGAAAAAACAATTGTAACAACCTATAAGGCAAAACTTTACACCTTCATAACTTATTCATACAATATCAAAAGAATGTGTGTTTTGATAATTGGAATCCTCTTGAAATAAATATTTAAAATTGAAATAAATTTTAAAACCAACAACTGAAAGTCATGGGAATGGAAAACTTACCATGTTGGTTTCAATAGCAATAGATGTAATGCCCTCCTCATCTTTCCAGATGCCATTGAATTCGTTAGGAACCTCTAGAAGGTCAAATTGGAAGGGGCAACTCTCAAACCACTCAAACTCCTCAGTACCAGGGAAACCGGAAATAGTTTTCGATAACATAGAGTGACCATTGTATGTAATATCAATGATTGACACAAAATGAGATGGCAATGGTTCTCCAAATGATTCGTCTTCAACCTTACAAGGAATGCGGTGCAACTGCAAAGAAAAATCAACAAATTCTCAGCTTAAACTATAATGAACTTAAAATTGAGTTAGCATAAACTACAAGAACATACATGTAATAAATTCAAAAACATAACTACACAATTACAAATAGAGAGGCCTACACCTTAGGAAGTCATGCTCTTTAGATCGAGTGAATAAACTCTTTCTCCTTTGGGTGTTCTTTTGTACTCTAAGTACATTTTAAACAAAGTGAAACTTGTTACATTGGTGAAAAAAACCCTAATACTTAAAACTTTGTATAATTGAATGTCGCAATTTTGACACTTTGATTTCTTGATGTAGATTTTATCAATGCAAAGACTCTTCTCTAGCCACTAAATGTCATGATTATTGACCAACATAACAAGTAACAACACTACAAAAGTCTTTTTACACACTTCGACTTTCAAGAGAATTTCCTACACAAACTTCCTCACCTATGCTATTTCACAATGGATGTACCTTTTGTCAAAGCAAAGCCTTTAGTTAGGCTTCCATAGCCATTCTTATCTGGGCTAAATAACTTCAAATTTCAACAAATGTTTTTTTGTGTAACTTCAAGCCTATTAAAAAAAATTGAAGAAGACAAGAAGACAAATGCTAATAATCACCCAAATTTTACAACAAATGTAGCAAAAATTTGTTGCAATTTCTAATGCAAAAGAAATATTACCTTGTTTCTAGACGGTGGAGCAGCCTGCTCTGCGTCACTGGGGCTGCCTTTCCCGGAAATACAAGGAAGGCAACGTGCACAGAACTGACGAAATCCGCCTGTCTGGACAATGAGCGCTTCTGCCGCAGGTTGCCTCGTGGCTGGCCACTGTGAATTGCAGAGCCGCTTCCAGAAATCTTCTGCTGAACAGACGCGCCGGCACTGCCAGTTGACGCAACTAGCCTTGGCCAGCGTCACCGCGTCCACGCGCCGTAGCACCTCCGACAGCAGATCGAAGCTCAGAAACGGATTCTCACCGTCACCCACGTCTCGTTCCATGGAAAATTTCTCACTGTTGCACTCGCTGGGATTCAAGAAAATCTCACATGAACAAAGGTATAGTACCTCTACAGGTAAGAGAAAGGATTATAGAAACTTGTAGCAAAAGAAACGAGAGTTGATCAAGTGTCTAATTGAAGCCATGCTCGTCTTCCTCGTGGATTTTGGGAACTAAAACTGCGGTCACTGGGCTGGGGGAGTTGCCCTAGAAAGAGAAAGAAATAGGCGCTAGTAGCCACGAGAACGAGAATCAGTAGGACTCGTGCTGCTTCTTGTGATACCCCACTTCAAATCCTACTAGCTCGATCATGGAGGGGGAGTTGCCCTAGAAATCAAGTGGGGCAGGGTCGGTCGAGTTCCTAAATGCTGCTGCGTAACAGCCTAGCCTATCGAATGTGCTAACATCAAATACAATTTGAAACGATTGATCACGAGATCAAGAATTCCTCCAGAGCAAGAATTAGAGAAGCGTAAGCGAATTCGTCAAGTGCGCTGCACAATTCTTTTGATTATCCTCGTGAATCTGCATAACACTCGCTCGCTTGCTTCCCCTCTAATTTCAATTCGAATTGCGACACCCCAAAGTCGAAATTCCGGTTCCTTCACACTCGCCGCATCGAAATTAAAGTGCGCCACGGAATCTCCGGATCCTGAAATTCAAAAATTCGGGATCCTACGTCGAATTCGGTCCACTCGACCCAGAAATGGAGCAAATATTGCACCCGAGAATCTGGAAATCCGAGAGTAAAAGGAACACAGAGGATCTCGAGAAATTCTGTAGGACAGTGAATGCGAAATTTAGCTAGCACCGCCAATGTCGAAATCCGACAAGCGCCCGACGACGATTGCGAAATTCAGAGGAGCTGGAAAGGGACCTCGCCCCAGTGACGAGTTCGGCCCCGACTTCACTCTCTGCGGCGAAGCTTAAGCTTAGAATCCGAGGCTCTTGCAAATCTCCAGCTAGAGCTCCCCCCTCCCCCCGAAGCTACAAGTCCATAAAAACAATTTTGCGAACCATTTTTGGGCTCACTTTTACAAAAGCGAGACGATGAAAGGGATTCGGAGAGGGGGATAAGTTATGCATATAATAAGTTATGTATACGAAAGCGGAGATTTCTGGGAATTTGGCTATTGCGTCAGAGTGTGCGACGGTGATGAAGGCGGGCGCACATGGCGGAAAGCGAGGAAGACGACGCAACGGCGGGCCACACTGCTCCGATTTTGAGTACAGAGAGAAAAAATAAGCGGCGGTATTTGGCCCTTAGCCCCTAAAAGGTCCACGCATCCAAAAAAGTGATTAACTTTCAATCAATAACCATTTTTGGTGTTTGATTTAAACTAAGAAAACGAAGCTTGATGAGATTTTTTTTTTACTTCATTTTGAAATTTTGATCAAATCTAAAAATTGAAAGAATTATTGCAATTTTGTTCTTTGTCCAACCTCACTTGGCTTGGCTACTTTGTACATATTGTTTTGTAATGGATTTCCATTTGTTTCAAAAAATAAAATAAAAAATGAGTCATTGCAATTGCAAGCTTTATATGTTAGAATCCAAGTAACACAATTTACTATGTTATTCATTCGGGGTGCTATTTTGTGAGCCTAAAAGCGTGAGCTAGAGAGCCTCTGAGTTTGTAAGCCTCCGATTGTTTAAATTTTATTTTATTTTATTTTTTTGATTAGGACCTATTACTGTGGATGAGAGTGAGGGTGTTTTGGAGGCTGATTTTGTAAAAAATTATGGAAATGGAAGATTTTTGATAAGAAAATACAACAAGGAATATCATATACATCAAGAGGTCCTTTGAAAGGTCAGGGGTTTGAAACTCTAAAAAAAAAATCAAAATTCTTTTATATATATATATAATTTTCACAACTCCATCACCCCCTAGAAACCCCTCTCGATATCTAGTAGTCCCTTGGGTTTGAGGCTCTCAAAATTTTTATTTTTATTTTTCCAAATTTTTTTTCCGTGACTTTGTCACATATAAAAAACCCTTCTCAATATCAATAGTCCCCTTGGGGCTTTTAAAGTTTGGGACTCAAAAAAATTAAAAAAACAATTTTTTTTTCAATTTTTTTTCTTGACTTCATTACCTCCACAAACCTGTCTTGGTACCAAAAGAACCGTTGAAGGCTTTCAGATTTGACACCCTCAAAAATTAAATTTTAAATTAAATTTTTATTTTATTTTATTTTTATTTTTTGACTTTTTCACCCCCAATACTCCTTTTGGCAAGAGGGTATTCTTGGGGTGACAAAGTTGCAAAAAAATTAAAAAAAAAGTTTTTTTTTTTTTTTTTTTTTTTTTTGTAAAAGTCCCAAATTTAAAAACTTGCTAGGTGTCTCTCTCCATTGAGAGTTTTTTTGGGGGTGACAAAGTCAGAATTTTTTTTTTAAAACTTTATTTATTAATTTATTAATTTTGATTGAGAGGGTTTTGGAGGGCGAGGGGGGGAGGGGGTAATACAATCATGACAAAAAATTATTAAAAAAGAAAAAAAATTCAATTTGGGTTGAAAGTTTTCAACTTTAAACCCTGTCAAGAATCTCTCGATACTCAGAAATCCCTTGTAAAGTTTGAAGACTGGAAATCTTATGGGGAAAAGAAAATAGATTTTTTTAAATTATTGAATTTTTTTTGCAACTTTGTCACCTCCCCAAACCCTCTCGGTACGGAGAGACTATTGGCAGGGTTTGGAGTTTGGATTTGTCAACCAAGTTTTTTGTTTTTTTTAAAACAAATTTGCGACTTTGTCACCTCAAAAAACCCCTCTTGGTACAGAGAGCCCCCTAGTTGAATTTGGGAGTTTGAGACTTTCAACTATAAAAAATAAGAAACAATCTGTTTTTTTTCTGCAAATTTTTTTTTGTGATTTTATCACCTCAAATAACCCCTCTTAATACAGAGAGACCTCTAGTAGAGTTTGAAGTTTGGGACTTTCAAATTTAAGTTTGAATTTTTTTTTTTTTCTTAAGTTTTTTTTTTTTGACTTTGTCATCTTGAGAATCCCCTCTCAATATGAAGAGACTTATTGCAGGGTTGAAAATTAAGGACTCTCAAAAAAATTAAAGCTAAAATAGAAAATTAAATTAAATTAAATTTTTTTATTGTATTTTTTCTACAACTTAATCACCCCAAGATATCCCTTTCAGTATCAAAAAATCCCTTGTGAATTTTGGGTTTTGGGACTCTAAAAAAAGAATAATTAAAAGATTCTACTTTTATTTATTTTTCCTTTATCGCAACTTTGCTTGCAACTTTGTAATCCCTTGAAACCCCATTTCATTATCGAAAGATCCCTTATGGAGTCTAAAGTTTCATACTTTTAGAATTAAAAAATTAAAATTAAAAAAAAACCTATTGTTTGTTTGCTTCCACGATTTCGCCTACTCAAAAATCCCCTTGCAAATTTTGTGGTAGGATATTCTGAAAACCTTTTTTTTTAAATTTAAAATTTTTCTTTTGAGTGCATGAATGTGTGTCACAACTCCATCACCCCCCCAAAAAAACTCTAGGGGGTTTGGAGGGTAAGACATTCTAAAAATTTCTTTGTTTTTGTAAAATGGTGCTTAAGCTTTCCATCAATTGTCCAAAATATTTGTGTCCCTTATAAATTCTTTATAGGCTTGATCATGAACAAAAATGGGTGTCGAGGTGAATTAAAGTTTTCATTTGTCAACGTGCCAAGCTAAGCAAGATGTGCATGTCTGCAATGCCCCACAGCCATAGGTCCACGGTCATAGGGATGAAAATTAAAATCAAAATTTTGAAATGTCTCTATTTTTTTCTTTGTTGGGCTCAAAAAATTCAAGTTTTTTTCAATCAATGCTCTGGGCTCACAAAATGTAAGCTCACAGTTCCTGAGCTTATGCTTTTAGACCTACAAACTAGTGTCGTTGGTTTTTCATTCATATTTCTCCTTTTAAAAAGTATTTTCAATTTAAATTACAAAAAATTAAGTTTTTCATTCTAACCTTCATTTATGGTAAAAATTTAAGATTTCTCTAATATATAATATAATTGATGTAATTTTATTTCTACATTTAACTTTAAAAAATTGCAATAATTTTATTTTTCCATCAAATTTTCTGAAAAAAAGACACATAAATATTTAATATACTCTTTACTAGCAAAAAATTATCATAATTTTATATATCAATTAAATAAAAGGATAAATCAGGTTTGATAATTGAGTTTGACTTGAAGATCTTTGTTGTGGTTGTTTTGGGTGTAAAAAATAAAATAACCAATTTAGAAATTTTCACACTAATATTCATTGCTACTTGTACCTCTTGAGAAAATTTCAAATGATTTGGATTGTTTTTTCTATTTTTCTTACTTGTTTTCAATTTTGCAATGAAAATGATAACAATTACAATTTTTCATGAAACAAATTGAAATTTCTCATAATGATATACAATTCATAGTTTCAAGCAATAAAAATATAGGATTGATATTTGGACACATTTAATAGATTATATTCAACTCATGCATGATGTTTGACTAGTTGGCAATGAATCTTGTCCTTAAGGGGTTAAAAGGCCCACAAAACTACACTGAATTGGTTTTTCAAGGTGAGAAAAACATAAATAACTCTAAATCTAAGATGAATTGGAAGTGACTTAGGAAATGGAGGTCCCTAATTTTTTTTAGAGACTAAATTGGAGAAATCTGATCTAGAAAATATAATCGCATGCAACAATTTGTGAATTTATACATAGCAATGTTTGCCAATATTTGTATAATAGATAGAAATATGTAGAAAAAAATGCAATAGATGTGTTCCTTTTGCATTTTGAACAACATTGGTAGTGTTTTTTGAAGGAAACAAACACAAAAGTGGCATAGGTGGATAGGTACTTTTTGGAAAGAAATATCAGTGGTGTATAATATTGTATGAAGTAATGTTTTCAATACGTTTAGGTACGTTTATAATGGTCAACAATGTACTTTTTTTGAGTGTTTTTCCCATTTCATGTTGTAAACATCAACTTCAACTACTTCTACATAAGTATTGATCAATCACAAAAGAAGTACAATTGAACTTGTGTCAATCAATCAATTTTGAGTAGAAGATTCTATATCGAGTGTTTCTTGTATTAAATAAGTATTTCATTCATAGAAGGTGTATTTTTCAATATTGATTGCTCTATATGAATCTTAAGAGCAATGTCTACCAAATCCAAGGGTCCTTGAAGTGAATCTTTTATCAAGTTAGTGATGCATGCAGATATTTTGTACATTTTTCATATGTTGATGTCAACAACACTGTATATATTATTAACCCCAAAACAACCATTGACCCTTTGGGGACAAATGGGATTTTAGCAAGTACCTATAGGCTGAAATTTTGTTATAATTTTTTTGAAACTATTTTTGAAGATAGGAAAATTGATTAGATTCATGGAATTTTTTTTTTTTTCAATTGGTGCTTGGGAACAAAAGTTATGCCCCAATAAGCTAAAAACATGGGAGAGGGGGAGGGGGAGGGGGGAGCAAAAAAAATTCAAAAATTTGAACTTAAGTTTTTTGTAATTTTTTTTTCTCATATTTTATATTTTAGTCTATATGGAAAGATTTGATTCATTCCATTTGGATTTGTTATGAGAAAGTTATGGACAATCTTTGTTTTGGAGGCAATTAGAACATCTTCTTGAAAAAGATAACTTGTAGGATTCAATTCTGAATGCAATTTTTACAATTTAAAAAAAAAAAAGTTCCACATGGTTTAGTTTTCTTTTTAGAAAAGTCTCACCATTGGAATTAGTGCATTTTAATTCCATCTTAGGGATATTAATAATTTAAATTTTCTTCTATTTTGTACCTACTTTTATTTAACAATTTTTTAATGAATAATTTTCTTTTTTCTTTTTAATTTAAATTTTTTTCTAGACCCTCAACTCAATTTTCCACTATAAATATTTAAAACTCAAATTTTTGTAGAGCAAAAAACTTAATTCAAGAAGGTTCAAAGTCAAATAATCAAATTCTGGAATGTACTGAAAAACTTGTATTTTTCACTTTAAATGCAATTATCTTGCAATTTGTACGGTGAAAACTTCTGAAATTTTTCCAAAGATTCCCCTACTAGTTAGATAGAAGATCTTGTAGTTAGATGTGCAAAAAAAACAATTTTCAATCATTTTTACTCTTTGCTATAGAAGTTGTAGTTTTGAGTGTTTTTTGGTAGAAAAAAGGCCATGGTCCTTTCGGGGTTAAATAGTGGAGATATGAAAATGACTTCCAAATGGAAGATGTTAGTTGTTGAATTTTCAATCCAATGTTGTTTGACTTGCCATTTTAGTTAATACATACTTCATATTCTAAGAGTACAATATAGGACTCTATATATAGACCCAATTAAGACTTTAAGAATTTAAGGTTACTTTGTGGAAAATTATATGTATGTTACTATATTCAAATCCTAAAATATAAAGTATGTACTAAAATATTGCAAGACACTCCTGCAATGGTTTTTGAAGACAAAGGGCTTGAAAAAACAAAACTAACAACTTTTTAGCTTCCTTGTTTTTGTTTAACCTTTAATAGAATGTAGATAGTCGTATATCCGGTTTTGTATTTGACCTTTAGAATAGGAATTGTATACAAAAATATGGCAAGACATATACTATTGGATTGGCATTTTAACAATTAGCATTTTTTCATTTGAATGTCATTTTAACATCTAACCCTTATCATTTTCAAATACGGCACCATATAGGTAGAATACATGACCACTTTTGTAGCTTTTGAGACAAATAGGAGGTGTAATAACAATTCAAATTGGTAGTATTGTGTGTCACTGGATATGACTCAACATCAATACAAACTTATATAACTACTATATACCTCAATTCATGCATTTTCTATGTCAAATATTAAACAAATTTTCTACCATCAATGATTTTGAGTTAGTGAAGTTTGATTATTTTAGTCACGTATAAAGCATTGCACCTAAAATTGTCTAAATAAACATTTGTACCTTGGTTCCCATTATTAAACTATCCTAATTTTTGTTGGACTTGGTTGGAAGTCAAAAAAGGATTCAAGATTATCTTTGTATGCACTTTTAGACATTCGAAAAAAATTTAGGCCTTCAAAGTGCTGTTAAGGAGAGGTTCCCCAAGCTGTGAACTTGCACAGTGATGGCCAGATTATTTAATAATAATTTTTTTTTAAATTTTTTTAAATTTTTTTAAAATTAATTAATTTTTTTTTATATATTTTAATTTTAAAAAATAATATAATTTAAAATAATCTGGTGCCACATCTAATTGTGATTATTTTATTAATTTTGTAATTTCTGATTTAATTTTAAAATAATGTTTTTTTAGTAAAACAATCTGAAATTACAAAATGATGTAGCAGAACAATCTCAGACATTGATTATAAAAATCAACAATTAAAAATACCGTTGAAAGTACTATGAACTACTTGCAAGTACTAAAACAATACTATGGGATAAAAAGACAGATTGTCACAAAAAAATAGAAACAATGAGTTATAAATTAATAAAAAAATAAAAAATCATGAACAAAAACAAAAACAAAAAAGCTATTTGTGAGGACTTGATGGTGATCAAATTTCACCAAGAAAATGAAGTTGACACCATCTTCAATGTTCAGGAATGCTTGTGCAAGGGAGTCTTATTTACATGGACCTAGAGGACATAAAATAATATATTTTTAATTTTCTCTTAGTAGGCATATGCCTACCTAATGTGGGAATAAACCACCAAACTTTCAACTCTAAATCATTCAATTTGAGTACACTAAATGTAGTGAAAACCCCTAAACCTCAAAGTGTGACAAATTTTAAAAATTGACTTTTAAATATAAAATGTTTTTTTTTAGTTTCTAAAAAATAAAAGATCTGATTACCATTGAGTTAGACATCTCCTATAAAAGTTTCATGTTCATTGGACTTGTGCTTCAAAAGTTATAGTGGATGATAATATCACTCTAATTGTGATGGAAAATAGGACATGTGTTTCTTGGAATGACCCTCTTGTAGATTCCAAATTTGTTTGCTAATCCTTTCTTGGACTTGTTACCCTTCGAGCTTATGTAAAGAGGAATGCTCTATAAAGAAGGCTATAAGATTGTTAACTTATCTAAACCATTCCCCTTTGGAGATTATGATAACCTTCCTAGGATCCTTGGGGGTGAATTCAAATTGGTCTACAAAAATTCATTGGGTGGTTGGAGAGAGATATGAATTGAATGAAGGTGGAAACTGGAGAGAGTTAGTGGACTAGGAAGTTGCACGCTAGGAGATTCTTGCTTTCTAGGGGAGCAAAAGGAACTCCTCAATGTTGGTTAATAATGTTATGGGCATGATGCAAAATAGCTTGTCTATCTCGACCAATCTTATTTTGCATCATATCCGATGAGGAGGGCATTGCTGGGTGTAAGGTAGCGTCGAAAAACGCATGAAAAATTGAGTGTAGACACTTTGCTTCTTCCATAAAAATGAATTTGTAACTCAAACTTCAAATTTGAATTACTCTCCACAATCATTTTGGAGGAATGAATTGCAAACTTTTGCTTTGCATCAATCAAGTTTTCTTTGTGGACCTACTTTCTTGGTATACTCTTGTGGAGGTTAGCATAATATGAAAACTTGGGGGAATCATTTACAATGTCCATTAGAAACCACGTGCGAACAAAACTTTGGACCTTCTATATATTTTTTGAATTTTAAATAAAACAAAATTAAAAAAATATGAATAGATTTTCCTACTTTGAAAGTTTATGTTTTGAATTATTGATGTTTTTATTTGTTAATAATAATTAGTTACAAATTTTTGAAGTAAAAAGATACACTGTAGAACTGAAAAATAACTTTCACACCCCTATATTATATAAGAAAAAATTATCTAAAAAATGAACAAAAAATTCCTAAAAATAATTCATTATTGAAAGCTCATTTTGAGTTGAATATTGAGTAAATGGTCATCTAAATGTGTCCTCTATAATTATTTGAGTTGAATAATATGCCATTTTAGTTCATTTTCAACCTCTTCTAGAAATAATTTAATATTTTATTTGAGTTGAAAATTTTGGCAATAGAAAGCTATAGTCATTATTAAACAATGTTCAAAATTTTAGGTTAAAATTATAGTTTATTAGAAACTACTTGTTTGCACGTGGTTTTTTTATAGTAGAACTAAGTGCACCCCCCGAGTATGAAAACACCCAAAACCGTCTATGTAATTATTCTTGACAAGTAGACTTCTATTGAAAGTGTCTTCAAAAGTGCAATTAAATTGTTCCTATATTTAACTATGATTGGTTGGTTGTTAATTCTTTAAATTTTGATATTATGACTAAGATGTGATGGTTTCAATAGCCTAAGGAGTTCTACTTTCAAAATTCATAGTAATTACAAGTTTTAATAAAAAATTCTATTTTTTTTAAATTCATGATTTTCAATTGCTAATACTACGAGAATATTATTTTCCTAGAAAAAAGTGCCTCTCACTATGTTGAATGGCTTATTTTGAAATTTTTGGATGTTTTCACCTTGTATGATTGAATGCAAGTAGGCAAGTGTTAGTGTGAGACAATATTTTGGAATTCTATGAAGTTTAATACTTATTTTGACATGCAAGTGTTTGATTTGATTGTTGTGCATAGGGAAGGACTCATGGGAGTGTTGTGTGCAATCGATGAGATCCCATATACAAAACAATGGCATCTATCACAAAACAACTACATTATAGGAAGTTGTCCTTGTAGTACAATCTTGACTAAGGTCCAATTCAAACTTCCTCACATGTAGCTTTTGTCAATGCAAAGCTTCTTCCCCTTTCAATTGGTCCAAAGCCATAAAAACATGGCATATATCATAAACCATCAACTTATATTGCTGTCCCTATTGGAGTCATGTTAGCTACAAACTTCATTTTTGACATGTTTTGTAAGTCCAAAGTTCATGAATTTTATGCTTTAAGATGATTCGCAATTTCAAAAAATATAAAGAAGTGGTGTTGGCAAAGTGAATTTAGTTCAAAGGTGCACCTAAATTCATTTCTTTTAACACCAAATGTGAACGTCATCTTCTCTTATGCCACATCAAAAGCCAAGAAGACTCAACAACATTTCCAAAAGAACGGTGGTGGGAAAAGAGTTTACCACTTTCTATTCTAAAAACTATCCCTTGAGCTCTAATAAAGACTAGTCCTCTTTCTTTTCTTTTTTTTTTGAACAAATGGGGGACCCATTGCATTAGAAAACCCCCAGAATGACAACAAGTCAAGCCAAAGCAGCTAACTAATGAAGAGAATATGAGCAAAAAGGAACAACTGAAAGAACAACTAAAAACATAAGTAAAGGAACAATCCAGAGGACCGGCTTGATTCCAATGAATCACCTTTTTTTTCGTTGGGCGCCATGGGCACAAATTGCACTATTTCAAAATAAAACAAAAGTTTACTTTTCACTAGATAAAAGTAATCTTTTTTCGCCAGAGACTTTCCATTTCCATTTAAAATGTGGATGAAGTTTTCAAATTTAGATGAAAAAGTGCATGAATATGATTGAAAAGTGTTTTTTGGGGGTCCAAAAGATGGACGAATGTAGAAATACAAATCTTCGCCAAATTTTTTAAGTGACTGTCATTTTAGCACTTCCTCAAAAAGAGAAAAAGAAAAAAGAAGATTAAAGACCAGGTGTGGCTATGCATTAAGGTAGGCTTTTGCCCAAAACGCTTTGATCCTTCTTAACTTTTGCATACGGTATCCAAATGTTGCATTCTTTGGTGCGTTGGAACCTCCTAATTTCACTTCCCAACAAGCAAATCAATGAAAATTTAGACCAGTCTAATAATGGTAACAAGGCGCAGTAGCCCAAAGCGGCAGTTTTGCGACAAGAGAAAAACGAGAGAAAAACGATTGAACTAAAGCACAGCAGCAACGACAACGGAGATTGCACATGCATGCTGCAGACGGAAGAATCTCGACAAAAGAAAAACGTACAGTGCCCCTGGCTGACTCGGCCAGACATCTTCCAAGTGGATAAAATCGGACTACTACTTAACACACGAAGATGATTTCTACACTTTGGCTCCACGGCAGGTCGACATGATCATATCATGTTCGAAAGAGGCGGCCTTTAATTTATTAGTCTTGACTCCGCTCCAGTCGAACATTAATTTTTATAGTCGGGATTGCGGTAGTACATTACATTCCACAAAGTAACCTACTTGAGTTGAGAAGAGAGCCAATGGTTGTGGAAAAAATCGATTGGTAACTACGTACGGACTGGGAGCATATCGAACAGATACACCTAGCTTTTGTTTTGCAGCTTTTGACTCTCTGTCTGTCTTTCAATTGCTCGTGCTGCTTTCTTACGTACGTACTCCACACGTACAATCATTCAATCAAGGGCCCAAAGCAAAGAAGAGAAAAGAAAAGAAAAAGGTCCGTAGAAACAGAAATCAAACCAAATAAAAGATCCCAAGTGAACGTCGTCTACGATGCAATGCAATGCAATGCATGCGGTGGTACAATTGATCAAACTTCACTGACAGAGCTCTCTCGATCGATCGAGACACAAGCTAAGGGAAGCATGCATCTCACGTTGGTCATTAGCTAGAGCTTCGTCAACATTTGTCGGCTGCTGCTGAAATGGAAAGAACAGACAGAGATTCCAACTATGAATGCATTGTATTTGTAACGCCTTCTACGCCCAAAAGTGTTTGATGAAAAAGGGAAGACATGGAGTCCGTGTTGTTGTATGTATAACAACAACAACAACAAACATACAATTTCATCGTGTCATAGAACTCATAGGATAATTATGGCACCCTTGATGAGCGTGGTTACCAATTTATTCTCTCAGAGTTACTACAGAGTTTTTTTTGTTTAAATTCTTTTTTTTTTATAGCATTATGTGAATATGCTCTGGATTTTGAAAGTGTTGATCGATTACAGATTTTTCATGTTTTAGACTTGTATTTTAGGCAAAAATCAATAGACGTTCTTGTAAGGGTCAAAGACTCACATGTAGCACCACTAGATTAGGATTAGTTGTTAAAGGTAGTATGCTCTAAATGTATCCATCTTTTCCAAATGGACCCTATTATTAGCTAGAAAATGGAGATGGGGTGATCCTTAAATGAACCACTTTAGCAATTGAATGAATTGAGGAAAAATTGTTTTTCTATTGCAAGAGCCAATCATTGTTTTTTGATTTCCATACATCTCTTTACAAGTTGCAAGTGGAGGGATTTTGGAAGACCTAAGGTCACAAATAGGTGCCTACACCCCGAATTTTTGAAGATTTATAAGTAATTCAAAAATGCTTGGAAAAATACAAAACCACTTGTGTTAGGTTCCACATCTATTTTTTCTTTCTTTGAAAAATGATCGAAAAATATTTCGGTGCATGGAAACCTATGAATAAGGTGGACCATACCTTAAATGGTCACTTTTAGAACATACTACCTTAATTAGTGAACAACCTTTGATAATCAAAACATACCTATTGTTGAAGTGATTAGAATATTTACCAAGAAAACTCAACATAACTAACTTTTGCATGCAATATTTCAATAATACACTCTTTGGCACGTTGGAATGAAAATACATACTCTTCAATGAGTGTTTAGAACATCCAATACAAACAAAACGTTGACTTGATCAACATAACTTTTGCACTCGCTCTCCCAACAATTCATACTTTGGTGAGTTGGAATTAACAAATGCTTATTGTTGAAGAAGTGATTGGAATATATATCTGCCAAAAAAAATTTGACTCAACATGTATAGCTTTGGTATCTTGTATCCAAATAAAACATTGTTTGGTGCACTAAATTCCATTTTCATTTCAAGTATCCCTCCTTTATTCTACCACCATATGTAGGGTGGACAAATCTTCCAAGGATTATAGCTCATCGTACTCCACTTGTGCCACCACATTCAACAAGCATCCTTGATGTTATAACATCCATGATTTGATAGGATGGTCCTCGAAAGCATAATCCTTCCAAATATGATGTTCTAGTGCTTGAACCCCAGATTGAACTTGGAGTTTGAGGGGCAGCAATGAGTTCCTTGAAGGACTTGGTAGGAATAGGGAGATCTAGGGGTGACTCAATATAACTTTTGCATTCAATATCCCAATAAGACACTCTCTAGTGCATTGAAATCAACACATGCCTACTGGCAAAGCAGAGATTAGAGCAAATACCAACAAAACTTTAATTCAACAAAACTTTAATTCAACATAACTTTTTCATCCAATATCCAAACAAAACACTCTTTGATGCATTATAATCCTCTTCCATTCCTTTCACACATGGGTTGGGACAAATCCTTAGACTTCATCTCCCGTCCTCCAAATGTGCCACTCAACATCCAACAACCCATCCCTTATATTATACTCCGTAACACCTATGATCTGAAAGCATGGTCCCTAAAAGCACAATCCTTTCAGTCAATCTAGGAGGTGTGCTTCATTCCATAGATGACCTAGTGCTTGAACTTGGAGTTTTGTGAGGCATCAACTCCCTCCTTAAAGGGCTTGGCATGAACACAAGTTAGAGGAGACTACAACATCAACCAATAGAACTTTGACCCAACATAACTTTTCCATCTAATATCCAAACAACACATTCTTTGATGTGCTACAATCCTTTTTCATTCCTTTAATTTACATATCCCTACTCCAAACACCTCACTCTACCACCACATCCGAGTTGGACAAATCCCTAGCCTTCATCTCCCCTCCTCCAAATGTGCCACTCAGCATCCAACAATCCATTCCTTATATTATAACACCTATGATCCGAAAGCATGGTCCCTAAGAGCACAATCCTTTCAATCAATCTAGGAAGTGCACTTTGTTCTATAGATAACCTAGTGCTTGAACTTGAAGTTTCATGAGGCATCAACTCCCTCCTTGAAGGTCTTGGCATGAACACAAGTTAGAGGAGACTACAACGTCAACCAATAGAACTTTGACCCAATATAACTTTTCCATCTAATATCCAAACAACACATTCTTTCATGCGTTACAATCCTTTCTTTCTTTCCTTCCTTCTTTTTTAATTCACATATCCCTACTCCAAACACCAGTTACTCTACCAACACATGCGGGTTGGACAAATCCCCCAACTTCATCCCCTTGTCTAACTCCTCCACTACATCCAACAACCCGTCCCTTATATTATAACACCTATGATCCGAAAGCATGGTCCCTAAGACCAGAATCCTTTCAATCTAGGAGATGCGCTTCATTCCATAGATGACCTAGAACTTGAACTTGGAGTTTTGTGAGGCATCAACTCCCTCCTTAAAGGGTTTGGCATGAACACAAGTTAGAGGAGACTACAACATCAACCAATAGAACTTTGACCCAACATAACTTTCCCATCCGATATCCAAACAACACATTCTTTGATGTGTTACAATCCTCTCTTTCCTTCCTTCCTTTTTCAATTCACATATCCCTACTCCAAACACCATTCACTCTACCACCACATGCGGGTTGGACAAATCCCCAGACTTCATCCCCTCGTCTAACTGCTCCACTACATCCAACAACCCATCCCTTATGCTATAGCACCCGTGATCCGACAGCATGGTCCCCGAAAGTATGATCCTCCCAAAGCGTGAGGTGGGGTCTGTCCCGCGGATGACCTGGTGCTTGAACTTGGAGTTTCGAGGGGCGTCGACGCCCTTCTCGAAGGGCTTCACAGGAACAGGCGGGCCGAGGGATTGCTCCTTGGCTCTCCTGCGGATGTGGTAGAGGTTGCCAGGCACGAAGAGACGGCGGCTCTCCAGCTCCTGCTTGCTGGCTGCAGGGCCCTCGGCCACCGCCATGATGGCTTGCGCTGCTATGCCGGCTTCTGTTCCGGGGTCTTCCATATTGGTCTCGGACGTGGTGGAGGGCTCTGATTCTCCAGAAGGGAGCTCTGGAGGTGGTGCTTCTATGGCTGAACAGGGAAAACAGGAACAAACACAAACACTGGAAATGAACAATGACGGTCACTCTCTGTAAGTTGCGAAGTGTTGCCGCTGTAAGTGGAACTGCACTGCACCTAGTTGTGATCCCTCTCTAAAACCAACCACAAACCAAACCAGATTCTCGCCTAAATGCACCTAATTGTGACTTGGTTCTAAAGCAAACAGCTAGAGATTCTAGCTTCTTTGAGTTAGTAGTGTGTACAAACTCTTGTCATGAGACTACAAAAGATGCAACAATAGTTTAATAATTGGAACCATGCTTGTTCAGTCGATGTTTAGGTGCTAGAATTGGTACTTTGATACTAGGGATGAAAATGTGGAGTGAAGGTGGGAAAACTTACCCTTGTTTGAGTTAGAGTTGGAGCTGTCTTCTGATGTCTGTTTGCGTTCCATACGTGCATTTTGAATTTTTTGGTACCCAGATTTGAAAGCCCTGGCTACGTTAACCCGTTCAATTGTTTCTATCATTTTCTTCTTTTTCCCCTCTTTAAAACCCTGCGACCTGAATTCGGAAAACACAAACATGGTATTCATCAGACTTCAGAAATTGTCTATTGAAAACGTTTGAAATTTGAAATATTCACAAAGAATACAACAATCGAAGTAACATGCATTTGGTAAATCACAAATGCCACGTAGACAATGATCAGATACGTACAAGCTGGTCTCCTGAATCTCATCACGCAACGTCTCAAATGCTGCTGGATTTACTCTTGGCACCACATCATCCTGGTGAAACAATAGCTCTTTTCCCATTAGAATTAGAAAAAAAATTCTCAGCTACCCCAAATGTAAGAAAATGATCCTAACCGAGCAAAGTTCTGGATGCAAACAAAAAGCTAATTAAGGTTACTGAAATTGCTGGGAACCTGATCCTGTCTCTGGTACAAAACCTTATTGCCAACAGCAATTCATCTTTTTGACATAGACATTTAGTCAAGTCATACTTGTTAATTGGAAGCACTCTTGAGTTTCAAATCCAGATTTTGACAAACAAAACAAAAGAGGCAAAATGTAAGGGGAGTGTTGTTGCAAAATGTTCCAACGATTGTACTACTAGTACTGCTACTATCTAGTTAGAATGACGCAATGAAATAGTATCCCCTACCTCGAGCTTAACATGAAGGATTCAGTCATGGTAGCAAACCTGCAGAACGACATTGTGGATGTATGGTGTTTCCTCGGCGATTGTTCGGTCGACGCAGGGAGCACAACCGTAGCCCCAACACACGATTTGGGAGGACGGGATGCCAAGCGTAGTTGGGAAGTTGCTCTCCAGTTTTGATGTAATCTTATTTGGGACGAACTTCTCCATTTTAGAGGCGACACCAGTTGGGATTCTTGAAAGTGGTCCAGACGCATGAAGCATCATCGCCAAAAGAGCAGCAACAGCACCGCCTAGGGAATGCCCTGTTAGCACTAGCTTGTAACCCTGGAAGCATTTTGAGCATGCTTCCTATCATTAGATTTCCTTCAAATTTTATTTTCTGTTAGAGCTCATTTGGCCATTCAAAGACGCATTCTAACGCATCTTAGCATGTATCTCAAGGACACCAAAGGAATACATAATGAATTTTCGAAGTGCTAAACTTAGGTGTACCCAAAATTGACCAGAGGCTCATAATTATTCAGACAGTGAACATTTTAGGCAAGAATCGAAAAGGGTCTCAATTAGGGTAGGTTACATTAATGGAAGTGGAGCCTTCTAAGCATCCCACCTAGTTTGGACGAGAATAGTACAGTGCTCGTCCAGACAAATATTCCTATTAAAAATATTCCTGTAAAACATGAAAGAAATGGACTGTCTACACAATTCAAATATACACACCGGGTAATCATGGAGGAGTTTCTGAAGAGTTGGTCCCTCTTTTTCAAGAAGCCATTTAGCTGCTCCGAGAATTCCTGTGTGGGCAGCCCTGCACACACACAATGAATAAAAATTTCACAGGTATGAGTACGTCAATTTCATGCAAGCCTAACCAAACGTGTTTTTCTATTCAACTCACCCGTGTTGAAAGGGCTCGGTATGAGGATTGAGATCTGTTAAGATGTCGGTGGCATTGTATGTCCCACGGATCCCCATGACCACACATTGTCGAGCATGGTAAACAGCAATGAAGTAAGCAGGTTGGTTGATGGCTGACGTTGCAACCAACTGCATTATATCTTGATATTGCAACTGGAAAGCAAATTATAAAAAAGAGAATAGTCAGCATCAGCGTGCATATTTAACCTCCAAAACGTCGACATCAGGCTAAAACATTAAGAAAAACCCCTTCTAGAAAAACTAGTCAAGTTGAACCTTGTCACTTTGTAGCACCAATTAAGGAAGTTCACTTGTTTCTAATGTAAACACTATCAATTGTACCGCAGCTAGTTTTTTCTAGAATACCTCTGGGGGTGGGAAACACGCTCATTACGATTATTCTCTCGTAAAATGGGTTCAGGAGTTACTCAAACAAACAGTGAGTTCAGTCAATGAATGGCTTAATGAAACCCAGGTACTAATGCCTGCAATCTCTTATGTTAAATGTAAACCATGTCACAATTTCATCCGTCATGTTTTGATGTGCACATTTTTTGATTCATTTACTCTTGCTAAACCCTAATGACATCCAAACATCGTCTTGTTATATGTATGAACAGCCTAAACAGAAGCTCTATTTCTATAACATGATCTTAAAGGTAGGTTTCGTAAGGCACCTTTTGCTCCAGCATTGAGGTTAAAAGAGTAGCTCTGTCTTTCTCGTATGCAGAAATTGACCAACGGAGCCATTCTTGTATCTCTCCCAGCGTAGCCCTGCATGCGACAAACTTACATTTGAATCCAATTCAAAGTAATTACTTGAGATCAAATATTCAAAAAGAAAAACAAAATACTAATCACGTGTCTCTACCCCAAATGGAAGTGCATGGTTTTCACATATGTCTTTCTATATAATCCTGGATACAATCCTCAATAAAATCGTCAATAAAATCGTCACAGATTGAAAATTTGAAAAATCATATTCAACAATCTTAAAAATGCCACTGTTCCCGAACCGAAGACATTGCCCAATTCTACTAGACATGAGAAATTCATTCACTGTAAAAGATGGGCCCAACGTGTCACTATTGCCTATTAACGTTAGTCTCCTTCTCAGACACCGTAACATTCTATATTTTTGAATCATTTCTTAACCTCTTCACTTAACAACTGTAAATTATCCATTGTAGGTTTGATTGTAGGCCTACCTGTCCCACACTTCATCACCAATGATAGAGTCCTCAGCACCTTCAAAAGCATGACGATTGTAGAGCTTCAATAGACCGGCAGTTGTGTCCGAGATACTCCATCTACTTGTTCCCTCGAAACCTTTACTTAAATTTGCTGACAGTGCTGCAATTACTTTCTCTATACCACAAGACCCTGAATGATTCCTTCCACACTTCTGACCTGCATCCACAACAAGCATTACAGAAAACATCATTGAAAATATAAGCCAAGTTACTCACTTTTGAGGCTCACTTTTATTCTTTTACGAACAGTTACTGTTTTATGAACACGATAAGGCAAACGAATTTAACCCTTTTTGAGGACGAGAAGTTCATATTTGGCCTGATAGTTTCTAGCAGCCCTGAAGAGTTTATACGGGGATTTTTACTGTCTTGTTCAATAATTATTTATGCAATGTTCTTCACTCACTCAATCTAATGATATAAAGATTTATTTATTCCCATTTAATTATGCTTCCACCACAATATGATCAACCAAAATGGTCATTTTAAACCATGCATTCTTCGTCCACAACTTAGGGTAAATGGACTTACAGAGAACTTCTTCGGCCGATTCGTTATCCATGTGTTCTTCTATCTCTGAGCTGCCCAACTCAATAACCCTAGTCGAAGGATCGCACTAATGCACCTGCACCAGTCTCACAAGAAAATCTTAAGCTCGTCTTCAAAGCTCAAAAGAAAAATGATTTTATCGCTAGTGGTGCCAAAAATATCGTGGAAAGGACGGAAAGCAGTGGAAAAGATTCATCATTCAACAACTTGCGCCGCCATTATTAATGTTGAGTGAACAGGTTGAATGAACAGGCTCTTGATTCACGACAACCTTTTCTAGGTTGGAGTTATTTTTCTCTTAATGCTGAGTGATGCAACAAACTAATACATTTCCGATACGTAAACACTGAACCCTCTCCTATTCACAAACTGCACATTTCCTGTATATCCTCAAAGTCTGTAACCTTTCTGTGTACACATCTGATTCGACAACTGCCACATGTCAAGTTGTTAGCAAGCAATGGTAACTCATTTGTCTCCCAAGTCGTTAGACAGAATCGAGGGCAACTCTCCAGTATCATCTGCGCTACTTTCTTGGCTTCAAAGCACTTGCAAAAGTTGCTGGAAAGTAGCCTCCTCAAAACAAACAAATAAAATAAACACATAATGATAAGAATAGTCTTTTGCGCATCACAGATTGCACATCATCGAATTCTGTAATGTGTTGTTGAAACTTGAGCCAGATTGTCTCAGAAAAACCAGCCTCAAGTTTCATTAGGACCAGAGCTTCTAGTGGGAAAGAAGTGAAGGTTAGAATTAGAACAATGAGAACAAGAAAAACACTCACATAATTACGAAGAAGAAGCCTTGATAACAAACCGCAATAATGCGTAACAAAAACTTCGACGAAACCGACGCCCCTCGCCGACCCAAAGGAATCAGTTACACATGGTGTGTCCTGCGCTGGCCAGCATTCTTCACGACCCTCGTTTGGATTCCCTGCTGAACACCTCGGTTCTTGTAGAAAAATGAATGGCCGCTAAAACATGGGTCTTCCAAAACCTCTTCTGAAATCTCAAACTAGATGAACAAAGGCAAAAACGAGGGGCTCCAAGAATGCCCATAAACCGTTCAAAATACACCTGTTCTTCAAATCCAAAGGAAAATCCAGTGACCCTCGTCTGTAATGCAAGAATTTGGTCACTTTTTTGTGTAACTCCGTAACAACAAGACTAACGAGAAGGCAAACCAACACCAAATGGATTGAACCTCAAATGGGTCGACGAGGACACGAAAATCGAAGCAAAAGAGGAGTTTGTTAACTCAGTTTTGATGGAGAAGAAACGAGGAATATCCTACTTGGATGATGATAATCAACGGCTGACATGGCGTGCATCCAATACGAGAGTGACACGATGGCAAAAAGTGGTGGGTTCCACTTGGCAAGCGTTGCAACCCCACCACTTTATGTGGCATACAGTCAGGAAAGTCTCTGAGGAAGGGACACGCGTCAGACTGCAATCAATCATCAGGGCAACTTTTGGATTTTGTATTCTCCACACAAGTTCGTGAATAAAGTATTTGGGGTCCACCAGTTTCTGCTCAAATAACTCTGTCATCATATTGCTGAAGAATTTAGAGGTTATCCATCAAGTTAAGTGTCACAGTTCACAATTACACCCACACAACTCTGTGATTTCTCTCCAAGTCAAGCCCTGCACGAGGCCTCCTCCACTCTGAGTCCCCAGAATCTTGTCAATAAATACTTGGCCCCTTGTAAAACCTTCAAATCGTGTTGCCCAAATCGTCTCCATCCTGAGAGCACAACTTTGTCACCTCGTCATGTATCAAGGAAACAACTATTGCCAAGTGCAATCTTGAACTCTTAAATATATGAAGATAATATGCCGCTCTTGAGGGGTCATTTCCAATTAAAGGTTGTTGGAGCCTGTCATGAAGATATGAGATACAACTCTCCAAATGAACCTGCAATGATAGGTACGTATGCAATCTCCGAACCAGAGACGTCCACTGAGTGAGTAGCTGAGGTAAAATACTTTGAAAGAAAAGTTTTATGTGAGTCAGCGTCTGCAAGTATCCGACAAAAGTTTTCCATATGAAGAGAAGCAGAACAAGTCTTCTGCGTAACCGACACTACAGATCATACGGAAGAGACGTTGAAAATAGAACTATCGCCCAGACTCATTTCACAATATATGGCCTTGGACCCCACTGCTCTGCCACACGTACCAAATCATCTGCATAATGCGGATGCTCCTTGATTTTATGATGGCGACGTGATATAGACGTCCAGAGCAGGAATGATCGAGCCAGATCGATGTGATTTTCTACCTAAAGTCTCGAGCTTCTGAAATGCAACTTCGTTCTAGGAGAAGGAGCTGCAAACGCCTTGGGCCGGCCCACTGCTGAAGAATCAAGGTATCCAACTTGGTCTGATTCTCCGACATCTTCCGTTGGCACAGACCCTCACATCTTGAAGGGTACTTAGTCAACTACTCTTCGCAAGTGTAGTCACTGCAAACATGACATAGCTATAGTGAATAGTGGGTGGTAAACGCTACTACTCTAGAATGATTTGAAAGGGCTCACACAACACTTCTCTAAAATGTAATAATATGAGTGTTGAGTAATGTAGTACAGGAGATGATACATGGGTTGAGGAGCAAATACTCACCCTGATGTACAATTGATAATAAATTGATAATGACATCCAAGAAAGAAAAACTCTGGTCCTAATAAGACCAACATGACTGAAGAATCTGTTGGAGGTAGTTCTACTGGCTACACCACATGAATGTAGATCGATAGCATGTGCTACAATCCAAGAGAGAGCAGTAACCTAAACTCCAGGATTGATCCTAGTAGGAAATGAAACATACCTAAAAGAATATATGGTGAAGATCGACATAATTACATTAAAAGGATAAATGAAACAAATATTTCTACGGTATGATATTCATACAGATTCGTTAATCTGCAAAGCTGCCATTCAGAGCTGAGAATCTTCTTCCACGTCCTTCTGCAAACTGTTCTGCAGCGTCCAGGCAACGGGAACAGCACACACGGTACCCAAAATCAACAACCCCCAGTTGATGAGCAACTCCACTTCGTAGGACACCTTCTTGGCGTCCACTTGTCCTGCACAAGCAGCACCTGCGTTTTGCCAGGCCTTGTAAAACCCTGCCATCCGGGCTGCCATGGCCGTTTCGTTCGTGAGTGCTCCCATGATCCAGTAGCAATACGTCTGCCACAACGCATCAAAGCAGCCATAGAGCGTGTACAACACCATCGGCCCTGCATACCTACGAGAGCATTCATTAAATTGGCATTTTTCCATGGTTTTGGCAGCAGTGTGCAATATCTAAAATCTACATCTGTTCCAGTTTCAATGGAATCTTCCAATTCATCCCCTAAGTGCCCAAATGGCCAAATGAGTCCCTATCTTATCCCTAGGAGTTCAAATGGGTCATTCATGAAGCTTCAAGGAAGGTAACAATCGTACAAATAGGAGAAAGAAATCATACCCTACATTTTCTTGACGATAGAAATCAATGTTCAGAAAATAAATAAAGTTGGTTATTAGCTTCCAAAATGGAAATCCTATTTTTTTTTGTTTAAGCTTGGGCACTTAGAGTTTAATAAATACTGCCTTACCTCCTTGAACTTGAAAAATCAATCTTCTCAGAAAGGGTTTTAACGGATGCTCTTGTGTATGTCTTCTGAAACGCAAACCCACCACCCCAAATGGTCATGGTTGCCACAAGAAGAATGCCCAACCCAACCATGGCTCGTTTGGACCTCTGTGCATGTTGGAAGTCAAGCAGGAGGCCCATGAAACAAGAGCCCAGCAATTGAGCAACCCAGTACAGCACTCCGTTCAAGGCTCGAGTACGAGTGGTGAACATGCCTCCCCCATTAACAGCATTGAATTGGTACGTGTAAAACCAGTTGGAGGAGAAGAACATGGGAATAAGGCAGAGGAGTCGCTTGTTTTGGAAGAGTTTGAGGACGGCGATGGCTTCTGTCGAAGCTGAAGCTTGGTATGTTTCTGCTACTTGAGAGCCATCTCCACGGTGGATTTGTTTGGGAGGGAGCAGTCCAAAAGTAAGAAGACATCCCACTGACATGATCCCCATGAAGGCTATGTAGGTTTGATTGGAAACGTGGGTCTCTTTGTTGTGCCAGTTGAGACCCAGAGAGACGATTGAGCCGATGATGGCCCCGCTGTTGAAGATGCACCAGAAGATGCTGATGTACAAGCCTTTGTGATGCTCCTCCGGGTAGGACATCATGATCGCTCCTTGTGCCGTCCACAAAAAACCCGCCCCTACCCCTGAAGTCCATAGCATTCTTTAGCAGTTGTGAGAATTCCCCCAAAAGCAGACTCAAGAGCCTGACATTCAATATAGAAATCATGGAGTGGCTGCCCGTGTCTTCTTTGGAACATACTTACTTCAATTGCGTTAATAAGAGTACTTGGACAAGAACGGCAAGCAACTTTTGTGACATCTAATTGGGGGTCATTTTTTCTTAGTTTCTTGAAACAATTACAACTCCGTGCTATGTGAAATGGTGATGTTCACCTAGGGTTCAAAGTCTACGTCAATCAGATTAAAAATCTAAATGTTTTCAGCAAGAAAAGATTCAAATAGTAGTGGCACAAAAGCAGCCAGTCATTCTTGGAACCGCCCACTTGAAAAGCTGAGATCAAAGCATTCGACAGTAGGAAGTTGGACAAGAGATTTATGTTACCTAAGACTGCGCCGGAGGTGATGACGAAGATGGCATTGTATGAGAGGTATGATCCGACGTAGAGGATGTAGGTCAAGCCACCGGTGAAAAGTAATACTCTATGTCCAAACAAATTGAAGAGACCCTGTGAACAAGTTCACAGCACACACAAGTGAGGACGATGCTTTATATCTAAGGCACAGAAAGTGCTTAATACAGAAGATACTAAAACAATAACAGACCTAATCCCGACTCCTATTGAATGACCCCTGTTACCGACAACAACTCATCTCTTCCCATGAACACTTGGTTGGCCTTCAATAAGCAAGCATTGATTGTAAGCATGACTTGGTTAAGTTAGTCGTAAAGCACTGAATGGACATCAGGGGTTGTCTACTATCCTTTCAATAATGGTCAACATAACTTCGTACGTTGAATGATTGACTTCGAAATCATCATACTTTGAGTGAGAAAACTATTTGATCTCAAGCGAATTTGACTCCTGTAGTAACCAAATTGATCTGTTCAGTGAGCTAAACTGAGTGATCTCCCAATGAAAGCACACTTCTACATATGTTAGTGAAAAATGCTAAAAATGTATCCTCTACCTTCGCAGCAAATCAGTTGATCAAAAAATTAGCTTATAAGCAGATCATATCAGATGTTGGAAGCTGTTCTTACCCCAGCAAGGAGGGAGCATACTGCAAATGTGACAGCCAGAGCAGTGTTGGCATTATCAGTAATCGTAGCATCCGCCTTGCCAACCGCCCCAAGTCCATTGATGGCGTTGAACATCCCGGGCAGCAAGAAGCACACGCTTCCCAATATGATGATCTGCATCATCGTCCCCGCGTACATTCTCTTCCACGGAGGTGTCGCAGCATCCTACCAGTTCAATGGTTCCAGTGCACAACATATGAAGCCAGCCATTGGCACACATTGCACCACCTTCTTAATAACAAGGGTTTAGTAATTCTGGGTTGTTTCACTCCTCATGAGACAGTGAGATTAGGTCAACTGGTTCACAAATCTCAGCTGGAGGAGCCGATGTCTACATTAGTAAATTTTTTTTTTTTTCAATAACACTTAGACAACATCATGAAGAAAATCTTCTTCATAATTCACGGGGAGGTCTCCTTATGGTCACAGTGATCTACATATACGGTAGCCCAGGCCTCTGTATGAGAACTGTGACCTCACTGCAACATATATACTTTGATAAAAACCTAGAGAGGAATGAGACCCATAGCTGTTTCAATAGTTGTTTCATCAAAGTGTGACTATTGCATATTCCAGAGTTGGATACAGGGTTCCTCACAAATCTCACAAATCTCACAAACCTAAATTAAAGCCTCGAGTATCAAGAACTGAAAGAGAAAACAACTTAAAGATGCAGGTACCAACAAGTAGTGAGTAACAAGGAGATATCCTTCACAAACCTCAGCTGCAGGAGCCGATGGCCGCTGCTGCAGATTTGACGCCATGCCGGGATATAAAATTACTGCAACAACTAGCTGAGGCCAAAACCCACACTACCTTCCTCTTTCAATTCTTCAACTCATTTTCTCAAACTGTGTACACCCCAAGACTATCGCAACACATCCGTGAGAACATGCACACAAACTCCACAAGCATTCACTCAAACCTAAAAAAACATTCGCCAACAACATGAAGAATGCGGGGTCCGTATTGAAATACTCGAAAAATCAAGTACATCACATTCAAGTGTGTATGCAATATGATCCGTCTTGCTTGCTTTTGATGATCTCTCCCTCTCTGCCATAGCTGAAAGGATCATGACAACGTGTTGCCAGTACTAGAGAGTGACAGAAAGTTTGAAGAAATTGTGTTGGTTTTTGTTGAAAGAATGTGATGGCATCGTGGTGGTGATGGTGATGGGTGCCCAAAAAGTTTCAGAAGTGAGGGACCGTTGCTTCTTCTTCTGCAGTTGGAGACTTGCTGTATGATAAAAATCCAGAAACGTGTGCTTTTGCTGGAGGATTGTTCAGTTATCAGGCTGCTTGTCCTTGGTGTGTGCACCTTGTAATTGTCACTAATTACAATTGAGAATAGTAAATATTATTAAACATAATTTATTTTTATGAAATCTTATTGGCAAATGAAAGAGGATTTCAATGCACTTTAGCATGCATTATTTGGACATTGTATGAAGAAGTTATGAATCTTCAAAGCATTTGTCTTCAAGAGTATATATCAAAAACAAACTCTATGCTCTCACAAACTCTCATGTTTTGATTGTGTACATCTTGTTTAATCAATATTTAGGTTTTTGTAACGCATTTAGGTTCAAATGTAATTGTTGCATTTGGGGGCAATGTTTGATAACGAGTGTACATACCTTAGGAGGAAAATTTCTACAATACAACAAGCATCTACGTATTCATTAGATTGTTTAGCCTAATTCCTAATTTAGCAATTTTAGAAGAACCACTATTATAGTAAAACCACCCATAACCAACCAAATAAGTAGTTGGGACATGACATGGGGTACATTAAGGCAAAGGAAAGTTTTTTGCTTGAACTGAAATTACTATGAATTTTGAAAGACATAGCTTGCCACATTATCATTGACCACAACACTCTTTAACTTGTAGAAGTTCATGGTAGGGAAGAGAATGTAGATTTAGAGCTTGTTAGGTAATATAAAGTATAACTTAAAATGAATTTAAATATAAGATCTTATTTTTTGTCCTTATCTTTGCATACTCTAGTTTTGAATGCTACACAAAAATCTTAAAGCATCAAGTGACCACACTAGTCAAATTGTTGGAGAATAGACAAAAATGACTTTTTCAACATACTTGAATGTACTTCATCCATTTCTTGTAGCTCTAAAAGTAAATCCTTGAAGATAGCCATAATCCACTAATAGAAGCCAAGACATTCAATAGCAACGAGAAATATTGCCTTTCCTTGGAAGGAATGGTGTGGAATATTCTACATCCATCAATAGTTAAGAAGACACGTATCAAGAATTGTCACAATTAGACAACTAGGTCAGTAGCATGAACTTAATTATTTAATTGTAGTGATTGTGTTGTGTACAATCAGTGGGTTGAAGTTATACATGACTAGGTCAATAGCAAAAGAAAGTTTCTCAACTTTTTTAATAAAACTTTTTTAAAATGTATTCAGTTCATAGGAAAAAAAATCCAAAAACTAAATTACCTCACCATGCTTCTAGAGAAAAAAAGGCAACCTCTTTGAAGGCTATTGAATGTTATGGTAAAGTTTAATCCATAATCCCTAAATCCTTTTTTGAATTTTTGCATATATTTTAGATTGTTGTATCTTTCATCAACTAATCATAGAAATAGACTTGTCATGAAACAATGCACATGACCAAAAGTGTTCAATGAATGACTTTG
Organism: Rhytidiadelphus loreus; assembly: GCA_947034895.1. Taxonomy (NCBI): domain Eukaryota; kingdom Viridiplantae; phylum Streptophyta; class Bryopsida; order Hypnales; family Hylocomiaceae; genus Rhytidiadelphus; species Rhytidiadelphus loreus. The sequence continues at coordinate 44,875,359 of OX344761.1, read as the reverse complement.
AAGGTTGTAAGTTGTAGAAACAAAGACATTTTCATATAGGAGTCTCAATAGGAGTTTGATAATTTTTTGTTGACTACCTTAATAATTGGCCTTGTCCTTCAAGATTTATATTCAAACATTATCTAGTTTGGATGAGTGAAAAATTATTTTGGACAACATTGCATTGAATCTCAAGGACAAAATTGCCTTGAATCACCTTGTGCTTCATCTTACTAGAATATTAATTTGAAATGTTAGGGAATTATTGATTGAAGGTTTTTGACAAAATTTAAATGTGTTATAATAAATAGTGCTTAAAAAAAATAAACCTAATGGAATGTTTAGAAAGGGTCTAGAATTACACTTAATATTGTTTGAATAAGCATCTAGACATAGTTTCTATTAGATTGTTGAGAGTCAAAAGTCGAATTTAGATTTCTTATAGCATGTACTTTTGTATTTTGTATGAATGAAACGTTAGAATTTTCAAAATGCTAAAAAGCATTGTACCCAAAATCAACCATAGTCTCTAGTATGAAAAGATTGGAGAATAGAGTCTATATATTTTAAGCAAAAGTATGTATGGTTCACTTTTAGAAATTAGTTGCAATGGGTGATTACAAGAAACACTTATTGTCTTACTAATTTTGTTGCGTTTTTACAATACTCATGTTTAGTTTTCTAAATTACTTTAAAATTAAAAAAAAAAATAATATTATTTTTTTAAATATGGCTAAGTATATACAGCTTTAAATGAAAGAATATCATAGAAAAACTCTCTAAGTAGGAGAACTAAAAAAGTGTCAAATCTCAAGAACATAGATATTTTGATGTTTTAACTAGTAAAAAGTAGGAATAAATAAATAAATAAATAAATAAAATAAAAATTGGCCATTTGTAACAATTCTATCAAGTTCCCGGGGGGAACACTCACGGGTTTTAGAAAACTACGTGAGTTAAAAGATAGGGTTCATTTAATTCAAAGGGGGGAAATTTTATATAATTTGTAGAACTACTATAGGGTTCATGAAATGCTTCACACTCTAATATATATAAATTAGGGTATGTAAAAACATCATATATTAGAAATTTTTATTAATAAGTTAGCCTTGACAAATAGAAGCTGTGCAAATTTTTCATAGTATGATGAGTATAGATGTGGACAAATAATTTTATATAGATGACAAAATGGACATATTCAAGAAAATCTACAATGAAGAGTGGTTGACTAAAATTGTGCCATGGTACTTATAGTGTATATACCAAAAAAAAAAATGTAATTGTAAGACATCAACTAAAAGTGGAAAAATTGTCACATTGTATGAATAGGGAGGTTTACCTTAGTGGATTCAACAAATTGAAAATTGTACAATATGATAAGAATTTATAGTCCATTTAACTCTAATCTTTGAAGCCATATGTGTTGATCACACTCGTATTGAATGAGATTTTCATGGAATAGTTTCATTAGGAATTCTAAAGTATTCAATGTTATTAACCTCTAAAGACTAGAGGGTGTTTTGGAAGAGGAAAAATTCAAATTTGCCAATTTTTGATGCATTGTCTAAAATAAAAAATTATTTAAAAAAATTTCAATTGTATAAAAGTGTATTATATAATTATGGAAATGTGTAGAAACAATTTTAGCCCATTTGACCATGTGGATTAAAAAATTATAATATTTGAAGTGAGAAAAAAATCTTTATTCACATTCTTGCAAACTAGGATCAACAAACTTCAAGCCCTCTTAGAGTAAAATTTTTGGTCTACTCAAAAATGAGGATTTTGACTATTCATAAATATATGATGTTAAGTTCACTCATAAAAAATCTGAATCAACTTGCAATGCAAATAAGTTAAGTGCATTGGCAATACACTAGTCTTTTTTTGATGATTTCTTGTGTAATAAGATATTTTCTTATTTGAAATCCAAATGGTTAAAAATTAGAGACAAACATTTAGAATATTTGGAAAAAATTTCAAGAACTTTAACTTCACATATTGTAAGATAATAGGGCTTGAGGTTAGAAGAAAAGTTTTTTTTCTTGAAGCCACCCTAATATAGCTAATAAAATTTGACTCCTCTGAGAATGTGATTTGAGAACTAAATAGTTTTTGATAATTGTATGCCATATTTTATTAGTATCAAAAATGCCAAATTTCAATAGTTGATGAGAGTTTTTGCAAAAGACGCCTCAAAGATGCCCAATTTGCAAGGACTGCCAAAAAAATTTAGGACGGAAAAAAATTATATTTCCACTAAGAAGATACATGTTCACATCTTGTGTCGAAATTTTATGAACATTTGACCAAAATTGACTTCATAGGGACCTACCGAGAGTTTCAATTGTTCATTCAATGGACAATTGGCCTTTAGGGGTTAAAAATTGCTACTTGAATTCAATTGATTATTGTTGGTTTCACAATGTATACCCCATACATAGATGCATTAGATGGAAGAGAAAATTTGTGAAGAAAGGTGGGTGGAAGAAAATTGAACACTTAAAATTTATATGTAAAATAGCCCCATTTAAAAACTTGCATGAATGAATTTATAAAAACTATAGGATATTAAAAATATGCCCTTTTTAGCATTTTATGTAAAAATATGGTCATCTTAAATGCAATAATTAAAGTAAATAGCCCCACATCAAATACCCTCTTAACTCAGGTGTATACCTTAAATTACAAGGAGTGATCCCTCCGAGATCAAGTTGGTCATTCATCAAAAGAACGACTAAAATAACACTTTATATGTTTCAAAATGCAAGCAAAAAAAAGATAACTTTGTGAACTTCTACACAATGTATAATAAACTATTTTAGAATTCCTTCAAGCAATAGCTACAGATCTACTAGAAGACAATCTCCTCCAAATTTCACCTCCAAATTTGTTTCTTTAGGTACTAAATAGTACTACACACACACACACACCAAATTGGAATGCTTGATATAGAATTGGGGGTTATTTTTGGACAATAAAATATTTTTGAAAATTGCAAAAAAAATTAGGCAAGGTGTATAATAGTCATGAGTACCTTAACTATAAATCTTAAGTCATTTTAATTCTGAATACAAAAGTTATGGCCAAAAATAAATCAACACACTACATGTGACGCAAAGTAGTATATGTGTTTCTTGCAATGACATCAATTAGAAACTATAACCTTATCACACATTTTAAACTATTTGACATTTAGTACAATTGTTGTCCAAGCAAATTAATCTCTAAGGTAAGTAATAACTATACACTACACACATTTTCTGATTTTCATTATGTTCACCTTGAGTTTATTATATTGTAAGAATTTTATCAAAAATTTAAAAGCAAATAGCAAAGTTGAGGTTTTAAAAAAATTTAGTTTCTTTCCTATATTTAAACTTTGCATATGAATGCAGTAAGAAGTCTAGCTAGAGTTTTGACTCTTTCACCCATGTAATGGATTGCAACATTTTGCAAGCTAAACAAAGAATATTATTCTACATCTGCAACAATAGATTACTTGACAATCTTATGAGAAGTAGACTAATATGGTTATACAAAAGCCTACAAATATGATAGCCAAACACACAAAGAACATCAAAATTTCCAAGTGTTTCCATATCATTCGATATTGGTGAGTTTCTCCCTGTACTGCTCCATGTGTTGCGATTCTTTCATTTTCTTGCCTCAAATTAGTCTACATCACATAATTAAAATGTTCAAAATTAGTTATCAAATTAAAAATATAAGAAAAATTCTAAGATATTATCTTGTTAAAATGGATATTTAAATTGAGAACAATAGAAAGATAAGAAAGTGTAGTGCATTACAATATTTTCTAAAATGACATAGTGACTACAACATCCTATACACTTGCCATCTTGGGATTGACTTATTTGTTAAAATTTTCTATATGATGATCTTCTTGAATATCTTGCTTACTTGACATATTATCATTGACTTTCTTACTTTGACATTTTCCTAAAATAACTTTTTCAAATTTTCTACATTCTTACCACCCTATTGATGAGTATCACACACTTGTTACACATTCAATCTATATCATCTTCATAATATTTAGAAAAGTAAGACTAAAAAAGGTTTGAAAATACATACAAAGTTTATCAATTCTCGCTCAAAAAATTGCCTCCAATGATCATTTAGCAATTGTCGAATGTAAGGAGATAAATGTTTCCTGTAAAATTAAGATAAAACAAAATGATTGCATTTGATTAAATTCAAATTAATACTTTGATTATCTATACTTAAAATAATCCAAAAATTCAAAAGGATTTTAAAAATTTGCAATGTTCAATTATTTCAGAAGTTTAGAATTGTTTAACCTTTGGCTTAATATTTTTTTAAATTTAAAATGATCAAATACTTACTTGCAAATTTCACACTTTTTATAGCCTCGTAAGCCATCAAAACTAGAAATAGATAGGAGTCTTCGTTGGCAGAACCATTTGATTAAACATTTTTGATGAGCTGTTGCAAGACCATGGAGACAACCACATCCAAGTGGCAAAATAGGGTTTGAATCTTCCGATTCGGTTTCCAAGCAAATCCTGTATTGAGCCATTGATCATGAAAAAATGTGAAGAAAACTTTATTTTTAAAATAGACATTTAAATACAATTGATATAATTCTTTTATAAACTACCACTATATATGTTTCAAAACTAAAATTTTATGCCAATTAAGTTTTTAAAACATTGTATTTTAATGATCAAATAATGTATTATGGAGTATTTTTTTATTAATGAAAGTAATTATGTACAAATGTTGAATCTTACATTTTAAATTTTAATATAATTTTTTTTAAATGTAAAATAATGAGAGTAAATTGATGAATTTTACCTACAAATTGGAATCTCATCACTTTCAATGTTGTCTACCACCTTTGATGTAGAATTGTTAGTGTTTGGAATTTCTTCAATAGAATCAACAATTATTTGAATACCATTAGTTGTTGTCATTGAAGGATTCTTTAATGTACCTGTGCGAACATTAAATTCCTTTTTTAAAATCTATATACATGAAAGTGATGACAAAGTCAATAATATAAATTATAAAAACTAAATAAAAATACAATTAAAAGGTTTAAAAGTTTGAAATTTAAAAGTACCAAAACTTTTAAGAATGATAAATCTATTCAATTATAAAAAAACTAAAGTTGTTTTTTGAGTTTTTGTTATTTGGATTTATTTAGAAATTATTCTTCAATCAAGTTGTATATCTCTCTATATATTTTTGAGACTTAATATCTATATTTGTTCATTAGTTGGAATTTATTTATACCCTATAATAAAGTAAAAGAACAAAAGTTATAATCATAATAATGCTCTCTATTTTTACTTTTTGGAATTTTCTTTTACTTTTATATTTTGTATCCTATGCATGGATCAAAGTATTTGTATTTACTTTATTTTGTTTACCTCTTCTGTCTTATATACATCCTTTCAACAACTTCCAAACTATTGACTAATAGTGGTCCCACGAGTTTTGGATAGAATAGATTTTATTTTAAATATTTTACTTTCAAAAATAAAAAAACAAATCATTACTTTAATACCATTCTTTCTTTTATTGAATTTCAAAGTAGGAGACCTTTACTTCCTATTGATTGATGATCCTATACTTCACTTTAGTATAACACACTTTGAAAGGTACACTTTGAGAGGTTTATTCTTCACATTCATTGTATGTTTGGCTTTTTATCAATACAAAGTGTCCTCTCCTTTAGTCCAAAGCCAATAAATTAATTTCTTTTTATAGTTTGCTCAACTTAGAAATGTAGAAAATTACATTAACTTTCAACAATTAACAAATGTTTGTAATTTTGACTTTGAAACACCAAGCCTATGAAGATTGTCAACCTTGCAATTGCTTGTTGGCCCAAGCAAATATATGCATTCCATTATTCTACACAAATACTTTTTGTTCTTCAAATCCTTACAAGCTTAAACCTCCAATCAAAAGTTACAAACAAAGTTCAAGAAGAAGGTACAATAGTAGAACTCCCTACCTATCTTTGAACTTTGTCTATAACTATCAATCAAAGGTTTAACCCTTGAAGGACCTAAAAGCCTTTTGTGGCTATATAGTATATTATGAATTTTGTAGCATTTGTTTAGAAGAACATTGACCAAACACTTTTTAGTACAAAGTAAATTAATGATCATGCTAGTACGTAAATAAAAATGTATCACAATTCATATAATAAACCACAATTCAAGAGTTATAAGGCTAAATACGGGCTGTATATAGGGACCCCAAGGACCTTTCAAGTGTTAAAATCACAAAAAAAAAATTTGGAGTTGAATTTAACTAAAATTCCCTCATCTTCTTAGTTAAGCAAATTTTGAATTTTCTTGATGTAAATGAGGTTTGAAATCCAAACACAACTAAGTTTAAACTATGCCACATCCTTTGAGGATTGATTAAGTTAAGAACTGCTGTGCTACATTACACCGCGGGGATACTTATAAATCAGGACAGTTTCAGAGTATCCTACCTTACACAAGGTCTGCTACAAGTCATCAACCTCAAGGTTTCAGACACCCCGTACACCGGCAACTGATCTTCAAAGTTTGGTAGAAGGATAAAAGTAAGAGTACAGGAACACTCCATGCGTATACAGGAGCAGTTGCCAGTGCTGAAAATCCATACGCCCTTCCAATCATCAAACACAACTGCATCAAACAAGAGGAGATTCTTCAATACATCACAAAAAAGGAATAATCTTGCTTGTTTCAGTTGTTAGCAAAGTATGTAGAGGATACTATTCGCTTTGCGTTAAACATGTTAACATAACAGACCTTTAGCATTTTAAAAGCATTTTAAACTTTGAGAAATCAAAGCTATGTAGAGATACAAGAGGCCACTCTGTTGCGATCAAATTTTTATCACTACATGCATAAATTTCTTTTGCAATCATTCAAACTGGGAGGTTGTAGACCACTATTAAAAGGATGGTAGACAATTCCATTTCCTTTCAAAACTTAGTGGCCATAGACATTATCAGCCAAGACATGCTTTCGCCCAAATTGCTAATTGAAATCCAACCAAGTATTTTAATAGGGATGAGGTGCAGTTGGGAAAAGGGCGAAAAGATCAGGTTCCTACCAATTTTAATATGTTCTAGCTTCAAGAGCAATATGAAAATGAGCCTCGACACCAAAAGCAAATGAACACAAATGTTGCTTACCTTGCCAAGAATAAATACAATTACCACGCAACCTCCGAACAGGGCTATCCGAGTCTTCCCATTGAAGAGGTTGCGGTGAAGGTCACTGCTGCCTTCTTTCGTATTCAACATCAGAGAAGCTGTTTCGTCGATTTGCTCGTCTGCTGGAATCATCACTACGGACTGATTGGCCTCTGTATCTTCTTGAGAATCACCATTTCTTTTACTTGTCTTCAGACATTTCCCCAGAATTTTCCGGTCTATTTCAAAAGCTGTCCTTTCAGCTGAAAGAACGGATACCACCAGAATTAAAGGTATCAACACCCCACACAAGTAACTCACCACAATGAGCGCGTTGTCTGGTATCCCCAAGCCTGAAACTTCGTGAACAGAAGCCTCATTTGATGGTTTGACAGTCCAACCATACAGCGACATGCTGCCAAAGGGGTAATCATCTGCAAGTACGTGACCCGAAAACCACGGAAAGAGGATCAAATATGCAACATAGGACACTATTAGAGACCAGACGAAGCGGTTCCGGGAGCACAATTCTACCAAGCCCCCAAACGGCCGCTTCACAACTTTACAGAAAGTCCAAGGAGGCCTGAAAACAGAGGTCATCCATTGCTCGTACTTCCCATTCTTCTCCAGCCACGAACAAAACAGCAGGGAAGCCACCAGAAGCGAGATCAGTAAACTTATAGTGCTCCAAAGGCCGATAGGAACCACCTTTTCCCACTTGATTCCCATTAATAGAAAAGCCAAGAACGCTAAGTGAAAATCGCTCGGCTCACCACTCGCAGATATGAGCCTCATTTCGCTATACGACATGTTGCCGTTTGAACTTTTGACAGCAATTTGAATAGCACACTTGTTGTGTACGTACCGCTCCCAGTCCCAATCAACAGTGTAGTAGTGTGCCCCCCCTTTAGAGGCGTTTCCAGAAGTTTCTTTCATAAGAGTCGAATTCACCTTCTTCGGTGAATGTGAGCTCATGTCATAGATGATTGCAACAACCCAAGCTGGGGAGGTTTCGGAGAAAACTAGAGCTCGAATGGAATTTGAGTCTTCGGCACCTTTTGGAGAATGTTGGAGCATGTATCTTGATTCGAGAGGATATGTTTGTAGAATGACTGTTGGCATAGTGAAGTCCCCCACGGCGGGGTCTTCGGGGGGTATCAACTCAACATCCACAAACGAAGTATGCCCCTGGTCAATGGCCATGACTCGCATCATCCGGCTTATACGCCAATCGCCCATCTCCCACTCCCAAAAATCCCCAAAGTGTTCCCTGCGTGCCAAGTAGCGTGTAAAGTAAGCAAGAAATGCTTCAACAACAACAGACAGGTACATCGGGTACATCAGGTACGAGTGGCACACATTGCACAACTAAATTTATCCTTCAAATCTCATCTTGTGATTCTACTTTCTAACCTAGAATAAAATTTGTACTGCAAGTGTAATTGCACCCTTACGAACTTCAATTTTCAATCAAATCAAGCATTAGAGGTGCACTCACAAGTAGGAAGGTGGAGATAGAATGACACCCAAGAATGACACCAAATGGGTGAATGACACTTAGGGTGCATTGAACTCAAGAGAACAACACCAAAAGTGTCATTGAAAGCTTTGGCGTCATCCTTGGGGAGTCATTTGACCCCACCTTTCTAATTCTGACAACAGGAGATATGGAGATTAGAAGGTGAGGAATTTTCCAAATTATTAAAAGTTTTCCAGGAACAAAGCGAAACCTATCCCAGTAGATTAGTTGCAACCTTGCAAACCCAGGGTCGACTCAAATTCTAGATGTTCTCAAAGGCTTTCCCCAGATGAAACACCATACTCACAGAGTGCTAATTTGCTAAACACAGCAGGAGCAAACGAAATCCACATGAAATAATCAACTTACTTGTGATGCTTGTATAGCTGACGACCAAAGGTCGTGTGCAGATGCCCGCACACATACGCAGTAACATTATTGCTTGCCATCACATCTTCCACGCGTTTCCCTGTCTCCGAAGATGTGGTAAATGACATGGGGAAGTGCCCATACACAATCTTCGTCACAGGAGTGACGTCATTGTCCCAGTTCCTCAGTTCCTGATCCAATTGGACAAGGATCTCGTCTGTTGGATGGCCAAACACATTGGAAGGACCGCGTAATCCCACTTGCATGGAGTCGTCAAATCCTACAAATAAATGCTTGCGACCATCGTCACCCTAAAATCAAGAAGCACAACGTGTAAATGAAGGGGTCCAAAATGTAAGAATTTGTAATTTCAAATCTTAGAAGGCTCACCTTATTTTTCTTTTAACAATTCAGATTCCGCACCAATAAATATGTCATAATTTCCATTGGATAACACGTGAATTTATATTAAAAAAAATATTTTTCGATGCTGGGTTATTCAGGAGTGCCAAACTGCTAGTGCAATAATCAAATATTCAAAACATTGGACACTCCATGGAGTTGTCACATCGTCTAATTTCCTCAAAGGTTGCATGTCACCGTAAATAAAAGGGTTAAAACTGAAAGTGATGAGCCAAAAATGAGCAAAATCATTCTTCTTTCCTCCTACGAATGGATTTGAATTTGACTTCTTTTGAAAGCAAAAAAGATGAAAATTCTTGAAACTATTCATTGTGCCAAATCTTGCTATTAAATTAGTCCGAGTAACAAAATTAGTCCGGTGCCTGCCGAGGTGCTGAAATAGGAAACTCTCTATGGAAATCCACAAAAGTGGAGACAATTGTAAACTAAAGCTATAATGAGGGGTGTAGGTTGTGGGACACATACCTGGACGGTCACAGTTTGAACAAGGCTGCTGCGATTCATGGCAGCGCTGATGCTATACTTTGAATGGTAATCCAGTGAACTTCGAAGAGGAACTCCATACTTGTCATGATTTCCCCTCAAATCGAAGAAATTCTGGAGGGGGATTCCACTACTCTCTGCAATCTGCAGAAAGGATTCTCGATATTCAATCCATTCCACCTCCTCCTGTTGCGTCGTTCTCATGTCCTTGCTTTTGGCATCTACTTCCCAGACATGGATTCAATAATACCAAATTAGATTATAATGCAATAATACATGCCGACTGGATCATAATGCAACAAAAGAAGATTAGATTATAAGGCATGCGCTCCTATAATCGGCATAGTTCCTATTATTAAATACAAATTATTAAAAAAAAAATCTTACTGGCAAGTGGAAGAGGAATACAAATAGTTGCCCCGAAATTTGGACACAGTAAGAATTAAGGTATGAATTTCCAAAGTATTGTCTCCAGGTGTACCAAAAAACAACAGTAGGCTCTTATAGACTTCCGTGTTTTGATTGTGTAATCAATCTCTAGGTTTCTGTGACGCTTTTTGGTCCAAATGAAGGTATCGCATTTGGGGCAGTGTTGGTTATGGGTGTACATATATTAATGCAATAAGACAAGCAGATTGGATGGCAATGCTGTAAGATATTAATGGAAAAAAAACATCATATTATAATGCATGAATTGTGGTAGAAATTGCACCTGTGAGATCGCCTGTGACCAAAACAATGGCAGGTTGGATAAACTTTAGGGTTTGGCTCAAAGCTTTTCGCAGAGCTAACCCTCGAGCTGGAGTCCATTTGCTGAGATGAATGTCGGACATCTGCACTACCCACACGACTCCCGGTGGAGCCCCTTCCATTGGCACCGGCACTTCGTTCCCAAAACTTGAAGCGCCATCCGCGACGAAGATGAGTGAACTTAACAATACTGCGAGAACTAACTTCATGTCACCGATTTCAACAGGAGAAACCCTAATACTCGAAGGCGATTTCCTTTTCTAACTAAAGATGTCCAATTCTCGGCCTCGAAATTTTACTCCAACACAGAATTCCAACCCTAGAATACAACGCAAAATCCGGGTATAAGAGCGTTACATAAAGAAGCAATTATATCACTTTATGGCAACTGTAGCAATTTTGAACTTCTATGGACAAATGCAAACTCAATACTGAAACCTACCCAAAGAAAACAATCCCGTACAGTAGTAGTTCTTGTGTATTTTTCCGACGTATTCATCACGCACTATTAAATAATTCAAATTCGGGCGCCTTCGAATATTAGGGTTCCTGCTGTATGAAACACAATTTTAGTAATTTTCATCGAATTTTCACTCAATCCCTTAGATATTGAGAATTGAAATTTCCGCTGAAATTTGAGTTCAAAATATCAAACTTGCAAATATTGGATTCCAAATTTCGAGGCACTATTGGGTATCACCTCTGATTGCCAGGATTTCTCGGGATATTTCTAGGCAGTGTTCCAATTGAACCGACGTCAACAGAAGGAATACCAATTCTCAACCCCTAACACAACATCGATTCTCTCCTAAACAAGAATTGTCCACCAACTGCTACGCAAACATCGAATCTTCATCAGAGAACTAAAACGCAAATTGAAACCAGACAAAGAACCTCGAAAGTTGCAGAAATCGAAGATGCTAATTAAATTCCTGCATAACAATTCAACATGAACAAACGTGCGATAGGGGATTCAGGGTTTACGTATCAGGGTAATAACGACCCTCCAGTGAGAGCAGAGGTATATCCTCTCCTGGGAATAGGTGACAGAAAATGACGTCAGAAAGACGTACTTTTACTATGGGTTTACTCTATTTTTATTGTAGGTCAGCTGCAGATTCAGCAACCTTCATAAACACCTTGTGCACATGCCTTTCCAGTGGAAATGGTTTATGTACAAGGTCGCTACCGCTAACTCATTTCCATCTAGACAGCACGCTTCTGAGCTCATGGTGTAACTAAAAAACTAAATTGCCAGCCGATTATCTCTCCGCATACTGTATACGGGATCCTATTCTCTGTTGACATCTACAAAAAAATCTAAAAGGATCATTCCAAATTCGAAATTATACAGTGAAAAGCTGACCCTAAAGTAGCCATCTAGAATATTTTGACTGGAGTCTTTAATCAGTAGACTTCGAAATAGCAGATTCGTGAACATAAAAGAACATATACGCCTCCCTCACGTTCGCGAACACTGATTCTTCTGCAACCTGTAAAAAAGCAACGGACAAGTCATTACAAGTACACTTTCATTGGAACGCACACCTCTCTATTATCACATTCTCTAATGTCACCCTTGGCCCTCTCACCTAACCCAGTCCATAGTCTCCATATCGCTCTATTATTAGTAGAGAATGTGATACGAAGGTGGTCTAAAACCTTCCAATACTTGTAATCACATTTGTTTATCCAAATTTCTTATTATCACAATCGTATTCAACGTATGACATATCAATGCATGATAGTGAGAATACAGAATGAGTTTGAATTTCACCCCGAGGGTGCTTCTTTAATGTTCCAGGCCTCGAAGCAATATTCAGAAATAGAACTTGGTAGAGAATGGATCAAGGAACTTACATCAGTAACAAGTGAATCATCACATCTGAGCCATCTGTTGGCCTCAGGGTCCAGAATATCCGTGAGAAAATGGCCACCAAAAGCGTTGTGTCCCAAGTGATTCACAACTCCATGTAACCTGTAGCTCGTGCTCAAAGCAGAAGGCAACATTGAAGCCATCCCAGAGTCCACGTTCCCGACGCTGCTCGTACATGACCCATTCTGGGTAGTACATGTAGAATCCTTTCTTTCCGAATTTTCCACATTGCCACTTGCCGGACTCCAAAACAATTGCTTGTCTTGTGCACACCATGGTCCTGAAAGTAGGCAAAACATGACGACTTAAGTTTTGGTGAAAATGAAAAGTGGTTGATTGAAGCTAATAGAAGAAGTTGATCCCTAGTAGTTAATTCATGCGTCAAAGATACACTTTAGCAAGATTCTGAGTTTGTGCCATCAAGGTACTATATGCCACATACCACTTCAGTGATCATGGAAAACCTAATATACAGTTATTAATGAATACAGGGAACTAAGAGTTTTGGGGACCAGAAGATTCCCTGGTGAAGAGGGAGCATAAGGTTGTCAAGAGGTCAAATACGAAAAAGAGGAATAAAAGCGCTGGGGGGAGGGGAGGAGCTGTACCAATATCAAGGCGTGAGGTGAATTTAACAGGTGCTGATACTTTAGTGCACGGGATGTCACGGTCCATATGTAACCGCTTCAATTGAAGCACCAACACATGTGGTAGTTTCAGAATCTGGGCCTTTGCCTTTGTATCTTCCACCCCGCACTTTTCACATTTCCGAGACATTGTGGTCTCCTGCGATTGACATAATTACACAGGTGAGACGCTGTTTTGCTAGAGACAAGTGCATAAGAATGATCAGTAGTTTTCACTGTGCAAGTAAATGAGTTTTGAAGGCAAGGACACACCTGAAAATAGTGGTTCAATAGTGACTCCAGGCTGCAGTTCTGGGATTCATCAGTTCTGCAATCATCACATTCACAATCAGTAGTGCATAACAATTTTGCTCCCAAAAAATTATATGAACAGTACTTGAAGAAGTTAGCCCACATTTCGAATCATTCTGAGCTAGCCCCTTACACAAAACATGCTCAAAATGTTTACAAAACCTAGCAACATCCTTGTGAAAAGATTCGCATGACAAAACATGAGTATAGACGAACGAATTAGTACCTCTCGTCTTCAGGCAAAGCTAGGCAGAAGTCACGGTATGTTTCCTCCACAGATGATACACTCCCACATCCAGCGCAAGTCAAGCTATTCCTAACTGAACAGCTGCGTCATCCGGTGAGGAACATGTTAAGAGTCAGTCACCGATGAATTGCAGTGAGCACGGCAAAGAAGCTCTTGCTGAAAGCAGAATTCCTACATGGAGTCACTTAATAATGTAATTAAACAATTCACAGGACACAACCAACCTGAAATTCTGAGTCGTTGGACACACAATTTCTAACTTGGGCCGATCGGTTTCAATGCTGTGCTTCTTCTTTAGTTCAGATGATACACCTTCTTGAACTTGATCAATTAAGCTGCAGAAAAACTCATGTGCGTCCTGAGAATTTACAGATGTTAGATTGAGAATTCATGATTCGTAAACCTGTCCTGTACAGAACACTTTCCAGACTCCACGGTACTGAAGTAAACGGGAGTTGGATATTTGTACATAATCAGTAATGATTCACAGCATGCCAATTGAAGTTGGAACTACAAAATACCTGCTGTACGCACCCCCAGAAGCTCGACTGATGCTTTGCAAACGCATGCTTGAGTACAGTAGGATTCACGGTTTCATATCTTTCAGCTCGTTTCAAGTCCCGAAACACTGTCAGCAGAGCAGCGTGTACACTTTCAATATCTGGGAAAGGAAGTGATTCAGAGCCCTGCAAAAAGTAGTGGAGGTTAGAAAGAATGCAACAAGTCCAGGGCCACGTCCTCAGCTAACCACAACCCTAAAAAGAAAGTAACCGATTATGAAAAGCTACAAAGAACTCAAAATTGAAGAGGGAACAACAAGTGAGTGGCTTCGTGAGATTCACCTCCAAGGCATTTTGATTTTGGTTCACGAGTGGGCCGAAAAAGCGTTCCATGCCGTTCACGAAACTAGGCAAATTGCACAGAATCTGAACGATAACATTCATATAGCAAGTATTTCCAAGGTTCATCAGCCTGCAATACCAGAAAAGTACAACACTGAGTTCGTAGAATGATTTCAAACCTAAGCAGATGGAAACCAGTAACATGACATTCGGGTAAAAAACATTGGAGTATTGGTGGTTTACACTTTCCGCTAGACTCACCCATGTAACCTCCTTGCAATCTTCGGAATAAAAGAAGAAAAGGATTGCGTTTCAACTTCAAGCTCTTGAGTATCTAAATCCTTCAAATTCGCAAAAATGTTCTCTTCCTCCGCATTATTCCTAGCGGAGACGGTATTCGGTTCTCTGCAATGGACAATCACCACAATTAGAACTTGCATGAAAGAGACAGAATTTTACTCAGTAACCTAAATGACTCAAAGCGGCCGCTCCCATAACTATAGGAGTCCAAATAAATCACTTACGAAGCATCAAGGAAGGTAACAGAAGTACCGACTAAAAGAAGAATCACAACCCACATTATTCAACCATAGCAATACGCTTTGAATAGTCCTGAAAAAACTATTACCTGATCTCCTTCGCTGGTGACAACAAAGGTTCCCCTCGGATAGGCTGCAAACTCTGTAACTCCACAGCTAGCTCTACAACGGGCAAAGAAGCAACTTCTGGTACGCCGATCTCCTCAGTTCTCAAAGTGGGTTCAAAATCTGGTGACGGTGGTGGTGACACTGCATTGAGCTCTTTCCGCCGTGAATTCTTTAGAGGAGGTGTCAGTGGAGTTGTTGAAGTCTTTTGCTGTTGAGTGGTTTCAGACTTTTGCCGTGGAGTTGTTTCAGTCTTCTGATTTGGAGCGGCATCAGTTTTGGCCCGTTTCCTATATACCGCAGTTCCATCTCTAGGCGAGGACTTGGCAGGGCTAGCAGCACCAGGCCAGTCCACTGTAAAGTCGTTCTCCTGCTTCTTTGGGGTAGTGGAGCCTGTCAAAGCAGTTAAAGGCGCCCTGGTGTCTTCCTGATCAAGAGGCCTCTTTCGAATGTCGGAGATCGAAATCTTGTTTCTCTTTAACTCCACCGGAACCACAGCAGAACGAGCTCCTTCTACGTTTCTCTTCACACTTCCTGAATTCTTCACAGGTTGAGGGATTTTCACAGCTGCATACACAAAAGGAAGTCACATTAGAAACCAAGGTTAGACCGACTCTAAGCACAGGCACATACACCCACACCTCATGTATTGTATCACCTGGTTGCCAACTTTTAACTATGATGCAGTTCACATGTACGACATGTAAATGATAATGAGGCAAGTGTGCTGGATGTTCTAGAAGGTCATTTTAGAGAAAGTCATAACAAAAAGGTTTGAGTGAGTAGCATTCGAGGCTATTATGGTACACAGCAGAAATTAATCCTTGGTATCGAAATTAATCCGATACCCCGAAGAATTGACTTGCTAATAAGGGATTCCTCGCCACTGCCCAAACAAGTATGTCATTATTAACACAGTGCAACTGCTGCGAGATTTAGGAGCAAACCATTGTCTCAGTGGCATACCTGGCGAGCTTTCCTGAGCGGCTTTCCGCATCTGTAGGTTAGCCAGGACCATCTGCCGACCTCGCCCTGTCAGCCAATTACAAGGGAAGCGCATGAGAATTAATGAAAATGCGTTGTATCAAAAAGAATAAACAGAAATTATCCCGATGAGGGTTAGATTACGAAGTCCAGACCACGATGCTTACCACTGGGGTTGCTCTTGTGGTTGAGAACCTCTTGGATTGATCTCTCGACCTTGGGGCGCTGCTGCTTGGGAGTGGCTTTCTCTCTTCCAGGGGTAACTGCACCTCCACAAATCTATACATTAGCGAAACCTCTATGAAGGGAAGTTCTAAAAAAAAAACGTGATCCTTACAAGCGTACAAAGGATACGAAAATCAACCAAAAATATTAGGTTTGTGCACATAATCAGGAATGGTAGCAATGGAAACTACAGAAGCCATTTTAAGCAATTCTGAACCATATTCATCACAATTAAGAAAAAACAGAGAGCAATCAAATTTAAGCATTGTAATCGCATCTACACCGGCCACACCGGTGTGCTGCACCAAAAACACCACTCCAAAATCCAGAACTCTGATACATTCTCTTCATCGAGCACACACAGAAACTCAAATAAGCAGAAATCGACCAACAATAAACACGAAGAAAAAAAACACGAATTTGCAGCTGAAGTTGAACAGGAAAGAAGCGTCAAGAAGCTCCCTGTTACGTAGACCTCAAACATCCGCAAATCACTCAAAGCCTCAAACAAAAACCACGTAAACCTCAAACAACAACACTGAGCACACTCACTCGGAGTGTTGGGATCCTGGTTCTGCCTCCCGGAGGCTACCGTCCGCCGCTGCCCCATATTGAGAACGGAGGTCATCGTTCCCGAGCCTCAAACCCGAAGGCTTAAACCTCAAAAGCCTTTACAATTCCGACGAGCTCCACCAAATTGTTACGTCACTTCGAAGTCCGTCAACTTCCCGAGCACCATTCCCAACAGCAATTGCACAACTCTTTGACCTCCGAACTTTGCTGCGAAAGAGTAAAAGAATGAAGCGCCTACACTGCGGGAGAAAAAAAAAAGATTAAAAAAATGAAGAATTCGGCGCAACAAAGAGCGACGATCGGAGGGGAGTTGCAAATGAGCTGCAACGGTGACACGAGGGGAGATGTTTTGGTTGGTGTATTGTGGAGGGGTGTGGGTTCCCGCCTTTCGTAGCCGGTGAGCCGGTTGAGAACCTGAGGGTGTTGGAGGGGTATTGGTAGAGGGTATGGTATTTTGGGAGCAACGGACTGTTTGCGACCGGGGATAGACGGTTTCAGATGGCGGGTGTGTTCCGGGTATGGATCGGTTTGCCGGATGGAGGTTTGAAACCGGCGTTCCCGCCATGCCTGAGGCTCGCGGATGAGTTCGCGCGTTCAAGAGAGGGGGATGAGGTGGCAATAATGGAGGGAAGCACTGGGGGGACCGTCTGCAAAGCCTGGGATGGTGTAAGAAGTACCTTACCTTCAGCAATTATGTTTTTGCAGTTTTTGTAATTTCGCATTATAAAAATATTAGCTACCGACATTAGCTGATATTGAATAATAATGGTAACGTTAGCTAAAAGTGTTTTCATAAACTACAAACATGTGTAGTAAACAATGTGCAAAGTACACCCATGCGCTAGTCAACATTACCCGCACAATGCAACCTCTACATTTGGACGAAAATAGTCCCAAAAGAATTATATTTTGATAATACAAGATTTACACAATCAAGGTAGGAGAGTCTAGAAAAGTCTAATGTTGATTTTTGCTACAAGTAGAGACAATCCCATGAAAATTCATAACTTATTTGTATGGTGTCCAAATAATGCATTGGAATTCTCTTCTAGTTGCCGACAAGGTTCAATAAAATAAAACAATGTCTAGTAATAGTAATAACGATCAATTGTAATCAATGATAATTATAAGTGTGTAGACTTTAATTATTCATGTCAATTACAAGAGAGAGGGGAAAAAACTTGGATCACTTGAAGTAATTGGCGTATTTAGAGAATTTATTCACGTGAAGGTTTTATGATTGACTTCAAAAAAGTTGAACCATTACAACACTAAATAGCCCCTACAATTTGGAGAAGGTCAGCCTACTAGTAGGAGCCCCTATTTTTTTGGATGTTAGCAACAAACACGCATGTTTTTCAAAACAAGAGCACAAAGATGGGATTGCAACCATGGGAGGCAAAATTGAGGTAGATGTTCTAAAAAACGTTGGAATTTCATTGGCTAAACAAGTCGATGTCTTGTATGGCAGTGATGTTTCATAAGACATAAAAAAAACATAGATGTGTTGCATACAATGTCTGAAAAAATATAGAAATGCTACGTTGGCAAGGATTTTTTGTTAACTCCAAGTAAATCAATGAAAGTTACTAGGGACTGAGGTAAAACCCTGACCAAATGTAAAAACATAGGGGAAGGGCAACCATGTAATATGTTTTAAAAATTAAAATAAAATTTAAAATAAAATTTAAAAATAGTGCATGATGTAGAATTTGAGTAACATAAGGATGAAGTGGCATGCCATGTCAGCACACTTTGACACCATTTGAAAATTTGAATAGTGTTTTTTAGACATCTCTTGTGATGTTAATGAAGACATCAACTAAAATGTCCAAATGTTTTTTGCAATGTCAATTGAGACATCAACTTAGACATCTAGGTCTTTTTTCTAATGTCAACTCCGACAACTTTGTATAATTTAGAAAATTTCTATATCCAATATGGTTTGTCTTGTTGAACATTGTGTAATTTGCAAAATCCCATCACAGCTTGTTGACTAGACATGCTACGTTGGAAAATTAATGACACCATTTGAAAATTTGAATAGTGTTTTTTAGACATCTCTTGTGATGTTAATGAAGACATCAACTAAAATGTCCAACTGTTTTTTGCAATGTCAATTGAGACATCAACTTAGACATCTAGGTCTTTTTTCTAATGTCAACTCCGACAACTTTGTATAATTTAGAAAATTTCTATATCCAATATGGTTTGTCTTGTTGAACATTGTGTAATTTGCAAAATCCCATCACAGCTTGTTGACTAGACATGCTACGTTGGAAAATTAAAAATGCCATGGCTTCTTTTAATTTATGCTACATCAACATCCACATCATTAACGGTTTGTGTTTGAAAAAATTCATGTGGCAGTCCATGTCTATGTGGCACTAATGTGGCTGTCACTTCTCTTCAATTTTTTAAACAAAATAAAAAAAGTCTAAACAAGGGACGTTACTATTGATTTCCTTGTGTTTTTGCCTCATTAAGTTTGACGGATTTTCCTAGACATTCGTAGAAGACATACTCGACATCCGATCAAACATTTCTACACTCGTCACAAAAAAACATGCCTTCCTTCTAGTGACCACGAGTTGTTTGCTACACTAGAAGAAAATGAGGGGTTTTGCAACTACAGTATGCAACTCATTTTGTAGTTGCATAGGACGTTTGCAACTAGGTGACAATGTAGAGTCCGTAGTTGCAGTGGACAAGTCGCATTAGTTGCAGTCTAGTTGCAAGGTTTTTTGTCATCCGACACCATACAAAGAACTTCATCCTTGTGTGCAACTTGTTTGCAACTTGTTTGCAACTTGCTTGCAACTTGCTTGCAACTTGCTTGCAACTTGCTTGCAACTTGTAGATTTGTAAATTTTAAAATATAAATCTCAATGATTTGTAGATTTCAAATTTTCAGATCTACCTCCTTTCTAGATTTTAGAATTTCAGAACTACCTTTTTCTTAGATTTTTGAATTTCAAATCTACCTTTTTCTAGATTTCAAATTTTCAAATCTACCCTCTTCCTAGATTTCAAAATTCAATTTCCTAGATTATAAAATTTCTTGAATTTTAATTATTTTTTAAATTCTTATATACAAAATCTACAAATTGTAGAAACCCACAAATTATAGAAATCTTAGAATTCTATCAAAAGAATTCATTACATAAGACTATAACAACTTACAAGTCTTATATGTTCAATCTAATGGTACTCTTTACAATTGATATGGGTCAATTGATATAACACGAATGGGAATGAACTTTGAAAGCAACTAGGAAACAACTAGAGTGCAACTAAGAAACAACTAGCGTACAACTAGGAAACAACTATGGTCATTTTACAGTTGCATAATAGTTGCATAGGACACTAGTTGTTTCCTAGTCTTTTTTTGCAACTACAGAATGACTACTTTGCAACTAAAACAATGAATGAATGTTGTAAAACAATGACACAAAACAACTACATTAGATTTGGTGCAAATAGAGAGGAAACTAGTTGCATGACAGTTGCATAGGGCACTAGTTGCATAGTAGTTGGTTGTGCTGGACGTGTTTTTCTTCTAGTGCTATGAGACTTTGTACAACAAATACATTTGAAAGTCCCTAGACATTACCTAAATCAACAAACTAATAAAGTCATTAGATGTGATTTCCCTATTGGGAAGGGCCATGAGTTCCTAAGTGGTGAACCCCTCAAAACTGGCCGAAACTGGCCGTTCACGAGCTGTACTGACTTGGCCGAGTGATTGCTACATTGTTTTAAAAAATAAATAAATTTAACTTTATTTTTCATTTTAAGAACTTCAAATTTATTTATTTTTGAAAACAAAAAATGGCATCCCCGTGCAATGGGGCCCGAGGGAACGGAGGGGGAAACGAAGGTGGGAACAACCTAAAACGGCCCTCCAGCCCCCCCCTCCCCCCCAATCCCATCTAATGTGATTGCACCTATTTTGTAATTTGTTTCTAAAACCAAATTTCTACAAACTATTGCTTAAAATGAATCAAACTCCATTCATGAAAGCCTTAAGTGGATTTTGGATATGTCTACTTTGGGCACATTGAAAATTCATAGGATATTCATGTAGTGTCTCAAAAATGCATTTGGAAAAAATCTTCAATCTTTTTTTGTCTTCCAACAAAATTCAAGAGAAATTTAGATGGTTTAATAATAGGCCCCATGCTCAACTAATTATTTATTTAGGCAACTTAAATGTTGTACCTTATAAGATTTTAAAGAATATTTAATTGTCCACCACTCTATACAATTTTATCAAGATTCAACAATATAAATTCAAGATTATAATGATTAAAGTTGACCAATGGATTATTAAAATGAGCTACTGAAAAGTTTCAAGATTAATGAATCAAAATTCTTTGTGATTGGAAGTTTGTAAACCCCCAATTTATTTAGTTGAATCTTATTGAAAGCCAATAGAGTATTTTGGATTATTTTCTTAAACAAAATAAAAACTATATGAAATAGGGGAATAACATTTTGAGCAAATGTCTGTAGGGACCAATATTAGGAAAGGATCACAAATAGGTGCAATTACCTTAACTTTGTCAAAAAAACAAAGATGAATGTTTTGAAATACTTTCACTTGCAACACAATATTTTTTCTATACTTCATTACATTCAATCACAAATTGCCTTCATATAAATTTTAATCTATGCAGTTGTGTTTATACAAGTTAGTGTGCATTTGGGTCCAATGATCTTACAAATTTTGTCCCCATGTAGATTCAACAAAAAGTTTATAAACTTCAAGAAGCTCTAGTATAGTTACTAAAAAATAGAGAGATTTTCACACTGCAAAATTGCATTGGAATTGTAGTGAAAAGTACGTGATCATCATAACAAATATATACACATGTGAAATTAAAAATTATACCACAATTTGAATCTTTTCTATACACTATCTACCATTTAGTGTTACAAGCTTGCAATCTATTGAACATATTAGCAACAAGCATTGACAATTGCTGCATAGATACTTAGGGCCGGTATATACTTGGGGCCGGATTTAAGGCCGGCCGGAACTCTTCAAGTTTGAACCAATAGGATCACTTAATTTCTCCAAATCCGGCCCAAAAGCTTTATACTAGGGCCGGATTGATACCACCACTCA
Source organism: Rhytidiadelphus loreus (assembly GCA_947034895.1). Taxonomy (NCBI): domain Eukaryota; kingdom Viridiplantae; phylum Streptophyta; class Bryopsida; order Hypnales; family Hylocomiaceae; genus Rhytidiadelphus; species Rhytidiadelphus loreus. The sequence continues at coordinate 44,853,184 of OX344761.1, read as the reverse complement.
TCCTACATGTTGGCTTAGGTGGCATAGTTTTGGTGCTAAACCATCCGGCCCCAAGGGAGCAATCGGGCCGAGGTTTTTGGTGGCCCGATTTCCCATCTAGGGCCAGATTGGGGCCGGATTGGGCTCCTCCATTGGATCGGACAAATTTCCACCGTCTACCATGCAAGGGCTTTTCTTTTCTTTTTTATTACATTTTTTATTAATTGTGAGCTCAATCCCATCTGGTTGAGTCATGTTGTGATACAGATGCTGTGTTACAAGATGTTAATACTGAATTTTATTGTTAATATTGAATTTTACTGTTAATACTGAATTTTATTGTTAATACTGAATTTTATTGTTAATAATGAATTTTATTATTATTAACCATTGCAATTGTAACAATAATGTCTTTGCAATTGTTTTAGCATGAGATATTAATATTTTTTTTTTTTGTGTAGACAGAAATTACATACTATGTTATAGACACTGGTTTTGATAAATTACATGCTTAATAAATAAATTTTTTATACGGACACAAATCTATAAATGAAAGTCATTGTTGAAGTTATGCCAAAAACTTTGACATCTACAAGATAATGCGTGTTTTTATCAATTTTGATGACAAATACTTGAAAAAAGAATATGGTAAGGAAAAATTATGCTACTAGAAATAATATGTATGGTAAAACCTGATTTACATTTATCATTGAATTCATTCAAGTTTTCATAATAAAAAATTTCATGCTTTTCTTTAAAATAAACTAAGAATATAGATTTGAAAAAGTGATTAAAGAAAATTACATGTTTTCTTGAATTGTATGTTTAATAAATGACAACTATTATGGGGCTACAAATCTTTTTTCAATGTCAACTCCAATTTTAGTGTAAAAAAAAAGGTTCAAAAGAAGTCAAAGAACTTCCTTTTTTTCCAAATAGAAAAAAATAGGAAGAGAGTGGAAAAGGTTAAAAAAAGTAAAAAACTCTCTCTTCCATTTTGAAATAGGTAAAGTAGGAATAAAAAGGAAAAGTCTAAAGAATTCTAAATTTTTTTTCCTATATTTTGAAATAGAATAAATTATTTTTTTATTTTTTTTCTAAAGTATAAAAAATAATAAAAGAAAGGAAAAGATGCATGTCTTAGATTTTTTTAATTAAGCATTCCAAAAATCCAAGAGCACATTAATCAAGAATTCAGCCTTAGAATCGGGCCTCAACACTTTACATTACCTAGGACCGAAGTGATGAATTGGAATTCGGCCTTAGAATTCGGCTTCAACCCTTTACATTATCTGAGGCCGTAGTGGTGATTGGGGGCTAGATTGGGGACCAGATTGGAGGCAAATCGGGCTGGCCTTCCATCCGGCCCCAGGCTGTGTATATACCGGCCCTTATTCCATAATACTTGAATCTTTTGTATCATTTCATACTTGTTTTTTGGCTTACTCCAAAGTTGCAATGAATCTTTGATTCTCTTCCAAAGGTTTCTCTATGATGAATTAGGAGGCCAAACTAACTTCTTCATACCATCACGATGATCTTGCCTCCAACTCCTTGGAAGTTGTTGCATGATATTCAAGTACACTTTACTCTGATTCCAAAGCAAATCTATGTGTTTTCGAGCATGTAAGAGCATCTTTGAAAATCGTGGACTTTTTGCTACCTGAAACTGCTTGGGAAGAAAAATTTGTAAGATTATTGGACCCGCACGTACAATTTTGTAGGAGCTCAACAAGTAACGAGCAGTTGTACGTGTTGATTGATCAGGAAGGAGCAAGAGTAGGCGAGTTTCCATACAATTTTTGCATTAGCGTGGGTTTGCCGATTTTGGATTAGGTTGAATTAGGGTTTCCTGACACCGGGCTCGTATTAGAGAGCTCGAGAATGCGGAGATCGTCGCTGGCTATGAGGAGAGAAATGAAAAGAATGATTACGGCAGCAAGCGATTGAAGTTGGATTTATCTACGGCCAGTTTTTATGGAGGTTTGGGAACTTTGTGACTGATGATGTGAAGATGGTGAGGCAGAGGGCATCCGCTGTGTTGCCTCGTTATTTTGATCCGTCGTATTATCTACGGCGACCTAGGCGGCTCCTCCTTCTGTTTGCCTTCTTCGTGTGCTCCACCGTCTTCCTGTGGGATCGCCACAACCTTGTCGTAAATCATGAGGTCGAGCCTTTTGTTTTTTTGTCACTCTTGTAGTAGTTAGCTTGTTTATTTCCCTCAGTTTGCAAATTGTAATGTGTTTTAAGCGAATTCATCAATATGATTTTGAATTTTGAATTTTTTGAGATACTGCAGGAGACGGTTGGGGATCTAGGTCGACAGCATGATAAACTCGAGCACAAAGTAAGAATTCGAACTTCTCAGGCAGTGTGATTGCGTTACATCTCAAAGTTGATGAACATTCGATAGTCAGGTTACCAGTTGCCACGAGGTGCTTCTTGAATTAGGACTGTACAGTTGGATCTTTAACCCAAATGACTTCTTCCCTCTTTTTTTTGGTTTGCGATGATCCCTTATAAAGTGAAACTATTGGCGACAGTAATATTAAATTTAACTGCTCACATATAGCTTTAGCGGGTATGGACTTTCATTCTATGCACTTAGCTTCTTCTGGCATCGATCAAAATCGCAAATCTTTGCTGATGTGGAGATCTAGTACTTCTATTCGGAATTTCCAGCTGTTGTTCTTGTCATATGTCAATACTGAATTTGAAGGTCGATTGGATTGCAGCTCCTAAAGCTCGCGAATTTGTTCAAGGAGAAGGGCGAGACTCTGCCCAAAGAGTTAGAACTTCAGGAGCATGAGAGGAGTGTGAGCAAGAGCCCGGGAGGTCGCCGAACCGGACTATTTCAGCGCTTCCTTCCTAAGAGGAGGAAGCCGCCAGTAATTGATGAGGAGGAGGATCCAGTGACGGTTGGAAGGCGTGAAAAAGTCAAGGATGCCATGCGACATGCTTGGACTTGCTATGAGAAATATGCCTGGGGCATGGATGAACTTAAGGTGCGTACAAACTTACAGTTGCCATCAAGATCTGAAAGTTGCAGGGCATTTGATGTTAGAACGTTTAAACCAGTACCGATTCAAATATAGATTCCTTTGTAGTCTATTTGAGATATTGGTCCTAAAAATCTGAAGAAAGCTGGTCTGTCGTTCTCTTTCTTGCGACTCAATTACCAATGCTGCAAAGTACTGTGGTCTGAATTTGGTAAGTACATGCAGGTTATTAATTGTAAAGCTTCTACATCGATTTTGTAGGGTTTATGTGATACACGCATTTGACTTATGTGTTGCGATGCTTAGGGTTAGTGGTTTCGTGCAGAATGCAGTTCCTGTTTTGACATTGTTTACTTGTTGGACTTATTTTAGCCACGGTCCAAGAATGGAGAGAATCAGTTTGCAGGGCTGGGAGCAACTATAATAGATTCCTTGGATACTCTATATATTATGGGCTTCCAGAAGCAATTCGAGAAAGCAAGAGAGTAAGTTGTCGGGATCATATAACGAGGTTGTCTTTACATGTGTCCAAATGCCAATTAGTTGTATTAGATACCGTGTTAATAGAATTGCACTCAATTTTGCCTAGTTCCTCCTCTGAGTTTGATCAGTGGGATGGAGTTCACTTTCCAGCTGGGTTGCGGAAAATCTCGATTTCAACCAAAACGTGGAAACTAGTGTTTTCGAGACCACCATCAGGTACTCACAACGATTTACTAATGGTTTCTTAGGGACTTGTAGCTTCCCTTCACTGATTGCGAAATTACAAAATTGTCTCTGCATGTACATTAATGCATCTGCAGAGCACAATAGACGCAGTTTTGGTCTACTCGCTAATATCATTGGATAGCGAGATCAGTGTTCACGGATGTGATCTATATGATAGTTACAAGTTTTGTTTTCACTCTAGGCATTGATTTATTTCCTCTTGAAAGATGGTCTGATTTCATCCTGTGTACGACGCTTCTCAGAGTTTTAGGAGGGTTACTGAGTGCATACGACCTTTCTGGCGAACCGATGTTCCTGAGAAAGGCTCAAAAAATAGCAGACCGGTTGATGCCGGCCTGGGATACTCCTTCAGGCATCCCTTACAGCACTATCAACTTGGCAACTGGATATGCTAGCAACCCGGGTTGGTCTGGGGTACGCATCTAACTACCTTTTGTAGATGCTGTATTATCTAGGTCTTCAAGTATATTTAAGTAGTGTTTTTTCTTTGCTTTGGCAAATGGTTTAATAGAAGTTGCAACCTCCGTTCAGGGTGCAAGCGTACTGGCCGACTTAGGGACTGAGCAAGTAGAGCTCATTGCATTATCTCAACGAACGGGCGTGCCAAAATACAAAGAAAAGGTTAATTGTTCTTGCACCTTGTTGTCTTGGTGAATTTCTCTATCCCTATGATAGCCATTGTGCTTAGGACTGGCACTATCAACACAATTCCATCATCATTCTGATTGTTCACATCGTTGAGCCGCCTGCAGTTCATTGAGCCAATTGTCTTTAATCTCTTTGATGCTAAGAGAATTTTCAGTCTTTCGCTTGAATAATACCCGATTAAAGTGCTCGGGAGTGCACTTGTATTCCTAATTAAATTTAAATGATTATGAATAACAGAAGATTACTCGCAATTTTCTCTCCTACTTATGTTGATGAACTTAATGACTATTTTACGGAAATAGTTTTAAGGGCCTCTTTACTTTTACCCAGGATTTCAGATTAGGTAAGTTAGTTACTCTTACGATCACGAAACTCGCGCAAGTTGTAGTTGGAGGCTGAAGAGAAGATGCACGTCTTAACGAGTCATGTGGTCCCTTTTGTGTTGGATCTGATTACGTTTTGCCAATTTGATTTGTATGCCTTTTCGTCGACAGGCTGAGAAGGTGATCAAGCAGCTAAGGAAGGTGTTTCCAAGCGACGGTCTTTTACCTTATTATATAAATCCTGACTCCGGCCAGCCGAATTCAGATGGCGTAATAACCTTTGGAGGCATGGGGGACAGGTACAAGCATCTTCAGTACACGAATGTATACTTTCCTGTGGATTTGGACCAACGTTTTAAATTGATATAGTAGTATTCCTTCCAGAGATCAACCAAATTGAGTTAGTATCAGAATTTAACAGTGTGTTTTAAAGTCACATAAGGTCTTTGTCGAGTGCAAAGTATTGATCTTTATCAGTTTTGTTCGCATGTGCCAGTTTCTATGAATATCTCCTGAAGGTTTGGATCCAGGGTAACAGAACGGAGGTTGTAAAGCATTACAGGTATTCATCAGAGTTCTAGAAAATTCCATTGATATTTCCAAAGAATTTGGAAGCTGCTAAAGTGAACATATGGATATGCGGCTTAAGCGACATACTTATGTCGGAGCTGTGACGAATTTCTCTTCTGCAGAGAGATGTGGGAGCAATCTATGGAAGGCATGAAGAGTCTTGTTTTTAGAACGGCAAATGGTTACACTTACCTTGCAGAAAAATCTGGTAATCAGTTGATAAAGAAGGTAATTTATCAAATCTAACATTGAGTGAATGCTTTTTCTCAAGTAAAAATGAGATTCCAACTCTCCTGTAATATTTTTTTTCCAGTTCGAACTCCGTAACAATGTGCACTTTAAAAGAGTTTTCGCCAGCCTGCATTACTAACAAATGTTAGTGGGCGGTGTAGATGGACGAGTTGGCGTGTTTTGCGCCAGGGATGTTGGTTCTTGGCATGGAGGGAGCATCACCTGAAAAAACGAAGGAGTACCTGAACCTTGCTGAGGAGGTAATGAACTCACAGATGATGTTGTAAGAAATTTATTGATTCAGTTTTTTCTGAACCCATAGACATTGGGGAAGTTGTATGATCACGGCCTCGTGCTCATGTGAGTCCCATCTTTAGCTCACTGTTAATGGCTTGACCTTTTGTTCTGCAGCTTGCCAAGACATGTTACAATATGTACATGTCAACACCAACAAAGCTGGCAGGGGAATACTACAACTTTGACAATGTGGTGAGGAGCCCTAATTCCTCCACCTGTCTCTCAGTCCAACTTCAAACTGTTAAGAATTCGATGTTGTAGTGGTCCAGGTCAGTAGTTTGGAACTTGAATTTCTTTTTATGTCTACATCATGGGAAAATTCGTGTACTAGTATTGACGAGGGGACTCACGCACAGGGAATGAACGTTGGGGCATTATGGAACATATTGAGACCTGAAACTATAGAGTCGTTCATGTACCTGTGGCGCAAGACAGGTAACCAGAAGTACCGCGACTGGGGATGGGACATATTTCTAGCCTTTGAAGCTCAATCGCGGATACCTACGGGTTATGTTGGCTTAAAAGATGTAAGAAACTCCTAACATCTTATTGTCTCTCCTCGAGCAAACCCTCGTGATGATTTGGTTTCGTAATGTACAAATATATATGCAGTCAACAGAACTTCAAACTTCATGACCCCAGATCTAGCAACAGTACAACATTCAACATTTTTTTTTTTGTTCTGCTTATTTTGTGACTCTATCCGAGTTTGCGTAACAGAACTCTAAGGGTACAATGTGGTTCCTTTCATTTGTTCTCACAGGTCAATTCTGGTGAAAAGGATGACAAGATGCAAAGTTTCTTCTTGGCAGAGACCCTCAAGTACCTCTACCTTCTGTTCTCGCCCTCCACTGTGATTCCACTGGATGAATGGGTGTTCAACACGGAGGCTCACCCTGTGCGCATTGTTCCCCGAGTGGGTGAACCCATCAGTCTCGAAGATGCGAAGATTCGTAAGGGGCGGTTTAAACCATTGAATCAGGCTGGATTGCAGATAGAACAGCGGCAACGATGGAAAGGCAGAGGAAACTAAATGCTTATCCCCCAAATGAGAATTGACCTCAAGGGCAGTTTTAATTCACTTCTCGTGAAATTAACCATCAAGTTTAATATTCTCATTTAGCAATGTCATAGCCTCTGTCACCCATAGCAGCACCAAATTACTCTGCTATTGTTTATAGTTTCCAAGGAAGAATCTAGTATGGTCTTTTGCCCGCACAGGCGCACAATGAGTTATTTAATTTCCAGGTGCTTAATCAGCATCTCCACTCTTGCCATTTCTACATTTATTGTTGCTTCAGGGTTTTGTAATTTGATTTTGTAGGACCATATATTAAGTTATGCATCGTGATATTACTTCATCAATGCTTGAAGCATCTCACAGATATATATTCCACTAAGTTACCATCGTTCAACTTTGCTATTCTATTGAGCACAGAGCATGGATCAATGCTTAATCACTGAAATACTGAGGTGTTTTGAGGGCAGAACTTTCACTCTCCCACAATAGGGACTAAAATCCTTAAATTGTTTATTTATTTTTAATGAATCCAATAAGATAGTATGCTCTAAAAGCGACCATTTAAGAGCTGGTCTGCCTTTTTCATAGGCTGAAGTGGACAAAATTATTTTTAGATCATTTTTCAGAGAAAGAGAAATGGATGTGGAAACTAACACAAGTGGTTTTGTATTTTTCCAAGTATTTTTGAATTACTTATAAATTTTCAAAGATTCAGGGCATAGGCACCTATTTGTGACCATAGGTCTCCCAAAATCTGTTCACTTGCAGTTTGTAAACAGATGTGTAGAAAAATAATTTTTTCTTGATGCATTCAATTGTTACAGTGGTCCATTTAAGGATCACCTGGTTTCCATTTTTCACCCCAAAATAGGAACGGTTTGAAGAAGGGGAGCGCTTTTAGAGCATACTACCTTAGTTGGATCTGTCATATATGATGTGTTAAAGTCTGTATTCCCAATACTTTAATATTTATAGGCTGTGTCCCTCCATGACCAAGGTAGTCAACAAAATTGTTCCTGATTGTTGGACTACATGTGCATTCTGATTGTTGGACTATGATGAACAATGAAGTCATCCATCAAACCACTTTTCAGACCCATAATCCTTCAAGGGTTAATCCCCATTGATTGCAAGATAATAATGCTTCTTGGAAAGGGCTTTTAGGTCCAAAATTGACCTAAGTAGCAATCCCAATGCAAAGTTTTTCATTTTCACATGAACACAATACTTTTTACTTATATGGTTAGTATAACCAAAATCAACATTAATAAAAAATCATCTCTTCTAGATTCTTGCTTGCAATGAAGATTTTATTTTTGAAGGTGCATGTTAAAGGAGTTGCAATTTTCTAATTTTGAGGATAGTAAAATAGCTTCATTTGACCTATGATGTTCTACACTATATATTTAGTTAAAGAGAAAATTTCAATCTTATTAAGCAAATTTTGTATTTGAAATTATTTTTTTGTCACGTTTTATTTAAAAAATTTATGGTAACTCAATTTCTCATGAAAATGAAATTTGAAATTATTATGCCTTATAGAAGACATGTAATTTGGGAGGGACCTACTACTTCTATGTCCTAAAAGAACTTCAAATAATGTTGTCTTAATCGACCCACAAAATATTGTTTCAGTAGAACTTGAAAACAATGTTGTGAGCATTTTCTACCAAAATTTTGTTTGAAAAGAAAGAAAATGCAATAATGTTTTTAAAGAGGAAGTGCTCACAAGTGCTCCAAAAGAAAATTCATACTACTTATAGAATTTTGTTTATACCACTTATTATATTCAATATCTACCTCACTTTGCTTCAAAAGCCATCCATTATTTGCATTTACAATTGAGAAGATAGACCTTTTATATATGTACAGGGTGATAGGAAGTAAACCAACCCATATAGGATATGTAGGATAAAAGAAGACATCCAAATCCTAACCCACCACTCTAAACTGTAAAACTATTGCCTTGTCTTATACTATGTAGGATCCACAAAACAATGAAATTGTACTGTGATCTTGTAATTCTATCGAGGTCACAATCTTGTAGTTCTGTTAGGACTGTGATCCTTCAATTGTAGCTAGCCAACTATGCACTCAACTGGGCGCCATCAGCCAGCTTCTGCACCACGTCAATTGGGCCCACTTTTGAATGGAAGGTTTAGTGTCTTGTGAACTAGGACTTCACATTGCTGGATATAACTGTCACATTAGTTGTTTTTCAAGCCTTTGGAAGATTGTGAGTTCTCGTATTGAAGGGAACATGGAAACAGCATTACCTCATCAATCTAACATAGTCAGAAGATTGATACACCAGATAATAATATTTAATTAATTTTCAAATATTTGTAATTTATTTATTAATATTATTTTTTAATAATCTAACTACGCTGCTATGGTTAATAGTAAGGGGAATATCCAAAAAAAATATCTTAGAGGCTTGAAAAAATATCTAATGTTGATGATTGTGTTGCAAGAAAGAAATTTATCATGTTTTTTCATTATTCATCTTTCAAGAAAATTTCATAAGAATTGATGAAAGAAGAAACATTGCAAACATACAAGCAAACCAATTTTTAGATTTTTAGATTTTTTTAATTCATTGACCAAAATTTCATATTTTAATCTAGCTAAACTCAAACCTGTCTGAAATAATTATCATCAATGGAATTTTTCCCCATAAGAAAAGTAATTTGTGAAAACAATCTTCCAAAAAGTGGGTACCTAGTTTTAGATTAAATTTTTCTTACACTGAGCCTCTCCTTAAAATCACGAGCGTAGTAAGGGTGCAATTATAAAGAGTAGCTGGATAAAGCACTTCGAGCAACGAAATCTCTTGCGGGTGGACTGTCGTCCTCAAAAGAAACGAACGAGACTGAGTATCGTCCGTCGAGTCTTCAACCCCCTTCTTTCTCTGAAGCCCAGAATCCTTCTCCAAAAAATCGATCTGTCGATGCGCTTCTCCTCTAGACGTGATTTCGTTGCTTCCGAGCAATTTTGAGCAATTTTGGAGCGTCTAGGAGCAATTTTAGAGCAACCTTGGAGCAGTTCGGTGCACTGTTGTCGCGATTCAGGTTAGGGTTTACTGCGCAGTTAATCAATTTACTTTGTTGTTGTTTCTCAAGGGTTTGTACTGCAATTGCGCGACTATCGTTATCTTCTGTTTGAGATCGAGTATAAAGTGAAATTAGTTATCTGCTTTTAGCGTTTGAGTTTGTTTGGACAGATCGCTGAGCTAGTGTAGAGAGGCTGTCAATTTGGAAGTCCGCTCTTTAAGCTTGTACATGTCCGTCCTTTTGCTGTCGTTTTCTGTGGCTAATTTTGGGCCCGTGCGCACTAATAGGAAAATGAGTATAGTTTCTTAATTTCCCATATCGCCTGCAAGCACACCATCGGCTAAACGCTGACATCCCCAATGCAAACGTGACACATATTAATTTGAAAAATATATAATCCACGAACAATCAGCCCGGCGAGGAAACCCTAAACCGGAGTCTCTTCCAACAACTGGCTTTCGGTCGTTCCTTTGCATTCACCCGCAGCAGTTTCATCAACACGAATTGCGCCATTGTTGTAAGCTTTCCGCACCTCATTGCTCTCATTTACTCTCTGCATGTAGTGATCGTGTCCGAATTGCAGAAATATTAAGTATATTGATCACATTCACGAAACATTAAATTCGATTTTAGTTCTTGCATGTAAATTGAGCCTAGGGTTTGGTGGAATTACGGTTCAGGTTTGTATTATGACAGCTCTCAATCTAGAATTAGGTGGATGGTTCCATTGAGCCGCGGCGAACTAGTTTAATTTCATTGTTTGGATCCGAATTCTCGAGAGGTTAGATGTGACTGTCGAAGCGGTATATTGTCTCTTATGTAGGGAGAATTAATCTAATGGGGCATTCAAAAGACAGACCTTGTTCGCAGTGAGGCGCGTCGGACGCTATGTTGGGAGGCGTGCACTTTATTCCCAGGGACGAAGTGCTTGCCACTGCTGCCGATGTAAGTATACTCTCTCTCAACTCATGTGTGAATTTCTCAATCTGCATGGCGCAAGGGAACTTACCTTTGTACTACATTGGTGGTATAGGGACGCGATGAGGAGCGCAAAGGGGAAAGGACTTCGAAGAAACGGAAGCATGGATTGAAGGGAGATAAATATGATCGTAAACGAAAATCAAAGCACAGTAAAGACGAGAAGCGGAAGCATGGGTTGAAAGATGACCACAAAAGAAAAAAAAAGCACAAGCACACGGATGAAGTAGAAGAAGAGGAGTATAGCAGTGACGAGAGCAACAAGTCATCTCAGGACTCAGGTATTTTTGTTTTGATTTTTTATCAAGTTGTGTTGTCGTTGTTGAGTTATTTATATCTAGGGTTGATGATCTAATGACAATTAGTATTCACTAGTAGAAAACCCAATCGTCGAACCTGTTTTAGAAAACCTAGTCTATTGTATTAGGCCTGGCGTTACAATAGGCAGGGTTTAACGCACTTAAGTGTAAGGGAGCGTACTAGTTTGTGCTAGCCCTCCCACTGACAATTCCTTGGTATTGATGTTTTGTGATATCCTACTGCAGAGGATCTTAATAGCAAGAACGCAAGTCGTGGATTGCAAGAGAGTAAAAGAAAAGAAGCAGGTTTAGAATGGATGAACCTTGCACCCGAACGACCACCCGCTCCGAAACAGGATGATGCGCTACGTCTTGAACCAGAGGTAGGCTGCTGGGCTTAAGGGCAATTTATACCTATTCTCCATCGTTTTTGAGGTTTGTTGCTTGTCCTCGAGTATGGTCTGGGGCTCAGTTTCTGAAACATCTTTTTTGTGTGTTTCCTTCAGAAACCGGTCAGCAACATTAAAGAACTCAATCCCTACTGGAAAAATGATGGAAAAGGACTGCCCTCTGAAGAAGCAAAGGGAGGTTTGCGTGCAGGAGGTCCTGGGAGGTTGCCGCCACCTCCAGGTGTTGGTGATGGAGGTGCAAGTTGGCGAATGAAAGCATTGAAAAGAGCACAAGAGCAAGCTGCACGAGAGGGGAGAAAGCTGGATGAGGTTGTGCTCTAGCTTTGTGTGATGATTTAATGTGTGGGGGCAAAATAGGACTAGCCAAATATTTTTAGTGTATTATGCCTGATGCTCTTGACATGTTCTTTGAGGAATTGACTGGATATTGGATTTCGCAGGTTGTTGAGGAGCGATGGGGATCGTTATCCTCATTGACCAACAGCGTCTCAGTCCAAAGGGCAGCGCATGCAAATGCTCACATGCACGCTAAGAGAAACAGAACGAGAAAAAACACGGACGACGCTCCTCAAGCTTCGGAAGGGAGGAAAGAAGAAGAAACCAACGAAGGAGAGGATGCCGATGATAAGAGAATAAGAACAGGGAGTAGAGATTATTTGAAAGATGTCAAAGCCAAAGATAATCGCATGAGAGAACCTCAGGTAGACCGAAAACTGTCATGGAGAAATAGAGGAAGCATTAGACCTGAAGATGCTGCTGTACTAAAGGCTGCCGCTCAAACGTACAACAAATTCAACAATGATGGAACTTTCTTGAAGAGCTTGGATTCTTCCATGCCTCAGGACGAGTCGAACGCTTCAACTCGTGTCTCAACTGTGACGAGCACTTTTACTACTAGGATAGAAACCACTAGGACTGCGAAGGAGGGTGATGCCAAGTCCGACACTAGTGCTCGTGTAGCTACTATTTCAAAGTCGGTCACAAGAGTGGAAGCGCACAAGGATGCAAACGCGACTGGTTCATATGAGGTCGAAAATGCTGCAATTACTGAGCCTGTTGCAAAACTGGATGCTCCTAATGCGGGTGTAAATAATGACATGAGACCACCATCTACCAGAGTGGTTGGTGCTGAGCGAAAGGGTGAAGGTAGTGTTGTGCAGGTGCAGAACTTAAGTAGTAATCAAATTGCCGCAAAAGTGATGCAGTTGCGGCTACGAGGCAAACATAAAGAAGCAGACGAGCTTCAGGTACGAGGACAAATTATCCTGTCATTTTTGGCATTTGTTGATATGCAATGAAAACAATGTTGCAACCAAGTGCCGTCAATTAGCTAAATCTTGTGTGTAGTTAGACCTTAAATTTCCTAAGTGTTGAGGTATCTAATCCTAATTCCATTTAGCTTTGTGGCTCTACTTGCTTGGTGCGGGCAGGGCCTAAGGATTATGTTTCCTTGTTGTGTGGGACGAAATCCTAATTGAATGGAGTTTGTGGATCATAAGAGACCCTTTATTCAGGCTTTTCAAAGAGAAGAATCTGTGCGCTAGGTTGATTTGTGGTCTGCAGTTATATTGTCTTTTACTTGTGCAATTTGTTTTCGTGTCAGCAGAAGCAAGCTGCAAATGTACCTAGGGAGCGACCAGCTGACGGAGAAGAAGAAGAAAAGCAGTCTACGTCTGCGCCGTCGCAAGTTCTGGCAAGACTTGAGGCTCTGGGAAAGAAGACTTTAGAATCGCGGAGGGAAAGCGCAGACAACGCAATGGCAGGAATGATAGGTCGGAACAAGACGTTTAAAGCAGAGGACGAGTATGACGACTTAGGTCCTCAAGCCGAGAAGAAGAAGAAGAAACCTGCAAAAGAACGCCCCACAGTTCAAAGTTACAATCGCATTCAAACCCAAGCGGAGCGTTGTCAACTATGTTTCGACAACGTAAATAGACCCAAGCATCTGACGATGGCTATTGCGAACTTCACGTACCTCACCTTACCTCCAAGACGACCTCTTGTAGATGGCCATTGCTACATAGTACCTATGCAACATGAAGGAGCTACGCGTAATGTTGATGATGACACTTGGGAGGAGCTTCGTAATTTCAAGAAATGTCTGGTGCGCATGTTTGCTGAGCAGAAGAAGGAAGCTATATTCTTGGAGACAGCCATGCACCTTGCACGCCAGAAGCGCCATTGCGTTGTGGAATGTATCCCCATTCCAACTTCCTTCGCAAAGGATGCACCTCTCTACTTCAAAAAGGTCAGATTATAAATCCTTATGCCTCAAGTCATCTCTCGATTTGGAGTTTTGTGAAGATGTATTATGATCAACAACTTGGAGAATAACTTGGATATTGATGTTTGACCAATTGTGAATTGACTAGAGACGCAAAATGCATTGTTTCTGCTTTCACGTGTGCTGATTTTGCTTTTGGAAGGCACTTTGGAATGTTCTTGCCCTTATTGTAACTTATTTAGATTTTGTCTCGATGTTGTGAATTCAATGCAGGCTATAGATGAAGCAGAGAGTGAATGGTCTCAACATAATGCGAAAAGGCTTATCGACACTAGGACAAGAGGATTACGTTCCTCCGTGCCCAAGAACTTTCCCTATTTCCATGTGGAGTTTGGGATGAATGGAGGGTATGCTCATGTGATTGATGACGAGAGCAAATTCAAGGCGGACTTCGGCAGGGTTGTACTGGAAGGAATGTTGGAAATTGAAGAAGAGAATTTTCACGCTCAGGCGTTGTCGAGGAAGGACCAAGAAAAGTATGCTAAAGATTTTGCAAAGATGTGGGAACCTCATGACTGGACCAAAATGTTGGAGTAATGCAATAGCGAGTCAACCACTCTTCCTCCGGGTAGCCGTAGTAAGCTATTTGAATCCGCGTTGGATTGTTCATTCAATCTTGTATTTTACGGTTGTAGGAATTGTGTTATTGCAGATAACGCTTTACTCTGCTTTCAAGTGCATATGAAATTTGGCCCTCTGTATGGCAGAGAGGGAGTGGACATAGTCAAGATCCTGGATCAATTGATCAATTGTTGACTCAGGAGCGAAGGGTAGGAGGCTTGCATTGACATAAGCTACAACCCAACCCTCACATTCAGAGTCGATGTTTGAGCGCCTTGTTGGACGTTTTGATGAAGCTCCCCATGTTTTATGGCATCTCGAAGAAACAGCTGTTTCAGGTACAACTACAATTGGGGAGTTTGGGAGTTTGGAATCCTGGCTTCTGGTTGCAGTATTGCGAGCAGGAAAATTTTGGACGCCAACTTTTAAAACATGCCTAACTGACGGTGCTCTACCGAGTCGCCATTAAGAAGAGCCATTGCTGCTGCTGGAGTTTTGACTGGTGCCTGCACTATGACAGTGGGGAGTGTGGTTACAGCTCACCCTCTGGTGTTCCTTGCTGCAACCCTTGGTAGCACCGAATTTCTATGCGGCGCTCTTTGTCTGCCTTTCGCGGGTCCTTGGCAGGCCCTGTCGACTTATGGATTGTACAGATTGTGTCGTGCATGCTCCTCTGCGCTGGTGATGCCGGACTGGTGGCCTGCTGCCTGGTTCTTGCTCTTGTGGTGTGAGGGTGTGCCGGGACCAAGCTTATGGCAAAGTTTTTTCGCGGAGCAATGGAAATTTCTCGTGACCTTGCTTTAATTGTGTGTTGGTGTTTGTGAATTTGCATCCGTTTTATGACCTGGTTTTCTCTGGATTGTAAATGAGCAGCTTCACCTCAAATTGTTGGAGTAACCAGTCCAGCCATGTTTTCTATCGTCAAACGAAGGTAGAGCGACCTGAAACTACTCCCTTCCGGTGCTGTGCATGTAGAGTCAAGAATTACAATTTTTTATACATACTTCAATTATATATCTGCATTCTTTCTGGAGTTTTCTTTGGCATAACAAAATTGCGATTTTGCCAGGGACAGCAACTCCGCCAAGACTACTTTTTCTTCCACAAATAAGCTTATTTCATTGTATTAGAATAATGGAAGTTCTTTTTGCTTTGGGTGATTGAGAGACTTTTGGTTGGTTGGAAGACTAAATAGCAAGTTACACTAGCAGGACAAATAAGAAATTTGTTGCCGACAAAATAGTGTCCTTGTGATTTGGCAAGATGAATTTTTCATCTACAATTGGTGACTGAATTTTATAGTGGTTGCGTAGTAATCACTTGTCTTTTACGTTCCATTTTGGATCCCACAACATTGAAAAAAAATATGTAGGTTGATTTCCAATTGTCCCATGTTTACTAAATTTGGGGTGGAGCCCTTGCTTTATTATTAAGTAGAGAGAATTGGACATGTAAAGGTGATAAAGTTTGAAGCTTCAAAACATGTGAAATAATGCATGTTTGTGCATATGAATCCACATATGTTTTGTATACAAAGTTTTGTGCTCATATGAAAAATAGAGGCTTTTCCAAACTAGCAAGATGATGAATTTGTGTGGTTTTAGGTTGAATTAACTCAATGTGCCTTGTAGTTTCATATAATTATAGGGTGTACTACTAATAATTGAAATCACTTGAGATTAATATACTAATTTGTCCTAATAGTGAGTGTGATATTGAATAATCAAAGTTATACTATCTTGAGTTTGTGCAAATTGAAATGTGATTGTATTGTACTAATCTACAATGGTAGCATTAATTTTGTAGTGAACTAATAAACGTAGTTATCTCTCAACAAATTTACCAATCCTTAATAGAGCATTTTAAGTATCATTGAAGATGCCAAGAATGCCTTATTTCTAATGGGGTTGTTTTTTATGCATTTACACTAGGCATTTTTTGTTGTTTTTGGTCATGTTGATATGGATCAATTTTTTGCTGATTTCAACATTAGAAATTATTTTGACCACTGTAGGTGATTAAGATGAGCATATTGGATACACTTTTTGTTGGTTATGGGGCAACCTATAGACCATGTTGGGAATGAAAAATAAAATTTCAATTACTCTCATTATTTCTCACTCTTATTTTTGTGTGGAAAAAAAATTGAAAAGTTTCAGCAATGACATGAGGGCAAACTCCAAATTTTGACCACAATGGGCTGATTTACCTTAGGTCCATCCCAATTTGCTTGGTTGGCTCTTATTTAGTGCTACCACTTATTTTATTCCCAAAATCAAAACCGTTGAGACCTACATTTATTGACTTATAGAGGGTGTACTTAGAGGAGTTCTACTGTATCTTATAAGAACTCCATGCAAAATTCATACAGACTCTACGTTTCTATGTTATGGCACTTTGATTAAATCAATGTTGTTCTAAGTTAATTCTTGCAAACCTCTAATATCGCTGTAGCATTAATTATACTTCATTATCTGAAGCATCTTCTTGCTTCAATTCACATTGAATTCAGCTCCTGAACATATGATTGTACAATGACAACAAAAATTAAGCTTAAGGTAGAACTGCCCATTATCATACAGATTTTCTACCTAGGTATCTTGGAGAAGTTATTTATGAGCTCCTACATTTTTCAGAGATTGAAAAGTTTGAGAGAAGTCATTTGCAAAAAGAATGAAGACATTCTGACAAGAAATGAATTTTCTGTGATTTTTCAAAGGTGAAATGTCAAAGCATGAGTAGACCCTTGTTGAAGTATAGACAAACCGTTGTTAAAGCATGGGCTAACGTGTTTGCTTTTCAAGTGCATTGCCATTATGATTAAGGTAAACCAGCCTATGACAGGCAAATTACTTGGTTTGCCTTGTTGATATATTTGAAATTTTGAATTTTTTTTTTCATATAAAGGCAAACATGAAAAATTGGTAGAACAATTGAAATTTTAGTTTTTTAACAAAGTATGAATTTGTCACAGATTTTTGAAGTGAACTAGCCAAATGGCTGAAAATAGTCTCTAGACTATCCCACAACCATCAAAAACTATACCCATGGTGGTCATCAAACCACCCAATGCAATTACAATATTTCCTAACATGGTTGAAATATTTTCTAATATGGAACATGACATAAAGGAATAAAAAAAGTTAGTTCATGTAATGAATTACACTAGAAAGGGACGAGTTCCTAAAACAATCTCTAACATCTCCATCACCATCATACAAAACATTGATTTCAGCCATCAACCTACCTAATGAAGTTTTGCTTACATTAATTAGAAAAAACTTGGCACAGATTGATGGAAAATTGTAATGGGTCATCTTATAGATGTTTGTATTAGGCACTTGGCCTGTCATGGGCTGGTTTACCTTATAGGTTGTTAAGATTACGGTAATGGATGGATCACTGATGCAAATGGACGGTTTCCTAAGTGTTGGAATTGGGTGGATGGTGGTAATGGGTAGTTCTACCTTACTTCATTTCAGTACACACACTTCTGCTTAATAATAAACTTAATGCTAAAAAGAAAAAGAAAAAATGCTATATTTTATCCATATGAAACATACCTCAATCTGGAAACATAAAGTAACCTTGTCAATCACCACATAGAAAAAATTCAAATCCTTCTCCACAATACAAGAGAAACTTGCAAGCTTTGAAACTCTTGGCATGATTATTCAATGCCATGTTAAGATTTACTTCCAAAAACAAATGCGAAAAAAATTTCCTCTTGCAAATTTTGTTGGAACTTAACCCCTAAAGGACCATGATCATGTTTAGAGGTCCAAAACTGCTTCAAAATACTTCTCTCCAAAGCAAGGTCAAAATTTTCATCAATAATTATTTTTTAACAAATTGAACCGTAGGATCTGCTATTTGACTTGTTCAAGTACATTGTCCTAAAATTTTAGAGCAAATGTCCCCATAAATTTCAAGTTCAATGTACCTAAACTTCAAAATGTAGGCTTTTCTAGCAGCCTTCCAAAAGGTGAAGTTTTGTCTTTCAACATTTTTAGAAAAAAGCACATATGTCCTATAACTTGTACATTTCAATAAATATGTTGGAAAATGGGTTGAAAACATATGCAAAACTTTTTAACCAAAAATACTTTCACATTCATTTTTAAAAAAAATTGTAAAGTGGAAGGTGTTACTAAATGAAAGATAAAAATAATATGTTAATAACTTTTGGAAGAATTTGAGAATGTTAATTCCAATGGTGAGAATGTTACCCTAAACAATTGATATCATTTATTTTTATTTGAAAATTTTCAAAATTGAGAGTAAAAGACGACTTTAGATGTTTTTTTCTACCTTCATTGTTTGTGAAATAAAACTCATCATAACTTTTACCTTGTTATTTGGAATTGAATTGTCCAATTTTTTTTGAATAGTTATTAGTCAATACAATCTCCAAAAAATAATTTATATTTTTAAGAATGTATTTTATGTTGCGTGGTTTGCCATTAAAATAAAATAAACTTCTAACTTTTGCAATATTTGTCAGAATGACATGAAACAAAGCTTTACACATAAATTATGATGAGTAGCATTCATCCTAAAAATTTCATGCAAAAATTCCAAATTATGAAATCAAAAGAGCCTACTTGAGTTCTCAGACCCCTAAAGAGGGCCATTTAGAGATTAATGACTTAACAGTAATAGGCTTTAAATTTTGTGGAAAAAAAGTTGCAACCCTTCATTGCATATTGTACAGTGGTATGAATTTGTTGTTGAATGAGTTTCCAAATCCTATCTACAATCATATGTACATTGCACAATGCAGTTAGGGTTTGATTAGAGTGGACAATGCCTCACTGTCACACCATTCTTGTTCTTAGATGACATGAAAGTTTTCAAACCCTTGAGGGTCATAACTTTAAGAAAATTGAACTCTATCATCAATCATGAAACACTATATGAATCATTTTCCAAGACCTTCATAAGCTTTGTTAATTGCCTCATATTTCAATCCTAACTAACAAAAATTAAAATGAAACATAACATATTATTACTAGAAGGCCACTCTAATCCTAAAATATATTTACTACAAGAACCTAGAATATACAAAACCTTAGGTCCCTTATTCATTTTTTCTTTACGGTAGGAGGTCCATAAATCATTAATTTAAGAGCCAAACGCATTTTGAGGACTCTAAATTCTTTGAAACGATTTTTAGTTGATTTTTATAGAAAGAAAAATGGAATTCATTTGGTATCATAACCCAAGTTGTTTCATACTTTTTTGACCTTTATAGAATTAGTTATGAATTTTGAAGTTGAAATCAAGTAGGCCATTGTAAGCATTCACCTTTTATATGTTCACAATTGATACATTGATGATGTATCCAATTAAGAAAGTAAAATGTATACCTATAGTATGTCTATAAGAGAAGACACTATTGAAACTTGGTCTATTTATGGACCTCCTACCTTACATGCGTGCATTCAAAAGTACAAATTCAATAGTAAGTATTGTTAATACCAAGAAAATACAATTGCATCTTCTTGGTAAATAGTGACACATTGCTCAGAGTGCATTGTCAGAGTGGGTGAATATTGTGAAAGACGTCAGAACTCCAATAATGAAAGTATAGTAGAAGTTTGTTTAGTAATGAGCCACATGAACATATGAGGTGATTAATTGAAAAATTAAGAAAATTCAATGAAAGTAAGCAAAATGAAGTGAATTTTCGAGCTAGTTGCCAAAAAAATTAGGAATTTCCAACTAGTTTTTAAAGTCACTTAGTGTAGGATGTCTAATGATGAGAGGAGAATCTTTTTATGTACACATGGGGTGTTAGGAGGTAGAACAACCCATGTGGGATATATAGTTTAATATTTGTAGTTTTTCAACCGCTCATAGTTAAGTTTAAAATAGGAATTGTGTTAAAACTAGAATTTCAGACCTCATTTAGGCATAGTAGAATAATTTTTATCAAAATATTTTGAACTAAATAAAGTTGAAAAATCGAGATATTTTTCATGTACAAAAATCCGTTTGAAGTTTAGAGCCTCTAATAGAAAGTTATGGGCAAAATTTGGAGAAGGTTTTTGAAAATGTCAAATAAAATCTCTCTTTCAACCCCTTTTAGAATTTTGTCTATAACTATTTATTGGAGGTTCTAAACATCAAATGGATTTTTGGACATGAAAACTAGTTTGATTTTTCAAATTTGTTTTGTTCAAAGGTTTTTGAAAAAATTCATTTTACTATGCCTAAATGGGGTTTAAAATTCTAGTTTTAACACGGTTCCTACTATAAACTTAACTATGAGCAGTTGAGAAACTACAAATTCTAAACTACATATCCTACATAGGTTGTTCTACCTCCTACCACCCCATGTGTACATAAAGATATTCTCTTCTCATCATTAAACACCCTAAATTAATTGACTTTATAGAAGCTAGTTGAAAAATGTTAGAGTTTTGTAATTTTTTTGGCAACTAGTTTGAAAATTCACTTCATTTTGCTTAATTTCATTGAATTTTTTTAATTTATAATATCTGAACCTTGATTATTTAACTATTTATACTTGAATTTTGAACCACTGACAGTCGTCAGACATCGCGACTTCCGGTGATTGACTACAGGGAAAAAACAAATCATTAATCAAAGTTAAATGTAATCTTGGGGTCCTTTCACCTACTCTAGAGTGGCCCTCCGGAGGGCTGAAAATTTCTCTAATGATTTTTTAAACAAATTTCTAATTTTTTTTTTGAAGATTAGGAATCACATTAGCTTTGTGGGAGTATAATTTTTATTTCAATTGGTGCCTGGGAGCAAAAGCTATGCCATCTTAAGTTCCAAAAGTAATTTGTGGAACACCACAAAAAAACAATTTTTTTTATTTTTTTTTATTTTTTCAAAAGATTGTATTTTTGTCTACATGTGAAGCTTTGATTCATTTTTTTTGGATTAGTGATGTGAAAGTTATGGAATTTTTTATTTACGAGCAATGGTTGCATTATCCTAAAAAAATTTACTTGTAGGATTTTTCTTTTTAATCAATTTTTACAATTGGAAAAATGATTCTCATAGTTGACTTTTCTTTTTAGAACAATCTCATTGTTGGGATTAGTATATTTCAATTCCATCTTAGAACTATTAATGATTTAGTTTTTCCTTTTATCTCATACTTGTTTCTATTTAACAAATTTAAAAGAAAAATGAAATTAAGAAAAAATTCTGCAACCCTCAACTCAATTGTTCAATAAAAAAATTAGGAATTCAAAATCTATAGTGCAAAAATTTAAATCTCATTATGATTCAAAGTCAAAAAATCTAGTTCAGTAAGATGCACAAAAACTCATTTTCTTCAATTGAAATGCAAATATCCTGCAATCTATACTATCAAAGTTCTTCAAATTTCTTTTAACACATTCTTATAATAGTCAAGTACAAAATCATATTGTTGGATATGAGAAAAAAAAAATTCCAAACTTTTCATTACAAAAGAAATGAACCCTCCAAAAGGCTACAAGTGATTCATTTTTGGCAGCCTCGCAGTGCAATTACAGAAAATAATAATAATAATTTTTTTTTTGAATTTTTTTTTATATAAAAAGTAAAAAGTCGCTAGTCTGACATGACACTAGCAAAACAATAATAATTATAATTGCACCATAAATCGTTGCGGGGGTACAAAATTGACAGCCTTTTTGTGGGTTCAGATTTTTTGTAATGTTGACAGTTTTGAGTGTTTGTTGATGAAAAAAAGGCCTTGAAACTTTGGGGTTAACACCATAAGTTGTTCAATTATAAGTAAAAAAAACCCCATTAAATTGCCATTCTTAATTCTTCAAACCTAAATTTGAAATTATTTTTTTTCATATATCAAGTCAATTTTTTTTTAATTATATTGTCCCAAGCCCCCTGGCTTCCAAGCCCTCTCCACTACTGCTACCAAGACCCCCCTAACTTCCTTCCCAAGACCCCCTTAAACCTCAAAAGTGCCCAATAACTTGTACTCATGTAAGCTCCAGCTCCACATAAACAACAGACCATGTATGAATTTTTTAAATTTGCCCAAATAAATTCATCAAATATTTGATTTTTCAATCAATTGCTTGAATGAAATTAAATATTTTCTAAGAAAATTTGTATGTGAAACTGTAAAAGATTTTTTGGTCCTTTTCCAAAATAAAGGCCCTTTGTGAATGTTTAAAAAAAAGTAAAAGATCTCAGTTTCCTTTTTCCCTTTTCCAAAGTAAAAGCCTTTTGTGAATGTTTAAAAAAAAAGTAAAAGACCTTTTACTTTTTTTCAAATTATACCAAACACCTATAAAAGACAACACCTCCTTCATTTTTTTACTCACACTACATTGATAAATCAACATTACTTCCATTTTATCACTTCCATCACATCCACTTCAATTCTAGTGTGCATTTACACAATATTCTTCACTACCACCCTGCATATGCTATAGTGATGTATTATGCTTATAGTGATGTATTTTACAGTTTTGTTGTAAAGAGCACCAACTTTAGTAACTCACTCACTCATTTCAAACCATTTGATATTAAAAGCAAGCTCTTAGAATCATGTGGAAATTTGGCAAGCAATTGCAGAAGACATTGCACGAGGTGCAACACAAGTTTACACCCCACAATGGCTACGTCAAGCTTAAAGATGAAGACACTCTTCCTAGCGATGTCCCCAAAGGATCCTTTGTTGTGTATGTTGGTGATGAGAGGCGCCGATTTGTGATCAAAACCAAGATCCTCAAGCATCATCTCTTCCAAATGTTGTTGGCCAAGTCAACCGAGGAGGTTGGATACAACCCTAATGGAAGCTTGGTTATGGATTGTGACGTCTCACTTTTCAAGGATGTTGTACAAGCAGCTCACTCAGACCAACAACCTATTTGTTTTGGAGCATCAAATTGAGGCAAGATTTTTCAGCCTTCTTACCACACCATACCCACTAGATTGATTGATGATATTGTAACACAAATTTAGTTATAGATGATCAATGCCTTTCTTGGGGAGCACTTTATATTATTCGATTGGAAAAACTTTTATACTATTGAGTAGTCAAACAATAAGAGATTCCAATGCATCCCAAAACACATCATTTGGAGACTACACTATATTCAAAAGTTACGAAGGATCAAGATTTTTAGTGTAGTAGGTGTTCTAAAATCATTTCTTCAACATAAGTACATAATTATTGATTTTGGAGACGTACATAGAGTGACAATGGCAGTTTTAGACAAGGTGTGTACTATACCCACCTCCTTATGAATAGGACAGTAATTTAGTTGGGCATACAAACAAGGTTTCCATGTGGAAACCTTAGTCATCTAAATGCTACATAATTTTCAAACCTTCAACAAAAATTATAAAATCCTTTTAATTACGGATATAAATTGTATCTCAAAAATGAATGGTTTGCTTGCTTGTTTTCTTGCTCCCAACCAGCAAATTTGAAATCATGCTCTTTTTCAATCTCACAGTAGTGTTTGGAGACTTTGAATGTTTTGTAACTAACATGGGATCACTTTTGGCATCATGGCCCTCAATATTTACGTAACTTGGTCCAAGAACTGTGATTCAGTTAATTAGAGGACTGGGCTAAATTTGATGGGTAGGCTTTATTTATAATACAAATTGATTCTCATGAGAAGTTGATGCTATTTTGTATGAATGTAGAGTTTAAATCATGTATTAATCATGGAATGGCATATCTATATCTCAATAGAGATATCTTTTTAAGTTTGAGTTCAAGACTCATGTTATATTTTTTTTGGAACATCCAATAAGTAGGTGTAATTAACCCATGAAGGACCAAGGCCATTTTTCTATAAAGAAAAGCACTCTAAATCGACTGCCATTTTGTTGTGTTCATCCAAAAAAAAGAAAAAGAGAATCTAATCATAGAATCTTGTACTTTATTTGTCTGAGATCATGTGATAAACATTTCATGTAGTTTGACTATACAAATTGGAAGATATTAGCATTCAAAGTTGGAAAAAAAAATTGAATGCTAACCTACAATTTCAAATGATTTTGACTGCCATTTGTGGAATTTTTTTTTGCATTGTAGACTTTGAATTAAAAAAATTTAGTGTTTGAAAAATCATAAGTGGTGAGATTTCTACTAGCTTTAATGTAGTCTAAAATTTTATTTATGAGTTCCAGCTATGTGCACTTGAATGTCACAAGCCTTGGGCCTGTCTGTAATTGGGCATGCTCGTGGGCATGTCTGTAATTTAGCCAGATTGCACCAGAAAAATAAATCTGGCTATAAAATGGTAGAAAAATGCCCAGAAAAAATGGATGAAATCGCCAAAAAATTTCAATTAAAAAAAACCTTGGATGAAATTGCTAGATTGTGAATGAAAACCAAATTATAGACATGTAATATGTGCTAATCTGATATTTTTTATTCAATATGTGGATGAATGTTGAAATTTGAAGCACCACTAATAACATTTTATATCGCCACTTTGGCACTTCTTAGAAAATGAAAACAACAACCCGTGATGAATACTATTATTCTTTTGTTCAATTTAAGCAGTAAAAGAGAAAGATTGGTGTAAGTTAGACATTTATTTTTATTCCTCTGGGATTGGATGCAAGAGGAGTACCGGTATTTAATTTCCTTTGGACAATGCTGAAAGTAATCTTCACTAGAATCATGAAGCTTATGAATTTACATCCAATGACATGGATGAAATTTGAAAACCATCAATGATAAGTCACAAGCAAGCAACTCAGTGAGTAGCATTGCAGCAAGCAAAAATAAATATATTAACCCGAAATTGTTCAACCGCTCATTGGGTGGATGTTGAATATTTTGAAAGTGTACTTGCGTCAACAATAATAGACATCCAATGAAGGATTGTTTATAAATTGTTAAAAACTCACTCCATCCCATAATTTTAGTCTTTTTTTTTAATAATGATGGCATTAATAATTTGGAAATAATTTTTCATTGCACATTACAATCAAATGATTATGTGGTGAATTATATGCAATATGTCTTTCTGAGTGCAAAATATGTAATTGTGGCTATTGTTTGCAATCAAAGAAAGATGAGAATGTAGGAGGTTGCTATAAATACAAAGTGCTATGCCTAAATAAGGAGAGGGTTTATAGAGAAGGAAAACTTCTTATGAAGCTACTTTGCCCTCCCCACATGTTTAGATTTGTTTACAAATGGTTTGAAACTTTCAATAGATTCAATGAAAATTCAATGTTTTTTGTTCTTTGACAAATTGATGCAATCAACATCAAATTTCTATAATTTATTAATTCTCTTTTTTGAATTTTTGAATTTGCAAAGTAGGTAATAAACTAGACTTTTTATCCTTCATTTCAATAGTTAATGCTAAAAACAAAAGAAATAATTTTCAGCCTTTAAATTAAGTTTGAAGTACATATTAAAAAGGACAAGTAATGATTTTCTTGTTAAACAAATTGTTTAGGATTAATGTTGAAAATAACGTTATTAAATATTTCATAGAAGTTGATATCCATTCTTTGAATCTTCAAGAACAAAAATGATTATTTCTAAGCAATTAGAAGATCATTTTGGGAGAAAGGGAATATTTTTGGATTAGATGAAAAAATAATATACAGTGACTAACGAAAGCAAGTACATTTTTGAAACGTTTCCATTCAAACAACCATATTATAAGCATCAATGAACAAAGTCCAAAAGTAGATATACAAAAGTTGTAGTGTACAGCATAACATAAGTTACCATAGTAGTTTGAAGAAAAAATTAGTTGTGATTTGAAAGAAAATCAATTTCAAACTTAGCCATGTCAAAAACTCAGTTTTGTTCAACATGATTTGAAATTACTTTATCTTTTGCCAATTTTTTCTTAGAACTCCAATTGTGCCTTGGCATGTTGGTATACATCATTTTAGATTGTTGTACACAAAAATTGAAGGAAATTGACATTTATAGAATTTAAAATAACAACAATTTGACAAGCATACAAATGATGTTGGTTCTTACAATACTTGAATTTTTTTGGGAATTGAAAGCATGGGATAGCATTAGCCATTGTAGAGAGAGTATAGGCTGCAATATGGACCATTGTTAATCTTAATGTCCTTGCATTTGAAACATTTGTTGAATTGGACAATGCATTCAATATATATTTCATAGCCATATAATGCATTTTAAATTTCAATGTTTTTGTCAAAAGACTAGAGTTCATGATGCACATAATTCATCCAAAAAAGTAAAAAGAAATTAAATTATCATTGGCAATATCATCAAAAAACTGAAAATTGCCAAAAATTACAATGACCTTCCTAAAATTGGCAGTTTTTTGGTGTCAAATTAGGATTTGAAATTATTGTAAATTTTTGAAGAAACAGTGAAAAAAAGTCATATCACATACAAAATACACTCAAAATATTTCAATTTTTTATTTACACTATAGTGTATATTTCATAGTGTAAATAAAATTCCCATGTAATTCTATAAATAAAAAAAATTGATAGATCTTAGTAATATAAATCCAAAATTCAAATTACAGTGAAGTACTCAATTTTAAGAAGGTCAAAATTTTTCAAATTAGTAAAGAATTTAGACTTAGATAATAATTTATGCGACTTTCTAAAGGCACTTCATAATTGCACCTACGGTATTAGGCACTTTAAATGTTTCTTTAAGCCTTGACTTTGAAGGGAACTGAAATGTTAGATAGATGTAGATAGGGAGGCAATTGGGATTTGGGAAGAGGGTCCATAATGGGAATTTATATAATAAAATTCTGATGATGTTGATATCTTGGGAAAAAAATAAGATATTTGTGAAAATTTTCAGAACATTCATTCTACAGGAAGCGTTTTCCATGATGGCGGAAACCCTAACACGAGATCAGAGCTCCAGCACGAACCTCGGGAATCAAAAGCTTCCTATTTACAGACCTCAACGACGGATGAAGCGCTGCAATTGATGGAGATCGCATTACCCTGCATCGTTTTGATATGATTTTTTGAAAAGAGGAGAGAATTCGCAACCGCATTGTATTGAAATTCAAGGTTAAGAAAACTTTCTATTCTTTGTTGCGCAACAGGAAATGGAAGTGGCGCGTGTGTTTGTTCGTGCGATGTAAATCTGTGTGGCCATCTCCTGCACATTTTTTTGTTGCGCTTTTTCTCGGTCTGCTCTGAGTTCATTGCATTTGATGAGGAGTATAAATTTTTCCCCTGAATTTGATTAGGGTTTAAGTAGGGTTTTGGGTTCTCTCTGTTTATTTTTGCGGATGTCTCAGTGGTTGATGAGCTCTGTATACCCTTCGGATCTCGGAAACTTCTTCGCAGTCGTCTTATTGAATAATTTTGCCGTGATGGCTCAGAGGCGAGGTTTTCAGTGATCAAATTAGGGTACAGAGCATGGTAGCAGGAACCTGAGCGAGCATGAAGTTAACCTAAATTCACGTCCTTTACTTGTACGATTGGTTTTGAGTGTTTTAATTCTCTCGCAGTCCGTTGTCCTCCTTCGTCGCATTATTGCTGCAACATCAAAATTCCCGTCGCTGTTGGCGTCGTCTGAGATCTCCGTCCACTATCAGGTGCAGAATCCGAACTTTATTTTTCCAATTCTCTTCTTGCGGCTTTGCATCGAGCGTGTGGTGGAGTCTCGTTCCGATTAGGATTGTGGTAACGAACAGAGTGACGAGTGTAATTGGGGTTGAGTGTGTGTGTGTGTGTGCTACTACCTGCAATTCGGATTTGTGATGCACTGTAGTCACTGGTCGCGGTAGAATGGCGTATGTTTCATGACCTGAGAATTTTTACTGATCCTACCGGTTGAAGTGGTATGCCTACGGCTCTCTTTCGTATGGAGTTAATACAGAGCTTCGATCTTGTAGAATGCTTGATACTTTGTGCCTCAAACGAGATGAGGGATGACGTTTCATTCAAAGGTGGCTTATTTTGGTTTAAGCAAAGTCCATGAAGTGCAAAAGATTTTAGGTTTTGTACGCATCTAACTGTGGTGGTCCTCCTGGATTTAGGGTTGGGGTCGAGGCAGCGGATCAGCGATGCTAGGACTGACAGCGCGGAGGGGCCGCCAACAATCCTCCCTCACACGCGCTTTGCTCGTTCACAGTGGTGGCGCATTGCCAAGGGTAGTGGCGAAATCCTTGGAGGACGTTGCGGGGTCCAGTCGAAATTTGTCAAGCCTTTCGAATTTGTATGAGTTGGTGAAGGTGAGAGGCGCAGCAGGGAATGGAGTTCGCGATTTTCTTTTTGAATTGAGGTCTGGGAGTCGCCGAACAATCACGGGCTCACGCAAGGTTGATGCTGGAGTTGAAGCTGCAGCCGTCCCCGCTGGCTCAGCGTCGAAGCTGAGTTTTGTGGCGTGGTATTTACGGAAGCTCGATGAACGGCCGCTTTTGACCAAGAGTTTGACGGCTGGATCCATTTACACTGGATCGGATCTTTGTTCGCAGGTTTGAGTTCTTTTCCTTTGGATACAGTTCCAGATTTAGGCTGAATAAACTATGCTGCGGAGGAATGTCACTATGACAATGTTATCAAACCCTCTAATAAAAATTTCTGGTATATTCAGAGAATCTGTCTCGAGGTGTGCACAACTGTGACACGTTACGCTCTGAACACAATTGTTAGGATTTTTGGAGTCTGGCGCTCGTGACGTAAAAGAGGCCTGGGTGTAGCTGATATTTTTAATTGCATGTTTGGTTTTATTTTGTTTTGAGAAATATTGGAAAATTTTAGATGCATACATGCAAGTGAATCTGCAGGGTCTGTCTGCATATACTGCACGCGATGGGGAGCCAGTTGCGTGGGATTCGTTTAGGAGTGCGCGAATGCTTGCTGTGGGCTTGTTCATGTCCGGACCTTTGTTGCATCTTTGGTTTGGTCAAGTTGGCAAGCTGATTCCTGGTCGTGACATACCGAGTACACTGAAGAAGCTTGTGCTGGGACAATTGCTTTTTGGCCCAGCTTTCTGTGCCGCCTTTTTTGCGATAAACGCTTATGCGCAAGGTAAATCACCTCATTGAAGGTTATAGCTACAGTGTCTTCGTCCATTCCTTTCTCTAGGATTTCACTTAGAGAGTACGGTTCTCCTGTCCCTTTGCTGTTCTGTTTCGTGTGATTAATCGATGCCGTTTGATTGAGTCATGTCATTTGTGATAACTGTTATTGTTTGGTTATGTGCATGGTGACTTTTTTGGTTGCATATCATGCCTTTGAGGTTATACGTTCACTAATTCAATTGGAACGTGGTTCTCTTACGTTTAATGTGCTTATTGGTGATAGTGTGTCTCACGAGTTGCGTAGCAAATGAACATTCAGTTAACATGGTTTTTATTCTTCCACGTTCAGGCGAAAGGGGTGATCAAATAACTACGAGATTGAAGCGAGATTTGATACCTACTTTAAGGAATGGCCTTTTGTACTGGCCTGCGTGTGATTTTATCACGTACCGCTACATTCCTATTCCTCTCCAGGTTTGTCTTTGTCTAGTTTAACTCCTCCCTACCTTTTGCACCTCGTGTGATGGTCCTTAATATTGGTGAGGCTCTGTTTTTTGGAGCTGTATGTACGTCAGTGATGATCCGTATTGCAATTCCTACTTTGCAAATTTTTTGATATCACTCGTGTCGAGTAATTTCTGACTATTTTTTTCAGGTTCTTTCTATCGATTTCGTTTTGATGAATCCTTGAAACTCCTTACCTTTGTCGTTTAGCACCAGGGTAAGAACTTTTGCTTGTCTTGGTATACCTGTGGATTTTAATTATTAGTGTTTGCTTGTGTGCAGCCACTCGTAAGTAACTCGTTCTCCTTCTTGTGGACCATCTATCTGACTTTTATGGCGGGTAAGAAAGCTGCTAAGGTGTCACCAGTGATTCTCGTTTCCGAAACAGATTCTAAGGAGTCAACATGATGGAGTTTTAGTATTTATTCCCGGAGTCGAGCAAGCTGGAGAGCCATACCCAAATATATGGAGTTGATATCACTTTTCGGGATTTTAGACATTTGGTTAGTTCTAGGTACGAGTATTCAATTTATTTCTGATTTATTTTGGAAACAGGTGGAAATAGGGAACCAAATTGAATGCTTTGTAGTTTGTCTACTACTTTTGCCTCATCTGTGTTATTTTCTCTGTATATTCAAACCCAGTACTACGTTTCGAGTTTATCCAGCTTTCAGTGTGACTATTCTTGCCCCCGAGACACCAAAGTGTGGCGCTGGTCAAACATTGAAGTTAAATCAAGTTTACCGAATTTCTATTTTGAGATTATTTGAGTTGATCGTTGTTGTCTATCTTCAATTCCGTTGAGTTCTTCGGATAAAAGTATTGTGATTTTACTATTTAAATCTATTTAATATTCCAAGGTAGTGAAGATGTTTAAATCAATAATAATTTAGTGATGACTTTCATACTAATGTTGTATTCATATCCCTATAAATGTATTTGTTACTCATACCCCATGTTCTATAGCCATGCCCTTATATTATATCTTGATATTCCGTGCCATGATTTTCTAAAATAATTGGTCATGTGATTTTGGAGTCAGTGTGCAATTTATATTGGAATTTCCTTCCAATGCAAGTTCATCATTCTATTCATCACCATTTGGGGTTTGCTATAATGAATTTTGTGTTACAATTTTCAATAACTATAGTTTTTTTTTTGAATATGGCATTTGGATCTTAGTCATTCTAAATAATTCAACTTTCAACATTAGTTCTTATAGTTTTGTAACCATCCTATCTTTGCCTTCATTTGAATTGCAAAGAAAGTAGGATGTAAAATTTAATAAGAAAAATGAATTGTAACTAATTATATGCATTATTTTTAGTAGTACCTTGTTTTCTTATTCTTTTATTGTACAATATATATTCCCACAAGAGCAAAATTTCTCCTATCTTAACTTAACAAAATAATCTAATACTTCATACTATTTTATCCTCAACCAATTTACTCACCATTTCAATAGCTAATTCACTCTGTTTCTTCATCAGAACTTTCTATAAGGTCATTTACAAGTAAAGGAACTTTAACAATATTTTCATAGTCTTTTTTAATGACCTTTTTTTGTTGTGAAACGCTACAAATGCGTGGTTTAGTCACTATTGGACATGGAAACAAACCAATTGTTTTTCTACCTCTTCCAAAAAAACCTTTTTTCCCATAAACACTTATCCGTTTTCCTTTATCTCGTTCTTCAATGGTTCGTTTTGTTCGAGACACATTTTCATTCCCACTATGCAATTCACCTTCTATTGTGTTTCTAGAGCCACGCTTAGCAGTCATCTGTTGCAAGCCAGTGGATTTGGTCCTGCACTCCCATTTTTTTGTTTCACTTGAATTATTTGTTGGTGATGGTTCAATAGGAGTTAATGATAAGTTTTTAGGAGGTAAAGCTTTTGACATGGGTTGGGGATTGGGATGACCATTCCAATCTTTGGGTGGAAATATATAATCAGGTCCAAAATTAAATTGAACTGAACATTTTTTCTCTGGTGATGGAAGTGTATACATTGAAGCCGCAGGAAAATATTCTCCACCCAATACATCCTTAAATGCAATGCCTTGCCAAACACCATTTCGGAAAAAAGAAATTTGGCTTCCTACATTTTTTTTAAGATAACAAATTAATAAAAATATAAATGACTTTTTAATAAATTCAACAAGATAGAAGATGAACATAATTTCAATTCTCAATGTTACAATATTGGACAATATGAAGAATTTATGTACCTGGAATGCTCTTGGGAAGACAATCTTTTTTCTCTAATGGTATTGAAAGCAAAGTCTTATATGCTTTGTATACATAGAGATCATGATTTGGAGCATATTTGATTCCATTTGGCAAATTTATATAAAATCCAATTACATCACCTTCAAAATACGCATCTCCATATGGTTTGCGAATGGCTTTATGTACTTTGCTTCCATCAACATCTCTATTAAGAAAATATTGATGTCAATTAATTTGCGATTTAAAAAAATTTATAATATTTTTTACCTTGAAGAGTTATAAAGAAAAAATTATATTTACCTATATGCATAACTATTGCTATCAAATCCAACAGGAGCTTGTAAATCGCCTTTCCAAGTGCTCCACCCCAGTCGAGTGTGTCCATTTTTTCCTAAAGCTTTTACAATGATTTCAAAATACCAAGCACCTTCCATAACACCATGAGTAGCCCGTACCATACGATAACCTTTTTCACTACTTGCTTGTAATTTGTCTAGTGACAATTCTACTTTTTCAGCTTTTTGGTCCTACATCCAAAAAATTGTTGATAATCAATATTACGTATCATCAATAAATATAGTTTTTTTCCTAAAAAAAATAAAAAATATTTAGAAAAAACAAAAATACATATAAAGTATGACATAATTATATATCCCAAAAGACAAAATTGCATTGATATTTGTTCATACCTTTGATAAGTGAATTCCACCATTCTTTTCTTCTAGACAATATTGTTCATTGAGATCAATTTCATGGGTTTTCTCAATTTTATCATCATGAGAAATTTTTACAGGTTTTGCTTTCTTATTTCCTTTGCGGGTGGAAGTTTTAGTCCAAACATTTGCCCTCTTTTTAGTTTTTTTTGTAACTACATCTTTATTTGGATCATCCAAAATCTCATATGACATTGATGTTTCTTTGTTTGTTGGTACATTGATGAACAATTCATCATTTTTCTCTATCATTTGCAATCATAACATGATATCATGGTATCTATAAGTATAAAATATTATTGCGATAAAGTGTTCTTTTTAGTTGTCTTACTGTCAATAGTCATTGGAAGTTCATCGATTGTTAAATATAATTTATTTAAATGTAGATAATCAATTTTAAGAAAACATTGGTATTTTGATATTTTAATTTCTTAAGAAAATAATTTTTATATATTATTATTTAATACACACTACAAGAAAAACAAACATATGTAGCCTTACCAATTTCATTTTCAACAATTTCAAAGTTGATGTTGACAATTGTTGTTTCTTTTATTTCTATCTTTTCTATTGGTGTTATTTTAGGTTCATCATCTAAGGAATATGGATCATCATCTATTGGAATATCCCCTAAATCATCTATCATTGTTGCCCGTTTAAGGTTATTATATTAAAAAATTGATTGTTGCATTTTAAAAGTGAAAAATTAAGATTTAAGTTTATTTTGAGTTTTGTATACAACTTGACATGAACTTCATTGAATTCTAAGAAATTTCTTTAAATGCTCAATTTGTTGAAGAAATTTGTCACTCATTCATTTGTTAAAAACCTTTAACTACATATAAAAAATGAAAAACTAAATCCAAAAATAGTGTTATTTAGATTACTATCAAAATCAAATTTCTCAAATTTTAATATCAACAATCATACAATCTAAACTATAATGAGAATTTCTTTTTCCAAATAATGCTGATTTGAATATACCGTACATTTCATTTAGAGTTATGACGATAATGATACAACTATAAAATCTCTAAAACCCATCATACAAAAGAATTAACAAAAATGATCATTTTTCAATACTTACAATAATTTTATAATATTTGGACACACATTTTAATATTGATAGAGAATATTGAAAAAAGGTTGTATATAATATTAATTGTATTGCAACAATCATACTTAAATACAAAAGTAGAAGTCATATTGCACATTCATTCTTCTCTAATTGCCCATTCTTTTTATGGCTCTAAAACCTTTTAGGATATGTACGCACAAAGTCTATTATGCTATTTCCACAAGTCAAGTTGTTAATTATATGCCACAATGTTTTGTAAGTTCATTTGTTCCACAAGGTCAAGTACTAAAAGAAGATCTCGAATAAGGTCAAATGTACATAGAATATATATAAGCTTATAGCTATAGTATCTTATGAGTTCAAATAAACTCAATGTTGAGAAGTATTTAATGTTTTGGAAATTGTTTTAATCAAATAAAGTTTCTTGAGTAGAAAAAAATTTAAATATTAAAAGTTCAATTTTTTTTTTATGAAATTGGATTTTCAAAAAATAGAATGTCTGAGTTTTTTTTTAATTGAAGCACAAAAAAAGGAAAATAAATTTTACGGATATGATTTTATTATTGCCCAATTTAAACTTGTTAAAAAAAAGCAGAAATTGTGGGACAAAGAGAAGGCAATGGTTGTGCAAAAGGCGAAAATTCATCCTAAAATACAAAAATAACCGTTTTGTGCATGGATTGCATAGATTAGAGGGTTGATGTTGTCTCTACACTAAGTGTTCCCTTCTTCTCCATTCTACTATTGGCAAAGAATTATTAATTTAAAAAAAAATACAATTTTAAGTTTTAAATCTTGAAATCTATAAAATTAGAAACTTCCACATCTATAAACTTGAAACAATCTTTAAAATTTATAAACATGTAAGCTTTAAATTTGGAATTAGTAGTTTAAAAATTTAAAATTTTTTATATCTTGAATTTTTAGATTTTTAATTTTTTAATTAAAATTTTTTTAGGTGATTGGAATGAAATAGCCTTAGCAAAAAAAAATCATAATTTTTCTAACTTCTTGTAAATTAGATTATTTTTAGTAAATCAATCCAATTCAACTTTGCAAGTTAGTTTGATTATTGCAAGAGTTTGAATAATGCAAGACCATTTAATATACTAATTGAACTAACATGGTTTATTTAGTTGGTGAAAGTAGACAAAAATGGATGAATATAGACAATAGTGGATATATTTTGGATGACAATTGGATGAATGTAGACAATAGTAAATATATTTTGGATGACAATTCGATGAAAATATGCTATTTGAAATATTATGGATATAATTATGTAGACCAAATTAATTTTTATTAATATTATCTACAACATAGTGAACAAAAAAGAACTACAAGTCTTATTGAGTTGGCATAATAGAAGAGTTTATGTTTTGAAGATTCATTACCAAAGCTACTAGACCAAAGAGACAAGACCTACATTCTCTTCTTCTACTAGTCATATTAATCCTTTTGGTCCTAAGGAACCAAGAATTGTTTTTTGCAATGTGAAAAATGGAAATAATTCTTAACCTTTAAATGCTCAAATCATCGAGGTAGGTCTACAAAAGATATCTTAAAATTGCAAAGTAGATGACTACATATAGTTGCAAATTTTTTCTTTTTTCGTAAACAATTCATATTTGTAAAATTTGAAGGACAAGAAATAAAATTAACAAATTCTGTAGAAAACTTCGATAAAATGTCAATGAATTTGAAAGATTACATAATTTGACTACTAAAATATAGACATTGACTAGAATGGTCAACTTCATTCTTCTTCCTAAATATGTTCAACAATAGAAATTGTAGTAGTATAAAATTTGCAAAAAATCATGAACCAAAACAGCAAGACTAGAAGTATCTATTCAACAAAATTTCCTACCAAATATGTCAATGAATTTGGAAATATTGAGCTTATAATCAAAAGAAGAAAGACTTCAAAGTAAAACTTACTTTATTGTCAAGGTAAACAATCATGTAGAATTGTGATACAACAAAGTTATTTTTTCTTTTAATTGTAACCATCCTTTGTGGTTTGCATAAATTAAAGATCTATTTATTTTGGGTCCCTTGTCTTGTCTTTAGGACATGATCAAGTGACTCCAAAATTGGATACCTTAGTTAAAAATGAGGCTCTATAATTGGAGGTAATTGTTTGGAAATTTAGTGTAAAAAATTGTATGTATACAACAATGAAATTAGTACTTTAATGTATTATGATCAACTATATACTTTTTCCAAGTCTTTTTTCCATCTTTTGTTGTAGTTTCTGGATTAAACTATTCCTATATAAGTATTGATTAGTCACAAAGAAATACAACTCAACTTGTCTCAATTTTTAGTAAAAGATTTTTAAAATGCCATTTAAGACCAACGATGGAATTTCAATGAATTTTCATAGCTAATATTATTGAAATCCACGAGATTTTAGGCTAGACAAACTTAACACTTAAAGGACAATCCATATCCTCACTAGGTCAAAATTCATTAGTTTTTAATATTAAAATATTCATTTAAAAAATTTGATTCTTATCATGTAGTAATAATTATTTTATGTTTATTCTTATGCTTAATAATAAAAAAGTAAATTGATTTTGAGATGATTTTTAAAAATTATTTCTTTACAAAATTCATAGTAATTACAAAGATGTTTAAAGTAGTATCAAATTTTGAGCAAAAATAGAGATATTAGAGATAAATATTATAAATATTATAAATTAGTGTAATTGGTGTATTCTTTTAGTTCACACCAAAAGAAATTTGATAGAATTTTTTTTAATGTGAAAAGTGAATGGGTTGAAATAGTAGGCACTGAAAAAGAAATAGAATGCCATCTAACTTTGCCTTAAGGTAGGAACACCATAAACGGGTAAAATAAGCATTTCAACATGTAGGATATGGAAAATCTCTTGAGAAATTGAGCTCAATATGTGCAAAAACAAGGATGAGGAAGAATGCAAAAAAAAAAAAAATCTCCAGGAATGAATATTTTATGCAATAGAAATGTGGATTTTTCATATAGACCCCATTCTTGTTTCATAGGTTCACCTAAAACAACTACATTTGGAACTTGTTCCTAATCAAGTGTGCACCAATCAAATTCATGCAAATTGAATCTTTTTAGGATTTTTTCATAGCGTTGTTGTTGGTTTCAGGACAACCTAGTTTATTGTTAGAGGAAAGGTAACCGTTACTGGTATTCCTACCTTAAATATAGTACAATAGCTTTATTGGTTGTAACATCCACATTTGACTTCATTGCATTCATGTGTCAATTTTGCATTTCCACATGTAAAAATCTAGTGTTGTTAGCCATATTAAAAATGTATTACTAGAATATTGAAGTGTTGTTTGCATCTTCAAAAATGATATCTATATTTTTCATAATTCTATTATTATTATGTTCATCTACATATATCAACAAACTTCTTGCTTGATGCATGGCAAAGTGTGCACTTTATAGAAGTGGAGGTAGAACGCATGACTATCCATGGAGGATATATTAAAATGCAAGAATTGCAAGCTTATTAGACTACTTTTGACATGTGGGGATTTGAATGACTTTTGGAGTATGAAAAATGAACTTCTAAACCCTTTTCTGAACTTTATCCATCACTTTTTAATGGATAATTCAAATCACAAATGGATTTTTGGTACTCATTTTTTTAATGAAACAAATTTTGGAAAAAGTTTAAATACTATGCTTAAATGAGATTTGAAGTTCTACTATGTTCTCAATTTTTGCAATTTTAATATGAGTGGTTAATATGCTTCGCCCTTGCTTTTAATTATTCCATATTTTTTGCTTGGTTGCAATGCATGAAAATGTTGAATACAATAGAAATACTTGGTTGCAATGCATGAATATGTTGAATACGATGGGAATACTTTAACATAGTTCTATTATACTCAACATATTCATGTTGACATGTGTTTGGGATTATGTTAAAATATTGTTTTGCATTGTTGGTAATAACAAAGTAGTTTAAAGGTAACACATCATTGTCACAATTGTTTTCAATGATAACTATTAATATGAACAACAAATGTTTTATTTCTACCATTCTTAAAGTAGAAGCTCATGGTTTCATACACTTTTGTAATTAAATTTGAACTAGTGACACAACATACACCTATGATGAAAGAATTTGTTTTGCAATTCTTGAATTGTATTTTGTAATTGGAATTAAATTTGAACTAGTGACAACAACATACACCTATGATGAAAGAATTTGTTTTGCAATTCTTGAATTGTGTTTTGTAATCGATATAAAATTTTCTTCACTTTTTTTTCAAAATCTGTAGTAATTTCATCTTTAAAAAAGACCTAAAAATTTTATGGCATCTAAAAGAACAATGATTTCATCTCTCAAAAAAAATTAAATAATGATCTTTCATATATAGTGACAAATGCAAAGTTAAAAATGAATGGTTTTGAAATTTGTCAGTGATTATTGCAATCAATTGTGAATTGTTTCTACTGATAACCTAATAGATTTATACTTTCAATGCGCAACTTCTATTTATGAGAGTTTAGGGCTTGGCTTAGGGAGTTACGGTCAATGTTGGTACTCATATTTTTAGCACATTGAAAATTCATTGTTTGTTCATTTAGTGTTCTAACTTCAAAAAATGTATTCTAACAGAATCTAGAATATTTTTTGGCTCTCAATAAGATCCAACAAAAACATTTCAATTTAACACTAGGAACTCAAATTAAATTCTTATTCAGAAAAAAATTGTACAATGTAACCTTTAGATATGGCATACATTGGTCATGTTGGTTTTAGGTAATTATAGAAATAGGTGATTTATGTTTGTAATTTAAATTCTTTTATTATGTTTTATTTCTACTAATTTGTCTTTTCTTCTTGCCACCACTCTATTGTAGTAATCTATATTCACACCCTTTGTTGTAGTGTGTGCAAATTTCTAAATAGTGCATGCAAAATCTCCTTTGTCTAAGACTATGCAAAATCCCTTATGTTGCAACCTCAGTCAAATACCTTTTAACTCATGATGCCATATGGAAATAATTAATTGGTAGATTAACAAATTGTATGAATCTTTTAAAGTAAAAGAATATATAGTCCATTGAAACATTTCAAAGATATTTTTTTTATTCTTTCTATAATTTTACATAACAAATCAGTGGATGCCACTGTCACTACCTTGGCTCTACAATAGATGATGTGGAATATTCCACATCCAATAATAGCTAAGTGGACAAGTGGAGGCTTAGTGTGATGAGTTCTCGAGATAGGTGCATGAAGGAAAGGCAATGAACATCAAGGCTACCAAATGTTATATAGGCAACAATAATTTAACTTGTGGATTATGTATATATTTTAAAATTATAAAGTTAAAGAAAAAATGGGATTAACAAATTTTAAAGAAGCTTTTCTCTCATATGAGCCTTGAGCCTAGGTGTAAGTAGGTATTCTACAACTATTGAAGGTATCTATAATATACATAGTTATAATATAACTACTGTATAACCTTAAAAGGTGCTTATAATATAGGTACCTATAACATAAATATCCTATAACCATAAAAGGTGTCTATAACATAGGTACCTATAACATACACACCTATAATATAAATATTGTATAACCAGGGAAGGTGTTTATAACATAAGTACCTACAATATAGCCACATATAATATAAATATCCTATAACTATGGAAGGTGCCTATAATATAGGTACCTATAACATAGAAGCCTAGGCTCTTAAGCTCATACTTAGCACCCGTGCTTTTCTCTTGTATTTTTTTTGGAGAAAGCTTTCTTGCCAATACAATAACAAGCACTTCTCTATCAACCCAACAATATTAAAGATCTTAATTACAATCACAAATAAAACAAAACTATCGAATCTTTTAGTATGAATTTTTTGGTATTTTACTATTATTTAGTGTTTTTACTTTTGTTCTTATAATTTAAATTTCAAAATATAAATGCTAAAGTCTCAACTATTGTTTCCATTCAACTATTTATTTGTATTTTTCTTTCTCATTGCAACCATAAAATCATGAAGTGTCAAAAAAATGTTCTTGTTGAGATGATAGTCATTTCTACATATGAATTGAAAGAATTAAAACAATTACGATGTCATGTACATACATGAATCCTTTTGCACAAGTATGAGTCTGTCCAAAAGCTATAAAAAAAATTTAGAAATGTTCAATATATAATGAAAGTTATAGTGTGGAATTCAAATGTGCTACAACTTGCTTGTAAAGAGACTCTTATTTTTCATCAATCTCTGTAATATTAGCCATTGATATTTAAATATTTACAATTGAGGCTTCAAGGGTGATACACATTTGAGATTAATGAAAATATCTTTGATGTTTGACTATTCCAAAGAAAAAGAAATTAATGTTTTTGTCCATTCATGAAGCGGAGTCTCGAACTATAGAATAGACAAAAAATGAGGTGTGTTTGAATTTTCTATAAAAATTTCAAATATGCCCCAAAAGATAATAATTCATGGGAGTGACATAATCATAACAATGGTGTAGATATGGTTGAATTTGATCAATATCAAATATATTTTGTATGAAAGAATAGAATGTATCAAACAAGGTGTATTAATTATGGTTTCAAACTTGCTTTGACCTCTATATTACTAAAATGAAATCAAATATTCACCTTCCATTCAAAAAAATAAAAATCATCTTAATCTTGTTTTTTCTCCTACTAGTGGCAATTCATACATTCTTAGTTAAAAAAGTCAATGCTCGATTCTTTAAGTCCAAGAAGAGCAATAAGTGGTACCTCCAAGCATGTAAATTTGAATAATTTGAAATTAACTTAATATTTTAACTTGTATAAGAATTACTACATTCCTGACTACTAATGGACGATCTTCAAATACCACATTATACACTAATAATGTGTTAATTATACACTAATATAACACTTTATACATTGATATATGATAATATCTAATTGCGTAATAACATTATAAAGAAGTACAATTTACATGTTTTGTTCTCGGTTTTGTTTTTTGAAGATCATAAAGTTGATGATTAGCTATTGGGAATTTGGGATTGACCTTTTGATCTTGAAATAAATACATGAATTAGTGCTCAAGGGTTGTATAAAACCTTTATCCCAAACCTTACAACAAATGCTTTGAAATTTGCATGTTTTTGGAATTTAGACTTTGCCTTAGTTGTTCGGGGATTCATACCAATAAAATTTTGATAGAATAAAAAATCATAACCATTTCTTGTCACTTTTATTGCTACATTGCACGATGTGGTTGGAAAGGACAATGGTTTAGAGTCTTAAACTCCATCCTTCACATAGTCTTAGAAACGACAAGAATGCTCTAAGATTTGATAGTCTTCGTTTTAGTTTAAACAAGAGGCTTGTTTCCAATAAGTGAATTGACATGAATGACCTTGGTTTGGATATCTAGTTTATGTCCAACAATTAATAACCGGGGTAACAACTCTTGTCTGTCTACATAACACTTCTTCAATATTTTTGATTGATGAAATTATGTTTAGTAAATGAATTATTTGATGGTTTGGAAGAAAGGTATATTTTTATTAACATAGGTATTGAAAAATCCCTTGCCATTAGATGAAAAAAATAAAAATAAAACTACCCCCTATGGCATCCATCTATTTTTTTTTCCAAAATTTGATGTTGTCCAACGAGAATCATTACATCTGAGAAGGAAATTAGGCCCCCTCCAAATGTTGTTGATCTTCTAAGAAAATCAAAGTCATTGATGTTTGTCGAATAGTAAATCCCAGTTGTTTTTGAAATAAGGATACGAATACGATTGCAAGATTTGAAATATAGGATATGGTTTCGGTTACAACCACGAAATTCGAATTACAAAATATATATGGAATACATATGTATTCACACAAATTCATATGGATATATCTCACATTGATTACAGTCATACAAGTTCCACCGATTATCCTATGTACACTCTACCCCACCCCACCCGAAAATCCCCCTCTTATGGATGGAAAATGGAAAAAACAAAAGTACCTAAGTTGCTGTCAATTTTTTTTCTAGAAATCAATAAATGCCATTGGATCTCTATTGAAGGAAGTAAAGACCCTTCCAAATGTCGTCAATCTCTTGAAAAAACTAGAGCCATTGATGTTCGTCAAATGCAATCTTGACCATCCAAATACGGATATATAATATAGATACAAAATACAAATACAAATACAAATACAAAAATTGATATATAATTTGAATTATATAATATGGATACAAATATGGTTACAACATTTATAATACAATGTACATACAAAATACATACATATTCACATGAATTCATACAAATATATTCCATATTGATTGCAAATTCTACATGAATACAAATATGGTTTTGAGGTGGGTTTTCAAGTACAATTCATGAATTCATTTCACTAATGGATGTACTCAAATTTTTGGATGTGGAAGATTAACAACTAGCAAAAAAATTACATGTATACCCCTTTAAAAAAAATTATAAAAGTTTAACAACCAATGCTTGAATGACACGTGTATCCCACTTATGTTTTTATATCCACTTTTTGAGAAAATGCACTGCGGCTATATGCCCCTACTAATTCTTACGTGATTAATAGACTGGTTTGGTCACTATAGAGCGGCCATCTAGAGGGCTGAGAGTTTCTCTAATGTCTTTTTGAAATGCAAAGGATAAGATCTCGCAATTGGTAAGGTTTCTTATATTGAATTTTTATGATGTTGTACTCTAACAAGTTAGCTAAAGGGGGCAATGGTCAGCTTGGGGTACTCAAGAATATTGTCTACACTATAATTTCCTTGGGGGGTGCACTTAGTTCTACTATAACAAACCACGTGCAAACAAGTGGTTTCTAATAAACTATAATTTCAATCTAAAATTTTGAACATTGTTTAATAATGACTACAACTTTCTATTTCCAAAATTTCCAACTCAAATAAAATATGAAATGATTTCTAGAAGAGGTTGAAAATGAACTAAAATGGCATGTTTTTCAACTCAAATAATTATAGAGGACACTTTTAGATGACCATTGAGTCAATATTCAATTCAAAATGAGCTTTCAATAATGAGTTATTTTTAGGAACTTTTTATTCATTTTTTAGACTATTTTTTCTTATATAATATAGGGGTGTGAAAGTTATTTTTCAGTTCTACAGTGTATCTTTTTACTTCAAAAATTTGTAACTAATTATTATTAACAAATAAAAATATCAATAATTCAAAACATAAACTTTCAAAGTAGGAAAATCTATTCATATTTTTTTAATTTTGTTTTATTTAAAATTCAAAAAATATATAGGGGGTCCAAAGTTTTGTTCGCATGTGGTTTCTAATGGACACTCTAAATGACCCCCCCGAGATAATTTCAGTCCATATCACTATGTCAAATGACTTTATCTTTTAAATATAATAAAGTATAATTTCATGAAATGTGGTTTATGCACCTAGAATCCTTGAAAACAAGTATTTGGAATATCAAATAATTTCATTTTAATATCATTTTTGGATGTGACTTACATTAAGTGGTCCAATTATACATAAAACAATTATTTTTATTAATAAGAATTTAATAAATTGTGCACTATGATGTCTACAAATCCCAAAAATTTCACCCCTAACCATGGATCAAAAAATTAAAAATTAAACCTCATTAGGAATATACACCTTGATCCCATTGAAGCAAGGATTTTTTTCCATTTCATTTTAGGGTCTTCTTACAAAGTAGACAAACTTTGGAGGTTTTAAACAAAAATAACCTAATTACTGTGTCCCAAAAGTGGATTTGTTAACAAATAATTAAAGATGAAGTTTTGAGCCTAGCTTTAGGTCCTTCAAAGCAGTTTTGAGCCTAACCCCCCCTCCATCCTTTAACCCCTATGCGTCAAAGTGGACATTTTTTGAATGCTGGAAATCAAAATCTGCAAAAAAAATTTGTTCATCAAATGTTATAGTGTCCAAATCCGCTTGTTAAATTCTCGTGGTAATTGTCGATATATCTGGGCTCATTGGGTAGTTGGTATGAAGATGCAACGGTGAAATTTTCCAAAATCAAGTAGTTTCAAAGTTATTGCATTTACTTCATGTTGTTTGAGCTCGTTACTTCATGTTGTTTGGGTTGTGACACATAGGGGTTAACCCATAAG
The DNA here is from genome assembly GCA_947034895.1 of Rhytidiadelphus loreus. Lineage (NCBI taxonomy): Eukaryota > Viridiplantae > Streptophyta > Bryopsida > Hypnales > Hylocomiaceae > Rhytidiadelphus > Rhytidiadelphus loreus. The sequence goes on along the minus strand of OX344761.1, from coordinate 44,809,166 downwards.
TTTTTTTACATCCATATTCTTGACACTCAGTGAATAGAGGGCTTGGACCGACTGAGGTGTTGTTTAGTCCAACCAACCTTTCATTCATCCAATGTAACACTTGAATCTTAATAAGACAACCTTCCTTAACCCATTAAGGACTAGTCGACCATTTTGTGGTCGATTTGGGTCCTTTTTGGTTTGTAGAGAGAGCATGTCAACAAATTTGATGACGTGGCAAAGGGGACGGGTTTGGGGAATTGAGAAGTGAAGAGTTTAGGACAATAACTAGGCCAATCTGAGGTGGCATGTGGCCAAAGGGTTGAAAAAACCAAGACAACAGGGGCTGAAATTACACCAAGATTTGCTAAAAATTCTTACTTCACAATGCACCTTCACCAAAAAAATTAATGCTATACCCTATATCATATGCAACACTTCCATCCGTACGGTTAGATCTCCGATAGGCACTTGCATTCAAAAGTTTTAAAATTGCTCCCAATTGGCCAAACAAAGGATTGCCCACCCCCCAAATCAACCACGGTCCTTAATGGGTTAATGACCAATTTCATGAAATTGTGGTATTAAATGATATTACTGTAGAAAGATATAAACAAAAATGTGCCAATCAAAATTTGAAAATTAAGGATCAAGGTGTTAAGGGGTTAAAGGTTACTTACTTCCCTTGAAATCAATGTGTGTCCTTGAGAGCTTGTATATACGTATATCAGTATTGTTTATCTCTAGTAAGTTGTCTCTTTTTGTGGTGCACTGGACTCCTGGAGAGTAGTACAGTACTTCTGCTTGGTACAAATACTCAGTGAATGATAATTATTCCATTCGCACAAGCTGACTTATCCGCAACTAAGGTACGGAATTAATAATTTCCTTGCAGGAGCAAAAGACAGGACCTCCAGCCACAAGTACGTGGCCTCACTGGCAGGAGAACAAGGGACCGAGGACAGATCGACACAGCAACTGAGCAGGACAGGGACAGGGACCTATTACTACGGCCCGAACTCAAGTTACGTTCAGTAGCAAGGATCGTCGACTTGTGATAGAGCTAGTCGTCGATGATCAATGGACTACTGTAATAAGATATATAACTAATTAAGCTTCATCCACTACTACTACTACTCATCAGTCTGCAGTCTGTGTAACTAATTAACTTACTGTCAGTGCAGTGGTGAATGTACTGGAGTCTGCAGCTCTTCTCTGATCTATCCTCTCGGTCGCAGCCATGAATTGAGAGGATGTATCATACATACAGTATGGTAGTCTGCTCTTAACCCCTAACTGCCTCATCGACCATATATGGTCGATTTGAAATTTCAGGCTCATTTTGAAGTGGGCAGTTAAATTCGTTTGCCCGTTTTTAAAAAAAAATTGGGCAGTTTTTAGGGTTAACTATTCAAAACTTTCATTTTTCACTGAAAAAGGTACATATTTAAGTGTTGAGAGGTCTCCAAAGCCATTTATGTCCTTTAGTGGAAGAGTAAAGCTTGCTAATTTTACTTCATTTTTCAACTTTGAGCAATTTCACTTGATTTGAGATCTAAAAACTTCCACTTATTCATTTGCTTTGAAAATGGTCCCAATCGAAAGAGTAAAGTGTTTTCATGATTTTCACCATTGAAAACTTAAACAAGCAAGTGTTGATTTGGAGTTATTTGTGAATTATACTTATTAAAAAAATTGCATCTCAACAATTGCAAGGTGGATTGTGTAATGAGTTTAATAGCTTTTCAAGTGATATTAAGTTTTTTGAAAGGGTATTTTAGTGTGCTAACACAATTTGTAGTTGTTCATGTCACTTCTAATCCCCAAAAGCTTTTATGTGCAAATTTTTGAAACATTGTGGAGAGGGACAACATATTAAAAATAGAAAACGTACATTTCTCTAATTATAATCTCACAACTCTTATGGAATTTTGCACTCAAAATTGGTGTACATACTAATAAGCAAGCTCTTTAAACATCCATACAGTTAGATTTTGAAAAAAAAATCATTTTGTTTCAATGGAGATAACTATAAGCCCATGTTCTTTTTTCATGGAAAAAACACACTTGGAAAGGCTTAGGCACTTAGGGGTTAAAGCACCCATTTAAGGGCTGGTCGGCCTTTCCGATGGTCCCTAGATGCACAAAAATATTTTTCCTTATTTTTCACCTGAAGAAAAATTGATGTGGAATCTAACCCAAGTAGTTTCATATTTTTTGGAGCATTTTTGAATTACTTATGGATTTCTAAAGAATTTTGTCATAGGTAACTATTTTTTGATCATAGGCCTTACAAAACCCACACATGCGGAGTCTGAAAAAAGATATGACTTCACCAAAAACAGGTATTGTGGTATGCAGAAAGTGATAGACAAAGTTCCAAAATATGACCTTTACTGAACTTAACTCCTGAAGGGCAAGTCCTGTTTTTTTGACAAAAATCACTCAAAATTGTCATTTCAGCTGCCTTCATCCAAGGAAAAAAAAATTAAAATTAAAAAATCTAACCGTAGGATCTTGTACTATACTTGGATGAGATCATGTGATAAAAATTTCATGAAATTTGACCATACAGATTGGAAGATACTAGCATTCGAAGTTGTAGGGGAAAAACTTTTTTGAATTCAAGTAAACATTTCAGAAATGGATCCACCTTTGCTCTTATTCCATCCACTAGCGAAGTATAAAGGAACATTTGGCAAATGCTTAACCGCTCTGATAACATTGACAAAAAATTGACAAAACATTCAATGCTTACAACATATCCATTTTCCAACCTCTTAATGTCCATTTCAGACCCTGGCTAGGGATGGTCTTAAGAACATGGTCGGAATTACAGCAGACTACCATATACGTTAAGTGAAGGGAACACTGAACTCGATCAATCAAGGTTATCCAAGCCTCTCTTAATTAATTGTCTTGTGCAGCTCCCTAGCCTGGATTGTGACTGCATGCTGCAGCTTAATTGTTCTTAGTTTTTCACTTCTTTGTCTCATTCCATTCCATTCCAAGCCACATTCAAGTGGATTCTCAACTGTACATAATTGGCAACTTCGGAAGGGAAGGGAAGAAGGTCAGTTGACTAGCTGTGCGTAGCTTTCCACCAACTTTCGTACTAGAGCGTTAATATAAGTAATGCATGGCTACGTACTTTTTGAAAGAAGCTGAATGATATACACAGGAAGATTTCACTACGTTAGCCCCAGGGTCTAATCTTCATTGGGGCCTGAACTCCCCAGCTTTAGACCCCTGGGTTTTTGAACTCCCCCACTTTAGCCCGACCAAGGTGTGCAATTTTGGGGTCTAAAGTGACGTCCACAAAGAAAATTTGAAAATTTTCGAGTCCCTTGTAAAAAGGGGCTAAAGTAGGGGTTATTGCGTGAAGCATTAGCCCCTGCTAATCCCTCGAAATCTTCCTGTGTATATATATCAGCTCGCTCGGGATCATGGCTCAAGTCCAAAGTACGTGACACTAGGAATCATAATTATATGAGCACGCCAAGTTTACTTAGCGACGACGTACTGACTGAGATAGATGCAGTTTGAATTGCATGTCTAGCTAGCTAGCCCATATATGTCGATCTGATGATTCGATCAGAGGATAATTAGCTTTCAATTCCATCCGAAGTAAGTACAGGACTTGGACATCCAGCACTGGTTCAATCGATCTGCTCCTGGACCCATCGATGCTTGGTAGCTGATCTCTTTAACTAATATGATTCAGCTACAGCGCAGTGATCACAGGAAGATTTCGAGGGATTAGCAGGGGCTAATGCTTCACGCAATAACCCCTACTTTAGCCCCTTTTTACAAGGGACTCGAAAATTTTTAAATTTTCTTTGTTGACATGACTTTAGACCCCAAAATTGCACACCTTGGTCGGGCTAAAGTGGGGGACTTTAGTCCTAGCTAGCATAGAGTGCATTACTTAGGGCTAACTTGTGTTACATTAGCCCCAACTAAACCATCCTTTGTTAGCCAGGTCTAATGCTATTTGTAATCAAATTCCATGCTGCACATTTTTCAGCTGACGGGGGGCCATATGTACTTTTTTCGGCTGATGGGAGTGCAATGGCATTGTGCCAGACATACCAATACATATACAAATAGTACAACCAATAACATTGACAAAGACTTGAGAAGTTTTAATTATAATAAAATTTATAATGGGTACAACATATATATATATATATATATATATATATATATATATATCACTAGTTCTAATGTATCAACTACTTGCCTCCCTCCTAATTCATAATTCATAATAACTACAACTACTCCTACTCCACCTTCTCGCCTCCTCAATGTGATAGAGCTGCATTCACACATAAGCACCCCACAAAAGACTCAGTAAAACTCTTCAAAGATAAAACCATTAGAAACCAAAGCAATCACATGAGAATAAAAAATATTTGGTCATTTGGCCAATTACCGATTAATCACGACAGTCATTTGCTGCAGATGTCAATAGCAGGGAAAGCCCATTTCGAGAACACTTACTTGACGAGTAGAGGTCTTCAAGACAACACACTTCCCATTCCTCTCAGAATCCAAATCAACATTAGCTCCATCCTCATCAGCTTCGTCTTCTGGATTAACGTCCAGAATCTGCACAGCAACGGAATCAAGCTAAGCATCAGTTCGAAAGGAATTACATGGTCATGAAAACACAGGATAGAGCATATTTCTCGGTAATTTCTAGAGTCAACAAGTAGTCGTCAGTACTATCCATACCTCAACACGGGAAATGCCATCTGCAACACAGAAACCAATTCACAAATTCTAAGCAAATGTACTAAGAATGCACTTCAATGTCAAGCTATAATTCCAAAAAAAAAAAAAATATCAGATTTGCAGCAGAACACAAAATCGCAAACACACTTGAATTAAACTCCAAATGGCTAGCATATGCATGCCACACATCCAGCTTAACCTAACGACCTCAGATTACCCTAATCGCTATCTTAAAACACAGAATCCTAGTAACCCTAATAATCAAACAAGCGAATCCGTACACCGCACGAAACCTAGAAAGAATGAACCTCCCTGTCAACTAATCAAAACTCGAACTAAACACGAGAATCACCTAAAGTAGGCGAGGGCGACGCCACATACTCCCGCACAGGTGCCGCCAATCCTCTCTGCCAACCATCCACACCAAACGCTAACCATCAAATTCCACGCATAGCCGGCGCCGATCGCAAATCTGTAAGTGGTAAATCTGTAAATGGAAGAAAAGGAAAACGGAACCTGGACGAGGGCGGAGGACGAGGCAGTCGCACGCAGCGCTTGCGAGCGCAGCAAGCGCACCAGAGCGCGCTCCATCACCATGGCAGAGCTCTGCAGCTCCCGAGACTAGGAGATTTGTTGACGTCGACGATCTGCGCAAGAAAGCAAAGCGGATCAAGTGCAAGGGATCGTTTCAAAATAGTTTTGGTAACTTGCAACGATGGGTTTGTGAAGCTGGCAATGGAATGTGCGGGATGGACGCCAGCGGCACTGGGACTCTCGGGGAAGGAGGTGACGACCTTAACCCTCGCCCTCATCTAAACAAGCCTTGGGTTAGTGGGGAACTTAACCATAAGGTAGAAGCACCCAAAACCGACACTTTTGGTGCCCCACGGGAAAAACAATAATCAAGAATGTTAGCTTCCTTGAAAGAGAATCAAAGGAAGTCGTTTCGTAATTTTTTTGACACTTATTCAATATTTTACGAATTTTGAAAGTTGAAAGCATAGGGTAAGTATTTATTCCACTAAATTTTTCTTATATGGCCATCTTCAAAGGAAAAATTGCTTTAATTCCCACTAGTTGCTTTAAAGAATTCTTCAACTCTTTTTGGCTATGGGTGAGAATGAAGGTGGTCATTTTAACCCTGTAACAACATAAAAAATTTAAAGTGTCTTATAAATTATTTTCTCATAAACTATAGAGACAAAGAATGCACCTATTCATTTAAGAATGTATTTTTATGCTAACCAACTTCTTTGTCTACCATGCAAGGAATTAATTGTGGAAATTTTGACCGTTGGATTTTTAGATTATAACAAATTGGGATGGTCAACTTAATAGGCAAAAAAATGCAATTTGGGGAAGAAAATAAGAAGAAGATGAATAATGTGTTTTTAAACACCACCACCACCACCACCCAAAAATTCTATTGGAATCTAAGATTCTTTTTTAATTTTTTAATATAAAATATTGAGAAATAAAAACTCTCTCAAATTTCTAAACATTTTCAAACAAAAGGAGTAGAAAGTCAAAATTGACCAAATTGGATCTTACAAAAAATTTAGAAATTTATTATATAGGTTAATTTTTGAAATTTAACAATTGATATTATTAGCAAAAATTTTGGAACATCTTCAAAAAAATTGAATTCATTCTAATTATTTTGTGTTCTTAATCACTCCAAATTGAACCTTTTATTTTTTAAATTGCTAAAAATAAAAATGTGAAAAAAAATTCTCTAGATCCTTTATGTTTGAACAAAATAAAGACTATAAATGTCCCAAAAAATGTTTTTTTCCATCTCTACTATTCCTTCCATTGAAAAAACATTATGCTTGCTTCATTTTTCTACTAGACTACATTTCCTAAATAAAATTTTAAATACTTCTAACATTCAAATTTTGAAAATCAGAAAATGCAGCACGTATGTAAACTTGTTACTCTACAAGTTCCTAGTTTACAAAATATTGAGATTTGTTTCACCCTACCATGAATTTGCCATCAAAAATTTGAAGAAGACACATTATGTACTCTTAGTCCTTGAGGGGTTAAGGACCATATGAATTTGTCACAAATTAGGTGGTTGCACTTATGGGTGAGTGTACCTTAAGGGTACATTTGCACCAAGGATGAAAAAAAGGTAGAGTATAAATTTTGACTTTGTGCCTAGGTTAACAAGATTTTTATTGTCAAACATTATAGAAGACAAAAAAATTCCAACAAATGACTCATAAGGTTATTGTAGAAGCAAAGAATGTACCAATTCATCCAAGAATTTGATCATTTTAGTTTGCATTTATTTATACTAAAATATTTGTATAAAAGTTAATATTTATAATAAAATGTCTATAATGAAAACTAAAATATTTGTACTAAAATTATATAGAAAGATATAAAAAATATAGTCACTATTGTAGCCATCACAAATACAAAATTACAAACAAATTAATGGTGAAATGGTTATACAAAGGCATCTCAAAATCATTATATATTTTTATTTTCATAGACTATTGTATCTTTGTCAACAAAATTTTGAATAGAAAAATCATAATCAATAATTTTCAAAATTAGATTTAGGATACTAAAACTAGTTTTCAAAAAGAATTTTTCAAAAATTTAAACTACTAAAAACAACAAGTTGGTTAGTTTTATTTAACTTCAAATATTGTTGACACCATAAGTTGATGCGTAGAGCATTTAGGAGTTAAGTATTTTTTTCTCTTACAAAATCAGGTGAATATGCCTATGTAATAATTGCCTTTGAGATATTTTAATGGAATTAAATGAGGACCAAAAATACTTAAGAATCCCCAATAGAATAACAAGTTAGCAACGTATTTTTAAAACAATGTATTCATTCAAATGGCACATTTGAAAAACCACAAGTTTCAATAAAAAATCAAAAGTTAAGAAACACATGTAGGCAAAGAATTTGCCAAAAGATCCCACATCAATCAACTACTTCTATAATGCACTTGATTTGTCCTAGATTACCACCTTAATTTTGATCAACAGGATAGTAGATTAAATCTAATTTTTCAAACTACATTGATTTACACTAATTAGTGAGCCAAAAAATTGGACTTCCTACAATTCGGTTTAAGGAACACAGTTCCTCTAATAACATCAAAACCTTCCACTACAAGAAAAAAAGTACCTACGTTTTTGGAATTCACTATTGTTGTGAGCGTAAAAATGTTGCTACCAAGAATAATTTGTCTCCATCTTGAAAAGAGCTTGAGTTTGGTGGAAACGGAAATCTTCTACTAGCACTTCTTGCTATGGCATTCTCACTGTTTATGAAATTTGACAATTCCGCATACATTTCATGAACATTCTCAAAATCCAACCGACGCATTACAAAACTCTCTTCATCTTCCTCTTCTTCCTCCTCTCCATCTTCAGTATTTTGAGGTATGGACTCTCTAGGCTCAGAAGACTCTAACTCTCTATGTTGAGAGCCTGAAGGTTGAGATGGCGAAGGAAGATTGTGCCCTTCAGATGCTTCTAGAGGATCACTACTATTATTATTTCTAGCTTGTTCTGCCTTTCTTTGTTTCCATCTTTTATATTTAAGATGTTTTTTTTATTTTCTTATAAATATCAGCCTCTTTCCATGTAAACTTTTTATCCTTGCTAAATTTAATGTCATTCAAATTATCCTTCTCCTCATTTATTATTTTTTTAAAGCATCTTGAACCAAGGGATCTTCTAAAGTGAATGCACCCTCAGGAAGATGCCCAGCTAATTGACCTTCATTAATCCAAGCATGTGTTTTTTTATAATTATCAACATAACACTTATGTTGAATGGGGTATTCATGCTTCAAACATCTCCTACCATATAATTTATTTTTGCCTCGATTGTGTGAGGAAGGAGGATCAAAAATCATGTTATAATTTGGAGTTCTAGTTTTAGGGTGCTTTTGTACAGCTTGCCTTGCAGGAGGCCCACAAAAATCTTCTCCGTCTCGCTCTTCCATTGGGCTCGTTGTTGGTTCCACCGTTGCCTCCTCCGTTAAACTTGTTGTTGGCAGCTCTATTAATCTCCTTGGTGACTCCAATAGTGGCACCTCCAATCGTCTTGTACTTTGAGGTTCATTTGGGCATGTCCCTCTCGGTGTCCTACATTGACGACAAAATTTTGCTATAGCCCTCTCAAAAGTGGCTCCACACTCTTCACAAAATGGAGACAACATTTTTTGGCCTGCACATAAAAGCATAGATTGTAAGAGAAAAAAAACACTTACATCTACAATCATACAACTTCATCTTAAATAGATAATCCTCAAAACTGTCCCCATTTTTTTTAAACAGTCCAACAAATTTAACTACCCACTACAAAATGAGTCTAAAATTTCACGTTGACCATATATGATTGCCTAGACAGTTAGGGGTTAAGCCAAACAACACGTAAGGGATGTAAAAAAATATTATTTGAGATTATGGAAACATGACAACTACTTTTTATCAATAATAGGATGTTACGTACCTCCAACAATGGATTCTAAATGCAAACAAAAAATATACTTATTGGCAACCCTTTTACAAGGAGCTCAAAATTCACAACTATATAGATAGAACCATCTCCAAAAAGAGTCTCTTCACCCCTAAGCTTTGTCTTATGTAATAGAGATTGATATCAATAAAGACTATTAGTCTTTGAAATAGACTAGGACTTCTTTTCTACCTTTTACTTTTCTATCCTTAGTTCTATCAATAACCATCCACAAAAGTAAAAGTCCTACTTATACTTCTCCAATTATATCTTATCTAATTCATTTTCTATCCAAATCTTCATCTCCTACTTAGAGTTATCTAACTCCAAATTCCAACACATGTGTATTTACTCCAATGCACTAGTCATCCAAGTGGAGTTGTCTTAACTCCACTACCTGAATCCATTGTGAGCAGATATCTATCTTGAGGCACTCCAATGCCCTTGTCATCAAAATAGCTCAAAAAATTATTTATTTTAGCAAAAAAAAATGCCCATATTAATGTACACTTCAAAACTATTGAAATAAAATGAAGCAAAAAGTAGTCTCCTTCACCCTTAGAAGATTGAGACTTGGGGATGCACTTAGTTCTACTACAACAAATCATGTGCAAACAAGTGGTTTCTAATAAACTATAATTTCAACCTTAAATTAAATTTTTTTTTATAATGCCTATAGGTTTCTATTGCCAAAATTTTCAACTCAAATAAAATATGAAATTATTTCTAGAGGAGGTTCAAAATAAACTAAAACGGCAAATTATTCTACTCAAATAATTATGGGAAACTCATTTAGATAACCATTGAATCAATATTCAACTCAAAATGAGCTTTCAATAGAGAGTTATTTTTAGAAATTGTTTCTTTATTTTTTAGACAATTTTTTCTTATGTAATATAGGAAAGTGAAAGTCATTTTTCAGTTCTACAGTGTATCTTTTTACTTCAAAAATTTGTAACTAATTATTATTAACAAATAAAAATATCAATAATTCAAAACATAAACTTTCAAAGTAGGAAAATCTATTCATATTTTATTTATTTATTTGTATTTAAAATCCAAAAAGTATATAGGGGGTCCAAAGTTTTGTTTGCACGTGGTTTCTAATGGACACTCTGAGTGTCCCCCCCAAGGATTGAGATTCCTAAGAGAAAAGTTAGTTGAAGACTGAGGATCCTAATTGAATTGGGACTCATAATGGATTTGACAACTGGATTGCTTTTGAATACTTAGGGAGTTAGAGAACAAAAAATTGCTATCCTTGATGGAGTGAAGATGTATTTATATCTATTTACATGGATGGACTATATATAGTGTGGGTGAAATTATGATTTTTGTTCATCTAAGGTCATGTATAATCATCCAAACATACATTCATACAAAGATGGCAATTATATCTTCCATTAAATAGCATACGTCCACTAGCAAATGTTTGTCTGTGTCAATATCAATAAAATAAAATGCATCTAATGCTTAATTCTAAAAATAGTCATCATTGTCTCAACAATGGTTCTATTGCGCATTCATTGCATCTACAATAGATTCACTATGAACTTGACTATAAATGTTTGCATGTATCCATTGTACAGTCAGGTCCAACTCAATTACGAATTCTTGCATTCACAGGGAAAAAAAACATGATTTGCTTCCAACTTTGACGCCCTCCCGAGGGCACCACCCAAAAAAAAATTTCATGAATTTTTTTTCTACAAGATCCTCTTTATTCTAATAACGTTGTCGTGTAGAGAGAGTTTGCCTCGGGAAATCACAAGGATTCTGGCTGCGACTAGAAATGGCTCGGGAATGAAATAAATTGTAACTTGTCGAATCTTCAAATCTTCAAGTCTTCAAATCTTCAAACTGCTACTCGTTGTCCTATCCTGTTGTGTTTCTAAATAGGCCAAGGGTTAAGGTAGGGTGATAAGAAACCACGGGCTTCGGACGTGTAAAACGGGACGGCCAGACCACGAGCTGAGCCGTCCGAGGGATTGGATCCTAAATTTCAAACCCACAGTGACCAGCAAACTTACCTCACTAGTGGGAACAACATAAAAGTCTCGACCATGTGGGCAATTAACCCCACTTCGTCGCATCCACAACACCAAATGAGGCTAGTATTGGTGTGAACCAAACTGCCCGCAACAATAAAATGAAATTTACAAAGCCACAAGCCACACACACACAAACACACAAGTCTTCCAACTCCTTCAACTCCAACTCCCAAGCTGATCTTTGGATGAGTGTCTTTGTTGATCTATAACTCCAAATGAACTAAATGATAGCTTTTCGGAAAGCTAAAACAATCATCTACTTCTCCTCCAAATTTCATACAATTCTAAGACTCTGTCCAACCTCTATGGCCATCCAAAGTTTCGGCCTTGAGAAGGGAAAGGCAGCAGACCTTCCTTCGCTTCAACACTCACAACTTTCTCATACAAACTCCAAATAGAACGAATGATAGCTTCATGAAAAGCTAACACAATTTCCTACACTCCCTCCAAATTTCATGGCAAAACAAGAACCTGTCCGTCTTTTATGGTCGGTCGAAGTCTCTGCCTCTTAATTGTAAAGGCAACAAACCTCCCTCCACTCAAACTAGCACAACTTTTGCTTCACAACTCCAAATCAAGCAAGTAAGATCAATTTGAAAACTACACACCATGATACACAACACCTCCAAATTTCATTTCAAAATCCTCTAAATTCACAACACAATGAGCCCTCAAACATTCGGGCCTTTCTAAACTCACAACGGGAGAGAAGATGAATAGTGTTCTTTTTTTTCTCCACCTTATCTCTACTCTAACCACACAAATAAGTGGGGTCAGCCCCTAATTCACTCCCAAAGCTCTCACATCAATAATTGAGCCCTTATTCGACCCCACAACTATCTCTTTATCTTTATCTTAGAAAGAAAATTCACTTCAAGTTCACCTAGAAGGAAAACTATTTCATTAATTCCTTTCTATCTTTTCTTTCTCTATTTTCAACACCCAAAATGAAATCTACAAACAACGAATATAAAATAAATGTCTTCTCAAAGGTAAAAAACTAAAGTCTTCAAAGAAACTTCACTCCATCTTCAAGAACTTGAGAATTCGCTTGATGGTAGTAGCAACAAACTCAACACGATCCACCTTTGTCAAGGGATTGACCGGCCCCTCTAACCATCGTTGGTGACCGCAACTCCCTTTAATAGGCCTGACCATACAATAGTATTGATCGTCGTTAAGACCTTCAAAACTCCCTTCGAATGTCACTTCTTGGGTACCAGGTTCAACACACCCAACCTGCAACAGGATCACTAGTGCTCGAGCTCCACGCTGTAGGTTCCCGTGCCATCGCTGCTCCACACGGGGTTGCTTTGGCGGTCGAGAAGGCCCAGATTCATCTTGAGGACGCTCGTGCGATAATGAAAGACCTAGCGGCTGAAGAGGTTGAGCTGGTAGTTGAGATAACGAAAACTCAAACTCCGATTCTGGTAGAGGCTCCTCATCCTGAGACTCAGAAAAAACCCTCCAATTCGACATACTGAAATCTATAACATACAATAAAGAAACTACTTCAAGTTTGGTGGCATTCTAAGATGATAACCTATTCTTATATAGATGGCTCATGTCATCGTGAGAAGGCGTCATCTTGAAGCTACTAAGGATGATGTCATCTTTATTTTTATATTATTAAAATCAAATCTATGGAAATAATGTATTACTATGCATTTTTACACTATGTACGCATTTACAGTGCGACAACGTATGTGCCAAATTTCAAGTCCAAATGATTTATACAAAAGAAGATATTCAAACATGTACCAACATGTGTAGTTAAAAAAAAATTCACTACCATCAACTTAGACACCCTCTTAAAAATTGAAAAAAAAAGTTTTGGACATGAAATTTTTGGTGTGAGATCAATTCTATGTTTATAATGTATTTGCCAATTTTCAAGTTCAAAAGAATTTTCCACAAAGAGATATTTGAATTCTACCGACTGGCAATTGTAGCCCTGAGAAACAATTTCACTACGGCCCAACTTTGACACCCTCCCAAGGTCAGAAAAATTGTTTATTTACCATGGAATTTTTGTCATGAGATAAACTCTATGTTGATAATATGTGTGACAAATTTCAAGGCCAAAAGATTTACCAAAGAAAAGATATTCAAAATCTACCAACATGTGTTGTTCTGGAAAAAAAATTCATAACTACACATGTTGGTAGAGTTTGAACTACTCTTTGTGAGAAAAAATTTAAAACTTGAAATTTGGCACATTAGTTATTAACACTAAGATTATCTCACACCAAAAATTTCATGGCCAAATTTTTTTTTTCAATTTTTAAGAAGGTGTCAAAATTGATGGTAGTGAATTTTTTTTTAAACTACACATGTTGGTATATATTTGAATATCTTCTTTTGTATAAATCATTTGGACTTGAAATTTGGCACATACTCTATTAGAATAAAGACGATCTTGTGAAAAAAATTCGTGAAAAGAAATTAATTTTTCAGCCCTCGGGAGGGCGTCAAAGTTGGAAGCAAATCATGTTTTTTTCCCTGTGAATGCAGGAATTCGTAATTGAGCTGGACTGACTGTACATCCTTTGGAGAATATCACATTTAGTAGTTCTTTGTGATTATATTTACATTTAGAAATTCAAGCTTACCTCAAGTGTGCGGAGGTTGGTTTGAAGTTAACATGTAGTTTACCTCATTCATGTTGAGGTAGATTTGAGGTCTATTTGAAGTTAACCTCAAGACTCAAGTGTTTTTTTCATAGCAATATTTTTAAGTGTTTTGGGAATATAATATTTACTTCAATTTGTGTGTGGAACAAAAAATTATACCACAATGAGCCTCATACTCACTACTAAATTAAAAAAACATTTATTTCCCCTTCAAATATTATATATTTGTCTTTATGCAAAGTTTAGGGTAAAATGTAGTAAGACTTGTGATGATAAAGTCATTGCATATTTTCAAAATTGAAGCAATATAAGAATGCTAAAATATTTACCTACATGATTCATTTGTGAATGCAATTTTTATAATTGTTCATTTTTTTTTTGAGAAGGTGCAATTTGCTTGCTAGTTCATCCTCACTATAGAAATGAACTTATGAAAAATGTTTTTTATATTTATAGACTTAGAATTCTTTTGAAATACTAGTGTACAAATTAAGGTTAAAATCTTCATATACTTTAAGATTTTAACAAATCCAATTGCTATCTCATTTAGTTAATTTGTCACAGTATATCTTCCAAAAAATATCCCAAAAAAACCCTTACTAATTGTCCAAATGCATGATCATGATGCTTGAATTCTAAAAAGAAGTATTTTTCAACTATTCCCAAATGGCTAGATTACAGCATTCAAACTTTTTACACCAAAAATAGCAACCCCTGCAACTTCTTGTTCTCTTGCTATAATATGTTGAAGAATTAAATAGGAAATACATATAAAAAAAACTTACTCCAAACAATAATTTATGTATAGATTGAATAAAATAGTAAGTAAAAATAATTAAAAAATAATTTCTAATATTGATTTGTTAATAATTTAATTTTTTGGAAAAATTCCAATTCCAAAGCTTGCAATGTTACAAATAGGTAATTAGCATGCAATGCTTTTATCACTCATTCAAAAACATTGAACAATGAGTGAAATAGAAGACTTCAAAGCTTATTTTAGAGTAGAGATTCTATACTTGCCTACAAACCCTAACTCCTCATAGCTTTTATTTCATTAATTGAAATGGACTGATCCAAAGCTTTCTACATATGTACACATGTAGGGAACAAATATGAATTTTTTTTCCCTTAAAAAATTCATTCTTTGAACTCCTCGAAAACTCCTCGAACTTAAGAAACTCCTCGAAAACTCCTCGAACTCCTCGAACTTAAGAAAAAAAGCCATTCTTAGTGAGTTGTGTAAGATATTTCTAATTTACCAAACAATATTGTTTGATCCTTTATGGGTTATTTAATGTATACTAGTTCCATCTTAGAGCTATTAATGATTTAGTTTCTTGTTCAATATTTGACCTATTTTTACTTCATTATTACATAAGGAATAAAGATTTTTTTTTTTTTATGTTTAGATATATTTCTTAGACTTTGAATACAATTTTCCAATGTAAAATATTTTATTTTCAAAGCCCAAGGAACAAAGTATGAGGACACAAGGTATAAATGTTAGCCCTGCCCAACACGAAATTGAATTTGTGAAATTACAAAGTACTTTAGCCCTGCCCAACACGAAATTGAATTTGTGAAATTACAAAGTACTTTAGCCCTGCCCAACACAAAATTGAATTTGTGAAATTACAAAGTACTTTAGCCTTGCCCAACACGAAATTGAATTTGTGAAATTACAAAGGACTTTAGCCCTGCCTAAACCCAGGGGTCTAAAGTTGGGTAGTTCAGGCCCCCCAGTGAAGATTAGACCCTGGGGCTAACGTAGTGAAATCTTCCTGTCGATGTGATGTGCGCCTCAGGGTTGAACTGAGAGTTGGTGGAGAGAGTAAAGGTAGACAGAAACGACACTGTTAGATACTAAGATTTGCAAGTAACTGAGGTAATTGCATCTAAAATCGCATGAATGAGCTTTGTGACATAATCCATATGCTCTAGAACATGAACAACAATTTTCATACATTAGTGAAGGACTATGAATCAAAATGCAAGTGGTTCCGTCATTTTTGGAAACATTGTGAATTAGTTACAAATTTTCAAAGATGTTCTGTCACTTGCAAGGTGTAGGAGGTTAAAAAGTGTAATGTGGATGTTGCCAAAATCCATTTCATTGCATTAGAAAAAATGTCGGGCCTCTGGAGGGCTGCTCCACGAGAGGATAAGGGGGGTCTGACTTTACTTGAATTTAATCTGCACTTTTGAAGAGGAAGGGGATATTTTTCCCCTATTCTCGCTCAGCTGCCATATAAAAGTGTACAGTGACGAGATTGGAGAGTTATAATAATAGTTGCTGATTTAGATTGGTTAATGTGGATTTACTTGAAAAGCTGTTGTGAGCCATCAAGTTGGCACTTGGAACCCTGAACTTATTTTTCGCGATTTTTAGTTAATTTTTTAGTGAAAAATAGAAAAAAAACATATAAAAATACAGTTATTGTGGGTTTTGGTAGAAGTCCCTACCAAAGTGGTGTGTAATGGCCTTAAATGCGTGAAACACGTAAGACGTTACATTTTCACTAACTTTAGGTCTTTTTAATATAAATAAGTAATTAAGTCAGTAATTCTGAGCGAAGTGAGAATTTGAGAATTAACCAGTTCTAGTGTCTTGTTCATGTAATACAACAACTATAAGTATACGTGTAACAAACTGGTTAAAAGTTAGAGTCTAGTCCGAGTCAGTCCAAATCCAACTCGAAAGAGTTAGATTTGTTGTTTGCAGGTAATTTTGAGAAATACAGTTATTCACAGACCAAGATGGAGGAAATGATGATTGGAACATATAAAGAGGTGCTTTTCTAAGTCAAAGCATGCCAGAAGGTCAAATAGAAGCCCGATCATTCAAGATTCCCCCGGTATCAAGAATAATTTCTCCCCTGGGTGGAAATTATTAAAGAATTGCTAAAAATAGCATTCTTATTGGAGATTTGGTTTTGCCCTTAATTGATGGTTTCGGGATTTTACAAAACTCCACGATGACTCCATGGGAAGTCAACCGCTTAAAACTGCATTCGTAAATTCATAGAAATTACTAATGTTGCGGTAAAATCTCACTAAAAATTAGGATAGTGTTTTGTGTGCCAATAAAGAGCCCTGTCAAGTTTGAAGACATTCCGACATTCCCAAGTACCAGAATTAGGACCGACAGCGAATTTCACAAGAATTTACAACTTGGCAGCGGGTTGACCAGCACACTAGGAGCTAGCGGTGTCTGAATGGAGCGTTTCAAGGGTCAATTCTTACTCTCACGAATATTATAAACCACCCAGGACCAACAGTTTCATCAAAAAACGCAAACTCCAAAAGTTAGATTTTTAACTTTTGTTCTGAATTACCGTGACTCAAATTTGCGCTTTAAAACGGCTGGAGAGGTAGGGGTAAGGAGTTCCTTAGGCTAATTGGGGTCTTCTGAACGCGATGGCGCAGTTTGTTTTCAGTTTTGAGTTGTCCCTCAAAAGATAGAGAGGGTCAGCCCTTAGTTTGACTTTTAAAAGATAACTTTGGATTAATCTGGGTGGATTTTGCAAATATCTCTTGTAAAATCGAAGATTGGATTTGCCCAAGATACTTGTCTTGCGTAAGAAGCCATCTTTTGGACTAAAGAAAGACAATTTAGAACTAACCCTAGATTAAAATGCAAAATATCCCGGTTAATTAGGTAGGTTTTCAAAATATCTTTGGGAAAATCAAATATTTGATTTGGAAAAAGATTCTAAGGCCATTTAGGGCCTAGAAGGAACTCGCTTGAGAACCTTCCTTCCCATTAAACAAAGATTATTTAGAAAACGTGTTTAGGTAGTTTAGCAAAATATCTGGATTGAAAGTAAAGATAATAATTACGAACAACTTACCGGGGGGGGCCGGGAGCGAGTATATAAGGCCCTTCCTCGAGGTTGTTCGTGACCCTCATTTTCTTGTTTCATTCTTGTTATTGCTCTTGTCGTGCTACTGACACTTGTCGGAGCACTTTTTAAGCCAAGTTTTGGCTATTTTCTTCTATTTTCTTCTATTCTCTTGTACTTTGAAGATCCGGAGGGCCCCTTCAAAGCTTTCTTTTCTTTTCTTGTTTGAATTTGGAGGCTTTAAGCCCCAAAACTTTGCTTTTCAAGAGTTTAGGTGGAGGAAATCCCCTAACTCTACTGTTGTTTGTGTTAACTAACTTATTTCTTGAATTTGGAGGCTTCAAGCTCCAAAACTTTGATATTTTGGGAGTTGTGGGAGTAGTTCCCAAACTCTAAATTGATTTTATTGTTCTTTTGGATACTAACCAACTTTTTAGTGCGAATTGATATTAGTCTGTGAACTTAAAACTTTAAAGCGGCAAAGCTAGACTTTGCCAAAAGGTTTTGAGCATCACCACGTGCCAAAACTCGTTGTATAACGGGTGTTTGGTTTGAATAATTGCTAATGTTCGGTTAAAAACTGTCATGTGTACCTCCTTTAGTGATTAAACTAGAACTTTTTTTGAGATTTTGGAAATTAGTTTTTAATGTTCGGTTAAACATTGTCATGTGTACCTCCTTTAAGAATTAAGTTTTCAAAATACTAGTTTGGGTCCTTGGATACTGGTTATTCCTGGGGTTGCTCTCGCACGGTGGAGCTTTGACTTTGAAACCTGGAAACGGGTACTTGAAACTTTGATTTGACTGTTAATCTTGGGGTTGCTCCCGCACGGCGAAGCTTTGACTTTTAGGGTTAAAATTTACCTTTGTGAAAAACACTAATTTGTGGTTTGTACGGCGGAGCTTTGACTTACCAACTAAAAATCAACAAAAATAAGATTCCTTGGAAACTTATTTAAGTACCAACCCTTGTTGATTTTTCTCCTTTCCGTGTGGTATCCATGGTGGAGGTATTTGATCCCTAATCATGCTGGTGGTTGTTTGTTTCATTTAATTTGTTTGGTTTCTCATTCTTAATTTAGTTAAAAGTGGTTGTTTATTTTTATTTTCATAAAGTTAATTGTTAATCAAGGGTACCTACTCTTTTATTAAGTTAACTTATTTCCAAAGTCATTAGAAATTTCTGGTTGTCAAGATTATTTGCCAAAATTCCAGACTATTAGTGCAAGTCCAGGTGGCCAAGGCAAGGATGGCAAGTTGTGACGGAACGGAGGAAGGACTGACCATGGAAACGGGGGAAACGACTGACCACGAGAATAGGGGAACGACCTGACCACGGGAACGGGGGAACGACCTGACCACGAGAACGAGGGAACAACCTGACCGCGAGAACAAAGGAACGACTGACCACGGGACGGGGAGGAACTGGCCTGTCACAGGCTGCCATGTGGCGCCTGGGGAGTGAGAGAACCAGCCAACGACCGAACCAGGGGGAAGGAGCAACAGTCCAGAGCGTTGCGAGCTAGCTCCAGGGACTGAACTCCAAATCGGAAATTGCAAGTTCATCATTTCAATGAGTGCATCACTTTCAAACTTAAGCATGCTTGATTTAACAAATACTAACAATTGAATTTCTTCTAAGTTGGTCATAATTGCTACACCAAATTCTTTAATTTTAAAGAAACAAACGAAATCTTCTCTCTAACACTCTTAGACAAATTCTCTCATACTCTTGGAAAACACTCACTCATCACTCTCGCCATAGCCAACATTGGAACAACAATAGAATGAATTAGGAAGAGATGAATTTAACAAAGAATGTTGTAGAAGAGAATTTCTAACACATGAAGAATGTTAGATTAAAAAATACATTTAAAAAGAATCATACTATTCAATTTGGCTTGGTTGTTAGATTTTATTCTATTTACTATTCACTTCATTGTTTGGTAGTTATTAATTAGGATTCCAATCGTATTAGTTGGCCAAAATTGTTGTTTAAAGTTTTGTTTTATTAGGCTAATAAGCCAAATAGATAAAAACAAAACACAACTAATATCTTTGGAATATTAAACTAAAAACTATTAAATAATGGGCAAAAGAATAATCACTATTCATTAGAATTAGAGAATTTAAATGGATTAATTAATTTACAATAAAAACTCTAACAAAATTATTAACAAAACTAACAAAATTAGACTTTTTAGATAGGTTTAGGATAACGATTCAACAAACAATTAATCAAGAACTCACTAGAATTTGGCAAATTTCATGAAAGATAATGGAGGACTTCGTGGATACAATCATGATGGTATTTTGCAATGACGGATCCACCGACATTCTCAATACCGAGGTATGAATTTCAAAACTTGTCTTTTGTCTTTTCTTTTACTTGCATTCTTTTAAAATTAAACTAGAAAACTAAAACTAACAAAATTAACAATTAGGAACTCGATGGCTAGTTAGAATTTATAAATTATTAGAAAACCTTTAAAAATTTAACTAAATCGTGAAGGTAATAATTAGATTAATTTAGAAAATGAAATAGTAATCTCATCCAAAAGAATCTTAAAAAGAATCTAATTTGATTTAGGAATTTAGGGAATATTAGGGAAGACAAAACCTAATTTATCTCCTTAATTAAAGGAACGAATTCCATCCAACTAAGGGGAATTTTCATCCATTTAAAAGTTTTCACCTAAAAGTCCTAAATTCTTACTTTTAACCTTAATAGGAAGATAATTTATCATTTTACCCATAAAAAACATAAAACCCCTAAAGAATCACTAAAATTAGAATAATAATTTAGAATTAGGACTAATTAAAGATCAATTAGGAATATTCTCAAGGCACGACTACGGAATCTTTCGAAACCATAATCTTTTAGAGAATCTTTTGAAGATTCCAAATTCACCTTTTACTTTTAAAATTACTTTAATTTGGAAGGACAAAAGAGTGGATGAAGATTTGACCTAATTTGGATGAAAATTCCTAAAATAGGTCAAAATTAGGTTTTCTCTAAAAATTCCATTAGTTAACCTAATTAACCTTTCAACCCTGAAATTTAGATTTATTCCATATTATTTTGCTATTTTTAGTTGACGGATGAAGTTTTTAGGATAGAATTAGGACCAAATTTCATCCACACATAACTTTCACTAGGAATATCAGAATCCAACTTGCTTTACCATTTTGAAAAGGGCAAATTGTATTCTTTGATTTAACTTAGGTAGAATTTTTAGTTTAGCTAGAAGTTTGCTTGCATTTAACTAACCCTCAACAGCCTTTATTTCTTAACTATTAGAGTGTTTTGAAGTACTTAGATTAAGTAAAAATCAACATAACAAAGTGTCCATTGCTTGGAAGGCCAAAGAACACTAAGTTTACAATTCACCCAATTAAACCATTAACTTATGCTGCTAGAACCTGTGTGCAATTTTCTGACTTAAGGGTGGAGTTAGAAACACTCATAGCTGTCAGAAATGGGTGCAGTGCACGAGGAAATTTAAATTGTTTACTATGAACCCTTCTTTGAATATAGTTGTGCCATTGATGAACAAATATATTCAATCAAATCTGGAGTAAACAATTATGATCAGTTTGTACATTGCAATTATTATTTATAACGTGTCATAATAGAATCTAATTGCATTTGGCGATATTCACCCAAGCTGACACTACAAATCTGACACTTTTCATAGGCTCTATACTACTCCTTTAATAGATGTGTTTGTCACACCAGAGCGGCCCTCTGGAGGCCTCAAACTTTCTCTAATGATGCACATTAAGTAGTAGTATCAAAATATGCTATAGAGAAGAAGTTAAAACAAAAGAAAGTGAACCCAAAATCAACCACTTGTAAGGTTGCCACTTCCGTAGTACTAGAAATAGAGCTACTCATGCACTATCCAAAATGACTTCCAATCTAGTACAAAGAAAATTCTGCCCAAAGTCGGGCAGTGACCATAAAATGGTCGCTCGAACGCTTAGGGGTTAAATTATTAGATTTTCTTATTGAGTCTTGTTGGAAATCAAATGAGTATTCTAGATTCTCTTATTACACTGACATTTATTTGACACTAGACGAAATAAATATGATTCTTCAAAGTGATGAAAATTGGAGTTTACAAAACCAATCTTAGACTCATGAATAGTGGAAGTACATTTTAAGTAAGTATTTGTAGGAAGGGGGGTAGAAAAGGATCTCAATTAGATGCAATTATCTTAATCCTTGAAGTCCCAAAATCCCCTTAGAGAACTCTTGGATTTCTAGTGGGCTTGAATGAACTCACATTAGAAAAATTCTAAGCCCTCCAGAAGGCCACTCCATAGTGACCAAACCAGTCTATTAATCGCATAAGAATTAGTAGGGGCATATAGCCGCAATGCATTGTTAGAGTGAGTGAATATCACAAAAGACATCATAACTCCAATAATAAAAGTAGTAGAAGTTTGTTTAATAATGAGCCAAGTGAACATATGAGGTGATTAATTGAAAAATCAAGCAAATTCAATGAAATTAAGCAAAATGAAGTGAATTTTCAAGCTAGTTGCCAAAAAATTAGCTTTTAAAGTCACTTAGTTTAGGATGTTTAATGATGAGAAGACAATATGTTTATGTACACATGGGATGGTAGGAGGTAGAACAACCTATGTAGGATATGTAGTTTAGAATTTGTAGATTTTCAACCGCTCATAGTTAAATTTAAAATAGGAATTGTGTTAAAACTAGAATTTCAGACCTCATTTAGGCATAGTAGAATAATTTTTATCAAAAACCTTTAAACTAAATAAAGTTGGAGAATCAAGCTAGTTTTCATGTCCAACAATCCGTTTGAAGTTTAAAGCCTCTAATAAAAAGTTATGGGCAAAATTTGGAGAAGGTTTTTGAAAATGTCAAAGAAAATCTCTCTTTCAACTCCTTTTAGAATTTTGTCCATAACTTTTTATTGGAGGCTCTAAACATCAAATGGATTTTCGGACATGAAATCTAGTTTGATTTTTCAACTTTGTTTAGTTCAAAGGTTTTTGAAAAAATTCATTTTACTATGCCTAAATGGGGTTTAAAAGGTCTAGTTTTAACATGATTCCTACTTTAAATTTAAATATGAGTGGTTGAGAAACTACAAATTCTAAACTACATATCCCACATAGGTTGTTCTACCTCCTACCACCCCATGTATACATAAACATATTCTCTTCTCATCATTAAACACCCTAAGTAAATTAATTGGCTTTAGAAGCTAGGTGGAAAACGTTAGAGTTTTCTAGTTTTTTTGGCAACTAGTTTGAAAATTCACTATATTTTGCTTAATTTCATTGAATTTGCTTAATTTACAATACCTGAACCTTGATTATTTAACTATTTATACTTGAATTTTGAACCACTGACAGTCGTCGGACATCGTGACTTCTGGTGATCGACTATAGAGGAAAAACAAATCATTAATCAAAGTTAAATGTAATCTTGGGGTCCTTTCAGCTGCTCTGAAGCGGCCCTCCAGAAGGCTGAAAATTTCTCTAATGGGAGAGAAGAGAATCCATACCAACCCACAAACTAAAACAGTACTCCTTGTAACTTTCATCTCATTAATCAAAATTGAACAATTCAAAGCTTTCCACGTCTATATAAATCTAACAAACCAATTTCAAATTTTTATTTTTTTTAAAAGTGATTTTTAAAGAAGTTTTTGGGATTGCCCATTGATTACTGAAAATTACATATCATGCAATAACTTTTTTTTCCATGTACTCAAAAGTTATGAGAATTGTTGTGCCTTAAAGCTACTCCTTGGGCACATGTTGTGTGAAATTTTCAAAGAAAAATAAATTAAAATTCCATTTGCAGTGACTTGCCCCAGGTGCCCAAAAGGCCAAAATTGCTATGTTGCCAAAAAAAAAATTGTTTGGTCTTGTAGGAGTTAATGAAATATCCACATAATTTGGTTAAGTTCAAATCATAATTCCACTCAACTTAAATTAATTTCCACATCATAACACCAATATATATTACTTTTGGAAGATTGCAAATTTGTCAAACACTCTCATATCAACACTGTCTCACAATACTTTAGATAATATCAATGTAATACAGATTACGCTATTTTTATTACTACCTTAACAGTGTGACTGGCATCCAAATTTCACCTATCAATCTTCCATCTCGATTTCATCTTTGTGTTCTACATCGTGCAGCTAGTCCACGAAAAATTCATCCAAAAATCATGCAATTTGAGCTCTAGAATCGTGCAAATTGAACGAAATTGGGGATACCCTCATGATCTGACTGGAGCTTCAAGGTGCTACAACTCAACGTATTCAAAGAAGAATCTGGTTCAAAGATCTCACAGCAGTTGTAAACTTCAACAAAACTGTTGATCAAAAGCACAAAAAACAGTTACACAGTTAAATGTTTCCTCATATTCTGCTTGTCTACAGTACTTACTGCTCCTACGACTGACAGTGGAGCATCACGTGCGGCAGTCATTGCAACTTCATCTGACTGAGACTTCTCTCTTCTGAAATCCTCTAAGAACAGGATCGATCAATAGACTCGGATTTGTAGACAGAGGAGTAAGATTCCCACGCGGGCTACTAGCAACCCAAGTTCTCAGTGAAAGTGGAGCACCGAAGCCACAGAACTTGTGCTGATGAAGTCAAAAACTCTCTCTTTCTGCAAATGTATTAACTGGGCCTGCTGCTTCAAGGGCAACGTCAAAAACAAGTCCGCAGTCGCTTCTTCGAAAGTCCCAATCTCCAACGAAGACTTCAGTACCGGGTGCCAATTGGCCAACAACGCCATTCGTTCTGGTGGTTTTAATACCAGACGTCCAGCGACCACCTCGTTGTACATCACAAGAACGAGCTCTGCGAAATCCCGCTTTGAAAACATCGCAGGGGCATAATCGACTGGTAGGTGACTGATATATTTTGGAATTGCATCTAGATGTACAATGCCTTTCACCAATTCCTCAGCCACTTGGCTCTTCAGTAAAGCCTCTAGTATCCAACTCATTGCTCTGATCATGTCAAAATTGGACCTGCTGAAGCTGTCAATATGCATATTCGGGGTATAGCTAAAAGTAGTTCGAAGCAGCTCATCGCAGTCTCTTTCAATGTCGAAAAATACTTCCATTGCCGCTTGGTTAAGAATTGCAACGACCTTCCTGGAATACCCACACGGTGGAGCACTTCGGAAGGCCTGCAAGACTGCTGGCGATGCCAGTACACTCGGAATACTTGACGCCTCCAGGACACCGTTAAACAAGACAAGCAATTGCTTGTGACGGTCCTCTCCGCTCTCATCCAACCCCAACCGTGTCACCAAATCCTGGAGGTGAATGCGAGGAAAGTCTGGAGAAGCCGCGTACTCTCGGACCCTAATCTCTTCTTCCTCCGACCAGTACATGGATGATAAGGAAAAGGAGATGCGCTCCATGAGCCCCCCAAAACCTATCTGTGAAGCGACTTTCAGAAGCTCCAAACCTTGTTCCACGCTTTCAAAGCTCTTCCAAAATGGTGAGTACATGTTAGAAAAACAATCGAAGTAATGCTGAACATCTCTTTGGACCTCCAAATAAAACTCAATTGGTTCAGGTATCGAGGGAGGGTCTCGTTGATCGCATCTCTTGCTCAAGCATCTGTTGAAATACTCGCTGTGCGTGCTCAAAACATGCGAATCAAGATGGATGAGAGCTAACCTTCGGTCTCTGCTTCCCCCTTTTGGTATCAAGATGATGGTCACATCTTGGCCTCTTCCTGACCCTCCACCAAGTGTCCTCACCTCCATCTGCTGAACGCCTTCATTCTGAACATTTTCAAAACCTTCTAATCCTATTACAGAAGCTTCCATATGATAGAAGAAACGAGCTCGCAAACCTGGTACTGCTTAGGCATTTACAGAATCAAAAACCAACCGTAAAACATGGCAAACTCTTACATAAGCGCACATACGAGAATATACAATTCCGTAATCTCAACGCAATTGTGGTAATAAATTAAGAACAGACTTGGACATTCAACATATATTCAAGCTAGCGGCAAGTTGTGCAACTGACCTTGAGAAGCTGCGACATCTTCACCACCGACGTTGCAAACGCACAGAATCAACGTGACTTGCAACGAGATGAAGAAGTCAAGCTGCAGCAGATTTGCAACAATTAATGCATTCCATAAGCCAGCTAGCTGCACGTACAATTCAAGATGAGAGCCTTGGAAAACCATCACTGCTACATATCACGCTTCATGGCTGGGGACGCCTGATCATTACTAGGTCGATCTTTGGGTAGCCGTCAGCCTAACTGCACAGGGAGCTTATTCTCAGTGCATATTATGCTTCAACAGGCTGGCTGGATGCTCTCCTTTCCTGCGTGGAAGCGCAACTGAAGAGCTCACTCAGGGTCCAACAGTTCATTGGCGATGCACATTCAATGCTCTAATCATCTGTTGTTTGCATTCACACTAAGGTAATCGAGCCTATGACATGCAGAACTCTAGACTAGCCTAATGCAAGCCAAAAAAATTCTTATGACTTGGTGCATTTCACAAGGCACATGTACAGCTCCAGAATTTTGGGGCATGTATTAGGCTGGTCCAAAGTTGGCTTGTCATAGGCTTAGTTACCTTAGGCCACTGACTCAACTAAAATAAGAGTAAAAGTAAAATTTTAAATTTAGAAAAACTTTGAAATTTGATGTCTTTCACTATGTAGGGCTTTGTTGTAGTGTAAGAGGTTTGGTTCTTGGTACAAATTGAAAGCACAAAGGAGTGCAAGGGCTTTGATTTGTGGCCTGATTGAATGTTTGGACATGCACTGCAAAAGTTATGGGTTTTTCAAAATGAATGATAATTTAATTCAATTTTTGAATTCACAAAAAACTTTGAAATTCAATAACTTTCACACCAAAGGTTCAAACACCGCAAAACAAAGTCTGTGCACCCCTCCTTGCGGAGAGCTTTTCAATGATACTAAGAACGCAGTTGGAAGAGTCACAATTTCTTAAATTTCAATGTATCGAACAAACAAAATAAGAAAAATTAAACAAAGAATCTAATTTTAAAGTATAGGTTCACAAACGTGGATGTAATGTCCAGAATATGGTTGACTATTTGTTTCTTTTATTTTCAAATAGCAATATCATCTACAATTTTTCTAGCATTAATATCCGTTTAGGAAAGAAAGGTTATGTTTTTCTATAAAATAATTAACTTTTTTCATTCTATTATATCACTACAGAAAATCAAGGATATAAATGACTTGTCCACAATGACTACAAGCATAGCAATGACTACAAAATGACTTTTTTGTAGTCATTGTGGACAAGAAATGACTACTAGAGTCGTTGTGGACAAGTCGTATACACCCTTGTTTTTTTGTATTGTATTTTTTGGAAACAATTAATAATCATAATACATGCATAACTTGAACACAAAATTTAGATTCCATTACAATAGACCATTGAATTGCACTAGGCATATTGTAGTGGCAGTTGTGCATTTCAACATTCTTTGGAAGCTTAGAATATATATTATGCAACTTGTATCATTCCATCACCATTTTTCACATTATTTTGCAGTATAGAAGGTATTGAATTATTCTTTGTTACATCATTATTGCAATTTGTATTTTGATTTATATTGATGTACGCAAAAATTGAATTTTGGAAAATATTATAACCTTCAACCTAATACATTGAAAACCAAGATTGATAATTGATTGTTGTAAGAAGAAAAAATCTTCAAGTATTATTTTTTCTATGTATTCTTCCATAGAATATTATACTTCACTAGTATAAGAATGTGAAGAAGAAATTTCAAAAACTTTGACCACATTCATTTCAAGATTTTTGAGTTCTTAGTGAAGAAAACAATCTTTGATGCACTTGTTCGTATTACATTATAATACCTTGGATAGTCTTCCTTTAGTATTTTTCAATACAAATTCTTTATTAGAGAAATTTTATGCTGAAAAATTTAGTTGGAAGTATAAGGATTTTTTTCTTAAAGCAAACAAACTTCATTTTCATTCTTTACAACATCGATAATTAGAAGCCAATATGACAAAGAATGAAAAACTAAATTGTAAATCCTTAACTTTCTTTATGTTCAAAGACTCCAAATTGTTTCAAAATACTCTTCCTAAAATAAAAGTGTTTTACATTGAATTCCTTATAAATTCCACAAGGAACATGCCACAATTTCCCCTTTAAAGTTCCAAACAATACTGCATCCCACATCCCAGTGTACTCCAGTGTACTCTAATTTCTCTTTGAAAGAGAAATTCATCACCTCTCACACTTAAAAATTACATATTATAATATGAGGTCCATAAAACGTTGAGGCTCTAAAAGCATCCCTTAATGCAGAGGTACATGATTTTATTTTCTCCTTATACAAGTAATGTACAAATACTACACATTTAAGGCGGATGCTTTATTTTGACCACTGCATTTCAACACTATAAATTTTAGTAACTAATTCCATGAAACTCCAAAAAATATAAAATGACTTGGATTACATGCCAATTCCATTGACCTTTCAAGTATAATTTTGACTGCAACATATTTCAAGAACTCTACCTTCCCAAAATTAATTATAAACTCCTCATATAGGAATGTCTTGGACTTCCTATATAGCACCACATTCCTCATGTCACACCTTCATTCACAATTATAGCCATGTTTATTTAGTATTTGCAACAAGGTTTCCATATTGAGCACCGGTGCTATGTTGGATCCCTTTCTTTATATGAAGGCATTTTTTCTTTTGTATTTATTAAAAGCTAACTCAAGTTCTTAGGAAAATAAAAATCTAGTAGAAATTATCATTCATAACTAACTTAATAAAGCATCTCTATTGTATGGTTGCAAAAAAGACTTGCTATTTTTGTCTTAAAAGGTCTATTTTTAAGTGAATATTGTGATTTTTGAAATTAATATTTTAGAAACAAAATTTAAAAATGAATTATTTAGAAAGCATTCAAAGTTGTACATGTGTAAAAATTCAAGCCTAGAAAAATTTTAGCTATAAAAATTATATACATAAAAAGAGCAATGAAAAATGTCAAAGTTATAGATACTTTGATGTTTGATTTTTAGATAATAGTAAAAACTTCAAAAAAATAAACTTAAAATTCATTTTCTTTAACTTGAAGATGCTCATTCTCAACCATTTGCATTTTAGGGGAAAAAAATAGTGTTTCTTTGTACTTGTGCAAAGGCAATGCACTTTGAGTATATGTAGAAGGTGGACACTTTAATATTTTTTGAAAATCTCTCAATCATGGTCTTTATAACTTTAGTAGAAGTCTTTGTCTCCCAATTCTAACCTTCAAATTTGCATTTTGGGATAGAAAATAGTATTACCCCTTTTAAAATGACATCCAATTTGGAATTGTTTAAAAATAGTAAACTAATTTTTTTAAATTAGAAAAAAATTACACAATGTATAAAACTACTACTTCTACCTTCAAATTTCAAATTTCATTCAAAATTGAAATATGATACAAAAGTTATGAGCAAAAAAACACTTATCTAAGGCCAAGGGTAGAAGAAAAAAGGACAATTGTTTCTTACAATTGTTTCATTCTCAAATTGTATACTTCTTGGTTTTGTTGTTCTAGGAAACAAATTTGTATTTCAGATTTTATTATATATTCAAAGAACTATGAATGAATAAACTTTAAATCCTCAAAGTGTTTTACTGTTTTGTTTCAGAAATCGAGAGTAGACTCTCATGAATAGACTTATCAAGCAAGAAATCTATATGGACCGATATAAAAAGAGGGTCACAATTAGGATCATTTACCTTAAACAAATATCTCCCACTTTGTGTCCTTTTTTATTTTTTATAAGTGATATTTTATTGTATCATTTTTCAAATGTGAAAATAGTTTGTTTAACACTAGACTTTGAATTTCCAGTTTTTTTTATGAAATTCTTTAATTGTGATGAATTTCTGAATAGAAGTGAAGAACTTCTTGGTAAATACATATTGTGCACACAAAAATCTGAAATTCTTTTAATAAATTACTTTCTTGGCAAATACATATCGTTGTTCCGTCATTAGAAGAGATTTCAGGATTTTGAGGGCTGTTTCAGCGCCTTCCTGGCGCTGTTCCCCCGGCAGTGAAAGAACGCCACTGTCAGATTTTTTTTTTTTTAAATTAAAAAAATAAAAAATAAAAATTTAAGTCCTTAAAATGAAAAAAAAGTTAATTTTTTTTTTTTTTTTTTTTTCTCGAAAAAACTGACCTGGCTGTCTCTCGGCCAGGTCAGCACAGGCGGGAAACAACGGATTTCGGCGGTTCTCGGGGGGGGGGTCGAGTTGGGAACTTGCAGCCCTCCCCGAGAGCCAAAACACATGTAATGACATTGGTTTGCTAACAATTACAATCAACTGACACTTTCAAATTCTCAAAAAATTAAAGATTTAAAATCTTTTGATTTTGAAATCTCAAAGTCTACAGACTTTGTAATTTAAAATTTTTAAATTTTTAAATTTTTAAAATTTCAAATTCATAAATGAGTATTTGAAAAATCTAGCTTTGAATGTGGTACATTTAAATTTCTACATTGCTTAATTTGAAATGATCCAATTTGAAAATTTTCAAAAAAATTCCATTAAATAATATTTTATTAAATTTTCATATAGATTTAGATTCATGTCACCCCAAAAATTATGGATAGAAAACACTTTTCATTGCTACTTTACAATATATAGTTTACCAAACTAATGGCAAGACAAATACATTTTAGGGAAATGAATTGACTCCACTATTTCAACCACATTCTTCACAAACTTCTTTTTGGATTTTGACCTTCAAACTTTAATACTATGATCATTCTCAACGTATTTTCCTAAATTTGTCAAATATTGGAGATGAAAACATTTGGAAACTAAAACTTGTTGCTTTTTATCAAAAGAATGAGAAAGGAATGTCAATATTAATTATGATTTTTAAAATAACCAATACAAAACAATACTTTAAATTGTCAAATTCTTATGTTAATATAATGTAATCCCTCAAAGTTGACATTGGAATGCAAGTGATCTTATCAATTCTAGGTACCACAAGAGGTCTACAAATTTCTTAAGACATCAATTAAATTTGGTGTTACCCTATAGTTATAGGTTGTGCTTAAGGAATGTGGTCTTGTATAAATATTGAATAGTATTTTATTCAAGTACAAATTAATACAACCTTTGATTTGACATTAATCTATAAATAATCTTATTTTTCATTCATCTAAATGTTTGTAGATTCTTTTGTTAGGTTTGAAACCTTGTAAAACATAAACAAATTGAGGCAAGCAAAGTTGAGTTTCTAAGCACTAAACCAAGTTAGTTTTTTTGTAGTTTTTTTTATTTCTATATTTTTTATACAAAACCTCAAAATTAAGAACCAAAAATAACAATACTAGTTAATGCAATTATTGCAAGAGTTTGAATAGTTTAGACCACCCTCACACTAATTGGATGTAATTTGGATGAATGTTGTATAATTATTGTCAAACATTTGGATGAAATCTAGATGTGACTAGATAGTAATGAAAGCAAGTAGATATTAATAAAAATTCAATGTAGGTAGATGAAAGTGAATGAAATTTGCATGAAAATCACACTATTTGAGATAATATAAAAATAAAGTGAACCACATTATATTCATTCTACCTAAGAGCATCTCCAATGTGGAGACATGAACAAGCATAGTATTCAGATTTTGAAGTGGAGGTAGGCAAACCTCATTATCTTTTGGTCACTTTTGAATTTTTTTTTGATTCAATGCAAAGCTAGCAATCCAAATCTCAAATAGAATTTTATGGATTATAAAAAGAACAAGCGGAAAAGATTCTATATTAAAAAAAACTTTCATACAAAAAGGGGAATTCCAATTTATTAGCACACATAACAAGGTTCAAAAGGTATGACAATGATGACTTTTGCTATTGTGAGCCACCTCATAGGCTCTTCATATGTTGCTAAATTGCCAAGGTAGGGATAGAAAATGGAAGATCTGGAAATAAAGAGTGACCAATGCTGGTTGTATTAGGGTGTGTTTTTTAGTGGCCCATCATAATGCAATTGGTGTACACATTGGCGTGCTTCATTGAAGCTACTCTTAACTATTCCAAACTATTATATTCCTTTGCCTCACAATTTTACTTACAGTAGCCAATCCATTTCCAACCACCACCCCGTTTCCAATCTATAGGTTGTTCTCTTTCCATGGAGTTGTAGCACAACTCCAAGAGTAGCTCTGAGGCATTATGATTGGCTACAAGGTTGTCAAAATTGCAACTAGCCCTTGGTTGATTTTGCAATTAGCCTGTGTTCAGAAATAGAAACGCCTATATCATTCACCATTATAGGTTGAAGAGAATCTTCCACTAAGAAATTCATAGTAATTACGTTTTGTGTAATAAAATTCTGGAAAAATATGCAATCCTTCCAAACTCGATTTCTATACATAGAAAAAATTCCGCACTCAAAAAACCTGTAGTCCAAATATGCGTAATTGCTTTAAGTGGGTTGTAATGGAAATGGGTTGTTAATAATTCTAGAACTAGTGTGAGTTAGTGATATTACTGCTGGGGCACACCAAATGAGTTAACTTGCGTCGTCAGACTTAAGTTTGTATTTATTGCTCGTGAACAAGATTATTATTTGACATCGTCTTTGTACTGCAGTGGCGGGATGCAATGTCCTCGCGGCTCAGGCCCAACAAATGGACTCTTCAATCTTCATGGAGTTCAGGCACGCAAGCCCCAAAGAGACTGCAAGCCTTCTTCTTCAACATACATTAAAAATCGTTGTTTGGGGTAGCTTGACGGCAAGCCAAGCTATAGCTATTGCCGGCATAGTATTAATTGATCATCGTCTCCAGTCATGAAGAGTAGGAAAAGATTCATTCAGTGATAGTTCACTTGAGGAATGGATCGTTGTAATGCTGCAGCTTGAATTCTTCCTGAGTCTTATTGCATTTGCAAGCTACATTGATTCTCTATTTTTGCAACCGGGTTTGCAACGTCCGTGCTGAAGAAGGTCAGTTGTACAATTTCCCATATATGCCACTTAATTGAATGCTGTCCATGGCAACCGACTTTCCAGTTCTCATTGATCAACTGTACGTGAGAGGGTAGAGATTACACTTCTGTTCGTTTTGTGCATTTGAGTAGTTCTGAAAAGCTTGTGTTCAGTAACATTGCATGATAAATTCTGGAGATAAATTGTGCTTGATGACCTCACTGTCTAGCAGTAGTACATGATACATGTATTACTTGTGAGGGGATTGTCGGCAGGTTTGTGTGTTGTGACTAGTCTCTGTTCTACCGACACTCATAGCGTAACAACATTTCGCAAGTTCATGCTGTGAGGTGAGAGTTTATGCAACGAGAGTCTCGAGAGAGTATTCTGATAACTTAAGTCATGGATTGCCAGTGCACTTACCATAAGTTAGGCATACTTCACATTCAAATTTTAAGGCTTTTGAATCCTAAAATCCAGAAGAAATTGGTGGCTACGATGCTCGAATGGACTGAGCTGGAATCACAAGAGTGACAGAAAACTTAAATTCCCACAATTATCAATTCGCTTCTGCCAATTATTTTTCGATATTAACTAAGAGCAGCAGAATGCAATAAATGATCACTGAAACGTACGGAAGACATATTTGTCTTTCCTAGGAGCATGTTTTTTAGGCGATGGACAGCAGCCGTTCTCCTTCATGGACTAGCTGTGCAGACTCTGTTTCAAACTGTTCGTTCATTTGGTAATCCTTCATGATTCACCGTTATGTGCTTTTTAGGGTTAGAGTTGGTTGTCTGTGAAGCCAGAACGATACCAGATTTGCAAGTGTATTATTTCAGGTTCAGAAATCACTGTGAATGTGTCAGCAGATGGAGGAGAGGACTCTTGGTGGGGAGCTAGGCACATGCCAGGACGTGACCATCATTTTGTTACCAAAGGGGGGAAGCATAATTGATCAAAAGTTAGCCCTCATCCATCTGCATTCGCAAGTCCTCAGCTCTCACAGTAAGTACTTCAACACATGCTTGAGCGAGAGATGGAAGAAGCCAGTCTGTCCATCTCCACCAATGGAGTTTTATTTGGAGGTCCAAACAGACGTTCAGCATTACTTCGATTGTTTTTCGAACATGTACTCACCGTTTGTGAAGAGCTTTGAAAGTGTGAAACATGGTGTGGAGCTTCTGAAAGTCGCTTCACAGATAGACTTCCAGGGGCTCATGGAGCGCATCTCCCTCTACTTGTCATCCATGTTGTGGACGGAGGAAGATGAGATTATGGTTCGAGAGTACTCAGCTTCTCCGGACTTTCCTCGCATCCACCTCAAAGATGTGGTTGAAAGATTGGGGTTGGATGAGACCCAAGAGGACCGTGAGAAGCAATTGTTCGCCTTGATTCGGCAGTGCATTCGCAGTGGCCTCAACGCAGCACGTGATGCGAAAGAGTTCAAATTGCCAGCATTCTTGAAAACCATTGGATGTGCTCCACCTTCTGATTACTCCAGGAAGGTCTTTGCCATCGTCAGCCAAGAGGCAAAGGACATGTTTATCGACATTGGAAAAGACTGGCACGGAAAGATTCCTGGCAAATCCAACATGGCATACATCGAAACCACTATCGAGAGGATCCAAGCCATGTGTTGGATCCTTGAGGCATTACTGCAGGGCCAAGTGGCTGAGGAATTGGTGCAAGCTATTGTGCATTTAGATGCAATTCCAACTTATGTCAGTGAAATAATCGAATCCAGGTCTCTGCTTGCACAGAAGAAATTTGCAAAGGTTGTTCTCGTGATGTACAAGGAGGTGGTAGCTGGACGACTGCTGTTGAGACCGCCAGAGCGAAGGGCGTTGTTGGCCAACTGGCACGAATTACTGAAGTCTTCGTTGGAGGTGGGGACTTTTGAACAAGCAACTGCGGACTTGTTTCTGACTTTGCCCTTGAAGCAGCAGACCGAGTTAATAGACTCGCGAAATATGAGTATGACTTCATCAGCAGTCACCAGTTCTTTGACTTCCTTGCTCCACTTTCACAAAGGACTTGGGCAGTCAGGGAATTGAACTCCACGTACTGTCTTAAAATCCAAGACCATTGATCCTGTGCTTGAAGACTCTAGAAGAGAAGTCTGAGTATAATAAAGTTGTAATTATTGCTATGATGCTCCACTATTGTACAGTACAGCGGTTTGGGATCGATTGTAGAAACAGAACTGTAATGGAAATGGAGCTAGATTGAAGAGCCGAATATATATTATCAGGCCTGAAACATTTTGTGTCATATACATCATAATTTTTTGCATCCTTTTGAACAACCATTATTGTTGCAGTCCACCATCGGGTTTGTGCTATTTGAAACACTGTGCTTGGATTTTGGGGTTGTATAGGCGTTGGGAATTCTATGGCAAATGACAACCTTGGCACACCTAGACACACCTACGTAATAGAAGATAACCATTGTTGGAAAAAATTAAACAACTTACTTAGAGTTCGATGATGTAATACACTAGACATTCAAGTGGATTTCTTAAAAGTGATAGTTAGTTCTAGTCATTTTAGTGATCGATGACTTCTAATACTAGATTGTAGATGATACAAGGTATTGTATCTAATTGTGTAAAATTGTTTCATCTAGATTCTTGCCTAAATGTACCTTTTTAACCCCTCACCGCCCGCACTCAGAAGCACTGTGTTGCCCACTTCTGAGGTGGGTCTCAGAATACACGTGGTTTAGGGTGACAGAAGTCAAATTCAGAAAAATGAACCGCAACGATGGAAAGTAGCCTTCCAACGGCTTCCGGAGCAACTTCCCGATCGACAATCGAGCGATCAGATTCTCTACCATGAAGGTCTGATTCGAGCATGCAAATGAAATTATGTTGCTTTTGGCGACAATGCCCAGTATTTCGGCACCTACAGCAGGCCCATTAGTTATGCAAACAACTCCAAAATTGGAACACATCGGGACAACAACCTGATTGGTCACTTGCCAAATTTACAGAA
Organism: Rhytidiadelphus loreus; assembly: GCA_947034895.1. Classification (NCBI taxonomy): domain Eukaryota; kingdom Viridiplantae; phylum Streptophyta; class Bryopsida; order Hypnales; family Hylocomiaceae; genus Rhytidiadelphus; species Rhytidiadelphus loreus. The sequence goes on along the minus strand of OX344761.1, from coordinate 44,773,410 downwards.
CAAAACATGGAATTGCGTCATCGTCCGACAAATTCTTTGGCCGGCAGAAATTGCACAGGGCCTCCGCGGTGACCAGTTCATGCGATCGTGTTACCTGCCGTTGCGGTACCAACGGCGGTCACCTGTGGTTACAGGTGATACACTGGGAAAGCGCCACACGCACAGACAAGGAAAATGGCAGGTACACAGAATGAAATTTTTCATTTAAGAGCAACATGAGCGAGAGTCAAAATTCACAAAATTGTGCCAAAAGGTCTTAGAGCATAGGGAAGGCCACAGTCATGAAGATGTAGCAAAAAGTCCAAAACTGTAATCAACGCTTGTCTACTACGCTATGCAACCACTGCTATCTCAAATGTACCCCACACTTTTAGCCAAACAAATAACTACCTCTGCAAATTAAAAAAACAAAGTGCACATCCTCAACTACCTACATCCACAAAGCAAAGGAACCTCCAAAGTCTTCGGTAGAAAAACGGAAGCAACAGGCGCTTGCCATCATGCAATGCTCACTTCAACGTCAAAGTCATCACTTGTGGCCTCCACTTTTTGAGGCTGATCCCGGGGAAGCAAGGCAACTATGCAACAACGAGTCTACACAAGAACAACACAAAGGCAATTGTCAAATTATTGTGAAAGTCGTAATGCCCATTTTCTCTGTCCATGAAGCTTTGCAAAGCAGGGGTCGTCGCAGCACGGCAGCCACTGACACGCCTTACAAACACGGCGTTGCTTCTTCTTGCACACCCGACAACGTTTTCTCAATCCCTGCGGGTGCTTGACAGTAAAGTGGATGGCATTCGGATGAATATTTTGGACATTGCAAGTCCTCGGAATTGCTATAGTCGGCTCAATGAGAGACTTAGCTACATCCATGTAAAATGCAAGCCTCCCTCCACTACACTTTTCCCCACGATGCACCTTATCATCCTGATAAAGAACCCAAGCATTTTGAAGAGAAGAGTCTAATGTGAAAAAAAGAAGCTTGTGCTACTACTTCCGACTATGAAATTGAACTGTGTAATCTCGCCGCATCTGATCCACCAAGTCCATGCCTCTCATGTGCATTTGGTATTCCGCTTGTTGCGGAGTTGTTGAAATCTCCTCCCGCACACCTTGTAACCAACGCAATGTTGTAGCATCGCCTGTGGGATTAGCGCTTGTGCTAAGGAAAGAAACCGGCTTGGAGTCATACCAAGTGGTTGCTACCATTTTGTGTGACTTATGCATTCTCCAAAAAAGTGTAGTCCTTGGGTACTCGCCACGCTTCATCCCCACTAGGCAAGATGGGAATCCCACCCGGCCGCCCTTCACCGTCCCAGTAGCAAAGATCCCTCGTTCCAGTAGGCCTTGGAAAAGTTGCGGTGACGTAAAAAAATGATCACAAACCACAGTATGTGATCTGTGACCTAAGCCGGTGGTCAGAGCATGGATAACCTTTTCTCTTTGATCTAATTCAGACTCTCCTCCACTCCTGCCCAAGTATGGAATGACATTATAAATGTATCTACTCGGGTTTGAAACAGCTGCCCAATACTTGATGCCATACTTTGTAGGTTTAGTAGGGATGTACTGACCAATTGGAGAAAAGTGGCCTCGATAAGCGATCATCACCTCGTCACATGTGATGAACTTCTCACAATTGAAAAGCTCTTTTGATCGACTCACGAAGTGATGTAGCACCCACCAAACTTTTTCAATCTTGTCATACTCCGAAGCGTCCTTGTCTTGGCACAACGTGGAATTATCCATGCAATGGAGGCACCGAAATAAGCATTCGAAACGATCTCTACTCATAACTTGGGGAATCACTCCACATTTCCAAAAGGGATCTTTGCTCCAATAGTGGCAAATGGACGGACACAACTTGAAGCCCATGAGTATCACCACTCCTAGGAATGCCCGAAATTCAAGAACAGTTGTGTCTCTCCACTTTGGTCCGCCATTGAAGCCAGCTAGTCGGCCCCTTCTCCTCGGATCCTTCAAGTTCGTGCATTGTTGGTGAGCGTACAAGTTGGTCTGTCTAACTAGTTCGGTAATTGTTGCCTTGTCCCACCAAAGATCAAAGAAATACCGGGGCGGCTGCTTCTTTCTCTGAAAGCGTTGTGAGGGACCTAGGTGAGGTCCCCGGAATTCGGCACTGTTGCTATTCAATACGGCAATATCTTGGATCCACTCACTATCTGCGAACATTGCCCGGGTTCTCTCCAAAGCCTCTTGGTGATTTTGATCAAGATATTGAAACTCCTCATACGCTATAGGGTCTAAGTCTACCTCGTTGGACAATGCATCATCACTACCACTGAAAATTTCCCAATTAGAGTTATCATCGTCAGATGAATTACCTGCAAAATCGTGGAATTCCGCCATCCACGACGCATCTTGTGAATCCGAAGTCCAACCATCATATTGGTGAAGTCTCTCATATTTGGAGCAGTCGGTGTTGAGACTCCACCTGTGCCGTCAATCCCCGGCACAATTGTCTGGACGTTGTTGCCCGCTTGAATTGGAACCCCAAGCGTTGCTACTCCGCAAACTTGAGGAATTGTCCTCGCTCCTCGTGCATGGCCTCGCCCCCCCTTGCCTTTGCCTGTTCAAATCCCTAATTGCGATTGGGAATTCAATTCCCCCCCAAGGTCGTGGAGGGGATTTGGCAGCTGTAAGTCTCTAGTCGGCGTTAGTGCAGCAGGCAATGCGAGGACAACTTGTAAATTCCTTGATGGCTACACTTGTCTTGCCCGATTGGCAGCTTGCAATTGCGCTTGGGCCTTCATAGCTAACTTCCGAATCTGACCAGAGTTTGGTGCGGATGAAGGTGTACACAGTTGGTGGAATTCCTCTCGGATCTCCCTTTGGAATCTTTTGCCTCCACCCCAAAGCCCTTGCAATGTGTGTGTAACACAAGTATCGCCAACTACGGTTAGAAGGATATTGTGGCCAAAGCAAAGAGTTGGGTTTCTCGAGGTCAAACAAGTGCCATTCGTGAAGACAATTGACAACAACTTGAGCAACGACAGCGCTACCACTTGCCTCAATCGCCCATTCATAAACAACGTGTTGGATGTTTTGTACTTCATGAACTGCGGTTGCTCCATTGTATAGGGTGCTTGCCATCGTTGTATGCAACTGGAATTTGCCACGCCTCTCATGAGCACAAGAGGTGGGGTGCGCACAACTTTGGTTGCAAGAGACCGCAACACTTGCAACCTCACAAAAATGATGGCGACACCACATCCCTCCACTACCTTCTCTCAAACTTCCCTTGAGAGGACGAGTACGAAATTGAAACCTAGAGCAAACTCCGTGCGTGCTAGCCATCCTCAACATTGCGCAACGAATCTGCTCTCCCACCATGAAAGCAACTGCAGAAGTGGAGTACAACACTGCCATTCCTGTGCGGCAGCATCCTAGGACAACGGTTTGCCATCGGCCAACACCGATCAATTTTCCTCAACCACCATGTCCGATATTAGACACCTTGCGAATCAATCTCACTCTATGCATGAATTGTACATGCAAAACCCCAGCGAGTGGCAAAACCTTGTCCCAAACAGAACCCTAAACCACTACTAGAAAACTCTAAAATTTCAACACAATTCTGTTGATTCGGTCGAGTTGTTCTGGTCACTGTACAACCAAAATTTGTTGATTTCAACAAATTTTGGTTGTATGGTGACCGGAACAACTCGGCCGAATCAACAGAATTGTGTTGAAATTTCAGAGTTTTCTAGTAGTGAACGAAATCATCAATTAGGCGCCATGGTTTTCTCAGTCTGCAACGCGTGGGGACAGTCTGACAAATTTCCTGTGGACACTTTTGGTCCACTCGGGCGGTGAGGGGTTAAAGTCTAGTCCAAAGTATATTGAGCGGAATCTCAATGAGTGTTCTTGATGCTTTGTCTAGTGTTTTTTCTTCTTGTAGTACTTCATAATAGATTGGATGTTTTTACCTTCCAAGGGCTTTCTGTAGTTTGAAGCCCCAAGTATGCAACTCTTGTATTATATGACCTTGATTATAATCACTCATAATGCATTATAGTTCAATCTTGTGGCAGGGATATAATTTGTTGTAATGTAGAAAATTCTTGTATCCCTTTTAATGAGGAATGCAAAATTTAATTATATATATGAAATGAATGTCTTTGTAGACAATAATAGCATTAAAAATCTAATTACATGAGTTTTTTTAATACATGTATAATGGGATAAGCTACCTAATAAATTAAAAATAAAACATTGCAAATGATTTTAATTTTAATTAGTGGGAACTTCTAAATTGTATGGATTTTAAAAAACTATGCATAGGTGTTTCAATTCTTCATATATATATATATATATATATATATATATACTTACTGTGAGGTTTATCTTAATAAATATGCAACCCAACATTTCCTACAATTCATTTTATTTAATTTAGTGTTCAATTAACTTTTGGTCTATCTAATTATTTTGATATAATTTTTATAAAAGCCATCTAGTAAGCCGTTTTAATGCTAATGACCCCTATGTATAATACAAAAATTGTGTACCCGGGTTTGAAGCTTGTACTTACCACTCATAATTCAAACCTATGAATTAAAAATTATCTAAATAATAACCCCTACCAAGGTTTACAATGCCTAATTTACAACAATTATCCTTACAATAACCTATGTAATAACATTGGTAGGAATTGTAGTGAAATTAGGGTTGAAAAGTCACCATTTCTTGAATTCAATGGACACAACCATGCGATTTCTACACTTGTCCAAAGGTTCATTCATTATTCCTCAAACTTAAAAGATACTCTAAATTACTATTGCAACTTTGTAGGGAGTTAAAAGAGACACGTTAGAATCAAAATGAATAAGAATAGTCTCCTTTAGGACCAATAATAGGAAGCTTCTTATTTATGCTATGACCATGTATAATGTGTCATTTTTTCATTCAAAAGTAAATTGACCAAAATACAAGTGAGAAATTCTCCAATTCATTGTCATGCACATGTGACAATGTAAGAAAAACCAAATATGTCTAAATTTATGCAACAACCAAAGGTGCAACAATAGATTATCCTACTTTATCCCCTAAATGCATTTGGAGCTAGAAAATGTTTCTTCAATGATTTTAGATGCAAAATTCTAGTTGAATGATTGAGATTTTTTCATGCATTTAAAAAAAAAATCTTTGAAATTCTTTGTAGTGAATGGTGATGAAAGACACCTTATAGAAATATTAGTGACCTTTCTACATGAGAAGACACCAAGGAAAGAATGACAAAAGATGTTCTAGTGTATTTTGTCAAGACCTTCACTACAAGGTGTGCATGTGCCACCTACCATTAACAAAGTTGTGCACAATAAATTGTATGGAAACCATCCATATACCCGGGGAGGACACTCCCTATGTTTTAGCAACCTACGTGCGGCGGAAAAAGTAAAACAAGTAATACACCTTAAAATTTAATTTCTTTTTCAAAAAAAAAATTATGGATAGATTTTACTACTTTAGAAGTTTATGTTTTGAATTATTGGTATTTTTTTGTGCTAATAGTAATTAGTTATAAATTTTTGAAGAAAAAAGATACACTGTAAAGCTGAAAATAACTTTCACACCTCTATATTATATAAGAAAAAAAATTTGAAAAATGAAAAAAAAATTATATAGAATAGCTTTCTATTGAAAGTTTATTTTGGTTGAATATTGATGCAATAGTCATCTTCATGTGAGCTCTATAAATATTTTAGTTGGAGAACATGCCATTTTAGTTCATTTTTCAACCCTTTCTAGACAATATATCTTATGTTATTTGGAATTGAATTTTTTGTCAATAGAAACCTTTAGTCATTGTTAAACAAAGCTCAAAATTGTAGAATGAAATTATAGTTTATTTAAGGTGAATTACATGTATTACTTTTTCCACCGCCGCACGTGGGTACCCCAAATGTAGTGAGAGTGTCCTCCCCTAGTCCATATATCAATACGAAGAAGAACACTTTGTACAATTGTAATTTGTTTTTTGGCTCGTGTAATCTCACGAAGTCACAAGGATGCAATATCACATAGAACCAATAATAGGATCAAGGTACATACAATACAACTTCTTCTTCACGACATTAAACCCATCACACAAAGTGGGCTACATAGGGTGAATTTTGTGTTTTGAAAAAAAAGCCCCCTATTTTGTGCCATGTTAATTTTATGTTCTTCACCTTTCCTTGCTAATTTAGGGCCTTTGTTTGCAAATACGAATTCAAAATTTGTAAATTTTATCAAAGTGGCAAATAAAAAATTCCTGTGTTTTTCACCAGGGATAAATTCAGGGCCCACGGGTTTAGCGTCCTGCCTTGCATGTTGCCCGGTAATAGGCCGGGAGCTTTTCCTGAGGCGCGGCAATAGGACTGGAGGCCTTTCCTCTTCTTGCTCCAGGGTCCACCAAGTGGACTCTTGATTCACGCCCGCCTCGAGAGGGACCGAGTTTTTTCTTCTGCAACTTTGAACATCGTTACTCGGGGTAGCCTGTCGGCAAGCGATGGACGACCTTTAATTGATCATCGTCCCCAGCCATGAAGTGTTTCTATCAGTCTAGGTCTGCAAATCTCTCATCTTGCGCAGGTCGATCGTGGAATGAATCGTTGCAAGGCTGCTGCATCTTGACTCCTTTAATTGATTCTGTACATTCGCAAATTCGGTGGTGAAGGAGGTCAGTTGCCCAATTTCCGCTTCACCGTTGGCCATGTCCACCGACTTTTCAGTTCTCACCTCAATTATTTGCTTGACTGTAGTCCCAACTGTGCGTGGTACGAGATTGTACTTACCTTCTTGCCTGGCCTGTGGCTTTATATCTTTTTGGTCAGCTTGTGCAGATGTTGTTGAGTAGTACAGAATTCTGGTGGTGTTTGTGCTTGATGGCCATGGCTTGACCTAATTTAACGCCTAGTTCTAGTATGATATCTCACACTGTCTTGCGTGGGTGGATTGTTGGCAGATTGTTGGCAGGCTTGTGGGTAGTGGCTAGGCTTGTTCTATTCTATCGACATTTACAGCTGCGAAGAGAGACAACGGTAAGCATGCTGTCCAATTTAGCTTTTGTCATGTGTTCTTGCTATACCTGCTCGTTTGATAAACCTTCATGATTTAGCCACAGTTATGTAATTTTTAGGGTTTAGAATTGATTGTGAGGAAAGCCAGAAGAATGCTAGATTTGTGAGTATCTCATTCCGGTACGGAGTTTTTGTAACAGTTTCAGAATTTTTTATTTATTTTCAGAAAATAAGGCATTCAGCAGATGGAGGAGAGGACATTTGCTGGGGAGTCAGGAACAGGCCAAGATGTGACCATCATCTTGGTACCAAATGGTGGGAGCAGAGATCGAAAGTTAGCACTCATTCATCTTGATTCCCATGTTCTAAGCACTCACAGCAATTACTTCCTCACATGCTTGAGTGAGAGATGGAACAAGCCAGCCTCTCCATCTGCGTCAATGGAGTTTGTTCTGGAGACCCAGACCGATGTTCAATACTACTTCGACTGCTTTTCGAACATGTACTCACCGTCTGCAAAGAGCTTTAAAGGCATGGAACATGGTGTGGAGCTTTTGAAAGTGGCTTCTCAGATAGATTTTCAGGGTCTCATGGAGCGCATCTCTCTCTACTTGTCATCCATGTTGTGGACAGAGGAAGACGAGATTAGGGTTCGGGAGTATTCGGCTTCTGCGGACTTTCCTCGCCTGCACCTCAAAGATTTGGTTGCCCGGTTGGGGTTGGATGCTCAGAGCAAAGAGGATCGTCAGAAGCAATTGGGCGACTTGATTCGAGAGTGCACTCGCGCGGCCCTCAAAGCATCCATCGATCTGGGTGCGGGGTTGCCAACGTTCTTACAGGGCATCGGACGTGGCCCACCTTCTGAGTTTTCAAGCATGCTCGTTGCAATCGTTAGCCAAGAGGCAATGCGTTTTTTTGCTCAAATCAGAAACGATTGGAATGTAAGTAGTCCTTCTCCAAATAGCTACATTACTAAAACCAGAATCGGAGCCATGTGCTGGATACTAGAGGCTTTACTGAAGGGGCAAGTGGCTGAGGAATTGGTGCAAGGCATTGTGCATTTAGACGTAATCCCGAATTGCATCGTCAATATGATGAGGGCTGCTCCCCTTGAACCCAACAAGAAGAGATTTGCAGAGCTTGTTCTTCTCATGTACCAGGAGGTGGCAGCTGGGCGGTTGCTGCTGCGACCAGCAGAGCGATTAGCACTGTTGGCGAATTGGCATGTGATGATGAAGACTTGGTTGAAGGTGGGCAGCTTTGAGCAGGCAACTACAAACTTGTTTTTGACATTGCCCGTGAAGCAGCAGACAGACTTAATAAAGTTGCGACAGGAGAGAGTTTATGACTATATCGGCAATATGCCTTTGATTTCACTAGTTTCAAAGCATAGCGTTTTGTAGCTGAAGTTTGCAACTACTCAGTTTGAATGGTATCTTAGCCTGGATTCCTAATTATAATCAGTATGTTCTGGATAACGAACATAACGTTCAAATCCTTCAAATCCTTGTAGGTGGAGACTCTCAAATCTTGAAGATCTATGCCTCTCAAAGTCGACTCTTTTGAAGAGTGTAGGAAGGGTGGGGTTATGTCTCTCAATCAACCTCCCTCTTTCCAATTGTAGTGCGCCATCAATGTGGCAATGAAAGTGGCAATAGAGGATTATATTAATAATAAAACCATCACATATAGAATCAAAATATAATCAAATTGACCCAATCTTCTACAATGTGTAAATTCATGCCATGGCAACCATTCTATGGTGTGCTAATTTATGGAGTTCTTTCTTCTTTCTTCCATGTTACTTTGAGAATAAACTATTTTTCATTGGTTGAATATATCACTCTTGAATAGGAAGGATCAAGGTCTTAACCCCTTAACCCTTAAAATTTTTAAGCCATTTTCAAGGAGTTTTGGATCTTGATTTTGAAGTTAGAAAGAGTTGAAGCTAAGAGCGAGATGAGTCAATTAATTGTAGGTCTTGTAGAAAGCCAAGTCTTTATCATCTCTACAAAGTTTGATTTCAATCCAAGTCATAGATTGCAAGATTTTAACATAAAAGTGAAGGGTATATTAAGGAAATTGATGTGCTTTGACTAGCTCTTTTGGTCATATAACATTTTAGAAAGTTGACATTAAGAAACTATAAGATAAATGCAAATGCAAAATTTGTCACAAATCTGGAGGCACAATTCAAGATCAAATATAGTAGAATGAAAGAACACTAAAATTGGGAAACATCTTAAATTTGAGTACAAGATGTGTATTATAGTGGTTGTCTCTACCCACCAAGACTAGGTGAAGGAAAAATTGAGGTGGGTAGTGCTATTCAAGGTCCAATCTATTATTGGGCAATTTGTTGAAAAAGGGCCATGAATGGTCTAGGCTAGGAATCCGCTTCATTAGTTAGAATTTCCCTATTCAATGGTTCTTTGCTACAACTCCAAACCACCTATACAATGGAAATTTTTGTAAATTCAATAATGAATCTTCTTTTAAATTCTAAGTTTATTATATCTAAATTCAAGTAAATCTTGATTTACTTGAAGATGAACCAAAGTTCAAGTAACTCTTCACCTCGGGGGGTGCACTTAGTTCTACTACAATAAACCACGTGCAAACAAGTGGTTTCTAATAAACTATAATTTCAATCTAAAATTTTGACCATTGTTTAATAATGACTATAGATTTCTATTGCCAAAATTTCCATCTCAAATCAAATATGAAATGATTTCTAGAAGAGGTTGAAAATGAACTAAAATGGCATGTTTTTCAACTCAAATAATTATAGAGAACACATTTAGATGACCATTGAATCAATATTCAACTCAAAATGAGCTTTCAATAGAGAGTTATTTTAAAGAATTTTTTGCTCATTTTTTAGACAATTTTTTCTTATATGATATAGGGGTGTGAAAGTTATTTTTCAGTTCTACAATGTATCTTTTTACTTCAAAAATTTGTAACTAATTATTATTAACAAATAAAAATATCAATAAATCAAAACATAAACTTTCAAAGTAGGAAAATCTATTCATATTTTTAAAATTTTGTTTTATTTAAAATTCAAAAAAGTATGTAGGGGGTCCAAAGTTTTCTTTGCACGTGGTTTCAAATGGACACTCTAAGTGACCCCCTGAGCTCTTCACATTCCAAGGTCTAGAAATGGCTATTCTAAAAATGGATCGATCTATTTTGGATTGTTCAAAAATTTAAGAATTAAGGACTAGGTGCAAGTTTAAAATTTCAAAATTATGAAGATGTATTATAAATTGCAATTTACAAAAATAATATAATGATGAATCTCAAACAATAGGTGTACAAAATGATCTACAAATCATATCCATGTGGTAAGATCAAGTATTTTACAACCCAATCTTTTCTCATAAAATTTGAAGCCAAAATTGAAAATTCTTCCTATAATTGATTGTAGATTGAATAATGAGATTTTCACAAGATTACATTTAAAAAAAAAATATTAAGCTTTAACAACAACGATTTTTGAAGTAGATCTAGTAATATCCTTTTGAATTATGAAATATTTGCAAAGCAAACATTACAAAAAATATGAGGCCAAAACAAGGTTGTTTAATTTTCAGCCCCCAGTGTAAATACAAAGAAAATAAACAAATTATATATATATAATTATACAAATAAATAAATGAATAAATAATTTTGAAATTGCCAAACTCATGCCACTATTAGTGCCTTGTCAATTTTGGGAAAAAAATAATAATTCTAATTTTTTAATAATTTTTAAGTGTAATTGTACCTTCTATATGTTATCTCGCAGCCTTGTTTAGGCCTCAGATTCTTTGTAATGGTCTTTAGAATCTATACCATAGACATGTTAATCCCTAAGCACATTATCTGTGATCACTAATTTCAGGCCATGTTGAACCTCCTTCCAAAGAAATCAAAGCCATTAACCTCTAAGCACCCATAGGTAAAAATATGGCCTCTGAGAATTGAACTTGGTCCAAAATGGCTCTAGATCTCATTTATACAACCAAAAATTAAGTAGAAGGGGAAAGGAGGTACAACATGGTAATGCTCTAGAGTGGAGTTCATGGGCATAATTGGCTTTCATGAACGTGGAGACTGACTCTTAGAATGGACAATACGGAGGAAATATACTTTTCAAGGAATTTTGGTGTCATAGCATCACCAGGAGCATCAGTGATGGGCTGATGGCCAGTACGAGACCGTTACCCACGATTTGGCACGCTCTTGAGAAGACTCTTGCTCCCTACCCTATCATTTCCAAATGCGCCGCAACGTGTAGAGAGTGGCGAGTTGAGTGTTGATGAGTGGAATTGTGAGGCTATTAGGCTTCATTCTTCAAATGAGTGCTTCTATATCATAATGTTGAGAGTGTACGAGGCACAATGTGCTCCATTTTGTAGAGTGGGGAGGTGTTGGAGGGATTTTGGTAGGGAAACAAAGTTGCCATCGCTAAGGAATTAGCTAAGGAATCAATACTTCAATGAGGTTGATTGTGGGTGTACCGTTTTTAGAATCATTGTTGTGAGTGTGGTTTGGCTTGGGTGTGTGCAATCGAAGTGGAGAGATGGTAGCACCCGATAATGACGACCAAGCAAACACCCCCTTGAGTTCCAAAAGCACGATTAGAGGGCTTTAGCGCAAGAATTGGTGGACATTGAAGTAGTGTTGGAGACCTAGGCGATTGGGTGACACAACTTCCACACCACAACTAGTGGTGCAAATCAAGTTGTGTTTGCAAGAGGAATTTCTATGGGCCTCATTGAGTCCACAACAAGACACTACTAGTTAGAACATCTACAAGTTTAGGAAATTTGTGGCACTACTTGTCCCGTCACCAATGCTTTAGATTGCTAAACGTACACAACCGGATTCCTAAAGGGCATCCAGACGGGTTGTCAACAATTATCAACGACTTCATTTATACAAAATAGTGGCCAAATGGTGACATAGACGAATGCGCTACAAGTCGTGGAGGTGTAAGGTGTGGAAGACAACTTTTGATTGTGCAAGAGCATGGTTGATGGGTTAGAGGGGTAGCACCTTACCCAACTCTAATGTGCAAAGGAGTGCTTAGAACCAAGCATGGGAGGAGGGAGCCTAGGGGAAAACATCCCGTTAGCGCAAGGGAGGTAGACTCCCCATAGCAAGGAGACATAACGGGGGCATAAGGTAGAGGATGGAGTAAGGGGTGGGCATGGTGGTCAAGGAGAGTTTGGGAGGTAGGCATAGGGGTGTAGGAAGGTGCACAATTTTAACTTGAATCAGAAGGCAAAAGGAGGTTTGGACCTCAATCTACCTTTGGAGTCAAAAGGGGAAGAATATAGAAACATGATTCCGGATTTGGAGGTGACAACATCAAGTGGTGCACCTGCAACTCGAAAAAAGGGTCGAAGGCGTGGGCAAGGGGTAGACAATTTGGCCACAATATCAAGGAATGGAGGTGGGCGGAGCACGGGAGAGGGTGTGGGTATACAAAAATAAATAAAACATCAATTGAATGAAAGCGTATTTCCTAAGATTACTTCCGAAACATATAGTTTTCAATTTTTACTCCACCCTCCACCTTATGCCCCCGTTATGTCTCCTTGCTATGGGGAGTCTACCTCCCTTGCGCTAACGGGATGTTTTCCCCTAGGCTCCCTCCTCCCATGCTTGGTTCTAAGCACTCCTTTGCACATTAGAGTTGGGTAAGGTGCTACCCCTCTAACCCATCAACCATGCTCTTGCACAATCAAAAGTTGTCTTCCACGCCTTACACATCCACGACTTGTAGTGCATTCGTCTATGTCACCATTTGGCCACTATTTTGTATAAATGAAGTCGTTGATAATTGTTGACAACCCGTCTGGATGCCCTTTAGGAATCCGGCTGTGTACGTTTAGCAAGGATGAAGAGGACACTGCCACCCTCCTGAATTCCTCCATACTCCTAACTTTTATCCTTTGATTTCAATGGACATCCTTAGCTATGAAGTTTTCTCATCAACAGCCTTTCTTTTCGTGCAGGGAATTCTCTCTCAAGGGTGTATATACATGATTCTCTCTCCAATGACCGGTAGGTGTGAACAAATTCATCAAATGATGCAAGACAATGGAAATGGACCACCACACTCTTTCATCAAACTGTATTTATTGTCAATTCAACTCTTGCAATCCCTGGTGGGTATGAGATGTTAAGCCTTTATTGCTACAACCTTGAAGAAGGTAGATGGGTGGAAGTTCTACGAAGGGCTTCCCAGGGACCATATTAAACCCTGACCTTATTGTGATCGGCAATCGTTTATTTTTTAGTATGCTCTTGTTCAAATTCGGTCAAGATTCCAAAAGAGATGTGTTGATGATGTATGAGAGCCTTGTTACTGAAAATTATAGTATGAAGAAGGTGGTTTAGCTTAAAAAAATTTCAATTTTGAAAACTCTTTGAAAGCAATTATTATTTTCCTGGCCTTCACACTGTACTTTGGTTTTGTTTTCTTGATACCAATGGAGTGTGCAACTCTGTTGTACATTATCGATACATGGTACTTCAGGACATCTGGCAAGATATGAATTGGCAACCGGGTTGGTAGATGTATTACCTCCAATTTCATTTATGCTAACCTCAAAGGAAATCGATTCCGCCATTGGTAATCTGGATTTTGATTATTTACCTAGTTATTGATATGCGAAGAACATGACATTGAGTTTGAGAAACAGATTGGCACGACGCTCTAAGGCTACTACAGGTTGGAGTCTCTAGCAATGAAGATATATATTTTTTTTTTTGGTCTATTTTACAAATAGTGTGAGGTCAATTGAGAATTATATTAGGGTGACATGTAAATGTCAATTTTGAATTGTTTTTCCAAGTTAGGTCTGTTAAAGGAAAATAATCCTAAGACTAACATTTAGTCCAATTATTTTCACTGGATTGAACGTTTTTTCAGATGTTGGAGACCAGTATATGGGTCTTGATTGTGCATCTCAAATGTCCATTTGGTCTTCAGTGTTATTGTCAACTTAATTAGGTACACTATCAAGGTATTCAGAGGCTTAAAACTTCCTCACAATGTGCAGAAACTCGCTTCAAAATACTTGGTGGAAGGCAAGACTATTTTGGGACTATCTCATGTGGAGAGCTTGTGGAAGAGACGTTGCCAAAGGATGATCTAAGGTGTGAGTACGCATTAGACACCATTTAGGATTTTCGTACTGACTCTTGCGGTCATATTTGGCACTTTCCACGTTTCTTGTTTCCTTCTATAAATATGAATATTGCAATGAAGTGACCGGTCTTTGTTGCCTTTTTGGGATCTTCATTCCACATACCATACCTTAATTTAATGGATGTTCATGATTTTTCCTCATATATTGTAGCCGTTGAAGCATTTTACACAAGTGCTCTTACATGATTCCCACATGACATAGGATATTTTTACATTGTAGCTTCCTACGAAGGCCTTGCATCTTGCCGAGTACCGAGATAGATTCTTGGCAGATGAAGGCAACAAGAGTGAGAGCAGGAAGCCATCATTGTAATAAGAATAATGATTGTTTTCTTTCTTAATGAAAAAAATAGTACACTCCTCGAAGTGTTTAATTCAAGAGGATAACTTGGCAGAATATAATGTCCAATAATCTTCGGGCCGAGCCTTCCAACTCTCAGAGTGTTTTAACCATAATTTTGGAGTAAAGTGTGCATTGTGAAACTTAGCTTCATTGCGTTCAAGGACGAAAAGTCTTGCGTCCATCTTAGTGTGATCATCATTTTCAGGTGAGGCAGGCTGTTCCACTCTGAGGTTGTAGCAAAGGGGGTAACTTTAGTTGAAGGAACAATTCCACGCACTTCATTGGCTGCCCATTTGCATCTCATCATTTGTCAGTTGTGATTGACTGGCATTTAAAAGGATAGAGGCAAAATATTTTGCCTTTGATTTGATTTGGCATAAAATTTTACCAAACATGTTGCACATAATTCATAAAAAGAAATTTAATGCCAATTTATGAATTATTTACATCATTTATTAAAAAGAAATTTAAAATTTAAAATTTTCATTGTCAATATCATCAAAAAACTAAAAACTGCCAAAAATTACATTGACTTTCCTAAAATTGGTAATTTTTTTGATGATATTGACAATGAAAATTTAAATTTTTAAAATTTCTTTTATGAATAATGTGTATCATGAACTCTAATCTTTGGACAAAAAGATTGAAATTTAAAATGCATTATATGGCTGTGAAATATAAATTGAATGCATTGCCCAATTCAACAAATGTTTCAAATGCAAGGACATTAAGATGTAACAGTGGTCCATATTGTAGCCCATACTCTCTCTACAATGGCTAATGCTATCCTATGCTCTCAATTCCAAAAAAAAATTCAAATATTGTAAGAACCAACATCATTTGTATGCTTGTCAAACTATTGTTATTTTAAATTCTATAAATGTCAATTTCCTTCAATTTTTGTGTATAACAATCTAAAATGATGTATACCAACATGCCAAAGCACAAAAAGTTTTTTCAGAGTTCTAAAAAGAAATTGGCAAAAGATAAAGTAATTTAGAATCATGTTGAACAAAACTGAGTTTTTGACATGGCTAACTTTGAAATTGATTTTCTTTCAAATCACAACTAATTTTTTCTTCAAACTACCATGGTGATGTATGTTATGTTGCGCACTACAACTTTCATATATCTACTTTTGGACTTTGTCCATTGATGCTTGTGGTATGGTTGTTTAAATGGAAACGTTTCAAAATAGTACTTGGTTTTGGCCGTCTCTGTAAGTAGTGACGAAGACAAATTGTTTACTAAAAACTATCACCGGTAATTAAGGAATGTGTACAATATTATTATCTATTATCTATTATTATATAACTATTGCATTGCATTAGGTTCTAGAGCATGCATAAGACAAATTGTTGATCAACCCGACTAATTGTTCTACAAACTGAGACATATAGTAGATAGGACCGAGACCACATCCATGAGTCCTAAGCATTGGTAATGGATGGAAACAAAATTTATATTCTTGGATATAAGAGTGTAAACCAATAGTAATACCTTTCGTAACCTTGTGTGTTTGTTAAATTTGTGTAATTCCCATTTTACTATAGAAAACAAGTGACTTTAGCTACAATACATTAGACTATTTGACCATTCCCATGATTTGAACCTCTATACTATAGTCCTGGGTGTTTTGCAAGATAGGCAAAACCTAAATTACACCATCCCAAACCAAAAAAAATAGGGTAGCATGACAAAAAGTATTGCCACCTAACCTTGCCAATTGGAACATAATTTTTTTATTATTCTAATAACAGAATTTGTACACAGTAGAAAAAGTGTCGGTTTTAGGTGTCCCTAGTACTCCCTACTTACTTTAGGGGTTAACCCTGGTGCAGCCCTGATATTGGAGTCATATTCAAATTACCTAGATCTCTGAATCCACCAAATCCCATCCATGATCTACGAAACTGCCACGACCCCAAACATCCCAAACCCGGGCAGACGGGCAGATCGAGGAAGAAAGAAAAGTTGCGAAGAGAGCCCCCCTCGGGCCTTTGCGTCCCCACTCCCAAGCAGAATGGCCACTCCTCCCTGTCCCAATCCTTCCAATTCTCCTTATTCCGATCCTCCTCTCCCATGTCGTAATTCTTCTTGGCAGCCTCTTCCCAGCGATGGTTTCCTTCCTTTCTTTCGATGCCAAATGGCGTGGAAGCATTCCTATGCTGCAGAACTCACAACGAGGGGAACAACACGGTGAGAGCTGCGCAATCTCCGAAAGATTAGGCTCCCATTCGTCCCAATTCTCCGTGTAAGGGTACTACTGAGGGGTGTCTGGTTGGTTGAATCTTGAGAGGTTTCGGTTTAGGTCGGGAGGGAGAAGTGGATATGATTCTTTGATCGAGCTGCGACAGCTTGGCTGAAAATGTTTGAAGGCGGAAGTGGATGGAGAGAGAGTGCTGACATCGATCCTGTGAATGGTCAGGCATGGGCCCCTTTCCTACACTCTGATTTCGCTTTTGGTTCAGCTTCAGGTTTTGAAATAGCATTCGTGGTTCGGTTGTCAAGAAAGTTGTGGAATTGGTGCAAGAAGCAATTTGGTTGTAACCCTAACAGGACCAAGAAGCCCAATGTTTTTGCTTAGGTTTGAGTTTCTCACAAGGGAACTACTTTTTGTTCAAAGTTTTTTTTTTGATTATTTTATAAAAATGATTGTCTTTAGCGAACGAATGTAACGTTGTTCGTTGATTTGGGGGATATGAATTGGGCTTCATTTGATGTCTATAGAATTGGTCAATTTTGAACTATAAATCCTTGGTCCTTTACGGGTTCAAGTGCATATTCCGTGGAATGAGGTTTCTGGGTGTCGTGGTTTTTTTCATTAGCAGTTTTGAGTAGGTCGTATGTGAAATTTCTCTTACAGTGTTCATGTTCTCACCAACAATTGCAATGTCCTTCACTGATTCCCCTGATATATAATTTGACCTCGATTGAAGCATTATATCTACAATGTGGTCAGTTTAGTTGGTCTTTGTAAACCCATGATTCCGTGGTTCTTTAGGGGTTGAAGTGCATATTCCATGGAATGAGCTTTTGAAATGAGATCATGTTTTTTTCCAGCAGATTTGTGTAGGTTATATGGGGACTTTCTTTTCTACAATTTTATCTATTTCTACAATTTTATTTATCGATTGATCAATACATGCCATGTTCTTCGCTGATTCTTGGGATATCAAATTTCACCATTTACGAATTAATTTTTACAAAATATTAACCATCGAATTAGTCGCTTTTAAGATCGTGAATCTTTTGGTATGTTAACGGTAAACCTAGATCCTTGACTGACGGTGATTTTGGCGGATTGTTGTTTCTACCAGTCACAGGTTCTGCTCCCGGAAGCATTCGGCGAAACCTTCCGGCCTCCCAAGAAGAGGGCAGAAACATGGGTCCAAGACGAGACCAAAGATCTGATAGCTTTTCGGAAAGAGATGGACGCCCTCTTTAACACCTCCAAGAGCAACAAGCATCTGTGGGAGCAGATCTCGCAGAAAATGAAGGACCGAGGCTACGATCGGTCGCCCACCATGTGCACAGACAAATGGCGCAACCTGCTCAAGGAGTACAAGAAAGCCAAGACGCACGACCGAGGGTCGTCGAAAATTTCTTGCTTCAAAGACTTGGAGGACCTGCTGGGGGACAGGGCCAAGCTGTGCACACCGTATCGGAGCCTTACCAAAGCAGATCAATCACCCAAAGGTACTGAAACATACTCCCTCCGTCGAGAAATTAGTGTCCGCAGTTTTGTTGGAAACGTTTGATACCAATTTCACTGATCATATTGTGATAAGAGGATTTCAGAAGGGTTCCAAATTTTATATCTCCAGACTCAATGAGAAACATTGCGTGTGTTCATTGCAACCTAAATAAAATTGGACACAAGAAAGCTTCCATACGAATTACTCAAAACAACCATAAAAACATGAGGTCCAAAGTGGACACTTATTTCTGGACGGAAGAAGTACTAATCTCCCGACTTAGGGTTAGCCAATTATTACTTACTGTAATGATCGAAAATGCAAGGGGATATTGAGTGGAAATGATGTAATCTGAAAATTTAAGATTAAGGTGACCACGCCTACAAGTGACACTGAGCGTGGTTTCTATTACTAGAATGGTCAGTTTTTTTTTATCAAACCTAACCAAATCAAAGAGGATTTCACTGCACCGGAGAATGCATTATTGGGATTTATGCATTTGGATACCATTTGTAAGAGTTACAAGGGTTCAAATTATTTTTGGTAGATGCCCTAAAGCTGATACAAGTTATGATGTTGAAATGTACATTCTCAAAACCAGTCTAATGTTAGGGTGTCGCCTTTAGGTACTTGTCTCAATAAGGTACCTCAAACTTAATTGCTTACATTTTGATAAATTAGGGAGGGCATTCATGTGTTGCGAGTTTTGTCAATGTCTTCGAATCCCTGAAATTTAGAATGCCACTAGGGAACGGTATCGCAGGTTTAATTTTAGAGGGTGACGATCTATTAAGGACAGTTGTTCGATGCTTCTAAGGCAGAGGATACTCTTTCCTTCACTTTAAGCATTTTAATTAATATGAAAGAGTGTGCTGTCATTGGGAGATCAGTATAATAACTTTTGAGAGATTTTTTTGGGTGTAGGATCCAAACTTTCTTGAGATCAACTTTCTCTCATACAATTTTGATGATTACTAGGGAATGATTCAAAGTAGGAGGTTGTAGACTACTGTTGAAGGGACAGTAGAGAACCTTATATCCAAGATGAGTGGCCATAGATATTTAGCCAAGTCATGCACACACCTTTTTCTAATTGAAGGTCAACCGATTGTATGAAAAGGTGGGCTAGGTCCCCTAACGGTTTCCGCCAGTTTCATTTTGCGTAGCTGCCACATCACGATCACACTCCGCACTGGATGTCGAATTTACTCTAGATTTCCTGACATAGGGTTTTACAGCATCACCTCATGATCGATCCTCTTTGCAATGTTTGCAGGGCCACCCAGTACAGTCAACCGGGAGCATGGGCAGGATAATGATGAGCATTCAGCTACCCTTCCATTATCTCCTGGAGTTTCCCCTCCAGCTTGCATGCCTAACGGAGCTCCAGCATCTTGGTGTCAAAGAGATACGGGTGCAAATGGTGAGGACGGATGATCTGACATGCGTCATGACTCTTTGTAGAATTCTCAGTGAAATTCATTGTTTCAAGTATTTTGACGACATTATAGGGAGATTAATCGTGGGGAGACAAGATTAGTGTGATGCAATTCAAAGGAAGATTTGTCCGTGATTCATAGGAAGACTTTACTGTGATCACCTACTTGTACTTACTAGCAAGGTGTTTTTTGTGACTATTTAAAACATTTAGTTCACAACTTCCTAAAATGAAATGAAATGGGGGAATCTCCCTATTTTTGACCTAGGTAATTGCTATCTCTTCATTGCCCGTGAATGCCCTTACTATTACGCGATAACATCTTCCTAGGATGTCTAGTTTTACTGAAAACAGTATTATTTGATCATAATCAATGCTGCGCATATGTTTTGTTCTGATGTGAAGCATGTGAGTGAGTTGGATATTGAGTGGCTACGAAAGCATTTTGTGAACCTGATGATGCTGCGTTGTCTTCGGATTTTCCAGGTGTAGTAGATCGGCGCTTATCAGCAGGGAAGGTGATTGCAGTGAAGTTAGGAGATTTGGCGCGTAGGGTTAGAATCGATGGGCCATTTGAGTCTATCAAGGAATCCATAAAAACTGCGTTCGGCTTGCGTACGAAACGGCCATTCTGGCTGGAAGATGAGGAGGGTGTGGTGCAAACCTTGAGCCGTGATATGCCCCCCGGCCAGTACTCCCTCATTCTGGACCCAGGTATCGTCTGATTGCGTATATCATGTTCTCGAAACTTCCAAATTCTACCTAGAGTACTGACGAGGCCGAGTGAAATGTATTATATTACTTCTGTTGGTTACAGAAAATTGTGTCAGTACAGATTATCATGGCGAGAGCGTTCTAGGGCCATTTTCCAAGAATGACTTTCCTGTTTAGAAAGTTTTGGTGAGCTTTGCATACATTTCGTGTCTAACGTGTGATTTCTCTGTTCGTCGAAATGTATGATAATCTAGGTGTTGCTGCCACCAACTAAGATTGGCAAATTGAGGGTCAGACTACCCATTTTTGTCTTCAATTTGCCAATCTTTTGTTAGTGACTGCAACACTAAGATTATCATACATTTCCATTCCAGCACAGACTAACTCCGCTTCTCCATTTCCCTAATATTTGTCAAATTGCTTCCTCTACTGAATTCTGAAGCTGCTTAGAAGAAGTGATCAACAAACTAACGGGGGTCTGTGGGGTATCCAATTCAAAAAAACCAGGTATCTCAGTGGAGGTGCTCCTGCATGATGATTCTAATCGTACAACAGGCAACACAGAGAACAAGATTATCTACACAGAGGAGGACTTCCGAGGCTTCCTTACCCGGCGAGGCTGGTCTGGGCTACGTGAGGTAGGAGGTCTCCGAGAAATTGATTCCATTGAAGAATTACGGACAGGTGGGGTATATGAAGGTGTCATTACTAATAATAATGGCGCCTGAGTAAATTCATGGATGTTCTCTTCGTCTCCTTGTAGAATAGGGTACTCACACGTCGAGCAATATTATGTTCTCGCTCATCATCTTTCATTGCCGCCTTCAGAACTGCAAATTGTATACTAGTAGGTTAGTGTTGATCTTGCATCAGATCAATGATTTACATGTGGAGCCGCGTCAGAGCTAGATCTGTCTATGACTTACAACTGTGTTGGCAGCGGACAGTTTTATAGCTGGCTCTTCCACTTTTTTGTTTAACGCAATTTTTTGTGAAATACACACTTCTCATGTCACTTGTAATTGTTCCATCACATGATTAATCCTGCAACTGGAACTGGCAAGCAGAGTTAAAGACCTGGTACACCAGAGACTTGATGTCCAGAAGTTTTTATTTGCCATGCAGAAGCAATCATCTGCACATTGAAAAAGAATTCACAGGAGCAATCAGGACTTGGCCTCTACAGCTTCGTCCTAGGCCCAACCTTAGGAGTAATTGCCTAAAGCTATTTGGATGCAATCACACCTAAATAGAGAGCTAATTAGCTATGTCATGTTGTTGATGTACGATAGTGAACTTTGAGATAAGTCTACGCCTGCGAGGTCGAAGGATTAGGATCCACTACCACCGCACCATCACTAACATCAATTTTACGAGCCTCGGGTGTCTTCGTCTTTCGCTTCGGCACAGTGACCGTCAAAGTCTCGTTCGTAACCTCCGCTTTGATCTGCTCCACGTCTGAAGTCTCTGGCAGCTTGAACTTTCGCATGAAACTGCAGCTACTGCTCGGTGCCTGCTCTTGCGGTTGGGAAGTCGAAGCAGCGGCAGCGTCTCCCTCCTTTGCGGCTTCTTCTTTGGGCTGGTTACTGTGACTGATGTAAAGAATTCGGTCGTCTTCAATCTGGATGTGCAAATCCTCCTTCTTCAATCCTGTATATAGATCATGAATCAGCCATAGTTAGTCTATACTGCAAACAAGTACTTTCCATGCAAGCCGACGAGTTCAATTCGAAAAGCTCAACCAAATTGAAAGAAAAAAGGGATGTCCAGAGAGATAAGTACCTGGCAGTCGAAGCGTGAAGATATGTGCCTCTGGGGTCTCGGCCCATTGCACTACACGAGTTGCAGCAGTGCGCTCCACCGGTGCACAAGATTGCCTTTGCAATGGCACTTTGACGATGACTAAATCGGTGAATAATGAAGGGCTGCCGAAGCCGAACCTCGGTGTACTACGCCGTCCGCATCCTCGCCCAAACCACGGTGACAAAACAAGAGCCATAATTATGCTTTCAACTGAACTACACTAACCAATGTGAGGTCGGTCGGTCGGTCCTTACAGAGAAACTGGAGAATTCAAGCACCGACTTGAAAAGCTCAATGGAAATCACTGGAAAGCTTTCAATTTCTCATGCAAGTTGCAGATGCAGTGTATGAAGATTTGAAGACGCTTAATATGAATCCCCATGAGCTTAAGTGATCTATTTATACAGATAGGGAGAGAGGCCAGACGTGGATGCTAATAAGTCGAAGTCTAGAACAGAAGGAGAACATTCCAGAAAGATCTAGGAGAGTCTGGAAATGTACCGAAACTGTGAACAGTGTACCGAAGCTTAAATTTCCTCAGAATTTTCCTGAAAACAGCGATCTGTTCAGTGGAGGAGGATTCTTCTGGAAGGAAAATCAATCTGATGCAAGGATTCTTTCCCCGCATAGTTTGTGGCTGACCCAACTGCAAACTGTTCTTCCCCTCCCAATTTGATTTCAGAATCTGGCCATACCACCGACAGGGAAATGGAGACAGAAACGGAAGATGAAGGATGCGCGGTAAGGTAGAGCGAGTGAGGAGCACGGCTTTGAGGAGATTCGAGATGGTTCCACATTTCTCTAGGTCCTTCACAATTGTACTTTTTGCAAATCTAAGGGTCTGCCTTATGAGTTATAACACTTTTTTTTTAAAGTGAATGGAATGGTGACAAATCTGCTTCGAAAATTGGACTTGACATTATGAAAGGATTAACCCCTAATTGTATAGAGTCATCTCCAAAATTGACAATTTGAAAAAAATTATTATGTATATAGTACTATTTGGAAGAATATATTGGAATTGATATACAAATAAAAGTTGTAGATTTTGAGTTTTGGATTGTTCCATTTTGAGTTTTAGATTCCATCCATATGGTTAGAGTCACCAATGCTATCACCAATATTTTTTTTATAAATTTTGAAAGGGAAATTTCAAAATTCCTTCTAAATTTGATTACAAGCAAAATATTATCATTTTTTGAGTAAAAACGTGTTGGAATGGATCTAAAATGAGGTTCTCTTGACGTGGTGATTTTTTTATATTTTTGTGTTCTTTAAATCAATCTATGACCTCATTTTTGCAAATCCAATTTTGAACTAGAATCAATGCAATTTTGGTCTTGGTCAATCACTTTACATACTTCCACATTTGTAATTTTAGAAAGATATGTACTCTTATAACACCAAATCCAACCATTAAATAGGACAAAAAATTAATGAAGTATCTCCATAAATTAGGATGACTTTCATTTTAAGCAGTATTGAGAAAAAAATATGAGTTTCAATCTATTCACCATCTAGAAATTGGCCAACATAGCACTAAGGGGCTAAAGTAAGTGCACCCATAATCTACACTAAGGCCGAAAGGCCTATTACCATCCACGTAAGCAATTTTGCATACTCTTATGGGAATCAACATATGAAACTATTTTCTAATTCACTAGCAATTGAAAATCATGAATATTCAAAAAAAGTATTGTAAGCTTTTGAATTTGTATGATTTTACTATAAATTTTTGAAACTCGACCAATCCTCATAATGTACTCTGACTATTAAAAACCATTTTTTGCATTCATTTTTGCATACATTTTGAACATTTTGAATTACTTAGGTCTACATATTTTCAAGATGACAAGATTGATTTAGGGTTCAAGTTGGTTTTAGGCACTTACACATGAATAGCAAGTTAACATACTTACTATTATGAAACATAAATTCTTTTTATTGGATCTCATTGGCAAGTGAATTGAAAGAGGATTCCAAAGTACTTTAGTATACTTTCTTTTGACATTGTTCTGAAATTTCAAAAATCATCACTAGGATCTCCTTGCCTTTCACTTTATGGTTGAATGTATACATCTACTGTCTTCCATATTGGTGCATGTATTGTAGGTCATCATAGTTATGACAACAATGACTAGTGGTTCAATCTTGGGTTCAATGTTTGTATTTAGCCCCGAAAAGATTTCTACATTTACTTAGATATGCCTTGGTCAAACTTTATTGAAACTTTCAAATCATTAATATTCAATACTTGACATAAACTAAGTAGATGAAACCTAACAAGTTTTGTTTGTCACTCCATAAAAAAAAAATTAAATCCAAATGGCAATGCATTCTAAAAATTCAAGCTCTAACAATTTCAAGAATGTGACCAAGAGGTGCACAATTCTAAAGATCTCATTGTAGCAAACAAAACAAAACAAAGCAACCTAATTTAATGTATGGATTATTGTCATAATATGTATGGTGTAAAAAATAAAATAATTACTTGAAAAAAATTTGGCCTAAACCCTTAAAGGACCAAGGGACCATTCAACATATGCAAGAGATCTCAGGGTAGTTATGTACAATTTCAAATAGGTCAGATGTTCACAAAATTTTGACATACAGTATAAACATGTTTAGAACCTTAGTAGGCACCTGATTCAGATTTTTGAATTCTAACTACTCTGAAAGAGGACCTAAGCGTTATAATAAACTGGATTTGTAAGCAAACCTATCATAGAGCATCTTTTTGAATTAAGCATATCTTGCCTATATCATTCTATCCCCTCCCCTTCCTCAACGTATCTTTATACTATACAACTTAAGAATTGAATTTTAGCATCTTCTTGAATTTGGGCACCTTTTGCCTATATTAGTATCATTCTTATCTCCACTTTTTCTTCAACTTGTCTTTGTATTATACAACTTGATGATTGAATTTAGCATCTTTTTAAATTAGGCATATCTTGCTATATCATCCTATCCCTTCCGACCTGTCTTTGAATTGTATAACTTAAGGATTGAATTTCAGCATCTTTTTGAATTTGGACATATCTTGCCTTTATCAATATCTTATCTTTGTCCCTTCTACAACCTATCTTTATACTATACAACTTGATGATTGAGTTTAGCATCTTTTTTAATTAGGCATATCTTGCTATGTCATCCTATCCCTTCTACTTCCTCAACTTGTCTTTGTACTATACAACTTAAGGATTGAATTTCAACATCTTTTTAAATTTGGGCATATCTTGCCTATATCAGTATCTTATCTTTGTTCCTTCTTCAATATGCCTTTGTGCTATATAATTTGAGGATTGATTTTAGCATCTTCTTGAATTGGGTATATCTTGCCTTTGTTAGTATGTCATCCTATTGCCTCCCCTTCCTCAACCTATCTTTGTACTGTACAACTTAAAGATTGAGTTTCATTATAGATATTACGATTCTATAATAAAATCAATTATTGTTGTCAAATATTTTTTATTTTTGGTGGATGAATATCACCTAAAGATTATGAAAAAAATTCAAACAAGATGACATTGCAATATTTGGGATAAATGTATATATATATATATATATATATATATATATATATATATATAATTACATGAGCAAATTTGGGTTTCATCCATAGTCCTTAATTCATGGACATAAGTAGATCCATTATTCCAATAAAGATTTGAAGGTACATGACAATTAAAATTGCAATTACTATAGGTTCAAATCAATACATTACAAATAAACAAAGGTTGCTAAATCTTCAACATTGCAAGATTTTTTGCATATATGTTAAAGTATTCTTTGTATAAGAAATAACTTTTTATAATTGGTATTGTTGTATGTTACAAATTTTGAACAAGGCTTACCAAATACTATTATATATTTTAAAATGTAAATTTGTAATGAATTAAAATCTTATTTTTTTAAGATTCATTCAAAATCTTGATTATATAGACATTTTGACAAAATTGCATTTCCAATGCACAAAGAAAAACTAAAAAAAATTTGTTAATGTTGAAATCCAACTATAGAATCTTGTCTTGAACTATTAAGAAAATTTTTGGTAAAATTTTCTATGAAAATAATTGTGTAGATTGCAAGATAATAGCTTATATCGCAAAAAGAGTTTATTCTCTCAGCTCCCAAACAAAGTGTCATATAGCTTAAATTCTCTTGGCTCATAGATATTCTACTCTAATAGACACAACTATTTGAGATCCATCACCCCAAGTTCACTAAATGTTATATGACTACCTCATTGATTGGTAGAAATCTTGAAACCAATTTAGATGTTCTAATTTTAATCTGAAAGTACAACTATTTGAGATCCATCATTCCAAATTGATTAAGTATTACATGAATAATTCATTGATTAATAGAAATATTCAAACCAATTTACATGTTAGCTAGTGGATATTTGAAAGACAGTACAATCCATCACCCCAAGTTGATTAAGTATTATATGATTAGTTCATTGATTGGTAGAAACTTTGGAACCAATTTACATTTTAACTAGTGGATATTCTAATATGAAAGTAAAACTATTTGAGATCCATCACCTGAAGTTGATTAAGTGTAGAGAACTAACTAGTTGATGGATAGAAATGCTAGAATCAATTTACATGTGGATATTCTATTCAAAAAGTGAAACTATTTGAGATCCATTTGCCTTACATTATAGTGTCTAAATGCTATAGTGATTAATGGTATCAAGATATTCTAACATATTAAATCCAAGTTGATTAAATATTATGCCAATTGATAGAAAAAATGAAGCCAATTCACATCCACTCCATGTTGTAATGTCTAAATGTTATAATGATTGATAGACAAGAGAGTGAATATTTTGATACAATAGATCCAAGCTTTCTAGATGTTATGCCAATTGATAGAGAAGATGAAGCCAATTCACAAGAAAATGCTCTAATTTGGTAGACATGATAGTTGAAAGTCCATTTATTGACTATAAGAACCTCCCATTTGAAGGGAAAAGCTGAAAAATGTGGTGATACGGTTTTTTTTTATATCAGGCATGTCAACTTGAATGTCCAACAAAATCCATTTAGATTGATGTGGCAAAAACATGAAAAAATCTGAGAAAATATGCCCTATTTTTAGTCCAACGTCTGCTAAGACATGGTCAAAGAAGGTGTTGAAATTGCACCATGTGGTAGCCATGTCACCTATATGGAAGCACCACATGGGCAAATATTGCCATATCAACAATTTTTTATTTGGGCCCTTATTGACATAGAACATGTGTAGTAGTCACGTGGCAAAAGAAAATTCATGACGTGTCTAGTGTGTTGTGTCCTAGGTCCTATCTATTTGGACATTTTTTATAACATGCACATGTTTTTTCAACGTCAAGTTTAAAAATTAATTTAATTCTCCTATCTACTTGGGAGTTTTTGCCTATGTGGCATTCTTTATAGGGCCAATTTTTGGCGTGCCATGTGACAACAATTTATTGAATAAATTTATGAATGAAATATTATTTTATTTTTTTGACTTGATCACCATAACAAAATGCACAAATGACCGAGGATGCAAATGATATCAACACTTTTTTGTTGATTTTTTGTTATGGTGGTCATTGTTTTTCTACTAGTGATACACCATACAAAATAGGCCATACACAGTACACTATATTTGATATTTATGTCACATAGCTTGAAAAGCCACTTGTTGTGAGTATATTACTATGAAAAGACAAATTATTTATACAAGTGTGGTGGTAAGAGGGAAGACAAACTATATGAGATATGTAAAATGTAGGAATTTTATTAACACTAGAATTTCAAACATTAGCATCTTAATGAACACAAAATTGTTTAAGCTGACTTTGCAAAAAAAATTGAATGCCTTAATTCACATCACAAAAAATATCTAAATGTTTTAGTTGACATCTCAAAAAACAATGTTTAAATTCTCAAACTGCATCAAAGTGCGTTGACGAGGTATGCCTTGTCATCTTTGTTGGATGCCATGTTAGGTGGCACATTTTTTTTTGTAAAAGCATGTCATATGGTTGCCCTTACCCTATGTTTTCACGTCTAGTCAACATTTTAACTTAGTTCACAATAACTTTCACTAACTTACCCAGAGTAAAGCCAAAATCCTTTGCTAATGTGGCACTTCCATGTTTTCTTGGATGTTTAGAGCGACTATTTTTTTCAATGTCTCCCGGAACATCACAGTCGCACATGATATCAACTTGTTTTTCTAAAAACATCCAAACATTTTATGGAACATCCAATTCAATTTTTCCCCCACGGCTGCAATCCCATCTTTGTGCTTCTGTTTTGAAAAACATGCTTGTTTGTTGTTAATGTTAAAAAAAAGGTGGGTTTCTTATAGTGATCTCAAGTTATTTAAACTTGCATTGATTCAAAAAAAATTTAGAGCCACTTTACTTGTGGATATTCTAATCATGAGGAATAAAAGTCCTATTTCATATCAACTATACAATTAAAAGGAGTTTTTTCATCATTATTTTACAAATTATTTTGGATAATAGTAGCAAGTCTAACAAAATCCAAAATATTTAAGTGTACAATTTGTGGAGATCAATGAGTTAATTACGATTCTTCAAGGTCTAACCTAGTTAATTCCTAAGAATTGTGCTTTATTTTGATGTATATGTTTTATACATCTTGAATAAATCTCATTAGATGAGTTTCTACTGCAGTTAAGGATTGCGAGTTCCCTAGCGTTCCCTTGCGTTGAGATCTTTGCCACATAGCCTATTGACGTGGTCAAGTGACAGCCACATCAATAGGCATTAAAAAATATATATAATATTTTTTTTTTTAAATATATTTTTTAATTTTTTAATATGTCATTTTTTTTCCAAACAGGAGTGATTGGTTCCCAACAACGGAAACCAACCTAAAACGACCCTCCCGAAGAGTTGAATCCCATCTAATGTTACTCATTTCTTTGAACTTTTTAGATTATACGAGGCATGCTTAAGTAGCATCTTAGATATAGGTATGTCTACGTTAAATCCTTAAATTTTACATTTTTGGAAAGTGCATTGAAAAATGAGCCCCAAAGGCTAGCTATGGCATTTAATCCCTAGAGGATCAACATGTTTAGAGGCCCAAAATTATTTTAAAATACTTGTGCCCAAAGCAAGGTCAAAATCTCCATCAATATTTATGTTTTAACAAATCCAACTATAGGATCTTTTGGGTAACTTGTTCAAGTACATTGTCCCAAAATTTTAGAATAAATATCCTCACCGATTGCAAGTTCAATGTGCCTAAACTTCCCAAAGGTGAAGTTTTGTCTTTCAATATTTAAAAAACAAACATGTATATCCCATAACTTGTGCATTTTAGTCAATAAATTGAAAAATGGGTTGAAAATATATATAAAAAAATATATTCAAAAAAACTTTCATATTCATTTTTTTTTTAAATTGTAAAGTGGAAGGTATTACTAAATGAAAGATAAAACTAATATGCTAATAATTTTTGGAAGAATTTGAGAATTGTTAATCCCAATGGTAAAAATATTCTAATAAAAATTAGTATATTTTATTTTGATTTTTACTTAATTTTTTTCAAAATTAAGAGCAAAAGAAGAATTTTTATGTTTTTTCTATCTTCATTGCCTACAAAATAATACTCTTCATAACTTTCACTTCATTATTCAAAATTGAATGGTTCAGTTCTTTTAGAGTAGGTATCAATCTATACAATTCCCAAAAAATAATTAATATTTTGTTAGAATATATTTTTTGCTGCCCAATTTGACATTGAAATTTTAAGAAAACTTTTAACTTTTGCAATATTTATCGGAATGACATGAAACAAAGCTTCACACGTTGATTATGATAAGTAGCATTCATCTTTAAAATTGCATGCAAAAATCCCAAATTAAGAAGTCAACAACCGTTGCCCAAGTTCTCCCAAAGCCTAAAGTAGGCTCTTTGGACCTTTAGGGGTTAAGGGTTTTAACCTTTGGAGGTTCCTGCATCCAAAAACTACATGTTTTTTGGTCAAGCTCAATTATAAATTACAAATATTCATTCACTAGATTTGATTTAAATTAATAAAATAAAGTAGATCAAGTCAATTAGTTTTATCTTAGTTCGAAAGTTTTGAAATATTCCAATTTCAAGCTCTATGATTTAGGATCCAAATTATATAGAATAATTATATAATTGATCTAGTGGGGACACTCTTTGTTAAAAATTAGCCTCCCTAGGTGTAAGGGGATATAAGAGAGGATATATTACTCAAGGATGTCCTAATTATTGGCACCTAGTCTTACCCACAAACCCAAAACTCCATCAAAATCTATAACTACACAAGAACTTTTCCAAATAATACAAGACAATAGAATAATCAATTTTTAGGGATCAAGGCTTTGCTTAACCCTTACAAGTTGCAGCCTCCTATGATCAAAGTATATTAGTTACCAAAATTACTCCTATTATTGAACCAATAGGTACATTCTATATTTCTATAGTTAACAATGAAGTCATTCATCAAACCTTCAAGGTCTACAACATCTTTATAGAATGAAGGTGTCCTTCAAGAGTTCAAGGATAAGAAAGAATATTTTCTTTGGCAATAATTTTTGTTTAATGGATATATAAGATAAGAAAATCCAAGGGTTCAAAAAATACAAAGTCCATTCATATTTGTGTGTTTGGAAGCACCAACAATTCAAAGCCTTCACACCATCAAACAAAAATTATTGCCAAAGAAAATATTCTAATACTTGTCCATTATATAAAGCCTTCAAACACAAAAAGCATAATTAGGGCCGTCTGTATAACAAGCCCACAAATTATTGAATCACATGTATTGCAAAACTCCCCAAATTCTGGATGTAAGGTAGTTTGCTCTTAAAGCAACATTTTAAGAGGTGATTGCATTTGGGGGAAGCTAAAATCCTTGAAACAATTCTTAGTAAATTTATGTAGGAAGTAAAATGGAATTGGCATCTAACGTAAGTTGTTTCATCTTTTTGAGACCTTCATGGAATTAGTTACAAATTTTTGAAGTTGAAACATCACTAGAAGAAATCCATGTTTTTTGTGACGAGCCTTGATTTTTTTTGACGGATTTTTTTTGATGTCTAAGTTGACATTTAGCTATTTTATGTTTTTAATGACATCCAAATGATCTAATGAATATCATTAAAAACATAAAAATAGCTAAATGTCAACTTAGACATCAAAAAAATCTGTCAGAAAAAATCAGGGCTTGTTACAAAAAACATAGGTTTCTTCTAGTGCATAGTAGTTACTAGATAAAAGTGAAATGTACACTATTGGTACATTAAAAAAAGCAAAATGTACACTATTGGTACATTAAAAAAAGCAAAATGTACCTCTGTATTAGTGATCACTTTTAGAGCAAGGACACTTTTAGAGCACCCTACTTTAAGTATTCAAAGTTGATGCTCCACACAATGTATAACATAGGCCATACATTGCCAAGTCCAAAACTAAATCTATTAGTAATGCCCTTGATGAATATATCATACTCTATATATTTATAATATTTTTCTAATACTCATGATTATTAAGTACTTGATATTATTTATATCTCATAATTTTTATAAATATAATCTTATATTATAAATTTAAAAAATATGATTTTTACTTTGTAGTAGAAGTGGTACCCTATATTTATCCTCACAAGGTTATGTAATTCCTACAAGGAATGTCCCCCAAAATACATGTAGTTTTTTTAACACACTTTCAAAAAAAGCACAATAATTTTAGTTTTTTCACTAATATTTTTTTGGTGAAAATTAATATTTATAGAAAAATTATTCTTTTGTCAACCAATCTTATAAATACTAAAGTTAGCTTTGTTGTGGTAATATGACTTGTAAGTTATACCTTAGGGTGTTTAGGATATAAGAAATAAAATAAGTTTTTGTAAGTTTTTTTACTATTCTTGAATACTATTTTTACCTTGGATTTAAATTTCAAATTATTAAGATATTTTTGTTAAAATTACCAATTTATTTCATTTCATATTACAAACTTGTAACATTTATATTCTACCTAAAATAATTTGAGACTTTCCACATTGGTAGACCATATATATAAGTAAAAGTAAAATTTGAATAGAATGTAGAAGGTCTAATTGAATTTGGAAAGGATGTTTGACTATTTTGGTCATGAAGCTCATTATTAACACTTAAATGTCAATTATATGCCCAATAAATGATAAATGTTTTGAAATGTTCACATCACCAAATTGATATGTAATTGGAAAACCTTGAAACAAAATTATTTACAACATCCATAGAAAGACAAAAGAATCTTTTATAAAGATCTCCTATGACATAAATAAATAGGAAGAATTGTTATTATCATAAAATCAATTTTGCAAAGATGCCTTTACTACAAGAACTTAAGAATTAAAGGGTTAACTTGTGAATTTTGTATAACATGGAAAATAGAAATCATTTTTATTTTTCCAAATAGCAGACAATGCTAAACAACTTTTCTAGGGGAAGGCACTTTGTGTAAAATCTTATAAACTAAGTGAGAACAATAATAGGATCAATTTTATTGAAAATTGTTAAAAATAGACTACTTGTAAAGCAAAGTAGTTTCAAAATAGCCCTTAACTTCAAATTTAAATAACATTTTTGGAATTTTTTTGGAATTTTTTCTAAATGTTATAATTTTGTAGATTATTTTTAGAATGTATATATCATTCCATATCTTGATTAAACACTTGTTGCCCAGAGCTTGTTGCTCACAATTAGGTTACTTATTTCACACTAAATACCTTCCATGGGCAATTTTTAAAAAAATGAACAAAGCATTATTATCTTTGGACCAACATTTAGAATACTCTCCTTGCCTTCATTGTAGAAAATGAAAATCAATGGTGTATTCTAAAGAGTAGATCCTCACTTCATATGAAAGTTTCACTGTTTTTTATTTTATCCTTAATGTTTACAAGGTTTTCAAAGTTATAGACCTTCAAAGAAATGACAAACATGTAATGAATGCCATATAGAAGCTCTAGTATAGTAAGTTTATGCAATTGTCACTATCAAATTAGATATATGTGTTTATTTCTTAAGGTGATCTAATATATTTCCAATAATACAATTTGGGGTTATCTTAACATTGACTTGAATGCACATGCAATATTATTTATCAATTGGTGACTTTATATTTAAATAGCATTGAACGTAAGATTACCAAGTAAGCTAGTTAAAAATCTGGGGGTGCACTACAAAAGAAGTTCATGGGTGAGGAGCAACCAAACCCTAAAAAACTATTTCTACTTTTTCTAATTACTTTCTAATAAACTATAATTTCAGCCTACAATTTTGAGCTTTGTTTAATAATGTCTATAGGTTTCTATTGCCAAAAATTTCAATCCTAAATAACATGTAATACATTGCCTAGAAAGGATTGAAAAATGAACTAAATGGCATGTTTTTCAACTAAAATATTTATAAAGATCACATGAAGATGACTATTGTATCAATATTTAGCCAAAATAAACTTTCAATAGAAAGATATTTTATAGATTTTTTTTTAATTTTTTAATTTTTTTTTCTTATATAATATAGGGGTGTAAAAGTTTTTTTTAGCTTTACAGTGAATCTTTTTTCTTCAAAAAATTTAGTTGCTCCTCACCCATGAATTTCCTTTGTAGTTGTAGTCAAAACAATTTTACATAATTCGTCATTTTGTCCTTTTAATGTTTTTTGTAAAGGTCAAATCATTTTCATTTAGTTGTGAAGAGACAAGTTGTCAAATAGTTCACACTACTATGAAAAGGGCTTACAAATTAGATTTGAACAAGGTCAATTTGACAAGATTAGAAAGGTGGCAATTTGTCTTAGGATCAATTCAGGCGGTTGATCTTCTTCTTCTTCATATATTTGGACAATTTGTCATTTTTCACCAGACCCCATGTACTTAGTTTTTCTTTTGGTGTGTAGATTTTGTGTCTATTACTGTATTATGAATTCCTTCAAGTAATATCAATCTAGTTTTGATGACTAATTGTCTTTGTTGCTCTGTGTGTGTGTGATACTTGGTGTGATTTTTGGTTGTTTTGTTAAATTCAGTGATTGGATTTGGTGTTTATTGGCTATCTTGACTTATTGTGTGATTGGTTTATATAATTTGTATTTTATTCATGATCTTTCCCAATCTATGGCAAAATTCCCTGTGAACAAACCTTTGCTACTATACTACAATAAAATTGACAATCCTATTGGGGTTGTTAATTTTTGCTTCGACAGTAGTGCACCCCCGAGGTTAAAAAAATTGCTATTGATTTGCATGCACATACAAGGTGGACCTTATTAGGTTGATTGGGTCATCTAAGAGCATAGTTGGAATCACCTTACATCCTAGTACAATGTAGATTTCAGAACCAACATTAGATTTTGCAAAACATACTCTTCAACTGGTGATTGGATCTTCAAAGAGCATAGTTGCTTGGATGACATGTGACATGTGAAGGTGAAAAGGTGACACTCTTATTAGTACTTTTTTTCCCCACTTTTTTTGACACTCTTTTTTCCAATATAAATTTTTGCCACTGAAAAATCAATAAATAATTCCACAATTTTTTTGACATTGTAGGGTCGAAAATAGTATCAAGATGTTGTGAATTTTGTGACATTTCATTTTCTAACACTTTAAGGTAAAAAATAGTGTTACAAAAAAAGTGTTGAAAAATGTGTCAAAAACAACATTATATTTTGGTAATGCATATATCATTATAAAAACTATGCATGGAGCATTGCTCCTCTTTTGTGGAAAATTGAACACACAAGGTAGATGGTCCTACACCAATTGTGAAACAATGAAATCAATGTAACTTGCCTTTGTTATCTTCCCAATCCTATGAATGGTTGGAAGATAAATGCTTAGAGATTTATAGTAGTAATGTAATGATGTCCAATTCTCATTTTCTGGTCATGCAATCATCTAGTTGTCATGCAATCATCTAGTTGTTTTGTTACAAATAGAGTGACAATTGAGGGGAAAAAAATTTAGATTATGTTGGATGTCAAATTCCATGCAATGAAGGTGATAAGTTAGTGTCACCTTTACAATTAGCGTTGCTACAAAATTTTATTTTTGAGGTACACTAATAAAAAATTTACTAGTTTAGGAAGATCTCATTCATCCATTATATGAATTTATTATCACCAAGGTAGTTAATGAAAATAATCTAATTATTGAATGAATTAGTGCTTTTTCTCTTCTTCATATCTTTTATGAAAGTCATTTGTCATACATTCTAAGACCTTATCATCATCATAGAATCAACTTGAAAAGAATTTGTTTATCAAAGAAAGCATTTTCCTTTGATCAATGAGGTGGCCTAAAATCCCTAGCTTGCACCTTGATGATTTGTATACTCTTGTTTTGTCAACAATGTTTTAGTGACTACTTATACTAGTTTATAGTGTTATGAATACAATATTAATCTAGCCTACACTATTTAACCATCAATATTTTACAAATAATATGACTTTGATAAATTAGAGTGACATATGCTACTATGACAAATCAATGTATTGACATTGTTGAAAAATATTGAATTTTTTTTTCCAACATACTTGAATATGCTATGTCCATTTCAATTAGTTTCAAAGAAAACATCCATCACTTTCCCATTAGATGCCAACTCTCTTAGAGATTACCCCCCTACGTGCTTTGACATCTTATTTAGGATGATGAACATAGTCCATTAGGTCCATCTTTTGTCCAAAATCCCTTTTCATTCATTCCAAGCAATTTCCTAAATCTTAAAAATTTGACCTTCTTTTCACACCAATTTAATGAAATTAACATAAATATTGTATTCATTAGAAGAGAAGTGAAGCTACGAGAGGGCTATTTTAGGGTTGTTGCCTAAGTTGTAAACCAATACACTACTGGTTAGAATATTAAATAATCATAAAATCATAAAAATATTTTTAAATATTTTTTAAATATTTATTAATATTATCTGATGTGGCAATGTCTACACCACATCAATAGCCTGCATGTACTCATGATTTTTAACCACAACAGAGTTTCCGACTTTGAGAATGTACAAAGAACTTTTGGCCTTTCCAAACTTCAATTTTTTTTCCGGGTTTCTTTCTAATGCTTGCAAAGATATAAGCAAAATGTGCATTAATCCAAAAGAATCCGGAAGGACAACAAGGACTATAAGCGTCCAATGAATGACTTTTAAAAAAATTGTAGAAACAAAAATTTCCTTATTCAATAAAAAATTTGATGATTTTTTGTTGACTAAATTGTTGACTGAGCTGTGTCCTTTGAGTATTAAAGTTTGTAAAGGTTTTGCTTACTTTTTATTTTTTTTCTATTCTATAATTAATTATTGAAGAGTGAAGATCTGAGTAAAGGCCCCTTGAAAAAAAACATTTTTTTTGAAAAATTTGCAAATTTGCAATTCAAAGGTGACTTGACATCTTGCCAAAGGATCGCCTAATTAGGGGGAGTCACAATAGTAGTAGGTCCTCAAGCAGGTCTTTAGACTAGTTGTTTACCAAGTTTGGAGAATGGATTACTTGTCTTTTCATATAAGTACAAAATCTTCATCATTCTTTATGGAGCCTTTCAACAAGATGGGGAACTCACTTCTATGACTCCCCTTCTAAGTTAGATTTTTTTCTTTGTAAATTCCAACCCAAAGTATTGGTTTCATGACCTTTGATAATACTCTTTCCCACTACAATTTTTTATATGTACAAAGACGATGACACATGCAAAAGAAAACTAGTGTAAATAACAATACTTTACATGGTGATCAAGAAAAAATAATTAGAAAAAACAAATGCTGATTTTTTTGGAAATATATTTTGCATTTTTTTTGAATGAATGAAAAAATAATATTTCACAATTTTGACAAAATACTCCTAAATTTAGACAAATTAAATAATTATTTAGCAGAGGTTAATTGAACCTGCCTTTCGGGAAGAATTTTAAGGTAGTATGCTCTAAAAGCATCCATTTTCTTCAAACCGCCCCTATTTTTAGGTAGAGAATGGAGATGGGGATGATCCTTAAATGAACCACTTTAGCAATTGCATGAATTGACTTGATGGGCAATTTCGTTAAAATGGTGATATTCCATTAGCATTTGTACATGAAGGAACGGATATTGAGGTATATTGAGGCACCTATTCATCTCATATCAAGCATCGATTTTGTCCCATGCGTGCCCAAATCACAACTCATTTACGTATGGCATTGCCCCCACCGTTGTCTTCTGCAAGATCTCATGCCCTATTTGGTCCCTTGAACCACCATTTTAATGGAATACTGCCATTTTAACGAAATTGTCCATCAAGAAAAAATTATTTTTCTATTGTAAGAGCCAATTATTATCTTTGATTTTTGCACATCTCTTTACAAGTTGCAAGTGGGGCGGATTTTGGGAGACCTATGGTCACAAATAGGTGCTTATGCCCTGAATCTTTGGAAATTTACAAGTAATTCAAAAATGCTTGGAAAAATACAAAACCACTTGTATTAGGTTCCACATCTATTTTTCTTTCTCTGAAAAATGATCTAAGAATAATTCTGTACATGAAGCGTATGAAAAAGGCAGACCAACCTTTAAATGGCTGCTTTTAGAACATACTACCTTAAAACAAAAAACAAAAAACCCTTGTTGTGGACACTAGAGTGATCTCCCCTTCCAAAACCCATTTTGTAGACTAAGGTAGTATGCTCTAAAAGCGCCCGCCTTCTTCAAACCGCCCCTATTTGGGGGTGAAGAATGTAGACAGTGTGATCCTTAAATGGACCACTGTAGCAATTAAATGCATTGAGAAAAAAATATTTTTCTATTGCAAGAGCCAATCATTGCCTTTGATTTCTGCACATTTGTTTACAAATTGCAAGTGGACAGATTTTGGGTGACCTATGGTCACAAATAGGTGCCTATGCCTTGAATCTTTGAAAATTTATAAGTAATTCAAAAATGCTTGGAAAAATACAAAATCACTTGTGTTAGTTTCCACATCCATTTCTCTTTCTCTGAAAAATGGTCTAAAAATAATTCTGTGCATTTAAGCCTATGGAAAAGGCGGACAAGCTCTTAAATGGTCGCTTTTAGAGCATACTACCTTAGCTTGTTTTTCACTTTCCTGGGTGGCCCCAGCTCATGAGACCATCCACGCACTTTCTTCGCAAGGACTCGTCTTCCTGCCTGGACTTGCCCTTAGGAATGTTCAACAGCACTTGGTCTTCGTTGCGTCGTGTGAAGCTCCCCTCCTGTCTGCATTTGCTGGTCGCCTGAACTGCTTTCCATACTTGCGAATTTGCGTGAGCGAGTTTTCACAGCTTTTGCCAGAATGAGCGTATCCCGTCGTCTCCATGGCTGCCTCACTCGTTGCTTGCGGTCGGTGAAGTTCGGGTGAAAGTCTTGTTTAGCGTTTTCTGTGTTGAGAACTGAAGATTGCGTCAATCCAAACTCTTGTTAGTCCCCTTACGGGGAAAGTGTATCCGTAACTTGAGCTTCAAATCCGAGCTTGAAACTCGAGCTCTTAGGGTGGAGTGTGTGATATTGTGTCCACTGGGAGACGCGCTCGAAATCCGCACTCGAAACCCTAGATAGTGGTGGTGTTTTGGAGAGGAGGCGATTTTGTGTGAATCATGGTAGCGAGGCAGTATTTGGCGCCCTTCTTTTGGTGCGTCTTGTTTTTCTGTTCGCTGCTGGGCGTGGTGGTGTTTCGGCATGCCAATGCTGAGGAGGCCGGTTCGTCCACGGGGACTTGGCGAAGAGCGTCGGATACTCTAGAGCCGCTGCCTGTGGTTCTGGAGTCTAATGTGTATGCTTTGCTTACCTTACTCTGTCCTCGTTTACTTTGTAACGTTGAGTTTTTTGCTTGCTTGGTGGGACGGTGAGAGGCCTAGTGTTTCGGGGTTTTGCTTTCGGGGTTTGTAATGCAGCGAAGCGTACTACCTTCTCTCCTTGTAGTGATCCTTATTATTATGAATCTGGTGAAGCTTTTTGACGAGTAATTTTCAGGCAGTTAGGGAGAGGCGCCCGAAATTGCCACGGACTACTAAGCGCTAGTTGATCAGATGTTGAGCTGGTGTGCATTTCCTTATTCAATGTGGACTTGTTGTGGAAGAAGCGATTTAAGAACATCTTCTGAGCTTTGGCTTTCATGATTTTGCATATGGTGTCCAAATAAGGCAAATAAAGCATTCTTTGGTAGTGCATTAGACTCCTCTTTTATTTGCCAACATTAACGTAAATTTTTTTACCAGTTTAATAGTACGAACTATGCTCAACAGCTAGAGTAGCGATTTTGGGTGTCGCTACCTGACTACGCGACTTTGACTACTGGCGGTGTCCGGTGCTCAGATGATTACGGAGGGAATTTACGAAGCCATAGAAGGCTTGGACCTGAGATTCATTTTAAACTTGACCTTCACAATCAGGATTGGAGTGCGAGAGACACAGACGACATGTTGATGGAAATTATAGCGGCCTAAATAGAGAGTAAATCTTTAAACTACTTTCAATTTCTACGACACCTTACCTCAAGCATGGAAGGCAAAATAGGAAAATGAGACGATTGCTGCTCAGGTGATGCACACGGGTGTCGCCTGAGCACCACTCTACCCAGGGAACTCACGTCCGATTAGACAATGTGAAAGCAATAGAACTGATCCTCCTCATGTGTTTGTTGTGGGAGGGGTGCAGGGGCCAAGAGCCGTTAATGGTGGTGTCACCTGCTGGCGTCCTCCATGCAGTGAATCCTGTGACACGGCAGACTCTGTGGACATATGCATCAGGGTCAGATATGGGATCTGTGCTCCGGAATACGAACGGAAAGGACAGTCAATTAATCAACTCGAGTCTGGACGTTTCCGTAGACGATATCGACACTGATGAGCAAATTGTGTATTCCGGACCGGATGGAAAATTGTATGTCCTGGAGGGGTCACAAGTTGGGGTGAGTATCTGAGTATCCTCCCATCTTTTCATTGTAATGCTAACTACATTTAAAAAGATCCCCTTTGTGATCCACGAGCTTGTTTATGTTAAAGCTAATGTTAATGTAATAGAATATCAGGTCTATATTAATTTAATGTTGAATTAAATGCTGACTTAATTTTACTTTCAAAGTTGCCAACATAATATACTTAACATTAACTCAACATCAGAATCTAATGCCTATGAACTTAACATTCAGAATTTTGTCAATCTACTGGAGTGAATCTTTGTGATGCAAACTTCTTAGGATCATATGATAAGGACTTGTATTGTGGGAGCTCTTGTTCACCTGCCGTGTCCCTGGCACAAGTTTTTGAGAGTCTTTTGTGGTTGCTGCAGCCTACTGCAGTGAATGTGAAGGATCTGTTAGCCAATACACCTCGGCACACGGATGATGGAGGAGTGGTTCTGAGTACAGTAACCAGTACCGCATTTCTTCTGAACAAGGACACGGGGGCTCTCATCCGCAAATTCGACCAACCCGGAAGCGTGTTGGAGAAAGCTGCTTCTGTGGCAAATGGGAAGGCCCAAACTGAGGATGCAAAGCGTTTGTTGGAACAGAACTCTGGAATCAATGGTGACGCTGAGAAGAAGGTTCCGACAGTGCTTTGTCTGAGGACCGACTATTCGGTCATCGTTCAGGAGCTTGCAACGGGTGCCGTGCGCTGGAACATCTCTTTGGCCGACATCAAAACCCTGTCTCTGGTTCAGCCTTTGGGGCAGACACCGGTGTTGGGGCCATCTGATCGCAATAAGAATAGCGGAACTGTGACACCGGCTGTTGGCGGTGACAGGATATCTTCAATTCCGTCCTATAATGCAGCTCCAATCGCTCTTTTTTCGAATACAGGTGAAGTTTCTTACTGTTCGTTCTTTTCTTTACGATTCATGCATTGCTTCTTTAACATTTCTATGATGTCTTTCTTCTGTGAAGTAATGTGCCTGTTTTCCTTTTACAGGGGAGTACTTATCAAATCTGCTACCTGCAGCGGCTTCTGCTATATCAGATCCTCTCAGTGTTATTGAAAGGCCTTCTGGTTTGCCCAGGGCGCAGCCTATCCATAGTAATGGGCTTATACCAGTGCTGGCAGGGGTTGCACAGGGCGATTATACAAAAGGAGGGTTGCCAGGGCAAAATTCGGTGCTAAGTTTGGACAATAGATCTGCTGACAGGGTTCGCTCAAGGGCAAGCCATGAAATTGCTTGGGGCAGTATTGGGGGTGTCTTGCTGTTAGTGACGGTCGTTTTGTCGTCTGTTTGGTATTTGTATAATCGTTACATCTTGGGAAGAAGAGAGGAGGTGGCCAAACCTAAGAAAGTAGGTGCTAGTAAAGGTCGTAAACGGGGCAAGAAGGGTGGCTTGGTTTCTTCGTCTACTCCTAACAAGGGGCTTCCAGAGGACGATAGCAATGAAATTCTCTACACGAAGCAAGCTGAAGATAACGTTGAAGCAGCAGGTGCTCGGGGAGTTCCCACGAATAGAAACTACGGGGAGGGAAGTCAAGTAGGGCGATTGTTTGTCTCCAAGGTTGTGATAGGAGCTGGAAGCAATGGC
The DNA here is from genome assembly GCA_947034895.1 of Rhytidiadelphus loreus. Lineage (NCBI taxonomy): Eukaryota > Viridiplantae > Streptophyta > Bryopsida > Hypnales > Hylocomiaceae > Rhytidiadelphus > Rhytidiadelphus loreus. The sequence goes on along the minus strand of OX344761.1, from coordinate 44,731,640 downwards.
ACGAGTGTGTTTGAGGGATACTTGGGTAGTCGTCATGTGGCTGTGAAAAGACTCCTTGCTAATCATTATGACAGAGCTGTGAAGGAAATTGAGTTTCTTATCACCAGTGACGAACACCCAAATGTGGTCAGATACTTTGCTATGGAAGAAACGTCAGATTTTGTATACGTAGCTTTGGAAAGATGCGCTTTGAGCCTCTATGACCTCGTTGTGTCTGAACATGAGAGGAGTTCATCGAAGAGTGCTAATAGGGAAGAGGGTCTAAGCGATATTAAGTGTCTGAGATTGCCTAATGGAAGCGATGTGAAACTCTGGAATGACAATGGGCGGTGCACACCTCATCTACTGCAGCTGATGAGGTAATGTTAATTTTCTCTCTTTCGTTTCTTCATCAATCTATGTCTTTAACTTTTGGTTACAACTTTCATGAGGCACATGCATACTTTGTATGTTTCTCTTTTTGTGTTGGTTTATGTGATGGGATTGTTTCGATTGAAATTTATTTCAGTCAATCATGTTAACAAGAAAAATTGGTGAAGCAGGGATATAGTTGCAGGTTTGTCCCACCTCCATGCTGTGGGAATTGTTCATCGGGATCTGAAGCCCCACAATGTTCTTGTGAGTAACCACCGCAAATTGCAAGCCAAGTTGGCTGACATGGGACTCAGCAAACATCTTGCCAATGATGTCTCATCATATCAAGACACAGGTTTGTGACTAGTTTTCTCTTGTCCCTGGTTTGGTTGTACGTCCCTTCTCAAACGTAAATCTTGATTATTAACCCCTATGTGCCTAAATTATCAGGAGCTGTTGCTTCCATATCTATAGGAGTTGAGTTGAATCTCTTAGGAAGCTTTAAAGAAGGTTGCAAAATTTAGCAATTGAAAGAATAAATCGTATTGGACAATTTTGAAAGGTAACTATATGTTTTGGAATTTACTTTAAGTGGCCGTGAGCTTCCAAAGTGAAATTTCTAATATTGCTTTTGTGCGAGAGGTATTTGGGGATAGACTTTTTTTAAATCCTTTCCTTGACATCAAAAATCACGTTTAATCTGCTTTTTGAAGCCAGAAAAAAGCAGGATTCTTAGACGTTCTGCTTGAAGTCAGGATTTTGGTACTGTGAACACAAATTTCCTGTATGGTTAATGTTGCCAAGTGCTGCTAGCTCATCATTGAATGTCCTTTTTGTCCCTTTTTGTCTTTTTCAGATTCCCTGCTTCCATGAACACTACTGAGAGCTTTTCATTTTATTTTTTTCTCCCCAAAGAAAGCCAGTTTGCTCTATAAACTGCTTCTTAACCGCAGTATGGAATCTGTGCAGGTAAAGGTGGGTCGGGTAGCAGAGGTTGGCAAGCTCCAGAGCAACTCAAAGAAGGTCGCCAAACGCGGGCAGTGGATGTTTTCAGCCTTGGCTGCCTCTTCTTCTTTTGTATCACAGGGGGGCAGCATCCTTATGGAGAGCACTTCCTCCGAGATGCCAATATCGCAAATGGAACTCCAGATTTCTTCTGCATTGAGGATATGCCAGAGGCACTTCATCTGATTAAGGCACTGCTTTCTCATGATCCTTCCAAAAGGTATTTTCTTTTTTTGAGCTTCTATATCTTCTCTGAGAAAGACTTTTCAGTAGAATATTTAAATCAGCTATATAATAGAGTACAGGGGTACTCTTATCCGCAACGAGACCTTTACTTGACTGTGTGAAGATGCTTGTATGTATAGATTATTCCTATCAGATGCAGGTGTGCTGGATGTGATTAATTCCCAAGTCTTATTGAAGCTTTCAGGCCACATATTAAATAGATGATTTGTAAGCTTTTGAAGTATGCATTGCCTTGCATTTCCATATCATACGTCTTTGTGTTGCACCATAAATATCTTCTTACTATTTTTTTTTCATGACATAGCCTCAGTGTACTTAGCACCGTTGTGGACAGTTAAGAACTCAGAGCTGTTGGCTTTATTAAGGGCCATGTCATTATTGAGAGTATCATCTGTGGCACATGTAGGCCGGCTGCTAAGGATGTCCCGTCGCACCCTTTCTTTTGGAAAAATGAAGATCGTCTCCAATTTCTACTGAAAGCCAGTGACCGAGTGGAGCATGAAGATAGAGTGCTCGACTCAGAGTTGTTGATTGCGTTAGAAGCTATTGGACCTGACGTATTTGGATCTTCTTGGGAGACAAAGCTAGATTCAAAGCTGTTGGATGATGGACGCCGCTATCGCAAATACAACTTCAGCAGTGTCAGGGACTTGCTCCGTATCATCCGTAACAAAAGCCATCACTTTCGGGAGCTCCCACTCGATATGCAGGTCTAGCATGTGCCTCAGTACCTTGGATCTAAATAACTGAAAGCTGAGGGTGTAGTCTTATGTTGTGCCTTTTATTTGTATGTCATCCGGTGTTTGTGATCAAATCTTTAAGATAACAAGTAGCAAAGTCTGGGTTCGTTCGTTCTTATTTTGTGACATTGTTATTAGCTCAGCAAATGCTTTAGACTCGACATAGCTTTGTTCTACTGTGATCTCATGAAGTCTACATAGAACAATTGATTATTGATGGAAGCTTTGGCTCTCTTTGGCAGGAATCGTTGGGATCTCCAGAAGGCTTTGAGAGTTACTTCACTGACAAGTTTCCCCGTCTCTTGATGGAGGTGTACGAAGTCATGCATGACCATTGCAAGGATGAACCAACATTCAAACGCTTTTTTGAAGTGAATGATGCAGTATAAGAAGCCATTAGAGAAGAAGAATTATCCCAGAAGAAATCATGGACATTAATGCCACGTTTTGGCTATTAGGGGTATTGAGCTTCCAGTGAAGGTAAGCCGCTTTTCAAACTGTAACTTATCTTTCTTAAAGTAACTAGCTGATGCTCTTATACCCTACTTTTCCTTTGGAAAATTGCCAAATGTTGATATGTCTTGAAATCTTGACTCATTCTGCTCGTCTATTCTGCTGTGTGAAACAGGTCGAAGTCGATGAGCAAGCAACTGCAGGGCGTGGTCCATCTCGTGCAATCTTAGCGTCTGTGATTAGCCCTTAATGCTACGTAAGTTCGAACCTGATCTGCTTTGTGGTTATATTTGTGGGTTTGATGTTGGATACCTTTAGTCAGTAAACACACAGAATGATACCGCTTTGGAACTATTCACACGCCGACATAGAAGTGAAAGCACACTGGCAGATGCTGCCTTGTCTTGTGCTTACGGTCTACCAGTGCATTAACGGACTTGATGTGTTTGTTTTTTGCAGAAATGAGCAATTGACGCTCTGATCCGCTACCACTTGAACAGCATTGACATATCATGTTCAAAGCATATGAATCGCGCTTAAAAGCAGTGCTGATTTCATCAACGATCAGTGCTTATTTGTATCATATTTAGCAAGCATAGAAGCTTTACAAATTGATACAGAAAATTGTCCTGGCACTCCTTGTGCGACTTCCAATAATCGAGCTGGTCTGCACATTTACATTCCGTAGTTACACCCAGGTCACTGTTTAATACTGATTTCGGATAGATGCCAGTATTCAATTTCTTAACTAGAACAGGAACGAAACAAGACTTGCTATGAGCTTGTGCATGAAAATATGGATGTTGCCTTGCGTATCTTTGGATACAAGGGTCATTTGTACCATACTGGCCTACCTGCTAGGTAAATTATTTCTCAACCACAAATTCCATCTTTTAATCATGTGTGTTCAGATTATGCTAACTGAGAGATCAATGAGAGGATCAGTATGGATCAGAAATTCCGGCCTGGAGTCGGTTCAAGACAGACGTATTGTCGGTTCATTTCAGTGAACGTTAACTAAATTGTCATATTTGTACGTGTCACTAATAGACCAAAGTCACGTTATTAGTGGAGACTGTAATTCTCTATTGAACTAATTTCCAATTAAATTCCCCTTGTATGTCACTAATTTTGAAGTTATACTAATTTTGGACCCTCGCTACTAGTAACAGGATAAATCAGTGCAGAAGAATCACTTTTTACCCAGTTTGGCAACAAGTTTACATTGCATAGGAGAAATTGGGAAGTCTACAAACACAGCAGGAACACCGGAGATGTGATTGCATCTTCCACTTTTTTGTTTAACGCAATTTTTTGTGAAATACACACTTCTCATGTCACTTGTAATTGTTCCATCACATGATTAATCCTGCAACTGGAACTGGCAAGCAGAGTTAAAGACCTGGTACACCAGAGACTTGATGTCCAGAAGTTTTTATTTGCCATGCAGAAGCAATCATCTGCACATTGAAAAAGAATTCACAGGAGCAATCAGGACTTGGCCTCTACAGCTTCGTCCTAGGCCCAACCTTAGGAGTAATTGCCTAAAGCTATTTGGATGCAATCACACCTAAATAGAGAGCTAATTAGCTATGTCATGTTGTTGATGTACGATAGTGAACTTTGAGATAAGTCTACGCCTGCGAGGTCGAAGGATTAGGATCCACTACCACCGCACCATCACTAACATCAATTTTACGAGCCTCGGGTGTCTTCGTCTTTCGCTTCGGCACAGTGACCGTCAAAGTCTCGTTCGTAACCTCCGCTTTGATCTGCTCCACGTCTGAAGTCTCTGGCAGCTTGAACTTTCGCATGAAACTGCAGCTACTGCTCGGTGCCTGCTCTTGCGGTTGGGAAGTCGAAGCAGCGGCAGCGTCTCCCTCCTTTGCGGCTTCTTCTTCTTTGGGCTGGTTACTGTGACTGATGTAAAGAATTCGGTCGTCTTCAATCTGGATGTGCAAATCCTCCTTCTTCAATCCTGTATATAGATCATGAATCAGCCATAGTTAGTCTATACTGCAAACAAGTACTTTCCATGCAAGCCGACGAGTTCAATTCGAAAAGCTTAACCAAATTGAAAGAAAAAAGGGATGGAGAGATCAGTACCTGGCAGACGAAGCGTGAAGACATGTGCCTCTGGGGTCTCAGCCCATTGCACTACACGAGTTGCAGCAGTGCGCTCCACCGGTGCGCAAGATTGCCTTTGCAATGGCACTTTGACGATGACTAAATCGGTGAATAATGAAGGGCTGCCGAAGCCGAACCTCGGTGTACTACGCCGTCCGCATCCTCGCCCAAACCACGGTGACAAAACAAGAGCCATAATTATGCTATCAACTGAGCAAGACTAATGTCAAATTTCCCCTGGCAGGCAAATGGCAGCACCGTAAGCTGAATGATAGCGAAGGAAATCTCAGCTTCAATTTCTCGAATTGCAGATGCAAAGACGAGTACTCGAAGACGCTTAATATGAATCCCTATGAGCGCAGTGATCTATTTATACAGATTGGCAGAGGTCAAACTTGCAAGTCAAGTAGATTTGAGGAACATTCCAGAACGATCTGGAAGAGTGTGGATTCCTTGAGATGGTTCTTATCCAATTGAACTTCCTGAGAGATTTCCAAACAGAGTGCTCCTGTCTGTTCTCTTATGTTCGTTTTTGTTGAGTGAACGATGGTTTTCGAGGGAAAAGTCGATGGAAGGAGCGTATCTGGCATATCCCTGTTTCGCACCTCCATTTCGGACACCGACCAGTGAATAATTAGCTAGAGTGAGGAGCACGGCTTCAAGATCCTCCGCAAACTACCAGATTCTTCTGCAAACTACCAGGTTCTTCTGCAAACTACCAGATCTTTTTGCTGCTACTCCCTGAAGCAATCTATTTCTATAAAGAGAGAGGATTGAACCCATAACCAATTTGAGATTCAGAAGTCCAAATGGAGTGTTGCAGTAAGCAAATTCGACAATTGTAAGTGAAGAAAATCGATCTGCTTCAACCTCAGCTGCAACAAATCGCTATCGAAGACCAATTGCGCTCAAGTCTTCACTGTAGTGCAGTAGAAGTGCAGTGAGCTCAACTGTCTCGACTCAAGGATTTAGGGTTGAGCGCGTTCTCGGTGAAACCGTGACGGTCTTTGACGAAGTTGGACGATATTTCACTTACAGTATTCGTCCAAGTTGTGGATGTGGATGATAATCGTTGACCTAATTCCTGGACAACATCGTGGTTTTAGAGCGGCGTGGTCCGCTGCGTAGATCCTTTCTGACCAGCACTTCCGTGACGACGCAATTTTTTTGCTGAGCTTGAGTGCGGCCTTCAAGATGCAGATCTTCGTGAAGACCCGTAAGCTGCCTAACTTTGAAATTTGGACTTCTTCGTGACTGCTTTAAGATCTTTTGTGAGTTTTTTTGGTGGATTGGTAGTGTTTCGGGGTTAGGGTTGTGAAAGTGTGCGATTGCAGTTAAGAAATTCGTCGCTGGGGAATTTTCTATCACTCTAGAGGTGAACTTTTTTTTGGCTCATCGAACCTAGACTTTTGTGATCTATTGTGTGCTTTTTGTAAGGTGATGTTTTATTAGGGTTTTGCCTTGTGTTTCGTTTCGCAATTGTAGTTAACAGCTGGTTGGGTTGGAAAATGCTCGTATTGCAGTGACGGGGAAGACGATCACCCTAGAGGTAGAATCTTCCGACACTATCGACAATGTGAAGACTAAGATTCAGGACAAGGAGGGCATCCCACCGGACCAGCAGCGCCTGATATTCGCCGGCAAGCAGCTGGAGGATGGACGCACCCTCGCCGACTACAACATCCAGAAGGAGTCCACCCTTCATCTCGTGCTCCGTCTGCGCGGTGGCGCCAAGAAGAGGAAGAAAAAAACCTACACCAAGCCGAAGAAGCTGAAGCACAAGAAGAAGAAAGTCAAGCTCGCGGTGCTGCAGTTCTATAAGGTGGACGACTCCGGCAAGGTGCAGCGCCTCCGCAAGGAGTGCCCTAATCCCGACTGCGGGGCCGGCACCTTCATGGCCAACCACTTCGACCGTCACTACTGCGGCAAGTGCGGCCTGACCTATGTCTACCAGAAGGCTGGCGGAGAGTAGTAGAGTACCGCTTGCTTCTAGGGTTGAGAGCTCGTATGTGCTGGTGCTAGCCAAGGCAGTGTATGTGAGAATCTTATCAGTTGTTTCAAAACTTTTCTGTGGAACGAAGAAGAATTTTCTTACGCAAAACGTCATCTGTGGTAATTCATTGCTATTGGCTTTGTGTGGGCTTTCTCCTCTCTATTTCTTTTAACACTCTTCGATCTTGGAATCTTTGTTTTGGTCTGTTACTCTCGGAGCTAGTCGATTATTTTCGCCTTATCATTACAAATGCCATGCTGAAGATGCTGTTAGTAATGGTCATGTGAAATCAAAATCCTAATATGCCTGATGATCTACCTTGGAGCACCGCTTTTGGGTTGAGTACTATTTTCCTCTAGGTTTGAGATCGTGTATGCTGGTGTCGGTCGAGGTAGTGTCTGAAAATCCTATCATTTTTCCAGGACTTTTCTGTGAAACAAAGGAGATTATCTTGCGAAGCTGCGGTAATTTGTGTTATATCTCATCGTTGACTTGCTTTGTGTGTGCTTTCTCATGTATTTCTATTACAATGTTATTTCAAACAAGGAATCCTTGCTTTGGACTGTTGCTCTGAAAGGTAATTATTTTCACCTTACTATGCGGATGATTTAGTGCAAGCAGTCAGCAGTGGTTGTATCAAAGAGCTCTAGTTTGCCGTGTATGTTCAATATATATTTCTCCTCATGTCGCTAGCCTAAACTTAGCCTCTCAACTAGTTATGTGACTCAACTTGTATTTGCCAATTGATGCGACTCCAAGAGTTGTTACTGCAAGGAATTTGACCCTATGTTGCTGAAATTTTTCAATTTTTTTCCCACATCAATATAGGTGTGAGAAACAGTGAGAGCAATTGAAATTAAGCTTCTTTTTTTGACATAGTATGAGTTTGTTATGAATTTTTGAAGTGTTTAGTGCATGATGGTCCAAAAGAGTTTGTAGACTCTCCTAAAACCAACAAAACCTGAATCCATAATGCTCATTTTGTTTGCCTAAAGCAATCATAATATTTTCTAACATGGAAGGCCTAAAAAGTCAATTCTTACAATGAATTCATGTTGAAAACTTAGAAGTTCCTAATGAAGTCGTTAATCATTCCATTCATTGTCATGTCATGGGGTCATTCCCTAGGTGTCCACTATGGATCATCTAACCTCAATGGGTTGTTCTATCTTAATTGGAATATTGATGGAAAAGCAATTTGGTTGTGAAAACACAATACATCTACTATTGACAGAATATTTCAAATTTAGTGCTTGAGGTCATGGTCATCTACTTGGCTTTAGTGCCCTTGAGGTCATGTACAAATAATTGTACTTTTGTCCACATAATGTTGATAGTTTCTAAGATTCAAAAGAAAAGGAGAAGAATATTCTATGTAGACCATATCAACAACTAAAATTTCAACAACTAGGCTGATCATCAAGATTAGGGAAACTAGTTTTTGTAAGTCTTGAAACTTTAGTTGGAAGGAGAGGTAGGAAGTTGGTAGCTAGTTACATGATGATTTGGTACATGTGACGTGTCATATCAACATAATTAGCTACAAACCTTAACCCTTGAACACCGGGCCGATCATTGTGGAAATCATTTGTTTTGTCATTGTGTGAATTGTTGGCTTAAAGAAATGCAAAAGCACTCATTGGAAGTCAAACTATTGTAGAAGACAGACGTTCCCTTTTCACACAAAATCTGGAGGATGAATAGTTGCACTTCTGTCCCACATGGATTCTTTGTCATTCATCGGCTGAAAAAACATCCTCTGTGTCGTTTATGGGTTAAGGACACCGCAAGCTCATGCTGAAAAATGTATTGCTGTGGGCTTTTGATGTGCAATCTTTGAACAAAGTCAACAAATCGGCTCTAGTTTCAGGCCCAACCCAGAAATGAACTTAACTTTTTTTCTTTCTCTTATTCAATGTACCATATTTAAAAGTACCTTAACTTACTCGATATCAGGCAATCGGTAGTTTGGGCGGTTCGAAGTGTTCTTCAATTTGGGTGCACCTGTGTTTTTTTAATGTCAATAATGTGTTTCAACTCTGCCATTAATTGTCGGTATTGACTTGTGCTACCGCGTCCCTTGCAGACAAACGAGCTCCACACCCTCGCCACAGCTCCAGTAACTGAACTTTCAGTATCATAGATATGCCAATGAAGCAATGGCCCATGCACCCACTTTTCACATTTTAGGCATTTTAAAAATGTGGGTAGCAACGTTTCACGATCTTTTCTTTGGAACCTGAAAGAGCCTTGTGATCGATGACTTGTGAATTTGAAAAGAAGTTTGAGATTTGAATCTGAAAGCTTTGACCTCTGTCCCATTGAGGCAAACATTGGTTTGTGACTGGAGCTCCTGGATGTACATACTTACGTTACTGAGATCGTTTTGAAACCCCACATGAGAAAATTTATCATCTGGCATAAGTTAGGTCTTGATTAGCGATTCTGTACAGAAGCTAATTTCACGGTCGATCACAAACATTGAAGCGCAGTAGAACACTTCAAACCGCCCAACTTGCCTGTGAAATTGTCTGTACACTTGTCTGTAGTCTGTACACTTGTCTGTAAATTTGTCTGTAAAGGTTTGTCTGAAAATTTTATTTGCCTGTGGCATAGAATTATGACCAATTCTAAAGATGACCACATTGTCAAAGATGTTCAAAAATACCATCTTGTCAGTGACCGAGGCCAACAACACCGACAAATAAATGAATAAAAAACCTCTGTCTGTCTGTACCAACAAAGAATTTTTTTTTCGGTGACTTACATCCTAGAATGCGTACCAGTCAAATGCAGGAAAAAAAGGAAACAATTTATAGAATCGTCCCTATGTGTACGTTCATACACCAAATCATCTATTGCCAGTAAATTTCATCCAAACATTACCAAAACTAATATATTAAAGAAAGATTTCCCGATTTCATTCATATTTTCACCCATTATCCTCGGTGTCAAAATCCTCAGTGCCACTCAAAACCAATTAAGATTCTAGTGGAAATTCCTCCAAAACTATTTGACTGCCTGTGCCTGTGCCTGCCTTTGCGTACAGACTTCCCACAGATCGATGCCAGGAACCCGGAGATCGATCGACTCGCAATTAATAGGACTGAACCCAGTGAACGCAAATCTCTGTAAAACCAGCACCATGACATGGCCGGTTGCGAATCCTGTTCCGAGTGAAGCTGACTCTCCCAACAAGCGGGCTACAAAGTTTGGAATCAAGCGCAGGAATTAATGGAAAGCTCAAATAGTTTGGGGAGTCCTCATCAGGCTTGTGCGGCAAACAGCTGTACGCCGGACGCCACTTCTTCTAGTAGTAGTCAGGGTCATATGGTGGTGAACATTGTAACGAGTACTCGACGCAAGGTGACGAACGAGATTGAGGCCGACTGCTTGGAACAGATAGCGAGCGTGCCTCGACTGCGCCTCATTCTTCTCGACTGGGAGAGCAAGTACAGCGAGTCCAAGAGCCGGATCGACCGGAAGGAGGCGTTGAGTGAGAGAGTGAAGAGCGAGATCTACAACCTGGTGGGGTTCTTCAGCGCCTTTCAGGGCTTGGTGCTCACTACTGTCTCCCAAGCCTCCGCTCTGAAGTGCCACAACTGGTGGGCGCCGTTCGCGTTGTCGCTGCTGTGCTCGATCGCCACGCTGTTCGGCGTTTGCCAAAAGTTTTACAACTTGTTCGAGTGGAAACGCGCCGCCGAAAAGGAGACGCAGCACGCCAAGGTACGAGACGTAGATCGATACCTTGACATCGATTAATTTTCTGACCGAATTTTGATTATTTAGGTCTCGTTCAAGGCTTGACATCGAGATTCTCTGATTTGTCGGTATGGGGAGTTGTGGGCTTGTGTAGTATTTTGGATGGAGTATTTGGTAATTGGAATTCGTTTGCTAGTTATAACCTCGATGAGGAGCAAGCCAGAGGTAATTACATGCAATCTAGAGGTAGCCAGTCAGTCGAAGAGGCTAGGCGTTGCGTTATAAGCCATAACCAGAGCCTTGGATCACAAAGGAGTTTAAAGAGTTTGCGTACTATGAAACGGAGTTTACCGTCTCATTGGAACCCTTACCACCTGCTAAGCGGTAAATTCCGTTTCATTATCATAATGCCGGTAAAACTGTTAACGTTCCGAGTGTACCGCACTTTGCCTTGCACGTTCCCACGTATTGGGATGTTGCCATATATCTTTTGCAGCGGTTAGATCGACGTATTCTAGCTTTTCCATGGCTGCTAAGTTGCTGATAAGAACGAATGCACTGTCGGTAACCGTGATTTCAGGTGCTGAAGACGCAAATCCATCTGTTGAAGAAGTATGGGAATAGATTTGACTTCGCAGCGCACGCTCCCGACATAAACGACCAGGAGGAGAAGGAAAAGAGGAAGAAGCGGAAGAGCTTTTTGAATTTTGTGGTGTCTAGCCGTTACTTCATTCTCGCTTTGTTGGTCATCCTCACCATGCTTCTGTTCTCCTCCATCATCCTGGTTTCTACTGTGCGAATCCTTTGTTACAGCTAATAATCCTGCGCTGCACCCACACCGCTGCCCATCATTTGCTGGCTCTAGCTGCACTGAAGGCAAGGAGGCCTTGCATTGAAGAAAAGCTACAGTGAATGTGAGGGAAGTAGAGTACATTCGTTGCGGAAAAAATGAACCAGTGCTTAGAATGTGCCAGAGATTCTTATAATTTACCTACTTAATACAACTAACTCTTCACCCCGACAGACTGCTGCTTGAAAAGGACATTTGTTGGCTGGACCAAAGGAGAGGAGCCCTTACATCCATTGACAATTTGACATCCATAGTGAATTTAAGAAAGTTTCAGTAGTTTACTAGCTACTTGAGAATCAAGCCTGTGTTGAAGTAAACCAGAGTCACTCATAGCGTATAGCTGCTTTTTAAAATAAAAATTTAATTTAACGTTGACCAAGTTTGAGGATCATGGAAAGACACAGTACCACACTGGAGAACGGAACCAAGTCCCTGTTTGAGGTAAGATCTGAGAGTTCTGCCGGTGTACACACTCTGCTCACTGCCCTCAACCCTGGGGGCTCCTACAAATTGGTGCGAGGCTGTAGTGATACATATCTGCAACATTGGGTGGTTGTGGGCGACTTTCCTGTGGTTAACTTCAGCAGCGATGAGCTCGTGGACAATGAGAAAATCACCATTGTTTGGAGTGACACTGAGAAAAAGTACGAGAAGGTGTCGGTGCTGCGGTACAGCTCCTCCAGGGCTCGCAACATGTGGGTCTTCTGTCCTTCACTCATCTGAATTCATTGCCCGGGTTTTTTTCTAAGTTGTTCAGCTAAATCTACTGAGAAGGATATATTGTGGGATTTAGATTCTTTCGTCTACGTACACAAGTTTGGGGAGATTGAAGAGCTAAATATCTTTTGCTATTGGTTTAAGTACGCCCTAAATACTGTTATGAAATCAAGTTTATCATCGATCGACTTATTCTAGTGTACTCCATTTTCACAAATACTTTAGTCCCAATCCAATCATTTTTCTAAAGCGCTTATAGCCCCGGCGCTACTCTAGTCAATTTTTTTCAATACACACTTCTTATGCCTAGTACTCGATCAGTACTTGCTTTCGATTCAATAATGAGGTTCTCATCTGAGTTGTCATCGAAGCATGAGAATTATAGCACCATTTGATTCTAAGTAAAGTGCTTACAAGTGCTTGCAAGTTGTCATGGAAGTGGTGTTTACAACATTCTTAGTGCATGCTTGTGATTCTAGGTCTAACGGGCAGAGGCCACAACAGCTAGGGAGTGCTTCCCAAACAATGGTGAGACCCCCATCAGGGATTAAAAGGTTTTTCTCCTTGGAAAGATTTTCCTTCGCCAGACGTTCTCCTGACGCTGCTGCTGCTGCAACTCTGCGATCCACGAACTCCGAACCCATTCCCGAATCAGATGTGAGCTTAACACCAACGTCGTCCAGACATAGCAACATTTGAGATTGAAGCATTAAATCCATTTCATTTTTATATTTTTAGTGTAAAATGTAAAACCATTTCCACACATGTGACTGATGAGATGCCGGTAGAGAAAGGAGTGAGGAGTGTGCCATGGTTCCGATTAGAAACATGGACCAACTCAGTGATCGATCGACAGACTCAAAGCAAAAGCTTGATCATTCAGTACTTGATCTGCAATTGTGGTGTTTAGTTACACCTCTACAGCACACAGCACTTGGTGGAGATCTTATCAAGTGATTGTTGGTATGTCTTTTGATAGAAACTCTTGCTAGCTAGTCAAGTTCATTATATTACTGCGCTCTGCAGCAACAATAACGTTCAGTCCACTAATTCTGGACTTATATGCAAATTTGTGAGGTGCACTAATATGGTAGCTCAGCTCAGAGTATGTCTTTTTGGATAAAATTCAATGTATCGTGGTGTGCACTTTTTACATACTAACTCTCAGTCTCAAATATTGTGATTTTCATTGATTTAACTCTTGTCCCAAGTCACTTGCAACTCTCGTTTAGATCCAAAAGTTAGTTGACATCAAATCTCATTCATCAAACATTATCCAAAGGTAGTGCCATAGGTCTTAATCACACTATTCAAACTCTTGTAAGCACTTATTGAATTGACCATATATAGTTGTCAGTTGCAGACACTAAGTGTGTGATGGATGACTTTATTTGAGATTGGAGGATGGAAAAAAAAAAAAAAATTCATACAAATTTTTTAATTTGGAAGGTATTTGAGTCCCGGGTACGGAACTCCTATATTATATGGCCTTGATTTTAAATGCTTATAATGCATTTTAGTCTAATTTCAAGGGATGTTATTTGTTTTAATTTAAAAAAGTCTTGTAGCCCTTTCAACAAGAAATCCAAAAATGTACATATATACATTAAATGAGTATTTTTGAAGATGATAATAGCATTATAAATCTAATTATATGAGTTTTTTTAATACATATATCATGGGACAAGCTACCCAACTTTTGGGTCTTTTTAATAAAATTTTAATATAAATAAAATATGAAAAATGAATTTTAATTTTAATTGGAGGGAACTTTTTGTATGAATTTTTAAAAATTATACATAGGCAACTTTGGATGTGATAGTTGAGCTAGAAGATTGATGATTTATATTGAAATACTGGTTGTTTGGTTGAGATATGTACTATTACTGACCAAATATGTTTCATTGTATCCAATGCACCTTGAGAGTATGACAATCAACAATATTGAAAACCGGATATCTTAAGGGTATTCCAAGGATATAGGGCAGCAAGTGTATTCTAAACCCTAGTACTATTAGTATCTTCGTTTTCAGTTCGGTCTGTTTCCCACCACCGCTTTCTTTCGCCCAAGCTTCTGTCGCTTTCTTCCATCACTTCTTCCCTCATTTCGTCTCAATCATTCTCTCATGTTTTTGTGTACTATTGTTTTTGATTTGAAGGGGTGTAAGAATCAATTTGGAAGGGTGCAACAATTGATTTGGAGGGATGTGGCAATATTTCTCGAGGCTTGATTTCATTTGACAATTGTTGTGGAGGATCACATTTGGAGCATTGTTGTGGAGCGTCACTGAGAACGACGTGAAGTTTCACGTTAGGTGATGATTCATTCATGCTCCTAATTAAGTTCAAAATTTTACATTAAGGTAAGTTACTATTTCTATGTTTCTATCTTCTTGCTTGAATTAGGGTTTGTATTTTCGAGCCAGCTTGTGCACCTTTCGTGTCGCTTTTGTGTTTGCTCTTTGGATCATTGTTTTGAGAGTGATCATGCTTGACTTTGTTTTTGAGCTTTGTTGTTAATCCCTCATTGCTAGAGGGGACGAAAAGTGCCTTCATAGAAAATTCAAAGTGCTGTAACTTTTGCACCTGATGTCCAAATTCAATAAAACTTGTTGGTAAAGTTGCGCTCTCTCTTCTAGTTTATGTGGTAAAATTTTTAGATCAATCCAAGATGTATTGATTTCTTGGAAGTCTAGTTTATGTGGTTAAATTTTCAGGTCAATCCAAGTTGTTTTGAATGCTTGGGAGCAATTCGAAGTTCAAAATCCAGACATTTTTGCATTACCTTTGAACTTCGGCAGCTTATGACTTCTTCAGACAAGGTTTATTTTCAATAATTTTTGTTGGAAAAGTTACACATACTAGTCTAGTATTTGTGGTAAAATTTTCATATCAATCCAAGAAGTTATGATTTACTGAGAAGCATTTTAGTAGAGGTAGGTTTAGCCATAGATGTGTTTTTTTGCTACTTTTTTCATTGTTTTTTTGACATTTCAATACAATTTTGCAAATGCAATGAGTCAATTGAATGATTTTTTTCCCCATCAAAGTGTTTGTCTTTTGTTTCTGAATCACTTTGAAGTTTCAAGTTTTTTCATTTGAATAGGTTTAGAAATCGAATTTCACCTCCAAAGGTGTTTTTAGGAAAATTTCAGCATTTTTTTTCAATACTAAAACATTACAATCTCTCAATCTTCTATATGGTCAAATGACCCCAAATTTGATTTACACCATCTACAACATGCACACTACAAGATTGTACGGTTGAGATTTTCATACCTTAATCACATTTAGACTTATAACACTTCATATACACAATAAAGATTTTTTTTTAATAAATATGCAACCCAGAATTTTTTTGTAGCTATTTAATTTAATTTTGTCTTCACCCAACATTTTGGTCATTTTAATTCCATTTTATTTTTGCAAAAGCCATCCTTTAAGCTGTTTTAATGCCGATGACCTCTGCATATAATATGGGAGTTGCGTACCCGGGATTTGAGTAAATTTCCAATGAGTAGACCATTGCAAAGTTCCTTATTAGGTTTGATCTTATTGACTTTTTTCTAAAGAAGAAGATGCTTAATCCATGGATCACCACAAGGCTTGTAGTGTTTGGGGGGCCATTTCTTGTTATTTACTCTTGATGTGGATTTTAGCCTTAAAAGTGGCATTTTTTGAATTTGAGTCTAACTAATGAAATGACGTTTATCAATTTCTCTTTCTACTCCAATTGGAAAGTTTGAAAAAATCTTAAATTTCAATATTTTATAGCAATATGAACTTTGGGTCTATAACCATGGTTTGTTGATTTTCTAATTATAGAGATAATCCGGTAAACTGTGTACTGAAGATTCTTGACGCCTTGGTGATCAATAAAGTGCCCCCTCACAAGATTTTGTGATTCCCTGAATTTTCAGAGTTCTGAGCGTGTGCCCATCCATGGAATTGGATGAGCAATCACTAAATGGATGAAAAAGGGGAGCATTCATCCTCCGTGTTATCCTATGATGGCCTCCTCGGAATCGCCCCTGCTGTCTCGAATGCAGCCTCACCATTTCGCAGGTGGTGATTCTTACAACAATTGCGGATCCCCAATCGAAAAAATCAGTTGTTTTCATGTTTTGTAGCTCTTCTCACTACGGATGTGCAATTTTTGAATGTTCAATTCTTCATTTGTCTAGTACTACTAGTTCCAGTATCGCTCGCAGGGTTTAAGGTTTTTAAGGGGATTGCTTGCGAGCATCCAGCTTCGAGGAATGATGTTGCAATAGGATTCTTCGCTGTTGCGACTTGCATTGGTTTTCTTGATAGAAAACGCAGCGATGGCGACGCCTACCGTGACAATGGTGACAACCGCAGGAGCTCCGTTTCTTCCAGCTCGCAATCATGTGTTTTTTCTCAAGGGGAGGATGTCTGTAATGCGGTTTACAATCCCGAGAGCTGAAACCCTTGGCAATTTACAAACCTTGGTGAATTCGCAATCGCTTTCGAGGTCGTCCTTTTTGAGCTTGAATCCCTTGGCATTGCGATGGAGAGGTTCCAGAGAATTCACAGTTTCTCGCGCAGTGACGAGTGAAACCTCTGAAACGGTCGAATCAAAGCTTGAGAGCGAGTTCGGAGGTGGCAATGGCGGCAACGGCAACGACGATGGCGGTGGCGGTGGCGACGGTGGAGGTGGGGAAGCGGTTGGCTGGATTTCCAGCGCCCTCGTGTTCGCCTTCTACGGGGCTCTCATCTTCTACGCCGCCGTTCTGGCTCCCGCACAAACCCCCTACCGCGACCAATACTTCATTGAGAAGCTGGTAGGGTTCCGCTCCAACGACGGCTTCGTCATCAACACCATCCTCGTGTGCGAGTTTTACATCATGGGACTCTGGCCCGTGGTGTACTCTTGTCTCCTTTTGCCGTCCGCGCGGAACAAGAAAGGAGCCGTGCCGGCGTGGCCGTTCTTGGTGCTGTCGTTTGCAGTCGGCGCTGCTGCTCTCTTGCCCTATTTCGGACTCTGGCAACCCCCGCCTCCGAAAGTGACGAACGAAGAGCTCAAGAAGTTTCCACTGAACGTGTTGGAGAACAAGCTGGTTGCGTATGGAGTTCTGCTTTCGGGAGTGGGATTGGCCGTCACGGCTGCACTTGCGGGAGCAGAACAGTGGACTGAGATGTTGCAGTATGTGAGGGAGAGCAAATTCATTCACGTCATGAGCGTCGATTTCTTGACGTTGAGCACGTTGGCACCGTTCTGGGTGTACAACGACATGGCGACGCGGAGATGGCTGGACAAAGGAGCATGGTTGTTGCCACTGGCACTGGTGCCTTACTTTGGCCCTGCGCTGTATCTCGTTTTGCGACCTCCGCTGCCGCTCTCCATGGTCGCCGACGACGACTCGGAGCCTTAAACCCTAATTTGGACTCCTGTTTTGATTGTGAAAGAAGACGGAGTGGCATGAGATTGACACAGTTTTGGCAGTGATGGACGCGACCTTGATTTGTGATCCGAGCATGCAATCCAATTCATTCTTTTGCTTACGTTTCCTGGTAGGCAGATTGTAACATAGAACATGAGATCGTGCTAGCGTTGTACTGTAATGTACAGATTAGGTCAGGGAATTGTATGGCATATGCCTTCGATTCGTAGCTCGGATGTTATTTTCCCCATTCAATGTGAAGCAACCTCTGAACCCGAACACTGCTCTTCTGGGAAGAATTTTGATCTCATTTTGCGCCACTGTTTCTGCACGGGAGAGACAATGGAGTGGCTTGAGAATTTGCAGAGTTTGTTTTCCGACGCAAGCTGGGCAGTGATGTCATGGAAGAGACCTAATCCATCTGTGCTCCCGCATGGCAGATCATACAATGCAATTCATTCTTTGGGGTTCCTCATAGACAGATTGCAACACAGCCTTCAAGTCCGGAAGGATTTGGTATCCACTTGAGATTTCAAAATCAAGACCTAGTTCTATTTGGGGACTGTCTACCGGTAGTCATCAATTTTTACGGGTATGTAAGTACCCCTCAAAGCAAAAAGATAAAGATCTTATCTTACCTTTTGTTGTTGGTTATTAGATTTGTACCTCAAATATATTCATCAAAGTAATAAACATATTTCAATCAAGAGCCTTGAAGGTGGGTTCATGCCAAAATAGCCTCAATGTTTGTTTTCCACTTTTTGGCTTTTGTTGGTGAGTTTTGGGATGGATAATGGTTGCATGCTTTGCTGCAGTACAGCAAGATTGTTGATGGATGTATTTTATGATTGAGAGGTATTCTTATCTTTTGTTGTATGTTGGTTTGAGAAGATGGTATTTGTACACCTCTTAATAATAAGATATACTATTGAACAAGCATCTGAGGTGGGATTTAATCAATTAGGATTTTTTAGTAGGTCTACAAACTTCAAATTTTGATTTATTTTTGGAAAGGCTAAGCAAGATGGGTGCCTGTTTTTGAATGTTGCTTTTGGTCTGTCTTTTCTTGTCAGTAGTACTAGAGGTGCAAACTACAAAGAGAAGGGTTTTGTTGAGGGAAAAGTTATTATGTACATAGTGGTATCTCTTGCAATCTTTCATGTTTGCAATTAGTTGATTGTTAGTTACTCAAATCCATCTAGCTATGGGTTTGGATCCTTTTTATTGGATGAGAGCTATGAGCTTGCATCCAATCAAGGAACGTTTTGGAGCTTGGTTTCACACTTGTTATTACTTCAAGATTTGTCATGTAATTTTTTGTTGGATCAAAACTTGTTGAGTTTGACAACAATATGAGGAAGGATAAAGCTCTATTGTGAGTGGTCTTTTCCACATACTCTACATATCTCACTTTTGTAACTAAATAAAATTTAAAGCATGTCCAAATTGTTTAATAGTTCTATATATGTTCCAACAACGCTAGCATGTGAACCTAGAAATGTGAGCCTATGAACCTTGAGTCTAAGTGTAAGTAGGTATCCTATAACTATTGAAGGTGCCTATAACATACGTACCTATAACATAGATATTCTATAAATATGAAAGGTATTTATAACATAAGTACCTAAAACACAAGCATCTACAACATAGGTACCCCATAACCCTAGAAGGTGCCTATAACATAGAGTATATAAAATAGTCAATATGAAAAAATTCAATATTTTCAATGTTAAGGTACATTTTTTTTTTAAATTAATATATATTACAAAGAAATTTGCTATAATTACCTTTTGTAGGAGATGTTGTAGTGATTTGACATACAAATTATAATAGTTTAGTTTTGTGACTATAATATATACAAATTAGATTTTCATATAAAAGACTTTGGCATTGAGTTTTGTGACTATGATATAATCCCATCTATTATACAAATTAGATTTCCATGTAAAAGACTTTGGCATTCATTTAAATGTTGGATTTGCTAAAATGTGGAATCTGTTCATTGAAAAGGTATAAAGGGTGATATTGATATACAAGAACAAAATCAACTTGATTTTTGAATATTGACATGAAATATTTGGCAAATATGATTTTCCTATGATAGTGCAAAATCTTGCACATAAAACAAACAATAATTGTTTATCAATATTTCTTGACATTTGAAAGTAATTGAGACATCAAAATTTTGATAAAATTTTGAGTTGTTGTGAATGAAATAGTTTAACCATATTAATGAATGAAAACCAAATTTCTTTCTAATCAAATCTAAAAAGCTAAATTCATAAGAATTTAATCAATGTTTTCCATTATTGAGTTAATATATTAAGAATTCATTCTATTCATAAATTTATACGAAATCATAAGTGCTCATTAAAATTTAGCATCAATAATCATAGGTTCTTTCTTTCAAGCCATGAATTAGCAAAGACTTACATTTCTTTCAAATTTGGTAATTGTAGTAGCCCTTTTAGATTGCAAAGAGTGTTGTAGGATTGATTTGATCCTTAGATCTTACTAGGGTTGTTTGATCCCTCTCAATGTTCTCATCTTCCAATACTAAAAATGTGCTCCATATCATTTAAGCTCATTATTCTATTATAATTTGGATAATTTTATCTTTTGCAAAAATTACATAACATTCTTCAGGAGCAATGTAGATAAGATCATTTTATTAATGTGAAACCAATTCATCTTTGCCATCCAAGACCTGAATGGCTTAAGCTTTAAAGAATGACAAGGCACACACTATTGGATTGATATTTCAAGAGTTAGCATCTTTCATTCGAATATCATCTTAATATCTAAACCTTATCGTACTTAGATACAACACCAAATATGTATACTACATGACTATAATTTCAAAGCTTTTAGAATTCCCAATTAGAAGTACAATATGTCATTGGATGCAATTCAATATGAATATAAAGATTTGTCACTATTTTATACTTCAATTTCCAGAACCTTCTATGCCAAGTACACATGCATTCAAAATTGGGCTTCCCGTACCTTTGAAAGATTACTAGTTAGTTGGATCACTAGATCAACATAAAAGAAATTGGATTTTACATATTGCCAATATGGCAAACGACTACTCCATACAAGATAAGGAAGCCTATTTTTGCTATTTTTATTTATTTTGATCCCTATTGATCCGTTCCAGTTACATAATTTACTATAACAAGAAACTTTCTACATCCTTGAAAAATTTCAAAGCAAAAATGAAATAGTTGAAATTGAAAGCTTGAATGAAATTGTTGAAATTGTTGGATTCATTCTCTAAGGCAATTTCAACAATTTCAACATGCAAGAAAGAATTCTTGGCCCAAGCTTGAATGGAATTGTTGAAAAGCTGCTCCCCAAATCCTCAAAATTTCCTAGATTTCTGACTAGATACGCTCTTACAATAATGTTTGAATGGTTTGAATGGAATGAAGATTCTCAGTCCCGCTCTGATTCCGCGCTTTTGGTGGGGTCGCCAGCATTTTTCTGAGATATTTCTGCGTCGTCATGCCACAAATCCTTGACAGGATTCTTCGATTTCGAAACCTGCGATTCCTTTGAATGATTCAACACGATTGATCCCAATCGCAAACCGCTTGCGCTTCCAAAAAATCCACGCTACGAAGCACTTCTTTCTTTTAGGGGTTCGATCCGTTCAAAGCCCTAAACCATTGAGAGATCCGTGATTAAATCTCGGATTAGATAGCTCCCGAGCTCGATTTTTCCAACAGGATTCATGGCGATAAGTGTTGCTGTTGTGATGATGCCGAATCCCGTTCTTAGGGTGGAGAAAAATGCTCGCCTGAAGCTCCTGGGCTCCTCGGGTTTCCTGTCAAGAAGAGTTTCCTTGGAATGCCGTGTGCCTTGTTTGGTGTCGGTAGGAAAGGATCGGTTGGTTGTGAGGAATGCGGTGAGCACGACGGAGAAGCGGGATGAGTTCACCTTGTTCGAGGACGATTATGCGGAGAATTTTCGACCGCCGCACATTACGGACGTGTTCGATGTGCCGGCGCGCCCTTCGTCGTTTTGTGCGAAGACGAGGTTTGATTCTCGTTGTGCATTTTATTTGATAGGTTTCGAGACTTGGAGCTCTTGAATGTCATGTCCTCTGTACTTGCATCAAACTTCTGGAGTGGCAATTTTTCATGCAACAGTGTACTGTCAAAATGATGCAAAAATGTTTGTGAAATCGTCTTTGGATTGAAATGGGACGACTTAGTACATTTGAAAGTGTTTTGTACTACACTTTGTAATGTCGCATCAACGAATTATTTTAGGTTTCAAATTCTTGGATACCTAGAGCTCTTTAATGTCACATACTCTGTTCTTGGATCGAACTGCTGGAATGGCAATTTTCAATCAACAGTGGTGAATGTCGAAATGATGCAAAAATGTTTGTGACATGGTTTCTGATTGAAATGCGACGACTTAGTAGATTCAAAAGACATCTATATTACCCTTTGTAATGTCACATCGAAGACTAGGAAACGGCAGGGTTACCCGAGAACTGAGTAAACTTGTTTTATTCTGTTCTCCGATTCCTAGTTTGGTAATAATCTGATTTCTTTTGAATGTTTTTCAGTCTTTGTATGTTTGTGAACTTAGTCGATTGAAACGTGTCCGAATTAACTTAGTCTAAGGCAATCAAAATCCAATTAAATAATGGAATAAAAGAGAAGTAGTTTCGGGGTAACGCTGGGGATGTACCCAGTTAAAAACTCTCTTTGTTCTCATTGTCAGGTTCATTGTTAGGTTGCAGGAAGCTTCATACAAATGTGATAATAAGGAATTCAATGAGTGTGAAAATTTTGGGTTGTAGACCACTTTCCTAACACTCATGACCCTGAGAACTTGTTTAAATGTCACTTTTACATGCAACGTTGCAGAAGCCATTGACATTCACTTGCAGTTTTGGCGTGACGTTAAAGAGGTCTGGGTGTATTTGTTGAACTAACTAATCTGGGAACACTAAGACAGGCAAACTGAATATTCTGCTGTGTAGTCTGCCCTTACCAGAAGGCCGAACAACCAATCGCTTCAGCAACGATCTTGGGAAAATGTTCATCCACGAAGACGATCGTGTCCTTCTCAAGGTATCAATGTGAACAGGTCGATGTCTTGGTCTTCCTTTTCCACTCCAAAAGTGAGCTAGAAAGAGAGCAGTGGTGAACGAAACTGAAATTTCATGTCTTTCTTGAAGTGACTACGGAAATACGTTTTGCACACAAAGAATCTTTTTTGGTTCCTCCAAGTCTTGGAACCTTGATTGTTCCACCGTCCTCTCCAGTATTCTTCCCATCATTCATATGGTTCCACGTAGGCCTTCACTTGTTTCTTCCCAGAAAGATGGTCTTCCAACTGGTTCAAGAATGTCATCAGAAGAATACTCTTCAGATTTGGTTTCTATATTTCGTTAAGCTCTCAGTAGACCATCCATGTGTCAAATATTCATGTACTTATTAAGACTCAGAGTTTGTGCCATTAAGGTTTTTATATTGTCACACTTGTGAAGCCAAAGTTCTCCAAGGGCTGTGAAGTAGTGAATTCAGAGAACTAAAGAGTCTTGAGGGCCAAATAAGTATAGAATTTCTTCTAATGTATGCTTTTATTAGCGTGTAAATTGGACCATGATTACTGAATGTAATTTTAACTGGGTGCCACGAATTGTTATCCCTTCTGGATTGACCCAAGAGATTGTTCCTGCAAGAGTCTCTGAGCCTGTGCGACTGTGAACAGACGATAAAGTATGCATCACGAGCATCAGCTGGAGCTGAATGTGTGGACCGCGATTGCAATTTCCAGAATCAATGGTAAGTTATCCTGGTTATCAAACACGAAAAGGAGGAACAAACTCTTGAGTGCCTTCTTAAAACCAAATATTTTTGCCTGAACCTGCGTGGAACTTTTGCATTCTTATTGCTGATAGTTTTGCTACTTCCCTTCTACAATAGTAGATTACTAGGAATATATCAAGGGACTTGAATGGAGCTTTAGAATGTAAGTTGAACCGTTCATTGCTTCCAGCGTTTGTTGCTATCAGAACGAGCTCTTCACAGAATCATCATCGTCTTTATTTTTCATTTTTTTGTATGTTATGGTCTTCATGTTGGAGTCCAACAATTTTAGTGTTTTTTCTTGTTCTCTGAAGGGTTGCGAGGGCTGGACCGCGGTCGAAGACCTACTACGATCCGGCAGAGGTCAAGGCAGCCATTGTTACTTGTGGAGGACTATGCCCTGGTCTCAATGACGTTATTCGGCAGGTGACCTTTCCACTTGCAGAATAGAACAGTTATTTCTGTACGTTTTTTAAGATACATGAGACCCATTGAGGAAGGGAAAGGAATGATCCTTGTGCAAGTTTGAGCATGGGTTCTGATTTTCACTTGATTTTTTGCAGATCGTCTTGACATTGGATTGCTATGGAGTCGAGGATATTCGAGGAATTAGTAATGGCTACCGAGGATTTTTTGATGAAAACCTTCACGACATTCCTGTATGCTCCAATTCTCTACCGACACTCGGAACCATTCTGACAGCTTAATATGCAATGATTAAAGCAGATAATTGAGCTTCTTGTTGTCTCTTTTAGAAAACGAAAAATTGAGCTGGATTGATGAAAGCTGTCTTTTTGTTGGCTTGTGGGGTGCAGCTGTCAAGGGAAATAGTACAGAACATTCATCTTGAAGGAGGAAGTCTTCTCGGTGTTTCCCGTGGAGGAGCTAGAACTACCGATATTGTGGATAGCATAGAGGTAAGTTCAATTATGTCCCTCATATGTTGTCCCCTTGCAACTCTATTTGAGCCTTGCATCACATTCTACCGCAACCCCACTGGGTCACTAAGAATACCTTCTTGAAACGCACGTATTCACCTCCTTTCATTGGGGCTAATGAAACTTGATTCAGAAATTGCTAGTTCACTCTGAAGCGCTTGTGTCCTACAGAGGAAGGGTATCAACATGCTATTCGTCCTTGGAGGAAATGGGACGCATGCAGGTGCACTAGCCATTCATAATGAGGTAATGCCCTACCTTTTCTCTTTCGTCCCACAATCTTTTTTTCCATTTTTGGCACAGTTTACAACTGCAGTTTTAAGAAGGTCGCAAATCAGGGATTACATACAGGATGCATGGGGTAAATGAATCTGATTTGGATTCTGCAGGTTCAACTATTGATTTTGAACAAAACTTGGATTTGCTAGAACATATGACTTCTACAACCGCTGGAATTTAATTTCTGAAAGGAAGTTGTTAAGCATAACGATTGGAAATTATTCATGTAGTTGAACTAGATCGAACAATCATAGACCTTTGACCAATAAAATTCGAAGCATTTAACTTTAAAGATTCACCAAAAGTAAGATGTTAGTTTGTGGTACTTGAATTTTGGTACGACTGGCAAAAATTTGAGATCATCAATATGGTATAATAAGTCCACTAAGTTTCCTATATAATGTGTTTTAATTCTTAAAGTTTTCTTTAGTAAATCTTCAATAAAAGAAACTTTAGATATACATACGCTTAGGATAGCATGTAGTGAAGTTCCTGATTGTGCCAGGGAAGGCCAGCTTTATTCTTATTATGGAGATTCCAAAAGTTTTTTTTTCATAGGCTTCCAAATGAACGACTACAGTGTCTAATGCAGATGGACAGGTCATATACGTCTTGCTAGACTCTTAGAGATTAAAGATCGCAGACTCTAGGTTACTGACTTCGTGCCGTGCTGTTTTCAGTGTCATAAACGAGGGAAGAAAGTCGTCGTTGTGGGGGTTCCGAAGACGATCGATAATGACATTCTGCTCATGGATAGGACTTTCGGATTTGATACCGCTGTGGAAGAAGCCCAGAAAGCCATCAATTCAGCCTACATTGAGGTATTCTTATTTCAAGATTAGCTCTTCTCATATGATTTAGGAAATGAATCACGATCAAAATCTGACCTGATGCTTTCTAGAATTTGTGACAAGCACTCTGCGCCTTTGTCTCACAGATGTCTCAATGCCGTGCAGGCGACCAGTGCTTACAATGGTGTGGGCATTGTCAAGTTGATGGGAAGGCAAAGTGGTTTCATTGCCATGCATGCATCTTTAGCAAGCGGTCAGGTCGACGTCTGCTTGATACCAGAGGTGATATTCCTAACTTTGTTTCGATATTAAAGTTAGCTATTGCCTGGAAGCTCCTGAACCGTGAACAATTGAGCTTGGCATCTGCTTAATTTGACATTGTTCAGCAGACGTGTTGCTCTCCCTGGGCATTCCTCCATATCCAAAGGACAATTGAAACTTTACAGGAATTTTACTGTTATTAACTCACTCGTTTGGTGAGTTAAAATTGTAATCAAGAAGAAAATATGTTTCTACTCGTTAAATAAAACTTTAACATGGCTTGAAATGTTCGGTTTCTACCTACCGTATTGTAATTAGAGCCCCAATCGGTCACCGTTGCATAGCTCCCAATTACCTTAACATTCTTTACAGCCTTTCTTGTGCAGCCCAAGCATGTTGCAATGATTCTGAATTGGAATAGAACTTTAGATAGAACATTGAAGACTTCTTCCACCCTTGCCATTACTATCAATGAAAGGAGGCAATGAGGGCTGTGTTGGCAGAACGACATGCTTACAAATTTAGAAAGACGGGAAATATATAGAGCCTGTCAAGGTCAGAGCGTGGAGAGGGTGGGGAGGGTGCAACTTCCGCACTGCCAAAGATGGTATTCGTGCTACTGGGTATCAGTGTAAAGAGAGCATTTCTGACAAAAAAATTATATTTTGTGCCCTGTAGGTGAACTTCACCTTGGATGGACCCGAGGGAATGCTGCAGCATATCCAATACCTGCTGGAAACTAAAGGTCGAGCTGTCATTTGTGTAGCTGAAGGTGCCGGTCAGGTCAGCTGCTCTCAATCTCCTAAACTCTGATAGTTTGGCTCTATGTTTGACCTAGTTCGCATACTGAGTCATTGAAAGGCTTAGAAATTAAAAGTCGGTGTATCGCAATTATCTTGCTGGTACCAGATAATTTTTTTGAATCATCTCCATTGCACTTTCTTGTAGGATTAGTTTCCATATAGAGCTGTGCAGCTTCCACCCGTTCAGAATTTCGGGCCACATTCTTGACCGCCCGAATAGATCCACATGGAAATCGTCCCTTAGAAGTACAACTTCATTAGTGATTGCCCTTATTAGGTGGTTTCATTCATGTGGCTACATTACTACTGCGTACAAGTACCTTCCAAGCAATTTGCAATCGTCTTAGCTCTCGGCATGCGTTATAATATTTTTTGCGTTTTGGAATAATACTGCTGCAAGCATCTAGTAACGGATACTGACGATACTCTATTTCTATGCTGTCAGAATTTGATGGCAAGCCTGTCAAATGCCACTGATGCTTCTGGAAACCCAGTGCTGGGAGACATTGGCGCTCATCTTTCAAAAGAGGTTTGCATGCCTACTTCTCTACCGTAGATCTCCCTCTTAGATCTCTTGATCTCTTTCATTCTGTTGTAAATCAATGTTGGATTTTAAAACATCTCCAACAGACAAGTGTCCTTATTTGCCAAAATTAGTGCATATTTACCAAAGATCTGCAATGCAAGGGTTTCATTAGAATACTTGATCACTAATTTGATATATCGTCACTCTCTGATATGTGATTGAAAGAGCTGGGTCACGGAAATCCTCCAAAGAGGCACGCACGATCTTGAGTTGTTACGTGCGTGAGTTTTAACGGTTCTGTTGAAGTGTTATGCAATGCTTCGTGAACTTTTTTCGAGGGTTTGTGAAAATTAACGTACTCTGCAAAATGCCATTGACGCAGGTAAAGAATCATTTCAAAAATATCGGAGTACAAGCAGATGTGAAGTACATTGATCCTACGTACATGATCCGAGCATGTCGTGCCAATGCTTCGGATCGCATCTTGTGTGCTGTACTTGGGCAGAATGCGGTACGTCTGTTGTTTCTAGAAGAGATTTCTCTTTTTCTCAAAGCAACTCTTAAATTGGAATTTGTACACTGCAGCTCATTTTTGAAATATCATCATCCTCTTATTCGAAGCTCTTATCCTTTCAAGTCTCTTTGTGCTTTCACTTTGATTACAAGGTTTTTGAGTTGCGTGCATCTATTCTAAGGTCACTTTCAGACTCAGAATGAGACCCCATCCTGGAGTACTGATTTTTTGCTATCTTGAACACGACTCCTGCAGGTTCATGCAGGTTTTGCCGGATTCACTGGTGTCACAGTAGGAATTGCTAACAATCACTACGTGCTTCTACCCATTCCAGAGGTAATTGCGTATGCAAGAAATGTTGATCCCAACAGCCGCATGTGGCACAGGTGTCTTACATCGACTGGGCAACCTGACTTTTTATGAGAAAGAAGGTTTTGAATACCAACCTTATTTGTCGCGACAGTTGTTTTGTGCGTGTACAGTTTGCTCTGTTTATGGCCAACCTGTTACGTTTCAACAAAAGCCTGGTGAGGTACTATTATTGTTTGTGATAGCGACTTTGTGATAGTGTGGTTGTAGAATTCTCTTACGTTTCTCTTTCCCGAGGGAGGTCCAGAAAATGCTGCATTGTGTGATTATAAAATGCTTGAGATACCGTTCAGTGGATCAGCAGTGAGCTGTCACCAAATATTTGAGCCGTAGTTGTCAGGATAAACGATTGGGCTAAGCTTCTTTTCCAGATCAGATATGGAGGCCAGTGTGATCTTTGAATCATATCTTACATTTTCCGACTTGTGCGAAGAATCCCCCGAATGAGTTGCATTTCAGTGAGAGTGACGATGACTCTATTTCTTTGGTTTTTTATTTATTGGTTGAAGTCTTTCGGTGAGGTGCTTCTAAAGAGCAGTCATGTGATTCTTTACCCCCCTTATTAGCGCCTAAATCCCTTCTTGAATTTTTGCATATTTTTTATTATGTATTATATTAACCCCTAAAAGACGGAGGGTGTTTTGGAAGTGTTTTGTCATGACCCCCATCTCAACTCCCATCACAAAATCCATCAAGTTTTCATCGTGGAGAAATATCATCCAATTATTTCATATGATGTTCACAATGAAAACCTTGAGCTTGACAAGTGAGCATTCTTCCTTGACAAGACCACAATGTTGAGAGTATGCATGAAAATTTTCAGACCAATTAGACCTTTCTATTATGATTGCCCAAAACTACTTGTAATTTGGAAAAAAATGCCTTTTTGAGGCACAACATTTTAACCTCAACTTGAATTGTTGCAAGACTTTCTAGGCATCAAGCTAGTAGTGAAACAAACCTTTGGTAAAAATTTCACAAGAATTCAACAAACATTGCATTGGAAAGGGCTTGCCCCCAAATGGAAAATGGCTTGAAATCATGCCTTGTGACTTTAAGGGTTAAGGCCACAAACCAATGTATTTTTCAACAATTGATGAAATTCTTTTAAATTCTTAGAAAAAACTTGACAAAAAGTTTTCATTCAAATAAATGAACAATTTGTCACTAAAGTAATGAGTTAGCCTTAAAATATTGAAATTCATATTTTCAATGATTTGTTAGAAGTATAGGCAATTTTGTGTTTCTATCTATGTCTTGCAAGTGGCTTTTTTTTAACCGTATTTAGGTGTTTCATCCAGCTGGTGTTGTAATGGGATTGTTAGCTTCATACAATGATATAATAATTCTACTATAATGTTATAAAAATAATATTATTTTAATCTTCAAGCCATTAAACTTTGAACACAATCAATATTTTTTGGGGATCTCATTTGTTGTTCTTCAAGAACATCATTGACCATTCTTTAAGTACAAAATGAGTTTTTGTAAAACCTAGTGTAATTCAACATGTTTGCACTAGTACAAAGTTGTTTTTGGAGCACTAGTGAGAACACCAAAGCTGGATGGTGAGAGGCTTCTATAGGCACTCAACCTTGGTATTATCTCTAATATTCCAAGACCAACGTTCTATTAATGTTGTGAACCGTGAACCATGTGAGGTGGATTGAGCAAAGTACCATTTCTATATATACCACTTTCAATTTGGCCAAGGTAACTACACCTAAAATTACGCAAATAAGCAATTTAGTATGGTTCTCATTATTATATTGAAATTTTTTTTGTACAGTTTTGTTGGTAGTAGAAAAAAGGGGATTCTAGATTACCTTAGAATGCAAATTCAAACAATGTATGAATAAACTACGAATTTTCAAAGTACTAAGAATAGGGTTTAGGACAACCGACCATAGACTCTCATAAATAACAGAAGTACATTTTAGGCAAGAATCTTGGGTGGTCGATTTTAGAAAGTGGTTGAAATTAGGTGTATCTTAGTTACCTTAATAGAATCTGAGTATGTGGGGATCGATGCACATGAAAATTGTACCACAATATGCAAGCATCAGTCAGTCAAACGTTGGAGGCAAGTACAAAATCTTCTCAAATTCACTCATCATGGAACTTTTCATCATTCACCAAAAAAGCACACTTTGCAACTAAAAAAAAGCTGATCACCAGGTGCTCCAAAGGGATAAACCACCACTTGTTTGGAGGCACCAAAGAATAAGCTTAGTGTCAGACAGTCAGAGCATGGTACCCAAGGCCCACAAAGACACCAAGCTAGTGCCAACAGGGCCCCCTTGGAGGCTGTGGCACTAACTTTACTAAACTTATTCCTTTGTGCCCACAGACCACCCTTTCTATTTACTCATAACTTAATTGATGCCATGCCATATCAATATCTGCATGACTGCTTTTGCTTATTGGAATGTTATTTTAAGAACTGAAGTTGACATTTCCAAATGGGAATAAGTATTTGTGCTCAAAAACCGACTGCAAAGAGGGTAAAATAAAATAAAACTAAGTGAAGCTTAGTACCCCATTCTCAAAATGCGGCCCCAAATCTTCTTAGGGACATGGAACCATGCAGAGCCCAACCTTGGGAAACGGTGCCATTCCAAAGCCCATAAACGAGGGCGGGCTCTTAAAATTAGCAGCCCCACTTTTTTGAAATTCTGGCCTCACAAAAAGGGAGTGTGAGCATTGGCTGAAAGCCACATTCAGTGCTGCAACAAAATGTCTGCAATAGAGGTCGTAGACTAGGTCATGACGTCAACCATTTGGCTGCAAAAAGGCATAGCCCACAAAACCAAAAGCATGGCACCAAATCAGAGGTTCTCTTTGCCTTCCCCACTTGGGAGTTGAGAAGCACCCAAACCCACTTCCTGCCCCCGCCCGGGCACCTTTTTAGTTCATATCAATTTTAATCCCTTTTCGGTCAATGCCTTCCATTTTGGACTTTGAGGGGAGCTCATGGCACCTCCAACAAGGGCCTCTCCATTGATGGTCACCAAAGATGGCGGAAGCATCCAAAACCACCACTTTTGCAGCCCCTTCTACATGGGTGGTTTAACCCCTTAATGATCCAAGTGACCATTTTTTGGTCACCACACCTCTTTTTTGAGCTGCCATTCTCAAATGTTGAGTTTTTTCAAAAATAATTTCTTTTTTTTAATAAAAAAATAGATTGTGATATGTATTCAGTGATTGTAGTTTCATCAAATTCGGAATTAAACACCGCCTTGTAGAAATTTTCAAAGTTAAGTGGTGTGGTGTAGTTTATAGCTCATTTTTTTTTTTTGGGAGGGGGGGTCAGTTTGGGCATGGACTAAAAAGCCAGCAAATCAATATGATTCTTTTCCACCTCAAAAAGGGAAGATTCAAGGAGTTCAAGGAAGAGACAAGTGTCCCATTGGCTTTTCTTTTCTTACAAACACTACTCTCATTTCAGTGACCACTATGCATTGCGAGCTCTACCGTGAATTGAAAAATGCTTGGAATGTTGTGAAAGTTTACATGTACATTTTCAACTCTCTTATCTTTCACTGAGCACAAAAAAGGTATCATTTTGAAATTTTCTCACAAAGATATGCTCCTTCAAAGTTCGATGCCTTGTATTTCCATTGACCCAAATAAAACTTCAAACTTAAATATCTCCTAAACCGTGCAGTCAAATAATCTGAATTGTTTTTGAGGTACTCACTCTCAATGTGAACTTCAAGATCCTATGATTAAGTTCTACCCGATCACAAGAAAAAATGAGCAAAAAAATTGCTCAAGTTCAAATGGCAGTTTTGGCCCATTTTGAAAGTACACCCCATTGGAGCACAGGGTTGCTAGCATGTGAGCCTGTGAGCCTATGAGCGGGGAATTTTTTGCAAAGAAAAAACAAGTTTGGTACCTATGACCGTGGATTTAGAATATTTAAATTTCAGCAAATATAGAGTCATTATAATGGAATTTGAAGAACTTGCAAATGTATGTGGATGATGTTTTAGGAGAGAATAAATTGTGATTATTGTCAATAGTCATGTAGGTGTAAAAAATTCAAATGAAAATAACAAGCATCCAAGATATAGTCATAAAACACACAAATCCAATCATAATAAAAATCCACACATAATAGTTCAACTCAAGAGATGTGAATCTCAAGAGTCTAAGTGGCAGTGGACGCTGTCGCATAAGCGTCAGTCATAGATGATGATGACTCTGAAGTCTCTCTACCCTCACATGCACTACCATCTATAAAATCCAAAACATTCAAAGCATATGTATCTTTACGGCGTTTTGGTTTAGAACAACCAAACTCTGCAAATGCCGATGCCATCTGCTCGGCATAGACAGGAAGATGAAAAGGCTTCTCTGGACTCAAGAGAAGTCTTTGTGTCTTCATCAATCCACCTACTGATGTCAATCATTAAAGATTGCAAGTAGAAGTGAAACAATTTTAGATCGCAAAACGTCAAACATGATGTGGAAAATAGGAAATACAAAAAAGTTGCAAACTTACTTACTCAATGGTGTCTTCCAGGCGAACTTGCGAGCTACAATGGGCATACCGTCCGGATCTTTAGATTCATGAATTGTCACTAGTGGTTATGTTGGCGCTACAACCGAGATAGACATCTTCATGGGGTCAAGGATGGCTTTAAAAATGTCCCCATCCTCCTCTAACGCCACAATGTAACGCCTTGTACCACGACAAGCGATAATAGATGCACCTGTCCAAATTGAATAACACCAAATAAATAAGTTGAATGATGCATTTACAAATTTCAAATCAAATCCATGATTAGAGTATTCAATTTGCACCTGTAGCTGCAGTGCAATCTAGCACTACATCTCCTTCATCGGTTGTGTCTTTAAGTAGGAGTTGAAAAAATCGGGGGTCTTTTTCACGAGCCCCACACCATGGCTTAGGGCCATCCATCGCCAAGTCGCTTTCTTTGGTGAAGTTCATCAAGATATCGTCACGTCCAATGTCAAGACCTGCACTCTTCATCATCTGTGTGTATTTGAAAGAAAAGTTGGATTTCCCTTTCACACCCAAATCCTTCACAAAAAGGGTAATTGAAAACTTCTGCGTCTACAAGCATCCCCCCCTCCCCAAATGTAAGAATTGAATTACAAAATGAATGATAAACTAACATCATTTTGCTAAAAATTTGGCATTATACTTACCGTGGTTGTGTTATCCAATGCCGAAGTTAAGTGCAAGCGATTCATGCCCAACCACTTCTTCTTCTTTAATATTGGGTAAATCTCATACAATCCTTTAATTGCGCTTTTGGAAGCTACAGAGAATGAGTGGATAATTAAGGTCAAAACACCCATTACCGTTCTGTAGTCCAATTCCATCAAGTAGACCAGCCCAATTCCGTCACCAACTTTGGCCCCAATTCCGCCTAAAATCCCCTCCAATTCCCTTCCTTTTATGACAAAATCAAAGAATTCTATGACAGAATCAGGGATTTTTATGACAACAAGGGTTACGTGTCACTCCATTAACCCTTAACCCTAGACCGCCCATGGTCGTTCTGGGTAAAAAACATCCTAGCTTTTGAAGTGCTATAAATCTAAACGTGACTAAGTAATAAAGATCTTAACCGTACAATCATGTAGTACACATGTTGTAGATGTCATGGATCAAATTTGAAGTCATTTGACCGTGTAGATTGCAAGATTATAATGTTTTAGAGTTGAAAAAGAATGCTGAAATTTTCCTAAAAACACATTTAGAGGCCAAATTTGATTTCTAAACCTAATCAAATGAAAAAACTTTAAACTACAAAGTGATTCAAAACCAGGATACAAACACATTGGTGAAAAAAAATATCATTCAATTGACTCAATGTGTTTGCAAAATGGCTTGCAAATGTCAAAAATAGGCAAGAAAAGTTGCAAAAAACACATCTAGGGCTAAACCTCCTTCTACCAAAATGCTTCTCAGTCATTCAGAAATTTTTATATTGATATGAAAATTTAGCCACACAAACTAGACTAGAATGCGCAACTTTTACAAAAAAATTTACTGAAAACGGACATTTTATGAAGAAGATACAAGCCGCCGAAATTCACTATAGTCCATAAATGGTGGGATTTTAAATTTTGCATTGCTCCCAAACATTCAAAACAACTTGGATTGACATGAAAATTTCACCACAATAACTAGAATTCAAGGGAAACACAATCCAACAAATTTGATTGAAATCGAACATTAGATGAAGGAGATACAAGACCCCGAAGTTGCAGCCATGAAGTGCACTTTGGTGAATCAAATTGAGCCTGTGAACTTTGATTGGCTTCCAGAAAATCATTACCTCTTGGATTGATCTGAAAATTTTAACACACAAAATAGAAGAAAAGGCGCAACTTTCCCAACAAGTTTTATTGAATTTGGACATCGGATGCAAAAGTTACAGTACTTTGAATTTAACTTAAAACTATGTGAGGACACTTTTTGTCCTCTTGGGCGGTCTAGGGTTAAAGGACCGTCACTATACTTTCACCAAAAACGCTCCAAAACTGCCATTCCTAGTACAAGTACCAAAATTTTGAAAAAAAACTATTTTTGACATATCTAACCGTAGGATCTTGTATTATATAGTATCAAAAACATGTGGTAAAAATTTCAGACATTTCCACCGAGTGGATTGCAAGATATAAGCATTCAAATTAACTAAAAATATTTTTTTTACCCTGCGAAAAGCAGGGCAGCTGCACTTCACAAGCTCATATTTTTATGAAAAAATGACCTAAATGGTGGTGCTTCTTTGGATTTGTTTTCCTAGACAAGTTGGCCACATGCTTGAAAATTTTCACATCATTTGGAATAGTACAACATATAGGAAAAAGTAAGTAGGTAGTAGTAGAGAATGATTAAAAATACTAAATTATTTACAATTTAAATATGGAATTAAAAAATTTCCAATCCCAATGGTCGAAATGTTGTAATAATATATCTTCATCCTACAATTTTATTTTTGTCCAAAAATATTGAAAATTGGGTAAGATAAAGGATTTCAAAGTTTATTTTTTAGAGTAGGAAATCCAAAACTGCCTGCAAACAAAAAATCCTCATAACTTTTGACTCATTGATCAAAATGGAATGATTCAAAGCTTTTCGTGTATATAAAACTCTAGAAAATCAATTTCAAATTTTTGTTTCTGAAAAAAGTGATTTTTTCTGATCTGCCCGAACTGCCCGGTTGGAAAAAAAAGTAACATATTAGGCTATAACTTTTGACTCGTATTTCCAAATGTCATGAAATTTGGTGCATATGAAAGATCTTCCTCGCCCCCACATTCTGTTAAAATTTCAGCCCCAAATATGAAAATCTCCACTTGTAGGTACCTGCCCAAAAAATTTATACAAACAAAAAACACAGTCCGGTCCTTTAGGGGTTAATAGAGAATATCTAGTACTTGATTAGGCGGTAATGGGTTGTTTATGGGACAATTTTGACCCCACTCTATAAATGGTTTTGTAATTTCAGAACTGACCACTTCAAAAGTTCACAGAAATTACAATTTTAATGGGAAAATTATAATTCCACTTGGGTTTGATCCGTGAAACAAAAACACACCTCTGAAAAATATGTGCCCTTCTTGAAATTAACCCCAAAATAGTCAGATTGCAAATTAGGGGGGTGATAGGTAGTTCTACCTTATCAAACATCCATGGTCCTGTAGATGCCTTTCTGCAAAAGCAAATACTGACTGCATAGCCTCGTACTCAATGTCTTCGTTCCATGCCGGAACCTCATTTTTTGTACTAGAAATCCCCGGAACAGGTAGATTCTCCGAACAATCGAAGAAGATGAGATCCCCCCCTGGCCTTCGATTAACTACACCATCAAAAAATCGAGACTTTCCTGGTGATACTTACAATAAAATCACATTCACAGAAATGAATTATGAATTCACATGATTCTCATGTCATTGAAGTCAAAAAATAGATTTGCTATTAAAAACCACAAAATATTACCTTCTTCAAGAAATCCACAACCTGTGCATACAAAGTCGGCTTAGGAGATCGCATGTCATTCACGAGGTCATCAACATAGATGTTAAGGATTAAATCCTCTGTGTCATCCCCCTCATCTTCAAGAAGGACAAGAGCTTGGATCCCGTGAGTGATGACATCTTCAGTCAATTGCGAGAGGGCCTTCCTCTTCACTCCGACCTAAGATGTGCCTTGCATTTGCAAGACTTGATCCACTGTAGAAGATGCTGGAATTGGGGCTTTAGGGTCCACCTTCTTCTTGCCTTTCACCTTTGCCTTCTCTTCCTTTTTTTTTGCCTTCTCTTGCTCCTTCTCTGCCAACTTTGCAATTCTATCGGCCTCTTTCTTCTCCTTCGTGCTGAAGATAACTTTCTCCCGAGCTTCCTTCTTTTTGTCATTGTGCTCCCTCCTCGTGATGGCCCTCCTCTTTTGTCTCTCACTAAGGCCTACAAACTCCTCAACGTCCAAGTCAATGGTACCAAGTCCCTCAAATGATATCCTGTACCCTACTTCTGATGATGGCGTGAAGGTGATGTGGCATTCCAAATACCACCCTCCTTCACTAAGATGAGCTGTGGTGAACGTCCGAAGTTGGTTCGTAGTATACATGCAATCTGCCGAACCACGATCAAGCCATGTAGACAAAAAAGGAGGAAGATCACTTTGGGAAATTGCACCCTTTGGTAGAAGCTCTAACTTGAAATACCTGAAGGTCAAGGGAAAAAAGGAATTACATACAAATTCCAACGTCTACCAAAAACAAAATAGTTTTGTTGCATATAGAAATGTGAGCCAAAAAAAATAGAAATAACTTAAGGAAATAGGGATTCAATAAAAAGTTGAATAACGATGTGAAAAAAAATATATGTCAAAAAAGAAACACAAAAAACACATTGTGTACCAAAAGTAGGAGGTCTAGGTAGTACCTCTAAGACCTTAGTCGGATCCGACATAGGTCTTGGAGGTACTACCTAGACCTCCTACTTTTGGTACACCTCATTAGAACTACTCATTTCAAAAGTGAACCCAAGCAAAGAATACAATAAATAATTTATGACTAAGATGCCACAAAACATAGAAAGGTAATTTGGAATAAAGAAAAATAAAATAGAAACCCATTTCATACCAAAAATTGGAGGTCAACTTGGTATCTTGAAGACCTTAGTGAGATCCGACTATGGTCTCAAAGGTACTAGCTAGACCCCTAATTTCTTGTATGCTGTTCAATTTCAAGTCATTTTTCTAACCGATATTACACTAGTACCTAAAATTCATAAATTGCAATGTATAACCTTCATCTTTAATTATGTAATTGACTCATGGGAAGTTCAAAAGACAAACCGGAAAAGAACTCTACGAACTGCCTGGCTAGAGCCTTCGAAATTCATGAAGGAATCACCCTTCTTGAAATAGTCTGTTCCTTTTAGATGTGCCATAAAACCCTGCTCCCAAATCTTCCTCCTCCATCCTTCCACGTAATCCACTAGGAGCTCAGGGCGTTGTAGAACGTCCATGTTGATTGGAATATTATCGTCTCTCACCACCCCTTCGAAGTACTCCACCGCTGCATCTTCGATCTTCAAGAAATAACACATAAATTAGATTCATCTTCTACCAAGTTATGTACGTGTAAATGAAGTAAAAAAAACGTTGTTTAATAAAAAAAATATGAATTAAATCAAAACTTATGAAAACTAGCTTCCAAGCACTTACCCCAACCCACCATATGCATTTGTTCAAGAAAGATCCAAGGAGTGTCTCCGAAACTGGCTTTGCCGGAAACTTCCAAGCCTCACGAGACGGTAGCGATGCATTCCACCACTTTAACAACTTTGTCTTGTGATGAGGAGTAGTGTGGCAAGTAGCTATTAGCTGCAATTTCTTGAGTGTCATCTCGGGGGCTTCATTATTACTACAGTGCCTCTCGACCTGAAAAATTACAACATTTATACTTCAAATAAAAAATCAAAATCAAAATACAAGCTTATCATAAAAGATTTATGTAATATAATTTTTACCTCTTCTAAGAATTGTGGACCATTCACAGGGTTAGCCACAGCCAGTAACTTCATCATCTTCATATACAACTTGTTTGTCTTCTCTTTTGCCCCCATTCTCATGGCATTTGCAATGCCAATTTCGCTTCTCTCGTCCACTGAGGTCGTCTCAATGTATTTTCGTCCAGCAAATTCCGTTGCAACTAAAATCTCTTGCTGCAATGAACCCTATTTCATTAATCAAATTTAAAGAAGACAACAACAGGCCCCCCCCCAAAAAAAAATATTGTAAATTAAAATAATTTCCAAGAAAAAAAAATTTAGAATCAAAATCTTACTCGAAATATGAAAGCTATGAAAACATCAGCCGGCATCGAGTACCACATTTTCCTAGTACTTGGTGCCATACATTTCTTCACTTCTGATGGCCTCAACATCTCCATGAACTTGTGCAAGGGTAGAAGGCCGTACTTTTGTACCCTATACAATGTGTGAACCAAGTTGGTCTTCACATGGAAGTCCTTAGTGAATCTGTATTTGCAAAATTTCAATTAGAATTTTCTTTTCGATCATCTCATAGCAAAAAAGTGTTAAGTCAATACAAATCTACTAAAACATATAAGTGGTTAATTTGTATGAAAATCAACTTACTTGTTTATGTCATGCATGACCTGCATGACCAGCTCTACTTTACCTTTGGTGTCGAGAACTATACAATCCACTGCCATGTGCCATACCTCTTCTGTTTGATGTAGTCTAAAGATATGACTCATCCATGCTCGTAGACGATGGTTTCCGTCACATATGAAGAGCTTAGCATTCTTTAGAAACTACAGTTCCGCATGTGAATTGACGTGCTCTACAAACTCATCATTGGCCTTTTTCCAAAGCGGTCCCCAACTGCTCATCTCTTCATTTGTGAAATCCATGCTCTCACCTGCCTTGTTCGTGGTGGAAACATAGAGGGCAGTAGCTCCAGGTCGGTACCCATGATAGAACTCTTGCTCCAATTTTTTTATGTCACATGACAATGTCGGTCGGACCATTGGCATCGCCACTAGCCTACACAAAGGGATAGAAAAATGGAATAGTTTCTCAGGTTGCATCTGCAAAGATGCAAGTGTTGCCACAGAGTCCACCTTTTGAATGAGGCGGAGCTCATCTTCAAGAAGTTGTTTCTCTTCATCCTCACCAACATCATCATCCATTGCATCTCCTTCGTCTTGAACCCCAATTTTTGGCTGAGTGGTGTCATCAGTCCTTGGGGTCTTCAATATACGCTCCTCTTGAGTTTGATTGATAGGAGATTCTTCCATCTGCAACATCATTTTAAAAAAGACTCAAAATTTTGAAATGAATGCAATCAGAGAAGTGTGTACAAACTACAAAGTTTGAGATGAAATAAAAACATGAAAACCATGCTTTACTGTAAAAGGCATAAAGTTCAATGACAAGATGATTCAATGATCTAAGTAGAAATAACCTACACTCAATAGGTATGTATTGAACATGTGGTAATGTACCAACTCTCAACAGATATCAATTCCAATCCAAAGGAATCGACATCAACATCTTCATCCTCACCTGAACTGAGGTGGATGATCACCACCTCATGCTTGCCTACGAGGGCGTTGGTCGCACAACTACAAAAGGGATTAATATTGTCACCAACTGAAGTACATGACTCGTTCGATGAGCTATACTCTGTCTCAGAGCTCTCATCTGAGAAAACGGGTGCCTTCCGTTTCCGGGACTGAGGGGCTGAAATATGACTAGCTACAGGTTCTTCTTCAAATTGGTCAACAACGCGATCGGCAGCATCCATGATGTCATTGAAGCTTACCAGATCAAGGTCATCATCTTTGTCACCCGATTTGTCATTGGAAATCTCAATGTCAGCATTTGCCTTCGTTAGTGGCAGCTTCGGTTGAGATGGTCCTACCACATCACCAATAGGGACCATGCCATCTTGAACCATGATTGGTGAAGCATGAGCAATATTTCCAGTATTGGATTGTATCTGCAAGTAGAAAACAAACTAAATTAGTACTTGAAGCTCAAACAATTTTTTTATTTGCATGCGAATGGAAGATTTTCAAGTTGTTCAATGACAAGGACCATTACATGGGAGTCTAATCTATAAAGTATTAGAAGATCTAAAATTCTAATAATATTGAAAATAATTCAAATGGAGTTTATCTTTCTACTAAATATTAAAACCGCCCCTATTTTAGGTTGAAAAATGGACATGGAGATGTTTTTAAATGGACTGTACGCATAGAATGCATCAAGGAAAATTTAGTTTTCTACTATAATAAGAAAAAATTGGATAAGGAAAAAAATGGATAAGGGAAAAAAATTGGATAAGGAAAAAATTGGACAAGAATAAAAAATTATTAATTATTAAATACTAAATCAGAAAATCTTAAATGATATGATTAAAATATAGCATTTGAGTATATTTTATATTCAACATTTAATATTAATTTTTTAAATGAAAAATGAAAAATGAAATATTAGATATTGAATATTAAAAAATTAGTGAAAATCCAAACTATTCAAATCAATACCTAAGACTAATGTACAACTCGATATTAAAGATCGATTAGAACTACTTATTGAACTCCAAGCCAAAACCTGGGGATTAAATTCTCGCTCCCCATAATAAGATCATTCATCCTCCTTCAGTTCCCAGTTCACGCACTTAGTTCATGCACTCCGCGAAGGTCAGTTCACGCACTCCGCGATGAATTCATACACCGAAGGGAAAATTTCACACTCTAGGATTAATTCACGCACTCCAAAATTAATTATCGCACCCTAGTCACGTTAGCGGATACCTTTTTTCGTGGGTCCAACAGGTACCTCCCAGGCAATAGTCGGATCCAACTAGGCCTTGGGCGGCACCAGCTAGACCTATAAAAAAATGGTACCCATGAATGTGACAACTGCATTTTTACGATCACTCGCATGCAAGTCGATATGCAACTAGTGGTCCTATATCAACCGCGTCGATATCCAATCACGTTGAGGACACGTTCGCAGCTTAGTCACGCACCTCAGTCATGTTCTCAGGTACCAATTCTCGTGGGTGCAACAGGTGACTCCCAAGCATTAGTCGGATCTGACTAGGCCTTGGGTGGCGCCAACTAGACCTGCGAAAATCGGTACCCATGCACGTGACTTCCTATATTTTTCGAATAACTTGCATGCACTTTCAATATTCAACCATTGGTTGTGAAATCAGGACAATGGGTTTAGGAAATCAACGGCGAGATCAATTAATGAGGCAAGATTAGCTGTATTTACAAGCTGAACAGATGAAGTTATCCGACGATGTAAGGGATTCTCAGATCCAAGGGAAGTTCAACCACCTTAGAAAAAGCCGCCATGAATCTAGTGCAACCAACGACGATCTAGTTATTGTGCCCCAGGAGGCCATTCTTGCGCCCAACAATGAGATCAGACACCCCAAGATTCTTCCGATGTTTGTCTAGATCATTCAGGACTTCACCTCTCCAATCTTATTTGACGCACTAGTGCACCCAACGATCTAACTTACTCACCCCAGTCACATTAACATGTACCTATTTTTGTGGGTCTAGCAGGTGCTTCCCAGGCATTAGTCAAATTCGACTAGGCCATAGACAGCGCTAGCTAGACCTACCAAAATTGGTACCCGTGAACGTGACAATGAGTTCTAGACCACTCGAAGATCCGAGTGAATTGCGAAATCAGTCCAACGCAAGCCTCTTTCAACTGCAATCAGTTCAACCACGAAAGCAACGAGATCTCACTTCAAGATCCGAGTGCATTGCAAAATGAAACCACCAAGAGCTCGCTTCAGGATCCGAATGAGTTTCAGGATCAAACCAACGGGATTTTAGGATCAACCCCAAAGGCGACAAGAGTACGGATCAACAGCAAGGCCAACGGGAGTCGACAATAGATCAGGTCCAAAGATGTGGAAACAAACTTTTGTCACCTCACCCTAGTCCAAAGCATCGGAGACAGAATCTCGGGGCCTCGGAGATGGCAATCCAGGGACTCAGCCTTCAAGGGAATCAACTTCCAACTTAAGGTGCGGTATTTTAAACATCACAAAGATTTAGAAAAACTAAGAAATCAATCGCCTAAACCACAATGTTCTTACCTAGTTTGCTTACCGGGGAGATTTGGCTGACCCTCTTGGTTGCTGCGCAGTTGTATCCTCACGGGAGCGACTTCAGAGGTTCATCTTCTTACTCTCTTGCAAGCAGTAAAGATCAAAGAAATGGAAGTGAGATTTTATGCTTACCTTCACAGAAATTTGAGGTACATGCACAACTGCACTGCGACATGGGGGTGGATAGGAATCGCGTGGTGCGGGTTCGGGCGTCATCCTCAAGAACATGTGGAACAGGAGGAATGTTTCTATTCTCCATTGCTTCAGTCGGTCCAAAATTAGAAGTTACGTTACATTCCTAAACTATGCATAGAAGTTTCCACTTGAGTCCATTGCTTGATCAATTGTCTAATGCAGTGACTCCATCAAAATTTATCCTGACTCTAAACCGCACTCACGGTTGGTTCTTTTAGTTTTGGATTATCTATCATACATATTGAACCTCTTAGATCTTTTAGTATTGAATTACATAAAGGATTTTTCAAATCTCACGAATCTCCGAGAAACAAAAGATATATATTGTAAAATTTTAAAACGTCAAAACCATAAAGATATGCGATACCACTATAAGCATCAAAACTCAAATAGAATTTTTTTTTATGTTCCAACACTTATCCGTAAACCCTAATCCTACCTTTGATCACCATTTGAAATCCACAGTCTGGTTACATCTCTACTGCAAATGCAAAACAAAAATTTGAAATGTTAAGTATCTCTTTAATCTGTCCAAGACTCAAGAAAAAGAATGGAAGATGGAAGGACTCACAGTTGGAACGGACTCGTGA
This sequence comes from Rhytidiadelphus loreus, assembly GCA_947034895.1. Lineage (NCBI taxonomy): Eukaryota > Viridiplantae > Streptophyta > Bryopsida > Hypnales > Hylocomiaceae > Rhytidiadelphus > Rhytidiadelphus loreus. The sequence continues at coordinate 44,688,781 of OX344761.1, read as the reverse complement.
AGTGTTGCGTTGTAAGCATCATTAGTACCTTGGGAATCCTCTTGAAGTGTTCCTAGATTTAGAACTTCATCATTGTCATGACCGGCATTCTCTCCTCCTCCAAAACGAAGAATTCTCTGCGGATCACCGAGCGCTACGTTTGTTGTTTTAGACACTACCTTCTTCGCTCGAGTCATTTTTAATCTCGCAAGGGCCTTACTGGACGAGAAATATATCAGCCTACACTTTCTACGCTTTTTTTTTATAGCTGGAGAAACTATTGAGAAGCTATCATTTCTAGAAAGCATGGGATGCAATGAACTACACTAAAACTCTCAGAAATCAAAATCAACCGGGCTTCGAACTGAAATGACTAGCGACATAGTGAACATCAAAAAGACTGATTATAGGAAATAGTCCTCTATTTATGCTTGAAAAATTTGGGTTGTGGCGGCTTTCACTAACGTTAATAACTACGCTAACACATGCCTTCACTCCGGTAATGTAAATGAGCCGGTTGCCAAGATTTCAAACTTGCCGTCAATGACAAAGTACCTCCAATTGCCATTCATCCCTTGCATTGATAAGTAGTTATTGTCTGCAATCTTGCATTAAAGATAATTGCAATTGAATCGCACAATTACTATTTTTGCGTAAGTTATGACTTGAAATTATACAAGATGAGTTACACACATGCAATTATATCTCGGGATACTTATTCAATTATATCTTATTAAATACCCTAAACCGCCTATAGATACACATTCAATTATATCTGCCCCTAATGCCTATACACATTAAATTATATTTAGGACCAAGGTGCTCAATTATATTTAGTCTACAAATTCTTTTTCGTATATTGGCTCCCCTTGAACTTTAGAAGAAAATGTGGATTAAAACAGATTAAAAAAAAGTGAATAATTTTGAAGGTAAAGTTGTGAAAAGGATTTTGAAAATTTTAGGCTTCACACATGCATTAACAAGTCCATTCCAAATGGTGTATGTATGTCCATAATGCAAGCATATGTATGTCCATAATGCAAGTTTTTTACTATGTTTTTTATATTAAAATATAAATTGGACTATGTTCATTTTAATATAATTTGTTTTTAAATTTAATAGTGTGCAGGGACCTTGAGCCACTCAACTATGCATGATGCATTCAAGTGGTAAAAATTAAAATTTATTCAACATTGGTTGTAAATATCAATATATGGCACCGTATTGATTGTTGATAGGATGCCGGTTAGTACTGGATGCCTTCACCTTGGTGGCGGGGCAAGTAATGATTATGATTGGAGAAAATAGTAGGCCACCAACTTCTGTTAGATTAGCTTCCTGAGAGAATGAGGTTAAAAGAAAAAAACATGGTCAAGTGTTTCAAGAACCTTACTTGTAGTTAAAGCTGACTTATAGATTGATTGTCTCCATTTCTTATCTTCACATAGCAAAGTGGCACAATGGCTTGCATTCGAGTAGATGGTCATCAGGTCCCACTTGTTTTCCCGGTAGAGGATGGAAAATGTGCTACGATATCTAGTCACCTCTTTCATGTCCACTTTAGGTTCTTAGAGTCGTCAATCTATGGCGAAGAAGAGAAGAAGTCTGAATCAGGTGAATTATTGCAATCTATCCCTATTGTGAGGTCTGTCTCCGGAGAAGGTCATTGTTGGTATCTACCATCGGGAAATTATAGGGCATATGGTCTCCCTCTATCCTTGCTAGGTGCATCCACAGAGATATTAAGTCAAGAGTCAAATAATTTGACCGTAGATATGCCTTATATATTTGGTTCAATATCATCTAGTGCTCCTCCTGAAGTGTCTGTCGTGCTAGAAAACAGTGTACTCATCCGGAAAGTGAAGGTTGAGAAATTAGACCCTATCATAGAGTTGTCTAGTGAATCAGAAGGTGAGTCCCCTCACTTGACACTTCAAAAGTGACCATGTGCAACTCCAAGTGGATCACATGAGATGGATATTCATAAGTCTATATAGGACACCCCTTCTAGTAGTCCTATGTTGTCTTCTCATTCACGTCCACCAATGCACCCAACGCCTGTTGACCGAGTAAGCATAATGGATTGCTTGAAGTGGCTAGCCACCGTTCGTCATTCTCGTAATGAGTTGTCAACAATGGATCTTCATGATGCCATGAAGCACCACCGTGTGCAATTTCTACCTGCAGTTTACGATGGAGATGTTGTCTTTGAGTTGCCTCCGTGCCGCTCATCTTCTTCTTCTTCGGCGGTCAAGAACTTGGAGGGAATGGACAAGCGATACGATGGACACCCTTGGTGTAAGGTACTGATAACAAATATCCAGAACACTAACAACTTGAAGATCCGTAAGTCCTACTGCGCTGGCCATCTTACTTGTTTCAACGTGGATTGTGATTATTTAAAGAGAGCTTCTAAGAAGAACGAAACAGAGTGGACTGGGTACACCATGTTTCCATTTGCATTGGGAGACAGTCCTCCCAAAGATTGTACTTTAGTGTGTAAGGTTTGCAAGGTTACACCTACTTGTCTGAACACATGTAATGCTAGAATCTATTATTGCTATACAAATGATCCAAAGAAGACAAGGGCCGCAATTCACTTTGGGAATCATACTCATCCGGTGGCAAAAGGGATGTATAGAGATTCTACTGCCCAAATCTATGGACTCATTGCCAAACAGGTGGCCAAAACACCAATGGCGACCAACTCAGCCATTGTTCTATCCGCTAGCAAAGACTTTTTAACAGACTATCTTTTTCACAATGGAGAGGGGGAGAAGGAAATGTTGAGAGGTGAGGAACTAGAGGAGGTTATGGATCACTTCCAGTATCTTAGCAGTCCAAATATATGAAATGTGATCTCCTCATTTCGCTCAAACAACCAAAGAGGGGTTATTGACAACATTATGATTATGAAGAAGGAGTCTAAGTTTGAGTACATACACGACAATGTCTTCCTTGGACAAGGTAAAGAGAAAGTGTATATCTTCAAAATGCTCACCGAAGGACTTGGGAGTGGGGTGGATCTAGTAAAGCGTATGCAACCCGGAGGTGATCTTCAAAACACGTGGATGATGTTTGACCACGTCAAGCGTGTAAAGGAGTGGACCACAATGGCTTGCCACGTGTATGATCCTGAGTACAAGAAAGTAATGACCATTTCAACATGTGACATGCAGTCTGAAGATACGGAAATCCAAATACAGTTTTGGAGATGCTTGAACAATGTGATGTTACGGAACAGAGTGGACCATCCAAACTTTAAAGGATTCATGGCAGATAGTGCCATGGCCAATTGGAATGCAGTTCGTATTGTCTACGGCAGTGGCTCAACCAATGAAAAGATGGAGAATCGTGAGAGGACCTGTTTGTTGCATTGGACAACTTCTCTTCAAAAGCACACACAAAAGTATATCAGGGAACCATTCCAACATCAATGCAATACAATATGCAAATAGTACAAAGATTCAAAGACCATGGAGGAAGCCGAAACACGTTATCATGCGATCCGGTCATGGTGGTTATCATCAGGAGCTGCAAGTGAAGAGGCACTTCACCACTTAGACCACTCGCTAGCATTTTGGCATTTTTGTTACAGGCAATGAGGCGGCTTCATACAAATGGTAAGTGTCTATGAAATTTGAATATCTATAGGTGTTGTACTCTTTGATAAATATGTTGTTTAAAAAAAATTGTATGCTTCTACGTATGTATTTGTTGGTTCATGTGGGGTGGATTGTGATAAGTAATAACCAACTAATTTATTCAATTATTCAAAATATCGAAGAAATGAAAGTGAGGGGTACCGAAAAGAGGGGATCCAGCTGATACCACCAAGACCTTAGTTGGATCCAACTAATGTTTTAGTGGTCTCTAACAGGACTCCTCTTTTTGGTAACCGGACTCCTCTTTTGTAAATTTTACCTACATCTCTGTATTCATGTTTAAAAATATTGTTTGGCATGACATATGGAATCTGATATAGTAATCCATATTTTTGTTTGCTTGGATTTGTAGGATTTGAGTTTGGAAGAGATGGCCGATATGCCTTCATGCAATTTGTCGGAAACAGTTCATAACAAATGGCTTCAAATGTCTGGAAACCAAGGCAATAATTTGTTTGATGCCACTTGCGATGATAGTATTCGAGCATGGATGCCAATGACAAACTACCGTGCGTATTTGAGAGGGCATACATGTGGATCTGGTCCATCAAAGGGGGAATTGAAGTTGAGAGCTGCAAGACGAAGTGGAGATCCAAAGAAAATAGCGGAAGCATTGAACACACTACCTGGAGCAAAAGATATTGGAACTCGAGTACCCCGTTTGGAAGGGGAGGAAGTTTTTGGAAGCACAAAGAGGAAGTTGGACATACCCATTGGTAATGCAAGAGATTCACATCGACCAGACAAAGTTAATTTCTCTCAACCAAGTGTTCGAACAAGGTCAAATGTAGCTACAGTGGAGTCGTTGGAGGGGAAGAAGAAAGAGGCCACAGGAAACACTTTTCAACATGTTACAATTGCATTTGAAAGTGACTGTGACACATCAAAGTGGCATATTGCAAGAATAAACCACAAATCTGGTGCAAAATGTCAAGCTCAACAGAAGGGGTCAAACATCAAGTGCATGGCGAAAATAGCAAAGGGACGTCTGGGAACCCCAGCTCCCACCTACCGCAGTAGAAAGGAAGATTATGGGAGTAAGCGAGAGGTGGTGGCGGACTTTTGGTTTTGTTGGGATGACATTGAACAATGTGTGAAGGGCTCAAAACGCAAATGGGTCATTGATTGGCTAGAGGTGCCGGAGGTTTGGTCTGTGTTGATTGGGACTAATTTGAGTAGGGATGAGACTTTGTTACTACAGCATGCAAGCTTCCCCCTCCAAAAACGACCTGCATTATCACCACGTCAACTTTTCAAGATATCAAAAGTATTCAAGAGCGTGATCTATGATCAGCCATCGCCATCCAATTCGACTCAATATCCAACAATTCAGAACAACAAAACTATACGCCGAATTGGAAATGCACCTACTACAGAACACAGGAACAAGTGGGAGAGCGCGGGAAATGTAAGAGGGCAAATCGTAGAAATGACCTTGCTTCCATTTCCAGGACTTGGTGCAATAGTGTCACTTGAGACAGGGACAGACCCCAACAGAAATATATATCAAATTACTGTGGGTATGTTCCCCACGTGCACGTGCCCAGACTTTACAAATATGGTTGTTTCTGCAATTGGAGGTCAACAGAAGTACGTGAATTGCAAGCACTTGTACTATTTGTTTAGATACTTCTGCAAGATGGACATCAATGACAATGTTTTCATTCATGCACCGAGTTATAGCTTCAATGAGTTGAAGTTACTTCTAGTTCGAGCAGGGATCATCACAGTTTTGGAATAGGCATACTTTGTACTTCATTTGTAATGTTTTCATTTACTTATTACGATCAAAACAATTTTGTGGCTATAGAAAGGACTTTGCTTAAGTGTTCACGAAGTTAACTTATATATGTCATAATTCATATGTTTTACAAAAAGAATGTATGAATGGTTGAGAGATATAAGTCGCGAGATATATAGTATCACAAAATTTCTAAAAGGATTTAGGATTTAGGGACTTCACTCCTTCAAAGTCCATATTGTTTCTTTTTTTATGACTTAATTATCCAAAGTGCCTATTTCAATCTTTAGTTTCCACTAAATGTTTAGAATTTTGTATACAAATTTCTTAATCTTGTGGAATGTTCATGTAAATTTGCAAGCTAGCTTCTTCTTGAGTTGAAGGCTACAAACTAGGAAGTTGAAATAAGGCAAAAGAGCTTCGAAAATCTAAAACCATTTTTCATGAAGTCAATGAATGAATGCACCACATGTTGTTGCATCTATCATGTTGAGATAGATGAACTCAAGATTGCAATATACTCTATGAGAAAATCTCCAAAAGTATGCAAATATGAATCATGTGAGTGTCTTCCCTCTTGTAACGTATTTTCTCACTTAATTGCATTTATTGTATTATAGTAAAGCATTGTATGTCTAAAAAGAAGATATTAGGAATGGCACAAGCTTAAATGCCTTTAGGGAGAATGTTGCATTTGTGTGGTTGATCATAAGATGAGGTTCTTTGAGTATGAGTTACAAGAATCAGAGTTTGATGTAATTGATTAGAAGATATTTTTGTTAAAATAGTCAATTTAGAATAAAGGAAAGTCTTGAGGGAAGTTGTTAAAAAAATTGACCCTCATTTCCAAATGAACAACTCCTTATGAGCTCATTGAATACTTTAAGCTAAAGTTACAATTTTTATACATCATAATTTTGTGGCTAGATGGCAAGACTAGCAGTTTAAAAATTGTTTGAGGTCCTTTCCATTAGATAAAATTATTTCTACTGTTGATTTTCAAAAGAATTATTTCTTTGAGATTCAAAACAAAGAACAAAAAATGCATTGATTTGTATAAAATTAGTATTTTTGTATATGTTTGCATGTGAAACAACCTTGATGCCAACCCTTATGATGAGAAAACTTGGTTGTTAATAGAGTATCATTTTTACATTTTGAAGCTAAGACAAACATGATGATACTGAAATGGTCCAATATTGTTTTAATTTTCTTTAGAATTATTTGATGATGCAAAACATAGTCTTCCAAAGGCACTTCGTGTGGAGTGATGGGTGTACAACACAATTCAAAAGTAATAAACCTTGGTATTTTGTTTCAAAATACCCCTCAATGACAAATGGTTATAAAATGTTATGGTCCTTTTCTTAGAAGTGCATATGTCAAAGGATTCAATGATGGGATTAAGGGATGTTGTGAAAAGGTTTGTCCGCAAAGAATAATTGAATGCACAAGGAGTGAACTCAAGTGTGCCATTGATGTGGTCAAGTATCTTAGGGAGAATCCTACATCACTAGAAGGCCACTAAAGCAGGTGTTTTGACATAGTTGTATTTGGAAAGTATTATAAAAAAATGGGATCAAAATCATTGTTTTATCCTATATGATATACCATGCTTCCAAGTGTGTTTATATGCATTTTAGAACATGTAAGTTGTAATATTTTTGATGAATCCAAAAGATTATTGAGCCAGTGGAAATTGTCCAATTTATAAGCTTCATGTAGAGGCAAAAGTTGGCATATGCCTTGTCTGTACCACTCTTGACCTAGATTAACAAATTTTAGAAAGTCACAATTCTAGTTTCTTTCCTTTTGTGATTCAATTTTTTTAAATTTATTTGGATTGTTTCTTGCATCTGTTATTACTGGTGTGTAAACATTACTACTACAAGCTTTTGAATCAACTTGAAGATATTGGTAAAGCTTTAACATTCCCAGGAGCCTATATAGTAAATCTAGTTCCACATATTGAATTGGCTTTTTGCTTTTGCTATAGTAATAGTACTAGCCAATAGTAAGCAACTTAGCCTTCTCTACATGATATATCTGAGTGTAGACTTTGTAAGTATTCAAGATTGGTTTGTATATACACTAGATCATACATGAAATATATTAGTTTTCAAATTTATCAAAAACATATTCAAAGCATCACAAAGTAGTTCCACAATAGATTGTTGTTTTTTATAAGCACTTTTCCTCATTAAAATTAAGCCATAGTTTCACATTCTATTGAGAAGTGGATTCACTTGAGATTGACTAAGATAAGCATTGCAATCGCAATGAAATCAAGTATACACATTATTTTATTTTATTTTTTCCAGTGAACCACCATTCATCTAGCTTGTGGTTCCGCAAGAGGTTTGGGACTATTTAATTTTTTTAATTTTTGGTTCAATATTTATCATTTGAATTAGTCCAAATGCATATGGTTTTTTTTCCAATGAACCACCATAAATTTGGCTTGCGGTATTGCAAGAGGTTTAGGACCTTTTTGTTTTGTTTTTTGGTCAAATATTTGTCATTCTAATTGGTTCAAATGTGTATGTATTTTTTTTCCAATGATCAAGTTAAGCATGTAGATTGGCAAGATATTCATGTTTTTTAAAAATGGCTTTGGGATGCTTGTGGTACTACAAGGGACTCTTGTTGATTTACATATTTTAGAACTTGGACTTCAAGCTATAGAACTTTATATTTGAAAAATTGGTTTTGTCATCTTGATTTGTTCACTTTGATCAAAGTAGGCAATGCATACTGGTGAGATATTTTCAATTTAAAAAATGGTCTTGGCGATGCTTGCGGTACTGATCACAAAGAGGTGCTATTGATTCCAATTAAATGGTTCTTCATTGGTTATGTGATAAGAGAAGGGCTGTTGCACAACTTCATTATGGTCAACAATCAAATGATGAAGAAGGAATCCCATGGAGAGGTGCCCGTGAAAAGACCCCTTTGTTTCTTGAAGCCTTCATGGAGAGTTTTTTAAAGCCTAGTGATGCGGTGCTTGATTGCAATGCACCTACAAGTTCTTTTATTTATTTCTTAAGTCTATTAGTATTATTGTGTTAACTTCCATCATATTCAATTTCATTTTTCACCTATGTCATTTCAATGCAAGAATCTACATGCCTAATTATTAGCTCCATCTGCACTAGGGGTGTCAAAGGTATGGTTACCATATTGTGGCGATGGACAATTGAATTTGACTGATTTTTCAAAAGGTTCTTGCCCCTCTCATTGTGTTTGATTGAGCCTACAACAAACTCAATTTAGAAACAAAGAAAGTACTAGGAATCATCAAGTAAAGAGGATGATGAGAGCCTTGCCAAGAAGGTGCTCAAAACCATGTAAAGGTCAACATAACCACTTTAATCTCTAAATTTAGCATGTTTCTCATTCGGATGTTTGAGTTTTGATTATCATCATTTCTATTTGTTATAGTTGTTTATCTTGTGTCTAATGTATCATGTGATTGTGCAAGTTGGTGAGGTTGTTGGATAGTCCTAGGACTCGATCACTACCTCTTTACGTTGAAATGATTGCCATAATTGTTGCAGTCATGTAGAAGAGGTTTTATTGTCAATTGCACCATTGAGAATAAGGTTTTGCCATGATATCTTGAAGTATATGGATGTGGAGGCCATAGAAGGTAGTTGTGAAAGTGAGAGTGACAAAGACTATAATGATGCATGCAGTGTTGTAGTTGTAGTAGATTCAAATTGAAGTCAAGTATAGGTACCTCGCGGATACTTTAGATCAATAATTATATAAAATATTTAAATAAAGGGCTTTGATGCTTGTGGATTATGTCTTCAATATATCAACTTTGGAGTTGATATTACCAACTTCATATTGCCCACAAGCAAAGCTTTTTTGTGTTTTGAATTCATTGGAGTTGGAATTGAAGTTTATTTATTAATACTAAGCAATCAATCACTTTCAATTGGATAAAGTTAGTCCATATTCTAGTAAATGCGCATCTTCAACACAACAAGAGTCTATTTGAGTTCTATCTTGTTTTAGCAAATGAATTGGGATTAGTACCTTCAAAAACAAGTTTCATAATGTTTGTTCATTTTATCTTAAACTAAAAATGTACTCAAGATAAAGTGGTTCACAATTGTTGGTGCCAAGCTACTCTCCTTTAAATTTTTGGGGCCTGGTCATTTGAATTTAATTGGGTCTTTTTGAGCCAAAGGAAGGCTCTTCGGAACCAAATGGAAGATCTTCAAAATTCAAAAAAGTCTCTTTTGCATTGAGGAGCCCTTTTTTGGTGCCAAAGACTCCCTTAATTTTTTTTGGTATATCATTATAGAGACTTTTGGCGCCATATAAAGGTCTTTGGGATCTTAGGAATCTTACTAGGTTGACAAGATAATTTCCTTCAATTATTTTAAGTTTGTCATTAGAAGGTCTTTGGATTCTCGGTAAGGGTTGGGTCTTTCAAAGCCAAAAAAGGCTATTCAGTTCCAAGGAGTCATTTTTTAGTGCCAAGGGACTCTCCCTTCATTTTTGGGGGGGTGTCATTTGAGAGACTCTTGACAAATCATTTCATTCAAACTATTTGTCAATTTCATTACAAACTTTTTTACTACATATTTAAACATTCATATATTGACCTCTATGAATGTTTTTTATTTTTGATATGTAAAAAAGACATTTTTGAATGACATAGAGACTAAAATTTTGGATTTCAAACATACTTTTTGGTCAAAAAAATTAGTTTTTTGATACAAAATTAATATAGAGTGTGCATCTTACATCAATGAAGGGCTTAGAGGGTTTCATTTTGAAAGAATGTGAACAAAATTGTAAATATATAGTAAAATAACATATCTTTAGATGTACTTTAGTTGAAGAAAAAAGTTAGGAGCACATTCTATAAACAAAATATTCATTTTCATATACTAGAGTCTAAAGGGTTGAAGTGTAATAAAATCTTATATTTTATATATTTTATAATATTATGGACTAATTTTTAAAAAACATTTTGATTCTATTACAATTTAGTAAATTAAAAAATTCAAATGTGCTTAAATTAATGCCCAAAACTATACTTTGCAAATAGCATACATCCAAATTTTTAGTCCCATCCAGCAATCATCCAAACCTATTTTCATCAAATGTAATGAACGATAGATGTATTTTATCCAAAAAAGTTAACTCCCAAAATATCCATTCAAATCCATTCCATGCATTTATAACCATCTTTACACGCATTTATAACTATATATTTTAATCCTAAACCATGGACATAGGCATCTTATGGTGAATGGTTTTCAATTTTTCACAAGCTTTTCTAGAACCATGGAACACTCACCACTCATCTGTGCTCATACTTTAGCAACCTTGATCCGTTTTCAATGTCAAAATCAAATTTTAAGAATTCAAGGCCAAAAATGCTAAATTACACTTCAAATGTATATGCTTGTATTTGGATACTATATACCATTGATAGAATCAAAAAATAACTAACATGACTTGCCAAAGGAGTCTTTTACACGTAAAGATCTTTGCATCCACTTGGTAGATCATGATTATTTTGAAGAACTTTTTGTGGAAGTTACATCCATAGATGTTGGAATTTTTTTGTCTATTCTGTAAGGACGTGATCATTTGTTGCTTCATCCTTTAAGTACAAGGGTCCCAATCAATTCATTTTGGTATGTTAGGAAAAAAAACTGGAAAAAAATAAGAAGATTCTATATTCCGATTTTTCCCTAGCTACAAAACTCTACAATACTCCCCTCCCTATCAAGGACTCTCATGGCGCTTAAGTTGGATTCCACAAGCTCACATTAGCACCAATTTGATATCTACATAGGCCTCTCAAATCAAACTCTTGTACTATCATCAACTCAAAGGAATCAGAGACCCCTTCCATGAGAAAAACATTTAAACTTATTTTTTACCTTGTATGGGTGGATGAAACTACAAAGCACGGCATGCTAACAAAATCTTCCCCATGGTACTTTTTTTTCCTCCTCGGCGATGACGCTCATACATCCCTTTGATTATATGAATATTTTGACTCTCAAGTGCACATATATTTAAACCTCTCTTTTTTCACCTTATATGAGTGGATGAAATTCCAAGGCATAGCATGCTAACAAAATCTTCTCCATGGTCCTTTTTTTCCCTTGACGATGACACCCGTACATACCTTTGAGCGTATAAATATTTTGACTCAAGTGCATATATATATTTAACCCTCTCTTTTTCACCTTGTATGAGTGGATGAAATTCCAAGGCACGGGATGCTAACAAAATCTTCCCCACGGTACTTTTTTTTTCCCTCGACAATGACGCCCGTACATACTTTAGAGCGTATGAATATTTTGACTCAAGTGCATATATATATTTAACCCTCTCTTTTTCACCTTGTATGAGTGGATGAAATTCTAAGGCAAGGTATGCTAACAAAATCTTTCCCCGCGGTACTTTTTTTTTCCCTCGACGATGACGCCCGTACATCCCTTTGAGAGCGTATGAATATTTTGACTCAAGTGCGTATATTTAAACCCTATTCTTTTTCACCTTTCATGAGTGGATGAGATTACAAGGCACGGCATGCTAGCAAAATCTTCCCAAACAATGGTACTTTTTTTTTCCCCTTCTCTCTCGACAATGACGCCCCTTTGATCGTATGAATATTTTGACTTGCATATGTTGCATGCTTCGTCCTTGCCCATGGATGTAGAGATCTTCAATCATTCCATTGAAGATCACGCCACTTTCTCTCGCTCCCTCCCTCCCCAAAAAAACCCCAAAAAGAAATGGAGGAAATCAAGTTTGTATGGTACAAGAGGGCCATTTTTGTTCGACAAACGGAATGGCATCGTTGGGGAGCGTGCGTGCAATGTGGTGCGGGTGGGAGTCCAGTCATCAGATGATAAGTTAGGCAGTACAGTGTACTGTCTACCCCCGAGAATCTCCACCCCCGATACCCCTTTCCGAGAATCCCACAGTCCCCACACTAATAACCATAGAAACACTATTTTTTAATTTTATTTAAGGAGGACCCAAATTAACAGTACTTACGATGATGATGCGGGAATCGTTGGGAATGGCAATGATTGTCGAATCCGCCCATCATTTCTGTTTCCACTCTGAAAAAGATGATGCGGCAAGGCCTGGCGGCATGTGATGCCTCAATTCTTGTGCACCCACAATTAAGAAATACTAATTCTATTAAAAAAAAGGGCTCTTGCGGCTGGCCAGGGCTACGGTAAATGGGGGGGCATATATCCAAAGTCCAATCATGCTGAAAATGGTTTTTGGAATGCTCCCTTCATCTAGAAATAAGTGCCCAATTGATTTATTCGTTTTATTTTTGGGTCTCTAGAAGTGAGCGGAGTTCAGTTCCATTGATTTATTAGCTTATTTTTGGTCTCTAGAAGCAGAGTTCAGTTCAGTAAAAACTCTCTCCAGAGTAAAGTAATATTGGTTGCTTGGTCTCAGCTTGGGTCGCATACAAACGTCATTACTGCAGTGACCCTCCCTAAAGTGATATAGTCAGCCTAGTTTTGGACCTATTACTGTAGAGAAGTTTTACTGTAGTGTAGTGCATATATTAGAGCATCTGCAATGCTCCCAGGTTCCAAGAATGGTAACGGTATAATAAAGAGTCAACTCCAAAAAACACTCCCTACTGCAATCGGCAAAGGACTCTCTGACTTCTGATTCCGGGGCCTGTCAATATTCTTCTCAAACCTAACAATTTGTCGAAATACGATGGGCCCGCGAGGTGGCTCACAATAGGAAAATTCTTTTTTGTTATACTTTTTATGGTATTGTTATATGTGCCAATAAATTAAACCTTCCCTTAATTGCATGAAGAGTCTTTTTTTAACCCCTAAATGTTTTCACTTATGTTTTCACCAAAAATGCTCCAAAAATGCTCCAAAAATGCCATTTCAAGTATAAGTCCCGAATTTTAGAAAGAAAAAAAACATTTTGGGACACACTAAACTATAGGATTTTATAGTATGCTGGTTTGAGAAGATGAGGGAAAATTTTCAAAAATCTCCGTTGTGTAGATTGCAAGATATTAGCATTTGAAGTGACAAAAATCATTTTTTTGGCCCTGCGAAAAATAGGACAGTTGCACTTTGCAAGGTCACATTTGTACAAAAAAATGTCCAAAATGGTGGTGCTTGTTTGGATTCATTCTTCAAGACAAGTTGGCTACATGTTTGAAAAAAATTCAAATCATTTGAAATTCTACAACATGTAGGAAAAAAATAGTAAGCAGAAAAAAGTAGATAATGATTTTCAATACTAAATTGTTGAGAATTTAGTTATGGAATTGAAAAATGCCAATTTTTATGGTTGTAATGTTATTATAAACAATCTACATCCTAGGATTTTATTTTTTTCCATAAATGTTAAAAATTGAGTTAAATAAAGAACTTCAAAGTTTATTTTAGAAAAGAGAATCCATAACTACCTACAAACTAAAACTCCTCATAACTTTCAAATCACCCTCTAAGACCAAGTTTAGACCAATTCTCATACTTGATTGCAACTTGTGATGGAATCTTATCTTACATTTTAAATAACTATATACCATGCACATATAGAGAGTGAGATTGGGTCCCTTGAATTTGGAGGTGGTATGAACTTGTATCTTGAAGGGTCAATGTAGAGGCTTGAATTGAGGATGCTTTGAGAAAAGAAAAGCATGCAAATAGCATGGTAAATTTCATAGGCAAATTAGACATGGTTATTAAATAATCTAATTTAAACTATACATAAACTTATCTTCCAAAACATGTATGCATGTTTTCTATAATTTTTCTACAATTTATTTATGTTGTTTTGTAGGGAGTCAAAAAAAAGATTCTAGATTTTATAATCGTGCATTTTTGGGACATTGAGTGAAGAAGCTCAATGGCTTCTCAAACTATTGAAAATAGATGTATCTAAAACTGACCATATGCTATCATAAATAGAAGCTCTACTTTCAAGGCAAGAATCTTTGGGGTTTGATTTTAAAACCAGATGCAATTAGGTCACTCAGATGTAGTTACCATAGAGAGCTTGGTATTGATCATTTTTTATATTGAAATTTTATTTGGTTATAAAGACAACAATTAGTGACTTTCTAATAATTACACTTCTAAGTCTAATATTTTTTCCAACGCTACTTTTTTATACAAGAGTTTCAAAACAACATGTCATGAAATTCACAATATTTTTACACCTAAGAGTTAAAAAAAAGCCAAAATGATTTGTAGAAAGTAGTGTTGAAAAGAGAGTTGGAAATAATATTGAAAAATAAGTCAAAACAAAAGTCATGAAAAATATTCTTCACTCTGAAATATCATTTCTAATTCTTAAAAGGTCCCGTAAGATATGAAACAACATGGATTAGAATTGCCTTCCTAATGCATTAGAAAGAAAATTTATTGAAAATGTTACGAGGAGGTACTACACCTCCAATAGGGGGATCAATGTTTAGAGGAATGCTTCATGGATTCCTTCACTTTGTATAAATTGCAAGATGAACATAAATTGTACATATATGTAGTAATTATCTACCCCTTACCTTAAACCCCAAAGTGTGTGGGTGCAAAGCCATGGCTCGCAAGCTATTTAGACCAATTGGTTAGAGTGGGATTACTTGGCCTAGCAATCCAAATTTTTATTTATTATATTTCATTCTCTTACACTTTGGGGAACTATGTGAGGATAAACAAATTTTTCTACACATTAGTGTCAAAGAACTTTTGAAAAAAGCGTAAAACAACATTCTTTGCCTTAATTAGTGTTTCAAGTGATAATTCAAAATGGTCACAGATATTGTTATCTTAGTTACTGGACTTTAGTTTTTTCATTTGCTTTATTTTGATGGTATTGATCTTCAAATGCAAATATTACAATTGAAAGTGAAATTTGATAGATTATGTATACCATTGATATAATATATTTGTTTAAAAACAAAACTAAAGGTTCAATTATAATTACAATTGTAGTTCATGTAGAATAGATTTATCCTATTTGAAGGTGAGATTTGACATTAGTAAACTCATTTTTGTTAATAAAGTGCCACATACCATCTTATTAAGGTGGCAATAACTTTTTGAAATTGACTTGAAAATTTAATTGTGGTATCTCTATGTTGAATTTTGATCTTCATATATACACTAACTTAATTCTGACTCTACTCTCTCACAATATTTTGAACTTTGACAATGTAGTCTCCAACAATTATATTTTAAACAAATTGGAGTTTTTCTTATTTGGTGTCTTATTCTCCAAAGGACAAAGTCTCTGACCATGTGAACGGCATCAATTCCTTTTGTTTTGTGTGCTCTAATTTGTGATTAAATATGTGTGGATAATTTTAAGTTTTATTTTCAAAGATGAAATCATATCTATTCTAAATTAGCTTCTATAAGTAAAAAATAAAATAGAGTTTTTGTAATAACATGAAATTTTTGTGAATTTTTGAAAAAATAGTGAAGAAAATTCATACCAAATATGTATGCTTTAAAACACTAAAACTTTCACTATAGGTATATAATATAGTTTGGAACATTATGGCACCAAAATTGTTTTTGATATCATTCTAAAAAATTAGGAAATCAATAGACCATGGTTATAGGCTTGAAGTTCAAGTGGCTACAAATAGTTTAATGTATGAACATTTTCAATCCTTCAAACTAGAGTAGAAAATAAGGTAGTATGCTCTGAAAGCGCCCCTCTCCTCCAAATTGCCCCTATTTTTAGCTGGAAAATAGAGATGAGGTGATCCTTAAATGGATCACTTTAGCAATTGAACGAATTGAAGAAAAATTGTTTTGCTATTGCAAGAGCCAATCATTGTCTTTGATATCCTCACATCTCTTTACAAGTTGCAAGTGGATGGATTTGGGGAGACCCATGGTCACAAATAGGTGAGTATGCTCCAAATCTTTGAAAATTTGTAAGTAATTAAAAAATGCTTAGAAAAATACAAAACCAACTGTGTTAGGTTCCACATCTATTTTTCTTTCTCTGAAAAATAATCTAAAAATATTTTTTGTCCACGAACACCTATGAAAAAGGTGGACCAACCCCTAAATGGTTGCTTTTAGAGCATACTACCTTAGACTTCATGAACTACATTTCATTAATAGGTCTCAAATTTCTTAAATGTCATTTTTGGGCAAAAATTTAAATCAAGAACAAGGTGGTACAAGTTGCCAAAATATGCTGAAAAAGCATCTATAGTAATTCCTTTCTAGCTTCTTTTGTAGTGAAGTCAATATTACCTCTACAAGATGATTTCCACCAATCTTTGGTGCAAAAACTTTCAAAGAATTCTACAAAAAAATTGGGTGACATGTCTCATTCTTCATCTTGTATTTCCCACTTGAAATCATCTAAGTGTGCATTTTATAGATTAAAGTGAAGCACACCATGTGTAGATTTTGTTTTGTGAACAATAAAAATATTCTTTTTCCATAATAGTAATGAATGTGCTCACTTGCCAAAATAGGAAAAAAAGAAAGAAAAATAATAATAAATAAATAACAACAAAACAAAATAGACAACTCTAATATATACCAGAGGCTCTAGACCTATCAAACTTGCTCTCTTTCCAAATAAGGCCTTTTCAAACTTTTTCACACATAATTATCCATTATCCTAGCTTCTTCCATTTTGTAGAGAAGTCAACAATACCTCTACGAGATGATTTCCACCAATCCCTGATGCAAAGACTTTCAAAGACCTCTAAAAAAGATTGCGTGAAAAATCTCATTCTTCATCTTGTATTGCCTACTTGAAATCATCCAAGTGGCCATTTAACGGTTAAAGTCAAGCACACCATGCTTGGAGCTTGTTTTGTGTACAATAAATTACTCTTTTCCTAGCTGTAATGAATTTGTTCATTTTCCAAAAAGGAAAGAAAAAAAAGAAGATAATAATCAATCAATCAAAACAAAACAAAACAAAAATAGACTCTAGATAAGAGACTCTGGACGTGTCGGACTTGCTCTCTTTCCGAATAAGCCCTTTTCAAACTTTCTTCCATAATTATAGTAATTATCCACAACACACTCAAAAGGGCCAACCTCGATACGTCGATGCAAGCCCCCCCCTCCTTTGTTTCAACACCAATAGATAATATTCAATCAACAGATCAAAACAAAACAAAATAGGCAATTGTACTATGAGCGACTCTCGACGTGTCAAACCTTCTCTCTTTCCAAATCAAGCCTTTTTTCAAACTTTTCTCCCGTGCAATAATTATCGGCACTATCCACTCATACAAGCCATCCAACCCCGATACGTCAATGCAAGGCCACCCCGTCTCCTTTGTTCCAACATCAATAAAGAAGAAGGATAAATGATATATTATTATTTTTTGAAACAAATGAAACGGAATTCCATAGCAAAAGAGGGTGATATTCAATCAACAAATAAAATCATTCTAAAAAAAGTAGGCAGTTAGGACGTGTTGGACTTGCTCTCTTTCTCTTTCTCTTTCTCTTTCGGAATCAGGCCTTTTTTCAAACTTTTTTCTCGCATGTAATAATTATTCACTATCCACACTATCCACTCGAAAGGGCCATCCAACCCCACATCGATGATATGTCGATGCAACCGCTCTCTCTCTCTCTCTCTCTCTGGTGGTCCAGCGTCAGTAAAGAAGAAGAAGGATAGGTTCGTACGTAAGGTTTTTATTTTTGCCCGGGACAATTCAATTAATCATCGGATAAGGGAAAATGAATGGATCCTCCCATCATCTCTCCCCCGTACGTACCGATTCAGCATGAATGCTATACACGCACAACCAATTAACTGCAAAAAGGCGAATGCGGTCACATGCAAAGGAAGCTTTGCTCTGCGTCCGGCATCAATCACTGGAGAGCTTCTGTTATCAAATGAATGAATGAATCGTACCAGAACTGGAATCGGGTGGGTAGTTGCCGTATCATGGAAGACTGACATTCGGACTTTGGAATTGAAGGAACCGAGGATTCTTATCAACTCGATTGGTTGTTGCCCGCGGTGGTTCAAACTTGAAATTGGGATTGCCACTTTTAGTAGTAGCTGCTCCAAGGTCCCTGACAAATCCTTCCATTCTCTGTCTGCCCTTGTGCGTGTAAAGGCATTTGGGTGTTATCGCCTTTTCGGGTGTTATACGTACCTTTGCGTGTTACTCCCTCCTTTTGGAAACAGAGTATCATTAGAGGAGTTTTCGGGGTCGGGGAGGGCTGCGTGTTCCCCTGGCTGCCAGCAGCGGGGGAACAGCAGCGGCAGCCGTTCCCTGGACTGGAGACTGCCACGTCACCCACCAAAAAAAAAAAAATGTTTTTTTTTGCATTTCAAACGTTAAAAAAAAAATTTTAATTAAAAAAAATAAATCTGACAGCACCTGTTCCCGCGATCTGCCAGCGGGACAGGGTCAGGGGAACAGGCCTGAAACGGCCCTCCCGAACCCCAAAACTCCTCTAATGCCATTCTCATTGGTGATTGCACCGAGAATGGATACACTGCTTCCAAATGGAGGTAGCATGCCTTTGTGTGCCCACCCTTTGTTTGGAAATAGTGTTAGTGGTGATTGAGCCGAGAATGGATACACTATTTCCAAATGGAGGTAGTATGCCTTTGCATGTCCAGCCCTTTGCTTGGAAATAGTGTTAGTGGTGATTGCGCCGAGAATGGATACACTATTTCCAAATGGAGGTAGTATGCCTTTGTGTATCCAACCCTTTGTTTGGAAATAGTGTATCCATTCTCAGCGGTAATTGCACTGAGAATGGATACACTATTTTCAAATGGAGGTAATATGCCTTTGCATGTTACTCCCTCCATTTGGAAATGGTGTATCCATTCTCAGTGGTGATTGCACTGAGAATATATACACTACTTCCAAATGGAGGTAGTATGCCTTTGCGTGTCCACCATAGAATGGGTTTCATTCAAGGTTCCTACATACAAAACTCAATATCTCTTTGTCAAACAACTAATTGTAGCTTGTAAGACAACAATTTTTTGAATTTGATTTAACCCCTATAGAAGTAATGAAGGAGCCTATTTTGGATTTTGGGAGAATTTGAGTAGACTTTGTTGACTTCATAATTTGGGATTTTGGATAAAAATTTAAGATGAATGCTAATTATCCTAATTTATGTGTGAAACTTTACTTAAGGTCATTTTCATAAATATTGCAAAAGTTTGAAGGATTTTTTCAATTTCAATGTCAAAACAGGTAGCTAAAAACATATTCTAAAAACGTATTAAACAATGTTATTGGATTGCAAAAATTGATACTTACTCAAAAAACATTCCGAATAATGAGGTGAAAGTAATAAGGAGATTTATTTTGTATGCAATGTAGATAGAAAAATGTAGAAAGTCGTTTTTTTGAAGTCAATTTTGAAAATTTCCAAATGAAAAATAAAATAGAAGGTACTTTCTATTTACTAGAACATTCTTATCATTGGAATGAACAACTCTCAATTTCTTATAAAAGTTATTAGTGGTTTAATTTTTTCTTCTATTTGATACCACCTTCCATTTTAATTTTGTTAAAGATGAATATGAAAGTTTTTATGGTTAAGTTTTTAAAAATATAATCTCAACCCATTTTCCAACATATTGACTACAAAACATAAGTTATAGGACATACATATTTTGTTCAAAAAATGTTGAAAGACAAAACTTCACCTTTGGGAAGGGCTAGAAAAGCCTACATTTTGAAGCTTAGGCTCATTGAAGGTTTGCAATTGGTGGAGATCTTCACTCTAAAATTTTGGATTGAATTACTTAGATAAATTTACTAAAGGATTGTACACTTAGATTCATTAAAAAAATTAATTATAGATGAAGATTTTAGCCTTACTTTGACATGTATGAGTATTTTGAAGTAGCTTTTAACCTCAAAACACCACATGACTTCAGGGGTTTAACTAAATGAACTAACAAAGCCTCGCAAATTTTATTTCTACTCCACATAAATTTTGGAAAATTCGAAATAGTCAGTGAATTGTTGCAATTGTAAGCTCCATGTGTCTAAATACTAATTATACAATATTGTAAGTTTTTCATTTATATTTTCTATTTATGATTTATATTTATATTTTATTGTTGGTAATATAAATTATATACTTGGTTCAAAGTTGGGCTAAAGAATCTCATGTTATTGTAATATAAATTATATCTATTAATATTATTTTCATTACAACTTAGAGATATCCTTTCAGTCCGACTAAAATTTTCACGTTGTGTCTTTCACTATTTCCTTTGACTTTCATAAGTAAGAATATGTAGAAAATCAATATAATTCTTGTCATAAGCCCATAATAGAGACAATATTCAACGACTTTAGAAGGGCCTTATAGGATTTGCACGTAGACCATCAATTATAGACTCAAGGACTTTCCACAAGTATTATTCTAACTTAAAAGTAATATAAATACAATGGTAAATATAAGACTATGAAAGTATTACGATATTATCTACAAACTAGTTTGTGATTAATACTTATTAGCTCTTATTATTGGTAGTGGTTATTGGTCGTCATAGACTCTACTTTTGAACAAAGGTAATAGGAGTATTCTCGTCCACCTATGCCCCTAACGTATAGCTAGTCAAACTACCTTCAACATACTATTTATTCACAATGGTCTTTGGACCAATTTTATTATTATTATTTAATAATGAATGGAATACATCCAACCATTCTAGATTGATGGAACTCATAGGTATTCCAATTTTTAAATCAATTCAAACATTGTGGATATAGGATAAGGGATTTGGAGGTTTAGATTTGGAAGTTGATTATGAGTTATCAAACTTTAAAATTTGGATGAAAATTAAAGTGAAATATTTTCTACTACATTGGTTACAACCTTACATATTCAAATGTAGATTCAATTTCAACACCTTCTAAAATGTTGAAGTCTTGAGGTTTGAATCTTGTAGGTTTCACCCTTAAAAAGAAAAAAGAACATTGCCAAAAGTCATTGAATAACTTTGGGGGTTAATTTTCAAACATTAAGCATTTATCTTTATTTTTTTAGGCATTTATTCTTCTTAGATGTCAAATTTTCTAACAAAACTTCTTATTGGATATTATAGTTCATACCAAAACTAAGCCAAAACTATAAAATTCCTTCCATCTAAATCAATGATTGTGTTTATTTCATTAATTTGATTAGTGGCATCCAAAAATTGATTTTGTAGTTGATTTTGATTTTTTTAAGATGACAAGTTGAAAATAAAATTAGATTTAAAAGATCAAATATATAGAAATTTGAAAATCATGATATTTGAATAAAATTATGGATTTATAGATAGTTAAAGTTTTATCGACTTTTGCTACCCTTCAAGTTTTAAACAAACCTACTTCACTTGATATTGGGCAATTTACATAATTCATGTGATTACAAAGTTAAGAAAAAATGAATATTCATGGTAATTTGAAATTTTCACAAACCATTTTCAAAATTCAATGAAAATTTAGTACAACATTCACTAAATATATTAGACATTCTAATATATTTAGTAATACATTTTAGACATGTGATTTCCTCTTTGAAAAATAAAACCAACAAAATTCACTCAAAATTAGAGAAGAAATGGAGGATACAAAGTGAGAGCCGGTTGCCATTGAGGCCCTATACCTCCAAATTCCGGCCATCCTAGAGTTTTTCATTGGGTGGACTGGAGCATTAGGGCATCTAGCCACCCCTCCAGCCTCCAAGTCTATGTAAAGAAGAAACATAGACCTAGAGGGACTAGAGGGGCGATCGGAGGCCCCTTTTTTTTTGAAGAAGACAAATGAAGTGTGCTACAATCCTCATTGCTTGAATGAATTGCACAAGCATGACAGGACAAAATTACCAGTTTCTAAAGTTACCATTACAGAAATTCAATATGTATTCAAGGTCCATGCTACATGTCCATGCTAGGCTACAAATTATATTCGTCGAGTGCCTCATAGAAACCTCCCACCTAGGGGTGAGTTCCAATTTGCCTTCCAAGTTCCCCCCTCCAATGGCTAGAGGTCCAAAGCCTCAATGGCAACCACCTTGCTCTCTGAGAGACTTTCAAGTTTGACTACACGGTCATAGGGTGAGTACCGATTGAGGAAGCTTGAACAGAACTCCTCCAATGGTCTGTACAGTATCAGGAATAGAGAGAAGAACAAATTCTCTACCCAAGTCAAGTCAATGCACCAGATCAATTGGAAAGCGATTCCAAAGTTACATTTACATCACCTTTTTCTACAGAAAAAAAAAAGTGATCTTTCTATCTTTAGAGTTTGAGCTTTCAGTCCTTCGTTCGGGGTTTCCCCAGCCCAGCAACTGAACCTGTCTGTTTGTTCCGGCCCCTTCCGCCCCATTTCCTCCGCAGCGCAGCGCAGTGCAGGCTCAGCCTTCCGGTCACTGCCTCGAAACAGTACAGTAAATAAGTTAAGTGTCGACGCCTCGTCACTACTACTTGCCTGCCTGCCGGAAGCTGCCGTCGCGGGTCCCGAAAAGCGGGTCCCGTTCATTTCCCGGCACGAAACGTGCACATCGATCTATCCCTCGGCCCCGCCGCCTGAGAAAGACTGCCTGGCTGCTGCCGGCTGTTACAGTTAAGTGCTCGACGATCGATGAAGGAGAGCGCCCGCATGATTCGTCCACCACCCGGCATCATCAGTCGCCCATTTCAGGACGGGCGGACGGACCGACGGAGGCTGCGAGACTAATAAGTTACCTACAGTAGTGACTGGCTGTTGTGTATGCGCGAGATCGAAGAGATGCACTTTCGGAGTCTTGGCGATGAACAGGAGTCAACAATCATGAATCAACTGCCTGTACAGTATGATAGTACTGTGCACAGTCAGTCAGTCAGTGCGGACTCACTCACTGAGATTGCAATCTCTCGGTAACTTAAATCACTGCAGACTCCCACGCACTCACTCCAGGGCAGGGAATGAGAATGAAGGACTGAGACGACGGACGTCCTTCCTCGGGGCGGAGTTCGCGCCCAGGATCTCCGGAACCCAACGAATTCGATTCGGGTCCTCGAACACAGTGCTTCTTTTAAAATTTTTTTTACCGGGGACATTTACTGTTACTCAAAAGGGGATACAGTGCCTAAAGGGACATACAATGCCTAGAGGACATATAGTGCGTAAAGCACATAGAGGAACAAAATTGTCTTATGTGACTCCTCCTCATCCAACCCCAATCTTTGAATTAAATGGTAAGTCCCTCCCAAATATCTAGCAAAGTGTAATATCTTTCTAGCATGGGGACGACCATTGCCTTGTTATAGAATGTTATGGAGTGCTACGATGAAAAAAAAATCTGGCTCCTATTCTAGACCGTCAATTTCGTATTTTAAAAATAAATAATCATCTCTGGTAAATATTTTGTTCCCATATTTTCCCCGAGGTAATAATTTGGAGCAAAACTCCAAATTTTGACTTGTAAGAGTGAGTCCCATAGGTATATATATCCATTGGAAAAAATATATATTTGGTGACAAATTCCTCTATTTTCAATGATGGATGAAACCACTCAATTGCTCAACAATGTCATTCTATTATGGATGAATGTGCAAATTTTCATCCTCATTTGAACGTTTCATCTGTGACAATGGATGTAAATAGATTCACCATAGAAATCACTTTTAGAGCCCCCCCCCCAAAATAATAATGAAAAATGCATTGCATCTTTTTTAATAATAATAATAATAATAATAATAATAAAAAATAAATAAATAAATAAATAAATAAAAATATATAATTTGTATTTTTGTATTTTTTTTTTGTATTTTAGTTACGGTGCTGGTGTGGCTAAGGTATTCTGTTTTTTTCCTTTTTCCGTGCTGGACTGATGACTGAGTGGGGACTGACTCACAGTGCCTGGATTCGGTGGAGGCAGGCGGGCATCTTGTATGTTAACGGTTGTACGTGGCCATCCTGATAAAAGGCACGACTGACGTGGGTGCCTCACGCCTGACGGAGCCACACGAGGGGTCCAGCTCGGATTTTCTGGAAAACGGAAGACTGACGGGGCCCACCACATGAATCGACAAAGAGCTTGTAAAAACTTTAATAAAATAAAATTACACGCGGTGCTTTTTTTTTTTATCTGTTTGGTTTGACCCCGCGACATAACATTGTTTTACCAATGAGGTTTTCTCGGAGTAAGTTTCTTTCGCATCCTTCAAAATGGGACCCCTAAAATCGTCTTATAGGGCTCATCCTTAGCCAACCCCAATCTTTGAATTAATTGATAAAGGTCAGCTTACATGCCCGCCCAGCGGGCAAGTTTAGCACTAATTCAAGCAAGAAGACAAAAACAGCTCCACCGATTGTCTTGCCGGGGTGGGCAAGCGGGAAAGGAAACGTTGGAGTTTCACCGATATTGGTGGACAATCTCATTGGTAGAGACTAGAGAATCTAATACGTGGGGATTTTTTTATTGTCTCCATCTCCCCCCACCAGGTCCACATGAAAGTGCAATGTCTATTTTTCCCTCTAGCACCCGATGTGAAAGTTCTCCAATGACTGATACATGCTAAGAGGCCCTAAGTCCCTCCCATGTATCTAGTAAAGCATAATTATACCTTTCCAACACGGGAGAGAACCATTGCCTGGTTATACAATGGTTTGTAGATGCTTACCTTGTAATGATTTAAGTGATAATACTAGGGTCATTATCCCTCTTGTTTGTATCGGTAGATTGAAGAGTGGTCACTTTGGACATCAGTGTCGAATAGTGCCACTAGCTTGGTGTCAATATGGGCTTTGGGCACCACATTGTGACACTATTTATTGGTGCCCAAAGACTCCTCCTTTTTACTATTGTAATGATGTTTTTTTAGTCTCTACAAAATGACATCTCCAAATAATGTTTCTTGAATGGTAAAGAGGATATGCGCTTTAGTCATACATTGGTGCAAGTCATCTCAACACAATTTCTAGTCCCTTCATCCTTCAAAAGTACATTATACTTCATCGTCCACTCTAAATTGGTTACGGACTATGGATAGTGTGGCTTTGATGAGAGGAGACAGATGAATTCATCGTGGCAATATTGTGTGTAAAATCTTAATGAATTTTTGTTTGGATATTTCAATTTGAACACAATGATTTACCTATTGCTTGTTAGAATAGGGTGACTATTGGTTCAAGAAATATTGACAACTAATGTGAAGGAGAATATATGATTTGAAAATCCTAGCTATACTTTTAGTTATCAAATAGGTTTAGTAGTCTATTTTAAGCTTTGTGTGGTAGCTAGGGCCTTGAATTTTTGAGTTAGCAATTTTAATGAACCATTTGATACCTAATTCATTGATGCTTCTAAATTAGTTGATTTCTAATTTGTAGATTACTAAGATCAAATCAACACTATAAAATTCAATTTGATGTTTTTAATTATGAAAATGTAATATTCCATTTTAGACATATATATATTTTCTACATGTGAAAATATCAAAATCTTGAAATGTGTGTTTGAATGTAGAAATCTAATGTAGTTTGACCAAGCTCGGACATAAAATGTTCTTCAAACTTTAACCCCTAAATGACGGACCCGTCACCAATGATTTCAAGCCTCACTGCCCGTCACTTAGTTTGTTTCCATTTTGCAACTAGATATGTATGAAAAAATTTATATTTATTTTTCAGAGATGAAATTACATGTCTTCATTACTTCACAAAAAAATTAGATTTTTTTGAGAATTTTTGAAGATAAAGTGAAGAAAAATCACATCAAATAGACAATTATTTCAACAAATCTGAAAATTTCACCATGTGTGTACATTACAATGACAAATATTGTAGTGTAAATCAATTTCCATGTCATTTTATAATTAGAATTCAATAGACATTGAAAATACATACAAAATTCAAATTGCAATCAAATATTTAATACTTGAAATTTTTCCAAAATTGAAATTGGAGTAGAAACTAGAGTAGATGACCTTCATTTTGTTAGTTGGGCTCACACTCGAAAAACATCATTTTTGTGGAGAAATTTCAGATTTAGAGCAAGGAGCAACTACTTCCCAAAATACACTAAAATAGCATATTTTGTGATCCGTTTATTTTTTAAAACTCCTCATTTTTGTGAAAACAAACATTGACTAGACTACAAACTCAATTGGATACTTTTTATAACTCAACATGAAAGGTCAACAAAGAAAACAGGGAACAAAGAGCTTTAAAATGGATGAAAAAACTCACTTGATTGCCATCCGAATGCCACAGAATGGTGTTCCAGGCGTTCTAGGGTTAAAGGACATTGAGGCCAAATTTTTTTTGCTGACGGATGCCTTGAAACAAAGAATGCACTTACCTATTGGTCCACTAATCCAAGCATTTTGGTGACTACCTTGGTCATGGGGCCAATGCATTCTTTCAGGGATAAGGGTTGAAAAATTGTTAGGGGGCTTTTTTTCACAATAACCCTTGGACGGGGAAATGGAGGCTAGGGTGTGAACTCACCCCCTCATTTCCCCGTCTTGGGGTTATTATGAAAAAAAGCCCCCTAATTTTTGCCGTGATTTTTCTAATTTCTACACCTCCCCCATCTAATTAGGGTCTATTGATTGCAAATCTGAATTCAGAATTTGCAAATTTTATCATATGATTGCAAATAAAAAATTCCACATTGTTTTCCCATGGGGTAAAAGGGGGCAATGAGGGGGTTAGTTCCCCTGGCCGGTCGGTTCCCCCTAGCTGGCGCCCTGAGTGGCCAGGGTGAACTAACCCCCTCGCTCGGCCCTGTGGGCAAATCTTGGAATTATTTATTTTCCGCATATTAATTTTTTTGCAAAATTTTAATTCATTTTTGCGATCAGAGACCCCAAATTAGTCTAGAGAGGTTAAGAATATACCCTAGAACGGCTCAAAATAGGGGGCTTTTTTTTTACATGCACCCCTGGTAAGGCCGAGCGAGGACTAAAATAAGTAGATTAAATTACAAAGACTGCTCTGGGATCTCAGTTAGAGAGAGCCGTAGTTCGTAGGGGTTAATAATAGGAAGCGTGGGCATCCGCGCCCAAGGAGGCGGAGCGGATGCTTTCCGCGGTGGTGAGTGACGACGGACCTTATCTGGCCCCCTCTCACATGCCTTAGCATGCCCCTGTGTGGCCCCTCCCCCGTCCGCCGCGTGGTTTCGCTCGCGGACTGGTGGCACGCGCAGCCCTCCATGAACTGAAGGCAAGCAAGCAAACGCTCCGTCTCTCTCTCTCTCTCTCGCTCTCTCACTCAGGGGATGACGACGCGTGACGGACGCTTCGAGTCGAGCCTCTCACTACTCACTCATTCCCTCCCTCCCTGCATGGACGGCGGGCCGGGAGTTCCCGTGATTCCGTCCTCGACTCCAGTTGGGTCTCATCATCCCCTACTTATAAGCTTATTTATTTATTGGGATCCTGCAGCAGTACCACGCAACCTGGTAGTCATCAGTAGTCAGTCAATACCGTTGCGTTGCGGCTTTCGAGCAAGCAAGCAAGCGCAGACAGGCAGGCAGGACGGACGGACGGACGGACGAACAGACGGAGACGGACTGCTCCCAGTCTCCCACATTCTTCACATGCTGACTTGGGGAGTGGGCGCCTGCAATGAGGTGAGTGCGCAAAGGGCTGCACGCCATTTTTTTCTCGAGGTGTGTGTGGGGAGGCCTCGATTTGTGGGGAGTGCTCGATTGGAGGGTGGGGAGGTCTCGAATTGGGCGTAGCGTGGCATTGCGGGATTTTGTGCCAATTTTCAACGTTGGTGTGTCGTGAGTATCCGACTGGTGGTTTGGGAGGTATATGTGGTGGTGTGACTGTGAGAATTGGGAGTTTTGGGTGTGAGAAGATTTTTGGTTTCTTGTCTCGGTAATCGAAGGCTTTGGTGATGGGTTTTTGGGGTGTGGTGGTGCGTAGGTTGGCGATAGCTTCTTCATTGCGAGAGAATTCGACTGACTGTTGACAATGAACCTGCGCCTTAGTGGATTGCACCGGCTCATGGTTTTCTTGCTCCTCTTGACGCTCCTGTCTGTTTCCAAGGTGCTGCACACCTGAATGCAAACATCGCGTCTGAGATTTGACGACTGTCGACGTTCTCTCTGTTTTCCCCTAATTGCCCCACGACGTCTCTCTCTTCACCTGGTGAGCGCTCTCCTCCTCCTTTACTTACAGGTAGCTTTCAATGTGGGTGGGTTGGGCTTCGTCTCGCGTAGCGCACCCAATTGTTGTTTCCGATGGTTAGTAATGCGGGTTGAGCAGCAGGTGTGTACCGAAATGGGGAATTGCCGCGAATCGCCGCAGGCGCAAGTCCTGGCGGGACTGCAGAGATCGTCGTTCCAGCAGAAAGAAATCCCCTGTAGCCTCTTGTACGACGACCGCGGCTCGAAGCTTTACGAGAGGATCACCGAATTGGTGGAATATTACCCGTTTCGCGTGGAGGAGTTTCGCCTCAAGGACTACTGCAACGAAATCGCCGAGGCCATCCCTGACGAAAGCGTGATCGTGGAGCTCGGGTGCGGCACTGCTCGCAAATCGAGCATCGTCTTAAGCGCCGTGCAAAAGCTTCGTGGAAGGTAGCACACTACTGCACAACCACCGTCACCCTCTCAGTTGTGCGTGCGCGCGAATTGGATTCGAATTAATTTCGGTTTTGTGCATGAATGATCCCCTCCCCAGGTGCAAGTTTGTGGGCATTGATGTGTCGGCCTCGTTTCTTGCCGAAGCCCGCGCGAATCTGGTGGAACAGGGGATTGCGCCCGAGTGCATTGACATGGTGGAAGGCGAGTATATGCAAGGGCTGAAGCAAGTGCGGGCGATGCACCCCACCGCGAACCTGTGCATCATGTGGCTCGGCAGCTCCGTGGGGAACTTCAACGACGCGGGCGCCATCCAATTCTTCCGCGACGTCTCCACCGCCGTCGGCACTCGGTGCCAAATCTTCCTCTGCGCTGGTACGCCACTCAACTTACTCTAAACCCAAGATTGGGAAACACGTGCTCCTCACCCTCTTGCATCCCGAATCCTGATTTCTGGATCCCATGGATCCCATTGCAGACATGTGGAAAGACACAAGGAAGCTCTACGCTGCGTACCATGATCGTCTCGGCGTGACGGAGCTTTTCATCAAGAACGGAATGCGCTGCGCACTCGCGTTGCTCAACCACGCCACGTCCGAAGCCGAAGAGGCGTCGTGGCTTTACGAAGTGGTGGTGAACAAAATCCTGCGGCGAGTGGAGATGTACCTCACTTTCACGGAGGAGCTTTCACTTCCCGCGCACAAGATTCACATCCGTCGCGGCGAGCGCGTTTTGGTGGAAATCTCCCGCAAATTCACCGCCGGGGACTTTAACCGCTTGGCGAACGAAGCGGGGTTCCACATCGACGTTGCGTGGCGAGACTCCACGTGGGGAATGCAGATGCTCATTCCGTTCCGAGACGCGTTCCTGCGATGCTGGGCCCAGACGGACGAATTCTTCCAATCCGTCCCAGATTGGTGTGAGAAGCCCATCGACGTCCGCCACCCGTTCAAATTCTACTACGGCCATATCCAAGCGTTCGCTAAGCTCAAGCTCCGTCCAGACGAGGCGTCCTCCCTGATGGACATCATGTTCTCGCGAGGCATCGACCCCAACATAGTTGATCCTACCAAGTGCCACTCGCATCCCGAAGTACCCCAGGAGTGGCCAACGCGTGAGGAAATCGAGACGTATGTACAGAAAACTAGAGGCAAGCTCCTCACCGCCTTGGCGAGCAACAAAATTCCCTCGAGGCTTATCATCCTCGCGATCGAGCACGAGTACATGCACTTGGAAACTCTAGCGTACATGCGCGCGCAGAATCGCAAGACCACTTTTGAGAAGAAGATGCGCAAAACCAATGCACCACATCACACCAACGGCGCTGCCACCAACGGCATTGCAAATGGTGCACACCCAACCTCCAATGGGACACATCAGACCGCAAATGGTGTATACCCAAGCTTCAATGGCGCCCATCAGACTTCTAACGGCGTCTCCAATGGAGTCCATCAGAGCACAAATGGTGCACACCTAAACTCCAACGGCGTCTCCAACGGCGTGCATCACAAGAGCTACCACCACACCAACGGCGCCCGAGTGCACAACATTGGCGATGACCACCCCGCATCATCAGCCATGGTGAAGATCGCTCCTGGGAAGGTCACCCTCGGCGGAGACTCCAAAGACGGCACTTTCATGTGGGACAACGAGTTCCCCAAGCTCGTCACCACAGTTCGCGAGCCTTTCAGCGTTTCCTGCAAGCCTGTCACAGTGTCTCAGTACCTCACCTTCATCAAATCCGGCGGCTACAAAAAACCCATGTACTGGAAGCCACTAGACTTCGCCTTCTTCCAGCGTGAGCATCTCACGACGCCCGCGACGTGGAGCGAGATCGACGGCGACTACTGGATCCACAATGAATCTACCACGAGCCACTGGAGCCGCGTCGCGAGTGAGCCCGTGTACACGAGCTTGTCCGAAGCAGAAGCGTATTGTGCGTGGTCACGCGGGCGCGTCATGACAGAAGCCGAGTACCACATGATTCTCACAAGTCCCGAAGAAAAAAATGTTGAGAACTTGAGATCTGGAGGATGGGAATGGACATCCACGCCGTTTGCGCCGTTCCCGGGTTTTGTCCCCATGAAGGAGTATTTGGAGTACTCGGCGGATTTCTTCGACGGCTCGCATTACGTGTTGAAAGGCGCCTCGCCCGTGACGCATCGATGCATGAGGAGGGATACGTTTCGCAATTTTTACCAGCGACAGTATCCGTACGTGTTTGCTAAGTTCCGGGTTTGCAAGAACGAGCGAAAGTGAGACAGACAGACAGACAGACAGAGACAGAAAGAGAGTGTGTGAAGGTGAGGAGAAGATTGTAGAAGTGTAAGAGGAAACGAAACAAGCCTCTTTCCGCGGACTCATTTTTGGGTGTGCATTGTTTTTTCGAGACGAAGCTGGCACTTCGGTTGCTGCTGGTGTTGTTTTGTTGCTTCCAATTCTTGTCATGTCGCCACTATTCCCATGAGGTTGTTCTAGTAGGGAAGAACGTAGCTTGGTTCATAGTTTCTCTTTAATTTTGTTTAGTGTCTATTTTCAACAATTATTGAAAAATAAGTGGATGTTGATCAAGTTGCCAACTCTAAGGGTGATGTGTGGTTGGTAGTAAATGTTCCTTACAATTCTTGAGGACGTTGCTAGTGTTGCCAATATTTCGACAGGAGCGGGACTACTCGAATGCTCGTGTTTGTTAACATAATTTGACGAAGCGCCGATATTGTGCAGTCTACGTCTGTAACAGAGTGGAGACGTTTGGGAAAAAGCTAATTTCTCGAAAATTTCACCCTTCCAATAGATATGATAAATTGGGATCCAAAATTTCGCATCCTTTAAATGTTGTGTCATGTTTTGTTCACGAAGGTCGTACTCAAACTTCCTCACATGTGGTTTTGGCCTTTGTTGATGAAAAGCCTCGTCACCTTCGGTCTAGAGCCAATAAATGGGATTGCACTAGAGTGCCAGTGCCAACTTCGACATTGCTCGTTTTGCCTGCGTTATACGAGAAAGAACCTTGGACAAACGTGGGGTGGTGAATCAAAGATTGGAGGGCAATTCAAACTCAGTCAATCGTGCAGAAAGTACATCAACATACTTCATATTGATGGTATCAGCTATCTGTACTAAAGTTTTCGGTATGGACGACCATATCAGCAAGACAGGAACTATACTTCATATTGATGGAATCAGCTATCTGTACTAAAGTTTTCGGTATGGACGACCATATCAGCAAGACAGGAACTATAGGAAAAGCCAATGTCGTCACACCAGAGGGGTATCGGAGACAGAGACAGTGCGATCGTTGATCTGCTTGAGAGGTGGTGAAAAGGGCAAATCACACCAAGCAAGGGCTTCCTCGTTGAGCTCAATACAACGATATACGACGCTTTGTAATGCGTCGATGGCGAGGCTCATGTCGGCCGACATCTCATTATCCTCCATCACGAGTCCCAAGCTCACCCCTCCCAGCAGTTCACGCAAAGGCAGCAACCACTGCAGGCGAGCCTTTGTCAAGGTCTCTTTTGATAACACTCCTGTGTAGTTCGTCTTCCCTGCTCGAAAAGAAATCAATGCACATTAAATGCACATTAATTTGAAGTTGGTCAGTTCCTGACTTCAGTAGAGGATGCGAAAACTGTTAGGGACCCGATCCTGTCTCCTCTACTGACCTCTGTTAGCAACAGCAACGCATCTATTCATACACTTGGTTGATCATCAATTAGTAAATTGGGTATAAGCATGACTTGGCTAAACGCCTCTGGCGTCTGATCTTTGAATGGAAAAGAGGTTGTATACTGTCTCTTCGATTGTGGTCTACAACCTCCCAGTTTGATTGCATAAAAAAATCTTACTTTGTGACTCGATATCAAGAGAGTTTGGCTGTAGTACCCAAAGTGGCCTATTCACAGCTCAATGAAAGCACATATTGTTGAAAAAGCTGGAAGTGACAAATAGAATCCTCTACCTTAATGTAGATTGGAAAACCATAGAAAAATTTCGGTAACACATTTGCGGGTTTGTAGACGAACCTGAGGATTCTCGGATGAGGATGAATCGGTAGAGATTGAGAGCACTTTGTACCTATAGCACGTGCCGTAGAAAAAGACTCAGTAACAGAGGCAAAAGAAGTGTGTTTGCAAGATTCAAAAAACGGTTTGTAAGTTACAAGAATACTTAAGCCACTAAAATCACACTGCATTGTCTGTTAATAGCAACATTCTTAGTTGCTTCATCTCACAGGATAAAGCATCCACAATCTGAAAAGTTCCGATGACTGAACTTACAGAATCAATTTGGGCTGGTAAATCAGGGGGAGCCCCCGTTCCTGGTCTCAATATATTTCCGACTACTTCAAGAATATCATTACTGAGGAAAGGAGATGCCACATGTTCAATTTGTTGTCCGTCCCTTATAGGATGTACATCAGTACTTGGTTGACCTTGCTGATGAGGTCTTGAAGGCCAAGCTCTGTCAACCTCATCTCTTATACAGATCAAGTGAAGTGATACCTGCAACAGGATTCTCGTTCAGAAACGTGGCGCACCACAAATTTAACATCCTCGAAGACGAGATTCATTTTACGTGAGGGAAACTGATGAACAGAAATTACACTTTGAAATCCAAATTAGAAAAGCGAATTCGAGAAACTTGGGTGATATTTACCATCGACGGGAAAATGCAATTGTTGATGAGCATTTGCAGACATTGCAACCTGGAAGCGGGTGGAATTACTTCTTGAATGACCTGGTATTAATTTGCACGTAGCTTGAATAAAAAGAGTAGAACCCACGTAGAACCATTTACAGGCAGGATGGCGTCAATCACAAGAATATGCCTCTCGCAAGATATATTGTCACCTAATTGCTCGCAAGATTTGGGTAATATATCCTTCGAGCCACTATTCACATGTATCATAACGCATGAAATACAAAGACAAGCCATAAAAGTAAGGAGGTTCACTTTTCTTAACGCAGCATAACTTTGGCGCCTGATCTCCACGCTGGGTGCATACACAACCACGTTTTGAAGTCTCTGGAATCCAGGTACACAGATTCGAGGATTAGAATGACTCATGCACGGAAACTAAACTTGACAGAGTGAACAAACACATGTCCAAACCTCTGTAGATTTTGACTGCCATGATTGTTCTGCATCAGCAACCAAATCACATTAATCTACGACTCAGTACCTCATCTTGAGACCTTGTAGCTTCGAGATTGCAAGAGAAGATTTCAAGAGATATCAAAAGAAACAAACATTCAAGGAACAACGTGACCATGTTGATAAGAAATGGACAGAGTGAACCTGAAGAGCAGGCAAAATTTGTAAGGTCAGAGCTAGGCAACCGTCCTCCTCTTCAACATCAGAAGAAAATTGCAAGGAAGACGCCAACTTAAGAATTGTTTCAAAAAGAGTCAATCCAAATGCAGGCACTGACGATATGGGCCTTGATGAACGACCCGTTAGCAGTAATGATGCAACCGACAAAGCAGACACGATCCCTTTCCTCCCAGTTGTCTGGAGCCCTTCTCTAATAGAGTTGAGGGTGACTTTGGCAGCTTCTGCACCTTGGTTATTAGATAGAGTCCAGTAGGCTGTTCTGACCACAGAAAGGCAAAGCCAGGATCAGCAGTAAGAAAATAGCTTCAAAAGCAAGAGGAACGAGACAAGAAAATCTTGAAACGTTTCTCAAAGAGATAAAGTTCAACAGTGCAGCCCAAGCCCACCTTATATAATTATTCTGCTTGAGAAAGTTCAATGTCCACTTAAAATGACCGTGAGTACAAGATGTCGAAGCTCTTAATAAGTTTAAATCATGATTGTAGCTGTTGATCAAAGCATATTCCGTAAGCTGAACTCATATTATTTGATAATATTGGAATATTACCCCATTCGTCAAAGTTGGGCACACCTAATGGGGTGTATGTCAACAGAAGCAGATTAAAATGTATTTATTAATTTGCTTAAAAAGAAAACACTCAGGATAGAAAATAGAAGCTACAAACATAACGGTGAATATTCTAGGACAGTTAACCTGCAAGCGCGACTCCTTTTGTGGCTTCTATTTTTCTCTGTTCATTTTCAGCCGTCTCGTCAGTACTTCCTGTAACAACCAGAAAGAGATCACAAATTCAGTATAGCAAAGTATGAACGACATCAATTTTCCTATAGCAAGATTAACATAGACATGGCAACCTATCGCTTAACTACAATGCCTAAAGGGGAACCTGAGAAGAGAATACTCGAGGAAGAGACCGCTTATTAAATCTAGCTGAAAAAAGTAAAGACTAAGTGTTGGCCCCCACACTTTCGGCATACATGATATTCGCAATCTCCAGGCACCGCATCTTCTTGCTAAATTTTTTCTTGTGTTTCATAGACAGTTTTCTATCCTCAATCAATTGTCTAATTACAGCCACAAAGAAAACAAACATAATCACAACCAATATCGGTCCGGTGTGTCACAAAGAGGAAGTTCTTACCATCGGATGTCGTCTCAGCAAGAACTTCAATCTGATCTTTTGTAAGCAATAGACATATGGAAAGATTGCAGAACGGTAGCAGCGTAACAAGCTCCATCACAGAAGCTGGAACTTCCCATTCTGGCCGAGCAATCTTTTCCCCAGTGATGCCCTGCAATCACGTCACAACCAAAGATAAAGACTGATTTCAGCAACGACAGACATTCTCCCAGTCTTCTTCAATTAAAAGCACATAATCGGATCAATGACAAGATTTTGGTGTAAACTGAGGGCTAACAATTGCCAGCTTTCAAAAGTGAGAGAAACGAGTACCCACAAGTATCTGAAGTGCAAACATTCCAAGTCTTCGCTGAAAATCTTCACGATGTTCGTCAACCTGCAGCTCCCCCACACCTTGAGCATAAGTAGACAGACAATATTGGCAACATTGACGATCTTAAATTATAAGGTAGTGAACCCTTTCTCATAGAAGACCTTCTGCTGTATATAAGTGGATTTAGAATCTAGAGAGTGGATTTAGAATCTAGTGACTACTAGATTTGGATTTTGACTATCCAAAGTCTACCCACGGTTTTACTCACCCCATGACCAAAACTTTGGGAATTCATAACTTACTCATAAAATGTCCAAATAATATCAATACATGTTTGGAGCTTTGGAAGAGCTTTGGAGCTCTCAAAAATGAGGACGACAAGAACTATATTAGAATGTCTCTCATTCTAGTAAGAGAAACCACTTAAAACAGCTGAAAGCCATGCTCATACTTTAAAGGGTGCACAGTAGGAGAAAGGCAACAATAAGGCACGTCTCAGAACGAGAAACTTACATCCACAGCATCGCATGTTTCTCTGACAACCTGCGCAAGCTGCACAATGTTCTTCATGATTGCGGCATTAACTAGTTCGAGAGGTACCATGTTCTGTCCATCCATCCCCTGAACGGTCTCAATGAATGTCTCTTCTTCGTCCTCCTCGTCGTCTCCTTCATCTTGCGCGGTCAAACGAACTAAAGCAAGGAGCCCTAGACTGGCCTCCTGGAAAAATCGAGCCTGCCGCCTCTGAAGGCGTGAGAACACTGCACAAAAGTCGGAATACAATTCAAGTATGTAACTCAAAAAATTCATTGTCAGCATGTCCACTCTTTGACACATATGTACATCTAGCATTGAGTCTCAAAAGATGCCTTGTGAGCATGTAGCCACTCTTGAACTCATTGCCTTACTGTTCTATTGATATGTGTTTCTACAATGGAGCCTCACAACTCGATTAGTAAAGCAGTTCTAATGCAATCTGCACACCTATTTTATAGCATTGTCAAAACTTTGATAAAAAAATCAACCACGAAGGTGGGTCAAGTCTTTCGACATGTGGGAGTGAACTCACCCAAAGAGAGTCCGTGTACGAGAGGAATACAGCAGATCAAAGTCTGAGGAGCTGTGTACATATTCAAGGCCTGCAGCACAATATCCGACCATACGAGTCCTTGCTCAGTCACTTTGATTCATTGCACAACGAGGTCACACCATGACCAAAGGCTTCACGGTTTTCAAAAAAAACAGATTCAAAACCCTAATTATCTCGAAGCAAGCAGTACTGCGCGAGAATTCGAGTGAGGTTATTAGTAGGAATACCTCCATGAAAGCTGTGAACATTTCACGAGGGCTGCAATTCTCCGCCAAAGTCCCGACGATGCTCAGACAGTGATCCTGACACGCCTGAGACAGGCTCACGAACTTCACCATCACCATCGGAAGCTCCAACCCTATTTTCTCACATAGCACCTGCACGCCAGGTCCGGCCAACGCATGAGTACCCAAGAATTTTAGTAGCAGCTAATCTCATTATTGTCTCAAATTTGTAGATTGCAAAGCACCATGAGCAATCGATAAATTACCAAACCAGAAGAAGAGGAGGGATCCAACAACTCCCCAGCCTGCTGAAGCGCTTGCTCGCATTCAGACAGCCATTTCGCTGGCGATACTTGCTTGAGCTCCCGATCATGAAGTGGACTTTCAAGCAGATCCAAAAACAATCGATTGGAAGCTTCCATTGCCTCAAACCCCTCATCCTGAAAACTCCATAGAAAATTTGATTAACTGAGCTCAACTCAATTTCCATCATCGCCAGATCACCGAAGAAGCGCAAGACATGGAGGAGACGATTGAAGAAGAATGGGTACCTGGCAGCAGCGATCAGCAGCCTGGCGCAATCGCTCCGACAGAGACATTGCCGCCATCACTCGTCCGAACTAACAACACCAATGAACCCAAAACCTCAAAGCGACATGATCAAACTATTAACACAAGAGGAATGTCCAAAAGAACGCCTGCCTTGGGAAATTGGGAAAAAACAAGATCGAGTTCGACTGATTCAACGGCTTTCGGTAGACTTCGCTGACCATGCTGGTTCTTGCTTCGGTGCCAAGCAAAATGCAGGCTCATGGAATCAATCGATTCCCAAAGAAAGGGCCAGGCTGCAGTCAGTCAGTCAGTCGGCCAGTGCAAGGAAGAAAGACGACGACTACCGCAATATGAGCAACGACAGAATATTCCACCCTCAAACCTCCAACGTCGTTGCTGCAGCCTTGGGGTTAAACCCTAAACCCTGATTGTACCCGAGAATCAGCATCTTTTGTGAAGTGTCTCCAAGAAGCTCTTGGCTATGGATGGTAAGGTAGAACTGCCCAATTCCGTCAGTCTTTCAATTCCGTGGTCTACAACTTTATCCCAATTCCGTCATAAAAACATGTAAATCCACTTTAGATTTTGACAACAATAATTTATTAATGCTATTAAAAGATAACGTGTCAATTAATGATTGGTGAATCTTCAAGTGCTATTAGGTACATTGGAAAGCGGTATTGAGTTGTAAGAGGACGTTTATGAATCCAGTCTAGTGGCGGTTGTGCAGTTTCACTTCAGAAATTCACAGAAATTACAGTTTTTATCAAAAAATTATAATTCCACTTGGGTTTGACTCCTGAAACAAGAACACACCTCTGAAAAATATATGTCTTTCCTAAAGTTGGCCCCAATATAGTCAGATTGCAAATCAGGGTGGTAATGGGTAGTTCTACCTTACTATTCGTACTCTCTTCTCTATAAATTGAGGTTTTGGTCCCATCCTTAACGTACAACTTTGAGGATAACTCTATAATTGTTGATTTCAGTTTTCAACAACAAATTAATTATATTTTTCAACACTAGATTAGTTTACATTGTTGGGCTTCTAATGAAGGTAATGATGTAGATATTTGTTGGTTGAGTATGCATCATGCAACGGTTCTCTAAAGAAGAAGATGTGTGTTCTAAACATGGTACTAACTTATCGTATTCATTTTTGGCTTGAAGTAGAGGCACATGTGTATTGCTTTCTTTGCTAATGCAATAAGTAGTTATTAAGTTTTAAGGGGTCAAATCTGTTTGTGGGGTCATTTAACCCCTAAGTGTCTAGAATCATCTTCGAAATTGACAATTTCGGAAAAATCATCATAAAGTACTATTTGAAAGAATATTTTGGAATTGAGATGCAAATAGAAGCTGTAGAGTTTTAGTTTTAGATCCTATCCATACCGTTAGATTCACCAATGCTATCACTAATATTCTTCTATAAATTTTGAAAGGAAAAATTCTAAATTCCTTCAAAATTCAATTACAATCAAAATATTATCATTTTTGAGGTAAATTTTGTTGGAAAGGATTTGAAACAAGGTTCTCTTGACATGGAATTTTTTGGGATTTTTTTTGTTCTTTGAGTCTATGACCTCATTTTTGCAATTCCAAGTTTGAACTAGAGTCAACACAAGTCAACCACTTCACATACTTCCACATTTGTAATTTTAGAAAAATGTGTGCTCTAGTAACACCAAATCTAACCCTTGGATAGGACCACAACTTCATAAAGTATCTCTAAAAGGTAGGATGACTTTCTAGTAACACCAAATCTAACCCTTGGATAGGACCACAACTTCATAAAGTATCTCTAAAAGGTAGGATGACTTTCTAGTAACACCAAATCTAACCCTTGGATAGGACCACAACTTCATAAAGTATCTCTAAAAGGTAGGATGACTTTCATCCAAGCTGTAATGAGAAAGAAGGCTAATTTTGAATTTGTACATCGTCCAAAAATTGGACATTGGAGTGCTCCAGGGTTCGGGGATGCTAGCATGTGAGCCTAAGAGCGTGAGCTTGTGAGCCTATGAGCCTGTGAGCCTCCAATTTTTTTCTTCTATTTAGAAATTATAAATCCGTTGGGGACCTATGACCATAGAATTAGATGAAAGGATCTATAGTCCGACTAAACAACAAATGAATATGCTACTAATGATTTTGAACGAAAACATTGAACCATGGGCCTTTATATAAATTTAAAGGATGAAAATGGTCCACCTATTTTCTTTTCTTTTCTTAAATATGCTTTAAATTTTTTAGAAATATCTTGAATATGAAAAATATAAAATGAACATAGTAGATATATATTATACACCAAATAAATGTATTAACCCTTAATATTCGAAATGACCATTTTGCTAATTGATGCCCCTTTTTTTTAACTATCTTTATTTAAATTTTATTTATTTATTAAATAAAAAACATTTATAATAAATAGAAGACATGATTAATTCAATGGTAGTAGTTTAATCGAATTCTAAGTTAAATTTCATTTTCTAGAATTTCATAAAGTTCAACGGTGGAGTGTGATTTAAGACTCATATTTTATTGTTCAATTTGGGCATAGGATGAAGTTTTAGGCATTGAATGAAATTGTTGTCACATCATACAGAGGTAAATTCAATTTGAGAAACAAGACAATAGAAATCAAATATCAAATCATGAAAATAAAACGATTAATGGCTGGAGGTAGTAAGGTGAAAAATTTCAGCATGCAATATATAGATTTTACTATAGGTGAAAGATAAGATTAGTGAAAAATAATTATTTTGAAGTCTGCAAAAAACCAAATAAAATGAAGAGAATAAATTGTCGAATTCAGCAAGAATTAATTGAACAAATTGTTGTAAAAGAATAATTTTCTTAATACAAGTCGAAATATTCAAAAGACCATGTACAATAAAATAAATTCTTGATGAAAATGTAAAGGAAATTTCACAATGATACTTGGTGTGGATGGAGGGTAAAGAGGTGTTTTTATACTGAAATCCATTGTTCCTTATGAACCTTCAAGGGATATGGGATAATTTGAAGATTGAACTCCTACTAATCTTAAAGATTATTATATCCCACATGTGTTGCTTCACTTCCTACCATCCAATTTGTATAAAGATCTTATCTTCCTCAATTTTACAAACATTCAAATAAGTGACACTTGAGGTTTTGAGATGAACGTTTTGGATTTTATTCAATATAATGTTGAATTTCCAAAATATTCAACATGAAAGTGCCAACTTTGTCCTTCACGTATGGTAGTATGTAGAAAAAAAATTGTGGTCTTGAAATCCCCTGCCGTTAACGGCGGGGGTAACAAGGTCCATACAAGGAGTGAAGTTGGATCCTCTCAAAGCGTAGCCGTTAACGGCGGGGGTAAGCAAGGTTCATAAAAAAACAAAGTTGCATCTCCAAACCCCCCGCCGTTAACGGCGGGGGGTAGCAAGGTTCATAAAAAAAACAAAGTTGCATCTCCAAACCCCCCGCCGTTAACGGCGGGGAGTAGCAAGGTTCATAAAAAAAACAAAGTTGCATCTCCAAACCCCTCTGCCGTTAATGGCGGGGGGTAACAAGGTGCATAAATAAAATAAAATTGCATCTCCAAACCCCCCGCTGTTAACGGCGGGGGGTAACAAGGGTCATAAAAAAAAATAAAGTTGCATCTCCAAAACCCCCGCCATTAATGGCGAGGGATAGCAAGGTCCATAAAAAACCCAAAGTTGAAACCTCTAAAAGCACAGCTATTAACGACAGGGGGTAGTAAGGTTCATCAAAGAAGCAAAGTTGGATCCTCTAAAAGCATAGCCGTTAACGGTGGGGGGTAGCAAGGTCCATTGAAGAAGCAAAGTTGAATCCTCTAAAAGCGCAACCGTTAACGGTGGGGGTAGTAAGGTCCACCAAAGAAGCGAAGTAGGATCCTCTAAAAGCATAGCCGTTAACGGTGGGGGGTAGCAAGGTCCATTGAAGAAGCAAAGTTGAATCCTCTAAAAGCGCAACCGTTAACGGTGGGGGTAGCAAGGTTCATCGAAGAAGCGAAGTTGGATCCTCTAAAAGCGCAGCCGTTAACGGCGGAGGGTAGCAAAGATTACATGAACTACAATGTTTGACTAAATCCTAACATTTGTTGCCCTAAATTGCAACCTTGAAAATTGTAGCCATCAATGACTTGGGATAGCAAGGCACCTTATAATCTTTGAAATCTAAACATTTCAAGCTAAATTTGAAGATGCTATTGTAGTTTTGAGGTTATAAATGACTCAATATGCATCCGTTTTTTATATGCTATATAGTGTTGGAATTGTGCTTCCAAAGTGCATGAAATGATATAAAGTTTCAAAAAAATTCTTTAACAAAAAATTACACATACATTCAAAGTTAATATCAATAGGGGTAATTATTTGCTTACTATCTTGTTTGAACTTCTACAAGGAGGTGCTATTATTATATTTTTGTTTGGTACAAACCCTAACCAGAAGGTTTATAATATCACACTTTGCAATTTTCCATGAACTTGTACTTGTTTGCATTATAGAAATATAAATGAGGCCTCTATTGGAAAACGTGACATGTACATAAACTACAAACACGTTTATTATATCTTTCATTATTTGTGTAAATTTGATTATAAGATAGACACATTCATCTACGCTCCTACCTTCAGCTTGGATGAAGTTAAGCAAGTAATTGTTGCTGCCAGAATCATCAAGACGTACGAGTATTCAAGTTAGTTGGTAGATAATAGCATGATATGAAGTAGATACATAGTATCAATATATTATCTTCAAAATCTCTAAATTCAAGTAAGAAAGTATTATTTTCATATTCCAATATGTATTCTTTGTTGCAATGAAAGAATATTTTATTATGTATACAATGCTCTACATCCTACGATATTTTCACTTGCATTTGTTTTCCTCTTATCTTTAGAATTCACTATAAATTATATGTATTCTCACTTGATCAATTTACCCTCAAACAACCTCTTAGAATGTAATATAAATTTCAAAACATGCAATAGCACCAACTTCCCAAGCTCTTAGATATAAAATCCACGGGCGTAGGTCCCATGGTAATAGGTCATTTTTTTTTTCTAGACATAGTAATTTTGGTGAAAAAAAATCAGTCTTTTAACTTTTTAA
Source organism: Rhytidiadelphus loreus (assembly GCA_947034895.1). Classification (NCBI taxonomy): domain Eukaryota; kingdom Viridiplantae; phylum Streptophyta; class Bryopsida; order Hypnales; family Hylocomiaceae; genus Rhytidiadelphus; species Rhytidiadelphus loreus. Next base: position 44,646,075 of record OX344761.1, on the reverse strand, counting down.
CCAAAAATATTTACAAATTACATCATATTTTACATTTCTAGGCTCTAGGCTCACACAATCCCTGCTCACCGCTCTTAGGCTCACGCTCACACGCTCACATGCTAGCGTCGTTGCTCCAAGGTTAACTCTAGTGTTTTTTTGTAAACAATAATCACAATCCACAAGCTACTATATTATTTTAACTATTAACCTCCAAAGTGGCCTTCTTTGAGCACTTAGAGGCTAATCTCAAACCTACTATTAACCTTAGAAGGACATTGAGGACGTTTTGTGTCTTTTGGATGGTCAACCAAGCTTTGTGCATATTGAAGAAATTGATGATTTTCATCTGATTTTGTGTGCAATTTTATGTGCAGTGACCAAAGGGTCCACACATGCCTTACATTGCTCCAATGCACGATGTTCATATACACGTGCTAGGAACTAAACAGCAATGAATTAACTTCTGAGAGAGATTTTCAGCAAGCTTTCAAAACTACAGTGCCATAAGTAATGCAAATATGCAGCTATGATGCACTTGCCACAAAACAGAATTGTTCTGATTTGAATCATGGTCAAATGTGTTTGGGACGATGATGTCAGTGAAATATGCTTCACCCACTTGACATTAAACAATTCTAAGGGTGAAAATGTGACCAATATACAACATATGACATAATCTACAATTGCTTCAATCACAGAGCAATGAACACTCTTCTTTACGGAAGTCCAGCAACTCCCTTCTGTTTTAGAATGGCTAACATGGTGGATGCTACAGATTCCATGCCCTGCTTCTTGTCAGGCTTGACCTCTCCTTGGCATTCATACTTCTCCTTGCCTGTGTCGACGGTCAAGGAGAATCGAAATCTGCACATGGCATCACACTTCACCTCAGAATATTTTCCAAGAGCCATTCACAGTCAAAAAACTGTGTGACATTCTGAGACTCTCAAAATCAGATTTGTGAAAACGCGGATCGTCAAGAAAACTTAAACAACTACACCGTTTATTGAATTTAGGCAAGATCCACAAACTATTATATTCATTTTTCTACTTGGATACAATATGTATGGAAAGATTATACTTGTTCTTTTCCAAGTAGTCATTACAAAAATTACAAAAAATGTATTCTTTTAGAAAAATAGCAAAGCAAGAAACTAGCAGTTGATACTAACCTTGGGACATGAGAGGGGTCCTCTTCGTTCATCAATTTGAATACTGGATTGGACCACTTGTTCTTCATGCGAATTTCATTCAAGATCTGCCTACAATTGATCGCTGCTTTGCTACTGGACTTTGTTCCTTGAGCTGCAGGAATACTGGATAGCTTTGATTTATTGGCAGGGACTGGTTTTCTAGCTGATTGAAGAGATGGTAAGAGCGCCTTACCCGGCAGTAGTACGTCCACAGTGCCCTTAATGGACTTTGTGTCTGTGCTCCTGCCTTGAACAAAACTTTCTGCAAGCATTTCATGGCACAGTGTCAATGTCAATCCAGTGGGAAAAAGGTAAAAGCATAAATAGGGAACATTTGTTTTCATCCTATGACAACTTGGGCAATAAACTACAACGGACTAAGTTAGGGATCTGATCCCGTCTCATATACTGATCACAGTTACTCATCTCTTCCAATTCGCTTGCTTCGCCCTCAATTAGCAAGTTGGGTGTAAGCAAGACTTGGTTAAATGTCTATGGACACTCATTGAATGGAAATGGGGTATTTTCGTCTTTCGATATTTTTAGAAAAACACACATACGTAATAACTCGTGAATTTTAGTCAATATGTTGGAAAAACAAAACTTATAACTTTTGCAATATTCATCGGGGAATGACATGAGCAAAGTTTCGCATGTAGATTATGATGATTAGCATCCATCCCAAAGATTTCATGCAAAGATTCAAATTATGAATTCAATATAGCCTCCCCGAATTCTAATAAATTCAAAGAGGTTAAAATGGTTCAAATAGTGAAACTCGAAACAGTACCTGATGGTAACGCTCCGGTCCATGGACAAAAATTCAACAAATCGATTGCCTCATCTGTGAGCTTGCCTCTCTTGGAATGCATTTCTGCTCACACAATTTGCAACAATTTTCAGATCAATTGCAATGTGTAGGTTAACTCGTATCTCTCAACCCTAATGCCTAACTTGCCAAAAGAGTCCACTTCTATATCTAAAATGAATCATTTAAAGAACTTCAGGGAAGGGAGAAAAATATATCAATAGAGAGAAGAAATCATGCCCTATGCTATCAAACAGTAAAAAAAATGTTGGAACTTTGGAAGTTAATATAATTGGATATGAGCTTCCAAAGTGGACTTCCTATTTTTAGTTCAGGTACCAAGGAGGTAATGTTGCACCATAACGTAACTTCCCTGCATTACTGTTTACACTCTTTTGCATGCCCAAGATAGAATCATTCAAGGTGAATTATATATATACTACGACCAAAGTGAGAAGAAGACGGACAAAACTTTTGTTCACGGTTTTTGAAGAGCCGACATTTTGCCTCACCTGTTGAATCGATTCCTGGGGTTTGCACTACCATATCTTGCGACCAGAAAAACTTCGCCGATTTGGTTGACCCGTTGTCATAACCAACTTCAGAATTGGCCTTCCTCTTCAAGTCTCCGCTAAAGTCTTTGGCCCTCACCACATTCGCAGGTAATGGCAAATCCTTAGTCTTCTGAACAACTTTGCCTTGCACAATTTTTGTTGCAGGGACGGATATCTTCACAAAATTATCACCTTCACGTTTCAGTGTAACCTTGACAGCTTCAATTTGCTGCGTAACCTTGACAGAATCACGTTGCTGTGTAACCCTGACACCTTCCTTGGCGTATTCTTGTACATTTCCATTCACAGGTCTGATATGTATTTTCGGGTGAAATTCATCTCCATTTTTTGTGCACGATTCCAAGAGTAAAGTGGGCTTGATCTTGGAGGGGCAAAGAATTTGCTTTGCATGATCGGTTCTTCTGATCACCCCAACCTTTGATACTTTCACAACCTTAACTTGCTTATCTTGTGGAACCTCATCAGACTGTTCGACTTTGGTACAAGGGATTGGAGACCTAGGTTCAGCCTTCTTGTTTGGAAGTACATGCACAAGATTTGCACTTGGTGGCTTCACCAGTGCTTCACTGGACACAAGTTTCTGTCCCAGGTTGATCATCTCCATTCCCAGCACCTCTCCGCATTTTTGAATCTGTAACAGAAAAACAGTTGAAGCCTGAATTCAGCATTATAATAGTTCTGTCCTATTAAATCCGGGTAATGGTCTGACATGGGATATTTCAAAGGAATGAAGTCTATGTGAGAAGAAAACCTGCTGAGTGTGTTCATAGTTTCAACATGCAAGTACGGACTTCCAAATAAAATTCATCAAAAAACACAGATTCTCAGAGTAGATCTTAGTATCTTCTGTAAGGAAAGAAAACTAAAGTTACAATGGCAGTGTTCTAGTCTCAAAATTGATTTAACATGGTCAGACCTGATTTTCAACACCAGATTCGTCGTCCTTGGTACGAAGTTCTGACTTCCTCTCGGGGAGTTCTTGCAATTCCTTTGCAATTGGTGGGTTGGTCAATGCTTCACTGGTCTCAAGCTTCGGTTCAAACTTGATGATGGGTTTTCCAAACTTCTCTTTGAATCCGTGTGTCTGCAATAGAAAAAACACCGCACTAAATCAGCTCATTTCTGAAAACCAAATGAAATCTAGTTAATTCCAAAGTGCAAAAACATAGTCGGTCTCACAAGTTATGAGATTTAACCAATAGAGGACCAAGGAGCCCACTTAAGGAATACTTCATAATTTGGAATTTTTGCATGAAATCTTTAGGATGAATGATAATCATCCTAAATTGCATGTGAAGCTTTGTTTCATGTCATTTCAAAAAATATTTCAAAAGTTATAAGTTTTTTTAAATTTCAATGTCAAACTAGGCAGCTAAAAATATACTCTGTATTCTAAAAAAATATTAAAAAAAAATATTAAAAAGTTTTATTTTATTTTTTTAGATTGATACCTACACAAAAATATTTGAATCATTCAATTCCAAATAATGAGATGAAATTTATGAAGAGTGTTATTTTGAGGGCAATGAAGGTAGAAAAAACATATAAAGTCATTTTATTTACTCAATTATGAAAATTTCCAAATAAAACCAAAAGCATAGGATATCCGTTGCTTATTAGAACATTTTCACCATTGCAATCTACAATTCTCAATTTCTTGTTAGAATTATAATTAATGATTTAGACTTTCTTTCATTGAGTACCACCTTCCACTTTATAATTTTTTTAATGATGAATATGAAAGTTTTTTTGGTTAAATTTTTTTCCACCAACATATTTACTAAAATGCACAACATGTGGAATATAAGTTTTTTTTTTCTAAAAATGTTGATAGAAAACTTCACCTATGAGAAGGGTTAGGAAAAAAATACTTTTTGAAGTTTAGGCACAGTGAACTTGCAATGGTGGAGATTTTCCCTCTAAAATTTTGGGAGGATGTACTTGAACAGGTTAACTAAAGGATCCTAGGGTTGGATTTGTTAAAAAATTAATATAGCTGAAAGTTTTGGTCTTGCTTTGGGTGCAAGTATTTGAAGCAGTTTTGGGCATCAAAACAAGCAGTCCTGTAGAATCTGACAGTGGATTATCTACATTGAAGGATGTCCTGTCGAACCTCATTACTCAAGATACGAGGCTTACCTTCAGCTTTGCTAAGACCTTCGCAGCCGCTTCTTTTTTAGCTGTCTTTTTTTTAGGCCGGGAAGATGTTCCACCAATGACTAAATCCTCGGTGATTTGAACCTATCAGTGAGAACATTGCAAGAGTGATCAAAAAATTAAATAAAACTGAACAAAAGGAAGTCCCTAGAGAGAATATCAGTACACTCGGATTAAAAAGATGTGCCATACCTCATATCTAATTGTAGAGACTCGTCCATCCTTCGAATTCTGATCGTAGCATTTGAGATTATATGCTGCACCCGAGCAAAGCTCCTCAAGTTCGGTCACAGGATGCATGTCGAGAGTAGTTGGAGTGACAATAGGCTCAAGCAGGGGCTTCATGACTGCCCACACTTTGTCCAGGTCAAAGCAAGTGTCAAGTGCAATAGCTCCTGCAATGCTTTCTACCAAGTCACCAAGAACCTGCGAAGGAGAATCGTTACTTTGAGAGCTCCAGTGTACATGAGCGTAATTCATTCCTTGTTAGTGAGTAAGCTAGGGGAAGGATACCCTAAATGTATGTTCGATACTCTAAATATATTTCAGACAGGTCAACAAGTCATTAGTGCATGACTGTCGTTTTTACGTAAGGTAGAGGATGCTATATCCGTTCACACTTGGTCCGCCTTCAAGTAGCAAGTTGAGAGTAAGCACGACTTGTCTAAATGTCTATTGCCACTCATCTTTGAACGCAAATTGGGTGTCTACTATCACTAATAGTGGTCCACAACCTAATATTTTAGATGAGTGCATAAGAAATCATCATCCGCAGTGATAAGAATTTTTTCCCAACAGATTAGGGTCTTGTACCCAAGATCTGTCCAAAGGTATATAGCAATCTAGTAACGAAAACACACTTCTACATATTGGCAAAAATTCTTAAAGTGACGCAAATAGTATCCTCTACCTTACGACACGAAAAGTACAAGAGTCTGAAATGCAACCATGAATTAGAGCTGGAGAATTGAAAGATAGTCATTGAAGAAATGACCGTCATCTCTTCAATAAGCACAAGCCAAGGTGCAAACAAAATGGACTATAGAACATACCTTTGGAGCTTCAAGTCCATGCAAGCCAAATGAACTACGTCTCTGATCATCACCAGCTGCTTCAACAGACTTCGCGAATTCCTCAATCTGATGCAGAAGTTTACCAGAGCCATGTCGCAAATAACAATGGAATTTGTACTTCACAGCCACTCGAGCAAAACGCTCGTTGTTGACAGATGCTGATCGCAAGCTTGTCAAGAGTCCCGGGGTCGATGTCGGATGCGATGTGAATAGGTGTCGTGTCAGGAGAAAGTCCAGCACGGCATCCCCAAGGAACTCAAGTCTCTGTGAGCATGCAACAGTTTAAATTATTTTACACTGATGGATTCTCCCCCAAATGGACTTTCTCAAATTCAAATGAAAACCACCTCTCATGAAAAAACCTTTATCAACGAAAAAACTACTGCAGTGGACCTCGAATGTCAAAACCACACTGTATATTCTATGTGGTGTATGATACACTATTTTGTAGGTATAATGCTGATTCGGACAACGTTGCATTAGTGTGTCCCTGGATGAATAAGATTGGAACACAATTTAACGAAAGTCACGTGTTGTTTGACCCACTTTTCACAAAAAGTTTTTCTATCCTCGCTTTTGATGGTGACCCCGATTACACTATTTAACAAAAATAAATTCATGTACTGCGTGGCACGCTATTTGGTGGTACATTAATCTTGGAGGACACGAAGTAGAATGGACTAGTGTAGTCATTGTGTACCTGGTAGCAACGAACTCGATCCCCACCCATGTTGGAAGGATGTGTCATTGCCTCTAATGGAAGATATTTGTTTTTAAAAGTGTACCCAATCCTCTTCTCCAAGGCTTTCACATCCAATCCATAATCATAGCTCAAGTCCACCGGTGACTCCTTACTTGCATCTTTCATCAGAGAAGGATCGTAATACACGTCTATGCCGGCCCAAATCATAAACTTCAAGGCACCTTCACAGTTTCTTCCAAATTCAAGGTGAGCACCTATTAAAGCTTCCATCACATCCGCTACGGTCTTGGAGCAGAGATAACGGTGGCCTTTGTCGCACGTCAGTCCAATTCGCGGCTTAATTGTATCTGTCCGAATTTTCTCCGCAAGAGTCTCGTTTCCAAAGACACCTATAACCTTAGAACTGGTGGACTTGAACGCATTGAACATCTGCTTTTCCTTGCAACGACAAGCAACCTCTCTCGAGACCAACATGCCAGGAGCAGCCCAACGGCTAGGGTCAAATGGACAGTCCCTAATGTACCCCTGCAACAACAACACCCACACTATTTTAATTAATTGCATGCCTGTAATTGACCTCATCACAAAGCTACTGATATACAAATGAGTGCCTTTCTGCATACAATATAAAGGCACCTACTGTGGTTTGGCCGCTTGACCTTCTGGTCACGTTAATCCTATGGTGCTCTAGCTACCTTGCTTAACTAAATTACTATGGAATAACTTTCTTACAGAACTCCTACATCGATAAGCACCATAGCATATACCACTTCATGGAAGTCAACATTAAATCCACCGTGAAAAATATCGAAGAGAGGGCAGCGTTTTATTCTTAGTTATGGCAAGAATAAAGACATAAATAAATCGAATATTATAAACCAGGCTGTGCAACTCAGAGAAAAAACAAAGGAAACACGTTTGGAAGAGTAAAAATAACGTACAGGTAGTCCTCTCTTGACAGCCAACTGATGTAACGCTCGGTTGCAGATTCTGTGCATACGCTTTGTGGAGAGAACCCCTTCGTTGGCTGTCTTCAGCTCAAGAAACAGTTTTCGGCTCACAGCGTACTTCAAGAACGAATCCCCAAACAACTCAAGGGCTTCCATGTTGAAGTTTTCATTACAACGCGTTGTTGTAAGGGCCATAAGTACCTGAAATCCACGAAAAGTAGTGTAAGATAGCCTCTACAATGCTCACTTCTTGTACAAACTAGACTAATTCATCTCACAATCCTACTCGTAAAAATGATTGAAATTGTAGCATTAATATCTTCTACTGTGCATGGAACGGAGCATTATGAAGAATAAATTCAGTGCAACTCAAATTCTATGCGAGTGTCGTATCACGATAAACAACCATTTTATGGAATTCCATTTAAAGAATAGATTAGCACGAGGACTTCATACCAAAACGATAATAACAGTAAGATTCTGAGAGAGACTAAAATGTTGACATCAGGAAATCATATAAGCACTCACTGCATGTAAACAGCTATCCAGTGAAAAAAAGAGAAGCCATACCTCCATGACGGGAATTCTGGGAGCCTGGATGGACCGCTGCAGTTGACAGGCAAGCACAGCTGCCTTAACACGATGCATGACAGATGGCACCCAATAAGCAGAGCGTATTACAGCTGCCGAGAATCCCAAAACCACACATAACTCTGGTGGCATTTCCACTGATGCAGATTGTGTTCCAGGCGCCTTAAGAACCTCCATTCCTCCTGTGCCTTGTTTAGCAGGATTCTTCACTTTGAGAATCTTTCCAGTACCTTTCTCACTTTTTCCAACACATGTAGGAAGCAAGTTGTGCGCACGGTGGTTCTGCTTGAGCTGAAGCAGGGCCTGACCAGGATACTGCAGTGTGAGCCCATATCTGTACAGTTAACAAAACTCATGTGAAAACGCTTACGCTGAATACTGACGACGGAAGAACAAATAAACAAGATGAAAAACAAATTAGCAACACTTCAAACTTGAATACATATTTTTCTTACTTCATCTTGAAAAAATCGGCATAAGACTTGAGATTTTCTTCACCAGGAAACGGAAACGGACTTTGAGCTGTCGTGTCGTGCAGTACAGAAAGAACGGGGTATATCATCATGGTGTGAAGAGTCAGCACTGCTACATCTGCAAGCTGTGAATTGGGGACTTGATAGTTTCCTGCCAAGGTCAAGGAACTCTCTCGGGGTTGCTCTTGTCGATGGGTGAAGAATTGGGTGAACGTTTTGAAAAATGAATACTTCTTACGTGGTGGGTAAATCTCTAAGTCCTGGTTCTCCTGTTGCGCTAAGTTCTTCATAGCACTAGATGTACTGTGAATGCTTTTCCAATCAATTGGCATGGCAGTGCCGAAGTTGCTGGTTATAGCTGGTAGGATAAGGTACGCGTTATTTGGATTCCACAAATCCGTCCTATCTATAAACAAAGAGGAAACGTCAGATCCTCTTTTGCGTTTCCTGCAAACTTGAGCTGACTTCGACATCTTGCTGAACATCCCGTTGAACAATACAGTTTGAAATATCTTTGCATCGCTTAACTGTGCACCACGTAACCCCATGTTAATATAATAGAGAAACAAATTTTTCCTGTAGAAAGAGAATGAATGCATACAGCATTTCAGCCTAAAAGACCAAGGATCCATGCTTCTAAAATGACCAACTTGGTGAACCAAAAATGCTTTTGTCAAAACCTCTAGAAAGCAAACTAGTTTGGACTGAACTAACTAGAATCTAACGAAGTGACCAGAATTTGATCAAAGGGTTTATATTGAATTCAGACAAAGGAGGTTATGCGGTAGCAATCTCAGGTTATCTAGATTTTCTTCGAATGGAAGCCCCGTAAACGGCGGCCGCCAACTAACTAATGGTGGATAATCATGTTTTTTAGAGCTAATAAATACAACTCCATAAATCAGCAAAATGATGGTTGCGTTAGTAAGACATCTCTGGGAAAAGCGTTTCGTGCAGAGTGCTTGAATGAGCGTACAAGTAACATCTATCCGCCCACGTTTACTAATAAAATAGATTATATCACCTCCGTCACCTTAATGAGCTTTTTTAACATAAGAACTTTCAAACGAATAATGGAAAAATCCCATGAAATAAGAGTTCAACCTACATCCCTACGGATAAATCATCATAGAGACTCGCAAAAAAAAATGACATATTTCTAAATAAGAGTTCTACTTGGGGCGGGCGGGGAATGATTGATCATATATTGAACTTATAATTCGGAAGGGGTTAATTCTTACTACCGGAATCAGTGAAGATCATTCCATGTGTTGGTCAAAAACAAATATAAGATTGAACAAAGCATGAGGCACAATTCCTATAACTAGACATTTGAAGTGTAGCTGTGTGGGACCTGTAACACATACCTGATCAGCCGAAACAGTAGTAGTTCCCCATGGTGAAAGTTTGACTGTGACTTTTCTTCCCCGAGTTAAGCATAAATCAGTCTCTAACTTTGCCACGTCGTCTTCAAGAGCACTTCCAGTAAGCAACACGAAATTTGCATATGCCTCGTCGTCCTTAGGATGAACGTCAAATGACATGCAATAGGCATACAAAAGTGCATCACTGCTTCTGATGTGCCAATGGCCAGTGAAGACCTCGGCTTCTTCAGAAGGATAGAGTTCCTTTTGCATAGTAGTGCCTTCACACAGCAGATGCAAAAAGAATCAGTATTTGACAAGAAAAGGAGATCAACAAAGCAAAAAATTAGCTTTAGAGTAGTCATATGAAATGGTCCTTACCAACACCAGATGCATTCTTCGACTTCGTGAACTTCTCCTCCTCCTCATCCAATTCAAAGTCTAATGAAGGTACCAGATTGTCATTGAGCGCCCCTATTTTGTGCAACTGTTTACACGCTTCCAATGCAGTGAGTTGCTTTGCAAGGTGAGGGGTGCTTTGTGGCTCCCCTTCTACTTCATGTATTGGAGACGCTGGAGGTAGCCTGAGATTGCATTTGTGCTGCGATCCTACCTCCTGAAACACATACTCTGGCTTTGGCATGTAAAATCTGATAACATCCGGAGCCAAATGAATTCTTAGAAATGGTTACAATCATGGGGTAAAAGAAAATGCTTCCAAGAGACGCAATCGATATCATCTACCTTACTAACATAGACCAAAAGAAGATCATTGCAAGCCAGAGAACGAGAAATGGTAGGGAATACTAGAAATGATCATCATCTTACTTGTCAGATGGCAACTTCCCACAAAATCGAAGTATGAGGTTAACACTTGAATCAGGAGTCACAGAGGCCCCAGTGGAAGGCACACGATAAGTCTCAGGGGATGCATGCACAATCAAGCTGCTGTTAGCAGGCATGTGCTCTCGGGAAATGACTTCCTCTCTCATTACCGGTTCACTCCGTATAATTTTGGAAAATTGCTCCTTCTGTGCGACATTACCCCTGCATAAAAAAAAAGCATTCATCATATATAAAGCTGCACAATTTCGGACGGCCAAGGTCATAATGCAAAAAAATAAAAACAAAACAAAAGCATCACAATTTCTGTGCTACTACTCACCTTTCCAAGAACACAATGTAAGTAGATCCTTGTTGACGGGCTCGTCCACGAGATTGTATGTTACTACGAAGAGTTTTGGGAAGGCTAAATCTTATTACTTCACTACAGGTTTGAACGTCAAGGCCTTCTTCTGCGATGTCCGTGGCGACCAACAAATTGACCTGAGCAAGTCCAGAATATATTCAGTCGCACATAAGGATTGATGATTTAGAATGGCCAATTTGACTGATCATACCGTGAAAAACATAATCGACATGGGGTCAAATTCTACACCACCATAATAATGAAGAAAACTACATGTGTTTTACATAAAATAAACAAAAATTTATATGTTTTGAGTAATTAATATGAAAACTTTGTATAAACTTTGTATTAAGTCTCCATATTAATTACTCAGAACTGCTAAAAAGGTCCAATTTGGGCCGCTAGGTCCTTTAGGAGATAAAAAGCAATTTGAACAGAATGGCATAATCAAGAGATGGGCAGACTTTGAGCGAGGGTAGACTTAATTGATTCCTTCACACATTACAGGAGTAAAGCAAAACTTCCAACCTCTCCTTGATTGAAAGCAGCCACGGTACTTTGTTGTTGGCCCCGAGTAGTATCGACACCAGCATTGGCTCCGCAAATCGCCTGTGCGAGGAGAAACTCGGATAGACATTGCACTTGGTTCACTAAGCTTGCGATCACTACAGCAGCCATTCGCCTCTCCACAAATATTATGCACTTTACAGCCTTTGTCGTCAATCTGTCGACACACAATGATTCCAGATCAGCAGAATTCAAGTACATAGCACAAATTCATGTACACTACAAAAAATCACACGGATGCAAGACGACCACATTAGCTAGAGAACGAAAAAATTACGGACTCAACACGTTTCCATTGCAAAGAAAAAAAAAGAGAGATCCTCGCTGGGTATATAAATATCACATTTAAATTCCATCAGAATTAAGGTTCATCAAGTCATGCAACTTGCAATACAAACTAATGTCTTACCTTTTCTGGAAAAGAATCGCTACTAACTGATAGACCTTAGGAGTCAAGTACCCTTTGCTTACAGCGTCTTGCAGTTCTTGTGCTGTGCGACCAGTAGCCCAGCCTGAGAATCACGCAACTTGTTGTAAGTCTCAACAAGAGAGAGGGCCCAATGAAAAATGTATACCACATACAATCCGACCGCTCTTTTTGATCTATCGAATTGAAACATACTAAAACAATAGTAAGTAAATACTCGAATGACACAAGAGGCTCAATCTACCATCAATTTTCTTTAGTAGGTGCAATTAGTCACTAATAGGGTCAAACAGGATAGATATCAAGTCAAAAAAAGTGAAAATTTGAGCCAATTACTCTTTCCGAATACTTGCTATACTAGAAACTTTTAAAGCTTACGCGAACCGAGTTTTTTTTAAATTGATAAAAAATTAGTGACGTATTTTGAATAGAAACGGCATTTCAGCATGCAATGGTAGCCATGCGAAGGCTCCCGAGAATTAAACGATCACCACAGCATCTATCTTGTTGGAGTCAAGCAAATTCTTCAACGTTTTGCAACTTCACGATCAATGGCACACGTTTCAAGAGATCATCAATAAGACTTGAGACAAACCTTCAGGTACAGCTGATTGCAGTAATTGCAAAGATTCTTTCAGAAACAGATCCTTGTTCCGTTTGAAGGCTGATGTGGCATCTCCAAAACCCTCGACATCATTGACTCCATTATCAACTTTGAACGAATGTTCTGCAGCCTGCAGAGCATAGTAACGAATCCAAAATCAAATCAAATTCATAACTTGCACTATTGAATCGTACTTCGTGATTCAGTTGAAGCTCAGTAAATGAATCCAAGACCTAAATATCCTCCTGAGATGCTTACGGATCACCATTTCACATACTAAAGGTTTGATGATGTTTAAAAAGACGTTCACCTATTCTATTAGAATTGCTAACAATGGAAATAATGAAGTGGTGGAATCATCACCGACCTTGTATGCACACCACAAACCAAGCTCCTCCAGGCAGAATTGAAGATCCCGATGCAACTTGTGGATCTTGTCCTTCAGCTTCTCAATCAGCTCGGCTTGATCTTTGAATCCCACTTTCAAGTTGGTGAGAGCATCCATGTTGGCTCTCTCATACTAGAAGAAAGTCCAGATGTAAGTCAAGCATGGAATACATTGAAAAAACCCTAAATTGAGTCATGCAGAAATTCATTTGAACGCAAGTCATTCAGGTGAACAAGCACCAGAACCTTGGTAAAACTTTAAATATTCAACAGATACTAAGTGAAAAAAGCATTGAAGATAATGCTACTCAAAAGTGGGGTGAGTACGTACTTTATTCAAAAGACCCTCAATCCTTTCTTTGAACGGTGCAATAACTTCGAGATTTGGGGCATCATAGTGCTCCTCAACGGTGCTTGCTGTGGGTGCAACAAACTCAACCTCCTCTCTATCTTTCAAAGTGAAGACCTGTTTTCACAACATTGAAACAACAATCATCGTAAAAAATAAACAACAATTTCTCTCACTTCGCTTGCACATGAAGATTGAAGTAGCTTCTTATACCTCAATGTGGCAAACATATAGAACACTAATGAAGACATGAGTCAAATGAGATGCAGGAGATTCACCTCAGATTTGAGCATGTCCTCCAGTCCAGAGATTTGCCCAGCAGCTTCACTATATGTTTTCACCCCTTCACATACAAATAACACCAGTTAGGCAACTGCTGGACAGATAACCGGAGAAAGGTATCGCAATTGCTTGACTGTCAACCATTCATTATAACGGTAGTGTAATCACCTTTTTTTGTCACAGGAGATGCAGTCATACCAAAGATCTTTGGCAATCTTCCATTATCTGCATTAACGTGATAAAACCCCTGTTCCACCAAGGCAATCAGTAAATTCAGAGAAATCAAATGACTTGATTTCTATTCTACCAGTAAGCACTTGGTGAATTGTTTATAGAATGATCCTAAAGGAATTCACCAAAAAAAATACAAAAAAAAAAACAAGTTAGCAAATCACGCGCTTCAAACTAAATTCTTACCTTCATGATCTGAGCATAGGCATGATTCTTATAAGCATGATGGCATTCGTCAAAGATGAGAAGCTCAATTTTGTCCATCTTCATGAACCCGTGTTGCAAGTTGTTGAGCAAGACCTGTGGTGTCATCACCATGACCTGCCAAAGCTCTAGAATCAGGCCCGAGCACTTGTAACATGAGTAAAAATCCATCAACAAATTTCACCATAGTTTCAACAAAAACGAAACTGAAACCGCCTTTGCAGAAGTGCAAACCTGAACGTCAGCGATCATCGTGTCCCACTCCGCACTACCCCAGCTATCCACATTTTTCGCGCCGTAATACTCACCCACTTTCAAGTCGGTATGAATTTTCACCACGCGCGATTGCTGGCACAAAATTGTAATCACCCACAACATTAGAAACAACAATCAGGAGAATCATCGAAGTTTTGAAAATAGCATCTCGTATGGCTCACAACACACTTTGCAGATACTCACAAGATTAGAAAATTATCAACGTAACCATCCAAGTCTTGGAACATATGCATCGAATTCTTGGTACAGTATGCATGCAAGACTTGAAAACAGCCTGCTCTACGATTTGCAACATCAGAGCTTCGTCTCCGCTACACCAAACCCTAAACCTTCAAAACCATTAGATATTCAAACCTTACCGACACTCTCCCAAGAATCTCAGAAGCCTAGTAGAAGAAGGCACAAGTTACCTGTTGAACAAGAAGGACGGTGGGTGCAAGAAACACAATCAAGCGCCTGTTCGCCTCCTCCAACCTCGTGTTCTTCGCCAGCGCTTTGATCAACAGCACCGCCACCAGCGTCTTCCCACCTCCTGTCTCCAAATACAGAATGATGTTCTTGCTCAGAGCTGCATTGAAAGCTTCTTGCTGATACCTGCACAACACAGACAGAAGTCGTCGTCATTTCCGTAGCATTGTTCTTCCAATTCATCCATTTCCGAAATTGTTGTCCTCGACATAGCCAACAGGGGAACCAGAATTTCCAAAGGCACAGCAGGAGGAGAGATCGATATATGTTAGTTTTATTACCTTCGAGGATTCACTGCGCTTGACTGGTCTTCACTTGCTTTCTCATCATCGTCACCTTTGATGTTCACCAGTCGCTTCACCGTCTTGCGCCCCACTTTCTTGACCTTCTCCTCTCGGTTCAACCTTGCCTTCACAGTGGTGATCAACAAAGGATCCTCCCGGTCCACTTCATCGCCGCAGGTTGATTCATCCATGTCTGCCATCTCTTGGCCAATTCTCTCCACAATTGACCAATTGGCCAATTCTATCGACACTTAGCTGATTGCCATGGCGGAAATAAGTTGGGTGTATCCCGAATCTCCACCGGTTGCAACACCCACGTACGCAACCAAGTTTGCCAAGAGCAGTGACTCCCCTGAAGTAACACCAAAAATCTTCGAGTCACAAACACAGCTACAAAGAAAGGAGAAATGATCCAAGCTCTGCTGTCGCGGATTTGGAAGATATATATACTATTGGAGAATCCAACATAAGTTGAATAAATTGGCTGCAGGAAGCTAGTTTCGAATACTCTCTATATACTCCGGATTGAAAACGGAAAAGTACTTCCAATTCAAGAATAGACGAATAGTAAGCACACACAAAAGTAAAGCTCTGACGTTCTAGAAATCCTCAGAATTCCCGTCATCGAGACAGAGGAAGGGAGGTAGAGCGACGACAACAATCAATCGACTCAAACAATCAACCAAACAATTAAGCTGGCGGAAGGCTCTCATTTCCAGAGGCGGCTCATTGACATGAATTGCTACCACCTTCTTCACACACCGCGTAATTCTCGGTCACAGAGAACCAATTGCTCCCAAATTTCAACAAACACGAAGGTGAGCTTCAAGTCTTACGCTCGCACACAAGCAAGTCAGCGCTCACAACAGAATGCATGAAAAGAACGAGCAACTGCTATTCCAAGACTCTGCCGGTGCAAGCAAAGAAATGGACACCGACCAACTAACCGACGCCCGTGCATTCCCAGAATTCAAACCCAATTAGGTACCCCCTGCACTTGCAACAACTGAACGTCGGTAGAAACAGCGGAATTGGTATAAGTGATTGCCGCAACCACGGCAACCAAAAAAATACAACTAATAAGCTTCTGAATGAAGAGTCCTGGGGAATCGCATATACTATTGATTTGTGTTCCGCCCCCCCCGCCGAAATCACTCGCCCGGGTCCACCCAAGGTGTGCTATTTTTCCAAAGTCCTATTCCCAAAGCAACTGAATATTGGTACGAATTTGTATATACAAGCTTAAGTATTAGCTTTTTCTCGTGCTTGGCCTACCGAATACAGCGAGATTCACCGCAGGGGTGTTACACTGGACCGCGTGGTCTCGATGCTCACGCTGCTTCCGGAAGAGCCATTATTCGCATATTCTCAGAGTGGGCACATTGTTTTTGCTGCAAAAGTTTGAAGGATAATGTTCACTTCTCTGTGAAATTTCGGTCAATGCAAAAGGAACAGTATACGGGGACAACAGAAGCTTGGATGACAATGTTTACTTCTTTGTGAAGCTTCGTTCAAAGCAAAAACAACAGTACGGTATACTGTGACGGCGAAAGCTTGGATGACAATGTTCACTTCTTTGTGAAGCTTCGTTCAATGCAAAAACAACATTACAGTGTACTGTGACGACAAAAGCTTATTTGACAACGTTCACCTCTTTGCGAAGTTTGTTTGAATGCGAAAAAGCCTAACTTATCCAAGATGTCGGATCGAGGAGGCTAAGGAATTGCAGAGACAGCAGAGTTTAAAGGATTGACAGAAGAGGAGAAGCTGCAATAAATGCCACGAATATAACAGGCAGAAGAAACTCATACAATAAATGCGAGGATCAAATTGGTTAAGACTTAAATGCCACCGCACTACCAGACAGCCAGACAGGAATGACTGAATGAGCTTGTTCGTGGCTCAAGCTTGTCAAAGAAAGAGCACTCAAGTGACTCACGAAGTCTCCAACACACATGCAGGAAGTGCACATATCATAATAGAGTGGGAAAGGACAGCAATGGGTGCCAGAAGGGCCTCTCACACGTACTTGCCAGCCATTAATAATCGGACCGACACCGAAGTCGCTATACGTCTACCTCCACACGGTACAGACACAACAAATAGCACCTAGAGTGTTGATGACCTATCTTACTACTGGAGTACTGGAGTGCAAATAATCAATCCTCTAGCGGATCTTGTACATTGCAACAGCAGATAGTTTGTAACATGCATTAAAAGCAATAGCAACAGGTGATGACCGATGATGTATTCACATGACAAGGACTCAATGCCCCAGTGTTGAAAATTTCAAGTTGGCAGTGAGGGAGATTTGAGCCCAGGGTTGGGTGAAATCATCTACAGAAAGCCATGTTGCCCCTGGCCAGCCATCTTCTCACTGTATATTCTTTCAGCTTCCTGCATGGTGCCACTCTCTCGTAGGGCCTCTGCTCGTTTCTTGCCAGATGGATGGGTGTTGACGTACTGCAAATATTCGGGTTGCTTTCCTAGTTCCCCCATCTTCTCGTAAAACGCAGGGGCTTTTGTGGGGTCGTAGCCTGCTGCTGCCATTAACATCAAACCAATGTGGTCTGCCTCTGACTCCATCCTGCAGGGGTGAAAACGATATGAACTCAGCAAATACAGGTTGCAAAGAATTGTAACAACGAATTATCCAGACCTTGAACAATTGGACAACAATTTGTGACGTGCGCAAAATAGGCATTCATGTTGCAGGCAACGGACAGAAAGGGGATTATAGAGTTCTAAAGCAACTCCTTGAAACAATGAAGGTTGAGGACGTTAAAATATGCAAAAGAGATGTTGGATATGAGCTTTCCAAGCCTCACCTCCTGGAGAAAGGAAGTTTGAGAAGAAGATCTGAAGAACTGGAGACAAGGCCGGGAACGTAAATAAACGACAGAACGATGAGCTGCAAGAAGCCTAGCCATATTCCTTGGGTAAGCTTCTCTGCAACATGCCGAGCTACCACGTGTCCAACCTGATATTCAATGATCCAAGAAAAAGAAGTAAGTACTTACAGTGACTTCAACTTCAAATTTGACCTAAACTACAGGTTACAATCTGCGTCACTTTTGGCATTTTAACCCTGACAGGCAGCGGAGACCAGAAGCATCTGATGAATGAGTTTCCCAGAAACTGAGGAAACGAAGAATGCACCTATTCATCCTGGAATCTGATAATTTTTGGCTGAATACCTTCAGTGATACTAGGGCCAAGTCCTCCCAGGGTTAGGATTGCGATTGGGGGGGGGCGATCAGCATAGAGCTGTGGAGAGATCTTCGAGTACAAGAGCCAAATTTGTTGACCATGCGTGAGTTTCCTATGCAATTTCAAGTGGGAGGTTGCAGACCACTATAAGTGACCCCATTTCCATTCAAGCTACTGTAGCTAAGGAAGAGTCTACTAAAACACTTAGGGACCTGATCCCGTCTTCTATACTGACA
The DNA here is from genome assembly GCA_947034895.1 of Rhytidiadelphus loreus. NCBI lineage: Eukaryota > Viridiplantae > Streptophyta > Bryopsida > Hypnales > Hylocomiaceae > Rhytidiadelphus > Rhytidiadelphus loreus. The sequence continues at coordinate 44,627,492 of OX344761.1, read as the reverse complement.
CCTGTCACAAACGAAAACTCATGTATTCATACACTTGGTTGGCCTTCACCCGGCAAGTGGCGTATAAGTATGATTTGATTAGATTTCTATGACCGCTGATTTTTGAATGGAAATGGGGTTGTCCACTGTCCCTTCAACAGTGGTCTGCAACCTCCCATCTACAACCTCTCACTATGAATGATTGCATAAGAAATCATCATAATATAGTTTGTCTCTTGCACCCAAAGCGATCTATTCACATCTCAATAGCGACTCCCGATGAAAGCACACTCATACGTACTAATTAAAATGCGCAAAGTGATGGAAAGAGTATCCTCAACAACATAAATAAGGAAACCACATGTGCGGCCCAGTACAAGTCCTTCAATATCAGCAAAACATCAAAAGGCTCAATAAGAGCATGTCATACCTCGTGACCCAGAACAGTTGCAACTTCAGTGTCCGATCGAAACTGTTTGAGCAACCCGGTGAATACCACAATCTTGCCTCCGGGGAGACAAAACGCATTCATGATATCTTCATCCACCACCACGACCTCCCACTTCAACCCATTCAAATGGGCAGTGTAACCCTGAGAGCCTTCATCCAAGCCCTTCTTCCGGCTCTTCTCCACCCACATGTCGTCCTCCAGTTTCTCATTCCCATACAGATCCTCCGAGCTTTTGTGCAGCTTGTCTTCGAAGTTGCTGCTGCCTCCTTCCAAGCTTGACTGGGAGGACGGGTGGTCGCTCGGGTGGGGTACATGCGCTTGTTGCACTTCACCCCAGCTCTCGGTCTTCGTCCCCGCCATCGCAGCCTCGATCACGTTCTTCGCAATTTGGCGGATGCGAACTGCCTGAGGATGAATGGGAGGCAGAATCTTGGCCGACATTTTCGTTTTCAACTGCAAGAAGAAGAAGAATCACAGTTAACTCTTAATACATTTTAATCAATATGAAGGACTGTGCTTTCACTGGGAGATCACCCAACAGAGCTCATTTGAGAGATTATTCAAGAAATGGGTAGTGTGAGAATGTTACGCTGTTGAATTCCTGCTCTCCCAGTTGGCGCTCCAGAGCCGGTCCGATCAAGACGAAGTGTTGCCGATGGGTGTAAGGAACCGTCTGCAAATTGTTGAAGTAAACATACGCAGAGCCACATCCCGCCACTCCAAGAATGATAAAGAGCTTCTTCTGGTTGGATTGACCACCGCCGCGCGTTTCTTGGATCCATACTGTTGGCCCTCGTCTCTTGAAATGCACCACCCCTCGCGAGTCCGTGTAGTACAACCTCCTGTTCTGGAACCCTAAATTTCGAGTCAAGAATTGTTCCTGGACCCCTAAATTTTGGGACAAGAACTGTTGTTGCCCCGCTCGGAAGGAAGGGGCTGATCGTTGAATCTCATGAAAACCCTCATTCAATAGAGTTCTACCGTGATCGCACAAGCTAGTAGTACTCTTCGTGTTTCGGATTTCTTGTCTCCATGGCTGTTGTTTCCACAGCCTTACAAAGAAATTCCCCACACTCCGCCCAGCTCGTTGCGCCATTTTTCTCTTTTACAGAAAACGGAAATTCACATATCCTAAAATTTATCAGAACCCAAAACACCTGGATCGAATTCACATATCCTATAATTAATCTAAAACCCTAAACACCTGGATGCACAAGCGGAATCCAATTCCGCAAAATTCTGACGAACCCTAGCTCTCTCACATCATCTCCGAATAGATAGAAAGCTGAATCTTTCAGCATCCCGACTAGTCATCTCCTTCGCCGAACCATCGCAGCAACATGTACGAATTTCAATTCAAGACGATTTCTCCGAACCAGTAACTTGCACAACACGTTTCAACCCGCACAATATAGTCTCACTTGCTCCAGAACAATCTACAACCTTGCTAATGAGAAGATGCATTCAGCCTTCGGGTCAGCTGTACTCGACCAAGCCCTAATTTTCAATTCTGAGACTTGGCAACAGTGTCGATTGACTTTTACTTTTGAGTCCGTCAGTGCAAGGAATGCTGCTGCATGCATTGGATGATTTGCAGTGGTTGCAATTCTAAGTCGGTGAGCAATTGACAATTAGCATGTTCAAGGCCCATATTGTAGTCTCAAAGGTGATTCTTATGAGACTTTTGAGATGCTGCAGTTCAGGTTCAGCACCCACAAAAGTGCCTCGGAGACTTTGTTCAGTGCAGTGCAGTAAAGTGACATTAGGAGATAGGATTCAATTCCTTTTCAAGCACGTTCGCTGACATTGATAAGTTCTCACTTGTCGATGTTCAAATTTGTAAAAAATAACAACTGGTGGCCAAACTTGAGCGCACGAAAATTGGTATTGCACTTGAAAAGTTGGAGATGAGCAAGATCTACTAAGAAAGAAGCTCGTCGAATTAATAGCTAAGCTGAGGGAGTGTACATTCCCAGCTGAATCAACAAGGTTCGTTTAGCCCTAGACAAGCGAGACTTCTGGTGACCGCCCTTGTTGGCATGGACGGAACCAACCTTCACTGCCTTATCAATGATAGAGAAAGCCTCAGAGATGAGGGTCTCCACTGGCTTGATATCGTCTTCTGTTGCGTCAGTCTTCTTCTTCAAGCCATCGAGCGCCACAAATACCTGCAACACCCATCCGTGTGAATAATCAATCGGAAAAAACATCGAATTGAAGAGCACATGTGTGAGAATGAAAAAGGGAAATTTAGGAACATGACCTACCTTTTTCATACGAGTCGAAATCTCAGATTTCTTCGACTTGTGGTAAACCCGTCTCTTCTCATTCTGACGAGCTCTCTTGGCAGCCTGGTCAGGCTTCTTCGTTGGAGCTGCTGCAGCTCGCACCAGCACTGGTCTCCTTGTGACTGGACCTGTCAATGAGCGGCTGCATCCTACACCTGCGAGAAAGCAATCAATGGTCGTCAAAATCCAGCTGCTTCGACAATTGACATCAGCTTGGTCTAACTTGCATGCCAAACAGGAACCCCCGAATGTCTGAACCTTAAATCATCACTCAAACCTCTTTACTATTTCTTAAAAAAAGACATTCCTGAATATATTGCACACTTGCCACACTAAAATTGCACCTCACTTGTCACACATTCAAACTACGTCGCAGTGAAAAAGTTGGGACCCTAGGTGGTAAGATTAATGAGGTTTAAGTGCATTCCAATCAACTTTCAACTCCAAAACGCAGCAAAAAGCCCGAAATCTCTCAGTTCAAACATTGTGACCTAAAGGACCCGAATTCACCAAGGAAATGAAATTCGACAGGTGAAACGCAGATATGAAAACCATAGTCATTGCAACTCAATCTCTTCCATGTAAAAATCCCAACATATTACAATATATGCATAGTAATAAAACGAAATCCAGCGGTCATAAGAAATTCGAAAGAAATTCGCTCAAAACCCTGAGCTCTCAGAGCAAAAGTGTCTACGAGAGTTCTCAAAGCAGACATTATGACTAAAGTACCCGAATTCATCAAGGAAATGAAATTCGACGGGTGAAACACGGATATGAAACCATAGAGTCATTGCAGCTCAATCTCTTCCATGTAAAAATTCAAACCTACCTCAAAATACATAAGGTATCAAAAAACAATTTCGACAGTCATAAGGAATTCCACTGACGGCACTCCGAAACCTAATCTCTCTGAATCTTCTTAGTGCAACGGCGAATTAGGGCAACGACAATGTTGAACAGCAAACCTCCACGTAACAAAGAAATGGACAACCACCGAGAACGAGTGACGTACTTTGCAAGCGCAGGCCCACGAAGGCAGAGCGGAGCGACACAGAGGAGCACTGAGTCACGGAAGAGGGTAGCACTGGGCGTGAAAGAGACCCAAAAGTGGCTCCCCTGCAAGAAGAGCTCCCCACTACTGCCATAGCCATAGCTGCGAACTCCCTCCTTTCGGCACCAAATGATGTACGATATGGCTCGTTTTCTTCCTGCGCGTGAATGTGTGGGGAGAGGATTGAAATGGAAACGAATAGACGGAGAGGTCTGGCGCCAGGGATTTGCAATCTTGTGCGCTCGAGGAGACGCACACAGGAACAGCGAGACGGCGAAGCAGGTCGAGGCGAAGACATGATCCTATCCACTCCGGATGACTTGGATGAATGGTTAGCGGATGTATGGGTAGAGGATGAATGTCTTCCGTTTCTGCCTTGTGATTTGATTTTTGAGACCTTAGTAAAGATAGACAAGCCTATTACCACCCTGCAATCTGAATATCTTAGGGTCAATTACAAGAGGAGGCACATATTTTTCAAAGGTGAGTGCTTGTTTTATGAATCAAATCCAATGAGAATTAGAATTTTTCGATTAAAATTGTAATTTCTAAGATATTCTAAAGTGATTCGCCTTGAAATTATAAAATCGTTTATAGAGTAGAGTCATAAACATCCCATAAACAATCTTACATAACTCCCTTTTCATGTATCTATTGGCACTTAAGTACTCACCAATCAAAGATTGACACGATACCCTTGGTTGGCATTACGCACTAATTTTGTCAAAAAATGAATGGATTTGGATGCGTTTTGTAGTAGAATTGGGGTCTAAAGTCGGATGACAAAATTTGGCAATTGGCAAATTTGGACCAATCTACCTTATTGGCACTTTACTCACCAATCAATGATTGACACATTATCCCTCGTTGGCATTAATGCACTGACTTCTTCTTTTTTTAAATGAACAAATTTGGATGTTTTTCTGGACAAAATTGGAGCCAAAATTAGGCAATGAACGCAATTGGGCTAGTCTACCCTAAAATTGATGAGGATGAAAAAACCAATGCAATCTTCCATCAGCTCCAACACATCTAAAGTAAAAATAAAGTAAGTCGAGTGAGTGTAGCATGTGACATGTACTCCCACTTGTCCATCCTAAAAAAACATAAATGTACTACTATACTTGTAAAACCTCCTCCAAAGTCACCTTGTAGAATTATAAAACCAAATTTTGTACAACACCCAAGTATTTGGTTGAACACCTTCATAAAAATATCCACTACACTCAAAATGGAATAATCCTAATTATAGATTTACATTGCATCTTAATGTTTTAAAAAGCAATCTATACACGGTTTGAGGCATAGTTAATGTGAGTGTTAATGCAGTAAACTGCATCTTTTGAGCTCATTGTGTGACAAAGTCACAATGAGCTCATTAATTAATTTCATTCCTTAATTAATTACCAACCACCCCCCAACCACCCCCAAATTTAGAAATTCAGAATTATTTTTAATTAAATTTTTACAGAACCTCCCCCCTCCCCCTCCCCCCCTCTTTTGTAATTTTGAGAAATAATTGATCTTACAATCAATATGGGATAAGTCAATGTTTCCCAAGTATGTATCCGTGTGCATATTAGTATATATCCGTATCCATATCTATATATATGTATCTACATCCGTATTTGTATCAATGTATTGTATTCATATTCGTATCAGCGTAATGTATCTGTATCAACGTATCCGTATGCATATCAGAGTTTTTTTGAGATCAACGGCTGTGGGGGTGGTTTGTAATTTCTTTTGTAAAGATCAACAGCTATCATTTTTTAGGAGGGGAGGGGGGGCAACTAATGGCAGTGATTGCATCTTTTGGGCTCATTGTGAGTCTTGTACACACTTCTAGCATTAACCCAAGTACTTATTGCAAGACCAAAAGGTTAATTCTAATACATCAACTTCAAAATATCAATCCCATTGTTGTTAGCAATAATATATTAACATACATTATGGTATATTAGACAAGAGATTAGTGTATAATCAATGTGTTACTAGTGTATATTGTAATATTTGGAGCTCGGGGGGTGCACTTAGTTCTACTATAGCAAACCACGTGTGAACAAGTGGTTTCTAATAAACTATAATTTCAACCTGAAATTTTGAACATTGTTCAATAATGACTATAGCTTTCTATTGCCAAAATTTCCAACTCAAATAAAATATGAAATTATTTCTAGAAGAGGTTGAAAATGAACTAAAATGGCATGTTTTTCAACTCAAATAATTATAGAGGACACATTTAGATGACCATTGAGTCAATATTCAACTCAAAATGAGCTTTCAATAATGAATTATTTTTAGGAATTTTTTGTTCATTTTTTAGACAATTTTTTCTTATATAATATAGGGGTGTGAAAGTTATTTTTCAATTCTACAGTGTATCTTTTTACTTCAAAATTTTGTAACTAATTATTATTAACAAATAAAAATATCAATAATTCAAAACATAAACTTTCAAAGTAGGAAAATCTATTCATATTTTTTTAATTTTGTTTTATTTAAAATTCAAAAAGTATATAGGGGGTCCAAAGTTTTGTTCGCATGTGGTTTCTAATGGACACTCTAAATGCCCCCCCCAAGATTTGGAGATCTTCTATAACTTAAAAGGTAGCAATTTTTGTAACATCTAATAATGAGCAAGATTTCAAATATCCATATAGTTTGCACAAAGTTTAAGATTTGAATAGGTTTCACATTATTCAAAATTATATACTTACAATGATTACTTTTGACTCCTATGGAACCTAAAGGGTTGAAAGTTAAATTAAAGCTGTTGGTATAAATCGCATAGGTGAAGGGTGTTCTACTGAAATGTTTTGAGATGCTTGACTTCATCATCAAGAAAAAATGCCAAGGACAAAAAAATCAGTCATTGAGAAACAGATTATTTTCATCCAATTTATCGTGTGCAAATTTACTAATAATATATTCTTATAATTGGATTAAGTTCAAGTCATATTATTTCTTTTGTATTTTATACAAAGTAGTCATTTGTTTTTATTTTAAAAGGTACATAAATAGAGTATATTCAATACTTCCAAAAGAAATTTATATAAAACTTCATTTTTTTTTGAAAAAAAATTACAAAAAATTCTAAAGCCAATTTAACCCATTAAGAACCGGTCGACTACTTTCTAGTCGAAATTGATACATTACATGGGATTCAACCTTGGGGAGGGCCGTTTCAGACTAGTTCCCATTGCTGGGAACCAACCTGTGCTACTAGAAGAAAAAAATATTAAAAAAATTATAAATTATAAAATTATAAAATAAAAATTATAAATTATAAAAATAATTATAAAAAATAATTTAAAAAATAGTTTTTTAATAATTGTTGATGTGGTCGTCTCTCGACCACATCAGCATCATGTGTTGTAGAGTTCCCAACGTTTGGGAATGCATGGGAACTCGCAGCCCTCTACTTCACCAGAATCCCATCTAATGTATTTTCATTGGTTGAGAGAGTTTTACAATGAATTTGGATATGGATAAAAGGGGATGGGTTTGGAGAATTGTAAACTGAATGCATTGGAACAAGAATCATGACAATTTGTGCTAATATGAGATTTTTTGGGTAAAAAAACAAACAAAATATTGGCTGAAAATACAAAAATCAATGCAAAACTTGTCATGCATTTACTACAAAACCCCAAGCATTCATGCAAGATCCATTGGTTAAGTCAGATCTATAGAATGCATCATTGTTTGGTATTTTTTTCCATATTTTCTTTAAGACCATAAATTGTCTTGCCGGCCCCCCAAATCAACCATGGTCCTTAATGGGTTAATTCTACTGCACTTGAAGGTTTTAAGGCTTTTTTAAAAGTATACATTTAGTTTTATTTAGAAGGTGATGAACCATAAATACATTTTTAAATATGGAATGACACAAAAAATTCTTTGCATTTTGATGTTCTATACAATAGTGTACTTTTATTCTAAAAATTTCAGTTTTTTTAAAGAAGTTTTGAATTTGATTTGAATTTTTCTTCATTTTTTCTTCAAAAATTCATGGTTTTTGAAATTTCCACAAAAAATCTGAAAAGTCTTTTAGACATAAAAGACACGTAATTTCACTTTTGAAAAAATCCATTTATAAATAGAAGCAAAATAGAATATACAGGGTATATAGTTGTGAGGTTTGACTATTCAATCATGGATTCCAAATTGTAAGGGATAAATTATTGTATATCGTAAATAAAGTTGACATGTAGAACTACAAAATATTCAAGGTCAATTAAAAAATACTATTATTAAATCACAAAAATTGAAGGAAATATCCCATTCAAAATAAAGCACTTCTTTGAAACCTCAAAGATGCAATAAACATGGAAACTCTATCATTTTGTTTGTACATGATTGAACATTAATCCTTTAAGTCCCATAGTTGTTTGGTGAGAACAAGCATATATTGTAGCTTCCTAGAAACTTGGGCAACTTTTTGTCTAATAATTCATTCATTCAAGTTGTTCTTAGAATTGTTGGATGGTTGTTGCTACTTTCATCTAAGGAAGTCACATTCACCTAAACCCTTGTCTTGAACTCCAAACCTTAAACACTCTACCTTGTGCTATTTTTGAAAAACATCAATTTTTTCACCAATATTTGTCACCATAATTTGAGATGCCAAGATATGGTCACTAATACTTGCGCCACTTTAGAATACAAGTCAAATGCTAATTTATTACTCCCTTTGTCCCAAAATGATCTTCTTGTTACACAAAATTTTCCAGATTAAGCTTTAAAATAATATTTTTTTAAATCCGTTTTGACTTATAAGTAGTGTTCCATCCTCTTCTAATGTCCTGAAATTTTGAATGTGGGATTAATTTTCAAAGTGTGATTTTGGAGAGCTTAAAAATTGGATTTTTAGGGCATTCTCAAGGAACACCGGTGGCCACACAAATGGTCAATTTCGTTAAAATGGCGGTATTCCGCATGCCATTTTAATGGAATATCTTCTACAAATGGAGAATAAGTGTGCCATGATAGGGTCATACATGTGCCAATTTTATGCCTAGCACATTCAAATCACTCCTAGTTCACGTATTTCCACTCTCCTCAGACAATCTTTCCATTGTTTTCATTTTGTGCCATTTTAATGGAATACCGCCATTTTAACGAAATTGACCATACAATTGTTTATTGTAGGCCCATTCAATTGCTTATTGTTGGCCTTGAACTGTATACAAAGTCAATATTGAGTTCAGATTTTGAAGTGTTTGAATTGACTCCAACCCATGTGCATCCCTTAACCTGATAATTGGGTTGTGCTTCTAATGGGAAGGGAGTAACTTTGATTAGGTCCCTATTTTTATGGTTTGTGCCTCCAATGGCAATGGGTTAACTTTGATGAGATCCATGTTATGAGGATTTGGCATACCTAGGAAAATCCTAGGAAAGATTAGCCAAAGTGAAAAAAGTAAGTAACCTTATTGAATTGAAAAATGAGTTATAGGCAAACACAAAATTAGAATGATCTTTACTAGATATTCCAAGAATTTAGAGTTTTTTTATAGTGTATTCAACTTCATTGGCAACAACTTATAAAAATGTGAAAATACATGCCTATAACACTTCCAACCACATGAAAAGTTTACTTCAAGGACCTTTGGATTTAGTAAACATTGCTTCTATAATTCATACACAACAATTGGCAATGAAAAATAAAATCATTCTATATGTATAAAAATAAATACTTTATAAAATAAGCTAATATTCGACATGGCTTACTTTTATAAAATCTTCTACTTAAAATTGATATATGTGTGTAAGTGTGTTGAAGGAGAATAATGACCTACTCGGAAATTATCCTTTTAGTATAATAAGTTTGTTCCAAGGGAGACTGTCAAGTAGGGAATCTATGCTAATAAACTCAATATCTAAAATTGAAATATCTCAATTTAAATTCAATAACCCAACCTGGAATTCCATAGCCAAAAACATTACTACAACAACATTGCACTCATAACCACTTAATTCCAATTTGTCTCACATATCCACAAGAGCAAATACAAGATCACACCCAAAGTAAGCACACTTCATTCAACTTTGCATCCATAGGGAGAAGTATTCACAATAGCCAATTCGATATGTAATTTCTAATATATTAATTGAATTAGTGACAAATCACCGCTTACAAATTTAATAGTTTACTTCTTTAGATCATCTTATTCATCACTCCAATTAGGATTCAAATATCTTCATAACTTCAACTCATTCTCAATTAATTCAACTTCCCACATGATTTCTTCATCTTCTGGTTCACTCATACAAATTAATCTCCTACACTTCATTTCTTCACTACAACACAACGATGTGGTATACTTTTGTGTAACTTCAAATGGAGCTCATCTCCACTTCATCCCAACTAGGACATAGACACATCTTTACTCACAACTTGGATCACCCTCATAATATTGCAGGTACACCATTTAACCAAAATTCACCAAGCACCGACTTGGAACATAACGCTCATCACATTACACATACAAATTAACTCCTCGCGGGGGTCACTTAGAATGTCCATTAGAAACCACATGCAAACAAAACTTTGGACCCCCTATATATGTTTTGAATTTTTAATAAAACAAAATTAAAAAAATATGAATAGATTTTCCTACTTTGAAAGTTTATGTTTTGAATTATTGACATTTTTATTTGTTAGTAATAATTGGTTACAAATTTTTGAAGTAAAAAGATACATTGTAGAATGAAAAAATAACTTCCACACCCCTATATTATATAAGAAAAATTTGTCTAAAAAATGAACAAAAAATTCCTAATAACTTTCTATTGAAAGCTCATTTTGAGTTGAATATTGATTCAATGGTCATCTGAATGTGTTCTCTAAAATTATTTGAGTTGAAAAACATGCCATTTTAGTTCATTTTCAACCTCTTCTAGAAATCATTTCATATTTTATTTAAGTTGAAAATTTTGGCAACAGAAAGCTATAGTCATTATTGAACAATGCTCAAAATTTTAGGTTGAAATTATAGTTTATTAGAAACCACTTGTTTGCATGTGCTTTGTTATAGTATAACTAAGTGCACCCCCTGAGATTAACTCTCACAAACACACATCCAAAAAATAGGAAAGCAAACTACACAACTTGATTGGGCTAGGACTCACACTAGACAACATTCAACATTGGATAAAGCCAATATGCACACAAACCAAGCCTAATAGGAAACACCCAGGCGGTTACCAAATTGGAGATGACAACGTAACCGCCTACAAACCACCTAATTGAAACTACAAATTCATACACACATACATCTTCCAAAATCCATCCAACTTCCACAATTCAAATTGCATACCAACTTGGCCGCCTCACCTAGCCACTTGGCAACATTGCCACCTCAGCCGACTAGACTTGCTTCAAAAGTCCACGAAAAAAAATACTCCCAATTAATAATAGAAACATCCAAAATCATCAACTTAGGACACAATCAAACAAACAACTTGACAAAAGCAAATAAAATACACACCAAACAAGCAAGAAGATCTCCAAAATAAGTTCAAATAGTATATTTACAATGTGCAATTGTGCCTCTTTGTGAATGATCGACATTTACCTAGAGGTAGTTGAAGCCATCATCTACAATAAAAGATGGAAAAAAAACTAGGTAAAAGCATATAGTTGACAATAATACATGAAAGTACCAAAACCATTGCTATGCACAATTTTATATGCCATTTACAATGACCTTCTTTCCTGGAAGTATGTATCCACTTGTCCTATCTTTGTATCCATTTTCATCTAAATTTTTTTTGCTAATGCTATTCAATATGCCTCATGCTGAAGAAGGGATGCATTTTTTGCACTTCTTTTTATGTATTATAAAAAGACAAGGAGATATGTCTAGCTCTAAATGAGCATAACTTTTGCAGAGAAATATATTTTTGTGATTATTTAAATTCATTCTTTATCAAATGAATTATTTAGTAACTTCTATTTCCTAACTCCCACCGAATTCTTCTCAAATTAAGAATTATTTATGTTTTTCACACTATCAAAAACAACTTTTGGTTCCCTAGAAGATTAGGACCTAAAGATTAAGGTATATACACTCATAATCAACATTGCCCTAAATGTAACATCTACGTTTAGACTAGAATGTAACACCCACATTTAGACCAAAATGTGTAACTTTTTTCAAGATTTTGATTACAGAAGATGTTACAATCCAAATATTGTCTATAAGAATCTATTGTTGGTTTTAGGTACACCTAGGAACTTTATTTTGAAAATTTTAAACTTATCCATGCGGTGTCCAAATAATGCATTTTAAAGTTTGCTAAAATTGTCTTCTACCAATAACTAAGCAGTTGCCAATAAGATTCAATAAAAATAATTTATGTTTAATAACTAAAACTATACTCAATCGTAATTAGCAACAATTATAGGTGAGAATACCTTAGCACTAAACATATTGTAAAAATCATTGTTCCCTAAAGGTGAGCATACCTTAGCACCAAATAAAATTGAAATCTAAAATCTACAAAAAAATGTTTCTAATAGACTTCTAGTTGTTGTAAAAAAAATTATAGAAAATCTTGATTCCATGTTTTGTTTAAGTCTCCAAATTAAGCTCCCTTTAAGAAGCATTTCTAAATATGGATCAAAAGAATCTAGTGATTTTTTTGGTGTATAAACACTTTCATAGAATTATTACAAATGTTTAAATTTACCTTATAAAATTAATTAATTTCTATTTTTTACGAATTAAAACATTGAAAAACATATTATTTGAGATTTTATACCTTAATGATTCTCCTATTTAGAAGATTTTGTATATGTGATCTTCCAAGGGTGCATTCTTCTAAAATTCCTTAGACATTGGTTGTATTTTTACATAAATTAAAAAAAATTCTTACTCATTTTTAAGAAATCTAGACAAGTATTAAACAAAAAGTCATGAAATAGTTTTGATCTTTTTTGCATGAAATGATAGATATTTGTTGTACAATATATAGTCATAGATGTAGCCTATCTAATGTATACAATTGTAGAAGAAAATTTTAATATATACAATCAATACTCAAATATAGAGGGCATTTTGAGATAATTAAAATATGCAATGTAAAATTTGGCAATAGATTTCATCTTCTTTAGTAGAATAGGAAATTGTTGTATTATTACAAAATCTTACGAATGTTATTTGGGCCTTTTGGAGGGAGGTTGAATATACATGGTTTTGAATTTAATAATATATTTTAATAAAAAATTTAGATATTTCATCTATAGACATGGATATTAATTGCTTAATCAATCTAATGAAGCTAGCTTTCTTGACTACTCTTAAGGAGTCAAATAAATGATCCATTATGTTAAGCACATGTGATTTTTTTCCAGTTTTTAGTGTGTTTGAGATCATTTCCAACCATTGTAGGATATAAGGGTCATTTTCATGGTTTCTTTAATACTTGAAAAAACTAGTTTTGTAAATTATTGCAACCTCTTGTATGAATGCATTCTTGTTTATGCTTTTTCTTCAAAAATGAACAAAATATTCAGAATATGCATGTTAGGAACATCATTGAATATCAATTTATTGTAATACTTGATTCAATTCAATAAACATCAAGTATAAGCATCTGTTGGAATTGATACCAATTGACCAAATAAGTTATCCAAAGGACCAAGCCTTCCTTCTCTTTTGGGGGGACTTGAATACCTATCCATTTAGAAATTAAATATTAATGAATAAAATTTATTAGTGTAACATCATGATTGAATCAAATAGATGTATTGTAGCTTCCTAGCACTTTGGTTAGAAAACAAATAATTAAAAAGATGCCTAAATTTTTGGAAAATTCATTACATGTGTTTGGCCTGCCTAAAGGGACGTTTGAAGTTAATTCTTGTTGTTGGAAACCAAACTCTACTATGTGAAATACAAAAATATTAAAAAATATTAAAAAATACTAAACTTTGACTAATTATTAGGCAGAAAACTACCCAAATTGCTAGAAAACAATGATATTAAAAATTCATATTATATTTTTGACATACAAAATACCTTCTAAGAGGATGTTTGTTGGCATTAGAGTAAATGTGATCTTCTTCTTGGCCCCATGAGGCTCCATGCAATCCGTCATTTTTGAAAGATGCATTGTTGCTATGTATTAATTCTAATATTGCTATTACAAATGATTTTGCTTTCAAATGAATGTCAAATTGCATTGTATTTAATAATTTTTGATCCAATAAATACATTAATTGCCTCCGTAATTCCTACTTACCAAAAGATTAATAGATTTTTGCTTTTAGTTTATATTAATTAAATTATCTAAGTATAAAATCAAATTTATAATGAAGGATTTCAATAATAATAATTTTACATTTGTATCATTTCATAATACATATATAATTATGCATCAATTTATGCTAAACATTTATAATTAATTTTATAAAATTAAATGGTCTAAAAGAAGGAATAGGTGTGATTTGATTACTAAAATAATTTTAAGAGCTCGTTTTGAAGTTGAAAAGTTCAAAAATCCTCCTAACATGTTTGCACTATTCTCTCTTTTGTGACAAGTCAAAGTTCCTCCAAACATGAGAAGTGCATAATCTGCAACATTTGTTAAATCATTGAGGTAAAGAGTCCCTCGGATGGTTCGAGTATACACTATCCATGAAAATGGTAATGTTTCAACTTTTGCAATTATAGATGTTGGTTCAGGTTCTACTCGTCCTTCAAAATTGGTGTATAATATGAGACTTTTATTTCTCATCTTGCACATTGCAATGTTTGGAAATAAACCAGCACATAACACTGTTTTTACCATCTCCATGTCTTGGCTATGTTTGTTATACATCTATTTGACATATGTAAATTTGTATTGAATTTTTATAGACTAAAATCAATCAATCTTATTAAGAACAAAAACTTATGATTCATTTCTATAGGAAATATAGATTCAGATTTTGTTCTTTAATCCTTTCAATCTAAGATATGATAGTTCACATTACAAAGAACAATATCAATTAAATGTTATCAATATATGCATCTATATTTATTTTTATTTTTATAATGTATTTTATATTTTGATTAGATTTGTGTTTACAAACAATAATAATTTACCAATAGACCATTTAATTCATCAATGTTAAATTCATTAAAGCATATATATCTAATTTTTAATATGAAATTGGATAGCTATTACCAAAGTTGGCTAGTAACCTGTAAATTTTTTAATTTATCAATGAAATTGATGTCAATTAAAATATTGATGAATTTGTGGCGCATTTCTTCTATTTTTTGTAAAGTTGATATTGATAAATAATTATCCCAACAGTAATTGCGTTCAATTCCATTGAGTTTTGCTTCTTGCCATCCATTGTATGCTCTTATTGTTGCAATGTGATCACTGAATATGGGAGTTGTATTAAATTAAATTATGTATGTCTCAATTGATTTCATCCATTTGGATGTTTACGTATTCATCTTTAGTTTTCAATCAAAATTTGGAAGCTTTCTAGAATTTAAAAATTCAATTCTAACAAACTAATGAAAATACCGTATTTCTTGTGCAAAAAGGATGTTGTCACAAATGTTTAAACTATTGTACTACTAACATCAAGGAAGGGTAGGATGGACACTCTTCATCAAATATTTCATTTTCTTAGAAAGTGAATTTGATAAATGCTAAAAATAGAATTATTCTATATGATTTTTTTGTATACAAAAATATTGAAAAAATCTGTCATATATTTTTAAATTACTTTTTGTTAGACTTGCCTTGCGGAATTACCAATGTAACTAGAATTAGATATAACATTCACTAATTAGGTTGCACATTATTGAAATTTAATTGAAACTTGTACCTACAATCATTTTTGGCAAATCGACTCCGTGCTTCATTTGCATCTTCTAAATGTTCAAACATTGAAACAAAAGGGTTTTGGTAGGCAATTATAGAGGCTATTGTCAAGGAAGGTGAAAGGCATTGAAATAAAGCTCCAAATAACAATATTTTCCCAACTTTAGGATCTACAGGCAACATTGCTAAATGTGTTCCTACAATAATAAATAAAAGTTGTCATGTTTTTTTCCTTGTTTTTAAAAATCCAATAAACATTTAAATTCAATATTATCATTAAAGAAATACTATGATGATAAGACTCTACCAAGAGGTGTTAACTCCTCTTTTTCATCCAAAGCATTAATGTTTTTTAACATATATATAGCATCTTCAACTTTATTGGCTTCTGGAGGTTCCATTGTCTTTTGTAATATCGAAGAAACATTATTGAAATGTAAAAGTTTTAAGTGAAGACAAAGTTTAGGTAAAGCCATTCTCAAAATTTCTGGAAGTTGAAATTCAGACATTGCAACATACACAACTTTTGGAAATAATCTATAGCATATTCCTTCTTTTGTTCTTCCAGCACGCCCTCGCCTCTAAAAAAAGTATAATAGTTTTGAATTTTTTGGTTTGTTTCTAATAATGTTATTATTGATATCCTTACATAAAAATATAAAAGACTAAGTATGCCAAATCTTGGGCTAGAGAAAATACATTGGAGACAAAATTGAATTATATTATAGTAAAATCTGATTGTAAGAGATGTTTTGAAAAATATAAATTTTTCAAATAAACAAAATGTGCTTACATTTTTGTTAATTGAAACTAATCATATATTATTTTATATTATTTAAATTGAAATATAATACACACTGAATATTCAACCAACCTGGAGAGCATTAGACTTTGCAATCCAAATAGATCTTGAACAAGCAAGCTTATTTATTGAATCATAGTTATTTTCTTGAATTTTTCCAGAATCAATTACGTACACTACATCATCAATTGTTATACTTGTTTCGGCAATATTAGTTGCTAAAACAATTTTTCTGCACAATATTTTTGCATTAAAATTCATTTGAAATATATTTTATGAAAATTTGATTCATAATTGGAAAGACAATTTATAATTGATATTGAAATTTTGAAATGAATTAGCATAATTAGAAGACAAATGATTATACCTCACGCCTGGTGGAGGCAAGTAAAAGATTTTCTTTTGATCCATAGTTGGCATAGATTCATGCAAAGGTAGGAGAAGGAACCGAGAATTTTCTTTAGCTATAACATTTGTCTTCAAAAGATCCAACAATTGAGATATTTCATCCCAATTAGACAAAAAAACTAAAATTGTTCCAAATTGATCATCTTCATGGCAACATATCTTTTGAATTATCGCCTCTATCTAGGATAAGAATTTACAAATTTATCTATAGTGTTCAAAATAAGGAAAATTATAAAGTGTATAGATATATAATATTTAAAATTATCATATTAAATATCTGAAAATTTGAAAATCTTCTAACATTTGATAATAATAGTTTGTATTCAAATTTGATTGATGGCATTTAGAAACATTAGATTTCATTGAAATCTTAATATATATAAAAAAAAAATTCAATTAGCATTGATTTATATTTAAAAAATTATAATAGTATCAATACTCCAAACTAAAACAAGACTTCAAAAATCAAAAGATGTAATCATATTAAAAAACTTACCAAATGAAGGTTTGTATATTCTCCCGTCCATGACTGGAGAGAAATTTGTGTTGATTCACTATACTTTTTGTATTCAGATTCAATATCTATACCCTGAATTTTTTTTAATATTTTAACTACATCGTTATAAAAAAATAAAAAATAAAAAAATAAAACCGATACATATTTATAATGTTTAGGGCATGGTTGCTAGCATATGAGTCTAGGATCTTGAGTCCACAAACCTAAGAACCTAGGCACCAATATTATAGGCATCTACTATGGTTATAAGGTACCTATATTATAAGTACATTTTGTGGTTATAGGATACCTATG
Organism: Rhytidiadelphus loreus; assembly: GCA_947034895.1. Taxonomy (NCBI): domain Eukaryota; kingdom Viridiplantae; phylum Streptophyta; class Bryopsida; order Hypnales; family Hylocomiaceae; genus Rhytidiadelphus; species Rhytidiadelphus loreus. The sequence continues at coordinate 44,609,861 of OX344761.1, read as the reverse complement.
TTATAGGTATGTACTTTCTATGTCCCAAATAATTGTTCACAATTTTGTTAGCATTTTTTAGCCAATTTCATTAATCAAATTGTGAAAAATATAATTAAAAAAAGGGCACAAATTTTATATCACTAGAATCAATGAAGAACATTGCATGTGTCTATTGCAACTTAAATCAAATTAGCCACACAAGAGTCTCCATATGACCTACTCAAAACAACTTTAAAAAAACATGACATTCAAAGGGAACAATCATTTGGGGACATAGGGATTATGTCATATATACCTTCAAAGGTTATAGGGTACCTATAATATAGGTAACTATGTTGTGAATGCCTATGGTATAAGTACCTTCTGTGGTTATATAGGCACCTTCAATGGTTGTAGGGTACCAACTTACACCTAGGTTCAAAGCTCATAGGCTCGCATTTCTAGACTCACACATTAGTATAATTGATATTATTAGTGTTGATATAATTCTTTCATATGTAAGGTTTTAAAGTTGATATTTTGCCTCAAAGACTTCGTAAAGTGGATCATTTTGAAGTTCCATTTGTTTCCATTCTTTTTCACCAGGACAACTTGATTCAAGATGGTTCAAATGATATCCTGTTAGTTCTAAAATATCTTCTAAATATTGGTCTTTTATAGAGTATAGAAAACCCTATATCCACCACCAAGTACAACTATTATCATGAATGTATGATCACAAATTAAAGAACAACTAATTAGCAAATGATCAATTTACTCAAATTTGAGTAACCTATAGAGAGAGAGATAAATAAACAGATAAATAGATTTTTTATTCTTAAATTATCTATGTCTAATGTGAAAAGTTAATAGAACCATACTGGAATGTTGATCATTGCTGCATTTCCAAAGTATGATGAAAATAAATTTGCATTAAATGTTGCACTCATAAGAATGACTTTAAGGTCAGGTCGGTTTACAAGCAATTCACGCACTACAATTAAAAGAAAATCTTCATTCATCCCTCGTTCATGGATTTCATCTATTATTATATGGCTCACACCAAAAATGATTGGATCCTTGAGCTGCATGTATTATTTACACAAATTTGTAATTGTTCATATGCAATTTTCATTTAAATGTTACCATCAATTATTTGCAAATAATCCATTTGATAAAGACAATTTTTGGTAACAATTTCTTAAGTGGAGTAAATAACCAATGAATATACTTATGCATGTGTCATAGATATAGATATATTACAAACATTCTTACAATACGTTGAAGTAATACTCCGGTAGTACAAAACAACAATTTTGTTTGAGGAGACATCTTTGTCTCTGAACGAAGTTGATATCCAATGGTCAAACCAAGAGGTTCACATCTTTCAACGGCAACACGGGTAGCCATTGAAATAGCAGAGATACGACGAGGTTGTGTACAAACAATGTTGCAATTACAAGTGGTTTTATCTTCAATAGCCTTATCTAATATGAATTGTGGAAGTTGAGTTGTCTTCCCTGAACCTGTGTCTCCAGAAACCACAACAACCTATGCCACATGTTTGAAAATTAACCAACATAATTGTAATCAATTTTAGAATTGTACTAGCAAAATAACTTCAATAAAGTACTTGAAAGCATATCTTATGCATTATTATACATAGCATTTCACATACTAATTTAGATTATTACAATAGTATTACAAAAAACCTGATTTTTAGCAATTAATTTCAAAAATTCCCCTTTCAATTTATGTACTGGTAGAGTTTCTCGAAAAGCTTGTATTTCTTGGTTTTTCTTACTTGCCTATAATTGAATTTGTAGAGGTCAATACACAATTTATGTAAGTTGAAGAAAATCATTATTGCAAATTAATTTATTGACCTTGTAGTGATAACATACCTTTTGTTTAGTTTGATATTTGTAAAGCTCTATATCATGAATGTCTTTATCAAGATTATTTATAAAAGCCAATTGCTTATGAGATCGGATAGGCAATGGACTTGAACTAGTTTTTGGTTGGATCCAATTTGCAAACCGTTTATGAGGTATTTTTGTAGCATGGTGTGATATATTTGCCAACATGGTCTCCATTTTGTATTCAATAGCTGGCGCCACAAGTATCTACAACTACTAGATGAATAAATATACAAAACATGATTAAATTTTGAAATTTATGAGTCAATATGGAACACGAGTTTATAAGCATTATCAAATTCTTATATAGTATTTAGAAGCAATTATGAAAGTCTCTAAACTTGATATTTCATATGGCCAATTCAAATTTAAAGTTTGGAATGATTTACATGATGAGAAGATGACCTTGTATTGGATTGTTCATTAACATCAGGACGATAGCTTGGTAAGGGACTCCTACTAATCACAATTTTTGGTGGTTTTCCTTTTTGGCTATAAACACGACTTTTTTGTTTCCATGTACCATCCTCATTCTATTTTAGAAATACATATAAATCAAGTATAAAAATATATTAAAAAAATTTGAAGAATATGAATAATGGATGAGAAATTGATTTAATATGTTATTTCAAATCTCACTAATGCAGTTCAAGTTGTTGAGCAAAGTTTTGTAAAATAGATGCTCCATGGACTCCAAAGTTATTTGTTACTATGATTTCCTCTTGAATTTCTTTAATATTTGATAAGTTTTGGTGCTTGAATTTTTCTAATTTCATCCACCATTCTTTTTCATTAATTTCTTCTTCAAGGTTGAGCTACATGATATAAAAATATTGATTTAATTACTTGATGACAATTTCATTCTTCTTCAAATGAAATTTTACTACTCATTTTTTAACTTTAAATTATGTATATTTAAAATATGAAAGTCTAACTTCAAGTAAAAATTTTGGAATTTAAAATAAGAATTGGTATGATATAAAATTTATAATTTATGTTGCAAAGATTTGAATTATTTAAATATTTGCATTGACATCAAATTTCTTTTATCAAGAAAAAGATTGAGTTCTATTATCTACAATAATACATTCAATGCATAGTATAACAAATTGTTCCAACCTCTCCATGAATTTTATTGATGTCGTCATTTTGTGTTGTTCCAAACTTTGTTGTGCCTCCTTGAAAGTGATTAGTTCCATTATTTGATTCTTTGTATCCCGAACCTCGCCATTGAGGATGATCTTTGCCTCGTCCAACAATTTTATTGTTTATAGGAGATGATATACTTAATCCACTACTAGGAATCCCTCCCATGTTCAATGCAAATTCCACTGTTTTTCCCATCTTATTAACAATGGCACATAGAATTAAAAAATTCTAAGGGATTAATGTATTCATCAACTTCAAGTTTGTAAGTTTTAATTCTTTAATATGAATTGAAATAATCTATTTTCAATAAAGAATAATAACTTATTAATGTCTTTGTCTACCAAATGAAAATGTAATTTATTTCTTTATTTTAGAAAAAGCATATCTATAAGCAAAGTCAACTTCTTGAATCCAAATTCTATTTTATAACATTTAATTATTCTTTTTATATTCAAGAAATATCGTAGGTTATAATTTTTTATAAACATATATTTTCTTGAATAGAATTTTTCTTTTTTTAAATGTAATCAAAAGACTGTTTTTGAACCAGGGCTCCTCCTGCCTATACCCTGATAGTCAAGATCAATTTAAAATTGTGAAAAATAATGAAATGCTGATACTTCAAAATCTAAAAGTCTTCGACATGTATATTGTACACTTGGAGATTTATACATAATAAATTTCTTAACTCTACAACTAATAATTTGAATTTATTTTTTGCACATTTAGAAATTTAGAAATTGGATTTTTCTTTTGGAAAAATGGAATTATCCATTGTAAGTTATTTAGGTTTTTGAATTTGTAATGTAATATTTGAAATTTGTCAAATTTTAAAAAAAATGATTATCAAAACTTGCAACATTTTAGAAACTTGTATTATTGTCATTTGTCCTAAATGTTGTCACTAAAATTCTAAAATTTAAAGCTTAAAACTTTTGAAACCTATTCAATTGTATATTTGAAATATTAATACTTGGGTTCCATTGTTCTCTATGCTACCAATGATGCCTATTAAAGATTGAAAATTTTTAGGCCCCGTTTTCAACCTTAGTGGTAGAAATTTGACCCTCATACAAATGTAGGAATCTTGAAAGCGTGGTCCTCAAAGAATAATTTGTCTTTGTGCACAAAACAACCATGCTAAGGAACGACAAACTTGAACAAAACATGAAGTAAAAAACACAATCATGGTTATAGAGGTGAGTTGATCATATTTGCTAATGAATAAAGCAAGTTCCATTGGAGGTGATCATTGTTGAAGGTTAAAATTCTCTTTCCCATGTGCAATTTTTTTGTTATAATTCAAAACTAAATAATTCAAAAATGCAATCATTACAAAAGCCATAATAAGATTCTTCCAATTTCTACACGTAAAAATATGAGCATCTTAGTAAATTTATTTTTAAAAATTCATTAAATTTTCTATTTTATTGGATGGACTAATGTTTGTTTAGAAACCTTTGCTTCATTCTATTCTGATTAATTAATCTCATATAATTCCTTAGGGGACAATTGAAGGTTTGCTTAGGTTCCTACGACCTCAATTTTTTATAAATTGGAAAATAGATGAGCTTCGAGGGGGTTCAATTTTTATTTAAATCAATGCATGGGAGCAAAAGTTATGCCACACAAACTCGGGGGGTGCACTTAGTTCTACTACAACAAACCACGTGCGAACAAGTGGTTTCTAATAAACGATAATTTCAATCTAAAATTTTGACCATTGTTTAATAATGACTATAGATTACTATTGCCAAAATTTCCATATCAAATCAAATATGAAATGATTTCTAGAAGAGGTTGAAAATGAACTAAAATAGCATGTTTTTCAACTCAAATAATTATAGAGAACACATTTAGATGACCATTGAATCAATATTCAACTCAAAATGAGCTTTCAATAGAGAGTTATTTTTAAGATTTTTTTTTTCATTTTTTAGACAATTTTTTCTTATATAATATAGGAATGTGAAAGTTATTTTTCAGTTCTACAGTGTATCTTTTTACTTCAAAAATTTGTAACTAATTATTATTAACAAATAAAAATATCGATAATTCAAAACATAAACTTTCAAAGTAGAAAAATACATTCATATTTTTCTTTTCTTTTTTCTTTAAAATTCAAAAAGTATATAGGGGGTCGAAAGTTTTGTTTGCACGTGGTTTCAAATGGACACTCTAAGTGACCCCCCCGAGCACACAAAACTTTAAAATAGTTAAGTTGTACTAGCAAGTAAATCACAAAAAATTGAAAAAAACTTTAAACTTTTATTTTTGATATAATATGTTTTGTCTATATATAGAATAATTGATTACTTTTTATTAACACTATTATTGTGAAGCATTTTGTTTAGCATCTTTTAGGAAAAATATCATAGTATATCTACTTTTAAAGTCAATTTTTGCAATTTTCACAATTTTTTACTAAAGGTTTAGTTTTTAGCACCGGACAAACCCAACACTATATTAATGGATACTTAATGAACTACTCACAATTCAAACTTCCTTTTCTTCAAACAAATCACCTGAATTTCAACCCTCTTAACCCCTAAAGGACCATTGTCCCCTCAAAGGACAAAATGGATTTCAGGCAAGTTCCTATGATCTCAATATTTTATGAAACTTTTTGAAACTTTCTCATAAGATAGAAAGGTTATTAGCTTTGTGGGAATATAAATTTTATTTCAATTGGTGCCCGGGAACAAAAGTTATGGCATCTTAAACATAATTTTCACATCACCGAGTAGAAAAAGAAATCTACAAAAATTAGAAATTAATTTTTTTAATTTTTTTCTCTTAAAGATCATATTTTTTTCTATATGTGAAGCTTTGATTCATTCCATTTGGATTAGTAATGTGAAAGTTATGAACAATCTTGTTTTTCGGGCAATTTGAGCATCTTCTTGAAAAAATAACTTATAGGATTCAATTTTGAATGCAGTTTTCACAATTTTTCAAAAAAAATTATTTGACAAGATTAAGTTTTCTATTTAGAACAATCTCACCATTGAGATTATTGTGTTTCAACCCCATTTTAGAGCTATTAACAATTCAATTTTTCTTTCAATCATGGACCTACTTCTACTTAACATTTTTTTAAAGAATGAAAATCAAGCGTGTTTTTTATTATTTATTTATTTAGACTTTCAACTCAATTTTTCAACACAAAAAATTTAAATTCAAGGTCCATGGTGCAAAAAAATTCCACAAATGGCATTCAAAGTCATCTGAAATTGCAGGCTAGTGTTCAAAAAAACTTTCTTTTTTCAACTTTGAATGCTAATATCTTTCAATCTGTACGGTCAAACTCCATGAAATTTTTACCACATGATCATCAACTAGTAACGTACAAGATCCTAGGATTAGATTCTAAAAAAAGTTTTTTTTTTTGTATTTTTGTATGAATGTTGTAGAAATGACAATTTTGAGTAGTTCTTGATAGAAGAATGGTCCTGGTCCTTTAGGAGTTAATCTCCCTGATGATACTATTTGTTGAGAGAAAATAAATTCAATACATTGTCATTTTTTTGGTAATCAATGTTGTTGACTAAATCACAACCATAATCAAAGACACTCATAGAAGCATCGTGAATTTGGAATCCAACGGAAATAAATCGAAAGTATCAATAACGGAACTCAACATACAAGATGATTTCTATTTATACTATTTAGACATATATTTATTTTATTTGTTGGTGATGTATATAAAGTGAACAATTCATGGTTTCAAAATGATAGATGTTCTCATAGGTGATTTCTTAGTGTTTAACTAAATCCAAATAAATAATGAATAAAAAAAAATTTATGTATGAAATAACTCTTCAATTTTCAAAGGTCAAAATTAAATTTTTATTATTTTTATAATTCCCCTGTCCCAAAATGATCTTTTGTTGGACAAAATGTTTGGGATTAAGGCTGAAAATAATGTTATTTCAATCCATTTCAAGTTGTAAATAGAGTTCAGTGCACTCCTATTGTCCTAAAACTTTGGATTTCAGAGGAAACTTGGTACATTTCCTAGGTATTTTCAAGGAAACTCGGTACATGTAGGCATTCACTTGTTGAGTGTGAGGTCATCATTTTGTGGGCAATTAGTATGGGTCTAGGACTATGTGTATTCTTTTATTTGTCTCCTAGAAAGGCCTAGGGCTTCATCTCCTTCAATCATACAACACTCAACAAGATGCAAAAAACAAAAATAAATAATGTTGATTAAACCCTTCAGTCATTTCATTTGTCTTTCGATTGATGATTGCACGGATGGAGGGGGAACTACCGCTCAGAGCTACTTTGTTGGTTGTAGATAACGATCAAAAGCTAAATTTGACTAGTTTGCAATGTCACAACGTTGAAATGAAATATAATTTTGGGACAAAAAAATAATGGATAATTATAAGATCATTTTGGGATGGAGGGAGTAATTCTTCACACGTAGTACACCCTATGTTTGTCAATGTAGATATACTACCAAATGGCTAAACCATTTTTGACCTAAAGTCATTGTTGGAATCTAAAATTTACAGTTTATAAATTTTTAATATTAACTTTGTAAATTTTTGCAAGTAAAGTCTATATAATGGACCATGGAAAATTCTCTTACATTTTCAAGAAACACACAAAATGATCACTTTGGGCCATTTGGGTTAAGATTTTCAATGAAATGAAATGTAATAATTGACAACAATAACTATGGGATCTCAAATTCATCAAAAATAAAATTATTTATTGTTTCTAAGATCTATATGATTAAAGTAGAAAATTCAAGTTTAGTGTTTGTAGTTTTCAGTATTTTTAAAACTACTTGCATGTAGGTGAATGTCAACGTCAAAATTCAACAACAATTAGTAGATTAGAAATTCTATTTGCAATAGAATGTACATGCTTGAAGGCTAACAAATGAATATGCTTTAAGGTTAACATGCTTGAAATTGTATTGTGAAAGACTTCTACATTATGCATTGTTCAAAGAGAAACATTTGTAAACATTAATAAACTTTAGAATGAATATTTATGATATTGCCTTCAAGTGGCAATTGAAGTGCCATGGCTTCAAGTGGCAAAAAAACTCCGAAGTGGTAATTCCTAAATAAACCTTCAAAAATTATATCTAAAGGCTCCATTCTTCTGCAAATTATATTACTAGAGATGTAGCAAAATTGTGCATTCAACAAATTACTTAGTAACAATCAAATTTAAGTCAAAAGTCACACTACAATATTTGACTAAAATTTTCATATCTATATTGAGTTCTATTTCTATATTTAGTTATAAAAAAATTCAAGGATCATGAAATTTATATTTTGAAAATTTGTAAAAACATTCTATGATATGTAAGCTAATGATATTGTAAATTTAACCTCCAATGAATCTAATTTATTGCTATGTAGTCAAACATCAATTTTGAGCTCAATATTGTTTCAACTACATAGTCACATTTATTTCAAGGAACTATAAAGTATCTCCCAATGCAAAATAATTTCCAATCATTTTGCAAAAAGGTCGTCATTGCTATATTTTCATTTCAAATGAATTAAAGAAATTAATAAATATTACAAAATAATTTAATTGATTTGAATTTCATCACATGATAAAGGTAGAAATAAAGTATAATTTGTAAATCCTTCAATTAATTCCACGAAAGACCTTTAAATAGATTAAAATTGGTTTATGCATGAACTTATAGAGGGTTCATTTGTTATTTTAGAGAAATTATAGGGTTTGTTTGAAGCTTGTTGCATGATTTGAAGCCATAAAATTTTGAAGTCACATGACTAAAATTCTATAATTTGGGAGTTGCTATTGTTTTGGATATTATATTACTTGTTTTTTCATCTTCGAGAGGTCACTCTCTTGTAATTTAGAGAGCCATGTGAGGTATTTACATACATAGTATATTTACACACATGAGATATTTACATACATAGTATATTCATAAACCTTATTTTTTTCTTATAATTTATATAAATTTTATCTTCATTGAAGTAACAATAGCCTATTTTTTAACTCACATAGTTTTCAATTGGTATTTGAAAGAAAAAAACAATATCCCTTTTGAGCACAAAATGTTGAAGCTCAAGCAAGAAAAAGAAGTAATTCAAAAATATTTTTTCATTTTTTTTTCATTTAATATATTTATCTCCAAATGAATTTTTTTGATCCATTCCATTTGGAATAGTGATGTGAAAGTTATGAAGCATCTTGTTTAGAAAGCAATATATGACATATCCATGTTGAAATAGCATAAAGGATTGGGTTGTTAAGTCAAGTTTCATAAGTTTTCAAAACAATTATTCAATAGAATTTAGATTACATGGTAAAGAATCCCGACTTTAGAATTGACATGTTTCACGTTGTCGTGTTGAGAGTTTTTGCCTCGGGAAATCATGGGGATTCCGGCTGCGACTTGAAATGGTTTAGGAAATGAGAACGTAAAGTCACAAGTAAACTTGAATCTTCACACTCGAACGTCGAATCTTCGGTCTCGAACGTTGAATCTTTTTCTTCGTCTTGAAACCGTGCCCGTTGACCTATCCTGTTGTGGCTCTAAATGGGTTTAAGGGTAAAGATGTGTGATAAGATCCCACGGCTTCGGACGGGTAAAACGGGACGGCCAAACCACGAGTTGGTCGTCCGAAAGATTGGCTCCTAAACTTTCAAACTCCCGGTGACCAGCTTTAAGAAACAAGCTTTTACCGTGAGAACAAGCAAGTCTCGACCATGTGGGTCATTAACCCCACTTCGTCACCCACAACACAAAATGAGGCTAGCGTTGGTTTTACCCAAGCCACCCGCAACAACAATGTTTACAAAGCCACAAACCACACAAACAAACACACAAAGTCTTCAAAACTCCTCCAACCGCAACTCCAATTCTCAAGCTGAACTTTGGTGGAGTGCCACCGTTGCATCACAACTCCAAATGAACCAAGTAATAGCTTTTTGGAAAGCTTATACAATAATCTACTTCTACTCCAAATCTCAAATGAATATAAAACTCTGTCCAACTTCTATGGCCATCCAAAGTTTCGGCCTTGACAAAAGAAAGGCAGCAGACCCTCCTTTGCTTCCACGCTCACAACTTTTTCATACAAACTCCAAACAGATCGAATGATATGTTCATGAAAAGCTAACACAATTTCCTACACTTCCTTCAAATTTCATTGCAAACCAAGAACCTGTCCGTCTTTTATGGCCAGTCGAAGTCTCTGCCTCTTATTTTCAAAGGCAACAAACCTCCCACCACTCAAACTAGCACAACTTTTGATTCACAACTCCAAATTAAGCAAGTGAGATCAATTTGAAAACTACACACCATGATACTCAACACCTCCAATTTTCATTTCAAAACTCCTCAAAATCACAACACAATGAGTCTCCAAACAATCGGGGTCCTCCTCAAACTCACAACGGGAGAGAAGATGAATAGTCCCCCCCACCTTTTTCTCCACCCTATCTTCACTCTAACCACACAACAAGTGGGGTCAGCCCTTAACTTGCTCCCAAAGCAAAAAACCCAATAATTGAGCCATTATTTGGCCCAAGCAACTATTTCCTTATCTTTATCATTGAAAGAAATTCACTTCAAGTTCACTTAGAAGGAAAATGAATTGAATATTTCTTTCAAACTACTTCTTACACACAAAACTATTGTATAAATTCACTCCAAGTATGGAATGAAGAACTAAAGATCCAAATACATCTATTAGAGGTAAAAAACTAGAATTCCAATCGAAACTTCACTCCATCTGCAGAAATTTGAGAATGCGTTTGACAGTCGCCGCCATATATTCTGCACGATCCGCCTTAGTTAAAGGATTGACTGGTCCCTCTAACATCGTTGGTGACCACGACTTCCTTCGATAGGCTTCACCATGCAAAAGTATTGATCGTTGTTCAAACCTTCAAAGCTCCCTTCAAATGTCACTTCTCGGCTATCGGACTCAACACATCCGACCTGCAGCAGAATCACCAACGCTCGAGCATCTTCAAGTAAGTTTCCGTGCCAACGCCGCTCCACACGAGGTTGCTTTGGCAGACGGGAAGGCCCAGCTTCATCTTTAGGACGTTCGTGCGATAAAACAAGATTCCGTGGCAAAAGAGGCTAATCCGGCAGTTGTGACAAAGAAAGTTCAATCTCAGCTTCCGGTTGAAGCTCTTCATCTTGAGACTCAGAAAAAACCCTCCAATTCGACATTCTAAATCTAAAGTAAAAGCAAACTACAGCACTTCAATTCAATGCAACTCTCATAGGGACTCTCCTTATATAGATGACTCACATCTTCACTAGAAGGCGTCACCTTGAAGCTATACGAATAACGCATACTACGTATTTTTATACTATGTACGAATTTACAACATGACAACGTCCATTTGTACTACACAGTAGTAAGAATTAATCCCTTAAAGCCCATAAAATGAATGCGCATTGGTCAAACTTGACTTTCAAAATATCCATTTTGGAGCTTGGTTCAAACTAAAAACTAAAGCTTGAGAAGTTGCCTTTGGTCTCCATTTCAAAACTTTAAAAGAAATCCAAAACTTCATTGAATTACTATACACTAAAAAAATTTACAACAATTTGATTTTTTCACCAAAATTCCAAAACTAATCAACATTCATAGAAAAAGTGTTTAATTATTATCAAAATAATAATCAATCAATTGCGTGAAGGCTAAATTTAACTTGATAGTAGTGATTTGACATGAAGGTCATTGCCAAGGGTGTTTTGGATATAAGAAAGAGAAAAATTACTTGAAAAAATCAAATTATTGTGATTTTGGAGTGCAATTAAACAAATTTTGCATTGGTAAGTGTGATTTATCAACACTTCTACAATTTTTGTCTTTTTTAGTGCATTTTTTTAGTAGTCTATTTTCATTGTCCAATGTCTAAATTTGAGTTTTCTTGTACTTATTCAAAGTACTTTGGAATGCTCTTTCAATGATCGAAATTTCAAGTTTGAATTACAAAGCAATGAAAAATTAGAGCATCCATTGTGCATGACCGAAAATAGTCACGGTTCTAAAATTTTCAAGTAGAGGATCAAAGACCTCATTATGCTTCCATTGCAATCGCTATATTTTCAAGCAAGTATATCAGTTCCATTAAGGATGCCCTCAGTGTTATGAACTTATAACTTTGCCATAAATTGAAGTACACTGGTCAAAAACAAGTCTTCATATTGCATGTTGTGCAATTCAAAGGATTCTACACAATTTAGAATATAATTTGTATTTTTTTATCATGCATAATTATCATTACATTTTTACACACTCTCAATTAAGTATAACAAATTTCAATTCCAAAAAACTAAAACTTCATTTTTGGTGAATCTTTAGTCAACTTTTATGGAACTTTTACATAATAATTTATTGGAAACAATTGGTGGTGAATTTTCTTAATTTTGTTGCGGAGATATTTAGGAAACATTTCTATGCACATCTTTTGTTACCAAAAAATATTAAAAAATGATTTAGTATTTGCACTAAAAGGAGTTCAATGCCAAGGTGTTGTAACTATGTCCAAATTTTGTAAAATAAATATTTGTTTATTGTATGAATTGCACAAATAGGCAATACAATAACTTATTCATGGCCACTGTAATGTCTCTATTTTCTCCTAATTTGTATGTTGGAGCAAATAATAACCAAGGTGCAAACCATTGTGAAAACAAACCTTCAACAAAGGCTCTCTATTTGCAAATTCACCCAAGTTCATTAGGAGTTCATTGAGTATCAATCCTTCTTTCTTTACAAGCAAAAGTACTAAGATAGAAGTACCTATAATCAACCCTTTTTGCAATCCCACATATTTGGGGATGGAATCAAGACTTGTAATTAGTTTTAATACATTGACAATTGAAAATCATGAATTTTTTGAAAAAAAATTAATAATTCCTTGAAATTTTATGAACAAACTATAAAATTTTGAAATTCAACTACATCATACATTCCATCCTGGTTTTGGTTTTCATGTATGCAATTTTACATTTTGGACTACAAATTTTATCAATAGACTTTCAAGATTGTTTTAGGGTATAAGGTTGGGAATAAGTGCTTCTACCTTACCTACTATACAAAGTATGTGTTGTTGAAGTTGGGACCAATTTGATGTGTGTTTTTAACTTCTCTTACAGGTTATGCACACCCTTAATGAACACCACTCAAAATGCATCATCTACATTTGGACCCACAAGTGCGACTTTATATTAGAAATTGATTAATTATACATAGAATGGAACATGAGAGTCTATGAGAATCCATTGTTGATATTTGGTACACCTAGAGATTGTACTTAAAAAAATTCGTAACTTATTCATACAATGTCTAAATAATGCATGTTAAAGTGCATTGGTATCCTCTTATGTTGCTCATAAGAATAATTAATGTTTAATAACTTTAAATATGCTCAATTGTAATTAGTAACAATTATAGGTGTGCTTATCTTACCCTCCAAAGGATTAAGAGGCTTAGATTGAGCCTCATGTATTGCTTAGCACTATAGAGTGGGTTGTATGGAAATTTTCTCTTGTTTCTTTAACTTTAAAAAGATGGGCTTAACTTTCTGAACAAAGATTGCAAATTTTATATTAAATACAAATATACTAGAGAATCTAAATTGTTTTTTATAAGAGTACATTATAGTGTAGAAAATCATCATTCAAACCAAAATCCATGCTATACTAAAATTAGAAAATCAATAGACCATGGTTATTGGCCCAAAGTTCAAATTTCAATAATCTATTGAATTTTAGAAATTTTTCAAACTTTCAATTTGGAATATAAAGTAGACTTGACAAGCTTCATTTCAATAGTAGAATCAAATCATTTAAAATCATTCTAAAGTTTAAAATTGCATCAAGAAAAAAGAATAGAAACTACCAAAATACACTACAAGATGATCTATGGATTTGTCACAAAATATCATAGTGAGGAAACATCCATCACCACTCTTTCAAAATGCTTTCAAGAAACTCTGTTTGCCCAATATTGTTTATTTCATTCAAATAATCCAAAATGTATTCTTATGAATGTGCTTAAAGGTTAATCAATCTTTTGACTATGTCAACAATTTTCTTTTTTGATCCAAATAATGTAAATTTTGGCTAAATCCAATGCATTAATCCACAACAAATGTGTTTTGCACTACAAGAGTTAATATTATCAAAAAACCCAATAAACGTACATTTACACAAATCAAAAGTGTCCCAACTCTGTAACAATACTAAGCTTCTTTCAAGCATTAAAGTATATATTAAAAATATATTAGTTAATTATATCTGACATAGCAGTTGTTTGGCCACGTTAGATCAACATTCCTACAGAGTTCTCGAAGTTACTACAGTCTGGAAACTTACAATCTTTTAAAACGCACAAATCTCTTCTAATGTCTTAATCCTCCATCATAAAGGTAGTAAATTTAAAAGTCTTCCTTAATATAAAGATTTCTAAGGTTGCCAAATTCAACAATATCTAATGAAATGCTCTTGTTCATATTTGAAAATCAACAAGTTGCATCCAATTCTGTATATGAACTTGATTGAATTAAATTTAAGTTATATAAGTTATATTATAATTCTTCCTCAAGTTATTTTTATCACTTCTGAAAATTTGATTTGCACATCCAAAATGTTGTTTATTTTTTTGAACAAGCATTCTACTTTATTTTGTTAAGTTTTTTTAAACTTCTAAAAATGAATGAGTGTTATTTTATAGTTTGGGATTTAAAACAAATAACTATGTCTCTAAATTATATATATACTCTAAAAGTCATGGAACTTCATCCTTAAATTGATCCCTACATTACTTTTAGACTAGATTGCACTTCTCATTTTAGACTTTGTTTGACTTTTTTTCCTTAAATTTTGCATTCAACTTGTATTTCTTTTGGATTGATAAAAAGGTATAATAACTTGCAATCTAATCCCAATTTTAGACACCAAAAAACAAGAAAATGTGATTTGATTGGGTACCTTCTTGCCATTAAAAAAAACAAGTTGAATAAGAATTAAAATGCAACCTACTATAAGAATTGAACTAGGGATCACAATTCATGACTTACTAAATAATTCTATATAAAGGATTTTGAAGTTAACTACATAATTATTGGCTTCATTGTATAAAGCTCAACCCTTGAGAATTAATGAGCCAAAAAATAACTCATGAATGGTGAAATTAATTGCTTTATGTTTTTACAACATTGCTAATGTCACATCTACATTACTCAATTCAATTTCTATCAAATCAATTATTTATAAATTTGATACGGGCTATAGAGATATTTGTTCAAATAATTTGTAATCAATTGTTGTTTATTATTAGTTTTTAAGGATTTTTTTCAATCTTTATTTGACATTCAAAATTATATTACAATAACTTT
Organism: Rhytidiadelphus loreus; assembly: GCA_947034895.1. Classification (NCBI taxonomy): domain Eukaryota; kingdom Viridiplantae; phylum Streptophyta; class Bryopsida; order Hypnales; family Hylocomiaceae; genus Rhytidiadelphus; species Rhytidiadelphus loreus. The sequence continues at coordinate 44,594,454 of OX344761.1, read as the reverse complement.
AAGAAAATAATGAAATGAAGTTTTGCTTGTGTAGTATATATTTTAGTTGAAAAACCTAGTGAAAATTTACAAAAGTTTTTTTTTTTTGCAATTTGTTCAAATTTTACAATTCTAATTTTGACCTTTAGGATGGAACTAGTTTAGCCAATTTTTGGAATAACCTTTGGGATTTTTGTATTGATTTATATAGTGTATGACCATAGATGGGGTCTTTAAAGCCACAACTAAAATTGAAAGGCATGATTAGAATAATGGAATGAAGTCATGATCAAATGAAGTCATGAAAAAAATGATGAAATGAAACCATGATTAAAATGGTGGAAAGAAGCCAAGACAAAAATAATGGAAATTTGAAGTCACAAGATTTAAATTAAAGCTTATTGCGTCTTTCAATTGAGGGAGTTCAAAAGATGTTGAGGAAATCAAAGAAAACCTTTGAGATTCAATTATTTTATGAAACAAAGGCACGAGAAATTTAGAATTATGAAGAGTCAAAAAGCTTTTGAAGCAATGAGTACAATCAACACTCTTGCCAAGATAGCTACAGATTTCAGATTTCAGATTTCAGATTTCGGATTTACCATAGAGTACTTTTAGTGTTAGAAATTACATTTAGTGTTACTTACTTTAGTAGGATAAATGATATTTAGTGTCATGGTTCGCAAATAGTGTTGCCAACACTAAATATCCTTTTTAGTGTACTACATCTACTAGATATCTACTAGATATCTACTAGATATCTACTAGATATCTATTAGATATGTAATAGATATTTGTGGTCAATGTGTTTCCAAAGTCTACTACATCGAGCTCATAGTTGCTAAGACTTCTAAGACACTTGAAGTCTACAAATTTATAATCTTCAAAAGACAAGTCTATTACCAATTTTTTAAACATCATTTTCAAATAGGCATTTGAATGTGATTTTTGTATTTGTTCTTAAAAGATGTGATTATATATCTTCTATAAGTTTTTAAATTTTTCACATTTTTTGGATTTAAAAAAAATCACCATGATTTTTTTGATAAAAAATGAAACAATTCATATCAAATGCAAATGATGCTCAAAAAATGTGAAAAGTTCTATGTAGATTTGTATTATAGCGTAGAGCATTATGATGCATATTTTTTTTATTGTGCCATTTTTAAATTAGAAAATTTTCATTCTATGGTTGCAAATTCAATTTCCTAAATTGTTGTTCAATATTCTATAATTTTTTTATATTCTAAGTAGAATTATAAATTTATAGCTAGAAGATATTAATAAAAAATTGGGTAAAAAATTGATTACCAATAGATATCTAATGCTTTCAAGCTTCAATATTCATGGAAAAATTCCCATCGCTAAAGTCTCCAAAAACAAAAACAGGAACCAAAACCTTTAGTCTTGCATCATTGATAGTGTGAAAAACAACAAAGCCTTAGTTATCAATTTATATGTGTTTTGCAGGGATAGAAGGGTTAGTGTAATTCCAACACTAAAGCTTTGATGTTCTTCATATCACTACCATAGGCAAACAACAAGTTTGACACTAATTATTTTCAAAAAATTAAGTAGAAATTATTCATAAAATATTCGCCTAATATGTTAAAAAACATAAATATTATTGAAACACTATCTAAAACCTCATACAATCATTGGGGCCTTGATACATACAATTTAGTGACTTAACTTTGAATACATATGAAGGGAGATTACTATAGACATGACCATTTCATGATCAAACTGTGAGCCTTACATAAGTAATGTTGTGAGTTGGCATCTCAAGTGAGAAGAAATAAAATTAACTCCAATACGTGTTTAGATTTTTTAGATTTTAAACTATACAAATTCAGTTACTTTTAAATTTTGAACTTGTTAATTTGTAAATTGATAAGTTGAAAACATTGTAATTTATTAATTTGAATATTTCAAATATTCAAAAATTTAATAATTTAATCTATAAATTTGAATAATTTCAACTTGTAAACTTTAGGGGGCTCAAATACAACTATGTTTAATAGTACGCATAAAAGAGACATATTGCGCATCATGATTTTATAAAGTTATTCAATCAATATTGTATGATTAATTTATTCAAAATTATCTATAAAAATATAATAATTTATAAATAATTCAATTCTTTAGAATATTGGTTACAATAAACATAAAATGGAATGAAGATCAGGGATGTATCCAAATCCTTAATTACAATTAGCATTGAATGAAGTGAGGGGGGAATGAATGCATGTGTCTCACCTTTTGGTTATAAAAAACACTTAATGGAGTGAGTATATTAGATGGAATTAATGAATCCAACAACACCTTGCTACTATTTCAATTGAAGCAAGAAAAAGTATTTGGCATACAATTTCATAAAGTGAAGGCATTAGATATGTGTCCCTTGGTTATAATAAACATCTAATGGACCAAGTGTGGACATCACAATTGCATTTATAATAAACACATAATGTCATGAGGGGGCCTAAACCCTCATGACATTATGTCTAGAATATGAATTGGAGTGGAGTTGATCATGGGTACTGGTATATGTCTCACTTCTTTCTTTCATTGGAAATTAGGAAGTCCAACTACACCTTGATGCAATTTTAATTAAGGTGAGAAAAAAATATTTGGCATCCAAGTTCATGGAATCATATAATTGATATTTTTCTAAAATAATTTGTATAACATTTGCCATGTAAACTAATCTATATGTGTGTCACAGAGCTTCATTAGTCATTCAATGTTTGTCAAGTGTGGAAAGAATGGAAATTTCTTATACAAAAGGAACAATACAATAATCAATATCATATGGAGTATGTAGAAGCTCAACTATTCATAGTCAATTAGAAAAGAATGATTGAGTTGTAAGCTTAATTATAACCATTTTTTTCAAAACCTATCCAAATAAGAAAATGTGATAATTTAAGCTCAATTTTGCCTCCAAAACTTCATTTGTGATTTGAAAACTTTAATCAAAAGTTATATATCAAATTTAGAAAAGACACAACTTTCAACTCAATCATTTGTTTAGACTTGACTATAAATTAGGCGGTTAAGCTATCATTGATATTTCACATTGATTGTTGGAAGCCTTCTACCTCCCTACATGCATAAAGAACTAGACTTCTCCTACCCTCCTATATTGCATACATTATGTAAAGCTTTGTAATATGAGTAAAGTTTAGTTTACACGCTAAACTCAATACAAACTGTGTTAAAAAAATATGATTTATTTAGTAATTTAAATTTGAAAACTGTTGATATATGTCCATCTCCTTTGTTTTATCTCATATTTATTGAAGATGTTTAGGCATGAGCGTGACCTCCTTGCTCAATTTGATTTTTCTTGTGATCAAAGGTTAGGTTTAGGAACTAGTTTAGGAATGTGCCTAATCTTTCACTCTATGTGACCCTTCACTCCATTTGATGTTTGTTCCAACTAAGAGATTATGGATGTGCCTAATCCTTCAATGCATGTGAACACCTTACTCCATCTAATGTTTGTTTAACCCCTAAAGGACCAACATGTGTTTTTTGACAACATATAGATTTGAGGCAGGTACGTGTGACTAGAGGTTTGCATATTTTAGGCTGAAATTTTAATAGGAGGTGGGGACGAGGAATATATTTCATGTATACTAAATTTCATGACATTTGGAAATATGAGTAAAAAGTAATGGCCTCATATATTACTTTTTTTCGTAAATGGGTAGCTTGGGCAGATAAAAAAAATCAATTCTTTTAGAAACAAAAATTTGAAATTGGTTTTCTAGAGTTATATATACGCAGAAAGCTTTGAATCATTCTATTTTGATCAACGAGTCAAAAGTTATGAGGAGTTTTAGTTTGCGGGTAGTTATGGAATCTCTATTCTAAAATAAACTTTCAAATCCTTTATCTTACTCAATTTTCAATATTTAAAAAAAAAAAAAAACCCATAGGATGAATACTGTTTAGTAAAACATTGCAACCATTAGAATTGGCATTTTTCAATTCCATAAATAAGTTGTTAACAATTTAGTATTTTGAATCATTCTCTACTTCTTTCTACTTACTCTTTTTTTCCCAAGGGAGAAATCCCATTCCTGACCACTTAAGCAATTCCACATATCTGCAAGTCAAATTTTGTTAGTGAGGAAATTTTCTAGTGTGCAAGAATAGATCTTGGAAGGTTTCCATAATTTTCCAGATTTTTATTCCTCAAAAAATAATTACTATGAATTTTTGAGTAGAAGATTCCATCCCTCCCAATGTGGTCACATAGACCTTCCTATTTTGAACTAAGTGTTGGTTGCAAAATTCACAAGGGTTGGTTGCAATATTGGGAGTCTTGTAGAACGATCACAATGTGCTACAACTGCATCGGGAACTATGCCATAATTGATCACTATTCATCTCTTCATGTGTGGAAAGAAAATGGGGGGGTGATTTGGAATGGGATTTCTTCCTTACATGTTGTATTGTACAATTCAAAATGATCTGAAATTTTTGACTTGAAGAATGAATCCAAAGAAGCACCACCATTTGGGACATTTTTTCATACAAACGTGACCTTGTGAAGTGTAGCTACCTGGTTTTTTATAGGGCCCCAAAACGAGGATTTTTGTCACTTCAAACACTAATATCTTGCTATTTGCACGATGGCAATTTCTAAAAAAAAAATTCATTTGTTCTCAAGTAAGAATATTACAAGATCCTCGACAAGATCCTATAGTTACATGTGTCCAAAATTTGATACTTCTACTAGAAATGGCAGTTTTTGAGTGTTTTTGGTGAAAACATAGACATGGTCCTTTAGGGGTTAATCAAAGGTTTTAGGCATACATCTACAACTTCACTTTATCTATGTTTATTGAATTTACAATAGGCATATTTTGGACCTCTTCAATAAATATGAATTTTTGTACATAGATTAGGTTAATGTCAATTTTCCTTCAATAAACATATGATTCAAACAAATGAATGATTTTAAAATTCTCTTTATTTGAAATATGTTCAAAATATGATTGTAAATTATTCAAACTACAAAAAAATTTAATGTGCACTTTAGATATACCATTTACACTTCTATCAAAACCAAAAGTTAGGATAAATATATTTGTATCCATAAAGAGCTTATCTCGATTTCAAAGACAAACAAATTTTTTCTAAAACATAGCTTGGTGGATAAAAATCTTCAAAATGTAAAGGATTGGTTATTGGTTTGTCATTCATTTCTAAAAGACTATGAGGAAGTTAAAGAATTTTCAAAATTTTAAAGATGTATAATAAAATATAGCTTAGACTAATAATTTGAGAATGTTGTTTAAACCAAAGTTGTAAATATGATCCACATTTCAAATATTATGTTTGAACCATTGAAGTCTTTACTAACCAATATTTATCAATAAAAAATTTAACCAAAAATTGAATTTTTTTTCTACAATTGAATGTAAATTGGACAAGAGATTGCATATTTCTAATGTTTATAAGAAATTTTCATCCTTCAAGTTCAACATATTAAGTTCTAATTATGGAATTTTTTTATAAATCATTTTATAAACTAGAAAAGTAATTAGATTTTTTTAGATAGATCATTTTATAAATCATCATTTTATAAACTAGAAAAGTAATTAGACACTAGAGAACTATCAAAAGAATTTACAAACATTTAGATGGATGAAAAAGATAAGATGTTTAATTGTTTCCAATCATCAATTCTTCAAAATTCGAATATCTAATCCTCTAAGGGATAAAATGAGACTAATTTTCTAAATGAAAAATGAAAATTTTAGCTAAGTAATGAATAATGTCATCAATGAATAAGTTATTTGTGATTTTTTTCAAGTTTCTGAAATCAAATATAGCAAAATCAAAATTCAAACTTCTTATCAGCTAGATCATGTTACATTTTTATGTTGGATGCAATTCTATAGAAATCTTTTTTTTTTATAGATTTCAAATCTAGGGTTTCAAATACATTTTCCTTTAGGGATATGCCCCAAAGTTGCTTAAGAATGTTTCATACTCTTTATAAATTAGTCCCTCTATTTGAAAATGATCTTCTTGAACTTGAATCTCTGCATGGGCTTGAATCCCTACCTACTTCATGCATCACTTCGTGCAACTGGAAGATTATTTTGGGAACAATAAAATAAAGGAAACTCGAGGATCATTTTGGGATAGAGGGAGTATATTAAGCATCTTTAGAAGTTGATGCACCTTCATTCAATTTCAATTCCCCTACAATTTTTCCTTGGTCAAGTTTTTGCTTTGCTTGTAATTGCTCCAAAAATTTCATTTTTCTATCAAGTCCCTGTAAAAATTATAAAATTTGATATATATGCATATAATTGATCTTGAATAAATTTAGAATTTGGGTGACAAATACAAATCAAATTCTAAAATCTCAATCATTTAATAATTATCTTTTCATTTTATGTAAAATCCATATATTATTGGTGCACACAATGTAAATGTCAAAAAATAATAGCAACCTGTAACAAAAATACAAGCTTGGATTCAGTTTCCGCGAGGACTATCCTTTCAGGTACACTTTTTTCTTCCAAGTCCTCCTGTAATTACATGAAATGAAATGAAATTTCTTAACTTAACTTAAATGAAATTCTATAGTAATTTTTTTATGGTATTTATTTAAATTTATTCAATTAATATAGAGTGTGACAAACACTAACCAATCTTGCAGATCCTTCGTGAATTTTCTCAACAAGTTTTTTTGTGCCTTCTACTAATAAAACAAGTGGATATGAATTTTTTCTTTGCACTTGAATTGTCATTCTTCGAACCGTTTCTTTCACCCCATCCACAAGCCCTCCCACTTGCTCAAGACGAGTTGTACTTCTCCTCTATTTTGTACCATTAATATATCAAGAATTATATTTTTAGAATAAAATCATGCAAGTATAGAGAGAAATGTGAGAAGTCCTTCAAAATTGAACATTATTTAGTTTAATTAATGTCAAGTAATCAATCATTTGGTTCCTATAAATACAAATGCAAGGTTGCTAGCTTGTGAGCATAGGATCTTGAGTCCCTGAGTCTAGGCACCTATGTTATAAGTGCTCATATTACAGGCACCTACCATGGTTATAGGATACCTATGTTGTAGGCACCTTCTATGGTTATAAGCACCTTCAATGATTATAGGCTACCTACATACACTTGGGCTAAAAACTTGTAGGCTCATATTTTTAGGCTCACACACCAACATCCTTGACACAAATGTATATGGGCATTATTGTTACATGATTTAAAATTCATTAAAACTAAATTATAATTACAACGTACTCTATGCGTAGCTGGAATTGGAGCTTCATTCCTCAATTTTGATAGTGTTGCTATAAGTTCGGCCTTCACTTGTTCCAAATATATTATTTGTTTGTCTTGGAATAGATATTGTTTGTACATTTCTCTCATGCTATCCACTTCCATTACTTTCTTAATTTTTTTAATTGCTATTTGAATTTTGTTTTGTATTGATTTAGAAATTCCCTCCTATATTTCATTCATTATTATTAGATGGTAATTTTAAGAAATTAAGCACAAAAAATTGAAATTTTTAGTGTAATTTAATATAAATTATTTAAAATTCATAAATTAGTAATAAACTTTTAGAATTTGGAAAAGATTTTATTATTAAATTAAAAAAATACTTACAATTCTTCCTCCGGGAAATAAAGAAGCCAAAAGCTGCATATATGACACCAACATATACGTAAAATGATTTTTATAATTTCACATTTTTGAAACAAAAAGATATAAAATTTTATACAACATAATCAAGTACAACTTAAATATAAAAAATTATACATCATATCACCTGTATAATTTTTTTTAAATATATAAATTTAGAAGTTTATATTTTATCATTTTAAAATATTAAACTAAATTGGAAAAAACAAGACATTAAAACTTACCTACTTCCTCAAGTTCATGCTTTGCTTGATCACGTGATTTGACACCATCACCTTGCACCATCTTCAATTGTGCAATTTGAATATTTTTCAAATCAATAATATTTGTTAAATTTTCCAACTGTTATATAGACAACATTTGGTGTTATTCAAAATTTAATTTGGAGTTGGCAATTTTATATTGAAATTCAAATTTTTGATATATTTATAATAAATATGAAATTTTGCCTTATTATATATTTAAATCATAATATAATATATATTTATAAAAGTACAACATTTTTTGTACTATGAGAAAACATTATACTAAGGTGAAATTTGAATCCTACTTGAAATGTAAAAAGTGTTCTTTCTAAACGCATAGGAATCAACAAGCTTTCATAATGCTTTTCTAAAAATTGAGTTTCTTTTGTTTTTCTAAAAGTAGCTTCCAATCTATCATCCAGCCATCGAATTGTTATCAAGGATGGTGTGTTGGGATCTAATACATCTGCACAATCAATTTCTGCTGATCTTGTATCTGTAATTTGTTTTGCAAGCTGCATTTTAGACAAATTTGAAGTTCAAAATATAATAATCCCAATTGTTAATATCGTACATTAAATTCTTGAATTCTCAAAGGTCTTCAACAAGTCTTATTTTTAGTCTCACTTTGGTGATTAAATATACCTATAAAATACATTATATATATAATGTGCTATCATTTTGAGCCTTTAAATTATTAATGTATTCCTTTTCCATCAAAGAACAAGTGTTATTCCTCTTACATACATTGAATTAAAAAGGTTGTGAAATAGAATTACTTGAATTTGTTTTGCAATAGACCTTTTGCGTTGTGAATCAAAATTTGTCCTCAAATCAGCTACTTGCTTTCGCATGCCCCCTAAGTTGCTTGATTCTTTTTTTGCTGCCAACTCTTTTTGCTCGAGTAGTAGGAATGCAGAATGCAATAACATGTTTTGAGTTCTTGCAGCACGGACGAGATACCGATTCCTCCGTAGTTTAATTTGGGAGGCCTCATAGTATGCCCTTCCAACAATTCCTGCAATTTGATATGTGACATCGATTTTGAGATCATGAAAGGGGAACCTCGCAAAGATTAAACTACACCTTATAAATTCATTTAGCTCAACAATGGTTTAGATAACTTAATTATGCAAATAGAATAAACAATTTTTCTTTTGTGCCCAATTGCACATGTGACTTCAATTGGGAAGTAAGCATAAAGGTCTATTTCAAGTTGAGATTTTATGTCACCTTTCTTAAAAGTGCATATCCACATTAAAATTGCATAATTGGCATGAAAAATACTCATTCAATTTCAAATTGTTTATTACTTTCAAAATATCAAGCACAAAGATTATCAATTTTGTCAAGTTATGAAAGAGATGGAGTTTTAAATACAAGTGATGGCACAAACCAAGCTTATTGATTTTGAATTCAAGTACAACAACCTTCTCCTTGAGTAAGTTATTGCGACGAGCCTCAGCTTCTGACATATTGTCAATTAATCAATAATAAAAACGCACACTAGTCAAAAATTAATAATTGATGCTGGAATATTTATTGATCTCCAAATGACATTGATATCATTTGGATGTTTTATTTACAATTCAAGTCCATTGAGTAAGTTAGAGGTCATTAGCACTTCATAGTTGTTTGAATTCCATTAGTCGGTATTAGCATAGTCCTCCACTAATTTAGGGTTTCACATTTGAACGTTGAAGATTTGAGTTGGAATTCTGTGAAGAGTAAGGTAGGAATACCATAAACGGAGAGGCCCCTCTAATGGTATAGTAAGGGGTCCTAAAATGGACAATAGCTAATTCTGTTGTTGATTGAAAAAGATTTGATTTGCTCACACTTGATTAGGTAGTCGTTTTAGGTGAAGCTATGAGACAAGAATGGATCCAAACAAAAAATCTAAATTTATATTGAATAAAATATTTCTTTTTGAAGAAAAAAATTCTTTTTTTTGCATTCTTCCTCATCTCTATTTTTGCACACATTGAGCTCAATTTGTAAATGGTGAATTTCCCATATCCCACAGACTCGAATGCTTAATTTATTGGTTTAGGGTATTTCTATGTTAAGTAACACTCGATGTCAATATTCTAGCGATGTAGCAATTTAAATTGAATGATTTCATTTTGTGTGCTTTGTCGTATTTAATTAATTTTGGAATTACACAAATTTGTGAGGAAGATTTATATGGAGGTAAACACTATTATGTAACATGGTTTTTACTATTATCAAATTCTTTTGTACTCCCTTTCATCCAAATTTCATCTAAATGATGACAACAATCAAACTAAATTCATCAAAGTTTCATCTAATTCCACCCAACTAGTATAGGTGGGTCTCACTATATACTACTAATTTAATTTACTCGATTACTAGGCTCAATGCTTAGGGCCAACCAAACATATTTCTAATAATAGATGCTAGAATTCTGGAAATTTTTCAAGAAAATCTATATGGAAAAATGAATCTTGCGTACTATTTTTAAGTTTAGCATCTAATGAGCCTCATTTTTTGGAAAAAAAATAATTATTTGGCAAGATATGTTGTCATGAACACTAGATATGGTAATATAGTGCTTTCAACACAATAATTTGGCAATCTTCTAATGATCCATGGGCTAAAATTTGATAAATACTTTCAAATTTGCCAAATTCAACACTCTCTAAAGAAAAGGCTATTTATCAATTTTTATTCAATTTTTAGAATTTGGGGTTTGACAAAAATGAATGTGTGAGAAAAAAAGCCTACAAGTGGTTAGGAGCAAAATGTTTTTTTTCCAAGATTGCTTGGGTTTTTGACAATGTGGCTTTATCAAGCTATCAAACCCCATAACTCAAATTTTATTTGCAAGGAAGATATAGGGACTTCATTTTTGAATAAAGATTCATGTTAGGAAGAAGTATTCAAATTTTCAAAACAAAATGTTGTTGCACTCCATCTACTTGAGTTGTGGCCTAAAACAAAAAACAAAACGTATAATTTTTTTTTCAAGTATTCGATCTTCATTAAAATTAGATTCCCTAGAATTGTATTTGTTATTCTAAATTCAAATATAATATGAGGGGAAAAAATTTTGATACCTTGTTTTAGATGCTTAAATTTTTCAAAATCCATTTTAGATTGCAAAGAGCTTTTATTAGGGATTAAGGTACAATTTTGAAAATCAATCAACCAAATATTGATCTCATGTTGTTTATTATATAATATTCAAAGGTCATTTCTAGACTTCAAGTAATCTTGGTTATAATTTACCTACGTGTGACTAAACCAATATACCATTTTCTCACATATTCCACTTTTAAGAAACAATTGTATTATATTCTTTGTTTTAATATTTTTAGGTATTATGATGGATGATTCTATAACTAGAAAAAATCTCACTATAGTACAATGGCACTAAGAAGGTTCATCAACCTACTAGATTTCATTGAGAAGTTGTTGGAAAGTCATTAGGATTTTATACAATCAAATGGATGCAAAAAAATGTAAATGAAAATATAATGCATGATGGATGAAATTATTTAACTTTGCACATAATAGAATAGATATTCAAATTGGAATTGGAGCAATTTAGGGATATAACATTTGAAAACCATCTCCCTTGTCATATTCCTCGTATTCTTCATATTCTTTATGTTTGTTCATACTAATTTAAACTTAGAGACAACCTTTACGTCAACTCTTGACTTTTGTGTATATGATTTTTCTTTTATTGTTACAAAGAATTATTAAATCCATACTCTTTTGTTATGGAATCTATGAAGTTGCTTAATCATTTTGAGTTTAATTTTATTCACCATTTTTTTTCCTACATCTAAAATATGTTAGATAACCAATCATTTTTTATGGAAACATATTACAGCCTTCAAAGGCCACAATTGGACTAACATGGCAACACCTTGGGTATCCCTATCACGAACAAGTGGAAGAACAAACCCCTTCTTCATACACCAGAACAAAGAGCCCCACATGAGCAATGTCAACATGGCGGAAGTTGATCATGAATTGGGAACATCATAGATCCCATTGGAAGTTCCTATCACTTAGCCATCACTTGAGACATTCTTAGGTCATTTCAAACCAATAACCAACCATTTGAAGTGATACACATTAGGTTATTTAGTCTAATCTAAAGTACATGATAACTTTCCTAAACTATTTCCAAAAATTCTTGCCAAACACTAATGTTTGTATAAGAAACTACTTAAACTTACAAATGTACAAAATTCAAACTTTATAGAATTGGTTCCATTGCTAGCATAGAGCATGAAAGCCCTAGTTTCTTATTACAACTTATTGAATAAAAATATTCAATTTTACATTCTTAAAGCCATAGGATGCTCTAAATTTCTAGAATTGAAAAATGAGTTGTAAAATACAACTCAAAAAGATAATTAGTCATTCTTTTCAAACTATAGTTGCAAACAAAAACTTACATTCAAGTCTTTCCACAAAAAGAGAAATAACTCCAATCACTCTAAATAGTTGATGTAGTTCAAGAGTGTGTTCATTTAGCTAGGGTCCCTTTTTGGGCTCTGAAAAGTCATTCTTAGTGATTTAACTTTAGATTTGGGATAGTAGCCTTATTATAACTACATCACTCCCCAAATCCTACACTTAATCTCTAGAAGTAGAGATCTCCACAAGATCATTCTACATGTCATATGCATATGGTTGAATCCACCATGCAAAAATCAATTTTTGGAGATAAAATTTGAATACAAAAATGAAAAAATCTTATAAAAATAATTAAGAATTAAAGATATGTGTAAGAAATTTTTTGGCATTAGATTTAAATTTTATCATAGCATTTTATTATGACATTTTTTAAAGATCTTCAGAGTAGTTATTTAATGAAGTAATTCTTGGGGAAAACCACTTCTTGAACTAGAAAAAAAAAAATTGAAGTGAAACATGATTGAAAATTTCAATATTTTATTCAAATTATAAGAATTTACATAGAAATATTAATCTTTAAAGCTACTAAATGGTTCTAATTCTAGTGATGACCTTTGAGTTGCAACTTTTTTAGCTCGTATTTGGTGACATATTGACAAATGTAGGTTCTATTAGATGTAAAGAGATAGTAGACACAACTTGTCCTTGGAATTTTGAGGCCACATGACTTAAGCAATGAAATAAAACCACAAATATAAATTCATAAAATGATGCGACAACTTGGCCATGGCATCATGAGGCTGCACAACCAAGTCGTGAAATGAAGCCACACAAAAGCTTCCAAAAATGTTGCTTGAAATAATTTGTGTGTTCCTTCACCAACCTTTTCATTATTTTAATAATAAATAAATAAAATAATTTGAAAGTTGAAGAGTTATTATAGTCACAATTTTTTTTTAGGTTTCTTTTTTATAGAATAATTTATTATTGATGGTGAGAATATTTTAGTAAGGTTAATCATGGGAGCACAAGTTGCATTTGAATACACCTTGTTTGAATACAACATCAACATGACCTTTCAACTCAACACACCAACATTTCATCATGTTTACTTTGAAAATTCATGTAATTTGACGTATGAGAATTGAAAAGCTATAAATTTGTATTGTCTATATAGTCTATATATGCATGCGTTTATGTATGTAAATATTCATGTATTACCCCCCTAAAGTAAATTACATAGATTATTATAATATGGTTTGAAATAATCAATAATTACTAAAAGGTGAGCATTGTATGGTGGCTCAATGTGTTGTTTCGGAGGTATTTAGGGTTTAGGCTCAAACAATAGTAATCAAACGGGGCTAGATTTTATTGGTCATTGTAATTATTGGTGAACATTGTATGTGTTGGTTAAGCAAAAAGAAAAAAATTTAGGAAAAAAGTCCATAAAAAAATACTAAAATAAACATAGAAAGACATCCTTTGAGGTCAAGAATGTAAAACCAACATTAAAGTCAAAGTCAAAAAGATATGTGCACAAAATGTTCTTACCAATCATTGAAAATTGTTTACAAGAAAAAGCATCAATCCCATGCCCATGAATAGTAGTATAATTCAAGTGAAGATCAAGTGCAAGACTTTTGTTTGCAATCAAATTGTACTCAAAAGTTTTGGATTTAGGGCTTTGTTATGAGCAAATCGTAGATATTGGTCAAGGGCACGTAGACTTTGATGAAAAGAACTGCTCTCCAACAATTTCTTTACCCTATTTGTATGACTTTAGGTTGGATAATTTTCTTTCTATTTGGATAGTAATGAGTAGCAATTTTAGGCTACTTCTCTTGTCAATACTTGTCTATCCCACATTGCACAAAGTCACATGTAGCTTTTTTTTAAAATGTCATATAGGCAAATCAATTGGATATTTAAAGAAGGTTGCATAAAAATCTCTAATGAAAATATTTGTAGAATTTCGGATTGAGAAGATTCACAAAGAAGTGTTGTGTTAATGATATTTGTTTTCTCAAGAATTGAAGGAGTAATGAATTTGACATGAAGGTGATTCATTTTTTATTGCATGTTTGGGATTGCACTCTTTAGGAAATTTATATTCAGCATTGGTCATTCTTTATAAAGTAAATTTCTTTTGGTTGGATAAAAAAATGTTCTACTATATTTGATGTCTAATAGCCAAATATTTGATATATCACCTTTAAATAGGTATCACCAAGTACCCCCAAAATATCATCCAAGAATTTCATAAGAACAACAAAAGTATGTAGCCACTTCTCCAAAAAGAAATAAAAAAATGATCCCATTTCCCATCCTAGCTAGCCTCCTACTGTAAATCATTTCTCATCCCATTTACTATCTTTGAAGTGCACATTTTATACCACTTGTTTGGAGCTAGAAAGCTTTGACTATTCTATATGAAGGAAATCTTATTTATTTGCAATCTAAATAACATAATTACAATTATATTTGAAGTTAAGAAGCCAAAAATAACCTAGGTAATACCTACTTCTCATATAGAGCTCAAGAGTAGCATGTGTATTGAAAAAATATATGGAGAATTTAGCCAATTGTTTACCAATGAGCTAAAGTTACCTTTTGCATCCTTTAGAAGGAAACCCTCTTAGGAACTCTACTCAACCAATCTAGATCCTTAAATTCTCTAATAAATCTCTTGTATGCATGTCTCAAAGCATGATACCTTTCCAATATGAGGACAACCATTGCTTGGTTATATGATGTTATATTCTACTAAATGAAAAGAAAAGAAAAATTCCATTTTTTATTTCTAGCTTTGGAAAGATAAAAATATATTGCAAAAGAGGAAGGGCAATGCTTACCTACTTACTGGTTGTTGTTGTTGTAGTGAACAATTGCTAGTTCCTGCTGGTGTTCCTACCTTTGCTTTTTTGTAGGGGATGTGACAATAACCCTATCCCTGCCTCCTGCTTGCTCCCCATTTGTGTTTGTCCAGACATGTTGTGGTCTATGCAGAGCCTCTTCCCCACCTATGTATTCTAAGATAGGTTGTATTGTGGTTCTATTGACTTCTTCATGTTAGTTTCCTTTATGGGGCAAATCTCTACCCTTTGTGATGCATTTGCATAGTGCGATTGTTTGTGTTCACATGGAATTTGCCTAGGGTTGTGTAACAATTCCAAAGGCCAAAAGATATCATCAAGAATGAGGATTTCATGAGAGGAATAAGGGCCTTCATCAAATTTGTCTTCCTCTAAATCTTCACAACTAGAGGCTCTACCTCCAATTTCTTGGTCTTGGCTATCATTGAACTCAGGATTCAACCTGCCAATGATGTCAATGTCCTCTGAGAAGAAATCCTCTTCATTGTCTTGTAGTAAAAAAGGTACAAAGAGAGGTGTAGAATAATCAAGTCCTATTGTTGATGGAAGAGTGTATGTTGGACTTTGAGGTGGAGATTGCAAATTAGAGGAAGTGGAAATATCTTAGGCTAGGAATTGGCAACTACGACAAACCAATAGTCCATCCCATGCAACCTAAAAAAAATCATACAAAATCCAACTTAGAACATGAGAATGCACATTGTCAATGCAAACAAAGTAGAAGAATAAGAGTATTATACCTTGTTGGAGGTAGAAATCTTCCGCCTAGGCATTACTCTCCATCTTTCTAAGAATGAACAACCCATACTCCTTGGTTCAATACAAAGCTTACATATAAATGCACATATTGAAAGAGGGAGGTGTTTTTCACATTTCTTGATGTTGTTTAGACTTGGGGGGGGGCATTTAGAGTGTCCATTAGAAACCACGTGCGAACAAAACTTTGGACCCCTATATACTTTTTGAATTTTAAATAAAACAAAATTAAAAAAATATGAATAGATTTTCCTACTTTGAAAGTTTATGTTTTGAGTTATTGATATTTTTATTTGTTAATAATAATTAGTTACAAATTTTTGAAGTAAAAAGATACACTGTAGAACTTAAAAATAACTTTCACACCCCTATATTATATAAGAAAAAATTGTCTAAAAAATGAAAAAATAAATCCTAAAAATAAATCATTATTGAAAGCTCATTTTGAGTTGAATTATTGACTCAATGGTCATCTAAATGTCATATTTTATTTGAGTTTAAAATTTTGGCAATAGAAAGCTATAGTCATTATTAAACAATGTTCAAAATTTAGGTTGAAATTATAGTTTATTAGAAACCACTTGTTCACACATGGTTTGTTATAGTAGAACTAAGTGCAACCCCCAAGTGTTTAGAAAAGAAAACTTCATAGGTGGTATGAGGTATTTAATTCAGTTGTCTTTCTTCAATGATGTGAGTTGTTGGTCAAGTGACTATGAATTGCTGGTCAAGTGGAAGTCAAATCTCCTACTAATTGTATATATAAAAATTACAACAAATGTGTATGGAATACCTTGCCAAGGCTTGTATTAGGTGCTACAAAGTGAAATCATGACTTTGTAGTGGTCATGAAGTTGAATTTCTATGGAAATTTTGAGTTTACGAGACTCTTTTGATACAAAAAATTATTGACCAAAATTTGAAAATTTTCACAATTTATCTTCAAATTGGAGCGTCCAATTACAAATATGTCAAAATTAGGTGGGCTTGTTGTTTGAAGTCACAAATTTGAGTATGGTACACAATGATTTTGCGAATCGTGATGTACTAAAGGCTCATAGGCACTTGTTGGCTACATTGTCGGCCCTTGGTGCATGTTCCCCTTGACAGACTAGCGGTCAAAGGACCAACCTCAAGGGGTACAGACTAGCGATCAAGGGAACATCTTTGAGCGATTGGGGGTGCCGGACTAGCGCTTGGATTCTCCATTTGCACATGCTGTCTACTCTACTAGCACCTTCGTTTTGCAAACCTTGTCCCCTTTCCAATCAATGAAATTTGGGCAGCCCAACTTGCCTTGCGAGTTGAAATTTGCACAAAAAGTCCTATAACTTTTTCACCCAACATTGGATTGGAATTAAAATTAAATACCCATGAAGCTCTCACAAAACTATACATCCACCAAAAGTTCCCAAAAATTCAAATAAAATTTCAGCTCATAAGAACCTAACCAAACTCTAAATTGACCCTTGAGGGGATAATGGTCCTTTAGGGATTAAAATAGCTTGTAAATTAGGAAGTTGAGAAAGTGTGATCAATAAGATTGAAAATAAATTTAGTTAGCTTAACTTTGTTAATTCTATTGAATTGATAAATAGAAATTTTTAATAATAATTGGTATATTTAAGCATGATAATAAGCCTTCAAGATTGTTCCAATTTTTTTTCTTTATTGAAAACTTTAAAATTTGGAACAACCAAAATTAAATTAAGGAGGTGAAATTAGTTATGTTATATATGAAGTCTGTGGATGAATTTTTATTAAACAATATTGTGGTTTGGTTTCTTGAAATAGAATTTACTAAAGATACTTTATTTTATTTTCAATTAAATGATAATGTACAAAGAATAACACCAATTTTGAAGTTGCATGAGGAAAAATTTGTCATATACACAAATTATCCTCAAAATTCAATACTGTATAAGTGATTCATTATCACTTTGTTCAATACCTATCAATGATCAATGCGTGAAGAGTCTCGTCCAAAAAACGCCTTTTTGGTCCAATCAAAAACAACCAATGTTCGTGTGCGCCAACTTACCTGCTTACTAGCATATACAGAATACCAAAGCCATTGAGTACTACGACCAATAGACACCCAATCTCCAGGGAGCTCATAGGCTGCTTTTTCTCCACCTAGAGGAGCAAATTGTCCAAAATGTCTATATTGAAAGGGTTGAAATCTATGTCGACCCTTCCCTCGAATGCGCATTGGCCCCTCTGGAGCTACATTGTTACGAACTTCAGCTGCCATATGATTGAAGCAATGTGCTAAATACTCTCCTTGTTGAGCTGCAACTTGAGCTGTAGCTGGCATTGATTTCATTTGGCTATCAACCTGCCATTTTGTTCATATTGTAAATAAACTACATCATTGTGAATTTTTTAATCTTTAAATGAAATTATAATTTTATTTATTACAAAAATTATCAATAAACTAAAACATTCATTTTAGTACACAAGTTGAGCACTAAATACAAGAGTTTGAATAGTGTAAGACTAAATTGCACTAATTTGTATAAATGTAGATGAAAAATGGATGACAGCTAGATTATTTAAGATAGTACAAAATTAATGTAGAATGCACTATATAAATTTCATCTTAATTATTGTGAACTACCACTTTAATGTGCCTCAAAAATTTGAATAATTTCCAAATTAGTGCTAAAGTATGTTATTTTTTAGAGGCACATTACATTCAATATTTTATATAGTTGTTTGGTTTAATGTAATATGATAAAATATATTTGTCTCTTCTTAAGAAAAAACTTGAATAGTTCCTCCAAGATACCTTTTAGAATTTGTTACAACCAAGGGTAGATTAAACTTCCTTAAAAGATTATTGATTATTGCTTTAATTTAAAATTTTGAAAAAATAAATAAATTAGAAACTTTTGACAAATATAACTTGAATTATAAAATGTAACCTTGCTAATTGCTTGTTTGAAATTTTCAATATCAAGTTGCACGGAAGCTTGATGACCATCTTTTATAGCATCTGCAAGTAATCCAAGTACACCTTTCATGTGTTGTCGCTCCATGTATATGTCAATTTGGGGATATCTTTGTCTCACTTGTTCCATAACTTCTACAAACTCTTCGACCGTCAAATGTCCCGTGTTACTTTTATCAGCTAGTTTAAAGAGGTATGTGACATCTTCTACAATACGTCTTTGTTCAATAGAAGCACAATCTCCAATTCCATATGTTCCTTCACAATTCTTAATTCGAAGCCATTCATCAGTGGCCAAAACCCTTCGATCACTTTGACCAATTTGATTCATGAAGTCAGAAACAACAGATCGAGTACCAATGCCTATATATAAAAACATTTCATATATTAATTCTTGTGTATCATACAATGTTCAATTATATATGCACAACCATATGTATGTTTGTGATAATTTTGATCTCCCAATTATAAAAATAATTTTAGAAGCCATTCTAAAGAATTAATCATAAAGTGTGTGTAGTGAAAAACCAAGAGTCAAATATTGAGAAAGAAAAACACACAATGAAACTCCTTGGATCACCAAAATTAGGATTTACTAGAAATTGGTGTTGTGTTTCTTTTATACTATTCTTAGTTAAACCTTCCTATAACACCCTTGTTTCAAATTGGAACTTTCTTTACGATGAACTCTATTAGTATATTATTATAAATCATTGTGGTATTCAAATTTTTGACAAACTATGTTTAAGAAATTAAAAATTAGACAATTTAAAAAAAATTATTGTATACATATTATACCTGTAGACCAAACAATCATTCCATATGGCAAATTCACAAGTTGTCCAGTTGATTTGATTTTGAAGTCAATGGCACCTTCTTGCACTCCAAGTACACGACAACCTGTCTTCACATGAATGCCTTCTCTCGTAAATTTTTGCTCAGCATATTTACTAATTCGTTCATCATATGTATTCAAAATATGATCACCGGATTGTACAAGTGTAATCTTCACATCGTTATGTAAATGAGGATAAAGATTTAATAAATCTTCATGAATTAAGTCGTGCAACTCAGCTGCAAATTCTACTCCGGTTGGACCTCCACCAACAACTACAAAACTTAAAAGTTTTTGCCTGGAAAATTCAAAATTTTTAATATGTATGTATTATTTGATTCAATTAGAAAGATAATCCAAATATTCATTAATAATTCCTATACACTACAAATATTTCTTTGATATCACTTGTATATGTTACAAATTTATATATGATTTATTTGGTATCCAATTATTTGTTTTAGATTGAAATGCACACCTATCTTCTTTACTTAAATGAGGCAAACTTGCACTTTCAAAACAATTTTGAATGCTTTCTTTGATTTTTTCTGCATCATACACTTCTTTCAAAAAATGACAATATTCTCGAACACCTTTTGTTCCAAATGTATTTGTTGTTGCTCCAACTGCAACAACAAGATAATCATATTCAAGGGAAAATTCTTCTTTTCCTTTGGACTTCACTTTTGATACATCTTTGCATATAACAATCTTCTTTGATGCATCAATCTTAATGCATTCAGCTTCAAGAAATTGTACAAGTTTTCCTTTGCTTCGTATAATCCTTCTTATAGGTTCAATGATACTTCGAGCTTCAACACTTCCCGATGTCACACTTGGTAGCAATGGGGTAAATACAAAATAGTTTCGTGGTGCTACAACATAAACATCATATAAAGTAGAATCCAAGTTTTTCAAAAAACTCATTCCTCCCCATCCCGTTCCCAATATGATTACTTTTTTCTTGCCATTGCCTAATTGAAAAACAAATGCAATAGAAATTTAGAAAGCCTTCAAGTAAATAATTACTAAAAATCAAGCATAGTTTCATTATTTTTTCTTACTTAATTAATCTACATTTGAAAAATACAAGGTGAAAACAATATATTCCCTAAGTCATTGAACATGCATAGAAGGTTTTTAATTCAAATAATAAAATTATAGAGGTTGTTTTCCTTCTTAAAATTACCTACGTTTAGTTAAGACAAAGTGATTCAAACATTTTAATTTTTATATAAATGAAAAAGAAACACATTGGAGGATTGTAGCGCTTAAAATCAACCTTTAGAATTTGAAATAGAAGGTGGTTCATGAAATTGGCCATCCGCAAAGACAACAAGCAAACTAGCACCAAGACATCCACTTACAGCAAACCCTAAAACCACAGGAAAATATGGAACACCACAAGATTTTTCTTTGCCAACGGAAAACGCCCTTATGAGGAATCTTTTTAATTTTTGTTGATTTCCAAAATTTGCAGATGTAGCACTTTGTGCACAAAAATGGCGTGTAAGTGGTTGATGATGTTGTAAAATCACATTTTTGGACGTTGAAGGCCTGAAGAGGCTTGCCCGTACCCCTGCCCAAAGAAGCTCTTTACGGCCCATAGAAGTGATGCTCAATGTTTGCTTGCATTGCAAAAACCATCTAAGTTATATTTTTATGACATATAGAGCTTTTGTTTTTAACCTTCCTTGATATCTTCATACAAAAGTTGTCAAATTTGTTGTAGATCTTGCCCATTGCAATTTATGCAAGAAAAAAGTATCTTGAAGCTTGTTTTCTAGGTATTTGCTTATATCTAAATCATCAATAGAGTTTTGTTGCATTGAGCTAAACAATTCCAAAATTTTGTGTGTACTAAGAGCTTTCAACAAATGCATCTTGAAATCATGCCAACAACATTGTAATTTAAAAATTGTTTGAAATGCTTTCACTGGTATTTTCTTGGTTTTTTGTTGATGATTTTGCTATAAATTTTTTTTGCATTGGTAGATGAAAATTTTCATGTCTTGAATTTTTCAATATTATAATATGTCATTTTTGAAAGTAAATCCTTAGACTTGTGTATTTTGGAAGAATTTGGTGATTGAAAGTAGTAATTGGCTAGAAGTTGGCTAGAAAAATGATCAAAAGGTGGCAATCATAGCTGAAGCCCGAGATTTTCAAAGACAAGGTAAAAACACCTTTTTAACATAAATAAGATCAATATCTACCAATATTTTTTACATTAATGGATTCAAGGCGTATTACTTGAAGAAGTTCAACAAAAATTGTTCTTTATAAACTAGAATGTACTATATATTTTGAACAAAGTTTTTATAAACCATGAGAAGACAATTCTAGCTATAATTGATCACTAAAATTGATTGAACATTTTAAATTATAATTTTGGATTTAAGTGTACTATTGTACAAGCAAAAATATTTTTTGCTTTTTTTAATACATGGAAATATTATTAAAAAATCTAAATTTATAGAATCAACTTTTCATGGATGTAAATTCATTTTTTGAAATTAATGAGACCTCAATATTTTAGAAAATTGTGTATATCTTAAATAGATTTATAAATGAATAACCAAAGAATAACAATGAATAATCGATTTCCAATAGAAATCTAATAATGTATGGGTTTGAATATCAATGTGAAAACCCACATTACCAAGGTCTTTCAAGTAGGAAAACAAGGTCTCCCAATTATAAATCTTTAATGGTAGCACATGTAGCACAAAGAATAGTGGAGCACTAATATTTATTATAACTATATAAAATCTTGAGTCAATAATACCCAATATCTTAATTAACCAAGACTCGTAGTTTCAAATTCCCATAAAAAGTTAAGAATCCTTGTGAACGTTATTTGTTCCATAATTGTAAATAAAATAAAATACCCTATGTACAGGTCACTTCCCTAACCTTATGTTATTAATTTACAAAGGAGTTGTCCATAATTTTGAAAAAATCCAATAATAGAGTGTCTGAATTTGCAAAAATTAAATAAGTGAGAATATATGCAATAGATCAAAAGTATTGCACAAAAAAATATATAGAATACACGGAAGGGTACAAAGTGCAAAATTCTTTGAAAAAATAATAGAGAACTTGTGGACTCTAGGAAGAAGAATATTAAACATTGTGAGATATTGTGGAGCCTATTGAAGAAAAGAGTTTGAAAATTTTGAGATGACTCTTATCAAAACCATAAATTTTTAATCCCAAGTGTTGAATGATTGAGGTTCCTAAAAATTTCCTTTTGGACATGTAGATGTTGAACATGACTTGCAAGTATGGTAGATTGGTAGTGACAATGGACTTAAAGAATTTAATAGCAAAATTGTGAAAGTTTGGTATCAAAACCATCAATATGGATCATTGTTATGCTGGAGAAGAGTATTCAAAATTGGAACTCCTCTGTGACCTATTTATGATACTTTTCATTCCACCCATAGCTGTTTATTTAAAAGTTGGTCGAGGTCGAAGCAATCCTGTAAGTAATTTATTATTTGATGGTTGTTTTGAGCATGTTTATAAGCTATGATCTTGTCTTCTAAATCCATTGCTCAAGAAAATATTGATTTTGTTTGTTTGATTTTAATATTTGTACTCTTATAATATTGTTAGAATTGTTATTGTAATCGCTTATGCATTACTTTTTTCAACAAATTTGATTGTAGCCAGAGTATATCATTTGCATGGCACTATGGTTCTTCTTTTATATTCTAGGATGTATATACGCAACATGTATCATTATTAGAACAGACAAGCATGTGGCTTTTAATTTGCCACCAATTATAATAGCATGAATCTAAACTTTTTTTCATCCCAAATGCACAAATCACAAATTTGTGAATAAAATTTGAGCAAATTTTTTTTGAAAAAAATGTACTCAAATAAAAAAACACTAGATTTAATTAATATTGTATAATACACTTGTAGATGGAATGATAAAAAAACATTAATCATTCACTTTCAAATAGTTGCTTTTACAAAACCATTAGATGTACTTTCTAAATGAAGCACTAAATCTCAAATTTAAAATCATTTGTCAATTCCACAATAAGATATATGCTTAGATGTGTTATTTCAAATTGAATTTGCGTGCAGCCAGAATGGATAATTTGTCTTATCTCTTGGTGTTTATTTTATATTCCTGGGTGTGTATATGCTATTTGGATACTTTGTAGGGCAAACAAGCACATGCCAATTAATGATGATGAACGTTCATCTCGTTTCTCAAATCCATTTGTATTTGAAAGGTCATGGTCACAAAATAGTCGTCGCTCATCAAATGCTTTACAAGATGGAGACCATATTCCTGCTGTATTGTTGTTTCCACATCATCGTCATTCTCGCATGTGGTAAATTATAGCAATCACCATCTTAAGTATGAAAATTGAGGCTTGGGTTTAACATCAACGTTACATTAGACAAGATTATCAAGTAGTTACCTTTCTAGTGCAATAATTATCACTGCAAAAAAACTAAGATAAATATGACTTGTCCACAATGATTGTAGAAGTCATTACTTGTCCACAATGACTACAATACAGTCATTTTGTAGTCATCGTTGTGCTTGTAGTCATTGTGGACAAGTCACATTTACCATTGTTTTTTTGTAGTGTATTCAAAGTGATTTGTAATTTAATAAATGAATACAAATGTAAATTGAATTTTTCTTCCTATTGTTTTAAAAAAACCAACCTTGTATTTTGTAGATGAAAATATTTTAATTCCCTTGACAAGAAAATCTATGTGATTGAATTTATGAAGATCCAAGTATGTACAAAGATAATGGTATTTCACGTGGAGTTCAAATTTTAAATGATTACATGCCATTTGAATTATTCATTGTAAAGATCATTAATCTACACCAAAACTTTGTGATACACTGCTAAGTCATTTATCATATGAGATCATATGCAAAACATTTAATTTTGTAAGTGAATATTAAACAAATATTAATATGATCTTGTCATATGAAGATTTTAATTTAAATTTAATTACACTTTATACTTAGAATGCAATATTTTTCATACACACAGGAACAATGAAATAATGATCAACACGCACTCTAGCAATGAATCAAATTTGAAGTGTTTTATGAACTATGATCCCGGGGAGGACACTCCCTATGTTTTAGCAAACTACGTGCGGCGGAAAAAGTAAAACAAGTAATTCACCTTAAAATTTAATTTCTTTTTCAAAAAAAAATTATGGATAGATTTTACTACTTTATAAGTTTATGTTTTGAATTATTGGTATTTTTTTGTGCTAATAGTAATTAGTTATAAATTTTTGAAGAAAAAAGATACACTGTAAAGCTGAAAATAACTTTCACACCTCTATATTATATAAGAAAAAAAATTTGAAAAATGAAAAAAAAATAATATAGAATAGCTTTCTATTGAAAGTTTATTTTGGTTGAATATTGATGCAATAGTCATCTTCATGTGAGCTCTATAAATATTTTAGTTGGAGAACATGCCATTTTAGTTCATTTTTCAACCCTTTCTAGACAATATATCTTATGTTATTTGGAATTGAATTTTTTGTCAATAGAAACCTTTAGTCATTGTTAAACAAAGCTCAAAATTTTAGAATGAAATTATAGTTTATTCAAGGTGAATTACATGAATTACTTTTTCCACCGCCACACGTAGGTACCCCAAATGTAGTGAGAGTGTCCTCCCCTAGACTATGATTTGCAATCTTTTCATGAATTAAGGTGATTAGTTCTAATAAAAACAAATCAAAATAAAATTTGATGTTCTGTATGTGTTGTAATTACAATATATCTAGAATATTTTTTAATCAACAAAAATGATCATTTCTTGATTGTTGCTAGATGAATCACGTTTTGAAATATTTAAAGGTTTATTTTGTTTTATTAAATATCACATGACAAAGAGATATAAGATATGTAAATGAATGAAAATTATATATTATACTATTTAGGTCATTCAGAACTTGTTCATTATTTAAAACAAATTATTCGTTCTATTCAAAAATATGATTGTTCAACCTTTGCCATTGCAAATTAAATCATAGTTTTATAGGTACTACATAATAAAAATGGTCAAGACAAATTCCTACCAACTCAAATAATGAAATCAAAAATCAAAGTTGTGCTAATATGTAAATAAAGAAGGACATAGAAGAAACTTGAATGCTACTATGCATTGGAAAGGATGTTATTTCATATTTTAGCCTTTTTTTAAAATGTAGTTTTAAAATCAAGATTGGCACATAATGGTCAATTTCGTTAAAATGGCAGTATTCCGCACGCCATTTTAATGGAATATCTTCTACAAAAGAGAATAAGTGCGCCGCGATAGGGTCATACATGTGCCAATTTTATGCCTAGCACATTCAAATCACTTCTAGTTCACGCATTTCCACTCCCCTCGAACAATCTTTCCATTGTTTTCATTCTTTCAGTGGTTTCATTTTGTGCCATTTTAATGGAATACCGCCATTTTAACGAAATTGACCATATATGTAGCAATCTTCAATAAAACACATTTGGTTTATCACTTGTGCTGATGGAGTTATATCTTAAAATTTAAATATAATACATCTTTTTTATTGAAATAGAAAAAGACAGAAAAGGCACAAAAAATTTGAATTAAAAAAATAATACGATTTTTAAAAATTCCTGAATTCCTTGTATAAAGTTGGCTTTAGAAAAATTCAAGCATCTGAAATCAAAAAAGTTTTTGAAATTTGAAATTTGAAATTAGATTTTCTTTTAAAAAAAAAAATGTAATAACAAAAAAGCTAAGTTTTTATAAAATAAAAAAGCTAAATTTTTTAAAAGTAGAAAAAAGAAAACACTTATAAATAATACCATGAGTGAAGGATAGGGTTGATATATCTATCAATTTTATAAAATAAAATAAAATAGGTCAAATGTTAAAAACAGAATTTAATTTATTTTTAACCATATATATATATATATTCCATATTCTCTAAATTTCTTAAATCTTTCTTTAGAATTATTTTCCACAAAACCTAT
The DNA here is from genome assembly GCA_947034895.1 of Rhytidiadelphus loreus. Lineage (NCBI taxonomy): Eukaryota > Viridiplantae > Streptophyta > Bryopsida > Hypnales > Hylocomiaceae > Rhytidiadelphus > Rhytidiadelphus loreus. The sequence continues at coordinate 44,567,699 of OX344761.1, read as the reverse complement.
TCTACAACTTGAGTATAATATAATTCATTTATCATTAGTATAAAAAGTTGCAAATGACAATCTCTTTAGTGTATATGTTTTGTAATTAGAGTTGTAATTTGCTAGCCAATCTATTGTTTCATAACATGCTTATTAGTATTTAATGATAATCATTCCATTCTAAAATAAAACATACGTTATTTTTATTTGAAGCATATTTTTTTCAATAGGAAAATATCAAAGCAATCGACATTTTGCTTGAGAGCAGACTCCAAAGGAATGCATTGAGGCATTCTTGATCTGATTGGATGACTTTTTTTGTGGGAAGAAATCATATGTAGGCTTATGTGAAGACACAAGAATAACAACAATGGTAGTTGTGAAGATTAAAGATTGACATAATTGTGAGAAGAAAATGTAGGAAAATCATTTAAACAAAATAAATTCTTTGGTAAGTTTATCCTAGAGGATCTTTCTAGAAGCCATTGAAGATTATTATGAAATTTGAAAGCTTAATAATATAAGGACACCCAAAATTGCCACTTTTGATGTTGTAGATATCTACTAATTTTAAAATGAATGATAATTTTATTCAATGGTTTTGTTAAAAAATGGAAAAGGCACCAAAAGATAAATTTTTTGGGTACAGTACTAGAGAATTTAATATATGATACAACAAATGTACATTTAAAAGTTATGTCTATTTGGATGCTTCAATTCGGATAGTGGATAATATGAATGTTTTAACCCCTAAGTGCCTAAGCCTTTTCAAGTGTGTTTTTCCGATGAAAAAAGAACATAGGCTTATAGTTATCTCCATTGAAGCAAAATGATTTTTTTCCAAAATCTAACTGTATGGATGTTTAAGGAGCTTGCTTATTAGTATGCCCAATTTTGAGTGCAAAATTGCATAAGAGTTGTGAGATTATAATAAGAGAAATGTACGTTTTCTATTTTTAATATGTTGTCCTTCTCCACAATGTTTCAGAAATTTGCACATAAAAACTTTTTGGGATTGGAGGTGAGATGAACTACAAATTGTGTTAGCACACTAAAATACCCTTTCAAAAAACTTAATATTACTTGAAAAGCTATTAAATTCATTACACAATCCACCTTGTAATTGTTGAGATGCAACTTTTTTTTATAAGTATAAATCACAAATAACTCCAAATCAACACTTTTTTGCTTAAATTTTCAATGGTGAAAATCATGAAAACACTTTACTCTTTCCATTGGGACCATTTTCAAAGCAAACAAATAAACACAAGTTTTTAGATCTCAAATCAAGTGAAATTGCTCAAAGTTGGAAAATGAAGTAAAATTAGCAAGCTTTACTCTTCCATTAATGGACATATATGGCTTTGGAGACCTCTCAACAATCAAATATGTACCTTTTTCAGTGAAAAATGAAAGTTTTCAATAGTTAACCCTAAAAATTGCCCAATTTTTTTTTAAAAACTGGTCAAACGAATTTAACTACCTGCTGAAAAATGAGCCTGAAATTTCAGATCGACCATATTTGGTTCCCGAGGCATTTAGGGGTTAACTCAAGTCATATAGCATTATTTCTCTTGTACACATGCCATGTTATATTTTAAAATATGTAATAGAGAATGCTTTAAATTCTTGCTACCTTATCTTTATATCCAATAATCATCCAAACATCTTTTTTTCATTTGCTTTTATATCAACATTATGCTAAGTTGGCAAAGTTTCTTACAATGGAATAGACATAAGGTAAACCAGCTTGTAACGGTCAGATCATCCGTAGTGGACACCTCAATGGTGCTATTCTGTAAGCGTGTGAGCATGAGCATGAGCATGTGAGCGTTGAGTTCAAAAATTTGTAGAATCGTTAAAAAACTTAATAATATTTCTAAAAATAGATTCCATTTAGAAAATCTAGTAAAATTTTACTATTTCTAGTAAAATTTTGCACCTATTACTATAGACCTATTACTATGGACCTATTACTGTGGTTATGTAGAATTTAGATGAAAATTATAATTTTCAATGTTGTCTAAAATATTAGAAGTATACATTCTGAAAATAATGAACTTAATTGATATGAAAGATGGATGGAGATGGAAATAAATTTGTATAGAATATTGATTGATCATTATTCTATAGCAATGTGGATCTTTACGGGGTTGATACGAGGGTATCAATAATATTCTTTTGATGCGCCATCATTGGACTTGTTTAGATTTTTTTTAAATCGTTAATAGGAATTATTTTTATATCTAATGATCTTTGTCATAGTAAATTTTATTTTGGTTGATCATTGTCTTGTAGCATCATAGATTTTCTTATCGTCAATGAAAAGGTACCAACACTTCTTTGTGGATTTACAAGTCAAAGAACTTGTTTAGATTTTAGAAAAGAAAGATTGTTAATTGGAATTCAATATATTTGGAAAAAGCTTGGCTACACCAAATTTCATTTTTGTTGATCACTATCTTGTAGTAGCGTGTGTCCTCTCAAAGCCGACGGAGGGTACCTATACTTCTCCCTTGATGTGTTGGTAATTGGACTTATTATGATTTTGGAAGACAATACTTGGTTGATAGGGATTATTTTGTAACGAGTGAGCTTAGTTACACCAAATTGTTGATTAGTTGACCATTGTTCTCTTGTAGGACCTTCTAGAGATCCAACTGTTCCATCTTTGATCAGATAGTCATTTGGTTAATCACTCCCCTCTTGTTGCTTGATACCTCTTGGCGTCGAGAGGAGATCAAGCACTTATCTTCAAGTTTACGTGCTACTTATTGAACTTCACTAGATTTTAAGAAAAAGAAAATGGTTATTAATTATTATTCATTTGAAATCGACTGAGGTTGTTCCGTTGAGATTATAATCACTCCCCTCTTGTTGTTGGGTTACCTCTCGGCGCCGAGAGGTACTTCTAACCGCGGGTACAATTTTTTTTTTTTTTTTTTTTTTTTTCATTTTCATTTTTTTCAGCCTCTAGGGGGTTCCTCTTGTCACTAAGAGGTACCCAGCAACAAGAGGGGAGTGGTTATAAAATCAAAATCTTAATGGAACATCTTTAACCGATTTCAAGCGAATCCTATTTAATTATCAATTTTTTTCTTCTTAAAATCTAACAAAGTCCAATAAATAGCAAATCAAAGTTGTTCAAGGGACCACAGTAATAGGTCTACAGAAATAGGTCATGCTCACACGCTCATGCTCACACGCTCACAGAATAGCAACCCTGGTGGACACCTCATGATCCCATGATGATTTTCTCCGACCATAATCAATATCTAATTTGACAGTCATGGAGTGATTAGTGACCTCATTAAGAACACCCAACTTTTCCAGTATAAATCATTGTTAGAAGTGACTTTTCATGGCATTCTACATTAGAAATTATCATGATCACTTTAGGTGATTAAGATGAGCATATTGAGTACACTTTTTGTAGGTTATGTAGCAACCTATAGACCATGTTGGGAAAATCACTTCAGAAATACATTACTAATGAATTCACACTTTGTTTGAAAAATAAAATTTCAATTGCTCTCACTATTTCTCACACTTATCTTTGTATGGGAAAAAAATTTGAAAAATTTCAGTAATGGCATGAGAGCACACTCCAAATTTTGACCACAATGGGTTGTTTTACCTTATCAATTGCCTTGCTAGCAAATTAATAGTGGATTGCTACACCCACATAGCTTTGTTGATCAATCCTTTAAGGTAAACCTACCTATGACAAGCAGAATGTGTGGTTTGATGTGTTGCAATTTGCCAAAAAATTCAGATATTTTTCCACACAAAGACAAATGTGAAGAATGATGACATCAACTGAAATTGTATTTTTTAGACAAAGTGTGAATTTCCTATAAATTTTGGAAGTGTGCTGCCCAATTAGCTCAAAAGAGTCTATAGACTACCCTAAATCAGCCAAAAGTGTTTCCATAATGGCCATCTTACCACCTAAATCAGTCATAACTTTTACTATCATGGATACAAGATCTCCTAACATGGCCATCACATTGAAGAAATAAAAAAATAACTTTGTTTGACAAGTTTACACTAAAAAGGTGTAAGGTTCCTATGACAGTCTTTAATAACTCCATGACCATCTCCAAAAGCATTGATTTTGGCCACTAAACATCCTAATGAAGTCCTAATGTCATTTATTAGCTAAAATCTAAAATGAGTTGATGTAAGACTGTAATGGGGTGTTTCTAAATGTCTGCATTAGGTGGTTTGCTTGTCATAGGCAAGTTTACCTTATTGCTTTGCCAAATTAAAAGAGATAGTTTTTTGAATCTACTAAATTAACACACACAAGCTTGATGTCTTATTAACTAGGGCCCATGTTCCTAGTAGTGATATTGTATGTGAAGGTTTAAAAGCATCAAATCTTAATTGGTAAATTTTCTAATTTATTTTGAGAATAGGTATACATATTGATAAACCTTAATCCCTAGAGGATTTAGAGGACCAATGAAGTCTTCAAAAAACTTGGAAACATCAGAAGCACAAGTGAAATGATCGTATTGGGATTTGTTTGAATTACAAATACTATATTTGCTTAAGATAATGCAAATTGTCCAATTTCTTGAAAAAATAAAAAATAAATATTATCTGTGTATTAATAGTATTATGAAAAACTTCAATATTATACAGTAAAACCAATGCAATTAGAATTTTGAAAAAACTACAGTATAAACTAATACAAATGTATAATATATTCATTGTATCCATATCCAAAAGCTATTTTTTGATACTTTATAGAAGAATGTATGTCACTTCAAAGGGAATGGATGTCACACATCAAGAGTATTTGGTATATCACACATAATGAAGGTCACTATTTTCACATGTGATCACTACATGTATATTAGCACAATCCTTACTACCAATACAAAACAGATTTACTCTATATTCTAACCTGATTTTGTATAAACACTTTTTAGAAATTATACATAATGGGTGGTGCAAAATTGTTTCCACAACAATATTCTTCACTTGCATGTCAATGTGTACAACAAATTAGCATTGAATTTGCAATTATCCTCCATTGTCGGTGCCCTACTATAGTCATTGTATAAAAGAAATTGCAAGAAATTGCACCATTTTCTCTATTTTGAACATATAATTCTTTTTAATAATTCTTCCAAATGTGACAAAAAACCATGAGTTCTACATAGTACAAACACCCATATTTTTGGAGTTCACAAAAAATTCAAACCATTTGGACCTTCCTTCCCCATTCAAATACAACTTCATATCCAAAAATACACCTTTTACTCCTAAAAGCCAAACTTATTCAAGTCTCTTCTAGGGTTAATTCCTAAAGAATTTGGACGACAAAGAGAAACCTCGAAAAGCTTAAAAACACCATAAGCACAAGTGAAATGATTGTATATGGATTTTGTTCAAACTACAAATATTTAAGTAAGGCAAATGGTGAAAATTGATCAATTTTTTTAAACAATTTATAGTTTGTTGTGTGGCCATGTATTGATATTTAAAAAAAACTACAATACTAAAGTATGTTACATAGATCAACACAATTAAAGTCTCTCCGTTCCCACCGAGAATGCTCACAATCAAACTCGCCGGAATGGCGATTTGATTGTTCCATTATTTGCGACAACATTGTCTGCTTCCCGCTTGCAATCGCACAAGCTTTTTCCAATCAATGGCAATAGTTTTGTGTGCAATTGTTTTCGATTCATCAGTCAGAGGTTTGTTCTTCATCTCCTTGTTCTGAACGCGTCAACAAAGGCAGCTGGCGTGTTTGTGAGCATTGATTTCAGTTTTCAAACGAAGAGCAAACGATTCTTGTAATAGGGAAAGTGGTACATGCATTGATTCCTTTCCAACAGCAGTTTCCGGGACGCCTTTTTTTTTTTTTTTTTTTTTTTTTTTCCGATGAGTGATTTCTGGAGGGTCTCATCAGTGTGCGATTTTCAAGCTCTGTGATGCGTGTTTCGTTCACAGGTGAGGACCGTGCCCGTTAACTCTCTCTTACGTAGAGGCATGTTTTGAAACATAGTGCAATTTCGTTATTTGTCGACTCTGTTTGTTTTCACTCGTTTCAGGGAGTGATCTAGGGTTTCTTGCCTTGTGATTCCGAAGCTTCGAGTGTCGAATCACTGCTGAAGAGCGTGTTGTGTTTGTGGAGATTTAGGAATTTAGGTCAAGTGCAAGTCTCGCTCTTTGCTTATTTGCAGGGGGTGCCGAATTCTGTCGAATTTATGCGGAGATTCCAATTTGCAGGATCGGTGTTGTATTATTATTCGGCGATTACAGATGCAAAGGTTCGGAGATTCACTGTTTAGTTACACGTTTCAGGGAGTTTCAGTGGTGATTTAGGGTTTCTTGCTTTGTGATTCCGCAGCTTAGGGTTTCCGAAAAGCGTGTAGTGTTTTTTGGACACTTAGGAATTTAGGTCAAGTGCACTTCTTGGCTCTAAGCTTATTTCAGTGTGGTGCAGGCGCTTGTGTAGGATGCTAAATTTTTCCGAGTGATTCCAACTGGCTGGATCTGGCGATTGCAGATGCACAGGTTCCGGGTGGCCAATCATTGTTAGGAGCTCGGGTGCAATCCTTTGAAAGCTAATTGAGTTATGACGATGCAAGGGATGGAACGCGATCCGCTTCACAAGATGGAGACTGGCGCCATTCCTATTGGACAAGATAGGTCACCCTTTGTGATTCCCATGAATCCTTCTCGTGAGTTTCTGGACTGTCTAGACAGAACATTAGGGGAGCCTACTCTTAGTTTTTCCACTTTATGGAGGAGCAAATGTTAATGACAAGGGAGTTGGTAATCTGCGACGTAAGTAGGAAGCGTTAGTCTGTTGGTATCCAACTTGAGTTGGATATGTTATGCCTTTTAGGATTTCTCAATCACTGGTGGCGGCTCTTTTGACACAATGCGACTACGCTTATTCTTAATTTGAGAGCAAGGTTGAGTTACTTCAGCTGTCAAAAGAGACGCAATGGCCATAGTTTACCAGTAGTTAGTCTTGCACATTGGCTTTAGAAAACTGAGATATTTCACTAGATTATGTCAGCATGATGATCCGCTACAGTGGTTACCGAACTGCACAGACGACTGTTCTGTTTACGGTTGGCGGAGGTATTGTATGGATTGTGTCTGCAACCTAATTTTGTGGCAGAGTAGTGGTGCATATATAATTCTGTAGAAAAATGCTGCTGCTCTTTCAGTCGCAGGCATTTTCTCCAAGTACGGTGTGGATGGATCAGAAGAAGCCCCTTTCTTTGTTTGCACATACTGAGGGATTCTACTCGTGCCTCAATCACAGGCATGTGGATTGATCTTCCAGGAAATGGAGCTTGGGGGGATGGGAAAAGAGGAAGGTACAAGGACAAGAAAGGTCGATGCGATTGGTGTGCTGTTCAGCGCTTTATTCTTGCGGGCGTGATTCTTACATTCATTCTTTGGGTAAAGTCATTTTCTGCTACATAATTCTGATCAAAATGGATTGTTGTTTCTCTAATTCACGTGAAATTGTCGCAAGTAGATGGAGGATCTACCATATACCATCCACCAGCTATGTCAGTATTTGCCTGGAACCATGCTTTCACCTTGTGTCTGTTATCAAAGTTTGAGGCTGCAACTAAAGTAGCAGCTTTCTAAGAGGTGTTGGATGTCAGTGGTACTGTATGCATGAGTAACTTGATGAATTCTTATCTTACCTGTTCAGGTTGCTTTCAAGATCTGGACAAGCGATTGAGCGATTTATTAATTGTTTAGGCATTTATCTACGGAAGGCTAGTAATAGCATTCCGTTACTTTGTAGGTAAAGCTTACTATATTTCTTGCTTATGTTTTTCACCTGTTCTCTTTTTTCGTGTTCTGTGTGTGTTTCCAGTAGTTGTAGAAATTGCACTTTGAATATTCCAACTGGATTAGCATACTTGAAGTTTAGATGAGCTGACTCTCTGTATGTTTATATAACATTACCGCCGTACCTGCAACCGTTTGCTTTGCTTGTTTGAAGGATTTGCTCCTGCTTTGTGAATGAAGGCGTAACCCAACCACTGCTAGTAGCATCGTTGAAGCTCAAAACATAGTGTGCATGCTTCATGTTCTTTTGCTTACTCTCTTTATTTTCATTCTGTCAGGTTTTTGCGCAGGGGTGATGTGCTGCACGGAAGGAGTACCTTATTTAATTAACTTGTGTACACTAGTATCAAAATCCTTAGAAGGCAGTGGTAGGAATTTCAACACGTCATTTTTTCTGGAAGTATTTATTAATATCAAGATCTATTGAAAGCTCAGTTTTTGTAGTATTCTGTTTGTGGGGTTCATTGACACAAGTCTTTGCACAAAAAAGTTCACTTGTTAGACTGGAATCTTTTGGCGGGAGTAATATGAGGAGTTGCACTTCTGGATGCTTCTTAGTTTCTTCAAGTTCAGGGATGTGTTTCATTGCAGAATTGTACTAGTTGTTGATATGGTGACAAGCGCAGCTGTGGCTTATGGCTGTCGATGAAATTAAAAAGGCTAAAGGAAGCACAAATTCAATTGTAATGCTGAAGGTCCTGCAATAGAACCACAGCATTGCTCATTCTGTGTCTGACGTCAATGAGAGTTGCATTCTAAAATAGTAATGGAGTAACTCTGAGTATTTTTCAAGATTGACAGAACTGCAACACACATGACAATCGTTAATTCTAGGTTAATTCTAGATCCTCTCTACAGAGGGTAAGAGCATCATCAATGGCCTGCTGGAAAAAATAAAAGACTCCAATCACAACCAGCCCCAAATTCAGATCCAACGCTGTTGTCTTACTTACTTTCTCAGTATTGAGGTGTTTTAACCCCTAAATGCCCAAGGCCTTTTTTCAGCTTTTTGGAATTTGCTCTAAATTGAACAAAAAGACAACATTTATCAATTTCTTTTGAATTGTAATTGTACACATTCAAGTTACACATGTTAGAGATCACATTGGAAAAGAAAACACAATAATGTCACTTATGGATTGAAAGATAATGTTTGATCATGAGGGTGTTAAAATTGTGAAGTCTTTCAATCCTCTTTTCACATGTCAAATTTTAAAAATTGTTTATGAAAAAAAATATGAGGTTAAAGGGCATACCATGCACAACCCCAATCAATTTTTTAAATAAATTTCTAATGTGATTTTTTTCTATAGGATTTAGTGTATTTAAGGCTCATTTTCAAGAGCCCTAAACACTAGAAAATCAAGATTTGCAATGGATACCCTTGCACAAAATCTTGAATAGAAAAATCATAATCATTCATTTTCAAAATTGGATTTATGATGCTAAAACTAGACTTGTCATATAAAATTTGTCTAAAAAAAACTAGTAAAAACAATAACTTGGTAAAGTTTTATTTAACTTCAAAATTTTGTCGATACCAAAATTTGGTGCCTCAGGCATTTAGGAGTTAAATGTTGTTTCCGACAATGTACATTTCTTATTTCTAAAGAAAATTGAAAAGCTTAGCCAACATTAAGAATAAAAAAACATAAAGGGGTCTACCCATTTTCAATTGTCACTCCATTCTCATAGCTTAGGCTCTTCCATTTTTTATAAGCAATATTGTAGGTGACTTGGGAGTGCACTTAGTTCTACTACAACAAACCATGTGCAAACAAGTGGTTTCTAATCAACTATAATTTCAATCTAAAATTTTGAGTATTGTTTAGTAATGACCTTAGGTGTCTATTGCCAAAATTTCCAACTCAAATACAATATGAAATGATTTCTAGAAGAGGTTGAAAATGAACTAAAATGACATATTTTTCTACTCAAATAATTATAGAGAACACATTTAGATGACCATTGAATCAATATTCAACTCAAAATGAGCTTTCAATAGAGAGTTATTTTTTGAAATTTTTTGTTCATTTTTTAGACAATTTTTTATTATACAACATAGCATTACATGTGTTTTGGCTACTGTGGAAGGCTGCAAGTTTCCAACTCAAAACCCACCTGAAACCCGCCAAAACCCGCCTGCGTTGACCTGGCCAAACGACTACCAGGTCAGTTTTTTCGAAAAAAAATAAAAAATAAAAATTTAACTTTGTTTTTCATTTTAAGGACTTAAATTTTATTTTATTTATTTTTTGAAAATACATAAATCTGACACTGGAGTTCAAAAAGACCGAGGGAACGGAGTTGGGAACAGATCCAAAACGACCTTCTAGCCCCCCCCCCTATCTCATCTAATGGATGTGAAAGTTATTTTTTAGTTCTACAGAGTATCTTTTTACTTTAGAAATTTGTAACTAATTATAATCAATAATTCAAAACATAAACTTTCAAAGTAGAAAAATCTATTCATATTTATTTATTTATTTATATTTAAAATTCAAAAAGTTTATAGGGGGTCTAAAATTTTGTTTGCACATGGTTTCTAATGGACACTCTAAGTGAGCCCCCTGAGGTAGGTGACAACTTATGTATAGCATGGCCAACAAGAGCAGTAGAAATGTCCAGGAGGTGTACATTGAAAGCATAAAATGATCACAACATGTATTGTACATTGAAAGCCACAATGAACATCTACATTAGTTTTGTAAGTAGCCTATGGTTGGAAATTGGTTTGTCTAAAGATCAAGAATGGGACAAACAAAATCTTCATCAAAAAAATTCATAATATGTTTTTTTGAGGGAAAAAAATGTCAAAAATTATAAAATCTTTCTTAAATCTATTTTTCTACACAAGAATTTCTTTTCCTCAACCTTTTCCATGCCCACAAGTAGATTGAATTGCTTATGTGGTTGGAAATAGGTCATCATCTTGATAGCGCTTCTTTGTTAATCCCTAAATGCTTAAGCAACCATATTTGGGTCACTACCCGACTTTGGATAACATGTTCAAGTAGAAAGAAACTTCTTTAAAATTTATTTACTTTCAATATAAAAAGATTGGATTGTCTTTCAATATTTATATTCAAAATTAAAATTGCTACAATCAAACAATAATTATAAGAGAAATAACACAAAGTATTTAGATTTAGCTTAGTGTTGAAAAACTTACTATTGGAGGAAAGTGTTGGTGTTTTCATCACTAAATCTTACACATTTTCTCACAAATCAATAGAAACCACAATTTTGACCATTAAAAAATTCAAATGCTAAAGATAGAAATTATATTTTGGATGAATTTTTGAAGTTGTATCTTCAAAATTCATTTGAAGAGAATTCAAAAATAGTTTTATAATTTTGACCATATGGATACTTTCTAATTTTCATGCTTCACATTATCTTCTTGATGCAAACTTCAAAGAAGTTAAAGAACTTATATTTTAAAACACATTTGTGTTTTTGTCCAAACCCCTTGGGCTTTTAAGGGTTAATGAAGGCTAATTGTTATGATATCTTGGCCAAATTGCTATGGCCCTTAAATTACCAAACATCCATTGCAACCAGGGCTTTTATTTTCATTTTTTAAGAATAGCCACAATGGCGATTTAAAATGTTATAGTGGTGCTCCAAATTTCAACATTCATCCACATATTGGATAGAAAATATCACATTAGTACATATTACATGTCAATTTGAAAATTTTCATCCAAGTTTTTTTTTAATGTGAAATTTTCTAGCGATTTCATCCAAGTTTTTTGGCATTTTTTTAGGTGTTTTTTAGCCAGATTTTTTTTCCTGGTGAAAACTGGCACTAGAAAGCCAAAAAAAAAAGCCCTGAGTTGCAACATGGTGCTCTAGATCGTCAACTCTAAAATTTGGAAGCAACTAAGTTTCATTGGCTCGTAACATTAAGTAGGGTAGACAAGCCTATTTCCACCCTGATTAGCAATTTGAATATCTTGTGGCCAACTCCAAGAGAGGCAAATGTTTTTTTAGAGTTGTGCATTTGTTTTACAAATCAATCTCAAGTGGTATTATTATTTTCCAATTAAAATTGTAATTTTTGTGAATTTCTAAAGTGGTTTGCCCTGAAATTACAAAACTGCTTATAAAGTGGAGTCATAAACGTCCTATTAACAACCCATAACCACCTTTCTATATATCCAATAGTACTTAAGTATATATTCACCATTAATTCCTAAAGATTTATACTATGTTTTCGCCAAAAATACTCCAAAACTACCATTTCTACACTGAATAGGGGCTTTAAGGGGACCCAAACTAATTACTTGACATTACACACTACATATATCTACCTTTGTTGTATGTCAATAGTTACTGAAGTATTTAGGGATTGTACATCATGTTTCAAACATCTATAGTTTTCTATAATAAGTCCCTTTAATTTTTTGGTCCCCTTAATACCCCTATTCAATGTAGTACAAGTACCAAATTTAAAATGAAATAAATAAATATTTGGACACACGGAACCATAGGATCTTATAATATGTTGATTTTGAAAAGATGTGAAAAAATTTCAGAAATTTCCACCTTGTAGATTGCAAGACATTAGTGTTTGAAGTGATAAAAAAACTTTTTTTTGACCTTGCAAATAAACACGTAGCTACACTTCACAAGGTCACATTTGTATGAAAAAATGTCCAAAATGGTGGTGCTTCTTTGGATTCATTCTTCAAGGCAAATTGGCTACATGCTTAAAAAAATTTAGATCTCTTAAAATTGTACAACATATAAAAAAAAATCATAAGTTGAAAGAAGTAGAGAATGATTCAAAATACTATGTTGTTGAGAATTTAGTTATGGAATTGAAAAATACCCCAATGGTTGTAATGTTGTATAAACAATCTACAACCTATGATTTTTTTTTTTTTCAAAAAATATTAAAAATAGAGTTAAATAAAGGACTTCAAAGTTTATTTTAGAGTAGAAATCCATAACTAAGGTAGAAGCATCTAAAACCTTCAATATAAGCAGTTCAGCATAGCTGGATGCACCTTTCCCTAAAAATGATATTTTCATAGTATTAGCAGGTTAAAATCATGAATTTAAAAAAAAATAGATTTTTGGATGTGGTATGTAATTTCTATGATTTTTCAAAGTGTTGGCTCCTTAGACCACTAAAATTGTTACATAGGTGCATCCTAAACTGAAATTTGCAAATATTAGTACTTAGCAAATCAGAGTTAAGTATAAGTCCTTCACATGCGTCTATCTTAGCGATTCAGAGGTAAGCATTTGAGGGACACATTCACTAAAGTCTTGGGACACATTTAAGAGGTAGTTTAGGGTACATGAATAGGTCTAGGGATGCTTTTAGGTGCCTTCACCTTGCCCGCAAACTAAACACTTCATAACTTTCATCTTGTTAATCAAAATGGAATGATTCAAAGCTTTCCAGATATCTATAAATCTTAGAAAACAAGTTCAAATTTTCTATTTTTTTAAAAAGTGATTTTTTTGACTTGCTCGCCAAGCATTAAAAATAATATATGATGCAATAACTTTTCAACCATGTAGCATTGGGAGAGATTTTGGCCTCTAAAAGATTGTTTTAGCCCAATTCTCCTTGTTATGAACAATGGTTGTACAATCAGATTATTAAAAAATAAAAAATAAAATTTAAATAAAATTTTATTTATTTATTTATTAATTATATATTTCTATTAAATAATAATAATTAAATAATAATATTAATGTGGTAGTCTCTCTGTCACATTAGCCAGTTGTTGCAACAAAGTTTCCACAATCTGGGAACTCTAGGAAACTCATAGTCTCTCAAACGGGCTCTCAAATCTTTTAATGTCAAAAGTTATGAAAATTATTGCGCCTTAAAGCTATTCCTTGAGCACATGTTGAGTGAAAATTTCAAAGAAAAAAAAAATTCATCCATAGTGAACTAGATTCAACGATTGTAGAAGTCCAGGTCCTAGCACTTACTAGAAACACTATGGAGATAAAAATCCCTGCGGCAAGGAAGGTGATGATATTGAAGACTCATACGGTGTCAATGAGCACACCGACTTCTTGTCAATCGCCATGCATTGCCTTCGCCCCATTGTGTAACCCCCCACTAACACTGTTGAACTAAAAAATTGTGTGCTTGTCTAATCATAATGTCAAGACGTAGTTTGGAGATCATATTTTTTTTTTGCTTCCAACATTGAGTCGGATCCTCTTTGCGTTGTCATTAAGCAGGGCGACAGTTTAGTATTTTAAAAGCGGTAGTGGAGAATTACACAATATGGCTGAAGATGATGCATGATGATTGACATGGAGTGGGTGGTCCTATAAGGCAATGCAAATATCCGTTTTCAACGACATATTTGAATGTTGTTGCACATGGAAGGATGGATAGTGTGAGGATGTTAGATTTTAGAAGAGATCAATGTTTGCCTCTCTCAGACTTGTTGGAACTTGACTAGTTACACAAGTCACACATCAAAATTAAATCAAATCCAAGTATACACAACTCCAAGAATATCATAAACTCAGAAAAGGAAATTGAACTTACAAAATCGTTCAATGTCTGTGGCACAGTTCATCGCTACCTCGTTCAAACTCTAGGTGTGGCTCATCCACGTAAGGAAGAACAAGGGAGCTGTATATGTAGCTCTAGTAAATGTATAGCCAAAATACTTGGGCTAAAAACACTGAACGATGGTTTTAGAGAAATGATGGAAGAAAAAATTCGTTGCCTCTGTGCAAACCATGATGCACAACCAAAGGCAATCAACCTCTCCTCAAATCCACACCCTGACGACCATATTGACCATGGAAACAATACCTCCTGCCACATCGTGATAAGAACCGAATGGTTTGCGGTAGAAGAGCCCTTCTCTTTTATTACAATGAGGACCGTCCCCGGGCTGGACACGTTGGTAGTTCAACAAGTGGACCGTCTTCGTTTGGGTTGGAGCGGATAAGAGATAGGCTACTCACCCAATGGACATGTAGATCCACATTTGGGCACAAATGTCGTCCTCAGAACAAGCAAACGAATAGGCAAGGCTGCTTCAAGGATCCAAGAAGCGTGCCTAGGACCTATATGGACTCTTCTCGGGTCTGAGTGGCATTTCAGACCAAGTACCATCTAGCAAAACATTTACTATACGACAGAATAGGATAATAGTAATTACTAGAGATGTATTATATATAATAACAGAAAATATATGTACCTACCAGAAATACAGATATAGTTTTGTGGGCAAATGAAAAGACAACAAAGAGTAATAATGTAGGATGTTCTAAAAGTGCCCATCTTCTTCAAATTGCTCCTATTCTTAGCTGAAGAATAGAGATGATGTGATCCTAAAATGGACCATTGTAGCAATTGAAGGAATCGAGAAAAGATTATTGGGCTACTACAAGAGTAAATCATTGTCTTTGATTTCGGCACATCTCTTTACAAGTTGCCAGTGGACTTTTTTGGGAGATGCATATTTGCAAATTGGTGGCTTTCACCTGAATCTTTGAAAATTTATAAAAAAATGGATTATCACATTAATGGTTGTTTTCAGAGCATCTTATCTTAGTTAGAGAAGGATGTGCCAAAGTAGTACAAAGGAAGCAAAAAATATAAGTGAATTAGAAAAACTCCAATCTAGAAAACATAAGTATGCTATAGGAAGAACAAGAAAAGTTCAACAACTAAAGAGCTGACATGGAGCTAGCCTCACTATCATATGTATGAGAATCTGACTCTATTGCATGATCATCTAGAAACTGCAATGCGCGAGGATCTATCAAACATGCCCTCGATGATGGCCGTGGGTTTAGAGTGACGAAATCTTGGGAAAAAGCCTCAGCATACAAAGGCAACAGAAATGGTTTAGGTGGGCTTCGAAAGAACTTAGGATTTGCGTTAAAAGGTATGTGCCTTCTAGAAGTCACTTCTTGGCCTTGCTTGCACAATAGTAAACAATCACTACAACAACAACAATGTTTTATGATTGCAAAATATGACTAAGGATGACTAGCGACTTCTCGCAGTCATATTTTTGGAGGTCAGTACCTTGGGGAGAAATAAGACTACAAAATATGACTACTAGTCATTTTTGGGCCTTATACTTCACGAGCCTATATTATACGTCTGTTGGGAACTGTGGACCGTAGTGTATTTTTAGTTTTTGCCTATTGGTAGTTTTTCATGTTTAAACTGTAGTTTTACCAATAGGGAGGTTAGTTTCACTGTATATATATGGGCTGTATGTCTTTTAATTGCCGATAGGGAACTCATGGTGATTTGGAGGGGCAGATTTTGATGCTCCGATTGGCGGTTATATTCAGTTGGCCTTTGGCCGGTATTTAGCGGTGGTGTTTCAATTGGCGAGCCAGTTGACCTCGAGAGAAGCAGGGACTCCTTCCGAGCAGGAAGTAAAACAATTGGAGATGATTTTGTATTTTTGGTGTGTTTGATTAAGATAGCAGGGAGTTTACAATTGTGTGTGAGTGAAATATGTGTTTGCGGATGTGATTAATATAACGAAATATTTACGATTGGGAGTTCTGTAGAGTCTGGATGCGTGCTAGTGTAACTGTGTCTGTGTGTGTGTATCGATTGGAATGTGTGGAAATTCTGAATGTACAATTGTGAGTGTATGTTGGAGAAATGGAAAATCAATTGGAATAATAAATCTGATTAAGTAACGGTTACGGTGTAGTCAAGTAAGAATTGTCGATTGGAAGTTGGGTGTTTATGTATGTTTCATAATGCATCTGGCCAAGTGGGTTTACATTGAATGTGTGTGATAAAAAGTATACCGATTGGAGATAACTGGAATCACTGTCGTATACAATACCGATTGGAAAACTTAAAGAGAACTTGTACTGAATTGTAAAATTAAGATAAGTAAATAGAAATCAATCGGAAAAGAATTTGGGAATTACGAAACTGTGCGTTGAGAACAATTGTGAGAAAAGCCGATTGGTGGTTTAAGAGATTGAACCTGTGGAGTTGAAGACCGATTGGAGAAAGACTGTGCTTATTATTAGTATGCTGAAAAGTAGACAATTGGGAATGCGGAGTAAAGTTGGGGAGTTATTGGAGCAATTACCAATCAGAAAAGCTGGAAGACTATGGCCAATTGAATTGATAAGTGGTTCTAAACCGATTGGTTGTTGATATATAATATGAATAAGTCTTACAATTGGGATCTTGCAATTGGCAATGCCGTGGAATAAATTTTACAATCCTATTGGAATAGTTTACCTCCTAGTGTTCGAATCCTTTCTTAGGATTTATTTTTATAGAAGAAATTAAAAATCCTTCTATAGGAACACCAAAGTATTTCATAAGGAACAGTAGGGAACTCGTTTGAGAACATTGAGTTATATTATTAGTCATATTTTCATGGTAGTAACATTTTGTTTTTGTTTTATGGCAACCTAAGAAAAACATGGGCAATCAAAAAAAATATAGACAATCCATTGTTTAAAATTTTGAAACCTAATCACCACTTTTTAAGGGTTTTGAAACCCTAGCCACCACTTTTTAGGGTTTTGAAACCCTAGCTGTCATTTTTTTAGGGTTTAAAAACCCTAGCCACTACTTCTTTTGACTCTTCTTCCTTACCTTTTGTTGTCTCTTAGTTCTTACCTATTGTTGCTTCTTCTTTTGTACTTCTAAGTTGTTTTTTGTTACATTTTTATTCTTGCTTCTTAGTTGTTATTTTTGTTGCATTTTCACTCTTGCTTCTTAGTTGTTGTGTTTTGTTGTATCTTTACTCTTGCTTCTTAATTGTATTTTGTTGCATTTTGAATTCACTCTTGCTTCTTAGTTGTTGTCTTTTGTTGCATCTTGAGTTACTCTTATTTCTTAGAGTTGTTGTGTTTTGTTGCATCTTCACTTTTTCTTCTTGTTTTTTTCTTCTTGCATCTTAATTCTTTTTTCTTATTATTTCTTATTTCTTACTTTTTGTTCTCTCTTTTTGTTTCTTGTTTATTTTTGTTGCATCTTAACTCTTTTTTGTTGTTTCTTGTTACCTCTTAGTAGTTGCTCCTTATTGTTTCTTGTGCATCTTAACTTGTATTTGTTGTTATCTTTTAGCACTTTTTGTTTTTTCTTCTTGTTTCTTGCATCACCATTGTTTTTCTTCTTACTCTAAATTTGTATTACATATTTTCTATTGTTGTAAACTTTTGAAGATTGAGCTTTGTTGTATGTTCATTAAAAATTAACCTCCTATTTCTTTAATTGTATATGCAGGCAACAAAATTGGAACAAAGTCGTTGGAGGCTACTTGCAACTCACTTCATATTATTGTAAGAAATATAGTCTCTGTTGACTTGTGTAAACAATTCATTGTGATATACATATTTTGTATTTGTAACTAATAAATTATAAATGTCATTGAAAGGAGTCACATTCCTTCTTATATATTCCCTCTCCAATATAATTGTTTCTTGTATATCTTTAAAATCATATGTATTTGTTTTTAACTACATAAAATCTTTTATTCAATTGTTAAATCATTTTAATGTATGATTGCAATTTGTCAAATCCATTTAAAATGTATGGATTATGGAAAACATGATTGCAGTTTGTAATTGAAGTTATTTTGAACCTTAATCACCTCAATCACCTCAATCGCAAATAGCACACACAAATCTAAGAAATACGATTGTTAATCATCTAAAATATCACTTACTTGAGTTATATTTCATAATATATATTGGCCCAAATATGACTACCTATAGTCATATAATGCTCATAGGTATGTACACCAAAATATGACTATGCTTCCCAAAACATGATTGCAATCAATTATAAAATTATCAATGACATCCATGTGAACTACCATGCCAACCGAGAATATGACTCATGAGAGTCATATTCCACATCGTTCAAAAATATAACTCAAGAGAGTCATATTCCAACATTAGCTAAAAAATATGACTCACCTCAGTCATATTCCATAATGTCAAAAAATATGACTCACCGTAGTCATATTCCATGTCATCAAAAAATATGACTCAACGCAGTCATATTTCGCAATAACAAAAAATATGACTCACCTCAGTCATATTCCACGTCATCAAAAAATATAACTCAATGTAGTCATATTCCATGTAGGATTTTTTCATTTATCCGGGCAGCTAAAAAAAAAGTCAAAGATAGTCAAAATATATGCGTTGTTGGCATACTATGGCTAATTATGGCTATTTATACCCCTCAACTTATATGACTGCCAATATGACTGATGTCTAAAGCATGGTTGTCTTGTCTTACATATTTTTGAGTTTTGACGTTGTGTATGACGTCTGACGTCGCATGTCGTGTGTCACTAAGTGTCAAGTTTACTAGACATGTTGTCGAGTAGGGCCATTTTCACAACCAAAAAAACTTTGAAATCTCACTATAATTATGAACCTGAATTTAAAATGTTATATGTATTTATTAAATTGAGACACTTTATAAAAATGAGACTTGAATATGTCAAAATCGTAAACAAAAGAGAATTTTTTTAAAGTCAACTTG
Organism: Rhytidiadelphus loreus; assembly: GCA_947034895.1. NCBI lineage: Eukaryota > Viridiplantae > Streptophyta > Bryopsida > Hypnales > Hylocomiaceae > Rhytidiadelphus > Rhytidiadelphus loreus. Next base: position 44,548,378 of record OX344761.1, on the reverse strand, counting down.
ACGTTTGGTCAGCTTGACATCTCGAGGGTTCTATTGGACGTCATGTGACGTCTGTTTGTCACGGTGTCGCAGTGTACAACCCTGGTCTGAAGCAACTACTTCTAAACAACTATAGTCAATCATATTCCGAGTCATCTACAGTGATTTCTGCGTGAGTCATATTTTTTTATTTTACGACTCATTGCAGTCATATGTTGCAGTCGTAAAACATTGCTTTTGTTGTAGTGAATGTTTTAGATCACTGGAAGTTTATGGAAAAAGGCTATATCAGTAAAGGAGCTCAACGGATGACTTACTTACTGAATCGGTTGGTCTTCTGGACTTTCTAGATCACTATATCCTCCTCGTCATCACCTCCCAGGGCTACCACAGAGGTGTCGAATTCTGGTTGATTAACTGCAGCTGGCCGTAATATCGGAGCAACGAGGGCATCAAAGATAGCCTTATCCTCCTCAAATGCAAGAATATGGCAACGCGTAGCACGGCATGCTTGAATGCTGGAACTTGTCAGCAAAACATTCACAAGGATGTTAATATTCAATTGCTCTTGGTGTAGTGCAGATAAGAAAGCATAGTTTGATGTCAACAACAAACATGTTTCTGCTGTGCAATCAACAACCACATCCTCTGATGCAAACAATGCCTCTATGAGCATCTGCATGAATTCCCGGCCTTTTTCACGAGGTCCGCGCTAAGGTACGTCTCCATTCATGGTAACGTCTTCTTTGAACAGCATGTTCCGAAGGATGTCGTCCTTAGCAAGGTTTACACCCACCATGTCATGGGACGGAATAAACTGGAATGGAAAGTCTTCAAGGATGTTCAAACCCGACTCCTTCACGAGAAGGGAGATGAAGAACCTCATAGTCTGCATGAAAAGCATGTAAAAATCTCTGAAACATTTAATAATTGTAGAAAAAATTGTAAGTGAATAGAATGTGAATTACTGTCCTCGAAGGGTCTCCTGGTGATGTTGTATGTAGATGATTTGTCCCAAAATAAGTATACAAAATGCGGAACTTATATTCCTTGCAGCATCCTAGAATGTGGCTTCTGTGTGCAGGAGAGGGGCTTGGATACATCAAGATCAGAGCACCAGTGTCATGGAGGTACTCCTGAGCAAAATCAAATATGGGAAACATGTAGTCGGTTTTAAACACATTCCAAAGTGGAATTGGTTGAGGTGGTGATGAAATAGTAAGAACATGGAGTCCTTCCAGCACATCAACAATCATCAGGTCCACCACTAGCTCTGATCCAATGACTACATTGAAGGAACGTTTCTTGTCACTAGAATGTTGCATAATAATTGCAAATCGAAATGCATTAGAAAATAAATTAGAATGACAAGCATCGTTATATATATCCCTTTAGATCTAGTTCAATGAAAATCTTATACTGATAGGAAATGCAATAATGAATACTCAATACCGTTTAAAATCACTATGTTGTCAAAAAAAAGGTAGTTTGGTGCTTTATGAGTTAAAGAAATAACACATTATTCCTTGTTGGTATCAATGCAATGATATTGTCAAAAAATGAATAGATTTAGATGAGTTTTGGGGTGGAATTGGGGTCAAAAGTAGGATGACATAAGTAGGTAGCTAGTGGAAATGGGTTGGTCTACCTTAGCCTTTATGCCCACTACCTTTCCTTTGTACACCTTGCTCATCACATTGAACCTCTACATGTCCACTTAGCTATTGATGGGTGTGGAATATTCTAGACTCATTATCATTTGTAGAGCCAAGACAGTGCAAGTACATGTTGTTGAATGTAATTTGCTCATTTTGGAAGAAGGAAAAAATTCACTTTACCTTTGTTCTGGGATGCAAATATAATGTTTTGAAAGGCAGTTGCATTGTCCATTTGATGTGGTAACCCTCCTACCGGTTGCCATTTGGGGGTACTTAATTTAAATACATACATCAATTACATGTCTTCCAATATATTGAAGAAGAAGACCTTGTAGCTATGGGTGACATGATCAGCCACGGTCACCAAAGAAGAGTCTATGTCACTTAATGAGGTGGAAGAAAGATTAGATTCAAGGATAGTAGTCCTTTCTTTGTTTTGGCAATTGGATCCAAGAGATAGAGACTCAAAGTTCTTCCCTCCCTACCTTGCAAGGGGATCACTTCACAAATAAGGCCATTGCCCATATTTAGGAACAATTTCTCCATTGCTCTATTGGGATTGCAACCAAGCCCCCTTAGAATTTGGGTTGAAGGGATGGAATACCACCGCTTCATGTCAAGGTCAAAAAAGAGATGGAAGGTTGTTGTGAAGCTTGGCATTGTAATCTTTTGACCTATAGCTAAAATGTTGTCTTGTTTCTACAAGAACAAGTAGTCCTCATTCTTCGTGTTTTTGTCACATAAGACATGAAAAGTCACATTGTTAGTCAACTCATTCCATTCCTTACAAACTATATGCATCCATTACTAGAAAGAGGGTCAATTGTCCATTACTAAAAATAATTGGTTACTAAAAACAAAGCAACAATGACTACAAGTCATTTAAACGCGCCACACATTGCAATCATTGATTAGAAGTTCAAATGACTAGTGGATGACGCACATATAAAACCAACAATAAAAATTAGTTCATCTACAATTCATTTTGCGTTTTGTTCTCCTTTCAATGATGTGACTACACTAAGTCATACTTCAGTTGTCTAGTCATAAACTCAAAGCATTATTTGACTATGGAAGAATTAAGGAATGACTAACACTAGGACAAGGTGGTAATTGAAGTAAATTAAAGAATTTTCACGTTGGCACATTGACAAGGACTAGTTGTAGTGTAGTTATGGTTCAGTCATAATTAAAACTCAACGCAATATCTTACTATGGAAGAATTGAAGAATGACTACCACTAGGAGAAGGTGGAATTGAAGTAAATAATTTCCATGTTGACACATCCAACTAGGACTAGTCGTAGTTTAGTTGTGGTTCAGTCATTTTGTGAATGACTACTTGGTTACTATTTTAGTCATATCACTAGTAGAAAAAAAGGTGTTTTGTAATTAGCAAAATAATAAGTGGGCCTCAAAAACAACTAAACAATGACTTTTGGATAGTAAGAGGATGAGACTAAAAACATGAAGTTCTTTGTCAACATTCTCATAATTACGTTGTATGTTATTATTGGTGATAAGGATTGCACAATCATACAATAGTTGTCAAATAATGACCATGAAATCAATGACAATTGTCTTATAACAACCGTTGGGACAAGATGGAATTTTTTTCCTACTAGGATATGTGTAATTCTAACTTTGCACATATGACAAAGATTTGCTATGGTGTAGTTTTCTTGTAGTCATTACTTGCCAATCACTATAGTAAGTCATAATGCAATCATTTTTTGCCAATCACCATAGTCATGATGCAATCATTGTTTGCTAATCATTGTAGTCATAATGTAATCACTATTCGTCAATCTTTGTAGTCATAATGCAGCCATTTTTTAGTCACACTAGCTAGTCACAAAACTAATTATATGCCATTGAATTAATGGCATTCAATACATGGCAAGTTGTGATTGCATGTCGGCAACATATGGATGGCTAAGACTACATCTTTCTTAAGCAGTAAAACCTAAACTACATTTTAAATCAAATGCCTTTCCACTTCTACAGCAATTGAAACGTGTCATGTCGTGATTGCATCTCATTGCTTAGTCATTGAATAGTTATATAGTGTAGTCATAAAATACATTGTAATGATGGTGATGCGGCAGCTGCAAGTTGCAACTACAATTGTTGAAGATAAACAATGGAGACTTTTTGTCTTTCATTCACAATTACAGTTTAGGTTAGTAGTTGCCTAATAAGTGAAACTTCTCCTTCTTGCTCATTAACCTCTTCTCATTTTTTCCTCATATTTTTTTCTCTAGATTTCTAAGTGAGAATTTAGTTTAGCCACCGCCTTTTGAGTGCAACAGTTTACATTCTCTTGAGCGCTTTCTATAGTTTGTTGTTTGTTGTTCATTGTTTGTTGTTTACTACTATTTGCTATTTGCTATTTATTGTTTGTTGTCTTTTACTCTTTGTTGTCTTTTTGCTTTTTTTTTGTTTACCCTCCTCTTTTTTAATCTAGTGAGTTCTTCAATTTATGTGAGTTTTGCAAGTGTGTTCATGTAAATTATGCAGTTCTACATCAGGTGAATTATGTAGTTATTTGGTGATTATTGCACGTGAGTTCAAGTTTTGTAGTTCCTTAGTGATTGTTGCAAGTGAGAGTAGGTAGTTTATATGAGTTCTATAGTTCTACATCATGTGAGTCTTGGAATCACTTGGTGATTGCTGTTTTATTTTGTTTTGTGATGTATTTTTCATTAGATATGCTTCATTCATTTTCAATTGGTAGTTGACTACGGTTTTCAATGGAGCAAGAAGCAAAAGGAGTTTAAAGCATCGAGAAAAGAAGTGGTTTCAAATATAATACAATCAAAATGGAATCATAAAAAGACTGTTGAGTTATGTTTTTTTGAACACTAAATCACAATTGTAGACACAATCATTTATGCTTCCAATATTATAGCCAAATTGCTTCCACCCTTATTTTGCCAATCATTTTTTTACAATGAATATCATATATGATTCCAAAACTATTGTTTCTATAAGTTTGTTATTTGTTCTGAGTCATGGTTCAGTCATATGTTAGAGTCCATGTTGTTTTTCACTACTACAATCATATTTGTCATTGTCATTTTGTGGTTATAAAAATGATAAATGACTCCTTCACTACAGTTACAAAACACAATTTTTTCCTAGATCTTGTAGTGAATTACTCCACAACAATTGATATGTGACTACAATAGTCATATACTAGTCATATATTATGCCATAGCAGATAGCCACAACAACAACATCATTGGTCCCCCATCACATCCTAAACCATATCAATGACTTTTCAAATGATTGAATAAAGACTTTTAAATGACTAGAGTTGATGCCACATCAACTAAGCACCCGTTTTTAACTTGTTCCACATCAACAATTGTATCAAATGACGACTACCACAACAATGATGCCTAGTCATCAATGAAGTTCAACTCAACAAACATGTCAAATGCACACTACCGTATGAACAAGGTTCAATCACTCGTCATATTCACCTCAATAGATAAACCAAACGCTATTATAGACCACTTCAGCCAAGCTTTATCAACATTGTTTTCCATGTTAGCAATCCCATCATCAACAGAGGCTTATAAACTTCTACATCAACAAACAAATGAGAAGGAAATTGTCAAAATAAATTATTAATGAAAATGAATGACTTGTTCACAATGAATCTAAACCTAAAATCAGACTTCAGTCATTGTCTAGTTAGAAGTGTCCTAAATGAATGATTTTTAGTCATTAACACCAATCATTGATAGCCTTTTTTTCTACTAGTGATCATATATACAATGGGTCCCGACCCAAAAAAAAACTCACACTCCACAACACCCATCAGAAGATTGTTGCTCTAGGAATCAATTGTGGTGCCTTAAGTTCAGTCTCAAAGCTCATTATCTTCTAGTTTCTTACAACAATTTACACTTTCTTTCTAAATATTTGTTGTGCAATTGTAAGCAAAACTATTGTCTCTTAATCTCTTCAAATGCCAACACATGTCCTCAAGTAATGAAAGAAACGTGGAAAGAAGCATAGGCGGCAACTTTTGACCTCCAAAAAATATACTATCATAATGTATCTACAATTCCAGATGAAAGGTTTGAAAACATACCTATTGAAATTAGAAGATGTTGAAGAATCTCCAACTACTTGATCTATTGGCTTGGTCCTCCTTTTGCGAATCAAGAGAAATTCCCCTTCTAAAGTACACTTGACTTTGATATGCCTCTCACAAGTGGAGATGAAGTCCAAAAAACCCCTAGATTAGTGAGATCACGTTTTGTAAAAGTTGAAGCTTCCATGTAGAAAATTGAAGGTTTTTAACAATGTACTATATAATGTAAAAGTCTTGTATATAATACATCTTGTATAAATAGTTTTCATTTTTATTTATTTAAAAATATATATTCTTCTTGAATGAAGATCACTACAAGAAAATGAAGTTATAAATGACTTGTAAGAATGACTTCACATCAATCGTTTCAGACACATATGACTTTGAAATGAATAGGGGCCTTAGAGTCATTGTGGACAAGTTGTTTACGTAAATGACTGTGGTTGAATTGTATCGAAGCATGGACGTTCATCAGATGAGGAAATCTAATGTAGATAATGATGTGGCAATTCATTTCTAAATCATTTTAGAGTGACGATTATGTTAATTCAATGGTCTCTAGGGCCCACTTTTGCACATGTAACATTCATTTATAAGGTGTGGCTTTCTCATATTTGCATAACGCTTTTTATTTAAGAGTAGTCAATCCAAAATCATTCTACAATACACTTATGGTTGCAAACAAGTCATTGATTTGGACATAATCAAAGATGAGTGGCGATATAGTTGCCAATAAGTAAGATTATTGTTGTAGGTTGAACAACAGTTTAGGTATATAAATGGAGGCAAGCATAGTCGAATTCAACGATTGGTTTGTTACTCACATATGATTGAGACACGGATGGTGCAACATCCAAATGACTTTGTAGCCAATGCAACATATTTCATGAATCATCCAATACATAGATGCCTTTATGTATTTGATCTAGACAACACTATAAGAAATCAATGTTTTTTTATGTCTAAGCAGACAAATTTTGTTGGACATCTAATGCAACAACCCATGTTTTTATGTCAATAGTGGCGTCCAATACAACATGAAGATGTTACATTGGACGTCATTGTTGACATAGAAATACATGTTGTTACATTGGATGTCCAACAAAATCCGTTTGCTTAGACACATGATTCTTATAGTGCAATGACCATTTTCATCTACGGTTTAACATGATGCCAAGCATTTGTATTGATACGAGGAAAAAACAAAGGTGTTTTTGTGAGATAAGGAGGAAAAATAATCCACTTGCAGAAAGACATTCACAAGTCCACTATGCTCTACTTCCTACAAAACTAACTGTAATTTCACTTCAACTTTACAATAAGTAATGGTAATCTATGACTGAACTATGATTGTACAAATAACTTTAAAGCTCTAACTTGCAACTATTGTTCTATTTAATATGACTTCCAGTATTTGTGTCCACTTTACTTACAATGTAAAACGGATTTTTTAAATGTTATTTTCAGCCCTAATTTGGAACATTTTGTTAAATAGAAAGATCATTCTGGGAAGGAGGGAGCAATAAGGAAAAAAACTCAAAAATTATATAAGTATGCTAAAATACGTTTATTTATAATAACATTGAACATTAAATAATGAATTAATTGTCAAAAAAAAATTGTCTTGATGAAGTCAAAAAAATAGAAGGAATTTTTTGCAATAAAATAATTTGAAGTTGATTCATTCCATTTGGATTTGTTATGACACTACAAAAGAAAGAGGTGTTTTAAGTGGTTTTTTTAGTATAGTTGTAGAGATAAGATGTTAATTAATGACCTTTATGTAGATTTTTAATAAAAATTTATCCAAGATTCTTTTTTAATTTGAAGTTTTATGGCGATTTTTCACCCTTTCAATACTATTTGTGATCTAAGGTGTGTTCCAAAGGTGTGGTGGAAATGGTCACCAAATTGCCAAAAGAAAAATGTTGCACAAAAGTCATCATTGATGAGAAAACATCTTCACCTTGGAAACAACAACTAAACAATTAATACTCATAGCTAAAAAAAAAGGTTCATTTGGCCTATAGCAAGTGCAAAAGCCTCCATTTCTAATCACTACTTCTATACAATCTTGGACAAACATTGTTTGAGAAACTCAAGTACATAAATATTTTTTAAGTGAACCAACACTACAAGAGAAGTGTTGGCTCAATCTCACCAAACATTGTAAAAAACATAAATTCCAAAAGTAGTGCCCAAGTTGCATTGAAATAAGTAAGCATACTTAGGCCAAAGATTGAAGCATTGGTTCTTCCTCATTTCATTTTGCAAGGGTTCTTTGCTTGCAAGATTTTTGTTTTGATGCTATTTAGCCTTTCTATATGGTCACTCATAGTCCATCTATATCTATACCTTAAATGAAGCTTTTTGTTTTTATTTTTTTGTTACTATGAGATCTCTTGAATCGTGTGCCCCATGGTCGTGTTCTTGGTACAATTTGAAAGCTCTTTGCGAGGAGAGGTGCACAAACTTTGTGTTGTGATGTTTGGACATATGATGTGAAAGTTTTTGAATTTTGAATTTTTTATAAATAAAAAAAATTTAAAATTACTTTTACTTTTATTTTGACTGTGACAACGACACAGGGCACACTAAGTTAGTCAATTTGAAGGTACTGATCCTCCCCTAAAATACCATGCGTCTGCTTTTCTGTCGGAGTCCTGTCCTGTATACAGTGCCCTCCCCCCAAGACGGTACTAAGCTTACACCCACTTCACCATGTAGCTCAGGTCACTAAGGTAAACCAGCCTATGACAGGCAGATTGCCTGATGTGGTTTGTTGCCATTAGCAAGAATAATAAAAAAAAAATTCATACAAAGACACATGTGAGAAATGAAGAAAGCAACTGAAATTTTAATTTTTGGACAAAATATGAATTTTTTGTGAATTTTTGAAGTGTGTTGTCCAGTAAGCCGAAAACAACCTGTAGACTACCCCAAATCAGCAAAAAAGTGTTTCCATGATGGTCATCTTCCTTCCTAAAACAGTCATAGCATTTTCTAAGATGGCTACAAGACTTTCTAACATGGACATGACATTAAGAAATAAAAAAACTATTTTTTACTACCAATTTAGACTAGATTGGTATAAGTGTCCATGACAATTACTAATAACTTCATGACTGTACCCCAAGGCTTTGATAACAACTACAAATCAGCCCAATGCAGTCTTAACCCCATTTTTCAGAAAAAGTCTCTCATAGATTGATAAATGACTGTAATGGGGGGGGGGCAGTAGGTGTCTGTCATGGGTGGTTTGCCTGTCATGGGCTGGTTTACCTTACTTACCCTGGCAACTGAATTGACACACAAACAAAGTTGTCTTACGATTTCCAAGAGGTGTACAAATTAAGCTACATTCACCATCTGCCCGGTAGTAAGTTACTACTTACAAAGGTAACCCCATTGATACACAAAAGTACTGTACAGTGTACAGCAAGAATCGTACCCGTACGTCCAAATGTTTACAGCTTTCGTAATCTCAAAAACAAAAGGTATTGTAGTTTGTTCTAAAAGCAACCACTAACACAGAGGTACATTTCACTTTCTTCAGTGTACCAATGGTGTACATTTCAAGAGGTGGTTGTTTTTAGTGACCACTACATTTCAACTTCAAAAATTAATAACTAACAGAATTTCACAAAGGTCCATAAAGTATGAAAATAACTTGAGTTAAATGTCAATTCCATTTTCCTTGCTACAAAAATTTATCGAAAATTGTTTTAAAGAGATTAGCTTCCCTCCAAATGCAATCAACTCTTAAAAGGTCACTTTAGGAGTACACTACCTTATTGAACCAGATTGTCATAGAGGAATTGGCCCCCATTTGACAAGATGAGAGAGGTTGTACCTCATTTTTCCTCTTCTTATTGTTAACCCTAAAGGGTTGTTGACTATGTTTTCCCCCAAAACGCTCCAAAACTGTCATTTCTAATACAAGTACCAAATTTTAGGGAAAAAGAATCTTTGGACTTATGTAAATGTAGGATCTTGTAGTATGTTGGTTTGAAAAGGTGTGAATTTTTTTTTAGGAATTTCCATCATGTAGATTGCAAGACATTAGCATTTGAAGTGACAAAAATTCATTTTATGGCCCTACAAAAAAATGGGTAGCCGCACTTTACAAGGTCACATTTGCATGAAAAAATGTCCAAAATGGTGGTTCTTCTTTGGATTCATTCTTCAAGGCAAGTTGGCTATGTGCCTGAAAGAATTTAGATCATTTGGAATTGTACAACATATAGAGAAAAAATAGTAAGTAGAAAGAGGTAGAAGATGATTCAAAATACTAAAATGTCAAGAATTTAGTTATGAAATTGAAAAATGCCAATCCCAATGGTTGTAATTTTGTAATAAACAATTCACATCCTATGATTTTATTTTTTTCCAAAAATGTTGAAAATATACTTAAGTAAAGAACTTCAAAGTTTATTTTAGAGTAGAAAATCCATAACTACCAACAAACTAAAAGTCCTCATAATTTTCAACTTGTTAATCAAAATAGAACGATTCAAAGCTTTCCATGTATACATAAATTTAGAAAACCAATTTCAAATTTTTATTTTTTAAAAGAATAATTTTTTTGAGTTGCCTAGGTTGCCCAAGGAGCAATAAAAACTACATATTATACAATAATTTTTTAGCGTTGCAATCAAAAGTTATAAAAATTGTTGTGCCCCTAAAACAACTCCTTGACCACATATTGTATGAAAATTTCAAAGAAAAAGAATAAAAATTTTGTTCATAAATGGATGACCAAAAATGTTATGTTGCCAGAAAACATTGTTTGGGTCTTTCAAGGGGTTAAAATGGAGCAATGTTGTCAAAAACATTTCCACAAGATACAAATTTTCAAGAATTTTTTTCTTCCAAGACATAATAGGTACCCTCCCCAAGGTTATTCAATTTCACCCCTGCTAACAGTAAGTGAATGCAAACTAAATTTAATCCCTCAAAATTTGAAATACAATATGATAGAAATTTAACACAATTATAGATGAAAAATTTGATGAAAACAACTGATGTGAATGTCCAAAGTTAGTTAGTTTTTCATTAACAATAAAAAAATAAAACATGAATTGATTCATGTTAGCTTTGTGCTATTTCCAATGGATAGCTTGGTCCTTGTAATATAACTGAGGTAAACTACCCCATTATAGGTGGAATGACTAATGCAATATGTTTGTTGCTATCTAGAAAATGTAGGAATAAATTTCAGTGGTAAATGAGTGGTAAATGAGCAATGAGAAACAATGTTACAATTGAAAAATAAATTTTGGATTTCATTTGATTTTTTAAAAATTTATAGAAGGGTATTGCCTTGGGCTTCCCATAAAAGCCTATAGACATACCTATCAGTATTAGGAAAATAGCTATTGTAGCTTTTGTTTTAATGCATTCCCAAACTACATTTTGAATGATGGCTGCAACTTTAGGGGTTTGTTTGTTTTCAATAAAATTTGTTGTGTTATATTCCCCCTTGAAGTCTAGTTATTGCGGTAAAGTTTTCATGTCAATCTAAGTTGTTTTGAATGTTTGCAAGCAATTCAAAGTTCAAAATCTAAACATTTTTGGATTACAATGAACTTTGGCGGCTTGTTTCCTCTTCATATAGAATCTGTTTCTTACAAAGTTTTTTTGAAAAAGTTGTGCATTCTAGCCCAATTTGTGTGGTTACAATTTCATATCAATACAAGAAGTTATGAGTGACTAAGGGGCATTTTAGTAGAAGAACAAGGTTTGGCCAATCAACCTTAGATGTATTTTTTGCAACTTTTCTTGATATTTTCTAACATTTCAAAGCCATTTTGTAGACACAACGAGTGGTTTGAATGATGTTTTCTTACACCAATGTGTTTGTATGCTAGTTTTGAAGCACTATATAGTTTAAGATTTTTTTCATTTGACTAGGTTTAGAAATCAAATTTCACTTCCAAATGTGTTGTTAGGAAAATTTCAACATCTTTTTTCAACACTAAAACATTCTAATCTTGCACCAATTTTGATGTGGCACCACTTAGAATTTCAACATCTTTTTTCAACACTAAAACATTCTAATCTATGTGACCAAGTGACATCAATTTTGATTCACGTCATCTACAACATGTACACTACAAGATTGTATAGTTGAGATTTCTAAACCTTAGTGATATTAGACACATGTTATCATTCTTCATTTCATGCAATCAGCTCTCTAAAGCAAGCAATTTTTTTCCCTTCATTTGTACTTTTTGTTCACCAATACAAACAACCTGAAATGCGGATCTTTTCCTAGATGTCTAGTACGGGAATTTTAATTGAAACGGGGCATTAAATCATTTCATCAAAATGTCAAAAAATTAGTAAGAGCAACATGCATTAGATGAGATCTGGGGGGGCTGGAGGGCCATTTCAAGGTTGTTCCTTGCTCCATTCCCCCAAGCCTCATCAAACACCAATGTCAGAATTTAAAATTTAAAAAAAAAATTTAATTTTAAAATTTTAAAATGAAAAATAAAATGAAAACTTTATTTTATTTTTTGTAAAAAAGTGATGTGGCAGTCACTGTACCACGTTAGCGCAACTCGCAAAATGCGGTTTCGGCTAGTTTCAACTCGTTTCCAAATTGGGAACTCACAACCCTCCAAAGTAGGAAAAAAACATCTAATGCTAAAAGCCAAGAAAATCGGATCAAGTTTGCCGAATTGTCCGTAAGCCAAAATTAAATTATATCAACACCAGCCGAATCTGACCTGAATGTACGGTACGGGCCTTTAGGGGTTAAAAGCAAAGCAAAGAGCATGCCCGGTGAGCATCGAACACCGCGAGCATTCCAAATGGCGACGCATGTCATGTCCATCCTCGTACGATTAGCGTTCTGGCACCTCGTAGCCCCTGCCGCAGTCGCAATTCCAGCCACAATAAAGATGATTCAAACTGCACATCACAGACGAAAAATTTAGATGAAAATGAATGATCGACGTGACTGTAAAAAGCCCATAAATTTCTAGCTACCAACAAAAAGTTTCTTGAAAAACTTCCAAACAAGTTTTTTAATCCATGTCTAGCAGCTAGATTTCGCTTTGTTCCAATCGATAGACTCTCTCGATCCGTCATAGAAACCGGAGCAAAGAGCATGCACCGTGACGTGAGCGCGCATTCCAAATGGCGACGCATTTCACGTACATGCTCATCCGATTCGCCTTCTGGGACCTCGTAACCCCCATCGCAATTGCACTTCCAGCTACAAAGATGATTCCAAATGAGCATTACAGATGAAAATTGGATGAAAATGAATGAGAGAACACTCAAAATTAGAAGTCCTTGAGTTAACAGCAGAGTTAATTGGAAAATTTCCAAACAAGTAGTTAATGATTCATGTCCAACAGTTAGCTTTCTCTGTGCTCCAATCGAGAGACTCTCTCCATCATGCGAAGCAAAGCAAGAGCATGCAACGCACTGAGATGTGAGGATCAAAGAACAAGCCAAATGGCGACGCATTTCCTGTCCATTCTGGTGTGATTAGCGTTCTGGGAGCTGGTAATTAACCACCATTGCACTTCCATCTCCATCTCAGAAGAATTCTAACAGTTAACTTTTGTGTTTTTTACAATTGTTAGATTCTCTTCCGTACGTCATAGAAACCAAAGCAAAGACCTTGTACCGTGCTAGTTGTGAGCAGCAAACGCCGCGAGCCTTCCAAATGGCGAGTCATTTCCTGTCCACGCTCGTCCAATTCGTGTTCTGGCAGCTGCTAACCACCGCTGCAGTTCCAGTTCCAGCATTCCAGCTTCCCTTGTTCACAAACTCCTCACACATCACCGACACCACCGGCGCCCGCGTCAAACTAACCTGCGTTTCCTGGGCCGGCCACCTCAAGGCCAGCATCCCCGAAGGTTTACACCACAACTCCCTCTCCTCCCTCGCCCTCCTCATCAAATCCTCGGGCTTCAACTGCGTCCGCCTCACTTCCTCCACCTGGCTCTGGACCCGGGACGACGACAACTCCTCTCTCCCCACCGTCCTCCACCATTTCCAATCCTTAAATCTCACGTCCGCCATCGCCGGAATCCAACTCTACAACCCCCACCTCTTACATCGAACTCTTCGCTTCGTGCACGAGAGCGTCGTCACCACTCTCGCCTCGCATGACCTTATGGTGATCCTCGACAACCACGTGAGCAAGCCGCAGTGGTGTTGCGGGGACACCGATGGGAACGGCTTCTGGGGTGACGAGTATTTCAACCCAGAGGAATGGTTGCAAGGACTGATTAGGGTTGCCATGAGATTCAGAGGAGTTTTGCATGTTGTGGGGATGAGCTTGAGGAATGAGCTTCGAGGGCCAAAGCAGAATGGTGCCGACTGGGAACGGTTTGTCACCCAAGCGACGTCTGCTGTTCGTGCTGTGAATCCCAAGGTGCTGATTATTGCAGGAGGGTTGAGCTACGCCTCGGATTTTTCTTTTTTGGAGATGAGCGATGTTGGGGATGAGCTTGTTGCACTTGCGCCGGGGAAATTGGTGTACGAGTTTCATTGGTATAAATGGTTTGCGAGGGGTTTCGATGATGCGAAGGACAAGGAGGCGTGTGCGAGGGTTGTGAAGGAGGAGGTGCGTGGGAGGTCTCATTCGCATCAGAAAGGGAAGGTGAGATTCTTGGGGTTGCTGGATGGGAGAAGCACATAACTTAAAACATTCTTGAACTTCAAGGGGCAGGGGAGTCTTTGCTTTGCTTTTCATGAATGAATTGAGGGTGCTTTCACTGGAAAACATCTTGAATGAATGCAAGCTTCTACAGTATCACTGCTATTCGTGTTACAGTGGTGCACAAGATTTTCTCCAGTGAAAGGAGCCTCCATTCATGGAAAGCAAAGGATCCCCTGCCTTGAAGTTCAAGCAGTAGAGTTTTTCTATTTCAACTGGAAATAGGTGATTTGATTGGGAATTCGTTGTTTTCAGGTGCCGTATCTTTTGTCGGAGTTTGGGGTGAAGCAGGAGGGGGATCTGAGCTATGGCGATGGAAGATTTTTGGAGTGTGTGATTGAGTACTTAAAGGAAGAGCAGGAGGCTTGGGCGTTGTGGGCGTTGCAAGGGAGCTACTATCTGCGCAATGGGGTGCAAGATTTCGAGGAAACGTTTGGCGTGCTGGATGCTCAGTGGCATTCGATTCGAAATCCGGAGCTCATTGCGAGGTTGCACCCCATCCAAGGTAACAGACATTCTGTAGTCATTTTTTGACCCCAGTTGTGTAGATGTCCTGAAATTAGTACCCAAGTTTTGTTGGTACATGTCCTAAAATTAGTACCCAAGTTTTGTTGGTAGATGTTCAAAAAGGGCTTCTTTAACAACATATACATAAAGATTAATGGGATTTGTATGAGCTGTACAAGGACCCAAATCGATTTGTATTGAGCTACAGCAACCGATTCATTGTGTGAAAAAAACTATGTTACTGGCACAAACTTTGAATTTTGATAATTTCATGCATGACTACTGACACATTGAGAGAGTAACGTGCCACATTCAATATGCAATCTGTTCCTAAATAGGACCTGGGTTTATAGTCCAGGTAACACCCACCAACTTAACTACTTGGAAACGGAATTATGAAACTCAAGGACCAAATCTGCAAATATTTCTTCGAACAAGAACTTCGAACAAGACGTACTCCACTGACGTTTCACAACAATCTTGAAGCCTCTCAATCAAAGGTCTCTTTGCTCCCAAGTATAACAGTTTGCAAATAACGAATCAAATACCACAACCAATCTCATCCTGAGTTCCAACTATTGCTTAGCGCGCATCCCGAAAGCAAGCTAGCTACGTATACGAGGTGGCAATGGATGCTTTTCAAGAGCCTCAAGAATGTGCTACAGCATCACCTTACCTTTGTGGTGGTAAGATTTCAACTGTGCGTTGGGTGTAGGGTTTAGAATGAAATTGCGTTTTCCTAAGGGTTGGGTTTCGTGTGTTTTGCAGGGTCTGCGCGAGGAGAACAGTTCATGAGCTTGCATCAATTGTGCATGAGAATCGTCGACCCACACTTCCAAGTTTTGAATTGAATAATAGATTATGTATAAGGTAGTCTGTTCTTAAAGCTAAGTTTTAAGAGCTGATTGCATTCTGGGTGAAGGTAAACTCCTTGAAACAATTTTCAGTAAATTTTTGTAGGAAGAAAAAATGGAATTGGCATCTAATTCAAGTTGTTTCATATTTTTTGAATTAGTTACAAATTTTTGAATTTGAAATGCAGTGGTCACTGAAAATGACCACCTCCTAAAATGTACACTTTTGGTACATTGAAGAAAGCAAAATGTGTCTTTTGTGTAAGTGGTCACTTCTAAAGCAAGGTCACTTTTAGAGCACCTTGCCTTAGAGTAAGAGCATTCCCACTAGAGGCTTTTATATCCCTATCCCTATATGGATGAAGAGGGAGTTAATTTGGAGATATGGAATCCGAGTATAAAAGATCTTCCCTATATGTTCAAAATTTCAGGTAATACATGCCATAGCAAGTTGTTTTTTCACATGTAGTAACCAAGCAAGTGGTAAGTAAGCAAAGTCAATAGTACAACACCAAATGAGAAAAGTATACATCAAAGATTATGAGTAAAAGCTCATATAGGGTTTACTGGACTCTAGTTCCGTATAGTAGATCGGGGTGGATTGACCCCCTATTTGGGGCCGTTTTAGAGTATACTCTTGACCTCACCTAGCTAATTCGGGGTCTCTGATCGCAAAAATGAATTCAAAATTTGCAAAAAAATTCATGTGTAGAAAATAAATAATTCCAAGGTTTGCCCATAGGACCAAACGAGGGGGTCAATTCTCCCTAGCCGTATAGCACATCCAATATACAAGTTCATATAGTATTTACCACACCCTAGTTCCGTACAACACATTCCATATATAGGATTGGACCTTTCTATTTCTAAAAATATAGGGATACATATGTTAGGTGGAGTGGAGATCTTCCCTACTTGGATGGATTTCATCTAGATAGGGATAGGGGAGATCTTTGGTGGGGTGCTCTAATGCCCTACTAGCAGGGCTCTTATTTTCCATAGTACCAAATGAAAGGGTATTGCTCAACAAAAACCAACTAACAAGGAAATGAATGATTTTGAAAGAATCCTCAATTAGATGGTCTACTTAGGATTCAATTGGTGAACAAAATTTTGTCATCAACATTGTTTATTATGACATTTCTATGTATGTGAATCTAAATGAGTACATAAAGGATTGCTTTTTATCCCTTTTTCACATCAAAACCCAATAAACTACTTATAACTAAAACACTTGAGAATCACTAAGATCCCTAGTCTAACTTGTCATCATACACAATGTACTCAAAAGATGTGAATAGCTTTGCCTAAGACCAAAAACAAACCTCCAATGTGAAAAAATTCACAATCAATAATACACCATATGAAAAAAATGCCCCCCACTCCAATGTTGTCAATCCACATTATTAGGAATATACTATTGCTAGTGATCACATTGTCCTAGGAGATAATCTTGGCCATCGAAATTAGAATTTATGGATCATATGATATAGATACTTACATTATATGATATATAAAATACATATGGATAGTATATATAGTACAATAATATAGTAGTATGGTACAATGTATGTACACGGGTATGGATATGGATATGGAATACTAATTTTGATGACATGTACTATGTCAATATTCCATATCAATTGCAATCACAACAACTTCCAAAAAATATAAATATGGGATAGGGGTGGTATAAAATGTATTTCATGCCACATTTAACTACTTCTTGACTATTCAATGAATTCTGGACAAAACATTTGGAGATCTCTAGATAATAACATCAATGTGTTTTGCATTATTTCCCGAAGACCATTTTTTTCTCTAGATGTTTTGCCTAGATCTCCAAATGTTTTGACCATTACTAATTCTAGACTTTCCAAAGTCCAAAAGTAGTTAAACATGGCATTTTCACAAATACAATTTATTTCTTCATTTATTTCACAAGTGAATTAATTAATTGGGAGAAGTGGCATTTTGTCACACAATGTGCTCAAAAGACATAAATAGTACAAGCATTAAGGTAGGAGGTCCATAAACCGCTCATCTAAGACCTGAAGCTGACTTTTGGGGAGGTAGAACTTCTTAAAATATTTTTCAATAAATTTTCCTTGAAAGGCAAGCGAAATTGGCATCTAACCCAAATTGTTTCATAGTTTTTGAAGCTTTGTAGAATTAGTTATGAGTTTTTGAAGTTACAAAAAAGTGCATTTTTGTGGGCTCTAAAACTGACCACCTCCTCAAATGCACACCACTTGTACATTGGAAAGTGCAAAATGTACCTCTAGAACCTGATCGGTTTTAGAACATGCTCCATTTTAGGACCTCCTACCTTAGAGCATCGCCACCAGTTGTCTCCAAAGGTCTCGGCAACGGCACACAACACTTGCCGCGCTTGGGTAGCGGAAAATGTCTCCCCACCAACATCTCGTTATGGTACTATTTTTGCCACTTATCCCGTCACTTCTACATTTGCCCAGCAACAAAGGGCCTTTGTAGAGGGCAATATTACACTCACGCTAACTTGGTCAACGAAGACTATGGGCAGAGTGGATGTCAACGTGGATGCGATGGAGGATAATGGGGGGTGCGAAGAAGGAGAAGAATTTTTGTGAGGATGGGGACAAGCAACTATGCTCTTTCTTTTAGTAGATGTGCTATTCTATTCATTACGTTGATTAAGCAACTACATATGAAAGACAAATTTTTTATTTATTTTTTAGAGATGAAATCATATGTTGAATACAAGTCTAAAAAAATTCATGTTATTTTGGAATTTTTTGCAATCATTGTGAATATGTAAAGAAAAAATTAAAAAATTAAAAAATTAAAAATTCAATCATAAGCTTTATTCCAATGCTCACACCTCATACTTTATTATAAGCTTTAATTTTTAAGTATGTGGGAATACTTTGGAACCAATTGTTCACAATGCACACACCTCATACTTTTGAAGAAAGGAGAAATTCCTAAACAAATAAAAATAAACTTAAATTACAAACCTTGATCCAATGCAAAAACTTTAAGTATAAGGGGATGCTTTGGAACCAATTGTTCCAATGCACACACCTCATATTCTTGAAAGGTGGACAAAATCCTAAGCAAAAATAATGAAAAAATATATATAAAAGAATATAAGTTGTATATAGATAAAATTAAAGATTCTATAAGTATTAATGGCCTCTGTGGATGCTAACTCATCACAATGTACACACCTTGTACTTATAAAAGATGGATAATATTACAAACCCAAAACAAAACAATAATTCATAACTATCCTAACTTTGGGTACAAGGGGATGCTTCGGATGTAACTCATCACAATGCACACACCTTGTACTTACAAAGGATGGATAATATTACAAACCCAAAACAAAACAATAATTCATAGCTATTCTAACTTTGGGTACAAGGGGACGCTTCGGATGCAACTCATCACAATGCACACACTTTGTACTTACAAAGGATGGATAATATTACCAATCCAAACCAATAATTTATAACTATCCTAACTTTGGGATAAGGGGACGCTTTGGATGCAACTCATCACAATGCACACACCTTATACCAAGAGAAAGAATGTATAAAATATAATAATAATTCAATATTTATAAAGTGTAAGAAAATACTTTAGTGTAAAACCTACAATTATAGTTATAGTTAAACTATATTTAGTCCAATAACTATAAGTTGTATACAAATTTATATATAAATAAAATTAAAGATTCTATAAATACTAATAAGTACATGTATATGTAATAGATATGTATAATGTAAAAGGTATTTATATAAAATTAAAATTAAAGATTCTATAAATATTATTAAGTACATGTATATGTAATAGATATGTATAATGTAAAAGATAAAGCTTTTATTTTTGTGGGGTAAATTTTTTGTAAGACTAAGGAAAAGCAACTGTGACTTCAAAGAGCACTACAGTGGCATTCACTGTGACTTGGCACCTTGGTGGCAATTGAGTAGCGATGGTTGATCTAATTTTAGCGGGTTGTTGGTGGGGAATAGTGGATGACCATGGCACAACCACATCTCACGGGTTAGTTTGTACCACGCCACTTGGTTGTGCTGTGGTCATTTGGAGAGTGACTGGTGGCGATGCTCTTACAATGCACACCTTAAATGTATAGTTGTCATTCTTCTTTGATTCATGTAGCCAATAAAGTTTGTGCCGTAATAAGGTTTGTCAAAGCCTTAATTATTCCAATATAGATGGGAGTACCATCCTCTACAAGCCTCATCAAGTGCACCAATTTGTTAAATAAATGTCTTTCAATGCTTTCAAAATGAAACAAAACCCCATCATAGACAATTTCAAAGGGGTGATGATAGTGGGTCTATTTGGTGGCATTAAAACTAGAGTGGTTTGTAGTATTAGCCATTAACATCTAAAGCTCCTTGTAAGTTAAAGTGGATTGTTCTAATGATATCCTTTTTTTTAGAGAGTGTTGATTTTTGGTAACTTTGTGAGTACTTGTCAATATATTCCTAGCCCATGAATCTTTAGGGATAAAAAGACAAATGATGCATGATTTCATAATGACCATTTTGATTGATCATATTATGGAAAGTGTTGTATAATTGGAGAAAAAAATTATATCATTAATTTGATTTGAGTACATTGCATGTGTTGATTTTTTTAAAATAGAACAAATAAAAATCAATATGTAAACTCTTTAATTACAACTATAATAACAAAATCAAGTCAAATATAGGGCTTTTTTTGTCCTTAAAGGGTTAAATAATGCTCCCAAATTGTGATGGAAGTGCGTCCAAACTTGACAACAAGGCTTTTGGGGGGCTAAATATTGCCAAATTACACCAAAAAAATTAATTTGGCTAAAAAATGAAGACAAAATATGAAATTTAAAAAAAACTTGGATGAATCGCCAAATAGTGGATGAAAACAAAATTATGAATATGTGATATGTGCTAATGTGATATTTCTATCAAATATGGGGATGAATGTCAAAATTTGAAGCACCACTATAACATTTTATATCACCACTTTGGCACTTCATAAAAAATGAAAAAAAAAATGCTTGACAAATGGGTGTAAACTTACATTGGTAGCCCAATTTGAATTATAGTTCCCAATCTTTAATTTGCAAACTAAAATTTTGACAAGAATGATTCATTGCCAACTTCAAGAGTAGATTCATACAATATGTCCACATGATCGTACCTCAAATTGAACTTTCAATCTTCAATTGTCTACTTTTAGATGTTGTTTTGCAAACTAGAGCACTTTTCTAGCTTAGCATTTGGGATGTTTTTGAGTTTTATCCACTATTTTCTTTTAATTTCCACATTGAAATTATATATATATAATTTTAAATATAAGTTTTATAGATTTTTTCACTAGTTTTTTTAGATGTTTTCAAATTGCAATTATTTTTTTTTTTCCAATTCCACTAGCTAACAATGAACTAACCAATGGTTCTCTCCAAACATTGTTCCAGCTAATCCTATGTGTGTCACTTAAAAAAGGCTTCTTTATACAGTACACTAGCTTTAAAAACCAAGCCAATATAAAGTAGTGGATGTACACATAATTATTAACCTACTAAAATACCCTCCATTTGGGCACAAAGGCAATTTCACAAGCATAAATTGAGATTAGGGTCCTCCAAAATGCAGTATTGCCAAAACCACCATCATCACTTTCTATAAATCTCCAAAATCAATATGTACCTAAGTATGTGGAAGAAACGATTTAATTTAGAACTTCTACCAAAAAAACTTTGACTCTTTATAACTTTTGCATACATAATCCAAATGTTGGTGTTCTTTGGTGCATTCAAACTTCGTTACACTTACCAACTAGAAAATATGGAAATTTAACCATTCTAATAATAGTAATTAGTAACAATAGCAAAAGTGGCGGTTTGAAGGAGGCTATGTTATTGGTAACCTTTTGAGGTGAACCAACCTATTACCACCCAAATTACAATTTTGCGCACATGCATGTATTTGTGGCATACATTTTCATCCTAAAATGTATCCACAAGCATATATGAAGATGAAATTGAAATGAAATTGAAAATAGGTTGATTTTCCTAAGATCCCAAAGGAACTAGAAATGGTCACTTTAAGTATGTTACAATATTAGAAGATCTATCACAACTTAGATTGCAATAATTTTTATAACATTTCATCCACAACAAGATTTCTAACATCCATTTAATTTGCACAAAGTTTTGGATTTGAACTGAATTCACGTTACTCTAAACATATAATAATATATAATAATACACTATTACATATTGATAGTGTATACATATGAAAATTGGATATTTTATTTTTTGAAGATCATAAAGTTGATGTTTAGCTATTAGGATTGACCTTAAGATCTCACACTAAGTGCAAGAGGCAATGCTAAAGGTGCGTATAAGCCTACTCCATGCACGAGTCCGTGCACCATTTATAACTTTGAAATTCAATAGAAATCTAAAAAAATTATATGTATACTTGCAATGTGGCATTGAAAAGTTAAAATGTCTAGTTTCACATCTGGTTGTGCTTCACTAAATGGAATTTCTTTCATCTTTTATAGCTGTGAGCATGCAAAAGTCACTATGTAATGCATAAACAATCCAACGTTTGTCTTGCAATACAAAAAATCTAGTGCAAAGTGTAGTGTTGGATTTGCACTAAATTTGGCATATTCTACCAACATGAAGTGCACTTCCACTTATTATGATTGAAATCTATATATGCACTTCTATATTGTTGTAAAAAACAATGTTTTGAAAACAAGTACTTAAAAAAAAAAATTCCAAAAAAATTGTCTGGGATCTAAAGGGTTAAGGCAATAAAATATTCTCAAAGCCGAACTAACAAATTCTTACAAATACTACAAAGTAAACACCTAAACGAACCAACCTATACATTGGCAGATAGTCTAAATTCTATATCATTTTTAACCAAATCAAACACCCTACCTCCCAAAACAATCACCCAAGCAAAATTATGATAATATCCATTGTCGCCATGCTACAAAACCTCACATCCCACCTCATAATTTGAAAAGTCAAAGCCTTGCAAATATTAAAGAGAACAAAATAGCAGACATCCTTGTAGTTGCATGTAATACCACTAAAGAACATCAACTACTAGAATAAGTATACAAAAATAAGGTAGGTGGCTCTAAAAGTGACTTCTAACATAGAGGTACATTTTACTTTCTTCAATGTACTAACAATGTACATTTTAGGAGGGGGGCACTTTTAGAAATCATTGCATTTCAACTTCAAAAATTTGTAACTAATTCCATGAAGGTCCAAAAGAAAGTGAAACGAATTGGATTAGATGCCAATTCCATTTTTCCTCCTACCAAAATTTACTTAATTTTTTTAAAATTCCTCAATCAACTACTCCAATACAATTCTTAATAGTATAAATAATATTGCAATCAAATAATCAACTTATATACTGTTTTACAAGCAAAAACTTGAAAACAACCAAACATTATCCATTCTTATAAATCTACTAGAAATAATAAAAAACATTCATAAGCAACACTATTCTACTTCATATGTAGTTTGGATAGCTTTCAAAATCATTAAACAAGATGGTTGCTACCTTCTAACAAAGATATGTAGCATGGCATCACTTGCTAAGCCCTACACAAGACATTCCGTGGGAACAAAAGTGAAACAAACTCTCAAATTATGCCAGTCTCAAAAAGAGATTGGAGTTATTTCTCTCTCTTATGGCCCACTTTATAATTGGGGCCAAATTGAAGGCTAGCTTGAATTCTCTAAATTTGAATAAAAAAGATCACTTGATTCTTCCAAATTTGATCTAAGGGCTTTATACTAGGGCTAGGTTGGAACTACAACTCATCCTATGTGATGTCGTAAGGTGGCACAATTTTGGTGGTTGGATGAAATTGGGACAAGTTTTTTCTTGAGCCAAATTGGGCTCCTCCATTGAATCATGAAAATCGAAACCCCGGATCGAAGTAGCAGTAGCCCGTTCAGCCTGTGACGCACGTCGGCGTAAGGCTGAGTTCAATCTCGGTGACCCCCGGCACTAAGTCCTGGACGTTTTCTGCAAAACGCCGGGTAGGCCATGCCTGCCCAGCCAAAAAATATAAAAGGAGCCCCCTGTATTGAACCTATTTTTCGGAATTTCTGCACTCCTTAATGTAAATCGGGGCCTCTGATTGCAAATATGAATTCAGAATTTTAAAAAAAAAATTGTGTAAAAAATAAAAAATTTCAGTGTTTCCTACGGGCAGGGGCAGGCGGCGTTTTACAGAAAACGTCCAGGACTTAGTGCCGAGGCTCGGCGACACCGCAATCGCGACCAATTCGACGGCCACTAGCGTCAGGTGACGTCCTTCCGCGGCTGGCATGTGGCGCAGCCTCGTTGTTTTCATGGCTGCCGTTTCGCTTTGCATTGGGTCCATGTGTCAACGAAGATCGACCCACCCCTGCGAAACCACGGCAGTCTAGCACAACCATTTCTCGGACCTCACAGGTCACGAATTCTTCCAGTTTTAGGTCGAAATTCGATCGAATTTTGGTAGAGTGTAGGGGATTTTCGCTTTTTCAGGTGTTATAGGTTTTCTGGGAATCAGGGATCTGTTGGGGATTTGGAGTCGGTGCTGTGGTTGTAGCGATTGTTTTCTCCGAGGTTTGGAGGTTTATTAGAGGACGATTAATTGACGAGGAGCAGAGTTGAATCGCATGGTTTGAATTTGGAATTTGAATTGATTGCGATTGTGTGCCGCGATCGATCTCCGGTGCAGCTGTAGTGTAGTTTTGGAGGAGGAAGAAAGCGAAGAGAACTGAAGATCGAGGAGGAGCGGATTCTTCTTTTGCGGTCGGAAAGATGCACTTGAGATATTAGGGTTTCAGTGAAATGAGGTCCATCACGCTGCCGGAGCCGCCTAGTAGCAACACGGGCATGCCGGAGATTTTCGACCGTGGAATCTCTTGTGTGGTGCGCCGGGCGGTCATCATTGGCAATGGAGCGGCAGGAGCTGAGCATCAGTGCATAGGGCTCGTGCGTGCTCTTGGTCTCTCGAATACCTATGCTCTGCATGTGAGGAACTTCTCCTTAATATTTAAGCACTAGTTGAATCCATGAAGCCTTCCTTGCAATGTCATAAGTTTTGTGCAATCGGGGTGAATTTCTGGTCTAATTCGCAGGATCAATCAATCGACTGAAGCTCTGTGTAGCTTGAAATCATACAGTAGTTGCCGGAGCCCTAAATTAACACCTGACCGACTGCTGAGGCCTTTGTGGTACTTATTTGTAGTTTTCATGCATTAGAGATTCGTTGTAAAATCATCAACAATGTGCTGTTTGCAGAAACAATAACATGTTTTGTAGTTTTTTATAGGGAAATTAATAATCGATATAATTGCCTATGGACTGAGTGAGCATTAGGGTCGTTTAGGGTTAAATTGATATTTTCAGTTTTTTTTATTCGTGTCATCTTCAAGCATTACAGCGACTTTTCGGTCTTTCGCAATTTCTTCAATTTCTGAAGGGTCAGTTGAACCTGGAGGGATTTCGAATTCTCTTGGCCAGACGATGTTGCTGGCTTCTGGCGCGTGCATCATTTTTGCAGCGATTATGCTTGACTTCCATATATTCCAAGTTTCTCATGAATTGGCTCTCTTACGGAATCCCATGTTCTCACGCCTGCTGTTTGGAGCTTTTCTCTGCTTGAAATTGAGTTTCACTTTGTGTGTGTTTACCGCTTCTTACTTTGTCTGTCATTGCATTTTGATTGCAGAGAGTGAACCGTCCCAAAGGGGGCACTATCAACATCTATTTAAGATGGCTTCCAGTTCCAATTCATAAGCAGCTGGATTATCTTCTTAGACACATACAGTCTGATTGGCGACGTCTTCCTCTCCCAGGATTTCTTAATAGATTTTTGGGCGACGCAGGACCCTTGTCACCAGATTCAAGACCACCTGTACCTAGGGGAGAATATGGACTTCGTGCATTGACTTTGGATGACAAACCAGTTCCTGAAGCTGATGCTGGTCGCATTGCTGCTCTTGCTCTAGAAGATGTAGACAGGTACTTCCAAGTTTCTGTTGTTATTGATTTCATTTTAGTTTTCTCGACACTTAGATGGATATGGCTTCATACTCTTCAATATATTCTTCAGGCTTAGAATGATCATAGATGTGATGTATGGACGGAGTATTAAGAGGTGTTGAATATCCTTTTTGCCAAGATTTTCATTCATGCAGGATACATTTTTATCGGGCCGGCATTGAATTATTGATTTGTATTCAGGGATGGGCCGCTTTTAGTCGTGGCATCGGGCCGGGATACAGTCCCTGTTGCCGCAGCTGTGAAAAAACTGGCACCTGAAGCTACATTTGTCGTGCAGGTATGATCATTTCGGCTCATCTCTTTCCTCTGTAACATAGATTTAATAATTGCTAGGTATTTCAGAATATTGCTTTATGAATCTTCGTTTCCAAATTGAATGTATACTCCTATCATCCTTGATTGTGCAAGGTCTATTCCAAGTACTTGATGCACCTCATATTTGAATTGGATTCGTCAGGCAGATGGTGACTAACAGACGCATTGTAATAGTGGTGAATGGAAGTATGGACTGCATAGAATCTCTCGATTCTGCAACTCCATGAAGCACTCCATGGAGTTCTAAACTGTTTATATTCATTTCTCGAAATCTCTATGCACATTGTACTTCTGCAGATCCAACACCCACGATGGGGCCTAGATCAATTTGACATGGTTATCACGCCACTTCATGATTACCATGCCTTGAGTCCAGCCGCACGCCAAGAAGTTCCTAAGTTGATACGTCCATGGATCACACCTCAGCACCCACCTGATAAGCATGTGGTTAGATCTCTTTGGACTTGATTGCTCTGTTCAACTGACCGGCTGCTATTAACTTTGCGGACTCCACTTCTATTGTATAGAAGTAAGCTTAATTTCCTGCGTTACCTCTCATTGGCAACCATTTGTTGAGGTCTAAACAAGTTGGTTCGTACAGGTGCTGACAGTTGGGGCCTTGCATCACGCGGATGCATCTGCCTTACGTGCAGCTGCTACTACCTGGCAGGCGGAGCTGGCGCACTTGGCAAAGCCACTTCTGATTATTAATATTGGTGGTCCAACAAGTAAGGAGTTTTGGAACACTTGCACGTAGTAGAACATACGAACGTGTCAGAAACGTTTCTTATTTCATCGGATTATAATTCAAATATATTCCCCGTGTTGCTTAGACCAGTATGAAGGCACAACTTCGAGTGGCAAGAAAGATATAACTTGATTTGCATTATTTCTTTTTTGTGAAAAATAATTATCTTTGAGTATATTCTACTAATGATTAGGAGGGAGTTTTGGAGTTCTAAAGAGGCTAGAATATTCACAGAGCTCCTGGAATACTGTATTGGAATGTCTCTTTGATTGTGCTTTACATTCCCAGGGCATTGTCGTTACGGTGAAGATTTAGCTCAGGAGCTACTATCAGCGCTGAAGCTTGTCCTTTCCACCTGCGGAAGTTGCCGTATGACTTTTTCTCGAAGAACGCCCACGCAGGTACATTTTTCCTCTAGCAGCGGAGTTAAAGTTGCAGTGCACTGTCTTGGAATAATGATCTGCAAAAAAAACTTCGTACTGTTGATTTAGGAAAAATTTCGCACGTTTTTTTCTAACGGTATGGCTGGAATATCGAAGTCAACTGTTTTTGAAGCTCCTTTGATACCTTCAGCGTGTATTAGATGTGTGGATTGTTTCATTTTCATTTTCAATTCTTCTATGAGATGGCCTGTTTTAGCTCACAGAATACATAAATCTGTGACTTCCCAGGTTGTTAATCTGATGACAAGGGAGCTAGGGCAGCATCCAAAGGTTTTTATTTGGGATGGCAGAGGTATATTGTCTTGATTTTTTTTTCTTCATTGTTTCTTAGTCTCCTTCTCTTTAAATTTAGGAATCAATTTGGAGTAGGGTAATCCTTTGCATTCAAAAATGTGTTTTAGCTTCGCTTACGTTACTTGAAAGACTAATGTACTTCTGCATTGAATTTTCGTCAGGTCCAAATCCGCATCTTGGACATCTTGCATGGGGAGATGCATTCGTGGTCACTGCCGATTCTGTCAGTATGTTGAGTGAAGCATGCAGCACAGGGTATGAGCGAAGCTATGTGTTGCTTGTATGCTCGTTAGCAGTTGAATATCTGGTTTGTTTCATTGTGGTTCTCGTCAGCTAACTAGGTTGAACCGCAGCTATAGTGGTATTCTTGGTGACTTAAGCGCGACTTGTTTACACCATTCCCCCAACCTGATTTTAGCTTTTCTGCTTCGTACTTCTAGAGTTCTTATCTCTTTTGTTGTACATTTCTTCTACACATCTTGTATGCTCATCACCTTGACCTTGAGTATTTATACATCTCACTATTGTCATTTCTGGGACATCACACATCTGGATGTGTAGATTTGTGGTAGTTTTTATGTCGTAGTATTTCAGAGTTTTCTGCCTGTTTATTGATCCTCTTTTTGTGACAGGAAACCGGTTTATGTTGTTGGTGGGGAGAGATGTCGCTGGAAGTTTGTTGGCTTTCAAACAACTCTGCGCCAAAAAGGGCTCACTCGAGCTCTTACAGGAGCAGAAGATGTAAGTACTTAATTATAGATATATCAAGTTCTTGTATGCAGGTTGTGACAAAGTTACAATTTGATTTGGTCATATTCAAACAGATGTTATGTTGTCTACAGTTGCAAATTGCAAAATTGAGGTAGCACACTAGAATCTCCATCAGTTTATGGAATTCTAGAACATATCTGTGAGGTTTTTTTCTGAGATATGATGCTTCTAACTTACTTTCATCCAGTCATCGTCTCTTTGGTAACATTTTTATTCTGCAGATGAGGGACAGTTGGAGCTATCCTCCTCTCAACGACACGTTGGAGGCAGCCAAGCGGATACGTGAAGCTCTGGCAGAGCGCGGTTGGAGCTTGCATTAGATATAGTAGTCGTACTGTTTTACACAAAATTTTGCAATTTTAGATTCTTAGGATTGGAAGTTATGTGATGATACACCGACAATCATCAAAGCAAGAATTCTCACTGTTGAGATGGTTGCTTCTTAGATATTAATCTGAATGTTAAGGTAGGCAAGCCCTGGTCCAACGCAGAATGTTGTGTCAATAGTAAACTTCTCTTTCAGCTGGAATTCTTCTGAGTTCATTTACTGATAGATTAACGATTGGTTGTCATTTTGTCCTTGCCAATGCTTTGAGGTGTAATAGCAACGGCGTTTATTCACGCCAAAGGTTGATATCAATTTTGTGTCGGAATCGATTTCAAAGTTCTGTATTAACATTGTCAATTGGGTGCAAGTATTCGTGAGCATTGCATTGGACAGTTGTTGTTTAATTTCCGACTTTTGATAGAGTGCTACTAAAAGAAATTATGGGCAAAACTTGCATTTGCATCGTACAAATCCGTCTTACTAGACACTTATATAGCATAAGTCGTCTCGTAACCAGCCTACTCCTCCAGAATGGTCCTAATCTACTTCAACCTGTCCAGTACTCGAGAGTTTGGGTATCCAACTAAATTTCTTCTCCGTAACTGAATGCTGTATCTTGCAGGGTTGATGATGTGTTGAATGAGATGTGCAGGTGGGCAGTCCCCTGGAACCGAGGAGGTCTTCCTCTGCAGCCTCCTGGACGGACTGCAGGTAACATGGACTAAACCTTCAGTAAATTTTGCTCCTAAAATATCATTTTTCTGAGATGAAGAGGATTGCAAACTTTCAGGAGTAAAACCTTGGGTGGAATTCTGAATGCCGTACTGCAACCTTGCAATGACTCTGGGATTACGCCAAGTCCGCCATGTGGATCCAAGTAAGCCAAACTCTTCATCGACATCTTCCTTTCCATTGCGCAAGTAGTAACTCCCTTGCAAGGCCCAGAAGGCCCAGAAGACCCAGTCGAGGTCGACTCTCCGCAAGAAGTCAATAACGCAGTCCAGAAACCGGTTCTCAGCGTAGCTTACAGAGGCAAGGTTGATGCTAAACTGGGCTAACAGGAGAGGAGTTCCCTGATCAACAAGGAAGCCATTGTCGATGTGTACTGGGTATTGGAGCAGGCCTCCGGTTCACTGGCGTTGTTGAAGTCGCTCCCTTTCGCCAGCCTATTCCACTTGTACCAGTGAAACTCGTAGACGAGCTTTCCCGGGAAATGCTCAGTGTCCAGCGCCTTGTTGGTGGCCAAGAAGTTGAGATCTGTGGCGGAACTCAAGCCCCCAGCAATGATTAACACATAGGGATTCACGTCGTGAACTGCTTCCGTTTGCTCCAACTATAGTGGCAATTCCTCGTGCTGTGTTTTTACTTGGCCCTTCTGGAATGCCGGCCTCCAGGTGCCCCACCCAGTTGACACAGGCGAGCTTGACTCGCACACCGAAGCGGTCCACCACCCATCTGGAGGACGTTGACAAGGGAGGGATTGGCCGTTGAGCAGGTCCTGCAATGGCGTGGACTTGCAACAGAATCAATGTGAGGTTCAACACTAGCTTGCTCTGAGATTGTTGTGCCATACTCTGTGACACCATGGCCGGAAGGAGCAGACCGCTATTTGGAGCTCATTTTACTGAGGAGATTGTTGGTTTTGATATGTATGCGTACTTGGGGTCTGAATTGTTTGTGGAGGAAGCAGAGCATGCTGTCTGTGTGCCTTACTTTCCTCGACTGGTTTAGGCCTGGTTTTATACCCCATACCGCGGGTCAAAAGTTGCATGCTAGATTCTGTGTGTATCTGCCAGACAGAGCTTGCATGCTCTCTTGTAATGATTAGTGACGATTGCAGTATTTTGCAATTTTCTGAATGGATTATTATTTTTCCATTTACTAGCTTTGTCTTGCAACAGCCAGAAAGCTTGGGATCTTTATGTTGGCATAAATTGATGACTACTGGAAACAGTTTATAATGTAATGTAACGTAACGTGTTGCCACATTCATCTCTACTACATCACAGTCTCGCAGTATCTGGTAAACCTGGAAGGACGCCAACCTATGACCAATGCACTTTGCCAAAAATGATCTGATTGGACTAGGAGGTGCATTCTTCATTTCTACAGTAATTTGGAAAGTCATCCATTGTCCACTTTTTAGCCTCAATGTCTTTACAGGGTTAAGATTGGTCCATTTTATTTTTCACAGATTTTGTGAGTTCCAATATGTGAGGAACACTAGGTCTAGGTCTTGTGAACAAAATATCTCTAAGTAAATTTTGACCATAAATATTTACATGTTTTTGCACAAGTGTATTAACTATCTCAATTTCATCAAATTTGTCATTGTGGGAGGTTGTCTTTTGAAAGATTCAAGCATTACTTAGATGAATGAGAAGTTATTTGGACTACTGTAGACATCACCTTGAAGCATTCTATGTATCATCCAAAATTTGAACTTTAGGGTGCTAAACCTTATAATACCCCGAAGGATTAAAAGTGTCTTGTGGAAGTGGAATGCATCTTGGTAGAGGATCAAATTTTCGCTAACTTCCTTAGTGATAGGTCTGTTGTTTTAGAATTAAGGGAGACAATGTCAAGCAAGACCTAATAAGTATTTTAGTGTATAGAAATTAGGAGCTTAGAGGAGGTACATTGGGCATAGTACTTGAGGCCAATTTTGTATTTATTTTTATTTTAACCCTGCAATGTAACCCATGACAATAAATGTTAGATGAATGATAAGAAGCATGGCCAAGGTCACAAAAAATAAATAGATTTCATCAACTCTTGTCGGTGAAGTTTTATCCATGACCAAGTCATATCATCATTCCAAATCCAAGCCATTGGAAACTTTTTAGGATTTTATACGGGGCTTTGTCACTAATATGATGGTTAAAAATGAATCACCATGTAACGCATATTTTAACTTTTTATTTATTTTTTATTATTGTTATAGTCATTATAATCATCTCTTTTGCATCTTGGCTTAACTAATGCAATGATCTAAACCACCCTTTATTAAGCAATGATCTAATTAAATGTTGTTTTGAGAAGGAAAAAAACTAAATGAAATTGTCATTATTCTTGCTTCCAAAAATTGCCTATCTGCACTAACAATTGACATGATCTTATATTTTAAAGAAGCACTTATTAATCCTTAAAGTGAACTAACTATTTATATTTCAAGCACATGTGTGCATTCCATTCCTCTCACGTATGCAAATCTCATTTTTTGTAGTTATGGAACTTGACATGCACATATTGGTAGCTCTCATCTCCATTTGTAATAGTTGTTTAGAATCTACTTATGATCTTGAATTTCTACCTAGAGGTCGTGATGCTTGTAGAGGCTCTATGGTAAAAGTGTGTAATTGTCATGGAATGACAAACATGGGTAGTGATACATTGTAGAAAAAACAAAGTGCTAAAGTAGACACTTGTTTTGAAGAATTGGAACCTGGTGTCTAACTCTCATGTATTTCTAGATCAAGAAGGACCCCTTAGGGCACTAGAAGAAAACTATGTCACAGTCAACAAAACCACATCAGATTGGTTTTGTTGACTGTGTTGTTGAAAACGTAGATTTTGTGTTTTCACTTCGTTTTCAACAGGGCAATCAACAAAACCAATCTGATGTGGTTTTGTTGATTGCGGCATAGTTTTCTTCTAGTGAGGCGATGCAAGTATTGATGCAAAAGTGAAAGAGAGTCATAGTAGTATAGTTTGGTATACATATATTGTCAACCTAAGAAATGTGTATGTTAGTTGTGAATAATGAAAGGCACAAGAAAATTGGCAAATCAAGCAAGATTGTCAAAATAGATGAGGCCAAATATTGCAAGAGAAAGTATCATAGAGGATAGAA
Source organism: Rhytidiadelphus loreus (assembly GCA_947034895.1). Classification (NCBI taxonomy): domain Eukaryota; kingdom Viridiplantae; phylum Streptophyta; class Bryopsida; order Hypnales; family Hylocomiaceae; genus Rhytidiadelphus; species Rhytidiadelphus loreus. The sequence goes on along the minus strand of OX344761.1, from coordinate 44,515,738 downwards.
AGTGTTGGAAATCATACTCCCATTACTTACAAAAATAGTGGATTAGCAAGAGAAGCCCCAAGAACTCATCTACAAGCCTAGTCAATTGCTCATTGAGAAATTTGTTAAGATGAACAATCTACGAAAAAGGCCACTTTCACCCATCCCTCAAACGTCCCCACTTCCTTCTGAAACTTCAAATAGCCGTTACTTTTGCTCTTTGAAAAGAAATTTTTATACTTTAGAGAAGAACTTACTAATCCTAAGAAAAGTGAGCAAGTATCAAAGACTCTTGTAGCTTAACATCCATACCTTAAGTTAGTTAGCCCCTAAAAGACCAAACTGCATTTTTTAACAACATAGCGATTTTGGGCAGCTCACTACGAATGGAATTTTTTCTTTTTTTTCTTTGAAATTTCTACACAACATGTGCACGAGGAGTAACTTTAAGGCCCAACAATTTTCATAACTTTTGACTTCATGGTTCAAAAGTTATTGCATGATATGTAATTTTCAGTGTTCGAGCAAAAAAAAAATTCTTTGAAAATCACTTTTAAAAAAAATAAAAATTTGAAATTGATCCTCTAGATTTATATATATGTGGTAAGCTTTGAATCATTCAATTTTGATTAATGAGATGAAAGTTATGAGGAATTTTAGTTTGGGTTAGTTTGTAGGTAGTTATAGAATCTCTACTCTAAAATAAACTTTGAAGTCCTTTATTTAACTCAATTTTAAATGTTTAGGGAAAAAAAATAAAAACATTAGGTGTATATTGTTTATTGCAACATTACAACCATTGGGATTGGCATTTTTCAATTTCATAAATAAATTGTTAACAATTTAGTATTTTTAAACATTCTCTACTTCTTTCTACTTACTAATTCTTTGCTATATGTTGTACAATTTCAAATGATCTGAAAATTTTCAAGCATGTAGCCAACTTGACTTGAAGAAGGAGTCCAAAGAGTAACAACCATTTTGGACAATTTTCATACAAATGTGACCTTGTGAAGTGCAGCTGCCTGTATTTTCACAAGCCCCCCAAAGGATTTTTGTCACCTCAAACGTTAATATCTTGCAATCTACACGATGGAAAAATTTGAAATTTTTTCCACATCTTCTCAAACTAGTGTTTTACAAGATCCTACGGTCACATGTTTCTAAAAATATTTTTTTTGTAAAATTTGGTACTTGTCCTAGAAATTACAGTTTTGAAGCAGTTTTGGTGAAAACATAGTCTCTCATGTTTAGGGGTTAGGCTACTTGTTTTGTTTTATTTGTTACAATGAGATCTTTTGAACCATAGGTCCTCCAATCACATTCTTCATACCGTCATAAAGTTCTTTGCAAAGAGGGGTGCATAGGCCTTGTTTGGTGGTGTTTGAAATCTACAGTAAGTTTGAAAGTGATTGAATTTATGAATTAAAAAATTAGAAATTTACTTTTATTTTTATTTTATTATATTGTGGCAATGGCACAAGGCACACTAGTCTTAGTGATAGTTCAATCCCTCACCATAGCAAAGATTTCTCAATGATTTCAATTTTGTGAGAGCCCATTTTGTTTCAACAAACTTTGTTCACATTGCAAGAAGATGGAGCACCACATTTGTTAAACTTCATTCACATTGCAAGAAAATGGAACACTACATTTGTCCTTTGGACAAAGACTATGACATCTACTTGAGTTTCTGAGTTTGAGTTTCCAAATCCTATCTACAACCACATTCACACTACACAACACCGTTAGGATTTGGTTGGAACGTGAGGCTGGACAGAGCCTCACGTTCACACCGCTCTTGTTAAGCTCCGTTCACACTGCAACAAGATGGAGCACCACATTTGTTAAACTACGGTAGTGGGACAGAGCCTCGCGGCCATTTATCGTCTTTTTTTTTTTTTTTCATGCTTCCGTTTCCTCTCTTCTAGGGATCTCCAACACGCCTTCGTCGCAGTTTGATCTACACCGTGCGTTGCTGAAGGTTGTCATGCTGCAGTTCACAAGATGCAATTCCCGTTTTGCAAGCGATTTGATTCTCTTCGATTTGATTCTTTGAGCCAAGAATACAAAATCGCTTTCCATGTGAGTTTCTCAGCTATGGTCTCACACAACACTCCTCATAAATCCTCACTTGCATCCCCCTCTGACATCGTGTTTTACTGGAATTTGATGCAATTCGGTAACAAACAATGTGCAAACCTTCCTTTCGACTTTTTTAAGTCGTGAGAATGCTTCGAACGAAGTGTACCTTCAATAACAGCTAATTTGGGTTTCAAATAGATGTAGCCATGGCGATCGTGTCTCATCGATTCGAGCGCAGGTAGGATTCAATTCATCACTCATATAGAACGCGGTTAATTACGGGCAAATTGATTTGTATGAGCTTCGCATCAATGGAGCAGTAGACTCTTCCCGGACATCCGCACATTAGCTTCACTCGAATCGGTTATGAGAATTTGACCGCAATTTCGTTAAATTGGCGCGATTCCGGCGTCCAAAATTGTGACATATATCTTTAAAGGTTTCAAAGGTTTAATTTAAGGCCACAAACAAGGACAGGTATTGATTAATGTTTCAGGCTGAGCTTCCTGAAAGGCTGAAACGTGCCAAAGTATTATAATACTGTACCGTCAACGAAATTGGCGTTATTTCATAATATCCGGGACTCTGCACGTTCATAATGCTTCTTTATTGCAGTATATGACCTACGTATACATTTGACCTAAAAAATTTGATCTAAGGAATGTGAAATCCCTCATTGCAGAATTGTGCAGTTTTCAAACAGATGACGACGAGGCGTCGTTTTTGTGTTGGAATTGGCAGCGGACGATTGCTGCTCGTGTGTTCCGAAGTCGAAGCGCGTGCACCTTGGGTTAAAGATCTTGAACTTGAGCAGAAGGAAGGTGCTGACATCTTCCCGAATGCGTGTGTTGACTGCCCTCGCCACGTGAGGATAATGAGTTCTTCAGCATTTGCTTCCTGTTCTGCATTTCCTACGATGAGGCGATAAGTGTTATCACGGACATATGGCTGTCGTTCATACCCCTGTCCATCGTCTTCTCTCGAATTAATTTTCGAAATCGTGACTGTAAATGTGCAAGGATGCAGAGGAAACTCTAGGATGCCTACTTAAGTACAAAATTTTGTTTACAATTCAAATTCGCACTTCTCTTGTGCGCGCCCTAAGATCAGTATCTTAACGGAAACTTCGCCGTTGTTCATACCCCTGTCCATCACGCTGTTAGGATGGAGGTTCCAAACTTCCAATATATTTGTGATCGCAAACGCGATCCCTATGATGCCTCTAAAGGCTCAGCAGGATCCCTGCACAATTGCTAGTGTTGCACTACATTTCTCTATTTCCTAAGAGGAGTACCTTGACGGACACATTAGAGTTGCTCACACCCCTGTCCATCGTATCCTCGTGAAGAAATCTATGCTTACACTTCAAATTACCCCTTCTTCTCAGTGTTTCCTAGGATGATCAGTGACACACTGCTCTTGTTCAACTCGGTTGTCTAATTCTCTACAACATGTGACCCCCAACAGAGTCGAATGTCGTGGAAGAAGGAGCAGCGAATGCGCAAAGATCTCTATGACGCCAGAGCCCTGTAAGATAATGTGTACTTCGCCTCTACAATCTGCTCTACATCTCTGTGTCGCCTACGAGTGTCTTGACGGACACATTGATGTTGTTCATACCCCTGTCCATCGCCACGTTCTAATTGCTTGATAATATTGTAAATGTTGCGCAACTGGGGGCTTCTTCAGACTGTAACTACACTGAACATCTGGAATGCGAATACACAACGATAATAACCTCGTCACCCTCACCAGGCTTTTATATGCTGCAATAAGTCTGCAGACTCACTCGGTCACTCGTATGATGTACGTGTAACCAGCAAGGCTAGATCCTTTTCCTGGCCCCTTCCGCCATTGACATCCTTTTCAGAAACTTTTTCTTCTCAGTACTTTCAACCCCGTTTGAATTCCGAATCTGTGGCTGTGGCACCCTGAGAAAGCTAGGCAGGGGCAGGGGCAGGGGAATGTCAATGGCAACTGTTGATCTGAGCCCCGAAAAGCGCTACAGAAATCAGTCAAGGTCAGCCAGCTGCTGCGCTTCGTGGCTGAGACGCATGACAGAGGAACCTCCCCTTCAGTAGAGGCCAAGAGTCCTACTTTGGTAAACAGTAGCATAAAGTTTTCAACGACAGTCGTCAAGACTATTCCGATTTAGAAGACTCAGGTCCACGCTTGCTGGCTGCAGAGTCCCCAAAGAACTGCGGGGCAGTACTGACGCCAAATTTGTGATATTGATAAGCTTTAGATCTACAACAAATTGTTCAAAGTCTTCGTGCTGATCAAAAGACCAAGAGCATCATCGCAGACTGGAGGCTCAATCATTTACAGGTAGTTACGTCGAACTTTATCCACACCTTGACCTAGAATTGTGTCATCCCTATACTTCTTTCAGATTATAGTGCAGAATTCGCGAAACTAAATCCTGCTGGGAGAGCGGTTCTAATGTTTGGACACTTAAAAAGAAACAGCGAACGTTCACGTGATTACATGCAAGATATACCAGTATAATCCACCCAACAGTCCACCCAACCAGTGTTATTGTCCTAGTTTTTTCGAAAGTAGCAAAATAAAACTTGAAGTCAATCTATCCTGGGTAGCCAGGAAGGCCAAAGTTTTCTCCAATTCTCTTGTACCACACGGAAGATAATCTTGGTGCGCGGAGAACATGTCGGTGCTTTCCTAGGCAGCTCGTGCTAGTATAGGTCCCTGTGCAAGCAGGAGGAACTTACTTACTCCCTTCCATAGGTGCATGTGGCCTAGATAGTAGAACCATCCCCCAACGTACGAACACTTCGTTCACGATGGTGCCAATATTACTATTCTTCGCCTTCTTCTCCGCAATAGCTAGAGTTTTTAAATGACATATGGCTGCATTATGTCGCTGTTTCTATTTCTTTAACGCTTGTCTGTTAGCGACATTCTCCGTAGAAGATAACTGACGTATGTTCCAAGCTATTCAGGATGCTCACTGCACGCAATCGATCAGGCGTCACGTTTAGTAGCCAAAATAATGTTCTTCATTCATTTGCAAGTGCTGAATTTCAGTTGATTGCAGAAAGCTAGTAGGAAGGTGATTTGGTGGCAGAGTACTAGCTTTTCAGTTGGAGATGGTGGTGGCAATCATGGTGGTGGAATCCGCGTTTGCTTCCTGCATGCGTCAGCTAGCACAAATCTCCAACTTAATGGGCCATTTACTGTGACCCAGATTCAACTTTTAGATTGTCAGTTAATACAGGTTTGTTGACTGGCAAGTGGTAACAGTGTCAATGTGCAGTACATCACAGGGGAATACAGGCAGTGCACCTAAAATTAGTCCAGGTTCTTGCTTACGTTCAGTAGAATCCGCAACACAGACAAACACAACAGTAACAAGGTAAGTTTCTTTTGTTTCGCAGTGCAGATTCCTCAGAAATTGTTCAGCACTGGCTTGGTCCACACTGTTTTTCTTTTGCCTCCCCAATGTCAGTAAGCGTATCACTTCGTGCCGCAGAAGTAAGTTAGAATGTACTAAGGGATGTGAGAAGGTCTTACTGCGGACATGTTTATTTTCCTTATTCTTTTACTGGGCACATAGGGCTTGCAGCCACAACTAACATAACATTGCTTAACCCTGTAGAGCATCACCACCCGTCTTGCAAAATGCGGGGTGATTTGGCTTGCAAAATGTGGGGCCATCTAAACCGCCCTACCCATAGCATGCTATAAAGTTCCCAAATTTGGACCGCTTTGCAAGGTCCATCCAATGGGCTATAGCACTAAAGGTCCGTACTTTGGGGGAAAGTGTCGGTGCTCTTGTCCCATGCTTTGGTTTACAAGCCAATTTGCAAGCCAAGCTTTGGCTTGCAAAACACCCCATTTTGCAAGCCGCCTTGGACAAGTCATCCATTTTGCAAGATGAGTGGGGATGCTCCTAAGGATGGGCCCATGACTCGACTAATTCCAGGGCTTGTTGTCCATCACTTTATTTTCTGCCATTTTGCAAATAGATATAATGAAAAAATTTACATTTATTTTTAGAGATATTTTTAGAGGAGAAATCATATGTTTCCTACAAGTCATAAAATTCTCAAGTTATTTTGAATTTTTTTTAAATTTCATAAGAAAAAAAAGAGAATAAAATTCATATCAAATACATAACATACTCAAAAAATCTGAAATTTTCACCAAAGATGTACACTATAGTATATAACATCATGGTATAAACCAAAGTTACCGTGTCACTCTAAAATTAGAAAATCAACAAATCATGGTTATAGGTCATCCATCAAACAAAAATACACTGAAAATGTACTCAAATAATTTCAAAAACAAGAAAATGGATGAAAAATGTCTTCCTCCATCATAGTAGTCTTAGATGAAGTCATCCATCAAACAAAAAACGTATGCAACATCTTTTAAGGATTAATCCTTAAACGACATTTTAGATCCTATTATGGTAGCCTAAACAAAATAAATTTCAAAATCTTTCTATGTAAACATCATGAAGCTTGTACAAATGACTAATCAATGGTGAGATTTTATCCTTGTGTAAAGCACCGGGAAACTCAAAGCTATTATTCAAACATTCACTAACAAAGTTTCCAATGAAAAACACACATTCAAATTACAATTTGAGATACAAAAGTTAACTTCATAACTTCATCTTTTTTAGACAAAGAAAATGGCTCCATTTCCAACATGGATATGTTGTGAACGATCACAGTTCAATAAATGAAACATTGCCAAATCACAATGGGACACTTTTTGCTTTGTGACCTTAAAGCTAAACTAGAAAGAAATTTTAGAGACTTCTTTAACCATTAATCCCTAAAGAATCATTGTCCCTTCGAGGGACAAATGGATTTTCAAGTAGGTACCTACAGGCTGAATTTTTTTCATAATCTTTTGAATTTTCTTTTGAAGATAGAAAAACTGATTAGCTTGATGGGGATATAGTTTTTTTTTCAATCGGTGCCCGCGAACAAAAGTTATGTCCAAATAAGCTCAAAACAAGGGAGAGAGGGTAGCATAAAAAAAATTGAAAATTTGGATTCAATTTTTTTTCTCGAAGATTATATTTTTGTCAATATGAAAAGCTTTTATTCATTCCATTTGGATTTGTTGTGAGAAAGTTACGGACAATCTTGTTTTTCAGGCAATTAGAGCATGTTCTTGAAAAAATAACTTATAGAATTCATTTTTGAATGCAATTTTTACAATTTTTCAAAAAGAATAGTTTCACGTGGTTTAGTTTGCCTCCTAGAATAATCTCACCATTGGAATTAGTGCATTTTAATAATTTTTTAAAGAATAAAAATTAAGTTTTTTTGAAATTATTCTTTTTTCCTAGACTCTCAACTCAATTCCCCACATTAAAGATTGAAAGTTCAAAACTCAGTACTGCAAAAAATTTAATCTATAGTAAGGCCTTATTCATTAAAATGAGACAAATGGATCATTTTGAGACTTTGAAATCATGGTTCCGAAGATCCTCCAATGTAATAGTAGTTTATCCCAAAGATAAAACGAAACCATTCACTGAAAACGCTATAGGTTTTAATGTATGCGTCCTTGGGATTACGAGCTAGGAGAAGACATTCATTCATACAATAAGTCAAATACTCAAAAAGGAAGAAGTAGTAGAAATTGCACGCGAGATGCATCATTTACTTCATCATGGAAAACATGAAGTGTAGGTGTCTATTGCTCAAAACTTCACAGGAAGTGAGTGAATTCTAGCCAATGAATGTTTGTAGAAATGAAGAGGCTCACTATACAAAGCTCTTAATTTCTCGAAGTCCTTTTTTCTGTATTTTATTTACCATGCTATTAATAGGAGGCACCAAGCTATGAGAAGGAGGCACAGAAGCCGAGGGCTTCGAAAATTACGCATGTATGCTTGCCTAAGCATCGCCATTGGCTATACAATTGCTCTTTGCTGCTTCTTGTACTTTGAGCTTTGCCAAACCTTTGAATATATCCTCGCGTCGAGAAGGATAGTGGGCCCCACCTCCATCACGCATAACACCGTATAATCCTGTACTTCGTGATCCACCACCCTTGTGCTTCGACGCGTGCGTGTCTGTAGGAACCTTTGAAGTGGAAAGAGATGTAGACCGACGAGGAGGCGGCCTTGGTAGCAACATATTGACATTGTCTATATACGGAAGTCCAGATCCTGAGGACTTGGATTCCAGGGAGCGTCAATGGTCCCTAATAATCCTTTGACGGAATAGCGAGTCGGCAGAAGGCGACCTTCTACATCTTGCAGATAATGAAGGCCGAGGATCATTACCCTGGAGGCGGGGCAACTGAGGCTCATCCTGGAACTTGCATTCCCGAAGCTTTACAAAACCCTCAGATACAGAAGGCTTCTTCGTCTTGCTCTCACGCACAGGCGAACATGCGAGCGCCGGTTCAACATTATCCTCTGCTCGAGGATCTCCAGACAGGTCCAGTTTACGATTCGTCACAATATCTGTCCTTGGCGCAGGGGAAAACAGTCCTCCTCGAGTCGAGGATGTTCGCTTCAACGGGGACGGGGAACAAATCAGAGTCCTCACCACATCTCGACTGGGAGGACTATCCACGACTCCCTCCTCCACATTCCCTTTGGAAAAGTCGATGGCCGCAGATGCAGCATCCTCGGCGGTACGCATCAGGTACGGCCCTGTATCCAGAGACGGTCTGGCACTTCCCTCAAGACATTTGGACGTCATAAACAAAGACTCTCCTGAACCGAAAACGAGGCTATTAGTCAACCGTTGCCTTTTGGGGAAATCCAAAAAACCATCACCTTCAACCTGGAAGACATTGCACATCCAAAGAATTGTCCAAAAATGACAGTAAGTCCCAATACGGAACAAGAAACAAAAACAATGACCAACGGAACAACGCACAACTATTGAAGCCATTTAATGGAAACTCAAAATTTTTATTTACAAATGTATGTACATTGAATATTAGAAAGTACAAAATGCCACATTGTCTAAATGTGAAGCCGGGACAGAACATCTATGGTCTACGACGTCGAGGCTCTATAACCAAACCAATCCCAGGAAGATGAAAACGTGTTCGCAGGTTGTTCGCGGACTCTCTCATGCCTTCTATCATCTCTTGGAGGAGGTCATCGGAGGCACGCAGTGGATTACAACCAATACGATGGGCATTGATGTATTCCCGCAGTTGCCCCGATTGACAATTTGAGTCTACACGTTTTAGCCACGGCAGAAGTTCCCCCATGAGTACATCATCTCTACGTTTACAATGCGTCCATGTGTCTAAGAAAATGGCATTTCCGTCCTCATTACAGACACTCTTCTCTGGAGAGTCGTCAATGAGAATCGTGTTGTCTATACTGAAGGATGTTTCTCCACCAGGATTCGAGAATAGTGTCTCTGAAAGAACCTTCAGGCAGTGCATTTTGGACCCGCGATGAAGGAACTTTCCTGGAGAGAATTCTATCTTTCTGCACGAATCCTGACCTAGGATATCAAAGGGAGGGCTACAACCGCTAAAGAGGTGTCCAACGATGGGTTCTGCATTGTGCTTCAACATTGTAGTCCACACAACAATCCTGTCAGCAATCTCGGAAACCTGTCGGAGGAATTCGCCCAGATTCTGCCGAGCGAAAACCGCCTTGGGTCCGATGATTGTGGGAAATCTGTGGCATAGAGCATGCTCTTCGACCCGGTAGGTCTTTAACTTATTGGCATATGACTTGAGCGCAGTCTGACAAAGTACGCCATTCAAGTCGAAGACTATGTTCAACCACTTCCGTCGACGTTCAGGCAACACAGGCAACACATTGCGCGAGACGACCTCTCTTCCGCCCTTTGATTCTACCTGATAAAATCAGGACAACATAGAAATAGAGTTACCTGTTTGAATGCAGAATCAGGTGAGCCAGACAACGGGAAGGAGCACTCAAATCCACTAATCATCTGCTTGCTCCTAGGAATTGCTTTCATTGCCAGCAGACAGTGTAAACTTATACCAAATTTGTGCTGAGCAAAAAAAACATGGACAACATAATTCAATTAGTTCAACACGTATGAACTTTGAATTGTTTTCATTTTATTTACAATGATTATATGTACACTTGAAAATTGATGATTCCATCAGTAGCCGATATAACTTGACCAAGAGGCCTATGCTATACTATTCTACATCGATCTCAGGCAGAGAAATGTCCATGAACGCCAAACAATCAAGGAGTGGCCACGCCATCCTGTCAAGCAGCATGAATATAATATAAGTGTCTCACTCCAGAAGATTAGTGGCTCAAGCAAGCCGCAGAAGACATCCATGATGACAGTCCATGGATTCAAACAAAGTCATACGGACTGGGAGAGTGTACCTTGGCGGATTCAGAAGACTGCGGTTCTTCAACATTTAAAGTCTCCGCCTTACAAGGCTCTCCACCTTCTTCTTCTGGTACATTGTCGAGAGGGTCTTCCTCACCTTCTCCAAAGTCCAGCGGCTCTTCTTCCTCAGGTAGTGGAGCCTGAATGTCCTCTGAGGACGTCAGACATACTGGGACACCAAGAGATACAGGAGTCCCCTCTCCAACAATAGCCGAATGGATTGGGGGGACAATTGGTACGGACTCTGATGCACGAACATTATCTTCGCATCAAGGATAATGTTGAGCACTCCGACCAGGTTCAGTTGACAGCGAGACAGCTTGAGTCTCTGGAATCACGTTCGGTGTATCATCTGACATAGGAATATGTAACCCTGCCATCTGAGAAGTTGTGGATGGCTGAAGGTTACTCTTCTCCACAGGTAAATCAACCTTGCGACTTGGATCCTCGACTCGAGGATCCTGAAGACTACCAACGACATGAGGTAATGCACGCATTGCCGCCGGTGCAGACAATGATGGATTACGAGCAATCTCAACAGAGACATGTGGACCCTTTGTCGGCGGAGTGGACTGAGTCGATAAGAATGACGGGTCTGCACGAGCAAAGAAGGCATTCAACTGCGCCTCCATCCTATCGCATTTCTCTTTAGTCGCTTGACTACTTGCGACGGCCTCTGCGATCTGCTGGTCTTTCTTCTCTAGCGCATCCTGCTGTGCCTTCTTTCTAATAGCCCTTCTAGCCTTCCTCTCTTCAACTTTTGTCCAGAAGTCAACCTCTTGCTTGACAGAGACCACGGCGCCTATAGGTTCAGCTGAAGGAGTAATTGTGTCATGAAGTACATCTGTAGAAACACTACCAGGTAGAACTGGACGGCGATCGTCATCACTATCCTTGTCGTCATCAGAAGAAGAATGGGGGAGATCGTCTGTATTGTAGTCAGATAGATCCAAGACCTCAGTTTCTGCCACTTCCTTTGACATTCGCTTTCTCTTCCGTTCCAGAGGAACTGAATCATCGGCCGATTCGTTGCCAGATTCATCGACTTTTCTTGCAGGATCTGTCCCAGGCGCGACTAGACCCGGATGAGATCCCCCTTGCTCTCGTAGGCTTGCTTGATATCGGAGCTCGTCGAATTCTGGGTCGGATTCAACATCCTCAACTACATCAGTGGATGTTCTACCAAGTTGACAAGGAGTAACTTCCCAGAGCTCCATATTTGTTGCGTTGCTCCCGTATTCGTCAATCCCTTGCAACCCTTCAGTAGACAACACTTTGTCCCTCACAGGCTCTTCCACACGTGCATGTCTACCAGAGCCCTCACCTACGGGAGTAGCTGGAGACAGTAAATTCTTGTCACTTGGCGGGGACACGGAGGTCAACAACGGTGGATCCACGTAAAGAGGCCGAAGATAGTTTGCTGAATAAGGCGAATTCGAAGGCATGAAGTCATTCATGTCCATTGTATCCGCGAAAGTTGCAACGAACCGGTGTTTGTTTGTGAGCCTTTCATCGCACATGCCGTAAAAGAACGCTCTGAACATCTATAACGCACAAGCAAGAAGATTGATTTGGGATATTAGAAACGATTATTGGCAAGGACACAAAAGCTTAATCAACTAAATAAAAGGTCAACTGAAGGATTATCCTCGAGGCGAAGATAGACGTACCTTGGCCGCAAGAATGCACTTCGATCCAACGAAGATTCCGAGGACGTTCTCACTTGCCTTAGCGAAGCATTGGAGGATCTCTAAATAGAACTCCATTCTGAATTCACTAGCATAGAGTCTCCATTTTGCTTCGTTATTCTTATATGGGTCAATGTAGTACAGAATGTCAGCTGCATGGTATCCTGACTTCATTCTGTCACGGACAGAATTGGCATGGCTACTTGACTTCTTGAAGAGGAAGAGGAGTGGCACAGCAGGCATGTTCCCCCTCGTCGTTGAGTGATTCAATCGCTCAGCCTTACATGGGAGATAGGAGGATTGCTGACAATCGTACTGTGACATATTAGAAGCAGCAAATGCTAATGCAATTCGCTTGTCTTCGTCCCCACGAAGAATCCACAGCCACACATTTGCTTCTGTTGCTGCTGGTTCCAACTGCTTGGCCAGAAAACTGAGAAATGGCTCCAACGGAAGCACCTGCTGAGAGTCAACCGGTTTCAGCATTTCACGGACATCAAGAATAGCGAGGTTTAGAGGTCTCTGTTCATAGTTGTAGTGATCACTTTTCACAATTGCCTTCGCCACAACGTCTAATCCGGTTAATGACACTTCTCCACGAGTATCACTCAGTCTATACTTTGACTTCATGAATCTCTGAAAAAACGTTGCTTCGTCTGTGAATTTCTCCCCGAGTTCTTTTGCCCTTTTGTTCTTCTCCTCATTTGTAAGCCGTTTAGTAAAGAATGTCGGCTTCGGCTGGGAAATAAGGAGATCCCATGTTGAAGACGTGAAGAAGTGCCTCTTCTTCCACGATCTCTACTTGTCAGTGATGACGTTTCCATGGGCATCACGCAACTTAAGGCTGGGCTTAATGTCCATGAGCTCCTCCAAAACAATTTTCTTCTTCTTCCTCCGTTCGACCCACTCAGATGCAACCTGGTTATCAGGCACCAAGTACTTCGCTTTTGAGACGGACACCTTGGGGTAAGCCGCATCACGACCCGGAGTTTGGTTTAGCAGGTGCATTGCTAACCTTCCGATGTCTCTATCTGTGAAGTGGCCCATGTGCTTAAAGAACTCTCTCTTCAAGCTCATGTTCTTGGATTTGAAGCCTTTTGCATCCCGGAATTTCTCTTGCGTGACAGGATCAATCAGATCCCCTTGAGCGTGCTTCATGAGGAACTCCTTCCAGTACTTCCACAATGCATCACGCAGGGTTATAATCTTAATCTCGCATTTCAAATCGCTCACAGTCTTTATGGTTGCACCTTCTTTCTCCGGATTTATATTTCTAAAACGACTAACAACGTGATCGGTGAAATCCTGCATGACCCAGCAGCAAACACATTAGTGGCCTAAACCATCGCTAAGTTATTCTAAACTCTCAGAGAATGCATCCGTTTCCAGGGCAACACCTATTGAAATGGTATAGTCAGTGAGGTCTGACTATCATCTTCGACTCGAGGATAAATAATACCACTGAACACTTACTTTGTACTGGCGTTCGCTCAGAACGGCACCATTCCTTCGGATCACGGGTTCCTCGGCAATATTTGTAGGTTGTGCGAAGTGGATCCAAACGTTTCGTAATCCAAGAATTTGGGTCCCCCAAGTTGGTTGCTGGTGCTCTATGTGATTAGTGAGGTTGTAAAACTGAGAAATGTTTCTCAACTTTGCAGGATCCAACGACCATACAATTATGGCATCCCAAGATGCCAACTCCTGCTTACGTTTATCACCACAGCCACCTAACTAGAGCAACTTTGATGCAGCAATACTATGTTGTCCATTTATAATCATGAACATACCATGCTTTATCTCGGCCCAATCTTTGGGCGGGGATTTAAGTAATTGTCTGTTGGCATCCACAGGCGTTAAGCAAATGCGTTGCCGTTGCGTTACATCGCCAAGCATAAGAAGTTGCTTCTTTGTGCTCTCCACAATGCGCGTCTCGAGCTTCCGTATGATGTATTCGTCCTTTGCTGCAATGCATTGTTTGATGGTCACTGGGAATGGATCCAAACCCAGAATGTAACAGGAACCGTGCTTGTCTCAGAATTCTTGTTGAGATAATGCGTGCGCGACATGATCCTCCATAGATTTCTGGGTGGCTGTTGGGGTGGGCTCTACGCTTGTTAGAATTGATCCGGAACTTCCTGCCATTGTTACAATAGCAGGCACAGTTGATTTCCGGACTCTCTTAGTTGTAGTCCCGACTCTTCGTTCGAACTTGACCTTGTCGTCGCGCTTGCGAGACTCTGAACGAACTTGACCTTGCCCAGTGCTCCTAGTAACTGACAGTGGAGCAGCGGACCCACTATGGCCTCCTTCATCTACAGGACGGCGCTTCTGATTCATGTTTCGTGCTAGTGACGGCGCAATGTTCACATGCTTAATAGCATGTCGATCTAGTGATGCCCAAATTCTATTCAATCTTCTGGAGTTTAGCTTCGCGCTCTTCTCTTCCCAAGGAACATACTGCGCGTCCTCAAATTCCTTGATTAGATAATGCGTTTGGGACTCCTCCAGTGACGTTATGAGGAACTGCACGTCAAATTTTGCTCGGTCGTCGTTCACATTCAGGACTATTGAATGGCAGTGGTTCCCTGGCTTTCCATCCTTATTGACTTCGCAAACTACAATGACAACGAAATGAGAGTTGTGGTGTTCGATCATTGTCACTTTCTCTTGAAGGTGCAAGGGGAAGAACAATGGCGATTCTTTCACTCGGTAGCGAATGAATACGTAGTCCTGGAACCGGGCAATCCCAAACGTCCAGGCGGCAATGTGCTCCTTGAACTGCCAGAGTCTTCCGTAAGAGTCTGCCATTTCGTCAATAAATGGCTTGTCCCCAAGAGGATTCTCAAACGGCTCAAGAAAGGATTGTACTGTCGAGTAGTCATACCCGTCCTCTTGCTCCATTGTCAAATACCTGAACAGCTCAGTCAACCATTTAAAGTGGAATCAGGATTTTACTTCGACTCGAAGATAAACACTACATATGACATGTGTCTTTTCTATCAAGTTTCTTGAATATTACTTCCATTGTGGGGACTGACTTTATCTTTGATACGAAGATAAATGAATAAGTCGCTTATTCCAGCCGTTGCGACTAGTACGTCTGCAAACTGTCTGCATCATTATTGCATTGATCTACAGCGGTACGTGGATGTGATGTTGAGTTCTGAATTTCTATATTCTCAATCATCTGTTGCATTCTTGAACGACTAGTCGCGGTTTAGTAGCTGTGTGTATTGATTATCCTTCCTGACCGTATTGTTCTTCCAGGTATGTTTTTCGAATTTCTCAGCAGTCATCTTCGACTCGAGAATACTATTTTATCACTCCGATTTCATTTTGTTTCTGTATCAAAGTTGTCTCTACAGAATTTTGGTAATGGCTCTTCACCATTGAATGTGCCACATTCATTCTTGTCCGAGTTGTTTATTATCTTACATTCTGAAATCATTATGCTGTTTTCTGTCTTCTGTTAATTCTAGTCTTGGTTATGATCTTCGAGTCGAGGATGTTTTATTTGCATTGACATCTTTTATTCTCTAAACAAGGACTTGGATTGCTAATTAATTTTGATTATCGTCGTTCTTTATAAGGTCATGTTGTGTATATTCTAAAATGTAGTAGTCTTTGTCTTTTAGTTTTTATTATCTTTGCCTCGAGGATAATAGTAGGTATCTTTTCGGCAAAATGACAATTCCGGCAAAATGTCTGGTAATGTCTCATTTTATATGATATTTTATTTCTTGTTCAAGTTTTAGATCCTGAATTTTTGGGCCTTTTTATGTTTATTATAGGTGTTATTCTTTATTTCGCATATTTTTTAGTTCTATATTAGCAGTACTGTTTGATTTCTTGTATATTATCTTCGTGTCGAGGATGACGGAACTGGATCTGAGCTTAATTTATCTTCGCATCGAGGATATTTATCTTCGAGGCGAAGATAAATGGCAGAATAATTAAAATTCTTTGTTTTCTATAAGCCCTACAATTTAAATTGTTGATCTTCAGTCCTAGGTTGGTGACCCTAAACCCTAAAATCTGGTCCGCAAACCCTAAAGCTTGGTTTCTAAACCCTAATTTCATTTGAGAAAGCTCTGGACCTTCTTTTTTATTTCTCTGTAGTCTCAACCCGCCTGTAGATGAGATTTCAAAAGATCTGCATTTGTATCAAACACCATAGACACAAGAATGCATTGTTAGTACATTCTGTAAAGAAAACCTTGTTACTAATAGTCTCACCTAACAATGTATATCACATATAATAATTTTTCCAATGTACTTGAATACGAATTACTTGAATCCTAAATCCTTACACTGAACAAGCAGCTTCTAAAGTCTTGAATTAACTCGCAAGAATTTGTAAACATTCAATTCTAAAACTAAAAAAACAATGTACAAAAGAAGGAAAGAAATCCAGCAAACCAGACATGCAAGCATCCAAGCAAGAACACGGTGACTTCATAAGTATCCTAAACAGCGAATGAAGCTAACCCTAAACATCAAAGAAGCATAGAAACATGAAATTACTATGAGCATTGTAAACACCAAAGCAATGTAACCGTGAACATCAAACAAGTACGAAAGCAGTACTTACCGAATCGCAAGAAATGAATAATAAACAATCAAGCTAGAAAAAAAGAGGTTTCAGATGATACCTGAATTGTCGTTGAAGATTTCAAGTGCAGAATTTAGGTCAACCCTCTCCGCGCAGCACTCGCAGGATACCTGAACTCCACAAACGGCATCCGCAGCAAGGTTTACAACCCCTCTCCCCCGCGACGACGAATTCGAAACGACGACACCGTCTCCACCAGCGGGACTTACAAATACCCACCGAATTGAAGACTAAACCTCTCCGAAAACAAGCCTAAACCCTGAAACGTATTCACAACCGAAATGTGTACATGTACTCCAATTCTGCAGCAATGGAGGAAAAAGAACAGTGAACGCAACGCCCGGGAATACAATGAACACCACGTCAACTCAACAGAACTGTTGTGCAAGGAGGGATAAATGACCTCGGCCACGGGAGGGAGATGTGACCGCGGTGCACATAGAGGGAAATGAGAAATGGACGCGGTAGGAAGATGCAAACCTGACGCAAGGGAGACAGAACTTCGATGAGGGAGGGCGATGCAAGCTCGACGCGGGAAGAAGGAGACGCTTGCCCGATGAAAACACGAGCTCGACACGGGGAGGGAGATGACTGCCGAACCTGCTGCCGAGCCGCCGAAATCAAGGTTCGTTGTCCCCAACCCTACGGCTCGGTAACTTTGCCTTTATCATAGGTTTATATTAACAGAATTAGATATTAATATGTTTTTTTCATTGAAAGGAAACTTTTAGCTGAATGTAAGATAAGGAATTGGTTTCATATTTATTGTACTATTATTTGAAATAAAGATGAATGTTTAAAGATTTTTATTTTAGGTAACTTTAGCGACCCTAAATCTACTAAAATGCATGCACATACAAATTTGAAAGTGATTTTAAGAAATGAAGGCCAATTATTGGCTCCTTCTTTCAAACTCTCTTTTGTGTTTATATGTGTCACTTAGTGCACTAACATGTGTTTTGTGGGATTAGTGCCTTTAGTGACACGTGATCTTAGCCAAAAAAGATCATGTGTCACTAAGTACACTAATCCCCCAAAATACATGTTAGTGCACTAAGTGACACATGATCTTAACAAAAAAAGATCATATGTCACTAGGTGCACTAACCACCACAAATACATATTAGTGCACTTAGTGACACCTAATCTATTTTGGCTAAGATCATGTGTTTCTAAGTGCACTAACATGTATTTTGGGGGGTTAGTGTACTTAGTGACATGTGATTTTAGCAAAAATAGAAAAATTGTTTTTGCTCTTATGTCATTGTAAAAGAAAGTAGTTTGAGCAATTTCTTTTGTAATTACCTCAATTTCCTCAATGAATAGTATATGAATGTTTGGAAGGAGGAATTGCTCTACAATAGAATATTTAGAATACTTAGTAACACACAATCTTAGAAGAAAGTAAATTTCATGTCACTAACAATAGTATCCTAAAAAATGTAGGCTAGTGTAATTAGTGCCATAGTCTATTTTGGGGGTTGAGACAAATCAATTCTAGTTTGTATTCTACTTTAAGAGACATCAAATTATCAATTTTGGAATTTTTTATTTATTATCTTTTGTTTGTTATATCACTTCTAGTAAAAGAATTCCATATAAACAATAATATTATAAACAATAATTTTCAATTCACTTTGAAATCAATTTTCAAAAATTATTTTTTAGTTTAATTTTTATTTTGAATGTGTGTATCTTTTACAAAAGAGAATTTTCTTTAGATTCAAAATCTACAGTTGTAATAGTGGTAACTAATACTATTTTAGCTCATATATCACTGTAAAAGAAAGGAGTTCTAGCATTTTTTTTTTAATCTCCTAAGTGTCTTGGATCAATAGTATACCAATGTTTAGAAGAAGGAATTCCTCTAGGATAATTGGTACGTGCATTCAATTGATTGGTTGACCTAGTCATTAACCCTTTTTTATTTGTCAATGCAACTCCTAAAGTGTAATTTTCTAATTCATCACCCTTTGTATCAATTTCTAAAGTACCATGTACATACTCTAAACTCCTAAGAAATAAACCTGAACCATTGTTTGTACAAAATTTGTATAACATTTGAAACAACCCAAATTCTGCTCCTTCCGGATGTCCTTCAGTGAACCATGTGATAATTGATGACTCCAAATCATTAAGATCAATGTGGGGCTTGATATAAGAATTTTTGCTAATGTGCATTTGAATGACATTGGTTGGATTTTCTTTATCACCAATACACAAATAGCGAGCATGACTACTTTGGTTTTCAAAATAACGATTGATTTGTATTCCAAATGTGGCATAAGACTTTTCCAAATGTTTGATGCGCATTGATCACCTAAATCCTTAAATGCCTTCTCTGCTGCCAATGATATCTTTGAATTGTGGTATGGGACAATGTCTCCTTCTACACCCTCTCCTGCATTCGTTGAATAACCGTGACTTCTATTCTTGTAATTTCCACGCAATGATGTTTTTTTATATTTGATTTGACCATATGGTGTTGTTGTTTCATAATACAAATTCACTAGTCTTGATGTCATTTGATATGAACTTCTTATAAATGCATTTGGAATATAGAGAGCTACAATGTAGGATAATTCCAATTGCAAGGTTGATGTAGGAATTTTGGATCCATCAAAAATAGCCAATGCAGTTGAAGTAGTCTTCACTAGTTTATCTTGTTTGTATATATTTTGCCACTTCAACTTCTCGTTGTTAAAATTTTTGTGTTTCCAAAATGGTTCATTATCCGTTGAAGCACTACTATTTGGAATACTAGTATAACTTATGTGAAGTTCTACATTTTTAGGTAAGTTCAATGTTTGCAATGTATTTCTATATAAAATACTAGATTTTGATATAACACATTGGACTATTAAATCACTTTTTGATTTAGTGAATTTTCTACATCCCTCCAATAGTTCGTGAAATTCTAATATACTATCAATTTGGAAATCTCTACAATTCCACAATCCCAATATCTCAACACAATTTTTAGAATATACTATATTCTTGACATTGGGACACTTCTTACATTTACTTCCTTCTTCTAAAAACTTAGGCAAGCAATTTGCACAAACTCTATGGCAACATTGTAATAGATGCCCACGCGTAAATAAACTATTGTACTCTCTATAAAACGCATCTACAAAAACATCATGTTGTAGTGTAAATTGGCAAGGAATGATATACATTTTTTTATTTTTATATCGTGTAGCATGTGTGCTATATGTACATCCCTTGGCTCCATCTCCATCATAATTCAATTCAATAAGGCTTTCCTCCTTCATTAAATTCCATGAAGTTAGTTTATTTTTTTCAAAATTTCGGTCTTTGTAATTTCTTCCTTCATCTCTTTCTCTTTTTCTACCAATAGATTGTGAAGATGCCATGACAATAGAATTGAACAAAATAATTGAATAAATAGTGGTGAATATAAGTAAAATGCAAATAAAATGATAATATAAGAAGTTATTTCATATAATGCAAGTGAAATGATAATATAAAAAGAAGTTACTTTATATGATGCAAGTGAAATTATAATATAAAAAGAAGTTATTTGGAATATGATGCAAGTGAAATGATAATATAAAAAGAAGGTACTTCAGGACAATTTATAGTCCAAATGATCCCTAATTTTAAAAAGTAAAAGAACTCTTTTACTTTTATATTAAAGCTAAAGAACTTTAAATTCACCAGTTGAACAAGTCCAAATAAAAGATGAAGATGTTAATAGATGACTACCAACTTTTACTTGGAGTAATTAAAATAAAACTAGGACTTCAACTTATATTAATAGATAAAAGCAATAATAGATCCTAAAACTAAGACCACAAATTATTATATAAGACATGGTGGGGGTTGAAATTATAGTTTCCAAATTAAAAACCTTATGGTTTGAATGTTCTTCTTTAGGGCATTTGAAAATGACATCAACAAATGTCAAATCAATGTAAGTACATTTGACTTAATGCCTCTCTAAGATGTAGTTTTTCTTGTAGTCCAATATTTAAATCAGTTGAAGTTGTCATGAATTTTTGGTAATTATTTTAGTACATGATAGAGGTTCAATTATACTTCAATAAAGTGGTCAACCATCTACCTTTCGAAGGTTGCCACTTTCTATTTTGAATTTGTTTAGAACAGGAGTGGATGGTCTAGACAATTTTTTTTAAGAAAAGCAACTTCATTATCACTCTTGGGAAATGTGAGAAGTAAAAGTTTATTAAAAAATAAAGGTAATATTCAGCTATTAATAGGTCTGCATTAGGTAAAAAAGATTTTGATATAACACAATAATCACAATAATGACAAAATATATTGTATAATTGCAGAAATTGGTACAATGAATTGCGAGAGGGAAATCCAAAATACATTTGGACATACTGTAGTGCAATTGATGCACTTGTATGAAATATAGTTTCAAAATCACTCAGTCCTACTTTACTTTTTATATAATTTCATCATTTCTATTAGTGAATTATATTTAGATAGCTTTATTTCATGTGTATAACAAAAACGGTAAGAATCAATTAAACATTGCAAGGCTAATTCTTTTATGTTTTAAAAGCATTCACCACAATCTAAGGCCTTTGATTATTCTCGATTAATAAATGTTGACTTGTAATTAAAATTTTGTTGATTTCCTTCTTTTATAAACTTGACAATTTGTTAATCTTCTTATTTACTTCATTTAGTTTAAAAAGTTAAATTAATTAAACATTGAAATTACATTTTGGAAGTGAAACTTTAGTTTAACACACATGTCTTTATTTCGAATGCATTTAAATTTAACTAAAAACTTGTAGTTTTAATGAATTAATGATGTACTTCGAAGTACATCACTTTCAAACTTATTCGATTAAATATCTTTTCACGTGAGCTTAAAGGAAAATTTCACCATCATGTTTAGGATTAACATTTTTATTTCTTTGAAAAGTTACATATTTCTTTTAAGGATTTTTTTAATTCTAAATTTCTTTTTAAAGAAATTTCTTTATAAAGTACTACAGAAATGAATTGAAAGCTTTTAAAAATGGACCTCCAATTCATGATTTTTGTGCATTTCATTGACAATGAAAAAAATTAGTGGTGGTTCATATTTAATTTGATAATAAATCCAACATTTTCTAAGTATTTTCCTATTCTATGGGAAAAAATTTATCCTTCTTTCACATGCAAATCTTGAGACATCTGACATGTGATGCTTTAACCTTCATGACATGGCTCATGATTTCTATGCATGAAATTGGAATTGAAAAATATTAGTCCAAGTTTAAAATTTAATTTGGTCATTAAAGAGAGAAATCATGTGAATTTCAAGATACTTCAAAGATGTATATATAAATTACAAAGCATAAGAAAAAACTAGTTTGATTAAAGAACTTTAAAAAAGAATGGTGTGTGTGGGTATTGACCTTTCCTTTTTTCTTATACATATACGTAGAAGTTCTATACGTCATATTAGTAAGGCAATGTCTTCAAATCTCAACAAAGAGTTAATTTAGTTTCTTACTCATCTTATTTTTTTTTAAATGATGAAATCAAATCATTCTCAAAACATTTTAAATTTGTTCATAGTTTATGGTTTAGGTTTTACGGTGCGAAATTTAAGGGTTTAAGGTTTCAAATTTTTTGTTAAGAATTTACAAAAAAAAATTCACAATTTAGAGTGTAGGGTTCAACATATAGGGTTTACAGTTGTTTGTTCCAAATCCAATGTTTATGGTGGAGGGTTCACCATGTAGGGTTCGGGTTTAGCACGTAGGGATAGGGTTCAGCATGTAGGGTTAGGGTTCAGCATGTAGGGCTAGGGGTTAGAATCAAAGGGTTGCAAGACTTTAAATATTTTGGATTTCTAAGTTTCAAAATGAACATGTGGCTGAAATGCAAACAACAATGTATGTGGCATATAAGTCAACTGAATTCATTAATGGTACTAAGTTTAAATTAGTGGAAGAAGGCTTTCTCGGGCTACTTCTAAGTGGTGGGTGAACTTTTTTGCCCCAAACTCTGGAAAAGCATCCGTTCAATGTGACTTTTTTGGATGGAATCTCAGAAAGTAAACGGGATGTCCGGGCATGTGCCGTTGATTCCATTGAAATTTGAATTTCAAGCTTTTCGCGCTATGCGATTTCCCGCCCCATCATGCACAAGAGATTCCCTTCTAGTCCACGGCAACTTAGTATTGCAAGCGCGTCCTCTCTGCTTGGTTAGAGCGTCCTACAATTTTGTCATTCCAGTACTTCTCTATCTCTCCCACGCTTTGCTTGCAGGTGTTGTCCTCCTTCAATGCTTCGTCCTTTCTCTGCAAGTATGTTACATTGACAGTGCTTGAATAATCTTGAGATTTCTCTTCCTAGTAGCTTTTTGGTGAGTTCTTCTTTGCGTGAAGTAGTTTGCTCAGACGGTTCGGTTGTTGTGTACCACTGTCCTTCATGAAGTATACGTAACATTTCTTACATTGTTAGGAATTCAATGAAACATAGAAGCTCTGCTATTCTCTTGTGCATATCCG
This sequence comes from Rhytidiadelphus loreus, assembly GCA_947034895.1. Classification (NCBI taxonomy): domain Eukaryota; kingdom Viridiplantae; phylum Streptophyta; class Bryopsida; order Hypnales; family Hylocomiaceae; genus Rhytidiadelphus; species Rhytidiadelphus loreus. The sequence continues at coordinate 44,492,524 of OX344761.1, read as the reverse complement.
AGTGTTCTTAGTTGCATTGTTCCAGTAAGACAGGACTCTCCGATAATGTCGTCGTGTTTTTCGGGAACATGATCTTCTTATTGTTCATAAGTGGTAGAGTATTGAACGAAGAGTCAGAGGGAATCTATTGTCATTGAAGAATTGGATATCATCCTCGACTCGAAGATAACTGAGCCATCTTAATTAATAAGTATTCATTTTGTGGCACTGGAATCATGTACTTCCATGTCATGTTAGAGTACTAATTGAGTATCGCTAGAATCCTTGTGCATTTTTATCTTCGACACGAAGATAATGTAGTGAGTCCATGGAGTATATGTCATGTGCATGTCATCTTTTGTCTAAGTATGATTATCATTATCATTCAATCTAAAATGGTAGAGAATCTTCGAGTCGAAGATAATATTATCTCTCTTGAAATGATAACCATAAATTTGAGCCAAATATAATATTGAAACTCAGAAACCAGGTAAGCATATCTTCGAGTCAAAAATTAACCTTAGCAGTCTTGAACAGATATGACCATATCTTCAAGTCTAAGATACTACTAATACTCTTCAACGTAGACATAATATCTTCGAACCGAAGATAATATTTAGTCTCTTGAATTAGTACACCATATCTTCGGGTCGAAGATAATATATAGACTCTTGATCTGGGATACAATATCTTTAAGCTGTAGGTAGTCTTTAGACTCTTGATACAGAGAACCATATCATTTTACTGAAGATATAGTTTTGATTCCTTAATCAAGTATCCTTATCTTCGAGTCGAAGATAATGTATAGACTCTTGATCCGGGTTACAATATCTTTGATCTGTAGGTAGTCTTTAGACTCTTGAATCAGAGAACCATATCATTCTACCGACGATAAAATTGTGAGTCCTTAATCAAGTGTTCATATCTTCGAATCGAAGATAAAACTTAGATTCTTGAAGTAGGTGAACTTATCTTCGAGCCGAGGATGAAATTTAGATTCATGAACCAAATCTCCATATATTTGATCATATGGTGTGATTTAGACTCTTGAACCGGGGAATCATATCTTGTAGTCAATGATAAATATTTTGACTCGTGCGCACGTAATTTTATCATCAATTAATTTAATAATGAATTCTCTTGAACATGTCACCTTATCTTCGAGCCGAAGATAAAATATAGTCTTGTAGACACATAACCATATCTTTAAAGTACAAAGAAGAACTCCAGACTACTTCACTGTGAACCATATCTTCGACTCATTGATAATATTTTGACCATGTCATTATATTTTTGGTTCGATGATAAAATCTATTCTCTTGAATCAAGTGACCCTATCTTCGGGTCGATGATACATTATTGACTTGAACATAAGCTACACTTTACTCGTCCGTACGCATTGTCCTATTCAATTGTTTTTGTTAGTCAATTTGAAACAAATTTTCTAGTTTACAAAGTGCTAGACAAGTTTTTAATCTTCGAATCAATGATGTAATTTGTCCATTTCAATTGTCTTCCATTTTGTCTGAGACTCGCATATAAAAATAATCATTTTATTTTTATTTATTCCCAATATCTGACATTGTTTTCTTGTATGATTTGTAGGATGGATATCCATGGCCCAGACGACTTTGCTATACCTATACCAGTTCTTCCAGTGGGTGTCGCAAACTGTGATGGTATTCCTCGAGACTCTTGGAATACGAAGTGTGTCATCTTGAGGAATGAAATTGGAGATGACGTTGCCAAAGGAATTTGTAGGAGTGTTGATGCAGATCTTATCATTGACATGGATGGGCAACCACTTGGTGATGACCGAGTTGCCATTCAAATTGCAGAGTCTTTATGTGAGGCAGAAATTCCATCGACTTGGATGTGGTCAATGCACTCTTGGCATATTAAGCTAGTGTTTTTGAATGGTGTGAGTCTATACGATCATGACCAAACCCATTTTTACAACAGTGCTTTGGCTGCCTCCAACCGTCGTAATCGAACAGGAGTTCGTTCATATGATACTTCTCGTGAGAAAAGGGATCCTAACCTTCCTCCCAAAAAGGAATCCCTTCTCACAGCACAATCGATCATTGAAGTGTCCACCAAACCATGTTGCCGTAAGAATTGTTTGCAACATTTTCCGCGTGGTGAAATTGAAGCCATACGTTCTCAATTGCATGTAAATGGTGGAGTGTATGTCCGCAAGCTTTGCCTTCTTGAAGCACATAGGCAAACACACAAAGACCCTAACGGGAAGGAATGGATAACTTTGAAGAACAATGATGTGTGTCTCACCGCGTGGTGGACCATCCACGGGATTTCGAAAGCTACCTTCTATAGGTTCAAGTGCATGGCCAAAGATGGAAAGCAAGCAGAGGAGCATGGGAATTCGGGGTCCAAGAAACCACGTACACATACTTTGCAAGCAACTGCCACACTTCGGACATTGCTTTCGAGTGCAGCTGACAAAATGCCACACAAATCAAGGACGTTGGAATCAGGGGAGAAAGTTCCCGCAATGGTCTTGCCATCAGCTTTTCGTTGGAGTGATCAATTACCAAAAATCAATGAAGCCAATGCTGCGTTCAATTTGCCACCTCTTTCTTCTAGTGGCTTGAGCAATATTCGGCGAGCTTCTTTCCCTGAATTTGCTCCAAAGTCTCGTGGAGATACTTTTTCAAGGTGTGGATTATGCGATACTTACAGGCAATTGAAAAGTGCCTGCACTCCACTTTCTAATGCACAAGACAAGTGGTCCAAGATTTTGAATACCCACCTTGGAGGTCAGAAGGCCCACAGAGAATTGTATTATGCAAATCGGTATATTTCTGAAGAATACCCTGAGAAGATGCTGTGCATCATCCATGATAAAATGGATCACTCGAAGACTGCTTCTCCTCACTTCTCTCACAAGACAAAAGCAACGGATTCATTCATGAAGATGCCTACTGCTGTTACAGGTATGATTGCCCATAGTCATGGCGACATTCGATATGCGCACTATGGGCTAGACATTTTTCCAACTGACTCAAATCATACTATTGGGTCTATTACAAGGTTGTTGCGTGATCTTGAAGGACCACCCAAGAATTCTTCACGCACGTTATTTTCAATGGAGGGGCAATCTACATTAACAAAAGCAATGTTGATGGGCTCAGACATTTGCTTGGATTCCCTCCTTCCATTGCCAGAAGAGCCAATCCCCTCTCGCCCTCTACCTCCTATCTTGGCTCTACAACTTGACAATGCATCACGAGACAATAAGAACCGATGGGTTTTTGCTTTCCGTTCTTTATTGGTATTCAAAGGCATTTTCCGTGAGATATACATCAACTTCCTCATTGTCGGCCACACTCATGAAGACATTGATGCTCTTTTTGGTCGATGGAGCACGATGTTGAAGACGAATAACTATCCGACACTTCTGAGACTTATGAAATCCTTCATGGATTGTGAAAGTCATCCGGTAATTCCGCATCTCATCGAAGAAGTGCCTGATTTCAAGAAATTTGTACACGGATACTTGGGTGCAGGTGGGGACTTCTTGGAAGGTCATTCTACGTCACAACAGTTCAAGTTCTACATGGATTCAAGTGGATGGCCCTTGATGGAGTATAAAAATCTATGTACAGATGTGAAGTGGCAACCAGAGCATGGTAGGGGGATTCGGTTGTGGTCTGAGACTGAAGATGGGCGTCCCAAACTACCAAGTGGTAGTCCACCACCTTTGCCTCCACAACAGATGCGTTCATTTGGTGAGATCAAAAAGGGTTTGGATGGTTTCATTGCACACTGGAGTAGAATGGCAAACAACGAAGAGTCAGGAGAATTCAGGCGTCTGAATGATCCTATAAAGGATTATTGGAAAGGTGTGAGAATTGCTCTAGATGAACCTCTAGTGGTGTGTGAGACATTGAAGGATGGATTTTGGCCGGCTTCGAGGATCACCAATGAACCGGAAGATACAATGCAATAGGATGGCACAGTGCATGAAGACTTTGCAGAAGATGCACCTTTCGTTGGACGTAGGCGTGATCGTCCACGTCCTTCATTTCGTGTTGCTCGTGATGTCTATGCAGGTTATTTTGTCATGGTGCGTCCCGCTGATGATGATTTAAAGCCTTTCTGGCTTGCTAGGGCTCTAACAAACCCGAATCCAGATCCAGGGCACGTTCATTTGATCCAAATCCAATATTGGTCACTTGCTTCAGATCGTCACGTTGATATGAATACATATGTTGGATGGGACACGAAAGCAGGGAATGTGTGGCGCGAAGATCGTGCAATCCCACCATGTTGGTCAAATACGGACTGTATCATGACAGCTTTCAAGGCACGTGGCAAGTTGGGGCTTGAAGATCGACCTCAAATTAACACAAGAATTAAAATTCCCAAACCACAGATTGACATCATCAAATCATCAGTGGCTGCCTTTATGTCTATTTCCAACAATGATGCATCCTCGGCAGAAGCAGAAGATTAGTTCATAGTTGTGTTAGTATACCACTCTTATTATATATAAGTAGAATGCACTTTTGTGTTTATAGTTCTAGAGATATTGTAAGTGTATATTGTGTCATTTCTATTATTGATATGTGATAATTTTGATTTCTATTAATAGTAAATTTTATTCTTGTCATTCAATTTGTAAATAAGGCTATTGCAGCTTTTTCTGAAAAAAATTTAGTTAATTTTTTTTTCAAGTGAAATTTGGTATCATATGTTTGTAGTTTATTGTTTTGACATAAAGAACATTCGATTTGAAAAAATGTCTTTACTTTATAACTTTTTGGTATATTTTATTCCTATGTTTATAATAAAATTAAAATATGAAATGCTAATTGTAAGGTCTTACAAAACAACATCTATAAGTATGCATGATTATGACAAAATAGCTAAGTAATAGAGTCTAGTCATGTTAAGTCAAAATTCAACTCGAGAAAAAGTTGGGTTTGTTATTTTAAAACATTACAGGTAGTTTTGAGAATACAAGCCGGTTGCAAACCAAGATGGAAGAAAAGGTGATTGGAGCATACAGAGAGGTGCTTTTTTAGGTCAAAGCATGTCAGGAGGTCAAATTGAAATCTGGTCATCCAAGATTCCCCCAATATCAAGAATGATTTTTCCCGCGGGTGGAAATTATTCAAATTTATTATATTTAGACTAGTACAATGTGACTGTGGAACTTGCACTAAGATTCTAAGAATGTCCTATATGTTCTTCCAAAAGTTTCATAAAATTAGAAAATTCTATATTGACTCTATGGGAAGTCAATTGTTTAAAAACGCATTAGTAAATTCCTAGAAATTACAAATATTGCAGTAAAATCTCACTAAAAATTTTAGATAGTGTTTTGTGTGCTAATAAAGAGCCTTGTCAAGTTTAAAGACAATCTAACATTCTCAAGTACCAGAATTAAGACCAACATTGAATTTCACAAGAATTTACAACTTGGTGGCGACTTGACTAGCATACCAGGAGCTAATGATGTCTAGATGGAGCGAATCAAAGGTCAATTCTTACTTCCAATGACATTCTAAACCATCTTGGCCAAACAATTTCATCAAGAAGCACAAACTCCAAAAGTTAGAGTTTTGACTTTTTTTTGGAGTTATCATGACTTAAGATTGCGCTTAAAAATGGTTGAGGGAGTAGGGGTGAGGGTTCTCATAGGCTAATTGTGGTCTTCTGAATGCAATGGCGCAATTGATTTTTTATTTTTTATTTTCTCCTAAAAGATAGAGAAGGTCAGCCCTTAGTTTGACTTTTTTATAGTGATTAATCTACGATGATTTTACAAATACCTTTTGAAAAATCAAAGATTAGATTTACTCAAGATCTTTTTGCTTGTGTAAGAAGCCAACTTTGAACTAAAGAAAAACAATTTCGAATTAACTTAGGTTTAATATGCAAAATATCTAGATTAATTAGATTAATTTCAAAATATCTTTGGAATAAAATCTTGAATTTGATTTTTCCAAGATTTAATAGCTAAATGGAAGGGATTCTAGAGGTTTTCGTCATTAAAGAAAGAATATTTTGTGAATTATATTAGAGTAGTTTAGGAAAATATCTAGGTAGGAAGTAAGAGATTTTTCACCAATAACTTATCAGGGACGAGCCGGGAATGGGTATAAAAGGCCCTTCCTTGAAGTTATTAGTGGCCCTCATTCTCATTCTCTTATTTCATTTCTTGTTGTTGTTGTTGTGGTACCAATACGTTGTCGGAGCACTTTCTAAAGCCCAAACTTGGCTATTTTATTTGAGTTCTTTTGCACTTTGAAGGTTTGGAGGGCCCCTTCAAAGATTGACTTGTTCTCTTGTTTGAATTTGGAGGCTTCAAGCCCCAAAACCTTGATTTTCGAGAGTTTAAGAGGAAAAAGTTCCCAAACTCTATTACCTTTCTAAGTTAATTTGTTTTCTTGCTTGAATTGGAAGGCTTCAAGCCCCAAAACTTTGATTTTCAAGAGTATAAGAGGAGAAAATCCCCCAACTCTATTACCTTTCAAAGTTAATTTGTTTTTTTGCTTGAATTTGGAGCCCCAAAACTTTGATTTTCAAGAGTTTAGGAAAAGAAAATCTCCAAATTCTATCACCTTTCTAAGTTAATTTGTTTTCTTGCTTGAATTTGGAGCCCCAAAACTTTGATTTCCAAGAGTTGTAGAGGAAGGAATCCCCAAATTCTATTTGCCTTAAGATTTGCAACTTGCTAATAATTGTTGAGGTATTTGAAACAATTGTAGTACTAATATACTTGAGGCGGTGAAGCTTTGATTTTGCCAAAAGTGTGTTAGATTAAGTCTAGCCCAATTATTCGTTGTATAACAAAAATTGGAAGTTAATTGCTAATGTTCAGTTAAACACTTTCATCTATACCTCCTTTAATTAAAAGTGCAATTTTCTTGAAGTTTTGGGAATTAGGTCCTAATGTTTGGTTAAACATTGTCATGTGTACCTCCTTTAGGATTTAAGTTCTCAAAATACACTTAATTCGGTATTTAACACTCACTTATACCTGGGGTTGCTCACTTGCTCTTGCACAATGAAGCTTTGACCCTGGAATAGTTAAAGTTTGATAATTTTTCAAAGGAATCGCAAGTATTTAAGTACTTGAATCCATTGGGAACTCCCTTTCTTTCCATGCTTGAAAGTTGCCTTTGCATGTGGTAGTGTTTTGGTACTTAATTCCATGAGAAAGTGGTGGAAATTTGCTCGAGAATAGATGATTTTCCTTTAAAGTTTGCTTGCTTGAACCTTATTCCACAAAAATCCTAAAAATTAGATTAGTTTCTTTAGTTTGTTAGTCAAAATGCTTATTCAGGATTTATCCCAAAGTTTCTTGACCAATAGACTAGTTGCTTAGTTAGAATTTATTGTCAAAACTCAAAAATTAGCTTCCCTAGCTTGGTACTTAGTTAGAAAAGAAAACTTCAATGTTTAAAATTTAGATTAGATACCATTAAGCTTTTATTAGTGAATTGTTATTCTGCAAAATTTAGAAATTAGTATAATCAAGCCAGAAACTAGAACCAATTTAAAAAGATCAACATTTAGAAACCATTTAAGGTGGGTACACCTAAAACCGCCACAAATTGGGCTGTGGATAAATTGTAGGCTAATTAGTAAATACTGAATACAAGAGAGCAAAGCAATATGTAGAAGAGGAAGTATTGCACAATCAATTTTCAGATTTTGACAAAAATGAGACAACAGTAGGGGGACAAAGTTTTGACAGTAGGGTTCTTAAAACCGCTTATAGGTTGCATTAAAAGAGAATGGTCACATTCAAAAGCCCCCCCTCAATGGTGATAGAAATAATAGACACAAAGGTGTAATAGTGTTATTCATATTTATTAAATAAAACATTGCATGCTTGTAAACCCATAATTCTATGTTCTCGTGTTCTGTGCGTCATATGAATTAACAAGAGGATTTAATAACATCTGTGACACGTGCTTGAAATAACATGAAGATTGAGGATTTAATAACACAAGGGTTTAATAGCACAAGCATGTTTTTTTTGACATCTGACAAGTCTTTACTGGAATCAGTTATTAAATCCCTGTGTTATTAAATCCTTGTGTTCTCTGAGTTAAGAAGCTAGTCACATGCCTTAAAATGGCCAATATTGCTTTTAAGAACTGTGAAAGACAAGGAAGTGAAATTTTCAAATTAAAGTAGCTGACCTCATTCTGACCATATAAGCAATTTAGTGTAGTTCCAGTATGAATTTGGTGAGGAGAAAAATCCTCCATATAGAGAAATAGATTTAAAGAGGGTTCCAGAAATTTTTCCTTTTTTTCTTTCAAAAATAAAATAACTATGAATTTTTTTTGTAAAGATTCCTTTCAATCCATTTTTGTTATATAGGGTACTACATTTCCAACCATAGACTAATTACAAAATCGACCATGCTTCAAAGCAGGTGATAATTGCGGCTTCAAATGTACATCTCACGATCATTGTATAAATTCAATGTACACCTCCCGACATTTGTGCTACGTGAGCTGTCATCTAATCATGTGAGCTGTCACAAGTGATTGGAAATAAAGTAGTCTAACAGCAAAAATAGGTCTGTGGTTGGAAAGAGGTTGGCTACTTTATACTAACACCATTTTGGGGCATAAAGTAGATTGTGGTTTAAGGCACGACGCGATTTTGGGGGTAACCATCTTAGTTCAGTTCGACGAGGACGAGTAACCAACGACTGAACCGGGACAAACAGTTGGGAATTAGCCACCCACGCTGCGACATGTGGCAACCCGGGAGGGGACAGACGGACCACTGACTGGATGGAGACCGGTGACCAACGACTGAACGGGGACGACAACGGGCCACACTTGCCGCGACACGTGGTAGGCTGAGAGGATGAGGGAGAAGGGGGGTATAAGATGGGTACACCTTAAAGCGCTACTTCTTGGCATTGTGAATAGTTACTATTGTTAGGCTGATTAGATTTTGATTTAGTTGTGTGGGCAAGAACAAGCACATTCCAATGCACCAAAAAACATAAGATTTGAATATTGTATGCAAAAGTTATTAGCAGTCAAAGTCAGTTTCTAAAAGTGCCATCTACAACCTGTGAAGATGACTGATTTTGAAAATGTATACTTGTTCTAGATGGCGCTTTTAGGTCAGGTGCCATTTTAGGTGTACCTACCTTATAGCTCCAGAGCACCCGAGCTCCAGCATCGATAGTCCAACGTCAAGTCAAACTTTCATAATCCTTTTTGGTGATTTAATGCAACTAAAATTTCAGTAAGTAATCAAAATTCAAAACTCATTATACAAATTCCTCTTGTACTAAACATTGAAATTCCATATAAACCCAAAGGTCAACCGTTGCCCTCCACACCAACAATTTTGAGGGTTTCAACTAAAATTTGATATTCTCTCACTCTCCACAACTTTCAATTTCCACATTCTCTCCATAGCTCCATTTCCTAATACTAAGATCTTACAAAACAAATGAGAGAGAATTAGGAAGGAAGGAACAAAAGGAATTTAGAATAGGAGAGAATTTGCACACCTAAGGGAATTAATATTAGAAAACTAATTGATAGAGAATCTCACTATTGAACCAAATGCTTTGATGATTCTATTCCTTGTTGGTTAGTTATTAATTAGATTCTGGAGGGAATTTAGGGGATTTGGATTGTAGTGGACATTTGTTTTATTAGGCCTAAAAAGACAATAGGAAAAGACAAAGCCGCCAACTAATAATCCAAAATTAATTAGGAGATTTAAAAATTATTTAACAATTTGTTTGGATTTGATTAGATTTAGTGAATTATCATTGTTTTGGTATTTAAATAATTTCTAAAGAATTAGGAATTATCTGAAATACTCTCAAAACATTGAAAGTAGGAAATTACAACAACAATGACAGTCTAACAAGGGAAATGAAATGGATTAGTAGACATAGAGATTGATGGACCATATGAAACCATCCACTTGGTGATTTTCAAGGACAGAATGATCAAGAACTTTATTGGAGAGGTGAGTTTAATTTCTCTTTGCTTTCGATTTCTTTTAATTGCTGAAATATTTAACTAAAATTAACCATTTAAGTTAGAGTATTAGATTTAGGATTATGAGTTTAGAAAATTATAGTTTGAAAGTTTTAAAAATAATTCACACTTAGGAAATAACCAGTAATTGATGGATGAAGTTACAAATTGCCATTCTTTAGATAAAACTTCACCCATTAATAAATTTTTTAGTTAGGAGGTAAAAATTTAAGTGTTACCTTGGTAAAAAAGTTTTTTTTTTTTTTTCCATAAAAGCTTTAAAAAACCCTAAATATAATAATTTAGATTAAAATCCATCAATAGATTAGAATAGACAAACCATTATTTGAAATTTCTTGGAATTACTTAAAGTATATCCTTTCCAAGTATCATTAGAAAATTTAATTAGGGTTCCAAAACTATTTTTCATTTAAAAATTCATTCATTTTTGGATGAAATAACAGTGGATGAAGTTTGGAACCCATTTGGACGAACTATTTCAAAATTAAATAAAAATAGATAATAATTTAGGATTACGAAGTAGACTTAACTAGAACGGCAAGGATAAAATTTGAAATCCCATATTTTGATAACTTTTGGAGGGAATTTTCAAATTTCACCTAATTCACCGTTTTAGAAGTCTAAAAATAAGATTTAGAGATAGAATTAGATAACATTTGATTTAGATTCATAAAACCCTAAAATTAGCAGAGTTATCAAACTAACCAAACGTATTAACCTTTAACCAAAATTTAGTGATTTTTCAGACTTTGTCGTAACAAAATACATTATTTAAAGTGTCCATTTCTTGGAAGGTGCTTATTTCGATCACCCTGACATTTCTTTATTAAAATTGCCGTCAGAATCCGTATATAAGATTCTAGCTTAAGGGTGGAGTTAGAATTGTCCACATCTGTGCGGTCAAAATTTCTGAAATTTTTTCGACATATTTTCATACTAATTAGGTATAAGATCCGATAGTTAGATGTGCAAAAAAAAGAAAAAAAAATTCAAAATATTTTACTCTTTGCTAGTTTGCCATAGAAATGGTTGTTTTAAATGTTTTTTTAGCAAGAAAAGGGCCTTGGTCCTTTAGGGTTATTTGCCATTTCTTAAGGCTAATTGGTAGGTCCATCTAAAAACACCAAGTAGAAAAAATTGCAACAAAAAATCACCTTCTGCATTTCAAAGAAAGGGCAAATATGAAATTGAAGACAATTTTAAGGTCTTGGAACCAAAGAATTATTAATAGTATATTATAATATATGATAATGGAATATAAAATTTCCATAAATATGAGTTTTTCACTTTGAAAATTTTCTTAGAAACATAAAACACACAATATGTGTATTAGACCTTGTAATTCCTATTCCATATTTGGCTATTTGTTACCAAATCAAAGCCAATGTATGTGCCCTAATCACAATAACTCAAAGTAGAAAAAATGAACAAAAAATCCAATTGTTAACATTTGAAGGATGCATACCTCCCCCTGACTAAGGTAGTCACCAAAATACTTTGATTATTGAACCAATAAGTGCATTATTTGTTTCTATAGCTAATAGTGAAGTCATCCATTGGAAGTTTTAGGTCTAGAATATCTTCATAGGATTAAAGGGTTGAACAAAGACATCACGGAGAAATAAAACAACAACTCCTGGTCGAAAGCCACAACTTTGGTTGGTCAAAAAAACTCCAAGTTTGAGGATGCAACCTCCAATCAGCATCCACCAATGGCTATGGACTTTTGTTGGGCCATGGCTAGGGGTACCTTCCTCTCTCTTGACTATGGACATTTTTTCTTCACCCCTTGGAATTCCACAAGCTATTTGGCCACATTCATCAAATCTATTGCCTTCCAAGGTAATTGTCTTATGCAACCACTATTCACCTATGTTTTTTCTTTAAACATATCAAACAAAGCTTCTCTATAAACTTTGCTTCTAAATTGTATAGCTGACTTCACCTTGCATAACCAAATAAATTTGATGTATCTCATGATGTATAAAGCTATTTGAGTGTCTTAGTATGTTTGTGGTGATTTTTTTGTGGCTTGAGTGAATGTTTAGATTTGCATTGTGTATAGCCAAAAAGGATTTTGGTGTATGAGATTCTTACATTAATACTTGTAGTAATTTATTTCATGGCTTGATTGAAGATTTAGGTCTATGTTAATTTTATGACTGAGAGCAACAATGTAGTCTAAGTTTTGTCTATTTTTCCAAAACCCAAGACTATAGTATAAGGGTTCAAATCTAGGGAATGATCAATTGAAATAGCCTAATGTGTTTTTGTTGCTAAAGTCACATGTACTTGAGAGTGATATAGAAAATACACATTAACAACACTTAATTCCTAACACTTAATTTTTAACATTTAATCTTTACTATTATTCCCAAGGTGCAAATTTGATGACCAATCCTTGATAATGCTATGGATGCATGGATGTAGTCTCAGTCCTATTTAGTGTGTGTCTCAATTTGTATAACAATTTGTCATGTACGTGCTCTAGAACCTAATGCAATGCAATAATTATATAATAACAGATAATAATATTGTACACATTCCTTAATTACTGGTGATAGTTTTTAGGAAACAATTTGTCTCCGTCACTACTTAGATAGTCTAATTGCTAATTAGGATGCTCAAGAAATAATCACCGTCCTATCTAAAAACAAATTGTCCCTATCTAAATGTAGGGCATGATTGTGTAAATGTAAGTTCTTTAATTAATTTACTGCACAAAGTTCACCACAATTATTCTACTTGCATCCGTCTTTTACAGTGATACATATTCCAATTCAGTAAGTCCAGATTCAACCCTTTAATTAACCCCAAAACCCAATCACTCACCTGGATCAAATTAATTTTTTAACATTGTGAGTGAATCTCACAACCACTACACTAATGATGATAAATAGTGTTGGCAACACTATTTATGAAGCTCAACACTAAATGTCAACAATCTTGTTAATGTTACCAACACTATTTATCAACATAGACACTAAATGTAAACTACTGGATATAAATTTTTTACAAGTTCACATTTAGGATTACCTATTATTTCATTAAATTGCAATGAAATAAAAACACTTAAATATACAAATGCTTTTTCAAATGAATACTTTCTCAGATAAAAATTAGAACCTTTGCAAATTAACATTCTCTACTTTCAAAATACAAGCAAAAGACAAAAAAAAAATCTTAAAAAGGAGTTCTTTTCATATGATAAGAATGAATAAAATTAGAAATAGATTAAATATACAAAAAATTCATAAGAAAAATATTCATTGCAAATATCAAATATGCAAAACATACAATTTGAATTACAAAATGTATCACAAGAATTAGAATTGAAGGGAAAAATTTAAAAAAATCATATTCATAAACAATGCTAAAATAACAAAACCAATATCTAAATTGTCCTACCATATTAAGCTACATCTTGCCTATCAAAGTACGGTCGATGTTTAGCAACTATTTCTTGAAGATGTGGAAATAATTGATCCAAACTCCAAGAGCCATCAAGACCTAATGCCAAACCACAACAAATCATGGTTTTTCTAGCATAAGATATGTTATTGCAATCTATTTGTCTGTTGACATCTTCAACACTATCAACTACCAATTGAAGAAAAAATCTCTTACCAGGGTTGGTAAGTTTACCAGACCATTGACCATCTCCACGAGCAATATTCTGCCAAGCATTTGCTCCAATTAATTTTGTCTTCTTGGCTTCTCAACGCTTTGTCTAAGCATCTTTTATCTTTGAAATGATAAATGTATCTGCAGGTTGACAAAGATGTGTTGAGCAAGGTGGCAAATACCTCAAAACTGTTTGCTTTTCAGCCAAAATAGTTCGCAATCTTGCAGTTGTGACTAGTACAATTATTAACCCAAACCATTTTAGTTCGTTGTTGCACATCAGCTTGAAAAGCCCGAGGTTCTTCAAAGTATTAAGGAAACAATGATTGGTCCATCCAACCTTTGGGTCCACTTCTATAAGTCACTCCTGGGATGTCATCATCAAGGCTTCTAATGGGATAATTACTATTTGCATTAGTAAATATTAGCATAGGAGCTTCTATCATGGCTCAACGTCCTCTAGAGATTCTGACAACCATAGTCATAGAATCTCTACCTGAAACTACTTCAGCATATTTAATAGAAGTGTCTCCTCGAAATCCCAAAGTACGACCGTTTCAATGTTGACAACAAAATGAATCTCATCTATGTTTTCTATGAGGTTTTCATCTAACAAGCCAGATTGAAATCCCCTTTGCAAAACACCCAAATGATGTGCTGTTTGCATTTCAATGAAATTCTCCTTTTCTACACTACATGTCAATCTACCTCGTTGAGATAGTAGAACAATATTGTGAACATCTATAAATTGTTGCATCCAACTATGACATATTTTTTTGTAAGTAATATGCCATCTTTTGGATCTCTAGACTGTTGTGTGTAAATAGAGTCTTGAGCTACTAATATGTTCAGTACTAGCTCAATTAGCAAGCCTAAAGAAAATTTCACCCCAGTCTTTTTGAACCTTTCAAATGCATCAAGAAGTTTAGGGTAAAGCCATTGTACCCAATCGAAGCATTTCTGACCACGCCCCAAAGCTGCCTTCATTAACAAGCGCTTCCGAATTCCAACACAACTTCAACTACAAGAAAGAGTCAAATTAGAGTCTTCACCATTGTCATTGGTCAATGTATCACGCAACTTCCACCATCGTAATGCTCTCATAAGGTTGACACTTTTTTGTCCTTGAAAGTGTTGTGAAAAAGCTCCAACGGTGCGTGAACAAAGGCCTCTAAGACCATGCAATGACTCATTCTCAATCATCCAAACAATGACAATTTTACGTGTTGCAATAGTAGAAACTTGTTGCAATGCACGTGAAGTGCCAATGTTTGGATTGAGGTCATGAAGAGGAGGAGATCGTGGGACTGCATTGACATCCATGGCAGTAGAAGAAGAAAAATTCTGATAAATAAAATGAACAAAATCAAATTTTATAAATAAAAATCATATGTGTAAGAAGAATGGTGCAAACAATGAAAAATAGTGAAATTAGGTTACTCCATACTAATTTCTTCACATTTGACACTATACACATACTTACTAATACTACAATATATTTCATGAATACTGAATGCAATAAACATTTTTAACAAAAAAATCCTAAACAAAAAAAAGAAACAACAATGAATCATATAAAAAAAATTTAATGTTGACAACATACCTCTTTGTGAAGACAAATGTCTTCTAAAGTTGGAAGGAGGAAGAGGGAAGAGGGAAGAGGGAGGAGGGAGGAGGGAGGAGGGAGGAGGGAGGAGGGAGGAGGGAGGAGGGAGGAGGAACTAGAAGGATCCAGGCAGAGCAGGGCAGGGCAGAGGCAGGCAACGAGCGGGTTGGAGGGAGGTAGACAGGTAGGTGGAGGGGTTGGAGGGAGGTAGACAGGTAGGTGGAGGGGTTGGAGGGAGGTAGACATGTAGGCGGAGCAGGGCAGGGCGGAGGCAGGCATCGAGCAGGTTGGAGGGAGGTAGAGAAGTAGGCGGAGGGGTTGGAGGCGGCGGAAGGGTTGGAGGGAGGGCGACGGAAGGTTGGAAGAGGGGCGGTAGAAGGTTGGAGGGAGAAAGGGTTGGAGGGAAGAAGGCGGTGAAGGGGTTGGAGGTTGGAGGGAGGCAGGTGGCGAAGTGGTTGGAGGGGGATTTAGGGTTTGAACACTATTAGTCAAGTAGTTGAAGATTAGAGTGGGTGGAGTAGAAAGCTAGGTAACACTATTTGTAACACAACACTATTTATCATCATTAGTGTAGTCTAGTTCCCAACTCAAGAATACAGAATCCATTTTCTCAATAATATTCCTTAACACAATTTGTATAATTCAGTTAACTCTCGATCTTACATTGAAATTCTACAGCAAAGCACAAAACAACTTGAATATATTTAATAATTTGGTTGGACAATTAATATACTAAATTGACCAACACCTAAAACTAGGACTTAGTTAGCATTACTATTACTCCATTATTAGACAAATGGTTCGTACTATTCTACTTCTTTGCAGTAATCTTGTGGACAATTTGTTAATCCAATTTTACTTAATGTTACGTAGAACCAAACTCTTTAAATCACATTGCTATTGATGCAAACTTTTCCTATTAAAAACAAACAATTTGTCACACAGTTTAAGCTACAACTAGGAAGCCCATTCACTTACATTCATACACACAACAACAAAACATCACAAAGCAATTGACAACAAGATTATAAACAATTTGTCTTCCAATCTTCACATTCCTCCAACGCACAACATAGTTCAAGAATCAAAACACCACAATTAATCAAATTCATAACTTCACAACAATATATATAATAAACTTACAAACGTGGAACCATAACAACATTCAAATCCTAATTGGCAATTTATTTATCTTCCTATAACAAAAATCCATACTAGAATTTATAGCATCATATCTTGTAAAATTATGAATAATATTCTTGTAAACTTTTCAGTTAACAATCTATGACAACTAATTCAATACCTTTTTAACACAGTTCTACAACAAATCGTATAACATTGACTATTTATACACATACATATTTGTGGACTCTAATTTATAGCAAAAGTTACTCTTTCAAAAATCATTTAACCAATTGTCTCTCACAATTGTGTTTGATCATTTCGTACACTCTTCAAGTTAGCTCGACTTAAAAGGAATGCATTTCACAATTTGTCTAAACCATAATCAAAGACAATTAATTAAGAATTATATCATATGGTGAACTTCTGGATTTCTCTAGACTCGGCAGAATAAACTCCAAGATTTAGCAAAATTGTTCATGGCTCCACTTCGAATCGTAGCTTCCAGGCACTGACCACTTAGTCAACAATTTGTTAGGATATGTTTATCCAACACCGTCCAATCACTAGAGCAGCATAGAGTTTACAACTTGTCTATAACATCCCATATCATAAACTCACTTTGACAAATCATTACAATTATAGGTACTCACAATATCCAAACAACTTCTTTAATCACTCAAAACTCCATGACAACCAAACAACTTGTTCACTCAATCTTACAGACCAATCAATAAAGAAATTCCAAAGCGCTTAAACAAATAGTTCTCTCTTTATTACAGGTATCAACTTCAAAAACTTCACAATTTGTCTACACCTCCGTTATCTACAGAAGTACAAAGACGAATTATTTCACAAATAAATCACACTCTCACAACTTCACAAATAGAATTACATATACACAATTTGTTAAAGAATCACAAACAATAAGTATCCAATCACTGGGTTTCCAAACTTCAATAATCAAATCTAACAATCACGCCAATCACTAGACCAATTGTTGGAATAACCATGCCAAAAGTAACTCTGACAATTTGTCACCCAAAAACAACCACCAAGCAAATCCAGTCACTAGATTGCAACAACAAGAACAAGGTACAAACAATAATTCAAAAACAACAATTAGATAACCGAGTATATTGGATTGAAGAAATTCATTGTACACAAGACAACTTGTCAACTGAAAAATAAAAATGAGAAGACCAAGGAAGTGGGGGCTAAAGAACTACAAATTGTCTGGCTATATCAAGAAGGAAGATAGCTACTTGTAACCACTTGAAAGCCAACTGTCAATTGGTCTTCCTCTTATTCCTTTGAAATAATTTGACCAATTGTTCATTTGAATGCTCAAAAAGAGAGTTACTTAACTATTTGTTCATTTTAACTACTTGTTCTGCTAATCAAAAGAGATTTAATCTTTCTTCACTAATCAAAGATAAATAGTAGAAAAATACAAAAATTCAAATGACTACAAAGTTAACAATCATTTCAAAATTTCTCCAATGTTGAACCTACATTTAAGCTTTTGATCCTTTCTTTCATCCAAATTCAACACATCCACATCCGTGTACATTGTAATAAGACCTCAGGGGGTGCGCTTAATTCTACTACAACAAACCACGTGCAAACAAGTGGTTTCTAATAAACTATAATTTCAACCTAAAATTTTGACTATTGTTTAATAATAACTACAGGTTTCTATTGCCGAAATTTCCAACTCAAATAAAATATGAAATGATTTCTAGAAGAGGTTGAAAATAAACTAAAATGGTATGTTTTTCAACTCAAATAATTATAGAGAATACATTTAGATGACCATTGAATCAATATTCAACTCAAAATGAGCTTTCAAAAGAAATCTATTTTTATAAAAAAAAATTTTTTTTAGACAATTTTTTCTTATATAATATAGGGGTGTGAAAGTTATTTTTTAGTTCTACAATGTATCTTTTTACTTCAAAAATTTGTAACTAATTATTGTTAACAAATAAAAATATCAATAATTCAAAACATAAATTTTCAAAGTAGAAAAATCTATTTATATTTTTAAAATTTTGTTTTATTTAAAATTCAAAAAGTATATAGGGAGTCAAAAGTTTGGTTTGCACGTAGTTTCTAATGGACATTCTAAGTGACCTCCTATAGTATAAATTTCACTTGGGAACAAAACCCAAGGAATAACCTAGTGGTGGTTCTTGAATTTGGGGAAAGGTCAAATAGTCTATCCTTTGTATCTAAGGTCACTTTTGAATAGGATTATCACTCAACTTTGTAAATAAATGTATAAAATTTGTTATTAGTGTATTTGTATATGGTTTAGTGGTATTCACTGTCCTAATCTATACAAATAACAGTCCCTTACCCATGAAAATATCTATAAACTTATAGTCACCGTCTTGCACTAGAATTTTTAATGTCAAATAGTCCAAAGAATGTCAAATAGTCATGGCTCCTGTTCTATCCACTCAATCACATTCATAGTATATATGCATAATATATTTTTGGTGTACATAAACACCTTTGTAAGTTCGTTGATTACTTCTTTAAGTTCATTCATTGTCAAGTGGTCAAGCGGTCAAATGGTCCAGTCACTCTTTAATTTAGCCTAATTACTACTTATGCAGGGATGCAAATATCAAAGTTTGTAATTGTCAAATTGTCTCAGTATGCAGAGCATGCAAAGGTAAGAATTGAATCCTTTAATTCAAGTCAAATAGTCATGTCAATTCTTCTTTTGAGCTCCTCAGTTCACAGTATGTCAATTGGACCAAGTTCCACACTTACGATAACAATATAACAAGCTCCCTGATTATTCCTAAGTTTGTCAAATAGTCTTTGTCAAGTGAGGTGATCATGCTAGTTGATACATAACTTGATTATATCTATATCCTATGGATGGTCAATTTGTCTAGAGTTCCCATACAAACAATTAAAATTTAACAAAGTCTAATTGTTAATTTGTCAAATAGCCGTATCCATGGTCAAATAGTCATATGTCAATTGGTTTTGCTATGCTAACACTATAGGCAAAACGTATGTGTGATAGTAATCAATTTGGCCAATTTTCCACACAAGGTTAATACAAAATGCACAAAGTTTTCAATGACAAACAATATCTTGTGCCTAATTCTCTACATGTACTTATCATAATATGTTAGAATTGATTTGACCTTTATTTGTATCACAATTATACTCACTGACTAATAGACTCACCAACCACAAATAACAGTTATTCATTAACTTATTATCTTTCACAATTTCGTCCATTTGACAACATACAACTTATAATTCCAATTTAATTTTAATCAACATGACCATTGGACTTCCATCATTCCACACATCACTGTATAACACATTTAACATCCATAATTTTTTATATATAAATAGTGATCACAGACAACTTGACTACAATGACACCCAAACAACAATTACACTCTTATAGTTTAACTTCTTGGCTATTCGACTTCTAAGCTCCTTTGCTTCGCGCACGGGAAAAAAATATCAAGAACTACTACAACTCTTTTTAACACTGTCTACTTGACTTCAAAAACTTACTCAACCTAATAAACATAACATGACTAGTCTAATTGTCCATTACACAAACAAGATCATCGTCAATCACTGACTTACACAACTTCATAATCATACTCCATTTGTCTGATAATAATTTTAGAAAGCTAAATCCGCTCTCTTTAACCAAGGTCTAATTGACTTCACAAATGATAGACCATAAGAGTCATAGCACACTTGGCTAATTGACAGATAACCACAATATAGACATTATCAATCATTGGCTTATCAATCTATTTGACACGCTTAGAGCACCAATCTCTGGTTGCTACTAATGAAAAGTTCTTGTCTAACTGACCTTAATAAGATCATGCAATTAATCATGCTAATCTTTGGTTTAACAATATGTTCACTTAAGTCCAAATAATACCAGAACACATAATTAGAAAACACATTTTGACAATTTGATAGCAACTATCACCAAGACTCCATTAAATTTTATAAGGTATTTAAGTTCAGCATGGAACTTACCGTCTATTGGTCTTTGCACTTCACGCAATTGCAACTCCCCTTATCACCTCATCCTTTGTTGCCACCCAATTGTCCTCGTTTAGCATCCTTGAGCGTAGACCAATTGACAACTGTAGTTCTCACGTAACATTCACAAAGATAGATATAAAATGTTACTCCCTGACAAATGTATAACTCCTCAGATTCTTCACAAAGAAAATAAATTGCTATCAATATAACAGGGTCTAGTTGTCAAGCTCTCTCTTTTCAACTAATTGACCCAAAAATAACTTAAAATAAACTCAACCAATCCCTGGTTTAACATAAAAAAAACAAAGCCACTCAATGGCTATACAAGCATAAGACAAATAGTCAAAATTTCGTATTCAAGATAATTCACAAGTACATTGATGAGCGAGCAATCACTGCAAGCTGAGAGAGAGGTGAAAACCGGGAGTCAATTAGTCTTTGTACACTTTTCTTGGTTGTAACTAACTTAGGCTAATTGCCTTGTCTATTGGTCCTTAACTGACTATAACTAACCCTAACTAGTTGTCTAATTTGTCATTTTGATAACTACTTGTCTATTTGTCACAGTTCACACTTCATTCTGGCTCTTAATTAACTTTAACTTGTCCAATTGTCTTCTTCTTCAAAAAGTATAAAAGAAAACCAAAAATTCTATCTACACCTCCCTGAGAATGTTAGCCATTCATATCATGACTGATGACATAGTAGTATTCAAATTGTATAAAGCTCTTATATGCTACAAAAAATTGTAAGATCAATTAGCACCCGTTAGTACCTCCATCTCGTACTTGTGCTTGTTGGAATTGCATTGTGACTATAACTAGATGAACTAATAGTGATGCCAGATGTGATATGCTTCCAACAACAAATCAAGAATTGGAAGAGAAGATGAAAGAAGAGTAGAAGAAGGTGCTTCAAAATGAAAACAAGGTGCCCAAATTGAATAAATTCTAAAGACAACCCCACTAATGACCAATCCGCTATAGGGCTTTTAGAATTGGTTGTTTTGGCCACAATCTAGATTTGATGGTTGATGCCATTTGATCGACCTTGGAGTTGAGCAATTTAAAACTTTGTATATAGATTAGTTTAATTTAGTTTAGGATACACATAGTGAAGTCTCATCATTGCAATTCATTGTGGTCACTAGTAGAAAATTAGGCCCAATCTGTTGTTTTGGTCGCCTTGATGATCAAAGCGACCAAAACAACAGATTGGGCCTAATTTTCTACTAGTGGGTGAACATTTTGAAGAATAAAAATACACATTTTAACATCATGAGTATTCCACATTTTTCACTTCTTGACATCTTTCACACTGAATGGCAACGCAGTTTGAAATATGGAGTACGTAGAAAATAGGCATTTTATTACTTGGAAAAAAACAATGTCCAAATTGTGAAAATTCAGCCTTGGAGTAGTTCCTATCACAATTGTAAGAAACATATCGTTTCTATTGCTATTTCCTTTTAAACACCAAACTATTTCCACCGTGACCAAAGAGCATGCAGTAATATTTATTTTTCCAAAAATCCTATTGATAACTTTCTAGCTAAATTTGAGCTTTATTTAATTGGATTGGCTTTGGATAGTGTAAATAGACCATAGTGATTGATAGGAATCAATTGTTAATCAATTGATAGATATGGGCGTATTGAAAGATATGAAAAGACTTGAACCAATAGGTGGTAATTGTTCAAACCGTTCTTCTTCCTTTAAGTAGAAAAATTGTGTCAATTGGAATTTAGTCTTTCCATAGGTACTTGGGAGCTCTTGCAATTGCATGAAGCCTACAGTCTATTTTGGCCTATTGTACCTTTGTGTATTCTTTGTTGTGTTAATCAAAACTGTGGATGTTATTTTAAATGTGTGTAATTTTTCAATTGTTTTGCAATTGGTTGAGTCAGTCAGTTATAACAATTGTTATATTGGATGTCCAACAAAATCCGTCAACTTTGACGCGGGTTCCTTCTAGTGTTACTTGGTTACTATTAAAGTTGTTGTGAAAGTTGTATGTGAAAGTTGTAGGTTGTAGGTTACTATTAAAGTTGTTATGTGTGTTATAATTTAATTTCTATCACTAGTAGAAAATTAGGCCCAATCTGTTGTTTTGGTTGCATTGATTATCAACAGAGTTTTGTTGATCAACAAAAATTTGTTGATGATCAACGCGACCAAAACAACAGATTGGGCCTAATTTTCTACTAGTGTATTTGAAGACATGTTAAATTGTTTACCTCCAGCACTAAGGCTGTGGAGTGAATGTGAAATAGATTGAGAGAGGACAATTGTTGTAGTCCAATCGGAAAAGTGTGACGATTGTATTATCATAGGCTCTAATTGGCTAATTAATTAAGATTAATTGAATCGTAAATCAAAAATCCTACTTGGTATGAATTGTGACAACTCAACGATTAACATAATTCCCATTAACAACTCTCCCTGTGTTCAAACCTTAAATTACTACAATTTTTTTTAATCTTGATAAAAACCTATTCAACAGAGCACATGTAGCACTGGTTATCAAGAGTTGTCATAACTAGATGATGAGTGCTACTATTTTGAAAGTCCAAGGAGGTCGGACTTGTACTATCTTATTGGCACCTTTGTGCCTAGGATTTGTGTTGATATCGAGAAACCCAATTTGTTTCAGCCTAAAGTAAAACTCTCTTGGAGCCATGTCGCCTAAGGTCTCAGCAAATGTGTAACAACGGCCATGTTTGATTCACTTCAAACCTTGCTATCATCACATCTTGAAACACACAAGGAAGAACCACCATGTAACAACAGCCATGTCTTCTTCCCTCACTTGGTCAATTTGTTGTCAACTAATCCCATCTTGTCATGACTAGAAATTTTAGTCCTCGAAAAATCCGCAAGTCTAGGAGGATTCAATGCATTTACAATGAAAAATCACAATTTTCTTAATTTTTTTGTGTAGAATTTGACGTGACACTACTTGTGTTACATTTGCACCGCATCAAATTATTGATTTTTTTAATATTTAAAATATATATATTAAAAAATAAATAAAAATTTAGTGGTCTGTATTTGTACTACAGGTTTGCCAAAAATGAACTCTTAACAACCTTTTTTAGGGTTCAGATTTTTTCTAATGGCTAAGCACTCTCTTCCATATTTGAAATTTGTATATAACATTGATCACCCCATATGATACCTAACCCGCACAACACATATAAGAGCAACCCTTAATCCACAATAGTTTCAAACTAGTAACACTGCAACATCACAACAACATGGCACTAGCAACAAATTAAAGTAGTGGAAACACAAATATACCATGGTAGTAATGGCAACATAGCAAAGGCAAACATAGCAATGGCAACATAAGCATACGTACTTGAAGGTTATAGTGTGTTGTGAGATTGTGCACCTCACAAAAATCTTATCCAACATGATTTTTTGATGCCAACTTAGATCCATAAGGCTCGTGAACAACTCTTCAAAGGTTTTTTTGAGAACAAGAGGATGGATGTCCGTCTCGTTGTATTGCCATCTGGAGCAGAAAGATCAACAAAATCGAGCAAAGGAACAAACCATTGGAGATGTCCCATGTGGCTTCCAATGTTGCTTTTGGTTACAAATTGAAAATCAACACAGAAGTTGGCTCTAAAAGCTTCAATGGTGTGCATGTCCAAGAGAAGCCAATCTAGGTCATTGAATGTTGGCAACAATGACGACTCAATTGTTCCATATAGAACCTTACACTACTACAAAATTCAATGACCAAAACAACAAAATTTCAATACAAATCCGTTGATCGCGTCTGTTGTTTCAGGTGCGTTGTTTGGCCAAAAATCAACACAAATCTATTGATTTTTCTGTTGTTTTGGCCAAATCCAAGAGATTTTTTTTTAATTAGATATTTTTTTTTAAATTTTAAATTCAAATTTATTTTAGTTGCCTAGATTTCCAGACAACCAAAATTTTTAAATTGGCTGCCCGCCACGCAGGCGAGTGCCACCCACGGGATTTGAACCTTAGTTGAGGTACAAGGTTCTTAACCATTATACCACCCAAATTCCTTGATGACAACAAATGATCTAGAAATTTATATATTTAGTTCTTTCAATTGTTTTCCATTGGTTTTGTAAAATCAGAAGACTTTGGTGGCCATTTTGGCATAGTAGAACACCTTTTTCCAAAAAACTTGGAACTAAGAAAAGTTATTAATTCAAGATAAATTTCACCTCCAAAAACCCGTTTGTGATCTTGGGTCTCCAATCAAAAGTTATGGACAAAAATCAGAGAGGATGTTTGAAAATGTCGAAAAAAATGTTTCTAGCTACCCCTCTCTGATTTTTGTCCATAACTTTTGATTGGAGACCCAAAATCACAAACGGATTTTTGGAGTTGAAATTTAGCTTGAATTCCCAACTTTTTTTAGTTCCAATTTTTTTGGAAAAAGGTGTTCTACTATGCCAAAATGGCCGCCAAAGTCTTCTGAACTGAAAAAACACTGAATTTTGAATGATTAAGTTAATTCTTAAAATCATTATACTTAGAATGGTGTTTAACTCCTATATGCATAAGGCACCAATCTTTTATTTTGTTTTGATAACAAATGGTGAGCCATGCATTAATTAGGGCACCTAATTTTGGTGCAAGCAATATTTTGAAGTTCAATTAAAAGTTAACAAGTTTTGATTTTTGATAGTTCAAATTTTTTTTCAAACCTTTTTGAAATCTAGTTTTAGCATGAAAATCAGATTTTTCTATTTAAGATTGTGTCCAAAGGTGTTCATTACTAATCTTCATTTTCTAATGATGAGCATTATTAGAAATGAGTGTCAAAATATAGTGGATCTTGGAGAAAAATTGCTTGCTTATATGCCTTTTAATTAACTATAGAGATTTTGCCAACAATCTTGTTGAAAATGTGTAAAAAGAATTTCAAACCGATTACATCTATTAGTTATGGTTGCCCCAAAATGTCTATTTGTGTAAAGATTTCAAAAGATTCCAGAGATTCCAAAGATTCCTAAAAGATTCCAAATTCAACAAAAATTTGTGCTATCCAAGTCAACAAAAAGTAGACGCCATTTTGTTGATTTTTGCAGAAAGTTCAAAAATGGTCATTCCACTGCCCCAAACAACAGGACCCAGTTGAATTTTTGTTGTTTTGATCGTGGTTTTCTAGTAGCGTCAAGGGTAGATGGAACATTAATCAACTTCAAAAAAAAATACCATTCTCAAGCAGGTTATTGTAGGAACATCCATTGTGGTTGGCCTCAACAACATCGTTCTAGACAACGATAATGACACTAAATATAGAATCTGGCTCCATCCAATCCTCAAAAAAGGATTGGTACATAAGTGTTTCCAATAGAAAACATGCCATACAATATTAACAACCAAGAAAAAGCTATAACCACTTGCTAGAAACAAATTGGAACTCATTCATGGTGGAAACAAAGATGCAATGGAGTATTACAATTGCATGGAACTCGGTCTTGGTGAATTTTCAGATCCAAGAGCACTTGATGCATGTAATATGCAGATCTCACCAACACCTCTTCTAGTTTAGACTTGTTGAAAATAGGTTTGTTGCCATCAACTTTGAACCTAAAGTCCACAATTTGAGCTTTGTAAGATCCTTTCAGATTGACACCTCCGTGCTAGTGAGCCTCTTTAGTCCAAGTTTTCCTAAACCCTTAATTTAACCTCACCTATGACGATCTCTCGTATCTGGTGGGAATCCACTCTTTTTGATCATTGTAAGTATTGTGCACTGTCACTATTGCATCCTCCAAACGAGGTCTACAATTCTCCATTCTTCATACCTTCTCGAACCATTCACAATCATGTAGCTACTGAAACCAATAGTTGCTACTGATTACACTATCCATTTTCACACAACACCACTATAATTCACACATTGATCAACAATGTCCATTAACAGTTTTTTGCACCATTTTTTGGAGTTTGACCAATTTTACACTAGGAGGCTAGATTCGTGCCAATTTGAAGTTCCCACCAAATTTCTAAAGCCATCACATCAAAGACCAATCCTTTGGCGGCTCCACTACTAGTCTAGGTGCAAGCTAAAGACTTGTCCTACATTAGTACATTTGTTGCCAAATTCTTTTTTTAATCAAAATGGAGGACATGGTACAATGGATACATTGTTATTATATCATATTCAACACCTTGTTCCGATTGGAAGCACCCCATGTCAAATAGCTAAACTCCATGTTAGCAATGTGTAAGGTGGCATTTATTGGGCTTTTTTGGCCTGATATTACAAGAGGCAAGCTGGGCATCTAGAGACCCCAATTTTGCTTAGATGTGAAATTTTATTTTCTCACTACTAGAGAACCGGTGAAAACCAAGACAAAAGCAACACAAGTCTGTTGGAACCAACATAAAAATGAATTCTTGTAGTAAAATGCATTTTGTTGAATCACATCAATAGGTTTTTTGTTGATTCATTGAAAATCAACAGTCTTCTATTGTTTTGGACACTAGTAATCACAACCTAATCAATATAACAAAAAATTTAGAATTTTTTTAGGAAATTCAAGAATCTTTCAAATTTTAGGGGGAATTTATTGAAATATTTTAAAATATTTTAGAATATTTTTGGAATCTATTTTAAAAATTAGAAAATTTTGGAAATCCTTGGAAATCTTTTGGAATCTTTTAGAATCTTTTTAGAATTATTTGGAATCTTGTAAAATCTTGTGGAATCTTTTGAAAATCTATTAGAATTTGTAGAATCCTTTGAAAATCTTTGAAAATCTTTGGATTCTTTTTCAATCTTCAAAATCATCTAAATTCCTTAATAGCATATAAATGTAGAGCTTGAATTTTAATCAATTTTTTAACAAATATAATTTGATTTCTAATTTGATTGAGATTCCAATAATATTTACTAACTACAATTCAAGCTTAGAATTTGATGAAAATTTTAATCAATTTCATCTCTAAATCCAATTATAAATCCAATAACTTAATGAAAATTCCAACTTTGATTCAACTTTGATCAATTCAAATTTTAATGCAATTTTCATTTAGTATCCTATAGAGTATAATTTGGTTAGAGTTCTAACTTATATGTTGAAGTGTAATATATCAAGTATATGTAGAAGGTTTTGGAGATTCCTTGGTGATTTTATTTTATATATAATTTCATTTTTCTAAAAGCACTTTAAACTACTTTAATTCAAATTCTCATTTGATTTATTTTTTGAATTTTGAAAAAGAAAAGTTCAAACTATGAATTATTCACAATTCAATTAATTGCAAATTTTGATCAAACTATTCAAATTTGGGCTCTTCGAGCCCTAAATTACCAAGGCCATTTTTCTATCAAAACCCACTCAAAAAAACTATTTCTACAATGTTCATTGAAGGCAACAAAAAAAATTCTCTCAAAATTGAACCTCAAGATCTTGTTCTTTAATTGTCTTAGATCATGTGGTGAAAATTTCCTGAAGTTGGATTATACAAATTAAAAGACATTTGTATTCAAAGTTGGAAATAAAAGTTGCAAATGACTTTGATTGCCAATTATTGAATTTTTTTGCATTTTAGGCCTTGGAAAAAAAAATGTGTTTAAGAATTGAGTTCTAAGTCTAGGAAAAAAATTCAAAAAAAACAATTCATTTTCAATTGTTAAAAAATCATTAAAAAGACATAGGTTCATGATTGGACAATATATTAAATTAAACTGTTAATTTGACTCCAAAGAAAGACAATGGTAAATTAGGGGTTCAAATATGAATTTCAAGTTTTGTTTTATGCAAATGTCTAAATTAGAACTATTCGAACTCCTAAATTTGAATTCATAAAAAATTGCACTATTTAATTTTAGATTTCAGCCAAATGACCTCTAAAAAATGCTTGTCAGATTTTCAAAATATTTTAGAATATACTGAAAATTTTACCACTAAAACTAGGCTTCAAGACACACCGTTTCCAACAAGTTTTATAAAAAATGGAGTTATAACAAAGGAAATATGGACCTTCAAACTTGGCTGACTTAGCAAAAGTAAGCATAAAATGAATAAATATGAACCACTTACCTTCATTTATTAAGGAACTCTAACCACAGTGCAATGGTTGGAGCCCATGACTCCCAATCGGTAGGTCAGGAGTTCAAACCTTGCCACGCCTGAGCCGTCCACGTGTAGGCTAATTGGGGAGGTAGCCCTTGCGGCAGCTCATGTCCAGGGGTGGCTCAAGGAGCCACAAAAAAGGGTTTCTTTTGGGTTATTTTTATATATTTTTTAAATTTAATTCTTTACATTATTTCACTATTCTACATTCTAGTTTTCTCTCGGCCATGAAAATTGCTATCAACAATTAATGGGTCAACAATTGCTTACAAATAAGTAACAACATTCAAGTATAAGGAGGTTGCTTTGTATGTAGGCTTACAAATTCTTGCATTTTGTCAAAAGAGATCCATAAGTTCCAAAGCAACAACATTAAATGTTACAATCTCAAATTTGCAAGAGATAACAACATGATACTACGCATCAACAAACATGACAAATCCATGTGCACATAAATAGAGGACAAGACGACCTCAAAGGTTCCAAAAGGACAATAGGAAAGCCATGCAATTGGATATTGTCATATCATGCTTCCTATATTCAATACAACAATAGGACTAATAATTCTCCTTACATCTTTTGCACCATCCAAGCACTATATATACATTCAACGAACCCTCTAAAAGAATTGAATGAAAATCATCCATTTTCTACTTGAACAAGCTTTGTTTTAGCATTCATCATTTATATTCTAGTTCTCCAAGCATTTTTAATTAAGTTAACACATTTCATCAAAAAAAATGCCAAACACTTCATGTCACATAATGTAGTTTTACCTAAATAGATGATCTACTCTAAACTTCTGGAAATGGATATGCTTTGTTGACTTGTGCATGAGATAATACTTTATTTTAGACATAAAATTTGAAGGCAATTACATCAATACCACGTCGTCATTCAAAGTATGTCATATTGTCATTGTCTTTAAATTCACTAGTTTTATTCAACCAAGATCAAGTTCCTTTGCTTGGCATCATCAAAGAAAGAATTAAGAATAACATCAATTCATTTGCCATTAGACCAAAATATTTGACACCAAAATTCAATTACAATTGAGATTTTGAAAACAAACATAAAGCCATCCAACACATATTAAAAACACCTTGAATGATGACCCACATTATCTTATACTTTGGATCACTTACAAATGATCCAAAGTCTTCAAATCGGCAAACAAGTTCACCGAAGATTAGACACATCAATGCCATAGAGTGTGGCATATACATATGGTTACCTAGTTGTTTTTCCATCCTTTAATCCTAGTAGGACGGGCCCATGACTATTGATTTTAAGCTTCACTATCTATCCATCATTCTATTTGCTACCATGTTGCAATAAGATATGAATAAAAAAAATTATAATTATTTTTTAACCCCTAAAGGACCATTGTCCCCTTGGGGGACAAAATGGATTTCAGGCAAGTTCCTATGATCTCAATTTTTAGTGATTTTTTTTTTAACTTTCTCATAAGATAGGAAAACTTATGAGCTTCGTGAGAATATAAATTTTATTTCAATTGGTGCGCGGGAGCAAAAGTTAAGGCATCTTAAACATAATTTTCACGTCACTGGGCAGAAAAATAAATCTACAAAAATTTGAAATTAATTTTTTAATTTTTGTCTTTTTAAAGATAATATTTTTGTCTACATGTGAAGCTTTGATTCATTCCATTTGGATTAGTAATGTAAAAGTTATGAACAATCTTGTTTTTCGGGCAATTTGAGCATCTTCTTGAAAAAATAACTTATAGGATTCAATTCTGAATGCAATTTTCACAATTTTTCAACAAAAAATATTTGACAAGGTTAAGTTTTCTATTTAGAACAATCTCACCATTGAGATTATTGTGTTTCAATCCCATTTTAGAGCTATTAATGATTTAGTTTTTCTTTCAATCTTGGACCTACTTCTATTGAACAATTTTTTAAAGAATGAAAATCAATCGTGTTTTTTTTTTTTTTTAAATTCTAGACTTTCAACTCAATTCTTCAACACAAATTTTTTTAAATTCAAGGTCCATGGTATAAATTTTTTCCACAAATGGCATTCAAAGTCATCTGAAATTGCGGGCTAATGTTCAAAAAAACTTTTTTTTCCAACTTTGAATGCTAATATCTTCTAATCTGTACGGTCAAACTCCATGAAATTTTTACCACATGATACTAGACTAGTAAAGTATAAGATCCTGCGGTTAGATTCTACAACAAGTATTTTTTTTGTTTTTTTGGATGAATGCAGCAAAAATGGCAGTTTTGAGTAGTTTTTGACAGAAGAACGGCCGTGGTCCTTTAGGGGTTAAAGATGAATGACGACCACTTGGAATTTTAGTATGAGTGGGTGATGACATGCTTATTCTTGTGTCACAATGCACAACTTTGTAATTTCTTAAAACTTTTAGAAATTCATAGAAGAAATTGGTACTAGAAATTATCAAAAAATAGAGGTACTTGAAGTAGAATGATGTCTTCTACCAATAACCAAAAAAGAGGTTAATAATAATATGTATGTAATCTAATTTAATATTAGTTTATGTAAGAAAATAGTGTGAAAGTGCACTCACAAATTCTAATACAAAAAGAGAACACAAGGTTGTGCATGAAATTTGGAGTTATAAATTTTTTTGATGTCCATAATATATGGGAAGAAATAAGATGTTCAAATTTTTATGAGTATTTTACAGTGTGTAAGGTGTTATATTTGGTATCATCAAATTGTTTTTTCCTATTTCAAAAAAAAAATTTTACACATGTTCAAACCAATGTAACAAAAAAGAAAGTACATCAACTACACAAAAACAAAAACAAAACATAAATAGAATACTTACCTCCCACATACAAAACTTAAAAACCCGCTAAGAAATGTCTCATTCCAAAGGCAACCAAATTATTTCCTGTAATCTCCTCCTTGACGCATGAAATCTACATAATTGGTGATTACAATTTTTTCATTCATTGATCACATATTTCATCCAGATGTCTCAATTTCTAAATCTCTCCTTCACCGGGATTTCCAAACCGAGACCGACAGGAAAGCCTTCGCCATTGCTTATGTTGCAGGAATGGTGGTGCTACCACTGCCGCTGCAATTGAAGAAGAGAGCCTGATTGCTCTTGTTGTCCTCCTCCTCCTGTTGTAGCTGCTGCTGCTATTGCCATCTGGTGGGGCTCATTCTCTGTGTCATTCCGTTTTTCTCTCTTGTTGTGCGTCTTGCTTTTATTGCTCCTGTGGGTTTCTCTGTGTTTTAGGGTTGATTTTTCATTCGGTTGTCGATTTGGGGAGGCTCTGGCGTTTCGAGAGTGAATTGGCCATCATTGGGGTCAATTTTTGTGTGTTCTTCATTTTTCTATATCTGTAAGGTTCGTGGTGCCTGTGTTGGAGTCAATTGTGGTCGTCTCGTATATTGCCATTTTAGGGTTCCTGTTGGATATTGCTGTGTCAAGGATGCTTTGTCAATTGGTGGTGTGCTGGGGTTTCGGATGCTCTGAGACGGCATTATTCAACTTGAAAATTTTGGATGATAAAGGATTCCCATAGTTAAAGAGATGATAATGATGTAAAATTAACGATCTAGGATTAGCAGAAAGATTTCAGATGAAGAACGCGTAATGCCCGGGCAAAAACACGGGCAAGGAAACCCTAATTCTGGCGCACAATCTAGCCAGAGGATGAAGGGGACATTTCCTACCAGTGGTTTACGGGTTTGTCACCAACAAATTGAAGGAATCTGTAAGCCTCATGTGCGCAGTTCGGCTGGACTAGGGTTTGCGTCTCAGAGAGAATTTTAAGGGGCTTATTGAAGAATTTTTCATTGGTTGAGGGTGTGCGTTCGTTTAGGTGTGATTGTTCGATTGGTGGAAGTGATTTGGATTGTTTGGGCAACCGTCTCTGGGATTGTGATTGGCGATATTCTCTTGAATACTTGTCTAGGTATTCTGAGATCGTGATGAAGATTTTAGTATATTGGATCCCTGTTGCACTATGACCAAATGAATTTTTCTTAGAAGATCTATTGATATATCATCGATTTGTGAGATATGAAGAGCTGACTTGATATCATCGTCCTTCAGGGGAGCTGAAGTGCAAAAGCCTACATACAGATATTGCTTTGAAAAATGGCGGAGTTGCTGAATCCAGGCATTCTTCTTGACATTGTTGACGACGAGTGGCTGACGGATAAGTTACTCGACGACGGTACGTATCCTCATCTGTGAGTATCAAGGTTGAACAAATAATGACGGAATTAAAGATCTGTATGTGACGCTGTATTAAATCTGGTGGCCTAGTTTATTCAGCTAATCTCACTCTTTGCTGCAATTTCAACAGATGTCCCATTTCCTGCAGGAGTCACGCCTCCAGCTGATGAGATCGATGAAGCAAGTACGTATTTTTCTTTCGACTCTTCCTTACCTCTCCTCTTTCCCTTGCACAAAATTACTGAGTCATCCTTTTGTAGTCCTCAACTCTATGGATGCACTATCCCATGTGGTCAGCTGCTCTGTTGAAGTGGCGAGTGTCTTCAAATATGTTTTTTTCTTCTCGTGGAGTGATTAGGGTAAGGGAACTACACCTAAAATTGCATGCTTCCTAAAATCGCACACTAAAATCGCACACTAGAGATTCTTGCCTAAAATGTACTCCCTCTATTCATCTAAAATGTACTCCCTCTATTCATGAGATTCTATGATCACTTTTAGGAACACCTATTTTCAGCACTTTAAAAATTCATAGTTTATTCATATGGTGTCCAAAAAATGCATTCTAAGAGAATCTAGAATCCCTTTTTCAATACCAACATGACCCACAGAAAATTTCCAATATAATAGGAACCATGCTGAATTGCTTATTTGTGCGATTTAAGGTGTAGCTACTGTGCCTTTTGTTTGCAAGATTCTTACACCGCAAATGCGGAGCAGAAAACTGAATTTGCCCCATGAGCAAGTGGTTCCGCCTGTACAGTACAGTAGTACTGTTGTACTGGTCGTTCTGTACAATATTCTGCCGTCGTAGATGTTTCTGTGGTTAAACAAAAGCTTGAATTATTGTGTGAATTACACCACATGTCGAGATTGCTGTCTCCAAGATATAACTAGAATTGCCATTTTGTAGAGCACTTCTGTGAAGAGTTTAACATTACTATCTTTGTCATGTGACAGATCAAGAACAGTTACTAGCAAATCAAGACAAGTGGACAGACTTGGGGTTGCGTACTATTCAGTAGCATAAGTGCGCAGCTTCAACGCTTCCCTATAGATTCAACCTTCTGTGTCCACAGTACATTCTCGTGACTGTTGCTGTTGCTACTTCTACTTGAGCTTCGTCCCGTCCCTTGGTTATATTCAAATGGATACTGCCAGAGTTGTAGATTGATTTCTCAATCTAAAGATGTTACCTGCTTCTTTAGGTGTAAAAGGATTCTGATTCTCATTGGCGTACTTGATGTGCTGATGTATGCTTCTTGGTGTACTAGATTTGAGGATTCGTTTCTGTCGAGATCTTTAGACATGGGCATTACGCAAGTCCTGCTGTAAGTGTTTCGATCTAATGGTTGCTCTGCAATTCTGAGGAAACCCTTGCTAATAGTGTTCATTTGCACTTGCTGGGAAAACGACCTAAGTTCCCTTATATCCAGGTGGACTCCTTTATTGGTCAGAAGAAGCTCTCGATGTCATTTTGGTCTCCATTGAGTGAGATTTTGAAGTCTGTACTGAGCTTGTCATTTGCAGAGCATATCTACATGCAAGGTCACCGTCGATTGGCAGCTAAATACGTCATTGTCTCCGTCGAACGGTGGAGGTGCAGATGGCTGCATGCAATTTCTGCCGCACGGTCTTCATGCAAGCTGTGCAAGGCTGGCCTTCTCGCAAGGTTGCGTCGAGCAGCTGATTAAGAATCCCGTGGCCGAAATTTTAGTGAATGTCACGTTGAGTCGGGTTGCCGGGATTCCACAGATATTATTGTTGTGGTTGTAGTTTGACAAGAACCGACATATGCTTAACCTGTAAAGAGTCTCTTATTCGACTGGACTTGCAAGTGTCATGTCCCTGCCATTATCTAATTTCAGAGTTGTTTCGTTCTACGTTTCTACGTTTCTACCTGCCCATGTCAAGGTATACATGTGAGGACCCTGATGCCAGCAGTGTTGGTGATGTTTAGTCCACTGAATGTAGGGTAAAATTGGTAGAAATGAAAAGATATTCACATTATCTACATGTTGCCCAAGCCAAAGGTTAAATTGAAAGGGTTTGTGGAAAGAGGAGGAGGACAACAAGGTATGATTGCAAGCAATCTAAGTTTTTTTGAATTGTCATGTTCCTAAATTGAGGTTTCAAGCACAAGGACAAGTCATTAGTTTCTTATCACCCACTTTCAATATTTGTCTCAATGTTTGGTACTCAAAATAGGAGTGTGAATGGTGGAAGAAGGCATGATGAACAATTAGTTAAAGAAGTCATTGGAAGAAATTGTCAAGTAGGTGTCATATGTGAGTCTACCATTTGGGGTTGTTCATTATATCTTTTCAACATATGTGTGTGCTTCATTAATGGAAGTCTGTAGCTACTATCAATTATTGGTGTCATACTAAGATGCACTTCATACGTGAATATTTCTCCATTTGGGGGTTGATAATTTTTCTTTTTTCTACTTCCAATATGCCTTCTTTTGTAATTGTTGAAAAACATATGCTATTTATTTATTAAAATTCCCATACAATATTTAAGTTCTAACCTTTGCTTTAATTGCATGAAATTATGATTACACTTCAATTTATCTACTCTTTTCATCAGTTATTGACAACTTTTGCCACGTGCCTTTAATTATCTACTCTTTTCATTATTTATTGATAGTTCTTGCCACGTGCCTTCAATTTATCTACTCTTTTCATCAATTCTTACCGCATGCCCCTATAGCTACTTGATGGGATGAAATGATGAGAAATATTCTACATCATTCCATTTATGCAAAGGGCAGCAGTGTTGTCTACTACTGAATTTTATGAGTCCTTTGGGTTCCAGTTTTAACCCCTAAAGTCCCAATGCCATTTTTCTGTCAAAAAACACTCAAAACTGCCATTTCTACTGCGTTCGTCCAAAAAATTAAAAATATACTTTTTTGGAAACTGAACTGTAGGATCTTGAACTTTACTTGTTTGAGATTATATGGTAAAAATTTCATGAAGTTTGACCGTACAGATTGAGAGATATGAGCATTCAAAGTTGAAAAAACAAGTTTTTTTGAACACTAGACTGCAATTTTAGATGACTTTGATTGCTATTTGTGGAAAAAATGTGCACTATGGAATTTGAATTAAAAATTTATCGTGTTGAATAATTGAGTTGGAAGTTTAGGGAAAAAAATTCAAAAAATAAAAACTTGATTTTCATACTTCAAAAAATTGTCAAGTAGAAGTAGGTCCAAGATTGAAAGATAAACTAAATTGTTAATAGCTCTTAGATGGGATTGAAATACAATAATCCCAACGGTGAGATTGTTCTAGCAAGCAAAATTAACCTTTTCAAAAGAAAATTTTTGAAAATTTTTGAAAATTGCATTCTGAAATGAATCCTATAAGTTATTTTTTCAAAAAGATGCTTAGATTGCCCGAAAAATAAGATTGTTCATAACTTTCACATCACTAATCAAAATGGAATGAATCAAAGCTTTAGATGTAGACAAAAACATAATCTTTGAGAAAAAAAAAAAATTATTTATTTTGAATTTTTGCAATATTTTTTGTGCTACCCGCCGAGTTAAGTTTTAGGCTTTTTGTGGTATAACTTTTGCTTCTAGGCACCGATTGAAATAAAAATTATACTCCTACAAAGCTTATCAGATTTCCTATCTTCAAAAAAAGTTTCAAAAAATTAGGGTAAAATTTCAGCCCATAGGAACCTGCCCGAATTCCAAATTGTCCCCCGAGGGGACAATGGGACTTTAGGGGTTAACTTACATCTTTTGATTTTGGCTTCCCCAAAGCGTCCTTGTCCGCCATTATTGTTGATGCCAATGCTGCCTTCAATTTTGTTCCTTGCATTGCAATATGCCAGTCTTCCACTTTCCTGACAGACCTCCTAACATTGTTAGCCAGGGTACTCTCCACCTCCGAAGTGGACGTGTAATTCCTCTGAAGATACCTCAAGGGGAATTAAGTTATAATTTGAACCAAATTATTGGATGGTTTAGTTGGCTAGCCCATCTCCTCCCCCATGAATAACATTGCAACAATGCTGGGGGCTCCCCTTTCTATAGAAGCAAAAGGGACCCCTCCTCCAGGCTTGTTTAGCAATGTTAGAGCATCTCCTGCAGGTCTCTTGCTTTCCCTACTCTGCCATTCAAGATCTGTCCAATGAAGAAGAAAGGGCCACTTGTATCTCCACCAATGCAACTCCATAAATCATGCGTCCAACCATTCACAAGTCACACTACTCCCCAAAATATGCTCCAACCAATCACAAGTCACACATTTTGCATTTATTATGACAACTTGCTAATCCCAAGATAATTTATAGCAGAATAACCCCTGTAGAAATGGGGTTTTGAGAGGGCTTGGAGAAGGCCCCACTTCACAAACGCTAGAATTGATTGCTTTTCATCCAAATTCTAAAGGAAAGGGGATATTTGGAGGGCTGCAGGAGATGCTCCTTATGGGCTCCTGAAGTCCTTCCTGAGGACATGAGTAATAAGTGAAGTCATTATAACTTCTCCTGAATCCCTGACCTGATCCTGTAAAAATTTACTGCAGTCACTCAGTACGGCACACTCCGTCCGTCAGTACTGACGGATCTGGGCCGGCCGGTCAGGTCTACTCTACCCTACCCATCCGTCTGTCGTACCTTTACGGCATTGATTCCTCCTTTTTCAGTTTCCCCTCACCACAATCAATCATTTTTGGAGATTTGGCTTTTCACTGAAGAGCCACTTTACGGTTGGTTTCACAGTTGGACTCTTGCATTTCATTTGCCTTGAAGAAGTTCTGAAGTACTAGAAAAAGGTAGGAAGGTGAAAAAGAATGGGCGAAAAAGATTATATCGCAATCTGGATTTTCGAATGAAAATTCAGATTGAAGTACGGCACAAGAGAAAAGAGAAAAAAGAAAGGAGGTCGTGGGACACGAGACTATAATGTGAGGGAGCATGATGTCAAAGATTGAGGAGGTCAAGGTGTGAGGTAGACCCGTTCCAAAAGAAAAGGGGACGGGGGGACCCGTTCTATTCGAATGACGAATAGCTTTGTATGAGCATGCAATGGTCCTTTCGATGCTTGGAGAAGGTACAACATTCATTGCCTATCTTAGGAGGGAGACTTTCGGTTAAATAAGAGGACTGGGGTGGGTAAAGGACAAAGCCATAGAAGACAAATCTAATCATTGTAAAGGGCCCGACCTTTTGTTCATTGTAGGGATGTGAAACTAGGGCCCTTTTGTCATTGGTAAAACAATGTTATGGTACACACACACTACAATGTTTTTTAGGATGAACAAAGTGTTACAATGGTCATTAGTCATACAATTATCTACTAACCAAATGATCCCTTGTTTCGTACATAAAGGTTGAATAATGTTCATTGAATACTTTTTGTCTTCCAAGTCCTTACAAAGATAATTTGAATAGAAAGATATTTTCGCCTATGGATGCAAGATGGTCTCACACAGAGGGGAGGGAGGTTGTTTTGGGGAGATCAACAGGGAGGACAATTTTATAGATGAACAAGATGGTGCATGTTATACTTAGTTGAGGGAAGAAGTCAAGTTCTCACTTTGCCAAATAAGTTTTCAAAATAAGTTAACCCTTAAAGGACAAACTTACTCAGGGGTCATAATTTTAGAGTCAAACCTCAATTTTTACATAGTTCTTGATTTTAAATGTTTTAAGCCTCAACAAAAAAAATGTAGCTCCAATTATCTATTTTTATTTTGAAAATTATGAAGATTGTAATTTTTGTAACACTTTGAAAGTAGCATCTTCAAACCTTAAAAATACACCACTATTGAACTTTTACTATCAAATTTCTTTTGGTGTGAACTCAAGGAATGCATTAGTTACACCATGATGTTTGTCACTATGATCTCCATTTTTTATTGAAAAAATCTTACTATTTTAAGCATTTTTATAATTACTATGATTTTTACAATGGAATCACTTCAAAAAATCATATGAACTTCATTTTAATGTTATTATACTCTTCAATATTGCACCTATGATACTCTTCAATATTGTACCTAGTGGCATAAATTGGCATCAAACATTTCTAAAAATTCATGACATAATATTTGAGAAATTATTCTTTTATAGAAAATAATTGTATGGGATGAAAATGAATCTTTCTATTTTGAACCCCTAACATTTTTTGACTACATTTAAAAAACAAACTCAAAATGGGTTGTTTTGATGGCAAAGACTCCCGCAAAATGACGAATGAAATCTTGTTGCATCTTATTATAAGATCAATTTATAGCCTAAGACACCAAATTTGAACTCAAGAGTAATTAAGCATAAGGTATACAACCTATTTTCAATTAGGTTCCCATTTGCGCAAGATAGGGTAACATGTTTTCATGAATGAGGGGAATATGATCTGGACTTTCAATCATTCAAGGTAACCAAAATTAGATGATGTATTAGCAATCAATGCAACAATTTTTCCATAGACATATTGAAACTGTAGTTGCCTTTATAAAAAATTTGTTTGATCAAGATATGATAATGAATGAATTTGCATCAATGGTAATGGCGACAAAGACTCTTCTTATTATAAAGATATAAAACCATGACGTATTGATTTCTAGTTTCTTGTGTTCTTTGTTTTGTACACCACCATGGTCAGTTTTTAGTTTTGTACTTCTTAGAAACAAGTCAAACTACAAAGTACACTTCCTCTACTCCTACTAACTCCAAGCCGGATGAAAAATTTGCAAAAAAATAGTGCAATCTTCATTATTTCTATTCCCCGATTGGAAAACATTATCCCCTACACCATCACTAAATTGGAAATACGCTACAATGCTTAACATTGTCAGAAATAGGTTGTATACCTTATTGGGTGAGAGGAGGGTGGTTTTAGGTTTGCTATGCTTGACTCATCGTGGATCATTGACATTAAATAAATTTACTACATGCCATCTCTTCTAAATACGCACATTCCCCTCATGTGTGAAGATGTTCCCGTGCTCCATGAATTTTTTTATAAAATTTGGCATTAAATTCAAAGAAATTAAAATATTTGGCAACTATCTCACATGACTTTAAAATCCACTTATTTTGTGTATAGAGGGATGAGATGTGCAAATTATAATTAGTAGAATCTCAACCTCTTACAATTAAATCAAAAGCAAAAATTGTATTAACCCCTAAAGGACCAGGGCCATTCTTTTTGTCAAAAACTACTCAAAACTGCCATTTCTTTTGCATTCATCCAAAAAAACAAAAAAAAATATTTTTATAAAATCTAACCATAGGATCTTGTACTTTACTAGTCAAGGATTATGTGGTAAAATTTTCATGGAGTTTGACCGTACAGATTGGAAGATATTAGCATTCAAAGTTGAAAAAAGAAAGTTTTTTTGAACACTGGCCTGCAATTTCAGATGACTTTGATTGCCATTTGTGATTTTTTTTTGCACCATGGACCTTGAATTTAAGTATTTTTGTGTTGAAGAATTGAGTTGAAAGTCCTAGAAAAAAAATTCAAAAAAACCACGCTTGATTTTCATTCTTTAAAAAATTGTTAAATAGAAGTAGGTCCAAGATTGAAAGAAAAACTAAATCGATAATAGCTCTAAGATGGGATTGAAACATGATAATCTCAACAGTGGGATTGTTCTAGCTAGAAAACTTAACCTTGTCAAAAAAAAAATTTGAATTTTTTTGAAAATTGCATTTAAAATTGAATCCTATAAGTTATTTTTTCAAGAAGATGCTCAAATTGCCCGAAAAACAAGATTGTTCATAACTTTCACATTACTAATCCAAATGGAATGAATCAAAGCTTCACATGTAGAAAAAAATATTATCTTTGAGAAGAAAAAAATTAAAAAAATAATTTCAAATATTTGTAGATTTCTTTTTCTGCCCGGTGACTTGAAAATTATGTTTAAGATGCCATAACTTTTGCTCCTGGGCACCAATTGAAATAGAATTTATATTCCCACGAAGCTAATAAGATTTCCTATCTTATAATAAAGTTTCAAAAAGTTTCAATAAAAATTGAGATTTTAGGAACCTGCCTGAAATTCATTTTGTCCCCCGAGGGGACAATGGTCCTTTAGGGGTTAAAAGTAGGATTTCAAACCTCATTTAGGCACAATAGAATAAATTTTTTCAAACAACTTTTCACAAAGTTAATGTAAAAAATCAAGCTAAATTTCATTTCCAAAAATGTATTTGAGATTTTGAGTCTCCAATCAAAAGTTATGGACAAAGTTCAAAAAAGGATTGGAAGGGACATTTTCTTTGACATTTTCAAACATTTCCTCTAACATTACATGTGATTTGGCTCTCAGGGAGGGCTGCAAGTTCCCAACTCGAAACCCCCCCGAGAACCGCCGATATCTGCTGTTCCCGGCCTGTGCTGATCTGGCCGAGAGACAGCCAGGTCAGATTTTTCGAAAAAAATAAAAAAATAAAAAAAATTTAACTTTGTTTCTCAGTTTAAGGACTTAGATTTTTTTTTTTTTTTTTTTTTTTCAAAAAACAAAAAATCTGACAGCGGCGTTCTTTTACTGCTAGGGGAACAGCGCCGGGAACGGACCTGAAACGGCCCTTAAAATCCTGAAATCTCTTCTAATGATTTTGTTCATAACTTTTGATTGGAAGCTTGAAAACTCAAACATGTTTTTGCAAATGAAATTTAGCTTGATTTACCACATTAACTTTGTTAAAAGTCTTCTTAAAAAAATTATTTTATTGTGCCTAAATGAGGTCTAAAATTATACTTTGAACACAATTCTTGTGATTGACTTAACTATGAGTGGTTGAGCTCCTACAAATTTTAATTTACATATCCCACATGGGTTGTTTTATTCTATACCACTCCTCTTGTATAAATAGTTTTCTTCATCTTGGTATGCACTAAAGAAGTGGCTTTTGAAGCATGTGAGATAGCTGCAAATAATTTTGATTTCTTTGCATGTAACGTTGAATTTTCAAAATTATATTTCATAGAGCAATTGTCTCCTTGACCCCGCCTCCTTGTACTTTGTCCAAAATTTATGGTTTGCCTCAAAATGTCAAGCAAACTATTTTCAATTTATATTGAAAATCTGCCATTGGCCCTGTTCCCGCTCTTCCAAGCATTGTGATGAAAAATCCACTCTAGTATAAGGTAACTCAATCTAGTTTGGAGCAGCCTAATGCAACCCAAAAATTCTTCAGATGTACATGTGTATTGTGAAATGTACTTCACAAGAAGTTTTTAACCTACATGAGGATGCTCCAAACTTGGACTTTGATAGGTTGAGTTACCTTGATGCCCCATGTCCATCAAAAATGACATTTTCTTACATAACTCCTTATAAGGCCTTTTTTGGTTGAAAAATGGTCAAAATTATCATTTCTAGTGGAAAGACCTAATCTATATTTTTTTCCATATCTAATCAGAGGATCTTGCAATAAATTAGTATAAAAATGTGAAGAATTTTTTTTAGAAACTTTGATCTCACAAATTGCAAGATATTTGCATTCAAAGTGAAGAAAACATGTTTTTGGGTACACTAGCAAATTACTTCTTAAAACTTTGAAACCCCTTAACTTTAGAAATTATTTGTTTTATAATTTAGATTTAAAATAATTTGATACGAAGAATTGAGTTGAAAATCTAAGAATTAAAAAAATAATAATATAACTTTTGTTCTTTAAAAAATTGTTAAATAGTAGTAGGTATGAGATTGAGGTAAGAACTAAATCATTAGTAATTCTAGGATGGAATTGAAACACACTAATCCCAATTTTGAAATTATTCTAGCAATCAAATTTAATATTGTGAAACTTTTTATTTTGAATAAATGTGAAAATTGAACTAAAATACAAATCCAATACATTAGTTTTAAAAAAGATGCTCTAATTGCTTGTAAAACAAGATGCTTCACAACTTTTTAATTACTAATCCAAATAGAATTGAATCAAGAATTGAATGAACTAAAATTTTCCTTGTAGACAAATATATAATCTATAAAAAATAATTTTTCATATTTTCTATCTTGAAAAAGGAGGTTTGGAGGTGCCCATCTTTGTGCTAGCTAGAAGGGATTGATTCTCCCATTGCTCCAACTAAGGATAAATGTAAAAAATTGCTTCCTATTTTGTGCCACATTTTTTGTATTTCTTCACTTATTCTATCAAATTTGGAGCCTTTGATTGCAAATATGAATTCCAAAGTTCCAAATTTTATCACGGGTGGAAAATAAAAAATTCTATTGTTTTTCCAAAAGTAAAACATGGGTCAATGAGGGGATCAATTCATCTTAGCCAATGCTTAGGGGCTAAGGGGATTGACCCACCCTTAATTGCAATCAAAGGCCCTATATTCGATATGAGAAGTGAAGAAATACAAAAAAATAAGCCTTTGGATAGGCCATCAAGCTTTGACAAGCCAACCTATTGTTAATAGGGTAGGGAGTTTAGCAATTGTACCAAATTTTTGTTGTCAACTTGTGTGAATTTCTTGAAATGAAGTCACATAATTTTTATACTATATAAGACACCTAGGTGCTAGTTTAGAGGAGCATGGGACACTTTTAGGTTTTTTCATAGTTTTGGGATTGTTTTAACTTCCAACCCTAGGTATAAATAAAAATTGGCATTGACAAGTCTAATTCCCTATATTAATATACTTGTTTAGGATTTATTGAAACTTTTAGGAATGTCTTGGACGCTTTTGCGGAATCAAGAGGTAAATGTTGTGGAAGATTTAGTATGTTGTGACTAATGTGACTAATCCCTTCTAATGGCATTAGTCACAATTTACTAAATCTTCTACAATTCTCTAGTATGGGGGTTAAATTTTCTTAGAATTTGTAAATATTATCTATACTCCATAAGATACCAAGGTGCAAGTTTATATGAGCATTGGGCACTATTAGATTTTTCTACAATTTTTGGATTATTTTGACTACCAACACAAAACCAATTCCAACAACGTGGTTCTTGAGTTCCATGAGTTCCAAGATACTTTTGTGAAATACACAAAAAAAGAACCACACAATTGAATCTCCTCAATCTTGGGCATATGTAGTTCTTGCCTTTCTTTGTACGCATTGTACTTGTTGCAGTTAGCGAGACATTAGAGAAAATTC
This sequence comes from Rhytidiadelphus loreus, assembly GCA_947034895.1. NCBI lineage: Eukaryota > Viridiplantae > Streptophyta > Bryopsida > Hypnales > Hylocomiaceae > Rhytidiadelphus > Rhytidiadelphus loreus. The sequence continues at coordinate 44,448,753 of OX344761.1, read as the reverse complement.
GAAGGCAGTGGGGTGACCATGGAGAGAAATTATGGCTTCCATGTTGGCGTTGTCATCACCTTGTTGGTCCTAGACTAGTCAAAATACATAATACAATGAACAAAAGGGTTTCCTATACAAACCAAGATTCTACCTCAAGCAAGAAGACGAATCTACAAGCTCCATACCTCTACATGCACAACTACAATGTTTTTTGTGATTGAATTCCTCCAAAACATTATAATGGTCTCCTAAATCCATTGGCAAGGTCATCTTAGAGCATTGCCACTAAAAGCACTCCAATTGACCATGGCATCAAGAAGTGGCAAGGTACTTGTTGCCTCGTGAAATGTGGCAATGCACTCAAGAGTCAACACCCGATACTCAATACCCCCCCCCCCCTTAAAATCCTTGCTAAAGTTCTTTCTTTTCTCCTCTCACCTTTCACTAGCCTCCACGTCTTCCACTAAGGCCATAGACCAAGTTGACCAAGTTGGTGTGAGTGTAAAACTACTCGCTACAAGACCCTCCATTGCTAAGCAAATGTGGGAGTGATGGGAGGAACGCCACAACTTGTACCATGACGGGGTGCTAGTGCAAAGCCATTTTTATCAAGACATGCACATCAAGCCTAGAGTGGCGTTGTCGAGGCCTAGTAGCGAGGCTGTTGATGATGCTCTAGCCCTCCCCAAAAAACATTGTTGGAGTTCCTCCTCTTTCTCTTGTTGCGATGAGTGCATTCTCTACCATGTGTGGAGGAATAGGGCTCGCCTTTGCAATCACTAAATCATATCACCAAGTCTAATTTTCAAACCAGATTTGTCACCATTCCATTGGATACTCACAACAATGTTGTGACTCATAACGTAAACCCTCTTTCTACACCCTTAGATTTGCGTAAAGTACAGATATGGATGTTTGTGATGAACTATCACACTTCGCATTACATCCCACACTGCTCTTGTGCCATGCAATGTTGAGCTGCTTGGACTTGGACCAGTCCCGAGGGGGGGGCTGACCAAGAAGTATTTTTCCCTGTTCACGTGCTGGAGTGCTGGCATATGGCCACCAGATGTGTGTATGGTGGTGTTCACGTGCACTTCCGAAAGCCCATGTGCTTCTTTGTTTTCTCTACTTCAGTTTCTGATTTTTATGATTTCGGCAACAAAGTGGAAGAAACCCAGGACGGCCCGTGTGCATTTCAATGAGTGCCCCAAGAAACAACAATAGAAAACAACAACAACCACAACCACAACCAGAAGACAACAACGAAAGCTAGCATGTGCCAAAAACTTTTTACAGTTCTTCCATCATCCCAATGCCCCTGGGCCATCTGGACGATGACTGAAGAGTCTTCAGATTTTCCATCTCTCACCACTTTCCGACCCATCCCAGATTCCCAGAGATAGAAATATCCAGGCGCTGTTCGTGAGTGAGCCTGACCAACCCACTGCCTGTCTTGGAAGAGGGGTTCAGTTCAAATTTTTAAATATTTCCACGACTTCTGAGACAACAAATCCAGAACCAAACTGAAGAACAGGAGCAGGAGCAGGAGCGAAGGGGAGGAATCAGCAGGGATGGAGGGACTCGGACTCTCGGAGCGGCTCAGGACTTGATGCGACTAAATCCCCGCTTTGCCAGATGCAGTCAGCGCTCCGGTAAGGTTGAAATCTCAGACGGAGTAAGGTAGTATGACTGTTGTCCAAGCGACCATTTAAGTATTTGTTGTCCACCTTTTTCATAGGTTTTCATGTAAAGAAATATTTTGAGATCATTTTTCAGAGAAAGGAAAATAGATTGGGAACCTAATACAAGTGGTTTTGTATATTTTCAAGCACTTTTGAATTACTTACAAATTTTCAAAGATTTTTGGAGCACAGGCACCTATTTGCAACCGTAGGTCTCTCCAAATGTTGTCCACTTGCAACTTGTAAAGAGATGTGTGGAAATCAAAAACAATGATTGACTCTTGCAATAGAAAAACAAATTTTCCTCGATGCATTCAATTGCTAAAGTGGTCCACTTAAGGATCATCCCATCTCCATTCTCTACCTAAAAATAGGGGTGGTTTGAAGTAGATGGGATGCTTTTAGAGCATACTACCTTACTCCCTTTGTCTCAAAATAATACTGGTGTTTCCTTTGTAATACAAGGGAAACACCAATATTATTTTGAGACAAAGGGAGTATGTGTTAATAGAGATTTGTGCTCCTATAAAATATGCACCAATGAATAAACATATAAGGTATTTATCTATGTTTCTAGTAAATTTTTATTAAAAATCTACAAAAAGTCATTGCTTAAATATCTTATCTCTAAGAGTATACTTAAAAATACACTTAAAACACTCTTTTTTCTTATAGTGATAAGACTTTAAAAGTAAATATATAATGTTTATCAAAATAAAAGATGAAAGTGCAAAAATATAAGCCATCATTGATCTAAGTTGGTTGAAAAAAAGAACCTATAGTAGTTTTGATGAGATTCTTCTACATGCCAAGATTGTACTTGCTTTTGAAGTAACTTTATCACTTCTTGGTTCAAATCAATGAAGTAGGGAGCTAAACATTTCATACCACTTACCACTTACTACTTAAGAAACAAGAAAAGAGCTCCTAATTCTAAGCCTCAAATATTCTATATTCTAGTTGTTGCTACTTCTACTAGACCTACCCCACTAGCCTTGCCTAGTCCATGTCATCCTAGAACTAGGTCAAATGCTACATTGGAATTTGTCCTACTACATTGGGATTCATAATTGTGCAATTTGTTGTTGGGGCTTGGTTAAAGGGGTGGAGACATGCCATGCGAAGTTTTCCAAACATGATTCATTTTCCAACCTATTAATGGAGATGTTGTTACCACTTACAACTTACAACTCACCACTTGATAGTGTATATCAATGGGATTTTTGTTTGTTTTCGGACTAAGGGTTATATGGCCTTTCTTTTAAGAAGGTTATGAGTTTCTTGGCTCCTTCATTGGGTGGGTGGGGGGTCTAGAATTGAAGGAGGGCAATTTTGAGTATGCAATTTTTTGTATGTGTTGGCTCTACAAGATGGATGAAATGAGGTTTGGGAAACATTGTGACAACTATGTATATGGACACAGTTCCAAGACAAAAGCCTTAGAAGTCCCAAACCAAAATGTTTGATCTAAAAATAGTAAGATTATATTTGAATAAATATTTATAATAAATATTTGAAAATCCTATTATATATTTTTACCATTGATTTATGTGTGTAGAGTATCCTTTCTTCAATATTACATGAATTGATTTGGCTTCCTCAATGAATATTAATTGAATGGACTACAGTTTTCAAAACATTCATCATCCACCTAGATGATGGTTGAGTATTTAGGGGGTAGTCTTCATTTGTACAACAACAACAACGTACCCAACAATGTAGGCAACAACAATAACATAGGCAACGTAGAATGAACTTGTAAAGTTGTTGTTTTAACTCAATTTTTGAAGTTTTCAAATAAAATAAAAAAATTAGATATGTATTGTTTATTAGAACATTCTCACTATTGGAATTTTCAATTTCTAATTTCTTTTCAAAGTTATTCACAATTTAGTTTTTCTTCCATGAATGTACCACCTTCTACTTAAAAAAATTCTGAAAATGATTGTGGATGTTTTTTTGGATAAATTCTTTCCCATGTACTTTTAATCCATTTTCCAATACTTTGACTAAAATATACAGTCCATAGGACATACATATTTGTCTTTAAATTTTTTTGAAAGTGAAAACTTTATCTTTTTTAATGGCAAGAATAACTTAATTTCTGACATTTCGGCAAATTGATCTTGCAATCATTGAACTTTAAAGTCACTCAAGTGTGTTCAATTTGCAAAAAGCCTAAAGTAGGCCCCTCAAAACTCTAGGAGGGGAAGCATAGCTCTTGTTTTCTTGACTAGCTCTTGTAACAAGCATAAGGTAGACCAACCCATTTTTGCCAATTGCCTATTTTTGTCATCCTACTTTTGGCCCCAAATCCATTCATTTTTTGACAAGATTAATGCATAATGCCAACAAGGGGCAAGTCAATCCATTATTGATGAATATTAAAGTGCCATTAGAGACATGGAAAGGCAATTATGGGTTGTTTATGAGACATTTGAGACTCCTTTTTATGGTTGCTTTTGTAATTTCAAGGTAGACCACTTCAAAAATTTATAGAAATTATGATTTTCATTTTAAAATTATAATTCCACTTGGTATGATTCATGAAACAAGCACACACCTCTGATAAATATGTGCCCCTCTTGGTGTTGGCCCAAAGATATTTATATTACAAATCAAGGTGGTAATAGGCTTGTCTACCTTAATTTTTCTTTAGTGTAGAATTATTTTGATATTCGCCACCATTGAAGTGACAAAAGACTTATGTAGCATTGCTAAAAAAAAAGATAAACTAAATCCTATAATTTTTGAGAAAATGACACCATTGACAAGATTGATGAAAGACGTTTGGTTAGGTGGTACTTTGTACATATGCCAAAATTGAAATGTTGACATTGAAATCCTCAAAAGTGCTCCAAAAACTTCTTCTTTTTCCCCCACGGGTACATATCATTATGATTGTGATGTGTAATTTATTTAGGGATCATTTTGAAGTATGAAAAAAAGATATGAGGATTTGAAGTGATGGCTAATAGCACCTTCTCGTTTTTCCAAAAATTCCCTCTAAATTGCATAGTTGATCATTTTTTGATTTGATTTGATTGCATTGAAAGATTTAATGGAAAAAATTGACCAAGGTCTTGGTTATTGACAAATTGTTAGTGAGGTTCACATTTTGAATTTTTTTGGTGGTCTTGTGGTCTTTTAGAGGTTAACAAATAGACTCTATACAAATCAATCTCAAAATCAAATCTATTCCAAAAGCCTTTGTAATAATTACATTGAATTTCTACAATAGCCAAGGTATTTATTATTCTCAGAGAGGTCATTAGCCTAGGCCTAAAAAAGTTAGGTGAATCTACATATAAGCCATTGTCATTTATGTTTAGTAGATAAATTAAAAAACTTTCATTGCTCCATTAGAAAGCTCCAAAATTGAATAATGAAGCTCTCTTTTTGCCATCCAAACTAAAAATGGGCTCTAAAACCTTCAATCTTCAGTGGACATCATCGGTTGTGCAAAAAGCAATAAAGTCCAAGTCAAATGTTATTTTCTATTTTAATCTTTATTTTTGAGAGAAACTATAGATGATTCTAATATGTATTTTGACTGATTTAATTTTGTATATGCATTACACTTAAAACGATTACAATAATTTGATTATTTCATTCCATTGACTACCTCTAGATTGGAATTAGTTTAGGTGATTTTGGGAGTGACCTTTGGGATTTATGCATTGACCAATATAGGGTTCACTTTGCAATTAGGGGGGGGGGGGGGGGTGAAGCACTACGACTAAAGTGGTAAAATGAAGCCAAGATGAAAAAGGTGGTATGAAGCCAAAACAAAAATAATGGAATTTTGAAGTCACAAGCCTAAAATTGAAGCCCATAGTGTCTATTCAATTGTTGGAGTTCAAAAGATTTTGAAAGAACTAATGAGAACCTTTGGAGGTCAATTAATTTATAAAATAAAAGTCCTATATTGTTGGAATTAATTAAATTAAATTAAATATGAAAATTGAAACCAATGGGGTTTATTTATTGATAGATATAGGGTGAACTTTGTGACTATAGATTTTGCTTGAAGTCACGACTAAGAAAATAGTGGAATGAAGTCATAACAATAATGGTGCATGACAAAAATAATGAAATTTTCAAAGTTACCATGACCAGAATTTAAGCTCATGGAGAATCCAATGTCTTTTTAATTGAGGGAGTTGAATTTTTAGAAAGATTTAATGGAAATCTTTGAAGTTCAATTAATCTTTAAAACAAAGGCTAAGAAGAATTTGGAATTCAAAAAAGAAATATGAGTTGAAAGGGTCCATTTTGCAACTATAGAGTCCGGATCTATAATGAATTGAGTATTTCTTTAATTGAAGGAGTTGAAACGTAATTTGAGGTAACCAATAGAAATGTTTGGAGTTCAATTAACCCCTAAAGGTCAAGAGACTATGTTTTCACCAAAAACACTCCAAAACTGTCATTTCTAATACAAGTACCAAATTTTAGAAGAGAAATATTTTAGAACACATGTAACCGTAGGATAGTGTAGTACTTTAGTTTGAGAAGATGTGGAAAAAAATTTCCACCATGTAGATTGCAAGATATTAGCATTTGAATTGACAAATCCATTTTTTGGCCCTACAAAAAACTGGGCAGTTACATTTTACAAGGTCACATTTCTTTGAAAAAATGTACAAAATGGTGGTTACTCTTTGGATTCATTCTTCAAGGCAAATTGTATACATTCTTGGAAAAATTTAGATCATTTGGAATTGCACAACATATAGGAAAAAAATAGTAATTAGAAAGAAGTGGAGAATGATTAAAAACACCAAAGTGTTAAGAATTTAATTATGGAATTGAAAAATTCAAATACCAATGTTTGTTATGTATTACTCCCTCCGTCCCAAAATGATCTTCCGATTGCCTTTCATTTTCTGTCCCAAAATGATCTTCCTGAATCATATTCTAATATAGAAGGAAAAGGGGCTAGAAGCACTTCATGTAGAGAAGGAACAAAAATCCAATCACAAGCATTGAGAGCATACTATTAAAACGAAACTCCAATCACGACCAAGTAAGTACTGTTGATATGAATTCCAAAAAGCAACAATGTCTAATTTCAGGGTTGGATTACATCACAGGTGACAAATTAAATGGCCACATGGTGCCATCCTTATGGCACATGGGGACAAACAGGCTGGCCATAATGTACTGTTGAAATTTGATCAATTAAATCTTGCTCCGGGTCCACAATAACTGACCAGATCAATGGCCACCGGTGCTTCTCAAAAACACTTCAAAAATCTCATTTTTGAGTGCTCAAAAATTATATTTTGCAAAGAGTTCAAAAACTCAAAATTTCAGAATATTAGGAGTGCACCAAACTCTACTTAAAACTCAATTTTCTTTTGAAAAAACATTATTTTCAGCCTTAATCCGGAACATTTTATCCAACAGGAAGATCATTTTGGGACGGAGGGAGTAATAAATAATCTACATCATAATCTTTCATTTTTTTTAAAAATATTAAAAATAGAGTTAAATAAAAGACTCCAAAGTTTATTTTAGAGTAGGAAATCTATCAGGGTTGCTACCGTGTGAGCTTGAAAGCGTGAGCTTGTGAGCAGGAAAAAAAAAATTGGAAAAATTAGTGAGGTGCCTATGACCGTGGATGTACCTATGACCGTGCATGCATTGGATTTGCATTTCCACGAATGGTTAGTTCACTATTTTTTCAAATTTTAGGTGACATATGAATTGAAGGAAGAAATCATGCTTCAACATTTGCATTTGCTTTAATTATTCTTTGCCTATTCAAGAACTGCCGAAGTGTCACTTGCTCATATTTTATTCATTTCAATAAGACGCTTCTGGTGGAGTATTATTTTTAGGGGATATGCGTATGGATTTAGCTTTTTTACATTCTTCGTTTATGTAAGGTTTAGGGAAATTGATTTGAAATGATCTATTCATCTCACACCCCATCTTGCTCTAAAAGACTCTATTGATAAAGTAACTTCTTTCCACCCCCTTTTTTTTGCAAACACATATGGAATAGCGTGAATATATATTTGTCATTCTCACACCTCATGCATATTTTGGAAGGACACCCTAATGAGCAAGGTAGAGGTTATTTCATTGGGTTAAGGGGATAAATGGATAATTTGTTTAGGATACTAAATATTTTTTGATGCATCGCTTTGGTTACATTAAATTCTGTCTAATTGTCAAACACTATATTTCAAAGAAAGATTTAATTTTGGGTTTAGGGTGATTTCTTGTTTTGCCCTTGCACATTTGGATATTCTACTTTGGAGGATGTGGATTTCTATATTTGTCTTGGCCTTTTTTATGAGGAATAAAGACATTTTGTTTAGGGGAAATTTCTAGCTTAGCAAACTTACACTAAATTTCAGGAGGCTACACACTTCACTTTGTGTAAATATATTTTTCTACTTCAAATTATTTATTTATGTTTTGGCATTTGAACTGGTGTACATTTATTTTTTTGTTTTCTAGTATTAAAGCCCTCGTGGATCATATTCAATTACTAGACAATACCCCTAATGCACAAGTGTCAAGGTAAATCAATCACACAACATGTAGCCATAAAACACAAAAATCTAATCATCATGAAAATCAATACATAATGTTTTGACTCATAAGACACGTCAATCTCATAAATCTAAGTTGCTGCAGATTCCGTCGCAGAATCCTTGTCACTAGAAGAATCAGAAGTCTCCCTACCCTCGGATGCTGATCCATCTATGAACTGCAAGACATTTAGAGCGTACGAAGGTTTACGGCGTTTGGACTTTGAAATACCAAACTCAGCAAACGCCGATGCCAATTGCTCTGCATAGATTGGAAGATCAAATGACTTCTCCGGACTTAAGAGAAGTCTTCGTCTCTTCTTCACAGCATCCACCATCAATCCCTCGTTGCTGCAAACAGAAATGATTGAATGTTAGATTCATGAAACCTTAGCAGTAGCATGTAAACCAATAATTCAAAAACACAGAAACTTACTTACTAGGTCTATCTCGCCGAACGAACTTTTGTACTTTTACAGTCATTGCATCTGGATCTTGTGAAACTACAACTTGTGGCACACCGAGAGCTACAGCTGTCGCAATAGGAGGGACGATTTTCTTCATGGGCTGAAGGATGCCTACAAAAATTGACTTATCTGCCTCCAATGCCACAATGTGGCGTCCTGTCGCCCGACATGCCGTAATAGAGGCTCTTGAAATAAATAGAAATAAAATCACTACCTCTATGATCTTGTATATGGCATAGAGATGGAATACATACATATTCAAATCAAAACTCACCCGTAGATGCTGTGCAATCAAGAACCACGTCTCCTTCGTTGGTGGTTCCTTCAATGATGTGCTGTAATAAGCGAGCATCTTTCTCTCGAGGCCCTCGCCATGGCATTCCATCCATGTCATTCATCAACATGGAATCCTCGGTGGTGTAGTTCATCAACAAGTCATCACGCCTGAGATCAACTTTCGCCTTCAACATTGTTGCTGAGTGCTTAAAACAGGATTCGGATTTTCCTCTCTCTCCAAGGTCTTTCACTAAGAGTGAGATGCCAAACTTCAAAGTCTACAAGCATAAGAGAAATGTACACATTAAAAAATCAAATCAAATAATAAGATGAGAAGTACACACTACATTGTTAAAGTTTAAAAAATTAATACCGTGCTCGTTTTGTCTATGGCCGAAGTCAAATGCACCCGATTCATGCCCATCCACTCTTTCTTCTTCACCATTATGGGTTACTCTTCACATAATCCTGCAATGGTGCTTTTGGCATCCACACTCACGAATGGAACACCACAATGCAGCCATGGTATTGCAAATGTTTTCCTGCAAAGAAAAATGCTTCATTGATCATGTTGTACTCTGGGTCGGAGTTCCAGTAAGGCACGTGAGAGGTTGGAGCCGACACCCCTAGCACTGGCAGATTCTCCTGACAATCAAAGAGCATGAGGTCGAAACCAGGCCACCGATTGACGACTCCATCATACACCCTGGCCTTCCCTACCACCATCTACAAATACAAAATGTCACTTCATAAGTCATTTTGAAGAGGAAGGTATAACTAAATACAAATAAAATCAAACTTTTGATTAAAAAAACAAGTATTTCACCTTTTTCAAGAAATCCATAACTTCGGTGTAGCTATTGGAGCCCTCTTTTTTTTCATTGTCAACAACCTCTTCAATGGAGACGTTGAGCACCAACTCCTCCGAGGTCACATTATCATCGTCACCAATGTCAATTACTTGTATTCCTTGTGTCACAACATCTTCTGTGAAGTCTGGCAGTACAGCCTTCCTCTTCATCCCAATGTGAACACCACCTTCCATCTGCGAGTTCTGATCCACTGTTGATGTTGCCGAAATGATGTCTCCATCATCGTTCTTTTTCTTCCCTTTTGCCTTGGCCTTCTCCTCCTTCTCCTTCTCCTTCTCTACCAACTTGGCCACACGTTCTACCTCCTTTTTCTCTTTGTTGTCTAGAGCAAGTTGGAGCCGAGCTGCTTTCTTCCTGTCATTCCTATCCCTCCTTTCAATGGCCCTCTCTCTTTGTTTATCACTGAGCCCTGCAAACTCGTCCACGTCCATGTCAATAGTCCCAAGTCCCTCTAAAGACAGTCGCATTTGTACCTCTGATGGATGTGTATAGGCAATAGGGCAATCAATGTACCATCCGCCGCCACTAAGGTGAGCCGTGGTGAATGTCCGTAGTTGGTTTGGCGTGTACATGCAATCCACGGAACTACGGTCGAGAAAATTTGAGAGAAATGGAGGCAAGTCCTTTTTCTCAATTGCCCCTTTCACCTCTAGCTCGTGCTTGAAGTATTTGCCAAATAAAATAATAGAATGACCATAAAAAACTAATAACAATATACCAAGGAAGGCCTAAATGCCATTTCAACTTTATGTAGTGCAACATGAACACAACCTTTGAATATCTCCCAAAAAATTCAGTACAGGACTTATAGGGAATAAAATTAGGGGTTCCAATAAGTACCATTACAAGCACTGTCGGATCCGACAGTGGTCTTAGAGGTACCTGAAAGCCCCCCAAGTGTGGGACTTCATTTTTTTTTTTCCATTTCCTCTTTCAAGATAAATTAACCTTCAAATATATCCAAATAAAACAAAGACACTGCATAATGCAAAATGCTCGTATATTATGAATCAATTTCTGGTAATGTAATTGCGACATACCGGAAAAGAACCCTTCGCACTGCTTGCTTCCCACCCTTGTAAGTCATGAAGTTGTCATTTTTTTTGAAGTAGTTTGTTCCTCTAAGGTGCGCTAGGAAGCCTTGATCCCATATCTTCCTCCTCCACCCTTCTAGGTAATCCGACAAGGTCTCGGGTTGCAGTAGAGAGCTCATGTTGATGGATATGTTGTCATGCTTCACTACTTCTTCGAAGTATTCAATGGCTGCATCCTCAATCTACAAAAATCGTTTATTAGTTCAATCCACGAAATGTATAATGCTACAATAATTTCTAGATTACCTAATTTCTGGTTTGGAAACTCTTAGATTCACAAAATCAATACACTATGAGATGAAACACTTACCCCAACATACCACACGCATCTATTCAAGAAGGGGCCCAACATTATTTCTAATACGGGCCTTGGTGGAAGATGTCTAGCATCACGCGATGGCATTGACGAGTTCCACCACTTTAGAAACTTGGTCTTCTGGAAAGGAGTGGTGTGGCAAGTAGCCACCATTTGAAGTTTCTCAAGAGTCATCTCAGGGACCTCATTGGCATTCCAATGTTTCTCCACCTGTCCCCCCAAAACCCACAGTGCACATTATTATTTGAACTCCATCCAAGATTATTGTCATTCAATGATAATGTATGCATGAAACATACCTCTGCCAAAAATTCTGGCTCCAGAGCCGGATTGGCCACCGTGACTAACTTCGTCATCTTCACATTCAATTTTCCTGTCTTTTCCTTTGTTCCAGCTCTCATTGCATGCGCTAGTTCCTCGAGAGTCTTCTCACCTTGTGGTGTGATCTCATTGTATTTTCGAACTGCAGCATCCATTGCTTGGGATATCTCTTGCTGCATAAATCCAATGACAAGAAGGAATTATAATAATAAGCATGAAAAAAACAGAAAGGAAATATGGAAAGCATATTCAAATACTTGTGAAAATGTACTAGAACAACCCCATTCAAATAGAGGCAATAGTAAATTATAGAAATGTGATCTCAATACTTTCTTACCCGAAAAAGAAAACTTGTAAAGACCTCAAGGGGCATAGAGTACCAAGTCCTCTTTGATTTTGGTGCCCCACATCGTTTGAGCTCCGAGGGCCTTAGCATCTCATTGAATCGCTCGATGGGAAGAAGTCCATACTTTTGAACTCGGTATAAAGTATGGACCAGGTTGGTTTTTACATGCGAATCTTCTGTAGACCTGAAATTGATGGAAACAATATATTTAAATGGATTGACCATTAGATAAAACATTCCCAAATCATAGCAGAAATCAAATTGAATGCTCAATCACAAAGTGTGCATGAATTACTCACTTGTTTATGTCATGCATCACATGCATAACCAACTCTATCCTTCCTTTGGTATCCTGAACAATTGAATCCACGGCAGAATGCCAATTGTCGGAATCCATAATAGCTTAGTACGGACCTTAATAGACTAAGAAAAATTAAAATAGATAAAAATTGAAAAAAATTAGTTTAGGCATAGACTAGCGGAAACAAATAAATACTTAGAATTAGTTTAGACTTCGTTCCAGAACCAGTACGGAAGCATGACGGAACTTGACATCCGGGTGGACGGATTCAAGAGCTGGAACGCAGGAACCCGGAACGCAGGCATTAAATTCAGTAGCTTGCGGCGGTAGACTAGGGATACGTTACGACGTTCCGTAGCCTGCGTTCCCGTTACAGTGAACGTTGGGCGCAAGATTTCTATATAAACCTAGTTCGTCCTCATTTCTCGCCCTCTTTCAGTTGCTCCGCATCTGGCTGATAGTGAGAGAAAGTGTGGTGAGTTAGGGTTACCGCGATAGGAGAGGTGAGAAGGATGGCAGGGGTTAGTACGTGGTATATAGTACCGGCCCGGAAGATCAGTCCGGTATATCCGGAAGATCCGCTGCACTTACGGCATTTAGAGGACGATTTGGTTGTTTTAGGTTGTGCAGGTTTGCTGAAGAAACCCTGGAATGTCCAGAGTGACCAGGTACTCCGGAAGTTGGCGGCAGGTGCTCCGAACCAATACGACCAGACCGTACGTGGGCATCCGGACTAGTGGACGGAGGAGTTGTGGGCGGAGGTGTACGGGTTCTCCCAAACCGGAAGCGGATTCGCTGCCCGGACGGACCAGTACCACCAGCACAAGTTCGTGAACCCACCACACGCGAAGGAGGGCTACGCGATCAAGGACTGCCGGGACGAGAGGCACAGGCGGCTGCTCCGGTTTTTGCTACCGATCCTGTACCCGGATAAGAGTTCTCGGGTTACGGTAACCATGGCCAACACGATCTTTGGGGCATTTCAGGACCGGGTCGTGAACTGGGGCCGGATCGTGGCGAGCGTGGTGGGGCGCTGCACCGGGAACTTGGCGAAGAACAAGCCGAACCCGCTTAGCACATACCTGCTCCACCTGTACCAGCACCGGGAACTGTTGACGGAAGACGAGGCGACGGATTATGAGACTGGGCTCATCATGCTCCAATGCAACTGCTCTGACAACGAGGAGTAGGAGAGCAGGAGTCTGAGGATGAGGAGGAAGAAGCCAAGCCGGATGTCAAGCCGGAGATCAAGGAAGAGAAGCCGGAACCGGAACCCAAGCAGACACAGAGGGAGAAGGAGGAATGGGACCAGCCATCGGGAAGCAAAAGACGGAAGTCTACCCTTCCGACTGCCAGAGGTAAATTCCCGGGTCCCTTTCTCATCCAGGATAAACAAGAGTGGGAAGGACCCCGCTTCTTCGAGTGCGGAGAAGAGTGGATCCGGACCACGAAGGATTACCACGACAGGCTCACGGAGATCGTACTCCGGTCCGCGGAAGTGATGAAGTGCGAATCGGAAAACCTGGTGGACGCGCTGAAGGCGTTACCGGCCGAGTCAGAATGGAACGAGATGAGGACGGAAATCCGGAACTTGAAGACGGAACGGGACGCGCTCAAGGGGAAGCTGATCTGGACGGAAGGAGAGCTGCACCAGTCTCAAGGGGCGACGCAGAAGGCATACCAGGCGTTCCAGACCTTCCAGAAATGGATGGTCAGTCCGGCGGACCTCTATCACAAGGCGGCACTGTATGACGAGATGCAGAAGACGTCCGCGGCCCTCACCAACACGAAGATAGTCCGGGTCATGGTGGAGATGTCCGGAAGAATGGAGGCCTCGCTGAAGGAGTTCCGGTCCATGATGGCGAACATGGATCCGAACAAGCCTCTTGACTTCGGGGGATTTCCGGAAGTTCCAGATGTCATCGCAACTCCGGCAACTCAACCTCCCATCTCGCCCATCAGACGGACAGGTCAGTTTGGGTCACTGATCCACATTGTCACTCAAGGGGGGCCCTCATCCGGATTTCTGGGTCAGGATATGCCGGTCCGGAGCAGTTTGGATGCCCGGATCGACCTTGTCCAGAATCCGGCACGGACACATCCGGATCAGTTCGAGGATATCGAACCGCCTCCACCGATGCCTTTACCTACACCGGATCCCATCGAGATATCGGAGGAGGCGGAAGTAGAAGAAGCGGAAGTGGAAGAGGCAGAAGTGGAGGAGGATCCGAAGTCATTGGAGAAGGCGGACCGCTCTCTCGTCCATACGGACGAGACGGATTCTGACAGTCCTCCGGTCCGGAAGACGTCGATCATCACCCGGGCGTCCCTCCGTACACCCCAAGGCAAGACCAGCACCCGGGGGCAGTTAGGATTTGACAGTAGTTCGAAGAAACAGCGGAAGGGAAAGTAGATAGTTAGACTCATAGTGTTTTTAGTTATCTTTTTGTTAGACTTAGAGTTCTGGGTCTCAGTCAGAACCCGGATTCCGGATTTTGAGGGGTAAGTTTCAGTTAACTTATCCACCCGGACTTTTAGGGCAGTTTAGGATGGTGTTTAGTGGCACTTTCCGCGGGTTTTACTGCATGTTGTTTTGCTTATAAAAGGAAGGGACCGCTTGTGGTCCTTCATTCCTTTTCTTGCTATTCCTTATTTTGAGCAGTAAATATATGTGTGCATTTTTATTGTCTTTTTACTCATTGCCTTAGTTTTCTTTGTGGGTCCTTGGTTTCCTTTTCCTTGGGAGTTTGAAGGTTGCTTGGGCGCTTGCTTGAAGGTTTTGACTGCAGAGTAGAGAGGTGGTAAGGAGGAGTCCGGATTCAGGGTTTTCCGGATCTGTGAATTGTGTGTTGTCCAGGGAAGCGGTTTTAGCGTGTGTAGGAAGTTGTGCGGAGTCCGGCGTTGGTGGTGTGGGTGCGAGTCCGGAAGGCCAGGAAGGGTTCCGTGCAGAGATAAGCAACTGTCTGTGGAAAACCCCCGCTCACCCGGAAAGTTCCGTCACTAGAAGAAAATGAGGGGTTTTGCAACTACAGTATGCAACTCATTTTGTAGTTGCATAGGACGTTTGCAACTAGGTGACAATGTAGAGTCCATAGTTGCAGTGGACAAGTCGCATTAGTTGCAGTCTAGTTGCAAGGTTTTTTGTCATCCGACACCATACAAAGAACTTCATCCTTGTGTGCAACTTGTTTGCAACTTGCTTGCAACTTGTAGATTTGTAAATTTTAAAATATAAATCTCAATGATTTGTAGATTTCAAATTTTCAAATCTACCTCCTTTCTAGATTTTAGAATTTCAGAACTACCATTTTCTTAGATTTTTGAATTTCAAATCTACCTTTTTCTAGATTTCAAATTTTCAGATCTACCTTCTTCCTAGATTTCAAAATTCAATTTCCTAGATTATAAAATTTCTTGAATTTTAATTATTTTTTAAATTCTTATATACAAAATCTACAAATTGTAGAAACCTACAAATTATAGAAATCTTAGAATTCTATCAAAAGAATTCATTACATAAGACTATAACAACTTACAAGTCTTATATGTTCAATCTAATGGTACTCTTTACAATTGATATGGGTCAATTGATATAACACAAATGGGAATGAACTTTGAAAGCAACTAGGAAACAACTAGAGTGCAACTAAGAAACAACTAGCGTACAACTAGGAAACAACTATGGTCATTTTACAGTTGCATAATAGTTGCATAGGACACTAGTTGTTTCCTAGTCTTTTTTTGCAACTACAGAATGACTACTTTGCAACTAAAACAATGAATGAATGTTGTAAAACAATGACACAAAACAACTACATTAGATTTGGTGCAAATAGAGAGGAAACTAGTTGCATGACAGTTGCATAGGGCACTAGTTGCATAGTAGTTGGTTGTGCTGGACGTGTTTTTCTTCTAGTGCGTCCGTCTGCAAAACACAAGTTGGAGTGCTAGTACTGGACCCCTTCTCAGTTTCCGGGTAAGTCTTGTATTTGTCGTTGTAGTAAGGGGAGTCGGGTTGTATTCTGAGTGACCTGCTTCTGGAGAAATCCGAAGTTGTGAGGGTCAGCTAGTCTATTCCTTGTTTGTGACGGAAAAGATCTTTGGGTACGTATCATTAGGAAGTTAGAGTTAGTAAGATACAAGGAGTGGTGTTGTCCTTACCCCTCCGGAAAAGTCAATGAGGACCCTCTGAAGGTAAAACAGAGGTATCGAAAACCGTGTGTTAAGTTACGGATTTGGTGTTTGTGATAATCCGGATCCGGTAGAGAGTCCGGATAGAGATAGAATCCGGGTTGGGGAGTGATAGTTTCATGTAATCACATTAACCGGATAAATAAGGAATTTAGAACACCCTCTGGGGTTCCCTGGGACGATATTCCGTGTCATCTTGCCATTTTGTTGTGGTTAAGAGCGCTTACTACAGTATTACGCGCACGACACCAATCCCAATCCTTGGAGTGTTTCCTGGTGATAAAAAACATCCATGAAAGGAGCCTATGATTGCCGTCGCAAACAAAAAACTTTAGGTTTTTGAGAAACTTCAACTCAGGAATGGCCTCAACCTCAGCATTGAAGATGTCATTCCTCTTTTTCCACAACAGATCCCACCCCTCCATCTCCTCCTCCGTCAAGGCTGAACCCTCTCCAACTTTGTTTGTTGTTGTCACATAAAAAACCGTGGCTCCATCTCGATACCCTTTGTTGAACTCCATCTCAAGCAACTTTAGGTCACAAGCAAGCGTTGGCCTTACCATGGGCATGGCCACCATTCGGCATAGTGGGATCCGCAGACGAAAGAGATTTTCAGGCTTCATCCTCAAAGACGCAATGGTCTTCACTGCATCCACCTTGTAGTATAATCGCAATTCATCCTCATCCAAATTTTTATCTTCTTCCTTAAGGACATCCATCGCCACCTCATCTTCTACTAACTCCCCCTCATCTTCACCACCAATGTCCAGCTGAGGGGTGTCATTGTTGTTCTGGGTCTCCAATATGGTCTCATTCTGTAACAAAACTAAAGGAGATGCATCGTTCTACCAATACCAAAAATATAATATTAAGAATTACAGACTTAAAGTATCAAAATCCAAAATGAAAAATGAAATGCATGCATGGAGAATTATGATCATATTATGAAAAACTTCAATTGAATGAACATGGTATTATTTAATGATTCATGGTTTCTAAAAAGGTATACAAATAGGTATATTAGACATGTAGGGGGGATAAGCCACTATGTGCACAAAATGATTCCAATTGATTGGAATCAATCAATGTCAACATCCACCTCCGAGTAGGAACTAAGGTGAATGATGACAACTTCTTGCCTACCGTGAATTGTGCTACAATCACATTGAGGGGAGTCGTCCATAGGTGGACCATCTATACTGATGGAATCTTGACTGCTCGAACTGTACTCAGTCTCAGAACTCTCAGGAGACATAAACCTCATTGGCCTTTTCCTATCCCTAGCTGTCATTATGATTCTAGCCAGACGCTCACGACGTGTGCGCGCCCTAGTGTCACTCACACGATTCAGTACTGAGCTCTCAAAGGCATCTACTGCTCGATCTGCGGCATCCATGACATCATCGAAACTTACCACGTCCTCCTTCTTGGCTTTGTCCTCTTCTGCGTCACTGGAGACATCCATAGGTGTGTTTACCGATGTAAATGGCTCAGAAGGGCCCTCTCCATGAGCAAGTGGCAAATTCCCAACAAGCACATTGGGTCCTGAACTGCTACCTTTACGGCCTCCCTATTTTCCAATCATCAAATTTCATAAACCCAAGTTCAATTAGATGATCCAAATTGTACAAGATCAAAGAGTTTGAATTGAACCATTTTTAATTAATAGGCTTTATGATCAACATAATATTAAGTCCAAACACATGTCTAAAAGTAAAACCCACAATCTTCTCTAATCAATTGTTATTTTATTCAAATCTAAATCAATCATTTCCGTTCCTTCAACATATAAGTATTACCTAAAAATAGCAACATTTGTGCCTATAAAACACTTCATTCGTTCCCAAATTGAATAACTCATTCAAAAAACAAAAGTTACCCCATATTCTGAACAATAATTTCACTTCATTACTCGTCATACTAGACTAAAGTTTTGAGTTAAATGACAACTTTCTCCAATGCTTTAATGAACCATTTTCATACCCTATTACAATCAATACTGATTCTCCAAAATGTGGTCAAGGATTTTTAATTTCCATAACCGAATGCATTAAATCAGAAATTAAAAGTACTCTAATCAACTAAATGGAAATGACTCTTCAGTATATAAGCCAAATTGCCTCAACCTACCCATAGAAGTGAAAATGATGCAATTTAAGTTCCATTAAACTAAATTCCAAATCATATAGCTAGGATTTATATGGGGTCAGGATGTTTCCTACTAGGCAACTATCGGATCCAACGATGACTTGGGCATTATCTACCAGACTCCTACAGAATGGTATATGCTGGATTTTAGTATAGGAGATCTTCGTAAGTTCTTTAGCTTACAACAAAAGAACATCATTAATGATTGACAAAATACTTTTGTTTGAGCTCATGATTGGGTTATGTTTGAACAATATCTCACCTACAGAACTATCTATTCTAGACAGTAATTGACAGGACAAAAAAAAAATTTGGCGCCCTAGAAAATTTGGTGCCCAAATTAAAAAATATCGATTTGTGAGGGGTCCACTAAATTCAGCCTCCCTGACTGTCGGATCCGACGTTCATTCTAAAGGCAAGAACAACACCCCCAAATTTTCATTAGTGATTCCTTATCCGCATGACCACATACACAATATTTGTCAAAAATACAATATGTTGAATTCCAAAAAACTAGTCAAGATCTAAATTTAGTTAACAATCTCAAACTCTAACTTCCTCAGATTCTGACTTCCTCTACTAACACATTCTAAAGCTCAAATGCAAATAAAAAATTTCAGTCTTTCCCCATCGAATCAAGTCTTCTTCCATCAAATCAAGTATTCTTTCCATAAAACAAGTTTCTACGCAGTTTCGTGGCTGCACAAGTGAAATTAGATATCGAACAACTCAAATATTGAGGGGTCCCGGTGACTGTCCAAAAGGGACTGTCGGATCCGACTGTGAGTTCGGGGAAGAAGCCGGGACCCCAGATTTTCAAGCAACGAAGACCCCAGACTGTCAAGCAAGAAAGACGTCAAAAAAAACGCAACAGGAATACCGATCAGCAGGAGCTCGAACGCCTGCACAAGGAGATCGAACGGCAGCAGAAGGAGGAGCTTGCTCGCAACAGAAGGAGGAGCTCGCTCGCAGCAGGAGCTCGAACAGCATCGATAGGAGATCGATCACTAGACGCACGAGGTCGAAATCAAAAAACACAATGCTCGGACGATCAAACTTCTCAGGATCAGACTTCGGACGATGATCTTGCACTGCACGCATATCCTAGATTGCACGAAGTTCTCGCAGGGAAATTCTCGGGACACATCTAGCATGTCCATTTCCACAAGTACCATATGCAGACCACGAGGAGCACACGTACATTACAAGAATTGAAAAGATGTCTAGCATGCGTGAAATTCCACTTGCCTTGGCAATTAAAGAACCTCGAGGTTGGCGTGCTAGACTGGGCAGATCTTCAGATCTGGTCCGGCTTTGAGTCCTCCTGCGTTTTCCCTCGAGCTCCATTGTATCTCCGACCTGCATAGAGAACGGTGAGGAAGAAAACTGAAGTGTCGTCCAGCTTGTGTTTAAAAGATGGCCCCTGTTTGAGAGCCAGTCCAGGGTCCACACAAATTTGACGAAGCGATATCCTTGGCGCGCAACACAGCATGTCATGTGAGCCAGTCGAGGCTCCATACCGGAAGGGCTGTGGCGATATTCTTGGCCCACAGCACAGTCATCAGACGAAGGAGATGGCGGACTAAAGTGCGAAAATGGAAGAATTCCATATTAGGAAAGACTATCCAGATCGCCGGATTTGAATTCAACGGACGAGACTACTCTTTCTAATGGCCTCCAGCATGTTCCGTGATGAGTTCATCACCTCGCTCGACATGGAAGTCTTCTTTGGTCTTATTGTGAAAGTGTGAATACAACTGAAGGAACTAGGATTTCATTGGCATTTCCGAGATCTCAAGAATGTTATCAATTGAACTTTCATTTGAAATGAAAATGAGACAAGCACCCATGTAGACTGGAGGTGGTATAAGTTCTAGGTACTAAAACCACGGCCAAAACGCAATATGGATTGCCCAATGCTATTAATAGTAGTATAATATAATTAGTACTGTACTGTTTACTTATTGGATTTCCATTAACATAACATTATGTTGCTCCTTTGGAACAGGGACGTGGTGAACTAACCCACTCGTTCATCCCTAAGGAAAACCTTGCAATTTTTTATTTCCTACGCATGATCCAAATTTCTAATGACAGGGTCCGGATACGCTAGAAGAGGTGTAGAGCAAAGATTTGGTGGGCACAAAATAGGGGGTCCTTATTTAATTTTCCCCTTAGAATGACTCAAGTGGGAATTGAGGAACAAGCAAGACGGTGCTTTCTAAAAGTTAAATTTCATTTTTTTAATTTATTAAATACTAATTACATATGGAGTAATTCTAAGAAGATTTTCCCTCCTAGTACACTATAGGAGGTTCAAACGAATTGCTTCACGAAGGAAGTAACGCACTTCTAAATAGTATTAGATTTCACTACATGCACTTCCATATGGAATGATTATGATATTCAAATAAGGAAACCCCACAAGAAATCTTTCTAAAAAAAGAAAACCCAAAAGACACTACGCTATGTCTCATACTCATCATCGTCCACAACTATACCGTTTGAATAAGTTGGATGCTTGCAAAGTAATACAAATTCGAGAAAATGGATAGAAAAACAATGACATTCAATAAAGTCTGTAAAGTAGTGCGTACTTGTAAGCTTGTCGTATCTTCCGACTCTTCTTGCATATCATCCGATTTGTGTCCATGAACATCCTCCTCGCCACCACTACCTCCTGCTTTGAAGCGAATGGACTTCCGAATGTCTCCAGCTTTGGACTTCGCAGTCTTCGAAACTAGTTTCTTTGATCTGGTCATCCTAGATCTCCTAAGGACCTTTAGCGATGAGAAATACAAAGAACTGTGTCTTCTTCTCCTCCTAACGTGTTGTACAATAGGAACTGAAACGTCTACGCGCATGAGGTGAAAGAAAAAAACATCTAAGCTTGTGCTCTCTAATGCAAATGCTAAGAGCAAGAGAGAAGAACACAAAAGACTTAATTCTAGGATGAGACACATACTTATGCAAGGAGAAGTAGTGGAACCCTAGAAGGTGTCTTCCTAGATCTCGGTTCTGACAAACGCCTGGATTATAAATTCAAAGTTGTGCCAACCATAAACTTTTGTCAAGTACCGCCACTCTTTTAAATACAGCACCTACCACAGTACCACCCTACGGACTAATCCGACGGGGACCTTTACATTTATCATGAACTGCAAACTAAAATAAGCTTTAATAATAAACGTAATTGCTATGTATTTATTGCAGGAGCGTGTAATGATATTGTCGGTTATTGCCCAAGCCGCCCCCAAGCATTCAATGTAATTCTCAAAAACGGTTTGCAAAAAGTAGGATGAAGGCAGCATATAATATATTCTGACTATTGAGATTAAATGATATATCACTTAGTAATGTACACCTAACTGGCTAACTCTGACAGTACGTTTCACTAGAATGTTCTAAAAAACTAGAAGCATTTTTCATAATAACCATTAATATGTCAGACCAATTGCCGTCATGCCTTGTAAAGTTCCTTGGCAGAGTCGCCCAAACGCATTGAGCATTAACCTTGAAAATCGTAGTACTGAAATTGGAGTATCGCTCATGGAGACGTGATTTGTGTACCCATTTACCAAAATTAAATGTAAACCCATTTACTCCATGTCCCTCTCTCTAAAATTAATTAGAGTTGCCTAAATTCATTGAATGATGTGCTTTATAAAAGTGACAAAGAAGACAATTTATGGTGGCCTCAACGGTAGTTCGTCCTTCATACACTAAATGATATACAAGGTTACAAACCACCATCATAAAAATATTGTGGCCCATTTTGATTGGTAAAGTAAACCTAGATGATGGAGTACTTAAGTAAGTTCAGTCATTCTCCACCACAGTCTCAGTATGAGCTTCTAGAATTTTAAGTTTTGGATGCGTTACTTTCATCATCATGGCTTGCGTTAGAGTAGATGGTCATACAATTCCACTAGTGTTTCCGGTAGAGGAGGGAGGATTTGCTAAAGTACAGAGTCATTTGCTTCATGTAAGATTCAGATTTGTAGAGTCTTCCATCTATGTTGAAGAAGAGAGGAAGTCAGAAACCGGTGAGCACCAAGAGTCTGTTCCTATTGTGAAATCAATAGAAGAAGAAGGGCATTGCTGGTACCTTACTTCAGGATACTATAGAGCTTATGGCCTTCATCTTTCCATGATAGCCACATCAACCGAGATTGTAAGTCGCCAATCAAATAATTCGACAGTTGATATGCCGTATATCACCCACGCAGTTTTGCCTAGTCTTCCTCCTCAAATACAACCGGTCCTTCCTCAGAGTGGAATTCTTCGTGAAGTGAAGGTTGAGAAATTAGATCCGGTCATTGAGTTGTCTAGCGAATCAGAAGGAGAGTCACATGACATTTCTACCCATAAGAAACCGCGATATATTGGAAATGATCCAAGAGAGAACCATCTTATTCAATCTGTTTTCGGCACTCCTTCGAACAGCCCCGCACAGTCATTATTGTCTCGTCCTCCACTATATCCAAATGCCATTGATAGACTTAGCATAATGGATTGTTTGAAAAGACTAAGTGGCATGCATTGTTCTCAAAACAAATTGTCAACAATGGATTTGAACGCCATGGAACACCATTTAGTGCAGTTCCTTCCAACAGTATTCAATGGAGATGTCATCTTCGAATTGCCTCCTTGTCGGTCATCTTCGTCTTCCTCAACAGCTAGAAACTTGGAGGGGATGGACAAGCGTTACGATGGACACCCATGGTGCAAGGTTTTGACCACCAACATTCACAACTCCGACAACCTCAAGTTTCGTAAGTCATACTGCGCTGGTCATCTTGCTTGTGTAAATCCAAATTGCGATTACTTGAAGAGGGTTGCAAAACGTAATGAAACAGAGTGGGCTGGATATACAACCTTTCCATTTGTAGTAGGGGATAGTGCTCCCAAAGATTGTACGTTAGTTTGCAAGCTTTGCAAAGTAACACCTATGTGTTTGAGCCCTTGCAAAGCTAGAATCTACTATTGCTATAGTGAAAATCCCAAAATGAGTAGGGCCGCTATTCATATTGGAGATCATTCTCACCCGGTAGCAACAGGCAAGTACAGAGATTCCGTAGAGAAGATTTGTGAACTCATTGCAGAGCAGGTGGCCAAAACACCTCTAGCCACCAACTCCGCAATTGCTCTCTCTACTAGTAAAGATTTCCTATCCACCTATCTGTTTCACAATAGAGAGGGAGAGAAGGAGATGCTCAGGGGACAAGAACTAGAACAAGTGATGGACCGATTTGAATACTTAAGCAGTCCAAACATCCGCAATGTAATATCTTCCTTTCGCTCCAACAACCGCGTAGGCGTCATTGACAACATTATGGCCATGAAGAAAGACTCAAAGTTTGAATTCATTCACGACAGCGTTTTTCCTGGACAAGGGAAGGAGAAGGTGTACATTTTCAAGATGCTGACCGACGGACTTGGAAGTGGAGTGGACCTAGTGAAGCGCATGCAACATGGAGGTAATCTACAAAATGCTTGGATGATGTTTGACCACGTGAAGCGCGTGAAAGACTGGACCACTATGGCTTGCCACGTGTATGATCTTGACTACAAGAAGGTGATGACCATTTCAACATGCGATATGCAATTAGAAGATACGGAAATTCAAGTGCTTTTTTGGAAAAGTTTGAATGCTATCATGTCACGTCACGGAGTAGATCACCAAACTTCAAGGGTTTCATGGCAGATAGCGCTATGGCCAATTGGAATGCAGTTCATATTGTCTATGGTAGTGGTTCTGCCAATCAGAAAATGGAGAATCGAGAGAGGACTTGCTTGTTGCATTGGAGTACTTCACTTCAAAAACACACAGACGTACATCAAAGAAGCATTCCAGCAACAACACACTTCATTGTGCAAACAATACAAAGATGCAAAAACTATGGAAGACGCGGAGACCAAATATCTTGCAATCCGGTCATGGTGGTTATCCTTTGGAGCTACCTCTGAAGATGCACTTCATCATTTGGACCATTGGCTTGCATTTTGGCATTTCCGTTACAGGCAGTGGGGAAGCTTTATGCAAATGGTAAGTTCAATTGTCCTTTCCAATTCTTTATTTTATATTTAATTCCCCAAATATTGTCCTCTTGTATTTTTTTATTTTTTTTTTCTACTTTGAAAGTTTTACTGAATTCTCAAACAAATTCATGTCTCAGACTTCAAAAAATTTCAATTTTTTTTATTTCATAAACCAAAAAGGGGAATAGCATGAGGGAGTCTATAACCGGAAGTGGAACCCAACTAAGGTCATTGTGTTGTCTCCTAGTACCCCTAATTCTGGTGAAGGTGTCTTTAATTGGATTTTTTTGTTTTGAATATCATGTGTAATGGATTAGAGAATGTTAGCATGAATTTGTATTCTGTTGTAATGGTTTGTTTAAGTCATGAGTAGCTAAATTTTTTATGTTATATTCTTCAAATGTTTTTAAATCTTGAAGTGCAAAGATAATCTGCAATGTTTAAATTTGAAATTGTTCATGCTTTTGTGAAATGCCATTGAATGTGACAAGATAAGTGTGTCTTTTGGGGGTGGATTTTCAGGGTTTGAGTTTGGAGGAGATGGCAGACATGCCTTCGTACAACTTGTTAGAAACCGTGCATAACAAATGGCTTCAAATGTCTGGCAATCGAGGAAACAATTTATTCGATGCCACTTGCGACAACAATATCCGTGCATGGATGCAAATGACAAACTATCGCGGTTACTTGAAGGGACATGCATCTGGATCTGGACCATCGAAGGGAGAATTGAAGTTGAGAGTTGCAAGACGAAGCGGAGATCCAAAGAAAATTGCAGAGGTGCTTAATGCATTACCTGGATCTGAAGGTGTTGGAACTCGCATACCCCATTTGGAAGGAGAAGAAATATTTGGAAGCACAAAGAGGAAGTTCGATGTACCCATTGGCGATGATGGAGAGTCACATAGACCAGATAAAGTCAATTTCTCTCAACCTCGTGTTCGAACGCGGTCTACAACACTTTTGGTTGATTCTTCAAGAGACAAGTGTAAAAAAAATGAAGTGATCACTTCACCATACGTGGCAATTGCATTTGAAAGTGAGTGCAACACATCAAAGTGGCACATTGCAAGGATTAACCAGAAATCTAACGTAAAATGTCATGCTCAACAACACGGGACAAATATCAGGTGCACGGCCAAAATTTCTAGAGGACAAAAGGGAACCCCTTCTCCCACCTACCGTGGGAAAAAAGAAGATTACGGGAGTAAACGAGAGGTATTGGCAGATTTCTGGTTTTGTGCTGATGACATTGAACGATGCGTGAAAGGAACTAAGCGTAAGTGGGTAATAGATTGGCCCGAGGTGCCTGAGATATGGCCCATTCTACTTGGAACCAATTTAAGCCGGGAGGAGACATTAATGCTACAACATGCTGGCTTCAGACTCCAAGAGCAACCCACATTGTCTCCTCGGCGCTTGTTCTGTATGTCCAATGTATTCAAGAGCGTATTTTATGATCAATCACCTCCAAAGGATGCACATATGTATCCAACAATTTGAAACAACCGAAGCATACGACGAATCTCAAATGCGCCTACTACAAAACAACGGAACAAGTGGGAGAGTGCTGGCAACATCAAAGGAGAAATACTTGGAGTGACATTGTTGCCCTTTCCAGGGCTAGGTGCAATTGTGTCACTTGAGACCGGGGCTGAACATAACCGAAATGTGTATCGAATTACAGTAGGTATGTACCCCTCTTGCACATGTCTGGACTTCATCAACATGTCTATTTCCGCTATTGGAGGTCGTCAGCAATATATGAACTGCAAGCACTTGTACTACCTATTTCGATACTTCTGCAAGATGGATATGCATGAGGACAAATTCATTCATGCACCTAGTTATAGCTTTAATGAGTTGAAGCTTCTTTTGGTTAAAGCAAGGATGATTACAATTCGAGAGTAGTCATGGCTACATTATTTATATACTACATTATTTATATACTACATTCTAATGTTATCAAATTACAATTGCTAGAATTGAAATGATTTCTAGCGAATGTATTGAAAAATATCTATGCATTTATGAATCATGTGAGTATGTCTCATAATGTCATTTTTATGAAAATGAAGTTACGAATGGTTGAATTGTAATATCGTTAGAGATAGGATATATGAATATGAAGGAATGTTGTTTTTCATATTTAATAGACTCTTCATTTTATTTCCCATTTTTTTCCATTATCATTTCTTCTTTTCGGCTCTTTTTTTCCATTGTTTTTCATTCAAATTTCTTTTCCTTTCAATTTACTTTCCTTTTTTTATGTTTTTTAACAAATGGGAAACACACTGCATTAAAACAAAACAATATCGAAGCCTGGAGGCTAAACAAATGAAGAGAAAATGAAAATTTGCCAACCCATTACCCTAATGAAACCCATAAAATGCACCTCTTTTTTATTTTAAAATCCAATAAGAAGAGATGAAGGAATGCACTTGAAGATGACAATAACATGCCTACCACTATGATTTAAAATAATCATGTCACCCTAACAATCTATGCAATAATGATAAACATATGACTGTATTTGTATGATGATGACATTGATTTGATTTATGTATATTTTACCATATTAAAACTACATGGCCAATGGAAAGCTCCAATCACAATTAATTATCATGGCCCAATGGATGCAGTGAATTGTGATAGTCGACTTCCCATTGGTTTTGTAGATGTATGCTAATTTGAACTCAGTCCTTTTATAGCATTTGACGTAGCCAACTACAACCGGTATGGGATATGTTGCACGCAACAATGCTAGTACATGAGCGATAAGTGCTTATGAGTGCTAAAAATGTAGAAGTCCAATGTTGTAAGTTCCTATCCATGTGTCCCAAAATGATTGGCATTTTGGAACACGTCACTGTAAGACCAATTAGACCCTAAACCCTTAGCGTCAATGAGAAATGACTCCCACCCTCAAGTTGACTCCTCATTTCTTTTTCTAATTTTTTTTGGACAACACCGCGGGCACCACCTCCCTTTTTTAATTTTTTTTTTAACTAAGGTTTCTCCTAAACCTTTGCCTCAACAAGAAATGACTCCTCATCTCACTATCTAGTAGATTATTTGTACTACAAAGAATTTGAACACCACATAAAATATTTACTGACCCACGATAATAGGATACACGGTTATAGGTCCCAAATTTACCATTTACTTTTTGATTTTTTTGGTATAAAAATGGGATCTTTTTGGTTCTAGGCTCTAGGCTCCACGCTCACAGGCTCACGGTTCCAAGCTCGCATGCTAGCATCGTTGGGGAATCTATAACTGCCCACAAACTAGAACACCTCATAACTTTCATCTCATAAATCAAAATGGAATGATTCAAAGCTTCACACACATATAGAAAGAGAGAACCAATTTCAATTTTTTATTTTTGAAAAAAGTGATTTTTTAAGAAATTTTTGGGCTGCCCACCAAGCATTGAAAATTATATATCATGCAATAACTTTTACACCATGTAGTCAAAAGTCAGGGTTGCTATTTTGTGAGCCTGTGAGATTGTGAGCTTGTGAGCATATAATTTTTTAGAGATTCCATCTAAAATTTTTGGTCAAAATTTATTATTTTTGGTAAATTTTAGTAACTATTACCGTGGACCTATTACTGTGATCCCTTGAATAACCTTGATGTGCTACTTATTAGACTTTGCTAGATTTTAAAAAGAAGAAAAATCGGTTATTAATTAAGATTTGTTTGAAATCAACTGAGGTTGTTCCACTAAGATTATAATCACTTCCCTCTTTCTGCTTGGTCCCCTTGGCGCCGAGGGGAGCCCCCTTGCATTAGGTAGAAAAAAGTTAATTTTTTTTTTTTTAATTTTTTTTTTCTCGTCGCAAGGGGGGCTCCCCTCGGCGCCAAGGGGACCCAAGCAGCAAGAGGGGAGTGATTAACCAAACGACCATTTGATCAATAAATAGAAGAGTTGGGCCCTTGAAGGTCCTATAAAAGGACAATGATCAACTAATCAACAATTTGATGTAACTGAGCTCATTCCTTACAAAAATAATCCTTGTCAACCAAATATTTTCTTCCAAAATCTTAACAAGTCCGATTACCAACACATCAAAGTAGTAGTCTAGGTACCTCCCATTAGCCTTGAGAGGACCCACGCTACTACAAGATAGTAGTTCTTATCAATGATTTAAAAAAAAATCTAAACAAGTTTAATAACAATGCATGAAAAGAATTTTTTTGGTATTTTTTTATTAGACCCAAAAAAACCCACATTGCTATAGAATAGTGATCAACCAATATTTTATACAAACTTATTTCCATATCCATTCATCTTTCACATCAATTAAGTTCATTATTTTCAAAATGTATACTTCTAATATTTTAGACAACATTGAAAATTATAATTTTCATGTGGATTCTATATAGCCATGGTAATAGGTCCATGGTAGTAGGTTTGTAGTAATAGGTACTAAAATTTACTAACAATAGTAAATTTTGGCCAAATTTTTAGATGAAGTCTATTATTAGAAATATTTTTAAGAATGTAGAATGTATGTATGTGCCCTAAAACAAGGCCCTAAAACCTTTAGTTATGTGTTATGGGTAAAATGAAGCCATAGTTTACAGATTTGAAAAAATCAACAATCTTAGAAAAAAAGAATTTTGACATACAAGAAACTATAACAAAATTTGTTGCAATGAAACAATACTAGAAAAATTTCAATAGTTTGGAAAGTTTCATTGAGAAGATATTTGGATGTCATCAAGGTTTAGCAAGAATAAATGAATGAAAAATTGAGTAGATGAGACATGACCAATGAAATCGTGATAAAATTTGCATTTAGCAAGCCAATAAATTGAATTTGACTCACACTATTGTTGGTTGTCATTCACAATTTAGCTAGGTCTAGTGCATCTACATATTTTGCAAGATTTTATTCTTTTAAAAGTGTAATAAATAGATCTAAAATTGACATGGAGAATATTTTAATTTAACATGTGGAGCAACATAGTATTGAAGTCATATAACCTTGGTGGATTGCTTTGAGTTTTTTGGAGGCTCCCTAAGGATGCACCTTTTTAGACATTCTTGCATTTGAGGGTTGTAACATTACACTTAGCTTGTACACCATGAAAAAACGACATTTTCAAATTTTGGAGAAGGGGAGGGATCATCGAATACATCATTATACTTTGTATACAAAAATTCCCAATGAATAATTGTGTCAATACTTCATACATTTAGGTGTGTATATATATATATATATATATATATATATATATATATATATATATATATATATATATATATATATATATATATATATATATATATATATATATATATATATATATATATATATATATATATATATATATATATATATATATATATATATGCAAATCAACTTGAATGAACTATTCTAGGATATTCTACAAGTCTAAAGTACTCTACATACATGATTCTTTTTTAGTCTTCGATTGTCACTCAAAAGCATAAGAATTTTTTCTCAACTTCAAAATACTATTATTAAGTCCTACTTCAATAGTAAAAACAAAACCTTAAAAATAAGTACAAAATACAAATGAACTATTTCTTCGAAGACACCAACCAAACCATTTTAGAAAATGGACTTGCTAAGGGGTACAAAATATAAAATTTAAAAATTCAATGATATGGCGGGCGTCAAATTGAACCTACATAGATACATATAAATATTTATATAATTGTTGACAAGGATGTGAATTATCCCATATCTTTTGTTAACAACTTGAGTTCATATTGATTTTTTAATTCGTAGATTTTGAAAAAATGATTAAAAAATTGAATTAGGCTTGATACTTGACTTCAATTTTATTTATTGAGGCTTTGACACATTGAGTGATTATCCATTCAAAAAGACTAGAAATAGGTGTAAATAGGTACAAATACCTTATTTTGCCCACCTAATTTCTTTTTGAATTTTACAGCATACAAAATAATTTTATATTTTCCTTGTAGAATGTCTTCAATTTCATACATAATGGAATATGGTTATATAGAAATAGATTTTTTTGGCAATGCTTTTGGGTCTCTATAAAGGCACTTCAAAAATACAACTACAGTATGCTTTAAAGTTTTTACAAGTCTTAACTTTGAAATTTTACAAAATTACAAAAAAGTTCTAAAAAATATAATTTCATTTGAAAATTTGTGATATTCAATTTTCTACAGGTAAAATGAAAATGAATTTCAAATTTGACCATATCTATATAACATTCAATAGCCTTCAGTGAGGCTGCCTTTTCTTCTTTGGAGTCCCTATCCACAAAATTCATCGTCAAAGCATCTCCACTGGACACACTATAGTGCCCCAGCAAAAGCTTGATTTTGACCTAGCAATTGCAACTGAGTGTCATTCAACACTGACTTTAGGAAAAATTTGTTGCGACACAAAGTGTCTTTCATGATTGACCTTGTGCCACGCTATTGAAGAAAAGATAACTTTTAAGTGTTGTTTCCACTGGCATAAAAAGATGAGGAACATTCGAGCAAGAGGACTGAAAAACACTATTCCGCATCACATGCATGTGCGTTTGAACAATTGTTTGGTGATTCAAGGGAGCAAGGTGGCGCATTTTGGCAACAAGCAAGTGGATTGCACCAAGAAGCAGGTGATTTTGGGCTCATTGCAAATTTTGTGAGTTTGGGTGTAGGATCCCAAGACTTGAGACTGTCGCCACGTGGTTTCAGAGTAGTTGCGCACTACTTCAGGGTGGGGTCCCAAGTTGTGGAAATGGAGATTGAGGTTGAGGGAGTAGGATTGCATGAGGGAGGAGTGGGGGCACAAGAGTAGATACAGTTAGAGAGGAAGATCCATGAAGAGGACCAACAAGGTTTAGGGCCTAGGGGACTTGCAAGAGGGGAGAAGGGATAACCAGAAAGGGAAGAATTTCAATTAAGAGGAAGAGAGGGGGATCCACGAAGAGGACCAACAAGGTTTAGGGTCTAGGGGACTTGTAGGAGAGGGAAGGGATAACTAGAAAGGGAAGAATTTCAACCAAGAAGAAGAGTGGAAACTATTACGAAGTGCGTTGGCCATTAGCCAGGATCCTATTGCTAGGAATCAACAAAAAGAGTTTGCATTTTGGCAACGTATTTTTGAATAGTACAATGATAGATGACCAAGAGATTGGAGACTAGCTAGGTCATTTGAAAGTAAGTGGGGTTCAATCACACGTGATGTCACTCAATTTTGTTCTATGTATAAACATATGGTAGCATTGAACCCAAGTGGAATTTCTCTAGTAAATTTGCTTTACATGACCAAAGAGCTTTACTACACCAAAAATATGAGGAATGTGGATTTTACTTATGAATATTGTTGGCTAATCATTAAGGATTTTCTAAAGTGGGCCGTTGGTTGGACTGCAATGAAGTCCCCATCACCAAGCAACTTGAAATCATGGTCTTATAGTTAAGAATCTCATGCTTATACTAGCAAAGCATTTGCTTCTATCTCACAAGGAAATGTGCAAGTTCTAAGAAACGAGGTTCTTAGAGAACACCCTATAGGCAAAAAGGTTGCCAAAAAAGCCTTGTAGGAAACTAAGGTCAAAGACGGATTGGGATATGCCCAAGTTAAGGTCACAATTGAATTGAAGGTACCAATAATGGCAAAGAATAAGATTCTAGAGAATCAAAATATGCTTTTACACATGACAACCCCCAATGCTCAAATTGTTGCTTCGGCTGTCCAATAATATCTTCGACAGTGTCAATTACAATAGCTTACAAAGTTGCACTTCCAACTTGAATCAGATCGTCTAATTGCAGTGAAATTGAAAACGACCATTGTTGTTACTGAGAGGGCTCTAAGAAAGTCTGCGCATATAAAGAAGATTGCATCATGGACTAGATGTTATGCCAATTGCAAGAACAATAGCAACACTGTCAAGTCACTTAAGACTCTAAAGATGGCATAAGAGAGGGTGAAGGAAACGATGACAATTTTAACTTCAACCCTTAAGTCATACAACCGGCATTTGGGGAAGTGACATTTCTCAGCTTGCATTCCAATTCTTTGTCACTTAGTAGGGAGACATCTCTACTACCCAATCATCGTAGTCCAAATTTCTTAGAGCACCATTGGCAGAAGCAAATTAGGGTAAGGACTTTCACTTGAAGTTGAGTAGGTTAGGTCTTTTTTTAAATTTTGATTGAAGGTTGAATTTCAATAAAATTCCTAATCATTGTTTGTCACTCCTACAAATTAATGGGCTTGCAAGCTTCAAAACTTGCTATTGGATTCAATGGTTAGATGTTTTTTGCAAATAATGATTTTTGCATTTAGCCGTTGTCGGGTAGAGAGGAGCGTGCTTTGGAAATACACATGGTATTTGGATGCGATTGAGAATAGTCCGCTATGAAGTTTGTTGAATTTTTTGTCTTCTGTCTTTAGTCTTCAAACTTCAATCTTCAAACTTCAGTCTTCAAACTTCAATCTTCAAACTCATCACCGTTGGCCTATCATGTGGTGGCTCTATAGGGCCAAGGGTAAAAGTGTGTGATAAGAAACCAAGGCCTTGGACAGATAAAACGGAATGGCCAGACCACGAGTTGATCGTCTGAAAGATTAACTCCTAAATTTCAAACTCACGGTGACGAGGAAGCGCCTTTCACCAGTGGGAACAATATAGAAGATCGACCATGTGGGTGATCAATCTCACTTTGTCGCCTGTAATGTAAATTTTGTCTACTTATCAAAATCACAAGACAACTAGTATAGGGGTAATTTCCAATGGAAAGGTCGATAAGTCTAACGTATTTGTGACTAAGGTCACTTGTTTTACAGATTGAATACTTACCTACTTGATTTTGTAACTTGTTTTGGGATTCTAAACAAAAGGTCCCACACTCATGTCAAATCATCTCAGTCCATTACCAATGCTAATATAATAGACACAATGAATGCAGTCACAGTCCTTTACTAGTGGTTGGCTCTTTGTCAAATCCTCTTTGTCAATTTGTCAATAGGGTTGGTCAATTTGTCTTATGCATGCTCTAATCACTTAATCAAATGGCCAAGTTATATATTTGAAGTACAAATAAACTTTTAGGGACAATAGTATTAATTATTGTTTCCTCTTTTTGTTCCCTCTTTACTAGGCGGTTTTAGATTTACTAGCCTAATTCCAATTTATCATGCTCACTTCAAATCTATATCGTGATCTAATTTGCCATATGCAAGGTATGAAAAGTTTAGACTTCTTTCCTGATTTGGTTGATTTTTCTTTAATCAGCCATGCTTTCGCTTTCGCTTTTAAGTTAATCCATCTCCAGCTTTCAAGCGCTCAAAATTAGTCCACTTGTCTCAGCAATAGCTTCGTACCAGATGGCTTGATCAAATAGACTCTAAGCCCAAACAATTAGACTTCCTGTCTACTTGCTATATAACTTAGTCAATTGGTCCGGCTATGAAAATTGACTCATCTTAACCTTACTTTTCTAGCTTACACCAAGTCTAATTGTTACACTCTCGCTGTGAATAAGACCTAAATTATTTGTCAATACGACTCATGCAAATTGTGATATGATCAATTTGATATACTCCATATCTATTTAATACCTCAATACTTAATTACACACATGCTCAGACTATTAGACTTAATTAATCTCAATGTGACCAAACTGTGTTACTTCGACAATTTGTTAATTCTTACATAGACTATTTAACTTATCTGTTGCTCACCTCACAGGTCAACTCGTCCAACCACAAGCCCTGTTCTAATTAATATTATCAATGTACTTGCAGAATGTTAATCAAACCATTTTACATTGATGCATGATCAATTTGACTTAAGCATACTTGTGCTGTAATTCAACAATTTAGAAGTTCGTCTTTTACTTACCGATTTGAATGACTGAGTTTGCTAATACTCACAGGGCAATCTGTCTTTCGAATCCACTTGACCTGTGCTGAGTCGAGTTGATTCCCGACTGGTTCAATTTCTCCAGCAGTCGATTTGAACGACCAGTTTATTAACTCAATTGTTATTAACAATTTGACCCAACTGGCCACTCGGCTTCAACTAGACTAATCTCACAAGGTGCGGTTCAAATAGCAATGGACCATTATTCAGTCCATTAGCTTCTCAACAATTTAAATCATATAAGAATGTTCATAACAATTTGACCACTTGCAAATTACGTTACTTAGCATAATCCATTTTCAATTCAGTCATGCAATCTTGCTGACTCAAAGACTTAACAATTTGACCACCCCAACCATAACAAACAATCGGTTAATTCAACATACACTTGCTCATTCTTACTTCATAACAACTTGACTTAAAACTACCAATTAGAGCTGCGACTTAACTGCAAACTCCATACAGGCCACTAGACTGCACTCAGTCGACTTGACCACACACAATGCTCAATCACAACTCACAGACGAATAGTTCACAGCATTTAACAACTCGACACTGGCACTTCTCATAAGCATTCACAAGCAATTAGACAGTTAATCACACACAACAAATTAACTCACACAAGGAACTTCACCACCTGTGAATTCCCAAACACTTAGACACACTTACTCACAACCTGTGAGTTTAAACAAATTGATAGTAATATATTTATATATTAAATTCGACGAATTGTACAGAGCTTGAGAGTTTAAAGCTAATGCTGGCTCTTCTTCACGCTGGAGAGAGAGAGAGTGATCAACTAGACATTTGGACTTATAGTCCCAAAAAGACTATTTGAAAGGTGGCATCTGTTCAAGCTGAAATTCACGACTATCTACTTGCCTTGCTTCGCATCCTAGTCTATTAGCCCTGTTCATATCTAATTTCTGCCAATTAGCCTTTCACATACGAAATCCATCTAATTGACATGCTATAATGGAAAATAGATCTTTTACTAACTGCATTCACATTTACAAAGGCAAGTAAACCAAAAATTTCAAAAATTAGAACTACATCGCCACAAACATAAACGAGGCTATTATTGGATATCCACATAGCCCACAACAATGTTTATGATGCAAAAAATTGAAAACAACAAGCCTCCAAAACCGGCTAGGAATCACAAGCCATAAGCCATAAGCCACAAGCCACAACACACGAATCTTCAATCTCGGAGTCTTCAAGTCTTGAATTCTTCAAATCTCTTTAAATCTCCTCTAACTTCAATTCCTTTTCTTTGATTGAACTTTGGTGTAGTGTCACAGATGCTCTATAACTTTAAATGAGATGTATATTAGCATTATGAAAAACCTACACAAATTTCTACTCTTTCTCCAAAACTCAACTCAAACTAACACTCTGTTCATTTTTTATGGTCACTCAAAGTTTCGACCTCAAAATTTGAGGATAGCAAATCCTCCTTCACTTCCACGCTCACAATTCACTCAAAAATGCTTCAAATACAATAAATGATAGCTTCATAAAAATCTAACAAAAAGCTCCACATCCTCTGCAAATTTCATTGCAAACTAACACTCTTTCCATCTTTTGTAGCCACTTGAAGTTTCGGCCTCACAAATTGAAGGCAACTGACCCTCCTTTACTTCCACACTCATAATTCACTTATAAATGCTTCAAATACAACAAATAATAGCTTCATGGAAGTCTCATAAATTTTCCTACATCTTCTTTAAATTTCATTACAAACTAAGGACTTGTACGTTTTTTTATGGTCGGTTGAAGTCTCTGCCCCTTCAATTGGAAGGCAACAGATCTTCCTCCACTCAAACTAGCACAAATCTCAACTCACAACTTCAAGTAAGAGAGGAATTTTTGGAAAGAAAACAACATGATACCAAAACCCACCAATTTTCATTCCAATTTTTTTTAACTCCACACACTAATCACCCCCAAAACATTCGAGTCCTTCCAAACTACAATGAGAGAAAAGATAAATAATATCCACATTTTTTCCCTACCTTATCAACAACTTCCTACCACATAAGCATCAAGCAAGTGACAATCAACCCTTGACTTACTCCAAAGGCTAATTTTCAACTATTAGCCTTCATATTTGGCATCACAACTATTCATTTATATAAAACTAAGAAGGAAAATCACTTCAAAGTTCACCTAGAAGGCAAACTACTTCTATCTTTTTCTTTCACATCTATAACGATACAAAATTATTTCTATAAAAATGCTTCAAATATAAATATAAGCACTAACATAAAGTCAATGCCCATTAAAGGTAAAAAATTAGAATTTCAAGACAAACTTCACTCCATCTGCAAGAACTTGAGAATGCGTTTGATAGTCGCAGCGACATTTTCAGCACGATCCGCCTTTGTTAAGGAATTGA
Source organism: Rhytidiadelphus loreus (assembly GCA_947034895.1). Lineage (NCBI taxonomy): Eukaryota > Viridiplantae > Streptophyta > Bryopsida > Hypnales > Hylocomiaceae > Rhytidiadelphus > Rhytidiadelphus loreus. The sequence continues at coordinate 44,411,881 of OX344761.1, read as the reverse complement.
CCGACCCCTCTAACCATCGTTGGTAGTCACGACTCCCTTTCATCAACTTAACCATACAATAGTATTGGTCGTCGTTTAGACCATACAATAGTATTGGCTATTGGGTTCAATACGTCTAACTTGTAACAAGATTATCAACGCATGAGCATCTCACTAAAGGTTCCCATGCCACCGTTGCTCACTACGAGATTGCTTTGGTGGTTGAGAAGGCCCAGTTTCATCTCATGGACGCACAAATGGCGATGGCAAATTCCGTGGTAGAAGCAACTCATCCGGCAGTTGCAACAATGAAAATTCAAATTCAGGCTCCAATTGAGACTCTTCATCTTAAGATTAAAAAAAAACCCTTTAGTTCGACATTCTAAATCTAAAGTGAAAAACAAATGACAATATCTCAATTTGATGCAACTCTCATGTGGATCCCCCTTCTTATACAAATGACTTATACCTCCACTTCAAGGCATCACCTTGAAGCTACATGAATAACGTATAATAAATATTTTTTTATACTATGTACGTATGTACAACACGACACTGCTTCCCTTGATCCAATTGCCAAAGCAACCTATTGATAAAATTTGGATATATTGGTAATGATCCCTAGATCAATTGCAACAAGGAGTTAGGACTATGAATTGAGTCTTGACTTTCAATCACAACTTTTGCTGTTGATGTTACAATTGTAATTGAATTTCCTCAATCGATCTAGATAGTGCACTTCGGCACACTACAAGCATTGGTGAATTATATTTGACAAGGTATCTAGCTAGGTGTTAATGTAATTCAAGTTGTTGTTGGACTGATTAAAGTTGCCCTTATGTAAATTTTGTAGCTAGTGAGCTCTTAAGGTCCAATTGTTGATTGATGCATAGATTGATTGATGTGTTTGTGTAACTATGTAAGTAGGGCTATTGTCTACAAATTAATTGAAAGTATACTTTGATTAACCACTAGTTGTAACTAATTGACTAGGAGTTGTGAATTGTAATTGCTTAGAGGGAATTAGGATCATGAGCCGCACTTGGCCATTGTTGTTAATAGGATTGCAATTTTTCAAAGGTTAGTACCTGTCCAAAGGTATGGCAGTACAAGAGCTGTTGATAGGGAATTGTCAATGATATTGTGTGCACAAGAACCATCACTATTAGAAAATGGTGTCCAAGTCAACAAAAAATTAACATTTTTTTGTTGATTGGCTTACTGCATTGACCATTTTAACAATTTTTTGTTGATTTGGTACAAGTCAACAAAATGGCCACTAAATTTTTGTTGACTCAAATAGTACAACATCCAAATCAACAAAAAAGTTAACATTTTTCTATTGATATAGGTACTTTACACAAGCTCTTTATACAAATGGGGTGATAGAAGGTAGAACAAACCATATGGTATATGTGAACCACTCATAGTCTTAATTCACATTTCCCATATGGTTTGTTCTACCTTCTACCTTTCCATTTGTATAAAAACGTTGCCTTCTCCTGTCTTCTATCACGAAAGTTACCTCTCTTCTACCCCGAACTTAAAATAAGCTTGCCTTCTTCTTTTAGATTGAAGTTTTAAAACTAATTTAATTCTCCTATTTACATGGCAGCTTTTGCCTATGTGGCATTGTCTACATGGCTGATTTTTGATTTGCCATCTAACGTCCATTTATTGAGCAAATTTATAAATGAATTATTATTTTATTTTTTTGACTTGGCCACCACAACAAAATGGACAACAATTTTTTGTTAAGGTTGAAACATCCAATACCATTCTGCACCCCAATTCCATCAATAGACCACCTCAATTCCGTCACCAACTTTGGCCCCAATTCTGCCTTAAATCCCCCCTCAATTCCCTTCCTTTTATGACAAAATCAGAGAATTCTATGACAAAATCAGGGATTTTATGACAACAAGGGTTACGTGTCACTCCATTAATATAAAATATCTAGTACTTGATTAGGCGGTAATGGGTTGTTTAGGGGACAATTTTGACCTCACTCTGACACTCTACAAGTGATTTTGTAATTTTAGGGCTGATCACTTCAAAAATTCACAGAAATTACAATTATAATCGGAAAATTATACTTCCACTTGGTTTTAATCCGTGAAACAAAAACACACCTCTGAAAAATATGTGCCCTTCTTGAAATTAACCCCAAGATAGTTAGACTGCAAATCAAGGAGGTGATAGGTAATTCTACCTTAGGTATTATCCAAGACAACACGACCAAGGATACTAACGGCATCAACACTTTTTTGTTGATTTTTTGTTATAGTGGTCACTATTTTTCTACTAGTGCATTGAGCATCACATTCCCTATTTTTTTTTGTCTTCAATCTACAAGTAGTCTATTTCTTTTAGATTTGGTAGGCGAGACAGTTTCATTGGATTCGTTGGGTATGATCATCAAACCGTGAGCATTGGATGTTTAGGGGATTTCTATAGCATTATTCATTTTTTTAGGTCAAAGGCTTGTTCCTTGGTAAATTATAGAATGCAAGATTTTATAGTTTATTACCTACCAAATTGTGACATTACATGTGTTTTGGCTCTCGGGGAAGGCTGCGAGTTCCCAACTCGAACCCCCCCCGAGAACCGCCGAAATCCGCCGTTCCCGGCCTGTGCTGACCTGGCCGAGAGACGGCCAGGTCAAATTTTTCGGAAAAAAAAACAAAAAAAAACAAAAAAAAAAATTAACTCTGTTTTTCATTTTAAGGACTTAGATTTTTATTTATTTTTTCTTTCCAAAAAAAAAAAATCTGTCAGCGGCGTTCTTTGACTGCCGGGGGAACAACGCTAGGAACAGCCCCGAAATAGCCCTTAAAATCCTGAAATCTCTTCTAATGGTATTGTGTGCAGCACTTTTCAAAGTGGGAATTAGATTACGATTAATTGTTGGTTTACTTCCTCAGGGGGGTCATTTAGAGTGTCCATTAGAAACCACGTGCAAACAAAACTTTGGACCTCCTATATAGTTTTTGAATTTTAAATAAATAAAAATTAAAAAAAATACAAATAGATTTTCCTACTTTGAAAGTTTATGTTTTGAATTATTGATATTTTTATTTGTTAATAATTATTAGTTACAAATTTTTTAAGTAATAAGATACACTGTAGAACTGAAAAATAACTTTCACACCCCTATATTATATAAGAAAAAATTGTCTAAAAAATGAACAAAATATTCCTAAAAATAACTCATTATTGAAAGCTCATTTTGAGTTGATTATTGACTCAATGGTCATCTAAATGTGTCCTCTATAATTATTTGAGTTGAAAAACATGCCATTTTAGTTCATTTTCAACCTCTTCTAGAAATCATTTCATATTTTATTTGAGTTGGAAATTTTGGCAATAGAAAGCTATAGTCATTATTAAACAATGTTCAAAATTTTAGGTTGAAATTATAGTTTATTAGAAACCACTTGTTTGCACATGGTTTGTTATAGTAGAATTAAATGCACCCCCCGAGTTTACTCCCTTCGTTTAGGGTGTAATCCCTTCTCTGGTTTGCTCAAATGGTTGAATAATAGGTGTACCACAATCCAAACTGGAATGGGGCCCAAGCTGCACAAGGAGACATTTGTTGTCCAATCCTTCTTCTTATTTGCTCAAATTCTTGGTAGTGCTTCTTGCTTGTGCTCCTACGTGTACTGTTTCCTACTTCACATTTAATTTTAGTTATAGAAAATTCACTCCAAGACCTTTCTAATTCACTTCACAAACTAGAAGTGTGGATGACATGTAAAGTGGACAAGCTTCTGGTGCTTTCAATTTAGCTTTGGATGGTGGCAAGAGGTGGAGTTTGAACTTAGAAGTGGAGTTCAACCAAGTCCGCATCTACGAGGTTCATATAGGTGGGTTTGTGCATGCACCATTTGAAGGTCAACAAGGTACAATACATCTGTAGGATGACTCTGATAATGAGTGTGATAACATTAACCATGTGTATGTGAACATGCTAAGTACATGGTGTGTATTGGGGGTGCAAGTAGGGAGTCACGGAATGTCCAAGCATCTACTAGTGTAGATATAGATTTGTCCTTAAATGGTCAGTGATACTATTAAATGTTCTAGAATACCATCATTGACCTCATATTGTATCTAGAAGTAAGGATATTGTTATCTTATTTGGGTCTTTTAGAGTATTTTGCATAATATATGAGAAATTTTGCATTCTATGTTTTCCAAATAAAAATTTCAATTGTTGTTAAATTCATATGAATCCATGCAAAATTGGTTTTCCAAAAACAATAAGTCTATTTTCTATCTATTTTTTTATATTAAATTCATAGTCTTTTAAAATAATTGATGGAAAATCATTGGTGATGAGTTCTTTAATTGAATTGCATACATATGTATAGAATATCATCTACACATCTTTCACCTAAGATACAATCCATTCATTGAAAAAATATATATGAAGAATTCAATGTCATGTGTACAAAACATCCATTATTACATCTTTTACTATAAAGTACAATCCATTCATTGAAAGTAAAAAAATATGAAGAATTTGAATGTCAAGTATAAAGTGCACCGAGGTAGGCTTGAGCTCTACTTCAATTCAACTTTTATGCAATTTATATGTTTTTTTTGTTGAATATCCTTTCTTCATTTCCTTCATTGAAAAAAATTAATTGGAAGAATTAAATGTCAAGTGTGCAAAACATCCATTTGCACATATTTGAACCGAAGATACAACCCATTCATTGGAAAAATAAAGTGGAAGAATTAAATGTCTTGTTTACAAACATATATCTCAAACATCCATCTAAACATCTGATATCTTAAAAGACAATCCATTAAAAAATATATATAAAGAATTTCATGTCAAGTGATATAAGACTACTTGTAATAAAATGTTGGTTCTTATGATTGAACTCCATTTCTCTAACTTTTTAATGACACTCAATCATGAATATTTTATGGTCAATGTTTAATTCAATATTTTTTACATTTTCCTAACTTTTAAAGAGACTCCTTCATCAATATGTTATAATTAGTGTTCAATACTTCTTCTTTTCAATATGAAGTGTAACTTGCAATTTTGTTTAGAACTATGCTTATGAATTTCATTGATCACATTCTGAAAAATATTATTGATAAGGGATCCACATTGTATATCACCAACTTGAATGATTAAGATTGTATGTGTTCTTAGCAACAATCAAAAAAACTAGACACAACCTAAACCTTTGTATGCCCCACTGAAAAGAACCCATGAAATACAAGAGGTCAAAAATGGTAATTCATCTGAAGAAAGAAGGAGTAAGTAATAATAATTGAAATATTACATCAGTGTTATTACAATGACTCTATCCTGGAGAGAAAAGCAGACCCTTCATTTATTTTTTGGAAGGAAAAAGGATCTTCTTTTTGGAAATGAAAAATTAAGGAAAATGAAAATGAAAAAACAAATGTACTAGAAAAGAAGTCTAGAAGTTAGAGATATATTAATGTGAAGATTTGAGATGATTGAAAGTTTTTAAGCAAGACATTACAAATGCAAAAATGTATTATATATATTATGCAAAATATTGTAGAAGAAAAGGTAGGATTCAAGTATCCTATCTTGTGGATACAAAATAAGCTTCAAATATAAATATGCCCAAAAGTGGACCCTTTCAAGCTTCATAAGGCTCGATGAGGTCTCTCCTCAAATCAAAATGTGTATCTGCATTTTCTATCTCCATAGTGCCTTCTAATAGATCTCTAAAAGTCAAGTCTCTATGCACGGCACTGCATCATTTTGTAACTCTCCAATGATATCTTTTAAGCCTTCATCCTCCTCATCTTCTAGGATCATGTTGTGTAAAATGCAACATGTGAATATAATGTCTAAAATAACCTCCATGTTCCATTGTCAATTGGAAATGCGGATAATTGCAAAATGTGCTTGGAGAATTCCAAAGCATTATTCAACATCTTTTTGAACTGCCTCTTGTTTCTTGGCAAAGTAGCCCTCTTTTCATTTTGGAGCTCATGAATGGTCTAAATGAAGCAAGAACAACAAGGATAGATCTTGTCTCTTAGCAAAGTAGCCCTCTTTTCATTTTGGGGCTCATGAATGGTCTAAACAAAGCAAGACCAACAAGGATAAATCCCATCAGTAAATAAATAGTAGCAGTTGTATAAACAACCATTAACCACAAACGTCATGTTATGTCCAATACCTATCAGCAAGTTCTAGAGAAGGGAAAAACAATCTAGAACATTTAAGTTGTTGTTTGAACCTAGAAGGCCAAAAAAGACATGCCAAATATGTAGCCCTCCATCAATAATGACTTCCAAGATAATGGACCAATTCCCTTCTCTATCTCCAAAATCTCCTTGCCACATGACTGGACAATTCTTCCATTCATAATGCATGCAATCTAAAGATGCAAACATACTAGGGAAACCCGGGCATCATTGATGGCCAATTGCTTCTCTAAATCATTACAAGTAGATTTCTTGAGATGGTACCCCTCAAACTCTGCACGAATAGCTACACAAAACCTCTTCAAGGATTCCATGGTAGTACTTCCATTGGTCTTGTAGTACTCATATGTGACATTGGCACAAAAAACGTAATACAACATATAGAGCGTAGAGGTAATCTTCTGATGCAAAGATAAATCCATAGTCCTAGTGGCGTCCCTCTTCTAAACAAAGTGATGATCACATGCACATACCTTGTATATTATACTATAAGAAAATCGTGTTTTTTTTATGTTTTAAAAAACAAGAGAAGAAGTTCAATTTGACGGGTAAATAACCAATGTAGATGTCTCCTAAAATCCATTATAATTGACAAGCAAAAAATGTGCAAAAATCACAAGAAACGTGCAAGATATTAGGGTTTCTTTCTAACATTGCAGAAAACATAGTCTTTAAAGCTCTCCAAAATGTGCCATGTGTCGGATAAGTCACTGCCACATAAGCATGATATGGGCAGATAGTGCCATGTAGGATATTTTTTCATCCATCCAATGAGTAGCATGGATTTTAACTTAGACCCCTTTTGAATTCTGATGTGGTAGTTGGTTTTGGTGACATAGCAATTGGATTTGGTTCTGGATTTTGGATTTTTGAAACGTCAATTAGACATTTTTTGAAACATCAATTGGTGCATTCCCTACCCATAGGCAAAATCAACAAAAAATAATTACTTAAAATAATTTTAAAAATAAAATAAATGAACAAGAAAATTTATTGAATTCAATAAGAACTAAAGAAAACTTACCATCTACTATCAAGAGGATTTTTGGTGGCAAAATGAATGAATTCCTTCATTAAAAGTTAATGAGAATGAAAGAGAGAGGTAATATTTATATTTATTGTCCATCCATGGTAATAAAAATAAGATATGGGATAATTAGAATATAGGAACTTGACCAGTGTACATCTTGACATTGTTCAAACATGTGGATGTTGTTTTGAACATCTTAATGTTGTTTCAAACATCTAGATCATGTTGTTTCAAACATTTTTCATCGAACGTAATTCTTGCTTTACATATCCCATATGGATTGTTCCACTTTCTACCACCCCTTTTGTATAAAGACCATCTCTTTTCATACATTTTTTTTTTTTGGCTGCCTTTCCCCTAAATTTTCACATATGGTCAACATTTTACTAACCATAGTAATTGTAATTTTTACTAACTTACCCATAATCAAAATGGATCTACTTGTTGACGTGGCAGTTTAAGTTTTTTTAGACATCCTCCAAAATATTAGCATGTCTTCAGTCATGTCAAATAAAATGTTAGCGCCAATGATAACATCAACTTAGATTTACAATATCTCGCCAATGTTCTCTACAACGTCCACAAAAATCTACCTTGTCGGGCTAGATTTCCTTTAACATCATCATGTTCTGCCAAACATCACACATTAGTAGTAAAACATAGCCAAAAACGTGGATTTCTTGTAGTGTTATGCTCACCAACAAAGGACATTGCATGTGGTAGCACTACCAAAAAAACGCCACTCTATAGACAAACTTAACAATAAAGTAATTTTGCATCATACACTCATGCATGGTATACCTAAATCACTTGACATTTGGTGCTCTACCAGCACTATAAGAACCCCGTGTTTTAGGTGACGTTTTGTAAATTTTTCAGACGGATTTTAGATGACATTAGAAAAAACAACTTGTGTTTTTTCTAATGTCACCTAAAATCCGTCTGAAAAATTTACAAAACGTCACCTAAAACACGGAGTTTTTATTGTGCGGGTCATGAACCACTCCGCACATGAGGCACAATTGACTCATTTTTCTCCAAATTCTATTCCTTGCAAAAAGTTCAACATCACCTCATCTTGCAAATCATCCTCTTTAAGAAAATCCCTAGCAGCAAGAAACCTTTGCCTCCACTCATCCATTGTGTATGATCAACAAACTGAGCACTCTAAACCCTCCAATAATGATCCCAAAAGCAACAAGGAAGGTGACAAACTTTGAGCTGGAAGAATTCAAAAGAGCTTCCAATTTCTTCATGTGAATCCTATGCATCTAGGGTTTTTTGGCCTAGTGCCTAACCAAATGTCTACCTTTGAAAAATTGACTTGCAATTAACTACGTCTCTAGACCGGGACTTGCTGCGTGGATTGGATTGATCAGTGGAGTTCCAAAATTTTCTCATGACATGGGAGTCAAGCGTCGCCACACCATAGACCACATGGTGCACCTCATTTACTGAGCACCATTGGAAATGCTTTCATATCATTAATTTAAACTTTGGTACTGGGATAGTGGCAATACATTTATGGTATCCTTCATTATTTTTTGCTAATTGTTGGATTGGCATAAAACTCAACAAATAATTGTAGAGAAAAATGGCTTGTCAAAACTCCAAAAACTCCAATAAATAATACACATATAAACAATCTTAGACACAATATTCACCAAATCTAGAAGTGAAGGGGTCAAATTTTTGAAGGATTTGATTGGCTAAAAAATCAAGAAATTCTTGAAAAATGAATTTACACCATGAAATGAGAGGTCACATGTCTCCTATTGAAAGGCCCAATGACATGGAATATTTTTTTCCTTGATGTGGCAACAAAAGGACTCAAGTTTTGAACCCCTCAAAAATATTGTCAAATCCACTTCAAGGAGGTAGATCTCACTAAACTTCTGGGGGTCTTTACTAAAAAAGGTTGTCTTTAATGTTTTTTAATATTTAATATTTAATACTTTGGCCATTTTATACCCTTTTGCCACAACTTAAACCAATTGAAATTTCATGACCTCTATCCAAAGGAAGTGACTTCTCAATGGTAAACTAAGGGTTGACTTCGATATAGAGTTTCCCAATCATCAATGGAATGGGCATCCCGTTTTTCTAGAACACCCATTCCCCTAATGATCAGGAAGGCTCCACTAGCCTTTGACTCCACATGGAAGCCAACCCTAAGGGAATTGGAGATAGAGACTTCTCAATCTTATGGCCCCCTAACTCACCCCCTCATTTCTAGTGTACTAACCCAAGCCTAAAATTCAAAATCTACAAATAAATTTCAAAATAGTCCTTTGAATTAATCCTTAAACAATAAACTAGTCACCAGGGAAATCAATTGTTTTGAACCGTGTGGATTGTTGGCTTTAAAAATTGCAAAAGCACTCATTGGAAGTCAAACTATTGTGGAAGATATTTCCTTTTCACACAAAATTTGAAGGATGAATAGTTGCACTTCTATCCCACATGGAGAGATTCTTTGTCATTCATTGGTTGAAAAAACCCTCAGTGTTGTTTATGGGTTAATAATAAATTAAATTAAATTAAATATTAAATTGAAATAATAATAATATTTATATATACTCCTCTTGTCTTGTTGACACGTGTAGGTATGAAGTCAAGTCCGGGGGTGGTATCATTCCATCATGAATTCATGATTCTCTGGCTCCGTCGGTCTGCAAGCAAATGTCAACATCGAGGAATTCGCGCTTCTGTCGGAACTCGGAACTCGGTTGTCTTGGTGGGGCCCAGCTTTGCAGTGGCATCAGTACCTCAGAAAGGTCAGTCCTTCCGTCAGGAGGACGATTGATAATTTACTAGTATAGTATATTACTAGTAGGACTCCGTCAGTAAGTTACTAGTAGGTGGCTGTAATTGCGACCCGTTTCTTCAAAGCGTCTCTACCATAACATTGCTAACAGGGTTGATCCCTTCCCCCTTGGAGGAGGCTTCATTCCTCCCAAGATACCTGGGATGCAATGTAGTTTAAATGGGAACAATATTATTGGCTCATAGTGATCAGAGTACTGACATGAGGAAAGCAAGCAATTGGCTAGGTGCAGCGATCTACCACATGGCAACTCAAGACCTGAGCCAGCAATTGGCTACAATATGTGGGCCAATGCGCGGAGGCTCCATATTTGGGGGGAGCAAAAGGGAACCCTCTTGCGTTGGTTAACAATGTTGTGACAACAGGCTCTGGAATGGGCACTAAGTGTTTCAAATATGGATTGTGAGGGCATGTAAAGATTTGTCAGATAATCATTTATACCTTGTCAATGGACTCAATAAGAGCCAAGGTACGTCCATTTCAAAATTTAGTTGATAAATGCATCTCTTGGAGGCAAAGAGAGTCATATAAAACCTTGGACAATAGTTGAACTTCAAAACCAAGTCTTTTGTGTTGGTTTGACATTTAATGATTAACCCTCTCAAAAGGTTCATGACTATGTTTCAAACAACAAAACCATTGTAAAACATTAATTCTTATGTAAGAAGTCAATATGCAAAAATAAAAAATAAAATGTATTTATTTATTTTTTGAACCATAAGATCTTATTCTAAGCTTCTAGGATATGTAATTTTAATATATAAAAATTTGACTAAATGGATCACAAGAAGAAAGCATTTTGAAGTGAAAAAATATTTGTTTGTTTTTTCACTTTATTCAATAAATTCAACAAAATTTTATTATTTTTTCTATGAAATTTTGCAATAAGCAATGTTGATGTTTAAATCCACCAAGATGAAGATAGTATTAGCTACATGTGTTTCAATTATCAAATGTAATACAAGCATGTAGCATATATATTTTAGAAATCTTGCAATTGGATGAGGTACAAAATAAGGGAAGTGCTAGCATGTGAATATAGAATCTATGAGCCCAATAGCCTACAAGTCCATATTATAGACACCTTCTATGATTATAGGTGTTTGTGTTATAAGTACCTATGTTACAGTCTCTTTCCATGTTACTATGTACCTATGTTATAGATACACGTGTTATAAACACCTTCAAATGGTTGTAAATATTGATACCTTCAACTAGATTCAAAGCTCATAGGCTCATGTTTCTATGTTCACACGCTAGCATCATTAGTAAAATTATGCCAATTAGCTTGTTATCTTGATGTAATTTCTTGAGAAAATTCAAATTTTCAGACCATATCAATCCAAATGGTAAAAAAACTACATTTTGTTCTTAAATTGAGTCTTATTTTTTTTAGAAAAATAACAAATCCCATATTTCTATAGAAAATCGAAGGCTTACAAATGAATGTCATATGTTGTTTTGTAGGTATGGGTGTTTTTTTGGGTGATTATTGGCAAATTCATTCATTCAATTTGGAGAATATGTTGCAAAATATTCCAAATTTTCTTTTCCAAAATTGTCACCTCCAAAATCCTTGTGAAAAGGAAAATGACCAATGAATAGGGCTTTCTACAAAGAGACACGTACTTGCTATGGAGCACAAAACCTAACGAGGTTTATTTGAAGAACTTGATGAAGAAGTCATTTCCCAGCACAAGGCAATGCAAAGAATTCTTTTATGAAAGTTTTAGTTCTAACACATGAAGTTATTATAAATAGTTGTTGTACTATTTTTCCAAAGAATCAACAAAACCCCTAATTTCATCTCCAAATCTTTTTGGAAAATATATTGGTAGTGTTTTATCAAAATAAAGGACATATATTTAATATTGTAATGTTCATTTTAACATACACACCAATCAATGCTTTGAAACTCAATTGAATTACAATGAATAGATTCAAGTAAATCTTTTCAATATCCAAAATTGCAAATTTCATTTACACAAATTTTTCTTCATTCCTTATATTGGTTGAATGATATTAAAACTACTTATTCCAACATCCATATTTTATGAATTCAAAGATAACTTAAAAATAACATCTTATTATTTTCATGAATGCATTCATTCTTTTTTAAATTCTTGTGTTAATTTTCTAAAATTTAGAGGGATGGGTTAGGAAGGTAAATTTCTGCATTATCTCTTTGAACTTTGTTAATAGTTTTTAAATATATAGAATTCAAATCTCAAATTCATTTTTGGAGTTTAAAATTAAATTAAATTTTTTTCAATTTTTTCCCAAACTAATAGTGATTGAATTGAATTGCAACAACTTCATGTTTGGGTTGTCAATAGACAGGTGTAAAAAAAAAGTTGAATTCATGTCCATAATTATAAAAACCATTTATTATATACACCATTCACAGGTCATAGATTATAGATAAAATTTATATTTGACAATATTTAGGTGGCATGCCCACCCATTGTGTTGTTCATAGAAGGTTTACTAGTGCCAACATGACATTAGAATTGTGTAGGAATTATGTCTCCATCCTATTATTTACTCCATGCAAATGTGTTGTCTTTCCAAAATGCATTTTTAGTTGAAAATATGTTGAAAAAGTATTAGTCCCTAAAAGACCAAGCAATGTTTTTTTGGTGACATAGCAATTTGGATACCTCAATACAAATGTAAATATTCACTATATTAAAAAAAATTGGATGTGGGGAAGAGAAATACCTTGATGCTCCACCAAAAAAAATTGGATGTGGGGATAAAAAATACCTTGCTGCATCACCCCAAAAAAATTCAATTGGATGTGCCCATAAAGCCAGTTATAGGGGAAAATGTTGTTTTTCATGGATGGGAGGTAGTACATGTACTTTTTTGACATTCAGCTAAACTCATAAATTTGTCATTGTATACACGGAGGTGGTGACAGTGAGGCAAGTCTTTTATGGCTTCCCTTGGCTTAACAAGCAATAACTTTTAACTACCACATTTGGATTTAGAAAATTCAAATCTCTAAAAAATCCATTGAGTGAAATACCAATTTGTCATGTCACAATTTATCATAAAAAAAAGTTGATGGCAAAATGAAGGAATTGCTTCATTGACATTTGTGGAAATGAAGTATAGAGAGGTTGTTTTTATAATGAAATTTGTTGTTTGTTATGAATCCTCAAAGGATCTTTGATACTTCAAAGATGAAAGCTTGACCGTTCATTGTCTAAAAATAGGAACTGTGTTCAAAATTGAACTTCAAGACCTCATTTGGGCATAGAAGAAAAACTTTTTCCAAAATAATTGAACTAAAAAAAGTTGGGAAATCAAGCTAACTTTCATATCCAAAAATCCTTTTGTATGGATTTTGAGCCTCCTAAAACAAGTTATAGACAAAATTCTTAAAGGATGTTTGAGAAAATGTCAAAGAAAATGTCCCTTCCAACCTTTCTTTAAAATTTATCCATAACTTTTCATTTGAGATTGGAAATCTCAAATAGGATTTTTGAAATGAAAGTCAGTTCGATTTCCCAAATTTTCTTAATCCAAAGTTATTCTACTATGCCAAAATGACGCCGGAAATTCTAATTTGAATACAATTTAAAATTTTCAATTAACTATAAGCATTTGAGTTTCAAGTAATTCAAATTATTATATCCCACATACCTCCTACTATTCCATTTGTATAAAGAGCTTCTTTTCTATATGGAGCATCTTCAAAAATCAAGGGAAAGAGGAACATTTTCAAAATTAAGGAAAAGATGATGACTCGGACTTAGCTAATCTTGACCCAATTTGCTTCCATGCTAGGGCCAATATGCCCAACTGTTAGCTTGGACATAGATTGATCAAGTTTGCCAATGTTTGATATTTTTGTAGAGTTTTTTCCTCCTCTTAGAGCTAATTGAAACTCTACCATTCACATTTTGAAGAAATTACTATATATGCAAGCCATAAACTGCTTGAAAAAAAGGTTTTGTACGAGATTTTCTTGAAGCTAATTCCCTATTGGAATTTTTTGGTACATGTTTCTCAGTTTGAAATTTTATGAAATTTTTGAACATGTAGTCAACTTCGTTGCAAAAAGCAATCAATTAAAATTCAAGCAAGGAAGTGAAGTTAATTGTGCAAACGCCTCCCCAATGAAAGCTGCCTAGAACTTGGATGCACCTTCAAAACATTTTTTTCATATTCAAACACTATAATCTCCCAATTTGTGAGGTCAAAACCTGCCATTTATTTATTGCAATATAATAAAGTAGTCAACCACTAGATCTTAAGGGAAGATGCAATGAGATTTCATTCATCATTTGGGGGGGCTTTGCTAGCAAAATGGCCCATTTTGAGTGTTTTATGGTGAAATATTTAAAAAAAACTTAGGAGTTAAAAGGAAAACAATGAGGAATGATGTTTTGAATTTGTGGTGGGATATGCCTCTTTAATATTTGTTGTGAGATACACCAATTTGTACTAATGGTTGGAGATGTCAAGGATCTAAGTTGTCATGTCAATTTCTAAGCCTCTAAGGTAAAATTTTGGATTTGTGCTTGTGATTGGAGGACTAAATCTTTATAGCAACCTCAATTGAGCATTAAATTATAAAATTAATGCAATTTTACAAAATCAAATATTTATTTCAAAAGAAAAATGTGTGAAAAATATATGGAATTTTTTTGAGATTGTAAACATATTTGAAATTGAAAAAGTAGCTAGTAGACAATTGTGAAAGTTCATTCATAATAAGTCAAGGTAGTTAAGATTATATATTTCTCTATATCTAGATATAGAGAGGTATATCTAGATATAGAAAGATAGAGAGACATAGAGAGAGATATAGAGAGACATAGAGAGATATAGAAAGATGTAGAGAGATATAGAAAGATGTAGATATTATTTGGGTAGTTTACTTTAGATAAATCTTTTTAAGATATCATTTGATTGCACTATAGATTTGAGTATCTGTAAGAGCATTGGAAACCACTATTAAAAAAACTTAGTAGTAAAATACATTTTGCTATAACTATATAGTTTGTGGCTAGAAACTTTGGAATTTCAATAGAGTAAGAGGAGTTTGTCATTCACATTACCATACTTGCACCCAAAATCAACCTTTTTCATTTGAATTTCAAAGTGGGATAGGACACCAAGATCTTTTATTTCTTACAAAATTAGTCTACATAGACATAGAAAAATAAGTTAATTACAAGTTTCTACAATCAAGAAATGACTTAAGTTTGAGTTCTTCCTCGAGTTCTTCAATTGCCTTACTCTGCCTTGTAAGCATCAAGTATGTTTTTGAGACCTGTAGTTTAGTTTTCAATGCAACCAAAGAATTTTAACCTTGAAACAATGTTGAGGACACAAAGCTTGTTGATCCTAGAGTTTTTTTTACTATGTTTCACCACAAAGCTTGTTAACCGCAAAGCTTATGTTAAGGTGATAGGTCTCATACCTTGATAATAGGTCTCATCTTTCGTAGCCTTGGTGAATTATTGGTCTTGAAATTGGAAAGATGTGACCTTGGTGATAAGTATTCACTCAAAAATGATTCAATTTCTGGACCAATAGGTATAGTCTTCACTTCTATAGTAAGGTAGGTGGCTCAAAAAACAACCTTTTTCTTCAGCTAGTCTTGTAGGGAGATCCGAAATGCACACTCAATGGTTCTAAAATGGATAGCCACAATATGAGAGCCTAATTGAGACTTGTCATATATTGCTTCATACTTTGCCAATGGTTGAAATAAGAGCCAGGAAGGGTCCATTTCAAAGCTAGGGTGTGTCCACTTAATTTTTCTAAATGAAAATTGACTGCCCAATTGCCTTTTTACAAATGTTAAAAGAATATAGGATCCGTTTAAGTTTAGTAAAAGTTGCATTTAGGAACCTTGTGTGATACTCTTTGAATGCAGTAGTGCTTGTTTTTGGTCAAGCCATATCTTTTATCAGACTGCGCGTGAGTGGGTTTTACAAGGCCTAGGAACAAGAATAGGTGCCTACTGCAGAATTCCTCAGAAATTCATAAGTAATTCACAAATGCTCCAAAAAATATGAAACCACTTGTGTTAGATTCCGCATCAATTCTTCTTCAAGTGAAAAATAGAGAAAAATATTTTCGGGCATTTGAAACCCATCAAAAAAGACTCAATAGTCCACTTTTTGAGCCACCTACCTTAATTTTGAAAGCCATCCATCAACCACTTTGGCCTCAATGTCTTTCCGAGCACAACATTTAGTAGTATGCATTGTCCCTGTATTGGCTTTAACTTACTGTAGATGGTGTGGAATATTTCCACACCCAACAATACTTCACCAATAGCTAAGTGGACAGGTAGACGCTCAATGTGATGAGCAGGGTGCATGAAAGAAAGGCAGTGGACATGAAGGCCACTGAATGTTAAGAGGGTAAAATTAAAAGTTGAATCATTTGAGTATGAAACTGGGCATATTATTGTATTGTATGTATGAATACAATAAATAATATGTCCTTCACCGCACAACGCTGGGAAAACAGAGTCCAAGCAGTGTCGCAATCTCGCAATACCATACAAGGATTTAATGAAATGACGAAATTTATGTCATTTGTATGGAACGCCAACTGTCACTGACAATTTGCTCGAATTTTAGTATTTATTTTTTCAATGGAATTCAATGTTCGTGTGTTTTCTAAATAAATAAAGCATTTTTTTAATAGATTTTTGGGGAAGTCTGTCGAAATTGAATTAATTTGCTCAAGACCCTGCCTCGAACACCAACACATGACTGATGTTGCAGAATTAGTGTGGGGGATATAGAGTATTTTAATAATTTTAAATTTTCCAAAATTTCACTGCGAGCTTTGAAGTTAAGTTAGTTGTGTTCACATGATCACAAAATAGGAAAATGATAAATAACTAAAAAGTTCTGACAACAGATGGAAGAAAAAATTGTACCAGACAGACCCCATGCTATTTTGACATCATTGCAATGTGTTTCACACTCCTGACATCCTGACAGAAACTTCGCATCCTCCTCAGAATAACTTGAGAGCCTGTGCAGCTCCGTGATTCATAATTTAACGCTCGTAGTCGAGGTGGGTGACAAGAATCGCTCCGTCTCATCCAACTCATTGAATGAGACTCCACGTAGGGCCTTTCCTGTATGCTAAAGGCCACAAGCTGACGAAGAACATGCAAGTGATGCAACTGCAGATGCGCTCATTCCAGTTTCTCAATTGAAGCGGTAAGGTAAGGTAGGAGGTCCATGAAGCGCCCATTTAAGCGTTAAGCGTTGGGTTTAAGTTTTTAGAGGAGGTTAGACTTCTTGAAACACTTTTCAGTAAATTTTCTAGGAAAGACAAATGGAATTGGCATTTACCCCAAGTCGTTTCATATTTTGAAACGCAAATGGTTCACCAAAAGCATTCACCTCATGAAATGTACACGGTTTATACATTGATGATGCAATGAGAAAGCAAAGTGTACAACTGCTGTACATTTCAAGAGGTGGACGCTTTTACAGACCAACTGCTACCTTAGCACAATCATGCAACAACCTGCACCATTTCGACTGGAAACCAACAATGCAGCGGTGCGTATGATTTGCAAGAAATAGAATTCGCCGATTGATATTTCACAAGCATAAACTCTCTGCTTAACAAAAGCTTGTCAAACCGCATTACAAAGTGTACAGAATATACCAAAGCTACAAGCTCATCGACTTCTTCAGGAGATCTAAACTGATTCCCAAGCTATTCAATGGAAGCAACTCACCAGAAGATTTCTATACTTCTCGATTATATTCCTGATTGCTGAAAGTGCTGAACTCGTATACACACCACACGGAAATATAAGTTCGTCTTCAATCACCGTGAGTGTGTTTGCACTAAGTGGCAGTGTCATGCCACCTGATTCGGAGCGTGTGCTGAGCTACTGATGATTCAACCCAGAAACTCAATCAAACTTGCATGGAATCTGAGTCTGAGTTCGTCAAGCAATCCAACCGAGACGGGTGCTAAGGTCGTACTCGCCTTCCAGTACTCACTATGCTTTGGAGCTTGTTCTTATGAACCCATTTTTCCTTCCTTGTCCCTACCAAAGGTTCTCTGATGTATACTATGTGCATTCGGGAGTTGTTTGAAGTCAAAGATCGAAGCGGAGAAAGTGATTGTCAGCTTGGGGGCTCAAAACGCAGGCAGCTGTACGTGGCAGAATGTTCAACTCCGTGCGAGTGCATTCCTTATTGCTCCAATCAGCGTTTCAGAGGTTCGTATCTCCGACGAAGGTAGTGATGCATTCACTACTCGCGACTGCAAAACCAAGAAACATGGGTCATCAACACATGAGGCAAATGCCAAACCAGGTAACAAGATTACCAAAACGTGAGGCTAATTCCTTGCAGATTTTCTGACCCCAACCGAAACGAGCTCAATAAGACAGTATCCACCATACGTCCCTCGTAGTGCGACTGAAAATTTGAGTGAGAGAACCAAGTTTTCGACGCCATTAGCCATGGCGCCAAGAGCCATGAACTTCTTTCTCGATCCTCCAAAACTCTAACTTCGGCTAATAGCAGAAATGTTCAATGAACTGGAAAAGATCGTTCAGTACCTTATTGCATGTGATCGTGCAATGCAGGAATCCATGCGGCACTCTGTAGATGCTACAACGCACGATGTCCAAACCAAAGGATTCCACTGCTTGCAGCAGAAAGCTCTGGAAATTGTCACGCGGTTGGTGACAAACCATCTCGATGACAATCTCGTCGTCCGACAAATGGGCGTGGATATGGAGTTGCTGAACACTCCCGGTGGTCGTCTCGTCCACGGCCGCGCTCGCTGGATTGGTAGTGTCCGGTGATGTGATCAACTCCTGCTGTGTGGCCACCATTGAGGACGAAATTGGGGAATCCGTCCTACAATTCTCCGACAGCTTCTTACAGTCATAGGCCGTCGCAAACACCGACGAACCGTGTAGAGATGCCGTTTTCTTGCTTTGGACTTGCTGCGCCGGTGACTGGCTTGCTGCCATGAGCTTTAATTGAGCCCGCCGTTTCAGAAGATCGTTCCGCTTCTGTTGCAGGTCTTTCACGAACAACATTGCGCTCTCTACCACCACGGCTCTCTCCCGCTGTGGACAGTGGAAACACATGCCGTCAGCCAATAGTAATGAACACACTGTCTATTGCAAAATAATTATTTATTTTAAACCATCAACAGCTATTAATAGAGCGTCACAATATACACTCTTCATTTTTTGAATTAGATCGACAGGAAACATACACATCGAGCAGGCATAGATCTTCAAGTTACCTTTGGAGCGGGTGGCAGCAGCGACTCCAGAATCAAGTACTTGGCAGCCATGTCGTCGCGGCGTTGACGCTCACGGATGATGTGCTCAGCTTGAGTCGGTAATCTGTTCTCCTTCTCCTTCGCCTGTTCCGCAACCACCGCCGGGTCTGGACATGGTTTCTTCGCCTTCGGAGTCGACTTCGATGCACGCGGAGTCGCACGAGTTCTCTTAGGTTTCGCCGCTGCGGGAGTGAAAGGCACTTCTCCTTGAGAGCCTTGCGATTCTCGTGCTGCTCCCGTCAGTGGCGCAGTGGACGATTGCGGTGATCCTACAGGATCAAGGGAGAGTTGGACAGGAGGAAGTCTCAGGATGCCGTTGTTGTTAAGCGCTGAAGTTTGAAAGTCACAAGGCCATAGTGGACTCGACACTGTCTCCGTGTTGCTGGTGATAGTAGAGCTCGACAGTTTTGCTGCGACGGTATCAACAGCGGGGATGAGATCTTCTTGTAGCTCAGGAAGCTCGATTTGGTCGAGCATGCCGTCAATGCCGTCCTCCTGAATGCCGCCAATGTCATCTAAGAGCGTGCAGAATGGTGTCTGCCACTGGAATATGTCTTCCAATTCCATGTCCATAACTGCAAGCAAATCCTAATCGCAATCTTGCGCTCGAAATATCGACAACCGGTATATCCCAGCAACACCTTCGCCAATTTTCTGCTCTCAGCTACAAAGTGATAAACCTTTCACCCTCAAGCCATCGTCAATTCGGCTACCAACTCCTGTCTTTGTAATCAATTGATCCAGTCCAAAAATAGAGCGCGTTTCTCCTTCCGATACCTCTCTTTCCGTGGATTGATAACGAATGGTAACTAGCGCAATCAATGTGCCGCACTATTCACCGACTAATCTGCAAACTAATCTTAATCCTACTTCTCGGCAGGCGATCTCAATTTTTCCCGTCCCTGCGCCATTGCAACCGAGTTCTTGCCACCAGTTTGCAACCTCACAATAGTTTAAGATTCATTGCGAGGACATGTATCCAGGACGGACACGTCGCGGAAAATTTCAAGCAAACTGACGGTGATATTCACCCGAGAAAGAAGTACTGCTCCTCACATAGAATCTATTGCCGGCCCTCCAATGAAAGGCTCTCCATCAGTACATAGCGATTCTAATGAATTTCACTTCACTCGGCTCCCTCAGAGCAGCACCCGTACGTACAACTGCAAGAAGCCCTACCTTCAGGAGGACAACGGCAAGCAGAGAAAGCCTTTCGTAGACTCTCTTAAACATATACATGCAGTGCAACAGTTCCAAGAAGAGAAGAAGACTGGTCTATACACTGCACTTTCGACAAGCTTCGCAACAACATCACAGACACACAGCTGACTGCTTGCAGAGTTTAGAAGAAGCAACTCGCTCTCGCTTCTGCTTATAGAAAGTCGTCACCAAGCCTGTGCAGGCAAAATAGTCTCGGAGAATCCTCATGTGCCAAGTAGGATCGCCACAAGCCTATCTTCATAGCTAGACCTCCGTCCTCACTCGCAACACACCGCCTGACCGCCAGGCTGCCAGACTTGGCAGCATATTGCCACCTGCATCATGTAAAAAGTTAACCCCGTAACTGTTACAGTGAGGGGCTTTTGACCACAGAACTTCGCGCAGGGAGAATTGGCCCCCTCATTGCCCCGGTAACTTTGGTTTGAAATAAAAGTCCCGTATGTTGTGCCAATTTTTTGGTAATTCTTGCATCTCCTGAGAGTAATTCGGGGCCTCCAATTGCAAATATGAATTCAGAATTTCAAAAAAAAATTAAGCCTTGCAAATAAAAAATTCTAGGGTTTGCCCTGGAGGGGCAATGAGGGGGTCAATTCACCCTGGCCCAGAACTTCTCACTCATCCAAACCAATGCTTGATTTTTTGTTTTGTTTTGATTTCTTTGATGATGAATTTGATGAATTTGAGGTAAATAATATATACTTGTAAAGATATAAGCAAAATATGCAAAAATTCAAGAAAAGATTCAAGCGCTTAGAGGTTGAATTGTCAATTCCACTAAACCCCTCAAGGCCCAAAAACTTTTTGACAATGTTTGTTTTCAATGAATTGTCCCATTTTGATATTCTTTTACACATGGATGTGCTTGAATTTTTTTTAATTTTAACTATATAGAAGTAAAGACTATTTCATCTAGTACGCATAAAATTAATTGTATAAAATTTTTAAGGTTGGGTTTTTAGATTATAACAATTTTGGATGATCAACTTTTTAGGCAAAAAACATAGCTTTGGGGGAAGAAAAATGATAAGAAGATGAATGATGCTTTTTACCCCTCAAAAAAAATTGTATTGGAATCTAAGGCAAATTTAGTATTTTTTAATTTAAAATTTGAGAAATAAAAAACTCTCTCAAATTTATACACATTTTCAAACAAAAGGAATACAAAGCCAAAACTGACCAAATTGGATCCTTAAATTTTTAAATTTTTTTATATATGCATCAATTTTTGAAATTTAACAATTGATGTTATCAACATATTGTTTGGAATACCTTCAAAAAATTTGGAATCATTCTAATTATTTTGTATTCATAATCACACCAAATTGAACCTTTTATTTAAAAAATTGCTAAAAATTCAAATTTGAAAAAAAAATTCTCTAGACCCAATTTTTTAGTGCAAAGTAAAGACTGGAATGTCCAAGAACTTTTTTTTTCCATCCCTACTATTTCTTCCATTGGAAAACATTATGTTTGTTCCTTTTTTCTATTAGACTAAATTTCCTAAATAAATTTTTAAATACTTCTCACACTGAAATTTTGAAAAAAAAAAAATGCAACAAGTATGTAAATTTGTTACTCTACAAGATCCTAGTTTACAAAATATTGAGATTTGTTTCACCCTACCAAAAATTCACCATTGAAAATTTCCTCTTGGTTCTCAAAGGGTTAACCCCTAAAGGTCCAAACAACATTTTTTGACAACATAGTGATTGAGAAGTAGATGGAAGGCCCAACAATTATCATAACTTTTGACTACATGGTTGAAAAGTTATTGTATGATATGTAGTTTTCATTGCTCGGTACGCAGTTTAGGTAGCTCAAGAAAAAAATTACTTTTTTAAGAAATAAAAATTTGAAATTATTATTTTTAGATTTCTATATACGTGGAAAGCTTTGAATCATTCCATTTTGATTAATGAGATGAAATTTATGAAGAGTTTTAGTTTGTAGGTAGTTATGGAATCGCTAATCTAAAATAAACTTTGAAGTCCTTTATTTAACTGAATTTTCAATGTTTTTGAAATAAAATAAAAACATTGGGTGTATATTGTTTATTATAACATTACAACCGTTGGGATTGGCATTTTTCAATTCCATAACTAAATTCTTAACAATTCAGTATTTTAAATCATATTCTACTTCTTTCTACTTACTATTTTTTTCAAGCATGAATATGAATTTTTTTTGTTTGAATTTTTTTTAATATATTTTCAACATATTGTAGAGAGTTGCAAGTTGTAGAATCTACACATCTTTGTGTAAAAAGTTTGAAAGATGAAATCTAACCATTTGGAAAGAGTTGAAAATACTTCTTTTTGAAATTCAAGCAACTTGATCCTACAATTGGTAAGGTTTCTTATTTTAAAATTTTAAGAGGGTGTACTTTAATAAATTAAGTAAAGGATCCTATAGTTGAATTTGCTAATGAATAAATAGAGATGAAGATTTTAGCCTTGCTTTGGATTTAAGTACTTTGAAGCAATTTTGGGCCTAAAAACATTGAAAACATTTAGGGGTTAAACAAAAAGACAATCTCATGTCAACGTTTGATTTACATGTGTCTGAAAACTATATCTTTGACATGTATACATCTTTGACACTCCATATTTTACTATATCTTTGTCAGTATTTGAATCTAGCATGGCCTTTCACCACCTAAAGGTGAAAGATCCATCCAACTCATTAAAGATTGAATTGAGAGTGTTTTGGTGAAAGGTTGCAAAACATCAAATGAATTTAGAGTTTGAGGTTTTTTCCTTCTTTTAAGTACATCTTTTGTTACGCTTGTAGGGTATTTCTCTGGATTTGTAAACAAATATTGAAATTTCATGCCATTCTTCCACAACAAAATGGCATCCACAAGTGTAGGGTCAAATTCTTTCTCCAACCCTTCCATAGAAATTTCCATGACACTTTTCAAATTCAAATTTTTCATGCAATTCCAATTCTTAATCTTTATAGAATTTTGTACAAAAAAGTAGTAGCAATGCTGACCTGTTAGCACTTTGTTATCTCTATAAGGATTAATATATTTAGGGTACTTCAATTCTAATGATGGGCTCCAACTAATGAAAGCCCACAAGTCTCTAAATGTTCTTTTAGACATCCACTTAGTGAACTCTTACAACTTAATCCAAAGTTCCAAGGCCATTTTTCTGCTAAAACCACTCAAAACTACCACTTTTGCTACACTCACCTATGAAATAAATATTTTAAATATTTTTTAGAATCTAACCGTAGGATCTTGTTCTACACTTGTCTTAGATCACGTGATAAAAAATTTGTGATGTTTGACCGTGTAGATTGAAAGATATTAGCATTCAAAGTGGAAGAAAAAAAATTCTTTCAAGAAGTTGCTATGATTGCCCGCAAAACAAGAAACTCCATAACTTTCACATCAATAATCCAAATGGAATTGATCAAATCTTCCCATTTAGAAGAAAATATAATCTACGAGAAAAAAAATATTAAAATTTTTATTTCAATTTTTTGTGAATTGTTTTTGCTGCCTGGTCTCCCCCATTTTGAGGATATTGTGGCATAACTTTTGCTCCCGAGCACCGATTGGAATAAAAATTATATTCCCAGAAAGCTCATAAGATTATCTATTTTATGAGAAAGTTTAAAAAAAATTCGATAAAAATTGAGATCATAGGAGCTTGCCCGTTATTCATTTTGTCCCTTGTAGGGACAATAGGACTTAGGGGTTAAGAAGCAGAGATAACTAAAAGAAATTTGACAAAGTATAAAAGCCGATTTCAATGAAATAGTCATTACCAACTATGTAGGGGAAGGCCTTTTCCAATTCTAAGTACAAAGGAAATATAAAGTTCAACACATTGTACGCCTTGCACCGAGAAGGAGTACGAGAGAAGACCCCCAACCCCCTTGTCAAAGCACTCTAACGGAGTCCAAGACTCCAAGGCCCTCAACAACCAACCCTGAAAAAGTGACACCCACCTTGTCCAAAAACATACCTGCCTCTAGCAACCCAAGTATTAGCCTTGGATTCTAAATTGCAAGCGACTGAAATTTGACAATTTCATGGAAGCGACAGCTACATATCCACCTTTTATTTTTGCACACCAGTTGATTGCCAATCCTACCAATATCTTGTCTAGTTTTGGATCTTCCATCTTCACACTCCAACCAATCATGTACTCGAGAGTGGGCAAAGAGACATGCATTCTACCATGCAAGCCATTGTAAGTTGAGTCCAACATGGCAAGTCCTATAGCTACGCACATGGTAGAACGTGCGGCTCCATGTCTACTCCCAAGCCTTAGAAAAAGTAAGACAAGCTTAAGTTACCAATTCCGATGCCCAAGAATTGATACCTTGTTGTAGATTTCCCAAAGACACCGGCTAATTAACAATGAACTAAAAAAATTGGTAGTTCTCCCCCAATAGTGGTCCAAGTGCAATTAAAGAAATCCACATCCAAACAAAAAGAGAGAGCATCAGTTACTTTTTTACTGCATTAATGGAGAATGTACCCTTCTTCCCTTCCCTTCCCTAGATGGGCCAGGGAGAACTGACCCCCTCGCTCGGCCCTGCGGGCAAACCCTGGAATTATTTATTTTCCGCACATAAATTTTTTTGCAAAATTTTAATTCATTTTTGCGATCAGAGACCCCAAATTAGTCTAGGGAGGTCGAGAGTATACCCTAAAACGGCCCAAAATAGGGGGCATTTTTTTTACATGCACCCTTGGTAAGGACGAGCAAGGGGGTCAATCCACCCTGATCCCCTAGATGCTTCTTCTCTCGAGGAGATGAGATTGCACATGAGTGCCCAAGGTAACGTAAGGTAAGCCCCTTTCTTCCATTGATACATGTTCCCGTCTCCCTCCTCTTGTTAAAAGCTGATGGTGAGAGCGGTTGCAGAAGGTCCCGCTTCGCTTGCAGTAGTTGATTTGACGACCTGTCTTTTAATAAGACTTGGTGTCGTTTGTCTCTTTCCTTCTCTCCAGACCGCCTTCTGCACCGTCGTCGGACGGCAAAGGTGAAATTATCGATGCAACAGCAACAGGCTTTTTCTGTGATGGTGCAGCAGCAGCAAACGGCCGTATGGCTGTCCGAATCTGGAGCCCACTGGAGGCACGGCGAGGGCGGGGTCGGGCGAGGGCGAGGGCTGGAGACTGGCTGGCTCATCTCTCCGTCTTCATCTCCAAGGCGGGTAGAGTAAAATAAGTTAGTTTCTAAAATTTGAGTGACAAAAACATGGCGACAGCCAGGTATCCATTGAACGATCGGTGAACAGTAAAAAAAAATTCCTGTAGCAAAACCAGATATCGAAATCTTCCGGACAATGTTCATAATCGATAAGGGGCTTCCTTGTTTTAGATAGCTAGGGTTTGATCTGAGAAAGGACGGGTGGGTGTAGTGACTGTAGTCTACGGATTAGGGTTTATTTCTGATGACTCTTTTAGAACGTCATGAGCAAAGAACGGGCAAAACATGACTGGTGCATCCTATTGTGGGCAAGGAGTTATTTATGAAATCTTTGGAATCTTTGAGACTATTTTCAAGAGCTCTCGAGAGTAGAAAATCAAGATTTGGAATGGACACCCTTGCATTAAATCGTGAATAGCAAAAAAATCATGATCATTCATTTTTTTTTTAAATTTTGAAACACACGGACAATTTCCATTGATAGGGGAAACAATACACAAAACTATGGGATACAATTTGTGGACGGAGGTCATGTTGTTATAATTATTCATTTTCAAAATTGGGTTCTTTTATCTCGGAACTAGACTTCAAAAAGAATTTTTCAAAAAATACAAACTACAAAAAATAATAACTTGATAAGGATTTTATTATTTAACTTTAAAGTATTGTTGACACCTAGAATTTGGTGCCTTGTGTATTTAGGGGTTAACACAAAGGTAAAAAAATTCTTTTTTTGATGCACCATCAATGTAAAAAAATGTACATTTCAAGAGGTGGATGCTTTTAGTAACTACTACATTCTAACTTTAGAAATTTGTAACTAATTCTACAAAGGTCCAGAGCATATGAAACGACTTGGGTCAAATGCCAGTTCCATTTTTCTTTCTATAGAATTTTATAAAAGAATGTATATCAAGGAGCTTAGCTTCCCCTAAAATGTAATAAGTTCTTTAAGGACTTGGTCCAATAATGAGAGCATTTTGATGACTACTTTGGTCATGGGGGACCTTGTTCTTCAAGAGTTAACCCTTAAAAGACATTTCATGTCCGGACTTGGTCAAACTTCATCATATTTCTACATTAAAATACACATTTCCAAAATTTTATATTTTTCACATGTAGTAATATATGTCTAAAATTTAATCTCATTTTTTCATAATTAAAAACATCAAATTGAATTTAATATGATTTTTTAAAGAGATTTATTTGTAAAAAGCATAGTAATTACAAAAATGCTTTAAATAATATGAAAA
The DNA here is from genome assembly GCA_947034895.1 of Rhytidiadelphus loreus. Taxonomy (NCBI): domain Eukaryota; kingdom Viridiplantae; phylum Streptophyta; class Bryopsida; order Hypnales; family Hylocomiaceae; genus Rhytidiadelphus; species Rhytidiadelphus loreus. Next base: position 44,384,869 of record OX344761.1, on the reverse strand, counting down.
TTTCAAGAAAAATGGAAATAATAGGGAAAAACATTATGGTGTAAATGTGTAATTGATGTACTTCTTGAAAATATATTGAAAGTACCATTGAAATTCGATTGAAATTTGATTGAAAAAGAAGTTAAAAAAAAATGGTATACTTTGAGCTTTCAAGATGCTCTCTTCAAAGTGTCACAAAAATTACAATTTCAAAAATGTTGAAAAAAAAATTAAAATGGAGTAAAAAGTAGAATACTGGAGCTACATTTTCTTAGATAAGCTTAAAATGATTTAAAATGAAGAACTCTGTGAAAAATTCAGGTTCTGCCCTTTCAGGGTAAAGGCACGCTTTCTGGACCTCTTGCCTTATCTTATTAGTTAGAAAAAAGAAAAGTTGGCACACCTTTTCCTGTCCCTTGAACAACAAGAAGCATGCGATATTTGGAATGTCCTTTATAAGGATTATGAAGCGGAAGAAACCGTACTACGTGGAAGTCTTATTGCAAGTCCTCGTCTTCAGTCCTTTTTCGCAACACACGCCTCGGCGATTTCACTGCATGACTGCCGAATACGTATACAAATCGAGTAATCAATCCGATCTTCTCTGCGACTCCACACCAACATTAGCCTGGGTGCTTGTCGCGAGTTCGCAGGCGAGCCACTAAGCGAGTGTACGACAGCACAGGCACCACAGAATGTTGGAAAGTGAGCAACAACTCCCGTCGATTCTCCGTAACCATCATGAGGACGAAATACACCATTGACTTTGATTTTCTTCGGTGCTTGTTTCGTGTTTTTCTTTTGTTTAAAGTGAAACCATGGAGGGACGCGGATTACAGTAGCGTCCTTGGTCGATTTCGATCATCGCTGCTCGCTCGCTGGCTTTGCTTGCTTTGCTCGCTCGCCGGCTGACTCATCATCCGAAAAAGTCAAACGCAAATCAAGCTACAAACATCTATTAAAATAATCAAAACTCCCCAACACGGATTTCTTCCGGGGCCTGATATTAATTAATGATGAGTGATCGATGCCGGACTCCGTCTAGCTTTAGCTTGCCTCATCAGCACAATCATACGGCGAAAGGCAACCAGATCCCCCGCAGAGGCGTCGGAGATTCCGCCTCGCGCTAGTTGCGTCGCGGTCACGTTCTTCGTCATTCCATTGCTCCGAGCGGGCGGTTTCAGAACGGCTTGCGTTCGGAGGTGAGTGTGGGTGGGGGGCTACGCGTTATTACTGGGATGGGGCGGGATGGGAAAAAGCCACAACAGTTCCCAAACCCAAAGAACAAAATGACAAACAAACAATGTGCTGTTGATGAACAACTGAACGTCAGTACGGCATCTTCAAAGCAGCAGTAGGTTCGTGATGGATAGGTTCACCTCTCTCGCACGGCATGCCATTCCGTTGTATATAATAAACCAGAAGCAGAGCAGTGGTGGGGTCGTCCTCATGCTAAGAAGGTATTATTAATTGCTAGATGCCTCACTTGTGTAGTTGATTCAAGGATTGGTGTTGGGTTGAGGAACCACACAAGACAAAAAAATTGTTCGTTGTAGGGGGGCTTCTTTTCAAGGATGCTAAACGAAACCCTCCCTCATTGATAAACAATGTTTAAGGCAAGAACACCATAAACAGTTACCCTCCCTCTAATGGCAGACTAGGTTGTCCTGAAACCAACAATAGCTGGCTCTGAAAAAATCCTGAAAAGATTCGATGTGCTTGAATTTGCTTGGCTTGGCTTGCTTGATTTAGGAACAAGTTCCAAAGGTAGCTATTTTAGGTGAACATGTGAAACAAGAATGGGGTCCATATGAAAAATCCACATTTATATTGCATAATATATTTATTTTTGGACAATTTTTTTTCTTTTTTTCTTTTTTGCATTCTTCCTCATCCTTGTTTTTGCACATATTGAGTTCAATTTCTCAAAAAAAATTCCAAATCCTACATGTTGAAATGCTTATTTTAACCATTTATGGTGTTCCTACCTTATGTGGCAAGTTCACTTATATCTTTATAGCATGCATAACATTGCATATTGACTTCTCTCTCTCATCATGCATAATATTGTACAATGAGGTGGTGGTCTTCTCCATATTGAGAAGGTATTATGCTTTGAAAGATACCTAGGAAGGATTTATTAGTTAAGCCCTAAATTCCTAGTCTCCTTAGGAGACATAATGGATTTTGAACAAGTTCCTATGAGTGAAATTTTTGGTAATTTTTAAAAAAACTTTATAGTAAGAATGTAAGATAGGAAAAGTTATTAGCTTTGGGGGAATATAATTTTATTTCAATCAGGCCCTGGAACAAAATTTATACCATAGTAAGTCCAAATTTCAACTTGGCAAGCAACAAAAAGTCCACAAAAACTTGAAATAAAAATAAATAAAACTCTCCTCATAGATTGCATTTTTGTCTATTTGGGAGAGTTTTGATTCATTACATTTGGATGTGTGATGTGAGAGGTATGGAGCAACTTGTTTTGTATGCAATCAAAGCATCTTCTTGAAAAAATAATGTATAGGATTTGTTTTTGAATTCAATTTTCACATCTTTTCAAAATAAAAAGTTCCACAAGTTTCAATTTTATTGTTAGAAAAAACTCACAATTGGGGTTAGTGTGTTCTAATTCCATCTTCGAACTATTAATGATTTAGTTTTTCCCTCTATCTTGTACCTATTTCTATGTAATAACTTTTTAAAGAATTAAAAAACACTTCTTTTTTTGAATTATTTTATCATAAATTATCAATTCAAATCTTCTTGATAATTTTCTTAAATTCAAAATATGTAGTGCAAATTTTTTGAGTTAAGAGGATTCAAAGTCTCATAAACTAGTTTGCTCCGGTACTGAAATCCATATTTTTTTCACTTCAAATGCATTTATCTTGCAATCTATTTAGTCAAAGTTTTTGAAATTTCTTCCACACATTTTCATACTAATCTATTGCAAGATCCTATGGTTAGATGCGCAAAATTTTCAATTTTCAATTTTTTGCTTTTTGCATTAGAAAAGGTGGTTTTGGGTGATTTTTGATGAAAAGAAGGCCTTCATACTTTAGGGGTTAATTCAAGGATTGGGTTGATTGAGGAGCATATAAGGCAATTTTGATAAACAATGTTATGTGACATTAAAGTTGCTTGCTACAAGAACTTTCCTATATAATTTTTCTCTTGCTCTTTCTATATTGTAACTAAGGACTACAATGCTTGCAATAGTAGAGATTCCACTTGAAGTGATTGTTGCTTGAGGTTATAATTGTCGTTTGAAGATACAGTTTCTATAAGTAGATCTATAATAAAATATTATAATTGGCAAATTAAATGAGCCTTCAATGCACCAAGGAATGCACCATTTGGATACCGTATACAAAAGTTATGAGGAGTCAAAGCTCTTTTGTGTTGATGTTCAAAAATTGTTTCTTCAACAATAGGTACATATTGGTGTACAAAATGTTGATATTAATGTAGGAGATGTATATAATGAGGACATCTCATTAAAAGGTACTTTAAGGCACTTGTTGCATTTTAATCCACAAATTAAAACAAATGCAATTGCAAGAAGAGATGAAGAAAAAACACCTATGTCAACTTCACTTATAATGATATTTAGTGTTAGGTTTAATTTAATGTTACTTACTATGCTATTTGACTCATTTTGATTTTCATTTAGTTGACAAATAGTATTCAAGTTGACGTTAAGTATAGAAAACATTAGTGATATTCTTGATATTTGATGTTCACATTTACTATTGCAAATACAAAATATCATTATTAGTATAGTGTCAATATCACATCCTCTATGTTCTTACCAAACCCCTAAAGTATAAAACCACAACTTCAATTTAGAATGAGATGACCATTTCTTAGTTAATGAAGAGATGCATGTTCCTTTCTATATTGTGAAGTTGCTTTAGTGTTGTAATGCCCTTCTTTTTAGACCCTTGCAACTTTGCTTGAACATGGTTGAACCAAGATCCAACCATCCAAATATTGAGTAATGTAAAAGCAAAGGATCATTCAACAAAATAACATTCCTTGCCATTATTTAGTCCCTAAAGATTGCATGTAAGATAATATATATTCAATATCACATCTGGTAGCTTACCAACCCCCATAATGAACTGTAGTCAACCTCACATCGCATCCTCTAGTAGCTGCCAACCCCCATAATGAATTGTAGTCAACCTCACATCGCATTCTCTGGTAGCTACCAACCCCCATAATGAATTGTAGTCAGCATCAAATCACATCATCTGGCAACTTACCAACCCCTATAATGGAATGTAGTCAACATCACAACACATTGCTTGGTACTTTACCAAACCCTAAGGATTGGATTTACACAATATTACAATATCATATCCTTATTTAGTTTACCAAACTATAGAAATTAGATGTACTCCAACATCACATCTTCTATTATCTCACCAACCCCAAAGGAATTGGAACTTATTCAATTCAAATCTTAGTGTGCACTCTTATTCTTACTATTTGTGAAATCTTTGCATGCAAATGCAATAAAGATGTGATTGAACAATACAATATTCTACTTCATTTATAAAAAATTATACTCCATGCAACATGGGTCCCCAAAACTCCATTGTAGACCCAATGAAATAGGAAGAATTATCTAGCACTATTTGAGTTTAGAAAGTTAGGTCACCTCACAACATTCTTTCCAAGATCAATTTAGGTTTCACGAAGTTTCATTATACCGCTAATGGATAATGCTAAGTGTGACTCACACAATCCATTATAGCCCACTGTAGTTGCTAAACTTCTATGTATGTCATTATGTCCACACCATTCAATATTTGAAATGCTACGACTTGTTACATCTAATTTTTTTTTGTTTCACTTCGTCTAATCAATATCCAAGGATTGGATTTACCTTGTTCAAAACCACACCTTTATCCAGTACTCTTATTAGGGCAGGCTTACATGTGGCCCCGGAGGATAGTTTAGCAAGTATAGTCAAAAACTACAAACAAAATAGGCTCACCGCTTGTCTTGCTAGGGTGGACAATTGAGAAAGTTGAGGTTGAAGCTTTACACCAATACCGGGAAACAACCCCATTGGCGGAGACTAGTCCATCAATCTTGAGGAAATCGAAAATGTGTGCAATTCTTCTTGAATCCCTCTCCACCCCGACCGGGTCCACATGAAAGTGCAATTATTATTTTGATACATGTAACACTTCCTATGAAGTTTCCCCAATTACTGACATATGTAAGGAGGTCACTCTTCCAAGAAGTCACTTCCTTACAAATATGATAAAAAGAAAAAAAAAGAAAAAAAGAAAGAAAAAAAAATTGAAAAGAAATGGAGTTTTGAGAATAAGTGAGAAAAGGGTTCGCCTCCCTCCGGCTTGACTCGTAGAATACGTCCGTGCCCTCCCGTTTCGAAGAACCCACCCAACTTAATAGACTCGTGCAATGTTGTCCCAACATTAATAAAGAGCTCTGACTGCAGCTCTGTCTGTCTCTCTGTTGACAGGAACGCTGGTGGTGGGGCTTCTTCAGAGGTCACGTGATTGATTGGAACAGGGTTTTCTTATCCTCTGGGGACTGTACTGCTGACACTGCCGGAAGGGAAAAAGGTCACTGGCTCCGGTCGTCTAAAATTTTATCTTCGGAGATATCTACGGTCATGAAACCACATCACATTTAATCAATACTATACTGCTCAGTGAGTTACTTACTAAGTTATACACCGAAAAAATTAAATTTATGCAGAATTGAATCGATTTTTAATTGAACCCATGAGTGCGCAGCATGTTTTTTTTCACCAAGATCCAGACCCCTTTGAACTCATTCCAATCAAACCATCACCGAAAGTCGGCCATTTGTTTTTAAAAACAAACAAAAATAAAAACAAAAACAAAAAATACCACCAAAAAAGAGATCTACGTGCATTGACCGTACCGATTGGTAGTGGAGATAGGCTGGGATCTTTAGGGAAAAAGGACACGTCCTTTGATTGTACTGTTGAAGAGATTATAATAGTCAAACAAGGGGATCTTTCAAGTTTGAGAGGTGAGATTTTGGCATGTGAGTCTTTTAGAGAGAGGAAAAGGAAATACTCCCTCTGTTCTCGAAACAAATCCTTGATTATTTTCCTAAATTTGCTTGTCTCAAATAAAATTCGATGTCTCAATGGTCAATGGAAATGAAATGTTGGATGGGCATGTCAACTAAGAAATGGAGAGTGACTAGCAATTCAAAGTTGAATCATTGTTTGGAAATGATTGAACTTAAATCCCATGAGCTAATTGTAGTTTAAACTCATGAGCTTATTGAAAAATATTGATAGAGGCTCATTGAAGCTGAGTTGTAGGCTCTGATTGTAGTTTAAGCATAGGAACTAATGTTCATCAAAGTTGGATCACAAGCTTTGGTCACAATTGAATCACATGAACTTATCAAAGTTGACTGTAAGAAATTGATCAAAGTTGAATCACATGAGGTGACAAAGTGAAATGTACATGAGCTAATCAAAGTTCTTTGCACTCGAGTTGGTAGCAAAATAGGGAAAAATTGAGAATTTTGTAGCCTATTATCAACATGGTCTACTTGACTTTTGACTTCAAAACTTTTCACATCTGTTGGGGGTGATTAGAAGCTACAATAACTACACATTCCCATGCAAATAGGAACACCTTACGTGTTAATCTAGCCTTTTCTAGGAAACCTCGGATTTATTTTGAGACAAAGGAAGTAGTTCAATTTTTTTTAATAAATTTATTATTATTATTTAATAGAAGTTTGAAACCAATTAGTAAAGGGACTTTTTCCATTTTCATTGAGGTAGTGGAGCAATATCGTAGAGACCACATACTATTTAATAGAAAGTTGGTTTTGGACCATTAGAGCATGGTGCAAAAGCGTCGTATGGGCATGGCAAGCTTTGGTGTGCTTTCACTTGTGCTCCAAGACCAATTTTTTACTAAAGTAGTATGTTCTATATGTGCCTATCTTCTTGAAATGAACCCTTTTATTAGTTGGAGAATAGAGATGGGATGATCCTTAAAAGAATCACTTTAGCAATTGAATGAATCGAGGGAAAAATGGTTTTCTATTCCAAGAACCAATCATGTTTTTGATTTCTGCACATCTCTTTACAAGTTGCACATGGAGGGATTTTGGGAGACCTATGGTCACAAATAGGTGCCTATGCTCTAAATCTTTGAAGATTTATAAGTAATTCAAAAATGCTTGGAAAAATATAAAACCACTTGTGTTAGGCTCCACATCTATTTTCTTTCTTTGAAAAATGATTGAAAAATATTTATGTACATAGAAACCTATGAAAAGGCTAACCAACCCTTAACCCTTAAGTGCTCTGATGTCTATATTCTTGACAATGAATAGAGGGCTTCGAGGCGTTGTTCTGTTCAACTAACTTTTCATTCATCCAATGTAACACTTGAATCTTGAAAGACAACCTTCCTTAATGACCAATTTCATGAAATCACGGTAAATGATATTTCTATAGAAAGATCTAAGCAAAAAAGTGCCAAAATTAGAATAAAGGATCAAGGCGTTAAGGCATTAAATGGTCGCTTTTAAAGCATCATTTGGGGCTTCCGGCCATGGTTCCCCATGTTGCGAACCATGACCGGATAGTCTGATTAATTAATTATTAAAATAAAATAAAATAAAACAAAAATTTAAAAATTTAAAAGTAATATTTTTTTTGTAAAAGTATTTAAAAAAATATTTTTTAAATAATTCATTAATGCAGTCCGACCTGACAGTCTCTGTGCCAGGTCAGACTGCTGGTTCTGCGATGTTCTCATAGTGTGGGAACGTCAGAGAACTCGAAGTCTCCCAATGGCTTGAAAACTCTTCTAATGACTACCTTAGTGACAGTAATTAAATGTTGTGGGTTTCCTTGTGATTTTCTTTTTCTTTTTGGAAACAAATGAGATGAATTCCATTGCAAAGGGGCAAAATACAAACCCGTCAGCAAGTGGCCTGACAGGGTAAGCAAGACTGACGGGGAAACCAAGACATTTCCTTGTCATTTTCAAAATTATGAAAACCTCACTCACTGCAGTCACTTCAACGTCGGTGCTTCAAAGCCATCTGAGTTTTCTTTTCCATCAGTTTTTAATCAGTTATGGAAAACCTCACTGCAGTCACTTCAAGGTCGGTGCTTCAAAGCCATCTGGGTTTTCTTTTCCATTAGTTTAATCAGTTATGGAAAACCTCATTGCAGTCACTTCAAAGTCGGTGCTCAAAGTCATCTGGATTTCTTTCCATTAGTTGATCTGTGCTTTAAAGAAAAAGAAAACCAAGGTTTATAGACTAGATAATGCTTGAAAGCCGGGAGGCTCGAGAGCATTATCGGACATAATGCCAAGTCTAATAGTTCATCACAAACGCCCATATATGTATTTTTCGCAAATCTAAGGGTGTAGAAAGAGGGTCTGCATTATGCATTATGAGTTATAGTGCTTTTGTGACTATCCAATAGAATGGTGACAAATCTGCCTTGAAAATTGTAGGAAATTATCTCGAGGGATGTTGGACCATTTGTTCCTCTTATCCATGGAATATCTAGACTTTTTATTTTATTTTTAAAAGTCACCCAGTTCTCAAAACCCACGTTCAAATTTTCCCGTGGGAATGCATTTCATATTTGGAATCAGGGCTTCATAGTTAAAAATGAGATATTACAAAATACAAAATTAATCACCTAAAAATAAGAGGTAGCTTTTACACTTTCCTACTTAGGTGAAAAATTTGAAATTTCTGCACCTTTGGGGGCTACACAAACAGAATGAGCTTTAGCCTTGGACCTCAAATGCACTAACTTGGTTACAAAGTTAATTATTTCAACACACAAGAATGATTACAATTTCAAGTTGTTATAATTACTACCAATCTCGAGTTGCTCTCACCACAAAATCGTATTACAAAGTATAATTTCAATGACCATAATAGACAATGTTTTTATAACCAAACATTAAATTTTGAAGGACTCTTCTTCTTGAAAAAAAAAAATTGGAAATTGGTCCATATGTTAAAAAAAAAATTTAATTTAAAAAAAAATTTGGACAAGTTCCCATGAGGCTAATTTTGAAAGGATTTGAAGTTTTGACACAAGGTTCCTCCTTTTCGAGATTAAATTTTTTTTGCAAGTCAAGTGCTTGAGTAAAAAATTATGTTGCCTATTGTTTTTTTAGCAAAGTGGGTGGCTTTAGGTAGCTATTGTTAAAACTGTCTAATTACTTCTAAAATTTTAACACATGTGTAACTAACATGGTCTAAGATTTAGGTTGCTCTTTACAACATTATCATAATTTAGATTGGCATTTTTCAATTCTATATCTAATTAAATAAAAATGTAGCATTTCTAGTCATGTTCTATCTCTTTCCTTCTATTTAATTATTTTTCCTAAATATCAATAAATTTTGATTGAATTTTTTATGTATATTTTCAACTTATTTCTGCAAAATAATATTTTTGATTACAAGTTTTAGAACATAACATCCTTAACAATATTCATTTCAACACCCCATGATCCCATTAAAGAAGGATATCCTTTCTCGAAAAACCTAGTTTGGCTTCAAGTTTGGCTGTAAGTTAAGTTGTTATTGCTTTGTATATGCCTTTATGGCTATTATCTGAAGAAAAACACGAAATTTAGTCTAGAAGTCAAAGGGTCTTCAACAAAGGGATAAAAATGTTATGGACTTAGTTGTTTTCTAATAAATAGTTTGAGAGGTGAAACTTCACAATTTAGGAAGAGTTAAATAAACATTGTCCCTCCGAGGGACAAATGCGTTTTTGGGCACATACCTATGGGCTGAAATTTTCTCCTAATTTTTTGAAATTTTTCTTGGAGGTAGAAAAGTTGATTAGCTTCATGGAAATATAATTTTTTTCAAAATCGGTGCCCAGGAACAATAGTTATGACCAAATAAGCTCAAACGACAATACAACGGGCAGCTTGGGTAGCCAAAAAAAATGGACAAAAATTTGAATTTTCTTTTTAATATTATTTTTTCTCATAGATTATATATTTGTCTATTTGGAAAGATTTTATTCATTTAATTTGGATATGTTATGAGAAAGTTATGGACATTCTTGTTTTTCGGGCAGTTAGAGCATCTTCTTGAAAAAAATAACTTGTAGGATTCATTTCTGAATGCAATTTTTCAAATTTTTCAATTTCTTTTTTTGCATGGTCTGATTTACTTGCTAGAACAATCTCACCATTGGGATTAGTGCATTTTAATTCCATCTAAAATATATGAATATTTTAGATTTTCCTTCTATCTTATACCCACTTCTAGATACTTAACAATTTTTTTGAGAATGATAATGAATTTTTTTTTAATATTTTTTTTACCTAGACTCTCAACTCAATTCTCCATTGTAAAGATTTAAAGCTCAAAACTATGTAGTGTAAAAATTTTAAGTTAAAAATGTTCAAAGTCAAAAAATCTAGTCCCGCAATGTGCTAATAAACTTGTTTTTTCCACTTTAACCCCTAAAGGACCGGACTGTGTTTTTTGGCTGTATAAAATTTTTGGGCAGGTACCTACAAGTAAAGATATTCATATTTGGGGCTGAAATTTTAATAGAATGTGGGGGCAAGGAAGATCTTTCACATGCACCAAATTTTATGACATTTTGGAAATACGAGTCAAAAGTTATAGCCTAATATGTTACTTTTTTTCCCAAGCGGCAGTTCGGGCAGATCAGAAAAAGCCACTTTTTTCAGAAAAAAAAATTTGGAATTGATTTTCTAGAGTTTTATATACACAAAAAGTTTTGAATCATTCCATTTTGATCAATGAGTCAAAAGTTATGAGGATTTTTTGTTTGCGGGCAGTTTTGGATTTTCTACTCTAAAATAAACTTTGAAATCCTTTATCTTACCCAATTTTCAATATTTTTGGACAAAAATAAAATCGTAGGATGTAGATACATTATTACAACATTTTGACCATTGGGATTGGAAATTTTTAACTCCATATTTAAATTGTAAATAATTTAGTATTTTTAATCATTCTCTACTACTACCTACTTACTATTTTTTTCCTATATGTTGTACTATTCCAAATGATCTGAAAATTTTCAAGCATGTGGACAAATTGTCTAGAAAAACAAATCCAAAGAAGCACCACCATTTAGGTCATTTTTTCATAAAAATGTGAGCTTGTGAAGTGCAACTGCCTTGCTTTTTGGAGGGTAAAAAAAAATGATTTTAGTTAATTTGAATGCTTATATCTTGCAATCCATCCAATGGAAATGTCTGAAATTTTTACCACATGTTTTCGATATTTCAAAAAAAGTTTTTTTTTCAAAATTTTGATACTTGTACTAGAACTGGCAGTTTTGGAGCGTTTTTGGTGAAAGTATAGTGACGGTCCTTTAAGGGTTAAACTCAGATATCTTGCAATCTGAGCAGTCAAAAATTCTAAAAAAAATTCCACACACTTTCGTACTATTTAGGTGTAAGATCCAATGGTTAGATATGGAAAAAAAAAATTCAATGTTTTTTACTCCTTGCTATAGATATGGTAGTTTTGAGTGTTTTCTGGCAGAAAAAAGGCCTTGGTCCTTTAGGGGTTAAGGTAGAAGCACCCAAAAACGTCAATATAAGCAATTCAGCATACTTGGAGACACCTTTTTCTAAAAATGATATTTCCGTAGTATTAGCAAGTGAAAATCATGAATATTTAAAAAGAAAATTAGATTTTTTGGATGTGGTATATAATTTTTATGATTTTTCAAAGTATTAGCTCCCCAGATTACTGAAACTATCACATAGGTGGACCCTAGACCAAAATCTGCAAAAATCAGTAGTTAGCAAATCAGAGTTAAGTACGTCTCCTTCAAATGCGTCAACAAATTAGAGGTAAGCATTTGAAGGACACGTTAACTAAAGTCTATGGACAAATTAAAAGGCAGTCTAGGGTATAGGGACGCTTTTGGGTGCCTTCATTTCAGGAAGATACCATAGACAGAGGTCACCTTTGGCAAAAAACAATTAGAAATTCCATTGCCAAATGATTTCCTAAACCACCAAGATATCTTGCTGAATCCAAGGAAGATTAAGTGTAAAGAAAGCCAAAATGCTAGAAATGATACCACTACAAGTGGATGACAACACATACAAGTTGAACAATTGGTGGTGAGTTTGTTTTTATAATCAAATTCATTGTCCATCATGAATCGTCAAAGGGTATGGGACAATTTAAAAATGAGAGTTTGATCACTCATTGTCCAAAGGCAAAAATTGTGTTTAATGAAGAACTTCAGATGTCATTTTGGCCTAGTATAATAACTTTTTTCAAAAACTTTTTAACTAAGAAAAGTTGATAAATCAAGATATATTTCATCTCTCTAAACCCGTTTGTGACTTTGAGCCTCCAATCAAAAGTTATGGACAAAATTTAGGGAGGATGTTTGAAATTGTCAAAAAAAAATGTCCCTTCCAACCCCTCTTTGAATTTTGTCCATAACTTTTGATTGGAGGCTTGAAATCTCAAAAAAATAAATTGAAGATGAAATTTAGATCGATTTCCCAACTTTTTTAATTTCAAAGTTTTTTGAAAAAATGTATTCTACTATACCAAAATGAGGTCTGAAGTTCTACATTGAACACAATTCTTGCTTTTGACTTAATTAGGTACAAATTGTTGAACTTCTACTAAACTTAATTTACATATCCCACATAGGTTTGATTTACATCCTACCACCCCACTTGTATAAATGGATTGTATGTATATTATCATCCACTTACATTGCAAACGGCTTTGAAATCCATGTGAGGAGCCTCCCAAATACTTTTAAATTCTTTGATTTTAATATTATGTTTATAAGAAATATTTTAAAATTGAAGTTCATTTTGGACTTTGATTAATTATTCAGCAAAAATGTGTTGAGGGTGGCCTCTAAGTAACAAAGAGATCACATGGTTGAATATACCCCTAGTAACAAATACATTACCATTATTTTCAGAAAAGATGATTTGGGATCCCTTTCTAGCATTACTTAATATTATTATAATCATAAAAACATTTTGAATATTTTTATTCATTAAGCAAACTAGGGTTTGGAATTTGAATAGTCGACTAAAGTATCTCCACCTAAAATAAACCCTTTTTTGAGATTCAACATCTCTAAAGACAAATTAGGAAATCAAAATACACTAAGATGTTAGAAAATGAATGTAAAAGTAAATGCAATTGGTTTGGGAATTTTCAAACGTCGTGTTAATAAACTGCTAATTTTTAAGTGGAGGTCATAGGAACATCTACTATAAACACTAGACTACCCTTAATTGGACATCCTTGAAATATGAAATGCTTCAACTCTCATTGGTTGCTTCAAAGAGATCTTTATCTTCCATTGGTTACTTTTGAAAGTAGTGTTGGCTAAAAGAAAATAATTTGTTGAAATTGAATCATTTAGCAAACTTTGAATACCACTAGTTAATTTTTTTTTCAAAAGGGCGGTGTTGCAAAATGATATGCCTACCTTAAGGGAGGATCACCTTAGACCAAGCAATTAAATTTCTCTAACAAGCATTATTGAGTGTCAAAAATCTCTCATTTATTAATCACTTAAAAAGATAAATTGCTATAAAATTGGATGAAATCCATGAACAATATTTGATTATACTCTGCAAAAGTTATTAGAGGTCAAAGTTGAATTGATAGATTTTCTAAAAATGTGCCTTTGTTTCAATGTTCACACCTTGAAGAGAGTGCAATAAGCATATGCTTTTTCTAGATATTTTAAGGTTTGCTTTCAACCTCTAAAGTCCTAGAATTCCCACAGGGGACTTTTCAAATTTCAAGTAGGCTTGTGTGACCTCAATTTTTGACTTGATTTTTTGAATTTGTTTTTGATGATACAAAATTACATTAACTTTTTGGGAATATAATTTTCTTTGAATGAGTGCCCATGAGAAAAAGTCATGTCACCCTAAGTCCAAAATGCAATTCAACAAGCAACACAAAAAAATCATAAAACTTTAAATTTTTAATCTTTAATTTTTTCTCAAAGATTATATTATTGTCTACATGTAAAGATTTGATTCATTCCATTTGGATAAGTGATGTGAAAGTTGTGGAACTTTTTGTTTTATAGGCAATCATTGCATCATAATGAGAAAATAACTTATAGGAATCATTTTTGAACTCAATTTACAATTTCACCCCTAAATGCTCAACATGACCATTTTGGACAATATAGGATTTTGGATAGTTCATTGAGAATGGAGTTTTTATTTTTTTCTTTGAAATTTTCACACAAAATTTTCTTGAGGAATAGCTTTAAAACCCAAAAAATATTAATAACTTTTGACGATATGGTTGAAAAGTTATTGTATGATATGTAGTTTTTATTGCTTGAATGGCACTTCGGCAACAAAATAAACTTCTTTAAAAATCACTTTTTTCATAAATACAAATTTGAAATTGATTTTCTAGATTTATATATACATGGAAAGTCTTGAATCATTCCATATTGATTGATGAGATGAAAGTTATGAGGAGTCTTAATTTGCGGGTAGTTATTGAATTTCTACTCTAAGATAAACTTTGAAATCCTTTACTTAACTCAATTTTCAATATTTTGAAAAAAATAAAAATATAAAAATAACAATAACAATAGGTATAGATTTTTTATTACAACATAATGATAATCGGAATTTTTATTTTTCAATTCCACAAATAAATTGTTAACAATTTAGTATTTGAATCATTTTCTACTTCTTTCTACTTACAATTATTTTACTATATGTTGTACAATTCCAAATGATCTTAAAATTTTCAAGCATGTAGCCAACTTGACTTGAAGAAGGAATCCAAAGAAGCTCTACTAACATGGACATTTTTTTCATACAAATGTAACCTTGTGAAGTACAACTACCCGTTTTTTTATAGGGCCAAAAAAAAGATTTTTGTCTCTTCAAATGCTAATATCTTGCAATCTAAATGGTGGAAATTTTTGAAATTTTTTCCACATCTTCTCAAACTAGTATAATACAAAATCCTATGATTACATGAGTCCAAATTTCACATTTGACTTTGCTTGTTAAGAAAATCTCACCATTAGAATTAGTGCATTTCAATTCCATCTAAGAACTATTAACAATTTATTTTTTCCATCTATTTAACAATATTTTCTAAGAATGAAAATCAAGTGTGTATTTTTTGAAAAAATTTCCCCCAAATTTCAACTCAATTCTTTAACATGAAAGATTAGAAAATCAAAATCAGTTGTACAAAAATTTTAAGTAGAGAAGATTCAAAGCCAAAAAATCTAGTCAAGTAAGATGCAGAACAATATATCTTCTTCACTTTAAATGCAAATAATATCTTGCAATATCTATATGGTCAAAGTTTTAAAATTTTCTTTCATACATTCTTGTAATAATCTAGTACAAGATCCTACAAATAGATATGGAAAAAAATTAAAGTCTTTTTGCTTTTAGCAATAGAAATAGTAATTTTAAGTGATTTTTGATGAAAAAAGACCTTGAGACTTTAGGGGTTAAGAAGATGCTTGAACTTGGATGATCCTACCATATTATTATTAATTAGATTTTTCAAAACCTCAAATTCTCAATGGAGTCATTCCATGTACAATAAAAAAGAATCATATTGACTCTAAAAGTATCAAAAGGACATACATTGCAAATATCTCTTTTTTAACACTTTTGTGTTAAAAAAGAAATTCAATAATGACATTTCAAAAAATAAATTGAGCAACCATGTCCATTCAAGAAGATGCCTTTTGACCTAAAGTAAAAATACCCAAACACCTAAATCTTTTTCAAGAAAAAAACATTTTGGGTGTATTAGCAACTAAAATCATGAACTTTAAAAAAGAAAAAGAGATTTTTTGGATAAGAAATTTAATTACTCTGAATTTTTAAAAATAGAAGCTCCTTAGACCATTGAAACTGTTACATAGACTTGTTATAAAATCAAAATTTTGAAAATCAATAGTCAATTAATCACAATTAAATAAGGAAATAGTTTAATTGCACTATGGGGATTACTTTCAAAAGAATTCTATTCACACACTATAAGAAACCCGTATTTTCTGTGGTGTTATGATGAAATGGGTCATGTTTTCATTGACATCAACGTGTCACAAATTCTAAGCCTATGGGAGGCATATTTTTGCTTATGTTGGAAAAAACATGGGGATGTTAGAGTAAAAACAGGAGGATGACACAAAGGATGTGTATATTTTTTTGAACATCAAATAAAACATGGTAACGCTTACTAGAACGTCCCAAAAAATATGGAAGTACCACATCGACTACGGTTTTTGGATTTACTTGGGTAAATTTTTGTAAGTTATTGTAGGCTAATGTAAAATGCTCAAAAATTGAGAAATGGTAGCCATGTGGCATGCTTTGAAAATAAAATAAAATTGATGGATGTATACTATGGATGAAAAAAAATCTGTTTATACAAGTGGGGTGGTAGGAAGTAAGACAAACCATATGGAATATGTAAAGCATTTTTTTTTCAAAATTGAATGTCTAAATAAACATCCACATGTTTAAAACAACCTCTAGATGTTGGAAATAACATATAGATGTCAAAAAAAGTGTCCTCATGTTTAAAACAACATCCACATACAATGTAGTCAAGTTCTCATTTGTGAATTATCCCATATCCTTTGTCATGAATGGATGATGAATTTAAGTATAAAAGGACCTCTCCACCCTTCATTCTCACTAAATGCCAATGAAATAGTTAGTTAACTTTGCCATTAAATATTCTTTTGAGTAGATAGTAAATTCTTGGTGAATTTGACAATTTTTCTTGTTCATTTTTTTGGGAATTTCAAAAAAAATATTATTATTTTAAATAATTATTTCATACAATTAATGCCATTTGTGTTTTTCAGTGAGGCACATCACGTGTTGTATTATGACGATGATTTTTTTATTACTAAAAAGAAATATTGCCCGAACAAAAAAAAGATCATGTGGCATCTATGTGGCAAGCATTTGGAGAGTAAAAACACGAGGTATCAACAACTGTTTTCATGAAACATGCAGACATTAGGGCACGTTATAGTAGATTTCAACCGTTTGTGGAAATGGCACCTACAATGGATTTTAGGTGACATTAGAGTTGACATACCTTTAATTGAAAAAAACATACTTTCACGTCTTTAAAAACACCACTAAAAACACGGGTTTCTTCTAGTGACATTAGGAGAAAATTGAACCCACAAAGAGTCTTTGAGTTTTCTTACTAATTTTAATACTAATTGAATGAGTATGAGGGTGGCTATATCCTTAGTAGAACTGCCATGTAGGATTGCTTGTGGCCACTTGGTGTGTAGAAATGTGTAGGAGGCATGTGCTCCATCTTCCATGGAGATGGATTGGATAATGATGAAATTTTTTTGAGTTCATCATGCAATTCTTGGTCCAATTAGTGAGTTGAAAAGGCTCTTTCCATCTAAATATTTGCATTATAAAGCGGACTCTTTGGAGATTCAATTTCTCCTAGCTTCTTATGGGTCTATAGAGTTTTTTAGATGATTTCACCTTAAATACAATGACTTAGTAAATTGAGTGTAATGATTGATTCTCAATAGGTCCCAAGTCCTATTGAATTCTCAAAATTCTTAATTGATGAAGAGTTGAAAATTGGGACTTGGGGCTTATTTCACATTGCTATGTTTTGTGAGTGTCCAATTCATCACTCGGGACTCGTAATTGTCTTTCTTTCTTTTTTCACAACTTTAAGTCAAGTTCTATATACAAAAAAGAAAGAGTGTAAAACCAAAATAGGTATGTCACATTCCAATATAGTATATGGTCCTAAATAGAGTGTTTTATCCAAAGTAAGCCCAAATCCCGCATGTGAATATGGTAGAAACTTGAAAATGATATAAATTGTGGATATTACAAGAATATTATCCAAGATGCCTACACCTACTATGCATGTGACAAATTATGGCTAAATTGATCCAAAAAAATCCATGTGAGAATCCTAAATCGATTTATGAAGAGAGGTTTTACCATTCAATTTTGTGAAATAATAAAAAATCCAATTGTTAGCCTATAGATGTAACAAACTCAAGATGGACCAATAGAGGGCATCTACAGTCAAAGCACGGTGTTCTAGTGTTGAAATCATGATAGGAGTTTGACAATGAAATTAGTTTGTTAAGATTCCCCTCCATATTAAAGATTTCTTGTTCATTAATAATTAATGGAGATAGTAAGATTTTATTCTTTGTCCTTAAATGTGCAAAGTAAAAATATGAGATTGCACAACTTTTGTAGAATTACATGAGAGGTTTCATAAAAAAAATTGGAATTTTCTAACTTGCAAAAGATCCTCTTTTAGATAGTCAATCGCCAAAATCCATGATGAGAAATTCCTAAGAATTCCTAAGGAAGTGGTAAAATCTCACTCAATTTTTTTATAGATCTTTTAATTCTAATAAAACTCTTCAACAAGTTTCATAACATTCCAACATTTAGAAGTATTCCAACTGGTAAGATTATTTAGAATTGACAAATTTAAGATGATTTGCGAAGTTGACTACCATTTTATGAGCATATAAAATTGGAATGAGGTGAGAGAAGAGTCTTTCCTTATTCCCTTGTACCTTGCAAAAATCCTAGGTTAGTTAATTATTTTAGAAAAAGTAAATTCCAAAATTTTTATGTTGGCGTTAGGTTTTGATGATTTTTTCACAAAGAGAAAGGGTTGTAAGTCCTAGAAATTGAAAACGGCCTTCTAAAGCTAATGGCACAATCTATTTGTAATTTCAAGACTTTCTCCAAAAGTTAGAATTTAGGACCAATATAAAAAGTATAAAATCCAAGGATTAGGGTAAAAATCGTAATTGATAAGTTTACTTGTAGGAAATTGAGAGGGTGGTGGTGCCCATTGGAAAAGTATTTAAGGGCACCCATTACCTTTTTAAAAACACACCTTGTTGCTACTTTGACTTTATTGGGTCCATTTAGTTGGATTTTGGCCATTTCTAAGTCAAATCACTAAACAATTGTTTTTTGGATTTTTTGTGCTTCATTATTGTTGTTGTTTTTCAAGCTTTTTGTGAAGGACATTGGGGTCCCTTCAAAACTTGTCTTTATATGCACTTGTTGTGAATGTATCTTACTAACTTGTTAATTTGAGTTGTTATTTGTACTAATCCTTGAGTTATTTCCTTTGTACCTTGGCGATATTGTTTAAAGGGCCCTTTAGAGTTGCATGAGTTGTATTTTATACTAACTTAGTTGTACCAACTCAATTTGTGCTAATTTTGTTGTACTAATGTGTTTGTACAACACAATCTTTGTTTAAACTTGTCTCTAGTTTTTTACTTTCCTTGTAAATGGCAAAGCTTTGACTTCCCAATTCTTAGAAGTGTTGGTTATATTTGCAAAACTCCCCTATACATCGAAGCTTTGAACCCCAAGTGTTCAGATTTGTTGTTAAAACCAAAACTACAGTAAAGCTTTGACTTTGCTTATAGCATCTTATATGTTTTCAAAGTTTCTTTTTTCTTTTTTACTAGTCTTCATCATTAAAAATCTTGTGATAGCAAAGCTTTGAACTTAGAACTAAGAAAATTTCCTTTTGAGAGATTATGAAGAGCTTAGTAAGTAGTTGACACAAGCATTTTAGTGTAAGCTTTAGTTTGCAACTTGCTTAAAGAAAAACAGATCAAAATTGCAATTTGTAGGTTGTTTTGAAGATAGTTGCTAAAACCTTGAGAGTTGTTTAGAGCACCAATAATTGTTAGAGCTTTTCAAAAACAACAAAATGGTCAAAAATTGACAAATTGTGAGAAAGTTATGAAGATTTGAATTTTTGAAGTTGAATGAGGGTTTAAGAAGTTGTTTTGTAAGTAATTGTTGATGTTTTTGTTGCATTGACAAAGTTTAGTAAAAGGTGAAAGACAAAGTTGTCGAAGATAAGTGGTAAGGTCATTTGACTTTATCGTCATTCACAAGGGAGCTAGCATGTGAGCGTGGAGCATGGAGCGTGGATTGGTGAGCAGGGAGCGGGGATTTTCTGATTTTGAAAAATAAACAAGCCAAAAAAGTATAAAATATTGGATGACAATTGATGAAAAAGTGGATGAAAAAGTGGATAAGAAAAAGTAGATGCAAAGAAGTGGATGAGAAGTGGATTAAAAAGTGGATGTAAAAAGTGGATGAAGAAATTGGATGAAGAAATTGGATGAAAAAATTGAATGAAAAAATTGGAAGAAAACAATGGATGAAAAAATTGGATGAAATCAGTGGATGAAAGTAATGGACGAAAACAGTGGATGAAAACAGTCGATGATGTATTAATTGGCCCACCACCACATTTAAACCATTGAACATTACAAGAGAAGAAAGCCACGCCCCTTGCATGGGATCCTAGAATGACTCTGAACTTCTGCCATGTCATAAACAATCTTACAAATGCGGAACACTTTGAGGCTAAACATTCAATGGTGCCAATCATTCATACACGGCACACACTAATGAACTCTTCTAGCATTCTTTTGAATACTGTGCACACTAACAATGAAGTATGCATTGTCTACTAACTATGCAAAGGAGTTATCATACATGAGGATTTCAAACTTGGCAAAGAAAAGTTTAAACTCAATATAAAAAATGTGTCCGAATGTTATTGCTGATAATAGTGAAACCTTACAATTATTGAATTACATCAACCTACTTGGCATGGTGTGTTGATGCATTGTCAGCATTGATTTTGTGCTCATAGGCAGTTGTGCTCATGGTGCAGTTGCAAACTAGCAATGATATGTGTAAACTCAAAAAACTGAGTAGAATGCTCAACATGAAGTCGTATGCGTGTGTGATGGATTTAGTTGGTGAAGTTGTTACATGGGCTTTCACCAACAATGAAATCTAAGCCACAATACTTCGATACAAGATTGCTCATTATATCTCTTCTAAGTTATCTCACATCTTCATAGTCCAGTTCAAGATAGCCTTTATGACTGGTTAAGGCCTACCATGTCTGCAGGTAATGCCGGACTCCCTCTTTGACCTCCGTGGTAACCTTCCCATTCTTTTGACAAAGTACTTTAGCTTCTTTTATCCTTGAAAACAAAGACAATACTTTGATCCCCTTTATATATTTGGTCTTCAGAATAGAAATGGAAGAAGCCATTCTATACAGAGAAATTGTTTCCCAGTGCGTAGTATTGTATTGTATGACTAGCAGTGCCTGGAATAATCTCTGTCCAAACTGCAACATTGCCTGCATCATCCACACATGAAGTGAATAGATTCATGTCCAATTTGCATACTGTATTTTGTGTCTCACTTGAGCTAGCGTTGAGAAATCTTTGAAGCTAAGAAAGTAATCCGACTAAATTTGCCACTAGTGGGTTCAAGGTGGTGTATTCAGGGTAGAGTGTGTTTTATTTGATTAGAGCACTTTAGAAGAGTGTAGGAGCTAGAATCATAATTCCGATATTTAACTACCATCAAAAGATAAAGCAGGGTGCAATAACGATTACTTCATTGGCTACCAAATAGTGAAGCCAAGCACAAGTCTACATCAATGTCAACTGCTTTCCAAGAAGACCATATTTATTAACGAGTCTATGCTAAACAACTTTGACCAACAACATAAAAAATGATTATTTGTGTATCATATTCACGTTTTCCATTGAAAGGAAACCATTTGAAATAGAAGAACCACTCTCGAGAAGGAATTTAGACAACCTACTATCATGCTTAATGTTCTTTTGGAAATTCCTATCAAACACAAAAAATACAGAAGCTAGCTTATGTTTGAAAACAAATCATATCCTTGGAAACTTAGACGCATTAAAAGTTATCTTTCCATTGGAGAGCACGAAATAATGCGGCAAGATGTGGACTAACCCACGAAATCGCAATGTACAAAGTTCAAACAATAAGTCACTTGAAAGCACCAAAAAAGAGTAATATATCAAATCCAACAAAATACGGTGTTCATTAGCCTATCCAGACACTATTCGATAGCTAAAGTGCAGACATGGAACTACCCTCACTATTAGATGTATCCACATCTGATTCAACTGCCTCTTCATTTACAAACTCCAAAACGCGAGGACTCACGAATCGGGACCTAGAAGCTGCCCGAGGGTTTTGTGCAACATAATTCCGGGAGAGATCCTCCGCATATGGAGGTAGCTGAAACGATCTCGGGGGGCTCAGGAAGAAACGTGGATTAGCAAAAAATGGGACTGGCTTGGAGGATGTCACTTCTTGGCTTTGCCTACACGAATAAGTGAACCACATGTTAGAATATTGTAAACTAGGGTGAAGCAATATGCCTAAACCGTGGTTTTAGGGGTGACTTACTTACTGAATCAAAGTGTTGTCTTGACCTTCTGGATTATGACTTCCTCGTCATTCTCGTCGGCAAGGTCAAGCGCGGAGATGGCCGACATCGCCTCAGGTACCACAATTGGTCGAAGTACTGGAGCAATAAGGGCATCATAAATGTCCTTATGTTCCTCAAATGCAAGAATATGCCGACGCGTTGCACGGCAAGCGTAGATGGTGGATCCTGTGATACAAGAAAGTTTCAGATCGAGTTCACAATCGAAGGGTATTTGTAAAATGCAGCATAGTGAATTTGAGTGATTGTAAGAACCATACCTGTGGCCGCTGTGCAGTCAACAACCACGTCCCCTGGTGCAGTACATGCCTCAACGAACATTTGTATGAACTCACAACCCTTTTCCCGAGGACCACGCCATGGCACGTCCCCATTCATTGTCACATCTTCATTGAAAACAAGGTTTCGAAGGATGTCGTCCTTAGCCAGGTTTACACCTACCTTGGCTTGAGACGGGACAAGTTGGAACGGGAAGTCTTGAAGTGTCTTTGGCCCACCATTTCGCACAAGTAAGGAGATGGAGAACCTCTGAGTCTGCATAATCAACAATTTTAATATCGTAGAATGGAATGAGAAATTCATAGAAGTCAATGCAATTGAAGTAAGGGAGATTTACCGTTTTCTTCTGATCTGCGGCTAAAGTCAAGTGGAGATGATTGGATCCGAGATACGTCTCCAGAATGCGAAACTTGTAAGATTGACAACATCCTAGAATGTGACTTCGGTGTAAAGGAGAGGATGCTGGATAAATCAAGATGAGTGCTCCACTGTCATGGAGGAATTCCTGGGCGAAATCGAATATAGGAAACAAGTAGTCGGTCTTGAACTCGTTCCACTTTGGAACAGGAGCAGGTGCTGCCGAGATAGTAGAAACGGGAAGTCCTTCAGGCATATCAACTATCATGAAGTCTACACCTGGATCAGTTCCAGTAACTCCGTCAATGCAGCGTGTCTTGTCATTGGAATGCTGCATGAAGTAAATAAATTAAGACATAGTTAATGCACTACTAGTTTTCAAAGTTACATTGACTCTTGCAGTGTTTCCAAGTAAATGTTGAGAACATTTGATTTATTCAGATTCTATAAACTAATTTAAGAATGCAATAGAAGCAAATAATGATGTAAAGGAATTACCATGGCTAAGAAGGCTTCAACGTCCTTGAAGGTTGGAGATTCCATGTCAAGATTCTTCAAGCCGACATTGAATACGCACTCATCGATGCCGGGTGCGGAAACCACAATCTTAGCGGATGGGGTCTTGCCTTGCCCCAAGCGTTCCTGGGTGAGGGAGAAGCCAGACGATGACGGGTTTGCATCCGCAGTACTTGTAGTTGGTTCGGGCAAAGGGGTGTCATCCTTTGAAATACGTCGCTTCTTCTTCTCCTTCTCTTGCTCCTTCTCAAGTAGTCGCTTCTTTTTCTTCTCCTCGACCCGCTTCAGGTTCTCCTCAGTTTTTTTCTTGGCCTCCTCTAGTTTTTCCACCTTCTTCTTATCTGAGACCTCCCGTTTCTTGATGGCTTTAGCCCTGGCCTCCGCATCCAGTCCCACGAACTCGTCAAACTCCGCGTCAGTGACCACTGAATCCTTCAATGTCTGGAATAGGGCCTCCTCCTCGGGTGGAGTAACTCCAAAGTTACACTCCAGATACCAAGTGTCGCAGCACAGGGTAAGTAAATTCCCTATTATGCTCACAAAAACCACTTTAAAGCATAACAAAGTGACTCTAAAGATCGAACCCACGAGATTCTGTGAAGTGTTTAAACTCTATTAGGAATTTAGAGGTCAATAGTCGGTTCCTTCAAGGATTTCCCTAATCGGATGTAGGTTTTCTTAATCCGGAAATCCTTCTTACGTTAGTATAGCATATCCGGAATCTATGTCCAACTATTACTGACTCCAATCCGGATACCTTCGAATCAACAACCAACAAACCCACCCAGACTTTCTGAATACTTCCGGGTTTACTTCTTTAAGACCGGACTCCCTTCCCTTACTGGTATCCGTCTTCTTTACTAATTTCCGGTTTAATTTAACCTCTGTTGACTCATCAGAGGGATCTGCCAATTTGATTTAGTAGAGTGGTCGGCTAGCCACACCTTCCGGACTATTAAAATGATGGAAGAGTTCACTCTAATCTACTCGACCTCCTATCTAACTAGAGTCCGGTTTGGTTTCTCACAATGACCGGAAAGTGAATTTGGCCAGAGGTCACACAAAACCCCCCCGTACGACCCTTATCATACTACAATGACTTTGACTTTCTTTCAATCTGTATGGAGCTACGGTGACTACAAGTGTATCCGCCCGTGCCAGTAGAATCCGGTACCTCTTCCGTTTACTTTCTAAGTTGATGAGACCTCTCAAGGATCAGATGCTAACCAGATCTCCCACCCGGTCGCTCTAGCGCAGTTAGGAAATCCCTCCCTAATTGCCTAGCTTAACAATGGCTATCTCATCCGGAATTCAAGATCTAGATCCTACTGAGGTGCAATGACTCACTCCCATCACTTACAACCTCTGCACACAACTACAGATAAAAGAACACCAAAGGGAAGAAGAATCCTCTCGAAGTTCGCCCACTAGCAATCAATTCCTTCTTCACTCATCCGGCCAAAGCATGGGAAGACAAGACAATGACAGAAAACGCACAGTACACAAACTATTTGGTGGAAATTCGCTTCTCTGTCTCCATTGAGAGACAAGTTTATATACAAAGTTAAGTTCATACAAAATGGGGGGAAAAATCCTAAGAAACCGGCACTGTTTCCGGCCGAGATTGTAGGATCTGATCCTCCCGGATTTCTCGCTATAAAATTGTTCCTAACAAAATGGTCCTAAAAATATACATTCTATCCTTCGAAAAATTCTCAAGGCCCACCACTATCTGGTGTAATTTGCTTAGTAATCTTACTGATGTTGCCTTCCTTTTCTCCCCCTTCCGGAATACGTTCCGGAACTGGAGTACAAGGTTCTCCGTCTTCTGTTGGTGGTGTGGGTGCAAAAACCTTGTGATTGGATTCTGGAGATCCGAGCTTTGGTACCTCCTACACATCTGAATCCCCACACAGACTCAGAAAGGAAATTCCGGACAAGGAAACCGGATGATGTAGATGAAGCCTTTTACTGCTATCATCTATCATCTTGGCTGCCTTCCGGAATTCCTCCAGCGAAGACTCCATTTGGCCGGCAAACTCCGCAAGTATCTGTGCTATTCTCCCACCGGAGATTTTCTTCTCTCTGTGCACGCCCTCGTCGAACAGTTTGGCCTTGGCCATCGCGTCTCCGGATGCCGCCACCACGGAAGTCATCGCGTTGATGGCCTTCCGAGTGTCCTCCTGCAGGTTCCGGGCAGCTCTCACTTCTTCCATGCTGACTTCCCGGTCCCTCTTCAAGAGTTGGATCTCGCCTCTCAGCTTGATCATCAACTCATCCATCTCTCGGAGGGTGATGGTCTGCTTTAGAAACCTCTCCTCCTTCTCCTAGTTCTCATCCGGATTGTTGATACAGTTCGCTACCGTTTCCGGAAGAGAACTGTCAATCTTTCCTCCTACCAGGCTGACCATTGAAGAAATTGCAGTATGCCTGATAACACATCGGGCTTGGATTTCCCCCAAAACATGAATCAACTTACCAAAAAGTGGATTCATTCCGGTGTCGTTGGATCCGGAAGCTTCAGCTTTTCCCTTGTCCGCTTCCCAGGGTCCATTCTTCGGTGTTCCGGTTTTAGCCGGAAGAGCCCCTCCTTCCGGACTGGTCTTGGTCCGGGTGGCCATCCCCTTCCCATCCGGTTGAGACGGCTTTCCTGCCTGCTGACCTCCCAACTTCTTGTCAGCCGGAGATCCTCGGTTCCCCACTGTCGTCTTCAGGCGTTTACGGTGGATGAGCGGTACTCCATCGTCCTCCTCATCTTCATCTTGCCAGTTTCGCATATTCTCCTTAGGCGTTCCGACTGGCGGAGTACTGTTGTGTTCGGTGTCGGAACTCTCATCGTCCGACACGCCGAACTTGGCGAGAGCCATCTGGGCCCTCCATTCACTCTCCTCGGTTATCGTGAGGAGTCCTTGTTTCCGGTAGAGGTGGAAAAGGTAGGGGCAGAGTGGGGTTCCTCTGCTCTTCTTGGTATTGGCGCAAAGTCCGGCTACCAGCAGGCACATGTACTTCGCCCAATCCACCCGCATCTCCCCACTCAGAGCTCCGAAAATTGTATTGCCCACCGAGTGGGTCAATATCGTCGGCTTTTTCGGATAAAGGATGGGGAGCAAAAACTCCAGCAGACACCGATGCCGCAAGTTTATGCAATCCGCCACAACAAACCCGTCCTTGGAATCCGATCCTTGGGCAAACAACTCCTTGTGGGCGCTTAATTACCCACCCTTGGTAATTAATTGGATACAACCAGGTTCTAGGGGTTAACTAAATTCTAACCTAACGGGTGACTAAGCGTAGGTCCATTGTGCCTTCCAAGCAATGGATCTTCTTTACTAAGTTCCTAGTTTCCGCAGGTGACAACGGAGTTGCCCGGTTGCCTCCAATTGGCGAGGGAATAGTTCGGGCTAACCGTCCTCTAACGGCAACCTATGCGAACTACCACCGAATCTATCCTAATCTATGGGAATCTGAGGCTAAATGACCTTTCCTAAGACTGAGGAAGGATTACCTAAGTCCCTTCCATGGTTTCCTAAGTTGATTGGGTTTTTTCCTAATCTAAGTTATCTTCCTTCTAATCTAATTTATCTTTTACTAATTTATCTCCTAATTTAATTTATCTTTTCTCTAATTTATCATCTAATTTAATTTGTCTTCTTTCCTAATTTAATATACCTTCTAATATAATTTCTCTTCTAATCTAATTGATCTTTTACTTCCTACCCTAAGTCTTTATCACCTAAGGCAATTTTTGATTTGCTAAATTAACTCCTAATTGGATTATTTTGTCCTAATCTAATGTTTACTTCTTGGTTGAGTTCTGACCTTAACGGTTACTAATTCCTAGTCCTATCCTATCTTAGTCTAATTTGGTTGCTTTTATGGTCAACTTCTATGTATGAGATGGGTTTGGATACTCCTAGTCCTATCGATAAACTTCTATGTCTAAACTTAAGGTCCCCCCTAATTCCTATTTGCTAATCGAAATTAATCACTACTTAACAGAATTTAGCGCAAATTAAAAGAAAAAGCACCAGGGATTAGTTTACTGACTCACCTGATCGTTGTTGGCATGCGCGGCATTTTCCTCCATACCTCCAGCCGCGTGCTCGTATTCCATAGTGGACACGTATTTTGAAGTGGTCAAATGCCTACGGCTTAGTTGTGGAAAATATTACATTCTAGTACCCTACGCCATTCTTTCCTCTCCTTATCTCCCCTTTTCTTTTGCCTTGGTACTATTCCCATCAACCCCTTAATGGGGGTCTAACGCTATGACGCTAACTCCTTGCAAACTCAACCCCCCCTCTTACGTTGTCATCTTTGCGTCATTCTAATCCCCCTTCTAATGGCCGTGGGAAGCTTTGGAGATTTTCGTGCACTCTAATCGAAGCGACTATGGATCGTCTCTCTCCTTCTCACACCTATTTCAACCTCTTCTTCCTAATCTCCTACCATTCTTGTTTTTGTCGTTTTGGTGGTGGTGAGAGAGTGAGAGGTGCGTGTTTTGCAGGTATGGCCGTGGAGATGTCGCCTCTATTCCTTCCTTCCCTTTTTCCCCGTTGACCTTAAGGGCCTTAGCTTCCTCCTAAGTCTCTCCTAATCCCAACTTTTAGTCCTTTCCTTCCCCCCTAATTACAGTTATGGGCTGGGTTTTGTGTTGGTCTTTCCCTTTCCCTCTTTCTAATTTTTTCCCACTTCTCCCATAAGCCCTGGACTCCCTGGACTTGCCTGCAGCGACCTTCCCCCTTGCCCCAGCGACCTTCCCCTTTGCCTGCAGCGACCCTCCCCTTTGCCCGCAGCGACCCCCTCTTGTCCGCAGCGACCCCCCTTTGCCCGCAGCGACCCCCCCTTGCCCGTAGCGACCTTCCCCCTTGTCCCAGCGACCCCCCCAGCTACCCGGACGACCCCCCAGTACCCGGATGACCCCCCAGTACCCGGACGACCTCCAGTACCGACGACCCCAGTACCGAACGACCCCCCAGTACCGAACTCCCCCAGTCCCGACCCTGGACTGGCTGGTGTTAAGGGGGCTAGCTGGTGTTAAGGGGCTGGCTGGTGTTTGAGGGGGGTTGGCTGGTGTTAAGGCTGGGCTGACTGGTGTTTAAGGGTAGGCTGGCTGGTGTTTAAGGGTTGGTTGGTTTTGTTTCTTGGGGGTGGTCTCCCCTAGGACTAGATTTTTTTCCTAAAAAGGAACGGGGTTTTTGTTGTCAAAACAAAAGGAAAAGACCTCTCTACCTCTAACTCGGACCGGGGACCTGTCAACCACTAAAAAAAAGGAAAATAAGCACACATGTCTTGGGGGCTAAACTTTGGGCTTTCCCAAGAAGGTCTTGGGAACTAAACTTTGGAACTAAAATACGTAGGGGTTCAAAGCTTCGCCGTAAGGTTGGTTTTGACACCAACTCTAAGACTTGCGATGTTCCTAGGTTCAAAGCTCCGCCGTCTGGGGCCTATTTTGACACACACTCTAAGACTGGGGTAAGTTACAGGTTCAAAGCTTCGCCGCCTCACGGGCGGTGAGGTCCACACACAAACAACACGGGAAGGGTGACTATGGTCAGGATGTACACATGAGGCAACCGTACCCACAAAGTAAACATAAACAAGGCAATACTTACATACTAAAGGCCCCCCAAAGCGGCATCGCCAAGGTACGGTGGGGGGTAACTTTAGGATTAGTACAAGACGCACAAAAGCAAATGAAACCCGCTTGACTCGCAACAAGTACAAGGTAAGATGGAAAGACCTCAAAGGACCTTCAAAGAGCTTGAAATAGAACAAGGGGAGCCAAAAGTGCTCCAAAAACACCATAGAGGTTTTTTGGCTTGAAACGCCAAAAATTCCAAGATAACTTGGACCCACGGACCCAAAACAAGTATTGGGGGTGTTTTGGGAGAGAGAAGGGCCCCCTTTTATAGGTTTCCAAGGGCCCACTCCCCCCCTCGACGAGTAACCTCATCCATCCGGATTTTCATCCAAATTTGAGATTTTCACCTAATTTTGGGTTTTACGCTGGTCCTAACCTCTAACTTTTGGAGTTTAGCTCGGAATTGCAAATGGATTGCACCAATGGCTTCAAAATGCCATTTTTAGCCTAACGTACCCCCTTACCCCTATTTCTATCACAAAAAACCCATCGGAAACTAGTGCCAACTGGAGCCAATTAAAAGGGTAAAAACCTAACTTTTGGGGTTTACCTCTTTTGGCTTGGGTAACTAGCTAGGGTTGTTGGGGAGGCTCTAGGGAGTAAGAAAAGGCTCCTTGATGTCTTTGTTCCGACTTCGTACGCTCCCGGGATGCCGGTCAACCCCGCAAAGATCCTGCCGTAATTATTAATTGGGGGGATGTTGTCAGTTTCGGCTGCTTCCCGCTATTGGAACACCATGAAATTTTTTGGGGCGCGTTATTAACGTAAAAGATGCTAGTCTAATTTTTAGTGAGATTTTACCGCGGCCTGGGTATTTTCCATGAATTTCCCAACGTGGCCTTTGGCGGTTGACTGCTCGGAAAAAGATCCCTTGGAGATCAGAAAAAACCGAGACTTTTTGGGGAACCTCTCATGGAGTCCCCCAAGCCACGTGCCAAGTCTTGGGCTATTCTGGCACACAGTTGGTGGCGAGGTGAAAACTGACTTCGGTTGAATCACCAATAGTCAGGGAATCTTTCACATGTGAGGGAATCTTGGCGAATGGGTTTTGCCGTGGACATCCCGACATGTTCCAGATCCCAGAACACTATCCGGCGGCTGTGGATTCCTCCATGTGGCCTGTCTGGGACAAGTAACACCTGCAAGCTAACAATTTGGATTCCTAATGTTTCGTCGGTGGAATGGGGAAACTAGAACCTATCTTTGGAGATTTACGTGCGGACCTCCCTAACTCTCCTAAGACTAATTTAGCCTATCATGGTCACATGCACTAGGTTTGGGCTATTTTGGATAAGTTCCCAGTAGCCCTATTGTTTTCCACTAATTACGGGTTCTAACCTATATACAAGTGGGTTTTATGGGTAATCTATGGATAAAAGGCTATTTATGACCAAATGCTATACTGGTATGTGACATACCTATTTTGGTTCTACACTCTTTTTTGGGCTTTTTGTAGTACTTTATGCCTTAATTTGTAATAAACTAAAAAAAAGAAAACAATGAGTCCCAAGTGACGAATTTGGGGCTCACATCCCTTCACATAGCTGTCCCGGGATTTGGCCTTTGACGTCCCTCCTTCCCGGAAATTATATACTTCCCTCCAGATCTCTTCAGTCCACTTGTCCGGCGCTGCCTGTGAGCCCTCAAATTGGCACTTAGAACTCTGAACTTATTTTTCGCGATTTTTAGTTAATTTTTAAGTGAAAAATAGGAAAAAACATATAAAAATACAATTATTGTGGGTTTTGGTAGAAGTCCCTACCAAAGGGGGGTGTCATGGCCTTAAATGCGTGAAACACGTAAGACGTTACATTTTCACTAATTTTAGGTCTTATTAGTAGAAATAAGTAGTTAAGTTAGTAATTCCGAGCGATGTGAGAAATTGAGAGTTAACCAGTCCTAGTGTCTTGTTTATGTAATACAACAGCTATAAATATACATGTAACAAACTGGTTAAAAGTTAGAGTCTAGTCAGAGTCAGTCCAAATCCAACTTGAAAGAGTTAGATTTATTGTTTGTAGGTAATTTTGAGAAATACAGTCATTCACAAACCAAGATGGAGGAAAAGATGGAGAAAACATACAGAGAGGTGCTTTTCTAGGTCAAAGCATGCCAAGAGGTCAAATAGAAGCCCGATCATCCAAGATTCCCCCGGTATCAAGAATAATTTCCCTCTCGGGTGGAAATTATTAAAGAATTGCTAAAAATAGCATTCTTATTGGAGATTTGGTTTTGCCCTTAGTTGATGGACATCTTGTAGAAGATTGCCCAAAAGTTTCGGGATTTTACAAAACTCCACGATGACTCCATGGGAAGTCAACCGCTTAAAACTGCATTCGTAAATTCCTAGAAATTACCAATGTTGCGGTAAAATCTCACTAAAAATTAGAATAGTGTTTTGTGTGCCAATAAAGAGCCCTGTCAAGTTTGAAGACATTCCGACATTCCCAACTACCAGAATTAGAACCGACAGCGAATTTTACAAGAATTTACAACTTGGCGGCGGGTTGACCGGCGAACCAGGAGCTAGCGGTGTCCGAACGGAGTGTTTCAAGGGTCAATTCTTACTCCCACGAATATTCTAAACCACCCAGGACTGACAGTTTCATCAAAGTACGCAAACTCCAAAAGTTAGCTTTTTAACTTTTGTTTTGAGTTACCGTGACTCAAATTTGCGCTTTAAAACGGCTGGAGAGGTAGGGGTAAGGGGTCTGTTAGGCTAATTGTGGTCTTCTGAACGCGATGGTGCAGTTTGTTTTCAGTTTTGAGTTGTCCCTCAAAAGATAGAGAGGGTCAGCCCTTAGTTTAACTTTTAAAAGGTAATTTTTGATTAATCTAGGTTGATTTTGCAAATATCTCTTGTAAAATCGAAGATTGGATTTGCCCAAGATACTTGTCTTGCGTAAGAAGCCATCTTTTGGACTAAAGAAAGACAATTTAGAACTAACCCTAGATTAAAACACAAAATATCTTGGTTAATTAGGTAGGTTTTCAAAATATCTTTGGGAAAATCAAATATTTGATTTGGGAAAAGATTCTAAGGCCATTTAGGGCCTAGAAGGAACTCGCTTGAGAACCTTCCTTCCCATTAAACAAAGATTATTTAGAAAATACGTTTAGGTAGTTTAGCAAAATATCTAGATTGAAAGTGAAGATTATTTTACGAACAACTTACCGGGGAGGGGCCGGGAGCGAGTATATAAGGCCCTTCCTCGAGGTTGTTCGTGGCCCTCATTCTTTGTTTCATTCTTGTTGTTGCTCTTGTCGTGCTACCGACACTTGTCGGAGCACTTTTTAAGCCAAATTTTGGCTATTTTCTTCTATTTTCTTGTACTCTCTTGTACTTTGAAGGTCTGGAGGGTCCCTTCAAAGCTTTATTTTCTTTCCTTGTTTGAATTTGGAGGCTTCAAGCCCCAAAACTTTGTTTTTCAAGAGTTTAGGTGGAGGAAATCCCCTAATTCTAGCATTGTTTGTGTTAACTAACTTATTTCTTGAATTTGGAGGCTTCAAGCCCCAAAACTTTGATATTTGGAAGTTGTGGGAATAGTTCCCAAACTGTATTTGGATTTTATTGTTCTTTTGGATACTAACCAACCATTTGTGCGAATTGATACTAGTCTGTGAACTTAAAACTTTAAAGCGGCAAGGTTAGACTTTGCCAAAAGGTTTTGAGCATCACCACGTGCCAAAACTCGTTGTATAACGGGTGTTTGGTTTGAATAGTTGCTAATGTTCGGTTAAACACTGTCATGTGTACCTCCTTTAAGAATTAAGTTTTCAAAATACTAGTTTGGTCCTTGGATACTGGTTATTCCTGGAGTTGCTCCCGCACGGCGGAGCTCTGACTTTGAAACCTGGAAACGGGTACTTGAAATTTAAGTTGTTAGGTATTTCCTGGGGTTGCTCCCGCACGGCGGAGCTCTGACTTTGAAACCTGGAAACGGGTACTTGAAATTTAAGTTGTTAGTTATTTCCTGGGGTTGCTCCCGCACGGCGGAGCTTTGATTTTAAAAGGTTAAAATTTACTTTTAAACTGACGATCTAATCGTGAATTTAACCTGCATGGCTTTGAAACCAAGGAATCCACGAAATAAGATTCTTATGAAACTTATTTAAGGTCCAAATTTCAAAGATTGATTTCTCTTTGGCTTGTGCATGTGTTGGAGGTATTTTGTTTTCAACTCTTGTTACTTTAATTTCATTTCAAATTGCTAGGTTCATTGCCTTGAATTTCCATAGGAAGTAGTTCATTGTGGTTTTATGGGTTTCAGTGTTACTTACAGAAATTTAACCTCCCTTTAAGTCTTTAGAAAAGTTTTCCTTGTAGATGGAGTTTTTTTTTTTAAAAGGAAAATTTCAATTTTAAGATTCCAAGTTTTAGCTTTCAGTCATTCCGTTCAGTCCTAAGGCGAGGGAGGACCAGCCAGCCCTAAGGAGAGGGAAGACCAGCCAGCCCGAAGCGAGGGAAGACCAACCAGCCCGAAGAAAGGGAGGACCAACCAGCAAGGGAACGGCAGCGCGGGGAACAGCAGCGCGGGGGACGAATAGGAGAGCGACACGTGTCCCTCTCCACCGAGCCAGTCTTGTTCAGTCAGAGCGTCAGAGAGGCTGAGCTCACAGCTCGAACTTGCAAGGTTGAATCCCACAGACAGGGGGTCGAAATCCAGCGCCACCAAAATCAAAAGGTAAGCAAAACAATTGATTTTCCTCAAACAAAATTCTTGTTGTGTTGAAATTGAACCCTTAAAACTATCGTAATATCATGTTAAAGAGTGGCCTTGGCCTAAGTGGAACTAAAGCTTTGAATTTCTAAACAACAATTCTCTATTGCACCTACATCTCTCTCGGTTTAACAACTTCCAAATTCCTAATCTTCCATAAAACAACTAAGGAAAATGGGGAAGGAAGAAGAATGAAGAACATGATATAGGAAGGAATTTAGAAACATGGGGAATGTTCGAATAGAAAATTCATTTAAAAAGAATATCACTATTCATAATTGGCCTTGTTGTTAGAAGTTATTCCTTCTACTATTCATTGATAGATTTGTTTTTGATTGTTTTTTATTATTTTATTAGAATACTATTCATTCATTTGGTTTTAGTTATTAATTAGGATTCCAAAGGCAAATTAGTTGTTTGTTTGTAGTTTGGGGATTTGTTTTATTAGGCCTAATAAGCCAAAACAATAAAAACAAACAACAACTAATATCTTGGAATATTTAACAAAATAACTATTAAAAATTGGCAATTGAATAAAACTACTATTCATTGAAAACTTGGAAAAATTGAATTAAATTTATCATTTAATTTAATTTCCTAAAATCAAAGGATTAGTTTTAAATTGCCAAAACTAACAAACTTGGACTTTTTAGATAGGTTTAGAAACAATAATACTAAGATTTCTTTCAAATTCATGAAAGACAATGGAGAATTTTGAGGAGACAATTATGATGGTGTTTTGCGATGACGGGACAATCGACATTCTTGACACCAAGGTATGATTTCAAACTTTATCTTTTGTCTTTTCTTTTGCTTTCATTTCTTAAAAATTTAGATTAGAAAATTAAAACTAACAAAATTAACCATTAAGAATCCAATAGCTAGTAGAATTTAAATTGTTAGAAAACCTTTGAAAATTTAACTAAAATCGTAAAGGTAATAATTAGATTAACTTTGAATTAATTTGGAAAACGAAATAGTAATCTCATCCAAAAGAATCTCAAAAGGAATCTAATTTAATTTAGAAACTTAGGGAATATTAGAATAATTAGGGAAAGTCAAAACCTAATTTATCTACTTATTCTCTTGAAAATTATTAAAGGAACAAATTCCATCCAACCAAGGGGAATCTTCATCCATTTAAAAGTTTTCACCTAAAAGTTCTAAATTCTTACTTTTTATCTTAACAAGAAGTTAATTAATCACTTTACTCATTAAAACCATAAAACCCTAACAATTCACTAAAATTAGAATAATAACTTAGAATTAGGATTAATTAAAGAACAATTAGGAATATTCTCAAGGCACGACTAGGGAATCTTTTGAAAACATCATCTTTTAAAGAATCTTTTGAAGATTCTAAATCCACCTTTTACTTTTTAAATTACTTTAATTTGGAAAGATTAAAGTGTGGATGAAGATTTGATCTAATTTTGGATGAAAAATCTTAAAATAGGTCAAAATTAGGTTTTCTCTAAAAATTCCGTTAGATAATATAATTAACCTTTCAACCCTGAAATTTAGATTTATTTTACATTATTTTGCTATTTTTAGTTGACGGATGAAGTTTTTAGGATAGAATTAGGTACGAATTTCATCCACACATAACTTTCATTAGGAATATCAGAATCCAACTTGCTTTACCATTTTGGAAAGGGCAAATTGTATTCTTTGATTTAGTTTAGGTAGAATTTTAGTTTAGCTAGAAGTTTAAATCACAATTAACTAACCCTCAACAACCTTATTTCTTAACTATTAGAGTGTTTTGAAGTATTTAAATTAGGTAAAAATCAACATAACAAAGTGTCCATTGCTTGGAAGGCCAAAGAACACTAAGTTTACATTTCACCCTTATAATTTGCTAACTTATGCCGCTAGAACCTGTGTGCAACTTTCTGACTTAAGGGTGGAGTTAGAAACACTCACACTGCCCGGATGGTCTTTACAAATTGGTTTGGAGCTCCTAATTGCAGCTCCCGGATCACCTCTTCATTTTTGAACCCCCAGGGCTTTCCGTGAAGCCCCTCACAGCCCATGGCCGTCAGGTCGTCGATTAGCTCCGCCAGTTCCCGATCGGTCTTGGGTTCTACTGGCGCCACCCCTCTCAACTTTACTACTCCTTGAGGCGCATTTGGTTTAGTGGCGGCGCCACTACGTTTAGGCATCCATCCTCACTTCTACCTCTACCTCACGTTCTCTCTTCTAGCCGCACGTCTCGTATCCCACCCAAAACCCAATCTAAAGTTTTTGCACCTACCGATCAATCCGCGTGCCCTCCTTCCGCCAAGCGCCTCCTCAAATTGCACAGCGCCTAAGTGAAAACGAGCTCCAACACCACACACAAAGGAAAACAATCACACCTAAGAGCTGAAGAGAGTCTGAGAGAGAGAGAGAGCTGGAGCTGAGGCGTCAAAGTAAGAATGAGCTCTCAAACCCTAAGT
Organism: Rhytidiadelphus loreus; assembly: GCA_947034895.1. Taxonomy (NCBI): domain Eukaryota; kingdom Viridiplantae; phylum Streptophyta; class Bryopsida; order Hypnales; family Hylocomiaceae; genus Rhytidiadelphus; species Rhytidiadelphus loreus. The sequence goes on along the minus strand of OX344761.1, from coordinate 44,348,543 downwards.
CAGGGTTTATATACCCCGAAAACTTAGTCCAGATTTCCCTTCCGGTTTCCGGCCTTCTAATCTTCCGGTCCTCCGGTCTCAGTCCAAAACTAGGATACTTTCCGGCTTCTATTCTGATTCCGGTTGACAGTTTGTTTTACTCTCCTAATTGTTCTAAATCTAAACCATTTTCTAAACTTTAAGCCCTTCCGGCTTAGTCCCTCTTGATTTAAAACCTAAACTCTCGATTCCTAAAAAAAATAGAAAATTCTGGTTGCGACACCAAGGGCAGGCCTGCAAATGGGGACTGGTCCACTTTTGCATCTACGTTGAAGAGAACATACAGTCGGGGGACGACCGCTCTAGCCAAGTAGTCAGAAAAGGAGGTAAGTCCTCCTTCTTGATGGCCTTCTTCCCGTACAACTCAAACTTGAAGTACCTGGGCACGGAAGAAGAAAGGCCAGACAATTCGTTAAAGTGTATCAAATAAGATGTTAAATACTGTCAAATGGTAGTATGAAATTGATCACAGAAAACTGTCACGACACTTGAATGACATGGTTGTCGTTGTCACCAAAGAATGCTACTCTGAAAATCCAATATTTGATAGGCTGTAATCCATAAATAATTACCTTGTCATAAATAGAGCATAGATGCAAAGTATTTCAGAATGCGTTACCGTACCTGTAAATCAATCTCTTCACCGTGAGGTTGGTTCCCCTGTACGATGCAAAAGAGTCCGACTTCTTGAAGGCATCTGATCCCTTGAACACTCCCGTGTAGGCTTGGTCCCAAAGTTTCATCCGCCAAGTTTCAATATATTCCAGAAGTGACTGGGGCTCCCCTGGAACGTTCATGTCAATAGGGAGGCTATCATTCTGAGTGATGTTCTCAAACATCTCCACAGCTGCCTCCTCCAGCTATAAAATTTCAAGAATAATTAGAACATGTATAATATATAAAGCATCCAAACACATGTTTCACACTGAAGCAAACACTGACAGCATGAACTTATAAGAGAGCATACCCCTGCATAAAAACAAGCCTTTGCCAAAAAATATTGCCAATTTCTCCTCATTCACCGGGTGTGGTGGAAATCGGCGAGCTTCCCTCGTGTGCGTGCTGGCGTTCATCCACCTGAGCCACTTGACCTTATGTCGAGGCTCTACTGCAGCAGTCGCAATAAGTTGAAGCTTTTCCAGTGTCAACTCAGGTACTGCATTATGACTCCAGTGCCTCTCAATCTGCAGATGTCCAAATATCAAAAAACAGTTCAGCTGCTATACATCATATAGTAGACCAGCAAGTAACGCATCGAAATTCTCGTACCTCCTTAAGCCAGTCGGGAGTGAGGGCGGGATTGGCGACCGCCACGATTTTTGAGAGTCTCGTGTAATGTCTATCGGTGGAGTCCTTTATAACCGATCTCATTGTGGCAGCAACTGCCTTCCTTGTTACCTCAATATCTGGGTTTTCCTCTTTCAACTTGCGAATGGCCGCATCAGCCACTACGGAAATTTCTTGCTGAATGAATGAAATCACCACATCAGAGGTTATTGGTTAGACATATTGAGTTGATGAAAATGTCATAGATGAAACGATTGAATCAATGGACTAGAAATGATTTATGACATACCTTGAATATGAAACCAGTAAATATTTGAAGTGGCATAGTATACCAACTTGTCTGAGTGTACATCTTGCATGCTTGTACCTCCTCCTCTGTCAATAGCTCCTGGAACTTCTCAAGTTCCATAACTCCATACTTCTGGACACGGTAAAGAATATGGACAAGGTTGGTTTTCACGTGGAAGTTCTCTGTGTGCTTGACATAGCACAACCATGTGAGACTCATAAGCGAATCACGGAGAATCAATGTTTATCATCTAATATAGGAAGGGGAGGTACTCAACAAAAGGAAGAAAATTAAAAGTGTAGAATGACATACATATTTATATCATGCATTGCCTGCATCGCCACACTGATTCTCTGTCTAGTGTCCAGGACAATAGAATCCACACTCATATGCCATGTGAGCTCTTGGTTGTGCAGCCTTTGAATATGATTCATCCAAGCTATTCTCCTGTGATTTCTATCGCAGACAAAAAACTTGTAGTCCACAAGGTGCTTTAAGGACGGAATTGACCTCAAATGTGCATTGAAGTTGTCATTCACAGAGTTCCAAATCGAACCCCATTCCTTCTTCTCTGCTTCAGTGAACACCTCCGTGTTCCCCTTCTCGTCCGAAAAGGAAACGTAAAATACTCGTGCACCCTCATCATATCCTCTAGAGAACTGATTGTCGAGCTGGGTCAAGTCGCACATCAAGGTGGGCCTCACCATTGGCATCGGCACCAACCTGCAAAGCGGGATCTTCATGTACGAGTGCCCGTCAGACGTCATCTTCAAGCTGTTGATGACGGTAACTGAGTCAAAAGTTTGCACACGCCAAATGTCCTCCTCCATGAAGCCAGGTCCCACTCCCGGAACATGATCTTGCTCAGAAACATCATCCTCCGTAGGGAACTCAATGACATCGCGAGCGCCGCTTTTTTCAGCCACGTCCGCTGATCCAAGAGTACTTAGGCATTGTTCTGGATTCTACAAGTGAAGGAAGAAATTCAGATTCAAATGAAGAAGACACTAAAGGAATTCCCATATTCATCAATATCAGATAAAAGAGTATCATATTAGTTTCTGACATCGGATTCACAAAAGTGAACTAGAGGTAATTTAATCGACCATTTTGATAGACTCAATCTCATGTGATCTATAAATCGGTACACGGGCAAGCCTCTGTTAGAGGCCTGAAAATCCCGCAACAGAATAATTGAACGTCGTTGTCTGACATCTGGCCAGAGTCAATATCATCCATGTCTCTCGTGCAATAGTCATCCCTATTCTCAGACACAATAATTTCAAGGTCCTAAGATCTTAGCGACGTGCAGCAAGATGATTGCGGTGAAAAAGGTCTCTCCAAATTTTTGATTTCCACTAGTTCATCAAGCTCACGAATGAGGTCATCAAGGTCGCCTACCATCTGAGCCAGATCTTCATGTGGAGCATCAATATCTCCCTCAACAGGGACAGGGATTTGCACTGGGGCAACATTTGTCATAGCCACATCCATCCCAGGTTGATGTAAAGGGTCCTCCAGCGCAGGGTCCATGCGATCACCTTCAACCGATGTCGATTCAATCATCTGCACCGGAATTACCATTATTATGCGGTATAGCAGAACACTTTAAAGTTCACAAGCAAAGACCATGACCTTCACTAAACCAACAAAATCGGAAAGTCTGAAAACATAAAAACAAATTTGAAATTCAATGATATCTGAGCTCTACGGACAACGGCAAGAGCCCCCTCTCGGTACCGAGAGGGCCCAGGCATCCCAGGTAGCCGAGTTCATGAAGGTGAGGCCCCGAGGAGCAGTCCATTGCCCAGCACTGGCCGCCTTGCTCTCACACAAATCGGGCGTGACGATGGCCAACCCGAACTGAAAAAAAAAAATGTCAAGCCCGGCATACCGAGCTCAACCCAACCCGCTGTGGACCCCCTCTCGGTATCGAGAGGGCCCATGCACATCAATTAGCCGAGCTTACGAAGGTGAGGCCTCAAGGAGCAGTCCATTGCCCAGCACTGGCCGCCTTGCTCTCACACGAATCGGGCGTGACGATGGCCAACCCGAATTGGAAAAAAAAATGTCAAGCCTGGCGTACCGAGCTCAACCCAACCCGCCGTGGACCCCCTCTCGGTACCAAGAGGGCCCAGGCACCCCAGGTAGCCGAGCTCACGAAGGTGAGGCCCCGAGGAGCAGTCCATCGCCCAGCACTAGCCGCCGTGCTCTCACACGAATCGGGCGTGACGATGGCCAATCCAAACTCAAGAGCGAACTATTGATCCCTACTTACCGAGTTCATCCCACCATGCGGAGGTACCGTAAGGGCCCTCGCCGTTCTCCGACCTATGAACAGAAACTAGACGCCAACAAGGGCTGTCCGTCACCAAGCATGTCACCAAGCAAATGGGGGGCTCGGACTCACACAAGTCGGGCAAGATGGAGGAAACCCCGTGAGAAAAGATGAAGAATTCTGGTGACCGAGCTCAGACGAATGCACCGAGGTATTCAAAGGGAGCTCGCAGCTATGTACTCAAATAGGATGCCATCGGGATCTATGGTTGGTGCATCACGACGGAAATAGGTAGGTTGCCTCTTAGGTGAGGCTTGGATATGTGAGGCCCCGATTCAATCACAAATGGAGTGACCACATTGCGAGGTTCGTCCACACTATATTCACGTCATTTTCAATCCTAGAGAGTTAGAATGGGAGAAAGGTGGGATAGATCATACCTCCTGTCCATCGCCCTGCAATGCCCGAGGTCGATTATTCACTTCATGAACCTCGGGGACTAGACGCCGCGACCTCAGTTTTGGGCCCTGTCTGTCCATGAGTAGTTCCCTGTGCCAAACGAGTTTGAAGATCTTAGAAAAGAACAGAAATGGCAAACCATACATCTAGACCAAGTTGAGAATAGAAGTTCAATCGCAGAAATGCTATACCTTGAGGGAAGCACGGTGAGAGACCCAAAAGCAACGCCGCCAAGTTGATGAAGTTCGGGAGCCCAGACTTGGAGTTGTAAAAGTCCAGTTTTGGCAGCACAGACTCCCATATAATGTGATCTTGTAGGTTCGGGAGTTCCTCTGGTTGTTGGTTCGGTTCTAGGGGAGGTTTGTTGTGTGATATAAAATACAGTAGCGGATTCGATGTCAGGTGAATCAGATTCGTGACTTTGTACTATCGCCTCCCGGTTCGGTAATGGTCTTGGTAGCCGCCTTTTACAACACGATCGACTCTCATTAATGTTTAATAACGGTTGCAAGTCGTGGGAATCTAAAAATGAGGACAGACGTAAATGAAGTTAGTCTAATGAGATAAAATTCTTCTTACGCGGTTGCTTATGTGTGACTGTAATGAAGATGTCTTGATGTACTCATTGAATATCCTCCTCTGTGACTCATGAACGGCCTAGATATGATTAAAATTAGTGTCAGAGTCCACTTTGGAATTCAATCATCAATGACACAACTGAGAAGGAGATATACGTGTTCCTTCTGGCAAAATATCTGGATGTCCTCAACTCATATTCACTCCCTCTGGCCACCACTGACAATATCAGTTGGGCATTTGGATTTGATTATAAAATGCGGCGGACCAATTTCATATAGTTCTACTGTGATTTATTACTATTTGTGAAGATGATATTACATGTTCAAAAATATCCATTTATATTTTAATCATGAGCTCTTTATTTGTTGTTATCAATATTGTACTATAAGTTGTTGATTTCCATCACTCCACATCGAGTAGTGGATCTAGAATATATTATGGGCATTCATTCCATTACTGAGTTCAATACTCTCCATCCTATTATTCTTGTTTTTAACATAATCAGTACACTGCTCAACTAGCTCTATTGAATATTGTGAATGATGGAGCAGCATAACTGATCTCCTTTAAGCCGTCGCAATTGGATTTGGTTACAATCTGTCAATTACACCGCACTCAGAAAATGATAATGTTTCAGTGGTGAATTTGAATTTTCAACCTCCTAGCCTAGATGATGACTCTTCATATATTATAAACATGTTGTCCACAGCTTAATATACCATTGTCATACACCCTGACGTTGATTACCTGCCACATACCTCAGCTCAATTCCTTCAGCTTATTTGATTTCTATTCTTAATGTGTGCAGTGATTATCCCTAATCATTATTAGAACTACGTAAGCTAATAGATCTAGGAATGGCGGAAGTTCTATAATGTAGCACATCTTGAATTTTTTACATTGCATTCATACTACATTGTTATGGTCAGACCTCTTTGCAATCATACAACTTTAGCAATGTGCAGACAATGTACATATCAGAGGGTGCGCCATCTCTGAGTATGCGCCATTTGATGATGTAATTGTCATTACTAATTATCCAGCGCCTCTTATACTTTTTGAACAACTTAGGTCGATGGAAATCATGCCCATCATCTAGGAATAGTTCTTGGACGTCTCACCCTTATGTTTCACTCCTCTGGAACTTGTTTCTCGCCCTCAGGTAGTCCACTGTTGATCACGGTACTGTAGGATGCGATGTAATTTGGTTAATCCCGTTGGATCGATTTAATTTATGGGTGATGTGAGACCTTCATTGATACTAATTATAGATCATTTCTGAATTCTGTTTAGCGGTTTAGGGTAATGGTTTTGCAGTGCTTCTTCTTCGTCTTTTAGATTGATCACTCAGTTTGGCCGACTTCCTTACGTGGTTGCGATGGGAGACATTTCCAATTCAGTAGTTGTCTCTATTGATGGTGCAAGAGTTCCAATTTTATTTCCGGTGTGCGACAATGGTGTCGTTGTTGTATTGACTTCTCGATTAAGTCTTAGGTTCCAATTGAGGGAGGACTCGATCTATATAGACGAAGAGGTTTATGAACCAGACTCCGGAATCCTTATTCATACCACATGGCAACTTTCTATTTTGCAGGATGGCATCACTGCGTGGCATCTAAAGCCCGGTAGGTATAAAGCTTACGGAGTTCATACTCTCATGGATGCGGATGATAGAGTGAGGGGTAGACCGCGGCAATCATCAACGGCGTTGTATCAAACACCTACCTTGAATCATGTCAAGGTAGAATCCCTTGAGGACTGTGTAACCATTCTTAGTTCGGACTCCGAGCGCAATTCGGACGAGTGTAGGTTGAATGTAGAGACTCCATCTTCGTTGTCTACTTTGCCTAGCCCTAGTAGTCTTCCAGCATTAGTGGCGGAGAATTCTTGTGGGAGTGGTACATCTGTAATCGACTGTTTGCGTAAATTACGTGTGCAAAAGGGATGTCGGAATATACTCGCAAAAATTGATTATGAGTCGATTTGCGTAGAGAGAGTACGAACGTTGCCTCCGTGCTTCAACGGAAATATTATCTATGAGTTGCCTCCTTTGGAGACCGATTGCCGTCCTTCTCATGCTCATCAAATGGAAAGCATGGATAAACAGTATGACGGCCACGTCTGGACAAAAACAATGACAATGAATATCAGTAATCGTATGGGCTTGACATTTCGCACATCTGCTTGTGTGGGGCATCTTAGATGCATGTATGCGACTTGTGAGTTTAGGAGTCGCGGTAATACACATGCTGTTGTCAATGAGTTGGAATGGGAAGGCATGTCTCCCTCGACAATGAATGTTGGGGATTTGCATCCACCGGGTTCAACTCTTGTTTGTAGAATATGCAAGCACCCTCCTTCTTGTATTGCCAAGTGTGCTGTGAAAGCATACTATGTCCTTGGAAATCTAGGAATGACTCGGGCGTTTGTACACCTCGGGGTTCACAATCATCTAGTAAAGGATGGTGAACTCCGAGACTTGCAAACTAGAACTAGAGTCCTAATTGGTGAACAGATGGAGAGAACGCCGACCGCAACAAATTCATCTATTGTGCTTGAGGCGACTAAGGAATTACTCGGCGAGCTGCTCCTCAGCCAAGATGGAGTGAATCCAAAGCCGCTTGACTTCGATGACCTTGTCCCTGTCCTCAACAAATGCAAGTACTTTAGCTCTCCGAGTATTCGGAACGAGGTTACATCCTTCAAATGTCTGAGGAGATTTGATATCATTGATAGCATTACAAAGTTGAGAGGTTCCAGCACGTGGGCTTTCATTCAGGAGAGCAAATTTCCCGGTCAAGGAACAGAGGCGGATAAAGTTTTTCTCTTCAAAATGTCTGAAGTGGGTCCTGGAAGTGGAATAGACCTAGCGAAGCGTATGCAATACGATGGCGACCTTCATGACTCATGGATGATGTTTGATCATGTGAAACGGGTAAAAGGGTGGACCACAATGGCTTGCCATACGTATGATTCTACATACTGCCGCATTATGACAATCGCTATTTGTGACATGCAATCCGAGGACACTACTGCCCAGATTTTGTTCTGGAGGAATTTGAACTCAATACTAGAAAGACACGGTGTAAAAGATACTCAGTTTAAGGGATTCATGGCTGACAGCGCGCAAGCAAATTGGAATGCTGTGAGGATCATCTACGGATCAGGAGATAGTACCGAAGCGATGGCAAACCGTGAAAGAACTTGCCTCTTCCATTGGACACAGTCCATGGAAAAGCATACGAAGGCTGACATCCGTGGAGACTTGCAAGATCAGCATCGACTGCTGTGCAAGCAATACAAGAATGCAACTTCTCTAGATGAATGTGAAACAAGGTACCTTGCCATCAGAGAGTGGTGGTTGTCATCAGGTGCCACTTGCGAAGAAGGAAAGCGTCGACTTGACCTATGGCTGTCTTTTTGGCATTTCCGCTATCGCCAATGGGGAGGATTCTTGCAACTTGTGAGTTCTCGATTTGTATCACTCTCATTTGAAATATTTCTTACAGTCAAGCCTGTTTAAATGTTGTTAATCTTAAGCCTCCGAATTTTTAATTTGTTATACTTATATCACGCCGTTCTATAATTAATATTTTATATGTTAGATTGTAAGTAGCACTCTTAGAACGCATCATGATTGGCAGTTTACATAAAGTGAGGTCAAGGGTGTGCATAGTTTTGTGCTTCAAGCATATATCTCTCCTTATACAACTTCTTTGCGGTTTAGGGTTCATAAAATGCGCTACAATTATTTTGCAATTCACAAGCAATGCTTGCGTACCTAGCTAATGTAGAAAGGCTCTACCGATACCAACATTGATTAGCACCTATGTATACTTATGAAACATCTATAGATTTTGGGCTGAATAAGTATTGTCGATCTAATCCAAACTGAAAAATGTATGCATACCTAGGTGCTTACCGATACCCCTCTCAGTACCGAGACGGGTGTCCACTGTACACTACTTATGGATATTCAATGGTTTTCATTGTTGCCAATGTGTTTTAATAGACAAGTAATGAGTAATGTATTCATGCAGTACAGCTTTAGAAGAGCACTGTAGGCACCAAATGGGCCTTACGCTCCAAACTCTTTCTGGGCTTTCGAGGCTCCACGTGATGACAATCTCTTGGATGTGGTGGCCAACAATGAAGTTTTGCATCTTCATTTCAGTCATTAACCAATAGTTGGAAATTGTTAATGCTTTCAGATTGATTGTACGTACAATCTCTATCTTCCAGCATCTAATGGCAGGATTTGATATTGGTTATTCAGGATCTAAATGAAAACGAGCTCGCCGAGATGCCATCTTGCAACCTTGCGGAGATAGTACACAATAAATGGCTTCAACAATCCGGGAATCGGGGAAACGATTTGTACATAGCCACAGTTGATGATTTGTTCGAGCTTTCATGCAAATGGTGAGATATTACCAATATCTGAGGGGAAATCAAGCTAGAACGGGTCCAGGGAAGGAAGAACTCATGCTTCGTGTTGCACAGAGGTCAACACAACGAACTAGTAATCCAAAGGCATTGGCCGAAGTTATATCCAACATTCCTGAAGTTGAGGAATTTGTGAATAGGGAGCCTCAACTTGAGGGTGAGGAAGTTTTCAGATCTCACAAGCGCAAGGCACACATGCCACTGGGATGCGAGCAAGATTCTCATAGGCCGGATAAAGTCAATTTCTCTCATCCCCGCATTCAGACTAGATCTTCAAGAGCGTCAACAAGTGTAGGACCTCTGAATCCCATTAGGGAAGACGCTTCTCCAAGCGTAGATGTGGATATGCATGATATTCTGGCAAATGATTCCAATTTGGAACCTGCAAGTATTCACCGGTCCACTCACGTGTCATGTATCCAAGAGAGCAAGTGTGACGAAACACAATGGCATATTGCCAGATTACCAAAAAATTCCGCGAAGGCATGCTTTGCCGATCAAGCTATTACAAGGAAGAAGTGCACTGCCCAAATAGTCCAAAACAACCAACCTACAGCAGCGTCGACATATACAGGTATGATGGTGAATTACAGAAAGAATAGCAATGATCGTATGCAGTTCTTTTTTTGCAACGACGACATTGAACGGTGCGTGAAGGGATATCGACGGAAGTGGGTGTTATCTGTACCACCTGTTCCGTCCATTTGGCCCGTTCAAATGGGTACCAAACTATCAAAAGCGAAGATCTTATCGCTTGAGGCGGCAGGATTTCAGCTTCCACAACAAGTGATTTCACCGCGTAGACTTTTTGGTGGTCAAGCAGGACTTGAATCGGTTCGTGCCTACCTTGTTCCACCTAATCCAGATGTGTTTCCAAAAAATCGAGCAAAGAAGGTGATTAGACGGAACCCAAAGGCCCCAACAATCAAGCATCAGAACAATTGTGCTTCGTCGTTGACTTTAAATGCAAGCATAGAAAGGGTAACCATGGTCCCCCATCCTGGATTTGGTTGCATAGTCTCCCTGATATCTAGTGTGCAGCCTCAGACAGAAAAGTATATGCTCACCATTTCGTCATTTCCCAATTGTACCTGCCCTAATTTCAAGAAGATGAAATTGAAGTGCCTAGGGAAGCGCGGAACCTGGGCAAATTGTAAACACCTATACTATGTTTTTACAATCACCTGCAATCTACATAGTGCTACTGATGCCTTTATTCACGCTACGAGCTTTAGCTTCAACGAAGTGAAGGCAGTCCTTCTCGGTGGGATACTAAGTCATATTTAGTGAAGGTAGTTTCTTTTTTGCTGAACAGGAATACTCGTTATGTTTACCATACTCATGAATGAAGATGTAGTGAGACTACAAGGGCCACTACTTGCATATAATTAGCCTCCTTGGATTTCTATGTCAATGTGTTGTCCTTATAATTCCCTGTGCATTTCGTGTCTATTTAGGTAATCAAGTGACTTCAACCCCTTCCTCCAAACCTATGGGGCATTATACTCCAAATATATATTTCGCTTCAAAACAAAATAGAATTCTATCAATGAATGTGCAAAGAACATGGTCTGACTTCTATGCACTTCCAAATTCCGAGTGCAATAAGTGTATATCAGTTTTATTGTTATAGTGATGTTTAAAATCACCCTTCCATCTACTATAGTCGTAGGACAGTCTCATAGCATGGTCTATTAGAAGTTATTACTTGTGCAAAGTACTTGATGTTGTATCTATACTTATTATTATGTTGACACCATCACCTTTAACCCTAAACCCTAAATCTACCTCTCATATGAGTACATCCACCTATACATGTACCATGGAATTTTCCATCTGCCTATCCAAAAGTTTGACCCTAAACCTTCTATTGTTTTCATCGACTCTCATCCATTTTCTCATCCAATTCATTTTAATCTTTTCATCCATCGTCAATAGAATTTCAATCCACTTTAAGCAATTTTTTTCATTTGGGCTAATCTACCATTTCTCTAAATTGGCATTCATCCATTGCAAATCCATTTCCAATTTTCTTTTCATTGGGTTATTGCAGCACTTATAATCCCCGTTTCATCCACTTTTTTCATCCAATTATGTCATCCTGTTTTTAGTTCATCTACTTTCTTCATCCACTTTTTTCATCCAACTATTTTATCCTCTTTTTAGTTCATCCACTTTCTTCATCCACTATTGCCATCCAACTTTTTCATCCTATTTTAAACTCATCCACTTTTTTCATCCACTTTTTCTCAAAGATTTTATACTTTTTTGGTTAGTTTATTTTCTAAATCACAGAATCCCTGCTCCCTGCTCACCAATTCCCGCTCCACGCTCCACGCTCGCATGCCAACATTCCCCAGCCCACTAGGGGCGAAAATCTAGACTAGGCCGAGAGCTAGGTACAATTAGAGTCCAAGTCAGGTCAGATACGAGTAGGAAAACTTAGAGTAGACTGTGAGAGGTTTCCAAAAACATAAGATACACCCGAATCAGAGTCAGGACGACCACAACACGGACGGATGAAGTTTAGAACCCCGGATGGATGAAATCATAGAGATTTCCTCCAACCAAGTTGGAACTTAGGATTTAGATAGGATCCATAGGGTCAGGTTCGTAGGTCAAATTTCGCCCTCAATTGGAATTAGGAACCTATGAAAAACCATGGATGAAGTTTGATAGCCTGGTGGTCAAAACTTCATCCGCCCATAGCGGGTGATTAGAAAGTCCAAATTGAGCGAGTCTTAGTTTTTTAGAAATGGCGTACATAATCTCCTACCTTAGAACATTAGAGTAGAATTTGAAAATAGGAAACACAAAAACATAACATAGTAGGATAGTCAACTTAGGAGTCATTAGAACCACGATTAGAGAGTCACGATTAGGGACTTAGCAAAAAAGATCCATTGCTTGGAAGGCACAATGGATTGACGCTTAGACACCCATTAGAGTAGGACACTATCATAGAACTAGAACCTGGTTGTGTTCGCTGATTTACCAAGGGTGGGTAAATAAGTGCCCACAGAGGGACAAAGAGGTTTTTACATAAATCTTCAAAGATAGGTTTCAATTTCCCCATCTCATCAACGAAATATTAGAAACCCCAATTGTTAGCATGCAGAACTTACTTTCTCAAGATAAGCGAGTGGAAGAATCTATGGCCATTGGATGGTGATCTAGGGTCAAAAGCATGCCAGGAAGTCAAAAGCGAAATCCATTTGCCAAGATTTCCTTGCATGTAGAAGATTCCTTGACTACTGATAAATCAAGGAAGGCCAATTTTACCTTCCTACCAACCGTGTGCAAGAACAACACAAGACTTGGCACACTTCTTGGAAAACTTTATGAGAGGTTCTCTAAGAAGTTTCGGAATTTTTTGACTTACAGAGATGCCCTTTCTGGACAGTCAACTACTTAAATCCATGAGGGGAATTCATCAAAAATTCTTAGGTTGCGGTAAAATTCCACTAAAAATTAGGTTAACTTTTTTTATGTTAATAACTTGATCAACCAAGTTTCAAAGTGTTTTGATAGCGGGAGGTGTTTGAATCACCAACATTCCTCCAAATATCAAATACGACAAGATTTACTTGGAATTGACCGACATCCTGGAAGCACGCAAAGTTAGAACAAAGTCAACAAGGAGTCTTTTCTTACTCCCAAGAGCCTTTTAGACATCCCTAGCTAGTCCCCCTTGTTAGAAAATGTAACCTTCAAAAGTTAGATTTTTACCTTTTACTAATCTTAGTTGGTGCTAGTTTTAAACAATTTTTTTGGATGAGAGATAAGAGGTAAGGGTTCCTTTAGACTAAGCATGACCTTTTGGAGCCAATGGTGCAATTCATTTGTGATTTGGAGTCAAAATCTCAAAGTTATAATGTTGGACTAGCATGACCCAAAGACGGTGAAAATCCTAAAAATAAGGATGAAAATTTAAGTTGATAGGATTACCTAGGTTACAATGGGAGAAGATGGGTGCCCCGGAAGAATATAAAAGGGGACCCATCTTCCTCCCAAACCACCTCCAAACTTTGTATTTGGGTCTGTGGGGTCCAATTTATGTTGGTATCTTATGACATTTTAGCCAAGAACCTTCGTACAATGTTCTTTTTTTTTGTTCTTTTTTGGCTTCATTGTTGTGTCTTGCAAGCTCGTGAGAGTCTCGTGTTCTTGAGTCATTTTGGGAATACTCTTGGTGTTGGGAGTCATTTGGATTCTAAGTTATCTTTTGAAATTGTTGATCTAGTTATACTAACCTTGGAAGGAGAGTGGTGCTTGTGTTTGAGGGATTAAAAGTCTTTTCTTGTACTAACCCTAGAACCAACCCCTACCACACCTTGGCGATGCCGCTTTGAGGGGTCTCTAGCCTTGTGAATCCTGTGTTTATGTACTAACTATCCCATACTAAACCTTGGTTATTGTAGACATCAACTTTTGGAAATTTTGATGAATTGTGTTGTAGAATATGAATAGACTAGGACAAAACAATTCCAATTGGAATTGAAGTGTTAAGTTAGGTCAATTAGTCTTTCAATGTGAAAGGACAAATAGGCATCTATAATAAATAGTTAGGGTTTGAAGTTTGAATGATTAAACAAGAGATTGGAAGAAACAAATTGACATGTGGTTATTGAATCTTGAGATAGAGAGAATCATTACGAACTTGCTGTATAAATCAAATTGTTTTTCATTTTTCTTTTGAGCTTATAATGATTACTTGTCTCCATGGTCAAATTTTGTACTTGTGTTCTTCATCATCAATAGAAATTTTAATTTGACAATTTATCCATATTTTGTATGTGCTTTGTATTTGCTAATGATTAGCATTTTTATTGTGAATTTGAGAGTTAGCTAGTGATTAGCTTTATAATTTGTGTTTTATTCATTATATTTCCTATTTGATCACAAAATTCTTTGTGAACGAATCTTTGCCACTATACTACAATAAAAGTGATCATCCCATTAGAGTTGGAACTTTTTGGCTTGATAGTTATTGTGTCACCCTTGAACTTCATGGTCAACTAACCTCTTTTAAGTTGTACACGTGTTTAGATAGGTCCCCATTGGGGCAGTGGAGCTTTAAACCCGCCCCCCCATGTTTATGTCCTAGATTGTGTGTCCCTTAAAGCTTTGTGGTCCACTAACCCCTTTCAAGTTGTACACATGCTTGGGTGGGTCCCCATTGAGGCAATAAAGCTTTGAACCCCCCACATTTAAAGTCCTAGATTGTGTGTTAAATCGCTTCACAAATAGCAAAGCTTTGCATCAAGGGGTCTAGAAAGTCCTAGATTTGGTGTTAAAACCAACAATACGGCAGAGCTTTGACCCTCCTAGATAACTAGTTCCAAAGTTTAGTTTCCAGGATGTGCTTGGAAACGATCAAAGTTTAAACCCTAAAGGGCCAAGGCCTTTTTTTGTCAAAAAACACTCAAAACTGCCATTTCTATAGCAAAGAGTTAAAAAAATTGAAAATTTTTCTTTTCCCACATCTAATTGTAGGATCATACACCTCACTAGTATGAAAATATGTGGAAAAAATTTCAGAATTTTTCACCACACAGATTGCAAGATATTTGCGTTTAAAGTGAAAAAACAAATTTTTCAGCACATTGCAGGATTAGATTATTTGACTTTGAACATTTTTAGCTCAAATTTTTTGCACTACAGAGTTTTGAGCTTTAAATCATTATAGTGGAGAATTGAGTTAAGAGTCTAGGGTAAAAAAAGATTTTCAAAAAAATTTAATTTTCATTCTTAAAAAAAATTGTAGAATAGAAATAGATACGAGATTGAATGAAAATCTATTTTATTAATATATCTAAGATAGAATTAAAATGCACTAATCCCCATGGTGAGATTGTTCTATAAAGCAGACTAAACCATGTGTATTTTTTTTTAAATTGTCAAAATTGCATTCAGAAATGAATCCTACAAGTTATTTTTTCAAGAAGATGCTCTATTTGCCCAAAAAACAAGATTGTCCATAACTTTCTCATAAAAAATTGAAATGAAATGACTCAAAGCTTTCCAAATAGAAAAAAATATAATATATGAGGAAAAAAAATTTAGGAAAAAAATTCAAATTTTTCAAATTTTCTTTTGCTGCCCGGTCTCCCCTAAATTGAGCTATATGGGCATAATTTTTGTTCCTGGGCACCAATTGGAAAAAAAATTATATTCCCACAAAGTTAATCAGTTTTTCTATCTTCAAAAAAAGTTTCAAAAAATCAGAAGAAAAATTCAGCCTGTAGGTACTTGTCCAAAATCCATTTGTCCCCCAAAGGGACACTTGGTCCTTTAGGGGTTAATATCCAAGTATAGGAGGCCCTTGTGAAGATTAAAACCCAAAAATTAGATTAGGTAGGTCGTAGTCACTCCATTGCTAAGGATGGATTGTTCTCCCTTCCTTTTTGGCAAGGCTACTGGCTAGCCAGCATACCGAGCAAAAAGCCAACGTACAAGCCAACTAGTATACCGGCATCCAGCAACAGTGGCCAACTGGCAACTAGCAACTAGCAACCAACAACGGTACAATAGCTGCCAGGACAACAGCGGCCAGCCCAAAATTTGGGGGTTTTCTTCATTGCATTATTTTTTCTTTTTTTTTGGTATAACAACAAAACAAAATAAATAGATATAGAGATAGAGGAAAAGGAAAAAAAACAAAAGAAAGGAGGTTAGAAGAGAGCGTAGGGGAGGATAGGAATAGAACTAGCATAACCACAAAGTAAATAGAAGTTAGAAGATAGAGTAGGAGAGGATAGAAATAGAACTAGCATAACCACAAAGTAAATAGAAGTTAGAAGATAGAGTAGAGGAGGATAGGAATAGAACTAACATAACCACAAAGTCGGGCACAAAGTAAATAGAAGTTAGACAATAGAATAGGGGAGGATAGGAATAGAACTAGCGTAACCAAAAAGTAAATAGAAGTTAGAAGATAGAGTAAGTAGAATAGGAAGTGCACCAAGGGAAGCAAGCCCTAGTCCTAGAAACAAAGTATAACCACCATCAACCTCACCACCACAAGGAGAGAATCTCAAATGCAAGAATGAAGGAGGAAGAGGAAGAAAGAGCTTAGATAGAAGGAGGTTAGGAGGAAAGAGGATAGGGAGAGAAATATCAACAATCCTCCTCCACCATTAGGATAAACTAACGCGTAAGGAGGGTTGGGCACAAGTAGTAGTTAGTCCACATTTAGAACCACGTAAACATGTAGGTAGTACCCAACCACTCCAATTAATGGGGTATGGGAAATGAGGTGAAAGAAAAAGAAAGAAAGCTAAGTGAAAAACAACGTCCTTCTTTTGTAAACCCAAGGCCGTTACTAAGCGATATTTCAACCAACTAGCTAGGTCTTTTGTGCAACTTGCAATGGCGGGAGAGGAAGAATTGAACAACTTAATCACGGACATCCATGCCAGGGTAAGTAATTAGACTTTTTCCTCTTGGGTTAAGCCCCTGTAGGTGTCAATTACTAGTTAGGGCCGAGAGTTAGATGCTAGTAGGACGTAGGTCAGGTCAAATTTAAGGGAGGAACCTTAGAGTAGGTGTTGAGAGGTTTCCAAAAACATAAAACACGTAGGTATTGGAGTCATAACGCAAAAGATATAGATGGATGAAGTTTAGAACAAGAAATGGATGAACCTTTGCGGGTGTCATCCATCCACGTCTAAAATTGGTATTTAGATAGATCATAGGAAGTCAGACCCATAGGTCAACCATTGGAAATTTTGAACCCTTAAAAAACCTTCGATGGAGTTTAGAGTGTCACTTGGCTAAAACTTCATCCGTCCATAACTTTTCATAGGAATGTCCAAAATGGATGAGTATTAGGTTTTTAGAAATGGAATGAGATGTCCTTTCACCTTAAAGGGATATATTAGATATTTAGAATCTTAGGCATAGAATCCCCATAGCATATCAATTAGCATAGGAAGCAACCAACCTTAATTCCATAAGGATCGCGATTAGGAAGAACGAATATAGAAAATTAGCAAAGATCCATAACTTGGAAGGCACAATGGACCGACATCAGGCACACGCTAGGATAGAATTTTATCGTAATACAAGAAACTAGTTGTGTTCACCTATTTACCAAGGGGGGGGTAAATAAGCACCTACATCGACTCAACTTGTAAATTACACCACTAGCTCTTCTCCTACACAACATCTCAAATAACCACAAATTTGTATTCCTCAAGCTTCCTCTCATAGTCACTCCAATTAGAACACATACTTCTCTCACTCTCTAATCTCCTTTACGACAATCTCACAAGCATGCCACTAAAAGAAAACCGTGTTGGTTTCAACAAAACCAAGATGATGTTTTTCTACAATTTTCTGTTTCTAGCGCAAAATTCTACGTTTTTCAATGCATAATTTTGTGCTAGAAATAGAAAATCACATAAAAACATCATCTTGGTTTTATTGAAACCAACACAGTTTTCTTCTAGTGTGCACACACAAAACAAAAACATAACACTACTTGGTTGGGACTCCAACTAGAACTTCATCAATGGGTGCCAATGACCTTGAAAACCCAAACCTAATAGGGAGAAATTGATGGTTACAAGGACAAGGAAGAAGGACAACTACCAAATTAGAAATGACTCAATTTCTTGCATTGTCACCATAAACCTTGCTTCAATTATACTTGACCAATTTGATGAATTGTCAACTAGGACTAAGAT
The DNA here is from genome assembly GCA_947034895.1 of Rhytidiadelphus loreus. NCBI lineage: Eukaryota > Viridiplantae > Streptophyta > Bryopsida > Hypnales > Hylocomiaceae > Rhytidiadelphus > Rhytidiadelphus loreus. Next base: position 44,330,476 of record OX344761.1, on the reverse strand, counting down.
ACTTACTAACTTACATTGATGATTCTACACCAAATTGGGTAGACCCCTCATCACATCCCACAACCCATTGAATATTCATCCACTGACCGCCAACATAACTCCAAACTGATATACAGACTAACAAAATGACCAAATTGGACATATAACTTAAGAATAAATTGCCAAAATATGGTAAAATATTCCAAAATTTCCACTCGAAAGTTCAAAATTCCACTCCATGCAAATTATCTATATAGCTCCACTCCAAGTTTTTTGCACCCCGCAAACAACCTATTTGAGCATCTTTTGGCATTACATGTGTTTTGGCTCTCAGGGAGGGCTACGAGTTCCCAACTCGAAACCTCCCGACAACCGCCAAAATCCGTTGTTCCCCGCCTATGCTGACCTGGCCAAGAGACGGCCAGGTCAGTTTTTTCGAAAAAAAAATTAAACTTTGTTTCTCATTTTAAGGACTTAAGAAAAATTCAAAAAAAAAAAATCTGACAGCGGCGTTCTTTCACTGCCGGGGGAACAATGCCGGGAACGGCCCTAAAATGGCCCTCAAAATCCTGAAATCTCTTCAAATGCCTCTTTGCTTGGATACTCATGTGACGGTACAAGGCTTAATGGGAGAAGATGTTGGTCTAGTAGTTCCAACAAAGAAAATTCAAATTCAAGCTCTGATTGAAGCTCTTCATCATGAGACTCAAAAAAAATTGCTTTAATTTAGCATACTAAATTTTAAAGTGAAAAACAAAAAAAAACTACATCAAATTGATAAAAGGTGGTTCCTTGTTCAGTGAAAACGCATCACTTTGAAGTCGCTTCAAGTAATGTCATCTTTTTATTTTACTATCATAATCAAAATCTATTCAAATAACATATAACAAATGTTTTTACATAATGCTCATGTTTGCAATGTGACACTAGTCTGATTGATAAGCCAAGGGTTCAATAAAGAGGTCAACTAAAAAAAACTTATTCTATGCCAAAAAACTTCGATTAGAACCCCTCTCTATTGAAAAATTACCATATCATTGCATATTACTACAAATATAAAAATCCATAAACAAAATATTAGAAGGAAGGAATAGAGTGAAGATGGAAATTGGATTGAGGAATTGCACAAATTAGAAATTGAAGTACATCTATGATCAAATAGGATAGGATTAGAAGAGATCTATTGAGAATTACAACTTAGCCATATAAAGTCAAGATTAGACAATTATTGACTTTTGGATAGGGAACAAGGACGTAGTATTTTTTGAATTTTATTTTGAATTTAAATAATTGTCTTTACAAAGTCAACTAACACTACAAGAGAAAGGTGTGTTTTAATCCCTAAAGTCCCAAGGCCATTTTTCTGCCCAAACCACTCAAAACTACTACTTTTGCTATGTTCACCTATGAAATAAATTTTTAAGAGATTTTTTAGAATCTAACCATAGGATCTTGTTCTACACTTGTCTTAGATCACGTGATAAAAAATTTGTGACGTTTGACCATGTAGATTGAAAGATATTAGCATTCAAAGTGGAAGAAAAAAAATTATTTTAAGAAGTTGCTATGATTGCCCGCAAAAGAAGAAACTCCATAACTTTCACATTACTAATCCAAATGGAATGAATAAAAGCTTTACATTTAGAAAAAATATAATCTACAAGAAAAAAAAATATTAAAATCTTCTTTTCAATTTTTGTGAATTTTTTTTGCTGCCCGGTCTCCCCTTTTTTGAGGTTATTGTGGCATAACTTTTGCTCTCGGGCACCGATTGGAATGAAAATTATATTCCCGAAAAGCTCATAAGTTATATATCTTATGAGAAAGTTTCAAAAAAATTCAGTGAAAATTGAGATCATAGGAGCCTGCTTAAAATCCATTTTGTCCCTTACAGGAACAATGGGGACTTTAGGAGTTAAGTGTGTTTTTAAGTATAGTCTTAGAGATAAGATATTAAGTAATGACCTTTATGTAGATTTCTACTAAAAATTCACGCTTCTTTGGTAGATTTTTACTAAAAAACTAAATAAGGTCATTACTTAATATATTATTTTTAGGACTATACTTAAAAACACATTTAAAACACCCCTTTCTCTTGTAGTGTAATAGACTTCAATAACCCCTAAACATCTAAACAACATTTTTTGGCAATATAGCGATTTTGGGCAGCTCACTATAGATGGATTTTTTCTTTTTTTTCTTTATATATTTCACACAATATGGGGACGAGGAGTAGATTTAATGCCCAACAATTTTCATAACTTTTGACTATATGGTTCAAAAGCTATTGCATGATACGTAATTTTCAGTGTTTGGCGGGCAGTCCAGGCAAAAAAGAAAACTTCTTTGAAAATCACTTTTTAAAAAAATAAAAAATTGAAATTGATTCTCTAGATTTTTATATATGTGGTAAGCTTTGAATCATTCTATTTTGATTAATGAGATGAAAGTTATGAGGAATTTTAGTTCGGATTAGTTTATAGATAGTTATGGAATCTCTATTCTAAAATAAACTTTGAAGTCCTTTATTTAACTCAATTTTAAATATTTTTGAAAAAAAATAAAAGCATTAGGTGTATATTGTTTATTACAACATACAACCATTGGAATTGGCATTTATCAATTCTATAAATTAATTGTTAACAATTTAGTATTTCTAATCATTCTCTACTTCTTTCAACTTACTATTTTATTTCTATATGTTGTACAATTCCAAATGATCTAAAATCGTTCAAGCATGTAGCCAAGTTGACTTGAGGAATGAATCCAAAGAGTAACCACCATTTTGGACATTTTTTCATACAAATGTGACCTTGTGAAGTGCAGTTGCCCGTATTTTCACAAGGCCAAAAAAAAGAATTTTGTCACTTCAAATGTAAGGTAGGAGGCTCGAATGTTGAAGGGTCATTAAGAACCACTCATGTAGACTCACCTGTAATGGACTTGAGGTGGTCTTCAAATGGACCTTCTACTGTCATTGAATGGATCAACAAAAAAAAATTATTTATTGTATGAGCCAATCATTCCTTTGCTTTCCCCATTTCTCTCTAAAAGCTGTAAGTGAACAATTTATGGATTTATGGTTAGAATTAGGGACCTATAACTCATCTTGTTTGAAAATTCATAAGTAATTCAAAAATGCTTCAAAAAATACAAAACAACTTGGATTACAATCAGAATCTATTTTTTTTTGTCTGAAAAATGAGCTAAAAATAATCCCATACAAGAAACGACATGAAAAAGGCGAACCAGCCCTTAAGTGCATGCTTTAAGAGCCTCCTACCTTAAATATCTTGCAATCTACACGGTGGAAAATTTTGAATTTTTTTTAACATCTTCTCTAACTATTTTACTACAAGATCCTACGGTTACATTTGTCTAGAAATGTTTTTCATCTAAAATTTGGTGCTTGTAAATGCAAGGGCAGTTTTGGAGCAGTTTTGGTGAAAACATAGTCTCTAACGTTTAGGGGATAATTGAATAGAATAGAAGTAGGAAAAAAGGAGTGAGAAGGAGAAAGAAATGGAATTAGAAAGAAATAGAAGAAGGAAGTAGGAAATAGATTAGTAATTAACTTTTACAAGTTGTACTACAACTCTAAAAATTAAGGAATAAGCATGGATCAAGAAGGGACAAGATGGTGAATGAAGAAGGTGCCAAGGTACCTTCTACTACCTCTTTGATGAGGTTCCATCCAAGGTGAGTGTTTAATTTCTCTATCGTTCCTTTAAATCTTTTGATGAGGAAATTAAAACTTTAGCCAAATAATAAGTTTGATTCAGACCATTGGATCTAGATTTGATTTCAAATTTAACTCTAGAAACTTGTAAAAGAATTCCAGAACTTTCCGAAAACATAAGAGATGTAGAAAATGAGCATGATAGAACTAAATGAAGTTTAGGAACAAGATTGGATGAGGATTAGTAAAATGCATCCAAAAGAAACAAGAATAGAAACTTGTAGAATAGTAGGGATTCAAAGTCTAGAAGTGTAATTATAAGTTAATTTCAAATTATAAGTCAATAGTAACTAGTGGATGAAGTTTGAAGTATTGATTAGCAGTCAAACTTCATCCATTCATAACTTTCACTAGGAAAGTTCAATTTTCAAGTGCTTTAGCATTATAGATATATGGATTCAAGATTTGTAAGGAAAAAATCTAATAATAGTAAATTAATAAAAGAAATTTAGCACACGGCATCTAGTGTCTAACATTCAACATCCTTAAAATAATAGATGTTAAATTATAATCTTTTGAAGACAATCAAGTTGTAATTAAAGCTTAGAATCTTATAAAAGAAAGTTAGAGAAGTCTAGAACTAGTCCATAATTAAAAATCTGATTTAAATCCCATAAGATAATGAAAGATGATCTTTGGAATGGAAATTGGATGAACTTGTGAAGTTGCTAACCATCCAAAATCAAATTCAGGTCTTAGATAATAGAATACATCCTCAGATCAAAGCCAAAATCCAAAGTCAATTTTAGTTTGGATTCGAATGAGTCTTACATTTTTAGAAATGGCATAATCTGATCTTTAACTTAGAATAAATATATTTTGTCTTTGATATCTTTGATTAAAAAACTCGGACTTCTTGTTTAATTTGACTAGTTGGTTAAAACTGGTTTTGTTGTGAGTTATTAGTTTTTTTATTTTACATTGATTAGGCAAATAGAAAGATCCATTGCTTGAAAGGTACAATCAAACGTGCTTAGGCACTCACATAGAATATTTTGCAACTTAATACCAAAAACTTGGTTTTGTTTGTTTAATATCAAGGATAGGTATTGAACACTACAAGAGAAAAGGGTGTTTTAAGTATGTTTTTAAGTATAGTCCTAGAAATAAGATATTAAGTTATGACCTTTATGTATATTTTTGGTAAAAACTTACTGAAAATACATGTATTTTCAGTATATTTTTCTCTTGTAGTGAAAGTGCTCACAACAATCCAATGAATAACCATACCATTTGTCATGATGTCATTGGTTAATTTATGAACTCTTTGATAGCCAACCAAACAATCACAAAGATTATTAATCGGTACCCAATCTTCATGGACATAATTTTATCCACAAATAATATTTTTTACTATTTTTCTTGAGTACGTCAAATCTCACTGAGGAAACAAAGCCCCGGGGAGATCACTTAAAGTGTCCATTGGAAACTATGTGCGTTAAGATTTTTGACCCCCTATTTTATATCCTAAAATTTAAATAAAAAGAAAAGAAAAGAATATGAGCAGATTCCTCTACTTTGAAAGTTTATGTTGTGAATTATTGGTATTTTTATTTGTTAATTATAATTAGTTACAAATTTTTGAAGAAAAAAGGTACACTGTAGAGCTGAAAATAACTTTCACACCCCTATTTTATATAAGAAAAAATTGTCTAAAAAATGAACAAAGAATTGCTAAAAATAACTCTCTATTGAAAATTAATTATCCTTGAATAATGATGCAATGGTCATCTAAATGTATTCTCTATAAATATTTGAGTTGAAAAACATGCCATTTCAGTTCATTTTTCAACCTCTTCTGCAAATCATTTCATAAGTTATTTGAATTGGGAATTTTTGGCAATGGAAACCTATAGTCATTGTTAAACTAAGTTCAAAATTATAGGTTGAAATTATAGTTTATCAAAAAATATATAGGGGTTCAAAAAATCACGTTAACACATGTAGTATGTTATAAATATACTAAGTGATCTCTCCGGGAACAAAGCCTGATACTGGGCTTAAATTCCTTTTGCCTAAGCGGATAATTACTATCCAAAAATCCCTAACAATCTTGGCTTGTTGTTCTTTTCTTTTCTTCTACTAAATTTAAATTAGCCTTTTCCTCCCCTAACAATCCTAGTGCCACAAGGTTGCTTCTAGTGAGTGGTTCTTGGTTTGAGGTCCACTTTAATTGATACCTATCCAAAGGTATGAAAATCCAATTGAGAGCTTGATTTTATGGCATTACATCTCCATTGACCTCAATGTCTATGAATGGACCACAATTATGACATCATGCATGCACATGGTAGTACTTAACCTTTAATTCATTTACATACCAATTGAGCATATTGTCTTTGAGGGTCTTCAACCTATACAATTCATTTTTGTAGGCTTAAGCAATTCAGTAACAACACTTCTATCACAATCAAATCTTTTCTCCCTTTTGCTTTGTCAACCAACTATCCACCAATATCATGAGCTCATGAGTCTTGTGTCTCATTAATTTTTCTTTTGCATCATGTGCCTTCTTTTATCAAAGTTGCATGACTTCATTCTTCTGTATGACCATTCTTTTGTCTTCATTCAAACCCTCCAAAAAGATTAGATAAACTTCCAAGATCTTCATTTCACTAAACTTGTATCATAACATTGTTCTCAAGGTCAAGATCTCCAACTCAATTGGAATTACAGCTTCAATTCAAGTTGCTAGGTGAAATGGAGTATACCTAGTTGTAGTCTTGTATACAATTCTATAAACCTAGAGAGCATCGTCCAAGTGCATGTCCCATGATTTGCAATTGTCCAAAAAACATCTTACTTAAGATCTAGCATATTAGCCCATTGGTCTTTTTGGCTAAGTCATTTGTATGTGGATAGTAGGAACAACCACATTGACAAATAATTTTTGTGTACATGAAATCGGCGGTCATCTCCTAGTACTCCTACAAACACTCTTTACAACCACTACCTCAATCCATTTTGTCATGTAATCAATAGTCACAATGATATACCTACTATATTGTGAAAAATTAGGCAAACAGCCAACAAAATCTACCCCCCCACTTTTTAAAGACACGTGTTGGTGAAATTGGATGCATCTCAATGTATGGAGTGTCTTGCTAGTTGTAAGCCACATACATTGTTTTAAAGTTTGTGAGTGGCTTTGGAATGGCATAAAGTCCTTTGCTAAAGTAGTGAATTTATTGAGTTGTTTTGAAGTATTTTTTTTTATAACTAATTATCTCTAAATACGTCCAAAATATTTTTTTCCTACCTAAAGTTTTCTTTTGCAGCATACAATTTAACAATGTCAACTTTAAGCTTCTATGACTCTAAAACCTTATTTCCAAACGATATGAATTTTTGGCACTACTATACATATCTTGTAAAAAATCTACATAGAAAATTTCAAATCATTCTAGGCTATTTTCCATATGTAGTAATCTAAATTACAAGGACTAAAGTCCAAGGGACTCAATAGGTTGCAATTACACCCTTAATCCCTAAAGGACCATTTGTCCCTTCGAGGGACAAGTGGGATTTCAGGTAGGTACCTATAGGCTGAATTTTTGTCCTGATTTTTTGAAACTTTTTTTGAATATAAAAAAATTGATTAGCTTTATGGGAACATAATTATTTTTTCAATCGGTGCCTAGGAACAAAATTTATGCTCAAATAAGCTAAAAATAGGGGAGAGGGGGGGGGGAGGAGAGAGGGGGCAATAAAAAATATCCAAAATTTTGAATTTTAATTAAATTTTTTTTTTCTCATAGATTGTATTTTTGTCTATATGGAAAGATTTGATTCATACCATATGGATTTTTTATGAGAAAGTTATAATGGACAATCTTGTTTTTCGAGCAATTAGAGCATCTTCTTGAAAAAATAACTTGTAGGATATGCAATTTTTACAATTCATAAAAAAAGAAGTTCCACATTGTTTAGTTTGCTTTCTAGAATAATCTCACTGTAGGGATTAGTGCATTTTAATTCCATCTTAGAGATATTAATAATTTAGGTTTTCCTTCTATCTCGTATCTACTTCTAATTAACAATTTTTTTAAGGATAAAAATTAAGTTTTAAAAAAAGAATTCTAGATCCTTAACTCAATTCTTGACCATAAAAATTCAAAGTTCAAAACTTTGTAGTGCAAAAAAATTTAAGTTAAATAGGTTCAAAGTCAAATAATCAAGTCCTGTAATGTGCTGAAAAACTTGTTTTTTTCACTTAAAACGCAAATATCTTTAAATTTGTCTTGTCAAAATTTCTGAAATTTTTTCCACACATTCTCATACTAATTAGGTGTAAGATACCATGGTTAGATGTGGGAAAAAAATCTTCAAATTTTTTTACTCTTTGCTATAGAAATGGCAGTTTTGAGTGTTTATTCCTAGAAAAAGGCCTTGGTCTTTTAGGGGTTAAGTACTCTCAAACAGAAACCTAATCCTTAGCGGTGTTATAAAGATTTGCAAATAGGTTTGGAATAGTACAAATCCTTTTTGTGAAAATGCTTTGCATATAGTCTCTTATACCCTCAAATACCCTTAACACTCTAAAACTATTCCCAATTCCCCTTTTTACCCAATCCCTATCCTACAATTCCTAAGACAATCTAAAATCAAGCACAATTGATTTTGACCTAGCATATTTGATGAATGTTCTCTTCAAATATTTTGAAATTTTGCTACAAAGTAGATCAACCTATCAACTCTTTACATACCAAATTTTAGCTTACTTTAAAGTATTATCCAATTTTGGATTTTTTTTCACTATTGACTTTCTACCTTCTCAAGATACAAGTTAGATAATATTTGGATTAGTACTGTTGACTCTGACCTAGTTTATCTTATGAAAAGTTTTTCCATTTCTCTTATTGTCTAACTTTGGTGGTCATTTTCCAACTACTAACTTTTATTTAGTGATAGTTTCTACACCCAATTGTTGTTTTGCATTGTTCATAGATCTCAAGTCTATAGAAGCTAAAACTTTGAAAAAGATAGAAGGTCAATAAAGGGAGGTATCTTTTAAATTTCATAATTAAATCACAAAAACTCAAGAATATTAAAGCTTCCAAATACTTCATTTTTAGTTGCTTTGGATTTCAAACACCTCTATTTTGATGCATCTTATCTCCATAACAATAAGAGATCTAGATCTTAATTTTGGAAAAATGTAGGTTATATTACCAAGAAAATAGATTCAATTTTTTTTGTAATTCAACACTTTTGCAAAATACAACACAAAAAACTCATATCAATGCTTCTTTTAGTATAAATCACCAACAAATACACAATTTTGTACCCAAGTGCATCCCACACCTAAAAACTACTAAGAAAGAGAGGGAGAGAGAGAGAAACAAGGGCCAAACTTTGCTTCTAAATAGTTATCACAATCCAAAACAGCTAGCTATTAGTGAACCCTAATCCTAATCCCTCTAGCCCTAGTATCAACTACTAACAAACCAATTATCAACCAACAAGTAACAAGAACAACTAACAACAAAGCACCTAACACTAAACACTATCATTCAACAAATAATGATGCCAATTCAATCAATAGACAACCTACATCACAATAGCTTAGCTAGCCGCCTTTTAACCTTAAGTTCTTATAATCTCACTAATCCTATCCAACAATGCATTCATCCAACAAACTAATAGTTCACATCCACGTAACCAACTAGAACACTTATAACACTGATACTATCTAATACAACACCTACAATTACACTTCAATTCAAACAAAGATAAATGTCAATTTGAAATGGTAAATGGCCCACATTACGATAACACAAGGTCACATTTGTAAAATCATGGCTACATTTGACACACAACGTAAGATAGGGTTGTCTTCTTTCCATCCTAATTGAATTTCTTTACTACAAGAATCGGCGTTGCTAGCATGTGAGCTTAGGATCTTAAGCCCATAAGCCTAGAAGACGAGGCTCCTATGTTATAGGTACTTATATTATAGACACCTTCCATGATTGTAAGATATTTATATAATAGGTGTCTATATTATAGGCACCTTCTATAGTTATAGGATATTTATATTATATGTGTTTATGTTATAAGCACCTTTCGTGGTCATAGAGTACTTATGTTACAGGTACGTATGTTATAGACACCTTCAATAGTTGTAGAATACCTATTTATACCTAGACCGAAAGCTCACATTTCTAAACTCACATACTAGCATCATTACTACAATAATCACTTAGAATCCTTCATATCACTTTAGTTGTGATTGTTTTTACTTGCCTTCGGCGACTTCTGAGGTGCTATTGCTTTTAAATGAGTCAAGGTTGTAGGCCAAAAGATTGGAGTTGCTAGTGCAATAGGAATGACCGCCAAGATTATCAACAGTCAAGACATATTGCTTAGACTTTCTTCCTTGCATATGGCCAACATCAATGCTTTGTCAAAAGTAAGCAGGTTCATAAGCCACAAGCTCTTGCAAGATTGGGAGCAGACTATATACAAAGCTTACGTTGTTGATTACCATCATAGTTATTGACAACTCCACTGACACACTAGTAATTGTTGACGTACTTGTTGTTGTTGCATCTAGTGAGACATACTTCTCAACGCTTGACTAAAGCTTGTGAATATCACTAGTAGAAAAAAACAGTGACCAAATCAACAAAAATCAACACAAAAGTGTTGATTTCTTTTTGTTGATTTGGACATGTTGATTCCGATACTTTTTAACACAAAAGTGTTGATTTTTTTGTTAATTTGATCAATGTAAAATAATTGAAAAAATCAAAAACTATAAAAAATTGACCATACAAAATGCGCCACATGTCACCTAGGCAACCCCACCACGTGGGCTCGCCACCCAGGCAACCCGCCACGTGGACAAAGGGATGCTAGCAAGGTTTGAACCTTGCACCTCGTACTTGGGGTGTATGGACCAAACCATTGCACCACATATTCACAATCATGTGCTTGTGTGGAGTACATTCTTATTTATGTAGTTTATGTGTTTTTTTTCCAATTTTTCAAAGCCATCAGACTTCAGAGGCCATTTAGGAATAGAAAAACAATTTTTTTTTCTTAAAGCTTTCAACTAAAAAAAGTTTTTAAATCACATTAACTTTCATCTCAAAAAATCCGTGTGCAATTTTAAGTCTCCAATAAAAAGTTATGAATAAATTTCAGAGAGGGTCTTTCATGATGTCAAAAAAAAAATTCAATCCAACCCCTCCCTGAAATTTATTCATAACTTTTTATTGGAGACTCACTACAAGGAAACTGTGACCAAAATGACAGAAAATTGACAAGTTTTTCTCCAAACTGACAACCAGCGCTTGATTCACATTAATTTTGTCAATTTGGACAAGAATTCTGTGTTTCTGTCAATTGTTTGTCAATTTGGTGTTTTTGTCAACTCAATGTGTTGTGTTCAGACTTTCAAGGCTAAATTAGGCACACTGAACTAACTTATTTCAAAAAGTGATTAACTATGAATACTTGCACAGTAAACTAAAGTTTCACCTCCAAAAAGAATTTTTCACTTTGAAGTCTTAATGTAAAAGTTATAGACATTTTTGCAAAAGAGAATGACCCGTGAATAAGAGAAAACAAGAAGTTTTGCATAACCCATATCGATTGTCATCACATATACACTAGTTTAGTATAAGTCTACAAGGCTTCTTTACAATATCATCTTACACATGTGAAGCTCAATTCACATTCATCCTTCAATTCCAAATATTGAGCCGCAGTATTTGTGGAAAAGAAATTGGATTTATAAAAATTTACTTTTGTAACTTTCGTAGAAAATTTCCATGGTGTTGTCCATGTGTATGCTACTTGGGTGGCACGTGTCATCATCTCAATGTTCCTTGTTGATGTATATTTGTGTCCTATATGACGGCCAAATTGACAAAAGTCTGTCAACTAAGCGTCCGAATCAAGGTGTCCTAATTGACGGGACAGTTGACAGAATTTTGTCAAATATTTGTCAATGAGGTCACAGTTTCCCTTGTAGTGACTTGAAATTGCAAACAGATTTTTGGAGATGAAAGAAAATGTGATTTAGAAACTTTTCTTACTTGAAAATTTAAAAAAAAAAATTGTTTTTCTATTCTTAAATGGCCTCTGAAGTCTGCTGACTTTGAAAAATACGGAATTGTGAATGATTTAGTTTAATAAATAAAAAAACCACATTATTTATAGAATACTAACCATGGTGATTTAAACATTTTTCAAATCAAAAAACGTACTAAAGATTCTTGAAAGTCAAAATTTAAAAAAAAATTGTTGAAATGGACAATACAATATCAAAATCAACACTTTTGTGTTGATGTTTTGTTGATTTGGTCATTGTTTTTCTACTAGTGATATGCTCATTGTAGGTCTTCACATTCTCTATAAAAGTTGCCAAATGTTGTTTAGATCTCCAAATAGACTTTGATAGTTTTCTTTCATCTAAAATTCTTTTATGAATGCCTTTTTTAATTCTTCTGAATTCATCTTCACAACAACCAATTTCATGCCATACCATCATCTTGCAACATCCTCTAAAAAGTTAAGGAACAACTACAACCAAACTGCCTCATCATATCTATTTCCATTGGCCATGTAGGCCTACTTGAATCAATTTCTCAAGTAGGCCTCGAGATCTTTCCTATTACTATCATATTGGATAACATTTTTTCCACTCACTATTTTAGGTCTCATGAATCTATAGATCTTTTTGTAATATTCTTCACCAAAATACTTATATGGAAAAGTTATTCTTGTAGACATATACACTTGATCAATCTATTAGCCTCCATATTTATACCAAGCAGAATGTGTTTTATCTCAAATTGTTCAAATGAGTTTGTTAATTTAATTGTTCATTCATGCAATTCTCTCATCCATGACAATATTACTTCCCATTTTTTTGAGACCTCACAACAAACCAATTTAGAATCTTCCATTTGCTTGAGACCTCATTTAAGCCCATTTTAGAATCTCCTTCCATTTGTAATTTTCTAATGTTTGATTTCTTGAATAATTACATTTTCAAAAGTAAAGCATAATATTCTTCTTGATTATATGTTAACTATTAATTGAGGTACTTTCTATTGAGATATCTCTCCTCTTGACCAATTCATTCTCTAGCAACACAAAAATGACAAGAAATAATAGCTTTATTAATATGTTTCATCACCTTCAATGACAAGATTACATCCTTCAACTCAACTAATTACGTAACAAATGCCTACAACTCCTACTCATTCCCAAGACATGGCTTTTGCTTCATCACTATCATACAATGTTGCTCCATTGCCAAAGTCTCAAGACGAACATCATCACCTAATTAGTCACTCTAAAACCATTAATCTTACAAATGAATTCTAAATCAAAGACCAATTTTTATACCAACAACAAAACCAAGATGTGACTTATTAATTTTTATGAACCCTCAAACAGCCAAACAAACAATCACAAAGACCAACAATCATTAACCAATCTTCATCGACACAATCTTATCCCACAAATTATACTTTTTATTACTTTTCTTGAATATATCATCTATCATTGAAGAGACAAAACATGATGCCCAATGTTACAATGTTGTGTGAATAGGTTCAAAATAACACAAGGCATTTGCTATACAATCACTTAATAACACAAGGCATTCATTTGTGCTATTAAGTCTGGGATTTGCTATACAATCATTTGCCAAGTTGACTACAAAGAATAACACAAGGCATTTGCTATATCCTTAATCACCCTAAATAATCCTAAGCTTATTCCCAAATTCTATTTCTTCTTCAAATTCCACATTAGGAAAAAAATGAGCCCCAAAGGGATTGTTTCCATTTGAGGAATTCCCATCAGTGGAACTCATAGCCTTGTGAAGAACAATGACCAAAATTCAGCATTAAAAATTATTATTAAAAAATGATTAAAATAATAAATAATAAATTTAATATTAAAATAATAATCTGGAAAAGGACAGTCTGACGTGGTCGCACTAATGCTACATCAGATTTGAAAATTTTGTAATAATTTTAATATTAAAAATTTATAACCTTTTAATAATATTTAAAAAATAATTTAATTAAACTTTCCTGCACTAATCAAGCCGTGCATTTTGCTAGCCAAAAAAAATTGAACTTTTTTTGAATTTTTTTTTCCACCTGCATTTCCTAATGTCTAGGATTCACGGCTCCTTTCAAGGCTCATTTTTTCCTAATGATGTTATAATTCGCACGATAACCTAAAAATTGTCATAGTTAGTCGAATATTCATTTATCAATTTTTACCCTAATCTAAGATATAGTCCAACTTTGGTAGACATTTTTCCACTACTAGGAAAGGGATAATCCAAAAACTAATAGCATGATAGATCAACTTTCTAAAAACCGAAATGCAAAATATAATTTTGATCCAAAACATTCCCAAACACAAATCCAAAACTCTTTTCATCATCAGGAAAAGTTTGAGGCCTAAAAGAGGCTGCCAATTTTTAATTTCTGGCAGCTCCGCAATGCAAGTACAAAAAAATAATAAAATAATAAAATATATTTTATTATTTTATTATTTTATTTTTAATATTAAAACTGTCGCCAGTTTGACGTGGCAATTTTTTGTAATGGTTCCTTTCAATAATAAAACGCAACCATAAATTAGTACCCCGAATACATCCCACATCTCAAACCTACTAAGAACCAAAGAAGAGACAAGGGGCCATCTTTTGCCTTTAATTAGCTAGTCCAACTCTACGAGTCTAGCCATGAGCTAACCTTAACATCAACTATTAATCAACCAATTATCAATAGACAACTAACAAGAACAACTAACACAATCAACACACCCTTTTAATATACAAAGATGCCCGCTTCAATTAGTAAACGATCCACGCCGTAGCATCAACTTAAATTCACTTGCACTTAAGCAATTAATCACAATCCAAAAATCTTTGAGGATCTTAGCTTTTGCTAAATTCTTTCCCTCTATTGGATTTGAATTAGTCTTTTGCTCTCTAAATGGTCCTGGTGCCAACATTATACTTTTGGCAAGTGATTTTTGGTTTTTGGTTTGCCTTTATTGATACATGTCCAAGGTATTGAAAATTGAATTTTATAGCATGACAACAAGCATACCATTTGTGTCACTTTAAATGATTTAGTACATAGCAAAATGTAATTTTACAAAAAATTATAGAATCAAACTTGAATCTTTAGATACCTTAGGTAAATCTGTTGAAATCAATTTCATCACTTTAGATGATCTCTTGTGCAATTTCAACACAAAAAGACTAACAAAATAATTAATAATAGATATTTCCATTTTCATTTGAAGGATGGTAGACATTCTAACATTCATGCAAGCCTTTGCCATAGCCTAATTAGTCTAATCAAGTTTATGAATACTACTAGATGGGTTGTTGGAAATTAAGGTCACTATATATCGATCAAATCCCTAAATCCCTAATGGTTATAGTATTTATAATAGTATTTTGGCAAGGCAAAAGGAGCCTATTTTGAAAATTATTAGATGAAAATATTTTTAGTTGTCAATGTTTTAGGTTAATCTAACAAATCAAGTGGAAAAGAGACTTTGATGTCACAAAATCAAGAAGAATTTGGAACATGCATGTACACAATTTGTAAATGGACTCCATTGTCATGATGAATATTTTGGTATGAACCAAAGAATTACCATTTGATGGGATTTAGCCCTTCCAAAGGGCCATTTCAGGTTGGTTCCCATTGCTCGGAATCATCTTGTGTTGTCTAGAAAAAAATCATTAAAAAAAATAAAAAAATAAAAAAATCATTAAAATATAAAATCATTAAAAATATATATTAAATTTCTTTTTAAAATACTTGTTGAGGTGGTCGACTCTTGACCACATCAACACCCTACATGGTAGAGTTCTTAGCATTTGAGAACGTAGGGGAACTTGCAACCTTATACAACAACATAAACACATCTAATGCTCTACTACTGATTTCTAAAAACAAGAGTATCTACTCTAATATTGAATATTGTATCCAAGGGTGACATTTCCTATCGAATAATTAACTAAAGTTGGCAAATGAGATTCAATAGATGTTTAAAACTAAAAAGACTCATTTTTTGGGCCTACAAAATTATTACTTATAAAGAAATAAAAGTCCCAAAATTCCAACATCTCTTTAAGAAAATATTTTTTGTAGATCTTGACTATTGGGTATAGTAAACATTGTTCATGTATTTTCTTGAAATGACCATCAATTTTGCTTAAATGTGGTTCTTTTAAAAAATACATTGTCCACTTTGAAGGTCACATTCGGATACTAAATTGAACAAGTACTTTAATTTAAAATAACCACATCTAAAAGCAACAAAATAAGAATTTGAGCGTGGTTTCAATTACTTATTTATTTTAGTTGTTGTTGAATCTTGTTGGAAATTGAAAGAAAATCATAGATTCTATTAGAATAAATATTGGTGTTGAGAGGGCGTCCCTGAAAGATATAAGAGTTGGATTTGCAACAAGGTCACAATTAGGTGTAGTTACCTCAACCTTGAAACATAGAGAAGATAAATAGTTTGTAATAATGGCTTTTAGAGAAACTATAGAATCCAAATATGCACCTATTCATCCAAAATTTTGGTAGTTTTTTGTTAACTACCCTTGGTGATATAGCTTGTCCTTCCATGGTAAATCCTAGAGTGCCTAAAAAGTCATAATCTAGCTTTTGGGAGTCTCCTTGAGGATATGTAACACTTCATCTATCGAAAGAAGAAGAAAACTTAATCATTCACATAATGTGACAAAATGGAGCATACAATGTAAAGTATTATGAAATTTGAGAACAAGATTATAGTCTTGATTCTTCCTAGGTCAAAAGAAGGGGGGGTGAAAAAAAGTGAAATGAATTGTTGAAAGGGGTGGAATTGGATTGGATAGTTACCATTTAAAAAATTCCAAGAACATACAGCTTAGATACATGGGCAAAAGTTCCTTCATTATTCTTCCATTTGAAGGTACACCTTAGAATCACCATTGCAACCATGTAGGAAGTCCAAAGAAACATAATAGAATCCAAAAAGAACAAAAACAGTCTCCCCTTAGGAACAACAACGGGAAGCTACAATATATATTTTTGCTTTGACCACCTATAATGTAAGTCAATTTATTTTTTTAAATGAGTTGACTAAAATACATGTAAAAATTCTCAAATTTTCAATTGCATTGCAACCGAAAAAAATTGTGAAACCAATTAGTCTAAATGTGTAATAAAAATTCAAAATGGGTATACATACCTTAGGGATAAATTCTAAACCCATAATTCCAAGTCCATTTTTCAAGACAAATTTGTCAACATTCCATTGGACAGTCAAAAATGCGTTATGGCCTTAACACGGTTGTTTAAAAAAAAACGAAAAACAAAACAAAACGTTATAATTCATAATGCAAAACCTCTTTCTACACCCTTAACCCCTAAAGGACTAGCATGCGTTTTTGGCAATATAGAAATTTAGGGTAGGTACGTGTGACTGGAGATTTGCATACTTTAGGCTGAAATTGTAATAGAAGGTGGGGACAAGGAATATCTTTCATACGCACTAAATTTCATGACATTTGAAAATGTGAGTAAAAAGTTATGGCCAAACATGTTACTTTTTTTTTGAAACTGGGCAATTTGGGCAGATTAAAAAAATCACTTTTTTCAAAAACAAAAATATGAAATTGGTTATCTAGAGTTATATATATGTGGAAAGTTTTGAATCATTCCATTTTGATCAATGAGTCAATAGTTATAAGAGTTTTAGTTTGTCGGCAGTTATGGATTCTCTGTTCTAAAATAAACTTTGAAGTCCTTTATTTTACTCAATTTTCAATATTTTTTGAAAAAAGAATATCATAGGATGTAGATTCTTCATCCGATCATTGGAATTGGCATTTGTCAATTCCATAAATAAATTGTTAACAATTTTGTAATTTGAATCATTCTCTACATTTTTCTACTTACTATTTTTTCCCTATATTTTGTACAATTCCAAATCATGTAAAAAACTTCAAGCATGTAGCCAACTTGCCTTAAAGAATGAATCCAAAGAAGCACCACTATTTTGGACATTCTTTCATACAAATGTGAGCTTGTGAAGTATAGCTGCCCGATTTTTTGCAGGGCCAAAAAAAGAATCTCTATGAATTTGAAAGCTCATATCTACAATCTACATGGTGGAAAAATTTTAAATTTTTTCCACGTGTTCTTGAGTCAGCATACTACATGATCTTATGGTTATATGTGTCCAAAAATGTTTTTTTTCCAAAATTTTGTACTTGTCCTAGAAATGGCAGTTTTAGAGCATTTTTGGTGAAAACATAGTCATGATCCTTTAGGGTTTAAACTACCAAAAAGTAGAGATATGGATGTCTATATGAACTAGTAGACTTGGCATAAAGGTAGAACTGCCTAATACTTCCATCCACCCAATTTCGTCACCTACAAGATCCTCCCAATTGTGTTAGTGGCCCATCTATTACCACAATCTTTACAAACCCTTTATCATGATGGCAATGTACTTGGAGAGGGGACACATGAGCCCACACTTCAATAAGGATCTACTCATGCTCCAACAAGGATCTATTCACAATTTAACATTTCACCTTTGAAAAATCACACAAAATTCACTTCTTGTCGGAATGTCTTCATTCTTTTTGCAATCGACTTCTCTCAAAAATTACGGTTTTTAAAAAACATAAGATCTGACAATTAGCTTCTCCAAAGTACCAATAGACAACAAAATCTATGTGGTAATGGGCTGTTCTACTTTATGTCCCATAATGCTCTCAAGCCTCCCGGCTCTCTCAATGGGTGATAGAATTGGAATCTTCCTCCGTGTTGACATTACAATCCAGGACTACCTACCGTTTGAACATGGACTTCCATGCAGCAAATTGGGTTTGGAGGACGGCGTGTTGCTTGTGTACAACTGAAGTGCAATTATGAGTGCCTGTTATGCTCATGGAGTTATGGGCTACGATCACAATCAACCAATCTGAAAATTACGACAGCCTTTGGGAATTGTGAGTTGGGGACCCAGCCGGAGTCGCCACCCGTACAACAGCAGTTGTGTAGAGTAATGTATTTGCTTGTGTGGGGACGCAACAGTCCATGAAGTGATTTTTTTTTTCTTCCCCATTACCTGTAAAAATCTGCCCCCTGTTTTGTAGTGATTAATTTTGAATTTCTCGACCTCTGGAAATCATGTTGGGTTTCACATAGTACATAACTTAACTGATTGTTTACCAAAGAGGCATGGATTATTTTTTTATTTTTTTTTACACAAATAAAGGGAAGGCATGGATCCCTTTAGCTTCCTTGGCTCTTCAGAAACCCCCAATCCTTGCATTAACTGAAAGTCCCTATTTTGTTCCAGTTATCTAGGGAGGCATAATAACTTCCTAGCATGGGGAGGATCATCACGTGGTTGTGCAATCTTATGTATGGATTTGGATATTTCAATATTGATCATTCCGTTGTGGTAAATAATAAATTTCAACATTCACTTAGAGGTTAAAAAAGGGTGGAGGGAGGGGGGACGATTTCAAAAGATCCCTTCAAAGAAACACTTGAAGAACTAAGGTAGGAATACCAATAACAGTTACCCTCCTTCTAATGGCAGACTAGATTGTCCTGAAACCAACAATAGTTAGCTCTGAAAAAATCTTGAAAAGAATCAATTGGCTTGAATTTGATTGACCAACACTTGATTTGGAACAAGTTCCAAAGGTAGCCGTTTTAGGTGAACCTATGAAACAAGAATGGAGTCCACATGAAAAATCCACATTTATATTGCATAAAATATTCATTCTTAGAAAAAAAAATCCATTTTTTTTTGCATTCTTTCACATCCTTGTTTTTGCATATATTGAGCTCAATTTCTCAAGAAATTTCCCTTATCCTACATGTTAAAATGCCTATTTTAACTATTTATGGTGTTCCTACTTTACTTTAATCCTAGAAAGATATTGTAGACACTAAGTGTCCAATGGATGTATGATTATCCTTCTATGTAGGACCAAAGTGGAGATGTTCATCCTTGGAATTTTTTTTGAAAAAGGAAGGTATTGCATAGTAGTTTGACCTCCAATGATTACTCTTGGGGTTTTTTAAGCAAATGGTACCAAAAAATGTTGATTTCCAAGGTGGCCAAGCTCGTCTTTCTAGGGTTAAAGAGACCACAAACAATATGGCATATCTATGAGAGTTTGTGTTTTGAATATCTAATCGTTACTTATTAAATACTCCTTTTTCAAAATAAATCCATGGTACCCCAATTCTTGCTCCGACTAGTTTTCCACTAGAGATCACGGATTTATTTTGAGACAAAGGGAGTAATGGGTTTCATAATTCTATGGAGGACACTATTCAAAGAAGCAAATTATTCCCCTCCTTCAAAATTGTAGTTAAATAAGATAATTTGTGATCACTTTCATTGTTGGTGCTTTATTCATTCAAGGTTCATATGGTAACCATATTTTGCTTGTTTTACATGGATAGAAGGATTCAAGTTGATTCTACATGAAAAAACATTGAATTGGTGTAAATTTTGATATTTAATACATCCAAAGAAGGTTAAGCCCCACTAGAAGTATTTTCCATTATTATATCATGATAAATGCTTTTGGTTTTTATTAGCAGTTTAGAAAAAAATTTAATTTTTTTTATTACTTAGATTTTGAATGCAATATAAATTAATTACAAATTTCTAAATTCTGAGCTAAATTCCCACCAAATAGATTTTTGAAATAGTAACATAATTTGATGTATTTGGTTGTATATCTTGAAATAAGTACAAATTTTTTTTTTAATAAATTTTCTGAACACATTTTTCAAAAAAAAACACAGGGAAAAGGTATGTCTACTTTATATGCCTACTACCTGTCACCTTTTTCCATGTCTATGTAATTAGTCCATATTCCTGATGCTCTAAGGGATTAAAGGTCATAAAAGACTTCAAGGGACTAACTTCTAAAATTTATCAAAACTAAATTGAGGTTTTAAATTTTCATTACCTATTTCATCTTGGCTTTTGATATACTCAAGGACATTTTTTTTCATGTGGACATTACATATAAACTCAAGAATGTAAATCACATATATATGTGGGTTCATATGCACTTTTTAATCTTAGTATTTAGTCTCTTGTTTTCTAATTTTGATTTGTTAAAAGACCAATAAGGAACTCTGGTCATGAAAGTCTTATAACATCTTGAAGGCCATGGCATACAAATTCTCTATTTAGGTCATAGAATTGCAAATTTTAATAATTTTCAATTTTGGTTTGTCCCTCTAGTACATAATATTCAAACTCAACAATTCACTATTTCAATTGTTTTGCAAATTATTTTTTAAATGTTGGTGAATTCATTGATGTTTTACCCCAAAAGAATAAATCATGGTAATGCAAGGGTAATGTATTTGAGAAATTAGATTCAA
Source organism: Rhytidiadelphus loreus (assembly GCA_947034895.1). NCBI lineage: Eukaryota > Viridiplantae > Streptophyta > Bryopsida > Hypnales > Hylocomiaceae > Rhytidiadelphus > Rhytidiadelphus loreus. The sequence continues at coordinate 44,309,326 of OX344761.1, read as the reverse complement.
CTTCTAATTTTTGAAGCAATAGTTTTCATCCTTTTTGGTTTTCATTTATCCAAAATACTACACATGTTTACTTCAAACTTGAATTTAGACTTGAATTTATTTTGATTTTTTAGTCTTCAACATATGAAACAAAGCAAAACAATTTCAGATTCTTGATCAATAACCAAAGTACACTCTACACCTTTTGTTTGCTTTTCTAAATTTTGAATATTTTTTGTAAATCACTTACACAAGATTTTTTTTATAGTGAGATAAACTTTTTATGAAAATTTTAAACTTTTTTAACACATCCTATAAATCTTGGACACGTCAATTGCCAAATTTATCCCTAATTTCTATTAATAACAACATTAATTTTTTGGCAATTGTGTAGTCATAGAATTGCTCATATATTATTATAGAATCATTTGATTGTTACAAGAATTACAAAATCTTTATAAAATCCTAGATTTGTCATTCTTTAAATTTCATTGAGCTTTAAAGTTGACATATATCTACAAGCACACAATGAAAAAAAAATAGAAATACTAAATAAAACACATCCAACTACGAGCAGTAAGGCCTCACATTTGGTAAGAATTTGAGTTCAAATATCTACATAAATGTAGTATCAAGATCCTAAAGTTATAATTTTCTTATCTTTCTTTTTTTCTATTTAAACCTAGTCTCAAAAGTTATTGTATTGAGCACATTTTGGTTTCAAAATGCAAAGAACATAGTTGGTAAGGTTTTCTTGTTGATTAAACTTGTTTATAAAAAACTTATCTCTAGCTTTCTTTAAGAAAATTAAAACAAACAAAACAAACAAGAATAACTCGATACTTTATGGACAGTTAAGTACCAGCTACCGGGTCTTGAAGGCTCCGCCAAGCCAGCTCTAAATGGATTGATTATTTTGAAGCTCTTGTAAATCAAGAGTTTGTTCATCTTGTATCTTATAAGAAAATAATGCATTACATATTTCTAAGACTACAAACTTCTAATCAGAAGGAGATTCTATACTAACCACTAGAATAACCTAACAAAATCTAGATATATTTCTATATTTTATTATCCGAAATAGATTGGGAGGTAGTTAGCATCCAAACAAATCGAATGTCCATTCAAGGAATACTTGGAATTCATGTAGATGATGATGAAGTAAAAAATGAATGGATATTTTTGAAAATTTGACACAAAATGGAAACATTCACACCCTTTGTAGGAATGTAACAATGATTATAATCATATACTCAGATCAAAAGTTATTTTATCCCTCAAAATCTACTAACCTTGCAAAATAAGTTAGAAAAAAAATTGTTTGAATACAATCGCTATTATCTTGGAATTCAAAAAAACATTCCTCTTTGCACAAAAGCATCAAAAAATGACTAGTGTATTGTTAGTTTAATTGACCTCTTCGTATTGCACGGTGATTTATAGCAAGGCAAACCCTTTATTTGATTCCAATTTTTTTGCTTAAAGTGTAGAGACTCGATTTTGTATAGTGTAAAAATTTTACTCCAAGAGGGCTTGAAGTTTGTTGACTCCATGATGCAGGAATGAAAAGAATTTTTTTTCTCATTCAAACATTATAATCTTTCAACCCAAAAGGTCAAATGGGCTGAAACTTTTTCCACATATTTTTATAATAGGCTATTACACTTGTGTATGTTTTTATTTATTTTAAAATTTAAAATTTTATCAATGCACTAAAAAATAAGAGTTTTTGACAATTTCTCTTGAAAATCACTCTTGGTCATTTAGAGGTTAAATTGTAAGTTGAGAAATTCGGATGAATGTAATATGTTATATCATATATTAGTGGTTGTTGAGCAGTGGAGGTATTTGTCGATTTTTTTTCTAGTTTGCGTTTATATAATATGATATATGTTGAATAATTTATAGCTATGTTATTTATATTAATTAGTGTTTGTATAATGAAAAAGTTGAGGAGGTTGAATTTATCTTTTGTTATTTTGATTGATTCATTATACTAGAGTGTAATTCTTCTAGCACATCTTCTTAAGATTATTCATTTTTGTGTGTTCAAACCACAATTATTTATATATGTGATAGATATATATCATATTTTACTTGAATCAATTGTGATAATAATCTATCATTACATATTGTGAAATCTATAAATTGAACTTTTGTAATCTTTGAAGAATGACATGGAGGTGAATTTTGGTATAGATTATTTTGCATATATGTATTTTTTAAAACTTTTATCATAATTTCATTAAACCAACTACCCTAAATCCCTCTTGGAGCTTTAATCTTGAAACAATTGAGAAGACATTACTTATCCTTTGGATGCTTTTAGAGAAGCCCAAGGATGGAAAAAATGATTTTTCATCCAATATTTTTTAGAGGAGCTTCTTGAAGCAAATTTCAATCAAATATGTTGAAAATTCTCTTCTTGCAATATTTTTTGACTCTCCTACATTAACAAATGGCATACCCTTGGATCACTCTGTAGTATATTTTGGCAATTTTGGCTCATTTTTGTGGATTTGAATTTAAGCCATAAAAATGATCTTTTATGAATTTGAGGCCAACTAATGAAATGAAATTTATCTAATATAGTTTCTACTTGAAATTTAATTTGATTTTTATTAAAAGATTTGAACATTTTATTGCAATTTGAACTTTGGGTATACTACCATGGAGTGCAGATTTTCTAATTTAAAAATAACATGGTATATTTTGTTGCACCACAATGTTCTATACTATAATATTCCCTAGTGGAAAAAAATGAATTTTTTTTTAGCATCTTTTGTATTTGATATGAATATTTTTCACTTTTCATTTAAAAATTCATGGTCCTTTCAAATTTTCACAAAATACATATAGATTACATATAAATACAAAAAAAAATTCATTCATATATAGTTACATAATGGAAGAATTTGTAGGTATTGGAGACGACCTTAAAGGTTTGAAAAAGAAGATAAAGGCATGTCCATTTAGGATTAATCCTAAAATGCCGATGCAACTAGAAAGTGCTTGATGAATGGTCAAACAAGCCTTTATCTAATTGAAAAACGAATGACTTTCATCCCAAGTGTTTTTGGGAGTGTTTTTTTCCATGCGCATGCATCACATTGGGGTGTAAAGCCTCTCATTGAGGAACTACAAAACTTTCTAGAAAAAATGATGCTAAATCCATTGATAACAAAAGATGCCTATTTAGTATATTTGGCAATGCCTACCCCTTTTGCTCTTAATCTAAATTTTAGCCATTAAAATGATATTTTTTGAATTGAATCCAATCAATGAAATGAATTTTATTAATCCTACTTTCTACTACAATTTGAAATGAAGTAAATTTTTTTAAATTGTACATTTTGAACTTTGGGCCTATTACCAAATTGTATTAGGCTTCTAATTATAGAATGATATGGAAATTTGATTTACACCGTTATGTTCTACACTATAATAGATCCTACATAATATTCAATCGCAAGGATTTCTTTTTCATTTTTTAAGAAGTGCTAAAGTGGCATTCTATACAAAATGTTCTAGTGGTAACCAAATTTCAACATTCATCCACATATTGGATAGAAAATATCACATTAGCACATATCACATGTCTATAATTTGATTTTCATCCACAATTTAAAGATTTCATCCAAGTTTTTTGGCATTTTTTGGTCAATTTTTAGCCAGATTATTATTTTTTGATGCAATTTGGCACTAGAAAGCCAAAAATAAAACATTTTCAATTTCCTTCATGTCCATAGCCTTTTCTTTATGCACCATGTTCATCCACTATAAGAACCCTGCGTTTTAGTTGGCGTTTTGTAATTTTTCCAGACGGATTTTAGGTGACGTCAGAAAAAACAACTTGTGTTTTTTCATGTCCAATGTAACATTTGGATAAAAAAAAATATAGACTCATATAAAAAATATAAACATTTTCTAAAGAAGTTTTATATTAAAAAAAAATAGACTCATGTAATTAAAACATAGGATTGAAACTCAAAATTGACCTATTAGAGCTCAAAAATGATGTTTTGTCCCTAAAAGTCCATTTGTTTCCTTAAGGGGCAAGTCGGATTTTGGATAGGTACCTATGGTCTCAATTTTTGTCTTGTTTTTTTTAGATTATTTTGAAGATAGAAAAATTGATTATCTTCATGGGAATATTAGTATTTTTCAATTAGTGCCCAATAACAAATATTATGCCCAAATAAGGTCAAAACAAGAGAAAGGGCGAAAGAGGGGACAACAAAAAAAATTCAAAATTTTAAATAAATAAATAAATAAATAATTTTTCTTCTCATAGATTATATTTTTTTCTACATGCATAGCTTTTATTCATTCCCTTTGTATTTGTTATGAGAAAATTATGGACAATCTTGTTTTTTGGGCAATTAGAGCATCTTCTTGAAAAACAAAACTTGTAAGATTCATTTTTGAATGCAATTTTTACAATTAAAAAAAATAAAGTTCCACGTGGGTTAGTTTGGTTTCTAAAAAGTGAGATGTGGTCGTGCCATCATCACATAGTGATTCCCAACAACAACCTTCTAAAATTGGATTGAGCATAATTTTTCAAGTACCACTAAGGCACCGGACAATGTGGCTTATTTTTGGAGCTAGAAATTTTAGGATTGAGTTTTTTGTTGAATAGTGCAATGGATCTATGGATTAAAAATAAAAGCTTTATCTTATACCCCACATGAACACATAGTAATGGATTGAAAATAAAACTTTTAATCTTGTACCCCACATGAACACATAGTAATGGATTGAAAATAAAACTTTTTATCTTGTACCCCACATGAACACATAGTAATGGACTAAAAATAAAAGGTTCATCTTTTACATTAAAGGTATGTATAACATATACATGTACTTGTTAATATTTATAAAACTTATAATTTTAAGTTTGAATGAAATCTTATATAATGTTATGTTTTTATATAAAAAGTCTTTTATTATTTTTCCCATCCTTCAAGAGTGTGGTGTGTACATTGAAAAGTTTTGGTTTCAAAGCGTCCACATATTCTTGAGGGTACACATGGAAAAAAGGCTTGTTCGTATTGCAGTGTTCCATGATGTGTCTCCAAAAATTTCCACTCTTCTGTATAGTCCCTTACTTTGGGTTTTATAAGGTTGTGAAATGTGTAAAAAAGAAAAACAAAGTCGATTCTCCTCCACCTCACAAAAGTTTGCAAAAGTTTCGAAAATAATATGAATTTTTTTAGATCTCTAAAAAATAAAAATAAAAATTGTCTTTCATATGTAGCTGCTTAATCAATGTAATGAATAGAATAGCACATCTACTAAAAAAAAGAGCATAGTTGTTTGTCCTCGTCCTCACAAAAGTTCTTCTCCTTCTTTGCACCCCCCATTATCCTCCATTGCATCCACGTTGACATCCACTGTGCCTTGAGTCTTTGTTGACCAAGTTAGCATTGAGTGTAATATTGCCCTCTACAAAGGCCCTTTGTTGCCGGGCAAATGTAGAAGTGACGGGATAAACGGCAAAAATAGTACCGTGACGTGATGTTGGTGTGGAACCATTTTCCGCTACCCAAGCACGGCAAGTGCTGTGTACCGTTGCCGAGACCTTTGGAGACAACTGGTGGCGATGCTTTCAGGATTACTGGAGGTCATAATACACAAAAGAAAAAGGAATATAGAATATTGTCTAATGATAACCCTAGAAGGATAGGCCCATGACCACTCATTTCAAGCCTCCATATCCATCACTATGTTTTGCAACTAGATATGAAATCATAGGTCTATTACAAGTTATACAATTTACAAATTTTCTTAGGGAAATTTGAAATAATTGTGAATTCTTTAAGAAAAAAATGAAGAAAATTCATATTAATGCAAAATACACTAAATAGGCCTGAACTTTTCACTATAGATGTATATTATAGTGTGTATCGTGACAGTATAACCCAAAAGATTTAAATTGCCTACATACAAACAAGTTGGAATTTTAGAACAACTATATAAGATTGCTTAGGCACTTAGGGGTTAAAAGACCAACTCCCACCATTTTTGAGTTTCAATCCTATATTTTCATTACATGAGACTATTATTTGTTTATAAGAAAAATACTTCCTTAGATTTCTGACAATGCATTATTCTTATCATTTTTTTAATACAAAATAAAAATATATTGGTAAATATAACAAAAAAAATCCAATTAATTTGTGGCTTCATCAATTCATACTAGAAGCCATGAAAAATATTGTGAGAAATTCTAAAGTAATTAATTTAATTTTTAACACCCCAAGACACTTCTAGCAATAATCTTCAAGTCTAATAACCATTGTGAAGCTAATTTACACTTTATATTACTTATTCATAAAATTCTCAAATTTTCTGACTTTAATTCTCAAATTTTGTGATTTATGAGGAAAAATCAAATTCTTGATATTTCCTAAATCATAATGTCAAAATAAAACTACATCAATTATAATAAATCTAATTCTATTATAGAATTTTGAATTAAAACGAGGATTAAAATGAAAAGTTTTGCAATTTAAAACTAAAAGTTATTTCTCCAAAGAAGAAAATACAAATGAAAAACACAAATTACTATAGAAACTTTCATTCCACCTAATTGAGCTTATGATTGCAATAACTAATTGAACATTTGGATTTTATCAAAGATGCATGTTACAAAAATTACATTCAAGTTTGACAAAGGTGAATACAAATTTGGATTTGGAAATCTTTAGGAAGTATGGTTTGATCCCACACCATTTCATTGCATGTTTTGTTTCTCATACATTTCCTATATACTAAATGCACTAACTCTTTGTAGTGGTTCTAATAAATTTCTTTGCCTATACTGTTATTTTTTATGACTTCTAGAACACAAGGCAAAACCTTTGTCTTTGCTTCATACAAAGTGAAAAAGAAAACCAAGATTTTCCTTATAAGTCAAGCTTGGATATTCTTGGTATATAATTCTTTCAAATTTACATGTTTAATCTCATTCCTTTCTATATCCTATTGATTGCAAGTGCTACCAAGACATTCTTGGTGCAACATAATAATTCAAAGCTATAGAAAAACTTCTTCTTCTACTTCATAGTAACAAACTTGAGGCTCATCGGTGCTAAAGTGAACACGCTTCAAATTGGTCTTTCGACTCTTCTTATGCTTTGCCATAGCAGACTTCAAAGGAGTTGAATTGCAAGCCAATGGGGAGGCTTTATTAAATGTTGAAACAATGTTTGAGCCCTTGTCTTTGTCTTCTTCAATTAGTCTTGATTCTTCATATGAGGTATCATTTTCTCCTAGTTCATTAGCATCTTTCAAAGAAAGATGTGAAAAATCAATCGAAAGTTTTGAAAAATCAACATTCATGTAGGATTTGAATGCCTTCTTTCGAGTGTGTTCCATTGACAAGGTTAAAGTAGCCATGACAAGTTGTATGAGCAAGGTATACTTGAGAAATAATATTTGTAGTGTTATATTTTCAATCAAATGTGTAGGAATTGTAGAGGTAAAGTTTGCTCAAACTCTAAACTTTTGTTCTCATTTGATTTGACATGGCCTATTGCCATCACTTCTTATTTATAGGTTTGAAGAAAGCAATTTTAAAAAGTGAAAGTTGAAAAACGTAAAAGGTTAAAAATAAAAAAGTTCAAATTTAATAGATCAAATGTAAAAGCTAAAAATGTAAAATACAAATTGTAGAATAGGTGAAAAATGTAAAAGCCAATTTAGACTCTTTAGTTTCTATTCTTTGTATAAGTTTTTTTTAGGATTCAATAGAAATGAGCGATCATGGGCCTATCCTTGTAGGGTTATCATTAGACAATATTCTATATTCCTTTTTTCTTTTCCTTCTGTGTATTTATGACCTCCAGTAATGCTGAGGGACTCAGTTGTATGACAGTGATTACTTTCTTTTAAAGTTTATGTGGCCCTCAATGTTATTTCCGTACCCCTAGACTAGGTCAGTTTCAATAGTTATGTGGAATGGTTTAATTTTGGAATTTATATTGTTTGACATGTCATTTTTTTCATTTTCAGATTATTCGGAAATTTTCTAATTGCAGCGTCCTAGGTTTTAAAATGAACTAAAGACGTTCAAATAAAATTTTCTCTGATTTTTCGGAAATTGGTTTGCAAATTTATAAAGTTTTGGATGCGCTTCAAATTTTTGTTTGTTGATTTACGGAATTGACTAGGATGTAGTGTAAATCATATGCATGTAATTTTTGAAAATATCTAAAATATCCTGTAGGCAATTTGGGGGTATATATATGCATGGACAATTTCCAATGATAGAGGAATTTGGGGGTATATGATAGGAAGAACATTTGAGAAAAATGGGGCCTTTGGAGGGCTACCTACCAAGCAGTGACACCTTTAACTATATCCAAGTCATTGCTAGACCTATAAATTTTGACTCAAATGTAACCTCACCGTGTTTGATTTTTGTAAGGGTGAAGATTCACATTCAATTCAATCTATTTGGATTCTAGCATAGGAAATGTCAATTCATTTGAACCATGCTTACTAGTTAGAGTGTACAAAATTAGACAACTTCAACAAGGTACACTTCAAATACTTGGGATCTCATCCACCTACCAAACATTGACAATCATTACAACCCTACAAAAAATGAGCAACAATAGGGGAAGATATTTATGGAAGTACAAAATAAAATTTAATCTTTGTGTCCCCTTTCAAAAATACTTTTTAGTAGCCCCTTGGAGAGTTCATTTTTCTCCAATGAAAACTTGGATCCTCTTAGTCCCTTAACCCTAAAAGAACAATACCTATTACCAAGATACATTGCCAAAAATGATTTGATTTATGGACCAATAGGTGCAATTTTCATTTCTATAATAATCTTCAAAGTCATCCATCAGACTCTTTTGACCCTAGTGACCTCCTAGGGTTAAAGAACATTTCTTCTTTACTAAAGTTGACCAATAAAAAAATAGAGTCCCAAATTGTGGAGAGTGAAAAGAAGTTGCATTTGAAAATCCAACCATATAAATGGATAGAAAACATTATTTATTGCCTTTGAAGAAAATGTGTGTAGTTTCCATTGTCACGATTGGAAGATTATAATACGTATTTCAAATTGAATATGCTAGGATATCACTACTTCTTTCAAGATATCTCTACATTATGGACCACCATGGACATACTTGAGCATATTTCATATCGGGGGTATGATTGTGTAAGATGATTGGAAGTATCTTCCAATGGGTACGGTGTCAAAAGCAATGGCCAAGAAATAAAACCTAGAGCATTTACAAAGTCGTGAAAGCATGACAAAATTGGACTGAACATACTATATGTTTTTGAAGAATACTAGCTAAACAATGATGAATTTAGAAGATACGTCTAGTACATCATGTTTAGAGTACGTGAATTTGTCCAAGTTGACAATTTTCATTTGAAAAGCCTACTTGCATTTACTTAAATGATTGATCAAGTATACATTTATGGAGTCTGACATACATCAAATCATATTTCACAAAATACTCTTGATTTTTTTATACATGGGAAGTTTCAATTAAGCATTCTTTTCCAAATAATCATATGAGATGGAGTTACCCACAAACTACAAAGTCTTCATATGCAAGTTTTGAGTGGCATTTCCATAGTCTAGGCATTGTTTCTTTTACCATGATGGTGTATGTATTTTTCTATTGAAGTTGTACAAAACTTCCTAGCTCTTAGATTACTTATCCAAATCATGTTGAATTTGTCCTATTGGTTGTATAACTCCCATGCACAAAAATGCTCTTCATGACTCCAAACCAAAATATCACCAATCTCTCAATATTATTATAATTGTCCCTTTTGTAACAAAAAAATGGGTGTATGGTCTCTAAAGGGTTGTACAAGACCATATGTGCATATTGTATTTGGCTCTTGGAATATGTCACCATTAGATCAATAATCAGAATCTTTCATTGGATATCATTTTAACATCCAAACTTTATCATGTTCAAAAACAACACTATAAATGTAGGATACATAACCAAATTGTAGCTTCTCAAACATGTAGGAGGTGCATAGTAATCCAAATTGGGAGTATAATGTGTCATTGAATTGGGATTTGCATGGAGACTAAATTTATCACTACTATATATACCTATGGTACACCTTCTATGACAAATATACAAAAAAATCATGCTCTTAATGAATTTTTTCCTAAATTAATTTGTGAGACGCTGTCACCTCTATATAGGCATTAGACCAAAGAGTAGAGTCATGCATTTTCATTGACTAAGGTACATGTGAAGAAGTCTTAGTACGCTTTTAGTGTCTAAACCAAGCAATTAAGATTTATTTATTTTATCTATGTTCGTAAATTTTTATTTGAACATTGTCATAAATAACAAAATGAATTCAAAATTTTACTCCTCCCTTAAATGATTAGATGAATAAATTTTAATAGTGTTTTAAAACAAGCTATTGAAATGATCAATAATTTGAATTTTTTCTTATTATTTTAAATGTTAGAATGGATGAAAATTTTGAATTACATTTTTAATATTATTAAATTTACACACTTAATATAAATCAACAAAGTTCTAAACAAAAATCATAAATTTATTAACTCCTAATAGACCCCGCTTTTGCTTCCATTAATTGGATTATTAATGTTTTCAAGAGTTTATTGTCAAAGCTACTCAAAATGGATGTTTCACCACAAAAGATTACTTCTTCAAATTCAAAAACTAAACCTTAAGAAATAACTTGAATAATTAAAGAATATAAAAAAAAATTAAAAATCACCATAATTGAAACTAATCATTGTAAACTTGAAGGGGAGAAATCTTGTGAAAATTTCAAATATTCAATCTACAATCAATTTATAAAGGAATTTTCAATTTTTTGGTTTCAAGTATTATTGAATCTTGTTTTGTTTCTATGGTAGTAGATCTAACAAGATAGACAAGATGCGTGGATCATATTTACAACTTATATTTGAATGTCATCATTAGATTGTCCTTGTAAATTTAATTTGAAAGTTTATCAAAAGAAGGGGTGTGTTTGAACATAGCTCTTGTTTTCTTGACTAGCTCTTGTAACAAGCATAATTCTTCATTTGTGTGGAATAATTTTGATGATCGCCACTGTTGAAATGAAAGAAGACTTATGTAGTTTTCCTATGAAAAAAAAGATTGATAAATCACACAATTATTGAGAAAATGCCACTATTGACAAAATTGATGAAAGATGTTTGGTTAGGAGCCTTGTACTTTGTACTTACGTTCAAACATAATGTTCAAAAGTATTCCAAAAACTCTAATTTTTCCCCCATGGATACATATCATCACGATTTTGAAAACATTAATGCCGTCTTAATTTGATTATAAATCTTATTTTCTTACATCATTTATTTTAGTTACTAACACAATTTGGAGTGATGCACATAGAGCTCCACTAAAAAAAGTGCATCATAAACACAACATGAATTTGAGTAAGACCTTCATGTTTCAAGATTCACCAATGAAGGACACAAAACAAACTACAAATTTGAAACATAAACCGCAATCTTGTAGTTTGAGGTGTTTCATTTGATAGTAGAGCCTAGTATTAATTTAGCTCCAAAATCTTGACTTCAGACTAATACTTCCTTTGTCCCAAAATGATCTTCTAGTTGGTCTTAGTTTTTTGTTCCATAATGATCTTGTTGCACTTTGTGGAGATGCGAATTGGTCAAAATTGGTATTTGATTGCTATTTGGGACCAACAAAACAACTTCAAGTAGAAGTTCCTCCTCCATCTATGCAATCATCAATCAAATGACAAATGAAATGACTAAAGAGGTCAATCAACATTGTTCATTTTTAATTTTTGCATCTCTTTGAATATTGCCCAATTGAAGGAGATGAAGCTCTAGGAGGTGGAACAAAGGGCCACACATAGTCTTGGGCATACACTAAATGCCTACAAAATGACAACCATACACTCGACAATTAATTGACTAGAAGTGCTTCTTGAAAATGCCCTCCAAAATTTACTTTTCAATATTCCCAAACTACACTTTGAAAAGGGCTCCAAAACTCAAAGTTTCTAGAATGCTAGGAGTGCGCCAAATTCTACTTATAGTCCAAAATTGGTTTTTAAAATATTATTTTTAGCCTTAATCTGGAACATTTTGTCCAACAAGAAGATAATTTGGAGACAATCAAAGGTAGTATAAGTTTTAGTTTATCAAGTAAGAATTTAAATGTGGCATAGATTTTGGTTCATATATCCCATACAATAGGATAAAACAACCCATTGTGATTAGACAACCCATAGTGGACACCTAGAGAATGACCCCATTATGGATTTTCTTAGTATGTGAGATTTTAGCCACAATGCATGTCTTACATGATAGTAATAGAGTGATTAGTGACTTCATTAGAAACTTCCAACTTTTCAATGAGAATTCATTGTAAGAATTGACTTTTTAGGCCTTTCATGTTAGAAAATATTATGATTGCCTTAGGTGAATGAAATAAGCATTATGGATTTAGCTTTTGTTGGTTCGAGGGTAGTCTATACACTTATTTGGGCCATGATGTACTGAACACTTCAAAAATTCATAACAAATTCATACTTTGTCAAAAGAACATAATTTCAATTGCTCTCACTATTTCTTACACTTGTATTAATTTGGGAAAATAATTGAAAAATTTGAGCAACAACATGAGGTCAAACTCCTAATTTTGACCACAATATAAAGTTGATAACTCCATGTTCAAAGAAACAAAATAAAGTTGATAACTCAAAAGGAAGATTTCAAACAATGTTTGACATATTGGTGTAGTCATTGATGAATTCATCCACTATTGTGGGATGAAAAACAATATCCCACCATCCAAGAGCACCCTATGCAAGTGAAATGTACTAATCTAATAATTTTTAAAAATAGCTACCTATTTACTGCCATGCTAAAAAGTCATGGCAAAGAAAATACCATTATGTGTACATTACCTTATATAGCTTTACAAGCCAATCAATATTTGAAATAAAGGAGAAGAAAAATACACTATAAAAATACGTGAAGTGATAGGTAAGACAACAATATGTGTGCAGGAGCTACTACCGATGAGTTAACTGCTTATAAAAAAGTCACAGTGTTATAAGGTGGGTACACCCAAAACCGTCACTTTTTACTACTGAGCCTAGTTGCTATTATGAAACTGGTCAAATTTTCACATATTCATGTTGGCAAGTGAAAGGAGGTTCCAACGCACCAAAGAATGCCACATTTGGATATTGTATGCAAAAGTTATTAAGGGTCAAAGTTCGTTTCTGAAAGCGCTTCATCCAAATAGGTACATAACTGAAATTTGAAATGTATAAACCTTCTAGATGGCGCTTTAAGGTCAGGTGCCATACTACCTTAATCATATTAGTAAGAAGAAAAAAATTAATAGCATTTGAGCATAGTAAATTATCAATTTTTTATTAGATTTGAAAAAATATCATTAGATGGGTTTCCAGCATTGTGGAGGGCCGCGAGTTATCAGGCCTTGGGAACTGCTGTGAACTGCTGCGAATTGCCTGCGAATTGATGTGAATTGCCTGGTGATGTGGTCGAGCGACTGTCACATCGACAAATTTTAATTTTTTTTTATTTAAAAAAAAATGATTTTTTTTTCTGTTTTTTTTTCTCATTTCAAGAATGTAAATTTTTTTTTTTTTTTTTTTCAAAATTTTTCTATCGGGAACGACTCAGGAATGGTTGTTCCCCGAAACTGCCAGGGGATCGGGGTTGGGAACAGGCCTGAAACGGCCCTCCCCACCCCCCAGAAAACATCTAATGATATGTTGACAATCTATATGTCTATCAACTTGTACAATTTGTTTGTGATTTAAGCCTTCAATCAAACGTGCTCCAATTCATTTTCATTATTGCTATGTAAACTTTGTCCATTACTAGTGAATTTTTGGAAATAAAAGGCAACTTGATTTCTCACATTTCTTAATTGGAAAAGTTTTGAATTATCTATATTCAATTGAGGTATTAAATTTGGCTATGTACACAATTACTCTACTTGGACTTATGATGACAATCTGACAATTGTTAGTCATTTGGACATTGATTACTATTAACCTCTATTAAGGCCAAACATTAAAATTTTGAACAATTAATGAACACAAACATGTCTTGAGTACATGTAATCTTTGTTTTTTCATCCATTTAAATATTTGAACAATATTGTGGTGGTTCACTTATATATGTTTGGTATAGATTTTCATAGATAATTTTCTTTGCAAGTTTTCTATAGTTCAAGGGGTATAAGTATGTTTGACCTCAAAAACTAACTTTTTCAATTCAATAAATGAAGTCTTCAATAAATAAAAAGTACAAAAATATTAAATAATCATCATAATTGTACTTAATAATTTTGAACTTCAAATAATTTTTGTGTGAAAATTTTAAATATTCAATCCATAATCTATTTTAAAAGGAATTTTAATTTTCAAATAATATTGAAATGAGTATAGCAACTAGTAATCAAACCATATTGATATGACATATGGATCACATTTTAAAATTAAAAAAAATAAATTTATCATTAAATTACTATAATAAGTTTCATTTTATAATACATCTTGACAATTTTGAAAGTTTGAACTACCCTTGGCCCTAATGGGATTTATACTCGGTCCTTGTGCAAATCTAATTGTATGATCTTACACTAGACTAGTATCAAAATGCATGGAAGAAATTTCAAAAAAATTGACAATGTAGATTGCAAGATATTAGCATTTAAAGTGAATGAAACAAGTTTTTTGCACCTTGCTTGATTAGATTATAAGACTTTGAGTCTTTTCAACTTAAAGATTCTTCTCCAAGGATTTGGATATTAAATATTTTTATGTTGAAGAATTGGGTTGACAATCTAGGATAAAAACTTCAAAAAGAAGGACTTCATTTTCATTCTTTAAAAAATTATTATGTAGAAGTAGGTACAAGATTGAAGGAAAACCTAAACTGTTAATAGCTCCAAGATGGAATTGAAACACACTAATACCAATGGTGAGATTGTTCTAGCAAGCATACTAATATTTGTAGAATTGGATTTTTATGAATAATTTTGAAAATTGAGTTAAAAACTGAATCCAACACTTTATTTTTTTAAGAAGTTTCTATCATTGCCTGCAAAATAAGAAGCTCTAAAACTTTCATGTCATAAATCCAAATGAATCAAATCTTTCTATGGAGGCAAAAATGTATTTAAAAAATATTTATTTCAAGTTTTTGTAGTATTTTTTTACTACTTGGTGAATTAGAAAAGCGTATATTGTAGCATAACATTTTCTCCAAATCACCAATTGAAATAAATATATATTCCCATAAAGCTAATGTGTTAAAATCATGTCAAAGATTGAAGTCACATGAGCCTATTCAAAATCCCAAGTGTCTCTTTAGGAGAGGTTGGAACTTTAGAGATTAAATTCATTTTCATATTTAGCTAGTGCTTGGTGTGAATGTCCCACTAGCCTAACCAACCAATAAAGAATCAATAAATGCTAGAATATTAGAAGATATGTGGAGATACATCAAGACCTAGGTTTGCTCCTACCATGAGGTTGTTGTTAGAATATATAGATTATGGCAGTTATTGCCTCTTTTGAGTTCATTGTCATTGAGACATAATGCAGTGAAAAGAAGTTGTACCAACCCGGTTTGTATTAGTTGCCCCCCCTCTCCCAAATTTTTTAAAGTTCGTTGATTTTATTTTAAAAAATGCTTTACTATCCAGGATGCCGTCGATTTCTCAAATTTTTCTCAAGCTGTTGATATTTGAGATTTAACCCCTAAAGTCCCATTGTCCCCTCGGGGGACAATTTGGAATTCGGGCAGGTTCCTATGGGCTGAAATTTTACCCTAATTTTTTGAAACTTTTTTTGAAGATAGGAAATTTGATAAGCTTTGTGGGAATATAATTTTTATTTCAATCAGTGCCCGGAAGCAAAAGTTATACCACAAAAAGCCTGAAACTGAACTCGGTGGGCAGCACAAAAAATATTGCAAAAATTCAAAATAAATTTTTAAATTTTTTTTTCCTCAAAGATGATGTTTTTTCTACATCTAAAGCTTTGATTCATTCCACTTTGATTAATGATGTGAAAGTTATGAACAATCTTATTTTTCGGGCAATCTAAGCATCTTTTTGAGAAAAAACACTTGTAGGATTCATCTCAGAATGCAATTTTCAAATTTTTTCAAATTTTTATTTTTGAAAAGGTTAAGTTTGCTTGTTAGAACAATCTCACCGTTGGGATTATTGTATTTCAATCCCATCTAAGAGCTATTATCAATTTAGTTTTTCTTTCAATCTTGGACCTACTTCTACTTGACAATTTTTTGAAGTATGAAAATCAAGTTGTTATTTTTTGAAATTTTTTTCATAGACTCCCAACTCAATTCTTCAACACAATAAATTTTAAATTCAAACTCCATAGTGTAATTTTTTTCCACAAATAGAGATCAAAGTCATCTAAAATTGCAGTCCAGTGTTCAAAAAACTTGTTTTTTCAACTTTGAATGCTCATATCTCTCAATCTGTACGGTCAAACTTCATGAAATTTTTACCACATGATCTAAAACAAGTAAAGTTTAAGATCCTACGGTTTAGTTCCAAAAAATGTTTTTTTATTTTTTTTATTTTGACAAACGCAGTAGAAATGGCAGTTTTGAGTGGTTTTTGACTGTAAAATGACCTTGGGACTTTAGGGGTTAATCTGAGCCATCCATCTAAATACGGATACGGATAAGGATACGGAATATGATTATGGATATAGTATCAAAATACGGATACAATACCAAAATATAGATACAAATACTTGATTTTGGAATATGGTCAACATGGAGGTGGATACAATACGGGTATAGTATGGGGCGGATACAATATGGGTGGGATTTTCATTGTCCCATATTGTTTGTCAAGTTAACCTTGTTCAAAAAATTACAAGTACGGGGACGGAAGGATGAAGTATTAAAAAAATAATTTAAATTAATATATACTTTTAAAACCCAGGATTCGGGGGAGTTCAATTTTTTTTAATTAATCATTTAAAGTTTTGAGTGCATTGTAACAGAAGTGTCACAATGCACTCATAAGTGGCTATACAAGCTAGCCCCCCATTGAGACACAATGTCACAATGAGCTCAAAAGAAATTAGATTTATGTATTTTTTCATTACTCCTCTCCTAGTGAGTTAAAAAAAAAATTTAATTCAATTTATTAGAAAATATTTTTTCAAGTACCCCCCATCCCACCCTTTTGTAATTTTTAGGTGGGGTGGGTTGGCATTTGATATGGAATATATCTCGTATCAATCTCCTATATCTGTCTTTTATACCATATATGTATCTACATCCCGTATCCCATATTCTATATTCAAGATCAATGGCATTGGAGGGGGGTGGGGATTTTTTTTTAATCAATGGTTGCCACTTTTTGGAGGAGGGGGGGAAGAAATGGCATGATTGCATCTTTTCGGCTCATTGTCATTATCATTGGAATATTGCATAAGTATTCCAATGGTTTTAAACAATTATAACAAGTCAATTAGAAAAAATGAAATGTGTTTTTATAGATACATAAAGAATATCCTTGTCAATTTAAATATATATATTAGTGATATATCTCTACTTTAAAATTGTAAATTCCATGGTCCTTCAAAAATGATTTAAATATATAATTAAAATAAAACCCTTCAAAAATCACCTTAATTAAATCACCTTGAATCAAACAAATAAAAAATGTGAACTTAAAAGAAAAAACTCTTGTGAAAATAAAAAATATTCAACCTGGAAACAATATTTGAATTCTTTTTTAAGGGTTGCTTCAAATTTTATTGAAATATATTTTTTGGTGCAAAAACTAGTATAACCATGTATATGTAATATGTGGATCATATTCTACAACTTTAGTTTAAATTCATAATTAAATTTTTATTCTAATTTTTATTTTATGATAAATCTTCATAGTTTGAAAATGTGGAATACTCCGTGGTCCTTAAGAAATTAAGTCATCACATAATTTCATAAACTTAGCATGCAAATATAAATATCTTTGGGAGGAGAAAATGAACTACTTTAACCCCAAAAGCTCTTTTGAATCCAAAATGGTTTTGGATTGTTTTGATCACCTTTTGAAAAGTAGAAAAAAAAATCGTTTTCTTGCATGCATAGATTTCACTCATGTAGTGCCTTAAAAAGCCCTAAGTTCTTTTAGTACAATCAAGAATGAGATCCTATAGTTCAAAGTTGTTTAAAATGTATAAATACTTATTTACATCTCTTTTTACCCAAGATGTTGTTCCTATACAATTTCGAGAGTATTTTCTTATTTTCAAGCCAAAAAACTGAAGGGGTTAAACCTTTAACCCCTAAAGGACCAGGGCCATTCTTCTATCAAAAACTACTCAAAACTGCCATTTTTGCTGCATTCATCCAAAAAAACAAAAAAAATACTTTTTTTATAATCCAACCATAGGATCTTGTACTTTACTAGTCTAATATCATGTGGTAAAAGTTTCATGGAGTTTGACCGTATAGATTGGAAGATATTAGCATTCAAAGTTGAAAAAAGAAAGTTTTTTTGAACACTAGCCTGCAATTCCAGATGACTTTGAATGCCATTTGGGAAAAAAATTTACACCATGGACCTTGAATTTAAAATTTTTTATGTTGAAGAATTGAGTTGGAAGTCTAGAGAATTTTTTTTTAAAAACACACAATTGATTTTCATTCTTTAAAAAATTATTCAGTAGAAGTAGGTCCAAGATTGAAAGAAAAACTAAATCGTTAATAGCTCTAAAATGGGATTGAAACACAATAATCTCAACAGTGAGATTGTTCTAAATAGAGAACTTAACCTTGTCAAACAATTTTTGTTCAAAAATTGTGAAAATTGCATTCAGATTTGAATCCTATAAGTTATTTTTTCAAGAAGATGCTCAAATTGCCCGAAAAACAAGATTGTTCATAACTTCACATTACTAATCCAAATGAAATGAATCAAAGCTTCACATGTAGACAAAAATATGATCTTTAAGAAGAAAAAAATTAAAAAATTAATTTCAAATTTTTGTAGATTTATTTTTCTGCCCGGTGACGTTTAAATTATGTTCAAGATGCCATAACTTTTGCTCCCGGGCACCAATTGAAATAAAATTTGTATTCCCATGAAGCTCATAAGTTTTCCTATCTTATGAGAAAGTTTCAAAAAAATTAATTGAAAATTGAGATCATAGGAACTTGCCCGAAATCCATTTTGTCCCCCGAGGGGACAATGGTCCTTTAGGGGTTAAGAGACCAACTCCCATGGTCACGAGGTTACCCTCTAAAGGACCCAAGCTTTTTTTCTGCCAAAAAACAATCAAAACTGCCATTTCTACAGCAAAGAATAAAAAATTTGAAAATTGTTTTTTTTAACACATGAAACCATTGGATCTTACGCCTAACTAGTATAAAAATGTGTGGGAAAAATTTCAGAATTTTTGACTACACAAATTGCAAGATATTTGCATTTAAACTGAAAAAAACAAGTTTTTCAACACATTGTGGGACTAGATTATTTGACTTTGAACCTTCTTAATTATATTTTTTTGCACTACAGAGTTTTGAGCTCTAAATCTTTATAGTGGAGAATTGAGTTGTAGGTCTAGAAAAAAAATTAAAAGAATCTTAGTTTTCATTCTTTAAAAAATTGTTAAGTAGAAGTAGATACGAGATAGAAGGAAAATCTAATTATTAATGTCTCTAAGATGGAATTAAAATGCACTAATCCCAATGGTGAGATTCTTCTAGAAAGCAAACTAACCCATGTGGAACTTTAAAAAAAAAATTGTAAACAAATATTTAGATAAAAATCCTACAAATTTTTTTTTCAAAAAGATGCTCTAATTGCCCAAAAAACAAGATTGTCCATAATTTTCTCATAAAAAATACGAATGGAATGAATAAAAGCTCAGCATGCAGAAAAAAAATATAATCTATGAGAAGAAAATTTATTTATTTATTGAAAAAAATTTGAATTTTTTATGTTGCCCCCTCTTCCCCTCTCCCTTGTTTTGACCTTATTTGAGCATAACATTTGCTATTGGGCACTAATTGAAAAAAAATAATATTCCCATGAAGATAATCAATTTTTCTATCTTCAAAATAATCCCAAAAAAACAAGACAGAAATTGAGACTGTAGGTACCTATCCAAAATCCGACTTGCCCTTCAAGGAAACAAATGGTCTTTTAGGGATAAAACATCATTTTTGAGCTCTAATAGGTCAATTTTGAGTTTCAATCCTATGTTTTAATTACATGAGTCAATTTTTTTTTTTTTAAATTTCCTTAGATTTGTAATGATTTATTATTCTTAGAATTTTTTTAATACAAAATAAAAATAAAATGGTGAATACAAAATAATATTCAAAGTTTCAGCAATTCAGAGTAGAAGCCATGAAAAATATTGTAAGAAATCCTAAAGTAATTAATTTAATTTTAACACCCTAAAAGACCTTTGGCAATAATCTTCAAGTCTAATAACCATTGTGAAGCTAATTTAGACTTTATATTAATTATTGATGAAATTCTCAAATTCCGTGATTTTTGCGGAAAAATCAGATTCTTGATATTTCCTAAATCATAATGTTAAAATAAAACTACATCAATTATAATAAATCTAATTGTAATATAGAATTTTGAATTTAAATGAGGATTAAAATGAAAAGTTTTGCAATTTAAAACTAAAAGTTATTTCTCCAAAGAAGAAAATACAAATGAAAAACACAAATTACTATAGAAACTTTCATTCCACCTAATTGAGCTTATGATTGCAATAACTAATTGAACATTTGGATTTTATCAAAGATGCATGTTACAAAAATTACATTCAAGTTTGACAAAGGTGAATACAAATTTGGATTTGGAAATCTTTAGGAAGTATGGTTTGATCCCACACCATTTCATTGCATGTTTTGTTTCTCATACATTTCCTATATACTAAATGCACTAACTCTTTGTAGTGGTTCTAATAAATTTCTTTGCCTATACTGTTATTTTTTATGACTTCTAGAACACAAGGCAAAACCTTTGTCTTTGCTTCATACAAAGTGAAAAAGAAAACCAAGATTTTCCTTATAAGTCAAGCTTGGATATTCTTGGTATATAATTCTTTCAAATTTACATGTTTAATCTCATTCCTTTCTATATCCTATTGATTGCAAGTGCTACCAAGACATTCTTGGTGCAACATAATAATTCAAAGCTATAGAAAAACTTCTTCTTCTACTTCATAGTAACAAACTTGAGGCTCATCGGTGCTAAAGTGAACACGCTTCAAATTGGTCTTTCGACTCTTCTTATGCTTTGCCATAGCAGACTTCAAAGGAGTTGAATTGCAAGCCAATGGGGAGGCTTTATTAAATGTTGAAACAATGTTTGAGCCCTTGTCTTTGTCTTCTTCAATTAGTCTTGATTCTTCATATGAGGTATCATTTTCTCCTAGTTCATTAGCATCTTTCAAAGAAAGATGTGAAAAATCAATCGAAAGTTTTGAAAAATCAACATTCATGTAGGATTTGAATGCCTTCTTTCGAGTGTGTTCCATTGACAAGGTTAAAGTAGCCATGACAAGTTGTATGAGCAAGGTATACTTGAGAAATAATATTTGTAGTGTTATATTTTCAATCAAATGTGTAGGAATTGTAGAGGTAAAGTTTGCTCAAACTCTAAACTTTTGTTCTCATTTGATTTGACATGGCCTATTGCCATCACTTCTTATTTATAGGTTTGAAGAAAGCAATTTTTAAAAGTGAAAGTCAAAAAATGTAAAATGTTGGAAAATGTAAAAGGTTGGAAAATGTAAAAGGTTGGAAAATGTAAAAGGTTGAAAATGTAAAAGCTAAAAATGTAAAATACAAATTGTGGAATAGGTGACAAATGTAAAAGGCCTTTTGGGGCCTCTAGCTTCTATTGGTTGTATAGATTTTACATGGTTCAATATCTACAAGTTTGATAAATAGTTGTATCATTGTAAGAAAAGATCCACTTTTTGTCCAAACTTGTTTGAAATTTGATCATAACGTGATAGAAATGTAGATGCAATTTAGCATATAATTTTAAGATTGATTGAAATAACAAATTCACACATGCCCCAAATTGAATTTGGTTCGAATTCATTTATATTTGGGATCCCATTACACCAATAATGAAAATTGAATGTTACCACAGTCAGTCACATGATGAAATTTTTTACGAAGAGCATAGATATCAATACTATTCAAAGAGAGAGGATAGGAATCCCTGAAAATGCTGTATAGTTGGTAAAAATATTCATGGCAAGTAAATTTTTTTTGGACATTTTAACCCTCATAATGAAATTTAGTGGATTGAAGAGTGCATCATTTCATTGCTACAGATACGGTATGGGCCTGCTGGAAAAATGGAGCTGAAAAATGTCCACAAGCTATTGATGCCATGATCTGGCGAAGTTACAGTTTCTGGAGGCCGGTGTCCTGGTGCTACAGTTCTGCGTCCTGGGCCAGGGTGAACTGACCCCCTTATTGCCCCCGGGCAGGGGATATTGTGACTTTTGATGTGACTTTTCTAATTTCTACACCTAAACTGTAGTTAATTAGGGGCCATTGATTGCAAATCTAAATTCAAAATTTGAAAATTTTATCATCTCATTGCAAATAAAAAATTCCAGAGTGTTTTCCCCAGGGGTAAAACGGGGCAATGAGGGGGTCAATTCACCCTAGCCCTTCTACTTGTGCCAGGAATTTCAACACTGAATTTCTCTGTTTTTTCCCTTCTGAACAGTACCTTCCACAAGCCTTCACAATTCTGGAGGGATGGGGTTTGAGAGGTTCCAAATTAACCTCGGGTTCCAGAGGCATAATTCGAGTAGAATTGTGAAAAACTGCCACTTTTTAGGGCAATGAGAAAAAAATGGGAAAAAAAGGTAAAAATAAATAAAATCAATTATATAAATTCTTGCTAGACTACTACGGTAATATGTGGAAAAAATTTCAAAAACTTTGACCATATGGATTGAAAGATTATAATGTTTGAAGCTAGAAGAAAAAGTTTTTTTTTGACCTTCTCCAAGAGGGCCAGTAGCCTTTAACTCTTCCTAGAGTGAGATTTTTACACTACACGCGGTTATTTTTTTGACATTTTGCATCTTGAATCATGTAAGTTACATACCTAACAAATTTCAAAAGGAAAGAAGGAGTTTTGCAAAAGTAGCTCAAAGGTACCCCAACTGTCAGAGAAGTTCAAGGCAACATAACTTTTGATTTGGGCACCTAATCAGAAAAAAAATGAAATTCCCACTAAGGGGCTATATGTTCACACCTTGTATCAAAATTTTGTGAACATCTGACCAAAATTGACTTCATAGGTACCTACCTAGATTTTCAATTATTTGTTTAACGGACAATTGTCCATTATGGGTTAGAAGAGAGAGAGTGCAAATTTTTTGCAAATCTTGATTTTCTTATCCAAAATGAAGGTTGTCATAAGAAAGTAGATTTTATAATTTAATATTAAAAAATTATGTATAAAGAAAAAAATATGAATGAAAAATTTACAATATAGTTGTGTAATTAGATTTTAGCTCTCAAAGCTTGCAAGTTACAATAATTCTTTGAACTTTCGGATGTTCTAATTTTCTTTTCAATATAAAGTAGAATTTTTCTTACCACACTTCATTTTCTGAGTTTGAAGCAAATTCCAAAAATAGATATTTTGAAATTTATTATTCTTCCACCTTTAAAAATATAGGGCATCCTCCTAAAACGAATCCTAGAAAAAATCAATGATATGGATATACATTAGATATATGATATGGATATGATGTATGGTGGATATAGATACAAATACACATATGAGGATACCAACATGGTACTTTGTATATATTGATACATATATGGAAACGAGAATACACTAGTTGAGACACCAATATACAATAGATATGGATATGGAAATATGACATATGGTAGTTTATTTATCCTATATTGTTTCTTATTCTAGATGCCTTTAACAAAAAATATATGGTCTTGGATGTCAAAACCTCTTTTTTTCTAAAGGATTTGGGGATTCTATCTACTCACTATTTGCCAAGATTGAGCCACTATGCAGTGTCTTTTGAGTACATTGTGATAGAAGGGTGTTTTGCCAATTAATTAATTAATTAATTGCAGATTGTTATTGTGAAATATAAATTGTACCTCCTATATTCATATTTTTTGAAAGCTCTCATGGTGGCAATCAATATGGGATATTGCTACCATACCATATTCAATATTGTATACTATATCATATTCAATATTGGCGCCATCAACGACGATACATTTTTCCACACATTTTGCAAATTGAAGGGGGTTAATTGGAGACGACATTGGAGGGGGGGGGACAATTTAAAAAAAAATTAGATCAACCGTTCTATTTTTTGAGTTTTTTCCATGGAAGGTGTGTGTTAATTGCAAAAATAGGACCTATTTACATCTTTTTGTCACATTGTACGATCAAATTTGATTAAAGTGCTTCCAATTTTTAACTAAGGCATATTCAATTTCTAGGAATTTAAGCCAATACAATCATGTGATGCTTTAAAGATAGTTTGTAATTACGATTTGAGGATAATTTTAGGTATTAGCCTCCAAATTCCTAAACAACTATATTTCAAATGCAACAAAAACTAAAAAATTAATCTTAATGGTGAGAAACGAGTGTCATATGCATTGCTTCACAATTTAAATTTACTTTCACCTTCAATTGAGCAATTAAGAAGATTATATTTTAATCATTAGATATAAAAACAAACATTCTTGAAAGTCGAAGGTTCTTTCATGAAGTCACCTTTAACCTTTTAATTTTGTTAGATGTGTTATAAACTAAGGATAATTTGAGTTATTTGTATTTGACAAGCAAACAAAATTTGTAGTTTTTAAGTCCAAGATTATATATACATTGTTCAATTCAAGATTTTTTTTAATAAATGAAAATATTTCAATTTAAAAAAAATTAGCTTTCAAATACAATTGTAAATACAATTGTAAATAAGTTATTTTAACTCCTAAAGGTCAGAGACTATGTTTTCACCAAAAACGCTCCAAAACTGCCCTTGCATTTACAAGCACCAAATTTTAGATGAAAAGCATTTTTGGATACATGTAACTATAGGATCTTGGAGTAAAATAGTGGAAAATTTCAGAATTTTCCATTATGTAGATTGCAAGATATTAACGTTTGACGTGATAAAAATCTTTTTTTTGGCCTTCAGGCAACTACAGTTTACAAGGTCACATTTATATGTCCAAAATGATGGTTACTCTTTGGATTCATTCCTCAAGTCAAGAGTTGGCTTCATGCTTGAAATTTTTTAGATCATTTGGAATTGCACAACATATAGGAAAAAGATAATAAGTAGAAAGAAGTACAAAGTGATTCAAAACACTAAATTGTTAAGAATTTAATTATAAAATTGAAAAATTCCAATCCCGACATTGGTAATGTAGTAATAAACAATCTACATCATACAATTTTTATTTTTTTCAAAAAATCTAAAAACTTGAGTTAAATAAAGGACTCCAAAGTTTATTTTCGAGTAGAGAATCTATAACTACCCACAAAGTAGAACACCTCATAATTTTCATCTCATAAATCAAAATGGAATGATTCAAAGCTTTCCACGTATATATAAATCTAGAAAACCAATTTCAAATTTAATTTTTTTCAAAAAATCTAAAAACTTGAGTTAAATAAAGGACTCCAAAGTTTATTTTCGAGTAGAGAATCTATAACTACCCACAAACTAGAACACCTCATAATTTTCATCTCATAAATCAAAATGGAATGATTCAAAGCTTTCCACGTATATATAAATCTAGAAAACCAATTTTTAATTTAATTTTTTTTTAAAAGTGATTTTTAAAGAAGTTTTTTGGGCCGCCCATGTTGCTCGTCAAACACTGAAAATTACATATCATGCAATAACTTTTGAACCATGTAGTCAAAAGTTATAAAAATTGTTGTGCCTTAAAGCTAATCCTCATGCACACATTGTGTGAAATTTTCAAAGAGAAAAATAAAAATTCCGTATGTAGTGAACTACCCAAAATCACTATGTTGCCAAAAAATGGTGTTTGGTCCTTTAAGGGTTAACATGAATTTTTCGAGTGATTAACTAAAATCATGAAACATTAGAGATAACTCAAAGATGCAATTAAATCCTTATTTTGAGCCTCAAAGTTATTGATTTTTTTGTTACAAAATAAAAGTTTGGATATTTTTATTATTAAAAATGATATATATAGGAGTTCAATTTGAACATACTATAAATCTTATACTTTTAACCTATCACTCCAAAATTCACAAAACATAATTTTAATATCTTTAATTTATATCAATAAATTTAATTAAAAAAATAAATAATAAAAATTTCCAAAAAGAATTTGAAAGTCTAGTTGTATGCATGTACAACCCTATTTCCTAACCACAATCCTTCTTTATAAGTCAAATGGAAAAAGTTGTTTTGAGTCAAGTTTAAATGCATCTTTAGTCTATCAAAATACCTAAGCCTTTAGGAATTAACCATGGAAGGACAACAAAACCTACAACGACGCAATCAAATTTTAAAACCCTTCACATTATACATTCCTTTTTTCCATTGGATAAAACATCTTTTGTGATCTATGCGATAGGTATCTTTTAAAATTTAAACAATAGAATCACAAATAGGAAATTTTCACCATCATTCATTGCAAGCACACATAAGAAAACTTTCAAAAAATAAAAAATAAATCAAAATGAACAATTCCTCATATTGAAATGATAATTTGAAAACATTCATACAATGTTTTTTTTTTTATAAATTTGACTCCAATGGCTTTACATGGTTAAAGACGTTAAGATAGAAACTTTGATTGAATGGTGCACAAACAAGATTTTTTTGTTCATAAGGCTTGCCCTTCCTTTGAATGGCAACTTTCTTATCCCTCCACAATCTCTCTAGCTTTTATATAACATTATCAACTAATAGTTTTCTACATTAAAATGACCATTTCAAACATTTGACATTTTTCTCATGTAGTGATAAATATATAAAACTTATATCTTGATAGCTCAAACATAAAATGATTTTTTTTATTGATTTTATAAAGTAATTTATTTGTAAAAATCATAATAACTACAAAAGTGTTTAGGGATGACATGTTCACACCGGAGAGAGTTTTGTGTGCCCAGCACTGAGGTCACTTGTCACAAAACTGGACCCTACAAGACTGCCTAAAATGAACACCATCTGAACATGAGAGCTTAGGGTCCATTTTGGGTTAATCTATATAATAAAAACTCATGGTTTATTCAATCGTCTAAAAAAACACATGCCCAAAGAATTTGGAATCTTTTTTTCAATTGCCAACCAAACTCAACCAAAACTCTTTCCACCCCCTCACGGTGCAAAAGTGGGGAAGATGGACGCCTATTCAAGTTCGACAAGATGGCCTTGGATCAATAATAATCATAACATCGACCTCGAATCCATTGTGCAAAAAGAGCCTGTTGGGGATAGCCTTGGGATCATATTTACATGTACACCTCCACAATAGCTGTGATGAGAGAACTGCGCAACAGAAAGATTACAATGTGAAAATCAGTTTAAAAAAGATTGACCATTTTCCAAGTGTAAGATTTGAATACCTGGTTGGTACAGCAGATAGTAACATTAGAAACAATAACACATTATTTCCACAAGCTGCAGGTGAGGATGTTCAAAAGAGAATAAGGGGTGCAGCTACTAGAAGAACTTTTGTAGATTTGGTCCCTGAGATCCATTCTGTTTTCAAGTAATAGATCACCCACAAGTTGAAAAGTCATACCCATATCAAGATTCCGAGTCTGCCAGTCAAGTATTTTGGTCTCAAAAAATATCTGTTACCATGAAAAACCGAAGTTCTCCCAAAGGTTTTGCAATATTGAATACAAGGAACCTGTCGTGCAGACCCAGTATTCTATATGGAAGGCAACACAGTCCTGTCTAAAGCAGAGTGGACTAGAGTGTATCTGAAAAAAACAAATGTCTATGAGATCAACCCCAAGGGCATCCCTTCTTTGCAAATACTTAGGAGACCTTAACTGGACGGCTTGCATTCCAACCTTATAACAAACTCTATTTGCATGGCTCCATAGGTTTTGTTGATTTATGAGGGTCTTTAAAAGAGCACCATAAAGCCGAGATCAGGGTCTTCGAAGAATCAGGCCTGGAGGAAGAAACCGTATAGAATGCAGGTTTCCTCCTCCGGGTCCTCTATAGTACAAACTAGCCAAGCAAGCTTTGCTCAAACGAAGTTCTGAATGAAAGGGGAAAAAAACAGGAAGAGATTGCTTCCAACTAACCTGGAGTGTACCCTTCCTACTGAAGGTGTCATTTGTGATCTCAATCGCGAGTCTTTCTCCATACCATGCATTTCGAAAGTGTGACGTATGTATCGGCAAGCTTTTGAATGGCCATGCAGGCCACCTGGACTATCTGCCAACAAACGTGTGATGTAAATCATGCATGGGAGCAATAAACCGCCATGCTGGTGGCTACTCGATAGTTAAATAGGTTAGCATCCTCACACAAGCAACAAATTGATCGAAATCAGCACTCTATGTTCATACGGATTTCAAGACTCGGTTTTCCAAGGAATGGTCTTCTACTTGACATGGATCACAGATAGATTACAAACAGGAAAGAGTAAAAGAAAAAGACTAACGTGCTTTTCATGCAGCAATGCATACACATGGACTAGTAAAAGGGTAACCGTCATACCAGCACAACTCTAGAAGATGGAGAGTCGTACCGAGGCCACACAGCCAAGTGAGACGGGCTAGCAGATACTGAAGAGGTAAAAGTATTTTGAAAACTAGGTGAACACAAACTGGGCACAAGGTTACATATCTTCATTGCCTCAGCATAAACCTTACATTGTTTAAGAAACTCAATTTGGTAAAAGCCAGTTCATGGTACACCAAGAGCTGCCAGTTGGAATGAAATACCGATTTGGTTGTAGAAATCAAACATAACTATTCTTGAACTAAACAAGCCAAAGTTGTCAATAGTTCATGATGTCTCACCTATTGAACGCCAGTTGTGGCTAGACCTTCAGATGTTCGAAGTTGAATGCAGCCGATAAATTCCAATCTTCCAAAGTAAATTTCCTGATGCCACTGAGTTTCCTACGAACAGAATCAGCAAGAATAGTATGCTCAGCATGGTTAGATGTCGTCTACTTGGAAGATGGGAAGAAATCACTGATACTTGGGTGCTTCGTGGGACGCTGTTGAGGTCGGTTTAGTTTCAAAGAGTTTCGAAGCTCCATCTGAATCTCAGCTGGCAGTAGGGCCAAAACCTCTTCATCAATCTCCTCTTGCTTGTACTCCCACCTTCTCTTCAAACCGCTCGGTGCCTGCGTGGCGACGTTACGCTGCCAGAGGTCCTTCAATTTGGATGCTGAGCCTGGTTTGGCAGGACTGGTGCCAGTACTGAGAGGCACTTCAATTTCAGTTGAAATTGGCAACCTCAGTTGCCTAACACGTGGGGCCTTCTCTCTACCCACTTCAGGAGGATCGAGCCTTACATCTTCAAGAGGGTCAAGAGGTGGAACAGAAATAGAATGCTCTACTGGTGAGCATTGTATCAACGTTGACTCAAAATTCTCAGAAGGACTTGCACTTCTAATGCTCCCGTCCTGGATAGAGTTCCGTTCATCACTTTCGAATAACTGAAAATGGCTCTTCGGTTGCACAGGCCTGCCAATGCTACCAAAAACTGGAGTACACTGTGCATCTACATCATCATCAGCTGGCAAAAAATTTCGACAACTGGTTGGCTCCTCCAAACTGCAAGGTTTCAAAGATCCACTTCCCTCATCATTGACGATGTCATCCGAGAGGAGATCTGCCATTTCTTCGAGGTAATTAGCGGAAGGTGTTTTCGAGCTAGATCCAGTTTCAGACTCTTCAGTTGTTTGATATTGGTGTTGGTCAGGTTCTAGTTCTGACTCTGATGTTGTGCGAGGGCTGGAAGGCCAATTTGCCTCTGGAATATTTGACCGGGACGGTGCTGTGAAGAAGCTACTGATAGGGTTCACTCCCTGTCAAGTCAAAACCAACAGAGTCGGATAACAAGCAATGCATACAGTTTTCAATTAAAAAATTAACATCCTTGTTATGATCCCAAACATGCATTCCTAAAATCAATCGACAATGAAAACACTTCTGTTAAAAGTTTCGAATTTCACCCTCATTTTGCCTCGCAATCTTTGTATCTAATGTTGTGGAACTCCAGCTCAGATTTGATCAAAGATTTGAATATATAGAGGTGCAATTAGTCTACTACACTACAAAATACAGTATTGAATCATCAATTATTTTCATTTAATGAGGTGCAAGTGGAGACACAAAACAAAAGTGAGGGTGAACTCATTTTCATCTTCCGACCTTGATATCTCTTTTTGTGTACCCCTCCAATGCTCGATTTGATTTAGTAGGGGCACAATTAGTATAGAGTGTATTCCATTGAATCACTTATACTCATTTATAGGAGATCAAACGTGAAACGAGGGGAAAAGTAAGGGCGAGACCGATCAATTAACTCTATTAAGCATGAGAATTAAGAGCTCTGCAAGAGCCAGAGCATATAGGTGATTCGTTGTGCCTCAAATGCATGATCTTGGAAAACAAGCACTTCAACTTATTATATAAGTAGCGCAATGATATAATACGTTAGAATTTAACTCAAAAATTGCAAGCGGCGACGAAGCGCTGTGTACAAAACTCACCGTCGGTATAGTTGATATATCCCCTGCTCCGATAGAAAGAAGAGTGACTGCCCAATTGTAGCTCTTGCTACCACTTCCCTTGGCAGGGGAAAGGCTTTGATTCGAAGGACAGAAGTCTCGGAGACCACGTTCAAAAAGCATGCGAGTATCTACCAGAATTTTTTCTTTCCCGTAGCGCAGAGGGCATGATTTTGATGGAAATTTCTTCGCAGGGTGGTTCCTTCCACGCTGCAGTAGGCAAGATACTATAATCAATTCTGGAGTATAGGACTCAAGGAATGGAAAACAACAAGTGGACAAACTACTCTAGAGCTGATCACTACGAATTTGTGGGAGAAAAGTTCAGCTTCGCTAACCAGATGAACTGTTGCATGGAACACGAGAAGTTTTGCTGTCCGGTTGTGTAACTCCAAGTCCAGATCAAGCTGCTCTTGAAGTCGGTCACCCAGCTCTCCAAGCCAATGCATGACCTGCAATCCAATATATCGTAGAAACAAAAACCTGACGAAAGTAAGCACACAACTTCAGCAGCCACGGGCCACGGCGACTTTAGCTGCGACATTCAGAACCTTACAGGGCCCTCCGTTTTATGTGTGGCCTCATATCTCAAGTTCGTCCAGAACGACCAAACTCTAGTCACTAGTAGAAAACGAACACTCTAGCGTTATTCCAGAAAACCTAGTCAGGTCAGGATCTACATTAGGAAATGTTTAAATAGCGTTACAATCGGCATGGTTTAACACGGTTAAGTTTTCTAGAATACTCTGGGTTTTTTACTAGTGAATTCTGTGCTGTCTAGACAATATTGCAGCATGCACAAGGTCTGAACAAGGCTACTGGCTATGATACAAGCTGCACTTACAGAGAGAGACGTTATTGGATAAAAGATTTATTTCTAGATAGTTGAAAAGGCAGGATCAATGAAACTCACCGAAGTCATGCTAGTGAGTGCTTTTGGACCTGGAAATGCTCTACTACAACTATGACTTTTCGTAAGAACACGACCTTGGACCTCGTCTCCATTTTTACCCCGTGCCATGTTCCATAACCAAGTCCTGTAAAGTGCAACAGAATTTTTGATAAATCACTCAAAGTCTTCCAAACGCTGCAATGGAACACCCAAGAGATACTAACCCCTAAGTGCCTAAATCGCCAAAATATCTGTACGTGTTGAACGGAATATTTTGTGAAGCTTTTAGGAGTGTGGTCAATTACATCATTGGAAAAAAGAAAGTACAACCTGCAACATTGGTGGTAAGAATAAGTAAATGAAGCTTACACACCCAGCATTAACACCGTATAACTCTTGCAGTTTGAGCTGCGAGAACGGCAGCAGGTCACCCGGGGTTTTGACACCGAGATCCTCCTGCAAGGCTTTTCCAAGCTTGCCCCCTAGCCGCTGACTACAGCGATAAGAATCCCACAGATAGCCACCTGTCAGGCGTATGCTAACCCCTATCATTCTTAAAGCTCTGCGTTTCTGTGTTCGGTTCATTCCCTAAGTGACCCAATGACCCAATGGCTACTTTCATATTGAAATAAATCATTTGGGAAGCTCCAATTAAGGTAACAAAATTATCAATAGATGGAAGAATTCATGTCCTACATTATGGAATGTTAAAATATGCCTAGAAAGTTACTATAATCGACTATTGACTTCCAAACTGGACTTTCAATTGCAGCAAGGGCACTTTGGGGTTCAGATATCTCTGGGGTTAATCTGCAGTTTGAACCCGCCAACAAGCTAAGAAGGCCAGAGTCGGAACCTGTCATCAGGGAATTCTGTTTGGACAATATTCCTTGATCCAAAACACACATTTTCAGTACATGAGCACGAGAAGTTCATTCTTATGGAGACAGAGTTACTCACATCTTTTTCAGTGGTAGTGATGCCAGTAGTGTAGGAACATGAGATGCGGGTATTACAGTTTGCTGAGCGGGCTTGTGCATGCTGCTTGTGAGCTTGGCCAACATCTGTCATCCCCATACAAGAAGTAAAGCCACCGCTTAAGATCGCATCATCATTCCAGCCCACCTATGGAAATAGCATTTGTGATTCTAACATTGTTTCACATTTTGAATCATGGAACGGATAACACTAATCAAGTTTGATTCAGAGCTTGATTGCCTTGAGAACCAATTGTTTGTATGACATTCAACATACCCTGTACTGATACATTATCACCGAATTGTTGAAAGTGCAAGTCATGTGTACTCTTTTTGCTTGATTATCCCTTTCACCTATACAATCTTCAATATTACACCTATAGGGGAATTAAACTTAAAGAGCAGACGCCCATCCACCCCCTCTCCAATGTCTTTGATGATAATTTATGTGAAAAAATTGGTTGATAAGAATTTTCTCTTAATGTGAGCTTTAATTAGAAAAGTGCACTTTAATGAATTCAGTTGTAACAAATTAAAAAAGTACAGTAGCGTCCACAGGGTTAGCAGCATACCTTGTTGTGAGCAATACCCGCTGAGCATGTGAACTGCGTCTCTGCTAAAACTGCTGCTCGAAGCTCCGCAACAATAACAGCCCCACATGCGAGCAGCGCATCGCACCGAGGAGCGTCCTTTTGACAAAGCCAGTCACCTGCTGTCATTGCATTTGCATCATCCTATACCACATTGCCTACCAGTAATCAGAACACTTGTCGGGAATCGGAATCCACTCTCAGAACCGGAATCACGTATATTGATTCTTACTGTGCCTATAAGAATTCGACGCTTAGGAATCGATAAAATACTAAACGTAATAAACCAAATATCGTTCCACAGAAGCCTAGAATTGAACAATATTTGGGGACCTAATTGCTAACTCTTGCTTTCAAACTCTACATTTTTTTGCCTCAAGAGAGGGTGCGTCCTCCCCCTTGCTAAAGAATGCTACGCACTAGATGTAGAAACAATGAAGTAGTTACTGTACCTCTTCAAGGCCTAGGATGTGCGATTTGCGAGCTTCCTCTGAAAGAGACTCAACCGTGAAGGGAAAGTCCTTGAGTAATCTGGCAGCGGCGGCTTCCGTGATGTCCAAATACACCTCATCAATCGATGCCCTCTCGCAAACCCCTCCACGTGACAGAACCGTCACCACCTGTTTGCTATAAACCCAGAATCAGTACCACCCGTGTTTTTGTTCTACGAGTTTCCTCTTGGACAGTAGCAAGCAACATGAAAAAGGGAAACTTGCAAAAAGAATTTGAGATTTAAAATAAAATGACATGAAATGAAATGAAATGAAATAAATAATATTCGGGTATTTTTAATGCAAAATCTGACGCCCCCAAATCCAAATCTCTCTCCTTTTAGTAGTAAAAGTCTAGAAAGATCCAATTTGGGTGCCAATCTACCACCAGAAGCTGATCGATTTCCAATACTCAGAGATGGAGTGCAAGAGATCCTTGAACCATAGTATTTGTTACTTGTTTGGAGTGTGATTCTTGGGAGATGTAGAAAGCTGCAGAGAGGACTTTGGATATAAGTGTCAAATCTGTCGAGATAAATTTTTATATCACCATGTATGAATTTCTGATACAAAGTGAGAGGTTGGAGATCACTATGAACCAGTGTAAGCATGGCCACCGATCTCTGAATGGAAGAAGGGCTAGTATTGACAAGAATTCAGGTTTCAAAAACTGATGTAAAGAAAGAAAGAAAAACTGCGTGTTGCCTAAGGAGTGTCAGAGTGCAAGACTTACATTCCGCGAAATTATTAAGAGGTCAATTCTCAAACAAGCCTCCAATTGTAAACTAGTATTAGAGGCTCAAATCACGCAAGGCTCAAAATGGAAAGAAAGAAGAGAATCTTGCACTTGAAGTCACGCACTCCACGAAACCTCTTCTGTGGAAAAAAAAGAGGGTGCGAGACTAGCATTCCGCAAGAAAAGAGCGATTCTCAAGCGAGACTTGAAACTCTATATAAGAATTAGTAATTCTGACAAGAATTTGACCTTCAGAAGCGCGTAACAGGAAAGAAAGAAAGAAAGAGAATCTTGCTATTGAAGTCACGCACTCTATAACACATTGACACCTCTTCTGTGGGGAAATAAAGAGTGCGAGACTAGCATTCTGCAAGAAAAGAGTGATTTTCAAGCGAAACTTGAACCTCTACATCGAGTTACTGTTTTCGACAAGAACTCGAGCCTCAGAATCGCGCAACAGGAAAGAAAGAAAGAAAGAGGCCTTGAAAACAGGCCTTGCCCGTACCTCAGTGCCGGCATCGCGGTACCAATTGACAGGCGCCTTCCCATCGGCCCACGGCGCGCGCAGAAGCTCAATCTCAGGGCAAATCTTTTGGGCGTCGTCGCCGCGCATGCAGCGAAGGACGCCGCATTTGCGCGCTTCGTAGCTGACAGCAATCAGGCCTCCGCCTTTCCACGGATTGTACTGCACCACCGCAACGGGCTTCCCTCGCAGCTCGGGCCGCCTCCGCTGTTCCACTGCACCAAACAACAAAGACAGCAAGTAATTAATCCGTGAACAGCAACTCTGTCAAAGCCACTCTATGAAACACTTCAGAAATCGCTGTAAATGCCAATCATACACATATTTTGAAACCTTCGAACGTTCATGTACTTCCCATGCCTAGCATTCTTGAACTTCAAGGCAGGCTTGCTTCGAATGAATCAAAGTTCCTTTCACTTTCGCTGTAGAACATCTTGAATGCAAGATTGCCCATGTACTGTGAGTCAATGTAACAGGAATATATGTCCAAGGACCTCCCTGCCTTCCAATTCAAGAAAGTTATGTGGTTTGAACATGGTTTGAAAATGCTGCACTGGAAGCGGTTAATAACATGCTTGCTATAACTTTGAGATGGGATCAGAAACATGTGCTAGAGATCAGAAACCAACCTTGCACGTAGAAGCAATCCAGATCCAGATGCGCGATGACTCGGGTGTCGCCCGAATCGCGTCTCGACACAGGCATTGTCGACGAGCGAGGTTCTGGTCTCTTCCACTCGCTCTGTCTTAATTTATTCTAACTTAGCTGCAATTGCAAGCGCTACAGTAGCGGACTTTCTATGAACAACTAAACCCTAAATAACGAAAAGTTTGAGTGAAAGCACCGCCCGTCGGAGAAAAGACAACAGTAGTCGTTCACTTTTCGAATTTCGATTGCGCAAGAAAGAAACAAATTGAAAACAGTGTTGTACACTTGTACATGTTCGTACAAGTTATGCCCGGCACACGAAAGGGACAAAATAACTTGATAATGGTTGTATATAAAAGCTACGGAAAGACCAAGCACATAGAAATGTTTGTCTTTCATCTAAGACAAGCCTCATGGAGACAAGCGACTCCAATATTATGATGCAGTGAAGAACACAGCACTTGCTTAGCTTTAACACAAACCCAGAGGCCCTGATAGGCAAACCCTAAACGACCAAGCGCATAACGATACTTACGGAATGAAAGCGCCACGTCGGAAAAAAAGAGATTTTCTACAGGGAATGGATAAACCCATCCATGACCACTTTCTCGTGGGAATCGACTTCTCGGCTCACTCATGCCTCACGGCGTGGCAATTTTGAGATTTCCTTTCAATTGCACAATTCCTCATGTAACTTAGGGTCGTGTATTCTGCATGTACAAAATTTCCCGGAGCAGTGTTGCTTGTCTTCCATAGCCATGGAGGTCTTGCCTGGAGTAGCGTTAGCTTCTTCTTCCTGTTCAATAATTTCGCAGTGTAGTTCCTCGTCGTCCAAATCGTCCAAATCTTTTTCCAAATCGTGTCCAAGTTCGTCGCCAATTGTACAATTTCAGCCTTCGAGTTTCGTGTCCACGCTCTGCGGCTCTCTCATCGCGTCCGTTCCGCCATCGCTGGCAGTGAACTACAACGACTTCATCACTCAAACAGAAACTGTACAAGCCGATGGCGCAATCGATTTCGCCAGCAATCCGGCGGTGCTGTTCGCAGGGGTGGCTGCGGCGGTGGCGGTGCCCTTGATCGCGTTTCGTTTCCTAAACCCGCAATCGTTCGGGTCGGCGTCTCCGCTCGCGGCGTTTGCTGCGCTTGCAGAACCGAATGCTCAGTTGCTTGACATTCGGGCAAAAGAGGACGCAAAAGCTTCCGGCAGTCCCAATCTCAAATCTCTTCGCAAGAAACTCGTGCAGGTCAGGGCTCTTAAATGTGCAAAAACTTCGAAACTGACACTGTGAAATTCAAATGGTTTGTTACTAGAATGGTTTGTCACTAGAATTGTTGCTATTCGAATTATTTGTGGCAAGGTAGAGACTTCATTAACCATACAGTACATTAGATGATGCTCCATTGACCATACAGGTGAACTTTGATTTGTGGGAAGTGTGTGATCTTTTTACGTTTCTTTCTTTTGCAACTGATTCTTAGCTTAACACAGAATAAATGTATACAAATTCTCTCCGTCGACACCAGGTTCTCGATTGTTGTAGGCAAAGGCTCAAATGTGGAATAGAGACTTTACACATGTGTGTTGAATGGAGACTTTACATTAGAAGTTGTTTGCGGAATTTAGCTTCATTGGAGACTTGTGGTGCAGGTGGCGTACAAATCCGAGGATAGCTCCTTTGTTGACAAAGTGTTGGCGAAGTACCGAGATGCGGAGAATACCACGCTTTATATTTTGGATGAGTTGGATGGAAATGCTCTGGCAGTTGCACAGCTGCTCGCGAACAGTGGATTTGAGAAGGCGTTTGCTATTACTGGAGGCGTCGAAGGATGGCAGGTTGCACACATCCTCTTTGTGTTTGTTCTCTGGGTTTTTTAAGGAGTTGATTAGGTCTTTGGGGGAACTTTCTTTTCGTCAATTTGAATTGTTTTTTTAGCAAAGCATGTAATGTTCTTCACTGATTCTGGTGATATGAGATTTGGTCCCATCTGTGTTCTTCTACGATCAGTCGAATTGGTTGGGAGGTTGCGCAAATCCTGACTCTGGTCTCTGGTCTTCGGGTTTCTGATTGTTAACCCTTAATTGGGTGCATGATTGTTTTTAGCAGTTTTGAGGTGGTCCTTTGGGGACTTTCTTTTGCCCGATTCTATTTGTTGTTTGAGCAACGCATGCAATGTTCGCTGATTCTGGTGATATAAGATTTGGCTCCATCTGAGATTCTATTATTTTCGCACAATGTGATCAATCGAATTGGTTGGGAGGTGTTGCAAATCTCCTCTCTGTTCTTCGGTTTTCTCATTGTTAACTCTTCGATTGGGCTTCATGTTTTTTTAAGCAGCTTTGAGTAGGTTGCATGGGGACTCTGTTTTCCACTTTTGTTTATTTTTTGAGTTACACTTGCAATGTTCTTTGCTGATTCTGGTGATATTAGATTTGTCTCCATTGGAATTGCATTTTTTACAATATGAACAGTTTACAATATGAGCAATCGTTTTGGTCATTTAAGGAAAAGTGAGACCTTAGTCTTATAGGGATTATTTGATCGCTGCCTTTTGTCTTTGTTTCATTGAAAAATATTAGATGCATTGCACGTGGTGTTTTCTTAGCCCGTTTTGAGTTGGTCGTTCGGGGACTTTATTTTGTTCAATTGTGTTTATCTTTTGACCCACACATGCAATTTTCTTCACTGATTCTGGTGGTATAAAAATTTGTTCCCTTTTGAATTGTATGTCGTATAATGTGAGCCATCGAATTGGTCGTTTTGAAACCATGGATCCTTAGTTTCAGGGGTTAAGCTTCGATTTTTGGAATTTGACGTGATCCGAATACCCTTGCAGACGAGTGAGTTGCCGTGGTTGGAACCAAGGAAGGGCTTTAGTCTCAAGATTGACGGCCTCAAGAATCTCTTCTCTGGCTCGGTACAATTGTGCTGCTCCCATTCTCATTTCCTTTTGCTGCTTTTCTTAATTAAAACTGCACATGCTATTTGCACACTCCGGTAGTTTTGTCCTCAAGGAAAAAAAACTGCAAAGCTTGCTTGGAGATCGCCAACTCCCTAAAATTCATAGTATGAACTTCAAAGGACTGCGTAATAAGGGGCTGGCGATTGCCGACCCTTGAAACTCACAGCCCATTTAAAGAAAGGATTTTGCTAGATTGTGTCATTATCGTACCCCGTGTGCAGCTTGTTTGTTTGTTTGTTTGTTTGTTTTGTTTGTTTGTTTTTTGAAACAAATGAAACGGAATTTCATTGCCATAAGAAGGAACAAGCCTGCCAGCACAGGTGGCCTGGAAGGGGACTGACGTGTGCAGTTTTTACAAATATGGCATAAAGAAGCTTTCACAACCTTTGAAAGCTTGGAAGTAATGAATCCCTGAGTATTGTTGACTTGCAGGAGAATTCAAACCTTGTGCCGGCGACGTTGGGAGCAGCTGCAGCTGCTGGCATTGGTGTTGCCGTCTTCACTGAGGTCTGGCCTACCCCTTCACCACTTCGCATTTTCTCTGATAAGTATCAGCAACATCATTTCTAGCCTAAAATTCTTGAAAAGAGCCCCTAATTCAAGGACGAATCAGGTCATTCAAGATGCTGTGATGCTTTGTCTTGTACTTTCTTAGATGCGCATCCTCTAATGTCTTGAGTACAAGAATTGAGGAAAGATATCTCTGACATTAACCACTTCAAGAGCTCCCTGACTATACCTCCCAAATTGACATGTGTGAGCAAGCAAAAGTAGCGTACTGTTCACTAATCTGATTGAATTCAATCATACCTTAATTTTTAATGTGTTGTCAATGAACTGCAAGATGAATGCTCTTGTAGAACAAATTAAGATGAACTGTAAGATGGCTGCTCTTATTGAACAACGAAGTATGTTTTGGAGTCTTTGAAGAGATTGGCTCTTAATGAGTGTTCTGTTGATTGACTGTACTGTACAGGCAGAAACAGTGTTACAGTTACTGGGGTCAGCTGCGTTTATACAGATCTTTGCAAGGAAGTTCATGTTTGCGGATGTGAGTTCACGACTCTGACTCCACTTTCTGTTGCAAATGCCGGAGGGGAAATGATTGACCAAACTTGAACAAGATATATTATTTGACACCATGATATCAAATAGGGGGTGGCAGAGCTTGCAATTTGTGCTGCGATATTTTCCTGCTTCTTTCCAAATACGGCCCGTTCAATGCTGAACCCCAAATCTTTGTCTCCAAAATACTTGTCCCTTAGTGAAGTTTTCAAGTCTTAGAACATAATCGCTTCTATTTTTTAAAACCGACAGCTTTCACTCTGGCTTCTTCTATTCTCAGCACTTGTCTAATTTATTTTTATGTGTACTGAATGTGGTGTCCATGCGGAATGGGGGGTGGTGTTGCAGGATAGGGAAAAGACCATAAAAGAAATTCAAAATTTTTTGGATACCAAGGTCGCTCCGAAAGAGTTTGCTACAGAGTTGAAGGTACTACTGACCCTTATTGCTTGTAGTTTCTCTTTTTTTACTCAATATGGAGGTTTCAACCAACACTTTGACTGTGGAATAGATGGTACCATCTCCTACAAAGAATCTTTTTGCACTCAGATATTTTTTTGGCATCTGCAAGTTCTTCCCTTTCTTCCACCATCCTCTCTACTATTCTCTCCACCATTCTTCTGGTTCCACGTCATCCTACACATGGGTTTTTTCCAAGAAGGATGGTCTTATAACTGGCTCAAGAGTGTTAGCATTATATTCTACAACCTTGTCGAAGATTATCTAGTCCATAAGTTGTATGTTGAATCAAGAGCGCCGAAGAGATCCGTTAAAGGGGTCGCGTTGAATGAAACATTACGGGTTATGACACTTCCATTCTCAACTAAAGAAATCTCGACACATTTGCACTGACTAGTCAGCATAGCATCATGGTTTGACAGGGTGGTGAATGATTCTTCTTGGAACTGATATAAATTGTATCCCGTACCAGGAAGTTGGAAGAGTTCTAAACCCAATAGAAGGCGCGGAGGTCAACAAGGGAGCAAGAAGAAGTGCAGCAGTAGAGGCGAAAAAATTGCAGGTGGACAGTGTCATACCGGAATTAAAAGTTGCGGACCAGGCTTAACTTAAAACAGCGATCATCACAAGTAAGTGCAAAATCCAGTGGCAGCTGACCCAAAGCGTGTGGCACTTTCCTTTCGAGTCAGACCTAAATGATTAGCACAATCTAGCATGGAGTGGAAGGTACTGAACTGAGAGATTAGAATTCAATGCTAGTCAATCCAACATAATACCAGCCGCTTTCCGTCTGACGAAGTCAAACAGTTTCTCATTTCAAACAG
Organism: Rhytidiadelphus loreus; assembly: GCA_947034895.1. Classification (NCBI taxonomy): domain Eukaryota; kingdom Viridiplantae; phylum Streptophyta; class Bryopsida; order Hypnales; family Hylocomiaceae; genus Rhytidiadelphus; species Rhytidiadelphus loreus. The sequence continues at coordinate 44,268,358 of OX344761.1, read as the reverse complement.
GACGTGTATATGAGCCTTTTTTCATCAGAGTGTCTCTTACTAGCTCATCAGCGTAGATTGGCGTGAAGTGGCCGTCTCCTCCGAGCTTGTATTTGAAAATCCTGCACTGGTTGATCTCGGGTTGCCTGAGCTCTCCTAGTCCTGAGTTGTGCAATTGCATCCTTTGCACTTAATCTGATGCAGGGCTTTTTTGCAAGGGTGGGCATTAGTTGGACGGTGTGTGTGTTGGTTTGGTGTGTTTTGTATATAGATTTGGTCATTCACATCAGGTGTGGAGGGTAATTTTAGTTTTTCAAGTGTAGAAGTGAAATATCCCATGTCTAAGTGTTCAAACTTTTGGACTTGAAATATAACTTTGGAAAGTTACATTTTGAAGCGAAACTTTCAAAAGTTACAACCAAGTTTGACTAAGGTGCATACAAATCTGGATTTGAGGACCTTTAAGGATTGTTGTTTTATTCCACACCATCTCATTGCATGTTTGTTTTCACACATTTTTTAGTGATTCCAGTAAATTTCTTAGTTCATATTGTAACATTTTTATAACTTCAAGAAGATAAGGCAATGACCTCCATGTCTTTGTTTCATACAAAGTGAAAAAGAAAACTAAGATTTTCCTTATTATAAGTCAAACTTGGATATTCTTGGTACATAATTCTTTAATATTTACAACATGTTTAATCTCATTCCTATTGATTGCAAGTGCAAGTGCTACATATATCCTATTGATTGCAAGTGCTACCAAGACATTCTTGGTGCAATATGATAATTTAAAGCTACAAAAAACTTAGTCTTCTACTTCATAGTAACGAACTTCAGGCTCATTGGTGCTAAAGTGAACATGCTTCAAAACAATCTTTTGACTCTTCTTGTACTTTGTCATGGCGGATTTCAAAGGAGTTGAATTACAAGCCAATGGGGAGGTTTTTTCAAGAAATGAAACAATGTATGAACCCTTGTCTTTATTTTCTTCAATTAATCTTGATTCTTCATATGAGGTATCATTTTCTCCTAGTTCATTTGCATCTTTCCAAGAAAGGTGTGAAAAATAAAAAAAGATCAAGAGAAAAAAAAGAATAAACGATAAAAGATAAAAAAGAAGATTCGAAAATTCAACACCCTCATAGGATTTGAATGCCATGTCTTGAGTGTGTTCCATTAACAAGGTCAAAGTGGCCATGACAAATTGTGCGAGCAAAATGTATTTGAAGAATGATATTTGTAATACTATACTTTCAATTAAATGTATAACATTTGTATATATAAAGTTTAAACGACCTCTTATTAATAAGTTGAAGAAAAAAGTTCTTTATAGTGAAAGTTGAAAAATGTAAAAGTTGAAAATATAAAAGATTGAAATTGTAAAAGGTTGAAATGTAAAGGCTAAAAATGTAGAATAGAAATTGTGGAATAGGTGAAAAACGTTATAGGCATTTTATCACCTCTTGTTCCTATTAACCACATAGATTTTATGGGGTTAATATCTACAAGATTGATAATTGTTAGTATCAAAAGTCATAAACTATTAAGGCCATTTTGTGTCAAAACTAGCTTGAATTTTTATTGTGAAACCAACATTTTCAACTTAAACTTTGGTTCTCCATTTTAGTGGTGACAACAATCTTCAAGTTTTGACAAAATTAAGGAGATTTACGAGAGCTTCAATCCCTAAATTAGTGTTAATAGAAATCTCAAATCATTCGATGTCCATTTTTTTGTAAAATTGATTTTGGTTATGATTCTTTCAACTTCCGAATCATTAAATTGTATCTAAAATATTAAAGATATTTTTTAACCTTTGAGGATTTGGGAAGCTCAATTGTGGATGCAATCTGGATTTTCTTTTTGTACTTACTTAGAAGGTGCACGAATTGAAGTATATAGTGGTGACAAAAGTTAGACAACATTTTGAGCTAAATACATTGAAACACAACATTTCTAATTTGGATAATTATTATACCTCCTACATGACACAAAAAGTCACAAAATGGTCATGTGTTGTACAAGTATGATGTTGTATTTGAACATGATAAGGTTTAGATGTAAAAATGGAATTTCAATGAAAAATGATAATTGTTGATTTATAAATCCAGTGGTGTGTGTGTCTTGCCATATTTACATACATATATAATTTTTATTCTAGAAGTTAATACAATATCATATATAAAGTTTTCCATAGACCTTTAACCTCTTAGAATCTTAGTGTCTACAATATGAATCATGTATGTCTCCAAAAGCTTGATGTTGGAGCCACATGAAACAAATGAATGTTGTTCAAAATCCAATACAAAGAAAATGAGTAATCTTCCTAGATACTCTAAATTAAAAAAGAATAATACATAATATAAATGCCAAGGTTGAAAAGATTGAAATACCGTCTTTGAAGAATCATTAGGAGAAATTCAGCTGCTCTACATGGCTGCGAGTTCCCTAAGTTTTCTAACTCTGTAAACTCAACCACATGCACAATCTAATGTGGCCGAAGTTCGGCCACATCAGATTTTAATATTTTTTTATTTTTTTATTATATTTTTTATTAAAATAATAGTAATAATAATTTTATTTATTTATTTATTCTAACATCGTATGTTTGGTTCACAACCAGGGGAACAGGCTTGAAACAACCTTCCCCTGTCCCGAAATCTCTTCTAATGCTTAGGTGTTGGTCAAGTGAAAATAGTTGACTCCCTTGCACTTTTAATTTTGTTTACAGTAGAACGCTCATCAAATTCCCTTCAAATCTAAATTCAATTGTTCTATATCATCATGGAGAAAAAATAATGCTCCATTGTCATGCAAGTGCCTTCCAACAAAATCAAAGGCTAACCTCAAAACCTTAGACCAAATATATAAGATAGTGATTTTTGTCTATTCTTCAATGATCTCACTAGCTTGATCATTTGGAGCTTCATGATCTTTTTGCACAATTTTCAATCAAGATCATGTAAGGATGGGAAAAAATTGATAAAATTTAGATCTTGTCACTATAAGAGAAAGGGGTGTTTTAAGTATAGTCCTAGAGATAACATTTTAAGTAATGACCTTTTTAGGAGATTTTCAGTAAGAATTTACAAGATATTTGTGTCTTTCTAGTAAAATTTTACTAGAAAGACACAAATATCTTGTAAATTCTTACTGAAAATCTCCTAAAAAGGTCATTACTTAAAATGTTATCTCTAGGACTATACTTAAAACACCCCTTTCTCTTGTAGTGTGTGTCTAGATTCTTCTCAAGTCATAATTTCTTTGCCTAGAAAGCTCCAAATCTACATTTCTATCCTTAGCAAGGACACTTTAAAGGTTAGGTCTAACTCAAAGATTCATTCTTGTAAGTAAATGTGATTAATAATCAATGGAGTAAATCCTATAGTTGTAGACTAATTGCACCCCTACAAATTCAATTTTTTAATCAATCTTAAATATTAATTAAAAGATCCAATTAATTAAAAGAAGAAGATGTTGGAAGTTGATGGTGAATTCATCTATCCTTGAAAGTTAAGAATAGTAATCCTAGTGATAGAGATAGGCATTAGGGAATGAATATAAAACCACACACAAATAGACTAAAAGTCCACATTCTTTTAGTTGATGGAAAATTCATTTAATTATGGAAGTTGCAATTTAAATAGTTGCAACTTTTCAAATTCAAATGAACATTCAATTTCAAAGTCTTTATAAATACTTGGAGCCTTTTTCAATATATTTTTTGATATAAAAAAAAGAATATTGAACAAAAAAAAACATTGTGATATTATTGGCTTCACTATAGAAGAAGGTCTCGACTCAATGCTCAAATCAAATGAACCAATAATCAACAATACTTATCCAATAAAATTCATGGTGCTATAATTGCAAATCAAAGCATGAATGCATTGACTATGCATTCAATAGGAGAAGGCACAATTGAAGGCCTTCCCTCAATTCCTCTCTTCGAAATTGTTGACAAGCCTATTGTCACTACAACCAAGACAAACATGTGTTTAATCTAGTTTTGAAGTTTAGGCACATTGATCTTGCAAGTGATGAGAGTTTCACTCTTAAATCTTAGGTGGACAAACTCAAACAAATTAATTAAAGGATCCTTCAATTGAATTTATTGAAAAATAAAGAATAGTAAAAGATGAATCATAATGGCATATTATCCCAGGGAGATCACTTAGTGTATCTATAAGTAACCATGTGTGTTCAAGTGATTTTTTGACCCCCTTTTTTATTAATAAACTATAATTTCAACCTAAAACTTTGAGCTTTATTTAATAATGATTGTAGGTTTCTATTGCCAAAAATTCCCAATTCAAATAATATGTGACATGACTTGTAGAATAGGTTGAAAAATGAACTGAAATAGCATGTTTTTCAACTCAAATATTTATAGAGAATACATTTAGATGACCATTGCATTAATATTCAAGATAAATGAACTTTCTATAGAAAGTTATTTTTAAGAAATTTTTTGTTCATTTTTTGTTTATTTTTTAGGCATTTTTTCTTATAAAAAATAGGGATGTGAAAATTATTTTCATTTCTATAGTGTATTTTTTTACTTCAAAAATTTGTAACTAATTATAATTAACGAATAAAATTATCAATAATTCAAAATATAAACTTCCATAGTAGGAAAATATACTCATATTTTTTTCTTTTCTTTTTATTTAAAATTTAGGATATAAGATAGGGGATCTAAAATCTTAACACACATAGTTTTTAAATGGACACTCTAAGTGATCTTCCCGAGCATATTGTTTTCGTCTCCAAGGTTGGTACAAAGATGAGATATAATGAGACTCCAATATGGGCTTGCAAATGCAAGATTGTCAATGTCAATAAGTTCTGTAAAGAGGGAATCCTTGACAAGGTGCTAATGCTATAGCTAGGTACATATTTAACCAATAATATCAATTCTTTCTACACTAAACTCCTTGAGTTTAGACTCAAAATAGAATTATGTCTTTGAAAAGTGGAATAGCATTGGAGCATATTGGCCTAGAAAGAAATAACAAAATGCTTGGGCCTTGCTATGTGGCCCACGTAGATAGTGTTGTCAAGCCACTATATGAACAGTGATGGCATAAGCAAGAATCAACCAAACTTTACAAAAAAGAAAAAGAAAAAATTAGAATTCTATATGAAGTGTATAATATTTGCAAGAAGAAAATAAAAGTAATTGACCAACAAAATCATAGGGAGAGACTCATGAAAAGTGAGAACTCAAGGGAGTTTTTGAATTCATAAAAAATTAATCTTAACATTGTATTAGAATGTTTGGTTGCTTTTAGTTATACAACAAGAAAAAACTATTGTGAAAACGTAATTTCACCTTGCACATAAGACAAAGCTACTCCTAAAATGTAAATTCTCCCTATTGATAAAGAAGTGTAAACATCATAGAAGTCAGCAAAAGCAACACCAATTGTAAAAAATTGGAATTTGTTTTTTGATTCCAACTTTGAATGGAAGTTTGCCATAAGATCTTGAAAACATTTATAATCAACCCAATGCATTTTGACTCTCTTACAAGATAAGAGCATCATCAATTTGCCATAAGCTCTTAAAAGCATTTATAATACACCCAATAGATAATGACTCTTTCAAAGGATAAGAGTGTCATCAATTAATCACAATACTTGGCTCATAACATCAATGTTGTCATGTCCATGTCCATGGCAATATCATTCATGACCTTCCTTTGATGTTTATGGCATGCCACCTATATTCCAATCTATTATTACTCCCTCCGTCCCATAATGATCTTCTTGTTGGCTCTAATTTTTTGTCCCAAAATGATCTTCCTATTGCATTTGTGATGTTGCAAATTGGTTAGATTCAATTTTCGATTGCTCTCTAGGATCAACAAAACAATTTTGAGGAATAGCTCCCCCTCCATCCGTTCAATCATCAATCAAAAGACACATGAAATGATTCAAGGGGTCAATCAACATTGTTCAATTTTATTTTTTGCATCTCTTTGAGTATTGTCTAATTGAAGGGAAAGAAACTTTTGGAGTCAATATTGAGGTCCACACATGGGCTTTGGCTTATTCTAAATGCCCATAAAATTATAACCTCACACTCAACAACTAAATGCCCACTGGTGCTATTTAAAAATGCCCCCAAAATTCTACTTTTCAATCATTTAAAATTGCACTTTGAAAAAGGCTTCTAAAGTTAATGTTTGTAGGACACTAAGAGTATACTAAACTCTACCTACCATGTGAAATGGGTCTTAAAAAAGTTATTTTTAGCCTTAATTTGGAACATTCTGTCAAACAAGAAGATCATTTTGGGACAGAGGGAGTATTATTAACTCCATCAATGTTAGAAGCTTACTACCATGACCTAAAGCATTCCCACCCACCTTTTAAAGTGCATGACCTATTGAGAAGTCATCCACTTTGCAGGACGAGTAGACAACCAAGCTTGAAAATATGGCTCATTTTGTAAGCAAGTCTCAATTGGTGGTTGAATACCCAAATGAGCCACCATGCCTAATGGTAATGTTCTAAAAGCTTGTTTCCGTTGGCATCTGGAGTAGTCAAGGCCTAAACCTTCAACTTTGCAAAAGTTGAAAACATTTTTGGACCTTCCTGACCCTACATCAGAACTTGTTTTCAAAACTATGCATCACATTAAGATTTTAGAGTTTTTTCTCCTCTTTGTTTGTGGTCAACCTGGATAGGTCTCTAATTCTCACTACAAGGGAAATGGGCCCTAATTGACTGAATTTTTTACAGGAAAGTGTCCGAAATGACCACCACAACTTTTGGAAGTTGGCACCCTGTCAATGCGGTGAATATTGTAGTGTCTGTCAAATTCTTGTCAATTTCTCAATCAATTTTGATAAATAAGACGGTTAATGTCTTGCAAAAACAAAACAAGTTTTACCTATTGCTAACATTTATCAATACTACTAGGAGACGTACCTCATTGTAATCTATACATTAACTTAACTTGTTTAGAGTGGAGTGAAGCTCTCTCTATATATGTAGGGTGGTAGGAGGTTGACCAACCCATTTGGAATATGTCGATTTTAGAAGTTGTAAGAATTCATAGTTAAATTGGAAATAAGAAATTTTGTATTAAGATTACGATTTCAGACGTCATTTAGGCATAGTATAATGTATTTTTGAAAAAAAAATAAAACTATTATTAGTTAAAAAATCAATTAAAGTTTTTCATTCAAAAATTATTTTGAGATTTTGAGTTTCCAATCAAAAGTTATGGAGTTTCAAAGAGGTGTTCAAAATTATTCTTTTTATATTTTTTCAAGTTTTTACTTTGAAATTTGTCCATTGATTTAAAACTTGAAATGTCAAACGGATTTTTGGATATGAAACTTCAATTCATATTATAATTATTTTTAGTTCAAAGATTTTTTTAAAAAGGCACTCTATTATGTTCAAATGAGGTCTGAAATCCTAATTTTAATACAAAATTTCTTATTTTTAACTTAACTATGAGCTCCTATAACTTCTAGAATTGACATATCTTACATGGGTTGGTCGGCCTCCTACCACCATATGTGTATATAAAGAGCTTCTCTTCCCCATTTTTTCCATAGATTCCAAATGGTTCATGGCGTCTAATAATTTAATGGACAAATTCATTCTATATTATTAGTTTGTTTTGGTCAATATTTGAATGCTAATTAAATAATAATAATAATTTTTTAATCATCTAAAAATTTATCATTCATCCAACATAATTTCATCCAATTTTTTGCTGGCCACTATTTTGAACTATTTTATTAAATCTATGGATAATTAAATAATAATTTTTTGGATTCAATGACATGGAAAAAAATCCACGGTGGCAAAGGAGTCAGAGGAAGAGCTGTATGACGTGTATCTTTGTCCGAAATGACAGCTGAATTGACAAAATTCTGTCAATTAAATGTCCGAATCAAATACTCCTAATCTACAACACATTTGACAGAATTCTATCAAATTTTCTGTCAAATAGGATACATTTTTCCTTGCAGTATCTAGTTACCAATGGAAACGAACTTTAACTTGCCTATGTGACCAAGTTACAGACTTACAGTGCTCTAAGGTAGGAACACCATAAATGGTTACCCTCCCTCTAATGGTAGACTAGGTTGTTCTGAAACCAACAATAGGTGGCTCTGAAAAAATTCTGAAAAGATTTGATTTTCTCAAATTTGATTGGCTCACACTTGATTAGGAACAAGTTCCAAAGGTAGCCATTTTAGTTGAACCTATCAAACTAGAATGGGGTCCATATGAAAAATCCACATTTATATTGCATAAGATATTCATTTTTGAATATTTTTTTTTTTTTTTTTTTTTTTGCATTCTTTCTCATCCTTGTTTTTGCACACATCGAGCTCAATTTCTCAAAAAAATTCTCATGTCCCACATGTTGAAATGTTTATTTTAAACGTGTATGGTGTTCCTACCTTATAAGGTAAAACAGCCCATTACGGTCAAATCGCCCATAGTGGACACCTCATGGCCCCATAACGGTTTTTCAAACCACAATCAATATCTAACCTGACGCTCATGGAGTGATTAGTGACTGCATTAGGAACACCCAACTTTTCCAGTGTAAGAGCATTCCCACGGCAAACTCACCAAACAAGCACACTAAATCACAAAAAATTGCTTTCAATTAAATAAGAGAATTAAATCCACCAATCATCCCACATTTGTTGAAAAACATCTCCATCTTACCTTGAGATTAAAATTGAGTAGAGAAACTCTTTATATACATATGAAGTGGTAGGATGTAGAACAACGCATGTGGGATAATGTAAATTAGAATTAGCAAGAGCTCAACCGCTCATAGTTAAGTCAAAAGTAGGTTTTGTATTTCAATAGAATTTCAAACCTCATTTAGGCACGGTAGAATTTTTTTTTTCAAAACACTTTGAACTAAGAAAAGTTGGTAAATGAAGATAAATTTCATTTCCAAAAATCCGTTTGAGATTTAGAACATCCAATTAAAATATATGGACAAATTTGATAGAAGAAGTTTGAAATTGTAAAAAATATTTCCCTTCCAACCCTCTCAAATTTGTCTATAACTTTTGATTGGAGATTCTAAATCTTAAACGGATTTTTGGAAATGAAAATTTTCTTCATTAACCAACTTCTCTTAGTTCAAAGTGTTTTGAATTTTCTTTTTCTACTATGCCTAAATGAGGTTTGAAAATCTATTAAGAAACAAAACCTACATTTGACTTAACTATGAGTGGTTGAGTCCCTACTAATTCTAATTTACATTATCCCACATGGGTTGTTCTACATCCTACTTTCATGTGTATATAATGAACTCTTCTTCTCATCTAAAACTCAATTTTAATTGATAATGTATTAACTACAAGTTCGCCCCATGGTAGGAAGCCAACTCTTTGTGTTGGTTGCCTTTAGCGCCCTGCCGTGGGGATGCTCTAAATCATTGTCAGAAGTTACTTTTCATGGCATTCTACATTAGAAATTGTTGTGACCGCTGTAGGTGGTTAAGATAAGCATATTGGGTACCTTTCTGTTCGTTTTGGGGCAGCCTATAGACCGTGTTTGGAAGATCACTTCAGAAATACATTACTAATTCACACTTTGTCTGAAAAATAAAATTTCAATTGCTCTCACTATTTCTCACAGTTATCTTTGCGTGGGAAAAAATTTGAAAAATTTCAGTAATGGCATGAGGGCACACTCCAAATTCTGTCCACAATGGGCTGATTTACCTTACTGAGGTTGCATTGGAGCGGGGGTTAGAGCATCACCTCCGTAAACCCACAACCTGCTACAGTTGCGAAAGTTGCTGCGTCCCTTTAGCGTGTCTCCATTGATGATGCTCTTAAAGAGGTCCGGGTGTGTAGAGGGCTCGGTAAACAGGCCATCGGACCGTCCGCACGGTCTTCCATCCCCCGACCTACGACCGTGCGGTGCGCTGGCTTAGGTCATACGTCAAGCTCGGCAGCAGCTCCAACAGCGGCACTTGAATCCATTTCGGGGGGAGCGCTGTGTTCGTGTCTCTTGCTGGCAACCATCTACACGCGAGTTTCCGGTGAAGTCGCCTTTGTGTTTGCAGAAAACAGCCGAAATTCCTCATCCTGTCGTCTTTTCACGAGCTCGAAAACATTTACAACAGAAGCAGCTGAGTGAGTGAGCAGAATTTCAAAAGCTAGTAAAGTACCTTGCTGTTTTTGCTTTTCCTTGAGAAGTTCGTTGTGGATATTCTCATCATCCGGTTTTTGCTGATATGTAGGTGGAAGTGCAGAGATCAAGCGGTGGGAGTCAAGAATACATTGGACCTTGGGGAATGGTGATAGCTCCTGGAGGTGAAGCGCTCGGATCTCATTGGTTGGAATCCATGGAGGAGCTGCCAATGCGCGTCTCCGTTTGAAGATTACGAGCTTGCGGTGCAGTGATCTTTTGAAAAGTAGGTGACAGTTAAATTACTGCTCTGTTGCGGTTTCTGTGGGAGGGGAAGGGTCGTTGGATTAGGTTGGGGTTGGTGGGATCGTCGTTAGGGTAGTGTGGTATTGATCAGTGTTGTGAAGCTGGCTGGTCGCGTCGAAAGTGAAAAGAGGATTTGAGAATGTGCAATTTGTGGTGGAGAGATCTGTTTGGAAGTGGCGAGATCGGTTAGGTTTTGAGCTGGTTGGTGTGGAATCGCTTTTCGTGGTGTGAGGTTCGTAGTGTGGGGAGAGAGATCGGTGGGGTGTGGTTTCAAAGGTATCTTTCTGATTTGCTGGGGGTTTTCAAGATCCATTTCCCATTTTGCGTTCTGTTCAAAGAACAATGCTACTTGCTCTGTAAAATCGGTGTGCGATTTGTCGGTTCCGTGTGTGTATCTTTGTAATCCACTACCACCGTTAGAGCAAGAATGTGTCAGAATAGTAGTAACTTCAGAAGAAACGAATGCTTAGATGGGAGAGCTGCAAGTTGTTTGAGAGGGGTATCAGGGATTTTCATCAATCGTAAATAAGAATCGATGCTTGTTTGGATTCGTAGGACTTACATGAGTGCAATCAAGTAGCGAAAATCTTGTGTAGTTCGTTCATTTGTATAGAGTCGACGGCCTCTTGTTTTTTAATCTTTTCCTGACTTTTTATTCCTCAGTTGCATTTTTTCCGGTTCTTTGGAGTACACGGGCCTTGAAAGTTCTGCTCTGCTCGTTACAACATACGCTCAACCCTCTCTAATGAGCGAACTTCCGTGCTGTGTTGGGATCAGAAAAGATTTTTCGGAGTTTTCTGGGTCGAGGTTCACGATGAGGAACTACATTTGAGGAGTAGCTTTGCCTTGTTGCGCCACCTCCTGTTGTCATACTAAAATCAACCAAAAAGTTCAAGTCCAATGTCCAAAATAGTTTCTGGAAGTTGGGAAACTTAGCCTCTCCTTCATGTTGCACACTTCCATGTAGAATTCTGATTTTGTTTTTGTTTTTGGGTGCATGAAAGTCCCACTCTAATAACCCTGCCTTGAGGTGACAAATGGGCTTCTAAATGCACTCACTTCTGTTTACAACTTGACATGTGGTGTTGTCCAAACAGATGTTTACACAGCATGACAGATTCTAAGATATGCAGGGAATGTGCAATTGCAGAGTGTCATTAAAGAGGGTCGAGTGTTTTCAGAGTTAATGTTGTAGTTTGATGAACAGTTTCAGAGTTTGTATGCGATGAATTGGAGAGTATAATGTTGCACACTGTACTCACATTGGGACTTCCATGGTCTTGTTTGATGTGGTTCACTGTTGTTCAGTCGTCCTTGTTGGCAGCTGGTAGTTGTAAAGCAACACAGGGCAGAAACTTTTATTTTGCAAAGTTGATGCTTATTTATGGTTTTCTTATCGGAGTGCAGAAATACAGCTGGTAATCTGGGATTCACGGGACAAATTCTGAACCTGACCAAGTAAGTCATTCTACACCCATGTGTGGTGAGCTTTGTAATATAGATGAACTTACGTGTAGCAACAAGTTCTTTAATGCAATTGAGCATAGATCCTATTAGCAGAATGACTTAATTTGATAGTCTTTTTAACAATTGAAAGATGGTTCCAACACAGATATTGGATACTACTTAAATCATTTATGAATTGTCCAGAGTATGACCAATGGGTTACTAAAAACTGACCCTAGGCTTTGCAATTCAGGTGGTGTACATAGAGTTATCCTTAAAGTCCATCCAATATGGGGTTGCTGACCTTGTTTTAATTAAAAAGCAGTGGTGAATTTAATGAATAGGTGTTAGCATGTTTTTTTTGGTGTTTCACCATGAATCCTGGATACTCTTGAATTTTAGGATAATTCTCCTGTATCCAGGATTTAGAGCGGTCAGGGTTGCTTCTGGGAGTTACTACTTTATTGCTTTGCAGAATATAAACTGAAAAAGTTGGTCCAGAGTCGATTGCAGGCTAAGTTCTTGATCTTAAAAGTGTCTCATTTCACAGGATATTTTCTGGACGGCGTCCTTACTGAGCGATTCAAAGATGGGTGATCCAGGGGAACCACAAACTGAAAATGATACCACCTCTGATCCAAAGGATCTTGATTCCTTGAATCGTGATGCAAATATGAAGGGTTCTCCTATGCCACTTCTTCGGGTGGCTGTTGACAACGAGGGACATGATGACTCAGCACATCATCACCGTCCTGATAACAACGTGACCGCACCGCACTTGCGAGTAGCGATTCACGATGATGGCGATGAAGATATGTCAGGTATGGTCATTGTACATAGAGTTTCATAGTTGTTTATTTCACAAAAATCCTTTTTTGAGTTTGGGTTTAGATTCTAGGGATTGGTGAGAGGGTCACGGGCAATCATTCTAGGGATTGGTGATTGCATGTCATGTTGTTTTGAGTTTGGGTTTAGATTCTAGGGATTGGTGAAATGGTCATGTAGTTTAGGAATACTTCTTTCTGAATGGCGTCACTACACTCAGTTATATTTAGTGTGGGGCCATTGTGTTCAAACAATTTGTTTATTGCACCAATCATCTCGCATCCACCTATTTTGAGTCGCATGGCTTAATGACACCACTATTCACACACCTATGTTTCAATTAAAGGTAAGACACCCACCTTATTTTAAAACACTCACAATGTAGACAAAAGAGTGTAGTGTGCACATTGCACATGCAGTTCTAACAAAAATTGTTTTCAGGTGAGGAGCATGAGGAATCGGAAGAGGAGGAGAATGGAGAGGAACACGAGGAAGGTGAAGAGGAAGATAAAGAGGAGAATCCTATGGAGGAACCTGTGGTGGAAGATGCTGACGCACTCTCAAGTGTGCGCATCGTTGCTCATGTTACTGATGGCATGGCAGATTCTGATACAGGCGAGCAATTAGCTTTCCCTGATGAACAGTATGACGAGGAGAGTGAGGATGAACATGAGGAAAGGTACGAAGATGACCATGACGAAGAGGAGAGTGATGCACAGGAGAATGGGGACAGCCATGAAGAGGATCATGACGAAACTTATGGTGAGGCACATAAAGAGGACAATGAAGAAGAGAACATAGTGGATGACGGCGAGGATGACAAGGAAACCCGGGCAGTGATTCATGTACAGGGTTATGGTGAGTGCACCCAATTGCGACTGTGACCCCTAGAGATTATGACTTCTTTCCTAGAAAGTGGATACTGACTATGAGGATGTGCACTATCTAAGCATGCTATTCTAGGATGAAATCTTTGAAAAATCATATATTTATTGTTTGGTGTTTACAAAATACATTCCTAAGTGCATTGCAATCCACTTCCAATTCCTTACGAGACTTGACAAAGCTGAATCTAGTCTTATGTTAGGGTCCATGCTCAGATGCTTATCAGACCGTAATAGGTGTAGTTGCCTTATGCAGACGAGGATGAAGACCTCCATGAGGAGCAATTTACGATGTTGCATAAGACCGAGATGGATCACCCTGAATATGAGATGGATCACCCGGTGCATGAGAGGGATCACCCGGAGCATGAGATGGATGAGCAGGATCATGAGATAAATCACCAGGTGCATGAGATTGATCGGCAGGAGCATGAGATGAGCCAGCACGAGGATGATCATACACAGACTCTGTCTGAAGAACGAGAGATAGATCAAATTGCGAAAGTGCATGAGTTACAAGCTCTTATAAGCCTTTCCGAGGAGGAGGAGTTCGAAGGTGATAAGATGGAGGATGTGATGGCTCATATGAATGGAGCACTCATGGAAGAAAATGTGAATGAACAACCGGCAATTGCAGTGAATGGTGAGCTGGCAGCACACCATGACGAGTCCGAGGAGTTGCAGCACGCAAGACATTCCGTTGTCGACCAGGCAGATGCTTCATCAAGCAAGCTAGCTGAGGGGATAGCTACTGAGAAAGCACCAATCGAGAAAGCAGTTACTGAGAAAAAGAAGCCTGTTACCTTGCACGGTAAACCAGGTAGACCTTCTTCTGCTCCTGCTGCAAAATCAGATGGGTCGGCCAGAACCAAGCGCGACACAGCTGAGGAGGGAGAGGGCTCAGATAGCACCTCACTGTCTAAAGGAGGAGTTGCGCACACTCGACCATCGGTGAGAGGGTCACGGGCAAAGGTGACTGTTCCACAGCCTTTTCATCTTGCAACAGAGAGGAGAGCATCCATGATTGGACGTCCGATGGATCCAGATGCTCCGAAACCTCGTACCACAGTCAGGAAGTCCCAGCCAGTAATGAAGACCCTGCGACCTGTTTCTGCAGGGATCAGAGCTGCCCCTACAGAGACTGTTTCTGCAGGGATCAGAGCCGCCCCTACAGAGATCTCGAAGGAAGACCAGGAAGAGAAAGACAGACAGGCAAAGCTGGAGGAGGAAATAGCCGCTCTCAGGATCAAGGTCGACAATCCATCTGGGTTTAGCTTCAAGAGTGACGAGCGAGCCGAAAAGCGACGCGAGTTCTACTCAAAACTAGAAGAGAAAATGAAAGCCAAAGAAGAAGAAAAGAGTCAGCACCAAGCAAAGAGCCAAGAGGAGTTAGAGAACAGGATGAAGCTCTTACGCAAGACCTTGACTTTCAAGGCTACTCCTTTGCCGAGTTTTTACCAAGAATCAGCACCACCGAAAGCTGAAGTGAGGAAAATTCCACCAACTCGACCGAAGTCTCCGAAACTCACGACTTCAAGGAGAAGCACTCTAGTGGGAGACCGTGAAGGCTCAAGATCACCAGTGGCAAGAATAAGGAGCGAGCTTAGAGGTAGTGCCTTATACAAGTCAGTTGACTCAGCCTATGCTTTAAAATCTAACGTCAGGAAATACGTGTCTAAAATCCCATCCTCGACTGCCGTTCGTCCCAAGGTTAATGGCAGTGGTCCTCCAAGAAAAGCAGTGCAAGCCAATGTGATGCCTTCTCCGAGGAAAACACTCAATGTTGCAGAGTCGGGAATGAATAGAACACCGGTACAGGAGAAGAAAGCTCTTACTCCTAGAGGGAAAAGTACCGACCCTAGGAGGTCTCCTTACAATGGTGGACCTGCCACCAATCGTCCGAAGACTGCTGAAATCAGAAGCGGCAATCCTGTGACCAAAGCAGATGGGGTTAGGAAGTCCTTGCAATGGCGTGAAACTGCAGGTTCTTCAGCAAGACGTGAAGCAGCTGAGGCTGTAAAGCTTGGGATTTCTACGCCAATCAAGAGGACCTCGACACCTAATGTATCAGGTCCATAGGTAGAGAGATGTATTGATGTGTTTCTTGTAGTTCCTTAGGGTAATGGAGGCTTCATAAGGTGTGATGACAATGTTGTATATGAGATAGTATACATGAATCCAGTGCAGGAAGCCTGTTCCAATTTTTGAGAGTTGTGAATTATCTTGCTGGAACAATGACCATCAGTTGTTCCTAGTAATGTTGGCGACATTGAATTTCTCCATTTTTCTATGCGTGGATAAAGAAGAAGAGAGAAGAATACTTTCGTCCCAATATCTCCCGTCTCCCATGTTTTTAGTATCTTTTTGTGGATGTCTGGAAATTGTGCCTTCAGTTTGATTCTGAATTTCTCAATTACGAGTTTCGAATCTCTGGGCTTCTAGATGACGGATTAAATTCCTGTGTTTATGTCTTTGTGGTAACAGCAGTATCACTTGAGACCGAGCAATTTTGTCTAACAACCATTACTGTTTGCCGAAGAGTTCTGACTATCATTCTTTTATTCACATAAAAGACACTGCAAATCAAGTTTGGTGAAGTCCAAAAAAATAGTCTGCGTTTGAACATAATTTGCAAAGTTAAATTGGTAGATCTTTTAAACTGACGATGACCGTACCTTAGTATCCCTGTTGCCGCGGGATGATTCAGCAGTATATTCTTAAACAGTCGTGAGAACTCATCCTTCTTCTTGTCAATCTCCCTGCAGATGGCATCTCAACAGAAACTCGAAATTCTGACATTCGCTGTGAGGAACATGCATGGCTGTCAGTGCGTGACCAATGCCTGCGGTTTAGTATCTTAAGGTACCTGACAAGCTCAAAATTGAACACGATTAACTTAAGAATCTGTCAAAGGTGTTTTGTGCAGTATTAATTAGTGTGACACCATAGCAGTGCATGTCAATTATTGCCGTCAAGGCCAACTTTGGACACGGACTGACGTTCATTAGGGCTCAGTGTGTTAGCGTAGTTATGCTGACACTTGGCTACCATAGCCATTTTCAGGTCTCGGGCACAGAAATCTCTCGTCTCATGTGCTAACTTAAGGTAGACAAGCCTGATTACCACCCTGATTTGCAATCTGAATATCTTGGGGCCAACTCCAAGAGGGGGCACATATTTTTCAGAGGTGTGCACAAGTTTCATGAATCTAACCCAAGTGAAATTATATTTTTCTGATTAAAACTGTAATTTCTGTAAATTTCTGAAGTGGTATGCCCTAAAATTACAAAAACGTCCATAGAGTGGAGTCACAAACGTCCCATAAACAACCCATAACTGCCTTAAGTACTCACCAATAAAAGACTGACATGTTACCCTTTCTACGCATGAATTCACTAATTTTGTTAGGAAAATGAATGGATTTAGATGTTTTTCTAGATGGAATTGGAGACATGAGTAGGAGATGGTACTGGATAGTGAATGGAACTAGGTTGGTCTACCTTAGTTATTGATAGCAGAGGTATACTAAGCACAAATTTTGCTTTCATGTTGAACTCTAGAACGTTGAACGATAAAAATGGTTGTTTGATGACTTTTTGAGTGAGTGCTTACGAGATGGAAAGATGAATTTTTTTCATCCATTTTTTTCTTGGAGAGAGGTCATTGAAATCATGTGCACTAGATGCTAAGGTGGGTACACCCAAAACCGCCACTTTTTGCTACTTTGCCAAGTTAATGAAGCTTGGATGGCCATAGTGTGAAGCCTTCAAAGACTAAGCCCAAATACCCAACTTTTAGTAATGAACTTCCACCTACCAATCTAATAGTTGAGATCTTGTTAGAGGTTGACGGCCTTTTGGCCATACTTTGGGTCTCCATTTCTAGCCAACCCAAACTTCCTTTGAGAGTCCCTTACCATGTAAGCAATTTATAGCCATGTAGGTAGTTGAAGGGCAATGGCCATTGGATTTGTGCCTAAACCCTAAACAATCAATTGTAGATCACAATAGTGCATTTTATATTTCTTTAAGCCTAGAACATAGCATTGGCCCCCTTGGAAATCATCCTTTTTAGTACCATGTGAATTATTTGCTTAAAAAAACTCAAGAGCACTCGTTGGATGTCAAACTATTGTGCAAGACCTCTTCTTTTTCATAATAAATTCCAAAGATGAACATTTGCTCTCTTGTCTTACTTAAAAAGATTCTTTGTCATCCATCAAAAACTTAGTGTCGATGACATCTTTCTAGGGTTAAAATTGGTAACTCCCTTTTGACATGAAATGGAGATTGTGCACCAAAAAATCTAGATTCTTTTTTGAAGAATATTGAGAAAACTTGAGATGTAGAAAATCTTAACCCCTAAAGGTCAATGCATCAAAAAAAGTGAATGCATCTTGGTCAACCTTGATTGTAACTTTCAAAATACACATTTTCGGTATTTGATTTAAGCTGAGTAAATGAAGCTTGATAAGTTTTGTTTTTACTCCAATTGAAAAATTAGAAAATACCAAAAAATTGAAAGAATCACTGCTATTACAAACTCTATGTGTTTAAATCCAAATTACACAATATAGTGGGTATTTCATTCATGTTTTCTTCTTTTTAAATCTTTGTCAAATTTAAATTACAAAAATATGTTTATCATTCTAGCCTTCATTTATGTTAAAGATTTCAAATTATTCTAAAGTATATTCTAATTGATATTATATTATTTTCATTTTTCATTTAAAAAAATTATAATAATTTTAATTTTCCATTGAATTTTTTTGAAAAAATCAACATCAAAAGAAAATACATTCATTCACAAGTGAAAAACATCAAATTTTTATATATCAATTATATAAAAGGATAAATTTAGCTTGATATTAATATTTGACTTGAAGATCATTGGCAAGGGTTTTTTAGGTGTAAAATATAAAAAAAAATATTTGGTAATTCTTCACACCAATTTCTATTGCTATTTGTAACTTCAATTTTTTTTCAAACTAATTGGATTATTTTTTCTATATTTACTAATTTATTTTCACTTTTTGCTACAAAATTATAACAATGACAATTTTTTATAAAATGCATTAATTTTTTTTATAGTGATAGACAATCTATAAGAGCATGCCCACCCGTCATGCAAAACGGATGACTTGTCTTTGGGTGGCTTGCAAAAGTGCCCCACCCGTCTTGCAAAATAGATGAACTTGTTAAGATGCTGGGCAAAAAACCTTGGGTGGCATGCAAAATGGAGGATTTTGCAAGCCAAAGCAAGGCTTGCAAACCACATGAGACAAGAGCATTGGCATTTTCCCCCAAAGTATGAACTTTTAACGCTATAGCCCATTGGTCCACCTTGCAAAGCGGTCCAAATTTGGAAACTTACCCGTCTTGCAAAATGCGATTATAGCATGCAATGGGTGGGGCAGTTTGGCATGCAAATTGGATGGCCCCGGATTTTGCAAGCCAAACCACCCCGCACTTTGCAAGACAGGTGGTGATGCTCTAATATTAGCTATTAAAAATATAAGATTGATATTTGAATACAATGTAAAAGGTTAAATGTAGCTTAGACAAGTTGTTTGACCATTTCATAATGGAGCTAGTCCTTTAGAGTACATTCACTATGTTTGTTGATCCAGATTCCAATGCAAGATCAACATGCAAGGTGCAAAGAGGAAAGGCTTGCCCCCCTTGCCATGGTCACACCAAGGCAATGGAATGGGCCATCATTCACCTCTCTTTTATTGGCCCAAAACATACAAATTAGCATCCATTGCAACCACTCATAGTTTCATATGCTACCCTGTAGCATCTTGCCAAGGTTCATTGAATGACTTGTTACACAGCAAAGAGTCAAGGCACCAACTAAGGTAGGGTTTATTTCTCCAAGATTGCCCTCTGCACCTCCCTTCCACCTTGCAACTTGTTGGCATAAGGAGATGGGTTGGCCATTGGGATAGAGATGCTCTTAGGGGGTAATCATCTAACATTTAAAACCTTTTTTGAATTTCACACCTTTTTATTTATATGTCTTTGTTCAAGCATATTATATACCTCATTTCATAAAATTGGTCACAAAAAGAAGGTTATTTTAAAGGTTCTAATACTATTTTGGATGCAAGAGAAGAAATATGGATCCCCAAATAAAAAATATTACATAGGAAAAAGATAGACATGTAGTAGAAAGCCATCTTTCCATCTAGTAAGGCACTACACTAAAAAGGATATTTAGTGTTAGCAACACTATTTACAAACCTTGACACTAAATATCATTAACCCTACTAAAGTAAGTAACATTAAATCTAATTTCTAACACTAAATGTACTCTATGGTAAATCTGAAATCTGTACTCTATGGCAAATCTGAAATCTGAAATCTGAAATCTGGTAAATCTAAATGTACTCTATGGTACGCATTGAAGTTTAGCACTACACTAATCATCCTAAAATTGACATTTAGTGTAGGGTCAAGTAGGGTGGTAATTACACTAAATGTAATCCAACACTAAATATCCTTTTTAGTGTAGATTTGCTCTAGGGAAAAAGATAGGGGCCTCCTCTCATTTACCAAGCCATTGCACAAAGTTGGTGTGGTTAGTGAAGTAGGTCCAATTATTGTAGGACTAAGGTAGGAGGCTATAAAATGAAGCAGGCATTAAAATGGAACATGACTCAAAGGTACATTTTGCTTTCTTCAATGTAACACCTATGCACATTTCAGGACGTGGTCCATTTTGATGAACACAAATGACCACTTTTTTCCAACTTCAAAAATTTGTAACTAATTCCACAAAGGTCCAAAAAATATGAAACGACTTGAGTTAGATTTCAATTCCACTTGTCTTTCAAGGAAATTTGACTGCAAAATATTTCAAGATGTTTTACCTCCCCCAAATTCAGTTTCAGCGCTTAGATGCTCCATTTCTGGACCTCCTACCTTAGCACTAAATACAAGATGTTGATGCAAGACATTCAATTGCACTTATATTGTTAAGAAGCTCATAGAAGAAAAAGAATTACTTTCCATTCAAAGCATGAACAAATAAGAGACAATCAAGGTGGTTTTAGTAACAACTCCAAATGGATTTTGAGGGCAAGAAACTCATACATAACTATAATTGTACTTATTTTCTTTCATTGAAATTATTGCCAATAGATTTATGTGTTCATGTATGAAAGATTTTCACACATTAGATGAGCACATTTATTGAATCCAAAGTAGAATCATTGAATTGACCTTACAAGTAGGCTAGTAATAACATCTATTTAAATTTAAGCTCAACAATCAAACTCAATTTATATGTGACATTCCCTATTGTAAGTATGTATGAAATTCTATCTTCAACAATAAAATCAAAGATGGTGAAGAAATAAGGGATAGTTTCACTTGTTCATGATAAAGTGGGTTTCTCACATCAATTGAACACACTCAAGGAACCTAATATGGAATCCATATAATTTACCACACGTGTAGGCTACCAATAACAACCAAGCATTAAATACAAGATCAAACATGAAGCACAAATGACAAATGACTGGCACTATTGTGAATATTTGCAAAATTCTATTTAGAACATTACACCTTGCAACCAAACCCTTGGTCTAGCATATCAATGTATAGATAGAACCTCTCTAAGTGCATGGTGCTAGGACTTTGCACTAAGAGAGGTTTATGCAATTAGAGAGGCCACAAATAATGTAAACATTTAATTCAACTTTCCATCTTGAATCACACACAGACCCACCTATTGTCTGCAAACTCTTTATGTTGCATATTATGCAATAAGAGAGGATGCACTAAGAGAGGTTCTACATGTATTATTAGAAACGGAGACATGTAAGGGCTAAACATTCTCAAACTATTGGGGAGGGGTCACCTTGAGTAGAGTCAGCTTCCTACTGAAAATCATAGTATTCATCCTCTCCCTCCCCCAAAGACCAGAGAACGAGAAGCACACAATTTTTATTTCCATTGTTGATAATAGAACTTCTCATAAAACAGAGATCTTCCCCCTGTAGTTGTCTTTCATGCGCCTTACTTCAGCCATGACTTCCACAGGCGATTCTCGACCAGTGGCAAGCTGTGTTGCACAAGAACAGAAATGTTGCAATCAATCTCAGTTACTGCAAGTCAACACTGCACATACTACTGGAACTTCGTTAAAGTAGATGACAAAGATCTCTATGAATCAGAATGTATGATGAGCTTCAATTCTAAGTCAAGATTAACCGTAGAGGATCAAGAAGCGCAAGTGTTCAGCAGTGTTCAGTGATAAATATCTTTTGTCCGATTCTATGTATTTTTGAACAATGCTTATAGCGTTCTTCTTTGAGCCTAGTGGTCAAAAAAAGCTTGGGTCCATCTAAATTCTTTTTTCTCACAATATGATCACTCAAATTGGTTGTTAACCATATATCCTTGGTCCTTCAGGATTATGGCGATTTATGATTTCATTTAATCGTGATCATAAAATCTAAAAATCAAAAGCTATGTCACTGGGTACCGGTATTCTGTTGCATAAAGAATAACAAGGTGTTTTCAACCACACGTTGATCCAGAGCAGAAACCTGAAGAGACTTCTTCTCAACTCGCATGAAGGGGTTGAATTCAAGCTCGTCTCCAATAGTTGAAGGCACAGTAGGTAATTTTTGATTTCGTTGCTGCACCACCCAATCCATCTTCTTCAGTAGAGCGTCATTCTTGGGTTCCAGTGTCAAAGCAAACTCCAAATTCTTTTGTGTGTACTGCAATTGATGACAATCAACCAGGATTATCAACTACCGAGCATTAAACTAATGTGGATGGAAATTTGCTCTAAATCACAAACTCTAAACCTGCCAGTATACTGAATATCTGAAGTAAGGGATTATACTAAAATACTTGGGACTCGAACTCGTGTCATATACTGATCTCTGTTACCAACAGCAACTCATCTATTCATCCATTTGGTTACTTGGTATAAGATTTGGTTAAATGTCTATGGCCACTCCTCTTTCAATGGATATAGTTATGTCGACTATCTCAGAGTGGTCAACAAACTTTCACTTTTAAATTGCACAAGAAATTTACACAGAGTGATGAAAATTCAATCTCAACAGATTTGGTTCTTCTACCCAAAGGTCTCTCCACAAATCTATACATCTCCCCAAAATTACATTCCCACATACGATAACATGCTTGAAGTGAGGCAAATAAAATTCTCTACCTTAAATCTTCTAATCTGAGTAGACAACCTAGAATTAGTTTATGGAAGGGTACCAGGTTCTTTCCTAATGAGGCGGTGATGTAAATTGCATCGTCATTGAACAAGACTATCTAATTTCCACTTTTGAAAGAAATTGCATAAACGGAACGGATCAGAAATAATCAGGAAATATGTGAGTAAAGTTCACACCTCATGACCACAGTAGACTTTAGTTTCAGGAGGAAGTGAAGCAAGCGTCTTGCACAAGGACTTGTACATTTGATCAGGTGTACCCTCGAAAAACCTGCCACAGCCCCCAATGAACTGACCGCAAACAGAGAACAGCTCAGCAAACTCCCTTCACTGAGCCTTTCCGTTTGGTGCAGGTATGGAATCTTCCAACTTGTCAGGGACGTTTCAGAGCAGGTACCAGTCCTGAAATGTCCCTAAATTGTCCCTGACAAGTTAACATGCCATACTTGGACAACACTGGTCCTGACCACTGGCTAATTGACAGTGTTATTTAAGTACAACAAACACAAGGTCTACACTCTAATTCTCTACAGCATGAATCAATAGGATGGTCAACAAAAACTGGATTAAAAAGACGGTAAGAGACCGCACCAAGGTATCTCCAGTGAATACGGCCGACTTATCTTCTGCATGTGTGCTTGTGAAGTAGTAGCTTATGTGCCCTTTCGTATGGCTGCAAACAAATGAAACAATTCTCACATGCTCATAACCTTCTAAAGCCCAGAAACTTCCTTAGGTCTTCCGTGACACCTCACCAAAGGTTGGAATAACTCTCTTTGGGACTTTTGGGGACGGATTATAAAATAAACTTAAAGTAACCACTGACATCTCATTAGCCGAGCTCATGTTTCTGCGGAAAAAAAGAGTTCATAATGTAACGCTGAAATCCACAAGCACTAAAACCATGCATAACATCCCTGCTGAGCACCCTCCAAATTGACATGAAAATAAATCTTTGACACATGAAAATGAAACCCTGAACCCTTGTTTTGCAAGTTGGAGCTCGATTGGGAGCCCTTCAGCGAAAGAGTCATTGTCGCCACATGTGAGCGCATCTCATGAACTAAAAATTCTGCTTGATTTGCTAGAATGATTAGGCATGATTTTCCTCTAATTAACTCGTAGTTGGAGCTATCTTCAAAAGATGCCACGCCACTACTACTCGATGATGCGTGGCTTGCAGGACCAGGACTTTTATTCATTTAAATGCAGACAATGAAGAAAGAAACCCACCCGGGAGTCTCGAGGCATTTGACACGAATAGTGGGACTAATTGAAACCTCGTCACCATGCTGCACAGGATGGGAGCAAGCCTCCACTTTATCCTTCACGCCACCATATATAGGCACATCCTTCAGAAGCTTCTTCATGCCACTGTTTCCACCAGCGTGATCCCTACACAGAAAGGTAAAACCCTCAAAACCCTCAAAACGCATACATAAGGTAGAGGATACAATAACCGTTTCCTAATGACTGGACCCTGTTACTACCAGCAACTCATCTCTTCCAGTATACTTGGTTGGCCTTCATTTAGCAAGTTGGGAGTAAGCATGACTTGGCCTGATCTTTGAATGGAAATGGGGTTATCGATCTGTTGTCCCTTCAATAGTGGTCTGAAACCTACCACTTTGATTAATTGCATACGAAATGATACGATCCAATAGATGAAGTGAGAAATAAAAAATTGATCTCAATGAAGTTTGGCTTCTGTAGTACCGAAAGTGGTCTCTCCAGTGAGCTGTATGGAGTGATCTCCCAATGAAAGCATACTCCTACATATTGGTTAAAATGCTTAAAATGACGGAAATAGTATGTCTACCTTATACCTTATTGTAATACTTGTGGATAGTGTCTGCAAAAGAGACATTAAGAACGAACTACACTTCAATCCTCTTGATAACTCTTATATGACACCAACTCCGACATAACTAGGATTTTTGCTAGAAATAAAAAAATGAAAAGGAGGGATTACCAGTGATGGTGCGTGGTGAGGACCATTATGACTTTGACACCATTCAATTCAGCTGCTTGCAACACTTCGTCCGGCCATACGGGGTCAATCGCCACTGCATCGCCAGTTTCTTCGTCAAATACCCTAAAAGAATATTGCACAACCACGAAGACAATTTTTTCACAACCCTAATATCACCAAAAATACCCCAAAACGAAGACATCGTACTCATGGCGCCGTTTGCATCACATAAAGCTCTCGTTCTACACCCCAAAAATGACATTCTCTAAATGACATTCTGAAATATCCTTCACACTTGCCAGACTCTCATCCACTGTAGCACGCTTGTCACACGTTCATACTATACCACAGTGAAAATTTTGGAATTCCAGGAGATAAGATAAAACAGATTTGAGGGTTCAAAGCAAGAAGCAACGAAGGAAAGGAAAAACTTATACAAGTAGGCGTAGTTGTCCTCCAAGCACGGCACAGCCACTACCTTCATAATTTCAAAATAATTTCCAGTAAAAACTCAAAACCCTCGTGAATATTCTCTTCTTCGGTCCTTCACACGCTCTACTACCATCAAATTTCTCTACGAAACCAAGAACCTCTACTGCAAGAACTCTACTGCAGTGACCTCACAGTAGAGCCGAGCCGATGGATGATTCTCGTCATACGAATGATTTTGGACGACCCACGTGACCTCACACAGTGCATCTGCAACCCCAAATGGATGAATAATTGTCATCTCTTTGGCTCTGAGATGGGTGACTTTGTGTTGTGCATGTACAAGTGTCGTTGCCGAAGCAGCAGTCATGGTGTTGCACCTCGTAGACCCGTCCTGTAGCTTTTGCTGCTCCATTTTGAATAGGAGCTGCTTTCAAAGGATTTTAGGGTTCAAAGGTTCGCAATTTCGGACGTTTTGGTTGTTGGAAGCTTGGCGCGACTTGATAGAAGCTCTAACAAAGGTTCCAAGAAGCTTGCGAGGTCGTCATGTCCTGATCGGTAAGTGTTTACTCTGGATTCTTTTGTTCTTTTTTTAAGCTTTTTCTCTGTTCTGATCGAGATGCGCAATCGCGATTGTTGTTACCTAATCTTTGCTCTTGTCGAAGTTCAAGGTATCGATGGTAGAAACGAACTGTAACCCCTGTCAGAATTGGTTCTATCCGATTATGAGAAATATGCTGGCGATGACATTCATTTGGGGTTTTCAAAATTGGGAAGTATTTTTTTACGAAAGTGGCACTTTCATTTCTTTGCATAACTAACTGTAAGTTTCGTAATTGGCAATCGTTAGTGCCTCCGGTTAGGTTTTTTCGGTTACTCAAAGCTTCTTGAGTTGTAGGTGTTGGTTACATTTAGTCTTTTATGAGCTCCAAAGGAATAAAAGTCATGTAAGCATAAGGACCTTATAAATTTTGACGATATAATCTGAGGATATAAACTGAGGGATTGTAAAGACGGTGTTCATTGATCTCCGGGAAGTAGTTTAAAGACCAAATGTAACGAGGACAGACATTAACTACATCCAGGGTCCTTCATTATCTACTCACCTTGTATGCGTTTTTGCTATACCCTCAGTTTATATCCTCAATGTCCCTTAATTTTCATTTTCAGGTTTATATCCTCAGATTGTGTTCTAAATCATCTATTTGCTCTTTGCAATTCTTGGCATCCTAGTTTCATATTTGCAACTCCCGCAGTTTGTATCCTCAATTTATATCTTCATTTTACATCCTCGAGTGGCATCTTCAGTTTTCATCCTTGATTTATATCCTCAGTTTTTTGTGTTCTCATGCACGAAGTTGCGTTTTTGCAATATCCGCAGCTCATATCCTCATTTATATGCTCAGATAGTCTCCTGACGGCAGGAGGGTAAAGAAATTATATGACAAGACGAGTACTAACTGAAAAGCATCCAATTGGGATCTACATTGTTTGACGTGGTTTTGTGGGAGTTTTTGAGGGCAGGAGGCATGCAGATGGAAAGTGGTTGTTCGATTTGAGAATCGGCGTTTTCTTTGAAGTAAAAGCAGATTTCTGCATTGAGAGTTTTGTTTGCTATGTCCTCTCTTGTGGCTTCTAGCGAGGGCCAGCAGAAGGTGGATCTTCAGAATGGCGGATCTGCCGAAGTGCAGCCACTGGAGAGGACCACTTCTGGTGGTGGTGATGGTGTCCCGAGAGACACACACAGCATCCCTGGTGTGTCCATGTACGCACGCCAGCGCTTCCCTTCGACCTTTTTCAAGCACGGAGAGCTGGTCGCCAACAAGGAGTTGTTTTTGGAAGCGCTCAACAAGTTCCACACGACTCTTGGGACACGGCTCACGTAATAGTCTCATCATACTTGGTTTCTGTTTAAGTTATTCTCTTGCTTGCAGATGCTGATGCAATTCTAAGCCATATGTCAGAATAGATTTAAATAGTGTAGTTGTACGCCCTGATCTCTAATTGAATTGCCTGGGGTTCCAAAATAATGGCTATGGCATAGTTTGAATGTGTGACATTTGTGCTGGAGTTTATGATAGTGTGGCAAGTGTGCAGGGTATTTGAGACTGTCGTTCTAGAGGAGTTCGTAGTAAAGAGGTCTGAGTGTGGCAAGTGTGCATTGTATATCAGAGTGTCATTTCAGAGAAGTTACATATGAAAGAGATCTGAGTGTTGCAAGTGTGCAGGATATTTTGAGAATGACATTTAAGGGAAG
This sequence comes from Rhytidiadelphus loreus, assembly GCA_947034895.1. Lineage (NCBI taxonomy): Eukaryota > Viridiplantae > Streptophyta > Bryopsida > Hypnales > Hylocomiaceae > Rhytidiadelphus > Rhytidiadelphus loreus. The sequence continues at coordinate 44,240,914 of OX344761.1, read as the reverse complement.
TTCATATTGAAGAAGTCTGAGTGTAGTAAGGGTCAACATCAGTGAATCATTATCGAGTTTTTTTCGTTTGGATTTTGATGGTATCGAATTTTATAGACGGCCTACTGCCATCTGGTGATCTAATGTTAGCGAGTTGTTCAAATTCACTGTTTCCCAATTGTTAATATCGCTTTATCGAGTAGCTAGTGGTTTTCATAACTTTTTTGAAAGGAGCTGCGAACACCTCGAGCCCAACTGCTGATTTCCAAGATGTTCCGATTTTGCGACATCTTTCTTTGGCATAGATCTTCTCACATCTTGAGTTCAAGAATGAAAGCATTGGTATTGAGGCACCTATTATAAGCAATGGTGGTTACTGCCAACCACAGTGAAAAGGGTTGGTCAACACTGCTCTAGAATGTTCTGCGATTTTCAAAGATTGTCTTCAACCTGATTCTTTGTTTACTAACGAACTAGTTACATGGACCAATTTTTCTCCGTGGTTGCAGAAAGAAGGGAAGAAAAGGCAGAGAAAGGGCTGCTGAGGTGAAGAGCTTTCAAGAAAGCTTAGAAGGGTACTGTTTTTTTCTTAGAAAACTCTTCTTTGTGATCTTTTAGCGAGGCAAGATGGTAGTAGAATTTTAGTGAACAGTGAGAATTGGTTTCCAAGTGTTCGTGAATTTTGTAAGGTGTCTTAGTTTCTACTAATTTTATCATTCTTTACCCTGCTTATGCTTATTATTCTGTGCCTTCTCTCGTTTTACCTTATGGTTGAACATATTATCAGGTTTCAGGGAATGATTCTCATTTGGATCTTTCATAAGATCATTCATTAGAGAATATGTCATAATTTATAACTTGTATTCAGTAAAGCATTACTGTATGTGAGGCTACTTCATTAGGGTGCTTCTTCAAGCTGATATCTTGTTGAGTCCATCTACTTTCACAGTGATTGCGTTTCATGCATCCCGGGAAATGTGCACATATTCCGGCGGATCAATTTTTGATTGCTTTCGTGAATGGGTTTCCCTGTCATCGTTGCTAACCTGGTTTTTCGCAGAATTCCAACTCTTGGAGGAGTCTCCATTGATCTTCACCTTTTGTACGTAGAAGTCACAAATCGAGGAGGATTAGAGCAGGTACTCCAACACATCCGCTCTTAGCCTTTGGATTGGTGACTTATCCTGTCATCTGAATGTGTTTCCTAGTGGAATTTCAGTATCACGGGTTGCACCTACAATATTTTTAACCCCTTAAGGACCAGAGGTTCATGGTTTGGAAACGACCAATATCGTTGATCATATTGTGAAAAACATAATTTAGATTGGTCCAAATTCTATGTGACCAGCATCAGGGAAGACCTTTGTATCTGTTGTTGAGAAAATAAATAAAATTGGACAAAAGAAAGTCCCCATATGACCTCAAAACTGCTAAATGAATATGAGGCCCAATTTTACCCTTTTTCGTCCTTTTGGGGTTAGATTGTTTATGTTCTTGTGGATGACATTGAACTTCTTTCATATCTTCACGCGAAGTCTATCTTCATCACTGCAGAATGTTCGCATGTATACATGTGAACGTGTTTGCTGAAAGTCATGCACGGGCTTTCAATTTTGGGGGCAGGTTATCAAGGACAGGAAGTGGAGAGAGGTGACAAGCATTTTCAATTTCCCCGAATCTATTACTAGTGGCTCATATATGGTACGCAAATACTACGTGGGTCTTCTTTATTATTTCGAACAAGCATATTTTTTCGGGAAGCAGGGCCCGTTGGTTCCACCTCAAGGTACGAACAAGAAATTCCTCGTAGCATTCTACATGCTGAAGTCTGAATCTGTTTCATGATTGTATCCATTGCGACACTCAATTCGCTAAGTTTTCTTTTTTGGCTTTGCAGTCTGGATGCCTGGACCATTAAAGAAGACCGTCTATTCATCAGCCAAAACATTTGCACTTTCAGATGGAGACCAAGCTTTGCAGTCAATCAGGAAAAGAAAGATTTTGCCTATACAACTAATGCCAGGTCTTTTAATCGTTTTGGTTGATTTTATTTTTTCCGGACGGTTACGTTACTTCAGGAGGTTGGAATTATCTAGGATTGCTGTACTGTAGTGGTACTCTGGGAGGTAGTTGTACCGTATATGTAGGTTTTGAGATCCATTTTACACCACAGGACGCGTTCAGTTTCTTCTAAAGTCACTTTTTGGTTTCCTCTTCTTAGTGGCTATAAGAGCTTCTTGGACTTAATGAATTATTACACTTTTTATTGCACCAAAATTCTTTAGGTGTCTTAAAAACCTGACCTTATGAAATGGATAGTTGTTAATTTATCTTGGAAATTATTATGCCATTTAGAAATTCTTGCGTCGACTGAATTGACAAGGCGATTATCAACCAGGAACTGCAGTCGTTGCTCAACATAAGCACATCGCCATTTGGAGAAATTTGATTTATCCCTGATCATGATGTGCTGCCTTTGGTCTGCTTTTCAGCTGTTATAGACCCGGCTTCGTCTATCGGCTTGGTGGCGCAGGGAGCAATCAAAGGCAAGTTCGACCAAGGATACCTTGTGACCGTGACTGTTGGTACAGAGAAGCTGCAAGGGGTTCTATATCATGTGCCACCTGCACAGAAGCCCTCACAACATGCTGATGTGCCAAACTATGGAGAGACGGCTGGTGCAGAAGTGAGAACTTCACGTGCAGCAGAACCCAAGGCTGGTGGCTCATGGCGCAAACGTCCACGCAAAGAGGATATTCTGAAAAGGGACCCAAATGCACCGCGACCCAATCGAACGGGCTACAACTTCTTCTTTGCTGAGCAATGTTCAAAGTATAAAGCCATGCATCCTAATGTATCTGGTCTTGAGCTCAGCAGGATCCTTGGACACGCTTGGAATACTCTCACAGAGCACGAGAAATTGGTGAGTGCTGGGCGTTCTAGTGAATGGGAGGACAATGTTTCCTGTAAAATGAAACTGGTTGAATCATAACACCTTTTATTGCATTCAAATTCAATAAATGTCATTAAAACCTGACATTATAATATGGATATCCTCAGTTTAGACAACGAGATTCGGGCGTAAATGTAAGAAAGACGGTAGATGTGCCATTATCAATTCAAGAGTAACTGCTTACCACTCAACAGGCTTTTCAATAACATTAGACTCCTCCAAAAGCTATTAGGGAACGTCATAAAAGAGAATCTTCATGATTCATAAGGTTGTCTCTCCGTCTTCCTAGTGATCTTATGGACACCTCCATATGATCATTATATGAGAAGATCTCTTTATGAATCATGGAGAAGATTCTCTTATGATGCAATCCAAAAGTTATTGGAATAGTCTAATTGAAAACCTATCATAGGGGCTTGGTCTTAAACTGCTGATTGCACAAGTACTATATCTCTTACTCCCTTTGGACTTTTTGTGGGAAATTGCTAAATCACATTAGGAATGTTAGTATGGGAGTCTAATTTCTGGTGCTTGATAATGCTGCAGCCATATCAAGAGCAAGGTTTTAAGGACAAAGGGAGATACATGAAAGAGTTGCAGGAGTACCGTGAAAGGTTGCAATCTGAAGAGGAAGAAGCAGCTGCTTCTGTGGAGCCAGTCACAGCGAGTGTGCAGGGGCACGAGCCTGAAGAGGAGGAAGCTGTCGTTGACGCTGATGATGACATAGCCCGAAATTCTGCTGGCAACACCACCCCTGATTCTGCTGAAGGCATCCAGACCAGCGAGAATACCAAAGTGCTGCCTACATCTAGATCTGGTTCAATTAAAGCATGCACGTCAGTGGAAGAACGAGGCTCTGGATCCGGAACAAGTAGCAGCAAATTAGGTGACACAATCCATTCATAAACTGTCATCCCACTTTAAAATTGCAAGGCCGAATATCATCTGACCTTGCTGATAGCTCATGATCAAGCTCTTCTTAATAGTGGTATTGTGTATGATCCTCTTGGAGTAACGATTATGTGTTCATCGTCGCACTAAGTCATTTTTGGGTGGTCAAGTAGAACAGTATACAGTATACAGTGAGTTCAGGTAAGCCTTAGGGGTCTAGCAAACAGGTGTAAATCGAACCATTAGAATAAGGTAGATTATTCTATTTTCGTCATTTTTGAGAATTTAAACCAATGTGTAGGAGTGTGATTTTTCGGAGATGTATAGAGGTGTGGAGAGAACTCTGGGTACAAGAGCCAAATCTGTTGAGATCAAATTTTTATCAATGTGTATGATCTTGTTATGTAATTTCAAAGTGGGGGGTTGTAGACCACTGTAAGTGACAGAAAAACACCCCATTCCCATTCAAATCTCTATGGGGCATAGTCGTCATGCCAACTCATGCATTCACCACTTCCTAAGAAAGTTCAAGAGTTGGTCCAGGGAATCAAATTTATGAAGTTGCATTGCAAAAGGCATGAGCACCGATTATTGCCACTTGCAACAATTGTTTAGAACTTGGATAAAAGAATAATGTTGATAAGGTAGGAGGCTGTGAAACAGTGCGGGCATTAAGAATGGCTCCTATAAATGGTTGTGAAATGGTGCATCTAAAGTTCTGAAATTGACCAGTACATTCATTGAATGAACCAAGGAAGAAAACATTATTAATTGGAAGAGCCAATCATTCTCTGTGTTTTCTCCATTTTTAATTAGAATTGCAAGTGAACCATTCATGAAAGATCTAGGGTCACAAATAGGGACCTATGACCCAACTCGTTTGAAAATTCATAAGTAATTCAAAAATCTCTGGAAAAATATGAAACCACTTGGGTTAGATTCCTCATCAATTTCTCTTTGTCTGAAAAATGAGCTAAAAATATTCCCGTCCAAAGAAATACACGAAAAAGGCAGACCAGCCCTTAGGTGCACCATTTCTGAGCCTCCTACCTTACTTGCAAATAGAAAATAAGGTTTGTGGAAGTGGAAATAGAGCACTTTGGTCCCAAAATAATAGTTGAGTATATTTACTTCTAAAATTTAGTTGAGTAGTGGATGACCATTGATAAATCAATTTATGTCCTCTAACTTGTATCTAGCATGAACAAGAATCAAGAGATAGAGGATTAGGTGTCCACTTGCATCTTCAATGATTTAATCACAAAACATAAAATATATGAGGCCAAACAAATTTCAAGGTACAAATTGCTCTATTATGCTTTGGTGACACTTCACACTTCCACATTATAGAAGATGATCTAATAATTGAAGCAAACAATACAAGACTTAACACTCTTGCATAACATTAGTTCCCAAGGTCAAATTTTTTTGGTAAAATCAAAGAGGCAATAATTTTGTCAATGTCAAGTGATGAAAATTCACCAATTAGGGAAAGAATGAAGAAGAAATTAATATTGATAAGTCAAAACAACTAAGAAGAGATCAAAGAGACAAGATAATATTCTAATTTGTATTGGAACATGGGCTAAGGTTGTTGATTTTGCATACTCATATGATAATTGGTGAATATTTTTATGTAGGATGTATTGTAGTTAAATAGACTAAGCTAAATATTGTTCTATATGCAAAGATCAATTCTAAACACATTTACATACATTTAGCATACCTTTGTTGATATGCAAAGTTGGTTAGGAAGAGTTAATCTAGACATATTTTTGCATAGCTATGTTGATTTTGCCACATAAGATTTAAGCTACCAAGTATTGGTGGAATTACAATTACAATTGCCTATTTACTATTCTCTCTCTCTATATATATTTATTATTTATTTATTTAGGCACAAACTCTTTATTGTCCAATTGACTACTATACATACGCTAGATTATCAAGAAATAAAAAATTAATTTCTCTAATTTATGCAATTTTTCTTCCAATAGGTATAGGGTCATAAATTTTGAGAGTGCTAAAACTATAGTTGATTAAGCATGGTTTGTAAATAATAATTACCATATCATTGACCTTAGGTTCTTCATGATTTTACTTGATTTTATCCATTGCTTAATCCAACATCAATTTGGGAGAAAGCCCTAATTGAATTAAGCTTATTAAGGTCTTGTAAAAAATTGGAGGTGGTTAGGTAATAGTAATTAGTACTCCCTACTACATAAGAAGTAGTTGAACTATCTTTGAGATAAATTTACACTTAGACTCCAAAATTAGTGACCATTGTAATGTCAAGTTAGTGAATTTTCTTAGAAGGAATAGTGGATCAACACAAATTACTTGCAAAAGTTGATTCCTAGAAGAAATAAGTAAAAAATACCATTTTAGCTATAAGATATCTAGATGCATTAGATGGTTTTTGAGGCCTCCGAGAGACTGTGGGTTTCCCTGCTGCAAGAACGCAAGGAATATGACAGCTGGCATGCCACCTCAATGTCCTGCGTGGTTGAGAGGCGACTAGATCATTTCTGATTTTTTTTCCAACTTCTTTTACCATTTGAAGAATTTTAAATTTTTATTATTTTATTATTATTTTTTCAACAGCCGGTTGTCCTCCATTGCGGGGAACAGTGAAGGGGAACAACCTTGAAACGGGCTCTCGCAGGCCTCAAAAAACATGTAATGTACTTCAATCAACAAAAAATCAATTGGAAAAGGCCCCCTTTTCTAATAGCGAACTCGATATTATGACTTATCATAGAATCAACTAATTCCAAGCTTGGCCCTAAAAATGTGCAATAGTAAATATAGATTATAAAAGTATATTCATTGCAGAGTGTTTAGCTCTAGAACAATTAAGTTAGGGCAGGGATTTCAAAGTTCAATCATAATTTGAACTTTCACATCTTATAAATATATGAGGGTATGGATTAAAAAGTTCAATCATAATTTGAACTTTCACATCTTATAAATATATCAGGGCATGGATTTAAAAGTTCTATCAAAATTTGAGCTTTGACATCTTATAACTATAGTTGTAGATAACATTAAACACCATTCATGGACTTCATTTAAGTTAGTTGACCTCTTTCCAACGACTACTTATTTTTGCTAGTTAGACTACTTTGTTTCCTATCAGTTGTAGTTTAGGATGACAACTCACACAACAAAAATGTTGGCTAGGTATACATTGAAAGCATACAATGATCACATGATGTACATTAGAAGCCACAATTATCACCTACATTGAAGTATGGTCAATTTTGTAATTAGCCTATGGTTGGAAATGCGGTGCCCTATATAGCAAAAATGGGTTGAAAAGCTCTTTACTAAAAAAATCATAGTTATTTCATTTTTGAGGGAAAAAAATGAACAAATTTTGTAACCCTCTTTGAATCTATTTTTCTTAGGGGGGGTTCCCTCATCAAATACATGTTGGAAATACAATAAATTCTTAAGTGGTTGGAATGAGATTGGCTACCTCTTAATCTTATTTACAATTGTCAATCCTCATTAATCTACAATCATGTGTTCACCTAACTTATAAAAATCAAATTTATCAATGCCATGTTCATTTATGTTTGTTCTAAAATGAGTGCATGGATGACTATTAATGTAGGTTCAAACAACTCATTGGGTGCACTGAATTTGACATGAATTTCATGATGCATGATGACAGTTTTTAAAATCACATCATAACATTTAGTAGCTTTCAGAGAGGCTGTATTTTCTTGTGGAGGCCTCATCTACAAAAAAAACATTTACATCAGGAATTAAAGTATCTTTAGTACTAGGATCGTGGCAGTACATTTATGGTGTGCTCCATCCTTTTTTTGCTAAATCTTAGTCCAACCTAAAAGAATCAACAAAGAAATACTCACATGATTTGTTGGAAATCTTAAGAATCCTCTTAATCAAATATTAAATGTCATTTAACTCTTTGCCATCAAGAAAACTCTTTGCCATCAAGAAAACTCTTTGATGTCCCAATATTGGATTTGCTTCAATATCATTTGTAGTAATGGAAATGTTATTTTTATATTGAAATCAATTGTCCACTATGGATCCTCAAATAGTATGGGATAATTTGAAAATGAGAGCTTGACTATTCATTGTCAAAATGTCAAAATGATGTTTGAAGTAGAATTTCATACCCCTCATTTAATCATATTAAAATAACTTTAAAAAAAAATTGAACTAAGAAAAGTTGGTAAATCAATCTAAATTTCATCTTCAAAAAATGGTTTGAGATTTTTAGCCTTCAATCAAAAGTAATTCACAAAATTTAGAGAGGATGTTTGAAAATGTCAAAAGAAAATGTCCCTTTCAACCCCTCTTTGAATTTTGTCCATTACTTTTGATTGGAAGCTTAGAATCTCAAAGAGATTTTTGGAAATGAAATTTAGATTGAACTAACAAATTTTGTTAGCCCAATTTTTTTGGAAAAAGGATATTTTGATATGTCTAAATGAGGTCTGAAAATCTTCATCAAACACAATTCTTGCTTTTGATTTAACTATGAGCTGTTCAAGAGCTCCTACTAATTCTAATTTACATATTCCACATGGGTTGTTTCACCTCAACATGGGTTGTTTCACCTTAGTCCTACCACCCCATATGTATATAAAGAGCTTGATATAGCATCCCATAACACAAATCATGATTGGCTTGGGAAGCAAAGTGAGGCAATTTAGATGCTGAATTTATTTTTGTAGGAAATGAATACGTTTTTTTGAAGTTTCATTAAACAGATTAGAAAGTTTATTTTGCAATCCACTCACTCATGTGTAACTGTGACCCACTGACTGTACACAACCCAGTCATTACGATTAAATAGTTAACCCCTGTGACGTTTTCGGACACTTAGAATCAAATTTTTTTTTATAGTTAAGGTGCTGAACAATCCGAGGACACAGACAAGCCCTGCCTGGAATCTTGCACCTTTCAGACATCCTCAAAGTCAGGCTTTGACGATTTTTGAAGAATTTTTTTTTTGCAGGGAATTTTAGTTGCACTGTCTATGCCATATAGTAAGTGTCATATAGTAAGCTCGCATGCATGTGATTCATGGTCTGCCCTGTGTGAATTCCGAAACTTTGAACGTCCTATAAAAAGACCCAGAACCAACCACAGAATTCCATGTTCATCAATCGTTATGATCTCGAAATCTGCATGATGGATTCTCCTGGAAATTGCAGATTTGTACGCAGATTCGCACGCATCAGTAAGTTGGTTTCAAATTGCAACAGTGAAAACTTCTGTAACCAAGTACAATTCAAATTATTCTGTCTGCTCTAGAAAGTGCAGGAAAGCTCTTCACTTTCGTTGTTTGTGACACACATGGGTTAAGCTTATGCTACTGACCCAATTGCCTGATTGTTATTTAAAATTCTAGCTACTGATGGGTGTGATGGGTGTGGAATATTTCACTCCATTCCGTCAAAGGCAGAGGGCAGTCCTTAGTGCACCTGAATGTTATGATTGTTACAGCTCACAAGTAAGTGATATCCTGTCATCAGAAAAGGTAAGATTAACTGTTAATTGTACAAAACTTTGCAGGGGATGACCAGATTGCATGTGACAAATACTCAAGCTGTGGATGTCATTGCAAGATATTCTGATTATACAACCACCCCTGATTCTGTCAGCAAGGAGATCACAGCCAGAATGCTGCTTTGGCAGGTTGGCACCCAGACCAGCACGGTACCAAATTGACAGTCACAAAGGATTCGTACACCAAATAGATGAAATATACTTAAGTAAATCGTTTGAATATTTGAAATATGAGAGAGCAAATCGCTAGAGTACAGTAATCAAAACGTAGACCAAAGAGCTACTTAAATCTGGACAATCGAGATCTCGTTCAATTGAAGCACATATATGGCTAGTTTCGGAAGGGAAATTCGCAGAAAAGAAACCCCGAAAGAGACCTCCAAAGACTCTTGCCTAAATGTACACAATTTGAACATGAGATTGCAACTCTTGCCAAAAGAAAACCCTAAAGATTCTTGCATGGAAATAACATTGCACAAAAACCACCCATTCTCATTGGAGTTGACATGTCCAAACAAAGTCTAAAAAATCTGGGAGATTAACGATAAGATATCGAATTCTATTGAAATATCCCTATATCAATCGTCTGAAGCCAATCTGTACTTTCAAAAGAACAAGAATTTATCACATCAATAAAGAACTAAGCTCATGGCTAACTCATCAGATCTCTGCCTACCAGAGCACGTTAAAGATACCTCACATCATGGTACCTAAGGGAGAAAGCAAGAGCTGCTGTGTGGAATGATTGGCATTTTCTACATGAGAAAATCCCCTATTATAATCGGGGTCCTATTCTACACTGCCATTTCGCATTTACGTCTCCGGCGAATTTTTAAATGAAGGAGCCAAATCACATTACTTCATACAAAGAGGCTTGATTTGTCGTCGGACTGCAGCCTGAACCAATGTCTCTTGCGGCTAGAAGTCAAGTATCCCCAAAATTGAAAATAAAAACCGAAATCGTGCCAATTTTGTTGTAGAGCTCAGTCGCATTTTAGTTCACGCCGCTTGTAACGCACCATAACTTTTCCTTTGATTCCCACTACCATGGCATTCCAGTCCACCTCCGGAAACGGACCTGCAAGCTCTAATTCAAAATGTTGAAGCAGATAGCTCCATACAGTTTTGATCTGCACGCCAATCAAACCAATCGTCAGAATTGGAAGGTGTTATTTTCCCACGTGTCACGTTAAATATAAGCCAAGTTTTTGAGTGCTGCGCAGGGGACAATTTCCCCCTGAAATGTGCACCTCTAATACGTAGGACATACAATGTGGGTGTCTCCTAAACAGCATTCCACCTAAACCAAAAACTGCAGATATCAATCTGATGAACATGGAGACGTGAAAGCTTCACTAACACTCACCTCTATGTCAGCAGATGCTTTTCCAAGGCAGACATGAAGACTTCTAGATACAGACCAATAACTGCAGGCATCGAACTCATGAACATGGAAATATAAAGCTTCACAAACAACATCCTCACCTGTATGTATGCAAAGGTCTCTCCAAGGCAGCCATGCCGACCTCCACCGAAAGAAATGTAGGAGAATTGACCAGCTTTCACGTCCTCTTCCTGCCCGGGAGCAAACCTATCCGGATTGAACGTGTCTGGGTCCTTGAAAACATAAGGCAAACGATTGGCGAATGCCGGTGAGGTTCCCACGATGTGCCCCTTGGGAACCGTAAATGTTTTCCCTTCCCTACTCGTCACTTCAAAATCACGGTGGTTTTGTCGGAGAAGCATGATCAGAGGGGGATGAAGACGCAAGGCTTCCTTCATTGCTCGATGGAGTGTGCTCATCTCAGAAATTACATCATAGTCCACATGGTTGCCATGACGCCGAATGATTTCTTTCTGCTCCTCAATGACTGCAGGCATGAACTGCTTATACCTAAAGAAACAAAGAGAATCTTGTAAGTTCTCATAACTGCTTACGAAAGAATGAGAATTTTGGAAGTTCTCAAAACTGCTTACAAATCATGAAGACTATAAGCTGAAGCTCAAAGTTAAAGAAGACAACAATACTCCGACGACCTCCTTCCCTAACCCCTAAAGAACCACGGATTCACAGATTATTTGCCCAATTCGATTGATCATATTGTGAAAATGATAGAATTCAAATGGAGTCAAATTTTATATCATTAGTATCAGCAATGCATGTTCTGGTGAGACAATAAATAAAAATTGAACAAGAAGAATAGTATTTGCATGGATAAAGGCAGTCGCTTACTTCATCAGGTAGGCACCGGTCCAGGTAGAGGTGATGGAGCTCGTGTGCTGTCCCGCAAAGAGAGCAGCAATCAGCAACCCGGTGCATTCTTCTTCAGTAGTGCCCCGTCCCAAAGATCGGTATTTAGAGTCCATAAAAGCCTGTAGCATGTCTGGTTCGGACTTCCCCGAGGCTTTCCGCTCCTTGATGACCTTGGCAAAAAGGTCAGCAATTTCCTTCCGAGCCCTGAAACAGAAGCGTGGATTTATTAGTTGCCTCGTAACCACAAAAGATCGAATGATCAAGTATCCATGTCTGTGGATCAAGAATACACGATCCAACACTGTGAGATCAAAACAGGAAAAAGATTCAGTATTACTAAATATTAAAATTTTGAAAACAAACTGTAATCACTCACCTGTCACGGCGCTTGTGAGCGGGGATTGGGAGGTATGGGAACATAATACTGATGGGAAGCATTCCGTTGTCGAGGTCATGGAACAATGACGTGACTTTCTCAAGGTGACTGTTGCGAATCTCCTGACCTAGCAAACATCGACTGGCCGTGTTGACGATGAGCTGCTCCAACACCTCTTTCAAGTCGACTTCGCCTTCCTCCCCCCACTTGGAGAAATACATCTGCATCACCAGAACAAAGGAATTAATCCCACAACTGTTGTCATAAAAGAATTCAAGACTTACTCCGGTTCGATTGATCCGCGGGATGATCGCTTTTGAGGGTACACCAGCCCCTCGCATGTACTCCTCAAGTACATCTAAAGAGAACCATATTTACCAGGAAGAGATATTTCAGCGGTGGTCTCCTCATAAAGCAGTCCATAAATCTCCAAACAACATGAAAATAAGATCCAAAAGCTCATTACATGTAAATGCACTTTAACCCAATAACTCATGGTTTACAATCACCAATTAGATTGATCATACTGTGGATCACATGGAGTAGCAAAAATAAACAAATCAAACATAAGAAAATCCCCAGATATCTAATCAGAACTGCTAAAACAAACATGAAACCCAATTCGAAACTTCTTAATCCTTTAGGAGTTATAATGCGATGTGTAAACCACATCGCAAACTTGCCTCTAAAAAACATAAACCTAGAATAAAACGGTGATCTCCTTAAATATACTGTACGGCGTCGTGGAAATACCTCAGCTTCTTCAGCCATCATTTCCACGTAGCTCTTCAATCGCTTAACAGTAAGCGCTTCCGTGAAGAACCGGTACTGCTCCATGCGAACCGAGTAATCCACATCGAAAACGACCCCAGGTCCAAACGTGGGCACATTGAATTGATAAACCTAATATTCCAATAGCACAGTTATCAGAAAACCCCTGAATACACACATTTCAAGGCTAAAACTGCATTTCACGAGTCCCCAAGACACGAATCAAAATAGTTGCAAATTCCGTTTGCCTTCCCATTAAAATCAAACAAATTCTTTTGCGGGATCCAACCCCTTCACCAGCAAGATCGGCGCTAAAAACGACGCTCTACCTCACATTAAAACTCCCCAAAGAAAGTCACACCATATCTAAAAATCATAAATCAACCAAATGCACCCCAAATGTGGACACATTTAATTAATAAACCTGATATTTCAATAGCATAGTATCAGGAAACCCCTCAAAATACACATTTCACGGCTAAAACTGCGCCGCTCCCTAACACAGCGGTGAACATCAGATTTCCCAATGTACTGACAGTAAACATTCCAGAGCTAACACACATTCCCAGCACTGACTCCAAAAATTCATAACTACTTCCACCAGTCCCCAAAACACGAATCCAAATAGCTGCAACTTCCATTAGACTTCCAATAAAAATCATAGAATTCTTTTTGGAGGCATCCAACCCTTTCAACAGCAAGATCGACACTTAAAAACGACGGTCCACGTCACGAGCAACTCCCCAAAGAAAGCCATACTATATCTAAACATCCTAAATCAACCAAATACACCCGAAATGTGGCCACATTGAATCTATTTCCAATGCAATCTCATCACACAAAAAAATCTAATACACACAAATCCCGAGAAAAGCATCACATGGTTCACACACACACACACACCTCCCGTTGGCTCAAATCGGTCTCCTGCGCCTTGAAGAAATGCGCCGACACCTCCGGCCCCAACAAAAACGTAATATTCCTCGTCAGGATCTTGACCGTGAAGACGCTTCCCAGTTGCCCGTACTGCTCCTTGAGCAACGGAATGGGCCCTTTCATGAACTTCAACAACCCGCCCACGAACGGTACCGCGTAGCTCACCAGCGGAGGCAAGTTTTGTTTTTTGCGCCGGAAGCTCACCAGCACGTACCCCAAGAGAACCGCCACTGCGAGAGATCCGAAGAAAAGAACCGCCTGCGACCTATCGAAGGCCGCGGGCGCCATCGCCTCCTCCTCTCCCGCCATCAACACCAAAAACGACTTCGAATTTGGGGTTTCAGGAAATCTGATGAGAGTGTAAGATTGTGTAGCGAAGTTTTACTTGTTGTGAAGGAAAGGAGGCTCGCTGCTGGAGGAGTGCGGCGATGACGATGACGATGGCGACGCCGACGCCGACGCTCTTGGGTTGCGTCAGCAAAAGGGGAGAGCTATTCGAAAATCAGAAAAGCAAAATATGTAGTTCGGAAGAATAGCAGCGAGGAGGAGGGTGGGAAAGAAATGTACCTATCTTTCTTAGGAATTCTTTCTAATATTCTTTTTCCTTGCGGTGAGTTTTGTGGTTGTCTTTTACTATTTTTCTTTTTCTCTTTTGGGGTGTGTGTGTTTCTTTTTCTTTCTGGGGTTTCCCGGCTTACTGTGCACGGGATGCCTACGGTAGTAACTTACTAGTGCTGGCGTCCTGTCTTTTTTCTTATTGGCTCTCGACGTCTGCACGTTTTTCAGGAAGGAGTAAAGGTGAAACCCATAAAGGATGGATCTTCAGGTTAGAGTACGGTAGGCATCTCTGTCATTGTCGTATCAGAATATTTATGTTGAAAATAGAAAAAAAAAAAAAAAATTCAAAGGCGGGTTACAAAACCAAAGTATGCAAGAAGAAAAGAAGTAAATATATTCAAAGTAGGTTTGAAATTATATACCAAGGAGAGAGAATTTAAATAGTCGTAAACCACCGCCAGAAGTTCCCCGTTCAATTTCTGGGCGGGTTATGAAGCGCAGCAAGACTATAATGCCCAATTACGCGTTTTTGCCTGCATTACGGATTTTTCATCCGACTTCAATCTCATTGCATATTGTTCATCCAAATCTGGCAGCAGTTTATGTTGGGTAATGCCTCTCGTTTATCTACTATTATTAGTTCAAGGAATTCTAATTTAAATCCTAATTGCCTTTATAATTGCAGTTAACTACGGTGAAGAGCATATTTATATAATATGTTTCTTAACGATTTGGGTGTATGAACTTCTATTCGAATGATTTTCACTCTTGCACCTAATTCTATCCTCATATATCAATGGAGTACATTCTAGAAAGAAAGTGTGCACCACTAGCACTTAAAGTGACGGGAATGGGTTCATGTACATTAATACATTTGAAGCAACTTTCATATGAACTCCATATCATCTGATATTTTGTTGACTTCTTAAAAAGTTAGAGCTTCACAAAAGTTACAATTTGAGGAAGTTTTTATCAAAAATTAAACCTTTTTTAATTTTATTTTAAAGAATTAAAAAGAAAAAATCTTAATTTTTTTCCCTTGACAAGTTTTAAGTTTTTAAAAGACATTGACATTTCAAATCATATTGGAGTTCTTATGAAAGTTGCTATGGTGCAATATTGACATATGACAATGACAAGTTTTTTTTGAGATGAGTGACAATCTTATGTGAAGAACTATAATTGTGGTTTGTTTTTTGATTTGTTTGTTTGTGTAGTTTAATTTTTTAGGTACTCATTGTTGCTTAAAAATTAAGTAATTAATGTATTAATTAATTCTATGCACTAGCGTAATTAATGTATTAATTAATTACTACATTACTACACTAGCCGCTAGTGCATAGAATTAATTAATTACATTATTGCATAGAATTCTATGTAGCAATTATTGCACAATTCTATGTAGTAATTAATATATTAAGTAAGAGCATCTTTAGTCCACAAATGAAAAATCAACTGTATACATTAGTATGAAAAATGTTTGGCATACTGTCCTATATGCAAGTTGGGTTGACACAATCACTAGAGTCAAAATCAGAATGATACTCTTACTAAATAACCTCTTACAACACTTGAAGACAAACTTGAAAATACAAAAGTTTTTTCTATTCATAGCTAATAAGATGTATATAGTGGTTGCTATGTGTCATTGACCATCAAGTAATGAGTGTTGGGAGTGCTTAGATTTGACAAGTTAGGACATCTTCAATGTAGTCTCCATACATGCTCGTGACAATAGGTATGACTAGGCCACTTTTTTTCAAAAAAATCTCTCAATGTCATTTTTAGTTTTGCACACTTCAATGTTCCCATTGAATCAAAGAGTCAAGGTCTAAATTTCAAGAACCCACTAAATTACTAAGTATGATATTGCATGCATTGGGGCACGTTTTACTATGCAAGAAGAAGCCCCACCATCAAGTTCCTCATATTGCTTTGCTTTAGTGAGCCCATTGACTTCACCAAATAGAGTCTCTTTTTAAAGAAGGTATGTAGATTTGAAGTCACTCATATTAATTTTTGAACTTGATATGAGATTTAATACAAACAAACTTTTAATTTACGCTAACTCAATGAATGGCCAATTGGAGTTCCTCTCTCTTGTAGCCCATTGAAGGTGCCTTTAGGGCAAGCATCCAAATAACAAGCTTGCAAAGATGATGCGTCTGTTGGCAAGCTGATTCGATCGATTATTTCTAGATTGACCATGACTTTCTCATTGTTGAGTATCTTTAGAGGTCCAACTAAGGATGCTCTAATAAAATTAACAGATCAAGCCAACCATACTACTACTGCTACTCTGTACCATACTAAGAATGGCAACCATCTTTAGAGAGATCACCAATCACTACAAATACAATCCCCTTTGGTGTAAATTTTAGGATTTCAAGGGTTTTCTAGGTATAGGGAAATGCTCAAGGAGGGGATTTTGCAAAAAATCCATCAACAAGGAGAGCGTGCATAACATTATTAATCAACGGGAGGGGCTTTGCTACTCTAGAAAGTGGGAGCCTCTAATGTTGTAACTTCCCAACCAACTAATGACTATTTGCAAATCGAATTGAATTAAATTCTTCTCCAGCCTCCCCCCATCCAAGGAGGGATCCCAATCTCTAAGGAAGAATGGTTTAAACCAATGATTATTTGCAAATTGAATTATTTTAAATCCCCCTCTAGATCAAAGAGGGATTATCCCAATCTCCAAAGGAAAATGGTTTAGACTAGTTAACAATGTTATCATGGAGTTCAATAAGGAGTAAAAAATAAATGTTTTTGACTACAAGTTATTAGGTGCCTCTAGGAACTCTGAGCCTTTAAACTATAGTTCAACTATCAATGAGATGCTTGATGGTTGTAATTTTAACTCTATTACAATATATGCAACAACCAACTATGATTTGCAAAGGATATGGTTTTATTTACAAATTACAAAATTTAGGTTGAAAGGATAGCTGAATTAAATTATCCCCTAAAGGTTTTTGACTATGTTTTCACCAAAAACACTCCAAAACTATCATTTCCACTACAAGTACCAAATTAAAAAAGAATTATTTTTGAACACATGTAACCATAGGATCTTATACAACGATAATTTGAAAGGATGTGGAAAAAATTTCAGAAATTTCCACTGTGTAGATTGCAAGATATTAACATTTGAAGTGACAAAAATCATGCTTTGAAAAAATGAACAACTGCACTTCACAAGGGCAGATTTGTATGAAAAATATCCATGTTGTTGGTGCTTCTTTGGATTCTTTCTTCAAAGCATGTTGGCTATATGCTTGAAAATTTTCAAATCATTTGGAATTGTAAAACATATAGGAAAATAATAGTAAGTAGAAAGAAGTAGAGAATGATTCAAAATACTAAACTAATAAGAATTTAGTTATTGACTTGTAATGTTGTAATAAACAATCTACATCTTGTGATTTCATTTTTTTTCAAAAATATTGAAAATTGAGTTAAATAAAAGACTTCAAAGTTTATTTTACAAGTAGAGATCTGATAACTATCCACAAACTAAAACTCCTCATAAATTTTCATCTCATTAATCAAAATGGAATAATTCAAAGCTTTCCTCGTATATATAAATCTAGAGAACAAATACAAATATTCATTTCTTAAAAAAATGACTTTTTAAGAGAAAATTTGAGCTGCCCAAGCTACTTGTAGTTCAAAGAAAATTACATATCATACAATAACTTTTTAAACATGTAGTCAAAAGTTAAAGCTACTCCTTGGGTGTGAAAATTTCCAAAAAACAAAATTCTATTCGTAGTGAATTGCCCTAAATTGCTATGTTGCCAAAAAAATTCAGTTTGGTCCTTTAGGGGTTAATTTAGGGTTTAAGGGTGAAATTCATCGACCAATTATCACAAGAATTGTTCAATGAGTTTCATGGGATGGATGAGAAATAAAATTTCAAATCAATTTGGGATGAAAATTGAAAATGACTAATGAAGCAACAAATTGTTGAATGAGTTTGGTAAGATGGATATATTTTAGACTTGCTGGATGATTTCACAAAATTTCATCTAGGGATGAAATTATGATTCCGAAGCTGAATTTTGTATCCCGGTGGATTAATTTGCAAAATGATGGATGAATGTAGAGAATGGTAGATTAATTTAAAATCAAATGGATGTAATTGTCAAAGTGGTGATTGATGTTGGAATGAATGCTTGAAATTAGAAGAATAAGGGGAGGCATTAAATATATATTATTGAGTATGATTTAAAAATATATAGTATGCACTTAATCCTTAAAGGACAAATGGGTGACCTTGGAAATCATCCCTTTTCATTACCATGTGAATCATTGGCTTAAGAAATAGCAAAAGTACTCATTAGAAGTCAAACTACTATAGAAGATCTCTCCTTTTCACAACAAAATTCTGAGAATGAATAGTTGCACCTCTGTCCTTTTAGAAGGATTCTTTGTCATCCATCGGACACCAAATGTCAGTGTCGACTTTTAAGGGTTAGCAATAACATGAAGAATGTGTGGATGATTCATCCTAGATGCTTCACAGGGAATGATAAGGAAATGTTAAACGAAAAGAAACGATAAAGAGTCTTCTGAATGAACAGAATCTGTGATGGATGGAAAAGTGTAATCCCAGAGATTCCCGAATAATGCTTGTCCGAGAACCCTAATTACGAAAAAATAAAGACACCCGCCAAATAGCAAATTTGCTGACGGGGGTTCACGGTTCCCAGAATCGCTGTGTTTGCTCTGGTTTTGCTCTGGTTTTGGCGAGAGATTCGAGCACGATGGCGACGGCAAGGATGGCCTTGGCTAAGTCCACCACCACGCAGTTACCCCTTCTCTTGGCTCTCCCTCACTTCAATTTCATTCGAAATGGTGCAGTATTGCCCATTGCGCACTCCTTTCCCACCATCTCCTGTTGCTCGTGCCCCTTCTCCTTCTCTCTTGCCACTCCTCGTGTCACAAACCTCGCCATTCTCGCAAGGGCAACAGAAGTTGGATCTGAAAACGCCGCAACGGAAGCGGGAGACATTGCAATAGAGTCCGAATCGGAGGATCTTCCAACGGAAGTTGAAGCGACAGAAGCCGAATCGGGCGACATTGCAACAGAATCCAAAACGAAGGATCTCCCAACGGAAGCCGAAGCTCCAGATGATGCAACAGAAGCCAAATCGGGAGACATTGCAACGGAGTCCAAAGCGGAGAATCTTGCAACGGAAGGTGAAGCTCAAGACGATGCAACGGGAGCCGAATCGGGAGACATTGCACTTGAAGTCGAATCTGAGGTGCCTCCCGAGAATCAGGGATTGAAGTTGTATGTCGGCAATTTGCCATGGTCGTGCGACAGTACGCAGTTGGCCGAGATTTGCCAGGACTTCGGCGTCGTGGACACCGTGGAGGTCGTGTTCGAGCAAGAAACCGGTCGCAGCCGAGGATTTGCGTTCGTCACCATGGCCAGCAACGAGGACGCGCGTGCCGTGATAAAGGCGCTCGACGGGAGTGATCTCGGAGGGAGGCTCTTGAAGGTGGACTTCCCGAGGCCGAGCAAGAACAATCCTCGCATTGTGAACTACCCTCGCTCTGCGACGGGGAGTCCCGGGAACATCAACAAGGTGTTTGTTAGCAACTTGCCTTGGGCTTGCGACGCCGAGGCTCTGGTGCTCCTGTTCTCGGGATACGGCAAAGTCGTGGATGCGAAGGTGGTGTATGAAAAGGAGTCTGGCAGGTCGCGGGGGTTTGGGTTTGTTACAATGGGAAGTGCAGGAGAGGTGAATGCAGTTATTGAGAATCTGAATGGTTCGGATTATGAAGGGCGGGATTTGAAAGTGGCTTTGGTCGAAGAGAAGAAGCCTCGCTCGCCCAGTCAGTAACTGGATCTTTGGATTACAAGGGAATTAGGGTTTAGGTTTGGCTTTTCCTACAAGGGGCACAATTTGGTCTATGCACATGCATAATGGTTTGAGAATTCGAGATTTTTCGAGTAATCCGGGAGCACTGGAACACTTACACATTTAGATTATGAAGGGAGAGTATTCGAAAGTGGTTTGGTTCCTAGAAGCCTCTGCCCAGACAGTATTTTGCTGGGTCTGTTCATTGCAAGGGAATTAGGGTACAGTTTGGCTTTACCTACAGAAGGCTCAATTTGGCTTCCATACACATGTAGAGTGGTTTAAGAATCAGAGAGTTTTCTTTGTGTAATCCGGGAGCACTGGAACATTTAGATATTGAGATTATAGTTGTCAAGCATTATTGCGTGCATCTTCAGCTTGTGATACAACCATAATCTTGACGGTGCAGATTATGAAGGGTGAGAATTGAAAGTAGCTTAGTCGAAGAGAAGAATCCCCCACCAGGCAGTAAGATACTGTTACGTATTGCCGTTTCATGGGGAATTAGGGTTAAAGTTTGGCATACATAAAAATGCAGAATGGTTCGTTTGCGAGCATTTGATACTTTTTCAGTATCCGGGAGCATTGTAACATTTAGAGATTTTGATTGTAGTTGTCAACTTGAGTGGTTTACATTCTTCAGGAGATTGATGCGCAAGCCAAACTCATTGGCTGTTGAGGCAAGAGAAAATATATAAAGTCATCGCTACCTAGTGCAATTGCAAGACCCAATACGGGTACTGTCAATTGCAATTGCATGGAGTTCAATTTGGGGGGATTAGGAAGATTAGCAGCCCAGGATTTCGACCTCAACACGTAATTCAAGACTCCCAAGAGGACGCTACCATGCTTTTTCTCTCAGTCAATGGGAGAGAAAAAAAAAGTTTCTTACCCGAAATCTGTATTGTACGGTTTCCTTCATTCCCCGTATCTAGGTTACTACTGTTGGGATACCTTGCAGAAAACATGTTTATACTTGAATGAATTCTCTCGCCCAGTCTGCAGGATTGACTCTAGGTCTCTAAGTTGTCAGCTCTCCAGGAGACGCTCTGTCCCTTACGCTTACACCTCTAGCGTTACATTTTTAAATATCCTGCACACTTGCTACACTACCGTTGACTGTCTTGCCACATTCAAACTAAGTCAGTGAATTTTTTTGAGCATTAGAGAGGATAATAGAACACTTAAATGCAGCTCAGATGACTAAAGAGACAAAGGAGGAGATCCAGCAGGAATCAGAATAAAGTAAGTAAACCTAAAACTGATAGAATAAGCAATTTAGCACAGTTTCCATTATTGTATTGAAAAAGTTCTTGTGGGGTTTTGTTGATAATCAAAAGGGGGTTCTCTTAGAATGCATTTTTTGGAGACCACATGAATAAACTATGAAAATGTCCATTGTTTATGTTCAAATTGCTGAAAATAGATGTTTCTAAAACCAACCTTAGATTGTTATGAATAGCGGGAGTACATTTTAAGCAAGAATATATAGATGTTGGTTTTAGGAAGGTGTCGATTTTAGGGGTAGTTACCTTGAGTGTCTTTGCAGAGGAAGATCACTGTGAAGTTGAAAAATGTCATGTATTTCATGAATACAAGCAACCACAGGAGGGGCCAAAAATGCAAGCTTTTGTTCCAAGAACAGAGGCGCTTTGCAAATGCAGATTGAAAACTCAATGCACACTGCAGCATTTGGGTATGAGATTCTGGGGTTCAGAATCAGAAAGAGCCCAAATTGGAAAGGAGCACAAAACTTCTAGCACAATCGCAAGCCCGATACTCAATGTATCGTTCAGCACTGTTCGCATCAACAGCACATCCACATAAGCAGCAGCTGTGTAAGAACCGCAAGCGATCACGGTCAAGATGCCTCGCAGCAAAGAGAAAAATTGCTATACAGAAAGCTCGAGCACCAAAGGCATATCCCCTTTGGGAACCTCAAAATCGACAGCGACTTCACCGGATCCTCCAAAGTCTACGAAAGCCTTGTAACGTCCATGGTAACCCCTAAAGGAAAGTTGACCATTCTCGGCAGTTCTGGAACGAAGTCTGGTAGTCCATTCCTCCCTCAAGGAGACGAGGCGCTTGCCAGCAGCATTGACACGCTTGTCTGAATCCACAAGGTGGCCGTTTTTCCTTGAAATGGCTCCTTCCCAGAATCCCCACAGCATGATCCCCTCCACGCTTGGATGAGCAAAGGACTCTCGCAGCATAACCTTCAAAATTCCACATTCATGACATGGCCAATAAGAATCACCTACAGCTGTGGAGCTCTTTTAAATCTCCGCACATCAGAGCACCATGAAGACAATTTCTTTGAAGAGAATGTTTTGAAGAATATGATTACAAACAAGCAGCTGTGCTATGAGTGTCTGCAGCTTATTTCGTAGTGTAGTTGCACTGTAGATTTTACTTGTTTCAAGTTACGAACCAGGCTCGATTTTCAAAGTAAAATCAAATATTGCACATAAGAACGTACTCAAACTTTCTCACTTCTCAGTTGATGTAGCTTGTGTTCATGCAAAGTCCCCTTTCTCTTTAACAGCCCAGAGCCAATAGATAAGGAGTTCATTTCTCACAACAAATAAAACGATCATGTCTTTATCCTAAAATGTTTTCTGCTCTTACTAGCAACATTAGACATAAATATGAAGTCAAGAGATATGAAGTCCCAATTGTCACGGCCAGTAAAACTACCATTCCCTTGACTTTTAAAGTTTTGCTCTTATTGACAACATTGACATAACCAGTTATCCTCCGTGCTTAGTGAAGGTGTTATTTTTTTGGTTCACCAGATAGGGGATATAACTAAGCCACCTGTGCAGTCTCTAGTCGATCGAACAAAAACTGAGATCTCAATGTCCACAATCGCACGCATGCCAACTGTTAATGCCTGATAACAGGTTATCTAATCCATAGTGTAGATGTGGGATGGAAATCACCTCAAGGTCGTCTGCACGAACATGCTCATTCGCTGCGGCAACGTCGATTTCAGTCATCCAAACTGGTAAACCCACAGTACTCAATTTATCCAAAGAGTTACAAATGATAGGGCCAACAGGGGTGTCAACATGACCCTGCACCCCGATAGCTCCAACTGGTGCACCTTCTTTCAGCAACCACTTCACCTGTTCAACATACTTCTCAGCCGCCGAGTTTCCATCCTCTCCATCTACCACATGATAATCATTCACAAACAGAACTGCCTCAGGGTCGAACTGGTGCGCCATTTTGAACATGTACGGGAGTACGGTGGGGTTCAACCTGTCTCGGAAGAAGCACCCGTGCATCATCTCATTGTTGACGTCGTAGTGTTGGAACTTCCCCTTATAGCGACTCAGGAGTTCAATGGCTCGGCTTTGCAACGCGTCTGCGAGCTCTGTAGGAGTGAGTGTCTTCAGCCAGTCCTGGCAGTTGCACTCTACTTCCCAAAAGATGCAGTGGCCTCGCATAGGGATCTTGTGTTTAGTGCAGAAGTTCACCATCTCGTCTGCATCTTTGTAATTGAACTGCCCACAAGTTATCGTCGTCAGTACCACGTTTAATAGATCTTGTCTGTCACACAGGCATATTCTAGAAACATGCTCAAAATAATCTGAAAAACATTTAGAACAAAGACAACGGAGTTATCAAATCTGCTTGGCACATAATCTTTGAAGGGAGATAAAATAATCCTTTTCTAAAAGTAGCGTATTGTTACTTAAGTTATCTTACTTAATTGTGACTCTCTTATTCGTAAATACGATAGATTATTCTGGAATTAGAGTACAGCAGTCAAGTATAACCACAATGAGGCACGATGATTGTGCTACTTGCTCGAAAGGTAAGGAAATAGAGATGATTAATACTGTTGCAACTACCATTCATAATCCTCTCTCTTCCTTACTCCAAAAGTGCAGCAAGTCGTAATCCTCACTTTGTTGTGGACATAATCACGGTTTGAAAATGCACTTACAGTGCCGCGCTGTGGCTCAGTCCAATTCCATTTGATCTCATTCTCAAAAACTGCCCAATTGAAGTTTTGAAGGAAAAACTCCTTAAAGCTGTTGTTGTCAAGGTTCCAACGGCTGATACAAGAACCTAGCGGGAAACTCCTGCTTGTCTGCTCAATCCGCACAGAAATGCCAGGTGGAACAGGCCGGCTGCTTCGATACTTTACATTAAGAACTACATCTCGCTTCCGGATCTAGAGAGACATTGTTGATTCGAAAATTTACCCAGTCAGAATAGCATCAGTTAAAAAGAGAATGCTCGTCAAAAAGAGAATGCAAAGAATACCTCATACTCCCTACACCAGAAATAAGTGTCAGCAGTGTTTTTAGAAATGTTCGACACCAAATTCATTGATCATATTACGAAAAGCATAATTTAGACGGGTCCAAATTCAATTATGACTAGAAATAGTGATGAACATTGCAAGTGTTCATCAAAACATAAATAATTGGGGGAGGGAATTTGTTATATGAACTACTAAAAAATATTCAAAAAAAACGTGAGGCCCAATGTACACTCATTCCCGGACGAGGAAGTATTTAAATAAGAAATGATATTTCTAATGCAAAATCAACGACATACAGCTGGCGCACCTTATCAGCTTGGGCCTTCAAGAGTGGAATTCGTGCACTTCTGTCTACAGCAAATATTTGCAATCCTGCGACGAGATTCCCAGGTCAGCCCATACGTCAGCAAAAATATCCTCATAGAGAGCTTACATACTTTGGTAGATGATGTTACTTCATTCAAAGAAAACTTGAAATGTAGGTTTGAGTGATACTGTCCAGATTATGAATATCTGTACTTCAAATTTGATGAAATATTGTGTTGATTACATAGTAAGGTAAGGTAGAGGATACATCAGGGATCTGCTCCCGTTTCCTATACCGACCCCTGCTACCAACAGCAACTCATCTTGACTGGCTTTCAATTAGCAAGTTGGATGTAAACACGACCTGGCTAAATGTTCATGACCAGTGATCATTGAATGGAAATGGGGTTGCCTACAACATCTCAATTCGAATCATCATGCTTTGAGAAAGAAAATTTGATCTCACGAGAAGTTGGCTCTTGTTCTCAAAGTGATCTCTCCACGGCATTTATACTGATTTCTTCATGAAAAGCACACAACTACATATTGGCTAAAATGCTTAAAGTGATGCAAATAGTATCCTCTACCTTCAACATTGGGAGCGGGTGAAAGAGTTACTATATCAACAGTTCAAGCGGAACAAGATGAACGTAAAACGAAAAGAAGCAGACACAGAGATATGAAAAACTTTTCAGAATGTGTTATAAGCTCAAACGTTCATATAAAATTCATTATATATATATACATATATATACTAAATAAGTTCGAAATCTCAGTACCAATAGTAAACTTACCAGCGAGCATAAGATCTACACCAGCGTCTGGTCCTTGAGCATAAACTATCACATTTTTAGGCTTTGTCTCCAGTCGGAATGATCCCATTATCTCCTTCCACGAGTTTTGATCAGCCTCCACTTCTCCTCCAGTCACCCATTTCCCATCCACACCCAACGCAACATTCACCTTTTGCCCTGCCTTGCCGTGACATTTCCCAACACGTACCCAAGCGGAGACTTGATAGACCACGAAAAGCTGCAGTTTGTCGGTGATGGATTGAGCTGGGCCTTCCCAGAACTGTGTCCGGTTGGATGCAAGCAGATAGTTTCCACTCAAACGAGGAGGGTCGGGTAGAGACAGAGCAGCCGCAGGCGGAACAAACGTAGGAGCCCCGGAGGAAATGGAAAGGCGTGCACAGCCTTGTCCATACCAGTGCTTCAAACCATGTTGTAGGTTGTGGTTATCTACTATGTTCACACCGTAGTTTGGATTCTGCCACACAGTCAACATCATGTCGATGTTAGAGACTTCCTTGACATATATAATAGTTGCAACAGCACCTCTTGTTACAAAAGAAACATTGAATTCTCAATAGTTTGCCGATTTTAAACGCTAGTGATTCCAAAGTTTGAGTGAAAATCTATGAGGATGAAAACATGACCATGTATCTGGATGAAAAAATGACACAATTCTGCGACCATCTGCACATATTAGTTATAGTATAGATATGATGCTGATAATTAGGCTAGAATGAATGAGTGTCACTACATCTCGCGGATAACGAAGGGCCGGTGGAAATTCAATTGGTTGCCTCGCATTTACATGCTCTAAGGACCTGAACCCAGACAATAGGAGTATCTTATAGACGGTTCAAGCAATGCAGTATCACTTGTTCTTAAACAGGTTTTGATCAAGATAAGATTGTTTCCTCTAGTCGTAGAGGTCATCAGCAGGCGTCCCTATGATACGGAGGTCTCCACATGAATCATGGAGAAGATTCTCTCGATGATGCTATCAAAACGTTCTGAAACAATCTATTTTTCCTGAAAACCTTGTTACCTTGTTTCTGACAGAATTCAAAAAATAGTCCACGACTGTAGAAACATTAAAAAGGTAAAAAATAACACTTCAGGATACCAGTCCGTTTGTATCCAGCAACTTCAGGTTGCAAAATGAACAATGTAGTGACCGGATTAAACGAATAATTGATACGCCAAACCATTATACTGGTACAAGAACTGCTCAAGTAATAGAGCATACAGCTGAGGCAAATAACAATCTAACGAACACTCACCGTAATAATGGGGGGGTTGGCAGGCTCTGGTTTCACTGCAGGTTGAATGTAGAAACTGTCCACAAGGAGATCAGTTCCAGGTGGTGGACCCTCTAAGTAAACAGACACTTTGGTTGGTGCTTTCAGCAATATCAACCTGCCCTTCAATTGTTTCCACTCGGTTGAGTTCGCTTCTAGGCTGCAACGATATCAATTTACAAATCTAAGCAACAAGTGAGTTTTAACAAGCGATTACACGCAAGCACATTGAAACTGTTATACCAATAAAGGTATCATAGAGACTAAACCATTTTGGAAATTCCACACCATGTTCAGATTTTTTGTTCAAACATTTAAAGAACATTGGGATGATGCATAATTAAGATGGAATCCTCGAAAGTTGCTATCTGAAAGAGAAGAATGACAGCATGTCTGGCCATCATTCTGCTAAAGAATTGAAATGACTTGCTTCCCACATACAAATGCTTGTCCTCAGGTAAAAACAGGGTTTAAGAAAAAAATAGACTGTTTCAAGAACTCTTAGATTACATCGTAAGGAGAATCTTTTCTTCTCCACGATCCATGGGGACGTATCCCTATGGTCACAATGATCAAACGGAGGTCTTCCTTTATATCATGGAGAGACCTCCCGCATGATAATTGTGACCACAGGGAGACCTCATTATTAATCCTGGAGAAGTTTCTCTTTGTGATGTTGCCAGAAAGTTCTTGAAAGAGTCTAATCTTACAGAAAACCTGCTTTGTACTAAGCACATAAAATTTTCCCAAATTTTTAGTAAGCAACACAAGGCTGACTATATGAAACAAAGAAAAATAAAATAGAAATGAAAGCTTTCCTAGTGGTAATAAACTCACTAACCTTCCCATATTGACATAGCGCTCGCTGCGGTCAGCTTCTTGGATGTAGAGAGAGGCCATCACAGTAGCCTTGGAACAAGGGCCAGAAATGCGAACAACAGCCACAACGTCGTACATAGTCTCAAGCTCTATACGATTCGTGATAATCTGCTCAATTCCAGACCAAGTGTCTGTACGATGAGTTGCAACGGCAAATGACTCCCCCTCCAATGGAAGAATCTTTGGGTTCTCCAAGCAATTACTCACGAAACCTCCGCAGCCTTTGAGGTTCCAACTTTCAAGCCCATTTGAAAAAGTTGCATTGCGTACAATACTTTCAGGAACTTGGATTTTGGAGCTATTTTCTTCTACCTTCAAAGACAACTCAGAGATTTTTGAGCTATATTCTTCTACCTTCAAAGACGATGCACAGAAAAGAAGCGTCAGCTTAGCCTTCCCAATATCTGGAAAAAAATTACAAAAGTCTAACGATAGCCTGAGAAACAAATAAGACCAAGTATATTTCATGATGCATACATGAATACTACTGGTAGCCGCTAAAATATCACTGTAACGTGAAGATAATATCATTGTAAAAGCATTCCAAGGAACATATAACAATGTACTCAGTAAAAAGAATATTTAGACAATATCATTGCAAGAATCTGTCCCACTATCCATAGTGAGGTATCCCTATAGTTGGGGGACCATCCAGGGCCTCTTCATGATACATCGGCAGGCCTGCATATGATCGCAGAGACCAAAGGGAGACCTCTCCATGGAAAATATTCACTCTATGAAGTTTAAAAGTTCTTGAAACAGTCTAATTTTACTGAAAATTCTTGTAATTGTCACTCATTTAAGGATGTCCAAAAGCAAGACATAACAAGCAATAGTGCTCAACTCATTAGACGAAACTCTATGGACCAAAGGCACGTCTTGACTTCAAACTTGAAAAAAAATTGGATCCAGTATTCTTGCCTGCTTCTTGGGAAGAGATCCCTGACATTGGGGAGAATTGGCATTCTTGATTACAACTGTAGATACTAGTAAATCTACACCAGCAGGAGGCCCCTCTAAATAGAAGACGGTCTTTGGGGGCCGTGAGTCCAGGAGAAGTTTGCCTTCAAGCATGACCCATTCTTTGCTTGAGACCTTAACCCTAATAGCTTGTCAATATTTCATCAAGAAGAACATCAGTTCATCGGTTCGGTTCGGTTCAGTTCACAAATAACTGAACAGGACGTTTCTCCCAGCACTTCAACTTAATCTACTAAAAATGTTTTCACCCACAAAGTCAATATTAGAGTTGATAGTTAACTTAGTTATCTGAAAACCTTGCAGATTTGCCCGAGTTTCATTTAGTTCCCAATTAGTTGACCATCCACGAGTCAAAAAGTCATTACAATTATCAAGATTTGGAGTCTACGTCGACAAGGTATTTTCCGTTGCATAGAGCATCTATCATCACATAATACGAGGCACAGAAACGACTTTGCCAACGTTCATAAAACATAAAGGTGGAATTGCAGAAAAAACAGGAATTTAAGTTAAGAAGATGCACACCGTCCGATTGGCACGTAACGCGTATTGGAGCCTCCATATTCAAGCCGAACTGTGGCTAACACATCAGCTGGTGCTCCTCCCTGAGTTCGGACCACCGCTGTCACTAGATAGGTTTCATTGGGTTGCACTAGAGAAGTGATGTCTTGCTGAATCCCCTGCCAACCTTCATGTCTATCCAAAGCTATGGCAAAAGGTTTTCCTCTAGGTCCAATAATGCCTTTCCATCCATGTAAACCTGAGTGTATGACTTTGCAGCACATTGCCGACCATCCCTGGACTCCACTGCTGAAAGCAGAATTGACCAGCACGTTTCCCCTGACGTCTACCTCTTTGAGTTCTTTCATAGAGCACTCCTGCAAGGTCATAATCCCTGTCAGCCGACCATAAGTGTTTGAAGCAATATTAAGTGTTAAGATTGGAGACTATACTGTTTATTCTATTTAGTGTATGAAACACTGTTTTGTAGATATAATGCTCATTTGAACACCATGTATTGGTGTACCTCTAAATTAATAAGATTGGAGAACCATTTCGCAAAGTTTATTATTATGTTGCTTACTTGTTGATCGACTAACTATTCACTTAAAGCTTCTCTTTCCTCTCTTTCAATAGTTGGTGGTGGTCCCAAGATTAAGCCAAGTGCAATATTCAACCACGAAGTTTCATTAAAGTATAGCACGCTAATCATAGACGACACTAAAGAGAATGAATGTGTAGCTTGGTGAGTAGAACATGGACTAAAATGATGGAAAAGTGGCTGAAAGATAAAGAAAGAGTCACGTAATTTCATAGTTCAACCAATTTTTTGCCTCCTGAAGTGGATACTGTCTATCGCCAACTATCGGAGGGGTAACAGCTTCTTTAGGATCAAAGACGAAACTTTCGTCTGAAAAAACAATGATCTCATAACCAATTTTGACACCCAAGATTGATAAATTTGCCATGGAACGATGAATCGATGATGAAAAGGAGTCTTACAGGTTCAGGCTTTGATGGTGCAATAGAGCAGTAACTAGCAAATATATCCACCCCCGTTGGAGGCCCTTCCATATAAACCAAAGCTTTGATAGGAGCCGTGCTCACTTCCATCTTACCCTTCAGCAATATCCACTTTCGTTTTGAGGCTGACCCACTGCACTCAAAGGAAAAAAAATCCTCATGACAGATGATAAAGCATCAAATTGTAATTATTTTTATACATGGATTCCAGCAAGTGATTGGAGGGCGTCATGAACTGCATCATGCTAATTTAACTACTTCATAATTAACTTCCAATGACGTTGTCTACATTTATAAACATTCAAATTTTAGTGAAAATCGTGTTTCAACACTCAAATAAACAAGGTCTGAAATTCTAGCAAGTAGACTACTTCAAGCTCCGAACATCTCAAAAGACCCCTTTAGATTCACGAGATTATTAATGATAAGTTAATGTCAATCTGCCGGGTAATAGCCATGACTTAATGTCAACTTAATATTTGCCAATGTACTATCAAGTTAATGTCAATGACACTCATATCTCACTAAAATTAAGTTCATACCATTTTCGTTATACTAACATTAACTCCACATGAGGACTATATGATGTCTACTAACATAAACTTCGTCAATCTAATTGGAGGGGTTTGCTGTAATGAACAAATCTCAAAGCGTATGTTCCAAAAGCCTACGCGCACCTGGCCAGAGTGGTGTATGTAGCCTGACCCTCAGCATTTTCTAGCTTAAGTGTAACCCGCACATCAGCTACTTCAACAGGGCCAGAAATGGAAACGCAAGCTTCCACTTTGTACTCCACACCTGCCTAGACAAGGAGTGAGGAGAGTGATAAGTAACAGGAAAAATCGCAGTAAATTCTACTTCACAATAGAGTCATCCATTAATTCGTCGGCTTTCAATACTATTTCAAAAAAGGTAAAAAAAACGAAAAACGATATTATATTCCTAACAATTCACCGGTAAGCAAACAAGAAAAACCCCAATCCGGTGTAATTTAAGATTCTGACCTTCAATCGGTTGGTGATATCCTGAGCAATGCCCTGCCAAGCTTGTGTCCGGTTGTAGGCAATGCAATAAAACGGATATCCACTTGGTGGTGGTCCGCACTGAAGGGGCACGTCGCTAATGGACAGGGAGCAGCAAAGAGGCTGCCAGCCATGGTCAGAGCCCCAATTGAATGTAGGATTTACAATCAAGTTGTTCGACCCAGCCATGGCTACCAGAGTAAGTTGCACTTTTTCCAAGCTTTCTTCTTAAAAAGTAGGACGCAGAGATTCAAGCAGCCGGAATGATGAATCCTTGCCGAGAAGATTCACGACGCACGGTTTGGCATGATGGGAAGTTAAGAAGTCTTACTTCGTAGCTCAAGCACCAAGCATCAAATGAGATGAGTAGCCAGAAGAGTAAATCTGTGAATTCCAAGGGACCATAGGTTAGAGCATTCTCTATCAAATACTACTTGATGCATCCGGTCAGTTTGCACTATAGTGGATCTGGAAGAGGAAACCCAGCATACTGTACGAGCAGCATCCCCTTAAGGTCCAATGATGGCTGCGTGACTGGTAAACTTAGCATTCTGGACTAGAGTATTATTGAGCATAATGCCAAGTCATTCTGTGCAACCAAGAACGTCTGGATCTGCCATTTTTTATTAATCTAAGGGCTTGAACGGTAACACCAGACATGGCATTATGAGAACTAGAAACATCTCCAGCACGCATCATGGGGATTGCCTCCAGTGCGCAAATAAATACGGTGATAATGCCCAGTGCAAAAGTAACAAAGGAAATCCAGACGTGCAGGCATCACCTCCTCACTCTGTCATTGTCAAAAGAATCATTTCGAACTAAACAAATTCAAATTCGCAAATGAACATCCAAATTAGGAGTGTCAACCTAGCGATTCTTACTTCGCAGTTTGCAGGTTAATTACCAAACATAATTCTTCTTTCCTCAAAGTATTAGCCCATAATAAATTACTACCCCCTAGCCTGGCAGAGTTTTAATGCTCATCCTCATTTAAATGGCATGTTCCGAAGCGCCTAATTTGTGACCTTCAAGCTCACAATTGGGCACAGAGCTCCAAAACACAGAACTCGTATGCCATATACCTGAGGCTCCAGACAATCATCCAGAAAATTGCAGAGGACCAGATCTGACACCCCCTACTAAACAAACATCTTCCAATAGAAAAGAAAAAGACTCTGAAATTGAAGCATCCTCAGAATCGTGACTTCACCTCTCCAATTGAAATCAACGTAGGTTTCAGAGTAAATAGTTTTTTCAAATAGTCGATCCAACACGAACCCGCGCATAACCTCTGAAACCACGATTTCAAGAGAATTAAGTACGGAGCGTTGAATACAGAGTAAGCACAACAATGAAGCAGCACAATCGCACATAAAAAGTTGAGAGAATGCACTGACCTAATAATCAGACGCTGGTCAATGTGATCGCACGAACACACTTAAGAATTGAGCTCCGTGATTTCAACAATCGGAAGCTGTTAACCAAGCCAGAAGACGAGAAGAGCTTTCTCGACGCTGTAAAGCGACGGATTACAGTACTGTACTTGTTGCAAGTGAATTTCCATACACCGACCTCGCTGAGCGAGAGCAACTGATGAGCAAGATTTGTGAAAAAAGGAATAGCAACTTCGAAATGAAAGACTGACACGTTGGGGGGGGCATGTTGGTGCGACGCACTGCTGGCGAACTCTCTGAAGCAAGGAGGGGAACGGCGCATTCAAATCTGGATGGAGGATGTAAGCGAATGGATGAATGTAGAGTCAAGACGAAAACTAAGGAATAGTAGACTGTAACGAAGGAATAGTAGTACTGTAACGAAAACTAAGGAACTAAGGGCCTCCTTACATGTATCGGTCATCGGGGAACTTTCACCACGGATGCTACAGGGAAAAATAGACATTGCACTTTCATGTGGACCCGGTGGGTGGAGATGGAGACAATAAAAAATCCCCACGTATTAGATTCCCTAGTCTCCACCTAGTCTCCACCAATGAGGTTGTCCACCGATATCGGTGAAACTTCAACTCCTCCTTTCCCGCTTGCCCACCCCGGCAACACCATCGGTGGAGCCACTTTTGTCTTCTTGCTTGAATTAGAGAAAAGTTTGCCCACCGGGCTCACATGTAAGCTGGCCCTAAAGATCTAAGAGCATCCCCACCAGGGAGTTCTCTTTCCCTAAACTCGGGACCTCAATCTAGTCAACCTTGACTTTATAGGGATGAGACCTCACGAGTTCTCTATATGAGCTCCAATATAGGGAATTGGGCCCAACTTTTATCGAGTTCTCTATAAATTTGGGGTAGAGCTCTTGTTTCAAGACCGGTGCGCACAAGCTTCTATATCCCCATCCCCATCTGAGGTCCTGTCCCTAAATTTTTAGGGATACAGAACTCCCTGGTGAGGATGCTCTAAGGAAATAAGGTAAACTAGCCTATGATAGGCAAATCACCTAATGCAGACATCTAGAAAATCGCTCATGACAGTCTTACATCAATCTATGACAGATTTTTATTAATAAATGAGATGAAGAGTTTATTAGGTTGGTTAGTGGCCGAAATCAATGCCTTGGGTGATGGAGATAGAGTTATTAGTGATTGTTTTAGGACCACCTACTTTTCTAGTGTAAAATCATTACAAGAACTAAGTTTTACATTCCTTTATGTTATGGCCATGTTAGGGAAAACTGTAACCATGTCAAGGAATTTTGAGACTATTATAGGTGGTCAGATGGCCATTATGGATACATGCTATGGGGATCTTGGGGTAGTCTACAAGCTGTTTTAGGCCAATTGGTCTGCACGCTTCAAAAATTTATAAAAAATTCATTTTTTGTCCAAAAAATAAAATTTCAATTGCTCTCTGCAATCCACATGCTTATCTTTTACTGGTAAAAAGTTTAATTTTTTTCAAAAATGAAATCATGGCAAACCAGCCATTATGCCTATCATAGGCTGGTTTACCTTAGTAGTACTGCAAATTTGTTTAATTTGTTTAACCCTTAGAAGGACGAAGGGGTGACCTTGGAAATCATCCCTTTTCATTACCTTGTGAATCATGGGCTTTAGAAATAGCAAAAGCACTCATTGGAAGTCAAACTACAAACTACAATAGAAGACCTTTCCTTTTTCACAACAGAAACATGTCATCTATCAGACAACAAACATCCTCCTCTACGTTTAAGGGTTAAGAAAACCAAACCAATGGACCACTTTAACCCTTAAAGGGTGCCGCCCCCCATTACCAAGATAGTCAGTAAAATGTTTTGATTATTGAACCAATAGGTGCATTCTTTGTTTCTACAATTAACAATGAAGTCATTCATCAAACACTTTTCGGCCTCAACATCCTTTAAGGGTTAATTCTAAATCACAATGTTTATGATTATTGAACCAATAGGTGCATTCTTTGTTTCTACAATTAACAATGAAGTCATTCATCAAACACTTTTCGGCCTCAACATCCTTTAAGGGTTAATTCTAAATCACAATGTTTATGATTATTGAACCAATAGGTGCATTCTTTGTTTCTACAATTAACAATGAAGTCATTCATCAAACACTTTTCGGCCTCAACATCCTTTAAGGGTTAATTCTAAATCACAATGTTTATGATTATTGAACCAATAGGCAAGAATATTTCAACCTACTATGTGGTAATTCAAAAAAATAGTATAACTTTGGTAAATTAGTGCCACACGCACTACGAGGACAAATCAAACCCTTTTTACACCAATTTTACACTCTAAAGTTGTCATAATGCAAGCCCTAGACAATTTTCACTACATTAGGATGCAATAGGTGACACAATTCAATCCAAAACTAAGTGTAGCAATCTGGCCTACAATTTCTTGTCCTACATCTATATAATATATATGATCTATAGTATATTTTTTGTTTTTACAATTAACAATGAAGGCATCCATCAACCACTTTTCAACCTCACCATTCTTCAAGGGTTAGTTCTAAATCACATCCTATATTCTATTAAAAAAAATATAAGTCAAATCAAAGGTGTCTGTACGAGTCAAGGTTAATTCTAAATCACAATCACTTTTGGGGCTCACTGTCCTTCAAGGATTAATTCTAAATCACACCCTATGTTTTGTCAAAAAAACATAACTCAAACCATAGGTGTCTATAAGAGTCATTAACATGAGATGATCCAAATGCCATAGCAATTTTGGGCAATTCACTATGAACAAAAACTTAATTTTTTTCTTTAGAATTTTCACACAACATATAAGGAGTATCTTTAAGGCGTAATAATTTTCATAACTTTTGAGGACATGGTTAAAAAATTATTGTATAATATGTAATTTTCATTGTTTAGTTGGTAGCTTGGATAAATAATTTTTTTTTGTTAATAATCACTTTTTTTTTAAATAAAAATTTGAAATTGATTTTCTTGATTTATACATGCATGTAAAGATTTGAATCATTCCATTTTGATTAGTGAGATGAAAGTTATGAGGAGTTTTAGTTTACAGTTAGTTATAGAATCTCTACTCTACAATAAACTTTGAAGTCCTTTATTAACTCAATTTTCAATATTTTTGAAAAAAACAAACAAACTTGGGTGTAGATTATTCATTACAAAATTACA
Organism: Rhytidiadelphus loreus; assembly: GCA_947034895.1. NCBI lineage: Eukaryota > Viridiplantae > Streptophyta > Bryopsida > Hypnales > Hylocomiaceae > Rhytidiadelphus > Rhytidiadelphus loreus. The sequence continues at coordinate 44,205,080 of OX344761.1, read as the reverse complement.
ACCATTGGGATTGGCATTTTTCAATTCCATAACTAAATTCTTAACAATTTAGTATTTGAAATCATACTCTATCTCATTAGGAAAAATTTTAGGCCTGCAAAAGGCTGCCGGTTTTTTATTTTCGGTAGCCCCGTAGTGTAAGTATAGAAAATTTAAAAAGTATTATTTTTATTTTTATTTTTAATATTAAAAGAAAAATAGAAATTGTTGCCAGTCTGACGTGGCACTGACATGGCACCAATAGTTTCAAAATAAGAACCCTACCCTAAGGGTTTCTTATTTTGAAATTTTAGGAGGGTGTACTCTAACAAGTTAACTAAAGGATCCTATAGTTGGATTTGTTGATGAATAAATATAGGTGAAGATTTTAGCCTTGCTTTGGGTTTGAGTACTTTGAAGTAGTTTTGGGCCTAAAAACACCGAAAACCTTTACGAGTTAATCTGAAACATTCCAAAGGACAAAAAGTGGTCAATGGATGATTTTCTAGATTACTATAGAAATGAAAAATGCAACTATTGGTTCATAAATTATATCATTTTTGGCAAAAGTACCTTAGTGATAGGTCTCATTGATTCAGGGTTAAATTTGAAAAGATGGGCCTATGACCACAAAATTCTAGCTTCTAAGTCCTTCACTTTGTTTGTTGCCATCTTACAACTATATATGAATGAATTTCTTACATTTATCTTTCAAAGGTGAAATTACATGTCTTCTAATATTCACAAAATTTCAGATTTCTTGTAAGAACTTGAAATTACTGTGAATTATTTAATAAAAAAGTGAAGAAAATTCATACCAAATGCAAAATATGCTCAAAGAATTTGAAATTTCCTTCATATAGGCAAATATTATAGTGTAGAACATATGGTACAACCAAAATTTCTATGTTGTTATAAAATAATACTCCCTTTGTCCTACTAAAACCCTCAAAATTAGGCACAATTCTTATCCTACTAAAAAGCTTCATTTACTAATTTTGATCGTTGAGTAAGTGTTGGTGATGTTGAACAACCTCACGGGGGCAAATCAAGTGATCAAGGAGCATTCTTTTACTAGAAAGCTTTGCTTTGCCCATATGAGGCACCTTGTACTTGTACTTCCTCAAATAATAGTGTTGACAATGAATTCAGTGACTACCTGGGCACTATGAAGATTTGTTCATGAAGTAGTTTATGATTCTTTGTTGTGGATATTTAAGTTGGGGCAAATATTTTTTAAATCCCATTGTTTCCACCAATCTTTAAATCATCAAGAATGATGAAGCTAATAGCATTTACAAATTATACTCAAATATGATACTTTTTGCATAGATTTTGGATGCCTAAACGATAGACAGTGCTTAAGTTGGAGATTTTGCATAGATCTAAAGGATGGATTATTAGTTTTTGAATGCACATATCACTAGCACAAAGTCTAAAAATATAGTTAATCCTCATAGGGTAGCTTTTGGGAGGTTTTTAGTAGGATAGGGAGTAAAATGAACAAACCATGGTTATCACTCTAAAGTTCATATTGCAATAAGAATTTTTTCAATTTCTCCAATTGAAACAAAAACTAAACTTAATCAAATTTATTTCATTAGATCAAATTCAAAAAACATCATTTTTATGGTTCATGTTCACATCAAGAGTAAATAGTAAGAAGTGGCCAAAACACACTACAAGGGTGATTTGTGGATTAAACATCTTCTTCTTTAGAAAAGTCAATTGTACCAATAATGGGGGAATATGCAATACTATTCACTAAAAATGCAATCAAGCAACTTCCAAAAAAATATGGGATAAAAAATTGTTTTTTTCATACTACAAACCCTTCAAAATCATCTTAAGTTTTAAAAATGTCCTCAACAACATTATAGGATTAACCTTAAAGCCTATGAAAAACCTAAAGTGGCTAATGAATGGTCAAACAATTTTACTTTATAGTGAAGAACGCATGATTTCAACCTTGAAACACGTGAGGAACCTAAAGTGGTTGATGAATGGTCAAACAACTTTAATTTATAAGGACAAAAATGTGATTTTCATGCAATTTTTTGTTTGTAACTTTGTTTTTATCTATGGTACATATTTGAATTAAAGTCAAGCCATATTGATCATTTTTCAATTAAAGAAGTGTTAATGTTTTAAAACAAATAGATCACTTGCATAGTATACTTTCACTTTGTTTTCATGTTCAAAAACCTAAATCTTCACAATAACAATGAAATAAGACATTTTTCTACTTTTGAGCAAAATCAATATATTGAAGCTTTCCATGTCTTATTTCTACTAGCTACTCTTCAAATCTTTAGAAATGATCTTAACCCCTAAAGGACCAAAGCCTTTCTTCTTCCAAAAAACACTCAAAACTGCCATTTCTATAGTAAAGAGTAAAACAATTTAAAAAGTATTTTTTATGCACATCTAACTATAGGATCTTACACCTAACTAGTATGAAAACGTGTGGAAAAAATTTCAGAATTTTTGACGACATTGATTGCAAGATATCTGCATTTAAAGTGAACAAAACAAGTTTTTCAACACATTGCGGGACTAGATTTTTCGACTTTGAACATTTTTTACTTAATTTTTTTGCACTACAGAGGTTTGAGCTATAAATCTATATAGTGAAGAATTGAGTTAAGATTCTACGGAGAGAAAAAAAATCCAAAAAAAATTCACTTTCATTCTTAAAAAAATTGATAAGTAGAAGTAGGTATGAGATAGAAGAAGAATCTAAAATATTAATATTTTTTAGATGGAATTAAAATGCAATAATCCCAATGGCAAGATTGTTCTAGCAAGAAAACAAAATCATATGGGACCTTTTCTTTTTGAAAAATTGAAAAAATTGGATTCATAAAAGAATCCTAGAAGTTATTTTTTTCAAGAAGATGCTCTAATAGCCCCCAAAATTAGATTGTCCATAAATTTTTTAACAAATACAAATGGAATGAATCAAAACTTTACATGTAAAAAAAATATAATCTATAATGTAAAGAAATTCAAAAATAAAAATTCAAAAATTCAAAAGTTTTTGGCTGCCCTTTGTCCCTTGTTTTGAGCTTGTTTGGACATCATTTTTGTTCCCGGGCACCAATTGAGAAAAAAAAGTAGATTCCCATGAAGCTTATCATATTTTCTATCTTCAAAAAAAATTTCAAAAAATCAGGAAAAAATTTCAGCCCGTAGGTACCTGCCCGAAATCCCATTTGTCCCCCAAAGGGACAATGGTCCTTTAGGGATTAAGATGAATATTTTATAGAGATTTCATACAACCAAGCTTCTAGATATAAGGGTATGCAAAGTCTATATGGTTTATATTTCGATTTGATCAATAATGGTACACTATATTATATACCTTTGGTGATATTTTCAAAAATTTTAATCTTCTAAAATATGGATTTTCTTTACTTTCTCTTCAAACATCTGTGATAATTTCAATTTTCACAAAAAAAAACCTAAATTTTTTATGACTTGTAGAAGTTACCTTTAAAAAGCATGTGAATTCACCTTTAAAAAGCAAAATGTAAAATCCCATTCATTTTCAATGTTAAAATAGAGCATAAGATAATCTAGTCAAAGCTCTAGTGTTTTTGGAGTAATCTCTAAGAGAGCCATAATTCAATGAGGGATTATCCAATCAGTGCATGATGAATGTTCTTGAAAGCTTAATGTGGGAGCTAAATGGAAAATTGAGCTAAGAACATGAACTTGTGCATTTTTAGAACTTTCTTGCTCCAAGTGAAATTATAATAACAAATCATTATAATTGTACATGATTTCGACAATTTCCCTGAAATCCAAGAAAATCAATAGCTGTTTTTTGCAATCACTCAACTGCAAGATCACTACTAGAAGTTGCCAATGTGAAACCCTATTCGCAAGGAAACACCTTAAAGCTAATGTCGCAGACCAGTATATACCAATTTCCATAAATTCTGTTCTTTCCTCACCAAATCAAGTAATATTCACTTGCTAGAGTGCAGAGATGATTCACTCGGTAATTCAACTACTAAATCGAGATAGTTATGATAGTTATGACGATGGCCACGGATGGCTACTGTACCGGAGTCCTAGAACGATAATTACAATATAGCAATTGAAGTTGGTAATAGCATGTCAAGACGTTAAAAAAACAGGTAATTCGATACCACGGGATTACTCAAGAACATTCTATTGCTCATCTAAAACCATCCATGAATATACTCCATTATGCTAAAACTTAACGAGGGCAAAATTTCAACACCTCATAGTAACTGTTTCAGCACAATTCATACGGCCAACTCGACAAGCATGGCCACTTTTTGCACTCGTCAAGACATCTCGAGTCAGAAATTCCAAACACCAATACTGGAAACTCTTTCACGTATCATCTCATGATTCCAAGAATAATAAACAAGCAGCAATCACAAACGGGATCCGTTTTGTTGAATGAGCAGTAAGAAAATTTATGATGGGAGTATTAACATTTGAGACTAACATTCACTGTACGCATGTGTGAAAAGCACACACATACAAAAACTAAAATCTAAAATCGACTAATGCTCTCAAGGTACGTACTCAAAAGGCTCGGGTGGAGGGGGTTCATTGTCCTCCATCGCAGCAGCGTTGGGATTCGCTGCCGGTGCTCCTGCAGCAGCGACTCCAGATACGGGAGTGTCTGTTGATACCAGCTCCACTGGTTCGGACGGCGTCATATCTCTCAACATCACAAACCCGGAAGGGGCTCGCTTCAACTTCAGAGGTGCATATCTGGAGTCCTCCCTGAACTTGATATATTTCTCTTGGGCAGGCACCACACGTGCAGGGTTACTCAGCACTTCGAACGACGGCTCGGCGACCGCTGACTTCTTCTCCACTCCACCCTCCACGTCCATGGCATTCTCATCCTTCACTGCAGAAGTCGACTCCTTGTCACCGTCCAACGGACCCTCAGCACTGCCACTGGAGACTTCAGCGATGCTGGAAGAGGCAGAAGCACCACCCTCGTGAACTGCTGCCTTACCCACTTTAACTTCCGCTTCCTTCTTCGCACCTCTCACTTTAGCACGATTAGAGGTCGACAGGACAGCAGTAGGCAGCTTCACAGCAGAAGTAGTGGTAGGAGGAGCCACAGACGGAGGGTATCCAAACATGGACGGCTTCGTTTCCGAGACAAAATCAAACTTCGGCATACGGAGTTCTTCATTCAGACCTATGAAAGCCGTAGGAGCAAAAGACAAACTGATGAAGTAAATCAGGGGGTACCAGTACCAAAACTGGCTGAACACGGCCATTCCCACAACAGCTGTCACACGGTCGTGCCCAGTTCGAGATTGAAGCATGATCGCAACATTACGACCTCCTGCGTCCAAAATTCCTTGAGCAAGAATAGCTCCCATCTTACTCATCGTCTCCTCGTGTTTGTCATTAATGATTTTCTCCAGCTGTCTCCTGAAACTCGCAACACGAGGCTCACGGGTCTCTGTCGTTTGGAGAAGAACCATTGCCATAGCTATAAGTGCTCCCTGACGAACAAAATCAACTGCATCGGCGGTAAGAGGCTCCAGTAACGAGATGGCTTCACTAGATCCGGAACCTGCGCAGGAGATACCGACGGCCATTGCTGCCCCATACCTCACATGTGCATTGTAAGACTCCGAGAGCAAGGACACAATTCGGGGAGTCTGTTCAGGCTCGGAGCAGAGAACAAAACCTAAGGCCAACACCGCCGTCCTCCTCACGTCGTCACTCACATCCGACACTGCAAAATGAAGCAACCGACGGATGGCACTGTTGTTTGCAGTACCGCGATAAGCCATGGCCAGAGCGTACATGCCTCCGTAACGCAATATAGGATCCTGATCCCTAGTCATTTGCTCAATTAAAGTGTCGGCTTCCTCCTCGCGACCGTACACAACAAGTGCAATGCCGAGGGCCAGACCGCGAATGATCTTCTCATGCTGCGTATCGTGAGCATACGCCAACATTTCGGCCGCCTTTTCACTGGCAGTACCAACCATCAGTAACCCCATGGCTATACCAGCAGCCTCACCGGCTACCGCACTATCGGTGTACAGAACATTCTTCACGTCCTCGTAAATCTCCTCATCGGCTGTACCCAGAGCAGCTAAACCTAAACCTAAACAAGCCCCATGTTGAATCACCTCGTTGCTAGTGTTTCGCAAACTCTCCAACAGAAACTGCTTGATACCCTCCCCATGGTTAGCATGAATCAAACCTAAAGCATACAGGGCTCCTCCCTCCGAATAGGGACTCCCACCACCAGTTCCGCCGTTCTGGGGTAAGTAAGGAGCCATCAAAGACCTTCCTTGTTGATGGTGACCCCGATGAATCACACCCAGGCCCGCTGTCGCACTAAATTTAGCCCAGTTCGTGGCTCTCTTCAGCCAATCCAAATTCTCACGCAAAAACGTATCCACGGTGGTACCCGCATGCATCAGAGCATTCGAGTAAATGGTCGCACTATGACAAACACTGTTACGCAACTCCACGGACTGCTTAATAGTCTTCAATATCAAAAGGTCAGACCTATTGTGACTATAAAGAAACTGCAAAGTCAAGCTAATGGGGGTCTCCCCGGACAGAATGCCCTTCAACTTCCCTAACCTCTCCACATACGGCGTCCTCTCTTCCGCAGCCGCAGCTTCCTCGGCGTCATGCCTTGCTAGCAGAGGCTCCGTCAGATCAGCGTCCATGGCCGTAGGTCCACCCCCAGTCATAGCACTAATGCCATTCTCGTTCCGACTCGACCCAGGCGCGACACTCACAGCTGGCTCAGGCAGAAGATCCCTCACATTCAACAAAAACTTCTGATACTCATTCTCGAACAAATCAAACGCAACCTGGTAAGCCAACAGCGCATCATTTTTATCCCCCGTCAAAAGCTTGTCCAAAATCGCAGCCACGCCCGCAGGCTCATCCAAGAACATCAGACACTGGCAGATGCTCAAGTAGTCCGGCTGCTGGAGCGCCTGATAGCTTCGAACCAACAGACGCAAAACCTCGTGGCGAAACTCACGCCTATTGACAAAAGTCTGCGACAAGCGAAGGCAATACGAAAGCATCGCCGGACCATTCTCGCTCCGATTGATCGCCTCCTCCAGCTTATCAAGCCGGCGGCACTCCAGCGCAATCCCCACCGCTTGCTGAAACTTCCCGTCCTGCATACATTTGTCCAGCATGCGCTCCACGATGGCTACCAGACGGGGATCCAACGCCGCTTTCCCAGACTCTTCGGACGCCTTCACACTCAAAAGGATGTACTCATCCACGCACTTCGCCACCAGCGTCTGCACATACTCCGTGTCCTCGGAGACATCGAACAAGGGACCGGCGCCGAGCGCATACGTGAGGGAGTCATTGAGCTCTCCCAGATAGTAAAACACCTTCGAAGCCACCAAAGCTGCCAAGTGACGCTCGTGAAACGTCTCGTCCTCGTATAACGACTCGATCGACGAGATGTTGGTGGAAATCTCGGGCCAGAAATGCTCCACCAGCACGTTCAAATTCTTCAGCGCGTGCAATTTCAGCGTCGGGTGGTCCTCCGACAGCATGGCCAGCAGGCCGCTCGCCGTCGTCACCACCGTCATGATGCCCTCCCCCTCCAATCTCTCTGCCAAAACTCTCCACCGCCGAACACTGATGCATGCACAAACCCTAAGCACAAAAAAGAACGGCAACGGAAGGTCGGAATCGAGACTGGGGAGGAGAATATACAAGCATCGGGGAGAGCAGAAGAAGGCTATGGAGTGTTGAAGAAGCTCGGTGAAGAGGAACCCTAACTTATTGCAGCACCACGACCTGCCTGACTTGACTTGCCTTCCCCGGCCTTTCCTGTCCTTGGCTTCGTCTTCGGTGGTGTCGGGCACTGCAAATGCCAATTACCCTGCCCATTTCACAATTGAGACATTTTTGTGGTTGTGACCCATGAACTTCTATAACAATATTTCAATCTTTCAAAAATGATAGGATTTCTTATTTCTATTGGTAAATTTTACTATTTTCTTTGAAATTTTTAAATGATGTATTGAAATCCAAAAGATATGGAAGCAACGATGTTTGATGAATTAGACCATTTGCATGAAATTGGCATTTATTTCTATAGTCAATTGGTGTTTTGGGTGTCCTTTAATGTCCCAAAAGGAAGGTAATTACATGCCACGAGGGGGTCAACATGCCAATTATTGATATTTTGAGGGGAATTTATAGTTTTCATATTGAAAAGCCAATATGTTAGTGCTTAGACATTGCCATTATCAATAGTTTGAGTGTATTTTAGTGATATGTTTTAGTATACATTATATATTCATACAAGTCTAGTACTAAAACAATCCAATGCTAAAATATATTGATTATGGTAATGTTCAAGCACTAACATATTGAGGTTTCTGTACAAATCCATGAAAACTCTAAACACAACGAAACTATAAAAATGACTTTATATTAAGAACTTTTGTGACAATTGTTATTTAATTTTAAAATATAAAATAATATATTGAATTTTGACTCTACTTACTAAATAAAATAAAAAATTATGACGTATTTGGTGTTTCTTATCCATTTATCTCTATAACTCCAATTTAGAGATATCTCCTACTTTTTATTGTAATGTCCTTTTGTGCACCTCTACATCCTTCCAAAACATTTGTTGTGCACACACATTGTACCAACTTGTAACAAGCATGAGTAACCAACAAATAATGATGCAACAATGACTCTTTGAGTGCCTAAGCATTGCCACTTTTATATCCAAACATATGAATGAGATGAAACTTCTTTCCAATCAACACTAACGTGACAAGATGTAAATACACCTTCTACAAATTCCATTAAGTGTTTTACAAGACAATGCACAACCTTCACTACAATACAGGGCTTGACAATGGCCAAAATACTAATCTATGCTACAATCTAATAGCTTTGGTCTCAGAGTGGAGATTGTGAGTCAATGGAACTACACTAGGTGGCTTGTGACCTCCAAAAGATCACTTAGTGTATTTATAACTAACCACATGTGCTCAAGTGATTTTTTGACCCCCTATTTACATTTTAATAAACTATAATTTCAACCTATAATTTTGAGCTTTGTTTAATAATGGTCTTAGGTTTCTATTTCCAAAAAAATTCAATTCAAATAACATATGAAGTGATTTGTAGAATGGGTTGAAAAATGAACTAAAATAGCATGTTTTTCAACTCAAATATTTATAGAGAATACATTTAGATGAACATTGCATCAATATTCAAGAAAAATAAACTTTCAATAGAAAGTTATTTTGAGGAATTTTTTGTTCATTTTTTAGACAATTTTTTCTTATATAAATAGGAGGGTGAAAGTTATTTTCAACTCTGCAATTTTGTCTACATGTGTATACTTCAAAATTTTATAACTAATTATAATTAACAAATAAAATTATCAAGAATTCAAAGCATAAACTTTCAAAGTAGGAAAATATATTGATATTTTTTTCTTTTCCTTTCATTTAAATTTTAAGAATAATTTGATATATAATTTGATAGGGGTCTAAAATCTCTTTAGGCTTGTGGCCTATTACAACCACCAAGTGATTGTAAAATTAGTGACACAAATGTGAAAACACCTACATCACTACTAATAGTTGACATTGACAACATTCATAGCAACAAAAAATAAATGCCTACATATGAAGTATACACATGTAATGAGCAGTAGAGCAATATCCCTTTATTCAACCCTTTTGCTAGTGTTGAAACCATGTAGGTATAAACAATACCCTCTCTAGGAGACACTAAAAACACCAACTTTAAAAGCCCGATATAAAATTATGATGAATGACTATTCTTTAAGACATACTAAAAATGCCATCCTATGAAACAAACATCACACAAAATTATAGTAGCAATGTCCTCAACAATTCCACATAACACACATTTTGGCCCAACTGAAATATAAGATTGATTAGTATCAATCCAACCATCAATGTGTGGCAAATGAAATGATGCACAATTGCAAATATAGTACTTCCAGACTTTGCCATCATGACCCTTTGAAAGTAACATTTTCAACCAAAGTCCCTCATGCACTTGCACTAGTAGAAAATTTGAATTTTCTGTTGTCTTGGTCGTGTTGATTTAGGGCAGTTTTCTGCTGATTTTGTCAAAAATTTGTTGAAATTCAAATTTTCTACTAGTGTTGTAGAATAATAAGCCCTATTGTCACATTAAGCATTGTAGGCGTTGTTTGTTACAAGTAACCGTAATGACTCTAGGCAAATAACAACATACCTGAGGCCTCTACGTTCTTTGCAAATAGTGGCATAGTGCAAGGGATCTCAGTCTACGTTGTACAATAGGGAGGTTTTCCAACGCCATTGGCATCACCATCCAATATAAGTCCACTCTTTCCTCACAAATACATGATCATGTGGTTGGATCATCTATGTTAGCCACAACAATATCAACATATTGCTTGATGGCCATTGGTAAAAACTAATGCCATTGATACAAAAGATTATAACTAAGGTGAAAAAGAAGCTAGAGATGCTTGCTTACTGAACTAGCAATCCCTCAAGTAGTCCATGGCTATCCATAACAATTGTAAATACCAATCATCTAAAGTATAACTTTAAAAATAATTTTCTTTCCTAAAGATATAAATAAATATACTTGATCATTTCATGTATATATCTTTAAAAAAATTTTAGAGCTAATAATTCTATTTACAACCTACTTTTCTTTAAAGTTTTATGAATTTGAAGTGAGTTGAGGCATTGTAACAATACATTGGTCTTTTACTAAATGCCTCATTTAAATTATGAAAGTTAATTTTTTTTAATTTCCAAAATTTTCAATAAATAAGATCATGATCTATTTGCATAAATATTCTTTTGCAAAATAGTGGGTCACAATTTTATAAATGACGATTTGTAAATTTGAAAATCTTATAAAATAATAAAAAGTAGTGCATTGCAGTATGAAAACTAGTACATAGGCTATGGGATGTAGGCCCAATGCACTAGTCATTACAAGAGGCTTGTAGAGGGCTATCAAATTCTGATTTTTGGCCCTCCAGTAGTGCAAATACAAAAAAAAAAAAAATCAATATTTTTTTGAAAAAATAATACTAAAAAAATCTTCAATTTGACATGTTGCTTACGTAACAGTGATAGTGCCATGTCAACTTCCAAATAAAAGATATTAAAAAACAATTTTTTTTTTTGTAATTGCATTGTTGCCTCCCAAACTCATAGCCTTGTTTTGGCCTTAAATTTTTTCTAATGTTTCATATTGCCATGCAACTACATACCCCCAATACTAAATTATTTCTCCAAATATTTTTTTATAATAGATCTTAATAAAACTTCAAGTTAAGAAATGAATCAACATGTATAGGAATTAATATTGTTTTTCAAATTCGCTTTTAGTTCTTTGAATGTTTTCACTTTTTTTTTGCGACAACACTATAGAATCCTAGCAAGTGATTCAATGGTTATATCTTATCAAATGCAAGTACCTCCACTTAAAGCCAATAGACTCATCAAATTTAAAAACGTCTTGATTAATCAACATTGGATTTACTAATTTATACTAGATATAATCATATTCTATGTATGTAATGCTTTATTGCCACTTCTTCAAAAATGGGCTTTATCTAGAGAGTAGACCTTTGTTTATTATTCAATGAAACACTTTTTAATGATAAAGTAAGAAAAAATAGTGGTACCTATGTTCTATCCATGAACGAGTCCTTGGCATTAGATGATACATTCCATTTATTGTCTTGTAAAGAAAATATGGTGCGAATTTTCATCAATCAAAGACACAAAGTGTTGAACATATGGGCTTCAATCCAAATAATAACATATCCTAGTCTAACACTAGTTATCATTCAATTGCAGACTTGAACATGAAGGACCTTATTTTAGTAAAAGGTGTAGAAAATACATGATTGTTGAATAAAAATGTGTTGAAAGAATGCATTTACAATGTAGTCAATTTGTAGTGACATTTACGTAGTGATTTATGGATAAAATAAGGGCACTCTCCTTATTGAAGTTTTAATTCATTTTAAAGATTATACATAATACATAAATATAATATTTTAGCCTTAAGCGCTTAACACACATTATAAAGAATTAAAACTGAAGAATTTATATTATTAAAAGCCATTAATATAGGATACATTGCATTTGCAATTTAAATAACAATGTATATATTGCATAGTATATTTGTTACATATATAGTGCAAATGTTATAAGACACTTTGTTCTCTTCTTACCTTAATAAATTTAAAAGAACCCTTCATAAAATCCATAATTTTTACTTCCTACCTTAATAAATCTAAAAGAACCCCTCATAAAATCCATGATCTTGACAACTTCATTGACAAGATTGGAAAAAATGAAGTTGTCAATCAATAATTTCTTATCAAAAGCATATGTCAGATACAAATATGAAAATGACAAGAGTCCTTATTGCATTAACATCGTTAATGCCTTCATGACAAGAATTGAAAATTTCAACAATGAATGAATACAAATATATTCCAAACATTTGAATAACATTTGAGTATAGATGTTTGAAACTTAGCTAAGCAATCATTTTACAATTAAAAGTAAACAAATGATTCACTTCAAAAACTAATATTTCCATTTTTTTTAAAACTCTTCAAAAATGATTTTGAAAAAATAATTAAAAAATAATTCTAAATTAACCACTATAATCAAAATATAACATTTTTGAACATTTTTATAAGAATAAATTCTTTAGAAATGTACTATTATTCAATTTATGAATATTTAAATTTAGAAAGAAAATTAAAAAACCAATTATTGGTTTAGAATCTTGTTAATAATAAATATTGGAAAACAAAAAGGTTGATCTAATCATGTAAATATGATCTTTTAATATATTAAAAAGTCATCATTAACTTATTCTTTTATATTGCATTTAATAAAACATCTTTTAAGAATAATATATCCTCACAATTCTACAAAAATTTGGACTCTTTCCTTGAAGGAATATTTTGATTTTCAAGGTTTCATCAAATACTTCTTCAATTCCACATGAATATTTTTGATTCTCAAAGGTTTCATCAAAATACTCCTCCAAATGATATTGCTTGTAATAAAAGGTTCCTTCCCAAATCATCTCTTTTAAGACTAATAAAACTTTCCCAATTTTCTTAAACTTCAAAAGGCATCCAATCTCTCACAATAAAGTAAAATCCTAATCATCTCTTTTAGGACTAATAAAACTTCTCCAATTTTCTTAAACTTCAAAATGCATCCAATCTCTCATAATAAAGTAAAACCCTAAGTTGTGATCTTTCATCTATACTTCATTGAATTAAATTACTTAAGTAAACTTCAAAATGCATCCAATCTCTCATAATAAAGTAAAATCCTAATAATAAAGTAAAACCCTAAGTTGTGATCTTTCATCTATACTTCATTGAATTAAATTACTTAATAAGTAAACTTCAAAATGCATCCAATCTCTCATAATAAAGTAAAATCCTAAGTTGTGATCTTTCATCCATACTTCATTGAATTAAATTACTTAGTGGAACACTTACACTTTAACACTTTTATCATGGCCCAAACATCAAAACCCATAACAATAAAGTAAAATCCTAAGTTGTGATCTTTCATCCATGCTTCATTGAATTAAATTACTTAGAGGAATACTTACACTTTAACACTTTTAGCATGGCCCAAAGACCAAAAACCATAGCCCCACCCCCACCAAGCTTCAATTGGGTAGCACCCCAAGACCAAAGTGCAGCTAATAAAAAAAATACTATTTTAAATTAAAGAATAAACGGAAATGGTGGTGGTTGCAGATGACTGGTCGGATGATGAATCTCTCTCTGGGGGGCCGAGGGAGGGGAGAGAGCAGGACTGACTGAATGGGTTTCATGGGAAGGGGAAGAAAAATAGTTAGTTGATGCCCAGCCCCTCACGCCACTTCATCAACTACCGCGGTCATTCCAAGCTACCAATACTCAATTAGACTGGCCTCGTAAATAGTGCGACCCCGTCGAAAGCCAACCAGTAAGGGTCTGGGAAAGGGGGAGCGAACGCCCTGATAGGCTGATGGAAACGTTTTAAAAGACGTGGAAGGGTGGGGCCAGGGGGGTTTGCCGGGAAGCCGAGCAGGCGAAGAGTTCCATCAAAGGGAACGAGGTTGGCAACGCTGGAGCGAGTCGCGAGAACTGCAAGTCGTCGTCCTCGTCGCCGCGGAGTGTGCTCCATCGCTGGTGCTTTCCCGTTTCGCTCCCTTAATGCTCAGCAACTCCGGACGAGACTGTGCTCGTGAGCGCCGGGTCTGCGGGCGATGCGTTTGCGACGAGCGTGGCTGCGGCGACGGTGGTGGTGCAGCGCGCGGGTGCAGGATGAAGGAGTCGGACTGACGCGGGCCTTGGCGGAGGGCGAGGGTTTACGCAGGGTTGAGGTTCTATGAAGGCAGCGCGTGGCCATGGGCCGGCCGCGCGGCTCCCCGTCCCGCACCATCGCTTCCTGCGCAATGCTGCCAAGCGCAAGAGCCACCAGCGGTCCTCGGCCAACATGCGGATAGCCAATGCTCTGCGCCAGAGTGCGGGCCTCAGCAGTCGGAGCGCGAAGAGGAGCCTTGGAAGAAGCAGCGGCAATAGCAAGAGACTCGACAATCCACGCCCGCAATCGGCTTCTCCTCCACCGGTAACGGGCTGCGCTGTGGTCTGGATATTGGAGTTTTTTTTTTTAGTTCTTGAATTCTGGAATGCCGATTTTTGAATGAATTTTGCTCTCCCGTGTGGAGGTTGGCGTGCTCGTTGTGCTTTCCCCGCGTGTCTGGCGACTCTGTGAGCATCGTGTGATTTTTGCGTTCGACAGCTCGCTCAATTCTGTGAATTTAGGGCTTAGCGGGGGATTCGTGAGTTGCGGCGTTTCTCATCGATTGTATGTGTATTGTGACTGGGATTGATCGCGTGGCAGGCGGAGGAGACCGAAGGCGATCCTTCGATGCCATCCGACAACGCTCCCAATCAGGTCCGCAGCTTGACCTGAAATTCTCGATTGTGTCGTCCGGGTTTGCCGGTTCGTTTGGGCTCCCGGTGTCGCTGTCACGAGCTCTGAATGGCCGTCTCATGCCTCGCTTTCCAGCCGGGAACATGTGTCGTGCCGAGTACGGGGATCCTGCTCTCGATGCAAGTGATGTTGGTTGTATGTAAGTTGAGTGGAGTGCTGGCTTTGGAGGTGATTAGTGTGAGATTAGAAGTGCGTTTGGGCGTCATACTCGTGAGGACAGCTCGGGTGTGGCTGTGGGTCCTCTTTGTCTCTGTGGTTCGCTTCCCCCTGGTCGTCGGTGGCCCCTTGTCGGGCGATGTTCTCCAGGACTTCGTGAGGGCTCATCCGAATGAATTGTTTAGTTGTTAGGGTAGTGAGTGGCGCTCCTTGTTCGGATGCACCGTTAAGCAGTGCTTGCGCGGCGTGATTGGTTGGAGCCTGTGTGAGTTGGATCTGAGATCGAGTGTGTGGCAGCATGGGGCTGATCCTGGCAACCTGCGACGCTCGACGAGGAAGAGGCGCGTGCTGGTCCATGTGGACTATGAATCTGACAACAGCGAGCATGAGGCTTACCGAAGTCAGTCCACTCGGGTACGTATTTCGCTTGGCAACCGGAATCACTTGTACTTGGCCCCTCGGTGTTCAGGATATGGAAGTGCTAAGGTTTTGGAAACTTTGGCTCGGAATCGACTCTTGTTTCGAGTCTCAATGTTTCAGCTGTCCATGGCTACGTGTTTTCTGTTCTTTCGCCCTGGACATTGACTTAAGGTATGCGGAAGGCAGCGAGTTGAGTTACGCCAATGACACTGGTGGTGCTTTGATGTGGCTGGTTAACAGGTTTCGAAGCACAGATATACTTCTCACACTGCCAAAGCAGAGCCCAGCCCAGAGGAAGAGGGTAGCCCGGAGCCCGCAGAGACGAAAAACACGGATGCTGCTGCGGCACCCAGGAGAGAGGGATTGAGACCGCGGCAGGGAATAAGGCCCCCGAGGCTAGAGCTTTCATCCCAGGATTACGAAGATGACGATCAGAACTCATCGGACAGGGAAATGGGGATGAAAGGTAAACCAGATTCAGTCACCGCGAAACACAACATGCTCAGGTCCCTGGTTATTTTTGGGAATGCTCTTCTGTTGAAATGGAACTGGAGACTGCAGCTTTTAGATTCATAGTGTGAACGATATCCCAGAAGAACCTAGACTAATGCAACGGACTAGGTCTGTATTATGTGAGTCGATGTTTTTGAAAAATATTCAAGTCCTGGTGTGCTGAAAGTCACCCCATCCGGAGTGTAGCCATGCTCCATTTCTAGGCACACTTCATTTCTAGGCACTAAGATTACAAGCGAATCTGGCGATTGAACTATCCGTCTTCTGTACAGGATCCATGCGTTGTGAGAAGGCTGAGGGGTGGCTTGGCAGTTGGGATGGGATCTTTAGGTTTGCAATGCTGCGGTCGGGTCCTGAGTCAGTTGAACCTCCTTGACACAACTTTTAGTTCGTGGAACTCCGATATTTAATCCTGAGTTTATAATGCTACAGTTCAGGTTACGTGGTTGAAACAAGACGCCCGCGTTTACTTGAAGTGTTGTGTCGGTATATGCAGGTGAAGAGGAGGAAGAGGAAGAAGAAGAGGAAGAGGAAGAGGAGGAAGAGGAAGAGGAAGAGGGAGAGGGAGAGGAGCGGGATGGTCGTCGTCGCTATGCCCTGCGAAACCGCACCGGCGTTCAGCGGTTTTCTCCTCGAAAGGAAGAGAGGACGACGGCAAGAGCTCGATCCCCTCGAAAGATGTTTCACGGAGGTTTGTCCGACCTGGAACTCTAAGCAAGCGTATGAACGGGCGGTAATGGCATTGGTTGTGGTCGTGGATCGGTGCTCCGAGTGGGTGGCGCATTGGCAGTAGTCTTGAGTTAAGAATGTTTTCTTAGCTAAGGATTCTGGGATTGCGATAGCTATGGAGTGCAGATGACTAATTTTGTGATGTTCCTGTTTCCAACTGATGTGGTTTGGTCAAATTCAGGACTGCGCCTTGCTTGATTTCTGTGACTTGGGATAGTAGGCATTGAACGATGTGCTATGTTTTAGGTGATCTTCGAGCAGGGCGAGCTTGGAACCGAACCCACAGCGCACGTGTCTGGGTGTAGTTTTTTCCAGGTTTTGTATACGTACGGGACCAAACTTACGGTGTCTGACTGTGACCGTGCCATATGGTCATGATCGGGGACAGCGTATCGAAGGTGGTCGTTTGGAAGACTTTGTTGTTAGGCATGGGAGTGGCAAGAAGTGGAAATATAGTTTGAGGCTTTGCGAGGTCTTCCTGACGGTTGGAATTGGTGTTTCAGGGAGCAGCACAAAGCGTGGTCGGGAAGGTCGTCGGTCAGGAAGCAGGTCATACAAAAGACATCGTTCGACGAGAGCCGACGATTCGGATGACTCTCTGCTTGTGGACGAGCAGGACCAAGGTGCGGCTCCATGGTTGCGGATGGGTCGAGGTTCCAGTCATCCGTGGTTACCTCCGGGTTTGGAGGCGCCTGGAATGAGCAATTTGGGTATGGCCGCGAGCGGTTGGGGTCAACCCGGGAGCCATTGGGCTTCCAGCACGCCAGGTATTGAGCTAATCTGAACTGTGTTACTTTGTGATGAGATTCAGGGTGCATTGTAAGATGACGATGACTTGTTTCATGATGGGAACTGCCTTCGTCCGCGAGACAGCTGGGACGCATGAGCCGGATACGGTGCACTGCTGCTCAGCAGATTCCGAAGTGAAGAGCAGTCATTTTCCGTTTCCTAGATTTCACGTTTTCGTGTTCGTGATTTTCTGGTTCCTTCGTTTGCTTGAATTTCTTTGGGTTGCCGTCAGCTGGATTGCTAACGAACCCAATGCGTATTTGTGGCGATGAACGTGGGAGAAGGTGGTGCGCAAACAGCCGGCCCCAGCTCGAAAGGAGGTGCTGATATTCAGCCCGTGCAGGTGGATGACTCGGTTGGCTTCGATCAGATCGGGGGTTTGGCCCACTACATCGATCAGCTGAAGGAGATGGTGTTCTTTCCGTTGCTGTATCCGGATTTCTTTGCCAAGTATCATATCACCCCCCCTCGAGGGGTTCTCCTTTCAGGTCCCCCGGGCACCGGCAAGACCCTGATTGCTCGTGCCATGGCCAGTGCAGCATCGAGGGCGGGCCAGAAAGTGAACTTCTACATGCGGAAGGGAGCGGACGTGCTTTCCAAGTAAATTTGCTTGCCGCGGTCTCTTGTTTAGGGGTGTGGATGTTTTTGGTCGGAGGGCGCAGGTGGTAGAGAACGATGCTGTGCATTTGTGTACGGGTGTTTGATCTTCGTGTCTGCTATTGTTATTTGCAGGTGGGTGGGAGAGGCTGAGAGGCAGCTTCGTATGCTTTTCGAGGAAGCGCAGCGATGCCAGCCTTCCATCATTTTTTTCGACGAAATCGATGGTTTGGCTCCTGTGCGTTCCAGCAAGCAAGAGCAAATTCACAATTCGATCGTGTCGACTCTTCTGGCGCTGATGGATGGTCTGGATTCCCGCGGTCAAGTGGTGGTGATCGGTGCCACGAACAGGATCGACGCCATCGACGGAGCCCTGCGTCGACCTGGGCGTTTTGACCGAGAGCTGATATTGAACCACCCCACGTTCGAGGCGCGAGTGGAGATCCTGGATATCCACACTCGGAAATGGCAGAAGCCTCCGTCTGAGGAGTTGCGTCGCGAGCTTGCAGCGTCGTGTGTAGGCTACTGTGGGGCCGATTTGAAGGCTCTTTGTACTGAGGCGGCTATTCGAGCTTTCCGGAGAAAGTTTCCTCAAGTTTACAGGTTGGTACCGTTTCGAGGACAAAGCTTCGTTTTGGGGTCATTTGCAGGCGTTTGGCGTCCGCTGCACATGATCTCTACTGTTAGTTGTTGCCAGTTTGCACTGGTTGTCTGTCGTGAATGTCAGTTGGCAGGGTCTTTAGAGGTGTTTGACTATGTTGGAGGCGTTAGGGTAGGTCTTTTGTGGCCTTGGAGGCTGGTTATCGTGGAGATGTGATTGGTTGAGTGTAATGAGTGTTGAAGCATGCCGACTTGAATGGGTCGATGATTTGTTCAGGAGCGACGAACAGTTCGTGATTGATGTGGAGTCTGTGGATGTGGAGAGACGGCACTTTTTGGAAGCAGTGTCTGCTATTACACCCGCATCTCATCGCGGGGCCGTGACTTATGCGAGGCCTTTCTCTTCTGTGATCGCTCCGTGTTTGGAAGGGCATCTTCAAGCGATCATGAAGAAACTGTCTGACATCTTTCCAGTGACGAACCGGGATATTTCCAGCAGTGCCCAGTCCGACAGCGAGGAGGACGAAAGTCCGGAGCAGCTGGCTCGTCTGTTTGGGTTGGGATCCGGTGCCCCTTTGGTGTACAGACCCAAGTTCCTGCTGTATGGGTGGGAAGGAGCCGGCTTGGTACGTTCTTTGACTGATCTCAGTTCGTTGAGGACCTGGTTGGTATGGCTGGTCACTGTGAGTTATTCAATTTGCTGCTACTGGGACTGATTGTGTGCAAGACGCTTTGGTTTCCTTTAGTTCTATATGATCTCGAGTTGTTTGTCAGCTTGTAGCTTGAGGGTTCTGATAATCGTGGTATCATGGGATTCGGTTTATCCTGCTGAGGTTTTGAATACGGGAATTGAGAGCATGATTTATTGTGGGAGCTGCCACACTGAAGGTACTGAGATTGTTTGTGGGGTACAGGACCACGTTGGACCAGCGGTGCTGCACGAGTTGGAGCGGTTCCCGGTTCATTCGTTAGGTCTGCCGTCACTTCTGTCAGACCCCAGCGCGAAGAGCCCCGAAGAGGCATTAGTTCATATCTTTGGAGAAGCCCGTAGAAACACACCCTCGATACTTTACTTGCCTCAGCTTCATCTTTGGTGGGACACGGTACGTGTGGTGTTTTTGTTTTCCGTTGGAATGGTGATTTTGTTAGTGATCGTTGTTGGTTTTGGGTAACTGTTGCATTTGTATGGATGCATCTGAGGTTGAGTGTTTGGAGATGGTATTTACCGTGGCTTGACTAGAGTTGGTTTTGGTGCAGTGTTGATTGTTTAGACTCCACTGTGTTGATTGTTTATTTGGGTTGTTTCTTTTTTTTCGGTCGCTTTCGTTGACATTCCTTCCTGGAATTGTGCAGGCTCATGAGCAGCTGCGAGCTGTACTGAAGATGCTGTTGGGTGACCTGCCTTCCGACCTTCCCGTTCTGTTTCTTGGAACTGCTTGTGTGAGTGCCAAGGACCTGGATGAGGACATACTTTCGTTATTTGGCCACAACTGGTGAGTATACGAGAACGTCGATTCATCTGTTGTCTTCAGTATAAGAGTCATTATCTTGTCGTCCTAGTTATTCTGATGCAATGGACATGGCTAGCGTCGAATGCTTTGGTATGTTCTTTAAGCGAGCGGCGGATTGTGTGTAGTTGTGCACTGGTTGTTCACCCTAGCTTATTCCCGCTTGTCGATTCTGCAAATTTGAGAACTGTCGTATCAATGGTTGTTTGGGGGGTTTGACGCAGTTACGAAGTGCGGTTACCGAGCACAGAAGTGCGGTCGAAATTCTTTTCGCAGCTGGTGGATGCGGCTGTTTCTGTTCCCCGGAGGCGGGCCGTGAGTCGGAATAAGCAGAAGGAGGTTCTTCCTGAGCTCCCGAAGGCACCTAAGGTGGTGAAAGGACCCAGTGAGGCCGAGTTACGAGAGCGGGCGGAAGTGGAGGAGAACCAGCTGAGGCGCTTGCGGATGTGCTTCCGCGATATCTGCAATAGGTGGAGTTCACATTCCTGTACCCTTGTAGATCCCTGTGCTAAGTGATGTTAGTGGTAGGGAAGGGCAGTTGCATTGGGGTAACTCTCCTTTCACAGCGCTACTCTTTCATCATCATATGGTTCCGCTTACTACATACTTTTTAAGGCTGCTTAGTTCTTGGATGTTTGTGTTTGTAGTCTTCTGACGGTTTGGGGGTTGCGTTTGTTGCTGGGTGGAATTGTGGACACAGGCTTTTATGCGAGAGACGGTTCAGCATCTTCCATTATCCAGTCCTGGACGACGAGGCTCCCGACTATCGGAATGTAGTGCACAATCCGATGGATGTGGCCACGTTGCTGCAGCGTGTGGATAGTGGACATTACTTAACGAAGAAGTCTTTCCTAGCAGACGTGGACTTAATCCCAGCCAATGCCCAGGTAGTTTGTTTTTTCTGGTGACAGCGTCGTGGTGTGACATGTTGAGCATGTTGATTTGGTTTCCTTCCCCGGTGATTTTGGACATGGTGTGACATTGCAAGACACGAAAGATAGTATTGGCGGTTGATTTAGGTTGTTTTGTGTTCTGTTGTAGCTTTCAATGCTGAGGAGAAGTTGTGCCGTTTTGCAGGAGTATAATGGAGATGATTACCAAGGAGGTCGAATTGTCAGCAAAGCTTGTGCGCTGCGCGACGCGGTATGGATCGTTTGATCTGTTCCCCGTTCGTTGAATGTACTTATTTGCTGTGGAGCGAAATGAAGTCTTCTTTTACTGATTAGCCAGCGTTGCCCTACTCGCAATTAATAATTTTCTAAATATACTGTTATGACTGCTACGAAGAGATTTTTCTGGATTGTGGAGTCTTTTTCTCAATGTGGGTTGGAGATTCGGGCAGGCTTTCACAATTCTTTCTGTAGGTTTTGCATGACTTCATTGACCTATTTGTTGATGTGCCTTCGTTTGTTGGTTGTATCGATTGGTTTCTTTGCATTGCGAAGTAGTGTCGTCGTCCAGGGTTGGAGAGGTTGCAGTGGTGGGAATTTTAGAGCTTATGGCGGGAGTGTTTTTGTCGAACAGGTGCTTGGCATGGCATCCACCATGGACCCCGCATTAGTGAAGAGTTGTGATGAGATATCTGCGCGGGGAGGACCTCCACGCCTCCCTGGAGTCTCGAGTGGGGTGTTAGTTCCGGTGGCTGCTCCTCCAGTTGTTCGAGCCAGCGCCAGGCTGCGAGGATTTCAACCCGAAGTCGATGCTTCGAAGGCTTCTGAAGGTATCGCTCGGCGCACGCGGAGGAATAGCGAGGGGCTCCTTCCTGGTATGATGGGTGTGGGTGATGGGTGATGCGGTAGATGTGGTCGATTTTATAGAATTGTCGTTTCTGAAGTGATGGGCTAGGTTGAATTTCATTTGAACGGTACCGTTCTGTACGATTCGGCAGTTTGTGACTAGTTTTGGAAACTCGGATCTGCGGTAGAGTTTTGGAGTTCGTCCTCTGAACCGGCGATTCACAGCTGTGCTCCATTTCTGGTTTGATGTCCCTGCTGGAAGTTTATTTGTGGGCGCACGCTAATACCTTATTTACTGTGTGTGGGTTGACAACAGGTGAAGGAACAAATGGGAACTGCTCGGATGAGGCCGTTGATCATGATGCATTAGAGGAGGAGCAAACGGAAGGTCCAGAGATGGTTGTTGACAGGCAGCCCTTACCAGGTCCAGAAGCATGCGACGATATTCGACCGGAGACCATAGACGAGCAGCATGGTAACGGCGACCAAGTGGCCATGGAGAGAAACAGTCATAGAGGAGAACCTTCCGAAGATCAGCGGATGCTGTCTCCTGAACCCTCGAACGAGCGGGAAGATGGTCTTGAAGATTCGTTCGACAAGGACGCCGAAGTTTTGAAGTCCCTGAAGCCAAGAATTGACGCAGTGAAACAGAAGCTTATCCTGCAGACGAGGGGCTTTGGAGTGTTCCGACTGGAGATGCTGCATGCTAACATATGCAGGCTGCTCCAGCACGTTCGTGGCGATTCCTACACATCAAGGTTGAGTTTGCTGGAGGAGTTCGTCGCGGAGGAATCGAACTTGACATATTAGCATGCCTTGAGGGAATAGGACGACCCTGCAGTTTGATCTGTCTGTAGTCATGTTTATATTACTGAGGGAGCAATTCGGACTAGGGAAAGTGCCGTCCCCTTGTAGGCCTTGTGTTAGGGAGGACCTCCAGTTTCTCAGGAGTTTTGGGCTGAATTGAGTCTTGAAACACCTGATCCGTAGCGCAGAACGCCTGAGTAGATGTTAACCACAAATTGGACCATCACCGAAATAGGAATTAGATGGAGGTGGGTATTTTTTCTTGGAGGAATGCGGAAAGCGAATTGGTACTTGTAAATTCTAATCGACAAATGCTTGCAATGGGGTTTGTTGAGTTTTGGAACTGAGGCGAGAAGCTGGGAGGAAGTGCGGTTGTTGTAGTGCTTGTGCAAGTATACGAGCATTAACATGGTGGAGTGGAGTAGGATTTTTCACCTGTATGCTGCAGTGATAGAAGGTTATGTGAATCCGTAAATGTGAAAATGTTCCTTTTGATGGTCTGCAGAATTTTGAGTACTGGTTAGATTCGTGTCTTTGTCTTGTTACCATGGTCTTCACATAATCTGCACACCGTGCGGGCAGTGCCTGAATGTGCCTGTGCTAAGCTAATTTGTGGGGTGAATTATATCTTGTTATGGTTGCACCGGCATACTTTCCCTTCGATGTGGTTCTGCTGGAGGAGTTCGTCGCGGAGGAATTGAACTTTCCATCTCATTAATTAACTTTTCATAGTCTGCTGCATTATTGGTCATCTCCTCATCTTCTCCATATACTAACATGATCGTTTTCTTTTTTTACATTTCATACAAGTTTGTTTGGATCATGACTGGGAGTGGGAGAGAAACTCCAAATAGTTTAAATGGTTGGTGTAAATGGAGAGAAACTTCAACTAGGTTAACCTTGGAATGCTGGATTGGTCACTGTGGAAATCATCCTTTTTGGTTCCTAATCTACAACAACAATAAACATACTTGAATTTTATAGGTTTTGAAATGCATGTTGGTTATTATTCTATTAATAAGAATAATGAGCAGACTTGAATTAATTTTCAAGAATGAAGGTATGTACAACTCTCATAATTTTGGTTTGCTAATACCATTACTTACATCAAGTGTAAATTGAACATATTTCAAGAGACATATTAAACAAAATGATTTAGAACACATTCTAGACATTTCTAGCTTGAGTCTTTGTAAAATAAAATTCTTAAATGTTTTTTTGATATTCTTTAAATCAAATGAATAAGGTTTAGAAAGACACTTGAATCGCTTGAATAACCCAAATATTACTTATTTTAGAATATTTTGTTAATTCTCATGTTGTTGATCGTATTTGGAGCTAAATAAAATATAATTTGATCAAAGATTACTCTAATTGATAGATGAAAAGGCAAAATTTTGATTTGAAAATAGTATAGAGCGATTTATATCAATTTTGTGAGTATTGTAAACTTAACTTTTACATTTTCTTGATTTTAGTGCACCTAACAAATTTGCATAAGTTCCAAATTAATACAAATTAGTGATATTACTCCACAGTACTAATTGAATTATCTTGTAAATGTACCAATATTGAAAAAAATGAATGTATAATAGATTCTTCTTTTTCTGACTTGTAATTAATTTTTCTAGTGTATCCACATTAATTATTTACTCACTGAATTGAAGGATCCATTACTAATTCAATAGGAAATAACAAGAGTCACAGATATCAAATAGTAATTATTTTTCAATTCAAAGTGCTTTCTATTTAACAACCGTTGTTGTGCAGAAGGCAGAGTAATGCCACATGCCGGTGGTTAATTGGTTAAGAGGGCAAGCATTATTTACTGCCCAAAATTGGGGAGGTAGGAAAAAAGAGGGCAGCAAAGTAAATCGAGGGCAATACATTACTGGAAAATTTAATTTTCAAATTTCAGGTGGTAATCATATATTTCAAATTTCCAGCTATCCATCAGCAGATAGGTTATAAGTTTAAAAAAAAATTGTTCGTCCATCAATACAACCAATTTTATTCGAGGGAGAGAGCATTATATAGCTTCATAATCTCCCATCTTACCATGTTCCGATTGGTTAAGGACTGGCAGATTACTTGCTTGTGCAAATTTTCAACAGGGTGGTATGAAGTAGAAATTTCGTTGGTCTGCCAATGAGAGAAATCTCTACTACTACCAACCAAAAATTATTATTAGTTTAGTGAATGTGGATCCACCTATTAAACTTCATGTTGTGAGTTCATGAGATTGTTGAAAAGTGTTCACTAATTGAAATTACATATCTATTTTTGCCCTAATTCTTGTCATTAGTTAATATTACAATCTTGAGCAATCAAAGAAGTCAGACTGTTCAACTCTCCAGCGTTGAGATTATGTCCGGTAATTGCAAAGCAAGCCAAATCATCATCTCAAAAATTTTTTAGGTTAGTACCAACCTTGCCACTCAATACATCCTGAGTAGTAGCTCCTAATTATTGACAATCATTTTTGATAACTTGGCCTGCTTTGCAATTACCTTGTTTATAGCACAAGATCAATCGATCCTCCACAAGACGTTCAGTGAACAGATGCATTTAATGATTTCTACAGAAGAGAAACAACTTTGTTATTCACAATTACAAGGTCGCTCGGCTACATGCAGACACAACTGCATTCATCGCAAGGAATCGCACCTAGGTACTCATTCATAGTTAGCACCTGCTCGTCCGATTGTTCCAGTCCCCGACTCGTGATTCCAGCTACGAAATTTGCTCATCTTTCACTCGCAAAAGCGCTTGATCCTTGTACATCATGAGCATCCTGAACAGCCTTCACCTGCGATTCTAATTGATGAATATTCTTCTCCCACACCTCGTCCACAACCAAAAAAAAAATCAAAGATCACATAGGCTACCCGCACAATTCGCCAGGAAGTGAGAATATAACCAGTCCCGACGCGTCCAGCATAATTTGCAGCCCGAGCTCGATCGGTCGACACCACAACGAAGTCCAACAGGTACAACGGATTGCATGAAGAAAAACGCTGGATTCGATAGCACACTTACTTTCTTCTGTAAGTCTCGAATTCCTCTGCATGGAAAATTCAAACCGCCCTAATTAACCTTTCTACTCGCTCGTCATCATTTCGAAAGGCGCCCTTGAGTGCCCATGAATTCTCAAAAAGCTTCAATTCTTCCACCGCTGGTAAATTGGCTATGGACATGAAGAGCATCGCACAGATCATACACTCGGCGTCCTCCACAATTTCTGTCTAATTGTACCATCGTCGTCGTCACGCTCCCCTAGCACGCTGTCTCAGTACGTCCTCCCCTTCCGAGGGCCAACATCGAGGCTTGCTCCTTGAACAACGGAATCAGCTCTTGCTTCTCCTTCTCTAGCTAGCCAATATATTGACGGACTTTCTGTTCCAATTCCTTCCGCTTCTGTTCCCTTTTGAAACTCCAGTTGCTTCTCGATCACTCACTTATCCTGTTAATTCACTCGGGTATCCACACTGAAGAAGAGCGTCCATCTGCTGTCCCTGCGTTCACTTCCGCCATTAGCAATACATCATTATTGAATTTCAAATCCACACATCAATCCGTGCATTAACTTTGAATATTTCGAACGAATTCTCCCCGCGAGTCTTCGCCTCACTCAGATGTGTGAGCCCGGAAAGTCGGACTCCACGCTGCGGAAGCAGACAAAGCACATTACTGTAGTCATTACTCGAGTCTCGAATGTCCGAGAACCCCGCCAACCACACTAATGACATCAAAACACGTGTCAGTCCCGCTACTACAGACAATGGTGGCGACTGGCGAAGGCTCGGCGACACCGGGAGGTCACGCCCAATCCTCACCACCATTATCTATCTCATACTCTTGAGATGTCGGAGGCAACTGTACTTCAATGCCCTGTATGAGGACTTCGTATCGGCCTGAATGATCATCGGTATTGCCATGTCTTTATCGTGTCGACTCGTTGTTTTGAGTGTTCTGTGCAGGTTTCGCTTGACTAATTCGGACGAGGTTCGAGGTTTTATTAGGAATAAGCTTTTTCTGTTGCGGAACGCGAGTAGGAATAGATAGGGTGAGAATGTGAACTGACGACATTATGAAGTGTAACGCTTGTTGGAAGGATTTGGAGGGCAAGGCAGTCGCGACAACATGCGGGCATATATTCTGTATCCTTGTGACTGATGATTTTCGCAAGTGGCAGTAATTTGTCCATTTTCTTTCCGTCGTTGTTGAAGACCTTGATCGGAGACACAGGTACCGAAGATGCTCAGAAAATCTTGAGCTCCGTCGACGCTGCCTGCCCTCTCTGCGAGCAGATGCTTTCGGAGAGGTGAGGTTTCCGATCTGCTGCAGTCATTTCTTGTGGCTTGTTGAGCTTTCAATATCTTGAACGCGCGCGATTGATGTCACTAATGAGATCAAGATTTTCCTCGTTATCAACACCCTGTGTTTAGTCACGGCGTAGCACTCCATTCCTTCTTTAATGTTCATTGTGACCGCAGCAAGACGAAGGCTGTGGACATGGCTCCAACCGATGAATGGATCAATGTAAATATCTCTTCTCTGTATTCTTGGCCCTCATGTAGTTGTAAAATCATTTGAATTCTCTGCAGCATGTAATTAGGCAAGAAAATGTTTCGTGATTAGCGGGTAGTCAGTGCTTTGTTGTTTAATCTGGGAGGATAAACGCCTGCGGGCGTTTGTGAATCACTGCAATTAAACCTGCTAAAGAAATGCCTACGACGGATTTTATATTGCGATTTGCCGAAGTTAAGAGCGAGAGGAAGTAAGTCTTAAGCTCCTTGCTAGAATACGAATTATCCCGGTTTGGGCCTCGTACATGTTTGTTATCACGCAAAGCTTCGGTGTTCGTGCTTTGACGGTTTATTCTAAGCATAGCTTATTTACGAGTTGTTTGCTTGTGGTCAGATGGTGATGGCTGGCGTGGCACCTCAAAGCAGTATCCTCATTCTTCCAATACTGCTAATCTGGATTTCGTGTGTACCACTGAGATAGGCATGTACTGTGGTTGTATGGGATTAGAATGAAGAGAGTTGAAATTCTTTGACAAACAGTAGTTATGAAAAGCGCGTTTAAGGGAGTCGTCTTCTGGATTGGACAGAAAGATGTGGAAGTTCAGCTTTCTGTCAACAAAGCTTTGCAGTTTCGCCAAAAGTGTGAGCAAATGCAGGATGATTACTCTCAAAAAATGAGCCAAGTAGAGGAAGCGTACAATTCCAAGCTTCAGCAAGTGCATGCGGGGTACCAGAAAGCCATGAAAAAAATCAAGGACATGGAGCATGAAAAGGAAACGATGCAGAAAGACAGAAAGGAAGTACAAGAGAAATACACGGAGAAGTCGAGGTTTCAGACTGGCCTTTCAGTTTGACCTTTCTGTGATCTGCGACAGTTCTTACGTTTCCAAGCTCTTCATTTATAAAAGGATATTTGATGTTCAAGTAGTGGCAGCAACTCTCGTTGTCAGCACAGCAGGACACAATTTCTGAGATCTTAATTCATGACAGTAGAGTCTGCAAATCTAGTGCTGCACTCTAGTTTGACAGTTAACAAACGAATTGAAGCAACAGTGACTGACTTGATTTCTCACTGACAAATGCTTTTGGAGCTCACTGTCCCGTTGCGCAATCAGCTTCCCCAATGCGCTTTTGCAGGAAGCGCAGTTTGATAGTAGACTGGAATCAATACCTAGACGTTAGTTCATGTATTTACTGTAGTGGTAGCGAGTTTGAGCGACGGGGAGTTCATACCACATGTGAACTATCTTTCTCTGTGGCGAACTGCTACTAGTTCGAAATAGACTCTGTACAGATGGTACGACCTAGCTCTTATTGATTTTTTCTTAATATATTCTGGTGTGCTCGTGTTCCATTGCAATTGTGACAGGCAGAAGAGAAAGTTGGAAGAGATGTATGATGCTCTAAGAAAGGAGCACGAGCTTTTGAAGCGTTCTTTTGCATCCTCCACGCCTAGCAGTCAAGCCGTGATACAGCGGCCTAACCCCTACGCCTTTGCTCCAGCGTTTACCGGATTTGAAGATATCAGACATCTACCTATACCTTCCGCCTCAGTGTCTGGTAATGTCCCTCTGCTGCCAGTATTACTGCACTCGTGAATCGAATGAGGAACATCAAGAATGATAGATTTGATGCATGATTGGGTACAAGACTTTGAAAATGGAAATGACAGAGTACATGCATGAACCTAATATCAAGGACTTGGGGTACAGGGATGCCTACAAATTCCCAAGCAGGCACTGCTGACTTTTGGCCTACTCGCCAAGAAGGTCCAATTTTACGCCCTCGAAGGCAATCTCTCGCTCCCCGACCCGTAGCTGGTGGATCGCCAACCATGTTCAACACCTCTAATCACCAGTCTCCGTTCCACACTTTAGACACTTTTCGCAACCTTCTTCGTTCCCCCAGTACCAGGTCAAGGGGTCGCCGAAGGGGTTTATGACTTGTTGAGATATCCGAAAATTCACCTGATGATCCACGTGGTCAAAGGACTTAACACGGGAGGAATTTGGGTGGCTACCTTCAATTTAGAATGCTGCATGATTCTAAGGAAACAATGCAGCGTACTGTACATATGCTGCTCCACATTCTTAACTATCCACTCAACGGACATTGGTTGTGTAACATTCATCCACATTCTTAACATCACGCCTTTGTAATACCACTTTAGCATTGTGTGAAATCACCAATCCTGGCGCTCATGACTAACAGAACCTCCACCATGATTAAGAATTTGCCAGTCGGATTAGCGAGGCAGCTGTCAAGCTTGCTGACGTTACCAAAAGCACCAGGACTTCAGCAGCAAGAGAATACTTACATGGTTGCACCGAAAGTGGCTGCAAAACTTGGTCTGATCCTGAAAGTGGCTGCAAAACTTCTGTTTCTCCAAAACCGCAAGGCACTGAAGGGTTCTAAATCTGACATCTACATCTACTAAACAGTTTACCGAATACACATGTATCGCAGTGTCAGTAATTACCAGAAATAAAATCCTACCTGTACAACACAATCCGGGACTCAATCAGAGTCCACCGCTTTCTACAGTACCTTGATCGTTCCTTCATGAGCAAGGTGGCCGATTTCCTCTCCATTTGAAGCGGACCAGTAAAATTCACAGACCTGTTGCAACATGTCGCTGTGCACGCTCACTCTTGCAATCTTCACCAATGGTGATGAGACGAGAAAATCCAAAATCAATCACAGGAACACCTCCCTGACCCCCCTTCACGACCAACATATTACTGCAACGCATGTCCCCATGAAGAATTCCACATTCATGCACAACATTAAGTGCAACCAATGACACCTTCACGGCATTGTCCACAGCAACAACCACAAATGCAGAGACATGTAACGACAAACCTATGGTATTGGATCTGATAGCCATGGATCACGCGATGCCATCGATGCAGTGTACTCCTTGCCTAAGAGCCTCATAATAAATTGTTGTGCTGGTGCACTACGACCAATCATCGCAGGCACACGGTCTTCCAGAAGTTTGCCAAGCTGAAACATATTTGACAAGGGTGTGTAATAACGTCCCTCCAACATCTCCTTGCTCCACTCTGAAAAGTACTCAAATTCTCTCATTTGGAAAGGAAAAACCGCTATTGTTTCCAGGTCGATCAGCATGAATTGCTCCTTTGATACCTGCACAATATTGGGATATCGGACATCCCTATGAACGAGGTCCGCCTCATGGAGGACGGACAAGGCTTCGTACACATTCTTGACCATCATCCTAGTATCTTGCTCAAAACTCAACATGGGTGAAAATCCTAAAGGATGAATCTCAACAGTGTAGGTATTCCAATTAATAGCCTGTTTCCTGTCAATCAACCTTGGCTCTGACCCAGTACGGCTTCCGGCATCAGTCAATTTTGCCCAACACAAACAAGGAAGGAACTTGCATCCTTTCCTTCCTCCAGTGTCGTAAGCCTCCAGTATCTCATCCAATCCAGTCATTCGTATCTTACAAAACCTTGCGAAGTTCTTGATGGACTTCTGGACAAAGATAGAGAAGAAATATATTTTCCTGTCCTCTGCGACATCCATCGTGAACATAGCGCGACGCCCTGGCACTTCTGGGATTGTCGCGACCATTTTGCTAATCAACTGGTATGCATAGCCGATGCTTAGTAAAAACTGGCAATGACCAGAATCAGTTGACAGGTTAAGACGTTCACCGGCTAGGCTGATCTTGCTACTCTTGTTAATATAAAACCACTGAAATTGTGAGCCTGCCGCTATGTACCCCAAGATGAACTACACCTCCCCGTAAAACATTGCAGACAGTGGCTGCATCTTCCCTTCAAGATCACTTTTGGCAGCAATAAGGCTAGAACACTTGTCCTCACCCACAAGGAAGGTGCATCCGGATGCTGTAACGAGTGTATCAGGTCTAGATCTTCATTTAGTAGATCCAGAGAGACTATCACCTGTCCTTTTGTTACAATTGAACAATAATTTGTAAGAAAAAACGTATGGGCCATACAAAAGCCACTTAGAGAATAGCTTGTCAAAAACATATATTAGCCGAGCTGATACATTCATCTTTGAGTACACAGGACCAGAAAAGGAACTCATAAGCTATGTGAGAAGCATAGGGAGCGCTGATTCATCTGTCGACATCAGATACTCCTTTGCCACATCAAGTTGCCTTCTATATATTGTATGGAAGACCGACTGTAGCACGGGAAGCTTTCCAGGCTGCCCAGGGAACAACACCTCCGCAAGATCATCCTTGTGTTGAGGGAGCCCAATTAGCAATGGGAGCAGCATATACTTGATCCACTTTCCAGAGTAATCTTCAAAATCTGGTGAAAACAGAGATATTATTAGCACCAAGTATCGAAAACCATCTGGAATTTGTTCACCCACTTTCTTCAATGAACTGCAATCTCATACTTTTACCATCACCCCGTACTGCTGAGCTGCACCTATCATGTAGTGCATGACCATAATTCCACATATACATCACAAACATCCATATCTATCAAGAAACCCTCCTCATATCTTGTTGAGATGAACCAACCAAATCAATGAACAAAAATACCCCAGCAACAGCAACGGATTCAAGACGTTTAGACATACAAAAATAGAATATAATTCACCCTGATCCGAATGGAATAGTAATAGAAGTGGTCGTGACAAAAGCAATCACTTAAAACATCACGGTGAACTATCGACATCTCAATGGCGGAAGTGACACCGATCTGATGACAACAAATCCTTGGTACTTAACCCTCACTACCGGCAAACTCAACTAAAAAAGCTTCCAGGGAGGAGTCCAAAAATCCAGAAAGTAAAAAAAACAGGTAAATGAATTCTTTCCATCAATTTGCGTAATAAATAAGCCCTGCAACGAAGGTGGCTACACTATATGAAACCCTATAATACCCTCTCAACTCTAGGCACCATGGAATTACAGATGGAACTATACTTAACCTCGTTGACATTTCGGTATAATCCTAAGCATTTCAAGATTACAGTCATAGTTCTCAAAAAACCCTAATGCATTTCATTGGCATTTCAAGATTACAGTCATAGTTCTCAAAAAACCCTAATGCATTTCATTGGCATTTCAAGAAAAAGAAGCAATTGCTACATCAGCTGGATCACGGACACCTCAGCTAGGAACCTGGGATGAGATACACAAGCATCCCATTTCAAGATTTAGGCCATGGTACTTCTCATAATGCAAAAATAATATGCCAAACTTTTTACACAAATCACGCACAAACATTGACTCGAAAAGGGACAAGACCGAGACCAAGACGTGGTACGAAGACCTAAATATCAGTGAAACAATACAAATAGAGGAGAATTCATACTAATGTGCGTGGAATAATAACAGAAGTGGACGCTGTGACAGCACGCACTCAAACCATGATGGGGATCTATCAACAAGGCAGAAGTGACACCGATCTGGTGACTACAAACCCTAAGTACTTGAACCCCATCATCAACAAACTTAGGTCACAAAGTCTTCAGAAACTAACCGGGTGCTTTTCTATAAACTTAGTGTGGTGAACACTATAAACGCCCCAATTCTAACAATTAGGGCGTTTTGAGGTACCCAAATCACACACAAACATTGACTCGTGCCATTGATCCTAAACCCTAAGACGTTCATTGCAAGAACAGAGAACCCGAAAGCTTCAAGGCTAATAGCTACTGTCAAGTTGCAAAAAAAAATCATACCACATGATACCCTACTTCTTGACTAGTTTTAGAAGTGAAAATTCTAGCAAAAGAACGAGATAGGAATCACTATAACAATCCCTAGGTTTGCAATAGAGATCTACAGGGGAGGATTACACAGAAGAGACTAAGTGCGCGCGAGAAACATACTTGTAGACACTACAGGAATTGTAGCCTCACCAGTGACCATAACAAGATCATCTTCCATTCCAACAGACTTTCCCTTCTTTTTGAAGTACTCCTCGATTTGCTCCCACTTACTTCCTAACTCCAATCCATCTTTAGGAAATCGAAATTCATTCAATTTAATAGACATTGGATCCAACTTGAACTCTCGACCAAGTTCAGAGAAATCGATCCTTCCATCAGGGGTACAGACGAACCCATTAGGTTTAGATGTATCCATCTTGAAGTAGGCAACTTGCATTGCGAAACCTGCATCCATGTTGAAGTTAGCATCCAATCAAAGACTAAAACCCTGTCAAAATGCAAGATAAACCACTTGATCAAGAAACACATCACGTTACAAAACCAAACCCAAACTATGATCTATCAACCATGATAGCGCATCACAAAATCTAGATGAGAACTCTCATGCACACCAATAGAGCACAAAACCACAAGTCAGGTGACCAACATACAAAATTACAAAGAAAAGCTATAAAGAAATAGAAACCTTGCTCTGCAAACCAAAGCACGACCCCAAACGTGCAGCGCATCACAAAACACAAGAAACCATCTCTTTTGATACCCGGAGATACCGTTGCATTGGATACCTCAAACTTGGATGCCCTTCTCCTATGTTTTGAATGTAATACTCTATGATACGTCGATACCCTATCATACCTACAGGGTCTAACCTTTTGGGGAGGACTGTCACTACACGCACTTTCATCCATCTCAATGCCTGGATATACCCGGTTTTCCGTTCACCATACCCGGGTCCAAGAATCGTCCAAGTGCCATTTTTCTGTATTCCTTGATACCTAAAGATACCCACATTCAAAATTGTTGTATATAATTATGGTACAACCACCTATTCTTGACCACTAAAGGGATTCCACATATGTTTTCCATGACTTGATTAGTGTCAACTTTGAAAAGTAGGAAAAACACATTCTATACCTTGGTTGTAAATTTGTTCCAACCGTAATTGCAACTATTTTTTGCCCTACAAGTTGGGAATGGTTCCTAGTCAACAATGGGTAGTTATATTATATCCACTTGAAAGGTCTGTTCTAATGCACATACTTTGTGGGCGGTTTTCGTAATGTACTGTAAATGCTCCATCAATACCAAAAGTTAGGCTCTTTGTTTTGTTTGTTTGGATGATTTTATTTGTTTGTTACAACAAGATCTCCCAAATTGTGCATCTTCTAGTTGCTTTCTTGGTATTGTCAAAAACTTAAGCTTTTCAGAATGAGGGTGCATGGGCTTTGTTTCATGATGTCCAGACCTATGGCATGAAAGTTATTGATTTTTGAAGTTTTTATCAATAAAAAAAATAAAAAATTAATTTTTTTATTTTTTGACTATGACATCGGCACGAGGTACACTTATAGTTTTGAAAGAGCATAAAATCGCCACAAAATTCCAAATTAAAAAGAAATCTTGGATGGAATTAGA
The DNA here is from genome assembly GCA_947034895.1 of Rhytidiadelphus loreus. Taxonomy (NCBI): domain Eukaryota; kingdom Viridiplantae; phylum Streptophyta; class Bryopsida; order Hypnales; family Hylocomiaceae; genus Rhytidiadelphus; species Rhytidiadelphus loreus. The sequence continues at coordinate 44,170,332 of OX344761.1, read as the reverse complement.
ATTATGAATATGTACTATTTTGATATTTTCTATTCAATGTTGAAATGAAATTAGAGCATTGTGAGCTCCAAATTCGTCACTTGGGACTCATAGTTTTTTTTTTTTTAGTTTATTACGAATTAAGGCATAAAGTACTACGAAAAGCCCCCAAAAGAGTGTAGAACCAAAATAGGTATGTCACGTACCAGTATAGCAATTGGTCATAAATAGCCTTTTATCCATAGATTACCCACAAAACCCACTTGTATATAGGTTAGAACCCGTAAATAGTGAGAAACAATAGGGCTCCCGGAAACTTATCCAAAATAGCCCAAACCCGGTGCATGTGACCATGATAGGCTAAATTGGTCTTAGGAGAGTTAGGGAGATCCCCACATAAATCTCCAAAGATAGATTCTAGTTTCCCCATTCCATCAACGAAACATTAGGAATCCAAATTGTTAGCTTGCAGGTGTTACTTGTCTAAGACAGGCCGCATGGAGGAATCCACAGCCGACGGTGTCGTATAGAGAGAGTTTGCCTCGGGAAATCACGAGGATTCTGGCTGCGATTAGAAATGGCTCGGGAATGAAATAAATTGTAACTTGTCGAATCTTCAAATCTTCGAGTCTTCAAATCTTCAAACTGCTACTCGTTGTCCTATCCTGTTGTGTTTCTAAATAGGCCAAGGGTTAAGGTAGGGTGATAAGAAACCACGGGCTTTGGACGTGTAAAATGGGACGGCCAGACCACGAGCTAAGCCGTCCGAGGGATTGGATCCTAAATTTCAAACCCACGGTGACCAGCAAACTTGCCTCACCAGTGGAAACAACATAAAAGTCTCGACCATGTGGGCAATTAACCCCACTTCGTCGCATCCACAACACCAAATGAGGCTAGTATTGGTGTGAACCAAACTGCTCGCAACAATAAAATGAAATTTACAAAGCCACAAGCCACACACACACAAACACACAAGTCTTCCAACTCCTTCAACTCCAACTCCAATTCCCAAGCTGATCTTTGGATGAGTGTCTCTGTTGATCTATAACTCCAAATGAACTAAATGATAGCTTTTCGGAAAGCTAAAACAATCATCTACTTCTCCTCAAAATTTCATACAATTCTAAGACTCTGTCCAACCTCTATGGCCATCCAAAGTTTCGGCCTTGAGAAGGGAAAGGCAACAGACCTTCCTTCGCTTCCACACTCACAACTTTCTCATACAAACTCCAAATAGAACGAATGATAGCTTCATGAAAAGCTAACACAATTTCCTACACTCCCTCCAAATTTCATGGCAAAACAAGAACTTTTCCGTCTTTTATGGTCGGTCGAAGTCTCTGCCTCTTAATTTTAAAGGCAACAAACCTCCCTCCACTCAAACTAGCACAACTTTTGCTTCACAACTCCAAATCAAGCAAATGAGATCAATTTGAAAACTACACACCATGATACACAACACCTCCAAATTTCATTTCAAAATACTTCCAATTCACAACACAATGGGCCCCCAAACATTCGGGCCTTCCTAAACTTACAACGGGAGAGAAGATGAATAGTGTTCTTTTTTTTCTCCACCTTATCTCTACTCTAATCACACAAACAAGTGGGTCAGCCCCTAACTCACTCCCAAAGCTCTCACATCAATAATTGAGCCCTTATTTGACCCCACAACTATCTCTTTATCTTTATCTTAGAAAGAAAATTCACTTCAAGTTCACCTAGAAGGAAAACTATTTCATTAATTCCTTTCTATCTTTTCTTTCTCTATTTTCAACACCCAAAATGAAATCTACAAACAACTAACATAAAATAAATGTCTTCTCAAAGGTAAAAAACTAAAGTCTTCAAAGAAACTTCACTCCATCTTCAAGAACTTGAGAATTCGCTTGATGGTAGTAGCAACAAACTCAACACGATCCGCCTTTGTCAAGGGATTGACCGGCCCCTCTAACCATCGTTGGTGACCGCGACTCCCTTTAATAGGCCTGACCATACAATAGTATTGATTGTCGTTAAGACCTTCAAAACTCCCTTCGAATGTCACTTCTTGGGTACCAAGTTCAACACACACAACCTGCAACAGGATCATTAGTGCTCGAGCTCCACGCTGTAGGTTCCCGTGCCATCGCTGCTCCACACGGGGTTGCTTTGGCGGTCGAGAAGGCCCAAATTCATCTTGAGGACGCTCGTGCGATAATGAAAGACCTAGCGGCTGAAGAGGTTGAGCCGGTAGTTGAGATAACGAAAACTCAAACTCCGATTCTGGTAGAGGCTTCTCATCTTGAGACTCAGAAAAAACCCTCCAATTCGACATACTGAAATCTATAACATACAATAAAGAAACTACTTCAAGTTTGGTGGCATTCTAAGATGATAACCTATTCTTATATAGATGGCTCATGTCATTGTGAGAAGGCGTCATCTTGAAGCTACTAAGGATGATGTCATCTTTATTTTTATATTATTAAAACCAAATCTATGGAAATAATGTATTACTATGCATTTTTACACTATGTACGCATTTACAGTGCGACAACGGATAGTGTTCTTGGATCTGGAACATGTTGGGGTATCCACAACAAAATCCATTCGCCAAGATTTCCTCACGTGTGAAAGATTCCTTGACTGCCGGTGATTCAAACAGACTCAGTTTTTACCTCGCCACCGACCGTGTGCCAGAATAGCCCAAGACTTGGCACGTGGCTTGAGGGGCTCCATGAGAGGTTCTCCAAAAAATCTCGGTTTTTTCTAATCTCCAAAGGATCTTTTTTCGAGCAGTCAACCGCCAAAGGCCACGATGGGGAATTCATATAAAATGCCCAGGCCGCGGTAAAATCTCACTAAAAATTAGACTAGCATCTTTTATGTTAATAACACGCTCCGACAAATTTCATGGTGTTCCGATAGCGGGAGGTAGCCGAAATCGACAGCATTCCCCCTATTAATAATTACGGCAAGATCTTTGCGGGGTTGACTGACGTCCCGGGAGCGTACGAAGTCGGAACGAAGACATCAAGGAATCTTTTCTTACTCTCTAGAGCCTCCCCAACAACCCTAGCTAGTTGTCCAGGCCAAAAGAGGTAAATTCCAAAATTTAGGTTTTTACCCTTTTAATTGGTCCTAGTTGGCGCTAGTTTCCGATGGGGTTTTTGCGATAGAAATAGGAGGTAAGGGGCCTTGAAGACTAAAAATGGCCTTTTGAAGCCATTGGCACAATCCGTTTGCAATTCGGAGTCAAACTCCAAAAGTTAGATGTTAGGACCAACGTAAAAACCAAATTAGGTGAAAATCTCAAAAGATAAGAGATATGCTTACCTTGGTATTTGAGAGGTGAAGATCTCAAAAGATAAAGATGTAAGTTCTAAGAGATATGCTTACCTCGTTATTTGAGAGATGAAGATCTCAAAAGATAAGGACGGAAATTCTAAGAGATATGCTTACCTTGGTAGTCGGTATTTGACTATTTGAGAGGTGGAAATCTCAAAAGATAAGGATGAAAATCCGGATGGATGTAGTAGCAAGTCAAGGGGGGGAGTGGACCCTTGGAACCCTATAAAAGGGGGCCCTTCTCCCTTCCAAAAGCCCCCTCCATTTGGAGAGACTTTGGGTTGGAATCAAAGCTCTCAAAGTACTTGTTTGAGTCTTTAGAGTTAGGATCCTTGGGTCCATTCTTGTAAGAACCTTGACATTTGGCCAAGCAACTTTGAATAGAGTCTTTTTGAGCCTTTGTGGGGGCTCCATTTTTCTTGTTTATCAAGTTTGTAGAGGCCTTGGAGGTCTCTCTACCTTATGTATCTTGAGGTTCTTTAGAGTGTAAGTCTTTGGAGTCTTTTTAGTCTTGTTGTTATATCCTTTTGGAGAGACCTTGGGTTGGAATCAAGGCTCTTAAGTCCCTGCTATTGTTGGTCCCCTTGGGACGGCGAAGCTTTGAACCTCCTTCAATTGTTGTTGGGTCTAATTTGTGTGGGTTTTCTTAGTACTTTAGCCAAGACACTTTGCAACGGTGCTTTAGAGCTTTGTTGGCTCCATTGTTGTTACTTCTTGTATTTGGAGCTTGTTTAGGTCCCACTTTTAAGGGGTAGCACTTTTACCTCCATTGTGGTGATAACTTTTGTGTTAGAGCTTGTTTGGGTCCCACTATTGAGGGGTAGCACTTTTACCCCCATTGTGGTGATAGTTGGTGTGTTCTTGAGTGGATTGGGAAAGGTTGTACTAATCCTAGAGATACCCCCCACCGTAGCTTGGCGATGCCGCTTTGGAGGGCTTCTAGTGCTTAATGTGAGTGGGTTCATTGTTGAAGGTGTAAGGGGTGGTTGAAGGCGTCAAAAGGTAGACTTTTCTTTCATTTAGACTTTGTAGGTGTCAATTGTTAATCAAGGTCGAGAGCTAGGTACCATTAGGACTAAAGTCAGGTCGTATTTGATTAGATAAGTTTAGAGTAGACTCAGAGAGCTTTCCAAAAACATAAGACACATAGGAATTGGAGTTAGGATGCCCAAGATATCAATGGATGAAGTTTAGAGCCCAAAATGGATGAAACTTGGAAGTGTTCGTCCAACCAAGTTGGGACTTAGGATTTAGCTAGAAAGTGGGAATTCAGGTCCATAGGTCAAATTTTACCCTCAACCAAATTTGGAAACCCAAAGAAAACCATGGATGAAGTTTGATAGCCATGCGGTCAAAACTTCATCCGCTCATAGCAGCTCCCCAGAGAGTCCAAATTGAGCGAGTCTTAGGTTTTTAGAAATGGCATGAGATAATCTTCTACTTTAGAACAATAGAGTAAACTTTAGAATTAAGAAACACAAAAACATAACATAGTAGGATAGTCAATTTAGGAATCTTTTAGAACCACGATTAGAGAGTCACGATTAGGGACTTAACAAAAAAGATCCATTGCTTGGAAGGCACAATGGATTGATGCTTAGACACCCATTAGAGTAGAAAACTACCATACGCCTAGAACCTAGTTGTGTTCGCCGATTTACCAAGGGTGGGTAAATAAGCGCCCACAAGCACTTGTCCACCACAACATTTAATATTGCACTTCATCCACCCATCTTTTTCAATATCATATAATAGATGTTGCAATAATAAATCCAAATGATTGAAATGTTTACAAATTTTTCTAAGTTATTATTAGCATCTATCAAGACTTATTTTTTTATAATGAATAAGTATTTTTACAAGATGAGTTGTCCTTATGCATCATTTGTAATACCTACAAAAGAGCATCTTTTATAAGAAAAAAACTACGTAATATTAAAGAAGATATTTTTTTAAGCAACAGAATTTAGATGATGAATATTTAGTTGAATTTCCGTCCTATTAAAATAGTTCTTTGTCTTATTTTGCATGTGAAAGGTTTGTGTTTAGGTTCATACCTTTTAGAAATATTTGACATGGAATATTGGGATTGGCTTATTTAAAGAAAATGGATTTTTCCTAGTAAAATTTAGAAAAGGTGCATGAATTTATTTTTTCCATGGATTTCAAATGTTCATCTAATTTGTAACTTCTATATATTCTTTTTAGCTTTTTCATTTTTTTCTTATGTATAGGCTATTAGGCGTTAAATATTTTAAGCTACTGTAGTAGTGTTGTTAAAATAAAAGTAAGTGTACATATTACTATGCATAAAAAGAGCATCATTTTTTTCCAACAATTTGGAAATGATCATCTCATTTGAAACTTATACATATTTTGTTTTGTTTTTGTAAAAATTCCTCTCTTGCCTTTTGGGCTTCAATTTTTTAGAAATATTTGACAAGAGATAAGGTAGAGGGACCCATTCTTGATCAAATAAGCAATTTTGGACATGATTTGGAGTAGTGTAAGGCAAATCGAATATTTTCAGAGGTGCAATGATAGAAATGATGGGGATTGCAAAAATTCGTTAATTTTATCTCTTGAATTGAAAGACCTATGAAATTTGAAAGGCAAAAAGTACTTTGGACCCATGACCAATATCTAAACTATTTTAATTCCGATCATTCAAGAACTTTTTACCTAATCATTATTTCTTACTTTCAATTTCACAACTTGGGACATGTATCATGTATTTTTTTAGTTACAACCTTGAAAAGTAAAAAAAACATGCTAAGCTTGGTCAAAAATTCGTGCACCTATAGGTCGGGATTGGGTCCCTAGTCATAAATGGGTCCCTCTACCTTATTGTGATTGGCTCATTCAAAGAGAAATAGATTTTACATAGTAAAATTTAAAAAAGGTGCATGAATTTTATTTTTTTCATGGATTTCAAATGTTCATCTAATTTGCAACTTCTACATATTCTTTTTTGGCTTTTTATTTAATTAGAAAATTTTCATAAAATGTTGTAATGTAGGGCTCATTTTTTAAGGTCCATTTCTTCATAGAAAAAAATATATAAATGTTCTAAGTGAGTCCCCTATTAGTCTTTGAATATTTGAAATTTGTGCATGTAATTTTTTGGTCATTTCTTACGCCAAAGGTAAGAGTTTAGGGATTGAATGATTGGTTTTCATTAAATGTTGTAGTTTAGGGCTTGTTTTTTTCCCATACATTTCATCATAGAAAAAAAAATATAAAATGTTCTTCGTGAGTCCCCTGATAGTCTTTCAATATTCTAAACTTATGCATGTAATTTGTTTGTCATTTCTTGCATCAGAAGTAAGAGTTTTTGGATTGATTGTTTTTTATTAAATGTTGTAGTGTAGGGCTAGTTTTTTCACAATCATCCATTTGTTGGTGGAAAAAAATATATATTTATGATTGTTGGTAAGTCCATTTTAATAGACTTCTAATATTTTAAACTTTTGCATGTAATGCTTTGGTCATTCTTTATGTTCAAAGTAAGAGTTTTTATTAAATGCTGTAGTTTAGGGCTCATTTTTTCACTAATGAATCATCCATTTGTTAGTGGAAAAAAAATTAATTTTGTTGTTCAGTCTCCTATAAATGTTTTAATGTTTTTCAGTTGTGCGTGTATTTTTCTAGTCATTCCTTATGCCAAATGTAAGAGTTTAAGACTATATTAACCAATATCTTAAAGATTAGGTTGTTCATTTTGTATTGTATTGTATTGTATTGTATTGTTTGTTTGATAAGTTGAATGATTCAATGGTCTCTTCTGCATGAGTCCATTTCCAACCTCCACCAATTCTTTGGGTCTATATTCTTTACAAATTTCATGATTTTTTGCGTACGGAGCCATCAAACTACAGGGTTCATTTCTTTCCCTAATTTTTTTTCATTCTCTTTTGATTTGATTCCAATTAGTCCCAAATTGAATTTGTGGGTGGGCTCTTTTGCATGAGTCTATTTCCAACTTCCACCAATTTTTTGGATCTATTTTCTTTACAAATTTCATGACTTTTCGCAAATGGAGCCATTAAACTACAAGGTTTATTTTTTTCCCTAATTTTTTTCATTTTCATTTGATTTGGTTCCAATTAGTTTTGAAAATTGGAAATTGATTGTGGCATGTAGTTTAAAGAACACCAATTTCAAAACAAAACACTTTCATATTCTAAAGGATTTCAAAAATTTAGATTATTGTGAATAAATTTTTTTAATGGGTACAATCCATGAGACCATAATTTAAATGTTCCTTAGAAGTCCATTTGAAAAGTGCAAAAGAATGAAGTAGTACTTGTTTGCCGTATTTTAAAGAACACATGTAAGGAAGGAATACAATTCTTCAAGCTGCATGCAAGAGGAAATAAATTCATCAATTTGTAAACTTCTTTAATTGAATGAGTCCATGATATTAAAATCCCTTTTCTTATGAGTCAAATTTTAAAGGTGCAGAAGAAGATATGAGTAATCTTTCTACTTACATTCAGGGTTGTCTACCCGGACAACTCGACAACTCGACAAACTCGACGTCGAAGACGTCTAGTAGAGGGGCCCGTCCGTCTAATAGAGTCAACTTTACCCTTTGACTTTTCTGGAATTTACCCCCCATTTACCTAGGCTTACCTGGCTGCCATGTGGCAGCCGCGTGGCAAATGTTGGACGACCTCGGGTGAGGGCGACTTCGGGTAGGGGGCGACTTCGGGTAGGGGGAGACTTCGGGTGGGGCGACCTCGGGTGAGGGCGACTTCGGGTGGGGCGACTGCGGGTATGGGGCGACTACAGGTCTTAGGCGAACACGGGTACTAGGTCACGGTCGCCGATACCCGCACCTGTCGGCGCACTTGCCCTCATCCAAGACCCGCACTCGCCCTTCGTCACTTGCACGCGCCCCCCCAGGACCTACGGTCGCCCCCCAGGACCCGCGGTCGCCCCTCGAGGATCCGCAGTCGCCCCCCCCCGAACCCGCAGTCGCCCCCCCAGGACCGCTGGTCGCCCCTCTAGGACCGCTGGTCGCCTACGTGACCCGCACGCGTCCATTTTGCATCCACACCCGGGTTCGCCTATATATGAAGTCGCCGAATCTTCATTCTCCCATGTTCATCACTAAGGCTTCTTGGCTTGTATCCCTTTCTGGCTACATGCATAAGCATTTGGTGTTGAAAATTTACTATTTGACTACTTTCATCCAAGGTACTTTTTCTAGTGGTTTGATTTCAACAATCCCTCTACATTGTTTAGGACCTTCATTTCAACAACCCACCATGGCTAGTGGAGACAATACCACTGGAGAATTTCTTGTTGAAGCCCCTCCACCGGCTCCACGTCCACGTCGTGGTTTGGGATTGCGAAAGATTAAAAAAGACAAGGAACGGAAGCGTAGGGGTACTTGTCACCAAAAGCGATTGCATGTGTTGAATAGTGCTGACCACATTGCTTTCAAGGGGTGGAACGAGGAGCCTGAGCCATGGTCAATACAAACTTGCGAAGATTACATTGAGTGGTGCCACATCAGCAAGTTCTTTCCAACATGGCGTCATCATCATCATCGATACACCAACAAGGCGAACTTGAAGTTCTGTGAGAATGAAATATTCGTGAACAGGTGCATTGAATTGTGGCAAGCTCTCTACAATACGGCCTCTGTAGAAAGGAATGAGGCCTCTCTTTTCCTTGCCAGAGGAGCCTATGCTGAAGTGGCATTGAAGAAAGAAGTCGATTGGAGCACGATCAAATCTAGTCCTCACGTAACCCGTCCAGAGGACGGGTGCATACCAAAAGGAATTCTCCTTTTTCCAGAGGGTGGATTGGGTCCTTTTCGAAGTGTTCCTAGGAATCAGGCCCAGGTTGAAATTGACACAGAGTCATCAGAAGAGGATGACAATTCAGATGGTACGCGGGTGCTTCGGGTAGAACGAGCCACGGAACTACCTATCGGCCTCCTCCCAAATCAGAATGAAATTATCCATGGTGTCGGAACATCACGGGGACGTAAATCGGGACAATCGTCAAGAGTGCGACGTTCCACTACACGAATTGGACCACAAGGGGCTTCTCCATCAGCTTCAAATCCACCATTGCCTGTACAGAATCCAAGTGATGTCTTCGAATTCAGTTGCAACGATGAAGGGCCCAGTGAAACAATTGTTGGTGCACCAACTCTTCAATCCCGAGTGGATGTAGGTCACAACACTCTGACCCTAGCAAAGGCTCAAAACATCATACAGATCAAAGACGACAAGATTGCTTCATTGGAAAGTAACTTGAAGAAATTGCAAGGACAGTGCCAACTGAAAGATGCTCTCATTGCACGACAATCTACTGAGCTTCAAGCCCTACGAGAAAATCAGGCTGGCGCTTTCACTTTGTCAGATATGGATGAGGCTTTTATTGACCATGATCCACATCATCTAGACAAAGTTGTGGGGGACCTTACCGACGATGTTCCTTGCCATCCACCACCTTCCAAATGTGCTAAGGTTTTGCAAAATAATCGAAGTGCGTTCCTCACTACGATTGGCGGAGACACGACCACTGACACGAACGATATTCATGGGACCCAAGATTCACTCTCATTTCCAACAGTTCAACAATCAAGGCAGAGTGACAAAGAAAGAGACCTTGAAAAGCAGAACGAAAAGCTTCAACAACGGTTGGATCAATTGGTTGCCACGTACTACCATTGGAAGGTGGCGTGCATTCTCTCCGTGGACAGATCGCAGCAAATAGCCAAGGAATTAGATAAGGTTTCAAAGAATTTTGTTGCAGCTTTACCTAAACGTGAGAATGGACTCACATCCTGGGCACTCTTAGATGACATGTTTCCTGAAAACATGCCGATGTTGGTAGACACAAATATTATAGATTGGGCACAACAGGGCTGGGACCATGCAAAGCAAATGTCTAGTCACATGGAGGTGAAGGACCAAAAGCTACTATGGCCACAACCTGCAGCTTTCGTACTCGACCATACAAAATGCCCCATTTGTCAAGAGCAATTTGGCCCTGAAGGTGGTTAGGCTCTCGGGTCATGTGCACATGTGTACCATCCTCAATGCCTCCTTATGGGATGCCTCATTAGACGACGTTGTGTACTTTGTTCAGCACCATTCCATGATCGCTTGTATGCCATGTTCAACTTGATGACGTACATGCCACCTTCTTGGGAACATAGCGTTGAAACGACGACTAATACGACACTGTGGGGTCGTGACCTCGTTTGGAGCTGGCGTCAAGGGCTACATGATGATGAAAAGGCACCTAGTAGCTCTCAATTGAACTGGGAAACTGACCCGGCGGAGATTGTCAAAGTGGCACCGAAGTTGATGGGAAAAGGTCCACACAATGAAGGGAGAAGGGCATTCTTCTACCAATGCCTTGGTGGATACTTCGAGAAGAGCTCGGGAGAATTCAAATGGGGTCCTCATCCGGAAGGACACCGTTGGGATAATGAAGGTAAAAGGGGACCCGATCGCAATCAATTTGCCTCTCTTGAAGACATGACTAACATGGCTTGCATGGACTCTACGTATGGACCTTATTACCAAAGTCAAGCATTGGACTATCTTTTGGAAGCACATTCTCCACAAACCACAAGGACCCTACAAGCTCTCCAAGATTCCAACGTCCTGGAATTCATTTTGAATGCGGAAGGGCCAGCTTCACGAACTCGTGCAAAGAAGAAGATAGTCCTTCAAGAGGCACTTCAACCTTCACATGGTGAAGCAAGTTCTTCTAAGAAGTAAAAACAATCCAAATGGATTTGACGTCTGAGAATTTAGTGATGGACTTCATTTCTCCTTTGGTTACTTGGTTTACGTCCAAGGATATATAATGTCAAACCCCTAGTATATAGAAGCGTATTATATATGGTAGAAGCGTGTAGCTCTCAGTCTTTTTGTTTTGTTCCATATAGGCCAACTTCGAGCCTTCTATGATTGTATGCTACACATTTGTATTGCAATATTACCGAGAATATTACAGTGCCTTCATTTTTGAAACATATTCTACATTATTTTCTACTCCAAAGACTTCACTATGTTCGAACAAAATCAAATATGTGGTACAACTGATTGTATGAAGCTTATTATCAAAGAGCTATTAAAGTTGAAGTTCACTTTGACATTGTCATTTGCATTGACATTTAAGCTTCTAAAATTAATTCAACTGTAAACTTTAAATTTTATTACTTAGAATTCAAAATTGTATATCATTGTAAGCAATCTCATTATCTCAATTCATATCATGGAAGATTGTAATTGTTATCATTTTAGTTCCATAAACAGAAAAAGTGAACATGATGAACCCCTTAAGTCCCATTGTCCCCTCTAGAGACAATTTGGAATTTGGGCAAGTTTCTATGGCTTGAAATTGTACCCTAATTTTTTGAATTTTTTTGTGAAAAGATAAAATCTGATAAGCTTTGAGGGAATATAATTTTTATTTCAATTGGTGTCCGGAAGCAAAAGTTACGCCACAAAATACCTAGAACTAAACTCGGCAGGCAGTACAAAAAACATTGCAAAAATCCAAAATAGATTTAATTTTGTTCATGTTTTTGCTAACATTATGTTTTTGTCTACATAAAAAGATTTGATTCATTCCATTTTCATTAGTGATGTGCAAGTTAAGAACCCTGTTCTTTTTAAAGCAATGTAAACAAATATTTCAAAAAATAACTTATAGAATTCATTTGAAAATGCAATTTTCAAATTTTCTCTAATTAGTTTATTTTAAAGGAGAAGTTTGCTTCCTACAACAATCTCACCGTTGGGACTAACGGATTATTGTGTTCCAATCCCATGTAAGAGCTATTATCAATTTAGTTTTTCTTTTAACCTTGGATCTACTTCTACTTGACAATTTTTTGAAGTATGAAAAGGAAGTTATTATTTTTTGAATTTTTTTTTCCTACACTCCCAATTCAATTCTTCAACACAATAAATTTTAAATTCAAATTCCATAGTGCACATTTTTGGAAGAAATAGCAATCAAAGTCGTCTGAAAGTGTAGTCCAATGTTGCAAAAAAATTGTTCTTCAACTTTGAATGCTCATATCTCTAAATCTGTACAGTCAAACATCGTACAATTTTAACCACAAAATCTTAAACAAGTGAAGTTCAAGATCCTCAGCTTCAGTTCCACAAAAGTTTATTTTTTTCTTTGGACAAACACAATAGAATTATAGAAATGACAGTTTTGATTTTTTCTTCACCTAAAAATGGCCTTCGGACTTTATGGGTTTAGAAAAACACTGAAAATGGAAAAAACCTATTGGAATCATTTGAAAATTCACCAAGCCATGTAAGTAGCGATGGAAATTAGCTAGAAAATGAAGCAATTGGTTATTTTAACTGTAGAGGGTTAGGTCTTTAGGGCTATGTTTTCACCCAATAAATATCAAGATAAACATTTCTAGTACAAATCCAGAATAAAATGACATAACAAAACTGATTTGAGCAACATTAGGTCTTCTGTTCTTGTACTACATTGGTTTCAAAAGCTGTGACTAAATATTTCGCGAATACACTAAGTTCAGAAATCTGCAATACACATTACAAAGTGTACAATAATTATTAAAAAACCATGTGAACTTTGAATGCCAAAAAAATTGTAGCATATTCTTTACTAAATCACGAGAGAGCCGCAATATCCAAAATTGGATCTTACTTACAAATTTACAATATTGTTCACCAAAATGCGGTACACTACTTTCTAAAAACCTCTTTTTGGTTTAGGAAGTCACTCATATTAGGAGGAGGACCCACTTTCTCGTATTCTTCACCTCTCTTTCCCGTTGTATCCTTCATCCACTTCATCCACTGCGTATAATACTCGCTTTCGGCTCTCACATCCACAAACTCGTCTTCCAACACTTGTACTCTAGTCTCATGGAACTTCACCAAATTCCGAAGCATTTCTAACTCCTCTGGTAGATTACCGTATGTCGAGGCCGTTGCCAAAACGTCCACCTCCTTGACATGTTTTTTGGCCGCTTCGTAATATTTCTTTTCTTCTTCGGTAATTTGAACACGCAGTGCTCGCCGCTCATTCTGTGCTTTCCTACGTCTGCGTTGCAGGGTTTCTAATTTTGATTCCCACAATAAACAATGGTCAGCTTGCGACAATTTCCCGGTGCTCTGTTTAGTTAAATACTGGTCTCCATTCTTCTTAAAAGCAACAAAATCGTCATCTCTCTCTTTGAGTATTTGGTTGAGAGACCTCAATTGTTGCTTCAAATAAGCTTCAGTGGGAGAAGACACTTCGCGTTCCTTCAAATTCTTCAGTTCCTCACTCTTTGTACTCAATGATAAACGTGCACTCTCGATTTTGGCAATCAAGGTCTCCTCATTGTCTGATGAATCACTATCACCTTCTAGCATCGCACACTCCTCTGTGGAAAAGTCCTCCACTTCCATGGGGTCAACTTTTTCCAAGACTTCTTCATGGCTGGTTGAGGTAATGGGCTCTTTTCCACGATCTTTCTTCTTCTGAAGGCCCACATCCAAAGACTTCTTGGACTCGGTGACAAAAACATCTTCATCATCACTAGAGAAGGAATATCCGTTGTACTCATGGGTGTGCTCGTCCGAGGAAGAAGTGGATGACCAAACTACTTCTTCATCAGCAACAAATGATGCTCCACGCTTAATCGGTGTCATCATCTTGCTTATATCAAGAGGATACTTTGCCCACAAGTTGGAGGCTTCCTCCCACTCTTTTTGGTCCGGACGGACCGCAATAGGCATTTCTGGGAGTGTTGTCCAATCGACTACCTTCTTCAAAATAACTTCGGCATACACCATTCGTACAAGAAAGAAACTGAAATTATCGTTTCTGTACACCTTGGTCTCCAAATATAGAAGGGTCCATATTTCGCAGCATCTACGCATGAACCTTGTGTCCGTAGCATACGCAAGGTTAACCTTTTGGTTTTGAACGTGCAAAGGGTGACGACACAACGGAAATAACTTGTTGATGTGGCACCAATCCACATACTTCGCAACAGTCCGGTAACTCCAAGGCTCTGGTTCATCCCTCCAACCCTTAAAAGCCTTAATCTTCGGATGAAGTAATATGGCCACGCGCTTCTTGTGCTTCTTGCCTGACCGTTTTCGACCCTTGTCCTTCATCGCCCTTTTCTCTTGCGGAGTCAATGGAGTAGGTATGGTAGGAGGAGATGGCGAGGTCATACGCTCCATGTTTTAACAACGTATGTATAACTAAGCAATATATACTATATAAAAGTCTCAATGCCAAAATACTTACTCTAACTAAGTGAAACTAGTAATCATACGTGTGACACATTTACAAATATCGAAGCAGAAGTAGATGTTCAAGGTTCAAAGATCGTAGCGGATAGGGTCAAGTTTACGAAACACTGCGGTTTAGACATGCATGGAATGAGAAGAATGAAATTCCTTCATTCCCCAATCCCTGCCTCACGCACATGCAGTCAGCCACTTTAAGGTGGATGACAACCTTTGCACAGAAGCAGGGGGACTGATGACCGCAAGTCCACCCCACCCCATTTGTACTGGGACTAGCGGTCGCGGGAGGGCGAGTGCGGGTCCTCCAAGTAGGGCGAGTGCGGGTCCCCCGACCGAACAAGGGCGACTGCGGGTACCCAGGCGACCACGGGTCCACAAGGCGACCGCGGGTGTGGATCCCTGGGCGACTTTGGGTGCGGGTCCCTGGGCGACTTCGGGTGCGGGTCCCTGGGCGACTTCGGGTGATTTTTCAGGCAAAGACAAATAAAAGAGGAATCTAACACAAGTGGTTTCATATTTTTGGAAGTATTTTATAATTACTTATAAATTTCCAAAGGACTTCTGTCATAGGTCCCTATTTATGCCCCTAGATCTTCTGCAAAATGTTCACTTGCAACTTCTAAACATAAATGGGAAAGTAAAGATAATGGATTGGCTCTTACAATTCATAATTTTTTTTTCTCGAATCATTTAATGATTATGGAGGTCAATTTATGAACTACAGATTGTCCATTTCAAAGCCACTTATAGAGTCCATTATTAATGCCCGCTCCATTTCAAAGTCTTCTACCTTATCTTTACTTTCACATCCACACAAATGGAGAAAGGAACCCTCTTTAAAATCCAATGGACGTCGGATTTGGAGAAACTCCCCAACTAAAAAAATATTTACGATAGTGTTTCCTTGAGTGTCAAATGCTTCAATGCACACCCTTGCCTGAGCAAAAAAATTTATGTATCAATGAATAGGTGGTAGTGAAATCGTAGGCCACCAGAATTAAAAATATTCCCAACCTATAATGAGTTTAATAGCTATTCAAGTGATATTAAGTTTTGGAAGAGAACATTTTAGAGTGCCAATATAATTTGTAGTTCTTCATTTCACCTTCAATCCCAATTTTCTTTTATAAGCAATACAATCAATAAAGAAAATGAAAATTTTCTTGGTTATCATCTCACAACTCTTATCCAATTTTGCACTCAAAGGAAACGTGCATACTAATACACAACTACACAAGCTAATTAAACATTCATACGGTTAGATTTTCGGGTTTAGGGTACTTGCTTCAATGGCAATTACTATAAGTCCATGCTCAATTTTCATAGGAAAAATACAAGAGGGAAAGGCTTAAGGCACTTAGGACTTTATTAGTAATGCACTCTAATTGTTAAGTTAAACTTATCTTTTGACCCTACATAGATTAAGCAAACACCCGTCTTGTAAAATCAAATTTCATTCAGAAGTATTTATTCGTCATTCTCCATAATGACGAACAAATCTAATTAAATAATGATTTACCACAATTGAATTCTAAAATACTCTATATCATTACAAATTAGTTACTTTAAAGTTTCAAAAAATCCCGTGAAGACCTCGGTATAGGCCACGCGACGTGCTTCGAGGATTGAGCCAAGGACCACTTTGAATTCCACACCGAAATGTTTTTCATCTCAGTGCGCAATTCAAAGTGGTCCTTGACCAAACCTGTAAGACCCAACCATAACCTCCTATATCATGCACATGGAGTTGGGAATCGAACCGTAGACCTCCCAAACTCCACTTGAGTTCGAAGAAGTTGACCCTTGTGTGAGAATCCCTTCCACTACTTCACCTTCCCGTTGGTCACATCGGGAATCACCTTTGATGCACCACTCCTTGTCCATCCCATCTTTATTCTTTTTTTTCTTTGATTCTATTGGGCTTCAAAATACCATCAGCTGCCCAACACGAAATAGTCTCAACGTTTGGACCCGAAGTCGCCCCACCCGAAGTCGCCCTACCCGCGGTCACCCAAGTCCCAGAAAAGAGGGAAGCAAAAATGCGTGAGTTCTTCCCTCCTCTCTGGACCCGCGGTCGCCCTACCCGAAGTCGCCCTACCCGCAGTCGCCCCACCCGAGGTCGCCCTAGCACCGCAGAAAGAAGTCCCTAGTTTCCCCCTTTTCTGGACCCGCGGTCGCCCCTACATTGGTATTTGAAAGAGTGACTTACAGAAGACTGCAGTCATGGTAGGTGAGATTATAGAATAATCTCTAGATAGCTTACAATTATATCACATGATCATTTTATTAAATGGTCCCTAACAAGGCTTCAATATCCTCAAGCCCTACAATGATGAACCAAAAACCCTACAAAGCCCTCGCAAACTAGAACCAGAAACGCAAACCTAAACCCTCAAATGCCCAACGCATTTTAGGATGGTTTATGAATTTGCTTGAACCCCAAAATGACCCTGGAATTTGCTAAGCTTCTAGAATTTGCTCTAAATTGAACAAAAATCCAACATTTTGATACGTTCTATCCATTCTTTTTGAATTGTAACCGTATAAATTCAAACTAGACGTATTAGAGATCACATTAGAAAAGAAAACACAACAATACCTCTAATTTATTGAAAGATTATAATGTTTTATCATGAGGGTGTTAAATCTGTGAAAGTGATTTGAAGTATTTCAATCCTCTTTTCAAATGTGAAATCTAAAAAGTTCGTCACCTAAAAAATATGAGCTTAAAAGGCCTAAGGTGCATAAACCCAATCAATTTATAACTTCTCAAAATCTACTTTATCATTTTTTTAAATTTCATTTGTAATGTGATATTTTCTCAAAGATTTAGTGTGTTTGAGGCTCATTCCTAAGAGCCCTCAACACTACAAAAAGTCAAGATTGCAAGTGTACACCCATGCACAAAATCTTAAATAGAAAAATCATAATCAATCATTTTCAAAATCAGATTTTTGAAGCTAAAACTAAACTTCAAAAAGAATTTTCCAAAAATATGAATTACTACATATAGTAATTTGGTAAGGTTTTGTTTAACTTAGGAAATTGGTTGAGGACCCATCATGTCCTCGGGGTCACTTAGGGGTTCACTTGAACAAGAAGCCAACATCTTGAATTATAGAATCAATTTCTGTATACTTCTTCATTTTTCCTCCAATCCCAAGAAACTTTTTTTCTGCAAACTTTAAAATTGTTGTGGAGAGGGGTAATACACTCGAAGTGAAGAATGTACATTTCTCTTGTTATAATCTTAAAACTCTTCCGCAATTTTGCACTCAAAATGAATGTGCATACTAACAAGCAAGTTGTTTAAACATTCATACGTTTAGATTAAAAAATAAATAGGAAACTTGCTTCAATGGGAATAACTACAAGTCCATGCTCTTTTCAGAACAGAAAAACTAAGGTAGGAGGTTGTGAAAGAGTGCGGGCATTAAGAATGGCTCCTATAAATGGTTGTGGAATGGTGCATCTAAAGTTCTGAAATTGACCAATACATTCATTGAATGAACCAAGGAAGAAAACATTATTAATTGGAAGAGCCAATCATTCTCTGTGTTTTCTCCATTTTTATTTAGAATTGCAAGTGAACCATTCATGAAAGATCTAGGGTCACAAATAGGGACCTATGACCCAACTCGTTTGAAAATTCATAAGTAATTCAAAAATCTTTGGAAAAATATGAAACCACTTGGGTTAGATTCCTCATCAATTTCTCTTTGTCTGAAAAATGAGCTAAAAATATTCCCGTCCAAAGAAATACACGAAAAAGGCAGACCAGCCCTTAGGTGCACCATTTCTGAGCCTCCTACCTTACACTTGGAAAGGCATAGGCTCTTAGGGGTTCATTAGTAAATAATGCACTCTAATTGTTAAGTTAAACTTATCTTTTGACCCTACATAGATTAAGCAAACACCCCGTATTGTAAAATCAAATTTCATTCACAAGTATTTATTCGTCATTGTCCCTAATGACGAACAATTCTAATTAAATAAAGATTTAGCACAATTGAATTCTAAAATACTCTATATCATTACGAATTAGATACTTTAAAGTTTCAAAAAATCCCGTGAAGACCTCGGTATAGGCCACGCGACGTGCTTCGAGGATTGAGCCAAGGGGCACTTCGAATTTCGCACTGAAATGTTTTTCATCTCAGTGCGAAATTCAAAGTGCCCCTTGACCAAACCCGTAAG
Source organism: Rhytidiadelphus loreus (assembly GCA_947034895.1). Lineage (NCBI taxonomy): Eukaryota > Viridiplantae > Streptophyta > Bryopsida > Hypnales > Hylocomiaceae > Rhytidiadelphus > Rhytidiadelphus loreus. Next base: position 44,151,544 of record OX344761.1, on the reverse strand, counting down.
ACCCAACTATAACCTCCTACATCATGCACACGGAGTTGGGAATCGAACCGCAGACCTCCTAGACTCCACTTGAGTTCGAAGAAGTTGACCCTTGTGTGAGAATCCCTTCCACTACTTCACCTTCCTGTTGGTCACATCGGGAATCACCTTTGATGCACCACTCCTTGTCCATCCCATTTTTATTCCTTTTTTTCTTTGATTCTATTGGCTTCAAAATACCCGAAGTCGCCCAACACAAAATAGTCTCCCAGTCGCCCCACGGCTCCATAGCCCCACCCGAAGTCGCCCCACCCGAAGTCGCCCAATCCCCCAAAGAGGATTACAAATGTGTGAATTTTCCACGACTTCTGGACCCGCGGTCGCCCCACCCGAAGTCGCCCACCCGAAGTCGCCTACCCGAAGTCGCCCCAGTCGAGGTCGCCCCAGCACCAAAAAAGCTGGAAGTCCCAAGTTCCAAGGCGACCTCGGGTGTAGGGGGCGACCTCGGGTTCAGGTTTCAGGACCGCTTTGGTACCCGCGGTCGCCCTTACCCGCACGTGCCCTGTCACCCGCACGCGCCCCTATGGCGACCGCGGGTACTTAAGCGGTCGCCCCACCCGCATTCGCCAGTCTTGGTCCTGTGCTACGGCTTTCATCCACCTTGTAGTGGCTGAATGCGAGCTTGTGGGCCAAGGCGGTGATTGGGGGGTGGACTTGTTGCCCTTTTTTTCCACGACTCTATTTATTGATCGATTGTAGGTAACTTTGTGAAGGAAGAGCTATGTCTAATCCAGGAGAAGGGAGTAGTACAATGCGTCCGTCTCTATGGGATATTAACCACGATGACCCCCGGGAATGGGAGAATGCTACAAGGAAATATGTAAGGGGCACCGACCTTGACAATCCCGCGGAGTTCCAAGTGACTATTGACTCATACGAGTCAACGGGTGGAGAGTCATCATCAAAGTCGAAGAAGTCAAAGACGGCACATGATAAGGACCCAACTTATCCTCCACGTGATTATTCAATATTTGCACAGCGAGTGTGTTTCGAATGGTACGAGGGACGCACTGTGGAATTCCTAGAGTCTACATACTTGAGGCATAAAGAATCAGGCATCATTAAGTTGAAGAGAGATTTGAGCACTTTTATTCTAAAAAAGTGCAAAGAATCCCCGAAATATGCTGACGTGGATGAAACGTACTTTGGCAACTATGAGAAGTGGATGGAGAACGTGCTCATGGAAATCATTTTCAATACCAAAAAAATCATTGTAGAGCACCGACCTATAGTCCCTAGGTGTGAAAATAAGGAGACCATCGAATTCCACGCAAAAATGGCATGGTGGCAGAAAGCGGCGTCTAGACTATCGAAGACTGTATCTAGGGCGATGGGGTGGCAGTTGGACGCATTGACGGCTGCTCTTTCTCAAAACAATGGATCGTCTCTCATGTGGATCAATTCTAGTGCAAAAGTGGTTCCGCTTAGTGGATATGACCAACAAGGGGGGTATGGAAAGGTGCATAAGGTATACATTGATGGCATGTCTACAATACCCAAGCATGTACATTTTGCGGGGAAGGTGTCAAAGCAAACAAACACGCGTGATGCGAGATATGAACGATCCATTGAGGCCTTGGTGTGTCCTTTAAATCACCCAGCCATTGTTAAATTTGTGGCTATCCACGCCAATACAATGGAGGCCTACACGTTGTGGTGGAATGGTGGTAATTTGAACAAACTTGTTCGCTTGAATGAGAAGGTCGTGCCACATGCCGATTGGCACGAAATCAAGTTGGTGAAGGAACTTCAACAAGAGCAGGTGAAGCAAATTAGCCTCTTTCGAAGGCACAAGGCGAAGTTAGCATGGGCCCTTGTTTATGTGACAAGTCTTGTACACAATGAAGGTGTTCTACACAACGATTTGTCTCCCAACAACATATTAATCCATTATCCGCCGTACTCGGATGATGTTATAAACATTGGGATTTGCGATTGGGGAATTGCCAATCGTATACAAGAGGGAGCTCCCTCACATTTTGGATACAAAACCACGAAAGAGAGGGATGACATGTTGAAAGGCAGATGGTGGGTGGCTCCAAAGTTGTTCTATGTGTTTGGGCCAAAGGGTTCAGAAACGAGCCTTGACAAGATGCAAGCCAGGCACAAGTATACGGTTAAGTCTGATTCGTTTTCTATTGGTAAATTGATTTGGAACATGAAAATTGGTTATATGGGTGAATATGACAGGGAACTATTCAAAAACCCTGAGTCGGGAAAGTTCTTTACAATGAAGTTACGTGCGCTTATGGATCTTGACTTACAGACGAGACTCACATGCTCTGAGGTGGTAGCTTCACTCATGCTTCCACCCTGGAATATGAAGCCTCCAGAATTAGTTTTTCGGGACTCCGTGTTGTAGTGTGATAGAAGAATACCATAGTATCATTTTGGAGTAGTACTTCTAGTACATGTAATCAAATTTTAATATGAAGTGCCATTTTCCCCAAATTGGCAATATTGTGGATCTATTCTTCATGGTATGTTGTATTGAATCTCTCATATCAATGTTTGTATTTTGTTGCAATGAATGAATTAAATAGGCTCAATGTTCCAGTAAGATATCCTACAGTAAGATATATAGCCTTGGAATAATGGAGCCCATTTTCCTTCTAAAAAGCATTGACAATCGGCACTTGTATTGGTTCATCCGGCAAAAAAGGATGACTTTCTTGTAATCTTAATAGGTTTTTGGCAATAAAAATGACATTTCTCAATTGGTTTGAATGGGCCAGAAAAAATGGGAACATAAGGGTTAAATGCAATACACCATTTTTAGGTGAAATTAATTTCACCTTTATATGTAGAAATTACGTTTTCTCTCAACAAAACCATTTTGGTCTACAAATTAAAAATTAAATTTTGAATTTGCCTTTTAATGTTTCACAAAACATTTTTACAAAGAGTACCTTGAAGGCTTCTTCCAGGTTCATTACTTTTGAATACAAGGTCAAAATATTCTTGCAAGATCTATATGTTTGAGCCATAATCGAAAACTAATAAAAGTTTCTTTAGATGTGAATTTAACCCCTGAAGTTCGAAGGCCATTATAGGTTCAGAACCACTAAAAACCGTCACTTTGGCTACTTTGAGAAAAAATCTTGAAGTGCATTACAATAAGAGTGCATTAATTATTAAGCCCTATGTGCCTAAGCCTTTCCCTCTTGTATTTTTCCTATGAAAAAAAAGCATGGACTTACAGTAATTGGGATTGAAGCAAGTTTCCTATTTATTTTTTAATCTAACCGTATGAATGTTTAAACAACTTGCTTGTTAGTAGGCACATATAATGTTGACTTCTTGTACAATTTAAAGCAAATTCATAAAACATCCTAAAATGCATTGGGCATTTGAGGGTTACGGTTTGGATTCTAGGGTTCTACTTTGCGAGGGCTTTGTCGGGTTTTCGGTTCATGATTGTAGGGCTTCAAAATATTGAAGCCTTGTTAGGGACCATTTAATAAAATGATCATGTGATATAATTGTAAGCTATCTAGAAAATATTCTATGATCTCACCTACCATGACAGCAGTCTTCTATAAGTGACTCTTTCAAATACTGATGTAGGGGCGACCGCGGGTGGGGCGACCGTGGGTCCAGAGAAGGGGGAGATTGGGGACTTCTTTCTGCGGTGCTGGGGCGACCTCGGGTGGGGCGACTTCGGGTGGGGTGACCGCGGGTAGGGCGACTACGGGTCCAGAGAAGGGGGAAATTGGGGACTTCTTTCTGCGGTGCTGGGGTGACCTCGGGTGGGGCAACTTCGGGTGGGGCGACCGCGGGTCCAGAGAGGAGGGAAAAACTCACGCATTTGAAATTCCCTCTTTTCTGGAACTTGGGCGACTTCGGGTGGGGCGACTTCGGGTCCAAAACTAGGAGATTAATTTATGTTGGGCGGCTCATGGTGTTTTGAAGACCCGTACAATCAAAGAAAAAACAAGAATAAAAATGGGATGGACAAGGAGTGGTGCATCAAAGGTGATTCCCGATGTGACCAACGAGAAGGTGAAGTAGTGGAAGGGATTCTCACACAAGGGTCGACTTCTTCGAATTCAAGTGGAGTCTGGGAGGTCTATGGTTCGATTCCCAACCCGGTGTACATGATAAAGGAGGTTATAGTTGGGTCTTACGGGTTCGGTCAAGGACACTTTCGAATAGAGAACGGAGATGACAAACATTTCCGTTCTATACTCGAAAGTGTCCTTGGCTCAATCATGGAGGCACGTCAGGTGGCCTAGACCGAGGTCTTCACGGGATTTTTTGAAACTTTAAAGTAACTAATTTGTAATGATATAGAGTATTTTAGAATTCAATTGTGCTAAATCATTATTTAATTAGATTTGTTCGTCATTATGGACAATGATGAATAAATACTTGCGAATGAAATTTGATTTTACAAGAGCGGTGTTTGCCTAATCCATTTACAGTCAAAAAGATAAGTTTAACTTAAAGTGTATTACCCCTCTCTACAACATTTTGATAATTTGCACAAATAAATTTTGTGGGGATTGGAGGAAAAATGAAGAAGTACAAAGAAATTGATTCTATAATTCAAAATGTTGATTTCTTGTTGAAGTTAAAGCAAATTCATAAAACATCCTAAAATGCGTTGGGCATTCAAGGGTTTAGGTTTGCGTTTATGGTTCTAGTTTGCGAGGGCTTTGTAGGGTTTGGAGTTCATGATTGTAGGGCTTGAGGATATTGAAGCCTTGTTAGGGACCATTTAATAAAATGATCATGTGATATAATTGTAAGCTATCTAGAAAATATTCTATGATCTCACCTACCATGACAGCAGTCTTCTATAAGTGACTCTTTCAAATATTGATGTAGGGGCGACCGCGGGTCCAGAGAAGGGGGAAATTGGAGACTTCCTTCAGCGGTGCTGAGGCGACCTCGGGTGGGGCGACCGAGGGTAGGGCGACTATGGGTCCAGAGAAGGGGGAAATTGGGGACTTCTTTCTGCGGTGCTGGGGCGACCTCGGGTGGGGCGACTTCGGGTGGGGCGACCGCGGGTCCAGAGAGGAGGGAAAAACTCACGCATTTGAAATTCCCTCTTCTCTGGGACTTGGGCGACTTCGGGTGGGGCGACTTTGGGTCCAAAACTGGGAGATTAATTTGTGTTGGGCGGCTCATGTTGTTTTGAAGACCCGTACAATCAAAGAAAAAAAAAGAATAAAAATGGGATGGACAAGAAGTGGTGCATCAAAGGTGATTCCCGGTGTGACCAACGGGAAGGTGAAGTAGTGGAAGGGATTCTCATACAAGGGTCAACTTCTTCGAATTCAAGTGGAGTCTGGGAGGTCTACGGTTCGATTCCCAACCCGGTGTACATGATGTACGAGGTTCTGGTTTGGGCTTCTTGGTTCGGTCAGGGACCTCTTTGAACTCCGCTATGAGATAAGAAACAAGTCATAGTGGAGTTCGAAGAGGCTCCTGGTCAAACCTTCGAAGCATGTCATGTGGCGTATACCGAGGTCTTCACGGGATTTTTTGAAACTTTAAAGCAACTAATTTGTAATGATATAGAGTATTTTAGAATTCAATTGTGCTAAATCTTTCTTTAATTAGAATTGTTCGTCATTATGGACAATGACGAAGATGTACTTGCGAATGAAATTTGATTTTAGAAGAGGGGTGTTTGCATAATCTATTTAGAGTCAAAAGATAAGTTTAGCTTAACAATTAGAATGCATTACTAATGACCCCCTAAGTGCCTATGCCTTTCCAACTGTATTTTTCCTTTATGAAAAGAGCATGGACTTATAGTTATTTCCATTGAAGCAAGTTTTATGAAACAAGAACCTAACCATAGGAATGTTTAATTAGCTTGTGTATTAGTATGCACGTTTCATGAAGGTGCAATATTGGATAAGAGTTGTGAGATGATAACCTACCAAATTTACTTTTTCATGGTTGAGTGTACTGCTTATAAAAATAAATTTGGGATTGGAGTTGAAATGAAGAACTACAAATTATATTGGCACACTAAAATGTTCTCTTCCAAAACTTAATATCACTTGAAAAAGCTATTAAACTCATTACATGTTGGGAATATTTTTAATTGCGGTGGCCCACGATTTTACTACCACCTATTCATTGATACATAAATTGTACTTCCTTTCTCCATTTGTGAGGATGTGAAAGTAAATATAAGGTAGAAGGCTCTAAAATGGACTGGGCATTAAAAATGGACTCTATAAGTGGCTTTGAAATGGACAAACTGTAGTTCATAAATTGACCTCCATAATCATTAAATGATTCGAGAAAAAAAAATTATCAATTGTAAAAGCCAATTCATTCTCTTTACTTCCCCATTTTTCTTTTGAAGTTGCAAGTGAACGTTTTACGGGAGACCTAGGGGCATAAGTAGGGACCTATGACACAAGTCCTTTGGAAATTTACAATTAATTAAAAAATACTTTAAAAAAATGAAATCACTTGTGTTAGATTCTTCTTTTATTTTTCTTTGTCTGAAAAATGATCTAAAAATATTTTCATTGAAGTAAATACATGAAAAAGGGAGATCAGTCTTGAGATGAGCCATTTGTGAGGGCCAGGGTGAATTGACTCCCTCATTGCCCATCCAGGGCTTGCCCTAGAATTTATTATTTGCACTGCTTAATTTTTGGGGGAATTCTGAAATCATATTTGCAATCAGAGGCCCCAAATTACTTCTAGGAGATGCAAGAATTACCCAAAAGTTGGCAGAATATAGGGGGCTTTTTTAAAAAATCTAAGTTGACGGGGGCAATGAGGGGGTCAATTCTCCCTCTGCATTTCCTGAGTCTACTACCTTTCCCTGGACCCGCGGTCGCCCTGAAGCCGCACGCGCCTTTCCTGGACCCGCGGTCGCCCAGAATTCCCTGTACCCGTGGTCGCCCCACTTAACGCACTCGCCCCCCTAAACCCTGATCCCGCACGCGCCCAGGGCGACTTCGGGTACAAATGCGGTCGCCTGGGACGCGAGCTGCCACTTTCTTTTCCAGTGCTGTGCATCGGCTTCCATATGCTTTCAAGCGTCTGGATGCGTGTTCGTGCACTGGAATCTTGTGTCTAGGACACTTTTTGTGTTGTCGTCGATTGTGGAAGACCATACTTTCTGAGCACTTGGAGGATACCAACACATCCTATATTCACCATGGCCCCCCCCTTTAAGAAGGCAAAGAAGAAAGGAGAGCGCCATAGTCGGAATGTAGCCATCCTTTTGGACCCAACAGCAAGGGCATTTCCAAATTGGCAAAACGTGCAATCGGATTGGACGTTCAACACTTGCAAGGCCTACGTAGGGTGGTGCCATATCGATAAGCTATTCCCTTACTTCCGGCACGATGTCCATATCAGCCAAAACAATGCTAATCTTCACTACTGCAGAGATGATGCATTTGTGCAATGGTGCATCGAAGTTTACTGGACATTATATCAAAAACCAACAGTGAAGGGGAGTCAAGTTTCATTGGGTATATGCCAAATGGTCTATGCAGAGCTACAATTGCGACGAAATGTGGATTGGAGGACCATTAAGAAAACCCCCAATAGCATAGTTCCCACTACCAAAGACATTCCAAGGGCGGATCCATCAAATAATCCGAGGGATGGATTAGGGCCCAAAAAACATTTCAAAGAAGAAGTGTCGGAGGAAGACTACGATTGGGGCCAGTCGTCCACCTCCACCGACTCGGATGAAGAAGACATTGCAGACCCTATGCCCCCAAATGAAGATCCAATACTTGAAGAAAATATGGCAGCGGTGGTACCTTTTGTTGGAGACTCAGAAGGGGCAGTAGTATTGCATGTCGCGCCTCTTAGATCGTTGGAGCCAATGCACTTCCGTCATCCTGAGGAAGACGAAGTTCTTCAACATGTATATGCACGCATGCGAGAAATGGAGGAAGACAAGGAGGAGGGCGAGATCGGGTTGCAACGAGATGCTGAACAAGCATTGGTGATTTTTGATTCATGTGAAGAACTACCTCTTCAAGAAGCAGGAAGGGAAGTATTATATCTTGAAGACACGAGGAGGCAAGGAAAAGAAGCTTATAAAGCCCAGTTGAAGGCTATTCTTGGTAGACTGGTAGAAATAGAAATGGAATGTGAAAGGCAGCGTGAACGCACTGGTGGTGACATTCAGGACAACGATGAGTACACCCTTGAAGCACTAATCATAAGCGGGAAAGTTCGTTTGTCAGTTCAACAAAAGGAAATGGACAAGCTGGAGCAATTTTATTTGAAATTCAATAAAGGCAAAGATGGAGGCTCTACCTCAAATTCCACCCCGTTCTTGGATAAACGAATGGCCAAAATAATGGAAGAGTGTTTGGCAGAAGAAAACCGATTGAATACCGAAAGGAAAGCTGTGGAAGAGGCGCAGTCAAGGTTGAATGACCTAAAAGAAACCACGGTTGTAGGCCCCATTGACCTTCCAATGGCTTTGGATGCATTATTAGTAGATGAAGAGCATTGTGTGCTGACATCAGAGGTAGCTTCCTTGAAGCAGAAGTTAGTTTCTTTGAAGAAGCTTGAACACCAGTTTCAGAAGCACATAGATTTCCGGACTGCACACATTGGTTATGCGAGAACGTTCAAGAATTTTTGGATCAAAAACAAGATGTGGAACCATGACCTACCCCTTTTGAAGAGTGCTTATAGAATTGCGGCCCATGAGTTTGAAGTCATGAAGAAGAAAAGGGAAGAGGAGGCCAATACGGATGTTGCATGATTTTGGGCTAGAGGTAGTCTTCTAGTAAATAATAGACTAATAGGTAGTTGTTTTTCTAAACTTGTGTGTATCGGAAGGGTTGCTTTGACCTTTAGAACCACCTCATGTTGTACAATGGGGTCCATGTTTTGTTTCTTCAATAAAGATATATAAATATTCCTATATGAATTAGCCTTTATGTGTTTTGAAGATCTAATTCTTGATGATTAGACACATGTCAAATACATTTATTGCATGTGTTGTAGGTCAGTTTTCTACGTAGACTTTTGTGCTTTCATTTACACAAAATACCAACAATGTAATAATACCATTGTCTTTTTAAGAAATTCATACCGAACATCCAAACAATTATTTATATTTGAACAACTTCATACAATTTCTAGTTTGCCATGTACATCAATTGCAAGATCTTCCTACGATGTGAAAATAAATAAAGTTTACTATAGATTTGAAGATATTCCTAAATCCTAAACCCGTAAGGAGTGAAATAGTTTGTTTTGGCATCATAGTGATATTTAGAAGGGAAACATGAATAAAATTTGTAGTATCTCCTTTGGCACAACATTTTTTAAAGGATTAAATTCGAAGCCTACCAAATTTTAGAACTTCTCACTACGTGGTTCAAATGTTTTTGTATGATAAGTAGTTTTCAATACTTAGCATTCAGTTGGTCCCCCGAAAAATTAATGATATTCTTCACAAATGACAAGGCATTTCCAATAACAAAATTTATATTGAAATTGGTTCTTAATTTCTTATGATTTATATCTATGTGAAAAACTTTGAATCATTTCATTTTGATTGCTTGCCAAACAATATTGTTCATAACTTTCACATTACTAATCGAAATGGAATGAATCAAAGCTACACATGTAGACAAAAATATGACCTTTAAGAAGAAAAAAATTAAAAAATTAATTTCAAATTATTGTAGATTTCTTTTTCTGCCCTGAGACGTTCCTTACTTCCTTACAAATTATGTTAAAGATGCCATAACTTTTGTTCCCGGAATCCCAGGTACCAATTGCAACAAAATTTATATTCCCATAAAGGTAATAAGCTCTTGTATATTATGAGATAGTTTCCAAAAAATTCATTAAAAATTGAGATCATAGGAACCTACCCAAAATCCATATTGTTCCTTGAGGGGACAATGGTCCTTTAGGGGTTAAGTTAATCTTTATGCACATGAAGTCGCCCTTCTTTCCCCCGAGGTCGCCCATGGCACTCGAAGTCTCCCATGAAACCCGAAGTCGCCCATGTGGGACCCGAAGTCGCCCATCTGAGACCCGAAGTCGCCCATGTGGGACCCGAAGTCGCCCGTCTGGGATCCGAAGTCGCCCATCCGGGACCCGAAGTCGCCCTCCCTGGACCCGAAGTCGCCCCCCTGGACCCGAAGTCGCCCCACCTGGACCCGAAGTCGCCCTCCCTGGACCCGCATTCGCCCTATTTCGGACCCAAAGTCGCCTGCCAGAACCCGCGTTCGCACCATGTGACCCGAAGTCGACTACTGCAAAGGCGTGCGCCTCCATATGCCTGGAGGTGGACCAGCGGTCGGGTAGGGCGACCTCGGGTGTAATAGAGTTTGGTAGCGGCGCCCTAAAACCATCCTTGGAGCGTGTGGAGGGAAGACCAAAAGCACTATAAATGTAGAGGAACAACATTGGATTTCCATTGCTCTGTTGATGAACATATGGCTTGGATCTTCTCAAGAGGCTTCATGCAATGTTATATTCTTCAGAGGGCAACAACCTTGCTTTGAGTGGTTAGAAAACTACTCGAAGCGGTGGCTTTGTCATAATTTTTTTTCCGAAGCACTTGGGTACATATACGTTTCGGTTTGGAATAACGCATATCAGATAAACAATATGGCAAACCGAGGAGCGGGGAGGAGGACAAACATAAATGATACTCGAAGAGCCACAAAGGAGTGGGATCCCTGGTTGGTTATTGAAACGAACCCCGCTCGTTCCGCAAATACGAGGACTTGTATTTTTTGTGGTTGGAACAAAGTTTTCGTGCGGAAGCGGGCATTTGGTCACTTTGGTTACCCCCGTACATCAACAGTGGAACGTTGTAAACGTATTCCATCCGTAGTCCTCGAATTATTCAGAAACTGTGAAGGGATTGTACCAAAAGAAATGAGTTTGGAGGAGATGCATGGAGTAGATCTTGAGGTTGATGTTGTTGCTGAGTCCGTTGCAGGGTATACTGTGGATGCATCAGTGGAAGGGTCTGTGGACCCAAGCGACAGGACAGAAGCACCTAATGCACCGCCTCGTAATCCAGATTCAACGAATTCTACTCCTGTGACGGTGAGAAGGATGCGCTCAACCTCGATTTCTCGTCAACAAAGCATGGATGAATCATTCCGGGTCAATGAAAGACAAAACTTGGATAGACTATGGGCTTCTTTCTTTTATGAGGCTAACATTGCATTCAATGTGGTGCGGCACCCAGCCTTTGTGAATGCTGTGAAAGCAACTTCGACATGTGGATTTCCATATTCCCCGCCATCGTACAATGCGGTGCGCACTAAACTACTTGATGTGAAGAAGGAGGCTGTTACGAAAATGGTCAGTAGTCGAACAAAGAGTTCTATTACCCAATATGGAGCCACTATCTGTTCAGATGGATGGTTAGATACAAATCACCGTCCCTTGTTGAATATGATGCTCGTTTGCCCTGCGGGTGATGTCTTCCTGGGATCGGTTGACACCACAGGAGAGAGGAAAGACATGGCGTATACGGTGAATACAATGGCTACCTACATAGAGCAGGTGGGACCAGGAAATATTGTCCAATTGTGTACAGACAATGCTTCCGTAATGACAGGGTCAATGCGCGAGTTGCAAGCAAGGTATCCCCACATGTATACGCAAGGATGTGCCGCACATATATTGGACTTACTTTTGGAAGACTGGGGAAAGGAAAAAAGGATCAAAGATCTAGTGGATAAGGCCAGGGCAATTGTGAAGTTTATAAAGAAGTACCACTTGACTTTGGGTCTCTTCCGTAAGTACTCGCCGAAGAAGTCATTGAGACTTCCCGCGGCCACACGCTTCGCAGTGCATTTTCTCATGATAGACCGTTTGGTAGAGTGCAAACAAGTGCTTCAATTCGTGGTGGGGGACGAGACGTATATGCCATTTGAGAATAGTTTGGTCAGCAGAACAAACGGACTCATTACAAGAGAGCGGGCCCGTAAAGCGCGAGAGGACATAGTTTCGGAAGTGTTTTGGGTGGAATGCGGTAATTTCCAGCACATGGTTCTTCCAGTGATTCTTGCTCTGCTCCAGTTCGATGGCAAAATACCGGCGATGCCGAAAGCTTGGATAATAATGAGTAGCCTTCGTCAGCACGTGTGCACTTTAAAGGAGGCTCCGTTCTTTCTTGATGAGCAGACCGCGACGAAGTTCCTAAAACAATTTGATGCTCGTTGGAAGTTGATGCGCACGGACCTCCATTATGCAGGGGCATTGTTGAACCCGTATTTGATAGATGTGGAAGAGCTTCATAACAATGGAGAGGCAAAGCGGGCATTGAATCGAGTCATCAGAAAATTGAGCGGACCATTGAATGTGGATGAAGATGAAGCAATTGCTGAGTTGACGGAATTTGAAGAGAAGTCGGGTCCCTTTGATCCATTACAAGAGGCTCCAGATGTTACTCGATGTAACTTGTTGCCTCATCAATGGTGGAATCGTGTGGGTGGGAACGCTCTTCCAAAAATAGCAAGGAGAGTTTTGTCTTTGACATGCTCAGCATCATCTTGTGAAAGAAACTGGAGCATGTATTCGTTTGTACACGATAAAGTGCGTAATCGCCTAGCCACAAAGAAGGCTGAGATGTTGGTGTATATCTACACCAACAGCAAATTGGAACGTGAAAAACAAGGACACAATCCAGCACTATTCTACGAAAAGTACCTTGTAGATGGAGATACAGATGAAGAGAATGAGGAACCATATTCTTCGGGGGACGAAGATGAAGTTAGGTTTAGAGATTTGAGAGAAGAACAGAGACGTGTGGTAGTAGAAGAACGCCTTCGTGGAAATAGGTGGGCTGGTATGGTGCCCCGTGTAGGTAGTCCTCCACGAGGACGATACCACAACACTTTCGTGGGTGATGATGATGGATTGAGCTCTCCAGAGGCGTCGCACCACCGCAGAGACGAAGCCCCTCATGTGTCGGCTTGGGATGCATTTCCGGTAATCAATGCAGACCCAACGAGGGAAAGAACTCCTGATGACAACAATGACGGTGCAGATATTCCAGTGGCAGATGAAGTGGAGCTTGTAAGGTCTCCAATTGCCACATGTCTGCCGCCTAGTATGCCAATGAACCTCCGAAGTGGTGTACGAGTTAATGTACAGGGTGAAAGGCAAGAAGAGGTGTCGCATATTGAAGAGGTACCTGCAGTTCGTCCAAGTTTAGCACCGACCAACAACACTGCAACAGAAACTAGGGTGTACGATTTAGATGCGCCATTGCAAGTGGTATTCAACGAGACCCGTACCCGTGGGTCCAATCGCCCTGCAAGTGTAGACATTGCCACAACATCGAGGATAGTACCAACTCCTCTAACAAGGTCGCCGACACATAATGATCTACGACAAATCGTTGATGAAGGAGTTCATGGCTCAGCTCTACAACCTACTCCGGCCTCGTTGATGTCAGGCCCTGGAGAATCATCCAGGCGATCGCGTGAACACTCCAAATCAGGAAATAAACGAACCCGCAAGACGCAAGACAGACTGACACGGAACCCCAAGCGTCAAAACCATGCTATCCATCCATTTGTCATTGGAGAACGAAATTCCACTCGTAATCCTTGGCCATCAAGCGCAGCAGCGAGAGTAGAGCGTCAACATGTTGGGCAGCAGGTGCTTGAGCGACCGACAGGCCCTATTATCAATGGAACCACTGATGCATCGAGGCCGACAAAGTGATTAGTACTAGCCGAAGTTGTTGGTGGTTTAGAAACGCAAGTGCGAAATTTGAACTCTGAGGTAGAACGTGAGGTGATCCTTCAACCTACAAGCAGAGAGGATGATGAAAACGAGGTCTCAGGAGCTAGTGACAGTAGTGGGCCACATGAAGACACCGACCCCAATGCAGATGAAGTGGAAAGCGATTCTACCTTCACAATGTAATGTGTTGCATTATAGATGTGGAGGCCTTCAAATAGTACTATAAGGATTTAACATCAATGCCTTGTAGTGAAGATTTGTTGCCAAAGCTTGTAATGAAATAGGTAGATTTTGAATTTTGTGTAGTCCATCACTTGGCTTCACAAAGTCAGGAAGATTGTAAAAGGTACTTTGGTGTTGACGATGATGATTAATGAAGGTATTCGTATTTTTTGCAAATAAGTGTGCAATTTCAAACAGGAGTGGTCTTGGTACTCAATTGTGAAGATCATCCCTATGTATGTACGCAGTTCCATTTAAATTAATATGATTATTGTCCAAGGTTTTTATTATTATTATGTTTTAGGCTTATGAATTGATTGTCCCATGATATATCATTACATAATGCATGTTCATTTGCTTTGGTACGTACCAAGCATATAATTCAATGCTTATATATTGCCGATTTGCCGTGGAATGTGTTGGTTGAAGAATAAATATTGGAAAAAAAATGTTGTGGGGGCCCCAGACTTGTAGCCCATGAAGTAGGACCCGCGGTCGCCCTGGATTTCGGACCCGCAGTCGCCCTGGACTTCAGACCCGCGGTCGCCCTAGATTCGGACCCGCAATCGCCCAGGATTTTGGACCCGAGGTCGCCCTACCCGTGGTCGCCCCCCTACCCGCGGTCGCCCCTACCCGTGGTCGCCCCCTACCCGCGGTCGCCCCTACCCGTGGTCGCCCCTACCCGCGGTCGCCCCTCAGGAAGCACGCCACGTCACAGCCACGTAGGATAGTCCGTTTTACCAAGGGGTAAAAAAATTTGAAATTTGAAATCCGTACACGACAACAAAAACCGCCCTTACTCGACAACTCGACAATTCGACATGCGACATGCGACGTCTATTAGACACAAAAACTCGAAATTCTGTCAGACAAGACAACCCTGCTTACATTAAATGTCTAGAATTAAAAAAAAGAACAATTCTTCGATACATAGCCGTGCTCATTTTCTTTTTAATTGTAAATGTTTTTAGTAGGTGATTTATCAATAAATTATTTACCTATTATTTCAAAGAAATCTTCATTAAAAATCTTAAAATCTTAAAAGGCCTTAAATTTTATTTATGAAGTTGCAATTACTCCTACACTTTAGTTTCTACAAGGATTTTCCACTCTTGCAGATTTGGAAATTCATGTTCAAGTGAATATAAAAAAATTGGGGATGAATTGGGCCTTGTATTTTAATGGCCCAATTTTGAAAATGTCATGAAAATTTTTATGTGAAGGCCTTAAATTTTATTTATGAAGTTACAATTACTCGTACACTTTAGATTCTACAAGAATTTTCAACTTTTGTGGATTTGAATATTTATGTTCACGTAAATATAAAAAAATTGGAAATGAATTTGGTCCTACACTTTGATGATTGGCCCAGATTTGAAAATGTCATGGAATTTTTTACGTGAAGGCGTTAAATCTTATTTTTGAAGTTGCAAGTACTCCTACACTTTAGATTCTACAAGAATTTTCCACTCAGATTGCGGATTTGGAAATTCATGTTCACGTGAATAAAAAAAATTGGAAATGAATTGGACCTTGTATTTTAATGGCCCAAATTTGAAAATGTCATGAATTTTTTTACGTAAATTCTTGTTTTGTTTTGGATCTATGGAGTACAAAGTTATAGATTTTCTTACTCAAAACATTGTATACTTGAATTTTAAAGTGTGAAAATGATTGAAATTCAAAGTTTTAGTAATGGATTAAAAAATTAATAAACAAATTTTACTTTTATTTTGGTTGTGGCAACGGCACAAGGTACATTAGTGTAGACAAGTGTGTACCTTCTCTAAGAAATGCATTCCAAAGAACAAAATTCATAATCTTCACCTTTGAAATAAACCCTAAACCTTGGACCCTAGCAATAAATTCTAAACCCTGAAACCCTAAATCCTTAAAAAAACTATTAATGAAATCTTATTACATTCGTTTCCAAAACCAAAAAAATCTTAGATCCTCTTCCCTAAAAAAAGAACTAACTCTAATAAAAAGATAACGAGAATCGAACACATTGTCCAACAACTCATATTGTTATTTATTTATTTTTAAATGTCACCCATACTGAAAAGTTGAATACTTTTTTCATTAGTATCCCCTAGGAGTTGACTCTCCAAAGTTGTGGGCTTTAAAACTCTCAGCTATAATTTCCTTATAGCCCAAATTGGAAGATCCGAAGTCGTAGTCATTCAATGCGTTGAACTGGAAAAGTGGAGCATAGCGTGCCTAACGATTCTTCGTCATGGTTGACACTGACCGTTCAGAGATTGCTCCCTAGCTATCCTCACTCATTCTCCCACACATTTTCCCATTTCCATTTGCCTTCAGACCCAAGCCTCTTAAGTGCTCTACTCTTTCTGACGTATTTGTAGCCGTGTTCTCGCAATTGTAAGTTTCAATCTTAGTTTTTGTGTTGTTCTTCGGCTTGCTGCAAATACTCATAGAAGTCATTGGATATAGTGAACCAGTTTTGTGTGCACTATTTTGTGATTCCAAACACCAGCGCCTGATTTTGTTTGTGATTTCCTAGAGTTTCATTATCTTCAAACACAGTATCCATTACAATCTTCCGAAGTGTACTTCTACTCCATCAATGTTGTATAACCTGTGACTCAAGTCCTTTGGTCTTCGACGATTGATTTGAAATTTATAATCATTGTGTGGGATATTTCTCTATGTTCCTTTTAAATTTACTATCACATAGTTATATCGTACATTTGATGACAGTCAAACGTGCAGGAGTTTGTTTTTGGAATAGTTGATTTGGTTTCATTTTTGATGTACTATATGAGTCATAATTCCTATGATCAATGCATTTTCTTTTGCAATTCAATGATGAAAATGATTTTTGAACATATCCGAGAAATACTCCGCAAATCTTAGAATTAGTTGAATACCTGGAGAGGTATGTCATGGTAATAGAATTCTTCTTGTATCAAGTTATAATAATTATGTAAGTGTGCCTTATAGTGAAAAAAGTTCTTGAACTTGGAGTTTCAACTCGAATCAAGTTGAATCTTGAGAATTTGTGATTGCATGTATGAATTATTGGATATATGTTTGTGGTACATTAAACTTGTTTTGAGTTGAATCTTATAATAAATGAAATGAATCTTGAGATATATGTAATCATGTAATCAATTAAATCATGAATTGAGAAGGTTTAACTCAATTTGAGTTGAATCCTGAAAATGTATGACTGTATGTATGTATGACTGGATATATATGTCTTAGATAAATTTAACTTGATTTGAGTTGAATCCTGAAAATGTATGACTGTATGTATGTATGACTGGATATATATGTCTTAGATAAATTTAACTTGATTTGAGTTGAATCCTATTATAAATGAACTGAATCTTGATATATATAATCTTGGAATCAATTAAATCAAGAATTGAAAAGGTTTAACTTGATTTGAGTTGAATTCTTCAAATGTATGATTGGATGTAGTTATGTGTGGATATGTCTATGGTTGATTTAACTTGATTCGAGTTGAATCCTATAATGGATGAACTAAATGCTTTTATGAATGTTATCTTGATCATCATGAAATGAGAAGGTTTTAACTCGATTCGAGTTAAAGTCGAGGGTTTTGGAAGATTGAATTAAATTAGAAGGTTCAACTAAAATTGAAGTATACTGGATGTATAAAGTACTTGAATCATGGTTGACTTCCTAACTAAAATATATAACCTCAGTAACAAAATCAAATACCAAATTAGAAGTACCATGAAGTATGAAAATCAAATAATTAAATGTTTGATAAATTGATTGTTCATATCAATGTAATAGGCACCTTGGTAGAATTTAGAGTTGTTATGAATATTTAACTTGATTTGAGGTTAAATATTATGGACCAATATACGATGATGACATTTACATTTTAAATGTATAAGATTAAGAGGTTTTGGTTTAAAGGATTCAAAGTTTTAGGATTTAATCAAAATTTCATACATATTAGGAACAATTCTTATTTGAACTGGAGTTGTAATATAGAGTTCTATTGGATCAATGGTTTCTATATTTGTGTATATTCAGTTATATTTTTCAGTATGATTAATTATCTTCAAGGTAGTGGAGGTTTTAATTTTTTTCTGCTATAGATTTTTGTCATCCTTGTAATTTATGGTTTAACTTGTATTGAGTTAAATGTTCACAATTTAAATGGGGTGAAATTAAACCTAGTGTTCGTTGGCCTTCAAAGCAATGGACACTTTAATTAAATTGTTTTTTATCCTGATTTAAATACTTCAAACACACTAATGGTTAAGAAGGTCTATGACCTCAATGGGTTAGTAAATCTAATTCTAACATAAAAATCTACCTAAGCTAAATTATAGGATACAATTTGCCCTTTCCAAAATGGTAAAGCAATTTGGATTCTAATATTCCTAGTGAAAAATATCAAAGGATGAAATTCGTCTCTAATTTATCCTAAAAACTTCATCCAATAGCAAATAAAATCTAGATAAATCTAAATTTCAGGGTTAAGTGGTGAATTATTTTAACTAATGAATTTTCAAGACAAAATCCAATTTTGACCAATGGGTGGATGCATGGTTGACCGGCTCAATTTCGTGTCACAATGTCAAAAATTGCAAACACTTCATTTTCAAATTGATGTAGAAGGCATTCTCAATTTTGTTTTCTTGTAAAACAACTTGGTTCAGGATAAAGAACTTGATGTCCAATAGTTGTATGATTTTATTTTTATTATTGAATATTTTATGTGAGCAATAGGGACTTTTGTATGAAAGTGGGTGTGACAAATCTGTTGTCAGCAAAAGTTGAAAAGGACTTTTTTTACCCTTTTGTGTCAACCAAGGGACTTTTAGGGACTACATCTCTTCTAGAGTTTGAGTTAAGGTTTTTAGAAATGAATGTCTTGTAATGTAATACTTCCTTATATGTTTGCTAGGGACTTTTTAGAGAGTTTTTGAACACTAAATTTTCAAAAGTCCTTTTCTCTTACCCAATATTTTTTTTTCCAGAATTCTTTTTGAAAAATGATATCACACTTCAAGATGTTGCTGCGACTGAAGAGCTTAGTACTTTGGGATTTTTTTTTATTTATGCCCCTAGTCTTGGACAAACAAAGTATAGCTGAAGACAAATACGTCATTGATGACGTAGGACAAACAGATGAGATCTTGACGATGAGGGCGATGATGAAGGCTATCAAATGAGATCTTGGCCGTTCAATCTCATCGAGGACGAGCGATTGTGATGAGCCTTCATGCTTCAAACCCTAACCTTTGTTTTTGGCACATTGGGTTGCTTCCAAACATCACTCTTTCCCCAATTTTTTGCAGTATATGGTTGGGGCAATGAATTAGGGTTTAGGGTTTAGTGGCGTGGTTTGTGCACGGTTATGCTGGTGATGTGGAGTGCTAGGGCATTGGAATACTTTATGTAAGCGCGTTGCAGTTGCTTGATTTTGGAATCCTATTCTATCTCCCTATTTCTAATTGTTGTGATTGCTGAGGGTGCGATAGCGAGATTGTGCTTTAGTTCATGCAACGAAGACACTAGTGCATGGTTGCTATGTCCAACTTATTGTTTTGGATTGGGCACTGCGATTTTAGGGTCCCCATTTTGTACGTGCACGCATTTAGTTTGCAATTTGTTAGGTTTAGGGTTGTGGCACGTTTGTTTTGAAGGGTAGGGTAATGGGGATCCAGGAGAATGTGGCTCGTTGTACTGGGCAAACGAAACCATAGGCAGCTAAAAGAGCAAGGGCCCGCATGCAGGCAGATCCGGCAGAGCTGGACCGCATACAAATAGATTTAGTTGAAAGCCAGAGAAAGTGTCGGGTGAAGAAATGGGCTCATGCGCTTGCAACTACTGTTGAGCCCAGTTCAACTAAAGTGTCCGCTCGTGACATTAGGTGGGGTGCTCAACGTATCCTTCACAACATCGATGAAACCTTACAAGATTTTACTTGTGTTGAAGATCGAGGTCGTGTTTTGCAGAGGGTTTTCAATTTTGTAAGTTCCTCTACCAATTTATTGAACACTTCTTTTCATCTAAGATCTCATGGTAGGATTCACGAAATAATTGAAGCAGTCTCTTTCTGAGGTCAAAGTCTCCAGAATGGCTGCACAATTGGGCACAAAATATGCCATCCTTACTACAGTTGTGAGTGGAAGCTCTAGTTCGTCCTTGCATGGTGAGGCTCAGCTCTTCGAAGTTCATCCGCAAAATATCGCACTAGCAATAGCTCATAGGAAGGTTTTGTTGTGGTGGGCTTGTGAGACTTGGAACAGTCCAAATAGGAAAGAAGTTGTTTGGAAGAGATTATGGGATGGTGCCATTGACACAAAGCCAACACAATACCTAATGGAATCTCAGGTAATTCACTTCATTTTACATTTTGTTCTTCAGCTTGGGAAGCTTATAGGGTTTAGGGTGCATTGAGGAATAAAAGTGAATTGCGGTTCAGGGTGGTGGTGTTCACTTCCACCTTCGTGATATATCCAATGCATGTGTGATCCGGACGGGTATACTTTGCAAGATACTAGACAGGCTTAGGGATCAATTTGTCACTTAGGGATTATTTTGTCACCACGTGGCCAATTTTAGTGTCTATGTTGGACTTGAGGGGGGTGTTTGGATCATCTTTGTGATGAAGTGGCTAGGTTCAGGGTGTAAGATTGGGTACTGAGCGTGTTTAGGATTCGCTTGCTGATTAACTGTGCAACTTTAGGGACTACGGTAGGATATTGGGTATGTTGGATCATTTACTAGATGTGCATGGTTGTTTCGGGTGAGGTGTGACCAAAGATGTGACGAAGTGCTTGGACTAGGGTGTGATTTGTGGGATAGTGGATGAGTTCAGGGTGATTTACTAGACGTGCATGTTTGTTTCGGGTGAAGTGTGATGAAGTGCCTGGACTAGGGTGTGATTTGTGGGATAGTGGATGAGTTTAGGGTTTGCTGGGTGATGAATCTTGCATATTTAGAGACTACAGTGTAATTTGTGGCATACTGGGCGGGTTTAGGGTGAATTTAGTGGGTGATTTGGTACATTTGGATTATTGTTTTTAGTTGTGACCACATTCCATCCGATGGGGCTATTTTGTGGACTATTGGGTGAGTTCAAAGGAAAATTTGTGCCATTTTGGTCAAATTGTGAAGTGATCGTTGAGGATATTGAGCGTGTTTAGACATTTGATTTGCTTCACTCCTTGCCATGGGCTTACAAATCACGGTTCAATGATGCATTTTTGTTGCTTTGGTGTTTGTAGATGAAATTTTTTTTGTAGTTTCAAAAAGCAAGTCCTCAGGTGATTATCGATAAGAGATCTTTTGACCTGCTACATCCTTTTTGGATGAAGCGTATGAAGGAGCGCAATGTATGTTGTTGCATTTATCACGTAGAATTCCAAGAATTATTCCAAGGTTTGAACTACGTGAGACTACGGTCAGGGATCCACTTTGCCTGTACTTGTACTTGCAATTGCGATGAAGTGTGCACGGCTCCAATTGCCAATGGGACTGGTTGCCATAGTAAGACTAGTCAGTATCCTGGAACTACAGCCTTGTGGGAATCTGTAGTTTGTCTGAAAGGTGAGTTTGACCAATGACATTCTAGAGATTGCTTGTATAGAGATTGTGAAAATTGTGGTGCAGATTACTTGCCCGTGTGTCCTGTTGAGGATGCTAGTTCTTCCCCTCTCATGGTTTCCTGGAAGAAATATGAAATGAAAGAAACCATAACTAAAAAGGGACTTGAAAGGAAGCGGTTTTGTCTCACTTATAAGACCAATAGACCATGTCCTCTGCTGAATTTTTAGAATACTTGAAGCCTAAATTGCAATTTTTTATTCAACATAACTTTGTAGCTAGGTGGGAAGATGTGCAGTTCAAGAAGAGCTTGGAAAACATACCAGTAGATGGTGATTGTCTCTGTAATTGATTTTGCAGAGAATTATAGTTTTAAGGTGCAAAACAAAGTACAGTCGATGCACTGGCACAGCTACCAGGTGTCCATCCTAGTCCAAATTTTGTGGACTAGAAACCCAAATCCAAACTCTATGGATCCTAGTACGAACACATTGATGAGGTACAATTTCTACATTTCAAGTGACAAAAGTCATGATAGCTATTATGTACAACATTGCTTGAACTTATATTGAAAGAGCTTGCATGAATCTGGCTTCTATCTAAAACATCATTGGATTTGGTTAGATGGGTGCTCTAATCAGTTCAAAAGTAAAATCCCCTGGTACTATGTTAGTCGGTATCCTGCCCTTACTGATGGTTGTGTGTGTGTTTGGAGTTTTTTTGGTTCTGGCCATAGGAAAGGTTCCCATGATGGGGCTGGAGTTGTGGTTATGAAGTACATTTGCACTGCTCAATTAGATCCAAACATCACAGAATTAGCAAATGCGGACCAAGTGGTGAATTTGTTGAGGGAGAAGCTCTCAAGTAGGCCTGAAACTTTATATTTAGGGACTAATAAATTTGTCGTTCTCAGACATTTTTGGCATGTGACCAAAGCAACACTAGAAACAAAGAGGAAGACCCCATACATGTGTATGCGTATTGCAAGTACGAGGGACTTGCATCAAATTTGGTCGGTGGGTACACTGAAAACTAATCGGTTGCTTACGAAGAGCTTGGCTTGCTTCTGCTTTTTTTGCCTCGATTGTAAGTGGGACCACTGCGAGAACCATCAGTAGACTTGTGGGTGGAAAGTGGAAGCCTTGATTCCAGAGAATGCAGCCCATGTCCGCCCAGAGCTATGATGGTGCGCAGTGGACTGATTACGGGGCAGATGAAGATCACTTGGCATCTTGTGTGGAGTTTGGTCAGAATTTTGCCACTAATGCTGTTGAGGACAATGAAGCAAGTGTTGATTTTGAGGTGCTAATGTGCACAAAGGTAGCCTACATTGTGAAGAAGGCTTTTAAATGCTCTTGGGGCCAAGAATTTGAGCACGGTGATTTGCGTATAGCTGGGCTATATTATCAACAGTACGGTACTAATGAATGGAGCTATGTACTATCTAGAAACTCAAAAGTTGCCTACATTCATGCTTAGCAAGTTCGAACACTCAAGTTTCCTATGGAGCCACAAGACCACAGAGTGTTAGGAAACGACGTGGTATACAGACTTGGCATCCATGCCGAAACTGGAATCTGTAGTGCCTTCTCTCAAAGCCTGCATTTACGAAGTTAATAGAATGAATAAAATATATTATTTTCTATTTCTTCTAATCAATTCATTTGGTTTTTTAGCTACTATTTAACGGAGTTTTTTCTAATTAAAAATATATATTTTTTAGTTGCACTGCAGTGAAATTGTTCAATGAATTAAGGGAGCCAGTCAAAGGCTACTAGAACCGAATCCTGCCTCTCCCATATACTCCGTATTTGAAGAATAGAGACGAAGCACTTGTTTTTGTACTTACCTCAGAGAGGCTCATTCTTCTTCTTCCGACAGTTTTGCTGCATTGGCTTGTTGAGTTGAGTTGTTCTGAACCCATAGTGCATTAGTTCCGATCCGGTCAATTGTTGAATCCGTAATTTTGCGGGGGAGGAGGGGTAGTCACATTGCAATGGGCAGTTACTAAGGTTCAATTCCTCCGTGATTGACTTAATTGTGATTTTCTGTGGGGTCATCTTTGTGTGTGGGAGTGTGTAGGGCTATCAGAGTTCAAGTATTGACGAGGCCTTCTGAGGTTGGTTCCGGATTTGCTTCTCAAGCCCGTTTAGCATTAGTTCGTGTGGTCTGTGATTGACTTAACTGTGATTTTCTTTAGGATCATCTTTGTGTGTGGGAGTGTGCAGGGCTGTTGGAATTCAAGTATCGACGATGCCTTTCAAGGCTGGTTCCGGATTTGCTGTGAGGCCTGTTTAGCATTAGTTTGTATAGTCATCTGTTGTTGGACTTGGCATTGGCAAGAAGCCATGTCCATATACAGTTGAGTAGCATTAGTGCAAGCTTATTTCTGTCAATAAAATGAAATCAATATGATGGGCAGGCAAATTGACTGTTAAGTGATTGGATTATGCTAAATTTCCATACAGACTTTGTTATGTATACGCCTACATGTAGTACACCTATGTGAGAATGCTTTGAAATGCCCCACATGATTGAATGTACAGTTTGCAATGTGATCAAAGAATTTGTGGGACTTGGCAATGGCAAGAGGGAATGCACATCTACAATACAGCTATAGACAGGAAAATCTGCAGCGGTGGCAGCTGCAGAGGTTGTTAGTAAACTGAAATGAATTCGGTTGGTAGGCTAATTTTGCATTAATTGGAGAGGTCTGGCAGAATCTAATGTTGTTTGAAATGAATGGATTGGGTTGGTAGCTAGAAGAATTAATTAATTAAGTTAAGATGTTTGCTATCGGTGCTTTCAAATGAAGCCATTTGGGGAATGTGGAAATTACAGCTCCTCCCCACCAAGATTTGGGTAGGTTCAATACTCCTTTTACTTCCTCCATTTAATTTACGTGTGTTCCCATTTCCTGGAGTAACCCACCCAAGCCCCCATGTCCGTGAGTAGATAGGACATATTAAATATGTTCATGAACTATTGAATTTGTAGACCATATTGGTGAGGTCATTTTAAAATCCTTCAAAGGGACTATCCACAAGAATTCCACAAATGTCAACAATTAGTAAATGCCAACAAAGCTTAGAGTACATACAAGTAACTAAATTTTGTCACAATGGCAACCATTCCAAAGCCCTGGCATGACTTTTGGCCTCTTCAATTAAATGAATCAATTAAATATGAGAGGCCGCATCACTATAGGTAATTAGACATCATGACATTTTAATTTCATGCCCAAGTAGTGCCAAAAGCCAAATAAAATGGCACTTTAACACACAAAGATAGTAACTGTGGTTTATTGTCTATTTTATAGAACATTTGAAAGGAGAGCATGTCTTCATGCCTTAAACCAACCAATTATCCCATAACGTTTGCATTAGTTTTGATGAGCCACTATAAGAGACCCAATTAATGATGGTAAGATAACCCCGGGGACCAATGGGATGTGACAATTGGAGCAAACACTCATGGTTGGAACTGAAAATTGGTCTCCGGGACTCCTTTTGTTGAAATTTAATTTAAAGATGGTGAAGGAACAAGTCATCTACATTTATTGAATGTAGAGATTCCCATTTGCCTAAGTGAAGCCATTTCATTCCTCTCCCAATTTTTTTATTGAATCCACATGATTTGCCTAAGTGGGGCCATTTCATTCCTCCCAATTTTTTTTATTAAACCCACATGATTTGCCTAAGAGGAGCAATTTCATTCCTCTCCCAATTTTTTTTATTGAACCCACATGATTTGCCTAAGAGGGGCCATTTCATTCCTCTCCCAATTTTTTTTATTGAACCCAAATGATTTGCCTAAGAGGGGCCATTTAATTCCTCTCTCATTTTTTTTATTGAACCCGTAGGTAATTGCAAAGCAAGCTAAGTTATTAAGAATAAATCGCCGGTTAGGACCTACCAAGCCGCGGGCGGCGAGGTTGGTATTGACTTGTGATTATTCTTGATGACTTGGCCTACTTTTCAATTACTAAATATAATGTTAATGTAGGAGAGTTGAGCCATTTGACTTTTTTGATTGCTTAACCAATCACAACATGCCACAACGGCAAAAGTCTTGTGCATTTAGATTATGGTAGGTGAATCTACACTCACTAAATTAATACTAGTTGGTAGTAGTAGAGATTTCTTTCCGATTTCTCTCACTGCCAGACCAATGAAATTTCTACTTCATACTCACCTTATTGAAAATTTGCATAAGGCAAGCAGTGAGCATTATCAATCTTAATCTGCCTCTCCTTAACCCCAAAGCGTCAAACAGGACATAAAGTGTCCTTGCAGTTTTTTGGGAGGACAGAACTTACAGTTCAAGGCGTCAATTGAAAAAGTATTCTACAGATGTCTGGTAGATCTTCGAGAGTTCTTCCCAATGACATCTTCCATTCAGTAATTTGATGAATTCTCAATTTTTGGGACGCATTTGAATTTTAGGACTACCAAAAAACTAGTGTTGTGAGCCACGCCAAGTAAGCATTAGGGTTCATGAAGGAGTTTGGTAGTGTTGGGTGTTTTCTATCCAAAAACTACAGATCAGAGCGTCCAATTCAATTCAAATTTTTTTTCATTGCTTGTACTTGAAAGATTTTGAGTTGCACCGAAGCGATTATCCAAAATATGTGCTCTCCCTTTGTATTTTATTTTTTGAAATTCAAGGATGTGGAAGTTACTACGTGGACATGCTTGTCTTACGTCATTCGAGTGCGGCAAGGATTTGAAGTTTTTTCAATTTTCTCAAGTGGACTTGGTAGATTATGTTGCGGTCTAGAACTTTGTAGTTTATTGTTAGCGCTATTTCAATGTCCTCCACAGGTGAAACGACCCCAACATGAACTTTTGTGCCAAATCAGTGATTTTTTGTTGCACTGTACCATCCTAAACGGGAAGAAAAAAGCAACATAAAAGAGGATTTTACGGTTGATTTTTTTTGACGACGTACAGGTGCAAACAATCGATTGGATTGCATGGTCAGATGCATCTGGAAGTCCTCAGATGCTATCAAAGTAACGTTTATATTTGAGCAACTCTTTTCAGTTCAATGCCCGCCTGGAAATTGGATGTCACTTTGGGGTTAACCAATCAAAACTTGCTATGACAGCGAAACTCTCCTGCATTGACATTATGGGCACCTTAATATTAAAACACTGAAAGACCAATTAAGCCCTAACGATCAGTGGAAAAGTGGCCCCGTCATTGTGGCTCCACATTTGCCAGTCAATGAATTGGAATTCTATGATTTTACAACATATTCCAGAAATGCATGGCTCCTCCTTCACAATCATTAAAGTTAGAAACACAAATTCATGCAAACTGTCTTTGAAATCAACATGAGAGTTCCAATCTGCAAAGCAAGATACAACTTGGATGCCTTTGACCTAGCTCGGATGCCTTTGAGTGCAAACCAAGCTTGATTGGCGCATACATATTTATGTTCCCTGATGTCAATGTATTGTGAACCCCGAAG
Organism: Rhytidiadelphus loreus; assembly: GCA_947034895.1. Lineage (NCBI taxonomy): Eukaryota > Viridiplantae > Streptophyta > Bryopsida > Hypnales > Hylocomiaceae > Rhytidiadelphus > Rhytidiadelphus loreus. Next base: position 44,124,556 of record OX344761.1, on the reverse strand, counting down.
TTTTACCATGAACCCCAAAGTGACATTCAATTTCTGGGGTTCAAAAACATCATTGTTTTGAAGCCTTATGGATCTAAATGTCTTCAAGTTGTACAAATCTCAACCGTACAATCTTGTAGTGTACATGTTGTAGATGACATGTACAAAATTTGAAGTCATTTGGCCCCACAGATTGCAATATCATAATGTTTTAGTGTTGAAAATGGATGCTGAAATTTTCCCAAAAACACATTTGGAGGTGAAGTTTGATTTCTAAACCTACTCAAGTGAAAAAACTTTACACTACAAAAAGATTCAAAACTAGTATACAAACACATTGGTGGAAAAAAAATTCATTTAATTAAATCATTGTGTCTACAAAACGGCTTTGAAATGTCAAAAATCAGCAAGAAAAATTGCAAAAAGCACATCTAAAGTTGAACCTCCTACTAGAATGCTTCTTTGACACTCATTAATTCTTAGATTAACATGAAATTTTAGCCACAAAAACTAGACTACTATACACAACTTTTTCCAAGAAGAATTATTGAAAATGAACTCTGTATGAAGAAAAAACAAGCCGCCAAAGTTCACTACACTCCAAAAATGGCAGGATTTTGAACTTTGAATTGCTCCCAAACACGCAAAACAATTTGGATTGACATGAAAACTTTACCACAATAAGTATAATTCAAGGGGAACAAAATCCAACCAATTTTATCAAAAATGAGCAATGGATGAAGGAGATACAAGACCCCGAAGTTGCAGCCCTAAAATGCAGTTTGGTGAACTCAAATTGAAGTTGTGAACTTCGATTGGCTTCCAAAAAATCAATACATCTTGGATTGATCTCAAAATTTTACCATACAAACTAGAAGGGAGAATGAAACTTTTCCAACAAGTCTTATTGAATTTGGATCTTGAATGCAAAATTTACAGCACTTTGAATTGAACTTTAAACTCTGTGAGGACACTTTTTGTCTTCTTTGTCACTTTGGGGTTAAGGAAGCGTAAGTGTTCCCTGAAGGAGCCCATAAAAACTTGGTAAAAGATATAATGCCTAGTTTATGGAAATGTCACTTAAAACTTGTATATGCAATTTGTAGGTAACTTTATCTCATATGATTATTTGGAAAAAATACGAGATGGAAATTTTCCACATATAAAAAAATGAAGAGTATCTAGTGATATATAATTTGATGTATGTGAGATTCCATAAATATATACTTGAACATTTAAGTAAATGCATGTAGGCTTTTCATATTATTTTTTGTCACCTCAAACAAATTCATATGCTCTAAACATGATGAATTCATAAAATATGCTAAAATATGCTAAAATATGTCTACAACGGTCAATAATGTGGAAATATCTTGAGACAAGTAGTGATATCCTAGCATATTCATTTACAAATATGTATCATAATCTTCCAATTGTGACAATGGAACCTCCTCATATTTTCTTCAAAGGCAAAAAACAATGGTTTCTATCCATTTATATGGTTGGATTTTCAAATAAAACTTCTTTTCACTCTTGACAAGCTAGCCACTATTTTCTAACTCATCTATAACCATCCATCTACATTGGTCAATAAAAGTGTTTGGATAGTATAATGAATTTCAAAATTGTTGAGATAGTAATTGAATAGTGTAGTTAGATGATTTTTGACCAAATTTAGTAAAAATAATACATGGCATGAAATGAATGAAAATGCCTTCAAAATTAGACACTTGCAGACCTACAGATTGAAAGATTTGGAAGTAGCATGTACAACTAAATATATACTAAAGTTATACACACCACAAACTTCTCAGTGCAAATGTTGTCTTGAGGCTTTCTTGTGCTATAAAAATTTTAGTGTTTTGGAGAGGCTAGAATTGATTTGCTATTGCTTCTAAAAGATTTGAAAATCAACAAGGGCAATTTTTGAGATGCACAAGCAAGGCAACTTATATGGCAAAATTTCAATAGTTTTGGATATTTCCTAAAGCACTTGCAGTGACATAGTGCAAAGTTTTGGTAAAAGAGGGAGTTTGAGAAATAGAGCTCTACCTAGTAGACCTAGAATTCGTGATGAGCATGGTGACTGAAATTGTAAGGAGGTTAAATGATCAATGTACCAATATAGCTACAACAATATGAACTTGAAAGGAATTGGCAAACTTCATTTGATTGAAGGGAAGATGGATAGATATGTGTATTGAGACATTCTAGAGACAAAATGTATAGACACTTTACACATGCAAGGTTTAGAGAAAGAGAATATTATTTTCCATCATGACAATGATCCCAAGCACATGTACATAATGTTGTAGATTTGTTACTTGCACAAAATTTCAAGTTATTTGGCAATCATGATAATCGCCTTAACTTCAATCCTATAGAACACTTTTGGAATGAAATCAATTACTACATAAGGTATAAGAAACAAATTGTAGGAGAAATTAAAGAAAATTTCATTTAGTACTAAAGTGGATGTTACGAAGTTGATGTGTTCTATGCTTCAATGAGATACTAATGTTTACAAAGCAAAACGTGTCTACATACAATGGTATTCATCATGAATGCTTACAAGTTGCATGCTTGAGTTGTGAAGCTCTTTAGTAGCTTGTGCTTTAATATTCTACCATTAATGTCCAATGATATCAATTTCTGCAAAAAGAATCTTTGGTGCATATTCGAATCAAACTGGGTCCTTCCAGTTCATTATTCAAAATCAAAGGTTGTGCTCTATGTTTACTTCCAAAATATGCTCTAATGATCTTTTCCTGATAGTTTCTGTAGTTTCTGTAGGATTGGTAGCTAATTCTGTAACTCAGCCTGCCTCGTACAACTATTTCTGCTGGCCACTGAATTTACTCCATTAAGCTAAAACTTGACGAAGACACAATTTCAACACCTCATAATAACTATTTCAGCACAATTCATACGAGTAATTCGATAAGCATGGCCACTTTTTGCACAAAGAACTCAACACTCGTCAAGACATCTCCAGTCAGAAATTCCAAACACCAAAACTGGAAACTCTTTCACGTATCATCTCATGATTCCAAGAATTATAAACAAGCAGCAATCACAAACGGGATCCGTTTTGTTGAATGAGCAGTAAGAAAATTTATGATGGGAGTATTAACATTTGAGACTAACATTCACTGTACGCATGTGTGAAAAGCACACACATACAAAAACTAAAATCTAAAATCGACTAATGCTCTCAAGGTACGTACTCAAAAGGCTCGGGTGGAGGGGGTTCATTGTCCTCCATCGCAGCAGCGTTGGGATTCACTGCCGGTGCTCCTGCAGCAGCGACTCCAGAGACGGGAGTGTCTGTTGATACCAGCTCCACTGGTTCGGACGGCGTCATATCTCTCAACATCACAAACCCGGAAGGGGCTCGCTTCAACTTCAGAGGTGCATATCTGGAGTCCTCCCTGAACTTGATAAATTTTTCTTGGGCAGGCACCACACGTGCAGGGTTACTCAGCACTTCGGAGGAGGGCTCGGCGACCGCTGACTTCTTCTCCACTCCACCCTCCACGTCCATGGCATTCTCATCCTTCACTGCAGAAGTCGACTCCTTGTCACCGTCCAACGGACCCTCAGCACTGCCACTGGAGACTTCAGCGATGCTGGAAGAGGCAGAAGCACCACCCTCGTGAACTGCTGCCTTACCCACTTTAACTTCGGCTTCTTTCTTGGCACCTCTCACCTTAGCCCGATTAGAGGTCGACAGGACAGCAGTAGGCAGCTTCACAGCAGAAGTAGTGGTAGGAGGAGCCACAGACGGAGGGTATCCAAACATGGACGGCTTCGTTTCCGAGACAAAATCAAACTTCGGCATACGGAGTTCTTCATTCAGACCTATGAAAGCCGTAGGAGCAAAAGACAAACTGATGAAGTAAATCAGGGGGTACCAGTACCAAAACTGGCTGAACACGGCCATTCCCACAACAGCTGTCACACGGTCGTGCCCAGTTCGAGATTGAAGCATGATCGCAACATTACGACCTCCTGCGTCCAAAATTCCTTGAGCAAGAATAGCTCCCATCTTACTCATCGTCTCCTCGTGTTTGTCATTAATGATTTTCTCCAGCTGTCTCCTGAAACTCGCAACACGAGGCTCACGGGTCTCTGTCGTTTGGAGAAGAACCATTGCCATAGCTATAAGTGCTCCCTGACGAACAAAATCAACTGCATCAGCGGTAAGAGGCTCCAGTAACGAGATGGCTTCACTAGATCCGGAACCTGCGCAGGAGATACCGACAGCCATTGCTGCCCCATACCTCACATGTGCATTGTAAGACTCCGAGAGCAAGGACACAATTCGGGGAGTCTGTTCAGGCTCGGAGCAGAGAACAAAACCTAAGGCCAACACCGCCGTCCTCCTCACGTCGTCACTCACATCCGACACTGCAAAATGAAGCAACCGACGGATGGCACTGTTGTTTGCAGTACCGCGATAAGCCATGGCCAGAGCGTACATGCCTCCGTAACGCAATATAGGATCCTGATCCCTAGTCATTTGCTCAATTAAAGTGTCGGCTTCCTCCTCGCGACCGTACACAACAAGTGCAATGCCGAGGGCCAAACCGCGAATGATCTTCTCATGCTGCGTATCGTGAGCATACGCCAACATTTCGGCCGCCTTTTCACTGGCAGTACCAACCATCAGTAACCCCATGGCTATACCAGCAGCCTCACCGGCTACCGCACTATCGGTGTACAGAACATTCTTCACGTCCTCGTAAATCTCCTCATCGGCTGTGCCCAGAGCAGCTAACCCTAAACCTAAACAAGCCCCATGTTGAATCACCTCGTTGCTAGTGTTTCGCAAACTCTCCAACAGAAACTGCTTGATACCCTCCCCATGGTTAGCATGAATCAAACCTAAAGCATACAGGGCTCCTCCCTCCGAATAGGGACTCCCACCACCAGTTCCGCCGTTCTGGGGTAAGTAAGGAGCCATCAAAGACCTTCCTTGTTGATGGTGACCCCGATGAATCACACCCAGGCCCGCTGTCGCACTAAATTTAGCCCAGTTCGTGGCTCTCTTCAGCCAATCCAAATTCTCACGCAAAAACGTATCCACGGTGGTACCCGCATGCATCAGAGCATTCGAGTAAATGGTCGCACTATGACAAACACTGTTACGCAACTCCACGGACTGCTTAATAGTCTTCAATATCAAAAGGTCAGACCTATTGTGACTATAAAGAAACTGCAAAGTCAAGCTAATGGGGGTCTCCCCGGACAGAATGCCCTTCAACTTCCCTAACCTCTCCACATAAGGCGTCCTCTCTTCCGCAGCCGCAGCTTCCTCGGCGTCATGCCTTGCTAGCAGAGGCTCCGTCAGATCAGCGTCCATAGCCGTAGGCCCACCCCCAGTCATAGCACTAATGCCATTCTCGTTCCGACTCGACCCAGGCGCGACACTCACAGCTGGCTCAGGCAGAAGATCCCTCACATTCAACAAAAACTTCTGATACTCATTCTCGAACAAATCAAACGCAACCTGGTAAGCCAACAGCGCATCATTTTTATCCCCCGTCAAAAGCTTGTCCAAAATCGCAGCCACGCCCGCAGGCTCATCCAAGAACATCAGACACTGGCAGATGCTCAAGTAGTCCGGCTGCTGGAGCGCCTGATAGCTTCGAACCAACAGACGCAAAACCTCGTGGCGAAACTCACGCCTATTGACAAAAGTCTGCGACAAGCGAAGGCAATACGAAAGCATCGCCGGACCATTCTCGCTCCGATTGATCGCCTCCTCCAGCTTATCGAGCCGGCGGCACTCCAGCGCAATCCCCACCGCTTGCTGAAACTTCCCGTCCTGCATACATTTGTCCAGCATGCGCTCCACGATGGCTACCAGACGGGGATCCAACGCCGCTTTCCCAGACTCTTCGGACGCCTTCACACTCAAAAGGATGTACTCATCCACGCACTTCGCCACCAGCGTCTGCACATACTCCGTGTCCTCGGAGACATCGAACAAGGGACCGGCGCCGAGAGCATACGTGAGGGAGTCATTGAGCTCTCCCAGATAGTAAAACACCTTCGAAGCCACCAAAGCTGCCAAGTGACGCTCGTGAAACGTCTCGTCCTCGTATAACGACTCGATCGACGAGATGTTGGTGGAAATCTCGGGCCAGAAATGCTCCACCAGCGCGTTCAAATTCTTCAGCGCGTGCAATTTCAGCGTCGGGTGGTCCTCCGACAGCATGGCCAGCAGGCCGCTCGCCGTCGTCACCACCGTCATGATGCCCTCCCCCTCCAATCTCTCTGCCAAAACTCTCCACCGCCGAGCACTGATGCATGCACAAACCCTAAGCACGGAGAAGAACGGCAACGGAAGATCGGAATCGAGACTGGGGAGGAGGATATGCAAGCATCGGGACGGCTATGGAGTGTTGAAGAAGTGAGGAAGTGAGGAACCCTAACTTATTGCAGCACCACGACCTGCCTTCCCCGGTCTTTCCTCTCCTGGCTCCCTGTTCGGTACTAGAGTGCACCCTGCCCATTTCACAATTGAGAGTTTGAGACGTTTTTGTGGTTGTGAGTAGCAACGTTTCAGCAATGTTTTTCTAAAATAACTATAGCAACACAAATAATTAAAGTAACTTTCCAAACCATTGATTTTTCATTCCACAAACAACCTTTAGATTGGATGTGATTTAGCTCATTTTAGAACGACTTTTGGGATTTTTGGATTGACATATATAAGGTTTGTTTTGTGCCCATGGGATGCTTTGGGGGCACTGTCTACAGCTAAATTGAAACAAAGTCACAATGAAAATGGTGGAATGAAGCCAAGACAAAAATAACGGAATTTCAAATTTACATGACTAGAATTTGAGTGAAAACTTTTAGTCGATTTTAGGTTTAATCATTTTTTGAATGGCCTTTAGGATTTTTGCATTGACATATATAGGTCCTACTTTGTGAGCATGGAGGTCCTTTGAAGGACCATGAATAAAATAAAATGAATCTGAGACAAATATGATGCAATGAAGCTAGGACAAAATATTGATAAAATGAAGCCAAAATGAAAATAATGGAATTTTAAAGTTACAAGACTATAGTTGAAGTCCCCTTAGTGTCTTTTCAATTGAGGAGTCAAAAGATTTTGAAAAAAACAATGAGGACCTTTAGGTTTCATTTAAACCGTCACCACCTAACTATGGTTGTTATATAATTATGTAATAGACGCTTCTTGACTAGCATGGAGAATAAGTTTCCCACGTACATCGATTTCCACAAAAAGACTTGAATTCATAGTTTTGATTGATTGTTATCTTTGAGGTGTATTAAATGTGATTTCTCAATCAAATTTTATGGGGCTTATATTTTAAGATTATAACATTTAATCTTGGTGTTTTCACACTTCCCTTGCTTATTCAACAAACAAAAAATGTCCCGCTAGACAATGAAGGTTTAATTTACAAATTGCAAGTTGCCAAATTTTAGAATTAAAAAAACTAAAATATAAAAATTGAAATATTTTTAAACCAACCAATTGGATCTTTTAGGTAGGGTTAGATCTTTGAGATTTTTGTGTTGATGAATATTTAATCCAACACTAGCTATTAGTCAATACGCACCTTCAAAATCCACTATAACAAGTTTACAGTTGCTAAGACTTCCACGCCAAGTGAAGACTATAGAGTTATAACCTTCAAAAGAAGAGCTTAATTAGTAGTCATAATTTTTTTACATTTTTGGTAAGAGATTTGAAATTATAATGAATTTTTGAATGAAAAGTGAAACAATTCACTATCAAATGCAATTGATGTTCACACAACAAATTTTTTTTTCTCAAATGAACTTATAATATAGTACAAAATATTATGGTGCAAACTTTTTTATTATGTTGTTATAAAATTATAAAATAAGCACTCTATAGTTATACACTCCTAAAGTTCAAATTGCTATAGAATTCTAATGATGACATCAAAATTTTAATATTTGCTTTTTAGGTTGGAAGTAGTTTAGCTTATTTTTTGGAGTGCCCTTCAAGGATCTTACATTGCCAAATATAGAGTCTCATGATGTTATTGGTGGATCAAAATTGAAAATTTATCAACAAGTGTTCTAAAACCACTAAATATTTCAATACATAGATGAATTTTTCAAAATTGTTTTAACTTGCATGTTCTTTATGTTTTGACATGCAATCCTTTACTTCTAAGTGCTATTCATATATTATTCTTTTGTCAATTTCTAGTGGTTTGTGCTCCAATTTTGGAAAGAAAGTGGCCCTCATCATGTCTCATTATCAAAGTATTCTCCCATAGTTTAATGAATATTGTGTTCTAAGTATGCTAACAAACAAATTTTATTTACTAAACACATTAATTCAATTAGTGTGAGAGTTTGAATTAAATTAGTACACAACTCCGTCACACTAATTTGGATGAATGTTGGATGAACAAGGGCTAATTTCTTTGGACATTTGGATGGATTCATAAAAAATTAGATGAATGTAGATGAAAGTTAGATGAAAAATACACTTTCTAAAATGACATAAAAATAGTGTAGAGCAATTTATTAATATTGATTTTGTGTGTATTGTGAACTTAACTCCTACATTTTTTGTTTCATTTGTTTAAGAAAAAAACACAAAAACTCCTACATTTTCTTGATTTTAGTACACTTAACAAATTTGCATAATTCCCAAATTAGTACGAGTTAGTTATATCACTCCATGGCACTAATTGAATTACCTTCTGTACCAGTATTGTAATTTTTTCTGACTTGTAATTAATTTGTCTAGTGTATCTACACTACTTAATAAAGTATTCATTACTAATCTCAACAGGAAATATCAAGAGTCACTGGATATCAAATAGTAATTATTTTTCAAAGAGCTTTCTATTTAACCACGGTTCACATACTCTTGAGATATCGGAGGCAGCTGTGCTTCGATGCTCACACTAATTATCGCTTCTGCTTGTAATGCCCTGTATGAGGACTTCGTATCGGCCCATCGGCATTGCCATGTGTGTTTATCGTGTCGACTCGTTGTTTTGAGTGTTTTGTGCAGGTCTTGCTTGTCTAATTCGGACGAGGCTCGAGGTTTTATTAGGAATAAGCTTTTTCTGTTGCGGAGCGCGAGTAGGAACAGCTAGGGTAGGAATGTGAGCTGACGACATTATGAAGTGTAACGCTTGTTGGAAGGATTTGGAGGGCAAGGCAGTCGCGACAACATGCGGGCATATATTCTGTATCCTTGTGACTGATGATTTTCGCAAGTGGCAGTAATTTGTCCATTTTCTTTCCGTCGTTGTTGAAGACCTTGATCGGAGACACAGGTACCGAAGATGCTCAGAAAATCTTGAGCTCCGTCGACGCTGCCTGCCCTCTCTGCGAGCAGATGCTTTCGGAGAGGTGAGGTTTCCGATCTGCTGCAGTCATTTCTTGTGGCTTGTTGAGCTTTCAATATCTTGAACGCGCGCGATTGATGTCACTAATGAGATCAAGATTTTCCTCGTTATCAACACCCTGTGTTTAGTCACGGCGTAGCACTCCATTCCTTCTTTAATGTTCATTGTGACCGCAGCAAGACGAAGGCTGTGGACATGGCTCCAACCGATGAATGGATCAATGTAAATATCTCTTCTCTGTATTCTTGGCCCTCATGTAGTTGTAAAATCATTTGAATTCTCTGCAGCATGTAATTAGGCAAGAAAATGTTTCGTGATTAGCGGGTAGTCAGTGCTTTGTTGTTTAATCTGGGAGGATAAACGCCTGCGGGCGTTTGTGAATCACTGCAATTAAACCTGCTAAAGAAATGCCTACGACGGATTTTATATTGCGATTTGCCGAAGTTAAGAGCGAGAGGAAGTAAGTCTTAAGCTCCTTGCTAGAATACGAATTATCCCGGTTTGGGCCTCGTACATGTTTGTTATCACGCAAAGCTTCGGTGTTCGTGCTTTGACGGTTTATTCTAAGCATAGCTTATTTACGAGTTGTTTGCTTGTGGTCAGATGGTGATGGCTGGCGTGGCACCTCAAAGCAGTATCCTCATTCTTCCAATACTGCTAATCTGGATTTCGTGTGTACCACTGAGATAGGCATGTACTGTGGTTGTATGGGATTAGAATGAAGAGAGTTGAAATTCTTTGACAAACAGTAGTTATGAAAAGCGCGTTTAAGGGAGTCGTCTTCTGGATTGGACAGAAAGATGTGGAAGTTCAGCTTTCTGTCAACAAAGCTTTGCAGTTTCGCCAAAAGTGTGAGCAAATGCAGGATGATTACTCTCAAAAAATGAGCCAAGTAGAGGAAGCGTACAATTCCAAGCTTCAGCAAGTGCATGCGGGGTACCAGAAAGCCATGAAAAAAATCAAGGACATGGAGCATGAAAAGGAAACGATGCAGAAAGACAGAAAGGAAGTACAAGAGAAATACACGGAGAAGTCGAGGTTTCAGACTGGCCTTTCAGTTTGACCTTTCTGTGATCTGCGACAGTTCTTACGTTTCCAAGCTCTTCATTTATAAAAGGATATTTGATGTTCAAGTAGTGGCAGCAACTCTCGTTGTCAGCACAGCAGGACACAATTTCTGAGATCTTAATTCATGACAGTAGAGTCTGCAAATCTAGTGCTGCACTCTAGTTTGACAGTTAACAAACGAATTGAAGCAACAGTGACTGACTTGATTTCTCACTGACAAATGCTTTTGGAGCTCACTGTCCCGTTGCGCAATCAGCTTCCCCAATGCGCTTTTGCAGGAAGCGCAGTTTGATAGTAGACTGGAATCAATACCTAGACGTTAGTTCATGTATTTACTGTAGTGGTAGCGAGTTTGAGCGACGGGGAGTTCATACCACATGTGAACTATCTTTCTCTGTGGCGAACTGCTACTAGTTCGAAATAGACTCTGTACAGATGGTACGACCTAGCTCTTATTGATTTTTTCTTAATATATTCTGGTGTGCTCGTGTTCCATTGCAATTGTGACAGGCAGAAGAGAAAGTTGGAAGAGATGTATGATGCTCTAAGAAAGGAGCACGAGCTTTTGAAGCGTTCTTTTGCATCCTCCACGCCTAGCAGTCAAGCCGTGATACAGCGGCCTAACCCCTACGCCTTTGCTCCAGCGTTTACCGGATTTGAAGATATCAGACATCTACCTATACCTTCCGCCTCAGTGTCTGGTAATGTCCCTCTGCTGCCAGTATTACTGCACTCGTGAATCGAATGAGGAACATCAAGAATGATAGATTTGATGCATGATTGGGTACAAGACTTTGAAAATGGAAATGACAGAGTACATGCATGAACCTAATATCAAGGACTTGGGGTACAGGGATGCCTACAAATTCCCAAGCAGGCACTGCTGACTTTTGGCCTACTCGCCAAGAAGGTCCAATTTTACGCCCTCGAAGGCAATCTCTCGCTCCCCGACCCGTAGCTGGTGGATCGCCAACCATGTTCAACACCTCTAATCACCAGTCTCCGTTCCACACTTCTAGTGGTGCTCAGCCTTCAGATACTTTTCGCAACCTTCTTCGTTCCCCCGGTACCAGGCCAAGGGGTCGCCCAAGAGGTTTATGACTCGTTGAGATATCCGAAAATTCACCTGATGTGATCCACGTGGTAAAAGGACTTAACACGGGAGGAATTTGGGTGGCTACCTTCAATTTAGAATGCTGCATGATTCTAAGGAAACAATGCAGCGTACTGTACATATGCTGCTCCACATTCTTAACATCACGCCTTTGTAATACCACTTTAGCATTGTGTGAAATCACCAATCCTGGCGCAAATGATTAACAGAACCTCCACCATGATCAAGAATTTGCCAGTCGGATTAGCAAGGCAGCTGTCAAGTTTGCTCAGTCACGTGTCCAAAAGCACCAGTGGTCAAGACTTCAGGAGAACATCATATTCATTATTTTGGGAGATTGGGGACCTCCCAAAATAATACTGTCCATTTTTTGATCGGGGAATTGAATTTGCGTTCAAGGGTTTTCAAGTGAAGCATAATTAAATTTTTCCATTTGGTAGTTGTAATTTCCATTAAAATGACAGTTTCATTTGTTTAGCGCGTGTTTGACAAATTATTGGTTAGTTTGATAATATTTCTTTCCATATATATGTTATGAAATGTCTTCATTGAACACCAAGTCATGAGCTAGATGGTTGGTTGTAAGAGGCTATTTATCTCATTCAGGTGGTCCGAGTTCGATTCTCATTGAACTCGTATGAGCAGCTATATGATATACATGACTTGGTACTGCTAAGTGAACTTTTCTGGCAGGAATGTGAGAACAACCAACCGGCCCCCTATCAAAAATTGTGACAAGTGCTTGACATGTTAACAAAATAAAAAGTGGTCCTACCCACTACAAATTTTTGCAATTCATTTTTCAAGTCAAAGACATACAAAGTGAATGTTCTTTTAAAAGTCAATGACATACAAAGTGAATTAATAATCAAATGATGCCATCATATAGATTGTCACATGTATAATATGATAAAAAAAAATATATTAAATACTATAAGTATTAGGTGCACTTTGCTATAAAAGTGACAACACACAAAGTATAAGAGTAATTCTAATACAGAACTATGAAATCCAATCCACACCAGGCACGCTCTAAAATACACGCTAATAAATCATATAAAATTAACTATGGTTATACAATACCATTGCTCTGGAATACTAACTACTAAACTTAACTTCAAATACAATAAAATAAGTCCACTACAATTAGTACATGTTCAATCCAAATTATACGAAGATAAACTCTCGTTGATGACATGAACCTGAGTTGTAGGGATTCTAAGGACACACTCTATTGTGTCTTTCTTGACCTTTGACCTCCATGCCGTGATGAGGGAATTTGTGTCTTCCTAAGTAGGTTCTTGGGTCTCGTCTACTTTCCAACGCAATCCCTTTACAGAGTCCCAACCAATGTAAAAGTCTTGAACATTTTGGCCCCTTGCTGTGGGCCGAAAGTACTGAATCAGGATACAATTTGGATGCTCCGGATTTGTGAAAGGATTAGATAAAGCTCTAGCAATCCATACGGGTTTTGTATCACCTTCAGCCGGCCGAAGGGCGACAAAAAAGTCTTTCTGAACATCACGACCCACTTGGAAAGATGGCAATGGCCAATCACGGCGTTGCCCCACAAAAACATCATCCTCAGCAAACTCTTCACGAACATCGCCATTGTCATCAAGTTCGTCCTCTATAGTGGCTTCCACTCGAGTGTGAGGCCAGAAACCATCCTTCAACGTCTCGAATGGTTCTATAGGTTGCACCAAGCATGCTTTTACTGCACACCAATAGAACAACAAATGCTCGAAGCATCTCCTATACTCCCCACTATCGTCTTCGTTGCATAAAGCCTCCCAATATTTGATGAACCCCGATATCCCTTTAGAGATGTCTTCCACACACCGCATGGGAACGTGGTGAACTGGAAGGGGTTCACCACGAGGCCATAGACTCCGTCCTTCAGGGTCTTCTCGCCATAATTTGATTCCCCCCTCTTCTGGAAGCCAATCACTATCCGTGCAATACCTCTTATACTTCATAATTGGAACACCTGCCGAATTGAGGTAGAACTTGAAATGTTGTGCCTTTGTATGGCCAACAAGTATTTCATCTCCTTCCAAAATGAAGCCTTCTATGAAGGCTTTGAAATCTGGTACCTCTTCAATCAAGTGTGGAATTGTAGGTACAAAATCTACATCCATGAAGGACTTCATGAGAGCTAGGATGGTGGGGAACGTTTCCTTCTTTAATTGCATGCTCCATCTTGCAAACAAAGCATCAATGTCGTCATGTGTGTGACCAACTAACATGAAACTCACGTAAACCTCTCGGAAGATTTTCTTTGCTACAAGGAGGGACCAAAACGCAAAGACATATCGATTCTTGTTGTCTCCAGTAGCATTATCCATTTGAACGTTTAGAACCGGAAGAAGGGGAGTGGCTGCAATGGGGACTTCAGGCGGTGGCTGAAGTGACGATACGCACATTTCAGACCCTTTCAACATTGCTTCAAATAAAGGAGCCGAGCCCGATCCAACGAACAACTCACGGGAGGAATACTTTGGAGGAACTTCAAGGTCTCTCAACAACTTCGCTAACGACCCCACAGTGTAGTTCGAGTCGTGCAAGAAGACATCAAGACCGTAATGAGCATAACGGACGTCACCATGCCCATGAGCAATCATTCCGGTCACTGATACCGGCAACTTCGTGAGGCCATCAAGTTGTTTGCTTTTGTGTGAGAACACTAGAGATGCTGTTTTGGCATGATCCATTTTATCATGCATGATTGTGAGGCATTCATGAGGGTAGGCGCTTGACCTGTACCGATTGGCATAGTATAAATCTCAATGAGCTCGAGCACAGGCATTGTGTTTCTCTAGGAGGTGGTCCCACTTCCGTCGTAATCCAATAGGGGCTATTCTTCTTTGTTCATGGTATCTATCACAATCTAAACAACGAGCAAAATTATCCCCAGGTTTCTTCACAGAGTATTCAGGAAAATTCAACTTCCTGATTTTACAAATATTCAATGTAGAAACTTCCTTCAACCTGAACACAACATTTGCAGCGTTGACTTCGGGTAGTGTATTTTTCCAAGTGAAGGTGACTGGGAGAATCTTAGAGACGACCTTCTCCCCAAACACAAGAATGTGCGTGCGATGCAGCATATGATCGGCTGACTTCTCTAGCACACACTTCAATGTTGCAAGGGCTTGCAACAAATGCTTTCGAGCCTTCTGGGTTCCCAAATTTCCATGTAGTTGAGCTTGATCACCTCTTGCAGCATATCCTTGGAAACGGTGGAAGGTAGATTTGGAGACACCCGCAATATGCCGCCATGCCGCCATACAAACATCAGTCCCCTCGAGAGTGACCACCCTTTTCCCCTGAGCATCACGGTGAACTTGTCGATGAACGTCCAACTTCATGTGGTAGCGGAATTCAAAGGATGTCTTGTGGTACATACGTTCTCGGAAAGCCCGAATCTTTTCTCTTGGAAAAGGTTGGACGCAGTTTCCGGGACAACACACCTTGCTCGATATTAAATTGATAGACTCCTAACTGAGTAGATTGGTTGCTTTAACCGAAGCTTGAGGAGGAGGAGCATTCCTCACGGTGCTTGTGTATGGTCTGGCATCTGAGGAGGACCCTTGAGACAATCTTCCTTGCAGACGATTGTATTGGTCTCGGACCTCGTGATCATTGAGGCTGGCCCCATGATTTAGAAACACCCGGTCAATGGGCCAAGCACGAAGTGAGTACTTCCACTCTTCAGGAACTTCAGTAGGCCGCAGTGATTTGGATATCTAAACGGCAACAAGGGAGTCTCTAAGGGGACCAGTGCTACCCACAACATGTTCGGAATTCACGCTATGGCAGATTCCTTCAGCAACCACATCTCCGTCAACATTGTGGAGGAGGACAATTTTCGTGCTCCATAGTCTCCGAGGGACGCCTTCACAATCTGGAATGAC
Source organism: Rhytidiadelphus loreus (assembly GCA_947034895.1). NCBI lineage: Eukaryota > Viridiplantae > Streptophyta > Bryopsida > Hypnales > Hylocomiaceae > Rhytidiadelphus > Rhytidiadelphus loreus. The sequence continues at coordinate 44,109,095 of OX344761.1, read as the reverse complement.
GAAGTCTTGTATTGTATCATTTTCAATCTCTCCTTCATCAAAAGAGTATTCCTGAAGAGGTTGGCGGTGAGTAGCCATTGGTTCTGTGGGTGCAAAAAAACATGTTATCAGACATGGACATTTTTAACTCGAGGCGAGTTAAATAATCTAGTATCTAGAGCTCATGTCACTATCTTCAAGAATACCTTCACTAAACATCCTTCCTAGTTAACTCGACTCGAGTTAAAATATATCAATGCAAAGTTCTTCTGCATGTATATGTAATTAGATGCCTAAAAATCCTGGGATCCAAAATCATATACTTATACATTCTCCGGTATTGCAATGTTCTCAGTTCAAGGGACAGTCAACTCGATTCGAGTTAAACGAGTGACCACATTCTTAACTTGACTCGAGTGAAAATATCGTTGCGAAGATTTTCTTCAGGTATATGTAATCAGCTGCCTAAAGATTCTGGGATCCAGGATATTAATAATATTAATTTCCTCCAGTATTTAAATGTTTTTTCAGGTGAAGGGACACTTCACTCAATTCGAGTTAAACGACTGACCACAATGTTAACTCGACTCGAGTAAAACTTTCATTGCGATTTTTTTCCAGGTATATATAATCAGATGCCTAAATATTCTAGGATCCAAGATTTTATTAATATAAATATCCTCCGGTTATTAAACTTTTCTCAGGTCAAGGGATGTTAACTCGATTCGAGTTAAAAGAGTGACCACAGGTACATTAGATAGTTCATGATCAAGGTGATTTCAGTAAACAATTCTCTAAGTATGATTTAACTCGGGTCGAGTTAAACCGCATCGTCCAACCCATTTCGCACTCTTTAACTCGATTCGAGTAGAATTCCATTCCCGTATTTTACGGAGAGCTCATATATTATGGTTTTATATGATAATCCTAAAAATGCGGCGGGTATTGTGGAATTCCTCTCCCACAGACCACCACATGAGCGATGGAATGTCATACACACAATTGAAGGAATCACGACTATGCGTCCCGCACTTGATATGAATATATTGAAATATACCTAAACCTACAGAACATTACAGGTACTGTCCAGAAACTTTCAATAGGTCTACACAATCCGTGTATTCTCCAAATTACAACAACATGATAACCGAAAATTAATCGGAAAACAAAAGTTCAGAACTTGCGCAATATAGATACGGGGATCGAACTATGACGGAGGTCGCATGAGAGATAAAACAACAAATCATGCGACAGAAAACGGAATCATGAATGCTGGAGGAAACTGAAGAGAGATTGTGGGACATGTATTGCGTACCTGAACCCGGAATCTTGTCAAATAATTTGTCTGCTGCAACCCGGCGTACAAAAATTTGAGAAACCTCACTGCCATAGAGACGTAATAAAATGACGATCGCCACAACAGATGTCAAGCATACAACAAAAAGTGATTTAGAATTCTCAGCGCAGACGCCGAGAAAGACAATGCGAAGCTTTGCGTGAGGGAGGACTCTCAGTGACGATGGTGAAAATGACAATGCAATGTTGCGCACACGGGAGGATTCTGATTTCTGAGTGTCGACGGCGGAAATGACAATGGACAGTTCAGCATGAGGAAATGGGGGAGGATCAACTTCGCCGTTGAATGCGTCAGGCAAAGTTCAATGAAGGTTATCCCGGAAACAAGGCGCGGGATTTTCAAACGTTCCTCATGAACCCCGAATAGAAATAGGGGAACACTATTTTCAGCCGTTGACAGATGCATTCACTAAAAGCTGGCGGCCTTAGAATCTTCCAAAATGAGTTATTTTAGAATAATTAGGTTGATGCAAACAAAGAAACTTTTCTACCCAAAGAAGGTCCTATTTCCAGAAACTAATGTCGATATTAATTAATTGTTTTCTCGGGTACAAAAAAATAATCGAAAGAATCCTATGAACTTTGCGGCCTTCTAGATAAAGTTCCATTTACAATTGACGGGTTAGGGTTTAGGGTTTAGGGTTTAGGGTTTAGAATTTAGGAGTTCTACATTTTAGGGATTAGGAATACAAACTTTTTTTAAACATTCGGGGTTCAGTGGAACTAATTTTTTTGAGTAGCCCTCCTCATCTTGTTCGATGGACATACTTGTTCAAAAATTTGAATACATATTTCAACCCTACATGTTCATGGTTTAGGGTTTTTTTCTAAAGAACTTTCAAGTTCAATAAACCCTTACATGATTGCTTTTTTTTGAAGTTTATATTTTTGGAATGATGTTTTGGAAGTATACTTTGACTAGTAATCCCATTCTGAAGGGTTGCAATAGAATCCTTGCCCTACATCTTAAATAGAAAAATTCATTTCACAAAAATGTATAGTACATCTTTAGAAGCCATAAATTGATAGGGCATAAATTGATTGGGCTTTCCAACCTTGCATGATTTAGGTGACAAACTTCAATTTAATTTTAGACTTCACATGCAAAACGAGAATTGAATTCAAAAATTTCTATGGTTTTAATGTTCACCCTAAATACTATAATCTTGAGTAAATACTATAATCTTTGAATCCTCAAATTATGATATTGTTGTGTTTTCTTCTCCTATGTAATCTATAGCATTTCTATTTCAAATTTTGAAGGCTATAAATAAATCTTCTTAAAAATGATTCAATCTATAAAAATGTTGAAAGACGACAAAAAATAATATCAAGAGACTGAGATTCAGTTGTCGTTACTTATTTTTAGTAACATGTGTTGTGACTATGAAAAAAAAGTATGAGCTTATGTTATCCTCGTTGAAGCTAATTGATTTTCTTTCAATATCTAATCGTATGGATGTTTAAAGAGCTTGCTTATTAATATGCACACCAATTTTGAGTGCAAAATTGCATATTAAGAGTTGTGATATTATAACAAGAAAAATGTATGTTTTCTATTTTCAGTATGTTAGCACATTAAAACAATGGAAAGATTGTCCAAGGGGTGTGGAAATGCGTGAACTAGGAATGAAACACCAATAATAAAAGGAAAATAACTAGATTTTATTGTATGGTTTAGGAGATGAACAATATAAATCTGAATTAAAAAAATATAGAACTTCATCAAAATTATAAGAAATTTAAACCCATTGAACTCCAAACTCTTTGGGGCAAATGGTTTAAGGGTTTAGGAATTGGGCCTCCATTATCAGGGGTCCATCCGGTTAGGGATTGCTTTCGCACTCCCTAACCCAAAAAAAATGTATAATTGTGTGTGCTGGACCCATTCAACTCCAAACTCTTTTGGAGAAATGGTGCTAGGAACACTAATTCAGCCTCGATTATCAAGGGTCCATCCGCTTAGGGAGTGCGAAAACACTCCCTAACCCCCCATACAAACACTGAAAATACACCATACAAACACTGAAAATATACAATACATTGTAACACACCACATTTATCAATAAAATTGAATGGCTTTAGAAGCCTTTTATTTTTATTTTTTACACTAGAAGATAAGCTATTTATACTAGACAGTGGGGTGGTACTAGTAGGGGAGACAAACCTTATGGGATATAGAAAACTTAGGATTTTTAACCCGTCACTAAATTTTACATGGCAAGCGAGCAAAACAGTGGTAGCTGAACATTGGAAATTTTTTTAGGCAGGCACCCACGGGCAGAGGAACCGTTGGCTGCCGTTGTCAGACCATGGCACGTAAACCCATACTATAATTGGGCATGTTGCAGTTATATTGTGCAATACGAGGCAATCCAATAAATAGCCGCAATAAAAAGGGTGAGAAATAGCCATTTCTCATGTATGACCCTATCGTGGCACACTTAATTCTCCATTTGTAGAAGATATTCCATTAAAAGGGCATACGGAATACCGCCATTTTAACGAAATTGACCATTTGTATAAATTTTCAATGGTGAAAATCATGAAAATACTTTACTCTTTCAATTGGGACCATTTTCAAAGCAAATGGAAGAGTGGAAGTTTGAAGATTTCAAATCAAGTGAAGTTGCTCAAAGTTGAAAAATGAAGTAAAATAAGCCAGCTTTTTCCACTAACGGACATAAATGGCTTTGGAGACCTCTCAACAATCAAATATGTACCTTTTCAGTGAAAAATGAAAGTTTCGAGAAGGTTAACTCTAAAAACTGCCCCAACAAAATTTAAAAACGAGCAAACAAATTTAACTGCCCACTTCAAAATGAGCTTGAAATTTCAGATCGACCAGGTATGGTCGATGAGACAGTTAGGGGTTAAGAATACCTACTCAAGTGTATTAATAATGGAAGAGATTAAATCTTAGATTAATAAAAATCTGAATAGTGCTATTCAATTAGACCAAATAATTATTGAATGAAAAGTGTGCAATAAATCACTACAGACTCTTAGAGTGTTACATTTGAACCCATCACAAAACTAGTTGTTTGGGGTTATTCATTTTATGAAGATTCAAATTATAGCATTTTTAATGGTCAATTTATTATGCTTATTATATTTGCACATATTATGTGTAACATTTGTACCATGTTTTAATTGCTTGCTTAAATAGAAGTGAAACATTTAAAAAAAAAAATTGAGCGTACAATATGAATTTATATCATAAAAATAAATGAACTCATTTCTAAAACTATTAATACGTAGGTGTCTAAAGACTTCAGGCGATATCGAAAGCGATTATAAACTATGTTTGTGTAACATTTCTTTAGCTTCCATAAAGAGTATATATGTGTTATTCTCATTAAAAGACATCCACACAATTGAATTGAAATTCAATTATAATGCATAGATATTTTTGGGTTTAGGTGTGCTTCAGGTGTGCTTCAGGCGTGCTTCAGGCCTACCTCAAGAAAACCTCAAGCACAGTTTTACTATTGTCACTACAATGAACTTAGAAAACAATGGGAAAGAAGTTTGTTGAAATTCTTTACTCAATTTTTTTTTTTAAAGTGTACTCTAGGTGTGCTTGAGTTAGACTTGAAGCACACCTCATGCTCATGTCTCAGCGCACCTCAAACACACTTGGGGGTTTACTTTAAAAGAATTTGCTTAAGTTCTTTATTCAGAAGAGGGTTTTGCATTAGGACAATAGTGTTGTAATTGCATGTTACTTAATTTTGAATAAGTACAAATTTTATTATTACAATGTTGTGTTGGGGTACATAGTAATTTACGCATTATGTCTAATTGAATAGTGTTGTTCATATTTTAATCTTAGATTTTATCTCTTCCATTATTTATACACATCAGTAGTATAATTTTATTATAAAATGGAACTATAAAGAATGCGGACATTTGGCATTGTTAATTTAATACAATTAAATTAAGTAAAAATCAATAAAAGAAAAGCCAGTCTTGAGAAGTGAAGAAAAGAACTGACATTGAAGAAAATTTATGAGCATTGGAGAAAATCTTCTAAATTGTAGTAGAAATAGAAAGTCTAGTAATGTGTGGATGATTGTGTGTAGTAAAGTTTATAATTTATTTAACTATCTTCAGACCTTATTGTAATTTTTGTCATACCTTTTCAATATTGATGACTATCAATGAAATATTATGAATCTTACAATGTGATATAATTATCAAGTATGCAAAATTCATTTAGACTTCACATTAGGGGTTTAGAGTTAAGGTATTGACAATTTGAGGATGAAATGTACTAAGGTAGGAGGTTCTAAAATGTATACTATTTGTACATGTTGGTTTTTCATAGCCCTAAGTAATGTATCCAAAGTGTACATTCTAGGAGGTGAGCCATTTTGGGGCCCTATTCCATTTCAATTGCAAAATTTAATAACTAATTACACAAAGCTCCAAAAAATATTAAAACCATTTTGGGTTAGGTGACAATTCCACTTGTTTTTTAGAAAAACATTTATTGACTTTTTTTTAAAGATGTTTCACCTACCCAAAATTCAACTTTAGCCCCTTACAAAATCCATGTATAGACCTCCTACCATTTGTGTCAAAAGACAAATTAAAAAAATTAAAAATTAAAAATCAGCATGCCCCAAGCCCAAATGAGCATGCCAGCATGCTCATTAAACTTATGTCCTGCCATACTCATCATGCGAGCATGCTCATTAAACTTATGTCCTGCCATACTCATCATGCGAGCATGCTCATTAAACTTATGTCCGGCCATAATTTCATGAAACTTATGTCCAGCCAGAATTGAAGGCTAAATGCGGTGGAGACAACAATTGCTAATCTGGACGCTTCATTGCTGTCGAGGGCCCAGATTGCACGGCCCTCCCCGAAACTCGAGTGTGCATGGAGATTTGGGTTCCCGCGCCTTCCCTCTCTCCACCGCGTTTTCCCTCTCCGCTGCGCCTTCCCTGCCCGCCGCGCTTGCTGTTCCACCGCTTGCTGCGATGCTCTTCTCCGCCCCCGCCTGCTGTTCCTCATTGTGGCGACTGCAATGTTAGGGTGCCTTTGAGTGCTTGAGAAGTGTGGTTAGGGTTTAGGGTGGTAACGTAGTTGTTGAAAATTTCTTGGGTAGCGCAACGTTTGTTGCTTCGTTGAATTTTGGGGGAGGTTGTGTGTGAAGCTTGTTTTTGGTTACCACACCTTCCCTTGCCTGCCCGCGCCTTCCCTCTCTCCATCCGCAGTTGAAGTTTGTTGGTACGGCGGATTTGAAACTTTTGCTGATTTTTTTGTTAGTTTGTTAGTGCATTGCAATGCAAAGCTCTTGAATTCTCAATTTTGAAGCTTTTAGTTCGTGTAGGGTTTAGGTTTGAGGTTTTGGTCAGTTAGTTTTGGAGCATTGCAATTTCATCGATGAGAGAGAGATTGTCCACGTTGAATTTATTGTCTGTTGTTGCGCTGAATTGGTTGCAAGTTTGTTTTCTGTGTGTGCAAGTCGTGGCTCAGTATTGCAGCATTGCAATTCTTCCAGTCAAAGCTCTTACATTAGTTGATGTGTGCAACTGTTGTGGCCTTGGATTCAATTGTTTTCTTGATGATTCAATTTTTTTTTTAAAACCTGATCTACTCTATTTCGAACTGCTGAGAGTCCAGGGTTTAGTCATTGGAAATTGGTGTGACAGTATTCAAAAATCAGTTGTTCATGGCAATTTAAGTCGATGATAATTTAACTCGATGGTAGTTTAACTTGATAATGCATTTTTTGAAGGTTTTCAGTCGCAGAACCGTCAGATTTTAACTCGATTCGAGTTAAAATTCTAAGGAAACTCACTCACAGACGTAATCGGATATGGCAATCAACCAGACCAGAAGACTAAGAAGAGACAAAAATACATTGTTTTAATTTGAGCCGAGTTAAAAAGCAGACAAAGACAACTCAGCTCGCAATATTTAACTTGAGCCGAGTTAAATGAATGAAAAGCCAGTTTCTGAAACCAATTTAACTCGAACCGAGTTAAAGAACAAAACCGCCTACAAAAATTTAACTCGAACCGAGTTAAATAACTAAGTCATTACTAAATAACCAGGCATGACAAGTAATACTCACATTCTCATATCCTCGAATTACATGACACTGTGAATCATAAGAAAAGTGAAATAGATGAGTTTTAACTCGAGTCGAGTTAAAACACTAAAGCACTCAGTAGACATAGAAGGAGTAGCAGAAGGAAAATGACTTCAATGAATTATGAAACAATGTTTAACTCGAGTCGAGTTAACAGTGTAAGTTGTTATATGGTTGTGCAGCAATGGAGGCACAAGTCGCTGGCCTGGAAGTGTACCTGAAACGTTTTATCATCCCAGAAGAAAGCTGGGATGAGTACGGAGACGCCGACATGCTTGGTGAATGTTGGGAGTGGCAGGAACCTCATGAAGTTGAGTACTGGACAATTGTCCTCGTTCCCATGAACCAGCACCTCTCTTTCCGAACCAAATACAAGAAGGTCGAAGGCAGCCTCCCCGTCACACTAACGGAGGCTGTGCGAGAAGTTTTGACTGGTTCAAATGGACTTCTCTTCATTTGCTGCAAGACAGTCGACCCCCAGCAAAAAGAGGAGTACATATTTTCATACGTCGTGAATAGCCGAAAAACAACATTCTCCGTGTCTATCTACTATAGGTCGCTGGAAAACACCGACTATCAAGCGCTTCAAAAGATCATTGAGAAGCAGCTTGAGGAAAAGAGATGGAAAACAAAAGACGAAGGCCCTCTGCAGTCAGTGACATTGGCATCCAAGGTGAACGCCCTCGTCATTGGATTTGATTAGCTGAAGGCTTCACTGGCTAGCCAAAGCGACAGACTGCAGCCAGTCTCTCTCACGCGTGATTACAGTAGTCAGCCAAGTCACGGATCCCTCGTACTAGTAACACCCCCGACTGGTCGAAGCCACACACGTCTCAAGCACACGGAACGTTTTGGTCGGGGAGAGCCATCGGGGTCTCCATCCACGGCGCCTAAACCACGAGGAGTCGCGAAACGAAAGGATACCCTGGTACCCGAAAACAGCCTGTTCTCCGAGATTACAGACATTCCGTAGGACATTGGCGGAAAGGTTAAGGACATTGACTACGAGGTGGCCTGTAAATCATATTCCGAATACTGGTCAGCATGCACAAAATCGTACGTTGGAGGGATTGGAGAGAAGTTTGAGATTTCCATAGACCAGTTGGAGAAGCCGCCCCAGAATCTCAATATTAGAGTGTTGGAAGAGTAGGGGGTGATGAGTTCGCTTAACTTTTTCATCAATATGCCTGACCCCGACAAGAAGATGACGCTCTGTGCTTATCCACAAGGGCAAAGATCCAAGCCTGCAAAGTTCGAGGATGTGAAGGATGGAAAGTTCTGGATGGTGAATGGCCAACACTGTGTGGCAGCCTCCCAACGAATGCAAGGGATGGAGCAGATTCCTGATGACAAGAAGGCAAAGTTCAAGAAATGGGATTGCTTTGTCGTTTGGAACAAGGATGACAGTGTCATTAGGAAAATCTCGGCATATTATAACAGGGTCAATCATTTCCAGAACTTCATGCCAACATGGTCAACCAACATTTTGGCATCGAGGTCTGTCTGGACAAGCATGGGAAATCCAGCACCGCCAAGGGAACCCACAGAGCTTGGAAAGATGGTAACCCCGACTAGAAAGTCGAAGGCTGACGGCAACAATTAGAGATTGTTTGCGGTAAGTTCATCACCTTCATCTCGAGTCGAGTTAAAATCCTTCATGTTCTTCCTAGTCCGCATCTCTCTAGTTTTAACTAGGATCGAGTTAAGATTCCCACTGACACCGTGAATCCATGAATTTGCAAGAGTTTAAGACCGCCATCAAGCTCAGGTTCTCTATGATTGACATCAAAAAGAACCAGGGCTATCTGAGCAAGAAGAACCAGAGAGAAATTGACATTCACAATGAGATCAAACTCATTACAGCTTCTCAGGATGTCTACGACCTCTGGGCCGAGGTAATCTCCAATCAGTCACAAGGGGGGCTCATCGACCCAGACACTTAGATGGCATTCAAGGACGTCAAGGGTTGGGATGCAGATAAGGATGGAGTCATATTTCGGGAGTTCTTCAAGTGGATCGGGAACATTACCGAGAATGACCTCGGAAGGCTTGCGTTGCATCTCCTATTCAGAACAAAGAACCGAGCGCACGGGCATCCAAAGGTTGTCATGAAGGCACCTAAGTCAATCCTCCCTGACTGTTACACTACGAAGGACTGGCTCGAACGAACCAAGAGGAAGGTGTGGGCGCTTAATTACCCACCCTTGGTAATTAATCGGACACAACCATGTTCTAGGGGTTAACTAAATTCTAACCTAACGGGTGACTAAGCGTCGGTCCATTGTGCCTTCCAAGCAATGGATCTTCTTTACTAAGTTCCTAGTTTCCGCAGGTGACAATGGAGTTGCCCCCAATTGGTGAGGGAATAGTTCGGGCTAACCGTCCCCTAACGGCAGCCTATGCGAACTACCACCGGATCTATCCTAATCTATGGGAATTTGAGGCTAATTGACCTTTCCTAAGACTAAGGAGGGATTACCTAAATCCCTTCCATGGTTTCCTAAGTTGATTGGGTTTTTTCCTAATCTATGTTATCTTTTTCCCTAATTTAATTTATCCTTTTTTCCTAATTTAATTTCCTAATTTAATTTATCCTTTTTTCCTAATTTAATTTCTTAATTTAGTTTATCTTTTTTCCTAATTTAATCTCCTAATTTAATTTATCTAATTTATCTCCTAATTTAATCTTCTAATTTAATTTATCTTTTATCTAATTTATCTCCTAATTTAATTTATCTAATTTACCTCCTAATTTAATCTTCTAATTTTTTATTTTTTTTTCTAATTTAATCTTCTAATTTAATTTATCTTTTATCTAATTTATCTCCTAATTTAATTTATCTAATTTATCTCCTAATTTAATCTTCTAATTTAATTATTTTGTCTTGATCTAGTGTTTTACTTCTTGGTTGAGTTCTGACCTTAACAGTTATTGGTTCCTAGTCCTATCCTATCTTAGTCTAATTTGGTTGCTTTTATGGTCAACTTCTACGTATGAAATGGGTTTGGATACTTCGAGTCCTATCGATAAACTTCTATATCTAAGCTCAAGGTTCCCCCCCCTTAATTCCTATTTGCTAATCGAAATTAATCGTTACCTAACAGGGTTCAGCGTAAATTAAAAGAAAGAAAGCCCCGGGGATTGGTTTACTGACTCACCTGATCGTCGTTGGCATGCGCGGCATTTTCCTCCATACCTCCGACCGCGTGCTCGTATTCCATAGTTGACACGTATTTTGAAGTAGTAAAATGCCCACGGCTTAGTCTTCGGCTAAGTGGCACACTCTAAAGACCCTTAATGGTCCCTTCCTTTCTCCTTGCCTCTTTTTCTTTTACTTCAACACTATTCCTACCAACCCCTTAAATGAGACCTTACACCATATGACGCTAATCTAATGGAAGAGTCACCTATTCCCTTACGTCGTCATTTTGGTGTCATCCTAATCTCTTTCCTAATGGTTGTAAGAAGCTTTTGAGATTTCCTACCTAATCCTATGACGCAACACTATTTATCGTCTCTCCCTTCTTCCTCTCCTATAACTACCCCCTTCCTAATTTTGTCATCATTGTGTGAGGTGGCTTGTTGGTGAGGAACCTTGAGAGGTTGTGCAGGTTTGGACGCGTAGGATGGCGACTTCTCTTCCCCCCTTCTTCCTTTAGCCTTGAGTTGGTCTTTCGTTAGTCTTTTACTAGACCCTCGGTTTTCAATCTTAGTGTGATGAAAACCCAAAAGAAAGGTGTGGTGGGGCCCCGTAGGGCATCGTCCCGTAGTGCTGAATTTAGTTGAGGTAAGGATTTCTCCTTCCCCCCCCCCTTGGACTCCCAACTCCCTAGCCCTCCCGAACTGGCCCTCCCCGAACTGGCCCTCCCCAAACTGGCTCCCCCCCGAACTGGCTCCCCGATACTGGCTCCTCGATTCCCGGCCCCCCCTTACGGCTGGCTGACTGCTCCCTTACGGGCCTTCCCTTACGGGCTGGCTGACTGCTCCCTTACGGGCCTCCCCTTATGGGCTGGCTGACTGCTCCTTTACGGGCCTCCCTTTGGGGCTGGCTGGCTGCTCCTTTTACGGCCTCCCCTTGGGGCTGGCTGACTGCTCCTCTCCTCACGAGCTGTCCCCTTACGGGCTGGTACCAAGTATTCTTACTACAATCCTTCTTCTCCGGGTTCCCGTATGGGAACCCACTACACAACTTAAAATTGGACAGGTCAGGGTCAAAGCTTCGCCGTCTAGGGGGAATAGACGAAAAGTTTTAACAACTAGCAAAACAACGGCCTAGTGGCGGGGTTTCTCCCTATACTTGTCTACCACCTAGGGCACTCTTGGGGGCTAAACTTTGGCTTTTTCCAAGAAGATCTTGGGAACTCAACTTTGGAACCAAAAAGTATAGGGGGTTCAAAGCTTCGCCGTCGAATTGGTTTTGACACCAACGCTAAGACTGGTGACGCCCCCCGGGTCCAAAGTTTCGCCGTCTAAGGCCTGTTTTGACACACACTCTAAGACTAGGGTAGGTACAGGTTCAAAGCTTCGCCGCCTCAAGGGCGGTGGGGTCCACTCGTAAACAACACGGCAAGGGTGACTATGGTTAGGACTTACACAAGAGGCAACCGAATCCACAAGGTAAACATAAACAAGGCAATACTCATGTACTAAAGGCCCCCCAAAGCGGCATCGCCAAGGTACGATGGGGGGTGACTTTAGGATTAGTACAAGAGACACAAAAGATACACGGAAAACACACGCAAGTGGATGGAAACTGCTTGACTCGCACACGTACAAGGTAAGGTGGAAGGACCTCAAGGACTTTCAAAGAGCTTGAAATAAAACGACAATGGGAGCCAAAAGTGCTCCGAAAACACCGTAGAGGTTTTTTTGGCTTGAAACGCCAAAAATTCCAAGATAACTTGGACCCACGGACCCAAAACAAGTATTGGGGGTGTTTGGGGAGAGAGAAGGGCCCCCTTTTATAGGTTTCCAAGGGCCCACTCCCCCCCTTGACGAGTAACCTCATCCATACGGATTTTCATCCAAATTTGAGATTTTCACCTAATTTTGGGTTTTACGCTGGTCCTAGCCTCTAACTTTTGGAGTTTAGCTCGGAATTGCAAATGGATTGCGCCAATGGCTTCAGAATGCCATTTTTAGCCTGAAGGACCCCTACCCCTTATTTCTATCACAAAAAACCCATCAGAAACTAGTGCCAACTAGAGCCAATTAAAAGGGTAAAAACCTAACTTTGGGGGTTTACCTCTTTTGGCTTGGGTAACTAGCTAGGGTTGTTGGGGAGGCTCTAGGGAGTAAGAAAAGGCTCCTTGATGTCTTCGTTCCGACTTCGTACGCTCCCGGGACGCCGGTCAACCCCACAAGGATCTTGCCGTAATTATTAATTGGGGGGATGTTGTCAGTTTCGGCTGCTTCCCACTATTGGAACACCATGAAATTTGTCGGGGCGCGTTATTAACATAAAAGATGCTAGTCTAATTTTTAGTGAGATTTTACCGTGGCCTGGGTATTTTCCATGAATTTCCCAACGTGGCCTTTGGCGGTTGACTGCTCGGAAAAAGATCCTTTGGAGATCAGAAAAAACCGAGACTTTCTGGGGAACCTCTCATGGAGTCCCCCAAGCCACGTGCCAAGTCGTAGGCTATTCTGGCACACAGTTGGTGGCGAGGTGAAAACTGACTTCGGTTGAATCACCGGCAGTCAGGGAATCTTTCACATGTGAGGGAATCTTGGCGAATGGGTTTTGCCGTGAACATCCCGACATGCTCCAGATCCGAGAACACTATCCGGCGGCTGTGGATTCCTCCATGCGGCCTGTCTGGGACAAGTAACACCTGCAAGCTAACAATTTGGATTCCTAATGTTTCGTCGGTGGAATGGGGAAACTAGAACCTATCTTTGGAGATTTATGTGGAGACCTCCCCCACTCTCCTAAGACTTAATTTAGCCTATCATGGTCACATGCACTAGGTTTTGGGCTATTTTGGGTAAGTTCCTAGTAGCCCTATTGTTTCCCACTAATTACGGGTTCTAACCTATATACAAGTGGGTTTTATGGGTAATCTATGGATAAAAGGCTATTTATGACCAAATGCTATACTGGTACGTGACATACCTATTTTGGTTCTACACTCTTTTGGGGGCTTTTTGTACTACTTTATGCCTTAATTTGTAATAAACTAAAAAAAAGAAAACAATGAGTCCCAAGTGACGAATTTGGGGCTCACAGAAGGCCGCTGTGAGGATTCAGCTTCACAACCTGGACTCGAAGCTCAGGTTGTTTGACAACGATGGAAACTCCAGGAAGAAAGCATGGAAGGACTTCAAGCGTGACTATAACGTGACGAAGGCCACAAAGAACACGCTGCTCACGGGGCTAGGGGAGACCTTCTTCATTCAAATGAAGATGCCTTCCAATAAGAAGAAGACCATCGATGAGCTGTCTCCTATGGCCAAGGAGTTCTTCAAAGTTTTCTTGCAAAGCAAGGGTCGGTTCCTGAAGCCGGAGGCGAGCACTTTTTTTAGACCCTACGAAATGAATGACGACAAGCTCGGAAACTGGGATGCAAATGTTTGGGATGAGGAGGTGCAGTCGAGGATCAAGTTGGCGGTTATTGACTTCAGAAACGTCCCGGGTGTCATCAACAAGGGTCCAAACGACAACGAGTCTCTATATTTCGAGAAATTCATGGGTATTCTTGGAGATGACCCTGAGACAGACCTCACCGATCCAAAGGTGTATCTGTGGATTGCAGGGGAGAAGGAGGTGGAACTGGAACTCCGTGGATTTGTCAAGACTTCCATTTTCGGGAAGAACTACTCGGTGCACTACGCTGACTACATTCCGTCCAATTTCAAGAGGATTGGAGACGTCCTAGAAAGGAGTACTTGCGCAAGGGATCCTATTCAGCTGCTCTTCCTTGTCAAGAATGGGGCCACCATGAAGAATCGCAATATTCCGAGATCTTTTTTCGTATCCCCGAAATCGCACTACAACACCAGAAGGCAGACAGTGGAGGTCGAGTATAGGATCTACGACACGGAACTCTGAATGGAATTTTATTTTAGAGTGCTGGACCACTTCGTCAATGAAAGGGATGTCGTGCTATCATATTTTGCTGGAGGCAAATTCACTTATGCTGCGTGGGTGAGTGTCTAGCATAACCAAAATATGTTTATGTGAATCCCCTACCAACACTTTATCTCGAGTCGAGTGGAAATTATTTCTGGTACCTGATTATCACATAGGCTGGTCTCGTTCTTCCCAATGTCCGTCCTAAATGAACTTGGTTTAACTCGAGTCGAGTGGAATCTGTTATCACTAATTCCTGAAATCTTTTGTTCAGATCGGTTGCTCTAGTTTTCACTAGTTCCTGTCAGACTTGAATTAACTTTAACTCGAGTCGAGTGAAACTGTATTGCTTTGATCTGGTTATCTAATAGATTGCTCTTGCCCCCCCAATTTTTGTCAGAACTTAAAGGACTTTAACTCGAGTCGAGTGAAATCTTTTGTTCTCATGTCTTGATCTTGTCTGTCTTCTGCAGATGCTGTCGCTAGATCATTTTGTGGTCGCAGATAGCAAAAAGAAAAGCGAGTTTCTGGCCTTGTCCGTTGAGTCCGAGAACATGGACAAGGATGATTTCCTTGACTTTGTTTACTTCCTAGATGAGGACGACTTTGAAGGCAACAGGGCGCAGCCGTCGCCGTCCTCGAGAAAGGGGAAGGAGCCTGCTCGACAATACCGCAAACAGATCCCTGATCTGTCACAGGGAGATGAGGTGATCGAATTGGCAGACGACGCCAAAGAAGGCCCGGCACAATGGACGGATCCGGTTGAGACTACCTTAGGATTGAGCACTAGAATGCCAAATATTTCGGTTCCCAATCTTGAACTGAGTGAGATGAAGGGATCCTCGGGTTCTTCAACTCGAGAGCATCGAACGCCAGTCTCACGGCCTCGGGTCTCGCAGAAGAGGAAGGCCCAACCCCTCCGTCTGAAGCACCGATCAGTCAACAATGGATCTTGGATGTGATCCAGAAGAACAATGAAGTAGAGGAAAGAAAACGGAGGGAAGAACGTGAGGAGATAAGGGAGGAGAACAAGCGGGCCCGTCAGGAGAACAAGGACATGATCACCCAATTGATTGGGTCGTTGCCGGATGTCATGATGAAGATAATAGCCGCACGTCCAATGATGATGTTCGATCCGACTGCAGTGCCATCGCAGCTCATGATAGCAAATCAGGCGCAGAGATCGACTGATAGTGCAAGGTTGGCACAGACGCCGTCACTTAATGTCACGGAGGTGCCGTCCGCATCTGAGAATTTGATGGTGCAAGCGTCTCTGGGATCTGCACCTAATCAACTCGAGTCAAGCTCTGCGCCAGAGCAGGTGGAAGCTGGACCTGACCAGATCGAAGCTGGACCAGACCACGACGATGCAGCACCGGACCAGGACGAAGCTGGACCTGTGGATGAGCCCGAGGAGTCACAGGACCCTGTGACCAGTATATCTCCAGGTTGTTCCCTGTGACTCCCTGAGCCTACGTTTCAACTCGATCCGAGTTGAATTGCTTCCGAGTTTTCATAGACAGTGTAGAACAGTGATTAGCAAAATAGACTGAGCTTTCATAGTCCATTGCAAGTATTGTACCATTTTCTCTTTCATAGAGACATTGTAATATATATTTTTCTCACAAATCATTGTTTGGCTTGAATTCCGCAGTGGGGACCTCCATGTGTGTCACAAATGTTGCTCTCCATGTTGCCTCCGATGCTACAAACACTATGCCAGAGGCGTCCCCTCAACACGTGATTCAGGAGTCTGTGGATCTCAACGATGATCCGCCACAAGAGACGTATCCTGCGGAAGAGAGAATCAAGGATGATGGTCTTACAGGTCATGATGTTGAGGTGCTCGAAGTCATTCACGAAGTCCAGGAGGGTATGGAAGTCATCCCCGAAGTTCCTGAGATGCAAGAAATCATTGCCCATGAACCTGAGGTGCTCGAAGTTATTCTGGGTGTTGCTGAGGTGGTGACAGATGATGTTCCTTGCGATGAACAGCAAGATATAGAAATGTCACCTCCCAAAGTCTCGGTGGAAGATGCGGTACGTACTTTGTCTTGTATGTAGTAGTGTGTGTTGTCGTGGTCGCTGTGTCTGACATTGGTTGAATACATTGGTTGTTTTTCGCCTTCCCTATCGACTTTGCCTTGGTTTAATTTTCGATTTGTCTCTGTTCCTTATGAGCAGGGTGCCAGTGAGGGGATCATAGGTGATTTAATGGCGGATGTTCAAATTCGTAGTCCATTCACATCCAGATTCAATAAGAAATGGCTCAATGTCGTTCTAGATCTGAATGGACTTTTGTGCTTTTGTGATGATATGAGATATCACATAAAAGAAAGGAGAGTATGCTCTCTTCACGAGGTAGTCTCGAGAGCGGAGAGTTTCATCATGGAAATGGAAAGGGTTACTTTCCGACCCCATGTCAGAAGGTTCGTGCGGGAGTTGACCTCCTTCGCAAACGTCGTTATTTGGAGCTCCATGGATCAATCCTACGCCAAGCTCGCTATTAATTGTCTCTTCCACGGCTTGACGCCCCCCTTCGGTGTCCTCGGCCAAGAACAATGTATCGTCATGAAATCTAGAGACGGAAATGGCATGCTAAAGAACTACAGGTTGAGGGGATCACGCAAGGACCTCTTTCTCAAGCCACTGGAAAGGTTGTACAAACTAAAGGGGTCCATCTTCACGAAGGAAAACACTATAATAGTGGATGACTGCCCCGAGAAACACTTCATGAATGATCCTACGAACGTAGTGCTTCTAGACTCGTGGTGTTTTGACGGACAGGGGCCGAGAGATGGGGTTCTCATATTTGAACTCCTGCCGTGGATTAAGAAATTGCATGTAGAGAGGCTGTGGGAAATGTTTTCTTTCCGTAGAGACAATGCTATAGGGGGCATCCATCTCATGCATGACGCCGACCAATCCAAGTACAGGGAACTTCAGAGGGCACTTGCGGCCTCTAATAGACTTCAAAGAGAACGGAAAGTGGATGATTTCGGGCGTGTCATTCCTTTGCCGAAACCACGCGCAATGCAGGCAACGAAGTGCAAGGAACTCACCCATGCAGACATCTATTTCTGTCCTTGTCCGCCTCCAGAACGAACTAGTCTATAGGACCTCTAGAAATTTGTAGACGACGTACTTGTGTTTGAGAGGATACGCCGTAAAATGTAATTATTGTTTTATGAAATACAATTCGTCATTCATATTTGCAGTGGATTATCTCTGTGTTGTGCCCAGGAGTTACGGAATGCTATGGCTCCTGTAATTCGGCATGTCATATATTCAGAGGCTACTGCACAATCAACAATGGATTTTTCAATGATGGACATAGATGATGGCGTTGTTGATAGCCCTTCTAACGGAGGGAAGCGCCCCAAATTAGTGCACTCTCCATCTCCTTTGAAATCCCGTTTGCAAACTCCACGGGATCGGTCCATGGTGAATCTAGAAACGCAGAGGAAGCTCTATGATGAAGAAGTGGGTGTGGTGGCCGTTGAGGAGGTGTGTTATCATTGATTGAGTGAAATGTGTGTGCAAAAATATCTTTCTTTATGTTTTGCTTTATAGTTGTTGTAGGTTATGAACGTCTTATTTTACTAGTTTTGGCTGGTGCAGGATTCAATGCCTACCATGTTGGGCAATACTTCAAAAGGCGTTAAGAGTATACAAATGGAGAAACGGACTGCAGTAGTTGAAGGCACACTACCTCGTTTGTCTTCTTTGGATATTGTAAAACGACAATGCAAAAGAGATGATGGATTGCCTCCTCTTTATTGTGGTAAGTGGGATGCTTGGGGGTGGAGGTCCTTGAAGAAACAACAACGAGAGAATGCGCGCCAATTATCTGCTAAAAGTACCGGATATAGTCGAGGGCCAGAAATATTAAAGGCAATGCAAATTTTGAAGAGTAGGTCACAGTCATAGTATATAGAGTTAATAGTATATAGAGTTAGCATGATGTTTAGAAAATATTAAAGGCAATGCAGATTTTGAAGAGTAGGTCGTAGTCATAGTATGTAGAGTTAGCATCATGTTCAAGCTACCATAATGTTGAGTATAACATGATCATATGCCATTATGATCTTACTTTTGGAAATACTATGTGTATTTGTTTGTTTATGTATTCTTATCTTGTCTTATCTTGTGTTTGTGTGTATAAAATTCTTCTTGCGTTTTTAGTTTATTAAGCTCGTAGAACTCCTATTTCATTGGAAAACTCCCATTTTAATGAATATGATGTTGCAGCAAGATATTAAGGGAAATTAGCCCATTGTGGTCAGAATTTGGAGTTTGCCCTATGCCATTGCTGAAATTTTTCAGACAAAATGTGAATTAGTAATGTATTTCTGAAGTGGTCACAATAGACTGCCCCATAACAAACAAAAAGTGTACCCAATATGCTTATCTTAACCACCTAAAGTGGTCACAATAATTTCTAATGTAGAATGCTATGAAAAGTAACTTCTGACAATGATTTAAAGCATCCCCACAGCAGGGCACCAAAGGCAACGAACACAAGGAGTGGACTTCCTACCATGGGACAAACTTGTAGTTAATACATTATCAATTAAAATTGAGCTTTAGATGAGAGGAAGAGTTCATTATATACACATGAGGTAGTAGGATGTAGAACAACCCATTTGGAATAATGTAAATTAAAATTAGTAGGAACTCAACCGCTCATAGTTAAGTCAAATGTAGGTTTTGTTTCTTAATATATTTTCAAACCTCATTTAGTCATTTAGGCATAGTAGAAAAAAAAAGTTCAAAACACTTTGAACTAAAAGAAGTTGGTTAATGAAGAGAACTTTCATTTCCAAAAATCCATTTGAGATTTAGAATCTCCAATCAAAAGTCATAGACAAATTTGAGAGAGGGGTTGGAAGGGAATTATTTTTTACAATTTCAAACTTCCTCTCTCAAATCTATCCATATATTTTAATCACATGTTCTAAATCTCAAACGGATTTTTGGAAATGAAAGTTATCTTCATTTACCAACTTTTCTTAGTTCAAAGTGTTTTGGAAAAAAAATTCTACCATGCCTAAATGAGGTTTGAAATTCTATTAAAAAACAAAACCTACTTTTGACTTAACTATGAGCGGTTGAGCTCCTACTAATTCTAATTTACATTATCCCACATGGGTTGTTCTACATCCTAATACTTCATATGTATATAAAGAGTTTCTCTACTCAATTCTAATCTCAAAGTAAGATGGAGATATTTTTCAACAAACATGAGTTGGTTGGTGGATTTAATTCTTTTATTTAACTGAAAGCAGCTTTTTGTGATTTAATGCCCTTGTTTGGCAAGTTTGCCGTAGGAATGCTCTTACATTGGAAAATTTGGGTGTTTCTAATGCAATCACTAATCACTCCATGAGCGTCAGGTTAAATATTGATTGTGGTTTGAAAAAACTGCCATGGGATCATAAGGTGTCCACAATGGGCGATCTGACCGTAATGGGCTGTTTTACTTTATTTACCAACATGGTTGTAGGAGACATCTGTTACTCACACATGGTTCTAATCAAATGTATATGACATCACCATGGTGTGTCCTAGACTAGATGAAAGGCAAATACTAGCAACTGGCATGAACATCATATTCATTAAAATGGGAGATTGGGAGCCTCCCAAAATAATATTGTCTATTTTGAGGCTTGACAATTCAAGTCGAGTTGAAGTGAATTGAAGTTGATGGAAACTCAATTCTTTAATTGTAAGTTGTAATTTTCATTAAAATGGAAGTTCAAAGTCTCTCAGTACAATTTATAGTAAACAAAGAGAAAAGTGATTTTTCATATAAGTGCCTATTGTTTTTAGTGTTGAATACCAAATCATGAGCTGAACAATTGGTTGGAAGAGGCTATTTATCTCATTCAAGCAGTTCGAGTTTGATTCTCACTGAACTCGTATGAGCGACTTGAAGAAATACATGACTTAGTACTACTAAGGTAGGAGGCTCGAATGTTCAAGGGTCATTTAGAACCACTCATGTAGACTCATCTGTAATGGACTTGAGGTGGTCTTCAAATGGACCTTCTACTATCATTGAATGCATCAATAAAAAAAAAATTATTTATTGTAAGAGCCAATCATTCACTTTGCTTTCCCATTTCTCTCTAAAAGCTATAAGTGAACAATTTATGGAAGACCTATGATCAGAAATAGGGACCTATGACTCATCTTGTTTGAAAATTCATAAGTAATTCAAAAATGCTTCAAAAAATATAAAACGACTTGAATTACAATCAGAATCTTTTTTTCTTTGTTTGAAAAATGAGCTAAAAATAATCCCATACAAGAAACGACATGAAAAAGGCAAACCAGCCCTTAAGTGCACGCTTTAAGAGCCTCCTACCTTTAGTGAGCTTTGTAGGCAAGAAAGTTGTAACAACCAACCGGCCCCTATCCAAAATTGTGACAAGTGCTTCACATGTTAACAAAATAAAAAGTGGTCTTATCTCACGTTAGGCACCCACTAAGATAGGAATTTACCATAGAACTAGAACCTGGTTGTGTTTGCCTATTTAACAAAGGTGGATAAATAAGCGCCCACAGTAAGTCGTGTAAGAAGAACTGCAATTTGTGAATAATTTTTTATAAACATTCGATAGAAGTTTGCAAAACCAAGGAAACATTGAACATCGCATACAAATTATACATGCCCCAAATTAATACAGCTTGAATCTTCTTGGAATCCATTGATATCCATTTTTTGAGACAATATAACCAAGAAACCCTACCTCAGATGTATGAAAAATACATTTTTCTAATTTTGCATATAAATCATTGTTTTGAAGTTTTTTAAGGACCAACTTAACATGTTCTTTGTGTTGTTTTTCATCTTTGGAATATATAAGAATGTCGTCCAAAATAAACCACGACAAAATCATCCAAAAATTCTCAAAATATATCTTTTATCAAATGTTGGAAGAAAGCTGGTCCATTGGTTAATCCAAAGGGCATGACGTTGTATTCAAAATGGCTATACCTTGTCCAAAATGTTGTCTTCTATTTGTCTCCTTTAATATGTAACAAGTTGTATGCAATTCTTAAATCAATTTTAGTATAAATTTTTGCTTGACTAAGTTGTCTAATTAAGAAGATTTGCAATCAATGACAATGGATATAAATTTTTAAATTTTTACCTTGTTGATGCCTCGATAATCTATACACATTCGTAAAGATCCATCTTTTTTTTTTTTCACAAATAGAACATGAGCACTAGTTGGAGACTTCAAGTATTAAATGAAATTCTTGGCTAAATTTTCTTCAATATATTGCTTCAACACTACAAGCTCGTCTTGTGATAAGTTGTAAATTGGCCCAAAAGGTGGTTGTGCGCCTTTCTCCAAATCAATGGCACAATCGTATGATTGATGTTGAGGCAGCATATCTACATTTTTCTTTTCAAAAATATTTTCAAAAGACTTATATTGCTCTAGAAGTTTGTTTGTTGTTGTCGTTGCACTAGTTGTTAGAGTTGCATAGATTGCAAATGTAGCATTAGTCTTTACAGTACACATGAATGCTCTTGCTCCAATAAATAATGTTTTTTGAATTTTTTTGGAAGAAATAGATTCAAGTTTTGCTAAAGACTCTGTTATTAGAGAGTTTTTTAGGAAGAAAAGTAATACTATGATCTGACCAATCAATTTGAGGATTATATTTTTCAAACTAAGAAAATCCTAAGAGAAGGAGAATGGATAACATTATAAGCTACATGGCTATTGTGATCTCCTAATATGGTTTCTGTTGAAGGTAGTGAGTAGGATGCATTAGAATGTTAGTGGAAGCTCCTAGTAAGGGCTGAGCTTAGTTAGGTGTTGTTTGTAGCCAAAAACAATGTACTATTAGAGAGGGGGGCAACCCTCTTAGTGGTGACAATAGAGAGGAGAAGCCCCTTATCCCATATGGTTAATCATGGCACTTAGTAGAAGAATTGTATAAGAAGGCAGCCCCTAGCATGGACTTGAGACCTTTTCTCACACTTATTTGTGTTCTCCCTTCATTGGAATACATTGGCTTGGTGTTTCTTCTCTCAATAGTTTCTAGAGGAATTGTCTTTTGGATAACGTTACCAAAAGATAGTGATTGTCCATCAATAATCTCCCCCCTTCCATCAGGGCGACTACGTGTAGGGGGTGACTGCGAGTCTCCAGATTACTTCCAAAATCATACCTGGGGTTCTAGGGCGACCACGCTTGGGGCGACTGCGGGTATGGGCATGTTTCACAAGATGGGTTTTTTTGGGACCCCTCTCCCATATTGTTTCTAATTCCCTTTGATCATATGTTACTTTCTCCTTTTTCTTTACAAATTCAATAACACAAAAAAATCCTAGGTTTTGCATTAGCTCTTCAACACTCCTTTTGCAAGAAGTTCCAAATGAAAGTTTTATGTACGTTCAAATAGTGGGGAGGTGTAATTAGATTTATTTGGGCATGTTTCACGAGATGGGTTTTTTTTTGGGACCCCTCTCTCATGTTGTTTATAATTCCCTTTAATCATATGTTACTTTCTCTTTTTTCTTTACAAATTCAACAAGACAAAAAAATCCTAGGTTTTGCATTAGCTCTTCAACACTCCTTTTGCAAGAAGTTCCAAATGAAAGTTTTATGTACGTTCAAATAGTGGGGAGGTGTAATTAGATTTATTTGGGCATGTTTCACGAGATGGTGTTTTTTGGGACCCCTCTCCCATATTGTTTCTAATTTCCTTTGATCATATGTTGCTTTCTCCTTTTTCTATACAATTTCAACAAGACCAAAAAGACATGATTTTGCTTTAGGTCTAAAACACTACATCTTATGTAGGATGTGCAAGTATTTTATGTAGGTTTAATGATTTGATTCTTGATAAATGTTTTATTATTGTTTACCAAGGTCTAGGATTTTTGGGTTTAGGGTTTGGGAACCCCTTTACATTGTGAGAATAATTCTTCCATTGCCTTGCCATGTCTTTGATATGAACTGACGCCTAACATTTATTACCAATTTAGTAAGTGAGATAAGGAAAAATCAATTAGAATCTGCTGCAGATGCTAATTAGTGTTGGATCAGTTCTTTGAAATGGTTGTTGGTGTAGGGCGACCACGGGGCATTGAGGAAGAGAGAAACACATTTGAATCAGGGCGACTACGCATAGGGGGCGACTGCGAATCAAGGAGGGAGATACCAATTTTTGGGAAAATGCAAACTCAATCTCCAGTAGGGCGACTGCGCGTAAGGGGCGATTGCAGGTCCTAGAGGAAGACACGAATTTGGCAGAAAATGCTCAATGAGGGCGACTGCGTGTAGGGGGGTGATTGCGCGTAGGAGGCAACTGCGGGTCAAGGAGACTTCTTTTGTGGGAGACCGCGCGTGCAAGTTTTGGAATGGTTTAGTTGGTACCCGCGGTCACCTACAATCCGTAGTCGCCCTTGATGCGTAGTCGCCCATTTCCGCGCTCCAAAAATCCGTAGTCGCCCCTTTTCTGACCTACAGTCGCCCCCTTCCGACCTGCAGTCACCCAAACGCACGCGCCCTGAGGCGACTTCGGGTACTTAAGCGTTAGTCCTACTTCCGATTCTCACCTTACTTTAGCCTTGCGCACTGTCTTTCATCTATCTTGAGGTAGCTGGATGCATGCCCGTGGGCTAGGGTCTCAATTGGGGGGGGAATTTTTGCCCTTTCAATCTACAAATTTTGAACTACAATTTTGAATTATTTTGATGTACAACATGGCTTTTCCACATGAAGGCAACACTACAAGGATAAAGTCTTTATGGGATCTGGACCTCGATGATCCAATTATTTTTAGGGTTCCGATAGCTATAAATGAAAACGAAGAAGGAGGGAGTCAAGAGCGACGGAAGGGCAAGAAGCAGAAGTCAGCACATGACAAGGACTCCAACTATCCTCCCCCGAGTTATACCCAATATGCATACGAAGTGTGTCTCCAGTGGTACGTAGGGAAAAGTGTACAATTCTTAGAGGCAAGCTATTTGAGGTGTCCTACAACTGGTAGTGTCAGGGTTGTTCGCTGCGACGTCCAGTAGAGCCCGCGCGATGTCACGAAAAGTCAAATTTACCTTTGACTTTACAGGAAATTACCCCCTTCCAGGTGGATACCAAATGGCATCCACTTGGCAAACTGGAGGGCGCGTATGGGTAGGAGAGTGCGGGTAGAGGCGACTGCGGGTGGGCGACTACGGGTGGGCGAGGGCGACTGCGGGTGGGTGACTACGGGTGGAGGAGGGCGACAGCGGATGGGCGATTGCGGTTCTCTGAGGGAGACCGCGGGTTCAGGAAGTGGTCTTGGGTGGGCGACCGCGGGTGCGCAAAAGGTACCTAGACCCGGTGGTGGACCCGAAGTCACCCAATTTGGACCCGTAGTCGCCCTCTCAAGACCCGCTGTCGCCTACGTTGGACCCGCAGTCGCCCTACCCAGACCCGCAGTCGCTGGATACAAGGTTGACAGGGCGTTCGAACGTCCAGAGTCCGCGGATGCTGACCCTAGGACGTCTTTTGACATACCTAGCGGTAGATGGCGTCCGACCGCTGAACGGGCGGACAGCCGATTCTTCCAACGGAACAGGAGCGGACGGCCCGTCGGATCAGAAGCGGACGGCCCGATGGAACAGAAGCGGACGGCCTGACGGAACAGGGGCGGACTAGCGACCGGATGTCCATCCGCCCGTCGGGGGCCCGTCCGCTTTGGACGGTGACCGTGCGATGTGACGGACGCCGATTTTCCACCGTTCGATCTTGCCGTCCGCTTGTGTGCCGTCCGATGCTCCCGTACGTGGATTCATGCCGTCCGACTGCATAAATAGCGGAGAGCACGGCTTATGTTGTCACAATCGTTTCCCTTGCGGAGTGGGTGATCTAGTGCCTAAGGCTCTGTGCGCCTCTTCCGTTTTGGTGTGCAAATGATTGTGATCGAACCCTAAATTGTTTTAAGTGTAAGTGCGAATCATTAATCATTTAAGCAAGCTTACCATGCCTCGCGATAACAAATCGAAGTCCAGTAAGAAGGGCAAATCCCAAGACATAAATTGGGATGATTGGAACAACCAAATGTGTGTAGCTGAACCGGGATGGGAAGAAGAACCCAAAAAAACTTGGGACTGCACAATGTGCAAGAAGTACATCAAAATGATGCACCTCTCCAAAATATGGTCCAGAGAACGCGCAGAGGTGCAAATTCGTCGTTGGGAAGGACAAATTTCCACATGCCAAAGCAAACACTTTGTTCATCGATACGAGGAAGTAACACGTTCAGCTCAAATACGGGACTCCAAACCGAATTTAATGAACTATTCCAACATGAGCATGGTTTGGGCGGAGGTTGTACTCCACAAAGATGTAGATTGGCGCACAATTTACGGAAAAGATGTTACCCACTTGAATCGTAGTGATGCGGTACTTTATACCAGTTGGACTGGGCCGAGCGATTGCATACCAGAGTGGTCTAATCGAGGCCAATTTGGATTTCTACCGGTTGTATTGCCGGATGCAGAAGATGAATGGTCAGGTGATGATGATGAGAAAGACACTCCAACACCCGCGAGGATGGAAGAGAGGCACGAGCGTACAGAAGATCGGGAGGACATTCAATACCAACAAGAAATGCGAGAGGCAATGCAAAGAAGCCTAGAGGACCGTGGTCGACAATATGGCCATCATGGGGTGTATAGACCCGATCGTGGTGCATATGGCTCGCAAGATACGCAAAGTATTTCACACTACGATAATGACCCTCAAGGGGGGTATCACAGCTCAAGGACAAGCCACGGAACCACGCATCATTTTGAAGGTAACTAGGGAGGCTCCCAATACAACTTTACGTCTACTGGAGGTGGTTCTCATGAACCTCAAGGAGGCCCTTCTTATGGCGGGTTCAACTCAAGGAGCATCTACTCACAATGATTCAATTCCTCCTCCAACTTTTGGAGGTCCATACCAAGGACATTATGGACAAGCAAGTGGGCAAAACAGATATGGAGACGACTACTATGGTGGAGGACCATTTCTCAATGTTTATAGGTCTAGTGGTACAGGCCCAAGCCAAAAAGATGACACCGAATCAGAATCTGAGTGAAGTAGATTGGACTATTGGACTATTGGACTATTGGACATTTGTAAGATTGTAGTTGTTGTCTCACAATACAATCAAGTGATTGTAAATTTGTAATCTCTTGCCACATAATATAGAAAGTGACAAGCACGATACAAAGATGTTGGCTCTTAACAAATAGTATTTTCCTATTTGTAAATTATGAATAAAATATATTGTAATTAAGCCCTAAAGCCCTATGGATGTTTTTAGAAAAATGGATTTGTTCGGACCACTTCTACTTTATATACCGTAGAAAAACATAAACATCAATTTCTGGGGGGGAATTTAAATAAAGTATGTTGTACATAACTTATTTGAGAGCATGGCGCCAAAATTTCAAAAATTTTGACTGCATGGATTGAAAGATATGGCATTCTAAGCACTGCATTTGAAATTGAGAACGCCTTTAATCTCAGACCAAATTTGAGTAAAGAATTTTTTACAAATTAAAATCTGCAATTTCGGTTTAATTTACAAGACCACAACCCAATTATGCTTTGGAATTTTAATTTCATTTAGGGTTCTAGAATAATGAACGGAAAATTGATTCAAGGAGTCTGGCACTTAAGCTTCTCCTAAACAAAATCAACTTCGCAAAACAACATATTGTATAATTGTATTATTTCAATACAAATGGTGTTGTTACTTTGTTGCCCCCCAATGAAAATTTGGGGGATTCTCTTGCATGTGCCATGTACATTTACATGATAGATCATACAATTTAGCACACCATCTTGCCAACCTAGGTGGCTAGGTACCCAACAATCCAACATCAATGATACATCAAGAAGAAGAACTCCAAGTCTACATTTCTCATCCACCCAAAAAAGATGTTTTGTATTTAAATAGTTTGTGTTCCGAAAAATACAAAATGTTCAAAACGGAAAGCCAATTTCACATATATTGGCATCCATTGATGGTGCATATATAGTCTATAGTTAGCAATGTAGTCAATAGTCTATAGTTAACGTACATCCTCATTGATACATTTATCAATTACTTCTATAATCTATAGTACTATGTAGCACACTCATATACTAATATGAGTGACGGAAGTGGTCATCTGGATAGGCCAATTGTAAGAATTAGTAAATCGTTGGATGATTTCGGAAAAACTTCCGCGCTCCGCAATCACTGAATTGCAAAGGCGATCCAAGTAGAGGTGAAATACCCTTGCCAAATCGTGGTGGCTAAACCTCGTATGTCCTTCATTTTCACGATGAAGCAATGTGTAGGCCTCTGACATGCATAGTTTGTTGATCCGTTGAGCTATTCGACCAACGGCATATTCCTCCGATTTACGTGACAAAGTTGGAATCATTTCCACATCCGCATCTTTGCGGTGCACGTATGCAATTGAAGGGTCCACCCACCACCTTCGGTTCAAAGCTGCATCCCGATTTGCCGCGGATGTGAACGTATACAAAGACTTCATTGGTTCAGTACGAACCGTAGACATGCCCCAATCGCAAACTCCAATGTAAACACGTGATTCATCCTCAGGAAAGTGAAACATGATATTGTCGGGAGAAATATCATTGTGTAGATGACCCGCATTGTGGACTGCATTCATGATATGCACCAATGCCCATGCCAACTCGGTGCGCTTCTTTCTCCATCGACCAAGTCGGAAAGCTTGAATCACCTCTTCGGGCGTTGGTCGTGAATAAGACAATTGAATGGCAATGTTATCTAGATAATCATTATCGAGAATCAACATTTGCCGCAATGTACCACCATTCCACCAATATGCATACCCTTCATTGTTTGTTGCATGGACAGCGGCAAACCGAATAACTCCGTCATGTGGAATCCTCACTGCCATTGATTCGTTTTGGTGCTCCAACTTTGCAAGTTGAGGACGAATCCGTTGTTGATGAGATATCTTTGCAGCAAATTCCCAAAATGACGGAATCTCACGACATCCTTCAATTCGAACCCTGCGAATTGTTGCGTATCCGCCCTTCAAGATTTTGTCATCTGGTAGAATCACCCTTGCTGTGTCTGGTAGTGCTATGAGATGCCGTCGTCCACGTTGCAATTCTACATCTCCTTCATTCGAAGTCCACCAACCTAATGACCCTCACTGATTGCGTCTCTTTGCAAACGGAGCGCAACGACGAACAAACAAGTCAGCTTTGAGAATGACTTGTTCAAAGCTTTCATCACTTGCACGGTGTTCCCTCCCGTATTTTTCTAGGATCACCTTCGCATTCCACAATGCATCTTGCACCCTGTTCTTTAGAAATTGTTGGAAGCCCTTCTTCTCCATTTCATGAATCCATTCTGGAACGTTTAGAGCATCCGTGAACTTCTGTGTCATATCCATCTTGAATTTGTCTACACATTCCTCTTGGTATCTCACATATTTAGTGTCAAGAGACACAGTAGTTTCCGCCTCATAAAACTTCACAATGTATTCAATCAAGAATGCTTTGCAAGCATTGGAAGGAAGTTCACGTGCTGAGTCAATATTGGGCACCACATTCTTCCCCTTCGCCGCTCTCTTCGGTCTCGGCATCGTAGAAAGTATGAATTTTTAGTCCCAATTTAATTCATAAAAAATTACAAGGCACCAAGTACACATAAACTGGAAAAAACGGGCAAAATATAGGCCCCCAAAACCCAACTCTTCGCTCTCTCTTGCAAGGCACAAGGGGGAAGGCAAAAGTGAAAGCGGACGGGCCGTCCGCACCGCCTTATATGAGGCGGACGGCCTCGAGGTCCGCACGAGCGGACGGACCCCAAAGCGGACGGCCAACGGTCCGCCTCGCTTCGGCCGTCCGATAAAAAGGACGGATCGGCAGTCCGCTTCATCGGACGGCCAAAACAGACTGCCCAGCCGGACGCCGACTCTGCAACGCGGACGGCAGCGCTGAAATCGCGGACGGCGGCTTGCAGAACGCGAACGGGGGCTACAGCAGGCGGACGGCAGCGTGGGAACGGAGGACGGCGGGGTCCGCCTAAGCGGACGGGGGTGGGATTTTGAAGTGCATCCCGCCCAAATTGATCATTACGGCTTTAGGGGTCTTTGAATCCTTGATGTCAACAGCTGGCTGGCCCTCCGGTTCAATTTCATTTTTAATGTGGTTCCTTTGTGCCAATGGCGTTGAGATTTCATTTGATCTAGAAATTAAAAAATAAATAGAAAAATGGATGTGTGAATTTAGGAATTATCTAAAAGATTCACATATTTTTGTATGTTGTTTTTACGTGCATGCATTGAGTTTATAATTTTCTCTTATTTTTTAGGGATGGAATTGAGTTTCCTATGATATAAATTTTGGAATGAAATAAAGAATTGAACACATGGTAATTTAATTCTACTTATTTGAACTTCGAGAAAAAACTTAAAGCTTCTCATTGTCCAAATGAAGCTACGAGGTTTGTTTCTTGTATGTCAACACCTCATAAAATGGTCATTTCAAAACCAAAGACAAAAATTCTTTTAAATGGTATTTTGGGTTTAGGGGATATTAGGGGCTTGCAAAGGTTTCGATACTCTAGCATGAAAATGTGTGGAAGTAGATTTCTAGAAGTCTCCCCCCCCCTCCCTTTGAGTTGAATGAATTTATTGATTTCCAATGTATTGATTTCCATTCTTTAAAGAATCATAAGGTGCCAAAATATTAGCGCCAAAAATATCAAGTTAAATTAATTCTAGTATGAAATTATAACTTGCTCAATCACTAGGGTGGGACAACGTGCTATGAAAATAGTGCATACACTTGTCTTCTTATAACCTCACAAGTCCATGGTCATTTCACTCTCCAAGTTCATGTGCACCCTACTAGGCATTCAAGCAAATTTTTTAAAGTCTAAACATCTACAATTCTACATGGTTAGGGAATGCAAGGACAAATGTTTCTTTCGTTGTGGATACTAAAAGGCCATGTTTTTTTTTCATACGTACAACACACTTTGAATGGCTTGGGCACTCAAACCCCTAAAAGATTTGATCCATTGGAAAATGAATCAACTTTGAATATTACATGAATTGAACCTTTGGAATTGTTTGCAATTCAATAACTCCTTTCCATTTTGTTATTAGTTCTATTTGGAATTTTGGAGGGCATATTTGTTTATCCAAAATCAAGGACAAAGGATTGTGATTGTCACCCCCATTTTGACAACGAAAGGCCTAAACCCTATACCCTAAACCCTAACAAGGGTTTGAAGGCATTGAATTAGTCAAAATACTACCTTTGAGTCGGTGGATTGCCTTGACATTTATGAAAACCAAGTCAATGCTTCGAACATTGAAACATTCCTTCATCAATGAGCACCCGGTACTAGTACAACATCTCTACATTTCCAAATGAAAGAATCCTATGCTTCTGAAAATCAGGAGAAGACTAGAGGACTCAAGAGGGTGAAAATAAGGCCCAAACTCCCCAAAGTGTGCTTGGGCGGACCTCGGGGAGGGAAGGGCGGACGGCAGCGTTGGAAATGCGGACGGACCCGTTAGAATGGCGGACGGCAGCGTTGGAAAGGCGGACGGATCCGTCGGAGCAAGCAGATGGCGGCCTGCAGCACGCGGACGGATCCTTCGGAGCAAGCGGACGGCGGCCTGCAGCACGCAAACGGTTGCTCTGACGGGCGGACGGCCCGTCGGAAAGGCGGACGGAAGCGTCGGAATCGCGGACGGGGGGCAGCAGGCGGACGGCGGCGGCGGGAAGGCGGACAGCAGCGTCGGATTTGGAGACGGATGGGCAGTTTGATTGGGCGGACGTTCGGGTCCGGTTCGTGACGTTCGGGGGAGGCTCGGCGGCGGACGATTTTAGGTTTGGTTTCGGACGGCTATAAGGGTGGACGGCCTTCTTGTTTTTTCTCACTTCCCTCTCCTTCCTAGGACTCACAACCGTGTTGGATGTGCTACTGTTGCTTCATTGTGCCAGTTGCTCTTACATGGTAGAGAGGTGGTGTCATTCATCTTTCATTATTGGTTCACATACAAACATTCATTGAAACTTGGGTGGATTGAAGACACATACTTTTGGTGACTATTTAAATTCAATTGGGGACAAGTTCAAATTGACAACCATGAGTGGTCAAGGTGTTGAAGGTAATGGTGGGTTGACCGGCGGAGGTGACAATAGTAGGAGGCCTAAACCAAAGGGAACCGCCCATGAGCTTCACTATGAGATTTTAGATGATCCGAACATCAAAGCAGAGTGTGGTTGGGAAGCGGAGGAAGTGGAATATTGGTCCTCCAAAACGTGCAAGAAGTATGTGAAGATGTACCACATCGACAAGTTGTGGCCTAGGGAGGCCCACATCATCCATACTCGTGGTTTTTGTTGCAAACCAGGGAATTGCAACAATGCGCATTTCATTCATCGAGCGCATGAAGTTTGGCGGGCCCTCTTTGGGGATAAAGCAATGTCTAAGGGGTATATAAACTACAGCTTGGCTTCTATGGTTTATGCAGAATTGATATTGGCACGCAAGGTGGATTGGAGCACGTTTCCAACGACAGCGAATGCTCCACGTGTGCTTGAATGTAATCGGAAAGATATTTCCGATTTGTACAATCCACAAGCAGGGCCAAGTGAGGCATTTAAATCCAAAAGAGAGGTCAAACCAATGACAATGACTATGACCAAGGACGTGGAGGTCACAAGTTCGGCAATGCAATTGGCTTCAACACAAAACCGTACGGCAATACAAGATTTCAAAGGCGAGCATGTGGAGGGAGACATATTTTTAACTCCTCCAACGGATTTGATATGCACACCAAATGGAACAACAATGGTAGAACACGTGGCCCCATCCGCACCACATGAACGTCAGGATGATGTCATTGAGGGAGAAGTTGCTAATGCGGGAATTGCCATTCAGAATTTTATAGACAGCACTACTTTAAATCATTTGGCAAGTACTTCGAAGCAAAGTTTGCCGAAGACACCGAGCCCGACATTGAATCTAGGAGTTGAGGGGCATCCTTCACCTCATCATGGAGAACAATCGGATGGCGTGCCGCCAAATGAGACCATTCTTAGCGGTTTTATCAATTCCAAGTATCCACATTTGTCATCTTTGAGGACATCAAAATGGCAAATTGTTCGTCGGATGCCCTCGGTTGCATTATTAGAATCTTTGTGTAAAGGTTCACATTTTTGGCGGTCACACGAAGAACGTTTAAAGAACATGGAGCACACCAACGAGGATGGCACGAGTAACGGAGGCGCGGAAACCCAAGATGAGCCTTCCGAGAGTCAATGGGCTGATTTTGTTTTGACCGCATCAAAATTGGCAGTTACGGCTCAATTTGTAGCAGAAGTCGCTCCAAGGCTGCAAGAAGTTGCAACGGATTTTTCCAACTTAGCGCCTGAATTGTTGAGTGGTGCCTTGGACTTCGTGAAGTTCAGCCAATCTATGACACCATTTCTCGACGAGCGTGTTACAGATTTGAAGGTTTTGAGTGAATACCAAGAGGAGATCAAGAAATATAAGGGTATAGATGTTGGGAATCTCAAGTTGGCGTCGAATGCTTCGAAATTGAAAGAGAAGCTAGAGACATTGGAGGCTCAATCAGAGCGTCGCCATAATACATTGCTTTTCCAAAGGAAGTTTATTGAAGACTTGGAGTATGAAATTGTAGCGTTGAAGAAGAAAATCCGAGAAGGTGAGGTGGTTGTTGAGAAGGGAAAGGAGAAAGTGGAGGACAAACTAGATGGCATTGAAGAAAACAACAATCCGGATTTGTTGTATTTGACCCCCATCGGTAATACTAATTCCACATTCCATTATGCTCCCATGCAAACGGAAAGCAATGAGGTCGAAGAATTGAAGCAAAAATTGAACGAGGTCACCGAAGAAAACACGCGTTTGGAGGCTGAGTTGAAACAATTGCAACGGATAGTGCAATTAGATGAATGTATGCCGAAGAGCACTTTGGACTCTCGATGGTTGGCATAGGTGCAAAAACTCGAAGACAAACCGTCTGTAGTATCACGAGCAATGAAAGGGCTACTCAAATTGGCAATGAAGTCGGATGAAGAATGCAATAGCGTGGAGTCCTCTCTTTGGCGTTTGAAGAAGATGTTTGCCTTTATGCCAACGGGGTCCACCGAAATCACATATTGGGGAGACATGGATGCAATGTTCGAGCGTTTGAACCACACAAAGAAGGAAGAGGTGACCTCCATTAATTGGGCCTTGGAACTAGAAGAAGGTTGGGTCCTTTATCCCACGCTTTCGGCACACATCAAGAAAAATGACAAGACAATGGTGCATGCTTGTGATCCTTCGGCCTTAATATTGGAGGGTCATTGTAGCCTTTGTCGAGTTCATTTTGGGCCCGAGGGAGCCCTCACCATGGGCCAGTGTCCCCACACTTTCCACGTCACATGCATCATGAGAGCATCCCTTATTCGTTTGGTGTGCCCGGAGTGCCGTTCTCCCTTGCCTCCTAGGTTCTACGAAATGCTCGGGATCTTGGAAGCTATGCCCCCCGGCCATGAATACAATCGATGGACCCTTCCGTTAGACCAAGCGCCATTCAAATTTCAAAATTATGCGCATTGGGGAAAAAGTCTAACGTGGGATTCGGTAAATTCTACACATGGGCTATACGAATCATCGGAGGTGCCGATAGATTCCTTGGTGTGGATGACCCACGATCGAGAGGTGGAGTTGCGAGCTAGAGGTATTGCTAATGAGGAGGATCGAGAAGTGTTTTGTTGTAGTATGGGGGGCCATTGGAGCATGCAACACCACAAATTCTTTCGATTTCCCGAAAAGGAAGTGAAGAAAGGACTAGATGGCAATTGGATAGAGGTGGAGCCTGCAAAAAAGTTTAATGAACAATACGGGGATTACAATCACACTTTGCTAGGGAGGGCCCTCTTTTTATCAAAGTTGGAGGAAGCTGCACAAGTTCGTGCCTTTGTGGAACTAGATGGGCAATCAAGCATAGAAAATTCAATGGTGGAGGTGGCAGGGGCATTTGATAAGAGGATGGGCGAAATCATAATGCATTTGAGGGCATTTTTAGTGGGGGGAGAAGAACCAAAGTGGTTTTCCATGAAAAATGATGATGACGTGGTCAACTTTTTGGTAGATAAAGTGGATGCTGCTTTGAGAGCGTTGAAGGCAGAAGACGTGGATTTGATTCCAAAACGGAAGAATAAACGGAAGATTGAAGACGAGGATGACTACTCTCCGGATACAAAACGACACTTTTCCGCAGTAGACATGGAAGCTGCGTCCAGGGGGCCTATGAGTGAGGGCAGTCTTGGTCCTCAAACACGCCGTGCAAGTGCAAGGCTGAAGGATAAAGAGGGTTTGTCACGTCTTTCTGAGGTAGGTAGCAATGATAATATATAGGATAGTTACACCTTGTTTGTATTTCGATATGACATTATGGAGTGTTGTTAATTTTGAATCTCGAGAGGATTCAATACTATTAATTCACAACACTCATAGTATGCTATGAGTTGCTTTTCATTAATATAAAAATATGTGGGTTACTCAAATGTTTTTGAATTTACTCTCCTAAGTTTTTGATATTTTATGTGATACTTTTTTGTCAAGTATGATTTTGGACATGCCTATCTCTCAACATAATTTTATCTCATTAATTTCTGTATTCCTAAAATATCACGCATCTCTAAACTAAGTCCCTAAAATTAAAACTTGTAGAATTAGTCAATTACTTAGTCAAAATCCACCAGTCGTCCGCTAGTCCACCACCCGCCTACAATTTCGACGCTGCCGTCTGCCTGTCGGAGCTCGCCGTCCGCGATTCCGCCACTACCGTCCGCCTGTCGGAGCTCGCCGTTCGTGATTCCGCCGCTGCCGTCCGCCTGTCGCAGCTCACCGTCCGCGATTCCGTCGTTGCCGTCTGCCTATCGGAGGTCGCCGTCCGCGATTCTGTCGTTGCCGTCCGCCTGTCGGAGGTCGCCGTCCGCGATTCCAATGTTGCCGTCCGCATTTTTGTTCTCGGAACTGTTGGGGCTTTAGAAATGTTTTAGTTTTTGCTACTTAACGGTCATGAGGAATGGGCCTGATCTAAAATCTATAAGTTCTTAGAATTTCAGACTAACAAGCACTCCTGAGAAACTGAACGCTAAGATTTCCAAGGGCTAGGAGCTGCAATTTATTTTGTGTCCCTTGCTTGGTAATGCATAGTTCAGTGAACAGGGGGGCTTTGGTTTCCAAGGCTTCATTCACACATTGTTTCTAATATTTTTTACAAATCTTATCCAACAGTTACATTTTTAATTTGAATCCAATTTACGGAATCGGAGGTGATCACTATGAGCAAGGATTGGTCTTCTTGGTATGGCTTCCCGGAGGTTGGTAAAGTGCAATGCCGGTTTTGCAACTTGGTGTTTGCCAAGAAAGTAAGCCGGTTGTTTAGCCACTTAGGATACCAAGGCACATCGGGGGCTCGTGACAAAGGAATTAGCCTTTGCGCAAAAATGACATCTCAAGTTCGAGCTTTATTTTTGGGTTGCCAAGGGGCGATCCCACGAAGATCGTCTCTAAACAATGTGGATGGCAGTGGCACACCTATGGCTATGCGGGAATGCGATAATTCAAATGGAAGAAACATGGCACGGTCTACACATTCCGACTCATGCACTGCACCGGAGGATTTGGATCCATTGTCTTCTGAAGTGAACCTCAGTACACAAAGATCAAGTGAGCGTGGTACTCCACGGGGATCAAGCAGTAGGCCTCTGATTAGTCAGAAGCAAAGTAGTCTGGTGAATGGATTTGAAGAATCAAATAAACGCAAGTTGAATGCGGTGTGGGCCAATTTCTTTTATGTTGCAAACATACCATTTGCTGTTGCGAGGAACCCAGCATTCAAAGAAGCGGTGAAGCGAACCGCCGAGTTTCAACGGCCTTATATCCCACCGTCTTATCACGACTTACGCCATAAATTGCTTGACCAAGCAAAGGCAGACATTGAGTTTAATCTCCGAAAGCGGACCGAACACAGCATTAAGAAGTTTGGAGCAACATTGTCTATTGATGGATGGACGTCGGTTACGAATCGGCCGTTGATAAATGCCATGCTCGTGTCTTCTGCGGGTGACCAATTCTTGGGAGCGGTGGATACGACAGGGCACGAAAAAAATGCAACATACTTGGCTGGCATACTTGAGAGCTTCATAGAACAAGTAGGCCCCAACAATGTGGTGCAAGTGAGTACAGATAATGCGTCAGTGAACCTTGCAGCATGGAATTTGATATCTAGTAAATATCCCCACATTTTTTTTCAAGGTTGTGTGGTGCACGCCCTCAATTTGTTGTTGAAAGATTGGGGGAATGAACAATGGATTGAAGAGGTCGTGGAAAATGCCCGTATCGTGGTGAAATTCTTCAAGAAGCGGCACATGCCACTTGCAATATTTCGGAAGTACTCACCGGAATATAATTTGTTGATGGCGGTGGAAACAAGGTTTGCCTCTAATTACAACATGATTGGGCGCATGTTGAAGGTCAATGGGAAATTGCAACAAACAGTGACGGACCCGCAATGGGATGAATACGCAAGGAAGTTTGGGCGGAACTCCAAATCCCGCAATGAATGTCGGATGGTGAAGAAGATAATTTTGAGCGAGCATTTTTGGCGCCGTTGTCAAAATTTCAAGGACTTGTCGGCTCCCGTTGTAAATGGTCTACGTGGCTTGGATGCAAAGAGGCCATGCATGGGCAAGGTGTTGCACATAATGAGGAAATTAGAGAAACATGTCCTCTCTTTAGATAAACCGCCTTTTCGTTTATCCTCAGACCTTGCCATTCCACTAGTGCAACCGTATTATGCCCGACGGGAATTGGTGGAGACCGATCTACATTATGCAGGAGCTTTGTTGAACCCCTACCTTCTTGAAGACCAAGAGCTAGCCGACGACCAAAATGCAATGGATGCATGCAAGCGTGTTCTAATGAAAATTTGCAAACAAGGGGAGTACGCCTCGGTCGTGAAAGAATTTGTAGCCTTCCGCCACAGGGAATCTCCATTTCACAACATGTTGAACCCGGACGAGCAACAATTGTCGGCGCACGCTTGGTGGGATTTTGAAGGTGCATGTGGGAAGCTCATTGCTCCAATTGCTAAGAGGATTTTGGCCCAACCGGTATCTTCGTCTTCATGTGAACGAAATTGGAGTAGCTATTCATTTGTTCACAACAAATTTTGAAACAAGTTGAAGCCACAGAGAGCCCAAGATTTGGTGTATGTGTACACCAATTCGAAAGTCCTTTGTGCATCAAAGGAAAACGATGAGAAGAAGTGGTACACCGAGAATGTGGAGTCGGAAGATTCTATGTCGGAGGACGAGCGTGATGAAGATGGTGAAGATGGTGATCCTCTATTCGATGACGAACATGCTATGAACGATGACATCACCAATTTGGATGATGAGCCGCTCCGGAGCCCAAATCGGAACAATGAAGACGGGGATAGAAATGCGGAAGACATTTACAATTTTCCATTGGATGAGGACAACTGTGAATATGATGAAGGTGGCCCTTCTATAGCTAAATTTGTAGATGGAACCGGATTGTTGACTAGCAAAAAGATTCTAGCCAATACAAAGGACACTCATGCGCAAATAGTAGAGGAAAATGATGCAATGTTTGTCAATGATTGCATCCCCCAAACAGATGAAGTGATTCCAATTCTCGAGAGTCTACCCATGCCAATGGCACTTGTAGAAGAAAATCCCGAAGTCAATGACATGGGAGAGTGTGGGGTGAAGTCTGACATGAATGTGGATAATACAAGTATTGAATGTGTGGAAGTACCATCAAATGTAGATGCACGTGTGACGGAGTTTGATCGCCCAATGCTAGTTCACAACGTCGAAGACCAGAAGCAAATTGTGCAAGATCTCCAATTACGACCACGTAGCGATCGTCCATCAACACTACATACAAGAGGTAGTACAATTTTGAATGGTCCCGGAGGCTCAAGATTTGGGAAACAAGTTGAACAACATTTGACCAGTCCGACCGGAATCAGGGTTGTCTATCCGGACGTGACGTTGGCTTTTTACGTCCGGAGGTCATGACGCGTCCGTCCGGACGCGTCCTGACGCGTCACAGCCCGTTACCGATACTGACGGGACCATCCGCGGCGCGGATGAAGTCTGTCCAGTCTGCGACGGCGTCGGGCCGTCTTCTGAACGGTCATTCCGTCACCGAATGGACATCCGTCTCTTGGACGGAGAGCCCATCCGTCCCCTGGACGGTGATCCGTCCCCTGGACGGTAAGCCGTCCACAAGACGGTAAGCCGTCCACAAGACGGTAAGCCGTCCCCTGGACGGTAAGCCATCCCCTAGACGAAGAGCCCGTCTCTAGACGAAGAGCCCGTCTCTAGACGAAGAGGTCGTCTCCTGGACGGAATTCTCGTCTCCAGGACGGTAATCCATCCCCTGGACGCGAATTCATCCTCTGAACGGGAAACCGTCCACAAGACGGGAATCCGTCCCATCCCCTGAACCGGAATATCGCTGGACGGGACAGTTGCCGCTTGGACGGTTTAGGGTGCGGGGCTGCGGGTTTAGGGTCCACCCCATCAGCCGGATGTCCGTCTAGTTGGGTTTAGGGTTTAGGGTTTTAGGGAGGGCTTCAAGGTGTATATTAAGGACTTCCGCCTATTCAAGATTACTTTCCCTTGCTGATTTTGCCTTTCATGTCTTGGTTGGAGTACAACCATTGCGGTAGAGCGAAGTCCAAGAAGAGTGTGTTGTGGTGGCACTTGTTGTGAGAGCAACAAGTGTTGTTGCCACATCACATTTCAAACAGAATACTAATCTTTTTTTTGGTGTAGGGGCAGGTAGAGGAGGACAGATAAGAGCAATGGGTGGAGGAAGATCACAGTGGGAACCTTGGTACACACTACGGCCAGATGGAAAAGTTGCTTGCAAGTTTTGCGAAACTTTGCTAAGCTACCGAAAGGATCGGTTGCTTTTCCATTTGGGATACAGACGAAACGACACCGTCCAGGGAGTGAGAGCGTGCACTAAAGTCAATGCAGCCGTGAAGGTAATGTTTTGGAATTGTGGAGGACATATACCTACGGACACTTCGCATGGACCTGGACGCGACGTGGAAGTGACATCACCATCAACGATACTACCAAGTGTAGTACGTGGCAAGCAACAACCTGATGCTTCAATCTCAAGAAATGATGGAGGAGAAAACACTAGGGGGCAAAGCTCTCAAGTACGATCATCGGAGGCGCCCATTCCTAATTTGACCCACAATCGATCAATGAGGCAATTGTTTGTACAAGATGGAATGAACGCATCAAACAAGCAAGTACTAGACAAGAAGTGGGCTAAGTTTTTCTATGAAGCCAATATACCATTCAATGTAGTGAGGCATCCTGCTTTTCTGGATGCAGTGAAATCAACATCGAAATCGAGAGTTGGCTACAAACCTCCAGCGTACCATGCACTTCGTACAAAGCTCATAAAATCTACAAAAGATGAAGTGGCAACAATTGTAGCAGAGAAGACAAGGGCACCAATCCACAAGTATGGCGTTACAATATGCTCTGATGGATGGGATAATGTGACACATCGACCATTGATGAATGTCATGTTGGCATGTACAAGTGGAGAGGTATTTCTTGGATTGATAGACACAACAGGCGAATGCAAAGATGCTACTTACGTGGCTAATTGCATGGGTGATTACATTGACAAGGTAGAGGCACAAAACGTGGTACAAGTTTGTACAGACAATGCAGCAAACATGTTGGCCGCTGGCGCTCTATTAATTCGTAGATTTCCACACATATATTTTCAAGGGTGTTCAGCACATGCACTTGACCTTCTACTTGAAGATTGGGGAAAACAAGATTGGATCACAAGTATGGTCAAGAAAGCCAAGTCAATTGTGAAATACATTCGAACGCATCACATGCCACTTGCAATCTTTCGACGACATTCTTCTAATCACGTTTTGAAAAATCCCGTTCAAACACGCTTTGCAACCATGTTCCTCATGATCGAACATTTGGTGGAGGTGAGGGAAGCGGTAGAATCGACAGTCCACGATCCGCAGTGGAATGAGTACACGCGGAGATTGGCATCCAGTCAAAAGCAACGAAAAGCTAATGATGTGCGACGATATGTGCGAACGGATGAATTTTGGAGGAGATGTTTAAACTTTGTGCACATAGTGGAGCCTGTGTTGATGGCTCTTCGAGAGTTTGATGGAAAGCACCCGTGCTTGGACAAGGCATGGCTTGTGATGAAAAAGGTGGAAAAGCATGTTTTATCTTTGAGGGATCCACCATTTTCATTAGAGCCACGGTATGCAATTTCCGCCATCGATGATTTCTACAAGCGTTGGGACATGCTCAGGACGGATTTGCATTACGTCGGGGCTCTATTGAATCCCTTTTTACTTGACGAAGTCTTGCTAATGGATGATGATGAGGCAAGAGAAGGCATATTGAGAGTTTTGCGCAAATTGGCGGTTGGAGATCAAGCATTTGCGTCAGCTTTGTCTGAGACTCTGAGTACCAAGCATTTAGAGATCGGCGAGGCATTTTCAGTGGACTCCCTGATGTAAACACCTTGAATTTGCAGCCTCACGAATGGTGGGACCTTCTCGGAGCCGGTGCTCGTACACTTGCACCGATTGCCAAAAAGATCCTCACACAAGTGTGTTCTGCATCGTCATGTGAACGCAATTGGAGCATGTATTCGTTTGTCCACAACAAATCACGCAATAGATTGACATCTGAGCGTGCTGAGGAATTGGTTTACATTTATACCAATTCCAAGACTCTAAGAGAAAGGGCTGCAGCAAATCCGATAAGGTGGTACACTGAAAACATGATGTCAGAGGATTCCATGACAGATGAATCTGATGGCCTAGACTGTGGTTCGGTTCGCTCTGATCCAGATGATGACGATTCAGATGATAGTTCCAATGACGATGATGAGCCACCGTTTGATAGATTTCGTGGGGCGGGAGGAGTGCGTCCTCTAATTGATGCATCCGTATTTGACTTTGAAGAGGGGGATAATAACGACAATGACTCCGAGGGACATCAAGGAAGTCCACCACGAATGCCACAAACGTGGAATGCTGGGCCAAGTGGGGGCAATACAAATGAGGACGTTGTGGCACCGAGACCACTAAGTCCAGACCCTATGGATGTACAAATTGATGCCACAATAGACAGAGATGGGGTTGACGTTGGAAGAGGACGTGAAGAAGAAGTAGTAATACCACCATCCTTGCCCATGAGGACCACTCGTAGAGAAGGGCCCTCTCAAGGTGGAAAAGCACATATGCCCCCTCCAAATCGAGTCTCAGTTGCACAACGGCAGATGCCAGTATTGGAAAATCTACAAATCCAAAGTTCATCAAGGCCGTCTAGTTCCGAAGTTCGTCCACACGAACCAACTTCGTCGGTAGGTACACGATTGGCTGGTATGGTGTCACAACGTGTGACTAGAAATACGAATTCATTGCGGCCACCTGTACATGCCAATAATCGAGGGAAGCGTCACCGACCACAAGGTACTACCAGTGAACGTGTGAATACTAGAGCACGTAGAAGGCTGAGGAGGGAAGAAGCGGCTTCCCAACCATTTTTAAGAGAAGTTCAAACGGGAGGGCCCAATATAGATGGCATTATAGACGCAACGGGTCAACGACCTCTTCGGACGTTGTCTTCTATAGCTCGACCACAACGAAACTGCAATTCTGAGGCCTCCAGCGAAAGTGATAGTGCACCATCCAATCATTCCAATGATGATGGTGCATCCATCGGTGGTACTATAGGTGAAGATGGTGAGGTTCCAGGAGATAGTGATTACAGGGGGCCGGTGCCTCGACAAGGTCCACTCGAAGAAATTGGTGGTAATGAACCAATAGTACAAGAAGCTAATGCAAATACTTCTGTGCGCATTCTTAGGCATGGAAGACGTTGAATGTTTTTGAAAAGACAATAGGGTCTTCACATTTTCAAATGCAAATTTTTTAGAGGCTCAATACCTTGCATATTGAAATCAGCATTAATATGAAATATGACTTAGGTTCCTTTCATTCTCATGGAACTATTTACCCCTAAAGTCCCAAAGTCATTACACAAAAAGGGACGCAAAACTGTTTTTTCTCTTGCATTTGCCTCAACATGTGGAAAAAAATGTTTTTTACAACATCTAACCGTAAGATCTTGTACTTCACATGTTTTTTATCACGTGGAAAAAATTTCATGAAGTTTGACCGAATAGATTGAAAGATATTAGCATTCAAACTTGGAAGAACTAGTTTTCTGAATGCGGGCTTTAGGATTTCAAATTAACTTTCACTACGATTTATGGAAAATTAGGCCTCTGGAGTTTGGAGCACTATTGTTTTTGAATTTTTTTTTGTGAATACGAAAGAATCGAGGTCAAAATTTGAAAGAGTTATTGCAATTGAAAACTCCATGTGTTAAAATCCAAATAACACAGTCTAACAGTCTGGTGTTTTTTTCATGTATGTTTTCTTTTTTTCAAATTTAATTTAAATTAAAATTCTAAAACTATGTTTTTCATTCATTCCTTCGTTTATGACTTTATGGTAAGAGTTTCCGGTTATTCTGATACATATTCTAATTGATAAAATTTGATTTCCACGTTTAGCTTTATAAAATCACAATAAATTCATTTTTCCATTAAATTTTCTGAAAAAATAAAATAAATTTAAAATAAATTCTTACGTGTGGGGAGAAATATTAAAATATTATGCTGATTTTCAATAAAAATATAAATTTGGTTTGATAGTGAAATTTGACTTCAAGCCCGTCTTTGTAGTTGTTTATTAGTTTCGGGTGTGAAAACTAAAATAACCAATTGAAAATTGGTTCGACTAGAAATCTCTATTGATTTTTCTATTTTTACTTATTTATGGCACGAAGTGCAACAAAAATGATGACAATTACAATTGTGCACAAAACTAATTGGAATTTCTTGTAATGATATACAATTCAAAGTTTTTAGTACTAAAGATATAAGATTTGGGTTTAAACTTAATTTAAATGATAAAGTTAGGAAAGACAATAAGTTCTTTACAACTCAATGTTTAGGTAAAATACTTTTATATCTTTATATAAACCAAAATGAGTACAAAATGCATTGAAGCCACAAAGTGTGCTACATTGCTACGTATGTCCTCAAGCCTACATTATAATAACCGCATGTGCTAAGTAAACACTAACTTTGCAACTATATGGTAATACACTATTATCTAATCTTCATTGCGCGCTTGCTCTTCTTGAAGGTCTTGTTCTTTGCGAGCCTCGCGATAGCAATCCACAACTGGTGTCCAAAACGTTGGAGCACCACTTAGACGTTGCACGACGTATGTCACCGAGCGTCGTTGTAGTGGCTCCACCTTGCACAATTCACCCAACATGGTTTGAAATGCACCAAATGCCGTATGGTCCGGAATCATCTCTAGATTTCCACGATCTTTTTTCCATACCTTCATAGCCAATTTGCCTATGGAGTATCCATCTGTGTGTATACTAATACACGGTGGCTTAACCCTGCGAGTAGGAGATGATGAAGTTCCTGTCTCTCCAGTCAAGTACATCAACTCAAGAGCCACCCACCAACGTTGCGCTCGGGTTGCCTGCAACTTCCTTGGACAATTGAATTGGTAAAGAGAAGGGGTTTCTTCGTTGATGCGGCTACCCATTCCCCAATCACATAGACCAATCCACACGGTTCTGCCATCATCATTCGGAAAAT
Organism: Rhytidiadelphus loreus; assembly: GCA_947034895.1. Lineage (NCBI taxonomy): Eukaryota > Viridiplantae > Streptophyta > Bryopsida > Hypnales > Hylocomiaceae > Rhytidiadelphus > Rhytidiadelphus loreus. The sequence continues at coordinate 44,064,737 of OX344761.1, read as the reverse complement.
GAAGCATAATGTTCTCCGGTGTGATGTCGTTGTGCAATATAGAGCATTGTTGCACTGCATCCACAATGCAAATCATTGCCCACGCAAGTTCAGTGCGCTTGCGTCTATATGCCATGAGTTGTTTCATGGCTTGCATTGTTTATGGAGTTGCATCGTAAGCCACCTCTCCAATTTCATATGGATCTCGGTTCTTCTCATCCAGTGTAAACATGGCGCCGAGAGTACCGCCATTCCACCACTGCGAATAACACTCCATGGTCATATCATTTATAGCAAAGAATTTGATGACCTCTGGATGCTCGCATGGACATACCAATGCCTCGATGGACAACTTCTCCCTGGACTTCTTCAATTCATCCACGCGCAAAGCTGACTTCCCAACTAATTCCATATTCTCCGGAATATGTTTTGAATTTTGAACACATACTTTGCGCACCCTCTCATGCCCCCCTTGTTTGCTATGGCCAGACAAAGGAACCACCACCACTCCTCTTTTAAGAAAAACCACTCCTCCTGCAGCCTGTTGACCAAAGGCCAAATTTTGACTTCGTTGAAACCACGGAGCGGAACGGATGTTGTTTGAAGACAGTCCACGCATTGCTTCATGCCACCAATACACCTTCTTGTGCAACAAATTCAATGCTTGTTGTCTGGGCACTACACTCTTCTGAAAGCCTTTTATTTTTTCCGCAACTTGGGCAAGGTTGAAGATACACGTTTGCACTTGTGACTCCAACCAATGATCGAAGCATTCTTTCGTGCGGTCTTCATGCCACTCATCCACGCTCATTGTTGTCCAAAACATATGGTGGAACTTTTGTTTTATGACATCCACTCCCTGTAATCCGCGCGAGACGTATGTTGTGTTCAACTGCGAAATCGAATACTGCTCAAAAAAATCCAACGCCACTTCATGCAATTTTCGCGTTGCACCCTTGCTTGGCCACTTTTCCGGATTTGTAGCCTTGTACCTCCTTCGTTTTTTTTTTCCCCTTCGAAGACTCTCCGCCCCCCCCAGCAGCTGTGGCCCCTTCTGCAGCTACGGACCCTTCTGCAACTACGGCCTCTGAAACGGGCTCTGGTGATTCTGCATCCGGGTCCATCATCGGTGCATTTCCAATACCTGTGTACCAATCATCAACTTTTCTCTTTGAGAAATCTCGACCAGCCATCGTGACAGTAACAAGTAACAAATAATCAAAATGATAGGAATTAGGAATTCGGCTTCCACAAAGTGAAAAACCGCCCCCCTTATTCCTCAAACCAACCTCTACCCAGCACCCGCACTCGCAAGCAAGGACTGCAACCAATCCAAGACTAGAGAGCACCGTCAGAGCAGGAGAGACTGTGGCGAAAGTACCCTAAAAACAGTCTTTATATACCCATTTCACGTCGACGGAAAGGCCATCGAGAGGACGGACAGGGCGTCCAGGGCCGTCAAGGCGTCCAGAGGACGGGAAGGCCGTCCAGGGGGACAAGCCGTCCAGCCCGCGGACCAGCCGTCGAGAGGACAGACGGCCATGCAGGGGCTGAGACCGTCCAGCCTAAACCCTAGGCGTCCAGAGGACGGGAAGGCCGTCCCCCCCCACGGACCAGCCGTCCAAGGGGCCAGGCTGTCTAGAGGACGTGAAGACTTTCGAGAGACGGCACAGGTCGTCGAGAGGACAGGAAGAATCTCGAGAGACGGAAAGGCCGTCGAAAGGACGGACAAGCCGTCGAGAGGGCGGGAAGGTCGTCGAGCGGGACGTTCGAACAAGTGGAATTCATTTCTAATCCTTGTTCCACGAATTTTTCATTTATGTGGTTCGGCACTCTCGGACTTGTCAGGACAGGTGTCCTTCCTCTCAATCGGGCATTAGTCTACGGGGGCGGGTAGTTTAGGAGTGCTAACTTAATGTATTTATTTGTTTCAATTAGAGGACAAATAAATACCAGGGATGACATTCAAATGCTGAAAACGAGGTTTATTGCTCATTTAGAATGGAATTCTATTTTGTTGCATGTAAATAATGGGAGATACAACCCAAAAAATCATAGAAGGTCAAATTGAAAACTTCTTAATGTCGGTCCTTTAATGTTCTATTTGGATGTTCATGTTAACATTTGATTCATTCTATTGATTCTAATTGCACCCATTTTCACGAAAGTCGTTGGCATTGGGCAATGTTTTTATTCCCAAAACCTCAGAATCTCGCAATCCCTTAAAATAATTTATAATCTGTAGGGCTCAAATTTGAATTCAAATGAATTTTATCAATTATACGTAGAACAATTTCACCTTTGGAATTATTGTATTTTGATTCCATCCTTCCTTGCATGTAAGTGCACCTGACAATTTAGTATTTTGTTGAATTTTAAACCCTGTCTATACTAGTATACTCAATTCAAAGTCTCAATCGTACAAACATTCAATAACTTACTGAGAACGGATCAAATATACAAAGACCAAGACAAAAACAACCCTCTAAATGCTCTAGTTAAAGGTAGTAAGATTAATACTCTAAAATGGTTAATTATCAAATAAGTGAAAGACCTCCTAAACAACATATGTCATATGCATATCATTGATTCATGTAAAACATTGTTTCTTCTTTCCATTCATACATTATATAAAAAAAATGTAGCCCTATGCATCTATACTTAAGAATGTTTTACCTTTTATAGATATTGTTATGCCATTTTTTGGTGTCTTCAATATGTTTTCTAAAACTTTGAATTTAAATCATTAATCTATTTTTTTCCAATTCAAATTTCAAAGACTACATCTTGATTGAGTTTTGCACTTGTAATGCCAACTACCGAAATGAAGGACATGTTTCGTAGTTTCCGGTCCAACCTAGGTTTTGAAGTAAATCCTATAGGCCTATACCCTAAACCCTAAACCCTAAACCCTAAACGTTGTTGCAATTTTAAGAGAATTTGATGTTCAAGTTTATGTAACTATGACAAATAAGAGAGGATTGGTGTAAGTCCGTAAGATAAAGGAAAAAAAAAGGACGAATGGATTCTAATGTTTAGGGTAGTCTTCCACACAAAGGGAAACTCTAAAACAATAACATAATAACATATGGCATTTGCCTTTTATTTTTATTCTCAAAATCAAAATGCAACATTGAGTACATGAACTTGACATTTTTGTGGTGTCTTTATTTTTTTTATGGCTTCTAAATTATAATGCAACTAGCGGTGAATTACTATAGTTTTTCTTATGGATTGTTTATTAATTGCTTATGTAGTATCGTATGTTAGCCACTAAACTAACTGAAGTCCCAAGGCCTCTTTTGAGTCTTTTCCATCCTAAATCTGAATAAATTGCCATTTCTAATTTTCTATAGCAAAGAATTAAAAAAAAAAATGAATGTGTTTAGGCCTCTAAGGTGCACCTTTGCTTGTAGTATGTAGGATCTCATACTAGAGTACTAGACTAGTGTTCAATTGATCGGAAGAAATTTCACAAACTTGACCTATGTAGAATTGTAGATTGCAAGATATTTACAATAAACTTCAACCTCTGAACACCCAACGGCATCATTTAGTGCCAATTTAATGGCAGTTCAATCACTTCAATGACATGGAAAGAAGTTGGAAGCGTTCATTTCATTTTCTTGGGACCTGCCATGTTGAGTTACAAAGTGTATCCAATTGATTTTGTAGTCTTTCCAATATTTGCCTCCAAGTAATTCCGAGTTTAGAAAAAATAAAAATAAAAAAATATGCTCCTTTAGTGTATTTTAGGAAGTTGTTGCTCCTTACTCTAAATCTAAGATTTCTCCCCAAAATTGATATTTTGTGAGTTTGAGTCTAACTATCAAACAAAAGGTCCTTTTCTCTAGTTCCTATTTTATGTAAAATCCCCCAACACAACCCTAAATTGAAATTTCATTATTGCGATTTGAACTTCGAATGTGTTTTTAATGTCTACTACATTGAGTACAAAACAAATATATCATGAAATGGAAATTAAGTTTACACTATGATGAATTCTAATGTCATTGTCCTTGTGATATATACACATGGTGAAAAATTGAAAATCTGAAAATTACTTTTCTATTTAACGTGATTTTGTCAAAACTTCCACCCAGGGTTGTCTTGTCTGACATATTTTTGGGTTTAGGCGTCGTGTATGACGTCTGACGTCGCGTGTCGCGTGTCACGAAGTGTTGAGTTTACTTGACATCGCATCGCGGAGGGGTAAAAAAATTTACCCCATGGTAAATAGATTTTGCCTACGTGGCAGGGCTTCAGAACTGACGTGAACAGCCAGCATAGGCGACTACGGGTGTGGGCGCGTGCAAGTCTGCCTTGGGCGACCTCGGGTGGAAAAATTGAGGCGACTACGGGTGAAGGGGCGACTGCGGGTTTGGGGCACTAGGGCGACTTCGGGTGGAAAAAATAGAGGCGACTACGGGTGAAGGGGCGACTGCGGGTCTGGGGCACTAGGGCGACTTCGGGTGGAAAAAATAGAGGCGACTGCGGGTTTAGGCTTGAAGGCGACTGCAGGTGAGTGGGCGACTATGGGTCAGGGGCTTTAGGGCGACTTCGGGTGAAGGGGCGACCGCGGCTTCGGGTACTGAGGGCGACCGCGGGTCCGACAGGTAGGGGCGATTGCGGGTTACAAGGCGACTGCGGGTCGGAGCAACAGACAGCGACCGCATGTTCTAGGGCAACCGCAGGTTCAGTTTAGGATTTGAGTTTGGCATATTCAGTCTTTGAAGTAACACGTCACATAGGTGTTTTATAAGCGCAGAATTAGGTGCTACGTTATATTGGGGTTTACAATTTACAAGTGCAAATAATAGAGCCCATGAAATGTAAATTGGACAAACTTCTCTAATCCCAAAAATTCACCCAGTATAAGGCCACAATAATAATGTCAACAACGATTATATTAATAAGTCATCGATATTGCTTTCAGGCGGACTTCAAATGTAGCCATACTTGCATTGCACTTTTATAACCTCGTTGCAGTCATCACCTAACTGCCTACCAATTAGAACTCAACATATATTTTAAAACCGGTAATCTGTCCCTCACTCTAATATGCTCATATGCTTGATGAAGCATTACAAAATCCTTACACATCAGGATGAAGGCTCAAAGCTTGAACTACAAAGATTTGCTACCTAACATATAAGCTAAAACCTTATAACTATAACTATAATTATTGTCTAATTCTCTAGTACTCTAGTCACCAGGCGTGAATGTGGAATCGCTCGGCACCTCATCAACATTAGGGTCTGTATCTTCGTAAGACTCTTCGTTGCTCTTGTTGTCGCCCGAGCTTTCGATTTCATCATCTTCCCTTGTTACTACTTCGATTTGTACCTCACGCTCTACCTCTGAGTTCAGATTTCGAACTTCTGTATCTACACCACTGAACCCTTCAGTTTGCACAAGTCGTTTCGTGAGCCTCAACGCATCCGTAGTTCCATCCATGTTGGATGCAGGGTGTCGCCCTCCTCTACTTGATTGTCCAACATTCTGGGTGGAACATCCCGCTCCAATGGTACACCGTTGGACAATTTGAGTGGTCGTTTAGGGTTTCGAGGTCCCCTCTCGTCAACCCTCCTAATACGCCTTTTCTGGCCTCTACTGTTGCGCCCCTGGATTCCTAATGATGATTCGCCAGGGCCAGACATGGATGAAGGTTGAGTGGGTTGTGGAGCTGAGCCGTGAACCTCTTCATCAATCATCCGTAGAGCACCTCCACGCACCGGTGGCCTTGTTGGAAGGGTTGGGGTAGACCTCCTCACTGTTGCCACATTTGTAGTCGTCTCTGGATTCAACGGCACATTCCAACTTCGATTCATAACATATGCCAATGGCACATCATCATCATCATCTGTAGTAACAGTTGTTCCGAGGGTAGATGCGTTCAATACAACGGGATTTGGTATTCCCTCGTGTACAACTTCATTGACTTCGATGGCCTCTTCTTCATGTTCGCTTCTCATTGGAACTTGTGCACTGCTTCTTAAATTGCGGGCCATATTTGGAGGCGAACTAGTTGATATTGGAGATCTAGCTTTTTCCTCTACGGGTGCCATGGGAATAGGTACGCCTTCATCGTTGTTGTCGGGGGTGCTTTCCCTCCTCAATGATGCATGTGCCGGCGAAATTGCATCCATATTGTGCACGACGTTCTGCGGTGGACTGCGTACAAGTGAATTTTCAGGAGAAACATACCCATCTTCACTAAAATCAAATGTATTCCCGTATATTGGTCGTGGAGGACTATGTGGCGGCCTAACCATTGCATTCCAAGGATTGTTGCGCAACCGATCCTCTTCATCCCTGCGGTTCTTGCGTTCTCTCATAAAATCTGGAACAACGTCGTCTTCTTCCCCTGAAGACAAAGGCCCATCACGCTCGTCTTCATCGTCTCCATCTGCAAGCATCTGGTCGTAAAAAATGGTTGGGTTGTGTCCACGTTTTTGACGTTCAAGTTTGTTGTTCGCGTAGATATACACCAATGTCTCCGCCTTTGTCGTGGCCAAGCGGTTTCGCACTTTATTGTGCACAAACGAATACATGCTCCAATTCCTTTCACACGAAGATGCAGAGCACGTCAAACCGAGAATTGGCTTTGCAATTTTTGGAAGAGCATTGCCCCCCACACGATTCCACCATTGATGAGGCAATAATTGACATTCAATGATATCGGGAGCCTCATGTAAAGGATCAAATGCACCTGTCTTCTCTTCAAATTGAGTTAGCTCCTGCATTGCTTCCACCACTGACACGTTCAATGGTACGCTCAGTTTTTGTATGACTCGATTCAAAGCTCCCTTCGTGTAGTCATTGTTATGAATAGCCTCCACGTCACTCAAGTATGGATTTAGTAGTGCCCCCGCATAGTGTAGGTCAGTAATCATCAACTTCCAACGAGCATCAAATTGTTTCTCATATCGTGTTGCCACCACTGGATCAAGGAAAAATGGAGCATTCTTGAGAGAATAAATGTGCTCCTTCAAGGCTATCATCATTACTAAAGCTTTCGGCATTGCCGGGACTTTTCCATCAAAATGACAAAGACAAAGCAGCACGGGCTCTACCATATGGAGGAAATTGTCGCATTGAACCCAGAACTCTTCTGAACGGATATCTTGCCTTGCAAGTTTGGCCTTGCCCATAATGAAATGTCCATTTTTGCGGTTTTGCAAACTCAACTCGAAGGTCATGTATGTCTCATCCAGTGTCACGTTGTGCACTGCTTGCTTGCAGTCTACCAAACGATCAATCATCAAGAAATTTGTGGCAAAACGTGTTTTGCTTGGAATTCTCAACACTTTGTTTGGTGAAAATCTCCGAAACAACGCCAAAGTATGTTGGTATTTCTTGATGAACTTCACAATTGATGAAGCCTTCTTTACCAACTCCTTTACTCTCTGATCCTTTCCCCAGTCTTCTAAGAGTAAGTCCAAAATGTGTGCCGCACAACCCTGCCTATAAATGTGAGGGTACCTTTCTTCCAACCTTGCCATCGCCCCCGTCATGACTGCAGCATTGTCCGTACACAATTGCACAACGTTGGTAGGCCCAACTTCCTCAATGTATCGTGCCATCGTCTCAGTCGTGTAAGATATATCCTTCTTCTCCCCAGTACTATCCACTGATCCCAAAAAGACATCCCCGGCGGGACACACCAACATCATATTTAGTAACGGCCGCGAATTAGTATCGGACCAACCATCTGAACAAATTGTCGCTCTATACTGACTTATTGAAACCCTCGTCCGCTCCGAGACCATAGCTTCAACCGATGCCTTCTTAACATCTATCATTTTCGTGCGAATCGCATTATACGGTGGCGGTTGGTACACGAATCCAGCTGCTGCAGTTTGTTTAACAGCATTCACGAAGGCCGGGTGGCGCACAACATTAAATGAAATGTTCGCCTCGTAAAAGAAAGAAGCCCACAACCTATCCAACTCTTGTCTGCGGCCCGTCTGTAATGATTCATCCATGCTTCTTTGCCGAGAAACAGATGGCGTGTTCCTCCTTCTCTCAAGCGTTGTTCCAGTAGAATCTACTGAATCAGGCGTATGAATTGGTCTTGCATTTGATTCAAAGGGATTGAGAGACCCTTCTTCTTCGACATCCAACGCAGGTGCGACAATAGACTCTGCAACATTAACTGATGCATCATGTCTAGTCGGTGCATCATACATCTCTTCGTAACTCATGGACCTTGGAACTTGCCCCTCGCCAGTCCGAAACTTTTCTCATACAATTCTAGGGATCTCCTTACAACGCTCCGATGTAGTCGAGCCGCCATAGCCAAAGTGAATCAATGCTCTCTTTCGTACAAATGCTTTGCTCCACCTACAAAACACGCATTTTCGAGCATGGGGGGAATTATCAATTGGGGTACACGATACTAGCCAAGGGTCCCAATCCTTTGTGGACCTCCGCGTATCATTCATGGTCCCCCCCCTCCCAACACCTTGTCCAGCTATGTAGTAGATCAACGTTGGGTCTTCAAAGAAAATGACTACAATAATCACACTAATACTATGGAAGATGTAATGACAAAGCAACCCGCTTAGAGTGGTCTTGTAAACCCTTCTAAACACGGTTGTTGCCCTCCGAAGAAGTTAAACGTCCGCATGAAGCCTCTTTCGAAGGTCCAAGACAAGAGTTTTATCAACGGAGCCAAGGTGATAAAACAAGGGGTACCCCTAGAACTTTATACAAGAAAACTCTTTGGACCCGCGGTCGCCCCATGAGAGAATGCGGGTCCAAAAACCTGAAATCAGTCAGGTGATGGGCGACTGCGGGTCCAAGATTGGGCGACAGCGGGTCCAGAAGTGGGCGACTGCGGGTCCAGGAGTGGGCAACTGCGGGTCCAGAAGTGGGCGCCACGGGTCCAGTAATGGGCGACTGCGGGTCCAGAAACAGGCGACTGCGGGTCAGGAACGGGCGAATGCGGGTCCAATAATGGGCGACTGCGGGTCCAGAAACAGGTGACTGCAGGTCCAGGAACGGGTGACTGCCATTTGTTTGGATAATTCTTGCATCCCCTGGGGTAATTTGGGGCCTATAATTAAAACTATGAATTCAGAATTTCCACTAAAAAAATAAGCCTTGAAAATAAAAAATTCTAGTGTTTGCCCTAGAGTGGCAATGAGTAGGTCAATTCACCCTAGCCGTGACAATTGCTCTGAACTTCAATAACAAGTTCTTTTCCAATCCGGCAAGTTTTGAATTTTCCTTTTTTTTTTAATTCTCTTTTAATTCCGAAAGTCCGAACTCCCAAGGTCATTTTCCTACCAAAATTCCTAGAATATTCAAGTTTTCACAACATTGCAAACATAAATAACCAAAAATTCATATCTATATTTATGTACTCTTGTCAAGGAACTACATAGAATTCAATGTTCTTGCATTGGAATGTTCAAAATGGATAATATCCTTTTATATATACATAAGATGGAATATACATAGTCCTCAAAAATGTGCTAAAAATGAAAATCATTCAACATCCATTTTGGTCTTTTCTTTGTGGTCATGAGCCTCACGTTCCATCTCATACAAGACTTTCCTACCTTCCAACTGCAAATTCCTAAGGTATCTATCATCCTTCCCCAACTTCTTTTTCAACCAAAATTGCTTGTATGATTTTTGGAACTTCAAAAGCGCCTTCAGTGCATCCCGATGTTCTTCCAATTTTGGATCCAATGACAAAGAAACCCCAAGCTTTTTTTTCAAGTCAACTACTTCCGTAAGAGACAATGTTTATTTAGTAGCCACATCTTTCCAACCACACATTTCTGCAACACGGTCAAGGGGGGCTTTGTCCTTTAATGCTTTCAAGGAATTTAATCTTGATCGTGCTTCTTCCAACCCTCGCTTCTCCAAGTCTATCTGATCTTCCTCCAGCTTGCATGCTTCCATAATTTTGGCAAGCCGTTCTTTCGCAAACTCATTGCTAGAAGAACTAGATCCTCCAGCATGCCGAGAAGAGAATCTAAGGTAAAATGCTTCCAAGTCTAAAATCTTTGTTATTTGCGTTGACAAAAGAACTTGCCGACTTTCAAGTTCAGCACGTAAGCTATTTACAATATCTCCACTCAAAGTTTGCGTTTCTTGATTGCGAAGCTTCTCACATTCTAGATGCTTTTCATCCAACTCATTTAGAAGCTTCTTGAGTTGAGCTTTGTAAACAACTTTGGTGTCTAACATTACTGTGTCAGAGACAGTTCCATCTTCAACGAATTCCTCACTTCGGTACATGTCATCAACACAATCCAATTGGAACAAAGAAGGCTTCACATCTTCTTCTGTTTCCATCTCTGTCCAAAAAACATCATCTTTTGCTTCTTGCATGCATGCAAGCACATACTGCAAAACTTCGTCTTCTTCAATGCGAGGGACTGTAATCGGATTCACCATAGCAAGAGGCAAAATATCAAGATTTTGTGGTTGCCTAGCTGGTTCACCCTCTTCTTCCATTCTCGGGGGAGGTAAATTTTGTGAAGTAGAAGCCACCATCGCCATGTTTTGGGGCTCCCTTGGAGGGTCTTCACCAAGGTTGTCTTCCTCTCCCGAAGATGAATCAGATGACGTCCAATGAAACTGCTCATCGGGCACTTCCTCCTTCAAGTTTTTCTTTTGGCCTAGCCCTTCACGTGGATTGGCAGATAGAGCCGCCCTTGGGATGTCTTTTGTCGGTGGAAGGCGAGCATGCTTCACTCCCTTGATTGAACTCCAATCCACGCTTTGAAACAAAATGAATTCCGCATACACCATTGTACATATGAAATACGGGACTTCGCTCCTGGGCACTGAATATGTGCCATACAAGTATCGATAAATTTCGATACAACGTTGCACAAATGCATCATTACGGCATGGATGCAAATTGGCCGTATTGTTGCGCCAATTCTTGTAGTGCCGATGATAGGGGAATAATTTGTCGATGTGGCACCACCCCACGAAGGACTTACAAGTCTTGGCGGTCCAGTGGCCCGTAATTCGATCCCAACCTCGGTAGGCCACACACGCTGGGTCCAAAAGGATGCGTCGTTGCCTAGGGTGCATGGCTCCTTTTGCCTTGGTCTTCTTCTTGTGGTCCGCCATTGGAGATGCTCTTGAGATTTGGGGCAAGAAATCTAAACTTAACCCTAAACCACAAAGTATTATCTAGCTAAACTTAACCCTAAACCACAAAGTATTATCTAGCGATTAGTTAGTGATGGATAAAATCAAGAACATGAGCCATATGTAAGTGAAACTCAAAACCCAAGCTCCCGGGCACGCAATCAGCCACTGTAAAGTAGGTGAAAGGCAGTACGCAGCAAGAAGGGAAAGTGGCGAAGTAGGGTGGGGAGACAGCTAATTAACCCGCAATCGCCCTGGGGCGAGTGCGGGAAGGGGCGCGTGCAGGTCTGAGAGCGACCGCAGGTAGGGCAACTACGGGTCTAAGGGGCCGACTGCGAAGGCGACTGCGGGTAGGGCAACTACGGGTCTGGGGCTACTGAGGATGGGCGACCGCGGGTCGATGGCTATAGAAGTACTGGGGTCCTACGCGACTGCGGGTAGGGCGACTGCGGGTCTGGGGCTACTGGGGATGGACGACCGCGTGTGGGGCACCACAGAGTAATTTCTGGACCCCTACAGTGGGGCGACCGTGGGTGGGCGACTGCGGGTACAGGGCGGGATTTTGAATTTCTGAACTTCTAAGACTTTCACTTTGAAGTTCCCTTACACAAAATTGTGGACATAAATTTTAGTTACCAATGCACTTCATAAAAATGTATTGCACCTTTTCATCTTTTATTTAAAAATTTGGGTTATGCATCTTTAGCCATTTTATTAATTATTGTTGCAACTTATTAGATTTGACATGCAAAAAGAGGATTCCCACCCTAACATCACTTCTACAATTTCAATAAGAAAATAATCAAACATAAGAATTTTACCATCCATGATTCACATGGTTGCGTTTTATTTTCCAATGCAATCTCTATTATGTTTAGTTTGAATTTGTATGGTGAATCCATTGTAAACCAAGATCCAACTATGAAGAATGTGGGATTCTTGATCAATGTAGACCACTTTCGGAGAGCTCCAAAAGAAGGGGTTTGGGAATTGAGGGATAAATACCTTTTATTCATTTATAGTCAAGTGTGATTGACACATTATAAATTGCGTGAGAGAACAAAACTCAATATAATCAATTATACAATGCATAGGATAGATGTAGTAAGATGGTTGTTCAAATATCCCATAAGGATTGGGTGTGACAGCATGAGCTTCCATATAACTTTCATCATGTGCTTCATCAAGCACCGTGAAGGTGTAGCTGGGAACTAATTGTCACAATTAATTGTCATAGCTATTTCCCAGCTGATTTCATGGTTTTGTTCAAATTTTATTTATCTGTACATTCATAGGTATCCAAACAATAAAACTTGTTTCATATTAATTAAAAGTGTAGCCATCATATTTACAAACAAAGGGATTAAATCAAGGGCATACATTTGTACATTTTCAATATTTGGGGATTTCAAACTTGTGAACCAAGAATAACAAGCCACAACATTTATGGGTATATATTTTATTGGGGGGGGCACATTTATGGGTATATATTTTTTGGGAGGGGTCACATATGTAAACCATTAAAGTATTGGGCACTAATCAATTAAACATTCATATACCATGGACTGTTTAGCAAAATATGATCATCCATCTGAGATAAACAATCCATGCATTGTTTAGCAAAATCATAGTATAGAAATGTAAAATGAAGTTCTTTGTCAAGCACATTGCTATTTCACATGTCTAGCATGACTTTAGTACTATTATCTTCATAAATACCTTATTTCTTTTTATGATCCCAACTCAAAAATCAAAATAGGGTCTTATGCCATGGTACAAGGCTGCCGTTTGATGCACCACAACAATGTCTCTAGTCACGAACGATTTGCCCGTGGCACAAAGTTGTCCAAGTTTGCGCGAGCTTGGTTTAACCTATTATTGGTCTGCTCAAAGATATCCGTGGTGTTGATTTGAACGCTCAGAGATTGTGTAAATGCGCGTTCCGTCCCGTGCTCATCATCCTAAGGTGGAATTGTCATTAGTACATATGATATTCACAGAATGGGGTACAAACAATATTAACCTAGCAAGTATATTAACTCGTGTTGTGGTATTGCACTAACCTTAATGAGTTGTAACAACAAGTATCCATTCTCAGACTCGGAAAGTTTCTCGACATCCTCAAATTCTTCTAATAAAGCCCTGCATCTCCCGGCCCCCCATATCAATGAATATTAAAACATAACAACTGAATATGGATATTTTTAGCATATAATCTTATAATACAAGTTCTATACTAGAACAACCGAATCTGAGGTTTGTGCAATCTTTTCCTTGCCGAACCCACACATATTCTTCCATCATGGCCCACCCCTCCCTAATGGCCTCATCAAATTTGGCTCCCCAAACAATATCGCGTGTGTTTTGTATCAAACACATCACTCGTCCTGCAGCAAATAAGCACTAATAGTGAGATGAAATGTCCACCACCAACTATCCAACTAGAAATGTTCATTAATACATGTTCATTTCATTATTCAAGGATTCAAATCATCTATACAAAATGAAGGGCAATATTTTACTCACCCATTTTGCTGGCTTGGAAATGGCCTTTGGACTCATTGCACTGGCCATAATGAGCAAAGCAATACAATTTGTAGCCTTTCCAAAAGTCCTTAATCCTATTTCAAAGATCACAAATCAATTCCAATAGAATAGTCATTGTCATGGTGATTCTCCCACCTATTAAAAAGACATTGTCTACAATACAAGTGGATGACAATAAGGAAGTCAAAGGCAAACTAAACAAATTTTTACCGGAAATATTCATGGTCGAGAATAATTATGACTTCCTCTGAGCACTTGCTAAATTGAACACCTGCCATTAAGCCTGTAAGGAGCCAAATAACTAATCATTAGCAATGCAAGAAGATTTAATTTGAATAGGCTACATAACAATTGAGGCCCCCCTACGTTACTATAACACCCAAAAATGAAAGAGAATCAATGAAGAACCAAATGAATCATTTTCATTTGAATTGTTAATTGTTTTAAATGTGAATTTAGTGTACCCTTTTTTGGTGACTTCACACCCATTTGTGTGTGCATCCTTATTATTCAACAACTTTGCCACAATGAATGCAATTGCCGTTTCAAGGCCCTCTACATCAAATGGCTTTGATATTCTCACTATCCTAAACTAATGGAAAAGATTTTGGATTCATTGAAGTATACAAGAGGTGTCTACTGTATTGTTGGCTGTTTGTGGGAAACCAAAAAAACCACGAGACCTCCACAACATTGGGCCCACATTCAGCCACTACAAGGTAGGTGAACTACAAGGCGCGTTTATGAAAATTATGGACCACAGGCTGGAACAACCCATGAAATACCCGCGGTCGCCAGGGGCGCATGCGCTAACCCTAACACGGATACTAGGGCGACAGTGCATGGGGCGACTGCGCATGGGGCGACCGCGGGCCCGGTCCAAGGATCCCTCGCGACTTTCAAGGGCGACCTCGGGTCCTCGAGGGGGAAACACATTTCAAAATCCCCCCTCCATCAGGGCGACTGCGCATAGGGGGCGACTGCGGGTCAAGGAGAAAATGCAAACTTCTTGACCCGCAGTCGCCCCCTACGCACAGTTGCCCATATGGAAGGGGAGGGAGACACCAAATAATTTTCCGCCCTCAATCAGGGCGACTGCGCGTAGGGGGCGACTGCGCGTAGGGGGCGACTGCGGGTCAAGGTGGAAGACACCAAAAATTTCGAAAATGCAATCTCCCCCCTTCCATCAGGGCGACTGTGCGTAGGGGGCGACTACGGGTCAAGGTGGGAGCAACCTAACTATTTCAAAATGCAATCTCCCCCCTTCAATCAGGGCGACTACGCGTAGGGGGCGACTACGCGTAGGGGGCGACTGTGGGTCAAGGTGGGAGACACCAAAAATTTCGAAAATGCAATCTCCCCCCTTCCATCAGGGCGACTGCGCGTAGGGGGCGACTGCGGGTCCCCAGATCACTTCCAAAATCAGACCTGGGGTTCTAGGGCGACTGCGCTTTGGGCGACTGCGGGTATGGGCATGTTTCACGAGATGGGTTTTTTTGGGGGGGACCCCTCTCCCATGTTGTTTATAATTCCCTTTAATCATATGTTACTCCCTCCATTTTGTTTACAAATTCAACAAGACAAACAAATCCTAGGTTTTGCATTAGCTTTCCAACACTCCTTTGGCAAGAAGTTCCAAATGAAAGTTTTATGTACATTCTAATAGTGGGGAGGTGTAATTAGATTTATTTGGGCATGATTCACGAGATGGTGTTTTTTTTGGGACCTCTCCCTTATTGTTTCTAATTCCCTTTAATCATATGTTTCTTCCTCCATTTTGTTTACAAATTCAACAAGACAAACAAATCCTAGGTTTTGCATTAGCTCTCCAACGCTCCTTTGGCAAGAAGTTCCAAATGAAAGTTTTATGTACATTCTAATAGTGGGGAGGTGTAATTAGATTTATTTGGGCATGATTAGATTTATTTGGGCATGATTCACGAGATGGTGTTTTTTTGGGGACCTCTCCCTTATTGTTTCTAATTCCCTTTAATCATATGTTACTTCCTCCATTTTGTTTACAAATTCAACAAGACAAAAACGACATGATTCTGTTTTAGGTCTAAAACACTACATCTCGTGTAGGATGTGTAAGTATTTTATGTAGGTTTAAGGATTTGATTCTAGATAAAAGTTGTATTATTGTTTTCCAAGGTCTAGGGTCTAGGGTTTAGGGTTTGGGAAACCCTTCACATTGTGAGAATAATTCTTCCATTGCCTTGCTATGTCTTTGATATGAACTGACGCTTAACATTTATTACCAATTTAGTATGTGAGATAAGGAAAAATCAATTAGAATATGCTGCAGATGCTAATTAGTGTTGGGTCAGATTGGTTGTTGGTTTAGGGCGACCTCGGGTCAGCGGCTACCGCGGGTCATCGACGAAGCAAAAAACACATTTGAATCAGGGCGACTGCGCGTAGGGGGCGACTGCGGGTCAAGGAGGGAGACTAATTTTTTGGAAAATGCAAACTCAATCTCCAATAGGGCGACTGCGCGTAGGGGGCGACTACGGGTCAAGGAGGGAGACTGATTTTTTAGAAAATGCAAACTCAATCTCCAGTGGGGCGACTGCGCGTAGGGGGCGACTGCGGGTCGAAGAGACTTCTTTGTGGGCGACCGCGTGTGCAAGTTTCGGGATGGTTTAGTAGGTACCCGCGGTCGCCCACGATCCGCAGTCGCCCTTGATGCGCAGTCGCCCATTTCAGCGCTCCAAAAACACGCAGTCGTCCATTCCTGCTGTCTTCAAACCCGCAGTCGCCCCTCCTCAGACCCGCAGTCGCCCCCTCCCGACCTGTAGTCAACCAAACGCACGCGCCCTGAGGCGACTTCGGGTACTTAAGCGTTAGCCCCACTTCCGATTCTCACCTTACTTTAGCCTTGCGCACTGTCTTTCACCTACCTTCAGGTGGCTGGATGCGTGCCCGTGGGCTGGGGTTTCAATTGGGGGGGGAATTTTTACCCTTTCAATCTACGAATTTTGAACTACAGTTTTGAATTGTTTTTAAGTACAACATGGCTTTTCCACATGAAGGCAACACTACAAGGAGAAAGTCTTTATGGGATCTAGACCTCGATGATCCAATTTTTTTCGAGGTTCCGATAGCTGTAAATGAAAACGAAGAAGGAGGGAGTCAAGAGCGACGGAAGGGCAAGAAGCAGAAGTCAGCACATGACAAGGACTCCAACTATCCTCCCCTGAGTTATACCCGATATGCATACGAAGCGTGTCTCCAGTGGTACGCAAGGAAAAGTGTACAATTCTTGGAGGCAAGCTATTTGAGGTGTCCTACAACTGGTAGTGTGGCCTTGCCAAACGATTTACAGGCACGGATTTTAACCAAGCTAAAGGAATCCGATGATTTCGCAGACATTGACTTGACATATTCTTCGAGACTATTTAAATGGCTTGATAACACATTGAAAGCGGTGATGTTCAATACCAAGAAATTGATGGAAGAACATCGACCGTTACTTCCGATAGTAGAGGAATCAGAAGACATCAAGGCATTCCGCCAAAAAATGGATTGGTGGTCCAGCGCAGTGAAGAAATTGGCAAGAGGCTCGGCAAGGGGTTTTAAGTGGAAAAATGCAGCGGTGCAGACAGCATTTGCACGAGATGGTGGATTGTGTATCACGTGGATCCCCGATACGGCGAAAGTGGTGCCCCTTAGTGCTTTTGAACGTGAAGGGGGGTATGCAAAAGTGCGTAAGGTACGCATTGAAGGAATGGATACAATTCTAAGCTACATCGCTTTTGCTGGGAAAGTATCCAAGGCAATAAACCCGCGCGAGGGGAGAGCGCAACGATCCATGGAGGCCCTTGCATGCCCCTTGAACCACCTTGGCATCATTAAGTTTTTTGCCATTCATTCTCGCACGAATGAAGCGTACACATTGTGGTGGAATGGAGGCCATTTGAATGAGTTGAGGCATTTAGATCGTTCTGTATCACCAACCATTGACTGGCATGAAATGCAAAAAGCCACAAGACTTCCTGAAGAGAAACAAAAAGAACTTGGTCTTTTCCGAAGGCACAAGGCAAAGTTGGCATGGGCTTTAGTATATGTGACAAATCTCATGTACAAGTGCCGCGTGCTACACAATGACTTGTCTCCCATGAACATCATGTTGCATTTTCCGGATTATTCAAACGACATAATCAACATTGGAATTTGTGATTTTGGAATATCAAGTCGTTTTGACGAAAACGCGCCTTCACATTTTGGAAAGCCATCTGAGGCCGAGAGGGATCAATACCGAGAAGGTCGTTGGTGGGTTGCCCTGGAGTTGTTTTATGCATATGGACCTCCAAATTCCGATACAAGCATACCGATCATGCAACAACGGTATAAATATACGCAACAGTCAGACTCGTATTCTATTGGGAAGTTGATCGAATGGATGAGAATTGGTGATATGGACGATTGGGACAAGGATTTGTTCAAGAACCGCGAGGGATCAATGTACTTCGCAATGAAGTTGCGTGAACTCGTGAACACTGACCCAAAGAAGAAACCAACGTGTATAGAGATCACAAATTTCCTTATGTCTCCACCATGGTCCATGATGCCCCCCGAATTGGTGTTCCGAGACTCACCTTTGTAATAGGATAGTCTAGAGCAAGAGTTTAGTGCTGCAAGCAATGAGCTTGGTAGCCAATTATGTGTTGCTTACTTTGTAATATTTTCCTATAATATATGAAGGAATTTTATGCTACGCGCCTTGTCTTTAGAAAAACAATTACTCAATGGGCTATTTGTCAAATTGTATATATTGAATATGGCCTTTTACACATTGTTATGCAAAGTGTAACAACTTTTGAATTCAAATGTTCTTGGTCCTTTTTGATTCCGTAGTATATAATGGACGCAAGGAAAATAAGAAAATGAAAATAAATTAGTTGGTAATTGATGTTGAAGACTTGTATTATTTCTTGAATAAAATGTGCTAGTATGCAATTGAAAGGAGTTTTACTTTCATGGTCATTGAATTCAAATAGTTGTTTTTTCAATCCCTAAAAAAATGTAAGTCATACATCATTTACATTCTCTTATTATTTTTTCTATTTCCAAAAATAAAAGCAAGTTTTTTTTTTTTTCCTATTTATTCTAATTCAAATATAGGAAACATAAATTTTAGACTTTTTTAGACTTTTCCTTTTTATTCGTACTTTACCTATTTCAAAATAGATGAGAGATGTTTTTATTTATTTATTTAACCTTTTTCGCTCTCTTCCTATTTATTTTATTTGGAAAAAGGAAGTTCATTGACTTCTTGCGACCCCTTTTTTTTTTTTTGACAATGAAACAAGAGTGGATATTGCAAAAAAGATATGTAGCCATAATCTTTGTCATTTATTAAACACGCAATTCGAGAAAACTTGGATGAATTCAATAATAAATGTAAATCTGGTTTTACCATATATATTATTCCTAGTAGCATAATGTTTTCCTACCATATTCTTTTTTTTGGTATATGTCATCCAAATTGATAAAAACACACATTCTTTCATAGATGGTTGGAGTATGATATAAGTCCAACAATGACTTTCATTTATAGATTTGTGTCCGTACAAGAAATTTAGTTATTAGGCATGTAATTTACCAAAATTAGTGTGTGTAACATAGTATGTAATTTGAGTCTACATCCAAAAATACATAATGAACATCTCATGTCAAAACAATTACAAAGACATTATTGTTACAATTGCAATGGTTAATAATCATAACATTGGTTATTAACAATTGAATTAGTTATTAACAATAAAATTAGTCATTAACAATGAAATAAGTCATTTACAATAAAATTAAGAATAAAAATAAAATTAATTAAAAAGAAAAAAATTAGTTAACAAGAACTTCTTCTAAAACAATTGCAAAGATTTAACTTCTGTTCAGATAATCAATAAGGAATCCATTTGTACCACAACCGACCTCAACCCTAATGGCTCCCCAAATATAGTATAAAGTATAAACTAGTATTCCATAAATTTTGCAACACAAATGGGATTGAGCTCACAATCCTTTTTATTTCCCTTGAGATTTGGTGCTCAAAAGCAACAAAAAATTTAGGCTAGCTATAAGCTATAGGAATTTTTTAGGAAAATTTTGGATGAAATTGCTAGAAAAACTTCAACTTCTAGAAAAGTCTTCGATGAAATCGCCACAATGTAAATGAAAATAGAATTCTAGATACTTAGTATCACATTTTCTATCCAGTACGTGGATGAATGTTGAAGCTTGGAGCCCCTCCGTAACATTTAGTATCGCCACTTTCCCAGCGTAAGGAAGAATGGAAAAAAATATCACAATCTATAAACATGTACTAAGAAAGAAAAGAAAAGTCCATGCATTAATAGATGGACCCGCGGTCGCCTGGGACCCGTTGTCGCCCAGGACCCGCGGTCGCCTTCGCAAAGTGGACCCGTGGTCGTCCTGGACCCGCAGTCGCCCACTCGCCCGGGCTCCTTAGACCCGCGGTCGCGTTGGAGCACCTGTCCAGACCCGCAGTCGCCCCACTCTAGGACCCGCGGTCGCCCTCGAGCACCTGTCCAGACCCGCAGTCGCCCCACTCTAGGACCCGCGGTTGCCCTCGAGCACTTGCGCTGACCCGCAGTCGCCCCACTTCCGGACCCGTTGTCGCCTTGGAGCACTGGGCTGACCCGCACTCGCCCCACTTCAGGACCCGCACGTGCCCCAACGGCGACCTCGGATACATCAGTGTTCTCCTCCACCCACAGTCCCCATTAAATTTTCCCTGGCATTCTGCGCACTGTCTTTCACCTACTGACGTGGCTGAATGCGTGCACATAAGCTAGGGGTTTGAGTTGTAGGGGGGGATTTTTGTCCCTTTGCACGGCTCATTTTATTCACGCTTGGATGACATAGGGTGTTTCACTAGAACATTGTATTTTTGTAAATGTTAAATGTGATAGGATTACGTTTAGCATTTCTTACACCTACGGTTTAGGCTTGCAACCCTAAACCGCATAGTACTTAGTTGGCTACTTTTGAGACGAAGTGATCGTTATGGAGGGCGAGGACTCTCAACCGCCACACAGTATGTCAAGATACCGACTTCGGCTCAACAAAAAGGCGGTTCGTGACAAGGATCGTAAAAGAAGCGGCAAACCTCGCAAGAAGCGTGTACCCATCTTGTTGCATCCAAAGATGAAGGCCTTTTTGGGATGGGAAGTAGAACCAGAGCCTTGGACATATGAAACTATAAACAAATATGTGGATTGGTGCCACATCAACAAGTTGTTCCCGTTTTGGCAACACCCTTTGCACGTGAAGTCTAATAAGGCAAATTTGGCTTACTACAAGAGTGTTGTCTTCCAGCGAAGGTGTTTGGAGGTATGGCAGCAACTCTATTTGGAGTCCCAGCCTTATCGAAATGACAACTTCTCTTTCTATCTTGTGCAAATGGTGTACGTTGAAGTTCAATTGAAGAAAAAGGTAGATTGGACAACCTTGAAGGAGCTTCCTATCGGTGACCGCCCGGACAGACCGATAGTGCTGGATGAAGAAGGACTTCTTTAAGCAAATCAGAAGCTTTTAGAGGCAAAGCCTGGCAAGTTGGCTGTTGGTGATGACCAAGTTCAATGGTCTTCAACTTCTAGCTCAGATGAGCACACTCACAAATACGATGGATATTCTTTTGAGAGTGACGACGAAGACATTGGCAAAGAAAAACAAGAGGCGGCTGAAGACGTTCAAGTTGACAAGAAGGGAAAGAGGAAGCTTGAGGAGCCGCAATCATTGTCCAAGATTCAAAAACAAAGCGAAGATGTTCATGTACCGATCAATGTGGACCGTTCTGGTGCAGACATTGGGTCTAGCGGAAGCAGTGACAATGGTTCAGAATACAATTTGGAGATGTTGGGCACTAAGATCGAAAGTGCACGAGCAGCTTTGACTTCAACAATAGCGGATCTTATGAATTTGAAAGAGAAGGTACAACATCTTCCAGTGAATCCAACTGTTGTGGATGGGTTGAAGAAGGAATTAGAGGCGACTGAAAACGCCATTGCTGAAAATGAGAAGATTTACTCTAAGTTAAACAAAAGTAGAGTAAATTATTTCAAGAAGATAGAAGACGGGCGAGCACACATTTCCGATGATTTAGCGGTGCTTCAAAATAAACTTGATCTTTTGCAACGTGAGAAATGGTCCCATCAAAGCGAAAGGAGAAGCTTGAATCTTCAAATACGTGAGCTAGAGATGGAATATTATGATGATGCCTTAAAAGAAGCCAAAAAAGAGGGCATCTTGGCTTTAGCTCCGGATTATGGTAGCAATACAGAAGAAAGAGCAACGCTTTTTTATTTGGTGAAGCTACTGGAGAAAAAACAAGAGTTGTTGCACGAGGGCATATTGGACTTGGAGCGCCACATCCTTTTTTTTAAGGAATGGCGCAAGTGGAATGTGGAAGCCATAGGTGCCACACGTGCGGAACTTCCAAGAATGAGACCGGAGCCCAAAGAAAGTGACTTTGTGAATAGTGAAAAAAGTGCTTAGTGGTTGGATCTAGTGTGGTAGAACAAAACATTTTGGCCTTCCAATTTTTGATTTTCCAAAGGTTTTGTGGCATAAAAAAAAATTCACACCTTTGTTTTTAAATGTCCATATGCTTTTTTATTATATTTTGAATACGAGGGCTATGAATTTGGTGTCTTTGCAAGAATGGATGTCAGAGATGGTACCTACGGGCTGAAATTTTGGACTGAATTTTTGAAACTTTATTTGAAGATAGAAAAAACGATTACCTTTGTGGTAATATAACTTTTTTTCCAATCGGTGCCCGGGAACAAAAGTTATGCCCATATAGTCCAAACTCCAAAGCAGGGGAGAATGGACAGCAAAAAAATGTGACAAGCATTTGAATTTATTTTTCTAAATTTTTTTCCCTCATAGATTATAATTTTGTCTATCCGGAAAGTTTTTTTTCATTTCACTTGGATTTTTTATGAGAAAGTTATGGACAATCTTGTTTATTGGGCAATTAGAGCTTCTGGTGGGAAAAATACCTTGTAAGATTAATTTAGGAATGCAATTTTGGCAATTGTTCAAGAAAAGAAGTTTCACATGGTTTAGTTTGCTTGCTAGAACAATCTGACTGTGGGGATTAGTGCATTTTAATTCTATCTTAGAAAGAAAATAGATTTTCATTCAATCTCATATGTACTTCTATTCTACAAGTTTTTTAAGAATGAAAATTAAGTTTTTTTGAAAACCTTTTTTTTATTTAGACTCTCAACTCAATTCTCCACTATATTTGTTTAAAGCTCAAAACTCTGTAGTGCAAGAAATTAAAGTGAAAAATGTTAAAAGTCAAATAATGTAGTTCAGCAATGTGCTGAAAAAATTGTTTTTTTCACTCTAAATGCGGATATCTTGCAATCTGTAAGATGAAAAATTCTGAAATTTTTTCCACACATTCTCATACTAGTAAGGTGTAAGATCCTATGGTTATGTGTGGGAAAAAAACAATTTTCAAAAACAATTTTGGATACTTTAAGAAATTGTTGAGTAGAAGTAGGTAAGATGTAGTTGTAAAATTTAAATAATGAATATCTCTAAAATGAAATGAAAATGGTGAGAGTGTGCTATCAAGTGAAGTTAACTATGTGACCGGACCTAATTTTTTTTAGATTGTAGAAATTGCCTGGAGAAACAAATCCTACAAGCAACTTTTAAAAGAAGAAGCTGTAGACTCAAGTTGCCCGCCAAACAAAATGGTCCATAACTTTCTCATAAAAAATCTGAATGGAAT
This sequence comes from Rhytidiadelphus loreus, assembly GCA_947034895.1. NCBI lineage: Eukaryota > Viridiplantae > Streptophyta > Bryopsida > Hypnales > Hylocomiaceae > Rhytidiadelphus > Rhytidiadelphus loreus. The sequence continues at coordinate 44,041,309 of OX344761.1, read as the reverse complement.
GAATCAAATTTTTCCATGTAAACAAAAACATGTTGTATGAGAAAAAAATCCAAAAAGAAAAAATTCATTAAAAGATTTGAAGATAGCAATTTTGTGGGGACCGTGTATGGAATCATTGTGCAAGGCATTACAACAAATGTATTTGCATTTCACCAATTACATTTTAGGCTACAAATGTATAAGTATGCCCAAACCTTCAAAACCAAAGCAATAGAAGGTTGTTGTCAATAAGCAGAGTAGTACAATACACAGCCAAGGCGGTATAGTTTTAGAAGCCAACATCTTAACCCTAACTTTTGCTAGAGTACTACAGTGTGCAAGTATTGATATACTACGGCCCTTATACTATGGGCCTTACATCTTGTATACTACTACGATTAACTAGAACCACCGTTGAAGTAAGTATCTCATAGAAATATTTAGTTCAAGTCCATTGGATTGTTCTGAGAACCACTCGTTGCACCTTGTTCGTAATCATTGGACTCTCCAACAACGAGTTTCTTCTTAGCACGAGTCCTTGAAGCAGGTCCATCTGCTTCTAAAATAGATTCCAAGACATTGGAATTCTTGAGAGCTTCAAGTGTCCTTTTAGTTTGCGGAGAGTGTAACTCCAATAGATAATCGAGTGCTTGGCTTTGATAATAAGGCCCATATGTTGAGTCGAGGTAAGCCATACTATTCAAGTCTTCTGGAGTGGCATTTTCATCACGATTAGCCTCTTGTTCACCTTCAAAATTCCAAAGGTGTCCTTCCGGATGAGCACCCCACTTGAAGGTTTAGGATGTCTTATCAAAATATCCACCAAGGCATTGAAAAAAAAACGCCCTCTTCCCTACATTGTGAGCTCCTTTTCCCATAAGGTTGAATGCCACTCTTAGAATTTCACGCGGGTCCGTTTCCCAATTCAATTGTGAGGTAGCAGCTCCCATTTCTTGATCATGTAGGCCTTCTTGCCAACTCCAAAGCAAGTCTCGTCCCCAAAATCGGGTCTCTGCTGTCGTGTCTCTATTGTGTTCCCAAGAAGGTGGCATGTAAGTCATCAAGTTGAACATGGTATACAAGCGATCATGGAATGGTGCTGCACAAATCACACATCGTCATCTAATCAGACATTGAGTGATGAGACACTGAGGATGGTACACATGTGTACATGATCCAAGTGCCCATCCTCGTTCTGGCCCAAATTGTTCTAGACATATGGGGCATTTGGTATGATCCAAGACGAAATGAGCTGGCTTTGGCCACAATAGACTTTGGTCTTTTTCGTTGAAGTGACTAGACATCTGATTTCCATGGTCCCAACCATTTTGTACCCAGTCTATGACATTTTTTTCCGCCACGTCAAGCATGGACATGTTATCCGGAAACATGTCCTCCATCAATGCCCATGATGTCAATCCATTCTCTCGTTTAGGGGCATTTGCTACAAAGTTCTTCGAAACTTTGTCTAACTCTTTCGCAACTTGTTGAGATCGATCCACGGAGAGAATGCACGCGACCTTCCAATGATAGTATGTCGCTGCCAACACTGCCAACTTCTCTCAAAGCATTCTATTTTCCTCAGCCAAATCAAGTTCCTTTGATGATTGTAGATGTGGAATGGCAGGAAACGAAAGTGAATCCTGAGTCCCTTGCAAACCATCAACGTGCGGATTGCTAGAATCTCTTGAGACGAACGGAAGTGGTGCCATTGGAAGAATTGAAGAACGCTTCGTACGCTTGGCAGGGGGAGAAAGGTGAATGACATCGCTGGTGAGGTCCCCAATAAGCTTGTCCAAGTGATGTGGATCTTGCTCAACAAAGGTTTCGTCCATGTCCGACAATGTGAAAGTCTGACGCTCTTTTTCTCGAAGGCCTTGTAATTCTTTGGATTGTTGAGAAATGAGAGCATTTTTTTGTTCACATGTAGACCGCCATTTCTTCACATCACCTTCTAAGGTTGCAATTTGTGCATCCTTGGTCTTCAAGAGGTCGAGAGCCTTCGCCAACGTCATCGCATTGTGAACAACATCAGATTCAGATTGTGGAATGGGAATGTGACTTGTGGTACATACGGGCGAGTCGTCACTTAAAGCAAAGTCAAAGACGTTGCTGGCGTCTTGTGGTGGCAAGATTGGAGTCGCAATTGTGGTTGAGGCTGATGCCAATCTAATTTTCGTGGTGGACCGTCGCACCTTGGCAGGATGTTTCATCTTCTTTCCCCGCGATGATGAAGCGGCTTGAACATTTGGATCTGGAACTGGAACTGGAACTGGAACTTGGACGGGGGTGATAATCTACTCCTTCACTCGTACAAGCTTAGGAATCCGTGTGCCATCTGAATCATTATCCTCTTCTGATTCTTCCGTGTCCACCTCTTGAGTTTCTTTGTTTTGTGGATCACTTCGAAAAGGCCCAAGTCCACCCTCCGGAAATTTGAGAACCCCTCTTGGAATTATTCCAACTTCTGGACGCTCCACGTAGGTACTTTCTTTGATCGTGGTCCAGTCAACCTATTTGTTCAAGGCGACCTCAGCATAGGCACCTCTAGCAATGAACAAAGGGGCCTCATTCCTATCTACAAAAGGGATTTTGTAGAGGACCTGCCACAATTCTAAACACCTTCGTATGAAAGCTGGATTTTCACAATACTTCAAATTTGCCTTGTTATTGTGTTGGTTGTGATGATGGCGCCATGCCGGAAAGAACTTCCCGATGTGACACCATTCAATGTAGTCTTCGCACACCTGCATACTCCAAGGCTTTGGCTCCTCGTTCCACACTTTGAAAGCTAGGTGGTTATCATTGTGCAACACATGCCATCGCTTCTTGTGAATGTTACCCCTCCTTTTTCTAGTCTTGTCTTTGGCAGCCTTCCTAATTGCACCAACAGTGCGTACAGTGGAAAACCCCGGAAGGGACCCATCATTGCTACCTCCAGTTGCCATGAGATTTGCGGACGTCGCAAAATTGTAAGAACCAAATGATAGCAAAAAATAGTATATATATTATCCAAAAGGGTTACGCATGCAGCCAACAAAGGTTGCAAGACAGAAAGCCTCAATGGAAAATGAAGGTGATAGCATGATGATGGACTACTGGCTATATAGGGCGAGTGACTTCGGTCTAGAGGGGCGAGTACGGATAGGGCAATTGCGTATCCAGCGACTGCGGGTCAGGGTAGGGCGACTGCGGGTCTGGGTAGGGTGACAGCGGGTCTCGAGAGGGCGGCAACGGGTCCAAATTGGACGACTTCGGGTCCACCACCGGGTCTAGGTACCTTTTGCGCACCCGCAGTCGCCCACCCAAGAACACTTCCTGAACTCGCAGTCTCCCTGCCAAACCCGCAGTCGCCCACCCCCGGTCTCCCTGAGAAATCCGCAGTCGCCCACCCGCAGTCGCCCTCTTCCACCCGCAGTCGCCCATCCACAGTCACCCTCGTCGACTCGCAGTCGTCCACTCGCAGTCGCCCCTACCCACACTCTCCTACCCGTACGTGCCCTCCACTTTGCCAAGTGGATGCCATGTGGCATCCACCTGGAGGGGGGTGATTTCCTGTAAAGTCAAAGGTAAATTTGACTTTTCGTGACGTCGCGCGGGCTCTACTAGACGTCGCGCGACGTCTGCCTGTCGCGGTGTCGCGCTATCGCAGCGAACAACCCTGCTTCCACCCTGAACCAATTTTAAAAAAATATATATATATATATTGTGAAGGGCCGTCCAGAGGACGGAAAGGCCATCCCAGACCACGAACAGGCCGTCGCGAGGATGGGCAGGTCGTTCCCGACTAGGGACAGGCCGTCGAGGATACGGGCGGACCGTCCTCCTGGACGGGCTTTTCGTCGAAGATACGGGCAGACCGTCCTCCTGGACGGGCTTTTCGTCGAAGAGATGGGCAGGCCGTCCAGGGGACGGAAAGCCCGTCCCCTCCCACATCCAAGCCATCGAGGGGACGGAATGCCCGTCCCCTCCCACATCCAGGCTGTCGAGGGGACGGGCAGTCCGTCTAGAGGACGGAAAGGCCGTCCGTCGAACTCTCGAGCGGCGGTGTAATCATTCCCCGAACCTGGAGACGGCGTTCCGACCCGAGGCCGCACGTCCGTGGACGGATTGGCCGTCCATTCTAGGGCTGTCCCCCGCCCTGGTCGGTCTGGATTTGGGGGGGACGGGCTGATTAGGTGTTAATTACCCTTGCTAACCGGGTCGGTAATTGAGGGGTATAAGTGACATTTTTTTCACATTTGCCCTTGCTTCCTCTTTTGAATTGCACTGTCCTAGCTTGAAAAAGCTTCGCATTGCAATTTGAGGGGAAGTGTTATACATTTGACATTGTTTTGCCACATTTCAGTTGCCTTCACGCAACAGAAGGCAAAGCAAATTGTCATTGTATTCGCATACAGTATCGTGTGTGTCATTGTGAAGGTATCAAGAATGGATGTAGAGGATGTAGCAGGAGGTTCGGGACCTGGAGGTGAGGGAAGCGGTAGAAAGAAGAGAGGAAATAGAGCAACTTTGGATTGGGGCACACTTAATGCCCCAACGATTATGGCAAACCTTGGGTGGTTGGAGGCAGAATCACCATGGACAAGAGCGACATGTCAGCAGTTTATAGATTGGGCCCACATCAACCGCCATTGGCCACGCGACCGGTACGAGGTACACGTGAAATCTGGCGTGGTGAATATTGACCAGTGCACCCATCCGCACTTCAAGAAGAGGATGATTGAAGTGTCATTGGCACTTTGGGGTTCAAGATCGAAGAAGGACGGGACACTTTCATTGTGCCAAATGGCATATGCGGAGGTTTTTCTTGGCAAGGATGTGGATTGGAGAAGCTTTTTGGGCAGACAGCGGGATAACAAGTTTCCAAATAGAACTCGCCACATTCCAACAAATCCTGCCGTGCCATTGGACAATGCACCAATTCCTGCCGTACCATTGGTTGGTACTCAAAATGTGCAAATGGATGTGGTTCCACCCATGGAGCAGCCAAGGACGGAGTTGATGGAAGTAGAAGTTGGTCAGAGCAGCGGTGCAAATGTCAACCAACAAAATGTGATTGGTGGAGCCCAAGTTGACAGTGAAGAACTAATTCGCTTGTGCCAATTAGTACAAACACTGCAAGCGGAAAAAGAAGAAGCGCTACGACTTCATGCAGCAGAGTTTGAAGTTCAAAGTGCAAGGATGCGGGCCCTTGTAGATGAAAATGTGCGCCTCATTGCACGTGAAGCAGAGCTTGTAGAGCGCAACAGGCGGTTCAGCACAGACTCAGTTCCACCACTCGATGTTGTAGTGGAACGTGCTACATACGGGGCAGACGAAGACAGAGCAGGCCCGAGCAATACACCTGAGTTTGTGGTACGACCACGGGCCATTTTTCCAAGTGCAGAAAGTGCCACGTTGGATATTATGCGTGCACGTGCTAAGCGGGCTGAAGTAGAGGTTGGAAGTACTCGCACAAGCATGGAAGAATTAACAAGCGCCATGCGTGCTTTGGAACTCCGTGCCAACAACGCTGAGGCAGATGTGGCGGTGTTGACTGCAGCTCGAACTGACATGGAACAGACCATGACCGCAATGAGTGCTCAAAACATGCGGTTGGTCCACAATCCTTAGAAGGAACAGATGCTGCTTCAAATGTGCAACATGAAGTTGACATGCAGCATGGCGCTAAACGAGGCTGAGCAAATGCAGCGTGAAGTGAGGAGAGTGGCTGCAGAATTCAATGATGGCGGTCAACGTTATTTTGGCTTGACCTCGTGGCCTCGGGTGGAAGAAATGTTCACCGACGATTTGCCAGTGTTCGCCGAGAATTCAAGCATCGATTGGAATTCCCGTGCAGACTTGGAATTCCAGTACAATATCGAGCGCCAACGGTACGGGCCACCCAATCGCGATGGCATTACACCACTAGTGTGGCCGTCCTTTCCAGCTTTTGTACAAGATGGAACAACATGTATAATTTGCCAAGAACCGTTTGGCTCAGAAGGTGGATGGAATCTTGGTACATGTGGCCATCTATACCACCCCGGGTGTCTCATTCCTCACATGGTCACCAGAAAGAGATGTGCGCAATGTAGAGCTCCATTTCATGCACGACTGTACAAAACGTTTGGCCTTCAAGACCACATGCCTGCACATTACGAGTACAATGAAGAAAATTTACCGGGCCTCGGTAATAGAGTACATTGGGGTTCGGACGTGACATGGCTTTGGAAGTGGGGCCACGACAACCGACACCTCCCGGCAGGAACGGTCGCTGAGATACATTGGCAGAGTGATGCCCAAGTGATAGAGGTGATCAGGAGGGTGTTTGGAGAGGGTGATCCAGGGCGTCGACTATATTTTGGTCAGATTGCGGGTGGACATTGGGACCAAGACCGCTCCATTTTTGTGCGTGCGCCACATCCACAGCGCATCATATTTAACTCTCAAGGCGCGCCAGTCGGATTTGAGGGTGAACTGAGTTTTGAGGAACAAATGACGTACATTGAAGACAATACCTTCCATGAGCCAACTCTCGTGAGTGCCATTTATTCCCACTTACATAATAGATACGACATCGACGCATTTCAGCTTTTGACGACTTTGCAATCGCGACGAGAATTGCAACAATTTTTGAGAAACAGCATAGCACGAGGCGTTGTAATCGAAGAAGTAGAATAGATAGTTTTGGACTAGATTGTGTATAACTAGATAGATGTATAGAATTAAATACCGGAAGTTGTACAAAGCGAACATTTGTAATTATATAAAGCCTTTATTAGTTTACTATGTACTTCAGCGGATTTATAAAGTATGTACATTTATCGTTTTCTTTCCACCTTGTGTATTGTTGCTTCGCCTTTGTCTATTTTTGTAATCTATTGTACCTTTTTGTAATAGTATAGAAGAAGCTTGTATGCTTAGATGGTAGGTAAAAGAGTGTTCTATCTTTATTTTGGGTGTTGCCCTAAAGTCCGAAGTCCATTTTTTGGCCCAAACCACCCTAAACCACCCCTTTTGCTATGTTCACCTATGAATTAAATTTTCCAAATTTTTTTTGAATCGAACCAAAGGATCTTGTTCTGCACTTACCAGGGATGACGTGACCATAAATTTGTGATGTTTGACCGTATGGATTGAAAGTTATCGTCATTCGAAGTGAAAGCTCCAAATCTATTTAAAGAAGTGGCTAGGATTGCCCACTCCATAGAAAAATCCATAACTTTTCCATTCCTAATCCAAATGGGATGAATGAAAGCCTCCCATTTAAAAGAAAATATAATACAACTAGAAAAAAATATACAAATTTGTATTTCATTTTTTTGTGGATTTTTTTGTCTACCCGGAGTCTTGGACCGCCCAGTGTCCCGATCTCCCCTGTTTGAGGTTATTCTGTTCTTGTGGCATATCCCTAACCCCTTGCTCCTAGGCACCGATTGGAATAGAAATTGTATTATGAATAAACTCATAAGTTTATCTATCATTCTATAATTCTATTTTATCATTCTTATGAAAAAGTTTTCAAAAGTTTGAGTAAAAAATTAGATCATGGGCGCCTATCGAAAATCCATTTTGTCCCTTGCAGCAAGGACAATGAGAGTATGTTACTTTAGGGTCTAAGAAATAAAAACAATGGAAATTCTTTACCAAAGCCTAAAATAATAAACAAAAATCTCTATTGCTTCATATTTGATGAAATCTCCTTTAAGTCTTTAGAATTAAACCCTAAATAATTCACGTTTTGTAACTTCTTTTCTATTAGTTTGAATCTTTTTTTAGTTGGACACATGATTGACTACTCCCTCATTTTTTTTTTAAATCCAAAGTTTACAAATTAAAGTATTTAACATTTTCCATTTTTTCTCAAATGGCATTATGGCATTATTGAACAAAATGTCAACATTTTTTATTAGGAGACTAGGTGTATCAATTTGCAAAAAATTGTAACCGTATAAATTCAAACAAGACATGTTAGCAATCTCATAGGTTGCTAAAACACAACAATATCACTTATAGAGTAAAAGATTATAATGTTTGAACATGAGGGTGTTAAAACTACAAAAATGATGTGAAGTCTTCCAATCCTCTTTTCAGTTTTCACAAGTAAAATTTAAAATAATTTAGACCCAAAAAATATGAGGTTAAATTGCCTAACATGTATAACCCCAAACAATTTATGGCTTTTAAAAGTATATACTCCATATTTTTTTTTTAATTAAAAAAAAAATTTGAATGTGATGTTTTCTCCAAGATCTTGTTGTGTTTTTGAGGCACATTTCCAAAAGCTCTCAATGCTACAAGAAGTCAAGATTGCAATGGGTACCCTTGCACAAAGTCTTGGAACGATAAATCACTATCATTTATTTTTAAGAATAGACTATTGATGCTAAAACTAGACTTCAAGAAGAACTTCCTAAAAATAGCAACTTGGATGCTACTAAAAATAGCAATTTGGTTAGGTTTTATTTAACTTCGAAGTTTTGCCAACACCAAATTTGGGTGCTTCGGGCATTTAGGCAAAAAATCCAATCCCACCCGTCTAGATGCCCGTCTATTTTTCCGTCCACAGAACCGTCTAGTTACCCGTCCACATGCCCGTCCAGAGAACCGTCCACTTACCCATCCAGATGCCCGTCCATCCGCCCGTCCAGTTTTCCGTCCAAATACCCGTCCATCCCACCCGTCCAGATACCCGTCCACACAACCGTCCACATGCCCATCCAGAGAACCGTCCACTTACCCGTCCAGATGCCCGTCCACATGCCCGTCCACCCGCCCGTCCAGTTTTCCGTCCAAATACCCGTCCATCCCGCTCGTCCAAATACCCGTCCACACAATCGCCCACCCTTCCGTCCAAATGCCCGTCCAGTTTTCCGTCCACATACCCGTCCATCCCGCCCGTCCAGATACCCGTCCACACAATCGCCCACCCTCCAGTCCAGATGCCCGTCCACCCGCCCGTCCAGTTTTCCGTCCACTTACCCGTCCATCCAAACCGTCCAGATACCCTAAATCCCGCCCGTCCAGATACCCGTCCATCATACCCGTTCCGTGCCCGTCGACGGAAGCTCGCCCGTCCAGCGTGCCCGTCGACGAAGAACGTCCATCCATTTCCGTAGTTTTCATCCTCTGTGAACGGTTCTCGTCCAGATTTCATCCTGACGGACGCCGGGGTTGAATCCTGACGTCCGTCCGGACATCCTGACGGACGGACAGGACGTGACGGGGACAACCCTGACCGGAATGCACCTTCGTGTCAATCCAGATCCATTCAATTCATCATGGAGCGATGATGAGAAGGACGAGACATTGGCATCAATGTTTGGTCAACGTTCTGGCCAAACAAAACGTGATTCATTCAAATTGTCTGATGGAACATTGCAGCAGATGATTGGAGCAAAGATACCCAATTAAGGAGGATCGCAAGTAAGACCACCAACGGTGAAAGAGTCCCACAAAGCTCGAAATAAAAGATTAATGGAGGCTTTTGCAATTTCCCCATCAAAGAGACAAAGTCTTGGTAAAACCCCTCTTGATGTATGTCAACCAATTTCTGCGAGGAAATTAAATCCGATTCATGGCCTTAAAGAAGGCATAGGAAAGTCTATACTAAGAGCCAAACAAGAGCAGAGGAAGGGCCGACCAACGAGGTCAGTTGCATTCAAGCAAGTACAAGGAGGGACAATTGTACAATCTTTATTAGAGGATATGGAAAAGTCAAACAACGATGAAGATGAAGATTCGGGATGGGATACTAGAGGTCATAGTAGCGGGGCAGAGATAAAAGGAGATAGTGATTACCAGCCTTCGGGATGAAAGGGATGTATAATTCATTATTCAAGTGTTCATGATGAATTGTTACATGGAAGCATGTAACGGCAATTTATTTTTTGAACCTATCATTGTAATGCACATGAACTTAATGATGTTCAAAATATCATCAAGGTTTTTTGTTTTTTCAATAGTCAAGCACTATTGACTGAAATAACATTGTGAGCATCATTTTCTGGATCAAGTATTACCTACAAAAATGTAATAGTATAATGCATCAAATTTGGCTTCATGTACTGTTGTTTTATGGATGTCCGCCCGTCCGTGCCGTCCGCCGTCCACGCCATCCGTTCGCCGTCCGCGCCTTTCGTCCGACGTCCGCGCGAACATGTCTGCTGTCCGCCCGTCCGCCCGTCGATCCGTCCGCCGACCGCGTCGACCGCCCGTCCGCGTCGTCCAAACGGCCGACGGATGCCGTCCGATGGACGCCGTCCACATCGTCCGCGCGTCCCGAAAATGTGGATGTCTGGACGTCCGGACGTCCGAAAAATGGACGTGATTTTGCCCCAGACGTTGAAATTCGTCAATCTTGGCTGGATACGCAGTTGCCCTATCCGTACTCGCCCCCCTAGACCGAAGTCACTCGCCCTATATAGCCAGTAGCCCATCATCATGCTATCACCTTCATTTTCCATTGAGGCTTTCTGTCTTGCAACCTTTGTTGGCTGCATGCGTAACCCTTTTGGATAATATATATACTATTTTTTGCTATCATTTGGTTCTTACAATTTTGCGACATCCGCAAATCTCATGGCAACTGGAGGTAGCAGTGATGGGTCCCTTCCGGGTTTTTCCACTGTACGCACTCCTGGTGCAATTAGGAAGGCTGCCAAAGACAAGACTAGAAAAAGGAGGGGTAACATTCACAAGAAGCGATGGCATGTGTTGCACAATGATAACCACTTAGCTTTCAAAGGGTGGAACGAGGAGCCAGAGCCATGGAGTATGCAGGTGTGCGAAGACTACATTAAATGGTGTCACATCGGGAAGTTCTTTCCGGCATGGCGCCATCATCACAACCGACACAATAACAAGGCAAATTTGAAGTATTGTGAAAATCTAGCTTTCATACGAAGGTGTTTAGAATTGTGGCAGGTCCTCTACAAAATCCCTTTTGTAGATAGGAATGAGGCCCCTTTGTTCATTGCTAGAGGTGCCTATGCTGAGGTCGCCTTGAACAAATAGGTTGACTGGACCACGATCAAAGAAAGTACCTACGTGGAGCGTCCAGAAGTTGGAATAATTCCAAGAGGGGTTCTCAAATTTCCGGAGGGTGGACTTGGGCCTTTTCGAAGTGATCCACAAAACAAAGAAACTCAAGAGGTGGACACGGAAGAATCAGAAGAGGATAATGATTCAGATGGCACACGGATTCCTAAGCTTGTACGAGTGAAGGAGTAGATTATCACCCCCGTCCAAGTTCAAATTCCAGATCCAAATGTTCAAGCCGCTTCATCATCATAGGGAAAGAAGATGAAACATCCTACTAAGGTGCGACGGTCCACCACGAAAATTAGATTGGCATCAGCCTCAACCACAATTGCGACTCCAATCTTGCCACCACAAGACGCCAGCAACGTCTTCGACTTTGCTTTAAGTGACGACTCGCCCGTATGTGCCACAAGTCACATTCCCATTCCATAGTCTGAATCTGATGTTGTTCACAATGCGATGACGTTGGCGAAGGCTCTCGACCTCTTGAAGACCAAAGATGTACAAATTGCAACCTTAGAAGATGATGTGAAGAAATGGCGGTCTACATGTGTGTCGTACGCGTAATACTGTAGTAAGCGCTCTTAACCACAACAACGTGGCAAGATGACACGGAATATCGTCCCAGGGAACCCCAGAGGGTGTTCTAAATTCCGTCTAATCCGGTTTATTGTAACTACTTCAATTTTCACTCCCCAACCGGATTCTATCTCTATCCGGACTCTCTACCGGATCCAGATTATCACAAACACCAGATCCGTAACTTAACACACGGTTTTCGATACCTCTGTTTTACCTTCAAAGGGTCCTCACTGACTTTTTCGGAGGGGTAAGGACAACACCACTCCTTGTATTTCACTAACTCTAACTTCCTAATGACACGTACCCAAAGATCTTTCCGTCACAAACAAGGAACAGACTGGCTGACCCTCACAACTTCGGATTTCTTCAGAAGCAGGTCACTCAGAATACAACCCGACTCCCCTTGCTACAACGACAAATACAAGACTTACCCGGAAACTGAGACGGGGTCCGGTACTAGCACTCCAACTTGTGTTTGCAGACTGACGGAACTTTCCGAGTGAGCGGGGGTTTTCCACAGATGGTTGCTTATCTCCGCACGGAACCCTCCTTGGCCTTCCGGACTCGCACCCACACCACCAACGCCGGACTCCGCACAACTTCCTACACATGCTAAAACCGCTTCCCTGGACAACACACAGTTCACAGACCCGGGAAACCTTGAATCGGGACTCCTTCTTACCACCTCTCTACTCTTTAGCCACAACCTTCAAGCAAGCGCCCAAGCAACCTTACAACTCCCAAGGAAAAGGAAACCAAAGACCCACAAAGAAAACTAAGGCAATGAGTAAAAAGACAATAAAAATGCAAACATATATTTACTGCTCAAAAATAAGGAATAGCAAGAAAATGAATGAAGGACCACAAGCGGTCCCTTCCTTTTATAAGCAAAGCAACATGCCGTAAAACCTGCGGAAAGTGCCACTAAACACCATCCTAAATTGCCTTAAAAGTCCGGGCGGATAAGTTTTAACTGAAACTTACCCCTGAAAATCCGGAATCTGGGTTCTGACTGAGACCCGGAACTCCTAGTCTAACTAAAAGATAACTTAAAAACTATCAATCAAACTAACTACTTTCCCTTCCGCTGTTTCTTCGAACTACTGTCAAATCCTAACTGTCCCCGGGTGCTGGTCTTGCCTTGGGGTGTACAGAGGGACGCCCAAGTGATGATCGACGTCTTCCGGACAAGGGGACTGTCAGAATCCATCTCGTCCGTATGGACTAAAGACCGGTCCGCCTCCTCCAACGACTTCGGATCCTCCTCCACTTCCGCCTCCTCCGATATCTCAATGGGATCCGGTGTAGGCATAGGCATCGGTGGAGGTGGTTCGATATCTTCGAACTGCTCCAGATGCGTACGCGCCGGATTTTGGACAAGGTCGATCCGGGCATCCAAACTGCTCCGGACCGGCATATCCTGACCCAGAAATCCGGAAGAGTGCCCCCCTTGAGTGACGATGTTGATCAGTGACCCAAACTGACCTATCCGTTTGATGGGTGAGATGGGAGGTTGCGAAGCCGGAATTGTGATGACATCCGGTACATCCGGAAATCCCCCGAAGTCGAGAGGCTTGTTTGGATCCATGTCCGCCATCATGGATCGGAACTCCTTCAATGATGCCTCCATTCTGCCTGACATCTCCACCATCACCCGGACTATCTTTGTGTTGGTGAGGGCCGCGGACGTCTTCTACATCTCATCGTAAAGTGCCGCCTTGTGATAGAGGTCTGCCGGACTGACCATCCATTTCTGGAAAGTCTGGAACGCTTGATATGCCTTCTGCGTCGCCCCTTGAGACTGGTGCAGCTTTCCTTCCGTCCAGGTCAGCTTCCCCTTAAGCTCGTCCCGTTCCGTCTTCAAGTTCCGGATTTCCGTCCTCATCTCGTTCCATTCCGACTCGGCCGGCAACGCCTTCAGCGCGTCCAGAAGGTTTTCCGGTTCGCAGTTCACGACTTCCGCGGACCGGAGTACGATCTCCGTAAGCATGTCGTGGTAATCCTTTGCGGTCCGGATCCACTCTTCTCCGCACTCGAAGAAGCGTGGTCCTTCCCACTCCTGTTTATCCTAGATGAGAAAGGGACCCGGAAATTTACCTCTGGCTGCCGAAATCGTAGACTTCCGTCTTCTGCTTCCCGATGCCTGCTCCCGTTCCTCCTTTTCCCTCTGTGTCTGCTTCGGCTCCGGATTCGGCTTCTCTTCCTTGACTTCCGGCTTGGCTTCCTCATCCTCATCCTCAGACTCCTGCGTCTCCTGCTCTTCATCATCAGAGCAGTTGCATTGGAGCATAATGAGCCCAGTCTCATAATCCGTCGCCTCGTCTTCCGTCAGCAGTTCCCGGTGCTGGTACAGGTGAAGGAGGTACGTGCTGAGCAGGTTCGGCTTGTTCTTCACCAAGTTTCCGGTGCAGCGCTCCACTACGCTCGCCACGATCCGGCCCCAGTTTACGACCCGATCCTGAAACGCCCCAAAGATCGTGTTGGCCATGGTTACCGTAACCCGAGAACTCTTGTCCGGGTACAGAATTGAAAGCAGGAACCGCAGCAGTTGCCTGTGCCTCTCGTCCCGGCAGTCCTTGATCGCGTAGCCCTCCTTCGCGTGTGGTGGGTTCACGAACTTGTGCTGGTGGTACTGGTCCGTCCGGACAGCGAATCCGCTTCCGATTTGCGAGAACCCGTACACCTCCGCCCACAACTCCTCCGTCCATTGGTCTAGATGTCCACGTACGGTCTGGTCGTACTGGTTCGGAGTACCTGCCGCCAACTCCCGGAGCACCTAGTCACTCTGGACGTTCCAGAGTTTCTTCAGTAGACCTGCACATCCTAAGACGATCAAGTCGTCCTCTAACTGCCGCAAGTGCGGCTGATCTTCCGGATATACCGGACTAATCTTCCGGGCCGGTACTATATACCAAGTACTAACCCCTGCCATCCGTCTCACCTCTCCTATCGCCGTAACCCTAACTCACCACACTTTCTCTCACTATCAACCAGATGCGGAGCAACTGAAAGAGGGCGAGAAATGAGGAGGAGCTCGGTTTATATAGAATTCCTGCGCCCAACGTTCACTGTAACGGGAACGCAGGCTACGGAACGCCGTAACATATCCCTAGTCTACCGCCGCAAGCTACTGAATTTAATGCCTGCGTTCCGGCTCCTGAATCCGTCCACCCGGATGTCAAGTTCCGTCATGCTTCCCTACTGGTTCCGGAACGAAGTCTAAACTAATTCTAAGTATTTATTTGTTTCCGCTAGTCTATGCCTAAACTAATTTTTTTCAAATTTGATCTATTTTAATTTTTCTTAGTCTATTAAGGTCCGTACTAAGCTATTATGGATTCCGACAATGTGAACAAAAAAATGCTCTCATTTCTCAACAATCCAAAGAATTACAAGGCCTTCAAGAAAAAGAGCGTCAGACTTTCACATTGTCGGACATGGACGACACCTTTGTTGAGCAGGATCCACATCACTTAGACAAGCTTGTTGGGGACCTCACTAGCGATGTCATTCACCTTTCTCCCCCTGCCAAGCGTACGAAGTGTTCTTCAATTCTTCCAATGGCACCGCTTCCGTTCGTCTCAAGAGATACTAGCAATCCGCACGTTGATGGTTTACAAGGGACTCAGGATTCACTTTTGTTTCCTGCCATTCCACATCTACAATCATCAAAGGAACTTGATTTGGCTGAGGAAAATAGAATGCTTCGAGAGAAGTTGGCAGTGTTGGCAGCGACATACTATCATTGGAAGGTCGCGTGCATTCTCTCCGTGGATCGATCTCAACAAGTTGTGAAAGAGCTAGACCAAGTTTCGAAGAACTTTGTAGCAAATGCCCCTAAACGAGAGAATGGATTGACATCATGGGCAGGGTTGTCTTGTCTAACATATTTTTGGGTTTAGGCGTCGTGTATGACGTCTGACGTCGCGTGTCGCGTGTCACCAAGTGTCGAGTTTACTTGACATCGCGTCGCGGAGGGGTAAAAAAATTTACCCCACGGTAAATAGATTTTGCCTACGTGGCAAGGTTTACAAAATGACGTGGAAAGCCAACTTGGGCGACTGCGGGTAGGGGCGCATGTACTTCAGCCTTGGGCGACCGCGGATGAGGGCACGTGCAAGTACAAATGGGGCGAGTACGGGTTCTAAAATTAGGGCGACCTCTGGTCCAAGGGGGCGACTGCTGGTCCAGGGGGGCGACCTCTAGTCCAAGGGGACGACTGCTGGTCCAAGGGGGCGACTGCTGGTCCAGGGGGGCGACCTTTGGTTCAAAGGGGCGACTGCTGGTCCAGGGGAGCGACCTCCTTGTTGCAATTGTCAAAAAACACTCAAAACTGCCATTTTTGTGCAAATTGCAAAGAGAAAAAAAATTTAGAATGGTATTTTTTTTCCATATGTTACCATAGGATCTTGCAATAGAATAGTTTGAGAATGCATGGAAAAAATTTCAGACATTTTGACCACATAGATTGCAAGATAAATGCATTCAAAGTGACGAAATTGTGTTTTTTTGGCACAATGGCAAACTAGTTTAAGACTTCAAATCTTCTTAACTTAAATAGTTTGAATTGTAGATCTTGAATTTAGTTTTTTTTCATCATTCAAAATTGAGTTGAAAATATAGAAAAAATAAAAGTTTAAAATATAATGTAATTTTCATTATTTAAAAATTTATTTAGTAGAAGAAGGTATCATAGAGGGAAAAAATAAATCATTAATAGCTCTAAGATGGAATTAAAACTCACGAATTCCAATAGTGAGATTGTTCTAACAATCAATGTTGATTTGGTGGACCTATTTGTTTTGAATTTTTCTGAAAATTGAACTCAAAAACAAATCCTATACCTATATTTTACAAATCAATATTATAATTGCTTGCAAAACAAGATGCTCTACAACTTCTTGGCAACCTCTTCATATCATAAATCCAAATGAAATGAATAAAAGCTTTCCATATGAAAATAAAATAAAATATATGAGAAAAAAAATTAATTTTTAATTCAAATTTTTCAAGATTTGTTTTTGCTCATCCAAATGATTTAATTTAGATCAAAGCTAATTGTTGTATAACTCTTGCTCCTAGGCACCAATTAAAATTAAAATTACATTCCTAGAAAGCTAATTTTTTTTTCCTATCTTTTCATAAAAATTTGACCATATAGGAACTTGGCCAAAATCCATTTGCCCCTTGTGAAGACAATGAGAATTTAGAGATTAACATCCTATCAGTGTATTATTTAACAAGTGGATTTTAAATTTGAACACCCTCTGAAGATTTGTATAAAAACATTCCTATTTGATTTTCTCTATTCTCTATGCATCATCATACTTATGTATAATTTACCACCTTCATCTAAAATTTAAAAATAGAGGAAAGAGATTTAAATTAGAGCTTCTCCTCTTGAATTACGCAAATCTCTAAAAGTCATCCTACCAGGGTATTATTTATGAAGTAGATTTTAAAATACAAAATAATAAAATGTAGATTTTAGAAAGAGCTTTCCATTTTGAATTTCACTATCTTCCAAGTATCATCAATTCATCATACTCATGTATTATTTACCACTTTAATTTCAAGCTTAAAAATTAGAAGAAAGAGATTTAAATAAGAATTATTCCATTTGATTTAATATATGCAATCTCAAATAATCATCCTATGGGAGTATTATTTATCAAATGTATTTCAAAATACAAAATAATGAATGGAGATATTTGCAATACCTTCCCCATTTAATTTTCTCGATTCTCCAAGCATCCTTGTACTCAACTATTTATGAATTATTTACCACATTTATCTCTAACTTAAAAATTAGAAAGAAGAGATTTGAATTAAAACTTCCCCTTTTGATTAATGCAAATCTCAAAGACTTATCCTATGGGTGTATTATTTATAAATTGTTTTTCAAGATACAAAATAATGCATGAAGATATTTGCAATACCTTCCCCATTTAATTTTCTTGATTCTCCAAGCTTCTTTGTACTCATGAAATATTTACCACCTTCATCTTTAATTTAAAAAATTAGTGGGGAAGGAATTTAAATGAAAACTTCCCCTTTTGATTTAATTTATGCAAATTTCAACAAATTATCCTACTAAAGGGGTCTATAATTTAAAAAGTGTATTTCAAAATACAAAATAATGCATGAAAATATTTGCAATACCTTCCCCATTTAATTTTCTTGATTCTCGAAACATCTATGTACTTATGAATTATTTACCACCTTCATCTCTAACTTAAAAAATTAGTGGGGAAGGAATTTAAATGAAAACTTCCCCTTTTGATTTAATTTATGCAAATTTCAACGAATTATCCTACTAAAGGGGTCTATAATTTATGAATTGTTTTTCAAGATACAAAATAATGCATGAAAATATTTGCAATACCTTCTCCATTTAATTTTCTTGATTCTCCAAACATCTTTGTACTTATGAATTATTTACCATATTCACTTCTAAATTAATGGGGAAGAGATTTAAATGAAAATTTCCCCTACGGATTTAAACAAATCTCAAATAGTCATTCTATAAGTATATAATTTATCAAATGATTTCTAAAATACAAAAAAATAGATGGAGAGATATGTATGATCTTTCTTATTTGATTTATTTCATATCATATAATCCCAACCGAATAAATGAAAATGAACCATTGATATATATTTAACAAAATTGCATATTTGCAAAACTTGAGTGTTCAATAGAAGATGACATCTTGCCATAAAATTTATATACTAGAGCTAATTAATAGATCAAACAAGATATTATCAAATACAAGTAGTACTATAGAGAATCCAAAGCAACTAGATTTTTAGAAGAGCTTTCATTTCTAATAAATGAGATTAGGTGTCAAAGCTATGAAATCTGATTTCATCAAGGTCCATTTACTTAGCTCACCTAACAAAGTACGTCCACTAATGTACCTAGCAAACTAAAACAAAAGTAATTGACTATAATGAAGTTGTCAATTTCTACTTCCATCACCCAAAAATTGCAATCCAATGAGTTTTTCAAGTAACTTTGAGTCTTGGGCAACCTCTCATGGAGGAGAACGCGGGTCAGGGCGAGTGCTTAAGGGCGACCTCGGGTAAGGGGCGACCGCGGGTGGAGGTGGAAAGAATGGCCTTTTTTTTGTCCAAAAATTGGCAAATTTGGGCCGTTTGGGGGTTTCTAGGGGCGACTTCGGGTCTTGGGCGACCTCTCATGGAGGATAACGCGGGTCAGGGCGAATGCTTAAGGGCGACCTCGGGTAAGGGGCCAGTGCGGGTGGAGGTGGAAAGAATGGCCTTTTTTTGGTCCAAAAATTGACAAATTTGGGCCGTTTGGGGGTTTCTAGGGGCAACTAAAACTGACATCACTAAGCATATGGTGACATAATGACATGTGCTTCTAATTCAAAGTTGGTCACCAACAAGTGAGGACAGAGATTATATGCTTTTTAGTGAGAGATCCTTAGTAGAAACAAATATTTGACGATATGGTCATTAATAAAAGGACTCTTTTGATTTTAGTTACCTATAGTAAGGCCGCAGGTGCTACTATAAAGACACTAATCCACGCAACTATTCAAATATGACAATGGAATATTTGAAAACACATTAGTAATGAGGTACTTTGTGAGGAAGTTGGGTATAGTCATTGAACCTGATTCAAAGAAGCAACTAATATGTAGATAGGTGGTAAAGCTACTCATGGTTGATAAAGCCCCTGAAGTTGTTTATCGCATTGATGTTTTGTAATAGGGTATGTTGTTATTATGTTAGTACAAATAAAAACATAGGTCACATTTCATGCTTCTAAATTTTGAAAAGGAAAGTAAATATATTAACCACTTTTTATATGATGTGCCATTTAGAAAAAATATTAAATATTCAAAACGCTAGGTGCCAAGGTCTATGTATTGAATCTTGAATTTGAATTCTTTTGTGCAAATATTTTGTAATTTTTTCCAAACAATGTACTTTAATTTATTTGCTTCTAAACTAATGTGTGTAAAAAGTGTACAAAAATAAAGTTGAGTTTTAACCCCTAAAGGACCAACTTGAGTCCTTTTGAAGGACTTTAAAGAGTTCAAGTAGGTGCATATAGTCTCAGTTTTCATTTTCATTTTTTGAACTTTTTTGGAGGATAGAAGAGTACATCATCTTTGTAAGAATATAAATTTTTCTTCAATTGGTGTCCAAAAGCAAAATTTATGCCACCCTAAGCTGAAAATAGAGGTCAGCAAGCAACAAAAAAATTACAATAAGTCAATTAATATTAAATTTTTTTCCCTCAAATATTATATTTTTGTCTACATGTGAAGCTTTGATTCATTCCATTTGGACTAGCAATGAAAAAATTATGGACAATCTTGTCTTTTAGACAATCTAAACAATTTTTTGAAAAAACATCTTATATGATATATTTTTGAATGCAATTTATACAATTTTTTTGAAAATTGTTTAATATAGTTAAGTTTGTCTACTAGAACAATCTCACCATTGTGCTTATTGTGTTTCAATTCCAACTTAGAGCTATTAACAATTTAGTTTTTCATTCAATCATAGACCAACTTCTATTCAACAATTTCTTAAAGAATGAAAATCAAGTGTGTTTCTATTGAAATTTTTTGCTTAAACTTTCAATTCAATTTTTCAACATAATTTTTTTAAATTTAGAGTTTATAGTGCAATTTTTTTCCACAAATGGTGGTCAAAGTCATCTGAAATTGCAAGCCAAAGTTCAATTTTTTTTTCCAACTTTGAATGCTAATATCTTCCAATCTATATGGCCAAACTTTATGAAATTTTTACCACATGATCTTAGACAACTTAAGTACAAGATCTTACGGTTAGATTCTCCAAAAAATATTTTTTCTATTTTCTTGGATGACTGCAGCAGAAGTGACAGTTTTGAATTGCACTACAAATCACTCCTACAAGAGGTCGCCCCTACCTCTACTCGCCCCTACCTCCAGTCGCCCCTACATGCAGTCGCCTAGTACCCGTATGCGCCCCTTGAGTTTGCCATGTAGATGCCACGTGGCATCCAACTGGAGGGGGGTAATTTTATATAAAGTCAAAGGTAAATTTGACATTTCGTGACGTCGCGCGAGCTCTACTAGACGTCGCGCGACGTCTGTCTGTCGCGCTGTCGCAGCGAACAACCCTGATCAT
The DNA here is from genome assembly GCA_947034895.1 of Rhytidiadelphus loreus. Classification (NCBI taxonomy): domain Eukaryota; kingdom Viridiplantae; phylum Streptophyta; class Bryopsida; order Hypnales; family Hylocomiaceae; genus Rhytidiadelphus; species Rhytidiadelphus loreus. The sequence goes on along the minus strand of OX344761.1, from coordinate 44,020,564 downwards.
GGGCATTGATGGAGCACATGTTTCCGGATAACATGTCCATGCTTGACGTGGCAGAAAAAAATGTCATAGATTGGGCACAAAATAGTTGGGACCATGGAAATCAGATGTCTAGTCATTTCAACGAAAAAGACCAAAGTCTATTGTGGCCAAAGCCAGCTCATTTCGTCTTGGATCATACCAAATGCCCCATATGTCTAGAACAATTTGGGCCAGAACGAGGATGGGCACTTGGATCATGTACACATGTGTACCATCCTGAGTGTCTCATCACCCAATGTCTGATTAGATGACGATGTGTGATTTGTGCAGCACCATTCCATGATCGCTTGTATACCATGTTCAACTTAATGACTTACATGCCACCTTCTTGGGAACACAATAGAGACACGACGGCAGAGACCCGATTTTGGGGACGAGACTTGCTTTGGAGTTGGCGAGAAGGCCTACATGATCAAGAAATGGGAGCTGCTGCCTCACAATTGAATTGGGAAACGGACCCGCGTGAAATTCTAAGAGTGGCATTCAACCTTATGGGAAAAGGAGCTCACAATGTAGGGAAGAGGGCGTTTTTTTTTCAATGCCTTGGTGGATATTTTGATAAGACATCCCAAACCTTCAAGTGGGGTGCTCATCCGGAAGGACACCGTTGGAATTTTGAAGGTGAACAAGAGGCTAATCGTGATGAAAATGCCACTCCATAAGACTTGAATAGTATGGCTTACCTCGACTCAACATACGGGCCTTACTACCAAAGTCAAGCACTCGATTATCTATTGAAGTTACACTCTCCGCAAACTAAAAGGACACTTGAAGCTCTCAAGAATTCCAATGTCTTGGAATCTATTTTAGAAGCAGATGGACCTGCTTCAAGGACTCGTGCTAAGAAGAAACTCGTTGTTGGAGAGTCCAATGATTACGAACAAGGTGCAACAAGTGGTTCTCAGAACAATCCAATGGACTTGAACTAAACATTTCTCTGGGATATTTACTTCAACGGTGGTTCTAGTTGATTGTAGTAGTATACAAGATGTAAGGCCCATAGTATAAGGGCCGTAGCATATCCATACTCGCACACTGTAGTACTCTAGCTGTCTAGCAAGAGTTAGGGTTAAGATGTTGGCTTCTAAAACTATACCGCCTTGGCTGTGTATTGTACTACTGTGCTTATCGACAACAACCTTCTATTGCTTTGGTTTTGAAGGTTTAGGCATACTTATACATTTGTAGCCTAAAATGTAATTGGTGAAATGCAAATACATTTGTTGTAGTGCCTCGCACAATAATTCCATATACGGTCCCCACAAAATTGCAATCTTCAAATCTTTTAATGAATTTTTTCCTTTTGGATTTTTTTCTCATACAACATGTTTTTGTTTACATGGAATAATTTGATAAATTCCATTCAGATTTTTTATGAGAAAGTTATGGACCATTTTGTTTGGCGGGCAACTTGAGTCTACAGCTTCTTCTTTTAAAAGTTGCTTGTAGGATTTGTTTCTCCATGCAATTTCTACAATCTAAAAAAAAATTAGTTCCGGTCACATAGTTAACTTCACTTGATAGCACACTCTCACCATTTTCATTTCATTTTAGAGATATTCATTATTTAAATTTTACAACTAGATCTTACCTACTTCTACTCAACAATTTCTTAAAGTATCCAAAATTGTTTTTGAAAATTGTTTTTTTCCCACACATAACCATAGGATCTTACACCTTACTAGTATGAGAATGTGTGGAAAAAATTTCAGAATTTTTCATCTTACAGATTGCAAGATATCCGCATTTAAAGTGAAAAAAACAATTTTTTCAGCACATTGCTGGACTACATTATTTGACTTTTAACATTTTTCACTTTAATTTCTTGCACTACAGAGTTTTGAGCTTTAAACAAATATAGTGGAGAATTGAGTTGAGAGTCTAAATAAAAAAAAGGTTTTCAAAAAAACTTAATTTTCATTCTTAAAAAATTTGTAGAATAGAAGTACATATGAGTTTGAATGAAAATCTATTTTCTTTCTAAGATAGAATTAAAATGCACTAATCCCCACAGTCAGATTGTTCTAGCAAGCAAACTAAACCATGTGAAACTTCTTTTCTTGAACAATTGCCAAAATTGCATTCCTAAATTAATCTTACAAGGTATTTTTTCCACCAGAAGCTCTAATTGCCCAATAAACAAGATTGTCCATAACTTTCTCATAAAAAATCCAAATGAAATGAAAAAAAGCTTTCCGGATAGACAAAATTATAATCTATGAGGGAAAAAAATTTAGAAAAATAAATTCAAATGCTTGTCACATTTTTTTGCTGCCCATTCTCCCCTGCTTTGGAGTTTGGACTATATGGGCATAACTTTTGTTCCCGGGCACCGATTGGAAAAAAAGTTATATTACCACAAAAATAATCATTTTTTCTATCTTCAAATAAAGTTTCAAAAATTCAGTCCAAAATTTCAGCCCGTAGGTACCATCTCTGACATCCATTCTTGCAAAGACACCAAATTCATAGCCCTCGTATTCAAAATATAATAAAAAAGCATATGTACATTTCAAAGACCAAGGTGTGAATTTTTTTATTCCACAAACCCTTTAGAAAATCAAAAATTGGAAGGCCAAAATGTTTTGTTTCCACCACACTAGATCCAACCACTAAGCACTTTTTCCACTATTCACAAAGTCACTTTCTTTGGGCTCCGGTCTCATTCTTTGAAGTTCCGCACGTGTGGCACCTATGGCTTTCACATTCCACTTGCACCATTCCTTAAAAAACCGGATGTGGCGCTCCAAGTCCAATATGCCCTCATGCAACAATTCTTGTTTCTTCTCCAGTAGCTTCACCAAATAAAAAAGCGTTGCTCTTTCTTCTGTATTACTACCATAATCCGGAGCTAAAGCCAAGATGCCCTCTTTTTTGGCTTCTTTTAAGGCATCATCATAATATTCCATCTCTAACTCACGTATTTGAAGATTCAAGCTTCTCCTTTCGCTTTGATGGGACCATTTCTCATGTTGCAAAAGATCAAGTTTATTTTGAAGCACCGCTAAATCATCGGAAATGTGTGCACGCCCCTCTTCGATCTTCTTGAAATAAATTACTCTACTTTTGTTTAACTTAGAGTAAATCTTCTCATTTTCAGCAATGGCGTTTTCAGTCGCCTCTAACTCCTTCTTCAACCCATCCACAACAGTTGGATTCACTGGAAGATGTTGTACTTTCTCTTTCAAATTCAGAAGATCCGCTACTGTTGAAATCAAAGCTGCTCGTGCACTTTCGATCTTAGTGCCCAACATCTCCAAATTGTATTCTGAACCATTGTCACTGCTTCCGCTAGACCCAATGTCTGCACCAGAACGGTCCACATTGATCGGTACATGAACATCTTCGCTTTGTTTTTGAATCTTGGACAATGATTGCGGCTCCTCAAGCTTCCTCTTTCCCTTCTTGTCAACTTGAACGTCTTCAGCCGCCTCTTGTTTTTCTTTGCCAATGTCTTCGTCGTCACTCTCAAAAGAATATCCATCGTATTTGTGAGTGTGCTCATCTGAGCTAGAAGTTGAAGACCATTGAACTTGGTCATCACCAATAGCCAACTTGCCAGGCTTTGCCTCTAAACGCTTCTGATTTGCTTGAAGAAGTCCTTCTTCATCCAGCACTATCGGTGTGTCCGGGCGGTCACCGATAGGAAGCTCCTTCAAGGTTGTCCAATCTACCTTTTTCTTCAATTGAACTTCAACGTACACCATTTGTACAAGATAGAAAGAGAAGTTGTCATTTCGATAAGGCTGGGACTCCAAATAGAGTTGCTGCCATACCTCCAAACACCTTCGCTGGAAGGCAACACTCTTGTAGTAAGCCAAATTTGCCTTATTAGACTTCATGTGTAAAGGGTGTCGCCAAAACGGGAACAACTTGTTGATGTGGCACCAATCCACATATTTGTTTATAGTTTCATATGTCCAAGGCTCTGGTCAGCTTCCCATCCCCCAAAAGCCTTCATCTTTGGATGCAACAAGATGGATACCCGCTTCTTGTGAGGTTTGCCGCTCCTTTTACGATCCTTGTTACGAACCGCCTTTTTGGTGAGCCGAAGTCGGTATCTTGACATACCATGTGGCGGTTGAGAGTCCTCGCCCTCCATAACGATCACTTCGTCTCAAAAATAGCCAACTAAGTACTATGCGGTTTAGGGTTGCAAGCCTAAACCGTAGGTGTAAGAAATGCTAAATGTAATCCTATCACATTTAACATTTACAAAAATACAATGTTCTTGGAAAACACCCTATGTCATCCAAGTGCGAATAAAATGAGCCGTGCAAAGGGACAAAAATCCCCCTCACAACTCAAACCCCTAGCTCCTGTGCACGCATTCAGCCACGTCAGCAGGTGAAAGGCAGTGCCCAGAATGCCAGGGAAAATGAAAGTGGCGACTGCGGGTGGAGGAGAACACTGATGTACCCGAGGTCGCCCCTGGGGCGCATGCGGGTCCAGAAGTGGGGCGCATGCGGGTCTGGATAGGTGCTCCAACGCGACCGCGGGTCCAAGGAACCCGGGCGAGTGGGCGACCGCTGGTCCTGGACAACTGCGGATCCTGGGCGACTGAGGGTCCACTTTGCGAAGGCGACCGCGGGTCCGTCTATTAGTGCATGGACTTTTCTTTTCTTTCTTAGTACATGTTTATAGATTGTGATATTTTTTTTTTCCATTTTTCCTTGCGTTGGGAAAGTGGCAATATTAAATGTTAGGGGGGTGTTCCAAGCTTCAACATTCATCCACGTATTGGATAGAAAATGTAATACTACGTATCTATAATTCTATTTTCATTTACATTGTGGCGATTTCATCGAAGATTTTTCTAGAACTTGAAGTTGTTCTGGCAATTTCATCCAAAATTTTCCTAAAAAATTCCTATAGCTTGTAGCTGGCCTAAATTTTTTGTTGCTTTTGAGCACCAAATCGCTAGGGGAAAAAAACAGATTGTGAGCTCAATCCCATTTGTGTTGCAAAATTTATGGAATACTAGTTTATACTTTATACTATATTTGGGGAGCCATTAGGATTGAGGTGGATTGTGGTACAAATGGATTCCTTATTGATTATCTGAACAGAAGTTAAATCTTTGCAATTGTTTTAGAAGAAGTTGTTGTTAACCAATTTTATTGTTATTAATTAATTTCATTGTTAATTCTTAATTTTATTGTAAATGACTAATTTCATTGTTAATGACTAATTTTATTGTTAATAACTAATTCAATTGTTAATAACCAATGTTATGATTATTAACCATTGCAATTGTAACAATAATGTCCTTGTAATTGTTTTGACATGAGATGTTCATTTAATTATTTTTGGATGTAGATTCAAATTACATACTATGTTACAGACACTAATTTTGGTAAATTACATGCCTAATAGCAAAATTTCTTGTACGGACACAAATCTATAAATGAAAGTCATTGTTGGACTTATATCATACTCCAACCATCTATGAAAGAATGTGTGTTTTTATCAATTTGGATGACATATACCAAAAAAAAGAATATGGTAGGGAAACATTATGCTACTAGAAATAATATATATGATAAAACCAGATTTACATTTATTATTGAATTCATTCAAGTTTTCTCGAATTGCGTGTTTAATAAATGACAAAGATTATGGGGCTACATATCTTCTTTGCAATATCAACTCTTGTTTCATTGTCCAAAAAAACAAAATGGTGGCAAGAAGTCAATGAACTTCCTTTTTTCCAAATAGAAAAAATAGGAAGAGAGTGAAAAAGGTTAAATAAATAAATAAAAACATCTCTCATCTATTTTGAAATAGGTAAAATACAAATAAAAAGGAAAAGTATAAAAAAGTATAAAATTTATTTTTCCTATATTTGAATTAGAATAAATAGGAGAAGAAAAAAAAATGCTTTTATTTTTGGGAATAGAGAATATAATAAGAGAATGTAAATGATGTATGACTTACATTTTGGGGGGGATTGAAAGCACAACTATTTGAATTCAATGATCATGGAAGTAAAACTCATTTGAATTGCATACTAGCACGTTTTACTCGAGAAATGATACAAGTCTTCAACATCAATTACCAACTAATTTATTTTCATTTTCTTATTTTCCTTGCATCCATTATATACTACGGAATCAAAAAGGACCAAGAACATTTGAATTCAAAAGTTGTTACACTTTGCATAACAATGTGTAAAAGGCCATATTCAATATATACAATTTCACAAATAGCCCATTGAGTAATTGTTTTTCTAAAGACAAGGCGCGTAGCATAAAATTCCTTCATATATTATAGGAAAATATTACAAAGTAAGCAACACATAATTGGCCACCAAGCTCATTGCTTGTAGCACTAAAGTCTTGCTCTAGACTATCCTATTACAAAGGTGAGTCTCGGAACACCAATTCGGGGGGCATCATGGACCATGGTGGAGACATAAGGAAATTTGTGATCTCTATACACGTTGGTCTCTTCTTTGGGTCAGTGTTCACGAGTTCACGCAACTTCATTGTGAAGTACATTGATCCCTCGCGGTTCTTGAACAAATCCTTGTCCCAATCGTCCATATCACCAATTCTCATCCATTCGGTCAACTTCCCAATATAATACGAGTTTGACTCTTGTATATATTTATACCGTTGTTGCATGATCGGTATGCTTGTATCGGAATTTGGAGGTCCATATGCATAAAACAACTCCGGGGCAACCCACCAACGACCTTCTTGGTATTGATCCCTCTCAGCCTCAGATGGCTTTCCAAAATGTGAAGGCGCATTTTCGTCAAAACGACTTGATATTCCAAAATCACAAATTCCAATGTTGATTATGTCGTTTGAATAATCCGAAAAATGCAACATGATGTTCATGGGAGACAAGTCATTGTGTAGCACGCGGCACTTGTGCATGAGATTTGTCACATATACTAAAGCCCATGCCAACTTTGCCTTGTGCCTTCGGAAGAGACCAAGTTCTTTTTGTTTCTCTTCAAGAAGTCTTGTAGCTTTTTGCATTTCATGCCAGTCAATGGTTGGTGATACAGAACGATCTAAATGCCTCAACTCATTCAAATGGCCCCCATTCCACCACAAAGTGTACGCTTCATTCGTGCGAGAATGAATGGCAAAAAATTTAATGATGCCAGGGTGGTTCAAGGGGCATGCAAGGGCCTCCATGGATCGTTGCACTCTCCCCTCGCGCGGGTTTATTGCCTTGGATACTTTCCCAGCAAAAGCGATGTAGCTTAGAATTGTATCCATTCCTTCAATGCGTACCTTACGCACTTTTGCATACCCCCCTTCACGTTCAAAAGCACTAAAGGGCACCACTTTCGACGTATCGGGGATCCACGTGATACACAATCCACCATCTCGTGCAAATGCTGTCTGCACCGCTGCATTTTTCCACTTAAAACCCCTTGCCGAGCCTCTTGCCAATTTCTTCACTGCGCTGGACCACCACTCCATCTTTTGGCGGAATGCCTTGATGTCTTCTGATTCCTCTACTATTGGAAGTAACGGTCAATGTTCCTCCATCAATTTCTTGGTATTGAACATCACCGCTTTCAATGTGTTATCAAGCCATTCAAATAGTCTCGAAGAATATGTCAAGTCAATGTCTGCGAAATCATCGGATCCCTTTAGCTTGGTTAAAATCCGTGCTTGTAAATCGTTTGGCAAGGCCACACTACCAGTTGTAGGACACCTCAAATAGCTTGCCTCCAAGAATTGTACACTTTTCCCTGCGTACTACTGGAGACACGCTTCGTATGCATATCGGGTATAACTCGGGGGAGGATAGTTGGAGTCCTTGTCATGTGCTGACTTCTGCTTCTTGCCCTTCCGTTGCTCTTGACTCCCTCCTTCTTTGTTTTCATTTACAGCTATCGGAACCTCGAAAAAAATTGAATCATCAAGGTCCAGATCCCATAAAGACTTTCTCCTTGTAGTGTTGCCTTCATGTGGGAAAGCCATGTTGTACTTCACAATAATTCAAAACTGTAGTTTAAAATTCGTAGATTGAAAGGGCTAAAATTCCCTCCCAATTGAGACCCTAGCCTACAGGCACACATCCAGCCACCTGAAAGTAGGTGAAAGACAGTGCGCAAGGCTAAAGTAAGGTGAGAATCGGGAGTGGGCTAACGCTTAAGTATCTGAAGTCGCCTCAAGGCCCGTGCGTTTGGATGACTGCGGGTCAGAAAAGGGGCGACTGCGGGTCTGAAGACAACGGGAATGGGCAATTGCACATTTCTGGAGGGCGGAAATGGGCGACTGTACATCAAGGGCGACTGCGGATTGTGGGCGACCGAGGGTACCAACTAAACCATCCCAAAACTTGTACACGCGGTCGCCCACAAAGAAGTCTCCTTGACCCGCAATCGCCCACTACGCGTAGTCGCCCCCCTACATGTAGTCGCCCTCATTGAGCATTTTCCGCCAAATTGGTGTCTTCCTCTAGGACCCGCAGTCGCCCCTTACGCGTAGTCGCCCTACTGGAGATTGAATTTGCATTTTCCCAAAAATTGGTGTCTCCCTCCTTGACCCATAGTCGCCCCTATGCGCAGTCGCCCTGATTCAAATGTGTTTCTCTCTTCCTCGATGACCCATGGTCGCCCCTGACCCGAGGTCGCCCTACACCAACAACCATTTCAAAGAACAGACCCAATACTAATTAGCATCTGCAGCAGATTCTAATTGATTTTTCCTTATCTCACTTACTAAATTGGTAATAAATGTTAGGCGTCAGTTCATATCAAAGACATGGCAAGGCAATGGAAGAATTATTCTCACAATGTAAAGGGGTTCTCAAACCCTAAACCCTAGACCCTAGACCTTGGTAAACAATAATAAAACATTTATCAAGAATCAAATCATTAAACCTACATAAAATACTTGCACATCCTACACGAGGTGTAGTGTTTTAGACCTAAAGCAAAATCATGTCTTTTTGGTCTTGTTGAAATTGTATAAAAAAAGGAGAAAGCAACATATGATCAAAGGGAATTAGAAACAATATGGGAGAGGGGTCCCAAAAAACACCATCTCGTGAAACATGCCCAAATAAATCTAATTACACCTCCCCACTATTTGAACGTACATAAAACTTTCATTTGGAACTTCTTGCCAAAGGAGTGTTGGAGAGCTAATGCAAAACCTAGGATTTTTTTGGGTTATTGAATTTGTAAAGAAAATGGAGGAAGTAACATATGATTAAAGGGAATTATAAACAATATGAGAGAGGGGTCCCAAAAAACACCATCTCGTGAAACATGCCCAAATAAATCTAATTACACTTCCCCACTATTTGAACGTACATAAAACTTTCATTTGGAACTTCTTGCAAAAGGAGTGTTGAAGAGCTAATGCAAAACCTAGGATATTTTTGGGTTATTGAATTTGTAAAGAAAATGGAGGAAGTAACATATGATTAAAGGGAATTATAAACAATATGGTAGGAGGGGTCCCACAAAAACCCATCTCGTGAAACATGCCCATACCCGTAGTCGCCCCAAGCGCGGTTGCCCTAGAACCCCAGGTATGATTCTGGTAGTGAACTGGGGACCCGCAGTCGCCCCCTACGCGCAATCGCCCTAATGGAAGGGGGGAGATTGCATGTTCAAATCGTTTGGTATCTCCCACCTTGACCCGTGTGGGCGCTTAATTACCCACCCTTGGTAATTAATCGGACACAACCATGTTCTAGGGGTTAACTAAATTCTAACCTAACGGGTGACTAAGCGTCGGTCCATTGTGCCTTCCAAGCAATGGATCTTCTTTACTAAGTTCCTAGTTTCCGCAGGTGACAATGGAGTTGCCCCCAATTGGCGAGGGAATAGTTCGGGCTAACCATCCCCTAACGGCAGCCTATGCGAACTACCACCGGATCTATCCTAATCTATGGGAATCTGAGGCTAATTGACCTTTCCTAAGACTGAGGAGGGATTACCTAAGTCCCTTCCATGGTTTCCTAAGTTGATTGGGTTTTTTCCTAATCTATGTTATCTTTTTCCCTAATTTAATTTATCCTTTTTTCCTAATTTAATTTTCTAATTTAATTTATCCTTTTTTCCTAATTTAATTTCTTAATTTAGTTTATCTTTTTTCCTAATTTAATCTCCTAATTTAATTTATCTAATTTATCTCCTAATTTAATCTTCTAATTTAATTTATCTTTTATCTAATTTATCTCCTAATTTAATTTATCTAATTTACCTCCTAATTTAATCTTCTAATTTAATTTATCTTTTTTTCTAATTTAATCTTCTAATTTAGTTTATCTTTTATCTAATTTATCTCCTAATTTAATCTTCTAATTTAATTATTTTGTCTTGATCTAGTGTTTTACTTCTTGGTTGAGTTCTGACCTTAACGGTTATTGGTTCCTAGTCCTATCCTATCTTAGTCTAATTTGGTTGCTTTTATGGTCAACTTCTACGTATGAAATGGGTTTGGATACTTCGAGTCCTATCGATAAACTTCTATGTCTAAACTCAAGGTTCCCCCCCCCTCTAATTCCTATTTGCTAATCGAAATTAATCGCTACCTAACAGGGTTCAGCGTAAATTAAAAGAAAGAAAGCCCCGGGGATTGGTTTACTGACTCACCTGATCGTCGTTGGCATGCGCGGCATTTTCCTCCATATCTCCGACTGCGTGCTCGTATTCCATAGTTGACACGTATTTTGAAGTAGTAAAATGCCCACGGCTTAGTCTTCGGCTAAGTGGCACACTCTAAAGACCCTTAATGGTCCCTTCCTTTCTCCTTGCCTCTTTTTCTTTTACTTCAACACTATTCCTACCAACCCCTTAAATGAGACCTTACACCATATGACGCTAATCTAATGGAAGAGTCACCTATTCCCTTACGTCATCATTTTGGTGTCATCCTAATCTCTTTCCTAATGGTTGTAAGAAGCTTTTGAGATTTCCTACCTAATCCTATGACGCAACACTATTTATTGTCTCTCCCTTCTTCCTCTCCTATAACTACCCCCTTCCTAATTTTGTCATCATTGTGTGAGGTGGCTTGTTGGTGAGGAACCTTGAGAGGTTGTGCAGGTTTGGACGCGTAGGATGGCGACTTCTCTTCCCCCCTTCTTCCTTTAGCCTTGAGTTGGTCTTTTGTTAGTCTTTTACTAGACCCCCGGTTTTCAATCTTAGTGTGATGAAAACCCAAAAGAAAGGTGTGGTGGGGCCCCGTAGGGCATCGTCCCGTAGTGCTGAATTTAGTTGAGGTAAGGATTTCTCCTTCCCCCCCCCCTTGGACTCCCAACTCCCTGGCCCTCCCGAATTGGCCCTCCCCGAACTGGCTCCCCCCCCCTTACGGCTGGCTGACTGCTCCCTTACGGGCCTCCCCTTGGGGCTGGCTGACTGCTCCTTTACGGGCCTCCCCTTGGGGCTGGTTGGCTGCTCCTTTTACGGCCTCCCCTTGGAGCTGGCTAACTGCTCCTCCCCTCACGGGCTGTCCCCTTACGGGCTGGTCCCAAGTATTCTTACTACAATCCTTCCTCTCCGGGTTCCCGTATGGGAACCCACTACACAACTTAAAATTGGACAAGTCAGGGTCAAAGCTTCGCCGTCTAGGGGGAATAGACGAAAAGTTTTAACAACTAGCAAAACAACGGCCTAGTGGCGGGGTTTCTCCCTATACTTGTCTACCACCTAGGGCACTCTTGGGGGCTAAACTTTCGCTTTTCTCAAGAAGATCTTGGGAACTAAACTTTGGAACCAAAAAGTATAGGGGGTTCAAAGCTTCGCCGTCGAATTGGTTTTGACACCAACGCTAAGACTGGTGACGCCCCCCGGGTCCAAAGCTTCGCCGTCTAAGGCCTGTTTTGACACACACTCTAAGACTAGGGTAGGTTACATGTTCAAAGCTTCGCCACCTCAAGGGCGGTGGGGTCCACTCGTAAACAACACGGCAAGGGTGACTATGGTTAGGACTTACATAAGAGGCAACCGAATCCACAAGGTAAACATAAACAAGGCAATACTCATGTACTAAAGGCCCCCCAAAGCGACATCGCCAAGGTACGGTGGGGGGTGACTTTAGGATTAGTACAAGAGACACAAAAGATACACGGAAAACACACGCAAGTGGATGGAAACTGCTTGACTCGCACACGTACAAGGTAAGGTGGAAGGACCTCAAGGACTTTCAAAGAGCTTGAAATAAAACGACAATGGGAGCCAAAAGTGCTCCGAAAACACCGTAGAGGTTTTTTGGCTTGAAACACCAAAAATTCCAAGATAACTTGGACCCACGGACCCAAAACAAGTATTGGGGGTGTTTTGGGAGAGAGAAGGGCCCCCTTTTATAGGTTTCCAAGGGCCCACTCCCCCCCTCGACGAGTAACCTCATCCATCCGGATTTTCATCCAAATTTGAGATTTTCACCTAATTTTGGGTTTTACGCTGGTCCTAACTTCTAACTTTTGGAGTTTAGCTCGGAATTGCAAATGGATTGCGCCAATGGCTTCAGAATGCCATTTTTAGCCTGAAAGACCCCCTACCCCCTATTTCTATCACAAAAAATCCATCGGAAACTAGTGCCAACTAGGGCCAATTAAAAGGGTAAAAACCTAACTTTGGGGGTTTACCTCTTTCGGCTTGGGTAACTAGCTAGGGTTGTTGGGGAGGCTCTAGGGAGTAAGAAAAGGCTCCTTGATGTCTTTGTTCCGACTTCGTACGCTCCCGGGACGCCGGTCAACCCCGCAAGGATCTTGCCGTAATTATTAATTGGGGGGATGTTGTCAGTTTCGGCTGCTTCCCGCTATTGGAACACCATGAAATTTGTCGGGGCGCGTTATTAACATAAAAGATGTTAGTCTAATTTTTAGTGAGATTTTACTGTGGCCTGGGTATTTTCCATGAATTTCCCAACGTGGCCTTTGGCGGTTGACTGCTCGGAAAAAGATCCTTTGGAGATCAGAAAAAAACGAGACTTTTGGGGGAACCTCTCATGGAGTCCCCCAAGCCACGTGCCAAGTCGTAGGCTATTCTGGCACACAGTTGGTGGCGAGGTGAAAACTGACTTCGGTTGAATCATCGGCAGTCAGGGAATCTTTCACATGTGAGGGAATCTTGGCGAATGGATTTTGCTGTGGACATCTCGACATGCTCCAGATCCGAGAACACTATCCGGCGGCTGTGGATTCCTCCATGTGGCCTGTCTGGGACAAGTAACACCTGCAAGCTAACAATTTGGATTCCTAATGTTTCGTCGGTGGAATGGGGAAACTAGAACCTATCTTTGGAGATTTATGTGGAGACCTCCCGCACTCTCCTAAGACTTAATTTAGCCTATCATGGTCACATGCACTAGGTTTTGGGCTATTTTGGGTAAGTTCCTAGTAGCCCTATTGTTTCCCACTAATTACGGGTTCTAACCTATATACAAGTGGGTTTTATGGGTAATCTATGGATAAAAGGCTATTTATGACCAAATGCTATACTGGTACGTGACATACCTATTTTGGTTCTACACTCTTTTTTGGGCTTTTTGTACTACTTTATGCCTTAATTTGTAATAAACTAAAAAAAAGAAAACAATGAGTCCCAAGTGACGAATTTGGGGCTCACAACCCGCAGTCGCCCCGTACTCGCAATCGCCCTGATTGAGGGAAGAAAATTATTTGGTGTCTTTCTCCCCCTCCATGTAGGGACTGCGCGTAGGGGGCGACTGCGGGTTAAGGAGTTTGCATTTCCTCCTTGACCTGCAGTCGCCCCCTATACACAGTCGCCCTGATGGAGGGGGGGATTTTGAAATGTGTTTCCCCCTCGAGGACCCGAGGTCACCCTGACCCGAGTTTGCCCTTGAAAGACGGGAGGGATCTTTGGACCGGACCCGCGGTTGCCCCAAGCGCAGTCGCCCTAGTATCTGACCTTATTAGGGTTAGTGCATGCGCCCTTGGCGAACGCGGATATTTCATGGGTTGTTCTAGCCTGTGGTCCATAATTTTCATAACTGCGCCTTGTAGTTCACCTGCCTTGTAGTGGCTGAATGTGGGCCCAATGTTGTGGAGGTCTCGTGGTTTTTTTGGTTTCCAACAAACAGCCAATAATCCAGCAGACACTTCTTGTATACTTCAATGAACCCAAAATCTTTTCCATTAGTTTAGGATAGTGAGAATATCAAAGCCATTTGATGTAGAGGGCCTTGAAACGGCAATTGCATTCATTGTGGCAAAGTAGTTGAATAATAAGGATGCACATACAAATGGGTGTAAAGCCACCTAAAAAGTGTACACTAAATTTACATTTAAAACAATTAGCAATTCAAATGAAAATCATTCGTTTGGCTCTTCATTGATTCTCTTTCATTTTTGGGTGCTATAGTAACGTAGGGGAGCCTCAATTGTTATGTAGCTTATTCAAATTGAATCTTCTTGCATTGCTAATGATTAGTTATTTGGCTCCTTACAGGCTTAATGGCAGGTGTTCAATTTAGCAAGTGCTCAGAGGAAGTCATAATTATTCTCGACCATGAATATTTCCGGTAAAAATTTGTTTAGTTTGCCTTTGACTTCCTTATTGTCGTCCACTTGTATTGTAGAGAATATCTTTTTAATAGGTGGGAGAATCACCATGACAATGACTATTCTATTGGAATTGATTTGTGATCTTTGAAATAGGATTAAGGACTTTTGGAAAGGCTACAAATTGTATTGCTTTGCTCATTATGGCCAGTGCAATGAGTCCAAAGGCCATTTCCAAGCCAGCAAAATGGGTGAGTAAAATATTGCCTTTCATTTTGTATAGGTGATTTGAATCCTTGAATAATGAAATGAACATGTATTAATGAACAATTCTAGATGGATAGTTGTTGGTGGACATTTCATCTCACTTTTAGTGCTTATTTGGTGCAGGACGAGTGATGTGTTTGATACAAAACACACGCGATATTGTTTGGGGAGCCAAATTTGATGAGGCCATTAGAGAGGGGTGGGCCATGATGGAAGAATATGTGTGGGTTCGGCAAAGAAAAGATTACACAGACCTAAGGTTCGGTTGTTCTAGTATAGAACTTGTATTATAAGATTATATGCTAAAAATATCCATATTCAGTTGTTATGTTTTAATATTCATTGATATGGGGGGCCTGGAGATGCAGGGCTTTATTAGAAGAATTTGAGGATGTCGAGAAACTTTCCGAGTCTGAGAATGGATGCTTGTTGTTACAACTCATTAAGGTTAGTGCAATGTGTAGATACCACAACACGAGTTAATATACTTGCTAGGTTAATATTGTTTTTACCCATTCTGTGAATATCATATGTACTAATGACAATTCCACCTTAGGATGATGAGCATGGGACGGAACGCGCATTTACACAATCTCTGAGCATTCAAATCAACACCACGGATATCTTTGAGCGGACCAATAATAGGTTAAACCAAGCGTGGGCAAACTTGGACAACCTTGTGCCACGGGCAAATCGTTCGTGACTAGAGACATTGTTGTGGTGCATCAAATGGTAGCCTTGTACCATGGCATAAGACCCTATTTTGATTTTTGAAGTGGGATCATAGAAAGAAATAAGTTATTTATGAAGATAATAGTACTAAAGTCATGCTAGACATGTGAAATAGCAATGTGCTTGACAAAGAACTTCATTTTACATTTCTATACTATGATTTTGCTAAACAATGCATAGATTGTTTATCTCAGATGGATGATCATATTTTGCTAAACAGTCCATGGTATATGAATGTTTAATTGGTTAGGGCCCAATACTTTAATGGTTTACATTTGTGCCCCCCCCAATAAAATATATACCCATAAATGTTGTGGCTCGTTATTCTTGGTTCACAAGTTTGAAATCCCCAAATACAGCGGTGCTAGATTGTGAGCCTGCGAGCATGAGCCCAAGAGCGGTGAGCAGGGATAATGTGAGCGGTGAATTCAGAATTAGAAAAATCAGAAGAAAGGACAATTTTGAGCTCCAAATAGACAATATTTTCTAAAATTTGTGGTCAAACTCTACTTTTTGGATTTAGGGTGCCTATTACTGTGGACCTATAACCGTGGAAGTATTTAGGTGTAGCGATTACCACGGAGATATTACTAGGGACTTATTATCGTGGTTTAGGGTGAATATTTGTAGAATTTTTTATTGGAGCTATGAATTCAAATAATAGAGTACACATTATAAAGACGAAGCACAAGAATATTAAAACCGATATTGATATTGTAAATAGTTTGTACTGAGTACATTTCCAAATTATAGTATTCACCCAAACAGAAAGTGATAATGCTGAAGCTATATTTCTAATTTTAGTCTACAATTCCAAAATTTGAAATATCAATCATTGAAGTACTATTGGTCTTCTAGGCTTGTTCACAAGTGTCACTTGAATCCTTGATGATACCAGCCTTGACGAGAAGCAGCTTCACTTCATTGAAGCTAAAGCTTGGAGAGTGTATGAACTTGTCGGCTACCGGATGCATTTTGCAGAAATAACGGAATAAGTAGTAAAGATGTTTGCAACTCACATATTGATGCCGACCACCAATTGCGGAGACGGCCATATCTACAAAATTAGGACAAGTGCACTCAGAATACATGCCAAGTGTGATTCGATAAATCTTTTGTGTGGGCTCCATTCTTGATTGAAGAGTGATAATGGCTCCAAGTCCGGGTAAAGGAAGCATGGTAACCCCCAGAATAAATCCTTTGACATTACTGGCACTCTCCCATTTATTTTGATGCTCTATAGTTGGAGCATTTGCATTACGGCGAATGGCCTTGCTCCTTCGAGTTGTTGGATATGTGTCCGCATTCACTGGGCTACCTTCATTGTAAAAGTGCGCCTTGAACACATTTGACATTGTAAACAACCGTTGAGGTGACATAACTGGCCGCTCTTGGAGTTGGAAGCCCGCCTCTTGTAGTAGCAGGATTTCTTGTCGAGTCAAACTGGTGCCATTGAGCACTGGCCATACGTCAGGTACTTGGGGCCAATCAATAACCCAAGGACGTCTAGAGCCTCTAACGCATCATTCAATATCATCAGGACAGAACCAGAAGTCCGTCATGATCTCCTTGTTTTCGCCATATTGTTTCTTGCGACCACGATACGTTGGTGCTGGAGTACCTTTAGATCCCTTTGCAATTCTGGCAGTGCAACGAATGTTAGTCCCTCTCTGTTGGGCGTGACATTTACAGCTCGATTTATGAAACAATCTTGCAATGTGCCATTGTATAGTATCACAATCACTCTCCATTGCAGTTGAGACGTGCGGTACATGCGGGGAGTGAACGATTGGTGTTGCTTCATTAGAAGCCACTGTCGGTGGACATGTAGATCGAATCTGCACTTGTGGTTGAGAGAAGTTGACCTTGTCCGGACGATGAGAGTCACCATCCGACCCGATTGGTAGGTCAAGTTTACGTTTGCTACTACCAAACACTTCTTCGCCTTCCAAATGTGGTATACGTGTTCCAACATCAATTGGGCTAGGCAGGTCATTCAAAGCCTCCGCAATCTTTTTTGGGTCGCCGCTTCGTCTGGCACCTCTTAACTTCAACTCCTCTCTCGATGGCCTTGACCTTGATGTTGTACCATTCAAGAATGCTCGATAATTAGTCATTTGCATGAAGGCTCGGATGCAGTCATCGCAAGTGGCGGCAAACAAATCATTACCACGATTACCGGATTGTTGCAACCACTTGTTGTGAACTGTTTCCGATAAATTGCATGATGGCATGTCTGCTATTTCTTCAAGACTCAATCCCTGAATGAAAAAACACATGTATAGTCAAGCGCTACATGTACACATTTGGAAAAAACAAACCAGACCACTTCAATTTTGATCACTCCATGAGGAGGTCTACAGTCCCCTCGGCGCCGAGGGGACTATCCTCCATGGCTCCACATTCAATACTGATTAGAGTTCCATATAAATTAGAAATGATAATTCAAGGCCAAAAACTAATAATAATAATGTACAACTGGTTCAGTGTATATAAATGGAAAAAATGAGATGGTAAGGGGTGTATAAGCAACTCAAATATAGATTAAGAAAGGACATCCATTGAATTACCATTTGCATGAAGCCGCCCCATTGGCGATATCAAAAGTGCCAGAATGCAAGCCACAACTCCAATTCACGCAAAGACTCTTCTGAAGCTGCTCCGGATGATAGCCACCAAGAGCGGATTGCCAAGTATCGCGTCTCTGCTTCCTCCATAGTCTTTGAATCCTTGTACTACTTGCAAAGACGAGTGTGTTGGTGTTGCATGTCTGGTTTGATGAGTTTCTGTGTATGGCAGTGTAAGGAAGTACTCCAATGTAGGAGACATGTACGTTCACGATTCACCATCTCTATTTTAGAATCCCCTGCACCGTATACAATGCGAACGGCATTCCAATTAGCTTGTGCACTGTCAGCCATAAATCCCTTGAAGTTTGTATTTAGCACTCCATTGCGTCTCATGACCTCGTTCAAGGACCTCCACATTATGCTTTGCACCTCAGTGTCTTCGGATTGCATGTCACACGGCAATTGTCATGACCTTCCTGCAACCCGTATCATAGACATGGCAAGCCATAGTTGTCCAATCCTTCACCCGTTTGACGTGGTCAAACATGAGCCATGCGTTCTCTAAGTCTCCACCAGGTTGCATGCGGTTCACCAAGTCTACTCCACTACCCGGACCTTCTACCAACATCTTAAACAAGTACACCTTCTCTTTCC
Organism: Rhytidiadelphus loreus; assembly: GCA_947034895.1. Classification (NCBI taxonomy): domain Eukaryota; kingdom Viridiplantae; phylum Streptophyta; class Bryopsida; order Hypnales; family Hylocomiaceae; genus Rhytidiadelphus; species Rhytidiadelphus loreus. The sequence continues at coordinate 44,001,851 of OX344761.1, read as the reverse complement.
CTTGTCTAGGGAAGACACTGTTATGGATGTAGTCAAACTTCAAATTCCGCTTCATATTCATAATACTATCAATAACACCACCATTTCCAGTGCTACGGAAAGAAGTAATGATATTATGGATGTTAGGAGAGCTTAGTCTTTGGAACCTGTCCATGACATCCTCTAACGATTTCCCTTGCAACATCTCCTTAGGCCCTTCACCACTATGTATCAAGTGGCTGTCTAGGAATTGCTTACTAGCTGCGAGTGCAATGGCTGAGTTAGTAGCAGTAGGAGTTTTGGCAACCTCGCTAGTGATAAGACCGGAAATAGTGTCTAAAGACTCTCTACAAACTCCAGAAGCTACAAGATGCATGTGATTCCCTAAATGAAAGCATGCTCTAGACATCAACGCATTATCGCTAAATACGTAATATATTCTAGCGTCACACATACTAACACAACTCGGCGGATATTTGCATAGCTTGCAGAGAAGACTTGATTCCCTTGGTGCATCAACGCCAACCTGGAATGGAGCAACAGTATATCCACACCACTCGGTCTCGTTCTGCTTGGAGAACTGCTGGAAGTAGGAACAGTCAGAATTAGTACATACCAGATGTCCCGCACAAGAAGATTTCCTAAACTTCAACCCATCTTCATTGTGGATATTAGATGTCATGGTCTGACACCAAGCATGACCATCATATCGTTTATCCATGCCTTGAAGATTCCCCCCACTACATGACGAAGAAGAGACACGAAGTGATGGCAATTCAAATACTACATCTCCATCAAAGGCTGAAGGGAGGTATTGCACTTTGTGGTGGACTAGTGAATTGTAATCTAATGCAGCAACTTCATTCCTCGATTCCCGAACTGATGCAAGATTCCTTAGGCACCCAACTATACTACTCTGTCCCATACTATTTGGATACGTCGGTGGGCGAGAGCGAGTTGAAACAGAAACACTATTGGATGGCGTGTGGTATTTACCCAAAGCAGTATTGTGGGCATCTTCGAATACATCAACAGGAAGCATTGCTGCTATACATGGCTGGCTCGGGGACTCTCCCTCTGATTCACTAGATATATCTATGACAGGGTCAAAAACTTCTTTTTTCATTCGAACATGTTCAGGTGTTGTACTAGTAATCGGAAAGGGCTCTCGTTCCATAGAATTCCCAACATCATACCGAACACGAGGCATATCAACAGTAGAATGATCTGACCGACGATGTACAATGTCTCTTGAGGGATCCACCATGAGAGACGACAATCCGTAAGCTCTATAGCGACCACGACGAAGGTGCCAAACATGCTCGTCCTCGACTTCTAACCTGACCATGTGGACATACTCCTTCAATTGACCTGAATCGAACACGACCTCTTCTTCAACATATATACTAGATTGGATAAAACCAAATCGAACATGAAGAAGGTGTGAAGACACTACAGCATGACCTTCTATTCCAAGAGGGAGAACAACTGGAATTTCATGGCCGTTGGCTTGAATGGAGGCCATGGACACAAGAAGGAAGCACGAATACAAAGGATGTTGGAAGACTAGACCTTTCGATGAGATAGGAGACAGAGTGAGTGAATAGGGGTCATATGTAACAGGCACGGAAGGAATGATGTTTAAAAGGATATGATTAATGCAGATGACAATAAACTTTATGACATATGTACAGACGTTGCCGATACAGATATTCAAAAAGGATTCGGGGAAAGCTAGCCGACTCTCCTACCTAACTCATAAGTATGAGTGAAGTTCAATCTAAGGTACATCTTAGGTGATAGTAAATTTCCTTGCAAAATCATCATAATTTCCTTGCAAAATCCATTCTTTCCCTAATACCAATCTCACGACCACAAATATTCATTACATCAGTTATAGACTTAATGACAAGTGTGTTTTGAAGTGGTCATCATACAATCCCCGTCTTGAACTTTCGTTCAAAAACCCAAAATGGTGGATTCAAATTCAAAATCTCCTATACAACAGTGTTCATGGTCTACTAATCATTCAATAGAAAAATCAAACGAAAGAAAATATAAAATCAAGAAAATTCATTGTACTTTGAAATCTCATTGGAATGCTAATATTTCTTTGGGAGAAGTGCCAGAATAATAAAGATCTCCTTAAAGACACGTCTTAGTGGTAGTCGCAGTATCCCCAGAGAACATCCCTCCTACTCTAATTATAGCAGTGTTGCGAAGGGGTAATAGCATAGATGAAATAGGCAATTCAGGCAGATTTTGAAAATTATTACGGAACCGACATGAGTTTGCCATTATGTAATTCATAATGCTAATAAGACAAAAAATATATGGAATGTCAGATTTTGAAAGATACGATATAAGAACTCAAAGACGATCATCACTAGAATACGTACTTCCAATCATCTTATAAAACGAAGCCTACAGTCAATATACCTCATTTGCAATGGACATGGTGGAACATACTTATTATTTACAGTAGCATCTGCATTATGTGAAGTCTTTAGACTCCATATTTCTGTCTGTACCACTATTGGCTTACAGATTATTATCCACTTTCTCAGTTCAAGACTAATATGTGCAATTAGTCTCATGCATGCTGCAAGAGATAATATCGAAAAGGCAGTTAAGTATAGAATTAGAAAGAGGAGGAAACGGAGGAAACTCCTATATTCTTCGCGGAAAGAGTTGCTATGGTCTAGAAGAGGAGGCAAGACTGTTCCAGTAACAACTACATCATCTCTAAAGGGAACTTGCACACTAGATATAGAAAAGGATATTCTAATACCTTGTAGTGATGATGGAACTGATTGGGAGGTATCAAACATTGGAGAGGAGACTTTCGGATTGTCCAACGTAGGAGCAACTCCGAATTCCGACATAAGTGAACATTTCCTATCCAGATTTCAAAATTCAATGTTGCAATGCCTTAGGATGTTTTTGGTGTACTGAAACCATCAATGATCAATTCGAAATGCCATAAGAGAACTTATTACATGCCACGATAATAGGAAGCGTAGAATCTGAAAATATATAGAATGCAGTTGACAACTCCTGCATCACATACCACACATCGATCAAGATCATAACGATTGAGACATATTTTTGTTATATTTTATATTATGATAGCCAACTATAGAGTTCAGTAAATTGTTAACCTTCACAGTATGTGTACATGTTCAGTACAAGTATCCTCCAACACCGTGCAATGAGCATATTATTGGATTTTGAATTTTATTATTTCAGCGGTGTAATATGAATAACTTTCTGTGAAAGATTCCGATTTGTTATTTCGATTTCACATTATACATAAGTCATAAATATAGAATATGCAATTTTCAATTCGAGACTGGAAACGAGGATGGTCACCCGCTGGTCAAGGTTCTGAGAACGAGGTCAACGGTTCCTGAGAAGAGAGTCACCCGAAGGCAAACTGGACAAGGTCGACGGAGGGAAAAGTGAGCATCTTCAACCTCGGCAGTTTCTAGTCAGCGACAACTCAACAACGTTGTTCCCCTCGCGCGGCGTCTCCGACGACATTAGTCACAACCTCGCACAATCTGCATAGAGATACTGGTCCGTCTAGTTGAATCGCCGCCCCAAAGAACGAGTGACTTCTGTGTAGATGCTGCCATCCCCTTCTATTTCCGAAACTGGTTAGCAGTAGGGTTTCAGTGATTTTTTTTTCATTCTGTAGGAATCGCGGGCAATGGCGCGGAAACCGGCAACCTGAAGTGCGGCAATGGGAGGACAGCAGAACACAGGTGATGCAAGTGGGAGCACTGACGAAGCAAGAGTTGAGCCTGAAAACATCAATCCTGTCGCGGAGACAACCTTCATTGTAAGAACCCTAAACAATTCTCTCCTCTCCTCTTGGTCTATAGTGTTTATTCATTCACATGAATCTATCATTTCCAATGATTTGAACCTCAAGATATGTGCACTGATAGCTATCGCAAAACTTGAGTACGACACCAGACGGAAATTTATCCTTCTCCAGGGCCTCGAGATCACGGTGGGAAAGAATGGCACTTGACTCGCACCAGATAATAATGGTTGACTCGGCATAGATCTAGAGTTTGTGATTGACTGCCTGGGATATGAATGTGTCTTCTCTTTCTGCAAGTGAGCGAAGGGGAGCTACTGTGTCAGACTATACAAACTGATCCCAAATCATCTTTCTATCGACGGTGCATGATTGATGTTCAATGAGCATTGGTGCTACTTCGACGTCTCGGAGAGATTCTGGAAGGTGCTCGAAAGAATGAAATATCAGGGTTGGTACTTCATTTCTTGTCGACAGGAGATTCAATGTCCCTAGATCAGACCCGTCTAATTGAAGGAAGGACTAATCTTCCGGAGAGATGGAAACTGATGCACCATAGTCGAATGGTGCCTCGGCAACAATGCGAGCCTGATAGGAAGCTCCCCTCGGCGCCGATGGTGGAGTGAGGATGTTTCCCTAGTACCCCATTTTGGCCATTTCTGGGGAGAGTCGGCGCTACTGGTCCCCGAGAGATTGCCTCCTGAAACTCCGGTCGGCGCCGATGGTTTTCCAGGTACAGCTCGAGGATGCCGAATTACGTTGGTTCCAGCACGGTCCCCTTTCACCTGCCAGCTTCAGCTGCTCCCTGCTGCCCTCGGCGCCGATGGTGCTCCCGGCTCGCCAGGCGGGGGTGTTGATTTCGAAATGCCGGTGCACAAATCAGGGCGTGGGATCCCCTTTCACCCGCCAGCTTGAGCTGCTCCCTGCTGCCCTCAACGCCGATGGTGCTCCCGGCTCGCCAGGCGGGGGCGTTGATTTCGAAATGCCGGTGCACAAATCAGGGCATGGGATCCCCTTTCACCCGCCAGCTTCAGCTGCTCCCTGCTGCCCTCAACGCCGATGGTGCTCCCGGCTCGCCAGGCGGGGGCGTTGATTTCGAAATGACGGTGCACAAATCAGGGTGTGGGATCCCCTTTCACCCGCTAGCTTCAGCTGCTCCCTGCTGCCCTCGGCGCCGATGGTGCTCCCGGCTCGCCAGGCGGGGGCGTTGATTTCGAAATGACGGTGCATCAGGCACAGCATGGGATCCCCTTTCACCCGCCAGCTTCAACTGCTCCCTGCTGCCCTCGGCGCCGATGGTGCTCTCGGCTCACCAGATGCTTGACCGGATTACGAAACACGTACGCACCAGGCAGGGCCTAGGATCCCCATTCGTCCGCCACCTTAGGCTGCTCGATGCTCCCATTGGCACCAACAATGCTCCCTGCTGTCCAGCCGGTGGTCCTCCGCTTTAGAGTCCATTAGTCGTCGTTACTGACTTCTAATGTTTCTGCAGGAGGTTGATGTTCAGGTTACCCAACCTAAGTCACAGGCTGCAGCGGGTGTGGAAGTCTCTGGAGATCAAGGTGAGGAGGATGGATCCTCGGACGACAACTCTGAGAATACCAATCCGGATTTCACAACGGAGGATGCATTTCGGAAAGCACAGAAAGTGAATTCTGTAGCATCGATTGGCGCATTGAGATTGAAGCCTCACTCCGTATCTCGGCTACGGATCCCTCTATGCCGTCTTTCTCAGATGCCAATGGTTCGCCCTGCCTTAATATGTGACCTCACACGACTAGAGCAGGAATTTGTTCATGGTTACAGAGATGGATCCTCTATGTTCTACGTGTCCGCCACGAACAAATAGGGAGAGACGCAACAGGTGTCGGAGGCCGAGAAGGAAGCATGGGGTCCTATCTGGAATGTCGAGAATGCCGATTTTGAGGCCAAGCTCAGCGCAACACCGGGTTTGGCCCACTTACAAGGCTTAAAATTTTTTGTGTGTGACGGGAACCACAGGCTTTTGGCTTGGTCTTCATATATCTCAAAACACCATGCTGGAGACAAAGACTGGCATATTTCAGTCGACTCAATTATATTGGAGACCAAGGGGAAAATTGGGGACGTCATGCACGCTATGCATGACATCAACAAGTACGTACAATTGTTTGTCTTGTATTATTTCAAATTCTTCTTTGGTTATTTGCTTTTGTATTGAACCACATATGTTTCTTTTGTAGGCAAACAGAGAATTCGTTTATTAAAACAAGTCTCGTACACACGTTATATCGTGTCCAAAAATATGGCGTTCTTCCACTAGAGAAGTTTGCCGAGCACTTGAGTGCCTCCAAGATGACACAGTGCCAGCAAAACACCCGAAAGAGCTGGTACACAATGTCTTTGGAGGTGTTTACCTCATTTCTTTTTCGGGTAATAATCTTTTGCACTCTTATGCCGTTCCTTCTTTTTTTTCATATTTCTTTTACAGTGCTGATTTCCCAGTGGCTTTGTAGTATGAGGTTGTGGCTGCTGCTAATATTGCGGTTCGCAAATACAAAGAAGACACTGCAATTGAGGATCAGTCTGAAGAAGGAATCCTGGCTACTATGCGATTGGGTACTAAAGATCAGACTTCAAAGCTGATTCAGAAATTGGGAAAATTGACGACGGTGGCAAATCCTAATCTAGGAAGCGAGTGGCTCAAAGAGGTATTATCATATTGTATATTCCCTTCTTCATATCATTTTCCTTCTTTTGTAATGATTTTAATATAAATGATCTGCTGTCACAAGTGGAGTGCCATTGGAGCTGCAATATTGTTCCCGAAATGACACTTGATAAGCTACAGATGATCGCTACTTGCAACGTTAAGAGTGAATAGAAGGTCAGGTGGTTGAGGTGGTGGAATTCTTCAGTTCAAACACGAGAGGCTAGAAGGTTTCCGTTGAAGCCTGTTGGAGAGAATGACTTAAAGTCATTTCTAACGAAGGCTTGCTAGTATGCTGGGGTATGTGATTTCTATTTATTGACCTTCTTCTACACTTTCTGCTATGATGCATGACATTTTATATTGTATTTCTAAATGTTGTCCATGCATAGAATTGAGGTCCTTGCATTTTGCAGATTGAAGACACGGGATTTGAAATGTTTGATGACATTGTCAAGAAGGACCAGTTGGCATTGTCTATGGATTCTCCTACAGAACCGGAGAGTTTCGGAGATTACATTGAAGGATGGAGAATTAGAGTGTGGGACAAAGCATTCTTGTCCAATTTCAAGGGGCAAGACGTATTCCGGAAGTCAGATGACTTCAAGAAACGCAAGGACACGGACCTAGTTGTGAAGCGCGTGATTTATCGGTATAATTTCTTTACTATATTTCCACACTTGATTGATGGTTGTTGTCATCGTCAATTCCCAAACACCATTTTCCATACCTTCACCAAATTTGTTGCTATAGGTACTTCAAGTACGAGCTCCTTCCGAAAGGAGCCATATTGAAGCGGGATCTTCCTCCTTTTCTAGGAACTTGGTTGGATATTTCCTCGGAGCATTGCATGTTCTCAGCCTCTCAGCTCAAGTGGTGGACTAGTTCACATTTGAAGTCCGGCGCTTGGTATTTGGATTGCCCACCTAAGTTTACACCGCCGTCGGAGGAGCAACTCAAACAATCCATTGCTTCTCATGAGGTTGCTCAAGACCTGAATGACTTTGCCGAGCTTGATGAAGATGCCAAAGCAAGGGCTTTGAAGAAGAGAGAGGAAGTTGATAAGAAGATTGCATTGAAGAACTCGGAAGCTGTGGAGAAGGCAAAGGAGAGGATCGCAAAGAAGGCCTTAAAACTTGCTGAAACTGGGGAGGCATCTACAGCTAAGCAGACAAAAGGAAGGAAGGCAAAGCAACAAAATGTTCCCTCCATCACTAAAGACGAGGGCTCCATCACCAACATTCGGTTTCACGAGGAACCAAGCGTGATGCTGAGTATATTTCACTCAGCGATGGTGGCATGGTGCATGGTCCTTCGGCTGTGGAGTTTGTAAATGACATAGAGATTTTGATTCACGAGTTGATTCTTAATTTTTCGCTGAAGCATGTATTGGCTGATCCACTACCCCAAGTGTACCACGACATTTTGAGTTTTATTGATAAGGTTAGCACTTCCACTTTTCTTCTTCACTTTTTATGGATAAATGTTTTGTAATTATTATTTCTTTGGGTACTAGTTACTGATTACCTGAATTCGGTTGCAGCACAAAAGAGACAAACATCGATTTTTCAAAGGAGTGAAGAGTGATAAACCATGCATTGATCTCATCATTGCAGACATGCCAGAGGGATTGCCTGTCCCAGATTTGTCAGTGCCTGTGACTAGCATTCCTAAGTGGAATGTGGATGACCCTCTCTGGCTGGAGGTAGTGTTTGAATTTGCAGATGGTCACCTGCATGACGATGGAGCTCTCATAATCATCTATCCTTTGAGAGCCATTACGAAAGCCACTATTCTCAAGTATGGTACTACTTACTCTTTTGAGAAGATGAAAGACTGGTGGGGAATGAACTGGCTACATTTGGCCTCACCGGTTTCTCCCTCAAGAACGGTATATTCTCTTTGTATTTCATTTTTTTGGATATCTTATACCTTATGCGCATTTTATTTGTCTGTGTACACTTTTGCATTTGTAATGAAATCCAATGATTGTTTATATAGTATTGGAAGTGTATGACTGCATTTGTAATGAAATCCAATGATTGTTTATATAGTATTAGAAGTGTATGACTGCATTTGTTTTAGTTACTGTCAATTTTATTTGATGTTTGTGCATTCCAATTACTCTCTTTCTCTGGCCCTACTCTACTTTCTGCAAATTCCTTAATTGACTTCGTTTTTGCAGACACAACAATTTGGGATTTCATTGTTGGTGAGGAACTTCCCTGGGATTAGCCCTTCCAAGTTCAAATTCCAACCATGCCCAACTTTGAAGAAATTAGGGGTGGATGTAGCTCGCGACGATGTTCTACAGAATTTCACGAAAGTAGAGACATTGAGTATGGACAGCAACTCTAAGCCTTGGAGAGGGGCCCGAGAGAAAGATCCTCGATTTCTACAAATGTTGATTGAAGCATGCTCACTCTCAAACGATGTTGTTCTGGATTGCACTACCGCAACAGGTTATATCTGATGCTTTCACTACGTATTTTATGCAAACCTTCTTTCTATTTGTCATAGACTTTTAAAATTTTTTTTATTGACTTCATTGGTGTCATATTGGTGGTGCTATTAGGTGCCTCCATCCATGCTTGCAGGATTTTGAGTAGGCACATTGTTGCACTTGAGGAAGACAAAGGCATCTTCGATGCAATTTTGGCCCCAATGATTCGCGTAAGTCCATGTGTTCCAACATCAACCGCAGCAATCGTCGAAAATTTTGACGATGATGACTCATTGGAAGTTGAAGTTCCCCACATTGTTAAGAAATCTCGATTCAGTAAGTAAGTCTATCCCGAACTAGCATTTACAATTAATAATAAAGTCGCCTTCTAAAACATTCTCAGAAGTTATCTTTCACTTCTATTCATTCCGTTCAACACTATGCATAGGATTTGCATATGATTTCTAATTTTTGGGGTGGATTGCAGCATGATTTCTAAGAAGGTTGGTCATCGACCTTTCTTCAGTCTACCTAGTTTTTTTCCAAGCCCGGAGAAGACATTCATGTTGCCATCGTATGTAGAGGCTTTAGCTTCAACATATGCTTGTCAACCAAATGCTCTTGTGAAGAAGAGTTCTAGGTCAATAGAGCCACGAGTCTTGCAGTTTGTAGACGTCATAGCCTTAGGATCAGACAATGAGACATCATCGTCTGATAGTAGTGATCACTCTCAGTCTATGTCAACATCTTCTTCTACTTGATTCATTTTGGCTTTGCATTGCACTACTTTCTTTTTTAAGTTTTTGACTTTCTATAAGAAATTGTATGTAGTTTCTTGTAAGCTTTGAGAATGTGAGCCTGAATTTCACAAATCCTTGGTAGGGTTTTAATATGACCACTAATTTCTCGGATGACTAACATTCACTGTATTTCATTCAATTTCAATCTGAATCCATGATAATAAAATAACAGTGCTTGTCATGGTTAGGTCACGTCATATGCCGAAACCTAATTCTGGTATAATAGATTTATGATGACCGTAACCCTAAATTTTTGAACATTCGAAATGAAGAGTTTTCTAGTGTACATGTCTTCGTAAGTGCCAATGCTTGGAGAATGAAACAAATGTTCCCTAAATAACCCTTAATCCTTGTTATGTTGTTTTATTGTCATATGTGATTGTATGTCATGTTATATAAACCCTTAAAATCCTCTTTTCTCCCTTCATTCATTAGTGCAAAAGTGGTTATAAATATAACATTGTATTTGTGGGAAGTATTTCAATTTGAACTCTCTGAGTAATTTTGGTGTGGTAGTCCTAATGGCAGTTTGTAAGCTACATTTTAATGGTTGAATTCAACCCTATCCCCTAATCAACCAGAACTAGCCAACATACCCTAAAAAGATAATTCATGGATTCAGTGTGAATATGATTTATAATTACCCTAATTTGTAACAAGGAAATTCAAAATGAATTTCACTGGGCATGTCCTAAACTCTTGAATAAAAAAATATACATGACCATTTCTTTTTATGCACCTTAAATTCTCTGGTCTCGTCATTATTCTAAAGTCCACGGTCATGGGTACTTCATCAATTTTAAAACCACAAAAAAAATTGGCGCAAACTCCTAGGCTCACAATCACACGCTCACAGGCTCACAGGCTCATGCTCACAGGCTCACAAAATAGCAACCCTGCCCCAAATATTGAAAATGTACAAATGTATGCCCTTGATTTAATCCTTTGTTTGTAAATATGATGGCTACACTTTTAATGAATATGAAACAAGTTTTACTGTTTGGATACCTATGAATGTACACATAAATAAAATTTGAACAAAACCATGTTTAATGAATATGAAACAAGTTTTAATGTTTGGGTACCTATGAATGTACACATAAATAAAATTTGAACAAAACCATGTTTAATAAATCTGAAACAAGTTTTAATGTTTGGGTACCTATGAATGTACACATAAATAAAATTTGAACAAAACCACTTTTAATGAATATGAAACAAGTTTTACTGTTTGGGTACCTATGAATGTACACATAAATAAAATTTGAACAGAACCATATTTAATGAATATGAAACAAGTTTTAATGTTTGGGTACCTATGAATGTACACATAAATAAAATTTGAACAAAACCATGTTTAATGAATCTGAAACAAGTTTTAATGTTTGGGTACCTATGAATGTACACATAAATAAAATTTGAACAAAACCATGAAAACAGCTGGGAAATAGCTATGACAATTAATTGTGACAATTAGTTCCCAGCTACACCTTCACAGTGCTTGATGAAGCACATGATGAAAGTTATATGGGAGCTCATGCTGTCACACCCAATCCTTATGGGATATTTGAACAACCATCTTCCTACACCCATCCTATGCATTGTATATTGCAATGCATAATTGATTATATTGAGTTTTGTTCTCCCACGCAATTCATAATGTGTCAATCACACTTCACCATAAATGAATAAAAGGTATTTACCCCTCAATTCCCAAACCCCTTCTTTTGGAGCTCCCCGAAAGTGGTCTACATTAATCAAGAATTCCACATTCTTCATAGTTGGATCTAATTTTATAATGGATTCACCATACAAATTCAAACTAAACATAATAGAGATTGCATTGAAAAATAAAACACAACCATAAGAATCATGGATGGTAAATTTCTTATGTTTGATTATTTTTTTATTGAAATTGCAGAAGTGATGTTAGGGAGGGAATCCTCTTTTTGCAAGTCAAATCTAATAAGTTGCAACAATAATTAATAAAATGGCTAAAGAAGCATAACCCGAAGTTTTAAATAAAAGATGAAAAGGTGCAATACATTTTTATGAAGTGCATTGGTAACTTAAATTTCTGTCCAGAATTTTGTGTAAGAGAACTTCAAAGTGAAAGTCTTAGAGGTTCAGAAATTCAAGATCCCGCCCTGTACCTACAGTTGCCCATCCGCGGTCGCCCTACTGTTGGGTCCAGAAATTACTCTGTGGCGCCGCACACGCGGTCGCACATCTCCACTCGCCCCAAACCTGCGGTCGCCCCACTGTCGGGGTCCAGAAATTACTCTGTGGCGCCCACATGCGGTTGCCCATTCCTACTAGCCCCAGACCCGCAGTCGCCCTACCTGCAGTCGCCTTTTCCTTCTGCCCCTCCCTTGTAGCCTTAGACCCGCGGTCGCCCTACCCGCAGTCGCCTTTGCAGTCGGACCCTTAGACCCGCAGTCGCCCTACCTGCGGTCGCTCTCAGACTTGCACGTGCCCCCACTACTAGAAAAACAGTGCCCAAATTAACAAAACATTAACAATTTTTTGTTAATTTAGGTACTACAATGTCCACTTTCATAAATTTTTGTTAACTGTGCCCTAATTAACAAATTTTTTTGTTGATTTGGATAGTGCAATTACCACATCAACAAAATTTTGTTAATTTATTGGAAATCTTTTAGAATCTTTTAGAATCTTTTGATATTTTTTAGAAATCTTAGAAATCTTCAACAATCTTTAAGAATCTTCAATATACAATGTAGATTTAAGAACAAAATAAGTACACAATTCGGTGTTTATTAAAGTCAGCAGACTTTAGGGGCAATTTTCACCTCGAAAAATTATTTTTTTCAAGAAACTTTGGACTAATCAAAGTTGTAAAATTGATATATCTTTCACCTCCAATTTTTTTTTTGAGATTTAGATCTTCAAATCAAAAGTTATGAACAAAAATCAGAGAGGGGTAAAAATGGACATTCTTTTTTATATTTTGAAACACCTTCTCTGATTTTAGTCCATAACTTTTAATTTAAAGATTTAAATCTTAAACGGATTGTTGGAGGTGAAAGATGTTTTCATCTTAAAACTTTCATTAGTTCAAAGGATGTTTTGAAAAGTTTATCTTCTAGGACAAAATTGCCACCAAAGTCTACTGACTTTTAATGGGAAAAACATTAAAGAATAAAGTAAATAAAATTATATACCTCAACTCCAAATTCAAATATAAGTATATTTTAAATCTTTTTTTTCTTTAGAAGCCTTTTGAGTCTTAATTTTACAATGTAAATTTAAAAAAAAATTAAGTCATCACAAATCGATTTTCTAAAAAGTCAGCAGATTTAAAAGGCAATTCAGACCCAGTAAAACTGTAAAAGAACTTTTTTGGAAAAACTTTGAACTTAAAAAAGTTGAAAAATTAAGTTATCTTTTGCCTCCAACAATTTTTTTGAGATTCGGACATACCAATAAAAAGTTATGGACGAAAATCAGAAAGGGAGTTAAAAAATTTTAAAAATAAATATTCATTTTCATCCCTCTCTGATTTTTGTTCATAACTTTTGATTGGTAGGTCCAAATCTCAAAACAATTGTTGGAGGTGAAAGATAACTGGATTTGTCAACGTTTTCTAGTCTGAAGTTTTACCAAAAATTGTCTTTTACTGGGTCTGAATTGCTCCTAAAGTCTGCTGACTTTAAAAAAGAATTGAAAAAAATCCGAAAAAACTATCTAAATGGATTTCTATTCCCTAAGTAATCAAACAACTTGAAAGGTTGGTGCCTTGGCAAGAGCCTTGGCCTCTAACCATGAGGTCCTGGGTTCAAACCCCAGTGGCTTCATTTCCATGGTAGCCATTGCCATGTGGCAATTGGCTAGGTTGCCACGTGGTAGTTGGATTGCTGGCCATGTGGCACTACCCTAGACGTCAAAAAATATATTTTATGAATTTTTAAAAAAATATTTAAAAAAAGAAGTCCAAATTAACAAAAAAAACAATACTATTTTGTTAGAAAATGAACACTTTTTTGTTAAGATTCAACACTGTTTTGTTAAAAAATCAACACTTTCGTGTTCAAATCAACAAAAAAAATCAACACTTTTGTGTTGAGTTTTGTTAATTTGGTCACTGTTTTTTTCTACTAGTGCCCTTCCCAAACTCATCCCAGGGCGATTGCGGGTTCATTAGCTATCTCCCCACCTGACTTTGCCACTTTCCCTTCTTGCTGCGTATTGCCTTTCACCTACTTTATAGTGGCTGATTGCGTGCCCGGGAGCTTGGGTTTTGAGTTTCACTTACATGTGGCTCATGTTCTTGATTTTACTCCATCACTCACTATTTGCTAGATAATATTTTGCGGGCACTTGTTAGTTTTAGATTCCTTGCCCCAAATCTCGAGAGCATCTCCAATGGCAGACCACAAGAAGAAGACCAAGGCAAAAGGAGCCATGCACCCTAGGCAACGACGCATCCTTTTGGACCCAGCGTGTGTGGCCTACTGTGAGCCCCAAATTCGTCACTTGGGACTCATTGTTTTCTTTTTTTTAGTTTATTACAAATTAAGGCATAAAGTAGTACAAAAAGCCCAAAAAAGAGTGTAGAACCAAAATAGGTATGTCACGTACCAGTATAGCATTTGGTCATAAATAGCCTTTTATCCATAGATTACCCATAAAACCCACTTGTATATAGGTTAGAACCCGTAATTAGTGGGAAACAACAGGGCTACTGGGAACTTACCCAAAATAGCCCAAAACCCTAGTGCATGTGACCATGATAGGCTAAATTAAGTCTTAGGAGAGTGGGAGAGGTCCCCACGTAAATCTCCAAAGATAGGTTCTAGTTTCCCCATTCCACCGACGAAACATTAGGAATCCAATTTATTAGCTTGCAGGTATTACTTGTCCCAGACAGGCCGCATGGAGGAATCCACAACCGCCGGATAGTGCTCTCGGATCTGGAGCATGTCGGGACATCCACGGCAAAACCCATTCGCCCAGATTCCATCACATGTGAAAGATTCCCTGACTGCCAGTAATTCAACCGAAGTCAGTTTTCACCTCGCCACCCACTGTATGCCAGAATAGCCTAAGATTTGGCACGTGGCTTGGGGGACTCCATGAGAGGTTCCCCAAAAAGTCTCGGTTTTTTCTGATCTCCAAAGGATCTTTTTCCGAGCGGTCAACCGCCAAAGGCCACGTTGGGAAATTCATGGAAAATACCCCGGCCGCGGTAAAATCTCACTAAAAATTAGGCTAGCATCTTTTATGTTAATAACGCGCCCCGACAAATTTCATGGCGTTCCAATAGCCGAAAGCAGCCGAAACTGACAACATCCCCCCAATTAATATTTACGGCAAGATCTTTGCGGGGTTGATCGGCGTCCCGGGAGCGTACGAAGTCGGAACGAGGACATCAAGGAGCCTTTTCTTACTCCCTAGAGCTTCCCCAACAACCCTAGCTAGTTGCCCAAGCCAAAAGAGGTAAACCCCAAAAATTAGGTTTTTACCCTTTTAATTGGCTCCAGTTGGCACTAGTTTCCGATGGGTTTTTTGTGATAGAAATAGGGGGTAGGGGGTCTTTTAGGCTAAAAATGGCATTCTGAAGCCATTGGCGCAATCCATTTGCAATTCCGAGCTAAACTCCAAAAGTTAGAGGCTAGGACCAGCGTAAAACCCAAGATTAGGTGAAAATCTCAAAGTTGGATGAAAATCCGGATGGATGAGGTTACTCGTCGAGGGGGGAAGTGGGCCCTTGGAAACCTATAAAAGGGGGCCCTTCTCTCTCCCAAAACACCCCCAATACTTGTTTTGGGTCCGTGGGTCCAGGTTATCTTGGAATTTTTGGTGTTTCAAGCCAAGAAACCTCTACGGTGTTTTCGGAGCACTTTTCGCTCCCTTTGTTGTTCTATCTCAAGCTCTTTGAAGGTCCTTTGAGGTCTTTCCATCTTACCGTGTACTTGTTGTGAGTCAAGAGGGTTTCACTTGCTTTTTGTGCATCTTGTACTAATTCTAAAGTTACCCCCCACCGTACCTTGGCGATGCCGCTTTGGGGGGCCTTAAGTGTGTAAAGTGTTGTCTAGTTTATGCTTACCTTGTGGATACGGTTGCCTCGTGTGTACACCCTGACCATAGTCACCCCTTCCATGTTGTTTGTGTGTGGACCCCACCGCCCGTGAGACGACGAAGCTTTGAACTTACAACTTACCCCAGTCTTAGAGTGTGTGTCAAAATAGGCCCAGATGGCGGAGCTTTGAACTTAGGGACATTGCAAGTCTTAGAGTTGGTGTCAAAACCAACCTTACGGCGAAGCTTTGACCTCCTACGTACTTTAGTTCCAAAGTTTAGTTCCCAAGACCTTCTTGGGAAAAGACAAAGTTTAGCCCCCAAGAGTGCTTAGGTGGTAGAAAGGCGTAGAAAAGAACCCCCGTCACAAGGAGCTTCCTTCCAAAATTTCTAGCTTATTTTCTACGACGGCGAAGCTTTGACCTTTCACCATCCGATTTTAATTGTGTAAGTGGGTTCCCATACGGGAACCCGGAAAAAGGAGATTGTGGAAAAGAGTGGGTCCAGCCCCTAAGGGTGTCCCAGCCCGTAGGAGAGTCCAGGTCAGTCCAGGTAACCAGCCTGTAAGGGAGTCCAGCTCGTGGGGGGGAAGGAGTCCAGCCAGTAAGGGGGGTCAGTCCGGGTAACCAGCCGTCGGGGGGGGTCAGTCCGGGTGCCAGTGTCGGGGGTCAGTCCGGGTAACCAGCCGTCGGGGGGGTCAGTCCGGGGGCCAGCGTCGGGGGTCAATCCAGGTACCAGCTCGTCGGGGGGAAGGGAGCCCAGCTCGTTGGGGGGGGGGAAGGAGTCCAGCTCGTCGGGGGGAAGGGAGTCCAGCTCGTGTGGGGGGAAAGGAGTCCAGCCCGTAGGGGGTCCAGCTCGTGGGGGGTTGGGGGAAAATAAATTTGGGAAGAGAAGTTAGAATTAGAGGGGGTAAGGGGGAATTAAGGGCCTTGGCTGAGGGGAATGAGAAAAAAGGGGAAGGGGAGAGAAACACAAGAGGAAGATTCTGCTCCAAGAACTCCAACATGCACGCACGTCCTCACCACAACATCACTCCAACATCTAATGGGAGAGGGTTAGGGGAGATGAGAGGCTAAATAGGAAGGCAAGGAAGAAGATGACCAAGAGTAGCCTTGGTTAGTGCGCACGGAAATCTTCCAAAGTCCCCCACGGCCATTAGAAGGAGGATTAGGATGACGCAAAGATGACAACGTAAGGTGGTAGTTAGGTTTGCAAGAAGTTAGCGTCATAGTTGTAAGACCCCCATTAAAGGGGTGGTTGGGAATAGTACCAAGGCAAAAGAAAGGAGGAGATAAGGAGAAGGAAGAATGCCTTAGGGTATTAGAGTGTAATAATTCTTTCTACAACTAAGCCGTAGGCATTTGAACCCCTCAAAATACGTTTCTACTATGGAATACGAGCACACGGCCGGAGGTATGGAGGAAAATGTCGCGCATGCCAACAACGATCAGGTGAGTCAGTAAATTAATCCCCAGTGTTTCCCTTTTAATTTGTGCTAAATCCTGTTAAAGCAGTGATTAATGTCGATTAGCCAATAGGAATTAGGGTGGACCTTAAGTTTAGACATAGAAGTTTATCGATAGGGCTAGAAGTATCTAACCCCTCTCAACCTAGAAGTTGACCATAAAAGTAGCCAAATAGATTAGGAGAGGATAGGAATTAGATTACAAAACAAGGTAGCATAGGACAGGATAGGACTAGGGATTAGTAACCGTTAGGGTAAAAATTCAACCAAGAAGTTAAACATTAGATTAGGACAAAATAATCCAATTAGGAGTTAAGGTTAACTTAGCAAATCACAATTACCTTAGGTGATAAAGACGTAGGATCAAGGGTAGAAAGTAAAAAGAAAGATTAGATTAAAAAGTTAAATTAGATTAGAAGATTAAATTAGGAAAAAAGATAAATTAAATTAGAAGATTAAATTAGGAAAAAAGATAAATTAGATTAGAAGATTAAATTAGGAAAAAAGATAAATTAGATTAGAAGATTAAATTAGGAAAAAAGATAAATTAAACTAGAAGATTAAATTAGGAAAAAAGATAAATTAAATTAGGGGATAAATTAGGACAAAAGGATAAGTTAAGTTAGAAGATTAAATTAGACTAAAAAGTTAAATTAGATTAGGAAATTAAATCAAGAAAGAGGATCAATTAAATTAGAAAGAAAGCATAAATTAAATTAAGAAATTAAATTAGGGAAAAAGATAACTGAGATTAGGAGAAAAACCCAATCCACTCAGGAACCATGGAAGGGACTTAGGTAATCCCTCCTCAGTCTTAGGAAAGGTCAATTAGCCTCAGATTCCCATAGATTAGGATAGATTCGGTGGTAGTTCGTATAGGCTGCCGTTAGGGGACGGTGAGCCCGAGCTATTCCCTCGCCAATTGGGGGCAACTCCATTGTCACCTGCGGAAACTAGGAACTTAGAAAAGAAGATCCATTGCTTGGAAGGCACAATGGACCGACGCTTAGTCACCCATTAGATTAGGATTCAGTTAAACCCTAGAGCCTGGTTGTATCCGATTAATTACCAAGGGTGGGTAATTAAGCGCCTACACCTACCGAGGTTGGGATCGAATTACGGGCCACTGGACCGCCAAGACTTGTAAGCCCTTCGTGGGGTAGTGCCACATCAACAAGTTATTCCCCTATCATCGGCACTACACGAATCGGCGCAACAATACGGCCAACTTGCATCCATGCCGTAATGATGCATTTGTGCAACGTTGTATCAAAATTTATCGATACTTGTATGGCACATATTCAGTGCCTAGGAGCGAAGTCCCGTATTTCATATGTGCAATGGTGTATGCGGAACTCATTTTGTTTCGAAGAGTGGATTGGAGATCAATCAAGGGAGTGAAGCATGCTCACCTTCCACCGACAGAAGACATTCCAAGGGCGGCTCTATTTGCCAATCCACGTGAAGGGCTAGGCCAAAAGAAAAACTTGAAGGAAGGAGTGCCTGATGAGCAGTTTCATTGGACGTCATCTGATTCATCTTCGGGAGAGGAAGACAACCTTGGTGAAGACCCTCCAATGGAGCCCCAAAACATGGCGATGGTGGCTTCTACTTCACAAAATTTACCTCCCCCAAGAATGGAAGAAGAGGGTGAACCAGCTAGGCAACCACAAAATCTTGATATTTTGCCTCTTGTTATGGTAAATCCGATTACAGTCCCTTGCATTGAAGAAGACGAAGTTTTGCAGTATGTGCTTGCATGCATGCAAGAAGCAAAAGATGATGTTTTTTGGACAGAGATGAAAACAGAAGAAGATGTGAAGCCTTCTTTGTTCCAATTGGAATGTGTTGATGACATATACCAAAGTGAGGAATTCGTTGAAGATGGAACTGTCCCTGACACAATAATGTTGGACAGCAAAGTTGTTTATAGAGCTCAACTCAAGAAGCTTCTAAATGAATTGGATGAAAAGCATCTAGAATGTGAGAAGCTTCGCAATCAAGAAATGCAAATTTGAGTGGAGATATTGTAAATAGCTTACGTGCTGAACTTGAAAGTCGGCAAGTTCTTTTGTCAACGCAAATAACAAAGATTTTAGACTTGGAAGCATTTTATCTTAGATTCTCTTCTCGGCATGTTGGAGGATCTAGTTCTTCTAGCAATGACTTTGCGAAAGAACGGCTTGCCAAAATTATGGAAGCATACAAGCTGGAGGAAGATCAGGCAGACTTGGAGAAGCGAGGGTTGGAAGAAGCACGATCAAGATTAAATTTCTTGAAAGCATTAAAGGACAAAGCCCCCTTTGACCATGCTGCAGAAATGTGTGGTTGGAAAGACGGAGCTACCAAACAGACATTGTCTCTTATGGAAGTAGTTGACTTGAAAAAGAAGCTTGGGTTTTTTTTGTCCTTGGATCCAAAATTGGAAGAACATCGGAATACATTGAAGGTGCTTTTGAAGTTCCAAAAATCTTTCAAGCAATTTTGGTTGGCAAAGAAGTTGGGGAAGGATGACCAATACCTTAGGATTTTGCTATTGGAAGGTAGGAAAGTCTTGTATGAGATGGAACGTGAGGCTCATGACCGCAAAGAAAAGGGCAAAATGGATGTTGAATGATTTTCCTTTTTAGCACATTTTTGAGGACTATGTATATTCCATATTATGTATATATAAAAGGATATTATCCATTTTGAACATTCCATTGCAAGCACATTGAATTCTATGTAATTCCTTGACAAGAGTACATGAATATAGATATGAATTTTTGGTTATTTATGTTTGCTAAATTGTGAATACTTGAATATTCTAGGAATTTTGGCAGGAAAATGACCTTAGGAGTTCGGACTTGAGGAATTAAAAGAGAATTAAAAAAAAAAGGACAATTCAAAACTTGCCGGATTGGAAAATAACTTGTTATTGAAGTTGAGAGCAATTGTCACGGCTAGGGTGAATTGACTCATTCATTGCCACTCCAGGGCAAATACTAGAATTTTTTATTTTCAAGGCTTAGTTTTTTTTGGAAATTATGAATTCATAGTTTCAATTATAGGCCCTTAATTACTCTAGGGAGTTGCAAGAATTATCAAAAAAAATGGCACAACATGGGGGGATTTTTTGTCAAACCTAAGCTGACTAGGGCAATGAGGGGGGTAATTCTCTACCCCAGGCAAGGCCTCTCTGTCGCCTCACAGAGGACCCGCGGTCGCCCTTGTACCTGTGGTCACCTGTAAGACCCGCAGTTGCCCGTTCCTGGACCCACAGTCGCCTATTCCAGGACCCGCAGTCGCCTATTCTTAGACCCGCAGTGGCCCATTCTTGGACCCGCAGTCGCCCATCACCCGCAGTCGCCCTTCACCTGACTTATTTCAAGTTTTTGGACCCGCATTCTCTCATGGGGCGACCGCGGGTCCAAGGAGTTTTCAGGTATAAAGTTCTAGGGGTACCCCTTGTTTTATCACCTTGGCTCTGTTGATAAAACTCTTGTCTTGGACCTTCGAAAGAGGCTTCATTCGGATGTTTAACTTCTTCGGAGGGCAACAACCGTGTTTAGAAGGGTTTACAAGACCACTCTAAGCGGGTTGCTTTGTCATTACATCTTCCATAGTATTAGTGTGATTATTGTAGTCATTTTCTTTGAAGACCCAACGTTGATCTACTACATGGCTGGACAAGGTGTTGGAAGGGGGGGGACCATGAATGATACGTGGAGGTCCACAAAGGATTGGGACCCTTGGCTAGTACCGTGCACCCCAATTGATAATTCGCCCCATGCTTGAAAATGCGTGTTTTGTGGGTGGAGCAAAGCATTTGTACGAAAGAGAGCATTGATTCACTTTGGCTATGGCGGCTCGACTACATCGGAGCGTTGTAAGGAGATCCCTAGAATTGTACGAGAAAAATTTAGGACTGGCGAGGGGCAAGTTCCAAGGTCCATGAATTACGAAGAGATGTATGATGCACCGACTAGACATGATGCACCAGTTATTGTTGCAGAGTCTATTGTCGCACCTGCATTGGATGTCAAAGAAGAAGGGTCTCTCAATCCCTTTGAATCAAATGCAAGACCAATTCATACGCCTGATTCAGTAGATTCTACTGGAACAACGCTTGAGAGAAGGAGGAACACGCCATCTGTTTCTCGGCAAAGAAGCATGGATGAATCATTACAGACGGGCCGCAGACAAGAGTTGGATAGGTTGTGGACTTCTTTCTTTTACGAGGCGAACATTTCATTCAACGTTGTGCGCCACCTAGCCTTCGTGAATGTTGTTAAACAAACTGCAGCAGCAGGATTCGTGTACCAACCGCCACCGTATAATACGATTCGCACGAAAATGATAGATGTTAAGAAGGCATCGGTTCAAGCCATGGTCTCGGAGCGGACGAGGGTTTCAATAAGTCAGTATGGAGTGACAATTTGTTCAAATGGTTGGTCCGATACTAATTCGCGGCCGTTAATGAATATGATGTTGGTGTGTCCCGCCGAGGATGTCTTTTTAGAATCAGTGGATAGTATTGGGGAGAAGAAGGATATATCTTACACGACTGAGACGATGGCACGATTCATTCGGGTATGATCGTCCGACCCCTAGAGAAGAAGGGTGTGATGGCCGTGCTTGATTGAATGGTGAAGGTCAACTTCACCAAGCAAATCCTGACCGTGATGCCGGACACAGAGGCTAGGTCAACATGTTGGGTGGACTGCGTCAAATCCTTCCCGCTGAAGATCATCAACGGCCAGCACACCTAGAAAGCGGCCAAGTGTGAGCCCCAAATTCGTCACTTGGGACTCATTGTTTTCTTTTTTTTAGTTTATTACAAATTAAGGCATAAAGTAGTACAAAAGCCCCCAAAAGAGTGTAGAACCAAAATAGGTATGTCACGTATCAGTATAGCATTTGGTCATAAATAGCCTTTTATCCATAGATTACCCATAAAACCCACTTGTATATAGGTTAGAACCCGTAATTAGTGGAAAACAATAGGGCTACTGGGAACTTACCCAAAATAGTCCAAACCTAGTGCATGTGACCATGATAGGCTAAATTAGTCTTAGGAGAGTTAGGGAGGTCCCCACGTAAATCTCCAAAGATAGGTTCTAGTTTCCCCATTCCACCGACGAAACATTAGGAATCCAAATTGTTAGCTTGCAGGTGTTACTTGTCCCAGACAGGCCGCATGGAGGAATCCACAGCCGCCGGATAGTGTTCTTGGATCTGGAACATGTCGGGGTGTCCACGGCAAAAACCATTCGCCAAGATCCCTCATGTGTGAAAGATTCCCTGACTGCCGGTAATTCAACCGAAGTCAGTTTTCACCTCGCCACCAACTGTGTGCCAGAATAGCCCCAGACTTGGCACGTGGCTTGGGGGACTCCATGAGAGGTTCCCCAAAAAGTCTCGGTTTTTTTTGATCTCAAAAGGATCTTTTTCCGAGTAGTCAACCGCCAAAGGCCACGTGGGGAAATTGATGGAAAATACCCCGGCCGCGGTAAAATCTCACTAAAAATTAGACTAGCATCTTTTATGTTAATAACGCGCCCCGACAAATTTCATGGTGTTCCAATAGCGGGAAGCAGCCGAAACTGACAACATTCCCCCAATTAATATTTACGGCAAGATCTTTGCGGGGTTGACCGGCGTCCTGGGAGCGTACGAAGTCGGAACGATGACATCAAGGAGTCTTTTCTTACTCCCTAGAGCCTCTCCAACAACCCTAGCTAGTTACCCAAGCCAAAAGAGGTAAACCCCAAAAGTTAGGTTTTTACCCTTTTAATTGGCCCTAGTTGGCACTAGTTTCCGATGGATTTTTTGTGATAGAAATAGGGGGTAGAGGGTCTTTTAGGCTAAAAATGGCATTCTGAAGCCATTGGCGCAATCCATTTGCAATTCCGAGCTAAACTCCAAAAGTTAGAAGTTAGGGCCAGCGTAAAACCCAAAATTAGGTGAAAATCTCAAAATTGGATGAAAATCCGGATGGATGAGGTTACTCGTCGAGGGGGGAAGTGGGCCCTTGGAAACCTATAAAAGGGGGCCCTTCTCTCTCCCAAAACACCCCCAATACTTGTTTTGGGTCCGTGGGTCCAAGTTATCTTGGAATTTTTGGTGTTTCAAGCCAAAAACCTCTACGGTGTTTTTGGAGCACTCACTAGTAGGAGCGCTTGTTTTTTGTGACGAGTTTGAAAACATGTGTACATGTTAAATCGGACATTGTGCGTGTGAACTGTGAATGTCTAGAAAAATCCGTCGAAGTTGACGAGCAAAAAACATGAGGAAATCCAGAAAAACGTCCCTTGTTTTCATATGAACGGCACAGAAAACATGGTCATTTTTTTGGCTGAATGCACGACAAGTAGCAACGATGTCAGTGCCACGTGGGTCTGCATTGTCCCAAAAAAAATTTTGGCCACAGCTCGTTCATGGCGTAGACAATGACGTGTAATTTTGAAGATAATGACGTGGCAAATAGTAATTATGACGTGGCATGTTGTGTCAGCAGTCTGTGACCACATATCGCTTCGAAAATGCCGTTCGTGATGACATTTTGTACAGCAGGCAGACGTTTTGGAAGATGTCATGAGCAACAGTTGCTTACTTCAGGGTCTTGTTCCTGAAGCAGAAGCCGTGTCATTTGAAATGTGTACAAATCAGGTGTACTGTTGGAAATGACATTTGCGTAGACAAAATGCACATCAATTTCCGAATATTTCAGTTACTTACAATGCCTTCTATAACGTTCTATCAAATAGTCTGGTCACTAGAGCGCACCTTATACTTGACATGACTTGTGGTGAATACCACATAGGGCCATACAGTTCAATTGTTTTGGAAAATCTAACATATGTTCAACAAAGCGCTGCATCGTACAGCTCAGTATGTAGGAATGGATAGAAGCATCCGAGTATGTAGTCCTGAAATTGTCTGTGCAAGCGCATATGCCAATGTCCGATAGACAGTCTTCAGGACATGTTCGAAAACATGCTCAGCGCATTGTTGCTGTACAGTGCATTGCTGTCATATGAGGTCATCGATGTCGTACACGTGGAATTCTACAACAACGTCAACGGCATACTGTTCTCCCAAGCATGTACAAGGCAATCTGAACAAGCTACCTTCAATGTCAAAGTGACAATCCTAGAAATAGAAAGTGCTCACAATAACATAGAACTCTGTAACATCCTACATCATCGCTAAAAAGCACTTCCCTGTGAAAACGGCTAGCTGTAAGGAGAGTGAGCACTTGCACATTTTTTGTTCATGGAAAGAACAATGTTTATTGCACAACGTTACATCCATGCATATTGGATGGTAGTACATTTTGTACTACCAAAAACTAAAAATCATACCTTGTAGTCCAGTGCGGCAAACCTGGAAGTAGTCCCTCATCACTACAGATTCATGGCGTATACTATAGGAATACCTCCGGGGAAGAGTTTAGCAACCTTCGTATGCAAGTGCACATGACACTGCTATTTCATACCCGTCATTTCAATATGCACCTCCAAATATGGAATCCTTGACAATGGAAGTGCTGCTGTCACCTCAATTGCAGTTTCCATTGCACTTCACAGTGTCTTCCTTCACTGCAACTACATGATACTGTCATTAGCAATGGCGTTTGAAAGTGAAGTTGGACGCTACAATCCTTCGCCTCAGAAGCTACAGAACCCAGAGCGGAAGTCATTTCAGTTCTGTACACGTTGAAATTGTAGCATTGTTGACATCTCTTTCATTTTCTTTTTCATATGTTAGAAGGCTACGTTCTGCATCAGGGCAACTAAAGAACTACAATTGCTTCTACACACAATGATGCCAGCCTACTAATGGCCTGGCCACATGGCCATTCAATACGCTATGTATGTAGTGTAAATGACCTTGTGCAAAAACTGTGACTTTCACAAATTGAAACTTCTTGAATTTGATGAAATACAAGGCAGGATAAGCAGTGCTTTACTTGTGAAACTGCTCAAACTAAATCAGAGGATGTCAAAAATCCCATTGGATCGGACATACAATCTTGTACTTTATTGAGACTCCTAGACAGTATATGTTCTGCAAAATCTTTCTTGAAGTGTGCTCCACGTGAGAACAACAGAAATGTGTACCTTCACAGTCACACACAAGTATGAGATCGAATGAACTTGTCATAGAGTAGACTCTGACACTTATGGTACATAAGCATGATGCACTTGAAGTCGCTCATGTCCATGCTCAGTCATCTTGCAACAAGAAGAAGTGGATCCACATGCACCATGGTAAGCGTAGCCATTCCGGATAAGCCTGTAGTACTGTGCTTGAGAGAAGCGGAGAGCAGCCTAGAACAGCGGAAGGCGTGGGCATGGACTTCCTCTGTATAAGCACTACATAATGAGTCCGTACATGAAGTAGTCATGAATTGAGGATGAAGACTATCATGAATTGCCAAACATATTCATATTTTCAGAATACCATTGACGTCCCTCGGAGTAGACAGTTATCCTTGGAATTTCAAGCACTTGGCTGAAAAGATCAAGATGGGATGAACCTGTCCACATGGAACTATAGTAACACTAAAGTAATTGGTGCAATGACACACAGAAGGAAAACATTGCAGAAACGTGCATGATAGCTTTCAGTGTCATTATAGCCTTCAGCACGAAGAAATGGACAAACGACAACTAGTTGGAAGATGTATTCAATATATTGCCATGCACTGCAGTGCTCCGCCCTACAGTTGCACAACATCCGGCAGTTTTTGCCCATATGTTGAAGCAGAAGCAACACTGTGGCATCCCTTGAAATAGGGTTCATGCGTCCGCTATCCTTTTTATGTATCAAACAGAAAACATGGCTTACATAGACAACCTCACAACTCTCCATGCTTCACAGTAATGACGGTATGAATGCATTGACGAAGGTAAGTCCGAACTCCACAGGTTCCTGTTGTACAACTTAGTGGATGAGAAGCCCGTCTTATTTATTAAAAGCTATTATAGCTTTCAGTTTTAGGCAATACACACCTGCTTCTTCATGGAATATGTTAGTCGCTTAGGTCCCATTTGTTGCCGCTCATCTGCTAGCCCACCATATATTGTCTTCTGAAAATGAGCAACCTGCATACAATTCATATCTCACACAATAGAAACTGTGTAG
Source organism: Rhytidiadelphus loreus (assembly GCA_947034895.1). Classification (NCBI taxonomy): domain Eukaryota; kingdom Viridiplantae; phylum Streptophyta; class Bryopsida; order Hypnales; family Hylocomiaceae; genus Rhytidiadelphus; species Rhytidiadelphus loreus. The sequence goes on along the minus strand of OX344761.1, from coordinate 43,975,469 downwards.
TCATTTGGAGTGGAACTTGTAGGAACTATATTTCTACAATGCTCAGAATGTCGTCATCCACTTTCCCTGAAGGTCTAATAAACCGTAGCAATAGCAATAAGCGTCTGTGCTTACATTGAATCAGCGTACCCAACATGTCCACGAGTACACTTAGTTCATAACAACTGCACAGTACATCTAGTAGTAGGGAAGCTTACATTACTTGTATAGTCGAAGGTGAGAAGCGAAATCATTTTTGCCGATTTGCATGTACGCCGGGCCTCGTAGCATACCTGCAGCACATGTGAACTTTTTATTCGCCAATGCAGTTTACACTGAGAACGTGACCGGAAGAATTTAAAGATCTTCATGAAGGTTTACCACGAACATCCTGCCTGAAGAGAGTGACAACAAAACCATCAGTGACATTACAGCACTTGCAGCACAGTAATGAAGCCCTGCACTTCCAACCTACATCAATCTCTGTAGGGCACACGATATGCTTCAACTGTTCACTGTATTTGAGAAGAACAAAGTTCTTGACATGAACCCTGTATAAGACAAAAATATCGTAGAAAATAATTCAGCATATGTTGCAGCCTGCAGATTCCTTCATTAACACTTGTTATTCATGAAGCTCAGTGATTTGGAATACAAGAAGTAGACTCTCATTTGCCAAACAACACATCACTCTATAGAAATCGTACATACGAACCATACATTGGAAGAGGTTTTCATGCATACCTTCAACATGGCGACAATATTATAAACGCAAAGTACTGTGCGCAATCTCTTTTCTTCTCGAAGCTTTGCACATCTGCTTCACGAGAGTTACTACATCGTTGTCCATTGTGCTTGTCGTCGAATGTGGCATCTGCTGCTTGTATATCAGAAATAGGTAATTGGACATTGTCCTTTGTCTGACAAGTTTGTACAACTTCATAAGACTGGGCATGTAAAATGGAATGCCACATTCGGACAACATAGTGTACTCACTCAGTGTCTTCTAATATGTTTAACTACAAAGTTTTCATCATTATCAGAAATAGTGTGCAGCGCTGCCTGTCGATATTGTAGCCGTAGGCATCTTCTCTTGTACTCCTTAGTTTCCGTTGCTGCCTATGAAAAACATGTTCATTACTTAGAGCTTTGTAGAAGTGAAGACCCTTCTGGAAGTGCTAGGATGCCCCAAAACTTTGAGCACGTAACCAACAGTAGTATAGCAATAAATTACCGGTGATGCAGTTTTCAATGGCCACACGGAAGAAACTTCACATGATGTCTCTTCCCTCCTGGGGATGCTTCGTTGAGAGCACTAGTACTGCAGACATATTGAGCAGGAAGGATAATCTATAAAACTTGAGGACGGCATGTCATCAGTCCTGCACATAGAGCAAGAGCATTTAATCAGACTTATTCATGAAACATGAGAAAATAAGAAAGCATACTATTACATGAAAGGACTGTATTACTTTTCTTGAACATCCAGTATGTCTTTCAAAGTGGCAGAGCACACTTCTTGCCAATACCTTGCAATGAAGGCAATCTACACATCAAATAGGACGTCAGAACCTCGGGCAGCATGGACAACAATTTCGGTCTTCTCATTTCTATATTGGAAGTGAACATACGGTGGACTGACATCCCACTTTCAAGGAGAGTCTTACTTTATAAATCCTTCCAACATTCTTTTAAAAATACAAAATTTTGCATGCTAAACCATAGAATCTCACAGTCATGTTGAAATAGGAGACGGAATACTTTTGCTACGTCTGTGGAAATGCAAAATGTACGGTTCTTGACGCTTTACAAGGAAACATTGACAACTGTTCCCACCTCACTGAATTGCGTGTGTCATTTCCATTGAATTGCTTATGTGTTCGCCATGTTCAAGGAAGTGATTGTTAGTACAGGCTCCATCTTCTTATCTGTGCAATAGAACATGAAGTAGTTCAAGTATGACATACAAGAACAAAGCACATTTCTTTATAGCTTTGAAGGCCGGCAGTTCATCAATAGCATCGAAATGGATACTTCGTAAATACACGTCAATATGTGCTCAGAAGTACATGAACGCGATGTCCGCATGCATGGAGTTCACAGTAGCGACGTCTATGTAGAATCTATGAAGCTCAATACGTACTCCAAGTACTGCAGGCGGAATGAATGGAAAGTGCTCACCACATTCATTGACGCGCAATATGCTGATGTCCATCTTTGTAGAAGGGTATTTTTGGCTTGCAAAAGAAAAGCACGACATTCAATACTTTGTACTTAGAAATGCAAGGTCACTATACACTGTGCCACTGCGGCTAGAACAACATTCGTGAAAAATGGAACTTCCTTCACAACTGCACGGAGCATACAATAGCAACGGACATTTGTGAATGTGGAGACGTTTATTCTTAGAGAATGGTAATGGGCACATCAACGTACCTTTTTGCAATGAGAGGCCGATGCGTTTCGCCTCCTCCTTTTCAGATATGTTGTTCGTAGCTTGTGTGGTTTGAATTCCTCCAATGCCGTTCACCCTGAGCGGGAAAAAAGTGGCACACCATTCTTGCAGTCCTCCATGGCAAGCATCACAATGACATAGTTGCTCTATTGCAACATGCACGCAGAAGCAGATTACAACGTTAAAAATATGTGCACAGAGCTTGTGTCTTGCTACATGTCAATGAGCACTTCCTGTCATTTTCATGCATTCATCATTTTCTTTTTCTTAAAGCAAGAAGACGCGTACTAGAAGAAGGGGCGGCAGACGCGAACCACATATCATATCATGGAACTCGGCACTTCTAGATTCTACTATAACTGAATACAGAAGGCCCAATACAATGCAAACTTATGTTCTCACGTCTTAGCACCTGCGGAAACAGTAGTGGAAAAGCAGGACAACGGATGAACGACCAAGAACAACTACACGTGTTGCATGCCAAACTACACATTCCATATATATTTAGCACAATGTGACTGGCCAGGTGTGAGCAAAGCAAGCTACAAGACACGTTCTTGACTGACTATATTCTGTATTAATATGTTACAGTTGTTACAAACGGAATGTTCTAGTTACTGAAAAGAAGAACACAACGTCCTGAGGAAACGGAAATGTATTGTTCACAACTACAAGCGGCGTCCAGAAATTGCTGAGCGTGCTGTACACAGAAAATCACTCCCCCCGCCGTCACTGTATATTATGAATGCATACGCATGCACAAAATTGATGTGTAACAGAAGTCCCTATGTATAGTCCCTCATATTCCAGATATATAATTCACATGCAACACTACATCCTTCATATGTATGAATTATAGAACCACACTTTACTCTCCACATTCAAGAGCGCAAAATAACATGCTGTCCGGGAGAACAATGCATGCCAGCATGTTGCATAAAAAAGCGTTTCGGAAACATTGTGACTGCCCTCTACATTAACGTCACATACGCAGTTGGACAACAGAAGTGCACTTCTTCACTTCTTCTTTGACACTTTGCCTTTCTTGCCTGCAGGAGCCTGCAATTGCTGAATTTATGAATAAGGGCTTCTGCCTCTTCTGAAGGGAAACTAGAAACAACAATGACTACATGGTACTAAGCACTGCTACCAATATGTTGCTGACTTGCAATTCATGGACACTAAAGCAATACACGGACATGGAAAGCATAATAAAAAATGCGACATACAAAGCTCACCTTCGGGTTGTTCTCTGCAGATTTAGATGCACTGGACCCTTTTTGCGCGGTCGGCTTCGGAGTCTTGAATGTCACTGTCGACTTAGGTGGAACTCCTTTAGACTGGCCCCTCACTGTGCGCTTCACTTGCACCGTCGAATCTGAAGCGCTTGGCAGTGCCGGTTGGTCCTACATGTGCACTACTGCGTTCAGTACTGCATGCTGCACATCCACCTTCCCATAGACATTCTTTGGAAAGGTTCGGAAACAACCTGAATAAGCCCTATCTGTGAACAAATTTGCTAAAATCCACTTCGCACACACAAAGTCTGTAGTACATTGTTAAGAAGGCCTCCCTCTGAATTATGAGCATGCATATAGAATAGTCATGCAACGGACTTTCAGTGAAGCAACATTCAGACCAGAAAAAGACAGTATAGTACCGTCTATACAAAGATGTGCTACAGAACGCTTTGTATATACAAAGCGGCTTCCATCTTCATTGTGTCCTATAAGCAGTTCATTAGAAAAATAATATAAAGGACGCAATCACGTATTCCACTTACAATTTCCACGGACCATTTTCTCCTAACGTGGTAGAGAATAGTTCGCAAGGGCATTGCGCCTTACCTTTGCCGACATCACGCTTTGTTCGCCGGGAACTTGCAGGTCCATAGGGTCGTCACTACCAATGTCATTGCCCAGAGAATACACATCCACCTCTTAAAGAACATCGTCTTTTGAATTTCGTTGCTGAAGCGGCTGCACGGAATTCAACGGTTCCTGCACAGACTGTGGAGGTGCAGCATGCGCACCTTCTAGAGACCCCGTCAATGGAGTCATGGGCACGACCTCCATTGCGTCAGCACTTGCCATTGCAGTAGTGTCCCCAACTGCTGTGCCATCCTGCATTTCCTCGTCACCACCACCTTCGAGAAGTGCATTCATTTCTGCAGAGGTGAACGTCGTGCACTCTTTGGACACGGGAAGTCCGTCGTGCACGTTCTCCAAAGTAGCATGGTCTCGCAATTCTGGTAATGTTGCGGTCGCATTGCCGTGACGACCATGGAGGACATCCATCAACAACGTCTCCAGGCGCTGTTGGGCTGCATCGACCTTCGATTGGTGAAGTGCCATTGATAGCTCCATGGCATTGAGGCATGAGCGCACTTCATCCCTGTCTGCTGCAGGATCAACAGGCGGTCTACGTTTCTCTTCTTCTTGTCGGCTAAATTCTGCCGCAACTGCAGCGGCCACTTCCTCGGGCCGTGGGGGGCATTTCTTCGCCAAAGTCTGCACACCCCAATGCAAAGGCACTTACAAACTGGCACGTCGTGGCTCAATCCACACTTCCTCAAGTGAACAGACAACATTGAAAGTAATCCTTCTAAGTATATATGTGCAATTGCTGATGTCTATGCAAATATGGCCGTTTTCTGCAGCGCACGTCAAACATGCAATACAATAGTTCACCGCAGAAGCTCACCAACTGTACTAGCATGTCCCTTTCAATTGTTTGGAGTTGTGCAGCCTTCGAGCCTTTGCTTTTTGAAATGGAGCGCATGTGCTTTGAAAGCTGCTTTGATTCCTCGGTGTTCCGCTTTGCACACAAGACATTCCATTGCTCGTGATCGACGTCTGCCGGCCTTTTTTTACCAGCATCTATGAGTTGGTTTATTTTCCAACGAGCATGGATCAACGCCTTTGTGATGAGCGGTGCAAGCCATTGATCACTAATCTTTCCCATCGGACCCAGAAGACGCCACTTTGCAAGCACAAGTGCAACTGATATGAAATAAAATTCTAGTTCTAAGCTATGTCTTTCATAATAGAAGTACTGAACTAGTGCACAAACATGCTCATCAGCACACAAGCTTCCTCTGTCCAACACTATCTTGAAACCTAAGACGGTGCATACTGTCCTCATAAATCTATTTGAAGAAAGTGGCAATGCAGAAGTACAAGTCAAAGCCTGGAGACCCGTATGGGAGACTTGCAGAAGCACATTCATGTGACACGATTCACGCTAAGACAACAGCAAGTGTGCTCATACCTGCATACAACCTTTCGTAAAAGCGTTTGCGGTCTTGCTTGTCTTGCTGCTCCCAACCCATCGTGACATCCAAATCAGCGGCAAATAAGCGCACGTCCTCGCGTAGTGTTTTCATCATTTTCCCATGTGGGAAACCAATGTTATCCACCATGATGGGTTTCTTTATGATCTTGCCAGAGACGTCGAGAAGTTGTTGCACGGGGACCTTTGTATTCTTCTCGTCATCACTTGTTTGTTCATTTTCTTCCTCTATTTCCTCTGTACTCCTGGACGGTTCACTGCATGCACGAAGTTCAGCGTCAATGACATTTGCCTTTTGTAATATGGAATATGTGAACGGCTGGCCCTTACTCACTTGCCGACGTCATCCAAGACAAGCAACCCTGTTTTTTCGGTGCCTAACATGACAGCATGCTTCAGCCCGCCCCTGTGGTGAGGGTTCACAGATTTCTCCTACGTCACATGTGACATCCACGCAGACGTCAGGTTGAACTACTGGAATGTCCGCGTGGACGTCGTGAATGACATTGTGGACGTCTCTAAGAACGTCCACAAGAACAGAGACGTCTTCTTCGCCCTTGCGCAATACTCTTCCGTTGTTGACGTGTTCGACGCAATGACATACACAACACCCTTACGTCTTTCCGAAGAAGAATAGCAGCATGAGCCATGACTAACAAAGCCTAGCAAGCACTAAGAACGCATGCGCGCGCAGGAAAAGCTGATGGCACTCACCTGTCATTTATGGCAATGGCAGTCGCTTTCTCCCTTCGCGAGTGATGGCGATCTTCCTCCTCTGAGGACTGCTCATCCACGGTGAAAGCCTTCCGCTTCTTTTTCTGTGCCGATGATGCAGGGGCCTTGCCCTTTCCCTTTGCTTCGCTACTACGGATTGCATTCCTATCGTGCACCCGTTTGCTGCGGACCTCACCTACAAGACGCATTTTTGCATCCTTTGGGGTTCCTTAGAAGTCGTCCTCTCCGTCTGTGCTTTCTGCGGCATATGCCTCAGAAGCGTTTTCATTGCGCTTCATCGTTGTCGGACGACAGGGTGGCATTTTCGATCGTCCTGACATCCCCCTTCCGGAATTCCGATGCACAACCTGCTTAAGCTATGCCACAGGAAGGTGAGAAGCAATTTCAGAACGACGTCCCCTCCCTTGACAATGAATACTACTGTGTGCAATGGCGCATGCTTTTAGGGTTTGGAGACAGGCTCTCTTTGCCTCGTGGCTGCACTTTTCTTGTAGAAAGAAAGCCTCGATGTGCAACTTCAAGTGCTTTGCCGCTATGGCGTACTTGGCATTGACATGCAGCAAGTACAAGTGCACTTCCAGACTAGAGGAAATAAAACATGAGCAGCGGCCAGACGTTTATCAAAAGTCTACAAAGGCAGAAAACAAAATGCAATATCCAAAACATATTGAAGAAGCGCTTTCTATTTGAACAATTGTTCATGCAATAGCAAAAACCAGAACTACAGCACTTCTTTCAGCTATGGACAACGTAGCATTTGTGGCAAGAGTCAAAATTCATGCTTCACCGTCATTGTGTGCAGTAGCGGACACAGAAGGAAGAGTTACCTTTGCTGGAAGAAGACGATGTGAAGAAGAAGCGTGCAGCAGTCGTCTGCAACCTCGCGCGCTTACGTCCTGTATGAAGGTTCAGGAAGCAATGCACACGACAGTGGTATGGAAAATGTTGTTCTATATAACATGCAAGCCCAACGCTGCATACAACAATATAAGAATACAGTGAGCCTATTGTGATGACCCTACTCTCAGCGTCGAGCCTATGACCGTGCATGACTCTGTACTGCGGGCTATGGTGCAGTAATCAAATTGAATGGGGCGGTAGCGTTGCGAGGCACGAATCCGTGCAGAAGGCTCCTTGTCATGAGTAATGCATAGTTACGATAAAATTAAAAGCTAGAAAAAGGTGGCGACATGAATAATGCACAGTTAGGGTTCCCGAATTTCACATACCCTACGCGGAAATTTGGCGGCGTCTACCATTGCGTGCGCCAGCGGCGGCGACGATGCTGTGATCTCAAGCTGCTTGGAAGGTGGACAATCTTCAGTACCCAAGAAAGCTCCGGCCTTTGTCTTTGTTGCCGCATTGGACGTGAAGAGTGCAATTTGCTGGACGAAGTTGTAGAAGACTCGCACCGCCACATCCGTGACACAAATTTCAGGCGCACTCTTCTCAGGTAAATCATGGTGACAGCGCCCTTGTCTGCTATCGTCATGGATTGCTGAAATTGCAGCCATTGCAACATACCAACAGTGAAATATGGAGAACTACGTGCGCAACATCGGTGTTGCAATGTGGATAGCAGTATGTGCACAGTACCGTCAGACATGAGTACAGTCACTGTGCTACACACGTGGTCAGAGGAGAAAATGCGTGATTACGGACAACAGAGTTGTCGCCGACGTAGAACATTGCGTTCAGCTGGACGTCCCATGCGACGTCCTCACGTTTTTGGAAACATTACCCAGTGTCTTCGAAAACTTCAATTCAACATCCATGTGGGTGCTTTCTGAAGGTCGTTGACGCGGCATTCTGCATTTGTTCTTTTGTGACCATGCGACAATTAATTTGATGAAAAGCGAGTACACTGCAGAAGCGTTTTCCATGTGCTTTACCGCAGCATGTTCTGAAGGGACTCTATAGCGACATTACTCATTCGGAAAATTTAGAAGCAAGAAGAGCTGTACCTGTTCAAGAACTGACAAGTTTGCAAGTTCTGCACTACTGTGCAGTACTTGGAAATTCAAGACATAAGCCGCAGTTCGTTTCTGTTTTAGTCATATATGTCACGTACTGTGCTGTACAGAATAAGTGGCGAACCTCAAACATAGGCCGCACATTAGCACGATGAAATGCAGAAGGCCCACATGTCTTCCAAAGCGTTCACAATAGAATGGTCACATACAAGTCAGATCGTTTACTGGCTTCAGAGACAAAAAATGTAGCAGGTCAAAGGAAGGCACTGTATTGTTCATGACAGTATGTTTCTGCAAGACTAGTCATTACTAGCCGTCATCACTTCTGTCTTTGTCATCACACTTGGGATAGATTTGCTGTAGTGTCTCTAGTGCTGCGTGGCCGACGTCATGTACTTCGTAATAGAGAGAAAGTATATATGAAAACGTTGGACATATTGAATAGACAACGAGGAGACAACGTAGGACGCTCTTGAAGTCGAAATCCAGCATGCTGTAGGAGTAATGTCTCCTCGCGGCTCAACTCTGTCCCGGTTAGAATAGGCCATACTTCTGGCACAGCCGGCCAATCTATTACCCACTTAAGCTTGGTCCCCTTCACACATCGTTCAATGTCATCTGTACAGAACCAGAAGTCTGCTAGCACTTCGCGCTTACTCCCGTAATCTTCTTTTTTCCCACGATAAGTGGGAGCAAGGGTTCCCTTCCGTCCTTTTGAAATTTTTGCAGTGCACCTGATATCTGACCCTCGTTGTTGAGCATGGCATTTTGCGTTTGATTTGTGGTTGATCCTCGCAATGTGCCACGTCGATGTGTCGCAGTCACTTTCAAATACAATGGATACATGCGGTGAAATGTTCATTTGAGCCTGTGTATAGTTTTCCTCAGCAAACTTCACAAATGCGGTTGTAGACCTTGTTCGAACACGAGGTTGAGAGAAATTAACTTTATCTGGTCGATGTGAGTCTCCGGCATCACCAATGGGTACATCTAACTTCCTCTTTGTGCTTCCAAATATTTCTTCTCCTTCCAAATGAGGTATGCGACTCCCGATACCTTCAGATCCGGGTAGTGTATTCAGTGCCTCTGCAATTTTCTTGGGATCTCCGCTCCATCTTGCAGCTCTCAATTTCAACTCCCCCTTCGAGGGCCCAGAGCCAGATGCATGTCCCTTCAAGTAAGCGCGATAATTTGTCATCTGCATCCAAGCACGGATACTATCGTCGCAAGTGGCATCAAATAAATTGTTACCTCGATTTCCCGACATTTGAAGCCACTTGTTATGCACTGTTTCCGACAAGTTGCATGAAGGCATGTCAGCCATCTCCTCCAAACTCAATCCCTAAAAATCCCCCCCACCCAAGAAATTCACATTCAAAGTCCAAGAAAAAAAGCAATAAACATTGGAAATTGAAAACCAATGAGTTCATGTACGGGGCACATAAGAAGAACGACACGTAAAGAAAAAGGAAAAAAAGAAGAAGTTAGTCCTCTTCGAATTTGCAACTCCAACCCTTCATACGTAATTAGAAAATACTCATGCAAATATACCATAAAACACAGAAGATCAATAAATTATAATATTTATTTGACAATGCAAAAACAACCAAATCAGAAAAGTATTGCAGTGACCTTATCATTTGCATGAAGCCTCCCCACTGCCTATAACGGAAATGCCAGAATGCAAGCCAATGGTCCAAGTGATGAAGTGCATCTTCCGTGGTAGCTCCAGAAGATAACCACCATGACCGAATTGCTAGGTATTTGGTCTCCGCGTCCTCCATGTTCTTTGAATCTTTGTATTGCTTACATAATAAAGTGTGTTGATGTTGGAATGCTTGTTTGATATACTTTTGTGTGTGCTTCTGAAGTGAAGAACTCCAATGCAACAAGCAAGTCCGTTCCCGATTCTCCATTTTCTGATTGGCAGAGCCACTCCCATAGATGATACGAACCGCATTCCAATTGGCCATAGCACTATCGGCCATAAACCCCTTGAAGTTTGGGTGTTCTATTCCGTGTCGGGACATGACAGCATTCAAGCATTTCCAAAAAATCACTTGAATCTCTGTATCTTCCGATTGCATATCGCATGTGGAAATGGTCATCACCTTTTTGTACTCGGGGTCATACACGTGGCAAGCCATCGTGGTCCAATCCTTCACACGCTTCACGTGGTCAAACATCATCCACGCATTTTCTAGATTCCCTCCTGGTTGCATGCGTTTCACCAAATCTACTCCACTTTCGGGTCCTTCTGACAACATCTTGAAAATGTACACCTTCTCCTTCCCTTGTCCAGGGAAAACGCTGTCGTGAATGAATTCGAACTTAGCCTCCTTCTTCATGGTCATAATATTATCGATAACGCCTCCACGGTTGTTTGAGCGGAATGAAGATATGACGTTGCGGATGTTTGGACTGTTTAAGTATTCAAAGCGGTCCATGACCTCTTCTAGTTCTTGTCCTTTCAACATCTTCTTCTCTCCCTTCTCATTGTGAAAAAGATAGGTTGTTAGAAAGTCTTTGCTAGCAGAGAGAGCAATTGCAGAGTTGGTGGCCAGAGGTGTTTTGGCGACCTGCTCCGCAATGAGTCCACAAATCTTTTCTGCAGAGTCTCTGTACATGCCTTTCGCTACCGGGTGACAATGCTCTCCGATATGAATAGCCGCCCTACTCATTTTCGGATTCTCACTACAACAGTAGTAAATTCTAGCACGGCATGTGTTCAGACACGTAGGTGTAACTTTGCAAATCTTACAAACTAACGTGCAATCTTTGGGAGCAGTATCCCCTACTACAAAAGGAAAGGTAGTATACCCAGTCCACTCTGTTTCATTGCGGTTTTTAGCTCTAGTCAGATAATCGCACTCTGGATTCACACAAGCAAGATGACCATCGCAGTATGACTTACGGAACTTTAGGTTATCGCAGTTGTGGATGTTTGTGGTCAAGACCTTGCACCAAGGGTGACCATCATAGTGCTTATCCATCCCTTCTAGGTTCTTGGCTGCAGAGGAAGATGACCGGCATGGAGGCAACTCGAAGATGACATCACCATTAAATACTGGTGGAAGGAATTGTACATGATGGTGTTCTACAACATTTAGATCCATCATAGACAGTTCATTCCTAGATCTATGCATTCTGGCTAGTCTCTTTAAACTCTCCATAATGCTTACTCTATCGGTAGGAGATGGATGGAACGAAGGACGTGAGAATAAGGACGGCGACTGACTCTGTGAAGGGGTACTACATATTGACTTCATGAGAGTCGTTTCCACCGAGGGAGTGTGGATAGAGCTTGTTGTCTTCTGCAAAATATAGTCAGGAGACTCACCTTCTGATTCACTAGATAATTCTATGATTGGATCTAGTTTCTCAAGTTTCACCTTCCTCAGTACTACATGTTCTGGAAAGATTGGCTGAACTTCACGAGGTGGATTAGGCGAACCGGTGTGTGCAATATAAGGCATGTCTACTGTAGAATTATCGGATTGGCGGCTAACACTAGTAGAAAACGCAGGAATTTTGACAGAATTTTGTTGATTTGGTCGCGTTGATTTGGTCACTGTTTTGTTGATTTCAACAGATTTCTGTCAATTTTGACAGAAATCTGTTGAAATCAACAAAACAGTGACCAAATCAACGCGACCAAATCAACAAAATTCTGTCAAAATTCCTGCGTTTTCTACTAGTGTAAGAATCTCAGTAGAGACAGGTACAATAAAAAGAGGAAGCCCGTATGCTCTATAGTTTCCGGGAGCAAGATACCAGCAATGCGTTCCATCTTCCACGGTTCTCAACATAGGAATAGATTGTTGAACTTGACCTGCTTCTGACATCCTTTCCTCTTCGACATATATGGAGGCTTCTACAAACCTAAAGCGAACATGGAGAAGGTGTGATAGAACTTTAGCACGTCCTCCATCCTCTATCGGAAACACAATAGGGACCTCATGTCCATCAACTCGAATGCATGCCATCATGGGAATCTGCAGAGGGAATACTAGCAAAAACGACACTGAATTGGACGTGGGAGATGAGGTACAAACCAACTTGCCTCCAAGTAGTTGCTTATACTTCTTCACTTTATACTTGCATTTTTTTTTTTTCATGATGAAGCCTATTTATTGGGCCGCCTCGTCTTAGCATCTTTTGGGTTTATTACGTAATGTTGCGAGAGGAATATCTTGCTCATTCATTTTAAGATAATAAACTTTCTTGATTGATAATTATGTAGGATTATATGAAAATGACAGTCGTTGTTTGGGAAAGGACAGTAATGCACTAATTGTGGACATTGTGGACATTTTTTTGGACTAACCACCACCATTCCGCTGAAGTTTCTAATGAGTAAGGGTTGCTTAACGGATCTTTAAAAAAATACCTTGTCATAGAAGATATGATTTGGTCATACACCTCTCTTACAAGTACCAAATCTTCTTGATTCTTCTATGGATTTCCCTACAGATTTATGACACAATCGGGCGGTTCACTGGTACTATTTGGAATCAAAGTATTCTGAGGTACGGTACCTCATGAAGGCCTTTCAAGAATAGATATTATTTTATCATAAATGGAAATCCAGCAGATCACTTAGGATTCAGTTGGGCAACATTCTCGAGACACTATACACACAAATATTAGTGGGCTACGGTTCTTTATTACTTGAGAATTTCCATTAACGTTCGGACAAAGTACTTACTAGTATTTAAGACCTTGTAGTCATTTTCGAAGTACTAAATGATTTGATTAATGTGGAGTACGTACCTTGCGCCGGCACGATGGAGTCACCAATGAAAGCCAACATTGTTTGGAGGAGATTCCAATACTTGAATTTCAAAATGGCAGCTCTGAAACGTACAGTAAGCGTCATTTCCTGAGCTGGCAATGACCATCCGCTCCCACCATCACACACTCCAATACTTATTACTACATAAGAGGGGTTTAGGGTGTTCTAAGACAGACCCATTATTTTAGGTTTAAATCCCGCTACCGCTTGTAGTTCAGATGATTTGATTCCATGTAGTTTACCACATGCGTGTAGAGGTCCAAGTAGCTCATACCCTTAGTCCCAAGCACCAGAAGAGGCGAAAGAGGCATAGTTCGTTTTATTTTTCTTCTAGCAAAGCATTGAAAAGATCTAGGATGACAAGAGGGAAAAAAGTGGTTTCGAGGACATCTCAAGGAACGGGAGGGGATTCTCGAAAAGTTCTTACGTTTGGAGCTGGAGTTAGTGGTGACCACGATGTGGGAGTCAACAATGATGATGCGGTTCAAGAGATCTCCAGGGAGGATAATAGTGCACAACATGGAGCAAGAGACTTCGACACAGTAAACGTAAGACTCCTTCATTCTAATTCTTATTATTTGCGAGAGTCTTTGGATTTAGGGTCAAATGGGCTTCACTACGTCTTCTTTGCGCACCTACTACTTGTGCTCACCATTGCAATGCTACTAGGATTTGTGCTCAAGTAGGCTCTCTTTAAGAAGAGTGAGTTGTGAAAAGGCCTTTCGTAGGAACTGCAGCATATTCTAGGAGTATTATTTTCTAAACCCTAAACCAATTATTGAATATAAACCTAGAAGCAAGGTTTACCGTATTAAGACTTTAGGCTATCATAACTAAAAAGATATAGTACTATTGTGTGAAAGCTCAAATGATAATGAAATCACTTACCCTAGATGTTCATTACACTATTGAATTAAATAATCCACTGTAACTAATAATCCACTGTAACTAATACAAGAAAGGTCCAAATAATATGAAACAAGTTGGGTTGAATGCCAATTCCCTTTTCTGTAAAACTGAAATGAAAAGTGAATTATTTGCATCAGTCTAGCTTTCCTGAAATTAAAATAAGCTTCTAAAAGTTCACTACCCTAAACCCAAACCTTAATTACTTGAAATTGCGAGGATCTGGGGGTACAGTTGGCAAGGCAGGAGGAAAAAAATTCCGTTAATCTACATTCTAAATCCGATCAATACATTCAATCAAGGGGCGGGGGCTGGAGCAAGCGGATAAGGCCCCGTCAGAATTTTCTGTGCGGTGCCGCTGCTTCGTCGCTGACCCTCCCTTAATCAAGGTCGCGAATGACAGCTGGCACGGAAAAGTGACTGGTTTGCGGGGGAAGGGCCTCGCCGACCTGCCATTTCAGCTCAGCCATTTCTAGTTCCTCCATTCTTTCGCTCCAACTCTCAAGCACGTCCGTCTTTATTTTCCAAAGTGCAAACGTGAATTGTCAAATTCTATTCCTTGCAGCACGGGAGGATGACTCGCAACACCAGGAGCCGCGCTGGACAGGAAGATCCGAATGCGCAAGCTCGTAGGGGGAGATCTACTCCAACTCGACAACGCAACCAGGTAAGTGCAATTTTTTCTTGATGACACCCCTGAGCATCTTCAAGCTGGTTTGCTGAGCATTTTCAAGGTAGTTTGCGTGGCTAGTAAGTCGGTCATGTCGACTTGTCGGTCATGTCGACTTTGGAGGAACTAGTCGGTCGACTTTGCGAGGCTAGTAAGTCGGTCATGTCGACTTTGGAGGAACCAGTCTCAAGAATGCCGCTTCTCCATCTTATTCTGTACCTGCGTTAGTCTCTCCGTGCTGTGGCCTCGGGCTGCAAATGTCAGTGGACCTAAACCGGATTCCTGTACTGTGATTCTGGTCCTTCGATTCCGGCCCTCCGTTCTTGACGACCTGCGGGAAAACAACAGGTTTGGAGCCAGATTCTCCTCTTTCCGACGCTCAATTCTTGGCGACCAGAGTGGAAATTGATTTTTTGTTGGGGTCAGCTTGGTCCTCGTGGATGTTCAGTCGGATCCGACTGATCCGTCAACAGGGTCAGCCGGACCCCAAGAAACAGGTAATCAACTGATTCGTAGTTCGGGGGAAGCGAGTTCATCAACTGATTCATAGTTCCGGGGAAGCGTAGTAATCAACTGATTCGTAGTTCGGTGGAAGCGAGGTAATCATCTGATTCGTATTTCGGGGGAAGCGAGGTATTCAACTGAATCGTATTTCGGGGGAAGCGTAGTAATCACCTGATTCGTAGTTCGGGGGGAGCGTCAGGGAAGCTTACTTAGGAGGATCCCTGATCAGCAGGAAGCTTAGCTGCACAGAAGATCATTTAGCCCCAGATTCGCAAACGAACACGTGGAAGAATTTTAATCGAACCCGCTGAGGCCTCGTATTTGGGCCCGCACCACATTTTGAAATGCCCCTACTGCCGATATCAGTGCCAGATTTTTCATTCTCGCTTTCCTCTTGCATGATTTTAAGACCATGACGATCATCTGTATTGGGGGGTCGGACCGGTCCTCCCCGAGGGTCCGTCGGATCCGACTGATCCCTGGCGAGGGTCAGCCGGACCCCCCAAAACAAGTGATCGTGTCGATTTCTCTCACGTTTGGGGACTTCTTTTTTGGAAGCAGAACTTTTTTTAGGAACGCCTTTAACGTACAAGACTAATGCTCTTCCAGTGGCATTTAGAATGTAGGTCAAAGTGATCACTTCTGTCATTTGCAAAGTAGCTAATTTTTTTTTGACATAACTAGAAGCATTCACTAATTAGTCCAAGGGAAAAAAATGCATTATAAAAGTAACCTCCGAGGACTAAATAGAGGGGGTCAGCCGAACTCGTCTTGGTGGTCCGTCGGATCTGACTGAACCAAGAAGAGGATCAGCCCAACCCCCCTAAAATGGTACTTGTATCCTTTTTTGGCTCATATTTTTCATCTATGTCCTCAATATTTAGGAGCTTCATCCAATTACCTATTGATTGGCCTTTATCGTCCTTGTTTGTCCATTGTTGTTACATTTTGACCTACTTCGTTGGTCTTCGTCGGGTTTTTGGAACCTCATGTGTCATCCTAGTTAGCCATTTTTAATTAGACCTCTTTCATCCAATAGTTTTCATCGAAGAGATGTTCATCTTTCTTATTCATCCAACCTTGTATATTGAGAAATTAATTATATTTCTAAGGGGGGTACACTTGGCACTTTCAAAGTGTCAGTCGGATCCGACTGAAGCATTTTTTGTCTTTGCTTGACCCCTAGGAAGTCGTAACTCATTTATATAGGATGAAAAATTAAATGAAACTATTATTTTTTTATCATTCATTTGGTGCTTGTAGCACTATGATGCATCATAGTGCATCTTCCCGTTCTTGATGATTTTGCTAATTATATAGATGAGAGTTCATTTAAATAATAACATTTCACAGAATAGAATCTTTATGAACATTGTACCGTACATTGAATTCACTTTTCTAAATTTTGAAATTTGGTATCTTTGCCTTCACCTCATTTGTTGGATCAATTCTATTAGTTCTAGTACCAATATTTGGAGGTCAAGCAGAATGTCTATTGGAATCAGTCGGATCCGACTGAACCCAAATGGTCTTCTCTTGGACCCCCTGAAGGTGGTACTTCACTAATTTGCAACATAGGTAGAAGTGTGTCGTTCTAGTACCTTTTGCCCACCTACAAGGCATTTATTCTTTCATTTCAAAATTGGAAGCAACTTCGGACATGGTGTACGTCACTTACCTTGTATTTGTGCAATTGTTTTGTTAATGACAGGTTGCGGATGGAAGGACTGGAACTATAGTTCCTGTATCTCAAGCAGCAGGTCCTTCACAGCCTTTCACTCCCGTGAACAACAGCATGGAGGTCTCTAGTGATTCAAAGGATGAAGAAACTGTACTCGAAGACTTGGTAAGCTTTGATGATGTTATGGATGCCGCTGACTGTGCTGCAGATGCTCTTGAGCACTCCATGCATAGTCGGGTCAATGACCTTGAGGCAACGACACATCACGTTAGTGAACCTCAGCTAAACTTTCGGAAGCGTAGGATGCCTGTGTTCTCACTTGAGAGTTCGGAGACCGAGTATAGCTCAGATAGCGAGCTATCTTGCTCCATTGATGGTCCTATGTTTCTAGACACTTGCCAATGTGTTAGTAGCATTGGTCAGGGAACGCGTGAAGTTGTCCTCATTCTTCTAAGTTCAGACGAAGATGATGATGTAGACATTGATTGATTCCATTTCATTGGAATTGCTTTTTGGTTGCAGCATGTTAGACTTTATTATGTCTAATATACCATTTATAGTTCATATTATGAGTATGTTTATCTTATAATGTTGGTTCTCTTACACACTCATAGTAAAAAATTTATTCTCATTGGACTTCACATGCTTTGAAGTTTGAGATTCATCGTCTTTTTGAAATGTAATCTTTTTGATCCATCGTCATTGATGCTTTCTCAGATGGATGTGTCACCAGTAGATTTATCACATGTAGAGAAAATAGTCGAAACTCCAGGAACCGATGACACAGCTCAACCCAATATTGGAGGGGATGAGGACTTTGAGGAGGATGAAGAGAAGGAGTTAATGGAGGATGAGCTCCGGAGACTCCAAAAGGTAGACTCTGTGGCTACAATTGCTTCACTTCGAATGAAGCCGGACCGGTTGTTTCGGCTCCAAATCCCACTCTGCAGACTTGTTGCAATGCCCATGGTACGCCCAACTCTCTCTTGTGATTTAGTCAAGTTGGAGCAAGAATTTGTAAATGGGTATCGAGATGGAGCGGCAGTATTCTACGTAACAACGACGAATGAGGCCGGAGAAAGCTCCGAGTTTTCGGAGGTAGAAATGGAAGAGTGGGGGCATTGTGGAAAGAGAAGAATGAGATCTTCAACGAGTACGTGGAGTCAGTGGCTGAGCTAAAGTTCTTGAAGAACTTAAAATTTTATGTTTGTGATGGCAATCACCGTCGCTTGGCATGGATGAACCACATTTCCAGGCTTCATTCCACCAAGCGAGATTGGCATTGTAGCGTTGACTCCATTGTGTTGGACACGAAGGGGAAGATTGAGCTTGTCATGCATGTCATGCATGACATAAATAAGTAAGCATTGCTCTTTTAAATTCTCTTTTCTTTTACTTCTGTTCATAATTCTTATTTGTATAGGTTTAAATTGTGTTGGTGAACAATGGCTAAGTGTGATTGTTCAAATTGCAGATCGACAGAGGACTCACATGTGAAGACAAATCTTGTCCACACCTTATATCGAGTTCAGAAGTATGGTCTTCTACCCATGGATAGGTTCAATGAGATGTTGAGACCATCAGAGGTCAAACGGTGTGGAGCCTTGAAGGTGAAAAAAACTTGGTACTCAATGCCAGTAGAGGTCTTCACAGCCTTTGTTTTCCGGGTGAGAACTATATTCAACACTTATAAGATATGAATTTTTGGTATAATATCTGTTCTTCTTTTCACTAAAATTGTTTTGTCATTATTCATTGAAACCATGTTCTTCCGCAGCAAGAGATCGCCCAAGCAGCAGATGCTGCAGTGAGAAGGTACAACGAGGTCACCCCGTTTGAAGAAAAGAGTCATGAAGGTGTCGCAAACGCTATGAGAGTCGGAGCAAAAGAAAAGAATTCCAAGCTGAATGTGAAAATGATCAAGTTGGTAACGGTGGCCAATCCTGCTCATGGGCCTGACTTCCTAGCAGAAGTAAGTGTTTCATTTCCAACATATTTTCAAGTAGCATTACTGTATGCTGTAGTTGTAATTCTAATTTATACTTGGCTGTTTCTGTATAGGTCGAAAAGCATTGGAGCACTAATGAAGTTCCAGAGATGACTCTAGAGAAGCTCCAAATGGTGGCCACTTGCAACACAACTCCGTTCTACAAGGTCAAATTCTTGAAGTGGTGGAACTCGTCTTTGCCATCACGTGATGCTCAACGGTTTCCAGCACGACCCGTGTCTGAGACCTTGCTCGGACCGTTCTTGAACAGATGTGTATGGTATGCTGGGGTAAGTACTCATGTGATCACATACAGAAATTAAATAATACTTTTTTTTTTCGAATTGCATTTCAAATTTTTCAAATTTTATCTATAAGATCTTCACTACTGAAATATTAATTGATATTGCATTTCTATAGATTGAAGATGCGGCTGTGGAGTACTTTGAGGACGTTGTAAGGCAAGACAACATCACAGTGAACATGGAAGTTCCGCTGCAGCCTGAGTTTTTGTCGGATTATATCGAGGGGTGGAGGAGGAAGATTTGGGATCAAGGGTTTCTGGCGGTACTCAAGGGAGCCAACTATTTCAAGAAAAGTGATTGTTTCATGACTTACGATGGATCCAGACAGGCGGTTCGAAGAGTTCTTTTCCGGTATTACTCTACCGTTTGTTTACTTCTGTCAATTCAAATATTTGCAAAGCATTGAGATTCTAATGAGTGATTCTTGATTGAAGCTCATGATTAATGACGCCAGAAGTATACAATGAAACAATGAACTAAAATTTGAATGTCTTATGCAACACACGTAGGTATGAGTCCAAGGGGCTGTAACTGAGATCCATTTAATAAGCACTATCTTTCCAAGTTTACAGGTTTCATGTATTCCAAGTTAGCATCTCACAATTCAATTCATTGCATTGATTCTTTAGTTCTTTTTTCTTCATTGTACATGATATTTTATTAATCCATGTTCCTCACTTTTTTAATTGAATTGTCTTACTGAATGACTTTTTTGTGGTACTGTTGTAGTTACTTCAAACATGAGTTGGAGGCCAAAGGAGCAATTTCGAGGAACGATCTTCCTCCATTCCTTTTCACTTGGTTCGACCGTATGTCGGAATCCATAATAGCTTAGTACGGACCTTAATAGACTAAGAAAAATTAAAATAGATCAAAATTGAAAAAAATTAGTTTAGGCATAGACTAGCGGAAACAAATAAATACTTAGAATTAGTTTAGACTTCGTTCCGGAACCAGTACGGAAGCATGACGGAACTTGACATCCGGGTGGACGGATTCAGGAGCCAGAACACAGAAACCCGGAACGCAGGCATTAAATTCAGTAGCTTGCGGCGGTAGACTAGGGATACGTTACCGCGTTCCGTAGCCTGCGTTCCCGTTACAATGAACGTTGGGCGCAGGATTTCTATATAAACCTAGTTCCTCCTCATTTCTCGCCCTCTTTCAGTTGCTCCGCATCTGGCTGATAGTGAGAGAAAGTGTGGTGAGTTAGGGTTACCGCGATAGGAGAGGTGAGACGGATGGCAGGGGTTAGTACTTGGTATACAGTACCGGCCCGGAAGATTAGTCCGATATATCCGGAAGATCCGCTGCACTTGTGGCATTTAGAGGACGATTTGGTTGTGCTAGGTTGTGCAGGTCTGCTGAAGAAACCCTGGAACGTCCAGAGTGACCAGGTGCTCCGGGAGTTGGCGGCAGGTGCTCCAAACCAGTACGACCAGACCGTACGTGGGCATCCGGACTAGTGGACGGAGGAGCTGTGGGCGGAAGTGTACGGGTTCTCCCAAACCGGAAGCGGATTCGCTGCCCGGACGGACCAGTACCACCAGCACAAGTTCGTGAACCCACCACACGCAAAGGAGGGCTACGCGATCAAGGACTGCCGGGACGAGAGACACAGGCGGCTGCTCCGGTTTCTGCTACCGATCCTGTACCCGGATAAGAGTTCCCGGGTTACGGTAACCATGGCCAACACGATCTTCGGGGCGTTTCAGGACCGGGTCGTGAACTGGGGCCGGATCGTGGCGAGCGTGGTGGGGCGCTGCACCGAGAACTTGGCGAAGAACAAGCCGAACCCGCTCAGCACGTACTTGCTCCACCTGTACCAGCACCGGGAACTCTTGACGGAAGACGAGGCGACGGATTACGAGACCGGGCTCATCATGCTCCAATGCCACTGCTCTGACGACGAGGAGCAGGAAACGCAAGAGTCTGAGGATGAGGAGGAAGAAGCCAAGCCGGAAGTCAAGCCGGAGATCAAGGAAGAGAAGCCGGAACCGGAACCGAAGCAGACACAGAGGGAGAAGGAGGAACGGGAGCAGGCGTCGGGAAGCAAAAGACGGAAGTCTACACTTCCGGCTTCCAGAGGTAAATTCCCGGGTCCCTTTCTCATCCAGGATAAACAGGAGTGGGAAGGACCCCGCTTCTTCGAGTGCGGAGAAGACTGGATCCGGACCGCGAAGGATTACCACGACAGGCTCACGGAGATCGTACTCCAGTCCGCGGAAGTGGTGAAGTGCGAACCGGAAAACCTGGTGGACGCGCTGAAGGCGTTACCGGCCGAGTCGGAATGGAACGAGATGAGGACGGAAATCCGGAACCTGAAGACGGAACGGGACGCGCTCAAGGGGAAGCTGATCTGGACGGAAGAAGAGCTGCACCAGTCTCAAGGGGCGACGCAGAAGGCATACCAAGCGTTCCAGACCTTCCAGAAATGGATGGTCAGTCCGACGGATCTCTACCACAAGGCGGCGCTGTATGACGAGATGCAGAAGACGTCCGCGGCCCTCACCAACACGAAGATAGTCCGAATGATGGTGGAGATGTCCGGAAGGATGGAGGCATCGTTGAAGGAGTTCCGGTCCATGATGACGAACATGGATCCGAACAAGCCACTCGACTTCGGGGGATTTCCGGAAGTTCCGGATGTCATCGCAACTCCGGCAACTCAACCTTCCCCCTCGCCCATCAAACGAACAGGTCAGTTTGGGTCACTGATCCACATTGTCACTCAAGGGGGGTCTTCATCCGGATTTCTGGGGCAAGATATGCCGGTCCGGAGCAGTTTGGATGCCCGGATCGACCTTGTCCAGAATCCGGCACGAACGCATCCGGAGCAGTTCGAGGATATCGAACCACCTCCACCGATGCCCTTACCTACACCGGATCCCATCGAGATATCGGAGGAAGCGGAAGCAGAGGAACCGGAAGCAGAAGAAGCAGAAGTGGTGGAAGATCCGAAGTCGTTGGAGAAGGCAGACCGGTCTCTCGTCCATACGGACGAGACGGATTCTGACAGTCCTCCGGTCCAGAAGACGTCGATCATCACCCGGGCGTCCCTCCGTACCCCCCAAGGCAAGACCAGCACCCGGGGGCAGTTAGGTTTGACAGTAGTTCGAAGAAACAGCGGAAGGGAAAGTAGATAGTTAGACTCATAGTGTTTTTAGTTATCTTTTTGTTAGACTTAGAGTTCCGGGTCTTAGTCAGAACCCGGATTCCGGATTTTCAGGGGTAAGTTTCAGTTAACTTATCCACCCGGACTTTTAGGGCAGTTTAGGATGGTGTTTAGTGGCACTCTCCGCGGGTTTTATGGCATGTTGTTTTGCTTATAAAAGGAAGGGACCGCTTGTGGTCTTGGATTCCTTTTCTTGCTATTCCTTATTTTGAGCAGTAAATATATGTGTGCATCTTTTATTGTCTTTTTACTCATTGCCTTAGTTTTCTTTGTGGGTCCTTGGTTTCCTGTTCTTTGGAAGTTTGAAGGTTGCTTGGGCGCTTGCTTGAAGGTTTTGGCTACAGAGTAGAGAGGTGGTAAGGAGGAGTCCGGATTCAGGGTTTCCCGGGTCTATGAACTGTGTGTTGTCCAGGGAAGCAGTTCTAGCGTGTGTAGGAAGTTGTGCGGAGTCCGGCATTGGTGGTGTGGGTGCGAGTCCGGAAGGCCAGGGAGGGTTCCGTGCGGAGATAAGCAACCGTCTGTGGAAAACCCCCGCTCACCCGGAAAGTTCCGTCCGTCTGCAAAACACAAGTTGAAGTGCTAGTACCGGACCCCGTCTCAGTTTCCGGGTAAGTCTTGTATTTGTCGTTGTAGCAAGGGGAGTCGGGTTGTATTCTGAGTGACCTGCTTCTGGAGAAATCCGAAGTTGTGAGGGTCAGCCAGTCTGTTCCTTGTTTGTGACGGAAAGATCTTTGGGTACGTGTCATTAGGAAATTAGAGTTAGTGAAATACAAGGAGTGGTGTTGTCCTTACCCCTCCGGAAAAGTCAGTGAGGACCCTCTGAAGGTAAAACAGAGGTATCGAAAACCGTGTGTTAAAGCTACGGATCTGGTGTTTGTGATAATCCGGATCCGGTAGAGAGTCCGGATAGAGATAGAATCCGGTTGGGGAGTGAAAATTGAAGTAGTTACAATAAACCGGATTAGACGGAATTTAGAACACCCTCTGGGGTTCCCTGGGACGATATTCCGTGTCATCTTGCCACGTTTTTGTGGTTAAGAGCGCTTACTACAGTATTACGCGTACGACACCGTAGTTCTGCGGATTGCATGTACACTCCGAACCAACTCCGCACTTTTACGACGGCTCATCTCAGTGGTGGAGGGTGGTACATTGACTGTCCCATCTCATACACTCATCCGTCGGAAGTTCATTTCCGGAACTCTTTGGAGGGCATCGGTGCAATTGATATGGAGATGGATGAGTTTGCAGGACTCACGGATAGGCAGAGAAGCAGGGCCATTTCGAAGAGGGAAGCCAATGATAGGAAAAAAGCGGCTCGGCTCCAAGTTCTCTTGGAAACAAAAGACAAGAAGGAGAAGGAAAAAGAAGAAAAGATGAAGGCCAAGTTGGCGGAAAAGGAGAAGGAGAAAGAGGAAAAGCTATTGGCCAAAGGAAAGAAGATTGCCGATGGTGGTGTTGTTCCAGCATCATCAACAGTAGACCAGAGCTCTCAATTGGAAGGTGGAATTCAAAGCGGGGTGAAGAGGAAGGCGACACTCATGCAACTAACGGAAGACGTCATTACTCAAGGGACACAAGCCATTGTTCTTGGCGATGATGAATTGGAGAAGAGTGAGGATTTAATCCTCAATATTTCAATTGAGGACCTTGTAGAGGACATGGATATTGAGTCGCCGACTTGTTATAGAGAGGTCATGGACTTCTGGAGAAAGGTAATTTCTAGATTACTTCGAAATTGCTAAGTCATATATCACGTTACCAAAATGAACATTGTGTAGATGATTAACTGATGGTACAAAATATCCAATGTCTGCAGTTGTTAGGGGGAAAGCCTCGCATGTTTTACGGAGTGCCGAATGCTAGGCCTGGAGCGGACCTAGTATTTTTTGATTGCCCAGAGAACTTGCCCGTGCCGGGCCTATCATCTCCATCAACGAAGGTGCCGAGCTGGAACGCAGATTTGGAGAATGAGGCTCTTCAAGCGGCATTTCAATTCGCATTCAAACATTTGCAAGACCATGGATGCATGATAGTATTTTATTCATGGAGCGCCGATGTCAGGGGCGATATTGCAGGATTGTGTGAGGCTTACCGCATGGTGAAGAAGAAGGAGTGGTGGGGAATGAATCGTCTACACTTGACCTCGGCATTGGACACTAGGGCTACGGTAAGCTTGCAACATGAAGTTCGTGAAGTTGGAATTGTCCTTTCCTTTGGATCATGTTATATTTGCTTCTCATATATATTTTGTTTTTCTAATTGCAGACGCAGAGGTTTGGAATTAGCCTCCTTGTGAAGGACTTCGGAGAGAAAGGGAAATCTAATTTCACTTTCAAGCGCACCTCGGTGATGAAGAATGCTGGTGTTGACATTGGTCGAGATGACATGTTGATGAACTATACGAAGGAGGATGACATGGCAATGAAAGATGGGAAGCCATGGCGAGGTGCTCGTGAAAAGGATCCCCGATTTTTCCAACTACTCATTGAAGCTACCACTGTTGAGGGAGACTTGGTTCTTGATTGCACCGCATCAACAGGTAAATATTCATTTTTTTTCTTCTCTATTCAAGTAGAAATTCAGTAAATCATTCATTTCACTGATATTTTATATTCACTGGACTTCAGGTGCATCAATTACAGCTTGTCGGGGCACAGGCTGCCACATTGTGGCTTTGGAGGAGAACATTGACATTTTTGATGCACTCCTCAAACCCATGAGGAAGTCTGCGCCAATCGTGGTGAAGGCCCCACCTAAACCACCAACACTTCAAGACTCACATGATTCGGATGAAATGCCCGTGGTGCCTCGCAAATTTGCTCGAAGGGGAAAATTCAGTAAGTAAGTTTGCATTTTTTATAAGTTTTAAATTTTATCGAAATCTTTGTGTTTTACAAATCTAACATTCTGTCATATCCAATTGTAGCCATCGAGGATTGACGTCATCAGATATGATGCTGAACAAACAAAGTCTTTTCTACAGTCCGGAAAAGACTTTTCATCTTCCACCCTATGCAGAGCACATGGCATCAGCCTTCGCGGATTTTGGTTGTCAACAACCAAAACGCCGTAAAGATACATATGCTCTGAATGTATTACAATTCATAGATGGATCAGCATCTGAGGGTAGAGAGACTTCAGAATCTTCTACCAATGAAGATTCAGCGACTGAGTCCACCGCAGCTTAGACTGATGAGATAGATATGTCTCATATGTCGAACTACTATATATGGATTTCCATTATGATTGGATTTTGTGTGTTTTATGGCTACATATGGAGTGTCATTTATTTTCTTTTGCAATTTTTAATGACATCATTTCATTGAAAATGACATACTCTTCCTTATTGAAAAAGAAGTCGCTTACCAAAAAGAAGTAAATTTGAATAAATGAGCTCACTTTTTTGGATTATCAAAATTCCATAAATCCACGGTCATAGGCTCCTCACACTTTTCTCTCCAAAAAAAAAGGGAGGCTCACAGGCTCACATGCTAGCAACCCTGGCCTCATGGGTAGTGGATGTCTATTGTCCATCTTCCAATGTAGAGCTTGGACGACATTTACAAGAGGTTATCTAGGTTCATCAAATATTCGGAGGTATTATGCGATGAAGATGGAAGTGGAGAGTACAAGAGATAGTTTCAGCATTTGGTGTTCTATTGGCAAGTAGTGAATGAAACCTTAAAGGAACCAATTGAATTGTCTATAGCGTTGAGGGATGACTTTTGGCCTTCTTCATCAATCAAAACAATAGAGGAGGAAAAACTTGATAAAGATGGTTAGGAGTTTGTTGGGCAATTCTGCAATCGTCCATTGCCATCTTTTCGGTTGGCACATGATCTTTTTAAAGGATATTTCGTTTTCATTCAATCGATTGATGGTGAAACAAAGTTTGTATAGATTGTCAAAGCTTTGTTTGATCCTTTCACTAACTCGGCTCATCTTAATTGTATACTGATTTAATACTTTTAGTCCATGTCACAAGATTGAAATCTTTAAGAGTTCTATACTGGATGGAGCTCCACCAAAGGATTAAGTTGGAAAGACCCAAAATCCGGTTTGGAAGTAAACAAATTCTCTCATCCAAGTATGGAAGTCAAGGATCAAGATTGAAGGACATAGTAAAGTGTACTTAAAATTCTATTGTCTAGTATTGGTGTTATTGATGGAAGTCAACTTTGTATAATTTTGATTGAGCATCTATGAGATATTATAGAGATACTTTGTAGTATTTAAAGCTAAGTTGAAAGCTGCTATTTGCTATTTTATTCTTTGTTTTTTCCTTTGCATAACTAGAGATGATTTAATATATTTTTAGATTGCGTGTTATGAAGTACTTAGTACATATTGGAGTACTATGATTTGATTTTATAGATTTGTATTGGAACTACTTTTTTACATTGTATTAAGTACCTTACACAACAAGTGCACTTAATCTTAGTATTTAATATATTTACTATTACATTATACATTGACTTGTATCTATGTTGATTTCATTTTCTTTATTTGTTCACTTTATAAAAAAAAAATTGAAAATAGAATACAAGTAGAAAAAATTGGTAGTGGATAAGACCACTTTCTATTTTCTTAATTCATTAAGCACTTGTCACAATTTTGAGAATGGGGCTAGTTGGTTGTTACAATTTTTTTGCCTATAAAGGTCATTGAGCAACAACAAATTATGTATATATCTCATAGCCGGTCATACAAATTCAATGGAAATCAAACTTGAACCATTTGAATGAAATAAATAACCTTTGACAACCAACCATTCACCTCATGACTTGGTATTCAACAAAGGACACAATATGCACTTATATACGAAATCACTATTATTACTGTCAACTATAATTTGTGGAAGACACTTTGACTATTTGAAACTTTCATTTTAATGGAAATTGCAGCTTACAACTAAAGAATTGAGTTCTACTCAACTTAAATTTATTTCAACTCTACTTCAGTTTTGGAGTCTACAAATGGACAATATTATTTTGGGAGGTTCCCAATCTCCCATTTTAATGAATATGATGTTCTCTGTCTGGGACAGATCAGGGTGGGTGGTCTGATCCTGTATCTCCTATCCAACCGCCTCGACAATCTCAGGCACTTAGGAGCTCCCGCTCTAGATTGGTCTCCTCCCGCTTGCCTGCTTCCCTCTCCCTGTAGTCTTGGCGTCGACCTCCGCCATCCCAGCAGGTTCAGGGCGAGCGCTCTGATGTGTGAGCTCACTTGTTTTGCATTCCTGCTGCCCGTACTCCATCGGTCGGAACTGCGAGCTCTCATCAGGCGGAATTGGTGAAGCCACCCACTCCACCCAGGATGCAGATAGAGGACCTACAGATGGAGTTGGGTCTGCTGAGGTCCCGACTCTCTGAAGAGCAGCAAAAGGTGATGGAGAAAGCAAGGGTTGATCTGATTGACACCCCCGCCACACCCTCCGAGAAGACGATGACAGAGAGGATCCAGGAGTCGCGGACCATCGTCAGAGACTTGAAGTCCCTCCGTCCCGCATCCGCTCTGAGATAGGAAGTGAGCGTGACAACGTTGACGCTTGTGCAGGTCGCCGTCGACGCTCTTGAGTTGGAACTCCCTGAACCCACCCCTGAAGAACAAGCGATGTTGGCCCATGCTACGGCGACCGCGAGAGAACTGTCGAGAGTTCAAAATTCTCGGGATAGCCCGATCGAACTCGACGACATGGATGACCTGGACCTCGAGACGCGCTTGTCCGATTCGGCCAAGCTGAGGTAGGAGTATAACGAGACTCTCAGGGTCGCCCAAGCTGCATCATCATCGGACGCGGGGACTGTACTTGGGGTCGGGGGGAGTTCGGCCGCGGGGACTGCGGAGACGAAGCCGGACGTCAAGGTCGGGATCAACGTCGCATTCGCGGAGAGAATTGCCGAACAGGTAAGGAGGAAGGAGTCGGGGAAGATGGAGCGGGAGAGGCAACAGTGGCTGCAGGAGGAGGCGGAAAAGAAGGGGATACGAAAGGCGAAGAAAGTAGTGAGGGAGAAGGAACTCGCGGAGGAGAGGAGGAAACAGGCCGAGAAGGATCACTAGAAGAAAATGAGGGGTTTTGCAACTACAGTATGCAACTCATTTTGTAGTTGTATAGGATGTTTGCAACTAGGTGACAATGTAGAGTCCGTAGTTGCAGTGGACAAGTCGCATTAGTTGCAGTCTAGTTGCAAGGTTTTTTGTCATCCGACACCATACAAAGAACTTCATCCTTGTTTTCAACTTGTTTTCAACTTGCTTGCAACTTGTAGATTTGTAAATTTTAAAATATAAATCTCAATGATTTGTAGATTTCAAATTTTTAGATCTACCTCCTTTCTAGATTTTAGAATTTCAGAACTACCTTTTTCTTAGATTTTTGAATTTCAAATCTACCTTTTTCTAGATTTCAAAATTTCAAATCTACCCTCTTCCTAGATTTCAAAATTTCAGATCTACCTTCTTCCTAGATTTCAAAATTTCAGATCTACCTTCTTCCTAGATTTCAAAATTCAATTTCCTAGATTATAAAATTTCTTGAATTTTAATTATTTTTTAAATTCTTATATACAAAATCTACAAATTGTAGAAACCCACAAATTATAGAAATCTTAGAATTCTATCAAAAGAATTCATTACATAAGACTATAACAACTTACAAGTCTTATATGTTCAATCTAATGGTACTTTTTACAATTGATATGGGTCAATTGATATAACATGAATGGGAATGAACTTTGAAAGCAACTAGGAAACAACTAGAGTGCCACTAAGAAACAACTAGCGTACAACTAGGAAACAACTATGGTCATTTTACAGTTGCATAATAGTTGCATAGGACACTAGTTGTTTCCTAGTCTTTTTTTGCAACTACGGAATGACTACTTTGCAACTAAAACAATGAATGAATGTTGTAAAACAATGACACAAAACAACTACATTAGATTTGGTGCAAATAGAGAGGAAACTAGTTGCATGACAGTTGCATAGGGCACTAGTTGCATAGTAGTTGGTTGTGCTGGACGTGTTTTTCTTCTAGTGGATGAGCAAAACGCAGCGGCTTGGAGGGAGAACATGGAGTTCATAAGGGAAATGAAGTCCCAAATTGATAGATCCCAGCCGGCACCTTCTCCTCCTCCCGTCTCTCCGATTCCCACTCCTGCGAGCGAGCTTCACAACGTCTCGGGAGTCTCCACGAACTTGGCTTCGGCGACGGCGTTCGCAGCGTCTGGCCTCCGACACCTGACCTCCGGAGAGTCAACGCAAACCGGGGTGAGTGTCACTCACGAGCCAGACGTTGATGACCTGGCCCTCAGTCAATTTCCGTTTGTGCATGTCCATGAACTCTCCCATCGTCCTATTATGCACGACGATGATCCTTACGACCTCGACGTGGACTTGGGAGATATAGAACAGTCCTTCACTAACTTGACTGAGCAATATGCCCTGCGTGTAGGCCGCGATGGCGACGCAGCAGAGCCCAGAGACGTAGGAGGAGCAGGCGCCGGTCAATGACGACGAGGCTCCCGCGGTGGGTAACCCTTCGACATAGCTCCCATCATTTATGTTTGTCGTGAAGGTGTGGACGCTATGTGAGGGCGTTACGTCGGGGCCTTGAGTTCATCTAGATCCCGGCGAGTCCATGGGGCCGTGGGGCCGTAGTCATAGGGGCTCTCTTTGTCTTCGCTAGGATTTCAGTGGTCATGTTCATGGAACGTAGACGTGGGCTTAGGATGTGAAATTCTCTTTTGTGAGAGTGGGTCCGTTTGTAAAACATTGTTATATTTGTAATATATTGGATGTGTTGTTGACAAACATAAATTACTCAGTCTCTGGTGACTGCATTCCATTTCGCAATACGTTTTTCTTTTCAATTGATTATGTGCAATCTAGTTACGCTCTTTTGATTTTGGGTTCAGGGTGACAAAACTCTTGTACTGGGCGACGCGTCTGCAATGTCCCCACCTGTTCCGGTTGCTCCATGTCGCAGCTCAGGATAAGCAATTCCCATGTTATACTACCAAAAACCACTCTAAAGCATAACAAAAGTGACTTTAAAGATCGAACCCACGAGATTCTGTGAAGTATTCACCCTATTTACGATTCTAAGCTAAGTCAGTCTCCAACAACACCTTTCCGGTCCTACAACTGCAACCGGAAACAACAAAACCCACAGAAATAACTACCAGACTTCCTACAATCTTCCGGTTCCGGACCTAATCCGGACGAGGAAGTAATCCGGTCCGTCACTCTGCAACAAAACCAAGATTTTTACACTTCCGGTCCTGGGTACAACTGTCGTACGCGCAGTCTAGGCGTAGGTATCTTTAATACCACAAAAGCGTTAAGATGACACGAGTTATCGTCCCAGGGAATTCCAGATGTTGTCGCGATAGATATGTTTCCGGAACTACGGATCTACCCGGAAATGACAATCCGCTGTAGGATCCGGCACAACACAAACACCAAGTTCCGGAAATATTGTCTTCCGGAATCAAATCCGGATCCACCTTGATCCGGATTTCT
Organism: Rhytidiadelphus loreus; assembly: GCA_947034895.1. NCBI lineage: Eukaryota > Viridiplantae > Streptophyta > Bryopsida > Hypnales > Hylocomiaceae > Rhytidiadelphus > Rhytidiadelphus loreus. The sequence goes on along the minus strand of OX344761.1, from coordinate 43,944,484 downwards.
ACTCTTCACTTATCCGTCACACCGGTTTTTGGTACCTCTATTTTACCCTCAGAGGGTCCTCACTTGCTCTTTCCGAGGGGTGGGGAACATCACCACTCAAGTAACACACGTATCAACTCCTAAACAAGAAAACAACTATCCGTCCTCAAAGTTCTCAGTCCGGTAAGGAGGAAAGATGGTCCCTCTCACAACATTTCGGGTGGCCACCCGGAAGGTAGGTCACGCAGAGGTACACCCTCACCCGCCCTTACTACAATGACACTCAGCTATTTTCCGGATTAAGCTTTCGCCTACTCCTGAGGTTGGCAGACTTTCTGGTGGTTTGGGAATATTCCACTAGGCGGTTGCCGACTTCCGCACGGGACTACTCTCGAGTTTCCGGATTAGCTCCCTGACCACTACCGGATCCCACCGGATCCCACCGGATCACCGTTCCAGCGATTTAAAGGCACCACGCACAGCTCCTCAAGTTCAATCTAAACTATTCTGCAAAACACCTTCAGCCAGATCCGGATACCAACCGATCCAGATTCCTACCTTGCACACTCTCCCGGATACACCCACACACAAGTAATCAGGATGCGATACGCATGATAATGATTCCCAAGGTGTTTATTCTTGGGTGCTCAGATTGAATGACACAAAATGGAATGACAGGCCACAAGCCGGCCCGCCCTTAAAAACCAAAACAACACGACCAAAACGGTCAAAGAAAAAGCGGCCAACGGCCAGCTGAAAATCCGGACAACGGCCAAGTGACCGTTCCGGGAAAAATGGAAAGCCGTTAAATTCCTAGAAATCCGGAACTACTTAGTATTCCGGATCTGCGGGTCCCACATCCAGAAAACCCGCGATGAAGACAAAGCACTAAAACTATCAATCCAACTACGCAACCTAGTCATTTACCCTTCCGCGCCTTCTTCGCTGACGTTCCGCCCTTCAAAATCCGCGTTGGCGCCTTCGGCCGGATCTACTTCGGCGGGGTGGACTTCGTTGCGGATCGGGTCCTTGGCGGACCCGGATCCGTCTCCGCATTCTCCGACTCGGAAGACGAGTTTGTTACTGCCTCGTCCTCCTCCGACTTGAGAACCTCCTCTGGATCGCTGCTAACCTTCCGCCTGGTGGCCTTTTTCTTCTCCAGGTTGATGATCTCAATGGGGCTCGACGGTGGTGGCCGCGGAGGAGTCTGCTGCTGCATGTGCGTGAACTCTTCCGGATGGGTTCGGGCCGGATTCTGAATCCCAACCGGATCCTCCATGGACGCGAAATAGACTCCGGCCCATATCTCTACTATCCAGGACTTTGGACGACCCCTAACAGTTAGGTGATACTGGTTCGGAGCGTCGTAGACTAGCTCGTCTATCATCTCCTCACTACGGATGTTCCAGGGTCTCTTCAGAAACCCTAGACACCCCATATCCGTCAAGTCGTCCTCCAGCTGATGGTGGTGTTCTGGATTCTCAGGGATTTCTGGACTGATCATCCGGGCCGTGATCCCTGACTTCCGTAGCACACTGGGCCCTGCCATAACCACCGACATACTCTATCCTCACTTCCGACTCACTTCCGCTAATGTTTCTGCTAAGTTTCCGTCGCCTGATCCGCTAAGTATCCGCTAATCTTCCATCCTACTTTCCGGTGCGATCGGCACCGGTCTCCCCTTCTCTCCCTAAAGCGTTCCTATCTCACCACACTTTCACTCACTAAGTGCCATCGCAATAATCACGCGGAGAAAGAGGAAGAATGAAGGAGACAGCGGGGGTTAAGTAGCTTTTCGGCCTAGCGTTCCCGCAAGTTCCCTAGCCGGACTAGGCTCTAGGGCCTACTCGGCCAGAACTTTCCGGTTTCCGGATTAGGGTTAGGGTTTCCGGATAGGGTTTCCGGATCCGACTGTAACCCTAATTACAGATTAAGGTTTTCCGTAAAGCCTCTAATTCCTATTTCTGGTTTTAGGCTTTCTATTCCCTACCTATTACGGAAAATTTGAAAATTTCTACTTTATATAATTACTATATCCTATTATTTCTGTTTATGTAGATGTTACGTACTTCCACAACAACTCTTAGACCTCTCAACTCCGGTCTACTTCCACTCGCTCCAGTAACCATTCCGGTTTAATTTTGCCTCTATTTTACCATAAGAGGGGTCGCCGCTTGAATTTGAGAGTGGCAGGCCCGCCGCTCCTTCCGTGACTTATAGTGGCTGAAGACCCACTTCTCAATCTCCCAATCTCCTACACTAATCCGGATCCGGTTTAATCTTTCACAGTAATCCAGAAAACAATCCAGATCACAGGTCACACAAAGACCCTCCATATGATCCACACATACTACAATGACCTTGATGCCAAGTTCCGGCCGTACTAAGGTGGGTGTCTGCAAGTACAACCGTCCATACCAACATCAATTAAGACTCTTCCATTCGCCACTACAGCAATGAGGCCTCACAACAGTTTGGACACTCGACCGGATTTCCTATCCAGGAGTTCTAGCGCGCCTAAGGACTCCTTCCCTATACGCCTAGCCTAGCAATGGCTTCCTCAACCGGAATACTGAATCCTAGCAGTGCTGAGGCACTAGAAAGCACTCCCAACTCTTACTACCTGCCTTCATGTACTCAAAACCAAAACAAGAACACAAAGGGGAGAAATCCCAATCCAAACTCTAAATGCGCTCCTAACTCCTCACCAATCTGCCCTGCCAACCGCAGGAGAACACACAAACAAGGAGCAAATAGAATACAAAAGAAGTTTGAACAAAAGAAGACTCCCATTCTCCTCCGCAAAGAATGAATTTATATACACTGTAAAGCACCAAAAAGCGAAAAGCGCCCCAGAAAATCCTCGCAGGCAACCCACGTTGGATTTCCGGGATAAGCCTCGCTGGCAAAACCGGAATGCTAACCCGGTTCAAAACCCTAGCAAACCGGAATACTAATCCGGTTCCTTCCTAACAGACCGGGATCCAATCCAGTCCGGTTCCTAACTACAATCCGGTCATAACACCCGGTATTTACAAAACTACTTTACACTAAGATCCCATGCCCATCTTCAATGTGACGCTGACGGTCTCAGGCGGAAGCTCGTCGAAGACCTCCTGCAAGTTCTGGCCCTCTCACCAATAGGAGGATCCAGTCGCTCTGGCGATGAATCCAACTCGATGTGTTCAGCAGATCCGGTCCCTCTCGGTCTCCGCTCCTTCTTGGACTGGAGAGTAGCATCCTTCCCTTGGTTTAACTCTGTTCCTCTCGGAAACGACTCAGGAAAGGAAATATCCGAAAGCCGGATACTCCTTGAGAGTACAGTTCTGGTCAGCTTCACGCTGCTCATCTCCATCCGGTCTGCAGCTTCCCGAGTTTCCCTCATAACTGCCTCAACCTTCTCGGCGAAGTCTGTCAGGATCCGGACCATCCGGGAACCGGATAGCTTCTTGTCCACCAGAAACCCTTCATCAAACAGCTTTGCTTTGGCAACCAACGTTCCAGATTCTCCGAACGTCTCCTTCATCATCTTCGCTGTCTTCTGGGTCGCATCTGCCATCTCCCTAGTGGCGGACATATCTTCTTTGAAGGTGGCGATCTCTCCCTTCAACAAGTCGACTTCATCCTGTAGCCGACGATTCTCTTTCCTCAGTTTCCGGTTCTCCTCCGGATTACTGATGTAGTCTGCTACCTTTCCGGGTAACAGACTATCCGGTTGGGCTCCAACTAGTTTCCCAATACTCTCCAGCGTGATCTTCTTACACTCCCAGTCTGCCCGGATGGTGGAGAGGGTTGTGAGCCCTCAAGTTGGCACTTGGAACTCTGAACTTATTTTTCGCGATTTTTAGTTAATTTTTAAGTGAAAAATAGGAAAAAACATATAAAAATACAATTATTGTGGGTTTTGGTAGAAGTCCCTACCAAAGGGGTGTGTCATGGCCTTAAATGCGTGAAACACGTAAGACGTTACATTTTCACTAATTTTAGGTCTTATTAGTATAAATAAGTAGTTAAGTCAAGTAATTCCGAGCGATGTGAGAATTTGAGAGTTAACCAGTCCTAGTGTCTTGTTCATGTAATACAACAGCTATAAGTATACATGTAACAAACTGGTTAAAAGTTAGAGTCTAGTCAGAGTCAGTCCAAATCAAACTCAAAAGAGTTAGATTTATTGTTTGCAGGTAATTTTGAGAAATACATTCATTCGCAGATCAAAATGGAGGAAATGATGATTGGAACATACAGAGAGGTGCTTTTCTAGGTCAAAGCATGCCAGGAGGTCAAATAGAAGCCCGATCATCCAAGATTCCCCCGGTATCAAGAATAATTTCCCCCCCGGGTGGAAATTATTAAAGAATTGCTAAAAATAGCATTCTTATTGGAGATTTGGTTTTGCCCTTAGTTGATGGACATCTTGTAGAAGATTGCCCAAAAGTTTCGGGATTTTACAAAACTCCACGATGACTCCATGGGAAGTCAACTACTTAAAACTGCATTCGTAAATTCCTAGAAATTACCAATGTTGCGGTAAAATCTCACTAAAAATTAGGATAGTGTTTTGTGTGCCAATAAAGAGCCCTGTCAAGTTTGAAGACATTCCGACATTCCCAAGTACCAAAATTAGAACCGACAGCGAATTTTACAAGAATTTACAACTTGGCGGCGGATTGACCGGCGAACCAGGAGCTAGCGGTGTCCGAATGGAGCGTTTCAAGGGTCAATTCTTACTCCCACGAATATTCTAAACCACCCAAGACCGACAGTTTCATCAAAAGACGCAAACTCCAAAAGTTAGCTTTTTAACTTTTGTTCTGAGTTACCGTGACTCAAATTTGCGCTTTAAAACGGCTGGAGAGGTAGGGGTAAGGGGTCCCTTAGGCTAATTGGGGTCTTCTGAACGCGATGGCGCAATTTGTTTTCAGTTTCGAGTTGTCCCTCAAAAGATAGAGAGGGTCAGCCCTTAGTTTGACTTTTAAAAGGTAATTTTTTATTAATCTGGGTTGATTTTGCAAATATCTCTTGTAAAATCGAAGATTGGATTTGCCCAAGATACTTGTCTTGCGTAAGAAGCCATCTTTTGGACTAAAGAAAGCCAATTTAGAACTAACCCTAGATTAAAACACAAAATATCTTGGTTAATTAGGTAGATTTTCAAAATATCTTTGGGAAAATCAAATATTTGATTTGGGAAAAGATTCTAAGGCCATTTAGGGCCTAGAAGGAACTCGCTTGAGAACCTTCCTTCCCATTAAACAAAGATTATTTAGAAAATACGTTTAGGTAGTTTAGCAAAATATCTAGATTGAAAGTAAAAGATAATTTACGAACAACTTACCGGGGGGGGCCGGGAGCGAGTATATAAGGCCCTTCCTCGAGGTTGTTTGTGGCCCTCATTCTTTGTTTCATTCTTGTTGTTGCTCTTGTAGTGCTACCGACACTTGTCGGAGCACTTTTTAAAGCCAAATTTTGGCTAGTTCTTCTATTTTCTTCTACTTTCTTGTACTTTGAAGGTCCGAAGGGCCCCTTCAAAGCTTTGTTTTCTTTTCTTGTTGAATTTGGAGGCTTCAAGCCCCAAAACTTTGCTTTTCAAAGAGTTTAGGTGGAGGAAATCCCCTAACTCTAGTATTGTTTGTGTTAACTAACGTATTTCTTGAATTTGGAGGCTTCAAGCCCCAAAAATTTGACATTTTGGGAGTTGTGGGAGTAGTTCCCAAACTCTACTTTGATATTGTTGTTCTTTTGATACTAACCAACCATTTGTGTGAATTGAGAATAGTCTGTGAACTTAAAACTTTAAAGCGGCGAAGCTAGACTTTGCCAAAAGGTTTTGAGCATCACCACGTGCCAAAACTCGTTGTATAACGGGTGTTTGGTTTGAATAGTTGTTAATGTTCGGTTAAACACTGTCATGTGTACCTCCTTTAGTGATTAAACTTAAAACTTTGCTTTGAATTTTGGAAATTAGTTTTTAATGTTCGGTTAAACACTGTCATGTGTACCTCCTTTAAGAATTAAGTTTCAAAATACTAGTTTGGATCCTTGGATCCTGGTTATTCTTGGGGTTGCTCCCACACGGCGGAGCTTTGACTTTGAAACCTGGAAACGGGTACTTGAAACTTTGATTTGACTGTTAATTCCTGGGGTTGCTCCCGCACGGCGGAGCTTTGACTTTGAAACCTGGAAACGGGTATTTGAAACTTTAATTTGTCTGTTACTCCCTGGGGTTGCTCCCACACGGCGAAGCTTTGACCTTATCAGGTTAAAATTTACCTTTGTGAAAGATACTAATTCTTGAATTGTCCTACACACCGAAGCTTTAACTTTTAAATTACCATTCAAAACTTAGAATTATCTCGGACGGCGAAGTTTTGGCTTAAAAAACAAGAACCGTGGGATAAAGATTCTTTTTAAAACATATTTAAAGTTTAAGTGACGTTGATTTATTTCTCTTTCGCGTTGGACATGTGGTGAAGGTACTTTTGCTTCTAACTCGCCACTTGTTGCTTTAAATTCGATCTAATTACTAATCTATCATTATTTGAATTCCATAAAAATAGTGTTGCTTTGTTTCGCTTTCTCTCATTATAATTAACAATCTTTTATTTTTTCTAAGTGTGATTTACTCAGGGAATTGCTGATATCCTTGTTGAAAGATTTAATTTTTATTTCAGAGAAATTTCTGTTCCTCAAAGTCCAGTGTTAGTCTCTTATTCAAAAATCCAGTAAACCGGGCCGTAGCAGCAGTCATAAGGCCAGGTTAACGAAGCAGGAGAACATGATCGGGAACCCCAGGGGAACGCTGGCAGCATTATCGGACGGGGGCAGGACGACCTGAAGACACGACGAGAAGGCGACTGACGGACGGGGGCAGGACGACCCGAGGGCACGACGAGAAGGCGACTGACGGACGAAGAAGGCGGGACGGACGAAGGACCAGTCACGACGCGCCACGTGGAGCCCGAAATCGGCAGCGCGGAGGCACAGGGGGACTGAAGGCCGACTAGCAGTAAGGAGGGTGTCGGGGTGTGAGGAGCGTTGCAAGCAGGGCCTGTTGACAGACAGGGACGGTTGAACTAAAGCTTGTCCAAACCAAAAACAACTGGCTCATCAAGCTCATTTCTTAAAAACGGAAGGTAAGGCTAATTCAAAACTTTACACTTTTATTATTGATAGCTGGACACACACTCAAATTTCGAGTGTCTTTGGAAAATTTCCCAAAAGCTCTCATGCTCTTAATTATCCTTACAACACTAGATTGCCAAACTCCATAGCCAAAACTCAACTAACAACAACAACAAAATACCAACAATTGGAAGAAGGAGAAGAATAAGAAGGAAATAATTCAACACATGAAGGAATTAACGGATTAAACAACTATTAAGGTAAGAATCTAACTATTCATCAACTAATTGTTTTGGCATTGTTTATTTGTTTTTTTATTCTTTTTACTATTTATTTGGATTGTCGTTCATCCTTTTATTCTTTTTCCTATTCATTTGGATTGTCGTTCATCCTTTTATTCTTTTTCCTATTCATTGATAGATTTGTTTTAGATTATTTAAGAATATTTTATTAGAATACTATTCATTCGGTTGGTTTTAGTTATTAATTAGGATTCCAAAGCCAAATTAGTTGTTTGTTTGTAGTTTGGGGAATTTGTTTTATTAGGCCTAATAAGCCAAAACAATAAAAACAAACAACAACTAATATCTTGGAATATTTAATAAAATAACTATTAAAAATTGGCAATCGAATAAAACTACTATTCATTGAAAACTTAGGAAATATGAATTAAATTTATCATTTAATTTAAATTCCTAAAATCAAAGGATTAGTTTTAAATTGCCAAAACTAACAAATTTGGACTTTTTAGATAGGTTTTAAAAACAAGAATACTAAGATTTCTTCCAAATTCATGAAAGACAATGGAGAATTTCGAGGAGACAATTATGATGGTGTTTTGCGATGATGGGACGATTGACATTCTCGACACCAAGGTATGATTTCAAATTTTATCTTTTGTCTTTTCTTTTGCTTTCATTCTTTTAAAATTTAGATTAGAAAATAAAAAACTAACAAAATTAACCATTGAAAATCCCATAGCTAGTAGAATTTAAATGGTTAGAAAACCTTTGAAAATTTATCTAAAATCGTAAAAAATAATAATTAGATTAACTTTGAATTAGTTTGGAAAACGAAATAGTAATCTCATCCAAAAGAATCTCAAAAGGAATCTAATTTAATTTAGGAACTTAGGGAATATTAGAATAATTAGGGAAAGTCAAAACCTAATTTATCTACTATTTCTCTTGAAAACTATTAAAGGAAGGAATTCCATCCAACTAAGGGGAATTTTCATCCATTTAAAAGTTTTCATCTAAAAGTTCTAAATTCTTACTTTTCATCTTAACAAAAAATTAATTAATCACTTTACTCATAAAAACCATAAAACCCTAAAAAATCACTAAAATTAGAATAATAACTTAGAATTAGGATTAATTAAAGAACAATTAGGAATATTCTCAAGGCACGACTAGGGAATCTTTTAAAACCATAATCTTTTAGAGAATCTTTTGAAGATTCCAAATCCACCTTTTACTTTTAAAATTACTTTAATTTGAAGGATAAAAGCATGGATGAAAATTTGACCTAGTTTTGGATGAAAAATTCTAAAGTAGGTTAAAATTAGGATTGCTCTAAAAATTCCATTGGATAACTTAATTAACCTTTTAACCCTGAAATTTAGATTTATTTTACGTTAATTTGCTATTTTTAGTTGACGGATGAAGTTTTTAGGATAGAATTAGGTACGAATTTCATCCACACATAACTTTCATTAGGAAAATCAGAATCCAACTTGCTTTACCATTTTGGAAAGGGCAAATTGTATTCTTTGATTTAGTTTAGGTAGAATTTTATTTTAGCTAGAAGTTTAAATCACAATTAACTAACCCTCAACAACCTTCATTTCTTAACTATTAGAGTGTTTTGAAGTACTTAAATTAGATAAAAATCAACATAACAAAGTGTCCATTGCTTGGAAGGCCAAAGAACACTACGTTTACATTTCACCCTTATAATTTGCTAACTTATGCCGCTAGAACCTGTGTGCAACTTTCTGACTTAAGGGTGGAGTTAGAAACACTCACAAGGGTCTCCACCAGACCATTAAAAGGATCACTCGGATCGCTATCCTCTATGACCGGCTTCTTATCCGGTCGGCGTTCCGGTTCTGAAGTCTCGCCCAGCGGCGTTCTTCTTCCGTGCGGAGGCGTCGGCTTTTGTCATTTCGTCCTCTTCAACGACTCTTCCTCTTCATCTGTCTCGTCATCTTCCGGTTCCGATCCGGAACCTTCTTCTTCCGGTTCATCATCCGTCTCCGACTCTCCATACTTCAAAATCGACTCCTGAGATCGCCAGGTCTTCTCCTCCGTATCAATCAGAACTTGATCATGATGATACATGTGAAACAGGTAGGGGGACAGAGGCGTGGGCCTACTCTTCCCTACTCGAGGCACCAAATTGGAAACCAAGTCACTGATGAGCCGCGTCCAATCCGCTCTCCGCTCTCCGGTTAGCCCACCAAAGATTGTGTTGCCGAGAGTCACCATCACTCTTGTCGGCTTCTCCGAATGGAAGATCGGAATCAGGAACTTGAGTAGGTTCTGGTTCCGGTCATCCTCACAATCGTCCACCGCGTATCCGTCCTTCGGGTTTGCTGGTCCCGAGAACTTCTCCTTGATGTACTCGTCCTTTCGGCTGGCCATCCCTGAGCCTCCCGACCGGAACTTGTAAACTTCCCTCCACTTCTCTTCTGTCCAGCGACCCGGACTTCCTCTAACTGTATTATCGAACTAGTTCGATAGCTTCCCCAACAGCTCCCGAACAACCCGCTCTTCCTTGAAACCCCAAGGCTTCTCAGCCAGACCAGCGCACCCCATCTTCGCGAGATCCTCCATCAGCGCGGTCTTTTCCGGTTTGTCGAAGGAATAACCGGAACCACCTTCCGGAGTTTTACTTTTGTCAAGACCGGGCTCAATCTTGACCTGCGTAGTTGCGGCATGGACGCGTTCCTGAGGCGCTCAAGTATCTCCCAGAGACTACCTTACTTCCGCTCCTAGCCGCACGTCCCGTTCCTTACTTTCCCTCTTGGTCCTGACCGGAAAGCAACAAATTGCAACTGTGGATGTCCAACCCCACAGCACCCAAAAGAACTACTCACTAATGACGTCCTACCTCACAAATCTGAAGAGAAATCACAAAAAGGAAACACAAAACAGCCTCAAGCGTGAAAACAAGCCTCAACGCTCAAGGTAGAAAAGGGATACTAACTGGCAAGGCCTCTCCTTATATAGTCCCAGGCTCTCAGCGCCGCCATAAATTAGGTCAAATGACCTAATCCAGTTAACCCTAATCCGCTCGTGACCTAATCCGGTCCTCAGATCTGATCTGGACATAACCAATCCGGTTCAGATTGCCCAATCCGATCCAAACCAATCCGGTCCAAACATATTCCGCAACAGACTAGAATCCGGTTAGTTCCCTAACTGCATTCCTCAACTAATTTCCGGTTCTAACTTATCCCTAAACCGGATTGGTATTCCTGTAGAGAACTTCCGCTCCAAATTTTAAGATAACTTAACAAAACCAAAAATTCACGCTACAATACTCCACCTCGTCGATCGTTGTCCCCTTGCCCGAAAGAAACCATCCCCATCCCCATGGAAGTCGACACTCCCGATGCCCCTGGGCGAGCAGTGCTTGCGGTCCAGGTCGCCACCCCCACGGATGTAAGAAAGGTGAAGCTCCATTTCCTTTCAACTCTCTTACCTAGCTTGTCTATATCGGGCATACGTGTCCGTTAGAAATAGCACGTCCGATTGAATTAGCACGTCGATGAGGAAGACGGGAGGCACCTCTCCATTAGCACGCATGTCTCTTATTCTGGATCAATATCATTCATTCTGAAGTCCACTTTGAGCATGGGGTTTCGCATCCGCAGGCCTCGCAGCCGCTGTCCGAGACGCCCCCTCCCGTCACCTTGCCCCCCTTCAGTTATTTCCTGATCTTGGAGGTAGAGAGGGTGTTGTGTTGAATCCAGCACGTTCAACAAGTCCTGCACAATCCCGTGCCCCTGGGAGAGGCCTCGTTGGAGGAGGAATACAACCCAAGTAGACGCCACATCTTCGGCGAGTACACCCTCTACTGTCGTCCGCACATGCGCTAGTTCTTGAGAAACTTGGACGAGAAGTTCCACTTGTCCGTGTGGACCAGACTGCACGCTACAATCGCCAAACCGTTGGTGGACTTCCTCTTCCGCGGCATGGATTGCCTGAAATCCTTGCGTATGCTGGCCCTCGAGGAGTGTATCTCCATAGTCGAGAGAAGGCCGGCGAATGCCAGGGTTGTCTACCCGGACAACTCAACAACTCGACAAACTCGACGTCGAAGACATCTAGTAGAGGGTCTCGTCCGTCTAATAGAGTCAACTTTACCCTTTGACTTTTTCAGAATTTACCCCCCATTTACCTAGGCTTACTTGGTTGCCATGTGGCAGTCACGTTACAAATTTAGGGCGACTTCGGGTGGGGGCGACTACGGGTAGAGGGCGACCGCGGGTAGGGGCGATTGCGGGTAGGGGGTGACCGCGGGTAGGGGCAAATTCTGTACTACAATTCAAAACTGCCACTTTTGCTACATTCATCCAAAAAAATAGATTTTTTATTTATTTTTAGAATCTAACCGTAAGATCTTGTACTTCACTTGTCTAAGATCACGTGGTAAAAATTTCATGAAGTTTGACCGTATAGATTGGAAGATATTAACAATCAAAGTTGGAAAAAATAAATTCTGAACTGTGACCTGCAATTTCAGTTGACTTTGACTGTCATTTGTGGAAATTTTTGCACTACATACTTTGAATTAAAAGACACATATGTTGAATAAATAAGTTGAAAGTCTAGGGAAAAATATTCACTAATAAAAGCACTTGATTTGCATTCTTTAACCCCTAAAGGACCATCGTCCCTTTGGTTGACAAATTGGATTTTGGGCATGTACCTACAGTCTCATTTTTTGTCATAATTTTTTGAAACTTTTTTTAAAGATAGAAAAACTAATTATCTTTGTGGAAATATAATGTTTTCTCAAGTGGTGCCTAGGAACAAAAGTTGTGCCCAAATAAGTTCAAAACAAAGGCAACAAAAAAAAATTCAAAAATTTTAATTTTTTTTCCTCATATATTATATTTTTTTTCTCAACGGAAAGCTTTGATTCATTTCATTTGGATAAGTGGCGTGAAAGTTATAGACAATCTTGTTTTTCTAGCAATCTAAGAATCTTCTTCAAAAAAATAACTTGCAAGATTCATTTCTGAAATTTATTCCACACATTTTTATACTAATTATGTATAAGATCCTATAGTTAGATGATTAGATGTGCAAAAGAAACAATTTCCAAATTTTTTATTCTTTGCAATAGAAATGACAATTTTGAATGTTTTTGGCAAGAAAAAGGCCTTGGTCCTTTAGGGGTTAAGAAATTTTTAAGGAGAAGTAGGTCCAAGATTGAACAAAAAAATTAAATTGTTAAGAGCTCTAAGATGGAATTGAAACGCAATAATTCCAATGATGAGATTGTTCTAGTGAGCAAATTTAACCTTGTCAAATAAATTTTTAGAAAAATTGTGAAAATTGCATTAAAAATGAACCCTCCAAGTTTTGTTTTCAAGAAAATGCTAAGTTTGTCCAAAAAACAAGATTGTCCATAACTTTTGCATTACTAGTCCAATTACAATGAATCAAAGCTTCACATGTAGACAAAAATATAATACTTGAGGTGTCCACTGACCTCCATTTTTGGCTTTAGGGTGGCATAACTTTTTCTTTCAGACACTAATTGAAAAAATGCTATATTCCTACAAAGATGATATATTCTTCTATCTTCAAAAAAAGTTTCAAAAAAATCACAATGAGAATTGAGACTCTAAGCATTATGTGAACCAAGATGAGAATTCCTTAAGAACTCTTGGTCTTCTATGGGTTAAAATTCAACTTCATTTTTGTAAAATTTCTCACACAATAGTTTAGAAGCAAATAAACTATAATTAATTGTTTGACAAAAATTACAAAATATTTGCACAAGAGAATTGAAATTTGAAATTCTATACAATAACTTTTGCACTTTGCATTTAGAATATTCAATTCATTTTTTTAAATGTCACATTATATAAAAGTCGTTAATATATTTACATTGCTCTTCAAAATTTAAATGCATGCAATGTGACCTACGTTTCTATTTATACTAATCTGGTAATATCATGTCCTATTACAAAAATATTAGTGTGGAAAACAACTTTAAGGGGCATCATCAACCATGGTTTATCAATGAGCAAGTTTGCCACCTATCCACATATTAATTGCTTCTTTAGATTAGGCTCAATAAGGTCACCTAACTTCCTTACAAAGTATCTCACTATCAATGTATTTTCAAATACTTCATTGTCGTATTTTTCTATATCATTCATATTCATTAAGTGGCCAATTTTTCTAATACAATACAAGATGGATTTCATCGTATATTTATGATTTTCTTGCATGATCTCTATGGTCCTCTCTGAATGTTGCAGCCCATATACATACGTTAGAGCCACCCGCCAACAATTCTTTATATCCTCCAACTTCTTTTCCTTAATAGGTTAATATCTATAATGAATCTTAGGAGACTAAAATATGATAGCAAGGCACTTAACAGTAATCCATATAGGTAGCCAATATGTCGTTTTAGTGATAATCACTCATTCTTGAATGACATCAAACGTTTCAATTGAACAACCAAATTGATTATTTGCAATGCACAATTACAAGAAAGAACTTGCAAATCATAATAACAATTTTTGCATTAAAAGTAGGGAAAATTAAAAAAAACAAGGGAAATTAAAAAAGACCCCACCTTATAAAGACCCTAGGAATCAAGAAGAAATTCTATAAACATTCCCAATGGAGTTCCTAAAAAATAGGTCATATATGTATTAACAACTCCAATGTAATGAAAGAAATCAAGGGGAAATAAACAATAAATGATTTTTACTAATTTAAAAAATATATATTTTGAAATTGATATGAAATATCAAGGGTCTAAGAAAAAAAATATTATTGAGAAACTTTCAAAATCAAAAAGAAAAAAAAAAGATGTTTAAAATCTCTTATTTATGCAGGATATTGTAAAAAAAGGAAATCCTCAAAGCAATGGCTCCCACCTCCATCCACAATTGCACAATAAAAGAGATCCCATTCACCCATGTTCTTTTCTAATGAAGAAGTTGCCCAAGACTAGAAGTCGCCCCTAGAAGCCCTCCAAAGGCCCAAATTTGCCAATTTGGAGCCTTTGGGAGGCCAATTCTTCCCACCTCCACCCGCGGTCGCCCCCTACCCGAGGTCGCCCTCGCCTGCGTTCTCCTCCCAAAGAGGTTGCCTTGACCCAAAGTCGCCCCTAGAAGCCTCTCAAAGGCCCAAATTTGTTGATTTTGGGCCTTTAGGAGGCCAATTCTTCCCATCTCCACCCGCAGTCCTCCCCTACCCGAGGTCGCCCTCGCCTGCGTTCTCCTCCCAAAGAGGTCGCCTTGACCCAAAGTCGCCCATAGAAGCCTCTTAAAGGCCCAAATTTGCCAATTTTGGACCTTTGGGAGGCCAATTCTTCCCATCTCCACACGCGGTCGCCCCCTACCCAAGGTCCCCTTACCCGAGGTCGCCCTCACCCGCGTTCTCCTCCCACAGAGGTCGCCTTGACCCAAAGTCGCCCCTAGAAGCCTCTCAAAGGCCCAAATTTGCCAATTTCGGGCCTTTGAGAGGCCAATTCTTACCGCCCCACCCGCGGTCGCCCCCTACCCAAGGTCGCCCTACCCGAGGTAGCCCTCACCCGCGTTCTCCTCCCAAAGAGGTCGCCTTGACCCAAAGTCGCCCCTAGAAGCCTCTCAAAGGCCCAAATTTGCCAATTTCGGCCTTTGGGAGGCCAATTCTTCCCACCTCCACCCGCGGTCGCCCCCCACCCGAGGTCGCCCTCACCCGTGTTCGCCTCCCAAAGAGGTCGCCCAAGACCCGAAGTTGCCCCTAGAAGCCCTTGAAAGGCCCAAATTTGCCAATTTTGGGCCTTTGGGAGGCCAATTCTTACCGCCCCCTACCCAAGGTCGCCCTACCCGAGGTCGCCCTCACCCGTGTTCTCCTGCCAAAAAGGTTGCCTTCACCCGAAGTCGCCCCTAGAAGCCTCTCAAAGGCCCAAATTTACCAATTTGGGGCCTTTGGGAGGCCAATTCTTCCCATCTCCACCCGCGGTCGCCCCCTACTCGAGGTCGCCCTCACCTGCGTTCCCCTCCCAAAGAGGTCGCCTTGACCCAAAGTCGCCCCTAGAAGCCCTCCAAAGGCCCAAATTTGCCAATTTTGGGCCTTTGAGAGGCCAATTCTTCCCATCTCCACCCGCGGTCCACTAGTAGAAAAAAACAGTGACCAAATTAACAAAACTCAACACAAAAGTGTTGATTTTTTTTGTTAATTTGGACGTGTTGATTTGAACACTTTTGAACACAAAAGTGTTGATTTTTTAACAAAACAGTGCTGAATCTTAACAAAAAAGTGTTCATTTTCTAACAAAAAAGTGTTGATTTTTTTGTTAATTTGGACATTTTTTTAAAAATATTTTCTTAAAAATTCATAAAATATATTTTTTGATGTCTAGGGTAGTGCCACATGGCCGGCAATCCAACTACCACGTGGCAACCTAGCCAATTGCCACATGGCAATGGCTACCATGGAAATGAAGCCACCGGGGTTTGAACCCGGGACCTCATGGTTAGAGGCCAAGGCTCTTGCCAAGGCACCAACCTTTCAAGGTGTTTGATTACTTAGGGAATAGAAATCCATTTAGATAGTTTTTTCGGATTTTTTTCATTCTTTTTTAAAGTCAGCAGACTTTAGGAGCAATTCAGACCCAGTAAAAGACATTTTTTGGAAAAACTTCAGACTAGAAAACGTTGACAAATCCAGTTATCTTTCACCTCCAACAATTGTTTTGAGATTCGGACCTACCAGTCAAAAGTTATGAACAAAAATCAGAGAGGGATGAAAATGAATATTTATTCTAAAAGTTTTTAAACTCCCTCTCTGATTTTCGTCCATAACTTTTTATTGGTAGGTCCGAATCTCGAAAAAATTGTTGGAGGCAAAAGATAACTTAATTTTTCAACATTTTTAAGTTCAAAGTTTTTCCAAAAAAGTTCTTTTACTGGGTCTGAATCGCCTTTTAAGTCTGCTGACTTTTTAGAAAATCGATTAGTGATGACTTAATTTTTTTTTAAATCTACATTGTAAAATTAAGACTCAAAAGGCTTCTAAAGAAAAAAAAGATTTAAAATATACTTATATTTGAATTTGGAGTTGAGGTATATAATTTTATTTACTTTATTCTTTAATGTTTTTCCCATTAAAAGTCAGTAGACTTTGGTGGCAATTTTGTCCTAGAAGATAAACTTTTCAAAACATCCTTTGAACTAATGAAAGTTTTAAGATGAAAACATCTTTCACCTCCAACAATCCGTTTAAGATTTAAATCTTTAAATTAAAAGTTATGGACAAAAATCAGAGAAGGTGTTTCAAAATATAAAAAAGAATGTCCATTTTTACCCCTCTCTGATTTTTGTTCATAACTTTTGATTTGAAGATCTAAATCTCAAAAAAAAATTTGGAGGTGAAAGATATATCAATTTTACAACTTTCATTAGTCCAAAGTTTCTTGAAAAAAATAATTTTTCAAGGTGAAAATTGCCCCTAAAGTCTGCTGACTTTAATAAACGCCGAATTGTGTACTTATTTTGTTCGTAAATCTACATTGTATATTGAAGATTCTTAAAGATTTTTGAAGATTTCTAAGATTTCTAAAAAAATTCTAAAGATTCTAAAAGATTCCAGAAGATTCCAAAAAAATTAACAAAATTTTGTTGATGTGGTAATTGCACTATCCAAATCAACAAAAAAATTTGTTAATTAGGGCACAGTTAACAAAAATTTGTGAAAGTGGACGTTGTAGTATCCAAATTAACAAAAAATTGTTAATGTTTTGTTAATTTGGGCACTGTTTTTCTAGTAGTGGTCGCCCTCTACCCAAGATCGCCCTACCCGAGGTCGCCCTCACCCGCGTTCTCCTGCCAAAGAGGTTGCCTTGACCCGAAGTCGCCCCTAGAAGCCTCTCAAAGGCCCAAATTTACCAATTTGGGGCCTTTGGGAGGCCAATTCTTACCGCCTCCACCCGCGGTCGGCCCCTACCCGAGGTCGCTCTACCCGAGGTCGCCTTCACCCGCGTTCTCTTCCCAAAGAAGTTGCCCTGACCCGAAGTCGCCCCTAGAAGCCCTCCAAAGGCCCAAATTTGCCAATTTTGGGCCTTTGGGAGGCCAATTCTTCCCATCTCTACCCGCGGTCGCCCTCTACCCGAGGTCGCCCTCACCCGCGTTCTCCTCCCAAAGAGGTTGCCTTGACCTGAAGTCGCCCCTAGAAGCCTCTCAAAGGCCCAAATTTGCCGATTTTGGGCCTTTGGGAGGCCAATTCTTCCCATCTCCACCAGCGGTCGCCCCGTACCCGAGGTCGCCCTCACCCGCGTTCTCCTCCTAAAGAGGTCGCCTTGACCCGAAGTCGCCCCTAGGAGCCTCTCAAAGGCCCAAATTTGCCAATTTTGGGCCTTTGAGAGGCCAATTCTTTCCATCTCCACCCGCGGTCGCCCTCTACCCGAGATCGCCCAACCCGAGGTCGCCCTCACCCGCGTTCTCCTCCCAAAGAGGTCGCCTTGACCCAAAGTTGCCCCTAGAAGCCCTCCAAAGGCCCAAATTTGCTAATTTGGAGCCTTTGGGAGGCCAATTCTTCTCGCCTCCACCCGCGGTCGGCCCCTACCCGAGGTCGCCCTCACCTGCATTCTCCTTCGAAAGAAATCCCCCTGACCCAAAGTCGCCATAGAAGCCTTCCAAAGGCCCAAATTTGCCAATTTTGGGCCTTTGGGAGGCCAATTCTTACTGCCCCACCCGCGGTCACCCCCTACCCAAGGTTGCCCTACCCGAGGTCGCCCTCACCCGCGTTCTCCTCCCAAAGAGGTCGCCTTGACCCAAAGTCGCCCCTAGAAGCCCTCCAAAGGCCCAAATTTGCCAATTTGGGGCCTTTGGGAGGCCAATTCTTCCCACCTCCACCCGCGGTTGCCCCCTACCCGCAGTCACTCCCTACCCGAGGTCGCCCTACTTGAGGTCGCCTTCACCCGCGTTCTCCTCCCAAAGAAGCCGCCCTGACCCAAAGTCGCCCCTAGAAGCCCTCCAAAGGCCTAAATTTGCCAATTTCGGGCCTTTGAGAGGCCAATTCTTCCCATCTCCACCCGCGGTCGCCCCCTACCTAAGGTCGCCCTACTCGAGGTCGCCCTCACCTGCGTTCTCCTCCCAAAGAAGTCGCCTTGACCCAAAGTCGCCCCTAGAAGCCTCTCAAAGGCCCAAATTTGCCAATTTCGGCCTTTGGGAGGCCAATTCTTTCCGCCTCCACCCGCGGTCGCCCCCCACCCAAGGTCGCCCTACCCGAGGTCGCCTTCACCCGTGTGCACCTCCCAAGAAGGTCGCCTAAGACCCGAAGTCGCCCCTAGAAACCCTTGAAAGGCCCAAATTTGCCAATTCTGGGCCTTTGAGAGGCCAATTCTTCCCGCCTCCACCCGCGGTCGCCCTCACCCGCGTTCACCTCCCAAAGAGGTTGCCTTGACCTGAAGTCGCCCCTAGAAGCCTCTCAAAGGCCCAAATTTGCCAATTTTGGGCCTTTGGGAGGCCAATTCTTCCCATCTCCACCCGCGGTCGCCCCCTACCCAAGGTCGCCCTCACCTGCGTTCTCCTCCTAAAGAGGTCGCCTTGACCCGAAGTCGCCCCTGGAAGCCTCTTGTGGGCGCTTAATTACCCACCCTTGGTAATTAATCGAACACAACCAGGTTCTAGGGGTTAACTAATTCTAACCTAACGGGTGACTAAGCGTAGGTCCATTGTGCCTTCCAAGCAATGGATCTTTTTTCCTAAGTTCCTAATTTTCGCAGGTGACAACGGAGTTGCCCCGATTGGCGAGGAAATAGTCCAGGCTAACCGTCCCCTAACGGTAACCTACACGGACTACTACCGAATCTATCCTAATCTATGGGAATCTAAGGTTGATCGACCTTTCCTAACACTGGGGGAGGATTCCTAAGTCCCGTCCATGGTTTCCTATGTCGATTAGATGTGCTTAATTTCTTGAGGTAGTTGGCTAACCGGACTCCTAAACTTAATATTTCTTCTCTATCTAATCTTAACTCGTGATTCAACTTAAATTCCAACTTAAAGTAGACCCTTAGTTTAACTCTTCGGGTTTAGGCTAAACCTAATTTCCACTTTGGTTTCCTAACCTAACCGGTTGTTTGCTACTCTAATTTATCTTCTAATCTAATTAATCTTCCTCCTAATTTAATTTATCCTCTAATTTAATTTCCCTTCTAATCTAATTTGTCTTTTAATCTAATTTAATTGACCTCCTAATTTAATTTACCCTCTAATTTAATTTCCCTTCTAATCTAATTTGTCTTTTAATCTAATTTAATTTATCCTCTAATTTAATTTCCCTTCTAATCTAATTTGTCTTCTAATCTAATTTGATTGATCTTCTAATTTAATTGATTCCTTCTCCTAATTTAATTTACCGTTTAATCTAATTTCTCTTTTTACTTTCTACCCTTGACCCTACGTCTTTATCACCTAAGGTAATTTTGATTTGCTAATTTAACCTTAACTCCTAATTGGATTATTTTGTCGTAATCTAATGTTTAACTTCTTGGTTGAATTTTGACCCTAACGGTTACTAATCCCTAGTCCTATCCTATCCTGTTCTACCTTGTTTTGTAATCTAATTCCTATCCTATCCTAATCTAATTTGGCTGCTTTTACGGTCAACTTCTATATATGAGAGGGGTTTAGATACTTCTAGCCCTATCGATAAACTTCTATGTCTAAACTTAAGGTCCACCCTAATTCCTATTTGCTAATCGACATTAATCACTACTTAATAGAATTTAGTACAAATTAAAAGAAAAGCACTGGGGATTAATTTACTGACTCACCTGATCGTTGTTGGCATGCGCAACATTTTCCTCCATACCTCCGGCCGTGTGCTCGTATTCCATAGTCGACACGTATTTTGAAGTAGTAAAATGCCTACGGCTTAGTCCTTGGCGAAGTAGTACACTCTAAAGCCCCTTAATGGTCCCTTCCTTTCTCCTTATCTCTTTTTCTTTTACTTCAACACTATTCCTACCAACCCCTTAAATGAGACCTTACACCATATGACGCTAATCTAATGGAAGAGTCACCTATTCTCTTACGTCGTCATTTTGGTGTCATCCTAATCTCTTTCCTAATGGTTGTAAGAAGCTTTTGAGATTTCCTACCTAATCCTATGACGCAACACTATTTATCGTCTCTCCCTTCTTCCTCTCCTATAACTACCCCCTTCCTAATTTTGTCATCATTGTGTGAGGTGGCTTGTTGCTTTGTTGGTGAGGGACCTTGAGAGGTTGTGCAGGTTTGGACGCGTAGGATGGCGACTTCTCTTCCCCCCTTCTTCCTTTAGCCTTGAGTTGGTCTTTCGTTAGTCCTTAACTAGACTCCCGGTTTTCAACCTTAGTGTGATGAAAACCCCCCAAAAAGTGTGGTGGGGCCCCGCAGGGCATCGTCCCGTAGTGCTGAATTTAGTTGAGGTAAGGATTTCTCCTTTCCCCCCCCAGAACTCCCCAACTCCCTGGCCCTCCCCGAAACTGGCTTCCCCAAAACTAGCTTCCCCGAAACTAGCTTCCCCGAACTGGCTTCCCCGATACCCGGCCCCCGAGACCCTGATGGACTGTACCCTTACGGGCTGTACCCTTCAAGCTTCTGACTGCTCTCCCCCTTACGGGCGCTGACTACTCTCCCCCTTACGGGCTGTCTCCTTACGGGTTGTTCCCCTTGGGCTGTACCCTTCGGGCTTCTGACTGCTCTCTCCCTTACGGGCTGTCTCCTTACGGGCTGTCCTCCTTGGGCTAGACCTAAGGCTGGTCCCACACTTTTTACTACAAACCTCACTCTCCGGGTTCCCGTATGGGAACCCACTACACAACTTTAAATTGGACGGGTCAAGGTCACAGCTTCGCCGCCTAGGGGGATAGACCAAAATTTTAACAACTAGCAAAACAAACGGCCTAGTGGCGGGGTTTCTCCCTACACTTGTATACCACCTAGGCACTCTTGGGGGCTAAACTTTGGCTTTTCCCAAGAAGATCTTGGGAACTAAACTTTGGAACCAAAAAAATAGGGGGTTCAAAGCTTCGCCGTTGAATTGGTTTGGACACCAACTCTAAGACTCGTGACGCCCCCCGGGTCCAAAGCTTTGCCGTCTAAGGCCTGTTTTTGACACACACTCTAAGACTAGGGTAAGTTACAAGTTCAAAGCTTCGCCGCCTCAAGGGCGGTGGGACCCACTCACAAACAACACGGCAAGGGTGACTATGGTTAGGACTTACACAAGAGGCAACCGAATCCCCCAAGTAACCATAAACAAGGCAATACTCACATACTAAAGGCCCCCCAAAGCGGCATCGCCAAGGTACGGTGGGGGGTAACTTTAGGATTAGTACAAGACACACAAAAGATACACGGAAACACACGCAAGTAGATGAAACCCGCTTGACTCGCAACAAGTACAAGGTAAGATGGAAGGACCTCAAGGACCTTCAAAGAGCTTGAAATAAAACGACAATGGGAGCCAAAAGTGCTCCGAAAACACCGTAGAGGTTTTTTGGCTTGAAACACCAAAAATTCCAAGATAACTTGGACCCACGGACCCAAAACAAGTATTGGGGGTGTTTTGGGAGAGAGAAGGGCCCCCTTTTATAGGTTTCCAAGGGCCCACTCCCCCCCTCGACGAGTAACCTCATCCATCCGGATTTTCATCCAAATTTGAGATTTTCACCTAATTTTGGGTTTTACGCTGGTCCTAACCTCTAACTTTTGGAGTTTAGCTTGGAATTGCAAATGGATTGCGCCAATGGCTTCAGAATGCCATTTTTAGCCTGAAGGACGCCTTACCCCCTATTTCTATCACAAAAAACCCATCGGAAACTAGTGCCAACTGGAGCCAATTAAAAGGGTAAAAACCTAACTTTTGGGGTTTACCTCTTTTGGCTTGGGTAACTAGCTAGGGTTGTTGGGGAGGCTCTAGGGAGTAAGAAAAGGCTCCTTGATGTCTTCGTTCCGACTCCGTACGCTCCCGGGACGCCGGTCAACCCCGCAAAGATCTTGCCGTAATTATTAATTGGGGGGATGTTGTCAGTTTCGGCTGCTTCCCGCTATTGGAACACCATGAAATTTGTCGGGGCGCGTTATTAACATAAAAAATGCTAGTCTAATTTTTAGTGAGATTTTACCGCGGCTTGGGTATTTTCCATGAATTTCCTAACGTGGCCTTTGGCGGTTGACTGCTCGGAAAAAGATCCTTTGGAGATCAGAAAAAATCGAGACTTTTTGGGGAACCTCTCATGGAGTCCCCCAAGCCACGTGCCAAGTCTTAGGCTATTCTGGCACACAGTTGGTGGCGAGGTGAAAATTGACTTCGGTTGAATCACCGGCAATCAGGGAATCTTTTACATGTGAGGAATCTTGGCGAATGGGTTTTGCCGTGGACATCCCGACATGTTCCAGATCCGAGAACACTATCCGGCGGCTGTGGATTCCTCCATGTGGCCTGTCTGGGACAAGTAACACTTGCAAGCTAACAATTTGGATTCCTAATGTTTCGTCGGTGGAATGGGGAAACTAGAACCTATCTTTGGAGATTTACGTGGGGACCTCCCTCACTCTCCTAAGACTTAATTTAGCCTATCATGGTCACATGCACTAGGTTTTGGGCTATTTTGGGTAAGTTCCTAGTAGCCCTATTGTTTCCCACTAATTACGGGTTCTAACCTATATACAAGTGGGTTTTATGGGTAATCTATGGATAAAAGGCTATTTATGACCAAATGCTATACTGGTACGTGACATACCTATTTTGGTTCTACACTCTTTTTTGGACTTTTTGTAGTACTTTATGCCTTAATTTGTAATAAACTAAAAAAAAGAAAACAATGAGTCCCAAGTGACGAATTTGGGGCTCACAGACGGCCCGACGGAGTAGGAGCGGACAGGCCGACGGGGCAGAAGCGGACAGGTCGACGGGTAAGGAGCGGACAGCCCGACGGGGTAGGAGCGGACGGCCCGACGGAATAGGGGCGGACTGGCGACCGGATGTCCATCTGCCCGTCAGGGGCCCGTCCGCTTTGGACGGTGACTGTGCGATGTGACAGACGCCGATTTTCCACCATTCGAACTTGCCGTCCGCCTGTGTGCCGTCCGATGCTCCCGTACGTGGATTCATGCCGTCCGACTGCATAAATAGCGGAGATCACGGCTTATGTTGTCACAATCGTTTCCCTTGCGGAGTGGGTGATCTAGTGCCTAAGGCTCTGTGCGCCTCTTCCGTTTTGGTGTGCAAATGATTGTGATCGAACCCTAAATTGTTTTAAGTGTAAATGCGAATTATTAATCATTTAAGCAAGCTTACCATGCCTCGCGATAATAAATCGAAGTCCAGTAAGAAGGGCAAATCCCAAGACATAAATTGGGATGATTGGAACAACCAAATGTGTGTAGCTGAACTGGAATGGGAAGAAGAACCCAAAAAAACTTGGGACTGCACAACGTGCAAGAAGTACATCAAAATGACGCACCTCTCCAAAATATGGTCCAGAGAACGCGTAGAGGTGCAAGTTCGTCGTTGGGAAGGACAAATTTCCACATGCCAAAGCAAACACTTTGTTCATCGATACGAGGAAGTAACACGTTCAGCTCAAATACGGGACTCCAAACCGAATTTAATGAACTATTCCAACATGAGCATGGTTTGGGCGGAGGTTGTACTCCACAAAGATGTAGATTGGCGCACAATTTACGGAAAAGATGTTACCGACTTGAATCGCAGTGATGCGGTACTTTATACCAGTTGGACTGGGCCGAGCGATTGCATGCCAGAGTGGTCTAATCGAGGCCAGTTTGGATTTCCACCGGTTGTATTACCGGATGCAGAAGATGAATGGTCAGGTGATGATGATGAGAAAGACACTCCAACACCCGCGAGGATGGAAGAGAGGCACGAGCGTACAGAAGATCGGGAGGACATTCAATACCAACAAGAAATGCGAGAGGCAATGCAAAGAAGCCTAGAGGACCGTGGTCGACAATATGGCCATCATGGGGTGTACAGACCCGATCGTGGTGCATATGGCTCGCAAGATACGCGAAGTATTTCACACTACGATAATGACCCTCAAGGGGGGTATCACAGCTCAAGGACAAGCCACGGAACCACGCATCATTTTGAAGGTAACCAGGGAGGCTCCCAATACAACTTTACGTCTACTGGAGGTGGTTCTCATGAACCTCAAGGAGGCCCTTCTTATGGCGGTTCAACTCAAGGAGCATCTACTCACAATGATTCAATTCCTCCTCCAACTTTTGGAGGTCCATACCAAGGACATTATGGACAAGCAAGTGGGCAAAACAGATATGGAGACGACTGCTATGGTGGAGGACCATTTCTCAATGTTTATAGGTCTAGTGGTACAGGCCCAAGCCAAAAAGATGACACCGAATCAAAATCTGAGTGAAGTAGATTGGACTATTGGACTATTGGACATTTGTAAGATTGTAGTTGTTGTCTCACAATACAATCAAGTGATTGTAAATTTGTAATCTCTTGCCACATAATATAGAAAGTGACAAGCACGATACAAAGATGTTGGCTCTTAACAAATAGTATTTTCCTATTTGTAAATTATGAATAAAATATATTGTAATTAAGCCCTAAAGCCCTATGGATGTTTTTAGAAAAATGGATTTGTTCAGACCACTTCTACTTTATATACCGTAGAAAAATATAAACATCAATTTCTGGGGGGAATTTAAATAAAGTATGTTGTACATAACTTATTTGAGAGCATGGCGCCAAAATTTCAAAAATTTTGACTGCATGGATTGAAAGATATGGCATTCTAAGCACTGCATTTGAAATTGAGAACGCCTTTAATCTCAGACCAAATTTGAGTAAAGAATTTTTTACAAATTAAAATCTGCAATTTCGGTTTAATTTACAAGACCACAACCCAATTATGCTTTGGAATTTTAATTTCATTTAGGGTTCTAGAATAATGAACGGAAAATTGATTCAAGGAGTTTGGCACTTAAGCTTCTCCTAAACAAAATCAACTTCGCAAAACAACATATTGTATAATTGTATTATTTCAATACAAATGGTGTTGTTACTTTGTTGCCCCCCAATGAAAATTTGGGGGATTCTCTTGCATGTGCCATGTACATTTACATGATAGATCATACAATTTAGCACACCACCTTGCCAACCTAGGTGGCTAGGTACCCAACAATGGGTGGAAGTACGCTAGACCCCCTATACTTGTGGCAAATTTGTGGAGTACTATTTCTACCAATAAGTACTCATTTGTACTCATACCGGATTTTTGGGGTTCTATTTTATGGTCTACAGTTGAATATAAAATTAGTCAAGTGCTCCACCAATGGAAAATAGGCGCCTGACGTCACTTTGACATTGGAATTAAATTCTTACGTAATTTGAGGCTTTCATAAATGAAAACTTTTGTTATCTGCTTAATATAGTCTGCTTAATACCTTCCAGGTTGGTTCAGGCCATCACCCAGCCTGGTTCGAGCTTACCAAGCCAGCCCGCCATTTTTCAAAACTGAATTTTTGAATTTGAACAATTCTTGGGCTGCCACCTGCCCATGCAAGTTGGAAAGAGGGCCAAAAAAGGAACCCCTCATACTAATGTAAACACTTTTGAATTAACTTCCTTTATTCGCATCCAAAGCTTGGATGTAATGTACTTGAAAATGTTTTATTCATCCAATTTTATTCATAACAAATTTTGATTAAGGGTAGTAAGCTATGGTTTGCACAAAATGTATAATATAATTATTAGGTGATGATTGTATGAGAGTTCATTTTTGACATTCTTAGATTTTTATGTAAATTTTATTAACTAAAATAAAAAAATATTTACATATACACTTTGAATGTGTCTATACTATTATATTTAGGGTTTAAAAATTAAAATTACATTAATATTTTAAAATCAAATGGAAGTATATTTTATGATAATCTACAATTAAAAAAAATAGAGAGGTGTTTTGATGAAGTGATCTTCCCAAATAAATTTTATTTGACCGTGGAAGTGCTTTGCACACCCAAACCATAAAAAAAGAGATTATGGTGGGATAGTGTGATAGGCTCCATCTAAGTAATTTTATTTGTGTGTAGAAGTATTTTTCCCATTAAATAGAAAAAATAGGGAGTGTGGTAGGCCAGTATAAAGGATTGCACCCAAATACATTTTATTTAGGTGGCATAGATATGCTTTGCACATCCAAACAAAAGAAAATCAGGATTGTGGTGGGCTGGTGTGAAGGACTCCACTATTCCACCCAAATGAATTTCATTTGCGTCTAGAAATGTTTTGCACATCCAAAAAAAAGTTGGGTTTAGGGTAGGCCTTTATGAAGGAAGTCTTGCACCCAAATATATTTTATTTAGGTGACATAGGAGTACTTTAAAAAATAAAAATAAAACCGGGATTATGGTTGGCCAGTGTGAAGGACTCTACCTAAATAAATTTTATTTGGGTGTACATGTGCTTTGCACATCTAACCTAAACAAATATGGAGAAGGCAATTTCTATTGTGTTCTATATCTTTGAAGGTTTCAATACTTTGATATTTTATATGTAATCCATTGTAATTGTAAAGAAAATGGAGGGACATTCTAAAGCAACTAGTCCTACTTAATGTCCACTAAAATTTGTCTTGGATTTAATAATCCAACATTGTGATAAATTATAGTGCCAAATGTTACATTTGTTGGTATCTATTCAAATTCCAATTGTTTATACTTTTGTATAATTATAGTTAACAATTTTGAATTCATATTTTAAGTTATAACTAGTTCTTTTGATAAAATTGAAATTAATAAGCAAGATGCCTAATCATGGTATCTCTACTACTTTTCTAACCTATTCATAAATTCCTTTTAAAAAATAAGCAAGTACTAGTAAAAAGGAAATAGCCACAATTCATAATTCACAAATAATCACAATGTGCATTTTAGACAATATATGAATTCAATACTTGTGCAATTGAAGTTGGAATTAGCTACTACTTGTTTGGGATTTTGTTTAAATTTAATTCACTTAAGTATTGCCCAAATTATCTCCTAGGTACCAAAATTTTGTTTTAAAAATTTAATTCATATACTACACAAACCATCTATCATGATTTCATGAATTAACATATTTAATTAATATCATGTTGACTAAACCTTTAAAGTACAGAAGATTTTCTACTATTATACTTGTTGATATTCAATTTGGATGTGTGGGCTTCATATTTCTATAAATTATAGAGGTAATTCAAAGATAAAATATGTTAATGCAATCTACAAAAAGTAGGAAAAAGAATTTGGTTGTTGTTCAAATATAATTTATGTTCAATATTATGTATTGCATAGAAACTTGAATTGTTATTAGGTCATAAATATTTTATAGTTTCCTATGCCTTCAACATAATCCTAAAATTCAATTATTGTATAATTGAGGCAAATTTTTTCCACTGTTTTGGAAGAATTTGGGATATTAATTACATTATTGAGTTTCTGTCCTAAAAGGTACTACCAACATATTTTAGTTTAAAGGTGTATTTAGTATAAATTTATTTCATTTTCAAATGTAGAGACTGCAAATCATTTATACATATATTCAAGTTACTCTACAAGTTACTCTTTACAATGTAAAGATTTAAATGCGACCCTCAATGTTTTAGTTTAGGATTTACATTTTCTTATTGCAACTTTCTAGATAAATAAAATTGGAAATCCATACATAGCCTTAAATTTTGGGTGTCATTATTTTTGATGCAACCTAAGGGGATAGGGCTTAGGGGTGCAACCTTTGTATTTAAGGTTTAGGATTTTTTATAATTAACTACAACCTATAGGTTTACGTATTTGATGTAATTGTTTATTAAAGCAATTGCAATTTAGAGGTTTAGGGTTTAGATTTAATTCATTGCGATTTTGAGGTTCAGGGTTTAGATTTAATTCATTGCGATTTTGAGGTTCAGGATTTAGATTTTAGATTTAGGATTTAGTGCGACCTATAAGTTTAAGGCTTAGGGTTTAATAATTACTTTGCACCAATGTGCAGGTCATCTCCACCAAAATGTTACATCGCCCTGAACCTCAATAAGAAATTAACTGGTGATCATAGGTTCATGGTCCCAACTGACCGGTGACTGTAAGTTAGTTTGTGTTCACTGGTGACCACCAGTCACTCCACATCACTAACTGGTGGTCACCGGTCATTGTCTTCTTCGTGCGTGTGAGCTCCTCCAGTGTAGTTCTCTGCTGGCATTTTGGTAGTTGTCCGCTGCGCTTTGGAAGCTCGTTTGCGGGAGTTTTGCAATGCTGCGTGCGGGTGTTGGATGGAATTTTTCATTCGCTTCTAGACTTTGTTAGACTACTTGTTTGTTTTGATGTTTGCTCAGAATCCGAGTGAGTGATGGTCGAGAAATTGCGTTGGATTTTGGTACAACAAACAAAGGACAGTCCTTTGCTTATGCATTTGTTTTTTTACTACTTGCATTTGGTGGGTGTGGCAATGGCTTCGTAGGTGCCTTCTCAGTGAGATCCCTCAGTGAATTCTGTCTATTGTGCGAGAATCGTGAGCGGAGTGAGAGGCAGGGCACGATCTGTTAGATTAATGCTTTTTATTAGAAAAATTTGGGGACAATCGGGGTGAGAGGGAGGTCTTGTCTTCTCTAGGGTATTCGAATGAGAGTGTGTAAGGCAGTTTGCGGATTCATTGGAAATTTAGTTTTCACCGAAAAAAGGAATCTCGAATCGCGCATTGATGGAGCAGTCTGTAGGAGGACGTTCAGGCAGCACTTTGAGTGGAAAGAAGACACGCCCGCTTGATCGTGGCGACTCGGAGGAGAAGAGCAGTGGCGGAAGGAAGAAACGTTCAGCGCCAAAGATTTGCCTGCCTGATTGTGGCGACCCGAAGGAGGAGAGCACGAAGTCCGAAGATTGTGGCGGAAGAAAGAAACGTTTGACAACGCCAAAAAGGATGCAGAAGCCACTGTTCCAGAAGATGAGGACGTAGACGCAGAGATTGCCAGGCTAAAGCAACCACCACACAGCTTGACTTGCCAGGAATTCCAAGATCATTATCCAAAGCTTGCGAGTGAGGGAGAGAATCCACACCGATTTCGGAAAGGCAGAGTGCCTATTGCTACGCTACACGACCTTTTTGGAGAACCTTACGGAGAAAGTGGACGCCAAGGCTATAGTTGGGTAGCGTGCAAGCATGAAAATGTTGTGAAGAGGATTCAATATCTCCACCCTATTTTGTATCAGCATGGAGTGACTGAAATCCCTCCTTATGTAAAGGTACATTTTGCTGAGGGTATTGCAGTTGAGTTTTGTGAGGGAAAAAGGAAGGTAGATTGGTGCGCCTTTGGGGCTGACACCAATAAGCGGCAAGTGAATCGCTATGAACAATCCATCCAGAAGTTGCTTATGCTGAGGAAGACGCTTGAAGGGGGTCAGCCACTCCAAGTTCGTGGTAGAGAATGGCAAAAAATCAAAGTGGAACCAGGGGAAGGTGTAGATAGTCAAACGTCATCTGCATTAGTAAAGAGGAGGGAAACTGGAGTCACTACAATGGTAGAACATGGGAGGACAAAGTCCAAGCTCGGAGAAACATGGGATTTAGGTTTAGGTTTTGAGTCTGGTATGGGTTCGGGGGTTTCTGTTCAAGATGATGCAGGGAAATCTCACCGAGGTGGATGTTGGACTGAAGGTACACCTCCACTTTTTCCTTGTTTCCGTTAATCTAGCTAATAGGCTGCATCCAGATTTGGTTCACAATCTGGCTCAACAAAATTTATCTCCTTTTTTGTCTTGCTTCTATAGATTTGGCTCACGGTGTGGTTCATTTTTTTCAATATGTGTATTCCTGAATTTCTATAGTGCTCATTGACATTGCGTTCTGCATTTAGGAAACTTTCTAAATATTGATTTTGCAAAGTCAGTTTCAATGTCTTCACAATTTGTACCTCCATTTGTACAGATTCAGTCAAGGAGAGGGCCCAGGAGATACAGGAGTTACTGGCGGTGATATCATTGGAGATGAAGGCAAACAGAGTGCGTGAGAAGGCGGCTTTTGAAAAAAAAGATTGGTGTAAATTGAAGGTGGAGCAGTCGGAGTGTCTCTTGGCAAGCTATGAAAAGCAGAAGGTGGAGAAGGGTTTGAAAATCAATGCCATGGCAGGTGAAGGAATTGATGTGGACTGGGAAAAAATCAAAATGGAAGGCATTTTGGAGCAATTGGATGATGAGCAGTCAAGAGTTCTGGGCTTGAGGGCAGAGCTACATTCGGCTGAATTGGTGGTAGCTAATATGGCGCACGGAATTGAGGCCCACCGCTTACAATTTGAAGCATTGAAGACCGAGTTGGCAAACATACAAAAGGGAAAAAAAATGGGGACCTTGTGGCCACGACCCATAGTGTATTCAGAGGACAAGGGTGCTGAAATTGTAGAGGATGTAGAGGGTAGTGTATCATTGAACGTTTCCACTTGTTCTTTGTGTCAATTTCCATTTCCGAACTATGACATTATTGTATCATGTTGTAGGCATTTATATCACCCATTTTGTGCATCAGTTGTATTTGTTCATGGAGGTCCATGTATTGCTAAGGGATGTCAAATTTTATCACATCCACAGTGGTATAGGAGTTTTGGTTGGAGTGAGCCAAGCGCTCAGATGCTTCAGAAGGCCTCGATGTTGGGATGTGCTGAGGAGCAAAAGAAAATCCTCCAATTGAGGATGGAGGAGGCAAAAGCAACTTGTCCAAATGTTGGTAAGTATTCAGATGTGGAGTCCATTTGTTCTTGTTAATCTTTGACTACGTACATATACATATATATGGTTCCAAATTCAAAACAGGTTCCACTGTCCACAGTTGTTCTTTAGTCATTTCATTCACTGGGTTTATGTCTACAATAGTAATGTGTACACTAGCAATAAAAGCAACGTGTATCCTGCATATTTTAGAAAGTTATTTTTGCTCCACACAGAGACTAGATTGAATACTTAGTACTCTTTGTGTCTTACTTTGCTACTTCAGAAGTTCTCTTAGTACAAAATGTCACATTTGGATGTGTTTGGTACAGAGATCTAGTTACACATAAATACTCAGTGGACCACTTGAAATTTAATTGTGTGTTGCTTTGCTACTTCACAAGTACTCATAATGTACATTGTCAAAATTTTGGCGTGTTCAGTACAGAGAATGTCCTTAGAAAGTATTCTACTCCAAGTTTAGGAAGTATATATATGGAGAAATTAGAGTACTTGTTATTCTTGGGTACTTTCCTCATATCCTCCACATGTATTTTATACTTTGCTTACAACCACTTTGAACTTGTATGAATTATGTACTCTTAGGTGAAAGTTGTATTTTGGTAGTGTACTCGTTTTATGTACTTTTGGTATTACTCATCAGTGCTCGAAATATAATTGTGCACTTTATCTTGTACTTATCTCTGTACTGGTTGAGAAGTATATGCACACCGCAGTTGTTCTAGTACTACAAATACTCAATTGTATATAATTAAGTACATAACTAAGCAATTTCTGTGGACGTGTTTGGATTTCAGGTTTGTCATCCCAGGAGTTTCCTGATCCTTCAACTTATTCTCCAACCAGTTTCACTGAGGGTGATGCCAGTCAAGCAATGAGACCACTAAATGTTCGTGGTATGGGAGGACAGGCAATTTCTGAGGTCGAAGGATCAGAGCCTTTGGAAGGCAGAGGGGAAGACATGATTCTCAAGGGAGTTGTTCCTCATCAGAGAAAAAATATCCCTAAACCACGAAAGCTGGACGAGATTTCATATGAATGCTTACAAAAAGTACGAGGGAAGGGCCAAGAGCCAGAGTTGGGCAATGGAGATGAGACATCAAGCGATGATGAGCCTCTTGACGTGGTGAAAGTGGTGAACAACTTGCCAGAGAGCTCAGGAACTTCTCTCTCAAGTTCTGAAGAAGGTACTTTTGGACGTGAAAATCCTCAAGATGCAGAAGATTGTGAAAAATCCAATGAGGAGGATGCGGTGGAACAGATTGCTAGTGACACTACTACACTAGCTATCCAGCATACCTTAGCACCAAGGGTGGAAAGTCCTAAGAAAATGCCACAACATACGGAAGTTCCAGCGATCCTCTCAAAGGAGTCTGTGGAGCAGAGCCCTACAATGGTGGACAAGTTTCGGGTCTAGTGCAGGGAAAAGACAAAGGCACATGATCCATTGCCTTTGATTGCAGAGGAGGTTCATGGTTCGGATTGTTTGAAAGGAGGTGGCGCTAGCACAGATGGTGGAGGAACTACGCCACAGAAGGGAGTGGAGGAGGTCCTAGATTTGAAGGAGACACCACAGAAGGGAGTGAAGGAGGTTGTAGACTTGAAGGAGACGCCACAGAAGGGAATGGAAGAGGTCCTAGATTTGAAGGAGATGGAAGATGTGGTGATGGAGGAAAGCGAGAAGATGACTGAGAAGAAGGGCCATTCTAGTGGATCAAAGAAGCGCAAGAAGAGCCCTGAACTTCAAAAAGAAGATGAAGAGTTTCCCACGTCACCAGAAAACTTATATAATGCCGAGGCCACCACTCTCACTGCCCTTACTGACATGATAACAGTAAAGGTGCTTGAGACTAGTGGGAAGCCTATTGGTGAAGATGGTATGGAGGCCACGTCTCCAGTTGGTGATAAGGAGAAGGGGACAGATTGTCCATCAAAGTTGCCATTTCCACCAAGTAGAGTGCAGACAAGGTCCCAAGCAACTACCCAGGTAAAGAAGAAGAAGAAAAAGCGTGGCACCTAACTACTTAGTCACAGCATGTAGTGCAATGTAGTTACAGTTGTGTATCTTGCCTCTTGCAGGAAGGGGCTGTTGAATTGAACCAGGGGGTATTTATGCTCTTTCATATTTACTGTCATTTGTATCTTTGTGGTGGGCGGTTCTGTAGTTATAAATTTATAATGCATTGGATGTAAATTTGTAGATCATTGTTTTAGTTACAAAACTAGTTTAGTGGTTTATAGGTATCTTTTTTTGCTCTTCAAGCTCACGGGTTTTTGTTTTGGACTTGTAAACCATACCAGGCTATGCCTTGGTTTGACCCTCAAGATTTGTCAAGGGGGATGGAGGCTATTCCTATTCCAGTTTGTGATTCACATAATTTTATGATACCATTCCGGTACATGCCCCACAACAAGGTTCATGACAAGGCCTCTCTCAATCTCAGCCTTTTTTCACCAAAGATTGGCTGCTGTTGTGATTGTAGGACTGATGATTGTTTAATGGGGCATGGTACTTGTGACTATGGAAGGGCATCAGGTGGACAGATAGCCTATGAGGAGGGTGGCATATTGAAGGATTGTTTCCTTCAGCAAGGTGTCCACAACTCCATCGGTAAAAATAAGAAAAATAAATCCTCTTTTTCTAGTGCTTGGATGGGGGTCCGTGCCTCATGTGGGAAACGAGTATCACGGCCATTTATTAGAGAATGTAGTGTGAGGTGTAGATGCCACAGTAAATGTGGTAACCGCATTGTTCAACAAGGGATGAAGTATGGAGTAGAGGTTTTTCACACTGGCAATGTTGGATGGGGGGTCAGGGCAAGTAGGCCCATTCCAAAAGGTGCATTTGTATTTAAGATGGCTGGAGAGATTCTAACAAATGCAGAGATGATTGTTAGAACTCTTGTAGCTCAAGATGGTCCCTCCTTTGCACTGCAATTGGACGCTGACTTGGCCACTAAAGCCAAGCTTGATGACAATAGTCTACTCTGCTTGGATTCTTTTTTTTTTGGCAACGTGGCAAGATTTCTAAACCACAGGTATGTAATTGATATTTGGAAATACATTTGGACCTTTGTTTTACCAAGTTGTAGCATTCATTCTTGATTAATGGATTGGAAGTTGGATGCAGGTGTGAAGATGCAAACCTGATCGACATTCCAGTGCAGATTGATGAATGGAACAAGAGCATATACCATGTTGCTTTCTTTACAAGGAGGGATATTTTACTTCATGAGGAGTTAACCTGGGACTACAATTATGACTTCAACTATGAAGACCTTGACTTGCCATCTTTTGTTTGCAAGTGTGGGAGTCCCTTCTGTAGGGATACTTCTTCTCATGCATAAAATGAAGTGCAGA
The DNA here is from genome assembly GCA_947034895.1 of Rhytidiadelphus loreus. NCBI lineage: Eukaryota > Viridiplantae > Streptophyta > Bryopsida > Hypnales > Hylocomiaceae > Rhytidiadelphus > Rhytidiadelphus loreus. Next base: position 43,910,046 of record OX344761.1, on the reverse strand, counting down.
GGTTTCCATGAAGTGGGCTTCAAGGGTAGGACAAAGTTGAAATTAGCTCAAAGACTTATACCATAAACAATGCGTGGCAGAATGTAAGATAGTATCCACAACACTAGGGAGGTGCAATGTGAAAATAGACTCCAGATTGCGTGCTCTTTACTTCAGAATATTATATATAATGTTGAACCGAAACATTTCTTAGAGTATTTCTAAATACTCTGTACATATGAATGACATCTTTTCAAATGTGAATGAAAATCAGAATTTGTCAAACATAAGTTTAAGGTTTTTTCTAAATTAAGACAAATCAATCAAGGTACTGCTTATAAAACATTGCAACATGTTTTATAACGTTTGTACTAAGAGTATTCAAAGTACTAAAAGTACTTTATATATGTACTAAGAGTCCCTATAAGAAGGTACATAACTTTAATTTTAATTTGTAATTCACAAAGGCAATTAACGTAAATGGTACTATAAATTTTTAGACACAATTTTGGAGCTACTTGCGTACTATTATGAAAATGTAACCTTTCAAATTCACCCTTAAAGGTCAATCTCCCCAATTTATAAATGAACTTGTCAACTAAAAGTAGACACGAATAGAATATGAACATCATATCTTTGACATTAACAGTACATATAGTATCAAAAAACACTAATAGTACATTCGTGAACACTACATTTGACATAAAAAGTACGCTTAGTATCAAAAAACACTAATAGTACTCCTAAAATATTGCTCATGGAATGCCAACCAATCACGCAAAGCATCTTCACATACTCTCATACTTTCGCTAGACATCTTGTATACTGGGGCACCCTTGGCCCTGTGAGAAGCAAGAACCATTGGGAATTTGCATGCCCTGACAAGATGTGTGTCAACATGCGCATCTACAGCTTTATCACAGAATATGTAGGTTTTATCCCCACGTCCATGTTTCTTGAAGTATTTTGCCTTCAAGACCTCATCCCCAACAGCAAAAAACCCTCCCCATGGACAATTTAGAGGCTCCTCTAGCACAAATTTGAACCTTGTGCACTGCAAAATGTAGAATTCGACGCCATCTTCATTATCCTCTTCTGCAGGTATCATGAAATTATCACCCACTTCAACCAAGTCTCCTAATTCCAATGACACACCATCATACACCCAATTAGCCTCGTTGTCCATTTCCTCCATTTGAGCAGCCACTGAAGTAGCGCTCTCTGGAACTAGTCTCTCAACGTTCCAGCCCTGCACATGAGAGGAGTTCAAGCAATTATCCCAGTCGCCATCAATACATGGTAAACAAAAACAAGACAAAGTACGTGTCCTCAAGAGAGTAGGGTCGGTTTCAGAGAAGCCCATAATAGAGTAGAGCGATTTGGATCCAGGTAGAGTGCTGCATCGAATGCTCCTATCAGTGTGGGCAACTTCTGCCTCTCCAATGTGCCAGAAGACACGAGAGAGGGGAGGGGCCACATTGAGCCTCGTCTGTGTGTAGGAGCTCGGAACCCGCTCAGAGTACTTTTCTTGAAGAAAGTCAACGACTTGTGTAGCATTCGCCAACTGCCTCAAAGGATTTTGAATTTGCTCTGCACGTAGAGCCCTCTTGACTATCGCCCTAGCCCCATCCCACTCTCCTTTGCCATGAGCACTCTCAAAAAAATTCCACCGCATCTTGCATCCCTTGGTGAGCATGGGATATCTTGCCACAAAGTACATGGCTGTTGCACATTTGAACTGAGCGCTGCAACCGTCACTATACACCCAATGCTCTTGTGGAACACATCCAGAGTCCTGTAACCAATCCCAGTGCAAGAGCAAGCAATGCTAGACATAAGCGAAATCATGAATTTTGTCATCTGATACGTAAAAGTGGGTCTGCTTAAAAATGGTTTCACCTTCCCTCCACATTGTAATGTGGACAAGGATGGTTATTGACGTGCTGAAATAGTAAAGACTTTGCACTTCGTTTTGAATAGCAAAACTATAATTTTCAGCAAAATCAATATGAGAAATGAGTACTCCCTCTGGAATGTTCTTCATCATCAATTGGCATTGTTCATCTTGCCACCTTGCTTTGAAGTTGTGAGTGATGAACGTGGAGACTGTCTTCTCCATATAGGACAAGAATTCTGCCACGGACGTGTCTTTGAAAGCTTCCCTCAACCGCTTCTTGGGCTTTCCAGTCCTTTGATCAATCCCGACCTCATAGTATTCAAAGCACTTCCACTTGATTGTGAAGGAGTTAGTACTGGACAATTCCTTAGGGTAGAGGGGAAATAATAGAAACCCACAATTTGGACAATCGCCCATGAGACAATCAAGCTTGTGCCAAACATCAAAATCCCCTTTGGGACAGACACATGCCTCCCACATTAGAGTAATCCGCTTATAAACTGACTCGTGTGCATGGCAAGCCCCTGAAACCTCACCTTTACAAACTAAACATTCACATGTGCATGAAATACTCAAATGTAACCCCTTGTGTTTATCGCAAAGAAGGCTCAACGCAACCTTCATGAAGTCCATCTGCACATGATAAATGCAGCAGCAGGTGTTTCGTTCCTTCAGTTTTCGAACCCACCAAGGTTTCAACCTTTCAAAAGCTCTCTGCCGCACGCTACATAACCTACATTCCGGATGAGCTTCTTTGAAACGCAAGAAGAATGATGTCTACCAAGCAGTAAAATTTATTCAAAATTGTTGTAGTCATTGTACTAAAAGTAGTTCAACACAAGATAACATTGTGTGAAATAGGTATAAGAAGTACAAAAAAATTCAAAAAAATCTCTAGCTAGTACTCCATTTCTACTTTTTTGTAGACTAAGTACAACAGATACATTAGAATTTCAAATATAAAAACGCAATGTACTAAATAGTCCCTATTCAAAGACCCAAAATACAGGAATAAAACATGAAGTATTCCCAGTGTACTAATACACTCCCTATTCATATACCAAGAAAGTACAACTTGCACACAAAGTCCCAACAATGTACTAACACAATTTCTATTCGAAGACCGTGAAAATACAACGCAGGCACAAGTGTACAAAAACGTACTAACAGTCCTTGTTTACAGACCCTAAAAAATCTAAAAACATTGAAAGTGTACGGAATGATTACACATTGAATCTTCATGTACATTATGAAGAAAAAAGAGCATTTAACAAAATTTTAACTATGTACATTAGAAACGTTACTCCCCCTAATGAGTATCAAGCCAGAACTAATTAAGGGAATGTATAGTATTTAAAATACACAACTCTTGCACCCAGTGATACCACTTCGTACATTGATACTTTTTGTAGCCCAAATAGAACATGAGAATTCCCACATGTATTCAAATGAAATACAACATTCTCTATGTATATTTAATGACATGAATGAGGTTGTTTTCTACAATTGGTCGGAATGGCATACATGAAGGAGAAAAAAGTACAAAAAACACGGCTACAAAGACAGATCTTACTTGTGTTTCGCAGAGGTAGTGTGTAGGATGAGGTTCCGCCCATAGATTCCGTCCTACATTGCGTGTGACTACGTCTTTTTTGTTTGGCGAAACCTTGGTCTGATCAGTCCACCAATCTTCAATTTGTTGTTTCACGTAATTAGACAATCCTTCTCTCTTTTGACGATGGAGGCGAAGGCGAGGCACACTCTTGTTGGGATTCAATGCATACACTCTTTTATTCAAGGCTATGTTGATGTTGTCTATAGAAGTATCCAGTACACGAGCCAAGCTGGAGACCCCATCGACTCCCAAACTCACTGCAGCATCTAACAGTGCACTTTTTCTTGCTAAGAAGTCATTTGAATTTGCCCTCTTCACCAGCTGCAATTTGTTTTTGAAGTTCTTCATGAAAGGATGAATGACTTTGGCTTCTTGAGGCCTAGGATAATACTCAGGTAAGAGAGGCCAAAACGTATTATGCCTCATGACCCTCTCAACAACATCCTTTCTACTGCAAGGTCCTGGACAACTCTTTAATTCCTCAACAATATACTGAGCTATCCTCAACGAGATCCGATTCAAATCCTTCACTGGCAAGTGGTCATTTATGTTACTGTCTACAGGTTGTGTAGCAAGATCACGATACTCTTTTTCTCTCTCTCTCAAATGTGCTCTTTGTTCAGCCTTACGTACTCTTTCTACATTTTTAATAGCGATTCTCTCCTCTTCTTCTAATATTGCTGTAGTAGCCCTTTCTGGCTTCTGCAGGACCAGGCCGCAGGATTCCATGTCGCATTCGTTGCCTCTTTCCGGCATTCCCCATAAATGACACCCTACAAGACCTGCACATAATTTGGAATCCCCAAGTGCTAACATTTGTTACATGAGAATGCAGAAGATAAGAGCATGTAGAAGGTGGATTTCAAACCGCAATGAAAACGAAACATTTCAAAAAAGTGTACACAAATTCCCAAGTACTCACCAAATTGTAATCACTGGTCACCTCCTACTTGCAACGGACTCACTGCTACCAGTGGGTGAACCAATGCAAAAGTTTACATCTGATAGAGAAGGCAGGTAATCATAGCTACTAAACGAATCGAGAGAAATTGCGGTTTCAAATAGAGCACGCCGTGGAGAGTCTTCAGATATGGTGTTGCACTTGCCTAGGTAATAGTCAGGATCTCCTCGTTTAGACACGGGGGTTTCAGAGACATAATAGAACTCACTAGTCTTGCTATCGCTTGTGTGCAGGAGGGAGTCTAATTCGGTAGTAAGGGAAAGTAGTCCAGGCTGCATGCTTCTCCGAGGGAAATACGATGTAATCAATTTTTGTACGAGAAGGGAACGTTGTTTGGACTCAGACATTGCTAAGTTGAAGATGAAGAGATTGCATTTCTAGAAATAAAAGGGTTCACACGCATGTACAAACTACAAAAGACTTGACCTTCGCATGCAAAGACGCTCTGGTTGCATCAGAAAACAAGTTCGAGAAGAAGGGAGAGGGAGACGGCGCGTACGTGGAGAGACGAGGAACTCTGGTGGCGGCGGCATCTTGGGCTTGGCGCCCCTAAAAAATAGGATCTGGTTTAGAGAACAAGGGATCTTCTTGCATTGCAAGAATGTACTTGTTGTACGTGTATTTAATTTACAAACTGAACGCATGTACTCACTTTGTCCACTCAGTTGCCTTAGACATTTAGAATTGGTCTCAACAATGACGCCGGTAAGTTTCTTGCTTGACAGGTATAGGTGTTGTAGTGGAATGTCATGAAAGGGAGGAGCTTCTCTCACAAGTGCCAATGTTGATCTTGCAGCTTGAAATGATCGGTTTTGTTTTCACCTTGGTGATACTTCAACGTTTGTTGAATCCGTGCATTGATACGTTGCTGTCAAGCTTTCGTGAAGTTTGGCGTCGAGATCTTGAAGTTGAGATTCAACCACCAGTGATGATGGCAGTGAATCGATCAAATAATCGCACTTCAATTTCAACTGTTGGAAGGAGCAAATTTTATGCAGTACGTCAAGGTTCAAGACCTGGAATCTATTCTCGGGGAGGACACTCCCTATGTTTTAGCAACCTACGTGCGGCGGAAAAAGTAAAACAAGTAATACACCTTAAAATTTAATTTCTTTTTCAAAAAAAAAATTATGGATAGATTTTACTACTTTAGAAGTTTATGTTTTGAATTATTGGTATTTTTTTGTGCTAATAGTAATTAGTTATAAATTTTTGAAGAAAAAAGATACACTATAAAGCTGAAAATAACTTTCACACCTCTATATTATATAAGAAAAAAAATTTGAAAAATGAAAAAAAAATTATATAGAATAGCTTTCTATTGAAAGTTTATTTTGGTTGAATATTGATGCAATAGTCATCTTCATGTGAGCTCTATAAATATTTTAGTTGGAGAACATGCCATTTTAGTTCATTTTTCAACCCTTTCTAGACAATATATCTTATGTTATTTGGAATTGAATTTTTTGTCAATAGAAACCTTTAGTCATTGTTAAACAAAGCTCAAAATTTTAGAATGAAATTATAGTTTATTCAAGGTGAATTACATGTATTACTTTTTCCACCGCCGCACGTGGGTACCCCAAATGTAGTGAGAGTGTCCTCCCCTAGAATCTATTCAACTTGGGCAGAATGCGAAAAAGAAGTTAAGGGTTATCATAACTCATAGTTCAAGAGTTTTCGGACCTTAGATGAAGCTTAGCGCTACCTAGACGAGGTTTAGTTTTCTTCTGAGCAATTGAGGCTAGTATCTCTTCACTACTAGAATAACTGTGACCACATCAACAAAAAATGAACAAAAAATTGCACTACTTGATAACCCACGGTTGTTGATTTGGTCGAGTTGACGTGGTCAATACTCAACAAAAAAATGCTCTGTGTTTGCTGATGTGAATAGTAGTCAACAAAAAAATGTTACTTCATTTTTTGGTCATTTGGTCACTTCATGAAGGTAGTCTGTGGTGTAATATGTGGTTCTCTGGTTTGCTACTGTTCCATACTTCAATGCCAATGTAGTTTTCAAAGCACATGCAAAAAATGAGCATCAATAACAGAACTGCACACACCAATGCACAACTTCTATGCCTGTAAGGAAATCACAATGGAAAATAGTTTGTCCATGGGAATCTGCTTCATGCCCCTCAATTTATTTTTAATTACATACACCGATAATTGCATATACAAATGGAAGTAACACATAGGAAAATGAATACAATGCCAGCATGTACATTGTAACTCTATTTATTCTTGCTTTGAACATTATGAAGGCATTGACCTTCCTCAGAAATTCCTAAGCAATGTATAGCTGCCCACTTCACAATCAATTGGCCTACGTACGCTTTCATTCTATCATTAAGCGTAAAACGCCCCTTTCACTTCTTGAAGACCTATAACAGTCAACAAAAACATCATGTACTGCGAGCACCAAAATTTTCCATTTCTGTGTAATTTCAACAACATTCCTAAGTACAAATTCAAATCCACGTTATACAATGTACACTTCTCTTGTAATAGACTTATACAAATAGACGTATACTACATGTAATGCATACTTGCTCTAGCTTCTGTCCTCTTCCTTCATGACTATACACTTCCTTTTCATTTGTAAAAGGTAAAGAGTGTCCACTGAAATTCAAAAAAAGGGAAAATTTGGGTTTGTGCCAACTACACATTAAAAAAAAATATGAAAGCAATGTTCAAAGCTCCTGCCCTGTTGTACGGCCTTGCATACAATAAAAATTTGAAAGCGTTGCAAAAATGATGAAGGCGTACCATTAGCTTCGCATTCCTTCCAACAAGGTCACAGCCATAGCATCTCCATTATGCCATTCGTTATTGTCATCTGATCTACAAGATGAAGCATTGAATGCACTGTCAATATACAACAAAAGCCCAACACTAATTCAGATAAATTTCACTTGCCAGCAAAATCAACTACTTCATAAATCCCTAAATGCTTACAACACATGCATTAGGTCCATGGCACAACTGCCTTGTGAAGCATCCAATATCTATCTACCTTTCTAACTTTTACAACAGAATATACATTACAACTCTGTAGACAAACATACAAAACCTACATAATTCTCTAAAAGCAGTGGTTACTACGTACAAAATGTAAATGAAATGTTCCCAGAATAAAACAAAAAATCATTCATTTCCTTATCAAATGAATGTGATCACTAGCATTGCTGCAATGCCTTTTCAGTTTAGTTCCTTTTTTTCCAATTATATCCAACACGCCAACACTCAATTACAATAATGTGACACTGTCCAACAAGTTCCATGAGCATTAGACAAATGGTAACTTCCATGAATTAACTTACAATCATAGACAATTTAAACCTTACTTCAAAGGAAGAAGTTCATTACAATTCTTTGTTAGAACTACTTCATAATACTTTGTCATTGCTTGTGGTCACTCTGAAAGCAAAAAAAACAATAACAGAATTTCATTATTCCTTGCCAACCTCTAAAACCAATAACAACATTTCAAACAACAACATGATGGCAAATTCAGCATGAACTTCTTCTATGACTGCATGATCATTCCAACAAGACCTACAACACTACAAGCAAGTTAAAAAACAAAGTCCCTCATGCACGTGATTTTGTCACATGGTCCAGAAACAGTCACATCACCTTCAATATCAATAACACAATTTAAGCAACTCTGACTTCCACATGGACTAGACAAACACAATATGCTTTCATCTACACACATGGAACATTGAAATGACAGTAGGTTCAAGAATCACTACCTTCTTTGTACACATACACAACATAACCATACCCCCTAAAGGAATAAATTCCATAACAACTCAAAACTCAATGTAAATTCTGAAAATTCAAAGACTACTGCAATCACTAAATTGCTTCCCATTATTGGATTCACCTGTAACAAGGTCTGAATAAGAACTAAACAATTAAGCTAACCCCTCAAAGTCAAAGACTGATTCAATAACTTGTACTAAGTACGTATCGAGAAACGATAAAAATTATTTATGCAAATATATAATTCAACCTCACACTTCATTTTCTATTCTTGATGGGGCTACTGCATTAAAACACTTCATACTAATCTTCTAGTTCATTACAACACAACACTTGCGGCATGAAGCTGTACTGATGCTGGACTATAAGATTAACACACCTTCAATACCTTCTTAAATAGTATTCCGAATGTAAACATATATTGGCAATTTTGCACACTTCTAAATAGTTAGGGTCCAACCGGGAAAAAAAAGGTTTCTAATAAAAAATGGAGAATCCCTGTTAATAATGCAATCAAAGCAACCTTTGGTTTTAGATTTCACTAACAAACACCCTGAAAATAAAAATAATCAATGCACATGATTTAACGGAAAGTAGGAGAAGATATGGAAACGAACATAAGAATCATTGGGTAAGCTTCATTCACATATAAAAAAATACATCAACCTATATTTCACTACAAAAATAAGTTCATATGCTATCCATACTCTAGTAGCCCCAAACCGAAGAAAATAAACTCCAAAATATTTACTGCTATCCAAAAATTTCAATAAAATCTAAGTAAACTCTGGACTCAACTAAACATATTTCCATTTTAATACTGTTTTCTTCCTAAAATCTTCCTACTATCTTGTATACTAGGAGGCAAACACGACAACCACAGTGACACTACTAAATTCAAAAACATTAAAACTTCTCAAACTTCTCAATTTCATGAAGTACCAACTCTTTCAATTTACTTCATTAAACCACTTGAAAATAAATTATGCGATTCAATTGAAGGATACAGAATTGTTCTCTCCATACTAAATTCAATACACTGAATCTTAAAGAGACTCATAGTTTCAGTAACTCTGGTTCAGACAAATAACTACATTACCTCCTCTTTCGCCTTATTCTTAATTCGATCCATCATTACATGTATATATGAACTTTGGTCAAAACATCAACGTTATATGATGATGGAATTTCATGAATAATATAGTTGTGCTATACATTTGTGACCTTCTCTGTCTCCAAATATATTATATAAATATATAATTATATTTCACATTACTAAACTGAACTTACTAAATTCAAGCAATCTCATGTCCTAACTCAATTCAAATCCGTACCTGAACAATAGTTACAAGTACTGCTTCAACATGATGATACTGCTTGCCTTACACTTGGGTCTTCCTGGTCCTGTACAACCAGTTCTCTGTCAATGCACACGGTGCTACACACTCTTTTTTCTTCCTTGGGTTTTAAGCGCAGACATTATCGTACTGACCTATGTTTACGATTTCTGTTCCTAGACAAAATTTGGGATTAAAAATAATAAATGCTACAAATGAATCTCCACATAAACACTTCCCAGTAAACGTCTTCCATGCTAACTCCATGAATTGATGGTGCGGTATCACATTTGTTGTTGGAGGAGGGGTGAATAGAGATAAAAAACTGCATCAGGTATGCCATGCAACACGCTCAACATTTGCACGCTCCCTTGTTGTCTTGGAGATCTGCATTATGAATATGTAGTTGTGGACTCCAGTGTCATTCCAAAAAAAGATAGTCCTAGGAAGCAATACTACAACTGTCAACCACATGAAACACAGAAAACTATGTTAAAAAAAATTTAACATAGGGAAACTGAGCACATGTTACCTTGTCTGTCGCTAAGCAATTTGAAATGCACAAGCATGTTTTCCACTAGCATTACAAACTCTGTGAAATACATTGTCCCTTCAAATATAGTGTTCTCAAATACAATACCTAAACCAATTTTCAATTATTCTGACTTCCACTATTTATTAACAACTTTGTTGTAATAAAATACATTTTCAATACATATGTAACTTCTTCCATTCAGTTTCTCTAGGTGTCTCATGTTCTCAAGTGTTATTGTGAACATATAATTCTCAATCTAATAATTTCTTTCACGCTCAACTAACTTATTTATAAATTGTAACAATTGTTTCTTGAAGACATAAAGATGCATATTAATGCCCAATTTATAAATATCATAAATACATCATCTATGAATTATGTTTAAATTTTTTATTTATTAAAGTATACAGTAAATTACTTCTTCCTGAGGTAAAAGCTTTAAGGTAGTCATTTTACTGAATTTACCACTAAGCAGTTCAACTTATACTAGAGAAGACATGTCTTTTTTTAATTTTTAAATAGGGACTTTGAGGCTTTTGGAAAAATGTGTCACAACTGTACTTTGTTATCCATCTTCTAAAGCTTCAAAATGACCTGCACACCATTGGAAACTCCTTAAATAAAGCTATCGATTCACAGCCTTAATGCTCTTGTATTGAAATATGTCTTTGTGTCCTTTCAAACTTTGAAAAACACTAGGATCCTTGTCACCTGAAGCCCATGAAGATGTTACAAGAGGCACATCCGTCCAAAAAACTTTGCACATCTCACTTTCTAAACATCCCTCAATAACAGTCAAAAAATGTTTTCCATTCGTACGAAGCTCACCTCAAAATAGGAAACCTAACTTTCTTTTGTAAAAACTTCATTTTCTTTTTCTGCTTCCATTAATATTTGTAACAATGGCTTACTACAATGCAAGCAAACAAAGCTATCACATGCATTGGTATACACACAATTTAAAAAAAATGTTTTGACAGTATACTACTTGGAATTTGAATCTCCACGAAACTAAAAGTCTTGGGACATGATCTACATCTAGTTAATAAGACTGCTCCATCAACCTATTTACATAAACAATATTCATAGTCCACACTTGCACGCCAATTAACATACCTCATTTCCAGTATCAAGTTTCCAATGACTCTTCCTCCTTCGGCACCTATGCTCCACTATCATTTTCTGTAAATTTCTTTGCATTTGTCCTTTCTTGTGGCTGTTTATCAATAGAATTAATTAGTTCAACCAAAAAGAAACAGATGTGATGCCCTTCATTACTAATTCCATATCCACTTCCAAAAAGACTTCACTCCCTCTTCTTCAAGGGACAATAACAAAGTTCTCATACATAGCAGTACTCCCAAGATGCTAATTCCAGAATGAGGGAGTTGCAACTTATGGCCCACTAACCATCTAGAATTCTCCTCACCTAATACTAGGAGATGAATTCTTAAAACAACGGTTTCCATACTAAGCTTCAGTTGCATGTTCTGATGTATAAGATGGACATTAATTACAAATGCTAGAAACAACTACCATCATTGTTAGGAAATCAAATATGATTGAGTTGTTTTGATAAAACAAAACTTCCTACAATACAAAGACTGACATTAATAACATTAGAATGTGTCAAAACATACCACATTAAACGACAACAATAGTCCGGTATGATACATATCAATATCAGAAAGTAACCTTCACAGCCAATGTGCAGAAGCTTGACTTCCGTATGCAAGAGCAATATGCAATTGCTGAATTCCTTTGAAGAATATATATTTCAAAGACAAATTGCCACCACAGATGAGGTCAAAAAGGATTTTCATACAATTCTCATAGAGTCTAGACTCTTTGTACCTAGTGATTTCCTAGTTGAGCCACCATGAAGCTTCGTGACACCGTGTTATGAAGCCTTTCATTTTTTTTAGGAACTCTGCCAATACGCACAACAATTTTTTGATAAGGAAATCAAGAGTTCTACGAAAATAAGACATACAAATCACAAATTGTAAATGAAAACATAATTTCATTGAGAAGCTTCATTTGCTTGCAAATATTAGAAATGAAGATAACATTCATATCATAATACACTTTTAAAAAACAAACATGTAACGTACTAGTTGCTACAGAGCAATTTGGTAACGCCAGGAAATCTTACTTGAATGCCGTTCTGTTCGTGCACAAGAACAAGTGAGTTGAAAACAACAATGTTAACACAAAAAAAACCCCAATTATACACAAACTATTAGACCAATTATAACAATTGAATGTCACAAAATATTAAAAAAAAAACATAATTCCTAAATCTTAGTAATTGAAAGTGGACTTCTTTTCTAGAGAACAATATTTCCATAATATTAGTGGTACGGTATACTGGTTCAATCATTATATAAAATAATTGAACAACAAACAACAAACTCAATTACTTCTCTATGAAAACAAAACTATAAATTCATACTTTCCACAAGAACAACAGTGCATATAATAAATCTTCAATACCACTTATTCAAGAATACATTCCGCTTCACTGTTTAGGCTGGTCCTTCCCAATTCATGGAGTAATGGAAGTCTTTTCGTATGCTCGAAAAAAATGTTCATATTCTCATATCTTCATGTTCACTACGAATGAAATGAGAAAACCGAACTCCTCAACTCAACTAAAAATTCAAAAGGGCAACCAACAAAATAGGTAATACATCTTCAAATACATAAATTTGAAGATGCCCAATGCATATGTTAAAACAAAACTCTACATATTCTTGACGGTTCACATTCTAGTCATTGTCAAACGAAAAGGACCTCAAACACGCTTACAACAGCCATCCAATGAGTAGCCATGAAGCACAGTTCAACGCCTCAAGTTATTTCTATGACAAACTACACTACAAAGACACTTAGAACAGAAACAACTATGTCTGCTGTGAATGCTACCTTATTTTATCAAACAACTTTTGGCAATCACTATTTCATATATCATTGTATACTATCTTGGAGCATATCAAATGAAACCGTTCTACTGAAGAGATACAGACCTTCATAATTGAACTTCTATTCTCCGTGAAAGCACTGACTTCCTAGTAATTTCATTTGTACAGTTCCTCTCCAAAACGGCCTTACTTGTAGATCTTGGAGTTTATATTCCTCTTCCTCTACCCTTCAGCATATTTAGGTACCATTTGCATGTCCGCAACTCTTCTCTGCACTGTTGCATGCCCGGACCTTATTGGTGTTGATGTCTCTGCCACATATCCACTCTGCAAGAATAGAATTCACCTTATCCTTAGCATAACAATTTCACCTTACTATGAATACAAAAATATGCCAATACAAAGTTCATTTACGGCTCCATGTTCGAGCTCCTCCAAGATTTACAGAACTTCAGTGCTCCACATTCTTACTTGAAATTCACCATGGCTGCCACGAGTCAGTACAGATGGCTCAGATCGAATTTCGTTCCGAGAAGAAGACCCCTTAAATACAATACCACCTCCTAGGCTGGCTAGCTGAGCTTCAAGTGCTGCAATGTAATCATCTTTGGACATCTTCCTTGATACAACGAGGCCTTCATTTACTGTGTCTTTTCCTTTTGCTTCGAAAACCGTGTCTGAGTTGCCATGCAGCCGAACAATTGCCTCATTCCTGTTTGAAGTCTATATAAATTCCAATACATGCATGTCTGTTAGATTTCAAGTTGGGAACATTGACACATCATATTCATATTAGTTTCATTTAGGCTAATTCATTCATAAAATAAGAAATCTACAAGTCTTCAAGAACATTCATAATTCAATTGGAAATAACATAGTATCGACTAATTTCAGTTCTTTCATGCACTTATTCATTACACTCTAATGACCTGTCGACAAATGCATTCATAAGAAAATTGTTTGCTTTACCAAATCTACAATATAACATTCTCTGAAACTAAAAGGTAAACAACACTCAATGCCACAAGAATGCCACAAAAGAATATAAAATAAATATTCTGAGAGTCATTCAAGACAAATAGTAGTCGAATTTTGCTTCTGTGCAAGCTTCTGCACTTGGACATATCAGGAAATAACAGTTGAATTAGACTTTGTGTAAAAAGTTGTACTTAACTCCATAAACATAAAAACCAACAAACATATGTCAAGTTCTTTTGAAATTACGAATTTATATGAAATTCTACCCAATTTTCTCGTCACTCTAAAAAATTACAAGGTGACTGCGCTCAGCTAAGTGGTTGCAGAAAACAATTGCAAATATGATTATAAAAAAATTACACGTACTGTATTTCTTGAAAACAGAAACATAACAAATAGACTAATTCCAAATGACTTAAATTAACAACTTCGCAGTGACTATCTCAGATTCGAGCAAGGACTTCAGTAAATGAGACTTTTTTTACGTACCTGTAGTGAACTGCGATGAAGTAACTGACTTCTGGCGTAATGCCGTTCATCACTGCTGTACTCCTCCAATCGATTACGGAGTGGTTGTTCTTCCACTGACTCCTCCGATAAGTCAACAACACGCTCTTTTCCTTGTCTCTTTGGATGTGAAACCATTTTTTCCGCTTCTCTTTGGAAACGTTTTGGTCGTTTCATTTCCGTGTCCACTTCGTCAGGATCAGGTGAGCGTCCGTATTGTTCTTGAAGTCTAAGACGTATTCCTTCCACACCAAGTGAACCTGTTCTTCCAAGAGTCTTCCGACATGCATTTGCGTAACGCGCATGTTCTGTTCTTTCCTCCCTTTGCCTACTATTGGCGATTTTCTGTAGTCGCTTCCAAACCTCTCCGGATATGGTTGACGGGGGACTTTCGTTTCTATGGATCATTGAAATCAGTTCTGTTCTATTCCTTGTGACTGCCTTACCCACCAAGGCTCTTAAATAGTCTTCATTCAAATCCCCAGAATACTCGAAATTGTCATTTAGGCGGTCCCTAAATATGCACATGTCTTCATAACTTTGCTTTCTAATGTGTGTGCATGATGGATCTAGCCCTTTTGCTAACTTGTTTATTTCAGAAATCCAAGCTGTTCTACCTGGGCCGAATGGTTTCCCTTGTTCATCCAATGTCAGGTAAAACGCTTTCTTTCCTTCTTTCTTTCTTCTTGATTTTTCAGCGTCACGTACTGACTGCTTGTAGCGTCTTGTTCTTCTATCCAGTGCTGGAGATGGTGATACAAACTGCTCTGTCTTCACAATCTGTAGTGCCCTTTCATTCGGTAAATCTCCATCATGTGCCTGTTGTCGTAAAATAGCATTGGGTGATCTAGATTTCGATGAACTGGAACTTTTCCTACGGTCTTTGCGAATCCGACTTGGCGAAAGTGACCTCCCATTCCTGCGCTCTTGTCGATTCCGATCCGGTGATAGTGACCTCCCATTCCAGCGCTCTTGTCGATTCCGATCCAGTAATAGTGACCTCCTGTTCCAGCGCTCCTTACCACTTCCATCTGCTGACATTGACCTGCCAGTCATGCACTTTCTTCTAGTCTGGTAAGGTGACACTGACCTACCATTCCTACGCTCTCTACGAATAACATCTGGTGACATAGACATTTGTTTCCTTCGCTCTCTGCGATTGCGATGTGGTGACAACGACCTTCCACTCTTATAGCTGCTGTCATTGGACGACGATACACGCCTGCGCAATTGTAATTCTGCGATAGCATTCTGTGGCCTTTTCTTTCGAACACCTGTCTACCAAATAACATGAGAATCACCGATATGACATAGCCTTCTTCTGGATGTAAAAATACTTAACATTGAACAATGCAACAATCTGAAGCTTTGGACTAATTTTAAAAAATAAATCAGATATGTGTTTCTCTTTTCCTCAATTCATCTCCTTTCTTCGTTTTTTTTATTAATTAATTAATTTAATGTGATATACTTCTATAATATCTGAAGATAAGTTACACAGTATTATCAATCCTATAAAGTATTTTATGTTTTAGATTGTTTCTTCAAAGCGTGTACCTTCTTTGATCTATCAACATAAAACTGCTCTGAGGCATTAGAATTCATGGGGTCTTACTATCTCAAACAAATCATTAGAATATAAATACATAAATAGAAACGATGATAATAGTGTCGAAATTCAGAAATTTATATAAATGAATCTTCAAATTGAACTTGCCTTCTTGTTCGCTCCTGCCATAATCTTTGGCATTCTCCTGGGGCACTCTGCGCTCACTCAGTTCTCTGTAATGTAGCGAAGGACTTGTAGACGGACCTGGTCTTTGACTACTGTGCACCATTTTCCCATTGGTCCTGGATGGATGATTGCGAGGGCTGATAGACCTGCAGTCTACTGACCGCTTTCGCTTTGATCTTTGTCTATGTCTAGGAGATAGACTTCTTCTTGACTCTCTCCTCCGATAATCCTATATGACAACATCATTAGTGAGTTCAGTGTCTCATGCATAAATAATTTATACACAATCTTAATAGTACTCTCGAGATTTCTCTCTCAATTGGTGCAAACATGAACACCAAACTCTTAGACAAGTGCGAATTCAGTAAGCAAATGAAGAGTGCAAAATGCCACAGGTGTAAACATATGTGAAACAATTTTTCGTACGTGTTACCCCAATAAGATCCTAATTAACCACTCCTTCTCAATTCCATGACGACTTGGCATGTTCACAACTGACGGGGAATTTTTCATGAAGGATTACTATCTACACAATGTCTTGAAATTGACTTTTGTATTTAGACACATACAAAGAACTTAACTTGATTTATGTTCGTTGAGCTAAGAGGACTGCTAGAATTTGCATTAATACATGCTCTTTGAAAAATATGGTACTTGGAAAGACAACGAATTACTCCCTGCCTTCCTGGGTCATTGTATTGCTGAATGGCTTGCTGCACTTGTGAAAATTAATAATTCTGTTAGTACGCTCTCCAATAATAATGATGAGTAAAAAAAAAATAGTTTCGAAAATTTGCTTACATTGTCACGGTAGTATGTGATTGGAGATGGACTACGCGGTGAACTTTCTAATTCTTGATACGCCTGCATTAACGGAGTACATTCTTCTTGCACATTTTCTGTAATGACTTGTTTCCCGGATGCATGAACAGTTACATGTTCCTGTAAGTCAGAGCCTTCTTCATGGCTTGCTACATGAACCTTCATTACCTCTTCAGCAACCTCTGCAACAAATCACAAAAGTTTTACCAACACTCCACTATTTTTTTAAATATCACATCACTTACATTGCAAAATCACAATACAAGAATGAAATATCCTACATATTAAGGCAATGACACTACACACTGCACGATTATGTACCTCTGTTGAATACTAGAAATTTTTTTGAGGATTGACATATTCAACTCAAAACATTAATTGAGATTTAACTATGTACTACCGCAACGGGGTAACAATTCTCCCATGTTCATTGACAATCAAATATTATTACTACTTTTTTTAAATACATATGTACACTGTTCTTTCCACCAAAAAAACCATACAACAACAACTTTTGTTCTCATTATTTTTGGAGTGTCCCAAAAAAATAATAATTCACATAATGCATGTTAAGTGTCGACAATTCAGTCATGTACATCCACAACATTGTATGTACTTCTTCAAGCTGCACCTTATATAAAAATTTCTCGGTGAACAACATCAAGTTCAAAAATACATGTTGAAATTTACACACCTTCACCTATCAGCAATGGAATTGCTGAGCTTTTCTCATAGCCTTTTGAAGACTGAGATTGAAGAGCTTTCGTTTTGTCAGTTCTCAAGGAATTCTCCTTTGCAGCAATTGGTTTTGTATTCTTGGTAGCGTTTTCGAAGGATGCCTTCCCTATAGTTCTCGTGATGCGCCCACATCTCAGTGCATCTTCTTCCCTTTTGCGCCGAAGTTCCTCCACGTCAGGCACTGCATTCGTTTTTTGGCCAAACACTACATCGACGACTGCCGGAGCTATAATTGTTCCTTTTTTCACCTTTGAAGATCCAGCTTTCTTAGTTTCCAACTTCCTCCATCCAGAAGTCGGAGGGGGCATGTCGTCACGTCTACTGTCTTGACTTTTTTTATTGGCAGCAGTTAGTTTAGTACTCAATCTCGTTTTCCTCGTGGTTTCATCAGGTGATTTTTGCCTATCGCACCCCGGTTGTGGAAGGTCTTCTTCATTGTTAGAGTTCAGCATCTCCACGTTCCCAGACTGGCACATGACATCATTAAAATTTAACTACAGAAAAAACGAAAAACATTCTAATTGTCCGATTAAAAATTAGTCTAACAAAGTGGACAAACCTGTAATGATTTCTAAAGAATTATACAAGCACTCCGCTGGAACCAAAGAAAAAGACGGTCTGTTTGAAAAAAAGTCTTCATAGAAAAAAAATACAGAGTAGACTGTTAGGAAATGAAACCCTACAGTTAGTGTGAGTATAAGAAATGAAAGACCAGTGCTTAGAAGTTCACATGATTTTTTTCTCTGTTGCTTCAGAAATCATTTGCAAACAATTTGTAAAGGTAGCAGAGAAGATTCTACGCATGGCTAACATGTTTTACCGTTTACCTTGAATAAGAGCAGTTTCAGGACATGTACTGGTTACGCAAAAAAATTAGAAGTTTAGGTGCAGCTTCTCTAAATACACATTTCAATTCAAGTGCTTCAACGACGTTTTATAAGAACTTGGACAATATTTTTTATTAACAAAATAGAACATTGTTGTAATGCAAAGTATTGTGGCTAACAATTATCTTACTTGTTGTCGTTCCTGCCGTGTGGACTGAACTGATCTTGTCCTCATCTTCCTTGCCGCGGAGGTTGTTGGGAGGTTCTGAACGCTAAGAGAAGTCTGGTCATCTAATGCCATCTTCGTTATCTCCTCCTCTGTCTCTGTTGCCTGTAGTGAAGTAGCACCACTGCTACTATGTAAGTCGCTTTCTTCGTCACTAGCATGAAAATCAGAGTCAGAGTTCTGGACAGAATTCTCAGTAGACGTCATTGACATAGGAGCCTCCTCACTGTGCTCCGGAATTTTCTCGCATTGGCAGTAATCGTTCTCTGATTCGTCCAAAATTATTATGGGTGCTTCTAAAGATGAAAAGTTTAACTCCTTTTGTTGAATGGCAGTAGGAACACGTTCTGAGCGATTCACGATTTTCCTTGTTTCTCCAAATTCTCCACTTGATTGTTGTTTAACATCTCCATCAAAGTCACTGACAGGTGTTGGTGAAGGTGTCCTCACCCGACCCGTTCTAGAAAACAACTCTGCGTCTTCCAATGCAGCTCTGTTGATTTGATCATACCTGTGTTGCAATACAGCGGTGAAGGATTAGTTTAAAAAAGAAACGGCAGTATCAAAGAAAGTTGTTACCTAATTTAACTTAGTTGTCTATTATTTTGTAAGATCCAGCAGTTGCGGACTTGTGGTTCTTAAAAAAATATAACAACACCTAAAATAAGATAGTCAGGAAGTGGAAATAACGTAGTGACTTACTTAAAAGCACGGCAGTCAATGCAACCTCACAATGAAGCTTTGAAAACGAAACAACATCTGCAAAAGAGAGTTTGTGTCCCGACTGCACCCTAATTTCTGAACTAACGAATGTCATCCATAGGTAATTAGGTTTTTTACTATTAAGGCACAGATCACGAGAAGAGCAGCCGACTACATGCCTCTGTGCTCAAATCGCATTGCTGTAAACATGCTAGAGGCGGCGAAAAGCGGTTCTCCACCAACGTGTAATTCTGCATATCTGGTTTGTCTCCTAACTGAAAATCTCTCAACGCAGTACTTACTTGCTTTTTGGTTTCCAAAAACAGTAACTTCTAATTTGCAAACAGTTGGCGACGTGCTCTCTCTAATTTCAGTAGAATGGATTTAAGGCGAAGAAAAGAACCATACCTATGACGTGCGCGCGTTCTGAAATTAGTAAAGTAGAGTACAATTCAAATACTAATTATACAAGTGCCTATTGTAGGAGCGCTCCATGGCGGCCATAAAAGACACGGCAAGGTTGCAGAGTATCTCGGCAGCAGAGGTAGAGACGATAATAAGGTACTATCTTGCTCTGGCTACAAATAGTATCACATTTTCTAAATACTTAAAAAAGTCGTGGACATGCTACTCTATACTGTTTCGGTTTGAAGAATTTACACAGAGTTTTTGTGGTTCAGGGCTTCCTGTAGTCGGCGCTTGTTGTCGACGATCACTTGCAAGCGAAACACTTCGTATTGTGTAGGAATAGGCATTTGTACCGGTCAAGTAGTAGTCCAGTGTTTTCCAATCAAAGAAACGGACACTTTGGCGGAGTAGCAGGATAGAAGCAGCTGCTTAACTCGAAGAAAACTAGCACGCATTGTCAAACTACACAACCTTCATCGGAGTGCGCTTCGAAAACATAAACGACGGACTGTAATGCACAAGTAAGTGGAGTGCAGGGAACTTTCAATTGAAATATTTCAGCTTCAATGTCACATTACGTATATTTTTAGTTAGCTGTTGGAATCCAAAAACTTATTGTATTCGAAAACTAATGAATTGCCGAAGATTGCTTTCATGATTTGAATTTTAGTGGAGGGTGACAGGCAGAACACCAAACACCCTTAAAATAGCAACACATCAGAGTCAATATAAATGTTATTTATTCGGCACAATGATTTTGTAATAATGTGGAAGTGCAAAAATCAAATCAAAACGGGAATTGGAACATAAGATAAACATTGATACTTGTTTTGCATTTCTGGACGTTGGTTTAATTCATAAATGAAAAACTGCCGTCTCTACCAATGTATTTCATGACCTTTGTTGATGACAATACAGATATCCTGTATTACTGTACATTATCTTGAACCTTGAAGCCTTCGTAAACTAGTTTAAATCATGTTGACAAGGATCCATTTGTTCAAAATTAAATTAAATTTCATTGGAAATTTGAGAAATTGAAAATTCTTTGGGTAGGAAGCTTATCAAAACTAATATTCAATGGATTAATTTTTCTTGGGGGCGAGAAGCAGTATTAGATAATTACTGTTGAATGCATTGAATTGGTTGTTTTCAAATTTTATTTAATTTTATATTCAGAGAGTAAGCTTCATTTTCAGCATATAAGAATAGAAACAGTGGTTGTTTTTGGCTTTCTACCCTCCAAATGCGCCAGCAATAGGATTGCCTTGTTATGGCTTATAAGTGTACATTCTCATATGGACTTGAAGGGCATTGTCTTCAGTGTTCTATGTTGTTAACATGTTTTCGTTTTAACATGTTGTGTACTTTGGTTGCTTTTGTCTCATCTTTGTGTTCACAATTGAAATTGAATAGAACATGCACCATTTCCTTTGGTGGCTTGGAAAGCTACCACTGTGTTTAGTACTCTAGTAACGTACAGTAGTGTAATCCGCAACTTCAAACACATGTCTCTTCATTGTATGTACAATTGCACATGAGAATGTGGGGCTCCAGGAAATATGAGAAAATTTAGTTTGCTTAAACTTGTTATTTCAACAATTAATTTCCTTAAAATTTTCCTTGGAAAAATACTGAAGTGTGAAATTGGTCCACTTTTATATGACAGAGAAGTGCGTCTTCCTGCTGAAGGTATATGTTCTTTTGCATCTGCAAGTCATTTCCATTACAAGGTATGTAATACAATTCTTATTTTCTGATAACAATTTCTGCATTTGCTCTTTCTAGACTGTTTTTGTGTTTAAATTGTACTCATTCGAAGTTTATTCTTCTCCCAGAATTAAAAACTATTGGTTCTGATTGAATTGATCTTCCACAACTTAATTTGTTGCCTGAATTGAAGCATATCTTGTTCTTGGATGAGTATTCACCGTTATATATCGTCAACAATGTCATTCTTAGCCATAATTAAAAAGAAGCGTTCAATGAGAGTACAAGTATTTTTATAATTTTTTGGTTAAGTTGCTCAGGATAAGTAAAGCTGTGATGCATTGTTGCAATTCATAAGAAATTATGAGTCTAAATTGAAAGGCTTGACTAATAATTGTAACTTCATAGCTCTAGCTTCGGAGTGAAGTCCCTCATGCACCTTGAGTCCAATATGTACAGAAAGTTTTGTATGTACTGAATAGTAATTATTTTATTTTATTTCGTTTGAAACAAAGTGAATGGAAGAAGCTTTCCATAATACTAACAAAAATTACATGTGCTTGAACTTAGGACTAATGACGTTCCAAGAATTCATCTCTTGTGTGCACACAAGTATTCCGAATGAATTGACTTGTACTGAATTTCTTGAAAAAAAGGCAGATGATTTTACATCAAATGAGGAAGGCAAAGGAATTTGCACATGCATTTCACTTTCTCATTGCACGAGTAAGCAATGTATTCCTGCTTTACCATTGAAGGTCATCACAGAAGGCTCCAAGCAGCCTAGTATTAGTGAGAATAGAAAGCTTCGGATGAGGAAACAACTTCGTGACATGCTTGGTAATTCTTGCATTCTCTTAGCGAAGGCTCATGTATTAAAAAAACAATGCCAAATTGTTTTGGAAGACATTTCGTAGGAGACGAAGGTTGGCCCTTTCTGCATTGATGGAAAGGGCAATCTTCAATTGTAACAATGATTTCATTTTCAATATATGAACATATATGAATAATGCTTTAAAGCAGAATTCTATGTGTTAGAATTAGATGGGTACTTTAACATTGATGCAAAATTATGTTTAAGTTGTGAGCTTGTATTGAATGTTTAAATTCATTTTTTGTTTTCAGAGAGGTAGGTTGTACGAGGAAAAAGAGAATTGCAAGTCGGGAACTTTGAATGCGTAGTGTGTTTCCAGCATATGAGGTATGTAATTACATTCCTCGTATTAGGAAATGCTATATTTTTTAGTTTACAATGACTTAATGTGGGATGATTTGTGTTGGCTATAATGCTGCTTCAGGAGTCATATTGTAGGGTACTTATTGGAATGTAGTTTTGGAAGGGTATGATTGATATTGGTGTCCACATGTGCTTGCATTTAAAGAATGTATGAGTTCTGAGGAAATGGATTACGCAACACTACAACAATGAAATACCTTTAGTAGTAATTTTGAAGAAAGGGATATATCAAGGAACATGAAGTCTGTCAAAAAAAAAGTAGCACCTTACTTTGGAAAATTCATGCCACACCGCATGAAAAAAAATTCTAAACCTATTGGAGTTACTGGTTTAATGAAGAGTTGAATGAACAGTGCTAGGTGGTGGGGAATATTGTCAATTTCAAGAAATTTTGAGAACGTACAGTGCTGTGAAAAATGTTATCCTGAAGACAAGTCCTATGTTCTTTAAAGGGAAGAAATTATAAATAATATTCAGATTCATAGACTGCTAGTGTTGTAGTGCCAAAATAAGTTGGTACTAAAAAATTAAATTTTAAGAAAATTGGAGAATTAAACGTCTCCAATCCATGAAATAAGAAATACAAAAATTACTTATGTGAGGCATGTATGTGATCATAAATCATGTACACTGATATCTTCATTTCCTATTGTTTATAGATTCAAGTAACACTTGTGTCTGAAGATTTTCAGAGGTTGTCCGTGCGCATTGTTTCATTGGATTTCCAGGTATGTATTAATAATTCCTTTCTTCTATGTCATACCAAAAAATTGGACATTGCATTAGAGGTTCATAGAAATGTATTTAATTGATATGTGTAATTATGAATTACATTTTATATTGTGAAAGAGGTTAATGAGTGCTGCATATTATCTACATTTGGGAAGAGTGTCTATGTTTTTCATTCAGTCATTGAGGAGATATTGAGAAAATTTTGCTTGAAACTATAAAATGTAGTGGTTTATTACAATGTGAATATAGTTTCTTTAGGAACTGTGCATAATGAAACCAATATTGATAAATAATAGAAACATAATACTTGGCTTGTATTTTGTCACATCAATCATGTGTAATTCAAATGTTGATTAAACTTAAAGGACAATTTTTGTGTAGGATGCGTCGAAGACTATATTCAGCTTACCACATTGAACGCTCAATAGCCAATAGGTTGGGATTGGCCAGATATCCTTGTGCCTGCAATGAATGTAGAGGTGGTCGTGTCAAAAAAATTGAGACAATCGCGAGGCACCATATGCGAAATGGACGAGACCCATACCTCATATATCCAGTTCTGGTGAGTGAAAAAACTACTTCACTTGAGGTGGTTGCTCTGTACATGTGCAAGCATTTGTAAGTAGTTTAAATCATGATACTGTTAATGAATTTATAATACATGTTCTGACATGAAATGAAATTCAAAAATGACTGTAAAGGTGTGTTCGGTTAAAAAGATTACTTCTTTGTAATGAAAGCTATTTGAAGCATTGTATTAAAGGCATGCACTTTAGTCTTGCATTTTCTTTCGTATATGAATGTTTACCATTCTGTAGTTCCCATGCTTATGTACTGTTGGTTGTTCACAGACAGTGGATGGTCAGAATTTGAGGGGGCCAACTCGTCGTCCAGAGAGGACAGAAGAACCATATCGTGAAACAGAAACAGAGGAAGGTGAGGCTCCATTCGCATGGCCAGAGCGAACAACTGTGGATGTGGAGAATATGGCTCGAGATGCATTTGTCCGCATAGATGACATTCACAATGACATACTGAATGAAGATGGGCATTCAAACGGTGATCCCTACAATATGGAGGAAGAAGACGAAGGGAACAATGTCAATATGGAGGACGTATTACGAGAATCAACTGAAAAAGTGTTTGACGGTAGCCAACTGAACCGCCTACAGTGTGCAATCATTATATTCTCCCTATGTAGCTTGTACTCCATCCCGAATACGTTTGTTGATGCTTTGCTTACTTGGGTAGCTGGTGATTTATTGCCAACATCGAACTGTTTTCCAAGAACTGCCTATGAGGTCAGGAGCATTTTGATGAAGTGGGGCTTAAAGCACAGGCAAATTCACTGTTGCCCTAATGGCCACATACTGTATGAAGGAGAAAACGAGAACCTATGCAGTTGTCCTACATGCAATCATCCACGATATATCCCAGGATCAACTACAGTACCTCAACGAGTTGTTCATTACTTTGAAGTCATAAAACATTTGTTGAGGATGTTCAGGTGTCCCAAAATAGCGAAACACATGACATGGTACAGTACCAACAAATCTCGCAGTCAGAAAATGTGGTCTGTAGCTGACAGTGACCAATGGAAGGCTATTGATGAAGCATATCCTGACTTTGCACAAGTCCTTACAAATCTACGGCTTGGATTAGTAGCAGATGGTATTGTTCCATTTAAGAATAATGCAGTTAAACACTCGACATGGGTTATACTAATCACAATTTATAACCTGCCACCATGGTTGCTAACAAAAAAGTTTTTTATATCCCTTGCTGTTTTAATTCCTGGACCTAAAGCCCCAACAGCCGAAAACATTGATGTTTTTCTAGGCCCTCTAGTGCGGGATTTGTTAAAGCTTTGGGAGGGAGTTCCAGCAATAAATATGTCAAAGCCAGAGGGAGAACGAAAATTCACATTGAGAGCTTTGCTAATGTGGACTGTTAATGATTTTCCTGCTTACGGATTACTATCAGGACAACAAGTCCATGGATATAAAGGTTGTCCTTTATGTGGTCCAGAAACTTGCAGTGAATATGCAATGCTTTTAGGAAAAATGATATACTTAGGAGGCAGAAGGTATTTGCAAGAAAATCATAGATTCCGTAGGGCAAGGGCATCATTTAACAACCAACAAGAATGGCAATTACCTCCAGAGAGACCAACAGGGGAAGAAGTGCATCGTTGGGGTACAGAAAGATCTACCTTCCTTAGACATGGTGGAGTGGAAAATTCAGAAGATGATCCAGTCAAGCTTCATGGTGTGAAGCGTTGTAGTATTTTTTTCCTTCTTCCTTACTGGAAGGTACGTGTTTGCTATTTCCTCTAGAAAATCACATCAATTAATTAATTACATCAAATATGATCATAGAAAAGAATAAAGATCTGGTAAACAAGAAAGTTTTAAAATTCACCATGTTTTGATTTGTAACATGTTAAAATATGGTGAATTTGAAGTAATTGTTTTTTCATGTATGTTAACAATGTAGTCCAGTATTGTGTTTAAATATCTTATACAAATAAAAAAACATAGTGTATGCCAAATGTTTTTTTGAATTAATGTCTTATGAAAGAATTCTTTCATATAGTGGAATGTCAGTGAATGGAGATGATTCTCTGGACTGGAGTTTTGTGAACCAACGTCGCTGCTATTTGGAAGAAGGGTTTGTTAAGATGAATCCAGTTTTTGTAGTTCTTCACTCTTCAGTACACGGCCTACCAAAGTTGTGCATGTACTTGAATTAAAAGATAGTGTACCTTTGTATTCATGTTTGCAAAACTTCAAATAATGTACTTCATGATGGAATTTTTTTTCCCAGTTAAAATCTAGTACATGAATTACTTAACTAAACCTTGAACATGTTAATACCATTACCTTAGGTAGCTATAGTTTTCATTTTTTTTAGTGTTTATACGGGAACTCAGTGAAGTGCATTTTGCATAAAAGTAATAGACCTGGTAATCGTGCATGAGGAATTTGTTATAATTTTGAAAAATAGAAATCAGACAATGTGTCTTCATCTGGTGAACTTAATTTTGGACCAAAAAATATGATAAAAGTATGGCATTGTCAACGAGGGATTTTCTACAGTTTATAAAGCATGAAGTGATCCAGGACACTAGAAGTATCTTTGGTAGGAAAGCACCAAGCATGAAGTAGTGAACAAAAGTGAAGTAATTGTTTTTAAGAGATGTTGAAGAGCTGCTGTGCGTTATAGAAATTAAAAAATCAAGTACTAATTCCATATACTTGAATTTAATAATTTTGTTAGTCCACAAATTTTTATCACAATATTTGGAACATAAATTTCTGGAACAATGAAATGTGTATTTTACTGTAATGGTTTTGAATGCTTTCGTGACAGTAATCCAAATTTGTGGAATGGAACTCTATAGTTGTACGGGTGCACAATAACAAGTGAACAAGGTTATCAAAAATTTTGGAAGTCAGAATTGCAGTGTACTAATATATAAATAGGAAGCATGGAAGGGATAAATAGATGAATGATGATCCCCATGTGAGTAGTGGATGCGTGTGTAAATTTTTGTATGCCTAGTTCAGTGCATTCCACTGTTTCTTTCATTTGGAAATTTTCCGTATACTCTTGCACAGACATTGGGAATTTCTGGAATGAGAAGAACACAAAATTAAACTGGGTGAATGTGAAAGATTATTAAGAATTATATGATGAGTACTTTTTTTATATAAGGAACAATAGTCTACAGAGGTTTCTAGATGTAAAATCCTTCATTGATGCAGCATGTAGAGAAATTATTCATGAGATTGTTAAGTTCATTCTTTCTCATTTAATTGTGCCTTGAAAGTGTTAACACTTATATTTTTAGGCTGACAGTGATACGAAATGTGGATTCTTTACCATGGGCAATCATTCATACAATGTCCTAATGTGTGCAAGGCTATTTCAAAGTGCATGTAGTTGGTAATGATAGAATTATGAAATAATAGTATAGAATACTATTACATACTGTAAAAGTTATAAGTGTCAATGTTAAAGTTAAAAAAATTCAGGAAGCAGGATACATTAGTTTCAGATGTAATTCTAGAAACTAATTTTTTCTATGGAGTATTGTAGCTAGAAACTGGTTGTCTTTTATTGTTATGAGAATGTTATGTTAATTTAAGTGTGTTGTTTTTGGCAGCATCTCCTAGTACGTCATGTTCTAGACGTCATGCACTGTGAAAAAAACCTATCAGAGAACCTATTGAAGACCACATTTGGTGAGAAAGATACCGTTGCCGTCAGAGCTGACATGCAAGCCCGTGGTATACGACCTCATATGCATTTACAACCTCGAGGACCCAACCGTGAACAATTGCACATGCCACATGCAACATATGTGCTATCGGCAGCTGATAAGGCAAAAGTTATGCGAGTATTGAAGTCTCTTAGGACACCTACACATTATGTGTCACCATTGCATACAAAAATAAGCAAAGGTAAACTAAGTGGTTTGAAGTCACATGACTTCCATGTGTTGTTGCAACAAATTCTACCGCTATGTTACAGGAAGGTTTCCAACAAGGCTCTTGCTGGGGCTATTATACGATTGAGTAGAGTCTTCCAGAAGTTGTGTGCAAAGGTAGTAAACCGAGATGAGAAACAACAATTGATGGAAGATTCAGCAGAAACCATGTGCATTTTAGAGAAAGAGATGCCTCCTTCGTTTTTTGATATCATGTCACACATGCCTAATCATTTGGTGGAAGAGCTTTTTCTGTGTGGTCCGGTTCATACAAGATGGATGTATCCTTATGAACGTTACTTCAAGAATTTAAAAGGTTATGTCAGGAATTTGGCAAAACCCGAAGGTAGCATTGCGCAAGGTTATCAAACAGAAGAGGCATTGGGGTTCATCACTGAGTATATGTCGGAGTACACTATTACATCACGACGAGTTTGGGATGACAAAGAGGAACCAACGATGGTGGACGAAATTTTGGAGGGAAAAGGGAAGCCAAAGTTACTAACAGAAGGAGAAAGGTCTGCAATGCATGAGTTTGTTATTGACAATGCTGCCCACATTGAGCCATACAGGCGGTGAGTTCAGAAGTATCCTCTCACTTATTAGGTGGAGTAGGAGAATTATTTACTGTTTGAATTCAATGTAGCAGATACAATGAGCTCATTAAAATAATTTTTGATTCTAGGTGTACCTAAGGCTTTTTCCACTTTAATGGATTCTGTGGAATAGAATTAGTGGAATATCTGTATTGGAATGAAATGAATGTGTGTTAGAAGGAATGATTGCATGGTGTTCCTTCTTGAATGCCATAATGGTCATAGAGATAGATGAAGGAAACATTTGAATTATAGATATTTGTGTTGCAGGAAATGTCATTAAAATATTCATGTTAAATGAATTGAATATCACATAAATAGCAGAAGTTTAAATGGCATAGGGCTCTGAAATTGACCACCTCGTCTAGTGTTGTTTTTTTCACATTGAAGAGTTTCGCTGGAAAAACAATAACCGGAATTAGTATAAAAATAAACCTGTGAAAGTAGTGTAAATAGGTGCAGAGTTGTGATTTCAAATTTTATTTGCTTTGAAGAACTCATACCTAGTAATGCAAGTTCCATCTTAATTGGTAAACAAGTATGTTCCAATATGAAATGTGCCTTGTAAATTTACAACACTATTATATTGTGCTTCTGTTCACTCTCGAATGAAAAGGATTTCAGGACATAAACGTCAGTTTTGCGTTATAATTTACGCAATGAGGCTTTAAGATCACAAAGATTATAAGTTTAACAATTACAGAAGCATAAGTTATGAATTGTCTTCCAAGTTCAGTAGAAGTCATGGTAATTTATGAAGGCATTTTTGAAATGGGAATTCTCAATGTACAAAAAACTAATAGAAATTGAAGTTGTTATAGTATTGAAAATAAAAGCTTTTATAATTTTTAGCTACAGTACTTTAAAGGACAATGAGTGGAGGTTGTTCTTCATTCACTGAAATTTAGTTTAGACGAAGCATTTTCCTAAAATTCAATAAATCAAAGAAGGCCAGTTCCTAGGAACCCAGCAGCAATGCATCTCAGCATTAATTAGGCCTTTTCTTTTCTGCAAGTAATGACACATGCATGTGGTAAATAAAAAGGAAGGTATGTCACATATGAATGGAGTTAGAAGTGGTTAGTTCTAGGAATTGTGGAGTACATCAAACTCACTATATTAAACCCATGGATTAAATATAAATGATTATTAGTAATTACAAGTGTTACAGTAGCGTAGCTAATTTTATTTTTGTTCATGATGGCATTCTATACAGAATACATAATGACTTATGAATTGCACTGTAGGAGGTATGAGGCTGTATGGGAGGAAAGGACCAGTGCTCGAATAGATTTCCGAAGAAGACATCCACATAGAAATGGTCGTAGAGGTGCACCATTTCCAGTAGGGATGGAAGAGATTCCATCATTCTCAAAATGGCTAGAAGAGGATGTAGCAAAAGCAATCCATGAAGGACAGGTGGTTGATGAGGATGTTCACGATTCATCAAAATTACCATCATTACAAGCAAAGAAGTTTAAGAGTATGTATGCCTATGGATATCACTTCAGAGTGAAGAGTGCAGAGCAAAGGAGTACTAGTACTTGTGATTCAGGAGTTGCTGCATTTTTTCGACAACCATGTCGTTCGGGCAGGCGAGATCAGAACGTAGTTGATTCAGACCTTGAATATGTAGGTCAGATTGAGGAGATCATTGAACTAGACTATGGTAGACATTGTGTGGTGTTGCTAGTCTGTGAATGGGTTAAAGCAAACTATAGAGGGAGAAATGCAACAATGAAAAAAGATGAGTGGGGATTCACCATGGCAAATTTCAGAGCCCTAGTACCATTTGGTTATGAGTCATTAGCCTTCCCTATTCATTGTCAGCAAGTATTTTTTTCAGATGATGAAGACGAGCCAGGTTGGAAAGTAGTATTACGAACAGAGGTAAGGGGACGTAGAATTGAGATCTCTTCAGAAGAAGAGGAGCCACAAATTTTTGCAATGGGACGTGATGCTGACATTGCCGGTTTTCAAGTGCCTGACGAGGTTCCTGAAGATTATGCGGACGCTGTTCTAGAAGGCAGAGACATTGAAGTGGAGGAGCTGTTGAATAGGGTTGTTCAAGAAAATGGTATGATGTTTGATAGAGACCTTGGGGAGTCATCAGAGGATGAACAATAAAGGAAGACAAAAAGTATGAGCAGGTACAGTTTTTATCCTTAATCGAAGGTTGCTTATAAGCAGGGAGGATGGTGGTAGCAAATGCAATTATTCATTAACAACATATAATTATGTATACTGTGAACATAGTGATTATGAATGACAGAAATTAGTAGAAGAACAGTTAATAGAGCTACAACAATTTTAAGTTCTTTAAGGTAAGCAAAGGATTAGTTTATTGGATAAGAATGTAGAGCAACTAATAAACAAGGAAAAGGCTGGTTTGCCTCCTAGTCAAAATTAAAGGAATTACTTCATGTTGTTTACATTAAAAAGAACATGGAAAATGGAGAGAGCAATTGAAATATTAAAGTTCTATTAAAGCCAAGAAATTTTAATAATTTCTGGAGGTTTTTGCTTCATGATCCAGAACAATGTATGGACTACTGCTAAGGTCAGAGAATAATATATCATAATGGTTTACTTAATCAGAAAGTGGGGTCATTATTTTTTGAGAAGGCCATCATATTTCTGGACGTGGAGGATGACAGAAATTAGTTTTTGTAAAAAATTTATAGTGAAATGAAAAGTATAAATCTATGAAGAAGTAAATAATTATTCCATGAGCATCAGCAGAGTACGTTGAGAAGTTACATATTTTTATGTAAATGAGCTTCTAATCTCCTATAGTAGCAAAAGATAACCAGAGGTTGGTGATTTACTGTGAGGAATTTTTTTCTGAATTGTATGAATAGGATGTTTAGTCTATTGTCACCTCATTTACCTTCGTATTAGTACATAGTAAGCTTCATAATATTGTATTGTATAAATAATGGTTAGCACAGATGGAGAGTATGTGGCACCCTTAACTGGAATAGAGAAAGTGCATGTCAGTGTAGATTAAAAAAATGGAACCTATTTTATTCATAAGTTAGAATTCTGTACTTTGGAATGGAGAAAAGTGTATTGAGTACAATGTAAAAATCCTAATATGTTGGTGAAAATTCTGTAGTAATGTATTTCAATTTTGAAAAACTAATTTTGAAGTTAGGTGAGATTTTTGCATGAAGGTATTATTGTTTTACTCTAAACAGATCAAATTATAAAAAGAAAGGGAAGTCACAATAAAAAGAAGTAATGTACAATGGATTAAAGTCTTGTCTTCTGCAAGGATTAAATTACATTTATGGAAATTAGTTGAACCTGCCCACTTCACATCATTAGGTTAATGGAAATCAGCACTTAGGGTAGGCCAGGATGTGGTGGCTATGAGGTATGAATGTGGTCCTCATGTTTCCTTGTAGTGCATGTGTGATGTCTATTTATTTTTGAAATGGTGAAGTAATTCGAGGAATTGTTGTTTAGTGTAGAATAAATGTCATTTACACAGTTTTTTCAATGACAGAAGAAGATTTCCTTTTAATTCGCCTCTGTAGATGTAGTTTTCAAAGCTTTTGATGGAATGAATAAAATCAAGAAATACAGACTCGAATTTGAAAACATGAAATTGTTTTAATTAGATGGTAAAGAGCATAAATTATAAGAGTGTGCATATTGAAGGAAAACAAAGAGACATGTACAAAATGAAAAGAAGGCCTCATGTGTACAAGAGCTTCCAAATATGATTAGTCACTGTAGAAGGGCAAAGCAATTCAAAGCTGTAGTACTGTTTTGTTTAACATTGACTCTTTGGAATGGTTTTTTTTTTTAGGTTCAAGAATGAGGATACCAGATGGAAGTTGGAAGAAAAGCAGTGCAGTGATAGTAGAGAGGAATTAGAATTAGGAGATGACTGTTTCTATTTGAAAATGCCAACAATTCTGGTATTATTGGACTACAGGTGACCTCATTGTAGACACCTGAGCATTTGGAGGGAGATTTTCTCCGATGGCAATTGCAGAAGTGTAGAGTGAATGACTAATTCCTTAATTTCAGATTTGATTGTTTTATGTATTTCAAGTTAGATTTATATTCTGTACTTAGAGTTAAACTTCAAAAATTTGGAAGAAGAACTGAATTGATAAGTAATAAGTTCGATATATATAGTGATGGTTCTGAATAATCCACTTTGACATCCAGAAGTGAAGGTGATGAAATTGTGCTTCATAATTATTTTTTGGAACATTGCATAGAATATTTGATAAAAAATACAATTGTGAACAGAAACATCTGCACTGAACCTCATTAATCTTAAATAACAAATACAAGCAATAAGTGAATACAAAGATATAGTACCCAAATCAACAAAAAAGAGTCACAGTTTCAAAAATAATTCACAAAAACCTTTGCAATGTGTTGAAATGGTCGATGCAGTACCCAAGTGAACAAAAAAGTGCTGAAATTTTGTTAATGTGGACACCATTTTCTAGTAGTGCTTGTTTGACCCTTGAAGATTTAAGAATCATTTTGTTTTGAAGACGTTCAGTGAGGATATCCGCTACTAGATCCTTAGTTGGAATTTAAAAACTTCTTTTGTACCCACCATAACATTTTCAGAAATAAAGTGCAACCAAAGCTCTGCATGCTTTCTACTTCGAGATGCAATAGATTCATCCTTTCCAGTGTACATAGTGACCATGAAGTTGAGAAATAAGGGCTCCAAACCCAAAATACGCTTGAACGAAGACACTGAACCAAAAAAAGCTCAAAACAGCAGTGAGCTACAGGCGGCATCCAACGTCCAAGGCTATGCACATGATCAAGTTCTACATAACTATTAGCACAAAGAAGAGATCACGAAGAGAATGACAACCACCGTTATTGAAGCAACTCGATGTGCATGTTTCACCGGGTTCATTTGCCGTTTGAATGTGTCTCAACCAAATAGGAACACTCATGCGAAACCCTGAAACTAATACGAGAAAAGGTGCAAAGTAAGAAGGCGATGGTGTCCAACATTGTGCATTTGAACGGCAATTAATAAAAAGGTAAGAAGTTGTTGAATTGCGAAGGGGTGTCGACGATGCAGTGCGGGCAAAAGGCGGCCGTTGTCAGCACTCGGCGTTCGTGAATTCAGGATCTCAAGCTGAAATTGGACGATGGAGATGAGCAGCGTTCAATACGGACGGTCCAGATGCACCGCCAAATATGTACATTTTGTACTCCAAGTACTTTTTATACAAAAAGAACATACAACGATGGATATTCCTAGACGGCGAAAAAATATTTTTTTCTTGTTTTTGTCAATAAGCCAACCTAGAATTATCTTCAGAAACCCAGAATCCCAATTTGGATTGATAAAATTGTCATTTTTGGGTACACTTTTCACCTGCCAATATTTTTGTACTAATTCTGTAGATCTACACTAATGACAAAAGTCAATGCCCAATTTACTAACAGCTCTGAAAAGGCAATTCCGTTTTCTATTTCCTTCACGAAATTCAGCAAATTCCACACATTTTTTAGTAGATTTTTCAGTACTTTTCCAGATTTTTAGTACTTGGGACATTCTAAGTTAAACCGCCAAAAGTACAAAATTGATAGGGAAAAATAAGTTTGAAAACCCAATTAATCATTGAAAACAAATATTTGGCACCTTCTCCATCTGCTCATCAGATGAATGCCCCAAAAATCAATGAATATGGGTTGTCTTTTCAAGTACAAACTTAAGGTACTCTGCTTAAAATTGTGTTGGGACAACAAAAGTACAAGGGTCTAGTGTACTTCCACCCACAAGTGCTTCCTAACATTGCGCCTTTGCATGTCTCTCCTGACTTTGACTGTGTCTTTCTTCCTTGTTATAGTTTTTAGGAAGTTCTTTGCCAGATTCAATTCGCAATGCATGACGTCCAGCGTGTACCGAATGAGGAGATCCTGGCAGTTCTCACATCGCACGCACGTCTCATGGTCAAACACTGGTGACTATGTCATATACTAGTCATATGTTAGTCATTAATCATGACTTCAACTGGACTAATACTACAAAATGACTTCCTCATCACTCACAAGTGGCATCATAGTCACCTATTAGTCACAGGCAAGTCATTTTTCATGGCAGTGCTGTCGACCATTGATACTGACCTTCCAATACGGCAAGCGGAAAAGGATGCTCAGTCTTTTCAAGCCATATATTTTGGATGGGTCCTCTGCAGCACCGTCTCTATTTCCCGCTGCTTTCCACGCCTCGCACTCCAGGGCATGCTGAATTTGTTCCTCTACTGTCACTGTGCGTGGTTTGGGGCGGGTTTCAATTGATCCGTTGAAATGGTCCTTCATTTCTGCTGATCTGTAGGGATGATTTTCAGGGAGCCATCGCCGAGTACCACCATAAATTTGCTTACCAAGCTCTGTTGAATGCTCAGCACCCAAATCCACGCCACACCACGGACATACTGCATACCCTTGATGAGAGAAGCCTCCTACTGTGCCATACCCGGGAAAGTCGTGGATAGTCCATAGCAACATGGCCCTCAATTGGAAAGACCTTGATCCTGCATCTTTTGATACATCATATGCTGGAATCCCAGCCCACAATTCCAGCAATTCATCCACGAGAGGCTCTAAATATACGTCAAAGACTTCACCTGTGACGGACTCTCTCCCTGGAATCAGAAGAGCCAACATAATGAAGAACTTCTTCGTGCTCAACCACGGTGGGAGGTTGTAATTCAACAACACAACGGGCCATGTTGACCATGTTGACCGGTTTTGTTTGAAAGGATTCACTCCGTCTGCTGCCAAGGCAAAGTGAGTGTTCCGTGGATCACTTGAAAAGGAAGGATCCACGTTCTCGTCAAAATGTTGCCACGCTTTGGAATCGCAAGGGTGTCTGACTAAGCCATCCCCTCCTTCTTTGTTGCTCTAATTCTCTGCATGCCACACCATCAACTTGGAAATAGCTGGACTCATGAACATTCGCTGGAGTCGTGGGATAATCGGAAAGTGACGGAGGACCTTCACTAGAAACCGATGGCGATCTGGATCTCGGTATCTACGACCACCACACTTAGGGCAACAAAGGGCATCTGCATTGGATCCACGAAAAAGCACACACCCGCGCTCGCATGCATGGATGGTGTTGTACGTCAAACCCAACTTGCCAGTAAGTGTCTTCGCTGCATGGTGGGTTCGAGGCAACGTATTGTTCTCCGGCAAGAGATGGGAATGCAAAATGCTGAAGAGTTCGTTCGCGCACTGATTGCTAACACCGTGCACGGTGCACAAGTTCATCAGCAATATTGTGGCCGCAAGCTTGCTGGACCGAGCTCCAGCATACAAATGCTCCAGCGACTCCTCCAACGCCCTCCCATCAAAATTGGGATCAACATCGCCCCTATCCGAGCCCATGTCGGGAGCCACCTAGTCGTCACGACATTCTTCACCCTCTGCAGCATAACCACCGTCCACTTCCATGAACTCTGTATGGATAGAGTCTGCTGTGGCAAAAGCGTCTATGACTTCCTCCTGAACTCTCTCTGCTGAACATGTTTGAACTTCTTGTGGGTGTAGTGTTTGGTCGACCATCCCACGAGTATCAATTGTAGCATCCAATTCCTCCGGCTCCACTACAACTGGTCCCCAAAACTGTTGGTCCCATTCCTCGTCTGAGGAGTCTCGTGCACCTGGGCCTCTCCAAATCCTGGACTGTCGATCTCGGCCGTGGCGGATGAGGTGCTGCCGTATGTTTCGTATGAAAAGTCTCTTACAACCTCGACAGTTGGTGCACGGGCAATGCAACTTGTTGACATTATACTCCCTGGCCCTCTGCAATTCTCTAAGCCAAAGACGGTCATCTCGTAGTTGCTGCCTGCGAGTGTCTGATAGGGGTAGTCTGGTGGGTATCATGTCGCGTGTGATCCCGGAAGCTGAGCGACGTTAGCCACCGCTGCTAATGACCCACTGTCACGGACAATGATTTGGCTGAATGTACTTGTATACAGTGGGTAATGACTGATAAATGGCTTCTGTAACTGGAGACTAACTAGAAAATGACTTACTCAACTGTTGAATAACTGCAAAATGAGAAAATGTGACTTGTAAGTGACTAGCACATGTTAGCAAAATGATCACGATCATCAGCAACGTTGGATCCAACGACATGCATATGAAAACTCAAAAGGAATTCCTTTTATTTATTTTATAAACTTGGCGAATCTTGAAAATGTAAGGGTTCCAAGTAAAAAATGATGACGAACCACGATGGAAACATCTCATAAAGGCTACTGCATACCCAGGCTTTTAAATGAAATACTTCAGTGTACAGTAGAAGGTGACGTTCCAATGCGACATAAATCACATTTTTTTTTCTAAGTGACATGGTAAGTACACAAGAAAGAATTGAACGGATTTGCCCGGACTTTAGTATTATCCACTGGTACTTAAGGACACTTGGCGGGAAAATGTCATACGTAAGTCATATGTAAGTCAGGAATGACAACTTCATCTTCAATATGACTACCAAATAACTAATTCGCAAGTTCTTGGTGACTCGAAAGTGCACAAGAAGTCACCCTGAAGTCATTCTTGTAGCCTATATCATTTCTAAACGTAGGAATGCTCACGAATGTTTCTAGGATTCCATTGCCCACCCACTCCAAAAAAGAAAAGCACCCAAAAACTCTTCCACCAGTACATTTTTTTAAATGAACTGAGATTGTAGCTTACCTCTCCATGAAACTCTTAGCACGGAACTTCTCCTTGGGTGTTTACAATTTGTAAGAAACTCCTTTGCATGTAGTGGTACTTGCTCTGCAAAATGCATGAGAAGTGAATTAGGGTGGCGACATCTTCTGAATCGTCAATGTTCTTCCACATCGCATGCATCTCATGAGAGATCTACCTCAAGCTAAAATGTGGTACATAAATGGTTCCGTTTTTTATTTCACGTCTTCGATTGGCCAAGTATGTAATTCAGTGGAAATAGTTGCCCAACTAGGAGCAACAACTGCAACCTTCTTTTCCCATGACCCTAAATCATCGAATGACTGAGTGCAGTGATCCTGCAAAGTTGAACTTCGAGTAAAAAATAACTACTAATTGCTAGGTTCAAAACTTAATTACGAGCCGCCAAAATGCGCCTACCTCATCATGTGGACGCTCTCCTGTGGCTGCCTAACAGTCCCCTCCGTGACCTGGGCAACTCATTTCCGGGGTCTTAGCTTCAATGCTGAGGCACTAGGCTTGCCTATCTTGGACGCCGATTGTGAATCCTCTCAAATTTGCAAACGCTCAAGGTGCGCGCCGGGAAGCCCACGTCCACAGCAGTCAGACCTGCTCCGTCCCTAGAAGCGGTTCCACACGACCAACGTTCAGGAAGCGAGCCAAGGAAGTGTGCACAAGACTATCATGGATGACCTATCAAGTAGAGATTTCCTGATGGAGGAAGCTGAACCGGAGAAATCAGAGTACGAGCTCCTACATGACAAGAACGTGGCTGAGGTGCAGAAGTTGTTTGCTCCAGTTGTGGAGGCAAGAAAAGAGTTGTAAGTTTCAAGAGCACTTGCGTCTATACTCATGAGCAC
This sequence comes from Rhytidiadelphus loreus, assembly GCA_947034895.1. NCBI lineage: Eukaryota > Viridiplantae > Streptophyta > Bryopsida > Hypnales > Hylocomiaceae > Rhytidiadelphus > Rhytidiadelphus loreus. The sequence goes on along the minus strand of OX344761.1, from coordinate 43,871,748 downwards.
CTGTCGTGCCTTCCCAAGTGCATAGCATGGATTAATTTTGATCGTGGAGGAGGCAAAGGGGTACTAAAAGGTCTGAATTGCAGAGGTTCAAGAGCTTTCTACCGTCCTTAGGTTGTGGCAAAGCGTCAGGAGCACTACTTGCGAAGACAGAATTACCATTGTCTTTTGAGTTTAGGATTGCACAGTCTTCGAAGCAAGCAGGCGACGCCTCTCTAGGGTTTTGGGTAACGAACACAGTGGCTGAGGGCATTCAAAGTCCCTTCAGTTGTTCTGAAGTCATTTTTGAGTGAATCGGAAGTTGCTTTACATGCCTCGTGACTCCTACGCAACTTGTCTGTAGTCACAAAGAAGTGACGGAGAAGTCGCGGACTAGTCGCAAGGGTTTTAGGGTAATCGTGATGCCTCCATAAATACCTTGGTGGCCACGTGGTTGCACTCCTTGCACGTTGCCTCAGAAGTGGACCCCAGGGATTTGGGTGCCATATTCTATTGTTTCTCTTGCTTCCCACCGTTGCGCCATTGTCTCCGCTAGTTTTGTTGATTTCGTGACGTGGTAGGCATGTTCAATCACGCTCCCATTTTTTAAGGTTTAGGGCTTTCCATTGTTGACGGCGCAGGGATGACGATGTAGCGAAGAAGAATCCTCCTGAATCTTGCGCACCGGTGAAGGGCCTTGAAAGTGGTCCACGAAGGAGTGTAAGGCTGCGTGGCCTTGAAGGACGGGTAGGCAAGAGGACAAGGAGGGAAAATCGGGTCACCGACTCCGATCCAAACTTCTGTCCGATGAGTAGTGCATAGGACTCTTTGTCGGATGCCACGAAGTCCGATGGCGAGGCCATCGCCACAGGTATGATGCATCTTGCAACTGCTTGTACCCATGTTGAGTGGCAATCCGACAAGGAGGTTGAAGCCACAGGTAATTGCTGGATCACACTTCTTTACTCTTTGGTTGGGCTTAGGATTTTGCGCTGTACATTTTGAATTGCAATGTTTGTTCTAGTCTTTACTCTTTAAGGCAATTGAGATTTCCATCTCAATCATTCATGGTTGATTTCAGAATTACTCCTCGCCAATTCAGAGTGCATCGGCATATTTTCCTAAAACCACTGATTTGGACTGATGAATGACTTGTGTGAAGCATTGTGTGTGGGCGATGCTCCTATGTAGAATTCCGCCAGGATGCCTTCGACTCGTTCGATGACGACTTGACACGGGACGAGGGGGAGCCCCTCATTGACAAAAGGAACAAGAGAAGAAAACAGGTTGTGGAAGAGGACCTGTACCACGACGACAACGACTCCCCTGTAGACCTCCGTCTGAAGAGAAGAAAGCAGCTGGTAGTGGATACATTGCCACAGAAGGCTGCGCCACTTCTAAATCCCACCTCCGATCCAAATTCCTACGGCCCGTCGAACTGCCTTTGGGTCCCGGGGCACTACATAGCAAACCAGGCTCCCACACAAGGTCATTGGGCCGTAGGTCAGCCTCCACCATTCCAAAGTGCATGGACAGGCGCGCCCTTAGGTTTGCCAGGGCCATGTGCACCTGTTGCATCACAAGACAGTGATGACCGCTTCCTAAGGCGCAAGAGGAGAACCAGTTATGACATGGCGCGGACACAACGGGCTACTGTGGGAGCGAAACCAAACCGGGTGATGGTACTACCAGGTGGAGAGGTCGACTGTACCTGTGAAGGCAAAAATGCCTGGGACGAAGCACTGCGTGACCTATTTCCCAAGTGCTTGGACATGAGCATTGTGGAGTGGTCCAAGCACGAGCCTCACAAGTTGAAGAAACTTCGAGCTGCCTTGGACTCAGAGTTTGAATACTTGGGTTCTCCCCTAAGTATGACTGGATTCCGATTGGCTGTCACCCGTTTTCTGAAATTAGAAAGATCCCGCTTGAAATGCAGGTACTTGAAAGGCATTGACAGTCCACCTCTTCACGTGGACAAACCAGAGTGGGATCGATTGAAGCAGTACTGGAACACGGACGCACAGAAGGTGAAGGCACGGAAGATGTCCATAGCGCGGTCTAACGTGAAGAATGCCACATTTGTAGGAAGGAGAGGGAAGGCTGGGAAAAAAGCCTTGCTGGTAAGTCTGTATTCATTTAAGGTAAGTCTATATTCAGCTAATGTATCCAATAACTGCTACCGTCATATTTGGTGTGAAGATGTGTGTATGTATGAACATGCCAAAATTTTAACCCATGCCCCCGATGAATTCATTCTTATGGCTACCTTATTAGAGAGAGGGCATGGAAAATCGCCCAGACGTCATGCATGGAGGCGAGGGCAGTTTCCCAAGTGCACAGCAAGGAGCTAGGAGCCATGTAATTTACAATTTACCTTTCTCTGTTTCTTCTCCTTGCACTATCGTTTGTTCATCTTCCTTCAACATCAGCCTAAGTGAGTGAGGTACTCTCTCCACTTGTTCCAAAGTTAGGTCTACTTGACCAATGGGTGATTGTAGGCGAGCTCCCACTGTAAAGCGTTGAGGAAGAAGATTGTATTCCATATTGAAGTGTGTTCCTCGGTACCACTGTATTGGCTATCGGTTTGAACTTGGGCGTTTTTGAGATGGTGTCCACAGTTGCCTTCATGTCAATGTTTGGTCCTCGCGGAGCTTGTGCGAGCGTAAGGAAGGAAGTAATTCATATTGGATAGAGAGTCACGAGAGTGATGAGACTTGAAGGCAAAGTCTGGTTGTCGTCATGTGACTGAGGAAGCGATGTAGTTGTTGAACTCCCTTTTTCGAAGCTGCACTACAGTGACATTGTAGTCGCGCCGAAGTCGGTTTTTAGTCACGCTGTCAAGTCTCAGTCATTCATGTGGTCTGCGAGAGTTGAAGTCAAACTGTGTGACTTTTTGGTAACTCGTCCATGACTTCCGCCGTTGTCTTTGGTGCGTGTGAATAGATCGCGGAGGCGGGGGAGTCGGCTTGTTGGGAAGCCATGGAAACTTGGAAGAATGAGGTGGATGTGAAGGTTGGGCAGTTCCTTGCCAACTCAGCAGCTCAAAACGCAGCAGTTGATGAATTGCGCTCCATGTTCCAGAGCTTCATGGGCTCCCGTGAACGCGTACAAGATGGCAGCCCCTCCTTTACGCAATCTGCGTTAGAGAACCAAGGGTCCCGTCCTCGTCATCCTTCCGTGACAGAAAAGAAAGGGCCCGGCGGTGGAGCAAGACAGAAGCACCACTCCAGGGTTACAGCAAGTCGAGCAGACATTACCCTGTCGGATTCAGGGTTAGATCTAACTGCCAGACCGGAAACACACATGCGTGTTGCGCCCAGGGCACCGAAGTCCAAGGTGGCCTTGCAGCCTGTAATTGAGATGACACGGGAGTCTGAAGTCGAGTTACTTGCCCAGCCCCGCATCGAGGGTGCATTGGGGACCTTGGAGAAGGCTCAAGTGCTACAGGATGACCTAGTAATTGCAGAAACTCCCACGACCAATGAAGGCACAATGGCGTTGAAAGGAAAGGCGGGAGTGGTTGAAGAGCGAGACAAGAGTGCAGACCCCATGCCAAACGAAGACACCGAGGCTGATGAAGTTGGTGTCTCACCAGAATGCGACCCGCCCACGCCCGATAGCGGTGGTCCTTCCTGTCCTGGCGACGACGATGAGGAGTTGGAGTGCGGAGGGGAACCCGACCCTGTGGTGAAGAAGAGCCCTGTGAATACAGACAAGGTGGACTCAACAGCTGACGCTGGCAAGGCAGGACAAGACGACCCTGTGTTGAAGAAGAGCCCCGTGAACCCAGATGAGGTGGACTCAGCAGCCGATGCTGGCAAGGCAGGATAAGACAACCCTGTGCTGAAGAAGAGCCCCGTGAACCCAGATGAGGTGGACTCAACAGCCGACGCTGGCAAGGTAGGACGACACAACCCTGTGGTGAAGAAGAGCCCCGGGAACACAAACAACATGGACTCAGCAGCCGACGTTGGCAAGGCAGGACGAGAAGGTGCAGTTGCACCGTCACAATCGCCGCGGAATTCCAAGAGAACCCCCACTTCACCGGCGAAGGTATTTTCCCCTCCCGGCGTTCTTCAACGTACGCCGAGTGAGGTGAGACCTTTCGGTGCTTCTTGGCCTACAATTCGTTTTAGGGGTGACGGGGAGTGTAATTTAGTTATTTTCAATGTGCACGGAACCTTATTAGACTGCAGCAAGCTGTGTGAGAAAAATCTGAACCCTGCGATCCGTAGTAGCACAAAGACCGGTCAGAGGAGAGTGGTTTTCCGTCCATGGGTGAAATCCTTCCTTCAACGATGCTTTGCATCCTTTTCAGTCGGTTTCTGGGGAAGTGGCAGTGCATTACACATGGATGACGTGTTGCCAACGCTCCTTGGGGGATTCAAGAGTATCAATGCTGTCCCATTATTTGCATGGTCTGCCAAAGACTCGGAAGCTGTAGACGTTGGAAATGGTTGCATGACTGGGCAGGGTAAACAGTTGGAATTAGTATATGCAACTTGGCCTCGTTTTTGTGCGGCAAACACATTGATTGTAGATAGTAAGCCAAGTAGAGTCGAGTGCAACCCTGACGCTAATGTCATCATTACTACCCCTTTCTATGTGAAGTGGATTTCCAAATTGCCAGATGATAAGGAGTACCTGAAACGGTATCTGTAGCTGTTGTTGGAGGCTTTTAATTCATGCCCAGACGTGGCTGCTTTCTGATTTAAATTCCCCGAATTAGTCAACGAATCCATGTTACAAATGATACAAAGACGCCGAGCCGGACATGCATATGAGTTTCTGGACATTGTGGAAGGTGAGGGGACTCACAAACCACACGGTTGCACCTGTGACGGCGTCCCCTCACTTTCCTTTGATCTGCATTTCTAATTAGCTTGCGCATGCATGTGTAGGTAAAGGGACAGAAGCGGGAGGTGAAGACCAAGCCGGCAGCCGCGGTCCCGAAAAAGAATTCCGGACAATCAACGAAGAAGGTATAGTCACCACAAATTGTAATGTGCATTTCCTTCATGTTCTGGCGAAGTCATTTTCAAGTCCCGAGAAGTTGTTTTCTAGTCATTCCTAAGTCACCGAATCCTGAAAAAGGAAATTCATGTTGCCTTCAGTATCGCTGTAGTGACGTACGTGTCATACTTCAGTCGTTTGGAAGTTAGGTTCTAGTGATTGTACGCCCCTTCAACCTGCCAGGCAGAAGTCGTGGTCATCTTCGACCCTTGAACATTCGCTCTATACCATCTGAAGTAGAATCATCTTACGAGACTATAGGATTGAAATCCTCTTGAACTGGGCTTGTTTTTCCTTTGTATGCCTTCCGGCAATGGCCATAATCCCGCGACGTTGACGGTTATTCGTTGAGTGTCCTTCACTATTTCGTGTTGGATTTGTGTGCATTATTGGGTGTGCCTTTCCCAGACACAGGCAGGGTTGTTCGCTGCGACACCGCGACAGACAGACGTCGCGCGACGTCTAGTAGAGCTCGCGCGACGTCACGAAAAGTCAAATTTACCTTTGACTTTATATAAAATTACCCCCCTCCAACTGGATGCCATGTGGCATCTACATGGCAAACTCAAGGGGCGCATACGGGTACTAGGCGACTGCATGTAGGGGCGACTGGAGGTAGGGGCGACCTCTTGTAGGAGTGATTTGTAGTGCAATTCAAAACTGCCACTTCTGCTGCAGTCATCCAAGAAAATAGAAAAAATATTTTTTGGAGAATCTAACCGTAAGATCTTGTACTTAAGTTGTCTAAGATCATGTGGTAAAAATTTCATAAAGTTTGGCCATATAGATTGGAAGATATTAGCATTCAAAGTTGGAAAAAAAAATTGAACTTTGGCTTGCAATTTCAGATGACTTTGACCACCATTTGTGGAAAAAAATTGCACTATAAACTCTAAATTTAAAAAAATTATGTTGAAAAATTGAATTGAAAGTTTAAGCAAAAAATTTCAATAGAAACACACTTGATTTTCATTCTTTAAGAAATTGTTGAATAGAAGTTGGTCTATGATTGAATGAAAAACTAAATTGTTAATAGCTCTAAGTTGGAATTGAAACACAATAAGCACAATGGTGAGATTGTTCTAGTAGACAAACTTAACTATATTAAACAATTTTCAAAAAAGTTGTATAAATTGCATTAAAAAATATATCATATAAGATGTTTTTTCAAAAAATTGTTTAGATTGTCTAAAAGACAAGATTGTCCATAATTTTTTCATTGCTAGTCCAAATGGAATGAATCAAAGCTTCACGTGTAGATAAAAATATAATATTTGAGGGAAAAAAAATTTAATATTAATTGACTTATTGTAATTTTTTTGTTGCTTGCTAACCTCTATTTTCAGCTTAGGGTGGCATAAATTTTGCTTTTGGACACCAATTGAAGAAAAATTTATATTCTTACAAAGATGATGTACTCTTCTATCCTTCAAAAAAGTTCAAAAAATGAAAATGAAAATTGAGACTATATGCACCTACTTGAATTCTTTAAAGTCCTTCAAAAGGACTCAAGTTGGTCCTTTAGGGGTTAAAACTCAACTTTATTTTTGTACACTTCTACACACATTAGTTTAGAAGCAAATAAATTAAAGTACATTGTTTGGAAAAAATTACAAAATATTTGCACAAAAGAATTCAAATTCAAGATTCAATACATAGACCTTGGCACCTAGCGTTTTGAATATTTAATATTTTTTCTAAATGGCACATCATATAAAAAGTGGTTAATATATTTACTTTCCTTTTCAAAATTTAGAAGCATGAAATGTGACCTATGTTTTTATTTGTACTAACATAATAACAACATACCCTATTACAAAACATCAATGCGATAAACAACTTCAGGGGCTTTATCAACCATGAGTAGCTTTACCACCTATCTACATATTAGTTGCTTCTTTGAATCAAGTTCAATGACTATACCCAACTTCCTCACAAAGTACCTCATTACTAATGTGTTTTCAAATATTCCATTGTCATATTTGAGTAGTTGCGTGGATAAGTGTCTCTATAGTAGCACCTGCGGCCTTACTATAGGTAACTAAAACAAAAAAAGTCCTTTTATTAATGACCACATTGTCAAATATTTGTTCTACTAAGGATCTCTCATTAAAAAGCGTATAATCTCTGTCCTCACTTGTTGGTGACCAACTTTGAATTAGAAGCACATGTCATTATGTCACCATATGCTTAGTGATGTCAATTTTAGTTGCCCCTAGAAACCCCCAAACGGCCCAAATTTGTCAATTTTTGGACAAAAGGAGGGCCATTCTTTCCACCTCCACCCGCACTCGCCCCTTACCCGCGGTCGCCCTTAAGCACTCGCCCTGACCCGCGTTATCCTCCATGAGAGGTCGCCCAAGACCCAAAGTTGCCCCTAGAAACCCCCAAACGGCCCAAATTTGTCAATTTTTGGACAAAAGGAGGGCCATTCTTTCCACCTCCACCCGCACTCGCCCCTTACCCGAGGTCGCCCTTAAGCACTCGCCCTGACCCGCGTTCTCCTCCATGAGAGGTCGCCCAAGACCCGAAGTCGCCCCTAGAAACCCCCAAACGGCCCAAATTTGTCAATTTTTGGACAAAAGGAGGGCCATTCTTTCCACCTCCACCCGCACTCGCCCCTTACCCGAGGTCGCCCTTAAGCACTCGCCCTGACCCGCGTTCTCCTCCATGAGAGGTCGCCCAAGACCCAAAGTCGCCCCTAAAACCCCCCAAATGGCCCAAATTTGCCAATTTTTGGACAAAAGGAGGGCCATTCTTCCACCTCCACCCGCACTCGCCCCTTACCCGCGGTCGCCCTTAAGCACTCGCCCTGACCCGCATTCTCCTCCATGAGAGGTCGCCCAAGACCTGAAGTCGCCCCTAAAAACCCCCAAATGGCCCAAATTTGCCAATTTTTGGACAAAAGGAGGGCCATTCTTTCCACCTCCACCCGCACTCGCCCCTTACCCGAGGTCGCCCTTAAGCACTCGCCCTGACCCGCGTTCTCCTCCATGAGAGGTCGCCCAAGACCTGAAGTCGCCCCTAGAAACCCCCAAATGGCCCAAATTTGCCAATTTTTGGACAAAAGGAGGGCCATTCTTTCCACCTCCACCCGCACTCGCCCCTTACCCGAGGTCGCCCTTAAGCACTCGCCCTGACCCGCATTCTCCTCCATGAGAGGTCGCCCAAGACCTGAAGTCGCCCCTAGAAACCCCCAAATGGCCCAAATTTGCCAATTTTTGGACAAAAGGAGGGCCATTCTTTCCACCTCCACCCGCGGTCGCCCCTTACCCGAGGTCGCCCTTAAGCACTCGCCCTGACCCGCATTCTCCTCCATAAGAGGTCGCCCAAGACTCAAAGTTACTTGAAAAACTCATTGGATTGCAATTTTTGGGTGATGAAAGTAGAAATTGACAACTTCATTATAGTCAATTACTTTTGTTTTAGTTTGCTAGGTACATTAGTGGACGTACCTTGTTAGGTGAGCTAAGTAAATGGACCTTGATGAGATCAGATTTCATAGCTTTGACACCTAATCTCATTTATTAGAAATGAAAGCTCTTCTAAAAATCTAGTTGCTTTGGATTCTCTCTAGTACTACTTGTATTTGATAATATCTTGTTTGATCTATTAATTAGCTCTAGTATATAAATTTTATGGCAAGATGTCATGTTCTATCGAATACTCAAGTTTTGCAAATATGCAATTTTGTTAAATATATATCAATGGTTCATTTTCATTTATTCGGTTGGGATTATATGATATGAAATAAATCAAATAAGAAAGATCATACATATCTCTCCATCTATTTTTTGTATTTTAGAAATCATTTGATAAATTATATACTTATAGAATGACTATTTGAGATTTGTTTAAATCCATAGGGGAAATTTTCATTTAAATCTCTTCCCCATTAATTTAGAAGTGAATATGGTAAATAATTCATAAGTACAAAGATGTTTGGAGAATCAAGAAAATTAAATGGGGAAGGTATTGCAAATATTTTCATGCATTATTTTGTATCTTGAAAAACAATTCATAAATTATAGACCCCTTTAGTAGGATAATTCGTTGAAATTTGCATAAATTCAATCAAAAGGGGAAGTTTTCATTTAAATTCCTTCCCCACTAATTTTTTAAGTTAGAGATGAAGGTGGTAAATAATTCATAAGTACATAGATGTTTGGAGAATCAAGAAAATTAAATGGGGAAGGTATTGCAAATATCTTCATGCATTATTTTGTATTTTGAAATACACTTTATAAATTATAGACCCCTTTAGTAGGATAATTTGTTGAAATTTGCATAAATTAAATCAAAAGGGGAGGTTTTCATTTAAATTCCTTCCCCACTAATTTTTTAAATTAAAGATGAAGGTGGTAAATAATTCATGAGTACAAAGAAGCTTGGAGAATCAAGAAAATTAAATGGGGAAGGTATTGCAAATATCTTCATGCATTATTTTGTATCTTGAAAAATAATTTATAAATAATACACTCATAGGATAAGTCTTTGAGATTTGCATAAATCAAAAGGGGAAGTTTTAATTCAAATCTCTTCCTTCTAATTTTTAAGTTAGAGATAAATGTGGTAAATAATTCATAAGTAGTTGAGTACAAGGATGCTTGGAGAATCAAGAAAATTAAATGGGGAAGGTATTGCAAATATCTCCATTCATTATTTTGTATCTTGAAAAACAATTTATAAATAATACACCCATAGGATAAGTCTTTGAGATTTGCATTAATCAAAAGGGGAAGTTTTAATTCTAATCTCTTCCTTCTAATTTTTAAGTTAGAGATAAATGTGGTAAATAATTCATAAGTAGTTGAGTACAAGGATGCTTGGAGAATCGAGAAAATTAAATGGGGAAGGTATTGCAAATATCTCCATTCATTATTTTGTATTTTGAAATACATTTGATAAATAATACTCCCATAGGATGATTATTTGAGATTGCATATATTAAATCAAATGGAATAATTCTTATTTAAATCTCTTTCTTCTAATTTTTAAGCTTGAAATTAAAGTGGTAAATAATACATGAGTATGATGAATTGATAATACTTGGAAGATAGTGAAATTCAAAATGGAAAGCTCTTTCTAAAATCTACATTTTATTATTTTGTATTTTAAAATCTACTTCATAAATAATACCCTGGTAGGATGACTTTTAGAGATTTGCGTAATTCAAGAGGAGAAGCTCTAATTTAAATCTCTTTCCTCTATTTTTAAATTTTAGATGAAGGTGGTAAATTATACATAAGTATGATGATGCATAGAGAATAGAGAAAATCAAATAGGAATGTTTTTATACAAATCTTCAGAGGGTGTTCAAATTTAAAATCCACTTGTTAAATAATACACTGATAGGATGTTAATCTCTAAATTCTCATTGTCTTCACAAGGGGCAAATGGATTTTGGCCAAGTACCTATATGGTCAAATTTTTATGAAAAGATAGGAAAAAAAAATTAGCTTTCTAGGAATGTAATTTTAATTTTAATTGGTGCCTAGGAGCAAGAGTTATACAACAATTAGCTTTGATCTAAATTAAATCATTTGGATGAGCAAAAACAAATCTTGAAAAATTTGAATTAAAAATTAATTTTTTTTCTCATATATTTTATTTTATTTTCATATGGAAAGCTTTTATTCATTTCATTTGGATTTATGATATGAAGAGGTTGCCAAGAAGTTGTAGAGCATCTTGTTTTGCAAGCAATTATAATATTGATTTGTAAAATATAGGTATAGGATTTGTTTTTGAGTTCAATTTTCAGAAAAATTCAAAACAAATAGGTCCACCAAATCAACATTGATTGTTAGAACAATCTCACTATTGGAATTCGTGAGTTTTAATTCCATCTTAGAGCTATTAATGATTTAGTTTTTCCCTCTATGATACCTTCTTCTACTAAATAAATTTTTAAATAATGAAAATTACATTATATTTTAAACTTTTATTTTTTCTATATTTTCAACTCAATTTTGAATGATGAAAAAAAACTAAATTTAAGATCTACAATTCAAACTATTTAAGTTAAGAAGATTTGAAGTCTTAAACTAGTTTGCCATTGTGCCAAAAAAACACAATTTCTTCACTTTGAATGCATTTATCTTGCAATCTATGTGGTCAAAATGTCTGAAATTTTTTCCATGCATTCTCAAACTATTCTATTGCAAGATCCTATGGTAACATATGGAAAAAAAATACCATTCTAAATTTTTTTTCTCTTTGCAATTTGCACAAAAATGGCAGTTTTGAGTGTTTTTTGACAATTGCAACAAGGAGGTCGCCCCCCTGGACCAGCAGTCGCCCCCCTGGACCAGCAGTCGCCCCCTTGGACCAGAGGTCGCCCTAATTTTAGAACCCGTACTCGCCCCATTTGTACTTGCACGCGCCCCCATCCGCGGTCGCCCAAGGCTGAAGTACATGCGCCCCTACCCGCAGTCGCCCAAGTTGGCTTTCCACGTCATTTTGTAAACCTTGCCACGTAGGCAAAATCTATTTACCGTGGGGTAAATTTTTTTACCCCTCCGCGACGCGATGTCAAGTAAACTCGACACTTGGTGACACGTGACACGCGACGTCAGACGTCATACATGACGCCTAAACCCAAAAATATGTCAGACAAGACAACCCTGGACATAGGCTTAGGTAGCTAGGCAATGCCTTAGTTGAATACAGTAAGAGCACACCTTAGCACAGGTCGTGCTCCACCCTTACCCTAAACATGCTGTTCAATTCCCGTGTGCGGGCATGTTATACCTTTGGGGTCGAAGTTGCGTGGAAGTAAAGTTTGAGTTACGACAGACATCCAAGTCATTCAATAGTGGAATGTGTGTTATGTATCAGTCACGTGGAAGTCACGGAAAAGTAGGTAAGTAGAAGGAATGTGTGTGCAGTAACCCTTGTCCGGTTTCTAACCCCACCCTTATATTATCTAACCTAAACCCTTCTCTACAGTATCGGCTTGGAGACGAGGTTTTCCTCATAAACCCACGTGCAACAAGGCAGAAAGCAGCGGTGGGTAAGATTAGCGGTATCCCAGGGAAGCACAAGTTCCATTTCATGGACATTCCTGAGACATGGTTCAAAGTAGACATCAAGGAGGTTTTCCACTCCGAGGTGCCGCTGATGTATCCCAACGACGCGGCTAACCAGGAGAAGATGGAAGATGTGAAGGGGACCTCCACAATATGGGACCAGAAATACTTGAAGCTTACACTTTAACGTGGGCTTGGTCAATTAGATGGCATTGTTGGGACTCTTGTATGATGACTATGCTATTGTAAATATTGAAGCTCAACTGCAGTGAAGGCTTCTCCTACCTCAGGAACCGCCTTTTGTTTTGCAATGTTTGGAATGTAAATGGTAGCCAGGGTTGTCATACTGGACGGACGTCCGGTTCGCCCGTCCGATAGAGGTCTCGCCCGTCCGATGTGGTCAACACTAAAGTTGACTTTTTTTAACCCTTAAAGGACCGTCACTATGTTTTCACCAAAAACTCTCTAAAACTGTCATTTCTAGTACAACTACCAAAATTTTGATAAAAAACTTTTTTTGACATATCTAACCGTAGGATGTTGTATTATATAGTATCAAAAACTTGTGGTAAAAATTTCAGACATTTCCACCGAGTGGATTGCAAGATATAAGCATTCAAAATTTCAAATTAACTAAAATCATTTTTTTGACCCTGCGAAAAGCAGGGCAGCTGCACTTCACAAGCTCACATTTCTATGAAAAAATGACCTAAATGGTGGTGCTTCTTTGGATTTGTTTTCCTAGACAAGTTGGCCACATGCTTGAAAAATTTCAGATCATTTGGAATAGTACAACATATAGGAAAAAAATAGTAAGTAGGTAGTACTAGAGAATGATTAAAAATACTAAATTATTTACAATTTAAATATGGAATTGAAAATTTACAATTCCAATGGTCGAAATGTTGTAATAATGTATGTACATCCTATAATTTTATTTTTGTCCAAAAATATTGAAAATTGGATAAGATAAAGGATGTCAAAGTTTATTTTAGAGCAAGAAATCCAAAACTGCCCGCAAACAGAAAATCCTCATAATCCTCATAATTTTTTACTCATTGATCAAACCGAATGATTCTAATCTTTTTGCCTTTTTCTGTATATCAAACTCTAAAAAATCAATTTCAAATCTAATTAGTTGTTTGCTACTTTGTTTACTACACATTCACAAATTCACAGAAGTTATACAACTGTCTTGATGGAAGAAAGACCAAATTGCATATTACAAGATTTTCACCATATGTCCGTATCTTTATGTATGAAATGTGTAGCAACCATGAAATACACATGCTTGATGCTCGTCTAACCAAAAATGTGTGGTCTGCCTATAAAACTATCACATACTAGAGCTCAAAAAGTGAAAACAATATATTATGTCCAATAACAACAGTCGGGCATAGTCCAACAGTGAGGTGCCTTCCTCAAAGTGTCTAGAACATCAGGCACAGATGCCCTCTCGCCTACATCTATTTTCTGGAGGCTCAGTAGTTGAATCCTCAAATGTTGATACTGCTCTAGGTTTTTGGTCATAAAATACTTTGGATCCCACTCTTCTTTCCAAATTTGATATGCTATCCATCCAGTGGCATATGCATCAGCAGCCATGGAGTAGAAGTGTTTTTTCTGCATGACTTCAAGTGAGGTCTCTGACCCCTTCTCTCCATACATGTAGAACAACTCAGGGGCTGCATGTTTTCGTTTTTTTTTTCCCGTTGGAGCTCCTCCATGGTTCGATAACCATACCTTGATGTCTCCTTCTCTACAACTCGACCAGAAAGCCCCCAATCGCAAATCCCAATGTACACTGTGTTTTCTTTCCATTCATCAAAATGGAGCAAAACGTTGGATGGAGTAATGTCATTGTGTAAATATTTTGCTTCATGGCATTTTCCCACTATGACAAGCAATGATAAAGCCAAATTCACGCGGTTTCGGCGATAAGTTGCAACCCAACCGAGTTCTTCATGTGTCAACCCTGCATCATGTTGTCTCGTGATGTCATCCACATCCAACGATTCACTCACTTTTGAGTTGTACTTGGCCAAAAAAGAAATCAAAGACCCTCCATTCCACCATAGCGTATAGCCTTCCATTGTTTTTGGATGGATGTACGCAAGTCTTACGATACCAGGATGTATCACTGGACACCCCCCCGCCTCGCTTACAATAGCTTGGCGCTTCTCCTTCTCATTCGAGGTCTTCAAAGTCTTCCCGGCGAAGCAAATCCAACTGGGAATGCTTTGTAGTTTCGTGAGCACCACCTTCCTCACAGTCCCATATGATCCAGTCATAGTTTGATTCGGCATGGGATTCACTTTCACGCAACTTTCCAACCACTTGAATGTTCCGCTCACACAATGAGCTCGTATTTGGTTTTCAAGTGTCACTTTCCATGGTGCTTGTTTCTTTCTACGCGAGGAAGAAAACTGTTGGGAGAACTTCTGAATTTGGTACAATCTCGAAGCAAATTCCTTGTCATGCGTGTCCCAATCACTACCATCATCTTTCTTCTTTGTGTGATAACACCAATTCGCCACAATATTGGTGGTCAGCTGCGACACTTGTTTATCCAACCACTTAGAGTGCAACCAGTAATCTTGATAGTTGTTGAATCGCTCGGATGCTCTAAATTTGGTCTCCAACTCTCGCCGCACTTCAGCATTCAACTTGTGGTACCCTTCTTTGTTGAAATTCACGTATTCTCTATACATCATTCCCACACTTCGTCGCGTGTAAAAATTGACCGCTATTGCTCTAGCCTCAAGCACATATTTGTGAGGGGGCATGTCAGGATTGGGTTGGTTTTTACGCTTCGACCTGCTGGATGATGAGGGATTGGATGACCCTGAAGCCCCTGCCACATTCGTGGCTGGAGGCACCACCTCAAAAATTGCATCCAAGTCTTCAAACACCGAGCAGTGACCCGATGACCCACTCCCTTGTCCTGCCATTGTACAATATTTCGAAACCACCAAAGTTTCGGAAAAAATCAAAAAAACCGGGTGCTATATGTGGGCCAAGCCCAATCACCCACCAAACTCACTTCCAAGGGTCGCTTGCGCAAACAAAGGTGTGAGGCGTAGGGCGTGGACTTGGCAAAGGAAAAATGAGGGAGCACATGGGATTTATAGTCCCCGCCCCTCCCACGTCCGCGCCCTGGCCGCCACACGTCCGCGCCCTGGCCCGACACGTCCCCGCCCTGGTCCCAGACGTCCCCGCCCTGACAGGCAGATTTGAGGACTATAAAAGTCCGTCCCCGCCCCATTAGTCCCCGCCCTGTGTATTCCAAATCCTCCACCTCTTCATTGAGCTGGTCGTTGGCGTTGTGCAAGGCCCTTTACAGTATACAGGTTTTTGCCAAAAAAATTCACGATGGCGACACCACCAAGAACCAACAAAGCTGAACGAGACAGGACTCGACTAAGGCAGGGTAACAAACATCGGAAGAGGTTACATGTACTTCGAAACCTCAAAAAACTGGCATTTAGGGGCTGGAATGACGTGCCAGAACCGTGGAGTTTCGAAACTTGCATCACTTACATAGAATGGTGCCACATTGACAAGGCCTTCCCTGAAGAGCGACACAACTACCACCGCCGATTTCATAAAGCGAATTTGAAACACTGCATCGATGAGGCCTTTAAACAAAGATGCATCGAAGTATACCAAGTGTTATACGAAAAACCCACTGTGAAAAGGAATGAAATTCACCTTTTCATTGCACGAGGTATACATGCGGAGGTGAGATTGAACAAGCGGGTGGATTGGTCCACTTTGAAGGGCACGCCAACCACATCAGATGGTATCAAGATACCAACACCAGCAAATGGAATGATTCCAAGGGGGGTTATGAGATATCCCGAAGGAGGGCTGGGTAGGGTCAACACACGTATTGAGCCGCCTGACACATACGAGACGGCGGATTCTACTACTGACGATGACTCTGATGGATCTCATGTTGTGGTGGAATTAACCCCCAGAGGACAACAACGTGCACAAAGGAGAAGGGCGCAACGTGCACCTCGTGAACAACTTCCAGAACCAAATATTCGTGTACAGGTCCAGGGCCCCGTTGAACCAGTACTTGGAGTTGCTCAGGCGCAATTCCAAACACCTGATGAACCAACTCTTGGAGTTGTTGATGTCATGGCTGCTGCAGACACCATACAAAGCTTGAGGGTGCAGTTACAAGACCGAGGTGATGAACTACATTCTCTATATGAAGATGTGGGCAAGTTACGAGAAGACATCACGCTCAAAGACAGAGTAATTGCTCAACAAGCACGTGACATAGAGGAGCTTCGGCAAGCTCTACAAGCAGCACAAATGATGAACGAAGGTCAAGATCCAGGAGGACATGCACAAGGACCTCCTCGGGATTCTCAAATTCTGAGGCAAAATGCTCTAGGTGATGCTGCCATGTCTACACAAGAAGATTCATTGGCCTTTCCCGAAATAATGGCCACCGGCAACGTACCAATGCAGACTGAAGTTCGGGGCATGGGTATGGACAACAACCTTGAGCTCAACAACTTGCGAGGCGAAAATCAAACATTACAAAATCGTTTGCATGCCTTGGTGGAGCAGTACTACCAGTGGAAGTTGGCATGCGTGTTCACCGTTGACAAGACACGACAACTGGTAGCAGAGTTGAAGAAATTGGACCACTACTACAGTGAGCACAATCAAGAAAGGGTGTTTGGCTTGACTTCATGGGCCCTTGTGGATGATCTTTTCAGTTCCAACATGGCAATCATTGAGCTTGATGGTGGAAAAACAATCATTGATTGGTCCAAACACAATTGGGATTTCAAAAACCAACTTGGGTCGAAGGTCAACTACAAAGGCAACCCGTTGTTGGAGTGGCCAAATCCTTCAAGTTTTGTGCACGACGGGACCACATGTCCCATTTGTATGAATCCATTTGGCCCTGAAGGTGGAATGCAGTTGGGCACGTACAACCATGTATACCACCCATTTTGCCTCATCAATTTCATGATTGTTCGTCGTCGGTGCGCAATGTGCAAGGCTCCCTTCCACGAGCGCTTGTACGAGTTGTTTGGCTTGGTCCCATACATGCCACCACATTGGGAATACAATGCCACGAATGCCCCAGATCACCATAGAATGTGGGGAACAGACTTGGTGTGGAGTTGGAAATTACAAATGACATCGTTGGACAAGACACAAGTCGCTGCTGAATGTGGTTGGGAGACTGACCCCGATCAAATTGTCCAAGTCTGCCAACATTTGATTCCGATGAAAGACAAGCATAGCCAAGGACGGCGGAATTTTTTCTTTCAATGCTTCAATGGACATTGGGACGAGGTTGGACTCAAGTTTCAATTTGGACCTCACCCTCGGCGATGGTTATGGGGCGTTGATGGAGTTCGAGTCACCGATGACAATGGAATTCGTATTGGGGAGGACCCTGACATGCCCGACCCTGCGGAGCTTGCTCAATTATCGGAATCTGAGTGGAGGGAAACTTTCAGAAACGAAGGGCTGGATTTTTTGCTTGAACAACATAGCCCGGATACACGCCGAGCTCTGGAGAGTCTCAAGCAATCACAAATCATGAGGGCCATTCTAGAAGAAGACGGACCAGCGAGGAGAACTCGGTCTGCAGTTCGTAGACTTCAACTAGGCTCCAATGAAGATTTTCCAATGCAACGCGGCGCACACGACGACGAGGCTGGACCTAGTGGCACTGCAAACAGTCCAATGAACATCGACTGAGTGCATTTTTTAGTGTGCTAAATTAGTAATTACTAATTAACAAAGCATGTTTTGCATATACAGTTATAGACTTTGGCATTTATCATTACCGAGGCTTATAGAATTGCTACTTTGGTAGTTCGGTACTACAAACAGTATTAGACAAAGACTTGTGGATATGCATATTTTCTCGTGGAAAAAGTATTGTATAATGTATACTTTTCAATTTTTGTACTACATGATGCATATGAAATACATATATTCAATTGTTGAATTCCTTTGCATGATATGGCATGTGTGATATGTGGATATAATAATGTACTCATGGCCTAAGAATAAGTGCATTTCGGATTTTGAGTGTATGAAGGTATATATTCATGTAAATATATATGTATTAATATTATTGTATGTGTATAAAAATTAAAAAGATATTAACAATTTAACATTAATGTATATTTTGTTACAAATATATTGATGTTAATGTATGAAGGGATACATTAACCTTTGAATGACTTGATCCATCCAAAAATGGTAAAATTTCTTATTTTAGCTTGAATAACAATCAGGTATTTTTATTGCTTAAAACTTTGAATTCTATATCATTTACAGAAATTGCAATTTTGTTCGCGAATGTTTCTAATTGTTATCATTTCTAACTTTCTATTGCAGAAAATCAGCATATAATCATATATGAGGAAAAAGAGGAAAACAATTCAATCACCCCCCTAATGACATTTTTTCTGTCTAAAAACAATAAAAACTGCCATTTCTAGTTTTCTACTACGTTGTCCAAGATTCCAACAAAATTGTATTTTTGAAAATGAACCGTAGGATCTTGAAATTTACTTGCTTGAAATTATGTGGTTAAAATTTCATGAAGTTAGACCGTACAGATTGAAAGATATGACTATATGAGCATTCAAAGTTTAAAAAACAAGGTTTCTTCAACACTAAACTGCAATTTTAGATGACTTTTATTGCTATTTGTAGAAAAAATGTGTACTATGGAATTTGAATTAAAAATTTATTGTGTTGAAGACTTGAGTTGGGAGTCTATGAAAAAAAATTCAAAAAATAACAACTTCATTTTCATACTTCAAGAAATTGTCAAGTACAAGTGTAGAACTGTAGAAGCACGTTTAAAATTGAAAGAAAAAATAAACAATTAATAGCTCTTAGATGGGATTGAAATACAATAATCCCAATGGTGAGATTGTTCTAGCAAACAAACATAACCTTTTAAAAAACCAAAAATCTGAAAATTGCATTCTAAAGATTCAATTTCTTTTGCTGCCCACCGAATTCAATTCTACGCATCTTGTGGTATAACTTTGGCTTCCAGGCACCGATTGAAATAAAAATTATATTCCCACAAAGCTTATTACATTTTCTATCTTCAAAAAAAGTTTTGCAAAATTAGGATAAAATTTCAGCCCATAGAAACCTGCCCGAATTCTAAAGTGTCCCCTCAGGGGACAATGGGACTTTAGGGGTTAATTTGAAATTTTGGGGGGAGGTGCAAGTAGTAATGGAGGTGAACCAAAAAAAATCCAATTGCTTATTTTATTTTTCACACAAAAGAAAGTCACATCAAAGTATCAAATAAGTGAAACAACTTGAAGTCGAATTCCATCTTGACAAGTTGACGTCCTAAAATTGAAGTTGAAACCAAATGAATCCTTTTATGTAATTGATATACAAAATTTATATACATTTTGCTAATTCCTCCGATATTTTTTCTTCTTATTTTTTGTTTTTACAATAATTTAGGAATAAAAGTAAAATTATTCTGATTTCTTAAAGGTAAAGGTGGAAATAAAATTATATGAATTACAAAATATATATTAGAGTGGAATTGTTTTGGGAAAGTTGTATTGTTGTAAAAATGTTGAAGCATGTAGTCATGTACTCATTTAGCCAACTTGCCATGAAGAATGAATTCATAGAATAACCACAATTTTCTGCCTCCACCATTCATCATCCGAAATTCTTATAAGCTAAAATTTGAACAGTCAATATTTGTTATAATTAATTACACACATCCTACTATCCTAAATATAGTAGGATTTTTTTTGGTATGCTTCTATAAAGAAATTCAAATACATTCCATACTTGCTCAAATTTTCTGAAATTGTTATCATTGAATACCCCAAATTTCCATACTTGCTCAAATTCTCTTAAATTTCGTTGAAACATTTCTAAAACCCTTTTTTTTGGAATTCCAAACCCTTTTAGCTTCTATTTTGGAGAACTATAACATTCATCCTTTAAGTCTTCAACTTGAATTTTCAAAAACGAGTACCTTGTTTACCATTACAAATCCTAAAACTTCTAGCATTTTATTATATTTGTTTTCTTGAAAGTGTGCAACTTAGTTTTATTCTCTAGAAATCCCATTTTTGGGGTGTGGGGACTATTTCTCAAGTCCTTGGAGAAGCGAAGAAGACCAAGGGTGATACATGAAGGAGACACATCTTTCCATGAATTCTCTTTCAACTCAAAAAGTAGTTGGACTTCTTAATACAGCCATTGACTTCAAGAAATTCCCCGAGCTCAAATTAATGGCTAACTGCATTAATTGGTTTCCCTCTTTCCCTCTCTCCATGGGAAGGAAGAATCCCATGCTAATTCCAAATCTCAAGGTCAATTCCATTCCCCCCCGTCGTTGGTGGAGAGAGTTCTTGCATCCGAGGTCAGGGCGTGAGGGCGGGGACATCAAGGCGTGGATGTCCCGTCAGGGCGGGGATGTGAAGTTAGGGCGGGGACGCCAGAGCGCGGGCGTCCGGCCGCGGATTCCAATTCCAATTGCAATTGCAATTTTGAACTCCTTCCTTGAACTCCCTCCTTGAACTCCCTCCTTGAACTCCCTCCTAGCCAATTTTGAACTCCCTCCAAGGGTTTGCTATCCCCATACCCAAAATAATGAAATGAACCGTTGCCCTTGAATTAAAAAATCACTTAACTAGTATTTCATTTCAATACCCACCCCTCCTAAGTCCTAGACTTGCTTTAGAGTTTAGAGCTCTAGGATCCCATTACACAAATTAGAGGGTGGAGTCTAATGATTGAATATTTGAAATCATAAACAATTTTGCTTCATTTCATTCCCAAAGACCCAAACCACTTTGCTATCCCCATACCCAAAATAATGAAATGAACCGTTGCCCTTGAATTAAAAAATCACTTAACTAGTATTTCATTTCAATACCCACCCCTCCTAAGTCCTAGACTTGCTTTAGAGTTTAGAGCTCTAGGATCCCATTACACAAATTAGAGGGTGGAGTCTAATGATTGAATATTTGAAATCATAAACAATTTTGCTTCATTTCATTCCCAAAGACCCAAACCACTTTGCTATCCCCATACCCAAAATAATGAAATGAACCGTTGCCCTTGAATTAAAAAATCACTTAACTAGTATTTCATTTCAATACCCACCCCTCCTATTTTACCCATTACAAGAAATTTTGGTTAAAGTCTTTAAGCCCTAAATCCTTGTACCCTTTTTCACGGAAAAAACCCCTTCAAGCATATTCTAAAGCATTATGATTTGTATATGATTTAAATCCAAAACCTTGTAGCTTTGTATTTAAAAAATGAAGACTTAAATCAAAAGCTTGAGAAGTATACGTTGGTAATAGTTTGATTTGTAAACTTCAAATCCAAAATCACAAACACCTTTTCTTAATAAGAATGAAATATAAACTTTGAACTTGAATTTAAACAATTATGTACCTTGACTTTCATTAGGACTCGAAATCCTTTGGGATTTTAGTTACACAAATTTATTCTTTCTTGTTTGGAAGTTCAATTTCATTTTCTATTTTTATTTTGGGTTCCAACTTTACATGGGTCCTACTTCTCAAGTGCTTGATGAAGGCAAGAACTTGAAATTTGGCCTCAAGAAGGGAGTGACATGCTTTAATACGTTGTCATTGAACTCAAAAAGTAGTTGGACCTCTTAATGCAGCCATTGACTTGAAGATATTCCCCGTGCTCAAATTAAGAGCTGACTACATTAGTGGATTCTCCTCTCTCTATGGGAAGGAAGAATCCCACCACGGAATTCGTACCAAAGTCTATGGTAGGACCTCCCCCTCCTGCCGTCCGTGGACGCGTCGCGTTGGGGCGTGGACGCGTCGGAATTGTGTGACGTCCGCGCCCCTGACGTCCCTGCCCCTGCAGAAGAGGTCCGCGCCCCTACACTCCCAGGCTATAAAGCCAAGCTTGTCGGATTGACTTCTTTACATTTGTCATCTTGGCCTCATCATCTTGGACTTCAATTCACTTTGAGCTCCTTGGGAGTCTACTTGGGTGACAAATGGCCCTAGTTAGCTGTTGAGGTGATGTAAAAGTCAGTTCAAGCAGTTGATTGGCGCTAACTACTATTTTGTCCTTTTCATTTGGTGTAATAGCCTCTTCTACAGTTCTACCTCCTCCAAGAAAACGTTTGCATTTGTCGTGAACGCAATGGGAAGTCAACGAAAGCAAACAAAAGAATGGGAACCGTGGTATAATTTCTCTGAGAACGGGGGGAAAGTGAGTTGTGTATTTTGCAATGCAACATTCACCTATAAACGCGAGCGCGCTTTTGCTCACTTTGGATATGGCGCGAAGTTCGAGAGGTCAATTTGTCGTAATGCAACGTGAGCCGTGCGCCACCGATTTGCAAATTGTGCAAACTTTGTTCCTCAACGATTGAGCCCCGAGGACATGTATGAAGGAGAATCAATTCCCACTGGTCCATCAAGAGCAACTCCAGTTGCAAGTTCAAGCCAATCCTTTCAAAACGAAGTGACAGGAGGGGGTTCAGGTGACGCCTAAGCTGAAGGGGTTACTCTCCCTGAAGGGAATGATGCAATACAGAGGTCCCAAAGTCTTGCTGCATCAAATTCCACAAGATCTGGGTCATTACTTCAGCAACGTATGAAGGATGCTTTTAATGTTGCGAAGAGGAAGGAGTTGGATGACAAGTGGGCATCATTTTTTTACGAGGCGAACGTGCCATTTAATGTGGCAAGAAATCCAGCCTTTATTGAGGCAGTGAGGGCAACCTCAATGGCAAGGTTTGAATACAGTCCACCTTCTTACCATCAGTTCAGGACAAAATTGATTGAACCAAAGAGGTTGCAGATCGAGAAGCAAATTGAAACCAAAGTTGGTTTTGCAGTGAAACATTATGGGGTGACAATATGCACTGATGGTTGGGATGACGTGAACCGAAGGCCTCTAATGAATGTAATGATGTCGTGCCCTACCGGTGATGTATTTTTGGGAGCCATTGACACCACCGGGCAAAAGAAGTCCATGCGCTACATAGCGGACTAGATGAAGGTATTCATTGAGAAAGTGGGTTCAAAGTACGTGACACAGGTTTGTACGGATAATGTAGCGAATATGCTTGGAGCATTGGATGATATCATTCGCACGTATCCACACATTTTCAAGCAGGGGTGCATGGCACATGCTTTGGATCTCATGTTGGAAGATTGGGCCAAAGTACCAGAATTCAAAGATGTAATTCAGAGGACAAGAAGATTGTGCCAGTACATTCGGAACCATCACGCGACCATGTCGGTATTCCGGGAGTTGAGTCCGACCCTTCAGTTAGTAGTGCCCAGCGAAACCCGCTTTGCTTGTAATTTTCTCATGTTGCAGCGATTGGAGAAACTTCGCGGAGTACTGCTGCGGTTAAAAGACCATGCGTGCGTTCAAAATTACTTTGATGGTCTGCGAGACAGACAAAATGCGGAGCAAGCAGCTACAGCTTCACATAATGTGGTGTCAACTATCGAAGACGTGGGCTTTTGGCAACGATGTGCAAATTACGTGCACATGACTGAAGACGTGTTGAAGGCATTGCGCATATTTGATGGCCGAGAACCAGCTATGGGTCGGGCGTGGCTCGTAATGCACAATTTGAGGGCGCATGTGTTTTCTTTAAGAGGGCCACCCTTCAACCTACGAGATGACATAGCCACCACCATGGAGGAGTCTTTCACATCCAGGTGGGACATGGTGTTTACGGATGTTCACTATGTTGGGGCCCTTCTAAATCCGTATCTCTTGGATAACGTGGCACTTAGGGTTGATGGAGTTGCACTCCGTGCATTGTATCGAGTCATCCGCAAAATGGAAAATGTAGTGGGAGTGGAGTTTAACAACGTGTTGGCGGAATTAACAGAATTCGAGGAGGGCACGGGGCCATACAGTGCAGCAGAGACACCTGACATCCGAGCGACACAGATGCTTCCTCACCAATGGTGGCACAGGGTTGGAGATCGAGCACTATCTAAGATTGCCGTTCGTATCTTGTCATTGACGTGTTCAGCATGTTCATGTGAAAGGAATTGGAGTATATATTCCTTCGTCCACAACAAGGTCCGGAATCGGTTAGCCCTCGAGAAGGCTGAGTCATTGGTATATATTTATACCAATAGCCGTGTACTTCAGCAAAGACCAGGGGCCCATCCTGTTCGTTGGTATGATGCTAATATCCTCTCGGAGGATTCTGATCCAGATGCCCTTGGCCCCGTTCCAGTGGCTAAACGCAATCGTGAATTTGACGCGATGGTAGCTGAGGAAGAAGAAGAGGCTGATGTGGAAGCTAACCGAGCACCCCGAGAATACCGACCAAATCCAGAGTTGTGGAGGGCGGGGGCTGATCACCTTGCAGAAGCTAGAAATTACTACGGAGATGGTCATGAAGTGGAAGAGGAAGTCCTCCTTGGTCGCTGGGGCCCTTGGGGAGCCGATCCTCGCCGAAGTCCTACACCCATTGGTGATGAAAATGTAGTTGTTTCTGAAGTGCAACCTTTGTCATCGTCTTCCGAGAGTGATCACCCGGCCGCAGTGGACGCCGATGATGATAATGTTATCTCGAACAATGACGACAACCTCCCTTTGGAAAACGAAGGGGGAAATGGAAATGGCAGTGAGAATCTGAGGAACAATGCAACTCAGAATACTGAAGGATCCGTTTGCGATCGTGATGGCAATAGGGGGCCCAAAAGAGTGGGGGGCCGTGATAGCAACAGAGTTGTTGGAGGATGCCATGGCCAAAACCTTGGAAATACAAGGATAGCACGACCGATCACAAGACATGTTGTGGAGGTTAATGCAGTGGAAAGAACGCGTTTTGAACCTGAACATTTAGATCACAATGATATTTTTGCGTTTACTGACCCGCTTGAAGACAAAGCCCATATACCACCACCAGTTGTAGTGCATACTATTATTTCTAACCCTTCATCTCCCGCAACTTCGAGTGCTCCTTGTCGACCTTCCGAAGAAGTGCTAGGCTCAGTGGGAAATGTTGCAATGACGACTCAAAGCATTTCAAATGTTACAACGGGTGGTAGACACCGTACCGCCTTTCAACCCGCAATTCACCACACTATGGGTGAATATCAACAAGGACGTGGAAGGAGTTTCGTCCGTGGAAGAGCAAGAGGTCGTGCAACGATTGAAGGCCGTGATATTAGAGGTGGACGAAACAATAACGAAGCATCGTCATCGAGGCCCCCTAAACGCCCTCTTCTAGGAATTGGGGTCCGAGACCCGAACGTGGTGATAGAGCCATTTTTGAATACGTATGTCCCAGGACCAACTTTGTCCACTCCAGCGTATGTCGTTCCTCGAGTACAAGGAGGCCCCATTATAAATTCTGACGCGGAGGACCCTAGAGCTCAACGGCACAAGAAGTTTAAACGTAGTCGTAGGCATGGTCAAACAACTGTGGAGCTTCGAAATGAGAACTCGGAAGTGGAAAACCAGTGGACCACAGACGGTGACGATGGAGAAGATGAACGTGAAACTAGTGAAGTTGGTGATGATGAAGACGACCCTGATTGTGATGAGGCACCAGCAGATGATGATGTGATCATTCGAGATGTTGCATTACCAGATCCGGGTACACAAGAAGTTCGCAGATCAAGTCGTTTCAACAATTGAGGGGCACCTGACAGCATCTGTGTTCTGTAGACCTTCATTCATCATGAGTTCAAGACAGTTGCACTAATTGAAACATGAAGTAATGAAGATCTACAAGAAGAAGAAGGAGAATCTTAGATAACCAGTAGAAGAGGAGGTGTATCTTGAGAGCAGTATATTCATTGTGTTGTGAACTTGTTATTGTACTGAACAACGCTTGAAATATAAAAATGTTTTTGGTTATCTAAAATAAAAAAGTTTCCAATTGTGTTTGTAGAATTATCACATTTGCCATGCATGAAGATGACATTCATGAATGTAGTTATATTGTATAGTTTGAATGTTGTAAGTAAGGTGTACTAAATTTATTACTATCCTTGCATTCACGTAGAAAAAAACATTCACTACTATCATCTTTGATGCCTTCCGAAGGGCTGAAAATTTATTATTTAAACATGAAATTCTTTTCACAAAATGATCTCTTTGCTAATAACATGTGTGCTAAATTTCAAGGCCAGAAGATTTACACATAAAAAGATATTTACAATGTACCAACATGTGTACTTTTGTGGTTCAGAGAAACAATTTCAATGCTACCAAGTACCAACTCCCAGAAATTGAGAAATCAAAATTCGGCCATGAATTTTTTGGCATGAGATCATGTCTATGTTGATAATATGTGGGTCAAATTTGAAGTTCAAAGGATTTGCCTATAAAAAGATATTGGAAATGTTTTTCACCCTATGAAAGCAAGAATTCGTAAATGAAGTACAAAAATTCTCCAAAAATACGGATTAAACTGATGCGTCCCCGCCCTGTCCAAGATGTCCTCGCCGTGACGGAAACGTCTGCGCCCTGATTTCAGTGTTGGAAAATTTCAAAAATGAAAGGTGTCCGAAGCGTCCGACCCATCCGTCCGTCCGGTCCAGTTCGCCCGTCCGTCCGTCCCGTCCAGTATGACAACCCTGATGGTAGCCTATGAATCCATTTTGATGTTGCCTTAGACATGTTAGACTGAATGACTGTCTTGTATGTTTCTTTGTGATTTCTAAGAGTGCGTCTTTGTATTGCCCTACCTTCTTCCTTCTTCCTTGATATAGCTTGATGAATCCTCTATAGTAAAAATATATCCTCTGAACTGAAACCAACACGCAAGAAGGACCCATCTCCCTAATGACTACATGGCCACTCACCCCCGCCCAACTTTCACTTCGCTACTGTAGCACAACTCCCGTAAGACCTCGGTCTGACTTATGAATTACTTGTGAAGTGCATCCCACATTGCTTCTTGATATTAGAATTAGAACGCATGGATAACTTCACACAGCTATCAATACCGTCACAAAAATGACTGTTCCACATCTACAAAATGACTGGGCAGTCGCAGAAGATGACAGTCACCGTAAACCAAAACCCAACTCCATCACGACTCAAGAATGACTCCGTATTTTAGTACCTCGGGGTGTACTCGACCTGAATTGCGGCTGAAGAACAACTGTAAAATTTTGTGACGTGGATGTCCACGTCAATATCAATGTGACTTTATTATGACTTGTAAATGACTCCGGAATTTGCTGACGTGGACGTCCACCTCAGCAGTCGTGGGACTGCATCACAACTACAGAATGACTACGAAATCGGTTGATATGGCCGTCCACGTCACGAAAATGTCAATGCAGTTGGTCAGTTGCCCGACCCCTTAACAAAATTTCCATCAAACTTTCAAACCCTGTCATCCAATCTTCATCCAAGTCCACAGTAGATGGTGCTAATACAAATGGCGCAGTCATTAGCCGTGACTGGTCCACAATGACTCTAGGACCTCGAGTTGTTTTCCAGTCATTTTTGTCCGAAATGACTAGTTTGCAGTCATATATCGCAGTCATATATTACACTGTTTTTTTGTAGTGTAGGGACCAGAAGTCGCCCCTAGGGACCAGAGGTCGCCCTTAGGGACCAGAAGTCGCCCCTAGGGACCAGAGGTCGCCCCTAGGGACCAGAAGTCGCCTCTAAGGACCAGAGGTCGCCCTTAGACCCACGGTCGCCCTTAAAGGGACCAGAGGTCGCCCCTAGACTCGTAGTCGCCCTAGATTTTGGACCCGCAGTCGCCCTCTACCCGCAGTCGCCCTAGATTGTGGACCTGCAGTCGCCCCCTATCCGTGGTCGCCCCTACCCGCAGTCGCCCCTCATGAAACACGCCACATCACAGCCACGTAGGACAGTCCGTTTTACCTAGGGGTAAAAAAATTTGAAATCCGAAATCCGTACATGACAACAAAAACCGCCCATACTCGACAACTCGACAATTCGACATGCGACATGCAACGTCTATTAGACACAAAAACTTGAAATTTTGTTAGACAAGACAACCCTGGCGAATGCGTGTAGGTGCAGACCTCTGTCGTACGTTCTGGACACACCTTGCCCCGCGCACCCCATCCATGTCTCGCCCGATCCCAATCTCGAGGAAAACATTTACATTCAGTTCCCTAATCATCCCGAGGGGCAGCTGCGGCTAAAAGTCCTACACAAGGGCGTCTGGGACAAAGATAGGTTCAGGGCGCCGAATTTCAGGGCAAATTCCACCAACACCCTGCTCGTTGATTGCTCACCCGAGAGCACCATCCTCAATCCGCTCTACAATGCCATTTTTCCCTTGTCCTATGCCGGCAACGAACACAACAGAATCCTGTTGGGGATGTTGGCCTCGTATCTCCGCGACTTGCTAGATTCTGGTCTTAGCGTGTTGCAATACCTATCCAGTAACCCCTTCTGTTGGGGCCCCGACGTTCCCATGAGGCAGACGAAGCTAGGACTCAGAGTGCGCGCGTGCGCTTCATGGCAAGACAGGTCCCTCTTGCTAGAGTATCCCGATGTCGTGAAAAAGTACACTAGGCACGGGAACAATCATTTCATCCCCCGAAGATCTCCAAGAGAGAATAAAGGGAAGAAAATGACATGATGCCCACTCGTATACCGATGCTTGTGCAGGGCCATCACTGCGTTTCCGCTCCGAGAGGGCCCTCCGGCGACGGCCCGCGGCAGGAGACGAGGCACTCTAAGCGACGACGGACGTGGATGACGGAGGAAGTGGGCTCTTGCTCCGGCTCCGTCGCCCCAGAGGAGGAAGGCGTCGGCGGGATTGTAAATGAGGTTGTCGACGACTACATGTATTGTAAGGTGGGCTTATCACTACCCTACCCCGCCATCGGCGGTTTGAAATTGATGCTCGAGTGGAATGTCTTTCGAACCCTAATTCCTCTCTGCCCGTTGTCTTTGAGTTCAATGTCCGACCCTCTCCCAGTCCAAAACTAATCGTTGGCCTCTTTGTGCAGGCTACTTGGTCTCTGTCCAACAGTAAAGGCGATCTAGTTTCTGGGTGTCGGCTCGTCCAGATGAATGGTTCAGGGCGCCCGCCCTAAACCTTGGACAACGTCCTCGTCCTGTTGCGCCGAACTCTTGTCTTCGACGTCAAGACGTCCTTTCAGACATTTAGATTATGTTTTAGGATTTGGGATGTCTAGAGATTACTTTAGGACTATTACATTGTACGAATGCTTCTCTTTCTTTTTAAATATAAATTGTAGTACATCCCCACATTCTTTATAGACATATATGTACCCACATTGCTTACTGCCCCCTCTAGCTTGCAAAATTCTAGATCGTCAGCGGACCACCATTTCACCAACGACAGCGGGCGTTTATTTGCTATTCATGTCTCTTGTGAAGACCCTATAGCGTATTCGGAGAAAGGCGGACAAATGCTCGTCAACTCCGGTGTGGATCCATTCTGGCATTGTTATTGTGTTGGCTCGTTCATGATTGAACTTGCTGACTGTGTAGAGCAAAAAAGTAGGGACGCTCGCGGCCCATCTTCTGTCCGAACACAAATATTCATAGGGGATTCATGGCACTGGAATCAATGGCCCTGATCTTCGTAGGGTGTCACCTGCATTCAAGAAGCTCCTCGGCGCAAGGAAGGACGACGTTGTCATGCACACTCTCTTCCTGTTGTTCTAAAGTACTTGGTAGGAGCAACGTCCATCCATCGTCCTTCTCCCGGCATCCGGGGTTTCTGTGGGCATGTGCTAGATGCGGTCTATTATTCTCGGGGCGGTGGATCAGTGTGGGGAGGGTGTCCATCGAAGTATCTATTGAGTGCTCATAACTCAAGCCGTCGAGTGCATGTGTGTCGTTGTAAACCAACTTAGCTCTCGCTGTGCACCGTGGTATTCGGACAACGGCACATCCGCTTGACATCTTGAGTTATGAGCAGCCAATAGGTACTTCAATGGGCACTCTCTTCACACCAATCCACTTCCTAGGAAAAGTCGACCGTTTCTGGTTCC
The DNA here is from genome assembly GCA_947034895.1 of Rhytidiadelphus loreus. Classification (NCBI taxonomy): domain Eukaryota; kingdom Viridiplantae; phylum Streptophyta; class Bryopsida; order Hypnales; family Hylocomiaceae; genus Rhytidiadelphus; species Rhytidiadelphus loreus. Next base: position 43,841,729 of record OX344761.1, on the reverse strand, counting down.
CACCTTCAGAAACTCCGGATGCTAGGACGTGAACAGTGAATGGCCGTCGCTGCTACCAAGTACATTCGAACAACTTGGGGAGAATGCGCATCACAGTGCCGTCCTTCCTTGCGCCCAGGAGCTCCTTGAATGCAAGTGACGCCCTGTTCGTGAGGTGGGTCTTGGTGTGTTTCATGGGTGACCATGTGTCAACATCTTTCGAGGAGGAAGTTGACTCTCCTATGAACTTTTGTCCGGACATGAATATTCACAGGGAATTCATGGCATTGGAAACAATGGCCCTCTTCTTCATAGGGCGTCACTGGCATACAAGGTGCTCATTGGCGCAAGGAAAGACAACGTTGTCATGCAAATTCTCCTCAAGCTGTTCGAGTGTACATGGTGGGAGCGACCGCTATCCACCTTCCTTCTCCCGGCATCCGGGGTTTTTGTAGGCATGTGCCAGATGCGGTCTATTATTCTCGAGACGGTAGATCGGTGTAGTGAGGCTGTTGATCGGATTACCTATTCGCTGCTCATAACTCAAGCCGTCGAGTGAATGCACATGGGTCTTTCATATCCAACTTGGCTCTCACTATGCAAGATTGGATACGGACGATCCCACATCCGCTCGATGGCTTGAGTTATGAGCAGCCAATAGGTATTCCGATCAACAGCCTCATCACATCGATGCACTTCCCGGGAAAAGTCGACCGTTTCTGGTTCCCACCTTCAAAAACTCCGGATGCTAGGACATGGACGGAGGATGGCAGTCGCTCCCACCACGTACACTCGAACAACTTGAGGAGAATGTGTATAACAATATGGTCCTTCCTTACACCGATGAGTTCCTTGTATGCCGGTGACGCCCTGTTCGCGAGGTGGGTCTTGTTGTGTTTCAGCGAATAGGTAATCCGATCTGTTGATCGGATTACCTATTTGTTGTCTACATCTGTTGATCGGATTATGTGTCTACATAATCTGTTGATTGGATTACCTATTCGCTGTCTACATAATCCGATCAACAGATTATGTAGACTGTGAGGCTATTGAACGGATTATGTGTCTTTGTGATCCACCACAAATCCTAACAGTCATCCATGCCTCGCACAAATTATGGCGCTTAGAGATGTTTTGGAACTTCCATTGAGGTAGAACGCTCTAAAAGCGCCCGTCTTCTTGAAAGGGCTCCTACAAAAAGGTACTAAATGGATATGATTTCGTCCTTAAATGGACCTTTTCGACTTTTGGTTGAATCGAGGAAAAGGTGTTCTCTATTGCAGGAGTCCATCAGCGGCCTAGGTATCCGCAGTTTCCTTTCAAAATTGCAATTCGACGCATTTGGAAAAAATTAATATCACAAATTGGTGAATACAACAGATTTCTTTGGAAATCCATAACTAATTCAGAAATGCGTCTAAAACTACGAATCCACTTGTGTTAGGTTCGGCTACTATTTTTCTATCTCTGAGCAATTTCTAATCGTGCAAATCTATGAAAAAGGTGGAGCTGCCCTTCAATGGCCGGTTTCAGAGCATATTACCTGACCGTCTTCTTCTGAGGACGACGTGTTAGACCTTAGAACATGATGCCGGACATGCCCCATGATGGACATCTACGTCATATAGCGCCCATACGTAGTTTGGCACGTACGTATGGGCTCAATTCTGACCCACATGCGGAGAAATCAACAGAAATACACGTATTTTTCTACCCCCACTCCCATCTCTAAACGGAATTTCGGCCCCCCGCCATCCCAAAAACCACCATTATAATGGAATACCGCCATTTTAACGAAATAGCCCATATTTCTAATAATAGGTGCTAGAATTTTCTGTATATGATTTTTCTTTTTTTGTTACAAAGAATTATTAAATCCATACTCTTTTGTTATGGAATCTATGAAGTTGCTTAATCATTTTGAGTTTAATTTTGTTCACCATTTTTTTGTTTCTTTTTCCCTACATCTAAAATATGTTAGATAACCAGCCATTTTTTATGGAGACATATTACATCCTTCAAGGCCACATTTGGACTAACATGGCAAATCCAAGGCAACACCTTGGGTATCCCTATCACAAACAAGTGGAAGAACAAACCCCCTCCTCATACACTAGAATGAAGAGCCCTACATGAGCAATGTCAACATAGGGAGTTGATCATGAATCGGAAACCTCGTAGATCCCATTGGAAGTTCCGATCACTTGGCCATCATTTGAGATAGTCTTAGGTCATTTCAAACCAATAACCAAACATTTGAAGTGAGCCAGAGTAGGTTTTCTAATCTAAGCTAAATCAAATGATCACTTTCCTAAACTATTTCCAAAAATTCTTGCCAAACACCAATGTTTGAATAAGAAACTACTTAAACTTACAAATGTACAAAATTCAAACTTTATAGTTTTAAGTTTGGAACACCTTCTAATTCACAAACCTTGAATTGGTTCCATTCCATTGTTGGAATTTATGCAATGATATGTATATATATATCCACACATTTACAATTATTAGTCTCAATAGTATTAGTATATGGAGCAATATAATTTATATTAGTATGGCCATGTGTTGTTTACCATTTGCCGTTTTTATGATTTACGGCAATGCCTTCCTTATTCTATGGAAAACTCTTTGAATAGTAGTAAAACATTACAGTCATTGTATTTGTAATTGTTGCTCATTATTTGTTGTTAACGTTCCCTAAGTGCATTGTTCATTAGTTTATCAACTAATTGCTTACATAGTTAAGCCAAAAACAATAATGTTTATAAAAATTATATAGAGTGTATAAAACAAAATTGAAGGAGGAACAATTTTACCTTAAAATTTGAAGGAATTTGTCTTACGAGTCTTTAACTGTGCTTCTCACTATGCCTTATGACCAAAAGAATATAATTTTATTTAAATATACTTTAAATATTTTTATTTTAATAATATAGTATATGAATAAATATTAAATAATAATCTCTTTGCTTTTAAATTTTACGAATGTTTCTTTTGTATATTACAAAGGAAACATGGGTATTATTCATAAAGAGAGGGAGCATATGATTTGTCCTTTAGATTCATAACCAAATCATAAGTGATGAATCATGAGCCATGTCTTTAAAATCCTGAGCACCTTATGGAAATGCTTTGAGGCATGCATTGTGCTAGTCAACCTACATACCAAATCCCCCAATATGGTTGAATTTTCGCTTTAATACTATGTCCTTGGAAGGCCTTACTCACTCATAGTTGATCCGTTGTATACCACTATTGTACTGTACATTGTTGTTGTTCTTTCCTCTAAGTGTCATGAGAGCTAGCATCACCCTTCCACTCCAATGCTTTGGAATTTTTAAATAGCACTACCCACCCTCCCACTCCCATACTTTGAAATTTTTAAATAGCACTACCTTAGCAAAGTGGTTTGTACTTATTACTACACCATACAAGCAATTGCATTAAAAATTGAGTAAGCACAAGGCGGAACCATTTAGTCAACTTCACTGATTTGGAGGTGCCTCTGATCTGTCGCATATTTTCCCCTTCTGGTGCAAACTACAACGGCTCTGGCGTCTGTGGCGTCCATGTGGGTTGGAATTGTGCTTTTTTGTGTTGGGATGTAGTAGTATAGTTTGGTAGTTTCAGTTATACAGTAGTTTCTCCTCGAATTCTTTGCGGAGAACGTTGTTTGTTGCTACGATGGGGCGTGGGAGGAAGGCGATAGTGGCAGAAGCATCGTCTAGTTTAGAATGTAGTGAAGCTTCTCAGCAATCGGCAGATTCAGGGAATATCGGAGCAAACCATAGCGCCGGGTCTGCACCCTTCAGCATCTGGTCACAGCCTTTCAAACTAAGCAATGAAAGCCCTTTTGTGCGTGCATAATTGATAAGGTGCGCACCATTTCTCCAAGGAAGTGATCGGGCTCGATACACGGAGGATTTCTTCACGAAAATTGGTGGACTTTGTGGAGACTGAGGGCATTGTCGTACGCGCAGTACTATAGTAAGCGCTCTTAACCACAACAACGTGGCAAGATGACACGGAATATTGTCCCAGTGAACCCCAGAGGGTGTTTTAAACTCCTTTTTAATCCGACTAATGTGCTTATTTCAAAATATCACTCCCCACCCGGATTCTATAACTTCCCGGATTCTCTACCGGATCCGGATCGTTTTCGTCACCAGATTTGTAACTCAAACACACGGTTTTTGATACCTCTGTTTTACCCTCAGAGGGTCCTTTCTTACTTTTTAAGAGGGATAAGGACAACATCACTCCTTGTATCTCACTAACTCTAACTTCCTAATGACATGGACCCAAAGAACTTTCCGTCACAAACAAGGTACGAACTGGCTAACCCTCACAACTCCGGATTTCTCTAGAAGCAGGTCACTCAGAATACAACCCGACCCCCCTTGCTACAACAACAAATACAAGACTTACCCGGAAATTGAGACGGGGTCCGGTACCAGAACTCCAACTTGTGTTTGCAAACTGGCGGAGCTTTCCGGGTTAGTGGGGGTTTTCCACAGGCGGTTGCTTATCCCCGCACGGAACCCTCCCTGGCCTTCCGGACTCGCACCCACACCACCAATGCCGAATTCCGCACAACTTCCTGCACAATGCTAAAACCCCTCCCTGGACAAACACACAGTTCACAGACCCGGGAAATCCTGAATCCGGACTCCTCCTTACCACCTCTCTACTCTTTAGCCAAAACTATCAAGTATGCACCCAAACAACCTTTAAAACTCCCCCAAAAGGAAAGCAAGGACCCACAAGAAAACTAAGGCAATGAGTAAAAAGACAATAAATTGCAAACATATATTTACTGCTCAAAAATAAGGAATAGCAAGAAAAGGAATGAAGGACCACAAGCGGTCCCTTACATTTATAAGGAAAGCAACATGTCGGAAAACCCACGGAAAGTGCCACTACACCCAATCCTAAACTGCCCTAAAAGTCCAGGCAGATAAGTTTAACTGAAACTTAACCCTGAAAATCCGAAATCCGGGTTCTATACGAGACCCGGAACTCCTAGTCTAACAAAATGGTAACTAGAAAAACTACCAGTCTAACTACCTACTTTCCTTTACGCGGTTTCTTTGAACTACTATCAAACCCTAATTGCCCCCGAGTGCTGGTCTTGCCTTGGGGTGTCCGGAGAGACGCCCGGGTGATAATCGAAGTCTTCCGGACTGGCGGACTGGCGGAATCCGTCTCGTCCGTATGGACTAAAGTCCAGTCCGCCTTCTCCAAAGACTGCGGATCCTCCTCAACCTCCACTTCCTCCGAGATCTCGATGGGAATTGGATCCGGTATAGGCGTTGGTGTCGATGGAGGCGCCTCAATATCTGCAAACTGCTCCGGGTGTGTACGCGCCGAATTCTGTACGAGCTCGATCCGGGCGACTAGGCTACTCCGGACTGGTATCCCTGGATCCGGAAATACGGGACTCTGTCTTCCTGTGCTGACAATGTTCAGCAGAGACCCAAACTGACCTGTCTGTTTGATTAATGAGATGGAGGGTTGCGTTGACGGAGTAGCGATGACATCCGGAACTTCCGGAAATCCACCAAAGTCGAGGGGCTTGTTCGGATCCATGTTCGCCATCATGGACCGGAACTCCTTTAGGGACGCCTCCATTCTGCCCAACATCTCCACCATCACCCGAACGATCTTCGTGTTGGTGAGGGCCGCGGACGTCTTCTGCATTTCGTCATAAAGGGCAGCCTTGTGGTAGAGGTCGGCCGGACTCACCATCCACTTCTGGAAAGTCTGGAACGCCTAATAGGCCTTCTGTGTTGCCTTGTGAGACTGGTGCAGCTCCCCTTCCGTCCAGCTCAGCTTCCCCTTGAGCTTGTTCTGTTCCGTCTTCAGGTTCCGGATTTCCGTCCTCATCTCGTTCCACTCCGACTTGGGCAGCAGCGCCTTCAATGTGTCCAGGAGGTTCTTCGGTTCGTAGTACATCACCTCCGCGGACCGGAGTACGATCTTCGTGTGCCGGTCGTGGTACATCTTCGCGGTCCGGATCCACTCTTCTCCACACTCGAAGAAGCGTGGTCCTTCCCATTCCTTCGTACCCTGTGTGAGGAAGGGACCCGGAAATTTACCTTTGGCTGCCGGATCCGTAGACTTCCGTCTCTAGCTTGCAGATGCCTGCTCCCGTTCCTCAGGGTTGTCTATCCGGACGTGACGTGGGCTTTTCACGTCCGGATGTCATGACGCGTCGGTATTGCTGTTAGCCCAAAAAAAAAAAAAAAAAAAAATTTTTTTTTTTTTTTGACGGCCAGTTTGTCACCCTGGAGCAAACTAGTGAACAGCCAAGTCGTCAAAAAAAAAAAAAAAATTTTTTTTTTTTTTTTTTTTTTGGACGGCCTGTCCATCAACCTGGACGGCTAATCCGTCCACCGTTCAGGTCGACAATCTGACCGTCCAGGTGACGGCCCGACCGTCCCAGGTGACGGCCCGACTGTCCCAGTGGACGGACTACCCGTCCAGGTCAACTGACCACCCGTCCAGGTCGACAGACGGACCGTCCAGCGGAAATTTTTTTTTTTTTTTTTTTTTTTTTTATAATCCTGACGGACACCAGGGTTGAATCCTGACGTCCGTCCGGACATCCTAACGGACGGACAGGACGTGACGGGGACAACCCTGCCGTTCCTCCTCCTTCTGCATCAGCTTCTGTTCCGGCTCCACCTTTTCTTCCTTCACTTTCGGCTTGATGTCCTCGTCCTCGTTCTCAGACTCCTGCGTCTCCGGCTCATCATCATCCATGCAGTTGCATTGCAACATGATCAATCCGGTCTCGTAATCCGTTGCCTCGTCTTCCGTTAGTAGTTCCCGGTGCTGGTACAGGTAGAGGAGATACGTGCTGAGCGGGTTCGGCTTGTTTTTTGCCAAGTTTCCTGTGCAGCACCCCACTACACTTGCTACGACCCGGCCCCAGTGAACGACCCGGTCCTGAAATGCCCCGAAGATCGTATTGGCTATGGTGACCGTAACCCGGGAAGTCTTGTCCAGGTATAGGATCGGAAGTAGAAACCGGAGGAGTCGTTTGTGCCTCTCGTCCTGGCAGTCCTTGATGGCGTAGCCTTCCTTCGGGTGCGGCGGATTCACGAACTTGTGTTGGTGGTATTGGTCTGTCCGAGCAGCGAATCCGGTTCCGGTTTGTGGGAACCCGTACACCTCCGCCCACAACTCCTCTGTCCACTCGTCCGGATGCCCTCGTACGGTCTGGTCGTACTGATTCGGAGCGCCTACCGCCAACTCCCGGAGGACCTGGTCGCTCTGAACGTTCCAGGGTTTCTTCAGTAACCCTGCACACTCCAAGACCTTCAAATCGTCCTCTAACTGCCGGAGATGAAGTGGATCCATCGGAATTACCGGACTAATCTTCCGGGCTGGGACCGTATACCACGTGCTAACCCCTGCCATCTGTCTCACCTCTCATAACGCCGTAACCCTAACTCACCACACTTTCTCTCACTATCAGCCAGATGCGGAGCAACTGAAAGAGGGCAAGAAGCCGAGAAATGAGGAGGAGCTAGGTTTATATAGAATTCTTGCGCCCAACGTTCACTACAACGGGAACGCAGGCTACGGAATGCCATAACGTATCTCTAGTCTACCGCCGCAAGCTACTGAATTAAATGACTGCGTTCCGGTTCTTGTGTTCCGGCTCCTGAATCCGTCCACCCGGATGTCACGTTTCGTCACGCTCCCGTACTGGTTCCGGAATGAAGTCTAAACTAATTCTAAGTATTTATTTGCTTCCATTAGTCAATGCCTAAACTAATTTTTTTCAATTTTGACCTATTTTAATTTCTTCTAGTTTATTAGGATCCGTACTAAGCTATTACGGATTCCGACAAGCATTCCATTCAAGAAGTTGAAGGAGGACCATGGTGTCTCGTTGGAGAGTTTGCTATCCATGTATCCTAGCAATCGATCACATAACAGACATCTGACGAGGCATATGTCTGAGTCTGCTGCCGCAGAGGCTCTACGGATGTATTAACGTGTTTACAGTGGCACTCAACCGGATAATTGCGAGTTTGGGACCGCTTTTTTGCGAAGACTGAGACTGCAAGCAAAGAAGAAGAAGGTAAACTAGGCCGAGGGAGCAGCAGAGCTTGCAGAAGTTCAAGTAAAAAACGCAATCAACAATCCAGAGAAACTTACACCTCCCTGCCTTTGTGAGCAGATCCAATCCATGCTTGACCTCATAATGGGCCTACTCTCTCGTGCGGTAGCAGCAAACTCCACAGCAGTGTCGCAGTTGAAGCAAGCATAGATTCCTGTATGCCCCAAGGCTCAGTTAACCATTGACAAAAAACAATCTAGTAAGACGGTTACTGATGGAAGGATCTTCAAATCTGTCCCCATACATGTAGGGACTCTTGCAAAACAGCCATGCAACAATAAGTCGAAGTCCCCTACTGTAAAGGACCAAAAGGCGTCATGTGGATTACTTTTGAAGAGGCGGGCAAGCTGTGAGGTCATGCTTATTGAATCACACCAGTAACAAAAAATGGCAGAGGACGAGCTCGCACGATTGCAGCTACAGAGGAAGGTCATTATGAGGGCGGAGGAAGGGCATTGGGACAAATTTGCAGCAATTCAACGATCCAAAAAGGAGAGGGAAATGGACGAGTTAGAGAGGGCAACTGTGGACAACTTGCTTCGTGCGACCATGGCAGCTACTTCCGCATCTACAGACGCCCTTGAGGCAAACTCAAGAAAGGTGGGTCACAAGTGGACTGACAGAGTGGAAAAACTCACGCATAAAACAATCAAACTCCAGGACCTTATTGGGGAACTCACTGATCAAATCCACGTGCTACTTATTGAAGAAAGTTGCATTCATCCTCAGCAGTTTTTCACAGCATTTCCAAAGGAGCCATTACAGATGGTTCCATTGCAAATTGAACTTCCTTGTATCTTGTATGGTCGCTACTGGACAGAAATGGCCTTGGTAAACCTCCCCTGCGGATGCTTGTTCCACCCGTGCTGCATGTTCAAGATTGCCCTCTGCGATGCACCAAAGTGCCCAGGCTGTGACCACGCTGTAGGAGGTGTCTGGATAGGACAATGGGGCTTTGCTACAAATAACGCTAGCATGGAAGCCAGCATTGCAGCATGCGTTGCCGCAGTAGAGGAAGATGGATGGGCTCCCCCAGTAGGACATGGCGAGACCCTTGCGAAGGTCAAGGAGATGCTCTTGGGTGTGGCAATTGGAAAACAAGGTGAGTGGAGTGTGCTGGAGCGAGCTGTCCTCCACCACGAGGACGACACTGAAACTACTAACTTGCCAAAGCGGGTATGCATAGGGCCAAAGACATCCGCAATCCTTGATATCAGTGCTACCACTGCTACGGCAGTCCATGCGCCCACTGAACAGGGATTAGTGATTGGGCCCCCTACCTTGCAAGACCCGACACCTCCTACCTCCAACCAGCATCGTAAACAACATGTGTCCAACAAGAATGATACAAGTATTCTCGGCGAGACACCCTCCTCTTCAACACCCTGCAACAACAATTTACTAGAGTTGGATGTGGATCCAGCGGAGGTCCTGGAGATTGCACACGCTGCTGCAGCAGAGACACTTGTTTTGAACGACGGTTGTCAGCTAGGTGTTTTGTAACTAATAGTTTGTACCGCTCAATTTTGACTAGGCTTACTATGGTGGAGGAAGATAGAATTGCGTTATTCAAAACCCAAGAAAATTTAGGCAAAGTGTTGTATGTTGCTTTGGAGTTTTTATTCAACTTGCATGTTGCTTATGGGCTTGTTGTGCACATACATGGGTGCTTCAGTTGAATATGTACAGCATACTTGTTGAATTCGGATATATTAATATAGTCCTGTTTAATTTGTGTTTATTGTTTTTAGATGTATGTCACACGTATCCTTTAGACCATTTATGTATTGAATTTAGAGTTCATCTTTTAAACAGAGTGTGGCAAGCCAACTCAAGAACATGAATCTTGTTCACTTTCAATCACATGGTAGCTAGTCAGGCACAAATTACAAATACAAGGATTTCACTTGAGTAGAAAATGTCTGCTAAAGCAAGGTTGCAATCCAAATATGTCCTATGTTTAGATGAATGGGTTTCACTTATAGGATTTAGGGCTATCTGAAGGCACTAGCTCACGCTTTACAAGACTACATTGTACAAATCAGTGCTCATATTAACGCCATGAACATTGGCTTGAGTTCCGTTTGGTTGCGAAAATTGTTGTTGCACCTTCCCTCCATGTTAGAGAATAAACTTCAACTCCAAGTCAATTTTCCATGCATGCTTTGTCAAAGCACAATATTGGGTGAATTTGGCAGTTGTACCCTTTCATGTGGTTGTTTGTTGCACATGGTGTGCATGTTCAAAGTGGCACTTGTAAAGAAGCCAAAGTGTCCATCTTGCAATGATATCTCCATTTTATTTTGTGGATGGTGCAGTGGTGTTTCATTAGCAATAGTCGAAGAGTGGAAACAACTATAATGCACATGTGCTAGTAATTTGTGATAATGTAGGTATTGTGTGCCCTACAACATAAATTTTTTATCCTAATTACTATGAATTTTATATGCCAAATGTATTTTGACATTATTATTTTCAATTGTTCAAAATTTAGTATATTATAATGAAAATAAAGTAATCAAGAACTAGCCAGGGCTTGTCATTCAACTACAGGCTAGAATATCACTAATGTCATTGTCTACTCAATGACAACTCTGACTACTCAGTGGCCTACGACATTCTTCCGTAATCTGGCAGATAGTTTTGTGCTTCTAAGTCCACGTTGAATGATTAAGCAACCCCGTCTGCGTTTCCTGTAGGAGCCCCTTCCGTGTCTGCTGACTCAACTTTGTCTTCATTCACCACCACCCAACACTTCCCTAGTCGTTGGCGTTCATTTCTTCAGTCCTCATGTGCTACTGCAGCAGAAGATTCGTGCCATGCATCACGGCGTTGAGCGGCCCTAATCATTTTTCCCATGTCTAGCGTTCCTTGCTCAGACTCAATATGCTTGAGTTGCTCTTTCCGTGTATAACTGTGTTGAATGCATCGATACCACCACTCGTATTGTTGTATAATGATGCTTGTGCGGTTTCTGGTTCCCCCATGTTGTGTATGAGCTTGTGTTGCGGCCTTTGCAGCATGGTGGGATTTTTCCATTCCTTGGCAGTTCCAAACGGATAAGCTTCCAAAATCCTCCACAAACCATGGTCCATGTTTGACAAGAACATGATGCATTTACAAAGAAAGGACTCTGATTAGACCCAGATATCAAGTACACAAAGAGAGTATTTACTACGCATGCTGCCTTCACTCCAATGCTTCAACAAAAAAAAGTTTCTTTTTCAATTTGGTTTCTTAAAAAAGATCCTCACAATGTAGTGTGTCACATGGGTTTCTCCAAATGCTACCAAGATTCGTCCATCTTTGCCCTGACAACTTTCACGTTGCCCTTGCGTAAGCACAAGCCCCGTCAAGTAAGGTTGCAGATCCTCCAACGTTTCCCATACCTTCCATTGCTTCTTCCGACCCATTCCCCCGTCGAGGCAATTTGACTCAGCCATACAAACTTCTTTCCAAACCTTATCATACATTGACCATGTGCTACCTTGAAAAAGTTTGGCTGCCACTCCTCCACTCAGACTTGGCTTCGACACAACATTCCCAATCTTACCTGATCTCTTCTGATCCTTCTTTAATTGGCAATTACCATGCTCCACGCCGATTGCCGACAGTGTCCTCTCTATAGACTCAATAGCCTGTACTTTCCTCACAACATCTTGCATGTTCCAGATGCAACAACGCTAGAGTGTGAGCAGGGAGCAACGAGCGTTGAGCATTTATTGCGAGGATTTTTACTAAAAATAGACATGTCAGAGTAATAAATAGTATTGTCAGACCTCAAAATAGTAATGTCAGAAATCCCAAATAGAAAAAATTACAAAAAAATTTGCAAATTTTTTATTTAAAATAATCAATGTTGCAATCAAATATTGCATGAGAAAACATCTATTCATCCATGTACAAATGAACTTCATCCATGTCATCCATTCATCATCTATCCAAGAAAGGCATGATTTATATATTATAGTAGAAGTCCTAGAAAATGGAATGTAATTTTTTGAATATTTATTTTTAAAAATAAAAATTTACAAAAATCATTAAGATTTGCATTGTTGACCACAAAACTTTGTTAACTATTTTGAGGTTGGTTTAATGCTCCTCGAAACCGAATAGCATCTTCAAGGTTCATTTGGAGAAATGTAACAACTAATCCTATATTGTAGTTTGATTGTGGTTTAGGGGTCCTTGAAACCAAAAAATATTGTTAAGGTTCATCTGGAGAAATATAACAATCAATTCTACAACGATTCATTAATTTCTTTTTGTGATTTCAAAACCTTTCATTGAAGAACATTGACTTTATAGACCAATTTTTTTTTTCACCACCTTCTCATGAGCCTCAGGCTTCCCTCAATCCCTCCATATATTGGGTTTAGTTTTTTATTTTCTTACGATGAGCCTCTTTGGAACCTAACTTTTATTGAAGATGTTGGTTTATTAAACATTCTGAGAATATGTACATCCTTGGACAATGACGCTAGAGCGGGGAACAACGTCGCTAGCGTGCGAGCTTGGAGCGGGGAGCTTGTGAGCGGGGAGCCTTAAAAAACAGATTTCAAAATTTTTAGCAAGATTTTTTTTTTTTGAAAATTTGTTGTGGAAAAATGTGTCAGAACTTACTATATTTAGTAAATTTTGGGACCTATGACTGCGTCACCTATTACCGTGGATGATGAAATTTTTTTCCCACGATTAGGAAATTGTCATTTCCTGTTGGAAAAAAACTTCAAACCTTTCCTCACAGTGAAGTTGTTTAGGTCAGCCACTACAACTCTTACGTGTAGTATGTGCTTACAATATTTTTTTATGAACATAATGTAATCTCTTAAGCAACTAATATTTACAAGAATAAACTAAAATTTAAGGTACTCTTTACTATCGCTACAGAAGTGATTGCTTAATTGGAAGATCATTACAGAGATTGCATCCACTTCCTTTATGAAGAAGCCAAACGGTTAAGTGTTTATGGTAACCACATTCAAGTCCCACTGCCCTCTCACAAATATACTCCAACTTAAAGGATTTAGGATTTGTTTGGGATTTATAATGTTTAGAAAAAAGGAAAGTGAAGGACGAAAAAAATATGGTTTAGGAAAAAAATGAAATGAAAATTAAAGAGTGATGGCAAGAAATGAAAATGAAATGGAAAAAAATAAAAAATAAAAAATAAAAAATAAAATAAAAAATAAAATAAAAAATAAAAAATAAAATAAAAAATAAAATAAAAAATAAAAAATAAAAAATAAAATAAAAAATAAAAAATAAAAAATAAAAAAAAATAAAAAATAAAAAATAAAAAATAAAAAATAAAAAAAATGGAAAAAAAAAATGGTAAAGCAGGACAAATAATGGGATTACAATGGAAAAAAATAAAACATAAAATGGTTTAGCATATAAATATAAAATTTAGAAAAATCATATTCATATGTCCATTTCCAAATTCTGTACTCATACATTCATAACTACATATTTCAAAAAACGCACTCGTCAAACATACTCCTATATCTTAAAAATGCATAAATGTTTTCTCAATTCATATACAAGAAGCAACTTCAATCAAACCCAATGTAATTGCATACTATAAAAAATAAATACATAAAAGTATATTGTCAATTGTTACTAGTCTGGAAGTGTAATGATCTCTGCTTTAACTAGAAGAACTTTCAACTCATTCAAGCTATAACTCGGTGCATGAATGAATTTGTCTTCCTGGATGTCCATCTTACAGAAATACCGATATAGGTAATACAAGTGCTTGCAATTCACATATTGTTGTCATCCTCCAATAGCTGAAATTGCCATGTTCGTAAAGTCCGGGCATGTGCACGAAGGATACATACCCAAAGAAATTCGATATACATTTCGATTATTGTCAGTCCCTGTCTCTAGCGATATAATTGCACCAAGCCCTGGAAATGGCAACAATGTTACTCCATTGACGTTACCAACACTCTCCCACTTATTTCGTTGCTCCGTAGTTGGTGCATTTGCAATTCTCCGAATGGTTCGATTGTTTCTAACCGTTGGATACACATGACTATCATGTGGAGTTGGTTGATCATAAAGGATGCTCTGGAATATGTTGGACATATTGAATAGTCGACGAGGAGACAATGTAGGGCGCTCTTGTAGTCGAAAGCCAGCATGTTGTAGCAATAATGTCTCCTCTCGGGTGAGGTCTGTTCCTATCAAAACAGGCCGTACTTCCGGCACCTCCGGCCAATCTATTACCCACTTGCGCTTAGTACCTTTCACACATCGTTCAATGTCATCTGCACAAAACCAGAAGTCCGCCACCACTTCTCGCTTACTTCCATAATCTTCTTTTCTCCCTCGATAGTTTGGAGCAGGGGTGCCCTTTGGGCCTCTCGATATTTTTGCAGTGCACCTAATAGTTGACCCTCGTTGTTGAGCATGTCATCTTGCCTTAGATTTTTGGTTGATCCTAGCAATGTGCCACTTGGACGTGTTACAATCAGTTTCAAATGCAATAGCAACATGTCCGGAAGTATTCACCTCAACATGTTTACCCTTGTCCCCGGAAGAGTTGATTGAAGTTGTTGTACATCGTGTTCGAACACGAGGTTGAGAGAAATTGACTTTATCTGGTCTATGTGAGTCTCCGGCATCGCCAATGGGTACATCCAACTTCCTCTTCGTGCTACCAAATATTTCTTCTCCTTCCAAATGCGGTATGCGAGTTCCAACACCTTCAGATCCAGGTAATGTATTCAGCGCCTCTGCGATTTTTTTGGGATCTTGACTTCGTCTTGCAGCTCTCAACTTCAGCTCTCCCTTGGATGGACCAGATCCGCATGCATGTCCTTTTAAGTAAGCCCGGTAGTTTGTCATTTGCATCCATGCACGGATACTATCGTCGCAAGTGGCATCAAACAAATTGTTTCCTCGGTTCCCAGACATTTGAAGCCACTTGTTATGAATGGTTTCTGACAAGTTGCACGATGGCATGTCTGCCATCTCCTCCAAACTCAACCCCTGAAAAGGGAATCCCAATAAAATTTACAATCTCACTATGAACATAAATACTCTATATACAAAGCAACTGTGAATTGAAACCACTGAGTTCAAATACAAAGCACATGGACATTTTAAGAAAAATAAATAAACATTTATGGTAACGAATAAAACCAACATCATTACAACCAAAAAACACTTCACATTCATAGCCTGCAATCCAATTTCAATGTTGTTTTCACCAAAAAATAATTTAAAATTTAATCCATAAACCGAAAATGGGGGTACTGCCAGGTTGTCCAAAAACCTCCGTCAGGTCCGACGGAGGTTTTTGGACAACCTGGCAGTACCCCCATTTTCGGTTTATGGATGAATTACAAAAAAAAATTGGTAAGAACTAGTTTTATTATAACATTATTTCTTGAAGTCTGACTCATATACAAAAAATATCAAATGAAAAAAAAAATATTTACAATCAAAAATGAAAATTAAGATTTGAAATGACAAGTGAACTCACCATTTGCATGAAGCCTCCCCACTGTCTATATCGAAAATGCCAGAATGCAAGCCAATGATCCAGATGATGAAGTGCATCTTCAGTGGTAGCTCCAGATGATAACCACCATGATCAAATTGCAAGGTATTTTGTCTCTGCGTCCTCCATAGTCTTTGCATCTTTGTACTACTTACATAGTAAATTGTGTTGCTGCTGAAATGCTTCTTTGATGTACTTTTGCATGTGCTTTTGAAGTGAAGTACTCCAATGCAACAAGCAAGTCCTCTCCCGATTATCCATTTTCTGATTTGCAAAACCACTACCGTAAACAATACGAACTGCATTCCAATTGGCCATAGCACTATTTGCCATGAACCCCTTGAAGTTTGGTTGTTCCACTCCGTGTCGTGACATAACAGCATTCAAGCATTTCCAGAAAAGCACTTGAATCTCGGTATCTTCCGATTGCATATCGCATGTTGCAATGGTCATCACCTTCTTGTAATGAGAATCGTATACGTGGCAAGCCATAGTCGTCCACTCCTTCACACGCTTCACGTGATCAAACATCATCCACGCTTTCTCAAGATTTCCTCCGGGTTGCATACGTTTCACCAGGTCCATTCCACTTCCTGGTCCTTCGGTCAACATTTTGAAAATGTAAACCTTCTCTTTTCCTTGACCAGGAAAGACGCTGTCGTGAATGAATTCAAACTTTAACTCCTTCTTCATGGTCATAATATTGTCAATGATCCCTCCGCGGTTGTTTAATCGAAAAGAAGATATGACATTGCGAATGTTTGGACTGCTCAAGTATTCAAATCGATCCATAACTTCTTCAAGTTCCTGACCCCTCAACATCTCTTTCTCTCCTACACCGTCATGGAACAGATAGGTTGTCAAGAAATCCTTGCTTGCAGAAAGAGCAATTGCAGAGTTTGTGGTTGTTGGTGTCTTAGACACTTGTTCCGCAATGAGTTCACAAATCTTTTCTGTGGAATCTCTATACATGCCTTTTGCTATTGGATGAGAATGATCTCCGATATGAATAGCGGCCCTACTCATCTTGGGATTCTCACTGTAGCAATAGTACATTCTAGCATTGCATGTACTGAGGCATGTAGGTGTTACTTTGCAGACTTTGCAAACTAACGTACACTCTTTAGAAGGATTGTCTCCAACTACAAAAGGAAAAGTGGTGTAACCACTCCACTCTGTTTCATTGCGTTTACTAGATCTCTTCAAGTAATCACACTCAGGATTTACGCAAGCAAGATGACCTGCGCAATATGACTTACGGAACTTCAGGTTGTCCGAGTTGTGAATGTTCGTAGTGAGTACCTTGCACCATGGGTGTCCATCGTAACGTTTGTCCATCCCCTCTAAGTTCCTTGCTGCAGAAGAAGACGAGGATGAACGACAAGGAGGCAATTCGAAGATGACATCTCCATTAAAAATGGGTGGAAGGAATTGCACTTGATGGTGGTTGATGGCATTCAGATCCATTGTAGACAATTCATTTCGAGATCAATGCATACCGCTAAGTCTCTTCAATGAATCCATTATGCTAACTCTTTGAACGGGAATCGGATACAACGGAGGACAAGACAAAAGTGATTGTCCAAGGCTGTTTGATAAGGACCCAGAAATTGAGTGAAGTAGACGCTTCTTGCCAACATCATTTGCTACAAACAATGATTTTGGTTGCACAGTTAAGTCAGGTGACTCTCCTTCGGAATCACTAGACAACTCAATGATGGGATCTAATTTCTCAACCTTCACTGCACGAAGAATTGCACTTGGAGGAAGAACCGAACGTATTTCACGAGGAGGACTAGGTGAAACAGTGTGCATGACATACGGCATATCAACTGTCAAGTTATCTGATTGACGACTTTGAATCTCAGTTGATGTAGCTAACATGGATAGAGGAAGTCCATAAGCTCTATAGTTTCCAGGTGCAAGATACCAACAGTGTCCTATATCTTGTACTAACCTCGCTACCGGAATCGATTGTTGCAACTCTCCCGATTCAGACTTCCTTTCTTCTTCAACGTAAATGGATGATTCAACAAATCTAAAGCGAACATGAAGTAGATGGCTCATGACAGTAGCTCGACCTCCATCATCTACTGGAAACACAAGAGGAACATCTTGACCATCAACACGAATACAAGCCATCCTCAATAATGTATGCGCTCAAAAGAACTGGAAAGAAAGAAGATGGACATCAATGCAACGTCAAGAACAGTTTATCTTCATCAAGTACTTTCAAAAGAGGGTCCCTTCACCATCTCTTAAAGAAGCCAAGAGCTCAATGGAAGCAAGTGGATCAAAATCTACTATCAAATAAAATAGCCGATCACATATGACATTCAAAAATCACCTCACATTCAAAAACTTTTAGGAATTCAATGAATGCTCATTGCGGCTGTATCAGGCATATCATTAGTGCCTTCGGCGGCTCTGCAAAGCACATTCTAAACACATATAGACAAAAGTACTTGCGTCAGACTATTCTTAAAAAACTTATAGGAATACAATGAATGCTCATTGTGGCTGTGTCAGGTATATCATCAGTGGCTTCAGCGGCTCTGCAAAGCACATTCTAAATACATGTAGATAAAAGAAGTTGCGCAATACTAATATTAAAGAACTTATAGGAATTCAATGAATGCTCATTGCGGCTGTGTCAGGCATATCATAAGTGCCTTTGGTGGCTCTGCAAAACACTTTCCAAATACATATAAACAGAAGTAGTTGCGTCTTCCTGGTCTTAAAAAACTTATAGGAATTCAATGAATGCTCATTGAGGCTGTGTCAGGCATATCATAAGTGCCTTAGGTGGCTCTGCAAACCTCATTCAAAATGAATATAGACAAAATTAGTTGCGCAAAAGCAGTGATCACCACAGCTCTTTAATTTGAATTTTGGTAGAAAATAGGGAAGTCATTGTTAGAGTGCTATTAGTATAAAAGTGAATTTGAAAATTGGCGCCTCATTGAAGTCATTGTCAGTTTTCTTGGTTGTCATATATTATTAGAAGCTACTTCCTTCAGTCTACTCTAGGGAAACGCGTTTTCTTGCAAATTGTACACGGCTTGCAAGCACATATAAGGCTCATTCAATTCTCTAAAACCCACTCTCTTCTCTACATTGCAAAACGATTAGCATTTCTACTTACAAGGGATGGTTTACATGTACTATGTTTTCAAGTGATGCTCAAAAACAGTTTCAGCTCTCCTATCGTTGTTCTAGGGCAAATTAAAAAGCGTAAGAGGCGCATTTCTTTGATTTTTTCTTCTTGCAAGGCACTTAGGAGATCTAGAATGACTCGCGCAAAGAAAGTTTTGTCCAAGAGAAGTCACTCATCACAAGGCAATCTGTGCAAAGTACTTACCTTTGAAGTTGGAGGTAGTGGAGTACAAGAGAATATTGTGGCGCAGACGTCGGCTTCTACGCAATCTGTGTTGGAGGATACAAGTATTGTGGCAAATATTACGGGAGAAGGTGCAAGTGTACATGTATGACTCTCTTGATCCCATACCTACTCTTTCAAACTTCTTTCAAGTCGATGTAGTTTAATTTTGTTACATGTCAAGTCTCATGTATGATTATTTTTTTTTCTTAGTTCTTACATTACTATTTGATATGCTGTATGTAGTATTTGCACAATCATATTGAGTACTTAATGATATTAACTTTACATCGGCTTTCTGTTAGACTTCAACCTATTCCAAACATCAAAATAGTGCATTGTCCTAGAAACTTATGTACTGTTCTGTAGTGTAAGAAAGAAGTCCAACTATTTCTACATATGTCATGTACGTAATTGAGTGTTATTGTGGTTAACTATAAACGAATGTTATTTTTTTGATCTAAAAAATCGCTTTAAAAGGCTTGGATTTTGAATTGAAAACAATCCATCATTTTTTATTTGGACAGATTACTAGTACTCTCTTTGCATTCAAAGTATTATGTGAAAGTAAATAACAAATAAAGTATCCTAGAATTTATCCTTCACACGTCTGCATGGACATGTGGCATCCGATAAATTAAAGGGTATCCTCCGATTAGGATAGAAGTGCAATTATTCAACCTTAGAATTTTGTTGCAAGAAGTAAAGGTCTTCCGTTGTATTCTAACTTTGAGTGAGTAATTTTCAAATTTCTTTAGCCAATTATTTGCACGGTAATGAAACGAGATTATTGATTAGATCCCTAATTGACCTAAACGGATACGAATTACTAGTGGAAAAAATAATTTTCAGCTGAATGTGACATGCAAGATTTACATGTTATTCAACGTCGTAGAACAAAAAAGAAAATACTAGACCCTAAAATTTAAAGAATTTTGAAGAAAACCATTGCATTCGTTTTGAGTTGTTCTTGAAGATTAGAAATTCGGGTAAAATAAAGGTCAGATTAATTCAATAACAAGAGTATGCTAATAGGTCCATTAGGTGTGAGGCTATAAACTCACCCTCCTCTTCAAAAGTAATGGACTCTCATGTTTTTTTTAATTCTATGACAAATGTACAAATAGTGTACATTTCAAGAAGTGGGCAATTTCAGAGAATGGGACAATTGAACTTCAGAAATTTGTAACTAATTCTTGAGACTTCCAAAACATATGAAACAACTAGGGTTAGATGCCAATCCCCAAATTGACTCTCAAGGATATTTTACTTTAATAATATTTCTGGTATTTTATCCTCAAATAAAATGAGTATCTCTTATAAGTGGCTTACAGTTTGAACTTTTTCCTTAATTTAAAATATGTTTCAGAATTATGAGTTCACATACGCATCTGTCACTATCATAGCGCAATGGAAGTATATGCTCGAAATTAGAAATTTCTAATATTTGAAATTAGTAATGGAAAGGAATGAGCCGCCGTCCTACCATTAATTAAGGTACTGAAAATGTGAAACTAAAATAAGGAAAACGAATCAATCCAAATGAAATCTTCCCGTCATGGACGTTGCATGGCAGTATCTCGGGACTTTAGTTATTTTTGGCAGTCCACGATGTTCACAGCATCGATCACTCCTGTCCACTGACTTACGGATAATCTTCGTGATCAGAAGGTTGCCATGGCTGCATTTAGCATTTTCTCAAACTTAAGAACTAAGTCATATTTGCGTCTCTCACATCTTCCTTACCATTGCGCAACAACACCCTGAGATGGCAACACAGCAACGAGTCATCCAGGAGGGAGTTAGACGAAGCAACCGCAGTAGGACTAGGGAAGCAGGGAGAGCGCGCGCCCCCGACTCCGACATCGAAGAACTTGAGGAGGAGACACAACAGCCGGTAAGAAGCTCATTACCGAACTGGTCGAATCTAAGTGCTGCATTTGAATCTCCATGTCCCTGTCCGTTATTTGTCTGAAGTTTTGGGGTCCCTTTGCGTTTTTAATCTGCATTTTTGGGAAAAGACTAGACTGTAGATGACGTCTCTCCCGGTACGCATTGTTCGAGCTTCAGGTCCCTGGTCATTTTTTCCGAGCTCCGGGTCCTTGTGCATGCTGTTCGACCTTCAAGTCCCTGTGCATTTTCTGTCATAAATTTTGGGAAACCGCCGAAGGTTTTCTTCAGGGCTCACTGTGCGCATTGTCCGAGTTTGGTGTGCCTGTGCTTTTCACTTTTCAGAGAGACCGGACGATTCTGGTCATGGCTCTCCCAATGCTTACTGTCAAAGCTTGGAGTTCTAGTACGAAATCTGTAACCTTGGGGACTGACCTGTTGTGCACGGCTTCTTCAGCTTCAAAGCAGAATGGAGTCTTGCTTCATTGAACTTGATACTTACTTATCTGATGTTCATCATCTCGTGATCTAGGTGTTTATAGCTGCTTTATTGGCCTGAAGTCGTGTAGACCAGAAATCGTCGTTGGCCTGGGTCGCTGTTAGAGATCCCTTTGATCCCGCTACTGCACCTGTCCGGCTTCCAAGACCAATATCAGGGGGTCCGTGGGCTGAACCTGCGAACCCCGTCGGACCCGACAGGGGTGTTGCATGGCCTGGCCGCACCCCCTAGAATCGGTCCTGCGGAAGCACCTTTTACCTTTTTTTAGTCTTCTGCAGCGCTGATCTAGAAGTCGAAGCACCACCTTCGGACCCCAGAAATTTTTGAAGTTAGTATCTGCGACTATTTTTTGGAAGACTAATACTGTTCAGATTCTCTAAGTTTTGAGATGAACTCGTTGTCGGGAGATCTTCAAGCTTTACTTCGGCGTATTTTAAGTCTTACTTGACCATCTACATCTCGTTTTTAGTTACGGCAGATCACTGCCTTAGAGTCATTTTTCGGAATTCAAGTTTTGGGAGACTTGTTTGTTTTTAAATCTGAAGATTCGGAAAACAGCTCAAGCTTTTGAAGTCAGATCTCCCTGTCCGTTCTCCGTCTAAAGTTTTGGGGTCCCTTTGCGTTTTCAATCAGCGTTTTCAGGAAAAAAAACTAGGCTTCTGTTGATGGCTATCCCTGTACACATTGTTCGAGCACCAGGTTTCTGTCCATTTTCTTAGAGCTTCGGGTACCTGTGCATGTTGTTCGACCTTCGGGTCCCTAAGTGTTCTCTGTCAGTAATTTTGGGAAACCGCCGAAGCTTTTGTTGACGGCTCTTTGTTTGCATTGTCCGTATTTGAGATTGCTTGTGCTTTCGACTTTTGACATTTCACGAAGGGCCGACACCTGTCCAACGTCCAAGACCGATATCAGGGGGTCCGTGGGCTGAGCCTGCAAACCCCGTCGGACCCGACAGGGGTGTTGCATGGCCTGGCCGCACCCCCTAGAATCGGTCCTGCGAATTCTCCTTTAACATTTTTTTGTCTTCAGCTGATTTTTTAGATCTACAGATTTTCTTATACGCACGTGCTGCAGCACTGATCTAGAAGTCAAAGCACCACCCTCGAACTCCAGAAATCCCTGAAGCTAGATTCTGCAAATGCATTTTTGACGACTATTGATCATGGGCTTAGTTACGGCTGATCATAGGCATAAAGTCATTTTTCCTAATCCATTTATTGTCATCTTTCCTAATTCATCTGGATTGTGTTCATCTTTTAGTGGCAACAAATCTTCTTTTGAGTTATGTCATCCTTTTTTGTTGTTCTCAATTCAATTGTCGAGGGATGAAGTCATATAAAGGATGGAGACTTTAGATCTAGGGCTTAGTTGAATGTTTAGTCATGAGTATTTAAGTTCAATGTCGATTTTCTGCATCATTCAGTCCTCCGTAAAACAAGTTGTACATAACGGTTGATTTTCTTCTCATAATTTTTTTTTCCGGACACATCATCATGGTGGACTCCCCGGGTTCATTTCCCTGAGGTTTAGGAATTTGACAGGGCTAGCATAAATCTCTGATATTTTCTGTACAATGACCTGATCCACCAATCCCTAAACCGCCGCAAAAAAAAAATTCGTAGAATCCAACTACTCCAACAGCAACTAATGACCGATTTTGGGGGGTGGGTAGCCTCACGCCATGAACCCCGTCGGACCCGATAGGGGTCTGGCATGCCTTTGCCGCACCCCCAAGAATCGGTCTTGGAAATGCAGTTTGATTTCTAATATGATTTAAATATGAATTTCTCACTTGGTAAGTTGTTGACTTTTCTAGCAATGCACTATTGATTGAAAGTTGAACTTGCTATTCTTAGTCCAACCTCCGTCTAATCCATCCAATCTGAAGCACCTCAAATCTGGGGCACCCTTATTATATTTTTAGTGAGAAGGCTAGATTTCTAAACGGTGATACGCACCTCGGGACTTTATTTTTTTGGAGTGGAAAAGGGACAAGGCAAACCATGCTTTAGCGATCATTTTTAATAAAGTTAGTAGGTATTGACATGACAATTTATCTTGAACATAGTAAATCATTTTATAATTTTTTATGAAACCTTAAAGTATTAGCTTTCTTGAATCTCGTATTGATTAATTTATAATATGTTTTATTTGAATGAGTACGCATTTCCAGGCATCTCTAGGATTTTTTTTTTTTTTTGGCCCCATTTTTTTTTGGTTCACTTAAAAAACATTTGGAAGTCATTAGTTTGTTCATGAATGAAAATGAATGACGACTAAATTAGATAGTTTCATGTATTTAAGTTGTGACTATCAAAATCTAAACACTTGAAATTGCGTTCCAATCATCTCCAATTTATTCTAATTCATCAAACGTAAGTAACTTCTATAGGTTAGGAAGTTTTTTTTTGAATTTGTTGTTAGTCATTATATATGTTAGATTGTGATGCAAATTGCATGTCTAACATAAATGTTATGAAATGTACAGATGGAACTTCCAGATGTTCACAGTGATCAAGATCATTCATTGCCATTAGGCAATACAAGTGTGGAGGGACCTTTGGTAGAAGAATTGGTATCGGAGACTCCAAGGCCCGCGGACGTGGATGTGGGCATTGAATCTGAAGCACAGGAAGAGGCAGACGTGGTAAGTTGGGGGGACATATTGAGTGCATGTGATCATGCTGCAGATCGCTTGGATGTGGACGAACAGAGTCATGTTAGTGTTCCCAAATCCAGAAAACGTCGAATGCTAGTTTTTTCTGCCGAAAGCTCTGAGACAGAGTATAGCTCAAAGATCCAATGTAGTCCAGACTCACGGTCTTCATGATCGGTTTCAAGCCCATGGGGTCCTAAGTCATGTAAATGCTCTTGCCGTGTTCGCTTGCGGTGGAATGATGTGGTCATCATACACCAATGTTCGGACTATGAGGCTAGTGTTGATATTGAGTGAAAAATGTAAACCATAAATTTCATAATACAAGTTTTCATTTATGCAGTTTATATTTGCAAACATTTTCATATGTTGTTGGCATACACATGTTCTACCTTAAATGTCTGTTGTCATGTTCAAATCAATGTAAATGAAATCTAACTTACTATTCATTCAGAAGGTCATAAAGTTTGAATTGCTTGTTCTTATTTTAATTGAAGTTGTGGTTTAATTATTGAAGAATGTGTTTTAATTTGTAGATGGAGGAGTCACCAATAATATTGTGATAGGATGAACAACACCAAGTGACGCCAACAACCGATGAGACGCAACAACCAGATATTGGGGATGAAGAAGAAGAAGATTTGCAGATGGAAGACATAGATGAAGATGAAGAGGAAAAAGAGTTATTGGAGGATGAGCTACGTCATTTGCAGAAGGTGGACTCCGTAGCCACCATTGCTAGCTTAAGATTGAAGCCCGAAAAGAACTCAAGAATGGAAATTCCACTTTGCAGGCTTGTACCAATGCCGATGGTGAGACCAACGCTATCTTCAGATTTGATTAAACTTGAGCAAGAGTTCGTTCATGGTTATCGTGAAGGAGCGGCAGTATTCTATGTTTCTACTACCAATGAAGCAGGAGAAAGGTCGGAGTTCTCAGAAGATGAGATGAACCGTTGGGACCCTTGGTGGAAGAAGAAAAACGAGGAGTTCAATGTGTATATTGAGTCGATTGCAGAGCTGAAGTTCATGAAGAACTTAAAGTTCTTTGTGTGCGACGGAAATCACCGTTGCATTGCTTGGATGAGTCACATCAGAAGGCGATTTCTAGCAGACCCTCATTGGCACATCTCAGTGGACTGTATAGTTTTGGAAACAAAAGGCAAGATAGAGTTGGTCATGCAAGTGATGCATGACATCAACAAGTATGTCATTTCTTTCCATTTCATGTGTAAATCTAATTTTTGTTTATAGTTTTTGAATTTATGTTTTACTTTCTACAAACAGGTTTCATTATACTGAACTTGTTGTTTGGTATTTAGGTCCACAGAGGATTCTCACGTGAAGACCAATTTGGTACACACCTTGTATCGTGTGCAGAAGTATGGACTTCTGCCATTGACAAAGTTCATGGAGATGTTGAGACCTTCAGAGAGGAAACGTTGTGGTTTCCTAATCGGGAGGAAGACATGGTATTCAATGCCTATGGAAGTGTTCACGGCATTCAATTTCAGGGTACAATTTATATTTCTTGAAGAAGTTACATTTCTTTTATTTTTATTGACCATGTTACAACATTGAACTTATTTTTTTGAGTGGGAAGATAATTAAAATGTTTTTTGATATTGCCAGCAAGAAATTTCTCAAGCAGCGGATAGTGCAGCACGCAAATACCATGAGACCACTCCAGTTGAAGAAAAAAGTGACCAAGGGATTGCCAATGCCATGAGGGTTGGTGCGAAAGAGAAGGCAACGAAATTGTATGTGAAGATGGGGAAGTTGCTGTCGGTGGCAAATCCCTCTCTTGGTCCCGAATTTTTGGAAGAGGTATGACTGGCTGAAATATGAGAAAGAATTATATATATTTTTTTTAGATTCATGAACTTCAAATTCTGTAGTATAAATTTTTTTTTTTGTACAGGTGGAGAAGCACTGGACTATGAATGAGGTCCAGGAAATGACATTGGAGAAGTTGCAAATGATTGCAACATGCAATACGACCCCTGCCCAAAAATTGAAGTATTTGAAGTGGTGGAACTCGTCTAATATTTCTTGTGAAGCTCGAAAATTTCCAGCGCGTCCTGTGTCAGAAGAGAAACTGTTGCCCTTCCTTCACAAGTGTGTATGGTGGTCTGGGGTAAGTTGTTCCTTGTTGGAATTTGAATATCATGTTGATTTTAATTTATTTATGGGATTATCGTTTCTTTGTTGTAAGTTAATTGATACATTTTTGTAAATATAATTCATACATGAATTCATTCTTCTTTTTCTTCTATAGATTGAAGAAGGTGCTCATGAATACTTCGATAACGTGGTGAGTAAGGACAATCTTCAAATCCAGATGGATGTTCCACTTGAACCGGAATCACTTGGACAGTACATTGAATCATGGAGAAGAAAAATTTGGGAGCAGGGTTTTGGACCTTTTCTGAAGGGGGCCAACGCTTTTAAGAAGTCAGACTCGTTTTCAACTTACGAAGGGTCAGTGCAGGCCGTGCGCAGAGTGCTTTTTCGGTATGGATTCAAAGTTTATATTTATTTTACTACATTGATGGATTGAACACCTAAAATTCTTTTATTTGAATGCTGTGTTTGTTTAGACTAGATTAGAAATCTGCAAAGTCAATTAAGATTTTACAACGTGACTTCATGAAAAATGAACCCTGAACCGAAAGTGGGGGTACTGTGAAGCTCTCAAGATACCTCCGTCGGGTCCGATAGAGGTTTTTTGAGTACCTTGCAGTACTCCAACTTGTGGGTTTTTTCTTAATTTAAATATATTTTTTGTTTTTAAATTTTTTTTTAAATTGAAATTGATGAGTATTATTTTTTATTTATTTTTGAAATAGTAGACTAATGTCAAAGTCTTTGTTGTGCAATTTGTTTGTATAATGTAAGATTCTCCTTAGTAGTTAAAAAATTGACAGTGGATATATTTGTTGTTGTGGCAGTTACTTGAAGCTTGAGCTAGTAGCGAAAAACGCTTTATCACGGGAGGATCTTCCTCCGTTTTTGTCCTCGTGGATGGACCGCAGTTCGCAAGAGTGTATGTTTACACAGTTTTAGCTTCGAACATTTACAACGGCAAACTTGAACGGTGGAGGGTGGTATTTGGATTGTCCAATCACGTTCACCCATCCAACTGAGGTGGGACTTAGGAAGTCATTTGACGGCCTTGGTGTTATTGACTTGGAGGTCCCTGAGTTTGCCGAATTCAGTGACACAAAGAAGAAGAGGGCCATTGCGCGAAGAACAGTTGCTGACAAGAAGAAAGAAGAAAAGGAACAAGAGATTCGGGCTAACAAGGAGAAGAAGGAAGCAGAGTGTTTGGCGAAGTTGGCTGAGAAGGAGAAGGAGGCCGAGAAGGAGGGAAAGTCTAAAGGCAAAGGCAAGAAGAAGGCCGAAGGAACTGACCAAGTTCCAGCCTCTTCAACCGTGGATCAGGGATCACAAATGGAATCCGGATCACGCAGTGGGGTGAAGAGGAAGACTGTTTTGAAAGAGCTCACGGAAGAAATGGTCACACAGGGCACACAAGTAATTGTCATTGGTGATGAAGATGAAGTGAACTCAGAAGAGCAGATCCTGAATGTCTCCATCGTGGACGTAATGGAGAACGAGGAAGAAGAAAGGAAGACATGCTACAAAGAAGTTATGGACTTTTTGAGAAAGGTAATTCTCTAGTTTTTCTATTGTTGAATATTATGATTTCTATGAAATTGCATGATTGAGACATGTATTAATTCTTGTTTGTTTGCACACCTCTGTTTTGTAGTTGTCGGTTGGAAAGGTTCGGAAGTATGGTGGTAAAGTAATGCAACAGCTAGGAGTGGACCTCATTTTCTTTTACTGCCACGAGAATTTGCCAGTCCCCGGCGTGTCTTTTCCGAACACTCAAGTGCCTACGTGGAACGCCGACAAGGAGTACGAGGGAATTCAGGAGGCTTTCCATTTTGGAGATAAATATTTGCAAGATGATGGTTGTTTTGTGGTGTTTCATTCGTGGAGCGCGAATGCAAAGGGCGTCATTGCTAGGCTGTGCGAGGTATACCCGATGATGAAGAAGAAAGAGTGGTTGGGAATCAACCGTGTCCACTTGACCTCAGCTGTGGACCCTTCAAATACGGTATAATGTTTTGATGATTTTTAAATTTCAGTGGCTACTTGCAACATCTAATATATTATTCGTTTCTAATGTGTTCTTGGTTGAATGCTAACAAACAATGAAATTTGGAGTCACCCTCTTGGTGAAAGACCTCGAGAAGGGAGTGAAATCGGAATTTGTTTTTCATCAAACAAATTCCATGAAGAAGGCCAAAGTAGACCTTCAGCGAGATGACACACTCATCAACTACACTACAGAGGATACCATGCTTATGAATGAACGAGTACCTTGGCGTGGGCCTCGTGAGAAAGACGCGAGGTTTTTTCAGTTCCTCATAGAAGGGACAACAATTGAAGGAGATGTAGTTTTGGACTGCACATCCGCTACTGGTTAGTTTTAAATCTCATTATTTTAAATGAGTTTTATATTTTACATGTAAATCATTCAACAAATCAATTGTGTATTGTTTGTAACAGGTGCGTCAATTACAGCTTGCCGTGGCACAGGCCGGCACATTGTGGCATTGGAGGAGGACAAGGACATTTTCAATGCCATACTCTTGCCCATGCAAAAGAGTACACCAGCCGCGGTGCTTACAGAACCAGCAAAAGAAACTACACCATCTCAAGATCCAGATGCGATGGACATCGTAGTTCACAAATTTGCACGGAAGACAAAATCTTGTAAGTAAGTTTTCATACATTTGTATTTCATATACGTATGTACTATTAAATTATATATGTTTTATAATTTTAACATGTTTTGACTATTGGTCCTATTTACACTACCAAAGACGAATTGTCAAGTGAAAAGAAAAATCAAGTAACTACAAAGTCCATGGTAACTCCGACATTGTTAAGGAATTGATTTTGCAGTCAAGATCATATAGCAATTAAAAAGGATTCTATTGGTTTCTTCCAATAGGACGCTACATAATTTATGGTCTCTCGCTTGAGCTCTTACCGGCTTTAACAATGATGAATGTCCACTACTACATCTAGTAAAGTAGAGTCTTTCGGGAGTGGATGTTTGAATAATACAATTCTGTTCTATGTGAACATTGTTACACGTGAGTTCCTAAAACCAATAATAGAGTTATTCAATGATTCTAAAGGTGTAACACCAATTAAATTTTGTCAATCTTCCTCTTTGAATGTTATTTTGCCATCTAGATAATGGATTTATTTTATCCTATTGCCTTCCATACTATCCTTAGTAATCCTGCATCGTCCAGATTTTCTCATCTTTTTCACCTTCCCAATCATTACAATTCCCTAAGTGTCTTCACTGTCTTGCAATGTCTATGTAAATTGAAGAAATTGGGTTCCGCCTGCAATCCAACATACCAATGTCACCTCGACGTCTATTCACTTCATCTAGGGTATTTGAGCTTGTACTGTAGACGTATCCTCGACCGGCACATGTTGAAAGAATCCCCTTCATTCAAAATGGCAAGCAAGTTTGTTAAAGTAGTAAGGCATCCACCAAAAATCATTGCAATCAGTGGAAAAGTGCAAGGAATGTTACCGCAAATATTATTAGTGTCACTAGTAGAAAATGCATGACCGAAATAACAGAAATCCAACTCAAATCTATTGTTCATTTCAGTTGTTTCGGTCGCGTTGTCCCAATCAAAATTTAACTAAAATTTGTTGTTCCAACTTGTTGATTTGGACATTGAATTCTTTCAAAAGAAAAAGAAAATTGCCACGTCAACAAAAACTGAACTGCCAACTCAACAAAAATTGATACTCCCAACTCAACAAAAACATTTTAGTAAGAAATTAAAAAACAACCAAATTCTTTTTCATTCATTCATTCTAAAGAACTCAATGTCATCGACTTATGTGGTTTGAAGGACACTAACCCATGTAAAGATAGGGTGGAGAAGCCAAACACTTTATACAAGTGGGGTGGCAGGATGTTGGGCAACACATATGGGATATGTACAGTAAGAACTCAACCGCTCATAGTAGTAAGTTCATCAAAAGTAGGAATTGTAGTTAAATTCAGATTTCAGACCTAATTTAGGCATAGTAAACTAATTTTTTTTTTAAACTTTGAAATAAGTTAATGTAGACAATCAATCTATCTTTCATTTTCAAAAGTCTGTTTGGGATTTCAAGCTTCCTATCAAAAGTTATCAACAAATGTAGAGAGGGGTTGGGAGGTACAATTTCTTTGACAATTTCGAAACCCACCCTCTCTAAAATTGTTGATAACTTTTTATTGGAAGCTTTAAATCCCAAACGGATTTTTGAAAATGAAAGATACATTGATTGTCTACATTAACTTAGTTCAAAGTTTAAAAAAAGAAGTTAGTTTACTATGCTTAAATCAGGTCTGAAAACTGAATTTAACTACAATTATGAGTGGTTGAGTTCTTACTTCACATATCCCATATGTGTTGCCCAACTTCCTACCACCCGACTTATATAAGGGGTTTGGCTTCTCCTCTTCACCATCTCAAAGGTAAGTGGCATACCAACTGCAATTTTTAAAATGAGAAGTACTTACAATAAAATGTTGAATCTTTAATGTTTGTTTATAAATTTTTTTAAATTTTAGTTGATTTGGCTCCAAATTCTTTTGGAGTGCCCCAATCAAGAGAAATTTGTTAGTGTCTTCACAGAATTCTGTTGAACTTGTTAAAACATGTCTGCTACTATCCAAAACAACACAAAACTGTCAAATTTCTGTTGTTTTGGTCACAGGTTTCTAGTAGTGTGTGAACTTCAAAACTTCCTTCTTTACCCTAGACTTGGTGCTATTATTATATTTTCATTTGGTACCAATCCTAACCAGAAGGTTTATAATATTACACTTTTGCAATTTTCCATGAACTTGTACTTGTCTTCATTATGGAAATATAAATGAGGCCTCCATTGGAAAACGTCGCATGTACATAAACTACAAACACGTTTATTATATCTTTTGTTATTTGTGTAAATTTGATTATAAGATAGACACATTCATCTACGCTCTTACCCTTAGCTTAGATGAAGTTAAGCAAGTGCTGGTTGCTGCCAGATGATCAAGACATACAAGTATTCAAGTTGATTGGTAGATAATAGGATGATATGAAGTAGATACATAATATCAATATATTATCTTCAAAATCTCTAAATTCAAGTAAGAAAGTATTATTTTCATATTCCAATATATATTCTTTGTTGCAATGAAAGAATATTTTATTATATACACAATGCTCTACATCCTACAATATTTTCACTGCATTTGTTTTTCTCTTATCTTTAGAATTCATTGTAAATTATATGTATTCTCACTTGATCAATCCACCCTCAAACAACCTCTTAGAATGTAATATAAATATCAAAACATGCAATAGCAGGGTGGATGCAAGAAACACCGAACGATTTAGGGAGCGTTCTGCTAAAACTGTGTTTTTTCTGCCCAGTACTACTAGTACTGCTAGTACTGCAAAACGGAGCAATCTCAGCCGTTGATCCGAAAAATCAACGGCCAGTAGTACTTTTGAGTACTTTATAATACTGAAATTGTACTACTTAAAAAAAATGACAGTTTGTCACAAAAAATAGATAAAATTAAGTATAAATTAATAATAATTAGAAAATCATGAATAAAAAAAAACTAAAAATTGGCCATTTGTAGAGACTTGATAGTGATTACATTTCACCAAAAAATAAAAATTGAAACCATCATAAATGTTAGGAGCGCTATGGGCAAGGGACCCCTATTTGCATGCATATTGAAGACAAAGAATTGTGTTTTTTTGAATGCCCTTTGGTGGACACATGCCCTTCTATTGTGGCAATAGCCCACAACAATCCTAGACGTACATCATCATTTTTGGATGCTCCACAGTACTAAAAACCCCTAAAACGCAAAGTGTGACAAATTAGGTAAATTACAATTTAATTAAAGGATTTTTTTTCAAAATTTCTCAAAAGTAAGGAATCTAAGGACTTCCAAGTTAGCCATCTCCAATAAAAATTTCAAGTACATGGACTTCATTTCCCAAAAGATATGGCAAATTGCATCTCCGTCATTCCAGTTGTGACGCCAAATAGTACCGGTGTTTCTTGCATTCACCCAGCACCAACTTCCCAAGCTTTTAGATATAAAATCCACGAGCATAGGTCCCATGGTAATAGGTCATTTTTTTTCTAGACATATCAATTTTGGTGAAAAAAAATCAGTCTTTTAACTTTTTAACCAAAAATATTTACAAATTACATCATATTTTATATTTCTAGGCTCTAGGCTCACACAATCCCTACTCACCACTCTTAGGCTCATGCTCACACGCTCACATGCTAGCGTCGTTGATAGTTATCCCAGTTTTGGTCGCATGCTTTTGTAGAGACTATGTTTTCACCAAAACTGCTCCCAAACTGCCCTTGCATTTATAAGCACCAAATTTTAGATGAAAAACATTTCTAGACACATGTAGCCATTGGATTTTGTAGTAAAATATTTTGAAAAGATGACAAAAAAATTTCAAAATTTTCCACCGTGTAGATTGCAAGATATTAACGTTCGAAGTGACAAAATCGTTTCTTTGGCCCTGTAAAAATACGGGCAACTGCACTTCACAAGGTCACATTTTTATGAAAAAATGTCCAAAATGGTGGTAACTCTTTGGATTTATTCCTCAAGTCAATTTGGCTACATGTTTGAAAAATTTTAGATCATTTGGCATTGTACAACATATAGGAAAAAAATAGTAAGTAGAAAAAAATAGAGAATGATTAAAAATACTAAATTGTTAACAATTTATTTATGGAATTGAAAAATGCCAATCCCAATGGTTGTAAATTTGTAATGTTGTACTAAAAAATATACACCTAATGTTTTTGTTTTTTTCAAAAGATATTGAAAATTGAGTTAAATAAAGGACTTCAAAGTTTATTTTAGAGTAGAGATTCCATAACTATCCACAATCTAACCCAAACTAAAATTCCTCATAACTTTCATCTCATTAATCAAAATGGAATGATTTAAAGCTTACCACATATATAAAAATCTAGAGAATAAATTTCAAGTTTTTATTTTTTTTAAAAGTGATTTCCAAAGAAGTTTTTTTTTCTACCTAGCCTGCCTTCCAAACATTGAAAATTATATATCATGCAATAACTTTTGAACCATGTAGTCAAAAGTTATGAAAATTGTTGGGCCTTAAATTTACTCCTTGGACACACATTGTGTGAAATTTTCAAAGAAAAAAAAGTAAAATTTCTGTCTGTAGTGAGCTGCCCAAAATTGCTATATTGCCAAAAAAATGTTGTTTGGACGTTTAGGGGTTAATGGATATTGATGATAGTAGTGTTGAAATCTTTTGGGGAAGTTAAAAAAAACTATTTCTAGAGATGAAACCTACTTGTAATCATTTATTTCTCAAGTACCAAGAGGACACAATGAGTCTTTTTCAAATTTTCAATGGCAAATTCTCGGTAGGGTGAAACAAATCTCAATATTTTGCAAACTAGGATCTTGTAGGATCAAAAGTTTATGTATTTGTTGCATTATCTAATTTTTAAAATTTGAATGTGAGAAATATTTAGAAAAAATTATTTAGGAAATGTCTTCTAATAGAAAAAGGGAGCAAACATAATGTTTATCTGATGAAAAAAATAGTAGAGATCGAAAAAAAAAATTCTTAGACATTTCTAGTCTTCATTTTACACAAACAAATTGGGTTTGGAGATTTTTTTTTCAAATTTGTATTTTTAGAAATTTTAAAAATAATAGGTTCAATCTAGTGTGATGAAAAACACAAAATATATAAAAAAGATTCCAAATTTTTGAAGATGTTCCAAACAAATACTAATAATACAAATTATTAAATCAAAATTGCACATTTCACATTTGCAAATTACAACAAGATGAATTGAAGATATCATTTTTGATGTAGAAGTACATTACAAACATACATAAATGAGGTTCATAATTGTCATATATGAAGGGTCATCATATTTGAAGGTCAATCATATTTTTCACTATCTAAGCACCAATATTTTTTGTATGGGATATATTGTTGATGATGTACAATTTAAGATGTAAATATAGGTATAAGGGTGTAGGAAAATAACTTCAATTACATTTTTGTTGTATGAATGTAATATTTAATCTTGAACTACATTAAACTACATTAAAGTGCTTAAAGCGTTTTTGTAGCATCTTCTAATACAATAATACAATTGCTTGTACTATGTATACCTTGGTGTTTAAACTATTAATGCATTTTACAACAAAACTAAGGAAACACTTCAAGTTATAATTGTATGTTCCTCATTTGTAGATGGGCACATCATAATTGATGGAAAAAAATCAAGAACATGTTGAAAACATATGTAAATAAGTCTATGAGGACATCATAAGTCCATATCATGTGGTATATCATGATAATCACATTTAAAGGGAATTAAAGGTTAAACATATTCCGCACATTACATCAATGTTTTTGGTAAGTAATGTAAAATTCAAAGTTTAGGGTTTAGGGTTTAGGGTTTAAAGTATAGCAATTTAAGTGCATATTTAAATGTGTGAAAGAATAACTTGAATTACCCTTTCTTTGTTACAAAAGAAGATTTTTAGACCTCATTTTAGTTTTGATTTCAAGCAAAGTTTCAGCTCCAAGAATCCGTTTCAAGTTTGGACACTCCACCTAAAAGTTATGGACAAATTTTAGAGAGTGTATTTGAAAATATAAAAAAAATGGCCATCTGCCGTTTGTGTGTCTGCCCAACCAGGGTTGTCTTGTCTGACATATTTTTGAGTTTTGGCGTCATGTATGACGTCTGACGTCGCATGTCGCGTGTCACTAAGTGTCGAGTTTAGTAGACATGTTGTCAAGTAGGGCCATTTTCACAGCCAAAAAAACTTTGAAATCTCACTATAATTATGAACTTGAATTTAAAATGTTATATGTATTTGTTAAATTGAGACACTTTATAAAAATGAGACTTGAATATGTCAAAATCGTAAACAAAGGAGGATTTTTTTTAAAGTCAACTTGATGTTTGGTCAACTTGACATCTCGAAGGCTCTATTGGACGTCATATGACGTTTGTCTGTTGTGGTGTCGTAGTGTACAACCATGTGCCCAACTACCCATCCGACGAATGCCATCCACTACTTCCAAGCGTTAGCAAAATTTGGACGTCAAGACGTTCGGATGTTCAGATTTGGGACATGATTTGACCCTGGATGTTCAAATTTGTCAACCTTGCTTCCATGAAGCTCATGATGTCACCAAATGCAAACTAATGCCTCATCAATGGTGGAATTGTGTGGGTAGGAATGCTCTCCCCCAAATGGCAAAGAGAATATTATCTTTGATATGCTCAACTTTGTCATGTGAAAAGAATTGGAGCATCTACTCGTTTGTGCACAGTAAAGTGCAAAATCATCTAGCCACATCTAAGACAAAAGATTTGGTATATATCTATACAAACAACAAACTCGAATATGAGAAATGTGGACATAATTTTGCACTTTTCTATGAAAAATACCTATCGAATGGAGATACAGATGAAGAAAATGAGGAGCCAAATGTTATCTTTAAAGTCTAAAGATGATATTATTGGTAGAGGTGCTCGCGAGGCCAAAAACCATAGGAAGGTAGAGCAATGTCTACGCGGAAGTAGATGGGCTAGACATATCCATTAAAGAGTGAGTCCTCCACGACAACAACATTATGGAAACACATATAGGAGGACATCCAACACACACTAAATTGCCCCCATGTCTATACTTAGGATGCATTTCCAATTATAAATTCACTACTAACGAGGATAGGAACACTACAACAAAAGCAGTGTTTTATGACTGCAAAAAACGACTGTAGTCAGTCGTAAAATCAAAAAATATGACTAGCGCAGAAATCACTGTAGATGACTTGGAATATGACTGCAGCAGTCGTTTAGAAGCAGTCGCTTCAAACATCAGTCATATTGGCAGTCATATAAGCTGAGGGGTATAAATATCTATAATAATTAGCCATAGTATGCCAACAAGGCGTATATTTTGATTTTCTTTCACTTTTTCTTGAGCTGCCTGGATAAATGAAAAAATCCTACATGGAATATGACTGCATTGAGTCATATTTTTTAATGACATGGAATATGACTACTCAGTCATATTTTGTGGAATATGACTGCGTTGAGTCATATTTTTTGATGACGTGGAATATGACTGTAGTTAGTCATATTTTGTGGAATATGACTACGTTGAGTCATATTTTTTGATGACATGGAATATGACTGTGGTCAGTCATATTTTGTGGAATATGACTGCAGTGAGTCATATTTTTTGATGACGTGGAATATGACTGTGGTCAATCATATTTTTTGATGACGTGGAATATGACTATGGTCAGTCATATTTTGCAGTCATGTGGAATATGACTGCAATGAGTCATATTATTTGATGATTTGTAAAACAACTCTTCTCAGTCATATTGAGAGCACCTAGTCATTTTTTGAAAATTATTATAATCATTTTGTGACTCCAAGTAGTCATTTTTTTATTGATATGTATTTTGAACTATGAATTGAATAAATCATACAACGGTTGTAGGATATCTAAGCATATTTGCAATCATACATTAAAATGATTTAACAATTGAATAAAAGATTTCATGTAGTTAAAAACAAATACATATGATTTTAAAGATATACAAGAAACAATTATATTGGAGAGGGAATATATAAGAAGCAATGTGACTCCTTTCAATGACATTTATAATTTATTAGTCACCTATACAAAATATGTATATTACAATGAATTATTTACACAAGTCAATAGAGACTATATTTCTTACAATATTATGAAGTGAATTGCAAGTAGCCTCCAACGACTTTGTTCCAATTTTGTTGCTTGCATATACAATTAAAGAAATAGGAGGTTAATTTTTAATGAACATACAACAAAGCTCAATCTTCAAAAGTTTACAACAATAGAAAATATGTAATACAAATTTAGGATAAGAAGAAAAACAATGGTGATGCAAGAAACAAGAAGAAAAAAGGCAACAAGTGCTAAAAGATAACAACAAATACAAGTTAAAATGCACAAGAAACAATAAGGAGCAACTACTAAGAGGTAACAAGAAACAACAAAAAAGAGTTAAAATGCAACAAAAAGAAACAAGAAACAAAAAGAGAGAACAAAAAGTAAGAAAGAAGAAATAAGAAGAAGAAAGAATTAAGATGCAAGAAAAAAAAAACAAGAAGCAAGAGTGAAGATGCAACAAAAGACAACAACTCTAAGAAGTAAGAGTAACTCAAGATGCTACAAAAGACAACAACTACGAAGCAAGAGTGAATTCAAGATGCAACAAACACAACAATTAAAAAACAAGAGTGAACTCAAGATGCAACAAAACACAACAATTAAGAAACAAGAGTGAACTCAAAATGCAACAAAACACAACAACTAAGAAACAAGAGTGAATTCAAAGAGACAAGAGACAAGAGACAACAAAAGGTAAGGAAGAAGAGTAAAAAGTAGTGATTAGGATTTCAAAACCCTAAAAAGTGGTGATTAGGTTTCAAAATTTTAAACAATGGTTTGTCTATATTTTTTTTGATTGCCCATGTTTTTTTTAGGTTGCCTAAAAACAAGAAAATGTTACTACCATGAAAATATGACTAATAATATAACTCAATGTTCTCAAACGAGTTCCCTACTGTTCCCTATGAAATACTTTGGTGTTCCCAACGGACGTATAATATAAGCCCGTGAAGTACAAGACCCAAAAACGACTGGCAGTCATATTTTGCAGTCATATTTCTCCTCAAGGTATTGACCTCCAAGAATATGACTGCGAGTAGTCGCCAGTCATCCTCAGTCATATTTTTGCAGTCATAAAACACTGCCATTGTTGTAGTGGAAATTTTACTAGAAAGACACAAATATCTTGTAAATTCTTACTGAAAATCTCCTAAAAAAGTCATTACTTAAAATGTTATCTCTAGGACTATACTTAAAACACCCCTTTCTCTTGTAGTTAACTCTTG
The DNA here is from genome assembly GCA_947034895.1 of Rhytidiadelphus loreus. Taxonomy (NCBI): domain Eukaryota; kingdom Viridiplantae; phylum Streptophyta; class Bryopsida; order Hypnales; family Hylocomiaceae; genus Rhytidiadelphus; species Rhytidiadelphus loreus. Next base: position 43,803,571 of record OX344761.1, on the reverse strand, counting down.
AGCAAAATAATGAAGGCCAAAAAAATCTAATACCAATAACAGTAGAGCCTATAAGATCTCTAATAGCAACATGTGTGTCTTCTAGCAGGACAATGAATTTTCAAAGCGCTACACGAGTTACGCTTGTAAGTGAAATGCAAGAGTTCGCAGAACACATGGAAGAAGAAATAGAAGGTCAACCAATTTCCGTAGCACGTATCATTCAAGTAATGGAAAATACTAAGTACGATTAAGATTTGTCATTGCAAGCAGTGATGAATTTGAATTGTTCAGTGTCCTTGAATTGAAGAACAACCGCAGATATTGCTAAGGTGATGAGGTCAATACCAACCTCTCGAAGAAGGTTATCAAAGCATTGAGGTCCAATGCAGATTGTTCATGAAGAAGTACCAAGCTTTACCCCATAGCCAACTCAACCAACTCAACCCTCATTAGTATCTGGCCTTAGAAAATCATCATTGGGAGCAATTGCACGCAATAATGGAGGAAGGAAGTGTATGAGGAAGATGCATGACAGGATCCGAAAAATCCTAAACACCAAAACCATGTTGTTGATCAATATATCATGGGTGTAGCAATTGAAGCTAATTCAACCCTAAACTCCTAGATAGGAAGCAGAGGAAGGCGTCACCTTGTCTCAAACATTGATTGAACCACTGATGCATCTCGGGGGTACACTTAGTTTTGTTCGCATGTGACTTCTAATGGACACTCTAAAAGAATCCCCCGAGTGATGTATTGTGGTTGACAAAATAATTGGTGCATAACAAAGAGGATGGCGGTATAGATACTTAAGTCCATAACTTGAACTCAGAAGTAGAGTATGAGGTGCAAAATGAACTAGTAGAAAGAGAAGATGATGAGAACGAGAACTTTTGCAAAGACGAAAGCACAAATGAGTCGTGTGAAGACACAAACTATGACATTGATGAAGTGCCAAGTGATGACACATTCACACCAGAATTATAGATGCAACAATAGTAAAGTAGTATTTAAGTATTAGAAGGATCCATCATTACCTTTTTGTAGTCAAGACTTATAGTTGTAGTTTATAGCCAATTAGAGTGTAGGTGAGTTTTGTATATTGCCTTATTAGGTAGTCCATTGCCAAGAATGCATACCAATGTTTCAAACTTCTAGGCTCAATGTTGTGGGTGAATTTTCTATACTTTTATTTGCATTGATGTTTTAAATGGAAGAAGGAAATCAAATTAGAACCTATCCTAGATATCTAATTGAAATTATAGAACTTGGAGACCATTACCAATGACTGTCTAATGTAATTCATATTAAGTAGAGTTTCGTAGTCTATGTAGATTCCAATGTCATTTGTTAGTAGATTTAATCAAGCAAAATGAAAATGGCTTATAATCTGAAATTCGAGACTGTCCTTGAACCCGCCATTGCCCTAACATCTTGAGGCGTAATCACCCCTAAATCTTCGTTTCCCGGTCGCCCTAAAGTTGCAGCTATCTTGCATTTTGGATCCCCAATCGTCTTCGACGACAGACCTACAATCGACCCAACCGGGTTTGCCCCTACTTGTGTTTGTCCTTCTTGTTGGACCCACAATTGCCCTCTTCTAACCCACAATTGCCTCCACTTGCAGTTGCCCTAGTATTAGGACCTACAATCGCCCTAATAGGACTCGTACGGGCCCCTATCCGTAGTTACCTTGTGATTAGGACCTGCACATGCCCTACCCACAATTGCCCTTCTGGCCTTTCCACGTCATCGTTTTGCGCTAGCCAAGTTAGGGAATTTCTTTTACCAAAGGTTAAGAAAACCAAAATCCTAAAACCTTTTGTCATAATTATTGCCACACATACTCGGCATTTGTCACATGACATCGAGCATGACGTCACTCGTTAGACAAACAACATGATGCCAAAATCCAAAAATACGTCTACCAAGACAAACCTAAGAGTGACAAAGGTCCTCTTATAGGTGTACTAGAAATGGAAGATAAAAATAGAGCAATTTGGAAGGATCACATAAGAAATTGTGTTTCTTACCACCTATCCAACATTGATGGCATGATGGATCTACAATTTGACTCTACTAGAAAAAAAACTATGACCAAAAACAATATAACCAATATTAAAAAGTGTTGTTTGATTCTATTGTTTTTGTCACATTGTCTTGGTTAAAATTACACCGAAATTTGTTGTTTAATTCTATTGATTTGGACAATGTTTTTTTTTAAATATTAAAAATTGACACATCGTTAATGACTATGCTTGCCATGTTAGTAGTGATTAGGTTGCTATGTCAGCAATACATGCGCCTACTATGTCAATGCATGTGTTGGAATTAGGATTTGAACCCTAGACCTCACCTTTACAAACAGCATTCTTCAATCAAAACACCATGGTTGAATTTGCATGTCCTCATACAAATAAAAAAATTTTACTTATAAGATTTATTGAATTTTTTTTGATTTGGTCAAAAAAAACTTTGAATTACCTAAAACAACAAAAATCTTTCAGCATCTTCACAAAAATCTGTTAAAATGAGTACTAGTGCCTAAAACAACAAAAAATTGTTGATTTTTTGTTGTTTTGATTACTATTTTCTAGGATGAGTTATATTTACATTGGCTTGAACACAATATGTATATTCATGACATCTTATTAGATATGCCAATTCGACAAATATATCTGTCAAATTTCTTCTAGTTTATTTGTCGTAGTTATCACATTGTAATGCTCAGAAATTGTAATGCTTAGAATAGTTGAAAATACTAAAAAAATATCATATACCCCAAATTTAAGGAAAGGTGCATCCACAGTCTCATGTCTATGATTATTTCCTAAAAAATATTCAAATCTTGGAGTCCTTATTCACCATTTATTTACAATATTTCTTATCATTTTAATTTCTTTTAAGGAAGTTTAGTTGCAACCATTATTCTATATTCAATGCTTGTAAAGTTGCATTGTTTCCTTTATTAGATTGCTCAAAATGCATACTTCAAGGTATTTTTCATCCCAAATCTCAAATTGGCTTCCATAAATAGACAAAAGATTTTTGTATGGATGAAAATTCATAGATTTTTGTGTGATACAAAAATTACCAATTATTAGCCTATATAAAAAAATATTCAAATTCCTTTCCACAAAAATTGAAATCATAAAGATAATAAAAACCTAGTATTCCACAATGTAGAGCAAGACAATTCCTCAATACTAAAATGACTACTACCAAATATCCAATTTAGATCAAGAATTAGAAATCTTGTACTACCTCCAACTTAACTTTTCATTGGTGAGCCACTTATGCTCATCAATTGCAAGGCACCAATACACTCTTTTGAAGGAAAAAAAAAATTAATGTAAAGGTTGTCTAAATTTGACCATATGGTCAAAGACTCGTTAAATTTCGTCATAGGAAAAAGATATGAACTCTTGAAGAAGTCCTCGAGTTCTTTGAAATTTACCAAAATAGGTAAAAGAAACTAAAATTAAGGTTTGTAAATTCCAAAATTCCTCATTGCTCCCAATCTAAGGATTTCAAACCTTAAAATTGAATATACTCAAAAATGGTAAATTCTCAACTTCCTTTGGCGAGGCTACCAAGCTTGAACACCCTTTCAAATAGAATTTGGTCAAGGAAGACAAGTTCCCCACTTCCTTTGGCAAGGCCACCAAACCTAAACGCCCAATCAAATAGAATGCAATGGAAGACAAGTTCCCCACCTCCTTTGGCAAGGCCACCAAGCTTGAACACCCACTCAAATAAAATGCAGTCAAAGAAGACAAGTTCCCCACCTCCTTTGGCAAGGCCACCAAGCTTGAACACCCACTCAAATAAAATGCAGTCAAAGAAGACAAGTTCCCCACCTCCTTCAACAAAGTTGCCAAGTTGGAACACTAACTCAAATAGAATGTGGTCAAGACAAGTTCCCTACTTTCTTTAGCAAGGCCACCAAGCTTGAACACCCTCTCAAATCAAATTCGGACATTTGATCAAGGAAGACAAGTTCCCCACCTCCTTTGGCAAAGCCACCAAACTTAAACACCAAATAAAATTTGTGGTCGTCAAAGAAGACAATTCTTCACTTCCTTTGGCAAGGCTGTTAACTTAAACATCCACTTAAACCTAGAAATGTCAAGGAAGACAAGTTCCCCACTTCCTTTGGCAAAATTGTCAAGTTTGAATACTTAGTCAAATCTAGAATGGTCAAGTAAGATAAGTTCCCCACTTCCTTTGGCAAGGCCACCAAACTTGAATACCTACTCAAATCTAGAGTGGTCAAGAAAGACAAGTTCTCCACTTCCTTTGGCAAGGCCGCCAAGCTTGATCACTCTCTGAAACCTAGAGTCGTCAAGGAAGAAAAGTTTTTCACTTCCTTCGGTAAGGCTGCCAAGCTTGAATACACCCTCAAATCTAGAGTGGTCAAGAAAGATAAGTTCCCCACTTCTTTTGGGAAAGCCACCAAGCTTAAACACCAACTCAAATTTAGAGTGGTCAAGGAAGATAGGTTCCCCACTTCCGTTGGCAACACCAACAGAGTATCAGACTTGAACATCTACTTAAATTTAGAGTGGTCAAAGAAGAGAAGTTCTCCACTTCCTTCGGCAAGGCCACCAAGCTTAAACACTCTCTGAAACCTAGAGTGGTCAAGGAAGACAAGTTCGCCACTGCCGTTGGCAAGGCTGCCAAACTTGAATGCCTAATCAAATAGAATTTGGTTAAGGAAAATAAGTTCCCCCTTCTTTTGGCAAGGCCGCCAAGCGTGAACACCTTCTCAAATAGAATTTAGTCAAAAAAGACACATTCCCCACTTCCATTGGCAAGGCCACCAAACTTGAACACCCTCTCACATTTATAGTAGTCAAGGAAGACAAGTCCTCCACTTCCTTTGGCAAGGCCTCCAAGCTTGAACACCAACTCAAATTTAGAGTGGTCAAGGAAGACAAGTTCCCTACTTCCTTCGGCAAGGCCACCAAACTTGAACACCCACTCAAATCTAAAGTGGTCAAGGAAGACAAGTTACCCACTTCCTTTGGTAAAGCCGCCAAGTGTGAACACCCTCTCAAATCTAAAGTGGTCAATGAAGACAAGTTCCCCACTTCGCTTGGTAAGTTCACCAAGCTTAAACATCCACTCAAATCAAATTTGGTCAAGGAAAATAAGTTCCCCACTTCCTTTGGCAAGGCCACCAAGCTTGAACATCCAGTCAAATCTAAAGTGGTCAAGGAAGACAAGTTCCCCACTTCCTTTGGTAAGTCCACCAAACGTGAACACCATTTCAAATTTACAGTGGTTAAGGAAGATAAGTTCCCCACCTCTTTTGGCAAGGCTGCCAAGCGTAAACATTGTCTCAAATCTAGAGTGGTCAAGGAAGACAGCTTCCCTACTTCATTTGGCAAGGCAACCAACCTTGAGCACCTATCCAAATTAAAAGTGGTCAAAGAAGACAAGTTCCCCACTTCCTTTGGCAAGGCTACCAAGCTTGAACACCCACTCAAATAGAATTTGGTTAAGGAAAATAACTTCCCTACTTCCTTTGGCAAGGCAACCAAGCTTGAGCACCTTTCCAAATTTAAAGTGGTCAAGGAAGACAAGTTCCCCACTTCCTTTGGCAATGTCACCAAGCTCGAGCAATAACTTAGATTTAGTCGCAACAAGATATTGCTTGATGCAATTTTGTTTGGTAAATGCGTAAGGAATCCAAGCCCTACTAGATCTAGAATCTTTAGAGATGCACAAGAACTACAAAGATCTAATATCCTCTTCTCTAAAATAATTGAAGTATCAGATGGAAGTGCATGTGGCAATCCAATCTAAGTTTGAGAGTTTCCTATTATAATTGCTTCCAATTGAGAACATTGTAAAGCAACTTGTAGTAGAAAGCCAAAGTTGTCAGCATAAACTTTAGGATTGCCCAAAGCACTCACCAAAATCAATATACGAAGTTTTTCAAAATCAAAATTATGGTCTTCTTTAACCAAAGGGAAATGATGGTGATTAGTCTCTTGCCAAGAAATGCCCTCCAAGACTTCAACATCCTACATCAAAAAAGTTTAAGATTAGAATGTATTATACCTTCATATAGAAGATGCAAACAATCATTGAAATTCCTTATAAATTTCAAAACTCATGTTTTGTGAAATAATATGGATTTGAATGTTCACTAACTACATTTGGTGTATATAGCAAAGCATATTATTTATGTACAATTGCACACTAGCACTATTGAAATATTACCTTCTTTGTAAATCCACCCTCTAGTATCATAGATGCATTCCAAATTCTTGTACCCCGAGCAATCATTTGCCCCATATCACGTAGTTGGTCATGCATTTCTAAAATGTCACCATCTTCATTCACCTTCAACAATGACATGTCGACCAATCTCTCCAACTCGTCCACTGGAAGCCTATTGTCTTTGGACCACATTGACAAGAATGTTTCTTTTGATATCCCAAATGGATATACATCTCGACAAAAGAAACAAGCCACATCCAAAAACATACTCTTTTCAACACCATCATTCAATCCATCATAGCTGGTTTTTAAAGTGTTCCAAATTTCTTCATCACCATCCAAATTTCTTCCTCTTGCCATCCTTTGTAATGCTCGTTCCCAACTTCGCAACCTCTCTTTATGATGGAGAAATGCACCCATCACTTTCAAGCTCAAAGGCAACCCATTGCAAGCTTTCACAATATGCTTGCGTAACTCTTTAAAGTCTGGTGATAGATGAGCTTCACCCCAAGAAAGGTGAGTAGTGAAAAGCCTTGTTGCTACCTCTTCATCCAACAATTCAACATCCAACTTTCCATCAACACCCACAAATGATTTTATGGTACTCCATTTGCGTGTTGTAAGAATTATCGTGGAACCCTTGCTAGCTTGTATGAAGTCAAGAGGTACAATATCATGCACTTGAGTTTCATCCTTGACATCATCCAATATTAAAAGAACCTTCTTTTCCACCAAGAGTTTTCCCATCATCTCTTGGGCATCTCCAAAATGCTTTGGTTTTTTACCATTCCCAAGCTTCGGTAATATTTCGCATAATATCTCATATGAACTTTGATAGTTTTTGGATTGTTCAACAAAACATGATGCATGGTATGAGGAATTCACGGCCACATCATCAAATAGAGCCTTTGCTAGTGTGGTCTTGCCAATTCCACCCATGCCTACAATGCCTATATAATTCATCTTCAAAAGCCTTTTGGCTTTCAAAAGCCTTTTGGCTTTAGATAATTGATGTCCCAAATCAATCAAAATTTCCTTTGGTGGTGCATCCACCTACACAAATACAAAAGTCATATACACTAAATCATTTTCATACAAAAATAAAACACTAAAGTAAAACCATGAATGCAAAGCTCCAAAGAGAATTACTAAAAGCAAACATCACTAAATGAATTTTGTACTTTTGCAATTTCATACCTTTGGAACTTGGCCCACAATGGACTTGCAATCTCTTAAGGTAGAAGGTGAACCATACTTTGGAACCATCTTCCATGAATATGTTCCATTCAAAAATGACTTCTTTAAACTTGTAAGTCTTTCACAAATTTGAAAAAATGTTGGTCGTCGAAGGGGGTCTTGAGACCAACATTCTTGGATTAAATTGGTGAGTTCATCAAAATTGTTGGGTAGTTCCGGCCGCAAGCCTACAGTGTCCATGCCATGTATACCTGATATTCGATCATAAAAATCTTTTGCTTTCTTCAAACTAGAATATGGAACTATTCCTGATAGAATCTCTGAACATATCATGGCAAATGACCACACATCAGCTTGAAAAGGATATAATGGAGTTTTACTTCCTTTAATCATTTCTGGAGACATATATCCTCGTGTTCCAATTGTATACTTTGATGGCTGTGGAGACTTTGGAGGCTTGGGATTGCTACAAACCTCCAATTGAGAAGTTCCATAATCCGTTACCTTGAATATGTGACAAGGATCCAAATCATCCATAGATATTGAACTTGCCAACACATTGTCAGGTTTTAAGTCAAGATGAGCGACTTGCATGTCATGAAGGTAATACACACCCTTGGCAATTTGGTGCATGATGTCAATTGCAAGATGATAGGGTAAAGGTCTCTTTTCATTCCGCAATATGGTAGATAAGCTTGATTCCATAAGCTCCATCACCAAATACATCTCAACCATTTCATCTTCCTCAACAATCTCATCTTTCATCTTTTCATTAGTCCCACAACCAACAAATTGGACAAGATTGGGATGGCTCAACCCTGCCAAGATGCCAATCTCCCTTCGTGAATAGTTGAAAATTTCAGGACCCCCTTTCAACACTTTGGTGGCACACGCAAGGCCTAACCAATTGGATGTGTGCACCCCTGCACCTAGAGGATTAATTAATTTTGGTGTCTTGAAATCATTTGGAACTTCCAACACATCCAAGTCCCCACCATCAACGCGATCCAAATTTCGAAGTCTCAACAATAGATGTTTTACTATTTCATAATCTTCGGACTTCTCTTCTTGAAGTGCAAGTTCAAGCTTCTTCTTTAGTAATTGTTCATCTTCAAGGACTTGACCATAAGTAGCCGCATCAAATTGAATAGGTAAGATATCGTTTGATTGATTCGGATGTTGGAATAAGTACATGTCAAATGCAATATCATAACAACACTTCAAATCTAGAAGCAACTCACGAAAAGTTTCTTTGTTTTGGAGTTGAAATATAGCCAAATGACACCATCGATCTTGTCCAATGCAATTTTTTCCCACAATCTCTATTTTCTTTTGAACATAGCACAACTCTTCAAAAATAAATTGGAATTTAATATCCTTAGTGGCACATGACAACATTTTCTTGATTTCCTTCATAGCTCGTATGAGCTTGCGAAAAAGATGTACACATTGATTTTTATTCAAGACTTTCATCTCTCTAGATGCCTCCATATCCTTCAAGCATTTCTCAAGTCTTGGTATATCATTACATAGTCTTTTACAATAATTTCTTTGCACTTGTAAGAAATCCTTGTCTTTTCTGTAAAGAATTCAATATATAGTGTTATGAGATGTCTTGCTTTCATATACAAAGATCCATTATCCAATGATAATGAATGATTGAATCAAACATGTTCTACGACTCAAACTTCATTCAACATTATTAATAGAATTGCCTATCAATTGAAATTAGGGTACATTTCTTTGAGTTAAATCATATACATAAATTCTTAAAACAAGAATGGTTGTACAACTCTAAGTAAATCAAATAGAAACCTACACAAAAAACATAGATATTTGAACAATTTTGAATTCTAACATGCAATTTTCAATTGCCAACTTTCACTAAATAACATTTATGCTCACCGAGTAGACCATGCAATGGTCATGTATTTCCAAAAGATCACCATTGCAAAGAAGCTAGCCATCAACGTCAAAAAGAGCGCCATTTCAATCAACAAGTGGAGTGACATATCAAAATTCTACAAGAGCTTCAAACAAAATCCAAAGAAAATAGTTAGAAAATCACATTTGAATTTGTAAATATAGAAAGGCTCCAACAAGATATCACATGATTGGTAGATTGAAAATGACGTTACAGAGGGTCATAACAAAGAAAGAAAGCAATTCCCACAATTATAATTTGTAAATATTGCAAAAACAATTTCATAACATACACTTTCCTAAAAGAACCTTAGAAAAACACAATGGCCATTGTATTTGTCTCTTAGAATTTAAATTGTGTATTAAAATTTAGTATGTTATATATTAGTGCCTGAATAATAATTGACGATGACCATTTGTTCAAATTTCATTTGACCTTGTAAATGTTTTGGATGCTCAAATACAATACCATGGGAGTATCATTGAAACCAAATCACAACAAAGAAAAATTATTGCCATTCTTATATACATCAATTCATACACCCTCTATAACAAATCCACCAAACTACAAACACAATTTGGAAATTTGCTCTAATGAATTCCACTAGAGTAGATGATAATTGAAATTTTAAAATACACAACAATGAACCATAAAAAAAAAACATGTTCAAATTGCTATACTATAATATTTGTAGTTTCATTGGATGTGTTATGTTGATTAATTAATTCAACATTAACATTTAATTCCATTCATAGAAACTAGAACTAATTACAATATTGAACAATTATACAACTCCAATTGTAATAACTCACAATTCAACATCCATATGCATTTGGAGAAAGAAAATTTTAAAGTTCAAGGCCGTTGCAAGATAAAACATGATACCTTGGAAAAAGTCCAAGTCTATCCCTCCACCTAGTATGTACTAAGGTAAACCAGCCTATAACAGGCCAAGTGCTTAATACAGACATCTATAAGATGACCCATTATAGTTTTCCATCAATCTGTGCCAAGTTTTTTCTAATTAATGTAAGCAAAACTTTATTAGGAAGGTTGATGGCTGAAATCAATGTTTTGTATGATGGTGATGGAGATGTTAGAGACTGTTTTAGGAACTCGTCCCTTTCTAGTGTAATTCATTACATGAACTAACTTTTTTTATTCCTTTATGTCATGTCCATGTTAGAAAATATTTCAACCATGTTAAGAAATATTGTAACTGCATTGGATGGTTTGATGACCACCATGGATATAGTTTTTGATGGTTGTGGGATAGTCTACATACTGTTTTGAGCCATCTGGCCAGTTCACTTCAAAAATTTGTAACAAATTCATACTTTGTCAAAAAAATAAAATTTCAATTGTTCTTTCAATTTTTCATGTTTGCCTTTATATGAAAAAAAATTCAAAATTTCAAATATGTCAACAAGGCAAACCAGGCAATCTGCCTGTCATAGGCTGGTTTACCTTAATTAAAATTGTCTTCCACAACAATGACTACCATTGGACTACTACTATGGCCCATTGTCACTAGATTATAAACCAAAAAGTTACACTATAAGGTCTTTTTGTAAACAAAATGATAATGTCTTCAAAGAGAAAATTGATGACCCAAAAGACAATCAAGGTTTATTTGTAGCCAACATCAATCTATATAACCATCAAAGAAAATTTTCAAGTAGAACATTTAGATAACATTTGCAATTGGTTGTACCATCCTATGTTATCCACCACTCATTATACTTCATCACCAGATATTTTGAGAAAATTAAAAACACAATGCTTGAAAAAGAAAATATTAGAACTTATCTTACCTTTTAGGTAGTAAGACTTTCAATCTCAAGCCCCATCAAAAATCACTTGGCAAGTAGCTCCTTCCTTGTAATTGATTCCATTTCAAAAATGCCTCCCATCTATCCAAAGACTTCCTTTGGACCAATAATATACATGAAAAAGATGCAAATAAAGTTAACGGAGTATTCCACCATACACCCCGATTTCTCAACAATATTGCTCTTTGGATTCCAACAAAGTCTCAAACAATATTGCTCCTTCAATGAATGAATGAATACTTCATATTTCATCCACATCCATGGTGGAAAAATTGTTGCATCGTGGAAGATTGAAAATAAATGAATAACGTAGTCTTGCTTTCACCACCACTCTTCCCAAGAATTCATAGCCAAATGTGCACACTCCTAGAGCTCTTGTACAATTGCAAGTAGAGCTTGTTGGTGGCTACTAAACCTACTTGCAACACAACCACAAAACACATGAGCCAACCAAGACTAGCAACACCTATAACAACACTTCCAAAATGCAAAATTCAATCACACAAAATTGCAAAACGACAATCTACATCTTGCAAAAAACATGCTTGTTCAAGTGCTACCCTAGACCTATTCTAGTGACACCAAGTTTGGGGAGTTTTTCAACAGTTTTACCCACAAAGGAGAATTTCTTGCCAAATAGTCCATTTTCGTAACTAAATAGGACCTCCCTTCCAATGAATTGGTGCAAAAAATCAAGATCCATCTTTTAATTTGATAAACAGTTGGAATGCCTTTTGACATATTTAAAAGATGCATAATTGACTGCTAATGAAACTTGGTGGTGCATGTTCCCTTACTTTGCCTTTTGCAGAGCTGCCACTATGAAAGAAAGTTTTTGTCCCTCGTCCCTCGAGCTGCATACAAGCACACAAGCTGAATAATTGAAACCGAATAACTGAAACAAGAACTGAGAGAGTTATGCTACCTCAGATCGAGCTAGAAGAATATACATCACTCGAAGGCATGAAGGTTGCCTACGAATCCACTATGTTATCATTTCCATCTTTCCAGCAGAAATCCAAATCTAGTCAAGTATATTAAGTGGCTGAGAATGTTAATAGAACATTTAGAATCTGCATTGTTTAGTTACCGTTTGTAGGAAATGGAAAACTTCAAAGCCAGGATAAACACCGAGGGTGTTTCAAAGGATCAGCCAGGATGGCTTGCATAATGAATAAGCTTCCCTCACCTGGAACATGTCCTGCAAAATTAAGGACCCAGTTCGCGAAGTGAAACACAAGAAATGTAGATTCTTAGACATGGAACTCAAATCAACGTACTTGGGAATTGCTGTCAAATCATCCAATCACACTCCTACATACGAGGACCGTTTGCAACGCTATTGAGCAACGTTTTCTCCGATGAGCAACATTTGAGGCAATAGTTAGCAACGTTTGTACTTAGAATAGAAGTTGAAGTTCAATAGCACCGTTCAGGCAGGAATACGTTGCTTCACTTGTTCCCACTATTGTCCTCATATTCATTCGTTGTTGAGGACATTTTTCCATAAGCATTGTCCTCAGTGAGACTCCCATGGAGTATAATAGGCATGTCTTTCAGTAACTTGTACAACTTATGGATGATCAGTACAGTGCAATATATGTTCAATATATATGTTCAATATACTTTTATTGTACGTAATACTATATACAGCTAGTACAAATGTTTTACTACGTATAATATAGGAAGTATAATATAGGAAGTACGTACTGGTACATTGAACCACTGTATTTATATTGTCTACAAATATCGATATTTCATTATTGCAAATTTGTAAAATTAGATAATAAATAAATATCTACCATCCTAAGAAATAATAAATATCTACTATCCTAAGTAATAATAAATATCTACTATCCTAAAAATAGATAAAATATTTGGAACGAATGTTCCCAAGGAAGAGATCTACCGTTGCAGAAGCATGTTCCAAAACGTGGCTCATTTTGAGCGACGTTCTTAGTGTAACTGTCAGATGATTTTTGATGTTGTTAGCAACGTTTCTGCTGTTGCATAAAGGCCCTATATGTAGTGATGTTCTTCAACAGTGGAGATGGTGGAACGAGCCCAAACCGTCATATTTATGAAATAAATAAATTTTCATTATGGTTTTGTTCACTATGGTTCTGTTATGGTTGACTATTGATTCTGCTCACGATGGTTGTGTTCACTATGGTTGACTATTGGTTATGGGTGACTATTGTTGACTATGGGTAACTACACTAAAAAAGATATTTAGTGTTGGATTACATTTAATGTAATTACCACCCTACTTGACCCTACACTAATTGTCAATTTTAGGACAATTAGTGTAGTGCTAAACTTCAATGCACCGCCTTTGTAACACTAAATGTAAAATCTGAAATCTGACCCACTAAATCTGAAATCTGTAAATGAAATGTAACACTAAATGTAAACCTCTTCATCTTCCAGATTTACCATAGAGTACTTTTAGTGTTAAAAATTACATTTAGTGTTACTTACTTTAGTAGAGTAAATGATATTTAGTGTCATGGTTCGCAAATAGTGTTGCCAACACTAAATATCCTTTTTAGTGTACTGTTGGCATTGGCAATCTTTTGTTTTTTTAGCACATCAGAACTCCCATTCACAACGCCAAGATCATGTTACCTGGCAACTGATCAACTAATGAAATGACCTGATATTTAGTCTCATAACCTTCTCAAGGCTTTGAGCTCTCCATGGTTATCTAGACCATAATGGTGATTTTCATTCCAAGGTGCCGGGAATTCGTTCTAATGCATGGTATGCTCTTAATAACACATCAGAAGCCCAACGATTCAATATGTTTAATATGAGAAAGGATTACAATAGAATTGTCCAAGACTTATCTCTCATGGAGTTACCAACCCCATACTTCTTTAACACCCATGAAGCTTTCTCACTCATAATTTTTTTAATGTTTCCAAGGTGCTGAGGATACATCCAAAGTCATGAACTTCAAAACGCTTTGTGAAAAACTATGAAGACATGTACCACAGGACTTACGAATGAGACACCGCCTGCTCTATGAGTGTAAAGTTCCATTTTCTTAATTTCTTCCATCCAGGGACGCTTAGAAGCATAAAAATCTACAGCCTTGTTTGTTCCAGTACTACCAAAACCCCATTAAGTCTCAAGCAGTCTAATGCAGAGACCACGTTCAGACTCGCACTCGAACACATTTTCAGTGCGCACACCTGACTACCGTGAGCATCCAAGAGTACCTCGGGTCGAGTCTCTCGCTTGTAAGACACTCTCCAGCGACGAAATGACACAGCACAGAAGTACTCCACAGGCAAGAACAACGTCACATGTATAAGCACTGCCTCATCTTCTTACCCTCCCTGAGTGCATTAAACTCATAGGGCGTCACTTCGGAGACGCCGGAGCTCGAGAACCGCCAACAAACAGATGCAAAACAGATGGAAAGAATAACTCACTGTAGAAAAGTTGGAGAGGTTGGGTTTGGGGGGAGATAATGGGCGTCGTCAGAAAAGGGGCCAATCGGGAGCCTGGCACGATGGTGTAGTAGCTAAGGTTAGTGGCAATAATGGCACTGGAGTAACCCTGCCATTTACCATAGACATCCCAGAACCGGACAGCGACCGTCCCTATTACCGCACAGTAACCGGACAGCACGCTCACGAGTTCACGAAGTGAGTACGCAGTAGGAGTGACCGATCATTAAGATAATGGTGAATTTTTCGTAAAGGAGCAAGCCGGACATGCTTTACTTGATCCTGCAGTGACCGACATCGACACATCAGACACAGAAATAACTGTTCCCCTCAGCTTATTATTTCGCTGACATTTAGCAAATTCTCTGAATCAGTGATAAGCTTACAGACAAGCAAGACAAATTCCAAATCCCGTCAAGTTGAATCTGCCTACTTCAAGTGTGCAAGAGCAAGATAGAGCACCAATAGTCCAGTAGATCGATGATGAAATCCCAAGGTCAGAAGAAGATAAGGAATTAGTCCTAAACCATGAGACTTATATTGGCATGCAAGTTTCTCAACTTACGAACTATTCCAGTGACGGGATTTGAATCTGAATAAGTGATAAGCAATCAGTGATCAGGAAAGGCAAACATGTGTATTGGACCACATCACCCCACTCTTTTTCCAGGTTCAGTACGTCGTCATTACTCAGCAGCATCGAACATGCTAGTTTCGTAAACCCTGAGTCAAGGCCATTGTGAATGAAAACTTACCAGGAGCAGGACCTCTCACTTTGGGCCATCCAGGAAAAGCCTGCACAGAAAAAACAGAAAATACAGGTGTAAAAACAAAAACTTTAAACTGTAGAGCTCGAGAATGAGAGTACAGCAGTCATCGATACTGCACAATGAGACAGCCCCACAACACTGCTAGAACGTAGCGACCAAAAGCACAACCACCTCGCGAAAACAACAAAGACAGAAAGCTTGAAGCGAAACCTAAACTAACATTACAAACGAAAGCAGAGCTCACTCTTCAATTAATCAGAACTAGGACACTCGTCAACAGAAGAGATACTTCGGCTCTTTCTTCTTCACACTGGAATCCAAACACCTAAATCACTAAATCACACCAAAAAACTCTCCAAAAATCGCCAGGGAAAGAAGAAGAAAAACAGCAGGAGCTTCTACAAAATTGAAACGGCAACTCACCATGATCAGCAGCGGACGGACGAAGCGATCAGCAGCGGAAGAACTCACAACGAGGCCGGCGAGCTTGAAACAAGATACAGCGAAACCTAACTTGCAAAGCCGCCATTCGGAAACCCTTACTACTTAGTCGTCCAGTTGTTGGTCCGGCCGTCCTTCAGTTGGTCCGGCCGTCCTTCAGTTAGTCCGGCCGTCCTTCAGTTGGTCCGGTCGTCCTTCAGTTACCTGAAATATCATCCAGAACCGGAAAGTTCATCCGGACAGACATTTTTGGGAACAAAATGGAACGCGATGGGATCAAAACTTCGTGTTATTGGACAGTGACCACACACTGCGGTAAAGGGCTGCAAGGAATTTTAAACTAAATTTCGGCCTCATTGCCTTTAGGTTGCAATAAAATTTGTAGGAAGAAATTTTTTCGCATTCCGTTTTTGAAGGTGAGTCTTATCATGACACTTGATAATCTTGCCAAATTTCAGAGCATTCAAGAGGGATTTGAATTTTGTCTATAAGGTGATTGGCAAGTTTACTATACCTCCTGATGAAATTTTGTATTCATAAGGTAGCTAACCTCATTCCGACCACTTAAGCAATTTACAGTATTTCCAATATGCATTTGGTGAGGGGAGAAATCCCCTCTAGAGAAATAGATTTGAGGAGGGTTCCAAAAATTGTTCCTTTTTTTGCCTCAAAAACAAAGTAATTATGAATGTTTTTCATAAAGATTCCGCTCAACCCATTCTTGTTATATGTGGCACCACATTTTCAACCATAGACTGATTACAAAATCAACCATGCTTCAAAGTAGGTGATAATTGTGGCTTCAGATGTACACCTCCCCAATATTTATGCTATGTGAGCTTTCACCTAACCATGTGAGTTGTCACCCTAAACTAGAATTGTTTGGAAACAAAGCAATCTAACTAGTGAAAATAGGTCGTGGTCAAAAAGAGGTCAGCTACCTTAGCTCTATTTTTGAAGGAGAAATGCGGTTTAGTGTGGAGAACTTCTATTTGTTGACTCAATTTCCGTAAATCATGTAACATTGTTGGATGGTACTATACAATAGGGTACAAGTAAAAATGGCATTTTTGCATTCCAAAGGAAACAAATTTCACTACTACCAACTTTGACACGCTCTTGAGGGCTAAAAAATTATTTTCTTACCATGAAATTTTTGGCATCATATCAACTTTAAGTTAATAACATGTATGACAATTTCCGAGGTCAAAAGATTCACACAAATGGAGATATTATAAATCTACCAACATGTGTAGCTATAAAAAAATTTCACTGCATGCTACCAACTTTGACATTCTTCTGAGGGTTGTATAAAAAATTTTGAACCATGAAAATTTTGGCATGAGATCATCTCTATGTTGATAATATGTGCGCCAAATCTCAAAGTCAAAAGACTCACACAAATGAAGATGTTCTAAATTTACCAACTTATGTAGTTGTCAAAGTGGATTTAAAGACATATTGAAAATGTGGAAGTAACTTGGACCCCTCGTGCTTTATCAATTAATTCATCCATCTAACACAATCCTTAAATATAGAAGCTTCTCAAAAAAATCATTAACATTTGAATTTAGAAGTGTGCACTTGTTTCATCTAAGAGAATCCACTTGTTAAAAATTGTAAACCATACATGCATGAAGAAACTTTCTTCTTATAAATATCAATGCTTGCATTTTGAGTTCAACATCATAGATACCATGATGTGATGAACTGAAGGGCAGTTGCAAGTGATGAGTGAATGTATATTTAAGTGGAGGAAGGAAGAGCTTTGAACATGAGTAAGGCCTAAGTGATGTTTGAATGAGTGAAGATTGGGTGATGATTGTTTGAGTGAGTGAGGGTTGCATACTAATGGATTATCATGTTGGGTGATGGATGAGTGAGGTATGGTTAATGAATGATGGGTGAGTGACTAAGGCTTATTTGAGTGAGAGTTTTGAATTGGTATTGGCTTCATTCACTAAACTGATCTTAGCTTCATTTAAGGGGATTGTTGTTTGGTTTGCTAATAGATTAGACTATAAAACTTTGAGTGCCTAGAGTCATCTTTGAGTGATTTCATCATCCACATGGCATCCATTTTGGTTTGCTAAAAATTTGTTGAGAATTGGTGTTGAAAAGGTTGAAGTAGTTGGACAGAGTAGTTACTTACTAGATATCCAATAATATTTTTTGGGATCTAATTAAAATGATCAAATTTGTAGATGATGACAATTTCAAATGAAACTTGTACTTGCATTGTAGGTTTGAGTGAGGCAAGGATTACGAGAGTCAAGATTGCAACCATTATTGGAGTCCTTATTAGAATAGTTCAAAGGTTGTTGAAGAAATTTTGAAAAGATGAAACTTATAAGTGCAAATGTATTGATGGAAGATCTAAGAAGCTTAGTGATAGAGATGTTTGTACTATTGTACAATATTCAAGAATTCATTGTTGCTTGTCACTTTTAGAGATTACTAATATTTGCCCTACTCAAGTGAGTGGATGTACTATTTGTAGTGCTATATGGACGTGGCATTTTCAGTTGAATAGCAATCAAAAAATCTTTCTTGACACCTTGTCACATGTCTCAATGACTGACTTTTGCATGAAGTATTGTAGATGGAGTGGAGAAGATTGGGAGCATATTGTTTGGATTGATGAGTCTACCTTTGAAATCAGGAAAAATTCTAGACAAATTCATATTTAGAAAACTGCATATGGCGCTATTCATCAAGCTATGTAATTCCTACTTTTAAAAGTGGATAGACTTCTTTAATGATTTGGGGTGCATTTACTAGAGGACAAAAGTTAGAATTTGTCTTTAAGCCTAAAGATCAACATTCTACTAAAGATTTTATGGAAATGGTCTATGATGGCTAATTGCTCTATTTTATGGTAAAATTTTACATAGATTGCTTATGGAAGATGGTGCATTTGTCCACCACAACAAATTATTGTGAAGAATGGAGACAAATACACCTTATTGAGAAGCTCAATTGATGAGTTAAAGGTAGTTATTGAAAGAGAGTGGAGGTCAATTAGCAGTACAAAGCTCTTTGATTTAAGTCGGTCTAAATTTCATGGTAAACAAACAAATTTTCAACCCTTGAGATAGTGTCAAAGTTGGTAGTAGTAAATTGTTTCTAACAACTACACATGTTGATAGATTTGGAATATCTCCATTTGTATGAATTTTTTGACCTTGAAATTTGGCACACATTTTATCAATATAGAGATGATCCCATGCCAAAAATTTCATGATAAAAAAACAAATTTTCAGCCCTAGGGAGCATGTCAGAGTTGGTAGCAGTGAAATTTGTTTCCTTGGGAATGCAAAAACGCCATTTTTACCAGAATGTTCTTCAAAGAATAATGTTACGTGTACAGTATCCTCTTTGTACAGTACCCTCTTTGTACAGTACCCTCCAATACATTATTCTTTGAAGTTCATATTGCACATTGCAACGATCTTCACTCGGCAATTCAAACTCCATGCAACCATATTAATCCAAAACCATCACAAGCCTAGAAACAATAACCACTCCGTTCCCATAGCAAAACACACACGAAACAAAAAACTCTGCATTTTAAGCCACATTGAAGGGAAAGTAAGCCTGTGCAACTATAACAAAATGCAATTCACCCCATAAATTAGATTAGCACAGGCACATCCAAACTCTGCCCAGACGGTGTCAACGTCAACAAGACCAAGACACGGAAATTTACCGGTAACTCAAAATTCTGCAGATCATCAGAAGGAACATTTTCACATTTCCGGATTCAGATAACCTTCTATCACTGCAGCATACTTGGTGAAAATTTCTACTCACGCCACCAAGTTGATGCTTGTATGCTGACACTAGCACTAATTCCCCCTGAATACCTCGCCACACCACCTCCCAGCATATCGTCTCCGCTCCAAAACTCAACAAACCCCACTGCAAGAATTTGTCGATCTGAAATTACTGGTTCCAAGTGGTTTCCGAATTTGCCCCATGCAAAAAATACCCACCGCCATCGAATTCCTATTTGGCGATGGTCCAGTCGTGGTTAATATCTCACCACCTGCAGGATAAACCTCAGGCGTTCTGCGATACGGTTCAGGAGTTTCCACACTCACTATCAGGTCAACTCCTGAGGAATTGCAGGTCCTGCCTGATTAGGCCTTTCAGTACCCGTGGCCCCATATTGCTCTCTCCATAATATAGACATGAAAACGCTCTGGATAGATCAGCATGGTCGTCCCATTCCCTGTTGAAATGCTAGTATGTCAAGTTTGATTCTTCGGCAATGAATTCCTCTAGCGAAGTCAACCTTGATGTGCAGGAATCGCCATGAACGTGCTGGAGTAGCCTGCAAATGTTAGCATGCAGCATCTCCAGTTGGTACACTCCAAATCTATCTGTACACTGGACAAGCTTCTGTTTCACAGCATCGATTCTTGGCTTCAGGGATTTTAAAACTTCTGCTTCCTTGTCCAACGAATCGTCACGACCATCTTCCCGCTCGTTCGAGGGTTCACGGGACATATTCTGTTGATCTTCGGAAGGTTCTCCACTATCATTGTTTCTCTCCACTGTCACTGAGCCAACGTTACCATTCTGCTCGTCTATGGTATCGGGTCGTACATCATCACATACTCCTGGATCTGGTAAAGACTGCCTGTCAACAACCATCTCCACACCTTCCGTTTGCAACTCCTCTGATGCATCACGATCAACGGCTTCATCCGAGCAGTTCCCATTTGTTCCTTCACCTGTTGTCCAAGCACAGACACAAGCGAAGGTATAAGTACGCGCACAAAAACAAGGTCCTAACAAACAACATCGAACCAAATATGCTGCACATTAAAGACTCGCCAGTTAAGGGGACACATCCCACACTCTATCGCAGATTGGCATTTCCAAAACCCAGTCACAAATTCCTGAATCATAAACGACTTCACCGTTAAAACACACTTCCCTGTAATCCACCAATCCAAAAACGACACTCCTATGCAAACCAACCACATCTTACGCATTACACATTACCCAAACCCCTCGTACCAGGAAGGAGACCCTCGCTGCTTCTCCGGGTGCGCCGAACAAAAGTCTTCAAAGCATCAACTTCTGGTTGAAATCCACGCAGCCTGGCGCTGGCTCGAACAACTGGTGGAGCAGCCACCGGAACTAGCACGCCGCTGGGAACTCCCGCCAGCCGCGTTGGGCCTCCACGCGCAGCTATCTCATCACAAATCTTTACTAATGCGGGGTCTATTGTGGATGCCATACCAAGCACCTGTTCGATACAAACATTACCCGCGTCAGTTCTGCAATTGCCATCACTACACGACGACTACAATGGACGTCAACAGTACTTCATAATGTCAAGAAACTAGTCAAAACCTCCAAAGAACAAATGCGAATCCACAAGCACAGCACCACAAAAAGACTAACACACAGACAGCCAAACTGCCGAACCAAAAACCATAATAGCCGAGATTTCGACAACACACATATTGCAGAAAATAACCCTAAAATGGAAACTTCGAAACCCTGCCCGAAACTCCTAACTACACTGCGCGAACAAGACTCCACAACCCAGATAAAGCTCTCCGAAGATCTCCGCAAGGTAATGTTGGAATATAAACAAGCCAATACACATTCCAAATACGGCACCGTCGCCCAACCGCTTACAAGTTTGATCACTTCCCAACAAAGCACTCTAGAGCAATCAACAAACGAACGAGAGTTCAAACATCCCACATACCGCGTCGCGCAGTGCACATGCTTTGCTGACAATTCGACCTCCTTGGTAATCATCCCCATTATACTCCTGCAAAACAGCATCTCCTCAATATTGAAAGCCATAAAGAGCACACCGAAACCCTCAATCATTCGCCATAGTTATCCTTCGTGCCTTGCAATGTCCCACCATGTCCAAAATCACCGATGAAGGAAACCCCACACTTCCAAACAACATGCTCAGCATGTCATACCACAACGCTGTCGCCAAAAAAGAACCTACCTGGGCATTGGCTGGGATTAAGTCCACGTCTGCCAGAAAAGTCTTCTTCGTCAAGTAATGTCCACTATCCACTCGTTGCAGCAATGTGGCCACATCCATCGGATTGTGCACTACATTCCGATAGTCGGGAGCCTCGTCGTCCAGGACTGGATAGTGGAAGATGCTGAACCGTCTCTCGCATAAAAGCCTGTGCCCACAATTCCACCCAGCAACAAACGCAACCGAAAGCAGTCAGAAGGCTACAAATACACACACAACCCAGTACTAAGCTGTCTAATAACTTATGTAGCAAAAGGAACCATATGCTGATGAAAGAGTAGCGCTGTGAAAGGAGAGTTGCCCCAATGCAACTGAACTTCCCTACCATTAGCACCACTCAGCACAGGGATCTAAAGGGTACAGGAATGTGAACTCCACCTATTGCAGATATCGCGGAAGCACATCCGCAAGCGCCTCAGCTGGTTCTCCTCCACTTCCGCCCGCTCTCGTAATTCGGCCTCGCTGGGTCCTTTCACCACCTTAGGTGCCTTCGGGAGCTCAGGAAGAACCTCCTTCTGCTTATTCCGACTCACGGCCCGCCGCCGAGGAACAGAAACTGCCGCATCCACCAGCTGCGAAAAGAATTTCGACCGCACATCTGTGCTCGGTAACCGCACTTCGTAACTGCGTCAAACCACCAAAACAAGCATTGGTAGGACAGTTCTCAAATTTGCAGAATCGCCAGGCGGGATTAAGCCAGGGTGAACAACTAAGCACAATCCAGCGCTCGCTTAAAGAACATCCCAAAGCATTCGACATTAGCCATGTCAATTACATCCGAATAAACAGACGCCCAGGTAAAGAGTGTTGAACTGCAGACTCCAATTAAGCGACGTTCTCGTATACTCACCAGTTGTGGCCAAATAACGAAAGTATGTCCTCATCCAGGTCCTTGGCACTCACACAAGCAGTCCCAAGAAACAGGACGGGAAGGTCGGAAGGCAGGTCACCCAACAGCATCTTCAGTACAGCTCGCAGCTGGACATGAGCCTGCCCAATTCCAGGAAGGAAGGTCAACGAAAGCGACCGAAAATTCACAAACCCTCCAATCAATCAATCAATCAATCAATCAAACCTGTGTAAAACCCTGCACCAAAACCAACTGTACTGCAACCATCCCTGCAACTAAATCTACCGAACCTCCCCACAGTAACCAAAATGGACAACTATAGATCCTAAATTGTAAGAAAACATGACATTCGAAAGATTATTTCACTAGTAACAAATAAGCGCGAGACCCAGAAAAATGGAATGTCACCGACTCACGCACTTCATTAATAGGGTAAGCACCACCTCCAGAGAGACAACCTCAGATGCATCCATCCGGAAGCAGCACGTACCGAAATACAACATCGATGACTAACAACATCACCATTCCAACGTAAAACAAAAAACACCACACGTACCGTGTCCCACCAAAGATGAAGCTGAGGCAAGTAAAGTATCGAGGGTGTGTTTCTACGGGCCTCTCCAAAGATATGAACCAATGCCTCTTCGGGGCTCTTCGCGCTGGGGTCCGACAGAAGTGAGGGCAGACCTAACGAATGAACAGGGAACCGCTCCAACTCGTGAAGCACCGCCGGTCCAACGTGGTCCTGTCCCCCAAAACAATCTCAATACGTTCAGCCTGGCACCCCGGTTTCCTGAATTCAAAGGCACGCCAGACTAAACGGAATTCAAGAATACCACAATCATCCGACCCGCGAACTACAAGATGATAGACACACCAAAGCCATAGAGAAGTAATGGAAATCAACGATGTCTTTAAACAGCATCAGTCTCAGCAGGAGCCTAATAAAAACTACTCATACAATTTTCGGACAAGTACACAAACATCCGGACCAGGTCCCTAACAAAATGAACAAACCAAGACCTTGTCTAAGAACGTACCAAGCCAGCTCCTTCCGTCCCGCACAGAAGGAACTTGGGTCTGTAAACCAAAGGCGCACCGGATCCCAACCCAAACAGACGAGCCAGCTGCTCCGGACTTTCGTCCTCCTCGCTGTCGGACTGGGCACTGCTGGAAATATCCCGGTTCGTCACTGGAAAGATGTCAGACATTTTCTTCATGATTGCTTGAAGATGCCCTTCCAGGCACGGAGCGATCACAGAAGAGAAAGGCCTCGCATAAGTCACGGCCCCGCGATGAGATGCGGGTGTAATAGCAGACACTGCTTCCAAAAAGTGCCGTCTCTCCACATCCACAGACTCCACATCAATCACGAACTGTTCGTCGCTCCTGAACAAATCATCGACCCATTCAAGTCGGAATGCTTCAACACTTATTAAACTCAACCAATCACATCTCCACGATAGCCAGCCTCCAAGGCCACAAAAAGACCTACCCTAAACCCTAAACCCTAAACACCTCGAAAGACCCTGCCAACTGACATTCACGACAGACAACCAGTGCAAACTGGCAACAAATAACAGTAGAGATCACGTGCAGCGGACGCCAAACGCCTGCAAATGACCCCAAAACGAAGCTTTGTCCTCGAAACGGTACCAACCTGTAAACTTGAGGAAACTTTCTCCGGAAAGCTCGAATAGCCGCCTCAGTACAAAGAGCCTTCAAATCGGCCCCACAGTAGCCTACACACGACGCTGCAAGCTCGCGACGCAACTCCTCAGACGGAGGCTTCTGCCATTTCCGAGTGTGGATATCCAGGATCTCCACTCGCGCCTCGAACGTGGGGTGGTTCAATATCAGCTCTCGGTCAAAACGCCCAGGTCGACGCAGGGCTCCGTCGATGGCGTCGATCCTGTTCGTGGCACCGATCACCACCACTTGACCGCGGGAATCCAGACCATCCATCAGCGCCAGAAGAGTAGACACGATCGAATTGTGAATTTGCTCTTGCTTGCTGGAACGCACAGGAGCCAAACCATCGATTTCGTCGAAAAAAATGATGGAAGGCTGGCATCGCTGCGCTTCCTCGAAAAGCATACGAAGCTGCCTCTCAGCCTCTCCCACCCACCTGCAAATAACAATAGGCAGCCACGAAGATCAAACACCCGTACACAAATGCACACCATCGTTCTCTACCACCTGCGCCCTCCGACCAAAAACATCCACACCCCTAAACAAGAGACCGCGGCAAGCAAATTTACTTGGAAAGCACGTCCGCTCCCTTCCGCATGTAGAAGTTCACTTTCTGGCCCGCCCTCGATGCTGCACTGGCCATGGCACGAGCAATCAGGGTCTTGCCGGTGCCCGGGGGACCTGAAAGGAGAACCCCTCGAGGGGGGGTGATATGATACTTGGCAAAGAAATCCGGATACAGCAACGGAAAGAACACCATCTCCTTCAGCTGATCGATGTAGTGGGCCAAACCCCCGATCTGATCGAAGCCAACCGAGTCATCCACCTGCACGGGCTGAATATCAGCACCTCCTTTCGAGCTGGGGCCGGCTGTTTGCGCACCACCTTCTCCCACGTTCATCGCCACAAATACGCATTGGGTTCGTTAGCAATCCAGCTGACGGCAACCCAAAGAAATTCAAGCAAACGAAGGAACCAGAAAATCACGAACACGAACACGTGAAATCTAGGAAACGGAAAATGGCTGCTCTTCACTCGGAATCTGCTGAGCACCAGTGCACCGTATCCGGCTCACGCTGCCCAGCTGTCTCGCGGACGATGACAGTTCCCATCGCAAAACACGTCATCGTAATCTTACGATGCACCCTGAACCTCATCACAAAGTAAACACAGTTCAGATCAGCTCAATACCTGGCGTGCTGGAAGCCCAATGGCTCCCGGGTTGACCCCAACCGCTCGCGGCCATACCCAAATTGCTCATACCAGGCGCCTCCAGACCCGGAGGTAACCACGGATGACTGGAACCCCGACCCATCCGTAACCACGGAGCTGCACCTTGGTCCTGCTCGTCCACAAGCAGAGAGTCGTCCGAATCGTCGGCTCTCGTCGAACGATGTCTTTTGTATGACCTGCTTCCTGACCGACGACCTTCCCGACCACGCTTTGTGCTGCTCCCTGAAACACCAATTCCAACCGTCAGGAAGACCTCGCAAAGTCTCAAACTATATATCCACTTCTTGCCACTCGCATGCCTACCAACAAAGCCTTCCAAACGACCCAGCTAACCTTCGACACGCTGTGCCTAATCATGATCACAAGACAGTCATAGGCACAGCAAGACTAAGTCTGGTCCTATACAAGTTCAAAGCCGCCCATCCTGCTTGGAGATACCCTACAACTCAGTGAATAGTTCAATGCCTACCAGTCCAAGTCACAGAAACCAAGCAATGCTCAGTCTTGAGTTTGACCAAACCGAATTAGTTGGAAACAGAAACATCGCAAAAGTAGTAATCTGCACTTCCACGGCTATTGCAATCCCGGAATCCTTAGCTGTGCAAACATTCTTAAACTCAAGACTACTGACAATGCGCCACCCACTCGGACAACGAATCCATGACCACAACCAATGCGACTACAGCCCCGTTCATGCGCTTGCCTAGAGTTCCAGGTCGAACAAACCTCCGTGAAACATCTTTCGAGGGGATCGAGCTCTTGCCGTCGTCCTCTCTTCCTTTCGAGGAGAAAACCGCTGAACTCCGGTGCGGTTTCGCAGGGCATAGCGACGACGACCATCCCGCTCCTCTCCCTCTTCCCCCTCCTCTTCCTCTTCCTCCTCCTCTTCCTCTTCCTCTTCTTCCTCCTCTTCTTCCTCTTCCTCTTCCTCCTCGCCACCTGCATATACCAAGAAGAAACACTCAAGTAAAACCCGTTTCAACCACATCACCTGAACTGTAGCATTATGAACTCAGGATCAATATCGGAGTTCCACGAACTACAACAAGTTGCGGCCAGGATGTGCAATGGACTCAGGACCCGACCGCAACATTGCAAACCTAAAATCGCATCCCAACCGCAGAGCCACCCCTCAACCTTCTCACAAGCTATATTCCTATAAAGTATACGGAAAATTCAATCGCCAGACTCGCTTGTAGTCTTAGAGTTACATTTAACAGAACCCAGTCGAGCGGATGTCTAACTAAGCGCATGCCATTGCGTTTTCCCCAACTCTTCAACCAGCCCGCACCGAGGGATGGAGGTGGCTAGCATTTAGGAACGGCGGATATTTAGCACGCCAAGTATCCTTTCCTCGAATATCGAATCTCGTAAAATGAACGACTCCGTTGCATTATTCTAAGTTGCACACGGAGCCCGTCCACACAATCAGCGTCTATGCTACAATCTCCAGTCCCATTTCAGCTTAGGAGCATTCCCAATAAAACCACAGAGATATGTGCCTGATGTGATTCGCGGTGACTGAGTGGATCTGTGTTACCTTTCATCCCCATTTCCCTGTCCGATGAGTTCTGATCGTCATCTTCGTAGTCCTGAGACGAAAGCTCTAACCTCGGGGGCCTTATTCCCTGCCGCGGCCTCAATCCCTCTCTCCTCGGAGCCGCAACAGCATCCGTGTTTTTCGTCTCTGCGGGCTCCGGGCTCCCCTCTTCCTCTGGGCTGGGCTCTATCTTGGCAGTGTGGGAAGTATATCTATGCTTCGACACCTGCCAACCAACCGAATCAACAGAGATTAAATTAAATTAAAATCATGTAATTTAACTCATTCGGCTGCCGCATGGCTGAAACCGACGTCCAGGACGACAAAAGAGAGAACCTTGGATTTTACAGAGTCCTCAGCCTCAAGCACTCGATGCACGAGCCAATTCCGATCCAAAGTTTCCAAAACCCTATCACTTCGATATCATAAACATCGAAGGACCAAGTACAAGTGACTCCGAATGCCAAGTGCAACACATACCCGAGTTGACTGGCTTCTGTAAACTTCATGCTCGCTGTTGTCGGATTCGTAGTCCACATGGACCAGCACGCGCCTCTTTCTCGTCGAGCGTCGCAAGTTGCCAGCATCAGCTCCATGCTGCCACACACACTCAATCTCAGATCCAACTCACGCACAGACTAGGCCGATCCAACGAAACACTGCAGCCAAGCGCCAAGCACGCGCTACGTCACGGTGCATCCGTACAAGAAGCTCCATAAGCCAATTACTTCGCATAAGCCCTCACGAAGCCCTGGACAACAACATCGCCCGCCAAGGGGCCACCGACGACCAGGAGGAAAGGAACCACAAGACAAAGAAAATTCCACAGTCACGCCCGAGATGTCCTCACGGGGATAAATCACAAACAGAATTCCAACCTTACACCAATCACCTCCAAAGTCAGCGCTCCACTCTACTTGCAAACATACAACGTGCACCGACAGCATGATCCCCGTGCTCGGCACAACACATGCTCCCGGCTGGAAAGCGAGACATGAGGCGGCCATTCAGAGCTCGTCACAGCGACACCGGGAGACCAAACGAACCGGCAAACCCGCACACGACACAATCGAGAATTTCAGGTCAAGCTGCGAACCTGATTGGGAACATTATCGGATGGCATCGAGGGATCGACTTCGGTCTCCTCCGCCTGCCACGCGATCAATCCCAGTCACAATACACACACAATCGATGAGAATCGCTGCACCTCACGAATCCCCCGCTAAGCCCTAAATTCACAGAATTGAGCGAGCTCTCGAACTCAAAATCACACGATGCTCACAGAGTCGCCAGACACGCGGGGAAAGCACAACGAGCACGCCAACCTCCGCACGGGAGAGCAAAATTAATTCAAAAATCGGCATTCCAGAAATTCAAGAACTAAAAAAAAAAAAAAGTCCAATATCCAGACCACAGCGCAGCCCGTTACCGGTGGAGGAGAAGCCGATTGCGGGCGTGGATTGTCGAGTCTCTTGCTATTGCCGCTGCTTCTTCCGAGGCTCCTCTTCGCGCTCCGACTGCTGAGGCCCGCACTCTGGCGCAGAGCATTGGCTATCCGCATGTTGGCCGAGGACCGCTGGTGGCTCTTGCGCTTGGCAGCATTGCGCAGGAAGCGATGGTGTGGGACGGGGAGCCGCGCGGCCGGCACATGGCCACGCGCTGCCTTCATAGAACCTCAACCCCGCGTAAACCCTCGCCCTCCGCCAAGGGCCCGCGTCAGTCCGAATCCTTCATCCTGCACCCCGCGCTGCTGCACCACCACCATCGCCGCAGTAGACACGCACGTCGCAAACGCATCGCCCGCAGACCCGGGCGCTCACGAGCACAACAGACTCGCTCCTCTCTTCTAACGTAGAGTTGCAGTGCAGCAGCGAAAACGGAAGCGCACCAGTGTGACGAGCAACGACACACTCTCAGCGGCAGACGACGACGACAACAACGACGACGACGACGACGAGGACGACCAGCTTCTTCAGCCTCGTTCCCGTTGATGGACTGGAACTTCCCGGCAAACGCCCTTCCACGTCTTTTAAAACGTTTCCATCAGCCTATCAGGGCGTTCGCTCCCCCTTTCCCAGACCCCTTACTGGTTGGCTTTCGACGGGGTCGCACTATTTACGAGGCCATTCTAATTGTGTATTGGTAGCTTGGAATGACTGAGGTAGTTGATGAAGTGGCGTGAGGGGGCTGGGCATCAACTAACTATTTTTTCTTCCCCTTCCCATGAAACCTATTCAGTCAATCCCGCTCTCTCCCTCCCTCGAACCCAACCCCCCCCCTTGAAAGAGATTCATTATCCGCCCTGTCATCCCATTTCCTTCAGTTTTCCTTTTCAGTTAAGAATAGTATTTTTTTTTTTTTTATTATCAATAGCTGCACTTTTATGTTGGGCTGACACTGTACCCAATTGAAGCTTGGTAGGGTGGGGCCAATCCAAGGTTTTTGATATTTGGGGGGGCTTTAATTATTATTAACCCTTAAAATGTCAAGAGGAGGCCACGTTTGGCGGCCGATGGATGACAAAGAATCCTTGTAGTAGGACAGAAGTGCAACTATTCATCCTCGGAATTTTGTTGTGAAAAAAGGGGAGGTCTTCTATTATAGTACTTTATTTTAGATTGCAACTATTCATCCTTGAAATTTTGTTGAGAAAAAAGGGCAACTATTCATCCTCAGAATTTTGTTGTGAAAAAAGGGGAGGTCTTCTATTATAGTACTTTATTTTAGATTGCAACTATTCATCCTCGGAATTTTGTTGTGAAAAAAGGGGAGGTCTTCTATTATAGTACTTTATTTTAGATTGCAACTATTCATCCTTGAAATTTTGTTGTGAAAAAAGGGCAACTATTCATCCTCGGAATTTTGTTGTGAAAAAAGGGGAGGTCTTCTATTGTAGTACTTTATTTTAGATTGCAACTATTCATCCTTGAAATTTTGTTGTGAAAAAAGGGGAGGTCTTCTATTATAGTACTTTATTTTAGAGTTGGAATCTTGAGTGTCTTTGGTGGCACATCATTTGTTATTCCAAAAAATTAATTTGGAATTTAAATCCCTACTCACAAATATATTCATTATTTTCCTATATGTATCACATAGTTCGACAAAGTATGTATAGAATCTTAAGAGATGATTCAATTGGATGCATCTCTATAAAGATTTATCATCATTAAGTGTCATAGTCTCAAGATATTGATGAACAAAATTGTCTCGGGAATTGTCTCCATGAAGATTTATCATCATTGAAGGTATTGCACTAGGAATCTTTTCCAAAAGTGTGAAAATAGGTCCTTTACATTATTAAAATCATTGTCATGTTCTAATTATGATATCCACTTCCATAAAGAGAAATTGTTTTCTAATTGCATCATAAATTAATATTTTATTATTTTGTAATTAATATGAATTATTATTATAATTTTGGATTCATGAAGTAAAATAATTTTTGTAGGAGATTCTGATAATTCTATTTGGAAATATCCTCGTTGATGGCTTATTTTATACAGTTTCAATTTGTTGTAAATTTGAAAGGGCGTATAAGACAAATCCCTTCAATTAAGTTCAATGTATTAGTTGTGAAAGGGTAATTTAGGGGTGTTAATTTATTTTAGACACTATCCAATGGAGGCCTCTTCCATTTGAAGAAATCAACTATATTTGGTCATCCAAAATGATAATTCATATACTCACGAGTTTAATATTTTATTATTCATCTATTTTACCACAAGTATATCACATTGGATACATGATGCCATACAAATAGAGATGCCATGCCAATGGGTGGGATGTATGGGCCAATGGACCGAATGGGGGAGGCAATGGGTGGAATATAGAGCCAACGTTGGCTCTACATCCCACTGGAATATCTAGAATTGTAGAACAACAGGTGGGATATACAACCAATAGATGGCATATTAAACCAATTGGTGGGATGTAGGTACTAATGGTTTGAAGTTATCCTAGCAAACTAATGGCATCCACACCAATTGTTGGGGTTCAAATTCAAACATGGTTTTCCTCATCAACAGGCTTTCTACCATATCATCAAGTAATAGTAAATTGCAAATGACCAATATTTTTTTCCAAGTCCTAATCCAAGCCTTAATAATCCATACTTTTGTCTCAACTTTGGTCCATCTACCTTGATAGATACGCCATGCGACCCTCACTTGCCATACAACACAACCTTGAGGGCAATCAATGTATTAGCAACTTTGTCAAAAATTGACCTTTCATATCTTGAAAACAAGATATTTGGACATAAATAAAGTGAGAAAGATGGATGGTGGTATCAAGTCTTTGTATCTAAATACTTGCATATATATACAAACATTTATGGAATATTGATCATTTACTATGTAACTAAATATTGAGGTTTAAGTTTATTGTAGTATTAGAAATTCAAATGTAAGTAAAAAACAACCAATTAATTCTTGGAGATTGTAAGTTGAGAGTACTAAAAAATCTTTGTCATTTGGGGGGGAAAATAATATCATCTCACATGTTTTCATTGCAAGAATGTACAATATACATGCATAATATGCAACACTTAATTGCCTTTGAGATGAAAACAACAAATAATAAAGCATAGAAACAAAATTGATAGTTAAAATTTGTTCATAATCAATTTTCTAGATATGAAAGAGTTGAAAATTCTTATTTCTTTGTAGGAATTTTTGTATGGATTTACTATAAATTGGATCCCAATTTTTTTTCAAGGTCATGTTTTATTTTGTGATCACCAAAGTACTTCCACATATTTAGAATCGTTTTTTACAAGTTTCTTTGAGTCTTCATTGTTGAAAAGTTCTTGAGAACCTTCTCATTGTCCCACAATAATTAACAATGAAAGGTTTATGAGATACCTTTTCAACATGAAAAAATTGTCAATATTTCTGAGCAAAACTCCATCAAAAACCTAATGACTAGAATAAAATTGTCTAACCCACAACTAAAAAGACCACTTTGATTTTTTCAAGAATCAGAACAAACTCTATGGACCGTTTAGGTTTTGGAATGTTTGCATGATTTTTTTCTAATAGCTTTTAATTGTCATATTACACATGTAAATCTTAGTTTCAAGTCATTTTGATAAGTTGTAAAATTTATAGGTTTTTGTTTTAAATTCCTATGCCAAAGTTAAAAATTAATTTAACCCCTAAAGGACCTTTGTCCCCTCGGGGGACAAAATGGATTTCGGTCAGGTTCCTATGATCTCAATTTTTTATGAAACTTTTTGAAACTTTCTCATAAGATAGAAAATCTTATTAGCTTTGTGGGAATATAAATTTTATTTCAATTGGTGCCCGGGAACAAAAGTTATGGCATCTTAAACATAATTTTCACGTCACTGGGCAGAAAAAGAAATCTACAAAAACTTGAAATTTATTTTTTATTTTTTTCTTCTCAAAGATCATATTTTTGTTTACATGTGAAGCTTTGATTCATTCCATTTGGACTAGTAATGTGAAAGTTATGAACAATTTTGTTTTTCGGGCAATTTGAGCATCTTCTTGAAAAAATAACTTATAGGGTTGAATTTTGAATGCAATTTTCACAATTTAAAAAAAAAATTGTTCAACAAGGTTAAATTTTCTATTTAAAACAATCTCACCATTGAGATTATTGTGTTTCAATCCCATTTTGGAGCTATTAACGATTTAGTTTTTCTTTCAATCTTGGACCTACTTCTACTTAACAATTTTTTAAAGTATGAAAATCAACCGTGTTTTTCTTTTTTAATTTTTAGACTTTCAACTCAATTCTTCAACACAATTTTTTTTAAATTCAAGGTCCATGGTGCAAAAAATATTCCACAAATGGCATTCAAAGTCATCTAAAATTGCAGGTAAGTGTTCAAAAAAACTTTCTTTTTTCAACTTTGAATGCTAATATCTTTCAATCTATACGGCCAAACTCCATGAAATTTTAACTACATGATCATAGACTAGTAAAGTACAAGATCCTACGGTTAGATTCTAAAAAAAGTATTTTTTTTGTATTTTTGGATGAATGCTGTAGAAATGACAATTTTGAGTAGTTTTTGACAGAAGAATGGTCCTGGTCCTTTAGGGTTTAAAAATATTTTTTAAATTCACTAATTTTACCTCATTCAATAGATTGATATATGATTTAAAACCTTAGAAATATTTTATTCCAACTAATGAGATGAAAGGTATGAAGAGTTTTATTTTAGAGTTTTATTGATGGTAGGAAAAACTCATAAAGTTATTTTGTGAACTCAATTTTTAAAATTTCCAAAAAAAATAAATTAGGATATATATTTTTTACTAAAATATTTGCAAATACTATTTGGAAAGGCAACTTTCATTTCCTAACATAAGTTAATAGGGATTTAAATTTTACTTCCATCATATATACTTTATACATTCTAATTATTTTAAAGATTAAATCAATGGAAAAAATTATTATTATTAAGTTTTTTTCATATATTTTAAATAATTTCCAAAAATTTTAATAATCCTCAAAAGGCAAATCCAATTCAAGAAGTTTGATTTTCAAGAGAATCTTCAAGCTAGCATCTTCAATCTCTTAACTATATAACAACTTCTTAATGCCATTCTCTTTTGCATCCAAGAGATGCACCTTTCATACTAAGTTTTGAGTTCCAAATTGCAATTTAAATTTGTGATTCTTGTATTAGAAAGTTTGTCAAAATTTATAAATAGTAGCTTCGAGGTTTCCCCTTTGCCTTGAGGAGGGCAAAAGCTCATCTTTGATTGGTCTTTTGAGCAAGCTCTATAGTGCCCATGCTATAAAGAGTCTACAAAATAATTTTAGGAAGCCTCTCTAGAATGCAAAATGTTCTTTAAGGGTTAAAGTACACAAGTAATGGGACACACATGCTTCATCCTACAAATTTTTGAAAGGCAAAACTTCACCTTTAAGAAAGTCTAAAAAAATTAGTTCTTAAAGTTTAGACCCATCAATCTTGCAATAGATCACTCAATAATTTTAAGAGGATATACTCAAACAAATCATCTAAAAGATTCTATAATAAAATTTATTAATAAAAGAAGTTGAAGATTTTAGCCTTATTTTCAAGTTGAGTTTTTAGAAGCTATTATAGGCCTCAAACAATTTTGAACTTTGGATTTAAAAATTTCTTTGCATTTTTCATGCACAATCTTATGACTAGGATATACTTTGAAAGAATTCTACGCCAATGTCAAGCACTAAAGTTTTTAAGACATACACTAGCCACCAATTTCAAAAAATGTAGGAACTTTTTCTTACTTTAGTATAATTTTATGACAATATCCAAGATGGATTAAGATAATTCTTTATTCTTTAATGACAAAGGATTCATGATTTAACAATGATCACCAAATAGGGGCTTCTTTGTCCTTAATCTTAAAAATCCAACTTCAAAGTGTTGCTTTTTATATCTTCCATTTTGTTGTTATTTAAGTTTTATTTCTTATTTTTCAAAGATGATATTGCATGTTTAATATATGCCAAAGAATTTTTAGATTTTTTAATAAAAATTTCAAATTTCCATGGATTTTTGAAGAAAAAGAAAGAAAATTTATATCAAGTACAAATCATCCTTAAAAATGTAAAAATCTCATCATAAAAGTAAATCATAGTAGAGAACATTATGGTATAAGACAAAATTTCATGTCACTCTTTATTTAAAAATGTGGTTATAGATCTTCAACTTCAAACTTCTATAAAATATTGTTCTCTTGAATTCTTTGAGATTTTAAGCAAAGAATAAACTAGACATTGTTTTGTTAATTTTTCTCAAAAGTATATAAAATAATTTTGAATGTTAAAATTCAAGTTTAAGGGAAAAAACTC
Source organism: Rhytidiadelphus loreus (assembly GCA_947034895.1). Lineage (NCBI taxonomy): Eukaryota > Viridiplantae > Streptophyta > Bryopsida > Hypnales > Hylocomiaceae > Rhytidiadelphus > Rhytidiadelphus loreus. The sequence continues at coordinate 43,768,572 of OX344761.1, read as the reverse complement.
AAGTAAAAAATTGCATTGTTAGTATTGGTATACCATTTTTTGATAAATCCCCCCCCTAGAAAATCAAACAACAACTAGTATGACTTGAACTTAGCTCAATGATGTGCATATATAGCATTAATAAAGTTGCACTCAAAAATCAAGATGAAAATCATTTGTTCTTTAATATGAAAAAATAAATTTTACCTTGTACACTTTTTGAACACAACTCTATATATAGAAGTCTTGATTTATTGTCATTTGGAAGGGCATATATTCTATTAAATAATATTAAAGCAATATACTCAAGAGTAGGTAGATACCAACAGATATCACAATAAAAGATGAAAGGTTAAAAAAATGGTACTTTAAACCAAAGAAAAGGATTGTGAAGAGAATTGTAGCGCAAGGAAGTAGCACCTAATTGCAACACTTTTTATTTTCTGACACCTAAAAATTGACCTTAAATGAACACCTTCATAGCTCACATTCTCAAAGCCACAACAACCTTTTATAGGCAATCAACGAGAGTTCAGGAATTTTTTATGCAACCTATATAAATTAAGACAATTTGTGCCAAATTATAGTTTTAGTTCTTAATCCCTACATGCCCAAACCTTTTCTCAACTCCTTGTAGTTTATTCAAAACAAAACAAAAAGCTAAAGTTTTGATAAATTTGACTGTATATTTTATATAATTTTAATTGTAAAATCATTATCTAGACATATAATGGATCCCTTAGGAGAAGAAAGCACAACAACATCATATATGGATTGAAAGATTATAATACTTGATCACCATGGGACTAAAACTTGAAAGTGAAATATAGTCTTTCAATCTTCTTTTGACATATCAAATCTAAAATTGGGATCATGAAAAAATATGAATCAAATAAAGAACATATCATGCACAACAATAAGGAATTTGTTGTTTTTCAAAATCTACTTTACATATTTTTACAATAGATTTCTAATGGAATTCCCCACTACAATCTAGTGTATTTGAGACTCATCTCCAAAAGTCCCTAATAGTAGAAAATCAAAGTTTGCAATGGACACTCTTACACAAGTTCTTTAGTACAAAAATCACCTACATTTATTTGAATAAGATTTTTGATGCAAAAAAAGAATTTTGAATGATGTTAACCTTAAATTACTAAAAAGAATAATTTTATAATACTTTATTTGACTTCAAAATTTTGTTGACATCAAAAAGTCAGGCTTTGTACATTTAGGGCACAATTCTTGAGTTTTATATGTATTACTATTATCAAGGGTTTGGAAATAAAGCCTTAATATAATTATTTGAATTAAATAATAGATATAATATTTAAATTTTTCTATAAATTACAATAATTTTAAAAAACAAAAGTTCTTGTATTTTCCATCTAACCAATCAAACATTGAAAGCATTGAATGAATCAAAGGAGTCTTTGTAGATATTGATCAATTTTACAAAAGGCATTTTTTTTTATTAATTCAACTTTGTTTTCATTGTTTTAGATGAATAGAGTATTTGGTTTTGTGCTTAACCCCAAAGTGACATTGAGGACAAAAAGTGTCCTCAAAGTTTTTCAACCCCAATTTGGCATCATTTGCTAAACTTAGATGGAAAAATGCAACAAAGAACATTTGTAGGATTTTGGAAAACCTACCAAGGGTACCAAATACAAGGAATTCAAGAAAAGATTGTGATTTCTAATCCGCTCCAAAGTTTTAGATTAGCCAAAAGACTTTGAATGTTGCAGAGAAATGACAGGTGAGGCTAAAGATCTTTGTTCTTGCCTTGCTAAAGATCTGGCTGTTGAAATTGTATCAAAAAATTTGTATAGCTTCCATTCAATATATGGGTGTTTTTTTCCACTCAAATTTGTTTGGTTCTCATTTTACTAATTTTGCTAATTTTTTGAAAGAAATGGTCCTCCATTTGAAGTGCCGGACCTACTTGTGTAAAAGACATCAAGTACATTTGGTTTTTTGAGCCTTTCTGATTTTATAAAGTGGAGGTAGTAGTTTGTTTGCTAAGCTAAAATTTTATAGTAGAAGTTTGTGGCTAATTTGGAAGTTTGCTAGCTGTATTGGGCAACCAAAGCAAGAAGGACACCATTTGAACCTGCTACTTTTGGTCTACTGATAGCATTTTTCCATGCAAAAAATATACTAAATAAGATAGTCATTGGTTTACAAATTTTACTATATCACTATAGTCTCCATTTCATTATTTGGAAAGCAATTGATTTGCTCAGAGGAAAATTTAAAAATAAACACCTCTACAAGCAATTCTAAAAGGAAAAAAGTCCCATGTCACTTTGGGGTCAATGCAATATTATTTTCTTAAAAGATTGATTGAAAAAAATTATATTTCTAAAAGTCTAATATATTTTTAAACCTTTAAAACAAGTTTAAAAAAAAACATTACTAAATTAACATCATTTGATTATATCCAAAATCCTAACAATTCCATTCCAAAACTTTGAACCCCTAGAAGTTCACCTAACTTAAGGTTACTAATTGCAATTTTTTTACAAAAAATGAATATTTAAACCCCTAAAGTCCCAAGGCCATTTTTCTGTCAAAAACCACTCAAAACTGCCATTTCTACTGCGTTTGTCCAAAAAAAAAAAAAAAACTTTTTTGGAACTAAACCTTAGGATATTGAACTTTACTTGTTTGAAATTATGTGGTAAAAAATTCATGAAGTTTGACCGTACAGATTGAGAGATATGAGCATTCAAAGTTGAAAAAACAAGTTTTTTGAACACTGAACTGCAATTTTAGATGACTTTGATCTCTATTTGTGGAAAAAATGTACACTATGGAATTTGAATTAAAAATTTATCGTGTTGAAGAATTGAGTTGGGAGTCTAGGAAATTAAAAAAAAAAATAACAACTTGATTTTTATACTTCAAAAAATTGTCAAGTAGAAGTAGGTCCAAGATTGAAAGAAAAATTAAATTGTTAATAGCTCTTAGATGGGATTGAAATACAATAATTACAACAAAGAGATTTTTCTAACAAGCAAACTTAACCTTTTCAAAAAAAAAATTTGAAAGAATTTGAAAATTGCATTCTGAAATGAATCCTATAAGTTATTTTTTCAAAAAGATGCTTAGGTTGCCCGAAAAATAAGATTGTTCATAACTTTCACATCACTAATCAAAATGGAATGAATCAAAGCTTCAGATGTAGACAAAAACATAATCTTTGAGAAAAAAAAAAAAATTTAATTTATTTTGAATTTTTGCAATATTTTTTGTGTTGCCTGCCGAGTTCAGTTCTAGGCTTTTTGTGTATAACTTTTGCTTCCGGGTACCGATTGAAATAAAAATTATATTCCCACAAAGCTTATGAGCTTTTCTATCTTCAAAAGAAGTTTCAAAAAATTAGGGTAAAATTTCAGCCCATAGGAACCTGCCCAAATTTCAAATTGTCCCTCGAGGGGACAATGGGACTTTAGGGGTTAAGTAGTTGAGTTGGACCATTTTCCAAAAGACTATTTATTTTGCCAATAATTTTGTAAACAATAAAAATGTAGAAAAGACTATTTCAATTCAATTTAGTTAAAGTTTAATCAAATATGTTAATATTACATATTAACTTTTTGTTATAAATTTGATTAATTTCCAAAAATCCAAATTGAATCATTTCAAAATTCAAAATTCAAAATTCAACCTTGATTTGTCAATTATGAATTTAGAATCTGGAAAATTTAAAATTCACACTGCAAGCACAACAATGACTACATAATGTCTGTTTTGCAGTCATTGTGAACAAGAAATGACTACTATAGTCATTGTGGACAAGTCATTTATACCCTTGTTTTTTTGTAGTGACAAATTTATTAAAAGAATTATTTCAATTTTTCAAAAATGTTCAACATTTTAAAATTGTATAATTGTAATAAGTTTGTTCTAGTTGTCAACAAAGATAACAATTAATGGAGTAACAATCCAACTAATTAATTTATCATTTTATAAATATACAAAAATAAATTTGTATTGTAATTTATTTTGAATTTATAGTTTGTAGTTTAGAGATTGACGAATTTCAAGATTTCATAATTTCAAACAATCGAACTCCATTGGTAGTAGTATAAAGAATATTGAAGCCCTAGTGTTTAAATAACTCAAGAAGATATGCAAGAAGATGTAGAAATTGACTATTTTTTGAGCTATTTCTTTGACCTTTGAGGTTCAAGATAACTTTTCATGCATGCATCTTTGTTCACCTCAAACCCAAGCACTTTTTTCTCATCGTCTCCAAGTCAACAACTTTTGTTATATCTTGTAGATGGATCAATAATAAATCAAAATTTAATGCAACTTTGAAATAATTAAATGTAGGTCACTTTTCTAGTATAAAGAGTTTATTTATTTTTAGATTTTCTTCAATACAAAATTATAAGTCTAATAAAATATTTGTGATGGATAAAAAATCTTGCAAAAATTCAAAATAGAGGTTAATTGATATAATTATAACCTTCAAAACTACAAATGTTGTATTTAATCTAGAGCTATTTTCTATTATAGATCTATTTTTGAAAAATATTAAAAAAATAAAAATAATAGAATGGTCCTACGCACTTAGATTATGAATTCCATCTTAATTGGTTAAAAGAAAATTCAAAAGCTATATATAAAGATTAGATAATAGTGGCCCAATGATGTGATATAAATTGTACAAGTGGTTCTTACAAAAACTCATATAAATAATTCATGCAAGAAGTTTTTAATGAATGATAAACATTATAAAACCAAATATCAAAATCATAGATCTTTTTCATTTGAGGAGTATACATGTTTGTTAAACAAAAATGAGCAAGTCTTGGAGGGTGTGATGTGGCAAAACAAGTGACATAAAATACATACTAAGTATTCATATTTTTTATGTGTAGTGATGCAATGTAGTAAGATGTGAAAAAATTCTTATGTTTATTATGATATCTCACAAGAATATGTAATCCTATATAATCTTGGCATAGAGTATGTTTAAGAATTATAAAACTTTTTAGAACAATGTTGATGGCAACTTTTCATTGTACGTACACTACAACTAATAAAAAATACACTTGTCTATTGTGATCATTGGTTGAATATTGATTTTCATTCTTGAACTTAAAATTTGAAAATTTGATTGAAAGAAATATAATTTAGAGAATTATAGCATCTTGGATGCTAAAATGAATTCTTTATTAAAACTACTAGTTTAGTCCAAAAGGTTCACAATTCCTTTAAGAGATGAATGATATGAAAGGTCTATCAAGACATTCAATATCTAATAATATTTTCTCAAAATTTGCAAATGTTCTATATGTCAAACTTCACCATTGAACCCCTAAATGCCCAAGCCTTTTAAATTGTGTTTTTTCTATGAAAAGATAACATGAACTTATAGCTGTCTCCATGAAGCAAATTCTTTTTTTTCAAAACCTAACCATATAGATGTTTAAAGAGCTTGCTTGTTGGTGTGTATTCCAATTTTGAGTGTAAAATTGCATAAGAGCTGTGAAATTATGACAAGGGAAATTTAATTATCCTATTTTTAGTATAATATCCCTCATACAATGTTTGAGAAATTTGCATATAAAAATTTGGGGAGATTGGAGGTGACATGAACAACTAAAAGTGCATTAGCTCACTAAAATGCACTTCTAAAAACCTTAAGCTCAAATGAAATAAGAGCTATCAAACTCATTACACAATCCACCTTGCAATTGTTGAAATGCGATTTTTTTTTATAAATAGAAATCACAAATAACTCCAAATCAACACTTGCATGTTTAAATTTTCAATGGTGAAAATCATGAAAACAATTTACTCTTTCCATTGGGACCATTTTCAAAGCAAATAAATTCATACAATTTTTAAAATCTCAAATCAAGTGAAATTGGCAAACTTTGCTCGAAACCAAGAAACCAAGTAAAATTGGCAAGCATCACTCTTCACTAATGGTACATATATGCATTTGAGAACCTCTCAAAAAACAAAAATATTTATCTTTTTCACTAAAAATGAAAGCTTCCAATAGTTAATCTTCAAATTTATCCATAAATTTTTTTTAAACAGTCAAAGGAATTTAACAGCTCACCTTCAAATGAGCCTGAAATTTCTAATTGACCATATATGGTTGATTGGGCAGTTAGGGATTAACGTTGACAAGCATATCTATGGGATTTCATAGAAAACCAAAGGCAAAATCATTCTATAAATTTTTTTTTAAATCACATAAAGTCCAAAAATTATTTTTTCAATTGTAGCATTGTTTTCCTATTGCTTGTCTACCACTGAAATTTATTCCCACATTTTTCATATAGCAATATCATACTGCACTAGTCATTTTTCTTTTTGCCCATAATATGGGTAATTTACCTTGTTTACACCTTCATAGAATAAATTGGCAATTCATTGATCATTGTCATTGTGAAAGTTCATGTCGACACGTCCCTTTAATTTGTGTTGTGCACGTTGACGGACACCATTAAGGATCCAGTCCGTGTCTATGGGGGTGCCGGGGCTCCCGTGATGGTCATGAACCAAGCCTAAAACATCCATTACTATCTCCGGCTTTTGCACAACAAATGGCTCCATGGCTCTACACCAATCCTCCTGCATCGTTCATTGTTCCATGCACGTGATGTTACAAATCTCTACACACTCGACTAATTAAGATCTCCTCAAATCTATTATCTATTATATGTCACAAAATTTGGCACATTTTCATCCCGAAAAAAACCCGTCCCATTATTTCATCCAACATTCTTGTGATTTGTCACCATTCCATTAGATAGTCAAAAAAACATTACAATTCATAAGGCAACTCCTCTTCCTACACCCTTAGATTTGCAAAAAGTACAAATATGGATGTTTGTGATGAACTATTACACTTAACGTTATGTCCCATAATGCTCTCGAGCCTCATGGCTCTCAAGCATTCTCTAATCCATTTCTCCTACAATCATATGTGCAAGCTAGTACATACTCCCTCTATTTCTGAAAAAGAACCGTGTTTTCTTTGTGTTTTACAAAGGAAACACATAAGAAGCAAAGGTAGTATTTATTTGTACAAGTGCTCCAAACACATTGCATTTGATACTTAAGTTATGCATTGTATGAGGCATTGGCTTGGGTTCCACCACCAAACCTGTGTGGGGGAATGCTCATCGTCATCCATGTGATTGACAAGATCTTGAAGAAAGGATCGCACCTGAAAACACATCATTCAGTTGATAGATTATCAAACACCTTATTCACAACACCAAAAAGGGTTTTTAATAAAGTTGTATTTTCACTGATAGTTAAGGTAGGAGGTTCTAAAAGTGCTTAGGCTCTAAAATGGTCCACCTCCTTAAATGTACTCTATTTGTACATGTTTCTTTTTCATAGTCTTCAACAATGTAAAGATAGTGTACATTTTAGGAAGTGAGCCATTTTAGAGACCTATGCCATTTCAACTTCAAAATTTTATAACTAATTCTACAAAGCTTTAGAAAATATGAAATGACTTAGGTGAGATGTCAATTCTACTTGTCTTTCAAGGAAAATTTACTGAAAAATATTTCAAAATGTTTTACTTCCCCCAAATTTAGTTTCAACCCTTAGATGATCCATTTATAGACCTCCTACTTTAGTGTAGTTAGTCCTTGGTGTTGCTGGCCCTTTTACTCCTAGTACATGCATCATATTTTGGTGTTGACAAAATTTGGAAGTAAAATAAAATCTTACTAAGTTATGTTTAGTAGTTTTTTTTTTACACAAATTCTTCTTGAAGTCACTCTAGTTTGGGCATCAAAAGTTTGATTTTGAAAATGAATGTTTTTGTTTTTTCTATTCGAGATTTTGTGTAAGGGCGTCCATTGTAAATCTTGATTTTCTAGTGTTGAGGGCTCTTGGAAATGACCCTCAAGTACACTAGATCTTGAAAAAAAATCACATTAGAAATTCATTTAAAACAATCATAGAGTAGATTTTGAGAAGCCTAAAATTGATTGTGGTTAAAAATCTTATGTCCTATAACCTCATATTTTTTTGGTGACCTCAATTTTAGATTTCACATGTAAAAAGAGGATTGAAACTTAAGACTTCAAATATCTTTTCATAGTTTTAACATCCTTAAACATTATAATCTTTCAATCCATTGTTGTAATCTCTTTTTCCATGTGATCTCTAACATGCCTAGTTTGAAATTGTATAATTATAATTCAAAAAAAAAATTGATGAAATTTATCAAAATCTTAACTTTTTGTTCAATTTAGAGAAAATTTCAAGAAGCTCAAAAAAGGCTTTGGACATTTAGGGATTAATGCCTTAATTGTATTTGAAATTTTTCATATTTTATTGTTATATTTTGAAACAAATATATTATTTACCTCAATTTCATCAAATAATTTATCCATAAAAGAACTTAATTTTTCTTTTAAAGGATGCAAACATTAATGAATGAGCAATTATATGGATGACACATAGCCTAGCTTGAAGCACTTTGTATTCCATCCACACAATGGATTTTTGAGTTCTTCAGGTTTATAACCCTCTTTTCAACAATGCCTTATATTCTATTACTTCAATGCTTATTTCATCTTGTGTTGCTACCTAAATCAAGCTCCTCTAGGCTTTCCCTTTTTACTCAAGGCATATTTTGAGGCTAGCTAAATTTGCAAAAATCCTTGAATATGACTAGTACCAAATTGAAATGCAAAGCTCCCTCAAGAGGGAAATAAAAAACAAATTTTCAATAAGAATTTATTACCTAAAGTGCCTTGATTTAAATAGAAACTTTAAATACGATAATCAAGCACCAATATTATTGAACAGCCTGAATGTTCTTACAAAGTGAACTATTGTAGGGTTGCAATCTCTAGAAAAAGAAAGAATGCTAAGTTATCCAAATGCAACGTCTAGATATGAAAACTTATGTGATCGGATATTTTTTTGGTAAAACATCAACCACATAAGATGAAAATTTAATTTTATCCCCCAAAAATTGCAGATGAAATTGCCATATTTCTTTAAAAAATAAATAAAGTACATAAATGTATTTGCCTAATCTTCCCTATTTGAAGAAATCATATAATCTAAATGCAACAATATAGTTAAGAATTGCAAAAAAAAAGACTTGATGTTGCACTTGGATTGCCACGTGAGTGATTGCTAACTGAAACTGACCACACTTAACTTACTTCAGAGTCGCTGAAATTGGAAGGCATAGTGGTGTTAGATGTGAAGAACATCTCCACAACTGGCAAGATAGCTCTCCTAATGAGCTTACTGCTGTCCTTCATTCGCTTGGAGAGAACTTTGATGAGCTCCATCCTCTCCTCATCTATAAAAACCCACACACCCATTATAAGACACTTCCGACTTTTTGACTGAAATTGAAATATTTTGTGCTACATGCTTGTACTTGCATTCAAGGTGATCGTTAATTTGTGTAGCTGCACAACATTTGCAACTTTTCAATTACCAAGTTGTGATGCACAAGTGGTTCTTCTTTCAAAAACTAGGATAGGTCTAGATTCCAGTTTTGTACAGCTGCACAAATCTTTGACATTTTAACCAGAAATAAATAAACTATAGGAATTCCCTTCTCTAACATATGGAGGCAAGGGATTTAGCAAAAATTGAATGTAATATACTGAACATCCAAGCTCTTGAGATCCAGAAATCTAGAGGGGAGCAACTGGGGCACACCATAAAAATATCATGTAGCTAAGCTAACAAGCTGCACTAGGAAAAAAAAACATGTCCTAGATGATTGTTCACAATGACTGCAAAGTGTTCACAACGACTCATTTATAGCCATTGTGAACAATTTTCAGTCATTTAGGACAGTCATTTATATAGCATGTTTTCTACTACTGAAGAAACCTTACTGAATAACCACAACATTTGGAAGAGATTACCACTCAATATGGGACCAGCAATTCGAAGAAACTGATACATCACTTGAGTGCTTGCACGGCGCACATCATGATAAGAGTCTTCATCTACACAAGTTTTTAAAACGAATAGAAGTCCCTCAGGCGTTTTCATGAGCTCCTGCATCAGTTCCTGCCATTTTGGAAGCATATGGCCAGTTGATGTTGATAAAGCTGTTTCCAGAGGTAAATTAAAAAACACTATACTCCAAGGGTAACAAAAATGGAAAACAGAAGATTGCACTTGGGGAATGGAAGATTCTGAACATAGGAACTGATTTACAGCGTGCAAAGTAATGGAAGGAACCAAAAAAATAATATGGAAAGTGCGCCACTCATAATGGCATGCTTACTTTCCATAATCTTCCATTTTGCTGTATTATTTGTTACTTGAATACTAAGTTTCTCTCATCAGATCTCACAAAGAGATATTGCCCTTGATGAATCCATATATATTTTCCAGAAAAGCAAGCATTTTTTCTTGCATGAGGATATAATGAGATGCCACGGTGGGAGTCAAATTAAGTGAAACAACCTGGCTGCAAAGGTCTTGTCTGAGAAATGTCCCTATTGCCACCATTGCACTGTACTGTACAGCAACTTCTGTCTGATAGAAATACCACCACAAAAAAAGAATCTGGTAAGCACATCCCTTTCACATGGTAGTCAAGGAAATCATTTATCTTCAACTTGATGTTTGTTAAAGGAGATATGCTACCTTGCTTGCAGGCCCAACAGCACAGGGAATCAGGAGTTTGCTAAGAACATCCTGAGCAAGAGGAGCCCATGAAGACTCCAACTCTTGTTTCTCAAATAATTCGTTCAGGAGCTGTTGCAACAGCAATCACCAATTAAATCATTCTACGTCTGAATACAGTCATTCTAGAAACTCAGGAGACACAAACAAGTGCTCTAAAATGAAGGAAATAATGTAGTTCTTGTGTTGTCTTGTGGGTTTTTATATGAGACCTTGAACAAACAGACTTTTAGTGTATGCCGGTTCTTTTGAAGAATTCAGAGCCATTTCTGTCCCCGCTGAAAAAATAGTTACAGAACCAGATGAACTTCATGGTAGCAAACTGTAAGCAAATATTTAGAGGTACACAGACTCGTGTACATACCTGCAAGAAGCGGATACGAAGAGTAAGGTCTTGGTCGATTTGCAAGCATATACTAAATAAAGGCATAAGTGACTCCAGATGAGGACCCGCCTGCAGAAGGTAGAAGGGACCAAATGATTAAGATTGGAAATCAGAACATAGATGTTAGCTCGTCAACTGCAATTGCAAAGACAAAGGTAGTGGCATTGGAGCAATAGCATTCAAATAAACCCATGAATTACATCGCTCTTGCGCTACTTAGAACTCAAAGGAAGAGCGTCTGCCACTTTAAATTCCCTGTGCCTTCAGATTGCCGCATTTGATTAAGATTCAAAGAAGTATGTGAAATTTAAGATAGGTGAACTCTAGTAGGTGACGTGGTGAAATTGGTTGAGAGCCAAGATGATTTGTTTTTCAATCCTAATGAAGTTCCAAGTTTCACCAAAGCATCATTAAGCAAGCACTTAGGGTTTCAAATGAGCCTGTAAGTAGGATTACAGGTTTGGATAACAGATGGGGGATGATCAATGGTAATTACCATTATTTATATACCCGGGTTTGGGAATTAATTGAAATGTGGTACGTACGATATCGATGGAACTGCGTATGAAATTGTGGAACACAAATTTTCCTGGCAAGCTTGAAGACCAGCCTTCGCAACCAGTTGTAACGATGTCCAGAAAGCAATGAATGTGCTGCACATAAAGCTCTCTAGCTGATTCCATTCCTAATGCTTGAGCAAGATCTTCCAGAGCCTGACCAGATCTCTTCTGGAGTTGTGCATCCCCTTCAACACTTTGAAGCTGCAACCCAAAATAATTGACATAAATGGATTTGTATGAAAGCTCAAGTGATATTACAAGGGAATAAACAAAGAAGGAAAATCGTTTGTCGATGAAGATCTTTCATGAAACAGAAAAAAATAATGATGCATTTATTCAAATAGAACCAATGATGTCCAGTCTAAGATAGGAAGGATGAAACATCAGGTTACTAATGCTTGTGGCTCACCCGCAGAACCAAAACAAAGATCTTGAAGGATGAGGACTTGCACAGAGCTCCAGCAACCTGGATTAAATTGGCCACTACTTGTAGAAGCTGCAACGTGACAAACTTAAGTTCATCAAATAGTAAACTCGGAAATCTCTCAAGGACAACATCAAAACAAATTTCAGGACTGGTAATGTATAAGCTTGAATGATCACAAGCCTAAATGATTATCCAAGGCCTGAAAGAGAACTGGCAAAATCTGAACCAGCAAAGTCCAATATTCTCACAAAGAACTGAAATATATTGAAAGAATCCAGAAATTTTCTCAATAAGTAGGAAACAACCATACAACCATAGTTGAAATGACTTGCATTTCTTGGTATTTTTAGGTTCCGTTTCAATTTGGTAAGTGTGCAGGTAGGAGACAATGATTTGTTAAAGTGAATGCACTGCTTGTATCTCATCAAGTTGGACACAAGTTTGTGCTTGTAGTATTGGTTTTACCTGATTTTGAACAGCAGAATGGTTACTGCAGAATACTTCTTTTTCGTAAAGCTTATCACAAATCTGTGCATGCAAATTTTCACATGTTTTTTCACAGAGTGACCATGAAATGAAGGGGATTGCAAGCATCAAACGAGTCTAGGATATTTCTTACTTACTGGAAAAAGATCTCAACCAGAAACATACAAAATTCAATACAAAATTCAAGAAGAATTAATATTCAATGGTATACTATTGACAAATTTTCTTGGTAACATACCTTCACAACATGCTTCTCCTCCATTGCTTTGCGGGGTGTACCATAAAGAAATGCAGCAGTAACAGCTAGAACATTTGCTCTCTGTCAAATAACTACAAAATTTGTTAATGAGTCAGAGATTTATCACCAAATAATCTCGTGGAAAATATTTCTGACTCAGTATTGAATATACATTGATGGATAATTGCATGTCAATGCTAAATTTGTATTAGACCAAAGGTTTATTCATGTACAGGTGCAACTGTAAATTTGTATTCAAAGGTTCTCAATGAGCACGCTATGGGATGCTTTGCTAATTGGTCATAAGTAAAGTACCTGTGCTTGACTTGCTTTCGTGGTACCCAGAGGCTTTAGAACCGAAGGCAACCATTTCCTTGGAGGCACATGGAAACCGATAATATGAATGATAGCAACAACTCGCTTTGCAACTTTCACATCATCGTCCCCTACTGCACTGCACTGACTCTCCAACAATTTTGGGTCACATGTCATGACTGTTATAAGGATTTCAAACATAAATTGTGACACAATTTTGCTTGTATTAAGGATTGTTGCAAGAAACCCTAAACCCTAATCCTCTTTAGGAGGTGTGAGTTTTGATCATAACTTTTGCGTTATATCTCAAAAGGACTGCAGATTCATGACAAGATTATTTTACACCTTACTGTATGTAATTTTTCTAATATTCTCTAAGAATACTTTTATTGCTTATAAACAACCGCTGATTGGATGTCTATTTCTTCTATTCTAAGGATTTTTGTACTATTTTATTACCAAAAAGCAAAGTTTGAATGAATAATTGAAATTTCAGGTTATTTTCAAGGATTACAAAGACTAAGATTTTTCAAAAATAGAAAAATCTCCATCTTGCAAATATGCTCAATGTGTGCTTCCTTTGTATCAACACTCAGAACATACAATTTTTTTTCTTGAGATATAAATTCTTGATTGAAAGACCCTTCAAGCAGGAAAAAAGAACAATTTAAAAGAAATTATTTTTATTATTATTTGACTATTTTCTAAAAATAAAAACATCAAAGTATCTATTTCCTTGTAGTTTTTCATTAACGTATTGTTTTAAATAACTTCCGGATTTATATCTTATAGCTTAATTTGTTTGGAAGACATTAATTATAATTTATTTACTAATTCTCCATTAATTAATTCCAAAATTCCAAAAGCTCAATAAATTGACTGCACTTCCTCAATTTGGCACAAAATTGGCAAGTGATTCTTGGAATGACCCCTTCGACTGAAGACTGTTACTACATGATTAATGGTCCTTTTATTAGATAGATTACTACGTCAACTATACTAAGTAAATTGTGGCAGATAGGAAATTTGTCCCTTACTACATGCTAAATCTAGTAGACTAAGTAGAAGAATTTACTATGCAGGAAATCAAACTAGCTGAACCACAAAATTTAATTCACAAGAGGTTTCCAAGAGGTTAATTGGAAACCTGAAAAAGGCTGGAATCAGAATATCAAGGTTGTCCTTGGCAAGTCCCTCTGCCAATACCTGTAAATTCATACAGACGAGAGGATTCAGCGTGATCTAACAATAGAAATTAAACATAGAAAGATACCATGCCAGCTCTCATTGACAGATAAGAAAAAATATAACGAACCATAAGCGTGTGAAGAAACCGAGCGGCACTTAATCGAGTTCGAGTCCTCCATTGCTTAAGCTCTTTTAGAGCTGGTTCTATCATTGGTCTCAAGAAAGCCTGTTAATGACAGAAATTCAGTAAGGTTATGACCTTGGAGGATCATTCAGAAGAAATTAGATTACAGCTGAAGTTGAGCCCACAAGTTGAGCGATAAGCGGATATATAAAAAGAAAAAAAACCCGTAGATTTTGAATACATGAGTTCTTTTTGAGTTTTATATATTACTCTCATAAAAAATAATTTGTCGTCTACTAAACGTCAAAAATACACATTCAAGAGGAAAAAATATGAAAAACAAAAGCCTAAGTAATGCAAGCAATGGCTGATTTATCAAGGTTTTCTCAAGAGTCCAATTGCGCACAAATTTAATAAGTATAAGATATTAAAACCGTTAGGGACCAGATCCCATCTCCTATATACTGATTCTGTTACCAACAATCGATTGTTCTTCAATTAGCAAGTTGTGAATGCATGAATTGGCTAAATGTTAATGGAAACTGATTTTTGAATGGAAATGGGAGTTGTCAACAGTGGTCTACAACCTCCCACTTTGAATGATTGCATATGAAATTCATATATCGAGTGAGAAAATTTTGATCCCAAGCAAGTTCGGCACTTGTACCCACTTGATCTCTCCACAGCAATATTGAGTGATCTCCCAATGAAAGCAAACTCCTACATATTGGTTAAAATGATTAAAGTGACTCAAATAACATCCTCTACCTTACATCACTTTCCCTTATATAGTAACATGACGCACATTAAATTATCCATACCTCAACCATGAGCCGACATCCAGCATTAGCTCTGCCTTTCCAAGGCTTTGGCAGCTGCAGCGTCTCAACGCCTGCCTCGCTCGTATCCAGCTTCTTCACCGCTCCCTCATCCGTAATCTCACTCGTATCCTTCTCCTTCTCCTTCAGAGATGGAGTCAATGTCGGTTCACCATCATCATCTGCTTGATGGGTGAAGATATGTAACCCACTTGCGCCACTTCTTTCGTCTGCGGTTAAATTTTCGTCCTTGCTTTCCTGAATCCAAGTACTAATAAGACTGTTGTTCTCAGTTTTTGTGTCAGATAGAACCAATTGCTCCTCATGTTCAAGCTTGGGTGGAGATTTTTCCAGAGTTGATGAAACAGAGACGTAGCTTTCATTCTCAGTGTTTTCTTCAGCTTGCACCCTAGATGCATTAGGCTGTTGGTCCTTATCAGAATGAAGTATCTCTTTGTCAGAATCATGGGGCTCTTTATCTGGTTCATTAGATAGCCGAAAATCCGTGTCAAGTATCTTCTCTGCTGACAAAACCGCCTGGTTCAGTTCTTCCTCAATTGAACTGGTTTGTGATTTCAGAGATTGATAAAGAGACGGTTCTTGAGCAAGTCCTGGACGTAGAACGCAAGAACATGAAATGTGAGAAGTGATCTTGAAGCATGTGCTTGAAAAAACAAGATTGAAGTTTCACAAATAGGGATTTTTTCCTCTATTTGTGCGGTCATGTATGTGCGTTGTGGAGTACTTTTGAACTTGCGCCATGTAGGTAAGCTTGTACAAACGTTAGAAGATAGTAATGGACATAATTTAACTAATATCCTGTCATCATTTGTAAGGTACAAGGAGCTTTCTTTATTGTTTACCTTCTTGCGTGGTTGTATCAGCTGAGGTGGAGTTTTCCGGATCGCTTACTCTCTGTAACCTTTGTTGATCCTTGTCAGAATCCTTATAAGAATCGAGTGACTCGTTATCAGGCCCATTGGATAACCGCGAATGAGTGCCTAGTATCTTTTCCGTTGACAAAACCGCCCGGTTCAATTCTTCCTCCATGGAACTAGTTTGCGCTTTCAAAGATTGATAAAGAGAGGTTTCTTGAGCAAGATCTGGAGGAAATACTCAAGAACATGAAGGAGAAAATATGTGAGAAGAGTGACCCTGAGGCTTGTGTTTGCAAAGTCAAGATTGAGGATTCACGTATGCAACATTGGGATGCACCATCTGCGTAGTCATAAATATGCAATGGTGTGCAATTTTGAACTTGTAAGTGCTTTGTACACAGGCTTGAAAAAACACTTAAAAGGTAGTAATGGACATAATTTAACTAATTTGCATCATTTGTAAAGTGGAACCGTTCGTTTACCTTCTTGCGTGGTTATATCCTCTGAGGTGGACTTTCTAGCTTCGCTCTCCCTCTGCAACCTTCGTTGCTCCTCTGCTTCTCGCAGCTCCCGTTCATACTTCTCCTGACACTTCCTTTCGTCCTCCATTACCTTTTCCATGAGTTTGGCATCTTCTTCTGCGGATCGAAAGCGTTGGCCCCCAGGTCCCTGATCATGACTCCATTAATGTACCACTTTCCTTCAGACTGAGATCAATTCATACCTCCACAAAGAAGTTCACGAATAAACTGAGAAAAATTGTTAAAGATGCACATTTTAAGAGTACATAACAATATCGAGAAAATTTCTCCAGAAAAACTTAGATTATGAATATGGACCCAATACTAGTTTGAGGGGTCCTGTTTCTCGATTCCGGTCTGTTCAACATGAACAAACTCGAAACCTCAAGAGCCCCCCTCCCGCATTAAGTTACAAACCCTGACCAACTAGAAACCCTTGCTCTTCTCAATTTTCTATAGAAACTCTCGATCTCTCTTTTTGAAAGTCTGAGTCTTCTCTCCAAAACTTAGTTGACTCAACTTGGTCCACATACTCAAGACTGGAATCAAGAACTACGACCCTCTTAAGGGAATTGTGGAACCCTCAACCTAGGATTGTGCATCCATGAATACTTCCAAAGTTAAATTCACACATACATGTGTTGCTCTTGTATCAAGATGGTCCATGAATTTCTTATAAATCTCGCCAATGCCTTCCAGTCTTTCATAAGTCAATGTGGCTATGTCGATGTAATCATCTGTTATACCGAGCAAGAGAAGAGGAAGGAGTTCGGGGAGGTGGAAGCGCGGAATTTTCCCAGAAACGACACATTGGTGAATCTCCTCATCGGTCATCATGTTCGATTTGAAGTTGAGCCAGTTACCAACACTAGAAAAGAACAGCTGCAATAAAAAATGGGAAAGATAAGTCAATGGGCATCGATCTCCATTAACAACAATTGACCCTAATGCAAGATTATAACCAGTATCTGGAAATTAACAAGCATGCGAGGGTCCTAAGGACATGGTTGACAAATGAGACGGCACATTAGTTGCAAAAGATTAGTGTTTGCGAGTTTTTCTTTCAATCATAATCTAAACAAACGATGAATCTTCTTCCAATTTTGAAGTGATCTTATTACCAAGGTTTTCAGCATTTTATTCCTGCGGATTCTCTGACTAGAATGATTTCCCACCCCCCGCCTTCTTGTGGCTCTTGTCCCCATATTAAAGGCGATTCCAATACGCTTAGAATTGCATTATTTGAATATCATATGAATAAGTTAAATATCTTCACTGTTTTCATCATAGGATGAGTAAAATCGTGGGTAGGCTTTGACTCTTCAGCTAGTGTGCGTTGTCTCTCACGAGAAAGGGCTCACTACCTTAACCTTTGAAACCGAGCGTGAGCATTATTCACCAAATTACTAGGATGGCAATCGTTGTTGACGGTGTGATTCAACATGCATACAATTCCCCGAGTTGTCCCTCATTTCCGGCATAAAATAATTATAGCTTGAATGTTTTGCCACATTTCATTTCTACATTGATCAGGGCTTGTGGAAAATCTCACGAGGTGTTGAACAGGGGAAAATACGGTATTTGAAGCTTGATTGAAGCTAAACGATCCGGGAAGTGATTATTTGCTGAGGAAATTCTAGCCGTGGATGAAATTCTCTTGGGATGAATCTAATATACTGGATTTTCTTACTCTGATGAAGGACCACATACCTCTCTGACCGCAACGTTTTGGTCAAATGCCAAGGACTTGGTTCCAGGAGCTAGCTGCTGAGCCACTAAACTTTTAGTAAGCCCGCATTGCATCATGGCATCAATCGCTTGAAAAACTGCAATTCTAACCTGTTAATTTTTTTTTTAAATGTGATCAAATTATTACACAAATTCAAGAACTTGATACACATACAGTATTGAACCATAGTGACTGATCCAAAGCTATACCACTTTCTTCAAATGACTACCAGAGATTCAATTATTTACCATATATATCAGATTCTGACTACCGGTACTGTAGTAAACAATGGCAACACAAAATGCAGTTCCAGCAAAGATTTAGCTTACGCGAGAATGAGCATGATTGAGGCAAGGAACGAGGCCTCTGAGGAAGACCCCGGTCTTGTTTCCAAAAACTTCGGGATCCCGGTTTGCCAATGCGACGAGAACGCTGCAAGCTTTCTTTTGCACCTCATGAAATTGATCAAAAAGAGTCACAGCCACTATCTGTGGCATCACCAAACATGGTCAAAGAACCGGCCTTGTACACATGCCCAACATGATCACCAACTTGCAATCTGATGCACAAGTTGGCAAGCTTCAATATAAAAAAGATCACCATCAAAGGCTCATATTAATAGCTTAAGCAAGAAGATGCACCAAAGGACACGGATTGCTTCCAACAACCACATCACCCTAATAGTGTGAGAGTACATTAAATCGAGAAGATCCAAACCCTGTGTAGAGGATCAATGACGTTTTGAAGTGTCAGAAGCTCGCACTCTGGGAGCAAGACATCTATTAACAATGAGAATAGCTGCAAACGAATCTCCTCGGAGCCTTCTAACACAGGCATCTGTCCTGCACCATGTAACCAGTCGCTTGTCAATGGCAATCAACTTGGCTGCCAGAAATGAACCATTTTTTACTACATTGATTGACATGCTACGAAATAGCACAAAATCTTGATTAAGAATTTGATTATTACCTATCCTTTCTTCCATGACTGGAACAGTCTTCTTCAAAGTGCAGTCCACCTACAGCAAAGCAGAAAAATCACGAATAGATCTAAGGAAAGATAGAGGATACCTCATCCGCTAGGGACCTGATCCCATCTCTTATACTGACCTATTTTACCAACAGCAACTCATTTTTTCCAATTCACTTAATTGACCTTCAATGAGCATGTTGGGTGTAAGCAAGACTAGGCTAAACGTCCATAGCCACTGATCTTTGAGTGGAAATCGGGTTTTCTACTGTCCCTTCAATTGTGGACTACATATAACCTGCCTCTTAAATTTTTTATCTCAAGAGAGTTTGGCCTTTGTACCCAAAGTGATCTCTTCACAGCTCTACCAGTGATCTCCCAATGAAAGCACACTCCTACATGTAGGCTTAAATTGTTACAATGACGCAAACAGTATCCTCTGCCTTATGGCACCCAGAATCGCCCCACAAAATGTACAGTACAGAGGGTATTCATTTTGAAGTGACGATTCTGGGTGCATTTTACCTTATTGCAATCACAAATAAATGACCCGTGAACTGAGTACACTATTGAACAACTTGAGACAGAAAAATTGAGTCATTGAGTCAAAAAATTAATGACTAGAGTCTGTCATTGGAATTTTCCAAATCCGATGAATTTTTTACCCTTTTTTCAACTCTTGCAAACATAGCCTACGGATCGATTACCTCGGCGAGTGACTGAGCCACTTCCCGAATGAGTTGGATGGCAAGTTCTCTGCATCTCTCTGTAGGATCACTAACACAACCCAGCACTTTTCCGAGGATAACATCATCCCACACTTCCTGCAAACCATAATCAACCAAAAGCGTTTTGATACCTATAAAAATTAATACTGGATTTTGAGAAAGCTGGCCACGGAATGCCGTTAAATAATAAAGTACCTGCAAAACGTCCATTGGAGGCAATGATCCTCCTCCGTCATCTTTCAGCAAACATACGTGAAGTTTTTCTATTGCGTTTCTTCGTAGCTTCTGCTCTTCAGCTGATAGGCAATTCAAGGACCTTTGAATAGTCTGCAGGACCCCAACGTAATTTGACACTTCACAGCAAAGTAGATGTGTGTCAAAGAAAACAGATGTCAAACGATCAGAGCATTGTGGATACCGAACCCTAATTCTTCCTTGAATTAGATAATGGGCCCTTTGGTGTGTCTGAGGAGCTCATTTCAAGAACGTTTTAGTGGTCAAAGTGGTTCCAACTCATATCAACTTACCTCGGAATTTCAGCGATACGAGTTTTCTCAGACAAGCTAAATTTCGTTCGATTGTTATATCTTGTGAACAATGCAACAACTGATGTCTTGACTAGTATTATAGATGTGTCCTCCCAGAATGTGGCATTGAAAATACTCCACCATAACATTCTAAAATAGACTAAGATCCCTTTCCCATTTCTGTTAATTCAAGAATACTCTTCTGATTTGTGGATCCCCACCCAATGTACCAACATGACATTCATTGAAATCTTGAACTCAAGCTTCCCTAGGCATCCAGGAGAGGCATATTACTCTGGTCTTCAAGAATATTACTCCTATACTGAAAAACCATTACACTGCAGTTTGCATTCTCCATGAGATGCACTTGGAGGAGTTGAAAATCATGAAATAGGAATTATGGTAATGCAGCAATGTACTACCTGAAGAAATGCAGAAACCACTTCCTCCTTTGTGACTTCACGTGGGTATCCAAGTTCATCAAGCACCTCCGCCATCGCCACTGCTAAAGTAACTCTCCGATCAAGATTTCAAACACCACTGCAACCAGAAACCCCGAAATTCATTCCAAACCCTAACAAACAACCGAAATAAATGCGTCTTGAACCACTTTGAAGATGATCGGACAAGGAATCGATTGCCACTTCATATACACATATATATGCGATTTCCCAACCCCTAATTTGAACCTCTCGGACACTATGACATAGTTTGAATGTTTCTGTGACAAAGTGAGCTACAGTCGATCATACAAATTAAAGAGGTTTGAGCGTATCACAAACATGCAGCAGTAGATCGCTGAAGAATATACGTGTATTCACAAATGAAACCATAAAAAAACTGACGAAGCTCAATAATATGCCTTATTACCTTCAAAGCCCTACACGGGGAGGTAGCTCTGTCAACACTCAGCAACCGTCTCAGGCAATTCCTTGGTCCCAGACTCTAAATTAGGGCTGACATTTGGTGATGGAAGATTCTAACTTAACAGTAGAAAAATTGGCGGGTACGGATGAAACAGACTGGAACTGAGTCAGCATAATCCTAGTTCCCATTCCAACATTCGAAGTTCCCCGTCCCCCAAATCCTCCTGAAGTCAGTCACTCAGTCATCATAGTTCCCAAATTTGCACACAGATTCCATGGTTCCATGATTCCTGGTTTGTTCCCCGCCTTCTCGAACTCCCAAAGGAAGCGGTGCTCATCACTACAGTCATCAAACCTCAAGTCATGATATGATTCCGTTCATGAAGTTTGTGTTCTTGTTCCCTGCTTCTCACATTTGGTTTTGCTTTTTAGGTGTGAAATTTTGGTCAAGATTGATCATCTGGTGATCCCGATCGCTTCGCAAGTTCAGGTAAGTGCTCCACTGTCGCTTTGAAAACATGTTTTCTTTGTCTGTTTCTCTGAACGTCAATCGTTACTGCTTTGGGTTGCGATCGGCTTAAGCTTACGAGATTGTGTGATTTTTGTCGATGGTTGAATTTTCGAGGTGAGCTAGTATTGGGTTTCTTTGATTCCTTGATCGCGGTTGGAGCTTTCTTAAGAGTCAAGAGTACTGTTGCAGCTGCAGGGGAAGAGAGTTTTCCCTGTTCTTGTGTCTAGAACGGTATTTTTTGCTTGGATTGGAAGCTTTTACGCCTGCTTTTCGATCTTTGGAATTGCTTGCATAGTGCCTCTCGGACTTCATCTTGTCTAGCTCTTTGGAGGAATTGGGAGACTAAGAATACGGATCAGTTACAGTTTTTGACGTTATTCCAATTGAGCGTGTAGCATGGTTGGATGGGTTTCTGGAGATCGATCTCTTCACCTTAAGCTTTCTCGTAGTGATATTGTGCACTTATGCTCTCGATTTAGTGAATTAATTCTTAAAAATGGATGAAATGTTGTCCAATTCTCAAATTGGGTGTAACTTCTAAGACTGGATTATGAGATCATTAAATTGCAGGATTGAACTTCGGAATTAGTTACTCGCGGTCGCACACTCACCTTGCTGGAAGTAGATGATACATGCACACATACAGAGTTGGGATTGATTGTTTTAAGGGGCAGCTGACTTTGAGGTGTCTTTTCACAGAGGTTTTTTTCCAATAAACTTGTTACTTAGTTGCTGGTCCTTTGTCATACAGTCTAACTTACTTCTGAAAGGAGTACACGGAGGTAGCACTCACTGTTTAGCAGATCTATGTGGCTTAGTTATGTGTCTAATAGAACTACCCCAGTAGACTTTTCATTCAGGTCTCCAAGTATTTCTTCACGTCTTGTGAATAAGGAAGGTTCAACTGGCTGTTAGGTATACTTTCGATCTCTCTCTTTTTTGTACAATCTGTAACAGAACGTCTCGAATCCACTGGAAGACCGTCTATTTAGGAAGAAATTGTCGTTATAGGTTTATGTGCGCAAAATCTTTTCTCTAAAGATTCTATTGACATAAAACATGGCCTCATCTGAAGGTAAATTTTTCACAGTATGATCAGTGGAATTCGCCTTTTTCAAACCTGGATTCCTCAGCTCATTAGGAATAATCTACCAACCTCTTCTGGAATTCCCTTCTTCTATGTGCCTGTGACACACCATTTTCAACTTCCCCTGTGACACAGGATGGTGGGCTACGATTCCCCAAAGTTCGGCAAGCCCAACCGCAGTGACGAGCTTGGTACCCCCGAGGAGCAAGAGGAGCACGCACGCAAAGTACGAGCCTATCTCGACGCAAACGCACCCAAACGAATCGTAAAACCAAGCCGAAGTGACGCAGAGGAACTCCCTGCTTCCCTTCCCAACAGCAACGACCCATCCAGCAACTTCGACCCCCCCGAGCGGATGAAGTACCTCCAGCTCCTGGCCAACGAGATCCCTCTGGAAACACTAGGCTCTGGGGAAGTGGAGGAAGATTACACCGAGAGTGAGTATTACAAGTACATGGCGGCCATTGACAAGGAGCACCATACTACTGGTACAGGCTTCATCAATGTCGACAAAACGCCCCAGGGATTCCATCTCTCTGTTAAAAGTTTGCAGTCGCGGAGTTTTCGCTCTAACCCAGCTATGAATGACTGGGATCCTGCACAGGAAGAGAGCTGTTGTGTTGTGTCCAACAAACCATTGCGAAGTGAATCATCTTCCGACTTGTGAGTGGCGTCCTTTGAGTTCAATCTGAAGCTACGAATGGGATCGGATTTCTATCTACCTGTGTGATTTTGTAATAGAGTTAAAATTCTGTTTTGCAAGAGGTTGTGACTGTATGGCCGGCATATCAAAGCTGCCGATCTTGAACGATACTTTCATTGCAATCAGATTCAATTGTCGTGACTTGTGAGTAGCGTCCTCTGAACTCACTCTGAAATTTTGTATGGCTTCTCAATCCACCTGTGTGATCTTGTAAAAGATGTATGATCCTGTTCTGCGAACAATTGTGAGTATGGCATGACTTAGCGGTCAGTCTTAAGCTCTCACTGAAATTATGTATGGCTTCTCAGTCTACATGTGTGATCTTGTGAACGAATTATCCTGTTTTGCGAATGGTTGTGAGTATGGCATGTCGAAGCTGTCAATCATGAACGTCTCTAACTTAAGATCTTTTCGTTGCAATCAGATTCAATTGTCTGGCTTGTGAGGAGCGTCCTTTGAGCTCACACTGACAGAAATTATGTATGTAAGGCTTCTCAATCTACCTGTGTGATCTTGCAAAAGAATTACCCTGTTGTGGCAAGTGGTTGTGAGAATGGCATGTCGAAGCTGTCAATCATGAACTTCTCTTAAGATCTTTTCGTTACAATCAGATTCAGTTGTCTGAGTATGGCATTTTGAAGCTGCCAATCGTGAACAAATCTTTTGTTGCAATGAGAAGTAGTCGCCTGGTTTGTGGGTTGCATTCTTTGAGCTCGCAGTGATATTATGGCTTCTCAGTCTGTTTGTGTGTTCTTCATGACTTTGTCTTTACTTGACATAATTAACCTGTAAATTCCCAAGGCCCTTAATTCATCAAAAAAAAAACTCTAAAATGTCATTTCTATTGCAAAGAGCAAAAGAGTTTTAAAATTGTTTTTTTTCCCCAAATCTAACCATAGGATCTTGCACTAGACTATTGTACATGTGCAAGATAGCAAGTTTAGCTTAAATCAATAAAAATAAAAAATTCCTGAATTTTTTCTGTTGTAATACTTCTAGGACTAAATAGCCAAAACTACAAATAAATGTAAAGATGGTTTGCCAAAAATCTAAAGAATCCATTGGGTCAAATACCAAGTACCATTTGAAGAATTTTATTCAATGGTAGAATGAGGAATGTAGGACATTACATCCTCCATTTGAAGGTGGACCCAGCCCAATTTGGCCTGTCAAGGTCCCAGTCTGGGTAATGGGACCCGACCAAACATGTAGAGGGTGGGTTTGGGCGCAAACATAGGACCATGACCCTCATGACACAATCCCGCAAGACAACAATTTTGGAAAACCTAAGGACAATCACGTCCTGCGCAAGGCAGCAGGTTTAGGGGTTAGGGTGGCGGTTTAAGTTTTTAGAGTCTTCTTTTAACTATGAATTTATTTACATATCCCACAATCTTTGTGTTACCTCCTACTACCCCATGTATATATAATAAGTTATCTTTTCAACTCATACCACAAATCATCCATAAATGGCTTTTGAAGCAAAGTGAAATAGATGTGGTGTCATGCCACATCAATATGGGCCTATTTCAAATGGATGATTTTATAAATGTTTTCTAGAGAAGGATAAATTCCAAACAATTTTTTTCAAAGTTTTACAAAAACAACATTCTATGGAACAACATTTTTTGAAGTTCTCGTAGGAATTATAAAAAAATTGATAACACTTAAAACAAACAAAGTGTTCATTTGAGTGTCCATGCAGTTTAAAATAGTATAAATTGGCATTTATAAACTAACTTCTTTATAGACAAATACCACATGAGCAACATGGTTGGAGAGCAAATAATTTACCCTACTCAATACTCTAACCTAATCTTTCCAAGTCACGGTCAAAAGTATACTATGTATGAATATGTTTTAAAGCTAAAATTAAAACCTTATTACTACCTAATAGATATCTTAACCTTTAAAGGACATTCCATGTTCGGGTTTGGTCAAACTTCATTAGATTTTTACATTAAAACATACATTTCAAAATTTTGATATTTTTCACATTTAGTAATGTATGTCTAAAATTTAATCCTCATTTTTTTCATAATTAAAAATATCAAATTGAATCAAATATGATTCTTTAAAGAAATTTTTAAACAAAAATCATAGAAATTACAAAAATGCTTTTAATAGTATCAAATTTTCAAGAAAAATGGAAATAATAGTGACAAGCATCATGGTGTAATTGATGTGTTGTACTCCTTGGGCTCACACCAACAAAAATTTGATAAAAAAAGTTCAAAAGTGGTGTATTTTGAGCTTTGAAGATGCTATCTTCAAAGTGTCACAAAAACTACAATCTTAAATTTTTGATAAAAATTAAAATGGAGTAGAAAGTAGATTACTGGAGTTACATTTTCTTAGGAAAGCTTAAAAACAATTATAAAACCAAGAACTAAGTGAAAATTCATGTTTTGACTTCCAAAATGCCCGTGGGGCTTGTAAGGTCCTTAAAGGGTTAAAATCCTGGCCGCGGCGAATGTGTTGCGTTTCATTGTTTCTCCCTTGGCTTTACAATTGCTTTTTCAATTTGTGCCAGACTTTTGAATATTCAAATCAAAATCCTTCTGCACACCGTACCAACATTTTAATCAACATTTTCAAAATGGGTACCATGATAACATGAATATACCGGAATCCCGGTCAATCATATGGCAGTTTCTGCAGAATTGAACATCCTGCAATAATTGAAAAGCAAGAACCGGGTGCAACTGAAATGATGACCAAAATTGGAAAAATAAAAATAAAAATAAAAAAATAATGGAATTGGTGATGCCGGCCAGCCAGAGCAGCTGACTCCGTCATCACAGGTTTCATCAAAAAACCCACCTTTGCAACAAAACTCTCCTTCCCCACAGAAAGGCGATCCGAGAGATGGTGAGAGCTTTTGGAGGGTTTTGGTACTTTTGGTAATTTGGTGCGAGGCTCTTGTAACGTGGTCACCTAATTGCTTTTCTTCCTTGACACATCGCAACCAAATACCGTTAGTTATCATAAGCCTGCCTAACTTGGGTTGGTTATCTCCTGGTCTTGCTCTTTACTGCTCAACACTTGCTTTTTTCCTCTTTCCTTTCCACACTCGAAGAGCTGATGTTGTTGCTGTTCAAAAGGGGTTGTTGAGAGACCTCGCGCTTTCATGAGTTGCATCTCCATCGATCTGGGCTCCTGGTGCATGCCTGGAGAATTTTGAGAACAAAGGATATCTTGGATTTGGGTTAGCCGTTGAATGCTATTGCCTTTACTAGAATGAACTCCTGTAATTGAAGTTGAAAAGAGCTAAACTAGGAATGCTAAATCAGGAAACCGTCACAGTCCAGTGCAGCTCAGTTCGAACTCCCTTCCGACATTTCAGCAAAACTTGGTGCGAGGTTTTTCTCATACCTTGTGCATTCCTGTTGGTGTCCAAAGCAGGAGCCAGCTCCTGAAAACACTCCACCGTCGATTGCTGCCATTCTTGATATCCACAAGTTAGTCCTTAACCCGGTGGGTTTCTACTTGCACTGAGTTACGTTCTCGACTCAACATCCTAGCTCGGTATTAATAGGTCCCTCGGATTTGCAAAAGAGCAATGCCTCAGCAATGTTCTCACATAGCTGCACCTAATGTCAACAATGCCCCAGTGATTACCAGAAGTGGCCAAAGCTTAGAGAAGCTAAGCATTTTTGTAGGGTTTGATTCTCGTGAAGA
This sequence comes from Rhytidiadelphus loreus, assembly GCA_947034895.1. Taxonomy (NCBI): domain Eukaryota; kingdom Viridiplantae; phylum Streptophyta; class Bryopsida; order Hypnales; family Hylocomiaceae; genus Rhytidiadelphus; species Rhytidiadelphus loreus. Next base: position 43,741,181 of record OX344761.1, on the reverse strand, counting down.
GCTCGCGTACGAAGTTTGCAGGCATTCGCTACTCAAGCATGCCACTGTTGAAATTGAGATCATTCCTCTCAAATTGCTAAACCTCACGAAACAGGGGATCTACACACGCCCACGGGAAGCAACAGAGAGCACCGAGTTTTCCTTCACGAGGTTTTTGACGCCATTTCTCGCAGGGTTCCAGGGTTGGGCAATGTTCGTTGACTGTGATTTTCTGTACACGGCTGATGTGAGGGAGTTGGCGGAGCTTATTGACGAGCAGTACGCGATCATGTGTGTTCACCATAACTATACTCCGAAGGCGACAGTCAAGATGGATGGAGTTCTACAAACGTCTTATCCTCGCAAGAACTGGTCTTCGATGGTGCTCTACAATTGTGGGCATCCCAAGAACAAGCTCTTGACTCCGGAGCTCGTGAACTCTGCGTCGGGCGCATTTCTTCACAGGTGAGCTCACTGAACCCGGTCTTATGCCTTGCATTAACTTCAGCCCTAGCGACTTAACTAGGGTTACGATACGACTGAAATTCAACAACACACAATCATGATCATTAGGAGCACTTCACGGCGAAATAAACATGAGCCTTCATTTAGAGGAAGCCTGTAGAGAGCCTACACCTCGAGGTGATGACTTGCTCCCGCATCCGCCTCTATTCAACAAGAATTTCAGTTCCTCGTAGAATATGTCTGCCACGATGTCTACGTCTATAACCCCGCATACACCAGCTCAACTGACATTTATGTGCACGAAATCTTGATGATGCAACGAAACACCTCCTAAATCAGACTCACCGAAAACTGAAGCTGTCATTTTTTATTCCATGTTTGAATTGCGTTCTTGATTGCCTTAGACTTCGTGTTTTTCGATTCTGTTTTCAGAACCCTGTTCTTACGCTGTGAGTTCACTTACAATGATTGAAAATGATTGAAAAACGTTCAAATTATAACTCAATTTATTCCGTTTTCCAGTAACCTTGTCCCAAACCATATCCTTACTGTTACGAAGGACGGTCGAATACTCCAGATTCAAGTTTTTTGGACTGCATTCTTGATAACAAGTTTTGCATTTTTTCTGTCCTTTTTCAACACCATGTGTTCTTGAGCTGTAACCTCTTGATATAATTGAAAAAAAATTGAAAAGCGTTCAAATCGATGCTGACCTAGAATGCAAGCATTCTTCGTAACAATGCTGTCAACTTAACTCTGAATGCCAAACCCTACTACACTACCACTAATACGACCAGACCGAACACCGAACTTCCAAATAAAAGAAGAGAAGCTGGCCACCTGTTAGAGTAAGCAAGAGATACTTCATAGCTTATGTCGAGAAGTTAGCTTTCTGTAAGAATCACAAGTAGTCCACAACTGCACTGTACACGCCCTTGTGTGTATCAATACTCTGCATAACTCGTGTCAAAGCACATCATGGCTTCGGTGCGCGACATGTTGCACTGAATCCGGTTGATGTTTTTCACAGATTCATGTGGCTAGAGGATGCCGACATCGGGGAGCTTCCTTTCACTTGGAACTTCTTAGTCGGCCATAACGAAGTTCCAGAGGACAGTACGATCCCTAAGGCTATCCATTACACGAGCGGAGGACCTTGGTTTGAAGCCTGGAAAGACTGCGAGTTTGGCGAGGTTTGGCGAAAGGAAAGAGACGAATACTGGAACGCACAGCGCGCTCAAAGCGTCGTCGGGCACCATGAGCTTGTAACAATTGCTGCAACTTCTCTCGCAAAAATCCCGACCAAAAACAGGCTAGGTGACCTAAAAATTGATATTGGCTACACTAAAAATTGTATTTAGTGTGATATGGTATAAAGTGTCACATAGATAACTTTACAAGTGACACCATGTGTAAATATCTTTACAAACAATTGTCATCCAAATTCACTTTAATTTGAGTTAGTGATAATATTTGCAAGAATGATAACAAAATATTAACCTAAACTAATTACAACACTTACAAATATTTTGACATTTAATGTCAATGACACTAAATACACATTTAGTATAGTTTAAACCCTTCAACATTGAAATTCATTTTTGAAGTCTCACTCAAAGGTTGTCTTTTAAAAAAAATCAAGTAGTGTTTTCGGATGAGTGACAAATTACTTGTACAAAATATTGCTTTGAAGCACTCTATTCCTCATCCAAAATATAAACCTTTAGAGCACATAAGAATAAAGGTTGATATATCCAATTCTATCCAAGATCCATTTTGCACTTTATTAAGTCACCTAAGTTTCAATCCTTTAGGGGGTCCTAATGCTCACTTGCCATTTTTATTGTCACGTTGTACATTGTGATTGAAAAATTGGAGGAGACTTTAGAGACATAATTTTATATTTTCCACCTTTTTTGAAAGAGGCATAAATCTTGTAGATTTGATAGTCTTAATTTAGTTTGGAGTAAAAGGTTATGTTTGATGACCAATTCATGCCTACATGATATGAACTAAAAACATTCCACCACCACCCCTCCTCTCACATGATCTCACATATAAAAAATTAAATTAATTTTTTTTTTAAAAGATATTTCATAAGGTGAAGGTATGTAGCATAAGTGTCACTCATGCAAACTTCTCTTTGTTTAATTGTAGGTCCAAGTAAGTGAACAAACTCTTTATTTATACCAAGCCCTAAAAGGTTGAAATTCCTCTTTTCTTGTCATCACCAATTCATGCCCCCCTAGTTCCTATTTAGTTACCTTGTAATTGTCCTTTTTCATTGAAGGGAGGATGAAGGGTATATAGTATATGTAGATAATGGAATTAATTGACAATTCAAGGATTTTCAAACCTTCAATTGGATGGTAATAGAATTATTTAGTGGTGGTTAAGCAATTTTTATATAATTAGATGAGTTTAATAGTTGAAATTGGTTTTTGCATTCATGAGGGGAGCACTTCAAGAAGTTGAATTTTAGGATATATTTTGGATGGTTCAAAAATACTTATTTGTGAGGTAGAGATCAAATAGTGGTTGATTATGAATTTCTTTTGGGATCTTTATAGACCTTATTTATGATAAGTTTTTTATTTCAAATAAATTCCCAATTCATAGAAATTGCAATTTAGATTGAAAACTGTATTCCCATTTGCATTATTCTAATATACAATTTATTTATAGTATAAAGGTTATTTGCGATCCTCAACATATTTCCAAAGTATTTACTAATTTGTTTAACCCCATAAGGACCAAGGAGTAGTCAAGATTTCTAAAATTGTAAAGATGTATTACAAAATGCAACTTAAAAGAATAATTTATTGATGATTCTTAAACAATAGTTGTCAAATATGATTCATAAATCATATCCATACAGTTAGATCAACTACTACACAAAACACTATTTTTCAATAAAATTTGAAGTCAAAAATTGAAAATTTCTTCTAAAATTGATTATATATTGAATATTTGTGATTTTTACCAGAATGATTTTCCTATAAGTTCAAATGTTAAGTTCTAATTAGAGTGATTTTTGAAAAACATTATTTTTATTTTTATTCAAATTGTTTTTGTAGGGTCAATTTTTTAATTGAAAAGTTATTTTTTGAGGCTAGACTTACCAATATCCTTTGAATTATAGAATATGTGTTTTTTGTTTTTGTTACCAAAATATCACAAAAAATTTAGTTTTTAATTAATCTATTGTATGATTCAATTACTAAATAATTCATGCATGTCTAGGACTTAATTCACAAATTTATGAAAATAAATAATGTTATGTAAGACAAGGTTTGAACCAAAAGTTAGTTTTTATAGCCAAATCAATTATGTAACAAATTGACCCCAATATGATCATCATTCATTGTTTATTTTCAAAATTTCCATATTGAAGAATAATTTCAAGATCTTGTTTACCCCCTAAAGTTCTTTTATGTTTAGAGGCCTAAAATTGCTTCAAAATACTAGTCTCTTCAAAAAAATCTTCATCTATAATTTATTTCTTAACAAATCCAAGTGTAGGATCATATAATTAACTTGTTAGAGTACACCCTCTTAAAATTTCAGAATAAAAAAAACTTACCAATTGCAAGATCATGATGCTTGGATTTCAAAATGAAGTATTTTCAACTCTTTCCAGATTTCATCTTTCAAACATTTTACCTAAAAATATGTAGATCATACAAATTGCAACTCTCTATAATATGTTGAATAAATAAGTTGGGAACACATGTAAATTTATTTATTTATTTCAAATTCATACTTGAAAAAATAGTAAATAAAAAGAAGTAGAGAATGATTCAAAATACTAAATTGTTAAAATTTTAGTTATGGAATTGAAAAATGTCAATCCCAATGGTTGTAATGTTGTAATAAACAATCTACATCCCATAATTTTATTGTTTTCAAAAAATATTAGAAATTCAATTAAATAAAGGACTTCAAAATTTATCTCAGAGTAGAGATTCCATAAGTACCCGCAAACTAAAACTCCTCATAACTTTCATCTCATTAATCAAAATGGAATGATTGAAAGCTTTCTACATATATATAAATCTAGAAAACTAATTTCAAATTTTTGTTTATTGAAAACATGATTAGTTGTCTGGATTGAAAGAAACAACATATCATATAATAATTTTTTAACCATGTAGTCAAAAGTTACAAAAATTATTGGGCCTTAAAGTTACTCCTTGACCACATGTTGTATGAAGATTTCAAAGAGAAAAAAATGAAAATTTCGTTCTTAGCAAATTGCCCAAATTTTCTATGTTGCCAAATAATGATGTGTGGTCCTTTAGGGGTTAATAATCTTGAAAACAATTGTGTAGTATGTTATGATTCAATGTGCATAAAAAAGCTTTTGGATAAAGTGTTCTAATGAAATTTACATGCATAGGTCTAAAACTTTTTTAAATGCTTTTTTTGTAACTAATATTACAAAGCAATGATTCCAAAACACATCTTTTCATCTATTGAGTATGTGTTGAATAGATGATATAGAAGAAAAATATCAGTGATAAAAATACCACAATAATTTGTTTCAACATTTAATGAATTGTGTTTCAATAAATACATTGAAAACTCTAATTAGAAAACTCTAGAATGGCTATTTCTTCCTATATCTCAACAAATTCATTGAAACTAATCAATTGCAATTTCCTAAACCTTTATATATAACATCAATTTGTATGATATGTTATTTGATGACTGTGGACCAAAACTAATCACAACTTGCATTGACAAAACCTACATCTAAAGTGGTTTGAGAAAGCTTCTAATTGAAATGAGAGATAGAATGTATGCATGCTTTTAATAGCATATCTATATATTTATTTATTAGCCTTTAAGATCCTAATGAATTCAATCTAAGAGTTAATATTAATGTAACTTGGAAAAATTATTTAAGATATTTTTTGAAATTTTACAAGTTTAGTATGAATGGAGTTCTAATAGAATTACACATATGGAACCTCAAGGTAAAAAAACTTCTTTTCCATTGTAACATTAGAAGATATTTGAAGCCAAGGGAGGATCATTTCAGGTCTATTCCCTTGGCCATTCCCTGCAATTGCGAGGTATGAGCCACTGCTGTCAGGGCAGTAATGACCTAGTATTTAAAAATATATAAAAAGTTGGTCAAAAACATGTCTTGAATTAATTAAATTTTTTTTCCTGAGGTAGCACAGTCGCAACCACATGAGTAGAGAGTTCCTTGCGCATTTCTACAATTCCAGCAATGTTAGAGGGCATTGGGAACTCACAATCTCCTAATGCCCTCAAATCTTGTCTAATGTACACATGACTAAGGTAACAATATTCAACAACAATATGAGCAACAATTGCAAATGTATCCTCAAGGTTTATACAAAGAAAAGGTAATTCAATCCCCTAAACTAATGAAATCAATTGGTGTCAAACACTCCTTCATTATAGATACTCATATGACTCATATTCAAAGATTATATGATACTACACCAAAACAATTATTCTGTATGGATGAATAATTAGCTATCATGAGAACTGGGATGCCCAATCTAACAATGCCACCATTACACACCGCAAATGCTACAATGCCACAACTACACTTGGAGGTGAATAGTATGCCCTTGTGATAAACAATTTAAACCGTATGTAATCCCTTGCCCGAGAATTCTACATTCATTTGTTTGGCACGTTATTTTTCATAATCATTGCATTTCACACATCCACCTGCGTAATTGGACATTACAAATTCTTTCTTCATATAAAAAAGTTTTCCATTCCTCCAAATTTCCCACATTTTTTGGTAGGCAACTTACATTGGGCAAATCAACCCTTCTTGTCACTAGAATTGCAAAAGCACTCACATTAGAAGTCAAACTACTATATAGAAGACCTCCCCTTTTCACAACAAAATCCCAAAGATGAATAGTTGCACTTCCGTGTCAATGTTTAAGGGTTCAATGTAAGATAAGAACACCATAAATGGTTACCGTCCCTCTAATGGTAGACTAGGTTGTCTTTAAACCACCAATAGCCGGCTTTGAAAAGATCTTGAAAAGATTCAATTTGCTCGAATTTGATTGGCTCACACTTGCTTAGGAACAAGTTCCAAAGGTAGCTGTTTTAGGTGAACCTATGAAACCATAATGGGGTGATTGGGTCCCGATATGAGAAATCCACATTTATATTGCATAAAATATTCATTTTTGGAAAAACACAATTTCCTAGTTACCGAAAATCTGGAAAACGCAACAAAAATATCCTCTCCTTGCTTTTATGATCAGACGGAGAGCCTCAGTCGATCTGAAACAGTGTTATTACGAGTTTCCAAATGCAAAATTGTCGGTAAAATTTGCACACATCATTGTCATTGTGCTAATAATCCCAGGAATTACAACCCCCTAATCCCTCATCAAATCAATAATACACCCAGGGATCTGAATGAAAAATCTTCTCTAATTACTTCATTACAGGTAAACCCAACTAATTGAAACCCTTAATTTTTTACATTAATAAATAAATAAAAAATCCCAAGTATCCAAAATGGGATTCATGCCGCAGCTCTTCAGGGAACAACTGATGCACAAAAGATACTGAAGGCGAACTCATGACGTTGAAAGCATCACAGAATACAAAATAACGGGTGAGAAAGATATCAAGGGTGTACAAGATTCGGAAAAAGCAGAATAATAATAAGCTTTAAAAAAACAATCAGCAATAGACGGACGAATGTATGGCGAAAGTGACGAGAAAGTATTGAGACAAACGAAAAAGTATGGGAAGAGTAATAATGAGGCGACGACGGACGAAAGTTAAGGTGGGAATGGACGAGAGTAGTCTGGGTCCCCCGGGCAGGGACGGACGAGAGCAAGGTGAATGGATGAGAGTATGGGGCGAGATGGACGAAAGTTTGAAAGGATGGTGGGGCTGAGTATGGATGAGTGGGCTTGAGTGACGGATGAAATCCGATGGAAAGAAGTTCAGTTGCGCAAATGTCGTGCCGGCCCTCGACGCGCCGTGACGCAACCTACCGCACCGCAGCCTCGCGTCATCCAAAGTGGCCGGTGGGAAAGCGACTGGCAGCGGCGGCGTCTCCCCTTGCGGCTCCTTCTCTGCCTCCCCCTCCCACTCTGCGCTCCCTTCCGTGAGCTCCCTCGCTCCCTCGCTCCCTTGCTGCGTCCCGTCCCTTTGGCATCCCCCTCGAATTGCGGTGATAGTGAAGTTATTGGAGCTCTGCGTTCTTTCTCCACCACCCTTGCGATGCGCCTTGCAATGTGCGACCACTGCCGAAACAGAAGGAGCCGCGAGGAGGACAAGCCTGAAGAAGAGCTTGGAGCTTCAAGTTAGAAGCCTTTTTAACTTCCTTCTCACCGTCGTCGCTGTATTCTTCTTGGTGTTTCTAGATTCATCTTCACGTAAATCCGAACCAACACATGGATGCCGCGACTCGTGGAGCTTCAAATCTGGTATGTGCGTTGGGGTCTTTTTCACTCGCTGGCCATGGCCTAATACCCTAGATGCACAGGGAATGACGCTCGTCGGGCTTCTACGACTTTGGGCGAACCGTAGGTTTCGGGTGATTGAGGCCAGTGTTCTTTTTGTTTGGGGTACGGAGAGATGCGGTCACTTCTTTTTGGTCTAGATTCATGCGCCATTTGGAACCGGTGATGTAGTTCGTTGTTGGCATTGGGTGGTGGTGAGCAGGAGGGCATCCGAGGGTTTGTGCAGTATCCGAGGCTCCGACGAGATTTTGTTTTTCGTATGGTGGCTGGTGCAAAAGTCGTTTCTCTAGGTTTGATATTGATACGGACTGCGGTATGTAAGCTTCGATGTAAGGACTGTGGTAACCCTACTCGGGGTTATGAGCCGTGGACAGTCAGCATTGAGGTTTCACCTCGCAATTTTGAGACACTTTTGCAATCACTACTGTAGGGTTGTTAGTGCTGGAGAAGTGTAGAAAGCAACATTGTTGAGTGGTGCGTTTAGGGTCATCCTTCAGAGTGTGATTTTCGAATGAGCTTTCATCTTTAGGGCACGAAGCGGGGAGATGCTCTATACCGGCTTTGCGATTGCTGTACTACTCCAGTGGCAGGTCTTTAGATTTGGCGACTATTTAATCACTTCTGTAATCACGTGAAGCTTCTTCTTTAGGTACTTAGGGGATGGCTTTCTTTTCACGTAGTTTTGGGCCATTCTACATCAATCTAGGTCTTGCGCGTCTTATGACTTTACTACCCACTGTCTTAGGGTCACAATTTCAGGTGTAGATGTTGTTACTTTTTTCGCTCTCCAGTGTTTTTCTAGATTTCTCAATGCAAGCACTTAAATCTCGAGATTCTGTAAGGTTCTGTACATTTAATTACTTCGGTGTTGAGAGCTTTATGCCTTTCCCTGGTGCGCGCAGTGAGCATTAACAGGCCATAGGGTTAGTCTTGTCTGGAGTTTCACTGGAATGAGTCCAGTCACCATGTTAGCTCTGGACTTTTAGTTTTCAAGTAGTGCGATTAGCTCATTGAAGGTATTAGTACGGCACACAGTAGTGTGCGAGTCTGTAAAGACTCATGGGATTCGAGTGGAGTGCTGCTCAGGAGACATCCGTGTATGTTCTCTGGAGAAAATGTACCTGACGTGTACATTTCAGGGTGTGGTGTCCTTTGAGTAGTACTCATCTCAATGGTAATCCGAGCAAGCGATGCGTAGTGTAGACTAGAGTATATCAAATCGAGAGTATGAGATGGAGTAAGGATTAGAGAGGGTGAGACCCCTGTGGGAATGCTCTTCCCAGTTTCTTGCTGATTTTTTTATTTTGTACTGTTTGTAGATCGATCACCAATGGTGTTTCAACTTCATCCCGGCAGAGCAGAATGAATTGAAGATTAATCGTAGCAGCCAGTTCTTGTGTTTGAAGAGCACTAGATGTAAAACATGCGGATGAAGTTTGAAGAATCAGGAACCTGAAAAGGTGCTGCCGGGGGTTGTGGCTGTAGATTGATTGATATGTCCTGTGCTTCAGTAGCTGGGGATCCAAGCATGGTGTATAAATTTGGGAGTCACTGTCGACAATGGCATGCTTTTATTTGAGGCCATGCACCGACCTACTTGCAGTGGAGGAGTTTTTCTTCTAGGGAAGGTGAATGCTGCAGTATTGAGCTGGTTATTGGTGTATGGCTTCCGCACCTACTGCGTATCTGGCTGGTTTTTGTGGAGCATTACGAGGTCAATTTGCCGAAGAGGATTAGAGCTGAATTTGTGAAACTTTGGGCTATTGAGGTGCCCTGCTATGGAAGCCAATAACCTGGATGCTATGGGTTCCAACTTACCATGACACTTTAGCTACGATGCACCTGTGCTCAAATTCTTATAGAAAGCGATGTGTGATCTCACTGATGACTGTCGCTTAGCCACAGCATGTAGTAGAGGTGAAGATCCTTTCCTTTTGCTCTAGCCGAGCCTTTCTCAATTGCTTTAAAGATGCCCTGGTGGAAGGGGTCAAAGGATAGTAAGAAGGGGCAGAAACCAACAACTGGTTTATTCGATGGAGGTCGACCGCGGGGGCCATGGCCCCGGGCGGAGGATGACGGAAGCAGTAAAAATTCCCGGCACAGTTTAGACTTGGCTTCGGATGCAGGCTCTGGCTCTGGCAAAGGTTCCCGGTCACCGTCTCCTTCCTCGCCCAGCAATAACTGCAGCAGCAAAGGAAGGCATTGCCGTGGACAGCCTCTTCCGTTACCATGTGCGCCTCCCATGAAGCCCATGGAACGGACCTACTCTGCCAGTCAACTGCCGAACTCGCAGACGCAGTCTCCGACTGTGTTGCATCATGCGCCGTCCATGCCTCTGCCTTCCCCAGCGCAGCTCGCCCGGATGGAATCCACCACCGAGGTGGACTATCCATCCGGGTCTGTTTCCAGTGTCAGCTCGCTCGGGAGTGCCGACGTGGATCCTCGCCAGCAAGCGCGCGTTTCCAATCTCCGACCGGCGCAGGAGCCTGAACCTTTTGACCAGCTGCGGTCAGTGTCTCAGTAAGTGCAGCTTCCTTCGGTTTCTTTAAATTCCTCTGCATTTGCGAGATTCTGTGAATTGAATTGCAATTTCTTAAATGCGCGTGAATACCATGTGTTCTTTCTTCGAATCTACTTTCCCTGGGAGGGAACTTTTTGCACTCGTATTGTAGCGCTCACCGCATTTTTTTATGAGAAGTAGGGTAGAGGATACAAGTTGCGTCTTTTTAAGCATTTTAGCAAATATTTAGGAGTGCACTTGCAATGGGAGATCACTCCCAAGAGAGCTGTGAGATATCGCCTTGGGCATGAGAGCTAAATTCTCTTGCGATAAGAGTCTTCTCATTCAATGTGCGAACTTCGTATGCAATCATTCGAAGTGGGAGGTTGTACACCACTATTGAAGGGACAGTAAACAGCCTCATTTTCATTTGAAGATCAGTGGTACAGACATGTGGCAAACTCATAATTTGGTAGTTGAAGTCCAACCAAACGTATGAAAATATGAGTTGCTGTTGGTAGCAGGGGTTAGTCAATACCAGACGGGATCAGGTCCCTGACGGTTTTAGTATCCTCTACGTAGTATCGTTTCTCATGCTGTTTGTTATGTGTATTCTGTTTTTGGTCAGATTGGGTCAAGCGTCATCAACACCGCGGGGAAGAGTTTCGAGGCCACACGAATCAGCACGTCTTGAGTCCTCGCGTTCTACGAGTCCTCTCCCTGGCAGTCACCCACACGCCGCCTCTCCTACGTCACGGGTTTGGGCCCCAATATGGCAGGGAGAAGGAATGTACCCCGCTCCTTTGAAGATTCCACAACCGGACAGCACAATGTCCAGCCCTGCTCCCAGTCCCCGCACCTTTTTGCAAGCGCAACGGAGCAGTATGGAGCCTGTGGTGTCAGGGTCCGCTAGCCCTCATTCAGGCAACACTTCCACGCACAATTCTTGGCAAGGAGATGGAGCACCCCTATGGCCACCGCAGCAATACGATGATAGGTCCCCGAGTCCTAGTCCGAGGTTGAGAAGTCCTGGTCCCAGTCGTACAACCAGTGCTACTGTTTCGCCTCTGCATCCACGAGCAGGAGGTCGGACTGGTGGCGGACCGGACTCTCCCACTGCTTGGAATGATGAGGGTCGGTCTCCATATGCTCCTAAGCCGTTGCCGTTGCCTCCTTTGCCGACGGGTAATAATAGCCCTTACAGTTCACCGCCTGTTACCTCTGGACCGAGCACTCCGACCATGCTCTCTCGTCATTCCTCTAGTAATGCTATGGAACGTTACAGGTCTGTGGAATCGCCTGTGGTATCTGGGACTCCACCTGTCTCTGGGACTCCAACCAAATGGCAGAAGGGGAAGCTTCTAGGGAGTGGGACATTTGGAAACGTGTATGTGGGTTTCAACAAGTAAGTTTTCTTCATCAGTGTCCTGAGACATGGTTTGGGGGGCCTTTTTCGCAGAGAAACTCTATTTGGCGTCATTTGAAGTTATATCTATTGCCAAAAGTTCGAATCTACTTAATAGTTTTGTAATTCTGCACTGTTTGCAGTGATAATGGAGGTTTTTGTGCCATGAAGGAGGTTCTCTTGGTTTCTGATGACCACAAGTCAAAGGAAAGTGTCAAGCAGTTAGGACAGGTATGTTAAAATCATGGCTTGCGTTACTGGTCTTACATGACAGCGAAATTAATTCTGGTGTTGAGCGAATTATAGTCCTCTGCTCTATTGATAGAATCTGTCGTCCTTGTGTGATCACTTTCAACCAGAATTGCGTAATTGGGATTACCAAGAAACAGATAGTTGGAAACTGATATTTACACGTTTATTATACTATCTTATATTTATATACCTCTTGTGATGCTTGCAGTTTGCCTTGGTGATGTTGTAAGGTCTGGTGAACTGATGTTGCTTTTGTGAACCAGGAGATAAGTTTGTTGAGCAAGTTAAGGCACGATAACATTGTACAGTATATTGGCACCGAAACGGTACAGCTCTAATCTTTAATGACTTTTGATTGTCAATATGTCGTATACGGCATCCTGGGGTTTGGGTTTCTTGGTCTGTATCTGACTGTTTGATTGATAAATTTGTGCAGTTGGAAGACAGATTGTATATATATTTAGAGTATGTTTCAGGAGGGTCTATTCACAAGCTTCTCCAAGAGTATGGGGCTTTCAAAGAGCCCGTTGTCAGGAATTATACTCGTCAAATCCTCTCTGGACTCGCCTACCTGCATTATCAGCATACTGTTCATAGGTAATTTTGTTAAACCCCATCTTCTGAAACTTAATTCTTCAGGTGGTTTCTATTGCATATACTCTGGAGTAACAGAGACTTCTTGTGGGTATAATGAACTGTTATAATCGAAGTTAATATTAACGGACGGTTTGTGCTGTTTTTCAGGGATATCAAGGGAGCTAATATTCTTGTGGACACCAATGGAATGGTGAAACTTGCTGACTTCGGCATGGCGAAACATGTAAGTAGAATTCATCGTTTTCAGAATACTTGATTGTCCTTTTACAAACGTGCTTCATTTGCCCCGCGTATCTAAACTCCGCGGGGATTTTTTCGTTCCCGATTAAAGGATAAACATTTCAAGTCATTTTGATACTTTTGAATTTTGCTTTCCGTCTCTTAGTTATCAGCAGTTGGTTTTTATGCGTCTCATGTGACTTGGCATATTGCTTTGCAGATTTCTGCTCAATCTTTTCTCCAGTCTTTCAAGGGAAGCCCCTATTGGATGGCTCCTGAGGTATTATCGCTGTTCTTGAATGTCCACTTAGCACTAATATATCCTTTCAGATTGCTAGTAGTTGGCTTATATTCCATACATGCAGTGTTAGAACTGTAGCGATCTTCCCTCTAACTGTACATGATGATTCTCGACTGGTAGGTGATCAAACACACAGGAGGTTACGATTTAGCTGTGGATATATGGAGTCTTGGTTGCACTGTGCTTGAGATGGTGACTACCAAACCTCCATGGCACCAATATGAAGGGGTGAGTAACACAGATCTCACTTCTGTAATCTTTCATAATCCTGCCACGCGTTATTGTTTGTTTATTACAAATCCTGAGTATTGTAGTACGAACCACTTTACTGTGGCCAGAGAGTGACTGACAGATTAGCAATATCATAACAGAACCGAGTAGTAAGTGTTTAGACTGTCTCGCAGGTTGCAGCGATGTTCAAAATTGGGAACAGCAAGGAATTGCCTGCCATCCCAGATTCTTTGTCTAGAGAGGGAAAGGAGTTTGTACGGTTATGTTTACAACGAGACTCTGCACACCGGCCCACAGCTGCGCAACTGCTAGAGCACCCTTTCGTTCAAGATGCTACACGCATCTGCAGACCAGATGATACCCTTGCTGGAGCAGATTTGCTGCTTATCAGTCCTGCAATCAGACCTGTGGTTAGTAATTTGCTTAACTTTTTATATCTGATTCCTATCTATTATATTAGAATCGTCCTACTGTGAACCCCACATTCTTGTGGGGTTGGTATCTGCTCTTTATGTCTTTTTTCATTTATGTTGATGGTTTATTTCCTCATGAAAAGATTGAAGCAAATTAGTATGGAATATTATTTCTTACATCTCTCTGGGTTGTAAGGGGAATATTGTGAGAGTACACTACGTGAGACCTAGTATTCACCACCACCTGGATCCGATCAATGAGTTTCATTTCGCTTTAGAATCTATTAAGACTCCATCTTATGCCCCTTTTGCTCGGTGATTGTAGAATGTGGGATCGAATATGGGACACAGACCGACCAATTCACATGATAACGACGGAAGTTATTCTACTCAAACCAGAGGAAGGCCATCACATTCTCCAAGGTCCTATTCGCTTCCTACTCACCAACTTATTTCCACAAATCCTAAGATTTCATCAAATTTGCATAATTTTTGTGCAAGTCTTTCCGTATATAGGATGTTTATCGGAGTATTACATCTCAAAAGATCCCCCTATTAAATTCACAAAGTTGTTTATTGTAAGTCAACATTAATCTAATCTAATAGGACATTAGATCAATAGTAAAATCATTTTTAGATAATGTCGAGGTAGTATTGAATTAATTTTTAACTTAGCAGATGCTGATGTAATTTGAAGTTCATGCCAGATCACTGTGTTTTCGTTACACTGAACGTCAATCATGTGAATGTAATGTCTGTTAAGTTCAACATTTAGAAATTCGTCAATCTAATGGGGGTTCTGCTGTGATGTACTTTATTTTGGTTTCTGATAGTGATTTAGCAGCTTCTGAATAAAGTTTTTTCCATTTTGTACAGCGACCTTTCGCCACGGGCCCAGACGCGACCAATCCATCAGTCTCAGCCACGGCCAGTGCATCAGGTCTACAGTGGAATGTCCACGCCTATGATGAGCTCAGGTTCATCCACTCCACAACAAGGTGGAGCCTATGGCAGCTCGCCTTTACTCCCAAACCAGGTCTCTGGTGCGTTTTCAGCCTATCCCAATGAGAGCTATGGAAATAACAACAGCTCCAGAACACAGAGTGGTCGCTACGCCAGCCCCTCCATGATGAATGGAGGTGGTGTCTACCCTGAGCCTCGCAAAGATTTCAACTGGAGCACCACACCTCCCCAACAACGAACGCCGGACGGGAGCCCAAGGAGAAAATCATCCAATGTAGATAACAATATTTTAGACTATGCTCTGGGTAGAATGGAAATTCAGGGCAATGGAAACTTCGGTGAGCATTTGTCTCATCATCTTCACCATAGACCAGGGTCTAATCATCAGAGTCCTTTGCTTAGCCGCACCAATAGTCATGAATATGGTCGCCAATGGTAACCATAAAAGGTACCTTTAAGGTAGAGCTGGCTAGGGGGGTGGAGGCGCAGAGTTTTTATCACCCTGCAGGTGGTGTGATATATTTGCAATAGAAAACCACATTTGTAGAACGCATTTTATATTTGTGGATCGCCAGAGTGGGACTTGATGTACGTTAATTATGGGGGGCTGAAGCAGATCCTCATTTCTCAATGTTATATGTTATGAATTGTCCACTGATTGTTGCTAGGAAACTCATCTAAAATTGATGTGAGTCTTCGTTTCAAATTTGAGGAACTATTGGTTGTAGGAGAGTTACTTACACAAAATAAATCATCTTTGAAAGAACTAGCATCATTTGCTTTGTTTTAGATTGTTTTAGATGTTAACTAATGAAATGGAGCTCAAGAAGTCTAGTTTATTATCCACTTTACAAATTTTACAAATTTAATTTTTTATAGGATCTTGGAGCTGATTGGGTCAAAGACCAAAAGACATTGAACTTCCATTGAATCTATTGAATTCTTGGCAAGGTAGTCGTAGAGGAAGTCTTCCATCTCTAAAAAGCCTATCCTTGTTTATGTGGCATTTGTATCTTTCAATACCTTCTACTTTTTTATCTTACCTTGCTTGCCATTAATAGTTGTGTCTACTTGTTTTGCACTTGAAAAGACACATTGCACATTCACTATAGAATTAGTTGATTGTAAAATGCATTAAAAAATCATTGTCATATCCTTAATTTTTTCATTACAACAACAAAAAGATTAGCATTGTGGAATCTATGGAAGGAGAATCTATATGTCAGGTACTCCATCTCTCCTATTATACTACATTGGTTCATCCTAATAGTATGTGTGACACTCAAATTTAAAAAAGTCACTCTATTTTGAATTAGATCCCACTACTTTAAACTAGTATAGCTTTGCTAAATTAGTGTTACATGCATTAACAAGATATATCAATATAGTATAATAATTTGAGCAAATTTGACTAAAAGACTCAATCTTTATTTGAACAATTTATTGTTACCCTTAAGCGCTTTGCAATCTATATTTTCAATGATGAACAAAGTTCTTAGGAGCCACATCTTTTACCAAAAATTTATCATTCATCCCAGATAATGCATGAATCTTTTAAATATTACCTTTTTCTACAATTAATTAGACAAAATCGTGATAAATAACATAATTGTACCACTGGCATATAACCAAAATGTGCAAAATTTCAAAAACATTGAGTCAAGGTAACACTACACCTAATTTTGACCCCTTTTTAAAACAATTGGGGTGAATTGGCCCCCTTGCAGGACCCCTCCAAGTTAGTCATTCCAAGGGTGTAATTAAAAAAGAATCCCCCTAGATTGTGCTTGATTATTTTACCTTGTACTCCTCACTAGTGTAATGTGGGGCATCTGATTGCAAATATGTATTTTAAAAATTTCAAATTTTATCATGCATGGAAAATTTTAAAAATTCAGCGTTTTCCCAAGGGGCCAAGTGAAGGGGTCTTTTCACCCTAGCCTTTTTATAACCGACCCCTACAAATTCTTGCTTAAAATATACTCCTACTATTCATGAGAGTCAAGGATTGATTTTAGAAATACCTATATTTTCAGCACTTTATAATTTTATAATTTATTCATACAATGTCCAAAAAATACATTCTAAGAGAATTTAGAATTCCCCTTTGACTACCAACAAGACCCACAAAACCTTTTTCAATATAATAGTGGGAACCATGCTTATTCTGACGCATTTGTGTGTAGTTACCTTGAAGAGGCCCTGAAGAGACCCTGTCAAATCGATTAGGGCAAACTGGTATGGCCGGTAATCGATTTGGGATACACAAAACGAATCTGACGGAACCGACCGGTTTGGGCCCATCATGACGAGACGCGTGTTCAGGACACCGTCTACTTCCGGTCATGCTCTTCGAGGCACGCAATACTACACATTTCGACGAGGACGACAACAACAACGCAGTTGCAGACTTGCAGCAGAAGCGCGAGCTTGAAGCTTTTCGTCTCACCGGACCTGGCTGCATCCACCATCGGTTACTGTGAAGTCTCGATTGCCGTGGATTTCCCGAAATTTCGCATGCTACCTCGAATTTTCGGAATGGAATTTGGTGGAGAGTTCTGCTTTTGAGCCGAGGTTTTCGTCGAGGTTTGGAAAGGCTTAGGCATTTCAGGATCGGAAGATCTTGCTCAGTTTTTCTGATAATTCGATTTTTATGCGTGTTTTTATATTTTCTTCTGCCGACGTTTTTAGTGAAGTGCATCAGCGAGGATCTTGATTTCGGGGATTAGGGCAGTTTGCAGGCGAGTTTTTCTTTGGTGTAGGAGGATTGCAAATACCGTACTCTTCTTCCAGGTGTCATGGTGGATGGTGATTTGATTAACAACGGGATTGCGGTTTACGCGGAGAGCTTCGAATGAGAGCATTGATTTGAGGCTCCTTGTTGATATCGCGTGTAAAGCGATCTTCGTTTCTGTCGAAATTGATTCGAGAACTGAGCTGAGGTAGCAGTTGGGCAGAGAATAGTGCTAGATTCGTGGTGCTTATTTGCTTTTGCGTCGATATGCGAAAGTGGACCGTCGTGGTCAATTCTCGGTTTTTTGTTGAATTCGAAGGGCGTTTGTTCCAATTCTGCGGTCTGTTGAGTTGAATGACGGATATTGCGGGGAGCAAGCTGTGACGATAGACCTAATTAATCCACATGCATCCAATTAGTGGAAGCGCAGGAGCTAAGAGAATCTGAGTGCGAGGAGGTGACAGAGAAAGCGTATTAATCTGCCAAGGCTGGGCTGGAGTAGTGAATCGGTTTTTAGGAAGGAATCATTTTCAGGAAGTCCGAAACAGTTGTAGAATTAGAATTAGGGTTGATATCACGCTGTATTGGACTTTATGGTCCGATGTCCACAGAAAATGGCAGAAGCATGAATCCGAAGCCAGTCCCAGCATGGCTCAACAGCGCAGCCTGGGCATCGAAGCCCAGGTCGCCTATGAGAGCTTCATATTCCTTTGGCGAGAGATCAAGTTCTGGTTCTGTTTTAGAGCCAATTGGCAGACCAGCAGGGGATCACGACGATCCTTTAAGCAATATTGCTAAGCCACAGCAGGAGATCGTTACACCTCAAGAAGAGATCGATGCCATTCTTCCAGCTGCAGAGCCCACACAGGTTTGCTCATGCTCTAATTAGAACTATGTTTCTTCTGTTGTTATGGAAAACCACGTTCTATGTTAATCCTCTCTTGTTCATGAGCTCTTGTTGTATTATATTGACTCATTTCAGGAGATTCGGGTTTCCCACTGTATTTCTTAAAGTTTGACCTAAATGCAGGTTTCTGATAACTCGGGACATTCTTCAGACACGGATGAAAACAAGGCTGTCAAAAGCCCTTCGTCCTTCGACTACCGTGTATCTCTTTTTAATACTGAGGTATGTCCTGTTACTAATGCTTTCCTGGCGCATCAATGACTTGCACAAGCTTTCGTGAATCGTCTTTTAAGTATTTCGTATTGTATGTCACTCCCTCTTTGGGTCCTCTAAATAGTAAGTACCATTGGGTTTGTTAATTTTTTACCGTGAACTTATACTTGTTTCGACGCTTCCAGCTGTCAAGAAGAAGAATTCATTTAGCAGAATTGCAACGCTTGTCATCCCAAGGGATACCTGATGCTGGAGGCATTCGAGCGACTACTTGGAAGGTATTGTAGGCACTTAATCGTTGTTTGATTCACTCCGTTTAGCTCCTTAGTTGTCATTTACAAGAAGCCTATTGTCAATACGCACTTGTGACAGCGTGGGTAACGTGTTAGTAGGTCCTACTTGGGTTTCTGCCAAGAAATAGAGACGACTGGGCCACGGAGCTGAAGAAGAAGCGGGCAACATATGCTGTTTTTCGGGAGGAGATGATAATCAATCCTGTAAGTTCCTTCGGTTGCACCGACTTTCTTTGGATTTTCCTGTCAGAAGATGAAGGCCTTGCTGAAGGATGGGGATTTTCCTGTAAATGTACTTGACATCACAAGCAATTGCAAACTCAGAAAAGTATTTCCTAGTTCATTCCAAGACTCGAGTTTGATGGAGACTCGTTTCTTCTCTCTTTGCAGTGCTCTCTGCTGTTTTCATAGTTAATTGTAACACATCTGGATTCTGTGCCAGGACCAGTGCCTACTGGACCATTATGGTGGCTAGAATGTGGGTTTATTGGTTATCGAATTTTTTTTGGTACTCTGTAGTTTACCAGAGTCTGTAGACATTACAGAGAAGCTATGTTTTCAGTTTATACCCTGACAATGTTCTATCAGTTTGGTAAGGAGCCTGCTCATTGTTTGTGGTTGCTCAGTTACATGAAAGACATCTAGAGGTTTAATGCTGCTTTTTTAAGGACTTCTGTGTAACTCTGACTGCAGTGTGGGTAGATGTGGTTCCTTCAGCACTGGTACTGAGTTCATTTTTTCTGGTTGCAGTCAGAGGTCACGAGAAGGAAGGAGGAGATGGAAGCCATGAAGGCAGCAGAGATGGAAGCATTGGAAGGGCCTCTTCAAAGGCATGAGATCTCTCAAGATGATCATCCTTTAAGCCTTGGCAGCAAAAGTGTCTGGCATCAGTTTTTTCAGGTTTTTATCCTAAAGTCTTTCTTTTGGCTCTCTGTATAAAAGTTGGTTCAGACCCTCTTTGCTGTTTCAGTTGGCTGCGCATCAATCACTCTGTTCCGACTGTTGAAGCTTCTTATTGATGATACAGGATACTGAGTTAGCAGAGCAAATCAATCGTGACGTGAAGCGGACGCATCCAGACATGCAGTTCTTTTGTGGAGACAACGACTTCGCACGAGAAAATCAAGTACTTTCATTTTCATGAAGCATTATTGACAATTTTAGTAGAATTTTACTTGGATGGCGTCTCTGTATCGCTTACTCTTGAAGTCTACAGTCAGCCTTGAGTGTACCCTCAGTGAGGTGGTCAGCTCGGGTCTGTGTCGATTATTAATTTTTACTTAGTTTTGGTCTTCGGTGACAGCTGCAAAATTTTCTGTAACCTTGGAAAGCGGGAACTTACTCGTCAATCTGTTGCTTCCTTTTTGCTTACGTCATCTGTTTATGCCGAACAGGAAGCACTCAAGAGAATTTTGTTCATTTTTGCAAAATTGAACCCTGGGATTCGCTATGTGCAAGGCATGAACGAAGTCCTAGCTCCATTGTACTATGTCTTCAAGACCGATATTGACGAGGCTAATGTGGTGAGATCAACCTCTATTTCCGAGAATCTGACTGGAATTTATTGACTGTTCAATGCTTTGCTATTTCCAGGTTACGATAAGACTAGAATTTGTAGTTTGTCTTGTCACCGATTCTAATGACCGAATCCTCGTAGCATGCTATTGATTCGGGAACTCTGATGTGGAGGAACATGAAAGGAACTCAATCATGATACGTTTGTGGTGGTCAGGATCATGCAGAGGAAGATTCGTTTTTCTGCTTCGTGGAGCTGCTGAGCGATTTCAGAGATCACTTCTGTCAACAACTTGACAATAGTGCTGTGGGGATTCGATCCACCATTTCACAAATGACTCAGTTGCTACGGCGCCATGATGAGGAGTTATGGAGGCACTTAGAGATCACGTCCAAGGTACTTTGACACAGTTGCCTGCACCATGTTTTTTTTCATGCGTGCACTCTTTTATGTACAGTAGAGTGAGGCTTTCTAAGTTTTCACTTATCGGGTCAGTATCACTTGTGCTTCTACCTGTTTTTTCCCTAGTAAGCATGTGCGAACTCTTGATGAAAAGGATTGAAAGGAGTTTAGTCTACTTGAAAATGAAGATTAAGAGGACAACGCGATTTCTAATTTTTTAGGTTAGTGTGGGCATGGTAGTATGTAGCAACGTTAGTAAATAATTACGGTGAGCTTGCTTGAATCTCTATCCTCTGCTTTGATGACTGGCAGGAGGGTTTTCATATTTATTAGCACTAGTAATTTGATGAAAGATTATTCGGAGTGTCAGAATCATCCCGACTTGCTTTAACCTTTTTGGCATGAGGGTTGGAAACTCAAGTAATTAATTTCTGCTGTATTTGTCCAGGTTAATCCTCAGTTTTACGCCTTCAGGTGGATAACACTGCTGCTAACTCAAGAGTTCAACTTTGCGGACTCTCTTCGTCTTTGGGATTCTCTCCTCAGCAATCCGGATGGCCCACTGGTATACGTTTAAACAGTGATTGGGCTATCAAGTTAGTGTGCTTATGTTCTTGTCCTGAAGTCGGGGCTAATTTCTTGTCTCCTTGAATTATGTTTCGCCGTTTTAGAAGCTTCCTGTTGAATTTCAGCGATTTTATTAATTAACTCATTTATTTACTGAAGAATTCATTTAATTTTGAGTTGCTGAAGTGATAAATTTCTGCTGTATGTGCACAGTGAATTGCTGAAATTCACTGTAGAAAAATATCTTTTTGTTATGTTTCTAAAGCTTTTGAGTTGTTTCTTGCAGGAAATTTTGTTGCGAGTTTGCTGCTCTATGCTTCTGTGCTTGAGAAGCCGACTCTTAGCTGGGGACTTCACAACAAACCTGAAGCTTCTTCAGCATTATCCAACTGTTGATTTCAATCATCTTCTAAAAGTGTCTGATGACTTGAAGACTTGAACCGTCAAGTCCCTATAGTTTAGATTCACGATTCTGGCATATGCGATTGTGGGTTTGAAATGGTTCCTATGAGGGTGCAGTTGGAGATGGGATTCATGCAAAGCGCAATTTCATCCTTCTTTCTGTTCAGGACTTACAAATGGTTCTGTTTCAGCTCAAGAAAGTCGGATGCAATGATAGGTCTTGCGGAGACGAGTTGGCGCTTTGCTGTTTCATCTGTCAGCGTCGGTTTCCTTTACTTAGAACAGTTTCCTATGTGAACCTTCAAAGTATCGAGATCAAATACGTGAATTTGGACAAGCTCAAGAATTTCTTCCCCTTGTCCACTGTATCCATTGACTGGGGAGTGAATTGCTGCATGCTGAAAGCCATTTTCACAAAGATGGCTCTATAGACTGGCTTGTGATGCCGCTACGCTTGGAGGGAGCTCAAGTTATCGATGTACAGTTTTTGGTTGCTACTTGCAACCATGTTTTTGGCTACTGAGCAGATCTGTTATGCCATAGTAATTTCGTGTTTTCAGTTTTCAGCAGGAAAGAATAGGTTCACGATATAAGTTTTTCCTTGTCTAGATATCTCAATGGAAAACGTGGGCCTCTGCTCGATTTTTGTTATGGTTCACCTCGACAGGTTCATGACATTGGTATCCATTTGATATTGGGCTTTGTGGATATTGCCTTGTTTTCCAACACCTTTCGGATCAAACTATGTATTAACCCTTGGCCCTTACAGGTCTGAGAAGCCCAATTTGGGTTGCAGCATGGTGTTTATTGTGTATTTGACATACAAGTTGTATGAATTGGTGCATAGAACAATTACAAAAGTTTGTATTCATGCAAAGTTGGATCCAATGACATGTGGGACTTCCAATTTAGATCATTATTGCACCTCTTACATGTAAAGCACTTGAAATGTGGGAGGATATTGTAGCAAGGACAATAGATTCTAAGAAGTTGCAAAATGGCCATGTATTGTACATATATTGAACCATATTTGAATATGATAAGGTTTAGATATTAAAATGACCTTCAAATGGAAGGTGCTAGTTGTTTAATTTTCAATCCAATGATGTAAGTCTTGCCATATTTTAGTATGGAGTACATAGTTTTAATTCTAAGAGTAAAGTACAAGATTGTATACATGGTACCCAAAAACCTAATGCCTCAATCTTTTTTCAAATTTTGGGACATTTTTGCTTATATCTTTCTACAGAAATATCATTTACCACAATTTCATGAAATTAGTCATTAACCCCTAAGCGTCCAGACTCATCTTCGAAATTGACAATTTCAGAAAAATCATCATAAAGTACTATTTGGAAGAATATTTTGGAATTAAGATGCAAATAGAAGTTGTAGAGTTTTAGTTTTAGACTCTATCCATACAATTAGATTTACCAATGCTATCACCAATATTTTTCTATAAATTTTGAAAGGGAAGATTCTAAATTCCTTCTAAATTCAATTACAAGCAAAATATTACCATTTTTGAGGTAAATTTTGTTGGAAAGGATTTGAAATGAGGTTATCTTGACATGGGAATTTTTGTGATCTTTGGATGTATGACCTTATTTTTGCAATTCCAAGTTTGAACTAGAGTCAACGCAAGTCAACCACTTCACATACTTCTACTTTTGTAATTTTAGAAAAATATATGTGCTCTAGTAAGACCAAATCCAACCCTTGGATAGGACCACAACTTCATAAAGTATCTCTAAAAATTAGGATGACTTTCATCCAAGCTATAATGAGAAAAAAGTCTAATTTTGAATCTATATATCATCCAGAAATTGGACGTCGGAGCACTCCAAGGTTAAAGAAGGTTGTCTTTTCAAGATTCAATTATTACATTGGATGAATGAAAAGTTAGTTGGACGGAACAGCGCCTCAAAGTCCTTTGTTCATTGTCCAAAATATGGATGTCTAAGCACTTAAGGATTAAGGGCTTAACCCTTAAACGTCAAGGAGGACGTTTGGATTTTATTTGTAAAAAGGGAAGGTCATCTACAATAGTTTGACTTCCAATGAGTGCTTTTGCTATTTCAAAAGCCCATGATTCACATGGTAATGAAAAGGGATGATTTCCAAGGTCATCCCTTCGTCCTTTAAGGGTTAAAGGTCTAGGACCATGTTTTACCAAAAGTAGTCCAAAACTACCATTTCTATTGCTAAGAGCTACAATAAAAAACAAAATCTACTTTTTTGCATATCCAATCATAGTATCTTGGATTAAACTTATACAAAAATGTATGGAAAAAATATTCAAAAACTTTAACCTTGTAGATTGCAATGAAAGAAATTAGTGTTAAAAATAAATGAAAATATTTTTTCCACCTTACCATACTAGTTTTTCCAACTTTGAATCTTCTTTTAACTTAAAATCTTTACACTATAGAGGGGTGAATTTCGAGGTGAATTTTAAATCTCAATGGTAGGCAATTAAGTTGAAAATATAAGGAAAAAATATTAAAAATAAAGAATTGAGTTTCATTTATAAGAATTGTTCACCTTTTGCATGTATTGTGCACTCCAAGAATGTTTTGCTTTGAAATGAAGAGGAAGAAGCTTCAAATTTCTGCAAGTAATTTTATATGTTTTGAACCTATAAAATAGTTATGAAATTATAAAGTCAACAACATGCACTTGGAAAATTCACGAATAATATAAAGGCAATAAACCTTATCATGAACCTACTCTTAATTAGTTCAAAATAGATATTTCTAGTAAGTATTGCAAATACAACATGAGAATGGTATGAGATTTTGCACCTAACTCTATATGAAGCATGTAATTGGTGGGAAATTGTATTTGTAGAGTTTCATGCAAAGTTTTCTACCAATCAATGAAAGATTTGAAGCACAATTCTTAGAATGTTTAGAATGTCTAATTTCATATGATCTACATTTGCTTCAATGAATTATTTTTCTTTGATTGTCATTTCTCTATGGCTATGAATATGATGAGGTGAGTGAGTACTAATGTATAAAAAAAACAATCATATGCCTTCCAATACACTAAATCTCATGCAAAGCGCACCATTGGATGCACACCAAATTTGACACACTACAACAATTTCAAGTACACTTCTACTTCCTATAGTTGGAATTCATGTATAGCATTAGATTTTGGGGGGCATCGGAAGGCTATCTCAAGCCTGTTCCCCATTCTTTGAACCAGACACTACCAACCAGAATAAAATTAAAAATATATATTTTAAAAATTCAAGATTTAATTCAAATTTTATTTATTTATTATTCCTAATGTGGCAGCTACCCGGCCGCGTCATACTGTTGTTGTGGTCGAGTTCCCATAGTCCAAAAACTCCAAGAAACTCCAAGGATCTCATGGATTTGTTGAGCAGGTGAATCTCATCTAATGTCCTTCTATGTAGGACATAAGTGCAAATGTCTACATGTGTCCTTCTAGGGTTAAGGATGTTATGATGAACACTACAAAAAGCCAAGAATGATTTAGGCCTGCTTTACACTATGGTAGAGAAGTGCACCGGTCAGTCAAAGAAGTTTTGGCCAAGACATGGTTATTTGACACAACCAGTGGCGGATGTTGGAGAAGTTGAAAAGACAAGAAAATAATGCCAAAAGAAATCTTGACCGATTGTAGTATAAACACCAAGCAAAGAAGTCTTCCACAAATTGATCAAGGTCTATCAAACAACTTCACCAAGAAGAGAGTTTTGCAATGTTAAAAAAAAAAGTGAAGACTGAACCACCTACCACTATTTGAAATAAAGGAAGTCCTCAATTGCACGGATGAGATATGCCACAATGAAAAGACAAGACAATAAATGATTCTTGAGGCCAAGATTCTTATCCGGCTAGGGGTTGAGCCCGCCCAACGGAAATTAACTTAATTTCCACATAACTCCCCTTCGCTTACAAAAAAGTGTTGCCACATAGGCAACCATGTCATTTTTTTCATCCATGCTTGAAATTCACCACCCGACAAGTCTTGGCTGCAACGTTTGAAACCCAATATAGTGAAGAACGAAATTTCCTTCAATCAGTGATTTGTTCTTGATTTCCCTACAAGTCTTGGCTGCAGTATTTGAAACCCAATCTAGTGAAGAACAAAATTTCCTCCAATCCTTGATTTGCTCCTGATTTCCCTACAATTCTTGGCTGTAATGTTTGAACCCCAATCTGGTGAAGAACGAAATTTCCTTCAATCATTGATTTGCTCTAGATTTCCCTACAAGTCTTGGCGACAATGTTTGAAACCCCATCTGGTGAAGAACAAAATTTTCCTCCAATCATTGATTGCTCCAGATTTCCCTACAAGTCTTGGCCGCAGTGTTTGAACCCCAATCTGGTGAAGAATGAAATTTCCTTCCAATCATTGACTTGCTCCAGATTTCCCTACAATTCTTGGCCGGTGCACTTCTCCACCATAGTGTAAAGCTTGGCCTTTAGAGTTGTCCCAGCCCAGGCAGGCCCTTTGCGTACCCAAAATCATGATTCTTGCAGGACAAGCACAAGTCTCTCAACCCCAAATAACTTCGCTCAGGATTGACGGTGCCTGGGCTTAGTTGGCAGACCAGCAATTCTGAGGACAAGCGGACAAACACTTTTGGCCCAAAGCTCTTGTCACTCGCCTCACGGCATCAGAGGCTTCCAAACTTCCAACTTTGGAACAAACACTTTCATTGGCATTTTTTGCCAGAATCTTACTTCATTTGGGCACTAATAATGGTGGGCAAAAAGATGGGATGAAAATCATTGCAAAAACTCCGGCAAAAAAATTCTGAAATAGATTCGTCAATAAGGTAGGAAAGCCTATTACCACCCTGATTCACAATCTGAATATCTTGGGGTCAACTCATTCCAAGAGGGGCACATATTTATCAGAGGTGTGCCTTAGGTTCATGACCCAAACCTAAGTGGAATTATAATTTTCTGACTGAAATTGTAATTTCTGTGAATTTCTGAAGTGGGCTGTCTTGAAATTACAAAATGTCCATAGAGTGGAGTCATTTGGGCACTAATGGTAGGCAAAAAGATGGATGAAAATCAATGCAAAAATTTGGTCAAAAAAATTCTGAAATAGATTCGTCAATAAGGTAGACAAGTCTATTACCACCCTGATTTGCAATTTGAATATCTTGGGGCCAACTCCAAGAGTGGCACATATTTTTCATAGGTGTGTGTTGGTTTTACAAATCAAACCCAAGTGGAATTATAATTTTCTAATTAAAATTGTAATTTTTGTAAATTTTTGAAGTGGTCTATCTTGAAATTACAAAACCACCCATAGAGTGGAGTCATTAATGTCCCATAAACTACCCAAAATCGCCTTCCCATGTATCTAATGGCACTTACTAATAAAGGACTGACACATTGCCCCTTGTAGGCATTAACACATTGATTCTGTTTTTAAAATGAATGTTTAAGAATGTTTTTTTGGACAGAATTGGGGCCAAAAGCAAGGGACATAATTGGGTAGTGAACAAAATTGGGTTGGTCTACCTTAGAGTTAATCATAAAGATCATCCCCAGTTGTAACAATGGTATTAGAGGAAGATTTAACTAAGAATAGTACAAAAGAAACACAACACCAAACTCCATTTGACCCTAGTCTCGGAGACCTAAAGGTGGTCTTAAGATCTTGGTCATGATCCTAGTCAAGTTCTTCACATCCTGAACTATTTGTAATGTATAAATTAAAGAGTTTTTACGTCACCAAATTTCACTTCATATAAATTGAAATGGGGTTAAAATTTAAACTTATAATGTATTTCCACCACAAGGGTAACAAATTCATAACCTCACACAAGGCAACCAAAAATTTACAACCATAGGTGATGACATTGGTGGTTTTCAAACTAACATCTCTCATGAGCTATGAGGTGGTCATTCTTGGCTAAGAAGCAACTAGCTATGTCTTCGCACCTTGTGCCAAAATACAACTTACTACTACAAGTATCTATTTGTATCTTTAGTTAATTGCCTTCCTTCTACCCATCCCTCCATCATACAACTTGTAATCCAAGTTTACTATGTGCCAAATAAAGTTTCGATTGAGAATTCACTTACTAACAATGCATAACATTGATTACCTTGGCCTTCTCTATTGACCATGGATCTCAAGATGAATTTCCTATGAGATGTATTGAAAACATCTTTGAATAGTTGACATCAATAGCGACAATAACATTCTTAACTACAATAGTTGACATGGATAGCTTTGAATAGATGACATACAATGTGTAATTGGACAAAAAACAATACCTGGTATGGAACACCACATATTGTAGGTCTAGTCACACTTATTGTGGAGACAAAGTCTAAGGGTGACACAATCAAAATGGTAGCATGCTTAAATTAGATTCTTTAATTTGTGAGTTAATTGTTACAAAACCTATTCCTAAGTGTTTCAATTCCTATTCTTGATTGCATGTTAATTCTTGTTCATATTTTTCTTTTTTTTACAACTACTCAATTATTCATGATACCATACAATTGACTTAACTCCTTCTCCAAATTGGAATATTGGACCTACAGTTAATATGAACATAGAACTAATAACAACTTTTTGCAACTTAATGATTGCTAAAATGATTTCGGTCCTAATTTTTTTGCAATCAATTGATTTTTGACCAAAGTCAAATGATGGGTCAATGACTTCAATGGATTACATGTGTCCAACGTCAGGTTAGAAAATAAAAACACAACATCAAATGCACCATTGAGAGTGGACTTCCATGTACAAAAGTCAATCAAACTTCATTGAAAAGATATGAGAAATTCTAGAATTCTATATGGAAGTGTGTAAGAAAAGAACTGTAATTGTTGGTTGCCAAAATTTAGAGAGAACTTTATAAGAAGTGGAGGAAATAACTTCTTGACTTTGAAAAACTATTTTCTTAACGTTGGACTGGAACTTTTTGGTTGCTTTTGTTTGACAACAAGGCAAAGCTACTCCTAAAATGTAGTTTCTCTTTACTTATATAGACATGAAAGTATCATGAAAGTCAACAAAGGCAATCCTAATTAAAAGAAATCCAAAATTCTTTTTCTAATTCTAACATATTATAGAAGTTTGCTCTAAGATCATATGAGTTTCTAAGACCTTCTCCTCCCTCCCCCCCCTCCCCTCTAATTTTATTATGACCTTAATACCCATTAGATGGGTTTCCAGCATTGTGGAGGGCCGCGAGTTATCAGGCCTTGGGAACTGCTGCGAACTCCCTGCAAATTGCTGCGAACTCCCTGCGAATTGCTTGCTAATGTGGTTGAGCGACTGCCACATCGGCAAAAAAAATTCTGTTTTTTTTCTCATTTCAAGAATGTAAATTTTTTTTTTTTTTTTCAAAAATTTTCTATCAGGAACGGCTCAGGAACGGCTGTTCCCCAAAACTGCTGGGGGATCAGGGTCGGGAACAGGCCTAAAACGGCCCTCCCCACCCCCCAGAAAACATCTAATGTAAAGGACCAAACTGCATTTTTGGCAACATAGCAATTTTGTACAACTCATTATGAATGGAATTTTTATTTTTTTGCTTTGAAATTTTCACACAACATGAGCCCAAAGAGTAGCTTCAAGGCTCAACAATCTTCATAACTTTTGACTTCATGGTCAAAAAGTTATTGTATAATTTGTAATTTTCTTCAAACTATGGGCAACTTGGGCAGCTCAAAAAAATTCTGAAAAAATCGCTTTTGTAAGAAATAAAATTTGTAAATTGATTCTTTAGATTTATATATACATGGAAGGCTTTAAAACATTTCATTTTGATTAATGAGATGAAAGTTGTGAGGAATTTTAGTTTGTAGGTAGTTATAGAATCTCTACTCTAAAATAAACTTTGAAGTCCTATATTTTACTCAATTTTCAATATTTTTTTAAAGCAATAAAATCATAGGATGTAGATTATTAATTACAAAATTACAACCATTGGGGGTGGAATTTTTCAATTTTATAACTAAATTCTCAACAATTTCATATTTTGAATCATTCTCTATTTCTTTCTACTTACTATTTTTTCCCTATGTGTTGTACAATTCTAAGTTCCAAATGATCTAAAAAATTTCAAGCATGTAGCCAACTTGCCTTGGAGAATGAATCCAAAGAAGCACTAATAAGATTGACATTTTTTCATACAAATGTGACCTTGTAAAGTACAACTACCTTGTTTTTCGCATGGCCCTCCAAAGGATTTTTGTCAATTCAAATGCTAATATCTTGCAATCCACAAGATGAAAATTTCTGAAATTATTTTCACATTTTTTCAAACCAGTGTACTACAAGATCCTATAGTTACATGTGTCCAAAAATGTTTTTTTCCTAAAATTTAGTAATTGTACTAGAAATGGCAATTTTGGAATAGGTTTGGTGAAAACATAGTCAAAAACCTTTAGGGGTTAAACTATCATTGTGGAATGTCTTCAACTTTACACATGGCCTCCTGTATGGATGAAAAGTAATAGTGCCTTTAGTAAATGATTCTAAGTCATTTGAAGAAAATTTAAATAATTATACATCTTTATGGCATTTTAAAACTTCTTCAAATCTTTGCTTAAAATAGTCACAAGAAATTTCAAAAAATTCCAAACAATGTTAATTTTTCTTTTGAAATTTTATTATTCTCATTCTCCTACATTTTTGAAAGTCCTATGATTGTAAGTTTGACTCTACTAGTTTACTTTGGAAGGACGTTGAAGCCCAAAAGTGGACAATAGATGACTTTCAAGATTCATGTATGTAATCAAGAATACACCTACACCTATTGGTCCAAAAGTTGGATCATTTCTAACAAAGTACCTTGAACCTCTGACGCTAAGTCTCGTCCTTTTAGAATTACATGAATAGTTTTAATAAATAAAAATTCCATATTGTTGTATGACCCTTTTCTGACACAATGTTTGAAGTGGTCATTCGAAGTTTGCATCTTGCATCTATCTTCCCCCAACCAAAGTGTAAATTGTAAAAAACTACCTTTGTTTTGTAGTTGCATAACATTGCTAAACTAGTTGACGGACCTCCCCCAAGGTGGAGGTATAATTCCTCCTAAGATACCTTGGGGAAGAATTCAATTATAATACTAAGAATTTCATTGGCTAGACTCTGTTGGAGCTTCCTGCGTTGTCAGACTTCAGAATTTCAATGTTATGTGCTCAATGTTCTACATTCTTCACCTCTCCTATTGATTGATTTCTTCATCCGTCTATTATTTAATTGAAGGTCTCTAAACCCAAATTTGAATTCAAAAATTTCCAAATTTTATCATGAGTGGCAAATAAAAAATTCCAATGTTTTTTTCCCCTAGGAATAAAAAAATGCAGAATTTGAATGACCACTTTAACGCCTTGCCTTCTGTGTTGGAACGGGATGTAAATTCCCCTTCCGTTGCAGATGCCATTTCGAGATAAGAGCATCTCCAATGGAGGCTCGGTACAGTAAAGCGGCCCTGTAACGGCAAATCAGTGGCAAATTAAATTAGTAAACAGTGGCTGACATTTGGCCTTGGGATTGTCGCTCATGCAAAGTGCGCAGTTAAGGAAGAAGCCTTTTCAAAATTCAAATTGCGCTTTGCCATTGGAACGGGCAGGTGCGTTAATAATAAGCTTAATTTAAGAAAGAATTGATTACTATTTTTACAGATCTTACGCTGAAATTAAGCTTATTAGTAACACGCTGACTCTGTGATATTGCTATTCACAGACTCCATCAGGGGCATCCAAAACAATGTTTGGGGAGAACCCCAAGTTAGTTCATTGTTAGTTGGTGGAATTGGCAGAAAAAAAACGGTTGCAATTTGGAAAAATTGGAAAAAAAATCCAGAAAAAAAATCAGTGGGAAAAAATCAGTGGAATTTTTTTCTATTTAGAGTAAAAAATAGTGAAAACAACAATGAGACTTGGTATATGAATAATGGTTTGATATGGGAATTAAAGGAAAATAGCTACTGTAGTAAAACTCAACAAAATATCCCAAACATTGATCCCCAATCCGTGAGTAGAAACATGGATAGTATTGGAATTTTCAAGTGGAGGGAGGTGGACTTCAATTCGTTCCAGGGACTTTTAAAAGAAAAAAAATTGCCCCCCATGTAAAGCCAAAAATCTAAACCTCAAATGAACTTTTTTGCATTATAAAAAGAAGGTGATGGAAAAAAAAGACTTTTCATGCGAAAAGGGAAGGTCCAATTTTTTCAAACATAGTAATGCTTGAAAAGGTATCAAACAACTATGACTTTTCCTATTGTGAATTAAGTTGTAGGCTCTTTATATTTGATCAATTTGTTGGATTTGGAAAGGAGAGCAGTGAGACTAGGAATAAAGAGAGACCAGTACCAGTTGCATTGAAGAGTGTTTTTGGGAGTTGCCTTGTCATTATGGCGGTTGTGTTGTGGTTCCTTGTTGAATTGGGGTTGCTCTCACTCATTCATTAGTATACAATTATTATTTTTATCCCCTAGTATCTCCTCCATAATACCACCCATCAATTACTCAAAAGTTGGAGTTTGGGTGGAAGAAAATAAAAATGAAGAGTTGTTTTAGGCAAGTTTATTGTACATGGGATACAAATATATTTACAAATATAAATGCAAGTACAATTGTTGATACATATAATTATGTAAATTATCCCATATCATTTGATAACAATAAGGTAAATTGATACCAATATTTCAATTTTTGGGACTAAAAAAAAATCAATGGAAAAAGATACTTGTCAAGGATACATGGCTTCAATCTAATTGAGACTTTGTCACATTTGATGAGATTTGACCCTTGTTAACCCCTAAAGGACCAAGTGTCCCTTTGGGGGACAAATGGATTTCGGGCAGGTACCTACGGGCTGAGTTTTTTTCCTGATTTTTTAAAACTTTTTTGGAAGATAGAAAAAGTGATTACCTTTGTGGGAATATAATTTTTTTCCAATCAGTGCCCGGGAACAAAAGTTATGCCCATGTACCTCAAAACAGGGGAGACCGGGCAACAAAAAAAATTTGCAAAAATTTGAATTTTTTTTCCTAAATTTTTTTACCTCATAGATTATATTTTTTTCTATTTGGAAAGCATTGATTCATTTCATTTGGATTTTTTATGAAAAAGTTATAGACAATCTTGTTTTTCGAGCAATTATAACATCTTCTTGAAAAAATAACTTATAGGATTCATTTCTGAATGCAATTTTGACAATTTTTCAAAAAAAATTCCACATGGTTTAGTTGCTTGCTAGAACAATCTCACCGTGGGAATTAGTGCATTTTAATTCTATCTTTGATATATTAATAAAATAGATTTTCATTCAATCTTGTATCTATTTCTATTCTACAAGTTTTTTTAAGAATGAAAATTAAGTTTTTTTGAAAACCTTTTTTTTCTTAGACTCTCGACTCAATTCTCCACTATAATGATTTAAAGCTCAAAACTTTGTAGTGCAAAAAATTTAAGTTAAAAATGTTCAAAGTCAAATAATCTAGTCCCGCAATGTGCTGAAAAATTTGTTTTTTTCACTTTAAACGCAAATATCTTGCAATCTGTATGGTGAAAAATTCTGAAATATTTTATGCACATTCTCATACTAGTAAGGTGTAAGATCCTACGGTTAGATGTGGGGAAAAAACAATTTTCAATTTTGTTTACTCTTTGCTATAGATATGGCAGTTTTGAGTGTTTTTTGGCAGAAAAAAGGCCTTGGTCCTTTAGGGCTTAAGGGCTTCAAGTTCTCCTTGCGTTCCCTTATGTTCTAATCTCTACCATGCAGCCTGTTGATGGCCAGAGAGAACTGACCCCCTCGCTTGACCCTGCGGGCAAACCCTGGAATTATTTTTTTCCGCACATGAATTTTTTGCAAAATTTTAATTCATTTTTGCGATCAGAGAGTCCAAATTAGTTTAGGGAGGTCGAGAGTATACCCTAGAACAACCCAAAATAGGGGGCTTATTTTTTACATGCACCCCTGGTAAGGACGAGCGAGGGGATCAATCCACCTTGATCCTGTTGACGTGGTCGAGAGACTGCCACGTTAGTATGCATTAAAAAAATTATTGTTTCAATATTTTAAATTTTGATATTGAAAAACATATATTTTTTTTTTAAATTAATTATTTTTTGAATATTTAAAGTATTTAAAAAAAAATTAAAATTAAAATTTTAAGTTTTTTTGGTAATTTTTAATTTTTTAAATAATTTTTTAATAATTTTTTTCCAAATAGCTTAGGTTGGTTTCCAATAGTGGAAACTAGCCTTAAATGGCCCTTCTGGTAGGTCAAAAAACATGTAATGAATTGAGTGACTATCCTTTCAAAAACACCAACTACTATTAGGTGTTTCTCGTATGAGGAGGTGGAGGTGGAATGAAGCCAAAATAAAAAATAAAAATCCATTCTCAAATTTTTTTAAATGGATGTTGGCTAGGATTTAAAGACAATCCTTTGGAATAGGTAATGTTCCAAACTTCCAAGGATTTAAGTCTAAGACCATGCAATCAAATTGCCAACCATGCATCCTATGTCTTATCATGTGTCTAGTATCGATACTTATATGGATAAATGCTACATTTTGAGAATGAAACTAAATAATTGTCTTTGAATGGTGCAAATTGGCTCCATGGTTCTAGAAACAAACGAATAGGATTGAATTCAAGAAATTATTTATTTGACTTTTGTCAATAACAATATTTCTAGCTATATTCCCAATTCCTTGCTATTAGAGGTTTATAACATTGTATAACCAAGCAATGATCTTCCCATGCTATGAAGGTATTATGCTTTGCTATATACCTAGGAGGGACTTATTAGTTAATTTAACCTCTAAATACCCAAACTGCGTTTTTTGGCAACATAGCAATTTTTGGCAACTCTGTCATTGTTGATGCAATTTTTATTTTTTTCTTAGAAATTTTTACACAACATGTACCCAAGAAGTAGCTTTAAGGCCCAACAATTTTCATAACTTCTAACTACAAGGTTAAGAAGTAATTGTATGATATATTATTTTCATTGCTCGATGAGTAACCCGAACAACAAAAAGAACTTCTTTAAAAATCACTTTAAAAAAAATTTGAAATTGGTTCTCTAGATTTACCTATGCATGGAAAGCTTTGAATCATTCCATTTTGATTAACCCTTCATCGCCCAAGGGGCCCAAAAGTGTCCTCATACAGTTTGAAGTCCAATTCAAAATATTTTAACTTTTGCATCCGATATCCAAATTAAATAGAACTTGTTGGGAAATTTGCGCCTTCTCTTCTAGTTTGTGTGGTAAAATTTTCAGATCAATCCAAGAGGTGATGGTTTTTTGGAAGCCAATCGAAGTTGACAGGTTCAATTTGACTCACCAAAGTGCAATTCATGGTTGCAACTTCAGGGGCTTGTATCTCCTTCATCCAATGTTATATTTCAATCAAATTTGTTGGATTATATTCCCCTTGAAGTCTAGTTATTGTAGTAAATTTTTCATGTCAATCCAAGTTGTTTTGAATGTTTGGGAGCAATTTGAAATTCAAAATCCCGTCACTCTTGGACTACAGTGAACTTCGGCGGCTTGTATCTTCCTCATGTAGTGTCCGTTTCCAACAAAAGTTTTTGGAAAAGTTGTGCATATTAGTCTAGTTTGTGTGGCTAAAATTTCATATCAATCCAAGAAGTTATGAAGCATTTCAGTAGAAGGAGGTTCAACCTTGTCTATGCTTCCTACAACTTTTCTTGCCTATTTTTTGACATTTGCAAGCTATTTTGCAAACACATTGAGTCAATTGAATGATATTTTTTTTTCACCAATGTGTTTCTATGTTGGTTTTGAATCACTTTATATTTTAAAGGAGTTTTTTCATTTGATTAGGTTTAGAAACCAAATTTTGCGTCTAAATGTGTTTTCAGGAAAATTTCAGCATTATTTTTCAACACTAAAACATGATAATCTCACAATCTATGTGGTCAAATGACTTCAAATTCAATAGACATCATTTACAACATGTACACTACAAGATTGTGCGGTTAAGATCTCTATAGCTTAGTGACTTTTAGATCTATATCACTTCAAAAGCAGTGATGTTTTTGAACCCAAACAGCCTTGGACAGTGAGGGGTTAATGAGATGAAAGTTATAAAGCGTTTTAGTTTGTGTAGTTTGTGGGTAGTTATGAAATCTCTACTCTAAAACAAACTTTGAAGTCCTTTATTTAACTTTATTTTCAATATTTTTGGAAAAAAATAAAATCATTACATATATACTATTTATTAAAACATTACAACGATTGGGATTGGCATTTTTCAATTCCATAAATAAATTGTTAACAATTTAGTATTTTGAATCATTCTCTACTTCTTTCTACTTATTATTTTTTTCCTATATGTTGTACAATTTCAAATGATTTGAAAATTTTCAAGCATGTAATCGACTTGCCTTGAAGAAAGAATCCAAAGAGTAACCACCATTTTGGTCATTTTTTCATACAAATGCGACCTTGTGAAGTGTAACTACTTGGTTTTTTGCAAGGCTAGAAAAAGAACTTTTGTCACTTCAAATGCTAATATTTTGCAATCTACATGGTGGAAATTTTTGAATTTTTTTCTACATGTTCTCAAACCAGCACTCTACAAGATCCTACTGTTACATGTATCTAAAAATGATTTTTTTTTTCTTCTAAAATTTGGTACTTATCTAAGAATAGACAGTTTTGGAGTGATTTTTGTAAAAACATAATCCAAATCATTTAGGGGTTAAGGATTCATTTGGGTTTGGGTGAGGAGTCTTCAATAAGACAAAATTTTTCACTATAGGGGGCTTCTTTCCAAGGATTGCAAAAGGGCCCCTTGCCTCATTGGTAAACAATGTTAGGGTAAATCATTAATTTTCTTTTCTTTTCTTTTCTATGAGGCAATTAAAATTATGATGGGAAGGTATTATGCTTTTCTAGATACTTGGGGGAAGGACTTAATAACAAATTCCAAGATTGAGGGTGGCCAAGGAGTCCTACAAGACAATTTTGTTCAATGTAAGGGGGCCCTTTTCAAGAATGCAAAAGGTAGGGGTAAACAATATTAGGGTTAATTGTTAAATAAATTTGATTTCCTTTTTTTCTTTCCTACGAGGCAATTCATTAAAATAATGGTAGGAAAGGCAAAGCCCACAACGTAACAAAACCGGGCTGCTCCAGTCCCTGGTGTGACCAGTCTCAAGACTTTGGGGGCTTCTTAAAAAACAAAAAACAAAAAACAAAAAGACTTTTCTGACTTCATTCATGAGGGTCCTTAAGTTAATAAATTCCAGACCAGTGGAAGGAAACTGAAGAGCCACATGAAGGCTCCGTAGGGGAATCCATTCATGAGGGATAGCAAGCCGTGGTGGGCGGCGGGTGTTTAGGGCCGGCTTCTGTGCGGAATCGGGGCCGGTGAAGCCCACCGATCAACGGCAAGGTAGAATTGCCTATTACCACATAGATTTGCTATCTGGGTACTTTGGTAAAGCTACTTTTCAGCTTAGTTCCACATATTATTCAGAGATTGAAAAGTTCGAGAGAAGTCAATTGCAAAAAGAATGAAGGCATTTTGACAAAAAGTGGATTTTCTGTGATTTTTCAAAGCTGAAATGTTAAAGTGTGAATAGACCCTTGTTAAAGCGTGGGCAGATGTGTCTGCTCTCCAAGTGCATTGTCATCATGATAAAGGGTTGTAAAGGTTGTGGTAATAAGGTAAAACAACATATTGTGGTTAGAATAAGGAGCTTGCCCCCATGTTGTTTCTATAATTTTTTTAATTTTTTTTCCTACATTAATATAGGTGTGAGAAACAGTGAGAGCAATTGAAATTAAGGTTTTTTTTTTGTCAAAGTATAAATTTGCCATGAATTTTTAAAGAGTTCAGTGCATCATGGCCTAAAAGAGTCTATAGAACCAACAAAACCAAATCCCCTTGAACCAACAGGATTTGAATCCATGATGTTCATTTTGTTTGCCTAAAGCAGTCATAATATTTTCTAACATGGAAGGTCTAAAAAGTCAATTCTTACAATGAATTCACATTGAAAACTCGGAATGTTCCTAATGAAGTCACTAATCATTCTATTACTATTATGTAAGACATGCATTATGGTCAAAATCTCACATGATGAACCCCCCTATAATAGAGTCATTTCCTAGGTGTCTATTATCGGTCATTTGACCACAATGGATGTTCTACCTTAGATGGATCACTAATGCAATTGGAAGGGTAATGTAGGTGGATGGTGGTATTAGGCAGTTCTATATTAGAATAGGGACTCTAGAAAAAACAAAATCTCATTCCACTTGTTGATTGGTGGGCTTCACCAACTTTGAATATGCATGGAAGTTGGCCTTTAATTTTGAAAGTAAGAGACATTGATTTCAAGCCTCCTTGTTCATCACTTTATTTGTTGCCATTTTGCAATTAGCAAGATATGATTGAAAAATATATATTTTTATTTTTATAAAGACAAAATTATAGGTCTACTGCAAGTCATCAAGTTTTCAAATGTTTTGGGGAAAATTTGAAATTATTGTGAACTTCTTTAACCTCTAAAAGACCAAGCTGCATTTTTCTTGGCAACATAGCAATTTGGGATAGCTCACCATGAATGGAATTTTTGTTTATTTTCTTTGAAATTTTCACATAACATGGGGACCAAGTTTAAGGTCCAACAATTTTCATAACTTTTGACTACACGGTTAAAATGTTATTGTAAGATATGCAATCTTTTCCTTGGCTAGGCAATCCAAGTAGATTAGAAAAAATCATTTTTTTCAAAAACAAAAATTTGAAATTGGTTTTCTAGATTTATATATATATGGAAGGCTTTGAATCATTCCATTTTGATCAATGAGATGAAAGTTGTGAGGAGTTTTAGTTTGCAAGCAAGTTATGGATTCCTTATTCTAAAATAAATTTTGAAGTCCTTTACTTAACTTAGTTTTCAATATTTTTTGGAAAAAAAAATCATAGGACGTAGATTATTTATTACAATATTACAAACATTGGGATTAGCATTTTCAATTTCATAACTAAATTCTTAACATTTTAGTATTTTGAATCATTTTCTATTTTTTTCCTATATGTTATACAATTCCAAATGATCTGAATTTTTTTGAAAATGTAGCCAACTTGCCTTGAAGAATGAATCCAAAGAAGTGGCCACCAATAGGGACATTTTTCATGCGAATGTGACCTTGTGATGTGTAGCTACCCTATTTTTTACAAGGCCCCCCAAAGGATTTTTGTCATTTCAAATGCTAATATCTTGCAATCTACACGGTGGAAATTCTGAATTTTTTTCCACATCTTCTCCAACCACCCTACTACAAGATTCGTTGGTTACTTCTATCCAAATTTTTTTTTGTCTAAAATTTGGTACTTGTACTAGAAATGGTTGTTTTGAAGCATTTTTGCTAAAAACATAGTCAAGGAAGTTTAGGGCTTAAGAAAAAAATGAAGAAACTTCATATCAAATAGAAAATATACTCAAAAAATTTGAAATTTTCACCATAGATGTAGATTATAGTGTATAACATCATGGTATATAAACTAAAATCATTGTGTCACTTTAAGATTAGAAAATCAACAAACCATGGTTATAGGTCCAAAGCTCATGTTGCTATAGAATATTTCGAATTTACAAATTTTTCAAATATTTTGATTGGAGTAGAAATTGAAGTTGATAAACTTCATTTCATTAGTAGGACTCAAATTCAAAAAATATCATTTTAAAGCTTGA
Source organism: Rhytidiadelphus loreus (assembly GCA_947034895.1). Classification (NCBI taxonomy): domain Eukaryota; kingdom Viridiplantae; phylum Streptophyta; class Bryopsida; order Hypnales; family Hylocomiaceae; genus Rhytidiadelphus; species Rhytidiadelphus loreus. Next base: position 43,701,607 of record OX344761.1, on the reverse strand, counting down.
AATTATAGCAAGAGATGGCCAAACAACACAATAAGGGTGATCTGGGGATTAAACATCTTCTTCTATAGAAAAGTCAATTATACTATGATGAGGGAGTTTGCAATATTATTCACTGAAATTTTACTCAAATGACTTTTAAAAAAATTGGATGATAAATTTTTTTTCCCCATCCTATAGTGTTAGGTGAAACCATCTAAATGGGTACTTAGTGTTTGCCTGACAACGATATAAGGTTAAAAGTAAGTGCACCTATAATCAATACTAATAGTATCTAAGCATACATAGTATTTTAAGGAATATATGATTTTATTGGGCCTTATTGGCAAGTGAATGAGGTTTCCAATGCACTTTATTATGCATAATTTGGACACCATAAATTTGAGCTATGCAAAATTTTCAACTAGTATTATTTGTAGGTGTATCAAAAACCTCTACTAGGCTATTGTAGACTCTCATGTGTACATCTTATATCATCAATATTTAGATTTTGGGGTTTCTTTGGGTCTAAATATATTGGTGTTGCATATTGGGTAGTGATGATAATGGATACATATACCTTAGTTTTTATTTAGTTTCCTCAAAAAAATCTAATAACACTTTGGGAGAACTAACCCTACATTGTTCTAGTTTTCTACCTAAAAAAAAGTGCAAGAATTTGTTATTTCCCACTAACTTTAGAAAGTTTGAATTTAGAACCCCTTAATTCCATAAGGACTAAGAAGACACAATGTGTACATGGGCAATTTTGTTAAAATGACAGTATTCCATGTGCCATTTTTAGATCATCTAGTATGAATTATGAAAGTGACATCTTTGACTCTTGTAGATTTTAGAAATCTAGTATTGATATAGATTTCAAATTGTGTGGTTTGAATTGTACAAGTGACATCTAGAACAAGTGTAGATTTCAAACATCTAAAACATATATAGATTTCATACATATAGGACAATGGTACATTTCAGACCACCCAATTTGAACCTTCAAAACTGTCAAAGTAGCGGAATGGCACCACTTTAACAAAATTGCCCATGTACTCTTCAAATTTTCAATGGCAAATTCTTAGTAGAGTAAAAAAATCTCAATATTTTGTGAAATAGGATCTTGTAGAGTAACAAGTTTACATACTTGTTGCATTTTTAGTTTTCAAAATTTGAATGTGAGAAGTATTTTAAAATCTAATAATATCAATTGTTAAATTAAAAAAATTGACACATACCTAAATTTTTAAATTTTTTATAGGATCCAATTTGGTTAATTTTGGCATTCTACTCCTTTTGTTTAAAAATGTGTACAAAATTGAAAGAGTTTTCAATTTTTCAATCTTTTCAATTAAAAAACACTATATTTACCTTAGGGTGGTGGTGGTGGTGGTTAAAAGCATTATTCATCTTCTTATAATTTATCTTCCCCCCAAGTTGAGTTTTTTGCCTATAAAGTTGATCATTCAAAATTATTATAATCTAAAAATCCAACACTCAACATTTTTCACAATTAATTCCATCCATACTAGACAAAGTAGTCCTTAACCCCTAAAGGACCGGACTAGGTTTTTTGGGCTGTATAGAAATTTTGGGTAGGTATCTACGAGCGAAGATTTTCATATTTGGGGCTGGAATTTTAATAGAATGTGGGGGCGAGGAAGAACTTTCATATGCACCAAATTTCATGACATTTGGAAATACGAGTCAAAAGTTATAGCCTAATATGTTACTTTTTTTCTTAACTGGGTAGTTCGGGTAGATAAAAGAAAATCAATTTTTTCAGAAACAAAAATTTGGAATTGATTTTCTAGAGTTTTATATATACGAAAAGCTTTGAATCATTCCATTTTGATCAACGAGTCAAAAGTTATGAGGATTTTTGTGTTTGCAGGCAGTTTTGGATTTCCTACTCTAAACTAAACTTTGAAATCCTTTATCTTACCCAATTTTCAATATTTTTGGTCAAAAATAAAATCGTAGGATGTAGATACATTATTACAACATTTTGACTATTGGGATTGGAAATTTTCAATTCCATATTTAAATTGTAAATAATTTAGTATTTTTAATCATTCTCTACTACTACCTACTTACTATTTTTTTCCTATATGTTGTACTATTTCAAATGATCTGAAATTTTTCAAGCATGTGGCCAACTTGTCTAGAAAAACAAATCCAAAGAAGCACCACCATTTAGGTCATTTTTTCATAGAAATGTGAGCTTGTGAAGTGCAGCTGCCCTGCTTTTCGCAGGATAAAAGAAATAATTTTAGTTAAATTGAATGCTTATATCTTGCAATCCACCTAGTGGAAATGTCTGAAATTTTTACCACATGTTTTTGATACTATATAATACAAGATCTTACAGTTAGATATGTCAAAAAAAAATTATTTTTCAAAATTTTGGTACTTGTACTAGAAATGGTAGTTTTATAGCGTTTTTGGTGAAAGTATAGTGACAGTCCTTAAGGGTTAATTTTGTATGGTTAAAATAAAAAATTTCAAGCACATCCATGTGCAAATTAATAAGAAAGTGGGATAATTCATTGAAAACCTCCATTGTCTAGAGACTCCATACCTACCCGCAAACTAAAACTCCTTATAACTTTCATCTCATTAATCAAAATGGAATGATTCATTACATGGGATTTAGCCTTGGAGAGGGCCGTTTTAGGCTAGTTCCCGTTGTTGGGAACCAGCCTCTGCTGCCAGAAAAAAAATTTTAAAATTTAAAATTAAAATTTTTTAAAATAATAATTGCTGATGTGGTCATCTCTTGACCACATTAGCATCTTATGTGGCGGAGTTCCTAGTGTTTGCACTACTAGAAAATTTAGTTTTTTTTGTTGATTGGGACATGTTGATTGGGACAAAAAATGGTTGATTTCTGTCCAAATCAACACGTCCAAATTAACAAACAAATTAAATTTTCTAATAGTGTTAGGAACGCATAGGAACTCGCAGCCCTCTGCTTCACTAGAATCCCATCTAAGGTAAACCAGCCTATGACTGTCTGGTATGCCTTGTTGACATATTTGAAATTTTGAATTTTTTTTTCCATATAAAGGCAAACATGAAAAATTGGTAGAACAATTGAAATTTTATTTTTTTGACAAAGTATGAATTTGTTACAAATTTTTGAAGTGAATTGTCCAGATGGCTCAAAACAGTCTGTAGACTATCCCACAACCATCAAAAACTATACCCATGATGGTCATCAAACCACCCAATGCAGTTACAATATTTCCTAACATGGTTGAAATATTTTCTAACATGGACATGACATAAAGGAATAAAAAAAGTCAATTCATGTAATGAATTACACTAGAAAGGGACGAGTTCCTAAAATAGTCTCTAACATCTCCATCACCATCATACAAAACATTGATTTCAGCCATCAACCTACCTAATAAAGTTTTGCTTACATTAATTAGAAAAAAACTGGCATAGATTGATGGAAAACTGTAATGGGTCATCTTATAGATGTCTGTATTAGGCACTTGGCCTGTCATAGGCTGGTTTACTTTAACGCAAAGCTCTCCACGTATGTATAAATGTAGAGAAATATTTTCAAATTTTTATTTTTTAAGAAAATGATTTTTAAAGAAGTTTTTTGGATTGCTTAGATTGCTTGTTGATTACTGAAAATTACATGTCATGCAGTAAATTTTTAATCATGTAGTCAAAAGTTATGAAAATTGTTGTGTCTCAAAGATATTCCTTGGGCACATATTCTGTAAAATTTTCAAAGAAAAAAATAAAATTTTTGTTTGTAGTGAGTTGCCCAAAATTGCTATGTTGCCGAAAAATGGTGTTTGAACCCTTAGGGGTTAAAAAATAAATGTTCCATAAGATTTTTTTTTCCATATAGAAAGTTTTTAATTTGAAAAGGTAATTTCCCAAAAAATTTGGCACCTATTGTACTTGTTGCTCAAGGGTGGCATTCCTTGCCAAATGAAAAAAATAAAAGTTGGACAAAGTAATCTTACAAATGCTTAAAAGTTGAAAGATTTTTTTACCATACAAAAATAATTATTTTTCAAGAAACAATTTCCCCAAAATTTTGGTATCTATTTAAAAAAGTATTTTTAGCTAATCTTGACCACTAGGTATTGTATTTTTTGAGTTATAATTTGTTATTCCTAACCAACTAGAGACAATATTGTACCTAAACTATTAAAATTTCAAATATAGAAGCACTTATTCTTGGGCAACCTTGTACCCTAAACTAATTATAAAAATGTGTAGATATAGGGAGTCCAAAATGTGCAACTTCCATAGATGAATACAAAAAATGTTTTGGGGTACACCATGTATTTGAACTTCACAAAGTCAAATCATATTCATACCTATTCAAAAAATTATCAATTTTCTTTGTGAAAAAATTCTTGATTTTCAAATTGCCAATGTGTTAAAAATAATCTCAAGTGTTGATTCCACTTCAAAGTATGCAAAATTGCTTAACCACTGAGAGAGCCACCATCCATTATGTGGATTATGAATGTTTTCAAGAACTTTTCATTCATATTATAATTTATTTTTCCAAAACCATTCAAAATCTTCATGCCTTTTCTCCTCAAACTTTTTGAGGTTAACCTTGAAATGATGTTGAGGACTAAAAGTGTTCAATAGATGACTTTCTCTATTACACCTATTAGTCCAAAAAAGTGCAAATTTTATCAGATCATAGTTACTATTATCAAACTCATCAATTTTTTATATTTTCTTGTTGGCAATTGAAAGAAGATTTCACTGTAACACCAAAAAAGTATTTCGTTTAGATATTCCATGCAAAAGTTCTAATTGAAGGGTCAAATTTTTATTTTGGTAGAGGTTCTAGAATTGTTTCTTCCATGGAGGTAGATATTAATTAACTTGATGTATATCTAGTGAAGATGGCAATTTTGGGTTAGTGGTGCATTTGGGAGTTCCTACCGCGTGCTGCCCAATTAGCTCAAAAAGAGTCTCTAGACTACTCCAAATCCGCCCAAAAGTGTTTCCATAATGACCATCTTACCACCTAAATCAGTCACAACATAATTTCTATCATGGATACCACAGATCTCCTAACATGGCCATCACATTGAAGAAATAAAAAAAAAACACTTTGTCTCACAAGTTTATTCTACAAAGGTGTGTAAGGTTCCCATGACACTCTCTAGTAAAACTCCATGACCATCTCCCAAGGCATTGATTTTGGCCCAGTAAACCACCCTAATGAAGTTCTAATGTCATTTATTAGCTAAGATCTGAAATGGATTGATGTAAGACTGTAATGGGGGTGTTTTCTAGATGTCTGCATAAGCTGGTTTGTCTGTCATAGGCTGGTTTACCTTAAGTTATGTTGAATTGCTTTGGGTTGTGTTTTTCACCTTCTGCCGTTCAAGTTGCCTTCTCCCGCGGGCGGGGCGACGGAGTCCCGGAGGTCGCTTTTTGGCGATAAAAGTCGCCCGAAACAAAATTTATCTCTCCTCGCCGGATCCGTCGCGGCTTTCGGCAGGAGGGGGCGGGCCCTGCGTCTTCTCAGCCTCTTCTGCCGCTCTGTGGCTGAGGTTTTCGCTCTCCATTGGCGAAATCCCGTGGCCACATCTTTCCTTCACAAGCCTCTTGCACTCTTACTCTCCAGCTCCAGCACCAGCTTCACCAGCTTCTCATGACGCAACCAGTTGCTTCTTCTTCTGGAGCTTGTCGCCACAGATCTCAAGCTTTCATGAACCCCGTGAACTCGGCTGCTGCTGCATTGCACCAATTCAGAACCGCAGTTGAGCTTTTGGAACTCTCGCATTGCGTCTCTTTTCGGTGTCAGAGCTTGCAGCAGGATGAAGACGTGGCGGGGAGTTGGAGGGAAGAGGAGGGATGCCGTTTTGTCGCATTCCCGACTGTGCGGGAGCCAGAAAGGAATGTGGCGGTGACAGGGAACTTTTTTTTTTCTTTTTTTTCTTTGCCTTCTGTTTGGAGTTCTCATGGAGGTGACTACTGAAGAGGTTGTTGTGTCTACGGGGAAGACGAGAAGCTTTTGACGGACGGACTGTGAGAGAGTCTGTGTTGGGAGAGTAGGTTTTTGGTGGTGGTGGCGGACAAGGGGGCGTAAGCAGCATGCCGCCCGCGTGCCGGACGCCGGGTTTTTTAGGGGAGATGACGACGACGCGGAGAGATGAGAATGAGTTGGAGGAGGAGGAGGTGGACGTGGATGCGTTGGGGATGCAGTTGACGATTAGTACTGTGAAACCGCACAAACCTTCGGCGTCGGCCAAGGGAAACTCCTTGGAAGGGAATGGCGTCGTGGTGGAGGATGACGCCGGGGAGGCGCCGAAGGTGTTGCAGGTGCTGGCGGCGGTGCTGGACCGTCTTGTGGCCAGGAATGAGCAATTCGCGAACTCGCCGTCGCAGCAGGGGAAGAAGCTCACCATTTTTCATGGATTGAGAGCGCCGAGTATTAGTATTGCAAAGTACTTGGAGCGTATCTTCAAGTACACGAGTTGTAGTCCGTCGTGCTTTGTGGTGGGATACGTGTTTCTGGATCGGCTTATTCATAGGCAGCCGGATTTGCTGGTGACGTCGCTTAATGTGCATCGGTTGCTGGTGACGAGCGTCATGGTGGCGACCAAAATGCTGGATGATGTGTAAGTTTGAGCTCAGGCATTGCTTGGTGTGATGAAGGAGATGTGTATCTTGGTTCATTCATGCTTTTTTTGTTCAAATTCTGGAACTTGTCAGCGAATCCTATGCAGATTATAAGGTATTAGGTTTACGAAAATGTCTACTGGTGTGGAAGTGGCAGTCGTAGTCGTCTTCCTCCTTTACCGTTTACATTGTCATGGCAATTTAGATGGCGATTGTATGATTCGTAGTGTGCGGTTGCGAGATTTCGACCAAGAGCTCAAAGATCCAGTTCCTTCGTTGTGAATTCTCGTAGTTAGGAATTAGGACCTGTTGAAGTTTCAGATTGATTTCTTGGTCTTGATAATCCTTCTTGCGTAGTTGTAATGCTTGTAGTTGTTCAAGGATAGTTGTTTACATATTGACTTTGGTCTAAATTGCTGGAACTCCAGAAATTTCCACTTTGTTTTGAAGAATAGGGCAGTTAGAATTTGTTTTTGAGAGTGACTGTTCTCTCACCTTACTGATTCAGTGATGTTGACAGTCTGCTCTGCAAATGACAGTTTGCAATTGTTATAGAAGTTTGTCGTTGCTTCGTGCTTGCGACGTTCTCTTAAATGACTCCTGTTTGCAAGTGTTAATCCGGCACCTTTAATGTTTCGATTAGGCGATTCTTCAGTTCTTACATAACAGTTGTGATGTCAGTAGTTTGCTGGATGATCATGTTTTACCTGAGCGTTTGCAATACGTTTTGCTGATGGTCAAGTCCAGTGGTCCCGTACACGATTTTCTCAATTAGCTCAATTTGCAAAAGCACTGCTAACATGTACTAAAATTTGAAATTTAACAATGTCGTATACACGTTCTTGTAGCTGTAATTTTTCAAAATAGAAACTTTGCTAAATTTAGCTACATATGTGTTCATTGTATATCATATTATATTCAATATGACGAATGTTTTGACTGACATGATCTGAAATCCTTGTGTGCAGGCACTTCAATAACGCGTTCTTTGCAAGGGTTGGAGGCGTGAGTGTTTTGGAGTTGAATCGCCTGGAGCTGGAGTTCTTGTTTCGCCTGGATTTCAAGTTGTCCGTGTCGATTAGCATGTTTGAGAGCTACTGTACTTATCTTGAGAGAGACATATCAGCGGTGGAGAAAAGACCAGAGCGTGTAGAACGAAGCTTGCCTGCATTTGGCACGTCTCCCGTAAGTCTGTACAGCAGTACTTCCGGAACTCCTCGTGGCAGTTCTCCCCCAACTCCTAAAGAGACGTCCCCCAGGATTAAGAAGAGAGTACCTCCTGGACTTCCCGTGTCGTATGTAGGTAGGAAACAGTCGTCGTTACAGTATCAGCAGCCTCTATCTCAATATTTTGTCAGGAATTCCCCACCTAGTCGGTAAAGACACCATTGACCAGGTTGGATTGATTCCTACGAAAACATGTCTAGGCCGACCTAGTCTGGTAGCTTAGCTTGTGTTCAACATGATGACTCTTTTATTTTTGCGCCTTGGATTTTCAGTTGTGCTGCTTAGAGTTATTTAGGTTGGGCAATCGAACTTGCAGCAGCTGTTTTCAGGAAATTTTTGCCAAGGAGGGCTACTGCGTGGAGGAGGAAAAGTGTCTGCCGAATGTAGGGAGCCAGTTTCACATTTACACAGAATCTGTGTGTATTGGTGGCGAAAGCATTCCTCCTGTCATGCCATGGCTGTCCGAACTTGAGTGCTCAGTTGTGAAGCTGGAAAAATTGAAGGTTATTTTGACAGCAGGGATGGACGCTGTTTGGAGATTTTATGGGAAAATGGAAGTTTAGGGAGCCATTACTCCTTCAGACATCAGGATTATGCTGCGAAGAGAACCCTTCTTCGCTGCATTTCTTCTGGAAGCCTTCCAGCAAGCGCCTAGTCATGACTGCAGGTAGATTGAAGGCTGTTACTTGCAGACAGCGTAACACCACTGTGGCTGAGCTTCTGGATCTTCTGGGAGACGCGTGTTGGAGTTTGTAAGGTACAAGGCGCTGGTGTTGAGCCCTAAACTGGTGAAGAAGTGCACGAGCTGCTGGTGCTACAGCCCAGCTGCGTTTTATGGTGGGTGCTCGAGTTCCATTCCAGGTTCGGAGCTGCTCTAGAAACCTTAATCGATTTTTGATAACTTCACGATTTTCCTGGTCGATAGTATCGGGTTTGCTAGCAACGAAGGGCATCTCTATGCCGTCATCAAAGGTTTTTTCTTTTCTTGAGTGCAAGTAGGGTAGTGTTTGAAATTCCCATGGTCAAACCAGGAGTGTGCTTTATATGTAACAAACTCCAGAAAGGAAAAAATTGTAGGTGTACCAATGTGCTGCAGTCTGACTGAATGGTTAGACTGCTTGTATCAACAGAATAGGCAGTAAAGTGATCTACTTCTCATGTATACTTTGAATTCACTGATAGTCACGTCTCGTAACTGCTGTCGAGTTTGCCCACAGGTCAACTTAACTCCAGAAACTAATATAGAGGATACTCTTTGCGTCTTTTCAAGCATTTTAGCATTTGTAGGAGTGATTTGGGGGGGATGTGAAAAGATGTAGCTCTTTGGGTATGAAAGCCAAATCTGTTGATGTAAACTTTTAGCAGTGAAAGGATTTCTTATGCACAAAGTTGATGCACAAAAAGTTTGTTCTAGAAACTAGTAGATTGTAGCTTGCAATGATCCAAAAGCTTGTATCTAGGCATGCCACCATGAGATATTTTTCATGTTTGGGTTTTGTATTGGGTCTTCAAAAGAAGAAAGGAATTGTACCAACCAAAGAGGTAGTGCAAGACCAAGGTAACCCACATAGATCTTGGTAGCAAGTTAGCAAATGAACCCACACCCAAAAAATTTAAATTAAGACGATAAGACTCAATGAGCCTTGGTTAGGTATTATCCTTGAAATACTACAAAGACCAAAAAAGTGACTGATGGATGATTTTAACTGGATTATTGTAGAAACAAAGAATGTACTTACTAGTTTGAAAATCAGATCATTTTTTTGGAAAAGTACCTTGATGGTAAGTCTTGTCCTTTTAGGGTTAAACTAATCAGAATCAAGAATATTACACTTGATCTTAGTTGTAAAGGGTAAGAAAGGTTTGCAATTGGCATTCCTTATCAAGTCCTTTATATATCCTTTTAACATGTTATTGTAGGAAATGGTTGGATTGAATTCAAAATAAATAACAATATTCTTTTTGCTTTCATTAACCAATTATTGGATGATGGATGATTTTTGAAGACCTACAAGACAAAAAAATATAATTTTTCATCCAATTTTTTTAAGAGGTGCTTCAATACATGTTTTGAGAATGGTGTTGAATATTGTCTCATTGTGATATTTTGACTTTTCTACGTAAGAAGATGCTTGATACATAGATCACCATGTAGTATATTTTGACATCTTTGACCAATACTATTTTTTGGAGGTTCAAAATTACGAGAGAATTTTTGGAGATAAAAGTTAGTTTGATTTCCCAACTTTTTCTAGTTCAAATGTTTTGAAAAAGATTATTCTACTATGCCAAAATGAGGTCTAAAATTTTACTTTGAACATGATTCCTAAGTTTTGACAATGATTAGTTAAGATCTCATCTTCAAATTATCCATACCCTTTGAGGATTCACGACAAACAATGGATCTCATTATAAAGACAACCTCTCCACCTTTTGCTCCCATGAATATTAGAGTAGCAATCTCTTCATTGTGCTATGAAATTTTTTCTTGATGGTAGATTATCAAATGACAAATTGGTATTTGACTTTGAATGGATTCTTTGGGCATTTGAATTTTATAAAATCAAATGTTGTAGTTATGAGTAATTACCACATTAAACCAAGGGAAGCCTCAGAGCAACCACCTCCCTTCCACAAATTTATGAGTCTAGAAAAATGTTAGAAAAGTACTTGGGTTTGAACCAAGGGCGAAAGGCTACCCAAGTTCTTTCAGATATTGCAATGCAAATGCTCTAGTGTTAATAATCTTGCCCATGTTGGCCCCCATCTATGAAAAATGGCATTTTCCCCTTTAACTCCTCATGGACACATCCAATTGTAAGAGAATTTTGTAAAGTGGAAAGGTACTCCTTGTCCCTACATCCAAATAATATAGTGAACATTTCTGTTCAGATTGAGTTGCCCAAAATTGCTCACGTTGCCCAAAAAACATTGTTTTGTCCTTTAGGCCTGGTTAAATTGTGAAAATTGAGTTCATAAATGAATCCAATACATTATTGTTTCTAAAAGATGTAATGATTGCCTACAAATAAAAATCTCACCAAAACTTTTACATCACTACTCCAAATAGAGTGAATAAAAGCTTTCCAAGTAGGCAAAAAATATAATCTATAAGAGACAATTTTTTAAAATCTTCATTTCAAGTAGATTTGTTTTCAAATTTGCATTTTGGATTTAGGACACTGGCTAAAAGAAAAATTATATTATCATAAATCTAATGTGTTTTTCTATCTTCAAAAAATGTTTAGAACTTTAGGACGGGTAGAATCCTTGTTGTGAATTTGAGTCATGAAAATGATCTTTTTGAATTTGATCTCAACTAATGAAATGAAGATTATAAATTCTAATTCAACATTCAATTTAAAAATTTGAAGAAGTCCTAAAAATTTAATATTTTATTGCAATTTGAACTTTGGGCCTATTCCCAATTAAGTGCTGATTTTCTAATTTTTGAATGACATAATAAATGTTTTTTTACCATAATGTTCTAAAATATTATATACACCTATGGAGAAAATTTCAGAGTTTTTGAATATATTTTATATTAATTTTTTTCACTTTTTCTTCAAAATTCACAGTGATTAAATTTTTTTTTTAAACTAAAATTTTATGACTTATAGAAAAATGTTTTACATCTTTGAAAAAAATCAATCATATATACATGTAGTTGCAAAATGCGAGTATATAGAGAGAAGAACTTTGAAGTTTCAAAAAAGTGGTCATAGGCTAATTCTTTTAGAGTTAACAATTGCCCTTTTGTTTTTTTCAAGATGCAAAATATGCCAATGATAATGCACGCTCTCTATATTACTAGAAATCCTCAAGTTCCAAGCTCACACGAGGAAAGTCATATACATGATTGTAAATGTTTTATTGAGAGTTCAATGTAGAAAAAATGAAATCATGAAATGGGAAGCAATAAATTTACTAAAATAGTATGTATAATGTTCTTTACATTTGTAGAGATTTGAACAAAATCTTATCATTCAATGAAAAGAGAAAATAATTGAAGTTTTCTATGCACTACACAGTTTTTGAAGGCCCAATATGATAATTATTCTTGAAATAACCTATCCATTTTCTTATGGCTTCTAGGATAGTTGCTATCCATCCTGGTATGCTTTTTACAAGTCTTTTGCAATCACCAACAATGATAGAAGAGAAGGTTTCTTTCACATGAGATTCAAATTTTATTAATCTCTTTGCTCGTGTCATAGTAATTTAATCTCCTTTTCAAAATTGCCCATAGATGTTCAATAGAATTCATATATGGTGATTGAGTGGGCCAATATAAGAGACTAGAAGGTTGGATAGAAAATTGCTAATTCATACTTTGAGAGGTGTGTATAGGTGCATTGTCATGTTGAAATATGACTTTTAATGCATCTAAGTTGAACTTCTGAATTATACCATTCTAAGGGGTTCTTTCAAATGTTTTTGATAACCATGTTGATTGAGGCAACCTTCAATTTTGTATATCATACTAGTTTCATATATAGACATAGATCACCATACCATCACCAAACCACCACTATACTTAATTGTTGGAATACTAACTTACTTTGAAAATTCATTTGGATCAACACCAAACTATTCCATCAGAAGAAAATCTATTAATTTTAGATTGATATGAGAATATCACATGATTCCAATTATCAATAGTCTAGTATTAATACTTTTTCACAAATCCTAAGGAAGCCTTAACATTTTGCCTTAAGAGATGTCTTGACTTACTAGCATTTAATGTCTTTGTTACATTTCTCACACTAGAATCTTTCTATAGCATAAGAAATACATCTTTTTTGCTTTCCCTTTGACAATTGTTGCATCATCTTTTCTTGTGAGGTTGACACAATTTACAATGACTTGGGTTGATCTACATTTCCATTTTTGTACATGTGAGGTTCACTTCCATAGGTCTTCAAAATTGTCCTAGTGAAGAAGATGAATAAAAAGAATCAGTCCAAGCACATGTAGAAAGAAATGAGTGGTAAACCTTCTCATTAGTAGAAAGTTTATTGAAATTAGATTGTAATAAAGCTTACCCATTGTTAGTCCAAAATATCATCACAATTTGGTAACTCATCAAACTTTCAAATTAAAAATATAGGGTAAATTTTGAAGGTCACTTTATCTTAATTCCAAGCCCTTTTTGAGCTTCTTGGAATTTGCTCTAAATTGAACAATAAGTCAACATTTTGATAAGTTCCATCAATTTAAAAAAAATATAACATACAAATCCAACTAGATATATTAAAGATTACACAGGGAAAAAAAAAACATTACTTATAGATTATAAAATTATAACATCACTTATAAAATTACAATTTTTGATCATGAGGGTGTTAAAACTATGAATGTGAATATAAGTCTATTAATTCTCATTTTCCATGTCAAATCTAAAATTGAGGTCATAAAAAAAATACAATGTTAAAAGATATAACCATTATAATCACATTCAATTTATGACTTTTCAAAATCTACTCTACAATTTTTTAAATGAATTTCTAATGTCATTTTTTTTCTAAGATTCATTGTATTTGAGGCTCACTTCTAAGAGCCCTCAATACTAAAAAATCAAGATTTGCAATGGATACTTTTGTATAAAATCTTGAATAGAAAAAATTATAAACATTTATTTTCAAAATCAAATTTTTGATGCTAAAACTAGACTTCAAAAAGAATTTGTTTGAAAAAAAAACTATTAAAAACAATAACTAAATAAGGTTTTGTTTAACTTCAAAGTTTTGTCAACACAAAATTTTTGGTGCCTTAAACACTTAGGGGTTAATGCTTACAACCAATCATAGACATTGAAATTCATTTCCCAACTTTTAAACCATGAAGGACCTTGGGTGCAAAAAAACGTGTTGCAAAAGCCACCTAGTGGTTTTGTGGACATAACAATAGAATGCCACTACTATAAAATATTCCCAAAAGGCAAACTAGCATCAAATTCCAATAGGAATTCATGAGGTAACTTTGGATCTAAATTCCAACCTAGTGTAGATGCCTCTCACATGCCTCATACTTCACTATAACATTTAACCCATAAACAACACCACGGAAATTTTGTATCCAATGAATGACAGAATCTTTTTGTGGAGGATACTTCACAATAACATTTAACCCATAAACAAACACCACAAACATTTTGTATCAAGTGAATGACAAAGAATCTTTTTGTAGAGGACAGAAGTGCATGTATTCATCCTCTAAATTTTGGGAAGTCTTCTACAATAGTTTGATCACAAGGGTCAGTACGAGAGATGAGATTACGTCCCCTAATGTAATTCCACCTAATTCAAACAGGTGCCTTAAAATAGTCACCCACAAGACAATCTTTGATAATAAATACTTGAGAATGTACACGAAACTAACATTTAGAACTTGATTCCGGGTTAATGTAGGTCATCTACCGAAAATTCTTGTACACCCTGACAAATTTTTGTATACAGTAATCAAATAACGCATGCTCAAGTGCATTAGAATCTCGTAATTACTGACAATTAAAAATTAAAAAATTTGGGTCAGTCTAATAATAGGAACTTTACTCAAAATGCTAATCAGGTGTAATTACCTTAATGGGTTTCGTGCCCTCAACCGTAGGCACACACAACGAATCAGTCAACACGCAGAGTGAGAGACCAAGTGGTCGGCATCGTAGCGAGTTAAGTAGCCTCGCGCTTCCTCTTCAGTCTCTGGCAGAACTTTCTTAACTGGAGTGGTTCTGGTTCTCAATGATTCAGAGTCCAGTGAAAAGGTGAAGTGGAAAGTATTGGAGACCTGCCGCATACAAAGCAAAGCAAATACATTCTCAGTCAAACTCACTAGTTATCAACCTTCAATTCTTATTACAAGCAGGCTACATACACGGTATGAACTAAGAAATCTACAACATAGATCCCATTGAACATGAACAGTACTGCGTTTCACATTTCCGAGTTTCAACCAAGTTCAAAAAGCTTCGTTAAACTTGAACTCTAACCCAAAGGAAGTGTGTTGAGTTCCACAAAAATTCATTGGACTTGGTGTACTCACAGGTGTGATAACCGCTAATAATCCATTTTTTTGTCAACTTGTGGTTTTCCAGACAAAACGTGTAGGGTAAGCAACTCTTTTGAGTGGGCTACTAAGGCTACTAAGCACACGAGCCCAAGTCTCTGTGGGTTAAAGTGATGGAGCCACAAAAAGGAGTTGCTTATCCTGAATAAAGAAACAAGCAAATCAAAACGTTTGCCAACAATTGTTGGATTACATTTTCTTCATCGCAAGCAGTACTTTATGTTCACAAACCGTTATTTATTACGCCTGGTTAGACCAACACAAAAGAGACTATCGTGAATGATATGGTTCAGCAGCAATATACTTTTTCATTGAACCCAATGAATGTATGGTGGTAACAGGCTCTGAGTGAATTGATCCACACAGACAAAAAGAAAAGAGCAAACAAATAGAGTCCTGAAGTGGATATTCGAATGCTCCAGCTTACCTCACTGGATCTTATTTCAGGTTGGGTGACATTGGCAACAACTTCAACATGGATGAGAGGCCTATCCACTCTGTCTACTTCAGTGTAAAGAACGCAAGCCTTGAACCGAAGCAAGTTCCCAACGTCTACCTGCAAAGACAAGGACTTTCATTGAGTTGAACATTTAACCGCAGCTAAAAGTTTAGAAAATTCAGTTTAGATGCTGATAGTTAATTCTAGCAATTTTCAAAACATTTTTCTATCGTTGAAAAATGTCAAGGTATGATTTTTTCAATATGAGTTCGTTCCCCACCCATGTAGCATTCTTTAGCCATTGAAGCACTCCGCCCTTTTTATATTCAGATGCTGAGATATTGCACTGACGAAGTACTCTTCCTACATCACCCAACCTTCAACCTTCTTCTCGTTGTATCTTCAAATAAATAATAGGTATCATGGACAACCAAGATTTAGAACATCAGGGCTGATTCCAAGTTGACACAGGGCTTCTCTAAGGTTGGTGCACCCATTTCTAATCCCCCACATTGTATAAAATCTTGAAAAAATGAAGATCACCACATTCAAAAATGTTCCTTTACAAGCGTTGGTTCGGGGTGCCATACACTGTTGAACGTTGAAAATCACACTCTGACTCTCAATTTCCTTTTCGTTTGAAAAATCAGTACTTCAGTTAGACTATTCATTGTAAATGTTTTCACTTGTCAAATTTTCCTACGAGAGTATGCTGATTTCCATGAAGTACTGAAAGTAGGGGAATGTTATGTACATTTCAGGGAACGCAGCCAGCAGGCTACAGTATCCCAAAAGGTGGAAACTACAAGTCCAGTTTCGAATCACGTACCGGTTTCCGAAAGTCTACATGATCAACCTCAAGAAAAAGAGGACGTGCGCCAGCGAACACATAGCAAGTGGAGAAAGCTAATTCAAAAGCACGGCGCATAAGGAAGCCTCCAAAGATGCGTCCGTGCATGTTGCGCTGCTGAGGTTGACAGATGATTGCATTCTCCAGTTTAGTCTGACGAATCAGCACGGCATCGCGGTCTGCAAGCGCTGGCATGTCGCACAGAATGCGGCCCTGTCAACAAAACGAACCCCTATAGATGTCACATGTGGCCTCAATGGCACCGTGACAATGCAAATTAGGAAACAAACTACTAAAAACGTTAGAAAGCGAAACGGGCAGCCCCTTGGACGGCCCCAAATCCCTTCAAAGTTTTCAGTCAAGACCGAATCCAACATTACTATATGCAGTCTATCCTCAAGGACAACAATTACTATGATCAACAAGCCTACAGGAAAATCTTTCAACAAATTATAAAGAGGCTATTTCAGGGAATAAAAAAATTTCCAACACCCTTAAGAGTAGGAATTCCACCTACCTCAAAAAGTATATCCTTGAGTCTTTGCTTGTCTACTTCTTCTTTTGACGCATCTGGAATTCCTTGCTTCCGTTTCTGTTTCTTAAGCTCATTCCTCGCTTCCCCTAGAGCATACAATCTTTTCTCCTCTTCTGTCTCTGGGACCAGCTGGTTCACTGGGGCTGCTTTCTTGGTCTTTGAATCTCGAGCCACAAAAGTGAAGTTCGCTACTATGGCAACATCCTCCTTTTCTGTCCGCCCTGTCCAATTATGCAATTCAGGTAAGAAACCCTCCCAGCTGACAGTATTGAAATGTACATCACGAAGAGACATATCAAACTCTAGCGAACAAAATATACGGGACAGGAGTAGTATAGAGGACCCGCTGTGCCAACCTGGCGTTCTGTAGAAAGCAATGAAGTCCTATCCAAAGTAAAGAAAAACCTAGTGTACATATAAAAACCAAAGGTCAATGACCCCTAATTGCTTAGATCCTAAGCAAGACAGCCTAGACAGCCTAGAAAGCCTAGCAATTGATCCGGTCTTATCACGAACCCTATTCAAAAACCCTTATCGTATATTGCTCAATTCCATAGGAATTATGATTTATGAGGGTCTTTGAAGAGAACCCTGAAGCTAGGATTCAAGGTGTTCATCTACAGTACAGGAGTCTTCAAAACATCTGATCTACAGGTTGGGTTTCCTCATCCAAATCCTCTAAAAGTAAAAAACTATATAATCTGTAAGCAAATCTTAGTAGATAATAATGTCCGATGTCCGATGTCCAAATCTATTAAGGAAAGTACACCCCAAACCGAACATATTATCCATATGTTGTATTCACCTCACATGGATAATCAGTAGAAACAAACAGAACAAAAAACCTGTTTCTCTTCAGAAAGTATCGACTTGAGAACAAACAAAAACCATTGCTTATACTGTTTAGTTTCATCACTTAAGTAATGGAGAAAGATGTCATTCAAGAACCATACAAGCACACTGAAGTGGACCTGCGTTGCTCAGAATATATTTTGCAAATATGTAGACGAATAAATAGTTGCCTATGCTACATTTTGATTCCTGAAAAGGGATTTGATAGGGGGTAAAGCAAAACCTCCATCTGGTTGAATAATCTCCATACGAATCTCCATGGAAGATCGACCCACCCATGCAACCGCGCCTCTCATCATAAGATCTTTCTCCACGAACAGAGGCTTCTTCATGCTGATTTTGTCCACGGAGGCAGTTACCAAAAGCAGTGGCCGGGTCATGTGATTGTCATCTGAACAATGCTGCCAGCATATACGCTCTCATTCTCTAGTCAAATATGCATCACTGTTGTGCCCTACCCATCTCACTGATGTTCAGCCACTGTCATTAGAATCATGCGCTAACAACTCACATCATTGCTTCCTGTCTCACAAGAGAAACAAGAATCATCAAATATACTCGTCTACCCAAAACGGAAGATTGTCAAGTCCCTAGAATAATTGCCTGATTGTGTCCCATATTGGTGCATTTATAACATTCTTTAGAGGAAGGTCTGTGCACCCATGGGATCAACATCTCATATTGAGTATCAAAATCCATCATACCAATTTCCACAAAAACTACACATAAATTTTGATACAAACTTCCAAAAAGAACAGAGTTTCAAAGGAAAAAAAGACAAACTGGTTAACCAATGGTCAAGCACTGTAATCAGACATCAGTGGACCGTAGGGACTTGTGATTGATGCATGAGTTTCTTAAGTTTAGATTGAATATTGGGCGCTATTACAACATGATCAGAATTGCAGCTTAGAATTGAAAGGGCGTAGCTTCGCATTGCTATAGAATTTTATGCAAGCAAGAATTTATCTTCACGAAAAAACAGGCAACCGCAATCCTTGCAATGTACGTAATGACTCGAAGGGGGTGTACTTTCAAAACTGCCACTAGTTTTGTACTTCCAAAACTTTGCAACATTGCACGTCAAGGAGATCGCCAAATCCCTAAAATTCACAACCTAAACTTCAAGAACGTGCGTGATACGGAGGTGAAACACGCCAATCTTTTGAAATTCACAGCCCAAATTCAAAGAGGATTTCGGTGCACAGTGCAATCTTTTTTTAACGAAAATTCAGCAGCCCACAGTCAAGCGTCCGCGAATACGCCCCTCAATATACATAACAATCACCAAAGAACCCAAAATTCCCATCTCCATCCACAAGATACTCTCTATTAATCTCAAATAGGCCAAGCTTGTAAGAATCCAATGTCACAAAAGCACAATCGTCTGCTTACATCCATTTTTATTATACCTCACACTAGATTAGCACTCCCCAAAAATTGCAAAATCGCACAGCAAGGCAATCGCTGACCCCCGAAAACTCCCGGCATTAACTTCAAAAAAAACACCACGATCGGGCAGTTGACAATCCCCAATCCTTCGAAATTCACAGCGCAAATTCACAAAGGATTCTGGTAGTGTAATGTAATGTGCAATTTCCACATACCATTGCAATTCAGAATAAATTCGTCCGCGTACAACCAAGCGAGTCTCAAATTGCTAAGATAGCAAGGATCCAATGTCACAGAAACTGAAATTTCCAACCCTAAACCGCTCCATACCTTCATGGCGATGGTCCCCGCGAGCGCATCCAAATCCTCCAACAATTTCCCAACCCGACACCCGTTCCACGGATTCCGATACTGCTCCCTCAAAATCGCATCCCCAGCCAGCCCATACGACACACTCGTCCTGCTCATCGACGGCGTCCGCGTAATAACCTCCGTCGGCGCCGCCTCCTCTCCCTCCCCATTCCTTCCATCCTTCTCCCGGATGCTGGCCCGCGCTTGCCACAACGCAGCAGTCACGGGCGAGTGGTACATGCCGGGCCACAGCGTCCCACCCGAGGAGGAGGGCACGGGCTGCTGCGATGGTCCCATCGTCCACGACACGCGACGGGAGGGCACCACTCGGGCGCCTCCATCGCCTCCATCGCTGGGGGGGCTGCTGTTGCGCTTGGCGCAATCATCACCATCAGAGGAGGCCGATCGTGAGAACAGAATTGTCCGTGTGAAGGGAATTGTGAGGCGCGGTGCTTGAATCTGGTGCAATAGAGAAGTGGCAATGCGGCGTCGGAGCAAGGCGGGCGCCATAGCTGGAGCATGGAGCTGCAAATGCAAGTGCTTGGAGAGCCTGCCGGCGGCTGGCTGGTGGGCGCAACAACATTCTGCTACGACGGGGACTGCGAATGGACCGAAAGTACTCTGAAGGAAGCATTTGCGCAGCCACAGGGCCCCCTTTATATTATTATTGACCCCTGAGAAGTCCAATTTGGGTAGCAGCATGGGTTTTTGGGTTTTTTTTTTTTGTTGTTGTTGTACCGTAGCACATTTTTGTCAAATAATTATTTAAAATTGGAAGGGTCAGTTACGCAATTCATTTTTTTTTTATCAATAGGTTATTTGAAAATTATTAGATAGTTTTTTTGTACCTTTCAGCAATCCTTCAAATAATCTTGGAAGGTGAATGGTTTTCTTCATTGCATAGGAAAGTCTTAGCTATAGTTTTCAATGCCAACTCATTACTTTTCATAGTATCCCTAAAGTTAGAAGAATGAATTTGAATTTTGTGTGTTTTAGTGGACATGTTTTGGGGATCAAGCTTTACACATGTCATTTCCAACATTTTAACTTTCTTTATGTTTGATTTTTGTTTGATTCTTCAAAGTGGCTTAATAATTTTGAAACCATTCGGCTTCAAAAAATGTGATTATTTTTTCAGTGGAGGTGACCTCAAGCTATGGTATACAAGTTGCATACAAGTGAAAGTTGACCTCAAGCTATGGTATACGTACAAGTTGCATGAGTAGACGTATTAAAAGGTATTTGCTCCTAGAACAAACACTTTTTTTCAAATCAACAATTCTATACACAATTAGGGTAAAGTATCATATCACAATGTTAACAAATGAAAGCAAATGTGAATGCAGTTGGTTTTGAGAAATTTTAGAATTTTGTATGACTATATTACAAGTTTTTCAAGTCGAGGTCATAAGAACACTTAATGTTGACACTAGGTTGACATTGAATCAACCCTTGATGGGACACTTTCAAAATACAAAATTATGCTTCAACTCTCATTAGTTGCTTCAAATAACTCTTCAACTTCTATTGGTTCCTTTTGAAAACTAGTGTTAAGTTGAGCAAACTCTTTTTCATATTTGAATCAGTGAGTTAATGTAAAGAACTCTATTCTAATAGTCAAAATTTTGTATTTTGTCAAATTTAGTGTGAAGAGGTCTTTCAACTCTTCAAATTCATCAAGGTTTTTCCCTAGAAAGAAATGTAGAATTTTTTGTATTTATTATCATGGATGATCAAATTTGAAAATTTTCAATTCATATTTTGAACTAAAATTCCTAGATTTGCTAAGTGTCATTAATGAAATACAAAATTATCTAAATGCAAAACAAATAGTAAATTTTCACATATTGAACCAACATGACCATTAGGTGTGGCAATTGAATACATTTGTTTAGCAAAAGAATAATTTGGCTCATCTACAAACAAAAAATAAAATAAAAAATAAAAAAGCAATTGTATAAACAAAAAAATAAAATAAAATATAAATAAATAATATATAAATATATAAATAAATAATATATAAATATATAAATAAATATATAAATATATAAATAAATATATAAATATATAAATAAATATATAAATATATAAATAACAGTCACCTAGCTGCCCTGCTGCCCAGCTGCTGGAAGACAGTTTCTCGCTCCCACTTGCGCAACGACCAAAGCTTGCTTTGAAGTTTCGAGCTCGTTTTTTCTCGTTGCAGCTTTTCTAAGGCTCTCCTCACGTGCTCCTCCGTTCCCCCTTCTCCGTCTCTTCTCCTTGTTGCGAACAATCCACCGCCGTTTGCCAAGCAGAGCCGGGTTTTTTTGTATCGAGGTTCTTCGTCGGAGCTTTTGACGAGACTTCGCTTCGTTCAGTTTGGTAGCGATCTAATTTAACTGTGGTTGCGTTCTTGTCTCTTGTTGTCTTGATTGCTTGTCTAGAGATTATTCCTTTTCGGAGATTTTGTTCGTTTTTTTTGTTTAGAGCTCTTTTTGACATTGGCCACTTGCATTGCCGGGGGTGTATTGTATTGTATCGTATTGTATTGGAGGGCGAGGTTAGCGATTCTGTGCGATCAATTTTTACGAGAGGCGGGTTGTCGGTAATGCAGATGGTTTAGGAAGCCATTGGCCAATCTCTTAGCCCCGTTCGTCTGATGGAGCGTCACTTGTTTTAGTGCAGTTGGAGTTCTTTTAGACGTTTTTGTCGAACAATTGTTGCAGCAGCAGCTTGAGGACGATGTGAGAAGCTGAAATTATTCATTGCTGTATCTTAACTCCGTCACTCTCTCTTCCGTATGTATAAGACAGCAGTTCGACGGGAAGTTCTTATGTAACTCATTGAATGTGCTCAGGCATTTGGCAGACGTTTTGGTCGAACTTTTTTTACAGCAGCTTGGGGACGGCGTGGGGAACTGATATAAGTCATTATTTGCTGCATCTTACTCTGTAACTCTCTCCCTAGTAAATTGAAGAGCGTTCCAAGGGAAGTTCTTAGCACGTGCTCTAGGCATTTTGGCAATGCACTTTAGCAAGAATCTGCGTGGCCTACGAAATCGGAAGCCTTAGGGAATTAGAGCTCCTTGAAGTAAATTGAGACTCTATCCGATGCATGAAAAGCTCTATTTTCTTCCCTACATCGTTTACATCGATTGCAACAGATGAAAATAGGTAGAAAATTTGGTTAGAGTTTGTGGCAAGGACGGTGAGCTTGCGAAACTGTTGGCGGTACATCGGCATAGTGTGGCAGATGTTTTTTTGACATGAGCACCGAAGTTCTTAGTTTATTCGAGGAATAAGTTGAATTATTGAGTTTTCACAAGGGAGACAATGAGGCTCTTAGGCGACAATGGAGCTGGCTACGAGCTGGCTCAGAGGTTAGAAGAAAACTCAATATGGCGGGCGTGGCTGGGAGAGAGGGAGTACGTTCTACTTCAACCTTACTTAGCAACGCCGGGTACCTGGTCAGCCTTTATGCAAACAGAAAACCCTAGCGTCATAGCATTGCAGCTACGAGTACGAGCTTTGCTTTTTGATAAAGCATTGGTTTCCCTTCATGTCGAATCTGCAACAACCTCTCCTCCGAGCGCTTTGGACAACTCATGTAAGCGCGAATATCAGTTTAGCCTTATTATATGTTCATAACCTTGTGTCCTTGGAATAGAGCTTCATATGTATTAATCCACTAATTTTCAGCGTGTGATGGATATGATGTGCTGGTATCATTTGACCTGGCATTGATTCACCAAAGAAATTCACCCTTGACACATTTCTGATAAGCGGTGTCATATCCGTAAGTCTAATCCTGTGCAGACGGAAGCTTGTGACTCACCCTTTTGTTATCGTTCTGTCCTATTCATTAGCATTGCGCTTGTCGTTGGACTCAGCGGATGGTGAAATGCTCTAAGTATATACACTAAGTAGCTGTAAACACATCACAGTGAAATGGTGGAGCTCCCGGGTTACTTTCGGAATTTTAAACTGTGAATCTAGCAGGTCTTACGGGTGATGCGGAGTTCTTATGTAACTCTGAGAAGCGCTCCTAACAACGTGAATGTTCTCTGTACTTGAAAAGTTTTACAGTTGCACCCAGATAATGTTTACTTCACTCTGGAACACGACGTTGAGGATTGGGCACGGTTGCAAGCGGGAGAATCCCCTACGTTGGCGGCTCTGCAGCTGAAGGTATGCATTGTCGCTTTGGACCCAAAGTTCGTACATGATTCTCTTCCTGGTATATGCGCTAAATAGTGTGAGGATTCTTTGATTCCAACTCTCTCGATATTGATGATGGGATCGCCTTCTTTCAAGTAGCTTAGTGAGCTTCGAGTATTCAAAACCTCGAGCTACCAAATGTTGAGCATTCAGATGAAGTGTTGATCCTTGAATTTGACTGCATGTCTTTTCGTGCGATTTCTGTCTTAATTTGACATGTGCGTACCTTTGTCCTTGTTACGGACGCGTTCTTAATATTAATTTCATTGTTGAGTTTTTGTTCACAGCATGGATTGGATTCTTCAGTGAGCATTACCAGGTGGATTAGTGCAAACCTCCTGAAGTATTTTCTTCGTTGCTAGTACTGATCACTTCATTAGTACTCAACTTAGACCTTTGGCGATGAATATCTGTAGTGTTAATTGCAGTTGTGTTTTAATTTATTCCATTTTATTCACATACATGTCTTGCTGTTTGTTTGATACGCCTCGTCTACTCTGTGGTACTTGTGAACAAAATCTTATGTATTTTATTCGTTCAGGTCCAACAAGCTCAAGGATGCAGAGAGCGGTCATGGTGGGATAAATAGCCGGCCTATCAAAGCTTCTCAATCTGGTCAAAGCGCCTCAAGTGCTCTGATAAGCCCCAGACAGGTTAGTAGTACCTGTAAGCCTGTGACTTCTAAGAATATTTCGAAATGTTTGATGCTGAAGAATAGTTAGCATTTGAATTGAAAACTATTGTGTGAGGCCTATTTTGTTCCCGGTGTGGAGCTTGATTGATTCTGAGCTTGATTTTGGTGTTGGGCAGCTAGCGAATCGGACACATGCAAAGACGGGCTCCAGTATTTCTGGCAATGCTTTGGATCATCGCACACTGGGAGAGCTATGGTACACTCAATATTTGCAGAGGGATCTTATGAACAGAATGAATCGGTTAGCACGACGCACTGCTCAACGTGGACTTCCATTTGGTGATCAAGAGGCTTGTCTGCGTACTCCAATGGAAATGGCTGATTACGTCTCTAACCAAGCAAATCATCGAAAACGGCGCCCAGTCTTTCGAATCGATGGGGAATCAAAGCAAAGTCTCTCAGGTCATGAGAGATCTATCCATGGAGGAGACGATGGTGCCCTATTCGTTCCGGAGTATCAATATCTAGCGAATTGTGTGCCGGAGAACGCAGTCCCCGCAGGACCAGATCCTTCTACTAATGGAGTCAGTGCGCAAGGGGCATTTCTAGATAAACTCGATCACATGCGAGATCTGTCTTCAGGTCTGTTCGTAAAAGGGAAGGACCGACTTGGACCATCAACAGAGGTCTGCAATCATCGTTCCAAGAAAGATGCGGTTGGCCGAGGTGAGGGCCTTGTTCTCGAGCGATAAGTATGCCGGCCTTCTTTTCCTGATTGCTTGCAGGCAGGTTTCAGGATGATGTGGTGTGGAGTTGCCTGAAAGATATTGCTATTCCACGATAATATCTGAGTCTTATTAGGAAATCGACGAGTCTTCAGATAGAAGCCATCTGTTCTTGGCAGTTACTCTGAAGTTATCGCTTGGTTGGAGTAGCATTGCGCTCGCTACCGTTGTGGAGTGGAGGAAGAACTAGAAGAGCTCACTGCACAGATCAGGGCTTACTAATGCCCCATGCTCGAGTTCATAGCGAAAGCTTATTCTGCGGTAGCCACTCCTGGGTGCTGGTGAAGTTAGTAAGCTTTTATTTTAGTCGATTTTCGTTTACTAATGTTCTTTGGGTTCTGGTATCAGAAACGAGTGACCGTTAAAAACCTTCCCTCAATCAGCACATTCCTTTGAGCTGTTTTGTGTTGTAATCTTATTTTTCCATGTCAATTCCTGACTTAGGTAATTCAAAAGAGATCGGCCATAAAAACGGATGCTCTGACGAGGTTGCTCAACAGCTTGCTGAACAAGCAGTTGTGAGATTGGTGGCAGCTGCTGGGTTTGAAGGCCTGAAACAGGCTCCTTTACGAATTCTCGCGGAACTATTGATACGTCATGTGCAAAAGTTAGGAAGTCTACTTCGCCGCATTGTGGATACTTACAAGACGGAGTGCTCTCAAGCGGAACTCCTGAAAATGTGTATGCATGGTGCGAGTGGCAGGTAACCAGCTGACCTACCTACATCAGTCATTTAAGAGTTGAATGGTTGATAGAGATATATTGCTTAAGTCTTTTTTTCATGTGTTTAAACTCATTGCTAAAACCCTTGGGCGGCATGTGTTCTATTTCTTTTGGTTTCTTTTCCATCACGAAGTACGAAACCTCAAATATGATCACTTTGTATACTCACTTGACTTTGATTTTATTTTGCAGCAAATTAGAAGAGTTGATGGAGTATTATACCAAGTCCATGCAGCAGTCGCAAAAACGAAGACCAGCTCCAGTTCAGATGCCTCAGCAAACAATTCAGCAGGTCTCTTTCTAGTTCTTTAGTCTTTTGCTTCTTTAATCCACATATTACCTCAGATACATGTGAGGAAGGACATGCTGAAGCAAGTATGCGCGTGATGAATGCTCACCCAAGCGGGCACTTGTTTCCTATTGGAGATCGAACGTCTCATCGCCCGTACAGGGACATCTTCAGTACCCAGGCCTTCTTTATGCACTGCTTTGCATGCATCATCAGGTGACTGGACTATGTCAAGGTTCTTCGTCCAGAGATGTTGGTAACGCTAACATCCCACTTCGCACTTGGTACTTTGTAGGACCCCTTTACGTAGTAGTGAAGGATAGTTCCATGTAAGTGCAGTCTAGTTCACCCACATTAAAAAATTTGGAGTTCTTGCACGTATTCAATGAACCAAGTTAACCGAAATGTTAAGTGGAGGTCGGTTTCTAGCCGGATTAGGAGGTACAACAGACGAGTACATAGTGAGAGGATATTTCATCTGTAGTAGCCTGGATCTGGAAGTGAAGACACAGTGGGGGTGCAGGCTCTAGCCCAGCAGCAGATAAGTCCACATCCAGTCCCAATGCCACTGATGATGCCATATCAACACGTTCAAGCTCAACAATTGCAGCCTGGATATGAAAGGCTTGCAAATAGACGCCAATCTTCAAGTCCTGGAGTTTCCAACAGGTTTGAGCGGGTTGCTGGTGATACGAAGCTTGGTGGGGAAATAGCTCTGGAGTCTTCTACCTCAACGACTGGACTATCACAGATACTCAGTCAACCGTTGAGCCAAGGGCACATTTCGTGGAGTTCACAGGCGCCAAACATGGCAGGCTTACCACAGATCCACCACCCTCCAATGTTACAACATTTCAAGCAACAGCTTTCATCACTACAAATTCCTTCTGTACAGCAGAAGTAAGATTATCTTATCTTATTTTATTTATTATATTTTAGAACTTGTTTTTGTATACATTCACTAGAAGTCACTCGTTTCACCACCAAGTTAGTCTCACTTCTTTTCCTTACATGTATGATGTTCTTGTCCTATGATGCACATCGTCATTTCAAGGAGCTGTTAAAACCGTATTAGGGCTGAGAGTTTTTCGTGTTAGCAGCACGGGCGTCAACAAATGCTGAAAGTTTATTCCTGGCTTTGGCAGCAGTCTGTATGCGAAAGACTCAGGAGCTTTGAAGTTGCCGTCTCCGAGAATTCAGGGATTGCCTGATATATCAGTGAGTGATAGCATTAAGCATGAGTTTGATGATCAAGGTCAAGGTTCTCAGTTTTCCCCAAGCATTCCAATAAGGAAACAGGTAGGTGGAAGTCTCTTTTGGGAGGAATGGTTCCTTTTAATGTGTAACAGTCTTGAAACCAGGGATATCTAGCCTTTTGTGTAGAACTGATATTCCTACCATAGTATGCAGGTAACTTCACCATTCTTTTACTGAAGTTCTGGGAAATCCTCTGTTATGATCTTGATAAGCTAAGCACGGACACCACCTATGTCGTTAACCGGAGCTGGGTCAATTGATCTGAAGCACTTAGGTGCATGGGAACAAATTTTTACAAAGTTACTGGATTTAGGATGCTAACTACATAGATAAGTGCGTTGCCATAGCTTTTGAAATTGTTCAAAAGGATAAATTATGGACCTTTGAATTTTTAGAATGGCCGTTGACATGCTGTATCGTACGTGCTGCGTCTTTGTGCAGAACCAACGAAGCTGGGGTTACGGTGATTAAGGGTTACAAGGCGAGCTCAACTTTGGAAGCCATATTTTCTTGTTGCAATCACAAAATGGCAGTCCTCATTCCTGATTCGATGAGGAGCTTGTCAGGAGTTCGAGAAATCCTGGCAATGGAGTCTCGTGGCAGCGTAGTTTCTGGAACTACTTAGGCATGGATTCAACTAATATTTCATCATCAATGTTGTTGTGTAGTGTCAGCTCTACCAAATAATTGATGTACATGTCTACGCTATTAGAACACGTAACCTCAATGTAACGTTGGTATGCCCTGTCTTGACCGCTGAGCGTCACAAAATGCTTGAAAGTGATGTACAGGTGCTTGTCAGAGTTGTGAGTTCTGTTTTACAATGAGTTCTTCGGTAATTAGCAGGTTGCTACTCAGTCTTCTTGTAAGAAAACATTTTTAGACATTTGTCTCATTTTCTTCAAGTTGACGATGAAGTGAATTCTCGTTAGTGTTCAAAGCATGTGGGAAATTGGTAATGGCTTCAATGCTGAAGGTAGGGAGACCATTTGTAGACCATTTGGTCATTGTGCATAGTTCTACTTATTGGATTTTTTTTAAATTAGCAAAAGAAGGGGAAATTAGGGAATATTCCACAAGTGTTTTGGTCATTTCATTTTTGAAAACTGAAAAAGGTACATTATAGGTGGTCAAAGCAAAATCACATAGCTTTCCATTGTGGACCTTGGTAGGGGAACTATTTGTCCTTTTGGATGCTAATGTGACTTTTAATTCCCTACATGGTTTTAATGACAATCCAAAAAGTTAGCATCCACAAGGATATAAATAGTCCAAATTGTCCCTTAACATTGTGGAAAAACTATGATGGAATCTTTTGCCATATGTAGAAGCTAAATGGTAGTGTTCATTAAATTCATAATATGGTGACTTTTCAACTCAATTCCAACCTTTTGAACCCTTATTGCACTCTCTATGCAATGTCTACTACATTAGGATGCAAGTGCAATTGGGTTAAAAATAGGGATCTAAATTGCACTTTGGTCCATAATGGTTTTGGTTACCTTATTGTATACTACTTGCAAGGCATTCATTGCATGGAATTATTCATTTAGCTCCACTCTATTGGAAAGTTCTTCATTGGGATTGGATTGTTGAATAAGGTGGAAATATCAGTATTCAATAGAAGGTAAGAAACATGGTTGGGGATCATTTGGTCACTACGCATAGTTCTACTTATTGAATTTACAAATTTTTTATAGCAAAAGAACAACAAATCTTCGAATTGAGCTGGCTACTTCTTGGTTTCATTTAATATTGCCTCAACCAATTTATAGATTGTGTTGACTATTCTAAAAGAATATAGAAAATTGAAGAACATATATTCAATGGCTATGCGAACAAATTGAAGAACATAAGTTAATTGGTAAAATAGAGTTAATATTGATAAACATTGTGGCATAATTGGTATACTTCTTGAATTGATATTAAGAGAAATTTGATAGAAAAGTATTCAAATATAGTGTAGGATTTCAAGATGAAGCCTTCAAGATGTACACATCAAAGGACCACAAAATTGCAAAATTTAGTAATTTGGAAAAACTTGCAAATAGAATTTGGAAATGGATTATTGGAGCCACATTTTCTTAGTTGAACTTTAGAATCAAGAACTATGTGAAAATTCAATGCCTAACTTTTAAAATGTCCCACTAGCTTGTAATGTCCATAAAGTAACTCGTAGTAGGACTAAGGGATTATAGTGCAAATTTCCAAAATTGTGGAAATGTATGATAAGGTGCAATTTAGAAAAAATATTTAATGATAACTCCTAAACTATAGTTGTAAAAATGTTTAATACATCATATCTATACAATTGGATCTTAAAGTATACAAACTAATATTTATTTATAAAAAATTTAGCCAAAAATTCGAAATTCCTTCTTAAATTAATTGTAGAATGAATATTTGTAATTTTTATAAGAATTTTTTTCTTTCAATTCAAAATCATTAAATTCTAACTATTGTGTTTTTTCAAGATTTTGATTTTCCTCATTTATTCAAGACAATTTTGAGAGGTTATTTTTTTAATAAGAAAATTTAATTTTTGTTCTGAAAGATACTTGTATTATTTGAATTGTACAATACTATGGTAAAGGCTCTAATTCAAACCCTCTTCTTCAAACTGTCCCATAGGTGACTTCAAAAGCAATAGTCAGTGGATGTGAGTTGAAATGCTCATAATGTCAGAGCATTAATGAGATTTGTTCATACTTCTTTAATGAATGGAATAAGAGCCGGGGAGGGTCCATTTCAAAGCCAAGGTATGTCCACTTAATTTTTCTAAATGGGAATTGATTATCCAATTGCTTTCTTACACATGTTAAAATAATGTAGGTTTTTTTTAAGTTTAGTAAAGATCACATTTAGGAACCTCGTGTATTACATTTTGAATGCCTCACTGCTTGTTTTTGGTCTAGCCATATTTTTTTTCAGAGTGAGCGTGTGTGGGTTTTGCAAGGCCTATGATCAAGAATAGGTGCCTACCACAAAATTCTTTGGAAATTCATAAGTAATTCATAAATGATCCGAAAAATATGAAACCACTTGTGTTAGATTTCGCATCAATTTTTCTTCAAGTGAAAAATGAGTCAAAATATTTTTAGGCATTTGAAAAACATAAAAAAGGCCCATCAGCCCTTAAAGTGACTGTTGATGAGCACACTACCTTAGTCATATATGGTAAGCTTTGTCTTGAAGATCAATACAAATGTTGGAGACTTAACACAAGAATCTAAAAACAATTAGATGGATGAAAGAACTAAGAGTTTGTATACTTGAGACATATCTACAATCATCCCTTCTTCAAATTTTGAACACCAATTTTGAGATTAGTCCCTCAATTCCTAAATCCTTTTTTAACCCTTAAAGGACACAACCCCCTATGACCAAGATAGTCAACAAAATGCTTGGATTATTGGACCAAAAGGTGCATTCTTTATTGGACCAAAAGGTACATCCATCAATCCACTTTTAAAGATTTAAGTTTTAAAGATTTGTAGATTTTTCTGGTACCTCCACACATATAGTATAGAGAGAGACTACACCATTTCGGTCATAAAGGAAGGTTTCTTTTTAAAAGATTCAAGAATCACCTAGGATGAAGAAGATATTTGTATAAAACATTGTCCCAAGGCACTTTGTTTGTCAGTCATTCATAATATGGACTTCAGAGCACTTACGGGTTATGGTTTTATGTTGTCTGAGGAATTCAAAATGGACTAAAAGAGAAAGATTTCTGAGGTGAACTCAGCATTTGACCCCCAAACAACCAAAAAATGGTTTGTTGAGACCTTCTCTGCACATGAGGCTGCGACAAGAACATCAAGAGTAGACAGAATGATAGACAACATGGAACTCCTGAAAAACGCTTACTCTGACCACAAAAGATATTTGCATCTTCAGAGAATTCAGATCTAGGACTGGAAAAGAGTATCCACATCACGACCACCTCAAACAACAAACATTAAGCGTAGATATCAATACGTCAGTGGCTGAGGCATACAATTGACACAAAGCAGGTCAAGAACAAAACAGAAACCGAAATTTAAAAAAACAGTAATTGTTCTACCCAAAGGATGCCAAACAAAGACTGATAAGAAATTGAATTGGAAAAATATCAATTCACGATACTGTAATAGGTATCCAAAAGTGACTGCCTTGAGCAGAAACCCAAAATTTACAGCCTCAAGAGCCTGGAGTGAGGTAATGTCCTGTGACTTGTGTAAAATCCTGTCTGGTGTCCGTGTCAAATGACAATGCCAACAATAATCGGCTACAATCATAGACAGGAGACAGTATCTGCCCAAATTCACTGCATTCCAACAACTACCTTACAATACCGCCAACAATCTGCAACTACTTTAGAGGTCAATCAGCTACTGATTTTCAACTTGCAACTGGAAGTTTGTGCTTCACTCAATACGCATCCTTCGAAATTTCCATCAAACTACCTACAATACATATACATGATATCATACATATCTATGAGGCACGCTTACAACATTTTACAGTCCAATTGGCTTCGTCGCAATCAATCTCTATCTCTACTTGCCATACCCATGTCAGTTCCTAGAGGCCTTTGACATTATATTCCCAGACCAAGAAATTCAATTATGATTGTGGTCTCAATGTAAGAACCACAAGTTAGACATGAACCCCGTAAGATGACTATCACTGACCCCCAAGTTCAAAATCCATCGTGTAATCGTACTCAATGGTTGGTATCACAGAGGCGACGAATTTGAGGAAAATGAAAAGATACCTGCAGAACAACATACCCAATCAGATGTCTAAATCTTCTAGGCTAGTAAGAATCCATAGTGTGACATTTCCTGGTCAACTTGTTCGAATCAACCAGAATCTCGAGGAAAAATACAGCAACTTCTAGAAGAGAAAAATTACTGCATCCCAGTGGGTTTAAAATCAAAGAGTAGAAATATTCTGGGTACACCTTCTATTAAAATATTCTGAAGGCACTTTGCAAGGATCAAAAGGTAAGATACATACTTGTCTACTTCCGGATTACCACCCCTGGAAACAAGAACGTCAATGATCTTCTTCATAACCGCACCATGCCTGCAAGGATGGATGGATGCATGCTTTCCTGCCATATGTGGATGATCTTCAATAGTCACCTGGAGTAACCAAGAAACACCAATGAGCGACAACGGCAAATTCACTCACCAAGCATTTCAAAAAGGCACACATTCATCTACAGTTCGATTTTCTTACTAGTTAACGTGAAAACTAACACTTATATTTATGATTACCCTAATGTTCAGGATATAAAGAAGGCAAGTCAATTCCTTCGCTCTATGGTGAAGCAAATAATTAGGCGGGAGATAATTCACAGAGAACATTACTCCATGATCAGCTGAATCAATCTATCAACTCCTGATATTATGAGTACGATTTGATTACACGCAGAAGTGCATACCGTCTTATGTGCATGATCTTGACTGACGTCCTCCAATACCTTCTCTGGCTGTAAAAGATGGCGAGTCTGTAGAGTGAAACACAACGAAGGTGGACCAGGTCAGAGTTCTAAAACAAAGAAATCATAAACATAAACATGGAAAAATAAAAATAAAAACTTTATCCCTCAGCTCAAAGCGAATTATGAATACATAGCTCATCTAACCGATCTGTACAAAGACTCCACATAACAGCTAAAAAAGAATATTCTAAAACCAGTCATACCTCGTCGTATCCAGTTAGCCATAAGCGAGGCGTTTGGTAGTACTTGTCGTATCTGCCACACAGAATGACACCATGCATATTTATACTCAAGTAGGGAAAGAATAACAACTCCACGTACTCAGCAAAGCAGATTCTTTCCATACATGCTTGCTACTGCAGTTGTTCAAATAGAGATACGATATTTCATGCAATCTATATGAGAATCTGCATTGGCGGCTAACAACTCACTCAAGTGTAAAAACAATCTTCGATTAAGAGTCACACTAACCGCTATCAATCACTTAGAAAACGCTTATAGAACGTAAATCAATGACAACATCACCTGTTGTGATCTACTGCTACCTAAGAGAATGAGCAAAGAAATGCTTAACGAAGGACATAGAGAGGATGAAGGACTAAACGCTTTGCTCAATGAGTACATACGTGATACTGATGTCATATGTCCGGGTCCTTAAAATATGGTCATCCTCAGGTTCAGATACCTTTAGAATGCCTTGTTCCGTGCCCTGTTCAGGTCAATACGGTGATTTTAGCAGCTCGCATTTTCAAATGACTCATATACTTGTAGAATTGCCTTTGCAAGAATCCAATTCAAAACTTTCAGATCACGAGGCCCTGATATTAAAACATACCATCTCTGTTTCAATCAAGTTATCATCCCCGACGTCATCCATGTCTAAAGCATCGTCGTCTTCATCGTCTTGAGGAACTAATGGTCTAAAACTCCGCTTCACAGAAGTTTCTTGCGTGTCCATAGATGGCACAATTTCATCCTCATCTTTGCTTTCTGCAAATCCCCATCCAATCCGTAACTAACG
This sequence comes from Rhytidiadelphus loreus, assembly GCA_947034895.1. Classification (NCBI taxonomy): domain Eukaryota; kingdom Viridiplantae; phylum Streptophyta; class Bryopsida; order Hypnales; family Hylocomiaceae; genus Rhytidiadelphus; species Rhytidiadelphus loreus. Next base: position 43,667,888 of record OX344761.1, on the reverse strand, counting down.
AGCACAACAATAAGATTACCCTCCCATAGACAAGGAGACAAACGCTGTTTGTGTGCACACGAGGGATTCTTCAGAACTCTTTTCTGAGTTCATAAACAGCACAAAGACAGATTAAAAAATCATCAACCTGAAGCAAGAACTAATAAGAATCTGAGTTGCAAACTGACATGCATCAACCTCCTGAGCGCTCTTACGCATAACCATCCCAGAAGTGGATCGCAGGAGTTAGAAAGTTAAATGGCGAGCCTTTGCAACACTGTAGTTAAATTGATAACATTTGTATACCTCCATCAAAGCCATGAGTAGCAAGCCACCCCTCATCATCATCGTTGTCAAGTAACACTTCTCCCCCAGCGGCTTTGTAATCTTCTTCAATCGAGCATGCCCTGCGCAAGCATGGCACTGTGTCTTCCTATCTCAGATCCTCTGCCTTCTAATGCACCTTCCAATGATCGAAAAATTTCAAGCTCATAACCATTGGCTGCTTAACCGGATAGGAGATAGGTCATCCATCTAAAACCGTGTTACTGTACAATAGTCTCCCAAACAGAAGTCTTGCACGCTCGGTAGAAAAGGAAGTGGGCTATGGTCAGACAGAGAATACCATTGCGGGTTATAAGATACTGCTTCTCCGCAGGAAGATACGGTTTCCGCTTATTTGAATCACCCATTTCCCTAACAGAACAAGAAAATGACGAAGTAAGATACCGAACGTCAGCAAACACATGCTTCAGGACGATCACTGACACCCTTAGATCCATCGATAGAATTTTCGAAATAGAAACCGCAACAACAGATTTACTGCAGTTCAGCATACTTTTGGTGATCTTTGGAAATCCACATGAAGGACGATTGTTACCAGGACCAAGTGGGACATTTAGAGACGAGATTATCTCCTGCTTGAACAAACTCGTCAGGAGTGAGAACACCCTTCTCTTTGAAGGCAGAGACAGTGCGAGGACTTGTCATCCTCTCCACAGCTCCTTTGAAAGCCTCATGGAGGCGCTGTGACAGAACCATCTTTTCACCAGAAGCGCAGTATCAAAGAAGTAGCTCGTAGATGCAACCCTAAGATTCTTCTACCTCCGCGATTATAACCAAAAATCGTTGAAGCAGGTATCTATACTTCAGCCACACAACACGAAAAGCAATGTTAGAAACGAGGCAATGGCAACAGGAAGAGGTCAGCAGTGAAAAATGTGCCAGACGGTGGCCAAAACAGAACAGCAATATCAACCTCTCATTTCTATCGACTGGACCGATACTCCCACAGCTTCACAACTTGCAACTCCTGCAAATCTCGCGATTAAACAGCGCAGTCGCTAAGAGACCATGCACCTCGTAACGAATCACATACTGTAGATACTGAAAATATGAGGAGCATCATGCCACAGCAGCATATCGCTTTCCCTCCTAAAATGCCTCGGAATTTTGCAAGAAAACGACGTTCTGCAAAGCAATACCGAATATAACCGCTGTTCAGGGACTGACCCCCTGGGGGGAGCCACAGCCAAAATTTGTATTTCAATTAATTTCTAACCAGAAATCTAGCCCTGTGCACATCACATCAATTCCAAATATCAGATCCCTCTAGTAACCTCCTTTCTGCCTATTTAATAACGCTCGAGAAAACAGCAGACACAAATGACAAGACCAAACCTACGTCTCCAGTAAAATTTCTATTTCAATTAATTTCTCACCAGAAATCAAGCCTGGTGTACGTCACATCCATTCCGAGCATCACATCAATCTCATAATGCAAGTAACCTCCATTCGCTAAAAACAGCATCAACAAATAATAACGTGTCTCCGAGAAAACAATTTTTCCAATATAAAATCGATCGGATAATGCTACTAATCTCCTACGACATAATTATAACACGACCAAACCTCCAAGGAAAAAATTTAAACAGACAAAAACGATGGTAACCCTAACATAAAAATCGGCAAGAAAACCGGCCTACATGCATAGTCCACAAAAACTCTCTCCCACTTCTTCAAATTCGGCGCTCTCTCATGCAATTCCAAAACCTAAATCACACCGACAAACCTCGCAGCGTCGGCAGAGGTTCATCGAACCTCCATTCAACAGCAGCCAGAAAGAATACCTTTCACTCCAAGGAAACAAATTTTCCAAATATCAAATCGATCGGATACTGCTACTAATCTCTTTCTACAGAATAGAAACGGTCAAGAAACCAAACCTCCAAGGAAAATCATTTGAACAGTCAAATCCGATGCCAACCCTAGACATACAAACAAATCGGTTCCAATTCGCAAAGAAAACTGGCATAAATATTAACTCCACAATTTATTTTTTTCTGCCACTGCTTTAAATTCGTCGGCGCTCTCAAGTGAAACTCCAAAACCTAAATCACACACCGACAAAACTCGGAGAGAGTTGGCAGAGGTTTGTCGAAACGGTAGCTTATGCCCGATCAAAGATGAAATTTCGAACGGGAGAATAATCGAGAGGGAAGAGGAAGGAGGAGGAGAATTGATAGAGGAAATTGACGAAATAAAAAATGGTTTGGTGATCTGTGAACTCACCTGCGAAGCTCCGGCATGCGCATGGCTATGGTGATGCAATTGGCTGGAGGTTGTGAAAGCACGAGGGTTTCCTTGCTTGGAGCTCTCGTGCAATGCGTCCTGGGGAGTCAAAGCTTCACAGATTCATTCTCATTCATCCATCTGTTTCTCTCATAATTCGTTCGTTGATTCGTTCGTTCGTTCATTCATGGTTCGTTCGTTCGCTGTGTCGTGTACGGTGACGTATACGTATGTGCCTATATGGTATTTGATTTAATTGGAGGATTACTGATACTATATAAAAAAATTACAAAAAATATTCCTATTTCAAATTTTGCCTCTTGTTGTTAGGATTTACAATGGATTTCCTCCATCATTACACAAAGTAATTCAATTAGTTCGGCATGCTGTAATAATACTAACTTGCATTAATTTGGAAATTACAAAAAATTAGCAAGGTGCATTAATATGGAAGTTTACAAAATTTTAGAGAAAATCATTGATACAATTCTAAGAATGACTTTTTCTTTGGAGTTGTTAGTTGTATTCATTTGACATGTATGAATTCATTTGTGGAATTTGAGGCTGAGGTGCACAACAATCCTATGTGAGGCAACACAATTGAAATTATTGAATTTGGAAGCCACATGACTAAAGCTTTGGAAATGAAGGCACACGACGAAAGCTTCATAATTAAAGCTATCACTATTTTTGCACCATATTTATTCATCCTTTTTATTCCTATAACTCGTTTAGAGACCTTGCCATCAATCATTGCATCTACAACGCATTTGGACTTTACCATGTGATTACACTTTTGTCACTTCAAAAAATTATCTATAATTCAAGATTGCAATTGTTTCAAGTCCTAGCTAACAACAATCATCCAATAACAAATACTATAAGCATTGTGTTCTACATTTATCTTCAAGCATCCTTTTTGTGTAAAAGCATTTCAAAAATTTCAATCAATTTTTCACCCCCAAAGTTCATTGGATCAAAAATTAGAAAATACTCCAGAAATTACAAGAAAGCAATACCTTCTAAAAATAGGTTTGCAAATCAAATTTATCTACTTTTAAAAATTTGTTATTATAGGATCTTATTTTTTACTAGTACAAGAGTCTTACTCTAAAAAATTGAAGTCTAAAGTATTGTATGAACAAGAAATGATTGAGCAAAGAGCAACATACACTAGGAAAAAAACATGTTCACCACAACCGATATTTGATGACTACTTTGCGACTAAATGTCCTATATAACTACATTGTAATCCCTCTCTATTTGCACCAACTTCAACGTGTACGTTCTTGTAGTCAAAGACCAGCCACATGTTACCTATTCATTTCACTATAAATTCTATAGAAAACAACTAGAGTTTGACTAGAAAACAACTACAGTGACAACTATAAATCAACTAGAAGACAACTGGAAGACAATTAGAATTCAACTAAGGTACAACTACAAAACAACTACAAGAAGACTACTCGTGCAATTAAAAAACACCTACACTACGACTAGAAAATAACTATAACACAACTAGAAAACAACTACTGATGGTGACTAGAAAACAACTATAAAATGATTGGAAAATCAGTATAGACAACTATAAGGTAAACTAGCCTATGATAGGCCAAGTACCTAATATAGACATCTATAAGATGACCCATTACAGTTTTCCATCAATATGTGCCAGGTTTTTTCTAATTAATGTAAGCAAAACTTCATTAGGTAGGTTGATGGCTGAAATCAATGTTTTGTATGATGGTGATGGAAATGTTAGAGACTGTTTTAGAAACTCGTCCCTTTCTAGTGTAATTCATTACATGAACTAACTTTTTATATTCCTTTGTCATGTCCATGTTAGAAAATATTTCAACTATGTTAGGAAATATTGTAACTGCATTGAGTGGTTTGATGACCACCATGGGTATAGTTTTTGATGGTTGTGGGATAGTCTACAGACTGTTTTGAGCCATTTGGCCAGTTCACTTCAAAAATCTATAACAAATTCATACTTTGTCAAAAAAATAAAATTTCAATTGTTCTACCAATTTTTCATGTTTGCCTTTATATGGAAAAAAAATTCAAAATTTCAAATATGTCAACAAGGCAAACCAGGCAATCTGCCTGTCATAGGCTGGTTTACCTTAGTACAACTAAGAACCTACTACAAAACGACAAGAATTTGACTACAAGGCCATTTTTTTGCCAAAACCACTCAAAACTACCACTTTTGCTATTTTCACCTATGAAATAAATTCTTAAAATATTTTTTAGAATCTAACTGTAGGACTTGTTTTACACTTGTCTTAAATCACGCGATAAAAAATTTGTGATGTTTGACCTTGTAAATTGAAAGATATTAGCATTCAAAGTGGAAGAAAAAAAAATCTTTCAAGAAATTGCTATGATTGCCTGCAAAACAAGAAACTCTATAACTTTCATATCACTAATCCAAATGGAATGAATCAAAGCTTCCCATTTAGAAGAAAATATAATCTACAAGAAAAAAAATATCAAAATTTTTATTTCAATTTTTTGTGAATTTTTTTTGCTGCCCGGTCTCCCCCATTTTGAGGTTATTGTGGCATAACTTTTGCTCCCGGGCATCGATTGGAATAAAAATTATATTCCCGAAAAGCTCATAAGTTTATCTATCTTATGAGAAAGTTTCAGAAAAATTAGTAAAAATTGATATCGTAGGAGCTTGCCCAAAATCCATTTTGTCCCCTGTAGGGACAATGGGACTTTAGGGGTTAAGTCTAGAGTTTAATCGAGTTTCGTGGTCGATTGTAATTTTGAGGTGTTTGGATATTTTTGGAATAGTCTACAAGGACAATGGAAAACCATTTCTCATAGAATTTTTATTGGAGGAGAACACTTTTGGGAGGTAATGATGTTGGAAATTAACTCATTCTAGTATTGTTGACTTTAAAAAAAAAGATGATGCTACAAAAATGAATCACAAAAAATTGCCATTTTACTGTATTTTAGCAACTTGTATCTCTTTACATTTGATTTGAGTTTTAGTCATATAAATTATCTTTTTTGAATTTGAGCCCAACTAACAAAATGAAGCTTATAAAGTCTATTTTTTGCTCCATCTTGAATATTTTATTGCAATTTGAGCTTTGGACCTATAACATGGTCTATGTTCTAATTAATTATAGAATGACATTGAATTTTGTTTTTTCACCATGACCTATACTATAATATTCATGTAGAGAGAAAATTTCAGATTGCAAAAGTGAAATGAGTATTTAATATGAATTTACTTCATAGTAATTCCATCTTTTCCACAAAAATAAAGTAAATTCATCTTAAAGGCATTTTATTTCATGTCTAAAAAATAATTTAAAAATTTGAGTCATGAGCAATTACAAAATGGGAGCATTTAGGGTATCAAATTTGAAGTCAAATTTTGTGGTCATGAGTCTATCATTTAGGGTTTAACCCTAAAAGGACACAAAGGACACTAAGTGTTTGATGGATGACAAAGAATCTATCATTCTATGTAGGATGGAAATGGAGATGTTCATCCTTGGAATATTGTGTTTTGCACAATAGTTTGACCTCCAACAAGTGTTCTTTGGGGTTTTTTACCAAATGATTCACAATTTCACACGGTATCCAAAAGGCTAAATTTCCATATTGACCAACCCATCCTTTGGGGGTTGAATAAGTTCTCTAGAAAATTTTATAATGTATACAAGGAAATTGAAAAAATGGGATTGAAAACAAGAACGTTCTAGTATGGGGGGCATGTACAATTCAAATGATAGATCCTTCAAAAAAAGCAGGTAATAAGTAACTAAAAATAAATTAGTTATTGGTTTGAAGTTTGTTAGAAATCCCTTAATTGTAGCAGAGGCCCCTCGATTCTTACGCGTCCCATTTTCACCAAAAATGATTGGTTATTGCAGCTCGAAGTCACAACAATCCAACACGCACAATTGGATTGTTGCTTCTCATCAAATAATATTGAACTTAAAACCTTAAAACTCCAAACCTCAACAAAAACTATGCTATGGCTCACCTCTCTTGTTGTATGCTACGATGAAATATTGTGATTGAGACTTCCAATATGATATTGTGGTTGAGCATGTGAAAACTAGCTTGTGATACTATTTTATTTTCTTGGAAAAGAAAATTAGTGTCATAAATCCTATAAAGTCTAGTATTTGCGCCAATTTGAAAATTTTGAAAATTTGCTAAAATCCAACCAATATCTTATCATCAATATCAATGTATTACTGAAACTTGAACTTTGGACCTATAACAACGGAGTGTTGGAGAATAAAATCCAATTTTCATCTCAATGGGGAAATCTAAGTAAATTTTAATTTTTAACTATCTTATTCATAAATTTATTTATTTGATCTATCTATTCAATGAATTAAAATTTATAAAGGTTCAAGACATCGAGGACAAAACAAAGTCAATGAAACATTTAAGACATTGAAAAAAATCCATCACTCAGATTATCTCATTATTCTAGTGATGACCTTTACATTGGAACTAGTTTAACCAATAATTATTAATTTTGGTGATACATATTTCTATATTGAGGAATATATGGATTACGAAGAGTGAAGAAACAAGTAGACATGACTTGGCCATGGAATTTTGAGGCCACAAGACTAAAGTCATGAAATGAAGCTACATGAGTGCAACCACAACTTAGTATAAAAAAACTGAACCGTGTTTGTGTTCATGTCAAATAAAACATCAATATCAATGATAGCATCAACATGTTTTTACAATAATCTGCCATCCTCCTAACCTTGTCAACGAACATATCCATTTTGACTACAAATTAGTCTATGAAAGTTAAGGTAAAACATTGACTAGATGTAAAAAATACAAGGCAGCTACTTGGTATGCTTTGCAAAAAAGAAAAATAGATGGATATAAACCATTAATGAAAAGAGATGCTATTTATATCAAGTGGGGTGGTAGGAAGTAAATCAACCCATGTGGGATATGTAAAGCAATAATTGTATTCAAAGTAAATTTTTATTGAAACAACGTCCAAATGTCCAACAATCAAGTTCTCATCTTCAAATTATCCCATATACTTTGAAGATTTATGATGGATAATGAATTTCATCATAAAAATGACCTCTCCACCCCTCATTCTCTCTAAATATCAATGAAGTAATTCCATCACTTTGCCATCAAAAATTCTTTTGATGATAGGTAGTCTTTGAACTTTTTGGCTAATATTGGATATTTCTTTACAACAACTTGGTCATTTAGTTTTGGTTAAATTTGACAATTCCTTTTGTTCATTTTAAAAAAAACTTTCTTGTAAATAATTATTTTCTACCAATAGTGCCCTATAGGTATGGCAAGCACAAATCGTATCAACTTGCCATAAAAAAATGTGTTGACAAGGCATGCCACGTCATCTTCACTAGATAACACATCACTTTCCCCGTTGCTACATCAAATGCCACGTCATAGATAGGACCAGATGAAAAAAATTCCCATGTGACTTTCTTGACCTGCACGGCATTTACGTGGTGCTAAGGTGGTAGCCACATGGCAAGATTCAAAAACCATGTTTTTGTAGACATTAACTCAAAAACATCTTTATATTAGGGCATGTCCTTTGAGATTTTGGATGTTTTTTCCATGACAATCTTGATGTGGTTTTTTGGACATCTACATTGATAGGTGTAGACATCAACTACAAAATCCACACGTGCACATCTAAACAAATAAAATTTTATTGTGTCAAATAATTTGTGTATCCCTTCACCCACAATTACATTTTTATAATAAAAATAAATTTGACCTTTGAGAGTTGTCTAAATAGAAATATTTTAGATGAACAAATTTGGTCATTGGGTGATAGATGTGTAATGCTCAATTATTAGTGGAAACCCTTTTAACGTAATTTGAAATCCTAATTATGGGATATAGTATATTTTAAGGCTACAAATACTTTTAGGAGTGCATTTATAAAAATGCACGAGATGCACAGATTTTCCAATCTCAATCTCCAATGGAATTATAAGTAGTTGTAATTTTGTTCGTATTTTTAATTAGAAAATATGTTTGAATTTAGACTTTTTCTAAGAACAAACAATATGGAGCACAAAAGAATACCTTCAATATGAAGATTCTCTTTTCCTAAATCCCCAAACCCTACCCATTTAATGCAATCACCGTTTGAAATTTTTTCCATTCTATTAATTGTTTAGAAGAAACAACATCAACTAACTTACAATTGCAAGCACTTGTCTATTTTGGAATAAGGTAGTTCTATATCTAAAACATATACTATAAAATTGACACCCTTTGAAACCTAGTGTTGAATTGTGTATTTTGTGCATATTAGTCTTTATTGCACTATGACATGTTACAAATGTAGTAGTTTAGACATGAAAGTCCAAAAGTATGATGTCCAAAATTTTTGAGGAGTAAAATTCTAATAGACATGTTCCTTTTGACACTAGAAGAAAGCCTTGTTTAATTGGATGTTCTTGTGTCAAAGTTGACGGATTTTTTTGTGCATCCAATGTAACATCTTCATGTGTTTATGTCAACAATGACATTCAATGTAGCATAAAGATGTTATATTGGATGTCATTGTTGACATAAACACATGAAGATGTTACATTGGATGCACAAAAAAATCCGTCAACTTTGACGCAAGAACATCCAATTAAACAAGGCTTCCTACTTGTGTGAAGAAGACTTGAGAAAGAAAGCAAATCCAAAAAATGGAGGAAAATCCCAAAGTTCAAAATTTTGCAAAACTGTCAATTTGTAATTGCTTTTTTAGAATACCTAGAGCTTGAAAACACCCTATAATCTTCTTGAAAAATGAAGGGAAAAATTCTTAGGAGTGGTTTACTAGAAGGTTGGAATCAATTATTCAATTTCAAGACGGGGAAGGGCAGACAAAATGAGAAAGCTAGGTTCCTTTTATATGGAGATCTAGAAGATGAAAGGAGGCAACAAGATGATGGTTGAAGTAGAATGTACAAATGCCCAATATGAACCTCTTCCCAATTGTGTCTCCATCTTCATTGTCCAATATTCTAATCCCTAAAATATTGGACAAATATAAAGAGGGACTCAATTTGAAAGAGGGTCAACAATGGATATACCTACTTTATGCAATTCCATGTACATGGAGTCGGAATCAAAAAACAAATTTCAAGTTTTCTAGAATGGAGATTGTTTTAAACAACTTTGTTGACACTTACACTTACATGCGAGTAGGGAGAAATTACAATTCAAAAGTATCTTTGTCTTGTTGTCAAACTAAAAGCAACCCAAAAGTTTAAGTCCAATGTTGAAATTAGATTTTCGGGAGTTAGAAACTTAGTCCCTCTACTTTTTATGCACTTCTCCCTACAATCATGACACCCTTGCAAATATTGCACACTCCTAAGCATGTGGAGTTTTTAAAAACTTTTTATCTTTTCTACAAAGTTTGGTCCATTCCAGCACATGGAAATCTTCCTTTAATTTCTAAGGATGAATCAATTCACAACCTCTTAACAAGTAGACAACACTAAAACCACTTGGGAATTTATTCCATCTTTTGCACAAATCCTTAGTATCAACAAACAATAATTTTTATATTCATAAAATTGTAGAATGAATTAGTATTGTCTATTTGCCTATGCATCTAGAAGTCCATGTATTCAAAGTGTTGTGTAAGTGCGCAACTTGTAGATATTTTTACCAAAAAATCAAGAGACAATATTATATATTTGGGAAGGAATTGAAAATTTTGATTTTCAAGTAATGGCATTAAATAGGAGTTGCCACACCTTCTTTTCTCCTTTGTTAATTTTTAGAGAATGAGGATGTGACACTCTCTCCTCAAATTGGGGGAGGGAACATTCTCTTAAGGTTGAGAAGTTTTCCACTTGAAGTAAAGATGGGCATGAAGAAGTTTCTTCATTCTCCACTTCTCTCCATTTCTCTATTTTCTCCATTCTCCAAAGGGGTATTGATCACACTTTCTTTATGGAGAAGGGCTACTATTGACTCTTCTTTTCGCTCCATACCTTTCTATTTGTCATAGAAGTTTACAACCCTTAATGTGATCTTAGAGTCTATGGTCATTTCACTTTATAGTTCGGAAAGGCGTACTTCAACAAGTGTATTAAATAATCTTTTGATTATAAAAAAAATTGAATAATAATCAATTATTGTTGTTCAATGAAAGAAAGAGACCAAAGGTTACATCTTATGTAAACACTTTCCACTAGATTCTTGGAGTTTTTTCTAAAAGATATTAAAAGACAAAGTATGAAATGTTTTTAGTGATAGTTTGGAATTTCATTCTAGATACTTTTAAATTAATTACAATCTTAATTTTAAGAATATATTTATAAAAACATGGTCACAAATTTAACTCAAATTGATGATAAACCTTAATATGAACCTCATGTTTATATTAAAAATGACAAAATCCTAATCACAATTCATTTAATATAAACAACTTTATAACCAATTATATTGAAGACGTACTATAATTCAATTGAGCTAGTTTTTCCAACTTTAATGATTTTTGAAAATAGAATCAAAATCCATAAATGACATTTTGCAACTAGTTTTGTTTATATAGTGTATTCATGGATCAACTTACGTAACTCTTCACTTGATATTTTGTTAAAACGTAGAATTGTCAAAATTCAATACAACAATATTAAAAAATGATACATATTATATTGTAATACATGAAGTTGCAAGCTCAAATCTTAAGAAAGCTAAACTAATATGTATCTAATTTCTATTACATTTCAAACCAAAGAAATTACTTTGAATGATTGTTGAAAACATTTATATCACTTCAATGCATTTTGAATTCCTTCCCATTTGCTATATTAATTTTTTTGGACTCAACAAGCCTTCTATGATATTTTAAGAAGTTCATAACAATAGTTATTAAATAACTATTTGAATATAGTATAATACAAAAAGACATAAATATATAAAGTAGAAGTTAATTAAAATATAGAAAGAAATATGGGTTTATAAAACCATTTGACTTCAATGAATTAGAATATTGGGAATTGATCTCAATTTTGTTAGTGAGGATAATTTTAAACTCATGAGGTACTCCTTTTGTACAAATGATTTAATACTTCAAGATTTGTTTTGTACATTTAAGCAACAAATTGAAAATAACTAACAAATAATAATAAAATGTTGGGATTTATATCAATTACAATAGCAAAAATTTAAAGAAGAATGATTGAATTGTATAATGAAAATTCCAAAAAAATTATATATTACATTTAAAAAAATAATAGTGTAAATTTACAATTAGTTGACAATGGCAAAGCCAATGCCGAATAATGAACACCATCCAAATTGTAATTGTTGCGGAAAACAAGCTCCATTTATACAAAATGCAAGAAAACCATCTGGGTTTGGACCATTACAATCAACACCTTCGCCAAAAAAATCAACTCCACACACTGCTTCAAAATCACCTGAAAGAGTAAGTACTGGAGTTGATAGAAGAAAGAGTTTACAACATGGGAACGAGGCTAATCCAGAAACCTCTCTTGAAGATACTTTTAACAAGCTTGTTAGTAGAGATCACACTAGTGCAGATCTTGCTACAGAAATTGCTGAAGAAGTAGCTAATCAAGCTATGTTGCAAGCTAAAGAGTCTAAAATGAAAGGAATTTCTTGGGATAAAGAATCATTGTTAGAAGAATGCTCAAATCTAAATAATGCATCAACTGATCAACTCTATCACTTAAAACTTCACAAGGTTCATCATGAATCTGTCTATTCAGAACAAAGGTTTGACTCATGAATGTCTAATACTATATTAAAATTATGTTTTTTTTCTTAAATCTTCATTTTGTATTATATACCAAAATTGCATTTTTATTTTTTTTATTTATATATTTTTGGTCAAAATTTTTTTTATATAATTTTTTTAAAGTATCTAATATGATCTTAGTGTTAAAATTTCTATAATTAAAAAAGAATTTTTTTAATATCAATTATTTTTTCATCAATAAATATTTAATATAATTCTAATCGATCACAAAATTTAAAGTTCAAGATATATATTGAATACTTAATACAAAATGCTTCTAAATTGCTTTGATAAAGATTTATTAAAAAAACAAACGAAGTTTGACTAGGTCAATACATTCTAATCATCATGCCATGGATCTCTACTTTTGATGAAGATTTCCAAAATTTAAAGAAGCTATATCTTCATATAACTTTGTTGCATATGTCATGGTTGTATAGGAATTAAATTAATGCAAAATAATCATGGATTGCTTACAACTACTACTCGAGCATTTAGATATTTTGTAATTTTGAATAATATACAATAGAATTTTACTATAATAATACCTTTAATTTTTTTAATTCAATAATAAAATATTAGTAGTATTTTAATAGTAATTTGATGTTTTAATTTAGAATATTCAAAAATAGAATTTTAAACTATCAATTATCCCGTATTATATTTTTATTATTAAATTAGAAAAACAAATTCCAAAAAAAATATTAAATATTATTATAAAGTTACTATTTCATACTTATTAATGTGAATTTTGTAATGTTTTCTATAATACTCTACTTTAGAGAATATCTTTAAAAAAAATTAGCACATAATAATAAATATATAAATACAATATAGCTTATCATTAACCACAAATAGTTTTATGTTGTAGGAGAATAGAAATGGCAATTGAAGAGTTAGAAATGGCAAATGGTTTAGAAGCCCCACGCACAGGAGGTCATTCTAGATTGAAGTCCAAATTATTAGGCAGGTGCCTAATTCTTTGGTATTTTTATTTTATTTATAAATGAAATATTTTAAAAATAAAATAAAATAATTATCATTTGTATTTTTATTTATAGAATTTAAATAAATAAATAATGATCGATAATTCACCAAAAATTGAATTATATTGCATTGGTTTAAAAATTATATGATCATTTATATGAGCAATATCAAAGAATTTTTATTGCAGGGCTAAAGTGTAGACAACAAGAATATTTTTCTATATTGACTACATTGCGAAATGACCTTGAAACACTAAAAGAAGATCCTCAAGTTTCTCTTACTAACGTAAAGTTTAAAATGTATTAGTTATTATGAAGGTTATGATTAAATACATAAATGTTTGTTTTAATTTAATTTTTTGATAAACATATTAATTTAATATAAAATTTTATTTAGATAATTAAGTAAAATTAGTAAATTATTTAAGCTAACTATTATTATTGAGTCCTTGTTATAGTTTATCTTAAAAGTCAATTAGATTATCAGTATGAAATCAATGCAATTTTCACTTATTTATAAATTATACCACTAGTATATGGGATTGTAATTTTAGTTTCAAGTACATAGTGTATATATTGTAATTGTGAATTAGAGAAAAATTTAATGTTAATAAGCTTATCAAAAGAAATTGTACATCCTATTACATACACAAATTCATTTGAAAAGTTGAATACAAATCTTTTTTAGGAAGCCGATGTAGAGAGGGACATGTTTGCATTGGAAACAAGAAGATTACAAAAGATGGTTCGACAATTACGTAAATTCTATCATAAAGTTTGTGCAGAAAATAATGAAGTTCTTTCTTTGCGTGAAGATATTGCTAAATTCACAGTTAAACTAACAAATGCACAAACAAGCCTAAAAGTAAGCGATAAAAAAACAAAAATAAGTATTGGTTTGTTTCACAATATTGCATGTTAATTTCAATACATAGTATACAAATAATCCATGCAAGAAAATCATATTAAAATTGAATTTACAATCACTAGTGAAAGCACCATCTACGGAAACCACGGAAATGACCCACAAGAAGACCCACATGACCAATTAGAATAGTTGTGGGTCTTCTTGCAAGAGTTTTCGTGGTTATACCAATAGACCATGTTTCTGCTAGTGAAAAGTAATGCTAAAATGTACAATGAACAACGATATTAATATAAAACCACTAACTAAGTATATATTAAGTAAGTTTTGTTTTGTTTTTCACTTTTTATGATGTGCCAAAGTGGCGATATAAAATGTTATAATGGTGCTCCAAATTTCAACATTCATCCACATATTGGATAGAAAATATCACATTAGCACATATGACATGTCCATAATTCTAATTTCATCCACAATTTGGCAATTTCATCCAAGATTTTTTTATCTAATTTGAAGTTTCTTGGTGGAAAACTTCAAGATTTGTTGCCATTTTATAACCAAATTATATTTTCATGGTGCAATCTGTCACTACTGCAATGCCCTAAAGAAAAAGCCCTGATATCAAGTGTTGGTGTTCACATTTCTAAATGCAGGATAAGAAAACTTTGATAGACCAAATGAAAATGGACATCGATAGAGCCAAGTCTGATGCCATAGAAGCTCAGAAACTTGCACGAAATGCAACTTACAAAGCTGGAGAATTGGAAAGTCATTCCGTTGTACTGAAAGACATGCTTACTTCTGAAAAACAAGAAGGACGAAACATTCACAAGCAAACGTCGACATTGAGTGAACAAACTCGCAACGTGAAGAAAGAAAATGCAGACAGAGAAACGGCTGCAAAAATGGCAGCCATGACGACAACTGCAGCAGAAGAAGCTGCGAATTTCGCTGCGAAAGCAGCAGGGAAAGGTGCGAGAGGTGGGAAAATGGGTAAATTTAAAGGCTCTCCATATGGTTCGGATGAGGATTCAGCTTCTATGGGCTCTGATGGAATGAATTCAGAAGGAGATAGAGATGGTACTAATTCTGCAAATAGTGAAGGTGGTAGAGGAGGTAAAGGAGGAGATAGAGATGGTACAAATGCTGCAAATAGTAAAGGCGGTAGAGGAGGTAAAGGAGGAGATAGAGATGATATGAATTCTGCAAATGGTGAAGGTGGTAGAGGAGGTACAGGAGGAGGTAGAGATGGTGCTAATTCTGCAAATAGTGAAGGTGGTAGAGGAGGCAAAGGAGGAAAGTTAGGGAAAGGAAAACAAGGTGATACAAGTCTCGATGTGGATGGAGCTGGAGAAGCCTATCTAAAAGAAATCGGACTTGCAACCACGAAATTTCTTGAGAGTGCACCCACATCAAGATCTGGGTCTCCCAGAGGTAAAGCTGGCGGTGGAACAGCAGCAGGTTCACCCAATTCCCCAGATGGTGATCATTCAGAATACAAATTAGTTCGGGATACGTTTCAACAGAACATAGGCGGTAGTGAAGAGCGCTTTTTAAGTGCCATGGATGAGCTTGAGTACGGAGGGTCGCAACCTAAAAGAAATGCAAGAGGAGGAGAAGAAGAAGCCAAGCTGCGATCAGCTGCCGAATTAGAAGCTCTCAAGAAAGCATCAAGTCCGAATCAAGCATGGTTACAAAACTTAACCATTCAATTAGATGATCAAGTCCTACTGCCACATGAATATGTCATCGATGTGCAAGATTCGAAAACCAATGTAAGGATTACAAGCCCTGATAAGACTCCCGAGGCTTTAGCAAAGAAGAAAGCCGAGGCGGAGGAAGCTCGCAAACAAAAAGAAGCTGAAGAAGCCGCAAGACAACGAGCACGAGCACAAGCAGAAGAAGAAGAAGAACGGAAAAAGAAAGCTGCACGAGATGAAGAGGAAACAAAAAAGAAAGCAGCTGAAGGTAATACTAATAAAGCTTCATCAGAATTGGATGCGAAGAAGAAAAAAGATGCAAAAAAAGCAGCCAAAAAATCCCAAGAAGAAGCTGCAGCAAAAGCTGCTGCGGATCTTGCAAAAGCCTCTGGAAGTGCTGCGGGGAAGACGGCCGCTGGGAAAGAATTTTTTGATGATAAATTGCAAGGAGTTATTAAGCAGAACATTCAAGAGGTTCTTGGGCATTTGGAAACCATTTCGGAGTCTGTTCAACAAAAGGCTACTGCTTCCGGGACCGCGGAGTCTACTGCTAAGGATGTGTTGGATAAACTTGAAAAGCCTCAATGAAAAGAGAAAAAAAAAAAAGCACATGTATGGGGAATTTTATTAAAATGGTACTAGTTGTTCCGCAACTTTGGCACTTTTACAGTCTAGATCATGCAGTCTGAAATCTATACCTGCTCTAGATGGTTAAGGTGGCACGGTTTGGAAATGGTGTACGGAATATCGCCATTTTAACAAAATTCCTTGTGTGTATGGAATGAGATGTTTTAACTCAACAAGGACTCTGAGGCCAAAAAGAGATCAATATGTGTATGATTTTCAAGATTGTTGTGGAAAACTAACGAATGAAGAATGCATCTATTGGTTCAAAAATTGGATCATTTTTAACCCTCAAATGTTGGGTGGGTACCTTTTTAGTACAATATGAATCATTTGCTTAAAAAAACAAAACCAAGAGGATTCATTGGAGGTCAAACTAATGTGCAAGACCTTTGGCCTTTTCGTGCAAAATTCCAAGGATGAACATCTCACCTTTGTCTTACATAGAAAGATTTTTTGTCATCTATATTATGGAACACTTTTAGGTTGTTGTGTCTTTACATGGTTAACTCATGAAGGACTTTGAGGGCAATAAAAAGATCAATGGATGACTTTCAAGATTACTATAGAAATAAAGAATGCATTTAAATATTGATTCAAAAATTGAATCATCTTTGGCTAAGTGGTTCTTCTTTTCTTTTTTCTAAGTTCTAACACCTCATTAGCATTTTCAAGACTAAAGATAGTATAATTATTATTTTTTAAATGATAGTAACTCCTTCAAATGTCTAAATCATTGATTTATGGTAAGTATTCTTACATCGTTCTAATATGTAATATTTTTTCTTATTGCCTATTATGAGTATTATTTGGATGGAGTGCACTTTAGAAAACATACTTCATTTAGTAGGTGGATGGTCAAACATTTAGAGGTTTATCATAAGAATTGATGTAAAGATAATATTTCTCTTTGCAAAATAAAATGTCACAATTTTATTTAGATTTGTATTCAAAACCTTGTAAATTTTTTTGAAATTTATATAATTAGCTTGTTCATTTGTTAGATTTATCAAACCAAGGAATTTTTATTTGGAATTTTTTATTTGAATGAAATTATTGAAAATATCAATATAGCTGCTATTTTATTATATTTAAGATGGCAATACAATTAATGATGTTTTATAGATTTTTACTTTTTTACAATACTAGGTTCTTTTTAATTTCAATCAATAATTTCAAATATATATATAACAATTGATTTTGATGAACTTGAATTTTTTTAATTATAATTTGACTCTAAAAATTAGGATATATTTATATTTTCCCATTTTGGATATTGCTTATTTGAATTGACACATATTGCCTATTTTTCAAAAGGCTTAGTAGTTAAAGTTATACAATTATTCAAATGAATGCAATCATATCATAGAGAAAATTTCATAATTTCACAAATATTTATAATTTCAGGAAGTCATTATAATTAATGATAAAAAATAATATTCTAAAAAACATTCCATCATGTATAACATATTTAATAAAAAAATATTTAAAAACTTTCATAATATTAAATTTGTGGAGATATAAAAGGCAAGATACTAATAGGTGAAGTGTAGAAAGTTTTTATGTAATTTGAGATTTAATATTATGATACCATTTCACACATCTTGATTCTTTATTGTAATTCTCAATGGACGCATATTTTTGAACTCTATTCAATTTTAAAAATATGACATAGAACTAGTTTGAAGATAAACCTTGGCATGAACCTCATTCTTATACAAACTTTCATAATAGATGAACATTTTAGCACAATATGATAATTATTATATTAATTATCTAAACTAGATTTTTTAATATTGAAATTTGTTTATGAATAACATAGTAAAATTCATTGATGAATTTGCACTTTGACAATTATCTCTATTGAATTTTCATAAGTTATCCAAATAATTTAAGCTCTTTTGGGGGCTCTTTTGTTGACTAATTTGCATTTCATCTAATATTTTTTTTGTTGACAAATATGAGCTCAAATATAAGGTCATCTTTTTAAAATGTAATACAATCATAAAGTTTTTAAAATAAAAAATATATTAGATTTATATACAAAGATTAAAAAACAATTTATGATAGTCTTCAATTTTGACTTCAAATTCATGTACATTTTATCACCTTTCATTTAAAGTTGATGATTGCTCTTGCAACTATTTACAATATTTCCAAAATCCATAGAGAAGATTTTTCAAATTTAACACTATTTTATATTCTATTCAATAAAATGAAGTACAACATACTAATACAAGATATCTTCAACATTAAAATATGATTATTTTAGGTGAGAGTACATTTCTAAAGTCTAATTAGAAGTCAAAACATTTTTAACAAATCTTGGTGAATTGCGACAAAATGGTGTACAACCTTGATAAGAATTAGAAAAATAAAGTAACTAGGTAGTTGAAAATGGCAAAACTTGTTCAATTTCCTCATCATTCAAATTGCGATTGTTGTGGAAGACAAGCTCCATTTAAAGAACTTGCACGACGACCATCAGGATATGGACCATTGAAACCTCCTATAGAACATAAACGACCTAATACTCATCATGGAACTATTCAACCTCTTGAAAGGCGAGTTTCACAAAGGATTGGAAGTGCCAACCAAAGACGAAAAAGTTTGCAACATGGTTCAGAATCAACTCAAGAAACCTCTGCACAAAAAACATTTGATGTATTATCTGAAAATTACAATGCAGAAGAAATTGCAATGGAAATTGCAGAAGCAGTTGTAGAAAGAAGTATGTTGCAAGCTACAAAGTCAAGAATGAAAGGAACTTCTCGTGATAAAGAATCTTTGTTAGAAGAATGTTTGGCATTGAAAGAAGCACTTTCTGACCAACTATACCATTTACAACTTCATAGAGTACACCATGAAACAGTTGATGGTGAACAAAGGTCTAGTTTTTTACTCTACTCAATGTTTTTTTTATAATAATTTTAATGAGATTTTAATAATTTTGTGGAGTTGAAATTTATTATTTATTAAAATGTATCATTACATGAATATATGATATGATGTAAATCTTTTCACTATTTTTACTATAAGAAAGTAAATAAAACAAATTGATTACATTTAAAAAAATAATTACAATGGTTTTAAATTTTATTTTTCAATTGTTAAAATTTCATCTATGTATTTATGTCATCTAATCACAAAAAAATTCATCCATTTTTAAAATTCAAAATTTGAATTCATATCAATAGTTCTACATACACTCAATTTTTTTTTGTAGAAAATCATCGAGTTATAATTTAATTTTTATAACATTTATAAATATATTATCTAAATATTGTTTATACCATTTCATTAATTGAACTAAAAAATTAAGTAATTTTCATTCATATGAATATATAATTTTGACAAAATCATTTTTTCCCACTTGTCAAGAAAAAAAATTAAATAAAACTTTCATTTACATTGATTTTGCTTAGAAAGATGGAAATAGCAATTCAAGAATTAGAAATGGCACATGGATTGCAAGCTCCACGCACAGGGGATCCATCTCAGCTTAAAGCTAGAATATTAGGTACTAAAAAATATTATTTTATCTTAAAAAGCTATTGTACTATTACACATTTGTTTCTCTTTTATAGTGTTTTTTTGTCATTAATTATGAATTTTATAATAAAATCATATATAATATAAAAAATAAAAAATCTTCTACGTATTAGTTAATCATTAAATTTTATGAAAATGTATAATATATAATATATATAATAAATACCAACCAAATATTAAATTGAATGGTGCTCTAGTCAAATCTCAATATAAATTAGTAGTTGGATGTAAGATAAGTTACCAACTATTAGGATAAATAATTATTCTAATTGATTTACATATAGTTTTTAAATGTTAGTTAGATTGTTGCAATTAACACAAACTTGTTACCATTTTACATTCACTACATGCATTTTTCATCAATAATTTTCATTTTTATATTTATATATATATTTAATTAATGAGACGATAAGTTTATTCATAAATGTATATTACTAAAGGTGGTATGAAAAATATCCAGTAATTAACACTTAACATTATTTAAATGTATCACTTGAAGGATTTACACTATGGTTAACATATGAGGCAATAAATTAATATATATAGATTGCATTGTATTTGTAATAAGGAAAATTTGTATATGTAGTTCTTTAACCCCTGAAGTCCCATTGTTCCTATGGGAGACAAAATGGATTTTGGGCAAGCTCCTATGATCTCAATTTTTACTGAAACTTTTTGAAACTTTCTCATAAGATAGATAAACTTATGAGCTTTTAGAGAATATAATTTTTACTTCAATTGGTGCCCGGGAGCAAAAGTTATGCCACAATAACCTCAAAACGGGGGAGACTGGGCAACAAAAAAAATCTACAAAAAATTGAAATTAAAATTTTAATATTTTTTTCTTGTAGATTATATTTTCTTCTAAATGGGAAGCTTTGATTCATTCCATTTGGATTAGTGATGTACGTGAAATTTATGGAGCTTCTTGTTTTGCTAGCAATGATAGCAACTTCTTAAAAGAAATTTTTCTCTTCTACTTTGAATGCTAATATCTTTCAATCTATACGGTCAAACATCACAAAAAATTTATCACGTGATCTAAGACAAGTGTAGAACAAGATCCTATGGTTAGATTCTAAAAAATATTTAAAATATTTATTTCATAAGTGAACATAGCAAAAGTGGTACTTTGAGTGGTTTTGGCCAAAAAAATGGTCTTGGGACTTTAGGGGTTAATATTCTTTTAAATGACAAGTTCATTTTTATGCATATATTGAACTTTTATTAAAAAACAAAAAAGCTTTTAGCTTTCAAATTTATAACTAGATGCTATATTAAAATATTGTTATAACTAATGAAGATAATGAACATATAAATTTTATTTTATTAAATATTTTTAATTCAATTATTTTGCAAGCTAAACTAATGAAATCTGACAACTCTATTTATATATAGAAATGTGAATTATATTAAATTAATAACAAAATAGGACTAAAGTGTAGACAACAAGAATACTACAATATAATGACAATACAACAAGATGATATCGCAATATTAAAGAAAGATACTCGAGTTTCTTTTACAAAGGTAAATTATAAAATATTTATTAATTATATCACATGTGTAATACAATATAATGAAATTAAAAAATTACATAATTAAAATTTTTAAAAATTAATTAATTACAACTGAAAATAAAATTTAATAATAATTTTTGAATATAAAGAAATAGAATGTTTAATTTTAAGAACTAAGTAAAATATAATTTTTTATAATACGAGATAAAAAATAATTAGTCACATAATATTAATTGAATGCCAAATATTTTATTATAATATAATTTGAATATGATAAAGTGTTTTGTTTTGTTTTTAATTTAAAATTATTTATTTATATTGTAAATATACTAAAATGAATAGCATGGTTAGAAGTTATAAAAAATTTAAATTTTTGTAGATATAATGTATTATATAAATGATGTTAATCTCATTTTAAGTGTAATTTGTAAAAAAAATTATCATTTACTTAAATCTATTTCATTCATTAATATGAATGGTTTTTTGAAGATATATAGGAAGCATCTATGGAAAGAGATGTATTTGCAGGGGAAACAAGGAGGTTTCAAAAGATGATTCGTCGATTACGAATATTTTATCATAAAGTTTGTTTAGAAAATAGTGAAGTTGTACGCTTACGTGAAAGTATTGCTAAATTACAAACCAAAATAGCCAAAATAGAAATGAGTATAAAAGTAAGTATTTCATTTTTAAAAATAAAACATTCATTAAAATGAATAGTTTAGTTCTAAAATGAATGATGATTTAAAGAGTTATGATACTAAGATAGTTTTTATATAATTGATATTGAAATTAGAAATTGAAATTAAATTTAAAAAACAACAATAGAATCTTGATCTATAGTATGGACTGAATTGTAGAATTCAAAGTCTATAATTGAACAAATGAAAAAAGACATTGCCCAAGCAAAAATGGAAAGTATTGAAGCACAAAAAAATGCTAAAAATGCAATCATTAAAGCAGGAGAACTTGAATCTCATTCTTTAGTATTACAAAATATGCTTGTACGTGAAAAAGAAGAAGCTATCCGAATTCAAAAACAAACATCGGCACTCAGTGAACAAACTCGAATAGTTAAAAAAGAAAACTCTGATAGAGCTGTCCAAGCAAGACTTGCAACTGGAATGTTGGCTTCAGATGCAAAGAAAGGTATAGGTAACCATTTTTTTCTATTTTGTTTTTGTTTTGAACGAATAGATTTAAAATTTTGGTTCAAGCTACTAATTTTAATAAATATGTTTATCTTATTTATATTTATGTTTATGTTTATCTCATAATGTTTATCTTATTTATGTACCTTCAATACAGTTTTTAGCAATACAAAAACAAAATTATCCTAAAATATGGCTAAATGATTGGAATGCATTTCTTTCTTTAAATTCTTCTAGTGTTACAGAAAGACTAAATCATTTGGTGAAATTTGACAATATTTAGCCTAAAAATGAAATGCCTTCAAAACATTAATTAATAAATGAACTATAGGTGTATTTGGAAGTTATTAAGACTTGCAATTAGTTTTATTGATTTGCCATGTACCAAATCAGACACCAAGTAGTACTACACTACCACTAACTAGTATGGGCAATTTCATTAAAATGGTGCCATAATTTTGCTACTTTGGCAATTTTTATAGTTAAGATTGGGTGGTCTAAAATGTTCAAATGCCCTAGATGTTTGAAATTTATATCTTTAGTAGATGTATGAAATCTACAACAATCGTAGATGTCACTTTTCTAATTCAGACCATGCGGTCTGAAATCTATAAACATCTTAGATTTCTCAAATCTATACCTATCCTAGATGTCACTTTCACTGGGCAGTCTAGAAATGGCACACAGAATATCGCCATTTTAACGAAATTTCCCATTACTTTAAAAAAACAAAACCCTTCCAACTTCATTTTTATTTAGATCCTTCAAGAATCATGTTTTCTTCAAGAGTCACGGTGTTTTCTTCGAGATTCATGTTTTCTTTACGTAGTAAACTAGCATGTTGAATATCCCTTCCAATTACTCTTGGAAACAATCACCCTAAGTACTGAAAAACTGTTGCATTAAATGCAGGAAAAGGGGGGAAACATGGTGTTAAGATGGGAAAACTCAAAGAATATGCCACGGACGATTCAGCTTCGGGAACACCGACAGATCTATCTGCTGTCCGATCCTCGCCTTCATCACCAGCCACTCCCTCCTCACAATCCACTGTCAACAAGGATTTCGACAGAATCCGAGCGAACTACATCAAAGCAATTGGACAAGCTACGAATACTTTTGTTGAAACTGCTCCCGGATCTGGTTCCCCGGTTGCCAAGCCCCATCCAGATTTGGGTTCTGCATCTGGTGATCACTCCGATTATGAACACCTTCAACATACATTCGTGAAGGATGTGTCTGACGCGGAGAATACGTTCATGGACATGATGGATGAACTCGAGTACGGTGCAGCGCGACCCAGGAAGGACCTCGAAGCGGAGGCCAAAGGACTCCGGGCACAACTCGAAGCTTTACAGAAGCAGCAGATGGAACTGATTAATAAGTGGTTGAGCAATTTGACGGTTGAGCTTGACAACAAGACGTTGAAGAGTGGTGAATATGTTGTCGATGTGACCGGCGATTCAAAGACCCATGTGAAGATCAGCAGTCCTGATAAAAGTCCTGAGGCTCTGGCAAGGAAGAAGGCGGAAGAAGAAGCTCGCAAGAAGAGAGAGGCGGAAGAAGCGGCGAGGCGAGCTGCTGAGGAAGAAGCCAGGAGAAAGAAAATCATGGAAGAAGAAGCTGCAAGACGAGCCGCGGAAGAAGAAGCCAGGAGAAAGAAAATCATGGAAGAAGAAGCTGCAAGACGAGCCGCGGAAGAAGAAGCTCGCAAGAAGAGAGAAGCGGAAGAAACGGCGAGGCGAGCTGCGGAAGACGAAGCCAGAAGAAAGAAAATTGCTGCGGAAGAAGAAGCTCGAAAAAAGAGAGAAGCGGAAGAAGAAGCCAGGAGAAAGAAAATTGCTGCGGAAGAAGAAGCTGCTGCTGCTGCAAGGAGGAAGAAGATTGCTGAAGACGAAGAAGCTGCTGCCGCAAGGAGAAAGAGAGAAGCGACTGATTCAGGTGCTGCGACAAGCAAAGCTCAGGTTGTCGATGCAAGTGCCGCTGCAGGAGACAAGAAAGATGAATTCTTTACGGAAGAAATGCAAGGCACGATTAAAGAGAATATTAAGGAAGTTCTCGGCCATTTGGAAGTCATCTCCACAACTGTCCAACAAAAAGCTTCTCCCTCGGGAACAGCCGAGTCTTCTACTGCTAAGGATGTGTTGAAGAAACTTGAGGAACCACCGGATCAATCGAAATGAGAACGTCATTCAAAATAGTTTTGGAATCAGACAATTTGGAGGAGCTTTCAACTGATTGAAGAAGTTGAGAGGAATCCTGAGCCTGACTTTCTAACGGTAGTTACTTTTCAATAGTATTTCATGAAGAGCCAAAAAGTAGCAAAGATCAAACATGTTGTTTCATTGTATCATTTTTTTTTTTGACTTTGTGTGATTTACTTACTCCCTCCATCCCAAAATGATCTTCTTGAGAAATTGAATCTCTACATGAGCTTGGATTTCTTGAATCATTGTCTCGACTTGAATCTCTACGTGACTAGGCTTGAATCTCTACATGGGTTTGAGTTTCTTGAATCTTTGTGTGGACTTGAATCTTTTGAATCTCTAAACCTTTTAAATCCCTGTCTCGACTTGAATCTCTACATGGGTTTGAATCTATGCCTGAGTTGAATTCATTGCAATCGCTCTATGAACTACCACCAGCTTCCTTCCTCCCACATGGCAACACTACATGGCAACATGCAATTGGAAGATCATATTGGGACCAAAAAAATTAGGGGGAACCGGAAGATCATCTTGGGATAGGGAAGAGTATGATTTCTCAAAGTCATTAAGCTATAGGTACCTATTTGTATCATGCAATGGGGCAAAATAAGCCTCTAATTTTTCATATTAGATGATCCTATGATTAGGTCTTAAGGTGCTTGAAAAGAGTGGAAATTGCCATCTATTGTAGGATTTGTAGCTGGGGGGGTGCACTTAGTTCTACTACAACACACCATGAGCAAACAAGTGGTTTCTAATAAACTATAATTTCAATCTAAAATTTTGAGTATTGTTTAATAATGACTATATGTTTCTATTGTCAAAAATTTTAATTCAAATAAAAATATGAAATGTGTGGGAACCTGAAAATGAAAATAGGAAGTAGTTACTAGGAAATCCAGATAAAGGGATAAGTTTTGATATATATTTTTTGTTTAAAAGAGGAGAAGTTGAATATGTTATCAAAATTAAGGCTTAGTCAACAGGGCAGTGAAACTAAATAGATAATTTAGTTAAGGAAACTCTTATGTTTCCTAGTCTGTTAGGAAACCGGAACTGGATGAGGAACCTGGATTCCACTTATGGATCATCAGAAATACTGGAGTGGGAACCGGAGACGTATTGGGAAGCAACGGGAACGCTATCGGCATCCAGTTGGACGATTCCTGGGCCCAACGGATTCCTCGGAAATGATGGAGGATCGTTTAACGGTCAGATTTTCCGGATTTTCCGCGAAAACGGCTATTTGGCCAAACGGCCAAACCTAACGGCGTGGAGCTAGAGCGGGAAAGAGAAGGGCCAGGGGTTACACCCCACAATCTCATTTCTTGTTTCTCATTCTACTAGAGTGCGCAGAGAGCTTAGAGTTTGGAGGAAGGAGTTCCCTGTTTCCGGATCCTGTCGTGAGGAAAGAGACCGGTTGTTTGAGGAAGAACTTTTGAGCTGAGAGAGTAAGGTTGGAGTGTGAGTACTACCTCTGAGAGCTATGGCGAAGGCGGAGGGGAGTGGCGCTGCAAATTTGAAGTTCAAAACTGTCTATCCGGCCATCCCGAAAGATGAGAAGGAGAGGAAGCAACTGGATGCGGATTTGGGACAACTTGGGTGCAGCGGATTCTTGCGTCGACCTTGGAGTTTGAGGGACGACAACATGATCCGGGAACTGATGGAGAAGTAGTCCAATGAGTGGCACAAGATGATCCGAGCACTGCCAAGCCGGTGGACGATTGACTTGTGGAAGAGGACCTATGACTTTCCGCGCGCTGGGGAAGGGATGGCATCCCAGACGGACAAGTATGCGGAAGGTAAATTCGTGAACCCTTCCAACCCAAAGGATGGCTACTCTGTAGAGGATTGTAGGGACCCCAAAGAGAGGAAGTTGCTAGAGTATTTGGTCCCAATCCTGTATCCGGAAAGGCCAAACCGGATTACAATGACTTGGGCCAATACAGTTTTTGGAGCATTGAGTGGAGAGAGGAAAGTGTGTTGGGCGGAAATCATAAAGAACCTAGTGAGCAAGATGGTTTCCTCCTTGGGAAACACCAAGTCCACTTCCATTGGCCCATTCCTTTTCCACTTGTATGACCACCTAGGAACAGTTAGGAGTGTGGAGAAGGTAGCATACAAGGTCGCCGTCACAATGGTGAAACTTAACATCACTCCACCTCGGGAAGTGGAAACTGAGGATAGGAAGGAGCAACTGGAAGAGGATTCTGAGAGAGAGTCTTCAGAGAGGCATAGAGCGTCCTCAGAGAGAAAAAAGAATACTGAGAGGATCTCAGCCTTTGAAAAGAGGAAAGGACCCCAGGAAGAGGAGAGACAATCCGACAGACCGGAAACGGGAAGACGGGATTCATTGGGGAGGGTAATTAAGGATCTGGAGAGGATCCGAGAGAAGGTCGACACAAAGAGAGGAGTAGTCCGGAATGTATGCGGGTTGCTAGGAGGGATCGAGGTGTCTGACCTCGGAGAAAAGATAGAGGATCTACTCCGGTCAAAGGAATCCCAGAAATGGGAGGATAGGGTTGGGGAACTGACTGAGAAGAATGAGGCGCTTCAACGTCAGTTAGATAAGAAGTCAAAACAGAGTGTGGATGAGAAGAAGCTTTCCTCCGAGTTAGGAAGCACGTTTAAGCAAATCCGCAACTTTGTAGAAGTTTCCGGGGACGTGGTGAACAAGGCCAAGATGTTTGACGAAGAAATCCACAAAGCCGGCAATGAGGCAGTAGTGAAGTCAGTGACAGTATTGGCCAAGTACTCAGAGGCGATGGAGAAACTCTTGTACGAGATCCGGGACGTTCTCCAACGAACTAGTCACTATCCGGATCCGCGAGGAGAGGAAAAGGTTAGCCCAAGGAAGGATGCTACCCCGACTTCAAAGACATTCAAAATATCTACACCTACACCTGTGAAACCTAGAGACAAGACGAAAAAGGAGAAGACTCCATCGAGGAAGGCTCCCAAACTGAATCTGGGGAAGGGAGAAGGGTCTACACCTGGATCCGGATCCAAGATTCAAACCCGGAAGTCCGGATCAGACTTGGGTACACCCTAGTCCCCAAAGCACAAGCTCGAGACTGTCACCGAAGGTACCAAGTACGATAAAGAAGAAATCTACGCCCAAGCGAGCAAGGGAGGAGTCCCCCATCAATCAACAATCGGAGGAGGATGAGTCGCCGGGCAATTCTAAGGAAGAAGGCAGCCAGTTGGAATCTGGATCCGATCCGGATGAAGACCAGAAATCGGGATCGGAAGAAGACTCCGATACGATCCGCACCTCTCCCACGAGCTTCAAGGAAAAGACTCAGACGCCGTCAAAGAAGAAAGCGCCAGTTGGTGGAAAAGCATCAGCAAGTAGAAAACAGCCGCCAAGCATGAGGAACCTTTTCCTAAGCGGCCTAAGAAGTAGGTGGGAAATTTCAGAGTTAGGCGTAGGTCAGTGGGCCGAAAACCTAAGTTTTTGGTAGGTAGGAAGTGTGAGCCCCAAATTCGTCACTTGGGACTCATTGTTTTCTTTTTTTTCAGTTTATTACAAATTAAGGCATAAAGTACTACAAAAAGCCCAAAAAAGAGTGTAGAATCAAAATAGGTATGTCACGTACCAATATAGTATTTGGTCATAAATAGCCTTTTATCCATAGATTACCCACAAAACCCACTTGTATATAGGTCAGAACCCGTAATTAGTGGAAAATAATAGGGCTACCGGGAACTTACCCAAGATAGCCCAAACCCACTGCATGTGACCATGATAGGCTAAATTGGTCTTAGGAGAGATAGGAAAATCCCCACGTAAATCTCCAAAGATAGGTTCTAGTTTTCCCATTCCATCGACGAAATGTTAGGAATCCAAATTGTTAGTTGCAGGTGTTACTTGTCCCGGACAGGCCGCATGGAAGAATCCACAGCCACCGGATAGTGCTCTTGGATTTGGAACATGTCGGAGTATCCACAGCGAAATCCATTTGCCAAGATTCCCTCACGTGTGAAAGATTCCCTGACTGTTGGTAATTTAAACGAAGTCAGTTTTCGCCTCGCCACCGACTGGTGCCAGAATAGCCCAAGACTTGAAACGTGGCTTGGGGGATTCCATGAGAGGTTCCCCCAAAAGTCTCGGTTTTTTCTGATCTCCAAAGGATCTTTTTCCGAGCAGTCAACCGCCAAAGGCCACGACGGGAAATTCATAGAAAATCCCCAGGCCGCGGTAAAATCTCACTAAAAATTAGACTAGCATCTTTTATGTTAATAATGCGCACCGACAAAATTCATGGTGTTCCAGTAGCGGGAAGCAGCCGAACCTGACAAAATTCCCCCAATTAATATTTACGGCAAGATCTCTACAGGGTTGACCAGCGTCCTGGGAGCATACGAAGTCGGAACGAAGACATCAAGGGGTCTTTTCTTACTCCCTAGAGCCTCCCCAACAACCCTAGCTAGTTACCCAGGCCAAAAGAGGTAAACCCTAAAAGTTAGGTTTTTACCCTTTTAATTGGCCCCAATTGGCACTAGTTTCCGATGATTTTTTTGTGATAGAAATAGGGGGTAGGGGTAGGGGGTCTATAATGCTGAAAATGGCATTCTGAAGCCATTGGCGCAATCCAATTGCAATTCCGAGTTAAACTCCAAAAGTTAGAAGTTAGGACCAATGTAAAACCCAAAACTAGGTGAAAATCTCAAATTTGGATGAAAATCCGGATGGATGAGGTTACTCGTCGAGGGGGGGAGTGGGCCCTTGGAAACCTATAAAAGGGGGCCCTTCTCTCTCCCAAAACACCCCCAATACTTGCTTGGGTCCGTAGGTCCGACCTCTTTTATGTTTTGGTGTTTTGGGGCACTTTGCTCCTTTTGTGTTATTGCATTTTTAGTGTTGAAGGTCCGTGGGTGACCCTTCTTTCTTGTCTTATAACTCTTGTGTGGACCTTGGAGCCTTCTTGCTATATAAGTCTTTTTTTTAAGTGTCCTTCATCGCATCTTGTACTAACCCTAGAACCACCCTCCACCGTACCTTGGCGATGCCGCTTTGGGGGGCTTCTAGTTTCTTGTCGTTTTTATGATGTACTAACCTTCTTCTTTTTCTCTAACCACGCCTCTCCGTGGCCATTGCTAACCAAGTCCAGTGCTTTTGCAATTGAGTTAAGTAGTCACGTCCGTGTGTGGAAAAGACACTACAAAAAAGGGCCATTTTTTGCGACTGGAAACCGTGACTGCACCAGGAAATGTAACTAGGACGTGACTGGCACTCTCTAATTGCACCACGTGACTGGAGTGATCAACTGTGCAGTCGCATGATAGTCGCGTTAACCATTGCCAAATGAACGTTTACGGGAGAGGGTCTCTTCATCTGCAGTTTTCCATCCTCTTCATCGGCTATGGATGAAGATGCTCGGCTAGCCCGGACCCATCTAAATTGACGGGCCCCATGAGTAGGTGAGCAAACAAGGCGAGACTTGTCCGTGACTGCCGCGTGACTACAACGTATCTTCTGTGAACTTTCGGGGCTCTGACAGTGTCACTGGGTAGTACTACAGTGCATTAACTACGTCTGTAGGGAAAGAAAACACATGGGGATAAAGAAAGGCCACAAACCTACGTTGTGGGGTGACTGCACTGCAACTAGTTCTCTAAATTTGGCTGAACTAAGTGGAGCAAAGGATGGGGACACAACTAGGGAAGACATTGGGTTAAAAAAAAATGTAGGAAATAGATATATTAGTGGTTTTGGAAATTGTGGACATGGATGGGGGTTGTAGTTCATCTTTGCAAAGTGGGGATAAAATGTAGAAAAAATCGGGAACATTTTTGGATAATTAAGGGGAAAACAGAAGCACAATTACGGACAACAATGTCTGACCTAAAAGAAGACTCCAAAATTGGAAAAAATATAACAAGGCATGCAAGACGGAATCATATTATGAATGGAGAAACGTAGGGGACAAACAATGGGGGAGAATTGGAGAAGAACATTGGGTTTTTCATTGGGGGGCTTCGGAAAAAAAAGAGAATGTAATGGGGATAGAATTCACGACTACGGGCTGAAAAGAGGTGCTTTCTTGGCAATGGAAATCTGAAAGCGCCTTGAATGTACAACCATTTACACTTAGTGTTTATCATGCACAAAATGACCATGCCGCCACTTTCACAGTAATATTGGAGGAGCACATGCTACCTAGATGTACCCAATGCAATTGTACAATAAAGACCGTCATTGATAACTCTCCCAGAACTTGGCAGTTCACTTGGAGAATTGAAGGAGCGGTTCCATTTATACCCGACTACGTACCATCTTTGGTGAAACTTCACAATGACTTCCACACCGTGTAACACAGTAACACTTAAGTTATGAAGGAGTCACTGAGAACTCCGGGTACCGTGTGGACTGTAGGCATTCATGAAGCACGGAGAGCATGGGACAATAATGATTTCATTTCTTCAAGTTCGAAATTACTGAAGACATGAAACGTGACTAAGGACTCAGGCATATTGCGGCTATGACTAGAGCCTCACTGGTACCCCTCCATTGCTAGTAAGTTCTCTTCTTCCGACAACTCAATGGCTCCAACGAGGTTTACATTTTGAGATGGAAGTGTGAAACACTCTGGTGCTGTTAGACCTGCAGTCTCTGTGGTAGTGGTGATGAATGCATCCATGAGCTAGACTACTTCCCGCCGTGCTCTAGGTTCTTGGCGCAAAACTACCTTCCACCCCGGTCTCTCAACAACGTCGGAGAAGAACACTTGGGTGGCTTGGCTAGACATAATGAAAGGCTCAGCCAAGCGCGGCAAGTGGTGCCGAAAGTTCACTACAAGGAATCCAGCTTCGTCTCAAACATATATAGGGTTGCCTCTATTATCTTGTGGCTTCACCCACTCGCATCGCAATAGATTAATTTGTGTGTTAAGGGCTCCATAGTCCAACTGAAATATGTCCTTCAAGACTCCTACGTAGTTTACGCTTGAGGCAGCTGAACCTTCCGTCGGCACTTCAAACATGGATGCGACACCGCTATTGTAGGATAACAATCGTGAGGTAGTCTCGTCTTCTACTCGAAAGTGGTTCCCGAATGCAGTCATCCGAGAGAACCGTAGTGCTCTTCGACTAGGGGGCTTGCTAAGCAACAATCGCTCCATGTCTTCCGGGTTCCTTAAATCAAGCTCGGACTCCAAAACAACTTCTTGGGTCCACTCAGGCAGGTCTGGTGTTGCTGAGTTTTCACTTCGGGCATCCCTCCACTTTCTGCATGCACATGCACGTTTGATTAGCAGAATAGTAGACACATTGCAATCGTGGGCCCAGTGACATATTCAACACAGTGAGTCATATACCATATAGAGGGCGTTGGACTCCGGTCATGTCTATGACTAGAACGTCACTTGAAAGAAGTCACACACTAGTGAAGTTCTAGTTACGAGAAAAAAAGAACTAATTAGCGACTGCAAGGCGACTGACATGGAGGGGAAGCACCGTAAGCGCACATTGTGGGCGACGATCTGAAGAGAAGTCTCTTAGTGCCAACTTCATAGATCCGGAGGATAAGGTGTAGAAGCTATCAGGTAAGTCCTTACGTATAATACTCTTGCATTACATTGACGTTCATGAGCACATACAAGTGGGCTGTATCACGAAGGTCTGCTGACAT
The DNA here is from genome assembly GCA_947034895.1 of Rhytidiadelphus loreus. Lineage (NCBI taxonomy): Eukaryota > Viridiplantae > Streptophyta > Bryopsida > Hypnales > Hylocomiaceae > Rhytidiadelphus > Rhytidiadelphus loreus. The sequence continues at coordinate 43,635,310 of OX344761.1, read as the reverse complement.
CAAATATGCTTTGCCCACACCCTGTAGAACCTCCTCAGCATCGCCATATTCTTCATCTTCGTCCCAGACACGTCGTTGAGTGCCATCAAACCCCTGCAAGTACTCAGTTAAGAAGCCTAAGCATTCGTCCTTCAAATACCCCTCCGCCATGCATGCTTCAGGGCGTGCAGGGTTTCGAACATGGGCCTTCAATACTTTCATGTACCGCTCTACAGGGTACATCCACCTTGCCCTCACTGGACCACAAAGGTCCAGTTCCCTTGCAAGGTGGATAGGGAGGTGCGTCATGATGTCAAAGAAACTTGGAGGGAATTCCATTTCCACCAATGCCATGCTCTCCGCAACATCCGCTTGTAGTGAAGGAAAGTCTTCTTGGTTGTAAACCTTTGTGCAAAGGCGTCTAAATACCTTGCACATCCTCATTATAGCCATCCGTGGACGGGGTTACATAAGTCCACGTAGTGCCAAGGGCATCACTTGTTGCATGAGTACATGGTAATCATGCGACTTGAGGCCTCCAAAATTCTTTTTGCGGATGCACTTCCCTAAGTTAGAAGAAAATCCATTTGGCGCCTTCAAGGATTCTAGGCAGCTTGCAAATCTCTCGAACTTTGCTTCGGTCATGACATACGAAGCTGCAGGCTTCACCATCTTGCCAGGCTTCACCATCTTGCCAGGCTTCCGTGGGTGCGCAGCTAGCCACAAGTGGGGGCGGATATTTCGCCTCTGTAGGTCTCTCCTGACCTTCACCGTGTCCTTTTTTCCTGTTATAGTCTTCAAGAAGTTCTTGGCTAAGTTCATCTCGCAATGCATGACGTCAAGGAGGTGGCGAATGAGGAGATCCTGCACCGGCAATAGACATTCCAAAGGTTAGTTTGTGGGTATACAACCTTACAGTAAGTGACCTACATCTTGAGTTTGGTTGATAGAACTAGAGAACCACTGGAAGACAATGAAACACAACAATTTCGAAGGAGATGTAATCAAAGGACTAAGTACTGGGGTCTCTTCAGAGAGAGATACCGCTCCTCTAAACAAACATGTGTTCAAAGTCATGAAGGTGGACGACGACCCACTCCACTTTCCCACAACTTCGGTACGTCAGTTATATGACTTGATGGTAACTTCTAACGTGACTGGATCTAGTGACCATGTCTTCCGTGTAATTCAAGAATGACTACAATGCTGTACTTCACCTTCCAGTAAGGAAGCAAGTACAAAATGCTTAAACGTTGAATCCCATATACTTTAGATGGGTCCCCAGCAGCACCGTGTCTGTTCCCGCCTGCTTTCCAGGCCTCACACTCTACTGCATGCTGTAGCTGCTCTTCCACCGTAACCTCCCGTGGCTTAGGACGAGTTTCTAAGGAGCCATTGAAGTGGTCTTTCATACTCTCAGACCTGTACGGGTGCCCTGCTGGTAACCATCGTCGAGTCCCCCCGTAAACTTGCTTTCCAAGCTCTGTAGAATACTCGGCTCCTAAATCCTCGCCACACCAAGGGCAGGCTGCATAGCCTTGGTGAGAGAATCCTCCAACTGTACCATAACCAGGAAAATCGTGAATTGTCCACAACAACATGGCGCGAAGTTGGAAGGCCCTGTTCCCAACATCTTTCGTTACGTCATATGCTGGAACCCCAACCCACAATTGCAACAACTCTTCAACCAAAGGCTCTAAGTATACATCAAAAACTGAAGAAGTCACAGACTCCCGCCCGGGAATTAGCAAGGCTAGGAGTACAAAAAATTTCTTCGTTGTCAACCATGGTGGCAAATTGTAATTTAGTAGTAGGACTGGCCATGTCGACCATGTGGAGCGATTCTGTTTGAAAGGGTTTACGCCGTCTGCAGCTAGAGCAAAGTGGGTATTGCGTGGGTCATCTACAAACGTAGGATCCACGTTTTCGTGGAAGTGCTTCCACGCCTTTGAGTCACAGGGGTGCCGAACGTATCCATCACCTCCAGGCTGGTCGCTCCTATTTTCTGAGTGCCACACCGACAACTTTGAAGTTGTCGGACTTCGGAATAGTCTTTGGAGTCGTGGAATTATTGGAAAATGTCGCAACACCTTCAACGGGAAACACTTACGGTCTTCATCCCTATATCGGCGCCCACCACACTTGGGGCATCTCAACGCATGTTCATGGTCACCACGGAACAACACACATCCTTTTTCACATGCATGTATGGTATTGTATGTGAGCCCCAACTTTGAAGTAATAGTTTTGGTGGCATGATATGTTTTCGGCAACACATTCCCTTGAGGAAGAAGGTGGCTGTGTAGGAGGCTGAAGAGTTCTTGGGCGCAGTGATTGCTGACACCATGCACAGTACAAAGATTCATTAGTAGCACTGTCGCTGCTAGCTTGCTGGATTGGGCACCACTGTAGAGTGGCTCCATGCACTCCTCAAGAATCGTGGCATCGTAGTTGTTGTTCTCCTCTACTCCAGCAACGTCTGCGTTGACGAATGGGACACCATCACGGCATTCTTTAGCCTCTGCAGTGTCTTCAATCTCCATTTCCATGCATTGTTCATGTAAGTCATCAGCGGTTCCAAAGGCCTCACTCACTTCCCGCTGCATTCTTTCTTCAGAAGTCTCAAGATTTGCATCGTCGCTGCACTCTACTCCCTCTGTCTCCATCTCTAGGTCTGCCCTTGGGTTGCACGCCTGCTCCAACATCTCGACAGTATCCACAGTAGCGTCCACTTGCATAACCGGTGGAGTGGGATCAGCCGGATTCCAAAATTCGTGCTCCCACTCCTCATCAGATGAGTCTCGAGCGCCTGGTCCTCTCCAAATTCGACAGGACGCATCTCGATCGTTTTTCCTCAAGTGGTCACGTACGGTCCGCACAAGTAACTTCTTCCGCCCTTTGCATTTCGTGCATGGGCAGTGAATTCTGTTGACACTGTGCTCATGAGCTCGTTGCAATTCTCTAATCCAGAGATGCTCATCACGTAACCTTTGCCGTGCAGCATCTGATAAGGGCAGTTCTCTAGGGATCATATTGAGGAGCATGCACAACACAAAGTAGGGGGGAAGATCCTGAAATGAATTCATTGTGGATTGTCAATTGCTGACAGATTGCCGCCATGTTCACATTCAAGTGTGGACCACAAGTGCAGTCAGACATGAGTGATACATAACTCACGCAACTGATTTGCGACTTGAACATGACTAGATGGTTAGGAACATGACTAAGGCATCACTACAGAAGGACTGAAACCGGTTGGATCATGTCCACATCTGTAATACTAGCGACCTCTGCAAAAATGTTACAAACTTAAGAGTTGCCAGTGTACATGCAAACTTCCTTTAGGATGATTAATCTCGGGGGTTGATCGGAGATGAGGCATCACCAAAAGCATGTTGCAGGTCCTCGTAGTAACTCAAGAAGCTAGAAATGCATATTCTTATGTGCATGTTGGGACACTTGAAAAGGAAAAAATAAAATCATTATTGTCCCCTAACAGTACTGTCAGAATTCAAACAACTTAGCAATGGACATTGCCTTCCATTTTGAAGGAGGACCCTCCCTGCTTCTATGCATGTGTTCAGCCGCCACCCCTTGCATGGCATCCATTCCTGCTTGCCTATAGCATATGGCCTTCATATCGAAAGTGCTGAGCTTCACTTATTTTCTACGTGACAATAACTTACTTTTGGAATTACCCGATTCGGGGCTACTGCAGGACTGATGAACTTGGAGCTGACTTCTGCCTCCAGCTCCCGTGGCGACAGTGCAATGCTAGCACTGATAAACTTTGTGCTCCACCTCCACACTTGCGCTAAATCACGCACTAGTAGTAGAATTCGCTGTAGAAGAAAAGCACGAGACGGGGGTTGTTGAACTTGGTGGCGGCGGCGCTGATGGAGTCATCAACGGAGTCGAACGACTCACCCAATGACCTCCTATAAACTCCGGCGAGACAAGAAGGTGGCGGAGCTGAAGAAGGCACTAGAGCGTGCTCAGCGATCTAAAGTGGACTTGTACTTTAGCTCCTTCCGTGTTGAGTATCCGCCACCGTCGATGTAGTAATTGTCTCAGCGTTCTCAAACATTCTCCCACACTCTCTACTGCAAAAGAGTGCGCATTTGCTTGTTTGTGCATCGTCCCTTCAGTCGCCCTCTGAATTTTCTTCCTCGGTTTCTCATGCAAGCATGGGAGCCCTAGGTAAGACCTTCTCATGTCCCAAATCTGTCCTACAGTCCTTTAAATTGTGACCCGTTGGAAGCAGCCGAACTCATTAATTGTGCCGCCATTCCGGGGCAGCAATCACATATTAGTGATGTTATTGGTAAGGAACTTAAGCGTCACTTCCATGAAGTCATGAATTAGTTTCAACTTAGTTTCGTCTAAGTTTCACACCGCAAAGTATTACATAATAAGGTATCGGGACACATCAGACGGCCCTCTATTTGCGATCGAGGACCTATACGAGAGGGAGGTGCGGCTGTAAACCCTAGCCAGGCACCACTCTTTCTCCCTCTTTCTGCGACTGCTCCTCACATCTCGTACATGCCTCCCCTTGCACACTTTTGATTTTGCGTTCATGTTGCCCAAAGGTTGGGATAGTATTGTGCTTGAGAGTTGCTAAGTTTGGGTGGGCGCTTCCGATACGTAGGGATAAGTGTCGTACTCGTAATACTGTAGTAAGCGCTCTTAACCACAAAAACGTGGCAAAATGACACGGAATATCGTCCCAGGGAATCCCAGAGGGTGTTCTAAATTCCGTCTAATCCGGTTTATTGTAACTACTTCAATTTTCACTCCCCAACCGGATTCTATCTCTATCCGGACTCTCTACCGGATCCGGATTATCACAAACACCAAATCCGTAGCTTTAACACACGGTTTTTGATACCTCTGTTTTACCTTCAGAGGGTCCTCACTGACTTTTCCGGAGGGGTAAGGACAACACCACTCCTTGTATTTCACTAATTCTAACTTCCTAATGACACGTACCCAAAGATCTTTCCGTCACAAACAAGGCACAGACTGGCTGACCCTCACAACTTCGGATTTCTCCAGAAGCAGGTCACTCAGAATACAACCCGACTCCCCTTGCTACAACGACAAATACAAGACTTACCCGGAAACTGAGACGGGGTCCGGTACTAGCACTCCAACTTGTGTTTTGCAGACGGACGGAACTTTTCGGGTGAACGGGGGGTTTCCACAGACGGTTGCTTATCTCCGCACGGAACCCTCCCTGGCCTTTCGGACTCGCACCCACACCACCAACGCCGGACTCTGCACAACTTCCTATACACGCTAGAACTGCTTCCCTGGACAACACACAGTTCACAGACCCGGGAAACCCTGAATCCGGACTCCTCCTTATCACCTCTCTACTCTGTAGCCAAAACCTTCAAGCAAGCGCCCAAGCAACCTTCAAACTCCCAAAGAATAGGAAACCAAGGACCCACAAAGAAAACTAAGGCAATGAGTAAAAAGACAATAAAAAATGCACACATATATTTACTGCTCAAAATAAGGAATAGCAAGAAAAGGAATCCAAGACCACAAGCGGTCCCTTCCTTTTATAAGCAAAACAACATGCCGTAAAACCCGCGGAAAGTGCCACTAAACACCATCCTAAACTGCCCTAAAAGTCCGGGTGGATAAGTTAACTGAAACTTACCCCTGAAAATCCGGAATCCGGGTTCTGACTAAGACCCGGAACTCTAAGTCTAACAAAAAGATAACTAAAAACACTATCAGTCTAACTATCTACTTTCCCTTCCGCTGTTTCTTCGAACTACTGTCAAACCCTAACTGCCCCCTGGTGCTGGTCTTGCCTTGGGGTGTACGGAGGGACGCTCGGGTGATGATCGACGTCTTCCGGACCGGAGGACTGTCAGAATCCGTCTCATCCGTATGGACGAGAGACCGGTCCGCCTTCTCCAACGACTTCGGATCTTCCACCACTTCTGCTTCTTCTGCTTCCGGTTCCTCTACTTCCGCCTCCTCCGATATCTCGATGGGATCCGGTGTAGGTAAGGGCATCGGTGGAGGTGGTTCGATATCCTCGAACTGCTCCGGATGCGTCCGTGCCGGATTTTGGACAAGGTCGATCCGGGCATCCAAACTGCTCCGGACTGGCATATCCTGCCCCAGAAATCCGGATGAAGGCCCCCCTTGAGTGACAATGTGGATCAGTGACCCAAACTGACCTGTTCGTTTGATGGGCGAGGGGGAAGGTTGAGTTGCCGGAGTTGCGATGACATCCGGAACTTCCGGAAATCCCCCGAAGTCGAGAGGCTTGTTCGGATCCATGTTCGTCATCATGGACCGGAACTCCTTCAACGATGCCTCCATCCTTCCGGACATCTCCACCATCACCCGGACTATCTTCGTGTTGGTGAGGGCCGCGGACGTCTTCTGCATCTCGTCATACAGCGCCGCCTTGTGGTAGAGATCCGCCGGACTGACCATCCATTTCTGGAAGGTCTGGAACGCTTGGTACGCCTTCTGCGTCGCCCCCTGAGACTGGTGCAGCTCTTCTTCCGTCCAGATCAGCTTCCCCTTGAGCGCGTCCCGTTCCGTCTTCAGGTTCTGGATTTCCGTCCTCATCTCGTTCCATTCCGACTCGGCCGGTAACGCCTTCAACGCGTCCACTAGGTTCTCCGGTTCGCACTTCACCACTTCCGCGGACCGGAGTACGATCTCCGTGAGCCTGTCGTGGTAATCCTTCGCGGTCCGGATCCAGTCTTCTCCGCACTCGAAGAAGCGGGGTCCTTTCCACTCCTGTTTATCCTGGATGAGAAGGGGACCTGGGAATTTACCTCTGGAAGCCGGAAGTGTAGACTTCCGTCTTTTGCTTCCCGACGCCTGCTCCCGTTCCTCCCTCTGTGTCTGCTTCGGTTCCGGTTCTGGCTTCTCTTCCTTGATCTCCAGCTTGACATCCGGCTTGGCTTCTTCCTCCTCATCCTCAGACTCCTGCGTTTCCTGCTCCTCGTCGTCAGAGCAGTGGCATTGGAGCATGATGAGCCCGGTCTCGTAATCCGTCGCCTCGTCTTCCGTCAAGAGTTCCCGGTGCTGGTACAGGTGGAGCAGGTACGTGCTGAGCGGGTTCGGCTTATTCTTCGCCAAGTTTCCGGTGCAGCGCCCCACCACGCTCGCCACGATCCGGCCCTAGTTCACGACCCGGTCCTGAAACGCCCCGAAGATCGTGTTGGCCATGGTTACCGTAACCCGGGAACTCTTGTCCGGGTACAGGATCGGTAGCAGAAACCGGAGCAGTCGCCTGTGCCTCTTGTCCCGGCAGTCCTTGATCGCGTAGCCCTCCTTCGCGTGTGGTGGGTTCACGAACTTGTGCTGGTGGTACTGGTCCGTCCGGGCAGCGAATCCGCTTCCGGTTTGGGAGAACCCGTACACTTCCGCCCACAGCTCCTCCGTCCACTGGTCCGGATGTCCACGTACGGTCTGGTCGTACTGGTTCGGAGCACCTGCCGCCAACTCCCGGAGCACCTGGTCACTCTGGACGTTCCAGGGTTTCTTCAGCAGACCTGCACAACCTAGCACAACCAAATCGTCCTCTAAATGCCGCAAGTGCAGCGGATCTTCCGGATATACCGGACTAATCTTCCGAGCCGGTACTGTATACCAAGTACTAACCCCTGCCATCCGTCTCACCTCTCCTATCGCGGTAACCCTAATTCACCACACTTTCTCTCACTATCAGCCAGATGCGGAGCAACTGAAAGAGGGCGAGAAATGAGGAGGAAGTAGGTTTATATAGAATTCCTGCGCCCAACGTTCACTGTAACGGGAACGCAAGCTACGGAACACCGTAACGTATCCCTAGTCTACCGCCGCAAGCTACTGAATTTAATGCCTGCGTTCCGGGTTCCTGTGTTCCGGCTCCTGAATCCGTCCACCCGGATGTCAAGTTCCGTCATGCTTCCGTACTGGTTCCGGAACGAAGTCTAAACTAATTCTAAGTATTTATTTGTTTCCGCTAGTCTATGCCTAAACTAATTTTTTTTAATTTTGATCTATTTTAATTTTTCTTAGTCTATTAAAGTCCGTACTAAGCTATTATGGATTCCGACAATAAGGTACTCGTGTAGAAGGATGAGCAGCAAGCACCGGACGTGGAGGTAGGAGGAAGAGAGCCCACACGCCTTCGAGGGAGAGTGAAATCACTGAGGGAGACTCGGAGGCACAGAGTGAGCCCAATAGTACGTGACAGTACGCAACATCGACTTTTTGAGCACCATGACCAGTGGACGAGGCTCATCATCGAAGGCGACGGAGTCGAACGACGAAGCCATCGCAGCAGGTATGTTACGACTTGCAATCGCTTGTGTTCAAGTGCGGCAACAATCTGCCCTGGAGACGGATGCCACAGGTACTTTGTGGTCACGATCCTTGCTCTTTTGGTTTGGCTAAATTAGGGTTTCCTCTTCATGGGTTTGTCGCTGTAGGGCTACGGGTTCCTTAAACCCGGCAACTAGAAAGCGTCCCTGAAAGTGTAGGTTGTATACTGTTCGCTAATTCATTAGAATTTTGATGAACTCACACATTTGTCCACACACTTGAATCATCTTTTGTTTGTGGTTTGAGGGTGCATCTAACGCCCCTGTGGCATGTAGTAGATGGAGAGTCCCTGGAAGAACAAATGGACTCTAGTGAGGATTCAATGGAGGAAGCAGAGCGCCTGATTGACAAAAGAATGAAGCGAAGGAAATTGTTGTCTGTAGAAGAATCTCCCAGGAAGAAGCAGGCGCTCCATTCTTTTAGAGGTGACACCGAAAGAGAAGAGAAACGCGGCAAAGGTCAGTGGACGTGGGTCCCTGCCCAATGGATGCCCCCACAAGGACGAGATACACCTCCTCCGTGGTCTGGTCCGCCTTCGTCATACCCTTCCCAGGAGAGTGAAGATCGTAGCGAACGCCGTAGCAAACGCTCAGCGTATGAAGCAGGGAGCAGAAGTCGATTTGCCTCAAGCGGCAAGCCCCATCGGCTGACAGTGAACGAGGTTGGTGAGGTGGATGCGTCCTGTGTAGGTAAGCATGCTTGGGACGCAGCAATTCGTCAATTTGTGCCCCTAGTTTTGGACGTCAGTGTCATCGACTGGACCAAGCACAGCCCAACGGCATTGAAGAAACTTCGGAACTTGATGGATAAAGAGTTCGAATATGAACCAAGAGCACTCAGCCAACAGGGCTTCCGGGGCGCCATTACAAGATATTTGAAGTCAGAGAGATGTCGGCTGAAGGCAAAGTGGCAGAGGGGGGCAGTTGAGTGTCCTCTTAGTGTAGACCGCAAGGACCAGTGGGATAGGCTCATCGAATACTGGAAAACAGAAGCCCAGCAAGCAAAGTCAAAGAAAATGAAGGATGCTCGCCTAGGGGTGAAGAATCCTGGGCAGTCAAATCGTCACGGGCCTCATCACAGGGATGTACGGGTGCGTGACATGCTTCTCCTTCATACTCATATTCTATGTGAACATGTCTGCGTGTGCTATGATAATTAGTTGTATAAACTTCAATCCACATTCAATTTCAAATTTGAGCACTTAACATCATTTCTTTACATTGTGAGTATAACCCACTCTGTATACTGCAGGGACATGGTGAAACAGACAGCCTTGGCAGCCGTGACATCCATGAAGGTGGTTCCTTAGGTGAACATGCGCCTCTAAACAATGAGGTTAGTGTTCCCTCAATCTCCATTTTCATGCTCTATGTGGGTTTGCCGCCATGTCACAAATTTTTCTGCGGCCCGGTAGTGGTTCTTCAAGTGACGACCGAGTTGTTTTGAAGTCACGCGAAGTCATGATCTAATAAGCAAAGTTCTCTAGAAGTTGTGTACCAGTTCATGCTTGATGTCATGACTTCTGAGTAACTTCTTTACAACTGCAGGGTCACTTTTGCCTTCTCTGTTTGTTGTGTGTACCAGCAGATTGTGATCAGAGAAGATTCGTCTCTAAAGGAAGCCGTTGCGTCTTTGAAGAAAGACGTCGATGTCAAGTTCCAACAAGTTATTTCTAGCTCTAATGCGCAAGCATCTGCCATTGAAGAGTTGCGGGGCATGTTTGCCAGCTTTATGGGCATGGTTAAAACCAGAGATGAAGGCAGTCCATCTATAACCCAGTCTGTCCTAGACAATCAAGCTACGCAACGGGTGAAGCACACAGAGGTAGCTGGGTTCCTTCCAGGTTCAAAGAAGAAGACGATGGCCGTGGCGGAAGTGGGGGGGAAAAAAACAGGCCCTGCGAAGTTGAGGCAAGCGGCTGTGGAGAAGGATGCAGGTAAAGGTGAGTCCACACGCCCCCCCTCCAAGGCAGCCATCAACTTGTCAAGTGCTTCCGAAGGGGACCCTGGAAAGGCAAGAATGTCACCCCGCTCGTGCCGTGAAAAGAAACCACTCAGCAAACAAGGCATTGTCGAAGATCCCAAGTCCGTGAGAGATTTGGACACGGAGCCTCCTTTACAGTCATCGTACCTGAATCCCAGCCTATTTGAGGATCTCCTTGAAGAAGGTGTAGTACGCATTGTTGCAACTCAAATTAGTGGGTTCGAAGGAGGAGACCCAGATCATGAAAATCCAGCACCGGATGCTCCTTCTGACACGACTTTGGAGCAACCGAAGGTGGTCAGTCCTACGAAAGCCATGCCAGAAAATGAGGAAAAGCTGTCGGAGGGGCCCACGTTGCCAAGCACAGGAAATGTGGTCGTGGCGTTGGAGCAGGAAGGACCTATACGAGAAGACCTCGTAAACTTCGAACAACCATTGCCAACAGAAGCCACAACCACAATTACGGCGCCAGCAGAAGCCACAGCCACAATTACGGCGCCAGAAGAAGGCACAGGCACAGTCACGGAGCCAGCAACTGAAGATCCAGCAGAGGAGCGCGAGGGAGCAGCGGAGGGGTCAAGGGATCTGAATGGGGAGTCTCGTCATGGTGCCTGCAAGGATTCTACTGAAGCTGTCGTGCGAGGGGCTCCCACCAAGAAAACCTCGAAATCGGCAAAGTCTCCTCCGAAGGTAAAGGCCTCTGCACATTTGCTGGGATGTGCATCGACAGGGGTAAATCCAGTCAAGTCTGTGGCATCCATATTGGTAGACTTCAAAGGGGGGAATTCGAATTACGGGCCCAAATTGATTGTTCTTAATGTGCATGGCACACTTGTGGATTCTAGTTTGCTTGAGAGCACACTGCCGCCTAGTAGAATACATCCAAGTTTGCAAACTTTGAAACGCAGGCTTGTTTTCCGACCTTGGTTGAAGCCATTCCTTAGTCGTTGTTTCCAACACTTCACAGTGGCTTTCTGGTGTAGTAGCAATACTGCCTACATGGCAGATGTAGTGCCAGCTATGGTTGATGGGTTGAAGGGCCCAGTTCCCTTGTTTTGTTGGTCTAGAAACGAATGTGAGGTCCGGGATGTAGGTGAGGGTGCTCAAAACCCGAGGGGAAAGAATTTGAGCCTAGTTTATGAGAAGTGGCCTGATTTCAGCGCAAGTAATACGTTCATTGTGGATAGTAAGCGCTGTAGGGTGGACCGCAATCCTGAAGACAATGTCCTAATCACTCCTCCATTCTATGTGAAGTAGCTTCTCAGTTTGGCTGATGACAAGGAGTACCTCAAGCGTTATCTGTGGCCACTACTGGAGGCGTTGTGGAAATCGCCAGACATCAATGCGTTCCGTTCCAAGTACCCAGGGATTGTGAACGAGTCAATGCAACAAATTCTCCATAGACGCAGAAGTGGATTGCCTTATGAGTTCTTGGATGTTGTGGAAGGTGAGAGGACCATGCAGTCCTTGTGACATGTGCTGGGAGAACGTCCCCTCACCTTCCTGTAATCTCAGTGTTTGACAAAGTGTCTTTGTTCTTTGTGTTGTGTAGGTGAGAACACAAAAGCGGGAGACAAGGAGCAAGGCAACATCTACGGCGGCCCCAAAACGTGACGGGCCATTAAAGAAGGTGGATTGAGATTCTGGCCCCCTTTAATTGCTTTGGCAGCCAGAATTTCACATTGTAGTTATTGCAAGTAGCACCCTCCTTGCCCATGTGTTGGAATGCTTTTGCAATCTTGAATCCCAAAATTCACGCCTCTTTGAAGTGATGGTGGAGAGACGTGGCAGTCGGCCCTTGAGTGTTTTAGTTACATTGTAGTCAAGTCCTAGTCATGTTTTAGTGAAGCTTGATGAACTTTTACTGTCACAGAGGTCATTGTCCAAGCTCTTTGTGCACTTGAATCAGAGCATGCAAAGCTAACCTGTGTGCATTGTAATGCAGTTCGCCTATGGTGACGAAGTACTGATCATGAACCCCCGCAGTACTCGACAGAAGTTGGCACAAAGCAAAGTGAGTGGACTTGGAGGCAAGGACTTATTCCACGATATGGAAATACCTCAGGAGTGGATGAGGGTGGATGTTTTCGAGATTCTACACTCTGGTGTGCAACTGATGTTCCCCAACGAAGTTGCGGAGCAGACCTGCATTGAACACACAAAGGGCTCTTCCCTAATATGGGACTCCAAGTACGTGAAACTAGTCACATGAAATGTAGTCGCGCTTGGAGGGGGGACAGTATACATCAGATTGGGTCCACTCTTGCACTGTGTGCAACTTTCACAAGGTGGATCTTTCTTGAAATTTATAGAGCAACCCTGTAAACCTAAAACCAGGCTTGTAAATATTACTTCTCTGTACTTTGTTTATGTACATTCTAATACATTAGATGTTTGTCTCCAACGATGTTATGAAATCTACACTCTCAATGCTTGTGAGTAAACCCTAAACCCTCAACTATGTGGAATGCTTTTGTTTTCTCTATCCATGAACCATGATACAATGTAGAAGCAAACAACGTTGTGACCTTTCCCCAAGTTGTCTAATTATGTAGCCTGCATTCACTACGTCATTTCTGGGTTGCTCATTCGTGGCTAATGAACTCGAGAATGGGCCATAAGGTAGGTCACCACGTCCACACAAATAGGTCATGACTGGTTTATGACTGCTTCATGACAATGGCACGTCTATTGCACTACTACATCAGAAAGACCACATGACTAAGATGCAACTGACGCACGACTTCATTACAATGTTCCGTCTCCACAAACGGTGCTTCTGGCACTACTTTTAGAAGGCCCACGTAACTGGCCCACGACTCGAACGTGACTTCCGTATTAACTACAGCATAACTAACCCGTAACTGCTTTGCCATTAGCTTTGCCCGCAAACTTGTCCGATCTCTATGACTTCATTGCAACTCCAACATGACTGGATACATGGCGCTCCGATACCAGTTGACGGAGTTTGACTATAACTGAAACGCAACGTACACGTAACTATCATGCCACTTCCCCCCAACACGAATTTTGAGCATCTATGTGACTGAAATGCAACTAAAACATGACAAGACACGTGGTGGTCCAGGAATGGTTGCCAAACCTAAACCGTAACTGAACCGTAACTTGAATGTGACTACAATCAAATTTGACTACAACACGACAAGACACGTGGCAGCCTTCGACTGGTTGATAGAAATGTCCCGTAACTAAGACGTGACTTAGCCGTGACAAGAGGACGCACATTCTGGACCGTCAGATTTATTCCCCTCAGATGGACACGTGGTAGTCCCACAGCCATTTCCTTAACTCAACTCTTTCTTTTTCACCTCATCATCCAAGAGCACTCTCATCCATCCCTGTTATGGATGCCAACATCTATTGTCACTTGTAACTAAAACATCACTTGTCCGTTGTGACTTCACTGGACCTAGTCACGCTGAAGTCATTTTGTCCGAAATAACTGGCTTTGCGACTGTCATCGTGACTACGATTTTTTTGTAGTGAGAGTGGGGTAGGTTCCCTTGGGGTAACTAAGACCCTACCTTTCCTTGTTCCGTCCAGTCCTAAATTGTGTGTTAAAGGGTCATCCAAACGGCGGAGCTTTGAACCTATGGGGTCAAGCAAGTCCTAAATTTGGCGTTAAAACCAAATCGACGGCGAAGCTTTGCATCTACCCCCCGGTTAACTCCAAAGTTTAGTTTCCAAAACGCGTTGAAAACTCTCCAAAGTTTAGCATCCAAAATAGAGTCACTTAGGGGACAAGGGCCATGGTCAGCCGTTTTTGCTAGTACTAACGGGCAAAGAGTGGCGGTAGTCAGGCGTGATTAGAAGTTATTCTGTTTTTTTCTGTCATTTGTTTCCTTTTTAGTAAATTGCCCGAGCCAGCCCGCCCGCCTAAGCTAGCCGACCCGAGCAGCAGCCCGAGCAGCAGCTAAGCCAGCTAGTCCGAACAGCAGCCCGAACGGCAGCGAGCCAGCCAGCCCGAGTCAGCCAGCCCAGCAGCGACCTGAGCCAGCAGCCCGACAACAATTGGGGGGTCGGCCAGATAGGGGGAAGGGGAGCTCGGGACAGTTGGAAGGGGAGCTCGGGATAGTTGGAAGGGGAGCTCGGGACATTGGGGGAGAGGGAGTCATTTGGGTTTGGGTAGGGGGCACAATTGGGCTTAGTATAGCAAGAGGGGAAAGGGAAAAAATTAGACTAGGGAAAGCTACAAAAACAAGTAAGTAGAGGTAACATAGAGAGGGGACAAGTAAGAGTAGATGTAGTCAACTAGGCTTGGAAGTAGACAAAAACCTGCACACCACACCACACGATCCACTACCGGAAACAAGAGACCTCTTCTCACCACTCTCTCCATCATCCCACACCACCAACTCTAAGAGTGAAGAAGGAGGAGGAAGAGGAGGCTTAGATAGGAGAGAGAAGACTTAGTAAGGATAAGAGGGGAATCCCCCCACCTATAGGGATAAACTTACACGCACGGAACCTCATTCGGGCATAAGTGGTAGTTAACTTGTAAGTTGACTTCTAAGTGTGTAAGAGACAAACCAACTACCCTCCTTCAATGGGGCACAGGAGTTGAGGTAAAAGAAAAGAAGAGCAAAAGAAACCACCCCAAAGAAGACGGCCCCATCTTTAAGCAGTAAAGAGGAAGGCTGCTTTCCCCCCCTCCCCCACTAGGGGCTCGTCCATTGCACATCCATCAAAGAGGAGAGAGAAGATCCAACGAGGGGGACCATGGAGCATCACGCCAGGGTACCATCTTAACTCGTCCTCTAGAAATCCACTTCTAGGACCAAGGCCGTAGAGAGGCCGAAGGCCAAGGGTCACTAGGGCCCCATTCAGGTCAAGTTTGATTAGAAAAACTTAGAGTAGAGTCCGTGAGGTTTCCGACAGTATAAGACACGTAGAAATCCAAGCTAGGATGCCCGAGAAATCAATGGATGAAGTTTAGAGCATAAGATGGATGAAACCTAGGGTTTCCCACCCATCCAAGCCCGCTTTAGGAGGTAGGTAGATTAGAGAAATTCAGGCCCATAGGAAAAATCCCGAGTCCAATTGAAATTAGGAGTTTGTAGGAAACCGTGGATGAAGTTTGGGAAGTGGTGGTAAAAACTTCATCCGTCCATAGCGAGCTACCAGAGAGTCCAATTTGAACAAGTCTTAGGTTTTTAGAAATGGCGTGAGATGATCTCTTACCTTAGGGCAATAGAGTAAACTTAGAAATAGGGAACACAAAACATAACATAGCAAGATAGCCAACTTAGGAGTTATTTAGAACCACGATTAGAGAGTCACGATTAGGAACTTAGCAAAAAAGATCCATTGCTTGGAAGGCACAATGGATTGACGCTTAGACACCCATTAGAGTAGAAAAAATACCATAGGACTAGAACTTGGTTGTGTTCGCCGATTTACCAAGGGTGGGTAAATAAGCGCCCACAGGAAGCTATTAGTTAGCTGCTTTTGAGTTGGATGCACCTGGACATCTGGATCCGGATTTTTTGGATTTGAGATCCACTTTTTGCGAAATCTGCCGCGTAGTGGAAAGTCAACAGGTGGTGGATAAGGAATGACACCTATCATTCTCCTGTCCTTTGCTTTATTCCCTGGGGACCTTTAGGGTTTCCCTTGGGTTGGTATTTAGGGGCTGACCTTGGATGGTATCCGGGGGCATCATTTCACTTTTGTTTCCATTTCCTTTCTGCAAAATTTCAGCTTTCTATTCTATCACGTGCTAAGTCTGAAAAGTCTTAGTATTGTGCTGGTGGGTTTGGGGTGTTGAATCATCTCTTGGCCAAGGTAATTGTGTTTGCAGAGATAGAAAACAAGAGTGAGTCCCCGGATTCTGTCTGAATCTGATTCCAGGAACTAAAGTGGGTTGGTAAGAGGATTGTGTGTACCAGAGGGAATTTGAGTATCATTTGATTGCCTCAGGAACTTTCGTGTGGGATAGCCACTCCTAGGTTGGATGAGATCTGGTAGCAACTAGCCTTGGGTCAATTGAAGAGTTGAGAGGTCCTGCTGCACCCGGAAGGAGGAATCAAATTGGTATTTCGAACCTTTCAGTTATTCGATTCCAAGCTCTGCCTAGGGATCCAGATCTGGGTAGAATCTGTCGTTGTAGTATTGAGAGGTTGGTGAGGATTCCTTGCGTGACTTGCTGGACTGGATTCACATCCGGATCAGTTGTGAGGGAATAATTGCTACCTATTGTGTGTCTTGTGTTTTGTTGGTTAAAGTGGAACTTCAATCACTCTAAAACTTTGAAGGGTAGGATTTACGTGTCCTTCCAGAATCCCAAGAACGGACCCCTCTGAGATAGAGGTTAAACTTCATACTTTGGTTACGGAAGATTGTTAGATACGGATCCGGACCCGGAAGAGGAACGGGATTATAACACTCCTTCCGGTTCCGCATACGTCTAGCTAGACATTCTTTTATTTTCTCGGATAGGAAGAGCCACATAATTATGACACTCCTCCTTGTTTCGAGATGGTGTTTGGGTTGTGGGATTTGAGAGGAAGTAGGTGTAGTGACAGTTAACCATTTCCAGTCTCAAATCCGGTTATAGTGTGTTTTTGTGGGCTTCCGAATCCGAATCCGGTCAGCCTCAGGAAACTACAGATAAATCTCTAGGGAACGATACTCGAGTCATCCTAAAAGTGTTTTTAGTCATTTTTAAACGCTTACTAGGACAATTGTGCTTTCTTGTGCTACGACAAAATGATTTCTAGAAGAGGTTGAAAATAAACTAAAATCGCATGTTTTTCAACTCAAATAATTATAGAGGACACATTTAGATGACCATTGAGTCAATATTCAACTCAAAATGAGCTTTCAATAGAAAGTTATTTTTAGGAATTTTTTTTTTCATTTTGTAGACAATTTTTTCTTATATAATATAGGGGTGTGAAAGTTATTTTTTAATTCTACAGTGTATCTTTTTACTTCAAAAATTTGTAACTAATTATTATTAACAAATAAAAATATCAATAATTCAAAACATAAAATTTCAAAGTAGGAAAATCTATTCATATTTATTTAAAATTCAGAAAGCATATAGGGTGTTCAAAGTTTTGTTCACATGTGATTTCTAATGGACACTCTAAGTGACCCCCCGCGATTTGTAGGTGATAAATTCACTTTCCATTGTATGTTTTTTATTTCCTTAATTAATCATGGCTCTCAATTTTTTTGGACACTACTCATTAATCACTTTTTTTGCCCTTAATCAATCATAGACACATTCGGATATATTTTTTTCTGAAACCATAATTTCAAAACCTTAAATTATCTCCATCAACAATGTACTTAATCCATTTTGTCACCCTCAATCTTGATGAATGGACTAGTTTTCATCCCATAGTGGTAGTTTTGGGCACATTTATAACTTGGGGGAAGATTGAAAATTAGATTATGTTCATGACCCTACTTTATTCAACTCCTAGGAATGGTTTGAGTAGTTATACCCACTATCCCACTTGTGTTTGTGGATTTTATATGTATCAAGTCATAAAGCAATGAGCTATTGACTTTGGGATTTTGACAATTCATCAAGCTTATTCTAAATTTAAGTTTTAGAACCTACAAAAGTCAATTTCTCTAACTTTTTTGTGTGGGCAATTTTTGTGTCTTCTGTATTAACTTTGTATTGATCATAAAATTAGTAAAATCTATTTTTTATTTTAAAAGTCCATGGTTATAGGTCATGACATTCCATTGTTTGTAACTTTGAAAATTATCACTACAAAATGGAAATTGAATTTGAGCTAGAAAAAAATTATTGTAAAAAAGATTTTGAATGTTCATAAATACATTGAAAAAATTTCACGAATGCCAGTCAAAGTGATACATACTCTTGGTGAAAAAGGCAGGTAAATTTGTGTTCCAAGAATGAATGAAAATTTATGTTCAAGAATGAATGAAAATCAACATTACGACATTGCAAGGGTATCATTGACCACTCTCAAATCTTCACACTTTATGAATTTTTCTAGAATTTCTAAATGATAAATTTTACACTAAAAGTGTGCTTCAAATCTCATAGTGCATTAATACGTGCAAAATAAGGACATCCCATCCCAACCGTGCAGTAGTATTTGAGCCTAGGCACATAGGTAATCTACAACTATTGGAGATGTCTATAACATATATACTTAATATAATGTAAACATCCTATAACTATAGAAGGTGCCTATAATATAAACACCTATAATATAAATATCCTATAACCATGGAAGGTACTTATAACTCAGACACCTATAACCATGGACACCTATAATATAAACATCCTATAATTATAGAAGGTGCCTATAACATAGAAGCCTAGGCTCTTATACTCATGAGCTCAAGATCCTAGGCTTACATAATAGCAATTGTGGTTCTACATTAATCATTATGACACTTTCACATCAATTCCACCCACATTTCATTGCACATCTTTTCAATGATTAATTGCACACAAACATAGGCTTAAACAATAACATCCAAAACATCAAATGCTAGGATAAGACAAGCATGCTAAGTATGGTGAGAGCATATATCTTTTGAATCATCGATTATATACACAAATACAGACCTAAACAATCACATCCTAAACAACGGATGCCAAGATAAGATAGGCATGCTGAGTATGGTGAGAGCATACATCTTATTAATGATCAAATACATGGTTGCTATTCTATGAGCATGTGAGCTTATGAGCTTGTAAGCATATAATATTTCAGAGATTCCATTTAAAAATTTTGGTCAAATTTTATTATTTTTTATACCTATTATCATAGACCTATTTTTGTGGACCTATTACTGTAGACCTATAATAGTGGTCCCTTGAACAACCTTGATGTTCTACTTATTGGACTTTGCTAGATTTTAAGAAGAAAAAAATGGTGATTAATTAGGATTTGTTTAAAATTGATTAAGGATGTTCCATTGAGATTTTGATTTTGATAACCACTCCCTTCTTGTTGTTGGGTACCTCTTGGTGCCGAGGGACCCCCTAAAGGTTGAAAAAAAAATTATTTTTTATTTTTTATTTATTTTTTGTTCTTTTCTCTCGCAATTAGGGGTACCTTTTTGCGTTGAAAGGTACCAGAGGGGAGTGATTTTTAAAATCAAAATCTCAATGGAACAACCTTAGTCAATTTCAAACGAATCCTATTTAATAACCATTTTTTTTTCTTAAAATTTAGCAAAGTCCAATAAGTAGCACATCAAGATGACAAATGCTTGATCCTCCTCTTGGTGCCAAGGTGTATCAAGCCACAAGAGGGTAGTGATTAACCAAATGACCATCTAATCAAAGATGGAAGAATTGGATCTCCGGAAGGTCCCACAAAAGGACGATGGTCAATTAATCAACAATTGGGTGTAACTAAGCTCACTCTTTACAAAAATAATCCTATCAACCAAATATTTTCTTCCAGAATCTCAACAAGTCCAATTACTAGCACATCAAAATAGAAGTATAGGTACCCTCATTGGCTCTAAGAAGACCCATGCTACTAAAAGATAGTCATCAACAAAAATGAATCTTAGTTTTTTTTCCTTTAGATCATTAATCCTTAGTTTATGAGGGATCAAAATTAGTGCACAAAAAATAAGGTGACTTCCAAATTATGGATTGAGTTAGTGTGATTTTACTGTGCACTTTGGAAATTTGCAAACTTTGTTAAATTGGCTCAATTCCATTGATAGAGATGACTCTCAAAAGGAAATGAAGTAAATGAATTGATTTTGGAAGCTAAGAAGTTGGGGTTGGAAATCCTAGCTTAGTTAGTGATGCACAATGTGGTGGATGAAATGCAATTTGCATATCTTTGGGGGCAATAAGGCAACATAAATGTCAAAATGGCATACAAAATGCTGCAAATTTAAAAGGAATTGATGTTCCTTTTCAAATCTATAAGCTCTAATTTAATGAAAATTTAATATATAGTTGAGTATTCCAAGGAAAGCAAGCATAAAATAAATTTTAAATACAATTGAATTTGATTAAGCGTAATTGATGGAAGAATTTAATATGATCCACAATCTTTTTCCTAAAAAATTGAAGTGAACAAAAACATGTGGCTACCAAATATATATGGAGATAATGAAATGAACACATAAATTGTTGAAATCGAAATGTTCAAAATAAACTCCAGAGGGTCAAAAAAATTTCCTCTCCATAAATGCCAAATCACTAGAAGAAATAAAAAATCCTATAACTAAATTTTTAGAACTTCCATTTTCATATTTCACAACTCTTCTAAACTCTTTTTAATCGTGAATTATTTGTCACTTTGATGTTATATAAATAAATAAAAGGTGGAGATTTAAGGAAAAACTTTTTAGTTTATATTTTGCAAATCTCAAAGAATTATCCTATGTATATATTATTTGTCACTTTGACCTAAACTATAAAACAAAAAGTAGAGATTTAAGTGAACTCCATTTATTTTTGACAATTTTCAAGACTTGTCCAAATATTGTATTATTTGTCATTTTTATATTTAAAATAAAAAATTGAGAATAGAAATTTAAATAAATATTTTCTTTTTTATTATTTGTGATTCATCCTAATTATGTAGTGTTTGTTACGTTGATTATATTAAGATAAAAATGAAAGGTGAAAACCTATTATTTTTCACAATTTTTGGTTATAAAGAAGATTAAAAGAGATTGTTTGTTTTTTCATCTTTGGTTGTCCTTTAACATGCACTTTATCCACATACATCCTTTTACCCACTTGTAGTTGTCCTTTATTCACCCAAAGTGACCTTTCATGCAACTCAATTGCCTCCTCTTGGCCACCCTCATGTATCCCTAGGCCGTATGCATGCTGTCGTGTAGAGAGTGTTTGCCTCGGGAAATCATAAGGATTCTGGCTGCGACCAGAAATGGCTCAGGAATGAAAGAATTCGTAAGATGGTATAAACCAACAAATGAATTTGTAACGTAGAAACTTCGAATCTTCGAATCTTCAAGCCTTCAAACTGCTATTCGTTGTCTTATCTTGTTGTGTTTCTAAATAGGCCAAGGGTTAAGGTAGGGTGATAAGAAACCACGGGCTTCGGACGTGTAAATCATGACAGCTAGACCACAAGCTAAACCGGCCAAGGGATTAGATCATAAATTTCAAACCCACGGTGACCAACAAACTTGCCTCACCAATGGGAACAACATAAAAGTCTCGACCATGTGGAAAATTAACCCCACTTCGTCGCATCCACAACACAAATTGAGGCTAGTGTTGGTTTAAACCAAACCGCCCGCAACAATAAAATAAAATTTACAAAGCCACAAGTCACACACACACACAAGTCTTCAACACCTCCTTCAAACTCCAACTTCAACTTCTAATTCTCAAGATGGACTTTGTTTGAGTGCCACCATTACTCCGCAACTCCAAATGAGGTAAGTAATAGCTTTTTGGAAAGCTAACACAAACTTCTATTCATCCAAATTTCAAGAAAATCTAAAACTCTGTCCAACTTCTATGGCCGTCCAAAATTTCGGCCTTGAGAAAAGAAGGGCAGCAGACCCTCCTTCACTTCCACACTCACAATTCACTCATACAAACTCCAAATAGAATGAGTGATATCTTCATGCAAAGCTAACACAATTTACTACACTCCTTCCAAATAACATTGCAAATCAGGAACCTGTCCGTCTTTTATGGTCGGTCGAAGTCTTTGCCCTTTTATTTCAAAGGCAACAAACCTCCCTCCACTCAAACTAGCACAACT
Source organism: Rhytidiadelphus loreus (assembly GCA_947034895.1). Classification (NCBI taxonomy): domain Eukaryota; kingdom Viridiplantae; phylum Streptophyta; class Bryopsida; order Hypnales; family Hylocomiaceae; genus Rhytidiadelphus; species Rhytidiadelphus loreus. Next base: position 43,613,261 of record OX344761.1, on the reverse strand, counting down.
TCTGATTCACAACTTCAAATTAAGCAAGTGAGAACAATTTAGAGACTACATACCATGATACACAACTCCTCCAAATTTCATTTCAAACTTCTTCAAACTCACAACACAATGCCCCTCCAAACATTCAAGTCCTCTCTAAAGTTCCAACGAAAGAGAAGATGAATAGTGTTCACCTTTTCTCTACCTTATCTTCACTCTAACCACACAAACAAGTAGGGTCAACCGTAACTCACTCCCAAAAACCACAACATGAATAATTGAACACTTATTTGACCCTACAACTATTTCTTTATCTTTAACTTTGAAGGAAATTCACTTCAAGTTCACCTAAAAGATAAACTATTTGAATAATTCCCTTATACTACTTCACAAACAAATTTATTGTAATAAATCACTTCAACTATGGAATGAAGAACTAAAATCCAACATATATCTAATAGAGGTAAAAAACTAAAGCTCCAATCGAAATGTCACTCCATCTGCAAGAATTTAAGGATGCGTTTGACAGTAGCAGCAACGTAATCGACACGATTTGCCTTGGTTAAGGGATTAACTGGCCCTTCCAACCATCGTTGATGACCACAACACTCTTCAATAGGCCTCACCGTACAATAGTATTGCTTGTCGTTTAAGCCCTCAAAACATCCTTCAAATGTTACTTCACAGCTGCCGGGTTCAACACATCCAACCTGCAATAAAATCACTAATGCCCAAGCGTCACGTTGAAGGTTACCGTGTCATCGTTTGTCCACGCAAGGTTGTTTCGGTGGTTGAGATGGCCCAGCTTCGTCTTCTGGTCACCCATGTAGCAATGAAAGATTCAGTGGCAATTGTCGCTGATCCGGCAGTTGCGATAAAGAAAATTCAAACTCACGTTCCGGTTGAGATTCTTCATCTTGAGGCTCAAAAAACCCCCTCTACTTCGACATAGTATGATCTAAACAAAACACGAAGAAGAAGAATATCAAATGAGATGAAACTTTCAAATAAATCCTTCTCTATATAGTCGGCAAGAGAAGGCGTCACTTTGAAGTCACCTCAAATGACGTCATCTTATTTATAACACTACAAATATTTAAATCTATCTAAATCATGTATATATACATATTCTACATAATGTCTGCATTTACAACACGACAACGCACCCTTTTGGACACCCGCAGTCCCATTGACAATTTTAATAATAGTCTACATAGTACTCTAGACATAAATAATATGTACATTTTTTTGTTTTGATACAATTTACATTTGGATTGTTTTTTATATCAAAAAAGACATTTAGATATTTTTACTTCTAAATATTACAGAAAATAAAAAGGTATTCAAAATGTAGTAGATGAGTCCTTTCCTACTCTATCATATGATTATGTACTCACATGATGTTTTTGGATTCAATCACATTGATATTTATTGGGTATTAGACACTTTTTCCACCATTGAAAAAGCTTGACATGTTGATATCTAAACTTTGATTGGAACTTTGATTAATAAATTATGATTTTTTTAATGAAATAAAACATATTAGTCTTATAGTAACGTGAAATATTAGTCAAAAAGGACTAAATTACCTATAATTAGTGGATTGTGTTTGAAAAACGATAGTTACAAAGACGTTAAAGTGCATTTTTTACATTGTTTGATCTTTTTGTGGTACCTTTAAGTGTGATTTGATCCATCACTCTCATTTGACCATCAAGATCTTTGGAGATTTTCTTGGAGGTCACTTAGAGTGTCCATTAGAAACCACGTGCGAACAAAACTTTGGATCCCTACATACTTTTTGAATTTTAAATTAAAAAAAACAAAAAATAAATATGAACAGATTTTCCTACTTTGAAAGTTTAATTATGTTTTGAATTATTGATATTTTTATTTGTTAATAATAATTAGTTACAAATTTTTGAAGTAAAAGAGTACACTGTAGAACTGAAAAACAACTTTCACACCCCTATATTATATAAGAAAAATTGTCTAAAAATTGAACAAAAAATTTCTAAAAATAAATTTTTATTGAAAGCTCATTTTGAGTTGAATATTGATTCAATGGTCAATAATCTAAATGTGCTCTCCATAATTATTTGAGTTGAAAAACATGCCATTTTAGTTCATTTTCAACCTTTTCTAGAAATCATTTCATATTTTATTTGAGTTGGAAATTTTGGCAATAGAAATCTAAAGTCATTATTATACAATTCTCAAAATTTTAAGTTGAAATTATAGTTTATTAGAAACCACTTGTTTGCACGTGGTTTGTTATAGGAGAACTAAGTGCACCCCTCGAGGAGATTTTATAGAAATAAAGAATGCATGTATTCATCTTGTCAAGAGATATTTTGTGGCTAAAGTTCCTAGTGATAGGTTCATTGTTAACATCATATTCATTAAAATGGGAGTTTTCCAATGAAATGGGAGTTCTACGAGCTTCATAAACTAAGAATGCAAGAACAATTTCATACCCACCGCCACAAGAGAATGAGCCGTTAATAGACAAACATAGACAATATGTCTAGAAGTAAAATCATAATGACAATGTATTGAGTATTATGGAAGGTAGAACATGATGCTATATGTATATACTATGAATGCGATACGATGATGCTAACTCCACACGCTATGACTGTGACCTACTCCTCAATATTTGCATTGCCTTCAATATTTCTGGCCCTCGACTATATCCTGTACTCCTAGCAGATAATTGTTGCGCAATCTCTCGCCGTTGTTTCTTTAAGGACCTCAGCTCCCAAGCATCCCACGTAGGAGTCCTATAATGAAGAGGAGGCAATCCATCATTTCTTTTGCATTGTCGTTTTACGATATCCAAAGATGACAGACGAGGCAGTGCGTCTTCAGTTGTTGCATTCCGCTTCTCCAATTCTATACTCTTTACGCCTTTGGAAGTATTGCCCGTGATGGCAATAGATTTAGGCATTGAATTCTCCACTTCAGCTATTGCATTCCGTTTCTCCAATGGTATACTCTTCATGCCTTTGGAAGTGTTGTCCAACATGGCAACAGATATAGGCATTGAATCCTCCACCTACCAAAACCAAGAAAATAAGAGATTCATTATCCACAATGATTACAATGCGAACCATAAATACAGACACAATTGCAGAAACATTTCACTCAATCACTGATAACACACCTCCATGAAGGCCACCACACCCGCTTCTTCAGCGTAGAGCTTCCTCTGTGTTTCGAAATTGACAACAGGCCGATCCCTTATTGTTTGTGAACGACATTTTAGAGGAGATGGAGAGTGCATTACTTTGGGGCGCTTCCCTCCATTGGGAGGACTATCAACAACGCCATTGTCTATGTCCATCATTGAAAAATCCATTGTCGACTGTGCAGTGGCCTCCGAGTACATGACATGCCGAATCACTGGGGCCACAGCATTCCTAAACTCCTGGGCACAACACAAAAATAATCCAGTGCAAATATGAATGATGAATTTCATTTTATTTTATTTGACAATAATAATTACATTTTAAGGTGTACCCTCTCACCACAACTACGTTGTCTACAAATTTCTAGATTTCCTATAGACATCGTTCCGAAGGCGGACAAGGACGGAAATAGATGTCTTCTTTGGTGAGCTCCTTGCGCTTTGTTGCGCGCGTCGTGCGTGGTTCCATCAAAGGAATGACACGCCCAAAATCATCCACTTTCCGTTTAGTATGAAGTCTATTGGAGACCGCGAGCGCCCTCTGAAGTTCCCTGTACATGGATTGGTCGAGATGATGCTTGAGGTGAATCCCCCCAAAGGCATTGTCTCTACGGAAAGAAAAAAATTCCCACGGCCTCTCTACATGCAGTCTCCTAATCCAAGGCAGGAGTTCAAATATGAGAACCCCGTCTCTCGACCCCTTTCCGACAAAACACCAGGAGTCTAGGAGCACTACGTTCGAGGGATCATTCATGAAGTGTTTCTCGGGGCTGTTGTCCACTATTATAGTATTCTCTGGCGTGAAGATGGACCCCTTTAATTTGTACAACCTCTCCAATGGCTTGAGAAACAGGTCCTTGCGCGATCCCCTCAACCTGTAGTTCTTTAGTATGCCATTCCCGTCTCTGGATTTCATGACGGTACATTGTTCTTGGCCCAGGACACCGAAGGGGGGCGTCAGGCTGTGGAAGAGAAAATCAACAGCGAGCTGGGCGTACCATTGATCCATGGAGCTCCAGATTACGACGTTCGCGAAGGAGGTCAACTCCCGCACGAACCTTCTTACATGGGGTCGAAAAGTGACCCTTTCCATTGGGAAGATGAACCTCTCCGCTCTCGGGACTACTTCATAAAGAGAGCACACTCTCCTTTCTTTTATGTGATATCTCATATCATCACAAAAGCAAAGAAGTCCATTCCAGATCCAGAACGACATTCAGCCACTTCTTATTGAATCTGGATGTGAACAGACTACAAATATGCACATCCGCCACAATTTCACCTACGACTCCCTCACTGGTCCCCTGCTCATAAGGAACAGAGACACATCCAAAATTACACCGGGTCAAACTCAATTCCGAAGGGTACACCGAAGTGGGACATGACAGACCGCAGAACACATCAATAAGGCGAACAAAAAATCATTATTCTGATGTTCGAGCCGCGGTCAACCAACACAACACCCATAGCACTCAAACATGGCAAAGTACATACCGCATCTTCCAGCGAAGCATTTCGAGGAGACATTTGAGGATCATCTTGTTCACCGCAAGGAACATCACCAATCGAAACCTCTGCCACTTTGGGTATGACTTCGAGCACCTCCACGACCTTAGGGATGACTTCGAGAACCTCTGCATCGTGTTGAGGGAGAGGATCATCTGGAACCTGATCAGCCGCAGGACGCGATGGAGACTCCTTTGGTGGAGAATAATCCACAACAGGCCCAAGACATGAGGCACCAAAGTCGAGACATTCAGACCCTGCGACTGTGGAAATTGAACACGACAATACTGCGGTAAGAAAGAGAATATATTACAATGTCTCACGATGGGAGAAAATGATACAAGATGCGTGGGGTCGGCCTATCCTAGTACTAACTATAAGTGTCAGTGCTAGCGATACTAATATACGCACAGCGGAAGGAGCTTCAACTCGAGCCGAGTTGAAATACATGCTAAGAGAGTCACGAGGAACAACCTGGAGGAGCATCAGTCACAGGGTCCTATGACTGCTCCGCATATACCCCTTCCGCCGGCAACCTGTCCACTACATCCTCGGTCTCAGGATCGAATGGGATGTCGGCTGAGTCCTCTGCCATGTCCGGCTGACCTTCTTGATCCTGCTCTGCCGCATCATCTTCGACCTCGACCTCTTGCTCCTACTCTGCCGCATCATCCTCGACCTCTTGCTCCTGCTCTGCCGCATCATCCTCGACCTCTTGATCCTGCTCTGCCGCATCATCTTCTGCGTCTGGAGCGGCGGAGGATGGAGTTGGCGCTGTCAGCACACCCTCGGAAGCCGTCGTATTATGTGACGGATTCAGGGACAACGTTGGCTGCTTCCTTGCACTATCGGCCGAATTGTGAGGCCGGTTGCCAAGCATGAGCCGGGAAGATGTCTCAGCCGGAGACATTTGTTGCAATGGCTTAACCGCCAGCATAAGCTTCGGGTGGATTTGCCTGACGGTTGAAACCATCAACTGCGGGAGGGTGGTGACGATGTCCTTAAAGAACTGCATGTTATCCTCTCTGGCCCTTCTGTTCTCCTCCCGCATCTCCTCCCTCGCAAGTCGGTTTTCCTCCCGTATCTCATCATACACCGATTTTTGGTTATCAGTGACTGATGGAGGCTCGGGATTCTTCCTCTTCTTGGACATGCGCCTACTGGATACCGGGGTCCCCTCCAACTGAGAGGAAAGAGGGGTCGTATGCCTCTGCGCCAAGGTGTCTGATGATCCTCTCATGTCGCTAGAGGCGGGGACGCCCTCCGACAACCCCGTCCCCTGGGGAAGCAAATCACCAATTATTTCGGCTGCCGGATCTTTCCATTCCTCTTCCTTCTCGATGTCGTCGCCTTCATCCTCACCAAGGTTGATGGCGACATCTCTTCGAGATCCCTGGATGGCGGCTTCTTCGGCATCCGTCATCCTCTCCTTGCCTTTGGCAGAACTGGAAGCACCCTTGCTAAACCTCCTTGGATGAAGTCTTTGATCCACGAGGTAACTTGAATCAAGGAAGTCATCCTTGTCAAGGTACTCGGATGCCAACGCCAACTGCAGGAACTTCGGATTGTACTTGGAGTCGCCAATGATGTAGTGCTCCAGGGACAGCATCTGTTAATTATCACGAAGCGATGAGGTTAAAGAACTTTCAACTCGACTCGAGATGAAAGGGATTTACAAAGCAACTACGCAATTCAACTCGCATCGAGATAAATGACCAAACTGTACATAGGAAACATACCAAGGCCGCGCATATTATTTTCCCCCAAGCGAAAATGGAGAGTACATTCTCTTGAGGCCCAGAAAACAAACTCAACACCTGCAAATAAAAATCCATGCGCAATTCGGTGTTGTAGATTCTGTAATCCAAGTCGTTCGTTGACCTTGACCTAGAATACCGTCCGTCTGGGAGGGCCTCAAATTTCTTGGGAATCTTCTTGCTCAGCCTTACCTCCTTCTTGATCAAGAAGATCATGTGCACGGACTCCTTCGCCTTATTTGATTTTTCGGGGGCATCGCGAATGCGCTCCCATACTGAAGGAACGTACTCAACAAAATGTACTGTGTACGCTTCGCCGTACGCTGAGGTCCGGATGTGCGACCTGAGATCGACCTGAAGGTCCATCTCTCCGCAGATCCACAACCATACATTCGGGTCCTTGACCGTGGGCTGGTCCATCGTCGAGAGAATATCCATAAAAGGCTCGAAGTAGAGATCTTTGTCCTTTGTCCTCTCCCGATTGATAGTTCCAGGGATGTTGCGAAAGTCTATGACTGCCAACTTCAGACTTTGGCCGACTTCCTCCTCCCACACATTTGTATCCCAGCCCACCAGCTCGTCGTCCTTCATGTTATAAGGCCGATAGAAGGCTCTCCCTTCGGGCTTGACGAACTTGCCCTTGCTGCCCATGAAAATCTTGAAGAACTGGGCGGCCATCGGGGAGAGCTCTTCAATGCTCTTATTTTTGTTACAAGGCATTTTCGCCAGGGAGTAGAATTCATCAGGCGGACCTGAAATGAGCGTGTTCTTCGTGGCCTTCGTTACATTGTACACCCTCTTGAAATCCTTCCACTTGTCTCTGCGAAAACTGCCCTCGTTATTGTACAAACTCAAACTTTTTCTAAGGAAAAAGATTTGCCTCCGGATGATCTGTTTCCTCTTGCACCACTCGAGCCACTCCTTGGCTGTATAGCAGTCCTCCAGAACCCCGGTGGACTTCTTCATCGTCACTTTCGGATGCGCCAAGTCTCTGTTCGGGGTCCTGCCGAGGAGATGCAAAGCCAACCTTTTCAAATCCCCCTCGCTGCAGTTCCCGAGCCACTTGAAAAACTCCCGGGACATGACCCCATCTCGCTCTTGATCCCATCCCTTGGTCTACCTGAACTTCAGCAAGGTGTCGGGATTTGTGAGCTGCCCTTGCGAATTCATGGATATGACCTCGCTCCAAAGGTCATACACTTCCTTTGACGCGGTGATGATCTTGAGTTCGTTATGGATGTCGAGGTCCTTTTCCTTCTTCCTGCTCAATGCTCCTTGGGACTTCTTTACATCTATCATAGCGAACCTGAGTCTCACTACGTCCGTGAAATCCTACACGTTCATCTAGAGAAATACCATCAGTCTGCGTCCAATCAACTCGAGCCGAGTTAAATGCTAGCACTAGGTTGATAAGTCATATATTTATAGCAGCCAAGAATTTCAACATCAGTTTATGGGGCAAACGAATCGACTGAATTGATTTACACAGGATTTTAATGATTCAAACATTATGATCACAGGATAAGTTCAACTCGACCCGAGTTGAATTGCATGGCTTACCCTGAACCGCTTCTGGTTATTCATGTCCTTGATTGACTTGCGAGGCCTATCTGCGGCCCTGCCCAACTCTGTAGGCTCTTTGTCAGGAGGAGGGCAACCCATCTTCTCCCAGACAAAACGGGCTCCCATGATGTTGGTGGCCCACGTCAACATGAAATTTTGGAAATGATTCACCCGGTTGTAGTAAGCGGAGATTTTCCTGATGACGTGATCGTCTTTGTTCCACACCACGAAACACTCCCACGACTTAAACTTCTCTGCCTTCGTTTTTATTGCGGGCATCCGCTGCATGCGTTTCGATGCCGCTACGGTGTGTTGCCCATTCACCATCCAGAAGTGCATATCTTTGATTTCTTCAAAGGTCTGCGGCTTGCTCCTCAGGTTCTGGGGCATGACGCACAACGTCATCTTCTTGTCGGGGTCAAGCATGTTTAACAAGAAATTGAGAGACCTCATAATTCCCTGCTCCTCAAGGCTTCGGATATTCAAGTTCTCGGGTGGTGTCTCCAACTGCTCCAGCGGAATGACGAACTTCATTCCGATTGCTGGCACGTACGAGTCAGTGCACTCTTTCCAGTAGGCCTCGTATGTCCGGTTAGAGTCTTCAAAGTCTATTTCCTTGACATCCCCACCCAAGTCCTTCGGAATGTCTGTGAGGTCGGACACCATACTCTCATCACGTTGTTGAGATGTCCCGGCTTTGGCTGTGCCCTTGGTGGCTGCTCTCTTGCTTGCTGACGGAGGGGTCGGTGTCAGGTTTCCTCTGGCAAACTTCTCAGTTTGCTTCAGCCTTGTGTGACTCCGCCCGGTTCTTGGGGTCCCGATTGCTAGTGAACTGGTACTGGGGTTCTGACTGCTGTAGTCCCTGACCACAGAGGTTGGTCTCATGTCCTTCTTCTTTTGCATAAGAAGTACATGACCCCTCTCGAAGTCCAGCTTCAGATGGTTCAGCCGGGACAGGAGAGTTTTTGGTGCCAGTGGTGCGCCGTTAGTTGCCACCCACTTTTTCTGGTCGATGGCGGTCTGGATTGGTGCTATGAGGTCCTCATAGTCCGTGTCCATCAGACTCCGGAGATACTCCGAGATGCTGAAGATTGTCTTGCGCGCATCTACCTTGTAGGAGAAAATGTAGGGTTTCTCCTGGTCGGGGTCCACCGTCTCACAGGATACGAAAATCACTCCACCTGGTCCACTAGAGAACTCTGTTATGGACTCCGTGAGAGATACCGGTAGCGTGGCTTCTGATCTTCTGAACTTTGTCCTGAATGCCAAATGATTGGTCATGGGCACTAGGACCACGGTCCAGTACTCCACTTCATGGGGATCCTGCCACTCCCAGCACTCTCCCAGAATCGTGTCATCGATGAGATCTTCGACTTGTTCCGGGGGGATATCGTACTTCTTGTATGTTGCTTGGAGCTTTGATTTCTGGCCTTCCATGTCTGCAATTTTATCAACGATTATTATGTCAGTTGCAGTATATTTAACTCGACTCGAGTTGAATTTCTCAACTTACGTGGTTCTCGGTTCTTATATATTGTCTTTTTTCATGTTTTATTATCTTGTTTTTCTTGTATTTTACTCGGATTTGTACTTTCAACTCGGCTCGAGTTGAAAGTGGCTGTGAATGTTTGTTTTTGTCTTCATGAATTCGTGTACGCTGACAGATATTGTGGTCTCGATGTCTTTGGAATGCAGTTTGTCGTCTTAATTCAACTCGACTCGAGTTGAATTACCACGAATTGCGTGGGTGCCATAGTTTTCTTTCATGTTTTCTGTTATTTATCTCGAACCGAGTTGAATTGAGTTGTTAATGTTTCTTTTTGGGGGTTTAATCTACCTCTTTTTAGTATTTATTTTTTATTTTGGCAATTTCCTATGACAAACGTCCTCTATTTACCCATTTCATTTATTTAAAGAGGCCGATATCTCAATTATTTGTGCCATTCAACTCGGCTCGAGTTGAATTTCAGTGAGGGGTTTGCTTCTTTGGGGGTTCTATCGAGTTGAAATGACATCGAGTTGAAATTACATGGACAACTAGCAATCCTGCAGCTCTGTCGAAACTGAACAGCGTGGAACTGAAAATTCAAACAATACAAAATGCAGCACATTCAAACAATACAGAATGCAACACATTCAAACCATTGCAGTACAGAATGCAATGCATTGGAACAGAAAATGAAACACAAAAAGAAAACAACACAAAACAAATGCAAACAATTTGAGATGAAAACTAAAGAACAACCGTGCTCAAATGTGCAAGAAACAACTAAATGCAATTCCAAAACTAGAAACCCGAAACCCCAAATTCTACTCAACCGCAAATTCTGCAGAAATGGAAGGAGCATACCTGAAATTTTAAACCCTAAAACCGCGACCTCACAGAGCTTGAAAGCACGAGCGCGCACAACTCCGAAAGACCGAAACCCGCAAGCAATCGTCTCCGCGACCTCACAGAGCTTGAAAGCGCGAGCTCACACAACTCCGAAAGACCGAAACCCGCAAGCAATCGTCTCCGAAACCCGCAAACAATCGTCTCCAAAACCCGCAAACCCAAAGCGGATAAAACGAAATCACATGAATGGTGCGAAGGTGGATCACCTACACCCTGAACTCACGCAAACTGAATGCTGAACTCACCCTAAAACCGCAAACTGGTTGCGTGAACTCACGTAAACTCATGCAAACTCAATGGTATGAAGGCGGATCAAAAAAAGGCAGTCACGGAAACTGAATGGTGAGGCGCACACTTAAAAAAAACAACCTAAAGCGTCGCCCAATCCTTCAAACACGTCGCAAAACTCCGCAGTACACAACTGCAAACACAACAGCGCGAAACACGAGACACGAAACAAACCCTACATGAAGCACAAAACACGCCGCGGAAAATGAGAGGCAAAACCCCAGTCTCCACGCAGACTCCAGTTTCGGGGAGGGGTCCTGGAATCTGGACCGTCCATGGCAATCGACCATCCGGGTCGAAGATTGAATCTGGGCCATCCGTAGCAATCGAGCGTCCGGATTGGAGATTGCTGTCTCCAGCGCATTCAGACTTCAAATATGGCAGGACATAAGGTAACATTGATGCTCTAAATGTGCCCAACTTCTTTAAACTGCCCCTATTTGTAGGTGGAAAATGGAGATGGCATGATCTTTAACCCCTAAATGCCCAAGGCCTGTTTTGAGCTACCTAAAATTTGCTCAAAATTGAACAAAATGTCAACAAAATGACAACAAAATGACAAAATATCAAAAAAATTTGAATTGTAACCGTACAAATTCAAACTAGACATGTTAGAGATCTTGTAGGAAAAGAAAACACAACAATATCACTTATGGAGTGAAAGATTATAACGTTTGACCATGAGGGTGCTAAAACGACAAGAATCTTTCAATCTTCTTTACACAAGTCAAATTGAAAAAGTTGGTGACCAAAAAAATATAAGGTTAAAGGGCCTAACATGTATAAACCCAATCAATTTATGGCTTCTTAAAATCTATTCTAGAATTTTTTTAAATGAATTTTGAATGTGATTTTTCCTCCAAGATCTAGTGTATTTGAGGCTCATTTCCGAGAGCTCTCAACACTACGGGAAGTCAAGATTGCACTAGGTACCCTTGCACAAAATCATGAATAGAAAAATCATTATCATTTATTTTCAAGATCGGATTTGTGATGCCAAAACTAGACTTTAAGAAGAACTTTCTAAAAATACAAACTACTAAAAATAGCAACACTTTTTAGGCTTTATTTAACCTCAAAGTTTTGCAAACACCATATTGTGGTGCCTTGGGCATTTAGGGGTTAAGCCCTAAACGTTGGGATTCATCTCCAAAATTCACAATTTGAGAAAAAACATTATGAACTACAATTTGGAAGAATATTTTGGAATTGGTATACAAATGGAAGTTCTACATTTTGATTTTCTAATTAGATCTACTAATGGTATCACCTTTTTTATTCCTAGAAATTTTTAGTTTGAAATTTCAAAATTCATTTTCAATTGAATTACAAGTAAAATTTTATCATTTTTTGAATAAAACTTCTTGGAATGGATTTGAAATAAGGTTCTCTTTATGTTGTGGCCTATTGAAGTTTCTGTGACCTTTACAACTTTGACCTTCTTTTGGCACATCTAGTTTTGAACTAAAGTCAATGCAATTTGACCACTTGACATACTTTCACATTTGTAATTTCAGAAATGTATATATTCTAGTAAGACCCAATTCAACCAATGGATAGGACAAAAAATTAGGGTGACTTTCATAAAGTATCACCAAAAATTAGGATGACTTCCATCGAAGCAAAAATGAAACAGGAACAAGGATTAGAATTTGTTCATCGTCCAGAAAATGGACGTCAAAGCGCTCTAGGGTGAAATGGACCACTTTAGCAATTGAATGCATCAAGGAATCTTTTTTTAATTCATTCTTATTATCAAAAAATAATACTATTGATCTGTATAAATAATGGAAGTTATAAAATCTAAAATTAAAATATGAATAGTCTTAGTAATAGTCTTTGGAGTACTTTGTCTTTAAGAGTATTTATTAGATCCCTAAGTTTAGAAGTAATTGCAACTTGCTCCAAGTGCTTTTTTTTGTTTTTAATATGAATTTCATGACCCTATATTTTATTGGACATAAAAGTACCAGGGCAAGGTCCTTGCCTGAATATTTCATTTCAAATTCAAAGTCATTCAAAGTGACCACCAATAGCATATTTTTTTGGATTCATGAGTTTAAGAATAATTGCAACTTGTACCACGTGATTCTACATTTTTTTTACGTGAATTCCATGACCTTATGTTTTATTGGACATGAAAGTACACGGCAAGGTTCTTGCCCTGTCTATTTGATTTTGCGGACAAGGTCATTCAAAGTGACCATTACTTGCATATTTCTTTGGATTCGTGAGTTTAAGAATAATTGCATGCCCTAACATGCCCTACGTGTTTGTATAGGGTTTTTTACGTGAATTCCATAAATTAATTTTTTTGGCACATTTTTTTGGACATTTTGAATTAGGGCATGTAAAGTTTGAATGGGTATTTTTTATTTTTTATTTTGATCTAAACAATTTTACCTCTTACGTAGTCTATTTACATGTCATAAATAATTTATTTAAACTGAAGTCTTATTTTTTTGAACAAAAATTCTACATACTCCTTTTTTAATGTAGGTAAGAAGGACAAAACAAAATAGTATAAATGTACTAGTCTACTTAATGTAGGTAAAATCAAAGGACAAAACAAAATAGTATAAATGTACTAGTCTACTTAATGTAGGTAAAATTAAAGGACAAAACAAAATAGTATAAATGTACTAGTCTACTTAATGTAGGTAAAATCAAAGGACAAAACAAAATAGTATAAATGTACTAGTCTACTTAATGTAGGTAAAATTAAAGGACAAAACAAAATAGTATAAATGTACTAGTGTACTAATGAGTACTAACCCCTAAATGCCCGAGGCATGAAAATATGTTGTTTCCAAATTTTTTTAGGTACCTACTTCCTATCAAATTTGCTATTTTTAAGATTTAGGGTTTCTAAATGTTCTTCTTGATTTCTGTAAACTAAGTGTTCCGCGCTTTTGAAAATGAGTTTCAAATACACTAGATCTTTGAGAGAAAATCACATTCTAAATTCATTTCAAAAGGTTGTAGAGTGAATTTGGAGAAGTCGTATATTCATTTGGGTTATTCAAGTGAGGCCCGTTCACCTCATATTCTTTTTGTCATTCACTTTTTTAGATTTGACTTGCAAATAAGACTTCAATTCCCCTCCGGCAATTTTAGCACCCTCATAATCAAACATTGTAATCTTTCACTCCATAAGTGAAGTTGTTGTGCTTTCTTTTCCTAGGCAATGTCTAACAAGTTTAGTTTGAATTTGTACGGGTACAATTTCTAAAATATCGTAAGATTTTATCAAAATGTTGGCATTTTGTTCAATTTAGAGCAAATTTCAGTAAGCTGAAAACACAAAAATTGAAACTAACAACATATGTTTCCCATTTTTTTTTAAGGAATTCATGAATAATTGGGGGGACATTCAAGTACCTAGCCAACTTTGAGTTCTAATTTTTAATTTCACGTGCAACGTCATTCAATTGATTAAGTATTTTTTGAGGATTCTTTAGTTTAGGGTTAATTGGAACTTGCACCATAATTATGTTTTCCATTTTCTTTTTACGTGGAATTCATGACTTTGTAATTTGGGGGACATCGAAGTACAAGGCGAACTTTGTGTTCTAAGTAATTATTAATTTCATGTACATTGTCATTCAATTTATTAAGTAATGTTTAAGAATTCTTGACTTTTTGAATAATTGGAGTTGAATGGGTCCAGCACACGCAATTATACATTTTTTGGGGGTTAGGGAGTGTTTTCGCACTCCCTAACCGGATGGACCCCCAATAATGGAGGCTGAATTAGTGTTCCCTAGCACCATTTCTCCAAAAGAGTTTGGAGTTGAATGGGTCCAGCACACACAATTATACATTTTTTTTGGGTTAGGGAGTGCGAAAGCACTCTCTAACCGGATGGACCCCTAATAATGGAGGCCGAATTACTATTTCCCAGCACCATTTCTCCAAAATAGTTTGGAGTTGAATGGGTCCGGCACATACAATTATACATTTTTTTTGGGTTACGAAGTGCGAAAGCACTCCCTAACCGTAGGCACCCCTGATAACCAAGGCGCAGTGAGTATTCTCAAAAATAATTAACATTACACATAATATATGCTAATACCATAACCATAATAAATTCACCATCAAAAACGCTAGAATTTAAATCTTTGTTAAATGAATTACACCAAACAACTAATTCATTTCTGTGATGGTTTAAAATGGAGCACTCTAAGATTACTGATTTTATGCACACTTTTTATTCAATAATTACTTGGTGTAATTGAATAGCACTATTTGCATTTTTAATCTTAGATTTTATCCTAAACTTCCATTATTAATACATTGTAGTACTAGGTACTCTTAAGAAGAAAAGAAATGAACATTCAAGAGTATTCAAAAGCAATCAAGAAAATCTTGTAAACTATGATAGGGATAGGGAAGGTTTAATGATAGGTAACGTCATAATCATGAAATACCCTAAACTGGTTTTTGTCATACCTTCACAATAGTCATGACTGTATGTGAAATATTAAGAATCCTACATTTCATGGAAATATAAATCCGTAGACTCTTTAAAGGTTTCACATTCAACCTTTCCATTGATTTTCGTTGTATCCCTTACAAGGAATTGAAGTGTGCCTCAATGTAAATGACTGATCGGGTACATCATAATGAGGTTTTCCAAACACTCATTGAACTCAAGTGCTACATTTATGGGGTTTTAAAAACACTTATGTTAGTGAAAGCCAAATGAGGATTATTTGAAGGCATGGCCTAATATTATATTCCAAGTACTAACTACTAGTAGGTATTCATGAGCAACCATATAATTTTTGTATGAGTGCTTCCATTGTTTTTAGTGTTCCAATAATGGGATTGCCATGAAAGAACATAAATTTCACAACATGATTTTTCTTTTTAAGTGCATTGCATATACTGCAATGATTCATTTTATAGTATATTGTTGTCGTTCTACACGTTAAAGGTACAAAAACACACTTATGATTCTTCCATGAACCTCAAATATTTAAATTTGGTATTATAGGTTAATGTAGTGATTAAAGTATTTGGAATACTTGTTACTTTTACATCTTTTTTCTGCATTCTATAACGTAGAAATACTACACTCACATATCTAAATAAGGAGTTTACGGATACTAGACTCACATACAAAATCTTTTTTTTAAAAGACCTATGATCCTCTATAGTTTTTAAGTGCTTGAATTTTAAATTCAAACAAATGAATATGGGAAAGAAGAAAAAATACAATTTGTAGAAGTTATGAAGCATGTGAAGACCTTTGGTATATGATACTTTTAGGATTGGATTGTGCATAAAAATTTGAAGCCTAAATAGAAATCAAACATGATTTCAGAAATTAATCACTTATGTTTTAAGTTACTTCAAGTATTCTACATTCTATCATATTAATATGAAAAAGAAAGAAAAATATAGAGGATCATGGCTCTTTTGAAGTAATATGAAGATTTTCAATTCTTATAAATTTGTTGACTATGAAAAAAATGTGAAGCCTATGTGGACTGTGGAATACTTATAATTCACTATTTATGTATTGCCACGTACGTATACGACCCACAACTAAATGATTCCAACAATTATAAATCCTTAGGATATTTGTTTCTTCCATATCGTTTTCATTATTTCATATACAAATTCCATGAGTTCATCATTTTGTAAGTCTCTTAGATCATTTCAATTCTCCAAAATATTTGCATGATGTCAAGAAATTGCTAGAAAGTCTATGTTACGATTTTTTATTACAAAGAACATTTCAATTCTCCAAATATTTGCATGAATATCAAGAAATTGATAGAAAGTCTATGTTATGATTTTTTTTTAACAAGAACATGTGTATTCTACATTACGGAGACCTTGAATCCAATAACCAGAACCCTAAACCACTAGTAGAAAATTCAGCGTCCAACTTCACAAAAAAGTGTTGATTCGGACAAAATAGTTTTTGTTGATTTGGACAAAATTCTAGCTAAAACTTGTTGATTTGGACAAAAATTGCAACTAAAACTTGTTGATTTGTACATAATTTTCAACAAAAATTTGTTAATTTTTTTTCAATTTTTTAATTTTGAAAAAAAAAAATTTAAAAACTGCCCTGCGAGCGCCCCATGGCACCCGCCACGCGGGCAGCGCCTAGGTGGCACCCCACGCGGGCGGGGTGCAATGGGGTTTGAACCTTGCACCCCTTGGCTAGGGGTGCTAGGTCTTATCCATTGCACCATGTGGAAAATTACATGACCACAATGGGAAAAAAAAGTTATTTATTTCGGTTTTCAAATTTTGGTCATTTTTGGTTCAATTCAGCAGACTTTGGAGGCTAATTTCTCATAGTATAGTACCTTTTTTCAAAAAACTTCAAACTAGTAAAATTTGGAAGATCAATTAAACTTTCATCTCCAAAAATCCGTTTGTGATTTTGAGTTTTCAGTAAAAAGTTATGAGCAAAATTCAGAGAGGGTTTGGAATGAAATTATTTTTTGATATTTACAAACACTCTCTCTGAATTTTGCCCATAACTTTTTATTGAAGACTCAAAATCACAAACGGATTTTTGGAGATGAAAGTTTACTTGATCTTACAACTTTTACTAGTTTGAAGTTTTTTGAAAAAAAATACTGTACTATGCAAAAACAGCCTCCAAAGTCTGCTGAATTGAAAAAAGACTGAATTGTGAGTTAAGTAGTTAATAGAAAATATTTCTATTGCTTATACAATGTCAAACTTGGTGGTTTAAAAATTTTCCACATGAAATTTTAGTGTTAAAAACTTCAATTCAATTAAAGATATTTTAATTATTTGGCAAACATTTTACTAGGAGGTGGTTTGGACACAATTCCTATTCAAGTTTTTTGTAATGTAGAACATACAATTTGAATAGCTCTAAATTAGAATTTGGAAATTGCTCATCTAGAATTTAAATATTTAAAAAATTTTGTGTTCAAGAATTGTGTTGAAAGTTTAGAATTAAATTTTGTTTTTTTAAAAACACTCTTGATTTTCATTTTTTTTTAAATTATTAAGTAGAAGCAAGTTCAAGATTGAAAGAAAAACTAAAGCATTAATAGCTCTAAAATGGAATTGAAATACAATAATGTCAACGGTGAGATTGTTCTAAATAGGAAACTTGAAGTTGTTAAACATTTTTTTTTGAAAAATTGTGAGAATTGCATCCAAAATTGCATCCAATAAGTTATTTTTTGAAGAAGATGTTCAAATTGCCCGTTTGGACACAAAATTGTTTTTAACTTTCATAGTACTAATCAAATGGAATGAATAAAAGCTTCACATGTAGACAAAAATATGATTTTCAAGAAGGAAAAAATTAAAAAATTAATTTCAAATTTCTGTACATTTCTTATTCTGCCTAGTGACGTGAAATTTGTGGTTAAGATGCCATAACTTTTGCTCCCAAGCACCAACTGAAATAAAATCTATATTACCACGTAGCTAATAAATTTTTCTATCTTATGAGGAGGTTTCAAAAAGTTTAACTAAAAATTAAGATCATACAAACTTGCCCGAAATCCATTTTGTCCACCGAGGGGACAATGGTCCTTTAGGGGTCAGAAAAATTTAAATTTAAATTTAAACCTCTAAAGAACAAAGTAGAATTTTTTGACAATATTTCTAGTGTTTTTATTCATGTATTTAGAAATTGAATTCCCTTTTTTTTCCTTTAAAATTTTACACAACATGTGGTGAAGGGATAGTTTGAAGGACTCACAATTTTTATAACTTTTGATTACATCATGAGAAAGTTATTGTATGATGTATAGATTTTCTAGATATGTATGCATGTTAGCCAAGTAGATTTGAATGTATTTTTCAAATAAATAGGAATTTCAAATTAGTTTCTAAAATATTAATCTTGTGAGAATTTTTGGATTGTTCTATATAGATTAGGGAGGTGAAACTCATGAAGAATTTCAATTTCCAATTTAAAGTAGAAATTGCACTGTATAGTAAATTTTAAGTTTCTTTATTGAATGCAATTTCAAATATATATTTTTTAAATTTCAAAAATAGGATGCAAATTTTTGACTACAACATGTACATTAGTACATTACAACCATTAGGTTTGGAAATCTTTAGTTTCATTACTAGAATTCTTTTCATTGAATGTTGTAAATCAATCTCTATTTATATCCACTTATTATTTTCTCCAAGCATGAATATAAAATATTTTTTGTTGCAATTTTTAATATACATTCTTTAACATATTTTTTTAGCATATGATGGAAAATTACAAATTGTAGAATTGATATGTATCTAAATTTTTCAAATAAAATTTTGGAAAAATGAAATATAATCATTTGGTATGAATGAAACATTATTTTTTTTAAATCCAAGCATCTTGATGTTGCAATTGGTGAAGTTTTTTATTTTACAATTTCAAGATGGAAAATAGGTCAAAATAAATATAAGTTAGATCATTTAGTTAAATCTATTGAAAAAATAAATATAAATGAAGATTTAAGCCTTCTTTGAAGACTAATATTTAGAAGCAATTACGGGCCTTTCATATGTTAAAAACCTTGATACAAACAAAGTTGAATTACATTATGAATTTAATTAGAACTTCAATCAAATTCAAAATATAATTGAAAATAAAATACGATTTGAACTCTAAATTCATAATTTTTGAAAAATTCTTAATGATTTCTAAAACATTCCACAAACAATCCAAAAACAACTCCAAAAACAACCTCAAAAAATCCAAATCCTCCCCCCTCCCCACACCTCCTCAAACCTCCCCAAATCAATCCAAAAACAACTCCAAAATCAACCTCAAAACAACCTCCAAATCAACCCCCCAAACAACCCCCAAACAACCCCAAAACAACCTCAAAACAACCCCCAAAACAACCCCCAAAACAACCCCCAAAACAACCCCCAAAACAACCCCAAAACAACCTCAAAACAACCTCAAAACAACCCCAAAACAACCCCCAAAACAACCTCAAAACAACCCCCACAACAACCTCAAAACAAGCCTAAAACAACCCTAAAACAACCCCAACACAACCCTAAAACATTAAACAAAAACATGTTGATTTGGTTGTTGCACTATTCACATGAACAAAAATTTGTTAAACCATTTTGTTAACTTGTGCTCAAATCAACAAAAATTTGTTAACCATTGTGTTAGCTTGGGCTCAAATCAACAAAAAAATGTAAAAAACGGTCAATGCAGTATTCAAATCAACAAGTTTTTGATGATTTTCTGTTGATTTGGACACAATTTTCTACTAGTGAACCCTAAACCCTAAACCCTAAACCCTAAGATCATCCATTCAAAAAAGGACCAGAATTTTCAGCACTCCATAAGGTCAAGAAGGACTGAACTTGGATTCTGAAAAGGACTCAACAGTTGCTTTTCCAAATTTCAGTCCACGTTAAATGTACGGATCCTAAACCAGGAATGCGTTTACTTTCCGGCACTATTCATCAACGTCTTATAGGGAAAAGATATTCCTCTCCAGATTTGGCCCGCGACTTTAAGCGGTAGACGTTTCAAATGACTTCCACCTTTTCCCGCCGAAAACATCCCGCAAATGTGCGATGCTCTGTCTCCTCAGCACTGAAAGTTTTCCGTGCCATTCTTGAGTTCGGCTTTGTGTCTCCAGCCATTATTCTTGACGCCGTTCATCGAGGTTCGCAGCTTTCTTCTAACGTCGCCTTCCATTTTGTTGATTTTCGTCCATTTCTGTAGCTCTCATTGACACGCTAGTGTTTGGGGTTTGATTGAACGGCAGCTCATTCTCAGTTCGGGAATTCAGGTAGGTCTTCAGATCTCGAAGTGAATGCATTGTACCACGCAGAGGTTTCGCATTTCCTGATTGAAAATTTATGTTTTCCAGTGCTCTGGTCAGGTGTCGGAATGGGAGATTTCAGCGTAGAATTTACAGAACTCTCATTGCATTTTTCCAACTCCCATTGAATTCTTCCAATCCCTCACACAGTATTGTACGCATCGTACCGCACAGTGGTTTCGCAATGCTTGAGTGAAAGGTACGGTTTTGGAGTAATCTGACGAAGCCTCGTAATGGATATGGCACTGAAATATTACTCCATTTGCATTATGGGTTTCCAATCCTTCACATTGTGTGTATAGTGGACTTCACGTAATACTCACAGAGTAGTTTTTAGTCCTCCGGTAATTACTCCGGGTTTTCCGAAAGAATGATTGTTAATCGGGAATCATACAAATTCAATCCAAAAATTTCAATCGGTAATTCAACTCGACTCGAGTTAAAAACATCACCGCAACTTAACAGTAATGAATAACTCTGTATCCAGTTCAACTCGGCTCGAGTTGAATATCGCCTCCCCTAATGAATTTAATATATTACCTGTAATTAAAGTAATATAAGTGCACCACTGTTTACGTACTATTTAACTCGGCTCGAGTTGAAAAGGTACCTTCAGATTGTGATTTGGTTTCCGTGAATAAAGATGTTGATAATACCCATCCTTGATAATTATTAATGGATGTCCTTTTTTAACTCGACTCGAGTTGAAAGACTGACCTAAATACTGTGATGTTATGAGGGTCATTTGTAATATGAATTTGATTACGATCTTAATTTAATGAAGATTGTACAGATTGACCTATGACAACTGGATAATAATTTATAATCAGTGACTGTAGTGGTCAGCATGTGAGTGACGATTCTAACTTTACAGTTTCGAGATATATGACTCTCAGATTGTAATCATTTCAAATGAATATTTAACTCAATGCGAGTTGAACTTTGAAAACATATTCATTCCTTTGAATATTAAAATTTCAAAATATTCATCGAGGACAATCATAACTCAGAGATACAGGAAGGAATGGACACAACATGAATAAATAACATTATTATTGTTTTTTGTACCTGATTATCTAGAGTTGAAGTATTTTTGGGCTAAGGTAATTTTTTTTTCCTGAATTCCGGTGTTTGTTGAATTTTTTTTTAATACAGAATATTGTGTTCGTATTTATGAACTGTATTCTATTATTCGGAGGTTTGAATGGTATCATTATTTTCTGGTACTTCAACTCGGAAAGAGTTGAATTTTGGATACTTTGGTGTCTTCCTTCTTCTAAATGTTTTCTGGTATGTCTTGTTCTGGTCCACTCAATGTCCGGTGTTCTTTTACAGACGTAATGGAGAACGGAATGATGGTGGTGCCAGAGTACTCCTCCGATGAAGGCGAGATTCACAATGATCCAGAGGAAACTTTCAATATTCCAGACTGTGAGGGTATTCCTCGAAGGCTTTGGATGACGCAGGTTGTCATCCTTCACAATGTGGATGGTTTGCCTGTAGCGGAGGGGATTTGCCACAGTGTGAACTCCGACCTTGTCCTTGGTTCTGACGGCCCCCTCGGAGATTCTCATATCGCGGTTCACATATCTAAATCGCTGCGTCCTGAAGATGTTCCAGTGGATTGGAGGTATTCTCTCCGGGCTTGGCCTATCGAACGTGTGTTCTTGAATGGATCAAGTCTTCGCGATCATGAACTTCGTGACGATTACAATTGTCGGGAAGCTAGTCGTGCACAGACTTCTTCTACAAGCTCGAGACCATATACATCCTCTGTGAGGAATCCTTGTCCGGAAACGTGTGTGAAGGCCAGGGACTTGCTTACTCAAGAGTCAATCAATTCGGTGTCGAGCAAAACTTGCTGCTCCAGCAATTGCATTCAACCTTTTCCAAGGGAGAAGATTCGTGCGTTCCGTGAACGCATGTACCACAACTCAACGTTCGAGTTCCGGTACCACATGAAACTAGATTTTCATCGTCAAGTCCATCGTGATGCCCAGGGGAAGAGAGTGGTCACTATCGAAGGAGTTGATGTTTGCCTGGCGGCATGGCGACATATTGCTGGTGTCTCGGAGACAACATTTCATCGTTTCCAAGGATTCGCTGCGAGAGGTGATCAAGCTCAACCTCATGGAAACTTCGGTACACAAAAGCCTAGGAGTCATACTGTGCAAGCCACCGCGACGTTGAAGTGCCTACTTGATAAGTCGGCGGATCACATGCCACATCGCACGTTCACTCTTCCATTTGGAGAAAAGAAAGTGTCCATGATCTTGCCGGCTACTTTCACATGGAAAGAAACTATTCCTGAGGTCAATGCAACAAATGCTATGTTCGGACTTAAAGAAGTTTCAGCTTCTAATGTCAGTAAGATTAGGAAACTGAACTTCCCTGAATTCAGTGCCAAGAAGCCAGGGGACAATTTTGCTAGGTGTTCAAAGTGTGATCAACTACAAACTTTGAGGAGGACCACCGTTCATGGTTTACAAAGGAAGTGGACTCATCTTTTAGACAAGCATCTGGCGAAGGCTCGAGCACATCGAGATCAATATTACGCAAATCGCTACAAGTCAAGCGCGTATCCTCACGAATGCTTGACAATCATGCATGACAAAATGGATCACGCAAAAACGGCATCCCCTGTGTTCTCTCACAAAAGTAAACAACTGGACGGGCTCATGAAGTTACCAGTTTCTGTGGCAGGTATGATTGCCCATGGACACGGTGATGTGCGTTATGCTCATTATGGTTTAGACGTTTTCCTTCACGACTCAAACTATACGGTGGGGTCGTTAGCAAAACTCTTTCGAGATCTTGAGCTTCCACCGAAGTATTCCTCGCGGAAATTGTTTGCTGGATCCGGCTCGGCTCCTCTATTTTGTGCTGTGTTACAAGGATCAGATGTTTGCAAATCTTCACTTCGTCCACAACCCGAAGTTGCTATTCTTCCCACTTCTCTTCCTCCGGTTCTAAATGTGTAAATGGACAACGCCACGGGAGACAACAAGAATAGATTTGTGTTTGCGTTTTGGTCCCTTCTTGTTGCTAAGAAGGTATTCTGTGAGGTCTATGTTAGTTTCATGTTGGTTGGGCACACGCATGATGACATAGATGCCTTGTTTGGGAGGTGGAGTATGCAGTTGAAAAAAGAGAACTTCCCTACCATTCCATCTCTCATGAAGTCCTTCATGGATGTGGATTCTGTACCTACGATTCCTCACCTTATTGAGGAGGTGCCAGATTTTAAAGCCTTCATAGAAGGTTCCATTTTGGATGGAGAGGAGGCACTTGTTGGCCATACGAAGGCACAACAATTCAAGTTTTATCTGAACTCCGCAGGGGTTCCGGTTATGAAGTTCAAGCACTATTGCACTGATAGTGATTGGCTCCCTGAGGAAGGTGGAGGGATCAAATTATGGCGAGAGGACACTGAAGGACGTAGTCTTTGGCCTCGAGGAGACCCAGTGCCTGTAGTCCATCTCCCAATGTGAAGTTTGGATGAGATCTACAAAGGGTTATCAGGCTTCATCAAGTATTGGGAGGCATTGTGCAATGAGGATGGCAGTGGAGAATACCGGAGAAGGTTTGAACACTTAGTGTTCTATTGGCGGGCAGTGAATGCGGCCTTGAAGGACCCAATTGAACCATCAGCTATGTTGAAGGACGGCTTTTGGCCTTCTACTCGCGTGGAGACGACAGAGGGGGATGAACTTGATGACGATGGTGAGGTTCGTGAGGAGTTTGCTGAAGATGATGCTTTCGTAGGGCAACTCCGCAATCGTCCATTACCATCTTTTCGTGTGGCCCGTGATGTTTTCGAAGGGTACTTTGTGGCCGTTCGGCCAGCAGATGGAGATGCAAAGCCGATATGGATCGCGCGAGCATTGTCTGATCCTTTTGCAAACCCAGATCATCCTAACTGTGTATTGATTCAATACTTCCGACCCACATCACGTGAGCGAACTATTCAAGGATACTATATTGGGTGGGATTCCACTAAAGGATTGCGTTGGAAAGTGGACGAGATCTAGAACCCAATTTGGGAAGAAACAAATTCACTGGTGACGGCCTGGAAGTCAAGGGTGAAAAAGGACACAATTGAGTGTGTCCTTAAAATACCGTCTGCTCAGATCGACGTTATCAATGGTAGTTTGTCTGCGTAAAATTCCGATTGAAGATAGACGACTCGGCATAGACGGCATTCAAGTTGTCATATATTGTATTTACTATTCTTATTACATGTGCTATTGTTTTGTTTTGTTCTTGCATAACTAAGAAGGATTTTAAATAATCGATTGTACTTGATTTAGATTAGATATATAGATTGCAGTTTTATGATTTGATTTTGTAGTATGAAGTCACTTGTGCAACAAGTGTCTTTTTACATTCTATTCAATATATCTTTTATTACTTTATTTATAAAGTTCTCTCTACTCTTTATGTTTCAATTCAATTTCCATATTTATTGACTTTGTATATGTTATCTGAAAAAAAATTAGAATTGAGAAAAGGTGGTAGTGGACAAGACCACTTTTTATTCTGTTAACGTGTGAAGCACTTGTCACAATTTTGGATAGGGGGCTGGTTGGTTGTTACAACTTTCCTGCCTGCAAAGCTCACTTAGCAGTACCAAGTCATGTATTTCTTCAAGTCGCTCATACAAGTTCAATGAGAATCGAACTCGGACCACCTGAATGAGATAAACATCCCCTTCTAACCAACCGTTCGGCTCATGACTTGGTGTTCAACTCTAGAAACAATGGGCTCTTATATCAAAAATCACTTTCCTCTCTTTCTACTATACATTGTACTGTGACATTGTAAACTTCCATTTTAATGAAAATTACAACTTACAACCAAAGAATTGAGTTCCAATCAACTTAACTCGACATGAATTGTGAAGCCTAAAAATAGACAACATTATTTTGGGAGGCTCCCAATCTCCCATTTTAATGAATATGATGTTTGTTGCAAAGTTAAGATAGACAAGGACCAAGACAAGGACTTGATCACTACTAGAAAATTCTGTTTTTTTGTTGATTTGGACGTGTTGATTTGGACAGAAATCAACAGTTTTTTGTTCAAATCAACACTTTACTGTTGATTTCTGTCCAAATCAACACGTCCAAATCAACAAAAAAACAGAATTTTCTAGTAGTGGATGTTGTGATGATATGTCATTTTCAAACAAGAGTATCAAATCCAACACTCACATCCTACCATGAAGACTTTTAGGAATTTTGTAGAAACAAGAAATGTGTGTATTCATCTTGTCAAAAGACATTCTGTGGCAAAAGTTCCTAGTGACAAGCTCATTGTTGCAAAGTTTAAATGGACAAGGATTTGGTGTTGTGATTTGTGAAATGCCATCTTGAGTGAAAAGTACTTGGTTCAATACTCACATTCCATCTTGAGGACTTTAAGACATTTCCTTGTGAGAACTCTATTTAAATACATTAATCATCTTTATTTTAAACAAATTGATGAATGTTTCAATCATTTAACTTCTATTTAATTTATATCCAACAAAACTTAATGAAAACACTCTCTAATGAAACTCTTACACATCAATGACATGTCTAACATCTATCTTATTTTGAATGCTAAACTAAGTAAATAGATAGGAGAGTTTGTCTCCCATCATCAAATTGCAAGGTCCTACTTTTACTTGGAGTTCTTTGTGATCACATTGTACCACTCTTCAAACAAGGTTCCTCCTAGAAATGCAAAAAAATAGGGGATGCAACATTCCATTGCCTCTTACCTTTGTAGATATATCACTACAAAAAAACAAGGGTATATATGACTTGTCCACAATGGTTGTAGTAGTCATTTCTTCTCCACAATGACTACAAAACAATCATTTTGTAGTCATTGTTGTGCTTGCAGTCATTATGGACAAGTCATTTATACTCTCTTTTTGTAGTGTATTGATTGCTTTTGTAGATATATTGATTAATATAGACATAAAAGATAAAATTTAAGTTAGTATTCTAGTTGCAAGCATGGTGAGTGTGTAAAAATAATATTATAATATTTTTAATTTAATAACATGATTAGAAGAAAAAGCTTGCAAATCAATCACTATCATTCCTATTTTCATATACTTTTATATATTTCTAAATTGGAAATAATCTTTTGATGACATACTTACATTCATTGTTTCTTCTAGAACATTAAAACTCCTCATGATGGAATGTGAGTGCTAGATAAGGTAGGTTGTTGCAAGGAACACTAATTGTTTTTGGAAATGTTTTGCAAAACTGCAATTGTCTGTACTATAACTTTTGATTTATGAACCTAATGCCCCAAACAATTTTTTTTCCATATGTCTTAATTGTAATTTTATCCCTTACTTTTCAAATTAAAAAACAAAACAATTTATATTTAAAAGTCAATTTTGTTGATATGTCACACTTTCAAGTTTAGACATTTTGAATACTATTAAGCAATTTTAAATTAATGATTTTTAGTTGAAATTTATGTGGTATATTCCTATAACAAGCGGACATATTTATAACAAAAGACATCTAAGAAAAAATTATTTTATGTCTTCCATGTTTATGCAAAGAAGCTTCTCTTGCACAAGCACTTCTAAATACTTCCACTACAAGAGAAAGGGGTGTTTTAAGTATAGTCCTAGAGATAAGATATTAAGTAATGACCTTTATGTTGATCTTTATGTAGATTTTTAGTAAAAATTTACTAAAAGTACACGAATTTTCAGTAAATTTTTACTAAAAATCTACATAAAGGTCAACATAAAGGTCATTACTCAATATCTTATCTCTAGGACTATACTTAAAACACCCCTTTCTCTTGTAATGTTCTATACAATGTAAATGATGTTGGGAGTGCTATATACGGTGGGTCGTTAGAGAAACACTGACCATTTTTAGAAATGCTTTGCAAAATTGCATTTTTCTTGTGCTATAATTTTTTATTTATGAATCTTATGCAATTTTTTTTCTAGATGTCTTAGCTAAAATCGTATTCCATATTTTTTTTAATTTAAGAAGTCTTTTTATGCTTAAAAGTCAATTTTGTTGATATGTCACACTTTTGGATTGAAGGGTTTTGAATACTATCAAGCAATTTTAAATTAATGACTTTTAGTTGAAATTTTTGTGGTATATTTTTATGGTAGGCAGACATGTTTTTACAAAAAGGCATCAAAGAAAATTATTTTATATCCTCTACATTTGTGTAAAGAGGCCTCCATTGCACATACACTTCAAACATTAGAATTAGTTCGACCTAATTTTTTATATGAAACCTCATCACCACGAAGTCCTCCACGATGGTTCATTTTTAGATTTTTAAAATTTCACTATAGTTGATTTATTATAAATTAAAACCTCAACTAGGAATACAAAATGATTTCATTTAGAGAAGTTACTTGAATTACTAAATAAATTGTCACTTAATTTTATGTGGAGTTCAGTTTAATTTTTTTGGTGAGGTAATGGAGATTTGACCATTTGATTCTATGTGAGGGTTAATTTTTGTTTTTGAAATGATGAAAACCCAGCAACCAAGTAACCAAGTAAGGGTCAATTTTGTTTGGTGAAGTAATGAGTTTTGTCACTTTAGTGTATGTAAGGGTATATTTTGTTTTGTGAAGTAATATGAGTTTATGTCATTTTTTGAGAAGTCATTGAATAAAGCTCGAATTGGAAAAACTTACGGGTTTTGTATAATTCTTGCTTGAAATACCTCCTTTAGAGTGTCCCTTGACATTTGCATTGGAAAAACCTAGTGCTATTTTTTTTAGATGATGCCATGAAAAATTGCCTAAATATCTTGACAAAATGTAGCAAACTCCCCTAAAACACTATATAGGACCAGGACATCACTCACACGTCCATAGCAATATTAAGAATTGGCCACCAAATTGCACCTTGGAATAAGAATGTAATGAATTGTTGTTGATTTTATGAGTTAATGACTTAATGTATAGTATTTCCTATTTAAATCTAAAATACTAGTGACTTTAGCCACAAAACATTAGACTATTTGACCAATCTCTGGTTTTGGAACCCCTATATTATAGTCGTGGGTTTGAAGAGAAAGGCAAAAATCTAGACTACATTTTGACACATGTGCTAGAAAATGGTCCTAGAATTCATCTAACTTAAACTCAATGTTTCTCATTATATGATACATCAATGTCCACTTTAGACATAGACATAATGTACAATGTACATTCGAATCCAAATCATATCTATACTTGCAAATTTAGACTCCAAGTATATCACCCTATGGTACTTTCAAGAAAAATGATCTATTCTTGATGTACCAAATAATAGTAAATTCGATTACCCCCAAGTCAAGAAACCAAAGAACTATGGTGGTAAGCATATACTAAAAAGACCTAGAGGAAATAATAGAACTATGAAGGCAAATTTAAAGAGGGTTTGTTTCAAATGACATGGCAAAAATATGTGAAAATTTGATAAAGTATACCATGTTTTTGATGTGACATTTGAATAGACATGGTCAAAGAAAGTGCCAATATGTACCATGTGGCAGCCACGTCACCTCCATGTAAGCTCCACGTGGGTGGGCAGTGCTGTATGAGATTTTTTCACCCAAGCAGAGATGATGTGGCAATTGATGTCGCATCTGACATCACATTGTCTTGAGAAGATTAATCTTATTTTGAGCCTGGGGAGATCACTTAGAGTATCCATTTAGAACCTACGTGCGTTAAGATTTTGGACCCCCTATCTTATATCCTAAAATTTAAATAAAAGGAGGAAAAAAAAATATCAATATATTTTCCTACTTTGGAAGTTTGTGTTTTGAATTATTGATAATTTTATTCGTTAATTATAATTAGTTACAAATTTTTGAAGTAAAAAACTACACTGTAGAGGTGAAGATAACTTTCACACCCCTATTTTATATAAGAAAAAATAGTCTAAAAAATGAACAAAAAATTCTTGAAATAACTTTCTATTTAAAGTTCATTTTTCTTGAATATTGATGCAATGGTCATTTAAATGTGTTCTCTATAAATATTTGAGTTGAAAAACATGCTATTTTAGTTCATTTTTCAACTTATTCTACAAATCATTTCACATATTATTTGAATTGGGAATTTTTGGCAATAGAAACCTACAATCATTATTAAACAAAGCTCAAAATTTTAGGTTCAAATTATAGTTTATTAAAAAGTATATAGGGGGGCAAAAAATCACTTTAACACACATGGTTACTTATAGATACACTAAGTGAACTCCCCGGGATTTTGAGTAACATCGATTTAGACATCAACAAAAAATTTGATATTGTTTTTGGTGACATTACTTCAAATGTCTTTTGAGACATTTTTTGAGATGTCAGCTTCAACATCCAAACATTTTGCAACATCAACTTTGACATACACAATATATTGAATCTCATTTAATGGTTTTTGTATAATTCTTGTTGGAAATACCTCCTTTAGAGTGTTGCTTGACATTTGCATTGGAATAACCTAGTGCTATTTTTTTTGGTTTCCTTGTTAGACTTGATGTGATATTTTTGATAAATCACTACAAGAGAAAGGGGTGTTTTAAGCAGGGTTTTAAGTATAGTCCTAGACACATGATATTAAGTAATGACCTATAAGTCAAATTTCAGCAAAAAATGACCTAAACACATGTCTTTTTAGTCATTTTTTGCTGAAATTTGACTTAAAGGTCATTACTTAATATCTTGTGTCTAGGACTATACTTAAAACCCTACTTAAAACACCCCTTTCTCTTGTAGTGAATGTGGATAGCCACTATTTTTCTCTTATGGAATGTTTTGTTTGTTTAGGTTGCGTTTTGGACTAAGGTTTTCATTTGAACATCATTAGCAATGGCAACCATCAATGGAGCCCCTTCTCACCATAACTAGCCTGCTTGTCTTGTCCTAGAATTTGATGTTTTGGATGTTGTTGTTTAGGCTTGTATCTGTGTGTAATTGATTGTTGAAAGGCTTGTTGAAAAGATGTGCACTCTCACCATATTAGGTGAGCATGTCTTATCTTGGCATTTGGTGTTTCTGATGTTAAGGTTTAGACCTATGTTTGTGTGTATGTTTGTGTGTAATTGATCATTCTAAAGATGTGAGATGAAATGAGGGTGGGATTGATGTGAAAGTGTCACAATGATTAATATAGATCCAACAGTTTGTAGTGTAGTTGACTTCTTTTTAGCATATGCAACATTCATGTCAATTCCGTTTGAAGGAATAAAGTGGATTACTAAATAGGCCATCACTTTATTTTATGTGAAATCAGTTTAATTTGTTTTGCGACGTTATATGGATTTGACCACTTGATTGTATGTGAGGGTCAATTATTGTTTTTGAAGTGATGAAGATCTAGTCACTTTACAATGCGTAAGGACCAATTTCATTTAGGGAAGTTACATAAATTACTAAATAGGTTGTCACTTAATTTTATGTGAAGGAGAGTTTAATTGATTTGGTGAGGTAATGGGGATTTGATCAATTGATTTTACATGAGGATAGACTTTATTTTGCAAAGTAATGAAGGCAAGGTCAATTTATTGTATGAGAGTAAACAATATTCATGTCAGTTCTGTTTGAATGAATAACATGGATTACTAAATAGGATGTCACTTGATTTTATGTGAAGGTGAGCTTGATTTGTTTGGTAAGGGTGAAGGGCTTTTTTTGGCTTCCTGGTGCTGGTCTATACTAAGAGATGACTTTGGGCAGAATGACTAAAATAAATAAACAGATGAAAAGAGGCTTTCATTGCCATGTTGGCGACTAATGGTGAGGGGTTGGAGCTAGTTGGTGGTAGTTAGGGTCCAAGTCTCAAATCTATGTTGCTAGGGCTTTAGTGTTGGAGCCCTAGTTTCCATGTGATTATTGCCCACTCTTGAACATAGTAACTCCAAGTGCCTTTCCTTTAGTAGACCTCCTCGCCATTCTTCCTCCTTCACCTTAGAATTTTTCAAGGAATCTATTTAGTTTTATTCTTTAGTAATTGACAATTTGCCTTACTTATTGAAAGTTTTTATTTATGATATTTGGTTATTTTTAAATGAACAATAAAACAAACCCAAATAAAATCAATCTTTCCAAATTTTAAAAAATAAATGGAGAAGCTCATTACTTACTTAACCCCTAAGTGCCTAAGCCTTTCCAAGTGTGTTTTTCCCATGAAAAAAGAACATGGGCTTATAGTTATCTCCATTGAAACAAAATGATTTTTTTTCAAAATCTAACCGTATGGATGTTTAAAGAGCTTGCTTATTAGTATGCACACCAATTTTGAGTGCAAAATTCCATAAGAGTTGTGAAATTATAATAAGAGAAATGTACGTTTTCTATTTTTAATATGTTGTCCCTCTCCACAATGTTTCAGAAATTTGCACATAAAAGCTTTTTGGGATTAGAAGTGACATGAACAACTACAAATTGTGTTAGCACACTAAAATACCCTTTCAAAAAACTTAATATCACTTGAAAAGCTATTAAACTCATTACACAATCCACCTTGCAATTGTTGAGATGCAATTTTTTTAATAAGTATAATTCACAAATAACTCCAAATCAACAATTGCTTGTTTAAGTTTTCAATGGTGAAAATCATGAAAACACTTTACTCTTTCGATTGGGACCATTTTCAAAGCAAATGAATAAGTGGAAGTTTTTAGATCTCAAATCAAGTGAAATTGCTCAAAGTTGAAAAATGAAGTAAAATTAGCAAGCTTTACTCTTTCACTAACGGACATAAATGGCTTTGGAGACCTCTCAACACTCAAATATGTACCTTTTTCACTGAAAAATGAAAGTTTTGAATAGTTAACCCTAAAAACTGCCCAATTTTTTTTTTAAAACGGGCAAACGAATTTAACTGCCCACTTCAAAATGAGCCTGAAATTTCAGATCGACCATATATGGTCGATGAGGCAGTTAGGGGTTAAATCTTAACTCATTTTTTAAATTTATAGAACCAAAGTAACAAATAATTCATGATATGAAGGAGTCTTGCTAAGAGTTCCAAAAAATAAATGAAGAAATTCTTACTAGAAGTCCAATTTAGTGTTTTTAACTTTATATATTCTAATCAAAATCATAAAGAATTAATAAGTATAAAGAGTCTGTGGGCGCTTATTTACCCACCCTTGGTAAATCGGCGAGCACAACCAGGTTCTAGTCCTACGATAGTTTTCTTACTCTAATGGGTGTCTAAGTGTCAATCCATTGTGCCTTCCAAGAAATGGATCTTTTTTGCTAACTCCCTAATCGTGACTCTCTAATCGTGGTTCAAATGACTTCTAAGTTGGTTATCTTGCTAGGTTATGTTATGTGTTTCCTATTCCTAAAGTTTACTCTATTGTCCTAAGGAGGAAGATAAACTCCTGCCATTTCGAAAAACCTAAGACTCGTTCAAATTGGACCTTCTAATAGCCTGCTATGGACGGATGAAGTTTTTACCACAACTATTCAAACTTCATCCACGGTTTCCTGCAGACTCCTAATTTCAATTAAACTCGGGATTTTTCCTATAGACTTGACTTTCTCTAATCTACCTACTTCCTAAAGTGGGCTTGGATGGGTGGGAAACCCTAGGTTTCATCCATCTTAGGCTCTAAACTTCATCCATTGATTTCTCGGGCATCCTAGCTCGGATTTCTACGTGTCTTATACTTTTGGAAACCTCACGGGCCCTACTCTAAGTTTATCTATTCGAACCTGACCTAAATGGGGTCCTAGTGACCTTTAGCCCTTGGCCTCTCTACGGCCTTGGCCCTAGAAGTTGGATTTCTAGAGGACGAGTTAGGACGGTACCCTGGCGTGATGATCCATGGTCCTCCTCGTTGGATCTCCCCCCTCCTCTTTGATGGATGTGTGATGGACGAGCCCCCAGTGGGGGGAAGCAAATCTTCCTCTTTACTGCTTAAAGATGGGACCGCCTTCCTTGGTGGGGTTTCTTTTGTTCTTCCTCTCTTTCACCTCAACTCCCGTGCCCCATTGATGGGGGGTAGTTGGGTTGTCTCTTACTCACTTAGAAGTCAACCTACAAGTTAACTACCACTTACACCCGAATGAGGTTCCGTGCGCGTAAGTTTATCCCTATAGGTGGGGGGATTCCCCTCTTATCCTCACTAAGTCTTCTCTCTCCTATCTAAGCCTCCTCTTCCTCCTCCGCCCTCACTTTTAGAGTTGGTGGTGTAGGGTGATGGAGAGAGTGGTGAGGAGAAGTCTCTTGTTTTCGGTAGTGGATCGTGTAGTGTGGTGTGCAAGTTTTTGTCTACTTCCAAGCCTAGTTGACTACATCTACTCTTACTTGTCTCCTCTCTAGGCTACCTCTACTTACTCTATTTTAGTTGCTTTCCCTAATCTAATTTTTTCCCTTTCCCCTCTTGCTATACTAAACCCAATTGCGCCCAATGCTAGAACCCAAATTACCCCCTTTTTCAAATGGCCCGAACTCCCTTCTCCCAACTGTCCCGAGCTCCCTGCCTTCCCACTATCCCGAGCTCCCTCCTCCCCAACTAGCCAACCCCCCCTTCTCCCCGACTGGCCGACCCCTTAGCTACCGCTGGGCTAGCTAGCTCGTTGCCGTTTGGGCTGGCTGGCTCGCTGCCGTTTGGGCTGGCTGGCTTGGGCTGCTGCTCGGGCTGGCTAGCTTGGGTTGTTGCTCGACGGGCTGGCTAGCTTGGGCTGTTGCTCGGCGGGCTGGCTGGCTCGGGCTGTTAGCTCCTTGGGATTTTTACTAAAAAACAAATAACAAAAAAAATAAAAATAACTTCTAATCACGCCTGACTACCGCCGTCCTTTACCCGTTAGTACTAGCAAAAACGGCCGACCATGGCCCTTGTCCCCTAGGTGGCTCTATTTTGGATGCTAAACTTTGGAGAGTTTCCAACGCGTTTTGGAAACTAAACTTTGGAGTTAACCATGGGGTAGATGCAAAGCTTTGCCGTCGATTTGATTTTAACACCAAATTTAGGACTTGCTTGACCCTATAGGTTCAAAGCTCCGCCGTTTGGATGGCCCTTTAACACACAATTTAGGATTGGACGGAACAAGGAAAGGTAGGGTCTTAGTTACCCCAAGGGAACCTACCCCACTCTTTTCCAAACATAGACGTAAAGATTTGAATCAATTGCAAAAGCACTGGACTTGGTTAGTAATGGACACGGAGAGGCGTGGTTAGATAAGGAAGGTTAGTACATCATAAAAACGACATGACACTAGAAGCCCCCCAAAGCGGCATCGCCAAGGTACGGTGGAGGGTGGTTCCAGGGTTAGTACAAGATGCGGACAAAGGACACTCAAAAAGACTTGTATAGCAAGAAAGCTTCAAGGTCCACACAAGAGTTATAAGACAAGAAAGAGGGGCCCCCCACGGACCTTCAACACTAAAAATGCAATAACACAAAAGGAGCAAAGTGCTCCAAAAACACCGTAGGGAGTTTTGGCAAAACACCAAAACATAAAAGAGGTCGGACCCACGGACCCAAAACAAGTATTGGGGGTGTTTTGGGAGAGAGAAGGGCCCCCTTTTATAGGTTTCCAAGGGCCCACTCCCCCCCTCGACGAGTAACCTCATCCATCCGGATTTTCATCCAAATTTGAGATTTTCACCTAATTTTGGGTTTTACGCTGGTCCTAACTTTTAACTTTTGGAGTTTAACTCGGAATTGCAATTGGATTGCGCCAATGGCTTTAGAATGCCATTTTTAGCATTAAAGACCCCCTATCCCTACCCCCTATTTCTATCACAAAAAAATCATCGGAAACTAGTGCCAACTGGGGCCAATTAAAAGGGTAAAAACCTAACTTTTAGGGTTTACCTCTTTTGGCCTGGGTGACTAGCTAGGGTTGTTGGGGAGGCTCTAGGGAGTAAGAAAAAACACCTTGATGTCTTCGTTTCGACTTCGTACGCTCCTGGGACGCCGGTCAACCCCGCAAAGATCCTACCGTAAATATTAATTAGGGGAATGTTGTCCATTTCGGCTACCTCCCGCTATTGGAACATCGTGAAATTTTTCAGGGCGCGTTATTAATATAAAAGATGCTAGTATAATTTTTAGTGAGATTTTACCGTGGCCTGGGCATTTTCTATGAATTTCCCACCGTGGCCTTTGGCAGTTGACTGCTCGGAAAAAGATCCTTTGGAGATCAGAAAAAACCGAGACTTTTCTGGGGAACCTCTCATGGAGTCCCCCAAGCCACGTTTCAAGTCTTGGGCTAATCTGGCACACAGTCGGTGGCGAGGTGAAAATTGACTTCGGTTGAATAATTGGCAGTCAGGGAATCTTTCACACGTGAGGGAATCTTGGCGAATGGATTTCGTTGTGGATACCCCGACATGTTTCAGATCCAAGAACACTATCCGGCGGCCACGGATTCCTCCATGTGTCCTATCTTGGACAAGTAACACATGCACGCTAACAATTTGGATTCCTAATGTTTCGTCGATGGAATGGGGAAACTAGAACCTATCTTTGGAGATTTACGTGGGGATTTTCCTATCTCTCCTAAGACCAATT
This sequence comes from Rhytidiadelphus loreus, assembly GCA_947034895.1. NCBI lineage: Eukaryota > Viridiplantae > Streptophyta > Bryopsida > Hypnales > Hylocomiaceae > Rhytidiadelphus > Rhytidiadelphus loreus. Next base: position 43,577,268 of record OX344761.1, on the reverse strand, counting down.
TAGCCTATCATGGTCACATGCACTAGGTTTGGGCTATTTTGGGTAAGTTCCTGGTAGCCCTATTGTTTTCCACTATTTACGGGTTCTGACCTATATACAAGTAGGTTTTGTGGGTAATCTATGGATAAAAGGCTATTTATGACCAAATGCTATATTGGTACGTGACATACCTATTTTGGTTCTATACTCTTTTTTGGGCTTTTTGTAGTACTTTATGCCTTAATTTGTAATAAACTAAAAAGAAGAAAACAATGAGTCCCAAGTGACGAATTTGGGGCTCACAGAGTCTTAGAGAGTTGAAAAATTAAAAGGAGAAGTTATCACTTAAATCTCCATCCACTATTTATTCTTCTTAAATCAATTTCACAAGTCCAATATTCAAGTTGATGACTATTGTTGTCCAATGTTGGTCTTGTCTCTATGGAAAGAACTTTCATAGAATTAGAAGAATGTTTAAGATTAACCAATCCATTGTCGTCAAATGACCCATTATGGTTAGCTAGGGAATGCTTTTTTTCATTATGTAAAATTTTGGCCTCAATGCATGTAAGAAATGACAGTCGTGGATTGATTGGTCACCTCATCAATAGGCTTCAACTTGTCAAAGGGAATTTATTGCTAGAAATGACTTTTTAGTCCTTCTTTACTAGAAAATATTCATGATCGCTTTGGGTGAATGACGTGAGCATCATAGATTCAGATTTTGTTGGTGATGGGGTGGTCTACAAATTCTTTGGAGCTGTACACTTCAAAAATTCATTACAAATTCTTAGCTTTCATTTTGTATGCCATTTTGACATAATCACACTTAATCTTGAATTTGGAAGTTACCTTGTTTTTTGTGCACTAATTTTGTTACAAAAGCCAAGCACGGCATGTCTTATCATTCGCAACATTTTGTATGCCATTTTGACATTTATGTTACCTTGTTGCTCCAAAAGATATGCAAATTTCATTTCATCCACCACATTGTATACCACTAACTGAGCCAAGATTTCCAACCCCAACTCCCTTCCCAACTTCCATAATCATTTCATTTACTTCCTTTCCTTTTGAGAGTCACCTCTATCAATGGAATTGAGGTAACTTAATAGAATTTGCAAATTTAAACTGCACAAATATCCAAAGTGCACACTAAAATCACATTGATTGGATCTTGAATTTGGAATTCACCTTGTTTTCAATGCACTAATTTTGATCCTGGATAAACCAAGGATTTATGATCTAACAATTAGTGTTAACATTTGAGAATGACAAAACACACATCATCAATCATATCAAGACTGAAGGAAAAAAGATTTCAACCACACCATTGAGTGCAAATTGACATCGATTATGTTTAAAGCTACATGAAGCAATAGAAGGCTTCACTGATTTCTAGGAGGCTCCATCATGATTATGTTATATTCAGTTAAAAGTTATATCCAACTTCAGAGCATCTACAGTAGTTCCCTTCAAAAGGGACACACCAATCTAGAATTGGCATGCGTCAATCATGAGGAAGGGGCCGGCATATTTCCGTTGTCCCACCAAAAACTTGCAAAGAAGGATTCTCATGTCAGAAACTCCCGTAAAAGCATGTGGTTTATTCAATGCACCTGCGGGGGCTCCAATGACTACACAACAAAACTTAATGCCTTGCCATTCCTTCTTCATAAACATCACAAAAACCTCCACATTCTGCCAGTAGCGTGTTCTAAGTCAAATAGGTGCACCATTGTAACTTAAAGGGGAGGGGTCGATTTTCTGTGAGGCTTGCATTGAAATATTTAGAAATCTTTCACTAGTGAGTCACAAAAAAGCAATAGGGCATGCCAAACTATTTGTCGGGGCAGTATGGCATGCCTCAGTGGAGATGCTCTCATATAGTCACTACAGTAGCCACTCCATTTAGAGAGTGGGCAATCCAATTATATATTATATCCAACCTCATATCAGTCGCCTCATGCTAACTGGAGTGGCTACAAGAGGCTACATCATTGATTTTGAGGCTCAACCACGCTTCCAAGGGGACAGGCTTCTGTGCACTTTGAATTAATAAAGTAATAGGCCAATCAAGTCGTCATAATCAAACTCGCAAGTTGTCAAAATCAAATTAGAAATACAGATTTAAAACTCAAAAGTTGAAATTACGTGTGCCTATGTGGAGGCACTAATGGCAACAAGGACATTGTAACTATTGAGCTCATTTCCAAAATTAGTTATACAAGTAGAAAAAAAAAGCAGCCCCTTAGAGGGTTCAATTTATTTCTAATGGTGCATCCTTAGGATAATATCACATTTAGTAGTTCTTTGTGATTATATTTACATTTAGCTAATTTCAATAGCTATTATCATAATTGAATGACCAAGTAGAAATTGAATATTAATACTAAATGTCATTCAAGTATTTGGATAATGTTGTTAATTATTTAAAATAATTTTTTTCTAAATTCTAAGAGTAATGTAGACATTAACCCCTAAAAGACCATGGTCTTTTCTCTATCAAATAACACTTGAAAATGCCATTACTATTGCAAAGTGCAAAAAACTATGAAAGTCTAATTTTTGCATATATAATTGCAAGATCTTGCACTACACTAGTGTAAGAATGCGTAGAAGAAATTTCACAAACTTTGGTTGCATAGATTGGAAGATATTTGCATTTCAAGTGACCTTAAGAAAATTATTGGGTCATTTCTTGCTATTTTTTTGAAAGGGAATTTGAGCCACAAAAAAGGTTATACAATGAACACAAAACCCAATTCAAAAAGAGTAATTACTACAATTCTATACATGATAATATTTATTTGAATATTACAATCCAAATATATGGACTACATTTCACAAAAGACTAATTGGAAATTCACTTTCAAAATAAAGTTGAACAGAGTGGCACGTCCTACATCAAAGTCTATAGGGAGTACAAAGTAATTGACTACATGGTATTTCCTAATTTCTATAGAACTCATAATTTGTATGTCGTTGTATGGGATAGAATAATGTAATTTGATAGGTTAAGATGATTCAAGAATAAACCCATTTATTTTGTACTCATTAAAAATTTGTTAAGTAGAAGTAGGTTCAAAATTGAAGTAAAATCTAAATTGTTAATAGCTCTAAGATGGAATTGATATACAATAGTCCATGTAGTGAGATTGTTCTAGCAAGCAAACCTAACCATGTCTAACAATTTTTATTGGAATATTGTAAAAAATGCATTCACAAATGAATCCTATAAGTTATTTTTTCAAGAAGATGCTTAGATTGTCTAGAAAACTAAGATTGTCCATAACTTTCTCATCACTATTCCAAATAGAATGAATCAAAGCTTCAAATGTAGACAAAAATTTAGAATTTTAGAATTTTTTTTTAAATCCCCTAAGATGCTTTTGTATTTACTTTGTGGCACATGCCGACCACTATTTCTAGCTTATTGTACCATTAAAAAAAATTTCACTCATTGATTGAAATATAAATTATTTATCCATAAAGCTCTAGTAAAAACACATATCTTCAAGATGTTTTAAGAAGTTTCTCTACAAATTGAGACAATAGAATCCTATCCGGCCCCAAATTGTCCCTTGAGCGGACAAGCGGTCTTGTAAAGATTAATGCTAGAGCAATTACCATTTGTTGGGGCAGTATGGCATGTCCCGGTGGAGATGCTCTCATATAGTCACTACGGTAGCCACTCCATTTAGAGAGTAGGCAATCCAATTTAACCTCATATCAGTCGCCTCATGCTAACTGGAGTGGCTACAAGAGGCTACATCATTGATTTGGGGGCTCAGCCACGCTTCGACAGAGACATGTTTCTATTCACTTTGAATTAATTAAGTAATAGGCTAGTCAAGTTGTCATAATCAAGCTCGCAAGTTGTCAAAATCAAATTAGAAATACAGATTCAAAACTCAAAAGTTGAAATTACATGTGCCTACGTGGAGGTACTAATGGCAACAAGGACATTGTAACTATTGAGTTCATTTCCAAAGTTAGTTGCCATAGAACAAGAAATGGAGAAGATCAAGCCTTTCCAAATAAACATATTAAGCTCCTATAGTCAAATTCTTATTGGTACACATGAAATGGAAACAACAACTTATAGAGTCATAGACATCTACTAATTGTGGCGTATATGTCAAAGTATTTGATTTTGCTAGAAGAAAATCCTAAAAATAAAAAAATTTAGTTATGTACAATGAGAGTAAGGAACATTAAATCTTCCTAAAAACACAAAAAATGAAAAAAAAAAATAGCCAATATTAGAGAAATTTACAAATACAAAAATCACATTCAAGGTATAGAGGTAGGTTTGAGGTGTACCTCAAGTCTACCTCAAGTGTGGAGGTTGGTTTGAAATTAACATGTAGTTATTAAACATGTTGAGGTAGATTTGAGGTAGATTTCAAGTTAACCTCAAGTCAGACTCAAGTGTTTTTTTCATAAGAATATTTTTTAGAGTTTTGGGAATGTAATATTTATTTTAGTTTGCATGTGGAGGAAAAAATTAAACCACAATGAGCCTAATACCTACTTACTAAATTAAAAAAATATTTATTTTTTCTTCAATTATTATATATTTGTCTCTATGCAAAGATTAGAGAAAATTGTAGTTGGACTTTTGATGATAAATTCATTGCATATTTTCAAATTTGAAGCAATATAAGAATGCCAAAAAAATTACCTCTATGATTCATTTGTAAATGCAATTTTTATAATTGTTCAATTTTTATGCCATATTTAACTACTTTTGGACTTTTGAAAGTCCAAAATTAATAATGGTCATCTAGAGATCCCACGATGGTCATCAGGAGATTTCACAATCATCGGAAGATCCCACAATGGTCATTGGGAGCTCTATACAAACATTGGAAGGTCTCACAATGTTATTACTCCATGATCTTCAGAAGTTTAGTCCAAAATTCATTGAATAGTCCAGAAGTAGTTAAATGTGGCATTTTTATTTGACAAGGTGCATTTGCTTGCTAGTTTATCCTCACTATAGAAATGAATTCCTAAAGGTCTTTTATGTTTATAGACTTAGAACTCTTTGAAATACTAGTCTACAAATTAAAGCTAAATTCTTCATCTACTTTAATATTTTAACAAATCCAATTACTATCTCATTTAGTTAACTTGTTATTGTATATCCTCCACATAATATCATAAGTAAAAACCTTATTTGTCCAATTGCATGAACATGATGCTTGAATTCTAAAAAGAAGTATTTTTCAACTATCTCCAAAAGGCTAGATTCAGCATTTAAACTTTTTACACCAAAAACTGCAAATCCTACAACTTCTTTCTTTTTTGCTATAATATGTTGAAGAATTAAATTGGAAAGACATATAAAAACTTACTCTAAACAAAAATCCATGTATAGTCTTGAATAAAATAATAAGTAAAAAAGAATTAGAATATAATTCAAAATATTGAATTGTTATTAATTTAATTATTTGGAAAAATTCCAATTTTGAAGCTTGCAATGTTGCAAATAGGTAATCAACATGCAATGCTTTTATCACTCATTCAAAAATATTGAACAATGAGTGAAATAGAAGACTTCAAAGTCTATTTTTGAATAGAGATTCTATAATTGCCTACAAACCAAAACTCCTCAAAGCTTCTATTTCATCAATTGAAGTGGACTGATTCAAAGCTTTCTACATACATATACATGTAGGGAACGAATATGAAATATTTTTTCAATAAAAGAAGTCATTCTTTGAGCTGCTCGAGTTAAAAGAAAAAAGAACATATTATAAAATGACTTTATAAAGTTGTGGTAAAAAGTTATGAAAAAATGTTGTGCCTTCAAAGTACTCCTTGACCACATGTTGTATGTAAATTTTAAAAAAAATCCGTTCTTAGTGAGTTGTGAAAGATATCTCTAATTTACCAAATAATGTTGTTTGGTCCTTTACGGGTTATTTAATGTATACTAGTTCCATCTTAAAGCTATTAATGGTTTAGTTTCTTGTACAATATTTGACCTATTTCTATTTCATAATTACGTAAGGAATGAAGTTTAATTTTTTAATGTTTAGATATATTTCTTAGACTTTGAATACAATTTTTCAATGTAAAATATTTTATTTTCAAAGCCCAAAGAACAAAGTATGAGGACACAAGGTAGAAACCTTAGTTAGCCCTGTCCAACACGAAATTGGATCTATGAAATTATAAAGGACTTTAGCCCTTCCTAAATCCAAGGGTCTAAAGTTGGGCACTTTAGGCCCCCCAATGAACATTAGACCCTAGGGCTAACATGGCGAAATCTTCTTGTGGTTGTAGCTTGCATTGCAAGAGCTTCCTACAACTGCTCCCTTTTCGGTCACTTATGATTTTGTTCAGCAATCGTGGTCTCCTCCACAAACACCACTCCTTGCTCCTTCTTACCACTTGTTGTCTTAGGAGATTGATTGTATTTCCCATTCTTCACCAACAAAGCAGTCTTTGATGCTAACCTTCAATTCCTTGCCCATGAATGTCATGAACCTCACACAACAACGTTACACAAGAAGATTTAGTGGCGTGAGCCCTTGGGGTTAAAGTTGTGGTGGGGGTCTAAAGTGTCCCGCTTTAGACCCTAAAGTTTAGCCCTGGTTAAGGTCTTTTGTTACTTTAGAAATTTCCAATATTGTGTTAGGCGGGGTTAAAGTTTTGTCAACACTTTGTTCCATATAATCTTTTGAAATAAACAATTTGAAGTTGGGGGGGTGTCAAAAGTGTCCCACTTTAGACCTCAAAATTTATCCTTAGCTAAAGTTTCTTGTTATTTTACAATTCTTGATTTCGTATTAGGTGGGGTTAAAGTTCTATCCTCAATTTCTCATCCTTTGTTCCACATAATCTCTGGAAATAAAAAAATTTAAGTTGAATAATTAAATTCAAAGTTTACAAAATATATTTAAACATTTTAAATTTTATCTTCAGTCCTTAAATATTAATGAAGTACAAATAAATCAAACATTTAACAAGAAACTAAATCATTAATAGCTCTAATATGGAATTAGTATACATCAATCCATCAAGGACCAAACAACATTTTGTTGGTAATCTAGATATTTGTAGCAATTCACTAAGAAAGATTAAATTTTTCTTTTTAATGTTTAAATTTATACTAAACATGTGGTTAAGGAATAGCTTAAAGACTCATCAATTTCTAGAACCTCTTAGTGTAGCGTTATATACGTACATATATGATATTTTTTTTTTCCAACTTGCTCAACTTAAAATAATGACTAATTTAATCCCTACAAAACCAAGGTCTTTTTAGTTCAAAAGGACACTCAAAACTTCTATTTCTATAGAGAAGAGTAAAAAAAAAATTAGTTTTTTTATCCATATCTAACCATAAGCTAGATCTTACACTTCACTAGTACAAATATGTATAGAAAAAATTTCAAAAATTTATTTGTTTGGATTGCAAGAAAATTGTCTTCAATGTGAGAAAAAAGTATTTGCAAACTCATTGTGTGACTAGAATATTTGACTTTGAACCTTCTTAACTTTAATTTTTTGCACTTTCAAGATCTAGACTTTAAATTTGTACAATATAGAATTTAGTTGAGAATCTTGGAATTTAAAAAAAAAAAAATTTTTAACTAAAAGTCTTCAAACAATTGTTAATTAGAAGTTACTATAAAATAGAAGGAAAAATGAATTCATTAATATGTCTAAGATGGAATTACAATGCTCTAATTCCAATGGTGAGATTGTTTTAATATAACTACATTAAACCATGTGGAATTTATTTCTTTGAAATATTGTAATTAGAATGAGTCTCACAAGTTCTTTTGAACAAGTTAATCTAATTCCCTCCAAGACAAGATTTTCTATAATTTTCTTATAACAAATTCAAATGGAATGAAGCAAGGCATAACTTGTAGGGAAAATTATAATCCGTAAGAAAAAAATTACTACCTCCATCCCAAAATGATCTTTGTAATGGACAAAATGTTCCGGATGAAGGCCAAAAATAACATTTTGAAAACTTTATGTTGCACAATAAATATAGTTTGGTGCACTTTTAGCATCTAAGAAAATTTGAACTTCAAAGCCATTTTCAAAGTGTAGTTTAGCAATACCATAAAAGGAATTTGTCAAAGAGCACCACTAGACATTTAATTGTCAAATGTAAAATTCCCATTTTATGAGTATTTAGTATGAGTTTGAAACTTTGTGAGGTGAAATAGAGATCCAAACATAGTTCTAAAGGAAGATTCAATTGGGAATAACCTGCATTACATTAGCCCCGATAGTACAACCTATATGTTAGTTGGGATTAATGTCTTAGACGTTAGCCCAGCCAAGGTGGACAATTTTGGGGTCTAAAGTGATGTCAACAAAAGAAACCCAAGATTTTACTAGCGCCTTATAAAAAGGGGCTAAAATGGGGGTTATTCTTCAAAGGATTAGCCCCCGCTAACATCACTAAATCTTCCTGCGCTTGTTGGGGTTGCCAGTGTCGAGGGTGCTCATGTTATGGCGACCTACGCTGTGGTATTGGGAGCGCCAACCGGAGGGGCAGCAAAGCCTGCGTGAATCCGCAGGTCTCACAGCTGGAGAATGCTGCAAAATCAAGGAAAGACCCAGCAGTAAGTTGAAACAGTAACATCGTCGTCAATGCAAGAGATCAGGTAAGCTAGAACATTCATTTCGTGAAATTCGCGGAAGTTCATGGCTTTGAAACTTTCCATGCTGGCGCAAACACACGCAAATCTGTAACAGTCCTAAATTTGGGAGCTCTTTGTAGTGGAAGGCCACAATTCTGGGGCTCTGAATCTCGTTACTATGCTGCATGTTGTAGTCAACAAGCAAAGCTAAGACATCATCAAGATGATCATCGACATATCAACATACTGCAGTAAGAAAGGATAAGTAAGAAATCACGGTTTATTTATTATTTAGCAAGGTGGCCAACAATAAAAGAAATCAAAGTAAGCATAGTTAATTGATTAGATCACCAAAAATGGTGAGAAAAAAAATGAGCAGAATGCTCTAGAAACTAGGTTGGGTACAGATTTATGTTTCTGTCGGCTTGTCATTTTAAGGCGGTCAATCATCAGTATAAGAAGGAAGCGTAAGCACGGTTACTTAATTGAGCACTCAGCAAGGTGTATGAAATTTGGTGTTGGTAATGAAATCCTTGGAACATCAAGCATTACCAATAGAACTGAAGGTGTGCGTGTGTAAATATATTACCATTTTCTGCGTCACCTGCGCAGGAGTACCGTGGACTAGCTGGTCCATCTTCTGCTGCAACTTAGAGATTTCGGCCCGCATGTCGGCTGCAGTCAAATCCTTCAAGCCAGCCCCCTGGCCCACGGCAATTGCTTGTTTGAGGCCGTCGATGGTGCTCTCCAAGCTCCTGACCTGAATGCATAACGATTCAAGCATGCGTAAACAGATGCCACAACACACACACACGGTTCAACTCGAAACGGTGATGGATTTCAATAATGTGGAAGAGCATAGAACTTGAATGAATGAATTCTAAAAACTAGAAGCTACCATACGGCCAGGCCATCGTTTCAGCCCAAACGTTCGGCAAGCTTTCTTCAGCGCTGTCGGCGAGACTCCCAGCTTCTTCGCAGCATTGACAACACTCAGATGGAAGTACGCAGACACGTCGGCCATTCTTAACTCATGCGTTCCAACTCCCTGCAGCCGCTAAATGGTAAAACAACAACAACATAGAAATCAATAATTACTACTGAGTGATAGAACAACTTGCAAAACATTCGTAACACTCATAACACTCACAGTCAACTACAGACCATGATACCATGTGCATAAATTATATACTCCAAAGGTAGACATAGACTACATGGAACCCACCATCACGCTGCATCGCTTCACCAGAAACACGATATCGGAGCCACCATTGAGCAGCTCGCTGTCCACTCCTTCGCCATCTCCACTTTGCGGCGCCAAAGAGTTCTCCACTTGCAACTGCGACGCCACGAACTGCGCCAGAAACTGCACCAGGAGCGCGATGCTGATGGCGGCGCCGTGCGAACATTGCATGCTCTGGTTGGGAAGCTTGAGCAACCGGCTTACCAACGCGGATGCAAATGATTGGAAACCTGCATTGAGCGCAGGCGTCGTAGTGGATGTACTCATTCCGATGGCGTCGGGGACGCTGGGGCCTTGCATGCGATAGGAGCTTCGCACCATGTTGGTGAGCTCGGCGGGCGATGGCGTTGGATTGCAGAACAGCTGCTGCACCGCGTTAGGGCCACTCGCTGGTTTGCCTGCGCCACCCATGTTGAGTTTCCCAGTGGGTCTTGGTAACATCGGCGGCAGACTCGCGCCCGCGCCTGCTACGTAGTCCGGCTGCAAGGAGCATGCTCTTTCGACGGGTTGGAATTGCAGGGACGGAGACTCCTGCTTTACATTAAGTATCGACGCACTTTGAGAGGACCCTCCAGGAGATTTGTAATTGCGAACCGGGAAAATCGGCGCCGCGATTGGGGCGAGGAGGTCGGGGGAGCTGCTGGGGGCTGCGACGCTGACGATGCAGTTCCTCGCTGTGGCTTTAGTGATTTGCGGGGTGGACATTGAGTTTGGGCGTTGCGTGAGGGTGACGTTGCCGGGCATTGGTGGTGGGGGAGTTGGTTGGTTGGAGTTCACGATGGCGAGAAGTTGCTTGTCACCCATGCAGATGATCACGTCGCCGAGCGTGGCGCCCACATCCAGATCCTCGGGCTCGGAGCCAGGGCTCGGAGCCATCGCGGTACGCCAGCTGCAAGCGCTGGATGTTGTCGTCGTTGTCGATGAAGGCCAGACGCCGCGCGTTGCGCTACCACACCGAAAACTGAACGTCAGCAGGCACCACTCACAACTCACAACGACAAATATTAATTAGTCTCTAAATAATCGACCACAATTCCATGTCTACTCGCTCTACTCTGCAACCGCAACGCAATCGACTAGTTGCCGATCGATCCTCAGTCCCATAGCAAGTAATTCCCTCGGAAGCCCCTCATCAAAACCCGACCATAAGTCAGCACGTACCCCCCAGTGTACCGATCCCACCAACATTTCTCAAATGCGTCCAAAACAACCGATATCACAAACACGGACATCAACCATTCCTGGTTACCCATTTCATCGCCTACTTGGGCTGTCATCGTAAACACCGCATTGATCAAGCTTCACTAACGATCAGGAATTCCGTATTCTCTCATAGACGGGTATGCACACAAGTGCACATGCAAGCGCACACAACGCATCACGCAACAACAGCCTTGCTACACGAACCTCAATGACAGAAGCGAACTCCTCCAGCGTCTCGTTGACATGACGCGCCAAGCTCGACAGCTGGTGACCCCTCACAGACATCGTAAACTTCATTTTCTCTACAACGAAACCACCCCCACCTCCCTTTCCGGCGTTACCGTTCCCGCTCGCTCCATTTGCAGCAACAAGAGGCGCTGTCGCGGGATGACGCACGCCCCCAAAGGTTTTATTTGCATTCCCATGAACGCTTACGCGTCCTTCTCTTTCGCCTCCCACCATCGCTCCACACTACAGACTCACAAAACCTCTTCAGTTGGATCCAATTACTCCCATGGAGAAGCGCTGCAGATGGAGAAGGGCTGCAGATGTGCGGGAGAGGGGGGCGATCTTCCCAAACAGGGTGTGGCGATGGGGTCGGGGCCGTTGACGTTGCACTTGCCGGCTATGGCGTTGCCCTGCTACCGACTCCTGCTCACGACTCCTGCTCAGTTCCATTTCACTACCGACCAAAATTTGGAGTTTCATGTACCGGTACTGAGAACTGTTCAAGCCCCATTCAAAGGATTTGGGGTTGACTATAACTCTTGTTTTTTTCACTAGATCTTGTAATAACAAGCATCATTAATTTCTCATCCATGTTGAATAATTTTGATGATGGCCACCCTTGGAATGAAAGAAAACTTAATATGTAGCTTTTCGATGAAAAAAGATCGATGAAAGGGCTCAATTTTTGACCAAATGCCGCCGTTGACAAGATCGATGAAAGGGCTTTCAATCAAGTGGTACTGCTAACAAGTATGCTAAAACCGGAATTCTCAAAGGTGCTCCAAAAACTCTTGAATTTTTCTTCATGGGTACATTTCATAATGATTTTGTTGCGTAATTTTTTTTTTCAAATCATTTTGAGGTGTGAAAAAATGAGATATGAAGAGTTGGAGTGATGGCCTACATTGCCTTCTCCATTCTCCACAAATTCACCAAGAATTGCATTATCAATCATTTCTTAATTGTATTACACAACCAAATTCAAAAGTTACATGTGAGGAAGTTTGAGTTGGTAGAACTTTATTTGTGACTTTTTCATGGACAAAGCCTCTCATAACAGGCGGCGGAAGTTGCCTACAATTCAAAGAAAATTACACATCTAACAATAACTTTTTAACCATGTAATCAAAAGTTATGAAAATTGTTGGTCCTTAAAGTTACTCTTGGAGCACATGTTGTGTGAAATTTTCAAGGAGAACAATAAAAATTCCATTTGTAGAAAGCTACCCAAAATCACTATATTGCCAAAAAACACAATATCGTCCTGTAGGGGTTAAAATCAACATGACAAATACTACATATAAGGATGAATTACAAATAATGAAAAAAAAATTATCTATTTAAATCTCTACACTTCAATTTTCATTTCAAATATCAATATGAAGAATAATACAATATTTGGACAAGTTTTGAGAATTTCCAAAAACAAATGGAAAAGTTCACTTAAATTTTCTACCTTTTGTTTTATAGTTTTAGATGAAAGTGACAAATAAAACATATATAGGATAATTCTTTGAGATTTGCAAAAAATAAATGGAAAAGTTTTCCCTTAAATCTCCACCCTTTATTTAATTTTATATAAAATCTAAGTGACAAATAATTCATGATGAGGAAGAGCTTAGAAGAATCACAAAATATAAGAATGGAAGTCCTTCCTCAAATATCCACAAATTATCGTCTTAGTTAGGTCAATGTTACAAACAATACATGAGTAGGATAATTCTAACTTTGAGATTTGCAAAAAATAAATGGATAAGTTCTTACTTAAATCTCTACTGTCAATTTTATTTATTTTTAGATCATTGTAACAAATAAGTCAAACTTGATAGAATTCTTTGAGAATTGCATATTCAAGAATAAAAAAATTCCTCCTAAACTCTTGATCCTTCATTTTATTTTTATAAAATCAAAGTGAAAAATAACACTTCATTAGGAGTTTGTGAGAATTGTAAAATATGAATAGTGAAGTTATTACTTCAATCTTCACACTCATTTCTTTTTACATTAACATGACAAGTAATTAAAAATTAGGAGGTCTCTTTGAGAATTACAAAAGAAATTTTTATTTTAATAGAAAAAGTTCTTTCTTAATTCTCCACTTTTCATGTTTTATTTTTAATATCAAAATACAACAAAAATTTATGTTAAAAGGTAGTCTTAGAAATTTGCATAAAATAAATAGGGTTATTTCTATTTAAATATCCACATTTTTCTTGAAATTTTAAATGAACAATAAAATAACCAAATAAAATCAATCTTTCTAAATTTTAAAAATAATTGAAAAAGTTATTTATTTATTTAAATGTCCACTTGTTCTTTTTTATTTATAGAATCAAAGTAAGAAATAATTCATGATATATAGGAGAGTTTGAAAAAAAAAAAAAAAAATTTTACTTGAGGTCCAATTTAGTATTTTTATGTTCTAATCAAAATCATAAAGAATTAATAAGTATAAAGAGTCTTGGAGAGTTGAAAAATTAAAAGAAGAAGTTACCACTTAAATCACCATCCACTATTTATTCCTCTTAAATCAACTTCACAAGTCCAATGTTTGAGCTCATGACTATTGTTGTCTAGTCTTGGTCTTGTCTCCATAGAAAGAGCTTTCATGGAACTAGAAGAATGTTTAAGGTAAACCAATCCATTGTGGTTAACTAGGGAATTGCTTTTTTTTCATTATGTAAAACTTTGGCCTTTATGCATGTAAGAAACAACAATCATCGATGATTAGTGACCTCATCAGCAAGCTTCAACCTTTTCGAAGGAATTCATTGCTAGAAATGACTTTTTAGTCCTTCTTTACTTGAAAATATTCATCAGTGCTTTGGGTGACTGACGTGAGCATCATAGATTCAGATTTTGGGTAGTCTACAGAATCTTTGGGGCTAAACACTTCAAAAATCCATAACAAATTCATACTTTGTTGAAAAAATGCAATTTTGATTGCTCTCAGTCTCTCACTATTTCTCATACTTGCTTATATAGAAAAAAAATGAAAAATTTCAGCAACAACGTGTGGCTAGACTCCTAATTTTGACCACAATGGATTGGTTTACCTTATATCATGCAAATTCATTGAATAAATCTTAAGTTGTTGGAACTTAGGATTTTTGTGTTGTTGCTTGAAATACCTCCTCTAGAGTGTTCCTCATCCTTGGCATTGGGAAAACATGATACTATCTTTGGGTTGGTTTTTATTTTCTATTCTTATTTTCATTCAAATTTATTAATATTCTAAATTTCAAATAACTTAAAAAGTTAGTATCTCCCACCAAAAAATTTATTACCTTCTAGTTTTGGTTTATAATAGAAAATTATGGAAAAACATACATGTATCCTTTGAAGTGATCAATTCTTTACGGAAACTACATATCCTTATTTTACCCAATTGGTTTTATTATTTGCCTTCACTATTTTGGTAATAAATTTCATAAATCATTATAAATTTTAGCCTTCGTAAGTCAAGACCATTCCCCGGCAAAGGCACTTGAATGTAGTCTAGATTTCTACCTTTCTCCAAAAACGTAGGACTATAATACACATTAGAAAACATTTGGGGTGGCAATTGGGCCCTTGGGACTCTCTAATGAAGGTTCTTAAAGCCCACTCATACCCTATCTTAGAAGGCTAAATGCAAATAAGGAAGCCATCATGCAAGCTATCATCACAGGCAAGAATACAAGATTTCAAGTTTAAAGAGGCGCCAAAATTTGACTAGCTGGTGCAAATTGATCATGGTATTCCAAAATGTTGGTGCAAAAGCTGAGATGGAAGGCCTTTATAGAGGGAAAAATCTTGGAGGGGGGTAAGTAGTTGGTTGTGGCACTATCAGTTTTACATTCTGTCTGCACCTGAGTCGGAGGATAGTGGCAGTCCTCGTTGGAAATACAAATTGTTCTTCATGTGGTGACCCTATATATGGAATTTCGATGGCATATTGGGGGATTTCATTGGATAAGCAAAGGGCCAAGGATGTGGAGGAGTACATAGTGAAGAGCATGAAGAATGATTAGTGTGTGGATGTTGATTTTGAAATAGTGGGGGCCCTTCATGTTTTTATTAGGCAAAAGAGGAGAACAATCTTAGTCTATTCTCTTATAATTCACCTTGAGTTATATTGGGACTTAAAAATTATCTTTGAAAATGCCAAGTGACTACATATTGTATAGTTTAGATTCATAGTCCTTCATGCAGAGTAACTTGTTGATTGGAATCTTTTGGAAGTAATAGTTTCTATTTTACCTTATATGTTTTTATACACCTTACTATCTTGTAAATATTTGGCTATTTCCACACTCATCTTTTGTAAAGCTTATATATCCATTGCACTACAACAAGCCAACAACATGACTATCAACGAAGCATGAAAAAATCACTACTTGGGTAGTTTCATACTGAAGTTTGGATCCAACATAGATCCAATGCTCTACCACAAAGGGTGTTAAAGAAAATCAAATGAGTTATATTAGTAAATGTAGAGTAAGTAGAACACTTCAGTAGTGAATAAAACAGCCTTTAGTACATAAGCAAATTAATGTATATAGTGAAATTGAGATCTCAATATATGCATTAAATCCAAATTAAATTTTTTAGTCTCCTCTACAAAACCCATATAACAACCTAAGCCAATTTTATGGCCAATATCAAAAAAAAGAAAAAAACACTATTTTATACATATACTGCATGTTTCCAAAGTGGCCATCATTAGGACATATGTGAATGGATGTTGTTTGTAGGAAATATGATCACTATATTTAAACCCTCAATTTACCTTGCTAGCCATGGTCACATTAACTTGATTATGTGTTTTCACATTGTGTACAATTTTCTTATTGGCTAGTTGTTGGAGGGAAAGCTTATGTTACAGTGGCCCATGCCATGTCAAATTTTGTTCTTGATTGAGCTTATTGTTAATTTTCAATTGCAACTCAAGGCCTAGTGGCCACCTCATTTTTTTGCTAATGTGGGTTTGAAAACCAAGGGAATGGTCAAATAGTCTATCGTTTTGTGACTAAAGTCACTTGTATTTTAGATATAAATAGAAAATACTATACATTAACTCATAAAATCAAAAACAATTCATTACACTCTTAGTACGAGTATTCTTATTCTAAGCGACAATTTGGTGGCTAGTCCTTAATAATGCTA
This sequence comes from Rhytidiadelphus loreus, assembly GCA_947034895.1. NCBI lineage: Eukaryota > Viridiplantae > Streptophyta > Bryopsida > Hypnales > Hylocomiaceae > Rhytidiadelphus > Rhytidiadelphus loreus. The sequence goes on along the minus strand of OX344761.1, from coordinate 43,560,846 downwards.
TGGACGCATGAATGCTTTCCTGGTCCTCTACAGTGTTCTAGGAGGCTTGTTACAATTTGTCAAGATATTTAGGCAATTTCTCATGGCATGATCTAAGATTTTATCACATGCAACATACATATATATATATATATATATATATATCACATATAAACTTTCATACAAAAATTCCTTAATTATTGGTTATTTTCTTTAACTAAGGTAATTTGTTCAATAACTAATTAAATGGCCTAATTACTAGTTAAATGAGTATCAAACCAATCCTTGTCCTAATTATGACAATTGGACTCTATCTAATGCAAGGGCATGATTGCAATGCAAACTCCATTCATATTTTTAACTACACAATCTCCAAGCAATTTGTCCATAAAGATAATGGAAAATCCCATAATATCAACACTCATACAAAGTCCTCGTAACCGACCCAACTCCATAATTATTCAAACTGCAACTCAAAACTACCAAGTGAATGATTACTTAACTAGTAACTACAAATTCACTTAGTGCCACGAGTTTATGGCTAAAATTAGACTTATAATATCACTAGAAGAAAATTGCGTTGGAACCCACAAAATCATGTGGGATTGATTTTGTTGAGTTCCTCATTTCCAATGCTGATTTTTGCATTGGAATGTGTTGGAATGCAACACATAAATGCATTCCAACACATTCCAACGCAAAAATCAGCATTGGACACGAGGAATTCAACAAAACCAATCCCACATGGTTTTGTAGGTTCCAACGTAGTTTTTGACAATTCCAATGCAGTTTCCTTCTAGTGTATGGGCCCATTTTGCCACAGTACTACATAACATACAATCAATTGCTTTACTAAATGTTGCCTTGGAATTCAAATCACTTTCAAGTAGATACTCCCTCAAACTGCCACTTTTTTGCTCTTGAGCCTATTTATTGTTACTGAACTAGTTAAATTTTCATCTGCTCTTGTTGGAAAGTGAAAGGAAGTTCCAACACACCAAAGAACGTGGCATTTGGTTATTATAGGCAGAAGTTATTAAGGAACAAAATTTGGTTCTAAAACGGTTTCTTGCACATAAGTACAAAATTGATTTTGGAGATGGACACAATGGCAAGATGACAGTTTAAGGTTACTGACACATATAAGTGTACCTACTTTTAATGTACATAAAGATAGGAACAACTTGCCTATCCATCAACTCAAGGGACTCAAACTCTATTTACTCAACATTGTCTACACATTGGTTATATACCAATTACTTGCCAATTATATTTTGTTTTATTAATCTAAGTTTAATTCTTCTCACAATCTATCAAACATCAACTACCAAATTACAAATCTAACAACTCATATCCATAATTTCCTAGTTCTTGTTCCATCTCTAAGTTTTTCCAATCTACAAATTGCTAGAATAATTCCAAATTGTTGTTTGTACATGTAGTCTAACAATTTGACCAAGAAAATGTAAAAAACCATAGTAGGCAATTAATTGAAATACCACTACTACACAACAATGAATGAATTCCCAGAAGAAGGTATCACAACACACAATTACAATTTATCTTCTTAGCCTTGTTGCACTTTTAGCTTGGCAATTTGTCCTAGATCAACACCTTCATTCCTCTCACCCATCTCAAGGGCAAAGTCAAGGAATTTCTATTCACATCAATAAGTCATCAATAAAGTATGATTAATGAGCAGTTACTGCTCTTTGGGTCACATTGTAACAAACTGTCACAATGTGATCATAAATTGATTGTAAGCTCAGAAATTAATTAATTTTTTAGCCTCACAAGTCCCAAAATCTTAAATTTTAAAATTAATTTTTTTTGGATGCACCCAAAATTAATTTTCATTCCCCTCCCCCCTTCATATCTGTATCCCGTATCCTATACTCATATTTGTATTCATATCCAGTATTGTTTCGTACCTATATCCATATCCACATTGAATATTCAATACATATTTGTATACAATACTATATCCATACCCCGTATTCATTTTTGTATCTGTATCCATATTGATATTTGGACGGCTCAAATTAAATCTCACAAAACCAAAGGCTTGTGATTTTTTGAGAAATCAACAACGATTTCAAAGGTAAGCATTTTAGAAACAAACAATCAATGGCCTTTAAATTATTTGAGATAGGGGGAAACTAATACCCTTGGCAACCACTTTTGGGTACATTGTCATAATAAATTTCTCGAAAGGAATCAAATCTCTAAATCACATCTAATAATACAATTTCCAGGAGCACACAATCCTCAATGATTTGTTCCATATTTATTTACTTGCTTGCAAATCATTCCCAAAAATATACCTACAACAAAAAACTAATCCTACAAATATACAACCTCAGTCAACTAGTCAATCTAATCTCAAGTTCATTCATTAATTCTACGTATAGGCAGATGATAATCTCTCATAGTACAAACAATACTTATTCCAACATAGATTTTGAATAGTTTATGAATCATGTACTTCAAAGCAATGTTTGTTCTTTGAATGTTATCTCTTTGATCAACTTACAATTGTGAGTAGATCATACATCCCTTTCTACTATGCATTTCAATCTCTTCTGCCTCAAATTTACTCAAACAAGTGTATTCAAACAACTAGTGATTCACACAAGACCGACTCAACTTCTGACAACTCACATAAGACCACTGAGATTTTGTAAGCTTATAGTCAAATTGCTAGACACACACAATGTTTCAATTTCACACAATTCCCTCCCAAATGAACACACTCATACATAAGCCAAAAAATCAACCATCAAATGAATCAAAGCTTCAAATCCATGGACCAATTAATCTTCAAAATTTATGAACACCAAACACACTATACAGATCTAAAGCTAGAAAATCCCACAGTTAAGTCATCACCTCAAGCAAGCACACCGAAACAATCAAAATCCAATCACTGGATAAATTTGGAATAATTAACAAGTAACTTTGAAGTACCCAACAACTTGAGTAAGCCACGAATACATAGTTCAATTTCAAGAAATTTACTACATACCAAAACAACAAGTTGATCTTGAAAAAATGAAGAAGACCAAGTGAGTAGAATGTGAGGGCTAATAATTTTCTCAGCCTATATCATGAAATCAAGACAATTGTTCATCTTTAAACGGTGGCAAGCCAAATTGTTCCTTTTCCTATCTAATTCATTGTGACGTTTTAACTCCTTAATTTACACATTAGATAGTTTTTGAAGCCTCTAAGAGACTGCGGGTTCCCTTGTTGCGAGAACGCAGGGGACATGACAACTAGCCTGCCACCTCAGCGTCCTGCATGGTCGAGAGGCGATCAAGTCATTTCCGATTTTTTTTTTTTTTCTTCTACTTCTTTTTACCATTTGAAGATTTTTTCATTTTTCATTTTTTAGTATTTAAATTTTTTTTTCCGACAGCCGGTTGTCCTTCACTGCAGGGAATAGTGAAGGGGAACAACCTTGAAACGGGCTCTCCCAGGCCTCAAAAAACATGTAATGACAATGAGATGGTACCCTCCTTGAAATGTGAAATGGAGATATGAATTAGCCTCCATTTACACTACACATGGCAAATTGCCAAAATTAAAAATGTTATATGCTCATAGAAACTTACTTTAGATTGAACCTCACCTATGAGGGGGGTGAACAAGCCTTTGAATCCTTCTTCATTTGCCATCTTGTCCTTGTTTGAAATATGCTCACCACTAATTATTTTTATGGTTTTTGATACAAGTTGTGAATTGGAAACTCAAAGCTAATTGCCACACTATTCTAAGTTTTCCAAACTTCAAGAAAATTATTGACTAATGCATGATTCTTGACCCCTTATCCAAATCAAAATGAATATCTTCTAATCAAATTTCTAATGGCTCACTAGAAATTTTTGTAGGATTTCTATCTAACTCTACTCCATTGCTGAACCCTAAACCATGAATCGTAAGTCTAGTTTAAGCATGTTTATTTATGTGTATGTCTTGTGTAAAGGAAATGGTGGATTTTTACACTTCCTTACAATAGACATTAGATAATGTTTGTAGATGTCTAGTATTTTCTATATAATGATTAGAAAATTTGTGGCCCATATGGTTTTAGGGATTATTAGTTTTGGAGAATATGTTGGCAATTATGTTGGCCTCTAATATTTCATCTTTAATCCTTTTGGGTTTCTTGCCACTCCCTCCCTCCCTTCTAGATTTGGACCCTCTTTCAATTTGCCGTCATAGTTCTATTATTTCCTCTAGATCTTTTTAGTATACATTTACCTCTATAGTTCTTTGGTTTCTTGACTTGGGAGTAATCTAATTTATCATTATTTGGTGCACTAAGAATAGATAATTTTCCTTAAAAGTACCATAGAGTGATAAGCTTGGAGTCTAAATTTGCATGCATAGATTTGTCTTGGATTCTAAAGTACATTGTACATTATGTCTATATCTAAAGTAGACATTGATGAAAAACATTGAGTCTAAGTTAGATGAATTCTCATAATTCAATTGTATAGACATGGCTGTGACAGCTTGACATGTCCCATACTTTAGCCCTTATTAGGACAATATACATATGGCTTTTATTTGCCATGACTAGTGACTTCATTGTACCTTGCCATACTAGTTAAATGACGGCTCAATGTTTTAAAATAGGGGGGAATTTTTGGTTAATTATGAGAGTTGGGAGAATTAGATCCAACTACTTGTACTAATTGAAGCGCATGGCGACTTGACTTGACCAACCCCATTGGTTGACACTGCTTGACATGGGCCTCACATATTTGAATTTGGCCATAGCTTCAACGGAAACTTTGTTAGTTAGCCCATAATAGTTAGACATTATGTTTTCACCAAAAACACTCCAAAACTGCCATTTTGGATACAAGCACCAAATTTTAGATGAAGAACAATTTTGGATACATGTCAATATAGGATCTTATAGTAAAATAGTTTGGAAAGATAAGAAAAAAGTTTCAGAATTTTCCATTGTGTAAATTGCAAGATATTAACGTTTGAAGTGACAAAAATCATTTTTTGGAGGCCCTCTGAAGATACAGGGAGCTACACTTCACAAGGTCACATTTGTATGAAAAATGTTCAAAATGGTGGTTATTCTTTGGATTCATTCCTCAAGTCAAGTTGGCTACATGCTTGAAAAAGCTTAGATCATTTGAAATATTACAACATACAAAAGAAATATACTAAGTAGAAAGAAGTACAAAGTGATTCAAAACACTAAATTGTTAAGAATTTAATTATAAAATTAAAAAATTCCAATCCCAACAATGCTAATGTGGTAACAAACAGTCTACCATCATATTTTTTAATTTCTTTCAAAAAATATTAGAAATTGAGTTAAATAAAAGACTCAAAAGTTTATTTTCAAGTAGGGAATCCATAACTATTAGCAAACTAGAACACCTCATAACTTTCATCTTGTAAATCAAAATGGAATGATTCAAAGCTTTCCAGGTATATATAAATCTAGAAAACCAATTGCGAATTTTTATTTTTGAAAAAAGTGATTTATTAAGAAATTTTTGGGGTGCCCAACAAACATTGAAAATTACATATTATGGAATAACTTTTGACCCATGTAGTCAAAAGTTATGAAAGTTGTTGGGCCTTAAAGCTACTCCTTGGGCACATGTTGTGTGGATATTTCAAAGAAAAATAAATAAAAACTCCATTCGTTGAAAGCTGCCCAAAATCGCTATGCTCTCAAAAAATGCAGTTTGGTCCTTTAGGGGTTAAATAGGGTTTTCTCACTTCTTTGCAAACGATCATTTGTTCTTGTATTGGCGTATTGCACAAGTCATTAGGTGAGATTTGGGGCATCCGGAAGACCGTGGAAACAAGTCAATTTGATTGTTGTAGAGATACCGCAATAGTCCTACGTGGCCAAGAGGTTGCCATCTCATTTCTCAAAAACACAATTATATATATTTTTTCATCTATTCATTTCATTTTAAGAATTTCAAATTTAAATTTTAGGTTTCCAAAAAAAAATTCTTACAGTTGGATGTCCTTCACTGCGAGAGGAATAGTGAAGGGAACAAGCCTCAAATGATCTTCTATTGGCCTCAAATCCCCCCTAATGGATTTAAAAATGATCTAGGAATGTATAGTGTGGTGTTTCATGACAGCTTCCTCATAGGTCTTTTAAGATTCCCAACTTCTTAAACTAGAATACACTTTGTCATTTTCTGTGAAGTTTTGAGATTTGTTGGTTCATTTTTTCTAGTGTGATTTTAAGATTCCCAACTTGTTAAACTAGAATACACTTCGTCGTTTTTTGTAAAGTTTTGAGATTTGTTGGCTCATTTTTTCTAGTGTGGTTGCAACAAGTTGCTATGAGCTAAAGACACCTTGCATGCACAATTTGACTAATTTTGTGTTCCTTGAATTGTATAGGTGCAAGTGAGGTTCACAACCTCATTAGAAATATTTGACTTTGCAACTCATTCCATGACATTGACAACTTACTTGGTTGTGGGGTTTCTAAATCTTGTTGTTAGCATGATTTATTTTTTAGCATGTTTAAACCTTTAGTGTATAGCTTATTGAAACTTAAAGTTCAGTAGACAATTTTTGCCATATAGTGTCCTTGATGTGAGCTATATTAGTTTACAAAACAGATGTCTCATTAAAGTTATCTAAACAATTTTTGCTAAGTTGATTGAGTTTGATGGTTTTTAGGACTTATACTTACCTAGCTTTATATAAGGTGTACTTAACTTGACAGTGATTAGTTTAAAGACTTGACAGTTTTGTAAAGACAATCAACTTTCCTTAGTTGTTGGTTTTTGATTTGTGACACCCATGTGATGTTGGCCATTGATTGATTGACTTGGCTAGGTCTGGTTTGGTCTTTATTAGGCTAACTCTAGTTTTTAACTGATGGTTGGTTTAGGGTGTATATTTTAAACTGGCTTCTTATTTTTTTTAAACCAAAATGGAAGGCTAACTTTTGTTGTTAAGTATTTGATCACTAGGGCTTTTGAATATGATTTTCTTTTCTAAACTAAACTTGAGGTTTCCAAACTTGCTTTTTGGAAACTAAACTTTGGGAAATAATTGTCAAACTCAAACTTGGATATGACTTTGGCTATACTTGAGATTTTGAGATTTTTTGATAGCAAAATTCTAACACTAAGAAACACAGGGGTTCAAAGCCTTTCATGGTTTTGATTCTATAACAAAAAATATAACACTTGGAAACAAGGGGATCCAAAGCTTCTTTTCCATAAGGAAAGTTGAAAACTATAGACAAAGTTTAGACAAAAGGCACATAGTAAAAACACGTTAATACAAATGAACAATACAAACATGTTAATACAAATGAGTAGTACAAACTCATTAGTACATACAAGTTAGTACAAAGCACAACTCTGAACTTAGAGATCTTACACTTAAAGAATTCCCACTTAGAAGTATCTAACTTAAAAACATGGACTCGAGGTTCTCCTAAGCAAAATTGCCAAGGTATGGAGTGGGTTTTTCTAGGATTAGTACAATTGAACAAAACACCGAAAACAAAAAAATTAGTGTAAAAAAATCCATGAATAAATGCAAGTAGAGACAAGCTTTGAAGGGACCCCAATGTCCTTTAAAAAATGCTCAAGAACAAAAATAATAGAGCAACAATGGAATAAAAATGCTCAAGAAACAATTGTTTGATAATATATCACAAGGTATAGAGGTAGGTTTGAGGTGTACCTCAAGCCTACCTCAAGTGTGGAGGTTGGTTTGAAGTGAACATGTAGTTATTATACATGTTGAAGTAGATTTAAGGTAGAATTCAAGTTAACCTCAAGACTCAAGTGGTTTTTTCATAAGAATATTTTTTAGTGTTTGGAGAATCTAATATTTATTTTAGTTTGTATGTGGAACAAAAAATTAAACTACAATGAGCCTAATATTTACTACTAAATAAAAAAACTTATTTATTTTTCCTTCAATTATTATATGTTGGTCTCTATGCAAAGTTTAGAGTAAATTGTAGTAGGACTTGTGATGATAAAGTCATTGCATATTTTCAAATTTGAAGCAATATAAGAATACCAAAAAAATTACCTATATGATTCATTTGTAAATGCAATTTTTATAATTGTTCAATTTTTGTTTGATAAGGTGCATTTGCTTGCTAGTTTATCTTCACTATAGAAATGAACTCCTAAAGATCTATTATATTTATAGACTAAGAACTCTTTGAAATACTAGTGTACAAATTAAAGCTTTAATATTGTAACAAATCCAATTACTACCTCATTTAGTTAACTTGTTACAATACATCATCCAGATAATATCATAAAAAAATCCTTCACTGATGGTCCAATTGCATGAAGATGATGCTTGAATTCTAAAATGAAGTATTTTTCAACTATTCCCAAAAGGCTAGATTTAGCATTCAAACTTTTTACACCAAAAATAGCAAATCCTACAACTTCTTGTTCTCTTGCTATAATATGTTGAAGCATTAAATTGGAAATACATATAAAAAACTTACTTCAAACAATCATTCTTGTATAGTCTTGAATAAAATAGTAAGTAAAAAAGAATTAGAATATAAATGGTCAATTTTGTTAAAATGGCGGTATTCCATTAAAATGGCACAAAATGAAACCACTGGAAGAATGAAAACAATGGAAAGATTGTCCGAGGGGATTGGAAATGCATGAACTAGGAGTGATTTGAATGTGCTAGGCATAAAATTGGCACATGTATGACCCTATCGTGACACACTTATTATCCATTTGTAGAAGATATTCCATTAAAATGGCATGCGGAATACCGCCATTTTAACGAAATTGGCCATATAATTCAAAATATTGAATTGTTATTAATTTAGTTATTTGGAAAAACTCCAATTTTGAAGCTTGCAATATTGCAAATAGGCAATCAACATGCAATGCTTTTATCACTCATTCAAAAATATTAAACAATGAGTGATATATAAGACTTCAAAGCTTATTTTAGAGTAGAGATTCTATAATTGATCAAAAACTTTCTACATACGTATACATGTAGGGAACAAACATGAAATGTTTTTTCTACAAAAAAAGTCATTCTTTGAGCTGCTTGAGTTAAAAGAGAGAAGAACATATCATAAAATAACTTTATAAAGTTGTGGTAAAAAGTTATGAAAAATGTTGTGCCTTCAAAGTACTCCTCGACCAGATGTTGTGTGTAATTTTATTTTTTTAAATCTATTCTTAGTGAGTTGTGCAAGATATTTTTGATTTACCAAATAATGTTGTTTGGTCCTTTACGGGTTATTTAATGTATACTAGTTCCATCTTAAAGCTATTAACCCTTAAATGTCTGGATTCATCTCCAAAATTGACGATTTGAGAAAAACCATTATAAACTACAATTTTGAAGAATATTTTGGAATTGGTATACAAATGAAAGCTATAGATTTTGATTTTTAAATTCTATCTTTATGGTTAGATCTACTAATGCTATCACCAATCTTTTTCTATAAATTTTGAAAAGAAAATCTCAAAATTCCTTCTAAATTCAATTACAAGTAAAATATTATCATTTTTTGAGTAAAACTTATTGGAATGGATTTGAAATAAGGTTCTCTTCATATGGTGATTTTTTGAAAATTTTGTGACCTTAATATCTTTGACCTCATTTTTGCACATCTAGTTTTGAACTAAAGTCAATGCAAATTGACCACTTGACATACTTCCACATTTGTAAATTTAGAAATGTATTATATTCTAATAACACCAAATCCAACCAATGGATAGGACAACAACTTGATAAAGTATCACCAAAAATTAGGATGACTTTCATCCAAGCAGGAATGAGACAGAAACAAGGATCTGAATTTGTTCATCGTCCAAAAAAAGAACGTCGGAGTGCTCCAGGGTTAATGGTTTAGTTTCTTGTTCAATATTTGACCTATTTCTATTTCATAATTACATAAGGAATGAAGTTTAATTTTTTTAATGTTTAGATACATTTCTTAGACTTTGAATACAATTTTTCAATGTAAAATATTTTATTTTCAAAGCCCAAAGAACAAAGTATGAGGACACAAGGTAGAAACCTTAGCCTTGCCCAACACGAAATTGGATCATTCTGTAAAATTACAAAGGACTTTAGCCCTGCCTGAACCCCAAGGGTCTAAAGTTGGGCAGTTTAAGTTGGGCAGTTCAGCCCCCCGTGCACATTTGACCCTGGAGCTAACGCGGCCAAATCTTCCTGTGCAGCTTGCGCAAGACCTTCCTACAACTGCTCCCTTTTCGGTCGCTTAAGACCTCGTTCATCAATCGCGGTTTCCTCCACAAACACCACTCCTTGCTCCTTCTCACTACTCGTCGTCTTGGGAGACCGATCGTGTTTCCCATTCTTCACCGACAAAGCAGTCTTTGATGCTTCAATTCCTTGCACGTCAATGTCATGAGCCTCACGCAGCAACCCCTCAATATCACAATCGTTCATCACAGGGTCTCGAGGACGGTCCTTGCCCGAGGGTGGAGTTGGCTCGGGTGGAGTTACCACGGGGTCCTCCTTGGAAGGGGCGATTGCCTTTCGAGGGCCCTGGGGTTGCTGATTCTCTTCGGCAGCTTTCCTGTAATTGCGAGTGGTTGGCGGGGCAAGTCCGGAGGAGTCTCGCTTGTTGGGGTTGCCGGTGTCGAGGGTGCTCATGTCATGGCGACCTGCGCTGTGGTATTGGGACCGCCAGCCGGAGGGGTAGAAAAGCCTGCGTGAATCCGCAGGTCTCACAGCTGGAGAATGCTGCAAAATCGAGGAAAGACCCAGCAGTAAGTTGAAGCAGTAACACCGTCGTCAATGCAACAGATCAGGTAAGCTAGAACGTTCATTTCGTGAAATTCGCGGAAGTTCATGGCTTTGAAACTTTCCATGCTGGCGCACACTCACGTAAATCTGTAACAGTCCTAAATTTGGGAGCTCTTTGTAGTGGAAGGCCACAATTCTGGGGCTCTGAATCTCGTTACTATACTGCATGTTGTAGTCAGCAAGCAAAGCTAAGACATCATCAAGATGATCATCGGCATATCAACATACTGCAGTAAGAAAGGATAAGTAAGAAATCACGGTTTATTTATTATTTAGCAAGGTGGCCAACAATAAAAGAAATCAAAGTAAGCATAGTTAATTGATTAGATCGCCAAAAATGGTGAGAAAAAAAAAAGAGCAGAAAGCTCTAGAAACTAGGTGGGGTGCAGATTTATGTTTCTGGCGGCCTGTCATTTTAAGGCGGTCAATCATCAGTATAAGGAGTAAACGTAAGCACGGTTACTTAATTGAGCACTCAGCACGGTGCATGAAATTTGGTGTTGGTAATGAAATCCTTGGAACATCAAGCATTACCAATAGAACTGAAGGTGTGCGTGTGTAAATATATTACCATTTTCTGCGTCACCTGCGCAGGAGTACCGTGGACTAGCTGGTCCATCTCCTGCTGCAGCTTAGAGATTTCGGCCCAAATGTCAACTGCGGTCAAATCCTTCAAGCCAGCCCCCTGGCCCACGGCAATTGCTTGTTTGAGGCCGTCGATGGTGCTCTCCAAGCTCCTGACCTGAATGCATAACGATTCAAGCATGAGTAAACAGATGCCACAACACACACACACGGTTCAACTCGAAACGGTGATGGATTTCAATAATGTGGAAGAGCATGGAACTTGAATGAATGAATTCTAAAAATTAGAAGCTACCTTACGGCCAGGCCAACGTTTCAGCCCAAACGTTCGGCAAGCTTTCTTCAGCGTTGTCGGCGAGACTCTCAGCTTCTTCGCAGCATTGACAACACTCAGATGGAAGTACGCAGACACGTCGGCCATTCTTAACTCATGCGTTCCAACTCCCTGCAGCCGCTAAATGGTAAAACAACAACATAGAAATATATCAATAATTACTACTGAGTGACAGAACAACTTGCAAAACATTCGTAACACTCATAACACTCACAGTCAACTACAGACCATGATACCATGTGCATAAATTATATACTCCAAAGGTAGACATAGACTACATGGAACCCACCATCATGCTGCGTCGCTTCACCAGAAACACGATATCGGAGCCACCATTGGGCAGCTCGCTATCCACTCCTTCGCCATCTTCGCTTTGCGGCGCCAAAGAGTTTTGCACTTTCGCCGACGAGTCCGACGCCGATGAAGACTTCTCCTTAGAGTTGCCATGACTGGTCGCGCTGCTCACAGACCGCTTCGCTGTATTCGCACCAGCAGGATGGTTGGGGGAACCAAAAATATTCGTCTGCACGCAGGGATCAGGATGATTCTCCTCCTCAGCTTCCAGATGAGGTACCGGGAAAGCAGTCGAGACGGGATTCACAACAGGATTCGCGACGGGATTCTTGACCTTGAGGGCCTTGCGATCGCCACACGGCGCAGGAGTGGGGAGTGCGGCGTCGGGAGTTGAAAACGCTCGCAACTGCGACGCCACGAACTGCGCCAGAAACTGCACTAGGAGCGCGGTGCTGATGGTGGCGCCGTGCGAACACTGCATGTTCTGGTTGGGAAGCTTGAGCAGACGGCTTACCAACGCGGATGCGACTGATTGGAAACCTGCATTGAGCGCAGGCGTCGCAGTAGATGTACTCATTCCGATGGCGTCGGGGACGCCGGGGCCTTGCATGCGGTAGGAGCTTCGCACCATGTTGGTGAGCTCGGCGGGCGATGGCGTTGGATTGCAGAACTGCTGCTGCACCGCGCTGGGGCCACTCGCTGGTTTGCCTGCGCCACCCATGTTGAGTTTGCCACTGGCTCTGAGTAACATCGGTGACAGACTCGCGCCCGCGCCTGCTACGTAGTCTGGCTGGAAGGAGCATGCTCTTTCGACGGGTTGGAATTGCAGGGACGGAGGCTCCGGCTTTACGTTAAGTATCGACGCACTTTGAGAGGACCCGCGAGCAGGTTTGTAATTGCGAACTGGGAAGTTCGGCTCCGTGCTTGGGACTAGGAGGCCGGGGGAGCTGCTGGGGGTTGCGACGCTGTCGATGCAGGTGCTCGCTGTGGCTTTGGTGATTTGCGGGGTGGACAATATTAAGTCTGGGCGTTGCGTGAGGGTGACGTTGCCGGGCATTGGTGGTGGGGGAGTTCGTTGGCTGGAGTTCACGATGGCGAGAAGTTGCTTGTCACCCATGCAGATGATTACGTCGCCTAGCGTGGCGCCCACATCCAGATCCTCGGGCTCGGAGCCATCGCGGTACGCCAGCTGCAAGCGCTGGATGCTGTCGTTGTTGTCGATGAAGGCCAGACGCCGCGCGTTGCGCTGCCACACCAAAAACTGAACGTCAGCAGGCACCACTCACAATGACAAATATTAATTAGTCTCTAAATAATCGACCACAATTCCATGTCTACTCGCTCTACTCTGCAACCGCAACGCAATCGACTAGTTGCCGATCGATCCTCAGTCCCATACCAAGTAATACCCTCGTAAGCCCCTCATCAAAACCCACCATAACTCAGCATGTACCCCCCAATGTACCGATCCCACCAACATTTCTCAAATGCCTCCAAAACAACCGATATCACAAACACGGACATCAACCATTCCTGGTTACCCATTTCATCGCCTACTTGGGCTGTCACCTTAAGCACCACATTGATCAAGCTTCACTAACGATCAGCAATTCCGTATTCTCTCACAGACAGGTACGCACACAACTGCATATGCAAGCGCACACAATGCATCACGCAACAACAGCCTTGCTACACAAACCTCAATGACAGAAGCGAACTCCTCCAGCGTCTCGTTGACATGACGGGCCGAGCTCGACAGCTGGTGACCCCTCACAGACACCGTAAACTTCACTTTCTCCACAACGAAACCTCCCCCACCTCCCTTTCCGGCGTTACCGTTCCCGCTCCCTCCATTTGCAGCAACAAGAGGTGCTGTCGCGGGATGACGCACACCCCGAGAAGTTGCATTTTCATTCCCGTGAACGCTTACGCGTCCCTCCCTTTCGCCTCCCACCATCGCTCCACACTACAGACTCACAAAACCTCTTCAGTTGGATCCAATTACTCCCAACCGATCAGTGAAGTTGTTGTGTATCCCGAGACGATGTGAGAAAGGCGCAGAGAGTTGTACAATATATATGTATGGCGGGGTTTGCATGGGCGCAGCGAGGCCAGGCCGGGTACGAGTGACGGCGGAAATTGCTCCATTTGGGAGTGCGATGGAGAAGGGCTGCAGATGTGCGGGAGAGGGGGGCGATCTTCCCAAACAGGGTGTGGCGATGGGGTCGGGGCCGTTGACGTTGCACTTGCCGGCTATGGCGTTGCCCTGCTACCGACTCCTGCTCAGTTTCATTTCACTACCGACCAAATTTTGGAGTTTCATGTACCGGTACTGAGAACTGTTCAAGACCCATTCAAAGGATTTGGGGTTGACTATAACTCTTGTTTTCTTCACTAGATCTTGTAATAACAAGCATCATTAATTTCTCATCCATGTTGAATAATTTTGATGATGACCACCCTTGGAATGAAAGATAACTTATATAGCTTTTCGATGAAAAAAAGATTGATGAAATTGCACAATTTTTGACCAAATGCTGCCGTTGACAAGATCGATGAAAGCTCTTTTGATCAAGTGGTACTGTGAATAGATATGCTAAAACCGGAATGCTCAAAGGCGCTACAAAAACTCTTGATTTTTTCTTCATGGCTACATTTCATAATGATTTTGATGCGTAATTATTTTTTTTCAAATCATTTTGAGGTGTGAAAAAATGAGATATGAAAAGTTGGAGTGATGGCCTATATTACCTTCTCCATTCTCCAAAAATTCACCAAGAATTGCACTATCAATCATTTCTTAATTGTATTGCACAACCAAATTCAAAAGTTACATGTGAGGAAGTCTGAGTTGGTAGAACTTTATTTGTGACCTTTTCATGGACAAAGCCTCTCATAAAAGAAAATTACACATCTAACAATAACTTTTTAACCATGTACTCAAAAGTTATGAAAATTGTTGGTCTTTAAAGTTACTCTTGGAGCACATGTTGTGTGAAATTTTAAAGGAGAAAAATAAAAATTCCATTTGTAGAAAGCTGCCCAAAATCACTATATCGCCAAAAAGCACAATATCATCCTGTAGGGATTAAAATCAACATGACAAATACTACATAATAAGGATGAACTACAAATAATGAAAAAGAAGTTATCTATTTAAATCTCTACACTTTAATTTTTATTTCAAATATCAGTATGAAAAATAATACAATATTTGGACAAGTTTTGAGAATTTCCAAAAACAAATGGAAAAGTTCACTTAAATTTTCTACCTTTTGTTTTATAGTTTTAGATGAAAGTCACAAATAAAACATATATAGGATAATTCTTTGAGATTTGTAAAAAATAAATGGAGAAATTTTCCCTTAAATCTCCACCTTTTATTTATTTTTATATAAAATCTAAGTGACAAATAATTCATGATTAGAAAGAGCTTAGAAGAATCACAAAATATAAGAATGGAAGTCCTTCCTCAAATATCCACAAATTATCTTCTTAGTTAGGTCAATGCTACAAACAAAACATGAGTAGGATAATCTGAACTTTGAGATTTGGAAAAAATAAATGGATAAGTTCTTATTTAAATTTCTACAGTCAATTTTATTTATTTTTAGATCAATGTAACAAATAATTCAAACTTGACAAAATTCTTTGAGAATTGCATACTAAAGAATAAAAAAATTCCTCCTAAACTCTTGATCCTTTATTTTATTTTTATAAAATCAAAGTGAAAAATAACACTTCATTAGGAGTTTGTGAGAATTGTAAAATATGAATAGTGAAGTTATTACTTCAATCTTCACACTCATTTCTTTTTACATTAACATGACAAGTAATTAAAAATTAGGAGGTCTCTTTGAGAATTACAGAAGAAATTATTATTTTAATAGAATAAATTCTTTCTTAATTCTCCACCTTTCATGTTTTATTTTTAATATCAAAACACAACAAAAATTTATGTTAAAAGGTAGTCTTAGAGATTTGCATAAAATAAATAGGATTATTTCTATTTAAATATCCACTTTTGTTTTAAAATTTTAAATGAACGACAAAATAAAAATAAGCAAATAAATTCAATCTTTCTGAATTTTAAAAATAACTAAAAAGTTATTTATTTATTTATTTAAATGTCCACCTTTTCTTTCTTTTTTATAGAATCAAAGTAAGATATAATTCATGATATAAAGGAGAGTTTGAAAAAATAAAAAATAAAATTTTTTACTTGAGGTCCAATTTAGTATTTTTATGTTCTAATCAAAATCATAAAGAATTAACAATTATAAAGAGTCTTGGAGAGTAGAAAAATTAAAAGGAGAAGTTATCACTTAAATCACCATCCACTATTTATTCCTCTTAAATCAACTTCACAAGTCCAATGTTTGAGCTCATGACTATTGTTGTCTAGTCTTGGTCTTGTCTCCATAGAAAGAGCTTTCATAGAATTAAAAAATGTTTAAGGTAAACAAATCCATTTTAGTCAGATGATCCATTGTGGTCAAATGACCCATTGTGGTTATAGGGAACTGTTTCTTTTTCATTATGTAAAATTTTGGCCTATATGCAGGTAAGAAACAACAGTCATCGATGATTAGTGACCTCATTAGCAAGCTTTAACCTTTCAAAGGGAATTCATTGCTAGAAGTGACTTTTTAGTCCTTCCGTACCAGAAATTATTCATGAATGCTTTGGGTGACTGACGTCAGTGACGTGAGCATCATAGATTCAGATTTTGTTGGTGATGGGGTAGTCTACATATTCTTTGGGGTTGAACACTACAAAAATCCATAACAAATTCATACTTTGTTGAAAAAATGGAATTTCTATTGCTCTTCATCTCTCACTATTTTTCACACTTGCTTATACGTGGAAAAAAATTGAAAAATTTCAGCAGCAATAAGTGGCTAAACTCCTAATTTTGACCACAATAAATTGGTTTACCTTATATCATGCAAACTCATTGAATAAATCTTAAGTTGTTGGAACTTAGGATTTTTGTATTGTTGCTTGAAATACCTCCTTTAGAGTGTTCCTCATCTTTGGCATTGGGAAAACATGATAATATCTTTTTTGTTGGTTTTTATTTAATATTCTTATTTTCATTCAAATATTTTAATATTCAAAATTTCAAATAACTTAAAAAATTAGTATCTCCCACCAAAAAATTTATTACCTTCTAGTTTTGGTTTATTAATAATAGAAAATTATGGGGAAACATTCATGTATCCGTTGAAGTGATCAATTCTTTAGGGAAACTACATATCCTTATTTTACCCAATTGGTTCTATTATTTGCCTTCACTATTTTGGTAATAAATTTCATAAATTAATCATTATGAATTTTAGCCTCCGTAAGTCAAGACCATTCCCTGGCAAAGTCACCAAAATGTAGTCTAGATTTCTGCCTTTCTTCAAAAATGTAGGACTATAATACACATTAGAAAAAATTTGGGGTGGCAACTGGGCCCTTGGGACTCTCTAATGAAGGTTCTTAAAGGCCACTCATACCCTAGCTTAGAAGGTTAAACGCAAATAAAGAAGCCATCATGCAGGCTATCATCATAGGCAAGAATGCATGATTTCAAGTTTAAAGAGGCGCCAAAGTTTGACTAGCTCGTGCAAACTGATCATGGTATTCCAAAATGTTAGGGGGGGAAGCTGAGATGGAAGGCTTTTATGGAGGGAACAATCTTGGAGGGGAATAAATAGATGGTTGTCGCACTATTAGTTTTACTTTGTCTGCACTTGAGTCAGAGGATAGTGGTAGTCCTCGCTGGAAATACAACTTGTTTTTCATGTGGTGACCCCATACATAGAATTTGGATGGCATACTAGGGGGGTTCATTGGATAAGCAAAGGGCCAACGATGAGGAGGAGTACATAGAAAAGAGTACGAAGAATGATTAGTGGGTGCCTGTGGATTCTGAAATAGTGCGGGGCCCATCATGTTTTTACAAGGCAGAAGAGAAGAACAATCTTAGTCTAGTTACTTATAATTCACCTTGAGTTAGATTGGGACTTCAAATTTATCTTTATAAATGCCAAGTATTAAGTATATATATTGTATAGTGAATAGTCTCTAATGCAATGTGACTTGCATTTGGAGTTAAAACTTATCTTTGTAAATGCCAGGTGACTACATATTGTGTAGTTTAGATGCTTAGTCCTTCATACAAAGTGACTTCCTGATTGGAATCTTTTGGAAGTAATAGTTTCTATATTACCTTATATGTTTTTATACACCTTACTATCTTGTAAATATTTGGCTATTTCCACACTCATCTTTTGTAAAGCTTATGTATCCATTGCAGTGCAACAAGCCAACAACGTGACTATCAATGAAGCTTGAAAAAATCACTACTTGGGCAGTTTAATATTGAAGTTTGGATCCAACATAGATCCAATACACTACCACAGAGGGTGTCAAAGAAAATCAAATGAGTTATATTAGTGAATGTAGAGTAAGTAGAATACTTTAGTAGTGAAAAAAACAACCTTTAGTACATAAGCAAATTAATGTATATAGTGAAATTGAGATCTCAATATACGCATTGAATCCAAATTAAATTTCTTAGTCTCCTCTGTAAAACCCATATAACAATCCAAGCCAATTTTATGGCCAATATCAAAAAAATCAAAAACACTAGTTCATACATGTACTGCATGTTCCCAAAGTGGCTATCATTAAGACATATGTGGATGGATGCTATTTGTATGAAATCTGTATAACTATACTGAAACCCTCAATTTACCTTGCTAGTCATGGTCACATTAACTTGATTATGTGTTTTCACATTGTGTACAATTTTCTTATTGGCTAGTTGTTGGAGGGAAAGCTTATGTTACAGTGGCCCATGCCATGTCAAATTTTGTTCTTGATTGAGCTCATTGTTAATTTTCAATTACAGCTCAAGGCCTAGTGGCCACTCCATTTTTTTCTCTAATGTGGGTGAGAATGTGGGTTCCAAAACCAAAGAAATGGTCAAATAGTCTACCATTTTGTGACTAAAGTCACTTGTATTTTAGATATAAATAGAAAATACTGTACATTAACTCATAAAATCAAAAACAATTCATTACACTCTTAGTACGAGTATTCTTATTCTAAGGGACAATTTGGTGGCCAATCCTTAACAATGCTATGGACGCATGAATGCTATCCGGGTCCTCTATAGTGTTCTAGAGAGCTCACTACAATTTGTCAAGATATTTAGGCAATTTCTCATGGCATGATCTAAGATTTTATCACATGCAACATACATATATATATATATATATATATATCACATATAAACTTTCATACAAAAATTCCTTAATTATTGGTTATTTTCTTTTACTAAGGCAATTTGTTCAATAACTAATTAAATGGCCTAATTACTAGTTAAATGAGTATCAAACCAATCCTTGTCCTAATTATGACAGTTGGACTCTATCTAATGCAAGGGCATGATTGCAATGCAGACTCCATTCATATTTTTAACTACACAATCTCCAAGCAATTTGTCAATAAAGCTAATTGAAAGTCCTCTAATATCAACACTCATACAAAGTCCTCATAACCGACCCAACTCCATAATTATTCAAACTGCAACTCAAAACTACCTATTGAATGATTACTTAACTAGTAACTACAAATTCACTTAGTGCCACCAGTGTATGGCTAAAATTAGACTTATAATATGGGCCCATTTTGCCACAATACTACATAACATACAATCAATTGCTTTACTAAATGTTGCCTTGGAATTCAAATCACTTTCAAGTAGATACTCCATCAAATTGCCATTTTTTTGCTATTGAGCCTATTTATTGTTACTAAACTAGTTAAATTAATTTTCATCTGCTCATGTTGGAAAGTGAAAGGAAGTTCCAACACACCAAAGAACGTGGCATTTGGTTATTATATGCAAAAGTTATTAAGGAACAAAGCTTAGTTCTAATACGGTTTCTTGCATTTAAGTACAAAATTGACTTTGGAGATGGACACAATGGCAAGATGACAGTTGAAGGTGAATGACACATGTAAGTATACCTACTTTTAATGTACATAAAGATAGGAACAACTTGCCTATCCATCAACTCAAGGGACTCAAACTCTATTAATTCAACATTGTCTACACATTAGTTATATACCAATTACTTGTGAGTTATATTTTGTTTTATTATACTAAGTTTAAATTTTCTCGCAATCTTTCCAACATCAACCACCACATTACAAATCTAACAACTCATATCCATAATTTCCCAGTTCTTGTTCCATCTCTAAGTTTTTCCAATCTACAAATTGCTAGAATATTTCCAAATTGTTGTTTGTACATGTAGTCTAACAATTTGACCAATAAAATGTATAAACCCATAGTAGACAATTAATTGAAATACCACTACTACACAATAATGAATGAATTTCCAAAAGAAGGTATCACAACACACAATTACAATTTATCTTCTTAGCCTTGTTGCACTTTTAGCTTGGCAATTTGTCCTAGATCAACACCTTCATTCCTTTCACTCATCTCAAGTGCAAAGTCAAGGGATTTCTATTCACATCAATAAGTCATGATTAATGAGCAGTTATTGCTCTTTCGGGCACATTGTAACAAACTGTCACAATGTGACCATTAATTGATTGTAAGCTCAAAAATTAATTAATTTTTTAGCCTCACAAGTCCCAAAATCTTAAATTTTAAAATTAATTTTTTTTGGATGCACCCAAAATAATATTCATTCCCCTCCCCCCCTCATATCTATATCCCGTATCTTGTATTCATATTTGTATTCATATCCAATATTGTGTCATACCTATATCCATATCAACATTGAGTATTCAATATATATTTATTTGTATACAATACTATATTTATATCCCGTATTCATTTTTGTATTTGTATCCATATTGATATTTGGATGGCTCAAATTAAATCTCACAAAATCAACGGCTTGTGATTTTTTGAGAAATCAGCAACAATTTCGAAGGTAAGCATTTTAAAAACAAACAATCAATGGCTTTTAAATTTTTTAAGAGAAGTGTCAACTAATACCCTTGGCAACCTCTTTTGGATACATTGTCATAATAAAATTCTCGAAAGGAATTAAATCTCTAAATCACATTTAATAATACAATTTCCAAGAGCACACAATCCTCAATGATTTGTTCCATGTTTATTTACTTGCTTGCAAATCATTCCCAAAAATATACCTACAACAAAAAACTAATCCTAAGAATACACAACCTTAGTCAATTAGTCAATCTAATCTCAAATTCATTCATTAATTCTACATATAGGCAGATGATAATCTCTCATAGTACAAACAATACTTATTCCAACATAGATTTTGAATAGTTTATGAATCACTTACTTCAAAGCACTGTTTGTTCTTTGAATGTTATCTCTTTGATCAACTTACAATTGTGAGTAGATCATACATCCCTTTCTACTATGCATTTCAATCACTTCCGCCTCAAATTTACTCAAATAAGTTTATTCAAACAACAAGTGATTCACACATTCAAGACCGACTCAACTTCTGACAACTCACATGAGACCAGTGATTTTGTAAGCTCATAGTCAAATTGCTAGACATACACAATGTTTCAATTTCACACAATTTCTTCTCAGATGAACACACTCATACACAAGCCAAAAAATCAACCATCAAATGAATCAAAGCTCCAAATCCATGGACCAATTAATTTTCAAAATTTATGATCATCAAACACACCACACAGATCTGAAGCAAGAAAATCCTACACCCAAGTTTTCACCCCAAGCAAGCACACCCAAACAATCAATATCCAATCAGTGGATTTGGAATAATTAACAAGTAACTTTGAAGTACCCAACTACTTGAGTACGAGGCAAATACATAGTTCAATTTGAAAAAAATTACTACATACCAAAACAACAAGTTGGTCTTGAAAAAATGAAAAAGTCCCAATGAGTAGTGTTTGAGAGTTGATAATTTTCTTAGCCTATATCTTGAAATCAAGACAATTGTTCATCTTTAAAGGGTGTCAAGCCAAATTGTTCCTTTTCCTATCCAATTCATTGCAACGTTTTAAATCCTTATTTTACAACAATGACATGGTACCCTCCTTGTAATGAGAAATAGAGATATGAATTAGCCTCCATTTACACTACACATGGCAAATTGCCAAAATTTAAAAATGTTACATATTCATAGGAACTTACTTTGGATTGAACCTCACCTATGAGGTGGTTGAATAGGCCTTTGAATCCTTCTTCATTTGCCATCTTGTCCTTGTTTGAAATATGCTCACCACTAATTTTTTTTTTTATGGTTTTTGATACAAGTTGTGAATTGGAAACTCAAAGCTAATTGCCATTCTATTCTAAGTTTTCCAATGCATGATTCTTGATCCCTTATCCAAATCAAAATTAATATCTTCTAATCAAATTTCTAATGGCTCACTAGAAATTTTTGTAGGATTTCTATCTAAGTCTACTCCATTGCTCAACCCTAAATCCTAAACCCTAGACCCTAAGTCTAGTTTAAGCATGTTTATTTATGTGTATATCTTGTATAAAGGAAATGGTGGATTTTTACACTTCCTTACAATAGACATTAGATAATGTTTGTAGATGTCTAGTATTCTCTACATAATAATTGGAAAATTTGTGGCCCGTATGGTTTTAGGGATTATTAGTTTTGGGGAATATATTGGCAATGACGTTGGCCTCTAATATTTCATCTTTAGCCCCTTTTGGTTTCTTGCCACTCCTTCCCTCCCTTCTAGATTTGGACCCTCTTTCAATTTGCCCTCATAGTTCTATTATTTCTTCTAGGTCTTTTTAGTATACGTTTACTTCTATAGTTCTTTGGTTTCTTGACTTGGGAGTAATCTAATTTACTGTTATTTGGTACACTAAGAATAGATAATTTTTCTTAAAAGTACCGTAGGGTGATAAGCTTGGAGTCTAAATTTGCATATATAGATTTGACTTGGATTCTAACGTACATTGTACATTATGTCTATGTCTAAAGTAGACATTGATGTACCATATGATGAGAAACATTGAATCTATGTTAGATGAATTCTCATAATTCAATCCCATAGACATGGCTGTGACAGCTTGACATGTCCCAAACTTTAGCCCTTATTAAAACAATGAACATATGGCTTTTGTTTGCCATGACTAGTGACTTCATTGTACCTTGCCATACTAGTTAAATGACGGCTCAATGTTTTGAAATAGGGGGGAATTTTTGGTTAATTATGAGAGTTGAGAGATTTAGATCCAACTACTTGGACTAATTGAAGCCCAGGGCGGCTTGACTTGACCAACCCCATTGGTTGACACTGCTTGTCATGGGCCTCACATATTTGAATTTGGCCATGGCTTTAGCAGGAACTTTTTTAGTTAGCCCATAATAGTCAAACATTATGTTTTCACCAAAAATGCTCCAAAATTGTCATTTTTTATGCAAGCACCAAATTTTAGATGAGAAACAATTTTGGACACATGTAACTATAGGATCTTATAGTAAAATAGTTTAGAAAGATAAGAAAAAAAATTCAGAATTTTCCATTGTATAAATTGTAAGATATCAACATTGGAAGTGAAAAAAATCATTTTTTGTGAAGCTACACTTCACAAGGTCACATTTATATGAAAAATGTTCAAAATGGTGGTTATTCTTTGGACTCATTCCTCAAGTCAAGTTGGCTACGTGCTTGAAAAAGCTTAGATCATTTGAAATATCACAACATACCAAAAAAAAAAACTAAGTAGAAAAAGTACAAAGTAGTTCAAAACACAAAATTGTTAAGAATTTAATTATAAAATTATAAAATTCCAATCCCAACAATGCTAATGTAGTAACAAAAAGTCTATCATCATCTTTTTAAATTTCTTTCAAAAAATATTAGAAAATGAGTTAAATAAAAGACTCAAAAGTTTTTTTTCAAGTAGGGAATCCATAACTATCAGCAAACTAGAACACCTCGTAACTTTCATCTTGTAAATCAAAATGGAATGATTCAAAGCTTTCCACATATATATAAATCTAGAAAACCAATTGCAAATTTTTATTTTTGAAAAAAGTGATTTATTAAGAAATTTTTGGGGTGCCCACCGAACATTGAAAATTACATATCATGCAATAACTTTTGAACCATGTTGTCAAAAGTTATGAAAGTTGTTGGGCCTTAAAGCTACTCCTTGGGCACATGTTGTGTGGATATTTCAAAGAAAAATAAATAAAAACTCCATTCGTTGAAAGCTGCCTAAAATTGCTATGCTCTCAAAAAATGCAGTTTGGTTCTTTAGGGGTTAAATAGGGTTTTTTCACTACTGTGCAAACGATTGTTTGCTCTTATATTGGCGTGTTGCACAAGTCATTAGGTGAGATTTGGGGCATCCGGAAGACCGTGGAAACAAGCAAACTTGACTGTTGTAGAGATACCGCAATAGTGGTACGTGGCCAAGAGGTTGCCATCTCATTTCTCAAAAACACAATTATATATATTTTTTCATCTTTTCTATTCATTTTAAGAATTCTAAATTTAAATTTTAGGTTTTGAAAAAAAAAAATCTTATAGTCGGATGTCCTTCACTGCAAGAGGAATAGTGAAGGGAACAAGCCTCAAATGGTCTTCTATTGGCCTCAAATCCCCCCTAATGGATTTAAAAATAATCTAGGAATGTGTAGTGTAGTGTTTCATGACAACTTCCTTATAGGTCTTTTAAGATTTGGATTTTTGAGAGGGGAGTGGGTGACCTCATATACTTTTTTAGGGGCACCTTTCTCTCATCTTTGTAGTGGTAAACTTATCAGTTAGGATTTTGGGTCCATCATATCAATTTAGTAGTCAAGCATACAAAAGTTGGAGATATTGGGCAACTTTAGAGTCTAATTTGGAAATTGAGGGTCTAAAGAGGTTGAAATGGGAACTAAGGAAAAATTGAAAATATACCAAAAAATTAAAAAAACAAGAAAAATTCCATTGCTTAGAAGTGAATTGGCAAACAAGAACCTAGAAATCATCTTCTTTTGGTTGCCTCGAAGTGTCAAGAGTCTCTCAATTTTGGTCCTACAATTACAAATGCAAGTGCAAGTGAAAGGTGTAGGAGAGTGTTTAAGAATATGTGAAGTTCATCAATACAAAAAGATTAGGAGAAAATCTAAAAAGGATTTTGTTTAGCCATTAGGGATCTCTATCTACAATTATTGACTAAGGTTAAAGGACAAGAAAGTAAATGGAGAAGTTAATTAAGTTACTTAAATTTCCAACCATTATTTTTTATTTGTAATTCAAAGTGAAAAATAGTTTCTTATTAATATAAAGAATCTTTAAGAATTGAAAAAAAACTATGAATTGCTTTTACTTCAGCATTCAATCTATATTTATAATTTATAATTCAATGTCACAAATAATACTTGATTAGGATGAGTTATAAATTGAGAATTTCAAAAAAAGACTTATTAATTGTCCAATTGCATAGATTGTCCAATTGCATGAACATGTAGTTATTAACATGTTGAGGTACATTGTCCAATTGTCCAATTGCATGAAGATGATGCTTGAATTCTAAAAAGAAGTATTTTTCAACTATTCCCAAAAGGCTAGATTCAACATTCAAACATTTTACACCAAAAAGAGCAAATCCTACAACTTCTTGCTCTCTTGCTATAATATGTTGAAGAATTAAATTGAAAATACACATAAAAAAATTACTCCAAACAATAATTCTTGTATGGTCTTGAATAAAATTGTAAGTAAAAAAGAATTAGAATATAATTCAAAGTATTGAATTGTTTTTAATTTAGTTTTTTGGAAAATTCCAAATTTGAAGCTTGCAATATTGCAAATAGGCAATCAACATGCAATGCTTTTATCACTCATTCAAAATATTGAACGATGAGTGATATATAAGACTTCAAAGCTTATTTTAGAGTAGAGATCCTATAATTGATCAAAAACATTTCATATTCGTTCGATTTCATGTAGGGAACGAATATGAAATGTTTATTCTATAAAAAAAAAAGTCATTCTTTGAGTTGCTTGATTTAACTCCTAAGTGCCCTAAGCATTTCCAAGTGTGTTTTTCCCATGAAAATAGAACATGGGCTTATAGTTATCTCCATTGAAGCAAAATGATTTTTTTTCAAAATCTAACCGTATGGATGTTTAAAGAGCTTGCTTATTAGTATGCACACCAATTTTGAGTGCAAAATTGCATGAGAGTTGTGAGATTATAATAAGAGAAATGCGTATTTTTTATTTTTAATATGTTGTCCCTCTCCACAATGTTTCAGAAATTTGCACATAAAAGCTTTTTGGAATTGGAGGTGACATGAATAACTACAAATTGTGTTAGCACACTAAAATGCCTTTTCAAAAAACTTAATATCACTTGAAAAGCTATTAAATTCATTACAACAATCCACCTTGCAATTGTTGAGATGCAATTTTCTTTTACAAGTATAAATCACAAATAACTCCAAATCAACACTTTTTTGTTTAAATTTTCAATGGTAAAAATCATGAAAACACTTTACTCTTTTCATTTGGACCATTTTCAAAGCAAATGGATAAATACAAGTTTTTAGATCTCAAATCAAGTGAATTTGCTCAAAGTTGAAAAATGAAGTAAAATTAGCAAGCTTTACTCTTCCACTCATGGACATATATGGCTTTAAAGACCTCTCAACAATCAAATATGTACCTTTTTCAGTTAAAAATGAAAGTTTTCAACAGTTAATCCGAAAAACTGCCCGAGAAAAAAATTAAACCGGTCAAACGAATTTAACTGCCCGTTGCAAAAATGAACTTGAAATTTCAGATCGACCATATTTGGTCGCATAGGCATTTAGGGCAGCGTTTTTTTTTTGGACATGTGTCCCTGTGTTGGCTTCACTGTAGAGGCCAATTTTTGGAGGGATGAAGCCAGAGAGGTCAGATTTCTGACAATTGAACGAAATTTCGCCCAAAAAACACACCCTGATTTAGGGGTTAAGAGAGAGAAGAACTTATCATAAAATAACTTTATAAAGTTGTGGTAAGAAGTTATAAAAAATGTTGTGCCTTCAAAGTACTCCTCGACCACATGTTGTGTGTAATTTAAAAAAAAAAATCTGTTCTTAGTTAGTTGTGCAAGATATTTCTAATTTACTAAATAATGTTGTTTGGTCCTTTACGGGTTATTTAATGTATACTACACTAAAAAAGATATTTAGTGTTGGCAACACTATTTGCGAACCATGACACTAAATATCATTTACCCTAATAAAGTAAGTAACACTAAATGTAATTTCTAACACTAAAAGTACTCTATGATAAATAGGAAATCTGAAATCTGTACTCTATGACAAATCTGAAATCTGAAATCTGAAATCTGGTAAATCTAAATCTACGCATTGAAGTTTAGCACTACACTAATTGTCCTAAAATTGACATTTAGTGTAGGGTCAAGTAAGGTGGTAATTACACTAAATGTAATCCAACACTAAATATCCTTTTTAGTGTAGTTCCATCTTAAAGCTATTAATGGTTTAGTTTCTTGTTCAATATTTGACCTATTTCTACTTCATAATTACATAAGGAATGAAGTTTAATTTTTTTTTATGTTTAGATATATTTCTTAGACTTTGAATACAATTTTTCAATGTAAAATATTTTATTTTCAAAGCCCAAAGAACAAAGTATGAGGACACAAGGTAGAAACCTTAGCCTTGCCCAACACGACCAAATTGGAAGGCAGTGATCATGCCGGAGGGAAGTTGAAACTCCTTCCTTGGGAAGAAAGAAGTAAAATTTTAGAGTTAGAATTAGAGATTAGATAGTTGATGTGATGTGATGTGAGACAATTGGAGTTTAATTTAAGAAGAGACTTTTAAAAAATATTGAAGTTGGTGTATGTGTGTGGAGAGTATTGTGTGAGAATATCAAGTGGGAGCTTAATTGACTGGGATTTGGTACCAATTGGATGAATAAAGAGGAACCCATTATGAAAGAAATACAATTGGAAGAGAAAAATTGAAATGATCATACTTGAGTTTGTATAAATTAACATATAAAAATAAATTAATGATAAAATATCAAAAGAGAGAAATTAGAAAATATAAAATGAATGATAATTAAAGGTAAGAGAGGAGTGTCATTGTAATAAACAATTGAAATTTGTGGAGTCAAATGGATATGGAGCTAATGATGTATTTGAGAGTTAATTAAGGACATGTTAAGGTCCAAATCGGAGAACAATTGATGTATAAACACCGTATTCATTAAAATGAGAGTTTTCCAGCGAAATGAGAGTTTTCCAATGTAATTTAAAGGAAAAACCACCTCAAATAAAAAAAGTTTTAAGTCAATTTGATGAAAAGTTTTATGTCAATTTAGCTCAATTTGAGCTAAATTGACATAAAACCTTTCAAAATCAACCTAAAATTGAAAGTTTTTTTTTGTCAATTTAGCTCGATTCGAGTTAAATTGACATAAAACCTTTAAGAATTGACCTAAAATTGAAATGTTTTATGTCAATTTAGCTCGATTTGAGCTAAATTGACATAAAACATTTCAAGAGCAACCTAAATTTGAAAGGTTTTGTGTCTATTCAACTCGATTCAAGTTGAAAACTCTCATTTTAATGGAAATTGGTGATTAAGGTCAAGATCGGGAAGGTTATTTTGAGAGGTTCCAATTCTCCCATTTTAATGAATATGGTGTTTATATGAGTGGAAGGAAACCAATAGGTTATTATAAATTGATAAGTGACTACCTAGTGGAACAAACCCAAAAAATTACCTCCCCAGTGTTCGAACCCTACTTCTTTGGGTTTTTTTTTTCAATTAGGTAAAAATACTATTTCAACACTTGTTAATTGGAATCTTTTGGAAGTAATAGTTTCTATATTACCTTATATGTTTTTATACACCTTACTATCTTGTAAATATTTGGCTATTTCCACACTCATCTTTTGTAAAGCTTATGTATCCATTGCAGTGCAACAAGCCAACAACGTGACTATCAATGAAGCTTGAAAAAATCACTACTTGGGCAGTTTAATATTGAAGTTTGGATCCAACATAGATCCAATACACTACCACAGAGGGTGTCAAAGAAAATCAAATGAGTTATATTAGTGAATGTAGAGTAAGTAGAATACTTTAGTAGTGAAAAAAACAACCTTTAGTACATAAGCAAATTAATGTATATAGTGAAATTGAGATCTCAATATACGCATTGAATCCAAATTAAATTTCTTAGTCTCCTCTGTAAAACCCATATAACAATCCAAGCCAATTTTATGGCCAATATCAAAAAAATCAAAAACACTAGTTCATACATGTACTGCATGTTCCCAAAGTGGCTATCATTAAGACATATGTGGATGGATGCTATTTGTATGAAATCTGTATAACTATACTGAAACCCTCAATTTACCTTGCTAGTCATGGTCACATTAACTTGATTATGTGTTTTCACATTGTGTACAATTTTCTTATTGGCTAGTTGTTGGAGGGAAAGCTTATGTTACAGTGGCCCATGCCATGTCAAATTTTGTTCTTGATTGAGCTCATTGTTAATTTTCAATTACAGCTCAAGGCCTAGTGGCCACTCCATTTTTTTCTCTAATGTGGGTGAGAATGTGGGTTCCAAAACCAAAGAAATGGTCAAATAGTCTACCATTTTGTGACTAAAGTCACTTGTATTTTAGATATAAATAGAAAATACTGTACATTAACTCATAAAATCAAAAACAATTCATTACACTCTTAGTACGAGTATTCTTATTCTAAGGGACAATTTGGTGGCCAATCCTTAACAATGCTATGGACGCATGAATGCTATCCGGGTCTGTGGGCGCTTAATTACCCACCCTTGGTAATTAATCGGACACAACCAGGTTCTAGGGGTTAACTAAATTCTAACCTAACGGGTGACTAAGCGTCGGTCCATTGTGCCTTCCAAGCAATGGATCTTCTTTACTAAGTTCCTAGTTTCCACAGGTGACAATGGGGTTGCCCCAATTGGCGAGGGAATAGTTCAGGCTAACCGTCCCCTAACGGCAGCCTATACGAACTACTACCGAATCTATTCTAATCTATGGGAATCTGAGGCTAACTGACCCTTCCTAAGACTGAGGAGGGATTACCTAAGTCCCTTCCATGGTTTCCTAAGTTGATTGGGCTTTTTTCCTAATCTAATTTATCTAATTTATCTCCTAATTTAATCCTCTAAATTGATTTATCTTTTTTCCTAATTTAATTTATCTAATTTATCTCCTAATTTAATCCTCTAAATTGATTTATCTTTTTTCCTAATTTAATTTATCTAATTTATCTCCTAATTTAATCTATCTAATTTATCTCCTAATTTAATCTATCTAATTTATCTCCTAATTTAATCTTCTAAATTAATTTATCTTTTTTCCTAATTTAATTTATCTAATTTATCTCCTAATTTAATCTTCTAAATTAATTTATCTTTTTTCCTAATTTATCTCCTAATCTAATTTTCTAAATTAATTTGTCTTTTTTCCTAATTTGTCTCCTAATTTAATTTATCTAATTTACTTTATCTTTCTAATTTAATCCTCTAATCTAATTTAGTTTTTCCTAATTAGACTATCATTTTACGTTCTACCCTTGACCCTATGTCGTTATTACTTAAGGTAATTGTGATTGGCTATTTTAACCTTAACTCCTAACTGGATTATTTTGTCCTCATCTAATTTTTAACTTCTTGGTTGAATTTTGACCCTAACGGTTTACTAATCCCTAGTCTTATCCTATCCTGTTCTACCTTGTTTTGTAGTCTAATTCCTAATTGCTAATCGACATTGACCACCTCTTAACAGAATTTAGCACAAATCAAAAGAAAAAACACTGGGGGCTAATTTACTGACTCACCTGATCGAAGTTGGCATGCGCGACTTTTTCCTCCATACCTTCGGCCGCGTGCTCGTATTCCATAGTCGACATGTAGGTTGAAGTAGTAAACTGCCTACAGCTTAGTCTTTGGCGAAGGAGTACACTCTAAGACCCGTAATGGGCCCTTCCTTTCTCCTTATCTCTTTTTCTTTTCTTTCAACACTATTCCTACCAACCCCTTAAATGAGGCCTTACACCATATGACGCTAATCTAATGGAAGAGTCACCTATTCTCTTACGTCGTCATTTTGGTGTCATCCTAATCTCTTTCCTAATGGTTGCAAGAAGCTTTGGAGATTTCTTACCTAATCCTATGACGCAACACTATTTATCGTCTCTCCCTTCTTCCTCTCCTATAACTACCCCCTTCCTAATTTTGTCATCATTGTGTGAGGTTTGGTTTGAGAGGTGGAGGATGTGGTTTGCAGGGCGCCGCTTGGAGTTTGTCTTTTTTTCTTTCCCCCCCTTATGATTTCTCTTTCCCTTCCCCTCCGAAACCCTTGGACCCCCCCCCTTTCCCCAAAGCCCTGGCCCAATCTCCCCAAAGCCTTGGCCCAATCTCCCCGAAGCCCTGGCCCCCCTCCCCCGAAGCCCACTGTTTGGGTGCCGCTGTCTGGGTTGCCCGCTGCTGGTCGCCCGGTTGTCTGGGTTGTCCGCTGCTGGTCGCCCGGCTGGCTGGGTTGCCCGCTGGCTTGGGTCCTGGCTGGCCCTGGTTGGCTGGCCCTGGCCTTACACTCCTAACCTCGGGTTCCCGTATGGGAACCCACTTAACTAAAAACTAAACCAGACGTTACGGATTATGGTCAAGGTAAAACAAGAGGCTAGACTAATTTTGATGTGTTGAAGTCAAAGCTTCGCCGTGGGGGAAAGAACTTGGATGTTGACCAATCTATCTCATGGCAGGGGGTTTCTTCCGCGTTTCTACTACCTAGGGTTATCTTGGGAACTAAACTTTAATTTTTCCCAAGAAGATCTTGGGAACTAAACTTTGGAATTTAGACCTACCGGGGTCCAAAGCTTCGCCGTAGAATCGGTTTTAACACCGACTTTAGGACTTGCAATGGATTGGGGTTCAAAGCTCCGCCGTCTAGGACTCGTTTTAACACACTCTTTAGGACTAAGGGGTCACAGGGTCAAAGCTTCGCCGTCCCCCGAAGGGTGGGTCCACTTGTCAACAACAAAGAAGGGGGTTACTATGGTTAGCACTTACTTCCAAGGCACACGTACATGCAAGATGATAATGTTAAAGGACTTATGCACCAAAGGCCCCCCAAAGCGGCATCGCCAAGGTACGATGGGGGGTTACTCTGGGGTTAGTGCACGACACAAGATAACCTTCACCAAAGACTCTTCAAATGGGACCAAAAGAAAGCCAAAGAAAACTCACAAAGTACATACGTACGAGAAGAAGGACTCCAAGGACCTTTAAAAGCTGCAAATAGAACAACAACGAGAGCCAAAAGTGCTCCAAAAACACCGTAGAGGTTTTTTGGCCTAAACGCCAAAAATTCCAAGATAACTTGGACCCACGGACCCAAAACAAGTATTGGGGGTGTTTTGGGAGAGAGAAGGGCCCCCTTTTATAGGTTTCCAAGGGCCCACTCCCCCCCTCGACGAGTAACCTCATCCATCCGGATTTTCATCCAACTTTGAGATTTTCACCTAATCTTGGGTTTTACGCTGGTTCTAGTTTCTAACTTTTGGAGTTTAGCTCGGAATTGCAAATGTATTGCGCCAATGGCTTCAGAATGCCATTTTTAGCCTAAGGGATTCCCTACCCCCTATTTCTATCACCAAAAACCCATCGGAAACTAGTGCCAACTGGAGCCAATTAAAAGGGTAAAAACCTAACTTTTGGGGGTTTACCTCTTTTGGCTTGGGTAACTAGCTAGGGTTGTTGGGGAGACTCTAGGGAGTAAGAAAAGGCTCCTTGATGTCTTCGTTCCGACTTCGTACGCTCCCGGGACGCCGGTCAACCCCGCAAAGATCCTGCCGTAAATATTAATTGGGGGGATGTTGTCAGTTTCGGCTGCTTCCCGCTATTGGAACTCCATGAATTTTGTCGGGGCGCGTTATTAACATAAAAGATGCTAGTCTAATTTTTAGTGAGATTTTACCGCGGCCTGGGTATTTTCCATGAATTTCCCAACATGGCCTTTGGCGGTTGACCGCTCGGAAAAAGATCCTTTGGAGATCAGAAAAAACCGAGACTTTTGGGGGAACCTCTCATGGAGTCCCCCAAGCCACGTGCCAAGTCTTAGGCTATTCTGGCACGCAGTTGGTGGCGTGGTGAAAACTGACTTCGGTTGAATCACCGGCAGTCAGGGAATCTTTCACATGTGAGGGAATCTCGGCAAATGGGTTTTGCCGTGGACATCCCGACATGCTCCAGATCCGAGAACACTATCCGGCGGCTGTGGATTCCTCCATGCGGCCTGCCTTGGGACAAGTAACACCTGCAAGCTAACAATGTGGATTTCTAATGTTTCGTCGATGGAATGGGGAAACTAGAACCTATCTTTGGAGATTTATGTGGGGACCTCCCTCACTCTCCTAAGACTTAATTTAGCCTATCATGGTCACATGCACTAGGTTTTGGGCTATTTTGGGTAAGTTCCCAGTAGCCCTATTGTTTCCCACTAATTACGGGTTCTAACCTATATACAAGTGGGTTTTATGGGTAATCTATGGATAAAAGGCTACTTATGACCAAATGCTATACTGGTACGTGACATACCTATTTTGGTTCTACACTCTTTTTTGGGCTTTTTGTCCTACTTTATGCCTTAATTTGTAATAAACTAAAAAAAAGAAAACAATGAGTCCCAAGTGACGAATTTGGGGCTCACAGGGTCCTCTATAGTGTTCTAGAGAGCTCACTACAATTTGTCAAGATATTTAGGCAATTTCTCATGGCATGATCTAAGATTTTATCACATGCAACATACATACACACACACACATATATATATCACATATAAACTTTCATACAAAAATTCCTTAATTATTGGTTATTTTCTTTTACTAAGGCAATTTGTTCAATAACTAATTAAATGGCCTAATTACTAGTTAAATGAGTATCAAACCAATCCTTGTCCTAATTATGACAGTTGGACTCTATCTAATGCAAGGGCATGATTGCAATGCAAACTCCATTCATATTTTTAACTACACAATCTCCAAGCAATTTGTCAATAAAGCTAATTGAAA
This sequence comes from Rhytidiadelphus loreus, assembly GCA_947034895.1. NCBI lineage: Eukaryota > Viridiplantae > Streptophyta > Bryopsida > Hypnales > Hylocomiaceae > Rhytidiadelphus > Rhytidiadelphus loreus. The sequence goes on along the minus strand of OX344761.1, from coordinate 43,526,745 downwards.
GTCCTATAATATCAACACTCATACAAAGTCCTCGTAACCGACCCAACTCCATAACTATTCAAATTGCAACTCAAAACACTAGAAGAAAACCAGAAGAAACTGCGTTTAACACAAAATTTTGTTATCTAATACAAAATTCTGCGTTTTACTTGTCAAAAATCTGCATTTTACTTGTCAAATTCTATGTTGAATCGTTGGAACGCAGAATTTTGCGTTACAAAGGGAGAACTCAACAAAATCTACATGATGCTTTTCTGTTGAATACAACGCACTATCTGTGAAGTAAAACATAGTTTCTTCTGGTTTTCTTCTAGTGAAACTACCAAGTGAATGATTACTTAACTAGTAACTACAAATTCACTTAGTGCCACCAATGTATGGCTAAAATTAGACTTATAATATGGGCCCATTGTGAGCCCCAAATTCGTCACGTGGGACTTTTAGTTTTCTTTTTGTTAGTTTGTTGTAATTTAAGGCATAATATTATACTAAAAGCTCAAAAAAGAGTAAAGAACCAAAATAGGTCCAAAGTATCAAAACTGTAAGCACAACTAATTTGAAAATTTGAAGCACTATGATTAGAATTTCAAATTTGAAGGCATGACTACTTTGAAATTATAAGGTGATACAACTAAAGGGTTTGATTATTGAAGCTGCTTAGCTACTACTATTTTGGAATCATTTCTATTTATCATATGGGCCTTAAATGATCATGTATACCACTAAGAACCTCACTAAGATCCTTTTTTTTTAAGAGCAATCATTGAGAATTATAGAGGTTTATGAGACAACCAATAGAACTTGACTTGAGTGTGAAAAAATTACCAAATGACTAGGTTTAGGTTTCTCTTGTAGTTGAAGTTGATATTTTCATGGAATGAATTTAGAATTTGATTGTAGAAGAGTGAAAGACCATTAAAAAACACAAAGTGTCTAAAGTTTGAAACCTTCATGCTATATTGAAGTGATGGATTGCAACCTCATAGTCAAGTCCAAGAACATTACAGATGCAATGAATTAAGGATAGACAACAAGCCATCCCAAGTCAATGTGTTGTAAATAAAGGACTAACAAATCACAGAGCTTTAATTTGGATCGACCTATAAGTGCTCAAATCCTAATTCCACCCTCATATACATGTTATGCACATTTTCACTTTGAAATGTTTTCTATGGATACATAAGGTACAACTTGAGATGAACGGTAATAAACCAATTAGTTATGTAGCTTCAAAATTTTATGTCCTCTCTAGTGGTCGCTTCAAGTTTTTATTTCTTCAATCATGTCTACTTGCACCAAACTGTCATGCACCACATCCTCAAATTGTACAATGCAACCTATGTTTATCAATGCAGAAACCAACCTCGACTTCAAGGTTGTCACTAAGATGAGACTTGACATGATTTGAAATGAAGTATAAATCTCATTAAAGTTAAAATCAATTTTATCACCAAATGTTTTTAAGTAGATTGTGAACCACCATAATGGTTTACAGTTTAGAATGTGGAAAATTTAAACAAAGTGAATTAAATTACGTGTTAGGAAGTATTAGAACAACAATTTACCTAATTGCAATTTAGGTTACCTAAATGCAATTTAAACCTAAAGCTGGAAGACAGTTTTGCTGACTGCAACACAGTTTTCAAAAAATAGCGTTGATAGTAACGCAGTTTTTTGAAAAGTGCGTTGCAGTCAGCAAAATTGTCTTCCAGCTTTTGTTGGTTGAAATGCAATTTTCTTTTAGTGAACAAAATGGAAAAATGCACCGTCACACAAAGAGAAGTGATGTAATGCAATTCATTTAATGCACTGAAATACATTGTTACATATAGTATAGTAACAAAAGATCTCCACTACCTAGTCAAACAAAATTGATGCATCTATCCAATCAAGTGACCGCTTAATCCTCATTACTTTCTCAAACAAAATTGACCGTTATGTACAATGAAGTGACGAAACAAAATGGACCATCACACAAGGTGAAGTTATGTAATGCAGTTCATTTGAGGCACTTAAATTAACCCTTATATATAGTAAAGTAACAAAATAACGCCACTAACCCGCATACAAAATTATTCCCTCCATCCAATCAAGTGATCGCGTAATCCTCATTCGTTTCTCAAACAAAATTGTCCGGAACATACAATGAAGTGAATGAACAAAATGGACCGTCATGCAAGGAGAAGTGATGTAATGCAATTCATTTGACGCACTGAAAGTCATTGTTACAAATCTAAAAAAGTAACAAAAGATCTCCACTACCCTGCACACAAAATTGATGCATTCATTTAATCAAGTGACTATCTAATCTTTATTACTTTCTCAAACAAAATCAACCGTTACGTACAATGAAGTGAAGAAACAAAATGGACCGTCACGCAAGATGAATTGATGTAATGCAATTCATTTGACGGAGTGAAGTTAATCCTTATAAATATAATAAAGTAACAAAAGAACTCCACTATCCCGTCAAACAAAATTGATCCATTCATCCAATCAAGCGACCACCTAATTCTCATTCCTTTCTCAAACAAAATTGGCCCATACAAAAAATGAAGTGATGGAACAAAATGCATCGTCACACAAGGTGAAGTGATATAATTCAATTCATTTGAGGCACTGAAATTGACTCTAACATATATAGTTTAGTAATAAAAGACCTTGACGACCCCATCAAAGAAGATTTATGCATCCATCTAATCAAGTGACTGCCTAATCCTCATTCCTTTCTCAAACAAAATTGTTCATTATGTACAATGAAGTGACGAAACAAAATGCACCGTCACGCAAGGTGAAGTGATATAATTCAATTCATTTGACGCATTGAAATTAACCCTTACATATATAGTAAAATAACAAAAGACCTCCACTACCCCATCAAACAAAATTGATCCATCCATCCAATCAAGTGACCGCCTAATCCTCATTCGTTTCTCAGGCAATGTTCATTACGTACAATGAAGTGAATAAACAAAATGCACCGTCACTCAAGGTGAAGTCATGTAATTCAATTTATTTGATGCACTGAAATTGATCCTTATATATATATATATAGTAATGTATCACAAGATTTCCACTAACCGTCAAATAATATTGATCCATCCATCCAATCAAATGACTGCTTAATCCATAGTCCTTTCTTTGACAAAATTGTCTATTACTTACAATGAAGTGAGGAAACAAAATGGACTGTCACGCATGGTAAACTGATGTAATGCAATTTATTTGACGCAATGAAATTGACCCTTGCACATATAATAAAGTAACAAGATACCTCCACTACCTTGCCAAATAAAACCAATGCATCTATCCTATCAAGTGACCACCTAATCTTCATTCTTTTCTCAGACAAAATTGTTCATAACTTGCAATGAAGTAAATGAACAAAATGGACTCTTACGCAAGGTGAAGTGATGTAATGCAATTCATTTGACACATTGAAATTGACCTTCACATATATAGTAAAGTAACAAAAGACCCCCACTACTCCGCCAAACAAAATTGATCCATCCATCCAATCAAGTGACTGCCTAATGCACATTACTTTTTCAGGCAAAATTGACCATCCCGTACAATGAAGTGACGAAATAAGACCGACCGTCACACAAGGTGAAGTGATGTTATTCAATTCAATTCACTAAGCAAATCCAAACGTGACATACAATAAAGTAATTAATCTCACATACTAGAAGAAAATTGCATTTAAATACTTGTCAAATCTGTGTTTTACATGACAGAAACTGCATTCTGTTCAATAAAAAGGTATCATATGGATTTTGTTGAGTTCACCCTTTGTAATGCAAAATTCTGCGTTCTAACAGTTCAACACAGAATTTGACAAGTAAAATGCAGATTTTTCACAAGTAAAACGCATAATTTTGTATTAAAATGCAAAATTTTGTGTTACAAAGGGAGACCTCAACAAAATCAAGATAATACTTTTCTATTGAGTACAACACAGTTTCTATCAAGTAAAACGTAGTTTCTTCTAGTTTTCTTCTAGTGATATTACATCACCAAGCATAATTGACCTTTATGTACAATAAAGTCATCTGTTCTATACTACTTGACCAAATAAAGTGATCCTTACATACATTAAAGTGACTCGGTCTTTATTATTCCACCAAAAAAATTTGACACACTCATATAATAAAGTGGCCTAATCTATATTTCACCTAACTAAATTGATGCTTACTTATAGTAATTTAATGTAATCTTCATCACAACAGTAAACAAAGTTGACCATATATACATTAAAATGACCAAATATACATTACTTCATCAAACCAAATTGACTCTCAATTATAACAAAGTGACCCATTCCACATAACTTCACCAAATAAAGCCGACTCTCATCTACAATAAAGTGACCTCCTCTTTTCTTCACAAAATAAAATTGACCCACATACAATCAAGTGATCAAATCTTCATTACCTCACCAATAAAATTAAACTAACCCAACTCACATAAAATTAGGTGACACCCTATTTAGTAATGTACCTTGTTTCTCCAAACAAAATTGACACTCATCTACAATCAAGTGATCAAATCTCGATATCCTTATCAAACATTAAACTAATCCTCACATAAAATCAAGTGACTGCCTATTCAATACTCCACGTTACTTTTTCAAACAAAGATCAATCTTTATTTTTATGAACAATAAACTAACCAAACAAAATTGTCCCTCATATAAGGTGAAGTAATGTAATCATGTTCATTTCACAAAACAAAATCTACCCTTACATACACTAAAGTGACCAAACTCATATTACTTTACCAAACAAAATTGACCTCGTGTCCCTCTCATATAATAAATTGACCTTGGCTTCTTACTTTGCAAAACAAAGTTGACTCTTGCATACAATCAAGTGATCAAATCCCCATTACCTCACCAAATAAAGGACACTAACCTTCACATAAAATTAAGTGACAATCTACTTAGGAATCTATGTGACTTCCCTAAACAAAATTAGTTTGTACACATTGTAAAGTAATTAGGTCTACATCACTTCACACACAAAAATTGACCCTCACTTACAATCAAATGGTCAAATCCACATAACCTCACCAAACAAATTAAACTAACCTTGACATAAAATAAAGTATTACTCCTTCAAACATAATTGACATGAATATTGCATATGTTGAAGAACTCGACTACACCACAAACTGTTAGTTCTATAGTAATCATTGTGACACTTTCACATCAATCCCACCCTCATTTCATCGCACATCTTTTTCAATGTTCAATTAGACACAAACATAGGCCCAAACAATAACATCCAAAATATCCAATGCTAGAATAAGACAAACATGTTGAATGTGGTGAAAGCACTCATCTTTTGAACGATCAATTACACACAAACACAAGTCTGAACAATAACATTGAAAACATCAAATGCCAAGATAAGACAAGAACGCTACATATTAATGGTGGGAGCGCACATCTTTTCACCAATCAATTACACACAAACATAGACCTCAATAATAACATCCAAAACATGGAATGCCAAGATAAAACATGCACGTTAGGTATTGTGAGAAAATACATATTTTCAAAGATCAATCACATACAAATACAGACCTAGCTAAGCAATAACATCTAGAACATCAAATGCCAAGATAAGACACGCACACTAGGTATGGTGATAGCGGGTTCTATTGATTGATGCCTTTGTAAATGATATTCAGGTGGAAAACCGTAGTCCAAAATGCAACCTAAACAAACAAAACAAAACATTCTATAAGACAAAAATAGTCACTATCTATATTTATCAAAAATATCACATCAAGTCTAATAAGGAAACCAACAAAAAAAATAGCACCAAGTTTTCCCAAATAATGCCAATGTCAAGGGACAGTCTAAAGGAGTTTTTTAAGCAACAACACAAAAATCCTAAGTCCCAACAATTCAAGATTTATTCAATGAATTCTCATGATATAAACATTCTTCTAGTTCCACACACTAGAAGAAAACTGCGTTGGAAATCGCAGTTTTGCATAGGCTGAAATTTGTTGAACCCACGTTTCCAACGCAGTTTTCTTCTAGTGACAAAATCTCTTTCCATGGAGACAAGACCAAGACTACACAATAATAGTCATGACTCGAACACTGAACTTGTGAAGTTGATTTATGAAGAATAAATAGTGGATGGAGATTTAAGTGATAACTTCTCCTTTTAATTTTTCAACTTTCCAAGACTCTTTATAATTATTAATTCTTTGTGACTTTGATTAAAAAAAAATACTAAATTGAACCTTAAGTAAGAATTTTTTTTTTGTGGAACTCTTAGCAAGACTCCTTATTATCATAAATTATTTGTTAATTTGATTCTATAAATTAAAAAAAATGGCTAAAGATTTCAGTGTGAATTTCCTCATTTATGTTTTGGAATTCTCAAAGACTCATTCTATTTAAGTTTTATTTGTTAAATTTATATAAGAATAAAAGATAAAGGATACAGATCTAAGTAAGAACTTTCCTATTTAATTTTGCAATTTTCGATAATTCCTTCTAATCATAAATTATTTGTCAATTTGATTTTTTAAATAAAAAATAAATAGTGGTGGTTAAAGTAAGAAATCCTCCTTTTTATAAAAAATTCAATTCAAGAAAAAACTTTGTAATCTAGTATTGTTTGTTACATTGAATTCAAAATTCAAAATTCAACTAATATTGAATGAATATTTAGGTGAATTTTTTTTATTCATTTTTTACAATTCTTAAAGAGTCTTCGTAATGATGGATTATTTGTTTTTTTGATTTTACAAATAAAAAATAATGGTTGGAGATTTAAGTCAGAGCTTTTTTATTTATTTTTGAGAATTTCAAAAAAACTCATCCTAATCAAGTATTATTTGTGACATTGAATTATAAATTATAAATATAGAATGAATGCTTAAGTAAAAAAAATTCATAGTCTTTTTTCAATTCTTAAAGAATCTTTCTAATAAGAAACTATTTTTCACTTTGAATTACAAATATAAAATAATGGTTGGAGATTATTTTAAGTAGCTAACACTACAACAAAAGCAATGTTTTATGATTGCAAAAAATAATTGCAGTGAGTCATAAAATAAAAAAATATGACTCTCGCAAAAATCACTGTAGTAAGATGACTCGGAGCATGACTAGGTCTAGTCATTATCGACAAGTCACTTTGGACATTAGGGTAGTTGCAAGAAACACTTCACGTTTTTTGTTCAAAATTGCGTTTTTTGGCCATAGGGCTAGCAATACTATGCAATACTACTAATACTACGTTTTAGAAGCGCCCCGACAAATCTGCACCGTTGATTGAAGGCGCCTCTAGATCTACAGCGTTGATTTAGTACTATGTTGTACTATGCAATACTATGGACTACTACGAAGTACTGTAGAAGCCACTAGGAGTAGAAAATAGCAGAAAAGAGGTCTGTAGAGATTTTCATTTTTAGTAATTCAAAAAAGATTAAAAAAAAAGTCATTTTGCTAGAGAAGACTGTGCTTGCATTGCACCAAAAAATTCATGAAGGAAATTTTTTCCTTCTTCATAGCTTTTGCGTAAAGGAAGGTCACTTTGACCCCATGTGTGCAATCGACATGATGCTATTTTCATAAAAACTCATTGTCAACCCTTTTAGTGTTAGTAGACCTCCAACATGTCTAATTTGTGGCTTCAAATTTGCATTTTTGGGTCAAAAATAGGACTAAAACCCTCCAAAATGGCCAAGGTAGACACCCAATCGGGGGCAGCTTAAAAATAATAAACTATTTAAAAAAAATTACTTAAGGTCTATAACTTTAGCATCTACCTTCATTCCAAATTTCATGCCAAATGGACAAACAATGCTAAAGTTATGAGCAAAAAGCCAATTTTCAAGGGCAAGGGGACAAGAAATAGGACAAGTGTTTCTTGCAATCGCCCATCAGTCATATTTAGAGTTATATGGATTGGGGGGTATAATTAGCCATATTTTGTTAAATGTAACTCAAGCAATTGGATAATTGAGAGTCATATTTTTAAAATTTGTGTGTAGTTTGAGATTGGGGTGATCGAGGTTTAAAATAGCTTTAAGTACAAACTACAATTACATTTTTCATGTATTTTAAATGGACATGACACATTGCAATTATACATCAAAATGATTTAACAATTGAAAAAACAACTTCATATAATTAAAAACACATACACATGATTTTAGAGATATACATGAGACAATCATATTAGAGAGGGAGAATGCAAGAAGGAATGCAACTCTTTTCATTGACATTTATTAGCCAACAATATAAAACATATATATATTACAATGAATCATTTACAAAATCCAATAGGGCCTATATTCCTTATAATAATGTGAAAATGGCTCTATTGGGTTGCGAGTAGCCTCCAACAACTTTGTTTCAACTTTTGGTGCCTGCATATATAATTAAAGAAATGAGAGGTCAATTTTTAGTAAATGAACAAAGCTCAACCTTCTAAGGTTTACAAAAAAAAATATAACACAAGTTTAGAGTAGGAAGAATAAAAATGGTGATGAAGGAAAGAAGAAGAAAAAAGTGACAAGTACTAAAAGATAACAACAAACCAAAGTTAAGATGCAACAAGAAATAACAACTAAGGGGCAACAAAAAGAAACAAGAAGTAAGAACTAAAATGCAATAAGAGAAAACAAAAAGCAAAAACTAAGAACAAAAAAGAATTAAGATGCAAGAAGAAGAAACAAGATTCATAAACTAAAAAGCAACAAGAAGCAAGAGCTAAGATGCAACAAGAACTAAAATGCAACAAAAACCAACAATTAAAAAGCAAAAAACAAAAAGTAACAACAAATTAGAGCTAAGAGACAACAAGAAGCAACAACAAAGAAGTGACAAGTAAGAACTAAGAGACAACAAGAAGCAACAACTAAGAAGCAACAACTAGTAAGAAGTACCAACAAGTAAGAACTATAAGATGACAAAAAGCAAGGAAGAAGAGCTAAGAGAAGTAGTGGTTAGGGTTTCAAAACCCTAAAGAAGTGACGGCCAGGGTTTCAAAACCGTAAAGAAGTGATGGCAAGGGTTTCAAAACCCTAAAGAAATGATGGCTAAGGTTTCAAAACTCTAAAAAAGTGGTGATTAGGTTTGAAAATCTAAAAAAGTAATTTGCTAGGATTTCAAAATTTTAAATAATGACTTATCCATATTTTTTTTTATTTCCTATATTTTTCTTGGGCTACCCAAAAATAAAAAAATGTCACTCCCATGAAAATATGATTAGAAATATGACTCAACGTTCTCCAAATATGTCCTCTACATTCTCTATGAATACTTTGTTGTTCTCAATGGATGTATAGTATATGCTTGTGAAGTACAAGGCCCCAAAAGACTAGCAGTCATATTTGCAGTCATATTTCTCTCCAAGGTGTTGGCACCCAAGAATATAACTGTGAGCAGTCGCCAGTCATCCTCAGTCATATTTCTACAGTCATAAAACACTGCTATTGTTGTAGTGTAAATAAATTTTCCATTTATTTTCTTGTCCTATAACCTTAGTCAATAATTGTAGATAAAGATTCCTAATGGCTAAACAAAATCCTTTCTAGATTTTCTCCTAATCTTCTTGTATTGATAAACTTCACATATTCTTAAACACTCTCCTAGACCTCTCACTTGCACTTGCATTTGCAATTGTAGGACTAAAATTGAGAGACTCTTGACACTTTGAGGCAAGTAAAAGAAGATGACTTCTAGGTTCTCGTTTGCCAATTTGCTTCTAAGCAATGGAATTTCCCTTGTTTTTGTAGTTTTTTGGTATATTTTCAACTTCTCCCTAGTTCCCACTTCAACCTCTTTAGACCCTCAATTTCCAAATTAGACTCTAAAGTTGCCCAATATCTCCAACTTTTGTATGCTAGACTACCAAATTGATATGATGGACCAAAAATCCTAATTGATAAGTTTACCACTACAAAGATGAGAGAAGGGTGCCCTTAAAAAAGTATATGAGGTCACCCACTTCCCTCTCAAAAACACACCTTGTTGATACTTTAACTCTATTAAGTCCATTTTAGTGGATTTTGGTCATTTTTGAGCCAACTCATCAAACAATTGTTTTTGGAGCATTTTTACTCCATTATTGCTCCATTAGTGTTGTTTTTGAGCATTCTTTAAAGGACATTGGGGTCCCTTAAAAGCTTGTCTCTACTTGCACTTATTCATGGGTTGTTTTACACTAATTTTTTTGTTTTAGTTGTTTTGTTCAATTGTACTAATCCTAGAGTAATCCCCCTCCATAGTCCATACCTTGGGGATGTTGCTTAGGAGAACCTTGAGTCCGTGTTTTTAAGTTAGATACTTCAAAGTGGGAATTCCTTAAGTGTAAAATCTCTTAGTTAAGAGTTGTGCTTTGTACTAACTTATATGTCCTAATGAGTTTGTACTACTCGTTTGTATTGACGTGTTTGTACTACATGCCTTTTGTCTAAACTTTGCCTATAGTTTTCTAACTTTCCTTGTGGACAAGAAGCTTTGAACCCCCTTGTTTCCAAGTGTTATATTTTTGCTATCAAAAAATCTCAAAATCTCAAGTATAATAGGGTTGTCATATCCAAGTTTATGTATCACACTTATTTTCCAAAGTTTAGTTTCTAAAAAGCAAGTTTGGAATACTCAAGTTTAGTTTAGGAAAAAAAATCATATTCAAAAGCCCCAATGATCGAATACTGAACAACAAAAGTTAGCCTTCCATTTTGGTTTAAAAAAATAAGAAACCAGTTTAAAAAACAAACCCTAAACCAACAATCAATTAAAGACTAGATTTAGCCTAATAAAGACTAGACCTAGCCAAGTTGGTCAATCAATAGCCAAAATCACATGGATGTGGCCAATCAAAAACCAACGGCTAAGGTTGGAGCAGGGTGTTGGCAATCCAAGATGTTGAAGACTTAGAGGTGTTGGTTTAGGTTTAGTAGCTATTCAAAACTTAGTTGTAAGAAAATCACAAATCAAAATACAGAGAAAGAAGAAAAGTTGTAGAAGAGCATGTGCAAGTAGAAACTCAAATCAAAGACGTAAGAAGTGATTTAGCTGTTGGGTTTAGGGTTTAGGCAATCTAGGTGACTAGGAGGGACATCCCTATACAAAGCCTTCTCTACTAATTTAATAAAAAACATTATCTTTACAAAATTGTCATGTCTTTAAACTAATCTCAATTTAGTTAGGTACACCTTTAGTTATATCAAGTTAAGAATAAGTCCTTAAAACCATCAAACTCAATCAACTCAGCAAAAACTGCTTAGTTAACTTTACACAGACATATTTCTAATAAGCCCAATATAGGTCACATCAAGTTTACTACATGCGTTGGCAAAAATTGTCTACTAAACTTTAAGTTTCAATAAGCTATAGACTAAAAGTCTAAATATGCTAAAAACTAAATCCTCCTAACAACAAGATTTAGAAACTCCACAACTAAGTAAGCTGTCAAAGCTTTAGAATGGGTTGCAAAGTCAAATATTTCTAAAGAGGTTGTAAGCCTCATTTGCACTCATACAATTCAAGGACTACAAAATTAGTCAAATAGTGCATGCAAGGTGTCTTTAGCTCATAGCAACTTGTTATTGCAATCACACTAGAAAAAACGAGCCAACAAATCTCAAAACTTTACAAGAAACAGACAAGTATACTCTAGTTTAACAAGTTGGAAATCTTGGAAGACCTATGAGGAAGCCATCATGAAACACCACACTCCACACTTCAAAATCACTTTTAAATTCATTAAGGGGGATTTGAGGCCAATAGAAGACCGTTTCAGGCATGTTCCCTTCACTATTTCCCTCACAATGAAGGACATCTGACTGTTAGAATTTTTTTTTATAAATAAAACAAATTTAAATATAAAAATATAAAATTCTTTAAATGAAAAAAAAAATGAAAAAAAAAATTTAATTGTTTTTTTGAGAAATGAGGTGGCAACCTCTTGGCCATGAGGATTGCTGCAATATCGTTGTAATAGTCAAATTTGCTTGTTCCTACTACATGATAACCCATGGTCTTCTAGATGCCCCAAATCTCATCTAATGACTTGTGCAACACACTAGCACAAGAGGAAATGATAGTTTGCAAAGAAGTGAACCCCGTATTTAACCCCTAAAGGACCAAACTACGTTTTTTTGACAACATAGCGATTTTGGATAACTCACTACGAATGGAATTTTTATTTTTATTTCTTTAAAATTTTCACACAACATGTGCCCAAGGAGTAGCTTTTAGGACCAAGAATTTTCATAATTTTTGACTACATGGTTCAAAAGTTATTGCATGATATGTAATTTTCAATGTTCGGTGGGTAACCCAAAATTTGTTAAAAAATCACTTTTTTCAAAAATAAAAAATTTGCAATTGATTTTCTAGATTTATATACATGTGGAAAGCTAGAAAACATTCCATTTTGATTTATGATATGAAAGTTATGAGGTATTCTAGTTGAGTAGTTGTGGATAGTTATGGATTCCATACTCAAAAATAAACTTTGGAGTCTTTTATTTAACTAAATTTTTAATATTTTTTGAATTTAAAAAAAAAATGATGTAGACTCTTTATTACTACATTACCACCGTTGGAATTGGAATTTTTCAATTTTATAATTAAATTCTTAACAATTTAGTGTTTTGAATCACTTTTTACTTCTTTCTACTTAGTATTTTTTTCCTATATGTTGTGCAATTCTAAATGATCTAAAATTTTTCAAGCATGTAGCCAACTTGACTTGAGGAATGAATCCAAAGAATAAACACCATTTTGAACATTTTTTCATACAAATGTAACCTTGTAAAGTGCAGCTTCCCGTATCTTCACAGGGCCAAAGAAAGAATTTTTGTGACTTCAAACGTTTATATTTGCAATCTATACACGGTGGAAAATTCTGAAACTTTTTTCACATTTTTTCAAACCATTTTACTACAATATCCTACAATTACATCTATCCAAAAGTGTTTTTCATCTAAAATTTGGTGCTTGTATCCAAAATGGCAGTTTTGGAGCGTTTTTGGTGAAAACATAGTCTCTATCTTTAATGGTTAACTAACAAAGTTCCCTCTAAAGCCATGTCCAAATTCAAATATGTGAGGCCCATAACAAGCAATGGCAACCAATGGGTTGGTCAAGTCAAACTGCCCTGGGCTTCATTTAGTCCAAGTAGTTGGACCTAATTCTTCCAGCTCTTATAACTAACCAAAGTTTCCCCCCTATTTTAAAACATTGAGGCGTCATTTAACTAGTATGGCAAGGTACACTGAAGTCACTAGTCATGTCAAAGAAAAGCCATATGTACATTGTTTTAATAAGGGTTGAAGTATGGGACATGTTAAGCTATCACAACCATGCCCATGGGGATTGAATCATGAGAATTCATCTAACTTAGATTGAATTTTCCTCATCATATAGTACATCAATGTCCACTTTAGACATAGACATAATGTACAATGTACTTTGGAATCCAAATCAAATCTATACTTGCAAATTTAGACTCCAAGTTTATCACCCTATGGTACTTTCAAGAAAAATGATCTATTCTTAGTGTACCAAATAATAGTAAATTAGATTACCTCCAAGTTGAGAAACCAAAGAACTATAGAGGTAAACATACACTAAAAAGACCTAGAGGAAATAATAGAACTATGAGGGCAAATTGAAAGAGGGTTCAAGTCTAGAAGGGAAGAAGGGAGGGAGGGGAAAGAAACCAAAAAGGGTTAAAAAAAATATTAGAGGCCAACATAATTGCCAACATATTCCCCAAAACTAATCATTCCTAAAGTCATATGGGCCACAAATTTTCCAATCATTATGTAGAGATTACTAGACATCTACAAACATTATCAAATGTCTATTGTAAGGAAGTGTAAAAATTCACCATTTTCTTTATACAAGACATGCACATAAATAAACATGCTTAAACTAGACTTACGATTCAGGGTTTAGGGTTCAACAATGGAGTAGAGTTAGATAGAAATCCTACAAAAATTTCTAGTGAGCCATTAGAAATTAGACTAGAATATATTAATTTTGATTTGGATAAGGGGACAAGAATCATGCATTAGTCAATAATTTCCTTGAAGTTTGGAAAACTTAGAATAGTGTAGCAATTAGCTTTGAATTTCCAATTCACAACTTGTATCAAAAACCATAAAAAAAATTAGTGGTGAGCATATTTCAAACAAGGACAAGATGGCAAATGAGGAAGGATCCAAGGGTCTATTTGACCACCTCAGATGTGAGGTTCAATCCAAAGTAAGTTCCTATGAGCATGTAACATTTTAATGTTTTGGCAATTTGCCATGTGTAGTGTAAATGGAGGCTAATTGATATGTCAATTTCACATTACAAAGAGAGTACCCTCTAATTGTTGTAAAATAAGGATTTAAAACGTTGCAATGAACTAGATAGGAAAATGAACAATTTGGCTTGCCACCGTTTAAGGATGAACAATTGTCTTGCTTTCAGGATATAGGCTAGGAAAATAATCAGCTCTCATACACTACTCACTTGGTCTTCTTCATTTTTTCAAGACCAACTTGTTGTTTTGGTATGTAGTAATTTTTTTCAAATTGAACTATGTATTTGCCTCATACTCAAGTTGTTGGGTACTTCAAAGTTACTTGTTAATTATTCCAAATCCACTGATTGGATATTGATTGTTTGGGTGTGCTTGCTTGGGGTGAAAACTTGGGTGTAGGATTTTTCTGCTTCAAATCTATGTGGTGTGTCTGATGTTCATGAATTTTGGGAATTTTAATTGTTGTGTGAATTTGGAGCTTTGATTCATTTGATGGTTGATTTTTTTGGCTTGTGTATGAGTGTATTCATTTGGGAAGGAATTGTGTGAAATTGAAACATTGTGTGTGTCTAGCAATTTGACTATGAGCTTACAAAATCACTGGTCTCATGTGAGTTGTCAAAATTTGAGTCAGTCTTGTGTGAATCATCATTTGTTTGAATAAACTTGTTTGAGTAAATTTGAGGCGGAAGTGATTGAAATGGATAGTAGAAAGGGATGTATGATCTACTCACAATTGTAAGTTGATCAAAGAGATAACATTCAAAGAACAAACAATGCTTTGAAGTAAGTGATTCATAAACTATTCAAAATCTATGTTGGAATAAGTATTGTTTGTACAATGAAAGATTATCATCTGCCTATACATAGAATTAATGAATGAACTTGAGATTAGATTGACTAATTGACTAAGGTTGTGTATTTGTAGGATTAGTTTTTTGTTGTAGGTATATTTTTGGGAATGATTTGCAAGCAAGTAAATAAACATGGAACAAATCATTGAGGATTGTGTGCTCTTGGAAATTGTATTATTAAATGTGATTTAGAGATTTAATTCCTTCCAAGAATTTTATTATGACTTATTGATGTGAATAGAAATCCCTTGACTTTGTCACTTAAGATGAGTAAGAGGAATGAAGGTGTTGATCTGGGAAAAATTGCCAAGCTAAAAGTGCAACAAGGCTAAGAAGATAAATTGTGTGTTGTGATACCTTCTTTTGGGAATTCATTCATTGTTGTGTAGTAGTGGTATTTCAATTAATTGCCTACTATGGGTTTATACATTTTATTGGTCAAATTGTTAGATTACATGTACAAACAATAATTTGGAAATATTCTAGCAATTTGGAGATTGAAAAAATTTAGAGATGGAAGAAGAACTGGGAAATTATGGATATGAGTTGTTAGATTTGTAATCTAGTAGTTGATATTTGATAGATTGTGAGAAGATTTAAAGTCAGTTTAATAAAACAAAATATAACTGGCATGTAATTGGTATATAACCAATGTGTAGACATTAGACAATGTTGAATTAATAGAGTTTGAGTCCCTTGAGTTGATGGATAGGCAAGTTGTTCCTATCTTTATGTACATTAAAAGTAGGTATACTTACATGTGTCACTGACCTTCAAGTGTCATCTTGCCATTGTGTCCATCTCCAAAGTCAATTTTGTACTTATGTGCAAGAAACCTTTTTAGAACTGAACTTTGTTCCTTAATAATTTCTGCCTATAATAACAAAATGCCACATTCTTTGGTGTTTTGGAACTTCCTTATATTTGCAGATGAAAATTTTACTAGACAAGTTTAGTAACAGTAAATAGGCTCAATAGCAAAAAAGTGGTAGTTTAAAGGAGTATCTACTTGAAAGTAATTTGAATTCCAAGGCAACATTTAGTAAAGCATTTGATTGTATGTTATGTAGTATTGTGGCAAAATGGGTGTGGATGCTTTTTTACCCACCTTTGATAAATCGGCGGACACAACGAGGTTCTAATCCTATGGTAGGTTTCTACTTTAACGGGTGTCTATACGTCAATCCATTGTGCCTTCTAAGCAATGGATCTTTCACTAATTTCCTAATTGGGTCTCTTAGATTGTGGTTCTAAACAAATCCTAAGCTGACCATTGTACTATGTATGTTTCCGTGATCCCTACTTCTAAATTCTATTCTATCATACTAAGGTAGAAGATTATCTCATGCCATTTCTAAAAACCTAAGATTCGTTCAATTTGGACTTTTTGGTGAACTGCTATGAGCGGATGAAGTTTTGGCTGCCAGGCTATCAAACTTCATCCATTGTTTCCTATGGGCTCCCAATTCCAATTGAAGACAAAAATTGACCTACGGACCTGACTTCCTATGTTCTAGCTAGATCCTAAGTTTCAACTTGGTTGGATGAACACTTTCCATTTTGGGCTTTAAACTTCATCCATTGATATCTTGGGCTTCCTAACTCCGATTCCTACATGTCTTATGTTTTCGGAAACCTTCTAGGGTCTACTCTAAGCCTATCTATTCAAATCTGACATGACTTGGGTCCTAATGGTACCTAGCTCTTGACCTTCTTACGGTCTTAACCCCTAGTGAGTTAGATTTAAGGAGGAAGAATTAGGAGTTTACCCTGGCTTGAAGGTCCATGATCAAGTTTGTCAAATCTCCCCCTTCCCCCATTGTGGGTTGTAAGATGATCTCACTCATTGGCCAATGTCTTACTTATCTTTATAGCCCAAAAGATTAGTGCTTATTTACCTAAATTTCTTTTTTCTTTTTTCCTTTTCTTTTGCCTCAACCCGTGTGCCCCATTGATGGGGAGTAGTTGGGTTGTCACCTATTCACTTAGAAAATCAAAATACGACTTAACTACCAGTTACGCGTCAGCTTACTCCAATGGTGGGAGGGATCTCCTCCCTATTTCCCTCTATAGTGCTCCTTCCCTATCTAAGTCATTTCTCCCTCTCCACAAATGCATTTGAGGTGGGCTTCGTATGGTGTTTGATGAGAGGGTTTGAAATTGAAGGAGGTTATGATAGAGTCTCTTCTTGCTTGCTTCTCTCCTATATTGGACTATTCCCACTTCTATGTTACTCACTCTACTTCTATGCTCACTATACTTCTTCTTCTCTATGCTAAACTATTCTAACTTCTAGCTAGCTCACTCTACTTCTATGCTAAACCATGTTTCTTCTCCTCAATGCTAAACCACTCTACTTCTATACTAACTAGGCTTCTTCTTCTCTATACTAACCCATTCTACTTCTATACTAAACTATGCTTTTTTTTTTCTATCCTAACTCACTCTACTTAGAGTATACTCCTTCTTTTCTAAGCTAAACTTTGGTTTGTTTCCAACGTGTTTTGGAAACTAAACTTTGGGATCAACTAGACGGGTGGTTCAAAACTTCGCCATTGATTTGGATTTAACACCAAATCTAGGACTTGTGAACCCCGAGGGGTTCAAAGCTTCGCCGTCTAATAGTCCCTTTAACACACAATCTAGGACTTGGGACCAACTAGGAAAGGTAGAGTTTTGTCACCCCAAGGGAAACCACTCCACTCTTTTCCTTAACAAGGACAAACGAGACTAGAACCAATATTATGCATGGGACTTGGGTTAGTGACAAAGATAGAATGACTCGAAGTTAGTAGCAAGGGTTAGTACTACAAGGGTGAAGAAAACACAAAACTAGAGGCCCCCCAAAGCGGCATTACCAAAGTACGGTGGAGGGTAATGTCTAGGATTAGTAGAACACCAAGATGCAAGGACAAGGACCAACGATCACTTAACATAATGCTTCGTAGCAAGAAGATACAACTATTGAAACTCAAAGTAACTACAAGGCGTAGAAGGACCTCCAAAGTCCTCTACACTCCTCAAAAAAATACCAACCACAGCTCCAAAAAGAAGCCAAAAAACAAGACTCAAGATTTTTGACCAAAAAGGCCAAAGACTTCATACAAAGTGGGACCAACAATCCCAAGTACAAGAAAAAGGGGTCATGTGGTTAGTAGAATGAGGTTAGTATGACAAGGAAAACACTGAGCTAGAGGCCTTTCAAAGCGGCATCGCTAAGGTACGGTGGAAGGTTGCTCTAGGGTTAGTACAAGACACACCAAGGAGGACCCAAAAGACACTCAACTAGTAAACAAGGACATGAATGCATACACACAAGGGTTACAAGGACTTCATGAAGGACCCCACGGACCTTCAAAACTGAAAATATAGCAACAAGAGGAGCAAAAAGTGCTCCAAAAACAAAGTAGGGAGTTTTGGCCAAAATGCCAAAACATCTAAGATAGTTTGGCCCTACGGACCCAAAACAAGTATTGGAGGTGTTTTGGGAGGGAGAAGGGCCCTCCTTTATAGGTTCCCAAGGGCCCACTCCCCCCCTTAACTTACTACTGGTAACCTCATCTTTCCGGATTTTCATCCATATCTTTTGAGATTTTCACCTAATTTTGGGTTTTACATTGGTCTTAAAGTCGATCTTCTGGAGTTTAGCTCCGAATCACAAACAAATTGTGCCAATGGCTTTAGAAGCCCATTTTTAGTCTTAAAGACTACCAACCCTTGTTCCTATTGCGAAAAACCCATCAGAAACTAGCGCCGACAGAAATCAATAAAAGGGTAAAAATCTAACTTTTGGAGTTTACCTTTTCTGACTTGGATAACTAGCTAGGGTTGTCGGGAGGGTCCTAGGGAGTAAGAAAAGACTCCTTGATTACTTCGTTCCGACTTCGTGCACTCCTGGGATGCCGGTCAACGCCACGAAGATCCTGCCGAAATCAATAATTGAGGGAATGTTGATGATTCGGCTGCCTCTCGCTATCAGAACACTGTGAAATTTGTCGGGGCGCGTTATTAATATAAAAGACACTAATTTGATTTTTAGTGAGATTTCACCGCAGCTTGGGTAATTTATATGAATTTCCCGTTGTGGCTTTTGGCGGTTGACCGCTCGGAAAAGATCCTCTGGAGATAAAAAAAACAAGACTTTGGGGGGAACTTCTCATGGAATTTTCTAATCCATGTGCCAAGTCTTGAATCAGTCTTGCGCATGGTCGGTAGCAAGGTAAAAACCGACTTTTCTTGGATTATCGGCAATCAGGGAATCTTGGCGACTTGATTTCACTGTGGACTCTCTGACATGTTCCTGATGCGAGAGCACTATCTAGCGGCCGTGGATTCCTCCATATGGCCTGTCTTGGAAAAGTAACACCTACATGCTAACAATTGGAGTTCCTAATATTTCGTCGATAGAATGGGGAAACTAGAACCTATCTTTGGAGATTTACGTAAAGACCTCTCTATCTCTTCTAGAACCAATTTAGCCAAGCATGGTCACATGCACTAGATTTGGGCTATTTTAGATAAGTTCCTTGTAACCCTATCGTTTCCCACTATTTTATGGTTCCAATCTATATACAAGTGGGGTTTGTAGGTATTCTAAGGATAAAAGGCTATTTATGACCAAAAGCTATACTGGTACGTGACATACATTTCCATTGCTTTATGTCATGAACATCAAATTGGACCTTATATACATCAATATAAGAAAAGTATTAGCTAAGCTATTTATGTTGTTAATGAAAATTTAAAATTTAAACATTTCCAAATTCTTAAATCTTGAATTTATAGCTCCTAAAAGGCAATTAGAGTGAAGACTTAGGTTGTGTACTCTCTTATAATGAAATTCTAGATTTCTTTAAAAATTTAAAAGTTGTTTAGTATATATAGAAAGAATCTATTTTAACTAGAATATTGCTATTTTTGGTGCTATGAGCAACAACAAATGATCAAACATATAAATGTTCAAAATTTCAAATTCTTGAAAATTTTAAGTTCTTGAAAATTATAATATGATTTGTTAATTTATAGTTTGCAAATTTGTACCTTACATAACACTTGTAGAATAACACCTATGGTATAAAATGACTTTATAATGCTAAATTGAGCCTTGATTGGAAAGAAAAGAGTTTAGAAAAGAATTTAGGATCATATTCACTCTAATAGTTCTTTTGGTAAATGACCATCACTATAGAGTTGTTACAAA
Organism: Rhytidiadelphus loreus; assembly: GCA_947034895.1. Classification (NCBI taxonomy): domain Eukaryota; kingdom Viridiplantae; phylum Streptophyta; class Bryopsida; order Hypnales; family Hylocomiaceae; genus Rhytidiadelphus; species Rhytidiadelphus loreus. The sequence goes on along the minus strand of OX344761.1, from coordinate 43,506,391 downwards.
TAGCCAATTTTTTCTTTTTTTTCTTACTTTTTCCCTATTTTTTCCAAATTAAAACATCAAAGTATCTATTTTCTTGAGATTTAGCAATTTTTTTGTTTTCTAATTTAGAGAATTTTTTTGTGCTTTACCTTTCTTGGGTACAATCTTCTTTCACCATATTTTTAAAATTATTGTTTTTCTTCTAATTTTAAAGTACTCTAGAAAACTAAGCATGAATACTATGAGGTGGGACCTTCAAGCTTGTAGGAATACGCCAAGTGCTCAAGACCAAACTAATTCTACAGTCTCTTTGTAGAGATGCTCTAAGGTGAAAACACCCAAAATTGGAGTTCTTTTGTTACTTTACTATATATGTAAGTGTCAATTTCAATGCCTCATATGAATTGAATTACATCACTTTACCCTTTGTGACGGTCCATTTTGTTTCGTCGCTTCATTGTACTTAAGGTCAATTTTGTTTAAGAAAGTAATGTGGATTAGGCGGTCATTTGATTGGATGGATGGATCAATTTTGTCTTGGGGTAGTGGAGTTCTTTTGTTACTTTAATGTATATGTAAGGGTTAATTTTACTTTGTCAAATGAATTGCATTACATTACTTCACCTTGTGTGACGGTGCATTTTGTTTTGTCATTTCATTGTAGGTATTGGTCAATTTTATTTAAGGAATTAATGAGGATTAGGTAGTCACTTGATTAAATGGATGCATCAATTTTGATTTGCGGGATAATGGAGTTGTTTTAATACTTTACTATATATGCAAGGGTCAATTTTAATGCGTCAAATGAATTGCATTACATCACTTCTTTTCATTATACATAATGAACTATTATGTCTGAGAATGTTATGAAGATTAGGCGGTCACTTAATTGGATGAATGCATAAATCTTGTTTGACGAGGTAGTGGAGTTACTTCACTATATATGTAAGGGTTAATTTTAGTTTGTCAATTGAATTGAATTACATTACTTCACCTTGGGTGACGGTGTCGTAGGAATTATTGTCTATGTGTTTAAGCAGAAGACTCTTAAATATGGTTAAAGTCGGTGAAAAAAAAAAAAATATTAAGAATCCAAATATGTATTTTTATTTAATATATTCACCTTTACAAAACTACACATTGAGTATTAAACTCCCAAAACTTAGTTGATATACAATAAGACTTGAATCCCTCTCAAGTTTGGCTACTGCATCATGACAAGTTCTAAGGGAAAATCCTTATAACCTCAACAATTTGCTTATTGCCTCCTCTCATACCTCCTACCCTCATCAAATATATCTCATATCTTTACAATATGCCTTCATATCTCATACCATAACAAATAATAACTATCCTCCCCCCTCTTCCATCTATCTAATATATCCTCCCTTTCTCTTTATGTCTAACTATTTATATGCCTTCACTATCCCCCTTTATATATTGCTTAATAGCCTACTAAATAAAATAAGTTAAACCAAAAGCAAACTTAAAAATAAATCTTAACCCACAATTATAGAATTAATCTTAAAATATATAGATATCTACTTTTAATTAACTAGTAGATGGCCCACATCACAACATCCATCCCTTCTAAACATGTACATCCTTTGGTATGTAGCAATTTAGAACTAGAAATGATGTGGATCTCTTTCAGTCTTCAATCCTTGGAACCTCCTCTTGTTCCACATTGTCTTCAACTTTAGCCTCTAACAAAAAGTCTTCACCTCCAACTTTAAGTCCATCTAGTGCCATATCTATAATTCTATAAACTCTTGTCCAATCTTCTTCACATCCTTTAAATTTGGATGCATCATGGCTCTTTTAACATTCTCCTTGCAATTTGATGGTAATGGTACATCTATTAGTACCTTCTTCGCTGGTATCTTCTACTTCAAATCAACTCACATTTCATACCTACTTTTTTCAACTTGGTCTCAATACTTTTGATATACCATCTCTCTTCTCTATTTGATTTTTTTAATATTATTCTATAATATAGATCTATTCCAAAATAATCAAATCAAATCCAAAGCCCCATCTCCCTTCTTATTTTGCAGGAATCCTCCACCCCTTATACCATTGCAAACCCACCTTATAATGACATGTGGTGAAAATCCCTTATATGATTAAAACTACCTCCGAACTCCCTACTCACCTTTGACAAAAGATAAGCTCTCAAATTCTCACGATCCATCACAACCCTCAAATCTTACACAAATCACAAAACTCTACCACCGAGTCTACCACTCCAGATGATTCACGTCGGGTTCACCAAAGATGTTGTAGGAATTTTAGTCTATTCAAAAGCACGAGGCTCTTAGCTGTGATAAAAGCTGGTGAAAAGAAAAAAAATATCAAAAATCCAAATATGTATTTTGATTTGATATATCAACCTCCACAAAACCTCACATTGAACATTAAACTCCCAAAACTTGGACGATACACAGTAGCACTTGAATCCCCTTTAATTTTGGCTACTGCATCATGAAAAATTCTAAGGTAAAATTGTCATAACCCTTGACAGTTTTCTTATTGCCTCATCAAACATATCTCATATCTATACAATATGCTCTCATATCTCCTTCTACTATAACAATAATAACCATCCTCCCCCCTCTATCTATCTAATATGTCCTCCCTATCCCCTTTATATCCATCTATCTATATGCCTTCACTATCCCCCTTTATATATTGCTTTGTAGCCTACTAAATAAAATAAGTTAATCCGTGAAGTTCTTTGACTATATTATCACCCAAAACGCTCAAAAACTGTCATTTCTAATACAAGTATCAAATTTTTGAAAAATATCATTTTTTGACTAAAGTAACCGTAGGATCTTGTAGTAAGCTAGAGTGAGAAGAAGTGGAAAAAATTTCAAAAATTTCCACCATGTAGATTGCAAGGTATTAGCGTTTGAAGTGACAAAAAATCCTTTTGGGGGCCCTACGAATAACCGGGCAGTTGCACTTCATAAGGTCACATTTGTATGAAAAAATGTCCAAAATGGTTTTGCTTTTCTGGATTCATTCTTAAAGTCAAGTTGATTACGTACTTAAAAAATTTCAGATCATTTGGAATTGTACAACATATAGGAAAAAAATAGTAAGTAGATTGAAGTAGAGAATGGTTCAAAATACAAAATTGTTAACAATTTAGTTATGGAATTGAAAAATGCCAATGCCAATGGTTGAAATGTTGTAATGAACAATCTACATCCTATGATTTTATTTTATTTCAAAAAATATTGAGAATTGAGTCAAATAAAGAACCTCAAAGTTTATTTTAGACTAGAAAATCCATAATTGCCTGCAAACTAAAACACCTCATAACTTTTGCCTCATTAATCAAAATGGAATGATTCAAAGCTTTATATGTGTATATAAATCTAGAAAACCAATTTCTAATTTATGTTTTTGAAAAAAGTGATTTTTTCAAATCTGCCTAGACTGCCCGAATTGAGAAACAAACTACACATTAGGTCATAACTTTTGACTCACATTTCCAAATGTCTTGAAATTTAGTGCACCTATAAGATGTTCCTTGTCTACACCTTCTGTAAAAATTTGCCAAAAAACGCAATTTGGTCCTTTAGGGGTTAAAGTAAAAGCAAAATTTAAAACAAATCTTTGAGTTAACTAACCCGCAATTATAGAATTAATCCAAAAATATATAGATGTCTACTTTAAACTAGTAGACAACCCACATCACAACAACGTATTGTTCTAGTAGCCCACATGCCAAGCACCATGAGCTCATGGAAAAGATTAACACTGGCAAATAAGTTGTCTACAACTAGACAATGGAAGCTCCCTTCAAGCAACGTGAATCCTCATTCAAAAACTAAAAAACCTAGACGCACATTGGATCCAAAGCCCCAGCTCCTATTCCTAGTCTAGGGTACTTGTTTTCTAACTTGTAGTCTTGGTTATCATACTTGAAACCGTACATAAACATTCAAATACTTGTCCGTCGTTAGTATTCATTCAAATAATATGTTTTCATTCAAGAATACGTAGAATACCACCTTCCACACTATCCACAAGACGACACTATTTGTATTTTTTTTTCTTTAATATTTTCAACCTCTTCACAACTATGCCCACAATACCCTTGTAATATATTTGTGCAAATACAATACGAAAGGGCCCCAAAACCATAGAATACAAGAAACAACAGTCCAACCAGGCTTGCAACATCCCAAAGGGGTTAAGTTTCATTCATAGAAGGAATGGCCAGCAAGGAATTTTGAGCCTCTAATAACATTGCCTCCCCCCAAACAGAATGATGTGACATTAGAAGAGAAAGGAGGCCTTCAAAGGGCCGCGAGTTATCTTGGAGCTCCCACATTCGGGAACTTTGTTCAATTGGAAAAGTTGCATGACATGTAGACTGCTGATGTGGCCGGGACACTGCCACGTCAGCAAAAAATTTATTAAAAAAAAAAAAAAAACTTTTTTTTTTTTTTTTTTTTTTTCCGGTTCCCAACATGGGGAACAACCCTGAAACGGCCCTTTCGAGGCCTCATTTCTCTTCTAATGAATATTCCACATCAAATCAATAACTACAAATACAAGCGTTGAAATGTGTCAAAAATGAAGTGATGAAGCTAGTACCTCAGTTGTGACTGTAAACTAGGTCAATACCAATAAAAAATTTCATTTCAAAATAAAACTTTTCATCAAAACAACATATAGTTCTCTGAAACCAAAGCCTTCAACACTTATTCTAATACAATTTGTTGTGAAAGCCATTCATGGTTAGAGATTTAAGCTATGAGGATAAGCTCTTTCCTTATATACACACGGGGTGGTAGAAGGTGAAACAAACAATGTGGGATATGTAAATGAAAATTAGTAGGAGCTATAGTGCTCATAGTTAAGTCAAATTAAAGTAGGAATTTTATTTGAAGTAGGGTTTCAAACCTCATTTAGTCATAGTAGAATAACTTTTTTTCAAAAAACTTTGTGCTAAAAAATGTTTTTGAATCAAGTTATATTTCATATCTAGAAATCCACTTGAGATTTCTAGCCTCAAATCAAAAGTTATGGATAAATTTCAGAAAGGGAGTAGCAAGGACATTTTTTTTTTGACATTTTCAAACATCCTCTCTGAATTTCATCTATAAATTTTGATTGTAGGCTTAAAATATCAAACAGATTTTTGAAAACAAAACTTAGATAGATTTCCCAACTTCTTTGAATCCTAAGTTTTTTTGAAAAAAGTTATTCTACTATGACTAAATGAGGTCTGAAATTCTACATCAAACAAAATTTATGTACTGCCAAGATCCTGGTACCCCATGTGGATGTTTTTCGTGGATGAGGCCTTCAGAGAGGGAAAGTGAAGGCAGACTCTGTGAAGGCCACTGATATGATTCTATGATTCTTTGATTCTTTGGGCCTGCCTATGCAAAACCGTGTTTGTTTTTCTTCACTGTGGGTTTTGTACGTTACTCCCGACCCTTTCGAATTCACAATTTCCAAGTACTAATTTTGTCAATTTCTCACTTCCTCAATCATGGGTTTTTGTGTTTCAATCGAAGATTCCCCGTCCCTTCACACCGTGGATTCAATTTCGTTCATAGTCGCAGTCACAGACCTCAGAAGCTTACCGTCACAGTATCGTCATAGTTCAAGTTAGATGGCAGTCAAGACAGAACTTTTTTCAATTCCTTAGGCACAATTGAAAGCGTGTTTCGTAGTAGAAAAATACTATCAATTGAAAGCGTGTCGAAAGCTTGTTTCAATTCGTTGTAGAAATTTTATTTTTCCTTACAAACAGAGCAAGAATTCAGATTGTTTGATTTAATATATGCTCTATAAGTTTTTCAAGTCGAGAATAGGTACAGTAGTTCGTGAATTGGATATGTTTCTTAGCAGTACCGCCCCTGCGGCGTTTTTTTCTTCATCTTTGAGTGGTTGGTGTCGCACTGGTTCTTCGAAGCAACCCACTTCAAGTGCAGGATGATTCGATCAATTGCAACAAAAGGTGCATCTCGATCATACATGTTTGGTACGTACACTTTATTGATAGAACAGGTTTCCTAAGGGTTTCTCACTAGCTTCTAATTAAATTGCTCTTATTTATTGATGTGTCAGTGTCGTTTGTTTTGAAGGTTTTTGGAGAAGGGATTTCTTAGTTGTGTGGAGACTCGGCCACAAGAGCCCAAGTGATATTCAGCAGGTGACACCTTGTGAAACTGGAGTATTTTTTGGTGCACCAAGATCTTCGTTCTGCTAGTGCTTGCTTTGTTCCGAAATAGTTAGATGTTTGGCTTTAATTTAGTGTCACAACTGGGATTCAGAAAATGAAAATTTGACACAAATTTATGAAACGTGGTGAATTTCGTGGTCAGAATCACTACTTTGGAATCGAGCAATACACTGTATCAAATCGACATTCTCTCTACTCTAAATGATTAGCATCTCTTGGTGTATTATGAACTGGTGAATAGACACAGAGATTCTTATTTAACTAGGAGGACATATATTTGTGACAGTGACCCAATTGCTACACTGAAGATATTTGAATCGAAAAGAGCGAAGCTCATAGATATCAATGTTGCAATTAGGTCAGCAAATCTTAATAAAAGTGTCCACAATAGGTGTAGTTACATTCGTTAGATAGGTTGTGTTTAGAGAATCATGATCTGGAACCTTGTACTAACACTGTTTTGCAAAGATTATGCTTTAATTGCTTCTGCTCTGCATCGTCTGCTAGTTTGTCTCACTTGTTTGTGTGGCTCTGGCATGAGATGAAGACCATTATCATCTTAACTTACTAAGATGGAAATGGGCATCAGGATTGGAGCTCTTGTTTTCATCAGCTTATTCCATATTCTCACAGCAACTGACGTTCTATGGGGTGATGAAGGTTGGATGATCAAAGCCTCTCAAACTAGACTTGTGCACTTACACGTTGAAATTTGTGGGTGCGATTGATTTTTTCTTGATAGTCTTGCTGTAATCGTGACACTCCGATGTAGCCACTCACAAAATCGTCACTAAAACAATGAGCATAGATTTATTATGAAACTGGTCCAGATGTTGCTTGTTAGCAAATGAAAGAGGATTGTAAGTAACGCATGAGAAAGAATGTGTCATTTGGATGCAGTAACTTATGCCCAAAGTTATGAAGGTTAAAATTTGATCTGTAGATGACCTAAATTAAACCAAACATTTGTACAATTTGTTTCCTTTGGGTGTACTTACTTGAGCTTTGTGAATTTGAACCATGTCTGCACGCATTCAACATTTGTATTGAGCTTTTGCTGTACACCTGCAGCCGCAGCTATCCAAAATGTTACCAAATTCTGGAGTCAAACCAATACGGACATTGAAACAATTCTGCCCGGATGGACAACTACAAGTCCGCCTTGCATCAATAGCGGAACAAATTGGAATGGAATAGTATGTTGGGGACCAATCCCTGCCAATGCCTCCATAAACTACTATTACATTATTGCCATGTGAGACTCCTATATCTTTATGCTTGAGAATTTTGCTCTTTCGTTATTCTAAGAGAAGTCTCTCTAGGTATACATCTTAACCTTTAATATAATTCACAATTTTTGAAAATACACTGAAAAGTTAGCACAAGGGATTGGTTGTGACATTTAAGGGTCAACTTTGGGCAGATTCCTTGCTAATTTAGGGGTTTATCCCATCTTTGCCTACATAGATCAAGTTCTCGATCATAGATCCAAGAAAGCTCTCCAATAAATCCTTGGTTGTCAAATCTCTCTCAAGACTCTCACCTTTAGGATTCGTGATCAAGAACTAAGTGTACAAACACTTGTAGAAAGGTGGTCTTGGGGCACTAAGCTATAGTACACGATGTCTACCTTTCTAGCTACTAGTGATACAAAATGATGCATTTGACAACTCTCCTAAAGGAAGAGCTTCCCTAGCTTTGAGATTAATTGTCAATGCATTGAGTATATTCTTAGCATTTTGAATCTTTTTTGCATACTTGAACACTTCAACTTTATCTTTTGATAAGTGGCTTTGATTGTGCATTTATGTCCAAATTAAAGGGGATAAGTTGTGTGTTGTTGTAAATCCAGGCAAATTAGTAACACTCAGTTGGATGGTACCTTGGCTCCTGCAATTGGAAGTTTGAGCAATTTAGCATACTTGTAAGTTTCATTTATCAAATTTGTCACACAAGGTAGAAGGGCCTTATTATGTTCCCAGTCCCAATTTTGTTCCCTTTATGGTTATGAATCTAAATGCATTGACCAATCACATTCTTGTTATGTGTGTTCTATGTTTAAGACACTTTGTTTGCATGGTCAAAATTTACATGACGTCACGGGTCAGATACATGATCCATCTTCAGTTGTTGAAAAATAAATAAATAATCTTCCTTGTATCATGTCAACCAACGAGCATGGGTGACCAAAATAGGATGGGTCATCGCGTATTTGCGTTATTTGTTTTTTGTTTTTTGGCACAAGCTTGGTACAATTTCTTCTTGAAATGATTCTGATCGAGAAGATTTTTGGGTGATCTAGAACAATCACAGAGAATCCGAAGCTTACAGGATCAATTCCATCTTCATTGACGTCGTTCATCAGATTGAACACAATGTAAGTTCCACAACCTGATAGTTAATGGACTCAATGACTCTGGAGTGGATTATTAATGTCAAACAGAAGCATAGTTACACCAACTGCTTTCATCATATTAGTAACTTTTTCTTGAAAGATGAATGGAATTGGCATCTAACCCAAGTCGTTTCATACTTTTTGGAGCTTTGTGGAATTAGTTATGAATTTTTGAAGTTGAAACGCTTGGGTCACTAAAAGTTTCCACCTTTTGAAATGTACACTATTTGTACGTACATTGTTGGTGCAATGAGAAAGCAAATTGAACCTTTGCGTTACAATATCACCCAAAACACTTTTTTCATCGTGCTAAACCAAAAATCTCCTAAAGTTGTGCACAATAGTGAGACTATTCATGGAACTAATAAGAGTCTTGGGAGCCACATGACATTGGAATTTCTTCTGAGGAAAAAAAGTGCTTTGTTGTTTTAGGGATCTTCACTCTAACAATCTCACGGGATCAATACCGGATTGGCTCACCGGCACGGAATCTCTCACAGAAATGTAAGTCAAGTTTCACTTCCATCAAGCCTTTGAATGGATAAATGTTATGTCATGAGTCAAGGTTGGAAACATTTAACAGAGTACTTTATACTTGACTCAATCTATACTTTTGGATGGTTTTAGGATTTTAGAATGAGAAGGATTATTAATATTAGTGTGTAATTTGATATTGAATGCTAGACTTGGCTTCAAATGTAATTTGCAACTTTTTTTTTTTGACATGTTTATTTGCTTGAAACATTTGCAGCACACCTCACATTTGTACCGTAGCTACACCCCGTCCAAGATTTCGAGGCTAAAAATGTTACATCGTGTAGACAGAGGACGCATTAGAAAGAGATTCTCTTTAAGAATACGTATTGATCGATTGCATAGAAAGACATGGACCGCATTCGTCCCAATACGGTAACGCTCCCAAGCTCGATCTCGAGCATTATCGTGTCTATTTACTAATCGATCTGTTTTTGGTTGGGTACAACAATTGGATCAGAGATTTTCACAGGAACCGACTGGAAGGGAGCATACCGGATTTAAGCAGCTGTTATCTCTTGGGTTTACTGTAAGCTCACTCTCTAGCTAGCCCTTTGCATCAATTGCACAAACATGTTGTTGTCTCGTGCTTACCAAGTTTGTTCTTCACAATGTATGTATCGAACATGTTTGCTGTCTCGTGCTTACCAACGTTGTTCTTCACACACAATGAGTGTCTCAGGATCACCTGTCCACCTTCGGTAACAACAATACTTACTACAAAGAAACTGTTAAAAATGATTACAATTGAATGTTGCCCTTCTTTTTTCAATCTCAGGCAGAAAAAGAATGAATCCAACTTAGAAACCTACAGCTGCAGAGCATAATTTCAGCATCAGATTTTGGATCAGCACTTCCCACAACATTATCAACTTTTGAAAACGCTACACACTAAAATCCTTGTTAGGTATAGCCCATTTTTTTTTTTCACATGTCTGTGTGAGTTCCTATCTGCGAAGTACACCGAATTTCCCTGTTGAAACTTGAAAGAACATAACATCGGAAGTTTTTTTTTTTAAATAGTACAAAGTCTTGTGTGAGGCACAACGTAATTGTTTACCCAGACCCTGAACCAAAACCCTAAACCCTAAAAACAGGCTGTAAGGATTTTGGTGTACTTACCATTGTTTTCACAACTTCTTGGACCTCGAATTGCAGGGATTTGAGTGAGAATCAATTGAGCGGACCCATTCCAATGGTCTTTCCGTTGGGTTTGGCGACGGTGCAGCTCTCCCACAATCAGTTTTCTGGAAATATCTCATGCGCAACTTCTGATTTTCCCGCTGGCCTTGACAACCAGAAAAGCTTGGCAACTCTGTAAGTGATTTGCACAGTCCCTAAGCCGCCCTCATTCTAGTATAAACCAAAGGCATTTTGTGTAGTACTAATAACATTAGTGGAAAGAGGGCCAAGCAGACTTGTGCAAATAACTACGAGAAGACCGAGCAATAGTCAAATTTGCCATGAGGGTCTTCTTGTGGGTCATTTCGCTAGTTTATGCAGTCCATGTTTCTACTTGTATAACCCCATGTTCAATCATATTCATTAACCCCTAAAAGAGGTTGCCTCTGTTCATACAATCACCATACGGAGAGGACCTCAAAATACAAGTGGCATTTATTGTAGCATAGCGCGTTGTATGGGGCTAATTTTTTTTTGGTAGCCTTACAAGAACAATTGGAGAGCATGGTATGAAATTTGCATAATTTTTCAATAAGCAAAGAATTGTGAATTTTATTTTTTTGTATTTAGCCTTACAACAAAGGAATACAAGAAACAATAGACCACATTGTAATTCCCACCTACATTACGGGTTAAAATGGGGTGTTTCAAAGCTCCAAAATTGTGACAATCAAGTGCATGTAATCTAAAATAACTAGGACTAATGTAGATTTGACAGGGGGTAGAAAAGAGGGCCCATTTTCTTGAAATTTCATCATTTGACAATCCCACGATGATATTTTGCAAGACTAGCATGCACAGTGAATGTCTTGAGTTTCCCAACTGAAAGGTAGAGGCCATCCAAGTAAATCTCATATTTATATCAGTTTTAGACTGTATCTAAAAAGGTCCTATGTTCTAGAGCTTGAGCATTTGGATGAGGTATAAGTAGGTACTCTACAACCATTGAAAGTGTTTATAGCATTCATACATATAATGTAGGTACCCTATAACCATAGAAGGTACCTACAACATAGGTGCATAACCATTAAATAAACATGACAATTTTGTGGGACTTCTATAATTATCGATATTGTTGCTAAGGGTTTCTGTTGCATATTATGATTTTCTAGTGGCTCTACAAATTGTTGAGCTCCCATAAGAACAAATGACCATTTGGGAATTTGGGAATTTTGTTGCTTGTTGTCTATGTGGAAATTCATTGCAGGAATTTGAGCAATAATCGACTAAGTGGACAACTTCCCGAGTGCTGGTACAGTCTAGGGAGCCTTGTTACCCTGGACTTGTCGAACAACAACTTCAGTGGCTCGATCATGCCAAGCTTCTTCTCTAATTGGTCCAAGCTTGAGTACTTGTAAGCTTAAGTAGTTGGAGTTAATGACCACAAAGTTTAAACTATTCTTTGCTAAATTTTGATGCATTGATTGAAGTCATCATCTTCTAAGGTAGCTTGCTGTAAAAATGGTCAAGAGCACCAATTTGGATAGACGTGTATATGGTGACAACAAACGTGCATCCACTGCACATTTCTAAAATAAATTTTGTTAAGACAAAAGGTAAAATTGTAGAATGGGATGTCATTTATGGCTTGGAATGTTGACTAAATGCACACTTAACATATGAATTAGAGCCCTTGTTCATATTTGAGTCACCTAAATTTGAGTCACCTATTATGCAAATTACTTGGTTCGCTCCCTTGATTGTTCAATGGTTGGACTTTTAACGCAACTCTCGGTTGCAGCTTGTTTATGCATTGACATATGTAGAGTCCGTTGTTTAGGTCATAACAAGAGGAAGCTTTTAAGATATTTGATACGTGATACGAGTTTGGGGTACTTGAAAAGTGAGATGAGTTTTCCGTATTTTGATATGCTATTTTGGTACTTTGGGTACACTCTCAGGTACGGTGACAACAACAACTTCAGTGGAGTCCTTGATCTTTCGCAGCTTGACTTCCCCAGGAACAACACCGTGCGGCAAATCTCTTTGGTGAATAATAGCATTTCTCATGTTATACTACCCAGTTCCAATGCAACCTCTTTGTTGTAAGCATCCGAATCTCCACACGACCTGAGAGACTTTCAAGTTGTTAAGAATTTATTGATTACGAACAAGTACATTCAGTAGAAGGAACTTTTACATATCAGTACAATGTGTCCTCTTAGATCATTCATAGTGTAGAGCTTCTGGCAGACATCTTTTTTTTAAATATATTTTGATTTTTTGTGAAGCAGCCTTGGTGGAAACCCTGTCTGCAATGGCCAAGACATGGTGGAATATTGCCGCTCTAATGCCACCACCATCATCATGATAGTGAAGAAGAGTATGATTTCCAACCCTGTGAAGTAGTGTAGCATTCAATTCATTCTTCGCAAGTGAACCAAGAATTAGTCGTAACGAGAATATTAATAGTTCGAATGCTATAACGTGTATGCTTAGAACAACAAAGCAAGCTAGATCACGAAGAACAGTCGCTCCTTATTACGTCCCTTGCCATCGACGTGACTCGGTGAGCTTGTAGAACTCGTCCTAACGCTTTGTTGTGTTGTGTTGTGGACGTCTCTTTCTCTACAAATGAATACCAGGCTCTAAAACTGTGATTATAGTCACCGTTTCGATTTCTGCACTCTTCTTGTTGCTGGCATCTATCATCTCCTTTGTGGTCATCCGAAGATTGTGGAGGAAAGTCGTCATTCTTCGTCAAATTCAAGAAGGTGGTCTCTACTCTTGTGTTGTAAAGTTAACTCTTCCGCTTTTCTAATGTCTCAAAATTCCCTTGACATAGGATATCCAGTTTGTTTTTAGTTTCATTACTAGAAAACTGAATCTCACCAAAACGTGTTGTTGATTCTCTCTCAGAATTTGCAAAGAATGAAGTTCAGCCCCTTCTGTACTCGTTCAACGATCTGCGGATCGCCACACGAGATTTTCATCCAGATAACAAGTTGGGAGAAGGTGGATTTGGGGTTGTATACAAGGTGTGAGTCCACTTGAAAATGCTCTTCGAATTGGCCATTTTAAAACCCTCATGTATCGCCTTTTACCGGGTTTACTTAGGTCTTTTCTTCTGTTATCTTGATCCCTGTGTTATTGCTGTTTTCAGTTGTTTTCAGTTTTTATGGTGCATCCATGTGGCCTTCGCAGGGGGTACTTCCAGATGGAACCGAGCTCGCTGTGAAGAAGTTGACCAAGTCGCAACAAGGTCTTACTGAATTTCTGAATGAGATTGTTGCCATCACGGGAGTCCGGCATCGGAACTTGGTGAAATTGAAAGGATGTTGTGTGAAAAGTGACCAACGTATTTTGGTCTACGAGTATGTGGAGAACAAGAATCTTGCGGAAGCATTGTGGGGTATGTCTTTACAACGCTCTGCAAAAGTCTTTGAAACCACAGGAGTGCAAAGAAAGGGTGCTTTTCATGCAAGAAGTGGGATTAAAAACGAACTACGTATAAAGACATGGTACTCTAATATAGTCGTAAGAAAATGGAGTGAGAGAATGGTTTCGGAATGTTCATGATATATTCTTAGAATATTTTCTTCAATATTCTGAAGGTGGAGAAAGTTTTTTAAAACAAGCTGAGAATGGTGCAACATGAATAACTGAACATCATAATATGAACTTGAGTTTCATGAATTGTGAAGTTGAGGAGTTAATATTTATAATGTGGTGCCAGGATACTACTCATGGAAATCTGAAATTTCAATTATTTGTTGTGCCTTGCAGATGCAGATGCTCCTCTTCAAGGTGCCGTAATGCAGAAATGGTCCACCCGCTTCAACATCATTATGGGAGTTGCTCAAGGATTGGCATATTTGCACAAAGATGTGCAACCACCAATTATTCACAGGGACATCAAACCACCCAACATTTTGCTTGACAAAGATATGGAACCCAAAATCGGAGACTTTGGTTTGGCACTTCTCTTCCCTGTTCTCGATGACGACCAGACTCACTTGAGCGTCCATAACTTGGCAGGAACCAGGTGAGTGTAATTATGTAATATTGCATATAAGGTAAGCCATCCTATTTCATTAACGTGACGTTATGTTGAATATTCATTCAATCTAACAATGCCAGAGTAAAATTCGGATCAGGAGAAAACTTCAGCTTATTAGAAAACTGAGTTTTTTTCCTTTCCTATGCAGGGGCTACCTAGCACCTGAGTACGCTGCTTATGGCCAAGTTTCGGAGAAGATTGATGTGTTCAGCTTTGGAGTGTTGATGCTTGAAGTTGTAAGTGGAAGGAAAGTGATTGACGTCAAGCTTCATGAACAACAACGTTATCTGCTTGAATGGGTGAGTGTTCCTTTGGTCATAAGTGGAAGTAATACCTGAATATGCCTCTCAACTTTCGAAACTAGTTCATTGATCAATATCTTCTTGCGGACGTATTTAAACCTGTTATTATGTTAGCTGATGAATTAAGACCGTAAGGAAACCTTAAGACCGTAAGGAAACCTCCCCAATATTTATTACAGGGAAGAATCTTTGTATCGGACGTCTAAATCTTCTTGAAACAATCTGATTTTACTGAAAACCGCTTGATAACATTCTTGTGTCGAACCCGAAGCTAAATCTCTCTCTCTCTCGTGGCGAACTTCTCTTCTACCCAAGATCGAAATTTGATGTGAAAATGATTGCGCCGTCAGGGGACTGACCATCGGTTGCTGAATGCAGGCCTGGCACTTGCACGACCGTGCCCACTTGTCGGAGCTCATTGATCCGACATTGGAAGGCGAACTGATTGAGGAAGACATCACGCAAGTGATCAAAATAGGTCTCCTGTGCACACAACACGCAGCGTCCGCGCGACCCACGATGTCCAATGTGGTCCATATGTTGTTTGGCCACAGAGCAGTGCCAGGCGAGGTGCTGCACAGAGATGCCGACTCCCTTCGCCAGTACAGCACCGAACTCTCCGTCTTCGATTCAGCCTCGTCGTCACTCACATTCACGAACCAACAAAGAATGAACACGAGTTTTCTCTCCAGGGAAGTAGATGATGGGGTCTCTTGTACCAGTCCCATATTGACAAGCTCTGTACAATATTGAGCAATTAAAAATACCAAATGAGGTCGTCAAGAAAAGCTTGACAAAAGAGTGTGGGTTGTTTTTTCTTACCTTTGGGAGGGGGTAATGTTTCAACCTATTGGACCCACTTCAATAGTGAATATGACTTGTCAAGCAGTGCTTTCACACTGCAAAGTCAAGCACTATTCACTTTTGCATGCCTTGACTACACAAATTGTGGGCAAGCAAGAAGACCCATAGTTATAGAGAGACCCTACTTCATGGAGACTTTTGATTCCCCTTTGGACTACCCTCTCTAGGCATTCAAGTGAATGTTGTTTAAAGGTGTTAAAAGGTTCACCCTCAAAGGTTGGGAAAGCCCAATTTTGGACACATTGGTATGTATTTTGTGTTTGACATTGAAGGTCAATGAATGGAGGTATATAATAGAGGCAAAAATTTGTGTTCGTGTGGAGCAAGTTCAAATGATACATAGTACTTCCAATTTGGATCATCATTGCACTTTCTACATGGCCCACAAGCTAAGAAATGGTCTCATTTTTCATGTATATGGTTTTGAATTTGAGCATGATAAATCCAAAATGGTCAATTTCGTTAAAATGGCGGTATTCGATTAAAATGGCACAAAATGAAACCACTGAAAGAATGAAAACAATGGAAAGATTGTCCGAGGGGAGTGGAAATGCGTGAACTAGGAGTGATTTGAATGTGCTAGGCATATGACCCCATCGCAGCACACTTATTCTCTTTTGTAGAAGATATTCCATTAAAATGGCGTGCGGGATACCACCATTTTAACGAAATTGACCATCAAATGAAAAGATGCTAATTGTTGAAGTGTCAATCCAAACAAGAATCTAGAGGTATATGTCTTGCCGTACTTTTGTACATAGCTCGAATTTTAAGAGTCAAATATGGTGATATATATATTTATTTATTTATTTATTTATTTATTTGTGTGTATGTGTGTGGCTCTCCACAAACCGTTTAAGATTAAGTTAATCCTTAAATGGCAATGTTAGCCTTTGGTCTTGGATGTGAGCAAATCAAGCTTGTTGAAATTCAAATATCCAATGAAAGCTTGACCAATTTGTATTCTTTGTTTCTCTTTGAGAAACCACTAGACTAGAGCATATGTGATTTATATTGACTAGAGAAATGATCATGATCTAGCCATGTGATTTTTCTCGTAGGTAATTTCTTTAATCTAGAAGACCCCAAACAGTCTGTGTATCCATTCATGACAAATAGACTTCTATTAAAAGTGTAATTAGTTGACTATAGATTTTCTATATATTGGTTTTATGACCAAGCTATGTAATGGTTTCAATAGCCTAGGAAACTTTTACTTTGAAAATTCATAGTAATTGCATGTCTTATCGGAAAAAAATTATTTTTATTTTCAAAATTCATACTAATACTACAAAAAACTTTTTTCTTTAAAAAGGCACCTCTGAACTATAGTAAATTACTTATTTTGACAATTTAGGGGAGTTTTCACCTTAGAGACTATGTTTCTACTAGTGAACATCTAACAAGATACATAATATACTTCAACTTGCAATCTCTCTATGAGTATCGAGTATTGGGTGAGAAGAATTTTGGTGAGTTTTTGATGATCAAACCATATGCACTATTATTGAGGTGGTGAAGGTGGAAGTGTATTTGCTTGTCTTATATTATCGCCCCTTACTCTACCTAACTAATTTGGGTGAATTCTTAGTCCTGCCTTCTTTTATTTAGTTTTTTCTCTTAAAAAAAATTCCATGAGTTTTTTTGCCAAGGCACTAAAATGTTGTTCATGTTTTAAAGTGTCTACATTGTTTGTATGAATTTTGGGAAGATAAAGTGCCTTCAACAAAAATTACAAAGGATGTTCCATTAATTGCAATTGCCAAATTTTTAGCTTGGAATCTCCTTTATTTTTTAATAGACAAAAGATCTTGGGGTACCTGCCATGTTTGATTCTCAAATACCTCCTTTCTTCTAGTAAGAATTTAACAACATATTTAATTGAACCAAAGTAGGATTACAAAAGGCAAAAATTGCCCCCTCTATTATCCACAATAAAGAACTACACTAGCATCCTTTATATTGGTGCCACAATTAAGACAATTATTTTAAATAATAAAAAGTAGTTGCCTACGATGGGGAAACAAGATAGGCTTTAGAACCTGGGCCAAACTATGGTTGTTGCCTTGCATTCATTAGAAAGAGACCATGCAAAGCCACATAAAGTTTGAGTTTCAAAAAGGTTGTGAGATTTTCACTTTTTATTTTAATTCTAAAGGAAGATTAGACATTTGTTATCATCTTCAACATTCAGATCATGATTTGATGGTAAAACAAACTAGGAAAAAGCATTTAAAAAGTTTCTAGCATATTGGCTCTTCCATGGACACAATAATATTTGGAAAAAAAATGATGTATACTCTACTTATGCAATACCTTTCAAACTTGATGAAGATGTACCTAATATGATAGAGTATGCAATTCCATTAATTTCCACCTTTTGGTAGTGCAAAAAAATGAATCAATCAATGGTCAAATTTGATTAATCCTACTAGGCAACAGTAAAAAAGAAACTACATTCATTTCAAAAGTTATAATCTTTCAATCCATATGAGCAAACTTGTCAAAAACTTCAAAAAACATTACCACACTAGACAATGTTCTTTGATTCTACATGATTGAATATGAAAGAAAAAAAATCTATTTTCAATTTACATCTATAGACCTAGATTGAAATGGTAGTTTTGAAGCAATTTTGTTGAGAATAGGCCCAAAAAACTTTAGGGATTAAGATAGGGTTGAAAAGGTTCAAATGATGATGTATGTCTTTGCTTTGAGAAACAATAATTATCCATTATTATTTTATTATTCATTATTTTTATTCATTTGATATTGACATAATTAGGAGAATAAAAAATTCTTTGACCTAACATCCTGCTACCAATATTAATTATAGTTTTATAAATTTAAATATACAAAAATGACCACAATGCAACTTCAAATAAGGATAAAGCACATGTGCCCTACGTTCTAAGTACTAGTTTAAAAAAAATTATAATGTGTTTGACCCCCCCAAACAAAACACATGTATTATTCAAAAATAAAAGTAGTTTTACAAAGGAAACACGGATATTATCCAAAAACAAAGGGAGTAATATATACAAAAGACACGCTTGTATTATAGAGCACATAATGTGTAGTGAAGTAGGAAGTGTGCATTGAATCCTTTGGTCGTCACAAATAGTTACAATTATGAGATTTAATGGAAAAAATAGCAAAAAAATCACACATTTATTTAGGGAATATTCAACATATATTTAGGTCAACTCATAGTTTAAAAGAAAAACATATATTGTCAAAGTGAAATCACATTGTTTACCATTGTCAACCTCTAAAAGGCACCATTCTTGTCCTTTTAGATGCCAATGTGTGTCTCTTATTTAAATTCTAAACAAATTCCATATTTTTAGGCACAAAACTGATTCAAAGTAATCAAACCCATAGCAAGGCTAATTAAAAATCTTCATCTATATTTATCCATTAACAAATAAGAAACCTTATGGCAATTGCAAGATCATGTCACTTAGATTTTAAAAAGAGGTATTTTCAACTCTTCCCAAATGGTTAAGTTTCATCCTTTAAGCTTTCTACACAAAAATGTGTAGATTTTACAACTTGCTACTCTCCACGATATATTGAAGAAATAAGTTGGGAATACATATAAAAAGTTTCAACAAAAAATATATCATATTCATACTTGAATAAAGAGAAATAGAGTATGATACTAATAAAATTATTAAGAATTTAGTTATGGAATTGAAAAATTCCAGCCCCAATGGTCTTAGTGTTGTAATGAACAATCTACATCCAACAATTTTATTTTATTTTTCAAAAATATTGAAAATTGAGTCAAATAAAGGACTTCAAAGATTATTTTAGAGTAGAAGTTCCATAATTGCCCACAAACTAAAACTCCTCATAATTTTCATCTTGTTAATTAAAATGGAATGATTCAAAGCTTTGCACGTATATGATCTAGGAAAAATAAGTTCAAATTTTTATTTCTTAAAAAAATAATATTTTGGTGTTGACCAAGCTACCAAGGGAACAACAAAACTACATATCATACAATAACTTTGTAACCATGCATTCAAAAGTTATGAAAATTGTTATGCCTTAAAGCTACTCCTTGACCACATGTTGTGTGAAAATTTCAAAGCAAAAAAAAAGAAAATTCCATTCTTTGTGAGCTGCCCCAAAATGCTATGAAATAATGAATGAACCTTTAATTTTGCAATGTACCATAGAATCATTTGCTCATTAAATTCATAAAATGTTAACTTTTCAACCAAATCCATATAAATCTTTTGAGCCACAACTCCTCAATAAGTTGTACTTGAGAAACCTTTTGTAAACACCCTTCACGTGACAAATCTAAAGATGGCACACTCAAATTGCGTATGCAAAGAGTCACTAAGGATAGTCTTACATGTGAAGCCCGGTAGGTAAAAAAAGTACCACAAGATAAGAATAGTTTCACTAATATCAATACATTCTATACTATAGAA
Source organism: Rhytidiadelphus loreus (assembly GCA_947034895.1). Classification (NCBI taxonomy): domain Eukaryota; kingdom Viridiplantae; phylum Streptophyta; class Bryopsida; order Hypnales; family Hylocomiaceae; genus Rhytidiadelphus; species Rhytidiadelphus loreus. The sequence goes on along the minus strand of OX344761.1, from coordinate 43,486,473 downwards.
AAAATATAGAAGTGTTTTCTATATTTTAGTACTTGTAAATGCACTGACGCACCAATACATCTAACTTAAGGAAGGCACGTATGCCCTTGGCTCAATGGCTTTTGGCCTTGGCACACTAATGAGGTGGTCCCAAGTTCAAACCCATGCATTGGCGAGGTGCTTACCACCATAATTCACCCAATTGTGGTAGGGGTGCAGTAACTACCTTGTCATTACACGGAGACTTAAGAATTTTTGAGGCGAAGAAACATGTTGATTCTTTATTATAGGATCTACCTCCTAATTGAGTTATCAAGGATGGAATTCACCATCTAAAGGATCTATTTACACCAAAAAACTTTGGGTTGGAGCCCAAAGAAATCTGAGAAAGAAATGGAATGTTTTGATTGGAAGATAGCTATGGGCTCAAATTGAAGATCCAATCAAAACACTCCATTTCTTTAGATTCCAACCTAATTTATTTTGGTGTAAACAAGTCCTAAGTCTATTCCCAACATATACTTCATTCACACCAGTCTTTCAAGCCAAACTTACCCTCCTTCCTTCTTCTTTTGTAACTTAGGGCCAATTCACGCTATGGCCAAAGGTTGAGAGGCCATGGATTTCCAACAATCAAATTTCAAGAAACCAAGAATTCGCCCTCTCAACCCTTAATTCACACTAGAAGGCACAAGTCTAAAGGCCATCACCCTCCAACTACCTACATGACAACGGACTCTCAAATAAAGTTTGGGTTAGTTAGATATGAAGACCCAAACTACAGCTAAGAGGTTGTCGACTTATGATAAAATCTCAATTGTTAAATTGATATGGATCATGACTTTGGGCATAGCCTTTGGAGGCTTCACACTATAGCTGTCTGTGGGAGTTCATTGCCTAAGGGTTTGGACTTTGGGCTTGGCCTTTGGAGGCTTCACACTATTATGGCCGCCTAAATTGAGAGTATGTGGGAGTTCATTGCGAAGGGTTTGAATTCTTATGGCTATCCAAGTTGAGAATTCTATGGGAGTTCATTGCCAAAGGTTTGGACTTTGGGCTTGGCCTTTGGAGGCTTTACACTGTGGCCGTTCAAGTTAAGGGTCCGTGGGAGTTCATTGCCAAAGATTTGGACTTTGGGCTTGGCCTTTGGAGGCTTCACACTATGGCCGTCCAAGTTGAGAGTTCTGTGGGAGTTCATTGCCAAGGGTTTGGACTCTGGGCTTGACCTTTGGAGTCTTCACACTATGACTAGTTGAAGACTCCAATTCCTATATTTATTGCCTATTTATTGCTCATTTCATTTCTTTGGACTCTCAACAAAGTTTGACCACTCAATCCCACCGCCTCTCAACTTGAATGGCCATAGTGTGAAGTGGCCCTTACATAGCTAGCTAGAATCCTTTCCGTAGCTGGTGTCCCGGTCCTTCCGGCATCCGGCAACGAGGCCTGCTTTGCCGAGCCCGTCGTGCGCTCTCCCCAAAGAGCAGGCTGCCCGACTGCGAAGAATGCCGAGCACTGTTCGAAAAACACCAGTATGATACACGGAGGCACCATCCACTAACTTAACTTATTATTTATTAATACCGGCAAGTTGATGCTACTCTGGCAGTGTTCAATTTGCCCCAAAATGCCATCTAAAAAACGAAACGTGATAAATGCTGACAGCTTGTTCAGAAACCAGGTCTTTCATCAGTTTAAGTTACGGCGAAAAGAATCGATCGCAGACAGAGCACTCAAGTTCTGAAGCTTGCCATGCTGGATCCAGCCTCCATCACTGCCGGAGTGCCTGCCAGGCCTTTGCGGATTCCCCTCGATCGTTAACGGATTCATTCAATAACTTATGATGCAAATTTGGAAACCTCGCTCACTGGCTAAGCTTACAGGCAGTGAGTAACTTGGCACTCTTCATAATAACAACAAGTTTTACCAGTACCGGAAGTTAAGCTTACTTACTGTACTGTACTGTCGACCCACAAGTTTTCAGTTTCAGTTCATCTGCCACTTGTTTCGAAACAGGAAATGTGATTCCAACACTGACTGACTGACTGACCAATGCTTCTCGTGCGGCAGGAGATTTGCAGGAGATTTTAGGCTTTTAGCTGTTGGGTAGTAATTTCGGTAAGGTACCGCGGTAGTGGCTGCTCTAAAAGCAACTGTGATCATGACACAGAGGTACATTTTTGCTTTCTTCAATGTACCAAAGATGTACATCTATCTCAAGAGATGGTTGCTTTTAATGACTCCTGCGTTTTAAACTTCAAAAATTTGTAACTAATTCTATGAAGGTTCACAAAAATATGAAACAATTTGGGTTATAGGAGCCGATCCATACCTGATCACTTAAGCAATTACACATTTTGTTTTTGTTTTGAAAAGAATGGTGATCATTAAGAGAAAAAAAACCCGAAGGAAAAAACAATCAATGATTAACCTAGGTGGCAGGCTAAGGGAGAGATGCCACTCCGGCTTGTGAAGAGTACCAAAACAAAAAACCTCATTGTGGCACCAAGTGTCACTAAACTCCTCGCTAATAATCAACTTATGATCCTCACTACAATAGGAGTAGTAGGAGAGAAGCAATTATGCATATTTGGAGCGCAGGTTTTTGAGTGCCAAAATTTTCCCATGTACATAAATAGAATTTAGAAAGATTGCATACTTTTCCATAATTTTATTACAAAAAATGTAATTACTATGAATTTTTTTAGTGAAAGATTCTCTTCAACCTACAATGGTGATATAGACCTTTTGTATTTTCTAACTATAGGCTCATTGCAAAATCAACCAAGGGCTTATTGCAATATTGACAATCTTGCAACCAATCATAATGTGCCAAAATTGCTCCTCGAACTATGCAACATCTTCATAGAGTTGCAACAGTCTATAGTTGATAATACAACAGTCTATAGGGTGGGTACGGGAGGTGATCAGGTATGGGTCGGCTACCATAAGTAGAAGCTAAGTCAATTTTTTCTTCCTACACAAATTTACTAAAAACTATTTTAAGTCACTTTACACCTAGAAGCCAATCCAATTTGTTGTATTTGAGGCCAAGAATCCTCACTTAATAGTCCTCTCCTCTCTCTTTTTTAAATTTATTGAATTAGCGTAGCTTCTTGGCCCCAAGGTCTTTACACGTGGGAGAATTGATTCATGTTATAATCTTATTCTAATGAGTAGCTGAGGATGGCCTCGAGCCCAAGATAGGTTGAAATTTTGTGCAATCGGCCTTAAGTGAAATTGACGTGGCTTCTAGGTGTAAACTATCCTTTAGCCTCCCTAAAAGCTCACAAATTTACTCTTAAATGGTCGCTTCAAAAACAAAGTACATTATCTACTACAATGATTGATTGAGTTAGTGATTGCAACACTCATAATTAATCAAAGTCACACTATTTGTAAAATAATTAGTTTAGTGTAGGCTAGAATAATAGTGTGTGGCATCAATTTCAACAAAAAAATAAATTTTGTAGTTGACACTCATTTTTCACCCTTGTTCATAGTACAAATCAATGTAGTTTTGGAAGTGCTACGAGAAGATTCACAATTGTTTTTGTTTTTGTTTACACTAGGTAGTTTTAACACTATACAAGTTTGGGTACTTTGATAAGTATGGAAACTTTAGTATTTTGAATATTTTGGTAGTTTTGACACTTTTTGAGTCAATGCCAATCATATATTTTAAACATGTTTGGATTTGATCTAGGTTTTTTCTTTATAAAGATTTGGACTTATTGGTGAGTGTCATGTACTACTTTTTCCTTGAAATCTATTTATGTTTACCAAGATTTATTTTGCCATTTAATGATACAATGAAGAATCAACAAAATGAATAAAGTTATGATTTTTTAATAAATTTATAAAAATTAAAAATGATCAATTGAAAATTAATGCTTTATGATGCATAGTAATTATTATATTAAATAAATTGTTTGTCTTGCAAAAGTAATTTTATAGTCTAATGGAAATTATTGTTTTAAAGGAAAATATGTCAGTGATTATAGAATTCAAGAAATATAAGCCTATGAAATCAAATCTAATTCTTTTCATAAAAAGAGGTAAAACTTATTAGGTGCCTTGATTGCCTAATTTTTTTTCAGAAATCAAACAAAAAAAATTATATTTTCTATGATCTTTATCGGAATCACACAAAATAAAACTTGACATGCATAATATTGATCACCAAGAAGCCTTTCGTCCTTTAGTTTGAAGAAGAACCAAGTATCTAGGGAGGAATGTCACGAGGTGGACAATTCTTAAACCCTTAAGTTCCTTGACTATGTTTTCACCAAAAACACTCAAAAACTGTAATTTCTAGTCCAAGTACCAGATTTTGGAAAAAAAACATTTTTGGACACATATAAGTGTAGGATCTTGTAGTATGCCAACTTGAGAACATATGGAATTTATTTTAGAAATTTCCACCATGTGGATTACAAAAATCATTTTTTGGGCCCTATAAAAAAACAAGCAATTGCACTTCACAAACTTACATTTGTATGAAAAAGATCATTTGAAATTGTACAACATGTAGAGAAAAAATAGTTAGTAGAAAGAAGCAAAGAATGATTCAAAATACAAAATTGTTAAGAATTTAGTTATGGAATGAAAAATGTCAATTCCAACGGTCGCACTGTTGTAATAAACAATCTACATCCTATGATTTTATTTTTTTCAAAAAAAATATTGAAAATTGAGTAAAATAAAGGATTTAAAAGTCTATTTTAGAGTAGAGAATCTATAATTGCCCCAAAACTAAAACTCCTCGTAGCTTTTCACTCATTGATCAAAATGAAATGATTAAGACCTTTCCACATATATATAAATCTAAAAAACCAATTTCAAATTTTTGTTTATGAAAAAAGCGATTTTTTCTAATCTACCCAAATTGCCTGTGTACAAAAAAGTAACATATTAGGCCATAAACTTTGGTTCATATTTCCAAATGTTATAAATTTTAGTGCACATGAAAGATATTCCTCATCTACACCTTCTATTAAAATTTGGGCCAAAAACATAGAAATCTCTAGTCACACGTACTCACCTAAAATTGCTCGTAAAATTGCCATGTTGCCAAATTCAATAGATTGGTCCTTTAGGGGTTAATGGTCTACACTAGGAATAATCCTATTTTTTCAACAATATTCTTGAGCTTCAACAATTATTTTGGAGACTAGAAACTTTCTTTTAACCCCTGAAAGTCCAAGTAAATGTTCAACATACGCAAGAGATCTCGGGTAGTTACACATGAAGTCAATTTTGGTCACATATTCATGAATTTTAGTCACATATTCATGAATTTTAGTCACATATTCATGAATTTTAGTCACATATTCATGAATTTTAGTCACATATTCATGAAATTCATGTGCCCTTCGGTAGGAATATAATTTTTTTTCTAATCAAGTGCCCAGATAAAAAATTATGATGTCCTTAATTTTTTGAGCAACCTAGGTAGTTTTGTGTACCCCGTACAAAACTCCTCCTCTGTTTCTAAAATTTGGCAAGTATGTAACCTACATGATACAAGATGCACACTTCAAAAAAATAACCAAATTTTGTATAAAAATCTCACTTTAGGAGGAGTTAAAAGTTTGTTGGTCCTATTGGGCAACATTGAAAAAAAAAAAACTTCTAACTTCAAATGTTATAATCTGTCAATCTATGTGGTCAAAGTTTCTAAATTTTTCCCCATACATTTCCATGATAGTTAGTACAAATTTGTATGGTTGAATTTTGGGGAAAAAATAATCATCTTTGTTCTCATTACCCTAAAAAGTGACATTTTAAAATAATTTCTGCTTGAAATTTAATGTGCCTAGTCCTGTAGGGGTTAACAATGTAATGCAAAGAAGGGAGGATTAACAGCTTCACTTAAAATTATTAAAAATAAAAGTTGAATTCAAGAAGAGCTTGTTTAAGAGCATGTCCAAGAATTAAAAAAACATTTGGTTTAACCCTTCAAAGACCAACAAGTCACCATGAAATTCATCCTTTTGGGTACTATAAGAATCATTCACTTAAAAAATCCCAAGAGCATTCATTGGAGGTCAAACTACTATGCAAAACTTGCCTTTTTCACACAAAATTCTAAGGATGAACATTTGCACTTCTATCTTAAGTACATGAATTCTCTATCATTCATCGGACAATAAGTGTCTTTGACATTGTTCAAAGGTTAATGAAAAGCTTTACTAATCCTTAAAAGACGCCGCCTCCCATGACCAATGTAGTCACCAAAATGCAAGCATTTGAATCAATAGGGTGAACCAACCTAAACCCTAAACCCTAAACCCATTACCACCACCCAATGCAAGCATTTGAATCAATAGGGTGAACCAACCCATTACCACCACCCTTCTCAATTTTGCCTTCATGGACGTATGGTATACATTTCCCCTCTCAAATGCCCCCCATGGATACATGAGTGTGGAATTGAGAAGGATGATGGTAATAGGTTGGTTCACCTCGAGTGCATTCTTTGTTTCTATTGTGAACAATCGAGTCATCCATCGGCCTCTTTTTGGTCTCATTGAGCGTCCTTTGAGAATTGATTAATTTATAAGGTAGGAGCACCCAATGGCGTCAATTTCTATAGATGGTAGTAATTTCACATTTTCTATGTAGGTGGATTGTAGATGGATTATTTTTGTTGACCAAAATGATAAGCCATTAAGGTAAAAAACAACCCATAGTAGATACCTAGGGAATGATCCCATCACAAAGGTTTTCATTATGTGAGATTTTGGCCACAATGCATCTCTTACATGACGGTAAACTCATTAGGAACTTCCAACTTGCAAATTAACTAAAATCATTTTTTTGACCATGCAAAAAGCAGGGCAGCTGCACTTCACAAGCTCACATTTCTATTAAAAAATAACCTAAATGGTGGTGATTCTTTGGATTTGTTTTCCTAGACAAGTTGGCCACATGCTTGAAAAATTTCAGATCATTTGGAATAGTACAACATATAGGAAAAAAATAGTAAGTAGGTAGTAGTAGAGAATGATTAAAAATACTAAATTATTTACAATTTAAATATGGAATTGAAAATTTCCAATCCCAAAGGTCAAAATGTTGTAATAATGTATCTACATCCTATGATTTTATTTTTGTCCAAAAATATTGAAAATTGGGTAAGATAAAGGATTTCAAAGTTTATTTTAGAGTAGGAAATCCAAAACTGCTCGCAAACGAAAAATCCTCATAACTTTTGACTCATTGATCAAAATGGAATGATTCAAAGCTTTTTGTGTATATAAAACTCTAGAAAATCAATTCCAAATTTTTCTTTCTGAAAAAAGTGATTTTTTCTGATCTGCCCGAACTGCCCAGTTGGAAAAAAAAGTAACATATTAGGCTATAACTTTTGACTCGTTTTTCCAAATGTCATGAAATTTGGTGTATATGAAAGATCTTCCTCGCCCCCACATTCTATTAAAATTTCAGCCCCAAATATGAAAATCGCCGCTCGTAGGTACCTGCCTAAAATTTCTATACAACCAAAAAACATAGTCCGGTCCTTTAGGGGTTATGTGGGGGGAAAATTGAAAATTTTTCAACAACATGTCTGAGGCCAAACTCCTAATTCTAACCACAATGGGTTGTTTTACCTTATGTTGTACTTACATTTAAGTTGTAGAATCACCGCCTTACCTAGAAAGTGATGTCATTAGGTACATTGATGCCATTGGGTGCTCCTATCTTATGCCAACCTAGAAAATATAGTTGGAGACTCTTATGATAAGGTAGTATGCTTTAAAAGCGACCATTTAAGAGCTGGTCCGCCTTTTCCACAGGCTTATGTGGATAGAATTATTTTTAGATCATTTTTCAGAGAAAGAAAAATGGATGTGGAAACTAACACAAGTGGTTTTATATTTTTCCAAACATTTCTGAATTACTTATAAATTTTCAAAGATTCAGGGCATAAGCACCTATTTGTGACCATAGGTCTCCCAAAATTTGTTCACTTGCAATTTGGAAACAAATGTGCATAAATCAAAGGCAATGATTGGCTCTTGCAATAGAAAAATAATTTTTTTTCCATGCATTCAATTGTTAGAGTGGTCATATAAGGATCAACCCGTCTCCATTCTTCACCCCAAAATAGGGGCGGTTTGAAGAAGGTGGGCTCTTTTAGAGCATACTACCTTAACACAAAAATATCTCCAACTATGTTGAGCTTACCGAGGACACAAGTCCCCCAACCACGAAGGTTCTGAGCTCCAATGGCCCACAGTAACTGCACAGAAACAGACATGGAAAAATGAATGCTGGCTTTCAACTTGTTTGGGCTACAAGAAATGGTGAGAGCCTCACTCAGTCAGTGGATGGACAGACAGACATAAGTTTAGGTATAATTGTGTTTTGAAAATCCTCCTGCTAAGGTGAAGCCACCCATAAACAATCAAATAAGCAATTGTGGACATGATCTGGAGCAAGGCGAAGCAAATATTTGCTTCGCCTTTTCAGCGTTGCAAAGGTAGAAATGACGAGGTTCGCCAAAAAAACTGGTAATTTTATTGCTTGAACTGAAATTACTATGAATTTTGGAAAGCCCCAAAGTTAGTCTGGACCCATCTCCCACATATAAAGTCTTCTAATTCGAATCACTCAAGAACTATTTTTTCCACTCAATACTTCCTACTTTCTCGCTCACTACTTTGCAACATGTGTCGTGACCTTACTGGTCCCAACCTTGAAAAAGGAGGAGAAGAAAAAACAAACCCATTCCAAGCTTCGGTTGAAAATCTGTTCCAGCCTTGGTTGGAAATAACTGCACCCTACAAGTTGGGGTATGGGGCTCCGGTTGGGAATGGGTGGTCGTACCTTTTAGTTACAGTACATTAACTTATTAGTGTGACCCCATGAATGAGTGGCCATGAGTCTAAAAGTTATGACTACTAGACTACACTTATAACTGCAAGTACTTTCACTTGCTCCCATTTGAAAGTTTCATAACGAATTCAACTCCCTAGCCCATTTTCAAAAGTGATGCGATGTAAGCTAACGGAATGTAGCAGCAATCATGCCTTGGAAGCTACATCACATTGCTTACAAACAACTGAATGGAAACATGCCTTGCACTGTAACATAATAACTTAAGGTAGGAGGTCCTTAAATGGTGCAGGCTCTATAACGGTGCCCTAAGTGAAATGTACATCATATGTACATGTTACTTTTTCATAGCCTTCAGTAGTGTACAAACTATGTACATTTTAGCTAGGGCACCATTTTAGAGCCCTATGGCAGTTCAGCTTCAACATTTTACAACTAATTCTACAAAGCTCAGAAAAATATGAAACCACTTGGGGTAGATGTTAATCCAACTTATCTTTCAAAGAAAATTCACTAATAAATATTTCAGTTTGTTTCACATCCTCAAAAGACAGTTCCAGCCCTTAAATGCTCCATTTTAAGACCTCCTACCTTAGTAAGCATGATTTCCTGGAGGGACGGAGTGGGAGGCCACACTTGACCTAAGTTACCTTACCTGCAGTTCAGATGAGAGAGGAGTAATGACATCATTGATAGGAGTGAGTTGGGGAGTACGCAATGATGGGGGTGGGTATGGTGGGAACACCGAAAACTGTCAATATAAGCAAAGTTCATGGGCATAGTTGGAGGCACCTTTTTCTTTACTAAAAAAAAGGTTTTTTGTATAGTATTATTAGCAATTGGAAATCATGAACTATAAAAAAATATATAGAGAGAGATTTTTCGGATATGATACATAATTTCTATGAATTTTCAAAGTGGAAGCTCGTTAGACTTTTGAAACCATCGTACAAGTTAGTTAGATCTAAAACCAAAATCTTGAAAAACCTATAGTCAATCGATCATAGCTAAATAAGGGGATAGTTTAATGAGACTTTAATGGAAATTTAAAGACGATTTTGGGTGTTTCCACCTTAGTATGTGAGCATATCAAATGCTAACATATGAGTTTTGAGTATATGTATGAGTAGCTAGATATCTTACAACCATTGAAGGTGCTTATAACATAAACACTTACCAATAAATAACATATAATTATGAAAAAATTCTATAATATAGACACCTATAACATAGATGCATGTATAGATTCCTATCAACATGTGCTCATGATCCTAGGCTTGCATAATAGCACTTTGTGGTTGAGTAGGTACTACACAAACTCAAATGAATCCATTTGAAACACATTTAGTAAAGTTACAACGAAACACTCATTTTTTCAAGACACGGAGAAAAATATTCTCTATTGTATACTCCAATAGTTAAAAGATATCAAGACCAATTTCAAAAAAATCAAAATTAAAATAATAATGTAGTCTCTTGAGATCAAAGAAGATCCTTGGATGCAGGATTTGGATACATCAATTGTATAAGTTTTCTTAGTTTGTTAGTTATGGATATATTTTTCTTATCATTGATTAAAGTAGAATATTTCTTTCCCTCTTCTATTGGTGTGTTAAACAACAATGACTTTGAAGCTTCCTCCATAAATTAATATCAATTTATTGGGGGATTCTTCAAAATAACAATCATTTACTAAATGGATGGTTGAGGATTTAGGGTTTAAGCAATGATATGCCATGATGTGGTGATCATGATTGAATTGGAATGAAGATTAAATGTTTGTTATATTCATTGTGATATGGTCAAGTTTATGGTTCAAGAGAAAGTACTTTTCATATCCAATACAATTTCAATCACGTGGTTATATGAATGCACACATGAAAGTCAAGAAGTTCCAAGATTAAAAAAATGAGTCGTGTATTCAAATTAGAAAAAATCAATAATAATAACTTTAATTTATATTAATTTGAAAATTATATAGAAGTTCACAATATTTAAAATAAAACCAATCTAATATAGTATATATTGTTTACAAATACTATCTCAAATAAGTTAACATTCGTTTATCTTTTGTCTATTTTCATCTAAATTTCATTTAACTAGTGTGAGGGGTCTCGCCATATTGAAACTTGATCACTAATTCATATGACCATAACCCTTAATATGTGGTCTAATTACCAATATCATTCAAATAACTTCACAATAACCTTCTTATAGATTGAAAATCAAAGAAGAAGCTACACTTTGACAAACTTCATTTCCTTTTAGTTTTGGTGGTAAGAAAAAGAAGACTTCAAGGTAGCAATTGGGATTTTTTTTTGAGTTTTACTAGCTATTTTCCTTCAATTCCCAAATTGAAATATTTTTTCAAATACAGAGTCTGGTTATTATCTCTATTTCTTACTCATAATAGAAATTTGATAGATTTTTTCATTGTTCTTTTTGCCAATGTTTTCAAATTGCAAACAATTTTTTTCCCAATTCCACCAGCTAACTTTGAACTCACCACTGTTTTTCGCAAACATTGCTTCAAGGTCAAAATTGGCAAGCATCCACTAACTCCACCAGGCCCTCAAGTGTTCCAAAATCTTCAAGATTCTGAACATTTCAAAGACCAGTAATAATGTCGAGAAATTTGAAATCCAAAATGATATACGGATTGTGAACAAGTGTAGAACGGCGGCAGGGATGGATGCCTGCGCCGTGAAATGGTAAAAGCCCGAAAGAGAGACTCCCACTCTCCCAGTGCACTGGATGAAGAAAAAGCTGGCGAATTCTTCCTCACTTTGGATGTGCCCTTGTTTTTGGTATGCCAACTCAAATCGCAAGCAGCTTTTCCTCCCAAGCGTAGTAGAAACCGCGTCGGTGCTGATACGATCCTGGTCTCCTGCATGCTCCGACTCTGGACTTCACCTTTATACTATTCGCAAACCTTTTTCTCATCGAGCATAATCCTTCAGGACGTGAGAGTGCTTGGAAGATCGAGTATCTCGGGAGAGGCCAGCACAACGGTTTCCTGTTGCAGGTGAACACTGCTCCTTCGATTGTTTGTTACTTTCTGTTATGTAGTGTTTGCACAGTCGCTTATTGATATACGTTTCGACTCTGGATTTCGCCGTTATACGATTCTCAAACCTTTTTCTGATGAGCATAATCCTTTAGGAAGTGAGAGTGCTGGGAAGATTGAGTACCTCGGGAGACGCAAGCACAACGGTTTCGTGGTGCAGGTGAATACTTCTTTGAGGCCGATCTTTCGAGTGTTTGTTACCTCCTGTTTTGTATTGTTTAATTTGGACAATCGTTTGTTGATGTACGTTTTTCGGCATACCGTAAGTGTGCTGGTGTTGGAAGGCGCGTAGGCTTTAGTGATTTGAGATGGAATTCCGATTCGAGAGGTTTTCGGGATGTAGAATGGAAATTACTGAGTCAGTCGTGCAAATTGCTGTGTTCTTGGAGGTCGGACACGTCTCTATGATGATGTGTAGTTTGCCTGTTTTTGTACTTGTTTATCAATTGAATTTGGTTATACAGGAAACGGAAACTTCGGTCGAGATCACCTTGTTTCTTTAGTTAAGGATTCAAGCACGAGATTTTTCCTGTTTATGCGCTCGTGCGAGAGTCCTGTAAGGTTGATCTTTCGAGTGTTTGTAATGCAGTGTTTTCACAGTAGCTTGTTGATGTACGTTTCTGCATTTTCAAAGGCTCGTGTAGTCTTTTAAGGTTTCCACGAGTGAGGTGATGAGATAGAATGCGGAATTTGTTCTTGAGAGCGTTTTGGGACAGAGAATGGAGTCGTAAGTCTTCTTGTTCAGTTTTCTACTTTCTTGGATGATGGACGCGTAATTGTGTTTTATACGAATATTTGGACTTTTATTTGGAGGGAATTTGGTTCGCCATACATGAAACGTAAACTTCAATCGAGGTCATCTTGTTTCTCTCTCGAGAGATTTGGTCCAATTTGCGCACGTTTGTTTACCTGAACGTTTCCGTCTCTTCAGTGGCTGTGTCCGCAACACGACCGAATGGACGCATATTTCACAGAGTCTGTCGGGGAAAGCGATTGAGTCTGGAAGAACGCGGGGCGAAGAAATCAATTTTCTGTTACCAAAGTTGGCAATGGTGAGGAAGAGAAGTGGCGGCTAATCTGGAGGTTGAACATCCGCGAATTGTGGCGAAGTGATTAAGCCGAATATCCGCGAAATATACGCTAATGAGGAGCGTGTCCTTTTGGATCAAGCGAGTGAAATATTGACTATGGGACTCATCAGCGGGCTCTTCTTGGGATTTCTGGTCGGAGTGGGACTCGTTGCCGGTTTCAAGCATGTGTCAGACAAACGGCGGAAGCTCAGGGTTCGAAAGGTGCTTGACTATTCCATCTGTGTAGAAATTTTGGCTCGCCATTTGTGCTGCTATGATCTCAGACCATTGCATATCCCGATGACCTAAATGCAAGGAATGCTAGAGTCGTTCGCATCTCAAATTGTGATTAGAGTAATTTCTTGTGCGCGACAGCTGTCTTCTCACTTGCGAGAGTTTTGTTGTAAATTTCTGGGAACCTGTCAAATTCAACGAGCAACACTTACAGGTCCAAGTGAGGCTGTTTGTAGCTATGATTAAATCACTGTGCACGTGTCGTGCACTCGTCGAACGACATATTATCTTAACCTTGTTACTGTGCCAGTAGGTGACATGGCAAGGGGTTTATATTCAACTGCATTCTCTTTTAGACCTTTTCTGTATTCTTGCCCCTTGGAATTCGTCTATTTCTATTCGTACCTACTGTGTGCTCGTTGTGCTGAAGGGTCAGCATCTAGGTTTTTAGTGACTAACTGGAATTGGTTGTTGGAGTTAGTATTTCTGCTGCAGTTTATAGGGTGATAATGATTTTGCCAATTTTTGTTGTCAGGCTGCTGCAATAAAGCTGTTGAACATAGCAGATGAAGTGGACTTCAAGAAGTTATGTGGAAATAACTATCCCAGCCATATTTCATTTCTGACCTTTGAGAAGGTATGAAATTATGTACCGAGGACTTGAGAATTGGGAAAATAGACTTTCTTTGTACAGAAACCGTTCACTTTGGAACTGAATCGTCTGTGCCGGTGATGATATTTTTATGCGTAAATTCGCTGCAATTTGTTATCTGGCGTTTGTCTCGAATGGTGGTTACTAACGCTGTCAGCACTCATGTGTTGTGCACTGCTAATCCGTATTGGATTTGATGATATTCTACAGGTTAACTGGTTAAATGAAACGCTGGTTAAGTTTTGGCCGTTTGTGGTACAGGTATGAGTACTAGTCTGAAGTTTAGGAAAATATTGTCAAATTTTCTTACCTGTTTCAATTAAATTTACTATTCTTATCCCGTTCGTATTAGTGAGACTTGCTGTAACAGAATTTGTGATAGTGGGCTTTCAGAAACTTTCAAGATAGTTCACACTGTTAACAATGAGAGTTTTGCCCTGGTTGTGTGTGCAGGCCACTGAACAACGGGTGAAGATAGCGCTCGCACCGATTTTAGAGACTTACAGACCTCCTGGGATTTCATCGCTCACTCTCGAAAAGTTTCATCTTGGAAAAGTGCCTCCGCAGATTGATGGTTAGGTTCTGTTTTTTTATTAAGTTTTCAGCTTTAAAGGCTTTCTGAAGTTCTGGTCAGTATGTTTGACTTGTAGATTATCGCTGACATTGATTTTCTTTCTCTTGTGTAGGAGTAAGGGTACAGGGATTGCGTAAAGGTCAAGTGCACATGGATATGGACTTCAAGTGGGGTGGAGATGGCGATATCGTGCTTAATATATCTTTTCTGGGCACCAAACTGCCTATTCAGGTGCTTAAAAACTAAAGTCTTCAATTTGCTAGATCCAGAAGTGTATGCTGCGCTCATCGGAAAACGCTGGAAGTAACTAATTGTTGAATTGCTGGACTTTTTGACCTGTGAGTTTTATGAGCTGCAAGGCCTAATGATGTTGCATCTCTATGCGTGTACTTCGATTGGGTGCGTTTCTTGTGTAGGGTACTTTCTGGTGTCCTTGAAGTAATGCCAGTAGTGTAGTTTTATTTCCACGAAGTCTGAGGTGAACTATCCGGACTAAGGGTTGTATGTTGGCATTTGCAGTTGAAACGTCTGTCATTCTTTGCTACAGTTCGTGTTATCTTTCAACTTTCAGACGAAATACCTTGTATATCGGCCCTCGTTGTTGCTGTTCTACCCGATGTAAGATGCCACTGATACCTGGATCCGTTTTGGAAATACCTTGTTTCACGTGGGAAGCAGCGTGTTTAGTCGCTGCCTTACATCAGGGGAAGTGTGAATACATTTTAGATTGCAGAATTGTTAGAAGTGGTTGAATTCTACACATTTCGTACAGAGCCTTGGTACTTCCTGACTGCTCTTTGCCTGCAGCCAAAATATCAAATCGAATATAAACTAAAAGTCATTGGAGGGAACACTGGAGCTTTTCCCGGCCTGGGCGACATCATTGAGGTTGATTCTCGAATCAATGGTTTATGTTGTACATCTTACATTGGACCACGCTGCATACAAGGCTGATGCCGTTTCTACAGTGATCTTGATGTTGGTCTTCGCTTTTGAATTCCGAACCCCAGTGTAACTGAACGTTATTTCACCGTTTCCTTTGTTTTGTTAGAGACAGAACTTTTACATTATTCAGGAGTTTACAATGGTTCTCCAGACGTTACTTCTCTTAAAGCTTGTATCTCTAATGTGCAGGATATGGTTCACAGCTGTGTTGCGGATCAATTGGAGTGGCCTCACAGAATTGTTCTTCCAGTCGGTGACACACCTGCAAACATCAGAAGGTGATTCTTTTCATGAAGTCCATTCATTTTGAAGAGAAGCTATTTGCATAGAATTGATTTTGAAGATTACGCAGTCTGCACGTGCATTCTAAAGTGCAAGACAAATAGTTCAAGGCAGTTGGAGAGTTAGGCTGATCCATGGTCCGGCCTGAATATTGCGTTGACGCTCTAATTATTCTTAAAATTATCTCTCAGAAAAAAACTTCTTACCGGTAACTTTCTCGAGTTGAAGGTGAGATTTAGCTCTGATTTTCGTTGAATCGCGTTGTCGTCGTCTTGTAATGGCTTCAATGGGATACGATTTCTAACTTTTTTTATGCATGGCTTCAGTGATCTCGGATTGAAACTTCAAGGCAAGTTACGGGTTACTGTGATGAAGGCTACAGGACTGAAGAACATGGAAAGAATTGGCAAATCGGATCCGTATGTTCGACTATATGTACGGGTGCTCTTTAAGAAAAAAACTAGGGTGATTGATAACAATCTGAATCCTGTATGGAGTGGGGATGGAAGATCCCATAAAGATCGTGATGAGGTCTTTGAATTCGATGTGGAGGATACTGAAACACAGACTCTGGTATTGCAGGTCTGTGCTCCTGAACTGGCCATCGAAGCCTCCTCTCAGTGGCAAGTGGAAAAAATTCTGCAGAACTAGATATAATTCGTGGCTCTGGCCAATTTGTGGCTTAAATTCTTAAATTAGGAAGACCGGTATTTGACTATGGTGTCTTTGTGTTCCTTTCAACGAATCTGTTCCCAATTTCTAGAGATCGATCATGTGTATTATTGCCTCATAATGACTTGCTTTATGGTGCCTGGCAGGTTAAGGACGATGATATTGGAACTGATAAGGAACTTGGCATAACTAGAGTATCACTGCATGATTTGAAACCAGATACTGAAGTTGAAATTACAAAAAAGTTAGCTCCATCTCTGGACACAATCAGAGTTAAAGACAAAGGCGATCGTGGCACCATCACTGTCAAAGTAAGCATGACATTTACACGCCTGAATATGGTCACTCTTTGTTTTTCTTATCTTTGCATCAACCTATACCGTAGAGGCCCAGAAAATACTGGAATGTTAGGATGACGACGTTCATGTGTATCTCTTTGCTGTGGTATAGTATGTTTTGACATATGCTCTTCGCTGTATGAATTGGCATGTGCATAGCCTCCTGAAATGTTTTTTCTTCATATGAGATTTTGATCACTAGATTATGCTTGATAGCTATCCATTGATCTCGGCGGTGTTGTCTACATTTTTAAACGGCGTACTTGGTTTTCTCTAACTCATCAATTACCATAAACCTCCAGCTTTTTTACCACCCCTACACGAAGGAGGAACAGGACGTTGCTATGGCGGTTGAGAAAAGAGAACGCCAAGCTAAAGAAGATCTGAAGAACGCTGGTGTGATTGATAGCACAATGGACGCTGTTGGAGGAGGTTTGAAGATGGTGGGCACAGGATTTAGCACCGTTGGATCAGGTGGGGTGAAACTTGTGGGCACTGGCGTTGGAGCTGTGGGTTCCGGTGTGGGTATTGTTGGTTCTGGAGTGGCCAGGGCTGGCAGGATGATGACCAGTGGAGTTAGAAGGATGTCAAGCAGCCATAGGTTCGCCAATTCGGCTTGCCCTACTCCACTTAACGGAAGTCCTTTGCATGAAAGGAACGGCATATTTAAATCGAAAGAGGTATAATCTTCTTCTGTTACGGTTTGGCACGAACCCTGGACAGCTGGACTTGAAGGTCTCGTTCGATCAATACAAGATTCCACAAGCAGGAGGTGGCTAGACCGATTTTCTGAAATCATATGACACGAAGATGCATAAAAAGTGAGAATCAGGAAGCCTAAGGATGAGTATCGAGCACTGCATCTTTGACCTTTCTGCTTCATCTGAGGTTGAGTTTATGTTTCCATCCGAGAGCACTTGGTCTTTTGCTGTACTAATCTTTCAGAAAGTTGACAGATTCGTTTTTTACTTGCACTGAGGCTCTGTGTAATGCCTCACAGTTTAAGAGTTGTAATTGTGCACGCGAATACAGTTGTGTTTAGATCCAAGATTTTTTTGTAGCGTGCTGGGTGGTGCTTTGTTTGGTTAAGTTAACCCTTGTAACGCTGCAGCGGACACTAAGTTTGGATGACTTCAGCGATGACTCTAGGATGGAAAAAAATGTTTTTTCATCCAACTTTTTCTTGGATGTTGGTGACTACATTTTTAGTGAATAGTATTGCAAATTCCCTCATTATGATATTATTGGCTTTTCTAAAGAAGAAGATGGTGAATCCAGTGAACATCCTTGTGCATTTTGGCCATTTATTGCTATTTACTCTTGATGTGAATTTTAGTCATAAAAATGATATTTTTTGAATTTAATGAAATAAAGACTACTGAGTGCAGTTTCCACTCCAATTGTAAAATTTGAAAAAATTGCAAATTTTATATTTTACAACAATATGAACTTTGGGCCTATAACCATGGTTTGTTGATTTTCTAATTTTAGACTGACTAAGGTGTGACCACCCATAAATGACCAAATAAGCAATTGTAGACATGCGAAATTACTTAGAATTTTAGAAGGCCAAAGTTTGTATGGTATATTCAATGTGTAGAGTAAGGTAGTGTGCTCATAAACCGCCCTTCTTCTTCAGAACGTCCTGTAGGTAGCTGTAGAGTGGATGCAAGGTGATCCTTGAATGGACCACTTTGCTCTGTTAGTGAATTCAATAAGAATTGTTTTTTTTTATTGTAGGAGTCTATCACTGACTAATTTCTGCACATTTCTTTATAAGTCACAAGGGGACAGATTTTGGGACACCTATGGTCACAAATAGGTGCCTATGACCTGGATCTTTGAAAATTTATAAGTAATTCAAAAATGCTTGGAAAAATATGAAACTACTTGTGTTGGGTTCTGCATTTATTTTTCTTTCTCTGAAAAATGATCTAAAAATAATTTTGTCACTGGAAACCTGTGAAAAAGACGAATCAGCCCTTAAAGTGACGGTTTATGAGCACACTACCTTATTCCAAAATTGTTCAATTAAAAGACTGCTTATTCACTTTGGCACTCCAAACCAAGTAGATGTGTTATGAAAATAAGGGAAGAATTGATGGTCAAAAATCAAGAACTCATGTTTGAAAATTAGTCCTAGCCTTTGTTGGATTTTTGCCATCCTATCTACTCTTGATGGGGTGCTAGTTGATCATGGGTGGCTCTACTTTAGTGTGCCTTGTATTGTTACCAAAATGAAAGTGAAAATAATTTTTTGATTTTTTGATTTTTTGAAATTCAATATCTTTTATGCATAAAGGAGTGCAAGGGCTTTATTGTGGTGTGAGAGGTTATGTTTTTGGTATTAATAGAAAGTTTTATGTATGTAGGGTTTTTGCATGGTGTGTGGACATGTGATGCAAAAAGTTTTTTTTTTTCAAAATGTAATGTAATTTAACCCTTGAACGTTGACATGGACGCCAAACATCCAATGGATGACAAGGAATCTTTGAGTGTAGGACGAAAGTGCAACTATTCATCTTTGGAATTAGATTTGGAAAGGAAAGATCTCCTATAGTATTACAAAAGGATGATTTTGAGCATCACCCCTTCGATGTTCAAGGGTTAAATTAGTTTTTTAATTCAAAAATTCATAACCTTTGTAGTGTCCAAATGTCATGAAACAAAGTTTGTGCACCCTTCCTTGTGGATTTAGTGGCTGTCCTTTTAAGATTAAATGTGTGTTTTTGATTTGTTGAAGCTTTGAAGAGGTTTTGTTGCTTGATTATAGGATGCTTCACAAACAACCATCCATTCTTAACTGTAGTGAAGATATCTAATTTGTCAAATTCAAATTTTTTAATTCATTTTGTAAAACTTGATAATTATTTATTGTCATTTATATATATTTCTAACATTATACAAAGTAAAAGCAAACCCCCCAATGGCAACTTAATTATAGATTATTTATCTTAGTGAATGAAGTGTCATGGTATCTAGTTTCATCATTAATCACTCGAATCAAGTCTTTAAATATTATTAAAAATATTATTTCTATATTTTATTTATTTATTTCTTAATATATGTGTGTCTAATTTTTACAATTTTGATAGGTGTATGTATATATGTCACATGATATTAATATAGCTCAAGTTTGAAAAAACATGTATTCATTTGAAATGTATTAGAATGAAAATTAAAATATTTACAAATAGTTGAAATTCAATTAATCACAATCATTAATTTTCTTTAAGATGAAGAATTTTTCAATTGTACAATCTATTATATATTAGAGTGTGTAGGTAGATTGATAGACCAACCTCTTGGTATTTCCAATTGGAATCATCCATCCATGCTCTCCCAAAACTTTAATTGCTTAAAAAATTTCTACATCTTAAAATGTTCATTGTTAGTACATTACAGCATCCAACATCATTTCATATTGAAGATTTATTTAGGAGATTCTCTTTTACTTGGCATGAGATTTTAGTGCAACTTACTTAATTGGCCAAATAGATGCAATCTCAAGAGTTGAATCTTTACTTTTAGATTGTAAGATTATTTTGTCAAATTGTATAATAGCTAGTATTGCAAACTTGTCTATATGCAAAGATTATTTTGTAGCCAAGCTTTGTCAACTTATCCCAAACACTTAGAAATTAACATTGTTATAAATATTATAACTTTATGTAGTTTTTTTCAACAAAAAGGCAAAAAAAGAATATTTTGCAGTATGAAACTCAAAAAATGAATGAAGAAGAAAATTGACCAATATCATGTGACCAAAGAGCATGTCAAACAAACATCTTTTGCGAAAGAGTGCCTATTTCAAATTACAATGGCCTACTTTTTCAATTATATTCTCCATGCTAATGTATAAATTAATTTTTATTGTATATATTCCAAAAGCTCAATATTGTAGGAGTAAGTCAAATTTGATGATTTTTTTTTTTCCAAAAAAACAATAAATAGAGAATATAAAATTTCATAAAAGATTTGTATTTTAAATATACATTGAACCTTGTATTCTAAACAATATCTTGAAGTATTACAGCACAGTCGATAACTCAACACGTGTGTGTACGTGATAGAGTCGTCATACTAGCTGGAGTTACAATACAACTCAGTAACAGACGTTCTTGCTCACGATCAAGAAGACAAGGTCTGTAAGTATCATGATCAGTATTGTATGGACGTATCATGATCAAGCGTAGTGTGTGAATAGAGCACATGTCCTGTACAGAGGATAAAAGCAACGAATTAATGTTAGTATCGTGTGTGAAGCAATTGGCTGTGTGTGTGTTCTCTAGCTTTGGTATCATGTGTATAGGCGATCTAAATACTAAGCATTAGTACATATAGTATGTAAGTGCCTACTTATGGAATATATCGAGATTTGCCTGATGAACCACGAAGTGCTATATTCTTTTGTAACGATGTGTATGCTGACTGACACATTAGTTTAGTATTGTTATTTCAATAGGTTATGGGCCCACAATGCTGTCTTTTATGCTGCGTTTCCTCTGACTGATTGTCAACGAATCTTGGGAGTTGTCAATCACTGTAGCAATTGTAGTAGTTTAGTACCAGCCTTAACCTGCCATGACAGAGAGTAGTCGCGAGCAGGCAGGATACATCTCTCGTTTTAAAGGATCCAATTTTCACATATGGAAGTTTCAGATCCGTGCGATCCTTCTGGGAAAAGATCTTATGGACGTAGTAGATGGCACCGAGGCCAAACTTGCAGAAACAGCATCTGTAGAAGACAAACTAGCATGGAAGAAGCGAGATAATGCTGCATATAGCCTTCTGACTCAAGCATTAGATGAGCTGATCCTACCCCATATTATGAGTTGCATCACATCTAAAGAGGTCTGGGACACTCTTAAATTGTATCATGAGCAAAATGCTTCTGAAAATGTCTATAGCTTACAACAAGATTTTTACAAATGCTCGATGACTGAAGAAGAGAGTGTGGCTAGTTTTCTTGGTCGTCTCCAGTTGATTGTCACTCAGTTAGAGAGCCGCGGTGACAAGACTTTTAATGAACAAGCAGTTGTGTCCAAAATTTTGTGTAACCTTCCCAGCTCGTTCGACATGCTTATTCCTGCATGGAGGATGCAACCAGATGTGTCCAAAACACTCACCAATTTGATTCTTCAACTTCTACAGATTGAGGGCACACTTAAAACTCGTACAGATTCAAGTGTTGCTACAGCTACCGCATATGCTGCATCAGTGAACGGGAAGAAGTCAGTCTACACTACAGAAGAACGTGTTGCACGACGCAAGGACATTGATGAGCGCAAGAGGACCAGTTCTTGCTGGAAGTGCGGCATTGAGGGACACTGGGGGTGAGAGTGTACTGCATCTGATGAAGCAATCAAGCAACATCAAGAATCTCAAGCTGCCAAGAAGGACCCAAGTGGAAAAGGCAAGTATCGAGGCTACAAAGCTTACATGACTACCTTTGGCCAGAGCAGTTGCGATGTTCTTGAATCCAAGTTTTGGTACGTGGATAGTGGGTGCACAAACCATATGACTGAAACCCGCTCCTTCTTCTCTACGTATAAGGACATATCGATGGAACATCGTCTAGTACAAGGCATCGGAGGAGTAATGTTACAAGCTGCTGGGATTGGTGACATTATCATCAAGATAAAACAAGCGGAAGGATATACATTTGGGATACTAAAAGGAGTTGTGCATGTCCCACACCTCGGCCGGAACTTGTTTTCTTCATTTGTCGCAGCTCAAAAGAAACTTTATACTCTCCACACGGACACTGGTTGCCACTTGCTCGACAACGGAAATGTGGTGATGACCGGGACTATCCACAATCGCTTGTATCATATGGAGTTTGAAGCTGTACCGCCTGAAGAAACAAGTACTGCACTGGCGGCTAGTACATTCGGCATTTCAACCGTTGCAGACAGTCGACAGTCCCTCGAGGTATGGCATCAACGTTTTTCACATGTCAGTCATGCAACAATTCAGCTCATGGTTGCACAAGACTTAGTAGATGGTTTGATTCTTCAGAATAAGGATCATAAATTCTGCCTAGGTTGTGTCTACAGGAAGCAACATAGAAATGCGTTCCCGCATAGTGAGCATAGGCTACGCTCAGAAACACCTGGAGATTTGGTGCACACGGATCTATGTGGCCCCATGCATATGGCCTCAGTTGGAGGTGCTTTATATATTTGCTTGTTCAAAGATGACTCGTCAGGTTTCAGAGTGATTAGTTGTCTCAAGTCAAAAATTGAAACGCTCCAAGCCTTCCAACGCTTTCTTGCTCAACTGAAGCGTGAGACTGGCCACACAGTAAAAGTGCTTCGAAGTGATCGTGGCACGGAATACACCAGCAGAGCATTCGTTGAGTTTCT
Organism: Rhytidiadelphus loreus; assembly: GCA_947034895.1. Taxonomy (NCBI): domain Eukaryota; kingdom Viridiplantae; phylum Streptophyta; class Bryopsida; order Hypnales; family Hylocomiaceae; genus Rhytidiadelphus; species Rhytidiadelphus loreus. The sequence continues at coordinate 43,463,448 of OX344761.1, read as the reverse complement.
TGAAAAAGAACACATCCATCAAGAGTTAACTGTCCCATATAGTCCAAAGCAGAATGGTGCAGCCGAAAGAGAAAATTGGACCATTGTCGAAGTAGTTCGGACGATGCTACATACAGCTCGTGTCCATGTCAAATTTTGGGCCGAGGCAGCTCATACAACAGTCTACACACTCAATCGGACTGCAACTCGCACGCTCACTGGGAGCACACCATACGAAAAGTGGTACAACATCAAACCCTCAGTTGCACATTTGCGGATATTTGGATCAAATGCATATGTGCATATTCCCAAAAATTTACGGAAAAAGCTCTCTCCTAAGAGTCGGAAGGGGGTTTTCATGGGCTACTCTATGACTAGTAAAGGGTATAGAGTTTGGGTAAATGAACTCAGGAGAATTGAGGAGAGTCGTGACGTGATTTTTTATGAGGATCCTAGCAATATAGAAACTAGTGGAAGCCAGATCGATTCTACCTAATGGCTACGAATTGCTGGAGAATCAGTACCTGCCTTCGCTCCAATCGATCCACCTCCATCACTTGCACAACAACGACCAGAAGTTCAAGTGCCACAGAATTTGCTAGTACCGCGAGTGGGAGTACCACCCATCCCTGGAATACCAATTCAACTTCATCCAGGTTCGCAGGATGTCTTAAATAGTCCAGTTGTTCCTAGTGTTACAACTAGTGGCTCAGAAGATGCTATATTGTTACCACAAATTGGTCTTGATTTAATGGCCGAATCAAGTGACTATGAATCTGAACATCTTACTGATGAAGTTCGCGATGAAAGGGCTTTGGCTGAGGCATCGGAAGCTTTAGTCACATGGCAGCATGAGTCAACCTCCGCAACTGATGTTCGAAATCCGTCACTCGATGCTGAGCCAACCATGTCAATTCCCCCTGTGGCTCCGATCTTGGGCGTTGAACCAACACTTGAAGCTGCTCCAACAAGTGGAGCTCGTCAACGACAACCCCCACTGCGTTTTGGGGAATGGATCTATCCAACAAACCGCAACTCGTATTCATATGTAGCGGCAATGAATGAGCTCCCGGAGGAACCAGAGACCTTCAAAGAAGCGATGCGATCGCCCCAAAAGGATGAATGGCTCGCGGCAATGAAGGAAGAATATCAGTCACTCATGGAGAATGACACTTGGGTCATCAAAGATCTACCGTCTGGGCAACAGACTGTGAAAAACAAGTGGGTTTTCAAGCTAAAACTTAGCGCAGATGGAAAAGTAGATCGTTATAAAGCCAGACTGTGTGCTAAGGGTTTTACTCAACGAGCAGCGGTGGACTATAAAGAAACCTATAGTCCAGTCGTCAAAATGGACTCTATCAGGGCCATTCTCTCCATAGCAGCCGCTGAAGATCTCAACATTCAGCAATTTGATGTACGCACAGCTTTTCTGTATGGCGAGTTGGATGAAACCATCTATATGGAGCAACCTCTAGGTTTTCACGTCCCTGGTGGAGTATGTCACCTAAAGAAAGTCCTTTACGGACTAAAACAGTCTCCACGAGTATGGAATAAGAAGTTCGATGCCTTTCTGCAAAGGTATGATCTCGTTGTTTCTACTGCTGACTGCTGCGTGTACGTAAACAAACAAGACCCCAAGCTTATTATTTGCATTTGGGTCGATGATGGCATTGTTGTTAGCACGCTCTATAACTGTATTACGAGCATTTTGAGTTATATGAAGGGCGCATTCCGCATAACCGAAGGACTTGCCGAAGTTTACGTAGGCTTACAGATCACACGAGACAGAGCCTGACGTCTCATCCACCTAGACCAGCGCTGCTACCTTGAGAGAGTGTTAAAACGATTTGGCCACGAATTTTGTAACCCTGTGGCAGTTCCAGCAGACCCCAACAGTGATGCTCAGCTAGTACTTTGTCAAACCTCAACAACCATTGATCCAGTTGAAAGTTATCCATATAGAGAATGTGTTGGTTGTCTCCAATGGGCTTCCATTGGCACCAGATTTGACATAACATATGCTGTGAGTAATGTAGCTCGGTTCAGTAGCTGTCCCAAAAGCTCCCATGTGGGTGCTGTCAAGAGAATTCTCAAATATATCAAAGGTACAATCGGCCACCAAATCACGTATGGAAGGAGCGATGTTCTTCATCAACTCACGGCATATTGTGATGCTGATTTTGCATCTGATCTTGACGATAGGAAGTCTCGATCTGGTTTTATTTTGATGATGAACAATGGTCCGATTGCGTGGGGGAGTCGAAAGCAAACTTGTACATCCATAAGTACAACCGAATCCGAATATGTGGCAGCCTGCTTGGCTACGCAAGAGCTCCTATGGATGCGACGACTCTTAGCCAGCATTCGTTCACCGCAGCAAGTACCAACGACGTTATTTTGTGACAATCAAGCGGCTGTACGACTCATTGTTAATCCCATTTTTCACCAGAGAACCAAGCACATCGACATTAAGTACCACAAGACTCGCGATGCTCAGCATGACGGAGAAATTATGAGCACTCATATTTCAACTGACGACCAACTTGCAGATCTGTTAACGAAACCCCTTGCACGAGATCGCTTCAATCGCCTCCGAAGTTTAGGCGGCATGACTAACGCACTGTGTTGAAGTGGGAGTACGTGATAGAGCCGTCATACTAGTTGGAGTTACAATACAACTCAGTAACAGACGTTCTTGCTCACGATCAAGAAGACAAGGTCTGTAAGTATCATGATCAGTACTGTGTGGACGTATCATGATCAAGCGTAGTGTGTGAATAGAGCACATGTCATGTGCAGAGAATAAAAGCAACGAATTAATGTTAGTATCGTGTGTGAAGCAATTGGCTGTGTGTGTGTTCTCTAGCTTTGGTGTCATGTGTATAGGCGATCTAAATACTAAGCATTAGTACATATAGTATGTAAGTGCCTACTTATGGAATATATCGAGATTTGCCTGATGAACCACGAAGTGCTATATTCTTTTGTAACGATGTGTATGCTGACTGACACATTAGTTTAGTATTGTTATTTCAATACAATATATTCAACGGGATGTTCTAATCTTCTCTTTTACTATTGTGTTCTCTTGTGGCACTTAGAAAAATATGTGGAATATGTGAATTAATTTAGATAGATAATGAAGAAAAAAAAAACTTACAAAAATGAAGATCTTATTGCAATATTCTCTCATGTAAAGAATTATTTTTGACTAGGAAACTCTAGATCTACATTGTCCATCCTAATAGGGACTCTTAGAACAACTAGGGACAATTATGCAGGAAATTGACCTTAATTCCTTTGAGCTCAAATTAAAGACGATAAAATTACTTTTGAAAATTTGTTATAGAAAATTGAAACTCCTCCAAAATATCTATATTGTTGCTTCACATAGACCACTATTTCTTCGTTTTCATTGAAATATTACATAATTTTTTTTGACACTTTCTTCAATGAATATTAATTGAATGGAGTGCATTTTTTTGCGAAATTCATTATCTATAGAATGTATAGTTGTGCATTATTAGGGGTTAACATAAATACTACTACATTCCAAATTTTTTGAAATTTTATTTTTCCAAAAAAGAAATCACACATAGGAAATTTAAAAAACCCGAAAATTGATGAGTATTTATATTTTAAAGCATTTGCTGAATCACTTTTCCCAATTTTAATTAATTATATTCGGCAAGAAATGCCGCCCCTACGTACGAACACTGTCATGAGATGCCTGACCCGTCACGAGGATGAGAAGTGGACAGAAAGTCATCCAATCGAAGGATGAAAAACGTGCCTAAGAAGTATCCTCAGCCACGAGCACGAGGCAAAGCTCAAATTCTTCCGCAATTCTCCTTCTTCTCTCCGCAACCCTCTCTAACCCTCGATCTTCCTGCGCAAATCCCTTAGCAAATTGTGGTTATCTGTGTGCACTTTCACTCTTAACGATCCAGTCACTTCCAATTCTGTATATTTTTGGTTTTGCGATAGGTTTTTTCGCCCGTCTCTGACCATGGTGGGGGCGCATGGGGGCGTGGAGACGGTGGTGGCGGTCGGGGAGATGGCGGAGGCCGTGGTGGGCGCGTTGGAGTGGCGCCACGAGCGCAAGGTTGCCAAGGAGGTGAGCCGCGAGTGGGACTGGGCGGAGGTTGAGAGTGATTTGGACATGCAGCGACGGGAGAATCAGCGGCTAAGAGCGACGATTCATATGTACGAGCAGGCGTTTGAGCAATTGCACAAGCAGAAAGTGGAGAGCGGCATCGTTTCTGTGGATCGTTCGATTGCGGTACGCACAATTTGGCACCCGTTTTTCGGATTTTTGAAGTTTGGCTCGGTTTTAGGGTTTCAGGGATGCTTTACTTTTGGGTTTTTCCGATCTCTGTTTTATTGATCGTGAGATGCATTGCAGGTTTATGAGCAATTGAAGGAGAGAGTGGCGTCACCGGCCTTCCTGGACAAGCTGAAGCCGTTTCAAGAGGATGGTGCCTCCACGTCTAGTGATACGACGCTCGTGAGGGCAGAAGGTACTTCTCGTTAGAGTCGTCATATATATCCTAGGGTTCCGTGAAGTCGGTAAGTAATTAAATTGTGCACTTGATGAAGAATTGTGGACTTCAACTTGTAAGTACCAAGGAATATCATGATTTAAAATGACCAGTTTGATTTACCATTCAGATGGAGTCCATTGGTTTCTCAAGGGTGTATTGAGGATTTGGGTTGCTGTGCAGATGGCACGTATGTAAAAGCCGATGTCGACGATCCGAACTGGTGGTTGTGGCTTTCTGAGAACGAACCGGATAAGGATATCAAGGAGGTGCAAGATGGATTGGGATCCGATGGTTACGTGATTGTTAATCAGGAGGATATTGTGGATAGCATTGCAAGTTATATAGCTCGATATATATCATCAATCCCACAGGCGAAGGTATTTCTCACTTATTTCATTTCAATGTTATTTGGGACGGTAGTTTTCTCTGTTTATTCTTGTTTTATATGTCACAAACCGTGAGACCACATGAGGTACCGTAAGAAAGCTGTCGGCGATGACGAGTTTGTAGACTTGGTTTTGCACGATTTGGATGCATGAATTTAGGGTTATTGAATTTCAAAGTGTGCTTCATGGAAAACATCACAGTATGTAGGACAACAGGCCTATGGGGCACATGAGTTATAGCCAGAATGTGCTAAGTGAATGTGCTTTACGGCACGGGCCACATCGGTGTAACCATAACTTGTTTATTCTTGAGATAGACCTGGAAAATGTAACGACTTTTGCGACGGCTTACTGACACTTGGTTGGTTTATTTGACCAGAACTTGACTCCGAAGGAGCTGCAACTAGGTAATGGGCTTTTCTCTAGTATTTTGGATATGCTTGAGCAATTTAATCAGAAATTATGCGTGACTGGGTTCAATTTATGTGCCGTTTATCAAGTTGATCGTGTAGAAACTAAACTTTTTAGGCTTGTATTGACGTTGATGGTGTGACACCTTGCAGCAATGACACAAGCCTTCACTAAAGTTGAGAAGAAAGGGAAACTCCGTTCCTTGTATACCACCGGGAAGTTTCTCTATACGGCTGGTTCATGGGGTGCTACAGCACTATCGTAAGTCCTTCTAATACCCTTACTGGCAACTTATTGTCTTCCTTTTTTTTTCCATCGATTATGATTTCAAATGTATCTTTTGTTTTCAACCTAGAGTTTCACTGAATGAGTTTCTGTCTGTGGCTGTGTTTTGCAGGATCTATAAGCATCCCATAATAATTCGAGCTGCTTCCATGGCTGTGTGGACTTCTTGCTGCCTTATTCTAAAATTAATAGCGTAAATGTTTGGAGGAAAATACCAAAAAATTTCCATTTCCTACGCTCCAGCAACGTTAGTGTATATTGCTGTAAATATATTGATGTTCATTCTTACATTGAAAACATTGACTGGAGGGTTCTTTAGGCCACAAGCTTCAGTAAGCTAATCCCTTGGTTGTACATTACAGGGTTACAGCTAGTTTCAAGTATTGGATACTGTGACATTTCTTTTCTCTGTCAATTTTAATTGCACTTGGTAGGAGATCTGCAGTGGTTGGTGGCAGTCGTCTTGAGAGTTCGATACTCAATACCAATTTGTTGTAGGAGGTCGTAGTCCCCGAAGGTGTGGTTTTGTGATGCTCGGAATATGTAGGTTCAAGCTCTGTAATCGCTTGTGACGTATTGTAAAATAAACCTCTGCATTATCTGGATAATCTCTTCTTTGCAGTTTCTCTGATACCTATACAATTTGTGAAGGTTTTGTGTCAGTGCAACCGACTCATCCTTGCAGTGGAGTTTCAGTGGAAGGACTTATCTTTTGTAATTCCACTGCATTGAACTTAACCCCTAAAATCTCGAGTCATTTTCTGACTCAAAAAACACTCAAAACTGTCATTTCTACTGCCTTAGAGGGAAAACTCACAAGATGGATGGATTTTTTGAGATTGTAACTGTAGGATCTTGTACTAAACTTGTATGAGTTCATGTGGAAGAAAGAAAATTTCGTGAGGTTTGACCATATTGAAAGATATTTGCATTCGAAGTGAAAGTTTATTGGGTTTACCATACAAAGTGAAAGTTTTTTGAGTTTTTTTTACCTTACCCAAAACTCAAAAAAACAAATGGCTTTGACTGCTGTTTATTGAAATTTTTCGCACTACAAGCTTTGAGGTTAAATTTTTTTCTTATTATAGTAATCATGCTAAGGGACGTTTGCGAAAAGATAAGACCTGGTGAGTAAACAAAACGAGTCCCGTTCACACACGCTGTGGACAAAGCAAACCCGTAGCCTGAAGTGGTTACAAAAAACAGACCAAACCCGGGAGCCACACTTGCATGAGGGTCCTTTGTAACCACTTCCGGCCATCTTCTCTCCCCCACTTCAGCTGATCATGGGTTCACCAGGCACTCAGCCCACTTGAATGTTTCAAACCTGCTCTTTTTCTTGGCGTTCAATTTCAAGGTTGTGGTCCGGTTGTGGTCCGGTTGTGTTGGCGGATGCCAGCCGTGCTGCAGAAGAAGCGGGGAGCGATCGGGTTGTGGTGGAGCATGTACAGCACAAACGGCTGGTTGTAATTCTAAAGCCAACCTGAAAGACTGGGTTGATTTTCCTCTCTACATGTTTTCAGTCCCTTTACCGCACACTCTATCCGTCCGCCGTGTGAAGTTAGAACTGTTGTGAATGTTCCTGTCCGAGTAGTCGGAACCCCCAGTCTGCAGCAATCGGAAGGAATTAGGGTTTTACCTGAGAATGTTGTTGGTGAAGGCAGATCGTTTGAATCTCATTTCTTTACATTAGTGAAGGCTTCGTTGTAGGAAGAAACATGTGCCTAAGAATGGCGGATTCAATAGCAGCTTTTATGAAACTTTAGAACCTCTTATTTTCTAGATATTACAGTACTACTACTGATTTTAGGTAATGTGACGCTAATTTGGATGATGAATTAAACAACGCAAACCTACACACATGGTCTCCTCATTATTGCATCCTTCTAAAGTTAAGTACATATTTATATAATATAGAATGTCAAGGAATTAGTGAGGGGCAATCTAATTTCACTATTTAGTATAAGAGTAGGTGTGAATGTATCTTTAGATTCAATCCCTCATAACTTACATCAAAGATGGAGTTTGTAGACTGGTGTATAGAATTATCAATAACATTTAAAAACAAAACATTAGTAAGGTAACTACACCTAGTATTGCACAAATAAACAATTTAGAAAGGTTCCTATTATTGTATTGAAAAACTTTTTGTAGGGTCTTTTTGGTAGTCAAAAGGGGATTTCAGATTCTTTCCGAATGTATTTTTTGAACATTAATGAATAAACTACAAATTTTCAAAGTGTTGAAAATAGGTCTTTATGTTGTTTTTTCAATGAAAATTGTCTATGTGTTTCCAAAAAAAAAATAGGTGTTTCTAAATTCGACTATAGACTCTCTTGAATAGTGAGAGTATATTTTAGGTAAGAATTTGTAGTGCTCAGTTGTAGAAAAAAGAATGGTCAAAATTAGATGTAGTTACCTTATACATGAATGCAAGCTAGGATCATATTGCTATATATTCTACCACCAAGTGTAGCTGATGGGCTCACATAGCTTCAATTCATCATAAACTACATTGGATCGATATAAATTATACCTGGATCTATCAAAGCACCCCAAAGACCACAACTGAAATTAGAATACTAGCCACAACTGCTTAACATTTAGCAATATCCTTCATAACATTTCCTATCCACTGCTTTTTTCCTTCATGCACCCTGCTCATCATGTTGAGTATCCACCTATCTACTTAACTATTGTTGGATGTGGAATATTTCACATTGTTTATTGTAGAGTCAAGGCAGTGATAGTGCATACTATTGAATATTATATTACTTGCTTTTTGATTGATGCTAATTCAAGATTTATTCTTTTGGCAAAAGACTTTGTGTATTGAGTTTATTATATACTCAATCTTTTGTACTTGCAATTTGTTCTTCAATAAGGTATTTTGCTCTTGAAGCAACCATTTAACTCTACCAAACTCATCATTGACAAAAATAGATATTTCAAGCAACATGTCACTCATTCCTAGATAGGGGTCACATTTAGAATAGGGTCGCATTTAGAGTAGACTACTTTAGTATAATTTGCTTTGTTGTCTTTCTATAATTTGTGTTATTGGTAGAAAGAGACTACCGAAATCCTTGAGAATTCCCAATCTAATAGCCATTGTATTTCCTTAAAATTCCAAACACCATATTCATGATAACATCACATTATTTACCATGTGAATCTTTTCCATGCCAATTAAGTTTTGATCATGTACATGACAAAGTTACTTGTTCATATATACAAATTCTCATTACCTAAATCAATGAATTGTTTCATTACCCCCAATAAATCCTCTAAACAATAATTCCTATGTTTTCCATTTGAATACAAGTAACAGTCTTCCATTGGATGAAGAGAGACGTGTTGTTTCTTATTTGGAGTTGTTTTAACCCTAAGTGCCTAAGCCTTTCCAAGTGTGTTTTTCCCATGAAAAAAGAACATGGGCTTATAGTTATCTCCATTGAAGCAAAATGATTTTTTTCCAAAATCTAACCGTATGGATGTTTAAAAAGCTTGCTTATTAGTATGCACACCAATTGTGAGTGCAAAATTGCATAAGAGTTGTGAGATTATAACAAGAGAAATGTATGTTTTCTATTTTTAATATGTTGTCCCTCTCCACAATGTTTCAGAAATTTGCACGTAAAAGCTTTTGGGGATTGGAGGTGACATGAACAACTACAAATTGTGTTAGCACACTAAAATACCCTTTCAAAAAACTTAATATCACTTGAAAAGTTTTTAAACTCATTATACAATCCACCTTGCAATTGTTGAGATGCAATTTTTTTTTATAAGTATACATCACAAATAACTCCAAATCAACATTTTTTTGTTTAAAATTTCAATGGTGAAAATCATCAAAACATTTTACTCTTTCCATTGGGACCATTTTCAAAGCAAACAGATAGATACAAGTTTTTAGATCTCAAATCAAGTGAAATTGCTCAAAGTTGGAAAATGAAGTAAAATTAGCAAGCTTTACTCTTCCACTAATGGACATATATGGCTTTGGAGACCTCTCAACAATCAAATATGCACCTTTTTCACTGAAAAATGAAAGTTTTCAATAGTTAACCCTAAAAACTGACCGATTTTTTTTTAATCCGGTCAAACGAATTTAAACTGCCCGCTGCAAAATGAGCCTGAAATTTCAGATCGACCATATTTGGTCGCCTAGGCATTTAGGGGTTAATATGATGAAGTTAAGTCATTATTTTTAGTCCCTTGATTAAGCATGGTTAACCAAGATCCAATTATTCAACCATTGAGGTTATTTTCAATAAGGTGACAATAGAGTCTTGTAATGAGAAATTACATCCCTTGTCACTTCCATCCCTAGGCCTATTCTTATTTCTCATAGTACATACAGTTCACCTCTCTCACATATTGTAAGCCCACCCTTTGCTTATACTCTCTTTTTATATTGCATGTAAGGATTAGAGTTGGCATAAATAATGTAATTTTTGTCAAAAAGTACTACATGTTATCTTGTGATTGGGGTAGGGGAGTAGGGGACAAGCACCTCATAATTAAAATTTAACATAAAATTTCAATTTTGGCCCTTCCTTCTTCCTTCTCACCCTCATATATGGTGTTCTTTAGATTTCTAGATAAAATTTCTTTAGTTTAAGTTTCATTCACAAAAGGAATGGCTAGCAAAGAATCATCCAACTAAAAGTCGATGATGAATGATGAGCAGGATATTTTGAACCTCTTGTATGATTTTTTGGGGCCTAGCTATGCAAAACCATGTCTATTTTTCTTCACTATACATTTTGTGGATTATTACTATCTTTAGGTATTAGATGGGATTGAACTTCTCTATAGGGCCATGAGTTCCATTAGATGGGATTTTACTATAGTAGAGGGCTGCTAGTTCCCATGCGTTTCCAAATGTTACGAACTCCACCACGCAAGATGTTGATGTGGTTGAGATGACTACATCAACAAATATTAAAAAATTATTTTTAAAATATTAAATATTTTTTATTTTAAAATTTAAATTTTTTAATAATTTTTTTTTCTAATAGCATAGGATGGTTCAGCAATGGGAACCAACCTGAAACGGCCTTCCCGAAGGATTGAATCCCATGTAATGTCCCAAGTTCTTGAACTATGGGAACTTGGCCACAAAATCAGTGTGATGTGGCAGAACGATTGCCATATTAGATAATATTAAAAAAAAATTGAAAATAAATAAATAAATAAAAATACTTAAATATTTAAATTAATTAATTATTATTTTTATAATCTAGCCACCAAAGATTGGTTCCTAGCTTGGAGAACTAGCTTGAAATGGCCCTCCAATGTAGCTAAAAATCATCTAAAGAATTCACAATTTGAATTGACTAAGAAGCTCATTGACTATACATGGTGGTAGAATAGTGATATGATCCTAACTTGCATTCATTAATGAGGTAAGAGATCCAATAAAGTGGGCTCTAATGTAGAAGTATATTTTGCTTTCTCATTGCACCAACAATATACAAACCGTATACATTTCAAGAGTTGGATGCTTTAATGACCATTGCATTTCAACTTCAAAAATTCATAACTAATTCCATGAAGCTATAAAAAAATAATTTTGAACTCTAAATGGACACTTTATGGACCTCCAACCTTACTCATGTTTTGTTTCAAATGCTATCGGTAATTCTGTACTAGTATGTAGCCCCCGTTGTTATTGTAAGTTTATGTCTAGATTTTCTTGTAGACTAAATGTTTGGTTGAGTACTTTTGAACACACTCAAGGTTCAACGTTGATCGAAAAATGAGAACATTTTAGGAAAACTATTGTCTCTATGCACCTTGGGTTAGGCCGGAAATAATCTTTATAGTAGCTTTTACATTAGGGGTAGTCACACCTTCACCCCATTCTCAATCTTTAGAGAATGGAGACGTAGTACTCTCTTGTTGGCTCTTTGTGGCTTGCGGAGGTCCCATTCTTTGAAGATTGAGAATGACGATTATTCTCCTCCGAAGGTGAAGAATGGGTGTGAAGAACATTCCTCTAAAAAAAATTCATTTGTTGTTCACTCTCTGCATGTTGCTTTCACTCCAATTGCATTGCCAGCCTCGGTCCACCTCCAAGTCATACCCGAAAGGTCCATTGTTGATTGAAATGGCACGCCCTAGTTGGTCAAATGCAATGAGGATCTTGTCAAACTAGAAGGTGACGCTTTTGCCAAGGCTAGCTTGAAATCACAAAGACCCTCAAAACTCCTCGCATTCCTCGCATTCTTCGCATTCCTAGGGGTCAGTTCACCCTGGCCGACTCCCGTCGTGTGCAATTTTGATGGACTTGACGTTGCATTGATCCATTTCATCAGGTGAACACTTTTCTTGAGATTTCATTCTCAAAGCTACACATCAAAAAGGGGGGTCACACCTTCTTCACAATTTGTAACTCCTAATTAGCTCCTCTTTTCTCTCCACAGCTTCTCATTCTTCATGGAGAAGGTCTGTCTACCCCTATTATAACAGGTTAAGGGGACCGTCCCTTTTCTCAGTGATTGGATGTGAACTGTATTTCATCTTCTTAAATACAGAGTATTAACCCTTCACCGCCTATGATCGGCCACTTTGTCACGGCACCTTCTACGGACCTTCATAGGAAATCACTGATTAGCATGAGTTAGGGGTGGAATCGGCACAATGTAACTGCACCGATTGAATCATCCCTTCGAGCTTCGAGCCAACTACTTGTATGTTCTGATCAGATTTCCATCGATTCGATTTCGTGCAATTTGAGGCTGATCTCTAAGGGAAACGTGAATTTGCACTGCAAACCTTTTGGTCCCCTTGGACAGTGAGGTGTTGTATCAATAAGTTTCCAAAGCTTGTTGAGCTGCCGCACTCTTCTCAGAGTCTCAGTCAGTCTCTAAGACATACAGTATTTTCATACTAATTTGGTTATATTGACGCGATTACTCTAACTGATAACATTCTTTAGCAGTTGTAATAACTCAGCCTCTACTGGCAACCAAATGAATCGACGCAAAAGTCTGACTTTTCCAAGACTGCTTGCAAGCTCCTCGAGAATAATAGTGTCGTCTCAAGTTAGGCGTCAGCCAACAATATCAAGAATCAAAAGCAGCAGAATCAAAGTCCAACTGATGTTTATTTAATATTTGCAACATCAATTTTAATATGAGTCTATGTATAGTACAGTTCTCCATGGCCTAGCAAAATTGCCTACCTTATGTTGCTGGCATATTCTTCACTTGAAAGCCGAGAAGAAATCAATCGTATCCTTCAAGGCTTCGATGAAGGTGTCAACTTCCTCGGTAGTGTTGTAGAAATACAAGCTTGCTCGTGCACTTGCGTTTATACCCAGATAACGATGCAGAGGTTGCGCGCAGTGGTGACCAGATCGCACAGCAATTCCATGCTGCATTTCAGAAGTACTTCAGTGAGGGAGATTTCTTCACGATGGCGAGCCTTCATTAAAAGAAAACCTTCTAGATATGATGAAGAAAGGATATACTTAGTCAATAAAATGAAGCAAAATTTGAAGGAAGAGCGAGTCGCACACCTGTTGATCGAGAAACGTTGACAAGTCTGTAGCATGAATACCCTCCACATTAAAGGCACATAGAGATGCACGTCTTTCACCATTGGCGCCTGCTGGGGGTCCATAGATTTTCACACTTGGTATTTTCGACAAACTCTCGTACAAATACTTGGATAGTTCCATCTGCAAGGCAAAAATATGTCAGCCTCGCTCCTAACAGTTTCCTTCTTACAGAAGATAGAAGATACTAAACCGGATCGATCCTGGTTGCTCGACTTGGCTAAATATCTATGCCCACTGATCTTTGAATGGACATGGGGTTGCCTATCCTCATTTATAGTGGTCTAAAATCTCACTGCATAACAAATTCATAAAAGGTGATAAAAATGTGGTCTCAGTAAATTTGGCACTTATACCAAAGATCTCTCCATATCTCTACAAATCTACCAAAACACACACTCCTAGATGTGCCAAAATGCATTAAGTGACACAAAGAGTATACTCTACCTTAGAGCTCTCTTACATGGATTAGGAAATAATCACGCACTCTTAGATTTCTTGGTAGAGACGGAGCACTACGTATACTATCTCAACCATTAGCACCTTCATATTTTGCTTTGCAGTCGATTGAAACCAAACTAGCTTGTAGGTAACATTAATAGTATCAAAGTAGTACCTCATATTCATGTACACGGTTCATTCCAATCTTGCTCAAGTAGTCCACTGCCGCTCCTAATCCAACAGCTTCTCCGATCGCTGGTGTACCAGCTTCAAACCTGAAAATTTTCACGGTGGAGGACACGTGGAAAATATGTTCAGAAGTTTTACAACTGCCCAGGAAAACGTCATAACTGACAAGGGTTTGGCAAGACCGTCCCAATATTGAAAATAATCAAAATAATCAAGGTACATCGAAGGTGCTAAGGCTGTAAGGCAGGACCTTAACAAGCTCTAGCATTGCTGTCAGTCACATGGCTCAAACAACTTGAACATGAGCACTTGTCAACAAGCCTCTCAAAAGATGAGAGACAGCATACCGTGAAGGCGGACTGGCGTAAGTAGATCGATCCAAGAAAACATCAACAATCATCTCTCCTCCACCTGCGCAAAGACCATAATGTGAGTTTGTGCATGTAAAAATACTTGACCTTACCAAGTCATGCAGCACTAATCCTACTAAAAGACCTGTTACGATGACAGATCTAACCCCTCAGTACCCAATCTAGGAATTAGAAGTTCACTTTGGAATCTATTAGTCAGTTATCATGACTTTCAAAACATACACAGGACATGAGAAGGGTAGCAAAAACTTCACCTAAGAATGGTGGCATTGATTCAAGAATTTCTGCCTTTCCCCATAGAAAGCCCATGCCAGTGGGTCCACACATCTGCAACATGGAGAAAAAGGGACCTCAGAGACGAGCGAAGTGAAACGATCTAGAAATAACACCAAACCCTTTGCGCATTACATAAGAGATTCTCAACCCTGAAGTCCAAAGTTTGAGAAATATGTTACAACCTTGTGAGATGACGCAACTAGAAAGTCAGCACCTAAGGCCTGCACGTCCACAGCCATGTGCGGTACACTCTGGCATGCATCCACTAGAACCTTTGCTCCCACGGCATGGGCCCATTCCACGATATCTGCAATGGGGTTTATAGAACCTGTCGCCAAACAGAAGAGAAGTCACAAGTGTTACAGTTATCAATTGATCTTTGACAGTATCCAGCTGGTATTATCAAGACAGCACTACAAAAGACCAACAATCTCACGTTTAGAAGCAAGAGAATGTTCGATAAAATTATACTGTCTACCATCACGTGTGCCATAAATCCAGATACATACCCAACACATTAGAGACGTGAAACGTTGAAACTAATTTAGTCCGCTCATTCAGAAACCCTTTGAGCTGCTCCAAGTCTAAGGTTTCTTCAGAAGTCAATTCCACGAATCTCAGCACCGCCCCTGTTTTCTGCGCTACGAGTTGCCAAGGCACTATATTGCTGTGGTGCTCCGCCACGCTCAGCACGATCTGTGCATCACACACACAAAAATCATCTAAATGGTTTATAACCACTCTCATGTTTGAATGGAAATGCGGTTGTCCACTGTCCCTTCAATAGTGGACTACAACCTCCCACTTTGAATGATTGCGCAAGAAATCATCATACGAGTAATTATATACTCCGAAACAATTAAATCTCAAGAGAGTTCGGCTCCTGTGGGAACCAAAGCGATCTCTCGAGTGAGCTACATTGAGTGATCTACCAAAGGAAAACACACTCCTACATATTGGTTAAATGCTTAAAGTGACGCAAATTGTATCCTCTACCCTGATACAGAAAAGGACGGCACGAAAGGAGTGTTTTATACAGCGTACCTCATCGCCCTCTTTAAGATTGGTAAGACCCCACGAGTAAGCAACGAGATTGATGGCTTCACTGGCATTGCGAGTGAATACCAGATTGCGGTCACTCGGCGAATTGATAAAGTCTGCCACCTTTTTCCTTGCTAATTCGTATTCATCTGTTGCTTTTGCACTGCCATTTCACAGTCCATCAGAATTCCACAAACCTCCATAAAATGAGCAACTTCTGCCAATTTCACGAAACTCAAATCCTTCCCGCAATCATTCTCGTCCAATAAAAATCACAAGAAATCTAAACGCCGCCAACATAATAACGGGAGAAAGCATAGTAACTACTACACTACAATCAACCAAACCCTAGATTGTTGCCAACGGCTAAAGTACCTCAAAGCGTGCACTCCACGATGCACATTGGCATTGTAGCCTTCGTAATAGTCGCGCAAAGCCTTGAGAACAGACGCAGGCTTCTGAGAAGTCGCCGCATTGTCAAGATACACAAGCTTATACCCGTTCACCTCCTGCACCGCAAAATCCACAATCCTAAGAAATCAAATCCGCAGCTTCCCTTAACCTGAAAAAATCCTCTCGCAAGCTACGTCCGACGAAGGAAAAATCCTTACTCAAATGCCAATGCGAACACGGAAGAAAGATCCCAATCATAGCCATAGCTCATAAAAACGAAGCTCTACAAAAATTCTCTACAAAAATTGTGAAGCACAAACCTGGTCAAGTATAGGAAAATCGCCTTTCGTAACATCACCAAGCGACGGTGAGCCTGAGACGTAATTCTCCACAGTCACGACCGCAGACCTTCCCACACGCGCGCATCGTCCGATTCCTGTGCACTTGAGCGTCACAGGAGCGAATTCGTTCCAAATCCGAACGCTGTTGCACGATGCGAGGCTGTTTCTCTCTAGAATTGCACGAGACTGGTGCGGGACATGGGTATGGTGAACACTGAATTGCGCTGACGACGCCATAGCTGCGGGAAACTGGAATAATGGAAGCTGTGGGGAAAGCAAAACAGATTGTACGTCTGGATTGAGGACATAAATAGGGAGGAGTGAAATCTAGGAAGTCATTAAATCCTGGGAGGATAGAGACTGAATCAGGTATGGCGTACATTAGATGAATCTACTGATACGAAGATTTCAGGGGGAGCTGGGACTTCGTCTGTACACCAAGGACATGGGGAACCATGCTCTGCCAGCCGCAGAAGGAAGTGCTATAATTGCTGAAATAGACAGTGTGGACTCTTTCTTAGTACTCGAGTTGATTCAAGTACACTAAAAAGGGTATTTAGTGTTGGCAACACTATTTGCGAACCATGACACTAAATATCATTTACCCTACTAAAGTAAGTAACACTAAATGTAATTTCTAACACTAAAAGTACTCTATGGTAAATCTGAAATATGAAGAGGTTTACATTTAATGTTAGAAGGTAAAAAAAGAATTTGGAAAGAAAAAGATTAAAGACAAGGAAAATGATGGAAGGAGTAGAAAATGTGGAAAACATGTGCAATAAAAGAAGTCTTTGAACATCAAATAGGGGGGGGGGGGGGGGAATTAATATTTAGAGCCAAAAAAATATAGATTTCATACTTGGGCTGGAACTTGTTGTCCATGGAAGTATGGTTCATGCTTGGCTATAATTTCCCGCAAATGTGGAAAAAGTTGATTGACACTCCAAGTGCCATCAACACCCAAAGCCATACCCGATCTAATCATAGCTTTCCTAGCATATGACAAATTATCACAATCTACCTCTTTGTTCACATCCTCAATGCTATCCGCAGCCAGCTGTAGGAAAAATCTTTTTCCTGGATTTATGAGTTTTCCTGACCATCAACTCAAGGAGTATTTTGCTTGGTGGGGCGTTGGCCATGGCGGATTCCTAAAATGGGAAGCAAAAGATCAGCAAAAATGTCGACAGGTTGTTGGGAAGATGAGTAAAAAAAAGGACAACGGATCATCGCTAGGAAGATGAGTAAAAAAAAAAAGGTCGACGAATCAATGAATAGGGGAAAACAAAACTGGATGAAGCCGAAATTGCCGCAACAAGGAGCGATGGAGCAAGCGGGAGCGGGAATAGGCGGGAGATTCAAACCACTCACGGGAGGCGGGAATGCAGGAGTATAACAACCCACCCACCCCACAAAATTCACTCACTCATGGAATTGTAAGTGCGGAGAAGCGGGATAGCAACAAAGGAGAAGAAGCCAAGCTGTAGGTAAGGTAACCAAGTCGGAATAGAAGAGAGGCCCAAAAGGCAATATACAAGGTAAGGTCGCAGAAGCAGATTACAAAGAAAGTCCAAGGAAGGAGATGACAAAAGTGAAGACAACACAAAGGCGGCACATTGAAGTTTAGTACTATACTAATCGTCCTAAAATTGACATTTAGTGTAGGGTCAAGTAGGGTGGTAATTACACTAAATGTAATCCAACACTAAATACCCTTTTTTAGTATAGTGGCAGAAGAATTAATTATTGCATTTTTGCTACTAAAACAACCCTTAACCCATAAACAATGCAGAGAACGTATTTTGGGCGATGAATGACAAAGAATCTCTCCATGTGTTACAGAAGTGCAACTATTCATCCTCCAAATTTTGTGAGAAAAGGGAATGTCTTCTATAATAGTTTGACTTCCAATGACTACTTTTGCATTTTTTTTAAGCCAACAATTCACACAATTCCAAAACAACTGATTTCCATGGTGACCAACTCGTCGTTTTAGGAGGACGTTTGGTGTATGATGGATGACAAGGAATCCTTGTAGTAGGACACAAGTGCAACTATTCATCCTCATAATTTTGTTGTGACAAAGGGAGGTCTCCTAATGAGTAGTTTGACTTCCAAAGAGTACTTTTGCTATTTCTTAAGCCAATGATTCACACAGTGTTTTCTTGCTTTTCTATGAGTGAACCTCTTCCCTCCTTGCTAAGGAAGAAGTGCCAAAGCTAACCATCATAAGTGACTCTATGAAATCGGAATGGGTCCAAATGAAAAATCCACATGAATTTATATCACACCTATTTGTATCACACCTCTCATGTATGCACAGAATCCACTGACAAGTGCACTTGCATCTTCCTGAAATGAAACATGGACCACAGGGTAACAGTAATCTGATTTCCTAGCAAATGCTAGGATCTCTGTCTGGACTGGGAGTTTCATCATCTGTGGGTGGCGTTCCAATTGAAATTGTCACTCCTCTCCAATTGAACAATTCTCCTTGTGCAAAGCGTACACAGTACCCAATGCCTTCAGATAGATCAGTAATAAGGACAGTTGGATGTGAGAAAACGAAGAATGGGTAAACACATAAGGAACGGAATAATGTATTAGCGAATGCAACAGTCTCTCTTTTAGAGGTAGAACTTCAAGTGCAGGATTCTCCTACCGCAAAGATGTGGGAATTGTTCGTCACTGTTCATGTAAAATAATAGCACGGAAAGTGGTTCCATCAACTGAAATAAGAATGAAGTAGAGAAAAGGAAGAAAACATAAAAGCTTTCATAACAACATTGTAGCAATTTTCGTCTCCCTGTCAATTGCAATTCACAACCAAAGAATCCAATCCCTACATACCCCTACCTGCGAACCCCAGAAGCTCTGGGGTAGTCCAATACTTCAGCTGGACTTTCGATGATGAGAGACAGAGCATGCAATCCATTCAGCAGCTTCTCCTAATCGAATCCCTAAATGAGTCCATGCCGTTTCACGAGTCTCAATCCTCGATACCCATCAGGCACCACCTTCAATACATCAGGCACCATCTTCACACTGAAGAGCGTGTCCGAAGAGATCTCAGTGGCACTCCTACGGTGTTCTGCCACAGGGCCATAGAAACCCTAAATCCTATAAGAATTAGCAACAGAAACTGAACCAAACCCAAAACCGAAATCTGTCGACGCTTCTGCACCGTCAAACACCAAATCCTTATCACTTCCCTATTCAGCCATGGCCAGAGCCAACATTGAGCTCATTCAAGAAGCAGTTCTAGGAATCACGCCTCAAAGTCAAGTACAACTTCAGAAGACCTGGAAGATCTTTACAGCAATTCCATGGTACTCGTTCGAATCTTGCCTGAAGACGATGCAACGAAGAGAATGAAAACACGGCTTCACCCAAAATCCGATATTCCTAGACACACGCTACAGTACGAGAGCAAGAACGGACACTGTATGGTAGTTGGAGGTCTGCGCGATAAGGCAGTTGGAAAAGCGGGTCTCAGTTCAAGTTGGGCAGACATCGAATTCTCGAGAGCCTCTACTGCTCACATCTTTGAACAGTACCGTGACCCTTGTCCAGCGCTTGCCCAACCTGCCCAACGTCCTTCCTCCCGAAAGTTCAAAATTTGCATTCAAAGCTTTCCAATTCACCAACCTTGCACGTTTTCCATTGCGCTGTTGAATGGCCATGGATTTGCGGTTCTCTTCATGTCGTTCTTGCCGTGTGCAGTGCCTGTAAGGCCAAGCTTTTTCACATTTAGAAAATCAACAACCTGCCGCTTATGAAGATTGCAAGGGCGCTGCCGAGTAATATCATACGCCGATTCCCCAATTCCGAATGCCATGTCCTTACACAACAACACAATTCTCAATGCAAGGCAACACGGTGACCATTGCATACTGCAGAAGAATCTTGCGAAGCTATTTCTGCCTCTGCCCGCACTTCCAATTTCGAAGACCCTCCTATTTGAAAGAATCCTTGCCATGATTGCAGCAATTTCCCCTGTACTCAGTATAGCCATCCTCTTCCCAACAATGACGTCGCCCACCTCCACCAATTCACCCACCCCAGCGCTGCTTGCAAATTCGGCGTCATTCCAATTCCACGGTTATAGGCTCCAAGGCATGGATCAGTCCACGGCAACCAGCCCGTCCTTCTAGGGTTAAAGAGGTCCTACGAGTGTACCATTTTTCAAAGAACTCGTTTATTTTCTCCGTTTCTGTTGATTTCCATCTCGAGCACAATCCCGACTCTCGAATCGCGTGAAGATCTGTTTCGATTTCCGTAGACTTGTTGAATTTCCGAAAGCTTCAATTGTCTCTGGAACCGCAGCAGCAATGGGAGAGAGCAAGCCGGAGACTGCCGAAGTGCAGCGGGATGGCGACATGGCGGACGGCATAGGAGACGGGTTTGACGTTCTGAATTTCATCAACTTCCAGTGGGATTGGGTGTCGCCGAAGGAATTGAGTGGGCGCTTCATTGTCAAACCCAAATGCTCCCAAGTGAGTCCAATTCGTCGTTCTTGTTTTTTGAAATTCTTGCATGTTTGTCTGAACTCTGTTTGAGTATCGTATTCCGGCGAATGGTATGGGGCTCCCTCTGTGAATGCTTCGCAGTTTAGAGCTTAGTGCAAAAGAAGCATCGAGAGTGTCGAATTTTGTTTTGAATTCTCTGAGTTTTTGCAAATTGCATTTAACCTAATTTCAGGTAATTAGCTTCTTGTGTTTGGTTTAGGTGCGGAAGCTTGCAAGTTTGTGCTAACTCCCGCTAGCTTGCAATAAATTTACGTTCGTTTCCATCAGTTAGCTTAACTCCGATCTAGACAATGGTTTGAGTTGCTGAATTTGCTTGCTGTAGCCAAGAAGCACAGGTTGGTTAACTTGAAAGCCTAATCCTCCATTAATTACGAGTGAGACCAATTCGTCTTTCTTGCTTGTTCGAAATTCGAGTGCACGTTTGCGTGACTCTGTTCGGGGATCGTATTCCATCTAATTGTATGTGACTCGCTCTGTGAGTGCTTCACTGTTTGGAGCTTAGTGCAAGAGAATCATCCAGAGCGTCGAATTTTGTTATTGAATTCGTTGAGCTTTTGCAAATCGTATTTAGCATCCTGTGTTTAGGTTTAGGTGCCAGAAGCTTGCAAGTTGGTGCTAAGTCCTGTTGACTTGCAAAAAATTTACGCTCGTTTCCGTCAGTTAGCTTAACTCCGATCTAGGCGATTAAACTAATATCAATGGTTTGATGTGCTGAAATTGCTAACTGTAGCCAAGAAGCAGAGGTCAGTTAACATGATAGCCTAATTCTTCATTAATTACGATACAAGTGCAGACACAGAATAGGTTAGTTCACTTCTGAGGGACCTCACTATCTTCCAAACCTCTTTTGGTTGGTGAAGACAAGGACAGAGCTACACGAGCTTTTCTTTTCATGTTTTGTTTGTTGCGCCTGATTTTTATATTACAAGATTCTTCTACGAAGACAATCTGAGGTAAAGTAATCGATATTTTTTCACTTCCTTGCTGCAGAAAAGTTTTCCCTTCGTTTTACATGTGGATTTCGTGTGCGGAGGATTGAAGAGTCACAGAACTTCACTTGTAGATCAGATTTCTTGTGTCTTGAAGAGACGATGAGCTGGAAAGGTCTCCATTGACCTTGCACAGCATGCGTCCATGGATTACTTTCCCTTTGCAATGCAGTATAAGCTTCGATGTGTTCTGAATACTCCCTTCTGTCCAGTTGTTTATTCCCTTTGTGTAATAGGAACACGGTTTCCAGTAAAAGTAGTTTGTTTAAGGATTTTCAGATAGCGTCGTGACGAGAATCTACCTCACGATTTTAGGGAGTTCACTCTGTTCTCATAGTGATCACACGAAAGGCTCAAATTGTTTTTTGGGGGAAGTCTCCGTATGATACTGTGACCATATGGAGATCTTCCCGAGAATCAAGACGCCGGTTCTTTTCATGATGCTTACACGTTCCTGAAACAGTTTTATTTTACTGAAAACACTATTTTGGTTACGAGCAGAGAAGTGAGAATTTTGGTTTCAGTCTATTCATTCGCGTTTGATACTAAGCTATTGTTTTGCTATCAACTTTGCAAGGGCAGCCGTTTGGGGTGCTTCACGGTGGCATTACAGCGTTTCTAGCAGAGGCATTAGCCAGCTTGGGAGCTCAAGTTGTTTCCCAATGGGCCAGAGTTGCAGGGATTGATCTGACCGTAAGTCATCTACAAGCCGCGCCAATTGGTTCTGAGGTAATAGCGAAGGCGGTCCCACTCCGAGTGGGCAATCGAGTTCAGGTAAATTGATATTTGCTCTCTCCAGGTGATATTTCTTTGATTGCATGTTCACACACTGGATCATGTGTTAACACACTGAAGCCACTTAACATGTGTGGGTATTGTAATAGTTTAACCTCTCTAAGTGCCCAAGCTGAATATGGGAAGCCTACTTTGGAAGCCAATAGTTGATTATAGTGTATATCTCCTTGAAGCTTCCTACATAAATTTATTTTTTCAATTTCTACAGATATGGAAGCAAACGCACTTCGGAAACTACATAGGCACTTCGGGGTTGACACATCTTGGGAGTACCGTTTTGCTTTGTCCTTTTACAGTTGCAGTTGCTCTGAAATGTGTACAACTGTTCTCATCATTCTGGTTTTGAGTGATTCTCTACTCAGTTGAGTCATATTTAGCCACTGCTTGTGTGCTGTTTTTATAGGTCTGGGATGTCACTTTTTATATTTCCAAAGCAAAGGGTTCGTCATCGAATGAAGCTCCGGAACTCACGACCATTGCAGTTGCACGTCTGAGTCTCATTATTGGACTTCCTGACCCACAGAATGCGAGACGCTGTAATGAAAAGATGATCGCCTTAGCTAGGAGAAACAACGTAGAGTTGACTCCTTTTGTGTCAAAGCTATAGCAACAAGAAGCTACGCTACGAGAGGCTCTGCCCTGTAGCACTGGTTCACTGTAATAAGTACGTCGGGACATATAGCTTTTGTCATTGCAAAGCCTTATACCCCGTCGGTCCAGTGCCAACTGAAAAGATGTGTATATATCACGGTTTCACTTCCAGCGTATCATCCAGAAATTTTCTTCAAAGATAAGGTGATTTTTAATCTCACCTGGGACACATCACTGAATTTTAGGCAGGATTAGTTCCCTTAGAATAAGTCAAGTTGCAAAACACCGCAAAATTGGTATCCATAGCAAACAGAGCTATTATTTTAGTCTTTTGTCAAGTTTTTTGCAGTTCATACATCTTGTATTGTTGTATTAAATTAGAGTTCTCTCTAAATTTAGAAGTTAATTCTTGGTGTCAGTCCTCAGATCATTGTCTGAAGATGAAGAAACAATGTGAAAATTTCGGTATCCCTTGCCCGCAAAACCTTGGCTTCCTGGTTTTGAGCTTTCCCACTGCAATTCCAGATTCTCAGCTTCCCAGGTTCCTTTTGTATGGTTGACTAGCAAGGTATCTGTACGTGAATGCAGCACCAAAGCTGCTGAAGAAGTCCGTGTGAAAGGTACTCATGAAGTCTCAACACATTTCTTTTGTTATACATTTTCAGTCCCTTTGCCTCCCTTTAAATTTGACAAATATTGTATTGATGCCGAAGGACTGCGTCTTATTACAGTAACTTCTGCAAGATTTCAGGGATCGCCTTGAAAATAGGAGTTGCTTACGTGGGATCATGAATTACAAATGCATACTTTGGTATCTATAAATTGTACTCCGGAGTAATGTTTTAGGACCGTAGCTTCCTAGCAGCTTGGGTTGGGTAGCTTTCTGCCTAATAATTAATTAAAGTGCAAAAAAAAGTTGGGCATTCATCCAAGTTCTTACAACTTTTAGATGGTTGTTGTTACTTTCATCTATGGTGGTTGCATTTACCTAAACCCTTATCTTGATTTCCAAATCCTAAATTCTCTACCTTGTGTGTTAAGGTTTTGTTAAGTATTAGGGTTTGTTGGGTGTGAAAGATATGTTTTGTTTGTGAGAGATTCGGTACTTTAGAATGGTCAAAATAGGAAGGCAAAAAACTTTGCAATGTATGTTTATAGTTATTAAAGAAAAGATTGTGTGGAGTGAATTGAATTTCTACAATTAGGCAATCCCTTTGTATGAAATTTTTATTTTATTTTATTTGGGCAAACTAGGTCACTAATTCTCCAAAAAATTAGGCGCCTATTTAATTATTTATTTATTGACTAAGTTGCTACTTAGGAAGCTACAATAATTGTAAGTATATGACTATTGTTGAAGCAAAATTATGCGTATAATTATAGAATGACTTTACCTCAACAATCCAACATTGGAATATAAATTTGTCTTTTGAAATGTTTGTCCTTTGATATATTTGTCCTTTGTTCAAAATATACACATAAACTCTTTAAAATTTAATCTAGGGATAAATTTAGGATTCCCAATTTGAAGCCAAAGAGAGGAAGTCCTTAAATTGACAAAAACAAAATTGGCAATGAATGTGAAAAATTTCAAGTATATTGATTTGTCCTATTAGTGAAGGAAAAGAAAGAGGGAGGATTAGTGTCACCTAGAAGATTAGTGACACTACAATTTTATTTTATTTTTGCAAAAATTGGTGTTATCAGGTAATATTTTAACCTACAATGATTCAAAATAGTGTGGCTTTGGTAAATTATAGTCATAGACCACTAGAACAAATTGATATAGTCCATTTTTTGAATAGCTAGTCAATGCTACAATACCATTGTTCGTACTGTGTGATTGCTTATTCCACTATAAATATCCAAACTTAAAGTAGGTTTTTAATTTTACAAAATATTCATACATATGGGACAAAGCTAATTGCATGAAACTAAATACATGTCGAAATTCACTAAACTCTTACATATAATTGTGCATACTTATGTGCATTGATATTTTACCATGAATTTTTGTTAGGACCATTGTCATCACAATTCATCTTGAATCTAAAGATTTGCTTCTCCCACGAAGATGTCCTATTTTGACAATTTTTGTCAACTTTAATAATTATAGTTAATCTTGAAACTAAACCATTAAATCTCAGTGAAAACAAATTCAATTGGATCTTCTCTAAAATTGTATAGTTACTTTGTTGATTTATTTAATGCTGAATATTAGTTACGGGCTACAAATGGTTGACTACCTCATTGCAATTAATAATTAAGTTATTTAAGTACAAGTATAATATATAATATATTTATAGTCTATAATATATACTAAACTCAAACTCACGTTTATTTCAAAATTATTGACAAGCATTTGGGTTAGATTCATCTTGTTAACATCATCATAATAAAATTAATCCCAAGACCATCATGAAATGAAGAATCTCATTAGGGGTGGTAGTTTCACTACCCATTCATCAAGGGCATGGATCGGCATGGGCGCTCCTTGTGGACTCTTTTCGGAGG
Source organism: Rhytidiadelphus loreus (assembly GCA_947034895.1). Classification (NCBI taxonomy): domain Eukaryota; kingdom Viridiplantae; phylum Streptophyta; class Bryopsida; order Hypnales; family Hylocomiaceae; genus Rhytidiadelphus; species Rhytidiadelphus loreus. Next base: position 43,437,800 of record OX344761.1, on the reverse strand, counting down.
TAGATTCTATAACAACCAATAACCATGAACAACCAAAATCCTAAACATCATTCCTAACACCAAGTGTCATCATATCTAAGAATTCACTTTTTCAGTTTGTCCCCTCGTCTGCATGGTCCCCTCACCCTCATTGTCCCCTCACGCGCATGGTTCTTCACTCACATGGGCCATGTTAATTTTGGTATGGTGGCTTTTTACGAATAGTAAAATAAAATCAATTCAAATGCACAAAATTAATTTTTTTTTTCTGTATTCACCACCGCAAGGTAAACCCATGTGTGTTCCAAAATAAATTATGTTTTAATAAAGAAACTAATTATTCAAAGAATCGCCCCCCAATAGTCAACCCCCAAGAAAATTTGGGCAAAGGAAAAAGTGGTTCCGTCCGTCCCATCTCCCGATTCCGGTTGACCACGTCACGTTGGGAATCTGAAAAGGGAATCTGGAGGGGAATCTATCTAGAAATCCGTTAGTACCCCTCCCACCCCAGAAAAGGCAGGGCCTTTGGTGGAGTCAATATTGATGTCCCTGAGGTGTCTGTCGGTGCCTCCAATTAGAAATTCCTTGTATACAGACTATTGCAAAAAAAAAAAAAAAAATCTTACAAAAAAAAAGTGTACCCAAATTCCTGCAGGAATAGCTCCTGTGCATAGATGGCAAAACTGATTTTTTTTTCTTATTTCCTATTTCTAATTTTTTTTTCCCTCTTATTCTACAGACCATTGTGCAAGATTTAAAAAAAAAAAATTTACAGAAAATTGTATCCCAAATTCCTGCAGGAATTGCTCATGAATGGCAAAACTGAAAAATTCTCTTATTTCTTCTTTCTTAATTTTTTTTTTCTCTTATATCTTCAGACCATTGCAAGATTAATTTTTAAAAAATTTAACAGAAAATTGTACCCGAATTCCTGCAGGAATTGCTCCTGTGCATGAATGGCAATTTTTATTTTCTTCTTCTTCTAATTTCTTAATTCAGTTTGAGTAATGGATAGCCAAGTAAAGCCAATTTGCAACTTGCTCCCGGTTGTATCCAGACCACCCACTCAGCTTTTAGAAATTTTTTTTTTTTTGGCAGATTCTGGTGAAATTGACTTTCGGTCGCCTCATGAGGAGAAGCCAAGGTTGAAGTTTTGACGTCCCAATCGACTCTATCCTCTGAAGTCAACAAGAAGGAAGGGACTAAGAAAAGATGCCTATACTAAAGAAGATGCTCAAAAGCCTTGTCCGCTTGTTATTTTTTGGGGCATAAAACATGTTTTTTTTTCTACAAGTGTAAGTTAGTGGGCCCTCCATGAATGTACCAACTAGACTTCAGAGGAAAACGAGATCTAGAATCATGTCTTAACGCCGCCCCTATTGTTGTTTGTGTTGTATGTTCCTCAAATTGGTGGATTTGGTTCGTTGAGGAGGAGGACTGCCAATTGCAACAACCAATGATCACACTCGTTAAAAGAAGAGTTCGTGTCTCAACATGCTTGGGGTACTTTTGGGCTCAAAAAGTAATACTTTGATGTAGGTAAGTGCATGGAAAAACTATTTTTGTTGTCACCATGAGGGTTGCCATTGGAAACATGGCCTAGTTGGGTCGTTGTGTGTGGTACAACCAAGTTGACACTGACTACACACATGCGTTGAGACCTGTTGCTATACTACCACCTTCCATATTGGCAACGAAGCATTCAAGTCAATGAAGACAAGTTGTTAAAAAAGAAGTATTGGGGTCACTATTTTAATACGGGACAATAGTATCAATTGCGGTTGTGTGCTCGTGTGGACAGGGTTGAGGTTTACCATGGCACTCAGGAGAATCATTGTACTTGTAGAGCACGTGGGCATGTCAGAATGTGGACGGAATATGCCAAGGTCAACGTTAACAACTAGAAGTGACAATTTGCAAATAGCTAGAATCTGTTCCCACCAGATGAATTGGTCTCATTGATGTTGCATTGTTGCCACTAGTGAGTGCACTCTAATTGCAGTTTTCCACTCCTTCTACTGTGGAGACATTAGAACAACAGAGGCATTAGAGGAGATAATTCAAACTTTCAAACTCCCCTACCATATGTACTGTTGCACATTACCTTCACGATGGAACCTCGGCGGCTCCACTACCAATTCAAATGTTGGACAATCTTGGCTCAATGTACAACCATTGGCAACAATTTTAATTTAATATGATCCAAGGGACAAGTAAATCATGTCATCTTTGTATATTGTTTTTTCATGACTTACTATTACTGGTAGCAATGCTTTAGAAATATGATGTCATTGCTTAAGGCTCTATAGTGGCAACATCCATGTTGGCATTTCCTGACCATTTTTAGAGGGTCATTTGCAATAATAGTTAATTTTGATTTGGTCATCCTTGGATCCAAATTTTGTTCTAATGCTAATTGTGATCTTGTTGCAAAGAAAACACTTGTTGATTCTTATAATTACGTGAAACATGCATCTTCTAATCCATACAAATTGCAAAATTCATGTGAATGATGATTAGAGCTCGAGTGATTTATAGTAATATTTTGTCCAAATAACTACTTATTCATCCAAAGTAATGCTTCAATCTTTAAAAAATACTTCTTTTTAGACCAATATCTTGAAATTGAGGTAAAAATTAATGTAGATTAATGTAAACACATAAGAAAACATATGAAAAATTCAAATGGACTTGGGTGATTTAGAGCTAAACATGTATCATTCCGATTAGAATGAACCTTTGAAAAGCCCCAAAGTATTTGACAAGCAAGGTTATATTATAAGGCTATGTGATCTATGATGAGTACAATTTCTTTGACACATTTATGTCTCTATCTTATATGAGTTTCTCAAAGCATGTCATAACCCTTTATTCTATTAAATTATTTTATGTCCCAATTGATTTATTAAAAAAACTTGTAAAGCTAGTGCACACTTAAATGAACATTGGTGAGGACCATCATATAGTACATAGTAGCTATAGTTACATTAATACAAGTATTGTTAAGCTAAGTAAGTTGTCCAATTCAACCGATTAGAATAAGACACTAATAGAAAGTTAGTCTTAGAACACCAATGAGAGCACTAGAGTTTGGTACCCAAGATCAACTTTGTACTAGTGAGAATTTTTTGTACTATTAAGTTAAGTAAAATAAGAGTGTATTGTCAAATTATGAGTATTTTATGCAATCCCTAAGCCACCTACTAAAACTTGTCATTGTTATGAAGGTGAACTAAAATGTATAGGGAATTTTTTTTTCATTTTCTTTGGAGAAATACATTTTAGTGAGTTTTTTGGGGACTACTTGGAGCACACTTCGAAAGTCCATTCTTTTCCTATTGTGTAGTACTTTGAATCAACACTTTAAAGATTAATGATTTTTTTTTAATTGCAATTTTTGCATTGTTGGTTCAAGTTTAGTAGCCCTCTTGAGACCCCATTCTAATGTAATAAACTTTTCAATGACGTTTAATAGATTGAAGAGGTCTTATAAAAAATTTGGGTAGGCATTAAATTGGTATGGCTACATCAAATGGAAAAGGATCATACTAGAATTGGCAATGATCCCCAATATAGTGGAACTCTTGTAGCATTAAAGCCTAATTGGTCTTGCAATGCCATCTTATGCAAACTCATTGAATTGAACCCTTAGACAGACATTTCATGTCTGGGCTTGGTCAAACTTCATTAGATTTCTAGACTAAAACACACATTTCAAAATTTTGATATTTTTCATATGTAGTAAAAAATATTTAGAATTTAATCTCATTTTTTCATAATTAAAAAAAAAAAATTGAATTTTATATGATTTTAAAAGAAATTTCTTTGCAAAATCATGGTAATTACAAAAATGCTTTAAATAGTATGAAATTTTAAATAAGAAGGAAATAATAGTGACAAACATCATGATGTAATTGATGTACTCTTTAAAGGTTAACACTATAAGTTGGAAGCCTTAAGTGGACTCATTTAGGACTTTTGAGTTTGTTTTAGTTCTTTATTTGTGAGACTAATGAGGTTGCTTAACCTTGAAAGGTGTCTCCCTATGACCAATGTAGTCATCCAAACACTCCAATTATTGGACTAATAGGTGTAGTCTTTGTTTCTATACTTAATAGTGAAGTCATCCATCAAACATTTTAGATCCATAGCATCCTTATAGAATTAACTTTATCATTTATTCTCATGGTGTTCGAAAAATACAAGTTTAAATTTTTTGGATTATGCCTTTAATTGCCAACAAGACTCAATTATCAAAATAGATCCAATTTAATAATAGAATCCATACTCAAATGTTTATTTAGAAACTTTCAACTATCATTGAAGTATAAGCATTCATATGAAATGTAAAAAGTAGTGGCACCATAAACTGTCATGTACTTAAAACAAGCTCCTATTTTTTGGGCCTACAATTGGTCAATTTATTTTTGCTTGGATTATTTAACTTTAACCTTTAAAAGACATTGGAGACCCTAGGAAGGCTACCCAAACTTTGAATTTCAAAATCTTTTTTATAGGGGCATCAAGTAGCTTGTTCAAATGACCAATCAATGATGAGCTTCTGCCCTCCTCAAGGCCATAGGCAATCTCATAGCCCTACTCATAGTTCTAATATTCAAAAAATTATCGAACTTTCCAATGCAAAAACTATAGGTTCAAATTGTGATTCAAAATCCAAGCTTTAGATTGACAGATGCATCTCATGAAGACAAAGATAATGATATCAAGAAGTTGAATATCAAAAAAGTATTTATGAAGATTCTCTAGAAACCATGCCCCTTGAGGCTTGGTCAATTGTTTAAGGGTTAAAATTTCAAGTTTTGGGGTTATATCAAAGACCAGAGATTCCTATTATACTGACCACTAAGGAGTTAAATTCTTAGGGTATTCTCCTAGATAAAATCGTGTGTCTCATATTTAGAACTCAAATAAATGATCAAAGTGGCTATCAATGTAGCTATTTCTACATCACTTTTCGTTGCTTCAATTTCAAGTTCCAAATGCGTTGTTGCCTATTGAATTTATGACTATTTGTAGGAGCTTGAAACAAAGTGTTCCTTTCAAATGAAAATGTATAATATTTTCTTCAAGTTACAAAAGATTTAGATTCTTCTTGCAACATCTTTCTCTACAATTTGCTAATTTGCTTGAATAAAGTTTTTACAATATAGCCACACGGAAGACACTAAAATGCTTACATTGATGATTTAACCTTTAAAGGACATTTTGAGGTCTTGGAAAGACTGTCCAAATTTGAATTTTAGAATCTTTCTTAAATGGGCATCATGTAGCTTGTTCAGTTGTTCAAATGACCAATTAATGACAAGTTTATGCCCTCGTCAAGGTCATGGGCAACCTCAAAACTACTAGTGTTCAAATTTCTTTTTATCAAACTTTCCAATGCAAAAACTACAAGTTCAAATTGTGATTCGAAATCCAAAACTTAGATTGATAGATGCATCTTGTCAAGACGAAGATAATGATACCAAGGAAGTTCAAATGTAGTTGAATATAGGAGGAGTTTTCTTAAAGATTTTCTAAAAATTCAACTTTGATGTGTACCCTAAGGGTTAACCATTAAAGGCTTAACCTATAAAACCATACAGAGGACGTTTTTTGGTCAATGAATGACAAAGAATCTCTCTCCATGTAAGAAACAAGTGCAACTATTCATCCTCCAAATTTTCTATGAAAAGGGAACTTCTTCTACAATCCAATGAATGCTTTTTGCATTTTTTAAAGCCAACAATTCACATGGTTCCAAAACAACTAATTTCCACAGTGACCAGCCTGTCGTTTCAGGGTTTAACCCTTGAACGCCGGGCTGATCACCACGGAAATCATATATTTTGTCACTATGTGAATTGTTGGCTTAAAAAATTGAAAATGTATTCATTGGAAGTTAAACTATTGTAGAAAACATTCCCTTTTCATACAAAATTTGGAGGATGAATAGTTGCACTTTCGTCATTCATCGACCGAAAAACGTCCTCCGCATCATTTATAGGTTAAAAACATTTCACGTAATCATGTCTAGGCTATGTCAAAATTTGATATTTTTCACATATCTAGAAACTATGAAGGCGGTTTGACAAGGCATAGACATCTAAAATCAAGAACTATGTGAAAATTTAGGTTTTGACTTTCAAAACGCCCATGGAGGCTTGCATTGCCACTCACTAACTTACCTTCTTCCATTGCATTGCATTCCCGTTTTGAATGCAATTCTACAGCAGGTGCCCATCCCTTACCATTATTGATCACGAGGGTGCCTGGCCGCTAGCTAGTTCCTCCTGGTTCCCGCAGGTAGCTGGACGCACCGGAAGGACCAAAGATCTGTGCAGGACGCGACGGATAGAGCCTGCAAACGGGGTTTCTGCCGAGGTCGGTATCTGAGGAATATGTTGTACGTTGACTCAAGAAAAAACCACAGTAATCAAGGCTTCCCAATTTCGTATAAACAAAATAAGCATCCACAGTGACACGAATTCATTGGGTTGGCAGTCAAACACCGACCTTTTACAACAGTCTACTCCAACTTTCCTTAATGCTCACATACAGTACAGTAGATCATATCAAAGCCAGGTAGGGTACTAGATAGAGAAATACGGAGTAATCCATCCATACATGAACAATCAATACTGGCCACCACTTACCCACATACCTCGGTGATAACATTCTTGAATGGAGGAGTCTTTCTGTGCAGTAACAATTGAAACAACTGCAGAATATATATAGTCGGCCAGTCGGGTACGTTACAGTGGCCCACAATAATGGACTTGAAGTCTCACAGTTGCAGTGAAAGGATGTTCTACAGTGGAAAGGATCCTTGATTCATGGAAAGCAAAGCAAAGCTATTAAAGGGTCCCTCCCTGCTTCACTAGTGCCTTGAAGAACGTTATATGCCTCAGTCGCTCTAAGCTCAACAATTGATGCATTTAACTCTAAAGTAGTTTCATCTCTAAAATTTACAAGCTAGTACGTGCAGACGGAGCGTTCCTGCCTGCCCGTACTGCTAGCTAGCTAGCCATCCGATCCAAGGACGGCGCGGTCACGACGTTGCAGCATTCCCAGAATTCATGCTTCCATCCAAATCCAGTGCATCTTATCGATCGGTGGGGTTCGTCAGCTTTGCGGTCAATGATTTGCAGGAGAATCGATCTCAGATGGAGTGCACGAGTGTGACCCCCAGACTCGTACTGCTTGGATACACGGGTAAATTTGCAGCAGGAGCTAGCTGCAATTAAGAGCGCACTTAACTACTCCCCGAGATCGAGTCCTCAGTGAGGTTGTCGACGATGGTAGACTGACGACTAAGTTAGCTTGACAATTGTCCATTTTGAGGTTGTTCGGGAAGCGCTCGCAACTTAGCTCGACACAGGATTTCGCGCACCTTGATAGGTAGCTTATTAAACTGATTAGTTTTTCGTTTCTTCAGTCGATTCGAATTCCATTTTCTAAGTACGATAGTTGTTCCTGTAGCTAGCAAGAGAGTTCTTTGCTTTTATTTTGATTCCCGAAATCCAGGATACGAGACCTGGGACGAATCCTTCATCTATTTATGAGATGAGATCAAGATCAAGGACCGGCCGGGAGGTTTAATCTGAATAACTTTTTCTAAGTAGACACTCTTTCTAGCAAGAGAATTGATTTGTTTCCAGGCTTTCGATTCCCCTATCCCGAAATATGAAACCTTCATATATTTAGGAGATGAGCTAGTCGAAATGCATGTGGATCACGAGGTTGAGTCTGAATGTACCCTTTTCTAACTTGTACTTATTTCTAAGTAGACACTCTTCTGAACCAAGAAAATTGTATGTTGCAATTCCTGGCATTCGATTCTTCACTCCCAAGATACCAACCCTTCACCTGATTCTATTTCTGAGATGCGATGAAATGAGGATCATATCACGAGGTTTTATTAGACTGGATACCTATTTCTAAGTAGACAGCACTCTTTCCAGCACGGAAATTCTTCGCACAACTTACCAAATGTTTGATTTCCCAGAACCTTGGATCCCAAACCTCCATCTGCTTCTATTTATGAGACGAGATGAGAATCACGAGGTTTAGTCTGAATCCCCATTTCGAAATAGGCAGTACTCTTTCCAGCACGGAAATCCTGTGTGCAACTTGTCAAATGTTTGATTCCCCCCAAACTAGGATACGAAACCTCCGTCTGCTTCTGTTTATGAGACGAGACGAGAACGGCGAGGTTTAGTCTGAATACCCATTTCTAAATTGACAATACTCTTTGCCGAGTAAGGGAACTGTTTACCCAACTTGCCCAATGTTTGATCACATGCCCCAAAACCCAGGATACGAAACCTTTCGTCTGATTCTATAATTTATTCTAAGACGAGATGAGGACCACGAGGTTTAGTCACTCCCGGAGATTAGCAACCCAGCTTCTTCTCCTGGCACTCCTTCATCTGAACCTCCAACAACAAATTGTGGAAGGCGGTGGAAGCATTTTACTCCTTTCAGATTCGATCCGCACGAGCGAAAGCCTCACCTCTCCCAGTGGCGTCTTCGAATTCGGCTTCTACCCTGCGCCAGGAGGCTCCTCCGACCGCTTCGGCCTGGCCATATGGTACGCGCAGTTGCCGAGCTCTGTAAAGACGGTAGTGTGGATGGCAGCCAGGAATCATCCGCCGTTGAGTGCATCCGCGTACTTGAAGTTTTCTTTGCCAGATGGAGTGCTTCAGCTGATGGATCCTGAGGTTTCTGCGCAACAACCGGTTTGGCAATCTGGAAATAATGGGGTGAGTTTCCCTAAACCTCTTTCAATCCTGCTCAGTGGGTTTGTTTTTTTCGCTTTGCGGTCTACTTCGTTACATAAAACGTTGACCAATTTCGTTAAAACGGCGATATTTCATTCGCCATTTTCACACTTACAGTAGCTCGATGTACCAGTGGATGTGCAAATTAGTATGCAAATTGCATAATTTCATACACAATATTGTGGTCTACTCCGCTCAGATTTCCACCTCCATTCCCCTCACGTCTCCCCCAAACACTGCATTTCCTTCCTTCCTTGAGGATCCACCGCGCGCCATTTTAATGGAATAGCTGCCCTATTAATGAAACTGGTTTATTAGGCTTGCATATGTTTCGTGTAATTGGCGGATTTAGAAAGGCATAATCTTATTCGCAGGAGAATTCAATATGATCCTAAGTTCTGAATGTTTTGGCGGCATTCCACTACTTGGTACTTTTTCAAGTCGTGCGGTCGTGTTTCAAAGTCGTGCGGTCGTGTTGTCGTCATTTTTAATTAGTTTCACTTTATTGTTAATAATTTGTTACGTTAGCATATACTTCGCATAATTGGGCGGATTTAGAAAAACGCGCGTAAACTTACTCAGCAGGAGTATCATTCCATCTGATCCTTTTAGACCGGAAGTTTTTGAATGTGTGGAATAGTAAGTGTCATATCAGATCTTACAGTCTTACCTTAAGCAAATGAAGACTCATTTTACGTCAAATTCTGTAGCTTGGCGGTTTCCATGACTTTGACATTCTTTAGGGCCTACCGCTTGGAAGTTGGAACGTGTATATATCCACACCTGTGAGTCCCAGTTTTTAGAGCTTTGTGTAGATGAAAGATACAATTTTTGTCACCTGTAATCGCACGGTCAATTCGACGAAATTGACGACATTTGAAAGAGTAAATTGGAAATGACACCTTTAAGCTATGCTTCGTAATGTTGCGGGGTCTCTCAACTGGTAATTGGCCAGAGATCGATCCTCAATTAGAACTGTGGCCAGAGTTTGTTGATCCAAGCCGCCGAAATCCCAATTCTATACCCGTCCTAGATTTTAGTCCTTTGCTCTAGGTTAATTTCAGTTGGGCAACTGATCGAATCCCCATCGTCAGGAGCACTTTCCAGGAACAATTTTGATCAGCAGTTTAGCACACCGAAAACAACAAACACGAGGTTTGGTTTTGCAACAGGGCTTTTGCAACGAGTTGGCAGCACTTTCGCAATAAAATTTTCACACTAATGAGTTTGGCCAAAGTACGTTCAAACACAAAATCCATTGCACATATATATAATTATTGCTGCTTTCTTGCAACCGCTACTTCCTGTTTGTAGTGATAACTCAGTGCATCTTCAGGGGTTAGCTTCCCATGATTTCTTTCCTTCCCTCCTCATCTGCTGAATCTCGATCTGACTGTGAAAACGAGAGCTCATCCCATTGAATCGCTTCCAGGTTCTAATCTTCTGAATAATTTCTGTGTGTGCATCAATTGTACGTGCAGTCCGCCACCACTCTCGAGTTACGCGACACAGGCAACCTCCTCCTCCTCCACAACGCCACCGCCACCCCCGTCTGGCAAACCTTCGACACCCCCACCGACACTCTACTCCCCGACCAAATGTTCAACACAAGTTCCACGAGTACCTCCCTGGTTTCGTGGCAACACGCCTCCAACTGGTCCGAAGGCTTCTACCGCGCCGGCTGGCTCCCCCTCAACACCACCACTCTCACCTTCAGCCTCAGTTGGACCGGCACCAGCATCCCCAACTGGAACCGCACCTCCTGGTCCACCACCAACGTCACCGCCGGCAACACCACTCTCTACCCTTACCAGCAAGCCAATTCCAACGCCACTTACACCGTTCTCGACTCCGCCACCGGAAATTTTTACATTGGAAACACTCCCGTGATCACCAAAACTTCAATTGGGAGCCTCCAGCGCGTGACGCTGGATGAAGACGGCGGCTTGCGAATGTACAGCTGGGGTGGCAGCAATGGCGAGTGGACTGAAGTGGGCAACTGGATGAACGACTCGTGTCGAATCTTTGCCGAGTGTGGACCGTTTGGGGTGTGCAGTTCGAACCCATTCTCCCCAGCGACAAGAGCTTCCTGTACGTGTCCGGAGGGGTTTGCTCCCATTGATGAGAATAATCTGCTGATGGGGTGTAAACCTGTGTTTGCGGTGCCGGAGAAGGGGATGTGCGGGCTGAATGGGAGCTTGTTTGAGGTGGAGAAAGTGGGGGAGTTTGATTACCCGTATGCGGATCGGGTGTATCCGGGGGTGCAGATTGAGGAGGGGGAGTGCGTGCGGAGGTGTTCGGAAGATTGTCGGTGCGCGGGGGCGGTGTATTGGACGAGGGGGTATACGTGTTTTATCAAGTCGGCGCCGTTGTTCAATGGAGGGTATCCGCAAGAAGTGGGGAACCGGACGGCGTATTTGAAGGTATGAGCGTCAATTATTTCGGTATTTTGGCAGGATGCCATGCTATGACATTTTTGACATTTCGACAATAGCGTGATGTGCCCAGAGATATGAAAATGAATATGCAGATCATCCCATTTCACCCACAACGTACATTGTGCACTGCTAAACTAGGACTTCGATTTCCAATCGTGCCCTCTCGATCGTCTCCCTAAGTCATTTCCTTTCTTTCCTTTCTTTTTTAACGTCGATCTACAGTGTTATTTTCGTGAAATTGCACCACTTCATTTAACGAAATTGACGTTTCAGGTGTTGAAGGCGTCGCTGTCTCCGCGAAAAAGAAATCATGTGGGGATTTTCGCGGGGGTGGCTTCGGTGTCGGTGGTTTTTCTATTAGGATTCGTCGTTGGAGTTCTGTACTGGAGGCGGCGGAGAAAGATGCGCCAGTGGGAAGGACGCGCGTCCCTTTTCCGCCATACACTCAGCCTGGGCCCTCGTAAGTTCACATTCCGTGAGCTCAGCGCGGCTACGAAAAACTTCTCCGAGAGTGAGCGCGTGGGCACGGGCGGCATGGGCTCAGTTTACAAAGGCACCTTACGAAACACGGGAAACCTAATTGCGGTGAAGCGCATCCGCCACGAGTCTACTGACGACGGAGAAGGAGGCTTCTTGGCTGAAGCTTCTTCTCTCAGTCAGATCCGTCACCGCAACCTGATGCAGCTCCAGGGGTGGTGTTACGAGGACGGGAAGCTCCTATTAGTCTACGACTACATGCCCAACGGCAGCCTCGACCATTGGCTCCACGGCAAACCCTTGAAACCCACGAAACCCAACAAAACCAACAAAACCAACATCCCTCTTTCGTGGGAGCGTCGATTCTCAATTGTGAAGGGCGTCGCCGCCGCGCTCGCCTACCTCCACGACGAGTGGCACCAATGCGTCCTCCACCGAGACATCAAATCCAGTAACGTCATGCTGGATGCGGACTTCAATGCGCATCTCGGCGACTTCGGCCTGGCGCGATTGATCGACCACCAGAAGGTAACGTCAATTTCAATCGGTATGTTGGCGGCATTGCACACCTCATTCCAACTCTCATTCCGATACTTAAATCCCATAGAGAGATCCTAGATTTTAGACTTTTATGGACATAATATGTCGTAATTTTTTGCCCTATCGTGCCTGTTTAACGAAATTGACTAATATAGGTGGAGAAGACGACTCTCATGGCGGGTACACTGGGTTACATGGCGCCCGAGATTCCTTACACGGGGAAAGCCACGAAAGAATCCGACGTCTACAGCTTCGGTGTGTTGCTCCTCGAAGTCGTTTCAGGAAGGCAACCCGTGCAATCCACGGGAGAGATCGAGCCCGAGGATGTCGTCCTGCTCAACCGCGTGTGGCGAGCTCACGAGTCTGGAAACTTGCTCAGCATCGTCGATCCCAAGCTCCAAGTGGGTCACAATGTGCTGATACGTGGACCCCAAGATGCATCACCCCCAAAAGTTTCCCATGAAGTGGATGACTTCGCATTAGCTTTGAGTCGGCGCGTTGAGCAAGAAATTTTGACTGAGAATGAGCAGAAGCTGATGGTGCTGAAACTGGGGTTGCTGTGTTGTTTGCCGAAGCCGCTGTCGCGGCCGACGATGCGGGTTGTGAACCAAGTTTTTATTTCGGGGGAGACGTCGGTGTTGCCGGCGTTGCCGGCCACGGCGTACTTTGGGTCGGAGGATGTACTGGAGGCCGTGCGCGCGGGGTTTCATCCGCAGCCCGTGGTGAGTGAGGAGCTGGTGTCGCCGCCGGTGGATTCTACGGCGCACTCGTCCTCGTCGGCGTCGTGATCGAGGAAGCTTATCAGAAGTTTGGGAGAGGGGTTTATCGATCAGATGAAGGTTTTGATCAGTGAGCACGATTTTTATCAGAAGTTTATCGATCATTCCGAGAGGCTTGTATATATCACAAGTTTTCCGAAGCCCTGTATATCCTTCGAATTTGTCATATTACGAACTCATAGATTGGACAATTTCCACATACTGTTAAATTCTGAACGTGCATGATACTAGTGCTGCTGGTAGAAGACCATTAATTTATCCCTAAGGTTGTGTATCATTAGGAGGGTTTTATCACGAGTTTTCCGGATGATTTTATCAGAAGTTTTGGAGATGATTCTGTTTTAGTAACAGGGACTGATCACGCAGTTTTTTCTGTTGTGGCGCTGTAAACTTGGAACGGCAATTTTGGAACTTGGCAGAGATTGGACTTTGTTATACATCTCGACACCGAGCGCCCTTGGAAGCTCTGGAAGCTCTGGAAGCGGAGGAGCATGTGCAGCATTGTTAGTAGTGTGCAACACTATTTTGGCCAGGACTTGTAAGAAACAGGTATTAGGATGCTGAAATTGGTATTAGGATGTTTTTATTGTAACGTGTTGAAATGGCATTAACCCTGAAAGCAAAAGACTTATCAAGGCAATATACTTTGCCAAAAATGATGTGGTTTTTTTTACTGATAGGTGCATTCTTCATTTTTAGAGTGATTTGGAAAATCATCCATCAACCACTTTTTGGTTGGGTGCAGCTTCCTCACAAATTTTGGATTGTAGTGTCTAAAAAAACATTTCTAAACTGCCATTTCTAGTACAGAAGAGTTAGGATGGAAAAAAAACTATTTATTTTGGCATATTCAATTGGAGGATCTTGCATTAAACTTGTATGAGAATGCATATTAAGTGGAAAAAATTTAAAACACTTTGACCTTGTAGATTGTAAGATTTTAGTATTAAATATATTCAAAGTGAGAAGAATAGATTTTTTTTTGCACCGTGTTTTACTAGTTTTTCAAACTTTGAATCCCCCTAGCTTAAATTTCTTGCACTACAAAGTTTTGAGGTTTAATCTTTATGGTGGAAAATCAAGTTGAAAATTTAGGATTTTTTGTTTAATTTAAAATTAATAATTTCCACTTAAATTTTTTTCTTAAAGTAGAAGTAGGTACAAGATGGAAGGGAAATTGAAACATGTCAATCCTAACAATGAGATTGTTGTAGGAATGTGATTTTTGCATAAATGTGGAATTCTATTCTAAAAATGCCCTACATTAGAGAAAATTTGGGGCCTCCAGAGGGCTGCTCCGCTGTCATTAGAGAAAAAGGCAGCCCTTGGCTGGGCCACCATAGAGTGACAATCCACTCTATTATGTGAAGTCTAAAAACCTAGCAAATTTGTCAGATGTGAGTAGTCAGAGTGTCTGACTTTCAGCAAATTCCATTGGGTAACAGTCTAACTATCTTCTGAAAACTGAATACATTAAGCAAGTTTTCTTTTTTTTGACACAAGTAATAATTAAGCAAGTTTTTTGTCATTTGCTTAATTTCGTATCACCAACAACAATGAGCGACGTAATTGATTTAAGTGTGGAGGATGGTGAGGAGAGAAGGTCTTTATATAAGTGGGGTAGAGGTAGGTACAACGACCCATGTGGGATATGTGAATTAGGACTAAAATGAGGAGCTTCACCACTCAATAGTTATGTGAAAACGCAGAAAATGTGTTAAAAAACTAATTTTAAACCTCATTTAGGCATAGAAGAGTATCTTCTTTAAAAAATCTTTGGTCTAAAAAAAGTTGGGGAATCAAGTCAAGTTTTATTTTCAAAAACCCGTTTCAAGTTTTGGAACTCCACATAAAAGTTATGGAAACATTTCAAAGAGGGTGTTTGAAAATGTTCAAAAAAATGACCCTTTCAACCCCTCTCTGAAATTTTTTCATAACTTTTATGTGAAGTGCCAAAACTTGAAACGGATTTTTGGAAATAAAACTTGACTTGATTTCCCAACTTTTTTTAGACCAAGGACTTTTGAAAAAAGATACTCTACTATACCTAAATGAGGTCTAAAATTTGTTTTTCAACACATTTTCTGCATTTTTACATAACTATGAGCGGTGAAGCTTTTCATTTTAGTCCTAATTCACATATCCCACATGAGTTGTTGTACCTACCACTTCCCCACCTGTATAAAGACCTTCTCTCCTCACCATCTTCTACATGAAAATGGTAATGAAGTGTATCATTAGTATGCCATCCAAAAAAATACTTGCATGGTAGATGGTCAATGGACTACCTTGAACATTATTGTATTTTCCACAACTTGGTTGGAGTGCAAGGTATTGAATAAATAGGATTAAAGTGCACTTAAAAACCTTCATCTTGATTATTATAACCCTTGTACTTGGATTCCAAGCCACTGACAAACATGCGACGTTGTGACAGAAGGTAAGCGAGAATAGGGAAAAAAAGAATTCCTAAGCAAATAAAGTTCAATCTGCAGGGTCCTTGGAGGGCTGTGGAGCAGCCTTCCAAAGGCCTGCGATTTTCTTTAGTGACTACTTGAAAAATATAAACAACTAGGTGTGATTATTTAATAATGACCTCTATTACCAATGACAAGTTGTCAATTTGGACACTTAGTTTTAAGGGCTTAAGTCATGTTTACATTTCTTTGAACCACCCTTGAAGGCAAGCAAAGAATTAAAATTAAGCCATGTCTATTTGAAACCTACAAGATTAAGATAGAAGGTGCTAATAATGACTACTTTAGACTAAAGGAGGTTCAAAAGTCTTCTTCCTTTAACTATTTAGAAACATGCATTTTAACCCTTTCAAGCCTCAAGGTTGTTTTGTTAGAGCAAGAATACAGACGGAATTTTTAGCAGACGTGGGATTATTGACAATAAAGGAGCTGTGAAAAAAATAACTATATCAAATTGAAGAATGAGTGATAGACAATGGGTGTGCAAAAAATTGGGACAATCCATTGTTGGTATTGTAACAATTTAGAGTTACTTTCCTAACAATGTACACAATGTTGTTGACATTGATGTATGCATCATTACAACAAAATCAATGTTTTATGACTGCAAAATATGACTACAGTGAGTTGTAAAATCAAAAAATATGACTTGCATAGAAATCATTGTAGATTATTCGTGATATAATTGGATCTAGTCATTACCAACAAGTCACTTCAAACATTAGTCACATTTGCAATCATATGGGTTGGAGGGTATAATTAGCCATATTTTGCCAACATAGTGTATACATTAACTATCTTTAGGGGCTTGATTTTTTCTTGAGCTACCCGGGCAAAGAAAAAAAAATCCTATGTAGTATATGACTCTATGTAGTCATATATTTGATTGACGTGGAATGTGATTGCAGTGAATCATATTTTGGTTGACGTGAAATATGACTACAATGAGTCATATTTTGGCTAATGTGGCATTTGACTTTGTGTAGTTACATTTTTTGTTGATGAGGAATATGACTCTTGTGAATTATATTTCTTGCTAATGTCAAAAATGACTCTCATGAATCATATTTTTGGATGATGTGGAATATGAATATGACTTTTGTGAGTCATTTTCTTTACTAATGTGAAATATGACTTTACAGAGTCATATTTTTGGTTGACATGGTAGTTCATGTGTATATCATTAGTAATTTTATAACTAACTCCAGTCATATTTTGGAAAGTGCAAGGTCACATTTTGACATCCATAATAACTATGAGCATTATAAAACTATAGCTAGTTATATTTTGGCTAATATATATATTGTGAAATGTAACTCAAGAAAGTGATATTCTAAATGATTGAGAGTCACATTTTTTAAATTTGTGTGTGGCTTGTGATTGGGGTGACTGAGGTCCAAAATAGCTTTAATTACAAACTACAATTACATTTTCCATGCATTTTAAATGGACATGACACATTGCAAATATACATCAAGATGATTTAATAATTGAATAAAAGACTTCATGTATTTAAAAAGGAATACATATGATCTTAGAAATATATAAGAAACAATCATATTGAAAAAGGAGAATGCGAAAAGGAATGCAACTCTCATCATTGACTCTCATCATTTATTAGTCACCAATACAAAACATATATATCACAATAAGTCATTCACACAATCCAATAGGGCCTATATTCCTTATAATAATGTGAAGATGGCTCTATTGGGTTGCAAGTAGTCTCCAACAACTTTTCAACTTTTGGTGCCTACATATACAATTAAAGAAATGGGAGGTTAATTTTTAGTGAATGAACAATAAAAAATATGTAGTATAAGTTTAGGGTAGGAAGAATAAGAATGGTGATGGAAGAAACAAGAAGAAAAAAGTGGCAAGTGCTAGGAGATAACAATAAACAAGAATTAAGATACAACAAGAAACAACAAGAAAAAAGAGTTAAGATGTAACAAAAAGAAACAAAAAACAAGGACTAAAAAGCAATAAGAGGAAGTAAAAAAGTGAGAACTAAGAAGAGGAAAGAGTTAAAATGCAAGAAGAAAAAAGAATTTAGATGTAATAAGAAGAAATAAAAAGCATAACTAAAAAAGAAACAAGAAGCATACTCTAAATAGAACCAAAAGCAAAAGTTAAAATGCAATACAAAGCAACAACTAAGAAGCAAAAAATAAGAAGCAACAACAAGTAAGAATTAAGAGACAATAAAAGGCAAGGAAGAAGAGCCAAAAGAAGTGGCGGTTGGGGTTTCAAAACCCTAAAAAAGTGGTGATTAGGTTTGAAAATCCTAAAAAGGATTTCAAAATCCTAAAACAATGGCTTGCCTATATTTTGGGGGGACTACAAAAATTAAAAAATGTCACTACCATAGAAATATGATTAGCAATATGACTTAGTGTTGCCCAAACATATTCCCTCTGTTCTCTATGAAGTATTTTGGTATTCCCAATGAGCATATAGTATACGCTTGTGAAATACAAGGCCCAAAAATGACTGGCAATCATATTTCTCCCCAAGATGTTGGTCTTCAAGAATATGACTGAGCAATCGCTAGTCATCCCTAGTTATGTTTTTGCAGTTAAAAAATATCCGTTTTCTTGTAGTGATGAAAAATGTGCAAAGACAATCCTATAGCACTTAACAACCTTATAAAAGATTCATTTCAAAGACCTTTGGATTTGCCATTTAGACATTGCTTTCATGATTCATACAAAGCAATCAATACTAAAAAATTATACCTATGTGAAAATACATGCTTAATATGATAAATGGGCATATAGAAAACCTTCTACTCAAGTTCAGTTCTACTTCTTTTGTGATTGATTGACACTTACAAAGAGGTAGTTGAAGCTAACATCTATAATAGATGATGAAAAAAGACTTAGAAAAAGCACATTGTTGACCATTATACTTGAATGTATTGCGATACCAAAAATACATTATTATATATAATATCATATACCATAATTTTTTATAGCAACCTTCTTTCAAAAAAGTGCCTATCCACTTGTGTCGTCTTTGTGTTTGCTTTCCCTCCAAAAACACCACCAATGTTGTTCAAGATGTAGAAAGGACACATCCTTTGCAATTTTTTCCACATATTTTCATATATTATATGGAGATAGCCATGTATAAACACACATGACGATTGTATGCAATTGTATTTTTTAGATCAAATTCCTCCAATTAGGGACCTTCATTTCCTAATTCAATTCCAATTCTAGTCAAATTATGAGTTATTTCTATTTTTCTCACTGTAGAAACCACTTTGTGGTTTTACTAAGCTTTAAAGGGTTAAGCTGTAGGATGAACTCTTAGACATATTTGTAGGCATGCAATAAATTTTAACTTTCCCTATAATCAATATCTCTATATTATCTATGGCACACTTTTGTGAGAATAGCTCCACCACTTTAATATGCACATGACTCAAACCCTTTGACTATAGAGGAATCATTCTCTTTCCTAACATCTTTGATGATGTAAAACAAGTTGGATAAGGTGGTGTTGAGGGATGAAGCATTGATTGCCTTGCAATTGAACGGAAGAAGTGAAGAGACTATTGCAATTGACCTACAATTTCCCTTTGTGAAATCCATTTCACATTCTTGTTGTTGAGGTCTCAAAAGACCTCAACAATAGCATGGGCATGTGAAATCCATTTCACATTCTTGTTGTTGAGGTCTCAAAAGACCTCAACAATAGCATGGGCAAAACATTGTAGCATTGCCCAAGAAAATAAAAAAGCCATAGCAATGATGCAATGGAAATCTAAAACTGTTGCACTTCCACCACAATCATGGTCACACTTCACTTGGAGTTTGCAGTGGAGCTTCTCTGAGCACACTCGGATTGAGTTCATCCTACCTTAATTAAAATAACACATGATATCTCTTACATTAGAAGGAAAAAAGCATTTGAAATTGCCTGTGAGCAAGAGAAGGTGAGGAGGCCAGAAACAAAGAGCACAAAGCCTAGTTATTGACACTACGAAAGCAAGACGACATTGAGATAGTGAAAGCCCAGTAAGAACTCACTTTGGCCCTTCTACAACTGGGCACCCGTTTCGTAATTAAGAGGTGTCCGAGAGCGAGTATTTCCGGGGATCAGAAATTCAGAATCACATGGGCCTAAAATAGAAAGAAAAAGGTGAACAGGGATTCAAAGAAGGCATATTTGCCACTCCATTATTTTCAGCAAGGGACATTTCAAGCCTGGTTAAAGAATGTTATGCTTGATAACCAGAGGAATCTATTAACGTTTGTCACCCAAGAAAAGGTAGCACAGGACTTTCTTTGGTCATAAGTTTTGAATAGACTCAAAACTATTCTCACTGAAGTTTATGAAACATATATACATATACTACTTTGTTAAAAGGAAAAGGGTAGCCTTTTCTACCCCAAGTTCCTCACTTTTGAACATGTAATTTGGAACACTCTCGTCGCATACGGATTCTACAAGCAACACGTAGCAGATACTAGGTCAAAATCCTACACCCTAACCATATCAGATATGGCGCAACTCATGCTCACCGTGAGCGAAATTGCAAAGACGCCCATCCTTGCACCCACCAGGTCGCAAATAATACCTGCACAGCTTTGTCTTGTAAAACCTGTTGGGTAAGGGTGGACGAGGCTCGTGCAGCATCCCGAGTACCCCACTCAAATCTTCAAATCTATGGAGCAGGTCACCAAAACCTGGAAGACTGTCTTCGTCATCAAAGAAATCGTCATATCCCAGTTCGTCCAATTCGTCAACCCCGTATCCAAAGAAGTCATCACCCATCATGTGCTCATCACTCAGAGATTCATCGTCATCAGCATCTAAGAAATCATACATATCATCATCATCATCGGACTCATCATCCGAGTCCAGAGGCATTCGAACAATATTCCTTTCATCCCAGAGCTTGCATTGGCATTGCTGTCTCTTGTTTTTCCATTCAGTGCCACATGTGTAACAAAACTCGCAACCACACCTGAATCAGAAGACATAAATTAACCGTTAAATTCCACAAGACCTAGAAACACCAAACAACATAGGAAAATCACATGTGAATACTCTTCCACGGAAGATACCCACTCGACTATGCACTCTGGAATTAAATGTGAAACATTGTAAACCTGCATGTAAAGAGAAAGTGACTAAGCTAGGAGTTCAAGATCGCATAGATCCTTGCGCAAGCACTTCAGTCGCAGGAATTATCTACAGCAATATACACAGAATTCCCTAGCATACCAGCAAAAGCAGTGCTTCGTTGCAGATTATCTATTCAGTATGAGAATTACTTACCGGCATGTCATGTGGTAGCAACCCTCAGCAAGCTCAATCATACGCCTGCACTTCTTGCATCGTTGCCATTTCTCATTGTGAGCGAGCTTGTAAAGATTGCTCTCTTCAGCATCACGTTGATCAGGAGGGAGGTTTTGATATTCCTGACACGATCGGTTCCAGTGCCAAGGAACTCGACAATCCAAACAGAAGATTCTCTTACAAGCAACACAATCTACCTTCTGATACATTGACGATTGACCGGATGCAGCTGACACGCTCTGCATACATACCAAATAAATTAAAATAAAATAATAAGAGATTAGCAAAAGCTTCAAACAAATAAACGTTGTTGGAATGTAAACAATCATGGGCTAGAATGATTTCTATATTGATCTGCTCAGACTTGAATTCAAACAAAGGCGAGGAGCTCCAGGCTCAACCGTCTTCATTGCTAGTTGAAACAAAATCGGGAAGGATGAAGTCGAACATGAATTTGGCAAAGACGCGGAAAGGACAAGCCAACAGATAGAGCTACTCATTCAGCACAAAAGATCAATCTCAGAATCTGCTTGACGGAAAGCTACCAAAAGCTGCACCTTCTGCATTCACAGGTACAAATAATACAAAGGAAGGAAAGAGACGAGGAGATGCTTCATGAAGCACAAGAAGTAACACAGAAAATGTCATCACCTTGAAATATCACTGAAATTATTATAATGCATACGTCAAGAAATCAACACTTGATGCTTCAAGAGGAAATGAAACACAGTTACAAAATCCCACATGCACAACAACATTCAAAGGTGAGTCAACAGAGAGAATTAGAACCTGCTCTGGTATGACCAAGGAACTCTTGTCCATCAAGGCTGAGCAATTTGCATAAGGGCAATAAACTCGATCTCCTTCAGGAACCTTTGCCTCAATCAGAAGCTTCGCCAGAATAGTGAATATCGCCGGTGACAGAAACCGTTGACATTCTTGATAATCAAGCGTCTCAGGACAACCTGCCTGTGATTCAGTCATATGAAAACAATCAATTGTTAGTTTAAAAGAAAAAATCGATTCTGTGTATCCACTTGGCATCTATGCTACTCTCTATACACGTGGATGTAAAATTCATACGCGTAACAGAGAGAGACCGGGTTCTATGACCCTCAAGTCCCTTGCAGAAGAAGGTACAACAGCTAGTCGTGAATTGTCTGTTTCATATCTATGACACACATGTCATTCCAACCTCGAATATGAGATAGGACTGTCGAGAATCCACAAATCTTTACAATAGCGAAGATTACGAATCCTAAATTTCTTTCCTTCGACATGGGTAAGGGACAAAAGCTACCTGTGGACAACGAACAGGAACCTGACTAGCTTGAACTTGGACCTCAGCATGTCGTTGCAGACACGTAATGCAAAATTTGTGCACACATTTCTTCACAGTCGCCATCTCGAGTGAAGATTTGTCTTCAAAACATATGACACAGTTTTCCTTGCTTACCCTGCAGCGAAGAAACAATTTGCCACAGAATTCACGTGAGTTATCATGTAGTATGGTCATTAATGTAGCTTGAGGCCAAAAATACAACTACTCCCTCTGTCTCGAGTTAATTGACATTTTCTTTACCAAATTGTCCGAAATTAGATGACCTGTTTCCCAATCGATCAAATAAGCTATTCCGAGCTACCATGACAAAGATTATATTACATTTGGGAGCAAAAATGAGAAAACTGGACATGAAAAGTCTACCCCAGCCTAATCAAACGACATATCTTATTTTTATTTACAACTCCATTGTAGGCTCAAAATAGCTCATTGGAACTCTGGTCCAAATCCAGATCACGTCTTAGTTGTGGGCGTTCTAGCAAAATCTCATAGATTCCTAAGCATTCTTCTTCCTTTCAAAAATGTCTAACATTATGGGATGGAGGGAGTATTAATCTCATTATAAGCTTTAGATAGATAGATAGATGAAATAAAACAATCATATCTGAAGAATCACATAAATCATAAATACGTATGTCATAATCTATCAACGATGCATATACAAGTAAGACGTAGACTACTCACCAGACGAAGACTCATATCTATGCCAAATACATAACATAACGTACTTCCCTCTTGTATAATTAGAGTGAGAAAACAACCTAGCCAAAGGACATCCATACCATCTGCCGTTTGATGGATCTGCTGAAGTTGATGCATCCGAGGCCTCATTTTGTTGTTTAACGTTGTCTATTGCTCCTGAAGTAGAAGCTCCAGCCGATGATGAAGATGAATCACCAGCCAAATGACTTGAAATGGCAGTCCGCGCTAGCTGATCGACAACCACATTACTAGATCCTTTTGGCCAAGACGATATCTGGAAGTTTGAAAAGTTCTGCAATGCACAGCGAACCTGGCTTAACAGCCTCCACTGGTTCGCCAGCTTGGGCTTCCAAAATCCATTCACCTGCTTGACAAACCCACAGAGTAAGTCACTGAATTACCAGTTCTGATAAAAGTATAAAGGGGAGATTTTATGGCAAGATGTAGGAGGTGCTGTGAGCAATTTAGGGTTTATCCACAGTAATGACCGAACAGAGGCAACAGACGCAATGCAGCTGAATGATGATCTCCAGCAGGCGGAGAAACATATAAAACAGTAGACAAGAATATAGATACCGAAATCATCTCCATCTATGAAACGCAAAAGCAAGAGTCTAGAAGTCAGGAAAGCTCAGAGCCTTCCCAACCTGTTCCACATCTTTACGTGCACGCCAAGCGAACTCTACCTCTGCACGACCTGACGATCGCAGCGGTAAGGAAATCAAATGCTCAGGCCCAACACGATGTAATTCTGGTGACATTTCCATAATCAGAAACGGCAGCTCTAGGTTCATAGAACCGATAAAAATTCCTGCACATTTCTACATACGGTCCAGACTAACTCGACACATCGTGTTAACTGGGGTCGATCAGGCTGTAATGTATGAGATTAACACAATGTGACAAGTCTCAGTTAACACAAGATCCGCATTGGTATTAATGAATAATGGAAGTCGGTTCAGGGTGACGTTCCCACACTGACGCTGCTATAAGGCAGGCGCTGTAGCAACAAGACCATACTGATAGGCAATTTTTTATGGAAAACGAACCCAGCACTGCAATAATCGGAGAATCAAAGCGTATTCCACAGTTCTCCACGTCAACTACCAATTGCGATACCAGCCCTACACATAACCTTCACAGTAGCCCTGCACAGAAATTCACTCGGAAATTCCCTGGTAGAGTCTCCAGATTAACACCCTCTCCATGAACCCTAAATCAAGGTTAATAAACCAAATCACAAAACTATCTTATGTGTCGTTCTCATACCTTACGGCCTGACGAGACTCAACCTCACACAGCCAAAAGAGCAGTAAAAAATATGGGCCATCGCTGCACTACACAGAGCCCATCCGGGAAGAGTCGCAGCACATTGGCAATCTCACAACGAGCCAGAAAACAAAATGTAAAAAGTAAGAATCCCGCACACAATTCTTGATTGAACTCGCCAAGAAGAATGACTATCTGACCTAAACCCTAAACGAAGGACAATCGACCAAATCACAACCACAAAATCAGCTTCAGTGTCAATCTCACACATTACTGCCTGATGAAACCAGTATGCCTCACAAACTCTTCCACTCAGAACAATAGCCAAAAACTTGGCCATCAATGCACTCCCCCGGACACATCCGCAAAAAGCCACAACGCATTGACAATCTCACAAAAAAAAGCTTAAAGAAATTTAAAAGTATAAAATGGATTTAAAATAAAATTAAAGACCGTACGCAATTCTTGATGAAACCAAAGAAGAATTGGCGCATCTGAGTAACCTGATCGCTAACCACGCGCGACGAAACTCGGGCCCGGAGCAATTGCACGCCAAGGCGCTCCACGACTTCCATCGCGTCCAGCAACCCTCCATACTCCGCCACATGCCAGCTCATTCCCTGACCAACATACTTACTCTCCTGCCACAAAACCTTCTCCTCTCCTTGCGCCATCACCAAGAAGCCGACGCCAACATGACCCTCGGGCGTCTTCACAGCGCGGACCTCGATCGCATACACACGCGTACAATCAATAGGGATCCGCTCCATCGCTCGATGCGGAATTGCCTTCCCGGCCATGTGAGAGTGCAGGGCGAAGTCGGGATCGTTCACGGCTATGGCAGGGTGGGAAGGAGGTGGAGGAGGAGGTGGAGGAGGAGGAGGAGAGGCAACAGCAGCAGCGGCCATGGCTATGGCGGACGGGAAGTGTCCCACAATGCCGAGTTTGTGCAACCTGTCGCTGTCTGTGTACCAACACAACAGCAAAACTTCAGGGAAGGGAACGAACGAACGAACGAACGAGGGATGGATGGATCATCGTCGAAGGAGTGGACGGTAAAGAAACGGACGAGTATCGTTCGTTGGAAGGTCAGGAGCAGGGAAAGAAGGGGGGCTCTTGGAATCATCGCAACCGACAGACGTGCGATTTCTTTCGGGGCTGACGTGTTGGATCGGGAGCTACAGTGGGTGTAACTGAAATCACCCGGTTACGACCGTCGGTATGGGATGAGGCTCGGATGCTTCCGTCCGGCTTCGTTTAGGGTTTGGACTTGGGTTTTTAAAATTTTCTTGGCTTCTCACAAACTAAAAAGGTCAATCTTGACTAGACTAGTAGGTTTGGCAATTTTGTTTAATTATTTCCATCTAATGTAGTCTACTCTAAAAGGTACCCATGCTCAAAAAACAATCATGATATAGAGGTACACTTTGCTTTTTTTACCAAAAGTGTACATTTCATGTGGTGGTCGCTTTTAATGACCATTGCGTTTCAACTTCGGAAATTCATAACTAATTCCTCACACGTCCAAAAAATATGAAACGACTTGGATTAGATGCCAATTCCATTTTTCTTCCTACGAGTATGCACTGAAATTTGTTTCAAGGAGTTCAGCTTCCCCGAAAAGGCAATCAGCTCTGAAATGGTCACTTTGAGAGCAGACTATTTTATAGTCTTGGTTTTAGAAAATTTGCTTGTTTCTTTGATTTGTTTAAAATGGCAGATTCACAAGGACGTGTTTGGTACAGTCAAAAAGTCATGGACAAGGGCCGAAAGTGTATGGAAGGAGCAAGTTTTTTGGCATTTTAACCCAAGAAGTAATAGGTATCATGCTTCAAAGACCTAAAGTTGAATTTGAAGATATATTTGAATTTGAATCTAATGTAAATGTGCTTTTTTAGGGGGAGGATAAATTTGTAAATTTAGGTTGTAAGTTTCAATAACAATTTGTTTGTCATTATATTGTAATGGTGGAAACAAAAATAATATTGTTGTTATTTGTTTTTTCATCCTTCTATAAAAGAACTCCATGTTGATTACATCGCTTACATTCTATAGTTACATTTGAAACATTCTTTTTGATAGCATCCATTTTTCGTACAAGAAATATGCCTTCTTAATAGATTCAAAGTGCTTCAACTTTATGTACAAATTATGATTGAGCTAGAGCTTATTATATACAAGCTATGGAGAGTGAGTGAAATGAAGAGAGAATTCAATAGTTGCAACAATGTGCCAAAAACATGATCCATATATGTGCACAAGAAAACAAGGAGGAAAATAAATACTACTGAGGAAACATGTAGTGCACCAAGCCCATGCACATTTGGAAGAGATTGAGAAAAAGAGAGATGCTAAGGGTCAAGTGACATATCGAGTCCCTTCCACTATGCAAGAATATATGCATGAAGAGATTGAGGAAGAAAGAGTAGAAGTTGAGTGGTCAAGTAACTTTATTGAAGGCTAGAACTTTATTAAACGTCAAAGTTAATCATTTAGATGTAGACAATAATTACTTACAATTTTGGTGATTTGACATGGCAAAATGGTGGTAATGACTTTTATTATTATTAGTTAAGAAATAAATTACTCAATCATGTACTAAATGGATGGAGAATGTTTTGAGAAGTGCACATCATCCAAGTGATATTCAATGGAAAAGTTGAAGAAAAAACATTTATTATATTTTGTGATTTATTATTTTTCCTTTGCTTCTTTGCAAATAATATAATCTTCATTTAAAAAAATATTTTCAACCTCTAAATGCCCTAATATGCACTATGAATACAGTATTTCAATGGAAAGAAGAAAGAATGCACTATATAAAACAATGATATAGATACTTTGGAGGAGTTACAAATATACATTATGATTTTTAAAATGATTTTTCCATATTATCTCACTTAGAGGGTGATTTTTGATTGCCTCATTGATTTCTAGTATTGTATTGTGCAAGGCAATGTTTGCCTCTTTAGAGTACATATTTGTACAAAATGTTAAAGGTAAATAGGAAGTGAATAAAAAAATTATACTAACTATTATACTAACTTATCTTATTTGCATGTGTCACTCCTATTTAACAAAATCACTTTACTTTAAAATAGTAGAGATTGAAATATTGCTTTCCTTAGCTATTTTTTACAAAAAGAGCTTTTCATGTTGACACTAATTGAGACCATCATTGATAATAAAGATAATTGAAAGTTTTTGGTATTGTAGAAGACTACTTGTCACTACAACTATACCACTTCTTACTTGTAGTATAGAGTACAGTCAATTTCAATTGTTGCATTCATCAAAAAATTTTAATATCTAATACATTCTCACTTTTTCTTATTTTTCATAATGTTCTTGCAATCAAATATATGATTAGGGCTTAGCAAGTTTAAATCATGTAAAAAAATTAAGGCTTTGCATTGTTGCATACAATCGTTGAATTAGTAAATATATATATTCTTTATATTCACTAATAAAAATATTAAGAATTCATCCCAATCTTATAAAGTGTAACTATATACCATTAGTTCTAAAAGACTAGGGTGGATTTCAAGAAAAATTGTCAAAATTGCTATCTTTGGGTGCATTGGTTGGGATTGGAAATAAAACCATTTCCTTAAATTTCAACAATATAAAAGTGTGGTAGACCATTATGGCAAAGTGAGAAAATTTGCATCCCATTTGACCATGTAGATTGAAAAATATATAATATGAAGTGAGAAAAAAAACTCCTTTTCATTCCTATAGACTACAAACCCTCATGCAATATTGAGCCTTTATACCATTGAGGACTAAATCTTCTTAGGTACACATAGGTAAAATTCCAAAAGCAAAGAAGAAGTCTATCACTATGCATATTCTAAATCACTATGCAATACAAGGAGATCAAGTGAATTAACATAATACTAGTCTTTTTTTGATGATTTATTGTGTAGTGGGAAAAAAAATTTATTTGAAATCCATATAGTAAGAACTTAGAGAGAAAACATTTTGAACATGCAAAAAAAAACTTCCTAAACTTTGAGAGTACAATTTTCAAGATAATGGCATTTGTTGTTAGTAGAAAATGTTTTTTTTAAAAACTTGTTTGGTATAATTAGTAGAGTTTTGAATCCTCTTCAAAATAGATTTTTATACTAATAAACATACCTTTCTTTGTAAAAATTTACTAACTAAATCATGTTAGTTATATAGAGGCCAAATCATAGAATTAGATGAAGAATTTAGTAAAAGATGCCAAAATTGCCTAAGCTACCAATGTTTTTTGGAGGCAACATAACTTTTGATGCCAACGTTTGATCATAATTTATAATCTTGAAAAGAGAGTGACTGTATCTTGTGTCAAATTTTCATAAACATTTGTTTAAAATTGACTTTGTATAAACCTACCTTAGATTTTGAGCATCTATTGTATACTAAAATATTGAAATTAGGGCACAAATTTGAACTTGAATCCATTAAAGTTCTTAGAACTTTTGCATAAAATATTTAACTAAACTCAACAAACTTTGGATATGTGTGACCAAAACATTACTTGCACACAATCATGCCTTTCAATAAAATTTGATTAGTAATAAGGTAATTACACCTAAATGCGTCCAAGCAATTGAACAATATTCCTATCATTAAATTGCCTATTTCTTTGTTGAATCCTCTTGGAAGTCAAAAGATTGTTCTAGATTCCCATCTCATGCATTTTTTGGACAGTATATGAATAAACCATGAATTACCAAACTTCTGAAAATAGGTGTATCCAAAAGCAGCCATAAGATGTCAATAGAGTGAGTACATTCTAAACAAGAATCAGAGAAAGTCGGTTTTAGAAAGGGTCAGAATTAGGTGTGGTTACCTCACCGTGAATTACTCAAAGATTGAGATCTTCAAATGACTATATTTTCTATTTTAGTCACCAACTTTCATATAGAAAATGTTAACTGTAAGGTTTAGATAAAATCATAGACCCAAGGGCACCAATTGCAAAGTACCAGCGGTACAAGCAGAAGCCTCACCAGATACCAGTATCCTATTGATACAACATTGAATGCAGTCTACATCTTGAACAATTTGAAATCGATGATCTGAACTGCCTGTCGCAAAGACGCAGAGTTCGAACTTACCTCGGTACGGAAAAAAGCTAGACCTAAAATCTCATGTAAGAAAGACAGTCTTCACGCATCAGAGAACTGCTTCCAATGTGACTGTTTAAAGATCAATGATACCAACGCGCGTCGATTGATGCACTAAATCATACGCTAATGTTCTCAACAGGCGACTTCTTATCAATCCTCTTAACTATTCCCGCAATCACCTGCAACATCACAGTGCCACATGCCCGAATCTTCGAATGAGCTTTCCCAAAAATGCAGACTTGGAAGAAACAAAATGTCATTTCTGGTAAGCGAATTTCTCAAGACCCCACGACATCACCTAAAAGCCCAGCGATGAGCTCCCTAAAGGAGAAACCTGAAGAAATTCATGGCGAAATTCAAATCAAGCATGCCCAAAGCAAATCAAGGGTGGAGGCTCATACCTTGCCAGGACCTAGTTCATAGCTGCTCTGCAATCCTTTTCCAAGCAAGGTTTTGAGAGTAGTCTCCCATTGAACAGGTGAAGTGACCTGCATTAAAGTACAAAACATTAACATATAGCTCCAATAAGTGATGTATTGCTAGCCAAAGGACAGAAGAATATCAGTAAGCGTGAAGATGTAAAATTGGTGAATAGTTAAATTTGGGGTGATCAAAGGACGAGTTTTATCTCTCTTTCAGGCACACGAGTCAATTTTCTAATCTTTAGCACGGGATATCTCGCCTAATAAGAGTATTTTGACATCCGAATGGAACATCAAGTACGCTAAAGGAAATCACCTGCTGAGCAAGGATTCTTTTGATGGTAGTAGGGTCCGAGTGTGGTTCTGCATCAACGTTGGAAATAACTGGGATCCTTGGAGTTCTGATTTCAGTGTTCGCTAGAGCAGCTTCAAGCTGCTGCACTGCTGGACCCATGAATCGCGTATGAAATGCGCCAGCAACTGCTAATCGTACCTTCAGTGGCAAAAACATTACACTAGCATTAGTACTTCTTCATCAAGTGATCGAACTATGTAAGACTTTGAGCATTGACATACCAATGGTGTTATTGAAATAACACTATAGTTAAATTTGCTATCCGGCAGAGCTAGGTATTCCAAACATGTAATTGCAACTTTTCAGGAGAATGATGACTTACACACATGCGCGCCTTGAAACTCTTGGCCTTTGCTTCGACTGCCTCCACACCCTTGACCCCACCAGACACTGCATAATTTCCCTGCAGTTCCAAAGAGTTCCATTCAAAACAGAGAGCAAAGAGATTGATACAAATATAACAGACACACCACTAGTAAGAGGCTATCTTTCTCATCACGCCGAGCTGCCTTCACTTGTTTCCAGTTTAGTATACTTGACTAGACAACAAGAAGGAAAACCTTGTAAAGTCCATGAGAGCGTCACAATAACCCCTTTAAAGAGAAGGAAGGGTATTTCTTTAACGTACCGGGCACAAGAAGTTTGCAATCTGTACTCTTTCCTCCACGCTTACTTCAGCATTGGCAGCCTCACACAGTTCAGCCACTTTGCCAGAGTCCAAGCCAATAACACTGACCATAGCACTTGGAGTTGCATCTGCTGCTGCCTGTAAGTTCATGAAGTCAAGGTTACCAAGTTTAGTGAGCATAGTATCTCAATTTAGATCATCATACGATCATCGACTTTGATTTCTTCTTTCTTTCCCGACGACACATGTCAAAGTACATAATGGAACCAAATCAAAGGGAAATGCGTACAGACCTGCATGGCTTCACCCCTTAGCTTCACAAGCTTCAGACCATCTTCAAAGCTGCATCAATCAAGGCCGAAGCTTTTTAGCCAAACTGACAGCAAAAGAGAATGTCGCATAGTGGATTCTGTTTTCATGTGACATGATTCCGTTAAAATTTCATCAAAGATTTACGAACAGCTATTACTGACGATGGAAACACACTACAAATGACATCAACTACTTAAGCATATCAGGTGGAAAACCTGAAAGCGCCTGCAAAAGCCAATGCAGTGTACTCCCCAAGGCTAAGACCACAGGTGACGTCCACAGAGTCGATAATAGCTTGACCTTTCTCTTGAGCTCTCAACGCCTCGACAGCGGCCAAACTAGCGACATATATTGCAGGCTGCACTCCATAGTCACAAGTAAAGAATTCAAAATATGCTGAGATCTATCACACAAGAGTGCAACATAGGAACTAAATTCTGACTCGGATCTTTGCAAACTTAATCTGGAAAGTTGCAATTCAGTCACAGAAAGTAGACATTTTAAATACCTGGCTAACCACGGTGGAGTTCAGCTTTTCCTTCGGCCCATTAATGGAGACGTCCAACAAGTCGTACCTATTGCAAGTCGCAAACAAACCCGTTCACCCTCTTAGGGACTCAAATCCAGCTGCCTTGGAAGTACGAAAATTGATTTTCTAATTTTCTAATATTCAATTTGATTCTCTCCTGCTACCGTCCGCTGCTACTATCAATCCTCAAGGCACACTTTAAAACACACATTAACAGAAACAACAGAAATTCGTAATTAAACGTCACCACGTTGAGTGAAAGCTCTTACCCAAGTATTTCATTAGCTTTCGCATAGAGAGCAGCAGCAGCCGGAATTGTGTGTGCCTCTGATCCCATTCCCACTGCTTGGGCACCCTGCACCAATGTATCCCAAATACACCAAATTCACTAATATTATTGAAAACAATTTTCCGAACACCAATTGAAAATGAAAATAGGTTAAGAATTACATCAACCAATGTATACCAAAATTCAACCGTACCTGGCCAGGAAAGAGAAAAGCAGTGGAGGCTTTGTAATCGGCGAAGGCGGTATCGCTGGTGGCAGTAGCCTCAGCACCAACGCTCACACTCATGGACACGAACCCTCGTCTCCTGCCGCTTCCAACCTGGGACGACGGCTTCACGTTAAGCTTGGAGGGTAAGAAAGACAGGGCTGACGAAGATGATAGCAAAACGACAGGCTTGGTGAGCGATGATGCCGCCATCGTGAGCTCTGTTGTTACTCGTCCTGCCAATGCAACTCCTCCAACTACCGCCATCGCCATTGTCGACGACGAATACAATGCTCCAAATCTTGGATGCACCTTCACAATGTCAAAAAGAATCAGTAAACCCTATGCAGTCTCGCCAGCACATTCAAATCACATCCGAGATTTCCACCAAAGGATTCTCTTAACCTTCGAAGGACGAGACCTATCACCTATCACCAAATCAATGTACTTTGCCAAAAATGATCCGATTTTTGGAGCAGTAGGTGCATTCTTCATTTCTACACTCCTCTTAAAAGTCATGCACGTCCTTCCTTCCAACGTTAAGTAGAATTACCCTACATTCTATTTAAATAAATTGAACAAATGGACAACACGGTGAAGGATTAAAATGAGAACACTCGAGTCATCTACCAATAAAATTTTCAAACCTTACAGCTTTTGCATATGGTATCCTAATAATGCATTGGCACATTCTAATAAGAATTTTAGAATTTAGACCATTCTCATGATGACAATTATGCACAATACACTTACTCTCAAATCCATTTCAGTGTGGGTAGCTTACTAAGAAAACACAAGGATTCTAGACCAATGCCAAATTAACATCAGAACTCATGTCAATTGAAGTCAACTACCAAAAACACTTCAAAACATTACAGCATTAGAATATAGCATCCAAATAATACATTCATTGATGCGTTGGAACTCTCTTTCCTTTCCTAAGAATAACATGTAAGAATTAAACCTCTCCAATAACAAAAACCATGTTCAATGCTTAAATTTTTGCATTTCCGTATAACAATCTTACAAGGAAAACAACTATGATCCTAGACCAACTCGCAGTGCCAATTGCCAATCTCCCTGCTAAACCCGAGCATTCAACAACAAAGCAACAAGTACTAACAATCACGTATTGACTGATTTCCATTGAACAGGAATCGGAATCCAGAAAACATTTTCACAAGGAAGTACCTAAGTTGTCCGATCGTCCGAAGCGCAAAGCTAACTAGAACCAGAATGTACACAGCCAGCGAATTCAACTGTTGCTAGCAATAACAATGTCGAATAATGATGAAAGAGTACCTGAAATAGAGAGACGACTGACGATCTGCGGAGACTTCGAAATGGGAAAGGCGGAAACTCCGAAGTGTTGGTTCGGAAGAAGAGTTTGGAGAGGATGACGGATTCCGCAGTAGAACGGGTGGCCCTAACGTGGGAATTGCCGCCGGATGGTGTGTCAGCAAAAACGGAAGTCATCCGTTCTCGAAAGCATTGTCGGTGGTGAGCGACGGAATCTGTCGGTTGGTATCTAGCGACATTCATCCATTTTTGGTCTTTGGGGGTCATGTCTTAATACCGGTACACTACACGGATTTGTCCTAAACATAGCTTATTAGGGAATAGGGAAACTTAGTGTCACCATAAAGTTTTGTTTTGGAGAAAATTCTTACTCCCTCTATCTAAAAATAAGACCCCGGTACTTTCTTTGTATTTTATAAAGGAAACACTAGTCTTATTTTCGAGATAGTGGGAGTATAATATGAGAATATTTCAACCTAATAGAACACTAATTCAAAATAGAGTAACATTAGTAAATTAGTGTCACACACATACTATTAGGACAAATCGATGCACTTTTTGATGTTTTTCAGAATTTTCAAAAGATCAATCATTAAATTGTTACCTACCATTGTAAAAAAATCATATAGAGAGAGATCATATTATTCTTTGAAATTTGTTTGAATTTTTTTGGAAAAATAGTTCTTTAATAGTTTAAATGAAGCATTCAATAAAGGACTAATGCATTGTCATACAACCACAATATACTCCAAAATATTAAAAAACATAAAATTGTGAATGGAAAATTTAGCTCTAAATTTTTTAATAATAGAATAATAGAAAAATATGAGACAAATAGTCATTAGATATTTTATTTCTAATTTTGGATAATTATAATTTTTTATGTTAATATTTTAAAGATGATTAATTGTCTTTCTTTATTAAATTTTTTTTGATGATTTTATTTTTTTGAATTGAGAATGAGTCTTTTCAACCCAAAGACTTATCATTGTCAAGTCAAAGTTTTATTACCTAAGAGGTTTTAAAATTCTATATATTTAAGTAGTAATTTGTTTAATCCCTAATGATTCAAGTGGAGAGGACTTTCGAAATGGGCCCAAAACTATCAAGAATTTGAGCAATTTGTTTGCTCATTTTTTCTTAAGATTAGATAGAATGTAACTATAGGATATTGTAGTTCACATTGTGAAAAAGCTCCTCAAAAAAATTTAGACTATTTGACTATATGGTTTAGTAGATTTTTATGTTTGAAGTTTTTATTTTGGTCAATGGAAAAACAAGGGAGAGCACTTCGAAAGAGCACACCTTAGAAAGAATGTTTTGAAATGATGACCTTTTGTGCTCACTAAAAGACAAGACAGTTGAAAATGCTCATCTAAAATTTCACAACATTTTGGGCATTTTGTAAGTTTGGGTGGAGTTTGCAATGCATGGTAGTCATTGATATGAGAGTAGTGTTCATAAGAAAAACAAGTATGATAAATACTTGTTTTCTCATTGAGCTCCTTGGATTTGCCTTTTTTGCATTGGTTGGTTGACTTTTTTCTTCATGTCCAAATTTAACCAAAAAAAAGAGGTCTAAACTATGCTTTAATACTTAACTTAAAAAAATTCTACAAGGCAAAGTTTAACTCGGAATTTGATGAAACATTAGATTTTTCTAGCTACATTAAAGGACCATTTCAAGCTTGTTCTCATATTGGGAACTAGCCACTATTAGCCAAAGTAATAATTAATTAATTTAAATATTATTATCTAACATGGCAATTGCTCTACCACATCAAATTGTTGTTGTGGCCAAATTCCCAAGTTTATAACAATCCAGAAACTTGCAGCCCTTAACAACACTGAAATTTCAACTAATGCTACCGCCATTGGATTCATAATGCAATCTATTTTTTGGACACAATTTTTTCTAAGAAAAATTAAAAATTAAAAAATTGAAAGCTAGAAAATAAAAAGGGGAGCAAGTAGAAAATGGTCACTTGGATCATTAGGGGTTAAGCAAACTAAATTTTCAATCATTTATTTTCATAGGCATAAATTCAAATGTTGACCCTTTGAATTTTGTAATAAGTTTCTACAAAAGTCATTTATCTGTAGGACACAAAGGCCCCAAAGTGGCCTGTGTATGATTGTTTAAGAAACAAAGAATGCACTTATTGATTCACAAATCAAATCATTTTTGGCAAATACCTTGGTGATAGGTATCATCTTTTCAAGGTTATTGAACAGTTCTTGTCTTCCCAGAGAGTTTTAAGATTGAATGGTGTTTCATATTTGGGGCTACAGGAAAAACAAAAATGTCTAATTGTGCCCAATCAAAGTGCTCATGAATCTTTTATTTTCGTTGCTTAGTAGTAAGTATAAAGTGCCCTTTACCACATGACATTGTGGACTAGTTTATGGCTTGTTTTCTAAGGCAAATGATTATAGCATATTAGGAATTTAGAATACATTATTTCAAACATGGATTTCTTGTCTTTAACCTCTAAATGGCCTTCAAACTAGAATGTATCCATACAAAGTAGTAGAATGAGAAATTTCTATTATTGTACATATTATTTGTAATGGTGTACAACTTTACAAAGATGAGGTAAAATTAGTATGATAATTTAGCAAGTATTGGAATTATTTTTTAGCAAGCATTTAAATCCTATCATGTATTGAATGAAATTAATTTAATACTCATATGGAAAAATTATGTAATATTAATTATTAATCCATTTGTAGAATTAGAAGTAATTTTTACAAGTTCACTTCAATAACCCGGTTGCTATTATATGAGCTTGGAATCATAAGCACATGAACCTAGAAGAATATACACTTATATTACAGATGACTATATTATAGAAATCTTCCATGATTATAGGATATATTTGTTAACTATAAGCACCTTCGATGGTTGTAGGATATCTACAAGGCTCATAGGCTCACATTTCCAGGCTTACATTTCCAAGCTCACATACTAGTGTCACTGATCCCGTAACCCCTAAGTCCCACATGTATTCTCAAGAGACAATTGAAAGTCTGGTTAGATTCCTATGATTTCAATTTTTGGTATGGTTTTTTTAATTCTCTTTTTAAGATAGAAAAATAGATTAACTCCAAAAGCACACAATGTGTCCTTTTCAAATTTTTAATGGCAAACTCTCAATAGAGTGAAACAAATCTCAATATTTTGTAAACTAGGATCTTGTAGAGTAAAAAGTTTACATACTTGTAGCATTTTTTTATTTTCAAAATTTGAATGTGAGAAGTATTTAAAATTTTATTTAGGAAACGTAGTCTAATTGGAAAAGGGAGAAAACATAATGTTTTCTTATGAAAAGAATAGTAGAGATGGAAAAAAAAACATTTTCTTAGACATTTCTAGTCTTCACTCTACACAAAAAAATTGGATATGTTTTTGTTTTTTTAAATTTGTATTTTTAGCAATTTAAAAAATAAAAGGTTCAATCTTGTGTGATTAAGAGCACAAAATAATTAGAATGATTCCAATTTTTTTGAAGAGGTTCCAAACAATATGCTAATAATATCAATAGTTCAAATTAAAAAATTGACACATATGTAATTTTTAAAATTTTGTAGGATCCAATTTGGTCATTTTTGGCTTTCTACTCCATTTGTTTGCAAATGTATACAAATTTGACAGAGGTTTTTATTTCTCAATTTTAAAATTTAAAAAAATACTACATTCACCTTAGATTCCAATACAATTTTTTTTTTGGGTGGGGTAAAAAAGAATTATTCATCTTCTTATAATTATTCTTCCCCATGAGCTGCATTTTTTTGCCTATAAAGTTGATCATCCAAAATTGTTATAATCTAAAAATCCAACAATAAAAAAATTTCATAATTGATTCCTTATATACTAGACAAAGTAGTCTTTACTTTTTGTTTAGTTAAAATTAATTATTTCAAGCACATCTTTGTGCAAAGAAATATCAAAGTGGGACAATTCATTGAAAACCTCCATTGTCTAAAAGTTATTGGGCCTTGAGGGATTAACTTTCTGGGAATATAATTTTTATTTAAATTGATGCATGGGAACTAAAATTATGCCACATGAAGCTCAAAATAGTTGAGTTACAACAACAACAAAAATTCACAAGAATTTGAAATAATTTTTAAATTTTTGTATTTCTTACAAATTATATTTTTGTCTATATATGACAAGATTGGTTCATTTCATTTGTATTGTAATTGCTCTTAGGAGTATAGAGGCAACCTTGATGCCAATCCTTCATGGCATGGTCTTTATAGAAAATATTTGAGGCAATTTCTAAAGAGTCTTGAATTATTGCAACACTAAACTTCTACTTGTGATGCACGAGATCAAATTTTGAACACGCTTTTGCCACTCGGCATGGTCGAGATTGAAGACAACAAACAAGTATGGGAAAAGTTTTGTATGGGCAAGGGTTTTGGGGTTTCAAAATAATAGATGTTCTCATGTGTGATTGATAGTCATTACCTAATCTCTACTAAATAAAACATTCATATTCTTATTGTTGGCAATACTAAAATATAATTAAAAAAATAATTATTTATATTTGAAATAATTCTTCAACTTTCAAATATCAAAATTAAATTTTTATTAATTTTTTTATATCTTTATTAAAATATTACAATTGTAGGTGATATAGGAGTAGGGATATACAAAATATATAAAGCAATTACAAATGATATGGCTTCATTTCATTATTTTAGTTGTGTGGCATCATGATTCTATGGCCACTTCATGGCTTCATATCATTGTTTTAGCTATTTGGCCTCATGACTCTATGGTCAAGTCATACTCAAGTGATTCTTCACCCCTAGTGCACCCTATACTTATCAATACGGAAATGTATATCATCAAATGGCTAAACTAGTCTCAACTTAAAGATCAACATTAGAATTAAGAATTACTAAGTAATTTACTAATTTTTCAATCATCACATTTGACAACACAATCTTCATTATTCAATCCCAAAGAGAAAATCAAAGGAGACTTTTGATATATTTTTAGATAGCATGATATTGAAGAGTCAACAAACCACTTCTCATTAGTGGTTTGTAAAATGATGATTATGGTTGTGGTTTTTGGATTCAAAGGGTGAGAATGAGAAATTGACATGTTGACATAAAATTGACTCTATACTTCATTTCAAGTTCTTACACCCAAAGAGGGAAAACAATGATGCTAGTATGTGAGCATGGAAATGTGAGAGCCTATGAGCTTTGAGCCTATGTATAAGTAGATATCCTTCAAGCATTGAAGGTACTTATAGTATAAACTCTTATAATATAGGTATCTATAACAAATATATCCTATAATTATAGAAGATTTCTATAATATAGTCATTTGTAATATAGGTGCATATTCTTTTAGACTCATGTGCTCATGATTCTAGGCTCACATATATAATAGTAACATGAGTTGTAGGATATCTACTTATATATATATGCTCAAGACTCTTAGGCTCACATTTCCATGCTGACATATTAGCATCGTTGCTTCATGCTTTAATTTGTTTGAGTTCTTATTCTACACAATGTTTGTTCTTTTTAGGAAGGCAACTTATTCCAAAGACCACTTTTTCTAGGTTCCCACATCCATATCACTATATGAAGTTCAAATTTCCACTGCCAAAGTTTTTTCTCAATTGAAAATGGAGCCTCAAAATTTTCAATCTGCAATGAACATCACTTGTAGCAAAGCATAGCAAAGCTTTAGTTTAAATATCTATAATATATAGATAGGAGTAGTAAGTTTATTGTACAATACATATTTTAGTGATGACCTTTAAAAAGAATTGGTGTAGGTTTGAATTATTTTAGGATTGACAAGTATGAAGTGCATTTATAGAGGAGCCATGACTAAAGCTATTAAAATTTGAAGTAGGACTTTAGTCCTTTGAATTCCACCCTAAGTTAATGTGTGATAGGATCAATCAATTTTTAAATCTTGATAAGTTAACGTGTGATAGGATCAATCAATTTTTAAATCTTGATAAGTTAACGTGTGATAGGATCAATCAATTTTTAAATCTTGATAAGTTAATGAGTAATTTTGAGATTTTCAAAGAATAGTAGACAAATATAAAAAATCAATTATGTTGTGAAATGAATTATAGGTAGTTTCAATTTAATGATTATTATCATCACCCAATTTTTTCTAAAAATCACAATTAAATTTTTATAAATGCATTAGATTCTTTAAAGACATTACATGTCAAAGTGGCCTTGTTTTGGATAAAATTATTAGATTTATTTTTTCTTTAATAAATCTAATTGTAAGATCTTTAGTTAACTTCTTCAAGCATATCCTCTTAGATTTTAGAGTATAACTCTCCACTAATTGCAAGATCAATGTATTCAAACTTCTCAAATTAATTTTTTTAAAGTCCCTCCCCAAAGACAAAATAAGTTTTTGTCTTTAAAATATTTTAGAATTTTTTTTTGTGTCAGTCATGTAACCTGTACACTTTAGTAAATTTTTTGGAAAATGGTTTAAAAATACATGGAAAAAAATGTAACCAAAAATACTTTCATATTCATCTTTAAGAAAATTATAAAGTAGAAGGTGGTACACAATGAAAAGAAATCACTAAATCACTAATAACTTTGATAAGAAACTACGAATTGTAAATCCCAATGGGGAGAATGTTCTAGTTAACAATATATACTCAAAGTTTTTTGTTTTTCAAAATTTTCAAAATTGAGTTCAAAAAACAACTTTATACGTTTGTCCTTTGATAGAGTGCAAAGGGTTTAGGGTTTAAACCCAAATCCAAACTCAGTTGGCATTCCGTTTGGAACGTGCAGTGGCTATTTTAGGGTTTACAGTTCCGCCGCAGAACATGTCATCGTCTCCGATACCTCTGTTTCCCTTCCCTTCTCTTCGCCTTGCTTCATTGAGAATTTTCCGCTCATTCATCAATTTCCAAGTCTTTTGCGACTTCCCGTCGCTTTTTATCAGGTGTAAATTTCTCACTCTCTTTGAATGCGCTCGTTCCACATACCATAAGTTGAATATTATTGAATTTCCTCGCTCTGTAGATTTATAATGAGTTTTTCAGGAGTTTCTCGGGTTTTGTGAGCTCACCTGGAATTCTTCTGTTTAGGGAGTGTTGTCAAACATAAGAAGCATTTTTCCTTGCAATTTACGATCGACGAGTATCGAATGGCATGGGCATCGCGTTTGTGGTGCTCGGAAATTCGTGAAAGGAAGTGCAGTGCAATTCGACTTTAGAAACCCTGATTCGAGTATGGATGAGCTGAGAGAGGAAGTTTTCTTGAGCTCTGTCGAATGAATTTTCAATGCGGTCTTTCTGTGTGAGAAGATGGGTAGTTGGTTTGGGCATTGTTTGAATAGTTCACTTCTTGTGGCAAGAAGACACAGTAAACCAACCGTCGTATCTTTTCTGACGCCATCGATTTCTTTTGAGATTCAAGTGACATTCTCAATTGTTCTTAAGTATTACCAATTTGGTTTCTGTTAACCCTAAAATTAGTTTGTTCATTCCTTAAGGAGCGATTGCAGGTTTTTGCTATTCATTCTTTTCGTGATCGACTTTTAGTTGCACGATTTTCCAGATCACTTTCTTAGATTTAGAATTTAGTGTCATTTTAGTTGTGCAAGTTGAGCTGACGCGTTTTGCATTCAGCGTGGGCAGGATATCAACTCGGAAAGAGATGGCGCCTGCACATGATGCCTTCTCTTTGCAGGTTAGTTGCTTCTTCATCCCAGACATTCGCGTAATGATATTAGTGGTTATTAGATTGCAAGGGCTTTAGTTTTTTTCCTTGTAGTGAATCTTCCTAGGTCAGGCAGAGGATAATCTTTCTGTCTCTTTAAGCATTTAACCAGTATTTAGGAGTGTGCTGTCATTTGGAGATTAGTATAGAGCTCACTGGAGGGGTACAAGAGCCTAACTCTCAAGATCAAATGTTTCGCACTCAATGTATGATGATTTCTTATGCAATCATTCAAAGTGGGAGGTTGTAGACCGTTTTTGAATGGGCAATAGACAACCTCATTTTCTTTCTAAGATGAGTGGCCATCGAATTTAGCCAAGTCATGCTTACATCCAACTTGCTAATTGAAAGGCAAAGGCAACCAAGTGTATGAATAGATGAGTTGCTGTTGGAAACCGAGGTCAATATAGTATACAGGTTCAGATCCTAATGGTTTTAGGATATCTTAGTGGGAGATTCTAACGGTTTGTATGGATTTGTCAGGTAACGTCTGAGCTGATGCACAAGCTTACGAGGGAAAACATCGTAGCAAAGCAGTCCGTGAAAGGAAGGAAGCCAACCCAGAGACCTAAACCAAGCAGTGAGCCAGCTGAGTCTCCGAAGATTTCGAAACAAGATCTTCAACTGCCGTATTATCCTGGATTTCTATCGTCCCTTCCTGGAATTCCCAAGGAACAAGCATTAGAACAGCCGCCCAAGCCAACGCACGACCTTGTTCCCATTTACAAGGTTCTGGAAGAAGCCGTAAGAAATCTTCGTCACAATTTGATAATAGTCCTCTGTTCCATTCTCTGATTGAAAACTGAAGTACTGGCTCAACGCAGGAAAAATTGGGTGAAAAAATTCAAAAGCAGGAAGAGAAGGAATTGGAGAAAGTGAAACAGCTTGCCCAAGACCTGCAAGACAAACAATTCCGGTGCGTGCTTAGTGTACTGAAGGCCTCGTTATCTTTTAGACGCCATATCCTGTAGTACATAAGGGTTTTGCATCTACTATATTTAAACCCTAAGTTCCTAAGCTAGAAATATGAATGCTAATAGTCGATTATAGCAACTTCCAAAACATATGTCTATCGTTTGATAATGCGTGGTTTGCTTTCTTCTGTCTATTGGTGCGGTTTGTTTCCCTCCTTGAAGCTTCCCAAATTATTTATTTCAGCTGCAGTTGATATGGAAGCGGCGACTTTTGCCCATTTGGTCACTTAGAGATTAAATTCGATTGTCACGATGGCTATTTTGGGGGGTTTCTAGAGTGTAACCTTACGTGCCAAGGGGATTTCTATTTTGATCATCTATCTGATACCCACAACGGTGGATTGGTGTTCAGGGCTCCATCGCATCCAATCCCTTGTCAGACTGAGAAGGAGTTGTGCCTGCAGTGCTACAAGGGTTCTACCAAGGTTTGAACCGATCATCGTCTGCCCTAGACCATCGTTTGCTGATTTGGACTGTCTCTAATATGTAGGAGGCGGAGATGGATGTTTTTATGAGGACGAACACCATCAAACCATAATATTTCCAATTCAAGTTGATTTTCTAGGTTGGTCT
Organism: Rhytidiadelphus loreus; assembly: GCA_947034895.1. Taxonomy (NCBI): domain Eukaryota; kingdom Viridiplantae; phylum Streptophyta; class Bryopsida; order Hypnales; family Hylocomiaceae; genus Rhytidiadelphus; species Rhytidiadelphus loreus. The sequence goes on along the minus strand of OX344761.1, from coordinate 43,395,246 downwards.
TTCCCAGACTGACATCCGTAATGTTATGGGTGCAGAGTCCTTTGGAATGTGCTGAGGTAGTGAGAGTCTTTAGGGAATGCTCTCAACGGGCCCAACAGGTTGGTTCTCTCTGGTATTGTATAATTATGATTTCTGACTGAGCAATTTGCAAGCTGGTCATAGTTGTGTATTTTTCGTGAGTGAGACCGTGACTTTATTTGTTGATTTGGAAAGCTACATTCGATTTTTGCATATGGTTAGCTTTGAGGAACCACATGCTAAAATCAAACGTTTGCAGGACTTCGCTCAAAGGTCGGCGGCTTCCCAATGACGGCCTAGAGTCGAAACATACATTGCTATTTGGCTGCAACTTCCTGCTCTTGGTAGGTCAGAATCCCATCTGTTGATCTTGACAAGAGACGGTACAAATAGTTGCATGTCATTGCTCACTTAGAGGCTCCACTCTACCTTGGTGATAAACTTACGTTACAGAACCATTCTAGTTTGATCTGAAGAGACAGAATAATTGTTTACAGCACACTCATCGAATCCATTGTGTCATCCAAGAATAGAGCGTGCTACTAAATCGCTTGAGAAATTTTTGTAAGTTTTGGTTGTTGCAAGACTTTTCTGGTAGGGGGACATTGGTTTTTCTTCTCGCTGTTATTAATTATCTTCATACTTCGATTTGGAAGTAAACATTAACCCCTGCATCCAAAAAATTGGATGTACCTCAGTCAAACTCAATTGTAGCTTTCAAAGAATCCATTTCTTGTATTTGATTCAAACGAAGAAAATGAAACCTTCCAAGTTTAGTTCATACTTTATTTTTACCAATTCCAAGAATTCCAATAATTATTGCACTTGCAAGCTCTGCGTTAGAATGCAAATTATACTATTGTTTGTTTTTCCTTGTATTTTGTATTCTAAAATAGTTTTCTAAATTTAGATTGTAGATTCATGTTTAGGATTCTAACCTTTATTTTTTTAAATCAGAACAATTTTAGAATGTAGTCTACAAGAATGTTTTTTTCCTCAATTTTAGTCTTCCAATGAATTGAAGATTCAATGGGTACCCTCAAAACTCAAAGTTATAGTGTTTCAAAATGAATTTGGTGAAATCTAAATGATTGTTTCTGAAATTTGACATGGATATTTTTTTAAGCATCATATTTGACATCTTTTTCTTAATGCAAACTTTAGAAAAGTTGTGTATTCCACATTTCATATATAGTGTGTCTATGTTCTTATTCTATCTTTTGTTGGACATTTATGCTAAAAAAATTAAAGTCTTGTTTTTAATCATCATTGAATTTTTAGAAATTGAGTTTGAATGTATCAAGTTTTTTTTATATAAGATAACTAGATATACATTTTGCAATAAACTTGCCAAAGCATAAAAATATGCATTAATGTATAATCTATTTATTTAATTTGAGTCCTTTGATGATTGAAGAATATATGAATGATGTAAGAATAAAAGAATGATTAGGCATTGTACATGTCTAAAAAGCCTCCTAGTTCTTGAAGATTATAGAGTTCATAAATTTGTCAACAATGAAATGTTTTTATATTAGAATGCACTTTTGTTACAATATCAAATTTGAAAGATGATTATAACCTTGTTAATTGTATTGAAGTGCTTTATTGAAACACCACTACCAAGTGAGAGAATTCCTTCATGATTTATGAAAGGTCTTGCTATATATTGAAATTAAATTATTTCATGTTTGTTTAACCCCTAAAGAACCAAGGCCTTTTTTCTGCCAAAAACCACTCAAAATTGCCATTTCTACAACAAAGAGTAAAAAAAATTGAAAATTGAAAATTGAAAATTGTAAAATTTCAAATTTTCAAAATTGTAAAATTTGTTTTTTCAATTTCAATTTTCAATTTCAATTTCAAAATTGTAAAATTTCAGAATTTTTCACCGTAAATATTGCAAGATATTTGCATTTAAAGTGAAAAAAACAAGTTTTCCAACACATTGCGGGACTAGAATATTTGACTTTGAACATTTTTAACTTAAATTTTTTGCACTGTAGAGTTTTGAGCTTTAAATTATTACAGTGGAGAATTGAGTTGAGAGTCTAGGGAAAAAAAATGTTTTCAAAAAAACTTAATTTTCATTCTTCAAAAATTGTAGAATAGAAATAGATACAAGATTGAATGAAAATCTATTTTATTAATATATCTAAGATAGAATTAAAATGCACTAATCCCCACGGTGAGATAGTTCTAGCAAGCAAACTAAACCATGTGGATTTTTATTTTTTTTAAATTCTCAAAATTGCATTCAGAAATGAATCCTACAAGTTATTTTTTCAAGAAGATGCTCTAATTGCCCGAAAAACAAAATTGTCCATAACTTTCTCATAAAAAATTCAAATGAAATGAATCAAAGCTTTCCAAATAGACAAAAATATAATCTATGAGGGAAAAAAAATTAGAAAAAAAATTCAAATTTTTGCAAATTTTTTTTGCTGCCCAATCTCCCATGTTTTGAGTTACATGGGCATAACTTTTGTTCCCGGGCACCGATTGAAAAGAAAATTACATTCCCACAAAGGTAATCAGTTTTTCTATCTTCAAAAAAAGTTTCAAAAAATCAGGAGAAAAATTCAGCCCATAGGTACTTGTCCGAAATCCATTTGTCCCCTAAAGGGACACTTGGTCCTTTAGGGGTTAATCAAGCAAGAATTTATAGATTGCAATAGCTAGAACATTGTAAAACTAATGTAGTTGTAAGACCTAAGGACTCTTGTATGTGTAATGTAGTAGGTCCATTAAATAACCATTTACTAGCTACTTTACAATTTTGAGCAATTTCATTTTTTGAAATACATTTTAGTAAAAGAAATTTAAAGAATAAATGGAATTGCAAGTTGTTTCATATTTTGGGGGCCCTTGTGAAATTAATTGTGAATTTTGAAGTTAAAAATATATTTAAGGCACTTAAAAGTGTCCACCCCTTGGCATGTTCATTGTTGGTACATGAACAATGCAATTGGTACAAACAATGAAAAAAGTAATATATATATATAACTTTGTATTAGAAAATGCTTAAATTAGTAGTTGGCCACTTGATGAACCTCTTGCCTTATAACAAGTCCATTGAGTCTTACATATTTTACTCTCAATACCAACATATCAATATAAGATATTGGTATCTTTGATTAGTGGTTGAAGGATTTTCATTTTCAAACATTCTCTTAAAATCTCTCTTCTATGGTTTTGTAACTAACCATATACATGGTACAATTTAATATGTTTGTTTTTTAATACTAATTAAAATTCCAACATTACACTCATAGCAATCATACAAAGGTGTCTTGGAAAATTTTGATATATATTATTAACAACCCTATTCACCTTCAACAAAGTTCTTGAAATCCTATGGTTTCAGAATTTTACAAATAGCCTCAATTCTAACTCAACAATGGAATGAAAAAAAGTTCAAAATTGTTATAACTAAAGATCTAGTGCATGCAATCAAATTCAAATGATGTTGTAAACCTTCTTGTTGTCAACCAATTTTATAAACAATAGTTGGTTGAAAGAAAACCACTACTTGATGCTTTCAAAAGCTTGTACAAGTTGACGGCCTCTCCCTCCATGGCACGTCTTTAAAATCTTGTTTGCAGCTCTCTCAATAGCGACATTTGATAGCCATTCTTGAGCTTCACTTCTTTTAAGAACTTGCACTTTTGAAAGACAAATCTTTTCTACTAGTGAATCATCACAGTGAAAATGGTCATTCAACTCCAATTGTAAAGACTTTGCCATGTCTGCAATCTTTTCAAGTCTTTGTTGGGTTTTCTCTAATTCCTTAATATCAAATATACTACTTGCCATTTGTTCTTCTTCTATAGTAAATCTTGTTAATGTACATGTGCTTGTTTCATCAATCAAATTATCATTTTTATATTGTCTACTTTGTCCAAGCTCCTTCAAATTACAAATGTCACTCAAGATTTGATTTTCATCTACTGAAAACCAAGTTGATGCACATTTGCTTGATTCATCTACTGATTTGATTCTAGTTTTATTCACCAAATTCTCATTTTCATGTTGCACACATTTGAGTCGATTGGTTCGCTCTACCTCTTCTATAGCAATCATGTCATGTGCCATTTGATGTTCTATTGTAAACCATGTTGGTGTACATGTGCTTGACTCATCTCCTAAATTGATTTGAGTTTCATTGACCAATTTATCATTTTCATCTTCAACCCATTATAATTGTTGTTTAACTTGCTTAAGTTCCTTCATTTTGAATAGGTCAACTGCCATTAGTTGTTTTTCCCTAGTAAACTCAATTGGTGTTGTAGATGTACTTTGCGTGTCATCTCCTCTTAACTTGATTGTTGTGCCATTGAAAAGTTTGTCATTTTCTTCATAAACATATTCTTGTGGAGCAAACAATATCTTGGATTCTATGGTTAGCTCTGACACAACTCCATGTTGTATTCTTTTGGAGTTTCTTTCAATTGTGTCACAATTATCAAAACAATTTCTATAATTTAGCCCTTTGAGACAGCACAGTCTTCTATATTGTGAGGCATAAGTCTTTGGACACTTGCACACATCTTTGCCAAGACCTTTATTTGAAATTGGTATTAAATCCTTCCCAAACAATGTTTCACATTTCTCCCTCTCCATAGATGTGATTTTTCCACTCATTCTTTTGTTGTCATTTGACTTTAAAAGATCTTGTTCAGAAATGAATCGTTTTTTTCTATTCAAGTGTGCCATTTGTATCTTTGAGTTGATTGTTTGTTTAGGTCCTAAAACTGAATTATTTTGATGACTATAAGTCGAGAGAGTATTAGGTTGCTTTTGAAACAATATAGATGGGTTTGATGTAGTGTTTGTTTCAATTTGTTTCAACACATTAAACTCTAAATTCTTGCTTTTGTGCTTCTTAAGAGTAGAAAGTACTTCAACTCTTGATGGCTTATGTACCACATCCTTGTCCAATATGTGTTTCAAAAAATTGGAAGAGATTGACCTCCCGGTTGCATCTACACAAATGGGGAACATCCATATTTGAAAGATGCTCAACTAGGTAGTCTATATTTGAAAGGCTCTCTTCCAATGAACTTTTCTTCAAACCTCTTCAATAGGTGGTCTATTTTCTTTGATTTTAATGCAACTTTTATCCAAATTTCAAGAAGATTGGATAAATTGTACTAAAACAAATACATTTTTGTTACCCAATTGACAAGGGTGGTTCCATTGTAGTGACAAGTTCATTACATGATTGAAAGCATTAATATGTGGTAGGTTATTTGAATCTAAAGGTTGGTGGTAGAAAATAATAGATGCTTAAAGAAGCAACAAAAGGATCACTTTTTCAAAAACCAATTTTGGATGAAAGTTGCCTAAAACATTTTCAATCATAGGTGATTTAGTGATGAAGCAAGAAAAATATTAAAAAAACACAAGCATCAAAGTGAAATACAAAAAACAAAGAATGGATATGGCTTTGAATGCAATTGTTCTTATATAGTTATTAGTGAGTTGAAGGTTAAAGTACTTCTTTGATATTGATGCATATGAGATTGTACACTTCTCTTCAAGTTACTTCTTTTTTGAACTTGTTTGATCCGTATCGTACAATAATTCTGACTTATTTTTGTCTTTGGATAAATTTGGTATATTGCTCTACCTTTCATTCCTACCACTTTTGCTCCTTCCTTTTGAAACCATGCTGTGAGATTGTACCTTCCATGTTTGGGACAATTGGGATCTATACTAACTATGTCATATTCCTCTGTAGCAAGCTCATGAAAGGTGCCAAGTGGCTGATGATGATGTGTAGTTGGCTCATCACATGCACCCATCTGCAAAACATGTGGTCACATCTTTTAGAAAGCAAAAAATGTGACATTCAAGTGCTCAAAAACTCTAAAAATTGAGGAATGTTCTCAACTAAATTATAACAAATGCAAAATGGATGTCTTTGGTGAACATTGATTTGTAGTAGAGCCTAGTGTAGCATCTTGGTTTCTATTTACCTAAGGTTAAAAGTGTTTGGTAGTTTCTTGGGAAATGGTCTATTTAATTTAATTTGAAGCACAAAGCTAGATAACAATACTGCGTAAGGGTTTCTTTACACTAAGGACTAAGCCAAGAAAATTAAATAATAGAAGAACTCCCATTCCCAAAAAGCTTAGAAATGATCCACTTTTCCCAATGAGGGTGCTTCAAATTTTTTATTTTCTTGTGTTATTTTGGTCACTAAAGTAAAGCGGACCTACAAAATGAATGCCTTGATACAAAATATTAGATGACTAGTGTAGTTGAGTCAAGTATATCTTGTTGATCATTTTCTATTAAAAATTAAGACTAAGACAATTGGAGTATATATAATAATATTAAGTATATAGTGTCACAACCCATGGCAAAACTCATATCACAAAATCCATCATGTTCTCACCTCGGAGAAATATCATCCAATTATTTCATCCAAATTTCATGATGAAAACTTAGACACAAGACAAGAGTCTTGTGATTGAATGCTAGTGTATCTATGCTAGTGATCGAATGCTAGTGTGTCTATATATATATATATATATATATATATATATATATATAAACCTTTAACAATGTCACAAACACTTACCAATGGATTGTTGCACATATTCTCTAAACTATCATCTTTTGTAGCACCATATTGTCACTTCTCGAGAAATTTGGCTTGTGATTACAAGCAAAATTTGTGAGCCCTTTGAATATCAAAACCTTGCCATTAGGCAATGTGTGCACTTTGGGAAGAGTAGAAATGGGAAACGCATCCGCGGCTGCTTTGCATTGGGTGCAAGACTTTAACTGGTTGAGCAGAGTCCGCACATACCTTCTCCATGAGGCATAGTGAGGGAAAGACACCGTGAATGGGTAAACCTTTGCATATTCTTCTCTACCTTTCACAGTCCACATTTTGTCTTCTTCATGACAATTGGGCACCTTAGAGCACACAAATTTCATAGCTAGCTGCTCTTCTAGTCTAGATCAATTGGAGGTTCTCAGAACTTGCAATTTCAACATTGCAATGATTTCCTTAGCATATTTGTTTCCAAATTTAGTCAAATTTGCTAGAGATTCTTGTTTCTAATTTTAGCTATATTAGCAAATTTTGTCAATTATTTTCAAATATCATGTCAATTGCTCTTCTTGATCGAAGGTTTCGATTTGTGCTTCACAACAATAAATTTTGCAAAAGCTAGTGTTAAAAGAGTTTGTCAATGCTCACAACAATTTCAACTGTGCCATTCCGTACATAGTTCATTTCAAAATCTCATGATTGCTCTTCCTGATTTGGGATTTTCAAATCAAGTTTACAATCTCAATTGCATACCTATGTAAATCTTGTTGTTTATTTCTAAATATCATGCCGGTTGCTCATCTTGATTGGAGGTTTCTAGAGCTTGAGATTTTTGCTCTACAACAATAAATTTTGTTTATTTCAAAATCTAGTCTTGCAAGAGGTTGTAGGTGTACACAACGATTTCAACCATGTAATCTTGTAGTTCATTTTGAAATCTCACAATCACTCTTCGTGATGTGGGATTTTCATATTGAGTTTACAATCTCAGTTGCATAGCAATGTTGTTTGTTTCCAAGTCTAATCCTGCAATTTGATCAAGAGGTTTGATTTCAATGTTTGTTGTTTGTGATTTCAACTAAACAATTCCAAATCTGCATAGGAGTTCTTAAAGTTTGTAATTCTAGTTGCACAATTCTATCATTTGTTTCCAAATATGGTTCTTCATGGGGTTCTTGATCAAAGTTTTCAATTTCAGATGCCCAATTCTATCATATATTCCTAATCAAGTTTCTATAGAGGGTTTTCAAAGTTTGTGATTTCAGTTGTTCAATTCCTGTTGATAGTTTTGAAATTTGATTTCATTGCATAAATTTTCAATATTTGAAGTTCACTAGCTCAATTTTGTTTATTTTTGTTCTTATTTAATCAAAGGCAATTGTGAACCTTAGAAATAATTAGAATCTTGTCTCAAAATTTAATTCCATTTTACAGATTTCAAATTTGTATTTCTCAAATGGACTCCATTCTATGAGCATGAGTCTTACTTCAACACCCCTTTCAACTCCCAGAGATGAGGCCCAATTGCTTCAAAGAAACTAAAAGAAACTTTCAAAAAGATCTCTAGGCTCTCCGTGTCCTTCTAGAATCCTTATTGAAGTGCTAATAATTTCTATGAAATTGAAAAATTTCAATTAAAATAACACAATTTATTGTTAGAACTTATATTTAAATTCTTGTTGTCCTAAATATCATAGGAAAATTCAATTATACACTTCATTTTCAGTTGTTGAAGAATTGCCAAATTACTTGAAAGTATTGTTTTTCAATAGTTGCACCTTTAATCCATGTTATGCATTAAAAAGCTAGACTAATCTATGTGTGCAAGAGATATGCACATCAGTATTTCATAAATATATTAGCAATGTCAAAATACACAACTTCAATTGCATGATTTTTTTCTTTCATTTGCACCTTTTGTGGTTTTGAAGTCCAAATGCTCTTATCAAAAATACTTTCTTTCATCCAAAATTTTCAAATTTGGTTTGAGAATTGCTTGTTATTGCAAAATACATAGTTAGAAATTTGACACCATTTAATATTAATTATCTTGACAATAGAAACAAATGTATAAACTATAGGCAAAAAATAATAAAACAAGTTATACATTGCATTTAAACATTGTTTCACTTCACAAACAAGTAGACATGTAAAACTCTTGAAACTAGGTTACAAGGGACACATCCACCTTGTGTGATCTAGAAGTGCGCAACTTCATCATTAACCCCAAAGCGTCAAACATGACATAAAGTGTCCTCGCAGTTTTTTGGGAGGACAGAACTTACAGTTCGAGGCATCAATTGAAAAAGTATTCTACAGATGTTTGGTAGATCTTTGAGAGTTCTTCCCAATGACATCTTCCATTCAGTAATCTGATGAATTCTCAATTTTTGGGACGCATTTGAATTTTAGGACTACCAAAAAAACTAGTGATGTGAGCCACACCAAGTAAGCATTAGGGTTCATGAAGGAGTTTGGTAGTGTTGGGTGTTTTCTGTCCAAAAACTACAGATCGGAGCGTCCAATTCACTTCAAATTTTTTTTCACTGCTTGTACTTGAAAGATTTTGAGTTGCACCAAAGCAATTATCCAAAATATGTGCTCTCCCTTTGTATTTTTTTTTTGAAATTCAAGGATGTGGAAGTCACCACGTGGACATGCTTGTCTTACGTCATTCATGTGCGGCAAGGATTTGAAGTTTTTTCAATTCTCTCAAGTGGACCCGGTAGATTATGTTGCGGTCTAGAACTTTGTAGTTTATTGTTAGTGCTATTTCAATGTCCTTCACAGGTGAAACGACCCCAACATGAACTTTTGTGCCGAATTAGTGATTTTTTGTTGCACTGTACCATCCTAAACGGAAAGAAAAAAGCAACATGAAAGAGGATTTTATGGTTGATTTTTTTTGACGACGTACAGGTGCAAACGATCGATTGGATTGCATGGTCAGATGCATCTAGAAGTCCTCAAATGCTATCGAAGTAACGTTTATATTTGAGCAACTCTTTTCAGTTCAATGCCTGCCTGGAAATTGGATGTCACTTTGGGGTTAATCACCTTGCTACTTACAACTTTCACCATAGCACGAACACATAATTTTATTACAAAAAAGTTATATGTTAGTATATGTGATTTTCTACAATATAGTTGAAAGGCTAAAAAGATATGGAGGATAATATCAAGAGTTGTGCATTATTGCTTGTTTGAAAATATTTTGAGCTTGTTATGGAGATAGAAAATAATTTTGTGTCAAAGGAAAACCACGACTTGAATCTTTGAGATGGACTTACTAAAGGATATATGTTTAGTCAAGTTCAATCAACAACTACTATGATGTGAGTCAACAATTGGAATTTTTTTACACATAAGTGAATTTAATTTTTTGCTTTGTGAATATTACATAGTATAATACTTGAACTATTAGTTTATTTGTTTGCAAAATAGGTGATGTTTGTTGTGTATACACTATACTAGGTAGGATCACTCAAAACCAATTTTTTCTTCTAACAATCACAATTGTTTATCAATGAAGTTACATTACAGTCACACATAGGCAAATTTCAATCAAACTAAATGAAGTTCAAGAAATGACAATAGAGTGTTCTATGCAAAAATTAGAAGAGGTTAATTCAATTAAAATAATGAAGCTGATTGAGAATAGTTTTATTTTAATTTTGAAATTTTAAAACGGTCCAAAATTAAATATTCTTTTTCAATCTAATTAACTAAACAAGAATGATACATAAATTTGGTTTATATTATGGTGTTTTGCACTATAATATGCCCCAACTTTGAAATTATCTAATTTTCTAATTAATGTGAATTTTTTTCACTTTTTAAAAAAAAAATTCAAGATTATTTTATTTTATTTTTTAAAATTGAATTTTTATAACTCATAGAAAATGCGTGAAATCATTCAATTTGTATGAACTACAGTTGAACTGAAGATTGGTGAAACACAATTAATTATACCAATTAGAAATTTATTATAAGTGCACTCAGTCAATTCAATAGTGTGCTAGCAAGTTTCACACTCTTGTGCCAAATTAAATATTTTTTGCAAAAAATGAAATTAGGTAATGTCAAAATTTGTGAATATTCTTGATTATTCTTGTAAAGTATCTTTTATACCATACAAAATTGATAATCTCTATCATAATTGTTTCCCTTTGATTTTGTCATTTACTTTTAGAATTATTTTGACATTGAATTTGTTAGCCATCTACATTGAATAGGGGACCAAAAAATTTAAAGGGACTTATTGCGGAAAATTGTAGATGTTTAAAACGTGATGTACAACTCTAGACACTTCAATAACTATTGACATACAACAAAGGTAGATATTTATATAGTGTATAATGTTAATTAATTAGTATGGGTCCCCTTAAAAACCCTATTCAATGTACATTGTGTAGCCAATTTACACCAAGCCTGATCCTTGTGACCATTTGAATTCTCAAAGTAGTGATTGGTTAAGAAGTGGACAATGGTGCAAGTTGGGTTTACACTTTGGTTAGGGACCATGCCATTCAATCTCATGGATGAGAAATCTACTTGAAATCCTAAATGGCCAAAGTAGATAATATAATGTTATGTTAGTTTCAAGGGACTTTTTTCTTGCCCAAGCTATGGTCTCTTTAGGATTTAGGTCATGCAAGTGTCAATACTATTTTCTGTCTTGAGATCCCACTACCAATGATTACTTCTAAAAAGTGGGATTAGGTAGTTGTATTCATTTTTATCCACCCTCCCATTAATTTTTGTGATGCAAGGATCTCCTTAAATGTTTCAAATATGACCTTAAACAATCCATGTGAAATGTTTCCAACTTTATACATATAGCAACATGGTTGCAAAGTAATCGAACACTTTGAAGTCTTTAGTGAATTTTTTTTTTTTTTAAATGCTTAAAACACACACCTATAGGAGGGTTGCTATTATATGAGCCCAAGATCATGAGTTCATGAGCCTAGAAGACTATCAACACCTATGTTATAGGTGTTTATATTATAAAAACTTTGCATAATTATAGGGTTCCTATGTTATAGATACCTACATTATAGGTATTTTTGTTGTAAGCACCTTCAATGGTTGTAGGATATCTACTTACACATATATGCTCAAGGCTCATATGCTCACATTTCCATGTTCACATGCTAGCATCATTGGCACCCATAGAACACGTTGAGGTTTGACTTTGAAAATTCATAAAAAATACAAAAATCCTCCAAATTTTTATTTCATTTTTTAAATTGATAATTTCCATTTCTCTACAAGCAAAAATTACCCCCTAACTACAATTTTGAATCCATCTCTATACCAAAGCAGATTCTGAAGTCAGAGTGATTCTCAATCTTTCTCCCTTTCCCTTTGAGTGAGCTTGTGGATTTGTGGTCTCTTGGTCCGACCTTGGTGTCAACTAAGGTCCATGCACTCAAAATCGCACCTTGCCTAAAACCACCACCATCACTACCTGCACATCTCCAAGATCAATATGTATCTAAAATGTGAAAGAAACAATTTTAGACCCTGAACCAAAAAAATCTTTTATCCAACTTCATAACTTTTGCATACGGTATCCCAATGCCACGTTCTTTGGTGTGTTGGAACCTCCTCTTACTTTCCAACAAAAAAAATCAATGAAAAATTTAATAATACCAACTGGGCACAATAGCCAAAAGTGGTGGTTTGGGAGGTATCCACCATAGCCTTCTATTACTTGGGCCCAAAGCATGCATGGTGCCACTTGCTACCATTTTCCTCCCAACTAAGGTAGGAACACTATAAACGGTTACCCACCCTCTAATGGCAGACTAGGTTGTCCTAAAATCAACAATAGCCAACTCTAAAAAAATCCTCAAAAGATTTGATTTGCTCGAATTTAATTGGCTCACACTTACTTAGGAACAAGTTCCAAAGGTAGCTATTTTAGATGAACCTATGAAACCATAATGGGGTCCAAAAAAAAAATTCATTTTTTTTGCATTCTTCTTCATCCTTGTTTTTGCAAACATCAAGCTCAATTTCTCATATCCTACATGTTGAAATGCTTATTTTAACCGTTTATGGTGTTCCTACCTTATTAAGCTTAACCCTTGAACGTCGACACGGACGCCAAACGTCCGATGGATGACAAAGAATCTTTGAGTGTAGGACGAAAGTGCAACTATTCATCTTTACAATTGGGTTTGGAAAGGAAAGATCTACAATACTTTGACTTCCAATAGTTGCTTTTGCTATTTCTTTGACCAATGATTCACACGGTAATACAAAACAATGATTTTGTTCAAGAATTAAGTGAAAGCGGGGTCGGGTACCATGATCTGCTTGCAACACCAGTTAGGTGGGTGACGTTGCTGCCGGTAAGAGCATCACCACCGGTCTTGCAAAATGCAGGGTGGTTTGACTTGCAAAATCCGGGGCCATCCAATTTGCAAGTCAAACCACCCCACCCATTGCATGCTATAACCGCATTTTGCAAGATGGATAAGTTTCTAAATTTGGATCACTTTGCGAGGTGGACCAATGGGCTATAGCGCTAAAGGTCCATGCTTTGAGGGAAAGTGCCACTGCTCTTGTCTCATGTGTTTTGCAAGCCAATTTGCAAGCCATCCTTTGACTTGCAAAATCCCCCAATTTGCAAGCCACCCAAGGCTTTTTGCTTGGCCTCCTAACAAGTTCATCCGTTTTGCATGATGGGTGGGCATGCTCTTACATAGGCTTTGTGGCCGTCCCTGCAGTGCATCACATCATTGTTGCTAAGAGCATCACCACCCGTCTTGCAAAATGCGGGGTGGTTTGACTTGCAAAATGCGGGGCCATCCAATTTGCAAGCCAAACCGCCCCACCGATTGCATGCTATAATTGCATTTTGCAAGACGGGTAAGTTTCCAAATTTGGACCGCTTTGCAAGGTGGACCAATGGGCTACAGCGCCTAAAGGTCCGTGCTTTGGGGGAAAGTGTTGGTGCTCTTGTCTCATGTGGTTTGCAAGCCAATTTGCAAGCCATGCTTTGGCTTGCAAAATCCCCCATTTTGCAAGCCACACAAGGCTTTTTGCCCGGCCTCGTATCAAGTTCATCCCTTTTGCAAGACGGATGGGGCACTTTCGCAACTGAAGCCACCCAAGGACAAGTCATCCGTTTTGCATGACGGGTGGGGATGCTCTAATATAATATTAAATTAAATTAAACTAGCGGCACTTGTCGTACAGTACATTTCAGTGCAGTGGTGGCCGAATTTGGTACTGAAATTAGACTGATGAGTGACCTTATGTACCCCCCATGGGGCTTCGGCAGAGGCACGAGGGAGGGACGGAGAGAGTGAGACAAGCAGTTGGGTTTGTTCTCCTTCGGCGGCAGTTTCATCAGTCGCTTTTAGACTGTCGGTGCCGTGCTCTTGGCTCGATCACTTGGTTGCAGCTTCCCAGCACAATGCATGAGGTTGCGCAACTGAGTGACGGAACTCTTGCAGGCGGCCGGCAGCAGCAGCGCAGCTCATCTTGAATCATTCATCTCGGTTCTCACGCCGAGACATCAACTGAAGTGGCGTAAGGTATGTTTGCACTTGAATGGTGACAGGGGTGATGTTTGCAGTGTGAATCCAGTTCAGTTCAGAAGTAGGTCTAAATTCATTCCCTGACACTCTTAGTAACAATCAACACTTTTGAACCCTTTAACGTCTCGATCCTTTCTCTAATTTTGGCACATTTTTTGCTTCTTTCTTTCTACAGAAATATCATTTATTGCAGCAATTTCATGAAATGGATCATTAAGGAAGGTTCAGTTGTCTTTTCAAGATTCAAGTGTTATATACATCGGATGAATGAAAAAAGTTGGTTGGAGAGAATAGTGCCGGCCTCAAAGCCCTTTGTTCATCGTCCCGAATATGGACGTCGGAGCGCTTCAAGGTTAATTAACACCAAGTGGGAACATATATTTAGTAATTTAGTTGTAGTTAGATTGATGGAGAGGCAGCCCTGTCTACGTGGAGCACTTCATGTTGGGAGAATCCACGTCACAATGGTAACTAGCCTTGTAGTAAACCATCCCCCCTTTGGAGATTGGGATAATTCTTCCAAGGGATCCCTAGGAGTAGGCTTAGTAATAATTGAAGTGGCTTAGTAATAATTGTAGTAAAGTTAGAATGGAAAGGTAGCCTTGTACTAGAGAAAGAGTTGGTCATGGCCGATTATGCCTTATAAGTAGTCATGGGGCAAGCCCTATGACTATGTACAAGGTAGAATTGGTCATGGCCAACCCTTTCTCAAGCGTTGAAATTAAGTAAAGGTACATTTGTGGTCACATGCAGAATTAGCCCTTGAGTATGCAGAATCGACCCTTGAGGCAAATTCTGCCAATAAAAAAAGTGGAGTGAAAATGCTCGAATGTGCCTTACTTGATTTTAACATCTAGAGTACTTGCCACTAAGAGAACACATCACATCATAGTGGTAACTAGCCTTTTTAAACCACACTTTTTCCTTGGAGATTGGTATAATCCTTCTCTAGATCCCTAGGAGGGAATTTAATTTAATCTGAAGAAAATCATTGGAGAATCGTTGGTGTCTCTTGATTTTTTTTTTTTTTGGGGGGGGGAGCAAAAGGGACCATACAAATGTTGGTTGATAATGTTATGCATGTTGTCTCTGAGAGAGAGAACTCCAACTACTCTAAATAGTTTGTGTACTTGGAGAGTGTATTTATTTAGGGACCCACGATAGGCTTTAAGAAGTTGATCCAAGGAACTCTCAGGGGCACTTTACATTATAGTTGTCCAAGTTGAGAAGCCGTGGGATTGAGTGGACAAACTTTGTTTAGAGTCCAAAGAAATGAGACATAAATAGGTAATAAAATATAGGAATTAGAGCCTTTGGCCGGCCATAGTGTGAAGCCTCCAAAGGCCCAGCCCAAATTCCAAAACCATACCAATCTAATGGTTGAAAAAATGTCTATTTTTTATTTTTTATAAAAAGAATTCTACAATTTCTATAGTTTGGATCTCCATTTCTAGTTGACCTAAACTTGTTTTGAGAGTTTGTTGCCATTTAGGCAATTTGTTGGCATGTAGGTAGTTGGAAGACAATAAATAGAGTTGGACTTGTGCCTTTTAGTGTGAAGGATTGAAAGACCAAACTCTTGGTTTCTTGAAATTGAATTGGTGAAAATACATAGCCTCTCAACTTTTGGCCATAGTGTGAAGTGCCCCCTAGACTATGTGTTTTTGTAAGAAGAGAGACTCTATACTAACTAAGTAAGGTTTTAGAGAGGGAAGGGAAACTAGAATTTTGGTAGTAGGTAGAACAAAAAGGCCAACATTTCAACAGTCTACAAGGGCTATATGGGAAATGAAGACTAGGTTTTCTAAAGTTTAATAAAAATTCTTCTAAATAGACAGGTAAAAAAAGGTGGACATATTCATCCCCAAATGCATGTGCAAATGCTTGCTCTAATAAAACTTGAAAATAAGTTGATACTAGAATTAAGATGTATAAGTCATGTACATCAAAATAAGGATATGGTTTGGGAACCTACTAAATAAGACTCTAGAAAAAAACATAATTAGTTCATAGAATATCCAGAAAACGTACAACAAATTGTT
This sequence comes from Rhytidiadelphus loreus, assembly GCA_947034895.1. Lineage (NCBI taxonomy): Eukaryota > Viridiplantae > Streptophyta > Bryopsida > Hypnales > Hylocomiaceae > Rhytidiadelphus > Rhytidiadelphus loreus. Next base: position 43,379,062 of record OX344761.1, on the reverse strand, counting down.
TTAGAATCTTTTCCAAACTTCCAATTAGATATAAAAGCATTTATGAAAATTTGATAATGGAAATTGCTCTAAATGACTAAAGTGTATAATGTGAGACCTTTTTACATTAATCATTATAACAACTAACCATTGTGAATGAAAAGTTTGTTTGGAGTCGTGGGAATGGATATGCGAGATTAATTATTCTTGTTGCCTCTTTTCAAAAGTGGACTTTGAGGAGTTGACGTAGACTTTGCAACAAGTCACTATATATTACATATGTAAGTTAGTAGTAGACATCTTGAAATATCAAAACATTTATTTAACAATGAAATTAGGGTGTCATTTGAGTATATGAAGAAATCATATATTTTAAATTGGTTCATATTTCAAAGATAAATTTCTTAAAATCCTAGGAGCCTAACTAGCCACAATATGGTCTTAGATCTTTTTTAAATCCTTATAGGTTCTTCAAATTGTACCAATTTTGAAGTTTGTCATATGGATGTGGTTCCCAATCCAAATTGAGAATTAAAATGCGTAATCCAACTAGTAATAAGAAATCTAGCTCCACCAATTTGAGTATTTGGAAGGCAAGTTTGGGACATGGCAAGTACTAGCCCAATGAATGTCACTTGTCAAATTACCATCTTGAGTAAAGTACATTTATTGTGTTTCAAGCAAAAGTTTGTACCTCATTTGAATATAGTAAAGCACTAAATTTTTTCTCAAAATGTGATTAGCCAAAAAAAATGTAAATAATCAAATTGCCTTTCACCTCCAAACATTTGTATATGATTGAAGCTTCACTTGAGAGTTATGGGCAAAGTTCAAGGAGGGATTATTAAATTGTATAGAGAATGCTTCTACAAATTTGGTTCATAACTTTTGATTGAAGGCTTCAAATCACAAATGGTTTTTTCAAGGTCAAATCTAACTTGATTAATCACATTTCCTAAGTTGATTAAGTTTTGAAAAAAGTTGATTTATATAACTCAAATGAGGTTTGAACTTCTATAGGAAATACAATTAGTGCATTTTTTTACTTGCTTATGAGCTCCAACTCATCCTAATACAAATCCAATGTACATTGTTGTACATTCTAATACCCACTTGCACATAGCATTGCCTTCTCTCCACATTGATTGGCTTGTGAAGCTATACAATTTATTTGTAGTCTAGTTCATTTTGCCACAAGTTTTTTGGCCATTGAGGTTAGGTTTTTAGATAAGTCCTGGATAATAGTCTCTTTGTGCTTTTCATTACATTGTGTTGAAGAAGGATAATGACCTATTCGGAAATTACCCTATTAGTATAATAAGTTCGTTCCAAGGGAGACGGTCAAGTAGGATTTTTCTATGCTAATAGGTTCAATAACCCAATTTGGAATTCTATAGCCAAAAACATCACTACAATGACATTGCACTCATAATACAAAATTCCAACTTGGCTCATAGATCAAACTTTCAAACTTAACAAATAAAATCAATCAATCAAGTGCACATACATATGCCCAAACACCATCACATATGAACATATATTTCGTATTAACTCAAATTTGGTGACAAATCACCATTATAGCTTATAGTTTCATTTATAACATCACCATTTATCTCGCTTTCTCACAACTAACATTCAAATTACCACTCAAACATAAACTCTTCAACTTCCAGTCCTCCAACTAGGACATACACATTTTTCATCACTTCCTTGGATCACCCTCGTGATACTGTAGGACTAACACTCTAACACAATCCAATCACCAACTTGGAAATCACACAAACACAAAACAAAAATACACAGCACACCCGGCTGGGACACGACTGAATTCTTCAACAGACGGTAAGGAAAATGAAAGCAAAACTAGCCCAAATAGGCTCCCACTAACGGTTACCACATTGAGAGAGATGACTAACTACCAAATAACTACCAAATTGGGACTTGAATTTCAACCACCTCCCCACATTCAACATCCCATTTTACAAGACATGAAAAATTGCCAAATCAAACTAACAACTAATCTACTTACCCCTTTACCCACTCACACATTCCCATTTGAAAATTAAATTGGCCATAGCCCCTCTTTAACTGAACAAACCTACCAAAAGACTACAACTTAGATCAAATAGTTTGACAAAATAACCAAATTAGACATCCAATTAACCAAAAACTTGTCAAGAACAAACCAAACACACATAAAATCACACAACAATTAACAAATCCTAAAGCCTAGTTGGTTATCTACACATTGATACGAGAATTCTTGAAGTTATGTGGTATTTAATTGAGAAATTCTACACTCAATATCCAATCTTTGCCCACACAAGCTTCTCCATCTTATATTACAATTGTGTTTCTGAATAAGTTCTATACAATAGGATATTTGTACTTTCATTATAGTGATAAGAGAATATTGGAAGAAATGTGGAAACACTATAAGTACCCCGTGTGTTTTTCCGCATTTTTTGTGACATTCACTTGTTTTTATGTTACATTTGATGTTATAACTAATGTCTTGATGTTGCGTTTGATGTCATTGTTAACATAAAAACAAGTGGACATCACAAAAAATGTGTTAAAAAAACATGAGGTTGTTATAGTGAAATTTTGATGGAAGGTATTGCATCTAATAATCACTATTGCCTCCACAAAGATTCTTTCTTCCAATTTATCTAGGGTCTTTGTACTTTCTATTACATTGAGAAGGAGATTCTTGAAGCAATGTAGAGATGCCATTTGGGATGCCAATGAAGGGCATTACAATCAACAACTATAGTCTTTCCTTGTTATACTATTGAAAATATTTTGAAAATAAGTAACAACAACCATTTGTTGTGAATACATTTTGTTATTCCACAAGCACCAATGAGTTGTCTAGACTCAAAAACCCAAATCTTTTTTTAACTTTTTTGGATATTTTGTTTATATCTTTAAACAATGACAATACTCAAATTAGTTCAATTGTAATTGAGTTTGAATTATAGTATAAGAAGTCCTTACATTGAATGAATAAATTTTGGATGAATGTAGTCTAATTAATTTGAATATTTGGATGAATGTAGTCTAATTAATTTGAATATTTGGATGAATGTAGTCTAATTAATTTGAATATTTGGATGAGATTAAATGAAAGTTAGATGATGAACCACATTGTTTGACTATAGACTACATTATAGTATTTAAAACACTTTGAACTTCTATATTTGTGCACATCACAAATTCACAATTCATGTAATTCCCAAACTAGAGCAAGTTATAAGTATCATTGTAGGGCACACTAATTGAATAGCTTGAGTAATTGAGTCAATTTTATCTAATTGGTAATGGAAGAAAGAGTTTTTTTAAATTTAAGCATTTCTTTGGAAAAAGGTGGACAATAGGTAATCCTGAACCACTATGTTTATTATTTGCAATATGAACTTTAAAGCATTTACAAATTAAAATATCATCCAATTCATTATCAATGTTCACTTTGATATCTTCTTAATTGTACAAACCTCTACAAGATCCGAATATGTTTTAGGCATACCTTACACTAGTAGGAGCCCCTGTTTTTTTGGACGTTAGCATGAAACCATAATTGTTTTTAAAACAAGAGCAAAGAAATGGGACTTTGGCCATGGGAGGCTTAATTCAGTAGGATGTTGCAAGAAACATGTCAACATTAGGATCATAATAAGCTTCTATCCTGTCTAATGTCCATGTTTCAGAGAACATCATGAAAAACATAGTCATGTTTCTCATGACGTCTTGAGAAACAAGTAACTGCCATGTTGGCAAAGGATTTTGGTTTGACTACATCTAAGTTACTGAAACTTACTATGGGCTGAGGTAAAATGCTAACCACATGTGAAAAATACAAAGAAAGGGCAACTCTTTGGCATCTTTTCTCAAAAACCTTGCATGCATGGATGGGAAAGCTGCAAAATGACTTCATTTTTTGTTGTACTTCCAATATATATAGCACAAATTGTATTAATAAGTCCTAAAAAATTAGTATAATGTGTTATAGTATATATACTATACATAAATATTTGCATTTATGCTCCCAAATACTTCATAATAAAACATATTTTGTTGTCAATTTTTGAAGATTCATTTTTTGACTGCATTGCAAATAAAATTCTTTTTTGCTAAAGTTATTATCATATCTTCTCCCAAACAACAAAGAATATTAGAAACAAAACAATGACTTTGCACTTGCTTCTATTGTGTGCTGCACTTTCTCCATTCTCCATCAAGGGCTTCAAAATAACTGGATTGCAAATATATTATTTAGAAGACATTGCAATCTCCATAATATAACCATGTTCAATACTCCCAGGGCAAATTCTTGTTTACATGTTCAAAAACAATATTGCTATCAACTTGGAATTTTATGAGGCAACTCTTCTTTTATAAATTGAGATTTTGTTCCATTTCATTCTTTCATTAATCAAAATTTATCTTGAGAGTGTAGTAAAGTAATAGTATTGTAAAAGTAGGTATTAAACTTCTACTATAATGTTTACGACATTTAAACCAAAAATGCAAAAGGCACTGCATTTTGGTATTAATAGAACTTTGAAGTGAATGAAATCCTTATTAAAGTTACTCATTATTCTAATTTTTTTTTTAAGAATGATGTCTTTTTGAAGTGTAGTTTTAGCATCACACATTTGATTTTTATAATGAATGATTATGATTTTTCAATTCAACATGTTGTGCAAGGGTGTCTACTACAAATCTTCATTTTCTATTGTTGAGGGCTCTTTAAAATTAGCATCAAGAACAATACATCTTAGAGGAAAAATCACAATAGATATTTGTTTTCATAAGATTTATACTTTATAGACTAGAAATGACTTGCATGGGTTTACAGTTTGATTGTAAGTAAGTTTCTAAAAATTATTGGGGGTTGAGGTGAAATGTTGACTACATGTGAAAAAGACATGGGAAAGACAGCCACATGGCACGGTTTTAAAAAAATGGTATTTGATGTGGCATTTTCAATGATATGGCATCCAATGAATTTGAAGGGCGATGCCACTTTAGTGCACGTTGACACCATCTAAAAACTTTAACCCCTAAATACCCAAACATTGTTTTGGGGCAACATAGTGATTTTGGGCAATTCACTACGAATTGAATTTTTATTTTTATTTTCTTTGAAATTTTCACACAACATGTGCCAAAGGGTACCTTTAGGGCACAATAATTTTCATAACTTCTGACTACATGGTATGTAATTTTCATTGCTAAACGAGCAACTCAAAAAATTCTTTAAAAAATTACTTTTTTCTAAAATAAAAATTTGAAATTGGTTTTCTAGATTTATATATGCGTAAAAAGCTTTTAGTAATTTCATTTTGATCAATGAGATGAAAGTTATGAGGAGTCTTAATTTGTAGGCAATTATGGATTTGCTACTCTAAAATAAACTTTGAAGTTCTTTATTTAAATCAATTTTCAATTTTTTGTAAAAAAATAAAATTATAGGATGTAGATTTTTATTGCAACATTGCAATCATTAGATTTGGAATTTTTCAATTCTATAACTAAATTCTTGACAGTTTAGTATTTTCAATCATTAGTTATTTTTTTCTATTTACTATTTTTTTCCTATATGTTGTACAATTCCAAAGGATTATAAATTTTTCAAGCATGTAGCCAACTTGCCTTGAAGAATGAATCCAAAGACGTACCATCAATATGGACATTTTTGTATATAAATGTCACCTTGTGAAGTGTAGCTGCCTGTTTTTTGGTAAGTCAATTAAAGAATTTATGTCAATTCAAACATTAATATCTTGCAATCTATACAATGGAAATTTTTGAATTTTTTTCCACATCTTCTCAAATAAGTGTATTGCAAGATCCTAAGGTTACATGTATCTACAAATGTTTTTTTTTCTCTAAACTTTGGTACTTGTCCTAGAAATGGCAATTTTGGAGCATTTTTGGTGAAAATAGAGTAAAAAACTTTTAGGTTAACACTATTTTTGAAGACATCAACTAAAACGTCAACTGAGACATCTTCTTAAACATCTAGATGTTTTTTGCGATGTCAACTGGCACGTCAACTGAGATGTCTTAGAAGATGTCTACATATTTTTTGCAATGTCAACTAACACATCAATTGAGATGTTCAGAGGTTTTTTCATAAAATACAATCTCTAAATTTCACATATCCCATATGCTTTGTCTTTGCTCCTTTCACCACACATGTGTAAGTAGCTTGTCTTGTCATGTCAATATACTTATAATAAGTGGCTATTTAGGCCATTTGACACAATTGCCAATATAGTGTATTGTGTATAATATATGGTGTACAATGTATGATATATTGCATATTATGTATGGTGTATAATGTATGATGTAAAGTATTGTATATGGTGTATAATATATTATGTATGGCCTATTTTGTATTGTGTATGATGTACAATGTATTCTATATGGTGTGTTTTATATGTCTTTTTTTGTATGGTGTATTGTGTACAATGTATGTCTAAGCTGATGTTTAAAAAAACGTTTAGACATCTAAGTGGACATCACAAAAAACAACATTAAAATTCTTTTAGACATCTACGTAAACGTTGCTGAAAACAATATTAATTTTTTCAAACGGTGTGACTTCAGGTGCCACATTAGCAGCAGGTCAGGTGTAAGAAATTCCATGGGGCATTGCCTGCTTGTGTACGTGGCACTTACATGGTTTCCACATGGCACACTTTTGGCTCCTTTTTTTACCATGTTTGTTGTGACTTTGCTTTGAAAACATGGCATGTTTTTTGTAATTTCCTCGTGTTTTTGTCCTATCAATCTTGACGGATTTTCCTAAACATCCACAGTAGACATATCTGATGTTAAACTAAACATCTAACCATGTTCATTGGCTTGTCAAAAAAAAATGCAGGTTTCTTCTAATATTATCAAGAACTGTCATTTTTAAGTACATTGACAAAATTGAATATTTTAATTTATTTTGAATTGAAACCATATAAAGTTGTAATAAACTACTATAAGAGAGCGTAGAAAATTTTAGAGTGTGTAGATTGCAAGATTATTAAAGTATTATCGCCTAAAAGAGTCATGTTCTATTCTTTGACACCTAAAAAATAGCCTTGAATGAACACTTCCAAGACTCAAAATCATTACAATTTTTTAGATGCAACCAATGAGAGATGAGGAGTTTTTTAAAGCAACCAATGAAAGTTGAGACATTTTTTCTTCAAAGGTGTTCATTCAAGGTGAATCTAGCGTTAAATATAGACCATTTTATGTTTTCAACTTAAAAAAATTGTAAAATATTATGAGACTATCACAAAATTACAAAACCACTTGGATTGCATTTCTCTTAAGCTCTCTAATAACCTCATCAAATTTTTTTGGTCATTCAACCTTTAAGGGACTAGAAAAAAATTCTTTTAGATGTTACTACCTTAGCATTAAAAGTTAGAAGAAAAACTATTTCTTCTACACTATTTCAAAGGGACATCAAACTTTGATACTTTTTAGATTAAGTTTATTTGCTTAACGCATAGTTTTTATTAGGTTCACAACATATAGTGTTGTGTTAGTTATATACTTGTTGATTTTAAAAGTAAAAAAGGAGTTTTACCAAATGCTCCCCAAAGCTCTACCTTGCATGTTTTTTTTCATATAATGCAACTTCTGATTTGGGCCCCAAAATTAGGAAAGAATTTTTTCATGTCAAAGGGTATATGTATATAGTAATCTTGTGTCCAAATTCAAGAATGATTTAAGCCATTGGAAATTCAAAATGCTTGTTGTACTACTTTATACATTATGATCTTAGAGATGCAAAGGCTAGTAGTCTCTAAAAATTGGAAGAATCTACAACTTATATACAAAATCTTATTGTTAGAGTTGCAAAAGAAATTACAAATTTTCTCACTCTACCACCTTTTCAATGTGTGTTGTTTTGTGAAAGTCTTATAATTTTTTTAATTTAATTGCTTTAGAGGTTAGCCTTTGAATGTTGCATTGACAAAAGAAAACAATTATTGGATGACTTTTGAGAAGTTAGGAGCATAGACAAAGACATTTTATCAAAAAAAATTGGAGGGGGGAGCTTATTCAATATATTTGATGTGGATGGAGTTAGAAATCTACTCATTATGATATTATTGACTTTTCTATGGAAAAAGATGTTTAATCCATGAATCACTTTGGAGTGTATTCTAGCCACTTCTATCTCTTTATTCTTTATGTAAATATATGACATAAAAATGATCTTTTAAAAATCTCAATCCAACTATTGAAATGATATTTATTGACTCTAGCTCTTAGGTGAAAGAATGAAACAGTCCTATTAACTATATTGCATTATTTTGAGGGTAGTACTTACAATATTATGAACTTTTGGAATATTTTTTAATAAAATAATATATGGATAATTAGTAAAACACTACAAATAATGTATTTCCAAAATTGAGGCCAAAATTTTTTTCCCATAAAAATAGGTGTTTTTTTGTTTAAATTTCTAGAGAATAGTGAAAACTTTCAAAAATAAAATAATACATTTTATACAACTTGATGGAGATGAGATTTCACAAAAGAACTTGTAGAAAAATATGTTTGGATGTCTAAAAATGCATGCATTGCAAAGTATTCTTATATCTATGTAGAGGACAAAGAATTTATTTTATTAGGATCCATTCAACAAATAGTTGTGAACCTCACAGTGTAACATGGTGTCTACATTTTCAAGTGAAAATCATTTTTTTAAACTCATTACAATAGTAGCCCCCCCCCCTAAAATTTGAAGTATAATAAATGAAAGAAATTGAGTAATCAATATAAAAAAAATTTACACAAAATTACACAAAATTACACAAAATTATGGATTCACATAGGCAATATATTATACACATCCAATACAAATTTCAAGTATAACAAGAAAAATCCCTAAAAATTACAAGTTTTTGTTGGGCATTTAACATATGACACCGAAGGACAAGCTTTCACCCTCCTACTCTAATTTGAAACTTTGAAAAATTCCTAAAGTTGATATTTATGTTGCAATTTAAACTTTGGACTATGACCAAGGTCTAATATAGAATGAAATCTGGTTTACCCTATCATGTTCTACACTACTATATATATGTGTGGAGAAAAACCTAAATTTTCTTAAGCAAATTTTTCATTTTATATGTTTTTTTTCCACTTTTTAATTTAAAAATTCATGGTGATTTCAAATTTTTATTGATTTATTTTCATTTTCACGAGTTGCAGAAGAAATTCAGTTTTGTCTCAAAAAAACAAGTATGAATTTTTTTGGTCTATAAATAGTCAAAAAATTGGGAGTAAACCCAACTAATGAAACAAAGCTTATCAAACTTAGTTTCCACTCCAGTTAAAAACTAAAACTAAAATTTAATATTTCATTGCAATTTGAACTTTCAGCCAATTACCATGAAGTATTGATATTCTAATGTTACAATCACACAATAACAATAACTTTTTGTTCACCATGTTATCAAACACCTCCGAGGAAAAAAAACATATTTTGAAAACATATTTCATATTTGATATGAATTTTTATTTCACTTTTAATTCAAAAAATAATAGTAATTTAAAATTTTCAAAAAATAAAAAATAAATTCAATTATCAATATTGTTGCAAAATGGGAGAGCGGAACCGTAAAAAGTTTGATAACGTGGTGATAGGCCCCCATTCTTTCCAGGTTAGAGAATAAAACAAACCAACCCCTTTGCAGTGCCACTGAGATTGCGCCATTACTAATAGGATAAAATCTGAGCACCCTACATTGGCCAACCTCAATTCACCCTACCCCCTCTTTTCTTTTCTTCTTTTTCTTTTTTTCCTTTTTTTCTTTTTTCCTTTTGTTCCTATTATTTCTTTTTCTTCTTTAAATTCTTTGATGTATCTTTGCCAAGGAACAACCACCCTTTCATTAAATTTCAGTCAGTCCAATACCCTTTCATTAAATTTCAGTCAGTCAAATACCCATCCATTAAATTTCAGTCAGTGGCAACAGAGGAGTAACATGAAATAAAACCAAGAGCTATCATTGAGCCTATCTGATCACGTTTCGTTCCCCAGACGTGCACTGACGCCCTACTGAAGTTCTCATCCATACCTGTCCCCCGGATGACTGTCATCCGTCCACTGTCAAGTCATCCATTGATGAAACTCTGTACATTTATGAGAATGGATGGATGAAACGCGCAGTGTACGAATTTCATTCATTCATCCAAGTGTACCTTCATTTATCCCATTTTGGAATGAAATCAGGGAGCAGCTAATGTGTGGAGTGACTTGAAAAAAAACATTTTGTTTGTTGTAAGGGGGGTTGCAATTTTGTCTAGTACTTAATTTTTTTTAACTGTTTGCTACAAAGAGTTCATTGTATTAATTAGGATGGAGATTCTTTGTTTTTGAAATCTCAGATGCTTGTGATTGGTTGAGAGGAACGAGTACTTAATTTTGTTAGTTTCCTACAAGGAGTTCATTGGATCAACTATAATCGAGATTCTTTGTTTTTGCAATTTTGAATGCTTGCAATTGGTTGAAAGGCAAATTATATAGTGTTTGTATGAAGGGTCGTTAACACATACTAGGTGCATGAGATATGTCACCCAATGAGTGAGCGAGCACTTGACTTCCGTTTTCGTACTTTCAAGTGTAGTACATCTATGATAGTATGATCATTGTAAACAATTGGTACTTTTATATTGGTACTTTTATATTTGAAAATTGATCTCAATCACGTGTAACATTTACAAGACTTCACCAATAAATATATAATGTTCATAAGAGTAAAAGATGAAAGTACAAAAAAATGAGTCATCATTCATCTAAACTAGTTGAAAAAAAGAATCCATGTAGTTTCATGAGATTTCTTCTACACGCCAACAGTGAATTTGCTTTTGAAGTGCTTCGATATTCTTAATGATTCACGTGACGTCATCAAGTCTTTTACTCCAAAAATTTCTTCACAATCTCAAGTGCAACTTTCAACATCTTTGAATCCCACAACTTTTTTCAACTTTATCACAACTTTTTCCAACTTTGTCACTTATCAAAGTCAAATCAATGAAGTAGGGCAAGGGTTCAACATCTCATATCACTTAATACCACTTATCACTTTAATAGTGTATCTATTAGGGTTAATCGTAAAGTGCTTGTGCAATGCACGACCAAGAGCCGGAGTTTGAGAAAAACACAAAACAAAACTCCTTCACTGGAGCACCCAAAACTGAAGTGTGATTGAGTTTGGTGTTGTGTGTTTCTTTTGTATCAAGGTAACATGCTCCAAAATCGTACAAGCTCTAAACCGCCCCACATCCACAAATGTACACTACGTGTACATGTTTCTTTTTCATAGCCTTCAACAATGTACAAACGATGTACATTTTAAGGAGGTGGCTGGAAGATTTTAGAGCCCTATACCATTTCAACTTCAAAATCTTATAACTAATTCCACAAAGCTCCGAAAAACATGAAACAACTTGGGTTAGATCCCAATTCCACTCATCTTTCAAGGAAAATTTCCTGAAAATTATTTCAAGAAGCTTTGCCTCTCCAAAATCCAGTTTTCAGCTCTCTTTTTAGGTGGGCGATTCCTGGACCTGTTTACCTTATTATTCTTTAGTTAAACCTTCCTCTCTCACACACACACACCTTCTACAAACTGGGGTTCACTTTTACAATTAAGGTAGTGTGCTCATAAACCGCCCCTCTTCTTCAAATTGTCATGTAGGTAGCTGTAGAATGGATGCAAGGTGATCCTTGAATGGACCTCTTTGCTTTGTTAATGAATTCAAGAAGAATTGTTTTTTTATTTATTGTAAGAGCCAATCACTGGCTGTGATTTCTGCACATTTCTTTATAAGTCACAAGGGGACAGATTTTGGGACACCTATGGTCACAAATAGGTGCCTATGACCTAGATCTTTGAAAATTTATAAGTAACTCAAAAATGCTTGGAAAAATATGAAACTACTTGTGTTGGGTTCCACATGTATTTTTCTTTCTCTGAAAAATGATCTAAAAATCAATTTGTCCCTGGAAACCTGTGAAAAAGGCGAATCAGACCTTAAAGTAACGGTTTATGAGCACACTACCTTAAGTTTAAAACTCAATTTACGGGAGCAAAAATCTCCATAAAACATATGAGATTTTTAACACTTATGGAAACCAACACTAATGTAATGTAATGTAGGGCTTTGTCTGTCCTGGCTTCTGGAGGGCTTGTCTGTGTCCTGCTTCTTCTGTTTCCTTCGCATGACATCACGGGAAGCGCGTCCCAAGATAAGGACTTTGGCGAGATGGAAGAAAATTCCTCGGGACTGCTTGCTTGCTTGCCTGCTTGCTTGCCTGCTGGCCATGCTCCCTGATGATGAGGAGCCTGCCACCCATCCCTTCTCCTCCATCCTGCCTCTTCATTCACTCCACCAGCCTTTCCCTGGCCACTTCTGTCAACAAAGGTTTCATTGTCTAGAATACCGGCAACTGAATAGGACGGATGTCTCTCGCCTGTCAGCTTTGCATTCACTCCCTCACTCGTTTCCTGCAGATTCGGATGACAATCATGAATCACTGTTGCATCCCTGTGGATCATGTTGTTTTTCTTCTTTTTTCCCGGCCCTTGTCCATTTTTTCTTGACACAAACAAAGCCAGGAAAACTGAAGCAGTAATTAAAGAATGGATCAGGCATGTTTTCGGGGGACTGACTGACGGACGGGACGGATGAGTGCATGAGGACGGAGGAGAGAGAGAGTCAGGCGAATCATGGAATCCAGCTTGCGGGATTGTCTCGAGACGGACGCACAGCAGCAGCAGCAGCACTACAGTAATGATGATAAGTTGTTGTTACAGTAGTTCTAGCTACTAATTAAGCTTGTTATTACCCCCCATTTTTTTTTTCTCCCTATAAGATCGACCTCGCGGATTTCTTCCGTCACCCTCTCCTGGAAACAAGATCTGGTTTTCCAAAAGAAAAGGTCCAACTCGATGAACCTTTTTTGACAGGCAAGCCCTTTGCGCAAGCTCGCGCGACTAGATATTCTTCGAAGACTGTGTGTCCTTGCCCTCTACCGCTAGCTAGCTAGCTGGATCCGAGATCAATACAACTTCTGTTATGAAAGGGATGAGCCGCGTCGACTAGCTAGAAGTGGAGACATTCGATCAACGAGCCCACGCACGCAGGTAGGTGGCGTTGTGATTTTTGATGATTCGAGCTCACCCTGATCCGTTTGTTTGTTTGGGGGGGCTTGAATGTAGTCACAGTTGGTGTGGTTTCCGTCCGAGTTTTCGGGCGATGGCTTTCGGAAATCGTAGATCTCAGCTGGGATCACGTACGAGCTAGGTAGTGCAATGTGGGAGGTTTCTGTGTGCGCTTGCTTTGTACGTAAAGAGCTCGTAAGAAGTGAGGGTGGAACTCAAGCAGTTGCTGATGCTCAAGCTCGTGTATAGCAGTTTTTGGAGTGCATGTGGATCTTAGATCGACCTTGCAGTGGTTTGGATCAGATAGCGAATGCAAGTGTGTGATCGCAGTTGTTGGTGTAGTTTCATTCTCTCGCCATAGCCAGCGGTAACACTTCAAACTGTTTTTTTCCGTATAGACGGGAGAGTTCTAGCTGGTTACTCCAATCCGGGTACCTTGGTTTCGTGATTTCTCCCTTGCAATGCTGCGCGCGAGCTTCCTTTTGTACATTTACCACCATTTTCGAGATCATTGTTCTCCGGGTTTCTCGTTGTGGTTTGGCGGTATTTGGTTGCGTCTGACAGTGGTCTGTGGTTTTGGTTGTGCAGTGTCGGTGAGGATTATGCTGACGCGTTTGCACAGGGAATCACCATTCCTACTCTAGAGCTCTGCTCCAAGGCATTTTTTTTTTCCTGTGGAGAGGATGCGTTGATTGAATGACGGTTCAGTTAGGAATGAATGGCGCTGGCATGGATCTGATTCTGCGCTTCCTGGACTTCGATTATTGCCAGCCGCTCAAGATTACGGTTTTTCATTAGCGAGGGTAAGTGGTGCAATCTTTTGAATGCAATGAATGGAGTGGGGTGAATGCTGGGGCTCAAGGTAGAAAACCCGCATCCAGCTAGTTCAGATAATTCTGGAATCCCTTTACACTGTGAAAAACATACATCATTAGGTTGAAACCGACCTAGTTCAAGTTTTTTTTTAATCTATCCAGAAACTAATGGCAATGAGAGACTCTGTAGATGTGGCTTGTTTCATGTTATAGACTAGGGTTCAGTTTTTTCAGTAGCAACCAACACTCAAAACACTTCACTGGTACGTCGGTGTAGCTTGTGTTGATGCAATAGCTTGTAGCTACTTATGATCTTTGGATTGAAGGAGAGGACGTCAATTGCTGCAACACAAGCTGCGGCATCTGCAGTGAGAGAGCTTGTCTGAGTAGGTTCTTATGTACATTTGTTGCGGGGCTTAGTATGTGCAATTCTTATCTGTTCTTGTCGATGAGGGGAGGTTTCTACAAGGAGTAGAAAAGCATTTGAGAGAGATTGCTGATTGAATGGCCGCATGTTCTTCAACAATGTCGGTAGTTTTTTTATTTGTGTCTTGTTAAAGGTCCCTGAAGTACAAACCAGACATGTTCCTTTTTCGACACTGCTTGAGAATGATTTGAATACTATGTAATTGCTGACTTAGTTTGTAGATTCTCTACACATCTGTTATAACGGAAAAATTTCAAAATGTTCGTTCTTTTCTAGTTGCCCATCTGGAACCTCAAATTTATACGATTCCTAGTTTAGTTTTTGGAGCTTTGCACACTTGAGTGTCACAATGTTGGCGCTCAGAAACAACGCCCTTTTAACGAATATCGCCACCTCTCTCTTGCAGAGTGCAGTGGTACAAAATCAACCTGAGAATCCCAGTTGAAATCAGTATCTTTGTAGAAATCTCAGAAGCAAGGTCGTCTCCCAAAGCTGCTGCTGCTGTTGTTGCAAGAACATGGCGAGCCAAGGTCAAACAGAGTCTCGTGCTGTGGACTGGTCCTTTCCAATGAATCCGTCTCACCTTCCGCCCAAGAGCCCAGGGTCGTTTCCAAGCCTGGGTGCTGCAGGTCAGTGGTACTGAGAAATTGAGTCAATATCTGTTGTTCTCTATTATGAATTTTAAATTGTTTTTTCAGTAATTTCTTCATCCTCTTTTATTTGAAACTGATTTTTTTTTTTGTTAATATTGCTTTTAGTAACAGTTTTGAAAATTTGAGGAAAAATGAATTGGCTCATCTTACAGCAGCTGTCGATTCTCCTTGTTCGTTCCTTGCTGTAGGTGCAGGGGATTCCAGTGCTGCAGGACGTCGAGTTGGAACGCACAAGCGCACTCCGTCTGCTGGATTTCTCCCTCAAGTAAGTTCCATTGCTTTCACAACTTGGTTTTCTTTGGACTATGGTTGATTTAAACTGCGCTACTTCGTGTTGAATGCACTGTTTTTTTGGAACGTTTGTAGCTTACTTCAGTGGGTCACTGCTGCATCTGAATTTCCAAGTTAGTTGTTCTGACTGATTCTATTAAATGGTAGTATAATGTTGGCATGCTAGCGTACTACTTTGCGATTATTAACATATATGAGCTGTATGGGGCGTAGAAGAATGCTTGGAAGGATTGTACTAGATTTAGAATATGCTACTTTGTGTTTGAAGCACCTTCTAGAACATCCTTTAGACTCCCTCTTGTGCATCCAAGAATCCATTCTGATGCAAATCCAAATCTATTGAATGCCTCTATCAAAAATTTAGATGTTGGTTCACTATCTTACCATAAATTCTACACTTGTCCTAATTTTTAGAGCTTTCTGCAGATGAATGTCACAAATTTTGACCCCCTAATCAGCAAAATCGACATTACATATATATATATATATATATATATATATATATATATATATATAAGGGCTAGAAGAATTGTTGTTGTTATGGACAGTACATTGACAAGGACTTACAGAAATGTTGTTGTTATTGTTAGTACATTCACAAGGGCTCGAAGAATTGTTGCTGTCATTGACAGTGCATTTCAAAGACTCAAAGATTGTTGTTGTTGTTGTTGTTGTTATGTGTAGACACAAGCTACTTGGACGGAAGGAGTCATGGACGCCCCGTCTGAAGGCCCTTTGAAACGAGGGATGCATCGTCGGTCCGCAAGTGAGTCCATGGCATTCAGCAGTTTTTTGGACGGCAACAGCAGCTTCTCCAAGATGATTGAGGATGAAGATGATGACTTCGAGTCCCGAAGTGTGGCTTCCCTGCATTCTGGGGGTCATTCCGGTGCCGGCTCTGTCGATTTCGACAAGTATGACACTTCTTTCTTCAGGACTTAAAATTAATATCTGCTTTGAACTTCCTTGAGGCCTGATGGACAATGGATTTTCCACTTAACAAGTTCTCCACATTTGTTCGAGTTTGTGTCTTAAGTTTGTACAAACTTGTTGTGAGAAATAACATGCTTGAGTGAGGAGAGTGGCTGGCAAGGAACGTTATTTTCATAATGACTATTAGGACAAATCAGTGTAGTTGCCACCCCGAGCTAGAACATTCCCCAGGGGTTGGTTGTCAATGTAGGCGCTGGAAGTGACGGTAGAAATCACAGACAGCACCTCCACTGACCTCTAAGCTTGTGTTGCTTGGGCAAAACTAGAAGAGGAAGAAGAAAGATCAGCTACTGCCTATGTTTGGCAATGAAAACCCTAAACCCTAACCCTATTTAAGGTGGTTCTATAATGGGTTCTTTTCTGCTGGCAGTGACAACGCTTGGGCTTCGGAGAGGGCTCGAACGAAGCCTGCCACTGCTGACCCCGCCACGCCGTCTGACAGCAACAGCGTGGCCAGCGAAGTGTCGAACGAGGATCTCAAAGGCGGGCTGGGCAAGTACAAGAGCGACCCGGATGTGCAAAGCTCCGGAGACCACGAGGGCGGCGTCCCCCAAACATTCTCCAAAACCGAGCTGCAGGCCGCATTGGCGGGACTGGACTCCAGTCTGGACCCCAAACGAGCCAAACGGTAAGCTAAAGATTGATATGTTTCAAGAGCAGTCCTTCCGGTTGATATATTGTGTCCTTGAAATGGTAAGAAAATTAATTGAGAAGCTTGTTTTTGTTGATCGTGTGCATTCATGGGGTCTGGAATTTGGGTCTGGAACCGAAATGTGAGAGATGCGAAGATGATTGATTGTTGAGATTCCTTTTGTTGATTGTGTGCATGAGTTGGGTCTTGAATTTGAATCTGGATCCCAATGTAGCGAAACTTTGAGTTGATGAATTGATAAGAGTCCATTTATTGATTTGTTGATTGTGTGTATGTGTGCTGGAATCGAAGTATGGGAAATGGTAAGATGATTAATTGATAAGAGTCCTTTTGTTGATAGTGTGCATGAGGTGGGTCTTGAATTAGACTAAATGTGGGAAATGGTAAGATGCTTGATTATTGGGATTCCTTGTGCTGTTTCTGTTGATAAACTGGGTCTTGAAATTTGAGTCTGAATCCACAACAAGCCAATCTGTGAGATGATTAATGAAGTGGATTCCTTTTGTTGATCTTGTGGATACGGTGGGTCTTGAAATTGAGTTTGGGTTCAATGTTCAGATTAGATTAGTAATCGGAATTCTTGGACACTGAGGTAGAGGATACTGTTTGCGGCACTTCAATTCCTTCAATGCCAATTCCTTTTTTTGAATTTTGTCATTTTCTTGTTTACATCTTGGTTTAAATGTTTCATTCACCTGAGTTTCATCTGGTAGCAAAGGAAGGAGTTTTTTTTTAAAAGATTCAATCATTAGTTTGGATGAATGGAAGTTATTTTGGTCGAATCACCACAGTGAAGTACTCGGAATCACTCTGAAGCACAATCATCTAAATTATGGACTTCGGGGGGCTTAGGGATTTAGCATTTCAATCAATATGTAAGAGTGTGCTTTCATTGGGAGCTCACTCAATAGAGAGCTCACTGGAGAGATCACTTTGGGTCAGCACTACAAGAGCCAAACTCGCTAGAAATTTTGCCATCTTGAAAAATTTACTATTCCTGAACACTAATAACATGGACTTTTCTTTTTTCTTTTTTTGTGGTTTACAGAATATTGGCTAACCGACAGTCAGCCCAGCGTTCACGAGTGCGCAAGCTGCAGTACATTTCAGAGCTGGAGAGGAGTGTGACGACCTTGCAGTCCGAAGTGTCCACTATGGCGCCCCAAGTGGCTTTCTTTGAGCATCGCAGAGCTGTCCTCAATGTCGACAACAACACCGTCAAGCAGAAGATGGCTGCTCTGCTGCAGGGCCAACGCTTCAAGGACGGTAAGAACTAAGCCTTTAACCCTAAACCCCAGCTTTCATCTTTCAGAATTGAACCGATTCAAGGTGCTCTGTGGTTTGATTTCATATAATATCATGATTTTCAGTTTATGGACCTGTTTGTTAGTGCTCATGATTGTCAATTTTCGTTAAATTGACTCGATTCTGATATTGTGATATTCTTCTGCACAGAGCTCTAAAAACTAGGACTGGTATAGTTTTAGTTTGAGGTCTGAGCTGCGGCCTGGTTAGTGCCAAAGTAGTTGAATTCTGCCAGTTTTAACGAATTTGCAGTTCATGGCTTCACCCTGGCATTAAGTTCTTAACATTCTTTGTACCTCGAAATCCGCCATGATGCTCTGAATTGAAGACTTTATAATCTCCTTTCTCTCATGCTTTATATACTAGCAAGGACGGTTGTGACATCTTAAAAGAAAATGGTATGAGCGTGAATGCACATGGTTTCTCATGAGTCGCTTCATGACCAAGCTTGAACGGTGCATTGAACTGTGCTAGTTGTAACTAGAAAGGAGGCACTGATTTTGAAGCTATAGAATGACTATTATATGGGTGAGTTACAAGCAGGAACAGTAATTAATAAAATAATTTGATGCAAGTAGGAGAGCTCGTGCTTTGACATGAGTGATTTCGTGACCAAGCCTGAACAATGTGAGTGTTGATTGTAATTTGAAGGTGCGCTGCTCTGAAGCTGTAGAATGTTAGAAGCAGAAACACTAATTGATGACTTGATGTCGTGACCAACAGCACATAACGAGGCTCTACAGAAAGAGCTACAAAGGCTTCGGCAAATCTTCCAACAGCAGCAACAGCATCAAATTCAACAACAGACGCAACATCTCCAGCCGGTACGTGCTCTCAAATCCATCAATTTATTCTTCTACAGAAGCTAAATGCTATGATCATATTATGCCGTCCATTAAAATGGAAAAATTCAGAGTGCTGAAATTGTGCCCACACCTCTAAAATTAGGATTTTTCTAGCTCTGAAAATTCATGGTAGTGAAACTTGACTGCAGAATGCACCCTCCTCTGGCTATGACCGTCACCAAGGCGAATCAAGCATTGGAGCAGTACCAGATATATTTGCAAGCGGGCTTTCGGGAGGCGCTACAGATACAACAATGTCTTCAGGCAACATGTCGCCAACTCATTCTCGTACCAGGTCCCTACCTCACAGTCTCAACACCATGGTGGCTTCAACATGGTAACAACATACAGCATATCACAGGACACAATTCATATTGCAAACCCTAATCTGATTTGACTGATTCTTTTTGCTCAGCAAGGGCTCGGAGTTTTTCCAATCTATTCTGAAAAAGAATAAGAGGGTTTTTCAACCCTCAAACTACAGTTGGTTGGTCGCAGTTCCAACATTGGAATGCAAAACCATGTAAAATTTTATTCTTGGACTGTTCAGCTCCTTTTGAGTGATGATTAGAGTAGCTCATTCTCCATGCAAATTGCTGCTGAGGATGTGAATTCATTTGTTAGTTCCCATTGTGGTATGCCACGGTGGTATTTACATATTTTATTCTTTGGTAGATAACGATTCTTTCTCTTGCGCATTGCAAGAGGCTCCTAAGCAATTCCGGAAATTGCAAAGCTTTCGGAAAAGTGGCTTGGTTGCACTTTTCTTGTAAGTGATGTAGACATGCCTACATAAAAAGTAAAAAGTAAAAATTGTATCTCAACTGACTGTTCACTATCGTGTCTCCATTATTTGTATTATTGCCTCGTTGTGAAATCCGGTCCAATTCACTGCAATCCTTTTGAAATCTTTGTTTTTCTTGTCGAGTGATTACCTGGGTTCTTAGGCTACGGTCAGGAACTCAGGATATCTGTGAACTGGTTTTGGTACATTACATGGACGATGATTCAATTGCCTTCTAGGGTGGAGTTGTCCTAACATCCTAGCACTTTCCCCTGATTTTCATCGCAGCAGTCTTTTCTAAATTGTGGACTTCTGAATCTGATTCATAGATTTGGCTTCTGAGTTTAACTAAAAAACAAACAATCCCTTGTAAAGTTCAAGAAAGCCTGGGAAATGTGATTTGGAATCTTTAATGGATGATGAGAATCACTTGGGGTCCGGATTTGGAAACAACCGAAAGAACCACGCAGCTGAAATTGCAAAAACTGTCAACCCCCGAGTACAAATCGTTGGGTCTGAGTAATCACACGGCTGGATTTAGAAACAAACAAAGAATCACACAGTTTTAAAACGCAAACTTGGGCAACACCTAATGCAAATCTTTAGGGGGCAGGGAATCACGCTGGGTTGGATTTGGAAACAAATGAAAGAATTTACACAGCTGAAAATGCAAACTCTGGCAATCCCCACTTCCAATCCTGGCAAGACTTCGAAGTGCTCATAAGCATTTTCCATTGCTCGTATCATATAAACCGAAATTAAGTTTCTCATAAAAATCCCTCAAATACATTGCTGGAGAGAAGCCAAATTGCAATTTCTCGTTGCAATTACACCAGCTCACGCATGAGCTATTTGTGTCTACGCCTTGGCCTATATACAAAGATCGAGAACTAAGTCGCCATAACATTATCAAAGAAGTCGAAATGTTCCCACAGGATATGGCCACAGTCCAACATTTTGCAGCTGTGAAACTCTTTAACGATACGCAAAGAAGAGAGCAAATAGAGACCAGCATTCTATCTCAGCAAAGACACCCCATCAAACATCGGTTAATACAGCAAACTAAAACTAGAGAGCCTCTGCTTCTGACAGAAATGACACAACAAGAGGTTTGAAAGGGATTGAAGCATGGAAATGGAAATGGGAATGGGAATGGGAATGTACTGTACTGTACAGCTGCAGAATTAATGGAAACCACCGAACTAACTACGGCGCCTTTTGAGAGGTCCCACCGGAAGCGTGAAGTAGCAATTGTCATGCGTCAAGATGCCAGCCAACCCCAGGTACCATGCGATGGCGGCTGTGAAAATGCCGAAAAAACCACCGGCCTGCACTCACAATTGCAACACAGAACAGCCTCACTGGGTGTCAGAGTTCAAGCCTTGTGCTCCGAGAATGGAGGCAATTTATAAAACACGATTCAAACTCTCATCAAGAGGACTTCGAGACAAGATTCTGGGAGAAAGAATCGCAAAGGACCTGATTTGACTGATGCCCATCATGACATAAATCACGTGATTTATGTCATAGTCGATTCTTGGTGAACTATTGCAAAAGTGCTGCAAACTTGTTGTGAAACTCTTGGACGCGGAAGCGATGACTAAACTATCTATGCCTAATATGATGCAATCTCAAATAAGGTAGCGGCACCTCAAACTGCAGCCAGGTATCTGAAACAAAATCCTATTTTTTTGTGTAGTAGCAAACCAAATCATCATGTGAACTAGTCTCATGCTTAGAACTTGATTAGATTATCACAATGGCTATTCAAGGGTGCAACTATCCATGCATCACTCTCTCTATTGCTTCAAGGTTCCAAATGTGTTGTTTCTTATGGACTCAATGACCCATTGTAGAAGCTTTCACCATGTTGCTTTTGAAAACTTACAACATATTCTTCAAGTGGCCAAAAAATCGGATTCTACTTGCAACATCTTTCATTACAATTTGCTAATATGGTTAAACAAATTCATCACAATGTGTCCACATGGAAGACATTGAAATGCTTCAATTGACAATTTAAGGTGCCACTGCCTTACCAATTGCAACACATCATCAATCATTTTGCAATAGTATTGTACCATTTCCATACTTTGCCTTACATTCATGCTTCATTTTGAACCTTTGTAAAAAGTGTTGCATCCTTGTTGCCAAACTCTTGGACCATTTCCCATTCCAAATGAGGGCACTTGATAATCTTACTTACCACTTACGAAATTTGCCCCTTGGCCGCGGGCCTTACTCTGTGTAAGGCGCCCTGCCTCGAGGCTTTCGGGCTCTGCCCTCAGATTCGAGGCACCTTATTTCAGAAAGGCCCGAGAGCGGGCGCCTTACCCTCAATAGATTTCTCGCATTCATTCCAAAACCGTTGCCAAACAATTACTGCAATGGTTACGACCACAGAAAAAGTCTCCAAACTTGTTGCCAGGCTCTTCGGCACGGGACCAATGCCTAAACTGTCCATGCTTAAACCATTGCAATCGCAAACACTTCGCAAACACATCGCACCATGTCTTACTTAACCATTCCAAAACCCTCAACAGATTTCTCGCAGCCATTTCCAAAACCGTTTCCCCAACCATTGCAATCCCAGCCTTCTACTCGAAGAGAATGTTCGTGAAGACAAAGTTCCCGAGCAAGCGTGCTTACCCGTTTGACGCGAAGTCCACCAGTCCCCTTATACTCCGCCACAGTGAGCAACAAAAACGTCAGCGTCAGAAACGCAAACAACGCACTCAACGCCACATTCGTCCTCAGCGTCCCGAGCCACATCATCGCCGTGAAAATCGTCCACCCCAACAGAAACACCGCCACCGCGGGCGATATATCCCTTGTATATCCCGTAGTGCTATACGCGTCCACCACTCCGAACCACGGGATGAGAATAGCCGCGTAAGACAGCCAGAAGCCGCCGTAGGACGCGAACGCCGTGGCGCCGAACGTGTTGCCCGTCTTGAACTCCCACATGCCGGCGAGGAGCTGGGTCAAGCCGCCGTAGAACATGGCTAAACCGGTGACGACGTTAGGGGGGGAGGTGACGGAGAGGCCGAAGATGCCGGCGTTGTAGCAGGAGAGCACGAAGGTGGTGAGTGCGAAGGACATGAGGCCCAAGGGGGCGGGGTTGGCGATGGAGGGGACGTGGGGTGTGTGCTTGAGGGTTCCGCCGTTGGGTTCCGCATGCTCCGTTGCCATGGCTGATTCGAAATCTGCAACAGGATTGATCGGGGATTCGAAATTCGGAAACAGAATTTGGGGTTACAATCGATCGTCAAGGATCTCTGTAGGAATAACCGATTCTCAAACGAGATCGCTGTCGTTACCACAGATACTAGCTTCGCTCTGATGTACCGAATTGTCGAAGCTACAGCCCTTGGAATCACAGAGAAATCAGCTACGTTTGCGCCGAATTCTGTCGCTCCATAGATCACAGCCCCCACCACAGGTACTTCAATCTCTACACAATCCGGTGTCGGCTACAGCACTCGACTCACAGCGAAATCATCTACGAATTCCCTCGCTTGCTAGACCACAACCCCCCACCGAAGGTACTTCAATCTCTAACACAATCTCTACACAAATTCCCAAAGCTAGAGCACTAGAAATCACACAGAAATCATCTAATCTTCTAGATCGCAATTGCAAGGATACAGCCCCAACCACAGGTACTTCAACCTCTCCGTACACTATCCGCTAGCTGCGAGCACCAAATTGTCAACAGTACAGCACTTGAAATCACATCCGAATCACGCAACTTACTTCAATCGATCGCGACTTGAGAAGTACTTGCGACCGGGGCTTGCGAGTATACTTCTTCAGATTACAACAAAGTCGCCACTAACTTACATCAGCTTATATAATCGATTCCAAGTAACCATACAGCAAACTAAGGACCCCATATGTCGTTAATTTAAAACAGTCGTCACCTTCGTACTTTGCCTGCACCCACCTATCTAATAAGCTTCAAATCCGGTGTACGGCTACGCAATAATTCTTACAAAAGAGATGGAAGCTCTGACAAGCTCTGCGTGCAATCAAACCGACGGAATGGCGTGGATGTTGTGATGCAGAAGGACTATCATAAGAGATCGAATTAGCTGCAAATTGAAGGTTAATGAGATCATTCGGAGTGGGTTTTGTACGGTGAGCATTCGAGCATTCTTTATATACATATAATGCTTCGATCTGCACTGCAATTGGTTCCAATCCTCGCTCGCTGTGGTTGTTTCGATCGGAAGCTGCTTGTGGGTATGGAAGGGATGCACTTCCTTGGGCGAATCGAATCATCAACCCATTGATTTAAGCTGCAGGTTGGGTTAGTTTAGGTTAGGTTACGTTAGTGGGAGCTAGGTTGACAAATGCTTCATCTGGTGCGTGAACAGTGCTTGGTTTAGTATTGGATAATTGTCGAAAAAGAGTGTCGAAAAGAACATCCATTTTGGGTAAGGCACTAGTGATAGCGAGGGGGAGGGAACTTTTGGACTTTGGGTTGTGTGACTTGTGACAACCTTGATATCATAAGTTTACGTTATCTTGGCGAATTTTGGGGAATTGGGACGTGGCCTCTTCAATGTGCTTCGTTTACTGCTTCCCTTGAACTTCAGCTGTTGATATCTCAAGTTTTCAAAGTAATCTTTGGGTAGAGAATGAATGAGAGAGTAAAAAAATTTGGATGGACAATGATCTTGAGCTTGCCTGTCGCTTAATTCTTGACTTCTTGTGCCAAGATAAGGTAACAGGTCCATAAATCGACCATTTCAGAGCTGGAACTGATTTTGGGGGGGGGAGGTGAGACTTCTTGAAATCAATCTTTTAGTAAATTATCCTTGAAAGACAAGTGGAATTGGCATCTAATCCAAGTTATTTCATATGTTTTGGAGCTTTTTGGAATTAGTTATGAATTTTTGAAGTTCAAATGTAGTGGGCTCTAAAATCGCCCACCTCTTGGAATGTATACTCTTTGTACATTGCTGACACCGTGAAAAAGCAACATGTAAAAGTAGTGTACATTTCAAGAGGTGGGCAATTTTAGAGCCTGAGCGCTTTACGAACTAGTTACCTTAATAACTTTAGGATAGTGATGACAAGTTTGAACTTCAACGAGTATGCTAAACTGAACGCAACGCAACAATGATTTTCGTTTAACCCCTTAACGCCTCAATCCTTTTTCTAATTTTGGCATATTTTTGCTTATATCTTTCTACAGAAATATCATTTACTACAATTTCATGAAATTGATCATTAAGGAAGGTTGTCTTTCCAAGATTCAAGTGTTACATTGGATGAATGAAAAGTTAGTTGGACCAAACAACGCCTAGAAGCCCTGTGTTCATCGTCCAGAATATGGACGTCTGAGCGCTTAAGGGTTAAGGATAGGAGGTTCTAAAAGTGCTCAAGCTCTAAAAATGACCCACCTCCTTGAATGTACACTATTTGTACATGTTTCTTTTTCATAACCTTCAACAATGTACCAACAATGTATATTTTAGGAGGCGAGCCATTTTAGAATCTTGTGCCATTTCAACTTCAAAATTCTAGAACTAATTCCACAAAGCTCAAAAAAATATGAGACAACTTGGGTTAGAGTAAACTTGCTATTCACCGCACACATCCAATAACCACACAACAATAGTTGCCAATTACCACACGCCAACCGCGCACCAACCACACGATGCCACTACCAATTCACTTGGGATGGAAGCATAATTTTGTATCACCGTCCAATGACTGCACACCGTGCGGTCAAGGGGTGCAAGAAATTTTTAATAAGTTTTCAACTTCATCACCTTTTAATTGCAATAAAATTTGTATGAAGAAATCTTTTTGCATTTCGTTTGTTGAAGGTGAATCTAATCATGACATTTAATAATCACACCAAATTTCAAAACATATAAATCTCTATATTTATGTGGAAAAAGGTTTAAATTTGATCCGTGCGGTGATTGGCAAGTTTACTATAGATGTCAATTTCACTTGTCTTTCACGGAAAATTTACTGAAAAATTGATGTCAAGGTGTTTCAGTTCCAACACTAAGATGGTCCATTTATGGACCTCCTACCTTAATTGCTATCTCAGATGATAACGTTAAATTTCCTAGTTTTCCTTTCTGGCACAAAATGTGTGATTCTTTGTACTTAAAACCATGACTGTACGGAGCCAAGTGTGACAAAACAAGATGCTTGAAAAGAGGGTTTAAGCTTAATATCCACTCTGGATATTTTAGGGTAGACAACCCCTTAGCCACCTGGCGGTCATTCAGATTGCCCTTGGTAGCTTCGACACGTGTAATTTCCTGGAGAATTAAATTTACTCTTCTACAGCCGGTCTTGGAATCTCCGACGTCATTCAATTATGTTTATCTGCCGGGCATGTGCTGAAAGTGGCGTCTTTCGGTAGGTTGTGACAAGAGTTTGAATATCTTATACCGGAGTATTTTTTCTTCCAAGTTACTTTTAAAAGAAAAAAAAGAAAGAAAGAGAAAAATAACTCCAAAAACTATTAGGTTGGCGTGAATGAAGAGTTTGTTCATCCGAGGTTGGTCCCCACAAGACTTTTGAACTGAGAGTTACTTTCAACTTCCTTCGGCAAGAGCTGTGGTTTGTTAGAATCATCATGAGTTGCTATGACAAGGATGAAGAAGGAAGAAAAAAGAAGAAAATGACTGCGAATCATTTACATGTTGGCGTACATGAAGAGTTTTATTCATCTTTGGGGGTCCACATTGCACTATCACGAGGACTATAGGGTGACTGGTTCAATCACATCTTGCACTTTAAAATTGAACCCGAATTGAATCGTGTTTGTAGACAGGGACCATTGATTAGAATTACAAAATCACAACAAATTGGCTAACAAATCATATTTCAATTGGATATTAATTAATGGGGGTGATGATAAAGAATTTTTGGATGTATTCTAAGAGCCTTTACGCTTTGATATGACATTCTAGTACACTCATCTTGGGACATATTTCAAAACATGTCAAAATGTGATGTTAAAGAGTGATAGAAAGGTGATTTTAGATGTACTGACAAAACAAATCTTACATTCACATTGTTTGGTGTTAGAAGCTTTAGAACCACTGAAAGTTGTTGTTCTTCTTCAAATATCAAAAGGTAGAATGAGTTAAAACCAAACAAGTGTGTCTTAAAAATTCCTAGAATGGTTGTGCAATTAGATAATTAGACCTAAATGCCATACAATCTTGACTCTTGATGAACTTTGGTTAGAAACAACCCATACTTCTTTAACTAGCAAAAAGCCAATCTTGACTCTCAATGAATTTTGGTTAGAAAGGCAACTCATCTTACCATAACTAGCAAAGAACTTTGAATAAAGTCAACAAATAATCAATACTAATTGAAGTGGAACAACCACGAAATGCACAACTTGTGACCTTCAACAATGATGCTCATTTCATAAAATGTTGAGATGCTTTGAGGCCTAAAATTGCTTCAAAATATCTATATCCAAAGCAAGGCTAAAATCACAATGTATATTTTTTTTCTAACAAATTCAACCATATGATCCTTTATTTAACTTGTTCAAATACATCCTCTCAAAATTTTAGAATAAAAATCTGCATTGATTGCAAGTTCAAACCTACCTAAACTTCAAAAAGTAGGTATTTCTAACCATTCTTAAAGGTGAAGTTATGTCTTTCAACATTTTTAGAAAAACAAAAATGTGTCCCAAACTTGTGCAATTTATCCAATATGTTGAAAATATATGTAAAAAAAATTTAACCAAAAAAGATTTTATATTCATCTTTAAGAAAACTATAAAACGGAAGGGGATATTTGATGAAAGAAAAAACTAAATTGCTAATAACTTTTACAAGAATTTAGAATCATTAATTCCAACCATGACGATGTTCTTGTAAACTACATGTATCCTTTCTTTTTGTTTTAATTTGAAAATTCTCAATTTTGAATTCAAAAAAACAACTTTATATGTTTTCCCTACCTTCATTACCTACAAAAAAATAAAACTCCCCATAACTTGCACTCCATTATTCTAAATTTAATTAATTAATTAATTAATTTAAAGCTTCTTCTATGAACTAATAATTGGATAAAAGTAAACCTTTCAAAATATCCATCATCCACCCAACAAATGGTTGAGCATTTAACCCTTAAACGCTCAACACTTAGCATACGGGTTTTGAATTCTGAGCACAATACCATATGCCTAGCAATAGAGAGAATGAATTGAAAGCCTTATAATGCACAAATTTCCACCCATTGACTATTGATTGATTCTACAAGTTTGTGCTTTTATCCTACATCCCAAGGCTGATCACATTTAATGAAGGTCCAAATGAGTAAGTGAAGGAATGAGCCATCCATTCAAAATTGGCCAACTCACACCATGGTACAAAAACTACATTAATTTTACTACACAATTAAAGAACAACCAAAAAGCTAAACAGAGAATTTCATTAAGACCAAACATACTATATGGTATAAGAAACCGTAGGTCATTTTGGGCTACTCTGAGCGTTTAAGGGTTAAGGTACATTTTACTAACACAAACTAACACAAACTAAGGTACATTTTACTTTCTTTTGGTGTATGTTTCACTAGAGGGGTGCTTTTAGTAAACACTCCATTTTAATTTCAAAAATTTGTAACTAATTCCACTAAGGTTCAAAAAATACGAAACAACTTGGGTTCAATGCCAATTCCATTTTTCTTCCTACAAAAATTGTCTGGAAATTGTTTCAAGGAGTTTAACTTTCCCTCCAAATGCAATCAGCTCTTAAAAGGTCGCTTTAAAAGAAGACTACCTTAGGAGCATCCATTAATATTGGCTTGGATGGCAAGCAGATGCAATGGTCCTTATCAAAATCATTTTTTCATTTTTAGCCAATTCCGTGTGATCCTTTGGTGCACAATAATCAATTTCTTGTCCTCCAAAGTTTTTGTAAAGACGTACAATATGGGTATCCATGTGGAAATCATGTCCTCCTCCAGTTATGGAGGCTTCCCAACTTGCCTGAAATTGGTTCCTTAACCCCACAACGTCCAGAATTCATGATTTGAGAAAAATCATGACAAAGTACTGTTTGGAAGAATATTTTAGAATTCATATACAAATTAAAGTCGTAGATTTTGAGTTTTAGATTTCATCCGTACAGTTAGATTTACCAATGCTATCACCAATATTTTTTTATAAAATTTGAAAGGGAAATTTCAAAATTTCCTTCTAAATTTGATTACAAGCAAAAATATTATCATTTTTTAAGTACAATTTGTTGAAATGAATTTGAAATGTGGTTTTCTTCACATGGTGATTTTTTGAAATTTTTGTGTTTTTTAAATCTATGACTTCATTTTTGCAAATCCAATTTTGAACTAAAGTCAATGCAATTTTGGCTTGGTCAACCACTTGACATACTTTCACATTTGTAACTCTAGAAAAATATGTACTCTAGTAGATAGGACCAAATCCAACCATTAGATAAGACAACAACTTGATAGAGTGTCTCCATAAATTATGATGACTTTCATCCAAGAAGTAATGAAAATGAAACTTGAATTTCAATCTGTTAGTCGTACATAATTTGGACGTCAGAGCACTTCAGGGTTAAATAACCCTGAAACACCAGGCAATCAAGGCTAAATTCCATCACTTTGTATGCTCCTATTTAACAACTAGTACATGTTATTGAAAAAAATTATTTTTATTTTTTAGAGGTGAAATTACATGTCTTCTTTACTTCACTAAACTTTTAGATTTTTTTTGGTGGAAAATTGATTTTTTTTAGAACTTTTGAAGAAAAAGTGAAGAAAAATCATATTAAATAGAAAAATATCTCATAAATTTGAAATTTTCACCATGTGTGTATATTAAAGTATAGCTTCCTAGCAACTTAGAACAATTTTTTGCCTAATAATTAATTAAAGTGCAAAAAATAGTTAGGCAATCCAAAAATTAATATATTAAAATTGGATAGTTTTAAAATATAATTAAAATAAGATAGGCATTCATCCAAGTTTTTCTTACAATTTTTAGATGGTTGCTTCTACTTTAATTTAAAGCAATTGCATTTACCTAAACCCTTTTCTTGACCTCCAAACCCTAAACTCTCTTCCGGATTTAGTTAAGTGTCAAGGTTCATTGCATGTGAGAGATATGCTTTGTTTGTGAGAGATTGCGCTTTTAGAATAGTCAATATCGTGATGCAAAAAACTTTGCAATGTATGTTTACAAAGAAGAGATGCAAAATTGTGTAGAGCAATTTGAATTTTTGTGAATGAGGCAATCTTTTATATACGTGTGGTATAAAATTCAAAATTTTTGACCTCATAGATTGCAAGATATCTATGTTTAAAGTGAAGAAAATAAGTTTTTTCATACATTGTAAGACAAGACTATTTGAGTTTGAACCTTCTTAACTTAAATTTTTGGTACTACGAAGTTTTGAAGTTTAAATATTTATAGTAGGAAATTGAGTTGAGAGTCTAGGGATGAAAAAAAATTCAAAAAAACTTAATTTTCATTCTTAAAAAAATTGTTAAGTAAAAAGTAGGATACAAGATAGAAGGAAAATCTAAATTATTAATGTCTCTAAGATGGAATTCAAATGCACTAATTCCCAATGGTGAGATTGTTCTAGCAAGCAAACTAAACCATGTGGAACCTTTTTTTTTTTAATTGTGAAAATTGGATTTTAGAAGTGAATCCTACAAGTTATTATTTCAAAAAAATACTTAGATTGCATGAAAAACAAGATTGTCCATAACTTTCACATCACCTATCTAAATGAAATGAGTCAAAGATTTCCATGTAGACAAAAATATTATTTGTGAGAGAAAAAAATTAAATTCAAATTTTTGTAATTTTTTTTGCTACCTAATCTCCCCTATTTTGAGCTTCTCTAGGCATAATTTTTGTTCTTGTGCACCAATTGAAAAAATATATATTTTCCCACAGAGATGATTAAAATCTAATTTGTCCCCCAATGAGATAATGGTCCTTTAGAGGTTAACAAGTTTATTCAATTAGTGCGAGAGTTTGACTAATACATGATCTCTCCCTCACACTTCTGTAGACTAATTTGGATGAATGTTGGATGAATATGGTCTAATTAATGTGAACATTTTGGATGAATATTAGATGAATCTAAATGAAAGTAGATGAATATAGGAAAGAAATAATAATATTTGAAATAGAATAAACATAGTGAAGACTACATTATATTGATCTTATTTAAAATATTGTGAACTTGCATATGAAGGCTCTTAAAAAATTCCTATAATTTTCAAATTAGTGTGAATTAGTGTTATCATAACATTGTTAACCAACACTAGAAAGCTCCCTTTTTCTCCCTCTGAAGCAAGAGACGTCCATTGTAAAAACTTACCACATAGTAGTGCTTGTAATTTGAGATCTATTCCCAAAAATTCACTCACAATGAGGAAAAAGCCCCCTTGCCCCACATTCTACAATGGCTAAAGTTCAACTAGATGTGATATGAAGCATTTTGCCAAACTTGACCACAAGTTACAACACCCAACCAATGAAGAAACGAAGTTTATAACTAAACTCCCCCAGATATCTAGAGGGAAATTATAGGATTTTGCTCATTAACAGTGTTATAATTACCCTATGCTCAGGTCAGATTCGTTAAAAAATAATTCAAAATATAAATAAATATAGCATGTAATGAAATTTTCAAAATTATATCATGGCATATATGAATAGTGTAGAAAAGATTAATGAAAATAATGTGAAATTTGGAAAAAGCAAACGATGAAAAATGAAAAATAATAAAAATATCAAGGTGATTGTAAAGAAATCCATTGAATACATAATAGCATGGAATGACATACAATTACACAACCATAATGTATAGCATTACATTCATGCTGATAGATTGGCCATCAAATCCAAAATATCAGAGTCCTCAAAAAATTCCTCTAAATCTTAGTCATCTAATCAATCTCTTTCTCACACTTATCGTCTAAATTTGACCCTGCACCAAATAATAAGCTGGAGGTGTTTGCTTCCATAGCTTGTACTTGGAAATCTCTCTCAAATGCTCTAAGTAGTCCACATTTTTGCCATCCCTTGATGATCATGGCAATTTGCAATCCAATTGTTTTCCAAACTTCAAATAACCAGGTGCATAACTTTTCTCGCAATGTTCCAATACTCAAATCAAGTTCAATGTGACTAGTCCCACTTTCTATTTGTTCTTTGATACAAAAAGCTTACCATTGTTTGAAATGCAAAGTGAAGGCACATTTAAGTGGCCTCTGCAAAATCACATTGGCAAGTTGAAGCTTTGATGTGCAATTTGCAGGAATGAATAGAACACTGATAAAAGGATATTGTACCTTCATCCAGTCTAAAAATGGTTTTGACTTGTCAACTGACCAACAATCAATAAGCCATATCATTTTTTGCTTCTCAGGTAGTTGTAGCTTCAACTCCACATCTTCAAAATATGGTTGAAGAATCTCACGAACAAATTGTTGGCAAGTGTTGAAATTTGACCAATGATTTTCAGTCATTGTAAAGTGAAAACCAAAGTTTAAGCAAAGTTTTGCCAAATGAGTCTTCGGTAAGCATCTTGTTGTTTTACCTGTGAAGATAATTTGCATTGGCAATAAAGTCCCATTAGCTGTTGAAGAAACGCATGTTGTGACTTGACGTTTATCTTCCATGCCAATAGCTCTAATATCTTTAGATCCCTTTTTCCCCCAAGTCCTTTCTTTGGCCATTGATACAAGATGAATACCTAAACAACATTGAAAAAATTAGTGTATGACATACAATAAAAGATTAACGAAAAATACAAGATTGTCAACACTTTAAGTAGTATAGGAGATGGCATTTACCAGTTTGATCTGTTTTTACCACCAAATCAAGTGGAATATCATAAGCTCTTACAAGATAAGCTACTCTAAGAGCCATCATTCTTCCTTGATCTTCCCAATCTAAAGGAAGTTTTCCACATGCCTATAGCTCCACTTCAATTGATGCTTCAAAAAATTTCGTGTCTCTGAATATATGGCAAAATTGCTATGCCTCTGAATATATGGCAAAATTTTTGGCTTCACAACTCCCTCCTTATTGAACCAACCAGCCATGGTACTTTGGGTAAGTCCATCAAATAATCCTGCAATGGATCCAGGCTTCCTATACACAAGAAAATGCTACATGTTAAAAAACATCCATATTTGATTCAATACAGGAATCAATATCTTTTTCAATTTCAATACAGGAATCAGTATCTTTCTCAACTTTACAAATGATAATCGATATCTTTCTGAATCGATTTCAAAAATGATAATCAGAATGTTTGTAAATCAATTTCAGAAATTGTAATCACTAATCAGTATGTTTGTCAATAAATCTCAGAATGGTAATCAATATGTTTGAAAATAAATTTCAGAATGGTTTCAGAATGGTAATCAGTATGTTTGTAAATCAATTTCAAAAATGGTAAACAATATGTTTGTAAATCAAAATTTGGAAATGGTAATCAGTGTATCTTGTTCCAGAAATTTGATACTAATCGGTTCAACAAGAGAATGCACAATGTAGAAAATAAGAAATTAGCTTCAATGTCAAAACATACCTATGGGTTATCTTCAAGTATTGCAATGCTCCTGAAATACTTCTATGTTGCTTAACAGTTCCTGCAATGAGTGGCCATTTGTCTGAAGTGAACCAATTTTTGTATCGTCCTCTCTTCTTGTTGTGTGTTGATTGTGATGTTGTTGCAGACTGTGAAGGCAATGAAGTAGTGATAAGTGTCATCTACGGCAACTTACAAGGCCTCCCAACGTGTGCAATGCCAAAGGATGTTTGATCAATACCAGTAGTCTCTCGTAACTTACGAGGTCTTCCACGTTGTTTCTTGACGCTCACGTTGTTGATGGAGTCATCTGGCACTTGCTCACTCGTCTCTGGTACTACTTTTCGAGGCCTCCCAAGTCGCCTCTTCACAACTCCAGTATCTGTAGCTGCATGACTTTGACAATTATTGAGAAACAATAGATGAAAGCTTCTTCAATTGTGCTTCACGTTCTTCACAACTAATTGGCCTTGTAAACCTTGTTAGAAGAACCTACATGCTAGCCATAGTGGAAAAAATGCAATATCAATAGAACTACAATGAATTTCAAGTCTACCAATATTATCAATTTTCTTCTACAGACTCTTCCTCATCAGTGCTCTCAGGAGATTCTTCTTGTTGCACTCTTTTTATTTTCTTGCAAAACGAAGTTGGCAACAACCGCTTCTTGGATCTACATCCACACCTCTTTGCCTTCTCTCTGATAGCATCTACAATTGACAAAGTTCTAGCTCATTTCAAGTCCCAACAACAATAATTCTGCATACAACCAACACAAGTGCAAATTTCAACACCTTCCATCAGAGAAATGCAAAAGAGAGTGAACTTTGTTGATGATATGATACCTTATACTCACCTTCTTCTTGCATCAACATCTTTAGAAACGGCTAGAATTTTTATAGTTCGATGAAGAGTACTGAAGTCACGATGGGCGCCGAAGTTGTCCGAGGCATAGAAGCTGTGAATACCAAAGACTGAGCACTGTAGTGTAGTATTAGTTTACCTGTCAGCCTTCCAAACTGCCAGTAAAGCCTGATTGTCACCCCAAAGATGGAAGCCTTCCCCACTACAGGTCACGTAACACTCGGTAAAGCCTGGTTCCTCAATAAAGCCTCTGTTGCTAAAGTTATGAAATATTCCAAATCCCATGAAACGAAATTATGAAAATTCTAAACTTAGGTAACAAAAGGATATTCAATGAAAAAAGAAATGATTTCGCATGGGGTCTAACGAATCTAACCTCAACGTATGGTACTACAAGATGTACTCATTGAATTCACTTGTATAATGATTCTAAACAATTTTCCAAAAAGTTGGGTCCCACAACCTTTGATATATAGGTTGATGTACTATTTTGACCTCCAAAATAGGTTTCATCCAAATATATTTTAACCTATGAAGTCCCTGAGCCTTTTTCATGAAAAAACACACAAAACTACTATTTTTATTGTAAAGAACAAAAATATTTAACAATTATTTTTTGCATATTTGATTATGGGATCCTAGACTAGACTAGTATAAGTATGTGTGGAAGGTATTTTAGAATTTTTGATGATGCAGATTGCAAGAGATTTGCAATTAAAGTGAAGAAAATATGATTTTTTGCACTTTGTGTGATTAGACTATAAGACTTTGAATCTTCTTAATTTGAAATTTTTGTACTACATATTTTGAATTTCTATTTTTTTATGTTGAAGAGTTGAGCTAAGAGTTTTAGAAAGAATTCAAGAAAAAAAAAATTGGTTTTTATTTATTTTTAAATCTAAATTGTTAGTAGCTTGAAGACAAAATTGAAAATCACTAATCCCTATTGTGAGATTTTTCTAGCAAGAAAATTAAACCATGTGGAATTTATTTTTTAAATTGTGAAAATTGAGTCCAAAAATGAATCTTGTAACATTAGATGGGATTCGGGGGGGGGGGGGCTAGAGGGCTATGAGCCTTCAAGTTGGTACTTGGAACTCTGAACTTATTTTTCGTGATTTTTAGTTAGTTTTTAGGTCAAAAATAGGAAAAAATACATAAAAATAGTGTTATTGTGGGTTTTGGTAGAAGTCCCTACCAAAGTAGTGAGGAATGGCCTTAAATGCGTGAAACATGTAAAACTTTACATTTTCTTTCATTTTAGATCTTATTAGTGAAATTAGGTAGTTAAATTAGTAATTTTGAGCGAAGTAAGGATTTGAGAGTTAGCTAGTCCTAGTGTCTTGTTCATGTGATATAGCATCTATAAGTACGCATGTAATAAACTGGTTAAAAGATAGAGTCTAGTCAGAGTCAGTCAAAATCCAATTCGAAAGAATTGGGTTTGTTGTTGTAGGTAACTTTGAGAATTCGAATCATTCACAGACCAAGATGGAAGAAATGATGATTGGAATATACAGAGAGGTGCTTTTCTAAGTCAAAGCATGCCAGGAGGTCAAATAGAAGTCCGATCATCCAAAATTCCCCCGGTATCAAGAATAATTTCTCTCCCAGGTGGAAATTATTAAGGAATTGCTAAAAATAACATCTTTATTGGAGATTTGTTTTTTCTCTTAGTTGATGGACATCTTGTAGAAGATTGACCAAAAGTTTCGGGATTTTACAAAACTCCACGATGACTCCATGGGAAGTCAACCGCTTAAAATTGCATTTGTAAATTCCTAGAAATTACAAATGTTGCGGTAAAATCTCACTAAGAATTAGGATAGTGTTTTGTGTGTTAATAAAGAGCCTTGTCAAGTTTGAAGACATTCCAACATTCCCAAGTACCAAAATCAGGATCGACAACAAATTTTACAAGAATTTACAAATTGGCGGCGGGTTGACCGGCGTGCTAGGAGCTAACAGTGTTTAAATGGAGCGATTCAAGGATCAATTCTTACTCCCACAAATATTCTAAACCACCTTGAACCAACAGTTTCATCAAAAAACGCAAATTCTAAAAGTTAGATTTTTGACTTTTATTTAGAGTTACCGTGACTCAAAATTGCGCTTTTAAACGGTTGGAGAGGTAGCGGTAAAGGGTACTGTGGGCTAATTGGGGTCTTCTGGACGCGATGGCACATTTTGTTTTCAGTTTCAACTTGTCCTCCAAAAGATAGAGAGGGTCAACCCTTAGTTTGACTTCTTTAAGGTAATTTTAGATTAATCTAGGTTGATTTTGCAAATATTTTTTGTAAAATCGAAGATTGGATTTGCTCAAGATACTTGTCTTGCATAAGAAGCATATTTTGGACTAAAGAAAGACAATTTAGAACTAACCTTAGATTAATTTGCAAAATATCTCGGTTAATTAGGTAGGTTTTCAAAATATCTTTGGGAAAAATCTAATATTTGATTTGGGGAAGATTCTAAAGCCATTTAGGGCCTAGAAGGAACTTGCTTAAGGACCTTCCTTCCCATTAAACAAAGATTATTTAGAAAACGCTTTAAGTTAGTTTAGCAAAATATCTAAATTGAAAGTAAGAAAATATTTACGAACAACTTACTGGGGGGGGTCGGAAGCGAGTATATAAGATCCTTCCTTGAGGTTGTTTGTGGCCCTCATTCTCTTGTTTCATTCTTGTTGTTGGTCTTGCCGTGCTATTAACACTTGTCGGAGCACTTTTTAAAGCCAAATTTTGGCTATTTCTTCTATTCTCTTGTACTTTGAAGGTCCGGAAGGCCCCTTCAAAGCTTTCTTTTCTTTTCTTGTTTGAATTTGGAGGCTTTAATCCCCAAAACTTTGCTTTTCAAGAATTTAGGAGGAGAAAATCCCCTAACTCTATTGTTATTTGAGTTAACTAACTTCTTTATTGAATTTGGAGGCTTGAAGCCCCAAAACTTTGATATTTTGAGAGTTGTGGGGGTAGTTCCCAAATTCTAAATTGATTTTATTGTTCTTTTGGGTACTAACCAATTATTTGTGCGAATTGATAACAGTTTGTAAACTCAAAACTTTAAAGCGGCAAGGCTAGACTTTGCCAAAAGATTTTGGGCATTACCACGTGCTAAAATTTGTTATATAACGGGTGTTTGTTTGACTAATTGCTAATGTTTGGTTAAACATTGTCATGTATACCTCCTTTAGTGATTAAACTTAGAACTTTGTTTGAGATTTTGGAAATTAGTTTTTAATGTTTGGTTAAATACTGTTATGTGTACCTCCTTTAAAAATTAAGTTTTCGAAATACTAGTTTGGTCCTTGGATACCGTTTATTTCTGAGGTTGCTCTCGCACAGTGGAGCTTTGACTTTGGAAACATGGAAACGGTGTCATGTTGTAAATTCGTACATAGTATAAAAATACGTAGTATGCGTTATTCGTGTAGCTTCAAGGTGACGCCTTCTAGTGAAGATGTGAGTCATCTATATAAGAAGGAGAGTCCCTATGAGAGTTGCATTGAATTGAAGTGTTGTAGTTTGCTTTTACTTTAGATTTAGAATGTCGAATTGGAGGGTTTTTTTGAGTCTCAAGATGAAGAGCTTCAACCAGAAGCTGAGATTGAACTTTCTTTGTCACAACTACCGGATCAGCCTCTTTTGCCACGAGATCTTGTTTTATCGCACGAACGTCCTAAAGATGAAGCTGGGCCTTCCCGTTTGCCAAAGCAACCTCGTGTGGAGCGGCGTTGGCACGGAAACTTACTTGAAGATGCTCGAGCATTGGTGATTCTGCTGCAGGTCGGATGTGTTGAGTCCGGTAGCCGAGAAGTGACATTTGAAGGGAGCTTTGAAGGTTTGAACAATGATCAATACTTTTGCATGGTGAAGCCTATCGAAGGAAGTCGTGGTCACCAACGATGGTTAAAGGGACCAGTCAATCCTTTAACTAAGGCAGATTGTGCAGAATATGTGGCGGCGACTGTCAAACGCATTCTCAAATTTCTGCAGATGGAGTGAAGTTTCGATTGGAATTCTAGTTTTTTACCTCTAATAGATGTATTTGGATCTTTAGTTATTCATTCCATACTTGGAGTGAATTTATACAATAGTTTTGTGTGTAAGAAGTAGTTTGAAAGAAATATCCAATTCATTTTCCTTCTAAGTGAACTTGGAGTGAATTTCTTTCAATGATAAAAATAAGGAAATAGTTGCTTGGGCCAAATAATGGCTCAATTATTGAGTTTTTTTTGCTTTGGGAGCAAGTTAGGGGCTGACCCCACTTGTTGTGTGGTTAGAGTGAAGATAGGGTGGAGAAAAAGGTGTGGGGACTATTCATCTTCTCTCCCATTGTGAGTTTGAAGAGGACCCGATTGTTTGGAGACTCATTGTGTTGTGATTTTGAGGAATTTTGAAATGAAAATTGGAGGTGTTGAGTATCATGGTGTGTAGTTTTCAAATTGATCTCACTTGCTTAATTTGGAGTTGTGAATCAAAAGTTGTGCTAGTTTGAGTGGTGGGAGGTTTGTTGCCTTTGAAAATAAGAGGCAGAGACTTCGACCGGACATAAAAGACGGACAGGTTCTTGGTTTGCAATGAAATTTGGAGGGAGTGTAGTAAATTGTGTTAGCTTTCCATGAACATATCATTCAATCTGTTTGGAGTTTGTATAAAAAAGTTGTGAGTGTGGAAGCAAAGGAGGGTCTGCTGCCTTTCTTTTGTCAAGGCCGAAACTTTGGATGGCCATAGAAGTTGGACAGAGTTTTATATTCATTTGAGATTTGGAGGAGAAGTAGATTATTGTATAAGCTTTTCAAAAAGCTATTACTTGTTTCATTTGGAGTTGTGATGCAACGGTGGCACTCCACCAAAGTTCAGCTTGAGAATTGGAGTTGCGGTTGGAGGAGTTTTGAAGACTTTGTGTGTTTGTTTGTGTGGTTTGTGGCTTTGTAAACATTGTTGTTGCGGGTGGCTTGGGTAAAACCAACGCTAGCCTCATTTTGTGTTGTGGGTGACGAAGTGGGGTTAATGACCCACATGGTCGAGACTTGCTTGTTCTCACGGTGAAAGCTTGTTTCTTAAAGTTGGTCACCGGGAGTTTGAAAGTTTAGGAGCCAATCTTTCGGACGGCCAACTCGTGGTTTGGCCGTCCCGTTTTACCCGTCCGAAGCCGTGGGATCTTATCACACATCTTTACCCTTAAACCCATTTAGAGCCACATCAGGATAGGCCAACGGGCACGGTTTCAAGACGAAGAAAAAGATTCGACGTTCGAGACCGAAGATTCGACGTTCGAGTGTGAAGATTCAAGTTTACTTGTGACTTTACGTTCTCATTTCCTAAACCATTTCGAGTCGCAGCCGGAATCCCCGTGATTTCCCGAGGCAAAAGTTCTCAACACGAAAACGGGTACTTGAAACTTTAATTCGTTTGTTATTTCATGAGGTTGCTCCTGCACGGCGGAGCTTTGACTTTGGAAATCTAGAAACGGGTGCTTGAAACTTTAATTGTTCGCTATTTCCTGGGGTTGCTCCCACACGGTGGAGCTTTGACTTATAACAATCAAAATTTGCCTTTGTGAAAACGTTAATACCTAGGGTTGCCCCGCAAGGCAAAGCTTTGACTTACCAAATAAAAATCAACAAAATAAGATTCCTTGAAAACTTATTTAAAGGCCAAACTTTGTTGATTTCTCTCCTTTCCGTGTTGTGCACGTGGTGGAGGTATTTGGTCCCCAAACTTGCCATTGGTTGTTTGTTTCATTTAAATTGTTTTGTTTTGTTTTGTTTCCTTTTAATTTCATCAAAATTGGTCATTTTGATTATTTTATCAAATTCATAAAACTAATTCTCCCTTAATCGGTAAATTAGGAGTGCTTAATCTTTTTGATTAAAAGTTAAGTATTTCTAAAAATTATTAAAAATTTCAGTTCATCCAAATTAGTTTTATTTTTTCCAAATTTTCAGTATAAGTTCAATTAGCCTAGAGCAAGGACAACCTAAGGGTAGGAGAACAAGCACGGGAACGGATTGGCAGCATCAGGAACGGGTCATGCAGTATCAGGAACGGGTAGGCAACATGGGAATGGGTTGGCAGCACTGGGAACGAGTTCAGCCACTAGTAGAAAATCAGGCCCAATCTGTTGTTTTGGTCACATCGATCGTCAACAAATTTTTGTTGGTCAACAAAACTCTGTTGATAATCAACACGACCAAAACAACAGATTGGGCCTGATTTTCTACTAGTAAGCAGCATTGGGAACGAGTTAGACAACATCGGAAACGGATTGGCATCATCCAATCACGCCACGCCACGTGGCAGTGATTAGCAGCATGGGATGACAACCCACAGCCTCAGTCCAGCGACCTCAGCCAGCAACTATTCGGGATAGATCAAAGCATTGACAGGGCTTCTCCAAAATTCCAGTAAGCACTCACATACAAAACTCACATATTCTTGACTATAAAAGTTCCAAAGACTAAATTATTCAAAGGTTGGCCATTGCTTCACCACACCCAAATCTTTGATTTTAAAACTAAAATCTTCTCTTCAACCTCCTTTGGAAATTCCATCACTCATTCTCTTCCGATTGGGCACTAACTCTCGCCATAGCCAACTTTGAAGTTCCAAAATAATAAGAGAATGAATTAGGAAGAGAAAGGAATGATATAGAAGGATTTAAACATGTGAAGGATTTTTAGGATTAAAAAACTATTATTGTAGGGAATCAAACTATTCAATTTGGCTTTGTTGTTAGATTTTATTCCATTTACTATTCGCGGAGTTGTTTGGTAGTTATTAATTAGGATTCCAATTGTATTAGTTGGCCCATTTCGTTGTTTAGAGTTTTGTTTTATTAGGCTAATAAGCCAAATAGATAAAAACAAAAAACAACTAATATCTTTGGAATATTAAACTAAAAACTATTAAACAATTGGCAAAAGAATAATATCACTATTCATTAGAATTAGAGAATTTAAATGAATTAATTAATTTACAATAAAAACTCTAAAACAAAACTATTATCAAAACTAACAAATTGAACATTTTAGATAGTTTTTTTTTAGAATGACAATTCAACAACAATTAATCAAACTCACTAGGACTTTGCAAATTCATGAAAGACAATGGAAGACTTCGGAGAGACAATTATGATGGTATTTTGCAATGATGGATCCATCGACATCTTCGACATTGAGGTATGATTTCTAACTTTGTTTTTCTTTAATTTTGCTTTTCAATCACAATTAACATTTAGAATTCCATTTGCTACGTAAAAGTTTGAACATCGCTAACATTCTTTAAAAAAACCTAATTAAAATTGTGGGAGTAATAAATTGATGAATTTTGAATTAAATTGGAAAGGAAATATTAATTTCATCCAAAAGAATCTCAAAGGGAATCTAACTTAATCTAGGAATCTAAAAAATATTAGAATAATTGGGGGAAGTTAAAACCTAATTTTTCCCCTTATTTTCTATAAAACTTATCAAAGGAACAAATTCCATCCAACTAAGGGGAATTTTCATCCATTCAAAAGTTTTCACCTAGATGTCCTAAATTCTTACTTTTTACCTTGGTAGAAAGGTAATTTATCACTTTCTTCTTAAAAATAATAAAAAACCCAAAAGAACTATTAATTCTAGAATTATAACTTAGAAGTAGGATTAATACAAGAACAATTAGGAATATTTTTAAAGAATAACTAAAGAATCTTTTGAGACTAGAAAAGTTTAGGGAATCTTTTGAAGATTCCAAAATCAACTTTTACTTTAAAATTACTTTGATTTTAAAGGAGTTAAGTGTGGATGAAGTTTGATTGAAATTTGGATGAAAATTCTAAAAATAGGTCAAAACTAGATTTTCTCTCAATTAAATTAATTAAAAAATTAACCCTGAAATTTAGATTTATTTAGAATTCATTTTCTATTATTAGTTAACGGATGAAGTTTTTAGGATAGAATTAGGGATGAATTTCATCCATCAATATCTTTTAGTAGGAGCATCAGAATTCAACTTGCTTTACCATTCTGGAAAGGGCAAAGTGTGTTCTACAAGTTAGCTTAGATAGATTTTAACATTAGATTAGGAATTGCTTACTTATCTATGTCTTGAACCGTTTAACGTTTAGATTGTTTTAAGTAGATAGGATTAAATTACCACATCACAAACAAAGTGTCCATTGCTTGGAAGGCCAAAGAACACTAAGTTTACAATTCTTCCATTTGAATCATTAACTTATGCCGCTAGAACCTATGTGCAACTTTCTGACTTAAGGGTGGAGTTAAAAACACTCATAGTCCCACAACCCTATCTGAAATTCATTTTGTCCCCCAAAGAAACTTTAGAAGTAACATAATTTTCATGCTAAAAATTACCCATTATATATTTTGTATTACTTTCAAAATACTTAACACTCTTTTCAGTACAAAATGAAATTTGACTAATCTCAAAATCATACATCTTTACAATGTTTTTTCATAATTTTTTTTAATGGAACTTGGAAATTCATTTTTTTACTAGATTTAGTAATTGTACATGTTATACATCTAGGGCTTGGTACATATTTTGTGTAGGCAATTTCCATTGGACACTTTATTTCTCACCATCCTTACTAAGTTGGACGGTGACAAGTAGACTTCTATTGAAAGTGTCCCCTAAAGTGCAATAAAACTATTCCTATACTTAAGTGCAATTGTTAAACAATTCATTCTCTACATTTCAATATTAGGACCAAGCTATGTCATGGTTTCAATGGCCTAGGGAGTTTGCCTTTAAAAATTCATATGGAGTAATAATTACATGTCTTATCCAAAAACTATATATTTTTCTTAAAATTCATTGCTAATAGTACTATTATTTATTAATTAATTAATTTTATTTTTTGGAAAGAGTGCCTCCAAATTGCTTATTTTGACGGTTGTTTTCACCTCAATTAATGTCGCTGACTCACAAGAATAGGCAATTAGGGC
The DNA here is from genome assembly GCA_947034895.1 of Rhytidiadelphus loreus. Taxonomy (NCBI): domain Eukaryota; kingdom Viridiplantae; phylum Streptophyta; class Bryopsida; order Hypnales; family Hylocomiaceae; genus Rhytidiadelphus; species Rhytidiadelphus loreus. Next base: position 43,335,716 of record OX344761.1, on the reverse strand, counting down.
TTCCCCCATTTCAAGAAACAAAGCTTCATGGAGACGATTTCGCCCGGGATTTCGCCAAAGATCGAAGTCAAGTTTATGTATGTTGAGAACAGTTAAAGATCGAAGCTCAAGCTTAAGCCCTGTGTCGCTCCTCTTACAGTCCACACAAAGCTCATTTTCGCTTGCATTCTTTCTTCTTCTACACAACAATTGATGCCACTGGTGTGAGTATCGTTTCTTTCGCCAATTTCTTGAGTTAATTGTAAGTCTTTAGATGCAAGAATATGTTGCTGACTGAGTGATTTTTTGCATCTCACGAAGACAGTTCGTCACAGGGACAAGAAATGGCCAGCATCGCACTCTCCACTAACATTGTGACAAGTTTCGTGGTATGTGCAGTTCTTTCTTTTTGAATTGCGACATGCACAAGTGTTTCAACGACATTCGGAGTCTGGAATAGCGTAGTTCAAGAATCGGTAATGCTTAATTAGAACGCTCGCGATGCTCACAACGCTGTGTCTAAATTGAAGCTAGCTAGCTGATGTCGGTTAACCTGATCACTCACGAGGTTGCTTGCTGTATTTTAATTTGCTTAGTGTTCACTACTAGAAAACGCTGAAATTTCAACACAACTCTGTTGATTCGGTTGCGTTGTTCCGGTCACTGTACAACCAAATTCTGTTGATTTCAACAGATTTCAACAGAGTTTGGTTGTACAGTGACCAGAACAACGCGACCGAATCAACAGAGTTGTGTTGAAATTTCAGCGTTTTCTAGTAGTGGTTGATGCTAATCTTTCTCTCGATACCTCTGTGTTTCTTGATTGTGGTAAATTCTTGAATATTTCTTGAGATGATTGTAGATAGAAAATGTTGTGTGTTGCTTTTGGTTTCTGCATTGATCTTGTGGAGGGAGGTGGTAATAGGTGTATGAAATGGTCAGCCGGTACGGCCTGCATCGTACTCAGTCCCCAAAATTCTTTGTGACAAGATATGTTGATCGATGATAACTAGTTTTTCTGATTTTTTCTTCTTGAATCACCACATATGTGAAAGTTTTAACAGTATTATATATATATGCAAGTTCAAGAATGTGATGCTTACATTGCTCATAATGTTGTTTCTAAGTTGGAAGTAATTGTCAGTTAAGTAATTGCTTGTGTAGACTAGTTGGTGCTAATTCATGTGTTACTTGATTGAAATAAATTCTTGAGGAATTCTGATCCATCGATAGGAATTTTGTCTGTCTTGGTTCTTTTTTCCTTTCTCTTTGGACCATCGATACAACCACATAATTTATAGGCTCTTGCAGTTCCAAATGAATATAAACTTGTCACTTCAAACTAGGAAATATAGCCAGATTCATACATTTCAAACTCTATGCAGGTGAAGGGTTATGCACTTTGAGATGTAGATATGGTTTTCATAGTTTCTCCACATCTTCTAATTCTTATAATGGAGATTGTTGTGTGAATTTTTTTGTGTGATTGGTAATGAAGCTTTCTTAGTACTCTGGATTGTAAACTGTCTATTGGATCCTTTGCCCAAATTAATCAAAGATCAAGGATACGAGTCTATGCATTATGTATTATAACTTGCTACTGTACTACTAGAAAATGGCAGCTTAGTATGAGACACTTAAATGACAATACCATCAAGGATTCTTCTGGAATCTATTTGAAAATTCCTCACAGGCCACTCACATGAGGTCATAGAAATTGACACAGGCTACCCTATAAGAAGACATGACAGGAGGTTCAGTTAGAGGAAGTAGTGAAGGACGTCGATACAAGGTTTGCATCAATTGTGGCAAGAATTTTACTGCAGATGAAGATAAAGATGACTCGAAGGTAAATACCCAATAGTCATGACAGTGTATATTGGTGTTTCTCAATTTTATTATGGATTTTCTAACAGGAAATTATCTAGTCATTGGTAATTAATAGCATTTGCATCTTAATTTTCTCTGTAATATTCTTTTTGCAGCTTCCATTTTCTAAAGAAGAGACAAGCCTCCTTATTAATGAGGAAGGCTCCTTCAGTTGCGGAGTTCATCGGAGGGATCAAGTGTGCCATGATTGCTTCCAAGATGCTGTCATCCAAGGGCATCTAGCGCATGCCGATTACCTCGAGCATCGTGCGTTTAGAGACACCATGGACAGTGCGGTGAAGAGAATATGGAAGAACATATACTTGAAAGAAGGTGATAAGGTCCCATGGAGCGATGATGAGGATAAGAAGGTTGAATTACCTTCTTCCCCCAGAGGCAATAAGAAATGTGCACATTGTGGCAAGGGCGGGGACTTGAAGAGGTGTTCTAAGTGCACGGTTGCCTTCTACTGCTCTCAATCCCACCAGGCTGCGGATTATGCAAAGCACAAGGCAAGCTGTCAGGCTCCAAAGACTCCAGTGAATGACACTGCTCAAGCAACACAGGTGAGACAAGTTGAGAAACCGTCCAATGATAGCGAGCAACCACTGCACTCAAGCTATAAAAGTTATACTCATTGCGGTAAGACAAATAATTTGAGCATGTGTACACGATGCAAGTCAACATATTACTGCTCCAAAGACCATCAAGTGGCTGACTACCCCAACCATAAGCTAGAGTGCAGGCTTGTTGCTGAGATGGCTGAGATACATGAACATCGACCTGACATGAAAAGTAACTGGATGCATAAACTTCCTCGGGGACCTGCAGCTGCCCAGCCTGCCCAAATGCCCGTGATCACATGGAGTGAGCTTCAAAAAATGCATCCGAATGTCGCCACTGGTAGAACTTTGGAGGTAACTATTGTATTAGAACCTTCTCATAAATACTTTGCACCGCGATGTGATGGCAGGGATGCTGAGGGAATGGTGATGCGAATTGCCTTGGTCACTCACCGTCCTCCTCAAGGCTTCAGAAAGGGTTGTATTCTTCGCTGGCGCAATCCCTGGTTCCATTTTTTTCTGGATGGTGCCACCGGTGCCAACATTGAAAATTGGGATTTGCCAAATGTTAGTGTAGAGTAGTCTTTAGTTGGGGGATAATAGAAGACAACTGGTGGAGTTAAGTGTGACTTTTAAGTGCGTATTTCTATGAGGTGGGCTGAATGTCCTTTTTCCTTTCCAGATGCGAAGCTTTTTTGACTCTACATATATTCTGGATTTGTGGAGACTAAAAGTATTGTGGGGAAATAGAATGACTGGATTCATGAATAGTGGATGGAGTCTGTACAGAACTCATGTTACATTTGTGTAACTCCGGTAGTATATAATGTAATCCAGTATTTGCCTCCGTTTCAATTGCCAACCCATGACATTTGTTTACCCTACCCTTGAATCCGATTGTTACTGAGTTGTCTCAAATGTTACCGAGTTTGAGTTGCGAATTTTCAAAGTGGATGCTCATTTATAGGGGATTCAGAAGTTCTGATCGATGAGCAGTACGTGATCATTGGTTCGGGAAATCCAAGAGGATTTTATAGTTGCAAGAGTGTTACACATTTTCAGCACCTAGGCTCGCATTGCATGAAAGCCAGGGTTGCTGTGACTCTGAGCAGATTGTTTTCTTGTTCTACATCACTGAAAACTTTATAATTATGCTTCTTTTTTTCGTGTACAGTACTTGTGCGACCCAGTATACCTACTTTGGGCATCCTCAATAGACTCCAGAATTATCCCTGCCAAATATAACTCTTAATTTTTCACTGCTCCCAATTTGGAGTGAAATGTATATGACTTGTCAAGACTACTATAGTTTTTTTCTTTTAGTTGACTTTTGAAGTGGTTTGTTATCTTTGTCCAATGCCTAAATTTGAGTTTTCTTGTACCTATTCAAAGTATTTTTGAATGCACTTCCAATGACAAAAATTTCAAGTTCTAATTACAAAGTAGTGAAAAGTTAGAGTTATATTTGGTAGGGTCTCTATACTGAACTATTGAGGATGCCCTTAGTGTATCTAACCATAACATTTAAATCATGGCCCTTAAGATAATTTAATTCGTAGTTTGAGATTGTCAAATTTTATACTAATGTCTATTTTCTTTATTGGGCACATCAATTTTCTACTCTAATTTTATTGTCAAAAGCTTGATTCAAACTCAAGATGAAGCAACTCATTTCTAGAGAGTTACTTTGGTCACTCAAACTTGCATGATGGAATTCAATGGTTTTAAAGTAGATACTAGAAGCTATTGTTTTTTTTTCTCCATTCAATGATTGTGATGCCTACTATTGAGTTGTTCATTGGTCTAACAAGGTTTGCAATAGGTGTACATATTGTACTTACAAAAAATCCTACATCCTATAATGTTCTTCACCTAACCAATCCATAAATAAAGATGTGGACTACAAAGCTTTGAATTATGCTTCAAAATAATTCACCTATGAAGACTTTCCACCCATTCAATTCAATGAAGGTTTGTTTCTACATACTAACTAGTGAGACATGTTTGATCATCCCAATTTTGATGTATTGGATTTATAGCCAAGTCAACTTCACATTGAGGAAGTTGGATAAGTTACGAGCAAGGCTACCATAGAAAAATGCACTCTAGGAGGTCTACAAAAAATTCTCTTTGAAAAATATTCTATTACATAGAATATAACTGTGCCAAATGACCATGCAAGGCAAAATGAAATCTAGAGATACTTCTCTAGAGTAGCATGACTCATGAGTATGTGTAAATGAAATGCAAGTGACAAAGGGATGGTGGCCAAGACCAAGTCACTTGACTTGTTCATGAGTACTAGTGTACCATGTGTTGTTGCCACAATCAAAATCAAAGTAAAAGTAAATGTTTTATTTTTTTTAACTCACAAAAACTTTCAAATTCAAATATTTTTTTTGTCATGAATCAAAATGCCACAAAACAAAGCCCAATCACCCCTCCTCGTTGAGGGCTTTCTGACAATACCAAGAATGTGACCAAGAGACACAACCCTCAAGATCTCAAAGTGAAAAAACATAACAAAACAAACAACCTATTGTAACTTCAGGTATAGATGTGTAATTGAACCTTGAATTCTACGTATTTCTGCAAACAAGTGTGTGCCGTTCACCAGCTCAAGGATATCCATTGTTGTTGACAACCTCCACAGGTTGACAGGGAGCGACATCCAAGGTGCAATAATCCTTGTGAGATTCGATTTTGGCAGAGCGCTTCATAAACCCCAATTCCGAGAGGTTCATCAAGGAACGCACATAAGTCTCGTTCATGGGCAGGCCCACCGTACCCCCGGCATACTGACCCCCGTTACATTGCTCCTGAGTTGCAACAGGCAACCCATCCACTTCTAATCCGAAGACAACGGCCAATCTCCAGCCTGGTATTTCACTTCCTGCAAAATGCCCATTTCATCTCAGCTCACTAAACTTTGTTTGGCAAAAGTGTCGCTGACCAAGTCTTGGTTAGCTTTGATGGTGAAGTAAACAAAAAGAAAGGGAGTTTAATTTTCTACACTCTTTCAAGTTCTTAATTTTGGTCATCCCATGTGTGACTATGAACGCGAGCAATACTTATTGAGGCATTTGAAGGTAAAAAAATATCCCTAGAAAGGACCGGTCTAAGATGTCTGGGTGGGATATGGCGGAACCGACCTTCATTCTTGTGTTTTGTCTGCCTTGAAGCTCGCAATCTAGAATGTGAGTTTTTTTCCGATCAATGCAGACGAAGTGACAGCGGTGGACAAGACTTCGTGGGTCAGGGTTCACGTGTATGCACTAGATTCATGGGAGAAAATCCCACACCTACTTCATTTGTCATGTGTTTCTGACTGTGGTATTGCAGATTACCTCACTAACGTGATTATGTAGACATTGGTTGGAGAAGGAGGACTTATGCAAGAAGAGATTGCAAGTAGCTGGTTTCATTCAAGGCAGATGGGGTTAGTACCTTTCAGGGCCCCAAAACTAGGGTTTCCACCCAAATTCGTTAGAAATGGGCCCTATTCTGCCTTAGAGCCAGTTGTGCTTCGCATTGCATCAATTTGGTGGTGGAAACATTGTTGAACTATCCTGTGGTTTCACGGTTGGAGGCCGTTTGCCAATCACTCTATTCGTACTTTTGTCGCAACCACAAGCGGCACTCAGAGCTTCAGAAGCTTGCAGATCTGACGGAAACTAAGGGTAACAGAATGGTGAGGAACGTGGAGACATGGTGGATCTCCATGCGTAGTTCCGCCCAACGTATTATGTCTGAGTACAAGGCTCTTTTGGTAAAAATGGGTGTAGATATGTCTGCTGCTGGCTAAAAAGGGCAAGCTGAGCACTGCAATTGCGAACTTTGACTACCTCTCTGATATAGAGGTTCTGCTTTCGTTGGCATACTTCATTCCGATGTTGAATGCAGTTCATTGCTTCATCCAATTGTTACAATCCCGTGACATATTTATATGTAACTTCCTATAGTCCATAAAAGTTTATCAGGCCAAAATGTTTGTGGATGAGAGCACAACAGTCTTGATAGCAAAATTCAAGCGGTATCAGGAACTCATTTCACTGACTTGTCTTGAAATTCCATTGGAATGGAGGGCAAAGGAGGGAGAAGGTATTTTGTATCTAGCCATAAACTTTGGCATTACCACAATATTTGCACCCTGTCACTACAAACTAACGAGGGATCACTTGTACGTGACGGAGGAGGATTTCCAGCGCACTCAAGGAAACATTCATCGCCAATTTGCAGGTTTCTTTTCTTCACTTCCCATTTTTTTTTTTTTTTTTTTTGCTTTGAACTTGTCTTGCATTCTATTTTGGTGGGGCTTGTTGGTTTGTTTATTCAGTGCTTGCAATGCACTATGGGCTTTGGTACAGGAAAATAATGGCATTGCGGTGGGATTTCATTTTGTTTCCATATTTTTTCAATGGTTTAGTTCAATGCTTGCGATGGAATTTCATTTTGTTTACAGATTTGTTTTTACAATTTTTTTTCAATGGTTTGGTTCTTTCTTGGTTTCTTGATACTTATTTTATCATTGTAAGTCATGGCCTAAGGGGCTTTGAGTCTTTGCTTTGTGACGGGCAACTAGATTATCTGACCTCCATCCCCTATGCAGTCTGGCAGAGATTGTTCAATATCTTTCGGATGAGCTGGACCGGCGCTTCCCGCAGCAAGAGTTACTAGATGCATTCGGTATAATATATCCTCAATATTGGAAACAACCAAAGGCCGGAGACAGCTTTGGTCACCATTTGAGTGTGCTCAAGTGGTTCTATTCTTACTCTAGGTTGTTGAATGCAAGGCTGCCTTTGCAAGACGGAGGAACATCATACACCACCCCTGAAATGCTCTCTGGCTCTAATTTAGACAATCAACAAGGTTTGTTTAAATTGACCATGAGAGCTAACTATGAAGTTGCTTGTGCAGCAGCTGGTCGCATGAATCTAGTCATACAACTTTGGCATACCTTTTATCAATCATGGCATTTGCGGAAACTCATTTCCGAGTACTTTCATGTGGCTGAAATTGGCATGTGTTTGGTCTTGGGGTCCATAGAAGATGAGCGTTGTTTTTCTATGTTAAAGTTCTTGAAGTCTTGCCAGTGCAACAGGCTAGGCAAGCAGTTGTGGTTAGTGGTCCACATGTTTGGGCATAAGTATTACATGTTGGAGAACTTTCCCTAATAGGTTGCGGTGGAATCATGGAAAAATGCAATGAAGGTGGGCCGCCATGGAGACATCTAATGTGTGCCAGATTCTACCCTTCAAAATCCTTAGTTTTCATTAGATTTTGCTAGCTTTGAACTTCAAGACAATCTTTTCCTTGATGGATATGGAGGCTTCTAGAGGCGGGGCTGCGATAGGGTGGGAGTTACAGGTTGCGGGGAAGACTGCTAGAATGTGGGGACTGCGAGCTTCATTTTAACTTTTGTTTTTGTATCTAATTTGTTGTGTGTTCTGTGATGTGCAGATCACTAATACTGCAATTTTAGGCAGGCTTGCTTCATGCAAGTGGGGTTCAATTTCCTAGTTAGTGAATGTCTCTAGTACATTTGATTTATGATTTTGTGTCTTGTTTTTACTTTTGAGTTCAAGACTTCATTGTTTTATTTTATGTGACTTCTTCCTAAGTTGATGTTTGAATTGCAAATGCTTTATGTTTCTCTGGTCCAATACTCACATCTGAGTTCCAATTATTAGTCTATGTTTGAGTGCATATTTAGCTTCATTCTTGATTCATCTTTGAGTTCCAATTTTGCTTGTTTGCTTTTGAAGTCTGAACTCATGTTTGTATGACAATAGACAAAACCTCACCATTTTTACACGAATTTATAATGTGGTTCATATCACTTTCAAGTTTATTTTGCGGAAGCTACGACTTGTCAAACACAATAATAATGTTCCAACAAATTTTGCAAAATGGATTTTGGAAACGTTGCCCCTTCCCCCCTACTTGTAATTTTTTAAACAAGGTTAACATGACAAACAATATGGGACAATGAAAATCCCATATCCCACATCTATATATTGTCTCCATATCCGCACCTGTATTTGTATTTGTATTGTATTGTATTCCAACATTAAGTATCTATATCTATATTTTGGTACCATATTTGTACCACATTCGTATCCATATTATGATTCCGTATTTGTATTCATATTTGGATGGATGACTCAAATTAAATCTCAAAGATCAATAGCTTAAGAAATTTTGAGAAATCGATGGCATTTTGGAGGAGGAAGCATTTAAAAAAAATCAACGACCTATTCATTTTTGAGAGAGGGGGGCAACTAATGGCAAACCAAATGTGTGTACAACCACTTTTGGGAGTATAGTGCCAAGTAAAAGGTTGCTAATGACCTTTCTTAATATGCTACGCAAAAGAAATACCTTACTTTTGTTTGTTGTGACCATTATGTATTACAAGAGTCTTTTTAAAGTGCTACTAATATGACTTTAACTTGTATAAGACATTTCATTTCCTTCCCTAGTCAAAATTCATTAGTTTTTTGTATTAAAATACACATTTTTAAAAGTTGATACTTTTCTTGTGGAGTAATATAAATGTAAATTTTACCTTAATTTTTTCAAAATTAAAAATACTAAAACGAATTTTGAATGATTTTGAAATTAGTTTCTTTGCAAAAATAATAGTAATTATAAAATGCTTTAAATAGTTTGAAATTTGTGACAAAAATGAAGGTTATAGTGAACTTGATGTACTTCTTGAGCTTGCATTAAGATAATTTCAATAGATAAAGTTCAAAAGTGGTGGGATTCTGAGCAGGTATCTATGGTCTGAATTCTTGTCATGACTTTATGAAATGTTTTTTGAAGATAGAAAAATTGATTAGCTTCACGGGAATATAATTATTTTTTCAATGGGTGCCGAGGATAAAAAATTATGTCCAAAAAAGTTTAAAACATGGGAGAATGGGTATTAAAACAAATTTGAAAATTTGAGGGTTTTTTTTATAATTTTTCTTGTATAATATAACTTGTATCCTATAATTTTAGTATTTTACAAATTTTACAAAATTTCAAAACATAACTTGTAGGATTCATTTTTGAATGCAAATTTTACAATGTTTCAAAACAAAAAGTTCTACATGGGTTTTTTTTTTTCCGAGAACAATCTCACCATTGGGATTAGTGCGTTTTAATTCCATTTTAGAAACGTTAATAATTTAAATTTTCCTTCTATCTTGTAGTCTACTTTGGTTTTCTCTTTTTGACCAGTTGTTGTTTTGGTTAGCTAATTGGTAGCTCTTAACAATTGGATGCTTAGTTGGAAGTTTTATATGTACTAATTACCAATAGGAAGGCAAATTACGATTTCTAAAGGTATTAAAATTGATTGGCGATTATAATTACTACTATTAGATTGGTCCAATTTTCATATTTTATTGGTGGTAACTGAAAGAATGGTTCCGATGCACTAAAGAGTGCAACATTTGGATCATGTATGCAAAATTTAAAAAGGGTCAAAGTATTTATGTGTAGATATTTTGAAATCATTTTTTCAACATAATCACAGCCATATTGATTTTAGAGATGTACACATAGTGGTAATGGCAGTTGAAGGCATTGTGTGATTTGATGTGTACCCACCTTATTAAAAAACAACACTCTTCTTTGAAAATGACATAAGTTTGAAAATAATGCAAGATGTATTGTGCAATATATAGTTACCAATGTTGTATTGGTATGGCATCATGTGCATAGCTACATGCATTTTAGAATTGATCACCTTCCTAAAATGTACATGACAAAGTCTTTGATGCCATATCAATGCATTATTTAATGCTTGCATTTTCTCGTACAATCAATAATAATGTAGCATATTACATGTACTTCAAATTTTAGAGACCTTCACAATTATATTTTAAGAATCTAATTAATTCCAATAGGTATGTCAATAGTATTTTCAATCTCAATTGTAATTAAATCCAAAAAATATTCCTTCAAAATTTTATTACAATCCAAAAAATTGACTATTTTTTAATAATATCTATAAACTACGGTTTTAAAAGTACTAATCTATTATTGTTAAATGTAAGTTTCTATTTTGAGAATCATAACTTCATTTAGTTTTTTAATTTTTTGGGGAGATTGGCTTGACTTTTAAAGTAAAAAATGCATGTTTTTTTTGGCTTGACACACTTCTATTTTATTATTTATAGAAATATCATCATAGTCCAATTTTTGAGGTGTCTTATCATTTAGATTAATTCAACTAGAGACTTAAGATAAATTTAGTTGTTGTAAGGTGGCGACAATGCACAATGTGAATTACAATAATAGAAGCTAGCTATGATAGAATTTGAGAACAACTTTATTTTTCCAGAATGACCATAGTTGTTGTAGCAACAATACTAGCTAACTAGTGTACATATTGATCTTTTAAGTACATAAGCTACAAAAAACACTACACTTTAATTAAAGTTAAAGATCAATTATTTTCATTTTTGAAAATTTCAAGTTTAGAGCTGATTATAAATTAGGCTTGGGAAGCTTTACTTGATTTGTATGTCTCAAAAGAAAAGATACGAATAATTCCATGAAAAATGCTAGAATACATCATACAACTTTAGTAGCAAATTCCCTATATGCTTATAGAAAAGATTTTAAAAATGATTTGATGTGAACCTACATTATTAAAGACATAGATATACAATTAACAGAGTGTGAAATCATCCATTTCCAATATAATTGTAATCAATTTAGAAGCTAGTTTAAGGCTTTGACAACCTTCTAGGAGTAGCAACAATGCTAGTGTGAGTATGAAAATGTGAGCATGTGAGCTTTGAGCATATATATAAAAGTAGAATACTACAACCATTGAAGGTGCTTATAATGTACACCTATAATATAACGAACTATATCATAGTTACACTATAATTGTGGGCGGTTTCTATTATATAGGCACCTATAATATAGTTGTTTAGTTTTCTAGACTCCTAGGCACACATAATAGCAACCTTCAAGGTTCATCCATCTATCTACCAATGCTCTTTGATATGAATCAATTATAACATACTAAAACAATAGAGAAGTTGCACCCAAAAAGCTTTCCATGCCAATACTCTTGGAAACCATTTAAAGTTGAAGTGTAACTAGCAAACAACAACAATGTATATGGAATTATTATTCACAATTGTTATTATAGAAAAGTCACTTGCCTCAAGCCTCAAGAATTAGATATTATAGATACTTTGGATGAATTACCATTAACTCATTATGAAAGTTGGTATCTTTGATTTTGAGCACTATCAAAATGAACTTCTCATGGGTCCTTGTGGAACAAATAAATGATAATAAAATCTAAAGAGCTTTGAAATGCTCATATTAAATACAAACAATCAATGCAAGAAAATGTAAAATGATAATGATATTATAACATTATTAGCCCGCCCATGCAGATGAAGTCATAAATTCATAATAGTGTTAACATGTTAATATTATTACCTGCTATATTTTTACGTGCTATATTTGGCTATTGTTTTGCTATATTTACCACTCCAAATATGCGGCCTATCCAAGCTGACAACTGCAAAATATTCTAACTCCACTCATTTACTGTGGAGAACATCTTGACTTGCACAACATAGTCGAATCAGTTTACTACGAAGGATGGTGAATGCCGCAACTAAGTATTTGTAGCAAGATTCAACCACAAACCTCAATAGCACCAAAATGTTCATGGTCAAAGCCCGAGTGTCTACATGGATTTGCAAGCGGATGAAGACCGTCAGCTCATTAAACAGCCAGCTTTCTTTCACTGTCTGCAAAAAAACGGTTGCCGTGCATTTGGTACATCGCCATAGTAAGGTACATTGCATGCGGTACATGAGCTCTACGTCTATATGAGTTCATATATAGAGCTCATATATAGAGTCAGAGAGAGATTGCTCGATTACACATTATGCACAAGATTCATAAAAACTATCTGTCATTGCAGAAAAAGAAAGTTTTCTTTGAAGAAAAGTTTCCCAAGTGTTTAGAGATTTGTAGTTCAAAACTATTTTTTGCCCAACCAACTATCAAACTACAATTTACTATCTAGGTCTACACAGTGAGCCATCTGGAATAACAATCTCATAGCCTTTCCCTTTTTAAATCATCAGGGTTTTCATGTCCACACCGCCTTACACAACATACAAGATGCTTTTACATCACTCCTCAAGACCATCTTGAATAAATCCTACAACCGTCTTCGTACCACTGCACAATATATACATCTACAGAATTGTACTCATGAACTATCATATGCCACAGAACAAGCACGTCTCAAACAGGGTTGCTATCAGCTTCTCTGGCCCAAGGAATGAAAGCAAACTTCAATGTGGAGCGGCTCATCTTTAGGTTGCCTCAGCAAAGCCCAGGCGAGTAGTTCCAAAATCGAAAACCGTCAGGTAAACTCCTGTGAAAACGTCACCCAAAATCCTGCAAAATTAGTGAACACCATTATTGAACACCCTTACCCGACCAATAGCAAATTATGCCAATCCTCAAAATGCCGATCATGCATAGGAAGCTACATTTTGTAACCACAAATGCCATGAAGCGAAGTTGTAGATTACATACCAAAGGGTCCTGCATGAGGAGGAACATCAAGACCTAAGAATCCATTGATGCGCACTGAGCCTCTGCTCCTTCCCCAAGTTTTAGAATGTACTGCAACAACCATAATCGAATTCATATTCAGCAATAGATCATTCAAATACAAAATTCTTAAAATACGTAATAACAAACAGATCAATCATCAGTTATCATCTCTGGAACAAGGAACTCATTAAGAGAGAATAAGTCTTTCTTCGTAGCAACGCACTGACAAATATGCACTATCAAATAACAGAAAGTTAGTACAGCAGTACACAAAGGTAAGAAAAGTGAATAGCAGATGATGACCTCCTCTGGAATGAGTTCGAAGCTCTTCCCAGCAATTGTAAAAGCAACATTTGGCATAGAAGCTAGAGACTTGCGATCCACTGTTGATTCACCATTTGGAATAGGCAATCGCTCGCAAAGCTGCGAAACAAATCATTAGCATCTTTTAACAAAATGTGAAGAAAAAGAACCTATTTAAAAAGAGCGGCTTCACTCAATAGCCAATTCTTGAAAGAGGGGCTATACAACCTCATAAACATCCCTACCAGCTACTAAAATAACATCAAAAAATATGGAATGGACTACAGCTACAATGTATTTACCTCATTCAAGTAAGTATCAATCTGCTCCCTTGCTCTATTTTGTCAGCTTCTATTTTGTCTGAGCTGGTTCTGTGCCCATACCACAGCGATTTCACAGACTGTGCACCCTGGATCATTGCCAATCGAAAGAGTCTCATCCTTCTCCACAACACTTGCAATACCCAGTTCACTATTCATGTAAGCAATTATAATTAGGAGTAGCATGTAAGCAAATAATTATTACTCCTGATGAACACTTGCGAGGTGCTCATACGACAATGTCGGCGTGGACACGCTTATGGGAGCCAGTCCCGCCTGCAACGAGCGCATTCGAAACCAGCGATTCTCACCATGGGGAGAGAATTCTGCGCGGCCCAGCGGCCGGTGAAGAACATGGCCAACAACAGCAGCGGCTATGGCGAAGGACGCCATTCGAGGAGATACTCACAGCGAGGGTATGCATGCATGCTAGCCTGCTCCGATGCCGCGATGAGCAGATTGCAGTCTGATTCGAAATCCGGTGCATTCTAGAAATTTCTGTAGGGAGTTGTAGAGGCGCAGGCAGAGGTTTCAAGAAGTGGGAGGGAGACTTGACAGCGCGGTTGAATTGCATCTGCTGCATCACAACCAGCAAAACCTCGTGCCAAGCAAGTGCAGCAGAAGCTGTTTTCGTAGCGATCGTGTTCACTCGAAAGGCATGAGTCCAGCGGCGTTCCTCGGCACGAAGCCCCGACGCTGCCCGAGGTGGAGGCCTTCCCGCCCGGCTACAGACCCGCCTCCTCCCCCGGCCGGTTCTCAACCCACTGGCGACTCCACCTAAAACAGGTTCTTAACCCTGCACTAACTTAGCAGGGGTGTCTATGTAAAGGACATCTAGAAGTTGGTGATGGTTGAAGGATATTAAAGGAGTTGGAATTTAACTGTGTGGAGGTTGCGACCATTCTTGGTGAATGCAAGAAGCCTCTTCTCACCGTCCTGTGATTGATGACATCATCATACAACAAGGTTAGACGTTGAAATTGGGCCAAAATGACAAACAAAAAGCCTAAATTGCTCTCAATCCCTTGCATGAATCATGTCTATCATGAAATTCATGCACTAGGTATGAATGGACTCCTGAAATTGGTTCAAGACGCTCCGAGGTGCTCTGAGGAATCAAATGCCAAGATAACACACCTGTTTCTGAAAATAGGTGAAAAAATCACTCCAAGACTTATGCACCTTCACCACTACATGTCTGCGAGCCTGGCTTGAGAGGGTAAACCAGATTGCACATGGAAAAGACTGTCCAGATACGAGGTCCACTAGCATGCCACCATTATTCCATATCCAGCACCAAAAAAGTAATCAATATTTCAAAAAGACGCAATGAACCTTGGAAATCACAATAGTTATATTTTACGTTTGCCTTTCGGAGTAGAATCTCTGGCAGTGAAGGTTCGTAAACGTAACACAGAACAAGAAATGATGAAAAAGTGTAACCTAACAATTGTGTGACAAATGCTGTGATTTCCTTGCTTCATCACATAAGATAAGCATCTCTTTTGTTCCGTAGCCCAGCATTGTAAGATTACTTGGGCTTCTGCGCTTGTCCTCAGTGGCCTTACAATGGTGAAGTTACTCAAAAGAGTTGCTTACCCTACACATTCACTGGTACAAAATGACAGAAATTAACTAGAGAAGGATACGGTCAGTACTCTAATCCAGCTCTCTTCAACCTGGAATCCTCAATCTTGTATCCTAATGGCTGTCAAGAAAAACAAACTAACTCAATCAATCACTTCCATTGCTTCAAAAGGGCCAGAGGACAGTATACCAATGCTCATGTAAAACGGGTCCTTACAAGAAAACAGGTAAGTACTCCGACCACTATACAGTCTTCACTATAGCTTAGATACACACTTAGATATACAAGCAAGTTATCCCTATATCTAGGTTAGACGGTACATAATTCAGTATTTTACAAACCAAATGGCAAAACAACTTCAAAGATATGATAAGGTGAAACTGCTGAGATTACCTCGACAAGATGCATTCCAACACGAGTGGCTGCACATGTTTTGCAATACTGCCACTATTTACCGGGATCTGGGGCTCATACAATTTCTCAAAATCAGAAATACCTCCGAGTAAAGAACATCACATTCTTTAGCCATTGATGCAGTGCACCCATTCTATTTAGAGATTTTGAAATACTTCAATGATAGTATTATTCCTGTTTCAGTTGGTTCTACCAGCACTAATATGGAAAATTATGCATCCATGCTTACATCATAATTTTTACATTCCTCAACTTTCCTCTTGTTGCATCAAGGCCGATTCCAAGGTGTCGTTGGGCCTCCTTAAAGAATGAGTATCAAAATTGGATACATGGATTCCGAAAACTTGCATTCCAACGAATGCATGTGTGGCCACAGGATGCGCAAAGTCAGTACCTGGGGAGACACTAACACCACTTGAAGTAACCTTTGTTGCTGGTCTCTCTGAGCGACTTCTTCCCAAGTGCTGTTGCCCTCTGCGGCTGCATCAGCAGATGTGCACCAAATACGTGTCACGTTTCCTTACATTTCACATGTTTGTTGGTGGCTGCACAATACGGTTCACAATTGATGGGTTTTAGGAGCACAAAGAAAGATCCTTAATGATATCCACTAAATCCAAGTGTCCATGTGCAGACAAACATAACATTCTTAAGCCCTTGTAACCCTGCAGTCTTTACTTTGAGATTCAAATTCAATATCACATCCTCCCTTGTAAACCTACACCCTTTCCTTAAGAATTAGAATCAATATTGCATTCAGACACGATTGGTCTAAGATTGGCAAACTTTCTTTCTGTGAAGCATTCTTCTACAGTGAATAGGGGTTTTAAGGGGACCCATACTAATTAATCAACATTACACACTATATAAATATCTACCTTTGTTGTACATCATGTTTCAAACATCTACACTTTTCCACAATAAGTCCCTTCAATTTATTGGTCCCCTTAATACCCCTATCAGTGTACTTCTATTAAAACTCCCATGGCTCTTTGTCGCGATATTAATGGCAAAGATTTGATAGAATCAAATTGCTGGGTTCAGACTCTTGGGTGCAACAATGAACCTCCAAAGAATGTCATGAGGCCATCAATGCACACCAATGTTATTGGCTTGAACATCAATGCACAATACAAGACGAGAGGCAGAGAGGTACATTTGAAATTCGACATTTATAACAAGAGAAACAAGTCGCATTGTCTCAACAAACACACTAACTTGAAATTGATACTCTGAAGGAAACTAATTGCGATTGAAGAAGAAGTTCAAAAGAGAAGGTACTAAGCAGAAACAGTGGTCATCAAATTTTTAACACTGTTCTAGAAATTCCTCTCCCTCAGCATCCAGTCATGCAGGGAGTGAGTCGGCACCTGCGGGGTTTAGGGCTTAGGGTGCACAAAAAGAACAAGACTCACCATCTATACCAATTGCAGACCCCATTTCCATTCGAAGACGAGTGGCCTTAGACATTCAGGGTTTAGGGTTTAAGCTCTTTGGCTATCTGGCCATTGCAGACACCTCATTCAATCAGACATTCAGAGGATACTAAAACTGTTAGACACATGATCCTGTCTCCCATACTGGCCCGTTACCAAGAGCAACTCATCTCTCCCAATACACTTGGCTGGACTTATCAGCACGTGGAAAAAGCATGACTTGGTTGAATGTCTAAGGCCACTGATCTTTGAATGGATGTGGGATTATCTACTATCCCTTCAATAGTGATCTACAATCTCCCACTTTGAAATTGGAAAAGGGATTCATACATGGTGACACATGGTGACAGAAATTTGATCATGAGAATTCGGCTCTTGTACCCAAAAATCTCTCTACATCTCTTATAAACCATTCTCCTAAACTTGTAAAAATGCTTAGAGTGACGCCCATAATATCCTCTGTATCTCTGTAATGCGTTTGAGAATGATAGCAATGGCCACACAGTCAAAGAGGTTAAACCGTGAACCCTAATCAAAGCACCACAAAGCCCTAATCTGTGGTCATTCAACAAGAAGCTTAAACCCTAAATTGAAATGCAGCCTTTTGAAGAGAGAGAGAGAATGATTTACCTGTGGCAAAGCAACGTTCACATGTTCTTCTGCAACTGAAGGTTTGTTGTGGCGGAATAAAACCCAGAATCCTATTCCAACTCCCGAGCGGCAGCATCGTCATCTCTCGCATCAGACACACTCCTACAAAATCACAAACCCCAAATTCTCTAAAGTTTTAGAGGAACTAGAGTTATCCTAAGTAGTCATGAAAATCACCTCTTTTTGGTTGTCTCTTTGGTCCCTAGTTTCCTTGTCTCTTTGGTCTCTAGTTTGCTTCTAATTCTAGATTGCATTTGAATTGATATTCAACTTACATATATATTGGAATGACAACAAAGCATGATTGCATCTAATCTAATTAGATTGGGTTGTTTTCTTGCAAAATTTAAATTTAGATCCCACCTTCACAATTTAGAATTAGGAGCAAACTAGGGACCAAACAGAGGGTGACTTTTCACATTGTTGGTATAACTTCATTTCTACACTAAAGTAGGAATTGCTAATATGGTCAAAATGAGTGATTTGATTGCACAATGGTACCTAGAGAAATCATAAAAAAAAAATTTAAGCAAAAAGAACGAAAATGAGAAGGAATGAAAGTAGAAATATGGTTTATTGGTAAAGTATAGACTTGTAATGAATTTTAGAAATGTGTTGCCCTAATATGGTAACCTTTAAGAACTCATAAGTGACAATAAGTCATTTTTATAACTATACTACTTTATCTTGTTTGTGCATGAGACACTAATTAATTTTACTAAAGTCACATTATTTTCAAATTACTTTAGGTTGAAATATTATTGTATAGATCTAATTTTTTCATAAAGAAGAAATTAGAGCTTCTTATTATGTCGATGACAATAATTTTTGTCCTCGTTATGATGATAAATCAATGTAGTAAAAAAATGCATTTATAATGGTCATCTCATTCATCTATTATGGTGACAATATTTCAACTCTTGACTTTATGCAAATTAATGAAGACCAACAAGTTGAAGTAAGTACACCTAAAATCAACTACTTATAAACTATGTGGCACCAAGGACAAGTAAGAGAAAATAAAGAGGAACATTTTTTGCATTGGACTTTGTTTCATATAAAAGAAAGTGCACATATATGTTAAAATTTTGGAATTGCAATAAATTAGTTATAAATTACTACGATAAAGGTTGTAGAATATTGTAATTGTAGTTCAATTGAATCCATCCAAAGCTTAACAAAACAAGATATTTATAATATTGAGACATTGTCTACACAAGAGTTTAATCCTTAACCCCTTGAGGACTAAGCTGGTTTCAATAGTTTAGAGATTCAAAAAGGGGGGCAGATATGAAGCTGGCTTGAAAGAAGAGGGTGGTATCATCGACAAAATTGACCGTACAGATGTATTCCACATATGATGAAGTTCACAATATATTTTTTGAAATTTTTTTGGACCGTTGGATTTACTTATTTTAATGTGATTCTCCAATTACTGGGCATAGGGGACCACATCATTTCACTGCACGATTAGCTTCAGAAATTCACTAAAAATACAAAGACTGCTGGAATGACTTCTTTTTTCAGTGCCTCTTACTTAGGCACATACTATAAACATCTTCAATGAAACATTCTGCATACAAGCACGTACGGATGGATAGTTCAACGTCAGAAAAGGGGGTCCTGGCGGTATAAATGTATGCAACTAAATTCATTTTTTTTTTAACAAATTAGATTTTCAGTTTCCTTCAAAATCCTCCAGTAAGGACGTAGACTGATAACTCAACCTCACTTGGGGAAAAAAACAAAACTCAAATTGCTAATGGATTGCTTCAGATCTTTGCTCAAAAGGATAACGGGTGTCAAAAGACTACATGCCGGGAATTCTGACAAAGGCCTTCATGCAGGCACGGTGACAAATTGTGGACCTGGCATTTCTGGGTGTCTTGGGAGATGTAGTCCGTTGCATTTAGTGCGGGAACATGGAAAGCTAGTGCGGGAACGAGGTTGTTTTCCCGGGAACACATCTTTAGAGCTGAACATCAACAGCTGCCTATAGCATGCACGTCACAGCTAAGCACAACGTACAACGCAAGACGCGGGAAGGAAACTGCCAGGCAAACGACTAACTGCCACTGCTACAAACTGGGTGAACACATTCTAATCGATGCATACTTTTCCGAGATCTTTCAACAAGTTTGCCTCTAACTCATATGCACTGACGACCATCTACATGGCGACAACAGAAACCAACAAAAATGCAACAATACATGAATAATAAACACACATCGATTAAAAATAGGAGGTACATGGTTCAATTGAAGACTGTTCAGTAATTTGAAGTTGCACAGTGACCTCAAAACCTGCAAGACGTAACACTACTCCGAGGACAACCTACAACTGAAGCATCCCAGGTAAATCATTGATGCCCCAATCATGATCCCATGCAGAAGGATGGCCATCCAACCAAGTGGCAAATGGCGTGTCTGCTGGGGTGAACTGCGTTCCATCCTCTGTCGAAGCTACGAGGACAGACGGGGTGAACTCAAAATGGAGCCCGAAAGTATTCCTAACAAAACACAGTGAGCGCTACACAGTGCACACACCCAAGCCGATGAAAACTGAAGAACAAGCCAATAAATGTATAAGACTATGTTTTCATAAATTCATAGGCGCAATTTCATTGCAAGTCGATTACAGAAGTGCCAAGCTCAAAATTGAGCCCGAAAGTGTTCCCAACAAATAACTCTAGCACTACACATTATGAAGCCGATCAAAATTGAAGAACAAGCCTAACGATGCTGAGCCCACCGAAACTGCTCAAAACTGACTATCAAAAATACAAAGCGTGGAAAACCCAAGCCGCTCACAACTTGAAACCCAAACCGATGATGCTGCCAACACCCACAACACTCCAAATTACCTAATAGACCTACGATGCTGCAAGTTTGGGAAAGTCCTCTACGTCTGATGCGGAGCCCCAAGCTTCGGGACGGCTTGGGATCCAAGTTGCTAGTGGTGTATCCAGGTGCTCTGATGCATCTTCGTGCTCCTCGCTCCAAGGGGAACGACACTCCGCTAAATGCTCATTGTCGAAGGACTGCCAGCCCATCGGAAGTCCTGCACAACACCAGAAATATGAACTACCACTTTGACAGAACACGAGCAGCCCACTTCGCACGACTATGGGCTTTTATGAAGCACCGTCCCTCGCAGATGTACTTCCCGCCACAAGCCTTGCATATTCTCACTTGTTTCCGTCCACATATTCGACATTTGCATCGCTTCTTCTCCGGATGCCTTGAACTGTAGCGTAGTCCTGAACGCATCGGAAATCCCTTGTATACAGTTCGGCCCAGTTTTACAAAACCGTTGCTCAACCACTCTGCAATAGCAACATGATATGCCTTTCGGGACATGGGAAGAACTCTTCTCCGCTGGCAGTCTAGCTCGTACAGCACATACGAGTTCCCAAGGCTCGTGTCTACAAGAAATAACAGAAGCCGATGCCACCATTTGTTTGAACGTATTTGACAACTATAGTTTGCACGTTTCTGGTCTACTACATCAATGGCCCTCATATGGGTGATGTATTCTAAGATCATAGGACAAGTGGGCAACACTATGTGACGGCTCCGAATCCACCTCTGCGTGAAACAATTGACAGAAAGGGGGCTACTATGTGTACTCAAGAAGTGTACAATTTGAGAGTCAAACCAACAGACAGCCGCCATCTCTTGGGTGGCGTGCATTTTATAGAACACAGTGCCCCTACTATCCTTGTCTGTCTTCTAATGCCCTGTAAGACTCTTGGGAAAACCTTTCGCAATACTCTTGCACGTACCAGTAGCGAAGAACCCTTTTGACAACAAAGTATCAAAGAGCTTTACCCTTGTGAAGAAGTTATCAACAACGATGCAATGACCTCTATGTGCTAACTCGTTGGTTTGTCGTAACACTACTTGAGCACCCAACAGGTGATCATTGGCAGTACTCTCACTACAGGCACCCAAATATACCTCGAAGTTCCACACGTAACGAGTGATTGAACAAGCAGTAGCATAAACCTTGATGCCATATTTGACAGGTTTGTTCATCATATATTGCTGAAAACTACAATAGCGACCCTTATATGCTATCATAATCTCATCTACGGTGAGGAATTTATCTGGATTCAGAAATTTCTTACACAGCGCTACAAAGCTATCCACAAGCCAACGCACCTTCCCAAGTTTGTCAAACTGTGGGTCAGCCCAATTGGTACACAACTTTGAGTTATCCACGAGATGGATATTTCTAAGAATGCTGAGGAAGCGATCTCGAGACATTATGTTCCTCACTCTCGGGCACCCAAAGAACGAGTCCTGTGACCAGTAATCTTTTAGAGCAGGTTCACTTTTCAACCCCAAGTACACGACAATCCCAAGCCACGCCTTGAAGGCCTTGACTGTTAATTTCTGCTACGTGGGTCCTCCATTGAGAGCTGTTTTTTTCCTACCACGACCATTATGAACAACCTGAGCAGCGTACAAGTTAGTTTGCTCGACTATCTGCACTAAAGTAGTTTTAGGCCAAAATTTTGAAAAAAAGGAGTGAACTTCAAGTTCCCTTCTTCCATAGAAGGACGTAGGGCCGGGTTTGGGTTCACTGAATGTATCTCGAGAACTTGTAAACGACACCTGCCGACTCTCCCACTTGGAGTTAGAATATTTCTCTTCGAATGACAAGTTCTCAAAGTCTTTCGTATAAATACCTATCTCACCGAGTAAGTCAATATTACTATCTATGCCGGAATGCTCCAGATAACTATCCCCCGCATACGGGTCAGCTTCGGGAAAATCCCGGAAGCCTGCCTCCCAATCAGAACCATCGGAGTCATCTGTGACCGATTCAAGCTGACAGATGGCTCTGACAGGGCTTGAAAATCCCAATCCGAAATTGGTATCAAGCATTGGAGGAAGTGCACAGGTAGACATACCTATGCTGGGGCCACCAGCAGCTCCTTCAAAACATTCGATCACCGTAGTAGGGGTAGTCTTCTTTGGTTTGAAAAGTCGGTCTCCAGGATAGATGCCGCACTTGACGAGAAATTCTGCAGAAAACGTGTCACTTCCACTATCGCTACCCGAGCCATGGTCGTTGTCGCTCTCAGAATTATTTATCATCTTGTTGTGGGTACTGGAATTGTCTCCCCCTAGCAATGGAGGAATGCCATTGTACTCCGCCAAGGCCATTCGAATGCTAACATCGATACAGTCAGCCGCCCGAATGTCAACAATGCCAGTCGTCCCTGCAAAATTCACTCGGTAAATTTCTTCTCCAGTGGAAAGATCTGTGTGCATTGAATGAATAGATGCCAGGAAGCGTTCCATATGAGCCCATTTCAACGGAACTCCAATCAACTTCTTTGCAGGCACGAAGACCTCCCTAGGAAATTCTCCAGGGGCGTAGAGATCGCGGTGATTGGGGATCTTCGTCCTCGCGCCTGGCTGCAGAAACTCCGAAACCTCCTCTGTGCTGCAATTCTCAATGTCACCTCCCGAAATTCGATCACCACCGTCAAAATTCAGAGCTCGGCGTCGTACTCGATCCCGCAACGTTGGAGGTGAAGTTTCCAAAACAAGTAGCTCCGGATTTGTCCAGCCCTCCGGTGTTTCTGGTGGTGTGCGTGGCGGGGATTGCTTCCAACTCACTGCGCCCCCTCTACCATGTCGCCGCAGTCCGCCAACAGGTCGCCCCCGACGACTGGGAATTACGCGCAGATTCTGTGGCGCATCTCCACGCTTGGCGGAGCCCCCTTCGCCGTTACTCTGTCGACTTGCGACAGCGCTTCCTCGTGCCCTCGCCCGTGTGATTCGAGATTGACCCTTCCGCTTCTTCAATTTGGGTTCTGGTGACCCCGCCTCTCAATCTGAATTTGGTGAAGCTGGACTGTCTTGGTCCCACAGCAACTGTCGCTCCACCAATTTCGCCCTCCTCGTTTTTGTTCTTGTCGCCACAGGCGACCTGCAAAGAGCTTGGGCAACATGCGTGACCATTTCCGGAAACCCTAATGTCGGGCCAAAGTCTATCTCTCACAACCTGTAGAATTTCTTGTGGAAACGGTTTCTGCTCGCACCACCCTAAATATCCAGCAACTGAGCGATAGAACTTGTGTCTCCACTCTCTCGCAGAAGGATTCTTCGGGAGCTTGCGACTACCTCTCTTAGTTGGAAGAGTTCGAAGGTAAACTTCACTCATGCACCCCAAAATTGAAGCAATGGTTACCTCATTCTGTGTTTGCGACCTGACATACGCTTCAATTATAGTTGCTTCTAGCGCCAAATGCGCTGGTGGAATTGGCGGCTCCCCTGATCGCTCCATGATTACAACGGCCGCACCCTCCCAACTCTCACAAAACTCTAATGCGCCTTTGTACTGTTTGAAGTGTCAACAAAACATAGAAAATTCTCAAGCACTCAAAACACTCATTTTCTGAACTCTAGTTGAGAAGGACGCACAACAATTCTAACAATCTGATGAGAGAGTGGAGGAAGGGATCCAAGAATGGAGAGAGTGGAGGAAGGGATCCAAGAATGGAGAGAGTGGAGGAAGGGATCCAAGAATGGAGAGAGTGGAGGAAGGGATCCAAGAGCAGAGAGAGGCGGGAAGTTCAAAGTTCTGGCGGGAGTGCCATCAGCTGAAGCTCCAACAAGTCAAGCTACGAGGAGTGGCGCGTCTAGGGCAATTAGGAACCCAGCCCACTCCTTTTTGACCCAGCCCATGAAGGTATAACGGGTTTCTAAGTCTCAAAACCAAACTGGAAGCTTATGCAGATTCCTCCATGGCAGATTAGAAATTATGTATTAAATTTTAGATTAAGTTCTGGCATCATCAAATTTTGCATCTACACTCTTTACTTCATTTCCAGTAATTTGATTTCTTAATTCTTTGTGAAATTCGTTTTTGATTTTTCCCCACAGTGCATGCAAAGTTTTTATGAGGACACATTGTGTCCTCATAGTCCTCAAGGGGTTAATGGACAATTCAAGCCCCTTGGGCTTAGTTTCAATGAATCTTTGACAAAAAATGGCTTTAGGATTTTTTAGGAATGTTTCAATATATTGGACCCACTTCTACAATGAATAAGGCTTGCCAAGCACTACATTTAGGCTACAAAGTCAAAGCTTTGTTCATTGGTGACTTTTATATATCTTCACTCTATAAACAAGCAAGCCCCATGCTCTTCTTCAAGGAAATTTTAGATCTCCTCTTGGATTGTTTACTAGGTCAAGAAATGTCATTTAAGGGTTAAATTAGAGAAATTTTTTCTATATATTGCCCCTTTACAAAGGCTTCATCTTCATATCAATATAAATGGATCCTTTCAGTACCCTAATTAGTCACCAACTCCATCACTTTGTTGACCTTGATATGACAAAGGTCCATGTTTTTTATTGTATACTTTAAATTCTCAAGAAAAATCTTTGATTTAGGCCTAAATAACAATGTACAATCACAAATGGTTTACTAATGACTATTTGGGGTATTTTACTTAAAACATTTTCCATTAAAAAGGAGGGATCAACATTTTGTAGGGGTTATTTTTAGGTGTAGTTACCTTGTACCTACCTCAACTATATTGCTCACTAAGGATTTCTCATTGGGTTTATAATGTTATGTACTATCAATATTAATATTTAATCTAGACACATTAAAAGAAATCTTCTATGTCCGCGTTCAAAGGGTACTACTTGAAGATTCATAATGTAGTCATAACAAGGCCAAAACATTCTTGAACTTCATGAATTGTATCCATTACATGTGTTTTGGCTGTTGGGGAGGGCTGCGAGTTCCCAACTCAAAACCCACCGAACCCCGCCTGCGTTGACCTAGCCAAGAGACTGCCAGGTCAGTTTTTTCGAAAAATAAAAATAAAAATGAAAAAATAAAAACAAAGTCCTTAAAATGAGAAACAAAGTTTTATTTTTTATTTTTTTTATTTAAAAAAAAAAAAAGTCTAACATTGGAGTTCAAGAAGACCAGGGGAACGGAGCTGGGAATAGGCCCAAAACGGCCCTCCACCCCCCACCCCACCCCAATCTCATCTAATGCCTTTGTCTTCAACACATTACTTAAAATTATTAAAAACTCTGAATTAAAAATTCCCTTTGAATCTCGTATCATTTAGAAAGAGTTACCCCACATAGTCATTATAGATCGAAGGATACCTTGAACCTTCATATTTAAAAATGATACACCATTGCTTCTTACAACAAATGAATGCCTAACCAAATGAGTTTTTTTTCCTTCCAAAGATGAAACAAGGAGGAAATGTATTGTATGATCAATCTTACATATAAATAACTAATTGACTTTTGAGAACATATTTCTGCTGAAAAATTGAAGATTTTTCTAGTAGAAAATTGGTTTGAAAATACTAGTGAGAGTACAAGAGCTTGGTGCCAAACACTCTTGTAAGCTTATTGGCTCCAAGATCTAGTGCTCCAAGATCAACCTTCTACTAGTGTTCCTCTCATCCAATGTTATTCTCATTTTATTATTTCTTTTTGGATGTACATGAAAATTTTATTTCATTGAAACAAAAAAGCAATAGACAAGCCATGTTGGTGACTTTCATAAACATCATAGTCATAGTTATAAGTACCTTTCTTCAACTTGAGTATTCCATGTAGAAAATTTCTCACATCGATAGGCATATTGGCATGTGCGCACTAATAGAGACCTCAATGCAACTTGTATACAAACCCTCTAAATAAAAATTTAACTTTTCACCAATTTATAATTAGAACTTGAAATTACTGTCATTAGAAGCGCATCCAAAAGTATTTTGAATAGGCAAAAAAACTCAAGTTTAGACAAAGGACAATCAAAATAAGTTGCTTCAAAAGCAAGCTAAAAGACACAAAAATTAGAAACCTTGGCAAATCATGCTTTATAAGGTAAAATGATGTCGATGGCATGGGATTTTGGAGTGTAATTGCCATGATTTTGCTTTCTTAAGCATAATTTGCATAGACCTCTATAATTTTGTCTTTTAGCTTGCTTTCAAAGTAGTTCATTTTGAATGTCCAATGTCTAGATTTGAAAAAATTGTGCCTATTCAAAGTTGTCTTGGATGCACTTCCAATGATAATAATTTCAAGATCTAATTATAAACCGGTGAAAAATTAGAAATTTATTTGGAAGACCAATATGTTGGTTTCATTGAAGATGCCCTTAGATAAGTACACCTATAATTGACACTAATAGCATTTGAGCATACTTTTTATTTATTAAACATAAATAATTTTTTGTTGGATTTTATTTGGCAAGTGAAATAGGATTTCAATGCACTTTACTATACATTATTTGGGCACTACACGAATGAGTTATAATATTTCATAAAATTGTTTTTGGATGTACCAAAAATTGACATAAGGCTCTACAAACGCTTGTATTTTGATTGTATGCATCTTGTGTCATCAATATCTAGTTTTTTGTGTTATTTTTTGGTTCAAAGGTAGATGGCAATGATGATAATGGGTACACATACTTTACTTCTTGAGCTTTGCAAGAAGATAACAAGTTATTCATGAAGTGCAAGTGATACGCATCCATGTTGTATATGTGCAAAGTTATCCCTTTAATGCTCAAATCCTTTTTTGAATTTTTGCAAATTTTTCTTATATTCTATGCTTTGTAAAAACAAAGTATCTAGACTACTTAAATTTCATCAAATTGCTCATAAAAGAAGGTTGCATTTTTGAAGATGCAAGTATTAATTGGAATGAATGGGAGGTTATTTGAATGAAACATCATCCCAAAGCACTTTGACTTGTCATCATTCAAAATATGGACTTTAGAATTTTTAGGTGTTAAATCTTAGAGCATTACAACTCTTGGGTAATTGCACCCAAATTGCAACTTGGTTGCAAAATTTATTAGATGTTTTCTGAGGCATAAACAAGATTGTGACTTCTTAGACTATGGGGAACTTTGGCACATCAACAATCCATCAATAGTTTGATATGGTTAGGAGACAACCACATCAAATAATAATATTTAATTTATTTTTAAATATTAAAAAAAAATATTTAATTTTAAATTATTTAATATTACAACAACAATGCATTGGTTCACAATGAGGGAAATAACTCTAAAATTGTCTTCTCGTGGCCTCATAAAACATCTAATGCATTATAAATTGTTGTATAAAATGTACACTTTCTAAATATAAGAATAAAATACATCTATAATCAACATTATGAAAATTTATTGATTATTATTATGTCCAAAAATATATGCTAAAAAATCTAGAATCTTCATTCTATTGCCAACAAGACCTTAATAATAACAAAGACATTTAAGGAGGGTAGAGTGTAATACCATTTGGATGTGCCATGTGGCATGTTTCCAGAAGGTTGCACAAGAAAATCTAGAAAATATACATATTAAGTATAATTATACTTGTTGCATAATATTTGGATACTGAAATTGAGACACAATTTAAGAAAAACTATTAATTCAAGTTTAACTTCTTACTATGTATGTATTGGTTATTAATAAATGAGAGGTATCCAATAAAAAACAATAAGAGTGAGACAAATTTCTTTGGTTTTAGGTGATACTATCCTTTGGCTTAGCCCATTACATACACACCTACCTTACCAACACTAATTCTTAACCTTGTAACAAAGTGGTGGCTAAAAGCATCCAATGGATGATAAAGAATCCTTCTATATAAGACAATAGTGCATATGTTCATCTTTGGAATTTTGTGTAAAAAAGGGAGGTCTTGCAAAGGAGTTTGACCTCCAATGAGTGTTCTTGTTTTTTTTAGCAAATGATTCACATGGTGATAGTTTGGCGTACCAAAATCTGTAGTCACTATAGTTGCTATAGAAATCATCCTTATAGGAAATTTGTGGTACCTCTAAGGATGATTTCCACAGTGACCAACCTAGTATTCTAGGATTCTACACTCAATGATTCTTCAAAATGCAACAGAAATGGCTTGAGACCTCTTCCTTGAAATTCAACAAGTACCAAGGTAGCCAACCCATTTTTGATCATCCCCCCATTTTGGCAGCAGAGGGTGTTCTATTTCCGTGTAAATAGAGATGAGTAAATGATCAATTATGGTGCACATATCCTAATGGCGCATTATGATTGACTATAGGACTCTTGAATTTACAACTAGCCCTTGGTCCGAAATAGGATAATCTATATGACAAATATGGGATAGTCAAAATTTTCACTTGGAAAATTCATGGTAATTTAGTTTTGGAAAATAAAATTGGGAAAAATGATGAGATCCTTCTCAAATCTATTTTTGTACACGGAGAAATTTTCTCCCTTGACATAATTGCACTCCAAATATGCTCAATTGCTTAAGTGGTTGGAAATGGTTTAGTTACCTATAAGGTAGTCTACTCTTAAAACAACCTTTTAAGAGTTGATTGCATTTGGGCGGAATCCATTCTCCTTAAAATAAGTTTCATTAAATTTTTGAGGGAAGAAAAATGGAATTGGCATCTAACCCAAGTCGTTTTGTATTTTTTGGACCTTCATGAAATTAGTTACAAATTTTTGAAGTTGAAATGCAGTGGTCACTAAAAGCGACCACCTCTTGAAATGTATACTATTGATACAACAAAGAAAGCAAAATGTACCTCTGTGTTAGAAGTTGCTTTTAGAAGAAGGTCGCTTTTAGAGCACCTACCTTACCATAACTTAACACAACAAGCATGTGACCTAAGGTAACAAGCTCTGAAATCTCATGGGCTCTAAATTCGCCCATATCCACAAATGTACACTATACAATGCTTTTTCATAGCCTTCAACAATGTACAAACAATGTACATTTTAGGAGGTGGGCGAATTTAGAGCCTTGTGCCATTTCAACTTTAAAATTTTATAACTAATTCCACAAAGCTCCAAAAAAATATGAAAGGACTTGGGTTAGATGCCAATTCCACTTGTCTTTCAAGAAAAATTTACTGAAAATTATTTCATGAAGCTTCACCTTCCCAAAATTGAGTTTTAGCTCTTAGGTGAGCGATTTCTGGACCTGTTACTTTACTGTGAGTGTGATTTGCAAAATAACATGGTGTCACTTGGCAGTGGATGGCTGAACCTCAATTATTTTTTTATTTTTTTTTGGGGGGGGAGGGAGGGGGTTGGGGATACAAATAAAAAGAGCATTCATTTCATTGCAGAAAAACTTTGGAGCTTCGTTTTTTATGGTTTGGTCCTTTGAATTGACCCCAAGGGGTATTGTGGTACAAATATACCGTGGACTTTGCTTGCAAGCATGTGGCCAGTGAGAGAAAGGGACATGAAACAGCTCGGAATCACATGAGAGTGTACACATGGTCCGTGACATGTCACTTCTATTGACACTGAGATTCAACAACATGGCTCAATCAATAACTTACTGCAACAATTATAATGTGAAAATTAGGATAGTTTGTTGACAAATAGATAGCAGTAACTAACTAAAGGTGGAGGGACCTACTCCTGTCACTTTAACCCCTAAAGGACCAGGGCCATTCTTCTATCAAAAATTACTCAAAACTGCCATTTTTGCTACATTCATCCAAAAAAAAAAAAAAAAAACTTTTTTTAGAATCTAACCGTAGGATCTTGTACTTTACTAGTCTCGTATCATGTGGTAAAAATTTCACGGAGTTTGACCGTACAGATTGGAAGTTTTTAGCATTCAAAGTTGAAAAAAGAAAGTTTTTTTGAACACTAGCTTGCAATTTCAGATGACATTGAATGCCATTAGGGGAAAAAATTTACACTATGGACCTTGAATTTAAAAAATTTTGTGTTGAAGAATTGAGTTGAAAGTCTAGAATTTTTTTATTTTAAAAACACACAATTGATTTTCATTCTTCAAAAAATTGTTTAGTAGAAGTAGGTCCAAGATTGAAAGAAAAACTAAATCGTTAATAGCTCTAAAATGGGATTGAAATACAATAATCTCAACTGTGAGATTGTTCTTAATATAAAACTTAACCTTGTCAAACAATTTTTGTTGAAAAATTGTGAAAATTGCATTCAAAATTGAATCCTATAAGTTATTTTTTCAAGAAGATTGCCCAAAAAACAAGATTGTTCATAACTTTCACATTACTAATCCAAATGGAATGAATTGAAGCTTCACATGTAGACAAAAATATGATCTTTAAGAAGAAAAAAATTTAAAAATTAATTTCAAATTTTTGTAGATTTATTTTTCTGCCCGGTGACTTGAAAATTATGTTTAAGATGCCATAACTTTTGCTCCCGGGCATCAATTGAAATAAAATTTATATTCCCATGAAGCTCATAAGTTTTCCTATCTTATGAGAAAGTTTCAAAAAAATTCACTGAAAATTGAGATCATAGGAACTTGTCCGAAATCCATTTTGTCCCCCGAGGGGACAATGGTCCTTTAGGGGTTAAAGAACTCTGTAGTCTTTAATCCCTTAATGCCTTGATCCTTTTTCTAATTTTGGCACATTTTTGTTTATATCTTTCTACAAAAATATCATTTATCGCAATTTCATGAAATTGATTATTAAGGAAGGTTGTTTTTTCAAGATTCAAGTGTTACATTGGATGAATGAAAAGTTAGTTGGACAAAACAACACCTTGAAGCCTTTTGTTCATCGTTCAGAAATTGGACATTGGAGCGCATAAGGATTAAAGTGGAATCAACATATGAAATCATTTTTAACATATAGGCGATTCAAAATGAAGAATTTTATTTCAGAAAATTATAATTTTCTGAATATGTATGAATATGCTATGAATTTGTTAAGTTCGAATACATGGTGTATCCCAAATTTCTTCTTTGCATTCGTGTATGCATTCATGTATATTTTTTAGACTTCCTTCATCTACATTGATATTCAAGATTGGTTTAGAGTATAGTAATAGGAATAGGTGCCTCCACCTTAGTTTGGAGAGCATTGAAGACAATTGCCAACACAAGCCTCCATTGTCAGTTATTCCATCCGTCTATTTGGATATATCGGGTTTCTTTTGAAGGATTCTCTTGGGTAAGAGAAGGTAGAAAAGCCTAGATACAAGTTTGGACAAGTCCATTACAAAATAAATTTCATATTTTGATATTCATTCTAGACTGTATTTATACATTATAAAAATCTTTTTTTAATCTAAGATAGGTTTGCCCAAGCCTTTGCTTTGAATGAACTCTTCTACATTATTCTTCATTTTAGAGTAGATGAAATAAATCAATGGTCCTAGTCTTGAGATAAAATCTCTACGTTTTAGAAGAATGAATGTAATTTTGGATGAATAAATGATACTTCATTCATATTCTACATGTTTCATCCCAATTTAAGAATGTAAATAGCTTCATTGCAATGTGTAATCATGCATCCAAGTTTGTGCACTACCTAAAAAATTTGAAATAAAAATCCTTTCCTTTATACATAGTTGAATTTATTCACTTTAGCAATGAATTTGGATTTCATTTCTAAAATTATTGATGCAAATTTGAAAATTTACATTGAGGATATATAGGATTGTAAGCTCATGAATTTCAAAGACTAATATATACATGGGGGTTGATATTGTATAGAATGATTTTGATTATATCCAATACTACAATTCATTCACTTGGTTTTATATCTAATTTTTTAATTTAAAAAGGATGTGCATATATATATCTACGCAATAACAAAGCATACTCAATTTGTATTTTCCAAGAACTTAAATTACAAGATGTTAGTAATAGTTCCTAGTTAATGTGTCTCTTTTAAGAAAATTATCAACAATTACATTGTTTACAATTGAAAAAAGAAATCATGCAATTTGATTTTATATATGCAATCTTCTCTAATGACATCTTTGTTCTATTCAATCATTTATGTTGTGAACTATCATAAATAGCTAAACACTTGTCAAACTATGAATACAATTGTCACAAGACCATTGGTCTCCTAAGTGCATGTGGTGTCATCAAAGAGAGTTGAGCTAGTGCTTCTTGGCAAAAGAACTAGTATTTTGTAGAAGAGGTAGGAATTCCTATTGTGTTGCCCAAGCCTAGGAGTAGGAATAATAATTAATTGTGGGTCTTTTAAGCTAGAAGGATGTGCTCTATCATAAAAGTAGTTAATTCCTAAGCACCCAACGTGTGGTTACTAAAAGCCAAACCCCTTTGAACTCATTCCGATCAAACTATCACCTAAAAAGAGATCCACCTAAACTGACCGTACCGATTGGTAGTGGAGATAGGCTTAGAGCTACATGGAAAGGAACACGCCCTTTGCCCATACCGTTAAAAAGGTTATAATAGTCAAACAAGGAAATCTTTCAATTTTGAAAGGTTAGATTTGAGGGTTTAGGGCACTTTGGGGTTAATCCCTAAAGGCCCGAGGCCATTTTTCTAAGAAAAAACACTCAAAACTGCCCCTATTGTTGCATTCATCAAAATTTTCAACAAAATATTTTTTTGTGAAAATCTAACTATAGAATTTTATAGAAGACTTGTAGAAGAAGAAGTGGTAAGAGTTTTGTGATGTTTGAACATGCGCATTGAAAGATATTAGCATTCAAAGGGAAAGTTTCTTTTTTCATGGTGCTCAACAATTTCAGATGCCTTTGACCATTGATTGTGGCAAAATTTTACACTACAGATTTTGAATTGAAAAATTGAGCATATTCAACATGATGTTGGTTGTGTCTCCAAATAAATTCAAGCCAAAAACATATATAGAGCACATCCAAAAAAATCTTGCAATGCAGCAATGTCCAAGAGTTCCGAGAAGTATTCACAATGCACAATATAATTTTTTGAGCACATTTGCCACCACATAATTTTGAAACTTGAAAATCCAAATGGTGGATTGAAAGATATACTAATGCTTTACAAGTTCCACAAAATAATTTGGAAAAAAACAAATCCTCTACTTCCTATAGAATTTAGAAAGGACTATATAGGGAAAGGCTTTGGACAACCTTTGGAAAATGGATTCACATGTGTTCCCAATATATTCCTTGCATGTCCCTTCCATTGGAAACTCTAAGCTTGACCTCCTTCATTCACCTTCCTTCAAGGCATCCACATGGTGGTTGCACCAAAAAGGGAGGCTAAGTGAGGTATGCCAATGTGATGTAATTGCATATCTTGAATATTAAACTATAAGAAATTAAAACCCATTGAGTATTACCTTGTGTGGATTCTAAAGCAATTTTAACTTATTTTGAATTTTCAAGTGAGAACAAAACTCTTTATATACATATGGGGTGGTAGGAGGTAGAACGCCCCATGTGGGATATGTAAATTAGAATTAATAGGAGCTCAACTGCTCATAGTTAAGTCAAACTTAGGAATTGCGCTTGAAGAAGAATTTTAGACTGCATTTAGGCATAATAGAATAAACTTTTCCAAAAAACTTTGAAGTAAGAGAAGTTTTGAAATCAAGATAACTTTCATCTTCAAAAATTTGTTTGAGATTCAAGCCTTCAATCAAGAAAGCTTTCATCTTCAAAAATTTGTTTGAGATTCAAGCCTTCAATCAAGAAAGCTTTCATCTTCAAAAATTTGTTTGAGATTCAAGCCTTCAATCAAAAGTTATGGACAAATTCAGAGAAGGGTTGGAAGGGATTTTTTTTTTTACATTTTCAAACATCCTCTTTGAATTTTGTCTATAATTTTTTATCGGAGACTTGAAATCTCAAACGGGTTTTTGAAGATGAAATTTATCTTGATTTTCCAACTTTTTTTAGTTCAAAAAGGTTTTGAAAATTTTATCCTACCATGCCTAAATGAGGTCTAAAATTCTACTTCAAATACAATTTGTAAGTTTTGATAGCAAGTGGTCAAGCTTTCATCTCCAAATTATCTCATATCCTTTGATGGACAATGGATTTCATTATAAAAACAACCTCTCCACCCAAGCTTCCCACCAAATTCCAATGAAGCAAACTCTACATATTACCAACAAGTTCTTTCTTGATGGCAAATTTCTCAAATGACATTGGTATTTCTCATTTATTTGTAGATTTGATTCTTGGACCCTAGAATTGTTGCCATGAGACCATGGCATGAAATCCAAGGGGCTTAGACATAGGGAGGGTCACAAGGGTCCCATACCCTTCATCTGTTGTCTACCAAGGTCTTTGTCTTTTGACTAGTGCAACCTATGCATCTGCCCCTGGCTTTAATTAGTCAATGAAAATTGGACAACCTAGTTTGCCCTTTGAATTGAAATTTGCCTAAAAGGAGCTATAACTTCTTCACTTGGCATCAGATTGAAATAAAAATTATATATCTATAAAGCCTTCACAAAACTACACATCCACAAAAAGTTTCAAAAAATTCAAATAAAATTTGAACTTATAAGAACCTACATGAACTCCAAATTGTCTCCCACAGGGACAATGAACTTCCTTTAAATTGGAGGAATTGCCCTACACTAATCTTGACTCTATTTCTTGCATCACCCAAAACAAATCCATTGCTCTGAAGTCAAGCTAGCTAGTCTACCAACTCACTCAAAACTCATGTATGAATAATAGCTTAAAGCATCTCCACTCTTTCATGGAGAAACTTGCCTTGCCAAATGACTTTTTCGCGGGCTCAACCATCCTTCCAAGCTCCACCAACACAACAATTTCCTACCCTTTCTCTCCATATCTCCGACAACTTTGCACTCTCGATAGTGAGAGTTGCTATAAATAATTGTCACTAACTTTTCAAAAAGTGTTACAAAAACATAATTAGACAAACAGAATCCAAGCCCAGCAATGGAGGGTCGAGGTCCCATTTTACAGAGACACATGTCCGCAGTGTGGGGGAGATCTGAGAGCCCAGGCTCACCATAGACTGATGAGCCAAGCCCCTTCCCAGTGAAAGAATGGCGATGCTCTTAAAACTGAAAGGACTGTGTTCAGTGACAGTGTTGCATGCCAGTCACTGAGCATATAAGTCAAGCAAAAGAACACACAAAGCAATCCTTCTCTCACTGGAAAACTATCACAATCCAGACAAACCTTCATCACATCGCAGTACAAGTTCATCAATCAAACTGATGGTAAAGCCACGCAGCACCACCACCATCCAGATCATGTGCGTTTTGAACCACTGCTACGGTGATCAATTCATGCTTGAAAATCAGCTGCATGCACCAATAGTAATTTTCCAAACACAAAATCACAGATTTTCTGATTCGCGTACAACCTTATTGACATGTTAAGGGAGGTGAATTCATTACCAGTGGTACGCAGGACACTGAGCGGCTCATAAAGAAGCTCGTTCAAACCTTCACACCTTCACGCGGGGAGCTGCGGGGTTGTTGACACCATGTCAGCCCGCATTCAATATCCACTTAGTGCGAGAGTCCCAGTCCTTTAGTGAAGCTTGTCAGACTCCATGAACTTGGTGAAGCTTCTTACGATGATGATACTGCTGCTGCCGCTTCAACTGACTTAAATAAACGTAATGATATTTCTTACATTGTCAGGAAGCCGTCCCCGGTTGATTGAATTCCATTGCAACTTACTGGAGCCTTCGTAGTACTAGCGGTATTGCAAACACTGTGTCTGTTCTCTTTCGCTGCTGGTATAGATGCATGTGCACCGTCGACCCGTGGCTTCCTGTTTTTTCTGATCATATCAAACTGGTTACTTAAATGTGAGGGGCGAGGGGAACACAAATAGAAAAAAGAATGTATTGATCGACAGCTTTCAGTTGTATGCCGGATCATGCATGGTCCAGTTGCGGTTGCAAGACCTCTTGAATTGCAGCAGCAGGGCATGTTAAGGAATCAGGTTGTGTGAGCTGAAAGAAGAAAAGAAAGAAAGAAAGAAAGAAAGAGAGAGACTGTTTTGTGGGGCATTGCTTGCCAGAGGTGAGCGAAGTTTGAGAGTTCCAAGACCTGACCATTTGGGGGAATACATCGGACTGTGAGCTGAAAGAAAGACAGAGTTTGGTATATGTTGCATTGTTGCAGTGGTGAGCAAAGGGTTCGAGGGTTGCAAGCTAAGGCCTCCTGAGTTGCAGCACCAGATTTTGTTGCGAAAAATAGACTGTGAGCTTTATAGGAAAGAGTAAGTTTGCATTGCACAGCATTGTTGCATTGGTGGCCGAAGTTTGGGACTGGGGGGAATTGTGAGTGTACGTGTGTGTCCTGGGGTAGGAGCTACAGTAGTTTTTTTTTTGGCACACAGAGAAACATTTCATTTCATTTCAAAGGCGAAGCAAGAATAGTTTGAAGATGGGGAGTTGGACGACATGGCTGGTGGTGGCGGCCATGGCGATGGCGACATTGGAGACCCTGGTGCCAATGGTGCATGGGGAGCTTCAGTTTGGATACTATGAGACTTTGGGGTGTGCGGGAGTGGAAGACAGAGTGAGAACGCTAGCGAGACGGAGCTTCGTGACGGACGCGACGTCGAGCGCGTCCATGCTGCGTCTCGCTTTTCACGATTGTCAAGTCGGACCCGTAAGTGTTGCAAACCTTCTCAGTTCCCTGCACTTACGTACTACTGAATGTTTAATATTTGATCTCTCAACATCGTACCTTAAAAAGAAATTACGCACGTCCAATTCCTGTTGTGTTAAAATCGGCTTTCCCGCTCAGATGTTGTGGAACTGAGCAACTTCGAATGACAGTGGGATACCATAACAACGAACACGTTGAAAGGGTTGAAACGACATGGAAATGTGTTCATGAAAAAAACAAATAGTATGTTGTTTTGACGAGGTCTACAGTAATGAAGTCTTTCGAAGCACCTGCTCCCGCTTGTAGTTTATTTCAATACATCGGATTTCATGCCTCGAACGCGGGGAGTCTGTGGATTTTTCATACGAGAATACGAGGGATATGATTCCGATCACGCAGGGAATCGCACGGGGGATTAGCTAGTATCACATGAGCAAGACCCTGTTGAATCAAGAACTTCAAGAAAACAGCATTGCCCGAAATCCGAGTACGGGGGAAAATCAAACTGCAGGGTGTACAATGCACTTTGCCAAGTTCCTCTCATTTTGGATTTTGCCCTACATTGGAGATTCAAACAACATCCTCCTGTTGTTTTTCGAAAGTAGTTTGAAAATACAGTTAGCATCGTGAAGTCTTACGCAGAAATTCCAAAGAGCAAGCAACATCCTCCTGTTGTTTTTCGAATGTAGTTTGAAAATGGGGTGAACAGTAGTCTCTCGTAGGGGGCCCATTTCAAAGAACAAATAACATCCTGCTGTTCTGTTTTGGATGTGATTTCAAAATGGGGTTAACATCAGGCTAGGGAAGTCTCACACAGAAATTCTTAAGAACAAACAGCATCCTTCTGTCGTTTCTTGAATCTAGATTGATAATGGGGTAAGCATCAGTGAAATCTCACGCAGGGATGGGATTTGCATTGGTGAGGTCTCACACACTAATTCTAAGGATCAAATAACATCTTGCTGTTGCTCTTCGAATGCGATTTGAAATGGGGTTAGCATCAGTGAAGTCTCACACAGAAATCCCAAAGATCAAACAACATCCTGCTGTTATTCTTCGACGACTGTAGATATTTTAGTTTGAAAATAGGATTAGCATCTGTGAAGTCTCACGCAGGGCTCTATTCTCAAGAACAAACAACATCCTATGTTGGTCTTCGATGTAGTTTGAAAATGGGATTAGCATCAGTGAAGTCTCACGCAGGGATGGGGTTTGCATCAGTGACGTCTCACGTATGGCTCCATTCTCAAGAACACGCACAACCAACATCCTGCTGCTGTTCTTCGAATGTAGTTTTGAAAACGGGGTTAGCATTACTGAAGTCTCACACAGGGATGTGGTTTGCAATAGTGAAGTCTCAAGAACACAACCACCATCTTGCTGATCATGTTTTAGACTGTGCTTTCAAAATGTTCTTAGCTTTCCTGAAGTCGATCTCAGACACACGGCATTCTCACATAGACTCTCCTTGTCTCCGCTTCCTTGCAGGGCGGCTGCGACGCTTCCATCATGATCCAAGGCTCCGGCCGCGAGATGTCCTCCGACTCCAACTTCGGCGTCCGCCGCCTCGACATCATCAACTCCATCAAATCCGACTTGGAAGATCTCTGTCCCCTCACCGTCTCTTGCGCCGACATCATCGCCCTCACCGGCCGGGAAGCGGTTTCCTTCAGCGGCGGCCCCACCATCCAAATCCCCCTCGGCCGCCGCGACGTCGTCACTTCCACTTCCTCCTCCGCCGACAGATCTCTCCCCTCGGCAGTTTCCACAGTTGACCGCGTCCTGTCTCTGTTCTCCTCCTTCGGCATGACGCCCCAAGAGTCTGTCGCCATCCTAGGAGCACACTCTATCGGTGTGGGTCACTGCAAAAACATCCAAGACAGGCTGCAATCGAACTCCCCCACGGCACCGAGTAGCTTGCTGTACAGAACGCAACTCAGAGCGGCATGTGCTGTGAATGTGTTCGACATTGCGGTGCTGGTTAACGATGGGAGCCAGTTCACGTTTGATAATCAGTATTATAAGGATCTTCAGGATGGGAGGGGGCTGTTGACGGTGGATACGCTGGTGAGTATTGATGCGAGGACGGCGCCGATTGTGGGGCTGTTCGCGGAGAATCAAGGGGCTTTTTTTGAAGCGTTTCAGTCGGCGTATGTCAAGATGACGAGTCGGGCGTTGACGGGGAATCAAGGGACTGTGAGAAGCTCATGTGAACTGTGAGGGAGGAGGACAGGAGGGGTGGAAATGGAGCTAGAGGCCGGATAAATATTTTTTTATGATTGTTTTTTGTGTGTGTTTGGTGTGAGTGGGTTCAATCTGGTTGTTCGTTCGTATCTGAAATAAGGTTTGTCAGATAAGTTGATTGTGAAAGCTTTTGATGAAGTTGAAGCCCCTCCCAAGTAATTGGAGCTGGATAACTAGCAGTGATGGATTTAGTTGGCTATAGCAGTGATTGTGCAGTTTGTGATTACAGCATTAATTTGCAGTGGGGAATTTTGCATTCTAGTTAGATAGGGATTGCTATTTGCAAAGGGTGAAAATCACGAGACGAGTGTGGAGTGATAGAAATGAAAGCCGTTAAGATGAGAGTGGGTAGCCTTCTTTGGTTTTGAAAGTCGATCGCGTGATGAGTGATGAAATATACAGTAGCCCTTCAGGATTCGATCTGGAGAGGGATTCAACCCTCTGGTATATAGGAAGGACGGTGGTAGTGTTGCACTATATGATTTGTCCACAAGTTTCTCGTCTGTAATGATTTTTGCTCATAACTTTTATTCAGCAATGGCCGTCAGTGCTGGGGTGTCATTTGAGTACATGCAGAAAAAGATCATTTCTGTCGTCAACTTAGATTGAAGATTAAATTGGATTACAACCTACTAACCTTCTAACGTTTTCTCTTGAATTTCTTTTTTGATGTACTGCGTTGAGCTATGCTGGTTTGTTTTGCGTTCTTGTCCCTACTTGTTGAATTTTCAGCACATGAGAATTGTAGGATATCATGTCTCTTGGATTACTGGTAACTATACCTTTCGGAAGTTTCAACCCTGTGGAATGACGTTGTGTTGTGCTCAACGGTGACATTTATATCAAAATTAACCCATGATGCAAATGGAATTGAGTTGTTGGGTGAATAGTAGAGCTGAGAAGGGTGAAGCTTGTTGGTCTCTGTTCGAAGCTTGAGGTAAACAGTCTGAACTCTAGGATAGCTCTTCTACCTGTAGCCATTTTATTGTGGGGTAACTTGCCTAATAATGTCATGTTGGTGATGATCATGCTGTTCAACTGAATCTTTGGTAATGAAACCCAATGTACCTTAAGTTAATATTGCTAAACTAGCTACTACCTTCTGTGTCCCCTCCAAGGAGTTTGCTGAAAATACAAGGGAATTGTCATATTCAACTTGATGCAAACTTGCAAAGTCTTGTTGACGGTACTGTAGCAATGTCGGTGTTGTCTTATGTGAGATGGCCCTCGGAGTAGTGATTCTGGAGAGGAATTCAAGCCTAAACTACTATAGAATGATGATAGTTTGCAAAGTTATGAGTGTTTCACAGATTATTCTCTTCCCGACATCTGGAGTGATCTGCTATGCTCAGTTGCTCACCAGCACTGCACATTGTTTGAATGCACTGGATCCCTGCTGGTAGGTTTCTGAATTCAATGCAATGGTTGTGGCTTTGGCGCCTCTTGAATCTTCAGTAACTCATCACATGAACACATTGAATGATCACAGCTGCGCTCTGCTCGAAATGATTTCGTGCATTCATCTGGAGAGGGATTTATGAGGAAATGATTTATTTGTCAGAAAATGATTTTCTTAAACCCGGGAAGCTAAAAAAGGGATTTATCAGAACTGATGGTGCCAGGCCTTTTTGAAAGAGAGTGAATTGAATTGAAAGTGCTTTTGGATGCCCTTCCAATTATATAAATTTCAAAGTTTTAATAGAGGTTTAACTACACCTGAAATCGCACAAATAAGCTCTGTGGCATGACCAATATGCTTTAGAAAATGAACAACAGTTTTTGCACATTGGTGAAGGACTATGAATGAGAATCGCAAGTGGTTTCATAATTTTTGGACATGTTGTGAATTAGCTACAAAGTTTTTTTTTTTCTTTGAACAAGCATGTTAAGGAAACACACTGCAAGGGTTTTCTGTCAAGAGGAGAGGCTGATTTCACGCTAGGAAAAGAACTTGCTACCACCAAGTATTGAGTCCGCAACTATGCCATTCAGTTTGGGTACCTCACCACCATCACCTGGTAGTTTAGGGTCATCTTGAACTGATTAGCTACAAAGCTTCAAAGATGCAACTGAAGGTGTAGGGTGCTAAAAATGGTCATGTAGGTGATGCCAAAATGCATTTGATGCACATGAAGAATGACACTAGAGAGGAAGTTAAAACAACAAAAATTGTACCCAAAAATTGTCCCACTTCTAAAGTTGTCACCTCCACGGTCCTATAAATAGAGTTGCACACTACTCAAAATTCATCATACATTTGTCCTTGTCATGCACCTCATTTTAGGTATCTTCCCTATTCAAAATCCCTTAAAAAAAATAGGGGTCAAATTTGAAGGGTGGTCCATTTTAGGTGCAATTACCTTACACACTACCTCTTTTTTTGAAAAAGACATGTATTTCCTTTGTAAAACACAAAGGAAATATTGGTCTTTTTCAAAAATAGGAGTATCATTCAAAAGTTAGAAATACATTTGGAGAGTCATTATATTGGTTAGATTGAAGATGCTCTAGGGATTTGAGCATGGGTTCCATTATTAAATAATCTATATTTTGTTGGCAATCAAAAGAGAGTTATAAATTCTTTGAACATTTGTTTAGGTGGAGTAAATTGTGAATATTCAAGGTCTTTATAATAGATGTTATCAAAATCTCTCCTAGGCTCTTATGTCTTATGTGTATTAGACCTACATTTTAGAGGTCCGTTTTGCTATAGGGGCAAAATTAGGTGTAGTTACTTTAGAAGAACAAGAAAGATTGAGCTATCTCCATTTTTTTTAGTCACACTTCAAACATCTAAGCATTGTGAAGGATGAAGTGGCAACTAAGAAACAACTACTAACAATGGCTCTTATAAGTATTCATATACTTCAAAAATTGCCATAACTTATTGAGAAATTAGATTTTTCCAACAATTTTTGGATATGTTGAAAAAAAAAATACCTCACTTGTATAAAATTATTTTTCAAAATCTTAAGAACAATTTTTATTTTTAGCAAGTGGAATGAGAATTCTTTTTAGAATTTTTTAGTGAGAACTTCACAAATTTTGAAAATTTTATTGAGTGAAATTTTATTGACTAAAATATGACTCCAAATTTTTGAGTTTCTTGTAATTCACTTAAAAAATCTCCAAAAGTTGTTTTGGTACTAAAAACAATTTTGACATTTTAGTGCCAAAACAACTTTTGGAGATTTCTAGTGCCAATTTTTTTCACTTTTCAACATCAATTTTGACATCAATTTCAATTGTAAAAAAAAGTGTGTCAAATAAATGTGTCAAAAACTTTGACTATAAAAAAAAAGTGTAAAAAGTGTAAAAAATAGTGTAAAAAATG
This sequence comes from Rhytidiadelphus loreus, assembly GCA_947034895.1. Classification (NCBI taxonomy): domain Eukaryota; kingdom Viridiplantae; phylum Streptophyta; class Bryopsida; order Hypnales; family Hylocomiaceae; genus Rhytidiadelphus; species Rhytidiadelphus loreus. The sequence continues at coordinate 43,293,028 of OX344761.1, read as the reverse complement.
AATTGCTTTACTTTGAATATTCATAACTAATTTTGAAAAGAGTGTTAAGAAAAAAGTGTAAAAATTTTTTGCTATAAAAGAGTGTAAAAAAAGTGTAAAAGATAAAGTGTTTTATTTTGAAAATTCATAACTAATTCCACAAAGGGCCAAAAAATACAAAAATGGCAACTTGGATTTGATTTGACTCCCTCATGCCTTTCAAGGAAATTTAAGTAAAAAAATATTTTGAGGGGTTGTATATCATGAGAAAAGGTGAACAAAAGTGAAAAATTGCTAAATAGACATGTTCTTTCATATTTCTTACATAAAATCTCCAATTGCACAAATGTTATAAGACACAGTAAGAATTCCCACTACTAACTACACTATAGGGGGGTTCAAAACCCATTGCATGTGTGTTAGTTGAATAGGGCTACCCATGACATTGTGAGGGGTTTCAAAATCCATTGCATATGTGTTAGTTGAATAGAGCTACCCATGCAACTCAAGGTAGGGGCAAGCAACTTAGAAAATCTAAGTTGATGGTTTAGGCAACTAGCTCAAGTAACCCCTTACAATCAAAGTTTTGATATTTTATTTTTTTTGCTACATTTTTTGACATTTTTTTTGACATTCTTTCCGACATCCTTTTCAACACTCTTTTTGACACTTTTTTCAACAATCTTTTGAACATACCAAATTCAACACTTTTTTCTACATTTTTTTAGCACTAAAATATTAAAAAAATAATATTTTTTGCAACACTTCAGTGTCAAAAAATTGTTGAAAATAACAACCTTTTTTTTTGGTAGTACCAACTTATATGCTCTCTATCTCTCATGTGGAATTGAGCTTGGACAACAACCTATATGTTGAAGTTGTTGGTGCTCATGTTCCATAGACTTTTGAAGCTTAAGTTCCTTCACCATGCCTTCATCAAAGTTGTAATATCTACCATGGAAGTTAGATGCCCACAAAAGTTGCATATTCAACACTTCTTTGATTATTTCAATTTGAACCATTTTCATTGAGCCAACCAATTTTTCTAAACTACTATAACACTATTCCATACTTGCAATCCCTATGCTGACGAGAACCTAATGGATGTGATCTATAGTAGCAAGAAAACCCATTCACCTTTAGCAATGGTTTTTAGGTTTGAAATTTTTTATCATAACATCACTTTTAAATTAGAGTCTCTTGGTTCAAGAGCCAAAATGATCCATTTACCCAACATCGCATGCATAGCTTCTTTTGGGTCAATAACTAGCAATCTTGTGAGGCTTTTTTTCAAGCATTAATTATTCCATCTAAGTGAAATAGACAATGAAATCTTGAAATGCTAAATTTTTTTATAGTATATGTATAAGTTGCTAAATATAGAAACAACCAAAAATATATCATAATAATCCTAGTTGTAGACCAATAATTAAAGGGAAAAAATAGTAAAATATCAAAAAAGATTTTAAAATTGTCCTATTGAAATTAGGCACTTCTTGTTCTTGGAAGTATTGCAAAAGTTTTGCAATTATCTCTTGGAGATGTGGAAACAATTGTTCTACACTCCAAGATCCATCAAGTCCTAATGCCAAGTCACAACGAATCATTTATTTTTTAGCATAGGACATGTTGTCACTATCCACCTCTCGATTAACATCTTCTACACTATCAACAACCAATTGTAGAAAAAAACATTTCCCAAGATTTGTCAACTTCCCTGACCATTGTCCATTTACCTAAGGTGCATTTTGCTAAGTTCTTTGTTGTATCAACTTAATTTTCTTGGCTTCCCACTGTCTTGTCCATGCATCTTTAATTTTTGAAATGAGAAATGTATTTGTTGGTTGGCAAAGGTGAGTAGAATATGGAGGCATAAATTTGAAAATTGTGTTTTTGGCAACTAGGACAACAACCAATCTAGGGGTTTATAGTATGGCCGCTACAATTATCAAGCCATATGAACTTCATGCATTGATGAAGATTGGCTTGATATGCACGAGGTTCCAAGAAGTATTTGGAGAAGATGGTTTGGTCCAATCATTCTTTAGAGGCCATTCTATAAGAAACCCTAGGAATATTATCAATCAAAACCCGTATAAAATAGCTCCTATTTTCATTTGAGAAAATGAACATAGGAGCTTCTATTGTGGCACGACAATCGCCTGAAATGCAAACCACCATGGTCATGGAATCTCCACCCAAGAAAACTTCAGAGTATTTGACAGTTGTATCTCCCCTAAACCCTAAAGTTTGGCCATTGTCAAGATTGACAATGAAATGCGTTTTATCCAGGTTATCCGTGAGATTTTTATCGAATTCCCTGGATGCTAAACTCCTTTGCAAGACCTCTAAAATAGTAGGTGGTTTGCATTTTGATTTGAAGCTCTTTTTCAGGGCTACAAGTCAAATGACCACGTTCAGATAGAAGGACTATATTGTGGTTATCCATGAATTGATTGACCCAATTTGTTGTGATTTTGTTGACCAACAAAATATCATCTTTGGGATCAACAAAATGGGCTGTAAAAATGAACTTAGGAGCTACAAGAATGGAAAGGGCCAATTCACGAAGTAGGTGAGAAGAAAATTTGACATCTGATTTGCGGAGGCCGTTGAATTCTTCAAGTAATATAGGGTACAAATATTGCACCCATTTGCTCTTTTTTCCGCCTCGACCTGGTCTAGCCTTTGGAGAATGGCGTCTCATTTTGCCCATTTCACTTCGGCTACAAGATAATGGAGTGATTCGACCTACAACATCTTCATGGAATTGGTGATATTGCTACCACCCGCGGCCGGCTTTCATGAGGTTGGCAGGGCGTTGGCCATGGAATTGTTTCGGAAATGCTTGAATGACCCAAAGACTCAAATCAGCCAAGCCGTGAGCAACGATGTCTTCAACCATCCAAGAAGTGACAGATCGATGAGTGGCAAAGCTAAAAATTTGTTGAAGACAATGTGGAGGGATATTGGAAGTAATCACGGAAAGTGGGATGCGGTTCATGGTTGGCAAAAAAAAGAAGTAAAAATTTGGTTGTAAAAAAAAGGTGTCGAAAAAAAAAAAAACTATTTTTCAAAAGAAATAGAGGAAAGAAAGACAAATCCAATGGTGTCATCCAATGTTCAATCTCATACCTTGATAAAAGATATAGGCGTTGAAAGTTTGAAATCAAGCGACGGGAACCGTGAGCGTATGAAATCAAGGCAGAAAACCATAGAGTATACCCCCCCTCTCCCCGCTTACAATTTCTCCAAGGTGATCACCGGACAAGGGAAGAGTGGGGCAAGGAAGCAAGTCAAAATGAGAGTTCTCGAGGGAAGGAAGGCAAAAATAGAGTTTTCTAGGGAGGACCAAAGATTGACGGTGGGAGGCAAAAAATAGAGTTCTCCAAGGAAGGGCCAAAGTTTGACGGCGGGAGTTAAGTGCTCCAACACTATTTACACATAAGTTGGAAAATAGTATTGGGGATAAAAAACATGGAACAACACTAATTATCACCCAACACTATTTACCAATTTTAGTGTAAAGGGCTTGGAATTTTTCCAAGAGGTGCAATTGTCTTTTTTAATCGTTGGGCACACACATGAAGACATTGACCAAAGGTTCAACATTATTTCAAATACATTGAAGAGGAAATATACAGACTCTATGGATGAGTTGTTTTCTTTGGTAGAGAAAAAAACATTGTATACGGAGGGATTTTTGAGTGCACAAAAGCTGGAGAATGTTCGGGATAGGAAATCATTCATCACATCTTTTGAAGGGAGGAGACCAACTTATAGGGATTACATTCCTACACCACATGAGGTTCTACATGTAAAATGGAGTACCTAGGGTTCAACACAAGCACTTCAACAAAGACATGTGGGGATTGGTAGAAGGGAACATGTGTTTGCAGACCTTACCTAGCACAATAGAAAAACTAGCTCTAGTAAAGTTGACAACAATAGACGAAAGAGAATTGAGGGAGTTAGAAGATTTCATTGTGTGCAAGGAAAAATATGTGGAGAGAGGAATAGATGTATAAAAGAACCTTAAAGTAAAAGAGAAAACATAAGAATTCATTAGGTATTTGAAAGAGTTTCTCAATAGGAATAGAACTATAGAAAAAAATATGTTATATTGGCCATCAATAGTTTCTAGAAAAGAAGGGGAAAATGTTGAGTTGAATAGAGTTCTTGATGAAGGAGAAGAGTCAAAATGATGGTAGTAGCAATAGTTTCTATCATGGCAACAATGCCAAATTCAGAGAGGCTACTTGGGTCCAAAAAAAAATAGGCTGATATGAGTTGTGGGGGTGAGGGCTTCTAGAAGAAGAAGGAGAAATAGGGGAGAAACAATTGCAACAATGAACACAGAGGAAGGTCAATTTCCATTTTTAGTGTTTGAATTAGAAAAAGACTTTCAAGTCAGATAATTTGTGACTTTGATAGTGGAGGCTACTGAAGTAAGAGCAAGAGTGTCATTTTATGTAGGAAAAGTTTTAGAGTTTGGTCAACGAAAGTGGACAACAAAGATGAAGGTTATACAGTATTGGCCAATTATAAGGGCAAGAGTTGGAAGAGGAGAAAGCTCAAGCAGAGACCAGTACACAAATTGTATGGAAGCATCATGGGAGCCGTTCGGTGAGAAGCATGGATGGGTAGAGAAAAAAAAACTAAGGATTTTGTGGAATAAGTCTATGAATTGGCCAATTACTTCAATTCATACATGGATAAAGTTTCACGCAGATTTCTTATAGAAGATTGTACACCTTTCTATTAAGCAAACTATATGAAGAATGAAGAAAAATATGCCTTGTTGAAAAGCTCATTTGCCTCCAAACTCTCTGACCCGGTCTTGATTCCTTTAAAAACCTTTGGAAGATTCTAAAAGATGTTGTTTAACATGGACACACATGCCCTAGAAACTTAGGGGAGTTAAAAGTAGTTATTAGAGGTCAATTAGTGGTACAAAGCTCCTTAATTTATGTTGTTTTATGGCCTCTAGGTTAGAAGCAATGTTTGAGGCTAGCTAATGGAAGTCGCACACATGTTAGTAGTTTTAGTATATTTCTATTTTTGTGAATCTTTTGACCTTTAAAATTTGGTACACATGTTACAAACATAGAGATGATTTCATGCAATTTATTTATTTATTTTAAAATAAAAAAATTCTCAACCCTCAAGATAGTATCAAAGTTGGCAATAGTTAATTTTTTGTAGGAATGTAGAAATGCCAATTTTACTTGTGTCCTACTGTAAAATATGATCCATCTTACCATTGTACCATTCAAAGAATTTGCAAACTGTAGAATACGATTGACAAAGGATTAACTCTTAAAACCACCTTTCAGTCATCTTCAGGGTCTTCGAATAGGTCATCAACGAGACATAAACCCATACGGTTTGTTGAACTTTCCTTTCTTTTATTTATAAGCTTGAAAAAGCGTTGTTCTGACATCGATGTGACGAATGGACCATTGCATTCCAATGTTCAAAGGTGAGGCCGGTCACCCTTTGAGATGAAAGGTTAGGAGTTCACCGGGTATGAAGGGTTAGCTCTTTACCTATCATCTCCAGGGTAGACCGATCTCATTCTTGAATCTAAATTTTTATATAGGAAGTCACATGTCTTTTTGTTAGTACAATTTTAGTCTAGTTCAATAACTTGTGGCATACATTATTCCAATGTAATTCATTTATTAATTTCAAGATTGATACTACACCAAAAAATTTAGACATCAATCATTTTGGATGAAAAGTGTTCAATTAACACTTGGATTTTCCCTTACATTCTCTTTTCTTCATGAAATAATTTTTTTGCCAAGTTACGCACTTTTTAAAAATCCAACATTTCTTCTACAAATAGTTTATTGGTATAATAAACATTGAAGGTTCTTATTATTTTGGCACCCTACAATGAACCGAAAAGATGTAGCACCTGCATTAGTAGGCCCCCCTTTCCCTCCTAAAAAATAGAGCCATTGATTTTTATTTAAAAAATAATTACAACCCCCCACCCAACCCTTGATTTGAAAAAAACTTGGATACGGATACTTATATGGATACAGACTAGGATACAATATTGTCTGGGATACGGATACGGTCTGGGATATGGATACGGACTGGGATACGGCAATATTCCATATTGTTTGTCATGGGTATTGTCACGGGAAACTACAAAGGAGGGGAGGGGAGGGGAGGGGGAGGGAGGTTAAAAACATTTCATTAAATTTTTTTTAATTAAAACTATTTGGAGCTGGGGGGTAAATCATTTAAAAAATATTCATTTAAAAAATATTTGGACGGGCAGGGAGGGCGTAAATAATTTTTTTTAAAACAATGGATTTGACCTCATTGTAACAAAGTGTCACAATGACAATGAACCGAAAAGATTGAACCAGGCCATTACCGTGCCCCCCCCTTTTGGAAAAATCTCAAGCCGTCGATTTCTTAATAAAAAAAATGCTCCCCATCCTCCATGCCGTTGATTTCTCAATGAATCACAAGCTGTTGATTTTTGTGAGATTTAATCTAAGCCATCCAAATATGAATCGAGAATACGAACCAACTACGGATACAGATACTAGAATAGATACTAACATTAGATATGATACATATATTGGCTGAATTACTTGATAATATACAGATACGGGATGAAATGTACGGGATACGGATTACGGGATACGAGATACATGATGAATTGTCCCATATTGTTTGTCCCCAAGTATGGTTTCCTATAATATAAGAAGTAGGGGAGGATACAAAGGAGGTAGAAGGGGGAATTAATTTGATAATAATTAAATAATAATTTAATTTAATCATTAATTTAATATGAAATAATTAATTTAATTGGGAACCTATGGGGAGTTTTCTTTTTCTTACTGAGCGCATTGTGAAAAATTGTCACAATTGTGACAATTTTTCACAATGACAATGAGCTCAAAAGATGCAGTTACTGCATTACTGCATCATTAGGAAAAATCTCAGCCCTCAATAAAGCTATTAACAATTTATTTTTGATAGCGTTGCAGTGTAGTAACAAAAATATAAAAAAATTGAAACTTTTTTTTTTTTAGAATTTAAAGCTAAGAATCCTCCTCTTAATTTGCCATGACACTAGTAGTGCCACATCATTCTTACTAATTTTTTCTACAATTGCACCATTTCTGCTCATCATTACTCCAGAGGGGTCTAAACTTATAGCCCTCTTGGAACCTCAGATTTTTCCTAATGATTGTCCTCAAAGAATAGCCTACTTTTTGGCAGGGTGACAAGACTTACTTTGGTCTCTCTACCAAAGTTGCATGTGTTTTAGGCTTATTTGGTTATGTGATTATACAGAAGGCCTTGCTAATTCTCATTTCATTTGTCCATTCACTCTTACAGCTAAGAATCCTCCTCTAGCTAGGATCTAGACTTTGGAGATGACATGTTGATAATTTTTTATCCTATGGGGTACGCTCCATCCAAGTTTGGAGGTGGTGTTGTGGCAATCAAGAGAGCTTCTTCTTTTTCCTCTATTTTCATAAATAGGGTTTCTATGTCTACACCATAATCCTTTGGTTCCTATGATTGTTGTTGATCGACACCGTTACCATCTTTAATACTAATGTTGGAACCTCCAACATTAATGTGTCCATCTCTAGTTCCACTAGGAGAAATATTGTCCAATGTAACATGTCTTTAATGACTAAATGTCTATTGTGACATGTCTTTTGTGACTCAAAATCAAGCTCTGAGTGACAAATGACATGTTTTAGTTGTTAATGACATGTCTTGTTGAATAAGATTTCTTCTAATGTCCAAATACTTTGTTGGTAGGCTCTTATGATTTTTTCCTTTCAATTCTTTTATTGTATTGCTCCTGAATCAAATCCATCATGTGTACCTCCCTTCTCAGAGTTTTTTTTCCTTATCTAGTTGTTTTGAAAGTTTGTTTTTAATAAATGTGAACTCTGAGTCACTACTCAATTCTTTTGAGCCCAATAGTATTGACCTTTGTGAAAGGGCTTGGAAGGTCTTCTATTCCTTTTCTACTTCAGTCTTTTTTGAAGATAGTCTTAGCCCCTCTAATTCCAACCCATCATCTAGGTTTGGAACAAGATTCACTCTTGTGGTCTTCTAATAAATATACCTTGCATTGAATTTAGTTCATCATATTCTATTAAGACCTCCAATGAATTACTATTGAGTTCTATGATTTCTATATTGGAAAACCAACTATACTCAATCTCAAGAGCCACATAGAACATATGGTCTATCTAGGCTTAGTTGGATATGATGTCTTTAAGTACCATCCTTACTTGTCTAGCAATGTGTGCCATGAGGTAGATGAAGTCCAACAATACTAGCTTCAAAGTAATCCACACATGTAAGAATAATCTTTTCTACTTGTTTACATCGAACTCGGGATTGAATATTGCCACCCAATTTCAGAAGGTGTGCCGACTTGTATTCTCAAACCTAATTATTGTTGTGTTTAATTCATGTTTTACTTATGCGCACTCTTGGCCTCTATCTTTAATTAAATAAATGGAACCTAGTAGTATGAATTCTCCTAATTCTACAATCCATGTCTTTTGTACTTCTATAGATAGGCTTCTTTCCATAAAATAGACCATCAGGATATAGTTTCTCAAGAATTTGTACCTTGCTACAAAGAACTATGGGGACAAGATTGGTTGCTATAAAAGTCTTCTTCACTCTTATTAGTACCCTGTTGTAATTGCACCTTAGTCCTTGCAATAGTGCCTTGTCATTGCAACCAACATACACTAGAAGAAACCCTTGATTTTCTTGATGCATTTTTGGTGATGTCCAACATACACTAGAAGAAACCCTTGATTTTCTTGATGCATTTTTGATGATGTCCACTTGTTTTTATGTTACACTTGATGTTACAACTAAAGTCTTGATGTTATGTTTGTTGTCATTGTTGACATAAAAACAAGTGGACATCACAAAAAATGCATCATAAAAAACATGGGTTTCTTCTAGTGATATGAATTGATTTTCCAACTTTGTTAGGTTCAATTGCTTCTCTACCCCTCTCTCATGGCCTCTTTGTTGAGATGTACTACTTTGTAATGTATGGATTGCATTCAGGCTCTGCTACACTCTCACTTCTTGTTTAATTGACACCCTTAATCTTGTCACCATTCCTAAACCTTAACCTAAACTAATATTTAGGGCTAATATGTATTTAACCCTTCAAGGACTAAGAAGACTCAATGTGTCTTCTTCAAATTTTTAGTGGGAAATTCTTGGTACTAGGGTGAAACAAATCTCAATATTTTGTAACCAAATTGGGTCCAAAGAATTTTTTTCAAATTTATATTTTTAGCAATTTAAAAAATATAAATTTCAATCTGGTGTGATTAAGAATGCAAAATAATTAGAATGATTTCAGAGTTTTTGAAGACATTCCAAACAATATGCTAATAATATCAATTATTAAATTTCAAACATTAATGTATATATAAAAATTAATTAATTTTGTAGGATCCAATTTAATAAGTTTTGGCTTTCTACTCCTATTTGGAAATGTATACAAATTTGAGAGAGTTTTTTATTTTTCAATTTTTTAAATGAATGAAATACTACATTTGTCTTAGATTACAATACAATTGTTTGAGGTGGGGGTAAAAAAGCATTATTCATCTTCTTATCATTTTTCTTCCCCCAAAATTTTGTTTTTTGCCTATAAAGTTGATCATCCAAAATTGTTATAATCTAAAAATCCAACAATCAATATTTTCCACAATTGATTCCATGCATACTAGACAAAATAGTCTTTACTTTTGTATGGTTGAAATTATAAAATTCAAGCACATCTATGTGCAAAAAAAATATCAAAATGGGACAATTAATTGAAAACCTCCATTGTCAAAAAGTTGTTAGGCTTTGAGTTAAGAAGACACCTCCTAATAGAGTAGTTTAGACCTCCTTCAAAGACAACCAATTGCAATGTAAACTTGAAGGCTACTATAGTATATCCTCCTTCAATCAAAAAGGTGTCTTACACATTTATATAAGGAAGATCCACCCTTCATTGGCATTTGTCATTGTCCAATCAATGAAAAGAGGATTTCATTGCAAAAAGAGACACATTTGAACTATAAAGCTAAACATACATTTGGACAAGAAAACAACTTTTAAAACTAGATATTGATGGCAGAAGATGTACCCTGTAAAAAATATAAAAATCTAGGAAAGTCTAGTGTTGAATTTTGAAACACTTGCAAATAATACTTTAGAGTTTCATAACTTATTCATACAGTGTTAAAATAATACATGCTAAAGTGTATTGTAGTCCTCTTTCACTTGTTGATAAAATCCAATAAAATAATCTATATTTTATAATAGCAAATATGCTCAAATGCTATTAGTGTCAATTATGGGTGCACTTATCTTAAGTCTATTCACATATTGTGTATAAAGTCACTCCAAACCTATTGTTTCAAGTTCAAAGTGATACATAGTCATAGAGCCTCCAAAGGTTTGTGCATCCAAGGCATGTAAAATTGATCAGTGAAGAATGCTTAGACTCTGATCTATGCCTCACCTAAAAGAGATTTTTTATCCCTCCTTGGGTTGTCTGCTTGGCTAAGAGAAGAGATGTTGTGTTAAGGGTTAATTTCATGGGGTTAAGATTTATATCCCGAGTTCCCAACCTTTTCATCATCCTTTGTGCAAATGTAACCTGATAGATACTTAACCCATAAACGCCGTGGACGCCATTTCCTGGCGTTTGGATGATTGTATAGTGGTGAGTAGGGAGAGTGAAAGCATTTTTTTCATCCATTTTTTGCTTCTTGATCTTTCACAGAGGATTATGAAAAGTACCTCAATGAATTTGTAATTTTGCTAGTGTTTGTATTCAAGTGAATCAAAAGTTAGTAAAAAAATGAATCACAAAATATGCTATTTTCAGTGTATTTTGGGAAGTTGTTGCTCCTTGCTTTACATCTAAAATTTCTCCACAAAAATGATAGTTTTTGAATTTTAGACCAACTATTGAAATAGTATTCCAACTATTTTGGTCATATATTCTAGTTTCTACTCCAATTGGAATTTTGAAAAAATTCGTAATATTGAATATTTTATTGCAATTTGAACTTTGGATGTATTTTCAATGCCTATTGCATTCTAATTATAGAATGATACGGGATTTGAGTTTCCACCATGATGTTTGTCACTATAATGTACACCCATGGTGAAATTTTCAGATTTTTTGAAATAATTTTCTATTTGATATGATTTTTCTTCACTTTTTTTTCAGAAATTCTCAAAAAAATCAATTTTCCTGAAAAAATCTAAATTTTGTGTGAAGTAAAGAAAACATGTAACTTCATATAAATTTTTTCATACATACCTAGTTCAAAAATGGCAACAAACTGAGTGATGGGCAATGAGGCCTAAGATCAGTGGTTATAGGTCCGTCCTCTAAGGCTTAAACAATAGCAAGACACCGGTACTATGACAAGATACCTGAAGATGTGACACTGACAATAGTCTTCCAACATCATACTCACAATTTCAACTCGATGAATCTTACATTACTGCAAAGTAGCTGGCAGTCTGAACGTCTGAACAATGTGATGTACCTGGAATGCAATTCCTTCATGAGTGCAGTTCTCTCAACAGTTTCATGTGAACACTGCACTTCGTACAATTAGAAATATTGAGAATCACTCCAAAAACACCCGTATAATGAAAAAATGCCAGCTTGCCAAGTCCGTCCACCCTCGCAGGTACCTTGACTGGCTGGTAAACAAGGACATTACCCATTACCCACAGCCCTGTGGTTATCAAGATGTACAGATATGGACGTTCAAACGAACGTTACCAATTGTTCGATACAGTAAGATACCAGCAGGTCCTAGCTCGTCATCTCTGAAATATGCGACCTGACGAAGACTGGGAAAAAGCAAAAACAAACAAACAAGGGCGTCATTGGTTCAAAACTGGGGAGAGAGCATGGAAAAGCGTGAGGTGTAAAGAATGTCAATTATTCTTTTGAAAATGTGTAAGACAATAGTTTGAAGCCAACTGCCTGTGGCTTCTATATTACATGTTAGAGCCTGAATCTCTGCCTTCCCTTTTGTGATCCACATAACGAGAAGGAAATGAATTGTTGAAGAAGCTCTCCAATCAGCGTGCAATACTTTGTAGCTACGCCATCAAGCGTCCTTCATCCTTTGCATATTCATACCCCAAGGCCCTATCCTCTGGTCCTCTTCAAGAAGGGACACAACGTTCACAGGATAAACGATCAAAAATGTACTGTAAGAGGCTACAACCTTTTCAGTCCATTGCGCCTTGAGCCTCTGCCAGGAAACAGTTGCATAATCCAAGTAAACACACGGTCAACAACTTCATCCCCTTCATCGACATAGTCCAATGCAGCTGACGCATTTCTAGTCAACCCACTCGTGGAACCTCCCTCGGCCATTCTTTGAGATACAACAAGCTCCAACTGCTGTGTTGTAGCTGCCAACTTCCTGGACAGATCAGCATTTAAAGCCCTCAATTCTGCAGCGCCTTTAGACTCTGCCTTCAGAGCTTTCGCCATGGCAGTTTTCTCTTCACCTAGAGAGGTAATAACATCATTGATGTTATTGATGGTTCTCGTCAGGTCTGATGGTATAGATGCGGCCGACACTGGGAGGGGAATACTTTGATACCCTAAACCACTTTGAGGGCTACCCATTGAAACCGGTAAGGACGAAGGCCCAGGGTCGGAGAAAGGCAGGTGAGATTGTGTGTCACTAGACAGGGGAGATCCCAGGAAAGGTGACTCATGAGTTGACCTCAGGTGCGAAGACTCTGCAGTGCTTTGGTCAGAAAGAGGCTCCTCAGATCGTCGACCGTGGTGCCACGTATCAAGTGACGGAGATTCTAAAGGAGTCGAAGGGCCTTCGCTGGAGATTTTCAGTGGAGAAGGAGGTAAATCATCAGTCGAGGTTGAAGCGTCTGCCAAGACTCGTTGTTTCGGCTGCACTGCTTCTGAAGTTTCACTCCTGTAAGAAAACTCTCGTTCACCAGAAGCTACCTTACGAAGACGGACCTGGAGAACTTTCTTCTCTTCCTGTAACGCATCAATCAAGCTCTGCAAGTGGGAACGATCCTTTTCCCAGGCAGAAGTTTGCTTTCTGTGAGACTCAACCTCAGCATTCAAGCTACCCATGTCCTTCTCCATTTTCAACTCATGAGACCGCAATGTACGTATGCGATTCTCCAAGACAATCACTTCACCGGCCATGGTTTGAGATTGTTCACGGGCTGCTGCAAAATCCTGATGGGCCCTATCTCGTTCAGCCATCAGAGCCATTGCAAACGCATCTCGTTCCTTTATCCTCCCTTCAAGCTGTTCTATGACTTCGTTCAGCTGATTCACCACTTGCCCCTGGTGCTCGCACAAGGATAAATTCATAGAAAAAGTCAATAGAATGATTCAATGTAGATACTAAGGGAATTACTATGGCTACAGTAGAACCAAACAAGGTCACAATGATATCAAATAATCTACAGCCTCAAATATCTAGAAGGTCACATGCCATATTCATCCACTACGTTCTACCCTAATTTTATCATCTCATGTAGAAATGTCACATAGACGAGTGGCTTCACGTTCATGCAATCAAAATGCATACGCATGAAGTGAGACATGCATTGACCGATACTATGCAATAAGAGGAATATGCTCAGAGAGCTCCTTGATAAAGGAATGTCAATGTCATGTATTCGAGACAACGTCGATAAGGTCAACCTCATGACACTGACTCGGTGGGGACATATGGACTTCTGAATACACGCTTGTTTACAGCTCTCATATGCAAAGTGTTCGCACGGACGCGTACACAACATAATAGATTCTGACGATATACAGGGAACGTGCAACTACAGAGTGCCCTATTAGAGAGGGTTGAGAGTACTGCACACCAATAAAATGAGAATACATTTTCAGGAAGAAAAAGTGATTATACCTGATTATTGAAATTTTCGACGAGTGTAGAATGCTCGGAGACGAAATCCTCTGTCATAGCTCTGGCTTTAGCGAGCTCTCGCTGAAGGCCAAATTTTTCCTCCGTCAAGTCCTGGATATGCTGCTCAAGGCTTGAGAATTCTTCCCGTTGCTTCCTCCGAAACTCTTCTTCATCGCGCTGTCTCCTCTTCAACTCCTCGGCTTCACGCTCCTTCCTCCTGATCTCTTCTGCCTCGCGCTCTTTTCTTCTAATCTCTTCTGCTTCCCGTTCCTTTCTCTTGGCCACTTCAGATATGTAGTGCTGTCTCCTTTTCATCTCTTCTGCTTCTCGCTCCTTCCGCTTTGCTTCCTCTTCCTTCCGTTTGGCTTCCTCCTCCAGCGCCTTTCTCCTCGCCTCTTCAGCATTCTCGCGCTCCTTCCTTCTGGCGTCTTCTGTCTCCCGTTGCTTCCGTCTTCTCTCTTCCGCTTCACGCTCAATCTTCAGCCTCACAAGTGCTTGCTGATTTCGCTGTTCCTCGATTTCACGCTCCTTTCTCATTACTTCTTCAGACTCACGCTCCTTTCTCATTGCTTCTTCGGACTCATGCTCCTTACGCCGGAGCTCTTCTACCTCTTGAAGCTTTCGCTTATCCTCTTCTTCATCTGATGCAACAACCTGTCCTCTCTTCTCTTCCACAATCCGCTCATTCTTCCTGACATCTGGTTCAAAGTGAATTCTCCTAGGCTGATCTACCTCGACTCCATTCCTATTCACATCTGGATGTGAGTTGACCGGCGAAACCTCCACATTAGGGTTTCCATTCGTATAGATCTTCGCCTCCGGACTAACGGTAGCCTTAGTATTCCTGCCGTTCTTATTCTTATTCTTGTTATGCCGCTCCTTATACTTCGCCAACTTCGCCCGGCCAGCTTCCAGAAGCTCCTGTTGCGACCTCGCCATAGTATCCACGGAAGCCATGGCTGGCATGATGATGCACCCCTTCCTTCCTCAACAGCCCGTATTCATTATCACTACCCTAACAGTGATGGAAACCTCGATCCGCTCCACAATAAACTCACCTCCACACACGGCATCTCATCACGTTTCATTCCTCTCACACGCTACCATCGAAAAGCACCAAATCACGCAAAACACTGCTGTCTCCAACTCGATTTGCCACCCGAATCGCTCAAAAGAACCACGTGATTCACCGCATTCATTCTAGCACACGCAATCGCTATCTAGCACCGTTGAGCCGCGACCTCGGCTCCGATCCGGACGCCATAGCCACAAGCCAAGACTCCATTAGGGTGTGTAGTTGTTGCAGCAGTGCACATCACCACGCCAGACGGAGGAACAGGGCAATGCCGGGACGGGCGACGGGCGTTCGCATGGACCTACTCCCCACCCGGCCCGGTCCAAAATCATTCACGCAGCGCTCCAACCCTTTTTGACCAGGCGTTCAGTGTACGTATTTCATATTCCCTGAACGTTTGGGGGGCTCATCGGAACCGTTGATAATATTGGGAGATCAGGATCTTGACAGTTGTCGAGGGTATATTGGGTTTTAGCGACGATGGTGAAGCTACGTGGCGCGTGCGCAGTGGGAAATATTCTCATTCTCTAAGTGAACTCGAATGATGTGGCAGTACACTTGGCAGTAGGGCTCCGTGTAACCGTGTGTTACAAACTCTTTTAAGCATGGCCATTAATAGTATAAGAAGTAAGGCAAAAGCTCCTCAATTTGCTTAAAAAAAGGGTCTGAACATGGTTCCTATTGTTAAGTTGGAAACGCTTTTTGTTTTGGGTTGGGAGTGTAAAGAGAATCTTAGAATATCAAAAATTGTATTTCTTGGATATTGTACAAATAACTATGAATTTTTTAAGTGGTTGATATAGGTGTATCCAAAGATGATCCTAGGCTCTCATGAATTAAAGATTGTATAATTGAGGCATGAATTCGAAAGGATTGATTTCATATTTTACTAACTAATATAATTGTAGATCCAACCAAATGAATATGATTTAATGAGTTATAGTTTATACTCCCTTTGTTTCTAAAAAGTCCCATATTTGCTTTGAGTTTTACAAAAGAACACATGGATCTTTTCAAAAACAAATAGAGTACTTTGCAATTGCAATGTATAATATTTTAGAACATTCATCGTTTACCTAGAGGATGGTTACGAATTAACGAGATTGGTCATGAAAGAAGATTGTTTGTTAAAAATTAAAACATTACTTTGGATGAATATGAAGCTATTTGGACTAAATATCATCCTAACAACATTTTGTTTATCATTTAGAGATTAACTTTAACTACTTCATCCAATTGATGGCTACTTCATCCAATTGATGGCTACTTCATCCAATTGATGGCTACTTCATCCAATTGATGGCTACTTCATCCAATTGATGGCTACTTCATCCAATTGATATTTATTAAAGAAACTTAGAAAAATTAACTTAATATATCAATGGAAATAAGAAAGAATGCTTTATATGAGTCAATGATATAATTTTGTTGGAGGAGTTCCAATTATTCATAATAAATTTCAAAAAAAATCTTACTATCTTCAAGTCAAAACTTAGGATTAAAATCAAGGTAAGTGATATATTTATGCTAAAATATACACATAAATATGCAAAAAAATCTAAGAAAATAGAGGCATTAAAGGATGTAATTTTTTTTAAACAAATGGAAAACCATTGCGTTAAAAAAAAATACAAATTATTTTGATTCAATTGAAGAGAGTTCAAAATAGTAGTAGGATTTAGTCTTATTCTCTCCATGAGTGAAATGTGATGAATGGACTTTACACTCTCACTAAGGTGGGTACCCAAAACTACCACTTTTTGCTATTGTGCTTATTTATTATTATTATTATTTGAATACCATATGCAAGTTATGAAGGGTCAAAGGTTTTTTGGGGTAGATGTTTTAAATTTGTTTTTTCAACATACGTACATATTGATTTTGGAGATGTACCCAAAGTGATGATGGCAATTTTTGGCAAGGTGCGATTTGGGGGGTAATTCTGATAGCAACCCTTGCTCTAAAAGCAACCACTAGCATAGAGGTACATTTGCTTTGTTCAATGTACCAGCAATGTACATTTCAGGAGGTGGTCCCTTTTACTACGTTGCAACTTCAAAAATTCGTAACTAATTCCACAAATGTCCAAAAAGTATGAAACAACTTGGGTTCGATACCAATTCCATTTTTCTTCCTACGAAAATTTACTGAAAATTGTTTCAAGAAGTTTTAGCTTCAGCCAAATGCAATCAGCTCTAGAAAAGGTCGTTTTAAGAATAGACTACCTTACCCACGGCTTATGCAGTATAATTTATTATTATTACCAGCATGAGGAGAACAGGACTATCTTTATTCAAAACCAAGTGGCCCCATGTCTGCCCAGACTGTCCTCCAATAATAAATCCCACTCATACATACAAAGAGGCACCTTTTTTTTTTAAAGTGTTCTTGGTAGTTTTTTTGGAACAATTGCATGTGAACTGTACCATTCAGAATCTTTTGGTAGAACACAGGCCATAACATTCTTGTTCCCTATGCTCTTTGATGATGTCACCCAAAAAAATTTACATCAATTATTATAGTTTTAAATCACTTTTTTTGACACTTTTGATATTATCATGCGTTTTTTTAAGAAATTTTAGTATTAATGTGATAATAACAAGTTTATTATCATCTAGTTTGTACTAGTGATGATCAGTAGGATGATTGGCTATGTGGCACAGGACAATGAGCTATGTACAATTTCACAACCTTTATAGTTGACATTTTGAGGAGTTGGAAGAAAAAAATGATTCTTCCAAAAGTTGTAGGAAAATTCAGTATTAGAGCATCTCCACTTGTATAGCAAATAAGAAGACAAACGGTGTTTTTTATGAACAAAAAGTGTGTCTTTAATGCTAGGATCCACCAATGATTCTATTTAACACTTCACTAAATATTATTATTTTTCTTCCATAAAACTACATAGGATTAATGCATGCTAGGGTTTTTCTTTTTCTTTTGTACACAAAGAGGCTAGCTATTACTACATGTGAACTAGTAGCCTATTACCATATTCATCAACCTTCACATGTATTAGTTAAGTACATTTTTGTCTTGGAATGTACACCGTGGATACACTATGGCGGAATTGAGATATGAATTGGTTTACCTTATTGAGTTGCTCGGGTAGGATAAAAATGTGACTCATTCTCTCAAAAAAAGTTACCTATGATTTTGATACGATGACCTTTCCTTAGACAAACATAGATGCTCTTATTATAATCCTCCTTCATGCATTGTTGCCATTAATGTAACCACACCTAAAATCAACCAAATAAACTGATTTTTTCTTGGTTTCCATTATTAAGCTGTGAGAATTATTTGTAGTTCTTATTGGAAGTCAAAAGGGGATTCTAGATCCCCTTTACGTGCATGTATTGGACAACATTTGAATAAACCATTGATTGAAAGTGTTGAAAACCCAAAATCAAACCTAGACTCTCATGTTCACACAACTTACATTTTAGGCAAAAGTCTAGCAAATGGTACTAAGTAGCAGTTATGCAAATGTGGAGGTTCCTTAGATCGAAGGACTGAGCCTGCTTGACCGAGTTGACATTGTTTGCCCCAAACCTCAGAGTCAACTCTATCCTACGTGGATAACAAATCAGTTCCAAGTAAGCAGGCTTGATTTATTCCTCACAAGACAGATCATGATCTTTAGTTGACATCCAGACAAGTGCAACAATTTGTTTTCAGAAAAATTCAGAAAATTAGTCCCACATGTCAAAATGTGGCCTCTCGGTCAAAGGATGTGTCCCTTTTCTTGGAGCTCTGGGCCTATTTCCACTACCAATCAGTACAGTCAATTTATGTGAATCTTTTTTCAGGTGATAGTTTGATTGGAATGAGTTCAAAAGGGTCTGGATTTTAGTAAACACATGTTGGATGTTCACGGGTTAACTCTTGAAGGACATGGCCCCCGTGACCAAGGTAGCCACTAAAATGCTTAAATTATTGGACCAACAGGTGCATTTTTTGTTTCTATAATGAACAATTAAGTTATCCACCAAATGCTTTTGGCCCTCACTGTCTTTCAAGGGTGAACCATGTAAGGATGTGGTCCCTATGACCAAGGTAGTCACCAAAATATTCCAATAATTGAACCACAGTAAAACCACCCATTCTTGACTAGGGAGCCATGCCCAATCTATAAAGCAAGAGTGATTTATAGAATGCCTCTTCGATTTTCTAGAATGCCATATTTCTAGAATTCTTGGTCCAACAATGTCATGGTACATGTCCTTGCTTTTCAATGCCAAAGTGAGTAGGAACTGGCCTCTTGAGTGAGTGGAATTGGAAGAGTCTAGACATTAGTTATGAGTTTGGATCACTTTTTGGCTCCCAAAATTCATAGTAATTTCAATTTGAGGGTATAAAATTACGAAAAATTTGCAGTCTCCATATTTTCCTATCTTTCTATACGGGAAAAATTCCATTGCCTCACACTACTCATCATTTGTCTTGGAATCTTTTAAGTGATTGGCTATGAGTGGTTTTATCTAATAGCCACATTTTTTTGTTTCAACAACTAATCTCAGGGAGTGCACTTAGTTCTACTATAACAAACCACGTGCAAACAAGTGGTTTCTAATAAACTATAATTTCAACCTAAAATTTTGAGCATTGTTTAATAATGACTATAGGTTTCTATTGCCAAAATTTCCAACTCAAATAAAATATGAAATGATTTCTAGAAGAGGTTGAAAATGAATTAAAATGGCATATTTTTCAACTCAAATAATTATAGAGAACACATTTAAATGACCATTGAATCAATATTCAACTCAAAATGAGCTTTCAATAGAGAGTTATTTTTCAAAAAAAATTGTTCATTTTTTAGACAAATTTTCTTATATAATATAGGGGTGTGAAAGTTATTTTTCAGTTCTACAGTGTATCTTTTTACTTAAAAAATTTGTAATTAATTATTATTAACAAATAAAAACAGCAATAATTCAAAACTTAAACTTTCAAAGTAGGAAAATCTATTCATATTTTTTTTTAATTTTTTTATACTTAAAATTCAAAAAATATATGGGGGGTCCAAAGTTTTGTTTACACGTGGTTTCTAATGAACACTCTAAGTGACCCCCCCAAGCAACTAATAATGGAGCCATTCATTGGACCTTTTAGGTTTGTAGTGTCCTTACAAGGGTTAAGCTCATATCGAAGTCATCCATTGAACCGTTTAGGTTCACAACGTCCTTATAGGGTTAAACTAAGGTAACTCAGCCTATGACAAGCCAAGTTTAGAGCAACCTGTGAGCTTCGTATTTTTTCAAGTTTTTGACAATTTGCCTTTACAGTGTGAATAGAGATAGGTTGCAAGGTTAAGTTCACATTGGATGCATATTAGAGGCGATTTGTCATTATGAATAGATATTAAAAGAGGCAAATAGTCGGGATAGTAAAAGAGACAATTTGACTTAGTGCCATTTGAGTTCTAGTTTCTTTTCGGCATTTTCATATAGTTGGGGGCTTCTCTCTCAGTTCTCTCTCTCTCCAGTTGTCTGAGTCTGAGCTTGTCAAGTTGTCGTGAACTTTTTGTAAATGAACATATTACAACTTTAATTAAAATATACAAATTGTCTGTGGATACTTGTGTTTGTTTTTATGTGTATTTTCTGTGTAGTGTAGCATTGTGATCCAGTGATTGGATCCTTTGTCTGTGTGAGGCAAATTGTATTTTGCAAATTGTGTACTAACCCAGCGATTGGGTGAATTGTGTGTGCGTGATATTTTACTGTGTAGAACAATAACTGAAGTGTGATTATTAACAATTTGTCCGACTGTGTACCAATGATTGGGCCAGCTAGTTGAACATTTTGTCTTTGAATTTAATTGTGGAATTTTATAAGTGACTTCCTCTTGATCCAACAATTGGATTAGTGAACCTGTTGTGAAGTGTATGTTGTTATGACAAGTTGTTTTGTTTGATTGCCTGAGTGGAATCTGGTCTGTCAAGTTGTGAGTTTGCCTGGGAGAAATTCATTATGAATTCTTGGAGTTCATAAATGGTGTTGTGATTAAATTAATTGTCAATGGAGCGGGTGCCTGAGTGCTGTTGGAGACAAGTTGTCGATTGAGAAGGTGAAGAATTGGACGAACAATTTGCCTGCGGAATGCAATCGTGAACCAGATTGGAGCAAGTATGTGGAGCTGTGGAGTACCAACGGAAGATCAAATAGAATCTGGTAAGTTGATACTGAACAAATTGTCTTAATTGCAATTGTTAATTATATAAATTGTAGGACGAATTGTCTTGCATGGTTATTTATCGTAACAGCTAGCTTGACAATTTGTCAAGTAGAATTGTGGACCAGTGAGTGGTTGCCTAGAACTGTGTAAAAATTATACAAATTGTCTAAGAATCAAGTGATTGGATCTTAGTGTATAATTGGACTTAATCAAATTGACGGTGAAGTAAACAAATTGTAAGTTGTGATATTGATCCAGTGATGGATTATACTTATTGGTTCTTATAGACAATTTGTCATTATATTTAACATGTACCAATGATTTTCCAAATTAAATTGAAGTTGATAAAAGCTGAAAATAATTTATAAATTAAGTGATTTAATAATTTAATATTTGTATTATATTAAGACTAATTGTCGTGCTTGTATTGTGTGAGTCATCGTGGAACTGTTGTATACAAAGAATGACTAGCTGGATGTGGACGAATTGTCTTGTGATTTAGAATTAAATTGTGAAATTGGAATTGTGTGTTTGTGTAAGTGTGTGAATGGAATGTATGTTTTGCTTGTGAATTAAAATGCATGACTGAGAGTAAGTCTAGAATAAATTATTGTGATTGTTACTTTGTTAAATAAATACCTTTCGGGTTGGGAAATTTAACAAATTGTCTTTTGATCTCCAATTGATAAGTTTGGGTAATTGAACAAATTGTCAAAGGATTGAATATGAAGAGTTAATACGGAACTAGTGATTAGTTCATATTAGTGGAATAAGTATTGGTTGTAAACTGTGAGAGTATTACCAACTGAAGTAATTTCACTTGAGAAAAGACAATTAGTGTGTGAAGCAATTTGAACCAGTAAGGACGGCAATGAGATCGTGTACCTGTAGTTGATCCATGAGTTTGAATGAATTATGCATATGGCAAATTGTCATGAATGTGCAGAGTTTCTAAGCTGGTGAATGCATTGCAATCATGCCCTGCATTAGATAGAGACAAATTGTTGTAGGACTGGGACTGGTTTCCACTCATCTAACTAGTAATCAGGCTAGTTAACTAGTGACTGGACAAATTGCTTTGGTAACGCAAATCACTAATAATTAAGGAACATGCGTACAATTATATAAATATATTATTTGCATTTGTCTAGTACTAGATCATGCATGACAAATTGCCAAATGACCCGACAAATTGACTACAAATAGCCATAGCACACTAGGCAGGACTGAGACTGCATTTCATGCGTCCATAGCATTAATTAACGGACTGGCAACCAAATTACACAAATGGGTATAAAAATGAATGTGTAGTTTCTTGTTGTTTGTGAAATATCATAGCGAATCCCATCTTAATCTAGAAAACAAGTGACCCTAGTCACAATACGTTAGACTACTTGACCATTCCCTAGATTTTGAACCTTTATTCCATAGTCTTGGGTGTTTTGTGGAGAAGCGAAAATCTACATTACACAACCTAATGTAGGCCAAAAAATTCTTGTGCAGTAGATTTCACAAAATACATGTACATTTGAAGAAATTCTATGCTTGCATTAGGCTGCTCCAAACTTGTCTTGTCATAGGCTGAGTTACTTTAATAGTGAAGTCATACATCGAATCTTTTAGGTTCACAGCACCCTTATAGGGTTAACTTGTAAAAAACTCTTATAGGAAGAGAAATATAAATTTTTAAAGGGAAAATAAACAATTAAAGAATTTAGACAAAAGATCTTTAAATTTAAAAGTTTTTCTTTTCCTCCCATCGAGCCTCCCATCTATGTGCAAACTAATTCACAATTTTGCAAAAGTTTATGAAGCAATGAGTGACTACATTAGTCACATTGCTTAAGAATACCATATGTGATGGTTGGCATCTCTTGCCAAATATTTAATTTTTTCTTTGAAAATGAGTTTTTGATGATGCTAAAAATAGAAGAAATTGTAAGATTTTCCAACAATTTTTTGGAGTAAATAAGTTTCCAAATTTTGAACATCTATTTTTAAAAGTTTTTTTGCTGATTACAAATACCAAGTATAGAAGACAAAATTTGTTCTTTGAATATACTTGAATGTACTTCATTCATTTTTTGTTGCTCCTATGGAAAGCTCTTGAAAACAGTCATATTCTAGGTCATAATCTTCCTAGTGGATGCTTGGACTTTTACAAGTTCAATCACATATTAACTATTAAAAATTGAACATGATCTTGTCACTTATAAATCAATTTGAATCTACTTAAGCCTTCAAAAAGGTCCATAAGAGGTTATTGTCCTTTAGGGATTAAGGAATGTAGGGATGCTTGTTTATTTCTAAATTTCTATAAACTTTGAACAATGAAAACTATATAGACTTTATCTTTAAATTTACTTAGTCTTCCAGAAGAATGCCAATGAACTTCTTGAGATAATAATAGTAAGCAACCTTAAAGAAGCTCCTAAGGATCTTTTCCAATTCTTTTTTATGTTTTTTAAGTAGCTCTACTAATATCTAAAGGTTCTTGAAAAGTTTAGAGGACTATGGAAGCTTATGGAAAACCATAAAAGCTTTGGGAAGGTACTTAAGATCTTTGAGGAAAATGGAAGCCTCTAGAAAGTTTTAGATATATCTACAAATATTAAAGAACAATAAAAAAAAATAACTAGAAGAGTTTAGAGTGTGTCCACGACATCAATTATGATGTAGCAAAGCTATACATATTTACTTTTGGCCACTTTTTAACTCCTAAAGAACCAAGGCACATTTTGGATAAAACTTGTGAAAAAATGGTACCTTTTAGGATAGTGAAAAAAATGATTTCTTTTTTTCAAAATTGAACCATATAAACTTGAACTAGACTAATATGGGAATGTGTGAAAAAAATTCAAAAAAATTGACTAAACAAATTGAAAGATATAATGTTGAAGTTATAAGAATTTTTTTTTATGACCATGCTTGATAGGGCTAATAGATTTTAACTCCTACTAGAGTGAGATTTTTACACTACATGTTTGTTTGTTTTTTAAATTTGCATCTTGTATCATGTAGATTATATACTTGCCAAATTTTAAAAATATAATTTTTTTTTACATCCTATCCAAAACTACCTTGGTTATCTAAAAAGTTTAGGGCACCATAACTTTTGATCCAAGCACCTGCTTGGTTTCTTTAATCTATATCGTAAATTAGGTTGTTTGTTTTATGGTGAGATCTTTTGGATAGTACATCTTCTAGTCACATGCTTTATACTATCAAAAAGCCTTTAGCAAGGAAGGGTGCACAGTCTTTTTTCGTGGCATTTGAACCTATGGTATGAAAGATATTGAAGTTTGAAGTTTTTATGGATAAAAACAAAAACGAAAAACACTTTTATTTTGATTGGGCCAATGGCACATGGCACAAGTGTTATAACTAAATTTTTCCCAGGCATCTAGAAGGCATTATATATCCCTCCTTGAAAGAAAAATGCTTGAGACCAGTTAACAATGTTATGTATTTGAGAATCTACAAGGTGGACAATGGGTGGAATTTAAGCCAATTAGAAGGATAAATTTAAATTTGTTGTCAATAATAATTTAAGAGATTACATAATTACATTACTTGTACCGAGCTAAACAATACTTTATAGGACAGGATCTCACCCATTATAAAATATTTGAATCCTGAAGAAGGTTGTTAGAAAGTTGTTTGATTTTAGGCCAAAATGCAAATACAAGGAAATAAACTAATAATTTTATTTATTAATTAATATTTATTTATTGGAAAAAATGATATATATATATATTATTTATTTATTATTATTTATTATTTGAAATTGCCAATTTAACATGGTACTAGTAGTACACATCAAATTCCAAAAAAAACATTAATAACTTTTTTGCTATAATTGTACTATTGCCAAAAAAACTTACGGCCCATTATAGGCCTGAAATTTTTCCTAATTTTTGCGCTTTCTAATATATAGTACAAAATCGAATTTCCATGTCACCTCATACCATTCACAAGATGGATTGTTGCACTTTATTTTACAAAAGTGAATTAATTTATGTTGAATATGATCTTCATATACGGTATTTGATTTGGAACAAGGGTTTGAGAATAGATCCTATTGCCCTTTCTTGAGTCTTTTGGTAGTTGAAAGGAAATTTTAGATTCTCTAAAAATGTATTTTTGGGACTAAGTACAAATATATTATGATTGATTTTCAAAGTGCTAAAAATAAATCAAACTAAAATTGCCCCTAGACTCTCATGTATGGAGGTTGTACATTTTAGGCAAGAATCTAGATGGTACAATTTGGAAAACAAGTCAAATTTAGGTGTTGTTACATTAACCCCTAAAGGACCATTGTCCCCTCGGGGGACAAAATGAATTTTGGGCAGGTTCCTATGATCTCAATTTTTAGTGAAACTTTTTGAAACTTTCTCATAAGATAGGAAATCTTATTAGCTTTGTGGGAATATAAATTTTATTTCAATTGGTGCCCGGGATCAAAAGTTATGGCATCTTAAACATAATTTTCACGTCACCGGGCAAAAAAAATAATCTACAAAAATTTGAAATTAATTTTTTAATTTTTTTCTTCTTAAAGATAATATTTTTGTCTACATGTGGAGCTTTGATTCATTCCATTTGGATTAGTAATGTGAAAATTATGAACAATCTTGTTTTTCGGGCAATTTGAGCATCTTCTTGAAAAAATAACTTATAGGATTCAATTTTGAATGCAATTTTCACAATTTTTCAAAAAAAATTGTTTGACAAGGTTAAGTTTTCTAGCTAGAACAATCTCACCGATGAGATTATCGTGTTTCAATCCCATCTTACAGCTATTAACAATTTAGTTTTTCTTTCAATCTTGGACCTACTTCTACTTAACAATTTTTTAAAGAATGAAAATCAAGAGTGGTTTTTTTGAATTTTTTTTTTGGACTTTCAACTCAATTCTTCAACACACAAAAATTTAAATTCAAGGTCCATGGTGCAAAAAAAATTTACAAATGGCAATCAAAGTCATCTGAAATTGCCAGCCAGTGTTCAAAAAAACTTTCTTTTTTCAACTTTGAATGCTAATATCTTTCAATCTGTGCAGTCAAACTCCATGAAAATTTTACCACATAATACTTGGCTAGTAAAGTACAAGATCCTACGGTTAGATTCTAGAAAAAATGTTTTTTTTGGTTTTTGGGATGAATGCAGAAGAAATGGCAGTTTTGAGTAGTTTTTGACAGTAGAATGGCCCTGGTCCTTTAGGGGTTAAAGCAACTACACCTAAGATCATCCAAATTAGCATTTGTACTTGGTTATCATTATTAAATCTTCTAGAATTTTGTTAGATCTTATTAAGAGTCAGAGGAGGATTTTAGATTTTCTTAGAATGCAATTTTTTGAACAAAGTATAAAAGTGCCAATAATCAAAATTGATCCTAGATCTTCATGTTCAAAAAACTTTTATTTTAGGTAGGTGAGTTTAAATGGTATGGTTTTACAAATAGGTCGCAATTAAATGCAATTAACATATTCACTTTTATGTTTTCAAATCCCTTATTTTGTTCTATTATTCATTTCATGAAGTTGAAGTATTGACACCATGAAAGACTCAATCTTCAAGTTGTTCAATGTCAAGAAAAGATCAAGGGAAGGGGAGGATAAAGAAAAAACTTATCCTAATTCAAGAAAAAGACAAAAAAATAGTCTTCAAGTTGTAAAGTACAAATATAGGTTGACAAAGGAACAAAGATAAAATACTAATATAGGCCAAATATGCCAAAATTCAAGAAGATGTTAAAATTCAGTTCTTAAGTTGTACAATACAAAGATATTTTGAGAAAGGAAAGGAGATATGATGACATAGGCAAGATATGCCAAATTCAAGAAGATGCTAAGATTCAATTTTAAAGTTGTATAGTACAAAGATAGGTTGAGAAGGGGCAAAGATAGGAGGCAATCGGTCTTGCTACAATAGTTTTTCACAAACTTTAACAGCTCCTATGAATGCAACTTATGAATGCAAATGGGAACGGAAATGGGTTTGTTCAAATCCTAAAAAGGCACTTATAAATCTAAAACTCAGATTTAATCAATCCTTCCAAGTCGATTCCAAAATCGGATTTCCATCTCCAAAATTTGGAACTTACAAAACCTAATAATGTAGCAACGGTTAGTAATCACCTATAATGAAAAACATGACTCACTACGCCCATGCTTGGACCCGTTTCTCCTCGTGGTCTACACATGCAACATCACATGTGGAAAGTTGTCTCTTGTACTGAGCTTGTGAAGTATAAGGTAAAACAGCCCATTGTGGTAAGATGACCCATAGTAGACACCTATGGAATAATCCCATCATAGGGTTTTTCAATATGTGAGATTTGAGCCACAATGCATGTCTTACATGACTATAATGAAGTGATTAGGAACCTTATCAGGAACTTTTAACTTTTCAATGTGATTTCATAGTAAGAATTGACTTTTTAGACCTTCCAAGTTAGAAAATATCATGATTGCTTTAGGTGAACAAGATGAGCATCATGGATTCAAATTTTGTTGTATTTGGAGTAGTCTACAGACTCTTTTGGGCCATGATGCATTGAACACTTCAAAAATTCATGGCAAATTCATTTTTTGTCAAAAAAAATATAATTTCAATTGCTCTCACTGTTCCTCACACTTCTCTTTATGTAGAAGAAAAATTGAAAATTTTTAGCAACGGTATGAGGCCAAACTCCTAATTTAGACCACAATGAGTTCTTTTACCTTAATATCATACTAACATAAGGTAGTCTGCTTTAAAAGTAATCATGTTCTAAATGCGACCCCTATCTAGGAAAAGGTGACATGTTGCTTGAAATATCTATTATAGTCAATGATGAGTTAGGTAAGCTTAAATGGTCACTTTAACCCCTAAATGCCCAAGGCTTGTTTTGAGCTTCTTGGAATGTGTTCTAAATTGAACAAAATACCAGCATTTTGATAAGTTATATCAATTTTTTTGAATTGTAACCGTAAAAATTCAAACTAGACATGCTAGGGGAGGACACTCTCACTACATTTGGAATACCTACGTGTGGCAGAGTGATTTTTTGACCCCCTATTTACTATTGAATAAACTATAATTTCATCCTAAAATTTTGAGCTTTGTTTAACAATGACTAAAGGTTTCTATTAACAAAAAAATTCAATTCTAAATAACATAAGATATATTGTCTAGAAAGAATTGAAAAATGAACTAAAATAACATGTTCTCCAACTAAAATATTTATAGAACTCACATGAAGATGACTATTGCATCAATATTCAACCAAAATAAACTTTCAATAAAAAGCTATTCTATAGAATTTTTTTTTCATTTTTCAATTTTTTTTTTCTTATATAATATAGAGGTGTGAAATTTATTTTTAGCTTTACAATGTATCTTTTTTCTTAAAAACTTTATAACTAATTACTATTAGCATAAAAAATACCAATAATTCAAAACATAAAATTTTAAAGTAATAAAATCTATCCATAATTTTTTTTTTGAATTTTTTTTTTTTTTACCGATGTATTACTTGTATTACTTTTTTCGCCGCACATGGGTTGCTAAAACATGGGGAGTGTCCTCCCGAGGTAGACATGTTAGAGATCTCATAGGAAAAGAAAACATAACAATATCACTTATAGAGTGAAAGATTATAATGTTTGATCATGAGGGTGTTAAAACTACAAAAGTGATGTAAAGTCTTTCAATCCTCTTTTCCAGAAGTCAAATCTAAAAAGTTGGTGACAAAAAATATATGAGGTTAAGGGGCCTAACATGGCTTCTCAAAAATCTACTCTATAATTTTTTTAAATAAATTTTAAATGTGATTTTTTCTCCAAGATCTAATGTATTTGAGGCTCATTTCCAAGAGCTCTCAACACTACATGATGTCAAAATTGCAATGGGTACCCTTGCACAAAATCTTGAATAGAAAAATCAGTATCATTTATTTTCAAGATTGGATTTTTGATGCTGAAACTAGACTTCAAGAAGAACTTTCCAAAAATATAAACTACTAAAAATAGCAACTTGGTTAGGTTTTATTTAACTTCAAAGTTTTGCAAACACTAGATTTGAGTGCCTCATGCATTTAGGGGTTAAAGGCAGACTATAGGAGGGGGTTGTAGAATCGCTCAATCATTTACAGTCGCCCCTACAAATGCTGTGAAAATCGTGCATAAGCAGTTTTGTGTGATGTAGACTTTTCATGTTGAGAACCGCCCATCCAAAGTGGTTCATTCTAGAATAATTTTAGGGTGGAAAGGTGATTGTACTGTATAGTATTTAGTAATGAATGAATGATGATGTACCTCATACTAGAAGTGAAGTGTAGTTAATGAGATGCAATTGGGTCCTGTAGGTGGACCCAAATCTGAATTCTGACAAATTCAGCACTTACCCAATCACAGTGAAAAGAGGAGAAAACTTTATGACACATGTCAAGGACCATCCAATAAAAGTCTAGGGACAGTTTATTGTCCATCTAGGAACAAAGATTAGGTACAGGTGCGGTATTGGGTGCTTCCACCTTAAACTGAATTAAGATGTGTTTTGCATGATTTAGAGAGCGCCATGAACACTTTAAGTTGTCATTTGATCCATTCATTGGTGTTTTTATATTCTTTACAGCTGCAGTCTATGTGCATAATGAGCAACTTATGCACTTTTGCCTTACAAAAATCACCAAAATTTCATTCTTATTGCAAATTTTCTGGAAAAAAATGGAACAACAGCTCCTCTTCTTTAAAAAAAAATTACATACTTTTGGTTCCACTAGCTTTTCCAAATAGGCCTATATTTCCTTACATGCACCATTACTGAGCCTTCTACCTTTCCTTAACTGTTTTTCGACAGTTCTCTCTTAATCCAACGTCAGATGTTAATAGTCAGCACAAACCAAGCCATTCCGCAATTTCAACAACAAATTAACTTAAAGGCATGGCATCATTCCCAGCATGATCCACAAGAACTCCGTCATCACTGAAGTATCTTAACCCCTCATCGCCTGAGGGGACGAAAAGTGTCCTCATGTATAATTCAAAGTGCTGTAATTTTTGCATCGGATATCCGAATTCAATAAAAATTGTTGGTAAAGTTGCGCTCTCTCTTCTAGTTTGTGTGGTAAAATTTTCAGATCAATAAAAGATTTACAAATTAAATGGGATCCAATCAAAGTTCACAGGTTCAATTTGAATTCAACAAACTGCATTTGATGGCTGAAACTTTGGGGGGGTATCTCCTTCATACAATGTTCGTTTTCAATAAAATTTGTTGGGTTATGTTCCACTTTTAGTCTAGTTATTGTGGTAAAATTTTCATGTCAATACAAGCTTCTTTGAATGTTTGGGAGCAATTCAAAATTTAAAATCCAGCCATTTTCGGATTACAATGAAATTCGGCGGCTTGTAACTTCTTCATACAGTGTCCATTTTCAATAATTTCTTTTGGGAAAGTTGCGCATACTAGTCTAGTTTGTGTGGCTAAAATTTCACATGAATCCAAAAGGTAATGAATGACTGAGATGCTTTTTAGTGGAGGAGGTTTAGCCTTACATGGTGATTTTTGCAACTTTTCATGCTATTTTTTGACATTTCATATATGTTTTGCAGACACATTGAGTCAGTTGAATGATATTTTTTTTCACCAATGTGTTTATATGTTGATTTTGAATCACTTTATAGTCTCAAGTTTTTTCATTTGAGTAGGTTTAGAAGTCGAATTTCACCTCCAAATGTGTTTTTTGAAAAAATTCAGCATCTTTTTTTAACACTAAAACATTATAATCTTTCAATCCATGCGGTCAAATGTCTTCAAATTTTTTCTATGTCATCTACAACATGTTCACTACAATATTGTACGGTTAAGATTTCTGTAACTTAGCGACATCTAAATTTACAACACTTCAAAAGCAACGCTGTTTTTGACCTCGTTTGGACTTCAGGCGATGAGGGGTTACACAGAAGAACAAGAAGCAATTGATTGAGATACTTTACTTTTATCTTTGTGCTGATTTCAAGTAATTAGAGGAATAACTTAGTGGCCCTTCAGTTGGCGCAGGGAGAATTGACCCCTCATTGCCCCGGTCAACTTTGGTTTGAAAAAAAAGCTCCCTATGTTGTGCCAATTTTTTGGTAATTCTTGCATCTCCCTCGAGTAATATGGGGACGCTAATTGCAAATATGAATTTAGAATTTCAAAAAAAAATTAAGCCTTGAAAATAAAAAATTCTAGGGTTTGCCCTGGAGGGGCAATGAGTGCGTCAATTTGAGGGGGTCAATTGACCCTGGCCCTTCAGTTGTGTCCCAACTGAAAGCTTTACAGTACCATCATATGATATGATGCTGTCTTGGGATGCCTGCCAGATACAGCCATGTGTAAAAACATAAGCAACTAGTCTTATACACAATGCAAAGTACACACAACAAAGTTCAATTTCTACTCTAATTCCCTTGCAAGAACTAAGTTATAATCCTTGCAAAAAAAAAAATCCAAAAACTGCACTCTGCAGCTATCATACTCCAAGAATTTATGGTATTCTGGTATAGCATACTAAGGGAAATTCTTCTTTAAATTTGTACTAAGCATAATTTGTAGATAAAGGGTTAACCCCGAAAGGTCAAACACCATTTTTTGGCAACATAGTGATTTTGAGTAGCTCACTTCGAATAAAAATTTTCTTTTTTTTCTTTGAAAGTTTCACACAACATATGCTTGAGGAGTAACTTCTAGACACAATAATTTTCATAACTTTTGACTACATGGTTAAAAAATTATTGCATGATATGTAATTTTCAGCAGTTGGTGGGCACCTTGGACAACCCAAAAAACTTCTTGTAAAATCACTTTTAAAAAGAATTTTTTTTTTGAAATTGGTTCTCTAGGTTTATATGTATGTGAAAAACTTTGAATCATTCCATTTTGATTAATGAGATGGAAGTTATGAGGAGTTTTAGTTTGCTGGTAGGTATCACCTAATTTTCATATAGATATCGCCAAGTTTCACATGAGTATCATAGAAAAAATTGTCTCTTTCTCCAAAATGAAAACAAACAAACTGGAACTAAGGCCCAACAAATACAATGCTACAAGATATTTTTAAATTTTAGATTGAATCTCTTGCACTTTTTCAATGCGCTTAGGATGAAGTGTTTGAATTTACACACCATTGTTGGTTTTTAGAGTATTGTTCCGTGCTCAGCAAATCGCATCAAAATGCCAAGAAGAGTCTCTCATGTGAGGAGCCCTCCAAAATACCATTGGCTACAACGGTTGCATTAATTGGGGGGTTGTTTTTTGGGAATGACCTTTACAATTACCATTTGCACCATTCTTGTGCTTGTAAATGGGTTGCATTGGAATTGCTCTTAGAGCATCTGCAATGGAACTAACTTTCAAGACAGTTTTGGCATAATAAAGGGGCAACTCCCCCAAACACTCCCCAATGCAATTAACATAACTCTCTCTTTATTCCTAGGTCCGTCATTATCCTTCCCAAACCCAACAAATTTGAAAAATATGAAGAGCTCGTGAGTTTGCTCGCTGTAGGAATAGTCATTAAGGTAGGAGGCTCAAATGTTGGAGGGTCATTTAGAACCGTTCATGTAGACTCACCTGTAATGGACTTGAGGTGGTCTTCAAATGGACCTTCTACTATCATTGAATGGATCAATAAAAAAAATGTTATTTATTGTAAGAGCCAATTATTCGCTTTGCTTTCTCCATTTCTCTCTAAAAGCTGTAAGTAAACAATTTATGGAAGACCTATGGTTAGAAATAGGGACCTATGACTCATCTTGTTTGAAAATTCATAAGTAATTCAAAAATGCTTCAAAAAATACAAAACGACTTGGGTTACAATCAGAATCTATTTTTCTTTGTCTGAAAAATGAGCTAAAAATAATCCCATACAAGAAACAACATGAAAAAGGCGAACCAGCCCTTAAGTGCACGCTTTAAGAAGCCTCCTATCTTATTGTCAAAGCTTTTCAAGCATTGGTACGTGTGTTCATAAATTTGGCCTTCCCCTTTTGCATAAAAAGTATTTCTTTTGCATAAAAAGTATTTCTTTTTATGTAGAATATTTTTCTCTTCTTTTTATAATGCAGAAAAGTTCATTTGAAGTTTGCATTGGATTAATTTGTTTTCAAAAAATTCCTATAACTGTATGGACCTCATCGAATGCCCCGCCATTTGTTGAAACAAGGATTATTTGATGAGAGTGCATTGCAGATGCTCTCAGGGTTTTAGGGTTGATTAATTAGTGAATCTAGGGAGCCAAATAAAAAATGCACTCCACATGCCTTGTTCCAAAAAAAAGCGACAATGAAATTACTTGAAGCTTATGATGATTGATGCAATGAAAATGGCATCCCATAAGGAACCATATAAGGTGGGTACACCTAAAACCGCCACAAATTGGGCTGTAGATAAATTGTAGGCTAATTAGTAAATACTGAATACAAGAGAGCAAAGCAATATGTAGAAGAGGAAGTATTGCACAATCAATTTTCAGATTATGACAAAAATGAGACAGCAGTAGGGGGACAAAGTTTTGACAGTAGGGTTCTTAAAACCGCTTATAGGTTGCATTAAAAGAGAACGGTCACATTCAAAAGCCCCCCCTCAATGGTGTTACAAATAATAGACACAAAGGTGTAATAGTGTTATTCATATTTATTAAATAAAACATTGCATGCTTGTAAACCCATAATTCTATGTTCTCGTGTTCTATGTGTCATATGAATTAAAAAGAGGATTTAATAACATCTGTGACACGTGCTTGAAATAACATGAAGATTGAGGATTTAATAACACAAGGATTTAATAGCACAAGCATATTTTTTTTGACATCTGACAAGTCTTTACTGGAATCAGTTATTAAATCCCTGTGTTATTAAATCCTTGTGTTCTCTGAGTTAAGAAGCCAGTCACATGCCTCAAAATGGCCAATATTGCTTTTAAGAACTGCGAAAGACAAGGAGGTGCAATTTTCAGATTATATTGACACCATTTTGGGGCTTAAAGTAGATTGCGGTTTAAGGCACGGCGCGATTTTGGAGGTACCCTCCTTAGACAACTTGCAGTGAATCAATCAAGTGCTCAAAATCAACAATGCACAAATTTCAAATTTCAAAACCCACATTAAGCCCCTAAAACCCTAGTCACAACTGTGATTAACAAAGAGTTGCAACCACATATGGTAGCCGACTCATACCTGATCACCCTCCTATTCCTGACCAATAGACTGTTGTAATCCCAACCATAGGCTGTTGTAGTTCGCAGAATTCAAGGAGCAATTTTGGCACATTATGATTGGTTGCAATGTTGTGAATATTGCAACCGGTCCTTGGTCAACTTTGCAATAGCCTACATCACCATTGTAGGTTGAAGGGAATCTTTCATTAAATTTTTTATAATAATTATATTTTTGTAATAAAATTCTGGAAAAATATGCAATCCTTCCAAATTCTATTTCTGTACATGAGGAAAATTTAGCACTCAGAAAACTTGCGCTCCAAATATGCGTAATTGCTTAAGTGATCAAGTATGGGTCAGCTCCTATATGTCCAGTAATCGTCCCATTTGGAGCCGGTCATGAACCGTGAACCATCAGTAGGACGAGTGATCTTAGAACTAATGTAGACAAGCCTTGATTTGCAATCTGATTATCTTGGGGCCAATTTCAAGGGGGGACATATTTTTCAAAGGTGTGCACTTGTTTCATGAGTCAAATCCAAGTGGAATTATAATTTTCCAATCAAAATTGTGAATTTTGTGAATTTTTGAAATATTTAGTCCTGAAATTACAAAATTGTCTATATATAGAGTAGAGTCATAAATGCCCTATTGACAACCCATAATTATTTTTTTATGTATCTATTAGCACTTAAGTATTCACCAATCATGTATTGACACATTACCTTTAATGACATTAATCCATTGGCTAATTTTGTCAAATTTCTAGAAAAATTTGGTTGATTTTTTGAACAAATTTTGGGGTGTGAACAAACAAAATTGGGGCCAAATGTAAGGTAGGGAATTGGATTGTGGATGGAATTGAGCTGGTCTACCTTAGTTTATTCGTCCACCAAAAATAAAGAATATTTTACAACAATCATTGATTTTATTGTAAGATCGTAATGTCTAAACTTCAAACACATCTATTTTTAACTTTCTTTGAAGGTAAATTTTTTTGTTTCAATATTTTTAGTAAAAGGCCTAATTGTCCAACAACTTGTGCATTTTGGTAAACTATGTGGAAATGAGTTGGAATATACATGGAAATAAATTAATAAAAAGAATTCTCGTATTAATCTATTAGAAAAATAAAGTAGAAGGAAGTATTGAGGAGTATGATAGAAAAAAACTAAACTACTAGAAAATTTGACCTAAAATTGAGAATTTTCAATTTCAATGGTCAAAATGTCTTAGCAAATAAGGTATATCTTATGTTTCTAATTTCATATTAAAAATATTTAGAATTGAGTTCAGAAAATGACTTCAAAGTAATATCTACCTTCACTATCTACAGATAGTGAAGGTAGATCTATCATCTTGTTAAGTTGGAATAGAATTTTAATATAAATAGAATAAAATATAATTACATTACAATGATTCCCATGTTACCTATATTCATGAATTAATCCCTAATGTTCTTTGACTATATTTCACAAAAAGTGTCCCAAATTGCTTCTTTCTAGTTCATTGACCATAACTAATATATTAAAAAAAGTGAACTTTCAACTATACAAATTTGTACTAGACTACTACAAGAATTTGAAAAAATAATTTTTGACCTTGTAGATTGCAAGATTATGTTGTTTGAAGTTAGTAGAAAAGGACTTTTGGGCCCTTCCTAATAAAGTCAACATAGTTTGACTCAACTTTGTGGAGAAGAAGGCACTATCCAACTTGGATAACTAAGACCATTGGGTAGTAACATATAGTTAAGATTTGGTACATGCTTGAATATAAACATCTCACAACATTATGCACAAAACAGAAAATAAACATCATATCCTTTGACTTAGCCCTAGTGCTCTTAAAAATATATAAGGTAGAACTACCTATCACCCCCCTGATTTGCAATCTGAATATCTTAGGGCCAATTCCAATAGGGGCACATGTTTTTCAGAGGTGTGCACTTGTTTCAAATCCAAGTGGAATTATGATTTTCCAATTAAAACTGTAAATTCTCTGAATTTTTGAAGTAATCAACCTGAAATTACAAAACCGCTAGTAGACTACAGTAATAAACGTTTTCTAATGAATCCATAATTGCCCAAGTCAAGTACAAAATACTCACTATTAATGGAGTGACACATTATCCTTCATTGTCATAAAAAATCAGATTTTATCATAGAACACTTTAATTTCTATCATAAGAAGAATGGATTTGGATGTTGTATGGACAAAATTAGGTGACGGAATTAGGCTCGTCTACTAACTAAATTGGGAAACTAACGGTAATGGGTTGGTTTACCTTATACGAGTGCAATGTAGATGGAAGGAAGTTTCTGGAATTCGCAATTAATAAGCATGTACCAAAAAAGAAAACAAAAGACCTTGCATTGGCAGACAATGGAGATTTTTACAATTCACTCTAGCCCCAAGTAAGGTAACAGGTCCATAAAGCGCTCACGCTCTAAAATTGCCCACCTCCTGAAATGTTCACTATTTGTACATGTTTCTTTTTCAGGGTATCAACAATGTACAAAAGGTGTACATTTCAGGAGGTGGGCAATTTTAGAGCCCACTCCATTTGAACTTCAAAAGTTCATAACTAATTCCAAAAAGCTCCAAAAAAATATGAAACAACTTGGGTTAGATGCCAATTCCACTTGTCTTTCAAAGATAATTTACTGAAAAACATTTCATGAAGTTTCACCTCCCCCAAAATCAGTTCCACCTCTTAAATGGTTGATTTATGGACCTGTTGTTACCTTATAAACCACGCCTCATTTGCATGCCCACAACCACCCAACCCAAGCATTTGTTCAAGTCCCATCACAACAAATGTGCCTGCATTTAGGAAACTGGCCAAATTCTCTCTTTCCAAGTGAAGAACAGCAGCCAACAGAAACCAGATTGCAGTACTAAAAGCTACGAAAACCCAGGTTTCTGCTGTGGCTTCCATAGTGGTCTTAACCTTCCAACTTTCAAATAGCAAAAGAGTAATCATACGTAGTGATAAAAACTTGATCTCCACTGATTTGGTTCTTACACTCGAAGATCTACCGAAAACATCACAGCACTTCTCAAAATCACCCCCCCCCCGCATATGTTCTGTTAAAATGCTGAAATTGACGCGAACAGTATCCTCTACTTCCACACCAAAGTGAAGAAGAATTGAGTCAACGTGGCTAGGTAGTTACGAAAGATTCTATTACAACGGCGTAGATACATGAATTGTCGGTGTGAAAGATACTTCACTTACTGGTCAACATTGAGCTAATCACCAAATTCTGACCATACAATCTATCTCTCTCTCGTTCTCGCTCTCTCGTCTGCCACTGCTCCATTTACAAATGCTGAACAGCTTTCTACTTACATGTCTTTACTTTTCTATGCAGAGACAAACTAGGCCTACTTCCTCCTGGAAAAAGTTGCTGCAACTCTCTAACCCATCGTATACGATTCAGACGGCAGGTTGATCACCGTGCTCTTGGTCTTCGTCATCATCAGGATACTGTTCGTAATTCCTTGCGAGCCAATGCCGCTGTCTCGCAAGCCCTGGTACAAAAGAAGGAGCATCAGACGACTTGAAGCACTTTGTAATGATCAGCGTAAGAGCATTGAGTGTAGCCCTGCAATTAAATACTCAACATGAATATGTACAAAGAAATCGTTGAAGGCATTATCGTGGAGAAAGTGTACAGTACAGAGATGAGGGTAACAAACCTGGAAGGGGAAGTGATCAGGTCCTCTTGCTGGTGCTGCGTTGATTTGAATGGTTCCAGACTCCATTGCATCGCTGATCAAAATTGCCTTGTTGATGTCTTTGGTGAAGACACATCCCTGAAATCCAAATCACGTTGTCACACACTGGAGAAACGTTGCATAGATAAAAATTGGAAAAAGAAACAGCCGAATTCTCTTGCTTACTATCGACCTGAGTCCTTTGACATGATAGGTGGGTATTTTATTGATTCTTCCCCAAGCAGAGACACTAAGCAACAGTTCGAATATATAGCAAGTCATGGTGCCCAATGGAAATGAGATGTGTTACGGGTAATAGTAGCATGTTAGGGCTCATCATCCCAAAGAATGAATTTCTTCTGCTCAGAAGAATTGTGAAACAAGATTGAAGGAACAGTGGCATTTTAAGGTTGTTGAACAGAGTTTGTGAAGTACTCCGTCTTCAACACAATGGATTGTAATGAAAAATTTATTGGAAGACATATATAAATGATCTATATGGGATGGAGACACTTGGGGTTAGCTACTTGTTCACTTTTTTTTCTCAGAAAGTTCTCTCTCATCCTTTCACTACAAAAAACTGATTTCACAAGAGTATATAACTTACACAGTTTCTAATGAGCATTTAAATGTTTCAGGAAGAGCTCGTCACTCGGCAATAATGTCAGTACCTGAAGTGCGAAGTTGTTTGCATTGCAGTGAGAAATGCCCTCCTCCACAGTCTTGATGCGGATAACAGGGATCACTGGTCCAAAAGGCTCCTCCCAAGCAATTCTCATGTCAGGAGTTACGTGATCAATAAGGACAGGCCAGATCAAGTTCCCTTCTCTCTTCCACTCCTGCGAAGCCACAAGGTTTCGAGAACACAGTAGTGAGGAATCGGCAGTGAACTCCTCAATTGTTCTATCCAAGATAAAGAGTAAACCGATATTACAAGACAACTTCTAGAGACAACACCAGCGGTTAAACACTCTGGCTCATAAGGTAGAAAGAACTCAGAACAATTTTATGGTCAGAAATAGAGGTCATGCGAGCGTTATCCTACCTGATGGAACTTAGCATTCTTTTTCTTTGCATCCTCCACAAGACCCTGGATGAAGTTCGCTGAGGACGCACTAACGACGGGAGTAATATCACAGTTATCTTCAGGCATTCCAACTTTCAGCTTCGTCATCTTCTCAACAATCTTCGTCACCAGCTCCTCGGCAACTGCCTCCATGACACAGATCACCTTGACTGCTGTGCAGCGCTGTCCACTGCATGAAAAATTTAAGATACCATTAGCATGAACAGAGACATTTTTCTGATCCAATACCGTTAAATTCATGAACCAAGTAACCAATTGCTGCATCATGGGTGCCCTAAAATGAAGGACAAATCTGGTCATTCAAAAGAAAGCGAATTTCCTTCCAAGTATTCAAGGAGTTAAATGGTACTCGCAGAGGATTTGCACCTGTATGAGTATCCACCCTTGATGACATTGTTAGCAGCAAGTTCTAAATC
Organism: Rhytidiadelphus loreus; assembly: GCA_947034895.1. Lineage (NCBI taxonomy): Eukaryota > Viridiplantae > Streptophyta > Bryopsida > Hypnales > Hylocomiaceae > Rhytidiadelphus > Rhytidiadelphus loreus. Next base: position 43,253,403 of record OX344761.1, on the reverse strand, counting down.
GGCATCTTCAAGTACGAGACAACAATCCTTGCCTCCGAGCTCCATCTGAAGCGGAATCATACCCGCTTTCTTGGAAATTGCAACGCCAGTATCGCCTCCAGTAAAGCTGCGCTCACAATTGAACCATGTAATTAGAATTCTAACGAGCTGTAGTGGGCACCAAAATATTAGGAATTTTGAATTGTGTGATTTTTTACCTTATGCAATTGATGCCAGGGTGCATGGTCATGAGGTCTCCAATCTCAGAGCCCTTCCCAGTAATTGCAGCAACCAACCCTTTGGGAAACCCTGCCTTGTGAAGGCAGTGCACCATGTGCAAGCAAGAAACTGCACCCTGCGAAACCCAGAAGGCTAGGTGAGAAATGTTCAACTGATGAAAGAATGAGACGAATACTATTGGCAATGTGTAGCATATAACAAAATCGGTTGCGAAACACGGCGCTACCTGAGTTGGGGGCTTCAAAATGAGTGCATTTCCTGCAATCAGGGCTGGAGCAATCTTGGACACGGCCAGGTTTACAGGGTAGTTGAATGGGGGAATTGCAAGTACGACGCCAAGAGGAATCTGCAGGTTGCCATGACACATGTTAACAATGCCAGAAGTAAGGTCCACTTCATATTGGACGCCAAAAACAACCACCTTCACACTTGAACCAGCATCATGTCCAACTAGGGGTGAGATCACAAGCTTCAAACAGACCCTTGTAATTTATGACGCTTTATGACGCATTGTGACGGCACTTAAGGTAACAAGCGCCAGATCCATCTCAAAAAGATAACTTGTAACCTTGTTATCTCAAATATTCTTAGCATGCCCCATCGCAGGGAATCTCGTAAGGACCACCTCTTAATTCTCTTTGCTATTACTTGGACACTAGTAAACATTGAACAAACGAGGTGAACCGAATCAAAATTTTGTTTTGCAACATTTATGATGAAGGATTTTTTCTTATCTCAAGTTTGTTGCATCGACCTATAGAATGTAAATAGGCCTAATACGTGGTCAATATACCTGAAACCCTATGTACAAGGAAATTTATGGCATGTGGAGGCATTGTACCTTAGATGCAAGGCAGTATTTATTCCTGCCATTTCCTGGGAAGCTGTCAGAAACCAAGAACTTGCCCTCAGCCAAGACTCTAATGCCCTCCTCTGCGGAATAAGAAATCAGATCACCAGATCGCACCACCTCAGTCACGGCATCCTTCTGGGGCTTCGCAATCTCCTTCACAAGGCATTCTGCAATGGGCGTTTTCTGCTCTTTCAGGATCCCAGCGAACTTGTGAAGCGCTTCAGCTCTCTTCCACAACGGTGTCTTAGCCCACAGCTTCTGAGCAGCTTGGGCACTCTCAACAGCCTTGTTTACCTCATCCTGATTGCAAGCTGTCACAGCAAAACCAAAAACATTAGCTAATACTAAAACGCAAGTCTTAACCCACACTTTACAACATGCAATGACAATGTGCTCATAAACACCACAAAGATTGACTCACACAACAGAGAAAGTGCAATTACTAGTGTATCATCCTCAGACTGTATCTTCTTCATCAGAGGTGTACATTTCAGGAAGTAATGCCCCTGAGAAGCACTCGATTCTTCAACTGCTTGACCGCAGAAGCTTCAATTATAATTGGATTCTTTACTAAAGCGATTAACGCCTTCTACAGCCGACACAGAGCGCAGAAGTAACACGTTGCTAGAAGCTAAGGAAGCGACGAACCTTGCACTTTGTACTGGGTCTTCAAAGTGGAAGGATTAATAATGCCCACTGACTTCCCCGAGGCGGAGACTTTCCATTCTCCATCGGCATAGTACTTGAAAGTCTCGCCGTCGAGAATCTCAGCGAAGAACCCTTGGCCAGCCATGCTCCCAACTGCAAAGGGAAAACAACAACAGGCCCACACCTTCAATCAACCACCCGGTTCTCCAACAAAAAAGTTATCCAAACGGCGTACATCTCGGTCAAGTCATAAACCGAACAATCACATTAGATGAACAGGAAGACAAAGGAATATGCATACAAACTCAATCAGCAAACGCATCATAAGGCAAAAAAACTGGAACAAAAACAGGGGATCCGATCAGACCGCTTGGCACACCAACTCCACTCATTACATCAGTGTTCACTCACACCCCCAAACAACAAGCCCGACCAATGCCCAAAACCAAGCCACATCGCCTTTCTCTCCGCGTAACAAAGAGCATTACTATCTTCTCAAAAGATGGCAATGCTCCTAGACCAAAACCAAAACTTCTTCGAATATGCGCCTAAAATTTCCTGAAGCTCAAATCCACCACAACATGTTCACTTCTCACACCCACTCAAATTACGAAAACTACCAAGACAGAAGAATTAGTACCCTCACGAATTACTGAAGCCTCCTGAAACCAGATCAAGCATAAGAATCGTTACCAAGCTTGCTGTTGGTTTTGAAGGAGTTCTAGACTTCAGTAGCTCCTTGAACAAATAGAAATTCGGCTACAAAAGCTAGACCCACTTGAAACACGAACAGGGGATCCGATCAGACGGCTTGCACACCAACTTCATCCACTGCATCAAAGTCTACTCACTCCCCCAAAACAACAACAAGTCCCACCAATACCGAAAAAACAAGTCACACCGACTATTCTCTCACGTAACACAGAACATTACATTGTTCACAACCAAAACCACTCCGAATATGCGCCTTCAATTTCCTGATCCTCAAATCCACCACCACAAGCTCACCCCTCCTCACACCCACTCAAATTCCAATGCACACGAAAACTACCAAAACAAAACAAAACAAAACAAAACTAGTACCCTCCCTAATACTAACATCTGAAAGCCCCGAAAACCAAATCGAGCATAAAGAATCGTTCCCAAATTTGCACCTGTTAGTTTCGCACGAAGTCCAACTCTTGAACAGCACCCCGAAATCCTTAGAAATTCGGCTACAAAAAGCTAGACCCACAACGACAAAATTGAAGACGTGGGGTGTTGGGTGAAGTACCTGATCGAAGGCGGAGATGCGTGCGGGCGAGGAATTTTTCTTGTTCTTGCAGTTGTGGAGACTGGAGAGAGGGTGTTGTGCAAGGCCCCCTTTTGGAGGTGTTGGGAGGTTAGTAGAGTAGTGGAAGTGGCGGGTGGGGGAATCGCCGGGTGCGCGTGGGGAACCGGGACCGACCCGGCCCGGTGTGGGGGGTTGGAAAGGGTAAGTGGCCCTCGTTTGTCCAGCTCCCGGGAGGGTTTTCATTGGTCACCCACTGTAGTAGGCCTTTCCTCCAGAGCCGTCAGTACTTCAGTTATTTTTAGATTTCAATACTGCCTGCCATAAATTTAGAGCCTGCTTTTCTTTTTCTATTATTCTCATTAATAATTATTTTTAGGATCTTCTTCTGGATTTTTCTTTTTTCTTTTTTTCTTTTTTTTCTTTTTTTTCTTTTTTCTTTTATAATTAAAATAATATTTTCTTAAGTGGGTTGTTTTGAAATTGTCGTCCATGTTTTTTTGCTTTAGGGGGACTTCGGGATGGTGCCAAGTCAGCCTTAAGACTTGGGCAGCTCCGTCAAGTCAGACGTCATGGAGACTCTCTCAAGACCGACATCTCAGCGGTCATCCTTGAACCGGCTGACTTGGGGATTGTCCACCCACTGGTCATCTTGGATGGGGGTGTCCTTTCTAAACCGGCGCTGTAGATGGAATAATAAGTCAAGGAGAAGGGCTTCAATTCAATTCAAGGAGTTTCAACTTTCAAAAGTACTACTGTAGTGTGACCCTGTGCCGTTGACACATGTAGAATAAATAAAAGTAAAAAGTGAAATTTTATAATTTTTCTAATTCAAAAATAACTCAAGAAAGTCTCAGCATGAAACAAAGCTTCTGTACAGCTTTTCAATGGTATTAAGTACATGATTGGGGGACACGCGATTCTAGAGATCTCGTCGTATCAAACAAAACAAACAGCGTGACTTAAGGTATGGATTAGAATGTTTTTCTTAAAACATTGCAATAGTGAAATGGGTTCGCAGTCTAAAGGAGGCAATCATTGAAGTTCAAGAATGTTAGAGCATCTCTACCAACAAACGGTAGAATGCTAATAGATTTGCAAACTTGGCGTGGCGAAGAGTAAATGAACAGCTTGCCATCATACCCCCACCTCCACATCAACAAAGATGAATTGAGACGAATTTCAAGGCAACTATTGAGATTTGCATGCCTATGCCGTACTTAACGGGGATTTTCGTTGATGTGGAAGGACAAGGTCATTGAAAGTCATGGGACAAGCTAGAGCATCGCTCCTCACATCAATCTCCAAAACCACGAGCTATTCTTTCTATTAGTATTGTGTTGTAGGTCAAATGTGCTTGCCACTATAGCTTTAAGTGTATGTCATCAAATTTGGAGCATCTTGTGAAAAAAATTGGCAAAGTCTTTACTTGATGGGAAGGTTTGAAAAGGACAGCCTTAGCAAATGGCTGCCAAGCCAACATTATAAGACCTAGGGGAAATGCTCTTATGAATTGGGTTCTAATCACAAAGTACAACAGTTGATTAATGTGAGGTGGAGGGTGATGTCACCTGTTAGAATAATATTCTTTTAGGATTATTTTCTTTTGGTTCTTTATGTGTAAATGTTCCTTCTTTTAATTATAAGAAAAAAAATTGATAGGTTGGTGATTGAGGTGACATGAATATCGTATCCACCATGTCAAAAAAGAGTTTATAACAATCCATAGGAAACATCCCATAGTATTAGACTACTCAATCCCTTAGGATTCAATTTCTTCATCAATTCAAATAATGGAGGTATAGAATAAGAGATGCGCAAGTTCAAAGTTCATTTAATTTTGAAGTTACATGAAAAAGACATTGAATCATTTCCTCTTATGTTAGTTGTAACTTTGCAAATTCATATGTACATTCAATAACAAAGCTCTAAAAAGGTATTGAAGTCCTCATTATCCTAATATCATGTGTTTAAAAAAGAAAGATTGAATATAATAGAACATGGAATCTCAATATGGCTTTATTTGATTTGAGATTTTTACTTTCAAGGAAACTTTAAAAGAGTTTGGGTGGGCTACTTTGAAGATAAAGTCAATCTCAAACCCAACCAATGAAACAATGGTGAGTAACAAAAACATCTAATCATAAAGACTTTACTATTTGGATGTTTGACCTCAATTCTCAAATTACATATTAGTTCTTCTAACCTAATTGATTAAAAAGTATTCATACTCTAATAAATAAATACTTTGAAATTGACCTCAATACAAGATCTTGCAATAACCTATTCAATATCACAACACAATTTGTAATATTCAGAACACTCTTGGAACTTCAAGGTAGGGGAACCTTTGCTTCTTATGAACCAAGGCTCTTTCCATTGTTGAAAATTTTGTATACAAGTTAGCTTTGGTCCTCAATTGGGCCCTCAATTGGGCTATGAATTGTAGACGATTGAAATACAAATTATTCTTATAACAATGACATTGTAGAAGGACCCCCAATCCTTCATATTCAAGAATGTCATCTTGGACAATTTCAAAGAGTGCCCTCACACGGCAAACCCATGTCTAATATGAGTGGTTTACAAGAATACACATTCTCACAATCAATATGTACACATTTTTCAAGTTTTGGGGATGGTAGAATTGGATTGATAGCTAATATAAAGTTTGTTTCTTTTAACCCAACTTTTACCTTCTTGAAAAACATCCAAATCTTCAACTAAGGTAGAACTGCCTAATACCACCATCCACCCAATTCCGTCACCTACATGATCCTTCCAATTGCATCAGTGGCCCATCTATTACCACAATCTTTACAAACCCTTATCATGATGGCAATGCACTTGGTGAGCAGATACATCAACCCATGCTTTAACAAGGGTCTGCTTATACTTCAACAAGGGTCTATTCATAGTTTAACCAATTTCAGCTTTGAAAAAAACACAAAAAATGCACTTCTTGTCGCAATGTCTTCATTCTTCTTGGAATTGACTTCTCTAGAACTTTTCAATCTTTGAAAAATATGGGAGTTGACAACATAGCTTCTCCAAAGTCCCTAGATAGCAAATGTGTGTGCTAATAATGGGTCCCTTAGTGGGACGGAAGAACTCACCTTTGGGCATGGCAAACCTTGCCAGGGCAGTATTCTGCGTCCCCCGGTGGAGATGCTCCCAAGTAATGAGAAACTTATTATTACAGTTAGTTGGTTGAGCCCTTTAAATTTGCACAGTGCCAACTGAAACTGGAAAAAAAATTATTCTTTTTTTATTCACTTTTTAATCATTTAAAAAAAAATTGACAGGCAGTTGTACTTGCCAGATGCCGGATGCCCTATTGATTCTGAAAGAATGTCCAAGTCACATGCCCCAAAAGATGATTTCAAATAGTACTGAAACTGTGACACCTTTAGCTGTACCCCAACACACACACTCGGTCAGGTCCTTGGAAGGTCCGCCCTGGCTCACTCGCCTCACTCCGTCAGGTCAAATGTTTCGTCTCATGTTTTACAATTGTTGCAAAGTGAATGTGACGTCCTCAGTTGGCAACCTCACTGGCTTTCATGGCAACAATGACAATTTTATTTTGAGCTTCAAAAACACGTGAGAGACGGCTCCACAACACAGAACACAAAACAAAAACAACAAGGGTACTGTACTTTCTTACAATTATGAAACAATGAAATAAAACATTTTTTTTTGGCACTGGTTGGTTGTTCCCAAATTGGGATGCTAAACAAATATCAACTTTATGCAAAATGGTGTAGTACCCGACCCATTTCCAACCTCCACCCCCATTTCCAATCTAGAAGTTGTTCTCTTTCCATGAAGTTTGTGGTGTAGTTTTCAAGGAGCAGTTGTGGCGCATTATGATTGGCTGCAAGGCTGTCAATGTTGCTGGTTGATTTTGGAATTGGTCTATGGTCAGAAATAGAAGGGGCTATATCACCATTATAGGTCAAAGAGAATCTTCCGCTAAAAAAATTCAGAGTAGTTACGTTTTTTGTGATTAAATTATGGAAAAAATATGCAATCCTTTCAAGCTCTATTTTTGTAGATAAAGAAAAATTCCGCACTCAAAAATTAAACCTATGCTCCAAATATGTGTAATTGTTTAAGTGGTTGGAAATGGGTTGTCTACCCTAACCCCTAATTGCTAAGCTCCTGCTTGGTATAAGGAGAACAACTCATTGTGGACAGAATTAGGAGTTGCCCTCGTGCCATTGCTGATTTTTTTTTAATCCCACATAAAGACAAGTGTGAGAAATGGTGAGAACAATTGAAATTATACTTTTTCGACAAATTATGAATTTGTTATGAATTTTTGAAGTGTGTTGCCTATCATGGCCCAGAACAATCTTTAGACTATCATGAAACCAATAAAAAAAGTGTATCCACAATGGTCATCTTACTCACCTAAATCAATTGCAATTATGGTTCCTAAAGTGGCTACAAATATGAAGGCCTAAAAAAGACACTTCCAACAAGGAATTTTTTAGAGGAATTTACACTGAAAAGGTAGAAGTTCTTATTGTAATCACTAATCACTCCAATATTGTCACCTAAGACATTCATTTGATTTTGGCCACTAAATCAATCCAATGTAGACCAAATCTCATTTATTGAAAAAAGACTATAATGGTTCATTCATTAAGTGTTAGGAATGGATCTTTTGTCCATAATGGGTTTTTCTCCCTTAATTTTACTTGCATTAGCGTTAAGTTCGACTATCATTGTTATCATGCTAGTAGAAATGAGGTGTTTGACCACCATGCAAAAGTGACAAAAGCTAGTGTCCTAATGCCATTGCCACAGTTAAAATAAAATAAAAATAAAAGTGATTTTCTAATTTTCTAATTTAAAAAAACTTTGAAAATCTATAATTTTTATATTATAGGTCAAAAAGTCACAAAACAAAATCTATGCAATCTTCTTTGTAGAGAGCTTTTTGACAATATCAAAAATACAACTATGCGTCCTCTAGTTCTAGAGATCTCATTGTAATAAACAAAACAAACAACCTAATTTAAGGTATGGACTAGTGTACCTTGTGTTGTTGCCACAAACAAAAATAAATAATGCCAAATTTCCAATTTGTAAAAACTTTGAAATTCAATATCTTTTATGCATGATAGAGTGCAAGGGCTTAGTTTTGGTGTGAGAGGTTGCATTCTTAATACGAATAGAAAGTTTTATGCACGAAGTATGGCAAGGGCTTTGTTTTGTGGCATTTGGACATGCAATGTGAAAGTCACATAGTTTTTTCAAAATAAATGATAATTAAATTAAATTTTATTATTATTATTTTTTTCAAAATTCAAGAACTTTCACACCATAGGTCCAAACTCTACAAAACAAAGCCCATGCACCCTTCCTTATTGAAGACTTTTCGACAATACCAAAAATGCGATTGGGGAAAGCACCATCTCACCATAACAAACAAAACAATCTAACTTAAGGTATGGACTAGTGTGCCCCATGCCGTTGCAACAGTATAATAAAGTAAAAATAAAAGTAATTTTCTAATTTTTTAATTCATAAAAACTTCAGAATTCGATAACTTTCACATTGTAGGTCCAAACGCCACAAGACGAAGTCCGTGCACCCCTCTTTGCTAAAAGCTTTCCAACAGTACCAAGAACTTGACTACGGGACTCAAGGTTCATGAGATATCACCCTAACAAACAAAACAAATACACTCATTTAAGGGATAGAATATAATATTAGATAATTGTTATTTTTTCAATTTCAACACTTTTCAATTTTTATTTTCACAAATAGACACGTCACTAATATTCCATTGGGCAACAAGCAAATGCATGCCATGCGTACATCGGCACACAACATGCTGAGGGTGCTTTAAATAAGCTTATGAAGCTCTGTGATTGGTTGTCAACCCCAACAGTGGATAACTTAAACCTATTTATTTTATTTTGTCAGTTCTGTCAATTCATGGAGCTCTACCCAAGGCACAGATTGGCTGCCACTCTGCCAACATTCGGGACTCTATCATTTGGAACATGGGGGAGGACCATATTAACTTAATTATAGCGTCTATTTTAGAGATGAAAACTAATTTCATCTGGGGAGGTTAGACTTGGTTTGAAGTTAATTTTTCACCAAATTTTCCTTGAAGAAAGAAGAAATGGAATTGGCATCTAACCCAAGTTGTTTCGTATTTTTTCAAGCTTTGTGGAATTAGTTGTGGTTATGTGAAGTTAAAACGCAGCTAGTGGTGAATGAAATGTGTCCACTTCCTAAAATGTACACCATTTGTACATTGTTGATGTAATGAGAAAGCAAATTATACCTCTGCATTAGTGAAGATGCTTAGTAGAGCTTTTGTCACTATGCATTCAAAATTTTAATTAATTAATTTTAAACTCCCCTCCAGACCCCCAATGGGTTTAAAAAAGAAATTTAATTAAAATTGATTTCTTGATTTTTCATCCCCCCTCCCCCTACTTGTAATTTTTTGAATGAGGTTAACATGACAAACAATATGGGACAATGAAAATCCCGTATCCCGTATCCGTATATCGTGTATCGTGTCTATATCCATATTGTACAATATTCCAACATCAAATATCTATATCCATATTTTGGTACCGTATTTGTATCATATATGTATTCTGATTCTGTATCCGTATTTGGATGGATGGCTTAGATTCAATTTCAAAGATCAACGGCTTAAGAAATTTTGAGAAATCAACGGCATTCTCGAGGGGGAAGCATTCCAAAAAAAAAATCAACGGCCTATTCATTTTTGGGAGAGGGGGGGCAACTAATGGCAAACCAAATGTCTGATTGCATCTTTTGGGTGCATAGTAGAGCTTGAGTGCTTTATAAGTTTATATGGACTTCCTGCGTCGATGAGGTTTCAATTGAGGGGAAATCGTAGGAGAGGGAGATTGAGTTCTATGAGTTTGTTGAACTCCACGCAACAAGGGATCAAAGGTACACTGTGACAAGTTTTATGGCCCTCTATGCCAAATTCTCCCCTAGTGCTTGAACTAAAGTGAATAAAAAAATATACTTCTTCTATTATCCGATGTGATGGTCAAATTCATATATAAATTTAGTAGTTTTTGAAATGTTTTAAGTTTTGAAATTTTATAAGTGAAATGGCCAAAAGGATTTTTTTTTTTAAATTCTATATTGTCTAATTTGGGGAATTTTTAAAATAATATATTAAAAATTGCAAAGTATAACATTTATTTAATGATCATAATCAAGTTGAAAAGATGAAACAACCGAGAAAAGACACGGTAATAAAAAAAACATCAATTAATCCATGAAGTCCTAATGCTTTTTTCATTAAAAACTATTCACAATTGTCATTTCTATTGCAAAGAGCAAGATTGTGGAAATTGATTTTTTTTGCAAACCCACCATAGGATCTTTAACTAGACTAGTGTTAGAATGTGTATAAGAAATTTTAGAAACTTTGACTAAGGGGAAGCCACCCATTCCTAATCAAGACCCAATAACCAACTTATAGATTGACTTATTTCCAACCATAGCTAGAGTGTTTTGTTTTTTTCTTTTCAAAATTGGGACTAATAGGTTCATGACACATATTCCAAAGTAGTGAGTAAGAAAGCAGGAAGCATTTAGTAAGATTCAATGATCGAAATTGGAAGAGTCTAGAGATTAGCAGTGGGGCTAGAGCACTTTTTGCCTTTCAAAATTCATAGTTATTACAATTCAAGTGATAAAATTACCAAAGTTTGTGCAATCCCTGTCATTTCTATCCTTCTACCTCTGAAAATATTTGCTTCATCCTGCACTATTCCAAATTACATTTAGAATTGCTTATTCAGTTGGTTATAGGTGGCTCTCCCTTACATAGATTGCAAAATATTTATGTTTAAAGGGGGAAAAAAACTTGTTTTTCCACTCGGCTTGACTAGATTACAAGATTTTGAATCTTGTTAGCTTATCATTTTTAGAGTACAAATTTTGAAGTAAATTTTTTTTATGTTGAAAGAATTGAGTTGAGAGTTTGGATTAAAAAATTCCAAAAAATACACTTGATTTCATTCTTTAAAATATTACCAATTAGAAGTAGGTATGATGTTGAAGGAATAACTAAATCATTAATAGCTCTAAGATGGAATTGAAACACATGGTAAGATTGTTCTAGCAAGCATACTAAACCTTGTAGTACCTTTTTTTTTTAATTGTGAAAATTGAGTTTAAAAAAAAATCCAATATGTTATTTTTTCAAGAAGTTTTTATGATTGCTTACAAAATAAGAAGCTCCATAACTTTCACATCATTAATCCAAATGGAATGATTCAAAGTTGTCCATGTAGAAAAAATACAACCTATGATAAACAAATTATTAAAATTTTAATTTCAAGATTACATTGTCAAACAACCTAAAATTTGGGCTTAAGATGGCATAACTTTTGCTCACGGACACTAGTTGAAATAAAATTCATATTACTAGAAAGCTAATTTGTTTTTCTATCTTCAAAAAAGTTTCCAAATATTGAGTCAAAATTGAGATTGATCATAGGAATGTGCTCAAACTTTCATTTGTCTTCCAAGGGGACACTAGAACTTTATGGATTAAGAAAAGATTCAACAAAAGAAAATAAGAAAGTTGCAACAAACCATACAAAAAGAGTTGTAATAAACAAAAACCAAAAAATTAACATATCAAAGTGTTGAAGTCCATTAACAGATCAAAGTGTTAAACATGATTTTCAACTTGGCGAAACCATTCAACAATGAAAAGAAAAGTATTTATGTAGTTTGTTGCCAAATTTGCACCTAGCATACACTAAATGCAAACTATGTTATAATTTCATCCATTATATTTTCACTTGGATAAATTTTCATTCATTTATTCTTCCTAAATGATAATGACATTCAAATATCTTCTATGTAAAACCTTGCAACTTAATGGCACCTTTTTAGTATTGTTGCAATGCAACACGCTCTATTCTAGTGTTATAGTAAATTCATATTGTGCTACAATTTCATTGTGCATGCATGTCACCTCTTGTTCCTCCAATCTCTCCCCTTCCCTCCCCCCGTCCTTGGTGGAAAAAATAGAACCGTTGATCTTCTTACAAAAAATGGCCCCCCTACACTATCATTGACCATATGATGAGATGAAAAAAAGATAGCTGTTGATTAGCCATTGAACAAACAATCTTGGCCATCCAATAGCTAGGGTTTGGCACTCTGGGATCAAAATATGGATATGGATATGAAATTCATAATACACATGAAATACAAAATGCATACGGAAATATATAAAATACATACATATCCACATGAATTCACATGGGTATATACCATATCAATTGTAGTCCAAACAAGTTCTAAAAATATACAAATATGGATTTTGGGTGGGTATTCACAAGCACAATTCATGAATTCATTGAACCATAAGTATTTATCACAATGTAAAAGTTCTACAACTAGTAGAAAAATTACATATAAAATCCTTTAAGAATTTTTGTAAAAGTTTAACCCCTAAACGCCCAAACATTGTTTTTTGGCATTATAACTTTTTTGGGCAGCTCACTATGAATAGAATTTTTATTTTTTTTCTTTGAAATTTTCACACAACATTTTACCAAGGTGTAGCTTTAAGGCCCAACAATTTTCATAACTTTTGACTACACAGTTCAAAAGTTATTGTATGATATGTAGTTTTGCTTGATCTTCGGGCACCCCGGGCAGAAGAAAAAACTTCTTTAAAAATCACTTTCTTTTTAAATTTAAATTTTAAATTGATTCTTTAGATTTATATCTACATGGAAAGTTTGGAATCATTCCATTTGGATCAATGAATCAAAAGTTATGAGGAATTTTAGTTTGAGGTAGTTTGTAGGTAGTTATGGAATCTCTACTCTAAAATAAACTTTGAACTCCTTTATTTAACTCAATTTTAAATATTCTTGGAAAAAAACAAAAACATTAGGTGTATATTGATTATTACAACATTACAACCATTGGGATTGGCATTTTTCAATTCCATAAATAAATGGTTAACGATTTAGTATTTTGAATCACTCTCTACTTCTTTCTACTTACTAGTTTTTTCCTATATGTTGTACAATTCCAAATGATCTAAAAAATTTCAAGCATGTAGCCAACTTGCCTTGAAGAATGAATCCAAAGAGTAACCACCATTTTGGACATTTTTTCATACTAATGTGACCTTCTGAAGTGCTGCTGCCCATGTTTTTGCAGGGACAAAAAAATGATTTTTGTTACTTCAAACGTTAATATCTTGCAATCTACATGGTGAAAAATTCTGAAATTTTTTCCAAATCTTCTCAAACTAGTTTACTACAAGATCCTACAGTTAGATGTGTCCAAAAATGTTTTTTTTCAAAAATATGGTACTTGTCCTAGAAATGACAGTTTTTCAGCGGTTTTGGTGAAAACATAGTCCAAATCATTTAGGGGTTAACAACCAATGGGAGAATGACACATGTACCCTTTTTGTTTTTCATATGTGAATTGGAGGAAAAACAACATGTTTATCACTATACACTATACACCTAGAAGATGCAATTTGTGCATCTTCTAGGTATTAACTTCTGATGCTCTACTTCCCATGATTTTTGTCACATTTGCACCTGCACAACTTTTCATTGATCCTTTATTGCTAAACTCTAATGACATCCATACAATTTCTCAATGAAATCTTGTAGCTCGATGAAATCTTCTTGGTACAGTTGCATTGTAGCAAGTCTTGTTCTATTAATAAATAATTGCAACCCCTTTTAAACAGTTATACTATAGTATAATTCAAGGTGAGTATTTATTCTTCTGTCCATTGATACATTTGGCAATTTTTCTTAAATCTTTCTCAATGTATATTAAATGGGTGAATTGTACATTTCAAAACTTTCATCATCCATATGTGAATGGTTGAATAACTAGGGATTATAAAAATTCATTCAATCTCCAATAGGTTGAAAAAAAAACATTTTCAAATTTATTAAGAAATGACAATTGAGAAAAATCATACTGTTTTTAGCAAGTCAAGATGTTTCAGAACGAAAGTAGTTATAGGTCGAATACGATAATACATAATTTGGTAACATTGAATCTTTATTATATAATAGTTATAGTAATAAAATATTTGTCAAGACTAATAATTAATAATGAAAATAATATAAAAGATAAAATAATATTGTGACTTATTAAATTATTATGTATTGTTGAAATAGTAATTATTTTAGATGAAAATAATATTTTTTAAATATTTAAAATAAAACTATTAGATTATCAAAATTAGGATTTATCGTGATCAGGTTCTATATTATTGCATTTCTTTGCTAACCCTTTGTTGTAGCATGCTCATGTTATCATTGCATGATTTTTTATAATCACGATCATTGTGGTTGCATAGGCGGGTGCATAGGGCATGATAACTATAACATCAAAGCGGACTTAATATAAAAATAATTATTTTAATCCTTGTGTGGCATCACCATGTTAGTCAACACTAAAGATATTAAGTTGGTGTACACATTCAATGTGATATAATTAAATAGTTATAAAGTTAATTTGATTAATGACGTGTCACAACTCTCATGATAAGTTGATGTAGATATGCAATGTAACAATACAAAGTACCTCACTTATTATCTACTTACAATATAATTAAATAATTATAAGGTTAACTTGATTAATAACATGTCACAAGATTGGTAGTTTATCATATAAGTGACACTTCTCAACCACAATCAATTTTGTGATGTGGCCATTGTGTATGAACTTAAATTGATTTGACACTAAAGGAAAGTAATAATTCCTTTAATAAAAATGAGCCTTGTTTGTACAAAGTACACTGATAAGTAATAGGCTCCCATCAATATCTTCTACTCTTTTAAGTAAGGTAAACTACCCCACTACAGAATAAATGGGAGCATTGGAGCAAGTCCATTGTGGGCAAAATTCTAATGGTGGTGTACATTCAAGTTCTGAAATGTACACCACCATTAGAACTTTGCTCGCAATGGGCTTGCTCCCATTTATTCCGTAATGGGATAGGTTACCTTATAGTAAACACAAACAACAACTAAAAGACACAATTAAAAAGATGCTATTAAAGATTATCAATTTGAAATCTTATGTTACAATTCCCCCATTAAAAACAAGAAGAGAATGTTTTACAAATGTTTTAGGAGCTCAATATCCATGCCATGGGTGAAGGTGAAGGTCAACACATCTTTACCAAGTAACTTTTTTATAAGAAAGAAGGTTCAACATTCAATTGCTAAGATTAAAAGTATTCAAAAAAACATTTTTTAAATATTTTTTTTGATGGGGGGAGACAATTTCCTAATTTTTTCACATCTAGTTTTACAATAACTTTCCACAGTCCCCTGCCATACAATCTGTCTAAAACCCTCATTAATCTAGATTCACCAAATCTATGACTTCCACCAACCCATGGACATGACAGAAGCATGATGCTGGAAAAAGACTGAAGATTTACAATTTTGACCAGCCTATTGAAAATTGCAAATCCAAAAATCACATAACTGAGCAATCTGTCCACACTCCACTAGATCATATATGGTAGTCTGCTCTTAAAGCGACCATTTAAGGGCTAGTCGGCCTTTCCAATGGTTCCTAGATGCACGGAATTATTTTTTCTTATTTTATTTTTCAGTTGAAGAAAAATTGATGTGGAATTTAACTCAAGTGGTTTCATATTTTTTGGAGCATTTTTGAATTACTTATGAATTTCTAAAGAATTCTGCCAAAGGTACCTATTTTTTGATCGTAGGCCTTACAAAACCCACACATGCGTGGTCTGAAAAAAGATATGACTTCACCAAAAACAAGCATTGGGGCATGCAAAAAGTAGTTCCAAAATGCAACCTTTACTAAACTTAACTCCTAAAGGGTCAAGTCCTCTTTTTTTGACAAAAATCACTTGAAATTGCCATTTCTGTTGATTTCATCCAAGGAAAAAAAAATTATAATTATAAAATCTAACGTAGGATCTTGTACTATACTTGGATGAGATCATGTGATAAAAATTTCATGAAGTTTGACCATACAGATTGGAAGATACTAGCATTCAAAGTTGTTGGGGAAAAACTTTTTTGAATACAAGTAAACATTTCAAAAATGAATCCACCTTGGCTCTTATTCCATCCACTAGCAAAGTATAAAGGAACATTTGGCAAATGCTCTAATAACATTGACAAAACATTCAATGCTTAACACATATCCATTTTCCAACCTCTTAATGTCCATTTCAGACCTTGGCTAGGGATGGTTTGAAGAACAGGGTCGGAATTAGAGCAGACTACCATACTGTAGTTGAGATCACCTTCAGTGAAAAATAATTAAATTTTTTGAAGCCAAATGGTTTTGGAAATTAATAAGCCACTTTAATGAATTCAAGGAAAATTAAACATAAAGAAAGTCAAAATGTTGGAAACGATAAATGTACACCTTGATTCCATCACATGTCTACTACTCCGTAAATAATGTGGAATCCAAATTCATTCCTTTAACTTTATAGCAAACACTAGTAGAAAATCAGGCCCAATTTGTTGTTTTGGTTGCGTCGACCAAAACAACAAATTGGGCCTGATTTTCTACTAGTGAAAGCAAGGGACACTATGAAATGTAACGAGTTCATGGAAAGCCATGACTATCAATTTCCTAGGCAATGAAGAAAACCATTCAACTTCTAAGATTATTTTAAGGGTTGCCAAAAGCTAAAAAGAAACATTTACTAATTACCAAATAAATTATTAATAAAAAATGAACTACAAATTAAACCAATCCTTCCAATTTAAAAAAATTATTCGGCAAAAATGTGCCAAAGGTGACCTCAACAAATATTGTCATCGTAGACAATTGAAGCAAATCCATGGTAGTTAGGATATGAAATGTTTTTTAAACAATTGTTGTGTGCATCATATGATAGGCAAATGTAAATTTTCAATTAAACAATGACAAAATTCGGAGTCTTATGACAAAATTAGAAGTCTTTGTACATGATTCTATGTAACTACACCTAATTGTGCTTGATTAAGCAATTGAGTGATGTTCCTATTACTAGATTGCTTAATTTTTGTTGGATCTTGTTGGAAGTTAAAAGAGTATACTAGGTTCTCTACTTGTGCATTATTTGGACACTAGATAAATAAACTATGAATTTTCAAAATGCTTGAAAATAGGTGTTTTCAAAAGCAATCCTAAATTCTCATGAATGAAGGTTGTAC
This sequence comes from Rhytidiadelphus loreus, assembly GCA_947034895.1. NCBI lineage: Eukaryota > Viridiplantae > Streptophyta > Bryopsida > Hypnales > Hylocomiaceae > Rhytidiadelphus > Rhytidiadelphus loreus. The sequence goes on along the minus strand of OX344761.1, from coordinate 43,236,185 downwards.
ATTTTAGGGAAGAAGCTACATGGGTGATTTTAAGAGAAGGGTCACAAATAGGTGCAATTACCAAAAGAATACCTAAATGTAACAACCTAAGTTTTTACAAGTAACTAAATGTGATATCCTAAAATCATGCATGGTGAGTACATATTGATGTTGAAACCTAATCTAACACTATCAAAAGAGGTTGTCAATATTGATATTCATTCAACACCTTAATATCATTAGGTGTTATAATGACACTCATTTTTGGCAATGTAAGAACTTGTGTCAATTTAGATCATCTCTGATTTGATCTCAAAAATATGTAGAAAATTTGACCACTGTCATAACTATGTGTAAATAAAGGGTCACTTCTTGTGAATAAGGTACGAGGTTTATAAAGTGATTGGGCTCTGAAAGCATCTTCTAATGTATAGATACATTTTGCTTTCTCATTGCACCAACAATGTACAAATAGTGTACATTTCAAGATGTGGACACTTTTTAGTGACCATTGCTTTTCAACTTCAAAAATTCTCAACTAGTTCCATGAAGGTCCAAAAAATATGAAATGATTTGAGTTAGATGCCGATTCTATATGTCTTTCAAGGAAAATCTAGTGAAAAATATTTCAAGAAGTCTAACCTCCCCAAATTAATTATCAATTCTTAAAGTGGGTGCTTTAAGGTTCATTTTATACATATGTTGGTTTTGGATGGAAGGCTATCTTGATTCATAGTTGATTAGGTTCTTAATCTGGCCCCAATTTGGTAATGCCTCTCCAACAAATGTAAAGTTGTGAGGTAGATTTGGGGACCTAATTACCAAAATTATAGGATTTCAATTTTGCATTTTTTTGATCTTAGGATTTTGACAAATACTTGCACAAAGACAAAGGTGTAGACAATGAAGCATGAGAGCTCTAAAAAGATAAAGTATATAAACAAAATTGAAAACAAAAGACCCAAGAGGATAATTTATTTTGTGTTGATCGACGGTAGAGATGTTCATGATCCAACGAAGAAGCCCAATCCAATCCAAGTTTGGAATTTGGGCCAAGGAAAACCTCATCTTGATTTCATCAAACCAATCCAAAGGTTTGGCACCTAATTTGTGCCATCTAGGACATGATTTAGGATGAGTTGTAGTTCTAGCCTAGTCCTAGTATGAAGCCCTTGGACTGGATCAATCCAAATTTGGAGAGTTTAGGTTGGCCTTCAATCCTACACAAAGTATAAAGTGGACCTTAACCCTTAAAGGACAAAGGGGTGACCTTGGAAATCATCCCTTTTCATTACCATGTGAATCATTGGCTTAAGAAATAGCAAAAGCACTCATTGGAAGTCAAACTATTGGAAAAGACCTCCCCTTTTCACAACAAAATTCTATCCTACTATCAGGATGAATAGTTGCACTTCTATCCTACTAGAAGGATTCCTTGTCATCCATCAGATGACAAACGTCCTTGTCAACATTTAAGGGTTGATAAGTAGAAGGGCTTAGAGCATCCCCACCAGGGAGTTCTGTATCCCTAAAAATTTAGGGAGAGGACCTCAGATGGGGATGGGGATACAGAAGCTTGCGCGCACCGGTCTCGAAACAAGAGCTCTACCCCAAATTTATAGAGAACTCGGTAAAAGTTGGGCCCAATTCCCTATATTGGAGCTCATATAGAGAACTCGCGAGGTCTCATCCCTATAAAGTCAAGGTTGACTAGATTGAGGTCTCGAGTTTAGGGAAAGAGAACTCCCTGGTGGGGATGCTCTTAGTTCCCATACTGTTTTGTCCTCAATCAGTGGTCTCAAATTCCCCCAAAACCCAATCGAAGAAACTAAGCCCACCACGGATCGAAGAACTGCATCCTGGTATTCAGTATTGTCAAAGAGCACGCCTACAAAGAGTTCTCAGTCCTTTGGTCCCACAGTTTGTGTTCGCAATCGAGAGACCCCAAGCCAAGGCGACCAAGGAGTAAGATCTAAGCTTACATAAGTTAGTGACACCTAAGATATTCCCAATGCACATGTTGCAACATATCTTAAAGCCGTCTCTTCCAGGGCACATAAATTTCTACACCTACAGTATCGAATGTATCGAATGATACATTAATGAGATTTGGACACCTCCGCAATTTGGAGCAAAGCTGAAAAATACAAAATTAAATGATCTGTCAAATCTGGAATTACATATGTGCACAGAAATGCATGAAACTACTCTCAAAGTCTATTATCAGAAAGCGCTCTCCTGCATCATCCATGCACGATAAGTTGACAACTAAATTCTTCTAACAGTTGGTCGAACGTTGCACATGACGAACTAAACATAACATCATCTCGACCAAATGTTAATTAACTTCATCTATACGGGTACGTGTGTGCCCCAAGCAGGGCAGTCAGGATCACAAATATATCAAATAACATATATGAGGATAGAATCATGACACCTCTGCATTGAAAAAAATCATCAAATGTGGCGACATATATATTTACTCTCTTTACAAGACAACGTGCTTAGAAATGCTTGGAAGGGCTTGTAGCTCTGAGCTGCAGTAGGCACTTTCCTGCATGGTCTATGCACAAAAAGTTGACAAAATTCTGTAACTAAATTCTTTATACTGTCGGTCGAAAGTTGCACATGGCGACCCAAAACACAGCTTCAACTCGACGAAATGCTACTCTACTTCATATGAATACCTATAACGGCGGAGCCAGGACCAAAGTATGTAGAGTGTGAATCCGAAGGAAACCGAAAAGCTCCAGCTACAAATACAATGCACCCGCAACACCCACAGCAGGGCCCAACAGGGTAGTGGGAATCAGCACGTTGGCAAAGGCGCCAATAGGTCCACCCAGGATGGGGATATTCTTCACCGCACTCTTGGCCATGTGGACTGCAAATATGCCGCCGATCATGAACAGGCCCAGGCGCTTGCCCCGGTCCAGAGCCACCCGCTTCAACACCTCTCTTGCAAAGAGTTCAAACTGCTGGGCTGTGAGAAGCGGCTGGAGGGTGAGAGAAGAGTTGCTGCGCATGGAGCCATGGATGTCCTCCTGAGTGATGGGCCGCAACACCAGCTTTCCACATTTGGGATCCAGACCGTCACAGAGTCTCTGCAGACCAGGGAAAGTGCATCAGAAATCTTGTTGAGCTCTTAGCTTGAACACCACTGCTCATAGTGATAGGATTCACGTGGTCTAGTCCATGGAAACAACATGATTTTTCAATAAAATTAGACTGTTTCAAGACCCTTTAGACCGCATAAAGAAAATCTTCTGCATGATTCATAGAAGGTCTCCCTATGGTCGAATTGGTCACACAGAGGCCTCCCTATGTATTGGGAGGGCAGGAGTAGTTCAAAGGACCCGTCTATAGGGTATGGAAGGTGACGAAGTCCTGTTTGGAAGATAGAGGACCCTAGGGTATTTATAAAACCAAAGGTCAACGAGATCAACTACTCGCTCTGCCCATAGAATTTGTGATTTAAGAGATTCTTTGAAGAGCTCCATGAAGCCAAGATCACGGGTCTTCAAAGCACACGGGCATTTAGATCTCCCCGTAAAACCCCGAAGAAAAAACAGGGATGCACCCTAATGAACTCATCCTGCCTTCTAGGTGGCACAAGAATGTAGGAAGAAGCGAGATTTCATGGGTTTAAAATTTACCAATTCCAGTATTCATATTAAGAAAAACATAACTAGAACATGGCCAAACTTTATATCGCTGTAATCACTGAAGTACGTTACATGTATCGGTCAAAAACAAAAAACAAAAAACAAACGATCAAGAAAAGACGCCATATGACATACTAAAAAATAAAAACATTTGAACCTCAATTTGGATCAGTAGAGAATAACGGCCATACCTACTTCAAAAATTAAAATCCAGTACAACTACTCTTGAACAACCGAATTGCCACGACCTAAGCAAGAAAACCCCACGAAAACAGAAGTATAACCGTGAAATTTCAGAGATTAGAGTAATACGTGGATGAAGAACTGAAGGGCGGGCAGCAGCTGGTTGCGAGGAAGTTCCTTCGCAGGCCGTGGAAGTTGGAACACCTCAAACGCCGCACTCACGGCGGACTTGAAGCGATGAGACTCGTCCAGCAGCCGATCCACGTTCTCACCGATGTTGTGCCTCAAGTCAGAAATCTTAGGGTGCGTTGATGAGCCTGCATTCTCCGTCGTCGTCGACGTCGACGTCGGATGTGTCTCAATGTGCGCAGCGGACAAGCTCCCGGGCGATGGTAACGTCGCCATAACTCACGACGCTTCTACTCGTCAGCCTCCTCGTCTCTGTACATACTGAGAAAATCACAACCAAAGCACACCGAGCACCGGCAAACCCTCAAAACCCTAATTCGTTGCCCAACGAAACCACGAACCAGAGAAGCTCAAATTTGGTTCCCAAAGTCCATAAGAAGCTTCAAGATGCGTGAACGAGTAGTCTAACTCCTAACGACGCACCGAAAAGATGACAGCGAAACAGGAATCCGCAAGAAAATGTTTGTTTGTTGCAATGGTGTGAAACGGGGAAGCAAGAAGTGGCGAACCTCAGGAATGTCGGAATTGGACGGCAAGAATGGTCGCGTTCGGAAGTGACGAGGCTCCGCCAAGGGAAGCAAAGGGAAGGCGGATTGAAGGGAGCGAGAAGGAAGTTGGGTTTGGCTGTGAAAAGGAGGTGGCGTGCGCGGGCGATGGCGCGCAAGTTGCGAAGGGAATGCACAGACAGTCCGTTTGGAGGTAAAAACGGCCCGTCCCCAATGGGAGATTGCAGTACAGTTCACCGAATTTTTTTGTCACGATGCTCCAAGGAAGATCAGGGTGGATTGACCCCCTCGCTCGTCCTTACCAGGGGTGCAAGTAAAAAAAAATCCCCCTATTTTGGGCTGTTCTAGGGTATACTCTTGACCTCCCTTAACTAATTGGGTCTCTGATCCCAAAAGTGAACCAAAAATTTGCAAAAAAAATCACGTGTGAAAAATAAATAATTCCAGGGTTTGCCCGCAGGGCCGAGCGAGGGGTCAGTTCACCTTGGCCCCAAGGGAAGGTAGGAGGTCCATAAAGCGCCCATTTAAGAGCTATTTAAGAACTGAAAATTAAATTAATTCGGGGAGGAGTTAAGGTAAATCTGCCCTATGACAGGTAGAATGAGTGGTTTGATGTGTTGCAATTTGCCAAAATATTCAGATTTTTTTTTACACAAAGACAAATGTGAGGAATGATGATATCAACTGAAATTGTATTTTTTAGACAAAGTATGGATTTTCTATAAATTTTGGAAGTGTGCTGCCCAATTAGCTCAAAAGAGTCTAAAGACTACCCCAAATCAGCCCAAAGTGTTTCCATAATGGCCATCTAACCACCTCAATCAGTCATGACATTTTCTATCATGGATACCAAATCTCCTAATATGGCCATCACATTGAAGAAATAAAAAAATAACTTTGTTTGACAAGTTTACACTAAAAAGGTGTAAGGTTCCTATGACAGTTTCTAATAACTCCATGACCATCTCCTAAGGCATTGATTATAATGGAGTGTTTCTAGATGTTTGCATTAGGTGGTTTGCCTGTCATAGGTAGGTTTACCTTAACCCCTAAAGTCCCATTGTCCCCTCGGGGGACAATTTGGAATTCGGGCAGGTTCCTATGGGCTGAAATTTTACCCTAATTTTTTGAAACTTTTTTTGAAGATAGAAAATCTGATAAGCTTTGTGGGAATATAATTTTTATTTCAATCGGTGCCCGGAAGCAAAAGTTATACCACAAAAAGCCTGAAACTGAACTTGGCGGGCAACACAAAAAATATTGCAAAAATTCAAAATAAATTTTAAATTTTTTTTTTTCTCAAAGATAATGTTTTTGTCTACATCTAAAGCTTTGATTAATTCCACTTTGATTAGTGATGTGAAAGTTATGAACAATCTAATTTTTCGGGCCATCTAAGCATCTTTTGGGGAAAAGAAACTTGTAGGATTCATCTTAGAATTCAATTTTCAAATTTTTTCAAATTTTTTTTTTGAAAAGGTTAAATTTGCTTGTTAGAATAATCTCACCGTTGGGATTATTGTATTTCAATCCCATCTAAGAGCTATTATCAATTTAGTTTTTCTTTCAATCTTGGACCTACTTCTACTTGGCAATTTTTTGAAGTATGAAAATCAAGTTTTTATTTTTTGAAATTTTTTTCCTAGACTCCCAACTCAATTCTTCAACACAATAAATTTTAAATTCAAACTCCACAGTGTAATTTTTTTCCACAAATAGAGATCAAAGTCATCTAAAATTGCAGTCCAGTGTTCAAAAAAACTTGTTTTTTCAACTTTGAATGCTCATATCTCTCAATCTGTACGGTCAAACTTCATGAAATTTTTACCACATGATCTCAAACAAGTAAAGTTTAAGATCCTACGGTTCAGTTTCAAAAACAGTTTTTTTTATTGTTTTTTTGGACTAACGCAGTAGAAATGGCAGTTTTGAGTGATTTTTGACAGAAAAATGTCGTTGGGACTTTAGGGGTTAAACGTCTTGAAATATTTTTCACTAAATTTTCCTTGAAAGACAAATAGAATGAAAATCTAACCCAAGGTGTTTCTTATTTTTTAGAGCTTCGTGAAATTAGTTATGAATTTTTGAAGTTGAAACACAAATGTCACTAAAAGCATTCACTTCTTAAAATGTATACTATTTGAACATTTTTGGTGCAATGAGAAAGCAAAATGTACCTCTGTGTTAAAAGATGCTTTTAGAGCTTGAGCACTTTATGGACCTACTACATTACTTTGCATCGTTTTTACAACTTTGAACAACTTTGAAAAATTGTACGTAAGGTAGGAACATCCCAAAGTGCCACTTCTTTTTACTAATGCACAATTATTATTGGATTGATCAAATTTTCATATCTTCTTGTTGGATATTGAAAAGAAGTTTTAGCACACATAAGAATGCAACATTTTGGATACCGTATGCAAATGTTATGAAGGGTTAGAGTTTCTTTTGGTAGATGTTCTAAAATTGTTTCTTTAATATAGGTACATATTCATTTTGGAGATATATACAAAGTAATGATGGCAATTTAAGACACAATGCAATTTTGGGTGTCTTTACATCAATGAAAGTTAAACTTAGATATCTATACATCTGCATGGGTAGCAACTTTGATTGAAAATTATTCTAAAAATATATATATAATATTTTGGGAAATAATTTTTTCAAAAAAAATAATTTTGATAAGAAAAACAAAATTCAAGTGGAGTATTTTTAAGTTTGATATCTATTGAGTATCATTTTCTAGAAAAATGGATATCTAATAGAGAAGTGCCAGAGTTACAATTTGAATATGATCCAAATATAATTTTTCTACAATCATTCATATCTGTATTAGAGTTTGGCAAGTATGTTAGTGAAGGTTTCATGAACTTTTGTAAACTAGAAACATAATGAGAGGTAGAGGATCAATGGTGCTAGTATGCATGTGAGCATGTAAATGTTAGCATGTGAGCTTTGAGCATATATATAAAAAGATATACTACAACTATTGAAGATGCTTATAATGTAAACACCTACAACATGGAAGGTTTCTATATTATATACACCTATAATCATTAGAGAAAATTTGGGGCCTCCAGAGGGCCGCTCCGCTATGACAAACACAGCTATTAAAAGAGGAGTAGGGAGCCTATGGAATACTTTGAATCTATAGTGTCAGCTTGGGTGAATATCGCGAATGTTGTTAAACCAAACTAATTAACAATTATTAACCCCTAAAGGACTAGATTGTATTTTTTGGCGGTATAGAAATTTTGGGCAGGTACCTACGAGTGGAGACTTGCATATTTGGGGCTGAAATTTTAATAGAATGTGGGGGAGAGGAAGATCTTTCATATGCACCAAATTTCATGACATTTGGAAATACGAGTCAAAAGTTATAGCCTAATATGTTACTTTTTTCCCCAACCAGGCAGTTCGGGCAGATCAGAATTTTTTTTTAGAAACAAAAATTTGGAATTGATTTTCTAGAGTTTTATATACACGAAAAGCTTTGAATCATTCCATTTTGATCAATGAGTCAAAAGTTATGAGGATTCTTTTGTTTGCGGGCAGTTTTGGATTTCCTACTCTAAAATAAACTTTGAAATCCTTTATCTTACCGAATTTTCAATATTTTAAACATTTCAAAGAGGGTGTTTGAAAATGTTCAAAAAAATGACCCTTCCAACCCCTCTCTGAAAATTTTTCCATAACTTTTATGTGAAGTGCCAAAACTTGAAATGGATTTTTGGAAATAAAACTTGACTTGATTTCCCAACTTTTTATAGACCAAAGCTTTTTGAAAAAAGATACTCTTCTATGCCTAAATAAGGTCTAAAATTTGTTTTTCAACACATTTTCTGCATTTTTACATAACTATGAGTGGTGAAGCTCCTCATTTTAGTCTTAATTCACATATCCCACATGGATTGTTGTACCTACCACTACCCCACTTGTTTAAAGACCTTCTCTCCTCACCATCTTTCACTTGAAAATGGTAATGAAGTGTATCATTAATATGCCATCTAAAAAAAACTTGCATGGTAGATGGTCAATGGACTACCTTTAACATTATTGTGTTTTCCACAACTTGGTTGGAGTGCAAGGTATTCAATAATCAAGGTTAAGGTGCATTTGAACACCTTCATCTTGATTATTGTAACTCTTGTACTTGGATTCCGAGACATTGACAAGCATGCAGCGTTGTGACAGAAGGTGAGCGAGAATAGGGGAAAAAATAATTTCTAAGCAAATAAAGTTCAATCTGCAGGGTCCTTGGAGGGCTGTGGAGCGGCCCTCTAGAGGCCTGCGATTTTCTCTAATGATAGGTGTATAAACTTTTAAGCTCATGTGCTCATGCTCCTAGGCTCACATAATAACAACCAACTCTTTTTTTGGCACCATGGGGCTAGATTGCACCATTTCAAAATAAATGTATACTTTTTGTCAGACAAAAGTAATCTTTTTTTGCCAAAAAGTTTTCCATTTCTATTTAAAATATGGATGAAATTGTCAAATGTGGATGAAAAAGTGTTTGAATATGATTGAAAAGTGTTTTTTGGTCCAAAAGATGGATGAATTTAGAAATACAATGCTTCACCAAATTTTAAGTGATCACCATCTTGGCACTTTGTCAAAAAGTAAAAAAAAAGGGTTGATAACAAGCCTTAGTAGAGGATATCAAATCAAACATCTTAAATTTATTTGAGAATATCCTATATCTTGCTACAAAAGTATTTTTTTAGCTCTAAAGGTACATTCACACCAAGGAAGAATATTATAATCTTTGAGAGGACAAAATAACCCTACTAAAATTGAGATGTTAAAAAAACTCTATTGTACTTCCCCCCAATCTACATCCTCCTTCTTAATAAGCATTAATTATTTTATACCTCTTAGAATTAAGATTTGCCCTCTTGAAGTAAATGCACTCCCGGGAAGCATGGGAAGAAGGGGAGTGCAATCTAGAACTTTAGAGACAAAATTTAATGATGGCTTGACAAGAATTCAAATTGAAAATCTTCATTTTGCAAGAGTTTTTTCTCTTCCTAAAGAACATTCATTGATTTGAAACCTTAAACTAATTGTCTTGCTATTTTCTAATAATTTAAACAATAAACCATTTATTTCTTTAAAAAATTTATCAACTTTTTGTGTATGTGACTTTGGGATAAAGTTTTTCTAGGCATCAATATTTGGGAATACATTATTTATTAGTGTTCTACTAATTATCCATATTTAATTTGATTTTTGAATATTTTTTTCCAAAAGCTCATACTGTAAGGGCTAACCTCAAATGCAATATAATCAACATGTGTTTCATGCTTTCACCCGTGGGACATAAAGAATCATTATGTAAACTCTTTATATAGATTTTATTTTAAAAACAAAATCATCGCATTTATTCCAATTTTAATCATTTCCACATAACTACAATCCTTGGTCAGGGCTTAATTAATTGTTTGTTTCCATTCGAGGGTCAATCATGTCTACCATGAATTAATCCCTAAAGGACCAACAATAATTTAGAGCTCCCTGACTGATAATATGATATAGTTAAATCAATTGCTACAACAACTAATATTTCTCAATAAAATGTGAAACCAAAAATTGAAAATTCTTTCTAAAATAGTATTTAGATTGAATATTTGTAATTTTCAAAAGGATTTTTTTCTTGAGTCCAACATTTTTAGTTCTAATTATGGTGATTTTATAAGGGTTTCTATTTTACTTACTCATTGAAGTCATTTGTGAAGGGTTCTTTTTTTAAACTCAAAAAGTTAGTTTATGAGGTCAGACATACTTATACTCCTTGAATTATAAAATACTTGCACATTAAAAGAAAAGCTTAGAAAACATATACCCTAAATGTAGGAGAACTAACACAAGAATCTACAAATATTTAGATGGATGAAAATACAAAGATTAGGTCAGTGTGCTCCACGGCAGACAGGTTTGCTTTCATATGTTCCAAATTTGAACGCCTGGTCCTTTCAGGGTAATCATTCTCATTGTGTGCACATTCTGTGCAACCGTTGTGCGTCTACTTGCAATCTCATTCCACTTGCAAAACCGAGCGCAATTGTTGTACATGTGAAAGAGATGATATGAGCTTCACCGACGATTCATGATTCAAAGAGGCGGCAGATAGAACACATCATTGATGCATAAGAGAGATCCAAAAATCCCATAGACCGAGTTGTACTCTGCAATTTCGGAATTGCGCATCTTGATGAGTTTAAAGTCAATTTCGTTAAATAAATCCATTCCTGTTGTCCTAGCTTGTGGTCTGAAAAGAATTAGGGCTTTGTGAAGATCACATGACTGTCTCAATTTCTGACGCCAATCTAACCGGAAATAGCGATTGAATGCACGCTGTAGATCAAATAGAGCTTGAAATTCCATACTCAAGCTTATAAATTCCATGGTTCTATTATGGTAAATTTTATGGAATTTTCGTATTTCTAAAGTGCTGATCGATATCATGCTTTATTCCATGCCAATTGCAAGCTGCTCTATGGCGCAAATGAATCCCCATTTTTGCAATGAATTGACAAACTCTTGAACAGTGCCTTTCATCTCGAACGAGCTCTACCTCCAGACGAAACGCATTAGCTAGCTAGGCCCGACACATTTTCGATCACCGGAGTTTTTCTCCAGACTCTGTCGAGTTACGATCCCCATTTCGCATCCCCAAACATTGCAATGTAAAGCACAACCGCATTCCCCACCACGCAGAACGCGAGCGGAAACTTCAAATACAGATTCTCCACCATGGGCATCAACCCCCAAATATATCTTCATTCAACAACATTCACCCACAACGCAGAAATTTAGCCACATCATGGGTTTATTCCAATCAATTGCAAGCTGCTCGATCAACGGAGCAAGCGGATCCACTCTTTACAATGTATCAATTGACAAACTCTATATATAGTGACTGCCTTAGAACTCGATCGATCAAGCTCGGTCTCCAGACGAAGGAATTATGTGGAACACATTGTCGATCGCAGGCTCTAATCGTCTTCGTACTCGGGACTGCTCCGGACTTTGTCGAGATACGACCTCCAGAGTGCATCCCCAAACATTAAAATGTAAAGCACAGCATTCGCCACCACGCAGAACACGAGCGGATACTGCAAATACGGATTCTCTACCATGGGCAAAAGCCCCCGAACCTCCATGTCATGAGCATCCCACCACACACTTAGACACTCGTACTCCGGAATCCCCAGCAACTCCTTCATTTCTTGCCGAAACTCGCCATACCCCATGTCCCCAATCCTATGACGAATCTGAAACTCCGCGTACTTGCGGTAATCCTCCGGTCGCATCGTGAACCTCGCCGCCTGCTCCTGGTACCAATTCAGAAACTCAAGGGGACGCGCTTCGGGATCCAATTCTCCGTCGGGGTCATCAGTGCCTGTCATGATGTAGCGACGTCGGTTTTTAATGATGCTCAATTCGGTGGCACGTTCGGTGGTGAGTTTCTGGGCCCAGTGTTCCTCAGCTCGATGCCAGAGATTGTCGCCCAATTGTGCGGAGTAAGGGATCATGTCTAACACGATGCAGAGAGCTGCGGGGAAGAGAAAGAGAGGGTGGTGAAGCATTTGCTGTTCTCCAAGGAAGTCTTGGTGGAAAACGTCCCAATGGACTCGGAGATGGGCGTAATGGGGGTTCTGAAGGAGGGACGACATTTGGCGGTGGAAGATGTCGTACGGGGTAAGTAGGACGTTGAAACTCCAGGAGAGCTCGGAGTATTCGTCGTAGTCTTCGGGTTGCATTGAGAATCTCGCTATTCGGTCTTGGCACCAGTCAAGGAAGCCCTTGAAACTTTTGTTTGGATCGGGGTTCCTGGTTGGGTCCATGACTGTCCTGATCCTCGATGTCTGAAATGCTCAGTCGAACTAACTCGTGAATTAATCTGGAGACCGATTAATTGATCGATTCCCTGCTGTCGAGTATTTCAAGCTCCTTGCAAATCTGTGCCGGTCGCCCGCACGATTATTTGCGATACACTCTTGCTTTGCGCGCACAATTACCTACAGCGCCATCGAAAAATTAATTCTAGTCAATTCCGTGAGAAACTCATGAATGTTACATGTAGATCGAGCAATGAATCTGCAAGTTCATGTGCATTACTTATTTACACACTCAACCTGTTATAATCTTACAAGAAATTAAGAATGGACATCCCCAATGAGTACGTACCAATCTTCTGTCTAAAAGTTGAAGGATACGTCGGCCACTTCCTGTCAGACTAGTGTTTCCTTTCAACGTTCAGCGCCTGAAGCAATTCAATTCCGGTTCGGATCGAGCTAGAGGGCTATCTAACAAACATATACATAAGCTCGCATACTCAGATACTACATGGTGCTGCAACTGGGGCTGCAATGTGAGCATGCTAGGGTGATTACTCACGTACATCTCAATCACCGCGCGCCTTGCATTGCGCAATCAATTCTCTCGATCACTCTGCAAATTCAATTCTACGCCAAGCTAGCGAACTTGTACGATCAGTGCGAACAGGAATTGAAGTGTCCGGCGTCGGTGTCTACTGTTGACTCAATCTGCAAGAGTGGCGGGCAGGCATCGGAAATGGTGCCACAGAATGAGCGAGAGCGGGGCGCAGCTAGAGCTAAGCCTGTCGAGCTACACTGGTTGTGAGTGACGAAGTGAGGAGGATGTAGTCTCTGAATGAGCGGTTATGGAACACTCTAGGCACTGCTTATAGGTTTGGATCATCTTTGGGTTTCCAAAATTCGTGGTCATTTCAATTCAAAGAATACAATTAACAAAATTTTTGCAGTCCCCATGATTTCTATCTTTCCTACAAGGGGAAGATTTGCATTGCCTTAAATATTGCTCCAAATCATGGCATACATTAGAAGAAAATTGAGCATTCTATGAGGTTGCTTCCCTTCGTAGCGATGTAGAAGTGATGCACAGATGACGTGTAGCGCTAATGATGGAGCACTAATTGACAAACAAATTGCAAAGTTCACTAACGGGAATTAACTTCACATATTCAATCATTGACTCTTGAATTGACGCGGTCTGCTTGTTGAACCATATGGTATAGGCAGGAATTGATGTGGTCTACTGTTGGACTCACATACGCATGAAAATGCCCTCTGAATAGACTTTCAAATGAGGAGAAAAAACCCTCAAAATTACAACTCGTTGCTCATGAAGATGCCCTCGGAATGAAAATGCCCTCCTAGTGGAATTTCTAATGATGCAAAAATGCCCCCGAAATTACCACTCGTTGCTCATGAAAATGCCCTTGGAATGAAAATGCTCTCCTAGTGGAGCTTTTAATGAGGAGAAAATGCCCTCAAAATTACAACTCGTTGCTCATGAAGATGCCCTTGAAATGAAAATGCCCTTAAAATGAAAATGCCCTCCTCATGGAATTTCTAATGACAAGAAAAATGCCTTGAAAATTATAACTCGTTGATCATGACAATGCTTTTGGATTGAAATTGACATTGGATTTAAAATCCCCTCTTTGTGGAATTACTAATGAGGAGAAAGTGCTGTCAAGGTTACAATTCATTGCTCATGAAAATGCCCTCCTCGTGGAATTTCTAATGTGGAGAAAATGCTTTCAAATTAACAACTCATTGTTCATGAAAAGGACCTTGGAATGAAAATGCCCTCTTTGTGAAATTTCTAATGACAAGAGAATGCCCTGAAAATTACAATTCATTGATCATGACAATGCTTTTGGAATGAAATTGCCATTGGAATGAAAATGCCCTCCTTGCACATGGAATTACTAATGAAGAGAAAGTACTATCAAAGTTACAACTTGTTGCTTGTGAAAATGCGTTTGAAATAAAATTCTCTGAGGAAAAAATGCCCTCAAAGATACAATTCGTTGCACTTAGTATTCTGATTGGTTGCACATGAAAATGCATTTGGAATGAAAATGCCCTTCTAGTAGAATTTCAAATGAGGAGAAAATGCCCTCAAAATTACAACTCATTGTTCATAAAAATACCCTTGGAAATAAAATGCCCTCTTCGTGAAATTTCTAATGAGGAGAAAATGCCTTCAAAATTACAACTTGTTGCTCATGAAGATGCCCTTGAAATGAAAATGCCGTTCTCATGGAATTTCTAATGACAAGAGAATGCCCTGAAAATTACAACACATTGATCATGACAATGCTTTTGGAATAAAATTGCCATTGGAATGAAAGTCCCCTCTTTGTAGAATTACTAATAAGAAGAAAGTGTTGTCAAATTACAAGTCGTTGCTCATGAAAATGCCCAATGCATGAAAATTCCCTCCTAGTGGAATTTCCAATGGGGAGAAAATACCCTCAAAATTACAACTCGTTCCTCATGAAAATGCTCTATGAACGAAAATGCCCTCCACGTGGAATTTCTAATGTGGAGAAAATGCCCTCAAAATTACAACTCGTTGCTCAAAAAGATGCCCTTGAAATGAAAATGCCCTCTTTGTGGAATTTCTAATGACAAGAGAGTGCCCTGAAAATTACAACTTCTTGACCATGACAATGCTTTTTCAATGAAATTGCCATTGGATTGAAAATGCCCTCTTTGTGGATTTACTAATGAGGAGAAAGTACCTTCAAAAATACAACTCGTTGCTCATGAAAATGCCCAATGCATGAAATTGCCCTCCTTGTGGAATTTCCAATGAGGAGAAAATACCCTCAAAATAACAACTCGCGCACTAGTAGAAAATCTGAAATTTCTGTCATTTTGGACGCGTTGTTTTGGACAAAATCTAACATAAATTTGTTGTTTTGGACAGAAATTTCAGATTTTCTACTAGCGATCGCTGCTCATGAAAATGCCCAATGCCTAAAAATGCCCTCTTTGAGGAATTTCTAATGAAGAGAAAATGCCCTCAAAATTACAACTTGTTGCTCATGAAAATGCCTTTGAAATGGAAATTACCTCTTGGTGGAATTTCTAATGATGCAAAAACGCCCCTGAAATTACCACTCATTGCTCATGAAAATGCCCTCTTGGTGGAATTTCTAATGAGGAGAAAATGCCCCGAAATTATAACTCATTGCTCATGAAAATGCCCTATGAATGAAAATGCCCTCCTTGTAGAATTTCTAATGAGGAGAAAATGCCCTCAAAATTACATCTCATTGCTCATGAAATCGCCCTTGAAATGAAAATGCCCTCCTCTTGGAATTTGAGAATGCCCTAAAAATTACAACTTGTTGATCATGACAATGCTTTTGAAATTGGAATGGAAATCCCCTCTTTGTGGAATTACTAATGAGGAAAAAGTGCTGTCAAAGTTACAACCCACCCCTTCCTCTACCCATCCGCAGAAGAGGAGGAAGACCTTGCGAGTTGATGACGTCGTGGAGAGGAGGTTCGCCGAGATGGAGGAAAAGTGGCTCCAAGACCAGATGGAAATGTTTTTGCAGCAAATGATGAACAAGAAGTTGGATATTTTCATGAGCAACAACTTATAATTTTGAAGGAATTTTCTCTTCGTTTCAAATTCCACTAGGAGGGCATTTTCATGAGCAACTAGTTGTAGTTGTGAGGGCTTTTTCTCCTCAATAGAAGGTCCACTAGGAGGGCATTTTCATTTTAGGGGGCATTTTCATGAGCAACGAGTTGTAATTTTGGAGGGATTTTCGCATCATTAGAAATCCCAACAAGTTGTAATTTTGAGGGAATTTTCTACTCATTTCAAATTCCACTAGGAGGGCATTTTCATGAGCAACTAGTTATAGTTGTGAGGGCTTTTTCTCCTCAATAGAAGGTCCACTAGGAGGGCATTTTCATTTCAGGGGGCACACTATAAGAAACTTATGTTTTAGGTGACGTTTTGTAATTATTTCAGACGGATTTTAGGTGACGTCAGAAAAAACAACTTGTGTTTTTTTGTTGAAAATCACGTCCAATATAACATGTGGATGTTATATTGGACGTGATTATTGACAAAAAAACACAAGTTGTTTTTTCTGACGTCACCTAAAATCCGTTTGAAATAATTACAAAACGTCACCTAAAACGTGGGTTTCTTATAGTGGCATTTTCATGAGCAACGAGTTGTAATTTTGGGGGGATTTTCGCATCATTAGAAATTCCACACGAAAACTACAAGGCAAATGCTGAATGTGTTTCTTACTTGAAAACTGGATAGACTTGGAAGTATCAATGACAATTCTCATCTCAAGCTCCAAATTCGTACGTAGCCAAAACTTGTAATGCAGAAGAAGTTAATTGGTTCATCATGAATCAAAAGCCAAATGATGATAAGCAAAGAAATCAAAACAACAACATAAATGTACACCAGAGACGTACAAAACAAAAACAATGCCTGAATTTCTAAACACAAAGCCAAAATAAGCAATCTAAATCTAATCCCACAAAGATGCATAAAACGAAAACAATGCTTGGATTTCTAAACAAGAAGCCACAATCAGCAACCCAAACCCAATTAAGTAATGAAACAAAAAAAATTCAACTTTATAATAACAATTAAATTACGGTGTTTGTTATGTCCACTTCAATTTGAAATCCAAAGATTATTTTTTCTTCTATAAGGCCATATTCATTAAAATGAGAAAAATGAGATTCTCATTTTAATCACCCACCTAAAATTAGAACATAAAAGTGTTCATTAAATTGAGACATTTAAAAAAATTGAGACTTAAATAAATGTATGAAAAATGGATTTTGGGGAATTATAAAAAGGAGTTCCAAAACTCTTCACTCCTACAATACACATTTCATATTTTAGATTGGTACATGAGTTGGGGACATGAGTTGAGGACATGAGATTGGTACATGAGTTTAGGACATAGTAGAAATAAGTTTTTCTTTTTGGTACACTTGATGTAGACTTCTATAGTTGAAGACGGAAGGAGGTAACTAATAAGATTAAAACTTGAAGCAATCAACATTATAATAAATAGTATTTTTGAATTACCTCAAATGACATGCGCATAAGTGGTGAAGTTCACAATTACAAAAGTCATTGACAAAAAAATTTAAAGATGCATCCAACTTAAAATATAAAGAAACAAACAAAATTATTAAAATGCAAAAGATAAATTGCAAATTTACACCCAAATGAATTTGAAAATAACAATGAAATTTTATTATATAGGCCACATCCAAAACATTAAATTGTAAAACAACATTGAAAAAGATCAATACAACCAACGTAGTAAACCTGCAAACTAATCCACTTCTTCTACCTCTCTAATTTTTCTATTCTTTTTAATTTTTAATTTTTTTAAATAGTATGAAAAGTAAATACTCAATATTTGAAATTTCCTAAAATATATATATTTAAATTTATTTTTTTATTTTTTCATATAATTCTTTAACCCCTAAGTGCCTAAGCCTTTCCAAGTGTGTTTTTCCCATGAAAAAAGAACATGGGCTTATAGTTATCTCCATTGAAAGAAAATGATTTTTTTTCAAAATCTAACCGTATGGATGTTTAAAGAGCTTTCTTATTAGTATGTACACCAATTTTGAGTGCAAAATTCCATAAGAGTTGTGAGATTATAATAAGAGAAATGTACGTTTTCTATTTTTAATATGTTGTCCCTCTCCACAATGTTTCAGAAATTTGCACATAAAAGCTTTTTGGGATTAGAAGTGACATGAACAACTACAAATTGTGTTAGCACACTAAAATACCCTTTCAAAAAACTTAATATCATTTGAAAAGCTATTAAACTCATTACACAATCCACCTTGCAATTGTTGAGATGCAATTTTTTTAATAAGTATAATTCACAAATAACTCCAAATCAACACTTGCTTGTTTAAATTTTCAATGGTGAAAATCATGAAAACACTTTACTTTTTCGATTGGGACCATTTTCAAAGCAAATGAATAAGTGGAAGTTTTTAGATCTCAAATCAAGTGAAATTGCTCAAAGTTGAAAAATGAAGTAAAACTAGCAAGCTTTACTCTTCCACTAATGGACATAAATGGCTTTGGAGACCTCTCAACACTCAAATATGTACCTTTTTCAGTGAAAAATGAAAGTTTTGAATAGTTAACCCTAAAAACTGCCCAATTTTTTTTAAAAACGGGCAAACGAATTTAACTGCCCACTTCAAAATGAGCCTGAAATTTCAGATCGACCATATATGGTCGATGAGGCAGTTAGGGGTTAAGCAACAATTTCAAAATATTCAAAAACTATAAAACCACCTAATGTTTTACTATTGCTACAATCTATCCATCCTCATGCCACGAAGGCACGAATGCATCGTTGCCTTCACCATACACATAGGACTCCACAAACTGCTTGATGATGGTGGTCTGATTTTTAGGGATTTTAATTCTTGGATCTGAGGTACTTGCTCTAAAATGTGGCTTCCATGCAGTCAAAATATTGTCCGTATGTGTCCAACTAGGTGAGAAAACGTTATCCTCGCACTAAGAATTGCCTTGATTTGTATCCCAACTAGCATACGTGTCCTCGTCAATGTGTTGAAAAGATGTAGGCTTTCAATACTACAATTGAATGGAATTTACATGACCAGGATTTGGATTTGGATTTGGATTTGTGATTGCTCGTGCAAGCCAAAATGCCCTAGGATCATTGTCTACAGGACGTACAACAACAAAATATCCTGTAAAACACTAGTAGAAAATGACGTCCAAATCAACAGAAAATCAACATATCTCTGTTGATTTGGGCACTGCAATGTCCAATTTCACATTTTTTTGTTAATGGTGACACTTTTTTCTGTTGATTTGGGCAATTAGTGAAAAAATCAACAAATTTTTGTTGAACATTTTTTGAACCTTCAAGAATCTTCTGGAATCTTTTGGAATCTTTAGGAATCTCTAAGAATCTCTTGAAACCTTCATTATACAATGTAGTTTTCCAAAAAAATTAAGTATTGTCAATTTGGTGTTCATTAAAGTCAGAAGACTTTGGAGATCATTTGCGCATAATAAATTAACATTTTTCAAAAAACTTTCAACAAAAGAAAGTTGAAGAATTAAATCAAATTTCATCTCCAACAATCCGTTTGAGATTTCGAATTTCCAATCAAAAGTTATAGACAAAATTCAATGGAGTGTTGAAATTTTTTTTTCGTATAAATTCAAAGACTTTCGAGGCCGTTTTGGTATAGCAAAAGGATGTTTTGGAAAAAACTTTAAACTCAAAGAAGTTGTAAATTTAAAAAAAAATTCATCTCCAATCATTTGTTTAGGGTTTACATCCTCTAATCAAAAGTTATGGACAAAAATCTCAAAAATCTCAAAAATCTCAAAAGTAATGTTCTTCCAACCTTCCTTTGAACTTTGTTCACAACTTTTGAGTAAAATCTCAAAACCTCAAACGGGATTCTGGTGATGAAAGTTTGTTTTGAATAAATGACTTTTTTCTATTCAAAATGTTTTCGAATAAATTCTTTTACTATATATGCAAAAACAACCTCCAGTATCACAGTATGCTACATTTACAAAGAAATAATTTCCAAAACTTATCTCCATTTTGTTCATAACTTTTGATTGGAGGATTAACCCCTAAAGTTCCATTGTTCCCTCGGGGGACAAATAGGATTACTGGCATGTCCCTATGACTTCAATTTTTAAACAAACTTTTCCACAAGATAGGAAAATTTATTACTTCTGTGTTAATATAATCTCTATTCCAATTGAAGCCCGAAAGCAAAAGTTATACTACAAAAAGCCTAGAATTGAACTTGACGGGGAACACAAAAAAATTCGCAGAAAGTCAAAATATATTTTATTTTATTTTTTCCCTAAAATGTTACATTTTTGTCTACATGTGAAGCTTTGATTCATTGTAATTGGAATAATAATGAGAAAGTTATGGACAATCTTACTTTTGGGGCAATCTAAGCATCTTCTTGAAAAAATAACTTGTAGGATTCATTTTCAAATGCAATTTCTACAATTATTCAAATTTTCTTTTTGGAATGTTGTATTTGTTTGCTAAAACAATCTCACCATTGGGATTATTGAATTTCAATCCCATCTAAGAGTTATTAACAATTTCCAAACTTGGACCTACTTCTACTAAACAGTTTTTTTTTAAATGAAAATCAATTGTATTTTTTCTAAGAAAAAAGGAATAAACTTCCAACTCAGTTCTTCAATATAATTTTTTTTTAATTCAAAGTCTGTAGTGAAAAAAAATTCCACAAATGGCGGTCAAAGTCACCTGAAATTGTAGGACAATGTTTAAAAAAACTTTATTTTTCAACTTAGAATGCTAATATCTTCCAATCTACACGGTCAAACTTCATGAATTCTTTACCACTTGATCTTAGAGAAGTGAAGTACAAGATCCTACACTTAGATGCTAAAATAATGTTTTCTTTTGTTTTCTTGGATGAACGCAACAGAATTGGCAATTTTGAGTATTTTTTGACAGAAAAATGGCCTTGGGAGTTTAGGGGTTACCAATTTTGAGGGATTGTTATTATTTGAAGTTCAAAGTTCTTTCAAATTTAGTTATAAAATTTTAAAATGTCAATTCCAATCATGATAAACTCTGTAACACGCTAGTATACACAAAATGAATGAATTTTGGCCAACCTCGATTACAACTCTTAAAATAACTATTTTTGGAATTCAATTTCATCTAGGAAAGCAAAGCTTGACAACTTTTGTTCCTATTTCATTTTAAAGCTTTTAGAAATGTCTTAAATTGAAAGAATTATTGAAATTGAAATCCAAATAATACAAAATGGTGTGGTTTTCATTCATCTTTTTTTTAGTATTCTAATATATATATATATATATTGTAATTGATATAATTTTATTTCTACCTTTACTTTTGAAAAATCAAAGTAATTTTGTTTTCCTTCAAAATTATTGAATAAACACAAAATAAATAGAAAATATATTTTTTTACTAGAAAGAAATATATGAAATTTGTACATCAATGAAATAAAAGAATTAATTTGGTTTAATAGTCCGATTTTACTTTAAGGTATTTGATGTGGCTATTTGGGGTGTAAGAAATTAAATAACTAATTGAACATTTTTCAAATATTTTTGAGACTTCCAAGTTTTCAAAAAATTAATGAAAGTCACATATCATGCATAAATTTTTTAATCATATGATCAAAAGTTTTAAGAGTTGTTGTGTCATAAAGCTACTCTTCCGGCACACGACTTGTCAAAATTTGAAAGCAAAAAAATTGAAATTTTGTCCACATTGAGCTATCCAAAATATCTTTATTTCCAAAAATTGCCATTTGGTCAATTAGAGGTTAATTTAGTCATTATGTTCTATCTTTCAAAGAATTTATTTAAAAAATTGTATGTCAATTCGAAAACTTTCAAGTTTTTATTATATGTTAAAGAAATATGTTGAAAATTTATACTTAATACTTCAAAAGCATATTTCATATTCACATATATATTTTTTTTAAATAACTTCATCATTCAAAATCGGTATTTTCAGAATTTAGTATACTTCAGGGTCCGTTTTCACATAGTGATTTAATTTTTTTTTTTTAACTTTGAACTAAGAAAAGTTGTAAAATAAAGTTAACTTTCATCTCCAAAAATCCGTTTTCAATTTGGATTTTTTGATAATAAGTTATGGACAAAATTCAGAGAGTGCCATTTTTTTTTCACTTTTTAACATCCTTTCTGAAATTTGTCCATAACTTCTTATTTAAAACTCCAAATTGAAAACGGATTTTTGGAGATGAAAGTTAACTTTATTTACCAACTTTTCTTAGTTCAAATTGTCAAAAAAAAGTTAATTTACTATGCGAAAATCGGCCTTAAAGTCTGCTGACTTCACAAGGCACATGTAAGAAAAACATAGAAGTAGTTAAAAATAAAGTTTTTTTTTCAATGGACATGAAACCATTTAGGTGGTTGAATGGTTCAAGACCTTAGAATGTTAATTCCAAAGTCTTGTGTTCAAACCCCAAGGCCAATCTCCTATCAAGGGGGCCTAGGTGGCTTTGCCTGCGTGGCGGCCTGCCCAAGTGGCGCCGCCCCATAGGACAACTTTTTTTTTTTAAATTCAAATTTTATAAAAAAAATTGTTGAAAATCAACATAATCTTGTTGCCAAATCAACACTTTTGTGTTCATAAATTACACAAAAGTGTTGATTTGGACGTCCAAATCAACACTTTTTTGCTATTTAACGTCCGGGTCAACTCGTCCAAATCAACACAAGAATTAACAACCAAATCAACACTTTTCTGTCACTATGGACGCTGAATTTTCTACTAGTGAAAGTATCACGTTTGACATGGAATGAAGGACGTGGACGATCCCGTCTTTGACCAACAAAAGGCACATCTTCTTCAATATCTTCACGGGGTCTGCCATCGTCTTGCATTTGGCCCACCTCATCCGTGCTAGCTATAGAATTTGGCTAAAATCCATACTCTAAAGCCTCTTGAACAACAAGAGGTTCATTAAGAGCTAACCTTGCTCCGTCCCAGTACTTTCGTACTGGATCAATTTTCCTTCAATATTCTCTAAACATGTCGGCATCTGACATCTTGGGGGGACACTCCCCACGTTTTAGCAACCCATGTGCAGCGGAAAAAGTAATACAAGTAATACATTGCTATATTTATTTATTTAAAAAAAAATTATGGATAGATTTTACTACTTTAAAAGTTTGTGTTTTGAATTATTGGTATTTTTTTATGCTAATAGTAATTAGTTATAAATTTCTTAAGAAAAAAGATACATTATAAAGCTAAAAATAACTTTCACACCTCTATATATTATATAAGAAAAAAAAATGAAAAAAATGAAAAAAAAAATTCTATAGAATAGCTTTCTATTGAAATTATATTTTGGTTGAATATTGATGCAATAGTCATCTTCATGTGAGCTCTATAAATATTTTAGTTGGAGAACATGCCATTTTAGTTCATTTTTCAACGCTTTCTAGACAATATATCTTATGTTATTTGAAATTGAAATTTTTGTCAATAGTAACCTTTAGTCATTGTTAAACAAAGCTCAAAATTTTAGGATGAAATTATAGTTTATTCAAAAGTAGATAGGGGGTCAAAAATCACTCTGCCACACGTGGGTACCCCAAATGTAGTGAGAGTGTCCTCCCCTAGTCTGACATTTGACTCCATAGAGCAATATAGCCATCCAAGCCTTTGCAAACTTCCTCGAAGCAACGCATTTTTTGAGGAGCCAAAGGTTGTGGAACACTAGTAGATACCAAGGGACATCCATCTATAGTCTCCTTCCACAAACGAATTCCTCTACCTTCCTTTGGCAACCAATCAACGTCAGTACATAGGATCTTATATTGCATCAAGGGCCATCCATTTGAATCCTTGTAGAACTTGAATTGTTGTGCTTGAGAATGACCCTGTAAAGCATCTCTGCTTGTATACAAAAATCCTTCCACAAATCGTTTGAAATTGGGGACTTCTTCGATGAGATGGAGGATAACAGGTTGTGTTTCATAATCCATAAAGGACTTCATGAGTCTAGGAATAGTAAGGTAGTCATTTGTCTTCAACTTATTGCTCCAACGACCAAAAAGAGCATCAATGTCTTCATGAGTATGCCCGACAATGAGGAAATTGATGTATACCTCATGAAAAATGACTCTGTGAATAAGCACAGAGTAAAATGAAAAAATCCACCGATTCTTGTTATTTCCTGAGGCGTTGTCGAGTTGTGGAGTCATTGTTGGAGGAAGAGGGACAACTTCTACCAATTCTTTTGGTGGAGTGGGAAGGGACTCTATGCATAGATTTGAGCCTTCTAATAAGGCTGTAAACAAGCTTGAACGGCTTGACCCCCCCCACAAATAATAGTCGTGATGAAGATTTTGGTTGCGTTTCAAGATCTCGCAACAACTTAGTGATGGACCCCATTGTGTGATTTGAATCAGTGGGAAAGATGTCTAATCCGTAGTGCGCAAATCGAATATCTCCATGACCATGTGCAATCATATCTGTGACGGCAATTGGCATCTTCATATAAGAATCAGTTCCTTTACTCTTGTGAGAGTAATGGCCTAATGGGGTGAAGCTATCTTTGAATGATCCATTTTATCATGGATTATGGTCATAACTTTTTTGTGGTACTTCTCTGACAAATGCCGATTCGCGTAACAAAGCTCTCTATGTGCCTTAGACTGGTTGTCAAGGTGAACTTTCAATTTTATAGACCAAAACTTTTGGGCTTGTTACCTCGAAGTGCAAGCACTTCATAACTGCTTGAATCTGTCACATTGTCCACAACAAGCAAAAATGTCACCACGAGCCTTTGGAGTAAATTTAGGAAAAGATACTCGCCGCATGTTATTTAACCCGCTAGTGGAAATATGTTGCAATTGAAATAATGAGTTCACAATATTAATCTCCAGCAATTTGTCCCTCCACCAAAATATTGACGGGAGGCCTATGGATGGAACTTTGTCTCCTGACTCAAGAGTCCTTGATTTATGTGGCATCGGATCCGCTTCGCTCTCCACCAATAAGCATAGAGTGGCAGTGGCTTAAATAGTGTGAGTTCAAGGTTTCTTGGAGCCAAGATTAACGTGGTGCTCAGGCTGCTTATTTGCCTTCGCATCCTCTTTGTATCTATAGTATGTGGCCTTCGATACTCCATGAATTGCACACCAGGCAGTGGGGCAAACTTCTAGGTTGCCCAACATAATCATATCTCTTCTACTCCTATCAAGATGGGTTTGCTTGTGTACGTCAAGCAAGCGAGACTTCCAATTGTATACCCCACCTTGTAGATGAAGCTAGGATTGAATGGCTTGAATTTGGCCCCCCAAAAATGTCTACAAATAGTTTTTTCGGCAACACACTTTCGAAGCAACAACCACGATTGATTCTGTAGTTAAGAGGGTCTCCTTTTTAGAAGGATTTTCTAGATCCCTTCTTTCCCGAGAACTATCGTAGGCACGGACATCAACTCGAGGACGCCTTTTTGAAGCGTTCACCACAAAGTTGTACAAGAATGTCTGGTCATGGTCGTACAATGTAGCGCCATTGAGGAATACTCGCTTGATGTCTTAAGAGTGCATTGACCACATTTAAGAAGATGGCACATCTGTCTCGCACAAAGATTCCGCAATTTGAATTGCAACCTGGTCATCACCAAGCGGCTTTCCATCCATGTCCACAACAAGACTTTTATTATCGCTGCGGCAAATTCCCTTTGCCACATCAACACTTGCTTCATTTGTGAAGGTGACACACTTGGTAATCCATTGAGCACGAGAGATTCCCTCGCATGGTATTACATCTGGTGGCAACGTCGGGACGGAAAGTGAAACTTTGTTGAACGAAGTAGAATTCATTCTGCATCAATAGAGTCCACGGAAACTATTATTTTTTAATTTCAAAAAACAATGCTCGAGGGGATCACTCCTCGTAATTTAAGGTATACACTTGAGTTAAGAGGATATTTTATGTGGGGCTATTTACCTTAATTATTGCATTTAAGATGACTGTATTTTTACATAAAAAGCTAAAAAGGGCATATTTTCAATACCCTATAGTTTTTATAAATTCATTCATACAAGTTTTAAATGGGTATATCTTACATGTAAAATTTAAGTGTCCAATTTTCTCCCACCCCCACCTTTCTTCACAAATTTTCTCTTCCATCTACTACATCTATGTATGGGGTAGACATTGTGAAATCAACAATAATCAATTGAATTAAAGTGGCAATTTTTAACCTATAAAGGC
The DNA here is from genome assembly GCA_947034895.1 of Rhytidiadelphus loreus. Lineage (NCBI taxonomy): Eukaryota > Viridiplantae > Streptophyta > Bryopsida > Hypnales > Hylocomiaceae > Rhytidiadelphus > Rhytidiadelphus loreus. The sequence goes on along the minus strand of OX344761.1, from coordinate 43,209,999 downwards.
CAATTGTCCATTGAATGAACAATTGAAACTTTGGGTAGGTCCCTATGAAGTCAATTTTGGTCAAATGTTCATAAAATTTTGACACAAGATGTGAACATGTATCCTTTTAGTGGAAATATAATTTTTTTCTGCCCTAAATTTTTTTGACATCCCTTGCAATTTGGGCATCTTTAGGGCATCTTTTGCAAAAAATCTCATCAACTATTGAAATTTGGCATTTATGTTACTAATAAAATATGGCATACAATTATCAAAAACAATTTAATTCTCATTCTCAAAGGAGTCAAACTTTATTAGCTATGTTAGGGTGACTTCAAGAAAAAAAAACTTTTCTTCTAACCTCAAGCCCTATTATCTTGCAATATGTGAAATCAAAGTTATTGAATTTTTTTCCAAATATTCTAAATATTTGTCTCTAATTTTTAACCATTTGGATTCCAAATTAAAAAATATCTTATTGCACAAGAAATCATCAAAAAAAGACTAGTGTATTGCCAATGCATTTAACTTCTTTGCATTGCAAGTTGATTAAGATTTTTTTATGAGTGAATCCAACATCATAAATTTATGAATAGTCAAAATTCTCATTTTTGTGTAGACCAAATATTTTACTCTTAGAGGGCTTGAAGTCTATTGATCCTAGTTCGCAAGAATGAAAATAAAGATTTTTTTCTCACTTCAAACATTATAATCTTTCAATCCACATGGTCAAATGGGCTGAAATTATTTCTACACGTTGTTATAACTACATAATACACTTTTATACAATTGGATTTTTTTTAAATAATTTTTTATTTTAGACAATGCATCAAAGTTAGCATTTTTGGATTCTTCTTCCAAAACACCCTCTAGTCTTTAGGGGTTAATAACATTGAACACTTTAGAATTCCTAATGAACTATCCCATGAAAATCTCATTCAATATGAGTGTGATTAACATATATGGCTTCAAAGCTTAGAGTTAAATGAACTATAAATTCTATCTTCATATTGTACAATTTTCAGTTTGTTGAACCCACTAAGGTAAACCTTCCTATTCATACAATGTGACAATTTTTCCACTTTTAGTTGATGTCTTATATTTACATTTAGTTTGTTTTTATATATACACTACAAGTACCATGGCACAGTCTTAGTCGACCGCCCTTCATCGTAGATTTTCTTGAATATGTTCATTTTATCATCCATATGAAATTATTTGTCCACATCTATACTCATCATATTATGAAAAATTTGCATGGCTTCTATTTGTCAAGGCTAACTTATTAATAAAAATTCCTATTATATGATGTTTTTACATACCCTAATTTATTTATATTAGAGTGTGTAGCATTTCATGAACCCTATAGTAGCTCTACAAATTATATAAAATTTGCCCCCTTTGAATTAGATTTGCCCCCTTTGCCCCCTATCTTTTAACTCACGTAGTTTTCTAAAAATCTTGAGTGTTCCCCCCAAGAAACAATGTCATTTGGAACATATGTAGGAAAACTAGATTTTTCCTCTCAATGAAAGTATTAATAATGAAATAACTAAACTCTTTGCGTATTCTCTAAAGCATCACATATCCTCGACTCGAGGATATCCTCAATGATACATTTGAATGACTTAGTGATCGAATTTTATAAAAAAGAACACCTCCATCTGTACATAGCACTTCATATCAGTCATAATAACCTATATCCATTTGTAACGAACTTTGATCCTTGAATGACTTCCCCTGAGAGAGAAGACGTTATATGATGTACACGAGGAAAATTAGACGAATAACATTTGCATGATGCTTGGTCATATGTAAGACAAATCATTTCAATATGAAATTGTAGTTGGCTATCTAATATATTATCCTCGACTCGAGGATAAAACATGGTTCTAAGTCCTCTAAAATGATGAATAGCATACCCATTTATCCTCGACTCGAGGATAGATATTCTTGATTTCTATTGATTAAATAAAATCCTCAATTATTAAATTTATTACCCTCGACTCGAGGTAAATTAGAATTAACATATTCACTGCATGGAAATGATATACACATATTATCCTCGAGTCAAAGATAAACTCATTTCTCTGAACATCGACAGATTGTGAAAGAGTGTCTCTTATGCATGACTCGAATACGTATATTCAAGACATACCATGATTAAATATAATTTGTGTCATTGAGTACTGTTTATTCTTTCACATTAATATTATCCTCGACTCGAGAATAATATGTATTTTAATATATAATTAAATTGAAATTTTATTACAACTATTATCCTTAAGTCGAGGATAATAAACCAATACCACATTACTCCTCATTTCATAGTTTTCATTCAACATCAATTAAATGATCAATCTTGTATTTATCCTTGAGTCGAGGATAAGTGACTTTGTTCAAATGCAAATACATATCCGGAAAACACGGCTACATTATCGGGTGTCTCGCATCATTGCATTCAGTCCATGAATATAGGGACATTGGAACAAGATTGGTAAAATTATCCAATTCCATCGATATCATTCAATTAACAATGACATTACCACTAATACAATGACCTTATATATAGTCATAAACCATAGTTACCAACTTTAGAATTAGCCAAAGAATTCTAGTTGGGCCGACATTCCTGAGACAAAAAGGTACTGCTATGAATATGACGATTGTGAAATTCAGAAATACATGCAAAATTCCTCTTGAAAAGCCTGCTACAGCTATGGTACTCACATTCTATATTTCAAGGGACCATATATATTAATGGCCAATCGGAGGGTCAAGTTCAAAAATAACATGACATTGTTAGTGGAACATGTTCATGGAAAATCTTTAACCTCCTATCACTGGAGACTAGTTGACGTGCCTCTATTGCAAGTATAGAAATTAAATACAAAACTGGTTTCAAATTAAAAAAAAACTAAAAGTCATCCAACCAACTGCATTTGTAGTTGTCTAAGTCGCAATCAAAGATGGAATCCAAATTCCAATTCCATAAACCATAGTCGTTTGCATCAAAATTTCCATCATCATTGGCATCATCCTCCACCATTAGTAGAAGATCAAGCCCAATTTATTGTTTTGGTCGCATTGATCATCAACAAATTTCTGTTGATCAATAGAAATTTGTTGATGATCAAAGCGACCAAAATAACAAATTGGGCCTGATCTTCTACTAGTGCAAGCAAAAGTGACATTCAACAAATAATGCATCTTCCTCCTCATTGAGTTCAGGTGGCTGCACTATAGAGTTCCAAAAATGGTCATCCGTCTCCTTGAAATTATCGCCTTTGTCATCAGAATCCTTTACCTCTTCAATGGATTCCATATAGTAGTTTTAGAGATGTTAGATATCCACCCAACACTGGTGAATTCATTCAGAAAACCACCAAAGTAGATTCTCTACAATACAACCTATGACATTAGTTTGTACTTGATGGCAAGTGATTGGTGATGGGAAGAATTGAGTGATTGTCAATTACTATGTCACGGCAATGAGTGCTACCACACTTACAATGGAAGGAAACTACAACATCTACAGCTTCGATTTCTAGCATTTTGAAGCTACAGCCATAATCCCAAGTCAATTCTTCCAATGGTGGAATGTCTATTTGTGCAAAGAATGCAACACGGTAGAGTCTTGGGTCTGAGGAGCTTATTATGACGAGCACATCAATGAGGTTGGCATCTTCACATCTTGGAAACAAGCAACTACATACACTAGTAGAAAATTCAGCGTCCAACTTCACAAAAAAGTGTTGATTCGGACAAAATAGTTTGTGTTGATTTGGACCTGTTGATTTGGACAAAAATCAACAAGTTTTTGTTGATTTGGACAAATGCTAGCTAAAACTTGTTGATTTGGACAAAAATTGCAACTAAAACTTGTTGATTTGTACATAATTTTCAACAAAAATTTGTTAATTTTTTTTTAATTTTTTAATTTTGAAAAAAAAAAAAATTTAAACTGCCGTGCGGGCGCCACGTGGCACCGCCACGCGGGCAGCGCCTAGGTGGCACCCCACGCGGGCGGGGTGCAATGGGGTTTGAACCTTGCACCCCTTGGCTAGGAGTGCTAGGTCTTACCCATTGCACCATGCGAAATAATACATGACCATAAGGGGAAAAAAAAGTTATTTATTTCGGTTTTCAAATTTTGGTCATTTTTGGTTTAATTCAGCAGACTTTGGAGGCTAATTTCTCATAGTATAGTACCTTTTTTCAAAAAACTTCAAACTAGTAAAATTTGAAAGATCAATTAAACTTTCATCTCCAAAAATCCGTTTGTGATTTTGAGTTTTCAGTAAAAAGTTATGGGCAAAATTCAGAGAGGGTTTGGAATGAAATTATTTTTTGATATTTACAAACACTCTCTCTGAATTTTGCCCATAACTTTTTATTGAAGACTCAAAATCACAAACGGATTTTTGGAGATGAAAGTTTACTTGATCTTCCAACTTTTACTAGTTTGAAGTTTTTTGAAAAAAAAGACTGTACTATGCAGAAACAGCCTCCAAAGTCTGCTGAATTGGAAAAAGACTGAATTGTGAGTTAAGTAGTTAATAGAAAATATTTCTATTGCTTATACAATGTCAAACTTGGTGGTTTAAAAATTTTCCACATGAAAGTTTAGTGTTAAAAACTTCAATTCAATTAAAGATATTTTAAATATTTGGCAAACATTTTACTAGGAGGTGGTTTGGACACAATTCCTATTCAAGTTTTTTGTAATGTAGAACATACAATTTGAATAGCTCTAAATTAGAATTTGGAAATTGCTCATCTAGAATTTAAATATTTAAAAAATTTTGTGTTCAAGAATTGTGTTGAAAGTTTAGAATTAAATTTTGTTTTTTTAAAAACACGCTTGATTTTCATTTTTTTTTAAATTATTAAGTAGAAGCAAGTTCAAGATTGAAAGAAAAACTAAAGCGTTAATAGCTCTAAAATGGAATTGAAATACAATAATGTCAACGGTGAGATTGTTCTAAATAGGAAACTTAAAGTTGTTAAACATTTTTTTTTGAAAAATTGTGAGAATTGCATCCAAAATTGCATCCAATAAGTTATTTTTTCAAGAAGATGTTCAAATTGCCCGAAAAACAAAATTGTTTTTAACTTTCATAGTACTAATCAAATGGAATGAATAAAAGCTTCACATGTAGACAAAAATATGATTTTCAAGAAGGAAAAAATTAAAAAATTAATTTCAAATTTCTGTACATTTCTTATTCTGCCTAGTGACGTGAAATTTATGGTTAAGATGCCATAACTTTTGCTCCCGAGCACCAACTGAAATAAAATCTATATTACCACGAAGCTAATAAGTTTTTCTATCTTATGAGGAGGTTTCAAAAAGTTTAACTAAAAATTAAGATCATACAAACTTGCCCGAAATCCATTTTGTCCACCGAGGGGACAATGGTCCTTTAGGGGTCAGAAAAATTTAAATTTAAATTTAAACCTCTAAAGAACAAAGTAGAATTTTTTGACAATATTTCTAGTGTTTTTATTCATGTATTTAGAAATTGATTTCCCTTTTTTTTCCTTTAAAATTTTACACAACATGTGGTGAAGGGATAGTTTGAAGGACTCACAATTTTTATAACTTTTGATTACATCATGAGAAAGTTATTGTATGATGTATAGATTTTCTAGATATGTATGCATGTTAGCCAAGTAGATTTGAATGTATTTTTCAAATAAATAGGAATTTCAAATTAGTTTCTAAAATAGGATGCAAATTAGTTTCTAAAATAGGATGCAAATAGAATTTCAAATTAGTTTCTAAATAGGATGCAAATTTTTGACTACAACATGTACATTAGTACATTACAACCATTAGGTTTGGAAATCTTTAGTTTCATTACTAGAATTCTTTTCATTGAATGTTGTAAATCAATCTCTATTTATATCCACTTATTATTTTCTCCAAGCATGAATATAAAATATTTTTTGTTGCAATTTTTAATATAGATTCTTTAACATATTTTTTTAGCATATGATGGAAAATTACAAATTGTAGAATTGATATGTATCTAAATTTTTCAAATAAAATTTTGGAAAAATGAAATATAATCATTTGGTATGAATGAAACATTATTTTTTTAAAATCCAAGCATCATGATGTTGCAATTGGTGAAGTTTTTTATTTCACAATTTCAAGATGGAAAATAGGTCAAAATAATTATAAGTTAGATCATTTAGTTAAATCTATTGAAAAAATAAATACAAATGAAGATTTAAGCCTTCTTTGAAGACTAATATTTAGAAGCAATTACAGGCCTTTCATATGTTAAAAACCTTGATACAACCAAAGTTGAATTACATTATGAATTTAATTAGAACTTCAATCAAATTCAAAATATAATTGAAAATAAAATACGATTTGAACTCTAAATTCATAATTTTTGAAAAATTCTTAAAGATTTCAAAAACATTCCACAAACAATCCAAAAACAACTCAAAAACAACCTCAAAAAATCCAAATCCTCCCCCCTCCCCACACCTCCTTAAACCTCCTCAAATCAATCCAAAAACAACTCCAAAATCAACCTCAAAACAACCTCTAAATCAACCCCCTAAACAACCCCCAAATCAATCTCAAACAACCCCCCAAACAACCCCCAAACAACCCCCCAAACAACCCCCAAATAACCCCCCAAACAACCCCCAAACAACCCCCAAACAACCCCCAAACAACCCCCCAAACAACCCCCAAACAACCCCCAAACAACCCCCCAAACAACCCCCAAACAACCCCCCAAACAACCCCCAAACAACCCCCAAACAACCCCCCAAACAACTCCCAAACAACCCCAAAACAACCTCAAAATAACCCCCAAAACAACCCCCAAAACAACCCCAAAACAACCTCAAAACAACCCCAAAACAACCCCAAAACAACCCCAAAACAACCCCCAAAACAACCTCAAAACAACCCTAAAACAACCCTGAAACAACCCCAACACAACCCTAAAACATTGAACAAAAACATGTTGATTTGGTTGTTGCACTATTCACATGAACAAAAATTTGTTAAACCATTTTGTTAACTTGTGCTCAAATCAACAAAAATTTGTTAACCATTGTGTTAGCTTGGGCTCAAATCAACAAAAAAATGTAAAAACGGTCAATGCAGTATTCAAATCAACAAGTTTTTGATGATTTTCTGTTGATTTGGACACAATTTTCTACTAGTGATATAATGCGATTCAGAGCAACACAAGTACAATCAACCCTGAATTTTTACAATACTCGTTGCAACAAAAGCAATTCAAAATCACAAAGTACAAATTATGGCAAGTACCTGTAGTTCATAAATCTACTAACATTTCCTCCAAAAGTGTTGTCTATGCACAATGCCACAACATCGGTCGCCACTTGCTCGGATTTCCAATATTCAACATCAAGACGGTCAAGTGCTAGGCGTGAAAGCCCCCAATTTCCCTAACCTTGAAAAAGCCCTATGTTGCATGAGCTCAACATTTGTAACGATCTCTTCTATATATTCAAAGAGAAAAGTCCCCTTGTGGATTCACTTCTTTGTCCGTAGGCCCCAATCCAGAAAATCTCAATGGGAATGCGCAATCCCTTCTGAACAACTCTATTGCCACATGAACTACCGCAGCTACAAGATTCATTGCATTCTTAAACAAAAACCCAATTGGTATGACCAGGGCAAGCAAAACCCTGCTCCCCATAACATTGTACATTGCAAAAGACGTCTCTTCCGCCAATACCTGTACAAGTCATTATAGTCAATACCAATAATATCATATTTCTAATTATCTAACAGTCGGAATTCACTTTTTATTGTATAGATATGTTCTACTTTTATTGTTCTATTAGAGTTTGAAAGTTGACCTATGTAAGTCAAACCTAGTTGATTTTATCTAATTCTATTTCTTATTTGGTTGAAAGCTTTGTTCTCACCAGAAGGGAAACTGTGACCTCATTGACAAGTATTTGACAAAATTTTGTCAATTGTCCTGTCAATTAGGACACCTTGATTCGGATGCTTAGTTGACAAAATTTTGTCAATTTGGCTGTCATATAGGACACAAATATACATCAGCAAGGAACATTGAGATGATGACACGTGCCACCCAAGTAGCATACATATGGATAACACCGTGGAAATTTTACACTAAAGTTACAAAAGTAAATTTTTATAAATCCAATTTCTTTTCCTCAAATATTGAGGCTCTCTTCAATTTCGTGGAAGGTATTTGGAATTGAAGGATGAATGTGAATTGAGCTTCGTGAATTGAATTCACATGTGTAAGGTGTTAGTGACAAGAAGCCTTGTTTACTTATACTAAACTAGTGTAAGGTAGTGTGTTCTAAAAGCGCCCATCCTCTTCAAACCACTCCTATTTTAGGTGGAGAATGGAGATGGGGTGATCCTTAAATGGACCACTATTGCAATTGAATGCATCAAGGAAAAATTGTTTTTCTATTGTAAGAGTCAATCATTGTCTTTGATTTCTGTAAATTTCTTTACAAGTTGTAAGTGGACATATTTTAGGAGACCTATGGTCACAAATAGGTGCCTATGCCTGAAATCTTTGAAAATCCATAAGTAATTCAAAAATGCTTGGAAAATTACGAAACCACTTGGGTTCTCTGGCGAATTCATTTGTCTTTCTCTGAAAAATAATCCAAAATTCTTACGGTCTCCATAAGCATATGAAAAAGGTGGAACAGCCCGTAAATGGGTGCTTTTAGAGCATGTTACCTTATATGTGATGACAATCGATATGGGTTATGCAAAACTTCTTGTTTTCTCTTATTTATAAGTTATTCTCTTTTGCAAAAATGTCTATAACTTTTACATTAAGACTTCAAAGTGAAAAATTCTTTTTGTAGGTAAAACTTTAGTTTATTGTGCAAGTATTTATAGCTAATCACTTTCTGAAATAAGTTAGTTCAGTGTGCCCAGTTTAGCCTTGAAAGTCTGAACACAACACATTTTTAACCCCTCATCGCCTAAGGTCCATTTGAGTTCAAAAACATCATTGATTTTGAAGTGTTATAGATGTAAATGTCACTAAGTTATAGAGATCTCAACTATACAATCTTGTAATGTACATGTTGTAGATGACGTGGGTCAAATTTGGAGTCATCTGACCTCTTAGATTGCAGGATTGTAATGTTTTAGTGTTGAAAAAAGATGCTGAAATTTTCCTATAAACACATTTAGAGGTGAAATTCAATTTCTAAACCTACTCAAATGAAAAAACTTTAAACTATAAAGTGATTCAAAACCAGCATACAAACACATTGGAGAAAGAAAATACCATTGAATTGACTCATTGTGTCTGCAAAATGGCTTGCAAATTTCAAAATAATAGCAAGAAAAGTTGCAAAAAACACATCTAAGGCTGAACCTCTTTCTACTAAAATGCTTTTCATTCACTCATAACTTCTTGGATTGATATGAAAATTTTAACACAATAACTAGACTTAGAGGGAAACATAACCCCAATTTTTTTAGTGAAAACAAACATGTGATGAAGGAGATACAAACCCGCAAAGTTGCAGCCTTCAAATGCAATTTGGTAAACTCAAATTACTTCAATTGGCTTCTGAGAAATCACTACATCTTGGAATGATCTGAAAATTTTACCACATAAACTAGAAGAGAGAGTGCAACTTTCCAATAATTTTATTGAATTTGGACATTGGATGCAAAAGCTACGACACTTTGAATTGGACTTGAAACTATGTGAGGAAGCTTTTTGTCCCCTTTGGCAATGAAGGGTTAAAGAACATTGGGTTAACAAAAACACCAAATTGACAAACAATTGACAAAAACACAAAATTCTTGTCCAAATTGACAAAATAATATGTGAATTAAGCACTAATTGTTAGTTTGGACAAAAACTTGTCAATTTTCTGTCATTTTGGTCACAGTTTCTTTGTAGTGTCTAGTTTAGGTTCTTTAATTTTCTTCCAAATGAAGAAGTAAGAATAGTTTTGGAATCTATAAAATATTCTTTAAGAGATTTTATTTTTAGACCCTTCTCTTTATTCACTTTTAACTTCTTTGTAAGTTAATTGAAAGATTTCTACTTTGACCGTGACAAAGGAAAATTATTTTAATCTCAAAGATCCTAATGGTAAAAATTTAAAGTAAAATAACTTATTCTTTTACCTCTTAATAAATGATGGTGAAAAATAAGGTGAAAAAATTTTGACTTTAACTTTCTAGTAATTTTTAAACAATTTACTCTATCTTTTGTCAATTTACTTTTACCCTTAAAGGTTGACTAATTCTATCCTAATCTTTTGACTTTTAAATGATTCAAAAAATAAAGTCATTTGTGTTTAACTTCCACAATAAAAGTAAATTACGATTGAATTTTGACTGTTATCTGGTTCATCAAAATTCTTTGGTAATTCCTTTTAATCCTTATGGAAATTCAAAATAACTTATTCCTTTACGTTTGAAGTTTGATTCTTACTTTTGTTCTTCTAGGTAAATCTTTTCACAAGGAATTTTGACCGTTGTTTGATTCATCAAAATTCTTTGTAAATTGTTCTACCTTTTTAAGAAATTCTACTTTACTTTTAAATTCTAACTTCTAAGTTTTAATTACTATCTAATTCTTTATGTTTAGCTTTTGTAATCTAATAAATTGCCTAACTATTCTAATTCTAATCCTAATTCTAATTCTTTTAATTAATAAATATTCTAATTTGCTAATGGAAATTGGAGTAAAAGGGTTGAATTTTTAGCATACCTCAATAATGACATCTTCCATGTTTTCTTGAACCACAATCACGTATCCGCAGTTGTCAATTTCCATTCCAATGCTTTGCAATCATGTTTGTATGTTTTGATGATGTCTCCAACTCCGTATATGACCTCGTATTTCTTCTTCTTTTTTTCTTTTTTTTTTTCTTTTTTCCTTATAATGTTTTTGACAATTTTTTGGAATAAATCCCAACAAAATCCTATCAAATCTAACAAGCTTCTAATTGCCAAATGCTTTGAATCATTCCATTTTGATCAATTAGTCAAAAGTTATGAGGTGTTTTAGTTTGCGGATAGTTATGGATTCTTCAATTTAAAATAAACTTTGAAGTCCTTTATTTAACTCAATTTTCAATATTTTTGGAAAATAAATAAAAACATAAGGTGTAGATTGTTTATTACAACATTACAACCATTCGGATTATCATTTTTCAATTCCATAAATAAATAGTTAACAATTTAGTATCTTGAATCATTCCCTACATCATTCTACTTACTACTTTTTTCCTATATGTTGTACAATTCCAAACAATCTGAATTTTTAAAAGCATGTAGCCAACTTACCTTGAAAAATGATTCCAAAGAGTTGCAACCATTTTGGACATTTTTCCATAATGATTTGACCTTGTGAAGTGCAACTTCCCGGATTTTTTCAGGGGCAAAAAAAAGAATTTTGTCACTTCCAACTCTAATATCTTGCAATCTACAAGGCGAAAATTTCTGAATTTTTTTTCACATCTTTTCAAACTAGCGAACTACAAGATCATATGGTTACATGTGTCAAAAAAATTTTTTTTTCAAAAATTTGGTACTTGTACTAGAATTGGCAGTTTTTGAGTATTTTTGGTGATAACATACTCAAGGAGCTTTTGCAAATCAGAAACATAATGAGAGGTAGAGAATCAATAGTGCTACTATGTGAGCATGAAAATGCGAGCACGTGAGCTTTGAGCATGTATATAAGTAGATATACTACAACCATTGAAGGTGCTTATAATGAAAAAACCTATAACATTGAAGGTTTTTATAATATAGACACCTATAACATAGGTGTATAGACTTCTAAGCTTATGTTCATGCTCCTAGGTTCATGTAACCCTCATTAGAGGATATCAATCAAACACCTTTAATTTATTTGGGAATATCATTAGATGATATTTGGAAGGTCGGGAGGGCCGTCTCAGGCTTGTTCCCGGCGCTGTTCCCCCGATAGTCCGGGAACGGCTGCTATCAAATTTTTTTTTTTTTTTTTTTTTTTCAAAATTTCAAAACGAAAGATTGAGTTGAAATTTTATTTTTATAAAAATGACGTGACAGTCGCCTTGCCACGTCAGACAGCACCTGCGAACTGTTGGGGACTGTTGGGGGGTTGTTCCCAGACCAAAGAAACTCATAGCCCTCCCAAGGGGTTGAATCCCTTCTAATGCCTATATCTCGACACCTAGTAGCAACCCTTAATAGAAGATATCAATCAAATATTTTTAATTTATTTGGGAATATCCTATATCTCGACACCTAGTAGCAACCCTTAATAGAAGATATCAATCAAATATTTTTAATTTATTTGGGAATATCCTATATCTCGACACCTAGTAGCAACCCTTAATAGAAGATATCAATCAAATATTTTTAATTTATTTGGGAATATCCTATATCTCAATACAAAAGTATTTTTCTAGCTCTAAAGGTACATTCACACCAAAGAGGAATATTGTAATCTTTGAGAGTGACAAAATAACCCCACTAAAATTGAGATGTCAAAATAACTCTATCATACTTCCCTCCAATCTATATCCTCCATCTTTAAAACTGAGATCTTAACACTTTAGTGACCGTGGTTGATTTGGAGGGCGGGCGTAGTTTTTCAAGAAAATGAATTTTGTGGTCATTGTAAAGATGTGGTCTTAGATCAAACTGTACAAAGTGTATCCATAAGGGAGATTCTTCAACCTAACAAAAAATCAAACTCATCCAATGGTAAAAATTGCTATAAATAAGGTAGGAGGTCCATAAATCAACCTTTTCAAGGCTAAAATTGAATTTTTGGGAGTGAAATATCTTTAAATATTTTTTAGTAAATTTTCCTCAAAAGACAAGTAGAATAGGCATCTAACCCAAGTTGTTTCATATTTTTTCAAGCTTTGTGAAATTAGTTACAAAATTTTGAAGTTCACAAAAATGGTCATCTATAGTCATCAAAACAAATACCCTTCTAAAATGTGCAGATTTGGTACTGATTGAAGAAAGTGAAACATGTTTGCTTCTAGAACCTTGTTAGAGTTTGAGTTGCTTTCCTTAATTCTCAAAAATCAATGACTTGAATGACCCTTTAGAATTTGTGCTACATAAATACCGATGCATAAGTTTACTTTGGGCATTCATGAGATTACAAAGCAATAGTTATGCCTTGTCAAGACATCAAGTTTCAAAAAAATCTCACAATTTGGTTCATATTTTTTTGTATTTTTTTTGAACACTTCCCATTTGAAGGTCCAGGCCATTTGAGTTTGCAACCTCATAGCTAATTCATCAATGTCCAATTCTCTTGAAATTGATTTTGTTTGAAGCGCACAAAAGCATTCTAATTGCATTCTTCTTTGAGATTTTTGTGATCAAATGTATTTTGAACAATATTAGACCAAGAGTCCAAAAATCAACCAAAAAGTGGTCGACCAATTACTAAAGGGTTAATAAGCATTAATTATTTTATACCTCTTTGAATTAAGATTTGCCCTTTTAAAGTGAATGCACTCTAGAGAAGCATGGGAGGAAGGGGAGTGCAATCTAGAACTTTAGAGATTAAATTGAATAATGGCTTAACAAGAATTCAAGTTGAAAATCTTCAGTTTTGCAAGTTTTTTCTCTTCCTAAAGAACGTTCATTGATTCCAAACCTTAAACAAATTGACTCACTATTTTCTAACAATTTAAACAAACAAAATTCTATTTTCCTTGAAATTTCCATTGACTTTTTTTATACATAACTTTTGGAATAAAGTTTTTCCAGGCATCAATATTTAGGGATACATTATTTATTAGTGTTCTATTAATCATCCATGTTTAATTTAATTTTTGAATATTTTTTCCAAAAGCTCAGAGTTAGTAGTGTAAGGACTAACTCACTCAAGTGCAATATGATCAACATCTGTTTCATGCTTTCACCCATGGGACATAAAGAATCATTATGACACATTAGATAGATTTTGATTTTTAAAACAAAATCATCACATTTATTTCAATTTTAATCACTTGCACATAATTAGGCTCCTTTGTTAGGCTCCACTTAATGACATGCTTGTTTCCATTTTGGGGCCATTTATGTCTACCATGAATTAATTCCTAAAGGGGCCACGGATAGTTCAAAGTTCTTTAATTGTAAAGATGTACTATAAAATGCAGCTTAGAATAATAATTTAAAGATGACTTTCAAACAAAAGTTGTAAAAATGTGATTCATAGATCATAATATATCCATACGGTTAGGTCAATTTGCCACAATTTAACTAACAATTTTCTCAATAAAATTTGAAACCAAAAATCCCATAGACCGAATTGTACTCTGCAATTTCGGAAATGCACATCTTGATGAGTTTAAAGTCAATTGCAATCGTTACTTAAATGCATTCCTGTTGAATGTCCTAGTTTGTGGTCTGAACAGAATTAGGACTTTGTGAAGATCATATGACTGTCTCAATTTTTTGACTCCAGAATCGCTCCAGTTTACACGAAATAGCGGTTGAATGCACACTGTAGATCAACGAGAGCTTGAAATCCATACTCAAGCTTATAAATTCCATAGTTCTAATATGGTAAATTTTATGGTTTTTTCGTATTTCTAAAGTGCTGATGCCAATTGCAAGCTGCTCTATGGCGCAAATGAATCCCCATTTTTGCAATGAATTGACAAACTCTTGAACAGTGCCTTTCATCTCGAACGAGCTCTACCTCCAGACGAAACGCATTAGCTAGCTAGGCCCGACACATTTTCGATCACCGGAGTTTTTCTCCAGACTCTGTCGAGTTACGATCCCCATTTCGCATCCCCAAACATTGCAATGTAAAGCACAACCGCATTCCCCACCACGCAAAACGCGAGCGAAAACTTCAAATACAGATTCTCCACCATGGGCATCAACCCCCAAATATATCTTCATTTTAGCCACATCATGGGTTTATTCCAATCAATTGCAAGCTGCTCGATCAATGGAGCAAGCGGATCCACACTTTACAATGTATCAATTGACAAACTCTATATATAATGACTGCCTTAGAACTCGATCGATCAAGCTCGGTCTCCAGACGAAGGAATTATGTGGAACACATTGTCGATCGCCGGCTCTAATAGTCTTCGTACTCGGGACTGCTCCGGACTTTGTCGAGATACGACCTCCAGAGTGCATCCCCAAACATTAAAATGTAAAGCACAGCATTCGCCACCATGCAGAACACGAGCGGATACTCGAAAAACGGATTCTCTATCATGGGCCAACCCCACCGAACCTCCATTTCGTGAATTTCCCACCACACGCTTAGACACTCGTACCCCGGAACCCCCAGCAACTCCCTCATTTCTTGCCGAAACTCGTCATACCCCATGTCCCCAATCCTGTGACGAATCTGAAACTCCGCGTACTTACGGTAATCCTCCGGTCGCATCGTGAACCTCGCCGCGTGCTCCTGGAACCAATTCAGAAACTCAACGGAACGCAATTCGGGATCCGGTACTCCGACGGGGTTCTCAGTACTGCCTGCCATGATGTAGCGTCGGTTTTTAATGATGCTCAATTCGGTGGCACGTTCGGTGGTGAGTTTCTGGTCCCAGTGTTCCTCAGCTCGATGATAGATATTGTCGCCCAATTCTGCGGAGTAAGAAATTATGTCTAACAAGACACAGAGAGCGACGGGGAAGAGAAAGTGACGGTGGTGATGCATTTGCTGTTCTCCAAGGAAGTCTTGGTGGAAAACGTCCCAATAAACTCGGAGATGGGCGTAATGGGGGTTCTCAAGGAGGGACGACATGTGGCGGTGGAAGGTGTCGTACGGGATAAGTGGGACGCTGAAACTCCAGGCGAGCTCGGAGTATTCGTCGTAGTCTTCGGGTTGCATTGAGAAGCTCGCTATTCGGTCTTGGCACCAGTCAATGAAGCCCTTGAAACTGTCGCTCGGATCGGGGTTCCTGGTTGGGTCCATGACTGTCCTGATCCTCGATGTCTGAAATGCTCAGTCGAACTAACTCGTGAATTAATCTGGAGACCGATTAATTGATCGATTCCCTGCTGTCGAGTATTTCAAGCTCCTTGCAAATCTGTGCCGGTCGCCCGCACGATTATTTGCGTTACACGCTTGCTTTGCGCGCACAATTACCTACAGCGCCATCGAAAAATTAATCCTATTCAATTCCGTGAGAAATTCATGAATGTAGATCGAGCAATGAATCTGCAAGTTCATTTGCATTACTTACACACTCAGCCTGTTATAATCTTACAAGAAATTAAATATTGATACATCACGCACAAGTGAAGTGTATGGACATCCCCAATGAGTACGTACCAATCTTCCGTCTAAAAGTTGCCAAGGATACGTACGTCGGCCACTTCCTGTCAGACTAGTGTTTCCTTTCAACGTTCAGCGCCACAAGCAATTCTATTCCGGAGAGGGCTACCTAACAAACATGTCTATAAGCTCGCATAGATCGATACTACATGGTGCTGCAATCGGGGCTGCAACGTACATCTCAATCACCGCTCGCCTTGCATTGCGCAAGCAATTCTCTCGATCACTCTGAAAATTCAATTCTACGCCAAGCTAGCGAACTTGTACGATCAGTGCGATCAGGAATTGAAGTGTCCGGCGTCGGTGTCTACTGTTGACTCAATCTGCAAGAGTGGCGGTCAGGCATCGGAAATGGTGCCACAGAATGAGCGCCGAGAGCGGGGTGCAGCTAGAGCTAAGCCTGTCGAGCTACCCGTTGTGAGTGCCAAAGTGAGGAGGATGTAGTCTCTGAATGAGCGGTTATGGAACACTCTAGACACTGGTTATAGGTTTGGAGCAACTTTGGGCTTCCAAAATTCATGGTAATTTCAATTCCAGGAATAGAATTAACAGAAAAATTGCAGTCCCCATGATTTCTATCTAACTTTTCTACAAGGGAAAGATTTGCATGGCCTTATGTTGCTCTAGATCATGAGGAGACATTACAAGAAACTATTGAGCATTCCATCGGGGTGCTTCCCTTTGTAGCGATGCAATTGGATGACGTGGAGCACCAATTGACAAACAAACTGCATAGTTCATTGACAGGAATTAACCTCACATATTCATTCATTGACTCTTGAATTGACATGGTCTGATTGTTGACAGAACTGCATGGTACGTGTAGGCAAGAATTGATGCGGTCCACTTATTGGACTCACAACCCCTTGAAGGTTCAATTGTCCTTCTAATGATCACTTAAGTGATTGGTTATGGGTGGTTCCATCCTTTATCCATTGAAATAACTAGAGTGAGAGCTAGGGTATCTATCTATGTATACATTTAGACACCACTATATATCTAGGTACATGTACTTGAACTCCATCAAATGTTTGAATGGAATCAATTAGGTATTCAACGACGGAATTCATTCAAAATTCTTGCCAAGTGAACTGCTTGCCCTTTCTAATGCAACTTTTTGAAGAATCGCATGTTTGTGTGTGTAAAACCCTGCAAAGAAATGTCCTGTTCATTTTGAGAGAGGATTATTTTCTATAATCTCTTCCTATCGCATAAAATCTTCATAATTATGGATTATGGATTTTTCATCCATTGATCAAATATTTCATTCATTTCTAGATGTGTGTTTATGTTGGGCAATCTCCTCGTTGTTGGAAATTCTAAAAATAAACAAGCATTCCTTGTCGGGCTTTGCCTTCTTTGTTAGTCTATTTATTTTTAGAATTCCCTCCACCTTGATGATTGCTTGAAGATTTATATGGATCTTCTGAGGTGCAGTGGCAATGTGGCTTGATGGGTTTTGATAGAACTTTGAGGAATGTTGAATTGTCATACTAATAAGTCTAAATCTTAATAGTTAGTGTTTGTTTGCTTACTTTAGCTATAAATCTAATTAATGTCTAATGTTGATTGAATTTCTTGCGCTCAAGAACTGATATTATATCTTTATGCACTCTTGATAAAAAAAATCATTGAAGCTTATCAAAACTTGGGCTTATTGTTTAGTCTTGAACAAATTTCAAGAAGCTCAAAAAAGGCTTTGGACATTTAGAGGCTAATAAATGATTACGTAGCTTGACCATACAAAACATTACACTTTCATTTTTGAGGCTTATATGTCACATTTAAATTCAAATGAAACCTAATTATCTACCTATAATCTAGCTCATGATAGTTCATATTCTCATTCCATGTGAAAATGAACTCAAGATGAGTTATAAAAAATAATGATATGAGTGGAGATATGAGTTGTGCAATGATGATTACTTCATGGATGAGTGAAGATCAATCACATTATGGTGATCATTCTTTTTTTTCAAGTTTTTTTGGAATGATGATCCTACATATATACATGAATATGTCTAGGATAGATGGAACATCATTTTCATTTAATGTATGTGGGAATGTATCATCTCTAGATTCAAGAATAGTGGAATAATTTTTAAAACCAACAAAAATGAAAGTCTTAATTTTATATTATTTGGTTAAAATAGAGGGAAAAGTCCAAAATTAAGAAGGAAATTTTGTAAGGAGCATGTCAACTCTTTAATCAATCTTCATTTCTATTATTAGAAATATGAACTTTTATATAATTGAATGGATTTACTCTTCATTTATTGCAAAAGCATCTAATACTTATTTGTATTAAAGGAATCATTACTAAATCGTTAATACTTTCATTTCTAAAAACATTTATAGTAATTTCATGGGACAAAGGAAGTTAATTATTATAGATTGCTTCACCAAATTTTAAGTCATTAAAAATCAAATTGGAAATCAAATTTGGTGAAACTATAACAAATAGAAGCTTCTTCCAAATCACCACTTTTTCTACCTCAACCTATTAGATGGGTAGTTAAAATGATGTTTTTTTTTCATAATGTTAACTTCCAAATTTAGGGAAATCCAATCACTAGAAGAAAACTGTGTTAAAATCCCTGAAAACACGTCACCTTGTTTTCGTTGAGTTCCCGTCTCGAAACACAATCAAGGTGACGTGTTTTGAAATGGGAACTCAACAAAAATAAGATGACGTATATTTAGGGATTTTAACACAGTTTTCTTCTAGTGAATCCAAGTTGTTTTGTAATTTTTGGACACTTTGACAATATTCTATGAATTTTCAAAGATGAAAGTATAGAATACCTACTCATATCACTAAACTCCTTTTTAAATGGTCACCTTTGAAGGAAAAGTTACTTCAACTCTCATTGGTTATCACAAAAAACTATCCAACTTGTATTGGTTGTTCCAAAAGCTTATGATGGCCAGTTTTGGGATCAACCAAAGTGCAAATATTGATACAATTTATTCCCAATCTACATTCTATAAAAAAAATAGGGGGTAGAATTAGAAAAAAACTATACTTTTAGGCTTAGCTAAAAAACTAAATTTTTTTTTATGAACTTTCACAAGAATCTTGGGCATTGGCTACTTTTACACTTCTTTTCCTTTGAAAAAATGGATGAAATCTCCAAAACCTTCTCTAAAAATATACTAAATTTATCAATATTTGGATGAAAGCTAATATTGCTACTAATAGATAATTTTGTGGATGAACGTAATAATGCAAATGATTCTATCCATTCTTCCCTTACTTTTTACATTCCAAGGTCCAACAACAACTACTCCCTTTGTGGAGCTGGATTTTTAGGGTTTAGGGTTTTGGTGTATTTCCTCCAAACGGAATCCGTCTATACAGCTTGTTTCCCAACTTGCGCATCATCGGCCTCGCACGCTCCTCGCGACACCTCCGTTGCGACCCGAGCCCCAAGCTCCTTTGAGCTCTTCAAGCTGCCTTTCCTTCGCTGGAGCTTCGTCACTTCCCAACGCGACCATTCCTCCCGTCCAATTCCGAACAATTTCTGAGGTTTGCCACTTCCTACTTCCCCCGTCTCCCACCATTGCAACAAACATTTTCTTGCGGATTCCTGTCTGCCTTTCGTCTTTTCCGCGCGTGGTCAGTAGTGAGACTCCTCGTTCACGCTTCTTGTAAGATCTTGTCGACTTTGGGAACCAAATTTGAGTAGCTCTGGGCCGTGACTTCTTGGGCAAAGAATTAGGATTTCAAGTGTTTGCGGGGTGCCGTGTATGTTTTTTCCCGTGGATTTGCAATTTGCACAAAGAATTAGGGTTTCAGGGTTTAGGATTTGACGATTCCTTTCTGCGAAGCAGACACCTACGCCGTCCTCCTGGGACGCCGAGATATGCTGTTCACTTTCACGCTGTGACTGGAGTCTGAAGTCTCTGGAGTTTTCTCTCGGAGTCATGGAGCCACTGTTTGGCATTTCTGTTTCGTGAATCGGTAGTAGTGAGACCAATTGTTTCAATTTAACACTCCTCTTGTGCCAGGGTTTTCTCGGACTTTCGGTGGTGCGAGGCTCTTAAGCCCGAAAGCAACGGACATGTATAGAGACGTGGTGGTGGCTGACGAATAGAAAGAGATAGAACGATGGCCGAGTTTGATTTGTCTCTCTCCGGAGGCCCCAGTGTGAAGGACCTCAACTTTGTTTGGGCACCTGAGACGGGTCTGCCGAAGATCCAAGGCGCGAAGTCCGAATTCGGAGTTTTGGCAAAGTATAAACCCCAGGACGTACTGCAAGTAAACAATTTGGTAGATGGTCTGTACGTGCCTCCTTTGGATGAGAAGAAGCAAAGGAAGCTGGCCCAGAAGAATGTCAAAGAAAGCGCTGGAAAAAACTGGTATGATTTAATTCAAGGGCCCTTGGCTTGCATCGAATTAGGGTTTTATGTTTAGGGTATAATGCTGAATCTTATATCGTTTTGCTTATCTGACGCTTGCAAATTCTGTGTATTTACAGGTTCAATATGCCAGCCCCTACAATTACACCAGAAGTGAAGCGTGATTTGCAGCTTTTAAAAGTATGTTCTTCTTTCTTTTGAAGTGTTCTACATCATGTAGCAGTAGTTTAGGATTTAGGGTTCCAGAATTAAATTCTAGTTTGCCACACCTAGTCTGTTAAGTTGCACAAAGCCACTTGAACTTTTCCTGCCTTATTATCCCATTCTATCTACAGTATCATATCCATTGCGCCTCTAGCATGGTCATTGATGCTAGATGGGATAGACGGGCGTCCACCTCCTGTCTCAATATCTTTAAGCGTCATTTTGAGCAAGAATCGCACGCTTTTCAAAAGCTACTTGCACTTTAACAAATTCAAACACTGTGGATTTGGAGCGAAGGGTTTATGAAGTTGATTTTCGTATTCAGCACCTTGTGCATGTGGGGTTTAGGGTTTATGTATCAATGTGTAGTTAGCGGAGAGGGTATACTTCTAGAAGTATATTTGTTTTAATGTTCTTGCTGTTGTGATCATTTTTAGTTTGCGCTTCTGGAGAGTTTATTAGTTTCTTAAAATCTGGATTGTGATTTATTTTGCAGCTCAGGAATGTTATTGATCCTAAACAACATTACAAGACCAACGACACTAAGGGCGTGCCTAAGTTCTTCCAGGTAGAAATTGCAGTGCTTCTCATATAGCTGTGGTTTTGATCGGTAGTTTCAAAATTTGCGCTACGTTTTATGTTCTTGTAATGTGATTAACATGTTCCTCAATTCAACATCTTTATCTATCGTCGAATTAGAGATGAATAGATTCTAGTGGAAGGTCATGAATCTAGTCTTTATATGGTTACTTGTTGGTTTGTTAGCTCTCTTTTGGTGTGATTGTTTGTAGAACTCTTGAATGTATGACGATGCCTTTGTGGTTTTGCAGTACAAGCCGTAGAAGCTGCACCGTATATTATTCTTTCTAGATGGAACTGATGTTTTGATTCGTTTTGACTTGCAGGTTGGAAGATACATTGAAGGACCAACCGAGTTTTATTCTAGCAGGTTGACAAAGAAAGAGCGTAAGGAGACATTCGCAGATGAGCTTCTTTCAAATTCGCAGCTCAAATCCTACAGGTGTGATATCTGGATCATCACAATGGGTTCTGTTTTGCACAATCTATCTTTCGTGTTGGTTTCTGTGAAATGCTACCATTATGTGAGGGTATTGGAGCTGGCGAAAATATAAAATAATTAGAGGTGGATTTCCATTGAACTAGATTGATGACTGTTCTAATTTTTTCTGAAATCTCTTTGACTGTAATAGATAATTCACAGCTTTTGGTTTGTCATGGCAGGAAACGTAAGTACACGGAGATTCAAGAGCAGAAACAACAAGGTGGCAAGAAGTCTTATGAGCAGAAGAAAAATCGACAAAAACCTTCCTTTGCAAAGGATTAAGCTTGCTCGCCTTAGGGGAAGACCTTTTGTGAAAGCTGTTTGTTGTTCCAATTCTTTAAGTACAGCCGTTTCTTCATACACCATAGCCATACCTACGGGGGTTATGTATCAAAGATTACTAATTGAGACTCACATTTGTGAAGCTAGTCCATATGCCAAGAAGCTGAAGGAATCACAAATTGTTTAAAAGGATTGCATCGGTTATCGGCTCACATGCGTCGATAGACGAGAACACAGTGGAATGTAAAATATTGATTTCTAGTAACGTGTAATATCTTCGTTACAATTCCTAAAGACAAGAAGAATTCGTCATAATAAAGAAGCTCAAAAAGGTATTGTTGAGCTTACATAGGAAATCAAAAAGCTCATTATTTATTTGTGTTACATATGTTAACTGATTAGTTCATGATGCCATATGGTCACATGTTTTGAACCTAGAAAACATGTACGGTATTTAATATGCAAGAAATTTGGGATGCTTTGTGTTAGCAGAACGAGTCACCAACCCTCAATAGAATTATTCTCTGGTTCTGGAATCTGGATCATTCACACTTGAAATTAGGTCACTGGCAACATTTTGTTTCAAAAGGGACAAAATTAAGAACTGGAGAACTACTGCACAACAGTTTAGCAATACAATGTGCACTTCCTCCAACTCACTGCACAGGGGAAGCATTTCCTTTTCAAAACACGTGATTGGTGTTGCCCACGAAGACGCGACCTTTAATCCTATTTCTACACAAAGATTTGAGGTGCAGCAATTGCTGAGAGTACAACCTCCAGTTGGGGAGTAAATGCCCATGTGTCGGGGTCAGAAGCACAAAATTTTCACTGTTCACATTTTCTACCATCTAGAGCGTAATGTGAAAAACTGAGTGTAGACTAAGGAATGGATCTATTGTATCTACTTTTGCTGAATCTTGTAGTCCCTCAACTCGGAAATGTTAATGCGGATGGAGGGGCCCATAGTTGAGCAAATATGAGCTGACTTCCAGTACACACCCTTGGCTCCCGAGGGCTTGTTTGAATCCACGGAATTCTGCAAGAGTGAGGAAACAATATTAGTAAAGAGAATAATGAATATTCACAACTTGGGCACTATGAAATGCCAAAACTATCGAGAGAAAGTCTACTTTGGTATTTATTGCTTCAGCTACTAACACAGAAAAAAGTGACCTGTGGTGACCACAAGATCTCAGGCCTGCTTGAAGACCAACGTACTCATTAACACCTAAGTGCCCCAATGACCAAAAGTGACTGCTTCCATATGAATAGGATTTGAAAAAAATTGTTTAGAAAGCTTTAAGGAGGTAACAAAAATGTACCAATAGAAAGAAAAAATCATACCCTACAGTTTGGAATTGACTAATGGCTTGCAAAGTGGACTTCCTACTTGTAGACTGAGCACTCAAGGATCAAAAAACTATTCAAGAAAAGTTCAGGTCAACATAAACAAGTAATTGATGTAGGTTTAGATAGAAAAATTACCGCAACAGATACTAGATTTTCCAAGAGATCGTCCCCTGAAAAGTCAGACTTTCCGAATAGTACATGGACGATACCAGTTTTGTCTGCTCTGTACTCCACCTTTCCTGCCTTAAATTCTCCAATAGCCTGCAGAGAGAATCCAGATGCATCTTAGTGATTTCCATACACTTCACAATCAACGTTTCAACTACAGCATCAACAGAGTAATATACTATCATTCTACTATGAACTTCCCAAAGTAAAAGGAACCTATCATTTATGAAAATACTAATAAGAAAATGTAATAACCGCTCGTCTCAACGATCATAACAGCCTACATTAGAAAATGAGTTCAGGAGCATACACTTGTAACGTCAGTGGTCACTGTGCCTGCCTTCGGGTTGGGCATCAAACCTCTAGGACCCAAAAGTCTTCCAAGCTTAGCAACCTGTTATAACACAGCCAGCTTTAGTTACTTGGTTTCCTTCACATATGAGCATATACATGAAATTTTTAACATGTAAACATCTAAAATCTGAGGCAAAAACTTCAGAAGTAAGAAGAAAATGACCTTGGGCATCATGTCCGGAGTAGCGATAAGCTTGTCGAAGTCCATAAACCCTCCAGAAATCTCTTCGATCAAATCGTCAGCACCTACAAAGTCAGCACCGGCATTCTTGGCCTCCTGTTGCTTCTCACCTGTCACAGGAAAACATCGTCAAGATAATATTCTTTCTGATAAACCTAGAGCTTTGGAGCTCCGACGCTTATTTACCTACTTATTGTTTATGAAATGTCCACAATTATCATAACCCTAAAGGGTTTAGAAATGGATTAGAAATGACCAATTCGATTGATTTAATTTGTAAAAAACATAACTCAGATAGGGTCAAACTTTAGACCACCAGAATCAATGAAGGACATTGCACGTGTCGGTCAAAAAATAATTAAAATGGAGGAAATGAAGTCCCCACATGTACCACTCAAAGTGCTAAGAAAATAATGAAGCCGAATTAAAGGGAAAACTTAGCTACCGGTGCTTTTAAATGATGTAGTGATACTAGGACATAGTGAGATAAGATCACTCACCCTGAGTAAGGACAGCAACCCTAATTGTTTGTCCTGTTCCCTTTGGCAAAGATACCTGCAATATCATCACTTGGATTCAGGACCGAAGGTTGTAACAATTGCAGCGAATCAACCTTCAGAAGAAGAACAGAAACTAAAACTGAAGGAACAGATCAATCGATATCAAAACACTGATGGTAAGGTAAATCAGGTTACTAATAGCTTACTGTAGCACGCAGCTGCTGATCAGTGTATTTAGGGTCGATGTTAAGGCGGAAATGGGCCTCCACAGTTTCAATAAATTTGAGGCTGGCTGTATCCTTCAACAGCCGAACTGCAGTATCAGGATCATACTCCTTTTTCTTTTCCCTCAGCTTCTGAATCTCCAGGTATCGCTTCGACCTTGTCTGGCAACCCAAAGTGGATCATAATGTCAGGAAAACCCATACATAAACACCGAAATAGTCTCGAGGTTGTCCACAAACTGCTCCATCAATGAAACATCGATCCTACAATGAAACATCGATCAAGCTAGGGATCTGCTGACATGTGCTCCCCAGAGTAAATGCCATTTGAGCCAAATCATGAATCCCAATTGTAAGGTAGGGAATCCTTTCTTGTGGAAGACCTTTCACCGTGGGACATGAATAGGGCATAAGTGAAGTAAACGTTACTGACAAACACATATTTAGAATCTAATGAATTCGACAAAGTCTACCAGCAGAAGACAATGTGCAAAAGAGTCAAAGCATACCCACAGTTCTCCTCACCATATGACCAAAACTTTGAAATTTCATACCTTATTCATACGATATCCAAATAATAAAAGAAATTTCCCGAAACAGTTTAATTCCGCGGGAACGATTGACAACTTGCAGCTTGGCTCCCACATTCTACATTGCGAGAGTCTGTCGTAACACACATTCATACCCCATGACAACATGCGCAAGGGTTCGACACACATTCATACCCATTGAATCTCACCACCTGGAATCCCAACTTTTCACGATGACATTGTTCAAATTTGAGAAAACGGTGCTACATTCAATGATAATGTGCCAAGTGTGCAGTGCCGAATGTCATTTTAGAGAATGTCAAGAGCTTCAAGTGCCTAATCCGTCCTGGTTTCCCTATTTTTATCACGGGCTGATTATTAATTTTTTTCACCTAATCAGAACCCAACTGAACCACATTACGACCCCAATTCCAAACTAGAGAGACATTCTACAGCAGGTAAAAATAAAGAGCCCCAAAATCTCAAAGCCTAATCCGTCCTCCACACAGCAAACGCCACAACACCACAATTAAGAAACACGAACACCGACATGAAACAAAAATCTCCATTAGGTCTTAACTCCTCCAAATCCAAGCAAAACCCCAACACATATGCAACAATTGAAGCACATTGCGAGCACATTTCGGCGCCAATTCCAAGGTCCTAAACAAATGAAACCACTCACTCTGTCACTCTTCAAGGGCAAAGCCGCCTTGCCCGTCTTGGGCTTTACCGTCTTCACGGGGGCCTCCGCCACACTCCCTTCCTCCTCCGCATCCCCCAAAACCTCCGACTCGAAAAGCTCCGCCACTGCACAGACTCGCGCCCTGGCATTTCCGAATTCCTTCTTCACGTCCCGCCAGGTTCTCGCGCTTCCACTCACCTGCAATCCTTTTGCGCGTAGCCCATTCCAGCTCGAGCTTGGTGACGCAGTGGTGGCGGAGCTTTTGTGTGTTGAGGATGCAATGGTGAGGGAGGAAAATTCCAGCAGCATGGAGGGCGCTGCGGAAGTGGCCATTCTGTAAGGGATTGCAATTGCGTGGGTTGCGAGTTGGAAATGGCGTGGATTGCGAGATGGGGGTGGAGCGAGGTGAGAGAGAGGGAGGCATGGACAGGGAAACGGATAGTATTGGAGTCGAAAGGCGAGAGAGAAGGATACGTATTCTATCCGTATAATACAGAGTATGTGTACAGGATCGATCGGAGACGTGTTGTTCTCTTATCTTATTCCCAATCAATTCCTAAAGTAACTAACTACCCCTAAAACCAACCCTTTTCTAAAATCCACTTGTACAAGATTCTTGCCTAAAATGTACTCCCACTATTCATGAGAGTCTAGTATTGATTTTAGAAACACCTATTTTTAATACTTTCAAAATTCAAAGGTTATTCATACGGTTCCAAAAAATGCAGTTTATGACAATCTAAAATCCCTTTTGACTTCAAATAAGACTCCACAAAAACTTTTTTTAAATAATAATGGATTCATATTGAATTGTTAATTCTATTGTATTTTAGGTGTACATGGTTTAGATGTATTAGGTTTTATTCTTGTAGTGCGCGTTATAAAGTGAAGTTACACACAATTAACATTTTTTAGAAGGAAGGAATATTTTAACCTATTTTATGTGTATTAGTACTATTCTTGTTGAAGAATCTTTGCAAATATTGTTGGTAAAAAAACTCTCCCTCGTAAAAGAATTATAACTATATGTAAGTTCATTTTGTAACATGCACTAATTGGACAAATTAATATATACAATGGTGATTTGTCCTAAGAGTACATGTGACACTAATTTATCAAAATTACACTATAATGTAGCAATTCTGAAAAAATGAAATTTTATAGTGCTACTAATTCTATGCCAAGATCTTTTAAATTCTAAATTATATTTCATCCCAATTACATTTGTTTTTTCAATCAAAAGTTGCAAACAAGTTTGTGTAAAAGATATATTGCTTTTGACATCTTTTCTCTTTTAGGGTTAGGGATCTATTTCTTGAAGGTCTCATTTCATGATTATATGGCAATAAAATTGCCATTTTTATTACAAAGTGCAAAAATCTTTAGAATTTTTTTTTCTCACATATCTAATTGTAGGATCTTGCAATAGACTAGTATAAAAATGTATTGAAGAAATTTCAAATTTTTAGATTACATGGATTGCAAGATATTTGCATTTGAAGTGAATAAATCCATTTCTTCTACACTTTGTTTAATTAGATTTTACAACTTTGAATCTTTCTAACATAAAAATTTTGTACTATATACTTTGAATTTCTATTTTTTATATTGAAGAATTGAGTTCAAAATCCAAGAAAAAAAATTCAAATAACACACATTTGATTTTCATCCTTTAAAAAATTATTAAGTAGAAGCAAATACACAATTGAAGGAAAAACTAAATTGTTAATAGTTCTAAGATGGAATTGAAAATTACTAATCCCAATAGTGAGATTGTTCTAAACCCTATTGAACTTCTTCTTTGGTAAACTTGAGAAAAAAGTTTCAAAAAATCACAAAAAAAATCACAAAAAAAATTGAGACCATAGGAACCTACTTGAAATCCATTTTGTCCCTTGAGGAGACAATGGGAATTTAGGAGTTAATAATTATTAGAAAAATTCTTATGCACATTCTATAGAGAGTAGTGTTAAAAAAATTCTAAGACCTTTGCATTATTTCTACGAATGTTTCTATGACCTTTTTATTGTTTCTATGAATGTTTGTACAACCATTGTCTTTTGGTGCAATTGCACTAAATACACCTATACAAACCATAGTAATTATGAGAGGATACAATATAATATATTTCTCAGATTTAGTGTGACCCTTCAGTTTAGCTTCCATGAAAGTTGCAAAGTACTCCGTAACTTACAGCCTCTTATAACATAATTGCTGTGAGCGACAATTGTACACGCAAAGTATAACCTGTATTTAGTGCACCAATTCATGTTGGAAATATGCAAACCCTAAAAACACCCCTAAAACTGGGTTCTTCCAGAGAGGTTAGTGAATTGGTACATTTTTTGGACCATGTTGTAAGATGAAATTGCTTTACATCACGGTATCCATATTCAACAAACCAGATCAATTGTCTAAGAAGTTATTAGAATGTAACAAAAGACCGGTAGATGAGCACCAACATTTACAGAAACACCACTCAGAATGCTTCCACAATTCCGATACAGATAATAATAATAGCTCAAGAAAAAATCACACAATTATTTTCATTCGAATGTTTGACAATTTTAATACCCCATCTTTGAAATTTGTGTTTCATAGCCTGGAGGATTTGGGAGACAATGATGAAAACGGAATAACTGACAACAGGTTTCCTTGAGGACGTCGAGACTGTACATGATAGTGAAGAAGCTTGCGTTCCTGAGATCCGAAGATTTTCTCAGTCCTGCGATCAGTCAGTTTTCCACGCCACTGCTTGTCCGGCTGCATCTTCCACTTCCGGTCGGGCACCATGTGCATGGCGTCGGTGAGGCAATCGTTTTCATAGAGGACATAGACATCAGCACCGCGGCATTGTGACTTCAGGAACTGGCCGAAGCCTTGCCATAATGTGAGCAGTCGTTCATCCTCACCCCTGAGACTGCACATGTTCCAAAGTACACCGAGATTGTGAAAATTGGGGTCACAAAATTTCAGCAGAGTGACATGCACCTAAAGCATCTAAATAAGGATCTAAGTATGGTTCCATCATTAGACTGCCTTAATTTCTATTCAGTTGACAATTGAAAGACGATTTCAGGGTATCTAAGCAGGTGTTTCTTGGCATTGTATGAATAAACTATGAGTTTTCAAAGTGCTGAAAATGTAGGTGTACCTATATTCGATCCTAGGCGCTCGTGTTTAGATGATATGTCCATTTTAGGCTAGGCTCTCTAGGGGTCACTTTTAAGTAATTAAGTGGCGTTACCTTTAGCAGCCGCTGAGCAACTTGTAGAAGGGCAACAGCTAAAGAATTGCAATCTAGGGACATGAACTTGGTTTTGTACTCTAAGCATAAAGATGCATCAAGAGTAGGTGGACAAACCTAGAATATGTCAACGGTGCAGAGCACGGAGGATTGGTGACGACCAGGGAGGGGGAGCACGGGGGTCGATAATGGCGAGATGTTACACAGCTCAGGTCTAGCAGAGGGAGCACACCAGCTGCTCTTGCAGAATTCTTGCATTTGGCGATGGCCCCGTCATTCATGTCGTTTCCTATCAGTCGTGCACCTGATAGAGACGAGACTTGCATTGAAGCTGCAGCATCTCGACACTCTGCCCATGCCCGCTGATCATAATCATGCCATGACTGAATCACAGCCACAACTGGTTAATTCCAACAGTGAGTGTCTAATAGCTGGTCTTTTCAAATCAACTAAGCAATTTCACCACACCTTGCTCAGAAAGACCTTGTAAAGGACTCATTGACATTTTTGAAACCATTCCCACTTTCTGCCCCATAAAACCACAGCTCCCAAATACAAAATCCCATGCTCAAAAACACAAATTGTATCATCACCTACTAGGAGCTCTCCTCGTGTATTGGATTTGATACAAATGAAGATATTTGTCACATTGACGACAATCGGTTTAATAATGTTGTAGCAACGTCTGCCGTAGCAAGAATACTCCTAGTAACGCAAAAGGACCCAACCGTGTAAACCGATGCACAGAACATGAGCAGATTTATAAAGTTGGGAAACTCTACATACCTGGAATGGCCACTGTCGACGCATCAAACCAGGTGCAACATTACTCGCCATGAGGGCAGCTTGTATAAGAAAAGTCCCTGCCCCACAAAAGGGATCCAAAAGAACCCGGTCCTTGCCTTCAGCAGCATTCATATTAGCCTCACCAAAACCCGGCACCAAGTGATTCCACCCTGCAATGGTCAAAACAGCAGCTGCCAGTCCTTCCTTCGACTGCACCATGGGGTCCCCGTACCCCCGCTTGTAAAGGCTAATCCCACTCATATCTCTGTAAAGAACTGCCAAGTCTTTGTCCACATGGAGAAACAGAGGAACGCTAACTGCGTCTTCACATTCAGGCCACTGGGGACCACAGCCATCACGAAGCGAATCCCAAATTGCGTTGCTGAGGCTGGCAGTTGCCGAAGCTTGGTTTTCATCAAAATTCAGCAATCTGGTTTGAACGGCGAATTTCCGGAATTTGTAGCGCTTAACTGTACATAAGGTAGAGGATACTAAACCCGTTAGGGACGTGATCCCGTCTTCTAAACAGCAACTCATCTCATCCAATACACTTGGGTCTAAGCGTGACTTGGCTATATTGTTCGATGGTTACCGATCGTTGAATGGAAACGGGATTGCCTACTGTCCCTTCAATAGTGGTCTACAACCTCCCACTTTGAATGATTGCAAAAGATAGTCATTATTTGAGTAAGAAAATTTTGATCCCAAGAGAGTTTGATTCTTGTACCAATCCATCTCTCCAGTGTGCTCTGTACTGATCTCTAATGACAGCACACTCCTACATATTGGTTAAAATGCTGAAAGTGACGCAAACAGTTTAATCTACCTTACATCTCCATTTATGTGCTAGAGGATGATACCGGCAAAGAGCTTAAACCCTAAACCCTAACGCTTCCGACTAAAAGCACCACAAAGCGGGAAGAATCGTGGAATTCTGACAAGCCCGCACAACATTCTAAGAAAAGCTACTCAGTGGATCTTTTAACATTAAATTACATGTGCAATAGCATCAGCAGTTGCGGTACTATGAACAGGAAGAAAATAGAACATGCTCACCTGATTGTGAAATTTGAGGTGTGACATCATTATCGAGAAGTAAGGACCAATCTGCAGCTGCTCTCACAAAGTCGTAAACACCGCTTCCGCCCTTGGGCAAGATGCCGCGGGCGAGCTCGCACAGCACGCGGTCTCCAGTGCGCAGCCAAAGATTTGCATTGTATCCCGTCGCCTGAGTGCCAACAAAGGAGACTCCACCAAGCCCTAATTCTATCTGGGAGGCGCTGATGAGAGGAGAGGAAAGCTCGGCAGCCACGATTTCCTCCAATCCCTTCTCGCATGTCGCGTAGAACCTTTGAAACTTCGCACTCCCCTCAGTTTGCATTGCCCTAATTTGCCACTCGCGCTCTTGCTGGAATCCCGCGCTGGCGCCATACGTCACCGGGGTCCTTACTGCTCTACAGTCCACGAAATTCGTAAAGAATCTGGCAATTCGACGGTTTCGATGTCGATTTTGGAAAGTTGGGATGAAAGCATCATCTATCCTGCCAGAGCAACTTGCTAATGAAGTAAGCTTCCTACAGAGAGCCATAATGTGTTCTGTTTAAAATGAACATTGAACCGGGACTCTTCTTCGCAGTGCTACTAAGCTAGAACCCTGGCGTTTTTGCGACACTGGAGAGTACTAAACATCCGTAGCGCAGTTGAAACGGAAGAAAGTGAAAGTGTCGTGGCGGAAATTGAGAAGACTAAATCAATTTCGCTGCATCTTCTACCCGTCGCAATGAAATCCACGACAGAAGTAGTCACTTGAATAACCTACGAGAGCAAAGCTTGTTGGAACTGTAAAGGTTGCTGTCCAACGGCGAACAAGCTCACGAGCTCCTGACTGCTTTCAGCTCCCTAACCCTAAAATCCCCTGCGCAGGTCACGATTTAAACTTCGTTCCAACCTACCAATTTGCATAGCAGAGATTTGGTAAAAATTCGGCATGAGGGGTGGGGTGTCACAGGTCACTATTTCACGTAACTCAGTGCTTTGTTACCAAATCCGATGAGGCGCGATTCAAAACCCACGAATGTAGTCTCAAAGCTCTAAAACACCTAAAGCTAGCCAATGTAACACCCCCTATTGAGTGTGAGGCACTTTTGTGTTCCATCTTCTTTCTAATCAAGAAAAATAAGACTCGTCATGTACGATCATCATCACACTCACCAATAGCGAGTTTCAGAATAGCCACTTCCATCGATGGACAACTTCCCATGTGGCGCTCTTACATTCTTCAATGACTCTTCCAATTTTTGTCACCCACCTCAAGGAGCCGAGTAGCCGTTTTCAGCGTTGGAAACTTGTCAGCATATTTTGCTTTGTGTTCTGCTTTATGATTGAAGACTCATCTTCATCCTTTCATCAAGGGAGACTCATCTTCCCCAACTTAGAGAATTGAGAGAAAATGGGGTTCGAAATTTTCCCCCTTCTATTGATCCTTCCATTCCGACATTGAACATTTTGCCTCTTAAACTACTCTGAAACCCACTTCTATTTGAAACTCCCAAGGAGTTCCAAGAAGCTCATCTCATACTCAAAAAACAACTCAGCAGGAACCATATAGTCGGTATGCTACATCGGGGCACTCTTGATTCGGGCCACCCCGCTCCATTTTCGCAAAACTGACCTATTCAGTGCTAAATTAGACGAGCAGGCGTCAACATTCTCTTTCACCATTACATAGAGCGGTACGGCAAGAGAAGATTGATGCCTGCCTACAATGCTGAGCATTCGTCAACACTAATCCTAGAATTTTTTCTTGATAGAAGACAGAAAATCTATACAACCCTGTGATCCAATATGCCTGCCGCAGCAAGTAATGTGACTTCCACACCGTCATACTCTCACCTATTAGCACTGAGGTGTTTGGGGGTGACCGTGTGTCCTACAAAACCCATCCAGAACCAGACTCTTAGCGCCGCTGGCAGCATTGATGTACTCGATCTTCTCCATGGGCCTACTTGGGTCATAATTCATGGTGTCAACATAAATCGTCGTATGCTAGGCTGTCTTCTTTTGAATGTTGCCACCGCCACACTCGTCATTCAGAGGCTTCAAGTGGTTCAATACATTTGCAGAGAAGATAGTGCGCCCCTGCTTGTCCGTCAAAATCTGGTCTTCGTATTGTCGGTCCCAGATAATATCATCGTCGGCAACGAAATACAAGTTCTCGCTGAAGATTGGCTGCATGGATGATCGTTCCGTTGCTGACACTGTGACAGTGAACGAAGCATCTCTCGCTTTTAACGCCTTGCAAATCAAGCCCACACTCCAAAGATATTAGATGAAAAGCTCGCAGTTGAAAGCAAAGCAATGACCGCACATGTAACATATTGATCTCGTTATTTAACTAACTGGTGTTTCTTGAAGTAAAATAGCTGATGTGCTCCATACCTCAAAATCCATGCCATAGAGTGGACTAGATTCATCAATAACGTGTCGAACGATAAGGCCAAATCTGAGATAGGAAACCTCCGGCCGCACCAGCTGAAGAGGAATATGGTGGACGAACGGAGAGTTTTGGCCAGGCGCAGTAACAATTGATCGGTAGATGACCTCAAACTTGCACTCGATCAACACCGTCTTTGCTGGATCTGCCAGATTTAGTCGAACGATGAAAGATCTGTACGTTTTCATATTTCAGTCAGTGACTATTCCAAAACAGAATTTCTCTTTTCTGGTGAGTAGATAGGAGCTTATGGAAATTGACAGAAAATTAAAAGCATTGATCACCATTTTTAGGCGCACAAACGGAGTTAATAAGGTTAGAGAGATGACATAAAATCGACCATGCAACAGAATGCAAGAACGATTAAAAGAGAGATGTCGCGTCCTCCCTTAGTAACTAGGTCCTTCCAGGTCCTGTGAACGGTCTTAGATGAAGGGTCACTAGGGTCTAGGGCTCAGCACTGACATTGATTCTATATGCTTTCAGACAATACTTTCACCATCGGACACTGTAAACACAACAAGAACAAGCTCTGGTATAAATGGCTGTCACTATAACAATTAAGCAGTCGCAGGCACAATCCAAGACAAGAACCTGACAAAGACTTACTTGTGTGACTTTTCGCCAGGTGATAACAGATTATTTGCATGCTCAGAGAACTTGTCGTTTGTGATGAGCGCCATTTTGGCCCAACGAACTGGCTCCGCTGGCTGCGACAACCTGTAAAACACTGCACAAAATGCAATGACAAGGAAAACCTATAAGGTCATCCTTGATAGTAAGAGGGAGAGAGAGATTTAAAACAGCGACCAAAACGAGAATCAAAATCATTTGCAAATGCAGCATTAATAGCAGTCATGAAAATTAGCATACCTGCGCCACTGAGGAAGACAAAAACGAGCTGAGCCAATAAGGTATTCAAATTGGCCAGAAGAAGATTGTAGGGCGATCGAGCCTCGACGCCTGCCCCTCCAAATGTGGTGCACAACGACAGGCTGAAGACGAACACCTTGAAGTGCGTCTCACCAGCGAAGCCGTAGATGTTGTCCCACCAGCTCCGCCTTCCCCACTCACGATCTTCGGGGATGAACAACCCGTCCACGTCTAACAAGTAGAAGGCTGTGAAGACAATGCTCAAGAGCAACGGCGTGGAGAACATGACGAGGAAGAAGACGGGGAGCGGCAAGCGCAGCGTGTAGATGTAGGAGTTGTACAGCCGCATCAAAAAACTCTGCTCATGTTTAACCTGCAAAATCATTCAAGAAGCTCCTCAGAGGACATCGATTGAACCCCGGCACACCTAAAATTCAAGAGTATCACCAAGAAGGCAACTTGTCGCAACTCCATAGCCATAAATACGAAGGACAGCGTTCGCGAACGTTCTCGCTTCCTAGTTCAGCTTCAATTTGAACCTTTTTCTAAAGCTTTTCAATTACATCTGAGAGGTTCAACTCAAGAACACACGAAACTAAAAAGAATGTAAAACTAGGTAGCAAAAAAGCACTCCAAAAACTCGAAACTCAAATATTCGATCGTTCTTCGCAACAATGTCCATAGCCTGATTGGGAACAATTAGTTTTCAAGAACCTGTCTCACCGTCAATTTCACAGTTCTTTGCTATAGTTTTTCAATGACATCAGAGTAGTTACACCTCAAATCGCAGTCCAAAAAACTCGAATCTTCCAGATTCGATCGTTCTTCGCACAAATGGCCATAGCCTGATCCTGAACTATTAGATTTCAAGAAAAGCAGCGCAACGCAATACACAAAATAAAACACTAACCTGAATTGACCGGAGCAGCGCTTTCCCCTGAAGCCGAACCTCCGGGAGCTCGTCTTGGAGTTTGTCGTCCATTGTAAGTAAGTCGCCCCCTCCCCCTTACCCTACGATGCGATCAATTCTTGCTACAAACGCTCTTTCTTACAAACGATAGGTTATATCAATGAACAGAAGCAAAAGAAAGAAGATTCATTCAAAACGCTACACTCGCCATGGCCGAGTAGCAACACGCATTATCATGCAGTTAGGTCCTCTCAAACACCAGCGAAAGCTATCGCCATTCCCTATCTCGTTTTTCTCTGTTGGAGCAAACTAAGTTAATCCCGTGGCAAATTTCATGGAGTTCTTCCCTAATAATGAATCTCTTCTGGAACTAATAACATAAACATTCCTTCTCAATCTCGTCATGCCTGTAAGTTAACGTCCCCTGAACGATGCCGTCCCACCTTATTACACAGAAATCCAAGACAACTGCACCATAGACGGTGGGAAAGTGATTTAAAGCTCCAAGATTCCGCGCCTTCCGCAAGTGCAAAGGACGACAGGGTACTCCGTCCGGCAATACGGCTTTTCCGTTCTCGATGATGGCTGTGGGGACTGGAGAGCGAGCTTTGGACGCTTGTTCTACAGCAATCGTGGGTGTCAGTGAATGATGAATCGATGGAGAGAAAAGATCTTAAAAGTTTTGCGACATCCACTTGACTACATATTAGAGAATTCTGATCACATGGGATTAGGAAGAAGATGAAGAAGATGAAGGAGATGGATGCTTCATTGTGGCACTCCCTGTTTGTAGGACTCCTTTTCCACCTTTGTAGGATTTAATGATTCCATTCACCAAAGCCATTCTTCATGCTTGGAGGGAGCGTGTTTTTTTCTTTTGGTACAATGATACTTGTGTTGTCCAATTGTTGGGAGGTACAAGTCACATGTTGCTTCCCAAAAAAAACACTGCACTAACAATGAAATTTGGTGTTTGCAACACTAATTACAAACTCTATGAGCACTGCCACCCTTGTGCCATATATGGGGCCAGGACGGCCAAAATGTAAGCCGACCTCTAAATCATCCCCCACCATGACCCCGGTAGAGCACTGCGCCCAGAGTTTCAAGATTGTCTGTGTTTTCTGATGCAAAGTGATAGAGCATATCCTCAAGAACAAGGTGGAGATTATTGTAGCAGCAACTTCTAAGGAGATTTGGGGTCTTTTTTTAATCCGTTCCATGCTGAAATTCATCAGAGTCTGACAGAAGCATTCCCCAAATTTGGAGTGCTCTAGTCATTTGTACAGTGGAGCGGTATTACTCAGCAATAGCTAGGATAATTTTTTGGCACACCACTGTAGGTTCACTGTGGGGGATTGGCCACCCCATGGTGGTGATACTCTAACACTAAATGGCAACAACGTTGAAAATGTTACCAACACTAAATGGCAACATGAACACTAATTGTCAACTTAATCTCCACCAAAATAAATAAATTAGAGTTGAGATGGTTCATTTTGTGCTAAATATGTATCCAACATGAACATTCATTGTCAACTATATGAGAATTAGAGTGAGTTTCATGATAAGGAAAATAATACTTTTAGGGACCATAACACTAGATTTCATCATTTGTGTAGTGTTGACACCTTCTAATTAAAAATAGTCATTGTATTTTATATCCACACTTATTTAACCACTAAAGTCCCGAGGCCTTGTTTTCATCAAAATTCCACTCAAAACTGCCATTTTTTTATTGCAAAGTACATTAAACTTTAGAAATTGTTTTTTTCGCATATCCAATTGTAGGATCTTGCACTAAACTAGTATAAGAGTATGTGGAAGCAATTTCAAAAACTTTGACTATATTGAATGCAATATATTTGTGTTTAAAGTAAAAAAAGTTGAGTTTTTTGCACCTTGACTAATTAGACTTTCAAGCTTTGAATCAATATTAGAATTTTTTGCTTAAAATTTTTGCATTATTAATCAATATTGAATTAAAAAAAACAATGTTGAAGGATTGAATTAAAAGTCTAGGAAAATATATATTTTTAAATGCTTGCTACTTTCATTCTTTAAAAAATTGTTAAGTAGAAGTAAGTACAAGATTGAAGGAAAAAATAAATTGTTAATAGATCTAAGATGGAATTGAAATACAATAATCCCAATAGTGATATTGTTCTAACAAGCAAACCAAACACTTCCAAATTTCTATTTTGGAAAATTGTGAAAATTGTGCTCAAAAATGAATCTTGTAAGGGTTATTTTTAAGAAAATGCTTAGATTGCTTAAAAAAACAAGATTTTTTGTAACTTTCTCATCCATCTAGTCTAAATAGAATGAATCAAATCTTTGTATGTAGAAAAAAAATACTATCTATGTGAAAACAAAATTTTGAAAATTTTATTTTGAGTTTTTCTGAATTTTTTTGTATTGCCCAATGAGTTTTGTTTTAGGCTTATTGTAGCATACCTTTAGCTCCTAGGCACCAATTCAAATAAAAATTATATTTCCCCAAAAGATAATGTATTTTCCTATCTTCAAAATAAAATTCAAAAAATCACAAAGAAGATTGAAGCCATAGAATCCTATCCAAAATCAATTTTATCTTCTAAGGGGACAATAATACTATAGGGATTAAGATTTGTAGATTAAAATTGAAGATAGATGTAGGGACTCAATTGGGAGAGGAACCTTCATATATAGGGAAAATGCATGATAGGGCCAACCTCTTTGCATGTCTTGGTACACTAAATGAGCAAAATTGAGATTTTCAAAAACTCATGGACAAATATTGAAAAATAATATTGTTGTAAAATTAATTTAAGGTGGTTTGGGAATGCTAATCTTATATTAATATTGTTAAAAAATTCATAAAATAATGACCATGTTCACACAAATATATTAGGTTCCTAAAAGCATAGCATGTCTCAATGTGCATTATGCATCAAGAGCACCACAAATTTCATGAAAAAGAGGATTGTTGGTGGATTTTTAAGCTATAAAATATTTGAATAATCAAAGATATAAAATTAGAGTTACTCAAAAAAAATTAAAGACTTTTTGTTTCTTTTAGATTTTGTATTTAACTGTTATCCATTTATATTTTATTTTAATTGTTTGTCTATTTAAAAAAATTATTTTTATAGACTTTTTGTGAATGTCTTTGAAAGTTTTTTTGAATA
Organism: Rhytidiadelphus loreus; assembly: GCA_947034895.1. NCBI lineage: Eukaryota > Viridiplantae > Streptophyta > Bryopsida > Hypnales > Hylocomiaceae > Rhytidiadelphus > Rhytidiadelphus loreus. Next base: position 43,171,325 of record OX344761.1, on the reverse strand, counting down.
TAATATTATTATAATAAGGTTATAATATTATTGAATTTTCAATTTTCAATTTAAATATGGTAAATTTCAAATATCAACATTTGGATAAAAATTAGTAACAACAGTAATATTAAAATGGGAGTTTTGAAATTCAAAATCTTTAAAATAAATCAATTATGAGAAATTGAGATTTATTAATATATAGTTTATACATATGCATTAATCATTTAATTTTTCATTATACTAATGTTATATGTGTAAAATTTAACTTAAAAACAAGTTCTTTTAACAAAATGCAGTAATTGCTCAAAGTACACTAGTTTTTAAGGAATCTTTGTCCAAGAAGTGGTACCCCCTACTGTGCATTTGCCCACGCATTTGCCCACGCAGTTGCCATGTATGCCTACCTATTGAGTTGGAAAGCTTTGCTTATTTAAAATGGAAAACCTTGAAATTATAATAATGAGCAAAAATTATTAATCATGCCAAAATAGCAACATGTAAAATATGAACATGAATATTGAAGGAAAGCATGCAGGGTAAATTATCACCACTAATAGCAAATTAAAAGCTATTGGGAGAAATTATTAAATATGTGTCATTTCATGAATCCATCATTTTGTGTGTTCATTATTATCTTTCCAACATACATTGTTTTAGATTTATTGGTGATCAATTTGTCATTTATTGATGTTCTCTTCAATTGAAATTTGAAATTGAATATCCCTTCATTTTTGGGTCAAAGTTGAATGTTTTCACTTTTGCATGCCTTTTCTTCTATTGCAAAGAGATCTAGATCATTCCTTCTACCAAATTTCTAGTTAGGTTTTGATTACTTGAAATAAGTGACAATTGTAGAGTGATATACCTCACAATTCTTGTACAATATTAGATGAAGTAACCCACACCTATTATGAACATTGAAACAGTTACGTGCTTGTAGATGTTTGGTCAATGGTTGCTTGGAAAACAACCTTTACATAAAAACATGTTCAAAATTTCATTCTAGTCATAAAGCTTAGTAAAGAAACCATAGGATCTTGAAGAAGTTTCAATTATGCACCACTCTACAAAGTTTTAATAAGATCCAACACTATAATCACAAGATTTTAATGACCAACGTCAACCAAAATTGTCAAAATGAGTTGCACATTATCGCCTTTGAGGTTTGGGGATACTTTATTGCTATGCAAACTTCAAGCCACTACTGTTGAATGAACCACATGAACTTATAAAGAAACAAGGTTACACTATATTAACATGAGACAATTATAATATGTTGTTGATAGAAAGTCTTTGCACAAGTAGCTTTGCTAGTAAGGTATCCACACCCAAAACAAACAAACACTTTTTTTTTCAAAACAACAACTTCAAACACAATTTTGGAAAAAAAATGTCATATGACAAAGTTAGCAAATGAAAACAAGAGTGAATACAATAGGTTTGAAAACTTTTAGAGATTGAATGAATATAATATGAATTTTCAGAGTTGAGATCACAGGACCATCTATTATTGACACTAGACTACCCTTAATCAAACATCCTTTGAAGTACAAAATGCTTCAACTCTCATAGGTTGCTTCAAATAACTCCTTAACTTCCATTGGTTCCTTTCAAAAACAGTTTGTCATATGTAAGGAGCAATGCCAACATGTATGCCTTCAGACACCAGGCTTGGAACAAGAAAACATAATACAGCATTGGAGCACAGACCATGCACCTTCACTCTCAGGCTCAAACAGAGACTACCCTTCAACTGGAAGGCTATTCTCAAGCCGAATTGCAACTCACTAAACTGCACAAAACTACAAATGGGTCATCAGCTACTCAATGCTAGCTGGCTAGTAATGACATGCTTTGCATGGGTCCATAAACTCGATAAACTGCATACAACCTAGGTTAATAGGGGTGGTCAGAGTTGCAACTTAATTTCAACCAGAGCAATTCTGTTGTTTGTTTCCAGATCTGGCCCTGCACAATTCTGAGCACTAGAATCGTTGTCTCGAAGTGTCAGCCCGCTTTGCCAAATCGCCCCCATTCTCGGATCACAAGTCCCCAACTCCTAACAGCTCCAAATCAAGAGACACCAAGATTCAAGGATTTTTAACTCGAGCAACATGTTTTCTTGGTCGGAATGACATCGTCTTTGTTTGTAAGATCGATTCTCGTTCCAGGCAGTAGTGGGGAACCTCCATGAGCTTCATCAGCGATGAGAGCTTTCTTGCTAACAATCTTGTAGATTTCTGACAATACAGTGTAGAATGCAGTCTCCACATTTGTTGAATCCATGGCTGACGTCTCCAGAAAGGACAGCCCTTCTTTCTCCGCGAACTCTTTTGCTAGGTCTGTGTCAACTTGACGTAAGCTGCTCAAGTCGGACTTGTTCCCAATTAACATAATCACGATGTTGGCATCTGCGTGCGCTCTCAGCTCTTCAAGCCACCTTTGTACATGATCGAATGACGGTTCCTTCGTGATATCGTAGACCAACATTGCACCTACGGCACCCCTGTAATACGCGCTTGTAACAGCCCTATATCTGCTCGACATATCAACCGAGACGTGAGGAGAATATCATTGACAGAACCAGTTCATCAAAGAATCATGTCTTAAATCTTAATCAGGATGCATAGTGGAAAATGTTGACGAAAAAAAATCTCTGGAAAATAGGCAAATGAGTAAAGTTCTAATTAACCCACGTGCCTGCCCAACTGTAAATAGAAAATTCAGTTTGGAAGCTAGTAGTCCATCATAGTAACTTTCAGAACATACTGATATCACTTGAAAGAGTAGCGTATAATTTCTTCTTTCTATTACCTTCCTTGAAATTTCCTAAAAGATTTGTTTCAAACTCCTAGAGATGTGGAAGCGGCGACTTCTTTCTGAGACTTAGGGGGTAACAAACTCCCGTACTCAACTGACGAGGCTCATCACAAACTAGATTTCCTAAACACTTGGTTGTTTTCGCTACATTAGATATCCACAAAAATTATAGTGCAAGATAAAATTTTGCCAGGAAGATACAAAATCCATATCAAGCTTGTGTATAGGACAGTAGAACTAACAGTTCCAACAGTAAATGTATAACTTCAAGAGCATTACATTAGACACAGGACATTAGACGCAGATCCAAAACAAATGAACAACTGAAGGATCAAGATCACCAAATAGCTACGGATCCAAACCTAGAGATCACTCGTAAAGATGATTCTACTACAATTCAAAACCAGATAGAAAGGAAAAAGAAAATTAACACACCTTTCTTGTCCAGCTGTATCCCAGATTTGAGCTTTGATGGTCTTGTGGTCCACAACAATGGTACGCGTCTGGAACTCAACTCCAATAGTGGCTTTAGACTCGAGACTAAACTCATTCCGGGAGAATCTGGCAAGCAGCTGCGACTTTCCGACTGCCGAGTCTCCAATGAGCACCACTTTGAACACGTAGTCTATCTTGTTCTCGAACGACTCATGGTACCCATTCGCCATCTTGATTCGACCTAAATGCACACACCTTCCTTATCGAAGCACTAGTATGTCGCATCACCTTGTCGAAGCACTCGCTAATCAAATCCCTCCCTCTCGACAGCACCAGCTCTTCCTGATAAACCCTGAAGATCCACCCCTAAATTAGATCGAGAATCTAAAAAATCTAAATTAAAATTCCCTTGAGAGAAATAATCATAATACCAGAGAAGAATGGCACAGAAAACGCTTAACAAAACTAAAAATAGCATCAACAACCATAACATCCTAAAGAACTCTGACTCGTAGTGCAGCCTCTGAAGTACCATGAAGAAAACTTTGATACATGAAAAGGAATCCCCGGACACTTGTTTTGCAACTTAGTAGAGCTCAATTTGTACAAGTCAGAGCTTCTAAAGCCAATGAAACATTGAATTCACATGTGAGAATAATCCAGAGCTTTGGTATTTTCGCTTAATTTGCTCTGATTTGACATGAACGTACTCAATTTAATTCTTAAGTGGCACTGCTCTCAGAAGATGCCATGCCAACACTACTAAAGAATGTTAATAGAGGCTCACACCAACTCCGACAAATCAAGAATAGCAACAAAAACACGCAGTTCCAAGCCACCTCGAATTACCTCCACCGTTTGATTCCACAACTCAGGTTCCTCAATGCATTCCGTAGTGTTCCAAAATTAAAGCTAAGTCAACGCCCTCACTCATGGTCAGCTCCAATTCTCCAATTCTCCAAGAGCAAACACAAGCTTCATCCCTCACAACTAGCCCTAACCAAGAGAACCAATTACCATACCACAGGCCGCATCCTCTAGCGACGCTACTTCAATTTCCTTCCCACACCAAAAACTAAACAAATCTTAAACTAGATAGCTGCATTAAACATTCTCTCGATCGGAACTCCTTCCTTCCTCTCATCATATCGCAATTTGCAACAGACCGCGTGAGGTCGATACAAAACCAAGAGAGGCAAAACGTACCTTGAAATGACGAGGAGACGACGCTCTTGAGATCGAGAGAAAGCGCGATGACAATTAGCGAGTCCGCAGCAGGATCCACGACAGTAACTGATCTGTTGGGGAAGAACAAAAGCGTGTCAATGGTGCGAAAGTCGGTCCCTTGTCTTCCCTGCTTGACCCTCGGGGCCCCCGTTGTCAAGGAAAGCTCCTGAGCGCGTTCTCCATGAGTTCCCCATGATCCAACAGCGCACGTGGCGTTCCCACTGGTCTTCTGCACGTGCACGCAGAGGCCAATAACAGGTCGGGGGGCATTGACGGACGAGAGAGCGCGTTTCTGCTTGAGGTTGCTGATTTTCAGGAGTTCCTAAATCATGGCGGTAACTTATGGCTATATCAAGATTTGAGAATCCATATGTACAAGTGTCGTAGATGTGTCGTATTTAGGTCGTCTAAATGTGTTTGGTGTTTGAAGTAAAGACACCCAAAAGCGCCATGTGTCTAAAAGTGTCATTAAATGAGTTTTATTTTATTTTTTTAAACATAGAATCTTCAAAGGTGGCAGTTGGATTGGCACAACACAACCAACTTTGGATATCCCGTCGAGAATAAGTGGATGAGCAAACCCTATGCAAACAATGTCAACATGGGAAGTTGAACCGGGAACCTCATGGATTTCATTGGAAGTTCCTATCACTTGGCCATCACCTGGGGTAGTTTTGGGTCATTTCGGACGTACGTAACTAGATGTTGATTGCTAGCACATCTCCTAAATTAATATGTACCTATTCTTGAAGAAACAAGTTTAGAAAATTTTAAAACATCTACCAAAAAGACTTTCATCCTTTATTACTTTTGCATAGTGTATCCAAATGATGTTTTTTTGGTGAATTGAAATGTCCTATCATTTGCCTTCCACTAGGTAATATAAAATTTTACAAATCTAATATTTGTAATTTTTTGCAATAGAATTTTTTTTTTAAGTGTTCTACCTTATTTAGTAGATAATTGAACAAGTTGCATTGTACCTAGTTAAATTCATGCATAACTAATAGTCTTCTACTAACTCATAGCTCGTCTCCTACTAAATCTCAACTAGATATGAGACATAACTACCACTCTCCTACTAAATCTCAATTGTAGATGTAGAAGAATGGAGGGCACATATTTCTCATAGGGAAAGTGGAGGGTTATCAAGTTTGAACTTAGATTGGACTCTTTCAAAAGTTTGCATTGCATTGATGCCCTTTCTCCCCTCAAAGCTTAGAGTAGTCAATAGCTAGTTACGTGTTTTTAATAGGCGTTGTTATCATATCAAAGAGAGTGGTCATTTTCTCCTTCATTTTGTTTCATTTTAAAACTAAAATTTATGTTATTCTTTATTTTATTGTGTGAAGAAAATGCTTTGAAATTCAAGAGTCCATATTGTGAATATTTGTAGCTAATGAAAACTCAAACGTATACAACACTTCTTCAAAGTTCTTTGACAACAGACAATAAGAATGTCCTCCATCACCCTACAATCAAATATGAATAGAATTCCATCTTTTTAGTAAATTTGCTTGTGTTTGAAATTGTTTCAAGACAAAGAAATATTTCAAAATTAGATATCCTCCATCTAAACATCTAACAAGTTCAAAACTTATGAAATCACAAACATACACATAACAAGTTGTTGACTTTTCAAAGCTAACATGGCACCATCCCATTGGCAACCCTTCATCATTGCCATTACAAGGTGCAACTCATAACCTTCTTTCCTTTCAACTTGCTTCCTACACCCTTGGATCATGAAGATCAAAGGTTGTAATTGAAAAATGATCTCTTCCTAAAATCACAAACATAATTATGTGCACATCTCTTCTTAATTTAAAGTCTTATGACAAGGTGTCATTAACACATATAAGTGATCCATGATCTAACTTGTGCATATTAATCCATTTTTGTTTTGTTCCTTCTTTTTCAATCATTTCGAATGACGCAAATCCATAGAAAACTAAGGTAAGCTTCAACTTTGTAGGTCCCAAATCATGTGGAACTTTCAAATTTCTCAATATTGTCTGTAGGAGAGATAAGGTCAAAACACCCATTACCGTTTTGCACTCCAATTCCATCAAGTAGACTAGCCCAATTCCGTCACCAACTTTGGCCCCAATTCCGCCTAAAATCCCCTCCAATTCCCTTCCTTTTATGACAAAATCAGAGAATTCTATGACAGAATCAGGGATTTTTATGACAACAAGAGTTACGTGTCACTCCATTAATAGAGAATATCTAGTACTTGATTAAGCGGTAATGGGTTGTTTATGGGACAATTTTGACCCCACTCTACAAATGGTTTTGTAATTTCAGGACTGACCACTTCAAAAATTCACAGAAATTACAATTTTAATGGTAAAATTATAATTCCACTTGGGTTTGATCCGTGAAACAAAAACACACCTCTGAAAAATATGTGACCTTCTTGAAATTAACCCCAAAATAGTCAGATTGCAAATCAGGGGGGTGATAGGTAGTTCTACCTTAATAATGGTACCAAAAAACCTTCACTGAACCAAATCTTGTACCAAATTACAAAAAGCTAACCTGATCATTTTCATCCCGGAACTGTTGGAAACGTTTAATTAACACCCAAGCACCCTCAAATTGCTGTGTTGAGAATATACCTCATATCATGTCCGACCTTCAATTCAGAAGACTCGCAATTCCCTTCAAGATTCAAGGCACGTACAATCTGTAGCAAATTTTCAGGCACTACATTCCGTAGTGACTTAATTTACTGACGCCTACGGTGCGAGCAATTGAAAGGAGCACACAGAAATCATTGAACTACAATTCAGCAAGAGATTGAAATGATGCAAATCAATAGCGCAATAGAGCTTTGCAATTTAGTATTATCTAAATAACGCATCAATATCGTTTACAAATTAGCATACTCTGCTTATTTTTCTGCCTACATATCACTGTGTTGTAAAATTGTTCCACCATGCGCCATTACGTTACGTTGTTTCAATCAAGACTTTGAGTCATCAGATTCCTCTCACCTCGGTGATGCATTGCATCCAAAATTTATATCACTCTGCAGAATTTGGCAAATGCAACTCAGAAGCACAACAGAGTTTTGCAATTTGTTATGACACTGTATAAAAAAAACGCATCAACACCAACACAACTCATCCTTCTTCAGCACTGTTTCATACTCTGCTTACTTGACTGCCTACACATCAATCTTGACATCAATGTATCACAATATTGTTAAACTTGAGCGCCATCACATCATCACCAAAAAAACTGAAATATAATATTCTCTCGCTCGGAAATGCATTGCCAAAAATTGCCCTCTCACTCTGTCCAAATCAAATTGTTCTAAACAAGTCCGAAGCACAGTGATGAATGATGCTGTACTTATTCCGTGCCATTATGAGTGATTGCAGCGGGCTGCTCCGATCCACCGATCTCAATGGTGCGCGTCTCATGCGCCTTCTTCGCAACCCTCAGCACGAGCACTCCACTGTCCACGTCCCTTGGTGGTGACGGGATCCACATTCGCATTCTCCAAAAACTTGAAGCCCTGAACGCGCGTTTAGGCCGCTGCTCCCGCCGCTGCTACGTTAAACGCGGTGCCAGGTAAGTTATCCGACTCCTGCACCTTCTTTTTGTCGTGAAGCCCTGTAATACTCAACGTCCTCACGTCCTAATGGGCCTGCACTTGCCCGACCTACCTTCTTGCGCAAGCCGGGAAGGTTGGCCTAGCCTGAAGACGTGTTCTGTGGCCAGTCTTTTCAGCAAACACTCGCGCTCGCCATGGCACCGTTCGAGTCTTGCATGAACAAACCCGCAGGAATGTTGTCCACTAGCGTCGCCATAACCTCAAAAGGGTCGAGGATGTTCCGCCGGTCAAAGCTGAATCGCTAGGATCGCCATTTCTATCTACACTACCAGAAACTACTTACAAAGAAATCCAAAAAAACTCTATCGAATTTCAATGAGAGCTATTGATCGGTCGTGGTTACTAGTGAAATCTCGAGGTGTGAATATCAATCTGATATCTGAAATCTGCGAATGTCTTGACTCTGAATTGGGGAAGTGCGGGTGGTGCGCATTGGAAGCTGAAGCGGGAAGACGCTTAGTAGAGTGTCCGAACTTCTGGGAAGGTCGCCGACCTTCGGTAATTTTCAAAGACCTTCTGAACAGATCTACCGACCGATGGACGGGGGGGGGATTGAAGTGGATCTGGAAAAGGATGAGCCAACTGAAAGTTGATCAGGCGAAGTCTTCAGTCCAGATGCTTGTGTTTTAGATAATTGGATAAGTTCTTAGAGACCCGAGTATGTTATGGGACCTAACCTCTCCAAAAAATGAGAACTCATAAGGATCGTAGGTTTTGAACCCGCGCCGCATGATCGGATCTGAGAGATCTAAGGCTCTCTCAAAGAACGTGAGGGAGGTTAGGATTATAACTCCAATTACATGTATGATCATAAGAACAAACTAGGCCACTTCCCGACTTGACATTTATATACCAAGTCATTCAACTCAACCAAGAACGTCTAAATTTGTAGTTTCTGTTAAATCCAAAGCTTACAATGAGAAGAATCAAAGGCTCTAATCCTCATTTAGGGAGCCACGCATGAGACAACGACAGTGACATAGTTGGTTTGCACACATGATAATATCAGTCTTGACTTGAGCTGCGTCCAAAGCGCTTTGGAATGCAATGAATTGACTAGTATGAATCTGCATAAGCTTACTAAGCGATGTATTCACAAACGAATCCTTAAAATTTGCTTACAAAGGCGTGACTCCTCTCGTGCAAAAAGCAATGAGCAAGCCTGCGGAGCTACTGAAAAAAGCTTCTGCACAAAAAAGGTTCCTGGCAACAATTGATTGACTCGGAGTACCTGTCAAATAACAGACTGTGTGCTCTATGTACAAGAAAATATATCCCTGGAGTACTAAAGACTTGTGTACATTGAACTTGCTGTTGAACGTTGAATCCGCAGGCACCCTCGTCAAGGCAAATTTGCCAGTACATCTGAAGAAACCACCACACAAATATATCATGGGGGAGAAAAAAGAATGCTGTGGACGAATCCCTACTAATACCTTCCGTAAAACATAACTTCAACCAGTACTAGTCATCGGATCAGCATTAGTCGGTAATTCTCTCTTTTCATTGATTTATTTGTAAGATATTGAGTTCATAATAAAATATACCTTAATATTCATGTTAAAGTATAATTATTCCATCTGCAAGACAATAAAAAAAAGTGAAGGTCGTAATGCTGCAGGACCCTTATGAGAAACATTTCTTTGAGTAGGAAAGCTGGTTAGATCGTGCTTCGTTAATAACTTATAATACCCACGAAACTACTGTACCATAGTTGATCGACGCGACTGACGGATTCAGCGGACTTTGTCTCGCTGTATGACTTATTCTTAATCCTTTGTATGCTCTGGGTAATTCTTTTTCAGGTACGCGATCATACTTAATTCGACAATATTCTTAGCCAGATCGAGACTAGGCAAGTAAGACATACCACTCTTAGCTCTCAGACGTCGGTTGTATGAGGTCGGCCTCTTTGCACCTTTGGCTTGCGACCGCAGTATATTAATGGTCTGTGAGGCGACAGCAAAGTGATGCCAAGGTCAGTTCGCAGAGTTGTAAAACTCTTTTAGCTTGCTCAATAACTTAAATTACCGTTCAGAATTGTTTCTCTACGGGCCTACCTCCTGAACTAGAATTAGTTATAAGAATTTAAAGAAACAATCGCTAGTGCGCTAGCAAATCTAACCCTAAGTACAGAAGAATATCCAGAGTTATTCGAATTACCTAAACTCACCTCTGTGGATCCTTTGACTGTGACGGCATCAGTAGGTATAGATATTTCCTGATCGATGCTGTTCGTTGCCCTCGCCATAGCTGCTCCAGGAATTTGTTCTACAATTAGCTTACCATTCTTCGTTAAACTGCAAAACAGTAGAAATTGTCATCTAATTATTACATACCTTACAATGCTAAAATAACCTTTTATATTAACGGTTGCCAGCTTGAGGACTTAACCAAGAAGTACGTGGCGCAGTAGCTGAAGACTCTGTCAAATCTATTAACACAGCCTCACAAGATGAACAAAACGCACTTCAATAAGATTACAGTACGGGCGTTGCGCACCACCACGATCGTAATAACGTACATTTCCATAGGACCTGCAGGTGAAATTCTGAGATCTTCAACTGCTGCTACTATCTCGGGCATGGCCTTGACAATGTTCATTTCACAGCGAAGCTTGGACTCCGACAATGCTCGATTCGTTCTGGCGAAGGCAGCTTTCTTTACACCATGACCGTCGGCAGACTTTAATGGAGGAAGTTCCAAAATTCTAAGCGATTTTGCATGCGCTGACGGTCGAAGTGGACGTCCTCCCCAGTTTGCATCTTGAGTACGGTGAAAGCGGCAACGGAATGATCCAGGGTGACTCGTCGGCGCACACAAACAGGTTGCTGATGCCTGATTGGCGGTATCCCGACTCTCTCGATCGATTACAACGCTACGCACTGCTGCACGATGATGACGACACCGAAAAGAGCCCTTATGACCTGACGGTGCACAGACACAAGCCGGAGCCATCGTTCTTGAAATCCCTGCCGAAAAAGCAACCGCCCGGTAAACGATGCCGTCGTGCAGCCCTCGCGCTTCCTCCTCAACCAAAAATCTGAAAAGTACACAAATCTTGGCGCATAAGAATCAAGATCCGGAATCCATTCTTGAGACTATAATGCACAAGTATACAAAAAGAAAAAGAAAAAAACTCGATCCCCTCTCGCCTCGTCTAAAGATCTCCCCCAGGGTCGGAATCCCCTACCACCACAAAACAGGTCTGAACGAAACAACTGCTCGCCGGACGTGGAACTCCAAGTTAAGACGGAACTACACCAATTCACCAGGCACACAAGCATCATCAGAGGATGAGGAGTATTAGCAGAAACGAAAATGAAAGCTCCGACGTCAGCAAGAAGCGCAAGGCGACGAAACGACGCAGAATCTCAACCAAGGAAATCTCACGAGTCATCTACTAGTGCGAGTGACAAACAGCGAGAAACGCGCGACCACGAAACTCCAGGCAATCTTTACGAAAATAGAAAGATTTCTCGGGACGAGACACGAGAATGCAGGCCTGGAGAGGCGGCAGAGACGGAGGACATGGAGTCGACGGAGTGGAATTCCATACCGCCGCGACTGAACGACAAGGAAAACTCGGGGCTCGCACCAGCTGTGATGTTTCGGGAGGGCAAGCTTTGCATCACCGCTCTTTATTCGTGCTTGCGTTTGGGGAAATCTGGGTTTCACCCCGCCCCGTCCGTCGTTGCAATGGTTTCACTTGCGGAGCTTTGACTTGAGCTCATGTCTATAAACGGCCATTTGGGGGGAGGGGTAAGCTTAATTTAACTTCGAGTGTAACTTCTTTTCAGGGAAATAACTTCTAGTCATAACATTCAGGAAGGTACAGTAAACAGGCTCTGAAATCGCCCACCTAAGAGCTGAAACTGAATTTTCGGGACTGAATATTGGGGAGGCGAAGCTTCTTGAAATAATTTTCAGTAAATTTTTCTCGAAAGACAAGGGGAATTGGCATCTAACCCAAGTTGTTTCATATTTTTTGGAGCTTTGTGGAATTAATTATAAATTTTTGAAGTTGACATGGCACACGGCTCTAAAATCGTCCACCTCCTAAAAATGTACATTTTTTGTACATTGCTGAAGGCTTTGAATAAGCAACATGTACACACGGTGAAGATTTGTGGATGTGGGTAGAGCGTGTGTGATTTCAAAGCCATGTTACCTTAGTTGTGCGATTTCAAAGCCTGTTACTTTAGTAGTGAGAAGGACTCTCCCTTCGTGTCAGTTCAAGATTGAAGCCCTCATATGAATTTCATATTGAAGGGCTTTGAAATTTCATCCTTTCAATTGAAAAGCAAATTCCAATCTAGGACGTCAATGGTGAATTTTCAAAAATACAAAAATTAAGCATGATTTATGTGGTACATGCTTCCCATTACAATGAAAGAAAATAAAGAGTCAATCATCTAACTCTACTTCTTGAAGTAATTATGGCCTTTGTTTTTTGGTCTTTGTACTTGTTTTCCTAAACAAAGGTAATGATCTCCACAAAAGCAAGCCAATTAGTCTATGAACACTAGTAGAAATTAATTCTTTTTCAAGCTACAACTGGTGAGAAAACAAATCTAGCCCCAAAACAACTTGCTTTTCAAAAACAAGTAGGTGTGAACCCGACTTTGTCCAAAACCAACTTTAGTGGTTCAAAACAACTTGCTTTTTTAAAAACAAGTCGTTATTGACGAGTTATTCCCAACTTTATCCAAAAACAAATTTTAGTGGTCCAAAACAACTTGCTTTTTCAAAAACAAGTAGTTATTGACTAGTTATTCTAGCTGCATCCAAAAGCAACGTATCATCTTTGTAAAAACAAGTTATTTGGACAAGTTACCTTGAACATGTAGTTGTAAAAGATCAAATTTCTACTAGTGGAATGAATTGTTTTGAATGGAAAAAAATTGAGGGGCATTTTTTACTAAGCCTTTCAAGTAATGCCTTCATTTTCATTTAGAATATATTTTTGAAGGGGTATTTTCAAAGAGGTATTTTTTGAAGGGCCAAATAGTGTTTCAAGGGCTCTAAAGACTTCAATTTGGAACATTGACTTGCCCTCCCTTGGACGGAATCGTGTAGAATATTCCACATTTATCAATAGCTAAGAGGACACATGTCAAGAATTGTCAGAAAATACTAAATTGGGGCTTGATGTGATTTATTTCAACTAACTTTGGGAGTACAATTGTTATTTGGTATTCATTACTACTCTCCCCTTAAATAAATTTGTTAAATAACATATTAAAGCAATTTCTAAATATGATAGTCATGTACAGGGTTGTTTTTTTGGGCGAAATTTCGCTCAACTGTCAGAGATCTGACCTCTCTGGTTTCATCCCTCCAAAAATTGGCCTCTATAGTGAAGCCAACACAGGGACACATGTCCAAAAAAACCCGCTGGTCATGTACATCTAAAATGATCAAAAGCTAGACTTGCTTCAATGTGGACTCACCTCAAAATTTGGAATAGTAATAATGAGGTCATCAAGTCATCAAGCCTTCAAATTTGGTGCTTTAATTATTGATGGATATTGAAGATGGTAGTGTGAAGAGGGCAAAAGGTAGTCCCCCCTCAAACTATTGAATATTATGAGTGTATTTTTAAATAAATTCTTTGGAAAGTAAGAACTAAACAATTTTTGAGTGAAGTAAGAAGTTGGCATCCAGTGAATGGATGATGAATGTTTTCAAGAGCATTTTATAATGGGCTAGCTACAAAAAATGGATGAAGTACGTCTAAGTATGCTATAAAGGTGAATTATATGACTAGTTTGGTCTTCAATACTTCAAGATTTTTATGCAAAGGTTTGAATCAATTCTTGGGGGGACTTGTAAAAACAAAAATGCTATGTCCAAATTCTTCATAACTTATTATGCTTCAAAAAATTTGAATCTATGTTCCTCCTCCTACCAAGTTTTCTTAGGAATGAATTTTCTAATTAAGAATGAAGAGTTACAACTTTGTGGTACAAGTCCTTTTGTCATGGGCTAGTAGTTTTGGCTTCATTTCATTTTTAAAAAGAGACAATAAAAATCAAGTGAAGTCAATTGGAGAAAATAGCTATCCTAATTAGTAGAAAAATAATATTGTGTAATATTGAATGTTTTTATTGAAGTAATTGCAATAACTTATTTGGTCTTCACTTTTCTAGCAATGTCAATGACAATCCTCTAAAGATTTTGGACACAAAAATTTTTAACATTTTTTCAAATAGAAATATGGAGTTCAAAAAGAATCCTTGTTGAACCAAATTTTTGGAGACTTTGAATTTATTCTAGTGATAACTCTTAGGTCTGAATTGGTTTAACTCATGTTTTTATTTATTTACAAATACAAGGTTTGATTTCTAAGGCACATGATAAAAGAAACCATGGAATTTTCAGGTACCACAAGAAAAGTATCAAAATTCAAGCCAAGACTACTTTGTAGAGCCACATCTAAAGTGACTTAAGTTTGAGGCAACATGACTAAAGTCACAATTGTTTTGTAGTCATTATTAGTCTAATCATTCATCCACATTTGAACTTTTAATAGTCACTTACACCTCTAAGAGTTAAATCATATATTTCTTTACAAATTTATTGAATATTTAAAATTTTAAAATTTTAAAAAGATTAAAAATAAATCTAAATCTTAAAACTCATGAACAAAAGTTTATTAATGTAAAGAAATTTAGAATTTCATCACAACTACTTGGATACTTTGAGACCACATGACTAATGTGTCACAACTTGAAGCCAAGAGTAGTGGAATTTCACCACAACTACTTGCCAATAATTTGAGACCACACGACCAATGTGTCACAACTTGAAGCCTTGAGTATTTTGGAACCAATTTTTGTCTATATTTTCATGAAATTTTGGGCCAACAATATTCACTTACACCATAAGTTCTGAAGAACAATCAATGGAAGGTGAATTTTTTGAAGCATATATTGACTTATAAATTTGATTAAAAAATTTCAAATTATAAAAAAAAATTATAAATAAAATCATTAATTGTTTTTGGAAAATTATATATTCATATTTAAATCTAATAAGATTTAAAAACATGGCAAATTATTCCAATGATGTATATAAGATCAATAATAGTCCAATTTTGGTGAATATAGGATTGAATTTTGATGCATGACATAAAGCCATGGAATTTTGTAGCACCACAACTAAAGCATCAATATTTTAAGGCAACATGACAAAAGCTATAATTGAAGTAATAACTAATTTGGAGTAGTTTTCTAGAACTACTTGTTTATTTTATTGCATTTTCATAGTATTCATGCTTAGTTTTCTAAAGTACTTTAAAATTAGAAGAAAAATAATAATTTTAAAAATAAAGTGAAAGAAGATCGTACCCTAAGAAGGTAAAGCAAGAAAATTTCTCTAAGTAGGAGAACAAAAAAATTGCTAAATCTCAAGAAAATAGATACTTTGATGTTTTAATTTGGAAAAAATAGGGAAA
Organism: Rhytidiadelphus loreus; assembly: GCA_947034895.1. Lineage (NCBI taxonomy): Eukaryota > Viridiplantae > Streptophyta > Bryopsida > Hypnales > Hylocomiaceae > Rhytidiadelphus > Rhytidiadelphus loreus. The sequence goes on along the minus strand of OX344761.1, from coordinate 43,155,777 downwards.
AAATTAGAAAAATTAGAAAAAATTGGCTATTTGTAACAACTCTATGGTGATGATCATTTACCAAAAGAACCACCAAAATAGTATTTTCAAAATGTAAGCTAAAAAAAATTCACTTGATTTATGGGCTTTTATACAACATACAATTAATTATTTTAGAATTTCTTTTAACAATACTAATGTAAGTCTACTAGAAGACCATACTTCTAAATTACAACTCCAAATTTGTTCTTTGGGGTACTTATTAGTTATAAGAACCTCCAAGTTGGCAAGTGTGCTAAAAATTGGCGGCTACTTTTGGACAATAAACAATTTTGAAAAATAAAAATAAAAATAAATTTATATAAGGTGTATAATAGTCATGAGTACTTTATTGATGAATCTTGAGTCATTTGAAGCCAGAGTGTAGAAGTTATGTCTAGAAAACAAATCAGCATACAAAGTGTAACAAAAAACAATACAAAGAATAGTACAAGTGTTTCTTGCAATCACCCTTATTCACTAAAAACCACTACAAGTTTTTAAGTACAACTAATGAGAATTAGAGGGTTTTGAGGCACAAAAAAATCTATAAGTTTGGTAAAATGAAAAATATTACAAATTGTTAACAACTCAAAATTTTGAAAACCAAAAATGAATTTTCTTCTAAATTAGTACAGTAACTTAATGAATTTATTAAAAATTTAAAATATGAAAAGTTGTTGAAATTTAAAATAAAAACAAAAGACTACAATGTTCAATTTATAAATTTAAAGAACTTTGTGATTTCACCATTAGAGTGAGTATGACCCTAAATTCTTTTCTAAATTGTTTCCTTTCCAATCAAGACTCAATTTAGCATTATAAAGTCATTTTATACCATAGGTGTTATTCTACAAGTGTTACATAAGCTACAAATTTGCAAACTATAAATTAACAAATTATATTATAATTTTCAAGAATTTAAGATTTTGAAATTTTAATATTTTAAACATTCCATATATTTGATCATTCATAGCATCCAAAATAGCAATATTCTAGTTAAAATAGATTCTCTCTATATATTCTACACAACTTTTAAATTTGTTAAGAAATCTAGAATTTCATTATAAGAGAGTACACAACCCTATACTCTTCACCCCTCTAACCGCCTTTTGGGAGCTATGAATTTAAGATTTAAGAATTTGGAAATGTTGAAATTTTAAATTTTCATTAACTACATAAATAGTTTAGCTAATACTTTTCTTATATTGATGATATATAAAGTCCGATTTGATGTTCATGACATAAAGGAATGGAAATTTGTGGAGAAATGACCAAATTATCAAAATTGTAAGCACAACTACTTTGAAAATTTGAAGCACTATGACTAAAGTTTCAAATTTGAAGGCATGACTACTTTGAAATTGTAAGGCGATACAACTAAAGGGTTTGAAGCTGCTACTATTTTGGAATCATTTCCATCTATCATATAGGCCTTGAATTATCACCTATATCACTAAGAACCTCACTAAGGTCCCATATTTTTTAAGAGCAATCAATGAGAATTAGAGGTTTATGAGACAACCAATGGAACTTGACTTGAGTGTGAAAAAATTAACAAATGACTAGATTTAGGTTTCTCTTGTAGTTACAATTGATATTTTTATTGAATGAATTTAGAATTTGAATGTAGAAGAGCAAAAGACCATTAAAAAACGCAAAGTCTCTAAAGTTTGAAACCTTCATGATGTATTGAAGTGACTAATTGCAACCTCATAGTCAAGTCCAAGAACATTACAGATGCAATGAATTAAGGATAGAAAACAAGCCAACCTTAATCAATGTGTTGTAAATAAAGGACTAACAAATTATGGAGCTTTAACTTAAATTGACCTATAAGTGCCCAGATCCTAATTCCACCCTCATATACATGTTATGCACATTTTCACTTTGAAATGTTCCCCATGGATACATAAGGTACGACTTGAGATGAACGGTAATAAAACAATGATTGTGTAGCTTCAAAATTTTATGTCCTCTCTAGTGGTCGCTTCAAATTTATATTTCTTCAATCATGGCTCCTTGCACCAAACTGTCATACCTCAAATTGTACAAATGCAACCTATGTTTATCAATGCAGAAACCAACATCAACCTCAAGGTGGTCACTAGGACGAGACTTGACATGATTTGAAATGAAGTATAAATCTCATTAAAGTTAAAATCAATTTTATCACCAAATGTTTTTAAGTAGAAATTTGAGGTTTTAGCTCAAATAGACTTTGGACCTATAGGTCAAGAAATATCAAATTTTAAAATATTGTATTCAAAAAAATCTATAAAAATTAGCAAAACACACTAAATTACATAATAGAAATTTTAAGTGGAATTTAGGGCATTTATGATTATTGTTATAGCAAACATCAAACAATGAACCAAAAAGATGCAGCACCTGCATTAGTAGGCCCCCCCTTCCCTCCTAAAAAATAGAGCCGTTGATTTTTATTTAAAAAATAATTACAACCCCCCTCCCAACCGTTGATCTAAAAAAAACTTGGATACGGATACCGATACCGATACCAATACGAATACAGACTGGGATACGATATTGTCTGGGATATGGATACGGATTGGGGATACGGGCAATATCCCATATTGTTTGTCATGGGTATTGTCATGGGAAACTACAAAAGAGGGGAGGGGAGGGGGAGGGAGGTTAAAAAAATTTCATTAAATTTTTTTTAATTAAAACTATTTGGAGCTGGGGGTAAATCATTTAAAAAATATTCATTTAAAAAATATTTGGACGGGCGGGGGGGTAAATAATTTAAAAAAAAACAATGGATTTGAACTCATTGTGACAAAGTGTCACAATGAGCTCAAAAGATGCAGTTACTGCATTAATAACATACCCTACTTAGCCCCACAGTGACAAAGAGGACAGAAAGTGTCCTCACACAATTTCAGGTCCAGTTCAAAGTGTTGTAACTTTTTCATCCAAGGTCCAAATTCAATAAAACTTGCTAGGAATGTTGCGTTCTCCCCTCTAGTCTGTATGGTAAAATTTTCAGATCAATCCAAGGTTTATTGATTTTTTGGAAGCCAATCAAAGTTCACAACTTCAATTTGAGTTCACCAAACTGCATTTTAGGGCTGCAACTTCGGGGCCTTGCATCTCCTTCATCCATTGCTCATTTTCAATCAAATTTGTTGGGTTTTGTTCCCCTTGAAGAATAGTTATTGTGGTAAAGTTTTCATGTCAATCCAAGTTGTTTTGAATGTTTGGGACCAATTTGAAGTTCAAAATCCTGCCATTTTTGGAGCATAGTGAACTTTGACGGCTTGTTTCTTCTTCATACCAAGTTTATTTTTAATAATTCTTTTTGGAAAAGTTGCATATACTAGTCTAGTTTGTGTGGCTAAAATTTCATTTTAATCCAAGAATTAATGACTGACTGAGAAGCATTCTAGTAGAAGGAGGTTCACCTTTTAATGTGTTTTTTGCAATTTTTCTTGTTGATTTTTGACATTTCAAAGCCGTTTTGTAGACACAATGAGTCAAATGAATGAATTTTTTTTTCCACCAATGTGTTTGTATACTAGTTTTGAATCATTTTGTAGTGTAAATTTTTTACATATGAGTAGGTTTAGAAATCAAATTTCACCTCCAAATGTGTTTTTGGGAAAATTTCAGCATCCATTTTCAACACTAAAACATTATGATCTTGCAATCTATGTGGCCAAATGACTTCAAAATTTCTACATGTCCTCTACAACATGTACACTACAAGATTGTACGGTTGAGATTTGTATCACTTGAAGACATTTAGATCCATAAAGCTTCAAAAGCAATGATGTTTTTGAACCCCAGAAATTGAATGTCACTTTGGGGTTAGATATCAAACTTTTAAGTAGCAAGTGTCCAAATTTCAAACAACAAATGAATGCAAGTATGTCCCAAGAAACATTAAATGTAGATCCATCTAACTTGGAGAGATTTTAAGCAACTTCATTTACTTTTAGACTATTTCATCCACTTTCAAACTTCTTAAAACATCTAATCTTTACACCCACTAACTTGTCTTTTCTTCATTCGTGAGCTTGGGATATAACATGAAAACACTCAAAAATGTCTAAATAAACAATTTAGTATAGTTGGAGGGACCATTTCCAAGAAAACAACATTTTGTAGAATTAGCAATTAAAAAACATGGTTTTTTTACTAAAAAATAAAAATAAAATTGGATAAGATATGTAATAACTACAAATTTTTTAAGCAAAAGACCCTTAGACCACTAAAACCATCATACATTTGGTCATAAAATCGACATCTAGAAAATCAATAGTCAACTAATCACAATTAAGTACGGGAACTATTTAATTGCACTTTTGGAGATACTTTCAAAAAAAGTCTACTTGTTACGAATGGGTCCACGGACAATTTCGGGTGTTTTCACCTTAGAGCATCTCTACCAAGAGATTGTAGAATCGGATTGGTCTTGAGCACTTGGCATATTCCTATGAGCTTAAAGGTCCCACCTCTTGATGAGGCTCCCACTAGCAACTGTACAATCCTAAGTTCCAATGCAAAATTTCAAGTTCTAATGTAGTCACAATTTCAATGTAGTCTTGACCCGAGTTGTAGGATGACATGGAAGAGGAAGGTTGGTAGGACAAGCTAGAAGCAAAGCTCCCCCACATAGTGCATGGGGCTCAAAAACGGGAGTTTTTTTTTCCTTAGCGTTAGTAACATGGCACAAGACAAATGTGCAGGGCACTACAACTTAAAGTGCAGCAACAAAAAATTTATTTGGCTTGCTTTGAAAAATGCCCAAGTTTCCAACTAGTGGGATGGAAGAACCCACTTGGGCACGGCAAAACTTTTGCTAGGGCAGTATGTAGCCCCCCTGGTGGAGATGCCCTTTTAATTGATTTACCAAATAAGTCACGACTTCAGTCTTTTTTTTAGGGTAGCGATTGATATAAATTATAAAAAGACTGAGGATAAACTTGATTATTAGACACATATCATTCAATGAAGAGTTCAACAAGATTTTTTTTCATTTATTTTAGGCAATGTAGAAAGCGATCTTCACTAGAGTGATAAAGCTATTTACATCCATAAAAATGGATGAAATTTGCAATATATGGATGAAATTTTGTTTGTTCATCTAAAAGAGTGTACACTTGTCCAAAATAGAGCAATACCATCCCAAGATTTGGTAGCACTCTGTGATTTCATCCAGTGAGAAAGGAAGAATATCTTGCCAAATATTCCCCCAAGAAAATTTGCATCGCTTTTTAGCGAATCTTCGCTCATAAAACACACAGTCACCTGGAGTTCTTCTGGATGCAAGAATGCTATGACATGTTGCAGTACTGTAATCAGTGATCAGTGCCATCCACTCGTCACAATGCCGTACTAATAAATTATTCCAAGGAGGATTTGAGCCTCACAAGGGGCACTCACAACAAACCAACTCCACACAACAAATTTTGAAAATGACTGACTTTGAAGCGGACTGGCAATGGCAAGTTCTATCCATCACGCTCTTTACAGTGATGTCAAGATAATCCTTAAATCTGAAAGGACGAGCCCATGACTACTTTTTCAAACTTCAAAACTTCTTTTCTTTGTAGACTCTTATTTTGCAACTAGAGTAAACTTGCCAATCGCAGCACACAGCACAGACAAAATTTAAATCTTTCTTCTCCACATAAACATAGAGACTTGCATGTTTTGAAATTTGGCATGATTATTGAATGTCATGTTAAGATTCACCTTTGACAAACAGAATGCAAGAAGATTTCTTCCTACAAATTTTATTGCAATTTAAAGGCAATGGAATCTGAAATCTACTTAACCCATAAATGTTTTGGAGTATGTTTTCACCCAAAATGCTCCAAAACTGCCATTTCTAGTACAAGTATCAAATTTTAGAAAAAAAACAAACTTTTGAAAGCATGTAACCATAGGATCTTGTAGTATGCTAGATTGAGAAGATGTGGAAAAATTTTCAGAAATTTCCAACATGTAAGATCACAAGATTTTAGTGTTTGAAGTGACAAAAATCTTTTTCTTGGCCTTGCAAAAAATCGGGTAGTCACATTTGTATGAAAAAATGTCCAAAATGGTGGTGCTTCTTTGGATTCATTCTTCAAGGCAAGTTGGCTACATGCTTGAGAAATTTCAGATCATTTGGAATTGTACAACATATAGGAATATAATAGTAAGTAGAAAGAAGTAGATAATGATTCAAAATACTAAATTGTTAACAATTTATTTATAGAATTGAAAAATGCCAATCCCAATGGTTGTTATGTTGTAATAAAAAATCTACACCTAATGTTTTTATTTTTTTCCCAAAATATTGAAAATTGAGTTAAAAAAAGGACTTCAAAGTTTATCTTTGAGTAGAGATTCTATAACTACCCACGAACTTCCACAAACTAAAACTCCTCATAACCTTCATCTCTTGAATAATGGAATGATTCAAAGCTTTACGCGTACATATAAATCTAGTGAACCAATTTCAAATTCTAGTTTCTTAAAAAAGTGATTTTTGAAGAAGTTTTTTTTCACTTCCTATGCTGCCCACCGAGCAATGAAAACTACATATCATACCATAACTTTTGAACAATGTAATCAAAAGTCATGAAAATTGTTGTGCCTTACAGCTACTCCTTAGGCACATGTCATGTGAAAGTTTCAAAGCAAAAAAATAAAAAATTCCATTTGTAGTGAGCTACCCAAAATTGCTACATTGCCAAAAAACACACGCAATTTGGGTGTTTAGGGGTAAAAAATTCCTTGCAATCCTTTGCTGCACAATGTGCACTCATTGGGTAGTGATACGAAATTTTGTTCCCATCACAATTGAAAAGCGATGAAGTTGAAATGTCTCAGTGAAATCCAGTTAAAAATTCCTTACAACCCTTCACCTTCATCGCCTTTCAATTTCATCTTCATCGCACGCAGTGAACAATGATACGAAATTTTGTTCCCATCTCAATTAAATTGGTAGTTAAATTGTGTTGTTATTGTTCGGCAATTCCAACAATTGTTGTTGTCCAGTTTTTGGATCTGTGCAATAAATGACATACTTACTCTATATAGGATTGGAATTTTGTCTTCTTCTTCTTAGCCTGTGTAGGGTTCCATGTCTTCTATAATGCATAAAAAAAAAGTTCATATTCTTTGAATAATTTTGGATTTGAAGTAGTGTGAATTTCTTTTAAATTGTTGGGAACATGGGTTTTTTTTTTCTAAACATTAAATGCCTAAAATCACCAAAAATAGTTGGGGAGCAACAAACCTATAGGAAAATTTGAAAAAAAATTGGATGAAATTGCGAGTTTTAAATGAGATTCATCCAAATATGTGGATGAAAAGATAGTTCTATCCAAAATGTAAATGAACACTAAAATATTGGGCTACATCAATTTCTTGTATGTTGCCACTCCAACATTTCTCCAAAAAACAAAAAACAAAAAAACTGGTTGGGAAGCTTGCCCTTTTTTTTCAGTCCATCATCGTTGTCGTCTTGAGCTTGGCAACTGACTGGGTGCACCCCAGAGTAAGGTCCAAACCAGACCTGGAGCAACAGAGACCTGCTCAGAGGGACACATCCCCCCCTCTCTCTCTCGGCAGGGATTCCTCCTCGTCGTAGTTATCCAGTGATCCGTTGCCAGCTGATATTCGCTGGCAGTGGGCAGGACCGAAGGACCGACCGACCGACCGACCCAGACATTCATTCATAAACTCTCATAATGATGCCAAAGGGCAAGGGCAAGCCAGGGCGAGTTTCGAGTTTCGAGGGGAGGGGGCGGCAGGCCCTTTCTCATCAGCTGCTGCTGAGCATCCCCACCCGTCCTGCAAAATCCGGCTAGCAAAATGGGGGGCCATCCATTTTGCAAGTCAGATTTTGCAGGACCGCCCCCACCCATAACCTCTTAAGAGGCCAACATTTTGAATGAGGCCTGACGGGTGGGTAAAAACTGAAATGAAGTACCCATTTTATGTTCAGTAACTTAAATAGTACCCGGAGTTGCTGGAGCTGTTGACTCTAATTCCTTGATTATTTAAAATGACAAGCACTATCTTTCTTCTACAATAAGTTAGTTGTTGAAAGAAACTATTGAAAGAAACTGTCTTGAGCTATTTTAAATATGTTCATTTTAATTATTGGAATGAAAGGCTAAATATGCTTGTTTATTTGAAAAATGTTAAAGGTTGTAGTAATGTAGGAAAAAAGGCTTAACCCCTAAAGGACCATTGTCCCCTCGAGGGACAAAATGGATTTCGGGCAAGTTCCTATGATCTCAATTTTCAGTGAATTTTTTTGAAACTTTCTCATCAGATAGAAAAACTTATGAGCTTCGTGGGAATATAAATTTTATTTCAATTGGTGCCCGGGAGCAAAAGTTATGGCATCTTAAACATAATTTTCACGTCACTGGGCAGAAAAATAAATCTACAAAAATTTGAAATTAATTTTTTAACTTTTTTCTTCTTAAAGATCATATTTTTTTTCTACATATGAAGCTTTGATTCATTCCATTTGGATTAGTAATGTGAAACTTATGAACAATCTTGTTTTTTGGGCAATTTGAGCATCTTCTTGAAAAAATAACCTATAGGATTCAATTTTGAATGCAATTTTCACAATTTTTCAACAAAAATTATTTGACAAGGTTAAGTTTTCTATTTAGAACAATCTCACCGTTGAGATTATCGTGTTTCAATCCCATTTTAGAGCTATTAACGATTTAGTTTTTCTTTCAATCTTGAACCTACTTCTACTGAACAATTTTTTAAAGAATGAAAATCAATCGTATTTCTTTTTTGAAATTTTTTCCAGAATTTCAACTCAATTCTTTAACACAAATTTTTTTTAATTCAAGGTCCATGGTGTAAATTTTTTTCCCAAATGGCATTCAAAGTCATCTGAAATTGCAGGCTAGTGTTCAAAAAAAAATTCTTTTTTCAACTTTGAATGCTAATATCTTCCAATCTGTACAGTCAAACTCCATGAAATTTTTACCACATGATACTAGACTAGTAAATTACAAGATCCTACGGTTAGATTCTAAAAAAAGTGTTTTTTTTCGTTTTTTTGGATGAATGTAGCAAAAATGGCAGTTTTGAGTAGTTTTTGACATAAGAATGGCCTTGGTCCTTTAGGGGTTAAGCTACCAAAAAATTGCTAAATATTTTAAGCAATTTTTTTTCCCAAAGTTGTCATTACATTATATTTCACAACATTAAACCCCTAAACGTCAGAGACTACGTTTTCACCAAAGAGACTATGTTTTTACCAAATCTGCTCCAAAACTGTCATTTCTAAGAAAAGTATCAAATTTTAGAAAAAAAAACATTTTTTAGAACTATGTAACCGTAGGATCTTGTAGTACACTGGTTTGAAAAGATGTGGGGAAAAATTCAGAATTTTCCACCATGTAGATTGCAAGATATTAACGTTTGAAGTGACAAAAATCCTTTTTTGGGCCCTATGAAAATACGGGGAGTTGCACTTCACAAGGTCACATTTGTATGGAAAAATGTCTAAAATGGTTGTTACTTTGTGGATTCTTTCTTCAAAGCAAGTTGGCTACATGCTTGAAAATTCTCAAATCATTTGAATTTGTACAACATAAAGGAAAAAAATAGTAAGTAGAAAGAAGTAGAGAATGTTTAAAAATACTAAATCATTAACAATTTATTTTTTAGAATTGAAAAATGCCAATTCCGATGGTTGTAATGTTGCAATAAACAATATATACCTAAAGTTTTTATTTTATTTTTAAATATTTAAAATTGAGTTAAATAAAGGACTTCAAAGTTTATTTTAGAATAGAGATTCCATAACTATGGCCACAAAGTAACCCAAACTAAAATTCCTCATAACTTTCATCTCATTAATCAAAATGAAATGATTCAAAGTTTACCACATAAAGAGAGAGAGAATGAATCTCAATTATTTTTTTTTCTTAAAGTGATTTTCAAAGAAGTTTTTTTTTTGCTCGGGCTGCACAATAAATACTGAAAATTACATTCATGCAATAACTTTTGAACCATGTAGTCAAAAGTTATGAAAATTGTTGGGCCTTAAAGTTACTCCTTGGGCACATGTTGTGTAGAAATTTCAAAGAAAAAAAATAAAAATTCCATTTGTAGTGAGCTGCCTAAAATTGCTATGTTGTCAAAAAAACACATTTTTGTCCTTTAAGGGTTAACTCATAAAGGATGCGACCTCCCACAACCAAAGTAGTCACCAAAATGCTACAACTATTAGATCAATGGGTGCACTCTTTATTTCTCCAGTGAAAAGTCAAGTCATTTATCAAACGAGTTTGGCCATAGCATCCCTTAACCCTAAAATAGGTTCATGTCTATCGAGAAATACTCAAACATCATGACTAAGCTAAATTTTCCCTCTTAAAGTGCCCTTCAATATATCAAAATTATATTCTTATTATGTGACACTATGAATTGTCAATCATTTTGATAATTTTTACTTTCCTTCATGAAAAAATGTCATAGTTATAATTTTGTGACTAAAAGTGAAAATTAATTTGTAAATATAACAAAAACAATCCAATTAATTTAAAATTATTTCAAGAGGTACAAGTAGCAATGGAGATTTGTGCGAAATTTATTCAATTAGTTATTTATTTTTTACATTGAGAACACCCTTGACAATGACCTTCAAGTCAAATTTCACTATCAATCTATATTTATCCTATTATATAATTGATATATACAATTTTAACACTTTCCACATGTAAAAAAGTATATTTTCTACTGGACTATAGACTTTGAATTAAAATTTTGTTTTCTTTTAAAGAATTGAGTTGAAAGTCTAGAAAATAGATTTCAAAACATACCCAACTTTATTTCCATCTTTACCAAATTATTAGTTAGAATTTGGTGCAAGATTGGAAGATCAAATAAATTATTAATACCATACCTCTAAGAGTGGGATTAAAACATGATAATCCACCAATGACATTTTTCTAGCAAGCAAATTAAACCTTGTTATTGATTTTTTTTTGAGAAATTGTGAAAATAAACCTTTTAGAAATAAATTGTACAATTTTTTTTTGATTGAGTTGGAATCTCCAGCACTAGATAATGGACATCTGTGAATTCATTTACATCCTGCTCCATTCAAATCATTCACAATAAGTCCGGCATAAGAAAGCTGAATAAGTTAAAATGCAAACCAAAACTATGTTTGCAAACCAAAACTCAAAACGCTTGCAAGAACGCTCTAAATTGGAAGTACAACACATCATCGGAAGAGTAACTAAGGTGGGCCAAAGGTGAAAAGCAATGCGCTGAGGTAAAAATAACCTAGCATGGAGCGCATGCAGGCCATACGAAAAGCGATTTCAATTTGTCTCTTATTGTTTGCAAGCCGTGGAGCAGGCCGTGGAGCGGGAGGCAAAATGGCCGCATTTGCAAGCCAAGAGTCATTTGCAGGCCAAGTTGTGAAACTAGTCATCCAATTTGGAGGACGGGTGGGGCGGTTTTGGAGGCCGCTCTTAACAAGTCATCCATTTTGGAGGACGGGTGGGGATGCTCTTATAAGGGACGGTCTCCATTGGATACCCAGAGCTCCAACCACACTGGGAGGGCTCCGGACAAGCGAGTGAGTGGTCTCTGTTGGCACTAAGGGAGATTTTCCATTCCTAACCACTTAAGCAATTTCACATATCTGCAGGTCGGTTTTCGTCAGTGAGGAAATTTTCCAGTGTGCAGAAATAGAGTTGGGAAAGGTTTCCATGATTTTCCAGATTTTTGTTTCTCAAAAAATACTTACTATGAATTTTTGAGTGGAAGATTCCACCCCTCCCACTCTAGTCACATAGACCTTCCTATTTCCGACCCAGGGTTGGTTGCAATATTGGGAGTCTTGTAGAACAATCACAATGTGCCACAACTGCACCGGGAACTACACCGTAATAAAATCCCTATTCATATCCTCTTGTGCGGAAAGAGGACGGCCTACATTGCCAGAATGGTGTGTGTGTGATCTGGAATGGGATTTCTCCCTTGAGTTACCTCCTGAAACCGAAGCAATGAGAGCTCAATGAAGTGGCAAAAATGCGATTGGTGACAACACAGATCTGCTACAGTTCTTATTGATTATCTTCTTCCCAAATTACCCCCTTCTAGGCCAGGGGCCAGGCCCTCTAGGCCTCCAATTTCTCAATACATGGATTAGAGGCTAGAGGTCCAATTGGAGGGGAGGGGAGAGCCCGGAGCTCAATGGGCCCCTTCCCGCCCGTCCAAAATCGGATGTCCAAGCCTCCAATTAGGAGACCAACTTTGAACTTATTGCCCACATGAAGGAAAGGATGGAAACCTACTGAGGTAAATGGACCCATCTCCATCCTTGCATCCAATTCCATAATCGTGTACTAGTGAGTACATTCTAAAAAGAAAATGTGCACCACTAGTATATGAGGGAGGAGTTTTGAAAAAAACAAGAATGGGTGCATCACTCTACTTCAATAAAAACCCAAAATATGATTTGAATTTTGTTAGATTGGCATAATACCATTCATGTGGATAAGCCTGTTACCACCTTGATTTGCAATCTCGAGTTTGCAATCTGAATATCTTGGGGCCAACTCAATTCTAAGAGGGGCACATATTTTTCAAAGGTGCACACTTGTTTCATGAATCAAACCCAAGTGGAATTATAATTTTCCAATTAAAACTATAATTTATGCGAGAATTTATGTTAATGCTTGAAGTGATTTGCCTTGAAATTACAAAATTGCCCATAGTAAAAGTGGAGTCATAAATGTCTCCCATAAACAAGTCATAACCACCTTTTCAATGTGTTACTAATAGCATTTATGTACTCACCAATAAAGGACTGACACATAAACCCTTGTTGGTATTAACGCATTGCTTTTGTCAAAAAATGAACGGATTTGGATGTGTTTATGGATGGGATTGGGGTCAAAACACTATAAGAAAATCAAGTTTTTTTTTATATCTTAAAAAACAAAAGAGGACATTCAATTAGACAAGTAAGTGATCAACATAGATGTCTCCTAAAATTTGTTATAATTGACGAGCAAAAAATGTGCGAAAATCACAAGAAACATGCAAGATTTTAGTTTTTTTTCTTTCTAACGTCGCAAAAAACGCAGTCTTTGAAGCTCTCCAAAATGCCATGTGTCAAACAAGTCATTGCCACATAAGCATGACATGGGTAGGCAATGCCACATAGGATATTTTTTCATCCATCCAATGAGCGACGTGGATTGTGACTTGGACTTATTTGATTTCTAACGTGGCAATTGGTTTTGATTTTGAGTTTCGGATTTTTGAGACATCAAATTACACATTTTTGGAAACATCAATTGGTGCATTAAGGCAAGATTGACAAAAAAATAATTACTTAAAATAAATTTAAAAACAAAAGAAATGAACAAACAAAATTGTTGAATTCACCAAGAACTAAAGAAAACTAAGAAGAAAACTTACCATTTATCATCAAGAGAATTTTTGATGGCAAAATGAAGGAAATCCTTCATTAAAAGTTAATGAGAATGAAGGATAGAGAGGTCATATTTATATTTACCGTCTATCCATGGTGAGACAAACGATACGAGAAAATTAGAATATGGGAACTACATCTTGACATTGTTCCAAACATCTTAATGTTGTTTCAAACATTTTTCATTGAACACAACTCTTACTAGGCAGACCAAAAATATTCTTTAAAAATCACTTTTAAGAAAAATAAAAATAAAAATTTGAATTTTTTTTCCTAGATTTTTGTATATGTGAAAAACTTTGAATCATTCCATTTTGATTTACGAGATGAAAGTTATGAGGTGTTCTAGCTTGCAAGTAGTTATGGATTCCCTTCTCGAAAATAAACTTCGAAGTCCTTTATTTAACTTTGTTTTTTTTTAAATTTGAAAAAAAATAAAAAATAAATGATGTAGATTGTTTATTACTACATTACTACATTATTGGAATTTTTCAATTTTTCAATTCAATTCTTAATAATTTAGTGTTTTGAATCACTTTGTACTTCTTTCTACTTACTATATTTTTTCTATATGTTATGCAATTCCAAATTATCTAAAAAATTTCAAGCATGTAGCCAACTTGACTTGAGGAATGAATTCAAAGAGTACCACCATTTTGAACATTTTTTCATACAAATGTGACCTTGTGAAGTGTAGCTGCCCATATTTTCACAAGGCCAAAAAATGATTTTTGTCACTTTAAACGTTAATATCTTGCAATCTACACAGTGGAAAATTCCGAAATTTTTTCCACATCTTTTCAAACTATTTTACTACAAGATCCTACAGTTACATGTGTCCAAAAATGTTTTACATCTAAAGTTTGGTGCTTGTAAATGCAAGGGCAGTTTTTTGGTGAAAACATAGTCTCTGACCTTTAGGGGTTAAAATGGTTCAAAGTGTACCCTCAAGAAAGGAAGGATAGGAAAGAAATTATTGAATGAAAGGAAACAAAGAGTGAAAGTTTGTTAGGGATGGTCCAGGGTAATTGATTAGGCAGAAAAGAAAAGTTGGGAGCTGTGAGTTAGGTTGTAGCAATGCAAGTGTTTTAAGGTAGGTACCTCCAAAACTGCCACTAATTGTTGTTGTGCCTAATTATAATACATAGACTATTCAAATTTTCATATTTCTTATTGGCAAGTGAAGGGAGGTTTCAATGCACCAAAGAACATGACATTTGGATATTGTATGTAAAAGTTATGAAGGAACAAAGTTTGGTTCTAAAAGAATTTCTTCCACGTAGGTACATAATTGATTTTGGAGATGTACATACAATGAAGATGGTGGTTTAGGGTCAGTGGCGCATTTGGAGGTGCCCACCATAAGGTATGTTAGGGAGTGTTTGATAATTTTTGAGTTTTTGTTTGTCAAGTAGGATGACTTTATGTGGCATATTCAATGACAATGTTGTCAATGATAGTAAGCTTGTGTTTTATAGCAGGGATGAAAATTTCAAGTTGGTGGTAGAGTGATTGGAATTATATTAATCTGCATACATATGTTCATTTAGCTAATGGAATTGTCTACAAAATGATTACTAGAAAACCACCAATTTAACATACTTGACTTCAATTCACCCTTTTGCTTGATTGCAAATCATCCAATCAACAAAAAATAGTGGTTGTTCCACTAAACCATGTTGATATTAGGGTAGTGTGCTCTAAAAGCAACCACACTCTAAAAGCAACCACTAACACAGAGATACATCTTGTTTTCTTCAATATACCAACAATGTACACTTCATGAGGTGGTCCCTTTTAGTGCCCCCCTAAATTTCAACTTCATAAATTCGTAACTAACTCCACGAAGGTCCAAAAAATATAAAACGACTTGGGTTTGATGCCAATTCCATCTCTCTTCCTACAAAAATCGACTCAAAATTGTTTCAAGGAGTTTAGCTTCCCCGGAAATGCAATCATCTTTTAAATGGTTGGTTTAAGAGCAGACTCCCTTTATGGACATTATATATATTGTGAAAGCAGGGTCTCATTATGAAATGGTCTTTTTCAGGTCCTTGGTGACAGCTTTGGTCCACCAAATTCACATTCCCTTCACAGATGGACCGAGTCTCCCATGGGCACCAACCCACCACCTGAAATGAATATGACTCCATTTCAACATCTCTCTAACTTAGATGCTGTTTTTATTGCTTCAGAAAAAGCCCACCTGGTAGTACTTTTTTTTTTTTTTTAATTTAAAATTTTAAAATTTTAAAATTGAAACATGGACAATTTCCATTGATGAGGGAAACAGTACAGAGATCTGGTACCATTGTTTTTTTTGGTTTCCAGGGTCCGACAAAAAATGTCCAGAACCCATGGTGGTGGGTGGGTACGAATGATTTTCTAGAAAAGCTCCAGGAATTTGATTCTTGCTCATCTCATAACACACAAAGGGAGCACTGAAGACTTGGCAACACCTTGGCCTCATAAATGGATGGGAATTAGTTTGGCTAGTTACAATCAAGCAAGCTCGGGCTCCTCGATTGGCTTTGCACTAAAAGTAGCATGCTGTGAAACGGTTCATCGTCCTTAAATGGTTAGAATGTACTTGCTGTTGTTATCTCGAGGCATAAATGTTGCTTTGAAGTACATGTCTTGTTTCTCGGAATCCCAAAAAGAACCAAAAAGAAGACAATGTGTACTAAGGAGGGAATTATATTTCTCCTCGAGAATGGGCAAAGGTGAAGGCACGTTGTGAATTGTTTGTGGTCAATGAACCGTTTCATAGCATGCTACCATATTGTTTGTAAGTTATTATGTGCAACTCCTTACAAAAGCCCAACTTAAAGCATCCACATTCATGCTCCAAACAAGTGACCTTGATGACTCTCCAAGGGCCCTGATGGAAAGCTTGGTTTCCTATATGGAACTGCACATAAAATAAACCAACCCATGACAAGCAAATCACCCAATGCATACACCTAGAAAAAATCCATTACAATCTTACATCAATCCATGGCAGATTTCTGCCAATAAATTAAATCAAGACTTCAATAGGTTAGTTAAAAGGCTGAAATTAATGCTTTGGGTGATGATGATGGAGTTATTAGTGACTGCATTTAGACTTTCTACCTTTCTTTCTAGTATAAATTCATTACAAGAACCAACTTTTTTATCCCTTTATGTCATGGCCATGTTAGAAAATATTGTGACTATGTTAGAAAATTTTGAGACTACTTTAGTTGATCAAATGACCATTATGGGTACACTATGTGGCGATTTTAGAGACTACTGTGGGCCAATTGGGCAGTACACTTCAAAAAATCATAACAAATTGATAATTTTTCAAAAAAATAAAATTTCAATTGCTCTTTGCATTTCTCATGTTTGTCTACATATGGAAAAAAATTTAAACAAGGCAAACTAGTCATTCTACCTATTACAGACTAGTTTACCTTAGTAGTACCACAGCTCCATACATGGGCCCACACGAGAAGCCTAGTCCTCCACCTAGGTCCTTGTAATAGTTAGGGTCGAATTTGAGTGGGCTCCATAAAAAAACAAGCCATGGCCCTTAACAATTCACCATTCTAAAGCGTTGATTCGGTGTGTCTTTGACATTCTTTGGTCTTCTAAGAAGTTGGTTCCTGACTTCAAAGCATTGCGAGTTGTTGGAGTTGGGAGGGTGGGCAAGTGTGTGTGACTGATAAGGGTATACCTCAAAAACAATTCCAACACATAATTATACCTCTATATCATAAATTGAGGGCCACTTAGTTTCTTGAATATGGGTGTGGGGATTCTTACTCTCAAAGTCATGGACTTGATCATTTTCTCTAAGTAGACAAAAGTTTGATTCTATTCTTCAAGCTTATCACTTGAATTTCATTGGTTAAATTGGTAGTCTTCCACTACTTCTACTTTGACACATTTTAGGAGATGTGACTTCAAATGTAAATCTATATTTGTCTTAGTTTTGAGTTTTGGGTAGATGCACGTTACAATATTTGGCAACAGAATAAAGCAAATTTAATGAAACAATTCCCTTGTAACTAAATAATTGATGCGATTATAGACACCCAAAATTGTGACACTCATTTGCACAAAGTTTTGCAAAACTTGAAGGTCTTGGTATAGAATTACGTTTCCATTACATTAGATTTCAGGCCAGTGAGAGACCCTGAGTTCTCCGACGTTCCCGGACTGTGGGAACGTCGGAGAACCAGCAGTCCAACCTGGCACAGAGACTGCCAGGTCGGACTGCATTAATGAATTAATTAAAAAAAAAATTTATAAATATTTTTATAAAAAAAAAATTATTTTTTAAAAATTATTTAAAAATTAAATTTTTTTATTTTTTATTTTTTATTTTTTATTTTATTTAATAATTAATTAATGAGACTGTCCGGCCATGGTTCGCAGCATAGGGAACCATGGCCAGAAGGTCTCTCGCAGGCCTGAAATCTAATCTAATGAAATAGCTCACCTTGAAAAGTGACAAAGTTGTGGAATTCTGCCATCACAACAAAGATTGGCATTCTTGGCATTATTGTAAGCAATAACAATACCAAAATAATGTGCTTTTGTAATTAGTTCATTGCAAGCTACTAAGAACTCTACTAAATGTGCTAAACATCCAAATTTTTACATTGAAGGCCGATTTCATATTGGCATGATTCTAGCCTCAAAAGTTGTAACATATATCTTTACCAAGGTCAAATTTATGTTTAGAAACTAGGACAAGTATGGATTTGTGTTTGAAGCTACATGTCTTGAAACATGCAAAAGTAGTAGAATATTGCCAATTTAACAAACTTGACAAAGTTGATATTCACATTTTCTTGTAGCTATAAGAAAATTTGGTCAAAAATCTTGTTAAATTTAGCAACTATTGTAATCATGGATTAGCAATTGATAACCATCAACATTAATTTTGTTAACCTGTGAAGGCCCATACAACCATTTTTAGTTGCCCTTCAGCTCCTTGGATTCTATAAAAATTCATTTTTGAAATTTTATATTTTTTTCATGTTGTTTGTTAAGTTATCTTTCTATAATTGAAAAGAACTCTTGATTGGGACAAAAATTACATCTCGTGTGATTTTTCAAATTGAAATACTTCAAGGAATACTCACTATGGATAGTCTTGGAAGAGAGACGTAGCCAATGAGAAGTCATATCAAGAAAAAATATTCCATGGATAATGCAAGTGGACCTGGGCTCATTGGTTGGAGCAACTACTTGGTGGAATTCTTGTTTTCCTAGTATACCTCCATTGATTTCAAGGCTTTGTACTCCAATACTTGTGAAAATTGGCATGCATGTTCTCCACTAGTCATTACTGTACTTGGTTAAAAAAGGAAACTTATTTTTTGTGAAAATTTCGAGATATACCCTCATGGAAGTCATTCTCCGTGAGATTTTTTTTTTTTTTTTTTTTTTTCAAAGATTGAACTTTGATTGCAAATATCTCAAAATCCAAATGGTCAAATTCTTTGAAAATTAGAAGATTATCTAATTTCATTGTATTGAATAAGATCCTATAATTCAATCTTTGAAAAATGGACTCTAAGAAACATATTTTTGTTGATCTTTAGAAATGACATTTTGAAGGTGATTTAGGGGGAGGAGTCCCTTGGGTATTTAGGAGTTAAATTGGCCCAACCCCACCATAACTTTCACATCACTAATCCAAACGGAATGAATCAAAGCTTTCCATTTAGAAGAAAATATAATATACAAGAAAAAAATATTAAAAAATTTATTTCAATTTTTGGTGGATTTTGTTTTTGCCCGATCTCCCCCATTTTGAGGTTATTGTGGCATAACTTTTGCTCCCGGGCACCAATTGGAATAAAAATTATATTCTTGGAAAGCTCATAAGTTTATCTATCTTATGAAAAAATTTCAATAAAAATTGAGATCAGAAGAGCTTGCTCAAAATCCATTTTGTCCTTTGTAGGGACAATGGGACTGTAGGGGTTAAAATGGCATGATGGATTGTCCAACAAGGATTGATGAGAATGATTTAATGTGGGTACACCCAATATCACGCCATGCCTTAAACCGCCACCTAAAAAAGCCCCAAAATGGCTTTAACAGATTTTGAAAATTGTCCATGATAGAAAAAAGGCGGCTTTTGGTGACATCAATTGCATTATGGGTGAGTACAAGATTGAATGAAGTACCTCATTAAGAGAGATTAGTTGACAACTTGACAAAATGCTATTTTTGGCACATGTGCAAAACTTTAAAGCTTATAGAACGTGAGGCTTTTAGTCTCTGACATATCTTTTAATTTTCTATTTGTTTACAAGCTTGCATGTTTTCAGAGATATTTATAGTACCATTCAACATCTTTCTGTTTTTCTTCTGACATCTTGGAAGGGGGAACTTGGGAAAGTGACAGCTCGTCACTTAAAGGCTGTCTGTAAGCTCTTTAAATCACCCTACTCTGAAAACTTTGGTAGCCTATTGTGTTGTCAAATTTACCAAAATCTCAAAACGGATTTTGCATTTCTTCCATTAATAGGTAGCTCTTTGTTGTCTTCTTTCTATAATTCATTTCTTGGCCATCAAAAAACCCACAGTCCAATTTGTTATGCTTTTAGGTGTACCTACCTTAGGGAGCCAAGTAGAGAGATGCTGGCGGAAATCCTACCTTAATTAGTTGAATTTAGTGTTGTGGATAAAACATATTCTTAAAAAATATTATCTAATTTTATTGGATTGTATAAATTGATATCTGCCAACATTTGAACCATTCAATTCCAAAAAATGAGGTGAAAGTTAGGAAGAGTTTTATTTTGTAGGCAATTCCAAAGTAAAGAAAACATATAATGTCATTTTTTGAACTCAATTTCCAAAATTTTCAAATTAAAAGATGGAATACCGATTGTTTACTAGAACATTCTCACCATTAGAATAAACAATTCTCAATTTCTCGTAAAGTTATTAACCATTTAGTTTGTTTTTTCAATTAGTACCACCTTCCACTTTATAATCTTTTTAAAGATGAATATGAAAGTTTTTTTAGTTAATTTTTAAATATACATTCTCAACCCATTTCCCAATATATTGACTAAAATAAGTTAAGGGACATACATATTTTTTCTTAAAATGTTGAAAGATAAAAAACTTCACCTTTTGGAAGGGCTAGGAAAGCCTATAATTCAAAGTTTAGGCACATTGAACTTGCAATCAAAGGATATTTTCACTCTAAATTTTTTGGGAAGACGTCTAGGAACAAGTGCCTAAGTGTCGAAGCACCTAACCTAAGCGCCCTAGGGGACCAAAAATGTCCTCCATAGTCTTGAAGTCCAATTTGAAGTGTTGTAACTTTAGCATCCAATGTCTGAATTCAATCAAACTTGTTGGGAAATATGTGTTCTCTCTTCTAGTTTGTGTGGTAAAATTTTCAAATCAATCCAAGGTGTTTCAATTTAATGGAAGCCATTCGAAGTTCAATGGTTCAATTTGAGTTCAACAAAGTGCATTCTGATGGCTGAAACTTTGGGGGGCTTGTATCTCCTTCATCCATTTAAAAAAAAATTCATGTCAATCAAAGATGTTTTGAATTTTTGGGACCAATTTGGAAGTTCTAAATCCAAACATTTTTGGATTACAATGAATTTTGGCAGTTGATTCTTCTTCATATAGTGTTCATTTTCAATAATAAAAGAATTTGGGAAAGTTGCGCATACTAGTCTAGTTTGTGTCTTTAAAATTTAATATTAATCCAAGAAGTGATGAGTGACTGAGAATTAGTTTAGTATAAGGAGGTTTGGCCTCAAAAAAAAATTCCCAACTTTTCTTGTTATTTTTTGACATTTTAAAGCCATTTTGTAGACACAATGAGTCAATTGAATGATATCTTTTTTCACCAATGTGTTTGTATGCTGGTTTTGAATCAGTTTACAGATTATATTTTTTTTCATTTGAGTAGGTCCAGAAATCAAATTACACCTCCAAATGTGTCGTTAGGAAAATTTCAGCATCCCTTTTCAACACAAACAATATAACCTTGCAATCTATGTTCCAAATCACTCCAAATTCAATTCACGTCATCTACAACATATTATGCGGTTGAGATTTCTATACCTTAGTGACATTTAAATCTGTACCACTTCAAAAGCAACGATGTTTTTGAACCCAAAAAAGCCTTGGGGCTTTTTATAGGAGTCAAGCGAATTGACATTGAACAGATAAGTACTCCCTACTGCCGTGTTCAATTCAAATAGCAACCCTGGCATGGCCTTCTCACTAGTAAGGTCCTCAGTCACTGAGACTCTGCCTCCATGACGACACCAATATGCTTTTGTGATCGACTAGTAATGAGAATCGGAACAGTCAATGCAAGCTCCATTTGGGGGAGCTGTAGCCAACTCCGATCTGATCAAGTGTTGAACGAGACAACGAAAGCATCTGAACTTCTGAAGTAGAAAGCATATGCACAGGATCCCAAGAATCACACGCCGTGTCTGAAAGAATTAACAACTGGTCCAAATTAAGAAATACTCGTATAATAATAATACTATTGATAAAATAGTATGACACATAATCTATTAATTCTTGCTGAAAAAGCAATTTTGAGATGGGAACGAACTGCACTCAGCAAGCATCAATTGGAAGTAAGTTAAGTTACTACAGTGGCATGCAAGCTTGGGATCCTGGTCATGTTTGAAACGTTGGAACGTTGGAACAAGTCCATTAGTCACATTTTTTTGAAATGCTCCAGCCTAGCAACAGCAAATAATAAGCTTATTATGGCCAAATGGGAATCAACTGAAGTTTGTGGGAGTCAGACACCGCACAGTCGATCTTGCAGTGGTTTCCTTCTGGAATACGAAACAGATATGGTGCAAGATAAGCTAAATTTGTAGCTTCAATATATTAAATATCTCGTCTAAATTTGATCGCTTGTCGTGATCGATGTTTACTTCACGCAGTACAAATGCATCTGCACACGCGCTCAGCCAGCCTTGAGAATATCTTGAGACGATTGCAAAAATATACTAATCTTGAGGTGGTGAGTGCTAAATTTCAGGTTCCTTCTAATCCGTCCTTTTGTAAAATCAGTAAGCTTACTCTGATTGGGTTTTTTAATGTACAGAGTAAGTTACAGTATCTGAATATTTACTCTGATATATATTTAGCAGTACGTGGGTACCACCTGAGTGTGGAGCATTTGAATGCAGTGCGGTGGTTTAGAACAAAAAGACTGTCCTCTAAATCGTGACAATCAATGACTGCTACAGTATTATACTCGGTAATTTTGAGCATACGTAGAATTAAGGTGCTAAGAAATGGGCATCCAAATGATTGACTACTTACAAAGACTCTAGTTTTCTTCAGAGGTAGAAAGTTGGTTGGAGAAAATGAGAGTGTGACTCTTATTTCACCTTGTAGAGAAAAATCAAACAATTGGAATGTTCGATTCACCAAGCAGGAAAGCCATAACATTACATTACTGACCAAATACATGCACTGTAGCTTCGTTAGGTGCAGTTTGTTGGTATTTTATATCCTCAAGGTTAAGAATATAAAATACTCTGCCATTCACTGTACTGTGGAGAGTGCTTCTTACTCACTTATGCGTATATTAGTACTGACTATTGTATTTGCACAATAGGCGCAAAATGGAGTACTAAGTAAGCTTGGGGAGGCTGACTGGTTTGAGAAGGGAATTGTAATAGGACACAAATGGCAAGTTGTTTTGTTGAATTCAAATCATCCCAAACTGTACTTTTTTGGTTCATAAGAAGGCTCACATTGAACACACTCTTGCAATTTATAATCATTCATATCTCTCAACCACAGAAGACAATCGTTAGTCAGCTTCGCATTATGAATGCTGAAATGCCACTCTTGTTTGCTACGACTGTATTTTCTCACTGATAAAAACAAAATGAATAAATTGGACTTCGAGGATGTTTGAGAACATAGTAGGCCATTGATAGTTGACAATGCTAACTTATATACTCATACATAAATCAAGAGTGTGTCCAAAGTGTGTACTCGGCATTTTTGCAGCTGTTGCTTTCTACTGATAAATAAACAGAAACAGAAACGATGTCCCAAACAAAATGCAGTATCACAAATCTGAGTCACTGGAAATGAGGCAACCACTTATTATTTTAGTGAAAGCAAAGATTACAAGTCACCACAGCTCAAACCATGGCCGGCTGCAAAAAAAACCTAGGATGATAAGTTAAGCAGGTTGATATATATGTATGTATATATATCCCTTCCATTCCTTACTCTCATGCATATTTTGCTACCTCGAAAGCTCCGCCTCATTATACCCTTCATCAATAATCTACCCTGCTGCTGCTGCCGCCGCCTCAGGGGACTCCGATCCAACAAACTCACACTAATAAGCTTAAGATACCCTCTTCTCTCATTCACGTGAATCCCTAGTTCTCATTTATTCCATAAACGCGCTTACCACTTGCTTATTAAACTTACAGGGCGCTTACAGTTGCTTGCGAAAAAAGCTCCGCCTTCTTCCATGAAAACCCAGCTTGTTGGGCGCCCACACCGAAGCCAATTCACAGAACTGCCGCCACATTTGCTATATACTAATCCCGGGTGGTACACAAGACTCGCAAACTAGGGATATTAGTGCACACGATTAAGGTTACAAGTGCATCCCAAGGATTCAATGTACCGCTTGGTATTTCGGCGTGGGAAGCGCGCCGTTGTTGTGAATTTGAGCTGCTGCTGCTGCTGCGGCACCGCTTGCATCAGCACCTGCACTTGCGGGAGTTTTGGAGTCTTTCGATGAGAATGCGTCGTCATGGCACCCAAGTGCAGCTCTTCCCGAGGGATCCAAGTTGCCTGCCCAAGCTTTGTCCCACTCCACTGCGGCAGCCGTGCTGCAAGCCACGCTGGGGCCTCCCGGGACTGTCATCCGGGCGGATTGCTGCGGGAAGTGCTTCTCGAAGATCATGCGGTAGTAGTAGGCCTCCTTCGTGAGGGGCGTGTTGAAGGGGTAGACGTGCTTGGCGTGCTTGAGCATCTGGTCGGAGACGTTCTTGGCGGCGTGGTCTTTGAGGCCATCGATCCAGCTGTAACCCACGCCGTCGCTGAATTGCTCCTTTTGGCGGTAGAGGATGTGCTGCATCCACAGAGATTAACCGTATTAGTGGTTAAGCAACAAGGTTTGCACAAAAATGATTCAAACTGATTCAAATTTCTGTAAGAGGTCACTCAAATCTACAGCCCAGGTGTGGATAATAGTGCACGATGAGAAAACATCGTGATTTAGTGTTTAGAAACAAGGTTTGCAACGTACTGTAGTTTCATTTCACTGATTCAAACCGATCTATAAGAGGTTACTCAAAGTCTACAGCCCTGGTGTGGAAAATAGCTCTGGGCTCTGGACTTGTGAAATCTGCAATGAGGATGGTGCAATTTTGAATAACCCCACGGTGGAGCAACAGAATCTCCTAAAATTTTCAGAATCACAGTAGTAAGCGGAAGTAGGAACGTGGTTATCTGGCTTATAACGCAGCCTCTCCATCTGAAACACTTGGAGATGGAGATCAAAGCATGCTCATTTTGAGCAACTCCAGAAAATTGAGGTGGGGAAGCCTTAAGAAGGTCTGATTCATCTCCAAGTGCTGACAAATTTTTGCCTCCCTTTCTTTAGTTCAAATTTCGTTCAGTATCAGTTGGAACATTAGATCAAATGCCCCTTTGAAGTCAAACTGTAGAGCTACTAAGCAAGAGGATTCGATCAGCATTTGATGTTCTTGAAGACTACTGTTTCGAAAAAAAATTTACAAATATGAGAGAAAGAAAAGGAAGAAAGAAAGGAAAGGAAGTAAGGATGGCGTACCTTGGGCAAGTAGGGATTGTCTTCATCATCAAAGGCCCGTCTCATGACCCACTTCTCAATGCGACCCTGGTCTTTCCGGATCATCTTCTCCGCGGGGTCGATGGCCATGGCGACTTCCATGAACTCCTTGTCCAGAAATGGAACTCGCGCTTCCAATCCCCACGCGGACGTCGACTTGTTCGCCCTCTGGCAATCGTACAAGTGCAGCGCCTTGATCTTACGCACGAGCTCGTGATGGAACTCCTCCTTGTTGGGCGCCTTGTGGAAATACAAGTACCCGCCGAAGATTTCATCGGAGCCTTCGCCGGAAAGCACCATCTTCACGCCCAGCGCCTTGATCTTGCGCGTCATCAGGAACATGGGCGTGCTCGCTCGGATGGTTGTGACGTCATAAGTTTCCACGTGGTAGATCACCTCCGAGAGTGCGTCCAATCCTTCCTGCAAATGCACAACAGGCCATAGCCATAATCCATCAACAACGGGTGCCTTTCAAATTGGGAACCAGAGCTGCGAATTTGAAGAATCGATGAAGTATTGCGCACTGACAAAACACTGAGATTGCAGTAGCTTTTGAAAGGACTGTTAAAAATCTAGTAACAGTTTTGCAATATAACATTATGCAATGCATTTGCAACTACTTGTGATTAAAATTGAATTTTCGCAACCGTTTAGGCATAGATATGCATTGGTTCCGTGCGCAAGGCTTTTGCGACAAGCTTGGAACTATTTTTTGCAATGGTTGGTTTGCAATAGACCACGAGTTTAAGGAAAAGTAAGGAACCACTACAGAATCATTGCATAACAACTGACGATGTGTTGCAACTGCGACTTCCTGTTGTAGTGAAAACCTGTGCAGATTGAGGGGATGGAAAGAGACACTCACTTGGACTGTGAAGTTAAACTCGTGGTGGCGCGTGCCGATGTAGTGCGCCACTTCTCTTGCAGCCTTCAAATCCGGAGACCCCTGCAAATCGAAACAAACTACAAATGTAAGCTTCCCCTTCCAAATCACAAGATGAATCTACTTCAGAAAGGAGATTAAGCAGAAACATGCAATCATTTCAGTGAAACCAGATCGTCTTTGCAAGAGTCTACACAGAGAATCTTCTCCATAATTGAAGATTCTCTTTACGATGCTGTCTGAAAGTCTAACTAATTTTTCAGCAGGTACGGAGATCGAAAGGAGATAAAGCAGTAGCGTGATATCTTTACTTATCTTTAGATGGAGTCATACAGAGAATATTCTCCATAACCCAAAGATTCTCTCTGAAAGAACTAATTTTTCTGAAAACCTTTTGAAGTGTTCTCGAATGTTCGACAGTTGGGGAGATCAAGAGCAGTACCTCAAGGCCAACGCAGAAGGAGTGAAGCTGCTTGCCCCAGATGTTGGCTGCTTTGGTGCCTGCAAGATGTCGAGAGGCCACTGCAGCAACCAAGGATGAGTCCAAGCCTCCAGAGAGGAGCACGCCGAAGGGCACATCGGTCATCAATCGTTTCACCACAGCCTGCATATCAAACTCTGGTTAAAAAAAATTCCATGAAATTCGCGATTTTTCAATTGAGATGGAAAAGTTTTGTACTCTTCCACTTGTGATCTCATTTTCGGCAATCGGAAACTTGCTTTTAGTTTCGAGAATATCGAGCTTTTAATAGTACAAGATTTCTGTGATTCATTTTCGTTTACCTTCTCGAAAGCAGCGCGGAGAACAAGCGGGTCGTAAGGAGTTGTGGGAACATACGTCTCCGAAAACCACGGTGGGTTGTAGTATCGGCGAAGTCCTCCTGGAATCACAAATTTTCTTGAGTGTTAGAACTTGGAAGAGAGAATACAAAAATCGTTAGGAACCTGATCCTTGTCTACTATAGATCTCTTTTAATAGTGCTCTCCAACCTCCCAGCTTTGGATTTGCAGACAAATTTTAAACATAGTGACAAAGAGTTTGACAGATCGCAACAGATTTTGCTGAATCATGTATTCTCCAAAACTTCAGAAATTGCACTCCTACATGTGTGCTTAAACGCTTCAGATAGTATCGTCTACTTCAAGGGCCAGATTTCAAGTGTTAATGGGAAAAAATGAAAGTCTGCAGGGGTAACGAATGTACGGACCCTGTTTGCTGGAGTAGAGGTGACCAGGAGGGAAAACTTCAAAGCGTTCGCAATCGTCCTTCAAGGCTTTCATCTCCGACGCAAACCAAACGCTTCCTGCAACCCCAGCGAACAATTTAGTCAACCTTGGAATTAAGTCAACCTGTTTTTTCAACCCAAGAATATAATCTTTTCACTTTTTGTTCACAATCAACAACGTGAAAAAAACAGGAATCGTACCATCCGATCCCCATCCGAGGTAGAGAGGCGTGATGCCAATGGGGTCACGAGCGGCAATGAAGGAGTTGTCACGATTGTCCACCAGCACAAAAGAGAACATCCCGTCCAGCATGCCCACAACCTCCTCACCCACATCCTCATACTGCACACACCACAATTACATCGTAAGCATAAAAATATATATATATTAATAATAAATAGATAATAAATCGACTTCAAAATTTTGTCAAAGCTCCGAATTGGGGCGAGTTTCACGAGGGGGATTGGGAAGCTTCTTACGAGGTGAGCAATGACTTCGCAGTCGGAGTGGGTGTGGTACTCCTTGCCCTTCATGGTCTTCTTCAGCTGCTCGTGGTTGTAAATCTCGCCATTGGCCTGGAAAATCGGTCAATCCTCACAATTTAGTTCGTGTGATCATTTCCGAAAAGCTTCATTAATTTTTGATAACAGGAAGAGAGAAATTTTTTATTTGTGATTTTTCCAAAATAGACTTACGGCAACGACGATGTCCTTGGTGCCATTGTAGAGAGGCTGATCGCCTGAAGCTGGATCGATGATGGCCAGGCGCTCATGCGCCAAGTAGCACCAGCTCTTCTCACCCACGAACAGGCCGCTCCAGTCGGGACCTCGGTGACGCAACCTGCACAGGCCAAAATTAATCCTCAACAAAGCTCAGACATCTGCAGTCACTCACACAAATATTCTAGGCGAAAGAAAAAAAAATCGATCAGTATCCTCCGTTAGTGTGTTTCCATTTCGAACTCCTCAACTCACTCAGCTGCACGAAATGGTCGCGTAGAGAATATCGATACATGTGCATGAGCATTCTCTCTCACTCTTCATTGCGAATTAGCTTTTTGCTCAAATTAATGGCAAGTCTCCCCAAAACAGAAAGAGTGGAAAAATCGACACGAACGAAAAGGATCGACGATGGGGGACAACTGCTCACCTGCGGGAAAGCTCGAGGATACGATCGCGCCGGGCAGGAGACTCTGCCTGGGAGCCGAGAATGGCCAAAATTCCACACATGGTGACCAAACACAAAAAACTTCTCGCAGTCTAGCTAGCTCTTCGTCACTACCAACTGATCGAAATCACACTCACTCAATCCAAACTTGCTGATCGATCACTTCTCACTTCTCAGCTCCAGGAAGGGCGTGCACTCAATCGAAACTCGCGGCCAACTTGGGATTCCAACTGCAAACTTGGAAATGCCGAAGTGTGGAAATCAGCTAGAGATCGGTGACGCTGCAGAACGTACACAACCAAAACTTCCAGTACGTACTAACTGCAAACGCAAACTGCGCAATGGACTAGAACTGGAACTCAAGCTGCGCTGCTGCACAATTGGAGCCCGTTGAAGCGAAGGAGATGGTGCTGGTGTGAGTTGTGAGAGGTTAGAGCAGATGCTGTGGAGGGATTTATAGGTGGGTGGGAGTGGAGGGGCCGCTGATCGTGGAAATGCGGGAGAAAAAGGCTCCGAAAATTCTTCCCCATCACCTTGCATGCGTGGCGGGCCGAAGCGGCATTACTCTTCGCTAGCTAGCTAGCTAGCTAGCCCCTGGAAAAGCCTAAAGCTTCATTAGACTCTCTACTACAGTCGAGACTCGAGAGTAATTTAGTAGTGCAACAATGAAGAACAGGAATCTTTCTGTCCACGGAGGAAAAACAATAAAAGAAAAGAAAAGAGAGGGTTTTCGTTTCCTTTCAAGTTTTCTCACCACGTAGAAGCCAAGGAGATCACTGTAAAAAGCTGCAGTGGTTAATATTGCATTTCTTAACCCTCACCCCCAAGTAAATTAAGTACAGTGATACCTCCCTGATTCCACCCAAAAAATTACAAAAGAAAATTCTAATTAGATGGGATAATACAGTATTAAGAAGTTCTTGAGTTAGAAAAATTGGGTTTAGGTTCGCCACTACCGTAAGTTAAGGTATCCATCTGGGTGGGGATGCCATTACGAGGCCGGTAAGAAGCCCTGTTTCAGGGGGTAGGGGTCCACGTCATTTTTTATTTTTTATTTTTATTTTTTATTTTCCTATTGGGAGGAGGAAAGTTTTTGCTGCTGCTGAGGTAGGGGTGGGTCCTTGTACCGAAATAGCTGTTCTTATCTCTGTGCTCCAGGAATTCCGGAGGGGGAGTGGAGTGGAGGTTGGTGCGTTGTTCCCTTGTTGGCACTTGGGGTTCTCTCTTTGGTTCGTCACTCTTGCGTGTTGGTTCGCCATGTTCCCATGCCTTGATTGTGCCCTTATTCGATTCGCGACTCTGCTTCCGTCGTCATCTTTTCATCTTGGGTTGGTAATTAACTCCAGTTAGCAACCTCAGGTCTTCTCGATGAGCACTCCGTCGGTCAAGCAAAGGGAGGTGGGTTAAAGCTTAACTTAGTTGTTGTAAAATCAACCGAGATCCAATTTTTTCAAAATGTAGGAGAGTAAATGTCACTAGAGCATCACCGCCCATCCTCCATTTTGGTGCATTTTTGAATGGTGATTTGGCTTGCAAAATGGGTAGCCATCCATTTTGCAAGCAAGGAGCAGATGGAGTACTCTACCGGTACCTTGTTACTAGGTCAAACAAGTCAAGCTAAATATTGCACTTGCATTAAAGGAAGCTAAAATTGTCAACTTGGTGGTCCGGACAACACAATCCACCTTCCTCTTTGTTTTGGGGGTGGAGATTCTTGCACCCATTTGCATGTGTGGCCCATGCGCACGCTAAGTTGTTTAGCCCAACCCTTTGCAAGCTGGGAGTAGGCTTGCAAAAAGATCCATATTGGTAAGCCAGAATCTATTTTCAAGTCGATCAAACCAACTAGCCATCCAAAATGCAAGACGAATAGGACAATTCACAAGACTAGTAAGCACTCCAAATTTGAAAACAGAACTGGTTTTTCAAGCCTATTAGATGGCCTACATCAAAGACACTTGGCTAATTAGTGGTTGATTACCCATTACATCACTCGCCTTCTTTATCATTCTCTTCTCAAGTGTGGTTTTTCAATCCGGGAGGAGATGGCTTTAGAGGAGTTTCAATGCTGCCCAAAGTTTAAACAGATTGGGGGCAAGGATTTACTTGTCCCTAAGCAAAGTAATGTTCACTAAGCAAACTTGGTGAACTGAACTATGTTGTAAACTTCAGCACATGCCACGTAGTACAATTCAACCCATTTGAAGAATGAATATTTAAAATTAGTTGCCTTTGTAACCCCTCCTATTGTTGAATGTCAATTTAAAATTGTTCAAATTTTCTAATTCTAAAACACTCCAACAATGAAACATATTGGACAATCCTAGATTGGAGTTCTAAAAATGAATACAACACTTAATTTTGACAAAATTGGGCCCACGGTCAATTCTACAAAAATCCGACTTAATGTATGCTATGAGTGACTTTGTGCTTGTAGCATTGACATGCTTTTCTAATAAGGTTCTATTCAAATTCTTCACATCTTTTGTAGTTGTATCTTCTTTCTACAATCAAATGTCATAATTATAACACCCTTAGTCATGCCAATGTAACAAAATTGACATTGTATAGTTTTAAGGATTTATGTATTGTATGAGACTTAATTGTTCCAATGAGACTTATTCATGTATTGTATGAGACTTAATTAGTAGCTTCTAATTGTTCCAATGAGACTTTTTCACTATAATTTGAATTAATTAATTTTATAAGCAATTTTTATTCCAATTTTGGAATAGATTCTAGTATACTAAAATATGTATTATTTGAGTATTGTATGAATAAGGTTATGAATTGTTCTAGTTTGAAATAGTAACTAGTGAGGTTTCAAGCATCTGCTAAGGCTACCTTTGAATAAAGAGTTTTGCGTCTACAATGTAACTATCTCATGGAAGCATCTTAAGATGCAATATAGTCTAAAAGTGTCTCACCTCTTAGTGTTCATGTTTTTTGAATGACACATGCATTGTGAATGAGTGACTTATTGACCTACAAAAAATAAGCATCTTTCACAAATGAATTACCAATAGTGCAATGAGTGTAGTTATTTCACATTTTTGAACAATGCTATGAGTTTCCTTTGTATATTCTCCAAGATTCTTCCATTATTTTTTAAATTTCTTCAATTCAAGTTTCAAATTCAAAATAGAAATGCAAGGAGCCGTTGTTTGTTGATGAGATTAGGGTCAATAACATGCAAGGCATAGTTGCTATAATGTGAGTCTAGAATCATGAGCAGACGAGCATAGGAGTCTATTCACCTATGTTATAGGTGTGTATATTATAAAAACCTTCCATGATTATAGTCTACCTATAGTCACGAATCCATGCTTTGGGTACATTTCCTAACTCACAATATATACCTAAATTGTTTGAATAAACAATTTTACAACGTCTACCAAAGCAAGAAACTTTGACTCCTCGCAACTTTTGCATACGGTATCCAAATGTTGCGTTCTTTGGTGTGTTGGAATTTCCTTTCACTTGCCAACAAGAAAAAAAAAACACAAGCTCATCAATCTAACAATAGTACAAATACTCTGCATAGTAGTAAAAAGTGAAGCTTTTGCACGTACGTACCTTCTGTTCTTGAAGTTGGAAGGATCTCTGGAAACGTTTGCTGATGAGTTCGGCACCAATAACGTCCTTTGCTTTGCTTTCCTTTCCTTTGCTTCGCCGTTGAATGCGACACCCTTGTAACGTCAGTCCTTCCCGAATCCTTATGGATGAGAAGAAATGACTTGGCCAGATCTTTCCCCTCTCGAAAGTACACAACACATGAAATTGAATCCTTCCCCTTTCAGTTCAGTTCAGTTGTGGGGTCCGTCGATTTCATCGCTTCAGACGCACCGAGAAGTAAAGTAAAAATCACCCAATTTTTGACCAGGAACAGAAGGAGAGCCTGGCAGGGTATGAATGTTATTGTATGTTTTTGTTCAGTGGTGCCGTGGGACAATGAAGAGCTTTCTCTCTCCGGGCCAGGCAAGGCAACTTTCCAGTCAAATGATTATCCTTGACTGTCAGTGCTGAGGTGGAATTCCTGGTGTTGTTGGTCTTATTAACTTTACTTATTATTGGGAGGAAGTTTCCGTCTCCGTGTGCGTCCAAGTTGATGAATTTTGAGGAAACAGGAGCAGGCAAGAACGGAGGCGGTTGGAGCTTATCGATTGAAAGGACTTTCGGCTCGGAAGGGCATTTTCTCGGGGCTAGGCGAGGCGACGGGGCGAGGCGGGGCGGGCGGGGCGCTTCCTTCCTTCTCCTCGCAGATATGGTTGAACTTTCTTCTGGATACTATTCTTCTTACATTACCTTCCATTATTGCTGTGAACACCAGAACAACGACGAGCAACAATCCAGTCTATCCCGGCATTTGTTTCTAGAGAGGAATTTTTAACAGAATATTCTGTCATTGCGAAAGGAATCCAGGCACCTACACTATTGGGTGCAGGTTACAAAGCAGGCAAGGGGCTCCTGTTCATAGCAATCCTACTGGCAATGAGTACAATCTAAGAAGAGCAGAGCGCATAACATTTGTATAACCAAGGCAATGGGCATCTCCATGTTGGGAAGGTATCATGCTTTGGTAGATACCTTGGAAGTACTTATCAAAGTTGGTTCTCGGGAAGGATTGGGGGGGGCGGGGATTGAGGTGCCATCAATAAGACAATTTGTGTACTGGAGAGCGGGCAAGGGTTTGCAAATTCTGTAGAATAATGAGCCGTGAGGTGAGCTGGTATGTAGAATCTACACCCCTTGGCCCATTCTTTGGCGTTAAGACTAGAGTGTGTGTATTTGACATGATCGACGTGATCATGCTAGAATTGGCAAAGCAAGCGTATTCTCTTGGCATAATTGGCGGGCTCTTCAAGGCTATTGATTTTGTTAACTAATCGAGGCTTGAAATGAGCCGAATATGGACCCCCTAGTCTTAACGTTCATTGGAGGTAGGGGGCCTGATTTCAAGGATGCAAAGGGGACCCCTCCCTCATTGGTAAACATTGTTATGCATCCTTGGTCTCACGATGGTAACTTGCGCATTGTAATGATACGTGTTGTGTGAGTTCACATCACCTTTTTGTTGTTGTTTCCACTTCCTGGTGTAGGGTGCCTCAATCAAACAACGATACTTGAATTTCTAAACTACCTAATGCTTTGCATGCTCTTTCTACTCCCTCATTGGCTTGGGATGATATGATTATATTGTTAGAGGTTTTACTAACTCACTTAAAGAGCACAATATAAACAAAAAATATATATAACTCTAAACCGCCCTTGCTCCTTCCAATGACCCTACGCCATGTGGCAAAGAAAGTGACAAGAGGGGCTGGCTTGTAGGTTATAACAACCTTTAAGTTTTCTAACCAACTAGCAACAAAGTGATTGATGGTTGCTTCAAACAGCAGAATGATGTGTTGCTATGAAATTCAATGTTTTAAAAACAAAAAAACCCCACAGATGTGACATTATGAATCTGAGCTTCTGAGAAATTCTTGACCCAGTGAGGTGTTTGATGTGATCAAAGCAAGTGGTAAACTTTGAATTGATAACAAATTGCCATGGACCGCCTGGGACTCTTAACCCTTTTTGTTTTGTAAGAAGGGGGACAAAAAGATACGTGGTGGCAATTTGTACCATCAGTCAGTTTTCTTTGCATAATGTTGAATACAGTTGACATTTTGTTGGTTTTGCACAATCAACACATTCAATTCTTACGCAATCTCAAGCAAGCATACCAAATTTCAGGTTAAAAAAACAAAACTCCATTTTTGGTGAATTTTTTCATTTGATTTTCCATGGTTTTATATGATAATTCATTGAAAAACATTGGTGATTAATTTCTTTTAATTTGATTGTAGAGATATGTAGTAAACATCCATACGCACATTTTTCCTTCAAGAAGCATCTCCAAAAAAGTTTCACAATTCTTTCAATAGAGATTTCAATGTTGGAGTGTGACAAATGCCCTAATTTTGGAAAATAAATATCTCTTTATTGTAATTAAATTTTGGCAAAGTAATTAGTTACAATGTGAGGGGCAAATTGCAAGTGCCTTAATTACAAACTCTCATCAATTCACTATGAGTTACTTAGTTTTAAGGTAGGTACACCTAAAATGGCACCTGGCCTAAAAGCACCATCTAGAACAAGTATACATTTTCAAAATCAGTCATCTTCAAAGGTTGTAGATGGCGCTTTCAGAAACTGACTTTGACTGCTAATAACTTTTGCATACAGTATTCAAATCTTATGTTTTTTGGTGCATTGGAATGTGCTTGTTCTTGCCCATACAACTAAATCAAAATCTAATCAGCCTAACAAATGTAACTATACACAGTGCCAATAAGTGGTGCTTTTAGGTGTACCCACCTTAATATGCATGAATCAATTTATAACAGGAATTGAAGTTAGTAGTTACTACTGATAAGATTGGATATGGGTTAAGTTGGGGCATGGGTTGGTAGAAGCCCTGCAATAGCTAACAAGCATGTCTGTGGGCTGAAATGCAAGATGTTCTAGATTGCACCTTTCTACAAATTTTAAAAAAAATTACATGAAGTCCCAAAACTATTTTTTCCCAATTGTAATGTTGTTTTATATTTCTTGTTCTACTACAAAAATTTATTTCCACATTTTATGGATAGTAGTGTCATATTGCATTAGTCATTTTACTAGTAATGGGGTAGTTTACCTACGATGGAAACCCCTAAAACCATCAATATAAGCAATTCAACATAGTTGGAGGCACCTACTCTGGAAAAAACAAATATTATTGTAGTATTAGCAATTAAAAATCATGAATTTAAAAATAAATAAATAAATGGATATGGCATGTAATTTCTATAAATTTTCAAATTGAAAGCTCCCTAAGCCATTAAAATCGTCATATAGCTAGATCTAAACCCAAAATCCAACAAAATCAACAGTCAATTAAAGGAATAGTTTAATTACACTTTTGAAGGATACTTTAATGGAAGTTTAGGGACATTTCAAGGGAAATCTATTGTGCATGAATGGGTAGAGGGACAATTTTAAGTGTTTCCACACTTAACTCCTAAATATCCAAATCTTTCTCTACAATTGAAGATTTGGGAAAAATCATTATCATAAAGTACTATTTGGAAGAATAATTCGGAATTCATATACAAATAAAAGTTGTAGATTTTGAGTTTTAGATTCTATGCGTATGGTTAGATCCACCAATGCTATCACCAATATTTTTTTATAAATTTTAAAAGAGAAATTCCAAAATTCCTTTTAAATTTGATTACAAGCGAAATATTATCATTTTCTGAGTAAAACTTATTGGAATGCATTCGAAATGAGGTTCTCTTGACATGGTGATTTTTTGAAACTTTTGTGTTCTTCAAATCTATGACCTCATTTCTGCAAATCCAAATTTTGAACTAGAGTCAATACAATTTTGGCTTGGTCAACCACTTTAGACATTCTTCCACATTTGTCAAAAAAAATATGTACTCAAACAACACCAAATCCAACCATTAGATAGGACAAGAACCTGATAAAGTATCTCCATATATTTTGATGACTTTCGTTCAAGTAGAATGAGAAACAACCAAGAGTTTCAATTTGTCCATCGTCCAAAAATTAGACGTCGGAGCACTTTGGGGTTAACCCTTAAGCGCTCCGCCGTCCATTTTCTGGATGATGAACAAAAGGCTTCGAGACATTGTTTTGTCCAACTAACTTTTCATTCATCCAATGTAACACTTGAATCTTGAAAAGACAACCTTCCTAAATGATTGGTTTCATGAAATTGCGGTTCATGATATTTCTGTAGAAAGATATAATATAAGCAAAAATGTGCCAAAATTAGATAAAAAGGATCAAGGCATTAAGGGGGTAACTAAGTTGCAAAATCAAGGACAATAACTTAACAAGGAGAGAGGAAGTTTGAAGTTTGGAAAAAGTAGTCCTCGGGGCCCGTCCTTTGAAAAAGTTTGAAAAAGTTAGGAAAAGTGGTCGTAGAAGTGTTGAGGGAGGCAACTGAATGCCAATCTTCCAGGTACAGTACAAGTGATGAGAGGTGGACTAGCACCTTGAAACGTGCACCCAAGGGATCCATTTCCTAGGGAAATGTGTCCAAATGCAATGGACGGACGGACGGA
Organism: Rhytidiadelphus loreus; assembly: GCA_947034895.1. Lineage (NCBI taxonomy): Eukaryota > Viridiplantae > Streptophyta > Bryopsida > Hypnales > Hylocomiaceae > Rhytidiadelphus > Rhytidiadelphus loreus. Next base: position 43,119,058 of record OX344761.1, on the reverse strand, counting down.
CGGACCATCTTCCTTGTTGATTTCATGAGACCTTTGGTTGATATGATCTACTGTATTTTTATTTTAATTTTAAATATGGGGTCTAGTTTTTTTTTTGAGGGGGGGGGTGGAACAGGAAAAAAACATAAAATGCATGACTGCTGAGTGGAACATACTAGCTAGGGAGAAGAAGGATAAACTTGGGCCAATCTTTAACTTAACTTATTAAAACTGAGGATGGACGGATGGACGGAGAGGTGGGCATGAAACATGTGGGCCAATAGTAATTACCACCATGACGTTAATTCAATACGGTAGAAGAATAACTGAACATGGATGGACCTTACTGTAACTCATCTGGCATGAATAGCAGGGGTGAGCGTACCCGCGCTAGCTTGTCCCAGAGGGAAAACATAGAAGTTTCTTTATTTGCCACACACATGATAAAATTTGCAAATTTTGGATTTCATAATTGCAGTCAGAGACTCCAAATTAGCTAAGAGAAGTGTCAGAGATATATTAATCAAGCACATGATAGGTTTGTTTTGTTTTGTTTTTTTACATGCACCCTTGGAATTACTTCTGTGGGACAAGAAAGTAGTATGCTCTAAAAGCGACCATTTAAGAGCTGGTCCGCCTTTTTCATAGGCTGAAGTGGACAAAATTATTTTTAGATCATTTTTCAGAGAAAGAGAAATGGATGTGGAAACTAACACAAGTGGTTTTGTATTTTTCCAAGTATTTTTGAATTACTTATAAATTTTCAAAGATTCTGGGCATAGGCACCTATTTGTGACCATAGGTCTCCCAAAATCTGTTCACTTGCAGTTTGTAAATAGATGTGCAGAAATCAAAGGCAGTGATTGGCTCTTGCAATAGAAAAATATTTTTTTTGGATGCATTCAATTGTTATAGTGGTCCATTTAAGGATCACCTGGTTTCCATTTTTCACCCCAAAATAGGAGCGGTTTGAAGAAGGGGAGCGCTTTTAGAGCATACTACCTTAGTTCACCCGGGCTGCATGAATATGATCAGGCTCTTATGGTCTCAATATTTGTTGTCATTTTTAAGGATTTTTTTTTGAGAAGATAGAAAAACACATTGGTTTTTTGAAAATATAGTTTTTATTTCAATCTCGAAGCATGGGAGCAAAAGTTATGACACAAAAAAGTCCTTTTTATTTATTTTAGTAGGCAAAAAAGAACCTTTAAAAGAACTTGAATTACTAAAAAAATAAAAATAAAAAATTGTTTTGTATGGATTATATTTTTATGTACATGGGAAGCTTTGGTTTATTCCATTTGGATTTGTTATGTGAAAGTTATGGACAATCTTTGGAGGAATTAGAGCATCTTCTTGAAAAAAATAACTTGTAGGATTTATTTATGACCTCCATTTCCATGATTTAAAAAAAATAAAAAATAAAAAATAAAATAAAATAAAATAAAAAATATATATTTTGCGTTTTCACAAAGTTAAGATCTCTTTCTAGAACAATCTCACTATTGAAATTAGTGTATTTCAATTTCATCTTAGAGCTATTAACAATTTAGATTTTCCTTCAATCTTAAACTTGCATTTGACTACTTAACAAATTTTTAATGAGTGAAAACTAAGTGTGTTTTTTAATTATTATTTTTTTCTAGATTCTCAACTCAATTCTTTATCATATAAAATTAGAAATTCAAATTCAGTAGAGCAAAAATTATAAGTTATGAAGGTTGAAAGCCAAAAAATGTAATTGAGCAAGGTGCAAAAAAAAACTTGTTTCCTTCACTATAAACACAAATATATTGCAATCTACACAGTCAAAGTTTGTGAAATTTTTTCCACGCATTTTTATACTAGTCTAGTACAAGATCCTATAGTTAGATATACAAAAAAAACATTAAATTTTTTTTTAACTCTTTGCTATAGAAATGACAATTTTAAGTGTGTTTTTATGAACAAGAGGCCTTGCAACTTTAGGGTACACTTCAAAATCATCAGATCAATATTGGTCATGCATGCAATGCGGTGAAGGATTGTAATAATATGCATGCTCAAGTACGTCTAGAAGAAGAATAAACTCCAGTCTTTACAACTTGGTGATGAGGCTTGGTATGATTCATGTGCACCAAATAGTAATTATCACACGAGGTGAAATGACCTTAAATCAAATAGAAGAATAACAAAGGATGGAACCTTATATCTGGCTTGAATGAATGATCAGATATAATTGTGAAGTGTTCATTGTACTTCACTGTATGGTGATCCAAGGAATAAGAAAGATTAAAAAAATATATAAATATATTCTTTCAAAACAAGCAAAACAAAACCAATCCAAGAGGAAGAATCTCAGGGATATATAACTTAGTTTACTGATTGGGTCATGTGGACCTTGCGAGCAAATGTCAAAAAACAACTGAAGTTGAGCCAAGCTCATTTGGAGGATTATTATAAGGAGGCTATACATAATTCGTCCACGTGGGCTACATTTACCCCTAGAAGGAGGCTTGTGGACACTAAGTGATATTTGGGGACACTAAATAGAAATTTATGGATAGATTTTTCAAATTTGAGTAAAAATAATTGATAAACTTCATTGAATTTGTTGCTCAAATTCAAAAAACATCATTTTTATGACTAAAATCCAAATCAAGAGTAAGAAATAGCAAGAAATGGCCAAACTACACTCTAAAGGTGGATGATCCATGGATGAAGCATCTTCTTCTTTGAAAATGTCATTATTGTCATAATGACAGAGGAGATTATTCACAATACTAGGAGAGATTTTTCAATCATGACTTCTTAAGCAGTTCCACATACATGCATGACGGGTTTCTTTAGTGGGGAAATTTTTCAATGTGCAAAAATAGAGCTTGGAAGGTTTCCATACTTTTATAGATTTTTATTTCTCAAAAAATAATTATTATGAATTTTTGAGCAAAAGATTCTATTTTTCCCACTCTGGTCATATAGACCTCCTATTTCCGACCAAGGTTTGGTTGCAATAGTGAAAGTCTTGTAGAACAGTCACAATGTGCTACAATTGCACCGGGAACTGTGCCATAATTAATCATTGTTCATCTCCTCCTCCACAAAAAGAGAGTGGCCTACATTGTTTGAAAAGGGAGATGATCAAGAATGTGAAATCTCTCATATTTGCTAAAAGTATACTCCAGCAATTTTCCACAACAAAAATGGATGAAAGCTTATTTTATCCCAACCATCCATCCTAGCTAGAGACTGGCTTATTACTAGGTGAAGTCATCCCAAGTAGGGTGTTTTTTTGAAGCAATTTTTCAATGAAAAGTGATGATTTTTTTGGTAGGGAATATTGGACAAAATATTCTTGCTTTTTAGTGGATGAAATTGCCAATTTGAGGTCCGAGATGACCCTAAACTATCGGGTGATGGGGGTGAGGTATCCAAACCGAATGGCGTGGTTGCGAGTTCGATACTTGGTGGCAACATGTTCTTTACCTAGCGTGAAACCAACCTCTCCTCCTGACGAAACCCCCATGCCATTAGATGTGATTCGGGGGGGCTGGAGGGCCGTTTCAGCCTGTTCCCAGCCCCGGGCCCCCGGGCCCCGTCGAACGCGGCTGGTACGTGTGTGTTTTTTTCAAAAAAAATAAAAATAAAAATAAAATTAAAGTTCTTATAATGGAAAACAAAGTTAATTTTTTTTTTTTTATTTAAAAAAAAAAAAAATCGACCTGGCAGTCACTTGGCCAGGTTAGCAGGCCCTGCGAACGTCAACTTTCGTCCAATTTTGTCAGTTTCGTCCTGTTTTCTTCTTAGGAACTCGCGGCCCTTCCTGGGTGGGAAATCTCATCTAATGAGTGTGTTTCCTTAACACACTTATTTGAAACAAAAGAAATTGCCAATTTGCTACCAAATTTTGGAACAACATCATCCATTCTATTTTGGATGAATGTACATTGTTTTGGATGAATAAATAGTATCTCATCCAGATATTGCAAGTTTCATCCATTTTCATGGATGTAAATAACTTCAGCCTTCGAGTGATTATCGCTTTCTACATTGCCTGAAATAAATGAAAAAAAGAAGCTTACTTGGGCTTTGATAGTTTTCTGAATTTAAAAAAAATAAAAAAAATAAAAAAAATCTCCTCTAGGGACTTGTTCCCTTGGTTTCTATGTATTGTTTCTCTTTATCAATGGAAATTATCCATGTGTTTCCAAAAAATAAACATGTAAATGACTGAAAAAAAAAAAAATGATCCCAAGGACAAATTGAAGCATCCACGCAGCAGCGTCCTTCCTTTACGGGTTCACATCGTCATCAGATATTGGTCACATGCATCCAATTTCCTCCGCCGGTATGGGCAAGTGGCTTCCCCAACTTATATTTCTAGTTCAGTTGCCGTGTATGGGCACCCCCAACCCCCGGGGGGAACTGCTTGCCATTGATCATTTCCAAAATGTCTGTAATGTCTGTCCTATTGATAGACTAACTTAATTTCCGCGGCATACGCGGCATCACATTGGCTGCACGCTCCTTGGAAACCGACCCAATCATGAGCACGGATATATGGAAGCAGTTGCTTGAAGCAACTGCTAACCGCATGATGAATGAATGATGGAAGGAACGGAAAGGATGGAAACGAACTTGCCGAGAGAGACGGAGCATCAAACGTGGAGAGCATCGGAATTAGAGAGCATCAATCGGATCGCCCATAACGCAAGAAAAAAAAAATGCCATCATGTCGTGGGAAAAGAAAAGGGGAAGTTCCATCATGTTGAGGAGTTGGTGGCGCACTTCACATGGAACTCGGTATATCATTTACTTTCAACCAATCGCTAGGGGGAGTATCGTCACATGGAACTTGGTATTTTAACTTTTAGTCAGTCGCTAGGCGGAGTATCGTCACATGGAACTTGGTATATTAACTTTCAACTAGTGATTAGGCGGAATATGCAAATCTTTGCATGGTGTGAAAAATAAAAAACAGTTTTCTATTATATATTATGCCAATGTTCTAATTGGAATTGGAATTGGATGAAGAAGAGAATGAAGAAGAAGAGAATAATGTGTGTGTGTAGGAGTTGTCGAATCCGAACAAATTACAAAGTAACAAGCCCATCTTTTGGGGGTTAAAGGCACTAGGTGGAATATCATCACATGGAACTTGATATATTAACTTTCAACTTGTTGCTAGGCAGAGTATGCGAAACCTTTGCCTAGTGTGCGAAATCAAAAAGATTTTTCTATCATATATTATGCCAATGTTCGAATTGGAATTGGAATTGAATGAAGAAGAGAAAGAAAAAGAAGAGGAGAGTGTGCGTAGGAGTTGTTGAACCCAAACAAATTGCAAAGTAACAAGCCCGTCTTTTGGGGATTAAAGGCGTCTTCAAGCATTAATTGCAAACTTGTAGTAAGAATGTGCCAATGACTTTGGTTTGGGGTGTACATGTGGCAATACTTTAATATTCTTATAAATTTGATTATTTGTCTTTTGATGCAAAGGTTACAATAGGCACATGACTATATTTAGGATAGGTGAAGAAGCAAATGTTTTTTTGTAGAATGGAGGGCAAGAATTAATGTTTAAGATAATGTATGGTGTTTGACCAAACATTAATTTTCCATCATTCAAAGAATGTAGTTTGAGGTTGTCATTTTATATGGACTAAGAACTGCAAGTTTTTAAAGGAATGGAAACATTGATTGCAAAAATTCAACATAGCTATATTTGAATCAAACAAGTAAAGGCCATCACTTGTTTTTTTTATAGGTTCTTCATTTTCAATTGTTGTTTGTAGCTTGGCCTTAAATGGGTCTTTGATATGATTTGAAGAAATTGAGGTCATTAAGTTATAAAAGTATAAAAGAAAAGTAATACAAGAAATATCCTTAAAGTTCAACACTAATTTAGATGCTTTGTTTTTCTATTGACTTCCTAAAAATAATTGTATTTCATAACCAATGGAAACCTTGAATCAATGGAATCAAGCAATATCTTTGAAGTCCAATACTAATTTTGATGCTTTGTTTTTCCATTGACCTCCTAAAAATAATTGTATATAATAATCAATAAAATCAATAATTCATAGAATCAATACATCCCACCATTCAAAATTAAGTGAACCCATATTGATTTAATTTTATAATCTATTTAGACATTGAACAAATTGAATAAAATTGATGAAGGTTAGAAGTTGATTATGATTTCATTCAATTGTTGAAGTTCTTTGAGAATTAAAGTGAAATATATTATATTAGATGAATTACACCCTTGCAAATTCAAATGTACATTTGATTTCAAAGCCTTCCAAAGAAGAATTTTGCACATGTTGACTAAAGCTACCCACCTTACCCAAAAAAACTTCGAGCAATGTAACTTTTGATATGGGCACCCAATCGGAAAAAGAATTATATTTCCATGAAGGAGGTACATATTCACACCTTTTGTCAAATTTTCATGAACATCCAACCAAAATTGACTTTGTGTGCAACTACCTAAGATCTCTTGGGTAAGTTGAATGGTCACTTGGTCCTTTAAGGGTTAAGGGCTAAACTTTAATTATTTGAGGATCAAAGAAATAGGAGATTCCAAGCTTTAGAAATTGAGCCCAGCCCACTCAAGAACCAAGATTTGTGTACAACTTTTGAAATTGTCTATATTACACAACAATCTCTAATTTTCATAGGGACTCATCGTACAACAAAACTTAACCCATAAAGGACCAACTAAAGTGATCATTAGTTATGTACAAAGTCAATTTGGGTTAGATGTTCACGAAATTTTGGCACAAGGAGTGAACATGTGCTCCTTTAATGGGAATATAGTTTTTTTCCCGATTAGATGCCCAAATCAAAAGTTATGTTGCCCTAAACTTTTCAGGTACCAATTACTGAATTCCTTCTCTACTTCTAAAATTTGGCAAATATGTAACTTGCATGATGCAAGATACAAATGTCAAAAGAAATGACCATGTGTAGTGCAAGAATCTCATTCTAGGATGAGTTAAAGAGTGTTGGCCTCGTAGGAGAAGGTCTGAAAAAAAAATGTTTTCATCTAACTTCAAATGTTAAAAATCTTTCAATCTGTGAGGTCAAATTTTCTGAAATTTTTTCCATGCATTCCTATTGTAGTCTAGTACGGAGTACAGACTTGTACAGTTGAATTCTGAAGGAAAAAAACTTTTTTTTATTCACTTTTCTTCTCATAATTTCTGCCCTAAATGTGCCTCATTCCTTTAGGAGTCAAATAATCCACTTTTTTGTGTGTTCAAGTAATCAAGCCTTCAATGAAAAAACAATTAGTTCACTTTGAAGCTTAACAATTCATTCTTAGGAATTCAAACAACTTCAAAGGAACTTCAAGATTGCTTTTGTTTGACTAAATACGGTATGAACCTAGACACTTAGACATTGAAGATTTAAAACTACAATCTACACTATTTTGACCCAATTTGAAAGTTGAATTCCAAAGAATGAATTTAAAATTTAAAATGATAAATAAATAAATAAATAAAAAATTGTGGAATCATTTTTTTCATAATTTCATGGATGGATTGCATCCAACCGACAAGGATTCTGCCAGCAATAGGATGCTCTTGTTTTAGCCAAGTTGGGGAGAATTGGGGAATTTTTGGAATTTGGGAGAACCCCCCCCCTTCCAAGAGAAAACCACGTGGAACCCCCTCATTGCAGCTGACGTGGCCACTTTCACATGTGATCATTCTATGATTCTACCCAATCATCATGTCAGGCTTCGAGTCTCCGCACCACCTGACATCACTGCCCTTAACGCTTGCCCAATTCATAAGGTAACTTATAAATTTATAATTCATGAACTTATAACTTATCATTATTGTGCAAAAAAATTATATTTTTGGGTAACTTGTACCTCGTATAACTTATCATGTTTGTGAAAAAAGTTTTTTTATTTAAATTTAAAATATACATATTATTTCATTTAAGCAAATGATGATGAGAGTACCTTCAGTTTCATTCCAGCATCAAATTCTTGCATTGAGACACGTCAGCCATCATTTGGTTGGACTTTTTTTTAATTTTATAATAATCAAACTATTCAAATTCACAGTGGCTCCATTAATATCTTTGCAAATATCTGTGCTTAATTTGTTTTCGTTCAGTTGAATGCTTTGATTTTCTTTTATTAGGCTTGTTTCTATCCATTCGGATACAAGTCTTGGGTTGATTGAAAGCAATTAATTTCTTACAATAGATTCAAAATTAGTGAAATTCCTACTACTAATGGTTCTGCCATTTGTTAAAAAAAAAAAATTTAAAAAAATTCCTACTACTGGTGAATTATGATGTCCATTTTTTTTATACGATTCTTTAACAAATTTCTTGCAATTTTTTTGTATTTAAAATGTCTTTTGTTCATTTTTAGCAATTTTTCTTCTTACTGATTTGTCTAATTACTTTGAAAAGCTCTTTTTAATGAAATTAGCCTCAAATTTTGTCTCCTAGCTATTTGATTAATTTCTTGAATGAAAATCAAGCCCTTTGGACTTGGTTTTGAAATAAATCTTTGACAAGAAGTGCCTTTGACATTTTTTTGGAATGTTTTAATCTTCTAAACCCACTTTAACATTCAATAAGGCTTAAGCACTAGGTTGCAAAGTCAAAGAAATGTTCAATGATTAGTTTTATACACTTTGATTGTACAAATGTCAAACAAGGAACAAGACCCAAAGCTTGCCTCAAGGAAATTTTGATTCCTCCTTGAATTGTCCACCAAGCCATTAAATATTGTTTCAAGGTTAAATTTCTTAACAAAAGAAAGTGTTCATTGAAGCTTTGAACTCCTTCACCTTGTCTTCATTGACTTTATGATTCCAATAACCGAATGATGGATGATTTTGGTAATGTGATTGTTAAATTTAGATTCTCACATAAAGACCCATACTATTTTCAATTAAACTTTATATGCAATAGTGTTTTTCAAGCATAACTTGGAATGAACTATAGTTGAAATTCATATTGAAGGCAAATATGACTACATAACTTTTATTTATTATTATTGTTATTAAAAATTAATCGGGTTGAAATTTTGATTTCTTAAACAAGTCACTTGTACTTTTCAGGGTTAAGAATACTATTGTGTATCAATTTTGCAAAAATTTGAAATTGAAATTTAAAAAATATGATTTTTTAAACACTTGCAACATTTGCAAAAAATAATACTAAAAATAGAAAAATATAAGATGTCTAAAAGTCCTCAAATTTTTATTCTTGTCAAATGCAAATTCCATGTACAAAAATATTTTGTCTGATTCTTTTGGTGCATGACATCTATCATCAAAAGAAAGCAACAAACTACTCATGTTTGTCTATGCTCTCAATGCATGTATAGTTAAACTACCTCTTCTAAAATTTCACTTACGACAATCTTTAAATCCATATTGTTTAATATTATTATTATAATACATAAAAATCTTGATAAAATTGTTGCAAATGGAAAAAATATAATTATGTCTTTTAAATATTTTATACAAAATTGTAATGTTAATGCCCTACTATACGATGGAATTGTTGTTGACCTCTTCTCAACCCAGGGCGTTGGATTTGAGACGAGTTGACACCCCTTCACTCATTCATTGTTAAACAAGGTCATTCCTTACTTACCCCTCGCGGAGAACTCAAAAAATCTATCTTTTAGAAGTCACATGACGACCTTGTGCTCGGATACCGTTAGAGATGGGGAGACATGTGGAAGAAGTCAAAACCTCAAAAGGAAGCGGGATTCCTTTGGTCAGTGCTTCATAGTTGTAGTTCATTGTTGGCATCGAGTTGTGAATCCTAACATTTCTACTGTATGCAATAGTTGTTAGGTAGGGCTTGATGAAACTATACTCTACCAATTTCATCACTATGACAAAACTCGTCATGCTTGGAACTTTGCACTTTCAGTACTTTATACCGCTCTCAGGATTCCCACCACATCGGGAACTTGGCGGGCTTTCACCTGGCAGCAATGTATCTTTGGTTCCAAATTCCGAAGAAGGTTGAAGAAAGGTTCTTCAATGTGGTTAGTATTCCAAGGCTATGTCATTTGGGTGGCATGGTTGGATTGTAATGCCATTTGTTTTGACCACGTAGCTTAGACCACAAGGAGAATGGAGCAAGTGTTGTAGGAAGCCTTCATAGATCATGCTAAGATTGCGTGGCTCAAGGCTACGAAGTTATGCGTTTTATATCTTGACAAGGAAGGTACTTTGACATTATTTGGTTTCAAACCAAAATCTTCAGTGGGAATTGGCCCTCCCTAAGATGGGCACTTTCACTTAGCAATGGTCTTGGTCTTTTGGATCCTCGTCCGGACTCCTTCAATTTGTTTGGCTATAGGCTATTCTATGAGGCGTGCTACTTCTCATCCTCCCTGTTGGATTCTCGACATTTGTGTTTCATCGGGCCTTGGCTTCATTGTTTTGTAGTTGCTCGTTGTGTTGTCTTTTGTTGGTTTTATTTTGTTGATGGTTAGTGAAAATTGAAAATGAAAAAATGATGGCCGAGGTTTTGTCCACTGGTTCTGTGTACTGGTTCTGCTTATCAATGGGAATTGTCCATTTGTTTAAAATAAATAAATAGTAATGTTAATGAATGCTTATAAAAATCATTCATCCAGTTTAGGAATAAGTCAAAAATGGTCCTTTCCGTTTCCACGTCCACTCCACTCGAGTGCACCTACCCTGCAGAAGTTATTGTAGCCCCACCCACACGTCCACGTATGCCCACGTGAGAATTCTTCTTCCAATGCTGATAACCTCCCTGGCCTCAGCCAACTAATGCCCTGACCCCGCCTTTCCGATACCAGTTCGGTTACCCGGATACCCCGTCGCAACTACCAGTTACCTGCTTTACTATACCCGTTTTCAGGATACCCGTATACCGTGTTCTCAATGACGGATACCATCTTCAGGGTACCCTGAACCCTTATTATTGATACCCGGATCCCGCAACCTGAAAAGCGTCGACATCATGCATTCCTTTCTATTGAGGAAACCACAGTCTGTAAGTTTCCCGTTGCAATCACTGTACATGGTTGCCCTGAAGTCTCTGGCGAAGGTGGATCCTGCTCGATGCGCCTGCGTTTCCTCGAGGTATGTGAATCTCCTGTTCTTCGCCGACATTCGCTTGTCACACCTTCGCCATTTCACAATGTGGATCTGAATCCCGAAAGTCGATAGATCACGAATCCTTGAATTCCGTGAATTTCACGATTTCGATTAAGGTTGCTTGGTGTCTTGAGGATGCTTCGTTTTTGGAAGATGTAGCAAAATTTCCTCTGAGAATGAATATCTATGCTTTTTGTTACTAGTGTCGTTTGTTTTGTGTTTGCCGTCGCTTAGAAGTAGATTCCTCGGTTTGTACGGACGGAGGTCGGCATATGTGTATAGTGTAGATTTAGTGTATTCTAGTTGGAATTAAGGCGTGTTGCCTTTAGATGTGGAAATTTTTGGAAGCAGTTGCTTCAGTGACACGACGCGGTGTGTTTTGTTTGGAGATTGGTTAGGTTACAGTTTTTCTGCGACTCAGATTTTCTTGATATTATTTTCTTAGTTGCTCGAGGTTGCTTATGGCACGGAATTTCCATGGAGTTGTAACTCTTGCATGCGTATTCGACATTTCTGACTTTAGTTTACGAAGAAATTCTGTCCGCATTCTTGGCTGTAGAGTTAGGGTTGAGTGCAGCTAATTATCGGAGAAACAAGGTGACTTCGCTTTTTCGGAATTTGATTATGAAAATGTCGTCTTCTAGTTTATGCGTTTCCTCTTTCTTTTTTTCTTTTTCGTACTAGCGATTTAGTCTGAGGTGTAAAGATCCTACATACTGCTTTTGTTGAGTACACGTGTTTCAATTCGCTAGAAGATTTTGTTGATGTTCGGCATAATGTAAAATTTGTAACTGTGATTAGGTCGTGAATTTCGTGTTATGCCATTGCTAGATGTTAACATAGCGCACGTTTGTTTCTCACCAGGATCATCTGACGAACGTGAAGTTTGTGCGGGCCATTCCGAAGGTGGCTGATATTGTGAATTACGAACTGTATTTTAATACTAGCTGAAGCTCTGGATTGAGGTTCTTTTGTATTGTGCCGGAAGCGGGAGGGCGTAGGAGGTTAGGGTTAATTGACCCTAACACTTGCATCTGGCAATGGCAATGGATCATTTGATCCTACTGCTTACTCTCCTTCTAGCTTTCGCATGTGCAAGCCATGCGCGTTTTGTACCTTCGGACGCCTCGGATGTGTATGAGAAGTTGGAGACTTATGGATTCCCAGAAGGCTTATTGCCTCACATTGTTACAGGGTACACCATAGATTCGAACGGAAAGTTCTCACTTTATCTGGAAAGCAAATGCCCTGTTCTCATTCAAAACAAGTACCCTCTAATCTACGATAAAGTGATAACTGGAATGCTGTCTTATGGGAAGCTTCAAGGTCTGAAAGGGATCACTGTGAAAGCGTTATACTATTGGTGGAGTATCACTGGAATTTCTGTCCGAGACGACCAAAGTCTGTATTTCGAGATTGGTGTCCTGAGTGCCAGTTTTCCTTCCAGTAATTTCGATGATCCTCCCATTTGTGAGGCTCGCTCATCGATTGAGACGGCCTTTATGGACTCGGTCTCTTCTTATTAGGGTGATCTTGTTCAGGAGGTTTGATCATGGTGGTTGCAGTTACCCAGGTACACATCTGTTTTTTACTCATTGCTAGACCAGGAGGGTTCGATCAGAATATTCAAGCAAAAGTAGATTCTTCTCTTCATTGAGAGAAGGTGCAGTTCCTTAAACTGATTTTTAGGCATCTGTACATCATAGTCTACAGATGGATGTATGAATTTATGTGTCATCTCCAGCTTTATTGTATAGAGCATTGATGATTTTATTGTACCTTATCAGTATTTCTTATGAATATGCTTTCTCCCATGTCTCTGTTGCGTGTGGTGACCACTGGTTTGTTGTTGCTGCCAACGTACCTTAGAAGCAAGCGCTTTCGGGTGTCGACATTTTATTTACTCCTTTGTGCAGTGTCTAAGAATCTTGAAAGACTTGGAAACAACCTGTCCTCGGTTGCTTCGCCCACTTGTCTGTCGTGACGGTACAAGCAAATGGGCATGGCAGTCAAAATTCAACAACTGCAAGCTGATGATTCGCTAAACAAGACGGACCCACTGCTGCAGTGCATCCCAAACCACCACAGGTTTCTCTATCCGATCCTAAGTTATGTGCAAAATTGCCGGAATAATATATAGACTAGGCAGCACCCCAGCAGGATGCTAGAAATCGTCTCATCGTGGAAGCAAGAAAGACTCTGCATCTACTTCCACGCAATAATTGCATGTTTTTACCACCAACCATGAAGTCTTCCAAAGATCCATGAATAGGATCATACATGTAAGGTTAACCCTGTAAGGGATGATTTCGGTCCTTTGATGATTTCAGGAACTCTGTAGCAAGGAAAAATAAAATAAAATTTCATCCAAATGTTTTTAGGGAGTTGCTTGAGTGCAGTTTAAGTGAATATTATTGAATATTTCCTCACTATTGTGTTATTAGTTTTTCAAAAGAAGAGGATGCTCAATCCATGGATCTGCACCCTAACTTGTAGTGTATTTTGGTCCCTTCTTGCTCTATACTCTTGATGTGAATTATAGCTACAAAAATGGTATTTTTTGAATTTGTGCCCAACAAATGAAATGAACTTTTGTAGTTTCTATTCCAATTGAAAAATTTGAAAAATTCAATAGTTTATTGCAATTTGAACACCAAGCCTATTACCATGGTTTGTTGATTTTATAATTTTATAATTTTATAATGATAGATTAATGATGGTTTATACTATGATGTTTTACACTATAATATATGCCTATGGTGACAATTTCAGATTTTTTTTAGCATATTTTTGTATTTGATATGAATTTTCTTCACTTTTTCCCTAAAGAATTTACAGTAATTTGAAATTTCCATGATTCACAAAAGACATGTGATTCCATCTCTGGAAAAGAAGAAGTCATCTTACATAGTTGCAACATGGCATCATACAGAGTGAAGGATTGGAAGGCTTGAATCCATGGTCATGGACCCGTCCTTTCAGGGTTAAGCAAAAGCAACAATCGCGATGCTCTGGTTGAAAGCTGCAACTCTGACGACCCCTAGTAACCTCGATTGTATGCAGTTTATCGAGTTTAAGGACCCATGCGAAGCAATGTCATTACTAGCCAGGTAGCTGATGACCCATTTGTAGTTTTGTGCAGTTTAGTGAGTTGAAATTCGGCTTGAGAATAGCCTTCCAGTTGGAGGGTAGTCTATGTTTGAGCCTGAGAGTGAAGGTGCATGGTCTGTGCTCCAATAATGTATTACGTTTTCTCAGTAGCTCCGTAGGATTATTCATTGCTTTTTGCACGAGGAGTCACGCCTTTGAAAGCAACTTTTAAGGATTCGTTTGTAAATACTTTGCTTAGTAAGCTTACGCAGATTCGTACTTGTCAATTCACTGCATTACAAAGCGCTTTGGACGCAGCTCAATTCAAGACTGATATTATCATGAGCGCAAACCAACTATGTCGCTGTCGTTGTCTCATGCGTTGTCTCTTCAAATGAGGCACGTGGGTTAATTAGAACTTCAGTCATTTGCCTATTTTCCAGAGATTTTTTTTCTTCAACATTTTCCACCATGCATCCTGATTAAGATTTAAGACATGTTTCTTTGATGAACTGGTTCTGTCAATGATATTCTCCTCACGTCTCGGTTGATATGTCGAGCAGATATAGGGCTGTTACAAGCGCGTATTACAGGGGTGCCGTAGGTGCAATGTTGGTCTACGATATCACGAAGGAACCGTCATTCGATCATGTACAAAGGTGGCTTGAAGAGCTGAGAGCGCACGCAGATGCCAACATCGTGATTATGTTAATTGGTAACAAGTCCGACTTGAGCAGCTTACGTCAAGTTGACACAGACTAAGCAAAAGAGTTCGCGGAGAAAGAAGGTCTGTCCTTTCTGGAGACGTCAGCCATGGATTCAACAAATATGGAGACTGCATTCTACACTGTATTGTCAGAAATCTACAAGATTGTTAGCAAGAAGAAAGCTCTCATCGCTGATGAAGCTCATGGAGGTTCCCCACTCCTGCCTGGAACGAGAATCGATCTTACAATCAAAGACGATGTCATTCCGACAAAGCAAACAAGATGTTGCTCGAGTTAAATCCTTGAAGCTTGGTGTCTCTTGAAATTGAGTTGTTGGAGTTGAGGGCTTGTGCTCCGAGAATGGGGGTGACTTGGCAAAGTGGGCTTGATACTTTGAGACAATGATTCTAGGACTCAGAGTCGTGAAGGGCCAGATCTGGAAACAGATAACAACGACAAACGAGAGTAATTCCATTGCCAAATATGGCTGGTTCGTCGACAGTCGCACATGACCTCTGGCATTCGGGAATCAAAAGTAATTCGGAAGTTAATAAGCTTTGCATCTAACATTAAAGATGGTGGCGCCTTATCTACGAGACTGATCGTTTTGAAGTGAAGTCGTCTTGCATCTGGGTTTTCCTGTCAATGTTGAACAAATTTTGTGCGCTCCAAATGTGGAGAAGCCGAGTGCTCAGACTGTGAGGTTCACGTTTTGCCATGGACTGCGAAGATGCAAGTCCGAACCTTCATTTCCAACCGACACGCACCTTCTCCCACGTTAATTAGTGCGTGACATGAGCCCTCACCGTGGATTTCATTGACTGTCTTTTAATTGGAACTTTTGAATCCGAACTCAGTAGCGACGACGCAGCCCAATCCTGCAGCTGGTGGTTGTGTGCATGCATCAGTGAAGTCCCTGGAGCGGTGTAAGGACTGACATTTCAGGGTATACAGCAAGGTCCCTGAGATTACTACGCTAGCTGGGTATTGCCAGTCGTCCGTCCTAGGATTTCATTCGAACTAGTGACTTTCATATATGTAGTTCAAAAAAGCGTTATTGGAATTCACTCAGTCGATTGTATTCATTGTATCATGTTTTCGTGATGCAACAAATCCTGACATGCTTTGCATTCCTCAGTGACCGCTCGCATGACTCCTCCGTCATTTCTGCATTCGATTTTCCTGTTAGTACCCAGTCATTTGCATTGGGCGCTTGAATGTTGTAGAGTTGAAGAAATCGATTGCTTGAATTGGGTGCTTTACAATCCAGTGAAAAGAGGCATACAACCCTGGTTTGCATTAGTTGCCCCCCCTTCTTTCAAAAAATTTACAGGCCGTTGATTGTTTAAAAAAAAAAATGATGACCCTTGAAATTGCCGTTGATTTCTCAAAAAATCACAAGCCGTTGATCTTGTGAGATTTAATCTGAGCCGTCCAATAGCATTGATTTGGGTCGTCGATTTGGAATATGATACAAATACAGAAAATAGATACGGGTACGAATACAAGCGGGGTACAGATATGGGATATAGTACAGAATACGAGTACGGATACAAATACAAGAAGTAAATATCCATAATAGGATATCCCATATTGTTTGCAACTCCTTCACCTCCCTCACAATTACAAATAAGAAGGGGGGGGGGCAAAATTAAAATTTTAAATTTAAAAAAAAAATCAAATAAGGGGGTGGGGGATAAAATTTTAATTTAAAATTTAAACAAAAAAATCAAATAAAGGGGTGGGGATAAATAAATTTAAATAAAAGAAATAGGAGGGGGTCTTTTGGGTGCATAGTGACACATAGTTGTGTCACTATGCACTCAAAAGTGGTTGTACACAGCCAACCTCCACATGCATCCAATTGTGTGTAATTTATGTCGTCCTTATGCCACATTAATTCCGGAGCTTTTTTCCTCCTGAATCAGAAAATAAAATAAGGTACCAGAAGATGTGCACCAAATTTGTCTGAGTTGGAGAATTCCCAATCCAATGTACTTAGAAATTGCGATTGATTCTGCAACTTGATAAAAGAAAAAGAAATTTTACCTTGGAGAGCTCGATCAGAGCTCTACAAAAGTAGAACGTCGACATTCAATATAACTGGACTCACACCGTGCTTGTCACCACAAACAAAATTCGAAGTGGTTGATCAGTACTTGCCAGAGATGTTACAACTGATCTCCAACATTCTTGCTTCTTCAAATTCATTCCAAAATCGGCAATGGCAACGTCTTGAATCGAAAGTATCTTAATCTGTTCATCGGTCGATAGCTATGTGTTAGGGTGTTGTCCAACCAAGCAACAGAGGACTAGATAGATGCCCAACATCGAACATGATGACGCTCTGTTCTGTAAAGTACTTAGAAGGTAGCAGCACCCATAAGCATGACTGTCTCCATAGGCGTGACCTATTTATGTATCCATATCCGTGGTTCAAGATCCCATGACTGGCAGCAAAGGAAAAATTCTGGTGATGGGTGCACTGTGCATCAGGTTATGGTGTCAGGGGATTCAGAGATAAGGTAGTTGAATGATGGATCTTAGTACTACACTAAATCAATGAAAAAAATCGGAAGGTGAATGGGGAGGCGGTTAAATTCAATTTGCTAGTGGCCACGGGGTCTCTTAATAACATTTAAATGAACAATTTGTAGTGATCAAGGGCAAAATGGAGGCAGATATGGGACGCACCCTGTCAGTATTACATGCCATTCATGCCATTATTTGCATGGCAAAGTGGCGAATGGACATTAACAAGCATCGAAGTAAGCATCCACAAGTGGTGGTTTAGGAAATTAAAGCATGTGGTTTAAACTTGCATGTGTTGCGGTTTAAACTTGCAGGTGTAGCGGTTGGTTGATTAAAGGCATCGGTTACTGATTAACGGCATGAGCAGCTCGTTAATTAAGTTACAGGCATTCCCTGAAGCCTCAGAGTTTGAGCGGCAACTCCATTGCATGGGAGACTTAGAATCAGTTTTCTTGAATTTTCAATGCATGGGAGAGTGATTAACTTTCTAAGAGACAAGTTCATGCGGACTTGGGTGTAAGCTTAAGCTCTATACAGTGAGATTTGGGAAGATCAGTTTGGGATTACTCTGCGATTTCAAAACATTAGTTTGTGCATTCATTGATCAGCGTTTGCAGTAAGGAGTGACCATTTAATTACCGATGTCTTCTGCTAGTCGAGGAGCTGAACGTTACATTGAAGATACTGAAGACGACATGGTACCCGAAACATGGGTCACGGAACTGCAATATGGACTTGGGAGAACTGCAGCATGGTCTCCCTTTCAACAATGCCACAACATTCAAGAAATGAACTTGCATCGTCAAATCAGTAGACCCATGGCAACGCTACCTAGATCTTCAGGCTTCCACGACTGGCGGGGAACTGGACAAGGCGAAGGGTGGAGTCCAAATGGTGGGTGCGGAACTACTCCAAGGATCAAAATGGAGAGCTATAGGGTCAACTCCGACCCGGGTGACATTCCTGCTGCAGGCACAAGATGAGGAGCACGACGAAGGGCTTCAACACCGCCGGCAACCTGCATGGCTTCAATTGCGGAAGGTGAGCCTTGAAGCCCAACTCCAATCCGTAGTCTGAAGAGGTGTCGAACAGGAGGTGGTCCGACTCCCAACTCGTTGCTGCAGTGGCCGCAGTTGATGTTGGCTGTACAGTTGCTGTTGCGGCAAGAAATTTCGAGATTCCACAGTCCTCCCTTAGAGACCACCTTTACGGGAGGGTAATGAAGCAAAAGAAGGGGCGTCAAGGCGTCCTCTCAGTGGAAGAAGAATCAGCACTTGTGAAATGGATGTTGGAAATGCAAGACCATGCACATTCAATTTCTATTCTAGAGCTGAGGAGGAAGGTGACTGAGATTACGCAAGAACGATGGATGCCATTCAAGGATGGCATCCCTGGACACGGATGGTTGAGATGGTTTAGAAACCGTCATCCAAAACTCACCTTGAGATCTCCACAAGGGTTGGAGGAAGGCCGTGCAAGGGGTTTAAATCCCAGCAGTGTTGCGTCCTTCTATGACAACCTACAAAGAGCATATGACTACAATGGCTACTTACCCTCTCACATCTGGAATGTTGATGAAACAAGAGCCCAAGCAGGGAAGAGTGGAGGAAGGACTCTCATTTTTGCAAGACATGGGAGTAGATCTGTGCACACAACAATTCCAAATAACAAAGAGCACCTCACAGTCCTCTCATGCGTTAATGCAGCAGGACAACACATTCCAAATTTTTATATTTTTAAAGGTAAACAGAAGGTAAGGAACTACATTGTGAATTGCGAACCCAAGGCTTGCATGGCAATGCAGCCAAACGGTTGGATGACGGCTTTCCTATTTTCTGCATGGATCACTCATTCCATTACCATAGTGCAAGAGAGGTATGGGATCTCATAAGAAAATAGACACATGTTGGTTCTAGATGGCCACAGCTCGCATGTAACGCTTGAAGTGGTGTAGAAGGCCAAATCAACAGGCCTTAACATCATCACGCTTCCTAGCCACACAAGCCACAGGTTGCAACCACTTGACGTCAGTATTTTCAAGCCTTTCAAAGTAGCATTTAGAAATTTCAGAGATAAGTGGAGCATTCAAAACAAGGGAAGAGGGGCGAGAAAAGAAGAACTTACGGAATGGGTGTCCATGGCGTTCAGCAGGGCACTCACAACATCAAAAATCATGAAGGGATTTTTGGCCACAGGGATTTGGCCCCTCCGACCAACAACGATGGATCTCCACATGGCTCTAAGTGAATGTTATGTTGATGCTTGTGCACAGGACAAGGCAAACGAAGAAGAGCAAGAGGATGCATCATCGGGTAGTCCATAGCTGCAACAAGAAGATTGTGTTCCCGAAACGCAAGGAGTTGCACCACAATATTTCGTGGAGTCAGAGCCAGGGTTGGAAGTCTCCCGCGGCGACAACAGCACCAAAAGTGACGGAGAGGGAGGAGGCAGCTCTTCCCATCGAAATCTGTTCTCCTTGCCGTGAGTCGAAACTAGCAGGCGCAGAACTCCACTGCATGGGGAGCCTCTCATCGATTATTCAAAATCAATCTTGATGAATGATGACGTCAGACAACTACATTGAGGCCATGACGGCAAAAGCTTCAAGAAAAGAAACAGTAGCCAAGGAACGAGAAGAACGCAAGATGCAAACTGAGCAGAGGAAGGCCGAACGAGAACAACAAAAGATACGGAAGGAAGCCAAGAAGATCATGCGACGAATTCAAGCCGAGTAAAAAAAAACGGATCGAGAACGAGAGCGGGCTCGGAAAGCAGCAAAACGAGCGCAGAAGAACTTGGAGCCGCAGGTCAGGCAACGACGAAACATCAACGGAGGGAGCGCAAGTCAGATTACCACCGGGCTTTCAAAAAGCGCCCCCCCCGAGCTCCATCGGCGCCTCCAACAGCGGGTGCAACGGCTCTCTCTTGTAAGGCGGGGGCGCAGTTGCGGCAAGATGCAAGCTTGATGTGGTGGAGGGTGGATCCATAGCCTTCGGTGTTGGGGTCGTGATTCTTGATGCTGGGCTTGTGGTTCTTGATTTTGGGGTCCCAACTGAGTGTCTCCAAGATATGTGGGCATTGGATGTGGGGAAGTCAACCTTCGGTGGTGGGGTTGCTTGATGTTGTAGGTGGGTGCAGATATTTCGGCCAAAGACCCACTCCCAACGCAGAGACAACTTGTTGCAATAGACTACGCACCACCATTGACGCCCTGTTAGTATCCTAAGCATGGTACTTTGGCATGTTTTCTGACAGCCATGACTGCTGCATGTTACTATTTTGGTAGCAATTCTAGATAATATTTGGAGCACATGGTCGCAGCTAAGATTTCAAGAATTATCTATTTTAGTGTCCCCTACACACTACTTTACATTTTCAGTTATTTATGACTTTGAAAAATCTACACGATCACATGTTTGTGATTGGAACTCTGGAAATCATGCCAATAATCTTCCTTCCCTCTTCTTTACTTCACTATATTTTTTTCAAGCTCAGTCCACTGCTTTTCATGCTCCCAATTGCTTAAAAATGTGCTTATGGGTGTTGCTACCTTAGTACCTTATTATAGATCAGGATGGATTGACCCCCTTGCTCGGCCTTACTAGGGGTGCATGTAAAAAAAAAGCCCCCTATTTTGGGCCGTTCTAGGGTATATTCTAGAACTAATCGCAAAAATGAAATAAAATTTTGCAAAAAAATTCATGTGCAAGAAAAAAATAATTACAGGGTTTGCCCATAGGGCCGAGCGAGGGGGTCAGTTCACCCTGGCTTTATTATACATATGAATTTTGTCCAAAACCTTGGGTCTTTAGGGGTTAACATATCAAATTTTCATTCATTTTTAATTCAAATCCTTATTTTATCATTAAATCATTTGATTTTACTTTAGGACATTTTTGCATTTCCTTTCATACTTTTATTTTATTCTTTTACTTTTGTTTAACAAACTTTAGCTATAAAAAAGAAACAATCCTTTTAATTCAATCATTGTTTTATTCAATCAGTTTTGATATGATTTGTATTTTATTAAGGAATTTTTATAACTTTAGAAATTCATCAATCTCCTTGGAAAAAATAAAACATGGATCCTATTGAAAAACTGAAACTGGAGATGGAGCCATTTATTGACTTAGAAAAAGGTCAAGATGTCTATTTATATGACAAACAAATTCCAATCAAGATTCAAGTTAATAATAATAATAATCAATTCATGTCAAAATGCAAAGATCTTTTATTTTATTTATCAAAACAACAGAAAAACATTTTTAATGGGTCCCTTCACAAGACGCGGACACACCCATAAAGGAGAACAAACACAGTTGCTTGCAGCGTGCAGTAAACTATCCACAATGGAACATATTTGGACAAATAAGAATATTGCACCTACGATGGAGGATCAATCAACTACGAATCATGATTTTTTTCTAATTTTCTTAGTTTGAGGCACATTGAAGTTTGAATCAATGGAATAAGGTGATTTTTTAGTTCCCTAAGAGATAGGTTTTGGAGGTAAAAACACACTACAGTCGTCCAAAATCATATTCATAGCAAAATTTCAACAAAGGACAAAAGTTTGGATTCAATTTTACCATAGCTTTTTTCACTTTAAAAATAAATAAAAATTGAAGTGAAGTCTTATATCTTGTATACATTGAAAATTGCATAACAAAAAGTGATTTTCATCTATTAATTGAATGTATAGAGTACAAATCATAAATGTTCGTACTATCATAGATTCAACTTTCACATTGTTGTACTTATTGTGTCAAGTTTAGGGATTCATTCTTGCAATGCAAAGAGCTAAATTCAATCTTCTAATGTTTAGGTACAATGTTTAAGCACTTAATTGGGGCTTTATAATAAAATATCGTTGAAAATATGTGATTTTAGTACGAGGCCCAAATTTTGACTTTAAAGAGTGTTTTTAAAATTTAAAATTTGAGAATCTATTAAAAAAAGACCTTTTGATTTTGATGGGCCAACATTGAATTGGGTATAAATGATGTTTTGCTTCTAGTTTTTTCTCTCAAAGATTTCTATCCCATCTTTTAGTTTGAACCTAGTAGAAGCCTCTAAAGTTCACCCATCATACCTGAAATGTAATGTGCAAACATGTTGTACATCAAGGACCAATAGTTGTCCACTATGTTCCATCTAAATTGGGATACGTCCAAGTTATGTGGTGCTTTTGCAACGACATTTCCTCTTCCTGCACATTTGGAAAAAAAAATGGCGGATCCTAATCTTGTCTATTTTACATTATGTATTTATGTTTAATCATTTTGAATTTGCAAAATGATTGAAGGTTATAGATCAATCTCACACCTTTGCTTAAAGTTTGTGGATATAATTGAAAGAAGTGAAATGTGTTACAAGAATGGAAAACATTGATGCATTGAAGTTGATAGATTGGTTGAGGATGTTCTTCGTGCATTTTTGCAACTCCAACGTGTCGAGGTCAATTTCTATAGAGGTTGATTTTTGCCCAATTAATTGTAAACAAATTTGTTGTTTATGTTTATGGTATGAATGGATATTGACATTAGATTTTTGCTAAGGCTAATTGAGAACAAAGTAGTTTGTGTAATTGAGGGGAGGTTGCAACCATCTAGTAAACACTACTTTAGCTATGAGTGCCACACCAATGAGCACAAAGTTGGTTTAGGTGATTTACATGTCGCTTAGGGTTACACTCAGCTTCCTCTCATCATATGAGATTTCCCTACCGAGAAGGGCCGCGAGTTCCCAAGTGGAAAACTGGACGAAATTGGCTGTTCGTAGGGCCTGCTGACCTGGCCAAGTGACTACCACGTCGGTTTACAAAAAAAAAAAAAAAAAGTAACTTTGTTTTCCATTTTAAGATTTTTAAAATTTTATTTTTTTTATTTTTTGAAAAAAAGCAAAACTGTCAGCCGCGTTCGATGGGTCCTGGGGGAACAGATGGGGGAACGGAGCTGGGAACAGCCTGATACGGCCCTCCAGCCCCCCCGAATCACATCTAATGCTAATCAACTCGGAACATAGAAACGGACCTTCCACAACAGTGAGGTCGCAATGGAGCTCAACCAAGGGTGTACACGTTTAGATTCTTAACCCTAAAACGTCCAATTCTTTGATAATTGAAGACCAATCTGGACACTGTGGCCAATCAATGGCTAAAACCACACTGCACTTGCCACACTAACACAAGAATTCTACAATTTAGTACAAGAATTTCATTCTAGTAGTCAAACTCTCTTAACTTTGGTGAGCGAGATTGTGAGAAAATATTTTCTTTACACCATGAACACCATTATCATAAAATATGTGCTTTCAAAATTCTCTAACCATGAACCAACATATTTCAAATGTTTATATTTTTCCTAAATTTTTATCTTTAACCATTTTAATTTCAACTAATAAACACACTCAATTTACAAGTAATTTACGCACATTTCTTCCTAGTGACACATTTTTTGCTTAGATTGCAAAGTCATATACATTGTAGGTTAAGCTAAAATCCATATTTTCTTTTAAAATTTTACATGAGTACATTGACCTAGCAAAATTTATAATTCAATGGTGAAGGGATGCTAATTCATAAAGTGGGAAAAATTATTAAAATCAACTTTCATTATTTTATACATTATTTAATTGGAACTCTTAAATTGATGAGCTCTTAAAATTTAATTCCATAGGTATGTAAGAAACATGCATGTACACATCTTTCATATTAACCCTGAAATGCCCCAAGCACCAAATTCTGATTATTCAATACTTTGAAGCTAAATAAAATTTAACCAAGTTACTATTTGTAGTAGTTTCCATTTAAAAAAACATTATTTATGAATACTAGACTTATAAAAAAAATCTGATTTTGAAAATGAATGATTCTAATTATTCTATTCAATATTTTGTGCAAGGGTGTTCATTGCAAATCTTGATTTTATAGTATTGAGGGCTTTTGGAAAATGAACCTCAAACACATTGGCTATTGAAGAGTTTTTCACATTAGAATTCATTAAAAAAAATTTATACAATTAAAAAATCTTTTAAACTTGGGTTCAACTTGGTGTTTTTCTTAAAAATCTTTTGACTCAAGTTATGCATGTTAAGCCCTTTAACCTCGTAACTTTTGGATGACCAGTTTGGAAGGATTGACATGAGAAAAGAAAATTGGAAGACTTCAAATTGAATAATATCCCTTCAATATGATTTTAAGAACACAACCTCCCATACTACAAGAAAGGCCTTGCATTCCTTTATGTATAAAAGTATTGAATTTCAAAGTTTTTACAAATTAAAAAATAATTCTTACATTTATTTTAGATGTGGAAATGGCACAAGGCATAGGAATAGAAGATTATTGTAATTGGTACTTGAGATGAAAAGTTATACCACCATAAGTTCCAAAAGGAGCTCAAGGGGCTACCTAAAAATAAAAAATAAATCTTGAATTTTTTAAATTTATACTATTTTTCAAGAAACAAGATTGTCAATAACTTTTTCAACAATAGTCTAAATAGGAAGAGGACAAAAATATAATATTTGAATGCCAGAAATTTTGTGACTTTTTTTAATAGCAAAAGAAGTTCAATTTTAGGCTCTCTATAGTATAATTTTTTTCAAAGTAGGCACCAATTGAAATAGAAATCCTCCAGAACTAATTTTTTTTTAATTAAATGTGGATTGAAAGTTATGATGACACTTTTTAGGTAGCCTAAACTTTTGGCACCTTGAAGCCAACATTTCCTAGGTATTAATTTTTCTAAAACAACTATAAAGTGAAATGTTTTTTGCTTTTGTGTTTTAACCTTTTGAAGTCCAAATGATTTTTCACATATCATAGATGTGTAATAAAATGTTTGATGAATAACAAAAATTGAATTCGTAATTATACATGGGAAGGTGTTGAACATGCATAGATTACATTTATTTTTTAGGATTCATATCTTTTTCTAAATTTGAAAATTATGATTTGAAGGTAAGTTTCCTTTTGAAATTCATTTGAAATTCAAAATCTTCAAAATTTGAAGGCTCTAAAGCAAAGCAAATTCAAAATGAAGAATGCACCTATTGGCTACCACTATAATAACTGAAATCATCTTGGTTTAGTACCTTTTTTTGTAGATTTCATTGTAATAAGTGAATCTTTAACACATAAATTGAAAATTGTGTAGGGTCATGTGTCAAGTGAATTTGTAGTGGGTGCTTTAAAAAATTTGATACAAAATTGGACACTTAACAAGTTTATGGGTATTCCAAAAAGAATGAATTAGATCCTTGAATCAAAATTTATTTTGCTTGAATGAATCCAAGGTATTTGAGCAATTTGGACATGTTCATGTTCTTTTGAATTCAGCAGTTGCATAAATATGAAAAAAATTTAGTATGTGATTTTATTGAAAAAATCTACAATTTAGTATAAGAATATCATTCTAGAAATAGTCAACTCTTCTAACTTTGCCAAGCAAGATAGCAAAAAAATATTTTCTTCACACTACAAACACTATTATCATTAAATATGTGGCCTTAGAGGGCTTTCAATGTTTCTAATAATTATATTCATGATTTTTCTAAATTGGATTAAATCTTTTAACCATTTTAATTTCAACTAAAAAATATACTCATTTCACAAGAAATGATAGAAATTGTAGGAAATGGTTAGGAACATTTCTTCCTAGTGGCTCATTCCTTGGATTGCAAAGTCATATACATTGTAGCAGGTTAAGCTAGAATCCATGTTTTCTTTTAAAATTTTGTATACGTATATTGATCTAGAAAAATTTATAATTCAATGGTGGAGGGTTGCTAATTCATCAAGAAGAAAAAATATACTTCAACAAAGCTCAAAGTATGTTGACCTTGTTTAGTAAGAATGAAAAATAATAAAAGATTGACTTCAAACATTCTAATCTTTCAATCCATAGGGTTAAATGGTCTACCCTAAATCCATACATTTCTATAATAGTGTACTAAAGTTTTGTATAGTAATAATTCAATAAAAAGAATTTTAACTTTAAAATTTGGGCAAATGCATTTAGTCCCTAAAGCACCAAACAATGATTTTTTTGGCAAAATATAAAATTTTAGTTAGCTCACCTAGAAAATAAAGTTTCATTTTTTTACTTTTGAAATTTTCATAAAACATGTAGTTGAGTAACCCTAAAACGCAACCATTTTTGTAACTTTTGACTGCATGGTTAAAAAGATATGCCATGATATGTAGATTCTTTTTCAACCCAAGCAGAGCAAGGGACTCAGAGGAAACCAATGTTTTCGAAACCAAAAATTTCATATTGTTTTTTCAAATTTATGTGTACATAGAAAACTTTGGATCATTCCATTTCAATCAACGAGATGAAAATCATGATGAATTTTAGTTTGCAGGCAATGATGAAATCTCCACTTTAAAAAAAAACTATGAAGTCCTTTATTTAATTGAATTTTCAAACTAAAAAAAATTAAGAAAATTTTCTCCAATCTAATGCAACGATGGCCTTGGACTGTTCAGGCAATACTATGGGAGTTCTGGAGAATGTGAGAGCCACAGAGGTAATGCAAAATCCTCAACGTTCTGTCAAATGGATTTTGGTATGTCAGGTTTGCTGTTATGCTTGGTGGGTTGGGTTGTTCCTGGACTGCAGCACATATGAAGGTTGTCGTTGGTTCTTACTGTACATAACTCAAGTCCATCTGCACTCGTTGAAACGTGAAATTGTAGTAGGGCTGCAGGTGGAGGACGAAAATGTGAGCATGGACATATCAGAAGAAAAAAAAGTAGTGATAGGTACCGGGGGTTTACCACATGTGAACAATATGAGATATAAATGCAATACCGTTAAATTTTTCAGAAAAAATCTGTTGAAATTAGTACGTCTTCAGTGCGGTCGGGAGAGCAGAACTGCTTTGAACAGCGGCCTCATTGTGTGGACTTCCAGGTTTCTGACCACCGATTTCAGTTTCTGAGCTGCAGAGTGATGGAGCTTAATTACTCTGCAATGAGAAGGTGCATGATCTCGGAGGATGTTGTAAGCCTAAGAGGAAGCCATTCTCGGTGGTTTCGATGGACTTGTTCTCATTTATCGTTTCTTGTCTTTGCTTCAGGAACGGCATTTCTGTTACAGGCTTACAGAATGACTTGTGCAGTTCGTTGCAATGCTAATTGCAAGCTTTGCAGGCACAGTTGCTGATGTCGTCAACAACTCCGGATACATCAATACTGCATCTATTGGCTTCAGATTTGAGAAATTATTGTTGACTACCAATTGCGAACCACGTGGCCACAGGCCACAGACTTGCTTGCCCTAGAGAGGTGAATTGCACGATGTAGAATCAGAGCTCCACATGTGACCTGAAATTCTCAAGCATAGCAATTGGGAAGCAAATTGCTCGACTTCACACATCTTACTAGCAAGTGTTGCAAATAATGTGCACATTTAGAGAACAAAGTTTAGTAATTTAACAAACTCCGTGTCACATGGAATAATTCTCACACAACTAAGAACAAGAAAAAAAACTCGAACCATTGACTCCACAGGAATGGCATGTTGGAGATTTACGCTCACTCTCCTGTACACTAATCTGCCACATGTACTTTAGTTCGTCACTGTTCATCTGTTAACTTTTGCCTCTTTTTTTCATCTGTTTATTCTGTACTTATACTTGCCTCTAAGGCCATTGTAACTCTCTTGAGTTTCCTATGTTAATACAAGCTGAGAAGCTAGACTTCCTGGAAATGCTCAGTAGTTATGAAATAACATGGTATCAGAGCCTGTTACAATAGAGTAGTCGGTTGCAAGAGATTTACCAGTTCAGCGTAGTCTAACTCATGAGATCCATCGATCCAGAACTTGACTGAGTTACGACAGTACCAGATTGAGGTACGATAGTAACCGAGTGAGAACGTATAGATCCATCGATCTAGAAACGACATACCAGAGTGAGTAACGATAGTACCAAAGTGTGAAAGTACAGATCCATCGATTTGAGTAGAACATAGCTCGGCCCATTTTGTCGTGAACAGATAGAACAGAAGGTCAAACGTCAGCAGTAGAATACGAAAAAAAATAAAAATGGGTGACAGAAATGTATCGATTGGTGACACTAACAAACTTACAGGTATGGAGAACTATTATGTGTGGAGCTTGAAGATGCGAGCCATCTTACGAAGGGAGAACTGGTGGCGCCTCACTGAACAAGTTTTCAACCCGGAGGCATTTCCAGCAAATCTTGGAGGACGCACATTTACGGAAGCTCAACTGGAGACCACCAAAGCAAATGCGGTCTCTGCACTGATACTATCGGTAAGCGATGATCTTGTAGATACTATCGCCGAATTCACAGATCCGGCCCTTGCATGGGCGGCCTTGAAGTCAGCATTCCAATCTGGCGACCAAGCACAAATTCTGACTCTCACCAGTAAGCTGCACTCAACTAAGCTAGTAGAAGGCGGATCAGTGGAGGACTACATCAAGAAAGCCCGAGAACTTCGAAATCGGCTGACAAGCATGGGAGAGACAATCACAGACAAGACTATGATACAGATCATACTCAACGGCCTTCCTCGAAGCTATGATAGTACAATTCAAACCTTGACTCATTTGAATACTGATATGACTTTCGAACAAGTCTCTTCGAGTTTACTCACTGAGTCACACTGACGGGAACATCGATCTCTGCAACTAGGCGACGAAGAGGCTCTTGCTGCCACCTTCGAACGGAACGCGTCCTTGCGAAACAACTCGTACCCCAGAGGCCGTGGAAGATACGGTCCTCCAAGAACATATCCAGGACCCTATCCTGGGCGAGGACCGCGTCCACCTCTCATCTGTTACAACTGTGGCCGCATCGGCCATTTTTCACAAGACTGTAGACAGCCACGAACAAGTAATGCCTCCTCTCCCAACCCTCAGAATTCAGCATTTGCAAATTCGGCTGAGTTCTTTGATGCGGCACTCTCTGAGTATTGGGGAAATTACGGTTATGGACCATGGTACATGGACAGTGGAGCATCCACACACATCGCCTCTGATGGTCATAAGGTAGAATTATCAGAGCCTAGCTCCTCCACCGTTAGGATTCAAGAAGTGAAAACTGGTGGAGGGGAATCTCATAAAGTAGCAGCTACCGGTACTGCGTCTGTGCAAACCCAAGGAGGTTCAATAAAATTAAAAGAAGTTAAGTACGTTCCGTCTATGAGAAAAAACCTCATTTCTGTTGGTTCTCTGGCCGATGAAGGCAAAGTTGTTGTTTTCTCTCACGCATGTTGTTGGATACTTGACGAGAAGGGACAAGTTACTGCAATAGGACATCGGGATTGTACAAATGGTTTATATTCTCTTGGTCCGCAGCTACAGGCAAACATTGCAGAAACTGAAAATTCCGCTTCACTATGGCATAAGCGTTACGGCCATCTAAGCTACCAGAGCTTATATCATTTATCTCAGTTCGACCGAGTTATAGGACTCCCGTCGATCCAATCTACGTCTTGTATCTGTGAGAACTACTTGACTGGACGTCAACAACGAAAGAAATTTCCAAAAATGTCTTTTTCAAGAGCTTCAAAAGTTGGCAGTGTTATTCATTCTGACTTGATGGGACCACTATCAACACCAACGTTGGCAGGATCGAGGTATGTTCTTGTATTTACAGACGATTTTTCCCGTAAGAGTTGGGTATATTTCTTGAAAAGCAAAGATCAGACTTTCTCATACTTTCGAACATTTCTTGCAAAAATTCAAGTTGAAACTGGCAACAAGGTTCAAATATTGTGCACAGACAGAGGGGGCGAATATACCTCGTATGATTTTAACAGTTTTTGCGATGAACAAGGCATACAGCGTCAACTTACCCAAGCTCATACACCACAGCAAAACGGTATATCAGAGCGCCGAAATCGCACCATAATGGAACGCGCTCGAAGTCTAGCAACACAATGTCAATTACCACTATTTCTCTGGAGCGAAGCGGTTTCTACTGCAAATTATCTTGTAAATCGAAGTCCTACACGTGCCAATGCTGGGATGACTCCTGAAGAAAGGTACACTGGACAAAAACCTTCTGTCAGTCATTTGAAAATTTTCGGCTGCATGGCATATTACCACGTTCCCAGGGAATCTCGCACGAAGCTTGACAGTAAAAGTAGACAGTGTTTATTCTTAGGCTATGATATCAATAGCAAAGCTTACAGAGCCTATGACTTACAAAATAGGAAGATCATCATTACAAGGGACCTCGCATTTGATGAAACCAAAATTGGCTTTCATCATTTATCCAATCCCGTAACCCCACCTTCTGGTTCATTTCCCCTAGAACAACCTATTCATAGTCATAGCAATCTAGAAAGCTTTGAGCCATCCACAAATTCCGAATCTATAGAGCCAACACAACCACCGTCAGTACCTTTACCTTTGATCCCGCTCACTGACAACCCAGATGTTCTCCCGAGCCGCACAGATAATCAAGACCATCTTCTAAACTTAGACGATAACAACTTGTCACCACCCACCTCGCCAACTCACCTTGATTCAACTCTACCAACTAGTCAACCAATCCCACAAAATCCTCGCAGATATTCCACCCGTACACGTACTCCATTGACTAGGCTACGAGATTTTTGGACCCTTGCTGCAGAACTCCTCGAGGAACCCATGAATTACTCAGAAGCAAATTTAAATCCCAAATGGAAATTGGCAATGCAAAAAGAAATCGACTCTATCCATCGTAACCAGACTTGGGAGGTAGTAGATAGGCAACCTGATATGAGACCAATCACTGCGAAGTGGATCTATAAAGTCAAGCAAGGAGCATCAAGACAACCAGAAAAATGCAAAGCCAGAGTAGTTGCTCGTGGCTTCCAGCAACAGGAAGGAATCGATTACAATGAAATATTTTCCCCAGTGGTTCGTTGGTCGACAATACGCCTCATATTTGCTCTTGCGGCAAAGTACGATTGGCCACTTGAACATATGGATGTGATTACTGCATTTTTAAATGGCATCCTAGAAGGAGAAGTTATCATGGAAATCCTTGATGGATTTCCAAGTGCCGGTGATCAGACAAAAGTATGCAGGGTGAGAAAAGCGCTATACGGTCTTCGACAATCTCCAAGGGCCTGGTATCGTACCATTGACGAATGGCTTCTCTCGCAAGGACTAACCCGCAGCTCATCAGATTCCAATCTTTACTTTTTACATCAACAAGACAAGATTATTATTATACTTGTATACGTTGATGATTTATTGATTACTGGCAACTATTTAGCAAAAATCTCAGCCTTGAAAACTGCTCTACATGTCAAATTCGAAATGACAGATCTTGGCTGTGTCACTAACTATCTCGGCACAGAAGTCCAACATCATGATTCGGGGCTTTTTCTTCATCAACAGACCTATATTAAACGCATGTTGGAAAGATTCAAAATGCAAAATTGCAACTCGGCAAAGCTACCTATGGATCCTAAAATACCTCTCAGTAAAGAAACCAACACGCAGCTTGTTGACCCACAACATTATCGTTCAATTGTAGGTAGTCTCATCTTCGCCACTAATACTCGCCCTGACATTAGTTTCGCAGTGAGTTCAGTTAGCCGCTACATGGACAGGCCGCAACAAATTCATCTAACGGCAGCAAAACACATACTGCGGTATCTTCGAGGTACCATGAATTTCGGCCTATTCTTCCCACACAACAATTCTAACATATTGCATACGTATGTTGATGCTGATTGGGGACGTGACATTGACACACGAAGATCGACCTCAGGTATTCTTCATAAAATAGGAGATTCAAGTATTATTTGGACGAGCAAGCTACAACCAACCATCTCTTTGTCGACAACTGAAGCTGAATACCGAGTCCTCAGTGAAGCTGCAAAAGACATCATTTACCTCCGTCGTATGCTCTAAGAACTAGGAGAAACTTGTCAAGAGCCTACATCTATTTCAAGCGACAATGAATCTTGTATCAAACTAGTGAGCAATCCCGTGCTCCATTCTCGAACAAAGCACATCAGTATTCAAGACCACTTTATTCGTGAAAAGATTCACGACCAAGATATTACAGTCAAGTATGTTCCTACGACTCAACAGCAAGCCGACTATCTCACCAAACCAGTATCACTACCCCAATTCGCAATCAACAGGCAGAGCACTGGACTTTTTCCTCTTCCATCTAGATAGAACCTTCAGTATAGGATTTCTTTCATTTTTTTACCCTAAATCTAATTTTGACCCACTCCGGCGTGTACCATCCTTCAATCCACAAGGCTTGCTTGGTAACCTTGTGCTTGAAATCAGGAGCTTTACTATTCCTCTTGCTTGATCTATTATCCCACCAGGCGCTCGGGTCAGAGAAGTACTCTTGCCACAGAACTTCATCAACCCTAACCTCCTGCGAGGCTAGCTTGTCTACATCAGCTCGTACCGCAAGAGAACATGTCCGCACCGCGCCCTCACTTCGACGACTCCATATAGAATCAAAAAGCCAACGTAGGATGAAGTCCAAGACGAAATCGCTTCCCCAATGCACCAACAGCACGCAGAGCCACAAAATCAACGCAATGACCTGTATCTGTAACTCCCGACAACCCAAACGGTCAGACTTAAGTTATCAACACAACTCCCCAGAGGCTCAGACATTTTTTCTTGCAACCCAGACTCACCAACACTCACCGGCGAAAATTGATCAATCTGCTCACGAATCACTGCAAGTGCCTCTTCCGGCAACCAGTCCACTCGAGCCATCACCAAAAACTTGTTAGTCCTACACCAGGTCGTGAGCGAGAGGGGGTGTTGGAGATTTACGCTCACTCTCCTGTACACTAATCTGCCACATGTACTTTAGTTCGTCACTGTTCATCTGTTAACTTTTGCCTCTTTTTTTCATCTGTTTATTCTGTACTTATACTTGCCTCTAAGGCCATTGTAACTCTCTTGAGTTTCCTATGTTAATACAAGCTGAGAAGCTAGACTTCCTGGAAATGCTCAGTAGTTATGAAATAACATGGCATGCAGGTTGTGGTCACTGTAGACAGGAAAGTGGCCGTTTCTACTGTGCTAGTTCCTGCTGAGGCCGGGCTGCCCGACTGTTGCTTTTATCTCCCAAGTCCTGCCACTGTTCATAGCGCCGAAACAGTGCCTTCTCCCGCGGTCTGCGTTCAGTTCGCCTATTCACAGCCGGTTAAACAATGTCAACAGCTTCATAATGAGAACCAAGTTCAAATTCTTATTATTTTGTCGGTATTAGGTGTAGTTACCTTACCATATTGCGACTTTTAGTTGCCTGGCTCAGGCCACTTGATCACAATTGCTGGGACGATTCCTTATCTAATTGGCTTACCACGTACACCCTCCCGCCTCAACGGTCCTTTCCTTTCAGAACTCACCAGGAACTCAAGTCACCTCCTTGAAGTTTGCTTCGGTTTTCATTCCTGTCGTGGATCCTGTTGCGGCCTCCCTCATTGTCTTCGGGCTTGCTCTCGATCTCGAGAGCGTCGTCTCCTCGTCATTTCAAGGTACGTTCTGCCTCGCTTGGTTTTGTATCGACTTCACACGGTGTGTTGCAAATTGCGTTATGAACGAGAGGAAGGTGTTCCGATCAAGAGAATGCTATCTGGTTTAGAGTTTTATTAGGTTTGGTGTAGGAAGGAGATTGAAGTAGTGTTGCTAGAGGATGCGGCTGGTGGTATGGTAATTGGTTCTCTTGGTTAGGGCTAGTTGTGAGGGATGAAGCTTGTGTTTGCTCTTGGATTCTTGGAGAATTGGAGCTGACCATGAGTGAGGATGTTGGCTTAGCTTTAATTTTGGAACACTACGAATGTATTGAGGAACCTGAGTTATGGAATCAAACGGTGGAGGTAATTCGAGGTGGCTTGGAACTGCGTGTTTTGTTGCTATTCTTGATTTGTCGATGTTGATTCAGCAGTGACGCAGTAAAAAAGATAGTGTGAGAGCCTCTAATAGCATTCTTTAGTAGTGTTGGCATGGCCTCTTTTGTGAACAGTGCCGCATGAGAGTAATTTTGAGCATGTTCATGCCAAATGATGTCAAATTAAGCAAAACCAAAGCTCTGGATTATTCTCACATGTGAATTCATTGTTTCATTGGCTTCAGAAGCTCTGAGTTGCATAAATTGAGCTCTTCTAAGTTACAAAACAAGTGTCTGGGTATTCCTTTTTTTGTTTTTGATGCTATTTTAATTTAGGTTAAGTGTTTTCTGTGCCATTCTTCTCTAGTATTGTGATTATTTCTCTTAAAGGAAATTTAGTTTGGATTGTTTAGATTCTCGACCTAATTTAGGGGTGGATCTTCGGGGTTCATCAGGAAGAGCTGGTGCTGGCGAGAGGGAGGGAGGGATTTGATTAGCGAGCGCGGACGGTGATGCGACATCGATTCTAGCGCTTCGATAAGGAAGGTGTGTGCATTTCGGTGGAATCTAGATGGCGAGTGGGTACCATGAGTCGGTTAAGAACAAGACAGACCACGTGTTCGAGGTGGTGGCCATTGGAGATGATTGTGTCGGTAAGACGCAGCTGCTTACCAGATTCTCCCGGAATGAGTTTACTGTCGCGTCTCCAGCCACTATTGGAGTTGATTTCGTTAGGCGTACCATTGTTGTGGACCACAAGACCATCAAAGCTCAAATCTGGGATACAGCTGGACAAGAAAGGTATGTTAATTTTCTTTCTCCTTTCTGTCTGGTTTTGAATTTTAGTAGAATGTTCTTTACGAACGATCTGTAGGTTTGGATCCATATCTATTTGGTGACCTTGATTCTTGCTCATTAGTTTTGGATCTGTGTCTAATGTTCTATGTCTAATTTAATGCTCTTGAAATCTCACATTTACTGTTGAAACTGTTAGTTCTATCGTCCTATACACAATCTTGACATTGTTTGTGTATCTTGGTCGCAAAATATTCTCGAGCAATATGCTTTTGTGGATATGATATTCTCCTCACGTCTCAGTTGATATGTCGAGCAGATTTTGGTCTCTTTACCCCCAGTTCTACAAGAGGTCCGCAGGTGCAGTGTTGGTCTACGATATCACAAAGCAACAGTCATTCGATCACGTACCAAGATGGCTTGAAGAGCTAAGAAAGCACGCAGATGCCGACATCGTGATTATGTTAATTGGTAACAAGTCCGACTTGAGCAGCTTACGTCAAGTTGACACAGACCAAGCAAAAGAGTTTGCGGAGAAAGAAGGGCTGTTCTTTCTGGAGACGTCAGCCATGGATGCAACAAATGTGGAGACCGCATTCTACACTGTATTGTCAGAAATTGCTAACAAGATTGTTAGCAAGGAAGCTCTCATCGCTGATGTCGGAAATCTACAAGATTGTTAGCAAGAAAGCTCTCATCGCTGATGAAGCTCATGGAGGTTCCTCTGGAACGAGAATCGATCTTACAAAGAACTACGATGTCATTCCTACCAAGCAAATAAGACGTTGCTCGAGTTGAATCCTTGAATCTTGGTGTCTCTTGAAATTGAGTTTTTGGAGTTGAGGACTTGTGATTCAAGAATGGAGGCAATTGAAAATGAAACTTAAAAAATATATTGTCCTCTGACATGACTTCCAAAGGCCAAAGAAAATGCAGCAAAGTTCAATGCTTCAATACTTGCACCATGGTAACTTGGTATACATGTTTCTTATGACATTCCAAGGGAGAAAAACATGCTTTGGAAAGACAATCCCTAAAACAAATACAACTATTGATATACAACTTCTTTGCTTTTATGTATTGTCACATTTGTGTAACTATTGAGGTCACATTAGTGAATTGAATGTGTTATATTGAGTTCAGTTCTTAATTAAGGACATTTATTTTCAAGAATTCTTGTCACAATGTAGAATTCGTCATGGTAGAGGGTGTCATATAAAGCGGGGTAGAGAGTATTTTGTAATTGATGTGGACTTATCTTTATATTATCATAAAGCAAGATTTTTTTGTTATCCATGTATCAATGGCAATCGAGATTCTTCTATTATATGTGTAGCAATGACAATCAATTGAAGGTTTCAGACAATTGGGGCTCTAGAAACAAAAATTTCCAAAAGAAATAAAATTGGTTTTATAAATGAATTTTGTACCTCAAAAAACTCTAGCCCTCATTGTTTGATTTTGAAAATTTGTGGAGTTTTTTGGTAGTATAGGTGACTATTCAAGGCCAAAATGTAGATGAAGGGAAAGACAAAAATGGCTCCAAAATTGTCATGACAAAGTTAATTAACCCCTAAAGGTTGGAAATTATGTTTTCACCAAAAATGCTCTACAACTACTACTTCTGATACAAGCACCAAATTTTAGATGAAAAACATTTTTAGACAGATGTAACTATAGGATCTTGTAGTAAAATAGTTTGAAAAGATGTGGAATTTTTTTTAGAATTTTCCATTGTGTAGATTGCAAGATATTACACTTCACAAGGTCACATTTGTATGAAAAAAGTCCAAAATGGTGGTTAATCTTTGGATTCATTCCTCAAGTCAAGTTGGCTACATGCTTGAAAATTTTAGATCATTTGGAATTGCACAAGATATAGGAAAAAAACAGTAAGTAGAAAGAAGTACAAAGTGATTCAAAACACTACCAAGAGTCCCAACTCCCAACCACAAAACTTCACTACTTCTACTTTAACTTGATCTTTAGTACATGACTAAGCCAACTAAAAGTGCCAAAACACATATATGAATTAGTTGTTTTTTGAAGTATCTGAATGTTTAGTTTATTACAAGTGAAATGTACAAAATGTTGCTAATTCCATAGTATGACATTTTTTCAATACAAACACTATCATTACATGTGATTTGGCTCTCGGGGAGGGCTGCGAGTTCCCAACTCGAACCCCCCCGAGAACCACCGATATCCGTTGTTCTCGGCCTGTACTGACTTGGCCGAGAGACGGCCAGGTCAGATTTTTCGAAAAAAATAAAATAAAATAAAATAAAATTTTAACTTTGTTTCTCAGTTTAAGGACTTAAAAAAAAAAAAAAAAAAAAAAAAAAAAAAATTCAAAAAAAAAAAATCTGACAGCGGCGTTCTTTTACTGCCGGGGGAACAGCGCCGGGAACGGCCCTGAAACGGCCCTTAAAATCCTGAAATCTCTTCTAATGGGTGGAAGTAAAGGTAGTTATTACAAAGAGATTAGAGTATACATAATCACATAAAAAAAATACAAAATCTAATAATGTTTCTTATAGGTTATTATTTTATTTAGATTGTAAAGAATATTATGACTTTGCCTCGAGAACAAATTCTTGATGCAAATCAATTTTTTTTTTTTTTTATGGTTATGGAATTCAACTTGAACAATTTTTTAAATACTAACACTAGTAGAAAATCAAGCCCAATTCGTTGTTTTGATTTTGTTGATTATCAACAGAGTTTTGTTGATCAACAGAAATTTGTTGATGATCAATGTGACCAAAACAACAGATTGGGCCTGATTTTCTACTAGTGTAAAATCAATTACTTCTTAAAAGTGTCAATTAATAAAATAGTTGTATAAAACATTATGTAGTTGGAAGTTTCAAAACTAATTTCAATTGTGCAAACATTCCTTTAACATTATCCAAATTAGCTACTTGAAAAAATGTTTCTAGTGAATAAGATAACACTATTCATAAGAAGTGAGGTTCACCATTTCTTCTAGCATTTGTTAATTGCTATCTAATGTTATGCAATTTTATTGTTTATTTTTTTAATTATAAACTTAAATAATCCATCTCTCAATTGTAGAAGTATAAAACTAAGTGTTTTTACTCACATTTGATTAATATTTGCAATAATGAAAATTTCAAGTAAATTAAAGTGGATTTTTTGTAGTATACAAATCAATTATATGATTTTACTGCACTTAATTCGAAATTTAACTTTTATTTATTTATTATAGTTTAAAATTATTTTTTTGATAAATTAGGTGACAAAATAGTTATTAAAAAATCAAGAGTTAATATGTTTTTTTCTAGAAATTCATTTTTAATTGCATCAATTTTAATTATATCAGATATTTAGATTCTAATCTAAAATATTTTTCCTTCAAATTATGTCAATTTACTATTTATAAATGAAAATTTGGTTTATTGAAATAACAATCTTAGAATAGAATTTCAAAACACTGCGATTTTGTTAATATGCATTAAGTTGTAGTGATATGATATATGCAAATCATCAAACTAGTTTTTTTAAACATATTTGTAAATAAATTTTGTTTTTTATATTTATATTTGGATTTTATCTTTTATAAATGGACTTTTCATCATTTATTTCACTCTATATGCTTCTTATGTATTGATTTGACATGACAATGCTTTGTAGTTCTACAAAAATTTAGTTCCACTAGTTTTGTATAGCATTGTAATGCTTGTATACTATTGTGATTGAAGGGTCTTTTTGACATAGTTCAACTTGATAACTTGGGGAAGTCATAGGATTTATTGTATTATTCACGTAGTTTTCAACCTTTTTGCTAGTGTCTTCCTCAAGCTTGATAGGCCTTATGCATATAGGTAGTGAGTGCGCTTGAACTACCCTTTTGCCTACTTTTCAAGATTTCCAAGATTCATAATATATTGTTTTATTGTATGCAATATAAAGTGCAAGAAATTATAAAGGATGCTCAAGTGTTCTAGAGTGAAGTTTATTGGTCAAAAATTTAACCATGCAAAGTTTGTTATCAAAGAGTAATTTAGAATTTCTTTTTTAACTTGAACTCATTATGCTAGCTTGTACAACGTAATGAATGAAGGGTGTCTTTTAAATAGTTCAATTAGACATTTCTCATGTATGTGGATTACCCTTAGTGCTTCCTTTCAAGGGTCCTCTTGATTCATAATATCTGAGAGTTGATTCCTCAATACCATGGCTCAATACATGATTTTCTATACCTCTCTACAAGATCTTCATCAAGACTATAAACAATTGTTCTTATTTAGTGGTTAACATTGCTAAGTAATATTAGAAACCGATGCAAAAAATCATTTGTGGTGCATCTTTCTAGCATGCATTGGATCATGTGATTTGGTGAAGTGTCCATTGTTATGAAGGTTTTTTTATTTGGCCCATTGAATTTCAATAGAGGACCTTAACCCTTAAAGGACCGTCACTATACTTTCACCAAAAACTCTCCAAAACTGCCATTTCTAGTACAAGTACCAAAATTTTGAAAAAAAAATTGTTTTGACATATCTAACCGTAGGATCTTGTATTATATAGTATCAAAAACATGTGGTAAAAATTTCAGACATTTCCACCCGGTGGATTGCAAGATATAAGCATTCAAATTAACTAAAATCATTTTTTTTACCCTGCGAAAAGCAGGGCAGGTGCACTTCACAAGCTCACATTTCTATGAAAAAATGACCTAAATGGTGGTTCTTCTTTGGATTTGTTTTCCTAGACAAGTTGGCCACATGCTTGAAAAATTTCAGATCATTTGGAATAGTACAACATATAGGAAAAAAATAGTAAGTAGGTAGTAGTAGAGAATGATTAAAAATACTAAATTATTTACAATTTAAATATGGAGTTAAAAATTTCCAATCCCAATGATCGAAATGTTGTAATAATGTATCTACATCCTACGATTTTATTTTTGTCCAAAAATAATGAAAATTGGGTAAGATAAAGGATTTCAAAGTTTATTTTAGAGTAGGAAATCCAAAACTGCCCGCAAACAAAAAATCCTCATAACTTTTGACTCATTGATCAAAATGGAATGATTCAAAACTTTTTGTGTATATAAACTCTAGAAAATCAATTCCAAATTTTTGTTTCTGAAAAAAGTGATTTTTTCTGATCTGCCCGAACTGCCCGCTTGGGAAAAAAAGTAACATATTAGGCTATAACTTTTGACTCGTATTTCCAAATGTCATGAAATTTGGTGCATATGAAAAATCTTCCTCGCCCCCACATTCTATTAAAATTTCAGCCCCAAATATGAAAATCTCCGCTTGTAGGTACCTGCCCAAAATTTTTATACAGCCAAAAAACACAGTCCAGTCCTTTAGGGGTTAAACTAGGTTGCTATTGAAGATGTTTTCTAAAGAGTGCTATAAATCTAAAAATAAGAGGCTTTGACTACACTCAATTTGACATGTTTTAGATTTATAATAACAAGATGCTAAAATGGGGCCCTTACAAATTAATTTTAGGAATCCCTCACATACACATTGCCTTCTTTTTCATAATCACAAGGCAATCACTTGACCCTCTAAACCCAACACTTTAGAGGTTTGTAGGGAGCTTTAATTATACAACTCATTATATAAACGGTTCATTTTCTAACTCTAATTTTATACGACATTAATCTATGGTTTGCAATTCAAACAATAATTTTTTGTAATTCTACAGCACCTCATTGGTGTAATATTTTTGTTAAAAAGTTGTTTGTATGGTTTACTTTTCCGGCCTAGCATTGAAACAAAGGAGCTTGTAATGGTTCACCACCTTCATAGCCCATTGTTGGTCCTTGATTAAAGTTGTCCTAACAAGGTGGAAATGAAGAGGAAGTTGAAACGTCATAACATTGATTAAGTTCTAGCCTGAGAAGTGTTAGGAGGGCATATACAACAAATTGACATCTTTTGTTTAATGGTCAATTTCGTTAAAATGGCGGTATTCCATTAAAATGGCACAAAATGAAACCATTGTAAGAATGAAAACAATTGAAAGATTGTCCGAGGGGAGTGGAAATGCGTGAACCAGAGGATTGATTTGAATGTGCTAGGCATAAAATTGGCACATGCATGATCCTGTCATGGCACATTTATTCTCCATTTGTAGAAGATATTCTATTAAAATGGCATGCGGAATACTGCCATTTTAACGAAATTGACCATTTTACTAGTATAGTAGTTCAACATGTGGGTCAATATGTTTCATACATGTGGGTAGGAAGCTATCTTGAGTGTCTTGCTTTCAAATGTACACAAAATTTATAATATTTTATCTCATTGACTCAATGGTACAATGAATCATCATTTGATTTTGTAGTTGTATATAAAAAAATCACGTAACTTGATCCCAATGTGGTTTTGAGACATAAAATTGGAAGTGTTTTTACTTTGCAACATTTTAGGGTGCTATGGCTATAAGATAGGAAATTGAACTAAAAGTTGAAGAAGAAGTTGCAAACATGCAACATTTAAGGGGGTTGTGGCTATAAGAGAGGAAATTGAACCAAGAATTGAAGAAGAAGTTGAAAACGTCACAATATTGACTGCTAAATCCTAAAGAGGTATTGGGAGGATACAATGAACTAATAATTTTCGTTGAGCAAAAGAGCTTATTTGCTATCACTTCCCAAATAAGGATTTGGATGTATGCACATAACATAACTTTGATTGTTTTATGACATGGCCTCTGATCCTACCCAAATAGTAATGTTGTTAAGTTAGTTATCGATGTGCATTCAAAATACTTTATCTCCAATATAACATGCCAATTGTTGTTTGTTCCTTTTTGTTTTTTGCACTAGATAGAGCCCTCATCCAATTGCTTCCATCTAACAAATTATTCTAGGGTAGCAATAGTTGATCTTAGAAAACTCTTTGATTATTTTCTAAATTTTTACCTAGGATTTTTACATTTGTTCACTTGTATTTCTTCCTTGAAATTTTGTCAATGAATTATTTATAAGTGAGATGTTGGCTTACCAAAAACTAATTTCTAGAATTGAATTTCAAAACAATGTGGTTTTGTTAGTATGCATTAAGTTGTAGTAATACAATATATACAAATTGTAAAACAAGCTTTAGTAAATATATTTGTAAATAAATTTAGATTTTTTATATTTTGATTGTGTTGGATTTCATGAATGGTCTTTGCATCATTTAATTCATTAAGATGTCATTTAAAACTAGAATTTTATATGCTTCTTATATATTGATTAGGCATGACAATGCTTCGTAGTTCAACAAATAGCATTACCACTAATTTAAGATAACATGTCCATAAACCAGCCATTTAAGAGATGGAACTGATTTTTGGGCAGGTGAAACTTCTTGAAATATTTTTTAGTAAATTATCCTTGAAAGACAAGTGGAATTGGCATCTAATCCAAGTTGTTTCATATGTTTTGGAGCTTTTTGGAATTAGTTATGAATTTTTGAAGTTCAAGCACTTAGGCTCTAAAATCGCCCACCTCCTGAAATCTACACTATTTGTACATTGTTGATACCATGAAAAAGAAACATGTACAAATAGTGTACATTTTAGGAGGTAGGTGATTTTAGGTATGGACTTGTTACCTTAGTATCTAGCCGTGGTTGAGTTTTAATTCCAATAAGCATTAGAAGATATTTGGGGCCTCTAGATGCCTGTGAGTTCTTGACTCTGAAATTTGCCTCAATCATGTTGGGAACGCTGCCAGCTGCACAGTTCGATGTGGTGGAGACTGGGCCATGTTATTTTTTTTTAAATTTCAACTTTTTTTTGTATTTAAGAAATTTTAATTTTTTTTAATTCTCACCACACCACGTTCTTTTGTTGTTGCGGGAACATCATGGAGAATAGGCCTGAAACAAGCTATTTTTGCCCTCAAATCCCCTCTAATGGGTTGCTTCACCCTAAAACCAATATAAAAAAAGCCATGTTTATGGAAGGGAAGAGGAAAAGGACAAAAATCACCTTCTTATCTTTTTTTCTTAAAAGATCAAAGTACTTTTGAATTTGCCATATTTGTAAGAAAAATTAGAATTTTCCTAGAATTTTTATAATTTATGTGCATTTTCAAAGTTAAGATTTGAAGAAACTTTAAAGTATCATATAGGTGCAATTTTTTATGTCCTCAAAACGACCCATAACCAATTCTCCATAAACTTTTTAAATTTACAATCATATCATGCCAAGTGTAAAGTTGAA
Source organism: Rhytidiadelphus loreus (assembly GCA_947034895.1). Lineage (NCBI taxonomy): Eukaryota > Viridiplantae > Streptophyta > Bryopsida > Hypnales > Hylocomiaceae > Rhytidiadelphus > Rhytidiadelphus loreus. Next base: position 43,075,800 of record OX344761.1, on the reverse strand, counting down.
GAAATCCTACAATGTCTACATAAATCATACTAACAACACTTCAAAGATCCCTCAATGAAAAAAAATGTGAAGTGAATAATTTCACATTTTTCTAGATTATTCTTTGGAATAGGTTTCTTGTCACATATGAAAAATGAGATGTTTGAGCACCAAAGAATAGTGATACCAAAGGTCTATATGGGTCTTTGACAATGCACTCTTGATAGTATTTCTTGGTGATCAAATACTTCATTTTTACTAGTGTGTAGTCTTTCATCCAAACTTGATGTTTGTTGGTAAAAGTGTTGGTACTATATACCATCATATCCTAATTTTGCAATAGATTTTTTATTCCAATGACGATCTTTATTGGTTTAACTAATATTTGGTGATGTATGCTTTTTATATTGACGAATATAGGGTACATTAGGTGTGAATAGTCACTTAGATATGACTTGACCATGGAATCATGAGGTCAAAGTAATGACTAAAATGATGAAATGAAGTGTTGACATGGCCATCGAATCATGAAGTCAAACAACTAAAAGGATGAAATGAATCCATGAAATGGCTATAGAATCATGATACCACACTATTAAAGTTATGAAATGAAGCCACACGAGTGCAACCACAACTATTGCTTCATATAATTTGCATATTCATTCATCTACAATTGCACTAGTTTAATAAAAACACAATTTTGACCTTTGAGAATTGAAGAGTTATTTCAGAATGAATTTTATTTATGTTTATAAATTTATTTAGTACTGTGATTTATCATTGCAAATGATAAGAGCAAGAATGTCTTATTTATTAGGGTTTAGTAATTTTTAACTAGAAAAAAATTTGGAACTCCTTAGAAATTGCCTTAGATATTCACTACAAGGACTACTCTAGTGACCAATTATCTTCAACATCACCTTGAGGCTTTGCCTACGTAGGAAAAACAATTTGGTAGGTCTATGAACTCGAGTCTAATGAGTTTCTTTGAGTTGTGTCTTGCATTAAACCATTAAAGCAATTTTCATTTCAATTTAATTTAACCTATAATCCATCTTGTATGTTGTATTCTACTCTTGGTGCCTTCAATTTCTTTTGTTGGATTATTTGATTAGTGTGTTTCTATACATGTCTTTGATTATGGTTGTGATTTTGTCACCAACATTGATTACCAAGATAATCACAATCTTTTGAATTTATTTTCTTTGAAAAAATAGTGTCATTAGAGATGTTGAGGGTTGAAATTGAGGTGATTTGTTTGAACAAAAGAAGGTTCAAATTAGATTGGTTTAATCACTGAATATTGTATAGGGTTTGTTGAGCATTAAAATCTTAACCTTGTTCAATTTATTTTCTTCTCAAAATTGTGAAAATTTAGTTCAAAAATGGATCTAATACGTTATTTTCCCAAGAAGATACTATGATTGTCCACAAAACAAGATGCTCCATAACTTTTACATTGCCACTCTTAATGAAATAAATCAATTTTTCCATATATTATTTAGACAAAAATAAAAACTATAGAAAGATTGAATTATTTCAATCTTTTGTGATTTTTTTGTTGCTAGAGTTTGACTATTTTGAACCTTGTATGGCATAACTTTTGCTCATGGGCATCAATTTAAATAGAAATTATATTCCTGAAAGCTAATTTCTTTTTCTATCTTAATTTTTTTTAAGTATACCAAAAATTGAGATTATAGGAATTTAACCAAAACTTTAAATGCCTTCCAAGGGAACACTTTAGGGGTTCTAGGGTTAATAAAAATAGAATGAATCAAAGTCATTAGATGGGATTCCGGGGGGCTGGAGGGCCGTTTTGGCGCTGTTCCCAGCTCCGTTCCTCGGGAACCCCATCGAACGCGACGGCAGATTTAAATAAATTAATAAATTAAATTAAATCCTTAAAATGAAAAACAAAGTTAATTCTTTTTCTTTTCTTTTTCAAAAGCTCTGACCTGGTAGTCGCTTGGCCAGGTCAGCACAGGTAGGGAATGGCGGGTATCAACGGGTTTCAGACTGGTTTCGACTAGGGAACTGACAGCCCTCCTCGATGGTTGAATCCCATCTAATGATTTTGAACAAACATCAATCCACCCAATAAATTAAAAAGATAAATTAATTTCTTAAAGTAAATTTACTGAGATGCCACATTGAGATGGAAATTGAAAGAACCTCATTGTGACTTTTGCAATAATTACCTTTTAAATGTTTTTGTTAATCCCTAAAAGCCCAAGGGGGTTGAACAAAACACAAATGTATTATAAAATATAAGTTCTATAACTTTTTTGAAGTTTGCATTAAGGAAGATAATGTGAAGCATGAAAAGTAGAAAGTATCTGGACATACAATCAAAATTTTAAAATTATTTTTTAGATTCTCTTCAAATGAATTTTGAAGATATAACTTCAAAAATTCATCAAAAATATAATTTCTATCTTTAGCATTTGAATTTCTTTTTCATTGGTCAAAATTATGGTTTCTATTGATTTGTGAAAAAAATGCATAAGATCTAGTAATGAGAACATCAATACTTTTTACAAATAGTAAGTTTTTCAACACTAGCCAATTCTAGGCTCTTTAAGCTATTTCTCTTATAATTTATGTTTGACCATAACGATCTTAGTTTTGAATTTACATATTGAAAGACAATCCAATCTTTTAAGGGAAAAAAAAATTGAAAAAAAGTTTTTTTCTGCCCAAAATTTTTGTCTGAAGTTGGGCAACAACCATAAAATGGTCGCTCGAGCGCTTAGGGGTTAAGAATTGTGAAGAAACTATTGCACATGACACAGAGCCTTCAACAATGATTACTTCCGATAAAAGTTGTTTTTATCCATTGTTGCATATCAACAACTCACTTCCATAACCATTGTAGCTTTTAAGCTTACTTCATGCTTTGATCAAGTTTAATTAATGTTTTAAGTTTATTCCATTGCATGTTTGCTCTTCATAGGATGGCAACCTATTCCAATGACTACTCTTTGGGGGTTCCCACATCCATGTAAGGATTGAATTTTCATTGTCAAGGTCTCTCAAAGTCCAAAACAACCCCCCCACACAATTTTCAATCTTCAATGGATGTCATTGATAATGCATACACTACGGAGCCCTAGTATTAATTTATACTCCATTTTTTTATAAATATTTTATAAAAAAAAAGCGTCAGGTTGCTACAAACTGAACCTTCCGTCTCAATTGTATGAAAAATAAAAATAAATACACAGGGAAGATTAGACTAATAAACAAACAAGAAGAATTCAAAATGGACTCACCAGCCCGCCAGGCATGAGATAATTTTAGAGTGATGTTGCTGACGTGGATGGGTCCCCGCACGATAACGATACACAAGGTGCCAAGTGGCAATCCTAGTTGGCAGGCCATCTTTTTTTCCTTCTCACGTGGGAGAAGAAACGCTTCCGCATGCCTCGCTGCGGCAGAAGCCCCGAACGTTCGTGGGGGTCTGTTTTGTCTGACTAACGTAAGTTACTTTCCCGAGTAAGTTACTGTAGCTCACTGAAGTACAAATGCTTCCATGGCAGTAGTACAGCCGCGCTTGTACTACCACCTCATCCAATATCAGTACAGTACACTTGACTCGGAGGTTTCTCTTTTTTTCCCAATTTAAATTTTCAATAAGTTTAGAGGTTCAATAGAGTCAATCGTGAAGAGAATCCTCAGTTTGTAGAAGGGGTGCCAGAGGAAGGTTTAACTAAGAATAGTACAAAAAGAAAAACATAAGGTAGTACACTTGAAAAGCAACCCCATAAGGACTGGTTCCACCTTTTCTTTATAGGTTTTTGTGGACAGGATTATTTTTAGATCATTTTTCAGAGAAAGAAAAATAGATGTGGAACCTAACACAAGTGGTTTTGTATTTTTTCAAGAATTTTTGAACTACTTATAAATTTTCAAAGATTCAAGGGCATAGGTCTCTCCAAATCCGTCTACTTGTAACTTGTGAAGAAATGTGTGTGGAAATCAAAGACAATGATTGGCTTTTGCAATAGAAAAAACAATGTTTTTTTCCTAATTGTATTGAATTGCTAAAGTGGTTCATTTAAGGATCACCCCATCTCCATTTTCTACCTAAAAATAGGGGTGCTTTTAGAGCATACTACTTTAGCACCAAACTTCATCAAACCCTCGTTTTGGTGCAACAAGGAATTTTGTCCTTTGTTCTTCTCAAAGTTCGACTCTTAGTCCCACATTGCACGTACTTTATGATTAACCATAGTACTTCAAGTGCTTTCTTGAACTTTGGAATGCTTGATTGATCATTGTAGAAATCATCCTTTGGTAGAGTATGAACCTTTTGCTCAAGAAAAATCCAAAAGCACTCATTGGAGGTCAAACTATTGTGCAAGACTTCCCCTTTTTGCACAAAATTCCATTGATGAACATTTGTACTTTTCTCTTAAATAGAAGGATTTTTTGTCATCTATTGGACACTTTTGGGCCACCGCATCATTGTAGGATTAATCTTGAAACACTAAACTAGTCATTGTGCAAATCTATCATCTTTTGGGTGGTGTGTAAACCATTTGCTTAAGAAAATCCAAGAGCACTCATTGTAGGTCAAATTATTGTGTAAGACCTCCCCTTTTTCACACAAAATTCCAAGGATGAACATTTGCACTTTTATCTTACATAGAAGGATTCTTTGGCACCCATTGGACACTTAATGTATGCAACGACGTTATAGGTTAATAATTGAATGATGCAAATTTTACGTTTTATGAACACAAAGGATTGCATATTAAAACATAAAACGTAAAATCCTTTGTGTACATTTGGTGGAAGTTCTCTAATTGTGTCTTGAGTTCGTTGGCCCTTGGTGTAAGGTATATATACCCATTATGGTCATTTATCCATTTGCTTCTTATATCAATAGTTGTCTTATAATTTTTAGATTGAAATGTTGGACTAGTGTCGATAGAGGTACAATCGGGAAAGAAATGATAATAGCTATGAACACAAAGGATTGCATGTTAAAAAATAGGCCAATTCAATTAATCTTATTGTGTAAAATAGAATTTAGTTGAGGTTGTATTTTATGTTAGTAGAAGAATCAATGAAAAGCATTACATGTGTTGGTCAAATTAAACCAAATTGAACAAAAAAAGTCTACAAATAATCTACACAAAGTAGGGCTAAAAAAATATGAGGCCAAATTGGACATCTTGGTCATTTAGGGCTTAAAATATTTATGATTTGGACTTGGTTATATTCTTCTTTTATTATGGATTATTTCCCCCATTTATGTCCAAGGGGTTTAAAAATTGTCTATGAAGGTCCGCAACGATGAACATTATTTCACTCATGTAGCGTTTTCTACTTAATTTTTTTCTCTTGTGTTGAGAGAACATGGATAAAATACAAGGGAACATTATAGATGAATTTTGCAAGGAATTTTGGAACTCAACAAGCTTACTAAATCAACTATAGCTTCCCTATAGTAGCCAATTATGTGCAAAATAATGCACTTAGTTGAGGACTTTACAACTTTATTTAATAAAAGACAAAACGAGACAAACAACAACTATTGTATTAACATGGAGTTAAAGTGTCTTGAATAAACAACAATATTTAGCTCAATAACATTTTTATATGGATAGGATCCAAGGTTATGTTATAAAACAATCACAATAATACAAGGTACATGCATTCAAACCCTTTATTTTGGAAATGACAATAGTATGCCTTTTTTGCATGACAAAAATAGCAAAATTATTATACCTTCTTAGAATCTATTTAAATTTGTCAACGTTACAATGATTCCAATTTTTCTTTATTTCTAGTTTTTGCCTTATCATTGTAGCACCCTTTATTGAATAAATTTTAAAAAAAATCCAACTTTATGTCCTTGAATCATGTTGGGATCAAATTCTACAACCCTTTTAGATATAACTTCAAAATTAAAGGTTGAGTCATTATGGAGAGTCACAATAATATTCAACAACTTATTCAACAAATCTCCAGACATATTATTGGTCCTTTGAGCTGTGCAAGAATCTTTCAACAAATTCCATAAAGACAATCAAGTTTTCCAATCAATGTACTCTACATATATCTTTCATTGAGTTGGCGTGATACTTTGGATGAAGGATTCCTCTGTAGTGACTTCGCCAATCGAACAATCGAGGAGATAAGACATATGGGGTATCTTTTGAAATCAGACACCAAAGGTGGCCAACTCAACTACCCCAACACCGACCCTTCATGAACAATGGCGTACACGCTAGCATTACAAATATAGGATGATACTATTAAGTTCACCAAATTTTCGGTTTGAGAAAACAACACGTAACAACTTCAAAAGATCTCCCTTATAGAGTGCAACTTCCATCGCCTCCTTGACTGCTTCTTCTTCTTCTTCTTACCATGCAGAGACTCCGCCCTATCATAGACTGCAAACAATCAATGAGATAAGATATCGGAGGTATCTTTTGAAAACAGTCGCCAAGGATAGCCTTCACCACCCACGTACCTTGAGACGTGTCTACTCAACCACCCCAAACCGACCCTTTTGTACACGATGGCGTACGGGCTCGCATCGTGCACAAAAGGGGTAGTTTAGGGTGGTTGAGTATAGACATCGCATCATAAACCCAGGGTTAAATACATTTCACCAAATTATACCATTTCATAACAAACTTTAGTAAAAAATCTCTACCCAATAAGCTTCCCTCTAGCATACACTTTAGCATCCTTCAAATTTTAGAAGCTTATTATGAGCGCCAACCTCCTTCGCTTCCTTCGTCTTCCCTTCCCCTTCCTCCGTCAGCTTCGAACGCCCGCCAAGGACTTGGATGAATAAAGCCTCTCCCTTGAGAGAACCTTCCTGTTGCATTGCCAGCCTAGTTTTTGCATGATTTCTTACCACTATCCTGGTCTCAGGGAGTCAAACAATCATTTTTGCTCTTCCTCTGAAGTGGTAGAAGTGTTTGTAGATTCATATTCATGGCCTTGTCACTGTTACTTCACTCGGTTTGCTTGTAGGGTTGGGTTGTGGGAGCGTTGCGAGCTCGGAATCCCTAGTCGAAATTTCGCAAGGATGTCAAGTTTCCGCACTTCGTTCAATCCGAGCTTCGAGGTATGTTTCCGAATCGTTATTGGGTAATTGTGCCTAATTTCGTGGCTTGACGTAGGGTTTTGAGATCCGGAGGTTTGGGTGGAGGTTCCGTAGCCGTTTCGTGTTTTTTGTGTTTTTGTGTTTTCGTGTTTCCGTAGACTTTTTGTGTTTCATCGAGATTTGTGAGTGATTCTCGTGCTTGTGAGGAATTCTGAATTTTTTAGCTTCAATTTTTGGGTGGTTCCAGGTTTTGGTGTGGTGTTGAGGCTGGAGAAGATCCGCGATTTCTGGGAGTTTTTTGATGTAATTTGTGCTCCGCGAGCGCGGATTCAACAATAGGTTTGCTCCGGGGATGGGAGTGCCTGCTTTCTTCACTCTGGGATTGCGTTAATTAGAACTAGTGTTCCTTTGTGAGAACCGAAGGCGGTGGTATCAAAACCTGTGTGAGGGTTTTGCTAATCTGTGAACAAAAGTTTGTCCACAATGGACACCGCCAAGCATGTTCAGTTGACAACACACGACAGCTTCGTTCCCAGACTGGACCTCGAGAATTTGCCTCTCTTGAATGGTCCAAGCAGCGATGGCTACAACAACATCCCTCTGGAGCCCAAGAAAAAGCGGTTGGAGGTCTCCGTGATCGGCATGACCTGCGCAGCTTGTTCCACTTCAGTGGAGAATGCTCTCTCCCAATTGAAAGGCGTGGGCTCTGCTACTGTGGCTTTGCTCCAGAATCGCGCTGTTGTTGTTTACAATCCCGACCTCCTCTCTGAAGATGACATCAAGGAGGCCATTGAAGACGCCGGGTTCGATGCCGAGATCGTGTCAACTACAGAGGAGGAGACCCCTGTTGTTGCCAACATTGTTGGCCAGTTTCGAATCCAAGGGATGACTTGCGCGGCGTGTGTGAACTCTGTGGAGAGCGTGCTCATGGGGTTGAATGGCGTTTTACGTGCTTCTGTTGCGCTTGTGACGTCGTCGGGTGAGGTTGAGTACGATCCGAAGCTCATCAACCGGGAGGATATTATTGAAGCAATTGAAGACGCAGGGTTTGACGCGTCCTTGATGTCAAGCGGCCAAAGTGATCAGGTGAAGTTTGTTGTGGTGGGAATGTACTCTTTTGTGGAGAAGGCGACTGTGGATTCCATCTTGCGGTCTTTGCAAGGAGTGAAAGATGTCACGATTGATCCATTGTCAGACAAAGTGGAGGTCTTGATGGATCCTGAGGTCATTGGACTGCGGGCTATAGTGGAAGCAGTGGAAGCGAACGGCGACTTCAAGGTGGGGATTTCGAATCAGTACACGAACAAATCCCCGGAGAATATTGACGAAGTGGGCCGTATGTTCCAGTTGTTCCTCTGGAGTTGCTTGTTCAGCATCCCCGTGGTGTTCATTGGAGTGATTTGCCCGCACATCTGGGCTGTGCAGCTACTGCTTCTGGTGAAGTGCGGACCGTTTTTGCTTTCAGATTGGCTCAAATGGGCACTTGTCACCCCCGTGCAGTTTGTGTTGGGCCGTCGATTTTACATTGGCGCCTACAAGTCCTTGAAACGGAAGTCAGCGAATATGGATGTGCTGGTCGCTTTGGGTACCACAGCGGCGTATGTGTACTCCGTCAGTGCTGTCTTGTATGGCGCTGCTACAGGCATTCAGCTACCTACTTACTTCGAAACAAGCGCAATGCTCATCACCTTCGTTCTTTTAGGAAAGTATCTGGAGGTTCTGGCAAAGGGGAAAACCTCAGAAGCAATTGGGAAGCTCTTGCAACTGGCGCCCACGAGTGCATTACTTCTAACAGTGGACGGTTCCGGCAGGGTGTTGACAGAGCGAGAGATCGACGCCCAGTTGATCCAGCGTGGTGACATTTTGAAAGTGTTGCCTGGAGCGAAGGTGCCAGCCGACGGGATTTGCACCTTCGGCCAGAGCCATGTGAACGAGAGCATGATCACAGGCGAGGCGAACGAAGTTGCGAAAGGAGTTGGAGACGCTGTGATCGGTGGGACTATAAATTCCAATGGTGTCATACACATCCGTGCAACGCGAGTTGGTCGCGACACAGCGCTGGCGCAGATTGTGAACCTGGTGGAGACCGCGCAGATGTCGAAAGCTCCAATTCAGAAATACGCTGATTACGTTGCTAGTATTTTTGTTCCAGTGGTGGTGTCGCTGGCGGCGCTTACGTTTGTGTTGTGGTATTGCGCTGGGAAACTGGGAGCCTATCCTGACTCCTGGTTACCCGTGAATGGCAACCATTTTGTGCTGGCACTCATGTTCGCAATCTCAGTGACTGTCATAGCTTGTCCATGTGCTTTGGGGCTTGCGACTCCCACTGCAGTTATGGTTGCAACTGGCATTGGAGCCAACAACGGCATCCTCATCAAAGGAGGTGATGCTTTGGAGCGTGCGTACCGAGTTCAGTGTGTGGTGTTTGATAAGACTGGCACCTTGACAAAAGGCAAGCCTTCGGTCACGCACCAAACAGTGAAGATCTTCAACAAGACCCCCTTGGCTGAGTTTCTTACTGTCGTTGCGTCCGCGGAGGCAGGGAGTGAGCATCCTTTAGCGAAAGCTTTAGTGGACCATGCCCACAACCACTTGGTGTTCACCGAGCCTTTGACTCCAAGATCAGCAGAGATGCCTAGAACCAGAGATTTGAGCTGGATGAGGGAAGCATCCGAGTTTGAGAATATTCCTGGCGAGGGGGTGCGTTGCAGAGTTGGAGAGCTCTCGGTGTTGGTTGGCAACCGGAAGCTAATGCTTTCATCATCTGTCACCATATCCGACGAAGTGGAAAGCTATTTGCAACAAACCGAGGATCTTGCAGGTACAGGAATTCTCGTGGCTTTCAATGGGGCAATTGCTGGCGTTGTCGGCATTTCGGATCCTTTGAAGCGAGAGGCTCCTTTTGTAGTGGAAGGTCTGCAGCGCATGGGCATCCGGTGCATCTTGGTGACCGGAGACAACTGGGGCACTGCAAAGTCGGTTGCTCATAAAGTTGGGATTGATGAAGTGTTTGCTGAAGTGCTCCCTGGTGGGAAAGCTGACATTATCAAACAGCTGCAGTCTGAGGGAGCTGTTGTGGCGATGGTGGGAGATGGTGTGAACGATTCCCCGGCTCTCGCAGCCTCGGATGTGGGGATTGCAATTGGGGCAGGCACGGATATTGCCATTGAAGCTGCGGATTACGTGTTGATGAGGAATAGTTTGGAGGATGTGATCACTGCTATTGATTTGTCGAGGAAGACGTTTGCGAGAATCAAGATGAATTACATATTTGCAATGGGGTATAACGTCCTTGCTATCCCTGTGGCTGCTGGAGTGTTCTACCCGTTGTTAGGAGTCAGTCTTCCTCCATGGGCTGCAGGGGCTGCCATGGCGTCCTCTTCGGTTTCTGTGGTTTGCTCCTCGCTTTTATTGAGGAAGTATAACAGACCTCGGCTCACAGAGCTGGTGCAGGTCAGGGTTCAACGATAGGATTAGTTGTATTAGTGCCAGACATTGTCCATTCATTCTTTTGCCTTTGTAAAATAATCATTAATACAGTTTGGAGATCCTTTCCTGATTCTCGGCATCCTTTTTGAGCTTCAAGTTCCATTCAAGTTCCAAGTCTGTGCTGTTGTGCTTAGAGTTTTCAGATGGGGGCCTGGAATGGAGTAACTTGTAACCTGTGAATTTGCTACTTTTTGTATGCTCCTCTGATTCGCAAATAGGATTGTAGGAAGCACTACTACATGAATGAAGTCCTTGGTCTCTTAACCTCGTTAGATTGCACAGCTTGAAGCAGCAAGCTTAAACTTTGACCAAATCATATGCAAGTGAATCTAGTCTAAAGGTGCACCTAGTGCATGTTTGGGATCCTCAATAACACTTGTGAAAACATACTTGTGAAAACATATGTTTAATAAGGTAATTATAACCACATGCAACGCTTAGATTTTGGATAGAAAATGAACAAGGTGAGGACCCTAAAATTGTCAAATTAAGTGTTTTAGCATGGTTGTATTATGAAGGGATCATTTTTGGTAAAATTTATTTCAATTTAATTCCTTCCTAAAATAATGTACTACTAATATCTTTTCTTTGTAAATACAAATGGATTTTGATTAGTCTAAGATACTCTCATCTTCTTCATATAAATGTCACCTTTGAAAATTTATAACTAATTCATTGTGTTTCTAAGTACTTGTAGTTTGCCAATGTGCAAAATCTCTTCATCATTTTTTTGATAATGTAAATGAGGTTGGGTGATAAAAAGTTTTCTTGCTAAAAGTCCTTCCATTCTTAAAATGGATTAGACTTCAATGTATTTCCCAATGTATTGTTGTTTTCCATTCAAGGGTTATATAACAATATAGGAAAGATTTTCCTTCCAAGAGAAGTATCATATATTGTTGTAGTGTGAATTATAAAGTCTTATTGGACTTTATATTGGATTTACATGAATAAACTATTTAATTTAAGCCAACTTTATAAAGTTGGAGTTATTTCTCTTTCTTTCTTTTCATACTTTAAAAAAGAATTGTATAATTTTATATTGTGAATTATTTTTATTTATTGTATATTTTATTTTTAATAAAAGCTTCATATCATTTTAATGTATTTTGTCATTGTTTTTTAATTTAATTTTCTTTAAATTATATGGTATAGAAAGCTTGGACTACAAATATCAAAATACCACTTTTGACTACAAATATACATTCCATTAAAAGCAAGCTAAAAGACAAAATTTATAGAGCGTCTATGAATCATTCTTAAGAAAGAAAAAATCATGGAAATGGCACAGTAATTTAAACTCCAAATCTAACTATAGAATTATGAATTTAAAGTTTTTCATATCTTAAAATATTAGTTTGATTATAATTGTTAGCAAATCAAGCATTAGAATCCTAATGTAGAAAAAACTAAATATTCTAATTCTACAAAGTATATATTTATTGTCAGTTATTGACTCTTTTGAGCTCATTGTCATTGTCATCCTGGCACAATGTCACAATGAGCCCAAAAAAAAAATCAGATTTTTTTCATTCTACCTCCCCCTTGGTGAGTTAAAAAAAATTAAACTAATTAAAAAATATTTTTTCATGTACCCCCCATCCCACCCTTTTGTAAATTTTCAGGTGGAAATGACATGGTTGCATCTTTTATAGTTAAATTTGAAAAAAAATTGAGAAAAAAATCATTTCATTTATCTTAAAATAAAAAAATTCATCATATTTTTAAATTAACACATTAAAATTCAGTAAAATATCATATTTTTCAATTTACAAGTTTGAAAATTATCAAACTATAATTTTTTGGTTTCTCAATTTACAAATTTATTTAGAAATATTTAAAAAATTTATGAATTAAAATTTTTGTGATATGCAATTGTAAAAACTTAAAAATTCACAGATTTTAAGATTCTATAATTTCAAACAATGTAAATTTTAATTAGATATTGTTGATAGTATGAACATTGGAGAGCATTGAAATACATTAGAGTCCAAGTGACAAAAAAACACTTATCATTAGGGGAATAATGAGGCCTTTGAGAGACCGTCTAGCCATGGTTCCCCATGTTGCGAACCATGGCCGGACAATCAGATTATTTAATAATAAATTTTTAAAATTAAAAAATAATAATTAATTAATGCAATCGGACGTGGCAGTCTCTGTGCCACATCGGATTGTTGTTTCTGCGATGTTCCCACAGTCCGGGAACGTTAGGGAACTCAAAGTCTCTCAATGGCCTAAAAAATCTGCTATTTGAATTTTTTTGAATTCGTAGTCTCTCAATCTAGCCATTCAAAATTCAATCAGTTATTTTTGTTGCCTTTTCCATTCAAGATAACTTTCATGCTTTTCTCTCATCATCTCTAAGTCATGGCCTTTTGTCACTATAAAAAGCACTTTTTAATAATATACATGCACTTTTTCATCAATTTTAATAATTTCATTCATTGTTAAAATAAAAATATTTTAAAAATTGACCAAAAGAAACAACTTTATTAAGCACCCCAAATTAATATTCTTTTGAAAATAGTGCAATTTAGCTCTAATAAGATAGTTGCACCAAAATGCATCCAAGGTAGCAATTGAATAATGTTTATATTATTGAATTGACTAATTTTTAATTGACCAATCTTGTTGGAAGTCAAAAGAGTAATGACTAGTACAAAGCTATGCTAAAAATACCATTTTAGACCATGGTTTTGTGTTACATTTGGGTTGAACTAATACAACGGTATTTGAAATAACACAAAACTATGGTTTTAAATGGTCATTTTAGTGTAGTTTTGTACTAATCAATCTTAATTTCCTTCTTATGCATTTTTAGGACATCGAATGAATAAACTAAGAATTTTCAAAGTGCTAAAATAGGTATACCCATAATCAACCCTAGGCTTTCATTAAATTAGGGAGTATTGTACATTTTAGGCTAGAATCTATTAGGATTGATTTTAGAAAAAATAACAACTAAGTATGGTTACCTTAGAAAATCATTAATGAAGCAAATGCGGGGGGGGGATTAAATACTTTATGGAGGATTGAAATAGAATTAGAACTTGGAAATATTATCATTGGAAGTATATCAAAAATTCACATAAGTAGATGCAAGAAAATTTAGATTTGAACTTTAGATAGCCAAACTAGAGCCCATTAGAAGCAAGCTAAAAGACAAAAAATAGAGAGAGCTATAGCAAATTGTGCTTAGAAAACTAGGAAATAAAAAAAATGACACAATAAATAGCCAAACACTTTCTATGATTTTTCTATTTCTAGGCATCATTTGCTTTGTTTTTTCTATAACTTTTGTTTTCTAATTTGCTTCTTACAACCTCTAGTTAGGTTGACAAAGTTCAAATTTGAATTTTCTTGTGTATATTATACAAATTTCCAATGATAGTAACCTCATGTTCTAATTCTAAACTAATAAAAAGATAGTAATATATCTGTTGCCATATTTTCTGTAATCTATTGATGATACTCTTAGAGTCATACTCCTAAGAATTTGATGAATGCATTTCATTGTGGATACCATTAGGGAGAGTTAAGGTAGGGAACCTCCATTTTTTCCAACTTGTTGAAGAAATCCATATGGAAGGAGATGTGTGGATGACCAAGAATCCTTCCCCCACTTCATTGAAGAATCTTCTAATCACCTTTGGAGACAAACAATTTTTTTTTGGCAAATCTCACCAAAATTTGGCACTAGCTCCTTTAATACTAAGAAAAATATTTAGAAAAATGAATGAAATCACCAAACTCTTCTAAAAATAATTAGGCTCATCAATATTTGGATGAAAGATACTACTAATAAATAATTTTGTGAATGAAAATACACATGTGGATGATTCAATCCATTTTTCTTTACTTGAATACATTTCATGGTGCAAGTCTCTCTAAGGTAGGATCACCTAAATTCAAGTATGTTTCCAAAAGCAAGCCCAAGAAAAATCATAGAAAAAGTAAATGTTTATTGTGTTCTCTTGAAGGTGTGAACATTGAAAATAGGGCTCAAGTTTTGAAAATCTACTAATTCAACTTTAACCTCTTATAACTTTTGCATCTTATAATGAAATACTATTCTTGGATTCCATCCAACTTTAATTTCATTTTGTCTTTATGAAATGAAAAAATGAAAAACTTCCCACTAGTCACTAATGATTTCACAATAATTTTCTTGGTTTCACCTCTAAAGTCCCAAGGCCTTCTTTTTGTCAAAATTAGATCAAAATTATGGCATTTCTAGTGCAAAGAGCAAAAAATTTGAAAATAGCATTTTTGTATATCTAACCACAGGATTTAGCAATAGACTAGTATGACAATGTGTGGAAAAAATTTCAAAAACTTTGACAACTTATGTTACAAGATATTTGCATTCAAAGTGAAGAAAACATAGTTTGGGCATCATGGCAAACTAATTTTTGAGACTTTGAATCATCTTAACTTAAAATTTTTGCACTACATATTTTGAATTAAAAAAATATATCATGAAGAATTGATTTGAGAGCCTAAAGGATTTTTTTAATAAAAAGTATTGTGATTTTCATTCTTTAAAAAATTGTTAAGTAGAAGTAGGTACATGATAGAGGAAAAAACTAAAACATTAATAGTTCTAAGATGGAATTAGAATACACTAGTTAATTCCAATGGTGAGATTATTCAAAAAATAAAGGTTAACCTCGTGGAAGTTTTTGTTTAAGAAAATGCAAAAATTGAACTCCAAAACAAATCTTATTTGTTATTTTTTCAAGAAGATATTCTCATTGCCCACAAAACAAGATGCTCCATAACTTTCACATTACAAATTCAAGTCAAATGAATAAAAGTTTTTGATGCAAACAAAATACAATCTATGAAAAAAAAAAATTTAATTAAAATTTCAAGTTTTTGTGGAATTCTTTTATTGCCTATCTAGTTGAAATTTGGGCTTATTGTGGTATAATTCTTGCTTTGGGGCATTGATTGAAATAAAAATTATATTCTACAAAAATCTAGTAAACTTTTCTATCTTACCACAAAGTTTCAAAAATAATTGCCAAAAATTGATCTGAAAGGAACTTGTGCAAAATTTATTTTGTCCCATGTAGGGATAATAGGACTTTTGTGGTTAATCCTTGAGCGCCCAAGGGGCCAAAATATGGCCTCTCCATTTTTGAAAGATGTCCTTGTTTGACTCTTATAATCATTTCAATGGTACGGTCAAAGGACACGTCCCTCTCCATGTATCTTTGGACATGTCTCTACTATCAATCAGTACGGTCAATTAATGTAGATCTTGTTTTAGTTAATAGTTTAATTGGGATGAATATAGAAAGGTTTGAATTTTTGTGAACATGGGCTGGGTGCTCATGGGTTAACCTTCAAAACACACAAGGGGCTTCAAATTGGCTTCTAGATGATTTCAAATGACCAATAGAGGATTTAAAACTGCAATTTTTTCATCCAATTTTTTTGAGAGAGTTCTTTGAGTGTGTTTCTATTGTATAATGGTAGGACTTCCTTTATTGAGATGTTATTGAATCTTCTATAGAAGAAGATGCTAAATAAATAGATCACAAAAGATGCTTTTCTAGTGTATTTATGGGCAATTTTGTTAAAATGGCAGTATTCCATGTACCATTTTCAAACTGCTCAGTCTAAACCGTGAAAGTGACATCTAAAATAGGTATAGATTTGAAAAATATTCAATTTATATAAGTTTCAGAAATCTAGGTTATTATAGATTTCAAACTACCCAATCTGAACTATAAATGTGACATTTAGAACTAGTGTAGATTTCAAACATCTAGTAAAGATTTTTTTTTGACACAAATGAAACATAATTTCATTGCAGGGGGTAAAATTATAAGCCCGCCAGCCACAAGTGTCTTGGCTGGGAAAGAACAAACAATAAAACTAAATATATAGATTTCAAACGTCTAGGACAATTGAACATTTTAGACATCTAGTAAAGATATAGATTTCAAACATTTAGGACAGTTGCACATTTCAGACCACACATAGAAATTGCCAAAGTAGTGGAATGGTGCCATTTTAATGAAATTGCCCATATTTCAACAAATCCTACCTCCATCATGCTCTTGATCTAATTTTTTTGGCATAAAAATAATCTTTTTGGAATTTGAATCCAACTATTGAAATGAAGCTTTCTTGGCCTAGTTTCTACTCTATTTTGAAAATTTGAAAGATTCACATAATTCAATTTTTTTTTATTGCAATCGAACATTAAGCATATAACCACGGTTGTTAATTTTCTAAATTTAGAATGATATGGAACTTTGGTTAACACCATGGTATTCCACACTATAATTTATGGCATTGCTATAAATTTCAGAATTTTTATGCATATTTAATATTTTATATGAGTTTTTTCCATATTCTCTTAAGAAAAATATAGTAATTTCAAAATTTCACAAAAAAATCTAAAAATTTATAGATTTCTAGAAAACATGTCATTGCATCAATCTCTAAAAATAAATTGAAATAAATTCTACTCAAATATATAGCATACAAAGTAATGAATTTTAGGTCATAGGGTCCATCTTTTAACCCCTAAGTGCCTAAGCCTTTCCAAATGTGTTTTTTCCATGAAAATAGAACATGGACTTATAGTTATACCTATTGAAACAAATTTAATTTTTTTCAAAATCTAACCGTATGGATGTTTAAAGAGCTTGCTTATTAGTATGCACACTAATTTTGAGTGCAAAATTGCATAAAAGTTGTAAGATTATAACAAGAGAAATGTACATTTTCTATTTTTAATATGTTGTCCCTCCCCACAATGTTTCAAAAATTTGCATATAAAAGTTTTTTGGGATTGGAGGTGACATGAACAACTACAAATTGTGTTAGCACACTAAAATGCCCTTTCAAAAAACTTACTATCACTTGAAAAGCTATTAAACTCATTACACAATCCACCTTGAAATTGAGATGCAATTTTTTTTATAAGTATAAATAAAAAGTAACTCCAAATCAACATTTTATTGTTTAAATTTTTAATGGTGAAAATCATGAAAACACTTTACTCTTCCCATTGGGACCATTTTCAAAGCAAATGGATAAATACAAGTTTTTAGATATCAAATCAAGTGAAATTGCTCAAAGTTGGAAAATAAAATAAAATTAGCAAGCTTTACTCTTCCACTAATGGACATATATGACTTTGGAGACCTCTCAACAATCAAATATGTACCTTTTTCAGTGAAAAATGAAAGTTTTCAATAGTTAACCTTCAAAACTGCTCAATTTTTTTTTTAAACCGGTCAAATGAATTTAACTGCTCACTGCAAAATAAGCCTGAAATTTCAGGTCGACCATATCTGGTCGCCCAGGCATTTAGGGGTTAAGGGTTAAAGTGCTTTTACATTACCACTATAAAATTCACCATAAAATTGGTTCCTTAGAGATGAGTAAAGTGTCCTTCATCTCGCTAACTCACTTTAAAGTGGATCTCCTAAATGCTCCATTGACCTAGAACTCCCATTATCCCTCTCCAAAATCAATTTATACTTATGCTAAAGAAACAATTTTAGAGCTTCTACCCAAAAAGCTCTGACCTTCCTAACTTTTACATACAATATCCAAATGTTCCATTTTTTGGTGTGTTGAAACCTCGTTTGACTTGTTGGCAAGAAATTATGAGAATTTGACTATTCTAGTAATAGAAACTATGCACAATAACAATAAGTGGTTTGGGGGATGCCCACCTTAATCCATAAACGACGTTGAGGATGTTTTTCAGTTGATGAATGACAAAAAATCTCTCCATGTAGAATATAAGTGCAACTATTCATCTTCCAAATTGTGTATGGAAAGGGGACGTCTTCTACAGTAGTTTGACTTCCAATGAGTGCTTTTGCATTTTTTTAAGCCAACAATTCACTCGGTTCCAAAACAACTGATTTCCACGGTGACTAATTCATCATTTAACCCCTAAAGGACCATTGTTCCTTTGGGGGACAAATGCATTTTCGGACAGGTACCTATGGGCTGAAATTTTCTTCTAATATTTTGAAATTTATTTTGGAGGTAGAAAAGTTGATTAGCTTTGTGGAAATATAATTTTTTTCACAATCGGTGCCTGGGAACAATAGTTATGACCAAATAAGCTCAAACGAGGGGACGGCGGGCAGCTCGGGCAGCCCCCAAAAAATGAAAAAAAAATTGAATTTTTATTTTATTTTTATTTTTTCTCATATATTATATTTTTGTCTATCTAGAAAGCCAATTGGATATATTATGAGAAAGTTATGGACATTCTTGTTTTTCGGGCAGTTAGAGCATCTTCTTGAAAAAAATAACTTGTAGGATTCATTTCTGAATGCAATTTTTCAAATTTTTCAAATTTTTTTTTGTGCATGGTCTGATTTACTTGCTAGAACAATCTCACCGTTGGGATTAGTGCATTTTAATTCCATCTAAAATATATGAATATTTTAGATTTTCCTTCTATCTCATACCTACTTCTACTTAACAATTTTTTTAAGAATGATCATTAATTTTAAAAAAATAAAAATTTTACCTAAACTCTCAACTCAATTCTCCACTATAAAGATTTAAATCTGAAAACTCTATAGAGCAAAAATTTTAAGTTAAAAATGTTCAAAGTCAAAAAATCTAGTCCCGCAATGTGCTTAAAAACTAGTTTTTTCCACTTTAATCGCAGATATCTTGCAATCTGAGCGGTCAAAAATTCTGAAATTTTTTCCACACACTCTCATACTAGTTAGGTGTAAGATCCTACGGTTAGGTATGAAAATAAAACAATTTTTAAATTTTTTTACTCCTTGCTATAGATAGGGCAGTTTTGAGTATTTTCTGGCAGAAAAAAGGCCTTGGTCCTTTGGGGGTTAACCCATAAACAACAATGATGACATTTTCCTGCGGATGAATGACAAAGAATTTCTCCATGTAGGACAAAAGTGCAATTATTCATCCTCCAAATTTTGTGGGAAAAGGAAAAGTCATCTACAGTATTTAGACTTCCAATGAGTGCTTTTGCATTATTTTTAAGCCACGGTTCCAAAACAGCTGATTTTCACGGTGACCAGCTCGTCGTTCAAGGGTTAAGGGTTAAAGTGACTCCCCCTATTATTGTTGCCTGCTGATATCGTATGAACGTGTGTCGTATACACAAATATACGTTCGCATGTCTGCTTCTGTGCTCCTTTTCGCGATCCTCCTCCGCCGTAGCCTTTACGCTGAGGGCTTCGTTGACAAATCCCTTACCACAACTTCTTCTTCGATGGGAGTGAAGGAAACAGAGCAATAGCGCCTTTCTGGGAAGGTAGAAACCGCGTGGAAGAAACTGCTGTTTTTGTTGGTTCCGTGTTTTAGAGTGAGATCTAGGGTTTGTGAAATTTGAGTGAAGGCTGGGGTTAGATAGAGACCTTATTATAGTGTGGACGATATAGGATTTGGAGCTTGCATGAAGGGACGACGTGTGATCGGCGATGGCAGGAGCGCCGCTGGTGCCTGGAAGATTGTTTTGTGGAAGATGGACCTAGTTTTGGGGAGGGGAAACGCGAGAAGAGATTTGCGAAATGAACGGGTTCAATAACAAGGTGACGTGCTGCGATGATGAGCTTACGAGAGCTCTGTTCTCGATCCGGGAGATGGAAGGTCTTTGAAGAATGCGACTCTGCGTGTCGGTTTCTTCATCTTCGTCATTGATCCTGCTCTGTCCTTGCACGTGGATGAGGTAGGCTTCACATCACACAATGCACCTCGTAGAAGTCATGAATTGAAATTTTTGCCTCCTGCAAAGTTCCCACTAGTGTTATGAACTGGATACTTGGCAATGATGATGTTTATTCTCTACAGGAAATCAATAGTTTGCAATTCGACACTGTGTTTCCTCTTCCGGTAGTTGCTGCTACTGATGTTACAGACCCGGTCCGATTCTGATAGGTTTTTGGCTGAGCGCATCATTTGTCTAGTTAGAGCATCATCAATGGATCACAGCAAACGGCCTAACAAATATTTCACTATCTTTGATTGGCGTGTATTAGAACTTGAGTTTACTATCATTGGGAAGACATAAAAAAATAGCATAGAATAGACACAAGAAAATCCGGATTTGGACGTAGGACAACCGAGTTAGAGCCCATACGAAGCAAGCTAGAAAGATAGAAATTATAGAGAGACAAGTTTTCTAGCCAAATAATGCCTAGAAAACAAAAATCATGAGAAAACAAAAATCATGGAAAGAGCATGACTTTTCAAGCATGACTCGTCGTGGCTCTCTATGGTTTTTGTTTTCTAGTTTGTTTTTATGGTCTCTACCTCGGTTGTGCAAAGTCCAAATCCGGATTTCCTTGTGTCTACTTATGTGAGTTTGTGATAGTATTTTCTTAGTTCTAATTCTATATCAATTATTTACAAGGTCTTTTAATTTTCTGTCCCGTTTGCCATGATCCATTGACGATGCTTTTAGGACTTAAAAGACATTGAAGGAAGCCTATCTAATTATTGGAAGTTTTTGGCGTGAGCAGCATTTGGATGTCTTTTCGTTTGCTAGTTTTCATTTGTCATTGAACTCGGAGGGTCCATTTCTCTACTGCCAGGATTAGTTTATTCTCACATTACACCAATGTTGCGTTGACGTCTTGAGTTTAAGAAATTTCGGTAAGATCGACCTATCAGTAATGACAGGTTCAACTGCAGTATCGTGCAACGGAATCCAACAATCTGTGTAAACAGCGATATGATGCTGGTGTTTATGCGCTTCTGTCTGCAGAGGCGATTCCTGAGTTATTCCAGTGCAACATTCATTTTTCCTTTAGTCGGCCTCAACCTCATATTTAAGGATACTGTCCGGCGTCAGTTTACAATATGGTACCAGCTGATGTGGAAGGCCTGAGGGCCGAGAATACTCGACTGGCAGCGGAAATGGCATCAATGAAGAACATGATGCTAGCAATGAGGAAACAGAGTGCAGAGGTTAAATTAGCGCAACAAAGAGCTGAAGCAGCTGAGGCTACTCTTGCGGCTTCTTCCAACGGAAGCCTGGATGCGATTGACTCGCTTTCTGGAAATGGAGGTGCTTCTTCTGAAGTCATGTCGTTGGACCGAAGTTTAGTGTCCAATGAAACTTACGAAAGTGGTGGAGTTAGAAATAGCGTTGATTCAGAGGCCTCACCTGAGAAGGTTTACTTAGAGGAGCGTGAAGCACTTGCTTCGGAAGCTCGTCAAAATGCCGAAGAGAAAGAGAAGTTTGAAGCTGAGCGTGAAGCACTTGCATCAGAAGCTCGTCGGTGTGTTCAAGAGAAAGAGAAACTTGAAGCTGAGTTCAGGGAACTGAGGTTGGCCTCTGATCAGATTATGGCGCAACTGATGGAAAAGAACAGGTCACTTGAATCTGAGCTGAAGGAAATCACACGCGCAACGGTTGAGGAGGTTCAATCCTTAGGAAGCTCTACACAGCAACATGAGGGTTCTGGAGATGGTGGAACATCAGGTTCCGGAGGAGTTTCGGATATTGACAATGTAGATGCCCTACCGAATTCTCTTCTTGAGCAGCAATTGAAGGAAGCGAATGAGAGAATACAGATGTTAGAAGCTCAGCTAGAGGAGCGAGTTACTGAAGCTGCTGCTCATGATGCCAATATGGCTCGTCCAGTAGTCGGTGAGAGTACTCCTGACCTCAGTGTAAAGCTTCAACAAGTGAACAAACAGCTTGACGAGGAGATTACGAAATATACGGAGCTTGATGCTAAATTCGGCCGCTTGCTTAAACGTTCAAAGCAACGTATTCAAGAGGTCCAGAAGGAGAAGGAGGACGTGGAAGTACAGTTCCGAGCGTCAGAGGAGAAGGCCACAGAAGCACTAGCCCGGCAGGCTGCATTGCAAGCAAATCTTAATGCGACACGCAAGCAGGCGGGAGATGCTCTTCGCAATTTGGATTCTGAACGTCAACAATTAAGCACAGCCCTTCGCAGGGCTAGACAGGACATAGAAGAGATGCGGCAGGCCATGGAAGCCAAGGAGCACAAGCTTATTGAAGCAACAGGTGTAGTATATGAGAAGGAGCTGGAATTAACAGAGCTGAATTTGAAGCTGAAAGAGGCTGAGTCAAATCAGGAGGTTGCAATGTTGGGACTGAAGGAGACGTACCAGAAGGTAGTTGAAAGTTACGAGCAGCAGCTGGCGGAGGCTGCCAAAGAATTTTGCAAAGTGGAAAAAACTATTTCTTCTCTGCAAGCCCAGCTTGCCGACAAAGATGCTAAGCTGGCAGAAGTTGAAGCAGCCAGTAGCGGGGAGTTGGTACGTTTAGGTGCCTTGCTAGATACAGCTCGAGGAGACATCCAACGGCTCATGTCTGAGCATGAGAAAGAGACTGAAGCAAAATGGGAGGAGCACAAGTCAATTGTTTCATCGTTGACGAACAAGCTGGAGGCATCTGCGTCGTTGCTAAATCAGATGGAAATGACGGCCGGAAGCAGGCGAAGTAAACTTGAGTCGGAACTTGAGGGATGTCGTCAGATTTTGAGTGCTACTCAAGTCGAGCTTGCTACGGCCAGATCTGAGACTAAATTGCAAGCACAAGAGCTAGCTGCTTACAAGGTGAGGGCCCATGCTCTACTGCAGAGAAAAGAGGCAGCGCTGCAGGCTGCCCAAGATTCGTCAACAACGGCAGCACTGGAAGCATCTCTGAAGGAGGCAAAGGCACAGGCTGCAGCAGCTACCACGGCCAGCGACCAAGCAGTGAGAAGGCTAGATGCAACTGTTGCTGACTATCAACGCCAACTTAATGCACAGGCTGGGGTTATTGATGAAGCAAATCTTCACTTACGAGAGTTGTCTACTCAGCTTGACCTGAGTAAAGCTCTGGTGAGGTCTCAGCACATAGAGTATGAACGACGTCTTCACCAAGCAGAAGAAACCCTATCCTCAAGACCGGAGGTACCTGCTCCAACAATTTCACCTGTGAACGAGGATCTGGAGAGGGAGCTTACGACCCTACGCATTGCACAGAAGCATTTGAAAGGAGAGTTTGAGTCTTACAAGGAAATGATAGATTCCATGATGGCAAATAAAGATGAAGAAATCATGCGCCTAGTTGAGGAGAAAAACTCTCTACAGAAGCGTCTCTCTCAAAAGGCGCCTAGCGATTCTGTGGACAGGTCAGTAATCAATTCACCATCCCCTCCTCTTGCCGAGCAGCAGATCTTGTCCCTGGCCCGACTTCAGGCACAGAAAGAGGAAGAAGTAGCCAGGTGTCTGCGCCACATCGAAGCACTGCAGGATGAAGTCAAGGAACTGGAACAAGAGAACCGACTTCGGGTTCACCAGATCACAATTCTGAAAGAAGAGTATCAGAATTCTGAACGAAGCCAGAAGAGGTCGAATGTGGATATGACTTACGTTAAGAATGTTATTTTGAAGCTGCTGGAAACTGTTGAGGTGGAGGCTCTTTTACCTGTGATTGCAACACTTCTCCAATTTAGCCCTGAAGAGTTGCGACGATGTCAAGAGGCCTACAGGATGCAGGCTGTAAATGAAGTTCCTGTAACTCTGAAACGCGTTTGGAGCCAGAAAGTGGCTTATGAATGATTTCAGATGCACAATAATAGATGGAGGAATGCAATTTTTCATCCAATTCTTCGTATGAGAGTTCTTTCAATGTGTTTGCAACAGGTGGGGTTGGAAACTCTCTTACTTTGAGATATTACCGACTCCTTTAGAGAGAGGAAGATGCTATATAAATAGATCACATGTTTTTTCAATGTATTATGGTTACTTGTACTTCATTGATCTTTTTTGAATTGAGCCCAACTAATGAAGCTAAGTTTAGGAAGTTTGGGTTGAACTATATTCCAATTTGAAGTGTTGAAATATTCCTAAAATTCAATATTTTATTGTAATTTGAATTTTGGTCTATGACTATGGTCTATTGGTTTTATAATTATAGGATGATATAAAATTTTGTTTTTTTATCATGATGTTCCACACAATTATACAAACCAATGGTAGAATTTTCAGAAATTTTTAATCAATTTCTGTATTTGATATGACATTTTTTTCCTTCTTCAAAAGGTCATGATAATTTCAAATTTTGAGTCACTTTCTATCACTAAATGTATTTAGGGTTTAAGGTGTTTGTTGGCAAGGTGCAATTTTCAATGAAAATATGAAAATATGACTAGTCATATAATAAGAACTAGGCACAATTGCAAAAAGCGGTGGTTTGGGGGTACCAACCTTAAGTAGGTCTTCTTCTCTATTCTAATTTGTTATACAAGTATCAATGTCGATGTTAGTTGTTGATATGTCACCACATTGAAGGCCCTTTTTGTACCATTGGATTTGATTTGGTTTGTGTTGTGAAATAAGTCAATTTTCGAATTTAGAATCTACAAAACATTATTAAAAAAAATTTGGTAATTTTTAGAGAAATCATTCACAAAGTTAAGAAATTTATGTAGACTAGTTTTCTTTGTTTTTTGGATTTGATAGTACAAGTTTTTTTAAGTTTTGGACAATTGGCAATGCTTTAAAATTCATCTAAATATTTATAAAACTTACCTAGATGAAAGATACATATTTCTTCAACTATTAGAACATCTCATAATTAGAATCTTACATGTTACTTCGGAGTAGAATTTTGAAAAGTCACAATCAACTTCTTAGTTCACATAGCCTTAAAAAACATTTCAAAAATCTGAAATTTTGGAGTTGTCTTATTTCAAGCATAAGAAAGTATTATACTATGACAAATCATAGAATCTTTTGTATATTTTCTAAGAGAATTCTACAAATCAAATTCCCTAAAGCCATTTGGATGTTTTGATGCAAAGATGGCAAACTTTGGTCATTTATCAAGAGGGTTGACTATCTTAGACCATTAAATTGACTTTAGAAAAAATTTCATATCATAGTTTTTTTTTAATTACAAAAATGAGATAACTATTTATCAAAATGACATTCACATGTTTCCAAAACCTATAGCTAAATAATAAATCTAATGCCCAATCATATATGATGTATTAAATATGCATGTCAAAATAAAAATTGTTAAGCATTCTCACAAAACATAATTTATAAATTCCATCTATTTATATTATACTATTCAACTAATTACAAGCATATGGCCTACCATGCATACAAAGGTATTTGCAAAATTACATAATGATTTTATTTCAACAAATTGAAACTCAATAGAAATCTAATATTTTGGCAAATTTATTCCTTATTCAAATTATGCATGCTAGCTCATTTGGGGTTTAATTTGTGAAATTCTTAATTATGTATCCTTTAGTATATAATATTCTTAGAATTGCTAATAAAAATAAGAAATAAGAAATAAACATTTAGTGATTGTACACTTGTTATTATTTTTTCCTCCTTATTAATACAATTTGCTAAATTCTATTAAACTTCTTTAATTTGTCTTTTATAGATATGGAGGCAATCACTCTTGACCACTTGGACACTAAAGGTTAATTAACTATGTAAACTACACCGCAACTCTTGTTTAAATTGGCTCATTTTATTTTTACAAATTAGGATGATATTCTATTTTCAAGTAACTTCATTCTTTACAACACAACTAATTATTCATCCATGTATAATAATAAATTTAGAGTGATTGGAATGAAATTATATGATCCACATTTAAAAAAAATATACTATGTATAATTAAATTGAAGGATAATGTCTTATATTAGTTGTTGCAAATGCAATTCTTGGAGAAACCATGGTCATAGTTGAGGGGATTTTTCAAACAAGAATAGACTTGGAAATTAAATAAGTAAAGGCTAAAACAAGAATAGGTACAATTGACGTTTGATTAATAGAGTAAATAACAATATCCCTGGACTCTCTATTTATACTATATGGTTGAATAGATTAGCCTAGCTTACTTTGAACTCTAGATACCCCTAACGCAATGACTTGAGTCTTGAGTTACTTGGCTTGCACTTCAAGTAACCTAAAGGCTTTGCTCAAGGCACCGCCATTGCATCTTAAAACCTTCTAGGAATCCTCTATACTATATTGGGACATTAATCTTTGATTGATGACCAATTAAAAGTTGATATTTGGATGCAAACATGCTATATCCATGACATCCTCAAGAAGGATAAAATAACTACACTAAAATGGAATAAAAATAATCCTATTATACTTTAAAAAAATCTCAAATCTACATTATAGTGAGGGTTATTTAATCCCTCAAAGGATACACTCATACTAAGTGGGAAATAAAAAATTCAAGGGATCAAAACCCTCAAAGGATATATTCACACCAAATAGGAAATATATAATTCAGAAGGCCAAAATTTTAAACACAAACTGAGAATTTGCACTAAAAGAGGCAAACCTTCACTTCTAATCTTGTAGAAATAGTGGGATCTTTTTGTTCTTTGTTGTCCTTTGAAGGTTATATTTCCTTGTTTTTATGTGAATGAACTTTGAATTGTGAGGGGAATATTTAATGTCTTTACATAAGTTATATTCCTAACTTGTCAAAGCTATAATTACCATAGTTGAACATGAGGTTCACTGCATTTGAGACAAATAATTAAAAAAAATTAGAAAATTGAATTCACTTCATTATATATTTCCTAAAATCCTTTTGTTTTCTTTTGTAAATTTTTTTGAAATATAAAATTATCCAAAATTCAACCCTTATTTTCTAGAATTTTTTTTTTAAGAACTTGCTATTTGGTTGATAGCCCAACTTCTCATCAGGTGAATGTACCCTAAGGTCACCAGTGGATCAAATGTACCCTAATGAATGATTTGCCACAATCAGCCCTGTCGGATTCTCGGATTATTGTTTCACCAAACATCTACATTTCCATTGATTTCCCTTCATAAAGATCTTACCAGTATGTACATGTCAAATTCCGCGGGGTTAGTTATATGAACCGCAAGACTGCTCCAGAGAGATTGCACGACTATCTACTGATATCCTAGATGTTCAGTATGTACATTTCATGAATACTGTCGGAGTCGGTTCGAGGATATGAAGGCGCCGGAGTCGACACGAAGGGGGGAGTTGGCACCTTCCTCGGGAAGAACATCCATCGCCATAGCCGCTGAGGTTGCATGCTCATCTCGACAGGCTCCGGCGGGCTCGTGTCGCCAGGAGGCCTTTCCAGCGTAGTCAGATTGTGCGCAGAATTTTTCGAGTGTTTCATCGTTCTCTTCTTTTCGCAAAATCGTGGATAGTTGCGGTCGCCATGGTCGGAATGGTCTACTTGCTTTCTATGGTCGTGAAATGTGTTGGTCGTGATGTCTTTCCGCCGGGTTTGGTCGAGATGTGGTGAGCGCTTGTGTGGCGGTTGAAGATTTTGAGGTTGTGATTCGGATTTCTGGATAATTGGTTGATTGGTTGAAGAAGAGGCTTTGGTTTCGTGAAGACAGAGAGAGTAGGAGTCTTAATTTTATATTCATATAAGGCTTTGGTTGTTGGCGATGGCGAAGTCGAAAGGTGCCAAGAAAGCTCTGGACTCGTACACTGTGAAAGGCACTCACAAGGTCGTGAAAGGTGAGTTTGGGAAAAAAAAAGCCTAATCTTCTTGACGTGGGTTTTTTGAAGTTTTCAGTTTGATACGCAATGAAATACATTGCAATTGAAGTATTGTACGTGATCCTGATGAAAGACTTCGCGTTCTGGTGAATTCGCAAGATCACTGATTGACAAGAAACTTAAAAATCTTCTTTCCTCGTACAGCTTAATCTCTGCCTTTTTGTCGTCGACTGCATCTCTGGAAAACAAGTAGGAGAAAATGCCCTAGGACAATTGAGAAGTTGATAATTGAGAGTCTGTATTCTGAGGAGCGTCATGGAATCTGGTGATGCAGTCTGACAGAGTGAGACTCGCATCTAGTAAATTTACATTGATGAGGCGAGCTTCAAGATTACGCAGACGTATTTAGAACTTCGCGAGGGTACATTTCTTGAAAAATATCTGACAAGAATCTTCTGCATTCTTTCTTCGGAGCCTGACGCATTGAGATAATTTCGAGGAGCTACTTTGATGGCTTCACTCTGACCACATTATACTCATGCCAAGAAACTCCAGTTGCCTTTAAAGAAACCACATTTTTCAATTTACGTTTAAAGAAGCGTTGTAGATTTGAATTTTAGGTTGTTTAGGTCTGCCTCTGAAGTTTATTTTCCTGCATGCCCTAATTTTCATCACGAAGAATACTACTCTACCATCAGTGTTCAACGCTAATGAGTTCCGAAGTCTGTGAAAGCGTCTAGTTTACAGCAGGCTTCAGATCTCAGTGGAGAGAGCTTTCTTTGATCTGTTATTGAAATTTGCATTACCCATGCGTTTACAACAAGGATGTTATATTAAGAGTTGTTAGAATTTGGAGACAAAGGCGTACGATTTTTAGACCTGTGATATCTACGATGTACATCGAACCAATGAGGGACCAATGCAGCTGATAGCGTGACAGTTCCTGCGAAGCTCTTGGATTGATACCTGATCTTAAATAGTAACAGTATTTTGGATTGAAATTCCAACGATTTCTACTTGAACCGTGCTTTTCCGAGGTCGAGTAGTTTAGGCCTCTGCTCAATATGGGGAGGGAAATTAACTGAGTATTGTATATTATGCGAGTGAGCCTACTGTTCTTGTGACAATATCCGATGTAGTTTACGTAGTGTCATTGACTTTATTTGCTGTGGTATTTTCAGTTGGAGATTGTGTCTTGATGCGGGGGCAAGATTCTGATAAGCCACCCTACGTTGCCAAGATCGAGAAGATCGAAGCTGACAGCAGAAACAATATTAAAGTACGAGTTCGATGGTATTATCGGCCTGAAGAATCCATGGGAGGGAGACGGCAATTCCATGGTTCTAAAGAGCTTTTCTTGTCTGATCACTACGATATTCAAAGCGCGGACACAATAGAGGGAAAATGCATTGTGCACACCTTCAAAAATTACACCAAGCTGGAGAGTGTTGGTTCTGAAGACTACTTCTGTCGCTTTGAATATAAGGCTTCCACTGGTGGATTCACTCCTGATCGAGTGGCTGTGTACGTGATCTTTCACTCTAACTATTTGTATTTCTGGCAGCATGACTGCTGGACGAGATTTTGGAACTGACTATGCATCAGACTCATCAGCGTTAGCGATACAAGACTGTGAATTAGAGATTTTTGCGCGGCGTCTGTTTTAAGTGCATGCGTTTGCAACCAACGTGAATTTCAGTGTGCATCTGAATTGAAGGGTTCCACTAGTTTAACATTCATTTTGTCGAGTGTGGTCCTGCATTTGAGTGCTTACTTGTAACGTTAAAACTGACATATTTGATGTTCTTTGACGGTTTTGTGTAGGTATTGTAAATGTGAGATGCCTTACAATCCCGATGATTTGATGGTTCAATGTGAGAATTGCAAGGATTGGTAAGTTCATGACTTCCCATCCTTAAACTCCAAGTTCTAGGTAGCTTCTTCCAAGTTTTAAGATAACAACTAGCTGTTTACTTTAAGAAACGATCGATTGACTCTGGATCTTCAATGCATTGGAAGCATTGTTGGAAGGATCAAGCAGAGTTGTATTTTGGTGACTTTTACAAAGTCAGAAATGCAGAAGTCTAAAGTGGTTTACGTTCTTAAACCATATTTTTTTTATCAATTTCCCCTCATCACCCTCTTTATGCTTTATGAAATTCTTGAACCAAAGTCGAGTTTTTGGCTACTACTGCTTGTCGCGAGGATGAAGTGTCTTTTCAGACGAACTTGAAGAAAATATCCGTAATTTATTAGAAAATATGCTAGTCTAAGTTTTATTTCCATTTTTGGGTACAGGTTTCACCCTTCTTGCATGAGCTTCACGCCAGATCAGGTGAAGAGGATGGAAAAATTTGTCTGTCCAGATTGTTCCTTGCCCGATGGGGACAGGAAGATGCGCCATTCTTCTCCTGGTTCTTCACCACCTCCTGATCATTTCAATAAGGTACGCCGCTACTAAAATATGAAGCCAGGATAAAGGGTGTTTTCCAGTTAATGGCAATGGTCAGGTGAGGGCGGTGTATACTTATCAGCTTGTAGTAAAATTGGAGGTTAATTTTTGGAAATTAGCTAATGATTTCATGATTGGCGGTTTTAACACACGTCTATTGAAGACTGGACGTTTGTACTTTCGCCATTTTACGATCACAGAATATTTAGTCTTGTAACACATATATGATAATAATCTGTGACTGATTTTGATAGCCAGCGCACAATCACTTTATAAATCTGCTCCAGGGTAGTTTAATGTTTCTTATGGATCCTATCAATTTATCTGCTTCTTGAGTGGCAGCCCGAGGCAAAGCGGCGGAAGAGGTGACACACGACCTCATTTATTTGTTGTACTTTGGTGTGCTCATGCTGCGGCGCAATTTTGTGTAGAAGGGATGATTCCGAAGAAAGCTATATAGAGGGTCTGCAGATTTGGTGCAGAGGAGAAAGGTAAATTATCTAGGATACCAGAATAGGTAGAAGGAACCTAACATGGGAGGATTGTGGGGGTCTTCTAAGTGGACGGTTTCAGTCCAGGTTTGGATGGGCCCAATGTTGCAGTCCGGACGCTCGGCTTGCGGTTCATCTTCACTGTAGATTAATGTGACTATGAGTGTCCTTCCGCAATAGCACTTCATTACACAGGATTCATGTGGTTCCTAGAGACTTGAGCTGTGCAGGGGGAGTGATTGATCTTGTCCAGTCCAGTATTGAGGGTGTATGGAAGGGCGGCAATGTTATAATCAACCGCACAATGTTGTGGTCATGTTAATAGTCTGAATTCGCAAGGATGATCACATCTTTGACCTGTTTCAAGATCGTGATGCAGCTTGGGTACTAGTGAACTAGGTGACCGGCGATGGTTTTGAGACCTGAATCTGTTATGATTCCGATAATAGCGTTGGCCGTGGCCTAGTATTTGTTATGGTGGGATAATTCAAGCAATGCTCGTATGGGGTTGTTGTGGAATTGGCTTTAAACAACCTGGCACAGAATCACTATCAAGGGGTCTCGCGTAGCAATGAAGTAGTTCTTGTGATGGCAAACGTGTCAGATTACACGACGAGTTCCTCCTGAAGGTTCTTGCGATCTAACTTAAATCCTGGAGTTGAACGAATACGAAGGAACTCTGAGATTAATTAAAGGAGATTGACTTCTCGTGACCTATTTTTGTGTTTTCTTGGACTCTTCAAGTCATTTGGTTGTAATCAGTAGGCAAAGTTGGGTGAAAAGAAGTTGAAGAAAGGTGTGTAAAGTCATCTGGGAATTATCCGGCAGTATTCTACATTATGCCACTTCCGGTATTTTGAGGTGTGTTGCAAAATAATCCACATCTGTCACGGATTGACAAAGATAGAGATCTAAGCATATCATGATTGATGAGCTTGAAAGCCTTTGATATGCAAAGCACTGTTAACAGTATAGCCACAGTACCTATAATGTGGTTATGAATTTGCCCTTTTCCACTGTGGTGTCTTTTCCTGAACTGCTGTTATCCCTGAAGGACCGACGAGCTCTTTTTAAGGCTTACTGTCCACCTCACTTAACCCCTCATCGCCTCAGGGGACAGAAAGTGTCCTCACAGCCTGGCAGTCTGATTCAAATTGCTGTAACTTTTGCATCCAATGTCCGAATTCAATAAAACTTGTTGGCAAAGTTGCACATACTAGTGTAGTTTGTGTGATAAAATTTTCAAATCAATCCAAGATATATAGATGATTGGGGAGCGAGTCGAAGTTCACAAGTTCAATTTGAGTTCACCATTGGAGTTGATGGCTGCAACTTTGAAGGCTTGTATCTCCTTCATAAAATGTTTTTTTTCAATAAAATTTGTTGGGTTACATTCCTCTACAAGTTTAGTTATTGTGGTCAAATTTTCATGGCAATCCAAGTTGTTTTGAATGCTTGGGAGCAATTCAAAGTTCAAAAATGTGACATTTTTGGATTACAGTGAACTTCGGCGACTTGTTTCTTCCTTATACGGTGTTGGTTTCTAATAATTTTTCTTAGAAAAGTTGCGCATTCTAATCTAGTTTGTTTGGCTGAAATTTCATATCAATACAAGAAGTTATGAGTGACTGAGAAGCAATTTAGTAGGAGGTTCAGTCATAGATGTGGTTTTTGCACACTTTTTTGCTATTTTTTTGACATTTCAAAGTCATTTTGCAAACACAACGAGTTGATTGAATGAATTTTTTTTTCACCAATGTGTTTATATGTTGATTCCTAAGCACTTTCTAGTTCAAAGTTTTTACATTTGAGTAGGTTTAGAAATCAAATCTCAAACATTCACACTACAATATTGTACGGTTAAGATCTTCATAGCTTAGTCTCATATAGACTTATAAAGCTTGAAAAGTAAGCAGTTTTTTTGGCACAATTGGACCTCTGGCGATGAGGGGTTAACCCCTAAACGTTGATAGTTTGGGAAAAATCATTACAAAGTACTATTTGGAAGAATATTTTGGAATTAACTTATGAATAAAAGTTGTAGATTTTGAATTTCAGATTCCATCTGTATGGTTAGATTCACCAATCATGCTATCACCAATATTTTTTTATAAATTTTGAAAGGGAAATTTTTTAACTCCTAAATTTGATTAACAAAATATTATCATTTTTTCAGGAAAACTTGTTGGAATGGATTTGAAGTAAGGTTCTCTTGACATGATGATTTTTTGAAATTTTTGTGTGCTTTAAATCTATGACCTCATTTTTGCAAATCCGATTTTGAACTAAAGTCAATGCAATTTTGGCTTGGTCAACCACTTAACATAAGGTAGCAACACCCATAAGCATGAGTGTACCTTGACACCAACTGTAGAGTTCTCTAAAAGTGCTCCCAAAAGTTTCTTGAAACTGTGTCCATGCTTAATTGCGGTTGGTGGTCTCTGATTTTTTTAGATTTTGGTACTAGAATCGAGGCAGATTTATTAGAGTGCGGTATAGGGTGACCTAGGGAGTTCAACTTTGAAAATTTGTAGAAATTAGATGCCTTATCCAAAAATTCTAATTTTTTTTTTAAATTCATGATTTTCAATTTCTAATATTGAAAAAATATTTTTTTTTGAAAAATCTGCCTCCAACTATGCTGAATTGCTTAATTTGACGGTTATGGGTGCTCCTACCTTACTTCCACATTTGTAATTTTAGAAAAAAATTCCTCTACTAACACCAAATCCAACCATTAGATAGGACAAGAACTTGATAAAGTGTCTCCATAAATTAGGATGGCTTTCATCCAAGTAGAATGAGAAAGAACCAAGAGTTTCAATTTGTTCATGGACCAGAAATTGGACGTCAGAGTGCTTAAAGGCCAACCCATACACGATGCCATGGACATTTTGTATCCGATGAATGTCAGAGAATCCTTCTATGTAGAATAGAAGTGCAACTATTCATCCTTGGAATTTTGTTGTGAAAAGGGGGAGGTTTTCTACAATAGCTTGACTTTCAATGAGTACTTTTGCATTTTTTTTAAGCCAACAATTCCTATGGTATCACTATAAGAAAACTGCGTTTTTGGTTACGTTAGCCACAGAATGGCACATGTTTTTTGAGACATCCTACGTTTTCAAGTTAACGTATGTAGTTGCGCAAATTTTTTTTGACGTCTATACGGACATGGTGCTGTAAACATCAAAACACTAGATGTCAAATGAGACGTGTATGTCTTTGAAGACGTCCCAGAAAACATCACTTACAACAAGTTTGTCCACGTCAGCATTAATTATATTTTGCACTTGCAAAAGTTAGTGCGGTCAATGGTAGAGTACTGACCGTTGGTAAAAAAATGCAATTTGGGCAGAAGGCAAAGATGTCAAGTGAGACATGTACATCTTTGAAGATGTCTGCAAGAATGTCCCAAAAAACACAATTCATTGTACATCCCCTTTTTTGCTTATCCCATATCGTTTGTCTCTCTATGGGCTGAGAAAGAATATAAGTAAAACCTCAAAATCCTTCATTTTCACTAAATTTTGATGAAGAAATTCCTTCATTTTACCATAAAAAATTTACTTGAAGGTAAATGGTACGTTTTTTTTAATTTTTGTTCAATTTGACAACTTTTTTTAATTTTTTAATTTATCCTGCCTTATGGATAGGATATGTACCAATTGATGTTTCAAAAAACGTCTAATTTAATGTCTCAAAAAACACCAATAAAATTTTCAAATGATACAAAATGATCTGACCGGATGGATGAAAAATTTCACACGTGGCATTGCCCGCCAAAAATAGATGACTTGTCGCTAACGTGTCCTCCACGTGGTTTGTTTTTTGAAGCTGAAAAATACACTTTCTTCTTGACATCAACAAAAAAACATGCCAAAATCGGACACGTTTTAACATATTTGTTACACGTTTTTTGCCCATCAGTTATAACGGATTTTTTTATACATCTACGCAAACGTGGACCACGTCAAGCTGGACGTCATAGCACATTTT
Organism: Rhytidiadelphus loreus; assembly: GCA_947034895.1. Taxonomy (NCBI): domain Eukaryota; kingdom Viridiplantae; phylum Streptophyta; class Bryopsida; order Hypnales; family Hylocomiaceae; genus Rhytidiadelphus; species Rhytidiadelphus loreus. The sequence continues at coordinate 43,040,839 of OX344761.1, read as the reverse complement.
TTGAGATGTTTTAAAAAACTCCAGTTTCTTATAGTGTATCCAAAGGGATGATTTCCACGGTTATCAATCAATCCTTTAAGGATTAAGGTCTATACTCACTTCTATTCTCCCATTGGTAAAACTTCTAAGTACGATATTAGATGTGTAGCATTCACACATATGCTCTTTGCTATCTACCCAGCCTAGGTGGTGTCATGTGTAGCAAGCACATAAAACTAGTATTGAATGGCATAAGAATTATTCTTCAATGAGAATCTTGCTAAGAATTTTGAAAAATTTAAAGCATCAAATATAAAGATTTCCATACCAAAGGGCATAAGAGTTGTCTTCAATGAAAGTCTTGCTAAGAATTTTGAAAAACTGAAACCATGCAAATTAGTATTATGTAAGGTGCTCCTAAAAGTACCATTATGTAAGAGTGTCTATTAATCTTATTGCACCTCTGGTGTTGCTTGAGAAGCTACAAGTTCAAAGGCATTGTTGAACATTTCTCAATGCTTTGTACAAAGGTCTATCTACAACAAAATTAAGAAACACTTGTTTTGACAAAGAAACATCTAGGGATCAATGGTTCATGATTTTGATATAGGATGGTCAACTTTGGAATTCATTTACTTTTAAACTGTAATTGATTTTTGCTTCAAGTTTTTTAGAATTGTAATGCACAAAAGACACTACAATATTCATGTTTTCTCATTTGGATTTTGTCCACTCCTTTTCAACATATAGCACATGGACTGAAATTGAACACAATATAGACTCAGTTTTTGTAGTCACTGTAGTTGGAGCAAGCACCCAGCACCCAGCACCACAACCTTGGATAAAATACAAATGTGATTAGCAACTTAATTACCACATGGAACATCCATAACTGAATCACAGTCTAAGCGAAATAACAACCCAATATGCTACAACATCTACTCCCAAACTCCTCTCCTCCCTTCCACATTTCTTCAAGCTCTCCCCTCCAGCTACAGCTTGCGAGCTTTGGTGCCCCTGCTGCGCGATTCTTCCTTGTCCTCCAAGCTCCCTCTGGGAAGTGACAAGGTGTCCAGGCTCTGGGCGTGGACGCTGGTCACCAAGGAAGGCCCGGACAACCGCATGCTCAGATCATCCTCGGCCAAGTCCATGGCCTGTCGAGCTTGGGGATGGGGATGGGGATGCGGGTGCGGATGGGGATGCAGGTGGCCGATGCTGGAAGAGGATAACAGGTTCATCACTGCTTTCTCGGGCTCTTCCCTTGAGGGACCACCTGGGGATGGGGAAGAAGGGTGGAGATGGGCTTTCGGCGGGGGGGAGGAGGAGGGGTCGAGCCAGGTGGGGGAAGAAGGGGGCTTGGCGGGCGCTCCGAGGCGGCCTTGCAGCGCGATGGCCTCTGCCGAACAGACACAGACAGGTGCAGGGGGGTAAGCCAAAAAATTTGAACCCTAAACAACCCTTGCAGCATGATGTGACCTTGGCGAGCAGACACATAATGTGAAACACTAAATCCTAAACCCCTAAACCCTGAAAACGATAAACCCTGGAAGACCGTGTATTTACAGGTTTAAAAATACGGCTGTTCTGATTTGATTGCACTGCAGAAAGTGCAATTTAAATGGGATAGAATTTATGTTTCTAGAGTTGTTCAACGGCATTGCACGTAGTGGTTCCGAACACTATATTCGTGGACAACGAATATCTCCATATAAACTCCTCAAACCAGATAATAATATATGTGATCAAAAAATGTTTTTTTGGTTCTTTCAAGGGTTAACTATCAGCAAAATATTTGCACAAAACACCGGTATCGGTATCGGTGTCTCCGTTGCTTACTATGCCGCAGTACTACAAGTGATACAATCTCCCACAATAGCCCATTGGACTTGGACAATGGTTATGGTTTTATGTACCAAGTTGTAGAATAGACTTCCAGTAAAATTAAGACAGTCTCGGGAAGTTTTGGTCATCGTAAAGAGAGTCTTCTCCATAATTCTTGGAAAGCTCTCCCTATGGTCATACAGAGGCCTCTCTTTGTATCATTCGGAGGGCTCCGTATAGTCACTACGAACATAGAAGACCTCCCTATGAACTATGGGGAAGATCCCCCTTATGAAAAATTCAAAATAGAAACATGCTGGTAATTTCAAAGTTTGAAATGTACACTCCTAATACAAGGTGGCACAAATCGGGTGACTTCTAAATTGTGGCACAAATAGGGTCTCCTACCTTACAATAGGCATCACAGTGATATTTCTTTCATGTGCTTGCAAAGTGCTAACAGCACACAGACTAATTAATTTAATAGGTCACGAGATATAATTTCAAAGGGAAGGGGAAACGTACCTTGTAACTCTTTTTCTGTTGTTATGATATCGAGTTGAAGGATGTCTAGCAAACGACCGAGATCCACCCCACTTGTCCAGTTTTCAGGTCCATGATCCGTACGAAGTTTCAGACGGCCACAATTAGCTGTACCACCCCAGATCAGTCCCACCGGTTGCAGTTTTTGCTCATCAAGCTCGTCAGTCAGCAAAATCAAGCTGCCGCTGTCCCCTTCTAGGTCAAAACTTTTTTTATTTTCACCGACAATCAGAAAGTCCGTTAAGAAACAGAAACCATTCTCATCATTGTACTCTACAGCATACCCCATAATCACCCCCTTGGTACACCCCGAGCTCCGCCCCACTTTCACCACTTGTCTGCCCACTATGCTTCCTATTTGGGCTTGCAAGTCGACCTTGTAGACTTTGCCCACAGATCCTACTTCTTTGATGGAGGTCGTCACCTTCGAGATGTCAAAAGTTTCAGAAAAGGGAACGAAGGCTCCATCTGCTCTCACAAAGGTTTCTGTGTGCAAAAAATAAGCCTAAAAAGTCAGTGTACGTGAGGAGTCAAATAAACTGCACAATCTAGGACTGAAAAATCATATCGAGTGTATGTATTGGAAATCCTCATTGTTGGTCTTGAAATATGCAAATCTAGGTAATAGAAATAGAAAACAAGAGTTTAGAAAAGGGAGAGAAGGGAGAAAAGGGAGATATTGGACCTGGATTCACGCCCGCAAAAATACCATACCACAGATCATCTTTCACAAAAGATGTGGCTCTATTTACAGAACCCAAGGGCACCCCTGGACCCAGATTTGGTGGCAAGGGGTGAAACATCTTCTGACAAGGGAAGTCCAAATCCACAGCAACATGGCGGTTGGTGATGAAGCCAAGTTCACGTAGACCAATTTGACTCTGAACTAAGGCTCCAAGAGTACCATAGGTCTCCTGACTCGCCACCTGTAAAAATAAATAAAATAAAATAAAATTTAAGAACAAAAAGAAACAGTTGCACGTAATGACCTGAAAGTGAACGGGCTACCATGTGAGAGTGCACACTCATTAACAAGGATGTTATGTAAAACTGTCAATAAGATTTTATCAGTTAGCTCATCAGAGAGACCAACAGCTGATCTGGACACAAAGTATTCCTCAAGGACTCCCAATGTCTCCATCCACTGAAATATATTATCTTAAACCCTAAGTGTCCAAGCTAGAAGAAGAAAGTCCACGTTGGAAGCTGATAGTACACTGATTTATCCAATTAGATTAGTGTGTGACACAAATTTACCCCAAGTCACACTATTTTGATTTTTACTACAGATTGAAATATTACTGTTTTGTACTAATTTCCACAAAAAATAAGTTTTGTGGTGACACTAATATTGCGCCCTCATACTAGGATAAATCAGTACAGCCGATTATAGTAACTTCCAAAAACATATTCCTATCATTCAAAAATGTATTAAAAAACGTAGGGCACGATTTCTACTTTCCATTCATACATTTCGTTACCTTCCTTGAAGCTTCCTAAATAATATTTTCCAACTCCTAAAGATCATGAAAATTAGGTCAGAAGGAAAAGCAGGCATTACCTGCGTGCCTGATCCGATAGTGGCATCCATTCCCCTTAGCCCGTCCAGAACCTTTGAGAACATTTGCTCCTTCGGGGTTGACGCAGGAACCCCAAAGTAAGAGAACTCCACTACATCCACATCACACCATATGCCCCCAGGGCCCTACATGAATAGCATCACACCGCGGAATTCTAAGGAGAGAAATAGATAACGTGGAAAACCCTAAAAAGCAATGTCAGCCTTGGTTAGGAAAAAATGAAATGTCATTCAGAGCTACAGAAGCTTGAGAGGTGCTTGAGAGGTGGTTTCACGCTTCATGTTATATGTTTTGGAAATTTACATTTTTGTTAGTTCATGTCCTCTGCCTGATGCTGTACAAAATAGCATTGTAAACAAATCTAATCCCACTAAGGTAGAGAATACTAAAACCGGAAGATACCGTCTCCTACACGAACCCCAGTTCCCAGCACCAACTCATCTCTACACAGACTTATCTCTACACAGACTTGATAGGGCTACACGTCTATGGCCACTGAACTTTGAATGGAAATGGGGTTGTCCCTTCCACTTTGACGATTGCATACGAAATTCACAAATAGTGATAAAAATTGGACCTCAAGAGACTCTGGCTCTAATACCCAAAGTGATCTCTCAACAGCATCTATACTGATCAATGAACGCACACTCCTACATATTTTAAAACGCTTAAAGTGACGCAAATAGTATCCTCTTCCTTTACCCAGACTCTTAACCCAAAGAAAGATAGCAGAAAACTAAGCATGAACATGAGGATAGGGTGGGGTTAGTTTATATTTGCAATACTATTTTATACAGCATCAGGCAGAGAACATGAACTGCAGACAATAACGATTTCAGAGCGAGCACAGACCCCTGAAACATGTCACTGTTCAGCATCTGAAAGGCCAAAGCCTTCCCTCAACTTCAAGAATTCATAACTTACTCATCCGGTATCCAAATAGTTCATTCTTTAACTCATTAGAATCCTCTAGAAAATGAGCACAAGATCTTCAACAACTTGGACAATAGAAAACACACTCAGCACTGGCATTGCACATGGACAAGGGGGATGGTTACCTCAACAGAAGACGGCAAGATTTGCATTTCGTGAAGCCATTGCGTGTGGACCTTTCGGGCCACGAAGACGATAATGGCAGGAGTGGAAGTGAGCTCCCCATTGCGGGTCCTGAATCCTATGGCCGTGCCTAAGCCACACTGCCGTAAGGACTTGCTGTGATAAGTTCTTATAGTCATAAGCTCCAGCAACGTGCTGGCTTGCTTGCCAGACGCGCCATCGGTGTATGTGACTCCGCTGGGTTTCTGCAACCCCTCAAAGCAGGCCGCCCTCTCGTCCGCTGTGCCAGGCAGCTGTTCGTTTCCAGGTTACAGTAAGTCAGCCATACTAATTGATTTTCCTACCACAAGATTTGGGTGACACAATAGTAAAAGAAGTAGTAGGGGTTCAGGGGCTAAATGGTACCCTAAATTTCCACCTTCCACACTGCACAATGGGTATATGATCCTGATGTAAGAAATGCAATGGTGAAACAAGATGATGGGTCGTCATGATCAAATACACAGCTTCACAAGGCCTCCCCGTTGATAGGAGTCATTTTTTGGTATGGCCCGAAGGACTGGTCTATCTATCTCCTACCACGAGCTCAATCAAGACAATCAACTCAGACACTAAACCCTAAAAACCCAGCCAAACAAGCGTGACATTGAAGGCTATACAAGAGAAAATTGGAGCTCGCGGTACTTCGACAAAAGTCGAGGCTCCATTAACCATACAGTACATTAGACGTTCCATTGACATACAGGTGACCTATGATTTGTGTTAAGTGTGTAAACACTTAATCTATTGACATTTAGTTTTTGCAATTGATTTTTGACTTAACACAGAATAAATGTGCGAAATTTGAGGTGACATAAGTTTCTAAATTGTTTTAGGCAAAGGCTCAAAGTTCACATGTAAGGTGAATGGAACCTATCCCTTGCTGTATGGTGAACGGAGACTTTACACTACTAGCAACTTGCCGTAAGACTTCCCAACCAAATTGAATTCACCACATCGTTCCGTTCAATCCGGGCATTACATCCGTTATCTTAGATCCAGACCTAATATACTAAAGCCTCACAAGATCACACCATTGATAGGAGCTTTCCAGTGCCGGATTTTTTGTAGTTTCGTCTAAACAGCCGGGATATCAATCGATCAATTCAATCGACTCAGATACTGCGTCCTAACAACAAGAAAATCACTCGGCGGCGTGGAAACCAAGGTCATACAGGAACGAAATTTAAACAAATGTTCCTATCAAACTGGTCGAACCCACACCCCAAAAAAAAAAACCTCCCCGGATCAAATTGAATCAACTAAATTTAATCCACTCCATCAGAGGCGCCATCAATTTCAAACCAACTCAGATACTGCATCCTAAAAAAATCAGTAAAACCACTTCCCAAAATCAAGAACAAATTTTGCAAAACTACTACTACTACTATTACTACGATTACGATCACTTCAAACTAGCCAGAAAACACATTGGAATCCACCCGATAAATCCTACCATGAGCTCCATCACCAAAGATGCCGCATCCCAAATCACCCCACCGAAACCAGACGCCGGCGTGAAATCCAAGAAAAGATTTGAACTCCAAATACTACCACTACCACTTCCACTTCCAACCTAGTAGCAACTAGCAACCCCCCTTGAATCAAAATCCAATCACATTGAAATCCCCTTCCATCTGTACATTGCATCCGTTCCCTTCCATCTGCTCCCTCCCATCCGTTCCCTTCCTTCCAATACGGAAAACCTCACAAGCTCACGACATTGACAGGAGCTTCCCAGTGGACGGCGTTTTGTAGGTTTAGCCTAACCACGCACCCGGTCTCTCTCTCTCTCCCCCTCTCCCTCTCTCCCCAACCAATTCAATAACCAACTCAAATACTGCACCCACCCCAAACCACCCAACGAAACAAATCTGAAACTCCAAACCGCGCAACAACAAAACATATGGAATCCACCAGATCGTTACCTTGAATCCAGACATTAGAATCCAACACCGACCTGTTCCATTCACTGCATCCTCTCCCATATCCAGCGAATTCACCGCCCCACGCTCCAACCTCGGCGCTGCTGCCACTACAATCAACCACACTACTACCCCAAACGAGCAAACCTTATTTGCACACACAAGATAAGGTCAGCAAGACCTTCCGAAACCCAAACATGGTGTGAAGGAAGGACAAAGGAAGAAAAGCCTTAGGGTTGTCCCCAACACACAACACCAAAGGGTACTACTACTACTACTACTACGTTTAGTCAGAGCTTTGGCAACAACTGAAACAACGACATCGGCAACAGATAGAACAACCAAAGCAGAAAAACAGAAAAAGGGGAAGCTAGAAGGGAGAGTAACAGAAACGTGAGCATGTGGTGATGAACAGGGGGCCACTCCGACACTACTAACTTACTAAGTTCCAACAAACTGATGAAGCTTTCCTTTCCTCTCTTTCCTCTCTTTCCTCTTTGCCTTGCTTGTTCCTGTGATGAGGAGGCCTGGCCTGACCTTTTTTGTTTGTCTGTTTTGGATTTCCCCTCCGTCTCCTGTTGCATGCCTTGCTTCCATGCACTGATTTTTATTTGCATATCTTTGAAACTGGCCTCATTGGCTCGGAACCGAACTGGGCCATCTCTGAGAGTTTTCGGTTTGGAAATCTTGCTTGTTTTGGGAGATTTGGGGGGATCATGTCTCATTCTTTGGTTTTCTGGGTTGGGGTCGTTCTGTCCAGCAGACGGGCTCCAGCCATCCAGAGTGGGAACTGCGAAGGGATGGGAAGACTGTTTCGTTTTCCATGTCCTTGTTTTTCTGGGTTTGGAACTTTGGATCATTTTGGCTTTTGCTTTCGCTTTTGCTTATGTGGGGAAGATATTTACACGGATTCTCGCTTTGGTCAGTACGTTCACGTTCAGTGAGTGGCGTGTAGAGCGAGAGAAGTAACGTAAGGCAAGCCTGTGCCTCTGATGACAGGCAGAATGACTGGTGAGAAATGTGAGAAATGTGAAAAATGGGAGGAATGGGAGAAATGGGAAAGAGCAATTGAAATTTTTTTTTTTTGACAAAGTAGGAATTTGTTATGAATTTTTGAAGTGTGATGCCTCAGTTGGCCCAGCCCAAGAGAGTCTAATACACTAGACTATTCTTAAATCAACAAAAAAGTGTATCCATAATTAGATCATCTTACTCGCCTCATTGTTTTGGCGAAAACTAGCTAGTTTGCACCCCTAAAAAGGTGTTGGCAACCCCCTTTAGAAAAAAAAAATGGAGAAAATGGGGGGGCTTTGCCACCCAGGCACCAGGTTATTGGTGCAGCAAGTGGGGGTTCGCCTGATACTATGGGTGAAGGTGTCCGGGTATCTCCAAGTCTCACCATTAGGGTTTAGGTTTTCCTAGAGCTAGCGACTGCACATTTGAAACTATCGCCATTTATGTCTGCATTAAGCTCCACTTCGCCTGCTTGTTGCACTTCATCATTCTCCTTCATCGCCATGTTTTGCCTCCATTGGTTTGGAATTATCGCCATTCCTTGCACTCGATAGCTTCGCCTATTTGCCATCATGGTTTGAGGGCATAGGATTTTGTACACGCGGATGTGCATTTGTGGCCACTATGCATATTGGTTTTCTTGTCTTTGATTGCAGGAGTGGAGCAGTGATGGAATTGAATGAAGGAGTGGTATTTCCTATGGTGTATAATTCCTCCAATTCTATTTACATTCTGTGTTTTTTCCTCCTGATCGCATTTGCAAGTTGTTGTCTTGTTCTTTATTTCTGAATTTTGCTGTGAGTTTGGGGACAATCGAGTATTTGGAAATTGGGATGGATGCTTCTAACAATTGCATGCCTGATACTTTAGTAGGCAAGGCAGATCATGAGGTGACAAAAGCGAAGAAGGCAACCCGCAACGCACTAGTAGCCGCGTGAAGGGAGAAAAAGGTAAAAGTGATTTTGGTGGAGAATGCGCAATGACAGGTGGTGTGAGTGATTATTTACCCACCCACAGTAAACAACTTCATAACCAGGTTCTTGGTAATTTCTAAGTTTTTCTACTATTGGATGCCTAGGCGTTGGTCCATTGTGCCTTCCAAGCAATGGATCTTTTCTAAGTCCTAAATGCTCTCAAAGTATGCGAAAACCCAACCAGAACACACTTTGGTTTATAAGTTATTTGAGCAAATAACTATTCTAATTGAGCCGCTATGTTTATTTTGCTAAAATCAATTCAGACTAAAACTAACTACTTCATCTTATAGAGGATTAAGTCCCCTTTCCAAAACTATAAAAAACTTCCTAATCGGATATTCCTAGCAAAAGTTATAGGCGGATGAAGTTGGACCGCTAATTGGTTCATCCAAACTTAATCCTTTGATTTCTACTAAAGTGTTAAGTCTTTCTTAGAGTTTGTGGCACTTGTAGTTTTAATTGTTGCACTCTATTAGCTTCTAAATCTAAGTTGTCATTTTAATCTACTTGTTTAAGTTCTACATTTGTTTTCTTTGTACTTTGGCTCTCAGTCTAACTTCTGCCAGTTTACTATTTTTGGAAAGTTTCTGTTTTCTTCTTGTAGATACTAATTCTAGATTTCTAGATTGGGTTTAAACTTTCTAATCGGACCTTCCTACTAAAAGTTATTGATGGATGAAGTTTGACCGCCAATTGGTTCTTCAAACTTCATCCATTAATTTCTCCTAATCTACAATTTGAAATTAAGTTTTTCTTTCGGTTATGGATTTTGGATAATATTTTCTTCCTAATTATCTTAACTTGTTCCAAAGTTTTGTTCCTTAACTAATTCTCATCCAATTTTGACTCTAAACTTCATCTGTTCCTATCTTCCTTGTTTAAAGTCTGATTTCTTAGTGCAAGATGTTTCTGGAAACCTGTACTCTAGCTCTACAAGATTCTTACTCTAAAACTTGAAATTTAAATCTCTATGATACTCTGACTTAGACTTCTAGTTCGGCCACTATGTTTTAAAAGCTTAACTTTGAAAATTCATAAAAATCAAAGTATTTAGGATCTCACCTCGTGGTCTGGCTCATCTTGTACATTGTTGTAGTAGTTTCCTACTTAACTTTGTTTGCCATGTTTCCCCCTTCCGAATTGTCGTGCTCACCGCTTGAAAACGAGATTTTAATACAAGTTGCAACTAATTTCTAAAAACTTCTTCTTCTTTTTCTTTCTTCATCTCTCTTTTCCTTCTAAACTATTTAAACTTCATTATTTGATTCCCAAAAGTTGACTTAGGCTTCTCAAATAATTTATTCAAAATTCTAAACAATAATTGACTTTTGAAATCCTACAAGTCAATTATTATTCTATCCAAATTCTAATGGTTTAAATCATTCCCTAAGATTTTCTCACAATCTTATCAACTTTTAATTTTTGTAAGACTACTCGTATTCTTTACTCCCACTTCACACTTCAATCACTTTAGGAGTTTGGGAACTCAATGCTAGGCTAGAAGAGAAAAAGAGTGGTGAGCTAGTTTCTAAACCTTCCTCTTTAATCAACTCGTAATCTCCTTCTAATTCCTCCACTTTTTCTAATTACTAAACTTCTATTTTTCCTTCCTAAGTACTTTAGCTCTCGGTTTGACTTTTGACAATTTACTATTTTTAGAAGTTTGTGATTTTTTATGGATAGAGCATCTTAGTAGCTTTCCGAAACTATAAGACACTTGCAATTTGGACTTTCCTAACAAAACTTATGCATGGATGAAGTTTACATACTAATTAGTATTTCAAAACTTCATCCACTCATAACTCCCTCATTTCAACTCGGATTTCTACGTGCTTTATGTTTTTGGAAAGCTCTCAACTTCTACTTTCAGATTCTAAAATCAAATTTATACTATCACCCTTTTCTAAGGGTCTGACTCCACTCTTAGCCTCGGCTCTAAACTAAACCTTAATACTAACTTGTAATTGATACAAGAGGGAAGTTCAAAACTTCATCGTAAATTACAATTTCTTCTAAATTCCTAGGACAATTTTTAACCTATAGGATCAAAGCTTCGCTGTCCCGATAGGATAAAGGAAAACGAGACAAACCAAAAGTTAGTGAATGGACCCCAAAGCTAAAACAAATTAGTACAAAAAACCCACAACTAAACATAAATTAGTACAACGGTGTTAGCAAAAGAAAATCTCACACACACTAAAGATTTCCCCTAAGCAACATCGCCAATCACAAGGGGAAGGTCTCTAAGATTAGTACAAAGGTTAGTGTATCCACTCAACAAAAGTTGCCCAAAGAAACAACTCACAAAGTTAGAGCAACAAAAATACAACTAATATTTGTCCAAAACTCCCAAAACATACACAAATCAAACACAAGGTTTGAAGGGACCCCCAAAGTCCTTCAAAGCTTGCAAAAACAACAACAAGATGAGCTTGAAATGCTCAAAAAACACACGTTGACAACTTTGGCTCAAAAATGGCCAAAAACTCCACGAAAATGGAGCATGTGTATAAATTTGCCAAAAAATGGCAAGAAGGGGTGAGAAGAGAGGAAAATGAGTGACCTTTTATACATTTTCAAGGGCACTCAACTCCTCTCATTTTCCTATGGTAATCCTATCACTTAGGATTTTCATCCTAATTTTCCTTATTTTCACTTCTACGTTGGACCTAACTTCTAATTTTTGGAGTTTAACTCGAAATCACAAACGGATTGCGCCATTGGCTTCAGAAGGCAATTTTTAGTCTAAACATACCCATTTTCCCTTTTCTATCACTAAAAACTCAATGAATCCTAATGCCAACTTAACGACCAAAAAGGGTAAAAATCCAACTTTTGGAGTTTGATTTTTCTATGAAAAGTAAGTAGCCTAGGCTCTTTAGTAGGTGTAAGGGAGTAAGAAAAGACCTAACTTCGACCTCATTCCGATTTTGTATGCTCCCGAAATGCCGGTCAACTCCACAGTAATCTTTAAATTTGTTGGTCTTAGAGGAATCTTGCAAGTTCGGGTACTTCTGGCTATCAGAATGTCTTGAAACTTGTTGGATAATCTTATTAACATAAAATAAGATACCCTAATTTTTAGTGAGATTTTACCGCAATCTGGGTAATTTCTAAGAATTTTCCATCGTAGGTTTTGAGCAATTGATTGCTCGGAAAAAGATCTTTGATGATCAGAAAAAATCGAGATTTTTTGTGGAACCTCTCATGGAATTCCACAACCCATGTGCAAGCTCATGTTCTTACTTTGCACAATGGTCATAGGAGATTCGAAGGATGCCATCTCTTAGAATTACCGATGTTTAGGGAATCTTCCACATAAAGAAAAATCTTGGTGAATCGACTTCGCCGTTGAGCTTCTAACATAGTATAGACCCCAAAACACCATCCCTTGGCTATAGATTCTCTCTACTGGCCCGTCTTGAATTTGTAACATCTACATGCTAACAATTGGGGTTTCTATTAAATTGGATAAACGATTTGGAACTGAAACCTCTCTTTGGGATTCGACTTTAGGATTCTCACCTAGGTTTTCTTCGGACTAGATTGGCCATAGTTTGTCACAAGCAGGGTAGATTAGGCTATTATAGGCAATATCACTCAATATGTACAGTTTGCCCTATTTCTCGGGTTTCAACCTATGTACAAGTGGATTTATGAACTAACTAAGCCAAAACACTCAATTTATGCCCATATACCGTATTAATATGAGACATACTCATTTTGGCTTTCCACTCTTTTTTGGGCTTTTTGTACCTAAAACCTAACTTAATTTTGCAAAAATTGAAAAAAAGAAAATCATGAGTCCCAAGTGACGAATTGGGAGCTCACAAGTGGCTCGAAAGGCGACATTGCAAACTTATTTTTCAAGTTCCCGCGGTTTTGACTCTGGCCAACTTTTTACGTTGGTGCTCAATTCTCGCTTCCCATACGTGCCAGGTGCAAAGTTTGATGGCTATAAAGACTATCCTTCAACCAATTCTGCTGGAATACAAAACACCGTGTCCATAGACACTTCCGTAACACCAGTCTCATCTGGTGGATCCAGTGACACCCACATCTTGAGCTTGAAATCCCCTCTCATTGCCTTGTTTGATTCATCTGAAGGCGTTGACAATTGTGGCTTACGAGAGGTATCGGATGCTAGTGAGGGAGAGGACAATGAAGTGGAGTCCCCTCTACACAAGAAAGGGGCAACTGTAAAGAATAAGGCGGAGACTTCGAAGAGCAAGACGTAGAAACGATATGACAAACATTGAAAATTTCAAACCGATTGGGTGGCCAAGCTCCCGTGGGCTGAAAGGATTTTAGCAGATGATGGTATTTTGCATATGGTGAGATGCAAGGTTTGTACTGCAATTGATCACAAAGCTTGTATTATGGCCTCAAAATTGGACACTTTGTTCAAATATAACAGTAAGTGCATCACAAAGAAGGACTTGCCAATCTTTGGTGTGAAAAAATGGGAACAATATGTAGCAACCTAGTGTAAGCACAGAAAAAACCTCCGCCTATATTCTACTTGCTCACCTACCTCTATTGTAGAGCAAATGAACAATTACACAACATTAGAGGCTTGCAGGAAAAAAGTCCAGTTTACAACGTTGTTTCAAGTTCTGCAGAGTGGTCGTCCAATGCTGGAATATGAATCTTGGCAAAGTCTGTATAAAATCTTGGCAATCCTTAACTTGCCTAGTACTCATTGGTGTAACAATAGCAGTTGGGTCATGGCTTCATTTATGTACAAGGTGGTCTTGGAGGAGATCAAGAAGCTTGTCCAAAAGGCAAGATTTCTAGTTGTCATTGTAGATGAGGTCATTGCGGTAGACATTGGTTTGTACTTGTCTGTGCATTGCTACGTGGTCCAAGATTGGATGCAGGTCCCCTTACTTGTCTCTCTGCAGCAATTAGACTGTGCTTCCAATGCGGACAATTTGACCAAATTGATCGTAAAGGCTGTGTCTATAGGCAAAGGATTAGACTCCGAAATGTTGGCCTAAAAACTGATCAATTTTGGTTGTGACGATGCGGCAACTCTCTAAGGTGTGAGAACTGGTGTCTCGATGCAAGTGAAAGAGAAGTACACTCCATTCTGCATTGGAGTACATTGTGTGGCTCATAGATGTAACTTGGCTTTCAAGGCTCTTGAGGGCTTACAAATCTTCGAATCCATCCGGAAAGTTTTGACTATGATGCACGGATACTTCAACAAAATTCCGAAACAATTGACAGAATTCAAAGCTTTGGTTGAATTAACACAAACTAAAGGTTTAAAAATGTTAAAGCGAGTTGAAACTCACTAGGTTTCATTGATCGAACTTGTGCGCCATTTGTTGTCTGAATATTGAACATTGATCTATACTATGACGAGAGATCTAGGAGACAACAAAAAGGCAGAGATTAGTTCATTTTTCTGTTTTGTTTTGGCAAATCTGCTTTGTTTTTGCTGATTATGTTATTTGTGTTGCTGTAATTTGTTATTTGTATTGCTATAGATGTGCTTCATTTTGTATTCTTTGTATTGTTGTAAAGTTGTCAGTAGAAGAAAGCCTTGTTTAATTGGATGTTCTTGCGTCAAAGTTGATGGATTTTCTTAAGCATCCAATGTAACATCTTCATGTGTTTATGTCAACAATGACATCCAATGTAACATCTTACATTGGATGTCATTGTTGACATAAACACATGAAGATGTTACATTGGATGCTTAAGAAAATCCATCAACTTTGACGCAAGAACATCCAATTAAACAAGGCTTTCTACTAGTGTGTGTTAGATCTTGTTCGGTCTTGTTTTTAATGTCTTGTTTTTTGTATTGTAGGCTTGTCTTGCTCTTTTGCTGGACCCATACACCATGCTTGGCATATATTGCCTGCTCCCTCTTTTGGATGTTGTGGACAACCTGGTGACTTTTGCACAGAAAAGAGAGGTGTTCATCTGTGACTTCATAGCCGCTATCAAAATTTGTCAGGCATCTTTGCACAATATGTATGAGGACCTAGTGAGTCAGTGACATACTTCTCCACGGATGAATTCTGGTCTTTCAATAACCTCTTGGATTGTAGTCATGAACAGATTCATATTAAATGGCTGATGAACTTGAATGATGGTATTGCAGTATTATCGTTTATTTACTATGGTGAACAGATTCATGCTAAACACAAGCTTGCACCAGTGGATCGAAATGTTTGGGCTGATCTTGTGGCTCAAGTTAAGCTTGAATGTACAAGTGAGGTTTCTATTGTCCTTGCTTAATATTGTTGTATTGCTTGTAATTCCATGCCTTTGAGATGCACAAGTCAGTTGGAGTCATATTGTAGTGCATCACTCCGTTTTCTTGAAGTGAAGTGTGAATTGTGTCTTGAACTCTAACCTAAATGTCTGTCGTGGTTGTCTAGTTGTAGGTGTAGCAACAAAGCTCATATAGGAGTTGGACAATTACTTTCCAGTTTACAACGTAATGAACAGTCTGGGAATTATGTACCCGCAATACTAGTGCCAAGGAGATGCTGATGAGCAATTTGACAAGCACTTGCGCACATTGATGGATGCCTATGGGCATGGCAAGATAGTTGATGAAGGCAACGGAAAGGTACTTCTAAAACCATTAATCAATCGAGATTTGATAATGTCGCAGTGTGGCTTATTTCGAATTTGTATGCGCTCCAATGCACGGGCTGCAATGCTACCACCCTACATGATGAATCCTTTGATGAAGGTATGGCGGGTTTTAGATGGGAATAATAGTCTCACTCATAATTTTTCTAAGTTCATTAGGCTTGTAGAGATTGTTGTGACCCATGTTATTGGGTCTGTGGAGGACGAGAGAGCGTTTTCTTCACTAGCTTTCTTGAAATCGAAGCTTAGAACAAGTCTGGTTGAGAATCTAAAAGTTAGTGTGGGAATGTATTTTCAAAAGGATTTCACCCTGGAGAGTTTTCCGTATTAGTAGGTCTTTGAAGAATGATTCAATGCAGGTGATAGAGGCCGATATCTGACCCATGCCTAGTTAGGTACCATGGTTCTATTGTAAATCCTAGCATGGTTTATTGAAAATGCAAGGTAGAATCCTTGTTATGGTTCATTTTTCATGTTGATTGTTTCATTGTGGCTTGAGTGAACAACGTATCACTTCCTTGGCAAAACTTGCAATGAATTTCTTTCAATTTTGAGTTTTGATGGAGAGTCCAATTTGTATACTATAGGGTGGTGGTTGGTCTTAGTTGCTATTTCCAAGCACCCTTTAAGCAATGAGTCTACTAACCTTGCTTCTTTCTTTGCTAACTTTGTCGTGTTCTTTGTTTGCCAAGTTTTCATATTCTTGATTTACTTTGTTCTCACTTCTTTGGTTGTTAACTTTGTCACTTTCTTTCTTTGCTAACTTTGTCATATTCTTCCATTGTTTGCTTGGTCTGACATGTTCTTTGCTCCAAAAACTGTCATATTCTTGGGGGCATTGTATTTATTGAAGCATCAGAGTGTATTTGTGTGGGTAGTTCTCGGGGGTAGTTGCAAGAAACACTTCATGTTTTTCGTTCAAAACTACGTTTTTTGGCCATAGGACTAGCAGTACTATGCAATACTACTAATACTACATTTTAGAAGCGCCCCAACAAATTTGCACCGTTGATTGAAGGCGCCTGCAAATCTACACCGTTGATTTAGTACTATTACTACTAGAAAACGCTGAAATCAACAAATTTTGGTTGTACAGTGACCGGAACAACTCGACCAAATCAACAGAATTGTGTTGAAATTTCAGCGTTTTCTAGTAGTGTATGTTGTACTATGCAGTACTATGGATTACTACGAAGTACTGTAGAAGCCATTGAGAGCAGAAAATAGCAAAAAAGGGGTCTGTAAAGATTTTCATTTTTAGTAATTTAAAAAAAATTCAAAAAAAATTCATAAAAAAATTCATTTTTCTAGAGAAGATTGCACTTGCATTGCACCAAAAAATTCATGAAGGAAAATTTTTCCCACTTCATAGCTTTTGCGCAAAGGAAGGTCACTTTGACCCTATGTGTGCAATCGACATGATGTTATTTTCATAAAAACTCATCGTCAGCCCTTTTAGTGTTAGTAGACCTCCAACATATCTAATTTGTGGCTTCAAATTCTCATTTTTGGATCAAAAATAGGACTAAAAACCTCCAAAATGGCCAAGGTAGAAACCCAATCAGGGGCAAGTTAAAAATAATAAACTAATTTTTTAATTTTAAAAAAAATCACTCAAGGTTTTTAACTTTAGCATCTACCTTCATTTCAAATTTCATGCCAAATGGACAAACAATGCAAAAGTTATGAGCAAAAAGCCAATTTTTAAGGGCAAGGGGACAAGAAATAGGACAAGTGTTTCTTGCAATCACCCACGTGTGCAAGTCCACCATCCTAGCATCTTCTATTGTCTTATATTTTACTAACATGTGTCTTGTAATTATTGAAAATGGTTGTATGTGCATTCTGTTTACTGAAGCATCGGAGAGTGTTTGTGTATATGTAGGTCCATTGTGCAAGCTAGCATCCTTAGTTGTCGTTGTCGTTGTCAGTATAGATATGCAGTACTTTGAATTATTTTTTCGCCATGTAGTCTTCATTGATGTTCTCAAAACTCAAAAAAACTGTCAATAAAGCTATAATAAAAGTGTTTATTTATATTGACTTGCTCCAAAATGTTGCCACTAGAGCAATACTCTTTATTTACATGTCGCCATTAAAATAACTGAAAACATTTGCACATCGCTAGATTTTCCTTCATGTAAACTGAAACCGTTGCCAGTAGAAGACAATAATGTACACTACTATGTCACCAAGTGCACGTTGAAAACTAAAAAGAACTGGCCTCATAGGCGACCTTGCAAAAATGAAAATAAAAGCGCTAGTAGTCAGCTTAAAATGCTATGATTATTGATTGAATAGGTGCATTCTTCTTTTCCAGCGGTGCTATTCTGTGAACGTGTGAGCATGAGCCTGTGAGCGGTGAGCAGGGATTATGTGAGCGGTAAGTTCAAAAATTTGTAGAAGCACTAAAAAACTTAATAATGTTTCTAAAAATAGATTCCATTTAGAAAATTTAGTCAAATTTTACTATTTCTAGTAAAATTTTGCACCTATTACTATAGACCTATTACTGTGGACCTATTACCGTGGTTATGTAGAATTTAGATGAAAATTATAATTTTCAATGTTGTCTAAAATATTAGAAGTATACATTATGAAAATGATGAACTTAATTGATATGAAAGATGAATGGAGATGGAAATAAATTTGTATAGAATATTGATTGATCATTGTTCTATAGTAATGTGGGTCTTTACGGGGCTGATAGGAGGGTATCAATAATATTCTCTTGATGCGCCATCGTTGAACTTTTTTAGATTTTTTTTAAATTGTTAATAGGACTTATTTTTATATCTAATGATCTTTGTCATAGTAAATTTTATTTTGGTTGATCATTGTCTTGTAGCATCATAGATCTTCTCATGGTCAATAAAAAGGTACTAATACTTCTTTGTGGATTTACAAGTCAATGAACTTGTTTAGATTTTAGAAAAGAAAGATTATTAATTGGAATTCCGTATATTTGAAAAAAGCTTGGCTGCACCAAATTTCATTTTTGTTGATCACTATCTTGTAGTAGTGTGGGTCCTCTCGAAGCCGACAAAGGGTACCTATACTTCTGCCTTGATGTGATGGTAATTGGACTTATTATGATTTTGGAAGACAATACTTGGTTGATAGGGATTATTTTGTAAAGAGTGAGCTAGTTACACCAAATTATTGATTAGTTGACCATTGTTTTCTTGTAAGACCTTCTAGAGATCCAACTCTTCCATCTTTGATCAGATAGTCATTTGGTTAATCACTCCCCTCTTGTTGTTTGATACCTCTCGGCGCCGAGAGGAGGATCAAGCACTTATCTTCAAGTTGATGTGCTACTTATTGAACTTCGTTAGGTTTTAAGAAAAAAAATAGTTATTAATTACGATTTGTTTGAAATCAACTGAGGTTGTTCCATTGAGATTATAATCACTCCCCTCTTGTTGTTGGGTTACCTCTCGGCGCCGAGAGGTACCCCTAACCGCGGGAAAAAAAAAAAAAAAAAAAATTTCATTTTCATTTTTTTCAGCCTCTAGGGGGTTCCTCTCGTCACCAAGAGGTACACAAAAACAAAAGGGGAGTGGTTATAAAATCAAAATCTTAATGGAACATCTTTAACCAATTTCAAGCGAATCTTATTTAATTATCAATTTTTTTCTTCTTAAAATCTAACAAAGTTCAATAAGTAGCAAATCAAAGTTGTTCAAGGGACCACGGTAATAGGTCTACGGAAATAGGTCCGTAATAATAGGTACCAAAAATAATAAAATTTTACCAAAATTTTGAAATGAAATCTCTAAAAAATTATATGCTCACAGGCTCACAAGCTCACAAGCTCATGCTCACACGCTCACAGAATAGCAACCCTGTCTTCTTTTCTACAACAATCATAAAAGTCAACCATTGGATCCAAAACTTTCGTAGCATCCTTCAAATATTAACTCTTGAAGGTCCAAGTTCAATCACCAAGGTAGTCAACCAAAAATTGTTAGATTTCATGATGAATTAGTGTACTTGTTGCTTTTCCAATTTCCTTGAAAATCATTCATCGGACACTTTGGGTCCATAGGGTCCTTGTAGTATTAACTCTAGAAGGATGCAGCCGTATGACAAAGGTAGTTAGCAAAAAAATAAAGATAAATAGGTACATTCTTTTAGGTGCATTCTTTGTTTTACTACAATTCTCTTGAAAATCATTCATTAGACACTTTTAGTTTTTAATGTCTTTATTGAATTGAAACCTAAGCACTCAACTATTCACAAAGCGGATGATGAATGTTATAAATCAATAAATGTTGTTTTGGGGTGTTTAACCCTTAAATGTCCAGGGTGAATCCAAGAAAGACCGGTCCTATTTGGCGTCACAATTGAAGTGACTAAGTTGCCATCAATCATAACTTTCAGAAAATGAAGCCGATCGACTTGAAATTTTTATTGAAGATGGCTAACTGAGAAATCGTGAGATTCATTATTTTTCATAAATTTTGAAAAATAATTTTATAATTAAATTTCAATTTAGTTAATTTGTCACACTTTGTGGTTTAGGGAGTTTTAGTATTGTGGAGCATCCAAAAATTATAATGTTCACCTGAATTTTTTGTAGGCTATTCCCACACTAGATGAGCATGTGCCCACCAAAGGGCATTCAAAAAAACATAATTGTTTGTCCTCAACATGCATGCAAATAGGGGTCCCTTGCGCATAGCGCTCCAAACATTCATGATGGTTTCAACTTCTAGTTTTTGGTGAAATGTAATCGCTATTAAGTCTTTACAAATGACTAATTTTTAGTTTTTTTTAATTCATGATTTTCTAATTATTATTAATTTACACTTAATTTTATCTACGTTCTGTGACAAATTGTCATTTTTTTCAAATAGTACTGTTTCAGTATTATTAAGTACTCAAAAGTACTATTGGCTATTGATTTTTCAGATCAATGGTTGAGATTGCTCCGTTTTGTAGTACTGTAGTACTCATAGTACTTAGCGCAAAATATCGCAAGTTTGGCAGAATGCTACCAAAATCGTTCAATCTTTCTTGCAATCACCATCCAAGACCTTTTTTGAGCTTTTTAGAATTTGCTTTAAATTAAACAAAACGCCAACATTTTGATAAGTCTTAACAATTGTTTTTGAATTGTAACAGTACAAATTCAAACTAGACATGTTAGAGATTACATGAGAAAAGAAAACACAACAATATCAATTATGGATTGAAAGATTCACAATGTTTGATCATGAAGGTGTTAAAACTTTGAAAGTGATTTGAAGTCTTTTAATCCTCTTTTTACATGTTAAATCTAAAAAAATGGTCAACAAAAAAATATGAGATTAAAGGGCATAACATACATAACTCCAATTAATTTACGGCTTCTCAAAATCTACTCTCACTAGAAGAAACCCATGTTTTTTGTGACGAGCCCTGATTTTTTCTGACGGATTTTTTTTTGATGTCTTAGTTGACATTTAGCTAGTTTTGTGTTTTTCATGACATCCAAATGATCTAATGAACATCATTAAAAACATAAAAACAACTAAATGTCAACTTAGATATAAAAAAAAATCCGTCAGAAAAAATCAGGGCTCGTCACAAAAAACATGGGTTTCTTCTAGTGTCTACAAGTTTTTTAAATGAATTTCTAATGTGATTTTCTTCCCAAAATTTAGTGTATTTGAAGCTTATTTCCAAGAACCTTCAACACTAGAGAATCAAGATTTGCAATGCACACCCTTGCACAAAATCTTGAATAGAAAAATCATAATCATTCAATTTCAAAATTGGATTTTTGATTCTAAAACTAGACTTCAAAAAGAATTTTTCAAAAATATACATTACTAAAAATAGTAACTTTGTAAGTTTATATTTAACTTCAAAGTTTTGCAAACACCAAAATTTGGTGCCTCAAACATTTAGGGGTTAACATAGAAAGTGAATGAGAAGAGTTACACAATAGTAACAAGTTTGTCCTCATATTGAATTAGAGCCAAGGGTATATGGCACAAGGGTTGCTAGTTTGTGAGTCTAGGAGCTTAAGCTTCTATGTTCTAGGTACCTAGTTCTTGACCTAGTTATATCTATATTATAGGTACCTAGATGTTATAAGTACAAGCTTCTATGGTTCTATGGTTTATGTTATATGTACATATTTTATAGGCACCTTCAATGGTTGAAGAGTACCTACTTACACCTAGGCTCAAGGCTAGTAGGCTTACATTTCTAGGCTCACATGCTAATTTGGTTGAGGGGTCATATATCTTTGATTCCACAAAAAAAAATTCAAAATGGAATCAAAGATAAAGTCTTAATTTTGGTATTTTCAAAATGTACAAAGATAAAGTCCTAATCCTTTGAAGACTAGGGGGTAGTCCATATTTCTAAAATTGTGAAGTTTTATTATTAAATACAACTTAGAAGAAGAATTTAATAATGACTCTCAAGCAATAGTTGTAAAATATGATCTATATATTATATCCATATGATTAGATCAACTAGTATACAGACCAACACTTTTCAATAAAATTTGAAGCCAAAAATTGAAATCTTCTTTTAAAATTGATTATAAATTGAATATTTGTGATCTTTATAAGAATTTTGTTTCTTTTGACTTCAAAATGTTAAGTTCTAATCATAGTGAATTTGAAGATTTTTATTCTCATTTTTTAATTCAAGTTATTTTTTAAGGTCATTTTTTAAATTGAAAAAGTTATTTTTTGAAGCTAGACGTACCAATACCCTTTGAATTATGGAATATGTACAAAGTAAAGTCTTCAAATTCTATATTGTACAAATGTTAAAGAATTAACAAAAGAATCTTCAAAAAATTGGTGGATGAAAAAACACATTTTTGTGTGTTTGGAGTGTGTTTGTGTTCATTGGTTGTTCAAACACTACTAGAAAATTAAATTTTCCTTGTTGATTCAATCATGTTGATTTGATTCACTTTTCGTTGATTTGAACAAAAATCAAGAGAAAAGTTAACCAAATCAACGTAACCAAATCAATAGAAGAATTAGATTTTCTTGTAGGGAAAATTTGAATGTCTAGACCTTAACCCCTCATCGCCTGAGGGGACGAAAAGTGTCCTCATGTATAATTCAAAGTGCTGTAACTTTTGCATCCGATATCCAAATTCAATAAAACTTGTTGGTAAAGTTGCGCTCTCTCCTCTAGTTTGTATGGTAAAAAATTCAGATAAATCCAAGATTTAAAAATTAAATGGGAGCCAATCAAAGTTCACAAGTTCAATTTGAATTCACCAAACTGCATTTGATGGCTAAAACTTTGGGGGGGGGTATCTCCTTCATATAATGTTCGTTTTCAGTAAAATTTGTTGGGTTATGTTCCCCTTTTAGTCTAGTTATTGTGGTAAAATTTTCATGTCAATACAAGCTTCTTTGAATGTTTGGGAGCAATTCAAAATTTAAAATCCAGCCATTTTCGGATTACAGTGAAATTCGGCGGCTTGTAACTTCTTCATATAATGTCCATTTTCAATCATTTTTTTTTAAAGTTGCACATACTAGTCTATTTTGTGTGGCTAAAATTTCACATGAATCCAATAAGTAATGAATGATTGAGATGCTTTTTAGTGGAAGAGGTTTAGCCTTACATGGTGTTTTTTGCAACTTTTCATGCTATTTTTTGACATTTCAAATTTGTTTTGCAGACACATTGAGTCAATTGAATGATATTTTTTTTCACCAATGTATTTATATGTTGATTTTGAATCACTTTATAGTCTCAAGTTTTTTCATTTGAGTAGGTTTAGAAGTCGAATTTCACCTCCAAATGTGTTTTTTGGAAAATTTCAGCATCTTTTTTTTAACACTAAAACATTATAATCTTTCAATCCATGCGGTCAAATGGCTTCAAATTTTTTCTGTGTCATCTACAACATGTTCACTACAATATTGTACGGTTAAGATTTCTATAACTTAGTGACATCTAAATTTACAACACTTCAAAAGCAATGCTGTTTTTGACCTCGTTTGGACTTCAGGCGATGCTCGGGGGGGGGCATTTAGAGTGTCCATTAGAAACCACATGCGAATAAAACTTTGGACCCCCTATATACTTTTTGAATTTTAAATAAAACAAAATTTAAAAAATATGAATAAATTTTCCTACTTTGAAATAGTTTGAAAGTTGATGTTTTGAATTATTGATATTTTTATTTGTTAATAATAATTAGTTACAAATTTTTGAAGTAAAAAGATACACTGTAGAACTAAAAAATAACTTTCACACCCCTATATTATATAAGAAAAAATTGTCTAAAACATGAACAAAAAATTCCTAAAAATAACTCATTATTGAAAGCTCATTTTGAGTTGAATATTGACTCAATGGTCATCTAAATGTGTCCTTGATAATTATTTGAGTTGAAAAACATGCCATTTTAGTTCATTTTCAACCTCTTCTAGAAATCATTTCATATTTTATTTGAGTTGGAAATTTTGGCAATACAAAGCTATAGTTATTATTAAACAATGTTCAAAATTTTAGGTGGAAATTATAGTTTATTAGAAACCACTTATTCGCACATGGTTTGTTATAGTAGAACTAAATCCATCCCCCAAGAGGCGATGAGGGGTTAATAGGTTAACATTTTCAAGAAAGTGTAACAACACGCGAAGGTATGTGGCCAATTTTTTGGCATTCAAAAAGTATACTTAGAAATTGTTTAACCCTTGAACGGCCCTTGGGCTCTGTCAATACGACAGCGTAGCCCATGGATATGATCGGAGATGAATAACATGGAAGACTAGATTATCGTGAATTCAACCTTTGAGCCATTGCGATGGGATTTAGAGCGGTCTAAGGCAACGCAAAATTTTTTACAAGGCTTGAGACTACTACAATGCATGGAATTTCAGAAAAATGCTACGCTAGCGATGCCTTTCTGTCTTGTGCGGCAAAGACAAATTTTATATAAAAAAAGTTGGACACCTTTGGAAGATTGCTCCGGTGTGTGTCTTTGCATTGATGCACAGAGTGTATAAAAAAAATTGAAACTGAAATTCCAAGTACCACACCCACAATTGCAAATGAAGTCACTGTATGCTGCCTCGCTTGGAAATCTAGAGGGTTGGCTGGCTTTGTGCAACGCAGTGTTGTCCTCGTTACCTTGATGGCGTTGTACAATGCCTGTGGAGTAGCAGATGTTGGCGTCATATGGGTTGTTTGCCATGGAAGGAGGATAATTGCTTTTGGAAGGAGATCTTGTTGGCAACACTTCAAGCCGTTGGGATATGCCAAACCATGCCAAGAACAACAATACAGAATGGTAGGGAAACTTGGTAATAAATGCGGACCATTTTGCAATTTGAATTTACATAAAATAAAAAGAGTCTGAATGCATATCAGCTTCCATTCATTATATCGAAGACATCAAGTATTCTAAGGGAAGTACCACATGACCTCGAGAAGTGAAGCCATGACAACAATCAAAGTACATCAAAGTATAAAGAACGGGTGAAGCTCATAGTAATTGCACATAAAGTGAAGTTTTTATCTCACTCATCTACCTCAAGAGGACTTAGAATGTCCAGGGAAGTCCACACAACATTCAACTTGCACCACATGACATTTATGAGCCTATTCTCCCTTGTTTCTAAATGAACATCTGACGTACGCTACACCTCCCTCACCGCTCAAGAAAGCCATCAACAACTCATTGTCTTTCAATGATGCATTTCAAAACTGTAAGACAAAGGCTTCGTCAATGTCAAAATTGCCCTGTACCTTAGTGGAGCGCCAACCATGAAGCTTGAACCATAGATTGAAGTTGCTACCACTGAAAAACGCCAATTGCACATTCCCCCTTCAAGTCCTCAATCAAAAAAGTTCAGAGGTGGTTGGTTATAACTCCCCATGACTAGTCGACTGCCCGCCCTCACAAACAACAAAACACTTGCCACTTCCCCAAATCCACAACAAGCCTTCTTGTAAATGGAGAACAACCACACAACATACCCCATCAAATTGCCCCACACCTATTGGCATCATACCCATGTTGCGTATGCACTATAAGGAAATATGCACCTTCACATTGAAATAGGCCACTGCAGCCTAGGCACATCTGATGGGTCTTGCGACTGCAAACCACACAACAATGACGTGCACCGGGGTGCCTTGAACTGAAATAAAGCCCTCCTTCGACCAAGTTCTGAATGGGCCTTTGTATGTACCTAACTCTCATTTGGGGACTAATGAGCCCTTCTTCCTTACCTTTTATTGTCTCTTGTCTCTTATCTCTTTGAGTGCACTCTTGTTTCTTAGTTGTTGTGTTTTGTTGCATTTTGAGTTCACTCTTGTTTCTTAGTTGTTGTGTTTTGTTGCATTTTGAGTTCACTCTTGTTTCTTAGTTGTTGTGTTTTGTTGCATTTTGAGTTCACTCTTGTTTCTTAATTGTTGTGTTTTGTTGCATCTTGAATTCACTCTTGCTTCTTAGTTGTTGTCTTTTCTTGCATCTTGAGTTACTCTTACTTCTTAGAGTTGTTGTCTTTTGTTGCATCTTCACTCTTGCTTCTTGTTTTTTTCTTCTTGCATCTTAATTTTTTTTTCTTCTTATTTCTTATTTTTTACTTTTTGTTCTCTCTTTTTGTTTCTTGTTTCTTTTTGTTGCATCTTAACTCTTTTTTGTTGTTTCTTGTTACCTCTTAGTAGTTGCTCTTTATTGTTTCTTGTGCATCTTAACTTATATTTGTTGGTACCTTTTAGCACTTGTTGCCTTTTTTCTTCTTGTTCCTTGCATTACCAGTGTTTTTCTTCTTACCCTAAATTTGTATTATATATTTTCTATTGTTGTAAACTTTTGAAGATTGAACTTTGTTGTATGTTCATTAAAAATTAACCTTCTATTTATTTAATTGTATATGCAAGCAACAAAATTGGAACAAAGTCGTTGGAGGCTACTTGCAACTCACTTCATATTATTGTAAGAAAGATAGTCTTTATTGACTTCTGTAAATAATTCCTTGTAATATACATATTTTGTATTTGTGACTAATAAATTGTAAATGTCATTGAAAGGAGTCACATTCCTTCTTATATATTCCCTCTCCAATATAATTGTTTCTTGTATATCTTTAAAATCATATGTATTTGTTTTTAACTACATAAAATCTTTTATTCAATTGTTAAATCATTTTAATGTATGATTGCAAATATGCTTAGGTATCCTACAACCGTTGTATGATTTGTTCAATTCATAGTTCAAAATACATATCAATAAAAAAAATGACTACTTGGAGTCACAAAATGATTATAATAATTTCCAAAAAATAACTAAGTGCTCTCAATATGACTAAAAAATATAACTGAGAAAAGTCGTTTTACAAATCATCAAAAAATATGACTCACTGTAGTCATATTTCACATGACTCTCAACATGACTGCAAAATATAACTCACCGTAGTCATATTCCACATGACCGCAAAATATGACTCACCGCAGTCATATTCTACATGACAGCAAAATACGACTCACCGCAATCATGTTCCACGTCATCAAAAAATATGACTCACCGCAGTCATATTCCATAATAACAAAAAATATGACTGACCACAATCATATTCCACATCATCAAAAAATATGATTCAATGCAATCATATTTCATAGTAATAAAAAATATGATTGATTGCAGTCATATTCCACGTCATCAAAAAATATAACTCAACACAGTCATATTCCACAAAATATGACTGACCACAATCATATTGTATGTCATCAAAAAATATGATTGAAGGCAGTCATATTGTACGTAGGATTTTTTCATTTACCTGGGCAGTTCAAGAAAAAGTCAAAGAAAGTCAAAATATACGCCTTATTGGCATACTATGGCTAATTATGGATATTTATACCCCTCAACTTATATGACTGCCAATATGACTGATATCTGAAGCGACTGCTTCTAAACGACTGCAGTCAGTCATTTTCCGAGTCATCTACGGTGATTTCTACGCGAGTCATATTTTTTTATTTTACGACTCACTACAGTCATTTTTTGCAGTCATAAAACACTGCTTTTGTTGTAGTGTAATTCTTCCATGGAGCCACAATTACAATTAACAATGACAAAGCAAGCTTTACATAGTACTAGGCAAGGGAGAGGAATAGAACCTATTAGTGTCTTCAACCACGCGTTGGAGAACCAAATTTGCAGAAAATAATCATTGGGGTGGTTTGCTACCACTGATGTTGGCCCAAATTCTAGGCCTGAGAAGTTATTCATATTCTGCACAAGCGAGATGGATTGATCTTGCCACTAGTCATCAATAAAAACTTGCTGAAATGACCAACTGGACACGTCTTCATCGTGGTCATATAGACCTAACTTCTTCATTGGATCTTCCATGTACGAGGGAGCACCGTCATCAGCTTTGGTTTCTTTCAATGCTTCTTGCGATTGAAAATCAAGGTATTCTCCTTCCTAGTCTAGATCATCCTCTGACTTGCCTTCCCCTACCGATTGTAATATTCCTTGCGTGACAATATTTTCAATGCTAGGAAACAACGTCCTCTGGGTGCCCTCGAATGTACATGTGGTTTGCACGTCCTCAAGTAGGGGGTCGCTCACTCGCACAAACCTGGCGCCAATTGCATCACCAAATTTGACTTAAAACATTAGCGTACCAATCACATGGTGGTAGAAAGGAGAGACCACAACACGGGTGTCGTGTAGAGGGGGTTTGCCTTGGGAAATCACGAGGATTCTAGCTGCGACTAGAAATGGATCGGGAATGAAATAAATCGTAACTTGTCGAATCTTCAAATCTTCGAGTCTTCAAATCTTCAAACTGCTACTCGTTGTCCTATCCTGTTGTGTTTCTAAATAGGCCAAGGGTTAAGGTAGGGTGATAAGAAACCACGGGCTTCGAACGTGTAAAATGGGACGGCCAGACCACGAGCTGAGCCGTCCGAGGGATTGGATCCTAAATTTCAAACCCACGGTGACCAACAAACTTGCCTTACCAGTGGGAACAACATAAAAGTCTCAACCATGTGGGCAATTAACCCCACTTCGTCGCATCCACAACACCAAATGAGGCTAGTATTGGTGTGAACTACCCGCAACAATAAAATGAAATTTACAAACACACTCCAACTCCAACTCCAACTCCAACTCCAACTTTGGATGAGTGTCTCTGTTGATCTACAACTCCAAATGAACTAAATGATAGCTTTTAGGAAAGCTGAAACAATCATCTACTTCTCCTCCAAATTTCATACAATTCTAAAACTCTGTCCAATTTCTATGGCCATCCAAAGTTTCGGCCTTGAAAAGGGAAAGGCAGCAGACCTTCCTTCACTTCTACACTCATAACTTTCTCATAAAAACTTCAAACAGAACGAATAATAGCTTCATGAAAAGCTAACACAATTTCCTACACTCCCTCCAAATTTCATGGCAAAACAAGAACCTGTCCATCTTTTATGGTCGGTCGAAGTCTCTGCCTCTTAATTTTAAAGGCAACAAACCTCCCTCCACTCAAACTAGCACAACTTTTGCTTCCCAACTCCAAATCAAGCAAGTGAGATCAATTTGAAAATTACACACCATGATACACAATACCTCCAAATTTCATTTCAAAATACTTCAAACTCACAATACAATGTCTCTCCAAACATTCGGATTTTCCCTAAACTCCCAACGAGAGAGAAGATGAATAGTCAGGTTCACCTTTTCTCCACCTTATCTTCACTCTAACCACACAAACAAGTGGGGTCAGCCCCTAACTCACTCCCAAAACTACAACATGAATAATTGAGCCCTTGTTTGGTCCCACAACTATTTCTTTATCTTTAACTTTGAAGGAAATTCACTTCAAGTTCACCTAGAAGGAAAACTATTTCATTAATTTTTTTCTATCTTTTCTTTCTCTATTTTCAACACCCAAAATGGAATCCACAATCAACTAACATAAAATAAATGTCTTCTCAAAGGTAAAAAACTAAAGTCTTCAAAGAAACTTCACTCCATCTTCAAGAATTTGAGAATTCGCTTGATGGTAGTAGCAACAAACTCAACACGATTCGCCTTTGTCAAGGGATTGACCGGCCCCTCTAACCATCGTTGGTGACCGCGACTCCCTTTAATAGGCCTGACCATACAATAGTATTGATCGTCGTTAGGACCTTCAAAACTCCCTTCGAATGTCACTTCTTGGGTACGAGGTTCAACACATCTAACCTGCAACAGGATCACTAGTGCTCGAGCTCCATCCTGTAGGTTCCCGTGCCATCGTTGCTCCACGCGGGGTTGCTTTGGCGGTCGAGAAGGCCCAGATTCATCTTGAGGACGCTTGTGCGATAATGAAAGACCTAGCGGCTGAAGAGGTTGAGCCGATAGTTGAGATAACGAAAACTCAAACTCCGATTCTGGTAGAGGCTCCTCATCTTGAGACTCAGAAAAAACCCTCCAATTCGACATACTGAAATCTATAACAAACAATAAAGAAAACTACTTCAAGTTTGGTGGCATTCTAAGATGGTAACCTATTCTTATATAGATGGCTCATGTCATCGTGAGAAGGCGTCATCTTGAAGCTACTAAGGATGATGTCATCTTTATTTTTATATTATTAAAACCAAATCTATGGAAATAATGTATTACCATGCATTTTTACACTATGTACACATTTACAGTGCGACACCGGTCACTCCATTTTCATCACCCCACCAACTCGAGTCCAGGTCCAAAGTCTCACTCCGCACCTTCACTTGCAATTCCTTTAGAAATGTCCAGTCGTCAATGAAGCGGTGCTCACTAAGGGAATACACAAGGGCTTGCATGAGGGTTGTTGATGGACTTGCTTCTAAATTGAAGATGTGAAGTGGAGTTTTGACATCGAAGAGAACATTGCCATCTGCACCTTCATGTTGTGACGCGGTTCAACGATGAAACCTCAATTTGGCGCGATGCACCGGTCATGGTTGTCAGATCAGTGACCGCTTCTCTATGAGCATGCGCTATACCTATGGCAGTTGTCCTCCCAAGTCGAGGCCACAACAAAATTGGGCTCCTATGACCCATCAAAATCAGGGGTGTATCCCACCCTAGAGGCGCCTACAATGCACTTGTGCCGCGCACCAACCCATGACTGCCTCCATTTCGCAGCCTCCCTTCCTGACGACGCCTTGTGCCACCTCATGCTTGATGCTTGCTGATTTTATTCATTGTAGGGTCCTCCTTGGGATCCTCCAAATGCCTCCTCATACCACCTTTTCTTCTTCGGTTGTGGCTCGGAATCTCTGGCAGAGCTTCTTTCAATTGTCGATGGTTGATGACTATGTTTGGGGGATCACATGATATCGGCGATGGCTGAGGCATCGTTCTTAGGTGCAAAACAAATAATCCCGATGCCCTTCCATTCACTAGGCTGGTGTACTCTCAAGTATAGGAAGGGCTTTGCGGAGTTTTGAGTGGCTTCAAGTGCTCTTCTTGACTGCCTAGGAGGGGATCCATCCGAGCAGCTACGAAATTGTGTGCCACACTCAAGTCTAGTTGACTCGTCTAAGCCACTTGTGGACATGGTGGAGCAAAACTCTGTTGTGACTTCGTTGGCGTGATGGTCAGAATAGTGGCCGCAACTTTGGGGTGACGGCCCTCCTGCATCATTGTTGTGGAGGTTGTCTGTGCTTCTGCTTGCCTTTGCGTTGTGTGCTTCCATGCCACCGACTTCAACCGTGCCATCATTGACAAGTTTGGGCTTAGGGAAGAGCCTCTCTCTCTAATTACAAAGTTCACATCCTTGCCAAAGCCCTCAGGATTGCTTTCCACTCGCCTAATTATCCACTTCAGAATGTATTGGATGTGCCTTTGGAAAAGGTAGCAGAGCTAGAGGTACTCTGGAGTCCCAGGTTTTCTGTAAGTTCTAGAAGGCAGGAGGAGGATGCGCATCCACTCCACATTCAACAATCCCACTATGCGCTCAACCTACCTATTGCTTACACTTCGCAAATTTGCCCAAGTGCGTAGAACCTCCACTTCTCCCTCTAAATGGGTTGGCGCTGTAGACACCATGGTGGAAATTAGATTGGTACACAACAATCTCCCACTTCCCAACACAATTGACACATCAAACCACCAAGCACCCCCAGAAATGAACAAACTTACTGTCTTTCAATAAGTAATGTGCCTTCTACTAGCAACAATCATCATTGATGAAACCCTAATCCATGCCATTGCGTCCGAATTGGTACAAACCCTCTGCTCCATGATAAAAATCGCACCATGTAGTTCCCTCCCAATAAGGCAACATTTGAAAAATCTCTCCCTTCGCCCTCTACCACGCCAAAGAGTCCTAAGGTGGGTTCTCCCGCCTACAGCCAACTACTCCCACCTCCTATTGCAACCCGCCATAGCCACGTTTGCAATGCATGACCTAGCCAAGCAGCGGGTGCCATTCCATACGTACTCTTCATATAATCGTACCCCATTTTGCGTATAATCTTTTTTGCCCACCATTTAGGGTTGTATTTCGAGGAGCAACTTGCACCATTATTCGCACATTTATAATGACAACAATTTTTATAAGCACACCAAACCCTAAATCAACCTGTGTGCCTCAATTATGCGAAAAAAATCCCGCATACGACCAAAGAGGGCCTTCAAACCGTTCAAGGGTTAAATTGTGTTTTTGCAAAAAGTTACAATACATTCAGCATCGGTTCCATGGTTTCCTCATATCAAACCACCTTTGTTTTGGCTGAGGCTTGATAACAACTTTAAAAATATTTTAGATTCTTTTTGCAATTATTTTTTAGTCACTACATGTATGAATAAATTATAAAAGTATAAAATTTCAAAGTCTTGTACACTTGTATTAAAAAAATCAACTATATTAACTCTCATATTCTTTTTAGCAAGTGTGCATTTTAAGCAAGGATTGTCAATTTTGTAGTATTTTTTTATTATGGTGAAAACATACATAACCATTAGTGAACCTATTTTCAACAATTAGACTTTTCTTAAAAGTGTCCCCCAAAGTACAATGAAACCATTCCTATACTTAACCCCTAAGCGCTCCGACATCCAATTTCTAGACAATGGACTAATTGAAACTCTTGGTTCTTTCTCATTCTGTTTGGATGAAAGTCATCCTAATTTGTGGAGATACTTTATCAAGTTCTTGTCCTATCTAATGGTTGGATTTGGTGTTAGTAGAGGACATTTTTTTCTAAAATTACAAATGTGGAAGAATGTCAAGTGGTTGACCAAGCCAAAATTGCACTGACTCTAGTTCAAAAGTAGATTTGCAAAAATGAGGTCATAGATTTAAAGCACACAAAAATTTCAAAAAATCACCATGTCGAGAGAATCTCATTTTAAATGCATTCTAACAAATTTTACTCAAAAAATGATAATATTTTGCTTGTAATTGAATTTAGAAGGAATTCTAAAATTTCTCTTTCAAAATTTATAAAAAAATATTGGTGGTAGCATTGGTGAATCTAAGCATACGGATGGAATCTAAAACTCAAAATCTACAACTTTTATTTGCATATGAATTCCGTAATATTCTTCCAAATAGTACTTTATGATGTTTTTTACCAAATCTTCAATTCCAGAGAAGGATATAGATGTTTAGGGATTAAATGTGATTGATTGATTGTTGATTTTAGAAATTTGGATTTTATAGACAAGTTTATATGGTTAGTTTCAATGGTCTAGGAAGCTTTCACTTTGAAAATACATATAATAACTATATACCTTTTTCAAAAATTCTAAAATGTAAATGTAAAATAGGACCCTCAACCCGTCCTACAAATTAAGCCTAGTAGGGTGAATTTTGCATTCTGTAAGGTAATTGTGAAAAAAAAACTATTTTGTGCCGTATTAATTCTATGTTTTTTACCTTGCTTCACTAATTTGGATCCTCTGATTGCAAATATGAATTCAAAATTTGCAAATTTTTATCATGTGTAGCAAATTAAAAAATTCTATATTTTCCTAGGGATAAATTCTCTTTGTTGGACCCAATTTGTAGAACAGGTTTAGCATCTTAGAAATGTAAATGTATGATTCATGATTCTCAATTGTTAATATTATAAAATATTTTTTACTTGAAAAGATGACTCTAACTATGCTAAATTGCTTTTTTTGACAGTTTTGGGTGTTTTCACCTTCAGTTAAGGTAGCCAACCTCTTTCACTAGTTAGGCTACTATGTTTTTTTATCAATAGTGGTTTAGATGACAACTCACATGGTTAGGTGACAACTCACGTAGCATAAATGTTGGTGTACATTGAAAGCATACAATGATTACAAGATGTACATTAGAGGCCATAATTATCACCTACATTGAAGCATAGTCGATTTTGTAATTGGCCTATGGTTGGAAATATGGTGACCTATATAAGGTAAAACAACCCATTACGATCAGATTGCCCATAGTCGACACCTCATGACGATTTTCTCAAACCACAATCAATATCTAACCTGACGCTCATGGAGTGATTAGTGACCGCATTAGGAACACCCAACTTTTCCAAAGTAAGAGCATTCCTACGGCAAACTCACCAAACAAGGGTGCCAAATCACAAAAAATTGCTTTTAGTTAAATAAGAGAATTAAATCCACCAACCATCTCATGTTTGTTGAAAAATATCTCCATCTTACCTTGAGATTAGAATTGAGTAGAAAAACTCTTTATATACATATGAAGTGGTAGGATGTAGAACAACCCATGTGGAATAATGTAAATTAGAATTAGTAGGAGCTCAACTGCTCATAGTTAAGTCAAAAGTAGGTTTTGTTTTTCAATAGAATTTCAAACCTCATTTAGGCATGGTAGAATTTTTTTTTTCAAAACACTTTGACCTAAGAAAAGTTGGCAAATGAAGATAACTTTCATTTTGAGATTTAGAACATCCAATTAAGATATATGGACAGATTTGAGAGAGGAAGTTTGAAATTGCAAAAAGTAATTCCCTTCCAACCCCTCTGTCAAATTTGTCTATAACTTTTGATCGGAGATTCTAAATCTCAAACAAATTTTTGGAAATGAAATTTCTCTTCATTTACCAACTTTTCTTAGTTCAAAGTGTTTTGAACTTTTTTTTTCTACTATTCCTAAATAAGGTTTGAAAATCTATTAAGAAACAAAACCTACATTTGACTTAACTACGAGTAGTTGAGTTCCTACTAATTCTAATTTACATTATCCCACATGGGTTGTTTTACATTCTACTTCCTCACGTGTATATAATGAACTCTTCCTCTCATCTAAAACTCAATTTTAATTGACAATGTATTAACTACAAGTTTGTCCCACGGTAGGAAGCCCATGCCTTGTGTTGGTTGCCTTTGGCACCTTGTCGTGGGGATGCTCTAAATCATTGTCAGAAGTTACTTTTTATAGCATTCTACATTAGAAATTATTGTGACCACTTTAGGTGGTTAACCCCTAAACGCCCAAACATTGTTTTTTGGCATTATAACTTTTTGGGGCAGCTCACTATGAATAGAATTTTTATTTTTTTTCTTTGAAATTTTCACACAACATTTTACCAAGGTGTAGCTTTAAGGCCCAACAATTTTCATAACTTTTGACTACACAGTTCAAAAGTTATTGTATGATATGTAGTTTTGCTTGATCTTCGGGCACCCCGGGCAGAAGAAAAAACTTCTTTAAAAATCACTTTATTTTTAAATTTAAATTTTAAATTGATTCTTTAGATTTATATCTACATGGAAAGTTTGGAATCATTCCATTTGGATCAATGAATCAAAAGTTATGAGGAATTTTAGTTTGAGGTAGTTTGTAGGTAGTTATGGAATCTCTACTCTAAAATAAACTTTGAACTCCTTTATTTAACTCAATTTTAAATATTCTTGGAAAAAAACAAAAACATTAGGTGTATATTGATTATTACAACATTACAACCATTGGGATTGGCATTTTTCAATTCCATAAATAAATGGTTAACGATTTAGTATTTTGAATCACTCTCTACTTCTTTCTACTTACTAGTTTTTTCCTATATGTTGTACAATTCCAAATGATCTAAAAAATTTCAAGCATGTAGCCAACTTGCCTTGAAGAATGAATCCAAAGAGTAACCACCATTTTGGACATTTTTTCATACTAATGTGACCTTCTGAAGTGCTGCTGCCCATGTTTTTGCAGGGACAAAAAAATGATTTTTGTTACTTCAAACGTTAATATCTTGCAATCTACATGGTGAAAAATTCTGAAATTTTTTCCAAATCTTCTCAAACTAGTTTACTACAAGATCCTACAGTTAGATGTGTCCAAAAATGTTTTTTTTCAAAAATATGGTACTTGTCCTAGAAATGACAGTTTTTCAGCGGTTTTGGTGAAAACATAGTCCAAATCATTTAGGGGTTAAGATAAGCATATTGGATACACTTTTTGTTCATTATGGAGCAACCTATAGACTATGTTGGAAAGATCACTTTTTGTTCATTACTAATTCACACTTTGTCTGAAAAATAAAATTTCAATTGCTCTCTTTATTTCTCACACTTATCTTTGTGTAGGAAAAAATTTGAAAAATTTTAGCAATGGCATGAGGGCAAATTCCAAATTCTGACCACAATGGTTTGATTTACCTTAACAAGAATAGGTTGAACAAAATGTTCATGAAAAAAATTTATGGTACTTTTGTTTTT
The DNA here is from genome assembly GCA_947034895.1 of Rhytidiadelphus loreus. Classification (NCBI taxonomy): domain Eukaryota; kingdom Viridiplantae; phylum Streptophyta; class Bryopsida; order Hypnales; family Hylocomiaceae; genus Rhytidiadelphus; species Rhytidiadelphus loreus. The sequence goes on along the minus strand of OX344761.1, from coordinate 43,004,661 downwards.
GAATTAAAAAAATGTAAAAATATATGAAATCCTTCTTAACCCCTAAAGTCCCATTGTCCCTAGGAGGGACAAATGGATTTTGGGCAAGCTCCTATGTTCTCAATTTTTATTGAAACTTTTTAAAAACTTTCTTATAAGATAGAGAAACTTATGAGCTTTCTGGGAATATAATTTTTATTTCAATTGGTGCCCAAAAGCAAAAGTTATACCACAATAACCTCAAAATGAGGGAGACCAGGTAGCAAAAGAAATCCACAAAAACTTGAAATAATTTTTTTAGTATTTCTTTTTCTTGTAGATTATATATTTTTTTCCTAAATAGGAAGCTTTGATTCATTCCATTTGGATTAGTGATGTGAAAGTTATGGAACTTCTTGTTTAGCGGGCAATCATAGCAACTTCTTGAAAGAAATTTTTTTCTTTCACTTTGAATGCTAATATCTTTCAATCTATATGGTCAAACATCACAAAAAATTTATCACATGATCTAAGATGAGTGTAGAACAAGATCCTACGTTTAGATTCTAAAAAATATTTAAGAAATTTATTTCATAGGTGAACGTAGCAAAAGTGATAGTTTTGAGTAGTTTGACAGGAAAAAAATGGCCTTGGGACTTTAGGAGTTAAATCTATTTCTATAAACAAGGATATTTTTCCCCTCACCGTACCCATAACAATGAATATGCTAAATTGCTTAACCCTTTAACCCTTTGATCCTTTTTCTAATTTTGACACATTTTTGCTTATATCTTTCTACAGAAATATCATTTACTGCAATTTCATGAAATTGATCATTAAGGAAGGTTGTCTTTTCAAGATTCAAGTGTTACATTGGATGAATGATAAGTTCGTTGGACAAAACATTGCCTTGAAGCCCTCTATTCATCGTCCAAGAAAATGGACGTCAGAAGCCTCAAGGGTTAAGTGATCAGAAAGAAGTCGGTTACCATATGCCTTTTTCTCTGAAAACAAATGGGCCCCAAATTGTTTAGTCATTTTTGAATGTGATGTTTGCATGCTTTTGTGCAAACTTGATACCATGAATCACAGATCTTTTTCCAGTGCCCATATTTTAAAAAAACTTTTGTGGCAGACAGAATCAAAACCTAGAATCAAAACTTAACCTGCCTTTTTCAGTTGTCTGCACGGACCCCCTTGGACTGGGATACAGTCAGGGATTGAAATTCTTCTTTTAGCGATTTTGTCTCCCTACTTTGTACACAGATTTATATCCTAGTAGTAAGGTAGACAAGCCTATTACCTCCCCGATTTGGAATCTGGATATCTCGGGGACAATTCCAAGATGGGCACATATTTCTCAAAGTGTGCGCTTGTTTCACGGATCAAACCTAAGTGGAATCATAATTTTTCAATCAAAATTGTAATTTCTATGGATTTTTAAAGTTGGTGTGCCTTTCCATGTATCTAATGGTACTTAAAAGTATTCACAATTAAAGAAGTGACATAGTATCCCTTGTTTGGCATTAATTAATTCAATGATTTTTGCCCCAAAAAATGAATGGATTTGGATGTTTTTTGGGGATGGAATTAGTGTCAAAAGTAGGATGATGGAATTGGACAAGGAATGGAATTGGGTTGGATCAACCATAGTGCATGGGACATAAATCTTTAAAAGCCACACTATTTTAAATTAGAGCAAATTAGGACATTATTATATTGTCCTAGTTCTCACAAATCAAAAGTTTGTGTCAGGATCCTAATTTTGTACTGGTGTAATTTTGTAGTCTTGTATTAGGATAAATTTAGTGTAGTGGTATTTGAAAAGTCATCATGTGTTTTATTTTTATTTTTGAATTTTGAATTTTTTAACCCTTCAAGTGCCAAGACTATGTTTCTCCAAATTCCACACTAAAGCTACCATTTTCAGTGCAAAGAGATTTTTAATGCAAAGAATAGGGGGTACTACCATGTGAGCATAGAATCTATGAGCCCATAAGCCTAAGAATTTATATTATGCAAAGAGCAGGGGTACTAGCATGTGAGCATAAAATCTATGAGCCCATAAGCCTAAGAGTCTATATTATAGACACATTCTATGGTTATAAAATCTTTGAGCCCATGAACCTAGGAGTCTATATTATACACATTCTATGGTTATAGGTGTCTATGTTATAGGTACCTATGTTATAGACTCTTTCCATATTATAATGTACCTATATTATAGGTACATATGTTATGAACACCTTCAAATGGTTGTAGGTTATAAAATCTTTGAGCCCATGAACCTAGGAGTCTATATTATAGACACATTCTATGGTTATAGGTGTCTATGTTATAGGTACCTATGTTATAGACTCTTTTCATATTATAATGTACCTATATTATAGGTACATATGTTATGAACACCTTCAAATGGTTGTAGGTACATACCTACAACTAGGTTCAAGGCTTGAAGGCTCATGTCTCTCCACTCATTGGCTAACATCATTGTGCAAAGAATTATATATCATGATTAAATTTTTTTTAAATCTCTTTGCATATTCAATTGTAGGATTTGTATTAAACTTGTATGAGAACGTGTCCAAGAAAAATTTATAAACTTCAACCAAATAGACTTATTATGTTAGGTTTTTAGACAATGAAGCCTCTTAATTGAAATTTAAGGACCAAAAGAGTTTTGGGGTTTAAATCATTGTGGTGGTAAAAAATTCCAAAAATGAATTTGATTTTCATTCTTAAAACAAAACTTAAGTAGAAGTAGGTACAAGATGGAAGAAAAGATTAATTCATTAATAGTTCTACAATGGAAGTTGTACATATCAATCCTAATGGTGAGACTATTCTACCAAGCAATCTAAAACCCTATGGATTTAGATTTTTGTAAAATCGTGAAGAGCAAATCCTTCATGTAATTTTCTTAGGAAGATGCCATAGTTTGCAAACAAAATACGATTCATCATAACTTTCACATTACTAATGCAAATAGAATGAATCAAAGTTATTTATGTTGATGTTACATATATTCTATAAAAAAAAGAAATTTAAAATTCAATTTCGAGTTTTTTGGATTTCTTTTAGTTGCTAAGGCTCAAGCATACAATTAAAAGAAATTTTCCTTTGGGGCACCAATTAAAATAAAAATTCTATTCCTAGAAAGTCATACATTCACTTACCTTTTAAATTTAAAAAAAATCAAAAACAATAAACTTTGACATCATATGATGCTAACCAAAATCCTAAAAATTCATTCCAAGACTTTAAACCTTTAAAACAATGAATTCCAAAGTTATAGGAATGACTACTTTGTTTTACATTTGTGAATTCCAAAACAACCTACACAAAATAGTGAAATTAGGTTGCCCCAAACTATAGTTGACCATGTCTGAAAGTGTTAGATATGAGAAATTAGTGTGGGGCAACCTAATTTCACTATTTTGTGTAGAAGCCTTTTTGTCACAATTACCAAATGGATATCTCCAACTGATTTATAAGGACTAGTGACTTAATGAAGTTTGAGCTATAGAAAACAAAAAATGAGAACATAATTCAATCTTGTAATTTACTTAAAAGGTGACTTTTACTAATCAACACACAATTTGTGTCAACATTTGTTCGGTTGACATTCATAAGCCATTCATAATGATATGTTCACACTTGATGTTAGGAATGATCTTTCCAATGTGAATCTGGTCCAGAAGTAGGTCTAAATTCATTCCTTAGTAAAACACTTTTAACACCAAGTGCGGACATACCTTAAGCCACTCTTCCTCTCTGGCGACCTTACAGGTTAAAGGATGCACCGACTCATATACCCAAATCTACAGTAAGTTATACAGTGACCTTATTTGAAATCTGCGTCAAGAGAAGGCTTCCTGTCCATTAGTATTGGAGTAGTACAGATGCAACAAACAGCTAAAAGCTTCGTAAAATTTAAGCGTTAAAGGTATGCAAAGGTAAACGATGCGGAACAGAACCCAGGGTGACAGTGAAGATTTGACGACGTACTGGCAAGCTGGAAAAAAAGAAGAAGAATATTCCAGGTTTGGAATGTTGTTCCACTTATATCAACCTAAATATAAGGCAGTTTTCTGTGTGATAAGTTCTAGAATCCAAGTGCAGAAACTCACGCAAAATCTTTTGCCATATGTTTTATGTGAAGCCAGAGATCGTCTACTACTGAGACTCGATAGCTTAGGCAATACCACTAGAGTAACTCATCCTATTAATAGACTGTGCTACAAGATACCATGTGTCGAATGCATGACTGAAAGATGGAACCCTCTAGTCACTCAATACGCTTCCTCATTGAAAGGAATGATTGGAAATAGGGAAGTTAGGAATTGCTACGTTCTCATACTGCTCCCGCCTGCCTGCGCTTTGTTGCGTTTGAGACAGAGATTCTGCTAAGATTCTCAGTGTTTTGAGCAACAATGCGGTTGCTGCTAGGAGAGTAACGGCGCAGCCACTCCCCTTGATACCACTGCACAATGGAAATACCAGCATTAGAAAAGTAGAAAATAATAAGGCAGAAAATTTTGTACCGATAAGGTCTTCTCAAACTTGATTTTGTGGCCAAGACTATCAATACCATTTCGAATATTAGAATTCCTCATCCATCCAGAATGGTTTGCGTATGGTTTTCAGCAGGATTTGAAACAAAGTGCTGAATAAATCGCTAACCTGCTGAGGACGCATGATTTTTGTGTCAGGGTCGTCAATGGATTCTTTCCAGTGGGCAAGATATCCAGCCATGCGGGGAATGGCGAAGAGTACTGGGAAAAACTCAGTTGGAAATCCCAGTGCCCTGCACAAATAGAGCAAAAAAATCGAGTCTAAGAGGGAAGACGATTGGATAGATAGAGAAACCAAACGACTCAAAAAGTTATTGGAAACGCAAAAGGTATTAAGATTTACGCATTGAACACAAGTTCATTTGACCATACAACAGGCAAAGCAGAAAAGCAATAAACGAGCAAAAAATATTCAATCCAAGCAAAAGTATCTGACTGTCCTCCACACGGCGGACGGTCCAAAAGCAGTTCACCCTAGCGTCTTAATGTAACAGTGACAAGCTTATCTACTGAGAAATCACCTATGAATTTTCCAAAAACCAAAAATCTAGGTATATATTATCTAATACCTTGCCAGCACCCAGCATTTTCGAAGGTTAGCCAGAAAAAAACGCACAACATCTAACAAGTTACGCACCTGTAAATGACACCCGAATAGAAGTCAACATTCGGGTATAGTTTCCTCTTGACAAAATATTCATCGGCAAGAGCAGCCTTCTCCAAAGCGACCGCCACCTGCACGCAAAAAGCAGGAGACTTGGGAAGATGGATCAATCTGTTATTGATGCTGAGTCTGGCCTCTAGAGTAACATTACGCCTCATGTAGTAACAAAAAGCATCACGAAAACAAAAATAAAGCATGCAACATGATAGTCATTCATATCACAAGCTTACAAATGCTAAGGGGAAATTAAACAGTTCAATTCGCTACATGCTACATCCCTTAAAACAATCTAATTTTTCGGCATGATTTTCGAGGGACTGACAGGAACTCATGCACAGTCTATACAGGAATACGGAACAATGCTCTTTCCAAGTGATACCGAATGATTCCAAGCCAGAATGCAGCGACAAGTGAAAAAAACAGACTAAATTAATCTAGAGTATAATTTCGCACTAGCAAAGCGAAAACAAAACTGACTCACCCATTAATTAAGACTCTAAAGTTTTGCAGAATGTGGAATGTTAAGGCGTCTTATCTACTAAAATTGATTCACAATCAAAGTGAAATTAACACCACAGTGAGGTCCCTTCAACGCTGCCAAAAACTTGTGTATATAATTCCACGACGGTTTTCTTCAGAGTAGAATATTCATGCAAGAGCAAGCCCCAGAAGTTGATAGAAAGATTTCAAGAAACAAACCTCAATGAGTGGGTCGCGACCTACTATGGCGAAGACTTCCTCAGCGAGTGTCCTGACTACCTGTTGATCAGTTACAGCATAAAAATTTAGAAACAATAAAAAATTATAAAACTTCCTGCATACGCTGTCGCTTCGTGCTGCTAGAACTCGCTTGTATTGCGGTAAGATGAACGGACTGTTCTTAAATAGCATGCTTCACATCAGTCGTTGTAATTAAATTCAAGCATTCAGACCTCCAGGAAGAGTAAACTCGAGGCATTCGACCCCTCAAAGATGCAGAGGCCATCGAAATTCGGCTCAAGAACAGATTGTAACTTGGCCATTGGTGACCAAGAGTGGAGTTTTTCGTCTATTCAATTTTTATAAGGTTCTAATCTTTGTATGGTGCAAATTTTGAAAACTTCTCTCCAAATATTTTTCTGTAGCTCAAAAATTACAAGTACGTTTCACCTTAAAAACTAACTTTTTGTGTTAAAAAATGGCCCTAAAGAAATGCCTTCAATAATTAAGCAAGATAATAATCTTGAAATGTTATCATAATTAGAATTTCAAACTTACAATAAACATTCTTTAGTGAAACGGTAGACCTAACTGTATGGATGTGATCTATGGGTCATAGGTTGCGACTTCTCTTTGAAAGTCATCACTAAATTATTCGCATAAGTTGCGCATGATAACACATCTCCAAATTTCTGGAAGTTTGGACTACCCAGGTCCGTAAGGGGTTAAGACTACATGACTCTTGACCAAATCCCAAGACGAAGACCATAATCTCGAACAAAATATTACTGACCTTAGCACGAGGATCGTAATTTTTGTAAACGCGGTGACCGAACCCTGACATTTTCCTCTTCCTGCTCCAAAGAAAAATAAATAAATAAAATAAAAATTGCACCAAAACTAAATACACCCTAACATAACTCTCATCAAAAGACTAAAAAGTGCAACATTCTAGAAACACTAGTCAACCAATCCCGCCAATAAAACATTAAAACATATGCTACAGATGCATCTCCAGGACAAATCACAGGTTGAATGTAGACCTGTTCTTTACACCCTCAAGAAAATCGGGAATGTTCTCTACGGTGCCAATTTCAGCTAGCATCTTCAATACAGCCTGCATAATGATAAGAAAACTTCAGAGAATTTCCTTACAGAATGTAGCACTGTCATGCAACATCGCCTGAAAAATGCACAGCAAAACTCTAAAAGCGGTCACTACCTAGAAAAGAACAGAATTAGCACCCAAGGCAGTGAGGATCTTCGTTAAAAGGAAGTTCAAAACTTTAAAATATACGACAACACCTATAATCCCCAACTGGTACCTCGTTAGCACCACCGTGCAATGGCCCGTAAAGAGCACCTGTTGCTCCAGCCAAAGCTGTGTAAACATCGACTCCACTGCAATGTACCATTTGAATACGACGTCAGTCACAAACCAGATGCAAAATCCCAAAACTAGTCGTTTCGTAACAGCTCTTAAGTCTGTAAGCAGATCATAAAGACACCAATGAATGCAAAAATATCATACCTCGAAGCAAGGTGACGAGCAGCAGCTGTAGAGCAGTTCATTTCATGTTCTGCATGCAATATAAAAAGGATGTCCAGAACCCTTGCTAGTCGTGGGTTGGGCTTGTACTTCCTATCACCCCTGCCAATTTGAAGAAATTCATCACGAGTAAGCAGCAGTCATTCTGTAGAAATTGGAAAAGAGAAAAATACAACCGTCGTCCACAGCATAATAACAGCTAGAAGACCGGAACAAGTATCAACTTCAAAAATACCATCGAGTAAACTATGAAAATAGCGTTTCTTGCAAACAATTTTGCAATACTCTTAACGAACCCCGGCCCATAATATAGCATAGAATCGAAACGGAATTTCAAAAGAAAAGTGTCGATCACTCTCACTTATATCAAACGAAATTTACAGCACCAAAGTGAAAACTGAAATTTAAGGGACGTACAGAGAATCCAGCATGTACAAAAAGTTCTCTGCATACGAGAGTTGGTTGGACGGCGCCACTGGTGGCCTGCCTGCCATTCGCAAATATGCAGCTGCTGCAAGTGTTGGTACCTGAAAAAGCAAAAACGTAAACGTGACTCTCCAATTAGTCACAACATTGGGCACCCTCTAGTCAGAAGGTAAAGAATACGAAAGCAATCAAAAAATGGAACCACACCAATTTGTCCCAGATCGATCTGACCTTTCCAAGAATGCGCACAATCTGCTTGTCCCTCACAGTTTTGTTTGCGTACAAATCTTGACCCTGATATTACACCAAAATTTCCAAACAACATATATCAGCCTTGTTGACCAGTTGAAATACCCAGATGATTTAAATCGATAAGATCTACATTAACAATCCCCACTCAGTAAAATCTCGAGAACTGGCATCTCATGTGCAAGAATCGACCATCGCAACCAAGATCGCATGAACTTCAGAGTTAATGAGAAAAAACTATGTCTCTTGCAACAATCCTTCATGACTATAAAGAGGGTATTGTACAGTCTGCACATGCTTCGCATAGAATAAAACACGGAACTAAACTAAACTATTCTTTACATCAAGACAAATCACGTAAGTTAAGAAGTTTAATATCTGATAAGTAAATTGTACCTGAAGCGCAGGGTTGGCATCTGGGTGAAAAGACGACAGAGCACAGATGGATCCAACTAACATTCCCATGGGATGAGCGTCATGTGGTAGCGCAGCTAAAACATTCTGCTCCCACATAGGAAGATGCAGAACCCATCACATGTTACCATTGTGCAGTTTCACAGGATAAATCTCGAAGTCTTAAATGCAGATTCGTGAACAAAATCTCAAGAAGAGACAATCAACTAACACTGAAGTGTAATTATTTTTTTTTAAGTTTGACGACTCTGCATTACAATCAGATAACAGAAAGATTTGAAGAGGAAAACAAGACACACCAGTACTCCTTCTGGGACAGCAGAGTGCTGGGAAATAGAAGCCTCCCAGTCAGACAACTGAGATTTTAACGGTAAATTTCCGTACACTGCAGATACCAAACTTCGTCAAAACAGCACATTATATAAAAGATCCGTAATGTGAGCAGCCTCTAATATTCAGATTGACTGGCCTCACAAAAAATGTAAAATGAGGGATTCTGATCTCAGAATTTACTAATACTCATTGAAGCAAAACCCAAAACCGCGATTTCCAATGACACTCAGATATATAGAAGTATGACCCAAATGATGAATAATAATGAGGTCGTCAAGGCCCCGTCAATCACAGCTATATTCATCACCAGTCCGTGTTCAGAAAAACAGACGTGAAAGACACTTACTCAAAAGGAAAGCAACCTCAGGAAAGGTGCTCTTTTCAGCAAGCTCCTCAATAGGGTAACCTCGGTATCGCAAAATACCCTTGTCTCCATCAATATATGATATTGTTGAGCGCACGGGTGCGGTATTCAAATATCCTGGATCGAACAGTCTAAGTCCGTTTCCATCTCCACCAGCAGTAATCTGCAGTAAATCGCACCACCACTCGTTAAACAGCCATGTGACAAGTTATGAGTGCTGTCGGATGTCTTAAGACTTTCCCAGTGAGGCATCAAATATCCAACTAACGTATCTCCAAGTCTCTCACCACGTAAAAAACAAAACAAATCACTACAACGATTAAAAATTAAACTCCACCTACCTTCTTGAAATCTGTAGCTTTTACTGTTCCTCCTTCACTAATTCCAATTTCATACTTCTTCCCAGTCCGATTGTCCACGATTGTCAAAGTCCCTGCTCCACCTGAAAAACTTGGTGCGGTTTGAGCTGATACAGTGAATGCTTCAAGCATTGGAGAACAAGATGAGCTCCCTGATTCTAAATGACCTTGCAAGATCGATAGCCTCTTCGAGGCAGACATCTCCGAGGCGCTACAAGCTTGCTCCATATCTGCAAAACAGAACAGATCAAACACCAAGAGTCTCGTGTGAAAAACAGTTTTGATAAGAAAAGCCGAATAGGTCCTCTTCACTAATTGTGACGCCAGCAAACAGACAAAAGAAACATAAGGATACATCATAAACAACTTTTTGATAAGCAGAGACAAACCAACGAGAGACCTGCCATCCAACACAGTAATTGAATCCATCACTGTAGTCCTCCAATCTAAACTTCAGTGAAGATCTCACTGTCTTCAACGTCCAAGCATATTTTCATAATAATGATCTTTTCAAAGCCATTTTCAGGTTTCCGTTGTTATACTTCTTAAGGAAAGTGACGTTTCGACGTTTCGCACATTTCCTAAAGATCAAAAGTACATATTAACTCCCTGAGATTTATATTCCCTATCCAACCTTCAAGCTTATTTGCATTCTTATATGCTCAAATATCTGAGTCCTTCAATCATCAAATTTCACTCCCTACCCCGTTCAGTCCTGTCTATTTTGTTCGCAGAAATTTAGCATCCATCGATCCTCCACTGCCAACAACTAGTGTCAAGTCAAAAGCTTCATACCGCTCAAGCTGAAACAGCAACAACAAGACAGTAATAGAAAAAGGTCAAACACTCGTGAGCATCTGCCTAATCACACTACGAATGAAGTATTTCCGATCAATGCTGGAACCCGAACCAAAAGTCTACAGGAATACACACCGATCATCAAACTCCGCCGATAAAAAAACTTCTATTGCATTGAAGAATTCAACAATAACTTACACCATCCCTACACCAATCATCAAAAAGCAGAGGTAGCAATCAGCGAAAAAGAACTCCCGGCTTTCCAGACATATAAACTAAAATTGCGCAACAAGATTTCACTCACAATTATGCCAATTGGGAAAACTATAAACAAATTCGTTACACACACCTACCATGACCTGAAATAGTGAAATTAGTTCTCTACAAAAAGAAGGCAATCGCATATTTCCAAATTCCCAACCTAAAAGAAATAAACCTTAGCAGCAATAAAACTTCAACTAAACTCGGGCTGAAACTCCGATCAATACAACTCCGTCGCAATTAAAGCAAACCGCCATTCTCGCACCTAATCGAAATAACAAATAACAAATTCAAGAGCTCACAGAGTTTCCAGTAGATAGTATAAAATTGCGCAGCAAAAGCGACACGATTACACTCACAATTACGTAAACTACGAACGAATTAGTTACACACATCTACCAAACCCTGACGTCGTCAAATTAGCTTTCTAAGAAAAGAAGGCGATCAAGCTACCAATTCCGACATCACAAATCCCAACCTAAAGCCAAGAAAAACACGCAGCAGTAAAACTTTTCTGCAACTCAGGTTGCAACTCCGATCAATAGAACTTCGCCGCCAAACAAAACTAAACAGTCACCCTCGCACCTAATCGAAAAAAAAATCCACAACTCACGGAGTGCAAAACAATCATGCACACAAGATGATCATACCAAAAGCGCCTCAATCCTCTGCATAATCGAACTCCTGCTTCACAAAACTAAACCGCCATTCTTGCACCTAGTTTTTAAGAAATAAGAAAATTCAGAGCTCACGGAGCGATCAAATACACAAGACGATCAAATAACACCATACCAAAAGTGCCTCAATCCTGTTCACGATCGGGTTTCTGCTTCACTGGTTTCGAAAAAATGAAACAAGAAAGTCGGCTCAGCTATCGCACCTGTTAAAAAGCCTGAAGGCGCCGTGGCAATCCGTATTTGGCAGCAACACACGCAATTGAAATCAGATACAGAGCAATACGTAAACAAGAATTCAACGCCATTGTTTCGGAGAGTCGTCCACCTGAGTGCATGACTTCCGTCCGGGACTTCCGTTCGTCACCGTTTTGTCACCGTGGAGCGGATAAGCATCACCTTCGATGATTTTCATCCTGGGAGTTGCTTGGGGCTCATCTAGAACGTGACCTACGTGTCGGATTTAGGAAGGATGACTTGTTGTGGGCCCTTTTGGGCACATTAAGCTTACATACGAATGACAAATTAGAGAATGTTTCACATGCATTTTGGTCAATCCATATTTGAAAAATATATATATATCATACATTGGCTCTCAAAAGTATTCATACATTTCAAAAATTATCATAGCTAGTTGAGAAATTAGATTTTTCCAACAAATTTTGAAGTACAAGTAACATGCTTGTATAAAATAATTTGTCAGAAAAAACTTAAGACATCTATTAGATTTTTTTTAAATTTAATTAAAATGATTAGTGAAATTATTTTTTAATGCAAATAAATGTTTTTCAAGATTTTTTAAAAAGTGGAAATGAGAATTCTTTTTAGAAATTTTTGGTAAGAATTTTGTTAATCTTTAAATTCTATTGAATGAGATATCAATGCCTAAAATATGATTCCAAATCTTACATTACTTATAATTCACTCCAAGAATATCCCCAAAAGTTATTTAATATAATATATAAATATTTTCTACACTTTTCAAATTTTCTACAATTTTTGGAGTTTTTTTGGAATGAATTGTATAAAACATAATTTTGAGTCATATTTTAGTCAGTAATATTTCACTTAATAAAATTTTAAAATTTGTGAAATTCTTAGAAAATTCTAAGAAGAAATTCATTCCGCTTACTAAAAAATCTTGAAAAAATTTACTTATATCAAAAGTTTTTTCACTAATAAATTTCATTAAATTATATAATAATAAAAAGGTGTTTAAAATTTTTGAAAAATTTGTTTTATATAAGTGATAGGGTTACTTGTACTACAACATATCCAACTTTTCTTTTAAATCTTTGATTCTTCAATTAGCAATTTTTGTAAGTGTATGAAACAATTTGAGAGCCACTTTAGGTGGTCAAAACAAAACTATATAACTTTCCATTATTGTCCCTAAATGAAGACTATTCTTGTCCATTTGGATGCTAATGTGTCTTATTAAAATTCCTAAAGGGTTGCAATGAAAATTCAAAATTGTACTCACAAGACTCAAGAAAGATGAATGAACTTTTTGCTATGTAAACAAATTTGTGTGGATGAATTCATTGAAATTCATAAAATTCTTTTTTATTTATAAGTCAATTCCAACATTTTCAACTCCAATTGTTGCCACAATACAAACTTGAAACAATTATCACTACATTAGGTTGCAATGAAGAAAAAATAGATATATGACTAGGGTTTACAATTGGACCAAAATAGAAAATAGATATATGACTAGGGATTACAATTGGAACAAAATAGACTTCCTCAATTTTTAAAGTCTTAGGAAAATAGTAGATTTCCTCAATTTTTAAGTCTTAACTCTTAGAAAAACAACGTTGATTATGGAGTAAAAGTACACACTTAAAACGGAAATCACTTACTATAGCACAAAGTTTGGGCATACAAAATCTAAGAGAATGAAAATTTGTACTTGAAAGTCATTCATCTCTCTATAGCCCTCTATGTCCTATAGCACATTCAGATTGCTATATACTTTGTAATCCTAAATTTTTTTTGTAACCTTCAATTTTTTAGGAAGAAATGTTTGCCATCGACACAACATTTTTAACCAATGAAGTAGAAGACCCTTTTGCATCCTTGAAAAGGAAAACCCTACAATGAAAAAACTTGTCTTACATGGCTCTTTAGCCAACTCCAATCCTTAAATTAATTGATAAGTTCCTCCCAAGAGTCCCAAGTATCTAGCAAAGCATAATATTAGTTTTTAGCATGGGGGAGGACCATTGCTTGAATATACAATGTTATGCAATCCTTTAAATGCTATCCCTATTTAGGAATGGATGACATGTTACTTGAAATATCTATTACTGTTAATGATGAGTTAGGTTGGCTTAAATGGTTGCTTTAAGAGCAGACTACCTTAATTAGATTTAGTAGGAGACAGCTAATTATAACCGACTCATTTTGGCAAACTTTGGTCCAGCATCAAGAGAGATCAACCATTTTAAAGGATAAATTTTCATGTTCTTATATTTTGTGTAAGAAGTGGTAGATTTGGTGCCCTAAAATCAACATTTCTTGCAGTTGCCCTTTGTTCATTTTGCTTGCTAGAAACTCCAGGAGCAGACAGCGGCGTTGCTTAGCCAGATTTCAAAGTTTCGATTTGTTTTCTGCAGTTTTCCTGTCTGTACGAGCTCAGCTTGATGGGGGCATGAAAATTGAGAGCATTCGTACCAATTTCTTCATTGTCAGAAAAAACTTTAGAATTGTTGCCAGGGAGAAATATGCTCCAGTGTTCCATGCATTTCGATCAAAGCCGGAGGGGTTCATGTTGTAGCACACAAGGGTCTTTGTTTGGTGAATGCTGATGCTCGGCAGGGAGAGTTGAATTTTAGGGTTTGCATTCGCATTCGCATTCCTTGAGTCAACCAATTATCACAGCAGCAATCCTGGAGCTTCAAAATTCTTGTCAGTCCCAAACGTTTCTCGCACAATTAGGGTTTAGGGTTCACTAAACGGTGATTGTCCACGGGGCGTGCATTCTATATTTCATTGCAGAATCACATATTTACTCAATCGTGAACCGACCTCTCACCTATCATCTTGCAAGTGCTGGATGCTGGAGTTGCGATACAAGACTTCTTGCAGAGGAGGAGTGGGTTGTTAGGGTTCACGATTTGGTAATCATGGCCGGGGGAAAGTGGAGCGCCATGGACCCGTTGGCTGCGTTATCCTCTGGCGAATCATCATCCTCCTCCGATGAGGAAGGCGAAGAGGAGAATCCCGGCAATGGAAAAGTAGTGCAAGAAGCCGATGAAGCCGATTCTGAATCTTCGAAGAAAAAAACATCAGCGGGTTTGGATTACGAGGCATTGAGTCGCCATGGCTACTCCGGTGGTCTGTCGATCATGAACGTGCCGGCACCCACGCAGGATACGGGAGACCAAAACTGGTCGTGGTCGTCGGGGAAGCGCAAGCAGGGGGATGCAGAGGAGTCCATCGAGGACCGAGAGCGCACACGGGAGGCTATAGGCGAGGAGGCGGAGTTGGCGGCGGCTAGAGCAGTGGCATCATACAATTTTACCAAGAAGCAGAAGAGGGATGCCATCGCCGAGCAGAAGGCGGTCTCGTTTGCGCAGAAGGAGAAGCGGAAGAGGGAGATGGGGCAGGCCAGCCGAGGGAAGAACTACGTCGAGGAGGAGAAGCGTCTGCTGCGCGATTCGGGAGTGTACTCGGGATTCGACACTTAGAAAAGGGTTGCACATGTTGTCATAATGTACATTACAGGCTGCGGAGATGATGTTGTTGCAGAGTGTCGTGGTGCACCGATTGAATGGTATGATTATTCTTTTGATTCTGAACACGGTATACTGGCGTGCATGACCTAATTTAAATCTTGTGCATTTGCGTTGAATTACGGTATGGTAGAAGCTTCTCTTTGTGTCCCTTCAAGCATTCTAATCAATATGAGAGTAAGAGATTTTGGGGAGATCAGTATAGATCAATTTGGTTAATAGAAGGATCCCGTCGCCGGGCAGAAGGCGGTCTCGTTTGCGCAGAAGGAGAAGCGGAAGAGGGAGATGGAGCAGGTCAGTTGAGGGAAGAACTACGTCGGGGAGGAGAAGCGGCTGCTGCACGATTCGGGATTGTACTCGGGATTCGACACATAGACACGGTTGGACATGTAGTAGTGATGTACATTATCGTCGGCTGAGATGATTTTGTCGCAGAGTGTCGCGGTGCAGCAATGGAATGGTATGATAATTTTTTCGATTCTGAACAATGGAATCCTGGCGTGCATGACCTAATTCAAATCTTGTGCATTTGCATTGAATTACAGTAAGGAAGAGGCTACTCTTCTGTGTCATTAAGCATTTTAATAAATATGTTGGAGTGTGATTTTTGGGAGATTGGTTTAGAGCTTTGGGGAGATAAATTTTGCTACTAGAGCCTAATCTGTTTAATACCAAGAAATTTATCAGTACTTCTGAGTTTCGTATGCAATATCAAAGTGGGAGGTAGTAGAACACTTGAAGTGACAGGAGACGAACTCATTTCAATTCAAGGATCAGTGCCTATAGATGTCAAGCTAAGTGATGCTTATACCACTTGCTAGTTGAGGCCAACCCAGTGTATGAACAGATGAGTTGCCGTTGGTAACAAGGGCAGTACAGGAGATAGAATCAGGTCCTTGATGGTTTAAGTATCCTCTACCTTGCTACCTTCAACTTTGTGAGCTTCTTCAGACTTGTTGGCTCCTTTCCTTGCTGGATTCTAGGATCCGGATCATCAAAATTCCCCTGAGAAGACGGATTTTCCAAGCAGGGTCAAAGATGAGTTATTTAGAATAGCAAATAAACACAAAAAGCATGCCATGCTTGTAAATCTAAGACCTTTGTCGATATAAAGAACTGCAACCTGAAGAAGATTAGAACAAACAATCACTCCCGCAGATTCTACTCTTGGCCAACATAGGCGTGAGTTCTTATTTCCATGATCAATGACATAATGAAGAGATGCAAGCTTACTGCGAAGGTTTCAGATTGGGTTCAGCAGCACCGAACCCGCAAGTCTATCCACTTGTACTTCACATAGGCAATATTGATCGTTGGTAACCCAAGTGGTGAAACCAGGGAGGTGTCATTTCCAGTCAATGATCTGCCAGCGAGACTAAAACGTTCAGTGAGTCTTTGATAATTTCAGAGCGAGGGCATAAACCATCTTCCTCCGCATGCCTGTTCCTTCCACCACTTGTCTGCTGGCCTGCAAATTATACAAAAAAAAGTCTCTGGGTTATCAAGGAGAAAAACTGTGGACTGGGAAGTGAGAAAGTAGAGCCTTGTTGTGAGAAATAGCATGCCGAGCAACAGCACCGGTGGTGGCAAGGGAATATTTCCACAACTAGTCCCTATTTTCTATTAGAAATAACCTCAATGATTGGATCAAGTTCGATCAAGGGTCTAAAAGGACAATATAATGCTAAAGGATGAGATTATGAGATATAACCATTCTCTCCATAACCTACAGAAAACGGGCTCTACCGGAATTGAGTCTTAGTATCACGTTCATTTCCAGAATAAAATTCATACCTCAGAAGGACTAACCCCAGCGTCCATAAGAGTACGCAATCCTAACTCAACATCTTCCTCTGAAGGCAACTCGTCAGCTGCAGTCTCTGATAGTCCCTCAATCACCAGTGTCATCTCCCCACGAGGATTCCGTTCTTCAAACTCCTTTCGAGCTTGCTCCAGAGTTCCCCGCCAGAACTGGAAAGATATCAAACATGAAATTGTATCAGATGCGCGTTGGATCTGTCTTGCGAAATCCAATCAGTGTGGTGGAATACTCGGTACAAAATGGTATCAGAAGCAGTGCAGAAACTCACTAAGAATTTAGGCTACTCTGAAACCACAGAAAAAGATTAATATGAAAGGTAAGTTGTCACCTCTTCATGAAATTTGGTCATCTCCCTAGCCACCACACAGCGTCTGCTCAATTACAAGACTTTGGTGTCACAAGCAATACTCAAAAACAAACTCAAAAACAAACTGCCTCAGGAGTCTGATTCAAATGCTCCAGCTGCAAATCGAAATATTTGCAGACAATATGTTGATACTCTGCCTCACGTCACTACTTCTGCTGTAATAAGCCTAAACCCTAAACGCAGTACCAAGCTCTACAAATAAAAGACTAATATAAAGCACAAGCAATAAAGAAACTGTATCCTTTCCGGGAAGTATAAGCAACCAAACGAGGAACAAAAATTTCGTACTCACCGCGATGATCCAAAAGCTGACACACAGTCATCCAAAGTCTTATTCAACTTATGAGGAGGGACATAAAATATCTGTGTTGCTGTCTGCTTAGATGCAGATGCAAGTTTCTTCCTCCTCGATGTTGTCTGCAGTGGCAGAAATCCAGCTGCACAGAAATAGAGTAGTCTCTGATTATGGCCGGCCTCCTACGTGCAGAGCACTAGAACAAACGACTACCATTCCAGGCAATTACAATTAAAGAGACATCGAACAGCAGAAATTCAACATTTTAAAGATACACTTTGAGTTTGAGCAAGACAAGAAATCTTCAGACTTTCACATTTACACACTGAAACATTTGCCAAATTTCAGTAAGAAAGAAGCCAGCAAGGAAAGTCGCTCACCAAAAGTGAACTCATCTGTTGGTAAACCAGAAGCAACCAAGGCGGTGATGACAGCAGAAGCACCAGGAACAGGATAAACCCGCACATTGGATTGCACACATGCCTTCACCTAAACAGCAAAAAGTCAGCAGTGAAGAGCTTGGCAGAGGGAAGACCGAGCAGTGCCAAGTATCCCAAATTGGGCTTATGTCGTTTGGGGGCAGTTTTGAGTGGTCGTATGAAGTTTCCTTTGACCAATGTTATTTATCTATTAATCAACACATGCAATGATCTTCATTGATTTTGGGTCATATAAAATTTGTCCCCATCTAAGTAATAATTATCACAGAATGATCAATTGAATTGGTCATTTTCAAACCACGAATGCTTGAATTTTGAGTAATAATTAGGCGAAGAAACAGCAAGTACATATTAAAGAGATAATAAAGCATACAAGTTCAGTGCCAGGATCGCTGATGCCGGGCATCCCTGCATCGCTTATAAGAGCTAAAATCCCTCCAAGTTTCAAGCGTTGTATTGTGGCATCCCGTCTTGCAAACTCGTTGAACTTGTGATAGCTCATCTAAGTACCCACCAATGTGCAAAATTAGATATACTCAAATCTGGCAAACAACCGTACACAAAAGACAGTTAAAAGGTAAACTGCATTAGCCAACTAAAGAGGGGAAGCACTGAAGTACTGACCATTGGGGTGGTGATATTATAATGCTGTAAAAGCCTCGCAGAATGCCTGGTGTCCTCAGCAAGGATCACCTCCGCAGATTTCAGTACACGCACCGCTCTGACATACAAACACATTGCAAATAACGAGACTGAAAGTTCGCACATAGTAAAGAGAAAAGTATGTAATGGTTCAAAGTATAAGATCGAGGATACTAAATCCATTAGGGACCTGAACACGTCTCCTATTGACTGATCCCTGTTCCCAACAGCAACTCATCTATTCATACACTTGGTTGGTCTTCAATTACCAAATGGTGTAAGCATGACTTTGCTAATGTCTATGACTACTGATCTTTGAATGGAAATAGGGTTGTCTACAGTCCCTTCAAGAGTGGACTACAACCTTCGACTTCGAGATTGCATAAGAAATTCATTCACAGTGATGAAAATTTGATGACACTCTTGTAACCAGAGTGATCTCCCAAAAATCACACTCCCAGTGACGCAAATCGTATCCTCTACCTTACAACTTGAAGGACGAAGGTGTTGAGAACCATTATGCAATGAAGAAAATGACACATAGAACTTTAAGGTTTACTAATTGAATTTCGAGATCCATCACCTCTTCAATTCTTCGATATTAAAGCCAGGTCATACCCATAACAGCATCGATCGAATTGCGTAAGTGACAGAGAAGACTAATTCCTTGTTCTCCTTAAACCCTAAACCTGAAACTCTCAGAAGATCTCCTGGTTTTGTTTCTAACTTCAAAAAGACAGTAGAAGTACTACAACTCACCGAAACGTCATGTCTTCTAGGTTACCGATCGGAGTTGCAACCAGGTAAAGGCCACCTTCTAATTTCCCCTGTATATGAAAAACTCACAAAAAATCCTTAATATAGAAGCACTCACGTACTTTGTCAAAGCTGTAGAGAGGGTTTCGCAAACCAGAGGCAAATAAGTATCGTTCTATATGCCGGAGTAACCATCCAATGCAACCACGAACACCAAATTGAGATTCTTACCTTGAGTTTTGAAGCTTCATCGTCATCTAGCGCCACATTATCTGTGGCCTCGTCAATTGCGGTCTCAGTCGCTAGTGCCTCCTTGACTCGCATCACATCTGCCAGTCCGTCCCCACTCGCGAAACGCTGAAATTGAGCTCCGGGTCCCCTGCCCTTAAACACGTTGCCCGGAAGGTGGAATTGCTTGCCAGTTCCCAGTTGAAGCAATCTGCTACTCACAACAAGCACGGTGCGGACAGAGCTTGCAGGAGAAATAATGCCGCCATGAGCGAGCAACATAATCGTCATCCTCTTCAGCATGTCAACTAACTCCCAGGTTCACATTCTAGGGTTTGGGATGTAGAACAAACACTGAGCAGTATCAATTCACACACTGTCACTGAAACAATTCAGCACACCATCTTTACGAAACCTTAGGAGAGACAAAGATCCCAGAATTCGCAACATATTGGAATCTGGCAAGCTACGGAGAAATAGCCTTTTTTGGTGCTCTACCCTACAGACATGGTCTAACACTCTAATCCTCACTGGAATGTGATGCACACTGTGCATTGATTCCATAGAACTCCATGCAAGAAATTGAATAAAGTCTATCCGCATCACAGTCCATTCAATAGGAAGGGTTCGAGCTCTCATCCAAGAAGTGGATGAACGAGGGCTCTGCAACTTTGTTGGTTTCCTCAAAACCCTAATCTTAGTACTTCAGCGGTTGTGTGTGATGCTGCTACACCAGAACCCCCCATGCAATGAGGGCGGGTGAGGTTTAGAGCTGATAACCATGCACCTTTGTTGGTTTCCTCGAAAACCTGATCTTAAACTTCAGTGTCATGCCATGGCGATGATTCAGCTGTTACAGTTCCGGCCTAAGGAAAAGTAAGAAACTTCATTAGCGTCATGCCTTCCAAGAGGTTCTACCATTTTCTGACATTCACTGCCGTAAACGTCAAGAGGATTGGTATTCGAAGTTAGACATTGCCAATTGTAATGTAATGTAATGTAAAACCCTGCCAATTGTACCATGGCTAGGGGTTTTAGATTACCTCTGGGACTTGGATTTTCTACTATTGAAGACAGATTTTGGATCGTGTTTTAGGCGCAATTTTGGACCATTAAGTTGGAGTTAGCTGGGGTTTTGATTAGGTTTAGGTTTTGCTGTGAGACATGTTTTTAGTACAGTAATGGCTATGATCAGCTTAACGTAATTTTCAGATGGGAACTTTTTTTCAGGGTCGCAGTGTCACATTTGCAGATGAAACAGGCAACATCGCGAAGGTCCTTATGATTTTGGGATTCTCAGCCCAATCTTCTTACGACTTAGGTGAGAAGCAATTGCTACACCATTTTATGGCCATCTTATTATCTGTTTTCTGGTTTTGTGGTTGCTGTTTAGTTTCATATAAATCCCATTAAGTAGCCATCATGTTTTTGGCTTTTCGTTGGGTTCAGGGTTCAGGGTTTAGAGTTTTGCATTCAGTAATACTTGAAGCCTGTTAGTGGAAAGGGAGACAATGTGTGCTGGTGTAAGGATTTTCGAAGGATTTTATCATGTGGTGAGTCCGACATGTCACCAGTCCGACAATGTGCTCCCTTTCTTTGTCTCTCAGTTTGCGACATTCTTCCCCACAGATGCTTATAATTTCATTTACCACAGTAGCTCTCTTTCGCATGTGAATATCTGTGGTCTACATCTAGTCCAGGTAGGATACATTGACGAAAATTTTACAGTATCCTCTGATACAAATTGTACTTCGATATGATTTTGTAATACTTCAAGGTGATGAATAACTTCGTATGGTAAAATTCACGTAAAGGTTGAGGATACTACTTTCGTCGCTATTCAACATATGTTCGAGTAATTTTTGGGGTGGTGTACAGTACAGATCTGTAGAGAGATCTTTGGGCAGGGGAGTCAAATATGTTTTTATCAACTTTATATCACTATGCACGATTTTCTTATGAATTTTCAATGTGGGAGGTTTACAGCACTTGATAATAAGTCCAAACTAGTGAATGAATAGATGAGTTGATGTTGGTAACGGGTCAGTATTGGAGTTGGAATCAGGTCCCCTAACTGTTTTAGTACCCTCTACTTTAGGTATATTATGAGGTTTGCTTTTGCGAATTTTTGCAAACAGAATAGTGACTTTCTGCAATGGTGCAGAGCTTGGGATGAATCGAATGGGTCAGATAAACGTTTTCTTGTGAACGCTTGGTTGAGAAGCGTCAGTTGTCGATGAATCAAGGTTTTTCAGCTCTCTATCATGCATTTCCTGAATACTCTGAACAGATTTTGTACACTGAATCGATGCACGGCATTTTGAGTTTCATGCTCATCCTCGTTTTCTTTTTTTCGTAAATGACAGTAATCAAATTTTGAACTACAACTGAATATCTCGTAGACAAATTCTGTGATTAGCCAAGCAGTGGCTGAGGGTAGGAGATATCCAGATCGTGAGCTGGGTATCTTTTTCAAGGTTAAGTCGTGTCTTCTTTGTACACTTCTTCGGGTGAACCCTGCTGCCCTAGTTCTCCCAATATCTGGCTCGTAGCGGCACCCAAAGTAGGCCATCATTGTGCATTTAGCATGAGAATGAATTACTCTTCTGATTGAAATTTGGATTAACGATTTCTGTGTTTTTGACCAGGGCTATTTATCTTTGCTGAAGTGTGCGCTTCCATGCATGTGGTAACTGGGAAGTCCAGGTAACCTCAGGCATTCCTCTACTATAGAGGTATATCTTCGTTGTACTAGTGTCAGAGTGAATATTTTTCTTGTTTGCCTGGACAGAGTTGCATGCAGTCATGTTTTTGGCACCCAAAATTCTGGTCATTCTTCATTTCTGTCATCGTCAAATGTTCATACATTTTCTGAAGGCTTTACCCTCCTTAAACCATACACTCTATAATTGCACACTCCCTGTGTGTATCTTCAGAATCTGTCAACTGGTTTACACATCTGAATGTCCGACTTCCGCATGTCAAGTTGTGAGCACTATTTGTGCCCCGATGACACTGTCTTTAGGAGCCTATTTGTGCCCCCAAGGCAGTGTCATTAGAGAGTCAATTTACACCTGTATAATGTACTGTATTTAAATGCGTACCTGCTTTTCCATACGATTCAGAGTAGATTCAGAATAGATTCAGAATGCTTGATGCAGCGTACCATAGCGTACCAAGGATTGACTGAGATTTTACTGGTTCTTTTATATACGCTGGCTGGTGACCATCTGAGCTACTTAGCCTCCAAAATCTGAGGTTCAGCGCCCCTAGAAGAATCTTTGCAACAAGTTACTGTTGGATCGTTCGTGCTTCGGCTACTGTCGCTGATACCGTATTGGATCAACTTTTTCAAAATGGGGAAGACAGATTCCGTGTTTTCCAACACGGAATCTCCAAAGACTAAAGGATAAACATTTGTGAAGTTGTGATGTTTCTATTACTCATAACATTCTATAACCTTGAGATTTGTTCCCTTTAATGACCCCAGTAGAGAATGGAATGTTTCTTCTTTTGTAGTGTTAAGGGATTTAATTAAAGCAGTCACTAGCTAGATAATTATTTTTGTGGGAGAGAAAGGCACTTCCATAGGAAAGGCAGTCTTGAAGCATCAAAGTACAGTATTGGGGTTTGGTGCCAAAGACCTTATGGGCAGTAATTTAGTGCCCAGATGGGCCTTTGGTTTTAAATTGTGACATTGTAGTTTGGTGCGCTAAGACCTCCTCTCCACCAGTGATCACTAAACTTGTTAATAATGCTAATTGATGACTTCTTGTCCCAATACCATCTGTTATTCTGGATGACTTTGGTGCTTTGGTTCATAAGATGATGGCATTTAATTGGCAATATGATAAGGAATGTGCACGTGAAATGTAAATAGTAGTGTGAGTGGAAGTTGAAGATGACTATGGCTTTGACTCCAATCTTTGAATTAGCCGAAATTTGGTGTGATGGGTTCACATTTCATGAATGGTGAGTTTGAGTACCATAACTTATGCCTCCCAGGTTTCTGGCTTTGAAGAAACTAAGTTAACCGGGATCCATGCAAATACTCTGACTAACACATGCGCATGCAGTTTACTTCTCCAGTTGGACACATCATCGAGATTGCTTAGATAAGCCTATGCTAATCCAGCGGTTCAGATGGGGTGATGCTGCTGTCTGTATGACACAAACAAAAAATATTGGTTTTAGTGCTTCCTCATCTTCAGGCTTCTGTTTTTTTTGTTGTCCACAACGTCCTTGGTTTCATGGAATTTTAATTAATACGGTAGACTTTGTATGGTTTTTTTATTGTATAATCCCAGTAGACCACTCTGTTTGTGTCAAGGAATAATAGTTTAACATCCAGCATTGAATTAGAGGTCCTTGAGACTGGTAGATGAGGATGTGGATGCTGACTTGTTTCTTGTTTCTTATTTCTTGTGTTGGTTGGATGTTGCATCTCTACTGGACTGGACTCACTGATGAGTGGGCCATCTGTCTGAATCAGGGATATTGATGCAGCAGCTAGACATAAAACTCTGTATTTAATTGGTAGCAGGATGGCATGTGCAGTAGTGTTGTGCACTCTTTGAAGGTATAACAAATTCAGAAAATCTCACATTTTCTTGTAGAACAAAATAACATATTAGGGTTGCATCTAAGCTTAGAGATCCCTATGGCAGAATATGAAACTTCTAAGTATTTTAAGTTACTGTTACAACTTGGTAATGTGGTAACATTTATGAGACTACTGTATGATGTGACAAAATGTTTCACCAATTGATCTAAAACTTATCAAGCCATCTTCTCCCTCACAGATCTTGCGCTTACATTAACTGAAATCTGAAGGGTCTAGGAAAGCAGAACCTTTGTGCAACCCCATCCCTTAACAGGCCTCAGGATAAATGTAAATTATATTTTTCTACAGTTCAGCAGCTGGTCATTGTGTAATGGCATCATCAGAGTTTTCAAATGAATAGGACTTTTAAATAATTCCTCTGCACATTATTAAGTTTAATGATTTTAAGTACTTGAAGTTGAACATACATGTTGTTTTGTGGAAATGTAAACATCAGATCATTGTACTGCTGAGACTCTTATTATGCCTCCTGATTGCTTCATATGTGAAGATGAGGACACAAGTCTTAAATTGACATGGACCCTTCTTGATGACAAATACCATTGGACCATCAAACAATGAGGGTAGCTGAGATGCAAGTATCAATTCAGGTTTGGAAAACCTCACCACACGCAATTGCTGTTTACATTGTCAAGGGGGTTGCGCATTGAAGCAACAAAACTTTGTTTGATTCAGCTTGCCCGTACATGATTCTCTTCTCTGTGTGAGATTATTATTCTAATCCTTTTTTCTGTACAGTGCAGCTTTTTTTCTAGCATTGGAAGTAGAGATCCTTTCCGGAAACACCTGATAATTGTCGAAAATAATCCAAACTAATCCAAGAGCTGTAGCGGAGTATCAATTACGCACATCTAGAACCCAACAATTATTCTTACCTCCACTTCCAATGTTTCCTGAAATGTACAGAGCCATGCTTTCAAAGTAGGAAAGAAGTGCAGGACGGAGGGTGGGGTCCAAAGCCTAAGGGAGTGAGAGAGAGAGTGAGAGAGTAAGTAGGCCTGTCCGGAGGCAATGCCAAAGCCTCCTCCGGTGGGTCAGAGTCCACAATCCCTCCAATCCCAAGATTTGATTGCTCTCTGTGCACATCAACGCCATTATAAGACCATGGGACCCAAGGCTACATTAATCACAATTCTAACATATTAGACTTTCCGAACCTGTCGTCCCAGTAAAATGTAAACTTAGCACCCAAGTGGAACCTTAAAGCTTTAGTTGCTCTCTCAACAACTGAACAACGTGCTAGTTTTTGTCAGTCTATTTTCTTTTTTCCCTAGTTTACTGACTCTCTGATTGTGAGACATCGTTTATTTTATTGCAGCGAGATGAGGATGTGAGTGGCCAGGTCTCTGTCGAAGGCGTGATTGTGAGGAAAATAGAAATGACAGTACATTTAGATTGTTTATGCTTGACTCAAGTGGATGCTTGATTCCTTTGTCACGCAGTAAATCAAGGGACAAGGAGGAACCGGAAGCTAAGCTAGGTACAGACAGGTGAGTTGATTCGTCTTCCGTCTCCAAGAGTCATGACCGATGTATACTTCAGAAAACTTTCCTAATTCAAGTAAAAATGCAAGTAAAAATGAGTGAAATAACCGCATGATTACAGTAAAACTTGAGGTTTTTTGGCTGCTTCGGCTCAAATTCAGTTTCTCCCCGGACACTGCTGTAAAACGATGATGGCAGGATTCAGTTTGAACGGGCGGGGGTCTGAATGCCTGATTAGTGATTACCGTATAGGCAACTTAGAAAGTTATCGTCACACCATCAATCATTTTCTTCTTGTCAATTTGAGTCAGGTGATGACGGGAGGGTGTACTTTGAACAGTAACTTATTACACAGGTACTACTTTTTTTTGCCTCATTCTACTACAGTGTTTCCAAGTGACAATAATAATGAATTGTTGTTATACAGTAGTGTGCCATTTTTTTTCATTGTTTGCAAAGCTGCTTTGTCGGTAGAAAGAGCTAAATAAGAAGCAAAGGTTACAGTGTTGGACTAATCTGTTTGTTTTTTTAATTTATTGGTTGCCGTCTCTTTGTTTGGCACAGAGTCACAAACAGAATCTTCTCGTTTCGGAACAGTGACTGGGGTACAGTGAGTACGCCAATTTCAAAGAGACCGCAAACAGCGTTAGTAGCGTATTCTTTGCATTTTCCATTGAAGATGCTGGCTGATTGCAACCCAATGTCAATGTACAAGTTACTTGTGGTCTAACCCCCCTTTAAAGCACCATTGTTCCCTTCGGGGGACAAAATGGATTTCGGGCAAGTTACTTTGATCTCAATTTATAGTGAAATTTTTTGAAACTTTCTCATAAGATAGGAAAACTTATTAGCTTTGTTGGAATGTAAATTTTATTTCAATCAGTGCCCGGGAGCAAAAGTTATGTCATCTTAAACATAACTTTCATGTCACCGGGCAGAAAAAGAAATCCACAAAAAATTTGAAATTAAATTTGAAATTTATCTTCTTCTTAAAGATCATATTTTTTTTGTGTACATGTGATAGAAGTTTTGATTCATTCCATTTGGATTAGTAATGTGAAAGTTATGAACAATCTTGTTTTGGGGGCAATTTGAGCATTTTCTTGAAAAATTAACATATTGCAATTTTCACAATTTAAAAAAAAAAATTGTTTGACAAGGTTAAGTTTTCTAGCTAGAACAATCTCATCGTTGATATTATTGTGTTTCAATCCCATCTTAGAGCTATTAAAGATTTTTTCTTTTTCTTTTTTTTAAACTTTGAATGCTAATATCTTCCAATTTGTCCAATCAAACTTGATGAAATTCTTACCACATGATCCTAAACAAGAAATTTACAAGATCCTTTGTTTTTTGTTTTTTTGGATGATTGTAGTAAAAATTGTAGTTTTGAGTGGTTTTTGATAGAAAAATGGCCTTGGTCCTTTCGGGGTTAAAAACGCAATTGTAAATATACAAAAATATTTGTAAGTAAATGAAATATTCTTGCAAATTCAATGGAATTATCACCTAAATGGCAAAGACCGTGTTTGAATTTCTTGAAATAGACACCAAATTAAAAACCAAAGGTTCTTATGGGTTTTAACAAGTTTTACTACATTATAAACATAAAATCTTAAATTCAACAAGGTACACATCACATGGGAAAATGAACTTGAGAATATCACATATAAATTGATATTTTGAAAATGATTGAAAGTTTTTTTATCTTCTATTTACATGTCATTCAAAATTATGGTCATGGCAAACAAATGAGGATTACAAAGTAGCATATATAAAAATTCTAATTTGTCCCATTTCATTTATTTTAGAGTTATTTTAAATGAATTTGCAATGCATTTTTAGAAATCTTGTATATTTGAGGTCCACCTTCAAAAAAACTTTAAACTAAAAAAAATAAGCTTTGCAATGGACTACCCTTGATCAATAACTTCAATAGAAAAATCAAAAACATTTTTGTATTCATGCTAGAAATATAGTGGAGAAAAATATAGCGAAGAAAAATTATCCATATTTTAACTTCAAAAAAGAATGATTTTGCAAGATAATATTGTTCAATTTCAAAATGTTATAAAACTCCAAAATGTAGGGTCTATGAGCATCTCCACTCCACTTAGCAAGATGACAAGATGGAGTGGTGAAGTTCCCAAAGGATAGGGAGAAAACCCTAGTCTACCACAATAGTTGTGGTTTGGCCTTTTGGAGTGATGTCTAGTAGAGAAATGAAGTGATAAAATCCAACTTGATGTTGCCTTGTTGTTCTTGGATGGAACATGTGGCAACCAATTAATGGCAAACATGTGGTGGAAACATGCATTGTTTACTGACATATTTTGCTCTAGTATTTTTCATGTTCTTTAGTAGAAAATGGCCCTTGATCTATCAAATACTAATTTCTTAGAAAAAAAATTAAAAACAAATCTTTGGGGCCTACTTTTGCCCTCATAATACAATACTATTGCTTTCTAAATGTAAAATTATTCATGTAAATATGTTTTAGTTGAAAAATACATATAAATTTGACCAAGGTAAGAGATTAAAGTAGGCAAGGTGAGATATTGAATAATTGTTCAAATATAGATTATTAGATTTCTAAAACAATTGCATGGTTATTGCAATGAATGAAATGATAACATGATGTTTGAAAATCTAATTTTATTCTAAATGTTGTTCATGCTCACATGTTAGGCTAATAATGATGTATAGTGTAACCACACTAATTGATTTGGAAATGCTATAAATTTTTACTATAGATGATGGTTTTTACAAAGAGTACAAATATTTATACTATTCAAAGAAAGGGATCTCTATAAACATAGTTGGTAAAAATATTCATCAAGAATAAAAATATATAGCATTTAGAAATCAATTAGTGTGGTTACACTATACATCATTATTAGTGTACTAATGCTAATAATAAAAAATGTTGTTAACTTTAAAGGTCATACATCAATGCTTACAAGACACATATTTTAAATAACAAGATTATAAATGTGCTCAATCAAGATGAAAATATTGTCATGTACTCAAGAAGCATGAGTTTGGATGGCAAACTTCATTCATTTGCTCCCCAAAAATCCTTATATTTGTTTCTTTGATTGATTGGAATAAATCATATTGTGATGAAAATATAAAATCAATCAAATTATGTGTAGTTGTATGTCCAAAGTAACAGATAATGAAAGCTCTATGTTTCCAAAATAAAAGATAATTTAATTCAATATAA
Organism: Rhytidiadelphus loreus; assembly: GCA_947034895.1. Classification (NCBI taxonomy): domain Eukaryota; kingdom Viridiplantae; phylum Streptophyta; class Bryopsida; order Hypnales; family Hylocomiaceae; genus Rhytidiadelphus; species Rhytidiadelphus loreus. Next base: position 42,975,715 of record OX344761.1, on the reverse strand, counting down.
CTCAAATAATCGGACATAACTTTCACATCATACGTCCAAACACCATGCCCAACACCACGCATCCCTCCTCGCAAAGAGCTTTTTAACAATACCATGAATGTAATTGGGGGACACATGGTTTTGAAGATCTCATTGTAACAAACAAAACAAAACATGGTACCTAAACATAGTAAAAATACTCAAGCTAATTTAATCTATTAAAATATTATCAGTTGTATTTTGAAACAGAAAGATAAAAAGTGGTTAATTTTCATAAATAATTTTAATTATAGTATCAATAGAGGCAAATAAAAAAAGTGTACATAAGTTAAAATCTAGTTAATTATGGGAAATGATGGATGATAACCAACAAAGGTAAGAAAAATCTCCATGAATGTTGATTTCCTTGAAGGTCCATATAAACCTAAATACCATAAACACAAGAACAATATAACCATGAGACTTTGCTAGTATTGTGGGGACTAGTCAAACCCCTTGTCTCCACTCCAACCAAACCCTAACTACATCGTGCACCTTATTGAACAGTGTAAATACAATTTGTAGATAGGATTGAAAACTCCAATTCAAAAACCATAGTCCATACAACTAAAGAGTCAATGCCATAGTCTCTGGCCAAAGGCCAAAAACAATTAGAAAAGAAATATATCCATTAAATTAGGTTGTTTATTTGTTTGTTACCTTGAGATCCCTTAGTCCGTGCATCCTTTGATCATGTTCTTGGTACTATCAAAAAGCTCTTTGAGAGGAGGGGTGCATGGACTTTGTTTTGGGGCACTTCGACCTACAATGTGATTGAATTTCAAAGTTATATGAATTGAAAAATTAGGAAATTACTTTTACTTTGGCAAATAATATGGCTTCGGCACATGGCACACTAGTCAATCCATTAAGTTAGGTTGTTGGTTGATTTTGTTGGTTTTGTTACTATGGGATCTCTTAGATTGTATGTACCTTGGTCATGTTCTAAATATTGTCAGAAAGCTCTCTACAAGGAAGGGTGCACAAGCTTTTGTTGTGTGACAAAGTTTGAACCTATGGTGGAAAAATTATGGATTTTTGAGTTATTTTTTTAATCTTGAATTAACCCAAAATTATTTTTAATTTAATTTGGATTGTGGCAACAACACAAGGCACACTAAGGTAGGAGGTTCTAAGAGCCCTTAAGTTCTAAAATTGCCCACCTCTTCAAATGTACACTACTTGTACATGTTGCTATTTTTGTTATACCAACAATGTACCAACAATGTACATTTGAGGAGGTGGACGATTTCAGAGCCCTATGCCATTTCGATTTCAAAAATTCATAACTAATTCCACAAAGCTCCAAATAATATGAAACGACTTGGGTTAGATGCCAATTTCATTTTTATTTTAAAGAAAATTCATTAGAAAAATTATTTAAAAGAAATTTCACCTCCCTAGATTCAATTCTAGCTCTTAACCCCTAAAGGACCATTCTCCCCTCAGGGGACAAAATGGATTTTGGGCAGGTTCCTATGATCTCAATTTTTAGTGAATTTTTTTGAAACTTTATCATAAGATAGGAAAATTTATTAGCTTCATGGGAATATAAATTTTATTTCAATTGGTGTTCGGGAGCAAAAGTTATGGCATCTTAAACATAATTTTCACGTCACCAAGCAAAAAAGAAATCTACAAAAATTTGAAATTTAATTTTTAATTTTTTTCTTCTTAAAGATCATATTTTTGTCTACATGTGAAGCTTTGATTCATTCCATTTGGACTAATAATGTGAAAGTTATGAATAATCTTTTTTGAGCAATTCGAGCATCTTCTTGAAAAAATAACTTATAGGATTGAATTTTGAATGCAATTTTTACAATTTTTCAAAAAAAATTGTTTGACAAGGTTAAGTTTTCTATTTAGAACAATCTCACCATTGAAATTATTGTGTTTCAATCCCATTTTAGAGCTATTAACAATTTAGTTTTTCTTTCAATCTTAGACCTACTTCTATTTAACATTTTTTTAAGGAATGAAAATCAAACGTGTTTTTTTTTTAAATTTTTATTCTAAAATTTCAACTCAGTTCTTCAATACAATTTTTTTTTAATTCAAGGTCCGTGGTGCAAATTTTTTTCCACAAATGGCATTCAAAGCCATCTCAAATTACAGCCCAGTGTTCAAAAAAACTTTCTTTTTTCAACCCTTTGAATGCTAATATCTTCCAATCTGTACGGTCAAACTCCATGAAATTTTTACCACATGATCCTCGACTAATAAAGTACAAGATCCTACGGTTAGATTCTAAAAAAAGTGTTTTGTTTTGTTTTTTTGGATGAATGCAGTAGAATTGACAGTTTTGAGTACACTAAATAGTGAAATTAGGTTGCCCCAGACTATAGTTGACCATGTCTGAAAGTGTTAGATATGAGAAATTAGTGTGGGGCAACCTAATTTCACTATTCAGTGTAGTTTTTGACAGAAGAATGGCCTTAGTCTAGTCCTTTAGGGGTTAAATGTTCCTCCTAGTACCTTAGTAGAAATGAAAATCCTTATTTACTGAGTACAGTGAGTAACATAGTATTTGAAAATTGAGCCGGCCCACTCATTCACTGACGCTGGTCAGGGTAAATGGAAGTTGGCGGTATCACAAGGAAATAGAAATAAATAAATAAAATAAAATAAATAAGGGGGGAAGAAGAAAAAAAAAGTACATTAATTAGTGTGACAGCCTGCAATTTGTCAGGATTTCAGGGCCTTTGCCCTTTGGTCAGCTCGCTCATGCACATGTGCCTCAAAAACCCAAGCTAGCACACGAGTTTGGGGCTAAAATTAGAAACTGGCAAGGGGCATTGAAGTGTGGTCCATAAAAGCAGACTCCAATGAAATGAAATGCCAAATGAAAGCCATTCATTTGTCCTTCAATGAACTGCCAAAGAAGGAAGGCCGGAAGGTGCATGTCCAAATGAAACGAATCAGAACGACATTGATTAACTGAGAGGTGCCCTAGTCCCTGATTTTGGAATCTGAATATCATGGGGACAACTCAACTCCAAGGGGTACGTACATATTTTTGAGAGGTGTGCGCTTGTTTCACGGATCAAACCCAAGTGGAATTATGATTTTTCAATTAAAACTGTAATTTCTGTGAATTTCTGAAGTGGTCTGCCTCTAAAATTTTAAAAACTGCATTTAGTCTTGTTAACAAACTCCTAAACTGACGCCTTTCCCTGTATCTAAGGTAGTGTGTTCATAAAAACTGTCACTTTAAGGGTTGTTGGGCCTTTTTGATGGTTTTCAGATGCCCAAATTTTTTATTTTTTTATTTCCTTATTTTTTCACTTGAGGAAAAATTGATGTGGAATCTAACACAAGTAGTTTTGTATTTTTCGGAGTATTTATGAATTACTTATGAATTTCTAAAGAATTCTATGGTGGGCACCTATTCTTGATCATAGGCCTTGCAAAACCCACACATGTGCAATTTAAAAAAACTGATATGGTTTGACCAAAAACAAGCACTATGGCATTCAAAAAGAGTAGTACACGAGGTTCCTAAATGTGACCATTATTAAATTTAACCCCCAAAGTCCCATTGTCCCCTCAAGGGACAATTTGGAATTCGGGCAGGTTCGTATGCACTGAAATTTTACCCTAATTTTTTGAAACTTTTTTGAAGATAGAAAATCTGATAAGCTTTGTGGGAATATAATTTTTATTTCAATCGGTGCCCGGAAGCAAAAGTTATACCACAAAAAGCCTGAAACTGAACTTGGCGGGCAACACAAAAAATATTGCAAAAATTCAAAATAATTTTTTTTTTTTAAAATTCTCAAAGATAATGTTTTTGTCTACATCTAAAGCTTTGATTCATTCCACTTTGATTAGTGATGTGAAAGTTACGAACAATCTTATTTTTTGGGCAATCTAAGCATCTTTTTGGGAAAAAAAAACTTGTAGGATTCATCTCAGAATGCAATTTTAAAATTAAAATTTTTTTTTGTTGAGAAGGTTAAATTTGGTTATTAGAACAATCTCACAATTGGAATTATTGTATTTCAATCCCATCTAAGAGCTATTATCAATTTAGTTTTTCTTTCAATCTTCAACCTACTTCTACTTGACAATTTTTTGAAGTATGAAAATCAAGTTGTTATTTTTTTAAATTTTTTTCTAAGACTCCCAACTCAATTCTTCAACACAATAAATTTTAAATTCAAACTCCACAGTGTAATTTTTTTCCACAAATAGAGATCAAAGTCATCTAAAATTGCAGTCCAGTGTTCAAAAAAACTTGTTTTTTCAACTTTGAATGCTCCTATCTCTCAATCTGTACGGTCAAACTTCATGAAATTTTTACCACATGATAAAAAACAAGTAAAGTTTAAGATCCTACGGTTCAGTTCCAATTTTTTTTTTTTTTTTTTTTTTTTTGACTAATACAATAGAAATGGCAGTTTTGAATGGTTTTTGACAGAAAAATGGCCTTGGGACTTTAGGGGTTAAACGGATCCTAAATTTTTTTTTAATGTTTGTAAGAAGGCAATTGGGCAATCAATTTTCATTTAGAAAAAATTAAGTGGACACACCCTCGCTTTGAAATGGCCCCTCCCTTGCTCTTATTCCATCCATAGACAAATTTCAATTATGCTCTCACATTGTTGGCAATTCATTTTAGAACCACTTACTACCCATTTCATAGCTCCCATAGGGCTATTTGAAGAAGACGGTTGCATTAAGATCCCCCTCCTATAATAACACTTAAAATATTCATCAATAAAAGATTGACATGTTACTCCATTTTGGCATTAATACATTGATATTGTTAAAATCTTGAATGGATTTGGATATTCTTTTGGATGGATTTGGATGTATTCTAGATGGAATTGAAGCCAAAAGTAGGGGACCGAATTGGATAGTGAATAGAATTGGGTTGGCCTATCTTAGCTATTTACTTGTTGAGTGAGTGATATGTATGCATGCTTGGACCATATGAGTTATTCTGCTCTTAAAACGACATTTTAAGAATTGATTGCATTAGGGAGGAACCCGGGGAGGAAACTAATAAAACTCCTTGAAACAATTTTCGGTAGATTTTCATAGGAAGGAAAATGAAATTAGCATCTAACCTAAGTAGTTTCATATTTTTTGGACCTTCTTGGAATTAATTACTAATGTTTGAAGTTGAAACACAATAGTCAATGAAAGTGACCCCGTCCTGAAATGTACATTGAAGAAAGTAAAATGTACCTCTTTACTAGAGGTCGCTTTTAGTGGATTAGGGTCATTTCTAGAGCACCCTACCTTTATTATTGGGCTAACCAAATACTTTGGTGATCTGCATCTGAAAATGGTCCACATTTCATTGATGATGATAGTCTAAAACTACACCCTAAACCCTAATAAAACTATCATCAATGAAAAACTATTGTAACAAATATGTAAATATATGAAATTAACTTGGGTTCAACCTCTGAAGGACCATTGTTCCTTTAGAAATAGGATTTCAGGCAAATACCTTTAGGCTCAATTTTTGTCATGATTTTTTGAAACTTCTTTTGAAGATAGAAAAACTGATTAGCTTCATAGTTATACAATTCTTTTTTCAATTGGTGCCCAGAAACAAAAGTTATGTCCAAATAAGCTCAAAATAGGGGAGAGGGGTCAACAAAAAAATAAATTGAATTTGAATTAAATTTTTCTTCTTCTCATAGATTATAGATTATATTTTTGTCTACATAGAAAGCTTTGATTCATTCCATTTGGATTTGTTATGAGAAAGTTATGGACAATCTTGTTTTTCAGGCAATTAGAGCATCTTCTTGAAAAAATAACTTGTAGGATTCATTTTGGAATGCAATTCTTACATTTAAAAAAAAAATAGTTCCACATGGTTTAGTTTGCTTTTTAGAACAATCTCGCTATTGCAATTAGTGCATTTTAATTCCATTTTTGAGATATTAATAATTTAGATTTTCCTTCAATCTCATACCTACATCTACTTAATAATTTTTTTAAGAATAAAAATTAAATTTTTTGGAATTTTTTTCCCTAGACTATCACCTTAATTCCCCATAATAAAGATTAAAAGCTCAAAACTCTGGAGTGAAAAAATTTAATTTAAAGAAGGTTCAAGTCAAATAATCTAGTCCCGCAATGTGTTGAAAAACTTGTTTTCACTTTAAGTGTAGATATCTTCTATTCTGTGATGTCAAAATTTCTGAAACATTTTCATACTAGTTAGGTGCAAGATCCTATGGTTAGATGTTCAAAAAGAACAATTTTCAATTTTTTAATTCTTTGCAATAGAAATGGCAGTTTTGAGTGTTTTGAGTGTTTAAAGGCCTTGGTCCTTTAGGGATTAATTTCAAAAAAAATCCTCTAAAGATAGACTTATGTATTGTGTCAAAATTGGACAACTATTTTTCAAATTTTATGGAATTGGAATTGCTTTCGCCAACTTCCATGATGTTTGCACTTTTATATGAGTAGAAAAAAACTACATTTTAGGAGTAGTATGTCTTATTGTTGAACTAAAAGCAACTACAAAGTTAATTTCTAATGGTACAATTAATTTTCTAGAAGGTAGAAAGTTGCTTCTCCTACTTTTTATGGGTCTCTTTTTATAATACCCTAAACCAACTATTTTGATTTTCTTCTTGAAAATATTGTACATTTCTACATAGAATCCTTTGGTCTTCTCTCTTATGTTTGGTCGGTTTTTGGACATGGCAATTATTGGCCAGCACTCAAATTTAAGATTGCATGAGTTTTTCATTTGATTAGAGTGTTGATTGAGAATTTGGTAGATTTACCATCTTTTAAAGATTTTAATGTTGTTGTTGAAGAACCTTTAGCCAAAAACTCTCAAGAGTTAGCTTGATTGTGAGCTCAATATGAAGCTTAACTTGTACTTTAGCTATTGTGATGAACACAATCATCCAAATTTCATTATTTCCATCATTGGACATGCTATATGTAGTGGGAGCAACTTGTCTTAACTATTTTTGAAAGATCCACTCGGGAGTGATATACTTTACGACCTAGGGGTTGAAAGCATAAAACACTTGTACTGTTTCAATGCTGCATATTATGAGTCTAACTTAGATGCAAGCATAATTTTTGGCACACTAAGCTAAAGCATTAGAAATTAATATTGGAAGTGTATTCAATATGCCCAATTGCAATCCATATTTTCAATTCAGAAAATTTCATATACTATAGAAAGTCAATTTTTAAAACTTGTTGTGTTTAGCACTTAAACATTTTTTTTTTGTATAATTGAGAATTCAAAACAATGAATCTCATTTGGAAATTTTGAGGGCATATTCTTCCACTTTGCTTACAATAATATGTCATAATCTACCTAAGAAATAGTTAATTCCATATCCTCTACATGCATACAAAGGCTCTCTTATGTACATATTTCTAGACATTTAAATTGCTTTTCTAGCATTTATTTTGTAGAGTCTCAACTTCATCAAGTTGTCAATAATACCATATTTTTGTTTTGTTTTTTTGAATGTTTTAAATTTTTTTTAAAAATTTAAGCATCAAAGTATCTATCTTCCTAAACTCCTCCTTTAATATGTTTTGAACAATAACTTTTTGATGTTGGTGGCACGATCATTTTATTAAAAAAGTTTATAGAGGGCAATACCTCCCATATGAATATTGGATTTTTGCCCAATTACGTAGCTTGACATCATCACCACATGTTATAGAATTTAAAAACAAATTCCAAGCAATCACTACAAGAGAAAGGGGTGTTTTAAGTATAGTCCTAGAGATAAGATATTAAGTAATGACCTTTATGTAGATTTTTAGTAAAAAATTTACTGAAAATATGTGTACTTTAAGTAAATTTTTACTAAAAATCTACAAAAAGGACATTATTTAATATCTTATCTCTAGGACTATACTTAAAAACACATTTAAAACACATGTTTCTCTTGTAGTGAATGACATCTTTTTGCTATTCATAGGGACTTTAGACCTACTTCCTCTGAATGCCTCTTTCATTAGATATGAAGATTTGAGGAGGTTGGATATCATAAATTTACTTATTTTTAGATGGCCTTAACCAAGGTCAAAGCAGATCAAGGCTTGGATGACCCTTGGTCTTGAATGTAGATGCATCTCACATTCATGTGGTTTACAAAAAAATCCATTCCTTTAATGTACATTTTAAAAATGAGTTGGCATTGAATTGTACGTGGACAAAATATTTGAATAATGACCATTATATTTGCCAATTTTTTAGTTCTTTGACCCTTTGTGGATGCATTGGGCTCTTGTATTCATGGATCCAATTGGATTTTTGAGCAATAGGGCTTTCAAATCATGCGCTCACAACAATACTTGCAATAATTACCTAACCCATGGAATGCAATGTTGATGACCTTTTAAAAGTGAGTCTATAAACTCACTTTTGTGACATATTTGGAGTCCTTTGCATTTGGGGTATCTAGAGTCTAGACCTCAAATGTTTTGGGATTTTCAATCACAAACGTATGAGGAATCCTTTGTGGATGAGCGGAAGCATGCCATTATCTTTTATACTAACACTAAATTTGATCATGACCCCACAAAAAGTCAACAAGGCTTTATTTTTAGCCACACTATAAATCTCAACACTTTGGTATAGATTATTGGCATGTTTCTTGCTATTTTACATCATGGTGGAAAGTTGTTTCCTCAAGGGACAAAGGGCAAAGATCAAGGGACTTTTCCCTCAAGATCCAAACTTAATATCAAGGTCAAGGTATTTAACCCTTCTACAAAATAATAATTCAATATCATGCTAGTATGCATTGGTGGTCTTCTGGCTAGAAAAAAGACCGCAAAGTGATGAGTGGCCATTGCAGTTGGGTTCCAATCTTACTAGAGTTGAAGTACAAATGATGTGGGCATTTGTTCACTCATATTGTAATTGCGTTGCATTTGGTTTCCAAGATCTTGAGGGCATGACATGGAATTTAGCCCTTCGGGAGGGCCGTTTCAAGTTGTTCCCATTGTTGGGAACAAACCTAAACTGCTTGGAAAAAAAATTAATTAAATAAATATTTTAAAAATTAATTGAATTTTATTAAAATATTTTTAAAAATGAAGAAAAATAATAATATATATATATTTTTTAATATTTACTAATGTGGTCGATTGCCGACCACATTAGCATTCTGCGTGGTAGAGTTCCTAGCGTTTAGGAACGCTGGGAACTCACAACCCTTTGCTGCAGCTGAATCCCATCTAATGCTATAGAGGCAAGCCTATTCACATACAATTGGAGGAGGATTACCCAATCTTTAGATGTCTTTCACAAAGTCATAAATAAATTGTAACAATACAATGTTAAATAAATTTAAAGACCAAATTGTCTTAATAATTAGCCACAAGAATAACTAATGATGATTGAATTTGTTAAGTCCCTAAAGTTCACGTGTATATTTTGAATAAAACTATTACAAATTGTCATTTTCTAGTATATTGGAAAAATAAAATAAAAATGATTTTTATAGAACTCAATCATTGTACACTTATAATAAGCTATTTTTTGGATGTATAAATGAACTTCAAAAACTTTGGTGTCATAGATTGCAAGATTATTGAGTCTAAAATTATAATTTTTTTTCCATCAATACTTAAAAAATCAACAAAAATTGATTGCTCTTGGGGTGAGATTTTTTGCATCGTACAAGTTTTTTTTAAAGAAGAGAGACTTGCATAATATTCAATTCAAAAGTAAGAAATTGAGTTCAATACAAGCTAGATGAAATTTCAAGAAGTTCCAAAAGAAAGTCATCCCTTATTTGCATTACGTAGGATTTTCTTTATGATGTCAAATAGAAATATAACATGAAATATAACAAACAAATATTTCAGTTAAATTTGGATTAAACACTACTACTTTTTCTTGCAAAATATAAGCAAAAAGAGTTGTTTTCTACTCGTGAATATCCATTCATATTAGACTTCCTAAAAATCTCCTGCTAATTTTTTTTCAATTTCCAATATGAAGGTTAAACCTTCATAAGCCATTACATTTGTAGCTTGACTTAACTGCTTGCCCTTAAGACCTTATTTTGGATGGTAGTGAGTAGGTCTTGGAATTCCAAGGCCAATTGCACCCCTCGCACACCTACACGCACTTGTCATATACCCACCTATAGAAGACAACCCCAACTTATAGAAGAAAGAGAAAAAGAGGATCATGGGAATGAAGTTGGAGGTGCGTATTCCTTCTAAAGGTGCGCCCCTATTTTAACACGTAGTGAGTAGGTCTTGAAATTCCAAGGCCAATCACAAGCCTCAAACACTTGCACGCACCTGCTATGTATGCACCCACAGAAGACAACCCCCGACTCATCACTCCTAGAAGGAGAAAGAAAGAGAATCCCAGGAATACAGGTGTTGCAGGTGCATAGTACTTAGGTGCTCCTCCATTTTAATACATTTTAATAGGTAATGAGTAGGCCTTGAAATTCCAAGGCCAATCACAAACCCTATACACCTACGTGCACGTGCCATGTATGCACCCCACCAAAGACAACGTCGAAAGACCAGAAGAGGACCTTGAAATTCAACAGCACGGGAATGGGCGGCACACCAACGACCATAGGGCCCACGAGGGCTAACCCCAGTCTTACCCACCCCACCCCGACCCGTCCCCGGCCCGAGCCCGGCCCCTCGTCTCCCTCGCCTCTCCCTCCCTGCCCTGCTGCCTGCCTCTGCCTGCAGAACAGAACAGAACCGACGAATGCGTGTGGACACCACCACAGCGGCGAGGACCCGAGAGTCAAAAAGCAGCACAAGCTCTAGACATGTCCCCTAAAAAATTGAGCGAACCCTTGAATGCGCGAATTCCAAACTGGGTCCAGAGTCTCCAGACCTATCCTCCGTCTCGGAGCCTGAGCCCCGGAGCACACACAACCCTCGGCCGGGGGTTTATATAAAGACTGGAACGATTCCAGGGGTCGAAAGAATTCAGGGGCCGGATATGCTGCACTCTTCACGACCACGATCTTACCATTTTTCCCCCAAGCATGTGGATCCGACGGTGGAGTTTGCTGAAGCATGGCAGACGCGTGGGCGATCAATGCGGACCGGAATGGGGAAAAAAAAGAAAGCCAGACAGATCAGACAGACCAGACGGACGGACGGACGGATCGATCCGGAAAGCAGAAAAGAGATGGACGGATGGATCCCGAAAGACTGAAAGAGCACGGAAGGCTCCCCCCGGGTGTGTGTGGGTGTGGGGGGAATCGGAACGGCATCATCGTCGTCCTGGACGGGAAGTTCGTCCTGCTCGGTGAACTGTAGTGTAAGAAAAATGCTATTATTGTCAGAGTCTCCAGGACGACGGAGATGCCGGGTCCAGTGGTATGAACTTGCCCTTCTTTTTTACTTAATTATTGTTGCTGCTTAGTTTTAGAGATTACTCGTTGACTTAAGGTAAAGAAAAAAAGGAGAGTACTGTAGCACGCGCAGGGGCTGGCGGGCGTAGCGAGGCTAGGCTAGGCGTTTTGTAGCTAGTAGGCTAGAGTGCTACGAGTAGCCTGAACGGTGGTTTTAATCGATGCGTGACGGAGGAGTAGTACAGTGAATCAGTGCGTAGGGGTTGCAGCCAGTCTCGGCCTAGAAATGGAAAAAAATAATATGATCAGTCTATTGATGATTGGAGGACCAGAAACAAATGGGCGCCTGCCATTGGGCGAGCGAGGCGAATCACATGGGGCTGCTGGGATCATGCTGATGCAAGAGGACCGGAAATAAACAGTCAGTCTTCTGTTCTGGGGAATAGCCAGGTTGTCATTATGAGGATCTCGGCAGGGGGGTTGGGGTGGGGTGCGGGGGGGATTGATGAAAGCCGGTCGTGGAAAAGTGCAGAAGGAGTGAGAAAAAGAGAGAGAGAAAAAGGAGTTAAGAGCGCCCTGCCTGGGTTGTCCTACTGACCGTAGTAGATGATGACACATAGATATATATATTTGATAATGTTTTCGAGTAGTGTACTGTATTCTACTACCAAGTCCTGGAGTTGCAGAAATTCAGGGGAGATTCGGTGGTAGATGATGTGGGTGGTGATGATGACGCCGGGCATGACTTGGGGGAGCTGGCTGGCTGGCTGGTTGGCTGATCGATGAGGAATCTGGTGCCTGCCTGGGTGTTGAATCCACTAGCCAGGACAAACAGGAAACGAGGGCCTGGGGGAGTGCAGGAGTGCAGTGGCGTTGAGTAAGTTAATAAGATGATCATGAGGGTGGTAATAAGTTCAGAGGTATTGATAGTATCAAAGCCAGTCCAAAGTCATGGGAAGGCGAGGGACCTTTCACATGGCCTGCCTGTTGACCGCGCAGTTTCCGCATCCCACTTGCGCTCCAAAATGATCTCTACAGTACCTTTCTGCGTCCCAATCCTGGTGCCATAATTATGCTCTTCCAAGATGCTTATTATTTAATAATCGGGTCAATCGCATGAGTGGCCTGCTTCATTAATGCCCATGCGCATCGCATCGCTGCTCTAGATTTGCTTCCCAGGCTGCTCTGGTGGGAACTGTGGAAGTGGGATCATCATCATCACCACTAATCAAATTATCACTCCTCTCCCTCCCTCCCTCCCTCCCTCCCGTGAGTTGAGTGACCTGAGAGTCCATGCCTGGGCTGCCTTCCTGCCTGCCTGCCTGCCTGCAACCCCGAAGCGAATAATTGCACGGAAACGAAAGTTTGCGACGTTTGACTCCCTTTTAAGACAAGTACGCCGGAAGTCTTGCAAGGAAGCTGAGGTGGCTTCGGATTGCAAGCACCCAGCAACAGCAGACCAAGATATTGGAGGAGGTGTATAAGTTATTAGTGACAAAGATTATCAAACAAGGGCCGGGCACTGTAGAGTACCTGCGTGCTTCAAGGATGCGCATGAGTGCAGCAGGCAGCTGTGCTTCAGACAGGCACTGTAGGCCGGCGGATCCAAATCCCTGTGGAAAAAGGGCAGCTAGCACCCACGCAACTACTACTCATCCCATCTGACTAACCGACCAGTCTCATGCCCCCTACCTCAGCACGAACTAACATGGGGGATTCTCAGTTATAGGAATGTTTCAAAAGAAAAGAAAAACTTTCATCGATGCCTACATCTTCCACTTTCCCTGCTCACCTCGCCAAACAGGACCTGATGAGCAGACCAACAGTCTAGGTCTCCACACACAGTACAACGATGACATCAATGGCGGCATCTTCACACAAACTTCCCGGATGACTTTCCACATTGTCCAGAAACGAAGAAGTCACCATGCGTGGACGCCGGAGGGCAAGTCAATTCGGATATCGGGTTAATTAACAATTAACCGATACCAGGCACATGCATCCAAAGTACTTCCAACAAAATGAATGCGGCCTACATGATGCACAGGACATGATACCTCCTCGGCGTCGGTAACATTGAAACGATCATTACTGGGGGGAGGGGGGCGGTGAAGTACTCATTCCCATGCGTGACGACATCCAAATCACAAAGTATCAAGTGCAACACCAGGAGCATGATGACCTGACTGACACTGGTTTCCAGAAACTATGCGATGCCATACTAAAGAAGCCCATAGCCGAATCCCGGACGCCAATATGTCGGTACAAAACCAAAATACACAACCCTAAAATGACAGCAGCAAAGTGTAAATGAAAATATCCAAGAGGGGACATACAAAAGTGCGAAAAGAAACTTTAGTGTGCGAAAACGCATCAATATCACTGAGAAAGAATGTAGTAGGAGACGAAGACATGGTCTCAATAGCGGAAATATTACAAACGAGCTCGTTACAGCTCCACCGGACCGGAAGAGGCTCCTACGAATTGAGGCAACTCGTCTAGCTAATCCCATTCACCAGTACCGTCCCCCGAGGACCATAGCTTTTATTCATTCCACAAGCAGGTGCCTCGGCGGCGGAAGGACGTGAAAAAAGCTAGAAACGGATTGCCCCAATTAATTGCAAAACTGATCAAGAAGAATTGAGAGACGGGGGGGAGGGAAGCATGGATAAGACGATGATCACGAGAGATACAGAAAAGATGATCGACCTAAAGAAAGGGGTAGGTGGCTGTTTACAGCTACACCTATCTATCTATCTATCATTCTATCTATCTATACCTTGACGAGCCCATGTACAGACTGACGTCGAGCGGCAATGATCCTCCTGCATGTACGAGAGTGAGTGGAGATGAAGGTCCTGCCCAGATCGAACTACTACTGAAGCAGCAGCTAGAGAAAGGGTGGGGAAGGGGTGTAAAGGAAGGAATATCTACAGATGATCTAGATATGTACATAGAAGAATCTGCCTTTCGCCGCCCAGCTGGCTTGCAGCTCCCAGCGAGAACCATATATCGTCGGTCGACATCCTCGCCGTCGTCTTCGTCATGCCAAAAATTAATCACCGTTGTAGAGGGACACCAGCCAGCAGCCCTTCGTGCAATGGTGCCAGGTGCCGAATTTCATCCTAATTCATGTGTGTAAGAAGGGAGTCGGTCGACTCTCTGTTCCGATCCTCCAGGCCAAAACTTTGAATTGAAAGTCCAAATAAAGCAACAATCGGAGTACAGGCATGGTCAGAGTAGGTGCGAGCGCCGAGCGAACTCCGACGCTCGCTTGCATCCGCCTAGCCTCTCTGCACCGCGCTCGATCACTGCTGGGCGGGAAGGGCATGGACGCTGCCGCCATTGCTCAAGCCGCCCACGCCGTTGCTCAGATTCATGCCCACCCCCGTCACGCCGTTGGCCGTCACGCCCTCCGACGCCACGGGCATCCGCTTCCGCTTCTTCTTTTCGTACGCGATCCCGCGCGCCTTCGCCTGCATCTCGCGCACCTCCCGGAGGTACAGCCGCACCTGTCTGGCACCGAACGGGTTGCTCTCGGGCTTGCCGCCGTTCTCCTCGAACGCCGCCCGTAGGCGCCCGATGAGCGCGTCCAGCGACCCCCACGCCTGTCGCAGCGGGCACGGGCAAGGGTGCGGCGGGTGCGGCAGGCCGAAGAACGGGCACGATGGGTTGTGCACCTTGGTCTTGCCGAATTGGTCGAGGTAACGCACGAACTCCAGGACGTGCACACCCGTGCACCGCGCCAGCGCCAGCGGCGGACGGTGGTTGCGCAGGTACTGCCCGAATGTGTTCCAGTCGCGCCTCTTCTGCGCCTCGTAGCGGCTGGGTGCACGCGAGTTCTGGTCGTGCTGCGCATCCACCTGCAGGCCCTGGGGCATTACGCCGTTTGGCACCAGGCCCCCGGGGGAGGTCCCCATCAGCGCCGTCGAAGGCCCCGCGCCATGGTCCTGCAAAGTGCCCAGCGCCACTTCGCCGCTCATAAGGGACTGAATCCGACTGGCGAAGTCGCTCTCTCGAATGTTGGGCGGCTTGGAATCCCGTTGCTCGAGCTGCAGCGCACCGATGCTGCTGTAGTGATGATCCTCCCGCCCGAACGGCGTGGGCTCGCCTGGTCTGCCAGATTCGCCCGGCTGGTTGGTCGGAGTCGCTTGACTGAGAATGTTGCGGAACTCGGTGTTGCGGAAGTCAGATGTCATTAACAATCGACTGCTTTGCTCTCAGCGGGGAATCTCTTCAACGGAGGAGTTCTGATACACCATGGAGAAAATGCGCGTGGATCACAAACCTCTGCTTCTACCGACGGTAAAGGAAGTGCTTCCGAAGGAACTTGGAAAGCACTACAGGCAAGTGCAACCTACACCGGGTTGTAGGAAACCATTACCCACTCCCGTCAATGCCCATGGGCACTTGAATTCCCACCCGTCTATACAGACAAAGATCTGTGGCTGTTCTTCCCCTTGTCAGCCAGCTGCAAGACGGTACGTTCACACTGTCAGTTGGACTACTGCTGCTGCGGCTCAAGTTCTTGAAGTAAATATTGCACTCCACAGCTTTTCTAGCAAAGGCAAACCCCAAAATCTAGTTCGAAGGTCCAATCCAAATTCGTTACCCTTGTTCAAAATATCCTGCACAGAGCACACACAAAAACATCCAGACTTCAAATGAGGAAGACGAAGCAGTCCAGGACGATGGAAACAACTAGAAAATAGCGACAGCTTCAAAATAGGCAAAATGCATTTTCCAGGGACGGTGGATCGTCGATATTCCTGTCAACCTACATATTTACATAACTGCAAGTGGCTGAACTATAGTACAGCCACTTGTTAATATCACCCAGACCAAGCAACACGAAGGAAGCTCTGCAGATCTTCTTCTAAAATCCGGACCCTGCATTGACACGGTCACACTTTCGTCCTTGCACGATTTGTACAACAACGAGCGGCTCCCTCTCAGTATCAATGGAGGGTAAGAAAGAACCTCCGCTGACTTGCGTTGGCTCTCTAAAGCCTCTCATTTGGAAGCTTCACAAGCGTTGCACAATAGTAACTTGAATCACATATCCAGTGCCAGCTTTGCGAAAGAATTAGAGGCGACGAATCGAGGAAACTAGGCTAGTGCTCCCAATGGAGACGAGCGCCGAGAGGCCCGAGACAAACCTAGCGGTCACGTGAAGGGGATTCAAAAGTCTTCGACAGCCAGAGGAGTCTAAAACCGCTTCAGAAACTGCATGGTAGCGACTGTCAGTCTGACAAACCAACACTCAGTCACGACGTCAGTAGGTTTTCGTGACACACATCCACACCAACGAAATGTGTAAAACTCGAACTAAGGTTCTACACAGCCGCTCACCGAAAACGCGACTACGCACGTAGACGCACTTAACAGCCTGGGTACGTCAACGTCATGTGCTTGCCAGTGAGCACTGACACATGTACTACCGTTTAAGTTTGCTCCACCTCCACCCGCGCGCCCAACTAAGAAACTTTCACAAGTGCATTCACAAGCGCTCACCCCGATCGAACCACCACCCGAGCAAGCAAGAGAATCACTGACACCAGTGCTTTCCACCCAAACTACACTTGCAACCCAACCCCAACTTCCAACTCCAACCCAGCCGAACTGAACCAGATTCCTGTCAACAAGTGGAAACCGAGTCTTACATGCTTCCGCGTTTTAAGCACCGAAGGGATCCGATGGGCTCTCGACACGTCAAAAAGGTTTCCGACAACGTCAGAGGGTAGTAGGACTCGCAAGCTCCGCAAACACTACACTAGCGCTGTACCTCACTCCGTGTTCGTGGTAGTACTACACTCCCCAGTCCCCCCACTGGTAGCCCTCCCTCCCTCCCTGAAAAGAAATGTGCGGCGCACACAATGGCTAGACCCAAGCACCACAACACGCTATCGCCTCTGCAGGAGTGACATTGAGGTAATATATTGAACGACGTCACCCCAAGCGCAGGCTTTCCACAATAGCTAGTAGAATGAACTTCACTACTGAAACTCCAAATTGGTGCGAGATTGCGAATCTTGCTGCCTTGGTTTTGTGAAAACAGCTCTCCACTGTGGCCGTCAACGATGCTTCATCACGAGTGACGATCCACTTCTTCTGTCTTTTGTCTTCGTCTTCGTCTTCGTCTTCGTCTAGTGGTCTGGTCTTTTTACCTTACCGCAAGTGGGGGTGGGTGCCTAGTAGGCCTTGCGCCACCCCAGGCCAGGGAAGACTGCCGGGATCTGTTGCAGGTGGTAAGGAGCGGGAGGGAGTTTTTTACTGTTTGTTTGTTGGTGGACCCCGGGGGAGCCACTCACTCACTCACTCTCACAAGGGCCACTCCGTCCGTCACTCATCAGTTACTGAACTTACTATTATGTCTTCCTTTTTTTCTTATTATTCTCCATGTTAAGCCCGCCCTCGGGGGTTTTCAGTTTTTGTCTATTCTAAGCGAGCTCACTTATTATTCTTACTCACCTTGGTGTTGCGGTTTTTCCTCCTCTTTCCCTGTGCTGAGTAAGTTAAATGTTAAAATGTGAGTTGTCATCAGTCAGTCAGGCTTTCGGTGATCAAGGTGCTGCGACTGCCTGCCTGAAGCCTTGAAAGCTACTGCTGCGTTTATGGTTTTAAGTTAAACTTAAGCTTACAGTTAACAAGGCGATTGGAACGGGGGGAATGGACGGAGGTTCAATCAGTTTTGTGTTGATCTGAGTTTTTATTATAAAGTTAGTGATTGAAAGCAACCGCTCTGAGCGATGGTCTGCCATCAGATCTGCGGAGGGGGCGGCAGTGAAGAGCAACGTTTTCAAGTGACAGCAGGTTGCGTGAGGGAGCGCGAGCTGGAATCATATTGAATCCCGGGTGATTCCATCGGGAGTTACAGTCATTGCGGGGGTGGGGTAGTTGGGGTGGGGGAGGATTTGACGGTTGTGGGAAGTACGCAAGGTAACTAAAGGAAGGAAGGTAGTCTGCTCTTAAAGCGAGACCATTGAAGAGCTGATTGTCTTTTCCGGGAAACTAAACTTTCCGAAACAATTTTCAGCAAATTTTCATAGGGAGAACAATGGACTTGGCATCTAAATCAAGTCATTTCATATTTTTTGGACCTCCCTGGAATTAGTTACGAATTTTTGAAGTTGAACTACAGAGGTCTGTCACAATGACCGTGCCTCCTCTGTGTTAGTGGTCTCTTTTAGAGCAGTGTTGCTTTTATGATGGACTAAAAGTGGGTACACCCTAAACCACCACTTTTTGCTATTGAGCCTATCTACGGTTATTAGACCGGACAAATTTTCACATGTTCCTTGTTGGCAAGTGAAAGGAGGTTCCAATGCATCAGAGAACGTGGCATTTGGATACTGTATGCAAAAGTTATTAAGGAACAAAGTTTGATTCTAAAAGCGTTTCTTCTACATAGGTACAGAACTGATTTTCGAAATGTACACATAGTGCAGATGGCGCTTTAAGGTCAGTGGCACATTTGAGTGTACCTACCTTACTTTAGTGAACAGGGTGGAGTCCCTCACCCTAATAATCTAGATGAAGTTTTAGATGAATGGGGTCTAATTAGTGTAAACTATTGGATGAAATTTACATTATAAAGATGAATACTACTCAAGTTAATACAATTAGGGTGACTTGTAGTAATAGTATTAACTTGCACTAATTTGGAATTATGGGAAATTTCATTAAAATAGCAGTCATTTTGCAACATTGGCACTTTTATAGTTTAGACCATGCATTCTAAAATCTATACCAGTTCTAGATGGTACTTTTGTGGTTTAGACCTTGCGGTCTTAAAATGGCGATATTCCATATGCCATTTTAAAGGAATTCCCTATAATCATGTAAACATGTGAGGTTCACAATATTGTGGACATTCACAAATGAACATAAAGGTGGTCTACATATGTTTCATACCATCTTAAACGAAATGTCAAAACAAGGATTTTGAAAAAAGTACACATGATCATAGTGATGCACCTTTTGAAAATATAACTATAATAAATTTATTGTTAAATTTATTCTAAATTTTCAATTAAATAACTATAATTAAAGATTGTTCTTTGAAATTGTGAATGGACAATTAATCAAATTTTTGTATTAATTTTTGTATTTACTTAAGAAATCAAGAATATATCTATTTTCATCAAGTTTATAGCAAATAGAATGAATAGAAGTTGAAAAAGGTAGAGAACAAGCAAAGGGTGGCACACAACATGCAAGTGGAACAAAGAACTCAACATCAAGAAAGTCTTTTGAATGTAGTACATGGGTCATCATTGTAAATACCTTGTCAATAGTGAATCCCTATATAAATGTTGAAACAAACATATTTGTGGCAATGAAAATTTGCGATGAAGATGGATTCAAAGGTATACCTTTCATTGTACCAATGGTGATTGCCATGACCAAACAAACTCATAGTGATGGTCTAGTATTTACTAGCATATTTGTTTTATGGAATCAACCAAAAATGACTATCACATTACAAAATGATGTTGACAAGTTCAACAAACTCTACAGGAAATGCATAGAAAGACTATGATCACATTTGAGAGAGAAACACAATTTCATTCCTATTCCATCAATCTTTGTAGTAAGGGAAAATATTGTGAGAATTAAAAATATATTTAACACTTACAAATAGAGAAAGAGGTGAAGATTCTTGAAGAGAAAAAAAATCACTCATATCATCATTTAGAGATGATAAAGTGGTATAGTACAACGATAGCATTGATTGACACATTAGGGATAGTTGAGTTTGTTTTAACCCCTAAAAGATCATTGTCTCCTCAAGGGACAATTTTGAGGTTCAGATAGGTTTCTATGATCTCAATTTTCTATGAGACTTTTTAAAACTTTTTGAGGACATGTAGTTCTTTCTAAGGCTTCATGGATATGTGATTTTCATTTGACGGGTGAAAAAATTATAGGCTCTTTTAGGCAAAATTCAATTCGAGGGGCAATCTAGGCTACCAAAATTTTATTAGCTGGATAGGGGGAAAGCCTCTGCAGAAAAAAGCTCCCGGTATAGTGGAAAGCATGTAAGAATAAAGGGTCCCAGCCTGTCAAACAAAAATAAAGTACACTAAGCTGGGTCGCAAATAAGTTCCATTACATTAAAAAAAAATTGTATCAACATTCTATTTATTGAAAGCAATAAACTACTCATGTTCATTACATTGCTACAGAATCCAGTTATGTTAAAAGTTCCCAATGCACAAACTCTTTATGTACATATGGGGTGGTAGGAGGTAAAACAACCTATATGGGATATGTACATTAGAATGAGGAGGAGTTTAACATCTCATAATTAAATCAAAAACAGGAATTGTGTTTGAAGTAGAATTTCAGACCTCATTGACACATAGTAAAATACTTTTTTACACAAAACTTCAAACCAGAAGAAGTTGGTAATTCAAGTTAAATTTCATCTCCAAAAATCCGTTTAAGATTTCAAGCCTCCAATCAAAAGTTATGGACAAATTTTAGAGAGAGGTTGGAAGAGACATTTTCTTTGATATTTTCAAATATTATCTCTGAATTTTGTCCATAAATTTTGACTGGAGGCTTGAAATCTCAAAAAATAAATTTTAGATGGAATTCATCTTGATTTAAGAACTTGTTTTAGTTCAAAGTGTTTTGAGACAAGTTATTCTACTATGCCTAAGGTAAAACAATCCATGGTGGTCGTATCACCCATAGTGGACACTTAGAGAATGATCAAGGGAATGACCCCATCATGGGCGGGTTTAGTATGTGAGATTTGGGCCACATTGCATGTCTTGTATGACAGTAATGGAGTGATTAGGGACCTCATAAGGAACTTCTAACTTTTCAACGTGAATTCATCGTAAGAATTGACTTTTTAGGCCTTCAAAGTTAGAAAATAATATGACTACTTTAGGTGAACAAGATGAGCACCATGAATTTAGATTTTGTCAATTTTGGGGTAGTCTACATACTCATTTTGGCCATGATGCATTGAACACTTCAAAAATTAATAACAAATTCATACTTTGTCAAAAAAAATATAATGTCAATTGCTCTCTCTATTTCTCACACTTTTCTTTATGTGAAAAAAAAGAATTGAAAGATTTCAGTAAGAGCATGAGGCCAAACTCCTAATTCTAACCACAATGGGCTATTTACCTTAAATGAGGTCTAAAATTCTACACACATAATTTTTACATTTTGCCAATGAGCAGTCAAACTTCATCTTCAAATTAACCCATACCCTTTGAGGCTTCATTATAGACGATGGGTTTCAATTTAAAAATCACGTCTCTACCCTCCCTTCCTACAAATGTTAATGAAGTGATCACTTCATTATCCAGGGTTGCTATTTTGTGAGCCTGTGAGCGTGAGCTTGTGAGCTTGTGAGCCTGTGAGCGTGAGCTTATGAGCTTGTGAGCCTGTGAGCATATAATTTTTTAGAGATTCCATTTTTTAAAAATTGTCAAAATTTATTATTTTTGGTAAATTTTAGTAACTATTACTAGGAACCTATTACCGTGAACCTATTACCGTGGTCCCTTGAACAACCTTGATGTACTACTTATTAGACTTTGTTAGATTTTAAGAAGAAGAAAAATCGGTTATTAATTAAGATTTGTTTGAAATCAATTGAAGTTGTTCCACTAAGATTATAATCATTCCCCCCTTGTTGCTTGGGTCCCCTCGGCACCGAGGGTAGCCCCCTTGTAGTAAGTAAAAATTAATTAATTAATTAATTTTTTTTTTAATTTTTAATTTTTTTTTTCTAGTCGCAAGGGGGGCTCCCCTCGGTGCCCAGGGGAGCCAAGCAGCAAGAAGGGAGTGATTAACCAAATGACCATTTGATCAATAAATAGAAGAATTGGGCCCTTGAAGGTCCTATAAAAGGACAATGATCAACTAATCAACAATTTGGTGTAACCGAGCTCATTCTTTACAAAAATAATCCTTGTCAACCAAATATTTTCTTCCAAAACCTTAACAAGTCCTATTACGAACACATCAAAGTAGAAGTGTAGGTACCTCCCATTGTCCTTGAGAGGACCCACGCTACTACAAGATAATAGTTCTTATCAATGATTTTTTTTCCTAAAATCTAAACAAGTTTAATAACAATGCATCAAAAGAATTTTTTTGGTATTTTTTTATCAGCCCCAAGAATATCCACATTGCTATAAGATAGTAATCAACCAATATTCTATACAAACTTATTTCCATCTCCATTCATCTTTCACATCAATTAGGTTCATCATTTTAAAAATGTATACTTCTAATATTTTAGACAACATTGAAAATTATAATTTTCATGTGGATTCTATATAACCACGGTAATAAGGCCACAGTAATAGGGCTATAGTAATAGGTACTAAAATTTACTAATAATAGTAAATTTTGACCAAATTTTTAGATGAAGTCTATTATTAGAAATATTTTAAAGTTTTCTTGTGCTTCTTCAAATTTCTAAGCTCAACGCTCACAGAATCCCTGCTCAACGCTCATAGGCTCATGCTCACAGACTCACAAAATAGCACCGCTGCTTCATTATCCCATCAAAAATTGTTTTTGATGGTAGATGGTCAAATGGCATTGGTGTTTGATTGAATGGGCTCTTTGGATTTTTGGCAAACAATCTTTCTTTACAATTATTTGTTGATTTGTTTGTCCGGTCCTAGAATTAGTCCAAAAAATGGAGCACCCATAAGCCTACAAATGTATTGCTACTATCCCAATACTTACGCCTACATAAATGATGTGTGGATGAATTTCATGGGTGAGGATTCTAGAGAGGAAAAAACAAACTCTCTAAAGGCTACTAAATATTTTGTGGATGGAAGAAAGCCTAAGTGGTTGATGTAATGAATCAAATTTCCACTTCATGGGAATGTTGTAGATAACATATGAAGAACATAGGAAAACAAACCGGGTTTGTTTTTTTCCCATTATCCATACAACTTTGGCTCTCAACAGTGCTAGTATATGAGCCTAGAAATGTAAGCCTACAAACCTTAAGCCTATGCACATAGGTACTCTACAACTATTGGAGATGTCTATAACATACATACTTATAATATAAACATCCTATAACTATGGAAGGTGCCTATAACATAGACACCTATAATATAAATATCCTTTAACCATGGAAGGTGCTTATAAAATAAATACCTATAATATAAACATCCTATAATCATGGAAGGTGCTTATAACATAGGAGCCTACAACATAGATACTTATAATATAAACATCCTATAAGTATGGAAGGTGCCTATAACATAGGAGCCTAAGCTCCTATGCTCATGGGCTCAAGATCCTAAACTCACATAATAGCACCCTTGCTTTGGCTCTTAATTAGGAGGTTATTGAAGCCTTCTAAGTTCAATAAAAATTTGAGTTTTTGTTTTTGTTTTCAAAAAATTTTGAGTATGTCTAAGATGAAAAAATGTTTCAACCTATGGTTGAGATTTTTTATTATTGAAGTTATAAGGTAAAAAACATGTTAGCAAAAAAGGCTAATGTATTGTCTATTTTCTAGGCATTGTGTCATTGCAAATTTTTTTGGGATGTGTTCTACTCTTTTTCTTTTAAGTGAAATTTGGTGGACATACGTATAACATTATTGTCAGTTTGGTAGATTTTTAAATTCAAAGTCTTCAATGCAAATTGTTTTTACATATACCAATCAAATTGAGCTGAAATTGTAAGACTATGCGCAAAGGACCCCTATTCGCATGGATGTTGAGGACAAAGAATTGTGTTTTTTTTAATGCCCTTTGGTGGATATATTCTCATCTAGTGTGGAAATAGCCCACAAAAAATTCAAGTGAACATCATAATTTTTGGATGCTCCACAGTACTAAAAACCTCTAAACCACAAAGTCGGACAAATGAACTAAATTGACATTTAATTATAAAATTATTTTTAAAAATTTGTGAAAAATAATGAATCTCATGATTTCTCAGTTAGCCATCTTTAATAAAAATTTGAAGTCCATCAGCTTCATTTTCCGAAAGTTATGTTTGATGGCAACTTAGTCTCTTCAATTGTGATGCCTCACAGGACTGGCCTTTCTTGCAATCACCCTCTAGCATTAGTTTTTTTTGTTTCTAAAAAATATTATGGTATGTCTTAACTTTGCAACACTTTTGAATTTTAAGGTTGTTCAAAAAATCATCTATAGAATATTTAATTATTTAACCCTATAGGACTAAGGGGATTTGAGTATAGTTCTTTTTTTCTTAACTAGCTCTTGTAACAAGCATAATTCCTCATCTGTGTGGAATGATTTTGATGATTGCCACCATTGAAATGAAAGAAGACTTATGTCGCTTTCTTGTAAAAATAAGATCAATAAAATTGCACAAATTTTGAGGAAATACCACTGTCATCAAGATTGATGAAAGATGTTTGGTTAGGTGATACTTTGTACGTATGTTGATATTGGAATGTTGAAATTGGAATGCTCAAAAGTGCTCCAAAAACTCTGATTTTTTTCCATAAATACATATCATTATGATTTTGATGTGTAATTTTTTCCATATCATTTTGAGATGGGGAAAAAAATATATGAGGATTTGAAATGAAAACCCAAAGTGCCTTCTCCATTTTCCAAAAATTCACCAATAATCGCACAATCAATTGTTTTTTTATCGGATTGCATTAGCAGGTTTAAATGGAAGAAATGTCTAGGGTCTCTTTGTTGTCCACAGGCTATTAGTGAGGTTCACATTTTGGATATTCTACAAATGTAATGCCATAAGCCACTTGGTGGCCCGATGGTCCTTTAAGGGTTAATTGAAGTATGGGTTTTCCACATGCATGTGTAAATTTTGAACATGTTATAAAAAATTTGAACAATTTAAGGTATACATATTTTACTTGAATGTGTTCTCAAAGTGATAGAAATTTGTTCAAAACATGTCATTTCTTT
Organism: Rhytidiadelphus loreus; assembly: GCA_947034895.1. NCBI lineage: Eukaryota > Viridiplantae > Streptophyta > Bryopsida > Hypnales > Hylocomiaceae > Rhytidiadelphus > Rhytidiadelphus loreus. The sequence continues at coordinate 42,950,478 of OX344761.1, read as the reverse complement.
TATGTGCACTTTTATCAAAATCATTGTTTTATATGCTTGTAGGGTTGAATTTAGGTGTAGTTACCTTATAGGTTCTAGAAACCTAATTTTTGGTTTGGGGCTATCAATTTGGAATGAGTATTCTTGTATATGTAATATTTATTGCTAACCAAGACAAATATTCTATCAATAATTAAAAGACATCAAAACGTCACTTCAAGTGACGTTTATACATATTTAGAATGAGTCATTGTGAGACAATATTAATTTAATATTTGAATTTGAACTTTTAGCCATAATGTAAGGGAGGCCAACTTCGTAGTGAGAAATTAATGCATGTCACATAGAAAACAACAATATCATACATGGTAGTCAAGGTTGGCAAAAGCATTTTTTTTTAAAATAGATTTTGGAATAAAAATTTGTACGATCCCCCTCCAATAGTCATTTGAAATGTCTTTTGGAAGAATTTTCTATGCTATGGAATATAACCATGCTACATGGCCACGCCAAATGATCATGCAAAGAAAAATGGAGTCTAAAGATATTCTATGTATTAGCTTGATTAAAGAGTATGTATAAACGAGCCTTCACATAATTTTGAAGTTATTTTGGCAACTTTTGTTCTTTTTTCTTTATTTGAATTTTAGCCATAAAAATGATCTCCTTGAATTAGAAACAAACAAATGGAATTTAGCATATGAGTCTAGTTTCTACTCCAATTTGAAAATTTGAAAAATTTGAAAAATTACAATATTTATTGCAATTTGAAGTTTGAACTTATAACCATAGAGTGTTGATTTTCTATTTATTTTTTATTTTTTTGCTATTAACATGGAGTGTTGGATTTTGCTGATTAACATGGTAAACTCTTTTACACCATGATATTCTAATCTACAACATACATCTATGGATAAAATTTCAATTTTTTAAAGCATATTTTTATATGTGATATGCATTTTCTTCACAATAACTACAATTTTCACATAACTACACTTTTCACAAAAAATCTGAAATTTTTATGACTTACAATAAAAATGTAATTACATCTATGAGAAATAAATTAAAAAAAATTCATTCATATACAGTTGAAAAATTGGAGCATAAAGAGGGGGCCTATATGAAGTTAAAATAGTGTTCATTGGCTTGTCGTTTCAAGGTTAACAAGAGTGGACACTCATATCAGAGGCATTACACACTTCAAATCTTTTGTTTTGTTTGTAACTTATAGTCCCCGATAATCTACTTTGACTCATATTTTTAACTCCTAACTATGCAACCAACCATATATGGTGGATTTGAAATTTCACACTCATTTTGGTGTGAGCAATTAAATTCCTTTGACCATTTAAAAAAATTATGGATAGATTTGAAGGTTAATTATTAGAAGCTTTCATTTTTCATTGAGAAAGGTAAATATTTTATTTTTGAGAGGTCCTCAAATGCATATATGCACCATTAGTAAAGAGTGAAGATTGTCAATTTCCCTTGATTGGAGATCTAATAAATTTTATGTATTCATTTGCTTTGAAAATGGTCCCAATGGAAAGAATAAAGCATTTTCATGATTTCCATTGTTGAAAATTTAAACGTACAAATGTTGATTTGGAGTTACTTGCGATTTTTGCTTGTAAAAAGAAATTGCATTTCAACAATTGCAAGGTGGATTGTGTAATAAGTTTCATAGCTTTCCATTTGTGCTTAAGGTTTTTGAAAGTAAATTCTAGAGTGCTAACAAAATTTTCAATTGTTCATGTCACCTCCAATCCCCCAAAACTCTTATATGCAAATTTTTCAAACATTGTGGGGAGGGACAACTTCCCCCCAAATAGAATACATACATTTTTTTGTTATAATCTCGAAACTCCTAAGCAATTTTACAATCAAAATTAGTATATACACTAATAAGCAAGCTCTTTAAACATCTATATAGTTAGATTTTGAAGGAAATTTCTTTTTTGCTTCGTGGGGAATAACTATAAGCCCATGTTCTTTTTTCACAAGAAAAACACACTTCAAAAGGCTTAGACATTCAGGGGTTAAACTCTTATTGAATAATATGAATTTTTGAAGTTGGAATTTGGGGTTGCTCAAACAAGTAGAAACAATGGCTAAATAGTTATTGAGAAGACTGAAGAAAAGATCCTACATGGCAAAAGACACTCCAAGCTTGAAATGTTCAACAAAGATACATTTAAAACTCCAATATGTACCTATATGTTCAAAGATACATTTAGAACAAAGATTGTTTTAGAGCATCCAACCTTCTTGTATTGTACAATAATTGTATGATATGATTTCTTGCTTTTGGATACAAGTTGTGCCATCCTAAGCACAAAATAAAATTCACCAACAAATTTTTCCTTTGACCTCAATAGCACCTCATGTAAACATGAAGTGTTTTATCATTGGTGATTTTTTCTTGCAACCCTTTAGCCATTGATGCTTTTACTGCCCAGACCCCTGTTAATTGTTCCCCGCTCATTTAAAAAAAATTCAAACCTCCTTTCCTAACCAATTCAAACTTGTTATTGAACCCTATAACGTCATTGTAAACATTTAGTGTTCGATGGATGAGAAAAAATCCTTCTACATAAGACAAAAGTGCAAATGTTCATCCTTGAAATTTTATGTGAAAAGAGGAGGTCTCCAAAGTAGTTTGACCTCCAATGAATGCTCTTGAGTTTCTTAACACTTAAAAGATGGACTAGTGACCAGTGATCCCAAAACGAGTTTATGGAATTTAGTTCAATATGCTACCATAAAGACAAACATGCATCAACTTTGCCCATTGTGGTCAGAATTTGGAATCTGCCCTTGTGCCATTGCTTAAATTTTTCAAATTTTTTCCCACACAAAGATAAGTGTGAGAAATAAAGAGAGCAATTGAAATTTTATTTTTCAGACAAAGTGTAAATTAGTATTGTATTTCTGAAGTGATCTTCCCAACATGGTCTATAGGCTGCCCCGTAACCAACAAAAAGTGTTTCCAATATGCTCATCTTAACCACCTAAAGTGGTCACAATAATTTCTAATATAGAATGCCATGAAAAGTAACTTCTGACAATGATTTAGAGCATCCCTACAACAGGGTGCCGACACAGGGTGTAGGTTTTCTGCCATGGGGCAAACTTGTAGTTAATACATTATCAATTAAAATTGGATTTTAGATGAGAGAAAGAGTTCATTATATATACATGAGGTATTAGGATGTAGAACAACCCATGTGGGATAATGTAAATTAGAATTAGTAAGAACTCAACCGCTCACAGTTAAGTTAGATGTAGATTTTGTTTTTTAATAGATTTTCAAACCTCATTTAGGCATAGTAGAAAAAAAAGTTCAAAACACTTTGAACTAAGAGAAGTTGGTAAATGAAGACAAATTTAATCTCCCAAAATCCGTTTGAGATTTAGAATCTTTGATCAAAAGTTATAGATAAATTTAACAGAGGGGTTGGAAGGGAATTATTTTTTACAATTTCAAACTTCCTCTCTCAAATTTGTCAATATATTTTGATTGGAGGTTCTAAATCTCAAATGGATTTTTGGACATGAAATTTCTCTTCATTTTTCAACTTTTGTTGGTTCAAAGTGTTTTGAAAAAAAATTCTACCATGCCTAAATGAGGTTTGAAATTCTACTAAAAAACAAAATCTACTTTTGACTTAACTATGAGCAGTTGAACTCCTAGTAATTCTAATTTACATTATTCCATATGGATTATTCTACATCCTACCACTTCATATGCATATAAATAGTTTCTCTACTCAATTCTAATCTCAAGGTAAGATGGAGATATTTTCAAGAAATGTGAGGTGGTTGGTGGATTTAATTCTCTTATTTAACTGAAAGCAGTTTTTTGTGATTTTGGCCTTAGTCTGCAACTACACTTGCCAAATGGCCATTTGGTGCCCCTATTTGGCAAGTCTGTCATGGGAATGCTCTTACATTGGAAAAGTTGGGTGTTCCTAATGCGGTCACTAATCACTCCATGAGTGTTAGGCTAGATATTGATTGTGGACTGAGAAAACCGTCATGGGATCATGAGGTGTCCTCTATGGGTGATATGACTGTTATGAGTTGTTTTACCTTACTTTAAGAGTGAGTAGTATAAAAAAATAGAAAATGAAAATAATTTTGCATGTTGTAAGGGATTATTGGGAGTACCATAACACAAAACTGACTAAATAGATGCTAATTCCAATGTGGTGGAAGTTACAAATTGGATATCAAATTCTATTATTTGCTTGCATTTTTGGCTAAAAAGCACTCATTGGAAGTCAAATCACTATAGAAGACCTCCCCTTTTCACATTAGAATTTCGAGGATGAATAGTTGCACTTCTGTTCTAGTAGAAGAATTCTTTGTCATCCATCGGACAAAAAAACATCCTCATTGGCATTTAACCATAGAACGACGAGGAAGTGACCTTGGAAATCATGCATTGTGTAAACATGAGCGTCATTGGAATATAAAAATCCAAAAATACTCATTGGAAGTCAAGCTACTGTAGATGTTTTCTACTTTCCACAAAATCTCCACTCTATCTAAGATATGACATGCAAAATGGGAGGGAGCCCATTAGAGACAAAATTATTCTAAGGTTTTTTTCTAAAAGCAACTTGGCTCTAAAAGCAACTTCTAGCACAGAGGTACATTTTACTTTCTTCAATGTACTCACAATGTACATTTCAAGAGGTGGTTGCTTTTAGAAACCACTGTGTTTCAACTTCAAAATTTTGTAACTAATTCCACAAAGGTTCAAAAAATACAAAACGACTTGAATTAGATGCCAATTCCATTTTTCTTCCTACCAAAATTTACTCAAGGAGTTTAGCTTCCCTAAAAATGCAATCAGCTCTTGAAGGGTCACTTTAAGAGCATACTACCTTAGTGGTGCATATTTTAGAATTGGAATGTACACAATTAGTATAATTTTGACTGTCATGGGTTGGCTCCCATTTTGCCTATCGTAAGCAGAGTTACCTTAAGGGTTAAGCAAATGATTTGCACTGTACCAAAAAAGATGATTTTTACTGTGACGGACCATCCCCACATTCCAAGGTTAACTCAACTAACCACGTCAGTATATGAGCGTAATGGAATATTAGGGTTTAGGTTAACCGTTAATATTTAGATTGCGAGTGAGGCCTGGCTTACCAAGATTCTGTTTTGTACTTGTGGAGAATTAAGGTTCAACCTTCAAACAGTGTTTATCACCTAAAATTCAATCACAGCATCTTGCTTCTTTTAGAATTTGGGCATCCCCGAAATTCAAATCCTCCTAATCAAGGTTTTAATTAAGCTAACATGCGAAGAATAAAGTGGAGAAGGGATCAAACCAAGAAAAAGATTGTGGATTACGAAGATCAGGAACGTGACCATTATTCAAAGCAAGCTTGTTGACAACATGATTTACAACAAGAATTCAAGTAACTTAATCAACCCTTTTGAAGGACATTTTAGTTCCAGTGGGACAGCCCGAAAAATCTCTCACAGTGAGTTCACACCCGGCAAGCAATCACGAGAACCGGATTCGCAAAGAATAACAAGAATTGTAGGAGCTTCTGTGAACATCTCTTTTCAAAAACTGTTGCATTTCCCCCTCCTCTCTGTAGTCATCGAATGCGGTTGCACTACTTTGAAATTTTCATTGCCGTAGTGAGAGCAATGTGGATTGGAAGGTACTTAGGTAAGGTAGTATGCTCTAAAAGTGCCCCTCTCCTTCAAAGTGTCCCTATTTTTAGTTCGAGAATGGAGATCTATGGGGTGATCCTTAAGTGAACCACTCTAGCAATTTAATGAATCGAGAAAAAATGTTTTCCTATTGTAAGAGTCAATCATTGTCTTTGATTTATTTATGCACATTTCTTTACTAGTTGCAAGTGGACAAATTTTGAGAGCGACTCGGCTGGGAACCGAATTTCTCTCTCCTTGTGGGCAACCCCCTCAGGTAGTGTGCTCTAATTGAAAGTGGCCTTGTAAGGGTTAGCGTGCCTTTTCATAGGTTTTTGTGGACAAAAATATTTTTAGATCATTTTTTAGAGAAAGATAAATAGATGTGGAACCAAACACATGTGATTTTGTATTTTTTTTCAAGCATTTTTTAATTATTTATAAATTTTCAAAGATTTGGGGGGCATAGACACCTATTTGTGTTTGGCTAGAAAGCCCAAGGGGTACAAAATGTCCTTTAAGAGTTAACTTGGTACTCCATAGTTAATTCCTTGTAAAGTAAGAGCACCCATTACCGCCCCTACTTCACCCTTGTTCCTAAAGGATGCAACTCTATCACCCAGGTAGTCAAGGTAGTTTAACCTTTTTTAGACTACATGCTAGAAGTTGTAAGCACAAATTTTGAGGTAATGAGAGCTTTAAAAATTAATAAAATCAAGGAATGTGGTTTTACACTCAAAATCATTAGTCCATGGGAGTGAAATGATGTGAACAACGGTTAGGTCCATTGTGCCAAAAAAAAATTAATATAAGAGTCCTCTTGAATTTTAGTAAAAACTCATCCAGAGAGATGGGCTTGACAATACAAGGACCTTTGGACCAAAAGACTTTTAGCCAATCATTAAAAAAGAACTCACAATATGAATTGCCCTAAGCATTTAAAAAGGACAATAAAACTATACATTGGATAATTGTCCACTTTTTCACTATATACTACCTCCCAAGACTGGTCTTTCAAAGACAAACCATGAATCTTAAGAGTTTTTTGTGAATTAATCTAGCGAGGGTTGAAACAAAAATTACTAAACTTTTGAATGAATAGAGCATTCTTCTTTCTATTGTTTCATTAAAAGTCATTCATCAAACAATTTTAGTCTTCATTGTCCTTCTTGGATTGAAGGACTATAACTATGCTTCAAAAAGAAGTGTTCAAACATGCTATTCACTAGAGCATTGAGCAAAAATGATAGGAAACTTCTTTTATTCAATTATTTAACCCCTAAAGGACCATTGTCCCCTCGGGGGACAAAATGGATTTCGGGCAAGTTCCTATGATCTCAATTTTCAGTGAATTTTTTTGAAACTTTCCCATAAGATAGGAAAACTTATGAGCTTCGTGGGAATATAAATTTTATTTCAATTGGTGCCCGAGAGCAAAAGTTATGGCATCTTAAACATAATTTACACGTCACTGCACAGAAAAATAAATCTACAAAAATTTGAAATTCATTTTTTAATTTTTTTCTTCTTAAAGATCATATTTTTTTCTACATGTGAAGCTTTGATTCATTCCATTTGGATTAGTAATGTGAAAGTTATGAACAATCTTGTTTTTCGGGCAATTTGAGCATCTTCTTGAAAAATAACTTATAGGATTCAATTCTGAATGCAATTTTCACAATTTTAAAAAAAAAATTGTTTGACAAGGTTAAATTTTCTATTTAGAACAATCTCACCATTGAGATTATTGTGTTTCAATCCCATTTTAGAGCTATTAAAGATTTAGTTTTTCTTTCAATCTTGGACCTACTTGTACTGAACAATTTTTTAAAGAATGAAAATCAATCATGTTTTTTTTTAATTTTTTTTTCTAGACTTTCAACTCAATTCTTCAGCACAAAAAATTTAAAATTCAAGGTCCATGGTGTAATTTTATTCCCCAAATGGCATTCAAAGTCATCTGAAATTGCAGGCTAGTGTTCCAAAAAACTTTCTTTTTTCAACTTTGAATGCTAATATCTTCCAATCTGTACGGTCAAACTCCATGAAATTTTTACCACATGATACTAGACTAGTAAAGTACAAGATCCTACGGTTAGATTCTAAAAAAAGTATTTTTTTTGTTTTTTTGGATGAATGCAGCAAAAATGGCAATTTTGAGTAGTTTTTGACAGAAGAACGGCCCTGGTCCTTTAGGGGTTAACCTTATAAAATTTACTAGATCACAATGGAAATGTGAAAAATTATTTTTTGAAAATTTGGCTATGAAGGTTGCATAATCTTAACTTATATACTATTTTTTTATAAACTTTTCCAAACAATGAGGTTTGTCTTTCAAACTCTTCATTAAGAAATTGGTATGTTTTACAATTTGTAGTGAATAAGATTGGATATGGTAGTGTACCCTAAAATAGAATATAGTTTGAAATATCAACACCTAAATATGATCATGAATGGTGAAAAAGGACTTGGTAGTCTATCATGAGATTGAACTCTATGAAAAAGAGATAAGACATGTATTGTCATGTACGACCATCATTTTTTATAGTTATTTGTAATTCATTAGAAGATGAATGGGGCCTCAACAGGGTCACCATAGCTTGACTAGCAATGTTTAATGTAGCAAATAAAATAAAAATTTGTCACATTAGACACTAGTGGTTTAGCTTTGACAAGCTTCTTAACCCTTAAGTGCCTAAGCCTTCCAAGTGTGTTTTTCCCATCAAAAAAGAGCATGGGCTTATAGTTATCCCCATTGAAGCAAATTGATTTTTTTTCAAAATCTAACCATATGGATGTTTAAAGATCTTGCTTATTAGTATGCACACCAATTAGAGTGCAAAATTGCGTAAGAGTTGTGAGATTATAGCAAGAAAAATGTACATTTTCTATTTTTAGTATGTTGTTCCTCCCCACAATGTTTCAAGAATTTGCACATAAATTTTTTTGGGGATTGGAGGTGACATTAACAACTACAAATTGTGTTAGCAAACTAAAATGCCCTTTCAAAAAACTTAATATCACTTGAAAAGCTATTAAATTCATTACACAATTCACCTTGCAATTGTTGAGATGCAATTTTTTTTATAAGCATAAATCACAAATAACTCTAAATGAAGACTTGCTTGTTTAAATTTTCAACTGTGAAAATCATGAAAACACTTTACTCTTTCCATTGGGACCATTTTCAAAGCAAATGGATAAGTACAAGTTTTAAGATCTTAAATCAAGTGAAATTGCTCAAAGTTGGAAAATGAAGTAAAATTATTCTTCCACTAATGGACATATATGGCTTTGGAGACCTCTCAACAATCAAATATGTACCTTTTTCAGTGAAAAATGAAAGTTTTTAATAGTTAACCCTAAAAACTGCCCGGAATTTTTTTTAAACCAGGCAAACGAATTGAACTGCCAGCTACCAAATGAGCCTGAAATTTCAGATCAACCATATTTGGTCGCCCAGGCATTTAGGGGTTAAAGCCATTTTTCTTCTTCTAATGTTTTTCAACATGAGTTTGGTTGATTTTGTGCTTTCAGAAGTGAGATGGGAGTGTCACTATTTAGACTTCTACAAAGTCCATTTCACATGGTCAATCTAATGGAGTGGATCCTAGTTATAGCAAGATTCATTTTAAGTTGTGATAAGAAAATACATTTCTTTTAATGCTAATTAAGAAAAAATTCCTTCCAATCTAAAGAATTATCATTGTGATTTGAAATTCTAGTAATACTAATTTTGATAGTAAATACATTTTTTTAATGTATTGAAGGGAAAGTGAATTATATTTTTTTCAAAAGTATAAAAGTCTTTGTATGGTTGAAAGATATTTGATTTACATATGTTTAAATTGGATTCATAATGGATATGTACTAAATTTTCATAAAAATAAAAATATGGTTCTTTCTTTATAAATCTTCACCAACAATTAAGTAGCCAAAAGCCCTATTAAAGCAGGTTTTCTTTTCAAGTAGTAAAGTATTATAAGAGTACAAATATTTAACATCTTCCTTGAAAATTAAAGCATAAATTAAGTTGCTCCTTCATATAATAAATTTAATTTTGTAAAATAAATAAAAATATTGAAACTATTGTATGAGATGGAATGTGCATTGAGCCTTTGTGTGGTCAAATGCTACATATTGAAGCACTGCATATATGTTGTTATTTACAATAGTCTTTGCAAATATTCAAATAATATGTACTTTTAATTAGTTTCATTACCCCCTAAAGGACAATTGTCCATTGAGTGAACGATTGAAAAACTTTGGTACATTACAATGAATTTAATTTTGATTCACACTTCTATAAGCTTCCTCCAAAATATAATTTTTTTTCCAATCAGGTGCCCAAGTCAAAAGTTTTAAGGCAACTTGGGCAACATTATAATAGAGAGGACAAGCAATTAGGCAAGTTCTAATTTTTTTCATTAATTTTGAATGCTTATACCATGCAATCTATGAAGTCAATGGGTTGAAAAAAATTCCATATATTCTCATAGTAGTATTGAAAAATAATGTGTGGTTGGAAATGAAATAAAAAACATTCTTTTTCCAATTTTTACTCAATGCATTGATGATAGCGATTTAAAAACTGGTTTAAATCCATTAGCATGAATTTTAGTGTATATTTATGCAATTTAAAAATAAATAAAAAATTATATTTGATTGAGCTTTGTATTTACCATTGGGATTTTGCTTCTTTCAAAAAACGAGTTCTCCAAAAAACATTTAAATCTTGCCTATATATGTATTTGCTTTTATTTAGACATCCTCCTAATGTAAGATGTTTTGGGGTATGTTAGCTACTTGTCTACCTTAGTTATCTTTGAAATTAGCACGCAAGTAACTAACCCAACTACCCACCCAATAGTCTAAGTTTCTAAAGTTGAATAATGCTTTCTTCTCCACAAAATTAAGTCAAACTATGCTGACCTTGTTGGACAATATCAAAACTTTACTTTCTTCTAACTCTGAACATTATAATCTTACAATCTATGCCATAAAATTTCTTCCACTAATTCTTATAGTAGTCTAGTACAATTTTTTATGATTGAAAGTTTGAAAAAATGCTTTTACATTTCAGTTATTGTCAATGCACTAAACAATGATAGTTTTTGACACTTTTGTGAAAAATAATTTAAGAGTTGTAGGGATTAATTTAAAAATTAGTAATTATTTTGAAAATCAAGAAAACATGTTTCATACTAAAGCCATCCACTAAGGCATTAGAAGAAAGGCACCCTTATAAAGTGATACTTGCATCATTTTATTGCAATTTATTTAAATATTGATGACATTTTACCCAAATTTGAATACTCGTGTGCTAAAGTAACTCAATACATTATTTGACATGGGAAGCAAGCAACTATACCTATAGTTAACTACACATCATTTTGGAAATTAGAAGGAAAAAAGGTAGTGAATATTGTTTTAAAACCTAACATTAGTTATATTCACAACGATAAATGATAAATTGTTCATTAAATGCATTTCCATTGGATCTTGATTCTTTTCAGAGTATTTTGTTTAATAATTATCAAATATGTTTTTTTGTTTTTGGCCACTCTTTACATCAATCTAAACATGCTGGCCATTCAAAAATTGACAACAATCATTAATATAAATTTGACCATACTTATCCTATGTAGTTGAAAAAAATACATAAACAAAAGTTTGGATTGTTTAATTGATAGTTCAAACATGATAAATCTCAAAATAACTTTATTGTGCAAAACATTCTCAAATTTCCTTTTTTATTGCAATTATTTCTATTTATATGTAATTTTGATGATCAACATACTTTAAAATCTAAATATTCTTCCTTTGTTAATTCAAGTCAAGTAATACCACATAAGTGTACACTTACTTTATATATTTTAGTAACATTTTGTATTCTCCTAGTATTTAATATTGACTTTTCTTCTTCTTTTGATCATGCTTATGAAATATTAATATAATTTGGGGTTTAATATGTGCATTTTAATTCTAGTTAATACAAATACAACAATTTAAAACTTACACATGTCCACTTTTTTTCTTTGAACTTTTGATGATTTCTTGTTTTGGTTATATGTCATAACTAAAAATCAATGATGTGGTATATATATGAATTTACATACATATAGGCATGTATACAAACAAATCAAAATAAGGAAGAACATTTTTTTTAATGATTATATCACATACTAGGACATCATCTATTTAGTGCCATATAATCTTAATCCTAAATTAAGATTGCTAAATGTGTTTGAAGTAAGAAATGAATAGCAAAAACAAAAGATCCTATTGCAAATCCTATTATCAATGAGGATTCACATAAATCCTTCCAAAAAATTTCAAAGAATTATATAACAAAATATATACATATTATAACCATCCAAATATAATATAAATTAAAATTTTTATATGAACGAATAAGATTATTTTAAAAAACAATCATATTTAAATCATACCTAATATCTTTGTAGTCGTATTAAGTTTAAATGAAATAAACTTCTATAATTTTTACTACCATTTCAATAAATTAAAAATTAAAACTCTTTGATTATATAAAGTTGTATTTCCTACATATCCAATTACCATGGTTTGATTGGACATTTAGAATTTTTGTTTCAATACTCTAATTTAAAAGTTCTTAAATAACTTATTCACATATTAACATGGAGAATACATCATAACCTTGATAAAATGCATTAAGTAGGTACCTATCAAGGTTCACTTAACAAGCTTGATAAGTGACTTATTGAATTTTCGAGGTTCACCCAACTTGGGAGTAAAAAAGGCATTAATTATTAAATTACAACAATGCTAGCGTGTGAGTGCTAAGATATGAGCCTATGAGCCTTGAACCTAAGTGTAGGTATATACCTACAACCATTTGAAGGTGTTTATAGCATAGATACATTATAACATGGAAAGAGTTTATAACATAAGTACATGTTTGCGTAGACACCTTTAACCATAGAAGGTGTCTAAAATATAGATTCTTAAGCTCGTGGGCTTATAGATCCTATACTCACATGCTAGTGCTCCTCTACTCAATTATGCTCATTTCCATCACATGTAAGTATAAATGACCCTTGAACCAACCAATCAAATATTCTAGATATCTTGGCACATTACACCATCAACTTGTACATTTATACTAAGCCATCTTTATGTTGTAGTTTTGACCCTTAAAACTTTCAAAGCACAAATGATTATTGTTGTGACAAATTGAAGCTCCAATAAAATTCATCAACTTTGAAGAAGTAAGGTGTGCACTCCCAAGTGCACACACGACATTAAACCCGTCCTACAAAGTGGGCCATAGAAGGTGAATTTACCTACAGGGAATACGCAAAAAAAATTAATTTGCAACATATGATAAAATTTGCAAATTTTGAATCATATCTGCAACAAGAGGCCTCAAATTAGCTAAGAGATGTAAAGAACATGAAATTAATTGGGCACAAAATAGTTTTTATTTTATTTTATACAATTACCCTTTAGAACACAAAATTCATCATGCAAGGCCCACTTTGTAGGATGGGCTTAAAGCCTTGCCAAGTGCACCACTGACCCTAAACCGCCATCTTTACTCTATATAAATCTCCAAAATCAATTCAATGTACCTATGACACATAACAAATTATTTTAGAACCAAACATTTTTTTTTCCTTTCATAACTTTTGCATACATAATCCAAATGCTGCATTAGAACCTCCTCCTTCCACTTCCCAATAAAAAAATTCAATGAAAATTTGACCAATCTACTAATAGTAACTAGGCACATTACAAGAAAGTGGCGGATTCAGGGGTAACATTCCCACCTCAATGAAAAACTTCATATCAGTGCTATGAAGGGCTGCTGCATTAAAAACTGGTTTAGTGTTGACTGTTTTTTTGCTATGGTAAGTGAAGAGTAAAACCAACAGTCTAAGTTGCTTTATTCCATTTTGTTGTGACTCCTTTTGTTTTTTTAATTGAAATCTTATTAAATTGAAATCAAGCATTTGGAAAGACTATTGCAACACAAAAAATTATTGAGGTGGACTTTTTGGGTATACATAATTTTGTGGCAATACAAAATTCTAAGAGAAAGTGTTAAATTTACTAAGTCATGATATGCTTGGAACGGAATGGTGAGGGAGGATTAACCCCCCCTATTGCCTCAACCAATAGTAAATGTAAAAAACACCCCTACAATATTTTGTGCCACATAAATTTGGTATTTCTTCACCTCTCTCTTAGCTAATTTGGGGCCGCTTGGGTTCAATCCAAATTCATTTGCTTCCTTGTTTTCCCCTATAAAAAGTGAAACCTAAGAATATTATGTTAACCCCTAAAGTCATAAGGCCATTTTTCTGCCCAAACCACTCAAAACTGCCACTTTTCCTATGTTCACTTATGAAATAAAATTTTGAATTTAAAAAAAAAATCTAACCATAGGACCTTGTTCTACACTTGTCTTAGATCATGTGATAAATTTTTTTGTGATGTTTGACCTCATAGATTGAAAGATGTTAGCATTCAAAAGTGAAAGAAAAAAATTCTTTGAAGAAGTTGCTATCATTGCTTGCAAAACAAAAAACTCCATAACTTTCACATCACTAATCCAAATGGAATGAATTAAAGTTTCCCATTTAGAAGAAAATATAATCTACAAGAAAAAAAATATTAAAATTTTTATTTCAAATTTTTGTGGATTTCTTTTTGTTGCCCGGTCTACCCCATTTAAAGGTTATTATGGCATAACTTTTGCTCATGGGCACCAATTAAAATAAAAATTATATTCCTGGAAATATCTTAAGTTTGTCTATCTTATGGAAAAAGTTCCAAAAAGTTTCAAACAAAATTGAGATCATAAGAGCCTCCCTGAAATCCATTTTGTCCCCAGTAGGATCAATGGGACTTTAGGACTTAAACTACTTTATTGCCCCAGCCAAGGATAAATGTAAAAATTGCCCCGTAAGTTACCTGCAACATTTTGTGCCGCATAAATTTTTGTATTTCTTCACCTCTCCTAGCTAATTTGGGTCCACTCGGATTCGGTCCAAATTCATTTGCTCCCCCCACCACTTTCCCCCTACAAAAAGTGAAACCTGAATATATATATTTTATATATTATATTAAACTGCTTTTGTGTAGAAATGTCAACGAATTCCCTTCCCTTTGTAGTTTCCCAATGGTAGGCACGTGTTGAACAGTGGAGTCATGTCTGCCATATTTATCGCATGCTCGGTCTTTATTTCCGGGGGACGGAATTATCTCTTTTGGAGGGACGGACTCCAGAGTCCAGAGTCCAGAGACGGATGAATGTCACTAACTTACACACTACTTACGCACTCACTCACTGCCGAGCTGGAACTTGGATTTTATATATATATATATAATTTTTTTTTGAATTCTTATAAAAAGAAAATTTATTTGAAGCCGGTCAGTCTGCCAGCTGCACACAGCAGGAACTTTAATTAGTGTAGCCCACATTGGGTACTCTTTCAATTAGTCCAACATTCATTCATATCTTTGCGACTTGGGTGGGGGGAAGGTAAACATGCCTTATGTTGCTAACACTTTGTAACTTAACCCGCGGAGAAGGACGCCGCGGACATTAAGTGTTGTTTGATAGATGAGCTTAGAGCTTTGTAACTCTAGAAGGATGCCGCGGACATTAATAAATGTTTTATGGATGAGTTGAAGCTTTGTAATACTAGTAGAAGGACGTGGTTAAGCAGGCCTAGGGAGCTTGATTGATTGTTTTTTTTCTTCGGTTTCTTTTTTTCTTAATGGTCACCATTCACTTCTAAAAAATAAAAATAAACTAGTAGAAGGACGTTGGAGACACTAAGTGTTTGATGGATGAGTTTGGAGCTTTGTAAACTTAGAAGGATGCCACGGACACTACTTTAAGTGTTTGGCGGATGGATTCAGAGCATTGTAACCCTAGAGGGACGTTGGGGACACTAATAAGTAGTTGATGGATGACTTTGGGGCTTTGCATGTACAAGGAACAAAAGTTTGCATTTTCATCCAATTGAATTTGGAAAGGACACTTGGAGTGTTGGGGATTGGTGAATTCCAAGCATTTTTGACTCATTGACTTCCATGTGGTATTTTTTTGCATGCAAAGATTCAAGAAAAGTGGCAATGGATCTGGAGCACAACAATAGGGGTGTCATATCCAAGTCCAAATTGTGTATTGGACGTTGCCATTTCCACTATGTTTGTTACTATCACAATACTTTTCTTGAATTTTGCTGTAGAAAAGTCATGACAACCTTCAAAATGGCTTGAAGAAATTCACACATGTTATGAAAACATTGGAGAAAAAATGGGGCTTCAAGAGGGTTGCTAGAGTTTAATCTACATGAAAAATTATATTTTTAAATAGAAAAAAAAATTGAATTAAAAAAATTTGGTCTCAAGTGCCACACCATATTATGATATTTAACCTCGTATCATAAAGGCACAAATAAAAGTTTTTTGGTTGACTTCAAACATTAAAATCTTTCAACCTATGGGATGAAATGGGTTCAAATGCAATCCATAATAGTTGTTCTGGCTGTAACAGCCACTTCATGGTGCATAGTGATAAAACTATTCACCATGGAAAAATAATTTAATTTAAAAATTTTCAGTTTTTAATTCAACCCCTCTCCCCTTCAAAAATTTTAATTTTAATTTTTTTTGGAGGGGGGGTTGAATTAAAAATTAAAAAATTAAAAATTAAATTTTTTTTCCACTCCTCACCCACCCTTTGTCACCCTCCCCTTCTTGTAATTTTCAGGGGTGGGTGGGAGTGCAAACAATATGGGATATATCCCATATTGCACTTGTATTTGTACCGTATCAGTACCCGTATATATTCCAATACGTATCCGTATCCATATCCGTATTAGTATCATATTAGTACCGTATAAGTACCCAATCTCGTATCTGTATCCGTTTTCAAATTTTTTTGAGATCAACGGTCGTGAGGGGGGGTTTGTAATTTTTTTTACAAAAAAATCAACGGTTCTCGTTCTTTAGCAGGGAGGGGGGGGTTGTTAATTAATGCAAAACCTGTGACTGCATCTTTTCAGCGGATAGTTTACTTTACTTCTATATGATTGAAGTTCAATTTTAGCTAATGTGCTAAAAATAACATTATTTTGACAATTTTTCTTGAAAAAATTCCACAATATTTTAAGGGGTATGGAATGCAAGTGTACCTCAAAAATTGACTTGAATATATGATGTATTGGGTTGTGCAAGAAACACTGAGCATTTGGCTTAAAACAACTTATTTCAATGAATATTGTGACTTTTGGAATTATTGTTTTTTAAGCAAAATAAAATATGGATAATTTGTAAAGCATTGAATATAGAATGTCACTCAAAATTTAGACCTAGAAAAATTTACCTCGAAGAGTTATATAAAATAATAATAATGGAAAATACTAAGAAAATTGACTTTTTGATGTTTGATTTTTAGAAAACAATAAAATAAATAAAATAAAATAAAACATTTTTCCTAACTTGTAGATGTTCCTTTTCAATCATTTTCATCTTTGGGAGAAAAAAATTGTATTCTCTACATTTGTAGAAAGGTAGTGCATATGAATACATGTGTAAGGTAAACAATTTACAATTTTGTTTTAGAAAATCTCTTTGCGTGATTGTGTAAATTTAATAAAAGTCCTTATATCCCAAATTTGAGTTTCAAATTTGCATATTGGGTCTAAAATAGTACAAACCCCCCTCAAAATGGCCAAGGGTGTTCAAAAATAGACGAATATTTTTTTTAAATGAAAAATAATACTCAATGTTTACAACTTCTATGTGCACCTTTATTTCAAATTTCATGTAAAACTAACATACAACACAAAAGTTATGAACAAAAAACACTTGTTTGAGTTCAAGGGGACAAAAAATAAGACAGGAGTTTTTAATCACTCTTGTCCAAAAATAGATAAACAGTGATAGTAACTAGATTTTACATTTTAAAACTTCCAACAAAAAGAAAATCTTATAAAAATTCAAAAAAACATTAAAGTCGCCATCAATTTAAGAAAGATTTCTTATATTTTAATATCATATTTTTTTTTCTATGTAGAAAGATTTGATTGATTCCATTTAGATAAATAATGTGAAATTTATTGGAGCTTCTTGTTTGTGAGCAATCTTTTAAATTCTTGAGAAAATAATATATTGGGTCTGTTTTTAACTCAATTTTAATAATTTTTCAAAATAATCGTCTAATTTGTGTTTTTTTCAATTTTAACAATATCACCATTAGAATTAGTGTGTTTCGATTTCATTTTTGAGCTATCAACAATTTAGTTCTTCCTTCTATCTTGTACTTATTTTTACTTAATAACTTTATAATAAAATGAATTTTTTTAGGGGGGATTCAATTTTGTCTTGAATTCTCAACTCAATTTTTCAAGATAAAAAAAAATTTAATTCACAATTTGTAGTACAAAAAATTCAAGTTAAAAGGATTCAAAGCCTTATAATCTAAAGTGATACGAGGAGCAAAATAACTTGTTTTCTTCACTTTAAATGCTTATATCTTGCGATCGATACAATCAAAGCTTCTGAAATTTCTTCTAGAGACGTTTTTATACCAGTCTAGTGCAAGATCCTACAATTGGATATGAAAAAGAAATAAAAAGTGTTTAAAATTTTTGTTCTCCACATTGAAAAGGGCAGCTTTGCGTGATTTTCGACCACCACCACACGAAAAAAAGATGGCCTTAGGACTTTGGGGTTCAAATGGCTATAAAGTGATAGTGAAAATTTTATCAGGTGACCAACCATTTGCATGGTTGTTGACGGAGCTAAATTTTGAAATTTTGGATGTACCCGTGTACATCAAGAATGTCCCAATTTGCAGTTTTTTTTTTTTTTTTTTATAAATTTTTCCCTGTGAAACACATGGACAATTTCCATTGATGGAGCGTTTAGTTACATTCAAAACAGCATTGTGCTTTCTTCATTTGTTATTACCGTACTATGGAATATGTTGATTGGACACATCCCTCGAGGTGAGTTTCGTACTTGAAATGGGAAAAGCTTTTGTTTCAGAGCAATCTCGGAGCACTCAGTCTTTCACGTCATATCAAATTAGCATAAAGAACTTCTTGAGCACATGACAATACAAAAGTTTGGGTTCAACCTCTCCAATACAAGGTACGTGCACCCCACCATAATTTACACCAATATGATAATGAGCATATTTGCTATTATTAAATAAAAATTATTTTATTGAATCTTATTGACAACTGAAACTAGATTCCAACACACACATTAACTCTTGAAGTTTTTTCACGTTCTTTCATATTTAGAAGCCCAAAACTGCTTCAAAATACTAATCTCCAAAGCAAGGCTAAAATCTTCATCTATATTTATTTTTTAACAAATTCAACAATGAGATTTTCTAGTTAACCCCTAAAGGATCAAGCTATATTTTTTGGCAACTTATAAATTTTGGGCAAGTATGTGTGACTAGAGATTTTCATGTTTTTGGCCCAAAATTTCAAAGAATGTGTGGACAAGGAATTTCTTTCATGTGCACTAAATTTCAAGACATTTGGAAATATGAGTCCAAAGGTATGGCCTAATATGTAGTTTGTTTCTCAACTTGTATAGTTCGGGCAAATCTGAAAAAAATCACTTTTTTCATAAACGAAAATTTGAAATTGATTTTCTAGATTCACATATACATAAAAAGCTTTGAATCATTCCATTTTGATCAATGAGTCAAAACGTATGAGGTGTTTTAGTTTGTAGGCAATCATGGATTCTCTACTTTAAAATAAACTTTGAAGTCCTTTATTTAATTCTATTTTAAATATCTTTGTAAAAAAATAAAAATAAAATAATGTGTAGATTGTTTATTACAACATTACAACCATTGGGATTGGCATTTTCCAATCCCAAAAATAAATTGTTAACAAATTAGTATTTTGAATCATTCTCTACATCTTTCTACTTACTATTTTTTTCCTATATGTTGTACAATTCTATATGATTTGAAAATTTTCAAGCATGTAGACAACTTGCCTTGAAGAATGAATCCAAAGAAGCACCACCATTTTGGAATTTTTTTTCAAACAAATGTAACCTTGTAAAGTACAACTGCTTGGTTTTTCACATGGCCCAAAAAATGATTTTTCTCACTTCAAATGCTAATATCTTGCAATCTACATGGTGGAAATTTCTGAAAGTTTATCCGCATCTTCTCAATCTCGATTACTAAAAAATCCTACTGTTACATGTGTCCAAAAATGATATTTTTCAAAATTTTGATACTTGTATTAGAAATGACAGTTTTTGAGCATTTTTGGTGATAACATACTCAAGGAACTTTAGAGGTTAACTTGTTAGAGTACACACTCCTAAAAATTTCAAGAATAAAAAATTATACTATTTGCATGATCATGATTGTTGGGTTTGAAAAATAAGTTTTTTCAACTCTTCTCAAATGGTTAGATCTCATCTTTCAAACATTTTACCCAAAAATGTGGAGATCCTACAATTTGCAACTCTCCATAATATGTTGAAGAAATAAGTTGGAAATACATTTTTGTTTTTTAAACTTAAACAATTTCTTATTCATGCTTGAAAAATGTGGTAAGTAGAAAGAAGTAGAGAACAATTTTAAAATACTAAATCATTCAGAATTTAGTTATGAAATTGAAAAATGCCAAACCCAATAGTGTAAAGTTGTAATAACCATACCTACTTGCAAATCTAAAACTCCTCATAACTTTCATCTCATTAATCAGAATGAAATCATTCAGAGCTTCCTACATATATATAAATCTTAAAAACTATTTTCAGATTTTTATTTCTTAAGAATGTGATTTTAAAAGAGGTTTTTGGGCTACCCAAGCTGCTTGCTCAACACTAGAAATTACATATCATGCAATAACTTTTTAACTATGTAGTCAAAACTTCTAAAAATTGTTGCACCTTAAAGTTATTCCTTGGGCACATGTTGTGTGAAATTTTCAAAGAAAAATAAATAAAAATTCTATTTGTAGTGAACTACCAAAAATCACTGTATGGACAATTATGTTAAAATGGCAATATTCCACGTGCCATTTTCAGACCTCCTGGTTTGAATTGTGAATGTGATATCTAGGATAGGTATAGCTTTCAATTTTTTTATTTCTATGGATTTCAGAAATCTAGGTCATATATAGAATTTAGACTGTACAATCTGAACTATAAAAGTGACATCTAAGACTAATGTAGATTTCAAACATCTAGTAAAAATATAGATTTCAAATATCTAGTAAAAGTATAGATTTCAAATATCTAGTAAAAGTATAGATTTCAAATATCTAGTAAAAGTATAGATTTCAAATATCTAGGACAACTATACATTTTAGATCGCCTGGTCTAAACCTTAGAAACTGACAAAGTAATGGAATGGAGTCATTTTAATGAAATTGTCCATCTATGTTGCCAAAAAACAGAATTTGGACCCTTAGAGGTTAATTCACTCACTTAATAACCCAAAAAGGACACCTCATACACAAAGTATCTTATGTGTGATAGAAAATCCTTAGAAAATCCTTCTATATAGGACAAAAAATATAGATGTTAATCTTTAGAATTTTGTATCAAAGAAGAGGTCTTATACATAGTAGTTTGACATCCATTAGTGTTTTTCTTTTTGAGCAAATGATTCACACAATATACCCAAAAGGCTCATTTCAATATCACGTGCATCATTTGTAAAGGTCAAAGACTATGTTTTCACCAAAAACACTCCCAAAATGCCATTTCTAATACAAGTACCAAATTTTAGAAGAAAAACATTTTTGAATACATGTAACCGTAGGACCTTGTAGTACTCTAGTTTGAGAAGATGTGGAAAGAAAATTCTCAAATTTCCACCATGTAGATTGCAAGATATTAGCGTTTGAATTGACAAAAATCCTTTTTTGGGCCCTACAAAAAGCTGGGCAGCTACACTTCACAAGGTCACATTTGTATGAAAAAATGTCCATAATGGTGGTAACTCTTTGGATTCATTCTTCAAGGTAAATTGTATACATTCCTGAAAAAATTTAGATCATTTGGAATTGCACAACATATAGGAAAAAAATAGTAAGTAGAAAGAAGTAGAGGATGATTCAAAACACTAAATTGTTAAGAATTTAATTATAGAATTGAGAAATTCCAATCCCAATGGTTGTAATGTACTATAAACAATCTACATCACATGTTTTTATTTTTTTCAAAAAATACTAAAAATTGAGTTAAATAAAAAAAACTCCAAAGTTTAGTTTAGAGTAGGAAATCTATAACTGCCTGCAAACTATAACACTTCATAACTTTTATCTCATAAATCAAAATGGGATGATTCAAAGCTTTCCACGTATATATAAATCTAGAAAACCAATTTCAAATTTTTATTCTTGAAAAAAGTGATCTTTTAAGGAATTTTGGGTTGCCCATCGAGCATTGAAAATTACACATCATGCAATATATTTTGAACCATGTAGTCAAAAGTTATGAAAATTGTTGGGCCTTAAAGCAACTCCTCGGGCACATGCTGTGTGGAAATTTCAAAGAAAAATAAATAAAAATTCCATTTGTAGTGAGCTACCCAAAAATCGCTATGTTGTCCAAAAAAACGAAGTTTAGTCCTTTAGGGGTTAAAAAGACACGTATAAACATTGTCTCAGTGGAGATCAAACAATTATGCAAGACCTATTCTTTTTTTCACCCAAAATCCCAATTGGTTGAACATCTACATTTAGAGCTTCTGTATTACATTGAAGGATTCTCTATCACATTGAAGGATTCTCTATCACATTGAAGGATTCTCTATCACATTGAAGGATTCTCTATCACATTGAAGGATTCTCTATCACATTGAAGGATTCTCTATCATCCATCAGACACTTTAAAGTAGTAGCGTCTATAACTCTCACTGTACCCATAATTGTCTCTTGTAAAATTTTGGGAAGTGAATAGATGTGATGACAAGGATGTACTACATCTGCATATCAAGAACCCTAGTGTCGATATTAGGTGCATTTATAGTTGTCTCTTTAAAAATTCACAACTTATACTCACAATGTCTGAATAGTACATTTGAAAGTGCATGAGAATTATTTTTCTGTGGATAGTATGGTCTAGTAATTTGTTGGGTATTGTCTATTAATGGACGTCATGTTATGAACCCTTAAATTTCAGGGTCATGGGTGCTTCTACCATAGTGTCCGCAGCATCATCCTTTTTAGGGTTAAGTGAGTGGATAGTGTTCTCCTACTAATAATAACTTATATCCCCACCTCAAAAGGATCATGGTGGATTGACCTCCTCGCTCTGCCTTACCAGGGGTGCAAGTAAGAAAAATGCCCCCTATTTTGGGCCGTTCTAGGGTATACTCTTGACCTCACCTAGCTAATTTGGGGTCTTTGATCGCAAAAATGAATTCAAAATTTGCAAAGAAATTCATGTGCAGAAAATAAATAATTCCAGGGTTTGTCTGCAGGGCCGAGCGAGGGGGTCAGTTCTCCCTGGCCCTCAAAAGGGACACCCTCCCGGCCACAAGGAGGGGCGTGATGTCTCTTGCAACAAATAACATGCTATCACCCAATTAATAAGTTATACCCGTCTCAATTGTGATATTTCTTGAGTATAAGTTACAAGGGGCCTTTCCAACTGTGACAAAAGTGCAGTTGATTGACCTTTTTCCAGCTGGGGATGGATGATCATGGATTCATGTCCAGGTGAATTGAATTGACCGGGACACACAGTCACTGCCTGGGCTGGGTGGTATGTGCTGGTTGGCATTAATTATTATTCACCGGCATCAATGTTTTCATTTTGTAACTTGAGAGAAAAAAAATAGAGAAGAAATAAAAGTAAACCCTAATTAAGTAGTGAAATTAGGTTGCCCCACACTAATTTCTCGACATTCTACACTATATAAATATGTATTGTTTCTTTACAAGAATTTACTACTTTTGGGAATTAAAAATTTATGCATGTGGGACTTATGAACCTCTATGTGTACAAACAGAAGAAACAATAGACATATTTGTTGATTAGTTGGCTTCTAAAGTGATTTTCTTGAAGTAAGGCAACCTAATTGTTAAGGCAACCCAATTTCACTATTTAGTGTAGATGATTTTCATAAATCACAACTATCCTCACTCCAGAGGAGTAAGAGGACGGTTGGGTGAACTGCCCCCTGTCTCGTCCCCCAAGTCAGTGCAATCATGGCGGATTGACCCCCTCGCTCGGCCTTACCAGAAGTGCATGTAAAAAAAAAGCCCCCTATTTTGGGTTGTTATAGGGTATACTCTTGACCTCCCTCGACTAATTTGGGGTCTCTAATCGCAAAATTGAATTAAAATTTTGCAAAAAAGTTCATGTGCGGAAAATAAATAATTCCAGGGTTTGCCCGCAGGACTGAGCGAGGGGGTCAGTTCACCCTGGCCGTCAGTGCAGGGAGTGCAAGTGAAAAAAAGACCAACTATTTTGTGCCCAGAAAATGTATGCTCTACATC
Organism: Rhytidiadelphus loreus; assembly: GCA_947034895.1. Classification (NCBI taxonomy): domain Eukaryota; kingdom Viridiplantae; phylum Streptophyta; class Bryopsida; order Hypnales; family Hylocomiaceae; genus Rhytidiadelphus; species Rhytidiadelphus loreus. The sequence goes on along the minus strand of OX344761.1, from coordinate 42,926,317 downwards.
TTTCCTAGCTAAGTTGGAGCCTCCTATTACAAATATGAATTCAAAAACTGTAAATTTTATCATGTGTAGGAAATAAAAAGTTTCAGGTTTTTTCTTTAGGGACGAGCTACGGGTCAATTCACCCCAGCCATCAAGACAGTGGGGGGGCCAGGGTGAACTGCCGCCCTCACTGCCCCGTTTTACCCATGGAAAAAACATTGTGGAATTCTTTGTTTGCAATCAGGTGATAAAATTTGCAAATTTTGAATTCAGATTTACAATCAATGGACCCTAAATAGATTGAGAGGTGTCGAAATTAGAAAAATCACAACAAAAATTTTGGGGCTCTTTTTCACAATAACCCTTGGCTAGGTCAATGAGGGGGTCCGTTCACCCTAGCCGACGGTGAGTACGGGGTTGGACCGAACACGGTATTGCAAACAAATAAGCAATTGTGGCCATGATCTGAAATAACTTAGTGCAAGGCAAAACAAAATATTTTCAAATGTGCAGACATAGAAATGATGACATAGAAAATATTGTCAAAAATTTGGTAATTTTATTGCTTGAATTGAAATTACTATGAATTTTGGAAGCTCAAAGTTGGTCTGAACCTGTGTTCAGAATGTAGTGCATGCCTACCCGTCTACTGAAACAGTGATGACCAGTGGGGAGGGACCTGCAAAATCACTCCACTTGTCTGCCAAAATGGATGAAGTCCTAGCTTCTCCAATCGGCTGGCAAATGTGAACAATTTGACAAATGAGGGTCGTTTTGTAGGTTGGAACATAGCCTCCTCGCGACCTGTAAAACAACATGCGACAAAGATGAAATGGCTTTTTGGAACTTTAGGTGGCAAAGTGTTTCACCTCTTTCCTTGTTTTTGACCTCGACAAAAGCTTTTCTTTCCTTTTGCGATCACTTTCTCAATCACTTTCTCTAGACACCATAAAGGAATATCTATACACTATTCTTGTAAGAAATGATTTGCTTCTTAAGAGTTTATGGATGGGCTAGACTTGTTCAACCCACAAGTTCAACCCGACATACAAAATTGATGGACCCCCATTTTGCAAGCCAAATCACTACCCATTTTGCAAGATGGGTGGGCATGCTCTTGGAGTTTTCCAATCCCAATCATTCAAGAACTATTTTCCCACTCACTACTTCCTACTTTCTTGCTCACTACTTCAGGACATGTGTCATGATCTTACTAGTCCCGATCTTGAAAAAGAGAAAGAAACACATTTCAAGCTCGATTGAAAATTTGTTTCTACCTTGGTTGGAAATAACTACATTCTACAGGTTGGGTATGGGACTCTAGTTGGGAATGGATGGTCCTACCTTAAATATCATTATTAGTGTAGTAAGTATATGCCAGAATACATTCAAACCATATTTGTCCCTATATTAATGCAATTATAGAGAATTTACCATACTAATATGTTTAAAGATTGTCTATTGCTTGGTATACTTAGAGACCAAACTTCCTAATAGAACATGGATCTTACCAAGTAAGGTACACAAAGAAAAAGTTCCATCACAAACATGTAGATAATGACCCATTAAAGTCTTGCATCAAACTATTATAATTTTTTTTCAATAAATGAAATTTGGGCTAGATTAGGTTGAATTAGTGGCCACAATCAATGTCTTGGATGGTTGTGATGAAGTGATTAATTATTGCAATAAGAGCATCTTCAATTTGCCCTATATAGAAATACAACAATGGCAAGTCTCATGTAGGTCCCTAAAAAACATAGGAAACTTGACCCAATGTTAATGGCACCTCCCACATTTCCTTCATGGACGCAGCACATTCTTGACTCTTTGACACTACAAGAATTGGTCCTTTTATATGCCTTCCAAGTTCCTCTACACTCCTTGGTCAACCAAATCACAATGATGACTAATTCTCAATTAGTTTGAGCAGTTGATGTAGAACTTTTATAGTGTTGTTTTGGCATTTAAAGATCCTTCCTAAAGTCTAATCAATGAAGAAAGAAGTTGTTTGAGATTGCTAAGAACTTAGCATTCTCTTTGTTTGCGTTCTCGTTGACATTGCTAAAGTGGTCTATTGTTTGATTAGAATTTCCAAATGTAGTAAAAATATTGATGCGGAACAAGAAAATTGCAAAACCTTCTGTAAGCTATCTCGAATCTAAAGTACGTTGCCCCTCTTGCATTAAATCTAATATTGTCATCAAATAGGATCTATTGAAATTCTTCATGAGAGTCAAAATCTTTCATTGTTGCATTGAATGATTGTTGTATCTGATTCTTCCATCACTCTATGAGAGCATGGCCATCATGGTGTGTTGGAGCTAGCCTCAATGGCTCTTGGCAGACCCTTGTACATTTTTGACCCTCATTGTGACTCTTGCAATGGCTACTTTCAAACTAGCCACATAAAAAATGTAAGTGGTTGCTCAAGAGTAGTAAACCCTTGTAGTGACGTGCAAGTTTTGCAAATTTTGGAGAATCTTATCGTTAGATTTTTATCCTAGCATGGTGGTGAAAAAAGATGCAACACACAAGTGACAACATAGGTTGCAATGTCCAGTTCTCAACCCTGGACTAAAAAATGCTCTAAAAACTTCAAACTTTTGAGTGTAAAATTCATCAAAAGAAGAAACTTTTTTAGGCCTTTATACATTGAGGCTAGATTAGGAAAATATTGTGTCCACATTAAATGAGTGAGGTGACCATTATGGATACACTTTTTTGTTGGTTTGGGGGTAGTTAAGAGAGACTCTTTTGAACCAATTGGCAAAGGCAACACACTTCACAAATTCATACTTTGTCAAAAAGATAAAATTCCAATTGCCCTTTCTCCCCATTTCTCACATTTGCCTTTCCGTGAGAAAACAAAATAAAAATAAAAATAAAAAATTCAACGATGTCAACACGTCAAAACAGTAGTTGTAGGCTGGTTTACCTTACACCATGCCCTTTCGTGCTGGCAAGTGGCAGCAGTTTTCAGAGTGGACTAATAAGCTGCAAATTAAATTATTGTAAGACTTTCCTCCTGCATGTGCTTCCAGTCTCTCCATGATTTGTACTTCCATGGCCAAGAGAGAAAGTTTCAAAAGACCAAAGGAAAGGCACACTGGAGACCTGAAGGACATTCAAATCATGAGTTGATACATTTATGTTTGAGCCTCCATGATACTCATAATAAGGTACCGGTAGTATGCTTTAAATGTGTCCCATCTTCTTCAAATGGACCCTATTATTAGCTAGAGAATGGAGATGGGGTGATTCTTAAAATGGACCACTTCAGCAATGAAATGAATGGAGGAAAAATTGGTTACTTTTATTGCAAGAGCTAATCATTGTCTTTGGTTTCTGCACATCTATTTACAAGTTGCAAGTGGATGAATTTGGGGGAGAGACCTATAGTTGTAAATAAGTGCCTATGCCCCAAATCTTTGAAAATGTGTTAAGTAATTCAAAAATGCTTGGAAAAATGTAAAACCACTTGTGTAAAGTTCTAAATCCATTTTTCTTTCTCTAAAAAATGATTGAAAAACATTTTGGTGCATGGAAACCTATCAAAAAGGCGGACCGGCCCTTAAAATGGTCGCTTTCAGAGCATACTACCTTAGTGTGTGCCTTAGACAGTTGTCACAGTATAATATAATAAAAGTAAAGTAAAAAATATTTTTCTATATATTTTAATTCGTAGAAACTTTGAAATTCAATACCTTTTTTGTCATGAGTCAGAATGCCACAAAACCCAAGCCCATGCACCTCTCCTTGTAGAGAACTTTCCGATGGTACCAAGAACATGATTGGGGGAATGCATGGTCCAAAAGATCTCATTGTAACAAACAAAACAAATCAAATCAAACAACCTAACTCAAAGTATGGATGGACTTGTGTGTCTTGTGTTGTTGTCATAGTCAAAATAAAAGTAAAAGTAAAAGTAAAAAGTAAGTTCTATTTTTTAACTTGTAAAAACTTCCAAAAATTTAGTGTTTTTTTTGTTGTAAGTCAAAACACCATGAAACAAAGCATGTGCACCCCTCTTTGCAAAAAACTTTCCAAAGGTACATAGAATGCAACTGGTAGACTCACAGTTCTGGAGATCTCAACATATCAAATAAACAAACAATCTAACTTAAGGTATGGATGTATGAATTGGTAGGGAGAAAAATGAATCTATGAAGATTCCTTGATGTCTAAGTGCTTTGACGTTCATATTCTAAATGATGAACAAAGTGCTTTTACCCAATCTTCCATCTTAATAACTTTTCATTCATCCACATATACATTGAAATCTTTAGAGGAGAAACTTTATTCACAATCAATTTGATAAATATATTCATATAACTTACTTAGATATACGCAAAAATGTACAAAAGTTCCAAAAAAGCCTTAGAGGGTGAAAGGTCCCTTGGAGATGATATGTATGTATTGCTACATCATATAAAGTCCCGCAATAAATGTCTATTGTACACTGAAAATGAGTTTGTCTTCACATTTGTAGTATTCATTATGATTTATCTAATTCTACAAGCAAGTTTCATCATCACTCACATAATTATGAACTAATGTAAAGAATGTCCTAACAACCTTGGAGGATCTCTACTTGTATGCAATATTTTAGTGCCTATATAAGTAGTGATCTTTACCACTGAACTCTATAATTTGTACCTCTCGAATGACAACAATGCTAATGCACGAGTATAGATATGTGAGCCTACAAGCTTTGAAACTAGTTGTAGGTATGTACCTACAACCATTTGAAGGTGCTTATAACATATACACCTATAATATGAAAAAACTAAAACATAGATACCTATAATATAAACAGCTATAATCGTAGAAAGTGTTTATAATATAGACTATTAGACCTATGGGCTCATAGATTCTATACTCACATGCTAGCACTTCCCCTCGAATGAAATAGGACCTACAAGACCACAATTGTAAGTGATGGATAGAATTAGTACATTTCTATCAAAAAAATCTATAAAAAATAAGATTTAACATTATAAAAAAAATCTATAAAATTTAAAAATTTAACATGTGCTTTTCAGTAGCAAGTTTTGTAAGACTTTTTTTTTCTAAAAGATTTTTTTGGTCAGTTTTATGAACAAAATGATGTTTTTTTTAGAAATAATTTTTTTGAATATATCTTACAACTATGGCAAATACTCCATTGATGTTTTAAAAGTGGAGGCTTAATTGGATTTTTCTAAGCATAAATGTCGTATATACTTTGTATAGATTCTGGATCTTGGAACTTTGGGTGGAATTTTAGCATGCTAAATCTTATCAAAAATGCTTAAAGGACTTCGTTAAACCTTGAGACATTATTTGTTGGTTTGGATGTTTGTGACTTAACAAAGTCTTTGTTATTTGAAACAATTTGAGAAATGTTGAACAAAGAAAGGTATTTGGAGCTAATTGGTGAGAACAATGCTATTGACTCTTGAATGAGTCCACTATTTTAATTTATTTTGTTTTTATTATTTTTGAGTGTGTGAAAATGAAATTTAAAGCATTGGATTGTTCATCATGTGTATGTTGTGCCCTATGCATGCCAATTTTTGTAATAGAAAATAAAAAGGAAGAAAATCATTAATGTTTTTAAGATAGAAAAAGGGAATGAATAGTCTAGAATATCATTTTGAAGGGCAAATTATTGAATTGGAATAAACTAGAAAGGGCAGTAGTGCACTTTAAATTTAAGTTTGTGTCTTGATCAAGACATCTTTTAAAACTGTTTCTTTTACCATATTCTAAAGTCTAATTTTGAAAGCCTACTACTTTCAAAGAGTGTCTTGCTAATTTTTTGAAAATAATTATAAAAATATCTTTAATAAATTAGACGATTGGTTAATCCCTAAAGTTCCAAGTAAGTCAACTTAAGCTATTTATAAATATAGAAAGATTTTATTTATTTAATATTTTATTTTATTTGTGAAACTCTTATGGTACATTCACATTGTCCTACACTACATGAGTATCTTTATTTTGTGAATCTTGTTATGTTAAGTTTTGGAAAAGTTATATTTTTTCATTTATTTCAATAATTAAGTTAGTAGTAAAAAACATTTCTTTTTGAAAAAAATTGATCTTATTCAAATGAATAAATTGATATCTCTACAAAAAAATTGAATTTGAATATTTTGATTATTAAAATAAAAGTTATGCATAGTTGTGTTTTATGGACAACAAGGGCAATAATAGCATGTAATGTTTTTTGAATTTAAGTTTCAAAATTCTTTAATAAAAAAAAATAATAGGTTATGGGTATAGTTACTATTAGGATTGACATTTGTCAATTCAAGTTTTAAGTTTTCTTCATCATTTACATCACTCTAATTATTAGAGCAAAAGAAGTATAAAGAAAATATTTTTGTTGAAATTTTGTATATATTCACAACTCTTTTTACAAGATTTTTTTTACTTAAAAGTTCTTTAGGCCCCTATCAAGTTTTTTTGAATGGGTTTTGAAAACATGGATAGGTTCAAATGAAGTCAATTTTTAGTAAATGAAAGTAATTATTTTACCAAAAAATTAAAGCATGACATTGCTAAAACCCAATGATCCACCTTCCTTGGATAAAGGTATAATACATTATTTGTTGGCCTTTAATTGAATTGAAGAATTCTCATTGGTTTGTAGGCTATATTGGAGAGTGTTGTAGTCAATGTGGGCAAAAAAAAAGGAGGCACCCAACTCCCACTCCACATTGGTTAACAATGTTTTGAGAATTCATGGAATAAACCTTGGTTGTCACTCTAGCTACATTCCAAACCAAGAAACAAGGGTCTAATCACAAGTATATATGCCCAAATAAATATATACTATGTATTACTTTTGCACCTCTGTTTTCATTTGATATTTTGCACAATCTTCTCTAAATTTTTATTGATTGAAAATATCAAAATCCCTATGAAACCACCTTATGATGCTACTACCAGACTGTATATCTACACAAAAAGCGTTCAACTAGATACAAGAAATGAATCTTTAAGAATGATGGGGGCCCCAATATGCTACAATTATTTTTTAACACATGTTTCATTTGCCTACATACCTTTTGAACTTTCAAACCATTGCACACCATTGCTATAAATATCTCTCTCCCTTCAGAAAGAGACAAAATAAAAAATAAAGAAAACTACACTTCCATAGGCTTTTTCATATAGCCGTCGACTCGTTTTTCTTTTCTAATCTAGTCTACATGCTCCTCCTCAAACTTCCAACTTCCTCACTTGTAGATTTTGTGAATGCCAAGCCTCGGTCCATCCTCCCCGGCCTTGGTCCAGAGCCAATAAAAACACTGACCGTGATCATGGCGTCATCTTGACCATGACTACTGAAGTCAAATTTACCTTGCTGCTACTTTATGGAAATATAAATAAACAAAAACAAACAAACCATTTAAGTTACTTACCTTGAGTTCCAAATGTGGGAGCATCAACATTTGGGATGGAAAGAATAAGTTAAGCTTCTATGGCCGGTGGGTGGTGAACTGCCCCCCTCACTCGTCCCCAAGGGAAAACGCTGAATTTTTTTAAATTTTCCACCCACAATAAAATTTGTAAATTTCGAATTCATATTTGGCAGGAGAAGTGTAGATGATAAATTAATCAAGCATAAAACAGGGGATCTTTTTTCTTTACATGCATCTCTGGAATGATTGACGCAGAGTCAAGGAGGATTGCCTCCCTTATTATGGCCAGGGTGAATTGCCCCCCTCGCTTGTCCCCAAAGGAAAACCCTTCATTTTTTAATTTCCCATGCATGATAAATTTGCAATTTTTGAATTCATATTTGCGATCAGAGGCCCCAAATTAGCTAGGAGAGATGTAGAGCATACATTTTTTGGGTACAAAATAGGGGGTCTGTTTTTTTTACTTGCACGGGGTCAGTTCACCCCAACCCTTATTATTGCCCCGTGTTTTAACCTTGGAGAAAACATTGGTATTTTTTTTATTTGCCATGTATGATAAAACTTGCAAAAATTTGAATTGGTATTTGCAATCAGATGCCCCAAATTTGATGAAAGAGGTTACGAGATACCAAATTTTATGTGGCACAAAATAAGGGACAATTTTTACCTTTACCCTTGGATGGGGGCAATAAAGGGGGTCAATCCTCCCGGGCCGACAAAGCGAGAGGTCGGTCAGTTCACCCCGGCCAACCCTATGGCCAAGCTGGCTGGGTTTCCTCTCTTCCCGGCTTTGTTGGGTTGGGTTGTATCAAGAGCATCTTATTTTTAATTTTTTTGCAATGAAATCTCAGTTTTTCAAGTTCACCCCTCCCGGACCCCCCAAAATACTCTTTTGTGAAACTTAGAAATAAGTCAAGTTATGCAAAGACAAATGGAATCAAACAAAACCTGGGCTCTAAAATCTGTCTCTAAAATCCTGGGCTGGACCCGGGCAAGTGGATGTAACTTACACATGACACAGGCATTGCTGGAGAGCTGTGTCCATGCAGTTTCAGGAGTCATACGGCAGGTCTTTTGTCTGTTGCCTTTGGACACAGCTTCTCTCACTTCCAGTGGGACTTGAACTTAATTAGCTCAACTTAGGACATGAAAAACGTGATCATATTTTGAGCTGTGGGAGGCAGGAAGGGCGGGGAGGGCCGGTAAGTGCAGACTAGAATTTTTAAATACAGACTAGAATTTTTAAATAGGGTAACTCAGCCTATGACAGGTCAAGTTTGGAGCAGCCTAATGCAAGCCAAAAAGTTATTGTGAAGTACATTTCACAAGACACATGTGTACATCTGAAGAAATTGTAGGCATGCATTAGGCTACTCCAAATTTGGCTTGTCGTAGGCTTAGTTGCCTACGACACATGTTTACATCACTTTGCAGCTGACTTTTAGGGCAGGACGTGAAAGTGTAGGGCAATGTTCGATTACAAGGGGGCAAATTGGATAAAATGGCGTAATTAAGCGTCACAACCTACTTGTGGACCAGAATTTGCCTGAGAAACAAACATGGCGGGGTAGTTGCATGATTGAGTGGCTCAAAAGTGGGCACATGTGGCCTCATTATTAGTCACTAAAATTAAAGGCTATCCCCTGTGATGACTACTACATTGGAAATAAGTACAAAAAAATTCAAAGTGAAAGGCAGCCTACCTTAATCTTCTAAAATAAAACATAATAGAGAAATAAAATTATTATTATTATATATTAAAAAGTTGACCAAAAAATTGACCTTCATTTTAACTATTAAAAAGTCCCTAATTCTATATTGAGAGAAGATTTTATAAAATAGAAAGCATTTCACGCAAGCAAAACTTTTGGAGCACTCACAACAAAGCCACTAGAAAACATTTAAATATATCTATATTCTCAAAAAAGTCCATATGTAATGTTTTATTCAACTAGGACAAGTCCATATACTACACTTCAAAAGTCCCATACTCCTATTAGAAATTGAAAGTTCTTAAATCAACTACATAAATGTCTTCATAATCAAGTTGTTAAGTATTTTGGTCCAAAAAATTGTGAAAAGATGTGACCATTTGTGGCCTAAAGCCTTTGCAATACTAATATTTTTTGAAAACATCTTTGTGACCGGTTTATTGAGACACTCATCCATGCATCTATTTGGTGATTACCTAGCAATGGTTTATATGGTCATTTGAAGTCTATGTCGTGGAACGTTGGTCTTCCCTCAACAAAGGGTATATGTAAAAAACTACCTCGATTTTGTAGTTGCTAAGTGTCTTATGTTCTTTACCTCTTTTACTATGTTCTTCACCTCCTCTAACTAATTTGGGGCCTTTGATTCCAAATTTGATTATGGGTGGCGATTAAAACATTATAGTGGTTTTTCTAGGGATAAAATTGTAGACTTTGAATTAACACTTTAACTTCTAGCAATCTTAGAGACGGTTTATGTACACCAGATCAATATGACAAAAACAACATAAATTTGTTGTACATAAACCGTCAAATCAACATATATGTTTGTCAAAATCAGCAGAAAACTGGCTCAAATCAACGCGACCAAAACAACAAAAAATTTAGATATTCTACTAGTACAAAGTACTATATTTTGTAACCATAGAAAGTGAGTGTTTATGACCAAAAAAGTAGCAATGACATTTGGTATAGTCTTGGTATAAATTCAAGAGAGACCATAGGCGGGCCATATGTATTTATTTTTAGATTCAACATTGTCAATTGCAAGATAAAATAAATAGACAAATCTATAGTTGTGAGATTGTAGCCTGTCATAGTCTCCTAGAAATATGTTAAGCCTACTTCAAAGAAGTGGCCTGGGGAGGCCCCCCCCATGTTTTAGCCATTACAAGAGAAAGGGGTGTTTTAAGTAGTGTCCTAGACATCACGTCTTTTAAGTAACCTCTTTTAAGTAAAATTTTATTAAAAAGATTGTCTTTTTAGTAAAATTTTACTTAAAAGACGTGATGTCTAGGACACTACTTAAAACACCTCTTTCTCTTGTAGTGAGCAACCCACGTGCGACGGAAATAGTAATACATGTAATACATCGATATATTTATTTATTTTTAAAATCATGGATAGATTTTACTACTTTAAAAGTTTATGTTTTGAATTATTGGTATTTTTTTATGCTAATAGTAATTAGTTATAAATTTTTTAAGAAAATAAATACACTGTAAAGCTGAAAATAACTTTCACACCTCTATATTATATAAGAAAAGAGAATTTGAAAAATGAAAAAAAAATTCTATAGAATAGCTTTCTATTGAAAGTTTATTTTGGTTGAATATTGATGCAATAGTCATCTTCATGTGAGCTCTATAAATATTTTAGTTAGAGAACATGCCATTTTAGTTCATTTTTCAACCCTTTCTAGACAATTTATCTTATGTTATTTGGAATTGAAATTTTTGTCAATGGTCAATTTCGTTAAAATGGCGGTATTTCGCATGCCATTTTAATGGAATATCTTCTACAAATGGTGTGCCATGATAGGGTCATACATGTGCCAATTTTATGCCTAGCACATTCAAATCACTCCTAGTTCACGCATTGCCACTCCCTTTGGACAATCTTTCCATTGTTTTCATTCTTTCAGTGGTTTCATTTTGTGCCATTTTAATGGAATACCGCCATTTTAATGAAATTGACCATGTCAATAGAAACCTTTAGTCATTGTTAAACAAAGCTCAAAATTTTAGGATGAAATTATAGTTTATTCAAAAGTAAATAGGGGGTCAAAAAATCAATCCGCCACACGTGGGTACCCCAAATGTAGTGAGAGTGTCCTCCCCTAGAGATGTGGTCAAGAACTAGCTTCTAGAGATTAGCAAAACATTATCTACTTTGCCTATGTAGGATTCCAAATACACTTCTTATGCATGAAAAATAGCATGGGCTTGGTTGTAGTGTAAACCCAATTTGGACCATGCCTATCTATCTACCAATCACTACTTTAATAATTCAAGAGGCCTTCAGTCCAACCATATTAATTTGAAATCTAATATGCATAAGAGCATCTCTTACTATCCCTATGGGAAATAAGGACATTTGTTGTTTTAACCCCTTTAAGACTACGGGTAGTCCAAATGTTCAAAATTGTAGAAATGTGTTATAAAAGACAATTTACAAGAATATTTCAATGATGAGTTTTCAAAAACATATTGTAAATTAGGATCTATAGATCATATCTATACAATTAGTTAGACCTATATTTACACTAACCAATAACTTTAAACAAAGTTAGAAATAAAAAATAAAAGTTAAAATTTGATAATAGATTGATATTGTCAATTGTTCCATTTTTATAGTTTAAAATATTAAGTTTTAATTATAGTGATTCAAAAAGATTTTTACTATACTATTTATTGAAGTCATTTTTTAAGTGTCATTTTTTGAGCTAAAAAAGTTGGGTTTTGTGGTTTAACATATTAATACCTTTGAAGGCTTGAACTATTTAAGATTTGCAAAGGAAATTTGTGGAAATCCATACCCCCATCCATACCATGCAAATATAAGAGAATTAACACAAAAATCTAGATGGATGAAAAAACAAAGATTTTGTTTGCTTGAGACATGTTTGTGTTTATCCATTTTTTGAAATCTGAATGTCTAGTCTTTTAGGGGTTAAAATTGTGCTATTACTACTTCAACTCCATTAATTTATTTTCTTTGGTATAGCAAAACTTTCTTATTTGTTGGGGTGGCAAACTCTGACAAATATTGTCTTTTTTTACAAGTAGACCATTGGCTTAATAAACTATAGAACATTGTTCTAAAGATTTGTGTTTTAATATGAAATAGCACAAAGCTCTTGCTGTAATAATTATCCAAATTAGTACTAAACCTATTCCACAAGTTTCCTTGTATTTAAACCCATATTTTTCATAAAATCCAAAGAAATATAGAATTGTCATAGTGAACTTTGAGCTTGTATAATTCAATACAATCATGTTTGTTCAAATTGCTTGAAACTTTACAAATTGTCACTCAACTTATCAACTACTCATATACAAAATTTCACCCTCATCTAAGCTATTATCCAACTATGATGAATGCTTTTCCACTACCGACTTTCTACAATAGTCATGGCCTCAAAAACATGGTTGAAATCCTGTCTATAAACCATAGTTCATCCAAAGTCCATTGTAGCCAAAATTTCATCACAACATAGGAAATAAGTATGCGTAGAAAAATATTCCAAAGTTTCACAATAATTTCATTAGTAATCAATAAGTTTGAAGCCTAGAAAAAAAATTCTTCATTGCCTTAGCTAGATTATAGAACCCTTCACTTTGACAACTTATTTCTCTATGTCTGTGAATGATTTGAAACTTGGTGCAATAATAGTATATTTTGTCAAAAATTTAGATAAAAAAAAGCTTGCATCAATCCAATATTCAAGCCATCACAAAACTTTTCACCCCTAAAACTATATTCCTTCATAGAGCAACAAGAGCTTACAATAACTTGAAGTGCAGCCCTCATCCTTCAACAAATATGGGCATATCTCCAACAAAATAGCCGCAAAGGATAACCCTCCTACCACAATTATTCTTCATACATCCGTAAACCTTGGTGACTAGCTTTAGGGTATCCCTAACCTAAACTATTAACCAACACAATTCACAACCATCAAACTAACATGAACTTACAACACCACATCCACACAATTCAAACACAAGTAGATGCCTACTCCAAACTAATAAATTATGCACATACGACAACTTTGTCTTGAATTTTAACATATGTGATGTCCTAACATTATTTACAGATGAAGTTTGGATACTCAACGTGTCCTTCGAAAACAATGTAGTCATGAATGTAAGAATCCAAAATTCGTCTTCATTTAGTTTTTTGGACTTGTCTTGAATAAAATTAGTTCTTTAACCCCTACAGTCCCCAAATCCTTTCAAGGGACACTTGGGAGTTCAAGTAAGTTCGTGTGACCTCAATTTTTGGCATGATTTTCTGAAACTTGTATTGAAGATAGAAAAATACATTAGTTTCAACAAGAATATCATTTTTATTTCAATTGGTGCCTTGGACCAAAAATTATGCCACTTTAAAGCTCCAAAAGCAATTTGGCTAAGTAGGAAAAAATTGAAATAAAAATTGAAAATTTTATAATCATATAGATTATTATTTTGTTTACATAGAAAGCTTTGATTCATTCCATTTGAATTAGTGATGTGAATGTTATATACAATGTTGCTTTGCAAGCACTCATAGCATCTTCTTCAAAAAATAACTTATAGGATTCATTTTTTAACTCAATTTTCACAAGTTTTCAAAAAATAGTTCTATGTAGATTAATTTGTTTGCTAGAACAATCTCTCTCATCATTGGGATTACTGTATTTCAATTCCATCTTAGAACTATTAATGATTTAGTTTTTCTTCTATCTTATACCTACTTCTTCTTAAATTGATTCTTAAGAATGAAAACCAAATGCATATTTTTGGATTATTTTACCCTGATTATCAACTCAATTTTTCAAAGTGAAAAAATTTAATTGAGCAAGGTGCAAATAAACTTGTTTACTTCACTATAAATGCAAATATCTTACAATCTATGCTTTCAAAATTTCTAAAATTTCTTCCACACATTTTTCTCGACATTTTTATACTATTCTTGTACAAGATCCTATAGTTAGATTTACAAAAATAACTATTTTCAAAGTGTTCTGCTCATTGCAATAGAAATAGCAATTTTTGAATGGTTTTTGATGAATAAAAGGCCTTGAGAATGTTCGGATTAATTGTTTCACACTTGTCATTCCTACCTTTCAGGTCAAAAAAGGCAATTTTACATTAATAGATTCACTTTTACATTTAGAAAGATGTGTTAAGAATGGCTTCTTGTTCCTATGTGCTCTTGAAGTAGATTAGATTTTGACTTAGCTCAACGATAGGAAAAGTGTACACAAAGAATACATTGTTTGATAAAAACACAAGACAACTTAGAAAATGCATAAGATGGCGGAATGGATGCTTTGGTGCTACATGAAAAGTGATATTATGGGAACAACATGGATTACAACCCAATCAATTAAATGGAAACACGTCCAAAGTGACTTGGAAAGCACAACCACAATCACTGATGTGATGTTCATCAAGCAAAAAGGTAGCTTATAAGATTTTCCAAAAAAAATGCAAAGTTTTTTTTCATATTAGGTAGAGATTCTTTTATCATCCCACTTTCTAGGCTAATTCTATATTTTGAAATGGCGTCTAGGGTTTATAAACCCTTCTTCGTCTTCAACTTACTATAGAGGCTCACACACTCTCTCTAACATGACCTTGAAGGTCAGAATTTGGCCTGTTGGAAAAGGTAATGACCAATCTCTCAAAAACTTTGGGTTTGTCTTCTAATTTGTCTCCCAATTAGCCTACTCTTTGATTGTTTTGGGAGTCCTATCTTGTATTTAATTCTTTAATGCAACAGATTTTCAATAGATCTCTCAAAGATATAAGATCTTTTTACTTTTAGTGTTAGTAGCCAATTAAAACTTCTTTCTAAGACATTCCTTTTGCAACAATTATTTTCTAAGGTTTATACCAATTTCAAGTTTGTAACTTAGATTTGGATGTCCAACCCAAGAATTAGGGCATCACCACCAAACCATTGTCTTATGTTTCACTAATATTACACTTTATTTTAATATCTTGGTGATTTCTTCCTACTCTTGAATTTTTAGTAGTTGTACTTCACTAGACTAATGTAAATCTCAATAGATTGAGTCACTTACTTTTAGACAATATTTGTTATGGACTTTAGCATTGGAATCATTAGTTGTTGTGACCTTCTTCATATTCATTTTTTCCACTAATTGTAAAAAGAACTCGCATGATAAACTTTAGAAGTGTAAATCTACAAGTCAAAGCCCTTAGAGCAACTCCAGAATAACTCAAAGGACAACCTCTTAGGAATAGGGAGCGAAATCTCAATATCTTTGTCCATCTTTCTCAGTTATTTTTTTTATTTGATACAAATAAAAAATATTTAATCTAAACAACTAAAAGGTGCATAATATTAAACCAAAGAATTAGAGGCAAATAACTTTATCAAATTTGAGCCAACCCTAAAGCTTAAAAACTTGTTGTGATTCAATAGGAAAATGTTGGGCTCACACCAAATATGGTTTGGTTTGGTTGCTTGCTTTTGATTAACCTCTTATTAATAAGTTCTTTAGATTCCCCTGGAGATTTTTTTAAAATGTTTTTGAAAACCTAGGTAGGTTTAAGGTAAACCAGCCTATGACAGGCCAAGTGCCTAATACAGACATCTATAAGATGACCCATTACAGTTTTCCATCAATCTGTGCCAGGTTTTTTCTAATTAATGTAAGCAAAACTTTATTAGGTAGGTTGATGGTTGAAATCAATGTTTTGTATGATGGTGATGGAGATGATTTAGGAACTAGTCCCTTTCTAGTGTAATTCATTACGTGAACTAACTTTTTTTTATCCCTTTATGTCATGTCCATGTTAGAAAATATTTCAACCATGTTAGGAAATATTGTAACTGCATTGGATGGTTTGATGACTACCATGGGTATAGTTTTTGATGGTTGTGTTATAGTCTACAGACTGTTTTGAGCCATCTGGCCAATTCACTTCAAAAATCTATAACAAATTCATACTTTGTCAAAAAAATAAAATTACAATTGATCTACTAATTTTTCATGTTTGCCTTTATATGAAAAAAAAATTCAAAATTTCAAATATGCCAACAAGGCAAACCAGGCAATCTGCCTGTCATAGGCTGGTTTACCTTATATGAAGTCAATTTTTTAGTAGGTGAATGTAATTTTCTTTTATTAAATATGCAAATTTGTATAAGTTTCCAAAATTATAATTTTTTTCTAATTAGGTGCTCAAATCAAAAGTTATGGGACCCTAAAATTCTAGAGACAAGTTGGGCAACATGCTATTAGAGGTGGAAAACAGTTTAGCAAGCTGTAAATTAATTTTCATTTACTTTGAATGCTTACATTTCACAATCTATGAAGTTGATTGGGCTGAAATTTTTTCCACATATTTTCAAAGTAGTATAGTTTAATAATAATTGGTTGAAAATAAAATAAAATAAAAAAATCTCCTCAATTTTCCCTCAATGCACTAAAAATGGCAATTCTAAAAACGACTTCAAAACCATAAGCTTGAATTCTAGAGTAAATTCATGAGATTCTTTTTTGTACTTAATTTAGAAAAGAAAATATTTGTATTGAACTTTGGGATTTTGATTCTTCTCTCGATTCTTCTAAAGAATAAATTCTAAAAACAAAATTGAATTCTTGCTTATGTAGTTGTTGAAGGGGGCATCCTCTCAATACAAGATGATTTTGGATGCGGTAGCTACTTCTATTATCTGTGAAAATTGGCATGCAGATAAACAACATTTCTACATATCTTATGGTGAAAAGTTGGACAATGGTTCAAAATTATGGTCCAAAATTTCTCTTCTTCTCACTATAAATGCTATAATCTTGCAATGTACGAAGTCAAAAATGCTAAAAGAATTCCATACATTCCTATAGTAGTCTAGTAAAAATTTATACAATTGAAGGTTTGAATAATGTTTTTTGTTTTTTGTTTTTCAATTGTGCTCAATAAACTAAATACTGAAAATTTTGGATATTTTTTTGTGAAAATAATAGATTTTGTTGAATGTGTAGAAAGGTTTCCATAGCTATTGAGTACAAGAGAACATATCAGTTATACCCTGTCTTTAGAGTGGATAGTGAGGCACAGCTCAAATCCATTTTGTTTTTTCCATTATTATTTAACCCACCCACCCGACCCCCAAAATTTTAATTAAAATTTTTTAAATTAAATTTGAACCTCCCTCCAAACCTCCCCCTCTTTGTAATTTCAGGAACCAGGAACCCTCACAAACAATATGGGATAATTATCAAGTTACCAAGTACGTATTCCAATACATATCAGTATCAGTACCGTATTAGTACCCGTATCAGTATCAGTACCCGTATTCGTATTCGTATTCCAAAAAAAATTGAGATCAACGGTTGTGAGGGGGGGGGGTTGTAATTTTTTTTACAAAAAATCAATGGTTCTCGTTTTTTTAGCACAGAGGGGGGGAGGGGGTTGATAATTAATGCAAACCTGTACACACAGTAGATAGTTTGGAATCAAACATTTGTAGTTGAGTCAATTGAAGAACTTGCAAATATTGTAAATTGTCTTCATACTTTTGTTTTTAACTTAATTTATCCAATAATTATGTTTGGCTACTAAAAGTCAATAGATTGTGGATGTTTTGTATCAAACAAACATTTGCTAAAACATATCAGAACTACATTGAGCACTTGGATAATTTAATTTGTTACCACATGCATCTTGCATTCTAATTTTGCATACAATTGTTAATTAACCCCTTAAGTTACTTGACTATGTTTTCACCAAAAACACTCCAAAGCTGTCATTTCTAGTACAAGTACCAACTTTTAGAAAAAAAACATTTTTGGACACAAGTAACCATAGAATCTTGTAGTAAAGTAGTTAGTAAAGATGTGCAAGAAATTTCAAAAATTCCCTCCATGTGGATTGCAAGATATAAGCATTCAAATTCACTGAAGTCATTTTTTGGGCCCTTCAAAAAATAGGGCAGCTGCGCTTCATAAGCTCAGTTTTCTATGAATTTTTTTTTTCAAAATGGTGGTGCTTTTTTAGATTCTTTTTCAATACAAATTGGCTCAGTACATTCTTAAAAAAATTCACATCATTTGGAATTGTACAACATGATATAGAAAAAAAAAAGTAGAAAGAAGTAGAGAATGATTCAAAGTACTAAAATTTTAACAATTTATTTATGGAATTGAAAAATGCCAATGGATGTAATGCTGTAATAAAAAATCTACACCTAATGTTTTCATTTTTTGCCAAAAATATTGAAAATTGAGTTAAATAAAGGACTTCAAAGTTTGTTTTTGAGTATAATTCCATAATTGCCCGCAAAGTAAAACTCCTCATAACTTTTGACTCATTGATCAAAATGAAATGAGTCAAAGCTTTCTACATATGTAAAACTCTAGAAAACCAATTTCAAATTCTTGTTTATGAAAAAAAAAATATATATATTTATCTGCTCAAATAACATGACAAGGAGGGGAAATAATATGTTAGGCCATATCTTTTTATTCATATTTTCAAATGTCATGAAATTTAGTGCACAGGAAAGATATTCTTCATCCCAACCTACTATTAAAATTTCAGCCTAAAATATACAAATCTCTAAGTCACAAGTACTTGCCCAAAATTTCCAGGTTGCCAAAAAACACATGTTGGTCCTTTAGGAGTTAACGTCTTTCACTATTGTCATAGTTGACTTTATTTTGTAGCCTATAAAATGATAATAACATATTGGTATAGTATTATAGGTTGTAGTTGATATAGTTTCAAAAATATTCTTGGTCTTATCAAAGTCTTCTGTTTAGAAATTTGAATTTATTATAACATTAGAAGAGATTTCAGGATTTTAAGGGCCGTTTCGGGGCCGATCCCGGCGTTGTTCCCCCGGCAGTACAAAAACGCCGCTGTCAGATTTTTTTTTTGAAAAAAATAAAAATAGAAAAATAAAAATTTTAAGTCCTTAAAATGAGAAACAAAGTCAAATTTTTTTTTTTTTTTTTTTTTTTTTTCAAAAAATCTGACCTGGCCGTCTCTCGGCCAGGTTAGCACAGGCCAGGAACAACGGATATCGGCGGTTCTCGGGGGGGGGTCGAGTTGGGAACTTGCAGCCCTCCCCGAGAGCCAAAACACATGTAATGACACTTCAATTAGATTTCAAAGGGTTGCATAACTTCCAGGATGTTGTGCAATTCTTCAATATCCCACAAAGTATTTGGACACACTATTAGAACAATATAGGTCAATCTTTTTGAAATCTTTTTTGAAATTGGTTTATGATAATTCTAAACAAAATATTCACCCTAAAAAGTGGCTTAAATTTAAGGAAAAAATAGATTAGTATAGTCCAAGACTCTAGATAACAAAAAGCAACAACAACTTGCTACCTCATTTTGATGGATACAACTATTGTTAGTTAAGTTTTCCATCAAAATTGAAGAGTTGTCTCAAAACCTATTGCTATTTGGTAAAGGGATAAACTCACATCCATTAATTGTTCTACTAGCATATATTGCACATAATACTGGATTGGATATCACTAATAATTTTACCAACATGCACAAATCCAATGAGTTCTCCTACATCATGAAATTTTAGTTATAAAAAATTTAGATATTGAAGAGATACAAAGTTTCATACAATCCAAGATGTATTTTTATTTAATTTATATTTAGATGTGAATCTTGCTATGATCTAAGTCTATATAAAATCCAAATCTTGATTGGTAAAAAAAACTCATAGAGCAATCAGTAGCTACCAAGGAACAATAATAGCTATAGAAAAAACAATGTCTCAATAGACTATCAACCACTATAGATACCATATGTGCCTATTATTGCCTATAAAGTGGTTGTGACTACCAACAAGTAGTATCGCTTTTAAAAAAGTAGCTAGTGACAACCAACAAGTAGT
Source organism: Rhytidiadelphus loreus (assembly GCA_947034895.1). Taxonomy (NCBI): domain Eukaryota; kingdom Viridiplantae; phylum Streptophyta; class Bryopsida; order Hypnales; family Hylocomiaceae; genus Rhytidiadelphus; species Rhytidiadelphus loreus. The sequence continues at coordinate 42,906,322 of OX344761.1, read as the reverse complement.
ATTGCTTTTGAAGAGGTAGCCACTAACAACTGACGAGTGGTATTACTTTTGGAGATGTTATTTTAAGTAATACTATCTACCATTAAATTGGAAAATTATATTTAGTTTGCCTTTGAATAGGTGAACTTACCATCATCTATAATTGCAACCCTAAATCATCTATTAACCTTTTATATACCTTTTTTTAATTTTTGTGTGGATAGCACTTCCCTATATTATTTAATTATATATGGGAGTTGATTAGGGGCATCACAATGTACCCAAAAGAGTGAGGCAAGGGTATTAGTTGCCCCCCTCCTCTCTCAAATTTTTTTATGACCGTTGATTTTTTTTTATAAAAATGTTTACCTTCGAAATCGTCGTCAATTTCTCAAAAAAATTTAAGCCGTTGATCTTTGAGATTTAATCTCAGCCATCCATCCAAATACAAATACGGATATGATATACGGATACAAACCAGAGTACGGTCACAAATATGGTACAAATATGGTACTTGATATTGGAATACGAATATGAATCCTGATACGGGATACAATTTTCATTGTCCCATATTGTTTGGCATGGTATACTTGTTCACAAAATTACAAATAAGGGGAGGGGGGAACAAAAAAATTAAGAAATCGATTTTAATTAATAATTTTTTTTAAATCCAGGGAATCTAAGAGGGGAGTTAAAAAAAATTTAATTAATTAAAAAATTTTGAGCTCATTGTGACAATTTGTCACAATGAGCAATGAGCTCAAATGATGTAGTAACTACATACAACTATATAGGAGTTGATTAGGGGCATCACTTTGTGGTAGATTTGGGTCACCTATAATCACTTTGTATTCCAAAAATAATGTTGCAGCCCTAAATTTGTATCTAGCTACATGTGGTAAGGCTTGGTAGAGAATTGGCAAAGAACTTAGTTTAGCTTAAGAAAATCAATCAAGTGTTTATTCATTTTGGATCCCCCTTCACCTCCCAAAGGTCAATGAGACTCATAACTTGTAAGGTTGCAAAGTCTTTTGGTGGACTCCAATGGAATGAATGTATTTGTAGTTGTTTACTCCAAGATTACAATACATGCTAAGGTAGAAACTCTTTAAAGCGCTTGGGCTCTAAAAGCATTCTCTAGCGCAAAGGTACATTTCGCTTTCTTCAATGTATCAATTGCATTAGCACTAGTAGAAAGATGGTCTTGGTACTCAATGTTAAAACACCCCTTTCAAGAGTCAAATTCATCATAAAAAAATGATGAACTTGACTCGGGGTGTGTCTTAATGTTGAATCTATTGGGTCCATGTTTCTCCTAGTGTTGTCAATGTACCAAGCAATGTACCAAAGGTGAAAATATTAAGGGATGGACACTTTTATTGACCTATGTGGTTCAAACTCCAAATTCATAACTAATTCAACAAAGGTCCCAAAAATATGAAACGAATAAAGTTAGATGCCAATTCCCTTTGTCTTTCAAGAAAAATTAATTGAAAAATATTTCAAGGAGTTTAGCTTCCCCCCAAAGTGCAATAATGTCTTTAAGAGACACATAACCTCCTAACTTACACTACCAATTTGGGGCTTTTCAAAGCTTTGCATGATCCCAACTTGACGCCTAGTGTGGAGTGAACCATTTTTCAATTTATAGTGACTTGGTTATCCAACCTAGTGCTCAAGAAAAAACTAGTGGCTAGCTCAAAATTAGCTAGTGAAATTGTGGTGGTGGGGGGGGAACGGTTACAATTTGAAAACATCAAGGAAAGAAACTTGGTGGAAAAATCTATAAAATTTGTACTTGGAGTAAAAAAATAGAGTAAATTACCAAACTTGGTACTTCAAAAAAAGGGTCCCTTATTGAAATCAAAGGAAAATAGCTACTAATTAAAACTCATAAAACATCCCCAACATGGAATGATCCAGTGAGTCATACCTCCAAATGAAGGGGGGTTTGAGTGATTTTTCACTAAAACTCGATGATTTTTTTATAGGGAATGTTTAGTGAAATATTCACTTACTCTCCAGTGGATGAAATTACTACTTTTGCTACCAAATCTTGGAACAATATTGCTTTATTTTGGATGAATATACATTATTTTGGATGAATAAATGGTATTTCATCCATAAATTGCAAGTTTCATCCTTCCAGTGATAAATAGCTATCTGCACTGCCTACAATAAGTTGAATAAAAAAACCCTGCTCCAAATCATGTTCGATCCCTGTCTGTTTGACCACAAAAGCTTATCCTAACTGAAAGTTGAATTTTGGGTGGTTCAGTTGTGGACACTCACCTAACCTGACACAACTTACAAATTCTACAGTGCCAATTTGCTTTTCCAAAAAAGTTTGACAGAGGTAACCAAACCTAAGTTATTCCCATCCCTTTAAGAAATTTGACCTAAAGTTTTTGGGTATCAAGTCATAATCTATTAATTTGTGTTGATTAATGATTAGAGAAAAATTTAGTGGAATTTTTTTTATCTCATTTTGACCCCATCAATATCTCAAAAGGCAAGTAGACTTTACTAGACTTGGATTATGAATAGGTTGATTTTAGGTCAAAATGTAGGACTCGTGGATGCGGAGAGGGGATCAAAAAATGATAGTGCTTTACCTTGATTTCACCCATTTTCAACCGTGATTATGGCCCTAATAATACCTATAACACTTATGGCGTCTCAATGAAGGAAGAGTCTAAAAACTTAGAAAACGTGCATATATGTGAAAGATGAACAAATTAGCTTGGACCAAAGGATTGAAGTACTAATTTAGTAACAATTGTCAATAAAAAGACATTTTTTAATGCATTGAGAAAAAAAGATTTTATTAATTTATTTATTTCGAAATTCAAATTGCATAATATTACACTCAAATAAGTCTATAAAAGTTTTTGAAAAAAATATATGGAAAATTTGATAACACACATTGCAAGATATTGCATTTGAGATTAGAAGAAAAATCTTTTTTGGCCTTGCCTGATAAGGTCAAAAGACTTTGACTTCTCTTGAAGGAAGATTCTTACATTATACATCATTTTTTCTTTATGCCATTGCATATCACTTCGTGTTAATTACAAACTTCTTAGATATAAAAGTAAAAAAGGAGTTTGGCACATACTACCTCAAGTTGCCTTTCCCAAATCATTTGGAAGGAGAATATGACTTTTGACTCTACAATAGGCAACCTGATTGTGTCATTCATATGATGATACTTAACTAGATATTGTATTAATATTTCAAATGTATCCATTCAAAATTGACTTCGTAGGAACTTACTCAAATCTCCATTTGACCAATACAAGACCTACGATCTTGTCATGGTTAAATGATATTTTTGGATGGATTTTGGTATACAATTTGGTAAATATTTTTGGGGTTTCAATGAGATGGAGAGGATAAATCTCTTAACTTTACTAAACAAGAAACATAAAATATTTGAAAGAATATGGTAGTTGCCAAATAATTATATAGTAATTTTTTGCAACCGACTTCTAATTTAGCTCAAAGAACAAATAACAAATATATTTTTACTTATTTTGCTTTGACAATTTATAAACAATCACATCTCTAAATTTTATAGAATATTCTTGTTATCTTATGTTAAATGTTTTCCTTCATAAAAACTAAAATGTATTATTTTATATACATGTTGCCTTCTAAACTTTTAACTTTTTAATCCTTCTATATTATTGTATACTTATTGGTGATTTTTTTATGCTTAGAGAAATCTTAAATAATATGCTAAGAAATTTACCAATGGATTTTTTGTGTTTAACAATTTAAAAAATTTGATCTTTATGAATTAGAAAGAAAAATAAAAACTATATTCTATTACATGTCCCTTTTAAAGTTTCAAGATATATACCTACTTCAAAAAAATTAGAGTTGTTGAAAAACATCTTAATCCCTAAATGCTGAAGCAAACATTTTTTTTGGTGTTGTCTTTCTAGGATGCCTAGACCAAAAATGAAGAAATTATTTTGAATTTTTTTCTCCATTTAGTTCATCAATAGTATCTTTATTGTATATTGTTAATTTTGGATTTTAACATTTGTTACTTGCAATTGCAAAGATTTGTTAACATTTGTAATTTTGTTATAGTTTTAATCTGGAGTAGAAATTGAACTTGTGGTTTAGAGTTTTTAAGTTTGTTAAAGTCAATTTAAGGTCAAGTTTAATTAATATAAAGTAAAGGGTTGTGGAAAAATCCTTCGAAGATTCTCTTAGTCATGTTGTAGATATTAATCTTTTAATTAATCACACTAAAATTTAAGATGAAAATATTAATACTATAATTGATTTAATTTATAATTGAAAATGTTTAATGTTGTTTTCCATATTTGAGATAGTGAATACATTAATATTATAACTTGGTTCAATGTTATTGTATATAGCATATATTGATTCAAAAGCTCTAATGCAAAATATATTTGATAGTACATATATGCTTTGGGCAATGATTGAATAGATTACATGTGATTTGATTTTTTAAGGCATGCAAACATTTATATTAGAAGGAAAACCATTATAATGTTTATTTATACTTTATTAATTGTGTTTTGACTGATAAAGATGACATTAAGTAGACAAGACTATTGTGAGTTTAGGGTATTATTTATCAAATATTAGAGTCTTGATTTTGGACTCTTTTTAATAACCTCAAAAAATAATGTGACCAATAGTATAACAAGATTAAAGTGAAGTCTCAAATTTGATTAGAAATTGAAAATTGAATATTTTGTAGATGTCTATTATCCTTCTATAAAATAACTTCTTTGGATTCCCAAAATACATAAAACTCAATAGATTTTAGCCTTTATGTATTTGAATAGCTTTCAACTAGTGATTGATTTGTATTTGAAAAGTCTTTAGTGCAGTTATCCCCTAAAGGACCAAGAAGCCTATTTTTTTTGTTTTTGAGAACTCATGTAGGCTCTATTGAATTCATAATTTGGAATTTTTGAATGAAACTTTTAATATAAATGCGAGTATAAATACTACTCATCATAATCTATGTGTGAAGCTTTGTTTTATGCCATTATGATAAATATTGAAAAAATTAGAAGGTTTTGATTTCAATGTCAAACTAGGCAGCAAAAAATATGTGTATTAAAAAATATTAATTATTTTTTTGGAATTTTATAGAATGATATCTATTCAAAAACATTTGAACCAATCAATTTTGAATAATAGGTGAAAGTTATGGGGAGTTTTATTTTTTGGATAACAAAGGTAGAATAAAATTTTAAAAAAGTCATTTTTTGAATTAAATTTTCAAAATTTTCAAATATATATATTTTTAAAGCCTACCAATTGTTTACTAGAACACTCTAACTATTAGGATTAATACATCTCAATTTCTTCTAAAAGTTATCAATAGTTTGGTTTTTTCTTTCATTTAGAACCACATCATACTCTAAAATGTTTTTAAATATGAATATAAAAGTTTTTTGGGGGTTAATTTTTTTCATATATTTCAACCCATTTTCCAACATATTGACTGAAATGCACAAGTTATGGGATATTTATGTTTTTTTTTACAAATGTTGAAAAGTAAAAACTTCACCTTTAGGAAGGGCTAGAAATTAAAAGCCTACATTTTGAAGTTTAGGCACATTGAACTTGCAATTGGTGGTGACATTCACTCTAAAATTTTGGGAGGATTTACTTGAATAAGTTAAACAAAAGGATCTTACAATTGAATTCGTTACATAATAAATATAAATGGAGATCTTAGCCTTCCTTTGGGGATGAGTATTTTGAAGTAATTTTGGGAGCCTCTAAACATGCAACAATTATAGGTATTAAGTTTGGTTAAATTTGTTGACTAATCTCAAATTCTACTACTACAATAGGATCATTCATAATTGAGTGAGTTTTCTGAAGCACGCCTTACAAATTTTTAGTGAATAAGTAGATGTTTTTTACACGAAGTTCAACATGATTGAAGACCTTTGAAATAAAGGCATGGTTGTAGAAAATCTACAACCAATTCAAATTGAAACTCGTCAAAAATCCATACCTTCAATTAGGTTGTTTGTTTGTTTTGTTTGTTACAATGAGATCTCTTGGATTGTGTGTCCCTCGATCATGTTCTTGGTACCATCGGAAAGCCCTCAATAAGGAGGGGTGCACAGGCTTTGTTTCATGGTGGTGGTTCCAACCCACAAAAGAAAAAGATACTGAAATTTCAAAGTTTGTATGAATTTAAAAAAATTAGAAAATTACTTTTACTATTATTATGGGTATGAACTTCATCCCCCCTTCATTTGCAGCTGTTGACCTTGTACGCCAATTCAAAAATGACAAAGTTTCCAAACTGAACCTACAATTATGGGTGCCGGACAATTTCAATCAATTTTTTTTAAGGTCATGATACCATAGCCATTGTATGTTTGCAAAAAGGAACACCCATTGACCCAAAAACTGAACCTGCCCATAAAAATGCTTCATGAGTGCACGCCAGATGCAATTCCTGATCATTTCAGGTTTGCTGATATATTCTCGACCCTTCTCCTCTTCTTCTCATTCAATCCGTCCAAGTTCAAAAAAGCTCTGTCACTGTTGTTTCTGGACGAATATATTTGACTTAAGACAAAAAAGAAAAAGAAAAGGTCCCAAACACTGCAGCAAATGAAAAAACAAAAACAAAAACAAATCTTTCAAACCTCCATCATACATTGGCTGGCTGCCTGACACACTGGTCAAAATTAAACTAAATTAAATTAAATGAATGGAGTGGAGCTCACTCACTAGGACTATGAGTGTGCAGCCAACAATGTGTGAACAAAATAATGGTATAAGGTCGGCGGTAACTATTTGGAAAACGATCATTCATCCACGGCACCTGCCGAGATTTGACACTCCATTTGCTTTTTCCTCGATTGTGTTCAATTGCATTGTAAACGTACAATGGTGAGAGGGGCCGGGGTCAAGCCCATAAATTCCGATGAAGGGCAAAAATGACCTTTCCAATCAAGAAATTAGAATGGAGTACCGAGAAAAGGTCAGATTTTGTAGATGACTTACAACAATCAGTCCCACGTGAATTTTTGCATATGATGGTGTTCACACTCATGTCCCACCCCACGTAGGGTCGGGGTGAACCGACCCCTCCCTCGTCCCCGAGGGAAAATGCTAATGTTTTTTTTGCCAAGCATGATAAAATTTGTAAATTTTGAATTTATAATTGCAACCAAAGCCCCCAAAATTAGTTATGAAAGGTGTAGAAAATCAATGAATGAAGTACATAATAAGGGGTCTTTTTTTTTACATGCACCTCTAGAATGACTTCGAGGGGACAAAAAGGGGGGAGGGGGGCAGTCTCGGGGCAGTTCACCCTGACCCCACATAAAACATCAAGGTTTTTTATTTTGGAATCAGCCAAAGTAATATCGAGAGCGGAGATTTCAATTTTTGTCTTCAAGTGAGTGCCCTCTCTCACCTCCACAAAAAATTTAATTCAAATTAGAAGAGGAAGATCAAGGATTAGAATCATGCACATTGTTTTTGTTATGTACAAACTTTTTTTTTCCAATTGGCTACAACCAAAAGATGTTGGCTATTTTTTGTAAAGAGAATTTTCATTTTGGGGGGGTCAAAATAGTTAGATTATTGTTGTATTTTATGACTAGTAGCCAAATCTTACCTAGGGATCACCTAATTTTCATATAGATAATACCAAGTATCACCCAAGTATCACATGAGTATTGAAGAAAAAACTAGTTCCTTCTCCAAAATGAAAAAGAATGTTGGTCGTGCAGTACTTGTGAAGGGAAGGTGCTTGAAAAGCAACCTTCAACAAAGAGGTACATGTTGTTTTCTTCAATGTACCAAAAGTATACATTTCAAGAGTGTGTGTGTGCTTTTTCATGACCCTTATGTTTCCACTTCAGAAATTTGTAACTAATTCCATAAAGGTCTAAAAAATAGGAAATGATTGACTTGGATTCAATGCCAATTAATTCCGTTTTTTCTTCCTATGAAAATTTACTGAAAATTGTTTCAAGATATTGAGCTTCTCCCAACATGCAATCACCTCTTAAGAAGTCACTTGAAGAGTAAACCACCTTAACCTAACAAAAGAGTCATGCAAATTAAAGCAAGTAGTACAAAAATTGCAATCAAGGTAGACCAACCCAATTCCATCCACAATCCAATTTTGCACCCTCCATTTGGTCCCAATTCCATTCGTTCAAGCCCCAAAATCTATCTAAAAAAATTAGCCAAATCTATCTAGAAATCTGACAAAATCAAAGCATTAATGTCATTAAGGGTAACGTGTCAATGCATGATTGGTGAATACTTAAATGCTAATATATGCGTAAAAGGGCAGTTATGGGTTGATAATAGAGCGTTTATGACTACACTCTATGGGCGATTTTGTAATTTTAGGGCTGAATACTTTTGAAATTTTTTGCAAATTACAATTTTGATTGAAAAATTACAATTCCACTTGAGTTTGACTCATGACACAAGTGCACACCTCTAAAAAAATATGTGTCCCTCTTAAAATTGACCCCAAGATAATTAGATTGCAAATTAGGGTGGTAATAGGCTTGTCTACTATATAGTGTAAAGACATTGGAATATTGCTTAGGTTAGATCTTGGAGTAAGCATGCTATAACTAAGATAGGAGGTTCTAAAAGTACTTTGGTTCTAAATCGCCCACCTCCTCAAATGTACACAGTTTGTACATGTTTCTTTTTTATAATCTTCAACAATGTACAAACACTATACACTTGAGGAGGTGGGCGATTTTAGAGCCCTATGCCATTTTAACTTCAAATTTTCATAACTAATTCCACAAAGCTTCAAAAAATATGAAACAACTTGGGTTAGATGTCAAATTTACTTGTCTTTAAAGGAAATTTTACTGGAAAAATATTTCAAGATTTCACCTCCCCAAAATTCAGTTTCAGCTCTTAAATGGGCGATTTCTCGACCTCCTACCTTAATCCATCTTTGATAGAAATCATGAGGGTCCGAGCCCTACAAAATATTAACGGAACTTGATATTTGAATGGGATACAGTGCCCACTTTGGCAAGAATGTATGAGGGAGTGATAGCTATAAGGTAGGTGGCTCTAAAACAGACCCGTCTCTAAAAGCGATCTGGCTGCAGAGGTACATTCTGCTTTCTTCGATGTACCAAAGACGTACATTTCACGAGGGGGTCGCTTTTAGAACCACTGCATTTCAAACTTCAAAAATTCATAACTAATTCCACAGAGATCCAAAAAATATGAAACGACTTGGGTTGGATGCCAATTCCATTTTTCTTCTTGTGAAAATTTACTGAAATTTGTTTCATGAATGTTAGCTTCCTCCAAAATGCAATCAGCTCTTAAAGGGTCGCTTTTAGAGCATCCTACCTTAGATGTCACTGCGACAAGGCCGGTCCAATGGAATGAGAACCATTTTCACAAGACTCCTTGCAAGCAACTTGGTTGTGGGGTCATGAGTCCAAATCCAAATATCTACTATCATTATGAAGAAGTTTATCACAACAAATCCCCTAATTTATTACAGATTTGGAAGGCACATCAGTCATTTTAAGGAGAAAATATACTACTTTTTTTTTATAAAATTTAATCATTTATGTCATGTACACATAGTTACGAAATGCTCAAAATTAGAATTCTGATTGTTCATTCAAATCTGATTCATAGATTTTTCAGTCAAAGAAAAGTATTCTTGAAGTTAAATCAAATTAATGAGTGCACATTCCAACAATAACACTACCTTGCACTAATTTTTGAATTCATACAAAATTTGTAAGGTGTACAAAACAATGTGGGATTTCATAGTGATTTGGGTAAAAATCAATAGAATGTGATCTACAATAAGATATTGAACTTGTCTATGATAGGAAAACCACCCATGACAAGCATCTAAAAAATGATCCATAAGACTCTTACACCATTTCATAACAAACTTTTTCTAATAAATGAAATCAAGACTATAATAGGTTGATTAATGGTCAAAATCAATGCCTTGGGTGATGTTGATAGAATTATTAGTGATTTTTTTAAAAACTTCTACCTTTTAGTGTAATTTCATTAAAACAAGTGATTTTTTTATTCCTTCATGTTGTAGCCATGTTAATTAGGAAATATTGTGACTACTCTAGGTGGTAGGATGGCCATTATGCATACACTTTTTGTTGGATTCAGGGTAGTCTGAAGACTCTTTTGCTCCAATTAGACATCACACTTCAAAAATTCCTCAAAAATTCATACTTTGTCAAAAAAAAATTCATTATTTCCTTCATTTCTCACATTTGTCTTTATATGGAAAAAAAAACTATTTTTTTTTTGTCTGATTGTAACAAGGGAAAACACTCATTCTGTTTATCCATCATAGGCATGTTTACTTGAAGTCGAGCATGAAGTTATTTCAAATAAGGTAAACTACCCCATTTTAGACCAAATGGGAGCAAGCCCATTGTGGGCTAAATCATGTTAGTGGTGTACATTCAAGTTTTGAAATGTACCCCATTGATATAGTTTAGCCCACAATGGGCTTGCTCCCATTCAAGGTAAAACAATCCATTGTGGTTAGATGACCCTATAATGAACACCTAGGGAATGACCCTATTATGGGGGGGTTCATTTGGGCCACAATGCATATTGTACATGACAATAATGGAGTGATTAGTAACCTCATTAAGAACTTCTAATTTTTAAGTGTGGATTCATTGTAAGAATTGATTTATTAGGCCTTTCATGTTAGAAAATATTATGATTGCTCTACGTGAACAAGATGAACATCATAGATTCAAATTTTTGTTGGTTTTGGGGTAGTCTATAGACTCTTTTGGGTCATGATGCATTCAACACTTCAAAAACTCATAGCAAATTCATACTTTGTCGAAAAATAATAATAATTTCAATTGCTCTCATTGTTTCTCACACTTTTCTTTTGTGTGGGAAAAAAATTGAAAGTTTTCAAGGCAGGCATGAGGACAAACTCCTGTTTCTAACCACAATGGGCTGTTTTACCTTAGTGCAACTGTCATCTCACTCTTTCAATTCCTTTTAACTTTTTGTAATGAAATTGGCACAGGACGGGAGCTCGCTGGCCTGCAGTTTTTGTTTTCATTTTTCGGTTTTAGATCAACCAACTGAAGGACCGGCTCATATGTAACGAACTGCAGGCAGCTCTGACTAATAAGTTAGTTTATTGGCTCATGGTATGAACATACTTACAGTACCAAGTACTTAACTGCAGAGCCATCTGAAGCCACTCCATTCATTATGTTATTATTCAGACAACTGGAGTCAAGGGTGGACCAACACTTGAACAAAAAGCTTATAAGTTATTAAGCCTACCTTTAAGTGTTTCTCAATGGCTGACTTTGGACAGCAAGGAAAAGGAAAAAAACTCTCAGACTATGTTATAATAGTGGTGCACTTATGGCTTATTTCCAAAGTATTGGGAAGAAATGAGGCAATAAGGTAGTTTGCTCTTCAAGCAACCATTTAAGAGCTGATTACCTTTGGAGGGAAGATAAACTTCTTGAAAGAATTTTCAGTAAAATTTTGTAGGAAGAAAAATGGAATTGGCATTGAACCCAAGTCGTTTCATATTTTGCATACCTTCGTGGAATTAGTTATGAATTTTCAAAGTTGAATCACAACAGTCACTAAAAGCAACCACCTCTTGAAATGTACACAGTTGGTACATTGAAGACAGAAAAATGTAGCTCTGCGTCTGATTGCTTTTAGAGCATGGTCACTTTTAGAGTAGACTACCCTTACTTACATAAGATAACAAGAGCCAAATGATGACCAACATGGAAGTTAGTCATTACAGTTTCCTCTTAACCCCTACAGGACCAAGGCCATTTTTCTGCCAATAAACACTTAAAACTGCCATTTCTATAGCAAGAGTAAATATTTTTGAATTTTTTTGTGTACATCTAACTGTAGGATCTTACACTTGACTAGTATGAGAACGTGTAGAAGAAACTTCAGATATTTTGACTCTACAAATTGCAAAATATCTGCATTTAAAGTGAAGAAAACAAGTTTTTCAACACATTGCAAGACTAGATTATTTGACTTTGAACCTTCTTAAATTAAAATTTTTGCACTACAAAGTTTTGAGTTTTAAAAATTTTGTTGTGGAGAATTGAGTTAAGAATCTAGGGGGGGGGGGGGGGGAATTAAAAAAATAATAATTTTTATTCTTTAAATTGTTCTAAAAAGAAAACTAAACCATGTGGAACTTTCTTTTTTGAAAAATTGTAAAGATTCCATTCAGAAATGAATCCTATAGGTTATTTTTTCAAGAAGATGCTCTAATTACTCGAAAAACAAGATTGTCCATAACTTTCTCATAGAAAATCCAAATGGAATGAATAAAAGCTTTCCATGTAGATAAAAATATAATCTATGAGGGGAAAAAATTTTAAATTTTTTTAAAATTTTAAATATTTTTTTGCTCCCCCTCTCCCCTATTTTGAGCTTATATGGGTATACCCTTTGTTCACAAGCACTAATTGGAAAAAAATATTCCCCTAAAGCTAATCAATTTTCCTATCTTCAAGAATAGTTTTAAGAAATCATGACAAAAATTTAGCACTTAGGTACCTACCCGAAATCCCATTTAACTTGTGAAGGAACAATGGTTTTTTAGGGGCTAAGACAATTGAGATAAAATGCTCACTACATAAGTTATTTCAGCAAGACATAGTTTATAGATGGCAAGCAAGGTAAACATCAACTTATTACCAAGTAGATTTGCCATGTAATTACCTTGGAGAAGCTATTTGCCAACTCATGTATTTTTAAGAGACTGAGAAGTTTGAGAGAAGCCATTTGAAAGTAGAATCAAGACAATTTGATAAGAAATGAATTTTCTGTGATTTTTCAAAGTTTGTTGGGTTTGAATTGGTAAAGGGTAGGTGTGGCAATAGATAGGTGAGTGATGTAAATGGCAGAGGGGGTAGTAGATGTTGGAATTGGGTGATTAATGGCATTGGATTGTTTTTCCCAAGTACTTCTCTACACCTTGTAATTCATATATGCATGTGTCAAAACTTTTTATTTGGGGGGCTTTACACCTATTATTTCACAATAGATATGCCCCAATTTTTTCAACTTCCAATTTTCGCCCATTTTCCTACACCCTGGGGTACTTAATTCCTAAAGGTTTTTGACTATGTTTTCACTAAAAATGCTCCAAAATTGACATTCCTAGTAGGATTACCATATTTCTTGAAAAAAAAATCAATTTTGGACACACAAAACCATAAGATCTTATAATAAGTTGGTATGAGAGGACGTGGAAAAAATTTCAAAAATTTCCGTTGTGTGCAGATTGCAAGATATTGACGTTTGAAGTGACCAAAATCATTATTTGGGCCCTATGAAAAACTATGCAACTACACTTTACAAGGTCACATTTGTATGAAAAAAATGTCCAAAATCGTGGTGCTTCTTTGGATTCATTCTTTAAGGCAAGTTAGTTGCATGCTTGAAATTTTTTTATACATTTGAAATTGTACAACATATAGGAAAGAAATAGTAAGTAGAAAGAAGTAGAGAATAATTCAAAATACTAAATTATTAACAATTTATTTATGGACTTGAAAAATGCCAATTCCAATGGTTGTAATGTTGTAAAATAAAATCTACAACTAATTTTTTAATTTTTTTCCAAAAATATTGAAAAAATTGAGTTAAACAAAGGACTTCAAAGTTTATCTTAGAATAAAGATTCTATAACTTCGCACAAACTACCCTCAAACTAAAACTCCTCATAACTTTCATCTCATTGATCAAAATGGAATGATTGAAAGCTTTCCATGTATATATAAATTTAGAAATCCACTTTCAAATTTTTATTTCTTAAAAAAGTGATTTTTAAAGAAAAACTTTTAGCTGCCTTGATTGCCTATACATTGCTGAAAACTACATATCATATAATAACTTTTGAACCATGTAGTTAAAATTTATGAAAATTGTTAGGCCTTAAAGCTACTCCTTAGGCACGTGTTTTATGAAAATTAAAAAATAAAATCCCATGTGTAGTGAGTTGCCCAAAATCGCCATATTGCTAAACCAAAGTTTAGGGTGTTAAGGGGTAAAATTGAAATTTGAGGCATTTAAACATGTCATATTGTAATTCAAAAATATTTATGCGGTTTTAGGGTTGATTAGTAAAACATGTACACTTTGACTACTATTGAACACAATCTATACAAAAAGTACATATACAAACATCATATATCAAATATTTCATACAAATGAATCATACATATACAATAGGAGAAAACACAAAAATCAAAAATCCTAGAAGTAGTATTATATTGGCTAAGCCTAACTTACGCAATGCATCCTTGAAAACCACTTGCCATAGATCTAAGTTGGAGCAAACAAATAGATTTTAACCCAAAATGAAACGTTCATAATAATGTGACCGGTTGTAGTGTAATTACCAATTGGAGAAGTCTTTTGCAGAACTTTGCAAATGAAGTCTACTAGTCAACTTCACCAAGAAGAGAATTTTGATTGGCCACAATAGAAACCATTACCCCTAATGATCCCTATAGACATATTTTGTACTTTGGGGTGGTGGGGTGCAGAGAGCTTTGAGAAGTTGTAACTTTTACAATTGATGCCCAACTTCAATAAAAAAATTGTTTAAAAAAATGCGTCTACTTGTCTAGTTTGTGTGATAAATTTTTCATATGAATCTAGTGCGTATGGAATTTTTGGGAATCTTTTAAATATATAGAGTTCAATTTCAGTTTGTCAAAGTGCATTTCGATGACTACAACTTTGGGGCTTGTTTCTCCTTCACCTAATGTTCATTTGCAATATAAAAAATAGAGTTAGATTTCCGTTGAAATCTTCTTATTTTGATTCCATTTGTGATGTAATTAGTTCTAAAATTTTACTTATTTTTTCTAAATTAATTTCAAATTAAATGTGATTGATTCCTCAAATGCCAAAAGGCATTTTTACCAAAATTACATGTGCTTAGTATGAGACCTGGTACAATCTTTTTGACATTTTCATTTTTTTAAATGTTCAAATTGATGATATGAAAGTACATCAAGCTTCTAATATCTTTTATGATCTTTGTGAAATCAATTTAGAAATACTTTACTTTGAATACTTGAAAAAATACAATTTTTATTTCATTACTTGAAAGTTTGTTATGATTAGCCAAAATTATGCATTACAGACATGTGAAACAGATAATTGCAATAGAGAGGTAAAAATATCACTACTTTCTTAGATTCTTCTAAGGTAATTACATTTAAGTGTGTCTAAATATGCAATTGTGCATTGTTCCTATTATTAAATGGCCCATTCATTATGAGATTTGGGAGGCCTTTGGGAGACCGTAAGTTCCCTACAATTGCCAGACTATGGAAACGTTGCAAAACTAGTAGTTTGATGTGGTAGAGAGTCTGCCACGTTGCATAATATTAATTAATTTTTATTATTAAATAATCTGATTGTCCGTCCATAATTCACAGGATGGGGAACCATGGCTAGAGGCCTCAAATCTCCCCTTATGTCTTGTTGGGTCTTGTTGGAAGTCAATAGAGTATTCTAAAACCTCCTAAAATGCATTTTTTGGACACCATATGAATAAACTATGAATTTTTACAATGCTAGAAAATAAATGTATCCATAAGCAACCCTAAACTCTTATGAATAGGATTGTACATATTAGACAAGAATTTGTAGGGGTTGCTACTTTAAGAAAGAGATTACAATTGGATTCATTTACCTAATTAGAAAATTCTCCAACACTAAGCAGGCTTGCACAGTGTCCTACTTTCCCACTCTCTCCTACTTTCTATAGCCACAAAAGAACCGAAAAACTCAAAAGAATCGCAAAAAAATGCAAAATTCAACAGAATTTGGACAAAAAATTGAATTAAAAGTTGTTAGACCATCAAAAAATTGGATAATGAATCTTCAAAGCATCCTCAAAGTTCCCTCCCTTTGTAAACTATAATATGTAAAATGTGCTATAGGGAGGTTCCAAGAACATAAGATTGCACCATATTCAACACTTTTCAATTTTGTATACAAAAAATGAAGTTGTTCTTTTGGTCTTGGTTTTTCAATATGAAGTTGGTTACTCAAACAATGGACTTAGAAGACTAGTGTACTAATTTATAGACAACGGAAACCAAGACATAAATTGATGGAGAAATTCAAGGAAAAGATTTGAAAGGAAATATTAGGGGTAGTCACACCTTCTCCAAAAATGAAATTTCTATGAAGAGTGAGAAGTTTAGGAGAGAAAAGAGGTGTTGATTAGAAGCCAATAACCATGAAGAAGGTGTGACACCCCTTTTTTGTTGTTTGGAGAATAAGAGTGGAGAATACACAATGAGATTTATTAGTAGAAATTGGAAAGCTCTTGGTTACATAGAACTTAGGTGTTTAAAACCCGATATGTAGAACGTGGTAGATGCGCAAAATGTGTAGACATCGTAGACAACACAAAACTTGAGTTGCAATGAAGCAATGAAAACTTAATATGAGCATGAACTTAGAGAACTAGAGGTGAAAGTGCATAGCAAAGCAGAATACACTTCTTCCATGAAATCTTCTTGACGGCCATTATTCACCTCCGTAGGACAATTATAGACATTTTCAATTCCCAAAGAACAAGAGCTCCACAAACCATAGAAAAGCAACAAGAAAGTGCTACATCCCCATTCTTTGAGGATTGAGAATGGATGAAGAAAGTATGACTACCCCTAGTATCAATTTAATGAAGTTGGAATTCTTTAGAAGCCAAGTTTCTTGTCCGGGGGTTGAGGCTGCTAAAGAAACTTGACCTTCAAATAACTCCTCTTACAAAAAGTGATGCCACATAGGTAGCCATGTTATTTTTTCATCCATGCTTGAAGTTCTCTACTAGACAAGTCTTGGCCATAGTCGGTAAACCCAATTTGGTGAAGAACAAAATTTGTTTCAATCATATTGCTCCATTTCCCTAAAATTCTTGACTGGTGCACTTCTACACCGTAAGGCGGTCCTTACCTTCCAAGTTATTGCACAAATTTTCTTAGTTATTATTTCTTTTGTTATTTCATAAATCCAACTTTTGCATGATGTAGGTGTAATATAAAATTTACATATTGAGTAAAATTTACATGTATTTCAAGTGTAATTTAATTTGAAGATTATTCCATCATATTTTACTTATTTGAAAGTGTTTTCTTGACTCGCTTTTTGCATTAAATTAAAAGTTTAAAATATTTGATAATTTGGATCATTTTAATAATAAAAATTCAATTTTTAAATTTGCTTGCTAAGATGTACTTTGCAAAAGAGCATTGCTAGCATGTGAGTCTAAGATCTTGAGTCCATGAGCTTAGAAGCCTAGTCATTTATGTTCTAGGTACCTATGTTATAGACACATTTTATGGCTATAGGATATCTATGTTATAGGTATTTCTGTTATAGGCATTTTCAATGGTTGTAGAGTACCTACATACATTTAGGCTCAAGGCTTGTATGCTTACATTTTAAGGCTCACATGCTAATGTTGTTGCTTCACAAAATGTGGAAATCAAAAATAGTTTTTTAGTCCACATATGGGATACCATTGCAATTTCATGCAATTTTTTTTGTACATTTTAATAGCATTTTAGTTGTATAAAAACTAAAAGTTTGGTGAAAGTGAACAAAAAATAATTTTTTGGTGTATATGACACGTTTTTTGAACTCCCTAGTCTTCACACTACAATAAATTGTCAGGATATAAAATCCCCATTACATTGATCAACAAAATATGATGTGCAAGAAAATGCAAACAAGAATCAAGATTAAATCATGTAAGAGATTTTTTTAAAACAATGTATTCAAAAAATATATTGCAAAGAGGGGTTGTTGTGTTCTGCACTCTCGCATGTGTCATAAGGATGGCATGATTTGGTACAACATGAATTCATCAAAAATTCTTATTTTTTAATTTCAAATACTAAGAATCACAAGTGTGCCATGCCCATGTTTTTTTTAACAACAACAATGATTGCTCTAACATCTTATTGATTGGTTTTAATGTTAAAAGAAACTCTGAATAATATGCAACAATCACACCTTGAAGATTAATAATACACTTTCATAAAAATAATTGGCTGATGTTTAAAAGCTGATTCAAAATTAGATAATATTAAAGCTCACTTTTGAAAAAAGAAATTATGTAAATAAATTGCATAGATAGTTATCAAACTACAAAAATTAGTTCAATTAGTACACTTTGCAATATTAACAATAAGTGTCTCATACTAATTTGTAAATTATAAAAATTTAATAAATATACAAATATGGAAAACTAGAGTATTTTTGATAAATCCAATCTAAGGTGTGATTTATATTATACTATTTCAAATAGTGTGATATTCATCTAATTTTCATCAAATTTATCTAAATTCATTCAAAATTTGTCAAAATGCATTTTGCTTTCATCCACATTCATCCAAAATTATAGAATACATTATTTAATGTCTTCATATGTATTGAAGCTTGAATGTATTTTTCACTTATTATGCACAAATATTAATAAACCCAAAATTAAAAGAATAGATGCACTAAAATTTGTATTTTTAGAGTGTAGTAGACAAATTCAGAAAACATCAACAAGAATTGACCATTTCTTATAATTCGAAGTTTATCTTGGTCAATAACATTTCAAAAAAGATTTATTATGATATATACACACCTAAAAATAGTCCTCTTTTGATCACATGTTTAAGATGAAGATCTCATTTTTTTCAAGAACTTTATCTAAATAATCCAAATTATATTACCTCAAAATCCAATTTATAGCTCTAAATTTAAAGTCAAGAAAGGAATAAAGCTTCAAAGATGACAAAATCAAATAATCAATTGGCGATGGTTTACAAATAGCTACTTAATTTTTGAAAACATGAATATTCATATAATATGTACAATTATTTTATATACCTTAATTGCAAATCATGGTTCCTTTGGGGTTTTAGTACTACAAAAATTATTGCTAGAAAATTTCCTCCTATAGTCCATACACAAGTATATTTGCAATCACCCTTGGTGATTTGACCCATAAAACCATGTATAAAACAAAATGGATCTATTCATCTTTTGACAAGATTTAGTGACTTCAAATTTCTATTTATTTTTATTACCATGAGTATAGTTTATAGTAATTATCATTTTCATTTCAAGATTTATTTTATAATTATTGCAAATTCATAATTTTTTAGGAGTAAATTATGTGGGTACTTTGGGCAATGAAGAAATCACTATATTTTAGTGGATTTAAAAAAAAAATGTTTAAAGAGTGTGTATTCATGTGGAAATCTTTTAATCATTATATTAAAAAAATTAAATTAAATTTATTGACAAGTTTCAGGGAGTAGACAATCTGTGCATTGCTTCACAAAAGTAACATTTTTTTAAAGTTAAAAGGACATCGTATGACTTGAATTGCTTGATTATAACATTATTATGATTATAATTTATACTTTTAAATTATTTTTTTGAATTATTAGGAGCTTAGTACTTTTCATCATCTTCAATACTATTTTACTTTGTATTTTGTTTTTCAAGATTGAATATTTCTCAAGTATTTTCAATTTTCAATTCTCTATATAAAATTCTTTGTCCTCTACCTTTAGGACATCTAATTTTTTTTAAATGTTAGAATGATGAAATTTTGCCTTGGGAAAGGGTTGAAATTTTTTTGTTGTTAAAATTTAAGCATCATAATCTTGCAATAAACCTTGTTTTCCTGGAATGTGAATTTCTAGAATGCTATAGTTCCATAAAATAAATAAGGAATATTGTTATTGGATTTATAAAAAGACTAGTAAGACTAAAAATTTAATATTGCTTTAATACAAGGTGTTTGGGGTTAGATTTTGGATTCAAACGGTGAAAACTTTAGAGAAATAACCAAAAGATCTTAAATAGAAGGGCTAGTACTACTAAGAGCATGCTACAAAACAAGGTGATGTAAGAAGGCTATGTTTACCTCTAAAATACTCTAATGATTTGAGGTCCAAAACTAATTCCAAATGTTCTTTCTCAAAGTATAGTCAAAATGATCATTTCATCACAATATTCAAACAAAATAAAAATTCATGACTTCAATTTGTATAGCTTCAATGAAATCCTTATAACTATTGGAAATTCATAAGAATGATACGAAGCAAAGCTTCACTTGTAGATAATGATGAATTTTATGGTTAGAAAATATCCTGAGAAATCCACACAAAAATTCAAATACTTTTAAGTCTCTAGAACTTATGCAAATTTGCAAAGAAAACCAAATGGTTTAAACTTAACACCTTACCTTCATTTTCTTTGTATTTTTTTATTTTTCCTATCTACTAGGGCTTTGTTATTCTCTGCACTACTAGTGACACTCAATTGAAGGTTTAAGGTTTTTGTTTTCGACTCCAAAGACTTTTGTGGACGTTTACTTGGATGTTCCGGCTTGAAAGCATGGACTTTGAGGAATTACATGAACCTCCCTTAATTGATGCAAATTTTGCACATAAGCCTTCATCATAGAAGTAGTGTAAATTGATGTTTGGGGCATGATGCAAAATGCTATATTCATAGTGTACACTTTCGTGAAGAAGTTGCAATATGACCCAAAACACGACAATTACATCCCAAGTGCAAATTTACACATTCTTTTTAAATGCTAAAACTATTTGAAGAGCATGTTTATGCCAAATGTCATCTAAAAATCTCATTTTCAATTAAATGAAACGCTTGATTGTTAAGAAACAAGAGCTACTAGAATGATGAGAAAAACACAAAATTGCATGTGGTGATGCCAATCCACACTCTAGGAAGAACTAAGAAAAACTATAACATAATTTAAACCCTTTCTTCCAAAATTATTACCATAGTACACTCAAAAACTTCAAAAAATACCAAAAAAGAAAAAAAGAAATTATGAATCACACTCTTTGTGCTTCAAATTTGACATAATTGTTGAAAGTCCCAAAAAAATCTAGGGAGAACAAATTAATTTGCAACATCAAAACTTGCAATATTGTACTCAAAATTTGAATTTTTGAAGTAGGGAGATCTATGCCTCCTACATCTCTCTATAATGAATACCAATTTTGAAAAGTCAAACCAAAAATGACACACCTCAACTCTCTAGAACACAATGATGGTGAACACCAATCACAAGTGAGATCAAACGTGGAAATTCTAGTAGGCAAGAACATCTCTTAAACCTAGATATACAAAACAAAGCTCGAAGGATCCTCGAGGATTGTTTTGCTTCTTGCAATTGCCTTGCCTCACTTCTATTGCAACCTTAGTTTTTTGACCATATGGGCAATTTCGTTAAAATGGCGCCATTCCATTACTTTGGCAATTTTTATGGTGTAGACCGGGCGGTTTGAAATGTACAACTATTTTAGATATTTGAAATCTATATTTTTCCTAGATGTCTGAAATCTACACCTGTCCTAGATGTCACATTTATAGTTTACATCATGCGGTTTGAAATCTATAACAGACCTAGATTTTTGAAATCTATACAAGGCAAAGATTTCTAAAATCTATACCTGTCATAGATGTCACTTTTACAGTTCAAACCGAGTGGTTTGAAAATGGCACATGGAATACTACCATTTTAACGAAATTGCCCATCCATCCTAGATTATGTAGTTAGATGGTAGATAGGTAGATAAGTTACATGGTTTAAAATGAAGTATTTAACTGAACCACCAATTACTTCAAATGCTTATTTGGTCTATTTTTAAGGTATATGTCTAGGAAAAATAAAATCTTGTATAAAAATCCTCACAAATCAATTTTCATATATATTCAAACTGTCTTTTGAAAAGATGCAAGCAAGTCTTGTTCTTGCAATTTCCTCCCCTATTGAAAAAATTTAGAGTCTTTGATGTGCTTAAGAAAATTCAATTCCTCTTCCTATGCCATCAATTTGAATTGCACAAAAAAACTAAAACTGAATGAAATGTGAGTATTGAAGGAGGCCAAAGGAATAGAGGCCAAATGGAATAGAGAAGGTGGTAGTTCATGTTCGGGTGAATGTGAAACATCGGTGAATTGTGCAATGACACCTATGTGAAATAATTGTCTTGAGGGAGGCTTTTTTCCCAATTTTTGACTTGCTTGTGTGATTTTTTCCAAATAAGCATTCTTGGATAGGTTAATGTAGCATGTTGAGTTCCATAATATGCTATTTTTTCCTATTGTGTAGTATGACTAAGCTCTCTATAGAAAGAGACAAAGAAAAATACAAAGAGTGGGCCAAAGATGAAACAAAGCATCTCAAGGAATCTTGTAAGTCTTCAATTGTTATTTGCTTATGTAGAAGCCAATTGCTTGTTGTTTTGTATTCCACTTGAAATTCAATCATTTTAATATTATTTAAAAGGTAGTCAACTGGCTTGATGCATTGAAGAGGACGATTTTGCAAAGCAATGTCTAATTAGTCAATTTACACCACTACATGTAGTGTTTGAAGGATGTGATGGGAGAGTTAAGGTTGGGCAATTTGTATCTCAATTTGTGAGGATGTTGATGCTTTGAATTGCGGTGGAATGGGATGCTTGTGAATTTTGAGTAAGGGTTTTAGTATTAGAGGGTGTTTGAAATTTTGAATGCTCAAATTTTATGATAGTTGTATAATTATTATTTGGTGGTCTTTGTTATTGTTGTTGTTTATTATTGCTTTCTAATTCACTTGTTTCTATATTTCTAAATGTTTTTCTTGTCATCTACAAATAGTTTCAATAGTTGGAAGGAGACAAAGAAAGAGAAGAAGATATGATATTGAAGAAAAAGTTGTTGAACATATTAGGGTTTAGGACTGAATGGAAAAATGGGTAGTACACCCCTTCTAAATTTTTAAATTTTTTTTTTTACAATCAATAAATAATTGACATGTGTACCCTTCTTGTAAATCATGTATGTTATTTTATTGTCACTATCACCTCAAAAGAGACAATAATTGCCTCTACACTAATATATACACTATATATTTTAGTTTTGGCAAAGTATCAATTCTCTTGGAGTTGTTTCTTTTCAACTCTTGAAAAAGTATATTTTTAAAATACATAGATTTTTTAATGTATGGTGTTAGTTCTAAAATCCTTCATAGGAAAAATATCCTTTGAATGTCTTTAGGGAGAGCTTCCTAATGGAAAAAATCATATTTCCATCTAATTTCTTTGAAGTGACTTACTTAAATTTATATTTATAAATAGTATTGGATATTCTTTCTACTAGTATTATTTTTAACTTTTTTACATTGAAAAATGGAAAATCCATGTAGGGTATTTTTTCAACTTATACTCCATTCCCGTCATTTTTATTTTAGCCATGAAAAGATTTGAGACCAACTAATGAAATGAATCTTGTTAAGTTTTGTTTTTACTCTAATTTATAATTTTGGAAATTTTCTAAAATTGAATATTTTTTAGCAATTTGAACTTTGATTCTAGAACAATGGAGTGTTGATTTTCTAATTTCAAAATGCCATGGTAAAAAAAATTTGCATCATGATATTCCATACTATAATATAAACCTATGGGAAAATTTTGAATTTTTTTGAGCATGTAATGCCTTTGATATGAATTGTTTCACTTTTTTTAGAGCTTCACAATAGTTTCAAATTTTCACAAAAAAGTGTAAATTTTTATAACTAATAGAAGACATGTAATCACATCTATGATAAATAATTAAAAGAAACTATATTCATAGATAGTTACAAAATGAAGTTTGAAGAAATGATGATAGGCTTGTCTTTTCAAGGTTATAAATCTCTTGGCATTGAAGTCTTGGCAAATGTGAACTTGTTATCTTGGACTTTGTAGATGTAAGCTTATGTTGACTACTAGATGGCATTGGACTCTATATTTATCAATATACACCCCTCCCAAAGATTAGGCCCCATAGTTGCAAAGTGGACCTTATATTCTACTTGTTTTTTATAAGTCTTATTGGTTGTCTAAAAAATTTTCAGCTCTCTCAATTAAAAATAATTGCAAGCCAAAATTTCCTAAGTGTCCTTCAAAAAATTAATTAAAACCCAAAGGTTTGATTGGTTCCTACAATAAACTTTTCAAGTCCTACAATTGGATAGACATTGAATTGAATTTTAGTATGGATCTTAACTCCATGGTTGCAAAATGGATCCTACATTCCATTTATTTTTATAAGCCCCATTGGTAGCCTTGAAACCCTTTCAACTTTCTTATTTTCTTAAAAAATTCCAACTTATTCTAGCCTTTGTTTCGAAAATTAATTAAACCCTTCAAAAATGTTTTAAATTCCTTGGAAAGACACTAAATTCTTTATAGGCCTTATTTAAGTTGTATAACTTCAAAATTCCATTATTGTTGTCTTTGCTTCATTCTACCATTTTTATTTGGGTTTCATTTTACCATTTTTGTCCTAATTTCTTTCCATCATTTTGGATATGGCTTCAATTTTAGTAGTGGTTGTAAAAATCACTCCATGGTTATAAAGTGGATCCTATATGTATATCAATACAAAATCCCAAAAGGTCACTCCAAAAATTAACTAAATCAACTCCAACATAAAGGTTGTCACTAGAATTACTATGAAGTTCTTTCACTATAACAAGATCAAGAATTGCACCTTTAAAAAAGAATAAACTCCAACCTATTCTTTGATTTTGGTGTAAATTAAGAGTCTTTTCATCTAAGGGCTCGTGTGTATTTCCTAAAACCTACGCGAGTGATTGGATGTAGTATTTAAACTTTAAAGGTTCAAAGTTCAATAATGAATGTTTTAGGATTTGGGGCATGTTCCTATGATGTTAAATGTTATCATGATTTTATTGGATTTTTTTGACACCAAAAGAATGTACTAGTTTTTTTGGATTATAATGTTTTATTTCAATTGGTGTTTAGGTGCAAAAGCTATGCCCTCCTAAGTATAAAATGCTAGAGTCTAGGCAACAAAAAGAATATTTAAAAATTCAAAATTATTATCCTTTTTTTCTTGTAGCGTATATTTATTTTTACATGAATGCTTTAATTCATTCCATTTGGATTAATGATGTGAAAGTTATGAAGAGTCCTATTGTGCAGGCAATTAATGATGGCATCATCTTGAAAAATTATTTATAGGATTTGTTTCTAAACTCAATTTTCACAATTTTCAAAACAAAATTTCTTTAGGATTTATATTACATGCTAAAAAATCTCACCATTAGGATTGACGTATTTCAATTCCATTTTAGAACTAAAAAGGATTTGAATTTTCCTTCTATCAAGTATTCACTTTCTTTAACTATTTAAAAAAAAGAGAATTCATTTTTATTAGTTTGGAATTTCAACTCAATTTCCCACTAGAAAGATTTAAACCTCAATACTTTGTAGTGCAAAAAATTTAAGTGAAGGGGATTTGAAGTTAGAAAACCTAGAAAAAACAAGGTGCAAAAAATCCATTCTTTGCACTTTGAGCACTTGTCTCTTACAATCTACCAGGTCAAAGTGTCTACATTTTTTCTCACACATTCTCATACAAGTCTTATGCAACATCCTATGGTTGGATATTCCAAACAAATAATTTTCTTAACATTATAGCTCAATGCCATTCCTAGACTTTCAATCAATTGATTCTTCAACAATTTTTTTAATTCAATATTGGTAGTGAAATTTTCTTAAGCTATGAAGATTCATTAGATGGTTTTTGAAGCCTCTAAGAGACTGCGGGTTCCCCTGCTGTGAGAACGCAGGGAACCGGACAACTGGCCTGCCACCTCAGCGTCCTACGTGGTCGAGAGGCGGCCAGGTCATTTCTGGAATTATTATTATTATTATTATTTTATTATTTTATTAATTTATTTATCATTTGAAGAATTTTAAATGTTTTTTTTTTTTTTTTTAAATGTTTTTTTTGACTGTCGGCTGTCCTTCACTGCGGGGAACAGTGAAGGGAACAGCCTTGAAACAGGCTCTCCCTGGCCTCAAAAAACATGTAACGCAAAGTCCTATAATTTGGGCATACAAGTTGCACATTTATTTTTATCACTTTAAACACAAATATTTTGCAATCTTCATGGTCAAGGTTTTTAAAATTTCTTCCATACATCCTTACATTAGTCTAGTGCAAGACCCTATGGTTAGATATTTGAAAAAAATATATAAATTTCAAAGTTTTTTGCTTGTTACTGTAGAAATGGTTGTTTTGAAGGGGCAGGGTGGGGTGGTGGGGTGGTGGTGTTGATGGAAAAGACCGTAGGACATTAGATGATATTGGGTTCAATTAGAAAAGGAAGCTAGAAATTTCCTACATGACTTCAACAACATCCAAACATGCAATCATAGAGGATCTACAAACCAATCCACTAACAAAGTAACAATGTATTTTGCTTTGCAAATTCTTCATATAATCTAAGATTTTTTTTCAACTCTATTTTAAGCCTTAAAGGACATTGCACGCCCCACGGGCATTTAAAAAGTCGAAACCTAAATTTTCACACACTTCTTAATTTTAAATGTTCATAAGCGTAACTAAGAAAACCTAGCTCCAATAATCTACTTTTGTTTATTCCACTTGAATTTTTTTTCAAAATTGTTAAAATTGTCATTTTTGTAACACTTTAAAGATAGCATCTTGAAAACTCAAAATACACCACTTTTGAACTTTTCCTAGCAAATTTCTCTTGGTGAGAATCCAAGAAGTACATCAATTACACCATGATGATTTGTTACTAGTATTTCCATTTTTCCTAAAGAATTTCATACTATTTAAAGAATTTTTGTAATTTACATGGTTTCTACAAATATATTTTTCTTTACAAAATTTCATACTATTTAAAGCATTTCTGTAATTTACAACGTTTCTTTACAAAATCATATAAAATTCAATTTGATTTTTTGTAATTATAAAAAAAACAAGGTTAAATTATTAGACACACATTACTACTTGCGAAAAATACCAAAATTTTGAAAAGTGTGTTTTTAGTGTATAGAAATCTAATGAAGTTTGACCAAGCCTGCTTTTTAGATACAAGGGTTTAAAGCTTTCTTCCACTTATAGATACATTCCTTGCCAGTAAAAAAGTAACTTAGAGAAGCACACAGTAACTGCACATTTTTAAAGTACCAACAGACAACTGAATGCTCCAGCAGTATCGATGCCACAACACACTTGAAACTCGCAACCATAAAAACACTTCTCCTCACAAGCCGGAAGAGCAGCAAAGTGGAAGCACATTCCCCAGTGACGGAGCTACAGTAGCGCGTTGGCGGGGACCGCAAGCTCCCTCCCTCCCGTCCCCGGCCGTCCCCGCCTCACTGCGCCTCACTGGAGACGTGAAATGGGTAATAATACGAAGTGACTTCGACAGGGAATCAAGGGGGCGCTCCGCTTGCTTGAAATAGACACCAGTGCCCGCCCTCACTCCCATAACGTGGTGCGAGAGGCGAATAAGAAAACGAATTTCGACACCTAGTGTCACAGAATATCACAATTAAAAAGGCCACAATTAATCTAATATATACCATGTACTCGCTCCCCCCTCGACAACAACCCCCTCTCCCTCCCGCTCCCTTAGCTTACCACGCTCGATCAACAGTGTCATCAGGTCCCAGTGGAGTGCGGTAAAGCCAATGCAAAACCTTAGTTTTGCAGCACCAAAAAACGACACTCGAACGCAACGAACTCCTCAGGCACACGTACCTCATTAGTCCGCTTTTAGTTCCAACCTCACTCTTCACTTATCTTTTTTGGAAGTGGAAAGAATCGAAACAGTCTTTACTGCAAGCCCGGCCAGTCGGTCCAAGGGAGTTCGAGTTCGTGGTGATTTTGGGGTGATGGTTTACTGCACCTGTCATTGTTGGTTTCGGCTGCTTTGGGTTCTACTTATGGGCTAGTTAAGTTAGCTGTGGAGAGTTATAACTACTGTGCTTGCAGAGACAGACACAGTTCAGTTCGTTGAGTGCGGATCAGAGCTAGCTAGTAAGGGAGAGAGACTGAGAGAGAGAGAGAGAGAAAGAGAGAAAGAGAGAGAGAGAGAGGCGATGATGCCGTGGAGGTTGTCGGAAGCCTTTTTTTGACGTGTCGAGAGTACACCGGATCACTTGGTGCAGAAAAAGCGGAAGCACGTAAGACTTGGTTAGGTTCCTTCCTAGTACAACTCCCTAGGCAGGGACGGAATCTGTTGTGGTCCAGATAGCCGGCGTCTCTTCGAGTTGGTGTGTGTGTGTGTTTGGTTTGGGGTAACTTGTACTTTGGTACAATGGGGACTGGTTCTGGGGAGTGTAGAGTTTGGCTTGGAGTGCCTTGGTCGACAGGGAGAGGGTTTCCTAGTGTGGGAAGGAGAGGTGAAGTAGCTGAGCACATGTGAATGTGGAGTGGGCTGAAGGTGGAAGTTATTGTTGTTTGGTTAGTGCACGTTTGGTGAAAACCTACGAGTTCTTACTAGCGCGCATATCTTTCTCTCGTAGAATCTGAGTGGTTTTAAGGGCATTTGAAACCATCTCTCTATATATAATGGGAGTCTCGATTAAGAGCCACTGAAGGTAACATCTGCCATGCAGCTAATTGTTGCTGAAGTGGAGCAGCCACGCAAGGATACTGATTCCTTGTCAATGAATGGTTAGAGATTGCACACCTCAGTTGAGCGATCGCTTGCCCGTAGCAGCTCGTACTGTAGTTCGTCTGTGTGCAGCGACTGCTAGTGTGTAGGATCGACGACAAGACAATCGAATCGATCACTAGAATTTTTGTGGTATAGATGAGAGTTTATTGGTTCAGTCGTTTTACAGTCGTTGTAAGGGTCTCGTTGTTCTCTCTGGGGTAGCGACTCATTCTAGTATGTGTAACGGATGTATAGATAGCCAGGTTCCAAATTCGTTTAAGTACTTCCCCAGACCGTCGGTAGGAAGGTTGAGGAGTATGATCAATAGTTCATATTCCAGCGCTCTCAGGTGTGACGTTACTGACGGTGCCGACGCATGCTTTGCAGGTGCCTGATCTTTGCCTGCACTTATTGTGTGACTAGCATAAGTATTTTCGACGCGCTGAAGACAGTCACCTATTTTAAACCTTCAAGCTCCTTCCGCCGTGAATAAAATTCCTTCGCTACCGGCAGATTTCATCAGAATATGTTCCAGACAATTCGATGAGAGAAGGGGTGAATTGAGCTGTTAAGTGAGATTATCATGAGCAGGCATCGCAAGATCGGGCTAACAGGTAAGATTTCTATATCTGCGAAACGCTTGTGCTCAATTTTTCTGATTCGTTGCGACTGATAATGAGTAGGACATTTTCAACCGTCTCTTCAGTTTCACGATGCCTTTCCTGCATTTCAGCTTCCAAGACATTCTGTGCATGCGAATGAGAAACCACCATTAAGCACAAACCAAGTTCTGAAAAGGAAGGGAATTTATATCTGGCGAAGACACATGCATTACAGATCCATATAACATGGGCAAAGTCCCCTAACAATGCAGAAATCCAACTGCGTCTGCACCACACAAATTTAGTGTCCTGGTCCACTGCAGGGATCAATCTAGAATTCTGCAGACATCCAAATGAGGTCGCACTGGTCTGCTCATATCCAATGTTCTACGTATGGCATAGGACTATCGATTCCTTCAGATTAGTGAAGATCGTACCTTTTCTGCGCAGGTTCTATCCCAGTATCGTCAGCGCCAGTTTTAAAGAGTACTAAGGACTGATTATCCAGTGCTCGTATTGGATCAAGATTAATAAGAAGAAGACTTGTGATGACATCTGACTTCCGCAACATCGAGTTTCGCAACATTCTCAGCCAAACGGCTCCGGTTCTCCACCAGGGTGATCCTGGCAGACCAGGTGAGCCGATGCCCGCGTTCGGGCGAGAGGATCATCACTACAGCAGCATCGGTGCGCTGCAGCTGCAGCATCGGGATTCCAAGCCGCCGAACATCCGAGAGAGCGACTTCGCCAGTCGGATTCAGTCCCTTATGAGCGGCGATGTGGCGCTGGGCACTTTGCAGGACCATGGCGCGGGGCCTTCGACGGCGCTGATGGGGTCCTCCCCCGGGGGTCTGGTGCCCAACGGCGTGATGCCGCAGGGCCTGCAGGTGGACGCGCAGCACGACCAGAACTCGCGCGCGCCCAGCCGCTACGAGGCGCAGAAGAGGCGCGACTGGAACACTTTTGGGCAGTACCTGCGCAACCACCGACCGCCGCTGGCGCTGGCACGGTGCACGGGTGTGCACGTCCTGGAGTTCGTGCGCTACCTGGACCAATTCGGCAAGACCAAGGTGCACAACCCATCGTGCCCGTTCTTCGGCCTGCCGCACCCGCCGCACCCTTGCCCGTGCCCGCTGCGACAGGCGTGGGGGTCGCTGGACGCGCTCATCGGGCGCCTGCGGGCTGCGTTCGAGGAGAACGGGGGCAAGCCCGAGAGCAACCCGTTCGGTGCCAGACAGGTGCGGCTGTACCTCCGGGAGGTGCGCGAGATGCAGGCGAAGGCGCGCGGGATCGCGTACGAAAAGAAGAAGCGGAAGCGGATGCCCGCGGCGTCGGAGGGCGTGATGGCCAACGGCGTGACGGGGGTGGGCATGAATCTGAGCAACGGCGTGGGCGGCTTGAGCAATGGCGGCAGCGTCCACGCCCTTCCCGCCCAGCAGTGATCGAGCGCGGTGCACAGAGAGGCTAAGCGGATGCATGCGAGCGTCGGTGTTCGCTCGGCGCCTACTAGCTCGTATTCTGACCACGCACTCAGATTGTTACTTAATGTGGACTTCTAAATCAAAGTTTTGGCCTTGAGGATCGGAACAGAGAGTCGACCGACTCCCTTCTTACACACATGAATTAGGATGAAATTCGGCACCTGGCACCATTGCACGAAGGGCTGCTGGCTGGTGTCCCTCTTCAACGGTGATTAATTTTTGGCACGACGAAGATGACGGCGAAGAAGTCGACGATATATGGTTCTCGCTGGGAGCTGCAAGCCAGCTGGGCGGCGAAAGGCAGATTCCTCTATGTACATATCTAGATCATCTGTAGATATTCCTTCCTTTACATCCCTTCCCCACCCTTTCTCTAGCTGCTGCTTCAGTAGTAGTTCGATCTGGGCAGGACCTTCATCTCCACTCACTCTCGTACATGCAGGAGGATCATTGCCACTGGACGTCAGTCTGTACATGGGCTCCTCAAGGTATAGATAGATAGATAGATAGATAGGTATAGCTGTAAACAGCCAACCACCCCTCTCTTTAGGTCGACTATCTTCTATGTGTCTCGCTATCATCATCTCCCAATGCTACCGCTGCTCTCCCCTCCCCGCCCGTCTCCCAATTCTTCTTGATCAGTTTTGCAATTAATTGGGGCAATCCGTTTCTAGCTTTTTTCACGTCTTTCCGCCGCCGAGGCACCTGTTTGTGGAATGAATAAACGCCAGGGTCCTCGGGGGATGATTGAGATCACGATTCTGGTGAATGGGGTTAGCTAGACGAGTTGCTTCAATTCGTAGGAGCCTCTTCGTACATCCGGTGGAGCCTTTATTGGCTCATCTGTAAATTTCCGCTATTGAGTTAATTCATATGTTCGTCTCCTACAGCTGCATTCTTGTTTCTGCACCCTAACTCCAGCTAGCTGGGTGCACGTCCGAGTCCCCATTTTGTACATCTCTCCACCTTGTCATTATGTCTCTGGTCTGACATTCAATTTGTTATTTCTGATTGATGCCGTTATGCACGTGCAGAAGTACTGGAATTTGGAATGATATCTTCATGCCATTAATTGGATGGCCCAAGAGAGTCAGGTCGACCTCGGAGGTTGCATTGCCGTAACTTGTTATACGTGGTGGTAGAGGTTCAGTTCATCGGATGCGTTAAGTTACGGTTCCCCAGAACTACAGTACTGTAGACTTTTCCTTGCGTCTCTGAATCTCCCTGGGCACATACAGTACCTTTTAACCTGGACTTCTCGTCACACATGACTTTTGCTTGTAAAATCTCACTGACGAAGGCTAGTAATTTTTATGTCAGCCGCGATTTATCTGCCAGAATAGCTCTCGCGTATACTCTCATGGTAATTGACGTATGTGTTTGCCATCTTTCATTTTTGTATGATCATCATTTGAGTTTTGCACACTTAGCCCACTTGATCACGCACGAATGGAAAAAATCATTTACAACCTATACTCCAACCCACATAACCCTCTCTTGTCACATTCATTGTCACGTGGCACAATGTGGTTTGCAGTACTGGGTGGTTTATAGTCAGTTCCCCATCTCCCACTCAAAGTTATAAAGAATCATACATCTTCAAGATTTGACGTTCTTGATCTAGTTTGCAGAAGAGGATTATGTCCAATAACCAACTCAAACTTGTCTGTCTTCGTCCAATTATCTAGTACATATTGATATCTAATGTTCATGTATGAGCAAGTTGCTAGGTGATTACAGTCATGAGCAGGTGACTTACATATTGCAGTCTAAGTACGTGCCAGTTCATAGGAAACGCCGAACTTGAAGTTATGTAAAACCCGAAAAGAAAAATATTTTTACCCCTATGACCGGTGCAACAGGGGGTCCGTCAACTTGGGATTCCTGAGCTTCGAAACAAGTTAATTACAAAGTATGTTTCCTTTGTGACTTACAGATGGAACTGAAGATCCGGCGCGCGCGGGGCGGGGCGGGGGTCTGCCTACAGTGCCTGTCTGAAGGCCTTCAGGAATTGAAACCAGTTGCCGCTAGCTCTCGTGCGCAGCACTTGCGCAACTGCAAGACACGCACCGTGTTGCACGCTAGCTAGAGGACTTCCTCTCTCTCTCTCTAACTTATGCTGCACCCTTGTTGTGTTAGTATATAACTTATTATAAAACTTTTCCAATTTGTCTACAAGGTAACGGTTGGTTTCATCAATCAGCCAAGTGGTACCTTCGACGACTACTAACTGACTAGCTGACTGACTGACTGACTGACTGACTGTCGCTGCAAGTGTACAACTTGCCATTTGGGTTGCCGAAGTTCAAACGCTCATTGGGCTGACTAATAAGACTCTCTTTTCCGTACAATTATATGCGCTTTGAGTTGACCACTGGAAAAATTCAGCAGAGGATTGTTCACCCTCTCACCACAGCGTAAATTTTGTTGCCTCCAGTCACGTCGCTAGCTCATGTCAGTCATGGGGCGATCAATTGCCTGTAAAGACTCCAGTTTATACTATTTTTAAGCTACATATTTTTGTCTCTTTCATTTGTGCTTCATAGTCATAGTGTACTACAATAAGAAAGATGGGTGAAATGTGAAATAAGAAATCCCCATCCCTTGTCTTGAAATTGGAGAAATGTAAGCTGTGACCACCCATAACTGACCAAATAAGCAAAACGGATATTTCGTTAAAAACGATGCTATTCTTCTTACACTTTTCCATTCATTTTCTAAGACGGGTATAGATTTTAAAACCACATGTTCTAATGTCTAGGATTGGTTTACATTTTAGACCACCATGGTCTAAACCTAAAAGTGTCAAGTTTGTAGAATATTGCCCATTTTAATGAAATATCCGTTGCAACTATGGACATGATGTGGAGTATAGTAAGGGGAAGGAAATATTTCTATAGGTGCAAAGATAGAAATGAGGGGGATTGTCGAAATTTGGCAATTTTAACGCTTGAACTGAAATTACTATGAATTTTGGAAGGCAAAAGTTGGTGTGGCCCTATATTCAATTAGTAGACTATTCTAAAACCACTCATTTAAGAGGAATTGTATTTCTAAGCACTACCCTATTGACAGTTGATGGAGGTGGTAATTGGTGATGGATGGCTCTACCTTAGTGTTAAAAAAAAAATCCAAATCTTGTTGCACTTTTGCATCCTCTCTAATAAGCCAAAGGAGTGAAAGCATGAAACATGTGCTAATTTTGTTGCATTTAGGGGTCCTCAAAAGTGCTACGACATTTTTGAATAATAAAATAACAATATGGATAATTAATAGAACACTAAAAATAATATATTTCCAAAAATGATGCCTTTTAAAAAAAATTATCTCAAATGTTTATATATAAAAAAAGCCAATGAAAATTTTCAAGAAAAATAGATGTTTCATTAGAGGAGATTTCAGGCTCTTGGAGGGCCATTTCAAGCACCTCCCGGCGTTGGTTCCCAACAATCCCTGCGAACGCCAACGTTGCCACGTCACCAATTTTAAAAAATTAAAAAAAAAAAAATTTACTTCTCAAAATGCAAAAAGAAATCGAAAAAAAAAATTAATTTTAATTTTTTTTTTCAAAAAATGACGTGGCAGTCTCCTATCCACGTCACTGTGCTGCGGGAGCGTAGTTCCCGCGTTGGGAACGAGCTGGGAACTCGCAGCCCTCCAGTAGCGTGAAATCTCCTCTAATGTTTTGTTTAAATGGTTAGAGAATAGCACGGGGGGGACACTCTTCGTATTTTCTGGATACCACGTGCAGCGCTGGGGTATTTTTAGGGGGGGTATTTATTTATTTTTTTGAATTTTCAGGCCCCTATAATTACTTATAAACCCCCCTAGAGCCCATATTATCATGCCTATCTTTACTTATAATACGTACATAGGCTGAATTTATTGGAGGCTATTTTCTTTATAAAGAACAAAACTAATTTAACAAGTAATGAGAATTAAAGTGACAAGATATGCCCTGTACACCCACAAGATTCAACTTTAAGGCAAAAAATGGATGTGTTTACATTAGAATGCATACTTGAAGACAAATACATGCACAAATGCTAAATAAAAGCAAGACATTACAAATGACAAAGTAATGAAAGAGTTTAATGTACAAAATGTATTAAAAAACACAAACATTACAAATGAAAAAGTAATGAAAGAGTTTAATGTACTAAAGGTGTTAAAAAACACAACATTACAAATCATTTACAAGAACTATGGCAACAAGCTGCAGTTCTAAGCCATCCAACACATGTGAAAAAAAATTTAGAGTCTATGACACAAATGTCTACTTGTACATGAGACTCATAGTCACCCCAAACCAATTGGAGAAGTGATCAGCTCCTTCACTCCTACAACCATGTTCTGCAAATCCACCAATCATCACATTCCAAGTGATTACACTGCACCCCATAAATCACAAGTCACAAGTCTGATTGACAAAACCAGCAGCCTCTCAGAAAACAGTCATGCATCAAAAAAGATGCCACACTTCCAATACATGTGAACAAGTGCATCCCTCACACACAAATGTGACTGAAGTCCTCCTTTCAGCTCTACTTTCAGCTCTACAAGGCCCCAAGATGTGCACATGCATTCAAAAAAATTGCATAAGGAATAGCATTTGGTTTAGGGCCAACCGGTTGCACTTGAAGAAGCACTTCAACTGGTTTGTGCCCACAGCCATGTTCAGCGACTCCACCAATCCTCACGGTCCATGCAATTCATGCGATCCTCCACAACTCATCCTTCACTTGTGCATCATCCACACTGCCACATTTACCACACATGTGAACAAGCGCATTGTGCATCATCCACACTGCCACATTTTCCACACATGTGAACAAGCGCATTGTGCATCATCCACACTGCCACATTTACCAAACATGTGAACAAGCGTATTGTGCATCATCCACACTGCCACATTTACAATGCATGTGAACAAGCGCATTGCCCCCCGTACATCCCATTGTAGCCCATTTAGGGTTTAGGGTTTTGGGTTTAGGGCATTCCAGCATATGGCACTCCATTCACCGCACACCAGTTCTTCACATGGCTGTTGCTGAGCAAGTGCTTGGTTCTGAAATTGTTAAAAAGATTCTGAATGTTGCTCTTCTCATGCTTACCGCTCCCCCCTCCAACCTCCTTTTTGCATTCACAGCAGAAAATCTTCACAACCCCGAGTCCATTGATGTCAATGGTCCTCAAAAACCACCGATTGTCTTCTAAGGAGGCGCTCTGCAATTCCCGCTTCGTCCTCTCCAGCTGTTCGAGATACCGCTTCCAGATGTCCTCGCCAATAAGAGTAGAATTTAGCTGGTGCTCCAAAGACTCAGTGACTCCCGATGTCACAGTAGCCCTCGAGTTCCCAGTAGGATCCACATCTGGGACAGCAAGTTCTTCAGATTCTTTGCGGATGTCCACGCAGTTTCCGTCTTCAGGGAGCGCGTCGATACCCGCATCGGCATCATCCACGCGCTGTCGCTTGGAAGATCTGTCTTCGCCCGCAGCACGCAGGGGCAGCACATAAACATGTCCAGGCATGTCGCTGAAGGATTCCATCCTCTGCGGAACTCTGATTTGATCATCGTTGTCCCAGAATTCGAATGGCCATTCGAGCGCCGCTTTGTCCTCCAGACGCAGCCTCAAAGACGCGTAGGTTTCATCGGCTGAAACCTTCACCTTGCTGTACAGAGTTGCAACACCGAAGTCTTCCTCCATCGTCCATAGCTTGATACAAGTCGCCATCTCGTTCAACAAGTACCGCTGCAAACAACCCTAAACCCAAACAACCCCTCCACAAGCAATAGCAAACACCTTCGTCACGCTGCCGTGCCGTGAACACGAGTCCAGAACAAATCGCAGGCATACAGAACCCCCGCCCGAAGATTCCCCAGCACCGTCGTGAACACACTAGCAGAAAACACACCCGCACAAACAAACACACCCGCACAAACGAACACACGAACAACACCCGCACTCCGTGACGCCGCTGACCTGAACACACCACCACAATTGATCGCGCACAAACGAGCAAGCTAAAACAATCCCGAACACCATCCTCCACGCTGGTGAACCTTGCACACCCCAGCAGAACTGATCGCGCACCCCGCAAAAGCAAACCCCGCACCAGACAGAACTGATCGCGCACACCGCAAGAGCAAACCCCGCACCAGGCAGAACTGATCGCGCACCCCGCAAAAGCAAAACCCCGCACCAGGAATCGGTGATCGCGCACCCCGCAAAAGCAAACCCCGCGCCAGGAATCGGTGATCGCGCACCCCTCAAAAGCAAACCCCGCACCAGGAATCGAGAACACCTTTGTCACGCCGCTGACCCCAAAACAGAATTCCACAACTGATTGCGCACAAACAACTGGTCGCGCACAAACAACTGATCGGGCACAAACAACTGATCGCGCACACACAAGCAAGCGCCCCCGCACAAGGAATCGCCGACCCCTTCGTTCACCTCCTCACCCTAAGCCCACCACCAATCTGATCGCGCACCCACAACCAAGCGCATGCCATCCCCAAGAGCAGCCTCCACGGTTCAGCCGAAGAACTGATCGCGCGAATCGGAAACACCATCTCCACGCTGCCGTCCCTCAACAAGCAGCAGAACTCATCGCGCGATTAACCCTAAACCGCACCCAGATTGCAAACAAATTCGTGAACACACGCTGCCGTCACTCAAGAAGCTGGAGAACTCATCGCGTGATTAACCCTCAACCGCACCCAGATTTGCAAACAAATTCGTGAACACACGCTGCCGCGCCTCCCTCCCAACCTCGAAATTATCGTTCGCGCCTAAACCCTAGCAGTAGTCGTTAAACTTAACAGACAGAACAGATGGAAACTACCCCATTCATCGACTGACTACAAGATATGTTGTAGTTATACTTCAGATTTGTATAGTACCTGTATCTTACTAGTACTGTAGCATAACCATAACTGAACCTAGTAAATAGAATTCCTTGGATCCTATTCTTTGGCCCCTATTTTACATTTAAAAAATAATTAATGGACCATAATTTTCGGGTATCTATTTTACTTATAAAAGACATGTCCCTTTTTAAGTCCCCTTCTTTAAATGTAAAATCTTTATAAATTTTACCTATGATGAATTAAATCCACCCTATTTTTCGCCGCAGGTCACTTTGTAAAGCGCGGGGAGTGTCCTCCCCTAGGAGAATAGTGATAAAATTCAAAAAATAAAACAAATTGATGGAGTGAGATTTTACATAAAATGTATAGAAAGGTAGTTTTGGACGTTTGGAAATGCACATACAACAATGCTTTCTTTGCATCTATGTGAAAAAATAGGAAAGTATCCAAATTTTCAAGTGAATTCATTGGTTTAAACTCATTACGTACAAAAGTATAACCCCCTAAATCCTAAAATGTGACAAATAAGTAATGAATAGTAATTTTTTTTTAAAGTACATAAAAATATGGATTGACTTAAACAATGTACCATTTCAGTGTCGAAAGCAAAATCCCTAAAAGTTATTTTCAAACTTGTATTGGACTCACAACATGTGACACTAAAACAATACAAGTGTTTTGTGCTTTTACTCCAAAACAAACTCAAAAATCTTGGAATGAATCTAATTACACCTAAGTGCCTAATGAAAATACAATTTCTCCCAATGTCTCATTGGAAATTTGGAAGGTTCATATAGAAATTGAGACCAAAAGGGATTTTTAATGATTTTAAAGAGAAAATTTTGTATGCGTATATAAGATGGTTCTAAGTATCTTTAGGTCTTATATGGAGATTTTAATCATCCTATATTGTAGGATTCAATCTTCTAAATCAACCTTGATATAGTATATAGATTCCAATTTTCTAAATTAGATCGGTATGTACATCTTGGGATTTATAAGCAAATTTTTATATGATTTTGTCTTGTAAATCCATCATTGTTTAGATTTTACTTCATAAGATTAATCTAATTGTGTAGGTTTTTCAAAATCCAAATCCATCAAATTTCACAGATTTATAAATTCAATATATTTTTATACTTCAAAGATTCTTGGCATCTTTAGATATTAAAAATTCTAGAAATCTTTATATTCTTGAATATAATGCAATGCTTTTATATTCTTTGATTTGAGTTTATACTTGTCTAAGTTTTCCTAATGACTTTAATGATTCATTTAAGACTGTTTCATCTTGTAGAATCTTTCCAGTATTTTGGATTGAAATTTAAAACAATATTGGAATATACTATTTTACTAGAAACATAAGCACTCAAGTGCCTAATATTTAATTAAAGCTCAAAAATAAGGTTAGGCAAGATTAAATTTTAATTTCTACCATTTAGGCAACCATTCAAAATGGAACAAAATATAGACATTTGGCTAGGTTTAGATACTTCAGTTAATAGTTTAAAAAGGATAAGAGGTCATCTATTCATAAAATGCATAGAACATTGGGACATGATTGCCATAAATGGCCAACACATGTCCCCAAAGATTCAAAGAAGGATATTATGATTCCTCCTCAATCAATTGCAATTTTTGAATATTATGCAAGACATGGGGATAATTTTTTAGGGAATTAGGCAAGAATTATTATAATTTATTTTTTGTCAAAGCTACTAGTAAGGTATAGTATGCATCTACGAACTACAAACATTGTTATAAAATAATTGTCCATAGGTGAATTATAATTTATTTTTGAAAATTGGAATTTACATTGGATGGCATTTGGTAGATGTGCAGACAAGAAAGGCCAAATGTCAAGGGATCAAAAGGCAAGATAAAATGACAAAACAGGGTGATTGCAAGAAACAACTCTAATATTTTATGTCACACGAAGCTTGTTGATTTGTTTTCAGGCCATGAATTTTTGCATTTTGGCTTCAAATGACTTAAGATTTATAGAAAAGTACTTATGACTATTATACACCTATACTATTTTTTTTCTCATTTTTTGAAAATATTTTAGTGTCAAAAAATAAACCCCAATTTTTGTTGTACTTGTTTATTAGGAAACAGGGGAAGGGGTAGTACTATTTAGTATCCAAAAAAACAAATTTGGAGCTAAAATTAATTGGAGGGGATAGTCTTTTACTAGACTTGCAACTATTGTCTAAAGGAATTCTAAAAATAGTTGATTGTATCTTGTATGGAAGTCCGCAAAATGAGCTTCTTTCTAGTTGCATTTTGAAGCATGAAAAATACTATTTTGGTCATTCTTTTGGTGAATGACCATCTTCATAGAGTTGTTACAAATGACCAATTTTTATTTTATTTATTAAAAAAATTCCTATTTTTTCCAAATTAAAACATCAATGTATCTATTTTTGAGATTTTGTACTTTTTTAGTTCTCCTATTTAGAGAATTTTTCTATGTTTTTATCTTCTTTGGGTACAATCTTCTTAAAAGTGTATACATTGGCCATGTTTTTCTTTTAAATCTAATTTCAAAGTACTTTAAAAAACTAAGCATGAGTACTGTGAAAACGCAACAAAATCAATAGGGGGTTCTTGCAATGGTCCAATAGATGAAAGGATACAAAAGAAACCAAATGCACAAAGTAGTTTATAAAGAAAATATACAATGAATGAAAGGGGTGCAACACCAAGGATAGACACGTGAGGTGGATGGTAGACATGAAGGGGTGGACAACAATGGTTGGCACAAAAGTAAACAAAACAACACACAAGCAACCCAAAGGTACAAAATAGTTCAAAAAGAAAAAGATGAATGGTCAATGAAAAGGGATGTACGCAATATTATTGATGATGGAAAATGAATGGCCATGGTAGATGTCATTAATCTAAGGGTAGAAAATCAAAATTCAGGTGTCACATATCATCTAGGGAATATTGTTTGTTGTCCATTTTTTTGTCCTTGACATCCTAGAGATGCATGATTTACTAATGTTTTGTGGAATCTACCATTCCAAATTTCAACGAGGAGAATATTGAAAGAATTTGTAAGCATCATAAATGTAAACATAAGATTTTAGAAACCTTGTGAATCATTGAAGGGATTCATGTGTTCCTTGATTCTCGAAGGAAGAATTGGAATAACTTCTTTATATATTAATGACCACTTAAGGGTATTAACTTTAGTATGTGTTTGTCAAATATGACATTATTATACCAATTAAATTGAAATTGCCACAACAACTTTTGATTATATTTTAGAAAGATCATTGTCAACTTTTCTCTAAATAGTATTGTAATTAATACAATCAAGGTCTATAATTTCCAAAGAAATATGCAATTGAATGCCATTAATTACCTTATTTTCTTACCTTAATTTTAGTTAATTTGTTCTTGAAAGTTTATTGGTTTCTTTTAAACTTTTTTAAATTCCTATTGTTAGTTTATTAGCTACATAATTTACCTACATTGCTATGCAAATTACCTTCTTCCTTTGAATTTCTTTTCAATAAATGAAAATCTCTTATTATTTTAAGATACTATAAAAATTGCACATTATGTAATGTGGATATCAATATTATTACAAATGTGTGACTTTGCTTTAAAATAGTGTGACTTTGTCAATTGCTAATAGGACATTTGAAAGTTGAAATTAGGCTCTCTCGCGCTAACACAATGTGGCTTTGTTGCTCCGCATGGGCGCCTCATGTTATTTTAGTCTCTTTCCCTTTTCTCTCTTTCTTTTTGTCTTATCCTTTTGGCCCAGGTTGCTTGCAGTTGGGCTTTGTATTCTATTTTCTTTTGCAATAAAGGGATCCCTTTATTTGTGTCAAAAAAAAAAGTTGAAATTAGTAGAATAATTTGTTGAAGTTGTTTTCCTTATGAGGAGGTTGTAGTTGGAGTACTTTGTCTCATAAGGTGGTAGTACTTGTCCGGGTCGTTCATATTGCTAGGGAGGTTATTTGCCCTTGGCAAGGAAGGTACAAATACTATATGAGGGAAGGTGGAGGAGAGAGACTATGAACTCCATTTAGACATGGTTGATACAATCTCATCAACATCTTTGCCTACTACCATTCCAAATCCAATTACTATCACAAAGTATTTTTCCTATTCTTCATTTTTCTCTATGATGAGGGTTTGCATTTATACTCAATATAGGATTGTTGTGCTTTAGAACTGAATGCACTACATGATGATAGAAATCTGACAACATCCATGGAGGACTTTTTGAATGCCTTTGAACCACTTTTGGCACCAAATGTAATTGGTCAAATCTGTATTACTCTGAATCTAAGAATAATATGCGACAATGTAATATTTGAATTTTGATATATTACCCCTAAATAAATGGGCATCCATTATATATGGGCATTCGCCATCCACCCTTTGGCATTGCCTCTTAGTGTCTACCTTGTCCTTGATATCTTGATTTTGGAATCCATCCCGATCCACCCAAGCTTTTCATTCATTATTAATTTTCAACTACTTTGTGCTTTTTAGGTGCTTTTGTGTTGTTCATATATTTTGTGCCATTCCATATTGACAAGGTTTTCATTCCTTGACATTTTTCCCTTTTCATTCACCATTTTAACTTCTTTGGAATAACTTTGTGCCTATTGTTGCTTTTATGTTGTTTCATTTACTTTTTGACTTTTTATTTTGACTTTTCATCCCTTGCCGTTTGTTGTATGCCTATCCACCCAATGTCATCAAATGTAAATTTTAATTTATCAAAAAAATTATGATTGATCCCTCTAGATTGTCCGTAGACATTTGTCCACATGGATTGGATTTGCTCCCAAACAATATTGAGTGAGGCACAACATCTGTCTTTAGAGTGGATAATCAGGCACAATGCCAAATCCATTTTTTTTTTTTCTAATTATTTAATCCACCCACCCCACCCCCAAATTTTAAATTAAAATTTTTATATCAATTTTTTTTTGAACTTCCATCCTCACCTCACCTTCTTTGTAATTTCCAAAAGCATGAACTCTCACAAACAATATGGGATAATCATCTGTTTACCAAGTATATATTCCAATACGTACCTGTATTAGTACCTGTAGTCCCGTACATGTACCTGTATTCATATTCGATTTATATCTGTATCCGTATTCCATATCCGTATTGTATTCTGTATTCTGTATTGTATTCTGTATCCATACCCATATTCAGATTTTTTTAGATCAACGGTTGTGAAGGTGGGT
Organism: Rhytidiadelphus loreus; assembly: GCA_947034895.1. Taxonomy (NCBI): domain Eukaryota; kingdom Viridiplantae; phylum Streptophyta; class Bryopsida; order Hypnales; family Hylocomiaceae; genus Rhytidiadelphus; species Rhytidiadelphus loreus. The sequence continues at coordinate 42,863,572 of OX344761.1, read as the reverse complement.
TTGTAATTTTTTTTACAAAAAATCAACGGTTTTCGTTTCTTTAGTAGGGAGGGGGCCAAGGGGGTTGTTAATTAATGCAAAACCTGTAATCACAATAGATAGTTTGCACTTCCTAGTTGAAGATGCTCTTGATAACTCCATTTTAGGAGTAGAAGTGAGGCTCTCCTTTTGAGTTTGGATAGTGGATAGTATTGTGGAGAACATTCTGTTGATTTAGAAGAAATGTACCTATATATGCCCAATCTATGAACAATGGTGATGGCAATAGATGGAAGTAAATGCCTTAGAGACCAAGAATGGGCTAAGGAAGTACTAAAAGAAGGGGAAGGGATAGAAGTGGGGGCATGCATAGGATTTTATAGTGATGACATGCCCATGGTGATGGTGATGATCCATTAATCCTTGAAAGAACATTGCAAGTCCCTTGGGCATTTTGAAAGTCAACCAGAATCTTTACATAGTTCTTCATCTTAAATGTTTCTAATTTTAGCCAAAAAAATGTAGTTATGGTCAATTTCGTTAAAATGGCGGTATTCCATTAAAATGGCACAAAATGAAACCACTGAAAGAATGAAAACAATGGAAAGATTGTCCAAAGGGAGTGGAAATGCGTGAACTAGGAGTGATTTGAATGTGCTAGGCATAAAATTGGCACATGTATGACCCTATCGTGGCACACTTATTCTCTTTTGTAGAAGATATTCCATTAAAATGGCATGCGGAATATTGCCATTTTAACGAAATTGACCATAGCTCCAATAATCTACTTCTTTATACCATCTAAATGTTTTCAAAATTATCAAATTTGTAATTTTTATGACACTTTGAAGATAGCATCTTGAAAGCTCAAAATACACCACTTTTGAACTTTTTCAATCAAAACTTTCTTGGTGTAAGCTCAAAGAGTACATAAATTATACCATGATTTTTGTCACTATTATTTCAATTTTTCTTAAGAATTTCACAATATTTTAAACATTTTTGTATTACTTTGATTTTTGTAAGTAAATTTCTTTAAAAATCATATAAAATTCAATTTGATGTTTTTAATTATGAAAATTTCATTATATTAAAGACATATTACTATATGTAAAAATATCAAAAATTTAAAATATATGTTTTAATGTAGAAATCTAATGAAGTTTGACCAAGCCAAGATATGAAATGTCCTTTACTGAGGGTTAAAGATGAAATTGTAGACCAACCAACTTGCATATTATAAAAGTTAGAGACAATGATGCTTACTTGTAAGTGTGGAAGCACGAGTATAGGTATTGTGAGTATAGAATTTTAGAAAAAATAGAATTTTATGAAAACATTTTATCACAAGCAAACAAATTATCTTCAACAATATTTTTTATTAATTGTAAAATTAATGACATATTACTATAGGCCTAGGATTGAAGAATAAGAGTGTTTATTTGTCTTGTAGTTGTCCACACTCAAAATGACTAGTTCAATCATTATAATTAATGAAATTTATTCATATTAGTGCAACCCAAAGTGCATCAACAATGGAGTATTTGTATTGCATTGTAGTTGCAAAAAGATTTTTTTTAATATTAGATTGGATTGTTGTTACATAAAACATAGAATGTTAAATTGTTAATTAAATGAGGTGACGAAAATTTAATAACATATATCAATCATTTTAACAATGGATGAATACATGTATTTCAAGGATTAAATTCAAACAATGACTAGTTATGTGAAGTTTGTAGACTGTAGATAGTTTGTTTAGACTTTAGGGGATGTATTACTTCATGAAAGGATGAGGAATTGCCACTACAATTTTGCTATTGTGCATGTGGTACATACAAAAAATCTAAGATATAATGTACTTGAGCAAAAATTTAGAGTTTCAATCAAGTAGTCAAATAGTCAATTTCATTTGCATGACTATGGACTTGCAAAAATTACACTAGTGCAATAGGAAGTAATCCTAAAAACTTGTGTCCACCAACCTATTGCAAATGTCCTCTTAATTTACTAAGAGACAAAAAAAATTATATACCTTAAATCAAAAGCCAACTTTCTATATACAAATGATTAATAGAGAGATTGACCAATCAATCTATGATGAAATCACCCTTGAAGATAGTTGTTTGCTAGTTTCAAACAATCCTTCTTGTAGAGACTTTTGTAATTTAACAAATGACTTTCCTATTCCCAGCTTTAGAACAAGGTAAAACAACCCATAATGGTCAAATCAGCCATAGTGGACGCCTCATGACCACAATCAATATGCAACCTGACACTCATGGAGTGATTAGTGACCTCATTAGGAACACCCAACTTTTCCAATATAAATCATTATCACAAGTGATTTTTCATGGCATTCTACATTAGAAATTATTGGGACCACTTTAAGTGATTAGATGAGCATATTGAGTACACTTTTTGTTGATTATGGGCCAGCCTATAGACCATGTTGGGAAGATCACTTTAGAAATACATTACTAATTCACACTATTTCTCACACTTATCTTTGTGTGGGAAAAAATTTGAATTTTTTTAGCAATGGTATGAGTGTAGACTCCAAATTTTGACTACAATGGGTTGTTTTACCTTACATACTTGGATTAAGTTCTCATCCAAATATGAATAGTATTACAACTACAATTGAAGAAATTGAATGAAAGTCATAGCAAAAGAAGAGGAGTGCACAACCTAACTTGTGGTACCCAAGAAGAACATCTATGGCTATGGAAATCACAAAAGACAAAGAGAAAGAATGATAACAATGATGTGGAGAACAAGAGACATGAGGTGGCAAGAGCTAAAAGATATCAAGAAGTAGGAGATAAGAAGTAAGAGGTCAAAGGCAAGAAATAATAACAATAGGGCCTCGCACATGCGACTTGTAAGGACCCAACGCAACAAGGCAAGCCCCCACTAATGATACTTTTTCAGAGCCAATTGTTTCCTTCATTATCCTTGCCAAGGGGACTACTTTTAGAGTGGGGATGGGATTCTTGCATTAATTTTTTCATAGAGGCTGGGGCCTCACAATTCATGGGGGCTAGCCGGTTTGGCACTAATCACCTGAACTTGCCTAAACTAGTCACCCATCTGGTCCATCATATGTTTGTAAGGCTGCATGAGCGCGGCCCTAATAAAGTGTTGCATGTACTTGAAGACAACGACAGTTGCTAGAGGAGGCAATTATGATTTCAATAAAGGTCTATACCCTAAACAAATGAATATTACATTACAATGTCTTTTATGACAAGTCTATGAATGATCCATCACTAATCTACAACTTTTTTATGAATATTCACAATTATTATACAAATAGTCAGCTATAAGTATTGTTTTTCAATTACCCTAGGACTACTCAACAGCTCAACACCTTCTCTACAATTTATTAAAGAAATAATAGATTTTATTTAGAAATTGGCTTCTAGTCAATTATCATATAAGACTCATTATCTTTCCACTATTTTGTGACTGACTTCAATTATTGATGACTATATTAGTCTATGCAATATTCATATTGAATTGTTACAATTGAAATTGGTTTTAGGGATGTTGAAACCACTCATATTCTCAAGCTAGGTTGCAAAAGTATTTACTTTTTGAAGAGATGAGTAGTCACATTGAAGATTATATTGTAGAAAAAACAACCAAAGGTATCATATTGGTGAGGCACATTCTGTAAAGAATAATATATTTTTAGTTAGTCAAACATTGGATGTATGGAATAAAGAAGTGAGAGGTTTTGTCTTTATAATATTTGTTCTCTTTTCAAAGAAGGTTCCTACTCAAACTTCCTCTCATGTAACATTTGCAAATGCAAAGCCTTTTTTCTTTTAGTCGAGATCCAATAAAAGATGCTTAGGTTTGAAGTTGACCATGGACTTGTTGAACTTTCAAACCTTTAATTACTTATAAAAGGTTTAAAAAAAAAATACAAAACTAACCATCGACAATATTTGTGACTGAATCTTTATATTTACCTAGATAAGGTAAAAAATTAGGAGTTGGACCCATCCTTGCAACAAATACTTTGTAGCAAATTAGAGATTTTGAAATTTTGAGAACACCTCCAAACCCTAATTTGATCAAAAATTTGAGTTTCTTGAAATAAAATTTTAATTTAATGATACTTCAATATACTCTATTAATTCCCACAGAACCAAGGCTTTCTTTTTTGCCAAAAAACACTCAAAACAGTCATTTCTATAGCAAAGTGTAAAAAAAATTGAAAATTGTTTTCATTGCACTTTTAACTATAGGATCTTACATTTAACTAGTATGAAAATGAGTGAGAAAAATTTCAGAAATTTTGACTTCAGAGATTGCAAGATATTTCCATTTAAAGTTAAAAATACAAGTTTTTCAATACATGCAGGACTATATTATTTGACTTTGAACCTTCTTAACTTAAATTTTTTGCATTGTAGAGTTTTGAGCTTTAAATCTTTATGGTGGAGAATTGAGTTGAGGGTCTAGAAAAAAAAAATTTAATTAGTTTTTATTCTTTAAGAAATTATTAAGTAGAAGTAGGTACAAGATAGAAGGAAAATCTAAATTATTAATATTTCTAAGATGGAATTAAAATGCACTAATTCCAATGGCGAGATTGTTCTAAAAAGTAAACTAAACCATGTGGAACTTTTTTTTTGATAAATTGTAAAAATTGCATTCAAAAATGAATCCTACAAGTTATTTTTTTAAAAAGATGTTCTAATTGCCCGAAAAACAAGATTGTCTATAACTTTCTCGTGACAAATCCAAATGGAATGAATCAAAGTAGTCCATGTAGACAAAAATATAATCTATGAGAAAAAAGAAATTTTAATTTTTGAAATTTTCTTTTGTTGCCCCTTCTCCCCCTCTCTCCCCTATTTTTGGCTTATTTGGACATAACTTTTGTTCCTAGGCACCAATTTAAAAAAAAATTACATTACCATAAAGCTAATTAGTTTTTCTATCTTAAAAAAAAAGTTTTGAAAAATCATGACAAAAATTCAGTCCATAGGTACCTGCCCAAAATCCCACTTATCCCCCAAAGGGACAAATGGTCAATGGCTTAAATTACCAAATACATCCATTTCTAAAAGACGAACCAAAGAAAACACTAAGAAATCTTGGGTTAAATTTATAGAATAGCTCTATGTTTGCAATGACAATGAATTTTCTTGACCCTAACCCTAACCCTGGCCCTAATGCCCTCCTTCTTCCTCTATTAATACAGTACATCCTGTCCTCCCACCCCATTCCCAGAACCTTCGTCCCTTGCCTCGTGCAGGGGTTCCCCTGTATAAAGCCATGGAGTTTTTCCGAGGTTTGTGGCAAAACACATTTGGCAACATGGCTCCCGTCAAGGCTGTCGCAGTGCTTACCGGCTCCTCCAACGTCTCTGGCGTCATCTCCTTCGTGCAAGATGGATCCGGTAAGCTGATGTACCGGTCACCATTGAAACCATTCCTGGGGTTTGGGGTTTCAAAATGGCTATGTCCATAGCGCTTGGGGCTTCAACTTCTATTCGGAAATGGAATCAGAAGTTATTGTGTATTCTTGCTTAGTTCTTGCTTGCTTGATTTTGGAGGTTTCGATCAGGAGGCGACGATTTGAGGTTTGACTCCAATTTGCGGTTTCGACATGTTAGTCCTGTTTGGAATTTGATTATGGGACTTGGAAAACGTGCTTTTGTTGTTGGAGAATGTAGGGTTTGGTTTTCTCTTTCTGTTGGAGCATTTTGGTTCTCTTCTTGAAGCTTTCTTAATGTTTTTTGGTTTTGTACTGCTATTGATATGGGAGTGGACACTTTGGGTCGTTTAGGTTACTGTCTGTTGTTGTGTTGGGGAATGTAAGAACTTCTTTTGGGTTGTGTCTTGCGTGTTCTTTCATGTCTTGAAATTCTGGTTTGGGGAGTATGGACTGCATGCATGGCAGGTGTGAATGTTTGATTGGTTTTGGTGTATTGGTAGTGAGTGCGCTTTTTGAGTTGGAGGGAGTGGTATTAGTGTAATTTGCTTAGTTCCAGTTGTCATCTTTATAGGGTTTGGTGGTTGTTCTTTTAGTTTCGAGTGTCCTGCATCGGCGATTGATGGTCAGTGGGTGAACACATTCGTTTGGGGAAGATCTTCGAGCTAGAGAATGATTGGTACTTTTAGTGGTTTACGATGTCAAATATGACGACCTTTAGGTCTCAAGAAGTGTGCTGACCGTTGAAAAATCTGTCTCGATGAATGATCTTTTATGATGGACCAAGAGCCGATCAAATATGCTTATGTTTTTGCAAATTAGGTCTCGATGCTCTTGGTCTGTATCATAATTCTTTTACCGTTGTACATCGAAATACTTGAATAAACATATTTTTGAACTGTTATGCCTTGACAGGCCCCACAAGTGTGGAGGGGGAAATCAAGGGATTGAACCCTGGAAAGCATGGATTTCATGTTCATGCACTGGGGGATACAACCAATGGCTGCATGTCGACTGGTAAGAATTTTGCTTTGAGGTCCATGAATGCTTTCACTGATGGTAATTGATCTCTTCATTCATGGACACATAATTTGTTTATTAATGTTGAATTTGTTTTGATCAGGTCCTCACTTCAACCCGAAGAGTCTCGAGCACGGTGCTCCTGAAGATGATGTTCGTCATGCAGGAGACTTGGGAAATGTCATCGCTGGTGAAGATGGTAAGAATGAAGACTATTATCTGCAGTTTGATATTAGTGGTTATTGCAGATGTGATTGTGGTTGTGAACTTCTCATTCCTCGTTGGAAGTGATGGGGAGGACTTCAGAAGTTGCTGCATTCCTGCTCTCGTGATCTTGCCTCTTCATCGTGTGGTAGAAGGGATCGTACTGGTTGTCACTTCTGGTCCATAACGAGTTTAGGTGTGAATCTAATTCGTTTTTTTTGGAATGCTGTTTGCAGGTGTTGCTAAAATTTCCTTGAAGGATGTCCAGGTACTAGTTCTGCAACTCTACACTTATAAAAATGATAACCTTGGCCAATCCGTATCATTTACTTCTGTTACGGAGTACAATTTAATTCTGTGTCTTAATCAATTGGAAAATCACTTGTGTAGATTCCTTTGAGCGGCGTCGACTCCATCATTGGCCGTGCAGTGGTGGTCCATGGCGACCCTGATGATCTTGGAAAAGGTGGGTTGGGTAGTTTCCTATAAAGAAAACTCTCTTGCACAAGATTCACTTGTCCCTAATGAAGAATCAGCCACGAGTGCAGAAGTCTGACCTGAAACTATGCTCTTCCCAGTGTGATATATGTTGATGCCCACTTTAGAGTGTAGAGATATTTTAGTTCAAATTTCAGGCTATTTTATTTAAGATGGTCGCGGTTGTTACTGTAAAGTCGTTTTTTAAATTGTCTCTCATGATCGGACTTTCATGATCGCGCAGGCGGACATGAGTTGAGCAAATCCACTGGAAACGCAGGTGCCCGAGTTGCTTGTGGTGGGTATCGCGGGCCTTTCTCTACACGCATATTTATAATGGTCTTCTGAGTAGCGCAAGTTGCTTGCGTTAATTACCAAATGTGCAGAGTGGGATTAAGCAGATCGCTATTTTATTCGCTGATAAACTTCTTGAATGGTGATATTGCAGGAATTATTGGATTGCAGGCCTCTACCTAAAATCGAGCTGATGATGATCAGCAGCTGTGCCTTTCGAAGTGTGTACATTTTTAGCAATGAAATGAGGTGGTAAATGTGAGTCTTGCTCTTTGGTGATTATAATAAAAGACTCATATTGTACCTGATTAGTGTCCGATTTCTGCTGGATGCATCATATTCTCGATTGTCCCATTGTCCCATTGAATGTAAAACTTTTACATTCAGTCCTAAACCCTAATCTCTTCAACAATTTTTTCTTCAATCTCATATCTCCATCTCTTCTTTATCCCCTTCCGGCTCCTAAAATTGTCCGCTCCTAAATTGTCCACATTGTCCACAGATGAAGAGAAAAGCATTCAAAAATACAGAAACAGGTGAATTAGAAAGCATTAATTAACAACAAAAATAAAGTAGACCACCAAATAATTGAATTAGAAAGCAATAATTAACAACAAGAATAATCAAGACTACGAAATAATAGTTATACAGCTATTGTAAAATTTGAGCATTCAAAGTTTCAAACAAACTCTAATACTAAACTCACTCAAAATTCATGAGCATTCATGAGTATTCTATGAATCCACCACAATCCAAAGCATCAGCACCTTCATAAATCAAGATAGAATTTACCAAGTCCTAACTCTTCCAATTCACCTCTACACAATGCATGCAATGGTGCAAATTGACTAATCAAACATTGCATTGCAAAATCCTCCTCTACATGCATCAAGTAAGTTGACTACTTTTGAAAATAATATCAAAATGATTGAATATCAAGTAGAATACAAAACAACAAGCAATTGGTTCCTATTATACCAAATAACACTCCTACATGCATCCAACTCTTGAAATGTACATTATTTAAATATTGTTGGTGCAATGAGAAAGTAAAATGGCCTTCTATGTTAGAGGATGCTTTTAGAGCTTGGATACCTTGTGAACTTCTTACTTTAAATGAGCCCATTGTGGTCAAAATAGGATAGTTGAAGAATTTTTTTTAAATTCCCATATAAAAAACTGTAAGAATTAAAGCAATAGCAATGGTAACTTCATTCTTTATAGATTAATTTGTTGTTAATTTTAGGTGTCATGTCATCAGAGTACTCCCAAACCAATGATATGAACATCTGTGATGCTAATCTATTCCATAAGATGACTTCACATTCCAAAAGTAGATGTTTATATTGTGATCATTCTATTCTTGTTACCAGAAACCTTGATAATGACTACTACAAATTGACATGTCATGGCCCAAATCTCATTAATTCAAGAATGATGCCCCTTGATAGACACATGCTTACATTACATTCATTCCTAGAGAATCTAGGAATGAAAATAATATTTGGAATGGATTCCTCTACCAACCATATATTTGTTTCCAAATAATCTACAAGAAGTGTTCTTCATTTTTATATTTAGGAGCATGGTCTCTGCACATTCATGCAACTATATAGGTTTAGATTTATGCCACATTAAACTGGTATATATTAAATTGATAAACATATCCACTTTATGAAGTTCTATAACTTATACATTACTAATTCAAATGGAATGAATCAAACTAAGAAAAAACATAGTGTATAATAAAAGAAATTCAAAATTTTGATTCAAAATTTTTGTAGGTTCTTTATGCTACCCAACAAACTCTATTTTGAGCTTAAGGTGGCATAACTTTTCTTTTGGAGCATTGATTGAAATAAAAATTATATTCCCATGAAACAAATGTATTTGTCTACCTTGCAAAACAAAGTTTCAAAAAATCATACCAAAAATTGAGATCATGGGAACCTGTCCAAGGGGATACTTGGAACTATATGGTTAATTAAAATTAATTTATGAGCATGAACTTCTAAGTACACAATGATTACAGATTCTAAACATACCGATCCTCCTTTGCTCCTTACTCCAAAGGTGCCCATGTATTTCTGCAAAAATAAACAGTTCTTTAATCCTAAAATTGTGTTGCACTTTTTTTTACAAAAATTGCAAATTGTTTGATTCCAGCAATGGTAGGTGTACCTAATATTGTCTTTTTTTTCAATTATGAGTTCTATCTACATTTGTTAAAGATATTCGAATTGATGTTATCAGGGCTTTTATTTTTGACTTTTTGGTGCCAGATTGCACCAGAAAAAAAATTCTAGCTAGAAAAGGTTATCAAAAATGCCAAAAAAATTGGATGAAATCGCCAGACAACTTTGAAATTTAAAAAAATATTAGAGGAAATTGTCTAATTGTGGATTAAAACCATACTATACATCCAATAAGTGGATGAATGTTGCAATTTGGAGCACCACTATAACATTTTATATCGCCACTATGGCACTTCTTCAAAAATGAAAAAAAAAGCCCTGGATGTTATGTGTCTGTACATATGGAACACATAACATCAATTGGGAAAGGCACATTTTAAAGTAACTACAAGTAATTTAGTCTACATGGTTCTAAAAAAAGCCCTTGAAAAAAGAACAACAAATGTTCTAATTAACAAAATATTGTTTTTTAAAACTTTGGTGAACAATGATGTAAAATTCAGTTTTTCAATGAATGCACCAAGCTTATTGGGCTTCAAAAAATATATTTTGAAAAATAAGATAACTATTATGTAAGTTGGATTCATATGATATGCTTGAGAATATATGGGAGCAATTACATGATTATTTTGCTTGCTTACAAGTGTCAATCCAATTTACATTGAGTGGGATTCATTGAGTGATGATAGTGAATTTTTTTTCCTCAAAATTCAAAGATAGAAGATGCTAAATGATCAAAACATTTTTGAAATTCTAGTTTTTTTTTTAATTAGGACTGTGCAAAAAGGTAGTAGGACTTCATGTCTAGAATATTATGTATGTCATGACAATTGATGACATTTAGCTTTGTATTATATTTAGAGGTTAAATTTTTTTTTGGCATATTGATTCACCTCAAAGCCAATAGTGGTGCCAACTACTACTGCACCTACGCCTACAAGTATAATGACAGGTCCAAAGGCCAAGTTCCATCTTGAGGAAATCATTGTAGAAGTTGATCAATTTTTCCCTTCAAATTGTCTTACTTTTGCTTTAGATGTAAGCCTATATAAAAAATGATAATGCTTGAACACCAAACCTATTTTGGAAATTTTCTTGAGATTTAACTTTCAAACATACAAATAATTGCATTTCAAGAATACACTTATATATTATTTACACCAAAAGTGATGCCTCAACAAAAAATTTAGAAAACAAGTTTTTCTATTGCAAAGAAGTTCATAGTCAAGATAGGTCAATTGATAAGTATGTTGAGAAAATATAAATGTACCGAGACCTCTTTAATATTATATTTTCTCTCATCGCAGCCTTTGTTTTTGATACCGGTATGTTTCTAGAAAATACAAACAGAATTCACTCTATACAAAATACTATTATACTTTATTAGGTCATAACAAGTTGATATAAAAATATGACAAGGAATTCTAAATGCGCAAAAAACTCTAGAAGGAAACACTTCTCTGATACCACCATTTTATTCAATAATGTTGAATCATCATGAATATGTCAATAATAATCTTGAACATTTGGGGTGCTTAAGTTGTAACATTGGAGATGTTTAGATGAAATTATATGAGAAGGTCCTAAATTGATTAAGTTCCTACAGTATGACATATTTTAAAGTGCACTTTGTTATATTTAAGTGTGGTATGTTTGAATATTGTTCATTTTCCTTTCAAACTCATCGATGGTATAAATTGTATAATACACTATCTAATGAAGAATCTACAATTTACATGGCATGATCTATACCTTATAGGGTTGTTGGTTATTTTTTCAAAAAACAAAATCAAAGACAACTTTGGATGTTTGCTTTCTTGATTTTGGAAATTAAATTTGAAGGAGGTTGAAGAATAGTAGGCTACAAAATATAAAGTTGAAAAGGCACATGAAAAAATGTAAAGTAAACTATGAAACGATACCATTGAAAAGGTAAGAGATGATAGAGCTAGGCATTACGACACACTATTGAATACATAGTTTTAGATGAAGGATACTGAATTGCACATTAATATATATATGTCTTATATTTTAATTAAAATGAAAAAGTGGAATTTGACAAGATTGAAACTAATTTTTGCTATTAGTTTCAACAAGATGTTTGATACCACAATTATTGGAGTCAAGCTTGCAATTGTTTGTCTTCCTTGGAAAAGCTTACAGTATTTAGTATATCCACTAATTCTTCCATGCAACTTTTGTGCAACAATTGCTCCTTGACATTGTATTAAAAAAATTAGGTTTTGAATTATTAATTTTAATTTTTGAAATTCCACTTATAAGTTCAACAAGACTAATATTTAAAAAAAATTTAGGCTTGAATTATGTGAATTATTTTTTGCCAAACTTGCTAGTCATCTAAGATATTAGCCTTTAATCAAGGAAAAAACATTTAATCATCATATAACCACATATATGATCACATCAATATCAATAAATTCTTGGGGGGGTCATTTAGAGTGTCCATTAGAAACCACATGCAAACAAAACTTTGGACCTCCTATATACTTTTTGAATTTTAAATAAAACAAAATTTAAAAAATATGAATAGATTTTCCTACGTTGAAAGTTTATGTTTTTAATTATTGATATTTTTATTTGTTAAAAATAATTAGTTACAAATTTTTGAAGTAAAAAGATACACTGTAGAACTAAAAAATAACTTTCACACCCCTATATTATATAAGAAAAAATTGTCTAAAAAATGAACAAAAAATTCCTAAAAATAACTCATTATTGAAAGCTCATTTTGAGTTTAATATTGACTCAATGGTCATCTAAATGTGTCCTCTATAATTATTTGAGTTAAAAAACATGCCATTTTAGTTCATTTTCAACCTCTTCTAGAAATCATTTCATATTTTATTTGAGTTGGAAATTTTGGCAATAGAAAGCTATAGTCATTATTAAACAATGTTCAAAATTTTAGGTTGAAATTATAGTTTATTAGAAACCACTTGTTCGCATGTAGTTTGTTATAGTAGAACTAAGTGCACCCCCCGAGAATAAATCATAGAAGAATGACAAGGTTAAATGTTTTTGACTATTCATTATGGAATGGAAACAATAAAAATATTGATTTTAAAGAATGTTTCATTCAATGCTTGTTATTTCTATAAAATATTTGATGTTATATTTAAAAAATAATTTGAATTGTAATGTCTTAAACTCTCAATACTAAAGAACAAGTAGGAAAAAAACGAGCTTGTGAAATTCATTTGGGCCCATGAAGTCTATGATTCTACTACTACCAATATTTTTTGCTCTAAATCAATCATCAAACTTTACCAAGGAGATTGAACTCCCTTCAACAAAAGAGTAAAGTAGTGGTCCATGAAGCATTTTTTTTTTTTTTTTTTTTTTTTTTTTCATTTTTTGTAAAGTGCCAAAGTGGTGATGTGAAATGATATAGTAGTCTGTGGAGGGCCTGCCCTTTGGTTCTTTGTACTTTATCCTTATCAATGGATTTTGTCCTTGTGTTTCAAAAAAAAAATAAAAAAATGATATAGTAGTGCTTCAAATTTCAACATTCATCTACATATTGGATAAAAAAATATCACATTAGCATATATCACATGTGCATAATTGTGTTTTCATCTAAGATTTTTTTTTAATTGGAAGTTTTCAAGCAAAAAACTTCATGATTTGTTGCCATTTTTTAGCCAAATTATTTTTTAGAGTGCAATTTGGCATTATAATGCCAAAAGAAAAATCCTACCATAAAGTGACTACCATATTAACCAACCGATTGCATTTGAGGGGAAGCTAAGCTAATTGGAATTTTTTTTTTATAAATTTTTCTTGAATGATAAAATAGAATTAGCATCTAATCCTAGTTATTTTAAAAATATTTTTTGAAATTTTATGGAATTTGTTATAAATTTTTGAAATGAAATGGCATAAACTCTATGTTCATCATTGGTAAATTCAAAACTCCAATATGGACCTATGTTGCGTTAGACCGCTTCTCCTACCTTGGACTCAAGAAAAAAAATGTTGTCCACAAGTGATCAGGTTCCAGAAGCTTCCTTGTTGCCCTAATTTTGACTCCACAGCAGAGTGAAGTCGAGCTGAGCTCCGCTCGTACACAAGCCACCGTCGTCTTGATTTATGCGCCATAACTGAAATCCCCTTCTTCGGGTTGGTCGGAAGCCAGAGCGATGGGGATCCGGGAAGATGCCGCTCAGTCTCGCATGAAAAAGAAGGTTGAAGAAGGTATGCTTCCTTGCTTGGATTTTGGCCTCACTTTTTAATGAAATTCATGGCGTCATGTGGCCTTTGTTCTCGAGGGGGAAAAACATCCGGTTTACATGTTACTCTCTCATCATAGAAATGTAGATGTGGTCAAACAATTCACGCAATTTTTATCTGTCTGATGTTTGAATTTTGTTTGCCGTGCCTTTGTATCCTTAACCCAACTCACACCGCATTGCTGCGGGACTCCTTACCATCGTGTCATTTCATTTGTTGTCGAGGGAGAAATGCATGCGGTTCACATGTTACTCTGTCTTCATAGAAATGTAGATGCGTTCTTATAATTTATGCAATTTTCATCTGTTTGATGTTGTGAATCGATGTCTTGTACCCTAAACCCTAATTATCAACTCACACCGCCTGCAGGACTACTCTATATCGCGTCATTGCCTTAGTTGTCGAGGGAAATAAGCTCTGTGTTCAAATTTTTCTCTCATTTTAGAAATGCACAAAATTTGTGCAATTGCTATCCGTCGGATATTTTGAATCTTTTATTTGCGGTGTACCCTAATCCATGAATATCAACTCACACCGCATGCCTGCGGGACTACTTACCATTGCATCATTTCCTTTGTTGTCGAGGGAGAAAAAGTTGTTCTGTTCAAATTTTACTCTCATTATAGAAATGTGGATGTGGGCATATAACTTATGCACTTGTTATCTGTCGGATATTTTGAATCTTTGATTTGTCGAGTATTGTACCCTAAACCCTCGCACCGCATGCCTGCCGACCTATGTACCGACAGATCGATGAAATGCCTGTCCGGAGCGAGTGCTAATTGTTAACCATTGTTCTAGCCCTTCGCAGTAAAATGAAGACGCAAGCACTGAAAGAATGCGACCCTCTCGTCGCCAAATGGGCGGAATGTGCTCGAGGAAGGACCTTCTCTGTTATTTGGGCGTGCCGTGCTCAATCGAAAGAAACAAATGCTTGCCTTCATAACTAGTAAGTCCTCGCACTTCTCTACTCACTCGAAGCACTATGGTGGTTTTGTTTCATTTCGGAGATGAGCATCTCTTTTTCCAGTAGCTCATCAGCTGTATCGAAGATCTTACCAATTGTATATGCTTCACTTGTCATCGTCGATGTCCTCTCGAACGTAGTGGATACTTAAACCGTTAGGGACCTGATCCCGTCTTCTACACTGAACCCTGTTACCAACAGCAATCATCTATTCACACCATTGGTTGGCCTTCAATTAGAAAGTGGTGTAAGCATGGCTTGGCTAAATGTCTTTAGCCACTTATACTAGTCTGAAACCTCCTACTTTGAAATTGCATTATAAATTCTTAGTAATAAAATTCTGATGTCAAGAGAGTTTGGCTCTTGCACTCAAAGTGATCTCTCCACAGCTGTATACCGATCTCCCAAACATCACACTCCTGCATCTGTTAAAATGCTTAAGGTGGCGCAAATAGTTTCTCCTATGTCAGTTACTACTCTCCGGAGTGTCGACTGGGAGCATATGTGTATCTTTTGAACTGTTTCATCGTGATTTTGATTAGTTTGTTCGTGGTGAGTGCAGTACCAATGATGAAGCGTTTGCGAAGTACAAGAAGCAGTATGAGGAAGAAACCTCACAAAAATTGTGAGGCTTGAATTTCTTAGACTTGAAGACAATCATTAGTTCCCAAGTTGAGAGTGGCTACAGTAAGGTCCACTTCTTACATTATCCTAGGTGCAGGAGAGTGGCCTGTCTTTGTTCCTTCTAGATCAGACATCGCCAGATTATTTATCCAGCAGAATGATTCTTAGTATTCGCTGGGAATTTCTGATACCCTTTTCTGGACAAGTGCTACTGTATCCATAGATTTGTGGACCTCGAGTACCAGCAGGGTTGAGTGAGAAACGTTTTGGGGATTTCCAGCCGAAGTCTTTCCAATTTGATGCGTTCTACGTGCAGCTAATCCAGACGACTAATTCATGCTGTTAATCCTGTTATTAAGAGATTTCTTTCAGTCAATAAATCGCGTTCTCATTTTCTAACATGATGTGGTACGCCCTCTCAAATGCAACCATGTGCTTCTATGTTTACATCGTACTCTTTTTGGACATTCCTTAAGCTTCCTGTTGTGGTATCTTTGTATAAAATATTGTTGAATGGGTATCATGGATGCTTGGAATTAGGAGTTTCTTGGTCAATTCTAAAGTGAGCATCGGATGGCCTCCCTAAAGAATGGTTTGATCGATATAAATAGTAAATTATTACTCTGTAATATAATGTAAAATGGTATATCATAAATATTTTAATATGATGACTAAGCTAGGTATGGAAACATGCCATAAAAAAGAATAAAGCAATTACAAATGACTTTCAAAACTTGCACTTTGAGAAG
The DNA here is from genome assembly GCA_947034895.1 of Rhytidiadelphus loreus. NCBI lineage: Eukaryota > Viridiplantae > Streptophyta > Bryopsida > Hypnales > Hylocomiaceae > Rhytidiadelphus > Rhytidiadelphus loreus. The sequence goes on along the minus strand of OX344761.1, from coordinate 42,847,358 downwards.
GAAGACAAATTAGGCAATGTCATTTGGGACCTTTACAAGAGGGCTATTATTTTGACATGAGATTTGGGGGCTATATCTAGAAAAAATATGAAAAAAAATTATCTAATTGAAAGCACCAATTGTGACAATCTCTTCTCCACAAGGCAAGTTGTAAAATCTTACAAGATGGAATTTCATTGGATTCTATTTCTTTGACACTTTAGTCTTGTATCTCTCTTGTCTAAGAGAATGATAGAACTATATAGACTTACAATAACTACACCTAAAATGGATCACTCCTCAAAATCAACCCCTATTTTAAAATAAAAACTAAATAGGGAGGATACCAAAATTGTTGCACATGACAAGGACAAGAGTAAGGGGGATTTTGATTAGTATTCTATTTATAGTACTATGGAGAAAGCAACCTTAGAAGTAGACAATTTTGGGTACACTTTTTGTTGTTTTAACTTCTTCTCTAGTGTCATTTCTTCATATGCATCAAATGCATTTTGGCATCACCTACATGATACTTTGAGCACCCTATACCTTGCATCTTTGAAAATTTGTAAATAATTCACAATGGCTCCAGAAATTATGGAATCACTTCACCAATGTGCAGAAATTGTTGTTCATTTTCTACAGCACATTGGTTATGCCACAAAGATTATTCATGTGATTTTAGGTGTACTCATATACTCCTTGGAGTACAATTTATGAAGTGATAAAATACAAGTTGGTCCTCTTGTCCTTAGTTCGGAGCACAGGATGCTGAGTGTGGCAGAGTCAACTACACTCAACCGTCTCTAATTGCACACTCTGTAGTTGCACATTACCCTGAGAATCGCTCAGAATTACTTCAAATCTGATTGGACAACTCCACATGACAGATTTTGAACACTAGTCACAGAGCATTTGTCCCTTGAGAGTGCAATTACAGACGGTTGACTGCATCAACATGAACTAGATAGACTTCCATCGATGGCTACTGCAAGGATTCCTTCAATGTAAGAGCACCTTCGAATACGTCTCCGCCAGCATGGTCCAGTCCAAATGCAAATTTCATTCGCTCGTGCGGCTTCTTGTCATCCTTACGAGATTATAGAATTTAACTCTGTTGAACATGGTTTACAAACATCCAATGACGACCGTGGAAGCGTGACTTGAGGACCTGAACTTTCATTTAAAAAATGCTTACAGATAAGTCCCAAAGAATAGCATGTAGACATGACTTACCAACGAGATGGGTAAAAATTCACGAATATATTATTTCTTAGAATTCAAAGCGGCAGCAAGCTTCTTTTGAAGTTGCTCAACTGTAAGCCTCGGAGAAAATCTTGGTATGATATCCTGCGCACATAACGAAATCATTGTGATTGCTAGTCAAACAGCATTCCGATGACAATAGCAGCAGACGGGATTGGCGCCCCAAGGGTCAGAACAAAAAAGCAGATGCATCCTACAGACGCCAGACCTAATTAAGCTGGTCAGCTGGATTCATGAGGATTATGAATTATAGTGTCGGAGGAACTGTACCTCTGAATCGTCCGCTCTCAGGCGCGCTAAGACAGGGATTTCGTACTGATACGCGTTTTCCCATCCTTCATTGGTAGTAATATCCCTTACCTACATCAGTACACCGAGGTGTAAATTAAAACCATTCTGTAATTCAGAAATTCTGAAGAAAGCCCAGCATAGCCAGGGCACAACGTCAAGACTTCTTTAGTCAAGACATTCCTGTCCCTTCTAAAATTCCTTTCCACCCTCTCAACGAAAATGCCTAAAACAATCCATGTAAACAATCCATGTGTACACACGGTGTTATCAAACTAACAACATACCATAGGTTCCACTTCGTCGAAGAAAACTGTAAGGTTGTCAGAAAGTTACCTCCAATTCAACATCTGATAAATCGAGATCGCCTCCTAACATGAATGCAAGCTGCAGTTTGTCCTTCAATGCGTCGCAGAGGCAACAGCCTGGCTTACTATAAAGCACCAATTTCCTCCTTTCCAATTCCTCAGTGTCGTTTTGTTCCTTCAACAACATATCCTCATCTGAACTGCCGCTAACCACACTGTACCCAGGATTCTTAGTAGAGAACCACCTGCCACTCAAGGCCCTCGAAAACCGAGAAGCTGGGGCAACCGACGTAGGAACTTCATTTTCCCGGGAATTTGATCGAAATTCTTTAGCTCTCAATAATTGTGCCCTTGCAGCAGGCACACATGTTTTTAAACTGCAAGAAACCCTAAACAGAGAAGCATGTTGTCTAATGCAAAATTTAGACAACTTCAGCCCGAATTCTGCGCTCAAGTACATCTTCAACTTTACGAACGATTTTACATTCCTCCTCCACACCTCAAAAACACTAAATCGCAAACAATAGACGTACTTTTCAATTATAGCTATTGCAACAAGCTCGCAAACCACAGTTTTATTCACAGCATGAAATTGATCCCTGCATTCAACAAGAATGGTCTTGAATACACGAACATCTGCGACAGTAGCTCTCCTCACACAAGCGGAAATTCACAGTCTCTGAAACCTAAATCCAAACCAGAGTAGAAAAACAGATTCCGAACCGGCAAAGACTCCGGGTTCGGGGTCGCAGGTTGGAACCGAACCTCCGAGTGAAAGGGTGGTTCGGAACCGAGGCTGATCCCGATCACGTGGCTGTCACAGTTGCTTGCATTTCTTGAACGACAACAGCAGCATGTACCCCCGCTACCCTGCTTCCAATTGCGGGACTCCTGATTTTCGACGTAGGCGAAGCGTTCGACGGATTCTGATTGCGGTGAATTTTGATCTAGTGTAGTGGGAGTCCGTCAATTTCAGAGCCGACGATGTGTTGTTATTGAGGTTCTCATTGTTGCTGCTGCAGCTGCGGAGAGGGGTGGGGAGCGATGGCGGGGCGTGGAATGGCGCTCACGCGCCCCGCATGGATGAAGCACGCGGAGGAGGCCAAAGTGAAGGACGAGGAGGAGAAGGCTGCGGCAGCTCGCGCGGCGTTCGACGCTACGTTTCGGGATGTGGAGGGGCAGGTCGTTGCGCCACCAGGCGGGGCCATGGAGCTCGACTCGGACAGCGATGGCGAGGAGGTCGATCGACTGGCCAAGAAACCCATCGGGCCGGTGGATCCCGGAAAATGCACGGCGGCAGGCACGGGCGTGGGTGGCGGTGCGGCCGGCGCTGCGGCGTCGTTCGTGGTGGTCACCAAGGATCCCGATGGGCGTCGCATTCCGCATGGTGGAGCGTACATTAGGGTTAGGGTTAGTCCCGGCGCAGGCGTGGGAGGGGTGGAGCAGGATGCGGTGGTGAAGGACCACGCGGATGGCACTTACACGGCGACTTACGCGGTGGCGAAGCGCGGGGACTACATGGTGAGCGTGGAGTGTAACGGACACCCGATCTCAGGGAGTCCGTTTCCGGTGTTCTTCAGCGGCGGGACCGTGCCCCTTGGCGTCGGTTTGATTCCCACGTCGACTCCGATGCTTGGGGCGTCTCCGTTCATGGGCGTAGGTCAGCCCATGAGCCCGTTCAGTATGCAGGGCATGTTTTCAGGTATGTTGGGGCTGCTTCCTGGGGTTGTGACGGGGGCCTCGGGCGGGGCCGTCCTTCCGGGGCTTGGGGCTGCTTTAGGGGAGGTTTGCCGAGATTATTTGAATGGAAGATGTGGTAGGTCAGATTGCAAGTACAATCACCTCAATTGATGTCTGCCTTGGCAGCAGGGAGCACCATGGGAGGATTGAGCCAGATGCCGATGGCTCCGTCAGCTGCCGCGATGGCCGCCGCACAGAGCATTGCTGCGGCGAACGCTTTCCAAGCGGCGCAGGCGGCTCAACAGCAACAGCAAGCAGGTGTGTTTGTGCTTGTTTGTGTGTGTGTGAGCGAGTGAGCGAGCGTGACCCGTGCATTGTCTGTGCCTGCGGGCTTGATCAGATTCTTAGATTTTGTAGGCACCTTTTATGATCGAAAGGAATGAGCTGATGAGTGAGACAACATGTGACCAGGAGACGTCGGTAGGTTGTCGAGAGTTATTGGATGAGATTAAACCATACATGCTGCTGGTTTCTTGTAAATTACTTCTGTTCGAGCATCGCAGTTGTAGAGTACTCAGGTCCCTGCCATTCGGATCAACGACTGGGATTAGCTTTTACTGGCATATTCTGATCTATTCATGACTCGTTAGGGTACGGACTGTGTCGAAGAGTTTCATAGCGGATGTGTGCCATCTGCGCTGATTTTGCATCGACTTGATTTCACGAAGCTAGTCATTTCTGGTGTCATCTAGGTTTTATCTCTTTTCACGATTCATGCTGAATAGGATGTCGATCTTTCAGGGCTTTGTGAGTACGTCTTTGGCAGATGAGTGTTTCAGACGAGTTGCAAGCGATCGTTCTTCAGTATGTACTGCCCTGTTAAACCCATACTTGTGAACATCCTCCATCTTATCTCATCGGCACTAGATCTATTTGCTTCTACTGATTTCATTGGTTTCCAGTCATTCTAGCAATGATGCACGTGCGTGGGCTGTACCATGCTCCACGCACAGCAACACGTCCGGGCTTTGGCGGTGTGTCGCACTCCTGTATGTTGTGCACTGCAAGTCATCTGTTACTCACTTTGACTGTGGCATAATCTAGGTCACGAGGGCGGAGAAGGGAAAGATGACGATGAGGATAACCACGAGCCAATCTGCACCGTCCACGTGACGAACCTCAACCCCATCCTTACTGCCGACCAGTTGCAGCAGTTGTTCAACTATTGTGGAACGGTTGTGGATTGTAGCATGTCGGAATCCAAAACGTCGGCTTATGTGGAGTACTCTAAACCAGAAGGTGCGAAAGCTGGGCTGGCTCTGAACGATATGCCAGTGGGAGGACAGAAGCTGAAGGTGGAGTTGAAAAGAAAACCACGGTCCGGCAAGCAGGGATCCGGCAATGGGTCTGGCATGAACGGAATGGGTCCGCCTCAGTTGCCCATGATGATGCAACAAGCTGTGGTGATGCAGCAGATGCAATTCCAGCAGGCGCTGTATATGCAGCAGGCCATGGCGACGCAGCAAGCGGCCGCTCGGGCCGCCACCGTGAAGTCTGCAGCCGAGATGGCCTCTGCCCGAGCGGCCGAGATTTCCAAACGTTTGGCCGGTCCCAACGACGGGGTGGAGGCAGCTGTCGCAGCCGTAACAGGCAAAGCCAGTCCGAGGTGGGTCTCGCTGTTTTCGTCGAGCAGTGTATCGATATGCCAGCTGGCAAGAGCACGTGTTCATTAATTATGCAGCACGTAGGGCACAGGATAGGTTGAAATGTCCAATCGGGCAACGCATTTTGAAATGTCTAGAGGATACTGCCAAAGTCACTACTCTGACAGATCTTGACATGTTTTCATTTGTAGCCATTCGTGGTAGCTGCATGAATGGATGACACTGGTTAGGTTCTCTTTGTAAGAGTGATACTTCGGCCATTGTCGGAAACTTTTCCTGTACAAGTTATTTCATACGCTGTTTGTACTAGGACGCGGTTTTTAGGGGTTCGATGCTCGATTGCTGATTGCCAAGGGCGATCTTTGTTTGTGCAGGGCACGTTCGAAATCGAAGTCTCGTTCACCTTCTGCGAGGTTCCGCCGAGATCGTCGTTCTCGGTCAGGTACTCCGGCTCGACTGCGTCGGCGTCGGTCCCGTTCCAGGTCGAGGGACCGCAGTCACTACCAGGGCCGCGACCGGGGATCTTATTACAGGGGTGGTCGTGATCCGAACCCGTGGCGTTTATCCCGACGAGACCGGGACCGAGAGCAAGAGTGGGAGAACAGAGAGCATTACATCTCTCGTAGCAGCCGCAGAGGTCGCAGCCGGAGCCGAGATCGTGTGCGTAGGAGGTCACGGACACGATCAGGATCACGTTTACGGTCGCGCAGGTAAGGTTTTTTGTGCAACTTAGATTTTAGGAGCGAGGTTCCACTTTGCTTATGGGGTGATTGCCTTCAGCAAAAGAATTGATGTCCTTTTTGGATGCATTTGTGTGCTGAACTGAGTCGTGTGCACAGTGATTTTCTTGTGCTTTTGATGTTCGACGTAGGTGAGGTGCAGTGTGTCTGTGATTGCATTTAGTGTCTGTGGTCTGTTGCTCCAGCTGATATTGTGGTTTTGAGAATTGTAGGGAGAGAACTCCATCACCTAGACAACATCGTACGTATGAATCAGAACACAGAGGCAGTGGACGAGGTCCGAGGCGGACAAAGTCGCGCTCGAAAGAGACGAGGAAGAGTCGTTCTAGAAGCAGGAGCAGGAGTCCTGTGCGAGGAAGGGGTAGTCCCAAAGACGGAAAGGTGGTGAGAAGTCCAGGCACTGCAAGGGAGAACACGCAGAGCCCGGATCGAAAGGAAAGCGCGGGTGCTGTGAGGGACGATAGGATAGAAGCGGAAAGGGTCCTCTCTGGGAAAAACGATGAGGTTCTCAGCGAACCAGCTGCGAATAATATCGCCTCGGTAAACGGTGTATTGACAAGCAAGAGTGTCGTAGTTGATGAGGTGGTTTTGGAGGTCAAGTCGTCCTTGAACACTAGACTGGACACTGCAGCCATTCTGAAAGATCTCGAAGAGAAAAGAATGCAGCAGTTAGGCGGTGTTGAGGACTCGAGCAACATTATTTTGGGTGGTGTGCCTCCATCAGAAGCCGGCACAGTAGCTGAGATGAAGGGCTTCAACAAGTCAGTGAAGAGGGGCAATAAAGAGAGGACACTGACAGCCGACGGTGCCAGCGATGACGAAGAAACGGAGTTGATAGACGATTGGCGGGATGACATCAAATTTCAGGGTCGCGAGAAGCCCAAGAGCAAAGATAAGAAAGAGAGATTAGTGAGCAAGGCTAGCAGACATGAGGAAGAAAGATTGGTCAGCACGGCTGTTGAAACGGATTCAGGGGTTACAGCGCAGAGGGATGTGCAGAACGGAAACGACTATGACCATGCTGTGAAAGGGGCAGGTGGATTATTTACCGAGGTCCAGGCGGAGATCGTCACAGAGGTCGGTGGGTGGAAGGAGTTGAAGTTGCCTGGTCAGCCTGTGAATGGTGCCAATCATAGATCGAGGAGAGTCACCGAGAATGTCTCGATAGCGACATTTGAGATCTCCGACGAGGCTGAGAAGAGTTCGAAGGAGCGTCACTCGGTCTTGGAAGAGCTTGTAAGTTCGAATGTTAGGGTAGAGGAACTTGTACAAGAAGGCGTATCCGAGAAAGCATCTGTGCTGGAAATTGTGAAACAGAGTGAGCTTTTGATAGAATTGAAAGGAACACCGAAAACATTTGGTTTGGACAAGGATTTAATTGCGAGGGACAGGAAAGGTGGGTCTGACGAGGAAATGGATGAGGAAGCAGACTACGAGACGAAGAGTCGAACAAAACCAGTTGAGGCATCGGAGCCGGGAGCCGGTGATGAGAGGAGAGTACGCGGAGAGTTCCCAGGTGTAGATGCCGAGACGGATGATCTTGGACTAGATATTAGAAAGAAGTCGGTAGAGGCAGTTGTAGAAGGGAAATCTCGTGATCGAAGGTCCCGAAAGAAATTACGAGAAGCAGGAGTGGACGAGGAAGAGCAAGAACGTCGTCGGGATCGGCATCGACGGCATCACAAGAAACACAGTTATGAAGATGTTGCGGAGAAAGGTGAAGATGAGGATGAAGAAGAGGAGGATGCAGACCAGCGGAAGGAACGACGGCGGCAGAAGAAAAAGCACAGGAAGGACGACGAGGAGAGGCGGGAAAAGAAGCGGCGGAAGCACCGACACCACAGAAGGAAGCGATCCCCATCGGAGTCTCGTGAAGTACCTCCATCGGGTGGAGACAAAATCAAGGAGGATAACGACGACGACAACACCACAAAGCAGAAGAGACGCCACTCGAGAAGATCGTCGGAGAGATTACCTTCAGTGGAGGCGGAGAAGGGTGGTGTGGAATCCGACGACGGGGTGAAAAGAAAGAAGAGTTCCAGTAGATCGCACAAGAAGAAACGGAGAGAAGCGTCGAAGTCGGCGTCGGAGAGCCCGAGCTCGAGCGACTAGGGAACTGCATGGTAGTGAGGCATCCTGATGTTGCAGGGTTAGCACATGAGTCAGTAGTGAGGCTTACGACAGTGGATTGCTGGTAGGTGTGGATACAGTGCTTGATGTTGTTTGCACCTGTAAAAACTTGATCGAAGAGGATGGTTGGGTACTTGTGTCCCATGCAGGCGATCTTCTGAGTTTTCAACGAAATGGAGCTGGTGATTGGTTTGAGTCGTCCTTGAGCGGAGGCGCTTCAGCAGACGAACCTGAGGGTTGCGGGTGGGGCTGGACCGGGGTTGGGATTGGGGTTGGGGTGGTTGAAGCTGGTCGGGTTGGTTGTCCTTTCTTTCTGTGCTTGCGATGGACATAGCAATCAAGCAGGCCGTTTCGGTATCAATCATTTGGCTTCAAGACGGCTTGGTCGATGAACTGGCGCAGCTCTTACGAATCACTGTAGGTTAGCCCTGGACTGGCCAATTCACCTTATGTAGAGGTCGAGGTTGAAATTGTGGCATTATGTACTCTTTATTTTTTCTATTCATTATTTGCAAGAAGGAATCTTTGGTTGGAGGACTGTTTGTGGTAACTGCTGTTGTGTACTTGATATTACAGAGTTATTATCGGCTTCGGAAGCCCTGTAACCGTTGGTTCTGAGTTGCAGTTATGGTCGGAAAGCAGTAGTTATAGCTGCATGAGGGGGATGTTACTTTGATGGGGAGTGTGACGGGGATGTGATAGTGTACAATTGTTACAAATAGCAGGTGCAAGCAGTCTTTGACAGGATGTGAACGCTTGTGGGCTTTTGGGGGGTTGGGCTGGGAGGTATTTGGGAACGGTCCCAGGATTTTGTGTGTAAATCGCAGCTGAGCACATCGTACCTTAGGTGGGACCTGTAAGTGTACTGTAAGTTTTCTATTGTGAAGGTCCAGGTTGGGCAGTGAGTTTTGCATGTGCATTCCATTTTGGTAGCTTGTGTTTAGATGATTTTGTCATGGTTTGTTTCGTGAGTGCTGCTGCATCTTCTTGCATTGCTGTTTGTTTTTGGTTAGCTGTGAGGATTGGATGGGTTCAAGTTCCGGTTGAACCTTGGGAAATTGTGGTCTCGGGTGGGTGGTGGGTGTGGAGGATTGTACGCACATGCGCAGAGGATTCTTTACGCTGCAGCTGTGGGTCGTGTATGAGAGGCCATTCTGCAGGTAAGTGTTCAGCAGCATGGTCACTGGAATCGCGGATATTTAGAAACCTCTATATGGTCTTCCTTCACACTGAACTTGATGGATGTGCATTTTTTTCCAGATATTTGGAGGTGCTTGTCAGTGCGGTTATGATTATTGTGTTGCGAAGGTATATTGCTGTATTTTATGGGGTTAGGGGAAGGAAATTGGAATGAGGGTTGTGACTTTCTCTGCAGGGAATATGGTGATGGAGTTGTCGAAACTTATCCCCCAGCTTCTGGTGATCTCTTTTCTTTCTGATACATTTTGTTCCTTGACGACACTGGAGGTGCAAGGTAATGGACCCAGTTTTCAGGTAGCGTAGTGTTTATTTTTGGTAGCGTACTGAGTCTGGTAAAAAGTTTGTGATAGCACCCCACCATTCTGGTTTGTTGCGCTGTTTTTGTCTGAGAGTACGTAGCACATGTGTCAAGTCTATGCTGTGGGTGGCAATCCAGAATCGTTCCCTGATCTCTTTTGTGGAGGAAGTTTGAAGGACAGTATCTTGAATACTAAGTGAAGTTGTGAATCACAGTGACCTCCATTTTTGCTGAGTGTTTCATGTGATCTTCGGTTCTTGGTACAACTTTGAAATGGGTGCCCTGTTTTTTTGAGAAGCTTATGTTTATATATAACTAGAACACACTGCTTGTTGCAATGCAAAAATATTAAAAAGGTGCTTATGATTCATCAAGCTGCAAGGTATGTGGATGAAAATGTGATACATGCATAGTAATTTTGATGACATCAGGTCCCATTTTACATCCAATGTTGTGGATCAAGTACATCCTTAACCCTTAAACGCTCAGAGCAGCCCAAAATGGCCTACAGTTTTTGATACCAATTAGTATGTTTGGTCTTAATGAAATTCATTGTTCAGCTTTTTGGTTGTTCATTAATTGTGTAGTAAAATTAGTTTTTTGGTTGTTCATTAATTGTATAGTAAGATTAGCTTTTTGGTTCATTAATTGTGTAGTAAGATTAGCTTTTTGGTTCATTAATTGTGTAGTAAGATTAATGTAGTTTCTGTACCATGGTTTGAATTGGCCAATTTTGAATGGATGGTTCATTCCTTCACTTATTCGTTTGGACCTTCATTAAATCTGAGGATGGCTCATTCTTTCACTTACTCATTTGGACCTTCATTAAATCTGAGGATGGCTCATTCCTTCACTTATTCATTTGGACCTTCATTAAATTTGATCAGTCTTGGGATGTGGGATAAAAGCACAAAATTGTAGAATCAATCAATGTGGAAATTTGTGCATTGTGAGGCTCTCAATTCATTCTCTTTATTGCTAAGTATATGGTAGTAATTTGAAAACCATATGTTAAGTGTTGAGCATTTAAGGGTTAAGTACATGCCTTTGTGATAAAGATTCTTAACCTTTGAGTGCCCCAACACTTCAAATCTAGCCTCTCAAATTTCCTTGTTTCCTTGATTCCTTGTTTGACTATTATAATCATTTCAATAGTACAATCAAAGGATGTGTCTTTTCCTTTGAAGCTTTGGGCCAATCTTTTTTTTGGTCCCATGTGGCTAGAAATCACCAATGCAAAAAATAGGTGTAAAGATTAAAAAAAGGTGCCTAAAACTTGCCTAGAGTTTTTGAGGTTTTGCTAGTTTGTGATGAAGGTTGTTGCCTTCATTGCCATCTTTGAAGTGGCTCCAATGTCCATCTATTGTGTGAGTGTGCCAAATTGTGCTTCGTTTGTTATATCACTAGCCTCACCATCCTTGGTTTAGGATTGTTCATTGCTACTTGTAGCATTGACAAGAATACATTCATTATTGGATTGGTGATTTGGGATTGAAAAGGCTATTGTCGAAGGCGCAGATAAGCAATCCTACTTTGTCGCCTCCATCATCTCCACCCCTCTAGAGTTATTGCCTTCTCTATAGTCCTTCGAGGATTGTTGGTACATGAGCGGGGAGCGGCGAGCGGGGATTGGTGAGCGGGAAGGGACAATTTTGGAATTATGGATCAAATAAATTGAAAAAAATGGATGATAATTTAAATGGAAGTTTAGGAAAAAATCTATGAAAGTTAAAAAAAGAATACAAGAGAGGGTTAGTAAAATGGATGAGATTTTAGGCAAATTTTTTGGATATTGGTCGAAGATCAACGGATGAAAGTGCTTAAGAAAATGGATGCACGAAGTTGAAATAAACGGATGAAAGTGGATGAAAAAAGTGGATGAATGTAGATGATGAAAGTGGATGAAAATAATGGATGATATTGGATGCATGAAATGGATGTATAAAATGGTTTGTATATAATGGATGTAGAAAATGGATGTAGAAAACGGCATACAAAGACTTATGCTTTGGCAGGACCCATCCATCGGCGACATTGCTCAAACACTGCTCTTCCTACACAATCACGAAAACCAAATCTTAGATAAGAAGATGTATACACTATCAACGTCGTCAATTTGACAAGATTCAACAAAACTGTGACATACTGGTTAAAGATGACTTCAGAATACATTCAATGGGTATGTGGCGTCGTCTAGATATATAGACAGAATAGCGGGGCACACAAATTCTATCGACAAACTACAGCCATGTGACATTGCGGAGCTAGCAGAGCTTTAAAGATAACCTTATCCTTTCAAAAAGCTAGAACATTGCAACACGTGGCACGAGTAACATCGATGCAGGAATCCACATTGACGGAGAACAAGAATAATGAAATTGTTATAGAAGGTTTAGGGTGCTATTTGAATATGCACCATAAAGATATATAATTGGTAGGGGGGAGATAGAAGATTCTTTATCGGTTTAGGGTAGCTTTGTGGGGTGGCCACTCTTCCGGAAATCATGGTATATGGATTTGGAATCAATGGTACGTAAATCATTGTAGTACATATTGTAAATAAAAAATGTTTAGTAGATAAGACCGAGATGGATCCTTAGGGCATAGAGTTCAATCACTTCAATTTAGGTCCCTCATAGTTATATAGAAATTCACAGGAACCAATATTCATGGAGAGAATGGAGAAATGACATGTTCATAGGTATAGAATCATATGACACTACCAACGGAATGATTAGAATGTCAACAATTCAAAGACAATGAAACAATCAAAAAGTATATATAGACACAAAAAATTTGGGATAATAAGGCCCTGGAAATATAACAGACTATAAAGCCGATACATGAGGGAGATAGAGCTCAAGTCATGCTCCCCTCACTATTTGAATACTCTGAATCAAGAGCACAGTCATCAAAAAAGTGTAGAACACATGGATCTATCAACCTAGCCCAATTAATTGGTTGTGGATCTAATACAACATACTCTTGAGCTCGGACCTTAGCATAAACGGGTAGATGGAATGATTTGGGTGGGCTTGGAAAATACCCTGCCCTCGCAAAGAAGGGAACATTCCTTGACTCCTTCACTTTCTCGAGCGGCCTGCAAATATCATTCACAACATAGTTAGATAAGCAGTTCATGCCCTTTGGTCTAAGTCCAATTGCAGAAGCTCAATGTCAAACTTACTTACTGAATCGATTTGTCATGATGACACGCTCTGGCTCAACATCATCTTCTTCCATCTCTAAGGACTCAGGATCAGTTGTACGTGGTTCAGCGCAAGTAACTACAGACTTCCACATCTGCAGAGCAATTACTGCATCGAAGATATCCTTGGCTTCCTCAAATGCCAAGATATGACATCGTGTTGCACGGCATGCCTAAATGCTGGAACTTGAAAACATGCATACAATTCACATAGTACATACGTTAAAAATCTGTTACATAAGAAGCATACAATGTACAAGAATTTAATTAAGAAACAAGAATAATTACCTACAGCTGCCGTGCAGTCAACGACCACATCTCCATGTTCAGTTAGCGCTTCTACTACCATCTGCATGAACTCCCTTGAGCGCTCACAGGGCCCTCTCCAAGGGATGTCTCCATTCATTGTTATGGCCACAAGTGGGAGGAAATTCTGAAGAATGTCGTCACGACCCACATTCACATCCAACTCCTTGTGAATTGGAACTTCGTGGAACAAAAATTCTTTCACGGTCTTCGGGCTGCTTAGCTTAACCACGAGTGAAATCGAGAACTTCATAGTCTGCAAGGACAAGGAAGTCAGCATCTCATGGACCTAGAATGTAATCATTTGTAAGGAAAAATGATAGTAGAGATTTCTATACCGTGGTTGCTGGGTTGGCCGCTGACGTGACATGCAAATGGTTCATCCCCAACCAAGTGACTAAAACTCTGAAGCCGTATGTGCGGCAACATCCGAGGAGGTGGCTTCGATGACGAGGAGAGGAATATGGATAAATCACCATGAGGGCGCCATTGTCGTGAAGGTACTCCTTCCCAAAGTTGAAGATGGGCAACAAGAAATCCTTCTGGAACTCATTCCACTGTGGAATTGGTGCAGGTGGAGTTGATACTGTTGGGACATGGAGGCCTTCCGGAAGATCCACGATGATTAGGTCAACCGCTTGCTACATGCACTGTTTACCGTCGAAGTACCTATCTTTATCTCTAACATGCTGAAAAGTAGACAAAAATTACAATCATGGGGATATAAGGTAGATGAAATTCATGTCAAAATGAATATTTTGCAGATTTCTTCACACAACAACAAAATTCCTTACAACCAATGTGGAAGTCCATACTGTAGGCACAAGGTGCAGAAATTTACCATGTCAAGAAAGGCTAGGACGTCATCGAAGGCCTTGTTGTCGTTTGCCAATGTGGACATTGACATGTTCAGGATGCACTCGTCAATGTCAGCAACATGAAGAAGATTCTTGGTCGATGGTGTCAAGTCATGCATAAGGCGTTCTTGAGTAAGAGAGAACCCACATGAACCTTCTGGAACGTCTGACGTACTATGAGCTGGTTCATGCACTGGCGTCTCCGGCTTCCTTTTTCTCCCCCCTTTCTTGGCCTTTTCTTGCTCCTTCTCCATTTTCTCTTGCTCCTTCTCTGCCTAAGCAGCAAGTCTCTTCTTCTGGATCTCCTCAGATTTTTTCTTCGCCTCGTCCAATTTCTCAATCTTCTTCTTGTCCGATATCTCCCGTCTCTTCATGGCCTTGGATTTGGCCTCCTCGTCAAGTCCAACAAACTCATTCAAGTCTGGGTTGACAACCACTGAATTCTTCAATGATTCGAAGAGAGCCTCCTCTTCAGGTGGAAAAGTGCCGAAGCTGCACTCTAGATACCACAGGCACGCAATTAAATGTGCGCTGCTCCACTTCACCTGCTGCGTTGTAGTGAACATGCAGTCGGAATTAAACCGGTCCACCCACGTCGTAAGAAACAATGGTAAATCATCCTTCGAAATGGCCATCTTGCCATATAATTCGAATGTGAAGTACCTAGACAGAGAAGACAACTGTCAGAGTTGAGACACTCATATACTTGCATAATCCAGAGTGGGATGAAGGTAAATCAAATACATTATGAGGGTAGTACCTGTATAGGACCCGCTTCACTGCTAGTAATCCTGCGGTACGCTCCTTGAACGTCTCCGACTTCTTATATGCATCAGCGCCCTTGAACATGCCTGTGTAAGCGTGGTCCTAGAGCTTCATTCTTCAACCTTCCACGTACTCCAACAATGTTTGAAGCTTGCCAGAAACAGTGTAGTCTATTGAAATATTATCAGCTCATACAATTTCGTCGAACATCTCAGTAGCTGTCTCTTCAATCTGAACATGTATAACAAGAAACACAACCAATCAAAGACAACAAATTAATGGAGATCAAATGATCCCTAAAACAAATGTGATCATAGTAGACACGGTCTTCAATCAAAATGTAGAGATCATAAACCTACCCTCGCATACCAACATGTCTTCACAAGGAATTGCAATAGCCTTTCCTCGTTTACAGGACATGTTGGAAATCACCGTGCCTCTCGAGATTGGGATGAGCCATTCATCCACTTGAGCCACCTAGCCTTGAATGCTGCATTGACATTTGAAGTTGCAATCATTTGCAACTTCTCTAGAGTCAACTCTGGGGTCGAGTACATACTCCAATGTCGCTCAATCTGCGATCCCATCATTAGGTAAGAGCTTGAAATAATATTGGCCCCTAAACCTAGAAATGATTGCGAGTAAATAAAGAGCCTAATTTACCTTTGCTAACCACTGTGGACTAAGCGCAGGATTGACAATTGCCACAATCTTGGATAGCTTCTTATATGATTTTTCTGTTGACTCCTTGATTGATAATCTCATTGTTGCGGCAACACCCTCTTTCGTCACCTCAGTCGCTTGTGTGTCCTCGTGATACTTGCGGACGGTGACATCCGCGGTTGTAGCAATGTCTTGCTGTTACTCCCGATTCCCATGCAAAGGAAAGGAGATGTGAGATTTAGGTTTGATAATGCAAAAGACAGGGTCAACAGAATATTAAACAAAAATCAGTTCTAGGATTTACGCAACATACCTTGAAAATAAAGGATGTGAAAATTTGAAGTGGCATACTATACCACGTCTTGCTTGGGTGGGCACTACACGTGCTTGCCTCCTCCGGACTTAGCAACTCATGGAACTTCTCCAGCCCCATGAGACCATACTTCTAGACTCGATACAAAGTATGTACCAAGTTCGTCTTGATGTGCGAATTCTCGGTCTGCCTATGTGAAACAAACAAAGAAAAGTCATTGGACATTGATACCAAAAGATATTGAGTATTCTTTGATAAGTTCTATAAGGAAATGACAATATGCATTAGCAATTTTCAACTTACTTGTTGATGTCGTGCATAGCCTGCATAGCGACTCCAATTCGATTCTTCGTATCAAGGATGATGGAGTCCACACTGACATGCCATTCCCAATCAGTACTGTGTAGCCTCTCAATGTGTCTCATCCAGGAAATTCGTCTATGATTTCCATCGCAGACGAAGAACTTGTAATCCACAAGGTGCTTCAATGCTAGAATTGTCTTCAAGTAGTAATTGAATTGGTTGTTGACAGAATTCCACAAGGGACCCCAATCATGTTTCTCAGCATTTGAAAACACTGTAGACTGTCCTTGTTCATTTGATGTCGAGATGTAGAAGACACGGGCACCCTCATCATATCCGCCACTGAATTGATTCTCCAATATTGTCAAGTCACACTCCAAGGTCGGGCGAACCATCGGCATTGGGATCATTCTACAAAGAGGAATCTTCAGGCGAGACTGATCGGAGAATGTTAGCCTCATACTAGAAATCAGAGACACTGTGTCCATCATCTGAGATCTCCTTATATCATCCTCCAGGTAATGTGGCTTCAATCCCGGAATGTCGTCTACGTCCTCATCTTCCATCTCCGCGGGATCAGTAGCACATTGACCACCTAGAGGAGATTATGCCATAGTCCCCTACATGATCAACAATATTCAAGACAGAAATTGAGGAAAACGACACGGTATTCAAAATGATAAATTTACGATCATGTATATCATATTCCGCAATCACAAGTCTCAGAGAGGGTTCTGTACTCTCCATAGCAAAGGATCATGACATCTCCATCAGATTCATACCCAGATGTGACCTCATCAAGTTCAATGTCACAAGTTCAATACTGTATGATCTCTACATCATTGGATCCTAACGAAGTGCAACATGATCGGGGAGGGGGAATTCAACCCTCCCTCCACATGTCGTCTATCCCTAGGTCTATATCCCATATTAGATCATCTAGAGGCTGTGCTAGAAGATTTATAGGCAAACCTGGGGCAATGTCTCCAAGAACATCCTGACGATGGATGAGCTCCAGACGAGGGACTTCCACATCTCCCATGTTATCACTTCCTTGTACCTGGATTCATTACCATTTATATATTAATAAGTCAATCCTAAGAAAAATACGCATACATGCATTTATCACATTTGCATGAAAAGAGTTATAATTGCATGACACTATAAAGTAACCAGTACAGTTGTTGTTTCTCTAGGTGTATCTCATTTCATCCAGAAGTCTCGAGCTTATAAGCTACCAAACTCAATCAATTCAGGCAGGTAAGCCCCCCCTCCGAGAGTCCGAGATGGTTGTCTCGGCCCCGAGAGGCGTGGTGCTTTTGTAAAGCCATGCTGGGGACAACCAGCTCAACAGCAGATACATCCCCAATCATGCTACTGATGCGCGCGGGACTAAACTGATACGATGGGGACTAGCTGTTTGAGCCCTTCTCTGCTCATGCTCACCGGCACTGACTCCCTAATCTCTCCCCGCGGTGGCGTGCTTGTGCGCCACCCGACCCCAATACATTACGAAACTGGATAATCCCAAAGCGGAAACGAAAACATCTCATACGCCAGACGGATCTGTCACGACAAGGACCTGCTGTCTGACCCCTTCTCCGCTCACGCTGATCGTGCTGATTCCCTCATCTCTCCCTGCGGTGGCGTGCTTGCGTGCCATCCGACCAACAAAAAATTCAAAACTAGATAGTCCCACAAGACGAGGCCTTGTTGTCTAACCCTTGCTTGGCACATGCACATCGGCACTCCCAAATATCAAATACCGAATTAGAAAGTGAGTGTCTCACCTCGAGCGCTTGCTCTATCTCTGAGGCCTCCATTCCCTGCGAGACATCACCAACCTCCAGGCGCGCTCGCGAATGTAGTTCTAGAGCCATCGCCCCTCCAACAGTCGTGAGCAGCAACGACCGGTGGTGTCTTGTTTCGCGGTCTCCAAATGAGTAGAACATAGTGCGGTACAAGTGGCGTTGGAGGAGAGAGAATGACTAGGCGACTTCCTAGTTCAAGGCTTCCTAGAATCTCTAACCCTAAGCCGCAACCCTAATCCTCTAGAAATTTCATTTAATTCCCTCAATCATTTTGTGTGAATCATTAAATTACTGAATTCATTTTAAATAATCAGGTTTGATACAGGTTGGCACGCGTAAAATGGAGAATTGGCATGGATTCACATTCGTTGGAGCTTGTCAGACAAAAGGCTGGCAAATATATCTTTGATTTATCTGATATGGATCTCCTCTGGCGTGAGAAAATCATATTCATGCATCTATTTCATATTTCATAATGAATTAGAAACTTTCATTGGATGGTCTTTGACATGTGTCATAATGTTATATCCTCTCTTCACTATGATTGGATAAGGAGGGTATTTGTCAGAATTCACATTTGAATCCACCTCCAGGACCCAACTGCGGCTAACTAATTACACTTCACCTCCAGTGTGAGGTACATCATCATTAGTTTATTTATATATACTATACACTACAATCAGCTATTCCCCCTATAGTTATTATATAATGCAACATTTTCGATGGGAGGTTCAGATCATGAAAAGTGTACATCACACAAAACTGCTTATGGATGATTTTCACAGCATTTCTAGGGGCAATTGTAAATGACTAAGCGATTATGCAGCCCCCTCCGTTATAGGAGGGCAATAAAAGTTTTGTAATTCGAATCATATTTGAGTATCTGACTGCACAACGGCTGTGTTATGTGGCCATTTGAGGAGATAGGCTAAATCCCACTCATGTACAATTTACATAATTATTTGGTTTCAATCCACACCATTGAAGAGCGCATTCACGTGGCACCTTAATGACAAATTCACTAATCGTTAACAACGCAATCATTCTCCATTCATATGTAATGTGGGAATTATGCCATTATTTTTATTAGGTGCATCCTCTCCCTCCTCAATCCACGAATTAGTGATGTTTTAGGTGGTGCTTCACAATTCCAGAGTAGCTCTATCATACCCTATAATCCATTTTAGCACTTCCTACGGTACATTACATGACTCACTATAGAATATTTTAATGAAGAAGCGTCTTTTTGGAACTGCCTACTTCAACAGCCATCTACATTTATGCAGGCAGATACATTATTACAAATCGTGCAGAAATTAATGTAGTAGTGGCTTCTTCATTAAATATTTCCCGTTCATGATCTTTAATGGCCGCCAATTTTGTTTCCATTTCCAATGGTAGGGACACACATCTCAATATATTTTATTCTGTTTCATAATTCTCCCATTCATTCCGTGCATACCACAACATCTTAGCGTATCTAGATTATAGTCTTATATGAAGCTTCTATGAAGTGGCATTCTTGTCAATTGTTGCGGGTGGAGCGACCATATTGTCCAGTTTAGTTGCAGTAGTGAGGGTGAATGGGGAGACAGTGCCTATAGTCTTCCCTGTAGAAGACCAAGGATTTGCTGTGGTTAGTGCATTTCGATTGAGTGTTCGTTTCTCATTATCGGAGAACAGTATTCATATTGATGAAGAAGTTTTTGACTCTTCTACTGGAGATACAATTCATACTATTGGCCAGGACCATATTATGGATGGTTCTCTTCGTCAGTGGTATTTGCGATTAGGGAAATACATAGTGTACGGGTTGTCCGAACTGCCACTTGTGGCGGGGAGCAGCAAGAGTATTCCTATGTGTACTAGTACTAGATCTCTCCACACTGGCTTGCCTACTCATGTGAAGATTGAGCCTGGGGTAAATGTCATAGTTCTAGAAAGTGACGATTCCGATGATGCCTCACCTCCTAGGAAGCTATTGAAGCATACTGCATCTCCTCTATCTCAAGCTACTTGCACCCCCTCCGTGCCTTTTCTAGATACAATTATGGAATCTAATTGTGTAGGGTTATCGATCATTCCTTATCTTCGCAAGCTCTGTCATAGTAAAGGATCTCAGAATCCTTTTAAGAAGGTGGATTATAACTCTATTCCTATTCAACAAGTTAACTCTGTTCCACTAGTATTTAATGGTGATGTTATATTTGAATTACCACCCTTAGGACCTTCGAATTCGAATTCTTAAGCGAAGCTCTTAGGCGGAATGGAGAGACGCTATGACGGTCATGTCTGGGCCAATACTCACACCACAAATATAAAAAATGATGATGGACTTACCTTCCGATTAGCTTCATGCATGGGCCACCTTTGATGTGACAACTCATCTTGCGACTACTTGCATCGGAAGCACCGTATGTCAATCGTGAATGAAACCGAATTGGATGGATCTTCACCTACTCCCTTCCAAGCCTCATGTAGTCCTCCTCCTGGGTCGTCCATCACTTGCAAGAGTTGTTCAGCCATTCCAACATGTGTTGCAAGTTGCCAAGTAAGAATATACTATGTCGTCGAGAACTACAACGTGCGTCGTACTTGTGCTCACTTTGGATTTCACTCGCATCCAATGAAAGATGGTGACTACCGTGATTTCAAGGAGAAGACTAAATCATTGATTTCGGACCAGGTAGAATGGAATCCTGCAGCAACAAATTCCGCTATTGTTCTAGAGGCCAGTAAGGAATTAGTAGGAGAGATGCTCCTTTGACCTGAAGGAGCGCCACCTGCACAGTTTGGTTTAGTCGAGCTCATGCCAATCCTAGAGAAATGCAAGTTTATGAGTTCACCGAGCATTAGAAACGAGGTAACGACCTTCAAGCATTTTCGACGCTTCGAATGCATGGACAGCATTACAAAGCTCAGGGGATGCAACAATTGGGCTTACATACAGGAGAACAAATTCCCGGGACAAGGCTCTGAAACAGACAAGGTTTACATATTCAAAATGTCTGAAGTCGATCCAGGTAGTGGCGTAGACTTAGTCACGAGAATGCAGCCAGGTGGTGACTTGCAAGACTCTTGGATGATGTTTGATCATGTGAAGCGTGGTAAGCAGTGGACGACATTAGCATGCCACGTTTATGATCCAATCTACTGCCGTGTGATGACCATTGCAATGTGTGACATGCAATCTGAGGATACAGTTGCTCAATGCCATTTTTGGACAAATTTAAACGCAGTGATGTCTAGGCACAATATTGCATTACCGTATTTCAAGGGTTTCATGGCGGATAGTGCACAAGCAAACTGGAATGTAGTCAGGCAAATATACGGAAGTGGCGAACCGTCAAAACCCATGCTCAACAGAGAGTGTACTTGCCTATTTCACTGGACACAGTCCTTAGAGAAACACACAAAAGCTGATATTCGGACTGACATGCAGGATCAACACTGCAGACTATGCAAGCAATATAAAGACGCCGCTTCCTCTAGCGATTCAGAGATTCGCTACCATGCAATTCGTGCTTGGTGGCACTCTTCTAGTGCAACAACATCTAAGGGGGTTCAACAACTGGATTTGTGGTTATCATTCTGGCACTTTCGTTACAGACAATGGGGCGGCTTCATGCACCTAGTGAGTTCTTCTTACTTTTTGAACAAGATTGTCTGTTACAAATAGGTAAATTTCTTTGTGACGATATTCAATTCTAATGTTTGATAGGATGTTCTTTGTATATTCTACATGTTCATGTGCACAATGTTCTTGCATCCAAAGTCACTCTCCAGCCAATGACAATCCTGGAAAGAGCACCACCCATGTACCAACGGCTATTCCATAGTGGAAATCAAGGATTTCTTTTGATAATTGATGTGCACGATGTCATTGTGTCGTAGACTCCTCTCAGAGCCGAGACAACCTGGATAGTGCAACACCTCTATAATAGGGAAATTCCAATAGTGGATCTTTAGGATTTCTTCACTTTCATGATGACTTTATTAGATTTCTTCATTTGTATCATTTTGAAGGGTAACGAAGATTCTATATATGATTAGCTCGACTACTTCTAACTATACTTTGGCAATCAACAACGTAATGTTAATTCCTTGTGGTCTTATTTTCTTGTTGTATTGTTGGTCTTCGAGTTGTTGTACTGATTTTCTGTAGTAATGTACACATCCTTCTCTAGAAGTGTGTTATTTAACAATTATATTTATAAAGTTGATATGCTACAGGATCTCTCCCTCGAAGAATTGGCAGAGATGCCATCTTGCAACCTAGCCGAGACAGTTCACAACAAATGGCTACAACAGTCCGGGAATCGCGGGAATGACTTGTATGTGGTGATTGTGGATGACTATGTGCGTACGTTCATGTAGATGGTTCAATACTATCAATTTCTGAAGGGAGAGAACCCAGGAACAGGTCCCGGAAAAGAAGAGCTGCTCCTCCGTGTTGCTCAACGATATACTGAACGCACTGGAAATCCAAAAGGATTAAACGATGCCATGGCAACGGTACCAGGTGTTGGTGTATATTGCACGCGGGATCCCCATCTCGAAGGAGAAGAAGTGTTTGGATCTGAAGGTCGCATGCCTAATTTACCACTAGGATCACAACACGATTCGCATCGTCCTGACAAAGTCAACTTCTCGAGGCCACGCAAGAATATGAGGACCACTCGAGCTACTGCAACGGTGATTCACTTGGATTCTGTTTCTGAGGACGTCCCACTTTCAAGCAATGAACAAGTAGAGGTGGACTACTCTATAGGATATACAACTGCACCTAGTACTTCGAAGGCCTTTTGAGTGATGCATGTTGAAGAAACAGTATGTGATGAGGCTAAGTGGCACATTGCTCGCTTGTGTAAGAATTCGGCAAAGGCGTGCTTTGCATTGAAGGCTGTCACAAGAAAGAAATGTGTTGCAAAGATTGTGCAATGCAATAAGGGGACAGCTGCACCCACTTATACCAACAACATGGACAATTACAAGAAAAATAGAATTGAGAGGCATTAGTTCTTTTTCTGCAATGATGACATCGAGCGATGCGTCAAGGAGGAAGTGGGTTCTTTCGAGACCTGACGTGCCTAGTGCCTACCATTTGGCCAATGAAGTCTAGGACAAACTTAAGACCTACAGAGATACTGCAACTTCAAAATGCCGGCTTCCGTCTCCCTCAATGTTCTGAAATCTCACCCTGGCGGCTTTTTGGAATCAATGATGGACAATCATATGTATCAAACTACCATGTTCCACCATTTCCCACAGAGCATCCAAGCATAAGGTCAGGTAAAAAAATTTGAAGAAACCCTAGCGCACCTACAGTAAAACAATCAAACAACTATGCTTTGGCGCTCACTTTGAAGGCCTCTATCTGTCAACTGACAATGATTCCACATCCTGGCTTTAGCTGCATTGTGAAGCTAAACTCTGGTGGGGAGCCACATTCATGTCAATACATCTTGACTGTAGGTTCATTTCCAGAATGCTCGTGCCCTTATTTCAAAGAAATGGCAACCAAGGCTTTAGGAAAAAGGGGGCAGTGGGCAAACTGCAAGCATCTTTATTATTTATTTGTAGTCATTTGCCACTTAGACTCAATTGCAGATGTCTTTATCCATACTCCAAGCTTCAGCTTCAATGAAGTCTGTAGATTGCTCGATTGCGGAATCCTGGATTCTAGTACAATTGTGTAGTAAATTGCATAATCGTGACACAGGTGTTTTCAGTACTTTCCACCGTGTCAGTTATAACATTTATATATGTAGATGTTATTATATATTGTAGTGAGACAACAAGGGCCACTACCTCATTTCTGATTTGCTGAATAACATGCATGGTTTAAGTCTTCATGTAATTGTAGAGTTAGTTTCTTTACTGTACGTTGATTTCCTAATCCATGGGCAATATTCTAAATCCGTCATTTACTTAGCCTTTTTTGAATGTAAGTCATAAACGGATGAAAGTATTAGATGGAGAATTGCAATGTCTTCCTAAACCACTACTTTTATATACCTGGACCTTGCATAGTACCCCCCTTCTATCCTATTTCTTCAAGTCACTAGCAATTGATTTAAACCCCCCAAAAAATATGTCTGAACCACTTTCATTCACGTTTCCACCCAGTTTCATCTACTTCTTCAATTCACGTGCATGTCCATTTTCCATCCATCATCATCCATTTTGTAATCTTCTTTCATCCATTCTCACATCTATTTCCATTCATTTATGTCATATACTTTCATCC
The DNA here is from genome assembly GCA_947034895.1 of Rhytidiadelphus loreus. NCBI lineage: Eukaryota > Viridiplantae > Streptophyta > Bryopsida > Hypnales > Hylocomiaceae > Rhytidiadelphus > Rhytidiadelphus loreus. The sequence continues at coordinate 42,823,329 of OX344761.1, read as the reverse complement.
ATTGTACTCATCTACTTTCATCCATTTTTGGGATATACTTTCATCTACTATTTTCATCTACTATTTTCATCTACTTTCATCTGTTGTTTTCATCTACTTTCATCCACTGTTTTCATCTATTTTCATCCACTACTTTCATCTACTTTCATCTACTTTCTCCATCTATTTCTTGAATTATTTTTTTCATCTTTTTCCTATAATATATCGAATCAAATTTTATCATCCACCTTCATCAAATTTATAAATTAATTTTTTCAATCCTACAACCTATTTCATCAATTTTTTCCCTCCTTTTTGTTTAATATAGAAGCTCCACGCTCTGAATTCTACGCTCTACGCTCCATGCTCACGCTCGACGCTCGTATACTAGCTTCATTGATAGTCCTTCTACATCCTTGTTGTGGTAATTATGTGTTGTAGGCAATTAAGTTATTGGATTGAAGAATGCATAGAGTTCCTACAATTGTTAGAATAATTGTAGCCAAGGCACATTTGCTTCTATTCCTGTGCATTTGTGTATCTTTTGATTCCAACGTTGCTTGCTTGCAATGGAGGCTGCTCGCATTACTATCCACTTTGTAAATTCCTTACTACATCATAACTTCATGAGTAGTGCATGGGTTGCAACAATATTAAGGTCTGCAAAGAGTGGTGGAGGTATCTTGATTTTCCCTTGGTTGTAACACTACAAGAAAAGAGGCCTTAGCGTGACTGTAGAAATTGCGCGACTGAATTGTGACTTTACCTCCCTAATTGCACCACTAGGCTGATGCAGGAAACGCTAGAGTCGTTCTGTAGTCACTGTTTTCACTGTCGAATGAACAGTGACTGCGCGCGCAGTTCATCCACAATAGTCCGTTCCCAGGGTCGACGATGAAGTGACGTGGCTGACTAGAACGCGACTGGAGACGGCAGAGTCGCGGAGGAGTCATGCATATTCCATTTTTGCGACTGCAGTATGACTTTTTTGCAATCAATATGACTTCCACGACTAGAAGCAGTCACGGGGAAAATGTTTTCTTTTACTTATGGATAAAGAAAAAGATGTCAAGTTCCTGGGCGGTCCACGGAGGATAGGAGCGGGCAAGTCTAGTATCGGATATGTGACTTCCATATGACTGCAGAATCACTGGAGACTTCTTCCCGCATATAACTAGGGGCATGCAATAGGGTGTTCAGGTGAATATGACAGGGGGACCATGCTGCAGCGGACATGACAGTTCCTCTCATATGAAATGCGATCCTACCTGACATGAAGTCATTTAGGTAGAAAGAGAGAGATGTGGGAGTGCCATTATTGAAATGAAACACATTAAACATTAAAGGTAGAATGAAACTATAATACTAGTCAGTTAGCAATACGTACTGACAACACTCCCACAGCAGATTCGCGCTTTAGGCAGCCACCCACCTTTCATTAAAGTCTCCCTTCATGCATTCGACACCAAGGTGCATAGAAATGTGGTATACTAGCTAAACAAGTGAAAAATTGTATTGAACATGACTGAAGTACAATGACAAATGCACTGTCATTACCCAATAAATGGCAAGACATTGATAAGAAGGAACACCTCGTTGCAAGTGAAGCCTACCTGGAAGTTGTATGACTACATCATGACTGTGACGCGACTACAAAATGACTGAAGCAGGACTGGAGAATGGTAATTCATGACTCAAGTATAACTACTCAGTTTCCAACATGACTGCAAGTGGTCTACTTGCTTGACTGCTACATGACGTTGCGGTTCTGTGATGCTTCGCTTCCCATGACACAATGAGGGGCACTTATAACAATGTGGTGACCTCACAACTATGGACCTAAGCAGTAGTGTACTTAGTACTGCTCTTGTGCCAACAAGTTTTCTTCCACCGATAATTCGATGGCTCCGACTAGATTGGCGGTGGAGCTTCTATCTGGCACTCTTTGTGGAGCTGTAAGTCCGATGGCCTCACCAGTAGTCGTGATGAAGGCATCTGTGTGGTCGACTACTTCTCGTTTGGAACGGGCTTCATGGTGTAAGACCACTTTCCAGCCAGGTTTGTCCGCCGCATCGGAAAAAAACACCTGTGTAGCTTGACTCGGGAAGATGAATGGCTCAGCCATGCAAGGGAGTTTATGGCAGAAGTTGACCAAAAGGAATCCTGCGTCATCACGCACATATGCAGGGTTCCCTCGCGTGTCAACTGGTTTCACCCATTCACAACGTAGGAGAACAATGCGTGTATGCAATGCGCCATAATCTAGTTCCAAGATGTCCTTGAGCACGCTGACGTACTACACAGAAGACTCACTAGCACTTCCTTCCGGCATTTCGAACATGGACGCCACACCACTATTGTAGCTTAGAAGTCGGAGGGTTGAGTCATCTTCAATACGGAAGTGGTTTCCAAATGCTGTGATGCGTGCATATCGAGTTGCTCTCTGTGAAGGTTTTTGGCTCATCAAGAAACGATCCAGCTCTTCATTGTTGCTCCAGTTAGGGTCAGACTACAACACACAGTTGTGAATCCACTCTGCTAGGGGTGCTATTGATGGATTCCGCAACGACTCTTGCATCCACTTCCTGAAAGAATCCACAACAAACACCAAATGACATTCACGAGGCAGTATAGCCAAAACTATATATAAGACATCGCCCAAAACGCAACGGAAGGACGCTTCACTTCAGATGGTATCAGTGAAAACACGACTTCAGTGCTACTTCATTACGTCGCTTACCAGTTGCACAGAAGTAATAAAATCTTTTACGACTGAAACACGACTTCAACGCAACTAGGTCGGACCCTCCGTAAATCAAACAACCAGTATGTAGCGGCTCTGCAAGATCGCCTCCAGTATTCGACTGGAGGCATGACACGAAGAAAAAAAAATATTTACTAAGGTCTGTGACAAGAACTTACGTATACAAATCCTGCATAACGGAGGCATTTGCCAACACATACTGATGGGCAATGTCTCGCAGCTCAGGGGTCATAATATATGCCTTCCCAGCACCTTGAAGGACCTCCTTTGCATCACCATATTCTTCGTCTTCGTCCCACACTCGTCGTTGCGTGGCTTCAAATTTATGGAGGTACTCAGTAATGAAGCCTATGCACTCATCCTTGAGGTAACCCTCGGCCATGCAAGCCTCTGGATGCGCGAAATTGCGCACATGATTCTTTAGTACCTTCATGTACCTTTCAACGGGGTACATCCACCTCGCACTCACTGGTCCACAAAGGTCTAACTCCTTGGCAAGGTGATAGGGGAGGTGAGTCATTACGTCAAAAAATGACGGTGGAAATTCTATCTCCAATAAGGCCATGCTTTCCGCCACATCATTTTGTAGGGACGGGAAGTCCGCAAGGTTGTAAACCTTCGTGCATAGGCGATGGAAGACCTTGCACATGCACATGATAGCCAAACGTGGCTCGGGTTGCATGAGACCTCTAAGCGCCAACGGCATTACCTCCTGCATTAAGACGTGGTAGTCGTGACTCTTTAGCCCCCCAAAATTCTTCTTCCGAATGCACTTTCCCAAGTCTGATCCATAGCCACTCGGTATCTTCAGCAACTCCAGGCTTCTTCCAAATTTCTCAAACTCATCATCTGTTAGCACATACGACGCTCTGGGCTTGACCATTTTTCCCAGCCTCCGAGGATTAGGAGTCAGCCACAAGTGACGCCGCATGTTCCGCCTTTGTAAATCACGCCTCACTTTGACGGTGTCTTTTTTTCCAGTTATGGTCTTCAATAAATTCTTAGCCAGGTTCATTTCGCAATGCATGACGTCTAGTGTATTGTGGGCGCTTATTTACCCACCCTTGGTAAATCGGCGAACACAACCAGGTTCTAGTCCTATGATCATTTCCTACTCTAATGGGTGTCTAAGCGTCAATCCATTGTGCCTTCCAAGCAATGGATCTTTTTTGCTAAGTCCCTAATTGTGATTCTCTAATCGTGGTTTTAAACCGCTCCTAAGTCGGCCATCTTCCTATGTTATGTTTTGGAAAACCCCTTGTAGACTACTCTAAGCGTCCCTACCCGGACCCGACCTGACCTGAATTCGAAGGGTGCCTAGCTCTCGGCCTAGCCTAGTTTTCCGCCCCTAGTGGGCAATTGACACGGGGTAGTTCTTTAAGCTCTTACCCCAGCATGGTGTTCCATAAGGAGGGCGGTCAATTCGCCCTCTTCCACCATGGTAAATTGAAGTTGTAGACCATGCCTTGTTGGCGCCGTATGTGTTCGTGTAGCCACAACTAGTTCTTTCTTCCTTCGCGTCACTTCTCGCCTTCTCTTTTCCTTTTCCTCGCACCGCGCGCCTAATTGGTGGAGGGAAGTGGGTTGGTCACCTACCTACTTAGAAGATCAAACTATGGCCTAACTACCACTTACGCGTCATCTTATTCGAAATTGGGGGGATCTAAAAAAGTCAAGATATGCCTAACTACCCCTTACACCTGTCTCACCCTAATGGTAGAGAGGATTTCCCTTCTACCCTATCGATGGTATTCCACCTCTATCTAAGCCCCTTCCCCACTTCTCCTTCTTACATTCGGAGGTGGTAATGTGTGGGGTTGGAGGGGAGAGTTGGTGAGGTGAGATGGAAACGTCTCTTGTTTTTGGGTGCTCCTTTCTCGGTGTGAATGTCGAAGTTCTTCCCTTGGTTCCTACCTATCTACTACTAAGTTTCCCCCTCCCTAGTTTTCTACCCAATCTTCTTGCAAATTGTGGACTCCCGTTTTTCCCAGTTTGGGCTCGAATCCCCTCCCCGATGGCTGGACCCCCCTCTTGCTGGACTGGACCCCCCACTGGACCTCTCGACTGCTGGACTGGCTTCCCGATGGCCCCCCCGACTGCTGGACTGGGCTACCCCGATGAACCCTCCGACTGCTGGACTGGCTTCCCGATGGACCCCCCGATTGCTGAACTGGGCTCTTCCGATGGACCACCCCGACTGCTGGACTAGGCTACCCCGATGAACCCCCCCAACTGCTGGACTGGGCTTTCCCGATGGACCACCCCGACTGCTGGACTGGCTTCCCCGATGGACCCCCGACTGCCGGACTGATCCCCCCCGTTCCCGATAATTGGACTCCCTCCCCGGCCAGCTGGTCCCTCCCCGTTCCCGATGGCTAAACCCCCGTTCCCGATGACTGGACCCCCTATTGTCCGGACTGACGGGACCCCCGACTCCCCGGACTGAACGCCCTCCCCGGCCAGCTGGTCCCCCCCGTTCCCAATGGCTGAACCCCCGTTCCCGATGACTGAACCCCCTACTGCTGGACTGGGCTTTCCCGACCTGACCAGACTGGCCCTCCCCAATGGACCCCCGACTGCTGGACTGGGCTTCCCCGATCTTAGCTAGACCGGGTTCTATCAATTCTAATCCTTGGCTAATTAACAACAACAAAAAAAAACGAATGAACCACACAAGGAATTTTGTTTCTAAGGACACGGACCTATTTTGGGTACTAAACTTTGACCAGTTCCCAAAAGGTTTTGGGAACTAAACTTTGGAACGAACTTATGGGGAAGTGCAAAGCTTCGCCGTCAAATTGGTTTTAACACCAAATTTAGGACTAATTGCTTTCCCACGGGTTCAAAGCTCCGCCGTTTGGTGACTTTTTAACACACAATCTAGGACTGAGACTAGACTTAGAAAGGTGGAGTCTTGTTTCCCGAAGGTAACTACCCCACTCTTTTCCAAATACGGACACGAGGACTCGACTCAATCGCAAGGGTAAGAGACTTGGTTAGTAACGAAATACGGAAAGATACGTGGTTAGTCAAGGAAGGTTAGTGCAACATAAATAACACACACAAACTGGAAGCCCCCAAAGCGGCATCGCCAAGGTACGATGGAGGGTGGTTCCAGGGTTAGTACAAGACACGAACGAAAGGCACTCACCCCGACTTGGGATGGTAAGGAAACTAAAAAAAAGGAACCCACACAAGAGTTATAAGACAAGAAAGAAGGGCCCCCACGGACCTTCAACACTAAAATTGCAACAACAAAGAAGAGCAAAGTGCTCCAAAAACACCGTAGGGAGTTTTGGCCAAAAGTTGCCAAAACCAAGAGAGGTTGGACCCACGGACCCAAAACAAGTATTGGGGGTGTTTTGGGAGAGAGAAGGGCCCCCTTTTATAGGTTCCCAAGGGCCCACTCCCCCCCCTCGACGAGTAACCTCATCCATCCGGACTTTCATCCAAATTTGAGATTTTCACCTAATTTTGGGTTTTACGCTGGCCCTAACTTCTAACTTTTGGAGTTTAGCTCGAAATTGCAAATGGATTGCGCCAATGGCTTCAGAATGCCATTTTTAGCCTAAGGGATCTCCTACCCCCTATTTCTATCACAAAAAAACCATCGGAAACTAGTGCCAACTAGAGCCAATTAAAAGGGTAAAAACCTAACTTTTGGGGTTTACCTCTTTTGGCTTGGGTAACTAGCTAGGGTTGTTGGGGAGGCTCTATGGAGTAAGAAAAGGCTCCTTGATGTCTTCGTTCCGACTTCGTATGCTCCCGGGACGCCGGTCAACCCCGCAAAAATCTTGCCGTAATTATTAATTGGGGGGATGTTGTCAGTTTCGGCTGCTTCCCGCTATCGGAACACCATGAAATTTGTCGGAGCGCGTTATTAACGTAAAAGATGCTAGTCTAATTTTTAGTGAGATTTTACCGCGGCCTGGGTATTTTCTATGAATTTCCCAACGTGGCCTTTGGCGGTTGACTGCTCGGAAAAAGATCCTTTGGAGATCAGAAAAAACCGAGACTTTTTGGGGAACCTCTCATGGAGTCCCCCAAGCCACGTGCCAAGTCTTGGGCTATTCTGGCCCACAGTTGGTGGCGAGGTGAAAATTGACTTCGGTTGAATCACCGGCAGTCAGGGAATCTTTCACATGTGAGGGAATTTTGGCGAATGGGTTTTGCCGTGGACACCCCGACATGTTCCCGATCCAAGAACACTATCCGGCGGCTGTGGATTCCTCCATGCAGCCTGTTTGGGACAAGTAACACCTGCAAACTAACAATTTGAATTCCTAATGTTTCGTCGGTGGAATGGGGAAACTAGAACCTATCTTTGGAGATTTACTTGGGGACCTCCCTAACTCTCCTAAGACTAATTTAGCCTACCATGGTCACATGCACTAGGTTTGGGCTATTTTGGGTAAGTTCCCAGTAGCCCTATTGTTTTCCACTAATTACGGGTTCTAACCTATATACGAGTGGATTTTATGGGTAATCTATGGATAAAAGGCTATTTATGACCAAATGCTATACTGGTACGTGACATATCTATTTTGGTTCTACACTCTTTTTTGGGCTTTTTGTAGTACTTTATGCCTTAATTTGTAATAAACTAAAAAAAAAACAATGAGTCCCAAGTGACGAATTTGGGGCTCACACAACATCGCTCCAATGTCGCTCTTGAGGGGGTGCCTGTGGAGGTGGACTTGATGGAATACAAGAAATAGGACAAATTTGAGAAGAAGTTTCGCCATGCACAATAGAGGGAGCATTTGAGAGAAGCAATTTCCTTGAACCTCTTTCCTCCATGCTTACAAGAAACCTAAACCCTTGCTTCTAAGGAAGTGCAAGAAAAAACAAGTCTTAAAGTACACCCTAATCACAAGTACGGCAGCTTAAAAAACAAGAAAAACCATAATACAACCTGCACACAAACTTGCGCTGCACATGCGACTTTGGGAAGACAAAGTTGCAAGTGCCCCAAAACAACCATCACCCCATAAAAGTGAATTTTTTTTATTGAACCACCACTACATGGAAATCCACGGCGTTGGCACTGGCGGGGTCCTAATTCGCCAAATGGCCAAACTTGGTTCCGCCATGCGGAAGGCTAGGTCCGCCATTAGACACTGGCACCCGCTACATTCTTGTGGCATGTGCGAGGTCCCTTAGAGTGTTACAAAATCAAAGTCAACAATCTGATTGTCGAGGTGGACAATATGATGTTCTTGTGGTTTAAAGATGGAAGTTGTTGCTCTTGTAGAGAATCATTTTTGGATTTAGGATTCCAAAAATAATGGAATCGTATTAATTACATCATTTTCATGGCTAGTTTGTTTGTATGTATTAAGGTTGAAAATGCTATAATAGACATGGAGGTTCAGAGTTTGGATTAACATTAGAAGATATTTGAGGCCTGTAGAGGGCCGTTTCAGGCATGTTCCCTTGTTGTTTCCCCCCACAACGTGGAAACGTCCGATTGTGAGGAAAAAGTCTTTTTCTGGTACATCCCATTAACTTGGGCATTTATCTAATTTTTTTTTTGGCTAGAAAGACTCTCTTGCAGGAACATATGTAGTATCTTGCATAGTTCTAGACCATCATTGTAGCAAGTTTAATGCATTGCAAAGATAGTTTTTATCCTCAACCTATCATGAAACTGTGTATAAGGCATGCCCATGATTCTTTTTGTCAAAAAACAATACTCTACAACATGAACAAGAAAGTATCAATCCCAAGATATTCATACTTCTAAGTCCAATGTGCAATTAATGGTGACAATAGACAAGAATAGACAAGAATCAACAATATAGAAAATATCCATTTAATAGTTTTAATTTACAACAAAAAAAATTCTATAACATTTGAACAAAAGATGTATAAGTTTTGAAGGTGAAAGAATCCATCTTGTGTCTAGATTTTCTCCAAGAGGATTGGAGCCTCACTTGTGTCTATCCCCAAAACCACACACAAATGTAAGGTTAGTGAGGTTACACCAGGTGTTTTAAGCCCTCAATTGCATGCTATAGCCTTCATAAAGAAAAAATAGACAAAAAAATGCTTCAATCAGTCAAAAACCTGAGTAGTGTGTTAAGAGGATGCTATAAAACTAGCACAACAGTACAAAAATTTCACTGAGAACTTTTCGATAGTAGAAAGCAAAAACTTTGACAACTTCAAGTTCTTAGATCATCACTCAGTACCTGCATCTTTTGAGCTCATTGTAACACTTTGTCAGAATGAGCTCAAATCCATTGTTTTTTTAAAAATTATTTATCCCTCCCCTGGCCGTCCAAATATTTTAAAAATGATTTACCCCCCAGCTCCAAATAGTTTTAATTAAAAAAAATTTAATGAAATATTTTTAACCTCCCTCCCCCTCCCCTCCTTTGTAGTTTCCCGTGACAATACCCATGACAAACAATATGGGATATTGCCCGTATCCCCAGTCCATATCTGTATCCATATCCTAGACCGTATCCATATCCCAGACAGTTTTGTATCCCAGTTTGTATTCATATCGGTATCGGTATCCATATAAGTATCCGTATCCAATTTTTTTTCAAATCAACAGTTGGGAGGGGGGTTGTAATTATTTTTTAAATAAAAATCAACAGCTCTATTTTTTAGGAGGGAAGGGGGGGCCTTCTAATGCAGGTGCTGCATCTTTTTGCCTCATTGTGGCTCAAACTTTCTCAAAGCCCCCATGCTTAGTCTACTTTAAACTTCTATAACCAAGATTTGAATTGCACATAATAGGGGTATAGAAAATGCAACATAACTTTGGCTCATCAACAATATACCTTATCAGAGCTTGTTGAAGAAATTCGTTCAAGGCAACTAATGAGCAATTAATTAGCTCAAGTTAAGATAGTTGGGTATGGTAAAACAAAGCAACCCCCATCTGTAATAAGCTCATAATTCCAATAAAAAGAAGTTAGTAATTACTAATGACTTAATTAAGTAAATTTTAGTAGATTATCTAGCCCATTAGTCCAATAGTAATAACCTTCAATTATTGAGGTGATTGTATTAATTAATGAATTACACCAAATTCAATGTCTTTAGTATAGTAGTACCAACCCTCAATTCTAGTTGCATCAGAGGCATGTGAATAAATTACCTTGCCATACAACAATATGTCCCTCCTATTAGTTGTTCCAGATTAGTGAACAGAGGGAGTTTACTAATTTAGTTAATAGAGGTTTTACATTTAGTGACTCACTGATTTTATCAATGTAAAAGTTTCCACAACATGACAAGAGTCCATCAAACCATCCAGTAAATTGGATAGAATGATGTTTATAAGGCTATGGTAATCAATTAGAATATTCTATAAGCTAAGAATACAAAACATCATGTACTCAAAATCCATCACCAATCCTTTGTTTCAACTACTTTGCTAATTTGTATTTTAGTTCCTAAAATAAAATTCTTGTCACATGTCATGTAACTTGAACTTGGAATAGGAATCTAGAAAAAATTTAAAATTTAAAATTTCTAAAACATAAGAGAAAGTTGAAAAAAAAGTTTTTTTTCTTTTTTTCAAAAAATGATGTGGCATAGTCACTACCACATTGGATTGTGCCGTTGGCAACATTTTCTACGTGATTAGGACTGATTTCGAAGCTAGCACTAGTAAAAACCCATGTTTTCCTAGATAGATTTTCCTAGACATCCACATGTTTTTCATGTTAACAGTGATGTCAAATAAAACATCTTGATGTTTTTTTTGACATCATTGTTAACATGAAAACATGTGGATGTCTAGAAAAATCCGTCAAGAAAAACATGGGTTCCTACTAGTGTAGGAATTCATAGGCTTCCAAAGGCCCAAAACATCTTCTAATGTTTAATCCTACGTAGAGGTTCTGATTTTTGTATATGTGGTTGGAGATTACAAATTTGTAATGAATTGTTGAGAGACTTGGTACTTACATTGTTGAGCATGAGGTGTTCTTTTCAGAAGCAACTCGTTAGTTGTTGAGGGAACTAAAAGTACGCTTTCCCTGTAACAATGTTATGGATGCATTAGATGTAGTGTACCCTCAGTATTGGTTGTAGAGTGAGGCAAAGGAGAGTTTCCCCAAATACTTGTCAATTCTCATGGAGTATTATTGTGAGCCGAAGTTGGTTGAAATTGAGAAGGTAAAACACTTGATCCCACCTATCTTAGACTATCACAATTTGGAGACCCAACAAGACTTGTTTAAATTAGCCATGATAAACAATGCTAAGAAACATATGGAGCCCCCCTTTGAGTTAAATCTCCTCACTTGTCTTTGGTGTCATTTGGACTCATGTATTGTTTTGAGAATGAAAGTATGGTAGGAATTCATTCACAATTTTTTACTTTGGAGACCTTTCCTTATGATGAAGTCTATAATGAATGGGCAATTGCAACAGATCATCGATATGGACTTTGAAATTAGTGCTTAGGTGGTATTAGTGAAGTTCTAAATCTATGCTTCGTCTAGGATTTGCTCTTGAGTAGATGGAACCTTGCTTGGCCTTTTGTATTCACCAAGATATCTATGAATGAATTTTTATTTTCTTAAGTTATGTGCCACCATGTGCATATTCTAAAAGTGAAGTGCTAGTTTTCATTTCATACTCTATGAGATGGTGCCTAAGCCCCCACAAAATGATAAATGAATTCGCCATATTTTCATAATAATAAATGTTCCAAGAGTCAAATTATATGACCACTTCTAAAGAATTTCGCCTTTTTTGCTTCAAAATAATTCTTTCAAGTGCTGAAATTTTCCACCACTTGCAAACCACTTGTGCTAGATGGATTGTCTAGAAGAAAGACAATTGCTAATAGAAATCATTGAAAAACATTTATCCCTCGCTACATGGACAACATAAGGGAAGAGAAATATAACCAATTTGGCTTTCTGTCTAAATCCTTAAAAAAAGGGCTACTTTGAACTTGTCTTCATTACCAATTGGTATGGTTAGTTTATGTGAATCTCTTTTTAAGTGATAATTTGATTGGAATGAGTTCAGAAAGGTTTAGATTATGGTTACACGTCTTGGGCACTTAAGGGTTACCCCCCTAAGTGTCATAATTCATTAAGTGTGATGCCAAATATAGAAAGTCAATGATTATGTGGTGCAAAGATTTTCTGGCCTTTATAGTGAGAGAAATAATTGTGAGTTCTAGAGGTACCCTCACATTGACTTCAAATAATCCTTATGGTATTAATCATGAAGATAATAAAGAAGAGATTACTAATAAAGTTTTTCAAAGCTCCTATACTTATGAATGTAATTGAATTGATAAATATTTGTTTCCAATGGATGATTGTGAGGACTTTGATAGTGCTATACTTGCATGGAAAAATTCTAATGTTTTAACAATAGGTGTAGAAGAAGAATTTGATTATAAAAAAATGGAGGAAATGTTTGCAGACTTTGATACTACCCCTATTGAGATAAGTACTTTAAAAGAAACTTGTCAAGATATAAATTTAGGAACTGGAGAAGAACTCTAAAATATAAGAGTATATTCTAAAATGACTAAAGTCTAATGGAAGTATTAGTGGAATTTTTTTAAAATTTATTAAAGAGCACTTGCTTAGACATATAAAGATTTTAAAAGTATACCACCCAAAATTTGTGAATATAAGATCATTTTAGAAGAAAATACTAAACTAATTTGCCAAAGACAATATAGCTAGAATCTAAAATATTCATTGATGGTCAAGGAAGAAATAGATAAACTCCTAAAATGTGGTTTTGTTTATATTGTACTATTTAGCGAATGGGTTTCACCTATTGTTGTAGTACCTAAGAAAAATAGAAAACTTAAAATTTGTCAAGCTTTTTGTAAATTGAATAGTCTTACTTGTAAGGATTACTTTTCCTTATTTAATATTGTTACTTTATTAAATTTGGTAGTTGGATATGAGTGCTATTATTTTCTGAATGGATTCTCAAGCTACAATCAAATTCAAATTGCTCTTTTATAGCAATTACTAACAACATTCACGACAAATATTTCCAAAGGTTAATGACCGTTACATTCCAAAAATACCTTAGAAAATTCATTAAAATATTTTTGGATGATTTTTGTGTTTTTAGCTTTAAAGTTGATCATGCAAAATGCTTAAAAAAATGTTTTAAACAATGTGCAAAATATGAGATTTTAATCAATAATGTTAATTCCAATTCACAGTACTTTTGGTTAGAATACAGGGTCATATAGTATTAGCTAACACAAAAAACGATGGTACTAGTATGTGAGCCCAAGAATGTGAGTTTGTGAGCATTGAGCCTACAATATAAGTATCTATAATATAGATACATGAGTAGATACCACACATTATAGATGGTGTATATATCATAAACACCTATAATATGGATATTTATAACATATACATTTTATTATCATAAACGATTTCTATAGTATATACACCTATAACATAAGTGTGTAGTATTCTAGGTTCATAGGCTCATACTCCTATGCACATATAATAGCAACTCTTGCCCAAGAAATAGCAATTGACTTAGATAAGGTAGCCATTATTGTTGATTCATCTACTCTTAATTCAATGACAAAAATAAAGGAATTTTAAGGAGAGGTTTATATATAAATATGCCAAAATTGTCATACCTCTATTTCAATTATTAAAGGAGAGTCAAGATGCCTAATTTGGATGGATAAGTATACTACGGATAAGTTTAAAATTTTAAGAGAATTAAAATTAAGTATAAAGTACTAAAGTAATTACATTTTGAAGATTTAAATGTCTACAATTGTATATTTGATGAAGCTTGAAGACATTTCAAGTGTGTAAATATTTTTTTTCTTCTATATTTCTTCAAACAATCAATCAAATTAGAGATTAGGCAATTAATTAAAGTTCATTACATTGCAAAATATGCTTTAAGGACCTTAATTGTTTTCTACGTAAATTGAAAAGGATAGAAAGTTGGGGGGGTCATTTAGAGTGTCCATTAGAAACCACGTGCAAACAAAACTTTGGATCCCCTATATACTTTTTGAATTTTAAATAAAACAAAATTAAAAAAATATGAATAGATTTTCCTACTTTGAAAGTTTATATTTTGAGTTCTTGATATTTTTATTTGTTAATAATAATTAGTTACAAATTTTTGAAGTAAAACGATACATTGTAGAATTGAAAAATAACTATCACACCTCTATATTATATAAGAAAAAATTGTCTAAAAAATGAACAAAAAATTCCTAAAAATAACTCATTATTGAAAGCTCATTTTGAGTTGAATATTGACTCAATGGTCATCTAAATATGTCCTCTATAATTATTTGAGTTGAAAAACATGCCATTTTAATTCATTTTCAACCTCTTCTAGAAATCATTTCATATTTTATTTGAGTTGGAAATTTTGGCAATAGAAACCTATAGTCATTATTAAACAATGTTCAAAATTTTAGGTTGAAATTATAGTTTATTAGAAACCACTTGTTCGCACATAGTTTGTTATAGTAAACTAAGTGCACCCCCCGAGGATAGAAAATTAAATTATATCAAAGAATAATAAAACTACTAAAACATAATTAGTTGTTAAAAAATGAATAAATAAAATGTTAAAATTAGAAGATGAGATTTATTTCTCTAAAAAAAGAATATTATTAATGCACAAACTTCTAAGATCAAATAAATAAAAAATACTATTGTGCAAATAATTACTTTAAATACTTCATAGTTTAGAGAATGAATTATTATGCATTTTGAATCTAACATTATTTTTATATTGATTGATAAAATTTATATCAAATATTACAAATCTTATTTTAAATTATACTTGATTAGATTCTATATTTTTATGTATAAATTCATTTCATTTAAATACATAAAAAATATTTGAAAAATTAACTTTTTACTTAGAAACTTCAACTAATGTATTAATTAATATGATTTTAAATATAATTTAAGATATATATAGGAATATTTTAAAATATACATCAATATTTATTAAATATCCTAAAATATATAATATAAAATTCAAACTTATACATCCACAAGACTAGAAAAAATGTTGATATTAATTTATAAATAATAATAATTTATTATAATTTATTATTATTATATAAAATTTTAGATCTAAATTTAAGAATGGTTGATCTAACATGATACTATTTTTAGATTTGAATCTATTATAGAGAAGAAAATATGAGGTTAAAAAAGATTATCCTTCAATTTGTATATACAATTGGCTACAATGGATATTGGACTAATGAAAATTGATATGGAAATATTTTATTAGTTGATCTACATTGTAATAAAGTTTCAAGACATTTGAAGTGTTTTTCCATAATTTATACTATGTCAAAGTTAGTTAAAATAATTTCTAAATAATTTTGGATAATTATAGGATAACAATTTGTAAAAAGGAGAATACACCAAATTACGATGAATTTTTTTTGGATTGGTGTTAAAT
Source organism: Rhytidiadelphus loreus (assembly GCA_947034895.1). Lineage (NCBI taxonomy): Eukaryota > Viridiplantae > Streptophyta > Bryopsida > Hypnales > Hylocomiaceae > Rhytidiadelphus > Rhytidiadelphus loreus. The sequence goes on along the minus strand of OX344761.1, from coordinate 42,808,160 downwards.
GAAAGTGGTTTGTAAACAATTTGAAACTTTTAATTTTAAGTCTATTAGGAGTCCTAGTGGGAATGTGGACAAATTGATGTCTTATTTTCGTTGTAGAATGACAAATTGAAGGTAATATTAATAGTAAGGCAAATAGTAGCTTATAAAATATCAAGAAACCTAAATATTTTACATTTGAACGAAGATAAATGGAGCAGTGCACTAGAACAGAAAGGTGTGTTTTAAATATAGTCCTAGATAAAAATCTCCTGAAAGGTTATAAATTATAGGACTTTACTTAAAACATTCATTTCTCTTGTAGTTGTGATTCTTCAACTTGAGTAGATGTCTCTTGGTAGGGAATATAGGGAAGTTTTTTTTTGTTTGAAGCTCTTCCTTGAAGCATAGTTTTTCTTTTATATATATATTTTTTAAACTTGTGAACTCCTTCATTCTATAATAATATTATTTTACTTTGCAAATTAGCTATATAGTTTGAGTGAGATGCTATTTTGTGTGTACTATTTAGTATATGTGTATTTGCAATAATCAAATTGGCATTCTAATCATAGGGAGCTATTTGAACAAATCTCCAGTGAATGGAGGACCCAATTTGAATTGATTGATACTAGGAAATTTGTTTCTATTACTAATTTACATGCTTGCATATCTAGAGCTTTGGTGTTTGTTTATGCAATTTGTAAACAAATCACAAATGTATGTATAATAAAATCTAAAACACTATTTGTTTTTTTATTTTGTACCATTGTGAGATATCATTTTAGCCATGATAATCTATTGACTTACAAAAGTAAGTTTAATAGAAATTGAATAGAACTAGTTGTAATTTGTGTATAAATGCATGTATTAGGTGAATATGTAGCTAAGTATTTAATATTGTTAAAGGCTAATTGGAATTGTAAGTGAGTTGACTAATTGAATCAAATTCATGTCTGTGCTATGAAGATTATTTGAATTGAGATGCTTATTGTTTAAAGATGTATATGTGGTAGATAAGATGTTTAAAGAAATTAAGGTTCTCAAGTCTCAAGTTGCAAGTAGGCAAATGAAGAAAAAAAAAAAAAACTTTATTGGCTCTATCCTTTTGGACTCAAACTATGACATCAACTCCACATCCCTATGGACTTTGTTTTGAGAAAATCCAAATCCTATATATAACCTCGTTCATACTACACACTCAATGAGATGGGACTATGGATTTGTGTGGATCTATACGCAAAAGTTACGAAAAGTCACAAGTTTTGAGGGTTTGCTTGGATGGAGGGAGCTGGTATTGCTTGCTCGAAAGAGGATCTGTCTAGGGCGGACCCTTATTCAACCAGTCCATTAATTTTTTAATTTTTAATTTTTATTAATTTTTAATTTTTTGTTGTAATTTTATTTTAATTTAATTAATTTTTTAATTAATAACTTTTTAATACCATTTGTGATATGAAGGAGATTGATAAGATTATTGAAAACTTGTAGAATTCTAGATTGATTGGAAAGTAAATAGATAGGTTAGACTTATTAGACATTTTAGATTAGGTGAGATTTTTATGATAAATCCAAAAAATATCCTTTTTTATAATATAATGGAGATTCTAGTTTACTAAGTAAAGTTTAGATTTTCTATACGATATCCCCAAAGATACTAGTTCACGTAGAGAGGCTATTTTTAAGTTAGGTGACATTTATGACATGTGGACGGTGGAGTAGTAAGTGCTAAAAGAATACTTTTCTGATTTCATGAACTTCTTCATTTCTTTGTGCTCTGATTATGTTTCTTGATTTGTTATATTTCTTTGTTTCTTATGCTTCTTGTACTTCTTTGTTTCTTTGTGATTGTAAATTTGTTCATTTCTTTCTCGCAATGACTGGTAAAATGGTATTGTCAGTTGTCCAAATAGACGAGAATACTCGAGATGTAACATTTGAAGAAAAAATATTGAGTTGCTACGATACATATGATCACATACATACGAATAAAACAAAAGATCTTATTTGTATTGTGATGTGATAGATAAAAAGTGCTTAACAGCTATAACTTTGTCTATTTGTACACCTTTGATAGAACGCCATCAAACAAAACTTTTACAAGGGACCTACGTGAGGGTAGAGAATTTTGCTATGAAACCCAAGAGTGATGGTGGATTTCAAAAGGAAGACATGCCATGTATTATTTTTGTTCAATCTACTACTCGCATTACAGTTTTCCCTTCTTTTGATCCAGAATTCCTCCCTATTTTTATACAAAGGACTCTGTAAAATATTTCAGAAAACGTTGTCATTTAAACTTTCCAATTGCTACATTTGTTGAAGTTGTAGTTAGAATCAAGGATCACTATCATGATATGTTTCAAATTGTTGTTACTGATGGACTCACCTATGATGACCATGATACAATTGGTTTAACACATACGTTTCAAAAAGAATATTTCAAGATTCAAGAAAACTTTAATACATGAGAGTGTGTACTTGTAATGTTCAAACATTTGAGTGTAAGATCGAAGTATGATCGTTTTTTGAAAACCAAAGCTTACACAATTGTCACTCTTATGGTTGACGAAGAAGAATGTGAGAGATTGATCAACATTCATTTCCAAATAATAAACTCTGGCGCTTTGTTTGAAAATCTTTGAGAGGTATGTATTTCTACAAATGTATTTCATATTTCATATTTATATTTGTATTTATATTTTTTATTTGAAATATTTGTTTATAAAAAATTTCAAATCATTAGTGAATTAACAATTTTCAATCCGACTATTCTGCCTTTCAAGTGCATTTGTCCAGTTTGTCAATTGGCAAATGTAACAGCTGTATTTGCTGAAGAATATTTTTGTAAGAACTGTCAACGCAACCAAGTGACAAAACAACAACCTTTTCTATGAGGTAAAATTAGTGTAGAAGATGTAGAAAAAACTTAAGTATCTATTGAGGGGTCATAGTTATTAGCTGTTCTTCATACATGGTTGTTAACATGTGAGCCTGTAAACTTGTGAACAAGAATTTTTTTTGTGAAAAAAATGTATGATGGACCTATGACCGTGAATTTAAGAAACTTGGGGTTTAGTGTTCAGGGGAGTTTATTTAAAAAAATTACGTTCACTTATAAAAAAAATTAAAAAATTCTAATGACAAAAATTAATTGAATTTGAGTGTAATTAATATCATACAAACCACAACTCTAAAAATAGACAAATTAAGCCCAAAAAAATAGTCATAAAACACATAAATCTATTCATAATAAAAATGAATACAAAATACGATACCTCACAAGATATGTCAATCTTGTAAGTCTAAATGGCAATAGACTTGGTCGCAGAATCCTCGTTCATAGAGGACTCTGAAGTCTCTTTACCTTTAGATGCACTAACATCTACAAACTCTAAAACATTCAATGCATACGTGTCTACGTTTTTTTGGTTTGGAATAGCCAAACTCTATAAATATCGATGCCAACTGCTTCGCATAAATTAGTAGATCAAAAGACTTCTGTGGACTCAAGAAAAGCCTTCGTTTAGGCTATGTTGTATTTTCTGACATCAACCTCTAACAACTATAGAAATACATGAAAATATGTTAAAATCATAAAACATATATAATTGCATACTTACATTAAATTGAAATATATAGAAACTTACTTACAAGGTTTAGTCTTTCGAGCAAACTTATGAATTACAATGTTTATAGCATCTAGGTCATTGCACCCTCCACTAGTGATTCTATAGCCATTACAGCCAAAGTGATCCTCCGCATAAGTAAGAAAATGGCGTTGAAGATGTCTTTAACCTCTTCTAATGCCACAATATGACGTTCCATGTCGTGGCAAGCCGTAATTGATGCGCCTATAATAAACAACAAACAATTGATTCATATAATGATTTATATGTAAAATACAAATTAAATATGGAAGTATGGGATTCAAAACAAACCAATAGTTGATGTGTAGTTGAGAACTACATTGCCTTTAACGGTTGTCTTTTTTATGAGAAACTGAAAAAGCCTTGTGTTCTTCTCTCGAGGCCCACACCACGAAACTTGCTTATTCATGAACATTGTATCTTCAATGGTATAGTTTGTCAGGGTATCATCTTGTTGAAGGTCCACTTTAGCTTTCCTCATGGACTATGTTTGATGAAAAACAAAATTCGATTTTATTCTTTTGCCAAGTTCTTTCAACAGTAGTTTGATTCCAAACTTCATCGTTTGGTAGTATTGAATCTAAAAACAAATTAAGAATGAATCATACAATACGCATTGCAAAATGCCATTGAAATAAAAAAATTCATCAAAAGACAATACCGTGTTTGCAGGGTCTACACCGGAAGTCAAGTGTACATGATTGATTTCCAATCACTCTTTCTTCTTGATCATTGAATACACTTCACACAATCTAGTAATGACGCCTTTTGCATCCGCGCTCCATGAATAAAATACCACAAAACACCCATACTCTTGCAAATACTTCTCTGCAAAATAAAATAAAAACTGTTGAATTGCTTTATATTCTTTGTCGGCATTTCACTTAGGTACATGAGAGCTTGGTAAAGACACCCCTAGGACTAAAAACTTTTCTTGGCAATAAAAAAATAAGATCTACTCCAGACTAGTGCGTCACTTCACCACCATACTTGCGAATCTTTCTAGTCAACAACTGTTAATAATTATTTTGCAAACAAGAAACTATTAATACATGATACAATCATGCAATATCATAAAATTAATTTACTTGAATAAGAATTTTTTTAGAAAAATACCTTCTTCAAGAAGTTCAATACTTTTTTGTTATATGTCATCTCTTTTTCTTCCTCATTGTCCATCACGTCAATAATGGAGACGTTAAGGATCAGCTTCTCTGAGTTCACTTCATCATCACCAATGACGATGACTTGCATGCCTTGTGTAACCATTTCTTCGGTGAGCACCATCAAAACAACCTTCCTTTTCACTCCACTACGTGATCCAGATTCCATTTGTAATCTCTGATTTATGATTGAAGATGCTAGAACTTGGTCAGTTCCTTTGACCTTTTTCTTGCCTTTGCCTTTTGTCTTTTCCTCCTTCTTTTCCTCCTTCTCCTTCTTAGTCAACTTCGCCAAACGCTCTACTTCCTTTTTTTCTTTGTTGGCTCGAATTTCTTGTTCATTTTTTTTTTTTTCTTGTCATCAATCATCTTTCATGCAATAGCTTTCTTTTTCTTCGTGTCACTGAGATTGGCAAATTTGGTGACCTCGAGGTCAATAACACCAAGACCATCAAATGACTTCCTGAGCCCCACCTTTGTTGAATGAATGAATGTGATAGAGCAATCCAAATACTATCCTCCACCGTTCAGATTTGCAGTCATAAATGTTTGAAGTTGATTTGAGGTAAATATGCACTTCTGCAAACTCCGGTCCAGCCACGAGGATAGAAATGGAAGAAGATCCTCCCGTGCTAAAGAATTTTTTGCTACTAGCTCAAGCTTCAAGTAACTACCAGAAGAACAAACATATTCATTGTTAATTTTTAAACTACTACACATAATCTTATATTATACAATCAAATTACACAACAAGTAACTTCACATTAGTCTATTATTTCACAAATCACAAACAAATCGAAATCGAAATCATTACATTCAATTTCTAAATTCAATATTTTTTTTTCAAAATATTAAATATTAAAGAACCAAAAGTTAGGGTACTGCAAGGTACTCAAAAAACTCTATCGAACCCGACAGAGGTATTCAGAGTACTTCACAATACCTCCACTTTTGGTTTAAAATTATTTTTTATCAAGTGACGCTCTAATTGACTTTGCAAATTTCTAATGTAGTAAAAACAAACACAACAATGAAATAAATGAATTTTAGGTATTCGATCAATCATTATGAATAAAGTAAAATTAAGATAAATTTCAAATACTTACCAAAAAAGAACTCTTTGCACGGCCTGCACTGACCCTTTGTAAGTTGAAAATGAGTCAAACTTCTTAAAAGCGTTGACTTCTTCAAAAATGGTCTGAAAGCTTGTTTCCAAATTTTTTTTCTCCACGATTCTATGTACTGTCCTAATAACTTCGGTTCAAGTAGAACCTCCATGTTGATTTGAGATTGTCCTTACTCGTCATGTTCTCGAGGTACTGTTGAGCAGCTTCCTCAATCTACAAAAGTAGAAAGATTAATTCTGTACAAATGGTATTCATATAAATGAATCAATTTACAAAAATGAAAGAAACAAGAATCCAAAAAATAAATTAAAAATTACATAATATTGAAATTCGAACAACAAACAACTTACCCCAGACCACCACACACACTTGTAGAATAAGGGTAACAATTTCTCTTCCAACATAGGACGCGATGGAAATTTATAGGCTTTTTGAGAAGGCATAAACGAATTCCACCACTTCAAATACTTTAATTTTTGGACAGATATCGTATTGCATGTAGCAATCATTTGCAACTTCTCCAATGTCATCTCTTGGACCTCATTCATGGTCTAGTGCTTCTCCACCTGCAAAATAAACATTTTTATATTTAAAAATCACAAGTAGATGTTTCAATATAAAAAATACCTCTTCTACATTTTTAAACCACAAATACCTCTTCTAGAAATTCGGAACCTAGTAAGGGATTTGCAACCAACAGCAACTTTCTCATCTTCACATACAACTTCGTAACCTTCTCTTTCGCTCCAACCCTCATAGCATTGGTGATCCCTTGGTCACTTTTTTATTTAGTTGGAGACTGGAGTGATCTCATGGTATTTGCATGCCGCACCATCAGTCACTTGAGAAATCTTTTGTTGCCAAAATTGAACAATATTTCAATTTTTTGACTCGGCTGCAAAAATACAAACCAGTAATGCAACATATTCAACAAAAATAATAGAAATATAATTTATTAAGGAAATAAAAAATTTACCCTGAAATTAAATGCCGTGAAGACTTTCACGGGTATGGAATACCATGTCTTCTTCATGATTTAGAAACCCAAAGCGTTTCCTCTCTAAAGGTCTCAACATTTCCATAAATTTTTTCAATGGCAAGAGCCTATACTTTTGCACATGATACAAGGTGTGCACCAAATTGGTCTTCACATGAGAATCTTTTGTGGACCTTAAAACCAACATGTAGTACATTGAAACATGTATATTCAAAGTAAAATAGAAATTTCAAAATACGAAGTACAGACTAATAGTACACATGAATAGTAATGAACTAACTTGTTTGTTGATGTCATGCATCACTTGCATGACCAACTCTATCCTACTTTTTGTTTCAAGAACTATACAGTCCATTGAAATGTGCCAATGCGGGTTCGCTGGATATCACCTTGTGATATGACTCATTCAAGCAATGCGATGGTAATTTCTGTCATACACAAAGAACTTCAAGTTCTTCATGAACTTTAGGTCTACCTTTTATTTTAAAAACACATTAAATTCATCGTTTTTTTCCTTCTACCATAGATCCCAACGATTCACCTCATCTTTCGTGAACTTTGACCTTTCTCCAGCTTCATTGGTTGTAAAAACATAGAATATTGCCACTCCTTTATGATAACCGTGAACAAACTTTTACTCAAGTTTGAGCAAATCAGAAAATAACGTTGGCCTCACCATAGGTATTGGCACAAGCTTGCAAAGTGGAATTTGCATTCTTGAGAGCTTTTGGGGCTTCAATCTCAAACTAGCTATAGTAGCCACAAAGTCCACCTTCTACAAACGTCATAGTTCATCTTCCAACAATTTTTTTTCCTCCTCATCTTTGTCTATGTCTTTCATTTGCAAATCCTCTTCTTCTTCATCCCCAATCTCTGGTTGTTGCATCTCATTGGTCCCTAGTGTCACTTGGTGCTGTTCATCTTGTAACAAAATTATTGGTGACTCCTCCATCTATAAGTTAAAACACATTTTTCAAAAATTATTTCAAAAATTAAAGTAAAATAAGTACATACAATACAAATTTTAAGACCTAGTGAATGAACCGTAAATTAAATTACAACAACATCATGTCCAACATGACAAAAGACATTTAAGATAGAAGATGAGTATGCCACCAACATATGAAAATGGTTTGAAATCTAAAATTTATTAAAAAACTCTTGTATTATAAAATTTAGATTTACATTTTTCACTCAATGTCAACACTAGCCTTATAGTCTGAACACTAGTGTATGATGATCACATCATTCCACCGCAAGCAAACACGACAAGAGCAATTACATAACTTAGGACCCTATGGGCTTGAAACCAATCCTAATGACCGTGAGTCCGGACTAGATTGGATTTTGGAGCCATACTCTGTCTTAGAGTTCTTGGCAAAGAAAACTGGCATTCTATGTTTCTTGACTTAGGGACACTAACATGACTCTACTTGTTCACGTCCAAGCAATCTGCAACACGATTACATGCATCCAATATGTCTCCCTAACTTACCACGTCTACCTCTTGTTGTGCTTGAGGTTCAATGCACATCTCCACATCCATGGACCTTGAAGTCTCCGAGACCAATTCTTCTACCAAAGGTACCTCGTCACTTGTAGTGTCTAATGGCAAAGAATAAGCATGATCAGTGTGAACATCTGGAAGTTTCATCTGCACATTTCATAACATTTATGTTATAAATGCAATTCGCATCATAATTTAACATGTAAAATGACTTACAACAAACTTAAGAATCAAAATTCTAACCTATAGAATTTACTTACCTTTAATCAATTAAAAAAAATGGGAGATTCTTGGAAGGGAATTTCATGTGTTAAAATTTTGATAATCACGACTTCAATACTTTAAAATATCTAATATAGTCAACATTCAATTTTATTCATCAACAAACTAATGATTTCAAAATGGTTTATAAATTGAACAAAAGAAGTTTGGGGTTAAAAAGAAAAGAGATCTTGCCATAGATGCCTAAGAATGCATGCCCATTTACATAAATAATATTCAAAATTATTCAACAAAGTTAATATTAAAGGTTTGATAAAAAATTACAAAATGACTTACTACATTCAAGATGAATTGTCAAGTCTACATCTATTAACTTAAATGAAAATGATCACCTAAATACCTTTTTTAAATTTAAGAGGGATGTATCATTTTGTATTAAAAATTTATATTCAATGCATTGTTAATGAAGAAGTGACATTGTTCCAAAAGAAGTCCATAATTTCTATTAGATTTTAATCTTCAAACTACATAAAATAAAAAGACAGTAATGAAGGGATTTAAATTTCATCCCTAAAACAAACACTTAAATGAAAAGAACTAATACATAAACTAATAAAACTACTTTCATCATATAATACAAAAATCTAAATAAAACTTACAGATTTGATGATAGGAAGTCACTCAGTCATAAGAGCATATACATACATGAACTGGAATGATATTGGGCATCAAGAGCTTCGTCATCACTTGAGAAATAAAAGCACAAATGAATAAACTTCACAAACAAGTCCATGACCGATTTTGGGGGATGTGGGAGTGTTATTGAACACCCCTGTCGGGTTTGATAGGGTTCATGGCATCTGTTCACCCACCCCCAAAATTGGTCTGTAGAACTTGAAATCAGGTTCCACGATGCTTTTTTAAATTATTCATTCGTAGGTACTTCACATTTGTTGGATTGGACGGAGGTAAAAAAAGGTGGAACATGTGGATTAGCATTGCATTACGAGCTTCTTCACTAACTGACCATGCAAGATAAAAAAAATAGGAAGTGATTAAATCTGACTAAAATATCCATGACTGATACTTGGGGGTGCACGAGAATCATGCAAGACCCCTGTCGAGTCCGATAGGGTTCGCAGTGTACCAGCATCCACCCTCCAAAACAAGTGGATGACCGTTCTACCGAAAGTTACTTCACCCTGTGATGGTGGAAACTAGGGAACTAAATTCTTGTACAAGCAGAATTCAAAGAATGCATAGTTTTAGCTATTAAGGGGACCAACCTAAGACTGCTTTGTATCTTCTCTGAGGTATATAAGAAGGGGTTTCGAGAAGGAAAAAAATTCAAATGTCTTTATCTTAGTCAAGAGGTGGATAAAAGCTTGTAAATGCAGAAATGAAGCATATAATGGATTGTTACACAATTGACCACGTGAGAACAATATATTTTGAACTAATTAAATTTTACATACCACTCTATGACCGACTCTTGGAGGTACGCGAGGATTATGCAAGCCCCCTATCGGGTCCAACATGGTTCGCGGCATCCCATTACCCCCCCCCCCCAAAAAAAATCAATCTACAGAAGACAAAATCAAGTCTTGCAATGTTTGATAACGACTAAAGAGTCTAACTTTTTCACCATGGATGATCAAAATCTAATGACGGTGGCTCGTATTCCTTTGCGGGTGCTTTAGATTGGCTAGATTGGTTGGAGGTTGGAACAGAAAGATCAAGTTCAACTTCTGGATCATCGGTGCATCGTGAGCTTAGTCACCAACTTGCCAACCGAGAAAATGAAATTTACAACAAATTAAAATTCTAATTAGATTTCCATAACAGATTCTTGGGGGTGCGGCAATGCCATGTAAGACCCATGTCGGGTCCAATGGGGTTTGTGGCGTGAGAGCACCCACCCCCTGAAATCGGTCTTCAAAATTGTTGGATTTGGTGGATCTCATGAAATCCAGTTTGTAAGCAGTGGCCAACGTGATTGGTTGATCAAGTGGATCTCAAAGTCCATGACTGGAAACAACAAATACTTGGCAATCCAACACACCCTAAACTAGAGACTTTGAAATCAATAACTTGTAGTGTAGCAATAGAAATGAAACACCTATTTTCATATAAATTAATGAGTTTTGTTTTTTTACTAAAGTTGCATGGAAAAAGGACGGTGGGGCAGTGAGTTCGTATTGAAAAATGCTCAATATCCACAACACAATAAATTAAGCATTCAATTCTCTTCAACATACTCGAATTTCTCTACTGGACTTCCGTTCTCTCTTCTTAGAGTAAACAATGAATCTCTTTGGGCGACAAAAATGAAGGTCAATCATTGTAACCCGTAAATCTCAGAGATAAATACCATGTCAGATGAAAATATGGAACATGTAGAAATTGAAAAAAAACGTCCCTACCTTGAAAACAGTCGTCCAAACGATAGGTATCGAAACACAGGCCCTATGAATTGAAACACAGATTCCAGACAGATGGTTAACGAAAAGCTCAAGAAAATGACACTCCAAGTACAAGATCAGCCGTACTTAATAACCACTTTTCAAAAACTAAACTCTAAGCTGTAGAAGATCAACAAGGAACTCAAAGAATTCGGACGCAAGGTTGAAGGTCAATCGTCAATACACTATTAAAAACCCACGTTTCTTATAGTGACATCTAAGTCCCCAAACTAAGACTATATGCACAAGGTCAACCGTCAACAAGAACGTCGCAAAAGTAGACTCCAGAGATAGAGAAAGAGTGAACAAGATTTCGACCAGTTCTGTGATGAAATTCTTACCTCTTCAGCTTCTACTTCTAGTTCATCAATTTCTAACTCGGGGGCGCACGCTCTTCCTGATTCCCTGTTCCGACTGCGGTTGCTTCTCCTATCCTCCTCCTAGGTTCCTTGTTGTTATATTGCCATCTCGGGGTGTTGTTGTGCAATGGTACCAAAGTTGTGAGAGACGCTGGTGTAATGAAGTCTTTATGTTTGAGCAAATGTTAAAGGCTGTCATACGCAACTGTGAGATCACGAAGATCATCCAAAGTTCAATGGACAGGAATGAGCGATCTTGTAAATCGCATGAACTACCAAAAAAACCTCAAGTCCAAAGTTAGTGCCATACAATCGTTCATGACAAAAGACTTCATTTGGAATGATTCCGCTTCTTATTTTAGTTGTCCATTTTTAGTACCTTCATTAATGCTTGGACGACGACTTATACTTACTTCCATCACTGATTTCTCATATTAGCACTTTCTAATTTTGACTATAATTCTTCCTTTTAGCTATCATAGTGGCAGATGTGTCCTGCATGTGACTTGAATATTCTTATGCATATTTATAATTTAGGTAACAGGTCCATAATGTAAGCCATTTGATAGGTGGAACTGATTTTGGGGGAGGAGAAACTTCTTGAAATATTTTTTAGTTAATTATCCTTGAAAGACAGTTGGAATTGGCATCTAACCCAAGTTGTTTCATATGTTTCTGAAGTTCAAATGTAGTAGGTTCAAAAATCGCCCACTTCTTGAAATGTACACTATTTGTACAACTGTGAGACCATGAAAAAGAAACATGTACAAATACATTACTTTTCAAGAGGTGGGTGAATTTAGAGCCTGAGCACCTTATGGACCTATTACCTTACTCCAGTTTTTGAATCATTACACTAGTAGAAAACTATGTCATAGTCAACAAAAGCTAGCTGATACTTTTGTTGACTGCAACACATTTTTTAGAAATTCGCGTTGCAATCAACAAGAAATTCCGAAAATTGTGTTGCAATCAACAAAAGTATCAGCTAGCTTTTGTTGACTGTGATACAATTTTCTATTAGTGTTAAGGGAGATTTCTACGTTTTAAAAGATTGTGAATTCTCGGATTGCGGGAACGTTGTGGGAACATTGATCTGACATGGCCAAGAGACGGCCACGTCAGATATAATTTTAAATATATTTTTAAATATATTTTTTATTAAAAAAATAATTTTTTAAAATAAAATAATTTTAAAATAAAAAAATTTTATATTAAAAATTTAATATATATTTTTTAATTTTTTTTTAATATTCTGACTGTATAGGACTGGTTCCCAACAATGGGAACAACTGTGAAATAGTCTTCCAAGTAGCTGAAATCTCCCCTAATGTCATGTGAGCATCATTATTACGAATTTCCTATCTTTGACGATTGCTAAAATGGAATAGGATGTTTTTCTGACAAATTCTTCAAATTGTAGTTAAATATTTGTTTTTGACTTCTAGCACGTAGACTAACAGATACATCTTGCATGACACCTTGATCTAAAAATTATTTTTTTAAGTGATAATCCTTAACCCTTCATGTCAAATAGGTGACCTAATAAAATAATCTCTTTTCATTACCATGTGAATCATTGGCTAAAGAAATAGGAAAAGTGCTCATTGGAAGTTAGAATACTATAGAAGACCTTTCCTTTTCACAACAAAATTCTGAGAATGAATAATTGCACTTTTGTCCTAATTGAAGGATGCCCTATCATTTATTGGACGCCAAATGTCCATGCAGACATTGAAGGATAAATATTGATATACTACCTTTCTTATTTACTTTGACACAATACTTTGTACACAAGCAAAATACTAGTAATATCTCCTTTACATAGGAAATGATGGTTTGTTATTCTTTGAAAGCCCAAGCCTTTTCAAGTGTTTTTTTAGATAAAAAATAGAGCAAAGGCTTATAGTTAACCACAAGAAGCAAAATTCCTTTTTATTGAAAATCTAATCATATAGATGTCTAAATAGCTTTCACATTAGTGTGTTCATGAATTTCGAGTGCAAAATTGCATAGGATTTCTAAGATTGGAAGACAGAATTGCATTTTTTATTTTAGGTTTGGTACCCCTCTCCACAATGTTTTAGATGTTTTCACATAACTTTTTTGAGGAAATGGAAGAGACATGAAGAACTTATTATTCTGTGAGAACACTGAAATGAACTTAAAATTCTTTTATTTCATATGAGAAGCTGTCAAATTCATTACACAGTCCACCTTCCAATTGTTCAAATGCATATTTTCTTATTAGTTTAAATCAAAAAATAACTCTAATTCAAGAATTGCAAATGGAGAAGTATACTTCTGTAGATTAAATTAGGTGAAACTAAATTTTTTTTGCCTTAAGTTGGAAAATGAAGTAAAATTAGCAAGCTTTACACTTGCACTAATGGACATATATGGCCTTGAAGACCTCTCAAAAATAATATGTTTTATGCTTTTCAGTGGATAATGAATGTTTTCAATAGTTTTTCCTTGAAAATTGTCCAAAACAATATTTTGAAACAATCAAACGAAAAAAAAAATTGCCCATACCAATGAATATTATAAGACCATATTTGTAAGAGATGTTTTAGGATTCAAAATAAAAAAAGTGTATACAATTCTGACATTTCTTGGTACATGAGAAAGATGTTTTATGAAATTCAATTTAAATAGCTCATGAAATTTAGCAAAGCTATTACATGAGATATCTTGAAATAGTTGGACTTCTTTCTAACACTATAGAACAGTACACTATTTTGATGTTTGAAATAGGTTGAAGTAGAACAAAAAGTCCGTGAAAAGTTAATATCATTATCTGTTGAATATGATTGTGTAGATACTACATACAGAATGTATGCATATAAGTTTAAAAAAAAAAGTAATCTCATATGAAACTTTACATGCTACAAAATAAAACTACAAAGATTTGGAAGAATTTTGAAAGAGTAGGCGTGGCATCAAGAGAGACATACATGTACACTTTTTTCTTCTCCTGAAATATTTACCACACTAGTGGTATCTTCCAACATAGCTTGTATTGAATCCGACATCTACGCTACAATAGTCTCTTGTACGCCACTACCTCCAACTTTAAAGGTAAGTACTTTGCACAAGTTGCTTTGTAATGAGTGACTTCTCTTGGAGAAAAATTTCTTTGCACGAGTCATTCTAGATCTCCTAAGTGCCTTACAAGAAGAAAAATACAAAGAAATGCACCTCTTACGCTTCTTAATTTGCCCTGAAACAACGATAGGAAAGCTCAAACTGTTTTTGAGTATCAATTGAGAATATAGTATATATAAACTATCACCAATAAGTAGTAATGCTAATCGTTTTGCAATGTAGGTACGAGCCTTATATTTGTTTGCAAGCCGTGTACAATTTGCAACAAAACGCGTTTCTCTATAGTAGACTGAAGGAAGTAGCTTCCAATAATATATGACAACCAAGAAAATTGACAATGTGCCATCAATTTTCAAAATGAATTTCATAATAATAGCACTCTGATAGTGACCTACTGACCTCGGCCTTTTCTGCCACAATTCAAATTAAAGAGATGTGGTGATCAAAGTTTTTGCGCAACTACTTTTTGCTACATGCATTTAGAATGCGCGCTAAGCCGCCAAAGGCACTTATGATATGCCTGACATAGCCGCAATGAGCATTTAATGAATTCCTAAAAGGTTTTAATTTAAGGTGATTTTAGAATGTGACATCTAAGTTGCTATTTTATTTGATAGTAGATTTTGATCCACTTGCTTCCATTGAGCTGTCGCCTTCGTTAAGTGATGGTAAAGGTACCATGTTTTAAAAGTACTTGAAGAAGATAAACTATCCTTTACATCGCATAGATGACCATCTGTTTTCTTTCCCATTCTCTTCAGCACATGTATTATTGAGGATGGCTTGTATTCATGTTGATAGTCAAGATGTTCTTCTCGTGTTTCCAGTAGATGATGGAGGTTGAGTTGTAGTTATGAGCCATCTACTTCAGATTCGTTGAATCATCTATTTATGTTGAAGAAGAAAGGAAGTTTCAATCAAGAGAGTTGCAATAGTCGATTTCGGTAGTGAGAACAATAGAAGATATAGGACATTGTTGGTACCTTGCCTCTGGAAACTATAGAGCTTACGGACTTCCTCTATCCATGTTAGCTACATCAACTGAGATTTAAAGTCGCCAATCAGATAACTCGACAATTGATATGTTGTATGTTACGCACACTGTTTTGCCTAATTCTCCTCGTGAAGTACGTCCGGTTCTTCCTCTAAAAGCAGTTCTTCATGCAGTGAAGGTTGAGAAATTAGATCCCATCATTGAGCCGTTGTCTAGTGATTCCAAAGGAGAGTCACCTGACCTTACTCTCCAACCTAAACTATTGTTTGTGGCAAATGATGTAGGCAAAAAGCGTCTAGTTCATTCAATTTTTGGGTCCTTATCAAACAACCCTAGATAGTCTTTGTTGTCCCATCCTCCGTTGTATCCAATTCCCGTTGAGAGAGTTAGCATAATGGACTCTTTGAGGAGACTCAACGGTATGCATCGATCTTAAAATTAATTGTCGACAATAGATTTCAATGCCATTAGTCACCATCAAGTGCAATTCCTTCCACCCATTTTTAATGGAGATGTCATCTTTGAATTGTTTTCTTATTGTTCATCTTTGTCTTCTTTTGTAGCAAAGAATTTAGAGGGGATGGAGAAAGGTTATGACGGACACCCATGGTGCAAGGTACTCACTACGAACATTCACAACTCCGACAACCTCAAGTTTTATAAGTCATATTGCACTGGTCATTTTGCTTGTGTAAATCTTGAGTGTGATTACTTGAAGAGATTTGGTAAACGCAATGAAACAAAGTGGAGCGGTTACACCACTTTTCCTTTTACAGTAGGAAACAGTCCTCTTGAAGATTGTACGTTAGTTTGCAAGGTCTACAAAGTAACACCTACATGCCTGAACACATACAATGCTAGAATTTACTATTATTACAATGAGAATTCCAAGATGAATAGGGTTATTATTCATATTAGAGATCATTCTCACCCAATAGCAAAAGGCATGTATAGAGGTTCCACAGAGAAGATTTGTGAACTCATTGTAGAACAAGTGTCCAAGACACCAACAACCATGAACTCTGCAAGTGCTTTCTTTACAAGCAAGGATTTTTTAACAACCTCTTTGTTTCACGACGGAGTAGGAGAGAAAGATGTTGAGGGGACAGGAACTAGAAGAAGTCATGGATCGATTTGAATACTTAAGCAGTCAAAACATTCGCAATGTCATATCTTCTTTTCGCTTAAACAACCGCAGAGGCATCATCGACAACATTATGACCATAAAGAAGGAGTCGAAGTTCGAATTCATTCACGATAACGTCTTTTCTGGCCAAGGAAAAGAAAAGGTTTACATTTTCAAAATGTTGACCGAAGGACTTGGAAGTAGAGTGGACTTGGTGAAGCGCATGCAACCCAAAGGAAATCTTCAAAATGTATAGATGATGTTTGACCACGTGAAGCGTGTGAAGGAGTGGACCACTATGACTTGCCACGTGTATGATTCTGATTACAAGAAGGTGATGACCATTGCAACATTCGATATGCAATTGGAAGATACTGAGATTCAAGTGCTTTTCTGGAAATGCTTGAATGTTGTTATGTCACGACACGGATCTTTGTATTACTTACATAGTAAGTTGCGTTGCTGCTAGAATGCTTTTTTGATGTACTTCTACATGTTCTTTTGAAGTGAAGTACTCCAAATGAATGCAACAAGAAAATCCTCTTCCGATTATCCATTTTCTGATTTACAAAACCACTACCGTAGACTATAGAGTATTTATATTCATAATGAGATTGTAAATTTTTTGGGGGTTGCCTTTTCAGGGGTTGAGTTTGGAGAAGATGGCAGACATGCCATTGTGCAACTTGTCAAAAACCTCATAACAAGTGGCTTCAAATGTCTGGAAATTGAGGATACAATTTGTTTGATGCCACTTGCGACGACAGTATCCGTGTATGGATGCAAATGACAAACTACCGTGCTTACTTAAAAGGACATGCATCCGGATCCGGTCCATCTAAGGGAGAGCTAAAGTTGAGAGCTACAAGATGAAGTCAAGATCCAAAGAAAATCGTAGAGGCACTAAACACATTACTTGGATCTGAAGGTGTTGGAACTTGCATACCGCATTTGGAAAGAGAAGAAATATTTGGTAGCACGAAGAGGAAGTTGGATGTACCCATTGGCAATGCTGGAGACTCACATAGACCGGATAAAGTCAATTTTTCTCAACCTCATGTTCAAACACAATGTACAACAGCTTCAATTGACTCTTCCGGGGACAAGGGTAAAGATATTGAGGTGAATACTTCTAGACATGTTGCTATTGCATTTGAAATTGATTGTAACATGTCGAAGTGACACATTGCAAGGATCATCCAAAAATCTAAAGCAAAATGTCATGTTCAACAATAAGGATCAAATATTAAATGCATTGCAAAAATTTTGAAAGGACAAAAAGGCACCCCTGCTCCCACCTATCAAGAAAAAAAAAAGATTATAGAAGTGAGAAGTAGTGGCGAAGTTCTAGTTTTGTGCAAATGACATTGAACAATGTATGAAAGGTACTAAGCGCAAGTAGATAATAGATTGGCTGGAGGTGCCGAAGGTATGGCCTGTTTTGATAGGAATAGACCTCAACCGAGAAGAGACATTATTGCTACAACATGTTGGCTTTCAACTACAAGAACGCCCTACATTGTCTCCTCGTCGACTATTCAATATGTCCAACATATTCCAGAGCATCTTCTATGATCAGCCAACTCTGCATGATGGTCATGTGTATCCAATAGTTAAAAACAATTGAACCATTTGGAGAATCGCAAATGCACCAACTATAGAGCAACGAAATAAGTGGGAGAGTGTTGGCAATGTCAAAGGAGAAATACTTGGAGTAACATTGTTGCCTTTTTCAGGGCTCGGTGCAATTATAACACTAGAGATAGTGATTGATAATAATTGAAATGTATATCAAATTTCTTTGGGTATGTATCCGTTGTGCACGTGCCCGGACTTTATCAACATGGCAATTTCAACTATTGGAAGACAACAACAATATGTGAATTGCAAGCACTTGTGTTATCTGTACCGGTATTTCTATAAGATGGACATCCATGAAGACAAGTTCATTCATGCACCAAGTTATAGCTTGAATAAGTTGAAGGTTCTTCTAGTTAAAGCAGGGATCATCACATTTCTAGAGTAGTAACATTTGACAATATACTTTTATGTATTTATTTTTTATAGTATGCAATTACATTGGGTACAATTAAAATTGCTTTTTGTATATGGATTGGAAAAACATTTATGCATTTCTAAGATATGGGAGTATGTTTGACGAGTGCATTTTTTTATAATATACAATTATGAATGTATAGGTATAGAATTCGGGGATGGACATATGAATATGATTTTTCTAGATTTTACGTTTATTTGCTAAACCATTTTATGTCTTATTTTTTTCTATTGTAATCCCATTGTTTGTTCTATTTGACCACTTTAATTTCTATTTTTTTTTTTCATTTATATATATATTTTTATATTTACTTTAATTTTTTTTCCATTGTATTCTCATTTATTTCCATCACTCTTTCATTTTTTTTTCATTTTTTTTTTAAATCCTAGTTTTTTGGTCATTCACTTTCCTTTTCTTTAAGCATTATATATTTCTTTTTTACCAATCTTGTTTTACCATTTGTTTCCCTTTTGGGGATGAAACCTTTTGTCATTTCAATTCTTTTTCCCAAAGCAATGGTCAATATTTGAAGTTGGAGTATATTTGCAAGAGGTCAGTGAGACTTGAATGTGGTTACCCAGACCCTAAACCGTTTGGCTTCATGATAAAGGAAGTGGATGCAATCTCTATAATGATCTTCCAATTAAGCAATCACTTGTGTATCAATAATAGAGGGTACCTTAAAACCAACTTTACTCTTGTAAATATTACTTGCTTAAGAGATTACATTATGTTGATAAAAAAAATTGTAAGTAGGTACTAAACATAAAGATTGTAGTAGGTAACCTAAAAAACTTTGCTGTGAAGAAAGGTTTGAAGTTTTTTTTCCATAGAAAATGACAATTGTCTTTGTGTGAACAAAAAATTTCAACATCCACGGTAATAGGTGTAGTGGCCATAGGTACTAAAACTTACTAAATATAGTAAGTTTTGACACATTTTAAAATTTAAAAAGATTCTTGCTGAAAATTTTGAAATTTGTTTTTTAAGGCTTCCTTCTCGCAGCTCACAAGCTCCCTGCTCCAAGCTCGCACACTAGTGTCCTGGTTGTTCATATATCTGGACTAGATTTTTTTAGTGAAACAATCTTATCAAAGATTCACATCATTGGAAAGTTTCAATTGACACCAACTTCATGTTTAGTTGGTTTTGAAGGATAACATGTAGATGAACCATTGAGTAGTGAATTAGTTTTAGCAAATAATAGTTTAGATTTTGTTTCTTTTCAATGTAAAACTTGTCTCTTCTATTCCAACTTCTGTAGATCTTTTAGATATCATTCCATCCCCATCACACTCCCGTCAAAGTGTGAAGTTAAAATTGAATGATATATGTGATAAGAAAAATAAAAAATGAGTGTACTTTATTTGATTTCGTTTTAATAAAACTAATATTTTTAGATTTCTTTTGCAGATTTTTGTATATTTGTATATTTGTATTGTAGCAACTCTGTATAGGTTTGTACAATTTGTGGGAAATTTTGTATTTCATATTTCACATGTCAAAATTAGATGACAAATTGAAATGTTATAATCTCCAACAAAATACAAGTTACAAATATAATGTAGGAGATTGTTTATTTGATTATGTTGTATATTTACTAGGATATGCCAAATCATCAACAAATTTACGAATAAATGTAATGCATCATTTAAAACAATATTTAGCAATGAATACTCCAAAAGCATGTGAAACTTGATCAATGGAATTAAATGAATCTTTTTTGCATGATTTACATAATATAGTAGTTTTAAATGAAGATCAATACATAGAGAAAATGTCAATAAGCACAATTGTTGGTGGACTGTGGGGTGATTTCACTGCAATTAAATGGATATCTGATTTCATGAAAAAACAAATTAGTGTCTAGAATAAAGAAAATGGAATAATACTTAGTAATTTTGGTAGAGAATTTAATAGTGAAACATTGCATATAGCTTTGGGAAGTAGTCATTTTGAACCAATTTAAATTTTAGATAATTCAAGACTTATTGTTGTACCAACTGAAACAACGCAAAATGATATTATAAATTTGGATTTACAATATGAAGACGGTAATTTTAAAGAATCAATAGAAGAACAAATGCTAATTGAATGGAATTTGAAACAAAAAACAAACTTAACACAGTCTATGGTAGAAAACGATATAAGTACTCAAATAAACAATTCAGAAATTAATCAATGTAGAACTAATATTCATTTTGAAAATCCTAGTAAAATCAATGATTTTTATAATAAAAATCCTGAAATAAAAAATCTAAAAGAATATATTGGTCAATAGAAATGAATGAAAAAATGAAAAATTTCATAAGAAATCCATATTTAACAAACAAAGAAATAACAAAAAAGTTTATGATTTTATATAAGAAAATTTAAATATTATTATTCAACAAATAATAAAACATATGAATTTATTAAAATAAAAAAGTCATAAAGAAATTAATATAAGTTTTGTTCATAGTTTTATAAAGAATAATGAAAATGAGTTTGTAAATGCTAATAGCAAAAATAATATGCAAAGTAGAAAAAAGTCTTATACAAATTTGAAAGAATACGATTTTTCTATTGAAACAATTTTAAATGATTTAAAGAATCATAGTTTTGAAAAAAAAGCAAATCAATTTTTGAAACTTTTTCCAAATATTAAACAAACATGTAATCAAGTTATAAAACGTTTAAAGTATGTAAAACATAAACAAACTATTGATGTAGAAAACATTACAAAACTCAACAATATCGAAACATCTTTGATTAAAACCAATGTTATACAAAATAAAATACAAAATAAAATAGTTGAAAACCAAATAGAGTCAAAAAATAAATATAGTCAAATTTTTAAACATTTAAAAATCACAAATAAAAAAATAAAAAAGTCTACAATTCTACTAATAAATCATTAAATAAATGAAAAAATGAAAAAAGAAAGAAAGACACTAAATCACTATCAACAACAAAAAAACATTTCATTAATTTTAATGAAAAAATAAATGATGTACCAATTTATGTATGTTTTGTATGTCAAAGGTTAAATTTTTTAAAACTTTGCAGTGTATTAACACCTATATTGCAAGAAACAATAAAATCTTTACTACAATATGATTTTACCTTATTTTCAAGTGACTCATTGTATGTTTGCATTTTGCAATCAATGTTTAAATGTGATTGAGAAAAATAAAATCCCTTTATATTTTGCACCTAAAAATATATATAGAAATTTGATTATACCATCTGTTAAGCAATTTATTATTTTAGAAGAAAGATTGATTTCACCACGGCAAGCTTTTGCACAAATTTATAAACTACATAATTACGGTCAATATAAAATGCATGGGAGTGTTATAAATGTTCCAACAAATATTGATAAAGATCCTCAAAATGAAAAAATATATAATAATTTCTCTTATTATAAAATAGAAAAATGGGAACTATTGCATAAAAGTCATGATTTTGCTACAAATATTCAAAACATTTTTTTCAAGGCGACTAAGATTTATATTGAAAAAGTTAAAAATTCTAGTTGGATTTGAATTAGAAAAGGAAAGTTAAATGGAAGAACTTTGACAGTTGCCGATGTTGTTAAAGAACCTAATTTAGATAAAAATTTACAATCATACATTGGATTTCGTGATTTGGAAGGGTTACGTACATTACCTAATTATATAGAAGGACTATGGAAAATTTTATTTGCAATTAGGTCCTTGAACATTTTTCATTACCTTAACATGTGCAGAGTGTCTATGGACACCTCTAATACAAGCTTTGTACAAATTAAACTCGAAACATTTGAATTTACCTGATTTCAATTCTCTTGAATCTATTCATATAGTAGAACTAATAAGGTCCGATCTAGTAGTATGTGTATTCTATTATAATAACCGCACTACAACATTTTGAAAATTAATTAAAAAAGAATCTACAATTATAGGTGAAGTGGTAGATTTCTTTTTTATTACCAAATTTCAGCATAGAGGTAGTGAACATGAACATGTGGTAATATGAATTAAAGATGATGTGAGCTCCCAATTTGTCACTTGGGACTCATATTTTTTTTTTAGATTGTTAATTAAGTCATAAAATTATACAAAAAAATAAAAAAAGAGTGTAGAACCCGAGGTAGAACCAAAATAGGTATGTTACATGCCAATATAGCTTTTGGTCATAAATAGACTTTTACCCTTAGAAGACCTCCAAAACCCACTTATATATAGGTTAGAAGTTAGAACCATGTTGTGGTGAAAATTAATAAACATATAGGGAACCTATCCGAAATAGCCTAAATCCAATACATGTGACCATACTTGGCTAAATTGGTCTCAGGAGAGATAGAGAGATCCTTATGTAAATCTCCAAAGATAGGTTCCAGTTTTCCCATCCCATCGACAAAATATTAGGAATCCCAATTGTTAGCATGTAGATGTCACTTTTTCAAGATAGGCCACACGAAGGAATCTACAACCACCAAATTGTATTTTAGGATCGGAAGCATGTTAGGAAGTCAACAGCAAAATCCTTTCACTAAGATTCCTTCACATGTACAAGATTCTTTGACTGCTAGTAATTCAAAGAGGGTCGGTTTTACCTTTCTACACCAGACCTAGCACGTACTTTGGAGAATTCTATGAGAGGTTCCCTATAATGTAGATTTTGCCTATTCAACAGAATCCAAAAACAAGGGATCTAAGGATTAATTTCCTAAGGAAAGATCAATAAATCTAGTGTTTTGTGACTAAGGTCATTTGTTTCATATTGTAGATACTTATCTATGTTGTTTTATGTCTTGTTTTTCGAAAAAAATCCAAGAAATGTGCCTAATGTCAATTTTTCACAATCCAAATACCAATGCTATTTTATAGACACAAATGTATGATGTCACAGTCTTGTCTAGTGTATGACTCATGTCAATTCTCAAGTCAATTTGTCATGGATAGGTCCATTTGTCTTTTATGTATGTTCTAGCCACTTAATAATAATATATAAATAAACATATTCATAATTATACCATTTTTATTATATTAAAGGATTTTTTTTTCAATTCCCTTAATTTAATATGTTAATTTTATAATTAATTTTATAATTAATTTTATAATTAATTTTATAATCCAAAGAATTAATATTTTTATCTCAAATTATTCATATAATTAACACTAGAAAATAATGGTTTCTTTCCTGGCTAATTCATGTTTTTGTCTTCAAGCTTTTCTCTTTAGCTTAAGCTTTTCCAATGGCAATTTTATCTTTCTTTGTATTACTTGTTTAGTCAAATAGGCACACGACCAAGATGTAGGCTAATGGACTTAAGACCGTAACAGTCCAGTCGTAGTGAATCAGTCAACTTGCCACCAATCGTTAAATCCACAGTCTACTTGACCAGAGTTGGTTGGCTTTGCCATTTGACATGTCTCCTAACAACAAGACAAATCCTATGACTCAAAATCCCGTATGAAGATTTTGGATTCTATTTGCCACTTCTAATTGTGAAATCCCAATGCAATTCTAATAGTCTCATTTTAACGTATTGTTTGATGTGGTCAATTATCCTTCTCTTACTGCTTCTATTGCAAATGGACTTTATTGAATTTAAATTGTGGAATCACAATGCAATTCAAGTAAGCAGTCAAATGGACAAATGGACCAATATTTCTCAATTGGAGATGCATGACAATTAGTCTGAAGCTAATCCAGCAATTAACACTTATTCACACATATTTAGTTTATCAAACTAACTAGTACATCAATATTTCATTCATAGAATTCTATACCATTACAAATTGTCATTCCAGTGCATACACTATCGACTAGGCTTGATTAATCTCATACACACACATCTCAATTTGACAATTAATTACATGACTTATACAAGAACATGTAGTTAAATAGATATTGACTTCTTATCCATTTAAACACAACCAACCCAAGAATCTGGAATGATACTGTCAATTGGACTCAATTCATCTTAACACAAATGGAAGAACCATGGCAATTCCACTCATTTAGAATGATTCCCATCCACAATCGGACCATTCTAATGTAGATTCATGTCAAATGGACAAGCTCACAGGCTTATTACAATTTGACAATTTCACTCATCAGTTATACTATAATCAAGTCACTTTCGAATTAACAATTAGATGTATGAGTTACTAGATTTGGTTTGTCAATTTGACAACATCACTTGCACTTCGATTCTTAAAAACTCTTTGAGAGATACAATCGGATCTTCCTAACCTCAAAGATTTACATGTTGAGCCACAATCACACATCAAGGAAATTGGACCTTACTAATTTTTCATCATACCTACGCAAGTCAAGTAGAATTACTTATCTTCTTGTCGTTCATGTTTGGCCTAGTCAATTCGACCGCCATTGCTCCAGCAAGTTCTCAGCAACACTAGGGCACACTCGTCTATTAGACTTAAGAACTTAAACACATGCGAGAATTCACTTATGAGCAAGTTGACAACAGTTGTTGTTTATAAACCTCACCATCAGTCCTCATTGCCTTGAGTAACTTAATAAATTTCATACAGTCAAATGGACCATCTATCCGTACATGAAATATCCACCAACTATTTTAATCACATCTCACATTCTTCATCTTTTCCCGTCCACTTGACCATTTCATCCACAGTTAAACTTCTCAGCTATTAGACATAGTTAAACTTCTCAGCTATTAGACACAGTTAAACTTCTCAGCTATTAGACACAGTTAAACTTCTCAGCTATTAAACACAGCATAAACTACAAACAATAATACAATTCAATCCCTCGATCAATTAGACATTCACTCCCTGCTTGGTTTCAACAACTAGTCAATTGGACTACACCGTAAGACCATAATTCATCAATCCCAGCTGTACTTTCAATCGCAGCTATTTGACCACAATAATTCGATCATGGTGATTGCTTACGCAAATAGACAGATTTGATTGAGCCAAACTCAGTTTTCAAACGAGTATATAGACACACTTAAATTCAGTCAATTCACTACAAGAAAAACAGTGTATAAATGATTGCAAAGAATGACTACATAGGAGTCATTGTGGACAAAAATGACTGCATTGTGATTTTGGTCCCTGGAGTCATAGTGGACTAGTCATTTTTATAAATGACTGTCATAGTATTATCACCATCCATTGTGAGTTTGGATGGGGTTTTGGATGAAACTTCCAAAGTAGTAAATCTAGGAAATTTGAATATTATTTTTTGAAATCTAGGATTATATTCTGAAATCTAGGAAATGTGAATATTTTTCTTTTGAAATTTAGGATTGTATTCTAAAATCTAGGAAATGTGAATATTATTTTTTGAAATCTAGGATTATATTCTGAAATCTAGGAAATGTGAATATTTTTCTTCTGAAATTTAGGATTGTATTCTAAAATCTAGGAAATGTGAATATTATTTTCTAAAATCTAGGATTATATTCTAAAATCTAGGAAATGTGAATATTATTTTCTAATATCTGAAAGATCTGAAGATTATTTTCGAGTTGTGGTGAAATGTGCAAAATGAGTATACCATATACCGAACACCATACATCATACACCATATACAAATACATGATTCATACACTATATACAGATACATGATTCATACATTATATACCATATACATGATTCATTCATCATATACCATATACAAATACATGATACACAATACATTATATTTGGCATATAGTGTCAAATGGATTTTCAAGCCATTTAGTGTGTGAATACAAAGAGTTCAAGTAACAAGCCTTTTATACAAGTGGCGTGGTAGGAGGCAAGACAAACCATATGGGATTTGTAAAATGTTGATGCAATAGTAGAGTAGTGATGTGGAAGTCATTATGTAGTTGTGTTAGAGTATAATCCCTACTACTCTAACACAACTACATAATGACTTCCACATCACTACTCTACTATTGCATCAACATTTTACAAATCCCACATGGTTTGTCTTGCCTCCTACCACGCCACTTGTATAAAAGGCTTGTTACTTGAACTCTTTGTATTCATACACTAAATGGCTTGAAAATAATCTTCAAATCTTTTAGATATTAGAAAATAATATTCACATCATTTAAAGTGGAAAAAACAAGTTTTTCAGTACATTGTGGGACTAGATAAAGACAGCACGTTCCAGATGTAAAAATGTGGATGAAGACTCCCTACCGCTAAGTCGTCATCCTGTAGTCGCGAATGTGACTCTGAATTGACTCTAACGATGACAATCCCAAACCCTTGGTGCAATTAGGGAATATGAGTCATATTCAAGTCGTTCCGGACAAGCAGTCATTCTTCTATGGTTACATTTACCCCCATTTCCTTGTAGCGATTAGACAATAATTCATTCACTCAATTCTGGATTACAACACTCAATCAATTAGCCAACAAGTTATCACAACTTTCAAACTGTACCTCACAACAAATTGACATACACTTACCAGTGTATAGTCTTCATACAACTAGACCAGACACAAATCCAACACAAAACATAAGAGCAATTGGACAATTTAAAGCTAAAAAATATATTTTCAATTTTGTGCGTCAAGAGCACAATGAATCATACCACTTTATGTACCAAAGAAAAATCTAATAGACCTTTGGACATATAATCCCCAAAATTGGAAGATAACTTTTCACAAAGTTACATCTCCTCAACTTGATCTTTTATGTAGCTTGTTAATTTTGCCCTTTCCATATCTTAAGCTAATGTACCTATTCGACTCTTGTCAATTATCTACAAGGCTAATTGACTCACTAATGAAAACACAACAAATTAATAGCCCTTTTTACACTAAAAAATCAAATTGACAAAAAGTTCAAAAATTAACTATCACTACATTCCCCAAAAAGTTTTGGAATTTTTTGACATGCAGAGATACCCTTTCCGAATGGTCAACCGTTTAAATCCATGAGCAAAAATTCACAAGAAATTTCTGGGTTGCGGTAAAATCTCACTAAAAATTAGGTTAGCTTCTTTTATATTAATAATGTGCCTTGAGAAGTTTTGAAGCATTTTGATAGCGGGAGGTGATCGAATCACCAAACATTCCTCCAAATATCAATTACAGTGGGATTTTATGGAGTTGACCAACATCCCATGAGGACACAAAGTCGGAACGAAGTCATCAAGGAGTCTTTTTTTACTTTCTAGATCCCTCCCAACAACCCAAGCTAGTTGCTCTGGTCAGAAAAGGTAGCCTCCAAAAGTTAGATATTTTAATCCTTTTACTGATCCTAGTTGGCGTTAGTTATCGATGGGTTTTTTGTGAGAGAAATAGAGGATAGGGGATCCTCTAGGCTAAAAATGGCCTTTTGAGACCAACGGTGTAATTTGTTTGTCATTTAGAGTTGAACTCCAAAAGTTATAGAGTTGGACCAACATGACCCTAGGACGGTCAAACCTTTGAAGATAAAGATGAAATCCTTGAGGTTAGGATGAAAATCCTAGAAGATTAGGAAGAAATCTAAATTGATAAGGTTACCTAGGTAAAAAAAAGAGGGTAAGATGAGGCCCCGGAAGAGTATAAAAGGGGACTCATCTTCCTCCTCAAACCACCACTTATTCTTGTTTTGGAGTCCGTGGGTCCAAGTTAGTTTGGGATTTACTTTGGCATTTTAGGCCAAAACCTCCTCCACTGTGTTTTTTGAGCATTTTTGCTTCATTGTTGTTCTATTTCAAGCTTTTGAAGGTCTTGTTGATCATTCCATTTAGTCCTTGTGTTTGTGGGAACCTAGTGTGCTAAGCCAAAAGTTAGCCAAGTCTTTCGTGTGGCTAACTTGGTGTGTTTGGGGTCTCTTCTTTCATTCTTGTGGTGTTTTGTACTAACCCTAAAGATTATCCCCCCACCTTACCTTGGCGATGCCGCTTTGGAGGGCCTTTAGTGCATAGTGTGGTAGTTCTAACGGAGGGAAGTGACCTTAGTAATTGTCTTGCCATAATACTAACGTTAGCAAGGGTAGAAGTCCTTGTGGTCATTGCCAACTAACCTCAAGGGAGTTTTGTGGGCATGGTTCCCTCCCCTATTGCAGAGTGTGAACCCCCTAGACTCCATGAGCCTTAGATTGTGTGTTAAAACCGCCTTAACAACGGAGCTTTGAACCTAAGAGTACACAAAAACCTTAGATTTGGTGTTAAAATCAAAACTACGGTGGAGCTTTGAACCTCCCTCCAACTTAGGATCAAAGTTTAGTTTCCAAAACATCTTGGAAACTAGTTAAAGTTTAGCATCCCCAAAGTAGGATTTTACCTTAGCATACGGGTTGGCTATGAAGTAACCTTACACCTCCCGGGTGGAGGTGGGGTCTTCATTTTTTTCTTTTTGGGGGGTTGTTCCGGTCCCCACCATAGCTTAGAGCTTGGGGTTATCAGGGTTTAGTAAAAAGAAAGGTTGTGGGGTTCAATAAGAGAAGGATTGTTTGGTCTAGTAGAGAGGTTGTGGGGTTCAGTAAGGGAAGGCTGTTTGGTCCAATAGAGAGGGATCAGGGTTCAGTAAAAGGGGAGGGTTCTTCCAATCCCTGAACTTTGACCCTAAACTCTTCCTTTCTTTTCAAATTTCCACCCCATTGAACAAACACTACTAAGATGAAGGTGTACTTTTGCAGGACATAGTATATCTCTTATACCCCACATCACTTATTGAGGATGTGTTTCTCCATCTCCTTTGTCACAATCTCTTGGTAGGCAACTTTAAATTTCTAAATCCAAAATCCAAAAGCTAAACAATCCCTTGAAGAACTAGTAAACAATTGCCATAGACCTTCTAAGTTCTTCAGTAACAAGTCCACCTCAACTGTCAAATTGTCCTTCTCCCCAAATGTACCCTCCAACTGTCATTGACCGCCTTAGCTTGTCTAGGAGTCAATGTATCTGACACAACTTATCCACAAGATTTTTAGATTGAGAGCTACATATTTCCACAAATATGCAGAAATGCTTGTTCTTGCAGGTGGGGTGGGGTACATTCTATCAGTTTATTTATTTATTTTTTAAATCCCTAAAAATTCTTTGAGACTTTACCCCCATTCTATTAGTTGTCTATATTTTCATGGAATACAAGCTAGGTTTCTTAACCCTTAAACGTCAAGGAAGACATTTGGCGTCCGATGGTTGACAGGGAATCATTGTAGTAGGACAAAAGTGCAACTATTCATCCTCGAAATTTTGTTGTGAAAAGGGGAGGTCTTCTATAGTAGTTTGACTTCCAATGAGTGCTTTTGCTATTTCTAAAGTGCATGATTCACACAAGTAATGGAAAGGGATGATTTCCAAAATCACCCCTTTGTCCTTTAAGGGTTAAATTGACAAATATAGGCCACAATAGGCCATTTGTGGTCACAACATCCTCAAGGAATTAAGGTATGGATGGAAAAATTATGAAGGAAAAAGACTACTTCTATTTGACAAAAAGTTGTCTGAGTTTTATTTTGAAATGGTGCAATCTGGGCCCCAAAGGTCTGATATTTGAACGTCCTCAAATTGTTGCGTTTCTATTCCTTGAACTTGGTTTCAGGGAGTCACGATTAGCTGTGGGATGTTCCGGAAGAAATCTTCGCCAAATTGTCACCGAAGGAGCCCATTCGCAGTGTTCCGCATCGATAGTTTCAACGAATTTGGAGACAGGCACGGAGGGCTTCACAATTGTGACTTCCTGTAATGAACAATTTTGTACTTGCTCAAAAGGCTGCGTAACGTTTTCCCGAACTCGGTGACAGACTCGCTGGAGAATTTTGTAGTACCGTGACTCCCGGAATGGTAATCGGCTGTAGTGCCTTTATTAGGGTTTAGTGCCTTCTTGTAAGGAATTGTTATTCCTTGTCACAGCAATTTTGTTGATCTGGCGTACGCCGCAAGTGCATCTTAAGTGCATCGCAGGATTTGCACCCGAGATTACGAGCAATTCCAGTTTTTCTCAGTTGTAGGGTTTAGGGTTTCGGAGCAATCCTGTCAAGGAGTGAGAATGCCGAACTCAAGGATTTAGGGTTTAGGGTTTAGGCTTGCTCCCCAGATTCTGTCGAGTTGTGTATCAACACAATTCAGGATGTTCGCCACGGAGAATTCGCCGAACGGATTTTCATTGCATCGGTCGCCTCCTTACGCCTCCAGAACTCCGCCAGCAACTTCGTCAGTAGAGAGTCCTGGCACCACTAGTAGTCCTGGTGGTCGATTGCAGCTGACGCTGAAGACTCCGTATGCATCCAAGACTTCTCCCGTGCTTGAGAAGTTCGTGGATCCTAGTCCCGATTGGACTTTACAAGACTTGCAATCGGAGCTCGATGTCATTGCCAATCGCTACACGTCCACTGTGTCTTTAGATAATGAGCCTCCTCCTCCTTCCACCAACAGAGGGTACGCAGGATTCACATTGACATTTTGTTTTAGTGTGGAGACCATATTTGTGTGTGATTCATGGCTGCAGGTGTGTTTTGTGGTTTGAGAGAGGTGGTGAAGTAAGGGTTGTAGAGAATGGAATTAGGTCGAGGAGGTTTTAATATGCATATTACTTGGCAGGTTCTCGTGGCGAGAATTCTCCGTCACCGCAGACTTTGGCAGGACGACTGGGCCGTTTCGAATGCGAGCATTTGATAGTGATTCCGAGACGGATTCTGGTGATGATGAAGAAGGCGATGCTCCTTCTGTGCCAACCCCATCTGTTCTAATCGAGGATCAGAACCAAAAGGCTACGTCAAGGTAAAGTTTGTGTTTGTACATTGGAGTTAATATCGGTGAGTCCTGTTTGCGAGTATAAGAGTAGAATTTGATCGAAAAGGGAAAGAGCTCTCGTGTACGATCTGGAAGGTAATGACCCACGCATTAGCATGCATTCTTTGGTAGTCAATATATTCAGAAATGGGCATTGCACTCATTCCTATCTGTTTTGTAGGAATTCGGAAGAACCACCCGCAGTTGCCAACGAGGATGTGTGGGGTAGCAGCCCACTGCTTGCACGAACTGGATATGTGGAATCTGCTTTAATAGAGCTGGAGCGAGAACGCCACTCTAGGGTACAGGTGAGCTGATCGAAAATGGTTGGAACCTTTTACTGTCTTTGGGCTTCAGAAAGGGTTTAGGGTTTGGAAGTGAGAATGCCAAGGAAGAGGGTGCTGTTTGCGTCACGTGAAGCATTTAGCATGTTTAGGAGTGTTCTTTTGGTGAGATCGGTGTAGTGTTGTAGAGAGATCCCTTTGGTTACAAGAGCCAAATCTATGGAGATCAATTTTTATCACTATGCATGAATTGCTTATGCAATATCAGAGTGGGAAGTTGTAGATCAATTTAAGTGACAGAAGGCAATTCCATTTCCGTTCAAAGATCAGTGGCCATAGACATTTTACCAAATCATGCTTATACCACTTGCTAGTAAGTCCAACTAAGTGTATGAATAGATGAGCTGCTTTTGGTAACACGGGTCAGTATAGGAGAGAGGATGAGGTCTATCACGGTCTTGGTATCCCTTACTTTAGATGCCAAACTCCATCTTAAGCGGAGCAGGAGTGTCAGCTGAGTTGGTTTTTTCTTTTCACTTTCATAATCATACTGGAATCATTTCAGGAGGAGTTCCGGAAGAGGAGGTTGAATCTTGACAATGCCTTAAGAGAGGAATTGCAAAGAGAAGCAGCCTTGCTGGCACGGGTCGAGAATGATAAAGAGGCTAAGTGTGAGTTGGCGAGACGATCGGATAAGCAAGATCAAAGACAAATGTATGATATCTTGTTTTCCCCTGACGCAGTCATATTACAATTGCTCAATGTATGCATCAATCTGTAGCTTCCTCTGTCCCCTTCATATCTTGTTTACTTATGTACACACTTTGTTGAAACGATACTTTGATCCTTCGAAAAAGAATTAATTTTGTTATCAAGTCAAATTTTGCGGTTTGTTGATGGTTCTGCCCGGTCACTTAGTGGCGTTTTAAACTCCGGTTCTGATTAATTTTTATTGGTGATTGTTGTGAAATATGGCTTTTAGTGCTGAGTTACGAGATGAACATCTCTCTGCATTGCAAAGGGATCATGAGCTTCGTTCCCAATTTGAAGCTCGTCAGATCAGGAGAGAAGCTGCTGAAGAAGAAGCTCGCCGGCAAGAAATCGCTGCTAGAGAAGAGAGAGAGCGGCAGATCAAAGCCAGGATTCAGGCTGAGAAAGATAAGGCTGAAGCTGACGCAGCCAAGAGAAAGGCACAAGCAGAGGCAGCAGCTGCAGCCGCATTAAAACGTGCTGAAGATGATCGAAAAGCCAAGGACGATCTGCTGCAGAGTGCGAAGGAGAAAGAAGCTTTACAGAGAAGTGCTAAACAGAAGGAACCCACTACTAAGACAGCAACGACAGGTCATAGCAAGACTCCTTTTTCAGATTCTTTTGAAAGATGTTTATTTCAGTAACCCATCTTCTTTTCAGTTTGTAAACGATCCCAACTGATTTATTTGATTCTACTTCAGGACTGAAGCCAAAAGTGGCACGTACCGCAGCCAAATTAGAGCAGTCTCGACTACAAAATCTGCAGGCGTATCAGGATGTGTACGCACCTCTTCGAGCTAATCCGGCCCATCAGAAGGTGGGTTAGAAAGTAGAAGTTATTGAGTCGACTTTCAATCTTATGTTTTATGAGAAGCATTAGATTGAAGAACCTGATTTTCTGTTGCAAACCAACAGGAATTGAAGACCTACGAGAGGCAGATCATCAAGCATCTACAGCAGATTGCTGCCACACGAGAACAAGTGAAGTATGTTATTAAACTATATGATTTCTGATTTTTCTTAAAATTTAGTAGTTTCTTTAACATTCCGTTAGGGTGAATGCTGTGAATAGAGGAGACAAAGTTACGAATCTTCTCTGCCACCGACGTGACGGTAAAGTAATTCGTTGTTATGGTGTTTTTATTTGTTTTACAGCATTAAATCAAGGGACTTGCTGCAACTACTTAGTGACAATCGGGTCCCTACTCAGTTTTTACTTGTTACTTTGGGTGTAAAGGTGGCTCACTATACCTCGCCTCAGTATTGACACTTCTATACCGGCTTCTATTGCATTGTCGTGCTGAGTCTCTGTAAGCTATGTTCATTGACTGCTATTATACCTCGTTTGAGAAGTTAATTCTTCCTTTCGTTGCTTGGATGAGCAGCTACTTTCACAGATCGAGTCGCAGGTGTTGAAGCTCCCTTCCTTTGCCTTTGCATTAGCACAAGTCATTGTCAACGTGGCCTCCCAGGTACCGTAGTAGCTCCAATATTATCATTTCATGTTACGGGAACTATTTGATTCTCACAATCCAAAGGTTGTGTTCTTAAAAATCTATTGGTTAACAATCCTTTTGAGCATGAGTACAAGCACATGAGAGGAATCTTTGAAGTGACGTCACTGTATCTGAGGAATCATGCTTTCCTTTAATTGCCCTTTGCATGACACTGTATGTTGGATTTCCTTTAAGCAATTAGTTTCTGGTAATAAGCATGTGGACGTTTTTTTCCTTGGCAGGTACCCTTGTTGATGGATGTTGTACTTGCAAAGCTGCACGAAGTCTGTATATTCACAGTCCCCAAGTATTATGTGTTCACAAAGGTATGACCCAGTTACTAGTATCAAGAAATATAATAAACGAACACGTCAAACATTTTGTTTGGACTATGCGGCTTACTGATTGAATTCCTTGCTTGTGGTTACAATGCGCAGGACCAATTTGAAAGTGATACGGCTTATTACAAAGCACTTGGTTATCGGGAAGAAGATGGGAAAATGGAAAGCACAGATGATTATGTTGCACGCATGGCTTCATATATGACATTTTATGGTGCCTTGGTTCAGGTATTTGATTTTTCACTGATCTTGTAATTTGAAGTAGCATCCAAAGTGACTTCAGTGCTCTGGTAGGCTTTCCTCATGGACTTTGTTGTCAACCTTGTCAAGAGCCCAAAAAACCCTCTAGAATGAAGTCTAGAATCGAGGAGACCTAATGTTTCTTGTACCATCTTTCTTGTACCATCTTTCTCCTTGACTAGCCTCTGAGTGGCAAGGCGGACATGCATGCTCAATTAGGCAAGAACTCCTCGACTAACCCTGAGTGCACAAATGGCCAAAAGTGTAGGAGTTGAGACAAATCAATTAGGAACCTTCAAGGAAGGTAGCAAATGTACCCATCGAAGAAGAAATGATAAAGTAGAACTTTTTATAGGTAGGAATATATTGTGAAAGTTACTATTATCAATTATTAGCTTCCAAAGTGCACTTTCTTTTATTGAAATTGTGCACTTTAGGATTTGTGATCTGTACCCTAAAACATTAGTCCTCAGCTTAGTCAAGGAGAAAGATAAGACACGCACCTTGTGGGCTCCTCTATTTTAGCAATCAAGTATGGTCCTAGACAAGGTTGAATACTAGTCCGGTGGGGAAGTAAATGTATGTGAACGTTCTTATTGAAGACTCTGGATATTACGCTGAGTTTGGTTCTCTGCACAGACCGAGGTGGCAGGAGGGCAAAATCCACATGGTTTAGCAGCCGGATGGGCGTGGATCGCACGTTTATTAAACAACATTCTGGCAGATCGAAACACTGCTTCAGGTTTAGAGGCATTCTTGAAGGTAGGATAATCTCGTCTGCTTTTGCTCTTAGTGCATATCAATTCAACCATATTCTAGTATTTTGCAAACAGTAGACGCGACCTCTCCAGGCAAGAATGACCAGGGCAAGATCGTTTTGTTCTGTTACCATTAATTACTAATATAGTACCCATCTTGTGGGTGACTTTTGCAGATGGCAGGATTCAGACTCTATCAAGTGTACCCAAAGCCTTTCATGAGGGTGATGCAAGCTGTTGTGACAGAGTTCATTGAAAAGCTCAAGGCCAATGGTGATGCCGATGCTAGAGCTGTGGTTTCACGATTGGAGACGTACTTGCACCTCCAAAAGTATTTGCAAGAGCCTGAGGGTAGGAAAATGCCTGCGACAGATGTTTCCTCCTCTCTGAGAGCGTGAAGTAGTCTCGAGCTTCCCTGCCAACTTTGGGTCGAGGTTTGAGGAGCAGACTAAATTTGTTGTTACATTTTATCACAAACGATTGCTTAAGGAGTCATCTTTGGAGGCATGCCCAAATTTGATAAATGAACAGGCGAGAGGAGCTGGCACAGCAAGATGAACGTGGCGATGGTGTCTATCAGGGGCTTGAACAACGTAGCTACAAGGCAGTTCGGAAATCAAATTGACACATTCTGGTTCACTCTGATATTGATCCTTGCATCAGAAGTTGAGTCAGAATATAGATACCTTTCTGTCTCCAAGGAGCTTGGGTTGAAGCCACCTGCAAATGTTACGATTATTTTATTACTCAGGGTTGCAAATAGTTAGGGTGATTCTTCTATTCTGTGTTCTGTTGTTTGCAAAGCAGACGCAGATCATCAGGGATGATAGTGTTAAGAGGACCTGGCGTTCTATATAGGATATGGAAGGCCACAAGTCCTATTTTGAAGTATGGAGGATCCTGGTGTATGTACAAAAAGCATTTGTTAATGGGACAAACTCACAAACCCCTTTTCCGATAGTTTTTTTTTATCAGATCCAAAGTGGGATTGCTTGCATGGTCTAGCAGCTATTCTGATTTCACCGCAAATGTTGCTCTGCTCTAAGGTAGGTGGCTCTAAAACAGACCCGTCTCTAAAAGCGATCTGGCTGCAGAGGTACATTCTGCTTTCTTCGATGTACCAAAGACGTACATTTCACGAGGGGGTCGCTTTTAGAACCACTGCATTTCAAACTTCAAAAATTCATAACTAATTCCACAGAGATCCAAAAAATATGAAACGACTTGGGTTGGATGCCAATTCCATTTTTCTTCTTGTGAAAATTTACTGAAATTTGTTTCATGAATGTTAGCTTCCTCCAAAATGCAATCAGCTCTTAAAGGGTCGCTTTTAGAGCATCCTACCTTATTGGACTCGTGATACATGAATGTCCTCCAAAAGCGCCACGAAGGTCGCGTACGAGTAGTAACACAGGCGGGCATGTTTTAGAAAACGTTAGAAAATCCCGAAATACATCGGCGTTCTTTGCTCATGGAATTTTATGTGTTTCGTGAAAAAAAAAACGATAAAGTTGGGTGATAAAATTTATTTAGCATAATAACTTTGATTGATGCTAATTTGTAAAGCAAGACGTTATCCCATCCTCTAAAGTGGATCCTACAAGGTGAATTTACCCCTACAGAAAACACAAGAATTTTGATTTTCATATTTGCAATAGAAGGCCCCAAATTATCAAGGGAGAAGTGTAGAACATAGGATATTAACACGGCTCAAAATAGGGGCCTTTTTCTTACAATTATCTTCCGAAACACAAAATTCACCCCTACAAATTTATCTTGGGGAAAACATAAGAACAAATTATTTACCATGGATGATGAAATTTGGATTTTTTGGAATTCATATTTGGAATTAGAGACTCCAATTTCTGTGGAATAGGCTTGGGAAAGACATAGTTAAGAGCACAATTAACAACCAAAAATATGAATTCAAAAAGTTTTTTACATGTATCTTCAAGTGTGGGGAAAAAAAATCTCACCCTGGTGGAAGGCCCTTTACACTACTCTAGACAACTTCTACAAAATAGACTACAAAATTCTTTGATACATGTTCTAAATAGGATGTCTTACAAATCAAGTTCTCTATTATAAAAACTTAAAATGGTTACATTTTAATCCCTAAATGCCCAAGGTTTCTTTTGAACATCTTGAAATTTGTTCTAAATTGAACAAAAAACATGATTGAAAGATTATAATGTTTGATCATGAGGGTGTTAAAACTATGAAAGTGATTTGAAGTCTTTCAATCTTCTTTTCACATGTCAAATCTAAAATTGAGGGTACTAAAAAAAATATGAGGTTAAAAAGCATAACATGCATAACTCCAATCAATTCACAGCTTCTCGAAAACTATTCTACAATTTTTTTAAATGAACCTCAAATGTGATTTTTTTCTACAAGATCCAATGTATTTAAGGTTCATTTCCAAGAACCCTCAAGACTAGAAAATCAAGAATTGCAATGGACACCTTTGCACAAAAAATCTTGAATAGAAAAATCATAATCATTCATTTTCAAAATTGGACTTGTGATGCTCAAAGTAGACTTCAAAAAGAAGTTTGTCAAAAATATAAACTAACAATAATAACTTGTAAGGTTTTGCCTGGGCATGAAGTAAATCCATGGGACTTAAAATTGGAGCTCTTTTCTTGCCACGCAAGACAAAAACATTGCCCACTTCATGCTGTTTCATGGGATGCGGCACGCCCATACAGTCCAGCGAATCCGCTTTCAAAGAAATGTCTCAACTAACACTCCAAACCCAGCATTCATCAGCAGGAAAGAAGCGCTCCATCAAGCGCACAAAAGTTCATTTAAGAGCAAGGTACAGAACATCATCAAAAGACCCATAAAAAGTATTGCAGAACATGAAATCGCCCTCGGCAAATCAGCAGAACTCTCCCAATAAACAACATGCTCAGATAATTGCATGAAAAAGTCTCGCCTTTATTAATAAAGCAGATGGGTAGGGTTTGCATCCCCATAACAAGAATTCACTCTGTAGACAAAGAACACTAAGACTGTTGTAACACACGATTTCTACCTGACTCAGGGAGTTTAAAACTAATTTATCATCACCCCAATCACACTGCACAAAAAATATCCAAGCACTGTCACAATAATTGGATAAAACTACTGGCCAGGCACTGAAGTTAAATTATAGCATACTCTTCAACACCATGGCATAAGGAAAGTGAACTTGAGAATGTGCTGTAATCCAGACGAAAACAGAAAAATAGAAAGCAATGACCTACAGAAGCTGGAACAAAGAAAGCATCTCCAACTACATCACGTCCCCACTCCCTGCAAAGACGGTCCAATCCCCTACCCTCCCATCCCATCCCATCCCAAACCCAAGAAATAACACCTTCAAAGCACATAATACTTGCAACTGCATAAACAAACAGCCGGAAAAATCTGGAAGTAGAAAGTGCACATCCATCACCTCCAGAATGAAGACCAGAGAGACTCAAAACAATTGCGATTCCAGTGGACATGTTGCTGAACACTTACCTGCAGTAAGACCCTGCCATGCACGTGCCACAGCTGCGGCGAAACAAGTCCTCAGAGTATGTCCGTGCGATTCTCCCAACCCACCACCCAACCCCGCCCAACAAATTTCCCCCAGGATTCAACCGGATCTTAAACCATCCATTACAGACAGTCTACCTAAAACAAGCAGCAAAGCAAGACACAATAACATTCTCAAAAGCATCTAAAAACCAGCGACCACACTAGCAAGCACCTGTAAAACCTGCTGTCCATCCCGGATCTTCCCAACAGAAAACTCACGGTACACTTACAGGCTCCACGTAATACGATACGATGAGCTCAGCCGCGATATACACACAGAATCCTGAGACCGTGCCCAAGTACCTCCCAGCCCAACCCCCCAAAAGCCCACAAGCATGCACCTCCTGTCAAAGACTGCATAAACCTGCTATTTATTATACTTCACAACAATTGTACACAACCACATCCCCTTCACACTCCCCACACCAAAGTAGGGTCCCCCTCGTGAAGGTATAACTACTGATTTCCGACCATAACTGCAACTCAGAACCAACGGTTACAGGGCTCCGAAGCCGATAATAACTCTGTAATATCAAGTACACAACAGCAGTTACCACAAACAGTCCTCCAACCAAAGATTCCCTCTTGCAAATAATGAATAGAAAAAATAAAGTGTACATAATGCCACAAATTTCAACCTCGACCTCTACATAAGGTGAATTGGCCAGTCCAGGGCTAACCTACAGTGGTTCGTATGTGCTGCGCAAGTTCATCGACCAAGCCGTCTTGAAGCCAAATGATTGTTCCCGAAACGGCCTGCTTGATTGCCATGTCCATCCATGCTGCAAGCAAGCACAGAAAGAAAGGACAACCAAACCGACCAGCTTCAACCACCCCAACCCCAACCCCAACCCCAATCCCAACCCCGGCTCATCCCCAGCCGCACCCTCAAGTTCGTCTGCTAAAGCGCCTCCGCTCGAGGACGACTCAAACCAATCACCAGCTCCATTTGCTGAAAACTCAGAAGATCGCCTGCATTGGACACAAGTACCCAACCATCCTCTTCGATCAAGTTTTTACAGGCGCAAACAACATCAAGCACTGTATCCACACCTACCAGCAATCCACTGTCGTAAGCCTCACTACTGACTCATGTGCTAACCCTGCAACATCAGGATGCCTCACTACCATGCAGTTCCCTAGTCGCTCGAGCTCGGGCTCTCCGACGCCGACTTCGACGCTTCTCTCCGTTTCTTCTTGTGTGATCTACTGGAACTCTTCTTTCTTTTCAAACCTTCGTCGGATTCCACACCACCCTTCTCTGCCTCCACTGAAGGTGATCTCTCCGACGATCTTCTCGAGCGGCGTCTCTTCTGCTTAGTGGAGGTGTCGTCATTATCCTCCTTGATCTTGTCTCCAACCGATGGAGGTACTTCAGGGGACTCCGATGCGGATCGCTTCCTTCTGTGGTGTCGGTGCTTCCGCCGCTTCTTTTCCCGCCTCTCCTCGTCGTCCTTCCTGTGCTTTTTCTTGTGTCGCCGTCGTTCCTTCCGCTGGTCTGCATCCTCCTCTTCTTCATCCTCGTCTTCGCCTTTCTCCACGACATCCTCATGCCGGTGTTTCTTATGATGCCGACGATGGCGTCTATGCCGTTCTCGACGCCGGTCTTCCTCTTCCTCATCGTCCCCTGCATCTTGGGATTTCTTCCTGCGTCTCTTGTCTCCGTCCTCATCGTCAGCATCTCGTAATTTCTTTCGAGACCTTCGATCACGAGATTTCCCTTCTACAACTGCCTCTACCGACTTCTTTCTAATATCTAGTCCAAGATCATCCGTCTCGGCATCTACACCTGGGAACTCTCCGCGTACTCTCCTCTCATCACCGTCTCCCGGCTCCGATGCCTCAACTGGTTTTGTTCGACTCTTGGTCTCGTAGTCTGCTTCCTCATCCATTTCCTCGTCAGACCCTTTCCTGTCGCTCACGATTGGATCCTTGTCCAAACCAAATGTTTTCGGTGTTCCTTCCAATTCTCCCAAAACCTCACTCTGTTCCACAATTTCCACCACAGATGCTTTCTCGGATCCACCTTCATGGAAAATTTTCTCTTCCCTAACATTCGAACTTACAAGCTCTTCCAAGACCGGGTGCCGCTCCTTCGAACTCCTCTTAGCCTTGTCGGAGATCTCAAATGTCGCTATCGAGACAGTCTCGGTGACTCTCCTCGATCTATGATTGGCACCATTCACAGGCTGACCAGGCAACTTCAACTCCTTCCACCCACCGACCTCTGTGACGATCTCCGCCTGGACCTCGGTAAATAATCCACCTGCCCCTTTCACAGCACGGTCATAGTCATTTCCGTTCTGCACATCCCTCTGCGCTGTAACCCCGCTGTAATCCGTTTCAACAGCCGTGCTGACCAATCTTTCTTCCTCATGTCTGCTAGCCTTGCTCACTAATCTCTCTTTCTTATCTTTGCTCTTGGGCTTCTCGCGACCCTGAAATTTGATGTCATCCCGCCAATCGTCTATCAACTCCGTTTCTTCGTCATCGCTGGCACCGTCGGCTGTCAGTGTCCTCTCTTTATTGCCCCTCTTCACTGACTTGTTGAAGCCCTTCATCTCAGCTACTGTGCCGGCTTCTGATGGAGGCACACCACCCAAAATAATGTTGCTCGAGTCCTCAACACCGCCTAACTGCTGCATTCTTTTCTCTTCGAGATCTTTCAGAATGGCTGCAGTGTCCAGTCTAGTGTTCAAGGACGACTTGACCTCCAAAACCACCTCATCAACTACGACACTCTTGCTTGTCAATACACCGTTTACCGAGGCGATATTATTCGCAGCTGGTTCGCTGAGAACCTCATCGTTTTTCCCAGAGAGGACCCTTTCCGCTTCTATCCTATCGTCCCTCACAGCACCGGCGCTTTCCTTTCGATCCGGGCTCTGCGTGTCCTCCCTTGCAGTGCCTGGACTTCTCACCTTTCCGTCTTTAGGACTACCCCTTCCTCGCACAGGACTCCTGCTCCTGCTCCTAGATCGACTCTTCCTCCTGCTTCTAGATCGACTCTTCCTCGTCTCTTTCGAGCGCGACCTTGTCCGCCTCGGACCTCGTCCACTGCCTCTGTGCTCTGATTCATACGTACGATGTCGTCTAGGTGATGGAGTTCTCTCCCTACAATTCTCAAAACCACAATATCAGCTCGAGCACCAGACCACAGACACTAAATGCAATCACAGACACACTGCACCTCACCTACGTCGAACATCAAAAGCACAAGAAAACCACTGTGCACACGACTCAGTTCAGCACACAAATGCATCCGAAAAGAACATCAAACTTTTTGCTCAAGGCAATCACCCCATAAGCAAAGTGGAACCTCGCTCCTAAAATCTAAGTTGCACAAAAAACCTTACCTGCGCGACCGTAAACGTGATCCTGATCGTGTCCGTGACCTCCTACGCACACGATCTCGGCTCCGGCTGCGACCTCTGCGGCTGCTACGAGAGATGTAATGCTCTCTGTTCTCCCACTCTTGCTCTCGGTCCCGGTCTCGTCGGGATAAACGCCACGGGTTCGGATCACGACCACCCCTGTAATAAGATCCCCGGTCGCGGCCCTGGTAGTGACTGCGGTCCCTCGACCTGGAACGGGACCGACGCCGACGCAGTCGAGCCGGAGTACCTGACCGAGAACGACGATCTCGGCGGAACCTCGCAGAAGGCGAACGAGACTTCGATTTCGAACGTGCCCTGCACAAACAAAGATCGCCCTTGGCAATCAGCAATCGAGCATCGAACCCCTAAAAACCGCGTCCTAGTACAAACAGCGTATGAAATAACTTGTACAGGAAAAGTTTCCGACAATGGCCGAAGTATCACTCTTACAAAGAGAACCTAACCAGTGTCATCCATTCATGCAGCTACCACGAATGGCTACAAATGAAAACATGTCAAGATCTGTCAGAGTAGTGACTTTGGCAGTATCCTCTAGACATTTCAAAATGCGTTGCCCGATTGGACATTTCAACCTATCCTGTGCCCTACGTGCTGCATAATTAATGAACACGTGCTCTTGCCAGCTGGCATATCGATACACTGCTCGACGAAAACAGCGAGACCCACCTCGGACTGGCTTTGCCTGTTACGGCTGCGACAGCTGCCTCCACCCCGTCATTGGGACCGGCCAAACGTTTGGAAATCTCGGCCGCTCGGGCAGAGGCCATCTCGGCTGCAGACTTCACGGTGGCGGCCCGAGCGGCCGCTTGCTGCGTCGCCATGGCCTGCTGCATATACAGCGCCTGCTGGAATTGCATCTGCTGCATCACCACAGCTTGTTGCATCATCATGGGCAACTGAGGCGGACCCATTCCGTTCATGCCAGACCCATTGCCGGATCCCTGCTTGCCGGACCGTGGTTTTCTTTTCAACTCCACCTTCAGCTTCTGTCCTCCCACTGGCATATCGTTCAGAGCCAACCCAGCTTTCGCACCTTCTGGTTTAGAGTACTCCACATAAGCCGACGTTTTGGATTCCGACATGCTACAATCCACAACCGTTCCACAATAGTTGAACAACTGCTGCAGCTGGTCGGCAGTAAGGATGGGGTTGAGGTTCGTCACATGGACGGTGCAGATTGGCTCGTGATTGTCCTCTTCTTCCTCATCTTTCCCTTCCCCGCCCTCGTGACCTGGATCGAGCCCCGGTAAGAGTCAGTACATGAATTCCACTGCAAAGCATACAGGAATGCAAAACAACGCTGTAGCCCTGGCCCGGTGGCTTCGTGGGCCATGATCAACGTATGCATCTTCCTCATTCCAACACATAACTCTGGAATCAGTGACATCAGTTAAAGCTAAAAAAGATCTAGCGCCGCTGGGATAAAATGGAAGATTTTTACAAATCTGCATTTCACAGGGTATGACGGAGCCAGTTGTGAAGAACGACCGCCTTTTCACACGTCTGAAACACTCGACTGAGAAAAACATATTTACAAAGCCCTGAAAGACCGACACCCTATTCAGCATCAAGATGGTAGAGTCTTGGAAGAATCATGAACCTATATAAAACCAGAAATGACAGCTTCAAACTACAAGCTCAAACAAAAATAGTGTACATGGCACACATAAGATAGGAACCTCGTCGCCACAGTCCATTCCCAATGTGGTGTGAGTATTTCAGAATACGCCAGTGAAAGGTTATCCCAATTCTCGACCCCAAATGGCAGGGACCCTTGCCATCTACAACTGCAATGCTTCGTCATGACAGACCAGAAACCATATACAAAAATGAGTACCGTCTT
The DNA here is from genome assembly GCA_947034895.1 of Rhytidiadelphus loreus. NCBI lineage: Eukaryota > Viridiplantae > Streptophyta > Bryopsida > Hypnales > Hylocomiaceae > Rhytidiadelphus > Rhytidiadelphus loreus. The sequence continues at coordinate 42,764,046 of OX344761.1, read as the reverse complement.
CGGTTCGATGCCATCCAATGAAATATGACCACTGCAAACGAGAAGGCGTCTCCTGGTCATATGAGGTCTCACTCATCATCTTATTCACTCCGAGTCCCGATCATGAAATAGCATAAAGGATCTAAATTGTCATCAAGCCCACGGCTGCACACAATTCGTGAGTCAGTCAATCACCTGCTTGCTGTTGCTGCTGCTGTTGAGCCGCCTGCGCCGCTTGGAAAGCGTTCGCCGCAGCAATGCTCTGCGCGGCGGCCATCGCGGCAGCTGACGGAGCCATCGGCATCTGGCTCAATCCTCCCATGGTGCTCCCTGCTGCCAAGGCGGCCATCAATTGATTCTGAGCAGGGTGATTGTACTTGCAATCTGGTCTACCACACCGTCCATTCAAATAATCTCGGCAAACCTCCCCTAAAGCAGCCCCAAGCCCCGGAAGGACGGCCCCGCCCGAGGCCCCCGTCACAACCCCAGGAAGCAGCCCCAACATACCTGAAAACATGCCCTGCATACTGAACGGGCTCATGGGCTGACCTACGCCCATGAACGGAGACGCTCCAAGCATCGGAGTCGACGTGGGAATCAAACCGACGCCAAGGGGCACGGTCCCGCCGCTGAAGAACACCGGAAACGGACTCCCTGAGATCGGGTGTCCGTTACACTCCACGCTCACCATGTAGTCCCCGCGCTTCGCCACCGCGTAAGTCGCCGTGTAAGTGCCATCCGCGTGGTCCTTCACCACCGCATCCTGCTCCACCCCGCCCACGCCTGCGCCGGGACTAACCCTAACCCTAATGTACGCTCCACCATGCGGAATGCGACGCCCATCGGGATCCTTGGTCACCACCACGAACGACGCCGCAGCGCCGGCCGCACCGCCACCCACGCCCGTGCCTGCCGCCGTGCATTTTCCGGGATCCACCGGCCCGATGGGTTTCTTGGCCAGTCGATCGACCTCCTCGCCATCGCTGTCCGAGTCGAGCTCCATGGCCCCGCCTGGTGGCGCAACGACCTGCCCCTCCACATCCCGAAACGTAGCGTCGAACGCCGCGCGAGCTGCCGCAGCCTTCTCCTCCTCGTCCTTCACTTTGGCCTCCTCCGCGTGCTTCATCCATGACGGGCGAGTGAGCGCCATTCCACGCCCCGCCATCGCGAATTCCCCACCCGCCTTTCCGCAGCAATAGCAACAACGAGAATCTCAACAACAGCACATCGTCGGCCCTGCAATTGTCGGGCTCTCACCGAAGGATACCAAAGTTGCAGCAGATCAAAATTCCCCGTGGAGGGGACGCAGCAGCTGACAACTCCTGACCGTCGCCCGCTTCCCAAATGCGAGGAGTGCCTCTCGTCACAGAACTATGACAGAGCTAAAACCGTCGCAGTACGAGGAAGATACCGGTCGTGGACTGAACTATCAAAACTGTTCATTTGCTATTCCAGTGAGGATGCCAAGAACTAAAATTGTCCTATGAATGAATGACTGGCAGGGAAACTCTAGAAATGAAAATTGCACCTATTCATCAGCGCTCAATATAAGTTACCCATTATCAACATTGCCCAAAATGCAGCAAAAAGTGTCACTTTTTCCTAGATACTGATAAGACAAGATGTACACAATCTAAACATGGAGGGCTACCAAAACCTAGTGTTGGTTTTTAGTACACCTAGGGACAGTACTTTGAAAATACATACCTTATTTATACGGTGTCCAAATAATGCATGCTAAAAGTGTGTCGGAATCCTCTTTCACTTGCTAATTAACCCTGGTGCACTCCAACGTCCCATTTCTGGACGATGAACAGATTCAAAATTAGACTTCTTTTTCATTAAGCTTGGATGAAGGTCATCCTGATTATTAGAGATACTTTATGCAGTTGTGATCTAGTAACACCAAATCATATTTTTCTAAAATTACAAAAAAATTCTAAAATTATAATTTTTTCTAAAATTACAAATGTGAAAGTATGTCAAGTGGTTGATTTGCGTTGATTCTAGTTCAAACTTGGAATTGCAAAAATGAGGTCATAGAGTCAAAGGTCACAAAAAGGTCACAAAAATTCCAAAAAAATTCCATGTCAAGAGATCCTCATTTCAAATCCTTTCCAACAAAATTTACCTCAAAAATGATAATATATTGCTGGTAATTGAATTTAGAAGGAATTTAAAAAATTTCCTTTCAAAATTTATAGAAAAATATTGGTGATAGCATTGGTGAATCCAACCGTATGGATAGGATCTAAAACTAAAACTCTACAACTTTTATTTGCATCTCAATTCCTCCAAATAGTACTTTATGATGATTTTTCCAAAATTGTCAATTTCAGAGATGAGTCTAGATGCTTAGGGGTTAAGTCTCACAAAAATAATCTATGCTTAATAATAGTAACTATGTTCATTTGTAATTAAGGCCAATTATAAGTATGCATGCCTTGAGGGGTGCTATTATGTGAGCCTAGGAGCATGAGTCCATGAGCCTTTATACACTTATATTATAGGTGTTTACATTATAGAAACCTTCCATGATTATCATATAATTATGTTATAGATACCTGTATTGTAGGTGTTTATATTAGAAGCACCTTCAATTAATGGTCGTAGGATATCTACTTAAACACGTGCTCAAGGCTCACTCCATACTTGCATTTTCATACTCACTTAGTAGCATCATTGTGCATGCCTTATAGAAATTTGATAATTTTGGGTTGTTGTCCATCTAATAAGGACACCTAGGATTATCCCTAATATGATGTATCCCTATTACCAAGGTAGTTAGCCAAAAATTATCAACAATAGATAGAAATGACTTTAAAGAAAATTGTTAGAAAAGCAAAATGCACCTATTTATCTTAGTATGGAACGATTTTTGGTTAACTACTTTAGTGATTAGGCCATGTCTTTCCTATAGGCTCCTACATCCAATTGCAAATATTCAATGTCTTAGTCAAATTTTATTGTAACCTTTGGGATATTGATTTGAAGTAAGAAAATGAAGTTTGACAAAATGATGCATGTACTCTATTTTAAAATATTGAAAAAAACAAAAGCTCCATGTTTTTGTTATATTTACAAATTTATTTTCACATTCTTTTATAAAATTATAAAAAAAACTCAAAAATGCCTATGTACAATATAAAATAAAATCTCAATGCAATAAATTTGCACATGAAAATAGTAAGCTAAGATTTTTTTACTTTATCATAACACTTTTGAAATTCAAGGTAAGAGACTTTTTGCTTTCAATGAATTAAGGTTGTTTTCCTTTAGAACATCTTCAATGCAAATGCACCTATATATTGAGGGTCACCTTAACAAGAATATACTTTTGTTACAATGACAATGATGTTGAAGGACTTCTCGCCTTCCCATTCAACTATGTTATGATATAGCTTTTCTTGTATATCCTACAATTGGAAAATTTCTTTTAAAAATTTGAATAAATCAATTTAATCTATTCATTTTAACCTCTAAATCTCCAAACAAGTTCTTCTCTCTAACATCACATCCAAACTATTGTTTTTGAAATGAAGATATAGTTTATTTAGAGTCAATTTTTGAAAAATCTAACCATAGATCTTATTCACAAATATCAAAGTTAGTCTACCCTCCAATATTCAAAGACTTTGATCATGAAAATTTTGAGATTTCTTCAATCAAAGTTCAAGTTTTTTTAAATAGTATTTTTTTTACCTTGGCAAAATGACTTTGGGGGCCATATTCCAATTTTTCACAAAAGAAGAATTTGTCATTTTTGACTAAATGCAATTAAAAATAGTTAAAAACATGCTTGCTAATCCTTTCACAAATTCATTTGGGACAATGGAAGTTTGTTCTCAAAGCCTTGCAATCAAATGAGGTACTTTGGAAATACAAAAATTTGCTTGACTATGTACATTCACTATGTATTCCAACCAATTAGCCCCTTGGCCACATGCACACCTATGAATTTTTTTCTTGGGATGGCCTTTGCTTGGCTAGGTGTTTCTTCCAAGACAAACCATGGTGAGCACTTCTTGGAGTATTTGACTTTGAAAAATCATCCAAGGTGGAGTTTTTGTCCAAATCATAAGTTTTTTTTCGACTATGTAAAGACAACTTGACTAACTACATGAGAAAAATACGATATTTAAAGAAATTGGGATCCATGCAACCTAGCAACAATTGTAAAATGGTTTATTGGGGCATTTGGGGGTAAAATGATAACTTTAGTTTATCAATCAAATCTGACTTGTTTTTTCTGTGAAACTCATAATATTCCATAATCAAAGTAGGTAGAAGTATTTCAAAAACATAAGAATTTTCTAAGATTTTATGATGAAATAAGAGTCCATCAATGTTTGAGCATCTATAATACCTAACTTTTGATTTTAGTAGGCAACCAAGTAGCTAGGGGACAGAGCCTTGTTATTGTGGAGGCTCCTATCATTGCACACTTAAGGACCCTATCTTTGTGCACCAAACCCTATTGTAGAATTTCAAGTGGTTTATGTGCTTGATATGGTGGAGAGAGTCTTGGGGGTGAGTCGTAGTTTGTAGTGTTGATGTATGGTTAAAAACCTTTAATAATTCATACCCAATTCTACGAATGTCCCAAAAATATAAATAAAATATGCACCAATTTTTCTTCAAAAGATTTATCTAAAAAAGGATTCATAGGGATCTCATTTTAGCACTTCCAAAATAACCAATAAAAAGAGAAAATTGTTGCTTTGAACATGAGCCCTCTACTTTATCTAACAAATGAGTTAATTCTACAATCTTAGGTCTCTATTTTTTTTCACTCCACGTGCAACAATTAATTAATATGATGAATACTAATACAATACAAAGTCCTCGAGCTTTCAATCTACAATTTATTGCTTGTTTTTACAATGACTTACACACATTTCATGAAGTACAATTTATTTGTTTTTACAATGAAATGTAACACAAAATAGAGTCCTTTTTTAATCTACAATTTGTTGTTTGTTTTTACAATGACTCTTGCACACATTTGGTGGAGTACAATTTATTTGTAAAACCATAAGTATGGACATAAGAAAAGATATACACAGTAAGCCTTAAAAAGAGCTCCTCAGTCCTTCAGGGATAACAGTAGTTCAGGAAAAGACGCCACAGTGGAAAAGAGCAAATTCATAACCACATTATAGGTACTATGGCTATACTGTTAACAGTGCTTTGCACATCAAAGGCTTTCAAGCTCATCAATCATGATATGCTTAGATCTCTATCTTTGTCAATCCGTGACAGATGTGGATTATTTTGCAACACACCTTAAAATACCGCAAGTGGCATAATGGAGAATACTGCCGGATGATTCCCAGATGACTTCACACACCTTTTCTTCGACTTCTTTTCACCCAACTTTGCCTACTGATTACAACCAAATGACTTGAAGAGTCCACGAAAACACAAAAAATAGGTCATGAGAAGTCAATCTCCTTAATTAATCTCAGAGTTCCTCCTTCGTATTCGTTCAACTCCAGGATTTGAGTTAGATCACAAGAACCTTCAGGAGGAGGAACTCGTCATGTAATCTGACACGTTTGCCATCACAAGATGAACTACTTCATTGCTACGCGAGACTCCCCTTGATAGTGATTCTAGCTGTGCCAGGTCGTTTAAAGCCAATTCCACAACAACCCCATATGAACATTGCTTGAATTATATCCCACCATAACAAATACTAGGCCACGGCCGACGCTACTATCGGAATCATAACAGATTCAGGTCTCAAAACCATCGCCGGTCACCTAGTTCACTAGTACCCAAGCTGCATCACGATCTCGAAACAAGTCAAAGATGTGATCATCCTTGCGAATTCAGACTATTAACATGACCACAACATTGTGCGGTTGATTATAACATTGCCGCCCTTCCATGCATACACCCTCAATACTGGACTGGACAAGATCAATCACTCCCCCTGCACAGCTCAAGTCTCTAGGAACCACATGAATCCTGTGTAATGAAGTGCTATTGCGAAAGGACACTCATAGTCACATTAATCTACAGTGAAGATGGCCCGCAAGCCGAGCGTCCGGACTGCAACATTGGGCCCATCCAAACCTGGACTGAAACCGTCCACTTAGAAGACCCCCACAATCCTCCCATGTTAGGTTCCTTCTACCTATTCTGGTATCCTACATAATTTACCTTTCTCCTCTGCACCAAATCTGTAGACCCTCTATATCATGGCTTTCTTCGGAATCATCCCTTCAATTCTACACAAAAATTGAGCCGCAGCATGAGCACACCAAAGTACAACAAATAAATGAGGTCGTGTGTCACCTCTTCCGCCGCTTTGCCTCGGGCTGCCACTCAAGAAGCAGATAAATTGATAGGATCCATAAGAAACATTAAACTACCCTGGAGCAGATTTAGGAAGTGATTGTGCGCTGGCTATCGAAATCAGTCACGGATTATTATCATATATGTGTTACAAGACTATAAATTTTCTGTGGTCGTAAAATGGCGAAAGTACAAACATCCAGTCTTCAATAGTCAGACGTGTGTTAAAACTGCCAATCATGAAATCATTAGCTAACTTCCAAAAATTAACCTCCAATTTTACTACAAGCTGATAAGTATACACCGCCCTCACCTGACCATTGCCATTAACTGGAAAGAAAACACCTTTATCCTGGCTTCATATTTTAGTAGCGGCGTACCTTATTGAAATGATCAGGAGGTGGTGAAGAACCAGGAGAAGAATGGCGCCTCTTCCTGGCCCCATCGGGCAAGGAACAATCTGGACAGACAAATTTTTCCATCCTCTTCACCTGATCTGGCGTGAAGCTCATGCAAGAAGGGTGAAACCTGTACCCAAAAATGGAAACAAAACTTAGACTAGCATATTTTCAGACAAGCAGTCGTAGCCCAAAACTCGACCTTGGTTCAAGAATTTCGTGAAGCATGAAGAGGGTGATGAGGGGGACATTGATAGAAATATTGATGGTTTAACTGTTTAAGAACGTAAACCACTTTGGACTTCTGCATTTCTGACTTTGTAAAAGTCACCAAAATACAAATCCGGTCGAACCTTCCAACAATGCTTCCAAGGCATTGAAGATCCTTGACCAGAGTCAAGCAATCGTTTCTTAAAGTAAACAGCTAGTTGTTATCTTAAAACTTGTTAAGAAGCTATGGAGTTTAAGGATGGGAAGTCATGATCTTACCAATCCTTGCAATTCTCGCATTGAACCATCAAATCATCGGGATTGTAAGGCATCTGACATTTACAATACCTACACAAAACCGTCAAAGAACACCAAATATGTCAGTTTTAACGTTACAAGTAAGCACTCAAGTGCAGGACCACACTCGACAAATGAATGTTAAACTAGTGGAACCCTTCAATTCACGTTGGATGCAAACGCATGTCACTTAAAAACAGACGCCGCGCAAAAATCTCTAATTCACAGTCTTGTATCGCTAACGCTGATGAGTCTGATGATTGCATGGTCAGTTCCAAAATCTCGTCCAACAGTCATGCTTCCAGAAATACAAATAGTTAGAGAGTGAAAGTTCACGTACACAGCCACTCGATCAGGAGTGAATCCACCAGTGGAAGCCTTATATTCAAAGCGACAGAAGTAGTCTTCAGGACCAACACTCTCCAGCTTGGTGTAATTTTTGAAGGTGTGCACAATGCATTTTCCCTCTATTGTGTCCGCGCTTTGAATATCGTAGTGATCAGACAAGAAAAGCTCTTTAGAACCATGGAATTGCAGTCTCCCTCCCATGGATTCTTCAGGCCGATAATACCATCGAACTCGTACTTTAGTATTGTTTCTACTGTCAGCTTCGATCTTCTCTACCTTGGCAACGTAGGGTGGCTTATCAGAATCTTGCCCCCGGATCAAGACACAATCTCCAACTGAAAATACCACAGCAAATCAAGTCAAATGACACTACGTGAACTACATCGGATATTCGTCACAAGAACAGTAGGCTCACTCACATAATATACAATACTCAGTTAAGTTCCATCCCCATATTGAGTTAGATACCTAAACTACTCGACCTCGGAAAAGCATGGTTCAAGTAGAAATCGTTGAAATTTCAATCCAAAAAATATTGTTACTATTTAAGATCAGGTATCAATAACGTCAACTCTGTGTTACAACATCCTTGTTGTACACGCATGGGTAATGCAAATTTCAATAAAAGATCGAAGAAAGCTCTCGCCACTGAGATCTGAAAGCCTGCTGTAAACCAGACGCTTTCACAGACTTCGGAACTCATCAGCGTTGAACACTGATGGTAGAGTAGTATTCTGCGTGATGAAAATTAGGGCATGCAGGAAAATAAACTTCAGAGGCACACCTCAACAACCTAAAATTCAAATTTACAACGCCTCTTCGAAAGCTTCAAGGTTTAAACATAAATTTGAAAAAAGTTGTTTCTTTAATGGCAATTGGTGTTTCTTGGCATGAGTATAATGTGGTCAGAGTGAAGCCATCAAAGTAGCTCCTCGTAATTATTAAGTTAACTTCCATCTTAATGCGTCAGGCTTCGAGGAAAGAATGCAGAAGATTCTTGTCAGATATTTTTCAAGAAATGTAACCTCGCGAAGTTCTAAATACATCTGCGCAATCTTGAAGCTCGCCTCATCAATGTAAATTTACTAGATGCGAGTCTCACTCTGTCAGACTGCATCAGCAGATTCCATAACGCCCTTCAGAATACAAACTCTCAATTATCAACTCCTACTTCTTGTTTTCCAGTCCGGGATTACTGCCATGATCTAGAGATGCATTCGACGACAAAAAGGCAGAGATTAAGCTGTACGAGGAAATAAAATTTTGAAGTTTCTTGTCAGTCAGTGATCTTGGCGAATTCGCCAGAACCAGAACGCGCAGTCTTTCATCAGGATCACGTACAATACTTCAATTGCAATGTATTTCATTGTATATCAAACTGAAAACTTCAAAAAAACGACTGACAAGAAGATTAGGCTTTCTTTTTTTCCCCCCAAACTCACCTTTCACGAACTTGTACAGTACGCGACCTTCCCCAAACTCGACTTTCAAAGCATACGAGTCCAGAGTTTTCTTGGCACCTTTCGACTTCGTCATCGCCAACAACCAAAGCCTCGTATTTATGAATATAAAAAATTAAAACTCCTACTCTCTCTGTCTTCACGAAACCAAAGCGTCTTCTTCCACCAATCAACCAATTATCCGACCAGCAATCCGAATCACAACCTCAAAACCTTCCACCGCCAAACAAGCGCTCACCACAACTCGACCAATCCCGGCGTAAAGTCATCACGGCCAACACATTTCACGACCACAGAAAGCAAAAGAGACCATTCCGACCATGGCGACCGCAACTATCCTCGATTTTGCGAAAGGAAGAGACCGATGAAGCGCTCGCAAAAGTCTGCGCACAATCTGTCTATTCTGGAAAGGCCTCCTGGCGACACGAGCCTAACGTTGACTTCTTCTTTTAGCTTTGGGAGTCCTTGAGGAATACGTTTTGTCAGATCAGCTCTGAAGAGCTAACTGATAAAATCTTAGCAGCACCCATAACTGCCAATTTAAGGGTTTTGGACATGATGTCTATTAATAGACATACAACAAATTATTGGACCCTAGTAGCAAGAGAAAAAGAATTCTAATGATATTCAGATGTAGTACATCCTTGTAATCACATCCATTTACTTCCCAGGATTCTCCAAGATTTTAGAGGTGATGCTTATGGGTGCTGCTACCTTCCTAGTGGTTGTTTCACATAACATCCTTGTTAATGAGTGTGCACTCTCACATGGTAGCCCGTTCACTTTCAGGTCATTTTGTGCAACTGTATTTTTTTTGTTCTTAAATTTTTATTTTATTTTATTTTTTATAGGTGGCGAGTACAGGAGACCTGTCTGGTACTCTTGGAGCCTTAGTTTAGAGTCAAATTGGTCATGTCGTGAACTTGGTTTCATCACTAACCGCCATGTTGCTGTGGATTTGGACTTCCCTTGTCAGAAGATGTTTCGCCCCGAAATCTGGGTCCAGGGGTGCCCTTGGGTTCTGTAAATAGAGCCACATCTTTTGTGAAAGATGATCTGTGGTGCGGTATTTTTGCGGGCGTGAATCCAGGTCCAATATCTCCCTTTTCTCCCTTTTCCAAATTCTTGTTTTCTATTACAGTACCTCGAGTTGCATATTTCAAGACCAACGATGAGAATTTCCAATACCTCTGTCCTGAAATAAATCCGTGGTATCCTGGAAAAGACGCATAAGGTGCTCCTATTTACTTGGGATTGCGTAGATGCTGGAGCTTCTAGTCAACCCCAGTAGGCATGAAAGAATCAAAGTCAATAGTCAAGCGGAGCATGTTGAAAACAGGCGGCAAAATTGTCCTCTTTTGGTAGTAGCTCCGGTGCAATTAATTTTGATCATTCTCCTACCAACGCCGGTGCAATGAAGTTCGCTGAGGTCCTCAGCATTCCAATACGAAGAAGTCCTATGATTCAACTTCAAGAAGCTGTTGTGAGTCTACTTTGATCAGCTCAACGTTTTTCGATGAAGTCTCTGCAAACAGAACGTGTGATTCCTTTCGATCATCATTAAAGCACGATTAAAGCACGATTACAGCAAGCGATTCAATTCACATAAGCCCCTGTCAACGTTCTCCGAGAAGTGAAAAAATGAAAACAGACTTCGGTTAGTGTGTTCAAGGGAGTTTTTGCGTCTGCATTCGAACAACAAATTCATGTAAAACTGGGTGGTGAGATAGCCAATTCCTTTGAATGATATTTTGCAACAGCTTAATTTCGAAGCTTATATCTTACTACAATCTAGTGTATGTCAAAGTTTGTACAGTTAGTACAGTTAGCAGGTTGGTACAACTGGGTTGAGAAACACGTGAAGACTCACTGGATGAACCAAACCATGTCATACGAATTTTCTGCATGGAGTTGCACAGCGCTTTGATAATCATGGAACCCCATATTGCCCTGTCAAGAAGAGATTTGTTACTTGCAGTTGCTTTACAATTGTCCAAGTCCAATGGGCTATTGAGGGAGATTGTATCACTTATAGTACTGCGACATAGTAAGCAATGGAGACACCGATACCAATACTGGTGTTCTGTGCAAACATTTTGCTGATAGTTGACCCTTGAAAGACCCCAAAGTCATTTTCTATCAGGTTTGAGGAGTTTATATGGAGACATTCGTTGTCCAAGAATATAGTGTTCGGAACCACTACGTGCAATGCTGTTGAACAACTCTACAAACATAAATTCTATCCCCTTTTAAATTTCACTTTCTGCAGTATAATAAATCAAAACAGCCGTATTTTTAAACAAGTAAATCCATGGTCTTTAGGGTTTATCGTTTTCAGGTTCAGGGAATTAGGGGTTTTAGGTTTTATTAGTGTTAGCATCATGTGTCTGCTCGCAGAGGCCATTATGCTGCAAGGGTGTCTAGCGTGTTTACGGTTCTAGGATTCAGGGTTAACATCATATGAACCGGTCGCAGAGGCCATCATGCTGCAAAGGGAATGGTTGTTTCGAGTTTCAAGGTCAGGCTTACCATCTTGTGTCTGTGTCTGTTCGGCAGAGGCCATCGCGCTCCAAGGCCGCTTCGGAGCCTCCGCCAAGCCCCTTTCTTCCCCCTCCTGGCTCGACCCCTCCTCCTCCTCCACCCCGCCGAAAGCCCATCTCCACCCTTCTTCATCGCCAGGTCCCTCAAGTGAAGAGCCCGAGAAAGAAGTGATGAACCTGTTATCCTCTTCCAGCATTGGCCACCTGCATCCCCATCTCCAAGCTCGACAGGCACTTAGACACGCGGAAATTCGGCAGATGCAATTTGAAGGTAGGCAATATTGGGTTTCGGGTGTGCACCCTAAACCCTAAACCCCCAAACCCTAAAAACTCAGTTGTCTTGCTGACACAGACGACGACGACAAGGGAGACAACGATAACAATGACAACAACGAGGTGAACAACGACGACAACAACAAGACAACAACAAGACAACAACAAGAGGTTGTCAAATTGGACAACAACCATTGGCCTATAGCTAGGCATGTTTAGTTAAGCTCTTATGAATGCAATTTTTTATGGTATTTTTTGAAATTTTCATTTGAAAATCATAGGATGTAGATTGCTTCTTACAACATTGCAACCATTGGTATTGACATTTCTTTAATTCCATAACTAAATTCTTAACAATCTAGTATTTTAAATCATTCTCTATTTATTATATTCTTCCTCTATGTTCTACAATTTCAAATGATTTGAAGTTTTTATGATTTCTTTTGTTGCTAGAACTCTATTATTTAAAACATTACGTGGTAGGATTTTTACTCCTAGGCATTGATTTAAATAAAAATTATAAATTGAGAAAACTATTATGTTTTCCTATTTGCAAAATAAAATTTTGCAAAATAATGCCAAAAATTGAGATTATCTTTAAGGGAACACTTAGGACTTTAGGCTTGTATAATTCATCATAATAGAATGAATTAAAAGTTTCTAGATTATACATCAATTCATCAAATAAAATAGAAAAATGTATAACTTTTTAAAAGTAAATTTTCTAAGATGTCAATAGTGAGATGGAAATTTAAAGAATCTTATTGTGACTTTTGCAATAATTACCTTGTGAATGCTTTTGTTTAAAATTGTAAAGAAACTATTCCACCCATAATAAAGACTAATTTTGTTGGAAAAGCAAAAAATAACCTATAACAGTATTCACTTCCAATGGAAGCTACTTTAGCCATCAACACATGTAATCAACTCACTTCTATGACTTCTATGACTTTTATATGATGCTTTGTTTGAGTTTGTTGTTCCATTGCACATTTGTTTCTAAATTTTTGTTACCATATGAGGGTTAAATTTCCATCACCACCATCTCCCAAGTCCAAAACAAAGTCTATCAATTATATATTAATCTTTAGTGGACATTACTAGCAATACAAAGAGCAACCAAGCCCTAGTATTGATCTAACTTTCCATACCATCTCATGTTCTTTTCAATGCCACTTTTCTACTTGCATTTGAGGTCTTCCTTGAGAAACTTTAATACAAGTAAATGCAGACTTCGACAGTCAAAAATTCCACTACCCATAGAACTTTGGAAATTCAAATACTATCATTGTTTGATCCACTAGTTTGATGGAGCTCAATTTTTTAAGATCTAGCTTGAAAGGAACCTAAGTACTCAATAGAAGTACTAGATCTTATGATACTCCATCAAACCATGACAAAATTTGAGATAGGTCAATTACTTAATCCAAAATCTTAATAGAATTTGACACAATGTTGTCAATTTTTATTAAAGAGTGCCTCCATGAACACCAAAAGCTCTCGTTTCATCAAATAAGGCCCCCTATGCATTATGGGTTAAATGGTATCCCATCAATTGATTGATTATAGTATCTACAAGCATCTAAAGACAATCTCAGATTATGATACAGGGTGTTCAATGCCTCTACAATGACATTATGTTTAGTAGCTTCCAAGGTGATTTACAAGCCTTTGGAAGTCATTCCACCAAAAGTGATTCTCCACATAAGAAAAGCAATAAGGTTGCATTAGTCACCAGATGCTCTATGCCATGCTATTCAAATTGTGACTATTGTGGTACAAAATAATTTAATAGTTCTTCTTGAAATCATCACAACATATTGAGTACCTTGTCACCATCAAAAAAATTATGTAAAATAAGTGCCAATAGAGTCAACTATGATATCAATTCCATCGAATGTTTGACAAATTAGGATTACAATAAAACCAAAGAATAAAAACAGATTCCATTAATTCCCAACTTACAAATTTAAACTAGTATTCCTTGGACTATAGTCGCACTCATAAGTAGTTTAATCCATTTTAGTAATGGTTGTAATACACAATAGTCTAAATCAAAAGTTGTCTAAACAACTTGGAATTGTCACTACAACTTCATTTTCTTTAATGAAATTTGATTTACATCATCTAGACATACAAGAAACTTATGAATATTAGCAACATGCCAAGCAATAGCCATACCTTCTATCATCTCCAAGGAGTTGAGGAGCCAACACCAATTCCCACCCTTTTGTTGCCTTTAAATAGCACAGTGAAGGCACTTAAATGTCTCCTAAAAGTAATGTTCCATTGAAGCCAATCTAATAAGTCACCAAAAATCTAACAACTCAAGAACAAGTAAATAATCGAGCATGAGGGAGAGGTAGACTTGGGTTATAAGAGATCTTTCTCAAACACACCACAATTAACATGATAGGTAAGAATGGTATACCATTTGATTCAAAATATGGGTTTGCAACTAGACATAGAGATACATTCCACTTGGATTAATTGCAACCATATTAACATTAGAAGGAAATCCCTCAAGTATTATGAAATCCACTTGCTTCAATTGTAACGCATTCTTGAATGAAAAATTACCCTCGAAACCAAATGTTTAACTTCACTAACTTATTGTAATCCAAATCATTATTATATTTATTGGAACAATATTGACCAGTATTAGTACATTCTTCAATGAAAGCAATATTAAAAACTGCATGTAATTAAGCTTCATAAATATGATCATGAAGCATTAAATAACAAAAGAAAATATCTTGAATCTCAATCATAATATTACAAACCCATGCAAAAAGGGTGTCTTTGGCAAATAATGTACTGGGCGAGACACTGTAGCTTGTTGAACCTTATTTGTTTAAGGTTAAGAATGTGATAACTTTCAAATATTTCAATCAAGTTAGTAAATGACATTTACTAAGGAGAAAGTTTCAACTTGATTATAAATGTAGTATTCAACAAAATGAAATAATTCTAACACTACAGTGATTTGTAATTCACTTGCTTTGGAAAGATTCTTGGATGATAGGCAAAAATAGAATTTAGTTTTTATAATCTTCTTTGATAGTTGAGCTGAAATCTCTGATTGGGAACATCAACCTTAGTTGAAAACTTCAATTTCAATATATTGGCTTTTGGTGATTTAGAGTGTAAAATTTCTAACATACAAAGCTTTAAAAATTAGGAATCAAATTAACCTCCAAAGGACATTGCAAGCGCCACGAACATTTGGAAAGTCAAAATCCAAATTTTCACATAGTTCTTGATTTCAAATGTTTTTAAGCTTAACTATGAAAACGTGGCTTCAATAATCTTCTTTTTATTCCATCTGAATTTTTTTCAAAATTGTTAAAATTGTAATTTTTGTGATACTTTGAAGATAGCATCTTGATAGCTCAAAATACACCACTTTTGAACTTTTTCTATTGAATTTTTCTTAATGTGAGTGCAAGGTGGACATCAATTACACCATGATGATGTTTGATACTAATACTTACATTTTTCTTTAAGATTTTATACTATTTTAAGCATTTTTGTAATTACTATGATTTTTTCAAAGAAGTTTCTTTAAAAAATCATATAAAATTCAATTTTTAACATATATTATGTGTAGTTTTTTATAATCTTCTTTTTATGTGGTCTTTGTACATGTGAAATTTTATAAATTCCTATTTGACAATCATAGGAAGCTACTACTCCTATTAGTATAACCATACATCACAATGCTACTAAACAAAAGACATTAACTAGTGTGCCTTGCACCGTTGTCACAAAATAATGAAATAAAAATAAAAGTAATTTTCTAATTTTCTAATTCATAAAAACTTTGAAATTCAATATATTTTTTGTAGTGAGTTGGGATGCCATGAAACAAAGCCCGTGCACCCCACTTCACGGAGGCTTTCTAATAGTACTAAAAACATGACTAGGAGACGTACGGTTCCAAAGATCTCACTATAACAAACAAAACAAAACAAACAAGCAACCTAACTTAAGATATGGATTGTTAAGAATGATGACCTCCAAGATGTTATGATTGATTTTAGCACATATCTCATTTTTATTTATCATTTATCTCTAGATATTTTTCACTTTCATATCATTGTTCCTATGACTACACGTTTTCAATTCTTAGATATAAAAAACATCTTATTTTAAATGATGGGCCCAAACACACCTCTATTTCTCTAATGCATATCTCATATTGTCTCAATTATTAAAATGTTTGTATGCACCATTGCAAATTTGCAACAAAACGCTCAACAACACCATGTAACAATAGGTCACCATAGAAAACATGCCTCTCAACACAATCATATTGAGGCACATTAAAAGATAAAACACATTCACATCTCCTAATTTAATGATAAACACATTCAATACTTTCAAAAGTGGTAGTTGTTACGACAATTGTAATAATGGTTGGCATACCCATTATGGACCTCTTCCCAATTATGGCCCTATCTACATCAGTCAAACATTTCAGGGCCAAAGAGCATTTCAGGGCCAAAGACGCAGACAGACAATTATACGTAATACATATAAAATGAGAGCTAGATTCAACATCCAGAAACAGTAGATAATTAGGAAAGACGAATCTCAAAAAAAAGAATTGGTGTTGTACAGCAACCTAGAGCCGAGTCCTACATCGAGATAATCAAAGTAGTGTGACTAATATTTGTTACAAATCCTATTTAGAAGTCCAGCGCACACTCTGTCGAATCCCTTCGAAAATGAGCCCAAGGGAACGACCAATGAGGCGCACAAGAAGAAAAGATACCGCTTCTCCCAATTTCTTTACAAAAATTTCAAGTAGCGGGCCCACTATATCGGAAAATTCCAAGTACAAGCTGTAAATATATCTCCTGCCATCCATTGTTGAAATTCATGTGAATATTAACCTCTCAATAACATCTGCACTTTTTTACCAAATACAGGAATCACCTATGCACAGAATCAAGCATTAATTCAACTTCCATAGAGGTTAAGCAGCATGCCTACGTAGCTGCGAAAACGAAAACGTCAGTAAAAACAATACATTTGCTCACTTGACACAAACGTATGAGTTGAAATCAACAAGGTTCGAGAAGAACCAATTACCAGCCGGTAAGAGCCCTCAGCTCTTTGCCACGTCGTGCTGGAAACTCAATTTGTTTGAATCTTAACTCCTCAACAGAATCATCTTTCATCAGTTGCTGACTACCAATATGCGTAGCTCCTTCCGTATTGGAAAGTCTTTCAATTGTCCATAGTGCAAAACGGTCCTCAAACATTGCTACAACAGAAGTGAAATTGCGTTGAAACCAACTCTGCAATGCAATCTGCGCACAATAAAGAAGTGATGAGCATCATGGACAAGCAAAACATCAACTTCAAACAACATAAGCAAATGGAACTCGATCAGCTAAGGAATCTGCTTCAGAGACATATTTGAAACCAAATCAAGTACTGTACAAGGAAAATCAATTTAAACTAAAAAATAATTTAACAATTCAATACCTCATTTCGAAATCTCTCAAGAGCACGAGTTGATTTTATAGAGGGTCGCACTAAGATTGGCCAGTCACTATCAAGGCCTCCAATTTGGGGATCTCTCCCCAGATAAATGGCAGCTGCTCCATCAGCTAGTGCCACTACAAGGTCCTCAAGGGCATTGCTAACATGCCGGGACATGACAGTGCAGTCACAACAGCCACCTGGTCTGCAGTAACAAAAGACACAAAAGTTCGTATTAAGCATAAAAACTTGGGAGGCGACGAGGAGGTAAAACTTTCACTGCCAAATGGTTTTAAACAGCCCAATTACCTATATTGCACTCCACGCAGCATCCCGACTCTAAAGTTATGAACTGCTCTAAGAATGACTGTAGTAAGACTAATCAGTTTACCCAGTCCCTAATGAGACCTTGAAGATTACCTCATTGTCTGAAACCGAAGAAAATAAAGCAAATCCATATGTAGCTCCGTCTTTCCAGATCGTTGCAGGTAATCTAGAACAAGGGTCCTCCCTTGACTTGTTATATTCGCACTCCGTTCTGGTGAAGGGTCCCCTAATGCATTCGATGCTTTCGGTGGTTCCTCCGTCGTAAAAATACGCCGCTCTTCCACTTGGGCAGATCCTTGCTGCTCTGTGTTCACCAAGGAAGGCTCTCGGGCGAGCCATGTTCTACAGATGGGCTCAACTGATCCACAAAGTACGTCCAGAGTAAGCTTCGACCACTCAGCCGATGGCAAAGATTTGTTACTTTCATTTATAAGATCGACCTGAAGAGAAACAGCATTAAGTTAATATCTCGATTCAGCTTTTGACACCATCGCTTCATGAGCTTGATAATCGACATCTTTCATACAGAAAACAGATCGTTTTCTCATCTTACGCCTTTCTTCATATCCTATCTGCATCTGATGTTATAATCCAAATCGCTCAAAATCGAGCAACTGTAAGGAAAGAAATTGCTACTCATCGTTCTGGAAGAATAGCACCTGAATACACTGCACTGAACTTTTAGACAGCAATCACCTAGTAGGGTGACATTAACCTCTGGTACTTTGTCTTGACCAAGATGTTAAAGAGAGGAATGGTGATGCCAGTACCTGCCTGTGTGTGAAGATGCTCCAAAGCAAGCACAAGCAACCGAAGCCTTGGGCCAGTCCCTAATGCTTGCAAGCTTAACATAGGGTTTCGGACTCCCTTATCTTTGCCCTCATAATATCCCACATCCTTTTCCTTAATAGATAATCTGGAAAGAGCAACTCCTAGCTTCGCCTGAGACATATCCCAAGGGTCACCCTCATGAGTCTCCGTCCCAAGGTCCTTGAATTCCGGGGCACTGAACCAGCAGCACGATATGGTCAGATGCTCGTGCTTAGGATGCATCGGATCAAAGACCCTCAACCTATAGCTTGACAAAAGTCAAACTTGATTCGTAAGAAGGATAAACCTAATTTCAAGTGAGTGGTAAAGCAAAGACAAAGCAGTCCGCATCCCTATGCAAGTTCAATAGAAATAAACCTAGAATGAATAGGATGAGCCTCTTACCTTTCAGACTGCTGCCCTGAAGTTCGCCTTTCATGTAGTAAGCGACCCGATTGAGGGAGAGGCAAGTCAACTGGTCTATTAAGAGAGGTTCGCGTTTTAGGAGTCACAATACCGGCTAAGTACGCAAGTGTGACGCTGGTCACAAGCATCACCTGATCCACAGCTGGCCGCCATTCCATTGCAAGTGCAGCACTCCCCAAATCTGCTACTGATGAAGCGAAGCATTCGAATCCTCGTTTCGATCTACTTCTATACCGACCTTCAGTTCTGAGCGTTGCGAATGACGCTGCTCAGCAACGCAACACGTCAACATACCGAAATATGCAGCAGCAAAAAGAACAGCTCGCAACCTCGCACCATCACTCTATTTCACATTCCTCCTGCAAAGCTAGTGTGATCGTTCTAATCTACTCCCAAAAGTGCGAAACTTTAGCGAGAACTAGGAAGTAACATACATCATTTACTCACCAGAATCTGACCCTCCCAACGAATCATCCAAGGCCGAACAAATCAGGCCCTTCGGTGACTGTTGTCCTTGCTGTGACTTACTGAAGAAACCCACAATCCGTTCAACAATGTATTCAAATACACTCACCAAGTTGTAGGGAGTTTCTACAACTTCTAAGCAATTAATTTGTCACGTTGCTGAAGATTTAAGGCCCTACAAGAGACTCAAGAGTCTAAATTACATTCCCAAATTTTAAAAATCCCTCTCCTTTAGTGTCATTAGCAATCCATTAGAAAGCACAATTCAGTCTTACATAGAAGTCACCTTATTGCAGCTCCAAATGATTCATCCGTTCGCAAAGAGTGTGACAGCGGCCCAGACCTATTAACTGCCCTCGGATAGCCTGCGAAACCTAAACCAGATCAGACTGAATAGCAAGAATGTAGTCGTCACAAATGAATACAAACGTTCACCATGGCTCCATGCAGTCCAGCTTAAATACCTGAACACTTCTTTCTTTTCACATTGTACAACATATTGGGATCAAAAATATAAGTAGCGGAGAAAATGCTGCCGATTGTTTGTAAAATGGGTCTACTATTGGGTGTCATGAAACAGCACGGCCATCCGTCAGACAATACCGCCATCCTGTTTATGCACAGAGAGAAAAAAGCTTAGGTCTCCAACCCCTATTGACAAACGAGATAAATTTGCAAAGAATTCGGCAGACCCCTGAAATTGAAATTCCGAAGAATGTAAGATCCTTAAAAAAAGATAAGCATTCAAATTGACTAAAGGACCAATCAATTTCTGAAAATCATTCATTCCACAAACAGGATAGTAAAATGACCTATCTCCAGGGAGCCGTCGCACAGAGTTGGAGCTCGAGATTGTTGTGACACTCGTGGCAACAACAACAGGGACATGCGCCACAGCCATCATCATATCAATCTTAGAATAATGACCTGCATCTCGCACGACCTAGATTATTAGGTCACAGCCAATAGGAAAGACACAAGCACCACTTCATAAGCAATCAGAAGAACCAAAATGATGCTCTCTAAGCAGCTGAAAACTGCGACATTATTCTGAATCTCAAGACTGAAAACAACTGCAGGCATTGGTCCCATTTCTTCGCAATCGATCAAAGCCCTACAATGGCAGGCCAATTTTCTTAAGAGACATCCTAGAGTTTCAGTGCTCCGCAAAGCAAACATAATCCAGGAATTAGACGAAAAATTAGAAGACAGGGCGAGCTATCAATATCAAACCCTACCCCGAGGTTTTTCAACACAATTCGACGCTCCTTCACTACTAGAACCAGGTATTAATTACTCTTTCATTTCTAGGTTGCGCGAAACCCTCCCAATCTTCATAGGGCTTCGAATGAACATCTAGCAACCAAAACACGCTGTGCACAAGGCCAATTAAAGTCGGATTGCAAGCAGATTTTAAACTGTAAAAACGCCGCTACTAGTTCACTGTGAAATTCTATCATTCTGCTTTGCAATGTGGTTGACATAAATCATACCTGTGCGTTGAAGAAAAGCGCGCTTCAGCAAGCGTGGAGAGCTCACGACGAGAGCACAACAGGACTGCCTCGTTTCACGAACAAAACGACCCTTCTACAGTAACGAGGCCTTATGAAATACTCCGTATTAAAAAACTTTTACTCCGTACTATCCCCACGAAGGGCATTCCCAATCCCTATCCGTATAGGGAAGAAAAATCTTCCTACCAAGGTTCTCTATCCTTAACCCCTAAATGTTCAAGGCTTTTTTTTGGAGCTTCTAAATTTTTTCCCTAAATTGAATAATAAAAAAGACAACATTTTCATAAGCTGCATCAATTTTTTTTTTAATTGTAACCGTACAAATTCAATAATTAGACACGTTAGAAATCACATAGGAAAAGAAAACACAACAATATCACTTATGGATTGAAGGATTATACAAAATAATGTTTAATCATGAGTGTGTTAAAACTATGAACGTGATTTGAAGTCTTTCAATCCTCTTTTCACATGTCAGATCTAAAAAGTTGATCACCAAAAAAATATGAGGGGAAAGGGCTGAACATGCTCAATTATCAATTTATGGCTTTTCAAAAATCTACTACAATTTTTTTTAAATGGATTTCTAATGTGATTTTTTCTCCAAGATCTAGTGTATTTGAGAATCATTTCCAAGAGCCCTCAACACTACGGAAAGTCAAGATTGCAATGGACACCTTTGCACATAATCTTGAATTAAGAAAATCATAATTAATCATTTTCAAAATTGGATTTTTGATGCTAAAAATAGACTTCAAAAATAATTTTTTTTAAAATATAAACGACTAAAAATAGCAACTTGATTATAATTTATTTAACTTCAAAGTATTGTTGACACCAAAATTTGGTGCCTTGGGCATTTAAAGCATTCCTACGAGTGGCTTCCCTATCCCTATCCAAATGAGTTTCATCCAAATAGGAAAGAAACCCCACCCACCCACCAACATTCCCTATCCCTAAAAATTTAAGAAAGGAGAGTCTGAATTCCCCATATGGGATGATGGATAGGAAAATCAAATGGAGTAATCCCTAAACCTCTTTTCACCTTTCCAACATGAGTTGTGCTTCATTGATTTGTGGGAGTACTATTCATTTGGCCTTGTTACTATTTCTATAGTTTTGTTTTGACTTCTTCCTACCTCTATTTAGCACATCTACGACACAAGCAAGTACTAGCATCACTAGTAGATGTCCATAGAGCTCTTAACTACCTAAGGTAAACGAACATACAACAAACAAAATGACTGGTTTGCCTTATTAGCATTATTGAAACATTTTAAATATTTTTCCATATGGACAAATGAGAGAAATGGGGAGAGCCATTTAAAACTTTATTTCTTTAACAAAGTATGAATTTGTTATGAATTTTAGGAGTGTGCTACCCAATTGACCCCAAAGAGTCTTTAGACTATCTCCAAACCAACAAAAAGTGTATCCATAATGGTCATCTTACTCACCTAAAGTAGTCACAATATATTTTAACATGGCCACAAAAAAAAAGTCACCTCTTGTGATGAATTTAACACAAAAAAGATGGAGTTCTTATTGTAGTCACTAATCACTCCATCAATATCATCCAAGACATTGATTAAAGGCCACTAACTCAGCTTGATATTGCCCAAATCTTAATTATTGAAAAAACTCTATTATCGGTTGATGCAAGATTTTATAGGATCATTCCCTAGATGTTTGTGATGGGTCTTTTGTTTGTCATAGGCTAGTTTACTTTATGTCCAAGTGCAACAACCCTAGCAGATGAGCACAAAGGTGTAAGCTTACAAACTATCTTGAACCTAGTTGTAGGAATATACCTACAATCACTATTAAAAGTATTTATAACAAATGTATCTATAACATAGGTACAGTGTAATATGAAAAATGTCTATAACATAGGCACTTATAACTATAGAAGGTGTCTATAATACAAACTCCTAGACTCATGGGCTCATAGATTCTTTGCTCACATGCTAGCACTCCTCGTCCAAGTGAAGGTGTCTTTACAATATGTCATGCAATTTGTGCAAGTATTCTTGTATTGAGTATAACCTAGTTGGTATGAGGTGACCTAAATCTAGATCTGAGATATTCTAAAGCAAGTTAATACTTAAAGGACCTTAGTAATGTTTATCAAAAAAACTTTCAAAATTGCCATTTTTTGTATAAACAAAAGAAATGTGAAGAAAAACAAGTATTGAATTTCCAACCATATAATCTTTTAGTATACTAGTAGAAGATAATTTGGAATTTTTTTCAATGATTTCCACTATGTACATTGAAAGATATTGTTGTTCACAATTACCTAGAATTTTTTTCCACTATTCATATTTTTGTATAAGTTGTATCTTATGAAGTTAGGAACTCGTACACCAAATTTTGTTGCCATTGGAGGCTTCTAGCGTATGTAGTTTGTGCTTGAGGTGAATGAATGTCAAGAACTTTTCAACTACATTGCAAATGTTTGGACAATTTTCTTTACTTCATATTTGACTTCTTCAAAAATACAATCAGTCAAAACATGAACATATACTTCTTTTTCAAGGGGGGGAGAATCTCTAGAAGTTATGGTGATCTATGTCACCATAATAGTAATGGTGACATAGTACAAATAAGCTAAATACCACAAAAGGTATTGAAGTTCTAAATCCCAACCCCTACCCAGTAGTTCAAAGTGTT
The DNA here is from genome assembly GCA_947034895.1 of Rhytidiadelphus loreus. NCBI lineage: Eukaryota > Viridiplantae > Streptophyta > Bryopsida > Hypnales > Hylocomiaceae > Rhytidiadelphus > Rhytidiadelphus loreus. The sequence continues at coordinate 42,740,530 of OX344761.1, read as the reverse complement.
GATAAGAAGATGCAAGGATCACAAGAAGACGAAAGGTGTGAATATATTAAATAATACGTATGAATACAAAGTATCCAGCCTTATTATAGCAAGATGAAGACATTGCTTGGACTAATAGAGCGATGTGAGTCTTTAGAATGTAGCTATTCAGTCTAAATTATAATAGTTACAATCAGACTAACTAACATGCCCCTTTAGCTATATAGTTGAAAACTGATTTATAAAACTTAAGTTTGATTTAAGAGACAATAAAATTTTGAAGCTTCTCAAGGAGAATCATTTTTAGAATACACCCCCTTGCTACGAAGAAGCTGTAGGATCTAAGCCATGAAGGCATGTATAATATTTGACCTTGGATAATGATTTTTTTTAAACATCAATCCACATGGATGTTGTGGAAGTGAACTCCAGTTTAAGAAGCTTAGATTGAACTTTTTCTCTCAAGAAGTGATATCGCAGATCTATATGCTTCAAGCAATCGTGATGCTTGGGATTTTTACTAAGTGAGATACTAGATTGGTTGTCGCAGTGAAGAGTATTGGAAAGAGAAAATTGGTAACTAAGCTAAGTGATTATTGTCTGAAGCCACAAGAATTCTTTTGTTGTCATGGTTGCGGCAATATACTCTGCTTCGGTTGAAGAGAAAGCAACGATGGACTGCTTTTGGCTCTACTAGGAGAATATACAAGACGAATTAATTTGAAATATGTAACCAGAGGTAGATTGGTGTGTGTCGGGATCATTGGCCTAGTCCGCATCACTTCAGCCACAAAGCATGTGAAGTGGACAGGAATCATTACTAGCTTTAGTGTATATGAGTCCTTGGGTGGAAATACCTCACAAATAGTAGAAAAGATGTTTTACTCCCAACCAATGAAGTAGAGTAGGGCTTTGCATAAATTAGGCCAAGTGATTGATGGCAAAGGCCAAGTTCCAATTAATACATGTGACAAGATATTGGAGATTGCCAAGCACTTGTTTATAGGGAGCCTAATCGATTAAATGTTGTTCATCATTCGTCAAATTATCAGCTCGGTGCCCAGAATATCAAACACTTACTTCTAGAAGCATTGCAACAGCATTAGCGGTGGCCATATGAAATTTGAGCAATAGGTTTGTAACATATTTTTCTTGCATTAGTTTAATGCCTTGTTGAAGCGGTCATGGTGAATTTGAACACCAAGGATGTACTCTATTTCTTGGTTATCCATCATGGCAAAACATTGAGAAAAGAGTGTTTTTGTGGCAGTGAAGAGCTGAAAGTTGTCGGAAATTATAATGAGGTCATAAATGTACAATCTCAAGATTAATAATGAGGAAAATAATCGTTTAAGATAAACGTTTTGGTTAGATTGACATTTGATGAAACCTTGGCTCAAGAGAAAAGTCGAGTGAAAAGTGTCAAATGTTTCATACCAAACACGAGGTGCCTACTTGAGTCCATATAAGGATTCTGGCAATCGGCAAACCTTATGTTTGGTTCCAAGTTTGATATAGCCTTCAAGTTGAGAAATAAAAATTTCCTCACGTAAAATTCCATGCAAAAAAGAAATTATTACATTCATTTGGTGGATGTGATAATCATAGAATATAGCATAAGCTAACAAAAGTCTCAAGGATGTCATCTTCATAAGAGGGAAAAAAGTTTCATAGAAATCGAGACCTGGTTGTTGGGAAAAAACCCAAGCACACTACAAGAAAGTTGGAGTTAATGTGACTGGCACATACGACTGCGCAGAAGTTGTATTCTAGTCGCATGACTAGTATACAACTGCAGGCCCTGCAGTCATATTAGTTGAGTCGTATAGCAGTCACGGGTGCTATTCTATTAGCACCATCCAGATGAAGGCAGACGGAGAAGGGATGATAGAAGGGATGAGACATCCACTGGCCGAAGCTGAGGTGGACAAGGGCGTGTGCCCGGCACACACCGTTTGAACGTAGACATGGCAGGTGCTCATTCGCCGGAGTTACCTGGAGTGCCAGTCGCGGCGCAGTCACTTTCTAGTCATGGTACGGATTTGGACAGCCAATTGACTTTTGACACGTGGCACGGTACAAAGTAGGCTTTCGGGGGTGTTTACCGGTGTCCTGGAAGGGTATTATCAGTGCCACGCCAGTCACTTTACAGTCATGGATAAGTCGTGAGGCAGTTGCGCTGAAGTCGCCAAAATTGATAGGGGTGGGCAATGCAGAGTGGTGAAGTCACGGATCAGTCACGGAGTAGTGACTGTGCTGTATTGTTAAAATTGCTATGCAGTCGTGTAAAATCATCTTATTGTGCAGGATACAGCAGTGACTGCAAGTTGCCGGACTGCACAGCACTAGCGCAGCCAGCCAGTCCGTTTCCCATTCAAGCATACTAGTGGGCAATTTCTACATGCTAACACAAACAAAGTAATAACACGGATGATCTCAGTGCCATAGACATACCCACAACCTCATACTGAAAATTGTTGGTGGAACTTTGATTTCATAGTCATTAGATTTCAGCAAGAAAAAATTGTGAATTGGGAGAGTTTAGAAGGCAAATGTTCTGCTCCTATGAACATGGCCGTTTTACCACCCTCCAAGCTATACTACAATGTACACAAACTATAGGTGTCCGCCTCCCTTGCCAAAGGGAGTACAAAAAACAGGCCTCACGCAACCAACTTCAAGTTCTTTTCCCCCCACATTGCGGCAGAACCCTTGACATCCTCAATCATATATTGATCTCCTTTTTCGTTGGGAAACATCAAAGAAACATCCTCCTGCAAAACAACGCGCACGTCTATCCTCCACCCCCCCTTGGGATATCTTGACCGTGGAATTGGTGTTCACCCGGCACACCGCTGATGGTCCCCAACGCCACTTTGAGCTTCACAACCCTCGGATTCATGAGAAATACTTCGTCCCTGACCTTGAACTGCAAAGGAAACCACAGTAGCAGTTCCTTAGAGTCCCAAACCATGCAGAGCAAAATCCAGTGTTCTATCGCAAACGCACCCCCTAAAAAGGTTACTGGCACGTCACTCGCCAACAACTATACTATGACTTGATTCTTCTACCCAGAACTGCCGCATGATTTTAACGTGACTTGCCAGCAACTATACTATGACTTGATTCTTCTACCCAAAACTTCTGCATGACTGGAACGTGACTCGCCAGCAACTATACTATGACTTGATTCTTCTACCCAAAACTGCCGTACGACTGGCAAGTGACTAAAATTTCACTTAGACAATAAAATAACAGGAGAAGCGGATTGGCAGGAGATTTTCCAAGTACTAGAGCTTACCCTAAGTGGATTGGCGTCCTTGTTTGCCGAAGCCTTTGCCCTCGTCGACGGCTTTCTAACCTGCACACACACACCAAATCCATCAGACATTCAGCAAAAGGGCAAGTGAGGCAGAGCAGACCAGTGGACAGTGGGCACGTGCTGTGCCCGCCCCCTCACCTGCGACAACCTGAAGGAAGTCATAGGCAGAGCTAGTGCGGCGTTTGTTAAGCATCTGGGCCACAGAGTCGGTGACAATTTCGGGATACTTTGCACGGAAGCTTGGGATGTCCGGGCTGCAAGAGAGGGCTTCCAACAAGGGCCATAGGTAGCATTTCAAGTAGTCTTTGTCGTCCGCTAGTATGCGCAGCCACTTCACGTAGAAAGGAGCAGTGATGAGAACATTTGTAGACGGATTGCAAGCAACTCTAGAGACTTTGCTATCTACAATCACGGTATTCAGAGCTGAAAATTCCGGCCACCTGTCGTACACCTTTGATAAGTTCTTCTCCCCCGATGCCGGGTTGTCGTCTTCTCCCTCCGGTCCGCCACAATGCTTACCAGCCCAAGAAAACAACGGGACTTCAAACGGCCCTGTCAGACCGGCAAGCATAGTGGGGACTACGTCACCCATGTAGGACTCACTGCTGCTACTCCAGAAGGCTACATTGAAATGGAGAAAACATCTAGAGAGAAAGGGTTTCAACCAAGGCCTCATGACCACTCTCCTCACATCCGTCTTTGTGGTCCCATGGATTCTACTATTAGGATTTCGCCCTCCAAGCAAACTGCAGTCCACCAAAGTGCCATGAACATTGAAGACCAATAATTTTTGCCTTGGACAAATCCGGCTGCGAACGACTTCAGAAAGTGACAAGGAAAGCCTCGCCTCAATTGACGTGCAATGAAGGACGTCTGAGGGGGCTGTTACCTTGTTTGGAGACTTTGCCGCCTTCTTCCCTTTTTTCTGCACAGGATCCGGCCGGACCAGCGGTACAGACTCCTCTGGAGAGGATTCAGCGCCATCATGATGAACTTCTGGGGGCACATCCGGTAAACCTTGGGACAACACTGGAACTTCTGAAGGCAGGTGTGCCTCGTCTCCACCCTCCTCGGCGGTTACCTCGTCCTCAGCATGGGTTCCCTGCATTACAACAATGGGCGCTAGAGCAGACGTGGCAAGGGTGACTGCTTCTAATGCAATCGGATTGACACTTGCATCTTTGACAGGCTTCGACAACTCCTCTGCAGCATCTGCAGCATCTGTGGCTACGAACACTTCTGCGCAATCCGCAATGTCAGTAAGCCCTCCTCCACTGGCGGGTGTCATTGTATCAACGAATTCAGTCGTGGCGCGCGCTAGTTAAGCTGGCGGGCTTTTCCGTCCCTCCACCTTCCATTGCGGTGGAATTTGCGCAACCTATGTGAGTGGCGGATCCTTCATGGACATCTCAGATTCAGAAGAAAGCGTCACTTCTTCATGCCGGGCGGTGACAATCTGTTCAGTCACTGGTTTAGGTGGTTTACAGATTGCTGCTGAAGCACCCTCCTGCAGCACCAAGTCACCTTTAGCAGGTATACCCTCTGTTGCGGCAGGAAGCACCCCTGCAGCGTCAAACGCTTTTTGACCACGGGGTGATTGATGCTCCAGCGCGGAGTGAGTTATGGACAAGCTGCCGTCGTCTCCCATGTCGGACTTCCGCATGAATTGTTCGAACATGGTCCTCATTTCGGCTGTGGTCGCCATGATCTGCCCAAACTTCCCGTCCACATCCTTCTTCAATTCGTCAATTTGCCGCTGCAGACTACAATCCTGCACAACCCCACCCTCAGTATCAAAATACACGCACCCTGACATTATGGTCCCCGAATCACAAACTGCAAGTTTCCTCTTAGTCGCGACAAAGTCATCAGTCACCATGCGGTGACTAGTGCGCGACTACATTTAGACTTATAAGTGACTAAAGCACTACTTTCTGACGACTACGATGCGACTCCATAGCGACTTCATTGCGACTGAGGGATTAGTTCCCAGTGACTGTGACGCGAGTCCGTGCCAATTCTAAGCCACTGCTGGATTACTGCCTGACAAAGCACCACTTGAATGGTTAAGGTCTAGAAAGCAATGCATGGGACCGACTTACACGTTCCTCATACTTAGTGTGTGTGTCCACTTGTAGTTCACATTGACTAAACGCAATTAACATGTCCCAAGCTAACCAGAGTAAATCAACTCACTTAGACCTCTAGAAGGAGTACATGGGGCAGATTCACACATAACATAGATACGGCCATAGCTCTTACATAAATCAGACATACCTCAGGCAAAAGGAAGACTCACATTCAAATTCACCCTCACATCACTTACACTCAGATTCCATCTCCCTAGCTAAACTCAGACTCAACGGACTTGGGGAGGACTCACGCTTAACCGACACTCACACATAACTCAAAGAGAACTCATTGACACAACGAACACTACATGTTCAGATTCAAAAAAGCACCTACAAAGTCGAAGCAAAACCGGAGTCACTAGAATGCGACAACGGGATTACTTCCCGGTCACTGAGACACGACTCTATAGAGACAGTGGATTACTAGCCACCAGTAATCCACTGGCCAACAGTACTCACGACATTTCTTTCCTGAGCAATTTGAGAATGGCTAAACTCACCTATAAGGTTAGCGAAAACAAGAATAAAACAATTCACTTGAGTTTGAAGGGGATAACTCAGATTCACATAACTCACAGTCCAAGGTAATGAGGACTTACGCATAACTAAAAGAAACACATAACTTGGATAAGAACCATAGAAACGTCCCATGGAAAGAGGGCGGTTTAAGGGAACGACAAACATACCACTTTCTGGGTTAGGCTCTCCACGTTGCTACTCCGTACAACATCTGCAATGTCGGTAATCGTTGGGCTGGTGGACCGTATTCTTCTCTGCACACAATCACAGAAGGCATCCTAACATTGCAATTCAACATGAGGCAGCCAAGACGGAGATTATTGGCGGCTACAAATACAAAAACTTGCAGAAAAGTGTAAGCATAACTTCACTTCACAAGGAAGCTCACTAGTGAGGCTTCCACCCCCGCTTTGCCTTTCCTGCCTACCGCACTAAGACCCTTTACGCCTTGACGTGCCACGGCCATCTTGGCAGACTTCTCCTTCTGGGCAGGAGTGTTCCAGTACACAATTAGGCGTTTCCATTGCTCGGGGTCAATGTGCACCGAGGTTTGGGCGTTGTCCGGGTCTCGACAGCCACTCGACAGCCACTTACTTTTCAAACGAGACCTCTCCGACTTCATAAACTTTGTCACTGTTGTCCTGAAGGCAGCCATGCTCAAAGGTGACCCAACATACTCAAACTCATTGTCCAAAAGGTCTCGCAACTTCTGCAGAGTGTGGGGCTTGTGCTTTGACCAATCCAGGATGCTCATATCCAATACTTTCGGAACAAAATTCCGCACCGCCAGGTCCCACGCATTCTTCCCTGAGCAACCAGGATCTACTTCGCCTCCGTCAAGCACTTCTACAAAGTTGGGTTTAGGGGGACCCTCCGGGGTCTCTTCTCTCCCGAATTCATAAGCTATTCGCTTCTTTCGTCTAATTGTGTGCTCAGGTTGCCGCTCCACTGCCTCCCCTCGAGCCTGCGAAGAGGATCGTCCATGGGCATTCCACAGAGGTTGTTGTGGGGGTGTGTGAGTGTTTCTAACTCCACCCTTAAGTCAGAAAGTTGCACACAGGTTCTAGCGGCATAAGTTAGCAAATTGTAAGGGTGAAATGTAACGTAGTGTTCTTTGGCCTTCCAAGCAATGGACACTTTGTTATGTTTATTTTTACCTACTTTAAGTACTTCAAAACACTCTAATAGTTAAGAAATAAAGGTTGTTAAGGGTTAGTTATTGATTTAAACTTCTAGCTAAAATAAAATTCTACCTAAACTAAATCAAAGAATACAATTTGCCATTTCCAAAATGGTAAAGCAAGTCGGATTATGATATACCAAATGAAAGTTATGTATGGATGAAATTCGTACCTAATTCTATCCTAAAAACTTCATCCGTCAACTAAAAATAGCAAAATAATGTCAAATAAATCTAAATTTTAGGGTTGAAAGGTTAATTAAATTATCTAATGGAATTTTTAGAGAAAACCTAGTTTTGACCTATTTTAGGACTTTTCATCCAAAATTAGGTCAAATCTTCATCCACCCTTTTATCCTTCCAAATTAAAGTAATTTAAAAAGTAAAAGGTGTAATTAGAATCTTCAAAAGATTCTCTAAAAGATTATGGTTTCAAAAGATTCCCTAGTCGTGCCTTGAAAATATTCCTAATTGTTCTTTAATTAATCCTAATTCTAAGTTATTATTCTAAATTTAGTGATTTTTAGGGTTTTATGGTTTTTATGAGTAAAGTGATTAATTAACTTCTTGTTAAGATAAAGAGTAAGAATTTAGAACTTTTAGGTGAAAACTTTTAAATGGATTAAAATTCCCCTTGGTTGGATGGAATTCCTTCCTTTAATAATTTTCAAGAGAATAAGTAGATAAATTAGGTTTTGACTTTCCCTAATTATTCTAATATTCCCTAAGTTCATAAATTAAATTAGATTCCTTTTGAGATTCTTTTGGATGAGATTACTATTTCGTTTTCCAAATTAATTCCAAGTTAATCTAATTATTATTTTTTTCGATTTTAGATAAATTTTCAAAGGTTTTCTAACAATTTAAATTCTACTAGCTATTGGATTTTCAATGGTTAATTTTGTTAGTTTTAATTTTCTAATCTAAATTTTAAAAGAATGAAAGCAAAAGAAAAGACAAAAGATAAAATTTGAAATCATACCTTGGTGTCGAGAATGTCGATCGTCCCATCATCGCAAAACACCATCATAATCGTCTCCTCAAAATTCTCCATTGTCTTTCATGAATTTGGAAGAAATCTTAGTATTCTTGTTTTTAAAGCCTATCTAAAAAGTCCAAATTTGTTAGTTTTGGCAATTTAAAACTAATCCTTTGATTTTAGGAATTTAAATTAAATGATAAATTTAATTCATATTTCCTAAGTTTTCAATGAATAGTAGTTTTATTCGATTGCCAATTTTTTAATAGTTATTTTATTAAATATTCCAAGATATTAGTTGTTGTTTGTTTTTATTGTTTTGGCTTATTAGGCCTAATAAAACAAATCCCCCAAACTACAAACAAACAACTAATTTGGATTTGGAATCCTAATTAATAACTAAAACCAACCGAATGAATAGTATTCTAATAAAATAATCTTAAATAATCTAAAACAAATCTATCAATGAATAGGAAAAGGAATAAAAGGATGAACGACAATCCAAATGAATAGTAAAAAGAATAAAACAATCCAAACAATTCCAACTTCAATAGTAAGATGCCAATCAAAACAATAAAATAATCAATCAATTTAATTAGGAAGATTCTCACCTTGATCCTTCGTTCTCCTTGGCTAACTTTTTATAATCCTTTTCCTTCCTTCACTTGTTGTTTTTGTTGTATTGTTGTTGATGTCTTGGCTATGGGTTTTTGTTGACAATGGTTTCGTAAAGAGAAATGAGAGAATTAGTTCGTAGAAATTCTCAAAATCTATCCATGGCTCCAACTGCTGGTATAAGATGTTGTTTTCATGAATGAGTGTTACCTTTAAAGTTTGATTTTCAAGTTGTGATTTCAAGTTGGGAAGGCCTGGTTACGCATTCAGTTCAGTTAGAGGCATGCTCAGTTAGCAGGAGTTGGGCGTAAGCTGTCCTCTCTGCAGTCGCTGCCACGTGTCGGTACGGGAGTGGCCGACTACCCCGGCCGTTCCCCTTCGTTCCCATTCGCTCCCTTTGGTTCCCCGCCTTGCTGTCCCGACCTTGGGCTGTTCCGACCCTGGCTGTTCCGCCTTGTGCTGTCCCGACCTTGGCTGTTCCGCCTTGCTGTCCCAACCTTGGGCTGTTCCGACCTTGGGCTGTTCCGCCTTGGCTGTTCCGACCTTGTACTCTGAATTTTGGTTATTTAACAGGTCACACCCACCTTTTCTTTAGAAATAAGAACCAGCCAAAAAACGAAAGCAATGATAAAAAAAAAACAATTCTTTTAGATGAGAATTATGTTAACTAAATTTTAAAACAAACAAACAAACAAACACAAAGTAAAACAACTAACAACAAAACCCCACTAGTTTGGAAGGTCCAATACCTTCACACTTACACAAGCAAAAGAGAAATAATTCAAAGGCTTTTAGACCTTAAATAAGTTTCAAAAGAATCTTATTCTGTTGATTCCTTTGGTTCAAAGCTTCGTCATGTGGTTTAAATTCACAATTAGATGGTCAATTTAAAAATAAATTTTAACCTTTTAAAGTCAAAGCTCCGCCGTGTGGGAGCACCCCAGGAATTAACAGTCAAATTAAAGTTTCAAGTACCCGTTTCCAGGTTTCCAAGTCAAAGCTCCGCCGTGTGGGAGCAACCCCAGGAAATAACTTGACAACTTAAATTTTAAGTACCCGTTTCCAGGTTTCCAAGTCAAAGCTTCGCCGTGTGGGAGCAACCCCAGGAAATAACTTGACAACTTAAATTTTAAGTACCCGTTTCAAAGTTTCAAAGTCAAAGCTCCACCGTGCGGGAGTAACCCCAGGAATTAACAGTCAAATTAAAGTTTCAAGTACCCGTTTCCAGGTTTCAAAGTCAAAGCTCCGTCGTGTGGGAGCAACCCTAGGAAATAACTTGACAACTTAAATTTTAAGTACCCGTTTCCAGGTTTCAAAGTCAAAGCTCCGCCGTGCGGGAGCAACCCCAGGAATTAACAGTCAAATCAAAGTTTCAAGTACCCGTTTCCAGGTTTCAAAGTCAAAGCTCCGCCGTGTGGGAGCAACCCCAGGAATAACCAGTATCCAAGGATCCAAGCTAGTATTTTGAAACTTAATTCTTAAAGGAGGTACACATGATAGTGTTTAACCGAACATTAAAAACTAATTTCCAAAATTCAAGGCAAAGTTCTAGTTTAATCACTAAAGGAGGTACACATGACAGTGTTTAACCGAACATTAGCAATTATTCAAACTAAACACCCGTTATACAATGAGTTTTGGCACAGGGTGATGCTCAAAACCTTTTGGCAAAGTCTAGCTTTGCCGCTTTAAAGTTCTAAGTTCACAGACTATTCTCAATTCACACAAATGGTTGGTTAGTATCAAAAGAACAACAATATCAAAGTAGAGTTTGGGAAATACTCCCACAACTCCTAAAATGTCAAAGTTTTGGGGCTTGAAGCCTCCAAATTCAAGAAATACGTTAGTTAACACAAACAATACTAGAGTTAGGGGATTTCCTCCACCTAAACTCTTTGAAAAGCAAAGTTTTGGGGCTTGAAGCCTCCAAATTCAACAAGAAAAGAAAACAAAGCTTTGAAGGGGCCCTCCGGACCTTCAAAGTACAAGAAAATAGAAGAAAATAGCCAAAACTTGGCTTAAAAGTGCTCCGACAAGTGTCGGTAGCACGACAAGAGCAACAACAAGAATGAAACAAAGAATGAGGGCCACGAACAACCTCGAGGAAGGGCCTTATATACTCGCTCCAGGCCCCCCCCCGGTAAGTTGTTCATAAATTATCTTTTACTTTCAATCTAGATATTTCGCTAAATTACCTAAACGTATTTTCAAAATAATCTTTGTTTAATGGGAAGGAAGGTTCTCAAGCGAGTTCCTTCTAGGCCCTAAATGGCCTTAGAATCTTTTCCCAAATCAAATATTTGATTTTCCCAAAGATATTTTGAAAACCTACCTAATTAACGAAGATATTTTGTGTTTTAATCTAGGGTTAGTTCTAAATTGGCTTTCTTTAGTCCAAAAGATGGCTTCTTACGCAAGACAAGTATCTTGGGCAAATCCAATCTTCGATTTTACAAGAGATATTTGCAAAATCAACCCAGATTAATCAAAAATTACCTTTTAAAAGTCAAACTAAGGGCTGACCCTCTCTATCTTTTGAGGGACAACTCGAAACTGAAAACAAACTGCGCCATCGCATTCAGAAGACCCCAATTAGCCTAAAGGACCCCTTACCCCTACCTCTCCAGCCGGTTTAAAGCGCAAATTTGAGTCACGGTAACTCAGAACAAAAGTTAAAAAGCTAACTTTTGGAGTTTGCGTCTTTTGATGAAACTGTCGGTCTTGGGTGGTTTAGAATATTCGTGGGAGTAAGAATTGACCCTTGAAACGCTCCATTCGGACACCGCTAGCTCCTGGTTCGCCGGTCAACCCGCCGCCAAGTTGTAAATTCTTGTAAAATTCGCTGTCGGTTCTGATTCTGGTAGTTGGGAATGTCGGAATGTCTTCAAACTTGACAGGGCTCTTTATTGGCACACAAAACACTATCCTAATTTTTAGTGAGATTTTACCGCAACATTGGTAATTTCTAGGAATTTACGAATGCATTTTTAAGCGGTTGACTTCCCATGGAGTCATCGTGGAGTTTTGTAAAATCCCGAAACTTTTGGGCAATCTTCTACAAGATGTCCATCAACTAAGGGCAAAACCAAATCTCCAATAAGAATGCTATTTTTAGCAATTCTTTAATAATTTCCACCCGGGGGGGAAATTATTCTTGATACCGGGGGAATCTTGGATGATTGGCTTCTATTTGACCTCCTGGCATGCTTTGACCTAGAAAAGCACCTCTTTGTATGTTCCAATCATCATTTCCTCCATCTTGATCTGCGAATGACTGTATTTTTCAAAATTACCTGCAAACAATAAATCTAACTCTTTCGAGTTGGATTTGGACTGACTCGGACTAGACTCTAACTTTTAACCAGTTTGTTACATGTATACTTATAGCTGTTGTATTACATGAACAAGACACTAGGACTGGTTAACTCTCAAATTCTCACATCGCTCGGAATTACTAACTTAACTACTTATTTCTACTAATAAGACCTAAAATTAGTGAAAATGTAACGTCTTACGTATTTCACGCATTTAAGGCCATGACACACCTCTTTGGTAGGGACTTCTACCAAAACCCACAATAATTGTATTTTTATATGTTTTTTCCTATTTTCCACTTAAAAATTAACTAAAAATCGCGAAAAATAAGTTTAGAGTTCCAAGTGCCAACTTGAGGGCTCACAAGAGGTCCCAAAAAAACACCATCTCGTGAATCATGCCCAAATAAATCTAATCATGCCCAAATAAATCTAATTACACCTCCCCACTATTAGAATGTACATAAAACTTTCATTTGGAACTTCTTGCCAAAGGAGTGTTGGAGAGCTAATGCAAAACCTAGGATTTGTTTGTCTTGTTGAATTTGTAAACAAAATGGAGGAAGTAACATATGATTAAAGGGAATTAGAAACAATAAGGGAGAGGTCCCCCCCAAAACACCATCTCGTGAATCATGCCCATACCCGCAGTCGTCCAAAGCGCAGTCGCCCTAGAACCCCAGGTCTGATTTTGGAAGTGATCTGGGGACCCGCAGTCGCCCCCTACGCGCAGTCGCCCTAATTGAAGGGGGGAGATTGCATTTTGAAATAGTTAGGTTGCTCCCACCTTGACCCGCAGTCGCCCCCTACGCGCAGTCGCCCTGATGGAAGGGGGGAGATTGCATTTTCGAAATTTTTGGTGTCTCCCACCTTGACCCGCAGTCGCCCCCTACGCGCAGTCGCCCTGATTGAGGGCGGAAAATTATTTGGTGTCTCCCTCCCCTTCCATATGGGCGACTGCGCGTAGGGGGCGATTGCGGGTCAAGGAGTTTGCATTTTTTCCTTGACCCGCAGTCGCCCCCTATGCGCAGTCGCCCTGATTGAGGGCGGAAAATTATTTGGTGTCTCCCTCCCCTTCCATATGGGCGACTGCGCGTAGGGGGCGACTGCGGGTCAAGGAGTTTGCATTTTCTCCTTGACCCGCAGTCGCCCCCTATGCGCAGTCGCCCTGATGGAGGGGGGATTTTGAAATGTGTTTCCCCCTTGAGGACCCGAGGTCGCCCTGACCCGAGGTTGCTCTTGAAAGACGCGAGGGATCCTTGGACCAGACCCGCGGTCGCCTCACGCGCAGTCGCCCCATGCGCTGTCGCCCTAGTATCCGTGTTAGGGTTAGCGCATGCGCCCCTGGCGACCGCGGGTATTTCATGGGTTGTTCCAGCCTGTGGTCCATAATTTTCATAACTGCGCCTTGTAGTTCACCTACCTTGTAGTGGCTGAATGTGGGCCCAATGTTGTGGAGGTCTCGTGGTTTTTTTGGTTTCCCACAAACAGCCAACAATACAGCAGACACTTCTTGTATACTTCAATGAACCCAAAATCTTTTCCATTAGTTTAGGATAGTGAGAATATCAAAGCCATTTGATGTAGAGGGCCTTGAAACGGCAATTGCATTCATTGTGGCAAAGTTGTTGAATAATAAGGATGCACACACAAATGGGTGTGAAGTCACCAAAAAAGGGTACACTAAATTCACATTTAAAACAATTAGCAATTCAAATGAAAATGATTCATTTGGTTCTTCATTGATTCTCTTTCATTTTTGGGTGTTATAGTAACGTAGGGGGGCCTCAATTGTTAGGTAGCCTATTCAAATTTAATCTTCTTGCATTGCTAATGATTAGTTATTTGGCTCCTTACAGGCTTAATGGCAGGTGTTCAATTTAGCAAGTGCTCAGAGGAAGTCATAATTATTCTCGACCATGAATATTTCCGGTAAAAATTTGTTTAGTTTGCCTTTGACTTCCTTATTGTCATCCACTTGTATTGTAGACAATGTCTTTTTAATAGGTGGGAGAATCACCATGACAATGACTAGTATTCTATTGGAATTGATTTGTGATCTTTGAAATAGGATTAAGGACTTTTGGAAAGGCTACAAATTGTATTGCTTTGCTCATTATGGCCAATGCAATGAGTCCAAAGGCCATTTCCAAGCCAGCAAAATGAGTGAGTAAAATATTGCCCTTCATTTTGTATAGGTGATTTGAATCCTTGAATAATGAAATGAACATGTATTAATGAACATTTCTAGTTGGATAGTTGGTGGTGGACATTTCATCTCACTATTAGTGCTTATTTGCTGCAGGACGAGTGATGTGTTTGATACAAAACACACGCGATATTGTTTGAGGAGCCAAATTTGATGAGGCCATTAGGGAGGGGTGGGCCATGATGGAAGAATATGTGTGGGTTCGGCAAGGAAAAGATTCACTACAAGAAATAGGGGGTAAACGCGACTCGGCAACCATGACTGTGTGTCCGGTTTGACTGAAACGCGACTGTACACTCCGTAATAACACCATTCCTATGCTGTTGGATTATCTACAGTTATTTCTCAGTCATGGCTACGACTGACGGATGTGGGAGGAACGCCGAACGATCTTCGTCAACGGTTTCTTGTGGATGAAGTCGACAACCTGTTGGTCGGTTTAGTGGTCTGAAGGACATTCGGGGGTATTCATGGTCCTGCTTGATGGTTTGACTAGACTGCAACTGTAGTCGACTTGTAAATAACTTGGAAATGACTGTGGGGGCTGTGGAAGGGCACCATGAAAATTTTCAGGCCACGGACGGGTAGGGCAGCATGCTGACGTGGACGAAAAACTTTTTAACAATGACTGGACTGCGACTGCGCGATCTACAATTTGGTCAGCAAGTCATATACAAGTAACACGGCTATCTTTGGTAGTACATGCCTGTCACTGTTACATGACAGCGTTATAAGTCCGCCATGATGTGTACTTACTCCATATATTCTAAGCCGTCAATCCTATTTTTTGGAGGTTCAGGGTTGTAGCTTTAGTGGTAGGGCAATTCGTCGTCACATGTAGGACCTTGTGACTGTTTTCAATTAATAACTCATGAACGATATTTTTGCAAAATAGCTTCAATTACAGAGACGTCGATACTTTCCATCATGACTTGTCCACAATTCACATGCATGTTGAATGAATTGATTTGCAAGTACATTTGTTTGACCATTGTACAAAGCGGTGATGTAAAGAGGCCATAATTAAGTGCCATATATATTGCGACCGTCATACTTTGTGTACCTTAATCTGAGTACGTTCATGACCGCCTCCTTCCGAATTCAGGGTTTGTTGAATTTAGGTGCCGGAAAAATTAGTCCAATTCCAAGGGCTATAAATCATGGACCTTCATAGTTTATACATTTTTCCAAGTTGTGCCGACTGTTGTACTTGCATACATCTTGACACAGTCCTCTAAACGGAACTCATTCTCAACTCCGTATACACTTCTGTGACACTGACGTGCAACTTCTGTGAAATTGAGATGCAACTTCTGTGATACTGAGGTGCAACTTCTGTGAAACTGAGGTAAAACTTCTGTGAAACTGAGGTAAAACTTCTGTGAAACTGAGGTAAAACTTCTGTGAAACTGAGGTGCAACTTCTGTGAAACTAAGGTGCAACTTCTGTTCAACTTGTATATGACTCTTGCTTATCCCACTTCTGTGCAGCTGATCAATATCTCACTTATGCACAATTTGCATTGAAATCCTGCTCCATTCATTTGTCAATGCAGGTGCTCCTTCAAATATGAATCTCGAAACCTGACATTTACACTACTATCAATCCATAGAAGAGTGGGAAAAACAAACACAGTGTACGTAATATATGGGCACATGCGCGCATGTACATGCTACCTAGTATCCTTCTTGAGCTAATAAGTTCTCCTCCTGAGACAATTCTATGGCACCAACGAGACTAACTATTTGTGGTGGGATTGGCAACCTCTGCGGAGCTCTCAGCCCTGTAGTCTCCATTGTAGTGCTAATGAACGCGCTTGTAGTGTCAACAACTTCGCGTCGTGCTCTGGCCTCGTGACGGAGGACAACTTTCCAACCGGGTCTTTCTACATCATCAGAGAAGAAAACTTGAGTGGCTTGGCTGGGAAATATGAAGGGGTCTGCCATGCGAGGTAGTTTGTGCCGGAAGTTTACAACAAGAAATCCGGCGTCATCCCTGATATAAGTGGGATTACCACGATTATCGCGAGGCTTCACCCACTCACAACGCAATACAATTATCCGTGTACTTACTGCGCCATAATCAAGCTCCAAAATGTCCTTCAACACTCCAACATAATTCACCGATGATTCAGTGGCATTCCCAGTCGGCTCCTGAAAAATGGATGCTACTCCACTGTTGTAGCTCATCAACTGTGTGGTGCTCTCGTCTTCAACTCGAAAGCGGTTCCCAAATGCATACACCCGTGCGTACCTAATGGCTCTTTGTGACGGCTTCTTGCTTAGTAATAAGCGGTCCATATCCTCTGCCTTCCTCAAATCTAAGTCCGACTCGCGCACTGTGCTCTGAATCCAATCTGCCATTGGAGCCGTGGTGTGATTTTCTTCTGACTCCATTCTCCAGTTCCTACAGCCGCTAATAGGGTCAAGAATGATCAATACACAAAAGTGAGGACTGAAAATCTCATACCTGAGAAATTACAATGACATTACATCTTGAAGTTCCATTGTATGACTTGAATTTCACTTTCCGTAGTCACCATTTAGTCACTGTACAGTCACTGATTGGGAGATGACTCAAAAAGGACTCTTGGTAATGACATTTTCTACTACTAGAAGTCCAGAAATTACTTTCGCACCAATTGAACACTACAGTTTGTAGAGGTCTAAAACTTTGCATAACACGGCATCACTGTATAAAATGTTAACTTCTTAGCTTTTTCTTTCTTGCAGTCCAAGATCAAGTTGTATTCAGAACTTTCGGTCTACAATTTCAGCTCCTGCACCCGTAGTCATCCTTCAGTCATGGTAAAGTCATTGAGTAGTGATATAAAGTAGGATTTACTGAATAATAACTTCTACACTGCAACAAGGCTACAAATGACTGAATGATGAATGACCATGATCGTTTCCACAGATTTAGGATGCAAGGGTTTAGGGTAGAACTCACGTGACCAAATCCTGCATACTGGAGACATTTGATAAAACATAGTGGTGTGCCACGTCTCTCATCTCTGGGGTCAGGACATATGCCCGTCCGGCACCTTGCAAAACCTCCTCTGCATCTCCGTACTCCTCGTCTTCGTCCCATTCACGTCTTTGGGTGGGCTCAAACCTCTGTAAGTACTCTGTGACAAAGCCTAGGCATTCGTCTTTCAAGTAGCCCTCTGCCATGCAAGCCTTTGGTCGTGCTTGATTGCGAACATGGTTCTTCAACACCTTCATGTACCGTTCTACTGGATACATCCACCTTGCGCTTGCTGGACCACACAAGTCCAATTCTTTAGCAAGGTGTACTGGGAGATGCGTCATGATGTCGAAAAACGAAGGTGGAAATTCTATTTCCACCAACGCCATGCTCTCTGCCACATCGGCCTGCAAGGACGAGAAATCTGCCGAATCGTATACGCGTGTGCACAAGCGCCTAAAAACTCTACACACCCTCATTACAGCCATCCGGGGCCCGGGTTGCATGAGGCCACGAAGAGCTAGAGGCAACACTTGCTGCATTAGAACATGGTAGTCATGGGACTTCAAACCACCAAAGTTTTTTTTCCGCATGCACTTTCCTATGTTAGATGAATATCCACTAGGTGTCTTCAAGGATTCTATGCACTTCGCAAACTTCTCGAACTCCTCATCTGTTAGAACATATGATGCTCTAGGCTTCACCATCTTCCCTGCCTTACGTGGATGAGGGGTCAACCATAGGTGCCTCCTTATATTTCTCCTTTGCAAGTCTCTACGCACCTTCACTGTGTCCTTCTTTCCCGTTATGGTTTTGAGGATGTTCTTTGCTAAGTTCATTTCGCAATGCATGACTGCATGAGGTCTAGCAGATGGCGAATGAGAAGGTTCTGCAATACAAACATGAAGAGCGGCATTAGATTTTACAGAAACAACTGTCATATACTAGTCATACTTAAGTGTCCTGACTTGCTCAACTCGCTTTGACTACTGCACAATAACTAAGATTCAACTTCGACCTGTCCTCCTAGTCGACTGCCAGTCTAGCTTCAGTCGTTTTTTCTAACTACGACAAAGAATAGGAATGTGACTAAACGAGGACTGTTCCATGGCTTAAAAATGACTAACTTGCCACTTGAACATAGTCTTACAGTCACATGGAAGTGGCTTTGTAGTCATTTTTTGGAACTCCGGCGAGTTGAAGTAAGTTTCACCTTCCAATACGGCAGTCTATGAAGACTGCTCAATCGCTTCAAACCGTGCAATTTTGCTAGGTCTCCAGCAGCACTGTCTCTGTTTCCCGCTGCTCTCCAAGCCTCGCACTCCAGAGCGTGTTGTATCTGCTCCTCCACGGTAACTTCGCGTGGTTTAGGGCAGGTTTCCATGAATCCATCAAAGTGGTCCTTCATTGCTTCGGAGCGGTATGGATGATCTTCAGGGAGCCAACGTCGAGTTCCTCCATAAGTTTGCTTGCTGAGCTCCGTCGAATGTTGTGCACCTAAATCTTGGCCACACCACGGACAGGCCGCATACCCTTGATGGGCAAAACCTCCCACAGTTCCATAACTTGGAAAATCATGGATGGTCCAAAGTAACATGGCTCGCAATTGGAAAGTTCTACCTCCCATATCTTTTGAAACATCAGAAGCTGGAACTCCAACCCATAACTGTAACAACTCCTCCAGAAGCGGCTCTAAAAACATGTCGAAGGTGTCACCTGTGACGGATTCCTTCCCTGGAATTAATAGGGCCAATAGCATGAAAAACTTCTTCGTGCTCAACCACGGCGGTAAGTTGTAATTCAATAGCAAGACAGGCCATGTTGACCATGTAGAACGGTTTTGCTTGAAAGGATTCACTCCGTCCGCTGCTAATGCGAAGTGAACATTTCGTGCATCGCGTGCAAAGGCTGGGTCGACATTCTCTTCAAAGTGCTGCCAGGCTTTCGAGTCACACGGATGCCGCACGAGGCCATCACCTCCTTCGTGACTGCTCTTGTTCTCCGCATGCCATGCCAAGAGCTTCGAGATGCTAGGACTCATGAACATTCTCTGCAGTCGGGGAATGATGGGGAAGTGACGAAGTACCTTCAATGGAAATGCGCGCCTGTCTTCGTCTCTATATCTGCGTCCGTCACACTTAGGACAGCAGATATCATCCTCATGAGGGCCACGGAACAACACACACCCCTTCTCGCAAGCATGAATGGTGTTGTATGTCAAGCCCAATTTTCGAATCAAACTATTTGCTGAATGATAAGTTCTTGGCAACGTATTATTCTCGGGAAGGAGATGGGAATGCAAAATACTGAAAAGTTCATTGGCACAGTGGTTGCTGACGCCATGAACAGTGCACAAATTCATGAGGAGTACCGTAGCTGCTAGCTTAGTCGACCTGGCCCCTTCGTACAGATGTTGCAAGGACTCCTCCAGCCCATTGGCATCAAAGTCTGCATTCTGAGCACCTTCATCCTGAAACATCTGTCCGGATGTGTGCTCATCACGACATTCTTCAGTGTCTGCAACATCGCCAATGAACCCCTCCATGCACTGTTCATGAATGGAGTCTGCCGTTTCAAATGCTTCCCTCACTTCCGATTGCAGTCTCTCTGCCGAAAATGTTTGTTCGGGCAGTGGATCAGCAGCTTGGGCGACCATCCCATGCGTGTCCACCTGAGCATCTACTATAGGCGGTGTCTCTGCGATTGGGCCCCAAAAGTGTTGCTCCCACTCTTCGTCCGAGGAATCGCGCACACCTGGATCCCTCCAAATTCGACAATCTGGATCTCTCCCATTGCGGATGAGGTGCTCCCGCACATTACGGATGAACAATCTCTTGCGCCCTCTACATCTTGTACAAGGGCAGTGCAATTTTGTGACGTTGAACTCCGTAGCCCTCTGCAACTCACGAATCCAAAGGCGGTCATCTCGGAGTCGCTGCCTCTGAACCTCAGACAGAGGAAGTCTTGCTGGAATCATGGCCTCACCTCTTACGAGATGGGTGCAACTTCTGTTGCTGCTATACGGCCATATGGGACGAAGTATCAGGCTTCAAGGATACGTCCAGCCCAAAACTAGGCAGAAATGGGAAGCCTGTAACGAGGCAAAATTCACTTCTATTTCATGGTATATGCCTTCACTGTTCCATGACTGATAAATGTCTCTAGTGACTAGATAACTTCTTGAAAATGACTTCTGTGCCACTTCTCAATGACTGATAGATATCTCTAGTGACTGGATAACTTCTTGAAAATGACTTTTGTACTACTCCTCAATGACTGCAAAGTCACAACATTCCACTTGTGAATGACTACAATCTTTCTACAGGGTCATCACACTTTCCATTGAAGAATGGTCATATGAAGAGTCGCAATGCTTACAATGATTATGTCAATGACCACACTTCATAGTACAATGTACAATATTTGGGAAGTAGAATGCAATCCCTAAGGACCTTAGGAATTACAATGAAATCCCTAAAAACCTTGGAAATGTAATCCAACAAAAAAGGAAATGCCCTCCCTAACAACATTGGGATTAAAGAAAAAAATTGGGAATGGAATCCCTTAAAACTAACTCCCAGTCGCATTTCATATACCAGTCATTCATAACAACTGAATTGCAGCCCTCATTTGTTTTCATGCTGCAAGGTCAGAAATAGCCTCCCCTCTGGACTTCTATAGTTCTCCTTGCGTCTGAAATATCTCATCTCTCATAGAGAATACGCACATACCTGACTGACGGACCTCACGTGCCATGGCAGGTCTAGATGACATTCCCATGCAAGGCAGGTTCACTGAACTTGATCTCCTGTGACCTACACAAAATCCCATTACATCATTAGGGAATGCATTTTTTAGAGACTAGGTGAAATAGACAGTTATTGTTTCATCAAATAACTGTCGTGAATGTAGATAGTGAGGAATTGTAAGGCAACTTGTACATGACTAGAACAAGTCATTTTCTAGTCGTGTATGATTAGAACAAGTCATTTTGTAGTCGCATATGACTACAACTAGTCATTTGCTAGTTGTACATGACTAGAACAAGTCATTTTCTAGTCGTATCATGCAACTCCCACTTCAACGTATCTGCTGGGTGACGTCTTCTAGAGGCTCAGTTCTTGAAACCCTACAATATGAATTGTAGAGGCCTTCAAACGCGATTCAGTCGCCAATTTTAACATTAGATCCTAAACCTACAAGTACCATACAACTAGTTCCTTCATGAAGACTACGGATTCTGATTTCGGACCCCTGCAATTGCATTCGAAACCAAATCAGGCAGCCACTTGTTAAGGGGTCCCTCTTGGTAATCACTTTGGCAGTCTTCTGTGGCTTGTCAGATTCTGGAATTAATTCCCAGCCGCCAAAGCCTGATTGCGACCATCATGCCACCACTCTGTCTTCCCCATCGGACGCCGGTCTATTGAGACTACAGTTTCTCTCCCACGGCATTGCCTCCCTACTTGCCTCCCAACTATCTCAATTCCAAGTCTCATGTTCATGCATCCCTCACTAGAACCAGGAGGAAGAGGCTTAGAGTGGCAGAAACTTCCTTTGCCTCATTGCTCTCTATAGGCCGCACTTACACTAGGCTATGAAATTTGAGGCAAATAGACCAGCACGCAAGCATTTTGAATTCGGCACTACCAACGTCTACGAAATTTGAGGCAAGCAGACCAGCACGCAGGCATTTTGAATTCAGCACTACCAACATCAGCGAGTCCAAAAGTGCAAAAGGAGAGTGGACGTACCTGCAGTATGGAGAGCGATGACGCACTGGACAGTCCGCCGCACGAGAAGATGGAGTACGAGTTGCAGAGGGACCGCAACGTTGCATTCGTGCAAACTTTGCTACAACCTGCCGTGAAATTGAGAGGCGAAATGTGAGTTTGAAATTTCACTCTATCAGCATTTGCGCAATTCGGGTGACTCTAACTTCGCTGCTCCCACTCGTTTCAAATTACCGTGTAGACTAGTTGTCGTGCTTAATCGTCCTAGGGCAGCCTATATTCTCCTTTAGCCTTTGCCCCAGTTCCTCAACGTCTGTGAGATCGACTGAAATGGCACATAGAGGTGTCTTCCTGAACGCACCCGCATTGCACCTTTCCACGTCAAGTGACTTGCATTCGAATCCAAAATGACAGTGGCGGCGGTAGTCTAGGGTTAGGGGACTCAAATTTTCTGCGGTTCAGTCTTTGACAATTTTTTTAGTCGCATATAGTGACTAGAAGTCACACAATGTTACTTCCAGCAACAGTGGCAGTAGGTCATAGTCATTTTTTAGTTGTCACCTAGTCGAATCACAGTCGGACGGGCCCCAATGGGCAAAGGCGTCTATAGTTATTGCAGCCGCCACGTGGAAAACCCCAGTGTAGCGTAGGGTAGTCTTCCCTAACTGTGCTCTGATGGAGCAAACCCTACTCAGCCGAGAATTTGATCTCTTTCGTCGGTTTTTCGAGGCACTCTCCGAATGTTTCCCTCTTCAACCATAGCACTGTTTTTTGCAGAAGTTAGGGTGCCTAATTAGTGCTGGAGGGGAACTAAGAGATTTTCTTCATTTTGGCGCCACAAAGATCAAGAGAACGCAAAGAAGAAGGAAGCAAAAGCGCAGAGCAAGGAATTCAAGGAACCGCGTCCCCTGCGGCGAAGTTCGCGACGGCGAGGCCTTAGAGGACGAGGTTCGACGAAGGTGCATGAAGACTCAAGTCGCAGAGGAGTGAGAACGCAGAGCGAGATGAGTAGTGCAGGGGAGTCGTCCTCAGAGCCAACACAGTCCAATGATGAAGCCATCGCCAAAGGTATGATGAATCTCGCGATTGCTTGTACACTAGTTCACCAGGAACCCACCTCGGAAGCAACTGTTGCAGGTACATGAGCATCACATGTGCTTCTTTCCATTTGCCATGTAGTTAGGGTTTAGTGCCTTCTCGTGCCTAAATTGGTGGAGGTATTGGGGTGCATGTTGTCTTGTGTGCCTATGTCTAGTAGAGAACAACTTTCTAGAGTTTAACCGCTAGATTCCCAAGGCTTTAGGAGGTATGACAGTAAATCTTCAAGGCATAATGGGTCGAATTGTGACCTAGCTTGCTTCTGGTCTGTGTGTGCTGGATCGCTGCAGAGCACAATGTGGTGGATTCATCCGAGGAGGAAGAAGAGGTTGAACATGAAGAACCACTTCGAATCCCCCACTTGAAGAAAAAAAGACCAAACGAGCCTGGCTCATTGGCAATTCGTGGACCTGAAGCACCCCCTCCTCTAGTACAAGAAAGGGATTCATATGGCCGCCCTGCGTGGTCTTGGGTGCCGGGCCATTACATCCATAGCCAGGCACCAGCATCAGCTCCATGGTGTGAACAGCCGCCCTCGAGATTAGAAGGTCCGTGGCCTGGGCGCACATCAACAATGCTCGAGGAATTCAACCCGACACTGTCCCAAGATAGTGAAGGGCGCGGGTGCAGGCGGAAGCGGAAAAATGCCTATGAAGAGGGCATTCAACAGAGGTCAAGTGGTGGCCTCAAACCAAATCGGGTGTTTGTGCTGCCTACAGGTGAACTGGATGGGAGTTGTGAGGGGAAGAACGCGTGGGACGAAACCTTGAGGGACTTGGTTCCAAAAATTTTGGACCTTAGCGTGGTTTCCTGGACACAGCACGAACCACACACAATACAGAAGCTGAGGGACGCGTTGGATAGCGAATTTGAGTACATCCCTAAACCCCTGAGCATTGTTGGTTTCCGGACTTGCATCACCCGGTTTTTGAAGTCCGAGAGATCTCGGCTCAAAGCGAAGTGGTTGAAAAGCAAAGCAAAAGGCCCGGTGCCGGCTCCTTTCCGCGTTGACCCGAAGCAATGGGCGCGTCTCATTGCGTATTGGAAGATGGATGCACAGCAGGAGAAGGCCATGAATATGGCTTTAGCACGAAGGAGTGTCAAGAATTTGGATACGGTCGGGAGGAAAGGGAAGGCAGCGAAGGAAGCCCAAGCGGTAAGTGTTAAACCGCGTGTTTTCAGTTTGCTTCTAACCATACTTTTAAGTATATGCGGACATGTAGAAATTTTTTATCCACATTGGTTTTCTGCTGGCAATGGCTATTGCTGACTCATGTTTGGGCTTCCGTGTACATGACAGAGAGTAGGAAGGGAATCTAGCCCTGGAATCACGGACCTGGCTGACGCTAGATGGGTATTTGCAAGGGAAGACAGTGTAAGATAATTTCATTTTGGATTGATGTTATTCGTGTCTATAGAGTTTTGTTATGTCATTTCCCAAGTGCTTGTGGTACAGACAGGTTTGTGGTACGTCTTCTGAATTTGTCTGGCATGTTCATTTCTTGATACATCAAAAGGGTTGGTGAGGCACCTCAGATGTTCCATTTTGAAAAGGGATTGCCCTGAAGTAGGCCGCATTTATATCAATTGGTATCCCTGCGGCAGTCGCCATATATGATTGTAGTGTTCAGGAAGTACCAATTAAGTGAATTTCAAGTCGCGCCCCAGTCAATAAGAAGTCTGCACTCAGTCGATTATGAGTCTGCATCTGTAACTAAGTCGATTACAAGTTGCAGAGAAGTCAACTTGAAGTCGCAGAGCATACTTTGTTTTGCGTAGAAGTCTAGTCAGTCATACTTCAAAATAATTTTATTTTGGCGTCTTCTTCGGTTTATATATTTTTTTTTATTTTAGAAAAGTACTTGGTCTATGGATGTCATGTGGCAATTCACAGAACCGGGCACAACCAATTTGTCAATCCAATTTTTTTCCTTTGTCACATCTGCTGAAGTTTGTTTCCTTGCAACATGGAATTTGGCATGCACGTGTTAGTAGTTTGTATATTTCTTAGACACAGGTCTAAGACAAGCAGAGAAGCACCCGAGAATTTTCAGTTCTTTCTGAAGGAAGTGGCAATATAGCTGGGCGAGAGGTCAGCTTAACGGTATCTTAGCGGTTCATAACTTGAAAATGATTGGAACTGTTTGTGGTATGCTTCTGTACAAAAAGGTGGAGGGGCCACGTGAATCAAGTCGATGGCGCATCATGGAGTCTTGGAAGAAGGACGTCGATCTTAAGTTTGGTCAGTTTGCGGATGCCACAACAGCACAGGCGGAGGCAATAGAAGACCTGAGGTCCATGTTGAAAAGCTTCATGGTGAATCATTCGCAGTCGGATGCCGGTAGACCCTCCATCATGCATATGCCTGTCGAAATCGAGGAATCCCGCGAACGTGCGCAGCTTGTAGGCAAGGAGTTGGTTAGCCATTCACGGAAGTAGGATGGGGGTCCTGGTGCCCTCACTAAGAACAATGGTGGGGTGCCAAAAGCCAAGAGAGGGTCTGGTAAATCAAGCGGAAAGAAGCAGACGGACCAAGTCAACAGAAAGTGCGGTGATATCACGGACCGCAATTCAGAGGAGCCAACCTTAACGCTCACTGGCAGAAGCGTGGAAGAAACACCAACCAAGCGGGATTGGAAGGTGGTCAGCAAGAAGCCCGTCAGTGCAGCTGTTGTGGAGCACAAGTCAGAGGCACCCAACGCTGGCAACATAAGCGTGCCTGCAGACAGTCCACCAGTTGTTCAAGATCCGATGCCTCTGCCCGATCCCGTGGCTAAGAAGGATCCCACACCTATCGAGGACCCCACGCCTGTCGAGGAGCCCACCTTGTCGGAAGAAGACACAGTTGCCAAAGATGAAGAGACGCTAGCCGAAGATGAGGAGTCTCCTCCCCTAAAGCCTGAACCGCCTGCAACGGAGATCACCGAAGAAGGTACGGTGAAGTCCAACGACACTGCATCAGCAACAGAAAGTGGTGCTTTGGAAAGCCCTGCGGAGAAGGAAGAAGTGCAGGCAAAGATGACTGCAGGAGATGAAGAGGAGTCAAGGGGAGAGCCATCCAAAGCAGTGGATGTCGGAGTCGTAGCGGAGGTATCGCAGAAGAACAGTAGGAAACCTCCGAAGTCACCGGTGAAGGTAAAGTTCCCTCTCGACGTTCATGTATGTACGTCGAGTGAGGTGAGGCCTCCCGGGCAATCTGGGGCACATACAAAACCTCCCAAATATCCCAGCCGTGGACCGTTGAAATTAATAATTTTTAATGTCCACGGAACGTTGTTGGATTGCAGCTTGCTTGCAGACGAAAACCCAAACAGGAAAATCCGAAGTAGCACCAAAACTGCCTTGAGGAGAGTGGTTTTCAGGCCGTGGTTGAAACCTTTCTTACAGAATTGCTTTGGAAATTTTAGGGTAGCCTTTTGGGATATCAAGAGTGCCAGCTACATGGATGATGTTGTGCCGACTATGGTAGGGGATTTGAAGGGGGCCACCCCACTATTTATTTGGTCAGCTAAACAATGTGAGTGGCAAGAAACTGAGGATGGGTGTACAAATGGTTTGGTGAAGAAATTAGCGGCAATATATGCGGCCTGGCCTTCCTTTAATGCCACCAATACGGTCCTTGTAGATTGTAAGCCCGGTTGCGTGGCTAACAACCCAAAGGCCAATGTCATCATCAGCACTCCTTTCTATGTCAAGTGGACTTTGTCATTGGCAGAAGACAAGGAATATTTGAAATGTTTCTTGTGGCCCGCATTGGAGGCCTTAAAGGATTGCCCAACAGTTGCTGCCTTTGGATCGAAATTTCTAGAATTTGTCAACGAATCAATGGACCAAATGCTACAAAGACGACGAATTGGCAATGCATATGAGTTTGTAGCCACTGTGGAAGGTGAGGGGATTGGCAAACCGCAAGGTTGCACACGTCATGGCATCCCCTCGCCTTCCCTTGACCTTCTGTCCTAACAGATTGCGTATGTGTTTGCAGGGAAGGGGTCAAAAGCGGGAGACAAAGACGAAGACGGTGCCGACAACTCCCAGGAAAGGCCCTGCACCATCCACGAAGCAGGTGCGGTGACCTAGAACCCTTCTTCTTCATTGCCCTGCTTGAGGGAGTCATTGAGTAGTTCTGAAAAAGTCAGGGAAAAGTGGAACAATCCAAAACAGTCATGTACCAGTCATGGTCCATTCATGAGTTAGTCAAGTGGAAGTAGGCTCGAAGTTGTGGTTGGATGTATAGTACACTATAACTTATAAGCGTAGGATTTCATCTAATTCGTAGACTTGGTGCAGTATCGGCAAGGAGACGAAGTGTATCTTATCAACCCGCGGTCGACAAAGCAAAAAGTGGCAGTGGGTAACATTAGCGGAATACCTGGGATACACAAGTTTCACTTTAACAACATTCCAGCAACGTGGTTCAAGGTAAATGTCAGGGAAGTCCTACATGGAGGGGTTGCGCTCATGTTCCCAAATGACCAGGCAAAGCAAGCTGTCATTGACGACGTGAAGGGGAGCAGCACAATATGGAATCAGAAGTACCTTAAGCTAACCTAATGAGGTAGCCTTCTTGTCATTGCTTTTTTGCAAGGGCTGGAGATTTGTAAACAATGTGGAAGCTTTCCACGATATTTACATTTTTGTAAATATAAGAGACATAGACGCAATTATGGCTACAAGCATGTGAAGGGACCCTTTTCTTATGCAATGCATTGGTGTACTTGTATTTTGATTAGCTCATTTTGATTGTGCAATGGATGACGTAGGTTGTGATCGTGTGGATGATTGCGCCAATGCTTTGTATGTATGCATTGGTCTACTGATGACGTCCATGGACTGCCGGGTTTGCCCAGTTCACTATATGAGTTCCACTGTGCATGCTTGTGATGTTTGAGTGATGTAAAACTACTGTGGTCATCCTAAACTGGAGAGGCGTCCATGCGGAAGTCACACCATTTTGTGGAGTCCCTCTGGAATGTATTGGACCAGCACATCCAGGAATACGCAATCGTCTTCAGTGGGACTATACACTGAACACCAACAAAGTCGGATTTGTTGACTGGCGTAACCCCAAAATTTTACTCAACAATAACTATGGAATGACTTTGTTGTGACTGGAATGTCACTTGTGTAGTCCGATGTCATGGCCTGTATGGATGCATATATGACTGAAGATTAACTGGAACCGGACTTTGAACCCTAAACCGCAGTAGTCGCCTGAAACATTTGCAACCTCCAAATGACCCCTCAATGACTAGCACATGACACTGGAAAGCCCCCTAACTCGACTCAGAAATGACTGTATCATGACTCAAGTATGAATGTCAATCGGTGTCCACGTCAGCAATATGTCAACTTCATGGCGACTTTGAAGTAACTTGCAAATGACAGTGACGTGGATGTCCACGTCAGCACCGATCCGACAGTAGCGCAACTAAACAATGACTCCTAAATTGGCTGAGGTGGACTCCTCCAACCCCACATTTTTCTTTCCAAACCGTGAATTGCCTGGTCTTTCCCCCAAAATTTCCCTGCCCCCCATATGCCACGTCAATACTTTCCGTCACCCTTCATCCAAGTCTAAATTGGATGGTGATAATAAGATTGCAGTCATAAAAGAATGACTTGTCCACAATGACTCGAGGGCCCACAGTCATTTTTCAGTCATTTTTGTCCACAATGACTGAAACGCGACAGTTTTTGGCAGTCGCGATTACCCCCAATTTCTTGTAGTGATTGTACAAACCTCAGGTTCGGTTGTTCTAGTATAGAACTTGTATTATAAGATTATATGCTAAAAATACCCATATGTAGTTGTTATGTTTTAATATTCATTGATATGGGGGGTCGGGAGATGCAGGGCTTTATTAGAAGAATTTGAGGATGTCAAGAAACTTTCCGAGTCTGAGAATGGATGCTTGTTGTTACAACTCATTAAGGTTAGTGCAATACCACAACACGAGTTAATATACTTGCTAGGTTAATATTGTTTGTACCCCATTCTGTGAATATCATATGTACTAATGACAATTCCACCTTAGGATGATGAGCACGGGACGGAACGCGCATTTACACAATCTTTGAGCGTTCAAATCAACACCACGGATATCTTTGAGCGGACCAATAATAGGTTAAACCAAGCTCGCGCAAACTTGGACAACCTTGTGCCACGGGCAAATCGTTCGTGACTAGAGACATTGTTGTGGTGCATCAAACGGCAGCCTTGTACCATGGCATAAGACCCTATTTTGATTTTTGAGTTGGGATCATAAAAAGAAATAAGTTATTTATGAAGATAATAGTACGAAAGTCATGCTAGACATGTGAAATAGCAATGTGCTTGACAAAGAACTTCATTTTACATTTCTATACTATGATTTTGCTAAACAATGCATGGATTGTTTATCTCAGATGGATGATCATATTTTGCTAAACAGTCCATGGTATATGAATGTTTAATTGGTTAGTGCCCAATACTTTAATGGTTTACATATGTGACCCCTCCCAAAAAATATATACCCATAAATGTGACCCCCCCAATAAAATATATACCCATAAATGTTGTGGCTTGTTATTCTTGGTTCACAAGTTTGAAATCCCCAAATATTGAAAATGTACAAATGTATGCCCTTGATTTAATCCCTTTGTTTGTAAATCTGATGGCTACACTTTTAATTAATATGAAACAAGTTTTATTGTTTGGATACCTATGAATGTACAGATAAATAAAATTTGAACAAAACCATGAAAACAACTGGGAAATAGCTATGACAATTAATTGTGACAAGTAGTTCCCAGCTACACCTTCACGGTGCTTGATGAAGCACATGATGAAAGTTATATGGGAGCTCATGCTGTCACACCCAATTCTTATGGGATATTTGAACAACCATCTTACTACACCTATCCTATGCATTGTATAATTGATTATATTGAGTTTTGTTCTCTCACGCAATTTATAATGTGTCAATCACACTTGACTATAAATGAATAAAAGGTATTTATCCCTCAATTCCCAAACCCCTTCTTTTGGAGCTCTCCGAAAGTGGTCTACATTGATCAAGAATCCCACATTCTTCATAGTTGGATCTTGTTTTACAATGGATTCACCATACAAATTCAAACTAAACATAATAGAGATTGCATTGGAAAATAAAACGCAACCATGTGAATCATGGATGGTAAATTTCTTATGTTTGATTATTTTCTTATTGAAATTGTAGAAGTGATGTTAGGGTGGGAATCCTCTTTTTGCATGTCAAATCTAATAAGTTGCAACAATAATTAATAAAATGGCTAAAGATGCATCATGCATAACCCAAATTTTTAAATAAAAGATGAAAAGGTGCAATACATTTTTATGAAGTGCATTGGTAACTAAAATTAATGTCCACAATTTTGTGTAAGAGAACTTCAAAGTGAAAGTCTTAGAGGTTTAGAAATTCAAGATCCCGCCCTGTACCCGCAGTCGTCCACCTGCGGTCGCCCCACTGTAGGGGTCCAGAAATTACTCTGTAGTGCCCCACACGCGGTCGCCCATCCCCAGTAGCCCCAGACCCGCAGTCGCGCAGGACCCCAGTACTTCTATAGCCATCGACCCGCGGTCGCCCATCCCTAGTAGCCCCAAACCCGCAGTCGCCCTACCCGCAGTCGCCTTCGCAGTCGGCCCCTTAGACCCGCAGTCGCCCTACCCGCGGTCGCTCTCAGACCTGCACGCGCCCCTTCCCGCACTCGCCCCAGGGCGATTGCGGGTTAATTAGCTGTCTCCCCACCCGACTTCGCCACTTTCTCTTCTTGCTGCGTACTGCCTTTCACCTACTTTACAGTGGCTGATTGCGTGCCCGGGAGCTTGGGTTTTGAGTTTCACTTACATGTGGCTCATGTTCTTGATTTTACTCCATCACTCACTAATCGCTAGATAATACTTTGCAGTTTAGGGTTAAGTTTAGCTAGATAATACTTTGCGGTTTAGGGTTAAGTTTAGATTCCTTGCCCCAAATCTGAAGAGCATCTCCAATGGCGGCCCACAAAAAGAAGACCAAGGCAAAAGGAGCCATGCACCCTAGGCAACGACGCATCCTTTTGGACCCAGCGTGTGTGGCCTACCGAGGTTGGGATTGAATTACGGGCCACTGGACCGCCAAGACTTGTAAGTCCTTTGTGGGGTGGTGCTACATCGACAAGTTATTCCCCTATCATCGGCACTACACGAATCGGCGCAACAATACGGCCAATTTGCATCCATGCCGTAATGATGCATTTGTGCAACGTTGTATCAAAATTTATCGATACTTGTATGGCACATATTCAGTGCCCAGGAGCGAAGTCCCGTATTTCATATGTGCAATGGTGTATGCGGAACTCATTTTGTTTCGAAGCGTGGATTGGAGTTCAATCAAGGGAGTGAACCATGCTCGCCTTCCACTGACAAAAGACATCCCAAGGGCGGCTCTATCTGCCAATCCACGTGAAGGGCTAGGCCAGAAGAAAAACTTGAAGGAGGGAGTGTCCGATGAGCAGTTTCATTGGATGTCATTTGATTCATCTTCGGAAGAGGAAGACAACCTTGGTGAAGACCCTCCAATGGAGCCCCAAAACATGGTGATGGTGGCTTCTACTTCACAAAATTTACCTCCCCCGAGAATGGAAGAAGAAGGTGAACCAGCTAGGCAACCACAAAATCTTGATATTTTGCCTCTTGCTATGGTGAATCCGATTACAGTCCCTCGCATTGAAGAAGGCGAAGTTTTGCAGTATGTGCTTGCATGCATGCAAGAAGCAGAAGATGATGTTTTTTGGATAGAGATGGAAACAGAAGAAGATGTGAAGCCTTCTTTGTTCCAATTGGATTGTGTTGATGACATGTACCGAAGTGAGGAATTCGTTGAAGATGGAACTGTCTCTGACACAGTAATGTTGGACACCAAAGTTGTTTACAAAGCTCAACTCAAGAAGCTTCTAAATGAGTTGGATGAAAAGCATCTAGAATGTGAGAAGCTTCGCAATCAATAAACGCAAACTTTGAGTGGAGATATTGTAAATAGCTTACGTGCTGAACTTGAAAGTCGGCAAGTTCTTTTGTCAACGCAAATAACAAAGATTTTAGACTTGGAAGCATTTTACCTTAGATTCTCTTCTCGGCATGCTGGAGGATCTAGTTCTTCTAGCAATGAGTTTGCGAAATCACGGCTTGCCAAAATTATGGAAGCATGCAAGCTGGAGGAAGATCAGATAGACTTGGAGAAGCGAGGGGTGGAAGAAGCACGATCAAGATTAAATTCCTTGAAAGCATTAAAGGACAAAGCCCCCCTTGACCGTGTTGCAGAAATGTGTGGTTGGAAAGATGTGGCTACTAAACAAACATTGTCTCTTATGGAAGTAGTTGACTTGAAAAAGAAGCTTGGGGTTTCTTTGTCATTGGATCCAAAATTGGAAGAACATCGGGATGCACTGAAGGCGGTTTTGAAGTTCCAAAAATCATACAAGCAATTTTGGTTGGAAAAGAAGTTGGGGAAGGATGACCGATACCTTAGGAATTTGCAGTTGGAAGGTAGGAAAGTCTTGTATGAGATGGAACGTGAGGCTCATGACCACAAAGAAAAGGCCAAAATGGATGTTGAATGATTTTCATTTTTAGCACATTTTTGAGGACTATGTATATTCCATCTTATGTATATATAAAAGGATATTATCCATTTTGAACATTCCAATGCAAGCACATTGAATTCTATGTAGTTCCTTGACAAGAGTACATAAATATAGATATGAATTTTTGGTTATTTATGTTTGCAATGTTGTGAAAACTTGAATATTCTAGGAATTTTGGCAGGAAAATGACCTTGGGAGTTCGGACTTTCGGAATTAAAAGAGAATTAAAAAAAAAAGGAAAATTAAAAACTTGCTGGATTGGAAAAGAACTTGTTATTGAAGTTCAGAGCAATTGTCACGGCTAGGGTGAATTGACCTACTCATTGCCACTCCAGGGCAAACACTAGAATTTTTTATTTTCAAGGCTTATTTTTTTAGTGGAAATTCTGAATTCATAGTTTCAATTATAGGCCCCAAATTACCCCAGGGGATGCAAGAATTATCCAAACAAATGGCAGTCGCCCGTTCCTGGACCCGCAGTCGCTTGTTTCTGGACCCGCAGTCGCCTAATTCTGGACCCGCAATCGCCCATTACTGGACCCGTGGCGCCCACTTCTGGATCCGCAGTCACCCACTCCTGGACCCGCAGTCGCCCACTCCTGGACCCGCAGTCGCCCACTTCTAGACCCGCTGTCGCCCAATCTTGGACTCGCAGTCGCCCATCACCTGACTGATTTCAGGTTTTTGGACCCGCATTCTCTCATGGGGCGACCGTGGGTCCAAAGAGTTTTCTTGTATAAAGTTCTAGGGGTACCCCTTGTTTTATCACCTTGGCTCCGTTGATAAAACTCTTGTCTTGGACCTTTGAAAGAGGCTTCATGCGGACGTTTAACTTCTTCGGATGGCAACAACCGTGTTTAGAAGGGTTTACAAGACTACTCTAAGCGGGTTGCTTTGTCATTACATCTTCCATAGTATTAGTGTGATTATTGTAGTCATTTTCTTTGAAGACCCAGTGTTGATCTACTACATGGCTGGACAAGGTGTTGGGAGGGGAGGAACCATGAATGATACGCGGAGGTCCACAAAGGATTGGGACCCTTGGCTAGTACCGTGTACTCTAATTGATAATTTCCCCCATGCTTGAAAATGCGTGTTTTGTTGGTGGAGCAAAGCATTTGTATGAAAGAGAGCATTGATTCACTTTGGCTATGGCGGCTCGACTACATCGGAGCGTTGTAAGGAGATCCCTAGAATTGTACGAGAAAAATTTCGGACTGGCGAGGGGCAAGTTCCAAGGTCCATGAATTACGAAGAGATGTATGATGCACCGACTAGACATGATGCACCAGTTAATGTTGCAGAGTCTATTGTCGCACCTGCGTTGGATGTCGAAGAAGAAGGGTCTCTCAATCCCTTTGAATCAAATGCAAGACCAAATCCTACGCTTGATTCAGTAGATTCTACTAGAACAACACTTGAGAGAAGGAGGAACATGCCATTTGTTTCTCGGCAAAGAAGCATGGATGAATCATTACAGACGGGCCGCAAACAAGAGTTGGATAGGTTGTGGGCTTCTTTCTTTTACGAGGCGAACATTTCATTTAATGTTATGCGCCACCCGGCCTTCGTGAATGCTGTTAAACAAACTGCAGCAGCTGGATTCGTGTACCAACCGCCACCGTATAATGCGATTCGCACGAAAATGATAGATGTTAAGAAGGCATCGGTTGAAGCCATGGTCTCGGAGCGGACGAGGGTTTCAATAAGTCAGTATGGAGCGACAATTTGTTCAGATGGTTGGTCCGATACTAATTCGCGGCCGTTACTAAATATGATGTTGGTGTGTCCCGCCGGGGATGTCTTTTGGGGATCAGTGGATAGTACTGGGGAGAAGAAGGATATATCTAACACGACTGAGACGATGGCACGATACATTGAGGAAGTTGGGCCTACCAACGTTGTGCAATTGTGTACGGACAATGTTGCAGTCATGACGGGGGCAATGGCAAAGTTGGAAGAAAGGTACCCTCACATTTATAGGCAGGGTTGTGCGGCACACATTTTGGACTTACTTTTAGAAGACTGGGGAAAGGATCAAAGAATAAAGGAGTTGGTAAAAAAGGCTTCATCAATTGTGAAGTTCATCAAGAAATACCAACATACTTTGGCGTTGTTTCGGAGATTTTCACCAAACAAAGTGTTGAGACTTCCAAGCAAAACACGTTTTGCTACAAATTTCTTGATGATTGATCGTTTGGTAGACTGCAAGCAAGCAGTGCACAACGTGACATTGGATGAGACATACATGACGTTCGAGTTGAGTTTGCAAAACCGCAGAAATGGACATTTCATTATGGGCAAGGCCAAACTTGCAAGGCAAGGTATCCGTTCAGAAGAGTTCTGGGTTCAATGCGACAATTTCCTCCATATGGTAGAGCCCGTGCTGCTTTGTCTTCGTCATTTTGATGGAAAAGTCCCAGCAATGCCGAAAGCTTTAGTAATGATGACAGCCTTGAAGGAACACATTTATTCTCTCAAGAATGCTCCATTTTTCCTTGATCCAGTGGTGGCAACACGATATGAGAAACAATTTGATGCTCGCTAGAAGTTGATGATTACTGACCTACACTATGCGGGGGCACTACTAAATCCATACTTGAGTGACGTGGAGGCTATTCATAACAATGGCTACGCGAAGGGAACTTTGAATCGAGTCATACGAAAATTGAGCGTACCATTGAACGTGTCAGTGGTGGAAGCAATGCAGGAGCTAACTCAATTTGAAGAGAAGACAGGTGCATTTGATCCTTTACATGAGGCTCCCGATATCATTGAATGTCAATTATTACTCATCAATGGTGGAATCGTGTGGGGGGCAATGTTCTTCCAAAAATTGCAAAGCGAATTCTCGGTTTGACGTGCTCTGCATCTTCGTGTGAAAGGAATTGGAGCATGTATTCCTTTGTGCACAATAAAGTGCGAAACCGCTTGGCCACGACAAAGGCGGAGACATTGGTGTATATCTATGCGAACAACAAACTTGAACGTCAAAAACGTGGACACAACCCAGCCATTTTTTACGACCAGATGCTTGCAGATGGAGACGATGAGGACGAGCGTGATGGGCCTTTGTCTTCAGGGGAAGAAGACGATGTTGTTTCATATTTTATGAGAGAACGCGAGAACCGTAGGGATGAAGAGGATCGGTTGCGCAACAATCCTTGGAATGCAATGGTTAGGCCGCCACATAGTCCTCCACGACCAATATACGGGAATACATTTGATTTTAGTGACGATGGGTATGTTTCTCCTGGAAATTCACCTGTACGCAGTCCACCGCAGAACGTCGTGCACAATATGGATGCAATTTCGCCGGCACATGCATCACTGAGGAGGGAAAGCACCCCCGACAACAACGACGAAGGCGTACCTATTCCCATGGCACCCGTAGAGGAAAAAGCTAGATCTCCAATATCAACTAGTTCGCCTCCAAATATGGCCCGCAATTTAAGAAGTAGTGCACAAGTTCCAATGAGAAGAGAACATGAAGAAGAAGCCATCGAAGTCAATGAAGTTGTATACGAGGGAATACCAAATCCCGTTGTATTGAACGCATCTACCTTCGGAACAACTGTTACTACAGATGATGATGATGATGTGCCATTGGCATATGTTATGAATCGAAGGTCTACCCCAACCCTTCCAACAAGGCCACCGGTGCGTGGAGGTGCTCTACGGACGATTGATGAAGAGGTTCACGGCTCAGCTCCACAACCCACTCAACCTTCATCCGTGTCTGGCCCTGGCGAATCATCATTAGGAATCCAGGGGCGCAACAATAGAGGCCAGAAAAGGCGTATTAGGAGGGTTGACGAGAGGGGACCTCGAAACCCTAAACGACCCACTCAAATTGTCCAATGGTGTACCATTGGAGCGGGATGTTTCACCCAGAATGTTGGACAATCAAGTAGAGGAGGGCAACACCCTGCATCCAACATGGATGGAACTACGGATGCGTTGAGGCTCACGAAACGACTTGTGCAAACTGAAGGGTTCAGTGGTGTAGATACAGAAGTTCGAAATCTGAACTCAAAGGTAGAGCGTGAGGTACAAATCGAAGTAGTAACAAGGGAAGATGATGAAATCGAAAGCTCGGGCGACAATAGGAGCAACGAAGAGTCTTACGAAGATACAGACCCTAATGCTGATGAGGTGCCGAGCGATTCCACATTCACGCCTGGTGACTAGAGTACTAGAGAAGTAGACAATAATTATAGTTATAGTTATAATTATAGTTATAAGGTTTTAGCTTATATGTTAGGTAGCAAATCTTTGTAGTTCAAGCTTTGAGCCTTCATCCTGATGTGTAAGGATTTTGTAATGCTTCATCAAGCATATGAGCATATTAGAGTGAGGGACAGATTACCGGTTTTAAAATATATGTTGAGTTCTAATTGGTAGGCAGTTAGGTGATGACTGCAACGAGGTTATAAAAGTGCAATGCAAGTATGGCTACATTTGAAGTCCGCCTGAAAGCAATATCGATGACTTATTAATATAATCGTTGTTGACATTATTATTGTGGCCTTATACTGGGTGAATTTTTGGGATTAGAGAAGTTTGTCCAATTTACATTTCATGGGCTCTATTATTTGCACTTGTAAATTGTAAACCCCAATATAACGTAGCACCTAATTCTGCGCTTATAAAACACCTATGTGACGTGTTACTTCAAAGACTGAATATGCCAAACTCAAATCCTAAACTGAACTTGCGGTCGCCTTAGAACACGCGGTCGCTGTCTGCTGCTCCGACCCGCAGTTGCCTCTACCTGTCGGACCCGCGGTCGCCCTCAGTACCCGAAGCCGCGGTCGCCCCTTCATCCGAAGTCGCCCTAAAGCCCCTGACCCGCAGTCGCCCACTCACCCGCAGTCGCCTTCAAGCCTAAACCCGCAATCGCCTCTATTTTTTCCACCCGAGGTCGCCCCTTCACCCGAAGTCGCCCTAGCGCCCCAGACCCGCAATTGCCCCTTCACCCGTAGTCGCCTCAATTTTTCCACCCGAGGTCGCCCAAGGTAGACCTGCACGCGCCCACACCTGCAGTCGCCCATGCTGGTTGTCCACGTCAGTTCCGAAGCCCTGCCACGTAGGCAAAATCTATTTACCATGGGGTAAAATTTTTTACCCCTCCGCGACGCGATGTCAAGTAAACTCGACACTTCGTGACACGCGACACGCGATGTCAGACGTCATACACGACGCCTAAACCCAAAAATATGTCAGACAAGACAACCCTAGTTACAGTGGAGGAACAAATAGAGCATGCAAGGAACTGCGAGGCTTGGAGAGCAGCAAGCCACAAAGATGGTGCAACCGGGGACCCTTCAAAGGTACACGGCGTGAAGCGATTGAACAGTCTTCATAGATTGCCCTATTGGCAGGTGAGTGCAACTGCTCTGTGAAGTCCCTTAGGCATGAAGGCGACTTATAGGTGACTTTCAACTCGGGGGGTGCTGTGCCTTAAAAAAATAAGGATATATGAGCGACCAACCACTATTTTATAGGGGGCTATTACTTTTTTTTTTTTTTTTTTTCACATGCTACAATTATGTAATTTTCTAATTTGGGTTAATAGAGAAGGGGCTTGCATTACTTACAATTCCAATTTTCTATGAATAAATGATATGGTAAATTAGATTGAAAAATTATTCTACTATAATTTTGGCCCAAAATTGAATGGGGTGGTTTGGTTTAGGGAATGTTCTCGACATATATAATGCAGCATGGACCCAAAAAATGTTGAGAAAATTTCAGGCCAACGACAATTTAAGTTACAACAAAATTTGACAGAAGAAAGCTTTTACTCCAAAAAAAACTTTGGTGTCACCCTTTACTTAATATCTCACAAGATTCAGTCTTCTATGGGAGCTGTATTAGGACACACATCAAACATAGTTTTCATACACAATGATGGAGTAAGAAAAATAATGCTCATTGTGTTTACAAACACAGTGAATGGGACCAAAGTTAGCATATTATGTATCCATGAACATAATAGACGTTAAGAAAAACAATGTTCTCATTGTGTTTACAAACATAGTGAATAGGACCAGAATTTGCACATTATGGGTCCATGAACAAAACTAAGGCTAACCTACACTACTGTAACCGGTGCTCAAAATCCCCTGCACCTGCATTGCAACAAACACATTTGCATCAATGGAAATGTACACCAACTATGCTAAAACGAAATGCATTCCAAGTTCCAGCATGGCGACAGGTTGTAAACAAAATAATGTGTACATACCTGATACTCTTCAAAGTCCGGCGAAACATTTCCAAGTACCGCTCCAGCTTGGACGTAGTTCTTCTCGGCGAGTACTTAGCTTGTCCAGCAAAGGTCCCTCCAAAATGGATCCAAAAGCGTAGGTAGCAGCCTCTCGAAATATCCAGTCACCCTTTGAAATGTTCTTCTGAACGAAGGGCGTGACAAGAGGCACAACGTCATCTCCAACAGCACGAGCCACCAAGCCCAGACAAGTCCCACCAGCCATAGACAAATTCCAGGCCCCTTCATCTAGATCTTGATCTTCCTCCTGCTTCGTCAACGTTTCCAGCAACATCGAAACGAGGGCAGGCAACGCCTGTTTCATGAAGTGAAAGTAAGGCACCTCTGAATCGAAGACAATTAGTATTAGGGGACTTCACAACCAAGTGCTAATAAGCAGCCCCTAAAAATTTCACTGATATGATTACGGTTCACAAGCGAGTTTCAAAAATTTACAGGTCTAGAGAAATCACCTTGGTAGTCTTCCTGAATCTCGATCTCCTCATTGCAAATAGAGCTCCAAAACTCGATCGCTGGAAGTGCAACTGGCTCTTCATCTTCCTGCACTGCTTTCGAAGTGAGAAAATAGTTCTTGCATGTATGGGGCAAGTTTATCATAATAAGTGCAGCCAATGGAGACTAGACATTCGAAGGCAGCAACGACAAACTCGGACATCTGGTGAGAGGTTGGTCTCACAAACCACCCTCATAATATAGTTGCGCTCCATATCATTCTCGAAGTTAGTTTGAGCAAAGTCTAGGGCATTATATAGAGCGTGCGTAGTGGGATGCCCTAAACCGGCAGCTCCTGCCTCCTCCAACGTCCGTGCAGCACCGGCGTGCAAGACATCCATGCCACATGGTTGGACACCTCCCAAACCCGTAAGTTGCCCTGGCTGCTCCGCTGCCAAGTCGTTGCTCCTCGTGTCGGCCTGGTCCCCAACACGGCACCGCTTGCGACGTCCGGCGTCGCCCTCCATCGACGGAATTACATAAACGCATTCTTTAACCGGGTTCATGGCCTCGAACCGCTTTGGTATTCGGCATGCATCATCTAAGTCCCAGAAAAGGAAAGGCCACTCCACGCATTCCCCGTTCTCCAAGCGCGTGTGCAAATCTGCATAAGTATCGCTGGAGTTGCAAAAAAACGGATTGAGTAGCTCCGGCCGCCCCACATCATCCTCCACAGAGTACAGTCTGATCTTGTAATTGAGCGCCATCATCCACGCCCCTAAACCCTGCGTTCAACAAATCGAATCTGTCATTACACCACGCAGCACATCTGGATCCAGAACGCAAGAGCAACGCACCCTAAACCCTGAAAGGTAAACCACAAATTAACAAGAGCCTGAAGACCACAAGACAACCGCAATACAAAACCCTACGTTGCCCAATTCAAAGACTAGCAATACCTCAAAGCAGCAGGTGCCAAGATGATCGCAGCGACCCCAGGCACCATGTGACGCTGTCACGCAAGAAAAAGACACAGAAAAAACAATTCCCCAAACCCTGAAGTCGTGAAGCCTACAACCAAAACACAGATCTACAACAAACCGTGACGGATTTGCAACAAAATGTAACGAGGGCTGCTTGGGGATGCTCCCAACGAACCAACCGTAGCCAAACAACAAAATTGATTGCACAAACCGTAAACCCTACACGCTCAACACAGATCCGCCCCAAACCGTAACGAGGGCTGCTGATGTGGGACACTCGAAACTGAACAGGCGCACAAACCGTAAACCCCGTATCCAGCAAACTGAGGTCCTTGCACAAACCCTCCACCTCGTCGACAGCAAACTCAGATCCTTGCACACGCCATGGCCGGATTCTTGCACACGTCGGGAGATTGCACCCAGTCCCGACCAATTGAACAAACCCTAAACCTCTTCCTTGCAAACTCAGACGCAACGGTTAGCTTCAAGTGAACTGACCCCTAAGCCGAGTTGAGCCAGATTGCCCTGACCCCTAAGCCAAAAACCCCATGATTGAGCCAGATTGAACTGACCCTAAGCGCAGTAAACCATCACTGAGTACCCTAAACGAGATCTGCACAATCTTGTATTCTGTAATATTAAATCATACTCCGTATTAACTTACAGTAGTCAGACCCTAAATTATGTATCCATGTACAATGTATAACACTTAGTTGTAAGAGTAGTTAAGTCACTGTAGGAATCCGAGAATCTTACATGAACTAAGAAGTATATTTCCTATAGTACAATAAGCAATTTCAGACATTTGGCCAAAGAATTTAATATAAACGGGGCTATTTTAGTACTACTGCATTTTCTAATGGGGCCTATTATTCCATACCCTATAGTACTTTAAAGACATCCAATGCCATATTCCATACCCTATAGTACTCTAAACTCTTTTATAATTTTTAACCCAAATGAATAAAAAATACCCTATCATTTTTTCGCTCATAGTTTGCTAATCCGCACAATGACTACACCCCCCGAGACTTTCAAACTTTTGTCTCAATGTCTCGTTAGTCACATCAGAGTAGTGTGGAAGTTGTAGTTTATTCTTGCGGTGACTTCTGAGTGACTTCTACTAGTGCTAGCGGGGGCTCCATTTTCCGGATTCCGTCTTGTCCATGGAATAAATGCCTACTGTTGGCTGAACTTGTAAACAATTTCAGTGTTGTTACTGACCCACTCCACGCTTTCTGGCTCCGCAGAAGCTTCTGATCCGGTATACCTTGGACGTCATGCATTGTGAGATGAATCTGTCTAAGAACTTCTTGAAAACAATAACAGGGAAGAAGGATACCGTGAAAGTGAGAAGAGATTTGCAGAGGCGGAATTTGCGCAGACATCTTTGGCTGACCCCAAATCCCCATCACCCAGGGAAGATGCTCAAGCCTCGAGCTCCGTATGTTATGTTAGATCACGAATTTGATCAGTTTGCAAGGTGCCTAGAGGCCTTGAAGACACCATCCGGCTATTCCTCAGACTTGGGCAAGTGCATTCGCAAAAAGAACTTTGGCGGCCTGAAGTCGCACGATTACCACGTGTTGATGAAACAGGTGCTGCCACTGGCACTTCGGGGGCTAATGCAACCTAGGCCACGCCTGGCTGTCATGAGAATGTGCAAGGTGTTCCGACGTTTGTGCACAAAGGTTTACAACCCAGTAGACTTTGCATCATTGGAGCTTGATGTTGCGGAAAGCATGGCGTTGTTGGAGATAGAGTTTCCGCCTTCTTTTTTTGACGTAATGACCCACCTTCCCTATCATCTCGCGAAGGAACTTGACCTCTGTGGACCTATGAGCGCTCGTTGGATGTATCCGGTAGAACGTTACATGAAGGTCTTGAAAAACCATGTGAGGAACATGGCACGACCGGAAGCGTGTATGGCGGAAGGATACTTGAAAGAAGAGTGCCTAGGTTTCATAACGGAGTACTTGCAGCGGTTTGAGCCCACACAGAGACGTGTTTGGGACGAAGATGAAGAATATGGTGACGCTGAGGAGGTATTGCAAGGCGCCGGAAGGCCATATGTGATGAGCCCCGAGCTTCGAGATGTCGCTCACCAGTACGTGCTAACAAACGTGTCTGTTATGGAGGATCTGAACGCGTAAGTCCTTGATACACCATAAACTGCAAGCTAGGTCCCTCGGATTTGGCAACAGTCAATGCCGCCCCCTTCATACATCTGTGCCTCTCTCGGGCAATGGCTGTCGGTTCCACACTGTCGGCTCGAAGTCGCCTATAAGTAGTAGGAAAGTGACTTTTTAGTCACTTCTAAGTCACTTACCAGTCGTACCTCTATAACTTTTCGACTTCTGCGCAACTGTTTGTAGTGAGATTTTAGTCACGCCAGTGACAGCCCCCTACGCAATGTTCTTCAAGTGTTTTACTGTTCTCACCCTTTTTGTGTACCTCCTTACCAGTTGCAGACGGACCAATGAGTGTGTTTGGTATGATTGTGCAGGAAATGGCAGACCGCAGTTGAGCAAGATCCGTCTACTTCGGCGCTCGCAGACTGGATTATGAACACCGTGGATGAAACTGAGTTGAACCTGCGGAACCTGGATGACATGGATCGCCTCTTGTTAAGCAAGAAGCCATCTCGAGTGGCCACTCGATATACAAGGATCTTGGCATTTGGTAACCGGTTTCG
This sequence comes from Rhytidiadelphus loreus, assembly GCA_947034895.1. NCBI lineage: Eukaryota > Viridiplantae > Streptophyta > Bryopsida > Hypnales > Hylocomiaceae > Rhytidiadelphus > Rhytidiadelphus loreus. Next base: position 42,697,436 of record OX344761.1, on the reverse strand, counting down.
GGTTGAGGATGACACATCTGCTCGAATGGTGAGCTACAACGGCGGTGTCGCATCGGTGTTTTCACTGCCCACCGAAAGTGATGAGGATGCATCAGTTCCATATGTTGGTGTTCTCCAGGACATATTGCTCTTGGATTACGGAGCACTGCAAACGCCGGTCATCCTACTGCGATGTGAGTGAGTGAAGCCCTTCGACAATTGCGGGAATCCAACATACATCCGAGATGACGACGGCTTTTTGGTTGTCAACTTCCGCCACAAACTTCCTCGCTTGTCGGAGCCCTTCATCTTTCCAAGCCAGGCGACACAGGTTTTCTTCTCCAATGTGGTCGACAAACCGGGTTGGAAAGTTGTCTTATGCAAAGAAGCAAGAGCAAAGCGAGAAGTGGTTGACACCGCAGATGCCTTCATCAGCACCACAGTGGACAACGTGGGATTAGTAGCCCCTAGACAGCTTCCTCGAACAGTGCAAAGTGTGAACTTAGTGGGCGCTATAGAGTTGTCTGTAGAAGACAACTTAGCCGCACAAGTCGCATACTAGCATCACTATTCCCTGGACGACTAGCACATAGTGTCGCTCAGTCATTACCAAGTGACGGCGGAGTCGCGATCAAGTCGTATAGAAGTGACATATTTTGTATGACTCCGAGACTGGACAGAGGGCCCATTGTGAACTTCCTAAATTCTATTTTGAGAACTCCTTTAAGCCATGGACTTCCAAACCGCCTCCATTCAGCATAATTGTAAAATGTCCACTTTGCAATTGCTTGACGCACTGCGTAGCGTGGCCGTTTTACAATTTCTGCAAATTCATGCCACCCCACTAGCGAGAGCTCTATGAAATAAACAATGCAATAATTACCTGAATGTGGTATCTCAGTGATGGAATCACCTATCTTCGCCTTTAATAGAACTCCACCCATTGTAGGTGAAGCTCCCATGAGATCCTTAACCCTTTCTTTGTGGCCCTTCTCTTTGGTAGAATCCTACACTACTGTGTAGTCGCGCTGAAGTCGCAGTACAGTGTCAATGAAGTGATGGAGAAGTTTCTCAGAAGTCACTGCAAGTGGCCCCCTATGACAACCACGCAGTCATCCCCGACTGTACAAAACCGCCTGCTGACTGTCATGCCACATCAGCACGTCTTCATTGTTCCCTACAACAATCATGGATGAAATGGTACCCCTTAGCTGCAATTCATCTCACAGTCACGAGCGCGACTACTCCGCGACTCGACTCTTGTGCATAAAATGAGCCGGTGCAATTAGGGAGGTGCTAGTTGCGTGATAGTCGCATTTTTCCTGCAGTCACATATTGCAGTCACATATTTGGTAGTTTTCTTGTAGTGGCAACAAAACGGGCTTTATATCGGGCTAACAAGCCATTAGAATTATACTTGCGCCAGAAAATCCATTTGGTGTTGATAATGGAACAATGTGGTGGAGGTGCAGATAGATTTTTGGTTTTCTTTTAAACTTTTTGAAGAAAAAGAGAATTGGACAAGTTAAAGTTAATTAGGAGTCGAAATGAAGTGTGAACTGTGACAAATAGACAAGTAGTTATCAAAATGACTATTAGACAACCAATTAAGGTTAGTTATAGTCAATTAAGGACTAATAGACAAGGTAGTTAGCCTAAGTTAGTTACAACCAAGAAAGATGTACAAAGACTAATGGACTTTCGTTTTTCCTCTCTTTCTTAGGCTTGTAATGATTGCTTGCCTTGTCTAATGTACTTGTGTATTTCTTCAATGCAAATTTTGTTTATTCATCTAATGCTCTGTATAGCTAGTGATTGGCTTAGTTTGTCTTATATTTGTATTAGCTAGTGATTGACTTGAATTTTATTCTTGTTTGTGTGTTAGTTAGGGATTGGCATTATTGTTGATTATTTTTATAAGTCAATTAGTCGAGAGCAGAGAACGGGACAATTAGGCGTGGTAATGTTTAGAGTGATATGTTTCTTGTGAAGATTGTGTGATTGTCTTAAATAATTAACCAAGGATTGGCACAGTTTTAGTGGAAAGTCTATTAGTCATGAAATTAGTTCTTAAGTGAGAAATTAGCCAGTGATTGTTGTGGTGACTATTGTTCCTTGGAAAAGATTGATTGTCAAGTCGTCAAGTGTGGGAGGAGTTGCAGACAAATAGACTGAGCAAGAAGGATGAAGACGAGTCGACAGGAGCTGCAATGATGAGAAAAATGAAGGCTAATGATAGGTAAGTGAACTGAGTGGATCAAAGTTGCGTTGAAATCGAGTCCTTGTAAATTGATTTGAGGTCAATTTGTCAAAAGCTTGCTTCTATGTTTGTGAAGTTTAACTATTTTTGCAATTGGGTCTATAGATTAAGTCTAAGCCAGTGATTGGCGGACTCTTTAATTAATTCTTGCAAAAGTCAAATTGACAAGAACTTATTTAATTAATTGGCATATAAACCAGTGATTGGTTTATGCTATAATTGAGTCAATTAGACAAGAGTTTATTATTGGTAGCAACCAGGGATTGGTGCTAAATATTTCAAATAAACTATAGCCAGTGACTAGCAAAATTTATAGTAAGGTCAATTAGCCAGTGATTGGTAACAGCCTGTGACTGTGATAATTTAAACTCTTTGATCATTTGAGCAGATACAAGGAGCACAATCTTATGTCATAGAATAAATCTCTGTGTACTTCTTGTTGTGATCTAATGTGGAAAATTGGCCAAGTTGACAATACATCATAAATAGCATCTTTGTGCAATTCTTGTGCTAATCTTGTGTGGAAACTTTGAACCAATTGACCATTTGTAGGAGATAGATAAAATCACCTATGCATTAGTATAGCAAGACCAATTGACAAATGACTGTTTGACAAAGTAGCAGATAGAATGTTTATTCAATTGTAAATGTGCACTCGAATGTGTACTGTGAGACTTGGTCCAATTGACATAAGCTATAGAACTTGAAGAAAAGGTGGAAATGACTATTTGACTTGTCCTAAGATCAAAAGACAAACTCTTACCTTTGCATACTGAGACCAATTGACAATACTGTTTGTGAATCTGCATCCTTGTATAAGTAGTAATTAGGCTAAATTAAATAGTGACTGGACCATTGGACCAATTGACCAATTGACAATGAATTAAATTGAAGAAGTAATCAAAGAATTTACAAAGGTGTTTATGTACACCAAAAAAAAAAAAAAAAAAAAAATATATATATATATATATATATATATATTGTGTATTTGATTAAGTCAATAGAACAGAAGCCGTGACTATTTGACATACCTTGGACTATTTGACATTAGAAATTCTAGTGCAAGACGGTGACTGTAAGTTTATAGACATTTTCATTGATAATGGACTATTATTTGTATAGGTTAGGACAGTGAATACAACTATACCACATACAAATACATTAATAATGAACTTTTATACATTTATTTACAAGTTGAGTGATAATCCTATGTAAAAGTGACCTTAGATATAGAACAATAGACTATTTGACTATTCCCCAAATCAAGAACCACCACTAAGTAATTCCTTGGGTTTTGTTCCCAAGTAAAATTCACACTACAGGAGGGTCCACTAGTTCCCAAGTTTTATTATCAAACAAAGAATGATAGTCATTATCCATGGCAAGTTTCCAGGATTGAGCATTAGGACTGGAAAGAACTTCAGTCACAGTGAGCGGTTTAGCTAGTTGGGCGAATAAGCCAAAACAATATAAATTTTTATCGTAGAATTGAAGTGTAGTTCATTGGCCTTTATTTGGATGTTGAGAACTCCGTCGTTGAGGAGATTTATTGAACTAGTCTTGGTGTTGATATGAGGGTGTATGTGTAGATAGAGAAGGTGAGGAAGAGGGTGGTGAATCTAGAGGATCATTAGGAGATGGGGGCGTCAGTGGGCCCTATTTCAAGGGAATGACTAGGTGAATGGATGGCAAGTGGGTGCTAAGTTTGGGTTGTTGAGTAGCCAACTCAAGGACAAAATATGGATTTTCAAGTTCGGTGAACCAAGTAGGTAGATGACTTGTATCGAGTGAAGATGAACCACCACCATGTAATAGATATTCTTCATGAAAAACAACATCACAACTGGTAAAGAGCTGTTGAGTTTCTTGATCATATAGCTAATATCTTTTAGGGATACCGTAGCCAAGAAATATACACTTAATAGTTTTAAAGCCAAGTTTTGTTTTTTGATGATCAAGAATATGGACATAAGGAAGGCAACCGGACATATGAAGGTTACTTAAGTCAGGTTTCAAACCTATCCATAGCTTATAAAACGTGATATTTGGCAAAGCTGAGGTATATGAAGAGTCTTGTAAATAACAAATCACTAGTAGAAAATTATGTCCAAATCAATAGAAAATCATCAAAAGCTTGTTGATTTGGGTTCTACAATGACCGTTTTTACATTTTTGTGTTGATTTGAGCCCAAGCTAATACAATGGTTAACAAATTTTTGTTGATTTGAGCACAAGTTTACAAAATGGTTTAACAAATTTTTGTTCATGTGAATAGTGCAACGACCAAATCAACATGTTTTTGTTCAATGTTTTAGGGTTGTTTTAGGGTTGTTTGGGGGTTTGTTTGGGGGTTTGTTTGGGGGGTTATTTTGGGGGTTTGTTTGGGGTTTGTTTGGGGGGGTATTTTGGGGTTGTTTTAGGGTTGTTTGGGGATTGTTTGGGGGGTTATTTTGGGATTGTTTTGGCATTGATTGGGGGGGTATTTGGGGGTTATTTTGGGATTGTTTTGGCGTTGATTGGGGGGGTATTTGGGGGTTGTTTGGGGGTTTGTTTTGGAGTTGTTTGGGGTTTGTTTGGAGGGTTGTTTGGGATTGTTATGGGGTTTGTTTGGGGGTTTGTTTTGGGATCGTTTTGGAATGCTTTGGGGATTGTTTCTAGAATTTTTAAGAATTTTTCAAGAATTATGAATTTAGAGTTCAAATTGTATTTTTTTTTTCAATTAGATTTTGAATTCCATTGAAGATCTAATTACATTCATAATGTAATTCAACTTTGATTCAAAGAATTTGATTGTATCAAAGTTTTCAACATATGAAAGGTCCATAATTGCTTTTAAATATAAGTCTTCATTTATATTTATTTTTTCAACCGATTTAACTAGATGATCTAGCTTGTACTTATTTTGACCTATTATTCTTTCCTGAAATTGTAAAATAAAAAACTTCACCAATTGCAATATCATGATGCTTGGATTTTAAAAAAATAGAGTTTCATTCATCCCAAATGATTAAATTTCATTTTTCCAAAATTTTATCCGAAAAATTAAGGTATATATCAATTCTGCAAATTGCAATTTTCCATCATATGCTGAAAAAATATGTTAGAGAATCTATATTAGAAGTTGCAACAATAAATATTTTAGATTCATGCTTGGAAAAAATAATAAGTGGATAGAAATTGAGATCGATTTACAACATTCAATGAAAAGAATTCTAATTATGAAACTAAAGATTTCCAAACCTAATGGTTGCAATGTACTAATGTACATGTTGTAATCAACAATTTGCATCCTATTTTAAAAAAAATTTGGAAAATATTTGAAATTGCATTCAATCAAAAAATTTGAGTGTAGAAATTCCACTTTACATTGGAAATTGAAATTCTTCATGAGTTTCACTTCCCTAATCTATATAGAACAATTTGAAACTTCTCACAAAATTAATTTTTTAGAAAAACAATTTCAAATTCCTATTTAATTGAAAAATACATTCAAATCTATTTGGTTTACATGCATACATACCTAGAAAACCTATACATCATACAATAACTTTCTCATGATATAATCAAAGGTTATAAAAATTGTGAGTCCTTCAAACTATCCCTTCACCACATGTTGTGTAAAATTTTAAAAGAAAAAAAAGGGAATTCAATTTCTAAATACATGACCAAAAACACTAGCTATATTGTCAAAAGAAATCTACTTTGTTCTTTAGGGGTCTATATTTTAATTTTAATTTTTGTAACCCCTAAAGGACCATTGTCCTCTCGGGGGACAAAATAGATTTTGGGCAAGTTTGTATGATTTAAATTTTTAATAAAACTTTTTAAAACTTTCTCATAAGATAGAAAAACTTATTAGCTTCATGGGAATATAAATTTTATTTCAATTGGTGCCTGAGAGGAAAAGTTATGGCATCTTAAACATAATTTTCACGTCAACGGGCAAAAAAAGAAATCTACAAAAACTTAAAATTAATTTTTTAATTTTGTTCTTCTTGAAGATCATATTTTTGTCTACATGTGAAGCTTTGAGTCATTCCATTTGGATTAGTAATGTGAAAGTTACAAACAATCTTGTTTTTCAGGCTACTTGAGCATCTTCTTCAAAAAATAACTTATAGGATTCAATTCTGAATGCAATTTTCACAATTTTTCAAAAGAAATTGTTTAACAAGGTTAAATTTTCTATTTATAACAATCTCACCGTTGACATTATTGTGTTTCAATTCCATTTTAGAGCTATTAATCATTTAATTTTTCTTTCAATTTTAGACCTACTTCTACTTCATAATTTTAAAAAATTTGAAAATCAAGCATTTTTTATTTTTTATTTTTTAATTCTAGTTTTTCAATATAAGTCTTCAACATAAAATTTTTAAAAATATTTAAATTGTAGATGAAGAATTTTCAAATTCTAATTTAGAGGTATTCAAATTGTATGTTCTACATTACAAAAAACTTGAATATAAATTATCTAAATCACCTCCTAATAAAATGTATGCCAAATATTCATAATATCTTAAATTGAATTGAATTTCTTGTCACTAAAATTTCATGTGGAAATGTTTAAACCACGAAGTTTGACATTCTATGTGCAATAGAAATATTTTCTATTAACTTTGTAATTCACAATTCAGTCTTTTTCAATTCAGCAGACTTTGGAGGCTGTTTTCGCATAGTACACTCCATTTTTTCAAAATACTTCAAACTAATAAAAGTTGGAAAATCAAGTTAACTTTAACCTCCAACAATCCGTTTGTGATTTTAAGTCTCCAATTAAAAGTTATGAAAAAAATTCAGAGAGGGCTTGGAATGAAAGTTTTTTTTTTACATTTGTAAGCACTGTCTCTGAATTTTGCCCATAACTTTCAATTGGAGACTCAGAATCAGAAAAGTATTGTTGGAGATGAAACTTAACTTGATTTTACAACTTTTATTAGTTAGAAGTTTTTAAAAAAAAGGTACTATACTATGAGAAAACAGCCCCCAAAGTTGTCTGATTTGACACAACAAGTGACAAAGATTGAAAGTTGGAAATAAATAACTTTTTTTTCATATTTGAAACATATACAAGTGTATATGGTGCAATGGATAGAGCCTCGCACCCCTATCCAAGGGGTGCAAGGTTCAAACCCCATTGCCCCCATCCCACGTGCATGGTGGTGCCACCAAGGCGTTGTCCGCATGGCGGTGCCACCTAGGCACTTCAAAAAAAATTATTTTAAAATTATTATTATTTTTTTAAATCAACAAATTTTGGTTGAAATGTTTGTTCAAATCAACAAGTTTTAGTTTAAATTTTTGACCAAATCAACAAGTTTTAGTTGGAATTTTGTCCTAATCAACAAAAACTTATTGATTTTTCTTCAAATCAGCACGTCCAAATCAACACAAACTATTTTGTCCAAATCAACACTTTTTTGTAAATTTGGACGATGAATTTTCTACTAGTGAGTGTGGACACAGCTTTGGCCCAGAAAAAATTTGGCAAGTAGGTAACATGAAGCACAGGGTTGCTAGTGTGCGAGCCTGGGAGCATGAGCCTGTGAGCGGGAATTTTTTTTGTATTAAAAACAAGTTGGGACCTATAACCGTGGGTTTATTACATTATAAATTTCAGGAAATGTGAAGTCATTTTAATGAAATTTGACGCACTTGCAAATGTATTTTGAAGGTATTTTTTGCTACAAGCAAATGCAATCATTTTTTATAGACATCATGATGCAAAAAATCCAAATGAGCACATCAAATTCTAAAATACACTCATAATTCTAAAATCCATGCATTATAGTTTGGCTCAAGAAATATGTCAATCTCAAGAATCTAAATCATAGTGGTATTGGTTATAGAACCCTCAATTGTTGATGGCATTAAAGTCTTTCTACCCTTGGACGCACTACCATCTATAAATCCAAAATTTTCAAAGCATAAGTATCTTTATGTCGTTTTGCTTTAGAGCAGCCAAAGTTTACAAATGCCGATGCCATCTGCTCGACAGACATAGGAAGATGAAAATTATTCTCTAGAGTGAAGAAAAGACTTTGTGCATTCATCATCTCATCTACTGATGTCAATTCTATATGGCTACAAGTAGATGTAAAACAATGTTAAGCTTATGCCATGCATGACCTGCATGATCAATTCAATCTTGTCTTTGGGTTTAGGAAATAATGTAATTTGTTGAAATGTGCCAGAACATCTTTGTTGAATGAAGTCTAAAAATATGACTCATCCACGCCAATAGACAATGATTTCTGTTCCACACAAAGAACTTTGACTTCCTCAAAGTATAGGATGGAGCATAACCTCAATAGCTTTCTTAGTTGACTTGTTACTAGATATCTTGATGTTTGCATTTGTCGAAGTGATTGTTACGATGGACTTGCCACATGTACAACAAGAATTATATTATGATGCACCTTTGAGGTTGAAGCTTGACCTACATTTCCACCTTGCATTTGAACAATAGTCTATATGAGACAACAAGATTTGAATTTTTTTTAAATAGCCCAAAAAAAAGATTTGAAATTTTTTTTCTTTTTTTGACCGAAAATAGGAGGTCCGCCTAGAAGCTCAAAAACCTCAGTCGGACTCGACTGAGGTTTTCGAGCTACCAGGTGGTACCCCCGTTTATGGTTATAAAAACAAAAATTATTTTTATTTTTTATTTTGACTTTATTTTTTTTCTTTGACCGAAAATAGGAAGTCCGGCTAGTAGCTCGAACAGGGTTGCTAGCATGCGAGCTTGTGGCAAAATGTATGAAGGACAAATCATTGTGGGAGTAGTTACTTTTTTTGAGTAGTGAAATATGAATACATTATTTGAAAATTAAAGTCACCTACAAATGTGTTTCATGATTTGGAGGTTGTCACATGCAATTGAATGTGATGATGATTGTGAATACTGAAAGCAAAACTTTCAAGGAAAATATCATGCTCAAGTTGTAGCCATAAGACACACAAATCCACTCAAATTAAAAATCAACACCCAATACAATAACCCACGAGATATATGTATCTCGTGAGTCTAAATCATAGTAGACTCAGTCGTGGAATCCTCGTCGGTAGATGACTCTAAAGTCTCACCACCCTCAGATGCACTAACATCTACAAACTCTAAAACATTCAAAGCATAAGTCTCCTTACGTTTTGTTCGCTTAGAGCAACCAAACTCTACAAATGTTGATGCCAACTGCTCCGCATAAACATGTAGATCAAAAGACCTCTCTGGACTAAGAAGAAGCCTTCGTTTCTGCACTGTTGAATCTGTTGACATCAACCCTTGACGGCTGAAAAAAAAACAATAAAAAATGTTACAATCATAAAACACATATAATTGTATGTTTATATTCAATTCAAATTTATGAAAACTTACTTACTAGGTTTAGTCTTCCGAGCAAATTTGTGAACCACAATGTTCATTGCATCCGGATCTTGAGACGGTGCAACCTCCACTGACTTCTCCGTTGACACTACAGGTGGATTGTTCCTCTGCATGGGAAACAAAATATCTTTGAAGATATCCTTATCTTCCTCCAAAGCTACAATGTGGCGTCCAGTTCCACGACAAGCCGTAATCGATGCACCTGTTGTAAGCAACACGCAATTTTTTTAATTAAAAGATTTGTAAATGAAGTAGGATTTTAATATAGAATCAATAAATTGAATACTTACCAGTAGCTGCAGTGCAATCGAGAACCAAATCCCCTTCAACTGTTGTCCCTTCAATGAGAAACTGCAAAAATCTGGCATCCTTCTCACGAGGCCCACGCCATGGTACTCGGTCATTCATCAACATTGTGTCCTCCGTAATATAGTTGATCAATGTGTCGTCACGTTTGAGGTCCACTTTTGCCTTCTTCATGGATTCTGTTTGATGGAAAGTGAATTTTGATTTCACTCCCCGGTCAAGGTCTTTCACCAGAAGAGTGATCCCAAACTTTAGTGTCTACAAAAATTAAAAAAAAAACACATCAGAAATGAAGAATACAGTACATTTTGCATGATGCTACTTAAATGAATAAGATATTTTTGAAATATACCGTGTTTGAAGGGTCCACGCCCGAAGTCAAGTGCACACGATTAATGCCTAACCACTCTTTCTTCTTCACAATCGGGTACACCTCACACAGTCCAGCAATGACGCCCTTTGCGCTAGCACTCCATGAGTGAAATACCACAATGCAGCCATGGTCCTGTAAATGCTCCTCTGCAAAATGAAAAGCCCTTTGAATTCCCTCGTATTCTTTATCGGCGTTCCACTTCGGCACATGATCTGGTGAAGACGACACCTCCGGGACGGGTAGATTCTCGTGGCAGTCAAAGAAAATTAGATCTACTTGAGGTTTAGGGTTCACTTCATCATTGTCCTTTCGAACTCTTGTAGTTGACAACTGCAAACAAATTTTATCCCAAAAAACAAAAATTAATACATTACAATCATCACATGATTTTCAAATAATGATCCTCAACATTCCAAAGATAAATCTTTACCTTCTCTAAAAAGTCCATGAGATCCTTGTAGCATGTCTTCCTTTCTTTATCCTCATTCTCCATCACATCATTGATGGAGACGTTGAGGATCAATTCGTCTGAATTCACCTCATCATCATCGCCAATAACAATGACCTCTGTGCCTTGCGTGAGCATTTCTTCAGTCACCTCTGGCAAAATGGCCTTCCTCTTCATTCCACTACGTGTACCAGATTGCATTTGAGAGCCCTGGTCAACCGTTGAAGACACCGGAACTTGGTCAGTGCCTTCAACTTTTTTCTTCCCTTTGCTTTTTCCCTTGCCCTCCTTCTCAGCATCTTTCTCTTTTTCCGCCAATTTTGCCAAACGCTCAGCTTCTCTCTTCTCCTTGTTTGCCCTGATCTCTTGTTCTTTGCCCTCCTTCTTTTTATCAGCAAGCATTCTCCTTGCAATAGCCCTCTTCTTTTGAATGTCCGATAAATCAGCAAACTCTGGAACCTCCAAATCAATAACACCGAGGCCATTAAATGATTTACGAAGCCCGACCTCCGTGAAATGCGTGAATGTTACGGGGCAATCCAAATACCACCCTCCACCAGTGAGATTTGTTGTTGTGAACGTTCGAAGCTGGGATGTTGTATACATGCATTCTTGCGAACTTCGATCCAGCCAAGTTGACAAGAAAGGAGGAAGATCCTCCCGTAACAAAGCTTTTTTGGCTACAAGCGCAAGCTTGAAGTAACTGCCAAACAAACAAACATATTTAGAAGAGTCAACTTATCAACTATTTGTGAGCCCCAAATTCGTCACTTGGGACTCATTGTTTTCTTTTTTCTAGTTTATTACAAATTAAGGCATAAAGTACTACAAAAAGCCCAAAAAAGAGTGTAGAACCAAAATAGGTATGTCACGTACCAATATAGCATTTGGTCATAAATAGCCTTTTATCCATAGATTACCCATAAAACCCACTTGTATATAGGTTAGAATCGTAATTAGTGGGAACCAATAGGGCCACTGGGAACTTACCCAAAATAGCCCAAAACCTAGTGCATGTGACCATGATAGGCTAAATTAAGTCTTAGGAGAGTGAGGGAGGTCCCCACGTAAATCTCCAAAGATAGGTTCTAGTTTCCCCATTCCTCCGACGAAACATTAGGAATCCAAATTGTTAACTTGCAGGTGTTACTTGTCCCAGACAGGCCACATGGAGGAATCCACAGCCGCCGGATAGTGTTCTCGGATCTGGAGCATGTCGGGATGTCCATGGCAAAACCCATTCGCCAAGATTCCCTCACATGTGAAAGATTCCCTGATTGCTGATGATTCAACCGAAGTCAGTTTTCACCTCGCCACCAACTGTGTGCCAGAATAGCCTAAGACTTGGCACGTGGCTTGGGGGACTCCATGAGAGGTTCCCCAAAAAGTCTCGGTTTTTTCTGATCTCCAAAAGATCTTTTTCCGAGCAGTCAACCGCCAAAGGCCACGTTGGGAAATTTATGGAAAATACCCAGGCCGTGGTAAAATCTCACTAAAAATTAGACTAGCATCTTTTATGTTAATAACGCGCCCCGACAAAATTCATGGAGTTCCAATAGCGGGAAGCAGCCGAAACTGACAACATCCCCCCAATTAATATTTATGGCAGGATCTTTGCGGGGTTGACCGGCGTCCCGGGAGCGTATGAAGTCGGAACGAAGACATCAAGGAGCCTTTTCTTACTCCCTAGAGCCTCCCCAACAACCCTAGCTAGTTACCCAAGCCAAAAGAGGTAAACCCCAAAAGTTAGGTTTTTACCCTTTTAATTGGCTCCAGTTGGCACTAGTTTCCGATGGGTTTTTTGTGATAGAAATAGGGGGTAGGGAGGCCTTTAGGCTAAAAATGGCATTTTGAAGCCATTGGCGCAATCCATTTGCAATTCCGAGCTAAACTCCAAAAGTTAGAGGCTAGGACCACCGTAAAACCCAAAATTAGGAGAAAATCTCAAATTTGGATGAAAATCCGGATGGATGAGGTTACTCGTCGAGGGGGGGAGTGGGCCCTTGGAAACCTATAAAAGGGGGCCCTTCTCTCTCCCAAAACACCCCCAATACTTGTTTTGGGTCCGTGGGTCCAAGTTATCTTGGAATTTTTGGCGTTCAAGCCAAAAAACCTCTACGGTGTTTTTGGAGCACTTTTGGCTCCCGTTGTTGTTCTATTTCAAGCTTCCGAAGGTCCCTTTGGGCCCTTCTATCTTACCTTGTACCTTGTTGTAGGTCGAGTGAGTTTCACTTACGCTTGCATGTCCCCGTTGTACTTTGTACTAATCCTAAAGTTACCCCCCACCGTACCTTGGCGATGCCGCTTTGGGGGGCCTTTAGTATATAAGTCTGGCCTTGTTTATGCTTACTTTGTGGGTACGGTTGTCTTGTATTTCAGTCCTAACCATAGTCAAACTTCCGTGTGTTGGGTGTGGGCCCCATTGCCCTGAAGGCGGCGAAGCTTTGAACCTATAAACTACCCTAGTCTTAGAGTGTGTATCAAAAAACAGGCCTTAGACGGCGAAGCTTTGGACCCAGGGGCATCCCAAGTCTTAGAGTTGGTGTCAAAACCAATTTGACGGCGAAGCTTTGCACCCCATACATTTTTTGGCTCCAAAGTTTAGTTCCCAAGATCTTCTTGGGAAAAGCCAAAGTTTAGCCCCCAAGAGTTGCCCTAGGTTGTAGGAAAGTAGCGGCCCTCCCCGTCACGAGATAGCGGGATTAGGAGTCACAAAGTCCAAGGTTAACCCCCACGGCGAAGCTTTGACCTTGACCCTAGGCAAACGGCTTCCGGTTTAATTTTGAGTAGGTGGGTTCCCATACGGAAACCCGAGGGTGAGGAAATTTTGGGTTAAGCCAAGCCAGTCCAGCCAGCCAGCCAACCCGCCAGTCCAGCGGCCGGTACAACAAGCGATCCAGCAAGCCGGTCCAGCAGCTGGTTGCTCTTACAGCTGGTTGCTCTCACAAAACGGGATGATGCCCTGCAGGGCCCCAACCTACCTTTTTTTGGGATTTTTTCCCCAACAAGACTAAAAACTGGGGGTCCAGTTAGTGGGTATTAAAAACCCCGTTGATCAATCCTAAGAGCAAACAAAGGGAGGAGGGAAGAAAAGAAGTCGTTGTTCACACACCCGACCTGCACATGCAATCAAACGTTCTCACATCCCTCCAACAAGGCAAAACAAACAATGGAGCGAGATTAGAGAAGGACATGACTAAGTAGGGAAGGAAGGAGAGAGAAGATCAATAGTAAAGTAGGCTTAGGGGTGTAAGGAAATCCCCAAAAGGGTCTCTCCAACCATTAGAGGAAGGATGAGAATGACGCGGAGCATGACGACGTAAGGGGGTAGTTAGGCTCACAAGAAGTTAGCGTCATAGTTGTAAGACTCCATTAAGAGTTTGGTAGAAATAGTGTGGAAGTAAAAGAGGGGGAGACAAGAGAAAGAAAGGGACCATTAAGGGTCGTTAGAGCGCACTACTTTGCCAAAGACTAAGCCGTAGGCATTTGACCGCTTCAAAATACATGTCTACTATGGAATACGAGCACACGGCTGGAGGTATGGAGAAAAATGCCGCGCATACCAACGACGATCAGGTGAGTCAGTAAACTAATCCCCAGTGCTTTTCCTTTAATTTACGCTAAACTCTGTTAGGTGGTGATGAATTTCGATTAGCAAATAGGAATTAGGGGGGGGGGAAACCTTAAGTTTAGACATAAAAGTTTATCAATAGGACTAGGAATTAGTAACCATTAAAGTCAGAACTCAACCAAGAAGTAAACATTAGATTAAGACAAAATAATCTAATTAGGAGTAAGGGTTAAATTAGCAAATCAAAAATTGCCTTAGGTAATAAATAAATTAGGAGAAAAGATAAATTAAATTAGGAAAAAAGATAAATTAAATTAGAAGATTAAATTAGGAAAAAAGATAAATTAGATTAGAGGATTAAATTAGGAAAAAAGATAAATTAAATTAGAAGATTAAATTAGGAAAAAAGATAAATTAAATAAGGAGATAAATTAGGAAAAAAGATAAATTAGATTAGAGGATTAAATTAGGAAAAAAGATAAATTAAATTAGAAGATTAAATTAGGAAAAAAGATAAATTAAATAAGGAGATAAATTAGGAAAAAAGATAAATTAAATTAGTAGATAAATTAAAGAAAAGATAAATTAAATTAGGAGATAAATTAGAGAAAAGATAAATTAAATTAGGAGATAAATTAGAGAAAAGATAAATTAAATTAGAAATTAAATTAGGAAAAAAGATCAATTAAATTAGGAAAAAAAGGTAACTTAGATTGGGAAAGACCCAATCAACGTAGGAAACCATGGAAGGGACTTAGGACATCCCTCCTCAGTCTTAGGAGAGGTCAATTAGCCTCGGATTCCCATAGATTAGGATAGATTCGGTGGTAGTTCGCATAGGCTGCTGTTAGGGGACGGTTAACCCGAACTATTCCCTCGCCAATTGGGGGCAACTCCATTGTCACCTGCGGAAACTAGGGACTTAGTAAAGAAGATCCATTGCTTGGAAGGCACAATGGACCTACGCTTAGTCACCCGTTAGGTTAGAATTTAGTTAACCCCTAGAACCTGGTTGTGTCCGATTAATTACCAAGGGTGGGTAATTAAGCGCCCACACTATTACATTCACTATTATATTGTGCACTCCAAATATTGAAGTAGTACTTTCAAATCAATCAACCAGTCCGTGGATCACCGTGATGGCTTCATCATAAAAGTAATACTACACGACATGTAAAAAAAAAAAAATTACTGAAGGTTCTTTGCTTTGAGTACTATTTAGTACGTCTACAGTAAGAAACAGAACTACAAAATATTCATTTTCACGTATTACAATATTCTTGAGAGTCATTTCTATTAAAACAATGATTCAAATGTTAACTTACATTTATTTATTACAACATCACTGCATTTATGTCCAGAAAATCACATGGTCAAAAAAAAAAAAAAAAAAATATGCCTCAGATAACCAAAAGTGGGAGTACTGTGAAGTACCCCCAAAACCTTAGTCAGACCCGACTGAGGTTTTTGGAGTACCTCACACTACCCCCACTTTTGGTCTTTGGTTGCAGTTCAAACTAAGAAACGATTAAAATGAACCAAAAAAATTAAAAACTACAAATCACATTCCCTTGGGTTGTTCAAGAAGATGAAATCACAAAAAGAACAAGCTCCACAAACTAACCGAAAAAGAACTCTTCGCACAGCTAGGTCTGATCCTTCATAATTTGAAAAGGAGTCAGACTTCTTGAATGAATTTGCTCCCTTCAAAGTTGGTCCAAAGCCTTGTTCCCATATTTTCCTTCTCCATCCCTCAATGTATTGAGCAAGTGACTTCGGCTCAAGTGGGACATCCATGTCGATTTGGAGGTTGTCTTTGCTGACCACATCCTCAAAGTACTCCTGAGCAGCATCCTCAATCTGCAAAAGCAATTTATCAATTCATGTTCATAATGTTATTGAAATGGTAAATATTAGAACATCACAATTTTGATAATTTGAATAAGATAATATGACAACTACGGTACTTAAATTTGATGGTGCAGAATCTTACCCCAAACCACCACACGCATTTGTGTAGGAAGGGTAACAATTTGTCTTCAGAAACTGGATGTGGTGGAAATTTCCGTGCCTCTCGTGAAGGTGCAGATGAATTCCACCATTTCAAATACTTCACCTTTTGAGCTAGTGTGGTGTTACAAGTTGCAACCATTTGCAACTTCTCAAGTGTCATCTCTGGGACCTCATTCATTGTCCAGTGTTTTTCAACCTACAATAGAGAGACATGTTATTACCAAATAAATACAAGAAATGTCAAGAAACAAAATTAATACAAGAGAAGGAATGACATACAAAATGTACCTCTTCAAGAAACTCGGGACCTAGTGCTGGGTTTGCCACTGAGAGTAACTTCACCATCTTAATATACAACTTTGTTGATTTCTCTTTTGCTCCAACCCTCATTGCATTTGCTATCCCTTGCTCACTCTTATCCTCGAACGGCGTGATTTCATTGTATTTTCGTGCAGTACTATCTGTTGCATGAGATATTTCTTGCTGCAAGAGTGCTAAAACATTAGAATTTTCAAGTCTCTCCAGAATCGCAACACATCACTGTCACAATAATAGTTATACAAAATTCTAAACAAAATTCATTTACAAATGAAGTTCTCACCCTGAAGTTGAAAGCCATAAAAACGTCTACTGGCATAGAGTACCAAGTCTTCCTCCCTATTTGGATTCCACAACGTTTTCTTTCATAAGGTCTGAGCATCTCCATAAACTTCTCCAATGGTAGCCGCCCGTATTTCTGTACGCGATATAGTGTATGCACCAAATTTGTCTTCACATGCGAATCCTCTGTGGACCTGAAATCACACAATATGATAAGAAAAACAAAACTCATATTTCACAATGGAACACACTATGTTTACAAAACTGAAAGCATTGTAGAAGTCATCATGCTAAAGAAGGAAAATCACTTACTTATTGATGTCATGCATGATTTGCATGACCAATTCAATTCTGCCTTTTGTCTCAATAATAATGCAGTCCACAGAAATGTGCCAATTTGGGTCTATAGGATAACGCCTTGTAATATGGCTCATCCATGCAATTCGACGGTGATTTCCATCACACACGAAAAATTTGAGGTTCTTCATGAACTTCAAGTCAGGGTCGGATTCAACAAATGCATTGAAATCATCATTTGCTTGCTTCCACCATGGGATCCACCGGTTAACTTCATCCTCTGTAAACTCTGAACTCTCTCCTCCTTCATTTGTAGTAGATACATAGAACACCGTTGCTCCCTCATGGTAACCGTGTACAAACTCCTGCTCAAGTTTCAACAGGTCAGAGGACAATGTTGGCCTCACCATAGGCATTGGAACAAGTCTGCAAAGCGGAATGCGCAGTCTCGAGTGTTTTGCCGGTTTGATTCTAAGACTGGCAATCGTAGCAACCGAATCCACCTTCTGCAGACGACGTAACTCATCCTCAAGCAACTCTTTCTCTTCTTCATCATCATTAATGATGTCCTCCATTTGCAAATCCCCTTCTTCTTCAACTCCAATCTCTGGTTGTTGTGTATCATCGGTCCCTGGTGTCTCCTGCTGTTCTTCATTTTGAGACAACATGATTGGTGACTCTTCCACCTGCAAATACAAAAGGAAACTTAAAATTCTGCTTGACATTTAAATGGAAACTTTTGAAATAGAATATATCTATGCAAAATGTAAAGAAATAAAGCATATAATGAGTTCCAATCACAACATAGCCAAGATTGCATACAACTATGATGTAGTATGTTTATTACGAGAAATCAATTATTGTTACATACTAGGTTAAATTTTAAAACTGTCATATTATAAAAATGTTGTTTACATTCAATCAATGTCAACGCTACCTTCTGTGTCCGAACCTAATTGGATGAAAACAAACTTGTGTCTACGTATGGTACCACTGTAAGCACCCTGGCACGATTTTGGACCCCAAGGGCTTGAAACACAAACGGAAGAATCTGACTCTGAGTCACTCTTTCCATGTTCTTGAGAGCTATACTCCGTCTCAGAACTCTCATCAGAGAACACATGTAGTCTCCTCTTCCTTTTCTTGGATACATTATTATGACTATTCATAGGCACTTCGAATTGATCTACGGCACGATCACATGCATCCAAAATATCTCCTAGACTTACAACATCCGTCTCATCAATGATAAAGGAATTGCTGCGGACCTCTAGTATTTTTGTTTTAGGAGTTTGAGGGATTGTGTTCTCCACCCCTTCAAGGATCTCCTCAGCCATGGTTGCCACCTTTGAAGAAGAAGCCTCAATATCAATCACATCCCTCTGCACAATCAAAAAAATTTCTTGAATGATTAGCTCTCATACCATAAATTATAATTAGAAAAGGAAAAAAAATGAATTCAATTGTGAACAAGCAGTGTAGAAGTATGTAATCATTACTAAGACATTGCAAAGATCAAGAAAGCTTACTTTAATAGAATGGCTTTTTATACAGAAAGGCAAATTATTTGTGTACCATGAAATTTGACATACTGAAGTCTAAAATCTTCCATAAAAGTATTAATGCTATGTAAATTGAATATCAATCGCAACACCTTACCTAGAAAATGAAATAAAAATACGAAGGAAAGAAGTTTAACTTCAATATGCTCTTATGACCCTAGAAATCATCAAATGTTGATGACATAGTAATTTTTAATTTACTCCTTCTAAAGGCAATTTCCTTTATATGATTTCGCAGACCACATGGCATATTTACATCAAATTAAGATAAAGACTAAAACTTTGAAAGTCTTCAAGTATTTGTTTACATCGTATGATACCCTAAGGATAAAAAATAATTTAAATGTGTAAACTACCTATCAATTTGTTACTCATATCAACAAATATTAAAGTGCATAAATAACCTTAAATTGAATTCTATATACATTTTTTATCTCTTCTTTAATTGACATTGATGGCACTAGAGAAAGATACAAAGAGAGATTCCATGCATTATTATTTGCTACATATTTTCAGGTCATGTACAAATGTAATTTCTCACCCATTTTATTACCTCACAAAATCTAATAGATCCTGCAAATTCTATTAGGAATGACCGATTTAAGGGGTACCATGAGGTACCTCAAAAACCTTAGTCGGACCCAACTGAGGTTTCTGGGGTACTTCCTAGTACCCCCCAAAACGGTCATTATTAAGAGAATTTTGACTATTCATCAATGTCATTTTCAAATTAATAGTTTATTAAAAATTAGACATTTAAATAAAAGAAATTCTTCATATATTCCATTGAAATGTTTTCAAAATACATATAAATGACTTTGAGGATAAATACTCTACAACAACTTCATGGCAAGCATATTCTCGAAGTGCATGAACATCGTCATAACAACAATTCATCATACATCGAAGTAGTATTAACTTATTCCTAAATTTCACAAGGGAGCTAGCATGCGAGCGTGGATTGGTGAGCAGAGAGCAGAGAATTTGTGGTATAGGAAAATAAAGTAGCCGAAAAAGGAAAAAATATTGGATGACAATTTATGAAAAAGTGGATGAAGTTGGATGAAAAAAATGGATGAAAAAAATGGATGGAAAAAAATTGATGGAAAAAATGGATGGAAAAAATGGATGAAAAAAATGGATGAAAAAAATGGATGAAAAAAATGGGTGAAAAAAATGGATGAAAAAAATGGATGAAAAATATAGATGAAAAAAATGGGTGAAAAAAATGGATGAAAAAAATGGTTGAAAAAAATGGATGAAAAAAATGGATGAAAAAAATGGGTGAAAAAAATGGATGAAAAAAATGGGTGAAAAGTATGGGTGAACTCAATGAGATGAAAACAACGGGATGAGGATCCTGAAAGCACTCTCAACTTTTGTCATGTTATAAATAGCCTTACAAAGGCCGTTTAAGTTGGATAAACATAAGCATTCCTCCATTTATTCGTACCCAACATCAGGTACTAGCTTCTTTTACTATTCTTTTGAATATTGCGCACACTAACAATGAGGTATGCATTGTGCCATTGTCTACTAACTATGCAAAGCAGTCTTCATACATCAGGGTCTCGAACTTGGCAAATAAAAGTTGAAACTCAATATAAAAAATGTTGTAGAATGTCTTTCATGATAATAGCGAAACCTTACAATTATTCAATTACATCAACCTATTTGGCTATCTGCGTTGATGCATTGTCACTCCTGATTCTCAGCTCATAGGCAGTGTCAACGATAAGTGAGAATTCAAATAACTTAGTAGAATGCTCACCATCAAGTCATATACGCGTGTGATTGTTTTTTGCGCTGAAGTTATTGCATGGGCTCCCACTAACAATGAAATCAAAGCCACAATACCTCTCTACAAGATTGATCACTACATCTCTTCACAGTTGTATCACATCTTGATAGTCCAGGTAAAGATAGCCTTTTTCATTAGTTAAGGGCCACCACGTCTGCATGCAGTGCCGGGCTCCCACTTCGACCTCCACGGTAATCATGTGAACCTTTTGACAAGGTACTTCAGATCCTTCAATCCTTTAAAACAACGACAGTACTATGATCCCCTTCATATTACCGGTCTTCAAAATAGAACTGTGATAAACCACAGTATACCAAAAAATTTGTTTCCAATGCATTGTACTATACTGTATAGCTGAAGCAGTGTCTGAATTGATCTCTGGCGGAACCACAACATTGCCTACATCATCCACACAAGAAGTGAACAGATTCATATCCAATTTATATACCCTATTTCACGTCTCACTTCAACTGGCACCAATAAATCTAATAAACTAGGGAAATAATCAAACTAAATTGGAAACTATTGTGGCAAGTGCTGAGTTTTAGGGTTTAGAGTTTGTAGTATTTTGATTAGAGCAGTTTAGAAAGTAGTGGGACCTAGGATCATAATATCGATATACAACTACCATCAAAATATCAAGCAGGGTGCGATAATGATTACTTGATTGGCGACCAAATTAAAGTGGGAAGCCCAGCACAAGTATATATCGACATAAGTTGCGCTAAGGAAAAATATGCTATGTACACCTAGGCCTTAAATATAATAGCCTTGCTGGTAAAGAAACCAGTAAAACAGACATTGAGAGTCACAAAGAAGGAGTACGTAAGCTTCCAAAAACATATTAGACAGCAAAAGTGATTGACTCCAGGCATGACATAATCTTAACGGAAGCGGTTGGAGCGGTACTTCTCTCTCAATGCTAGCCACTCCATTCAGATTGGTTCCGACTTTGTGAAGAAATACTTCGACTTATGCAAACGCTGAAACAACGGCAATACCTTCATCCCCTTTGCAAACAGCAAATGCTGAAAAGCCACGTCAATACCTTCATTTCCTTCGCATACATGGGCTTCAAAACAGAGAAGTGGTAAGCCATTGTGTAGACAGGAGAATTATTTTCCAATGCTTCGTACTGTCATGTATGGCTGAAGCACTGGTTGGGGTAATTTGGATTGAACTCCAACATTGCCTACATCATCCACAGAACCTATAAGCCAGCTTCAAGTGAAAATACTCCGCAATTCAAAATTAGACCAAGATGACTTGAAACAGATTACCGTACACCACATTTCCATAGAAGCCTTGAATTACAATTGCCCATTCAAGCGAACAATTAATTATTAGCATTCCCTCCACCTTCTCCGAAATCACGAACTAGAAGTAGGCATGCATAAGCTTCTGCGCAATTGCTATGACATGGCAGAACAAAAAGGTTCAAGTATTGTATATCCAACATGTATACACAGTCTCCAACATCTTAAACAATTGGTTACAAATAATAGTCAAAGTAATAAGTCATTGGAGAGCAACAAGATAAAATAATATATCAAATCCAACAAAGTACGCCATCCAATAGCCGATCTTCAAACTATTCAATAGCTAAAGAGTTGATATGGAACTACCCTCACTATCAGATGTATCCAAATCTGATTGTACTGCCTCGTCATCTACAAACTGCAAAACGCGAGGACTTACAAATCGGGCCCTAGAAGCAGCCTGAGGGTTTACAGTAACATAATTTCGGGACATAGCCTCCGCATATGGAGGTAGCTTAAACGATCTGAGGGGACTCGGAAACTCGGAAAGAAACGTGGATTCGCAAAAAATGGGACTGGATTGGAAGATGTCACTTCTTTGCCTTGCTTACAAGAATCAGTGAATCACATGTTAGAATATTGTAAATTATGATGAAGCTATGAATATCCCTAAATTGCGGTTCTCTAAGGGTGACTTACTTACTGAATCGGAGTGTTGTCTTGACCTTCTAGATGATGACTTCTTCGTCGTCTCCGTCACCAAGGTCAAGCGTCGAGATGGTTGGCAATGCCTCAGGTACCACAGTTGCTCGAAGTACCGGAGCAATAAGGGCATCATAGATGTCCTTATGTTCCTCAAATGCAAGGATATGACGGCGCGTTGCCCGGCAGGCATGGATGGTGGAACTTGTGATAGAACACAGAAGTAAATGATGGAGTTAATAATCAAAGGGAAATTGTAGAATGCAACATACTGTACTTCAGGGATTGTGAGAACCATACCTATGGCCGCTGTGCAGTCAACAACCACGTCCCCTAGTGTAGTGCATGCCTCAACGAACATTTGCATGAACTCACACCCCTTTTGTCGAGGACCACGCCATGGCACGTCCCCATTCATTGTCACATCTTCATAGAAAACAAGGTTTCTAAGGATGTCGTCTTTAGCTAGGTTTACACCCACCTTGGCTTGAGAAGGGACAAGCTGGAATGGGAAGTTGTGAAGTGTCTTCGGCCCACGATTTCGCACAAGTAAGGAGATGGAGAACCTCTGAGTCTACATAACCAACAATATTAATATCGTAGACTGTAATGCAGAATTCATACAAATTCAAGGCATTGTAGTTATGGAAATGTACCGTTTTCTTCTTATCTGCGGCTGATGTCAAGTGGAGATGATTGGAGCCGAGATATGTCTCTAGAATGCGAAACTTATAAGATTGACAACATCCCAGAATGTGACTTCGGTGTAAAGGAGAGGATGCTGGGTAAATCAAGATTAGTGCACCCGTGTCGTGGAGGAATTCCTGAGCGAAGTCGAAAACTGGGAATAAATAGTCAATTTCGAAATCGTTCCACTTTGGAACAGGATCAGGGGCTGCCGAGATAGTTGGAATGTGGAGTCCTTCAGGAATATCAACAATCATGAAGTCCACTCCTGGGTTGGTTCCACTGACTCCGTCAATGGAGCGGGTCTTGTCACTGGAATGCTGCAAGATTTCGTCAAAGCATTACTAGTTATTAGAATTAAAGGCAATCTCGCAGTGGATCTATGGCTATGGATGTATCATGTGAGATCAATGTGTTGTACTCAAGTTCGGAAATTTGATTTTTTAATGTGACAAAAATGGAGGTGAAGGAAATACCATGGCTAAGAAGGCTTCAACATCCTTGAAGGCCTGAGATTCCATGTCAAGATTCTTCAAGCCAACATTGAGTACGCACTTGTCTATGCCTGGTGCAGGGATCACTGTCTTAGCCGACGGGGTCTTGCCTTGCCCCAAGTGCTCTTGGGTGAGGGAGAATCCGGACGATGAAAGATTTGCATCCGCTGCACTTGTAGCTGGTTCGGCCAAAGGGGTCTCATCCTTTGATAACCGTTGCTTCTTCATCTCCTTCTCTTGCTCCTTCTCCAGTAGCCGCTTCTTTTTCTTTTCTTCGACCCGCTTCAGGTTCTCCTCGGTTTTCTTCTTGGCCTCCTCCAATTTTTCCACCTTTTTCTTATCAGAGACCTCCTGCTTCTTGATGGCCTTAGCCTTGGCCTCCGCATCTAGTCCTGCGAACTCGTCAAACTCCGCATCAGTAACCACAGAATCCTTGAGTGTCTGAAATAGGGCCTCCTCCTCAGGTGGTGTAACACCGAAGTTACACTCCAGATACCAAGGGCAAGTCTGCAAATGTGGACTGGTCCACTTTTGCATCTGCGTCGCAGAGAACATACAGTCGGGAGACGATCGCTCCAGCCAAGTAGTAAGAAATGGGGGTAAGTCCTCCTTCTTGATGGCCTTCTTCCCATACAGCTCAAATTTGAAGTACCTGTGCATAGCAGAAGAGGGTTCATACAGTTCATATAAGTGTACCCCAAAAAATATACCATATAGCGTCACATGGTAGTAACTAGTAAGAGAATCATGACATGAATTCGTCATGACACCAGAATGATTTAAGAAGAATTCGTGACCAAAGAAGACTTCTCTAAAGATCCAAAAATGCGATACAAATTCCTCAAAACTAAATTTTCATCATGTCAAACATCTAGCATGAAAACATTACTGTACCTATAAATCAATCTCTTCACCATGAGGTTTATTCCTCTGTAAGATGCAAACGAGTCCGACTTCTTGAAGGCATCCGATCCTTTGAACACTCCAGTGTAGGCATGGTCCCAAAGCTTCATCCGCCATGTTTCAATATACTCAAGCAGTGTCTGGGGCTCCCCTGGAACGTTCATGTTGATGGGGAGGCTATCATTGTAGGTGATGTTCTCAAACATCTCCGAAGCTGCCTCCTCTAGCTATAGAATTTGAAAACTAATTAGACATTGTATAATATATGAAGCATCAAAACACATGTCGTTGACTAAATTAGTCACTGAACAAATGAAACGATAAGAGAGCATACCCCGGCATAGAAACATGCCTTTGCCAGAAATATCGCTTATTTCTCCTCATACACTGGGCGTGGTGGAAATCGGCGAGCTTCCTTTGTGTGAGTGCTGGTGTTCATCCATTTCAGCCACTTTACCTTATGTCGAGGCTCTACTGTAGCAGTCGCAATAAGTTGCAGCTTCTCAAGTGTCAATTCGGGTACTGCATTATGACTCCAGTGCCTCTCGATCTGCAGGTGTCAATTTATCAATAAAACTTCGGGGTATACTTCATCATAGAATTGACCACTGACTAACACACGGAAGATCATGTACCTCCTTCAGCCAGTCGGGAGTAAGCGCGGGATTGGCGACGGCCACGATTTTCAAGAGTTTCTTGTAATGCCTATCCGTGGAGTCCTTTATAGCCAATCTCATCGTGGCTGCAACTGACTCCCTAGACACTTCGACATCTAGATTTTCCTCTCTCAGCTTTCGAATCGCCGCATCTGTTGTCGTACGCGTAATACTGTAGTAAGCGCTTTTAACCACAACAAAGTGGCAAGATGACACGGAATATCGTCCTAGGGAACCCCAGAGGGTGTTCTAAATTCCTTCTAATCCGGTTTATTGTAACTACTTCCAATTTCACTCCCTACCCGGATTCTATCTCTATTCGGACTCTCTATCGGATCCGGATTATCACAAACACCAGATCCGTAACTTACACACACGGTTTTCGATACCTCTGTTTCACCTTCAGAGGATCCTCACTGACTTTTACGGAGGGGTAAGGACAACACCACTCCTTGTATCTTACTAACTCTAACTTCCTAATGACACGTACCCAAAGATCTTTCCGTCACAAACAAGGAATAGACTGGTTGACCCTCACAACTTCGGATTTCTCCAGAAGCAGATCACTCAGAATACAACCCGACACCCCTTGCTACAATGACAAATACAAGTCTTACCCGGAAACTAAAACGGGGTCTGGTACTAGCACTCCAACTTGTGTTTTGCAGACGGACGGAACTTTCCGGGTGAGCGGGGGTTTTCCACAGACGGTTGCTTATCTTCGCACGGAACCCTCCCTGGCCTTCCGGACTCGCACCCACACCACCAACGCCGGACTCCGCACAACTTCCTACACACGCTAAAACTGCTTCCCTGGACAACACACAGTTTACAGACCCGGGAAACCCTGAATCCGGACTCCTCCTTACCACCTCTCTACTCTGTAGCCACAACCTTCAAGCAAGCGCCCAAGCAACCTTAAAACTCCCAAGGAAAAGGAAACCAAGGATCCACAAAGAAAACTAAGGCAATGAGTAAAAAGACAATAAAAATGCACACATATATTTACTGCTCAAAATAAGGAATAGCAAGAAAAGGAATGAAGGACCACAAGCGGTCCCTTCCTTTTATAAGCAAAACAACATGCCGTAAAACCCGCGGAAAGTGCCACTAAACACCATCCTAAACTGCCCTAAAAGTCCGGGTGGATAAGTTTAACTGAAACTTACCCCTGAAAATCCGGAATCCGGGTTCTGACTGAGACCCGGAACTCTAAGTCTGACAAAAAGATAACTAAAAACACTATGAGTCTAACTATCTACTTTCCCTTCCGCTGTTTCTTCAAACTACTGTCAAATCCTAACTGCCCCCTGTGAGCCCTCAAGTTGGCACTTGGAACTCTGAACTTATTTTTTGCGATTTTTAGTTAATTTTTAAGTGGAAAATAGGAAAAAACATATAAAAATACAATTATTGTGGGTTTTGGTAGAAGTCCCTACCAAAAAGGTGTGTCATGGCCTTAAATGCGTGAAATACGTAAGACGTTACATTTTCACTAAATTTAGGTCTTATTAGTAGAAATAAGTAGTTAAGTTAGTAATTCCGAGCGATGTGAGAATTTGAGAGTTAACCAGTCCTAGTGTCTTGTTCATGTAATACAACAGCTATAAGTATACATGTAACAAACTGGTTAAAAGTTAGAGTCTAATCCGAGTCAGTCCAAATCCAACTCGAAAGAGTTAGATTTATTGTTTGCAGGTAATTTTGAGAAATACAGTCATTCACAGACCAAGATGGAGGAAATAATGATTGGAACATACAGAGAGGTGCTTTTCTAGGTCAAAGCATGCCAGGAGGTCAAATAGAAGCCCAATTATCCAAGATTCCCCCGGTATCAAGAATAATTTCCCCCCCGGGTGGAAATTATTAAAGAATTGCTAAAAATAGCATTCTTATTGGAGATTTGGTTTTGCCCTTAGTTGATGGACATCTTGTAGAAGATTGTCCAAAAGTTTCGGGATTTTACAAAACTCCACGATGACTCCATGGGAAGTCAACCGCTTAAAAATGCATTCGTAAATTCCTAGAAATTACCAATGTTGCGGTAAAATCTCACTAAAAATTAGGATAGTGTTTTGTGTGCCAATAAAGAGCCCTGTCAAGTTTGAAGACATTCCAACATTCCCAAGTATCAGAATTAGAACCGATAGCGAATTTTACAAGAATTTACAACTTGGCGGCGGATTGACCGGCGAACCAGGAGCTAGCGGTGTCCGAATGGAGCGTTTCAAGGGTCAATTCTTACTCCCATGAATATTCTAAACCACCCAGGACCGACAGTTTCATCAAAAAACGCAAACTCCAAAAGTTAGCTTTTTAACTTTTGTTCTGAGTTACCGTGACTCAAATTTGCGCTTTAAACCGGCTGGAGAGGTAGGGGTAAGGGGTCCCTTTGGCTAATTGGGGTCTTCTGAACACGATGGCGTAGTTTGTTTTCAGTTTCGAGTTGTCCCTCAAAAGATAGAGAGGGTCAGCCCTTAGTTTGACTTTTAAAAGGTAATTTTTGATTAATCTGGGTTGATTTTGCAAATATCTCTTGTAAAATCAAAGATTGGATTTGCCCAAGATACTTGTCTTGCGTAAGAAGCCATCTTTTGGACTAAAGAAAGCCAATTTAGAACTAACCCTAGATTAAAACACAAAATATCTTCGTTAATTAGGTAGGTTTTCAAAATATCTTTGGGAAAATCAAATATTTGATTTGGGAAAAGATTCTAAGGCCATTTAGGGCCTAGAAGGAACTCGCTTGAGAACCTTCCTTCCCATTAAACAAAGATTATTTTGAAAATACGTTTAGGTAGTTTAGCAAAATATCTAGATTGAAAGTAAAAGATAATTTACGAACAACTTACCGGGGGGGGCCTGGAGCGAGTATATAAGGCCCTTCCTCGAGGTTGTTCGTGGCCCTCATTCTTTGTTTCATTCTTGTTGTTGCTCTTGTCGTGCTACCGACACTTGTCGGAGCACTTTTGAAGCCAAATTTTGGCTATTTTCTTCTATTTTCTTCTATTCTCTTGTACTTTGAAGGTCCGGAGGGCCCCTTCAAAGCTTTGTTTTCTTTTCTTGTTGAATTTGGAGGCTTCAAGCCCCAAAACTTTGCTTTTCAAAGAGTTAAGGTGGAGGAAATCCCCTAACTCTAGTGTTATTTGTGTTAACTAACTTATTTCTTGAATTTGGAGGCTTCAAGCCCCAAAACTTTGATATTTTGGGAGTTGTGGGAGTAGTTCCCAAACTCTACTCTGATATTGTTGTTCTTTTTGATACTAACCAACCATTTGTGTGAATTGAGAATAGTCTGTGAACTTAGAACTTTAAAGCGGCAAAGCTAGACTTTGCCAAAAGGTTTTGAGCATCACCACGTGCCAAAACTCGTTGTATAACGGGTGTTTGGTTTGAATAGTTGCTAATGTTCGGTTAAACACTGTCATGTGTACCTCCTTTAGTGATTAAACTTAAAACTTTGCTTTGAATTTTGGAAATTAGTTTTTAATGTTCAGTTAAACACTGTCACGTGTACCTCCTTTAAGAATTAAGTTTTCAAAATACTAGTTTGGGTTCTTGGATACTGGTTATTCCTGGGGTTGCTCCCACACGGCGGAGCTTTGACTTTGAAACCTAGAAACGGGTACTTGAAACTTTGATTTAAACCGTTAATTCCTGGAGCTGCTCCCGCACGGCGGAGCTTTGACTTTCTAGGGCTAAAATTTACCTTTTGTGGAAAATACTAACTCTTAGATTGTCTTGTACGGTGAAGCTTGGAATTACCAAATAAATCAACAAAAATAAGATTCTTTGGAAACTTATTTAAAGGCCAACTTTGTTGATTTTTCTTCCCTTTGTATTGTGCACATAGTGGAGGTATTTGGTCCCTAAGACTTGCCATGGTTGGTTGTTCTTTTTAAGTGTTTGTTTTGTTTTGTTTTATTTTCTTTCATCAAAATTGGTCAAATTCATAAAACTAATTTTCCTTAATTATCAATTTAGGAGTACTTAATCTTTTATTAAAAAGCAAGTATTTCCTAAATTATTGATGTTTAGTCCAGCAAAATAGATTGGGTTTTTTCAGAAATACTTGGACGTTTGGAAATTCAAAAACTAGTCCGTACAGTAAGAAGTCACCGAAACTGGCAGTGCCGAACGGAAGGAAAAGGAGCAGTCTGCTGGAACTGAAGGAACGAGCTGTCGGGAACCAAGGGGAACGAGCTGCGGAAACCAAGGGGAACGAGCTACGGAAACCAAGGGGAACGAGCGGCCGCGCCACAGGGGAACGAGCTGCGGAAACCAAGGGGAACGAACCACCGGTAACCAAGGGGAACGAGCTGCGGGAACTGAAGGGAACGGCTGCCAGGGAACGACCCCCAGCAAGCGACACGTGGCTGGTGGCCGCAAGCTTCCAGACAGCTTGATCAAGCAGAGCCTTCGGACAAAGCTCCATCAGGACTGAACTCTAGTACAATCAGCTCATTTGGTAAGTTAACAATTCATTCTTGTTACAATCAAAAATTTAATATCTTTGAGACTCTCACAATAACAATCTAAACACTATGTTAAAGAGTCGGCTTGGGTCCTCCCAACTTAAAATCTTTACATAGTGGAAATGAACTCTTAAACAACAATCCATCTTCATCTCCTTCTCGGCTTGAGAACTCACAAACTCCCAACTTCCTAAACAACTAAAGAAGAATGAGGAAGAAAGGAGAATAAAGAGGCATGATATACTAATGAATTTAGAAACGTGGAGAATGTTGGATTAAAAAACTCTTTTAAGTAGAATCTCACTATTCAAATTGGCTTTGTCATTAGATTTTATTCTATTTGCTATTCCTTTGGTTGTTTGGTAGTTATTAATTAGGATTCCAAAACCAAATTAGTTGTTTGTTTGTAGTTTGGGGAATTTGTTTTATTAGGCCTAATAAGCCAAAACAATAAAAACAAAAAACAACTAATATCTTGGAATATTTAACAAAACAACTATTAAAAAATTGGCAATTGAATAAAACTACTATTCATTGAAAACTTGGAAAAATGAATTAAATTTATCATCTAATTTAATTTTCTAAAATCAAAGGATTAGTTTTAAATTGCCAAGACTAACAAATTTGGACTTTTTAGATAGGTTTTAAAAACAAGAATACTAAGATTTCTTCCAAATTCATGAAAGACAATGGAGAATTTCGAGGAGACGATTATGATGGTGTTTTGCGATGATGGGACGATCGACATTCTCGACACCAAGGTATGATTTCAAATTTTATCTTTTGTCTTTTCTTTTGCTTTCATTCTTTTAAAATTCAGATTAGAAAATTAAAACTAACAAAATTAATCATTGAGAATCCAATAGCTAGTAGAATTTAAATTGTTAGAAAACCTTTGAAAATTTAACTAAAATCGTAAAGATAATAATTAGATTAACTTTGGATTAATTTGGAAAACGAAATAGTAATCTCATCCAAAAGAATCTCAAAAGGAATCCAATTTAATTTAGAAACTTAGGGAATATTAGAATAATTAGGGGAAGTCAAAACCTAATTTATCTACTTATTCTCTTGAAAATTATTAAAGGAAGGAATTCCATCCAACCAAGGGGAATTTTCATCCATTTAAAAGTTTTCACCTAAAAGTTCTAAATTCTTACTTTTTATCTTAACAAGAAGTTAATTAATCACTTTACTCATAAAAGCCATAAAACCCTAAAAAATCACTAAAAATTAGAATAATAACTTAGAATTAGGATTAATTAAAAACAATTAGGAATATTCTCAAGGCACGACTAGGGAATCTTTTGAAACCATAATCTTTTAAAGAATCTTTTGAAGATTCCAAATCCACCTTTTACTTTTAAAATTACTTTAATTTGAAGAATAAAAGTGTGGATGAAGATTTGACCTAGTTTTGGATGAAAAATCCTAAAATAGGTTAAAATTAGGTTTTCTCTAAAAATTCCATCAGATAACTTAATTAACCTTTCAACCCTGAAATTTAGATTTATTTTACATTAGTTTGCTATTTTTAGTTGACGGATGAAGTTTTTAGGATAGAATTAGGTACGAATTTCATCCACACATAACTTTCATTAGGAACATCAGAATCCAACTTGCTTTACCATTTTGGAAAGGGCAAATTGTATTCTTTGAATTAGTTTAGGTAGAATTTTATTTTAGTTAGAAGTTTAAATCACAATTAACTAACCCTTAACAACCTTTATTTCTTAACTATTAGAGTGTTTTGAAGTATTTAAAGTAGGTAAAAATCAACATAACAAAGTGTCCATTGCTTGGAAGGCCAAAGAACACTGAGTTTACCATTCACCCAATTAAACCATTAACTTATGCCACTAGAACCTGTGTGCAACTTTCTGACTTAAGGGTGGAGTTAGAAACACTCACACCCCCGGGTGCTGGTCTTGCCTTGGGGTGTACGGAGGGACGCCCGGGTGATGATCGACGTCTTCCGGACCGGAGGACTGTCAGAATCCGTCTCGTCCGTATGGACGAGAGACCGGTCCGCCTTCTCCAACGACTTCGGATCCTCCTCCACTTCTGCTTCTTCTACTTCCGCTTCCTCTACTTCCTCCTCCTCCGATATCTCGATGGGATCCGGTGTAGGTAAGGGCATCGGTGGAGGCGGTTCGATATCCTCAAACTACTCCGGATGCGTCCGTGCCGGATTCTGGACAAGGTCGATCCGGGCATCCAAACTGCTCCGGACCGGCATATCCTGACCAAGAAATCCGGACGAGGGACCCCCTTGAGTGACAATATGGATCAGTGACCCAAACTGACCTGTCCGTCTGATGGGCGAGATGGGAGGTTGAGTTGCCGGAGTTGCGATGACATCCGGAACTTCCGGAAATCCCCCGAAGTCGAGTGGCTTGTTCGGATCCATGTTCGCCATCATGGACCGGAACTCCTTCAATGATGCCTCCATTCTTCCGGACATCTCCACCATCACCCGGACTATCTTCGTGTTGGTGAGGGCTGCGGACGTCTTCTGCATCTCGTCATACAGTGCCGCCTTGTGATAGAGGTCCGCCGGACTGACCATCCATTTCTGGAAGGTCTGGATCGCTTGGTATG
The DNA here is from genome assembly GCA_947034895.1 of Rhytidiadelphus loreus. Taxonomy (NCBI): domain Eukaryota; kingdom Viridiplantae; phylum Streptophyta; class Bryopsida; order Hypnales; family Hylocomiaceae; genus Rhytidiadelphus; species Rhytidiadelphus loreus. Next base: position 42,665,065 of record OX344761.1, on the reverse strand, counting down.
CCTTCTGCGTCGCCCCTTGAGATTGGTGCAGCTCTCCTTCCGTCCAGATCAGCTTCCCCTTGAGCGCGTCCCGTTCCGTCTTCAAGTTCCGGATTTCCATCCTCATCTCGTTCCATTCCAACTCGGCTGGTAACGCCTTCAACGCGTCCACCAGGTTTTCCGGTTCGCACTTCACCACTTCCGCGGACCGGAGTACGATCTCCGTGAGCCTGTTGTGGTAATCCTTCGCGGTCCGGATCCACTCTTCTCCGCACTCGAAGAAGCGGGGTCCTTCCCACTCTTGTTTATCCTAGATGAGAAAGGGACCCGGGAATTTACCTCTGGCAGTCGGAAGTGTAGACTTCCGTCTTTTGCTTCCCGATGGCTCGTCCCGTTCCTCCTTCTCCCTTTGTGTCTGCTTGGGTTCCGGTTCCAGCTTCTCTTCCTTGATCTCCGGCTTGACTTCCGGCTTGGCTTCTTCCTCCTCATCCTCAAACTCTTGCGTCTCTTGCTCCTCGTTGTCAGAGCAGTGGCATTGGAGCATGATGAGCCCGGTCTCGTAATCCGTCGCCTCGTCTTCCGTCAAGAGTTCCCGGTGCTGGTACAGGTGGAGCAGGTACGTGCTGAGCGGATTCGGCTTGTTCTTCGCCAAATTCCCGGTGCAGCGCCCCACCACGCTCGCCACGATCCGGCCCCAGTTCACGACCCGGTCCTGAAATGCCTCGGAGATCGTGTTGGCCATGGTTACCGTAACCCGGGAACTCTTATCCGGGTAGAGGATCGGTAGCAGAAACTGGAGCAGCCGCCTGTGCCTCTCGTCCCGGCAGTCCTTGATCGCGTAGCCCTCCTTTGCGTGTGGTGGGTTCACGAACTTGTGCTGGTGGTACTGGTCCATCCGGGCAGCGAATCCGCTTCCGGTTTGGGAGAACCCGTACACTTCCGCCCACAGCTCCTCCGTCCACTGGTCCGGATGCCCACGTACGGTCTGGTCGTACTGGTTCGGAGCACCTGCCGCCAACTCCCGGAGCACCTGGTCACTCTGGACGTTCCAGGGTTTCTTCAGCAGACCTGCACAACCTAGAACAACCAAATCGTCCTCTAAATGCCGCAAGTGCAACAGATCTTCCGGATATACCGGACTGATCTTCCAGGCCGGTACTATATACCACGTACTAACCCCTGCCATCCGTCTCACCTCTCCTATCGCGGTAACCCTAACTCACCACACTTTCTCTCACTATCAGCCAGATGCGGAGCAACTGAAAGAGGGCGAGAAATGAGGAGGAACTAGGTTTATATAGAAATCCTGCGCCCAACGTTCACTGTAACGGGAACGCAGGCTACGGAACGCCGTAACGTATCCCTAGTCTACCGCCGCAAGCTACTGAATTTAATGCCTGCGTTGCGGGTTCCTGTGTTCCGGCTCCTGAATCCGTCCACCCGGATGTCAAGTTCCGTCATACTTCCGTACTGGTTCCGGAACGAAGTCTAAACTAATTCTAAGTATTTATTTGTTTCCGCTAGTCTATGCCTAAACTAATTTTTTTCAATTTTGATCTATTTTAATTTTTCTTAGTCTATTAAGGTCCGTACTAAGCTATTATGGATTCCGACATCTGCCGCTGTCGAAATTTCTTGCTGAAATCACCTCATTTAATTGTCAGGAAGGTGAGAATTGCAACGATGAAATCAAACATACAGATGAATCGAAATAATTGATGGCTTACCTTGAATATGAAAGCACTGAATAAAAGTAGTGGCATAGTATACCAACTCGTCTGAGTGTACTGCTTGCATGTCTGCACCTCTTCTTCAATCAATAGCTCTTGGAACTTCTCAAGTTCCATAACGCCATACTTCTGGACTCGGTAGAGGGTGTGGACAAGGTTGGTTTTCACATGGGAGTTCTCTGTGTGCCTATGATAGCACAACAATGTCAAAATTGAATGCTGAACTTCAGAAATGAATGTGAAACATCGAATGTAGATACATGAGCCACAATACGTGGATTAACAAATCTAAAGAATAAAATGACTTACATATTTATATCGTGCATTGCTTGCATAGCCACGCCGATTCGTTGTCTTGTGTCCAAAACAATTGAGTCCACGCAGACATGCCACGTGGGCTCTTGGCTATGCAGCCTCTGAATGTGATTCATCCAAGCAATTCTTCGGTGATTACCATCGCACACGAAGAACTTGTAGTCCACAAGGTGCTTCAAGGATGGTATCGACTTCAAGTGAGCGTTGAAGGTGTCATTCACGGAGTTCCAAATCGGACCCCATTCCCTCTTCTCTTCTTCACTGAAAACCTCCGTGTTCCCCTTCTCGTCAGAAAAGGAAACATAAAAAACCCGTGCACCTTCATCGTATCCCCTTGAGAACTGGTTGTCAAGTTGAGTCAAGTCGCATGACAAGGTGGGCCTCACCATTGGCATCGACACCAATCTGCAGAGCGGGATCTTCATGTGCAAGTGCCCATCTGACATCATCTTCAAACTGTTAATGACGGAAACGGAATCGAATGTCTGAACACGCCTAATATCCTCCTCCATAAAGCTGGATCTCACTCCCGGGATATGGTCATCCTCTGAATCAACTTCCTCTGCGGGGAACTCAATTATATCTTCATCGATCAATTCTTCCCCCGCGCCCACAGAGCCATGAGCTGGAGGACCTTGTCCACCCCCCTACAAATCATGTGACAGATATAGATTTCAATAATCATGTCATCTTGCAATGGCCTAGTAATCGCGAGAGAATGAACGTGTATACATCATAATGTAATATAGATATCGGAACATCAATATATATAAATAGACTATAAAACGACCACACAAGAGGAAATAATATAATGCGACTTATCATGTGGTACACAGACAAGCCTCTGCTGGTGACCTAAACATCCCGCAACAAACTATGAGGACGTCGTCGTCATCCATCTGACCGGAATCTACTTCATCTAGATCGCAATAATCATCTCTGTTCTCAAAAACTGTAATTTCTAAGTCCCATGATCCTAGTGAAGTGCAACAAGATGATTGCGGTGAAATAGAACTTTCCCAATTCCGGAATTGCACACTGTCATCAAGGTCTCGAATGAGGTCAGAGAGGTCTCCTACCAGTTGCCCCGGATTCGGAGGACGAGCTGCAATGTCACCCACTTTAGGGACCACATCTGGAACCGGCAGAACATCATCCATCGCGACATCCATGTCCACCCCTTCTTCCAGTTGAGGGTCCTCCACCACTGCGTTCACCTGAAGAGCTTCAATAACAGCAGGTTCTACCATCTGCAAATGGAACAGAATGAAACGCGAATCATATAACCTAAATTCAATGTGCATCTAAACACCTCAAGCAAGACATGGTCAGCCACTGGCCAGACCCAAGTAGAAATCACGCACAACCTCCTACCAGCATAATTGAAATTGGTAAACTATCCAAAATTCTATCTAGGTCAAGGAACTATTACTCTATTTACTAAGAAAAGGAAGTCTGCCCAAGCACCAAGACCCATTTCGTGAGCAACGGCTGTCTGGCCTCTGACCCCCTCTCGGTATCGAGAGGGCCATCCCTGGCCGCTCACCCTTGTTCTACTGGTGACCGAGTACTACATCCGCAATCGAAAAAAATGTGGAATTACACACGGCGCGATATGCAATCGATATTGACCGCAAAACAAACAGAGGAGTCAGACCAAAGACCTGACCTTATCTGTGAACAAAGGCTGTCTGGCCTCCGACCCCCTCTCGGTACTGAGAGGGCCATCCCGGGCCTCTCTGCCATGCTCAGCTGGTGACCAAATAAAGCATCCGCTACCGAAGGGAAAAAAAATGTGGAACTAGACAGGGCGCGAAATGAAATCGCTAGTGACCGCAAAACAATCAGGGGAGTCAGACCAAAAGATTGACCCCGTTCCGTGAGCAAAGGCTGTCTGGCCTCCGACCCCCTCTCGGTACTGAGAGGGCCATCCCGGGCCTCTCTGCCATGCTCAGCTGGTGACCAAATACTGTATCCGCGACCGAAGGGAAAAAAATGTGGAACTAGACAGGGCGCGAAATGAAATCGTTAGTGACTGCAAAACAATCAGGGGAGTCAGACCAAAAGACTGACCTCGTTCCGTGAGCAAAGGCTGTCTGACCTCCGACCCCCTCTCAGTACCGAGAGGGCCATCCCGGGCCTCTCTGCCATGCTCAGCTGGTGACCAAATAAAGCATCCGCTACCAAAGGGAAAAAAAATGTGGAATAGTACAGGGCGCAAAATGCAATCGATAGTGACTGCATAACAAACAGGGGAGTCAGACCATAAAACCTGACCCCGTTCCGTGAGCAAAGGTTGTCTTACCTCCAACCCCCTCTCGGTACCGAGAGGGCCTTTCCTGGCAGCTCACCCTTTCTCAGCTGGTGACCAAATACTGCATCCGCGACCGAAGGGGAAAAAATGTGGACTACAACTTGTAGTCCACAAGGTATTGTCTATTTTTGTAATCTATTGTACCTTTTTGTAATAGTATAGAAGAAGCTTGTATGCTTAGATGGTAGGTAAAAGAGTGTTCTATCTTTATTTTGGGTGTTGCCCTAAAGTCCGAAGTCCATTTTTTGGCCCAAACCACCCTAAACCACCCCTTTTGCTATGTTCACCTATGAATTAAATTTTCCAATTTTTTTTTTAATCGAACCAAAGGATCTTGTTTTGCACTTGTCTTAGATGACGTGACCATAAATTTGTGATGTTTGACCGTATGGATTGAAAGTTATTAGCATTCGAAGTGAAAGCTCCAAATCTATTTAAAGAAGTGGCTAGGATTGCCTGCTCCATAGAAAAATCCATAACTTTTCCATTCCTAATCCAAATGGGATGAATGAAAGCCTCCCATTTAAAAGAAAATATAATGCAACTAGAAAAAAATATACAAATTTGTATTTCATTTTATTGTGGATTTTTTTGTCTACCCGGAGTCCTAGACCGCCCAGACGGCCCAGTGTCCCGATCTCCCCTGTTTGAGGTTATTCTGTTCTTGTGGCCTATCCCTAACCCCTTGCTCCTAGGCACTGATTGGAATAGAAATTGTATTATGAATAAACTCATAAGTTTATCTATCATTCTATAATTCTATTTTATCATTCTTATGAAAAAGTTTTCAAAAGTTTGAGTAAAAAATTAGATCATGGGCGCCTATCGAAAATCCATTTTGTCCCTTGCAGCAAGGACAATGAGAGTATGTTACTTTAGGGTCTAAGAAATAAAAACAATGGAAATTCTTTACCAAAGCCTAAAATAATAAACAAAAATCTCTATTGCTTCATATTTGATGAAATCTCCTCTAAGTCTTTAGAATTAAACCCTAAATAATTCACGTTTTGTAACTTCTTTTCTATTAGTTATTTAGTTTGAATCTTTTTTTAGTTGGACACATGATTGACTACTCCCTCATTTTTTTTAAAAATCCAAAGTTTACAAATTAAAGTATTTAACATTTTCCATTTTCTCTCAAATGGCATAATGGCATTATTGAACAAAATGTCAACATTTTTGATTAGGAGACTAGGTGTATCAATTTGCAAAAAATTGTAACCGTATAAATTCAAACAAGACATGTTAGCAATCTCATAGGTTGCTAAAACACAACAATATCACTTATAGAGTAAAAGATTATAATGTTTGAACATGAGGGTGTTAAAACTACAAAATGATGTGAAGTCTTCCAATCCTCTTTTCAGTTTTCACAAGTAAAATTAAAAAAAATTTAGACCCAAAAAACATGAGGTTAAATTGCCTAACATGTATAACCCCAAACAATTTATGGCTTTTAAAAGTATACTCTATATTTTTCTTTTAATTAAATTTCAAATTTGAATGTGATGTTTTCTCCAAGATCTTGTTGTGTTTTCGAGGCACATTTCCAAAAGCTCTCAATGCTACAAGAAGTCAAGATTGCAATGGGTACCCTTGCACAAAGTCTTGGAACGATAAATCACTATCATTTATTTTTAAGAATAGACTATTGATGCTAAAACTAGACTTCAAGAAGAACTTCCTAAAAATAGCAACTTGGATACTACTAAAAATAGCAATTTGGTTAGGTTTTATTTGACTTCGAAGTTTTGCCAACACCAAATTTGGGTGCTTCGGGCATTTAGGCAAAAAATCCAATCCCACCCGTCCAGATGCCCGTCTATTTTTCCGTCCACAAAATCGTCTAGTTACCTGTCCACCCGCCCGTCCACATGCCCGTCCACATGCCCGTCCAGATGCCCGTCCACCCGCCCGTCCAGTTTTCCGTCCAAAGACCCGTCCATCCCGCCCATCCAGATACCCGTCTACACAACCGCCCACCCTTCCGTCCACATGCCCGTCCACACAACCGTCCACCCTTCCGTCCACATGCCCGTCCAGAGAACCGCCCACCCTCCCGTCCACATGCCCGTCTAGTTTTCCGTCCAAATACCCGTCCATCCCGCCCGTCCAGATACCCGTCCACACAACCGCCCACCCTTCCGTCCACATGCCCGTCCAGTTTTCCGTCCACATACCCGTCCATATACCCGTCCACACAACCGCCCACCCTCCCGTCCACATGCCCGTCCACCCGCCCGTCTAGTTTTCCGTCCACATACCCGTCCATCCAAACCGTCCAAATACCCTAAATCCCGCCCGTCTAGATACCCGTCCATCCCGCCCGTTCCGTGCCCGTCGACGGAAGCTCGCCCGTCCAGCTCGCCTGTCCGGTGCGTCCATCGATGAAGAACGTCCATCCATTTCCGTAGTTTTCATCCTCTGTGAACGGTTCTCGTTCAGATTACATCCTGACGGACGCCGGGGTTGAATCCTGACGTCCATTCGGACATCCTGACAGATGGACAGGACGTGACGGGGACAACACTGCCGCGAACATCATCTTCTTCACTAGTTGACTCTAAATCCGGATCGTATTTTTTGACTCTGGATTTGTTAACTCTGGTGTCAAGCCATACTCCCTGAAGATCTGTCAACTGTATGGATCCGTTAGAATAGACAGATTCTACTCTATACGGTCCCATCCATCTGGTGTGGAACTTATCCGGAAAGATCCGGTACCGGCTATCATAGAGGAGTACCAGCCCTCCTACCTTGACGCCATGGTCGTTTGGTAGTTTCCGGTCATGATCCTCCTTCCTCCTCTTCTGCACTTCCTTGGTCTGTTCCAGAGCCTCGTCACGGGCCTCCTCTAAGTCTTCAAGTGCCATAAGACAAATTTCCGGATCCATATTCCGGACTGCATTCTGGAATGTCATGACCCGGTTAGTTTCTACTTCTAGTTCGATTCCATGCATAGCCGTTTGTCCAAACACAAGGAAGAAGGGGCTTCTTCCGGTCGTATTTTTCTCAGATGTATTGTAGGCATGGACGGCAGATGGGAGTTTTAAATCCCAATCCGTCTTGTTTTCGGAAATAATCTTTTGTAGGGTTCTCTCTACAATGCCGTTGGCTCTTTCCGTCAATCCGTTCGCCCTTGGATTGTACGGTGTAGTCTTCCGGTGTTTGATCATATATCGATCCGTGATGTCTTGGATGATATTGTTGAGGAAATGCAATCCCCGATCACTGACCAGCTCCAACGGGTGCCCAAACCTCATCATAATTTCCGTAAATAAGAAGTTAGCAGCTGTCTTGGCGGAATTATTCCGGGTTGGACGAGCTTCTATCCACTTCGAGGCATAATCCGTGGCTAGGATTATGTATCTCTTCTTCCGGGCGCTCATTGGAGAAATGGGGCCTATAAAATCAATCCCCCATTTTTCAAATAGTGCTATCGGAATGATGGGAGTTAGAGGCCAATGGTTCCGGAAGGAAGGAGCTCCCATCCGTTGACACTGGTCACAACTCCCAACATACGCTTTGACATCGCGTATCATATACGGCCACCAATATCCGGCTACCCGGATCCGGTATACCGTAGTCATGGTAGCAAAATGACCTCCAGACGGTCCGGAATGCAAAGCCCTCATTACTTTCCTCCTTTCATGTGGCTCCAAGCACCTCTTGAGTTGGTCATCCGCCCCCATCTTAAATAAGGTCCCTTTGATCAACGAGTAAGGGGCTATCTTATTTTGGAAGATACTTTTCTCCTCCCGATTCAGTCCGTCGGGATACCTCTACTCGGTGAGGTAAACGATGATGTCCTGAAATTCGGATGGGTTTCTTCCGTCCAGGTGGAAGACCATTTCTTCCTTAGTTTCCGGAAACTCATCCGGAAAATCAGCAGAAATATCCTCCAATGCACTCGTCCCTCTCTGTCTTGACAAGAAATCGGCATTCGTATTTGATTTTCCGGATTTGACCTTGACCTTGTAGTTGAATTCCTGAAGCAACAGCACCCATCTTGCAATCCGTCCAGAAAGATCCGGTTTATTCACCAGGTATTTCAAAGAGTCATGATCCGTATGGAATACAATCCGGTATCCGAGTAGGTAATGCCTAAATTTCTTGCAAGCATATACCACGGCCAAGGCTTCCCGTTCCGTGGTTGTATACTTTCGCTCAGCCAAACTCATCTGTCGGCTAGCATAGTATAAGGGACATTCCCTTTGGTCAGCATCATATTGCCAAAGAATGGTCCCTAAGCACCATCCGGAAGCATCCAAATTCCAAAGTCACATGAAACTCTTTTGTCCAATCCGGAGAAGACAGAATTGGAGCTTTTACCAAAGCCGCCTTCAGGCTTTCAAAGGCCTGTTGTCTTTCCGGATTCCAACAGAAGTCCGTGTCCTTCTTCAAGAGTTCCGTCAAGGGGATGGCCTTCCGGGCATACCCTTCAATGAATCGCCGGTAGTATCCTACACAGCCAAGAAATCTACGGATCTCTCTGACACATGTAGGAGGTGCCAGGGCGACCATTGACTTCACTTTGTCAATATCCACCTCCAATCCTTTCCGGCTCACGACGTGTCCTAGCAGAATTCCGGATAACATTCCGAAGAAACATTTTCCCGGATGTAGTTTGAGATTCGTCTCCCTACATCTTTGAAAAGTCTGTCGTAAATACTCGAGGTGATCTGCCTTGGAACTGAATACTGCAAAATCATCAATGAATACCTCTAGGAAATGTTTTAAGAAATCCTGAAAAATATCCATCATGAGACGTTGGAATGTTCCGGGAGCATTGCATAACCCAAATGGCATTCTGGTAAATGCAAATGTCCCCCATTCCGTCGTAAAAGTTGTCTTCAATTGATCCGCCAATCGAATGGAGACTTGGTTGTATCCGGAAAATCCATCTAGGAAACTGTAACACTCATTTCCGGATACATGGTTGAGGATGATATCCGTGAAGGGCAGAGGAAAATAGTCTTTTCGGGATGTTGCATTCAGTTTCCGGAAGTCCTGACAAACCCGGATCTTCACTTTTCCTTCCGGTCCCGCCTTCTTTGGAACAACAACAATGGGTGAGACCCATTCGGAGTTGTAGACCGGATATATGAATCCGACCTCTAGCAAGGCATCAATCTCCTCCTTCACCATCAATGAATACCGGGGGTTCAGTCTATACTGGTGTTGTCGGATAGGAACTACTCCCTCCACCAAGTCGATCCGGTGTTCTCCCAACTCCGCCGGAATACCAGTTAGATCAGATGCTACCCAGGCAAAGACGTCTAGGTACTCTTTAAGCAACCTGGTATAGCTCTCCTTCTCTGATGCAGTCATAGAGATACTCAGAAAGAAACATTTCTCGGGCTCCATCTCCACTTTCTCATAATCCGAGGGGCTAACGATGGTCTTAATCTTCTCTGGTTCCGCTTCTTTCGGATCAATCCGGATCTGACTCCAAGGTGTTTCCGTACTCAATCCATCCAGACCGACTGCAGGAAAATCTCCGCCTAGAATCTGCTGTCGGATCCATCCGAAGGACAGCGGAACATCGATTTCTCCCAGAGATCGGTCTTCAAGTGGGGTCTTGTCAGCCTCGTCTCCTGGTTCTTCCGTTCCAATCTCTAGAATGGGTTCCGGAAACTCAAAATCAGTTTCCGTGGTAGACATGAAGTAACTTGGGACTGAATCTGATTCATCCGAATCTGACCAATCCGTGGTGTATCCATCAGATTCACTAGTTTCCCCAAGGTGTTCCATGTGCTTCCAAGGGATCCGGATTGGGGGTTTCCCAACCACGAATTCCTTGGCTCCCCAAATCCCCAATCTACCAAGACTCTCGCGGCGTATAGCCACGGTCTGCCCAGTAGCATGGGAAATGGCCTCCCTTTGCTGACCCGGATGACCACAAAATTGAGGAGGTAAGTGACCTTCCCTATCCGGGTAGGAATCTTTGCCAATCTCCCTACCGGATATACCCGGGACTGGTCCGCCATCCGCAATACTTGGTCTGTCGCTTGAAATGACGTGTATCCAAGATCAAATGCCGTATCTTCTAGTATTAGGTTGACTCCGGATCCGCCATCCACTGGTACGCCGGATACCGTGCATCCTCCAATTTCGACTTCAAGTTCCGGTGCTCCGTAATCCTCGACTTGAGAGAAGTTGACTGCTACTGATGGTAGCTTCAATCTTCTTTTCCGTTTCTTCGTCCAGGCATTCCGGATCATCCGTTGGCATTATCATGGAGAAGTTGTCCAATAGTGACATTGGCCTTCTGGTCCTTGATGTCTTGTATGATGTCATATTCATCCACCTTTAGTTCTGGATCAATGACGATGGGTACATCGTCAAAGGTAACCTTCTTTCGGATTATTTCCGGAATAGTTCCGGAATTATCCAAACTTTGTCTAACTTCCTGGCTGATGTCTATAGATATCGGGTGCAGTCCTACCCCTTTTTCTAACTCTACTACGGGTTGTGTAATTGGGCGGATAATTGAGTGATCAGAATCACTCGAATCTGGACCCCTCGTTGATGGACTGTTTCCAGATCTCCTTCTTTGCCTACGCTCTCTATTCCTACACCTGTTTTCCCGGTTCTTGGTGGAACTCCGGGTTTCTACTCTATGAACTATTTCTACTGGTCTATCCGGCAGTTCCACCCTTGGTCGTCATTTATCCGGATTCTCAATTCCGGCCGTAGAGCCGTAATTCAATCCGGACTGATCCCGAGGTGGAACTTCTACATGTTTGTAGATGGTTCTAACTTGAGGTGGCTTAGGACATCCGCCACTACCGTGTCCATACTCTCCACAATTCTGGCAAGGTAAAGGTAACGGTGCGCCTTGTCCTAATCCTCTATGAGGACAACAGTTCGCGTAATGTTCCGGACTTCCACACAGATAACAACATCCGGGCGGAAACCTTGGTGGTGGAAAGTTACCTGATCCGGATGCTGCCACACCTGGTCATGGAAATGCATTCGTCCGGATCAACTGCTGTGGTGCACGTCCTCTTCCGTAACTTGTTTGGACTTGGAATACCGGATTGATCTCCTCCTCATGTTCTTCGTCCGGTAAGGTGTAGTAGACTCCCTCTTCATCCATGAAGTGTACTTGCTTTTGGGGGACACATGGGTGCATTCGCTTGCATAGTGCCCCGGTCTCCCGCATCTTGAACACCAAACATTCGTCCGGGTCGTGGGTACAATCCGTCTTGGCTTCCGGTTTTCCGCCAAGTTCACCTTGATTGCCTCCAGCGACTCTTGAACGCTTCTCATGAATTTCTTCGACTCTTCGTCTTCCACCTTGACTTTGACAATCTTCTTGCCTCGGTCAGTCTTGTCGTCTCGTCCACGGGACGACCGCCTACTTGAAGAAGCTTTCGGTTCCGATCCGGAACTCTCTGTTGGAGTGTCAAAGTTCTCAGTTCCGGTTCCAGAACTGGGGGAATCGGAGTCAGAATACTTCCTCCTTCGTCTCTCCTTCTTCTGGTATTTCTTGCTCCGGTTCTCCATCCGCTCACTCTTTTTGATCGACCTCCTCAAGGATTGAGCTGAGTTCTCGTAGTTTTGGGCAGTCTCCATGGCTTCTCGCAGAGTCGCGGGTCTTGCTTGCCGGATTTGAAATCCCATTTCTTCCGGAAATCCTGCCATATACCACTCTACTTGGATGCTCGGGGAAACTTCCGTGGTTAGTTTCTTGATTAGTGCCTTCACCTGCTGACCATACTTCCTCACAGACTCGTTTGAATGCATGGATATCTTACTGAGTCTTCCCAGCGCTCTAGCTTCTCCGCCAACTTCTCAGAATGTCCGGAGAAAAGCTTCCGTCAGTCGATCCCAGTCATCCCGGATAGCATCCGGAACGTCCTGATACCACTTCAATGCTTCGCCCTTCAGTAACCCGTAAAAGACCCGATGCTTGGAGGCGTGATCCTCCTGGTTGGCGATGGCCGTGGCCACGAACTCTCCCATCCAGTCATCTACGTCTTTACTGCCATCTCCCCGGAACTTACTATATCGTAACTGGGTTGAAGTCACCATTACGACCGCTTCTCCTGAGGAGCGGTCTTCTTCTGAATCGGCTAGAGCGGGCTCTCTATACGGCTCCAGTCTTACTACTTTCGGATTGTCCAAGACTTCCGAATTCTCGAGATTATGGTTCCGTCTGGTGTTCCGGTTATGAACTAACACCAAATCTTCTTCTGATCCGGATGCTGAAATAGATCCGGGACTTCTACCGAAGCTAGGTAATCCGTGGACCACAGGTCGTCTTGCAACCTCTTCTAAACGTGCGGAACGTCTTCTGGCTGGAATTCCTCTCTGGGGTCTACTCATGAAGTACGGATTAGGTGCTCTTTCGAGATCTACTTCATTGAGTCGAGACTGCGGATCTACAGTGACTACCTTTCTTTCAACACTTCTTTCTCTGATATCGTTCTCGGAGTATTTATCTACACAAACAAGCGATCAGAATCCCCGGCAGCGGCGCCAAAAGTGTCGTACGCGCAGTCTAGGCGTAGGTATCTTTAACACCACAAAAGCGTTAAGATGACAGGAGTTATCGTCCCAGGGAATTCCAGATGTTGTCGCGATAGATAAGTGTCCGGAACTACAGATCTACCCGGAAATGACAATCCGCAGCAGGGTTGTCACCGTCACGTCCTGTCCGTCCGTCAGGATGTCCGGACGGACGTCAGGATTCAACCCAGGCGTCCGTCGGGATTAAAAAAAAAAAAAAAAAAAAAAAAAATTTTTTTTTTTTTTTTTTTTTTTTCGCTGGACGGGTGGTCTGTCCACCTTGACGGGTAGTCCGTCCACTGGGACGGTCGGGCCGTCACCTGGACGGTCAGATTGTCGACCTGAACGGTGGACGGACTGGCCGTTTAGGTCGACGGACAGGCCGTCCAAAAAAAAAAAAAAAAAAAATTTTTTTTTTTTTTTTTTGACGACCTGGCTGTTCACTGGTTTGCTCCAGGGTGCCAAACTGGCTGTCAAAAAAAAAATATATATATATTTTTTTTTTTTTTTTGGGCTGACGACAATACCGACGCGTTAGGACGGACGCATCATGACATCCGGACGTGAAAAGCCCACGTCACGTCCGGATAGACAACCCTGATCCGCAGTAGGATCCGGCACAACACAAACCCAAGTTCCGGAAATACTGTATTCTGGAATCTAATCCGGATCCACCTTGATCCGGATTTCTACTCTCACTATCCGTCACACCGGTTTTTGGTACCTCTGTTTTACCCTCAGAGGGTCCTCACTTGCTCTTTTCCGAGGGGTGGGGAACATCACCACTCAAGTAACACACGTATCAACTCCTAAACAACAAACAACTATCCGTCCTCAAAGTTCTCAGTCCGGTAAGGAGGGAAAGATGGTCCCTCTCACAACATCCCGGGTGGCCACCCGGAAGGTAGGTCACGCAGAGTTACACCCACACCCGCCCTTACTACAACGACACTCAGCTATTTTCCGGATCAAGCTTTCACCTACTCCTGAGGTTGGCAGACCTTCCGGTGGTTTGGGAATATTCCACTAGGCGGTTGCCGACTTCCGCACGGGACTCTTCTCGAGTTCTCGGACTAGCTCCCTAACCACTACCGGATCCCACTGGATCACCGTTCCAGCGATTTAAAGGCACCACGCACAGCTCCTCACTCCTAAACTAGACTCAACCGCAAAACAACCGCGGATAGTTGGAATCCGGAACTAAAGGACTTATTTCCTAGCTATCGACCGTTCTTGAGGTTGGTAGACCTTCTGATGGTTTGGGAATGTTCCTCTTGGCGGCTGCTGACTTTCGCACGAAACTACTCATGAGTTCCGGATTAGCTCCCTGACTACTACCGGATCCCACCGGATCACCGTTCCAACGACTTAAAGGCACCACGCACAGCTCCTCAAGTTCAATCTAAACTATTCTGCAAGACACTTTCAGCCGGATCCGGATAACAACCAATCCGGATTCCTACCTTGCACACTCTCCCAGATACACCCACACAAGTAATCAAGACGCGATGCGCAAGATAATGATTCCCAAGGTGTTTATTCTTAGATGCTCAGATTGAATGACACAAAACGGAATGACAGGCCACAAGACGGCCCGCCCTTAAAAACCAAAACAACACGACCAAAATGGTCCAACAAAAAAGTGGCCAACGGCCAGTTGAAAATCCGGACAACGGCCAAGTGACCGTTCCGGGAAAAATGGAAAGCCGTTAAATTCCTAGAAATCCGGAACTACTTAGCATTCCGGATCAGCGGGTCCCACATACGGAAAACCTGCGATGAAGACAAAACACTAAAACTAACAATCCAACTACGCAACCTAGTCATTTACCCTTCCGCGCCTTCTTCGCTGACGTTCCGCCCTTCGAAATCCGGGTTGGCGCCTTTGGCCGGATCTGCTTCGTCGGGGTGGACTTGGTTGCGGATCGGGTCCTTGGTGGACCCGGATCCGTCTCCGCATACTCCGACTCGGAAGACGAGTTCGTCACTGCCTCCTCTTCCTCCGACCAGGGTTGTCTACCCGGACAACTCGACAAACTCGACGTCGAAGACATCTAGTAGAGGGGCTCGTCCGTCTAATAGAGTCAACTTTACCCTTTGACTTTTCTGGAATTTACCCCCCATTTACCTAGGCTTATCTGGCTGCCATGTGGCAGCCGCGTGGCAAATGTTGGGCGACTTCGGGTAGGGGGCGACCTCGGGTGAGGGCGACTTCGGGTGTGAGGCGACCGCGGGTAGGGGGCGACCTCGGGTGAGGGCGACTTCGGGTGGGGCGACTTCGGGTGTGAGGCGACCGCGGGTCCGGGGCGACTGCGGGTATGGGGCGACTACAGGTCTTAGGCGAACACGGGTACTAGGTCACGGTCGCCGATACCCGCACCCGTCGGCGCACTTGCCCTCATCCAAGACCCGCACTCGCCCTTCGTCACTTGCACGCGCCCCCCCAGGACCTACGGTCGCCCCCCAGGACCCGCGGTCGCCCCTCCAGGACCGCTGGTCGCCTACGTGACCCGCACGCGCCCATTTTGCATCCACACCCGAGTTCGCCTATATATGAAGTCGCCGAATCTTCATTCTCCCATGTTCATCACTAAGGCTTCTTGGCTTGTATCCCTTTCTGGCTACATGCATAAGCATTTGGTGTTGAAAATTTACTATTTGACTATTTTCATCCAAGGTTCTTTTTCTAGTGGTTTGATTTCAACAATCCCTCTACATTTTTTAGGACCTTCATTTCAACAACCCACCATGGCTAGTGGAGACAATACCACTGGAGAATTTCTTGCTGAAGCCCCTCCACCGGCTCCACGTCCATGTTGTGGTTTGGGATTGCGAAAGATTCAAAAAGACAAGGAACGGAAGCGTAGGGGTACTTGTCACCGAAAGCGATTGCATGTGTTGAATAGTGCTGACCACATTGCTTTCAAGGGGTGGAACGAGGAGCCTGAGCCATGGTCAATACAAACTTGCGAAGATTACATTGAGTGGTGCCACATCAGCAAGTTCTTTCCAGCATGGCGTCATCATCATCATCGACACACCAACAAGGCGAACTTGAAGTTCTGTGAGAATGAAATATTCGTGAACAGGTGCATTGAATTGTGGCAAGCTCTCTACAATACAGCCTCTGTAGAAAGGAATGAGGCCCCTCTTTTCCTTGCCAGAGGAGCCTATGCTGAAGTGGCATTGAAGAAAGAAGTCGATTGGAGCACGATCAAATCTAGTCCTCACGTAACCCGTCCAGAGGACGGGTGCATACCAAAAGGAATTCTCCTTTTTCCAGAGGGTGGATTGGGTCCTTTTCGAAGTGTTCCTAGGAATCAGGCCCAGGTTGAAATTGACACAGAGTCATCAGAAGAGGATGACAATTCAGATGGTACGCGGGTGCTTCGGGTAGAACGAGCCACGGAACTACCTATCGGCCTCCCCCCAAATCAGAATGAAATTATCCACGGTGTCGGAACATCACGGGGACGTAAATCGGGACAATCGTCAAGAGTGCGACGTTCCACTACACGAATTGGACCACAAGGGGCTTCTCCATCAGCTTCAAATCCACCATTGCTTGCACAGAATCCAAGTGATGTCTTCGAATTCAGTTGCAACGATGAAGGGCCCAGTGAAACAATTGTTGGTGCACCAACTCTTCAATCCCGAGTGGATGTAGGTCACAACACTCTGACCCTAGCAAAGGCTCAAAACATCATACAGATCAAAGACAACAAGATTGCTTCATTGGAAAGTAACTTGAAGAAATTGCAAGGATAGTGCCAACTGAAAGATGCTCTCATTGCACGACAATCTACCGAGCTTCAAGCCCTGCGAGAAAATCAGGCTGGCGCTTTCACTTTGTCAGATATGGATGAGGCTTTTGTTGACCATGATCCACATCATCTAGACAAAGTTGTGGGGGACCTTACCGACGATGTTCCTTGCCATCCACCACCTTCCAAGCGTGCTAAGGTTTTGCAAAATAATCGAAGTGCGTTCCTCACTACAATTGGCGGAGACACGACCACTGACACGAACGATATTCATGGGACCCAAGATTCACTCTCATTTCCAACAGTTCAACAATCAAGGCAGAGTGACAAAGAAAGAGACCTTGAAAAGCAGAACGAAAAGCTTCAACAACGGTTGGATCAATTGGTTGCCACGTACTACCATTGGAAGGTGGCGTACATTCTCTCCGTGGACAGATCGCAGCAAATAGCCAAGGAATTAGATAAGGTTTCAAAGAATTTTGTTGCAGCTTTATCTAAACGTGAGAATGGACTCACATCCTGGGCACTCTTAGATGACATGTTTCCTGAAAACATGCCGATGTTGGCAGACACAAATATTATAGATTGGGCACAACAGGGTTGGGACCATGCAAAGCAAATGTCTAGTCACATGCAGGTGAAGGACCAAAAGCTACTATGGCCACAACCTGCAGCTTTCGTACTCGACCATACAAAATGCTCCATTTGTCAAGAGCAATTTGGCCCTGAAGGTGGTTGGGCTCTTGGGTCATGTGCACATGTGTACCATCCTCAATGCCTCCTTATGGGATGCCTCATTAGACGACGTTGTGTATTTTGTTCAGCACCATTCCATGATCGCTTGTATGCCATGTTCAACTTGATGACGTACATTGTCGGAATCCATAATAGCTTAGTACGGACCTTAATAGACTAAGAAAAATTAAAATAGATCAAAATTGAAAAAAATTAGTTTAGGCATAGACTAGCGGAAACAAATAAATACTTAGAATTAGTTTAGACTTCGTTCCGGAACCAGTACGGAAGTATGACGGAACTTGACATCCGGGTGGACAGATTCAGGAGCCGGAACACAGGAACCCGGAACGCAAGCATTAAATTCAGTAGCTTGCGGCGGTAGACTAGGGATACGTTACGGCGTTCCGTAGCCTGCGTTCCTGTTACAATGAACGTTGGGCGCAGGAATTCTATATAAACTGAGTTCCTCCTCATTTCTCGCCCTCTTTCAGTTGCTCCGCATCTGGCTGATAGTGAGAGAAAGTGTGGTGAGTTAGGGTTACCGCGATAGGAGAGGTGAGACGGATGGCAGGGGTTAATACTTGGTATACAGTACCGGCCCGGAAGATTAGTCTAGTATATCCGGAAGATCCGCTGCACTTGCGGCATTTAGAGGACGATTTGGTTGTGTTAGGTTGTGCAGGTCTGCTGAAGAAACCCTGGAACATCCAGAGCGACCAGGTACTCCGGGAGTTGGCGGCAGGTGCTCCGAACCAGTACGACCAGACCGTACGTGGGCATCCGGACCAGTGGACGGAGGAGCTGTGGGCGGAAGTGTATGGGTTCTCCCAAACCGGAACAGGATTCGCTGCCCGGACGGACCAGTACCACCAGCACAAGTTTGTGAACCCACCACACGCGAAGGAGAGCTACGCGATCAAGGATTGCCGGGACGAGAGGCACAGGCGACTGCTGCGGTTCCTGCTTCCGATTTTGTACCTGGACAAGAGTTCCCGGGTTACGGTAACCATGGCCAACACGATCTTCGGGGCGTTTCAGGACCGGGTCGTGAACTGGGGCCGGATCGTGGCGAGCGTGGTGGGGCGCTGCACCGGAAACTTGGCGAAGAACAAGCCGAACCCGCTCAGCACGTACCTGCTCCACCTGTACCAGCACCGGGAACTCTTGACGGAAGACGAGGCGACGGATTACGAGACCGGGCTCATCATGCTCCAATGCCACTGCTCTGACGACGAGGAGCAGGAAACGCAGGAGTCTGAGGATGAGGAGGAAGAAGCCAAGCCGGAAGTCAAGCCGGAGATCAAGGAAGAGAAGCCGGAACCGGAACCGAAGCAGAGGGAGAAGAAGGAACGGGAGCAGGCGTCGGGAAGCAAAAGACGGAAGTCGACACTTCCGGCTTCCAGAGGTAAACTCCCGGGTCCCTTTCTCATCCAGGATAAACAAGAGTGGGAAGGACCCCGCTTCTTCGAGTGCGGAGAAGACTGGATCCGGACCGCGAAGGATTACCACGACAGGCTCACGGAGATCGTACTCCGGTCCACGGAAGTGGTGAAGTGCGAACCGGAAAACCTGGTGGACGCGTTGAAGGCGTTACCGGCCGAGTCGGAATGGAACAAGATGAGGACGAAAATCCGGAACCTGAAGACGGAACGGGACGCGCTCAAGGGGAAGCTGATCTGGACGGAAGAAGAGCTGCACCAGTCTCAAGGGGCGACGCAGAAGGCGTACCAAGCGTTCCAGACCTTCCAAAAATGGATGGTCAGTCCGGCGGATCTCTACCACAAGGCGGCGCTGTATGACGAAATGCAGAAGACATCCGCGGCCCTCACCAACACGAAGATAGTCCGGGTGATGGTGGAGATGTCCGGAAGGATGGAGGCATCGTTGAAGGAGTTCCGGTCCATGATGACGAACATGGATCCGAACAAGCCTCTCGACTTCGGGGGATTTCCGGAAGTTCCGGATGTCATCGCAACTCCGGCAACACAACCTCCCATCTCGCCCATCAAACGGACAGGTCAGTTTGGGTCACTGATAAACATCGTCACTCAAGGGGGGCACTCTTTCGGATTTCTGGGACAGGATATGCCGGTCCGGAGCAGTTTGGATGCCCGGATCGACCTTGTCCAGAATCCGGCACGGACGCATCCGGAGCAGTTCGAGGATATCGAACCTACTCCACCGATGCCCTTACCTACACCGAATCCCATCGAGATATCGGAGGAGGCGGAAGCGGAGGAACCGGAAGCAGAAGAAGCAGAAGTGGTGGAAGATCCGAAGTCGTTGGAGAAGGCGGACCGGTCTCTCGTCCATACGGACGAGACGGATTCTGACAGTCCTCCGGTTCGGAAGACGTCGATCATCACCCGAGCGTCCCTCCGTACACCCCAAGGCAAGACCAGCACCCGGGGGCAGTTAGGGTTTGACAGTAGTTCAAAGAAACAGCAGAAGGGAAAGTAGATAGTTAGACTGCTAGTGTTTTTAGTTATCTTTTTGTTAGACTTAGAGTTCCGGGTCTTAGTCAGAACCCGGATTCCGGATTTTCAGGGGTAAGTTTCAGATAACTTATCCACCCGGATTTTTAGGGCAGTTTAGGATGGTGTTTAGTGGCACTTTCCGCGGGTTTTACGGCATGTTGTTTTGCTTATAAAAGGAAGGGACCGCTTGTGGTCTTGGATTCTTTTTCTTGCTATTCCTTATTTTGAGCAGTAAATATATGTGTGCATTTTTTTATTGTCTTTTTACTCATTGCCTTAGTTTTCTTTGTGGGTCCTTGGTTTCCTGTTCTTTGGAAGTTTGAAGGTTGCTTAGGCGCTTGCTTGAAGGTTTTGGTTACAGAGTAGAGAGGTGGTAAGGAGGAGTCCGGATTCAGAGTTTCCCGGGTCTGTGAACTGTGTGTTGTCCAGGGAAGCAGTTCTAGCGTGTGTAGGAAGTGGTGCGGAGTCCGGCGTTGGTGGTGTGGGTGCGAGTCCGGAAGGCCAGGGAGGGTTCCGTGCGGAGATAAGCAACCGTCTGTGGAAAACCCCTGCTCCCCCGGAAAGTTCCGTCCGTCTGCAAAACACAAGTTGGAGTGCTAGTACCGGACCCCGTCTCAGTTTCCGGGTAAGACTTGTATTTGTCGTTGTAGCAAGGGGAGTCGGGTTGTATTCTGAGTGACCTGCTTCTAGAGAAGTCCGAAGTTGTGAGGGTCAACCAGTGTGTTCCTTGTTTGTGACGGAAAGATCTTTGGGTACGTGTCATTAGGAAGTTAGAGTTAGTGAAATACAAGGAGTGGTGTTGTCCTTACCCCTCCGGAAAAGTCAGTGAGGATCCTCTGAAGGTAAAACAGAGGTATCGAAAACCGTGTGTTAAAGCTACGGATCTGGTGTTTGTGATAATCCGGATCCGGTAGAGAGTCCAGATAGAGATAGAATCCGGTTGGAGAGTGAAAATTGAAGTAGTTACAATAAACCGGATTAGACGGAATTTAGAACACCCTCTGGGGTTCCCTGGGACGATATTCCGTGTCATCTTGCCACGTTTTTGTGGTTAAGAGCGCTTACTACAGTATTACGCGTACGACATACATGCCACCTTCTTGGGAACATAGCGTTGAAACGACGACTAATACGACATTGTGGGGTCGTGACCTCGTTTGGAGCTGGCGTCAAGGGCTACATGATGATGAAAAGGCACCTAGTAGCTCTCAATTGAACTGGGAAACTGACCCGGCGGAGATTGTCAAAGTGGCACCGAAGTTGATGGGAAAAGGTCCACACAATGAAGGGAGAAGGGCATTCTTCTACCAATGCCTTGGTGGATACTTCGAGAAGAGCTCGGGAGAATTTAAATGGGGTCCTCATCCGGAAGGACACCGTTGGGATAATGAAGGTAAAAGGGGACCCAATCGCAATCAATTTGCCTCTCTTGAAGACATGACTAACATGGCTTGCATGGACTCTACGTATGGACCTTATTACCAAAGTCAAGCATTGGACTATCTTTTGGAAGCACATTCTCCACAAACCACAAGGACCCTACAAGCTCTCCAAGATTCCAACGTCCTGGAATTCATTTTGAATGCGGAAGGGCCAGCTTCACGAACTCGTGCAAAGAAGAAGATAGTCCTTCAAGAGGCACTTCAACCTTCACATGGTGAAACAAGTTCTCCTAAGAAGTAAAAACAATCCAAATGGTTTTGACGTCTGAGAATTTAATGATGGACTTCATTTCTCCTTTGGTTACTTGGTTTACGTCCAAGGATATATAATGTCAAACCCCTAGTATATAGAAGCGTATTATATATGGTAGAAGCGTGTAGCTCTCAGTCTTTTTGTTTTGTTCCATATAGGCCAACTTCGAGCCTTCTATGATTGTATGCTACACATTTGTATTGCAATATTACCGAGAATATTACAGTGCCTTCATTTTTGAAACATATTCTACATTATTTTCTACTCCAAAGACTTCACTATGTTCGAACAAAATCAAATATGTGGTACAACTGATTGTATGAAGCTTATTATCAAAGAGCTATTAAAGTTGAAGTTCACTTTGACATTGTCATTTGCATTGACATTTAAGCTTCTAAAATTAATTCAACTGTAAACTTTAAATTTTATTACTTAGAATTCAAAATTGTATATCATTGTAAGCAATCTCATTATCTCAATTCATATCATGGAAGATTGTAATTGTTATCATTTTAGTTCCATAAACAGAAAAAGTGAACATGATGAACCCCTTAAGTCCCATTGTCCCCTCTAGAGACAATTTGGAATTTGGGCAAGTTTCTATGGCTTGAAATTGTACCCTAATTTTTTGAAATTTTTTGTGAAAAGATAAAATCTGATAAGCTTTGAGGGAATATAATTTTTATTTCAATTGGTGTCCGGAAGCAAAAGTTACGCCACAAAATACCTAGAACTAAACTCGGCAGGCAGTACAAAAAACATTGCAAAAATCCAAAATAGATTTAATTTTGTTCATGTTTTTGCTAACATTATGTTTTTGTCTACATAAAAAGATTTGATTCATTCCATTTTCATTAGTGATGTGCAAGTTAAGAACCTTGTTCTTTTTAAGGCAATGTAAACAAATATTTCAAAAAATAACTTATAAAATTCATTTGAAAATGCAATTTTCAAATTTTCTCTAATTAGTTTATTTTAAAGGAGAAGTTTGCTTCCTACAACAATCTCACCGTTGGGACTAACGGATTATTGTGTTCCAATCCCATGTAAGAGCTATTATCAATTTAGTTTTTCTTTTAACCTTGGATCTACTTCTACTTGACAATTTTTTGAAGTATGAAAAGGAAGTTATTATTTTTTGAATTTTTTTTTCCTACACTCCCAACTCAATTCTTCAACACAATAAATTTTAAATTCAAATTCCATAGTGCACATTTTTGGAAGAAATAGCAATCAAAGTCGTCTGAAAGTGTAGTCCAATGTTGCAAAAAAATTGTTCTTCAACTTTGAATGCTCATATCTCTAAATCTGTACAGTCAAACATCGTACAATTTTAACCACAAAATCTTAAACAAGTGAAGTTCAAGATCCTCAGCTTCAGTTCCACAAAAGTTTATTTTTTTCTTTGGACAAACACAATAGAATTATAGAAATGACAGTTTTGATTTTTTCTTCACCTAAAAATGGCCTTCGGACTTTATGGGTTTAGAAAAACACTGAAAATGGAAAAAACCTATTGGAATCATTTGAAAATTCACCAAGCCATGTAAGTAGCGATGGAAATTAGCTAGAAAATGAAGCAATTGGTTATTTTAACTGTAGAGGGTTAGGTCTTTAGGGCTATGTTTTCACCCAATAAATATCAAGATAAACATTTCTAGTACAAATCCAGAATAAAATGACATAACAAAACTGATTTGAGCAACATTAGGTCTTCTGTTCTTGTACTACATTGGTTTCAAAAGCTGTGACTAAATATTTCGCGAATACACTAAGTTCAGAAATCTGCAATACACATTACAAAGTATACAATAATTATTAAAAAACCACGTGAACTTTGAATGCCAAAAAAATTGTAGCATATTCTTTACTAAATCACGAGAGAGCCGCAATATCCAAAATTGGATCTTACTTACAAATTTACAATATTGTTCACCAAAATGCGGTACACTACTTTCTAAAAACCTCTTTTTGGTTTAGGAAGTCACTCATATTAGGAGGAGGACCCACTTTCTCGTATTCTTCACCTCTCTTTCCCGTTGTATCCTTCATCCACTTCATCCACTGCGTATAATACTCGCTTTCGGCTCTCACATCCACAAACTCGTCTTCCAACACTTGTACTCTAGTCTCATGGAACTTCACCAAATTCCGAAGCATTTCTAACTCCTCTGGTAGATTACCGTATGTCGAGGCCGTTGCCAAAACGTCCACCTCCTTGACATGTTTTTTGGCCGCTTCGTAATATTTCTTTTCTTCTTCGGTAATTTGAACACGCAGTGCTCGCCGCTCATTCTGTGCTTTCCTACGTCTGCGTTGCAGGGTTTCTAATTTTGATTCCCACAATAAACAATGGTCAGCTTGCGACAATTTCCCGGTGCTCTGTTTAGTTAAATACTGGTCTCCATTCTTCTTAAAAGCAACAAAATCGTCATCTCTCTCTTTGAATATTTGGTTGAGAGACCTCAATTGTTGCTTCAAATAAGCTTCAGTGGGAGAAGACACTTCGCGTTCCTTCAAATTCTTCAGTTCCTCACTCTTTGTACTCAATGATAAACGTGCACTCTCGATTTTGGCAATCAAGGTCTCCTCATTGTCTGATGAATCACTATCACCTTCTAGCATCGCACACTCCTCTGTGGAAAAGTCCTCCACTTCCATGGGGTCAACTTTTTCCAAGACTTCTTCATGGCTGGTTGAGGTAATGGGCTCTTTTCCACGATCTTTCTTCTTCTGAAGGCCCACATCCAAAGACTTCTTGGACTCGGTGACAAAAACATCTTCATCATCACTAGAGAAGGAATATCCGTTGTACTCATGGGTGTGCTCGTCCGAGGAAGAAGTGGATGACCAAACTACTTCTTCATCAGCAACAAATGATGCTCCACGCTTAATCGGTGTCATCATCTTGCTTATATCAAGAGGATACTTTGCCCACAAGTTGGAGGCTTCCTCCCACTCTTTTTGGTCCGGACGGACCGCAATAGGCATTTCTGGGAGTGTTGTCCAATCGACTACCTTCTTCAAAATAACTTCGGCATACACCATTCGTACAAGAAAGAAACTGAAATTATCGTTTCTGTACACCTTGGTCTCCAAATATAGAAGGGTCCATATTTCGCAGCATCTACGCATGAACCTTGTGTCCGTAGCATACGCAAGGTTAACCTTTTGGTTTTGAACGTGCAAAGGGTGACGACACAACGGAAATAACTTGTTGATGTGGCACCAATCCACATACTTCGCAACAGTCCGGTAACTCCAAGGCTCTGGTTCATCCCTCCAACCCTTAAAAGCCTTAATCTTCGGATGAAGTAATATGGCCACGCGCTTCTTGTGCTTCTTGCCTGACCGTTTTCGACCCTTGTCCTTCATCGCCCTTTTCTCTTGCGGAGTCAATGGAGTAGGTATGGTAGGAGGAGATGGCGAGGTCATACGCTCCATGTTTTAACAACGTATGTATAACTAAGCAATATATACTATATAAAAGTCTCAATGCCAAAATACTTACTCTAACTAAGTGAAACTAGTAATCATACGTGTGACACATTTACAAATATCGAAGCAGAAGTAGATGTTCAAGGTTCAAAGATCGTAGCGGATAGGGTCAAGTTTACGAAACACTGCGGTTTAGACATGCATGGAATGAGAAGAATGAAATTCCTTCATTCCCCAATCCCTGCCTCACGCACATGCAGTCAGCCACTTTAAGGTGGATGACAACCTTTGCACAGAAGCAGGGGGACTGATGACCGCAAGTCCACCCCACCCCATTTGTACTGGGACTAGCGGTCGCGGGAGGGCGAGTGCGGGTCCTCCAAGTAGGGCGAGTGCGGGTCCCCCGACCGAACAAGGGCGACTGCGGGTACCCAGGCGACCACGGGTCCACAAGGCGACCGCGGGTGCGGATCCCTGGGCGACCGCGGGTGCGGGTCCCTGGGCGACTTCGGGTGCGGGTCCCTGGGCGACTTCGGGTGATTTTTCAGGCAAAGACAAATAAAAGAGGAATCTAACACAAGTGGTTTCATATTTTTGGAAGTATTTTATAATTACTTATAAATTTCCAAAGGACTTCTGTCATAGGTCCCTATTTATGCCCCTAGGTCTTCTGCAAAATGTTCACTTGCAACTTCTAAACATAAATGGGAAAGTAAAGATAATGGATTGGCTCTTACAATTCATAATTTTTTTTTCTCGAATCATTTAATGATTATGGAGGTCAATTTATGAACTACAGATTGTCCATTTCAAAGCCACTTATAGAGTCCATTATTAATGCCCGCTCCATTTCAAAGTCTTCTACCTTATCTTTACTTTCACATCCACACAAATGGAGAAAGGAACCCTCTTTAAAATCCAATGGACGTCGGATTTGGAGAAACTCCCCAACTAAAAAAATATTTACGATAGTGTTTTCTTGAGTGTCAAATGCTTCAATGCACACCCTTGCTTGAGCAAAAAAATTTATGTATCAATGAATAGGTGGTAGTGAAATCGTAGGCCACCAGAATTAAAAATATTCCCAACCTATAATGAGTTTAATAGCTATTCAAGTGATATTAAGTTTTGGAAGAGAACATTTTAGAGTGCCAATATAATTTGTAGTTCTTCATTTCACCTTCAATCCCAATTTTCTTTTATAAGCAATACAATCAATAAAGAAAATGAAAATTTTCTTGGTTATCATCTCACAACTCTTATCCAATTTTGCACTCAAAGGAAATGTGCATACTAATACACAACTACACAAGCTAATTAAACATTCATACGGTTAGATTTTCGGGTTTAGGGTACTTGCTTCAATGGCAATTACTATAAGTCCATGCTCAATTTTCATAGGAAAAATACAAGAGGGAAAGGCTTAAGGCACTTAGGACTTTATTAGTAATGCACTCTAATTGTTAAGTTAAACTTATCTTTTGACCCTACATAGATTAAGCAAACACCCGTCTTGTAAAATCAAATTTCATTCAGAAGTATTTATTCGTCATTCTCCATAATGACGAACAAATCTAATTAAATAATGATTTACCACAATTGAATTCTAAAATACTCTATATCATTACAAATTAGTTACTTTAAAGTTTCAAAAAATCCCGTGAAGACCTCGGTATAGGCCACGCGACGTGCTTCGAGGATTGAGCCAAGGACCACTTTGAATTCCGCACCGAAATGTTTTTCATCTCAGTGCGCAATTCAAAGTGGTCCTTGACCAAACCTGTAAGACCCAACCATAACCTCCTATATCATGCACACGGAGTTGGGAATCGAACCGTAGACCTCCCAGACTCCACTTGAGTTCGAAGAAGTTGACCCTTGTGTGAGAATCCCTTCCACTACTTCACCTTCCCGTTGGTCACATCGGGAATCACCTTTGATGCACCACTCCTTGTCCATCCCATCTTTATTCTTTTTTTTCTTTGATTCTATTGGGCTTCAAAATACCATCAGCTGCCCAACACGAAATAGTCTCAACGTTTGGACCCGAAGTCGCCCCACCCAAAGTCGCCCTACCCGCGGTCGCCCAAGTCCCAGAAAAGAGGGAAGCAAAAATGCGTGAGTTCTTCCCTCCTCTCTGGACCCGCGGTCGCCCTACCCGCAGTCGCCCCACCCGAGGTCGCCCCAGTACCGCAGAAAGAAGTCCCTAGTTTCCCCCTTTTCTGGACCCGCGGTCGCCTCACCCGCGGTCGCCCCTACATTGGTATTTGAAAGAGTGACTTACAGAAGACTGCAGTCATGGTAGGTGAGATCATAGAATAATCTCTAGATAGCTTACAATTATATCACATGATCATTTTATTAAATGGTCCCTAACAAGGCTTCAATATCCTCAAGCCCTACAATGATGAACCAAAAACCCTACAAAGCCCTCGCAAACTAGAACCAGAAATGCAAACCTAAACCCTGAAATGCCCAACGCATTTTAGGATGGTTTATGAATTTGCTTGAACCCCAAAATGACCCTGGAATTTGCTAAGCTTCTAGAATTTGCTCTAAATTGAACAAAAATCCAACATTTTGATACGTTCTATCCATTCTTTTTGAATTGTAACCGTGTAAATTCAAACTAGACGTATTAGAGATCACATTAGAAAAGAAAACACAACCATTAGAAGAAAATTCGGGTCTCCAGATGCCTAAGTTGGCAACGCAATTTTCGTGCTTGGAAATTGCTGAAAATGCCACCTTGCACGTTGCCAACGTGGAGTATAAGGTGATGACGAGGGATTTAGCACCCGTTGCTACCAATGGGAGTGACGCGTTGGAAACAATATTTTATTGGCGTACCGTTGTCCCCTGTCCTGTGTGTAGGGTTATAAAACGAATTTCCAATTGGGCGTACCAAACGCAGGGACTAGTCCCGCATGCGGACTGGTAGTGGAGCCGCGCATCGTTGTCAATGATGCGATGTGTTTGACAACTTGGAGGGAATTTCAAACTTGGCACGGAATTGGCTGAGCTCCAATTTCAGAATGGGTCCAAACGCGTCACTCGTTCAATGTCACAGTTCCATGCATTGTAGTTCCATGAATTGTGTGGATGCCAGTGTTGTCGAGTGCTGCCCAAATTGTGTGATCACTGGCAACTCGTTTCCAACAAGTGTTAGGTGATCAATTGTGCGTTGGCAACGTCATCAGGAATGGAGAATCGCAGACCGCGTTCGGAGGTGGCAGCAGTGACGCTCCACAACACACACAATGACCAGGGAGAGTGGATTCCAACGAGATACGAGAGGTTGTCGTGGGTGAGGTTGAACCCTGGTAGAAATGGAACTTGGGCTCGAGAGGCTCGTCGGCATGGAGGTGAGAGCATGAGGGGATCTTACAAGGCTCAAATCATGGACTTCCGGTTCAAGTTTGATGGGCGCAAGACCGTTTCCAACAAGCCGGAATTGGAGTCCGTGTTGGTTAGACATGCTTACCACCGGCATCAAGTGCTCTTAGATCCAGAGATTCGCCACGATCGGGTTCCATGCAATTGTGAGAATAGATGGCGCTTTGTTTCCACCTTTGATGCCATGTTGTTCTTGAAAGTTTGATGGCCATCAAAGTAAACGTGGCTGGGGCTTTACACTGCTTTGCTAATTTGGTTTGTGGTATTGTCTGTTGGAAACAGTTCTGTACCAATCCTTTTTTGAAGACTGGGTGGACCCACTTTCTATCCTTGGAGTCATCGTTGTTGTGCACAGCGAAATTGGTGAAGCCACTCGGAATGGGAGGTCCTACAATGAGCTTCTGGAGAATGGGATATTTTTTTCTAACCTTGTCTATGTGCCACCTACACCAGGGCTTCTATATGGATCAGTTGAGCCACTGTCGTTGCCACCTTTCACTGATCCCGAATGGCCTCTCCCCGACATGCACACCAGTGAAGCGTTTCGGTTCAAGCTTCGGGCCGATTTCCAAGCTGTCACCAAGGCCACCACTGGAAGCCGCATGGGCCACCTCCAGTGGTTTATGCCCTTGCATGTATTTGTAGATCTTTTTGCGTGTGAGGAGGAGAGGATGAGACGCACTGCCGTCCTGTACGTTGTCAACAGCCCCTCCGACGAGTTGTTCACGAGCCTCATGGACGCAGGTTGGCATCAGAAAGTAGTCTTCGGCAAGGACATTGTCAGGTGCACAATCTCAATGGACACTGTAGCCTTCAGGTAAGGAGACTTTTGTTGCCAACAGACTGTTGCATGTGCCATTGAGAGTGTTTTAGGGTGTAGGGTGCTTGTGAATTGTTGCGAACGTTGAAAACAACCTTTCTTAGACGTGTCGGGTGTGCTGTAGATACCATGTTGGGCGAGCAACGTTGTACACAAATTTCAAGTACGGCCGAGAGCGTCTGGCGCCAGATGGTGTTAGTTGGCAACAGATAGACGAAGTGCAGGAGGAGGACATGGTGGTCCTCCCATGTTTGTTTGAAGGTGTGACGGTGGCAAGGTTCCAGGTGGGTCGAACATGGCCGTTGGCACACATTCGCAGAGAGGTGGATATCACCTTGGGAGGTGTGGTTCCAGAAGACTTCCGCTTCTCTGTCCGTCAGCAAGGGTTTGCAGACATCCTTGTAAACCGGAGGCAGGAGGGTGCCAACAGGGTAGCAGATGTCCTTCCTCCGTGGACGTTGGAGATAGTGGCAATTACCAACTAAGTGGTAGAGCATGGTTAGTTTAGAGAACTATCAATGTCAGTTTTGAGACATTTTAGCACTTACATTCCTACAGGTGCCTCTTTCAACGTCACGTTGGAAACAAGTCGGTTTAGGATGATATAGAGTTAGATAAGGACTTATGTGTAAGCAACAACCGTCATAGGAAACACTGTAAGGCTGAATTTTGATAATCAAAAAAAAAATTGGACGTTGATAGTTACCTTCGTGTTTGGGACGTGTTTCAGACTTGGTTGCCACTCGGTTTATGGTGTTTGTGACTGTGTTGGAAACAAGAGGAGTTCCATTACATCACGGTGATTGTACATTTGACAAAATGAGGCAACAACTTCACAATGACTGCGTTGGAAACAAGATGACTCTCATTTCCTCTAACTCTATCATGACTCGTGACTTCCTGTTCCAACAATGCTTTCTTTTGTACACGTCCATCTAAGTCATATGGCGTGTGTAAACAAGGGCAAATCACAGAAGGGAATTGCATTCATACAAAACATGTTGACAACAGAGATGGGTACCGAAAACTTGCGAGAGAGTTGAAGAACTAATGAATGCAAAATCACAATGAAAATATGCGGAAATGCAGAATTTTCATATTCGTGAAAGGCAGGTGAACAAAAATGATGGAAAGAAGTTTCTGCTTCCTATGACTGTCCTCAAAAACCCATCAGTGCCATTTCAAGTGTAGGCCTGCTAAACATCCACTGTTTCCAACGTCTACTACTGCCTACACTAGCTTGATGTACAGAAGGCGCTTCTAAACACGACAAAAAATCAAATTTGGTCTACAAGCGCATCCAAAACTTCTGCATCCGCCGAATCTATGGATGACGAACCCGCTGCCTGAGGCCTGCCAGCAGATCCACCCTCAGATGAAAGATCGACGTGCACTGGTGCGGCAGGCGGGCCCACTGCGGGAGGTTCACGCGACGTTGCCAACTCCGCCTCCGCCCCATCTGTCGGTGCCAACGGGGTCGCGTTGGCAGCAGCCCCCGAATCTGAAGGCATGGGAGCTTTGCTTTTGTTGTTGTCCTCGAGCGGCAAAGGTGGTCTTCTTTCGGGCTTCGTCTCCCCTCTGCTTGCAGCTACTGCTTCATTTGCTGTTGGAAACAGAGCACATCCCACATGAATATTACCACAACATTGTAAAGAAAAGACAGAATTCCAACAATACAAAAGAGAAGAGCAAAGGTTTGAACTACAGATGTTGTGTTATAAATTTGAGTGACAATTACCAACTAAGTGCATATAGTACATTACGCTACCAGAAACGTACTGTGAAAGGCTAAGTCTCGCACGGCTGCGTCAACCGCTTCTGTATAAGGAGATCCTTTTCGCTTGAATGCAAAACAAGGAAGTGCCCAAACGTATTCTCTAGGAGCAACAGGAGAGAGCACTGAATGCTGGGCCTTACCAGCCAAGGGTGATGCACCTAGCGGTGTCTTTAACAACTTCGGAGCTATTTCACCTTCAGGGATCACAGAGGCTTCCCTCTTCCGAATGCTGACACCATAAGAAGCCCCCTCACGCGGAACCTCATTCTCGCCAACACAAGTCGGGATCTGTGTTTCCAACGCGTCAAAGCCCCATGCTTCCAGCCACTGACGGTCACCTCCTTTCTTGCACCTTGGACACACCCGACTCCCCGAAAGAAGTTCAGACCACAAACACCATGGGTGAAACAGGCAACCACATGAGAAGGGCACAGCACCGTTGGAAACAAACAGTTGAGAGCACAAGCCGCAGGGTGAATCCACTTCAAGAACTGGCTTGACACTCGTTTCCAACGCCTTGTCGTCAGCCAACTTCTTCGGCTTGATGGAATACTGGCTTGCTCTCTCTGTTGCCAACTGCTTCTGGAGATCCCCCAGTCCTTCCTCGCTCAACCTGAAGGCTTCCTCCAGTTCCTTAAGGCATTTGGACTTCTCAAGGACCGAATCTTGAACTTCCTCCAACTTGTCGTTGTTGGCAGTGATGTCCTTGCACACCTCCCGCTGCTCCTTGTCCACCGTTGCCTTGTCATACAGGTTCCCTGCTGCCGCAAGCTCTCTACTCCGCCTCCGCAAGCAATCCTTCACAGAGTTGAGGCGTTCGTCTTCTGCTTCCAACGTGAAGATTGTGCCTTCCAGTCCCTTTAAGGTACCTCGCAATCGGGAAATGCACTTGGATTTGCCCTTGACGTCTTCCGACTTCTCTTTCACCTGCTTCTCCAGCGCGGCCACCTTGTTCCCAACATTGTCAACGCCGTCAGTGTTGCCAACGGCCTCAACTTCTCGCTGCTCCTGCTCCTCGCGCCCAACTTCGCTTCCAGCGGGCCGAAGTCCAACTTCCTTCTGGAAATACAGCCGGAACTCCTTCAGAATGGACCACATCTGCTCCCTCAATGCTGGAGGGCCCAATTTCAGGGGATTCAGGCCCGGATGAGCGAGTCGTTCTTCAGTCAATTGGGCCGCAGCCGCTGCCCAATTCACCTTGTTCCTGCGCCCCTCCTTGTAGAAGTACACACACGCGCGCAAGAATGTTTGGCTGAAGGCTTTGTTGTCAGGTGCATCGCCATAAACCCTCATGTACATCCGAAGGTATAGATCCCGCGAATTGAGGTCTCTGCACTTGTCCAAGCAGTACCGTGTCCTGTTCAACCCCTCGTCAGGAACCCAGATGGACTCGTACATGTAGGAGGGAACCATAGCCTCCGTCACCTCCTTGGGCATGATCCCTTCTTTGCACAATCCGTAAACCCTGTGGAAGAACTCTGCGTCATACACCGCCTTGTGCCTTCCCAACAAGCACGGTGCCAACGTCACCAGCCTCTTCTGCAACGCTGGTGGAAGCCCGCTTAAATCCGCTGGAACCTCCCACGTTCCCCATCCCGGATCGGTGGGGAGAAGCACTTGGTGCTTCTGGGGAGGAGCAGACTCTGCCAACACTGCCGCCATGAGAGCTTTGCCTTTGACAAGGCTTTTCGAACGAGCTTTCCTGCTTGACGCGCTCATGGTGAGACCTACAATTGACCTGCTGCAAAGACAACAGGAGAGAAGAAGTGCAATTGGAATGTGTAACCAACAGCGCGAAACTCGCACAAGAGAGAGAGAGAGAGAGCAATGGCAACGTAGAAGTACTTTGAAGTTTCACTTGTGCCTGAGGCTGGGGGTTTATGGGGCAAGTGCCTTGCTTATGACGCCAGTAACTCCCAACGTGCTCCATGATGGCACAGCCGCCTCCTGTTGCCAACGAGCCAATGAGCTTAATGATTAGATGTCGCTTTAGGCCCTAATTGAGTGTTTGGGACGTTACATTATGGTCAGTATCTTATGATTCCCTCATCCACTGATGGCAACTTGTTTCCATCATGGCCTAATTTTGTGGAGTGGGCACATCACCTCATAGTGTCTCCTGTTGGCACATCATGGACCCCAGCAAGAGAAGCTGGTACTTCTCTAGGAACCCAGTCATTTTATTTTATAAGCACGGTGCCAACAGGAGATCACAAATTTCTAGGGTCGTGGGTTTAGGGGTTAGAATCTTGGTTTAGGGTTTTCGGTTTAGGGTCCCTCTTAAGCATTAAAATTGCCTAGGTCTGTGGGATCAAAATGGGTACATTTGACAATTTGTTGGCAACAAGATTTGGGCAGTACAAACTTTACATTTCTGATGTGGAAATTTTTCCGCTTGCTGTGAAAATTGGTGGTTTATAGTGATTTTATCCGAAAAAGTGAATGATACCTAAAAAAACTTGCAGAATCCTTCCATGAGTGGATATTGTAGTAAAAAAACACTATGGTGTAAATTCAAAGGCTTGTTTCTAACTTCTACACATGGAAGCGCCACTAAGTACATTGGTATGTGGCCTCGTTAAATAAACCTCAGCCACCGTCGTTGCCAACGGCCTAAACTCTGTTGCTATGGAAATGGTGCCGTTGTTTGCTACACCCTCCATTTCAAGACGTCGCCACCCAAGCACGGCCTACTCGTGATCTACCTTCCCTCCAGATTCTAGCTGCATCCATTGCATTTGACGTGTTGTAGGCCGTCCTCTTTCTTGTTGTCGCTGCCGTTCTTTGGGCATCATCTTCCATCGATGTCGCGTTGGCAACGTCCTTCAGTCGTTCCTGCTTGGCAAACCTGTGTTGTATGTTTCTGTACCAATGTTGGTATTGCTGAACAATGGAGCTTGTTCTCTCTTTAGTGCCTCCATGTTGAGTGTGATGCTGATTAGCAGCCTTAGCTGCGTGATGAGATTTTTCCATGCCCTGGTTGTTCCAAACAGCGAGACTTCCATACGTTTCCACATACCAAGGACCATGGCGCACCAGATTATGCTAGCAAATCACAGCATTCAAGGAATTAGTAGAAGTACGTGTAAAAATGTTGCACTGCGTGAAACGAGATGCCATGAAATGTGTCAAGTTCACATACCATCACACCCTGGACCCCCTAAGCTTGTCAAATGAACTTCCCACATGACGGCAAACATTGACTTTGAACTGCAGATGTACGTTGGCAATAGACGGTACTCACCATATAATGAGTCACATGGTCTTCCCCGAAGCATTTCAAGTAGAGGCTCCCCCATCTCTCAATTTTACCTTTGAAAGTCTCCCTTTGCTCTTGATCCAAGGAAAGGCCAACCAAATAAGGGAACACTGTTTCCAACGCCTGCCACATTTCCACCCTGTCTAGATATTGCCTCCCTTGTTGAAGAGTGTTATTTTCTGAGCGCAAGACATCCTTCCATACTCGATCTTGCCCTGACCAAGTCGATGGTTGGAACATCCTAGTTGCAGTCACACCACTGAGGGAGGGTTTGATGGGGACACTGTTGGAAGCGCCACTGAGTACTGGGTCCTTCATGATGCGGACGTTTCCACCGTGAAGACCAGCTGCTGACAGAGTCTTCTCCATATTCTCTATGGCTTGTTGCTGACGCTCCTCATTCTTCATGTTCCAAATGAACATGAAATGGAGGTGAAGAATTTTCTCCATCATTCGAGTTAACGCATGTAAGGTACAAATATGTACCCTCTCAAGTGGAATGGGTAGAATAGGCTTCCACCGTGATTCTCTGTCAGTGGCGAGCGGTTTACATTGCACGTTGCCAGCAAATAAACCTCCATGCCATGTATGTTTTCTCCGCCTAGCCTCTGTAGCAGCAGACGCGGCTGTTCCCAGCACTGGTTTTGTCCGCTGTTGGTTACAGTAAATGCATGAGTGTATCGCGTTGGCTCCATGCTTCAGCCCATACAAACACTTAATTGTCTTCATGTCAGCTGACAAATGCCACTCTACTTTGAAGTCTCCAACACCCTCAATTCTTAACAGTTGACCCTCATCTTGCGCTTTGATGAGTGTAGGGAACTGAGTTTGTTGGAACACCCAGTGGAGAACTTCATACGACTCCTTGGCCACCTCAAAGCATGCGATAGGCCAGATTTCGGTTTCCGATTGGACTGAAAAATATCTATCATCTGTTTTTTGTATGCTGGTGTCTAATGCACGATTCATGAGCGTCAAACTCACCCTTTCGAATTTTCTCCCATGTACAATCTCTGCTTCGTCCATCTTCAAGACGAAAATTAAAGGCTTGTTTCCAACTTCTGGACATGCAGGTTCAGTTTCCAACGTCAGAGCACCCTACACCGCTTGATGTACAGAAGTCAATAAGAAATCACGTTGGAAACAAGTACCGTTTGAACAGGAATGTTTTGAAAAGAAGGATATTCACCTTCGGTCGTGAATTGGTATAGCTTCACCATAGTCCTCTGCACCACTTCGATGTCAACAAACAAAGAATTCTTGGGCGTTAGAACCACCCTTGATATGTCTGATTTCTTCTTTCTTCCTTTTCCAGTGGTAACTGAAGGTTGCACCACCAACTCCAGCGTACTGTCAATATGGTAATAGTTGCCAACAAGATCCGTCAACTTTGAATTGAGTTCTGTTCGCAACAAACTGACCTGTTCAACATAGTCCATATTGTGAGAACACCACGTAAGCCTAAACCCACCACTAACATGCCGTTGGAAACAAGATTTTCCTTATTGAAGTTATGTAAATCGCCCAGAACCCTGAACCCTAAACCAGGTTTTGCGACTGCAAACACGTTACCACCCTCCCTCTAGCAGCGTTTATGGGGCCCCTGCTATAATTCTGTTTTCCAATGCTCCGATCGACTAGGCTAATGCAAGAACCCTCCAGTATGTCCTATATTGAAATTTTCCATCGTTTCCAACAAGGCATAGCAATACGCTCTACTTTGAATGTAAGCCCAACTCGTTTCCAACAATGCATAGCCAAAATTCATGGAATGGGAATAATAACTTCAAACCTTGTGCGGGTTTGGCAAGAATGTTGGCTTCAAGCGTTTGTCAACGAGCTGCACTCGCCCTTTGATCGTCTTGTAGATCTCACCATATCCTTTCTGTGACACTCCAGTCATATCGCACGCTGCTAGTATTGCTTCTGTTCCCAACTCCGTCCCAATTTTCTCAAGGTAGTGGTTCGTCATGCTGGTTGCAGCATGACTATGTTGCGAACTTGATATCAACGCCAGCGTCTCTCCCTTTGACATCAATAGTCCAATCGCCTGCCCGGTCTCATCTTGGGTATCCTTGTCGCCACACAGACGTTTCCTTCTGTTAGACGTCCTGTTGCCAGCGTGTATAGCTTGAACTACCTGCGGTTGCAACAAACTTCGAATTTTGGCTATACGAGCCCTCGACGCGCCACCACTCTTCGCTAATTCAACGAGGCCCTTCGATGGTCTTAGTTGTGGTCCTGCTAGAGTCCTGACCATTCTTTCCATTTTCCTTTGGAATTTCACTATGGACTTTCTTGCTTCCATGAGTTCATGCTCCAACTGCAAGACCTTCTGATGCGCACCTTGTCGTCCTTGTTCGTTCGCCAACTGCAAGTTGTTGTGTTGGTCCTCATTCCTGTGCAACTCTTCTTCGACTGCTACACATCGAGCCCTAAAGAAGTCTAAACCGCTCTTCAAAGTGTCAATCTCCTCTTTACTTCTTGCAACAAGTTCCTCTGAACGTTGTGCCCAGCTACTGTTGGCAACGTCCAGATCCTACGTTAGTAACGCAATGGAATTTTGCAAGGCTTCCCTCTTCCGAATTGCATCAGCTTGTGTCTCCTGTAATTGCCTTTCCAAGCCTTTTATTGAGTCACAGGTGCTAACAAGGTTTCTAGAATATCCTAGGAGTCCAGAGTCACCGTGACACACAAATTCTAAGCAACTCTTGATTGTTTGAAACGGTGGTGGCTTCCCTGTGACAGGATCTGTTGGGTACAAATTGCCATCCAACCATAAATCAATGTTGGTGGCTCTAGAATCTCTCAACGCTGGAAACTCTGCTTTTGAGGCTTGCTGATCAATTCGAACCCCTTTCCTCACAATAGGGGCGAATTTACTATCCAATATAACAGCTGCTGTATACGAACTACCCTTTCCAACATTGGTAATGTCCTGAAGTGCCATCCTAAACCGAAATCTCTCAAATCGTGTGCCAAAGCCACCCCAAAACCAGTTGAGGGATGCCAATGAGCCTGTTGGCAACGGCAATGAGGCCAGCTCATTTGGCGGGAAGCAATTCCAACAATTGAGAACTTGCGAGCATCTCCACGTTGACATTCCCCACATCCCCCAATTCACACGCTCGTCAACTGGATTGTACATGTTGAGTACACTAATTGGAAATAGTGGCTTCCAAATCAGAATTCCAAATCGTGGATTAAAAGATTATAATCCACAATTTGGTACTCGCAGTCAACATTAAAATAGTCACCGAACTATATTAATCTATGTGCCAAACTCATTGCCCCAAGTGTTGAGTTGCCAACATGGCAAATGTTTGTACAGAGTCCTGGTGCACGGCTGTTGACAACAAGGCGCCACTTGAGTGCTTCAGTGACAACTCGACCTGTACCGTCCACAGCTCATTGGCGTGCAGGTTTGATGGCAACAAGCGCCAAGTACCCATGATGTTGGAATTGACCATTTTCTAAAAAGCAAAAAATTATTTTTCAAGCCCAAAGTACCGGCCATCCAGAGACCCGAATTTTCTTCTAATGAATACCTCTAATTTATTGAAAGATTATAATGTTTTATCATGAGGGTGTTAAATCTGTGAAAGTGATTTGAAGTATTTCAATCCTCTTTTCAAATGTGAAATCTAAAAAGTTCGTCACCTAAAAAATATGAGCTTAAAGGGCCTAAGGTGCATAAACCCAATCAATTTATAACTTCTCAAAATCTACTTTATCATTTTTTTAAATTTCATTTGTAATGTGATATTTTCTCAAAGATTTAGTGTGTTTGAGGCTCATTCCTAAGAGCCCTCAACACTACAAAAAGTCAAGATTGCAAGTGTACACCCATGCACAAAATCTTAAATAGAAAAATCATAATCAATCATTTTCAAAATCAGATTTTTGAAGCTAAAACTAAACTTCAAAAAGAATTTTCCAAAAATATGAATTACTACATATAGTAATTTGGTAAGGTTTTGTTTAACTTAGGAAATTGGTTGAGGACCCATCCTGTCCTCGGGGTCACTTAGGGGTTCACTTGAACAAGAAGCCAACATCTTGAATTATAGAATCAATTTCTGTATACTTCTTCATTTTTCCTCCAATCCCAAGAAACTTTTTTTCTGCAAACTTTAAAATGGTTGTGGAGAGGGGTAATACACTCGAAGTGAAGAATGTACATTTCTCTTGTTATAATCTTAAAACTCTTCCGCAATTTTGCACTCAAAATGAATGTGCATACTAACAAGCAAGTTGTTTAAACATTCATACGTTTAGATTAAAAAATAAATAGGAAACTTGCTTCAATGGGAATAACTACAAGTCCATGCTCTTTTCAGAACAGAAAAACTAAGGTAGGAGGTTGTGAAAGAGTGCGGGCATTAAGAATGGCTCCTATAAATGGTTGTGGAATGGTGCATCTAAAGTTCTGAAATTGACCAATACATTCATTGAATGAACCAAGGAAGAAAACATTATTAATTGGAAGAGCCAATCATTCTCTGTGTTTTCTCCATTTTTATTTAGAATTGCAAGTGAACCATTCATGAAAGATCTAGGGTCACAAATAGGGACCTATGACCCAACTCGTTTGAAAATTCATAAGTAATTCAAAAATCTTTGGAAAAATATGAAACCACTTGGGTTAGATTCCTCATCAATTTCTCTTTGTCTGAAAAATGAGCTAAAAATATTCCCGTCCAAAGAAATACACGAAAAAGGCAGACCAGCCCTTAGGTGCACCATTTCTGAGCCTCCTACCTTACACTTGGAAAGGCATAGGCTCTTAGGGGTTCATTAGTAAATAATGCACTCTAATTGTTAAGTTAAACTTATCTTTTGACCCTACATAGATAAAGCAAACACCCCGTATTGTAAAATCAAATTTCATTCAGAAGTATTTATTCGTCATTGTCCCTAATGACGAACAATTCTAATTAAATAAAGATTTAGCACAATTGAATTCTAAAATACTCTATATCATTACGAATTAGATACTTTAAAGTTTCAAAAAATCCCGTGAAGACCTCGGTATAGGCCACGCGACGTGCTTCGAGGATTGAGCCAAGGGGCACTTCGAATTTCGCACTGAAATGTTTTTCATCTCAGTGCGAAATTCAAAGTGCCCCTTGACCAAACCCGTAAGACCCAACTATAACCTCCTACATCATGCACACGGAGTTGGGAATCGAACCGCAGACCTCCCAGACTCCACTTGAGTTCGAAGAAGTTGACCCTTGTGTGAGAATCCCTTCCACTACTTCACCTTCCTGTTGGTCACATCGGGAATCACCTTTGATGCACCACTCCTTGTCCATCCCATTTTTATTCCTTTTTTTCTTTGATTCTATTGGCTTCAAAATACCCGAAGTCGCCCAACACAAAATAGTCTCCCAGTCGCCCCACGGCTCCATAGCCCCACCCGAAGTTGCCCCACCCGAAGTCGCCCAATCCCCCAAAGAGGATTACAAATGTGTGAATTTTCCACGACTTCTGGACCCGCGGTCGCCCCACCCGAAGTCGCCCACCCGAAGTCGCCCCAGTCGAGGTCGCCCCAGTACCAAAAAAGCTGGAAGTCCCAAGTTCCAAGGCGACCTCGGGTGTAGGGGGCGACCTCGGGTTCAGGTTTCAGGACCGCTTTGGTACCCGCGGTCGCCCTTACCCGCACGCGCCCTGTCACCCGCACGCGCCCCTATGGCGACCGCGGGTACTTAAGCGGTCGCCCCACCCGCATTCGCCAGTCTTGGTCCTGTGCTACGGCTTTCATCCACCTTGTAGTGGCTGAATGCGAGCTTGTGGGCCAAGGCGGTGATTGGGGGGTGGACTTGTTGCCCTTTTTTTCCACGACTCTATTTATTGATCGATTGTAGGTAACTTTGTGAAGGAAGAGCTATGTCTAATCCAGGAGAAGGGAGTAGTACAATGCGTCCGTCTCTATGGGATATTAACCACGATGACCCCCGGGAATGGGAGAATGTTACAAGGAAATATGTAAGGGGCACCGACCTTGACAATCCCGCGGAGTTCCAAGTGACTATTGACTCATACGAGTCAACGGGTGGAGAGTCATCATCAAAGTCGAAGAAGTCAAAGACGGCACATGATAAGGACCCAACTTATCCTCCACGTGATTATTCAATATTTGCACAGAGAGTGTGTTTCGAATGGTACGAGGGACGCACTGTGGAATTCCTAGAGTCTACATACTTGAGGCATAAAGAATCAGGCATCATTAAGTTGAAGAGAGATTTGAGCACTTTTATTCTAAAAAAGTGCAAAGAATCCCCGAAATATGCTGACGTGGATGAAACATACTTTGGCAACTATGAGAAGTGGATGGAGAACGTGCTCATGGAAATCATTTTCAATACCAAAAAAATCATTGTAGAGCACCGACCTATAGTCCCTGGGTGTGAAAATAAGGAGACCATCGAATTCCACGCAAAAATGGCATGGTGGCAGAAAGCGGCGTCTAGACTATCGAAGACTGTATCTAGGGCGATGGGGTGGCAGTTGGACGCATTGACGGCTGCTCTTTCTCAAAACAGTGGATCGTCTCTCATGTGGATCAATTCTAGTGCAAAAGTGGTTCCGCTTAGTGGATATGACCAACAAGGGGGGTATGGAAAGGTGCGTAAGGTATACATTGATGGCATGTCTACAATACCCAAGCATGTACATTTTGC
Source organism: Rhytidiadelphus loreus (assembly GCA_947034895.1). Lineage (NCBI taxonomy): Eukaryota > Viridiplantae > Streptophyta > Bryopsida > Hypnales > Hylocomiaceae > Rhytidiadelphus > Rhytidiadelphus loreus. The sequence continues at coordinate 42,624,160 of OX344761.1, read as the reverse complement.
GGGGAAGGTGTCAAAGCAAACAAACACGCGTGATACAAGATATGAACGATCCATTGAGGCCTTGGTGTGTCCTTTAAATCACCCAGCCATTGTTAAATTTGTGGCTATCCACGCCAATACAATGGAGGCCTACACGTTGTGGTGGAATGGTGGTAATTTGAACAAACTAGTTCGCTTGAATGAGAAGGTCGTGCCACATGCCGATTGGCACGAAATCAAGTTGGTGAAGGAACTTCAACAAGAGCAGGTGAAGCAAATTAGCCTCTTTCGAAGGCACAAGGCGAAGTTAGCATGGGCCCTTGTTTATGTGACAAGTCTTGTACACAATGAAGGTGTTCTACACAACGATTTGTCTCCCAACAACATATTAATCCATTATCCGCCGTACTCGGATGATGTTATAAACATTGGGATTTGCGATTGGGGAATTGCCAGTCGTATACAAGAGGGAGCTCCCTCACATTTTGGATACAAAACCACGAAAGAGAGGGATGACATGTTGAAAGGCAGATGGTGGGTGGCTCCAGAGTTGTTCTATGTGTTTGGGCCAAAGGGTTCAGAAACGAGCCTTGACAAGATGCAAGCCAGGCACAAGTATACGGTTAAGTCTGATTCGTTTTCTATTGGTAAATTGATTTGGAACATGAAAATTGGTTATATGGGTGAATATGACAGGGAACTATTCAAAAACCCTGAGTCGGGAAAGTTCTTTACAATGAAGTTACGTGCGCTTATGGATCTTGACTTACAGACGAGACTCACATGCTCTGAGGTGGTAGCTTCACTCATGCTTCCACCCTGGAATATGAAGCCTCCAGAATTAGTTTTTCGGGACTCCGTGTTGTAGTGTGATAGAAGAATACCATAGTATCATTTTGGAGTAGTACTTCTAGTACATGTAATCAAATTTTAATATGAAGTGCCATTTTCCCCAAATTGGCAATATTGTGGATCTATTCTTCATGGTATGTTGTATTGAATCTCTCATATCAATGTTTGTATTTTGCTGCAATGAATGAATTAAATAGGCTCAATGTTCCAGTAAGATATCCTACAGTAAGATATATAGCCTTGGAATAATGGAGCCCATTTTCCTTCTAAAAAGCATTGACAATCGGCACTTGTATTGGTTCATCCGGCAAAAAAGGATGACTTTCTTGTAATCTTAATAGGTTTTTGGCAATAAAAATGACATTTCTCAATTGGTTTGAATGGGCCAGAAAAAATGGGAACATAAGGGTTAAATGCAATACACCATTTTTAGGTAAAATTAATTTCACCTTTATATGTAGAAATTACGTTTTCTCTCAACAAAACCATTTTGGTCTACAAATTAAAAATTAAATTTTGAATTTGCCTTTTAATGTTTCACAAAACATTTTTACAAAGAGTACCTTGAAGGCTTCTTCCAGGTTCATTACTTTTGAATACAAGGTCAAAATATTCTTGCAAGATCTATATGTTTGAGCCATAATCGAAAACTAATAAAAGTTTCTTTAGATGTGAATTTAACCCCTGAAGTTCAAAGGCCATTATAGGTTCAAAACCACTAAAAACCGTCACTTTGGCTACTTTGAGAAAAAATCTTGAAGTGCATTACAATAAGAGTGCATTAATTATTAAGCCCTATGTGCCTAAGCCTTTCCCTCTTGTATTTTTCCTATGAAAAAAAAGCATGGACTTACAGTAATTGGGATTGAAGCAAGTTTCCTATTTATTTTTTAATCTAATCGTATGAATGTTTAAACAACTTGCTTGTTAGTAGGCACATATAATGTTGACTTCTTGTACAATTTAAAGCAAATTCATAAAACATCCTAAAATGCATTGGGCATTTGAGGGTTACGGTTTGGATTCTAGGGTTCTACTTTGCGAGGGCTTTGTCGGGTTTTCGGTTCATGATTGTAGGGCTTCAAAATATTGAAGCCTTGTTAGGGACCATTTAATAAAGTGATCATGTGATATAATTGTAAGCTATCTAGAAAATATTCTATGATCTCACCTACCATGACATCAGTCTTCTATAAGTGACTCTTTCAAATACTGATGTAGGGGCGACCGCGGGTCCAGAGAAGGGGGAGATTGGGGACTTCTTTCTGCGGTGCTGGGGCGACCGCGGGTAGGGCGACTACGGGTCCAGAGAAGGGGGAAATTGGGGACTTCTTTCTGCGGTGTTGGGGCGACCTCGGGTGGGACGACTTCGGTTGGGGCGACCGCGGGTAGGGCGACTACAGGTCCAGAGAAGGGGGAAATTGGGGACTTCTTTCTGCGGTGTTGAGGCGACCTCGGGTGGGGCGACCGCGGGTCCAGAGAGGAGGGAAAAACTCACGCATTTGAAATTCCCTCTTCTCTGGGACTTGGGCGACTTCGGGTGGGGCGACTTTGGGTCCAAAACTGGGAGATTAATTTGTGTTGGGTGGCTCATGTTGTTTTGAAGACCCGTACAATCAAAGAAAAAAAAAGAATAAAAATGGGATGGACAAGAAGTGGTGCATCAAAGGTGATTCCCGGTGTGACCAACGGGAAGGTGAAGTAGTGGAAGGGATTCTCACACAAGGGTCGACTTCTTCGAATTCAAGTGGAGTCTGGGAGGTCTACGGTTCGATTCCCAACCCGGTGTACATGATGTACGAGGTTCTGGTTTGGGCTTCTTGGTTCGGTCAGGGACCTCCTCGAACTCCGCTATGAGATAAGAAACAGGTCATAGTGGAGTTCGAAGAGGCTCCTGGTCAAACCTTCGAAGCATGTCATGTGGCGTATACCGAGGTCTTCACAGGATTTTTGAAACTTTAAAGTAACTAATTTGTAATGATACAGAGTATTTTAGAATTCAATTGTGCTAAATCTTTCTTTAATTAGAATTGTTCGTCATTATGGACAATGACGAAGATGTACTTGCGAATGAAATTTGATTTTAGAAGAGGGGTGTTTGCATAATCTATTTAGAGTCAAAAGATAAGTTTAGCTTAACAATTAGAATGCATTACTAATGACTCCCTAAGTGCCTATGCCTTTCCAACTGTATTTTTCCTTTATGAAAAGAGCATGGATTTATAGTTATTTCCATTGAAGCAAGTTTTATGAAACAAGAACCTAACCATAGGAATGTTTAATTAGCTTGTGTATTAGTATGCACGTTTCATGAAGGTGCAATATTGGATAAGAGTTGTGAGATGATAACCTACCAAATTTACTTTTTCATGGTTGAGTGTACTGCTTATAAAAATAAATTTGGGATTGGAGTTGAAATGAAGAACTACAAATTATATTGGCACACTAAAATGTTCTCTTCCAAAACTTAATATCACTTGAAAAAGCTATTAAACTCATTACATGTTGGGAATATTTTTAATTGCGGTGGCCCACGATTTTACTACCACCTATTCATTGATACATAAATTGTACTTCCTTTCTCCATTTGTGAGGATGTGAAAGTAAATATAAGGTAGAAGGCTCTAAAATGGACTGGGCATTAAAAATGGACTCTATAAGTGGCTTTGAAATGGACAAACTGTAGTTCATAAATTGACCTCCATAATCATTAAATGATTCGAGAAAAAAAAATTATCAATTGTAAAAGCCAATTCATTCTCTTTACTTCCCCATTTTTCTTTAGAAGTTGCAAGTGAACGTTTTACGGGAGACCTAGGGGCATAAGTAGGGACCTATGACACAAGTCCTTTGGAAATTTACAATTAATTAAAAAATACTTAAAAAAAATGAAATCACTTGTGTTAGATTCTTCTTTTATTTTTCTTTGTCTGAAAAATGATCTAAAAATATTTTCATTGAAGTAAATACATGAAAAAGGGAGATCAGTCTTGAGATGAGCCATTTGTGAGGGCCAGGGTGAATTGACTCCCTCATTGCCCATCCAGGGCTTGCCCTAGAATTTATTATTTGCACTGCTTAATTTTTGGGGGAATTCTGAAATCATATTTGCAATCAGAGGCCCCAAATTACTTCTAGGAGATGCAAGAATTACCCAAAAGTTGGCAGAATATAGGGGGCTTTTTTTAAAAATCTAAGTTGACGGGGGCAATGAGGGGGTCAATTCTCCCTCTGCATTTCCTGAGTCTACTACCTTTCCCTGGACCCGCGGTCGCCCTGAAGCCGCACGTGCCCTTCCTGGACCCGCGGTCGCCCCACTTAACGCACTCGCCCCCCTAAACCCTGATCCCGCACGCGCCCAGGGCGACTTCGGGTACAAATGCGGTCGCCTGGGACGCGAGCTGCCACTTTCTTTTCTAGTGCTGTGCATCGGCTTCCATATGCTTTCAAGCGTCTGGATGCATGTTCGTGCACTGGAATCTTGTGTCTAGGACACTTTTTGTGTTGTCGTCGATTGTGGAAGACCATACTTTCTGAGCACTTGGAGGATACCAACACATCCTATATTCACCATGGCCCCCCCCTTTAAGAAGGCAAAGAAGAAAGGAGAGCGCCATAGTCGGAATGTAGCCATCCTTTTGGACCCAACAGCAAGGGCATTTCCAAATTGGCAAAACGTGCAATCGGATTGGACGTTCAACACTTGCAAGGCCTACGTAGGGTGGTGCCATATCGATAAGCTATTCCCTTACTTCCGGCACGATGTCCATATCAGCCAAAACAATGCTAATCTTCACTACTGCAGAGATGATGCATTTGTGCAACGGTGCATCGAAGTTTACCGGACATTATATCAAAAACCAACAGTGAAGGGGAGTCAAGTTTCATTGGGTATATGCCAAATGGTCTATGCAGAGCTACAATTGCGACGAAATGTGGATTGGAGGACCATTAAGAAAACCCCCAATAGCATAGTTCCCACTACCAAAGACATTCCAAGGGCGGATCCATCAAATAATCCGAGGGATGGATTAGGGCCCAAAAAACATTTCAAAGAAGAAGTGTCGGATGAAGACTACGATTGGGGCCAGTCGTCCACCTCCACCGACTCGGATGAAGAAGACATTGCAGACCCTATGCCCCCAAATGAAGATCCAATACTTGAAGAAAATATGGCAGCGGTGGTACCTTTTGTTGGAGACTCAGAAGGGGCAGTAGTATTGCATGTCACGCCTCTTAGATCGTTGGAGCCAATGCACTTCCGTCATCCTGAGGAAGACGAAGTTCTTCAACATGTATATGCACGCATGCGAAAAATGGAGGAAGACAAGGAGGAGGGCGAGATCGGGTTGCAACGAGATGCTGAACAAGCATTGGTGATTTTTGATTCATGTGAAGAACTACCTCTTCAAGAAGCAGGAAGGGAAGTATTATATCTTGAAGACACGAGGAGGCAAGGAAAAGAAGCTTATAAAGCCCAGTTGAAGGCTATTCTTGGTAGACTGGTAGAAATAGAAATGTAATGTGAAAGGCAGCGTGAACGCACTAGTGGTGACATTCAAGACAACGATGAGCACACCCTTGAAGCACTAATCATAAGCGGGAAAGTTTGTTTGTCAGTTCAACAAAAGGAAATGGACGAGCTGGAGCAATTTTATTTGAAATTCAATAAAGGCAAAGATGGAGGCTCTACCTCAAATTCCACCCCGTTCTTGGATAAACGAATGGCCAAAATAATGGAAGAGTGTTTGGCAAAAGAAAACCGATTGAATACCGAAAGGAAAGCTGTGGAAGAGGCGCAGTCAAGGTTGAATGACCTAAAAGAAACCACGGTTGTAGGCCCCATTGACCTTCCAATGGCTTTGGATGCATTATTAGTAGATGAAGAGCATTGTGTGCTGACATCAGAGGTAGCTTCCTTGAAGCAGAAGTTAGTTTCTTTGAAGAAGCTTGAACACCAGTTTCAGAAGCACATAGATTTCCGGACTGCACACATTGGTTATGCGAGAACGTTCAAGAATTTTTGGATCAAAAACAAGATGTGGAACCATGACCTACCCCTTTTGAAGAGTGCTTATAGAATTGCGGCCCATGAGTTTGAAGTCATGAAGAAGAAAAGGGAAGAGGAGGCCAATACGGATGTTGCATGATTTTGGGCTAGAGGTAGTCTTCTAGTAAATAATAGACTAATAGGTAGTTGTTTTTCTAAACTTGTGTGTATCGGAAGGGTTGCTTTGACCTTTAGAACCACCTCATGTTGTACAATGGGGTCCATGTTTTGTTTCTTCAATAAAGATATATAAATATTCCTATATGAATTAGCCTTTATGTGTTTTGAAGATCTAATTCTTGATGATTAGACACATGTCAAATACATTTATTGCATGTGTTGTAGGTCAGTTTTCTACGTAGACTTTTGTGCTTTCATTTACACAAAATACCAACAATGTAATAATACCATTGTCTTTTTAAGAAATTCATACCGAACATCCAAACAATTATTTATATTTGAACAACTTCATACAATTTCTAGTTTGCCATGTACATCAATTGCAAGATCTTCCTACGATGTGAAAATAAATAAAGTTTACTATAGATTTGAAGATATTCCTAAATCCTAAACCCGTAAGGAGTGAAATAGTTTGTTTTGGCATCATAGTGATATTTAGAAGGGAAACATGAATAAAATTTGTAGTATCTCCTTTGGCACAACATTTTTTAAAGGATTAAATTCGAAGCCTACCAAATTTTAGAACTTCTCACTACGTGGTTCAAATGTTTTTGTATGATAAGTAGTTTTCAATACTTAGCATTCAGTTGGTCCCCCGAAAAATTAATGATATTCTTCACAAATGACAAGGCATTTCCAATAACAAAATTGATATTGAAATTGGTTCTTAATTTCTTATGATTTATATCTATGTGAAAAACTTTGAATCATTTCATTTTGATTGCTTGCCAAACAATATTGTTCATAACTTTCACATTACTAATCGAAATGGAATGAATCAAAGCTACACATGTAGACAAAAATATGACCTTTAAGAAGAAAAAAATTAAAAAATTAATTTCAAATTATTGTAGATTTCTTTTTCTGCCCTGAGACGTTCCTTACTTCCTTACAAATTATGTTAAAGATGCCATAACTTTTGTTCCCGGAATCCCAGGTACCAATTGCAACAAAATTTATATTCCCATAAAGGTAATAAGCTCTTGTATATTATGAGATAGTTTCCAAAAAATTCATTAAAAATTGAGATCATAGGAACCTGCCCAAAATCCATATTGTTCCTTGAGGGGACAATGGTCCTTTAGGGGTTAAGTTAATCTTTATGCACATGAAGTCGCCCTTCTTTCCCCCGAGGTCGCCCATGGCACTCGAAGTCTCCCATGAAACCCGAAGTCGCCCATGTGGGACCCGAAGTCGCCCATCTGAGACCCGAAGTCGCCCGTCTGAGACCCGAAGTCGCCCATCCGGGACCCGAAGTCGCCCTCCCTGGACCCGAAGTCGCCCCCCTGGACCCGAAGTCGCCCCACCTGGACCCGAAGTCGCCCTCCCTGGACCCGCGTTCGCCCTATTTCGGACCCGAAGTCGCCTGCCGGAACCCGCGTTCGCACCATGTGACCCGAAGTCGACTACTGCAAAGGCGCGCGCCTCCATATGCCTGGAGGTGGACCAGCGGTCGGGTAGGGCGACCTCGGGTGTAATAGAGTTTGGTAGCGGCGCCCTAAAACCATCCTTGGAGCGTGTGGAGGGAAGACCGAAAGCACTATAAATGTAGAGGAACAACATTGGATTTCCATTGCTCTGTTGATGAACATATGGCTTGGATCTTCTCAAGAGGCTTCATGCAATGTTATATTCTTCAGAGGGCAACAACCTTGCTTTGAGTGGTTAGAAAACTACTCGAAGCGGTGGCTTTGTCATAATTTTTTTTTCCGAAGCACTTGGGTACATATACATTTCGGTTTGGAATAACGCATATCAGATAAACAATATGGAAAACCGAGGAGCGGGGAGGAGGACGAACATAAATGATACTCGAAGAGCCACAAAGGAGTGGGATCCCTGGTTGGTTATTGAAACGAACCCCGCTCGTTCCGCAAATACGAGGACTTGTATTTTTTGTGGTTGGAACAAAGTTTTCGTGCGGAAGCGGGCATTTGGTCACTTTGGTTACCCCCGTACATCAACAGTGGAACGTTGTAAACGTATTCCATCCGTAGTCCTCGAATTATTCAGAAACTGTGAAGGGATTGTACCAAAAGAAATGAGTTTGGAGGAAATGCATGGAGTAGATCTTGAGGTTGATGTTGTTGCTGAGTCCGTTGCAGGGTATACTGTGGATGCATCAGTGGAAGGGTCTGTGGACCCAAGCGATAGGACAGAAGCACCTAATGCACCGCCTCGTAATCTAGATTCAACGAATTCTACTCTTGTGACGGTGAGAAGGATGCGCTCAACCTCGATTTCTCGTCAACAAAGCATGGATGAATCATTCCAGGGCAATGAAAGACAAAACTTGGACAGACTATGGGCTTCTTTCTTTTATGAGGCTAACATTGCATTCAATGTGGTGCGGCACCCAGCCTTTGTGAATGCTGTGAAAGCAACTTCGACATGTGGATTTCCATATTCCCCGCCATCGTACAATGCGGTGCGCACTAAACTACTTGATGTGAAGAAGGAGGCTGTTACGAAAATGGTCAGTAGTCGAACAAAGAGTTCTATTACCCAATATGGAGCCACTATCTGTTCAGATGGATGGTCAGATACAAATCACCGTCCCTTGTTGAATATGATGCTCGTTTGCCCTGCGGGTGATGTCTTCCTGGGATCGGTTGACACCACAGGAGAGAGGAAAGACATGGCGTATACGGTGAATACAATGGCTACCTACATAGAGCAGGTGGGACTAGGAAATATTGTCCAATTGTGTACAGACAATGCTTCCGTAATGACAGGGTCAATGCGCGAGTTGCAAGCAAGGTATCCCCACATGTATACGCAAGGATGTGCCGCACATATATTGGACTTACTTTTGGAAGACTGGGGAAAGGAAAAAAGGATCAAAGATCTAGTGGATAAGGCCAGGGCAATTGTGAAGTTTATAAAGAAGTACCACTTAACTTTGGGTCTCTTCCGTAAGTACTCGCCGAAGAAGTCATTGAGACTTCCCGCAGCCACACGCTTCGCAGTGCATTTTCTCATGATAGACCGTTTGGTAGAGTGCAAACAAGCGCTTCAATTCGTGGTGGGGGACGAGACGTATATGCCATTTGAGAATAGTTTGGTCAGCAGAACAAACGGACTCATTACAAGAGAGCGGGCCCGTAAAGCGCGAGAGGACATAGTTTCGGAAGTGTTTTGGGTGGAATGCGGTAATTTCCAGCACATGGTTCTTCCAGTGATTCTTGCTCTGCGCCAGTTCGATGGCAAAATACCGGCGATGCTGAAAGCTTGGATAATAATGAGTAGCCTTCGTCAGCACGTGTGCACTTTAAAGGAGGCTCCATTCTTTCTTGATGAGCAGACCGCGACGAAGTTCCTAAAACAATTTGATGCTCGTTGGAAGTTGATGCGCACGGACCTCCATTATGCAGGGGCATTGTTGAACCCGTATTTGACAGATGTGGAAGAGCTTCATAACAATGGAGAGGCAAAGCGGGCATTGAATCGAGTCATCAAAAAATTGAGCGGACCATTGAATGTGGATGAAGATGAAGCAATTGCTGAGTTGACGGAATTTGAAGAGAAGTCGGGTCCCTTTGATCCATTACAAGAGGCTCCAGATGTTACTCGATGTAACTTGTTGCCTCATCAATGGTGGAATCGTGTGGGTGGGAACGCTCTTCCAAAAATAGCAAGGAGAGTTTTGTCTCTGACATGCTCAGCATCATCTTGTGAAAGAAACTGGAGCATGTATTCGTTTGTACACGATAAAGTGCGTAATCGCCTAGCCACAAAGAAGGCTGAGATGTTGGTGTATATCTACACCAACAGCAAATTGGAACATGAAAAACAAGGACACAATCCAGCACTATTCTACGAAAAGTACCTTGTAGATGGAGATACAGATGAAGAGAATGAGGAACCATATTCTTCGGGGGACGAAGATGAAGTTAGGTTTAGAGATTTGAGAGAAGAACAGAGACGTGTGGTAGTAGAAGAACGCCTCCGTGGAAATAGGTGGGCTGGTATGGTGCCCCGTGTAGGTAGTCCTCCACGAGGACGATACCACAACACTTTCGTGGGTGATGATGATGGATTGAGCTCTCCAGAGGCGTCGCACCACCGCAGAGACGAAGCCCCTCATGTGTCGGCTTGGGATGCATTTCCGGTAATCAATGCAGACCCAACGAGGGAAAGAACTCCTGATGACAACAATGACGGTGCAGATATTCCAGTGGCAGATGAAGTGGAGCTTGTAAGGTCTCCAATTGCCACATGTCTGCCGCCTAGTATGCCAATGAACCTCCGAAGTGGTGTACGAGTTAATGTACAGGGTGAAAGGCAAGAAGAGGTGTCGCATATTGAAGAGGTACTTGCAGTTCGTCCAAGTTTAGCACCGACCAACAACACTGCAACAGAAACTAGGGTGTACGATTCAGATGCGCCATTGCAAGTGGTATTCAACGAGACCCGTACCCGTGGGTCCAATCGCCCTGCAAGTGTAGACATTGCCACAACATCGAGGATAGTACCAACTCCTCTAACAAGGTCGCCGACACATAATGATCTACGACAAATCGTTGATGAAGGAGTTCATGGCTCAGCTCCACAACCTACTCCGGCCTCGTTGATGTCAGGCCCTGGAGAATCATCCAGGCGATCGCGTGAACACTCCAAATCAGGAAATAAACGAACCCGCAAGACGCAAGACAGACTGACACGGAACCCCAAGCGTCAAAACCATGCGATCCATCCATTTGTCATTGGAGAACGAAATTCCACTCGTAATCCTTGGCCATCAAGCGCAGCAGCGAGAGCAGAGCGTCAACATGTTGGGCAGCAGGTGCTTGAGCGACCGACAAGCCCTATTATCAATGGAACCACTGATGCATCGAGGCCGACAAAGCGATTAGTGCTAGCCGAAGTTGTTGGTGGTTTAGAAACGCAAGTGCGAAATTTGAACTCTGAGGTGGAACGTGAGGTGATCCTTCAACCTACAAGCAGAGAGGATGATGAAAACGAGGTCTCAGGAGCTAGTGACAGTAGTGGGCCACATGAAGACACCGACCCCAATGCAGATGAAGCGGAAAGCGATTCTACCTTCACAATGTAATGTGTTGCATTATAGATGTGGAGGCCTTCAAATAGTACTATAAGGATTTAACATCAATGCCTTGTAGTGAAGATTTGTTGCCAAAGCTTGTAATGAAATAGGTAGATTTTGAATTTTGTGTAGTCCATCACTTGGCTTCACAAAGTCAGGAAGATTGTAAAAGGTACTTTGGTGTTGACGATGATGATTAAAGAAGGTATTCGTATTTTTTGCAAATAAGTGTGCAATTTCAAACAGGAGTGGTCTTGGTACTCAATTGTGAAGATCATCCCTATGTATGTACGCAGTTCCATTTAAATTAATATGATTATTGTCCAAGGTTTTTATTATTATTATTATGTTTTAGGCTTATGAATTGATTGTCCCATGATATATCATTACATAATGCATGTTCATTTGCTTTGGTACGTACCGAGCATATAATTCAATGCTTATATATTGCCGATTTGCCGTGGAATGTGTTGGTTGAAGAATAAATATTGGAAATAAAATGTTGTGGGGGCCCCAGACTTGTAGCCCATGAAGTAGGACCCACGGTCGCCCTGGATTTCGGACCCGCAGTCGCCCTGGATTTTGGACCCGCAGTCGCCCTGGACTTCGGACCCGCGGTCGCCCTGGATTCGGACCCGCAGTCGCCCAGGATTTTGGACCCGAGGTCGCCCTACCCGTGGTCACCTCCTACCCGTGGTCGCCCCCCTACCCGCGGTCGCCCCTACCTCTGGTCGCCTCCTACCCGTGGTCGCCCCCTACCCGCGGTCGCCCCTACCCGTGGTCGCCCCCTACCCGCGGTTGCCCCTACCCGTAGTCGCCCCTACCCGCGGTCGCCCCTCAGGAAGCACGCCACATCACAGCCACGTAGGACAGTCCGTTTTACCAAAGGGTAAAAAAATTTGAAATCCGAAATCCGTACACGACAACAAAAACCGCCCTTACTTGACAACTCGACAATTCGACATGCGACATGCGACGTCTATTAGACACAAAAACTCGAAATTCTGTCAGACAAGACAACCCTACCTCCGACTCGAGAACCTCCTCCGGATCGCTGCTGACCTTCTGCATGGTGGCCTTTTTCTTCTCTAGATCGATGATCTCAATCGGGGTCGACGGTGGCGGCCGCGGAGGGGTCTCCTGCTGCATATACGTAAACTCCTCCGGATGGATCCGGGCCGGATTCTGAATCCCAACCGGATCCTCCGTCATCGCCGTCACGTCTGCAGTGGGATCCTGAATGGGTGGGAAGAGGTTTACCGAGGTAGTCCGGGGCGTCAAAACCGGATCCGGAATCCTCCTCCCATTCGTAATCTCCTTCTGCACCGAGGATCTTTCGGGATGCTGGGTTGATGATCGTGCTCCCAAGTTCAGCTGTGTTGTCTCTTGGAACTCCCTTCGGGTATTTCCGGAAACTCCTCCAATCCGTTGAGTGGATCGAAATGGCCGACTAAGTGACGCATTTCCTTCAATGCGACCTCGATCCGCGCCTCGAACTCTACCAATATCTTCACAACCTTGGTTCCGGAAATGTGGCCTTCCCGGGTCATCTGGTTGTTCCAGAGCGCGGATCTAGTGATGATATCCGCTGGCGGGTCGATGAGGTCTCTCAACTTCCGGACCAGCTCTGTCGCATCCGTCGCTCGTTTGTTGGCGGTGTGCATCTCCCTTTCCGCCCACGTTGCGTGGTTTTGAAGATGGTCGCGTTCCGCCTCCACTGTCCGGATCCGTCCTTCCAACAGGCGGATCATCTCCGGATCCGGTCTGCTCTTGATCACCTCCACAATCTCCATCTCGTCTGCTACCTTCAATACCGTGCAGACTCTCCGGATCAGGGTGGCCATCCGGTTGTTGGAAGCCTTCTGACTCCGCAGCCAGGAGATGGTCGACTCGAAGATATCCAGATCCGGATCAGTGTTTCGGGATGGAACAGGATCCGGAAGCTGGTTCTTCCTTCTTGATTCCGGGTCCGTGCTCTTCCGGCGGGAGTCGTGCCTCTCCGGTGAGTCATGCTCCAGTTCCGGCTTCACGTCTTCTTCCAGCTCCTCATCCGTCGGATCCAAATTCAGAGGAAGACCGTATCGGAGCAAGCTGTCTCCCTGCCGGTAGATGATATCTTCCGGACTACTCAGTACCTCCTGCTTGTGATACAAGTGGAGGAGGTACGGACTGATGGGACTGGATTTCTTTCCCATCAGGTTTCCGGAAAGCTTATCCACTATCGACTGGATAATGAGCCCCCAGCTAACTGGTCTAGGGGCCGGTTTCCCCCTTTCCCCTAAGGCTCCAAATACCGTGTTTGTCAGGGTTACTGTAATCCGGCTGGGCTTTTCCGGATACAGGATGGGGCTCAGAAACTCTAAAAGTCTCTGGTCCCTAGGGTTCCGGCAGTCGGATGCAGTGTAACCCTCCTTCGGATCCGCCGGGTTCCGGAACCTATCCACGGCGAATTTCTCCGTTCGGCCGGCCTATCCGGATCCTCTAGAGGACGCGAAATAGACTCCGGCCCATATCTCTGCTGTCCAAGACTTTGGACGACCCCTAACGGTTAGGTGGTATTGATTCGGAGCGCCATAGACTAGCTCGTCTATCATCTCCTCGCTCCGGATGCTCCAGGGTCTCTTCAAAAACACCAGACACTTGTGAGTGTTTCTAACTCCACCTTTAAGTCAGAAAGTTGCACACAGGTTCTAGCGGCATAAGTTAGCAAATTATAAGGGTGAAATGTAAACGTAGTGTTCTTTGGCCTTCCAAGCAATGGATACTTTGTTATGTTGATTTTTACCTAAATTAAGTACTTCAAAACACTCTAATAGTTAAGAAATGAAGGTTGTTGAGAGTTAGTTAATTGTGATTTAAACTTCTAGCTAAACTAAACTTCTCCCTAAACTAAATCAAAGAATACAATTTGCCCTTTCCAAAATGGTAAAGCAAGTTGGATTCTGATATTCCTAATGAAAGTTATGTATGGATGAAATTCGTACCTAATTCTATCCTAAAAACTTCATCCGTCAACTAAAAATAGCAAAATAATATAATATAAATCCAAATTTCAGGGTTGAAAGGTTGATTAATTTAACTAATGGAATTTTTTAGAGAAAACCTAATTTTGACCTATTTTAAGATTTTTCATCCAAAATTAGGTCAAAACTTCATCCACCTTTTAATCTTTCCAAATTAAAGTAATTTAAAAAGTAAAAGGTGGATTTAGAATCTTCAAAAGATTCTTTAAAAGATTATGTTTTCAAAAGATTCCCTAGTCGTGCCTTGAGAATATTCCTAATTGTTCTTTAATTAGTCCTAATTCTAAGTTATTATTCTAATTTTAGTGAATTTTTAGGGTTTTATGATTTTTATGAGTAAAGTGATTAATTAACTTCTTGTTAAGATAAAAAGTAAGAATTTAGAACTTTTAGGTGAAAACTTTTAAATGGATGAAAATTCCCCTTAGTTGGATGGAATTCCTTCCTTTAATAATTTTCAAGACAATAAGTAGATAAATTAGGTTTTGACTTTCCCTAATTATTCTAATATTCCCTAAGTTCCTAAATTAAATTAGATTCCTTTTGAGATTCTTTTGGATGAGATTACTATTTCGTTTTCCAAATTAATTCAAAGTTAATCTAATTATTACTTGTTACGATTTTAGATAAATTTTCAAAGGTTTTCTAATAATTTAAATTCTACTAGCTATTGGATTCTCAATGGTTAATTTTGTTAGTTTTAATTTTCTAATCTAAATTTTAAAAGAATGAAAGCAAAAGTAAAGACAAAAGATAAAATTTGAAATCATACCTTGGTGTCGAGAATGTCGATCGTCCCATCATCGCAAAACACCATCATTATCGTCTCTTCATAGTCCTCCATTGCCTTTCACAATTTTAGTGAAGTTTGATTAAATTGTTGTTATTTTATGGTTTCAATACCTATCTAAAAAGTTCAATTTTGTTAGTTTGGCAAATAAAAAGACTAGTCCTTTGATCTTAGAATTTTAAATTAAATGATATAATTTAATTCAAGTTTCTTTAAGTTTCAATGAATAGTATTTTTATTCGGTTGCCAATTGTTTAATAATTGTTAGTTTTATATTCCAAAGATATTAGTTGTTTCTTTGTTTTATCTATTTGGCTTATTAGCCTAATAAAACAAAACTTTAAACAACAATTTTAGACTTCTAATGTAATTGGAATCCTAATTAATGACTACCAAACAACTATATGAGTAGTAAATAGAATAAAATCTAACGATGGGTCCCTACCTATAGAAGATAATATTCCTTTCAATCTCCTAACCCCACGAGCTTCTTAATCATCACTCTCACATGGTTTTGTTCATTTGGTGATGTTATGTTTTGAGGTTGGTATGCAACTTATGAAGTTAGCACTTGTTAGATAGACGAGATGATTAAATGTGCATGCAAGATAATTAAAAATAAGGTGAGAGTGTGATGGAACGATTTGTAAGCCTACTTACCATTTAGTTTAGTTGATTAGTTGTGGGTTGCAATCTCTCCTCCGAATTGGAACTCCAACTGTGTACTTCCTTTCCGAATTGGAGATCGAGCTGTGTGTTCAAGTTGAGCTCAGGCTCTGGAGGCTCCCTGTGCAGCCTGCTTGTCTAGTCGCCGAGGCTCCCTTCCGCACGCCACGTGGCAGGACGGGATTGGCTTTCCGCCGCCTTTCCAACGTCAGTCTTCCGTCACCCAGCTTCCCCGTTGCCCAGCTTCCCCGTTGCCCAGCTCCCCGTCGCCTAGTCTCCGTCGTCAGTCTTCTCGTCGTCCAGTCTTACAGTTACCAGCCCCAGTACTAACGAGATTTTCTTGCCTCCCTCTGCCTTCAGGCTGAAATTCTAAACTTTGGATCAACTGAAATTTCTAATGATTTAAGAAACACTTAAGCAAAATTAAGCATACTTCAATAACAGAACAATTAATTTCATGAGTTTGATACAACAATGCAAGTAACTAATTTTGATGAGATGGGAAAGAAATAACAAAGCAACAAAAGAACAATTCACCCAAAACCACAATCAATGGTAAGCTTAAAGGTCAAGTACCTCAACCAGGTGTTTAACAGGAAAAGGAGAAACATCAACCATCTTTGGTGCTTAAATGAGTTTCCAAAGAACCTTATTTGGTTGAAATTTCTTTTAAACTTCGCTTTATAAGACAAACCATGAATTAGTGTTTTTTACGGAGGTGAATTTTGTAACTTATAAGTCAAAACTCCGTCGTGCGGGAACTACCCCAGGCAACACAAAGAATAAAAGACTTAACTTTTTAAAAATACCCGTTTCCAGGATTAAAAAGTTGAAGCTTCGCCGTGCGGGAGCAACCCCAGGAATCAATAGTCAAATCGAAGTTTCAAGTACCCGTTTCCAGGTTTCAAAGTCAAAGCTCCGCCGTGTGGGAGCAACCCCAGGAAATAACTTGACAACTTAAATTTTAAGTACCCGTTTCCAGGTTTCAAAGTCAAAGCTCCGCCGTGCAGGAGCAACCCCAGGAATCAACAGTCAAATCAAAGTTTCAAGTATCTAAGCTAGTATTTTGAAACTTAATTCTTAAAGGAGGTACACATGACAGTGTTTAACCGAACATTAAAAACTAATTTCCAAAATTCAAGGCAAAGTTCTAGTTTAATCACTAAAGGAGGTACACATGACAGTGTTTAACCGAACATTAGCAACTATTCAAACCAAACACCCGTTATACAACGAGTTTTGGCACGTGGTGATGCTCAAAACCTTTTGGCAAAGTCTAGCTTTGCCGCTTTAAAGTTCTAAGTTCACAGACTATTCTCAATTCACACAAATGGTTGGTTAGTATCAAAAGAACAACAATATCAAAGTAGAGTTTGGGAACTAATCCCACAACTCCCAAAATGTCTAAGTTTCGGGGCTTGAAGCCTCCAAATTCAAGAAATAAGTTAGTTAACACAAACAATACTAGAGTTAGGGGATTTCCTCCACCTAAACTCTTTGAAAAGCAAAGTTTTGGGGCTTGAAGCCTCCAAATTCAACAAGAAAAGAAAACAAAGCTTTGAAGGGGCCCTCTGGACCTTCAAAGTACAAGAGAATAGAAGAAAATAGAAGAAAATAGCCAAAATTTGGCTTTAAAAAGTGCTCCGACAAGTATCGGTAGCACGACAAGAGCAACAACAAGAATGAAGGCCACGAACAACCTCGAGGAAGGGCCTTATATACTCGCTCCTGGCCCCCCCCCGGTAAGTTGTTCGTAAATTATCTTTTACTTTCAATCTAGATATTTTGCTAAACTACCTAAACGTATTTTCAAAATAATCTTTGTTTAATGGGAAGGAAGGTTTTCAAGCGAGTTCCTTCTAGGCCCTAAATGGCCTTAGAATCTTTTCCCAAATCAAATATTTGATTTTCCCAAAGATATTTTGAAAACCTACCTAATTAACGAAGATATTTTGTGTTTTAATCTAGGGTTAGTTCTAAATTGGCTTTCTTTAGTCCAAAAGATGGCTTTTTACGCAAGACAAGTATCTTGGGCAAATCCAATCTTCGATTTTACAAGAGATATTTGCAAAATCAACCCAGATTAATCAAAAATTACCTTTTAAAAGTCAAACTAAGGGCTGACCCTCTCTATCTTTTGAGGGACAACTCGAAACTGAAAACAAACTACGCCATCGTGTTCAGAAGACCCCAATTAGCCAAAGGGACCCCTTACCCCTACCTCTCCAGCCGGTTTAAAGCGCAAATTTGAGTCACGGTAACTCAGAACAAAAGTTAAAAAGCTAACTTTTGGAGTTTGCGTTTTTTGATGAAACTGTCGGTCCTGGGTGGTTTAGAATATTCATGGGAGTAAGAATTGACCCTTGAAACGCTCCATTCGGACACCGCTAGCTCCTGGTTCGCCGGTCAACCCGCCGCCAAGTTGTAAATTCTTGTAAAATTCGCTGTCGGTTCTAATTCTCATACTTGGGAATGTTGGAATGTCTTCAAATTTGACAGGGCTCTTTATTGGCACACAAAACACTATCCTAATTTTTAGTGAGATTTTACCACAACATTGGTAATTTCTAGGAATTTACGAATGCATTTTTAAGCGGTTGACTTCCCATGGAGTCATCGTGGAGTTTTGTAAAATCCCGAAACTTTTGGGCAATCTTCTACAAGATGTCCATCAACTAAGGGCAAAACCAAATCTCCAATAAGAATGCTATTTTTAGCAATTCTTTAATAATTTCCACCCGGGGGGAAATTATTCTTGATACCGGGGGAATCTTGGATGATCGGGCTTCTATTTGATCTCCTGGCATGCTTTGACCTAGAAAAGTACCTCTTTGTATGTTCCAATCATCATTTCCTCCATCTTGGTCTGTGAATGACTGTATTTCTCAAAATTACCTGCAAACAATAAATCTAACTCTTTTGAGTTGGATTTGGACTAACTCTGACTAGACTCTAACTTTTAACCAGTTTGTTACATGTATACTTATAGCTGTTGTATTACATGAACAAGACACTAGGACTGGTTAACTCTCAAATTCTCACATTGCTCGGAATTACTGACTTAACTACTTATTTACACTAATAAGACCTAAACTTAGTGAAAATGCAACGTTTTTCATGTTTCACGCATTTAAGGCCATGACACACCCCTTTGGTAGGGACTTCTACCAAAACCCACAATAATTGTATTTTTTATATATTTTTTCCTATTTTTCACTCAAAAATTAACTAAAAATTGCGAAAAATAAGTTCAGAGTTCCAAGTGCCAACTTGAGGGCTCACAACACCCCATATCCATCAAGTCATCCTCCAACTGATGGTGGTGTTCCGGATTCTCAGGGATTTCCGGATTGATCATCCGGGCCGTGATCCCTGACTTCCGTAGCGCACTGGGCCCTGCCATAACTACCGACATACTCTATCCTTACTTCCGACTCACTTCCGCTAATGTTTCCGCTAAGTTTCCGTCGCCTGATCCGCTAAGTTTCCGCTAATCTTCCGTTCTACTTTCCGGTGCGATTGGCACCGGCCTCCCCTTCTCTCCCTAACGCGTTCCTATCTCACCACACTTTCACTCACTAAGCGCCATCGTGATAATCATGCGGAGAAAGAGGAAAAATGAAGAAGACAGCGGGGGTTAAGTAGCTTTTCGGCCAGGCGTTCCCGCAAGTTCCCTAGCCGGACTAGGCTCTAGGGCCTACTCGGCCGGAACTTTCCGGTTTCCGGATAGGGTTTCCGGATCCGACTGTAACCCTAATTACAGTTTAAGGTTTTCCGTAAAGCCTCTAATTCCTATTTCTGGTTTTAGGCTTCCTATTCCCTACCCATTACGGAAATTTTGAAAATTTCTACTCTATATAATTACTATTGTCTATTATTTCTATTAATGTAGATAATGCGTACTCCCACACGAAGGTTGACATCCGTGGGGATTTGCAAGATCAACATAGATTGTTATGCAAGTAGTACAAGAATGCCACTTCTCCAGATGAATCTGAGTCGAGGTACCTTGCCATTAGAGCATGGTGGTTGTCTTCAAGTGCCACTTGTGAAGAAGGAAAGCGTCGATTAGATCTATGGTTGTCATTGTGGCATTTTCGTTATCGGCAATGGGGCGGCTTTTTGCAACTCGTAAGTTCTCAATTCATATCGCTCTCATTTGATATATTTCTAGAATCCCAACCTCCTTTAATCTTATTCATCTTACCCTATTCAATACACTTTTCTTATATTTTTCTAATACGCTTTTAAATTAATTTTAGAACTATAAGCAGCGCTCTGAGGGCACATTGTGATCAGCAGTTCATATAAAGTCAGGACAAGGAGTTGCATAGTTTGGCGCTTTCAGCATGCCTCTCCCCTTATGTAAGGTCTCTGCGGTTTACTGTTCAGACAACGTGCTTGATTTATTTGGCATTCCATAAGGAATACAAGCATACGTAGGTAATGTAGAATTGTTCTACAAATACCAACATTCACCCTAAACCTTGGGTACTTATGAATCATCCAATGATTTTCGGTTGAAACAGTGTTATGGATCTAACAGGATATGTAGAATTCATGCATACCTAGGTGGTATACGATACCCCTCTCGGTACCGAGAGGGGTATCCAATCTCTGCTATTTATGGATATTTTTCAATTCACTATATTATCACTGTACTTTATTTTGGTCATAATGAGCAGTGTATGCATGCGTTGGTGCTTCAGCAAAGCGCTTTAGGTACCAAGTGGGACTTATGCTATATACTCATTATGGACTTCCGGGTCTCAATGCGCTGACAATCGCTTGGAAGTGTTGGTAACTAAAAAAGTTCTGCATCCCAATTTCAGTCCGTCACTAGTAGTTGGACATTGTTAATGAATTTAGAATGATTGTAGGCAATACCGCTATTTTTCACCATCTAATGGCAATATTTGGTATTGATTATTCAGGATCTTAATGAAAACGAGCTCGCAAAGATGCCGTCTTGCAACCTTGCAGAGACAGTACACAACAAGTGGCTCCAGCAATCCGGAAATCGGGGAAACGATTTGTATATAGCCATAGTGGATGATTTTGTTCAAGCTTTCATACAGATGGTCAGGTATTACCAATATCTGAAGGGAAATCAAGCTGGAATAGGTCCAGGGAAGGAAGAGCTATTGCTCCGTATTGCACAGATATCAGCACACTGAACTGGGAATCCTAGGGCCTTGGCGGAAGCTATTTCAAGCATTCCTGAAGTTGAGGAATTTGTAAATAGGGAATCTCAACTTCAAGGTGAGGAAGTCTTCGGGTCTCACAAGCGCAAAGCAGACATGCCACTCGGATGCGAGCAGGATTCTCACAAGCCTGATAAAGTCAACTTTTCCCATCCCCGCATTCAAACTAGATCCTCAAGAGCGTCAACAAGTGCAACACCTCTTCATCCCATTAGGGAAGACGACTCTCCAGGCATGGATGCGGAAATGCAGGATGTCATGACTAATGTTTCCAATTTGGCCTCTGAAAGTACTCACCGGTCCACTCACGTGTCATGTATCCAAGAGAGCATGTGTGATGAAACACAATGGCATATTGGCAGATTACCCAAGACATCCGCAAAGGCATGCTTTGCCGATCAAGCAATTACAAGGAAAAAGTGTACTGCCCAAATAGTCCAGAACAACCAACCCACAGCAGTGCCGACATACACGGGTATGATGGTGAACTACAAAAAGAATTGTAATGATCGTATGCAGTTTTTCTTTTGCAACGACGACATTGAACGGTGCGTGAAGGGATATCGACGGAAGTGGGTGTTATCAGTACCACCTGTTCCGTCCATTTGGCCCGTTAAAATGGGTACCAAACTATCAAAAGCTAAGATTTTATCGTTGGAGGCCGTTGGATTTGAGCTTCCACAACGACAACTGATTTCACCACGTAGACTTTTTGGTGGAGAAGCAGGAATTGAATTGGTACGGGCCTACCTTGTCCCACCTAATCCAGATGTGTATCCCACAACTCGAGCCGGGAAGGTTATCAGACGGAACCCAAAGGCCTCAACAATCAAGCATCACAACAATTGTGCTTCGGCTTTGACTTTAAATGCACGCATAGAAAGGGTAACCCTGGTCCCCCATCCAAGATTTGGTTGCATTGTTTCCCTAATATCCGGTGTCCAACCTCGGACGGAGAAGTATATGCTCACCATTTCGTCATTTCCCGACTGTACTTGCCCTAATTTCAAGGAGATGAAATTGAAGTGCTTGGGGAAGCGTGGAACCTGGGCAAATTGTAAACATCTGTATTATGTTTTTACAGTCGTCTGCAATCTACATTCTGCCGCTGATGACTTTATTCATGGTGCGAGCTTTAGCTTCAATGAAGTGAAGGCAGTCCTTCTCAATGGAATACTTGGTCATATTGAGTGAAAGTAGCTTCTTTTTTTCCTTATCAGGAATACTCTTTGTGTTTAACGTCTTCTTGAATGAACATGTAGTGAGACTACAAGGGCCACTACTTCCATGTCATTAGCCTCCTTGGATTATCATATAAATGTATCATCCTTAAATTTGTTAAGTGCATTTCGCGTCTACCGAGGGAAGCAATTGAGCTAAACCCCTTCTTCATTCCATTTTTGTCCTTGTTTGCTTATTCCAAACCAATGGAACCATATACTCAAAGTAAGTATTTGTCTACACAACAAAAGGGAATTCTATCAATGAATGTGCAACCAACATGGCCTATCCTCCAGTGTTTTAATTTTCTAAGTGTATATCAGTTTTATTGTTATAAGGATGTTTCAAATCAACCTTCCATCTACTATAGTCATAGGATAGCCTATGAGTACGGTCACTAGCCTATGACACATTATTATTTCTACAGAGTAGATGATGTTGTTTCTAAACTTATTGCTTTGTTGACACTAGGACCCTTCTTATATGCCCTCAGCCTAAACCTTGAACTTCCCTTTCATATCAATACATCCACCTAGACATGTACTAAAAAAATTTTAATCAGCCTATCCAGTCTGTTCAACAACTACCTCCTCCTATTTTCATCCACACTCATACATTTTTTCATCCAATTCATTCCAATATTTTCATCCATTGTCACCTGAATTTCAGTGCACTTTGAACCATATTTTAAATTGGTATTCATCCAATTTTGTCATCAACATTCAACCTATTTTTAAAACAACTGTAAAGCCATTCCTAATCCATTGTTTATTGATGTTTTTCTTCATTGGTCATTCAATTTTCATTCACTTTATCATCCACTTTTATCATCCACTTTATCATCCAATTTTTCATCCACATTTTTCATCTATTTTTTCATCCAATTTTTTCGTCCAATTTTTTCATCCAATTTTTTCATCCAATTTTTTCCATCCACTTTTTAATCCACTTTTTCATTCACTTTTTCATAAATTGTCATCCAATATTTTATACTTTTTTGGCTAGTTTATTTTCGTAAATTGAAAAATCCCCGCTCCCTGCTCACCAATCCCCGCTTCCCGCTCCCCGCTCACATGCCAGCATTCACCCTAAATTTCATTTCCATTTTTTAAAACTTTCTGGTCATTGTTACTAATACATGAGGATACATTATAATTAAAAAAAAGAAGTTTCTTAACCACGCAATTCTCAGCTAATTGACAATCTATTTTCAATTCTCACATAATCTTAACTTTCAGAAAGGAATAGCCCTTTCAAGTAAATAGCATGTAAATTTTGACTTTCAATGAAGAGTTCTCTACTGTGGATGTCATTCTCTGTAAGATCATCCTTTCAGTCCTCGACGTAAAAAGAGAAAAAACAGTCTTCACAATCAAATCGTCTACCGCAAGGAGTCCTGGACAGAGAAAAGCGGTCTGATAAAACCGTTGTGGCATCTTCTGATGACCGGTATTAGGGGTAGCGTCAGCTTCCCCCAAAACCTCAGTTGGACCCGACTGAGGTTTTAGGGGAAGCTGACGCTACCCCCAATATCGGTCATGTCAAGCATTTTATTCATCAAATTTTTTTTTTTGAAGTCTACACTTTTGAAATAGTCCCGTCACTCCTGCGGTACTGCTTGACATGACCAATATTGGAGGTAGCGTCAGCTCTCCCCAATATCGGTCATGTCAAGCATTTTATTCATCAATTTTCTTTTTCTGAAGTCTAAAATTTTGAAACAGTCCCATCACTCCTGTGGTATGCATTCCG
Organism: Rhytidiadelphus loreus; assembly: GCA_947034895.1. NCBI lineage: Eukaryota > Viridiplantae > Streptophyta > Bryopsida > Hypnales > Hylocomiaceae > Rhytidiadelphus > Rhytidiadelphus loreus. The sequence goes on along the minus strand of OX344761.1, from coordinate 42,600,396 downwards.
ATGACCGGATCTGGGGGGAGCTGACGCTACCCCCAGATCCGGTCATCGAGTCGTCCAATTTGCGAAGGATTTCGTGAGGAAGCAGAACAGTCGGGTCCCTTTATTGTCCCCGATATTCAAAAGGTCGAGCAAAGTGCCTATAGACTCCTAGTTCGGGTATTTTCAAGATCAGCTAGGTGAGAAAAACGGACTGTTAGCTCCCACTTTGGGTAAGTTCAAGATCAGCTAGGTGAGAAAAACGGACTGTTAGCTCCCACTTTGGGTAAGTTCAAGATCAGCTAGGTGAGAAAAACGGACTGTTAGCTCCCACTTTGGGTAAGTTCAAGATCAGCTAGGTGAGAAAAACGGACTGTTAGCTCCCACTTTGGGTAAGTTCAAGATCAGCTAGGTGAGAAAAACGGACTGTTAGCTCCCACTTTGGGTAAGTTCAAGATCAGCTAGGTGAGAAAAACGGACTGTTAGCTCCCACTTTGGGTAAGTTCAAGATCAGCTAGGTGAGAAAAACGGACTGTTAGCTCCCACTTTGGATAAGTTCAAGATCAGCTAGGTGAGAAAAACGGACTGTTAGCTCCCACTTTGGGTAAGTTCAAGATCAGCTAGGTGAGAAAAACAGACTGTTAGCTCCCACTTTGGGTAAGTTCAAGATCAGCTAGGTCGACTGAAGTGCCTGTTACACTCCTAGTTCGGGTAAGCTGAAGATCGTCGAGGTCGACAGAAGTGCATGTATACTCCTAGTTCAGATAATCTCGAGATCAGTCAGGTCAAAAAAATTACCTATAGAATTCTAGTTCGAGTAAGTTTAAGAGTAGCTTCGTCAAGAAAACTGACTGTACGCTCCCAGTTCGGGGAATGTTCAAAATCTGCTTTGTCGACAGAATGACTGTTACACTCCCAGTTCGGATAAGATCGACAAAATTGAGGTCGACAGAAGTGCATGTACACTCCCAGTTTGGGTATGCTCAAGATCAGCAAGGTCCCGAAAAGTGGCTGTACACTCTCCGCTCGGAAAATTTCAAGATCAGCAAGGTCGACCAAAATGCGTTCATACTCTCAGTACGGGTAAGTTCAAGATCAGGAAGGTGGACTTCTCATTTGGTTAGATTTTCCAAACATATGCAAACTTGTACTGAGCTCATATTGGTCAAGCAGTACTCGGAGCATTCAAGCAGTGTGCTTCCAACTTCCTACAAAAGCTGGTCTCATCATTGAGAAAGATTCAACAAGCTCCAAACTTCTAAATTCGAATCATCAGTGAAACTGCCATGCTATCTGTCTTATTTTCTGAGACTTATTAGCTTATAAGTCCCGTTTTGTCATTTTATACCATCATGAGACCTGACAATTCCCAAGTACCTTGTTACTTGAGACATTCTAACAGCACATGTTCAATTTCTAATATACGTCGACAGTTACATTTGCTTCTACCGAAGTTAAGGTCAGCCAAGGAATATCATAAAAAGATCATCATCATTGACTTTGAGCAACTGCCGTTTTGCAAATCTATGAGTGTCTGCCACTCTGTCGTGGTGGCTGGAGTCAAGCATTTGTTACTTTGGGACTGAAACTACGGAATGACGAGCGATGCTAAAAAATATTCTACACTACGTTAATACTCAGTCCTAGCTCAAGAATCTGCAAACAGTATAGAGAGTTCGGTAGCTCTGTCAAATCTAGACCGCGTTCCTTGAATCCGGCGGAACAACAATGATTCAAACATTCATTTTCTTAAAGAACTGAAGCGGTAGAGGGTCTTCATGTGGAACAAGAAATATAATAATGCAGAGAAATATTCTAAACAAAAAAGTTTAGAAACATACCTCAGTTTCGGATGTCGCACGTTGTTGCTCTTCACGGGAGGGTTCCATGCGAGCAGACAAAGAGTCCTATTGCTCCTCGGGCACATGAACAGATACATCTTGAACACGACGGCTTCGTGTGAATCGGCTTGGGACCTCCTCAACTTCTCGCTACGAAGTCATCGCAAACAGTCAGAATTTCAGAAGTTCCTCTACTCGCATGAATGAAAGCTCTAAACACAGATGAAGTCGAACTACGAATGTGCGTTCACTGGAGAGACTTGTTGTTAAATATTTGAAGATCTAGTACAGTGAGCTCCAATGTAGGAAAGATTTCCAGATTTAGAATTGTCAGAGACCTCCACGTCTCCGCAAGTACGTGTGAGGTGTTCCTTTTTTTGTGGCAGCTGAACTAAAGTAGCCGATGAACTTTCCACTACCGCATTCAATGTTTGCACCTGCGGTTTATCCAAGTTTAGAAATTGCTATTGTAATCGTGGAATGTTCCACTTTTGCCAGTGGCCTATTGTAATCGATTGTCTCCAGCTTGCATGACGGCAATGAATTCGATCCTATTGATCAGGTGGCGCCAGGTGTGAGATATCGATAGCTAGACGTATATTTGGTGCTCATCTTCAACGCAATGCAAGTGGGTACCGATTGAGCTATCAAAGAATAATTTTTCATTGATCCAAGTTTGGTGTAACAGATCCTCTTGCGGGTTAACTGAAATCAAAGGAGCACCGTTTGGAAAGTCATTTCCTTCAAATGAGAATCTACCCTGCAACTAAATCATAACTGACGTGTATTGGATCCTTTGCATTTATCAACCTAACTGAGCAAAACATGTGCGTTTGAGTTTCCAGTACCCAAATTGGCAGTCCAGGTACAAATTAGTCTAGATAGTACTTACAGCTAGGAGAATTGACAAAACCGCAATAGTATTTTTAATTCATTTTTGCAATCAGAGACCAGACATATTAGTGAAGGGAGATGAAGACTATACCCTAGAACAACCCAGAATAGGTTGATTTTTTTTCACATGAATATGAAAGAAATAATAATGTGAAACAGTTCATTGACATTTTAAATTCTGACTTATAATGAATTGACTATGAATTTCTAAAGTCATAGGTGTGTTGGTAGTTTGGTGATGATAGATTGGACCAATATGAATGTCAATGAACCTTTGAATGGAGAACTGAAAACTTATCGAGCATTCTATGGTTCTTCCTTTTATTGAATGATCCACATCATTCTATTCATTAATAAACATGTTAATGAATGTATGTTTAACTCATATGGATTAAAATTTACATTGATCTTTTAACCCCTAAACATCTGGATTGATCTCCTAAATTGACAATTTGAGAGAACATATTAAAAATTTTAATTTGGAAAATATTTTGGATAGGGATACATATGAAAACTGTAGATTTTGATTTTTAAATTCTATCCGCACGACAAGATCTACTAATGCTATAAACAATCTTTTTCTATAAATTTTAAAAAGAGAATCAAATAATTTATTCTAAATTTAGATAAATCTAAAATATTATAATTTTTTCAATAAAACTTGATGGAATGGATTTGAAAATTGGATCTCTAAATCTGGTGATATTTTGAAATGTTTGTGTCCTTTACATGTTTGACCTTGTTTTTGCACATCAACTTCTAAAGTAAAGTCAATGCAAATTGACCACTTGACATACTTCTACATTTAAAATATTAGAAATTTATATATTCTAGTAACACCGAATGCAACCAATGGATAGGACAACAACTTCATAAAGTATCACCAAAAATTAGGATGACTATCATCCAAGCAGATATAAGACAGAAAGATGTATTTGAATGTGTTCATCATGCACAAGATGGACGTCGGAGTGCTCCAAGGTTAAAGGACGGACTTATATGTAGTAATTTCAGGCTTTTTTATTCATCAATCCTTCCCTTGAATTATTTAAAGTACATATATATGAAAATTCTAAAGAATCATACATTAAGAATCTCCTAGTACACATCTTTTGGCGCATTTTTATGCTCCAAAATGGCTTCCTAAACGTTCAGGGGTATGAAATCAAAACGTGCATTCAAGGTACTGTGATCCAACTCTAAAACTCTTTGCACTAGTCATGGTAGTTCTATTGGGTGATTGTAATAGGCCCTCAAAGACACAAACATTTAAGAGTCCTACTAAAATAAATAAGTCATTTCTGAAATGAAAGTAAAGAGAGTAATCTATCTATACTACACAAGAGGAACTTAATATTTGCGTAGGTGGATGAAGTGTACAAGAAATATACATACTGAGAAATGCTTTAAAAATATATTCTATACAGACAGCATTGTCCAAGTACAAATTCAAATGTATTCGGAAGCATCAAAAGTACAAAATGTTTGTAAAGAAAAACTGACATGAGGAAGTGCTTCTGATGAAACATTTTGTCCGCTCGCTCTGTCCTCCACCATGTCTTGCGATGAGACTAAGTTCTGCACCTCCACATTCTCCTCCGCAACACTAGTTCCAGATTCATATTGAAGGACTTTTCGAAGGTTGACTGTTGCCGACTGAGCTGTCTTAGACACAGCTCTCTTTCCGCGATTCATTCTAGACCTCCTAAGTGACTTGGGAGATGAGAAATACAAAGATGAATGCCTCTTACGCTTCCTATATTGCAATGAGAATAAGGTAGAAAAGCTATCAGAATCTGAAAGCATGAGTTCAGAGCATAGTGTATTCAACCTATCACTCTAAAATGGTAATGCTAATCCTCTTGCCGAGCTTCAAAGACAAGTGCTATTGAGAATTGGCTTGAGTTTATATCTTATTAGAAGCCATCTATATTTTGTGTACAACACGTTACCCTATAGTAGGGTGTTGACAAAGACGTCCATTAGGAATGACAACTAATAAAGCTGACAATGATATTAATGCGCCGTCAACATTTGAAATGAAGCAAATAATAATAGCACTATGACAGTGTCATTTGCCTTGTTGGTACATTCCAAAATGAATTTGTGTGGTGCGCGACATTTTGGCGCAGTCACTTATTTGAATACTCTTTAAATTGTAATTAATAGAGTCACCAAATACTTTTACAAGATGCCTGACACAGCCGAACTACGCATTTAATACATTTATAAATGGATTCACTAATGTTATGCTAGAAAGGTGGTGTGGCAGATGCTCACTTATCTAACTTCACATGATGAGCTACTTGCTGACAACCTACTTTTGAGTTCTGTCACTCACAATAAAGGTGCCACAACATGTAAATGCTTGAAGATGTTGGGTTCTCCTTCATGTGGTACATTAAACTGCCCTCTTTCATTTGCAGTTTTGTGTGTGTGTATCGTTCACGATGGCTTGCATTCGTGTAGATGGTCATGATGTTCCCCTTGTCTTTCCTGTAGACGATGGAGAGCTGACTAGAGTCATGAGCCATCTTCTTCATGTTCGGTTTAGGTTCATAGAGTCATCCATCTATGTTGAAGAAGAGAGGAAGTCCAAATCAGGAGAGTTGGAGCAATCAATTCCAATAGAGAGGTCTTTAGAGGAAACAGGGCATTGTTGGTACCTTGCACCCGGAAACTATAGAGCGTATGGGCTGCCTTTGACTATGCTAGGTGCTTCAGCAGAGATTCGAAGTCAACAATCAAACGCCTCTACAGTAAATATGCCTTATGTCACTCAGTCCGTATCACGAAGTCCACCTCATGAAGTCTTTCCAGTCCTTCATAATAGTGCAATTCTTCGAGCAGTGAAGGTTGAGAAACTAGATACAATCATAGAGTTGTCTAGCGAATCGGAAGGAGAGTCTCCAGATTTGACGTTGTCGAAGAAGCCATGTCATGTACCACCTATGTCGAAGGAAGTTGTTTTCTTGAAATCTGAGTTCGTGAGCTTGTCAAATAGCCAAATTCAGTCTCTGTTGTCTCGCCCTCCTTTGAATCCGACTGCCAGCGAGAGATTGAGCATAATGCAGTGTTTGAGGAGACTAGCAAATATGCATCGCTCAAGGAACGAATTGTCAACAATGGATCTCAACAACATGAAACATCACCGCGTGCAATATCTGCCAAATGGGTCTTTGATGGGAATGTTATTTTTGAGTTGCCTCCTTGTGGCTCTGCATCATCTTTGTCGGCAGCAAGGAACTTGGAAGGAATGGATAAGCGGTACGATGGACACCCATGGTGCAAGTTGGTGACAACAAACATTCACAACTCTGACAATTTGAAATTGCGTAAGTCTTACTGCGCTGGTCATCTTGTTTGTATGAATCCAGATTGTGATTATTTGAAGAGAGCAGGAAAACACAACGAAACAAAGTGGACTGGTTATACAGTGTTTCCTTTTGTTGTAGGGAAAATTCCTCCTAAAGATTGTAGTCTACTTTGCAAAGTTTGCAAAGTAAGCCCTACATGCTTGAATACATGCAATGGTAGAATTTACTACTGCTATTCCGAGAATCCAAAAATGAGTAGGGCCGCTATTCATTTTGGAGATCATAGTCATCCTGTAGCAAAGGGCATGTATAGAGATTCTACAGAAAAGATTTGCGGATTAATAGCGGAGCAAGTGGCCAAGACCCCTATGGCTACCAACTCTGCAATTGCCCTGTCCGCTAGCAAGGATTTCCTAACGAACTACCTATTTCATAGTGGAGAAGGTGAGAAGAAGATGTTGAAGGGCGAGGAACTGGAGGAGGTGATGGATCGGTTCCAGTATTTGAGCAATCCAAACATCCGGAATGTAATTTCTTCATTTCGCTCAAATAACCGAGGAGGAGTCATTGACAATATTATGACTATGAAGGAGTCGAAGTTCGAATTCATACATGACAGTGTCTTTCCTGGACAAGGCAAAGAGAAGGTCTACATTTTTAAGATGCTCACTGAAGGACCTGGAAGTGGAGTGGACCTGGTTAAGCGCATGCAACCTGGAGGAGATCTTCAGAATGGATGGATGATGTTTGACCACGTGAAGCGAGTGAATGAATGGACTACTATGGCTTGCCACGTGTATGATCCTGAATACAAGAAAGTCATGACAATTGCAACATGCAATATGCAATCCGAAGATACCGAGATCCAAGTGCAATTTTGGAGCTCTTTAAACACTGTGATGTCGCGGCATGGTGTGGATCACCCAAATTTCAAGGGATTCATGGCAGATAGCGCTATGGCCAATTGGAATGCAGTGCGTATTATTTACGGCAGTGGTTTAGCCAATGAGAAGATGGAAAATCGTGAGAGAACATGTTTGTTGCATTGGAGTACCTCTCTGCAGAAGCACACGCAAAAGTACATCAAGGAAGCATTTCAATCTCAGCATACTATGTTATGTAAACAGTATAAAGATGCAAAGACTATGGAACAAGTAGAGATACGATACTTAGCAATTCGCTCATGGTGGTTGTCATCTGGAGCTGCCAATGAAGATGGGCTTCATCACTTGGACCATTGGCTAGCCTTCTGGCATTTTCGTTACCGGCAATGGGGAGGGTTCATGCAAATGGTGAGCAAAATTGTTTTCCCTAAATACTTGTTTTACATTGTAGAAGTGGATTTTAGATTCATGTATCTTCTTTTTTTCTTGAAAAATAGCATTTAGTAGTTATAGGAAAGAATTTAGATGTACAAATGACTTTAAAAAAATTAGGACTACATTTTTTTTTTACGCCCTTAAACCAGAAATGAGGGTAGTGCCGAGAACCCCCAAAACCTAAGTCGGATCCGACTAAGGTTTTTGGGTTGCCTCCCGGTACCCCTAATATTGGTTCAAGGAGCAAAGAAACTTTTTCTTATAGTGGACTGACGTCTCAAAATTCATGTGAAGTTGGCTGTTTTGTAGAAGGGAATGTTGTAGCAAATGAGTTTTTTATTTTATTTTTGATGTCATCTAATTTACTTGAAATGATTTCAATATGACATGAACTGAGATGTTGTAGTTAAGAGTTTTTGTATTTTGGGTTGTTTTGTATGGTAAAATGGTATTGAATCTCAATGCTTAATATATTTTGTGGGTGCCTTTGTAGGATTTAAGTTTGGAGGAGATGGCGGATATGCCATCATGCAACTTGTCAGAAACAGTGCATAACAAGTGGCTTCAAATGTCTGGGAATCGTGGAAACAATTTGTTTGACGCCACTTGCGATGACAGTATTCGTGCATGGATGCAAATGACGAACTATCGTGCATACTTGAAGGGACATGCATCTGGATCTGGTCCATCAAAGGGCGAGTTGAAGTTGAGAGCTGCAAGACGAAGCGGAGACCCTAAGAAGATTGCAGAGGCGCTCAATACATTACCTGGAAGTGAAGGTGTTGGAAGTCGTATACCTCATTTGGAAGGAGAAGAAATCTTTGGAAGCACAAAAAGGAAGTTGGATGTACCAATTGGTGATGCTGGAGACTCACATAGACCAGATAAAGTCAACTTCTCCCAACCTCGTGTTCGAACACAGTCCACAACGGCTTCTGTTGATTCTTCCGGGGACAAAGGTAAGGTACCTGATGTGAACACTTCTAGACATGTGACGGTTGCTTTCGAAAGTGATTGTGACACTTCAAAGTGGCACATAGCTAGAATCAGCCAGAAATCAAATGCGAAATGTTTTGCTCAACAGCGGGGTTCAAATATAAAGTGCACTGCAAAAATTGCAAAGGGACAGAAGGGAACCCTTGCTCCCACATATCGTGGGAGAAAAGAAGATTATGGGAGTAAGCGAGAAGTGGTGGTTGACTTCTGGTTTTGCGCTGACGACATTGAACGATGTGTGAAAGGAAGCAAGCATAAGTGGGTTATAGATTGGCCTGAGGTACCAGAGGTCTGGCCTGTTTTGATTGGGACAGACTTGAGCCGAGATGAGACTTTACTATTGCAACACAGTGGCTTTCATCTCCAAGAGCGGCCTATACTATCTCCATGTCGACTCTTCAATCTATCGAACATATTCAAGAGTGTGTTGTATGATCAGCCACCTCCAGCAGATGCAAGTGTGTATCCAACAGTTCGAAACAATCGAACCATACGGCGAATTGCAAATGCACCAACCATAGAACAGCGTAACAAGTGGGAGAGTGCTGGCAATGTCAAAGGAGAAATTTTGGGAGTTACATTGTTGCCTTTCCCGGGACTAGGTGCAATTGTGTCACTACAAACCGGGTTAGACCATAACAAAAATGTGTACCGAATCACAGTGGGAATGTACCCCTCGTGCACATGTCCGGACTATATGAACATGGCTGTTTCAGCCACTGGAGGCCGTCAACAGTACGTAAATTGCAAGCACTTGTACTATCTGTACTGGTACTTCTGCAAGATGGACATCTATGAGGACAAATTCATTCATGCACCAAGTTATAGCTTCGACGAGTTGAAGCTTCTTCTAGTTAAAGCAGGGATCATCACAATTTCAGAGTAATCAATAGATTGTCTTATGTAATTGACTAATATTGTATTAATTTAGATGTGGTTTAATGAAAATGTTTTTAAGCATACGGAATGGAACATGCTCATATCTTTTTAAATTTCTTGTCGTTTATTCACTTTGTTATCCTATTTAGATGCAATTTGTATATTTGTTTTTGGTTTACATGACATTGGGAAGTCATCAATTTTTTCTTCACTTCACAATTTGTTTTGCATTTGTGTTTTTGTGTTTCTGAAGGACTCTGAACTGCAGTTTAAAAAATTATTTTCCTATGTAATGGTCTCTTAATGAGATTCATACGAGAGTTTCATGAAACTATACCCACCTTTGCTTTTGTGAGACTAATTTACTTAAAAAATTATGTTATATTCTTGAAATAATTTTTGAATGCCTAGATATGCAAATTGTAGTTAGTGAACTAAATGGTGAACTATGTATCCCAAATTGAAGTTGTTGGAAAAAGCAATTGCCAAGTCATGCAAAGAAATTATTCAAATCCACGGTTATAGGATAAGTGGTTAAAGGTCCTAAAATTTACTAAAAATAGTAAATTTTTTGACTAAATTAAATTAAATTAAAAAAAAAAAAAAATGGGATTAAAAAGTTGAAATTTTTTAATTTCAAGGCTCCACGCTCACAAGCTCCATGCTCGCAGCTCACAAGCTCACCGCTCCAAGCTCGCACGCTAGCGTTGTTGCATGAAGCATACAGCAAGCGACTTTGACTAATGCTCGATTTTTGCGTTCTAAAATTCTGATTTTTGCTAGGTTATAAGGAGTGGTAAGTTGGTGATGAATGCCATGATCAAGACAAAACGTGTTAAAGGCTTTAGATGTAAATTTGCCCCTATTATTAGATCTCGGGGGGTGCACTTAGTTCTACTATAACAAACCACGTGCGAACAAGTGGTTTCTAATAAACTATAACTTCAACCTAAAATTTTGAACATTGTTTAATAATGACTATAGCTTCTATTGCCAAAATTTCCAACTCAAATAAAATATGAAATGATTTCTAGAAGAGGTTGAAAATGAACTAAAATGGCATGTTTTTCAACTCAAATAATTATAGAGGACACATTTAGATGACCATTGAGTCAATATTCAACTCAAAATGAGCTTTCAATAATGAGTTATTTTTAGGAATTTTTTGTTCATTTTTTAGACAATTTTTTCTTCTATAATATAGGGGTGTGAAAGTTATTTTTCAGTTCTACAGTGTATCTTTTTACTTCAAAAATTTGTAACTAATTATTATTAACAAATAAAAATATCAATAATTCAAAACATAAACTTTCAAAGTAGGAAAATCTATTCATAGTTTTTTAATTTTGTTTTATTTAAAATTCAAAAAGTATATAGGGGGTCCAAAGTTTTGTTCGCACGTGGTTTCTAATGGACATTCTAAATGACCCCTCCGAGTATTAGATCTAAGAATGAGAATCTTGTAGTCAATATATTGATTTTATACAAGTTGTTTATAATCTTGAAAATAATTTAAAAATTCCGATTTCTTAGTTAGGAAATACATTGTTGTAAACCTCCAGAAGTTGTCGATACAAATGAGAAAATAAGCACCACCACCAAGGGATCATGTGCGTATAGGTCCACACAAGTTTGTGTGGATGGCTCGTGTAGCGCCATCAAGTGGATAAGATAATTTTGTTTGTTTGCCGAATAAACAACCTTCACACAATGGTAAACTTGATTTGATATTTGACAAACCTCTGACCAAATTGTGTGAAATCATAAGATTCAAGGAACAGATGTTAATGTGTCCAAGCCTATAATGCCATTTGAGCGAATCAGTGGCAGGCTGTAGTAAAGTCTCTACCATGCTAGCCGAATCGAATGGTTCAATGCCAACACCAAAAGTGAATAGAGTCCCATCTTCAGGTAGACAAAATTGATTTTGTGCCCTTGATTTTGGTGATCTTGTTTTAATAATACATTGTGTTCTAGTAAAGGTTAAAGTAGTGTATCCAGTATTTGTAATTTGGGGTATTGAAATAAGGTTTTTAGCTAAGCTTGGAACTAATAATACATCAGGAATTAACAAAGTTTGGTCATTGGGTAGTCTTAAAAGGACTGAATCCAAGCCAATGGCATGGTGAGTACTATTATCACTAAGGATAATCAAGCGTAGAAAATCCAACAATTTATAATCACAAAACAATGATTTAATTGAGGACATGTGTTGGCTTGCCCTTGAGTCGATATACCATGATGAAGAAAAGGTGAATGACACCACTATTGCAGTAAAGAGATAGTAAGGTTCTTCATTGTTGTAATTGTGAAGTTGATTCTTAGTGGATTTAGCTTGGTTTGTTTTTTCTTGCAATCTAGGGATTTGTAACCAGGGATGCTACAATTGTGGCAAATGATAGCCGGTTGAAAAGATTCCTAAGAAAACTAAGTAAGATTGTAGTAAGGTACCTTTTAACTCCGCATGTTCTTTTCATTCGATGATCGAAAAATTGGTTTGTTGCTTTTAGTATATTGCCTACATGAATAAGACTTTGTGGGAAATGATTTGATAAACTTTTCCTTTATGTAAAATGCATTAGTTTTAGAAGATTCACCTTTTAAAGTATTTATTGCATTTTGTTGGAGGATATTTGAAAGTAATTGAGGTTGGAAATGCCGCCTTGGGTTGTTACAAAGACGCTCCAAGAATCTAGAAGTGTTGATAAAAGTAGCATAACTTGTTGAGCATCGGTGAATACACAACCTACAATAGCTAGTTCTTGAAGAACAAATTGTCAGGTTTCAAGAAAATCAACAACTTCATCTGTGTTAGACATTGTAAAATGACATGATTGTTTATGTAAACTAACTTGTGAGGCTTTATTTGATTGTTTGATTCTATCCCACATTTGTTTGGAGGTGGCTACTGGTTGAAGTGAAATTAATTGTTTCTCACCACAGTGCAACAATATGTTAGCACGAGCTTTTGAGTCTTTTATCTTCTATGCCATTAATCCAGCCTGATCACTTACAACAGGAGCAACTCCAAATCCATCAACCATACTCCATAATTCAGAGTGTATGAGGAGCATTTCTATTTTTATGCTCCAAGACGCATAATTCAAAGTAGTCAAAGGTGGGATATTATATGCTTGAGGAGCTGAACTAGAGGAAGGTGAGGTCATAATTGGACTAAAGCAAGTCCAATTCTACTCTCTAAGTTGACTCTAATAAAGCGTAGATTCAAACAACTTGTTAGCAAAGAATTGTGGGTTCATCTAGTCATATTGTTCAAGTTCATCAAATTGACAAAATTGACTTATTGCATTGATATAGCCTGAAGGTGCGTTGAAAATTCCGTATGGAATTATTTCAAATTCTGAAGGCCGTTTGTCTTTTTCAAGTTCTTGTGAAGTTGGTTCAACAAGGTGAAGTTGAAAGTATTTGGCTTGAAGAGAGAATTGAATTTTTTTGTCTGTAACGCGAAACTGGTTTTCTAGTTTAGTTCGCCTTCTTCTTTTTCTATGACCAGTAAGTCTAATACATCTTTATTGGATCGTAGTTCGACTCTAGGCGTCTCAAAGAAGCACATGATTCTTTAATCAATTTATCAATACATCAATGTGCTTTGATATCATGTTCATAAGAAGATATAAGGATCACAAGAAGACGAACTCACAAAAGGTGTGAATATATTAAATAATGTGTATGAGGACAAAATATTCAACCTTATTATAGCAGGATGAAGATATCGCTTGGACTAATAGAGCGGTGTGAGTCTTTAGGATGTAGCTATTCCATCTAAGTTACAATTGTTACAATCAAAATAACTAACACAAAGCCTTCTACCACATGTTAGGTCCTTATTGCCTACGACTTTTGACTTTAAAGACAACAACTAATACCAAAATTGCCCTATAGCGGCAACTATTAATAGTTGTTGTGGAACTAATATTAAACCCGTAGTTCCTATTCATTTGATTCCAAATCAATGAGCTTCTTTCTCTATCCATGTCATCTTCTATTCTCTCTATTGTGATCCTCCTTCAAGCTTCAGTGGAAGACTAGAACCTTCCTTAGGGAGCTAACATAACATTTGCCTTCATGGGATATTAGTTCAAAAGCTCAGGGATAAATATATTGCTTGCAAAAGGAGTAGGGATAAGTATATATAATCATTGAGAAACAAATTGCATATTCAATTTTATTGATACAAATAAATTATTTTCATGTGTTTTGATATATGCATGAAATAAATATGATAGTAAAGACATCAATATCTTCACACATATACAAGCAATTTCTCCAACAAACACCTAGTAGTGCACATTTTAAAAAGCAATATTATTATTTTTAAACATAAATTAAAACCCCCAATACTTCTAACTTGCACTAACATATATTTTATGACACTTACTATTTTGAATTCATCATTCTCTTTGTTGCCAGTCCTTGTGAAAATTTTGAAAACATAGACGCCTATAGCTCAAATACTTTTTGCCACAATTAGAACAATATTTCATAGATTGAGTCAATTTATTTTTGCAAACCATGCAAAAACCCTATAATATTAATTGCACTGCAAAGAAAAGAAAATCCATTTCCAAGACAAACTCTTAGACAATTCCTTCCTTACTAATTCTAAAAAAGCACTACAAAAAACTCATTACAAAATTGTAAGTGGATCACTAGGCAACAAGTTTTTTCTCCATTCTTGCATTCGTCCAAATACTTGACACAAATATTCATAATTAACATGTCTAGGAGAAAAAGGAATACTCAATACCACCACTTGTGGGAACAATTCTATGAACAATTTCATGCCCTCAACTAGTTCGTCACATCAACACCACACATGTGGGTGGAATATTCAAAGTAAATTGATGAAGTCTATATAGTGTCATATGGAATGCCATTCCTGGATGGTATAGATGCGATTGGAAATTGCATGGGAAATTGAAGGGGTATAATGTGCATAGAAAGTTAAAAAATGCTTGTTCTTCTATGTATAAGAGCTCAATATTTGTGAGTTATGCATCCTCTACTCAAACGTGCCTTAGGCACTCTTGAAAAATTAAATGACTTCGTATTCTTCAACTCTTTTAGAATGTCCACCTAATTACTGTGCAAAGTCCCCATAGCGTGAATTTTGTGCTCTACTAAATCTTTGAACAAACCAATAGGAATGAAATAATTGTCCATGGCTATGACATGATCTTTGCTTTTATAACTCGATAATAGAATCTATACTACATCATGCCCCATGTATATTCCCTTCTTGCAACTAGTGCCACTCCCTCCACTACTTATGCTTTACTATAATATACCTTGAAATTAGAAACAAACTTCAACCTTGAAGGCTTGAATGCACTAAGCCCCAAACCTTCACTAACCATTTTGTAGCTTTTGAGGCATATATTAAGGTAATGGTCAATAAGAACCCTTATAATGAATCATCATTTCATCAGTTGTTTCGAATTTTCCTAAGTTCCATGATCTCTTGCAACTTTCTCTAATGGCTTCTAGCAACTTTTTCTAGATCTGGAGTTGGCCCATCTTCTCATAATCTAGCAAGTCTTTTTCCCTTATATACCTAGTTGGGTTTGTAATATGTAGATACCCCAATTATAGACACCTCAATAGACACTTAGTCAATGACTCAAAGTGGGCATGTGTCATAATATTTGAAATAACTAAGCAATGGAAAAGAGAGCCCTTCTTGTGCCAATATGACTTTTGATAGGGTTGTCACTTCATACCCATAAACAAAAGAATGGTAAAAGATGCCTTCAAACCAAGAATGGTGAGAGATTCCCAATCCAACCTTCCCCTTTTATGGTTGTATTTGTTGTGTCCTTATTCATGGTATAGCGATAAGGTATGATTTAAATGATGTGAGGATTTGATTTGAAATATTTTATATTATATTGGTATAACATTGATTTATCCTATTTGCATTTAATGGTCTATAGATAATTTATTTATTTTATGTTGTCATTTATTAATTTTATTGTGATTGTCTTGTAATTTTCATGACTATAGGATTAACACATAAAATTTTCATACTATATAATAGTCCTAAAGCACGACATCTACACTACAATATTTTTCAAATAATGAAATTGTCATGTTCAAGATATTAAGCCTTCTACATCTATTCAAATCTATTCACTTTTAACCAACTTATATTTTCTTTCTAATGCCCTCCATTAATACTAATTACAATAATTCTAATATAGCATTTATAAACTACAAGGGTAGGGTCCTTCTACACATAGTAGACCCTTTCTAGAGTTGAAACTATTGAAAATTGTTGAATATCTTGAATTCAAGCTTCTCTCAGAATTGAAAATAAAACAATCTAATTCAACTTCAATCCTAGCCTTTTATAGATGGATTACCTTGGCCTTTGTATTCAAGAATGGTATAATCCTTTCCAAAATATAACAAATATGAAGAATAGTAAAAAAAATCACACCTCAAAATAACCACAAAAATAGTCCAAACAATATTACAACTAGTGTGAATAGTAATTATTGCTATCTTTACTTGTTGAAAAATACCAACTACTCAACAATTTCAATTTTGTCAGTGTTCACTTCTATAAAAAAATTTGATATCATAGTTGGAACACTTCATTTATTTCCTCCAACTACACTAATTATAATGAAATTTAGTGTTTACTTCAATAAGTACATATTCTATCACTAAATAGAAACAACGATGCTAATTTTACCCAATATTAAATTTCAACATGAACACTAATTGTCAACTAAATTTTCACCAGAAAAAAACAAATTAGGGCTAAGATAGTTCACTTTGCATTAAATTAGTATTAAACATGAATACTAATTGCCACCTAAATGAGAATTAAAGGAAGTTACAATTAAGGGAATAACTACATTACATGTGTTTTGGATGCTGTGGAGGGATGCGAGTTCCCAATTCAAAATCCACCTGAAACCCGCCGTTCCCCGCCTGCGTTGACCTAGCCAAGCAACTGCCGGGTCAGTTTTTTCGAATAAATAAATAAATAAATAAATTTCAACTTTGTTTTTCATTTTAAGGACTTAAATTTTATTTTATTTTATTTTATTTTTTGGAAAAAAAAATCTAACACCGGAGTTCGAGAAGACCAAGGGGAACGGAGCTAGGAACAGGTCCAAAATGGCCCTCCACCCCCCCCCCGTCCAATCTCATCTAATGCCTTAAAGTATAACAAGTAGCTTTAAAATGTGCTCAAAGTTGATGAAACTTTCTTCAAATAAAATCTGATGTGGGACTAACATTCTTCACTTGAACCACCCTTCAAGCAATTGCAAAAAACAAAAAACCTACCTCATATGCATATTATTGGTGGAAAAAAAGATGTTAGATAACAATAGCTAAATATGCCTATATAAAGTTTGAGCATGGTTCCTTTTATAGAACTTTAAAAGTTTTTGTTGATTCTTGTAGGTAGTTGAAAGGAATTTTAGATTCTATTATAATGCTAGTTTTAGACTCCATATAAATAATTTATTAATTTTCAAAGTGGTGAAAATAGGTGTATCTAAAAACAACCTCAAGGCTCTCATGTATGGATGCCTGTATTGTACATCTCAAGGAAGAATCTAGATGAAAAGATTTTGCAAAGAGGTCACAATAGTAGATGTCGTTACCTTAACCCATTAAGGACCGTGGTTGATTTGGGGGGTGGGCAATCCTTTGTATGGCCAATTGGGAGCAATTTTAAAACTTTTGAATGCAAGTGCCTATCGAAGATCTAACCGTACGGTTGGAAGTGTTGCACATGATATAGGGATTATCATTAAATTTTTTGGTGAAGGTGCATTGTGAAGTAAGAATTTTTAGCAAATCTTGGTGTAATTTCAGCCCCTGTTGTCTTGGTTTTTTCAACCCTTTGGCCACATGCCACCACAGATTGGCCTAGTTATTGTCCTAAACTCTTCACTTCTCAATTCTCCAAACCCGTCCCCTTTACCACGTCATCAAATTTGTTGACATGCTCTCTCTACAAACCAAAAAGGACCCAAATCGACCACAAAATGGTCGACCAATCCTTAATGGGTTAATATAACACAAAATGATAAACAACAATTCAATAGTGGCCAAATCACATACAATATTCCTACAGATGGCATATTGTATCATTTAAAGAATTTTTATAATATAAAATATTATTTCCATGCATAACCATTTATAATTGACATTTTTTTTTTACGCGTATTCAAATATACATACTGAATTTCAATTTCAAAAGATCAAAACTTCATTTTTGGTCATTTTATTATATTATTCTCATGGTTTTACATGATAATTGATTGAAAAACATTAGTAATGAATTTTGAAATTTATTTGCATAGGTATATACAAAACATTTATATGTATATCTTCCATCTTATAAAATATGTCTTTAATTAATAAAATTTAATCTATTGAGAGAATCAAAGATTGAAGTGTTCCATGCCAAATTTTGTAAATAGATATTTCTACATTGAAATTAGATTTTTCTATTTGAACCTCTTATTATAATTAGTTTTGTATATTTGAGCATAATAATATTATTAATTTGCCAAAATCTAATTACAATATAGAAATATTAAGGGTCAAAGTACAATAGTCAGTTTGTAAGAGCATTATACTTTACTATATACTTGAACCTAATGACCAAGAAGGTCATTGAAAATTCCAAGATTGTGAAGATGTGTTATAAAATGCAACTTTGAAGAGCAATTTAGTAATGTTATTAAATAAGAGCTAGAAATATTTTGAGTTTTTTAAATTGAAAATGAAGATTGGAAACATTAATATGAAGAAAATCGATTTAAAATTTGAATTTGAATTTGAAAATATAAGCTATATTTTAAAAACATGTGATGTTGTGTAATATAGATTTCAATTCATAAAATCAACCATAGAACTTCTTCACTTGCATTAAATTCTATATTTTTTTAAAATTTAAAATTAAAATTAAAATTAAAATTTGTAGAGCTTTGTTTTCATTATTTAAATCAACCCCCCAAAAATGCATATTTAAAAACAAAAATTGAAGTCATCCAAGGTCCATCAAGTTGTTTGGCATATTGACATATACATGCTATTTGATAAACATCTTCAAAGTTCATACAAACAAAATAAAAGGTGTTTAGGTGATGAAAATAGTATTTTGAAATGAAATTTCATCAAACACCTTTTTGTTTGCCAAAAAATGTTTGAATATTTAAAAACCAACCAAAATTGGTGAAAGATTTGATGAAACTGACTTAACCTTTAAATGCTCATTGTTTTAGAATGAGTTTTTTAGGATTAGAAAGGTTTTTAATTAGAATGTCAAATTTTACTATAATTTTTTGAAACTTTTTCAAAGGCAAAAGAATGTAACTTAAACCAATTCTATTAACTTGCCTTTTAAGTTGGTCAGGATCACTGGACATACTTAGGTGGGTGAGATATTAAAGTGGTTTGAGCCCTTAATATAAACTTTAAGGCCTCTAACTTTGTTGAAAGACTTGAGGTCCAATGGATGCCTTTCAAGATTACATTCAAGTACTATATGTTCAATTTTGTTCATTTTTTAGTCATTTTTGGGGCAAAATTAGAAGATGAGGTGGACTAATGATTTTGCCAGTTAGCCATAATTGGTGAAGTCTATTGATTCAATGACTATATCCATATCTATATCAAAATTGAACATATGATATTTTAACACCATAGAAGTTGTAGGTGGTAGTACCAACTTACCAATATGGTTCAACCCGCTAGTTTGCCGTACAAGCTTGCCAACGACCTCACTACAATACCAAATCAACACTAGCCTGTAGCTTTTCTTATATTGTAGAAATGAAGAATGCACCTATTGATCAAAAAATCGAATCATCTTTGGAAAAGTACCTTGGTGATAGGTCTCATTCATTCACGGTTACAAATTCAGTTCCCACCCCATCCAACTAAACATCCCATAACCCTTAAACGTTGATTCGGACGTTTGGCATCTAATCGATGACAAAGAATCCTTCTAGATAGTAGGACAAAAGTGCAACTACTCATCCTTAGAATTGTGTTGTAAAAAGGGGTGATCTTCTACAATAGTTTGACTTCCAATTAGTGCTTCTGCTATTTCTTAATCCCTAAATGCTCAAGCCTTTTCAAGTGTGTTTTGACTATGAAAAAAGAGCATGGGTTTATAGTTTTTCCCAATGAAGCAAATTGTTTTCTTTTTTCAAAATCTAACCATATAGATGTTTAAAGAGCTTGCTTGTTAATATGCTTACCAATTTTGAGTGCAAAATTGCATAGGAGTTGTGAGATTATGACAAAAAAAAATGTGCATTTTCTATTTTTAATATGTTGCCCCTCCCCACAATGTTTGAGAAATTTGCACTTAATTTTTTTGGGAATTGGAGGTGACATGAACAACTACAAATTGTGTTAGAATACTAAAATGCACTTTCAAAAAACTCAATTCCACATGAAAAGTTATCAAATTCATTATTCAATCCACCTTGCAATTGTTGAAATGCAATTTTTTTTATAAGAAAAAATCGCAAAAAACTCCAAATTCAAGACTTGTATGTTTAAATTTACAATGATGAAAATTGTCGGAATCCGTAATAGCTTAGTACGGATCCTAATAGACTAGATGAAATTAAAATAGTACAAATTTGAAAAAAATTAGTTTAGGCATAGACTAACGGAAACAAATAAATCCTTAGAACTACTTTAGACTTAATTCCAGAACCAGTACGGGAGCATGACGGAACTTGACATCCGAGTGGACAGATTCAGGAGCCGGAACACAGGAACCCGGAACGCAGTCATTAAATACAGTAGCTTGCGGCGGTAGACTAGGGATACGTTACGGCGTTCCGTAGCCTGCATTCCCGTTGTTGTGAACTTTAGGCGCATGAATAGTATATAAACCCAACTCCTACTCATTTCTCACCCTCTTTCAGTTGCTCCACATCTGGCTGATAGTGAGAGAAAGTGTGGTGAGTTAGGGTTACGACGTTAGGAGAGGTGAGACGGATGGTAGGGATTAGCAATTGGTAGGGGAATGCTGGTACGGGAGCGGCGAGTGGCGAGCAGGGAGCGGGGATTGGTGAGCAGGAAGAGACTATTTTGAAATTTTTGATC
Source organism: Rhytidiadelphus loreus (assembly GCA_947034895.1). Lineage (NCBI taxonomy): Eukaryota > Viridiplantae > Streptophyta > Bryopsida > Hypnales > Hylocomiaceae > Rhytidiadelphus > Rhytidiadelphus loreus. The sequence continues at coordinate 42,580,056 of OX344761.1, read as the reverse complement.
AAATAGATTGGAAAAAATGGATGATAATTGGAACAAAAGTTTAGAAAAATTTCTATGAAAGTTAAAAAAAGAATACATGGAAGGGTCAGTAAAATGGATGAGATTCTGCAATAGAAGTTTAGGGTTTAGGATTGAAGGTAAACTAATGAAAGTACTTAAGAAAATGGGTGCACGAAGTTTAAAAAAATGGATGAAAGTGGATGAAAAAAATGAATGAATGTAGATGATGAAAGTGGATGAAAAAAATGGATGAATGTAGATGATGAAAGTGGATGGAAGACATGGATGTAACTCGGGGAAGTGGATGAAAATAATGGATGATACTTGAGGCATGAAATCAATGTAGGGTCTTCTAACGAGATTAAAAGCATGCATAAGTGACGCTAAATAATACAAAGAAAATCACAGAGAATTCCTCCGTGAAGAAAAGCATACACCATAATTATGAATAGCACGTTGTAGAAAATCCAACAGGAACTCCATGTCCAACAGAGAATTGTATGTAGAGAATGAAGGCTACATTGTAAGAAAACACTACGTAGGACTATACAATACATGCCCTTGAAATTTATTAAATAGGTGGTTTTTGAAACCCGAAGTACATGTCTTGGAACTTCCAAGATTCAACAAATTTCAAAAGATTAGAATATAAGTACACTGCACAATTGAATACGTCTTGAAATCTTTAAGCTCACCATGTTATAACATTCATCATACACTTTCTTCGCCATATATCGATATTGGCTATTATTACTCTTGAACTAATGAATTGAAGAAGAGATAGATCACAAAACAAATTCTGTGCAAATTTTTTGGAAATGAAGTCCAAATCAAGCGAGTTGGGATCAGTGTCAAACTATAATTAAAAAATTCAAAAGTTGTAATGGACAATTACGTCATTTGGTTGAAGAAAATGCACGATGAATGTTATAAGATGGTGTTCTTGTATGATATTTTTCCTCTCTAGTAGCACATGTAACTTAAATAGTCGGTTTGTAAGCTAGAAGCGGACCAACAACCTGGACAAGCAAGTAACGTGAATAAGCATTGCTAGGAATACGTTCATGTACATATAATTGAGCTTCAGTTACTCTATACTGAACTGCTATATTTGGATCCTACCTCAAGATCGTATTGTGCAATACCAAGTAATTGAAGACCAAGGCAAGTATTTAGCAAATGGTGTGTATAACTCACAGGGGGGGAAACATCTGGGTGTATCTCTTCCCCGTATAGCAGTAGCAAAATCATTGTAGTTGGGCATACAAAGACCTCTGCTTTGGTAGGCCCTGTGCAACTGAGACATTGCTCGAACACTGCTCCGCCTATACAAACATGAAAACCAAATCTTAGATAATAAGATGTATACACTGTGAACGTAGTCGGCTTGACAAGAATCAAGAAAAAAGTAACATACTGCTTAACGAGGACTTCAGAAAACATACAATGGATATGTGGTGTTGTCTAGAACTCTAGATATATAGTCTGGACACCAGGTCACACAAATTCTATCGACAAACTACAGCCAGTCAGTCCCCACGGAGCTATCAGAGCTTTAAAGATAACCTTATCATTTGAAGAAGCTACAACATTGTAACACGTGGCACGAGGAGCATCGATGTAGGGACCCACATTCACCGAGAACAAGAATAATGAAAACTGAAGTAAGGATTATAGTGCTATTTGAAGAGAGCAATATGCAAGAAGAAAAAATGAAAGTACAATTCGTTTCAAGAAGATTAGCCAAATGGATTGTAGTGGATGTATGGAAAGGATTTATAAATTCAAATATAATGGGGTCAGGGTGGGCTCTAGGAGTTCTTCATCTAATTTGCCATCAGAATCTACCACATGGTTTATGATTAGGCATACGGTGTATTGCAGTTATTCTTATTGTAATCTATTAATAATTGTAGGAGAATAGAATCGTTGGCTCCTAAACCCACAATCAATTCGCGCATGTTGAACTTGCAAGATTCAGAGAATTGCAATCAATGTCCATAGTTTCTTGTACCAACTACTTTTAAATCCGATTTTTCAGAAATTTCTAAAGACTCCATCTCTTTATAGTGCACCTCAATTCTTCATGAAAGCGGTGTTCTTTTCCTTCTGCATGAATCTGGTGTGCGTCTAATGATATTACATGATTATTATTTTGGTTATCAATTACAAACTATAGCAACATAAAATTGTCGGCCCCTAAACCTGCGCGATAGCGCAACCTCCCGTGGGACAACGCAAGCTCTTGCTCTAGGCTACTACAAGGCAGCACAGTCCCTGCGAGGCGCCGCCTCAAGGCAGCATAGACCCCACGAGGGGTTGCCGCGCAGCAACGCCATCCCCGCGAAGGGGCTGCCCCAACGCAACGCCCTCCCCGCGAAGGGGCTGCCCCAACGCAACGCCCTCCCCGCGAAGGGGCTGCCCCAATGCAACGCCCTCCCCGCGAAGGGGCTGCCGTGGGGCAGCGCGGTCCCCGCAAAGCGTTGCCTTGGGGCATCGTATCTTCTCTTGGAAGGGCTGCTACGGATCACCGCAACCTCTGTGGGAGGGGCTGCCGCGGGCAGCACAAACCCCTATCTGTGCTGCCGAAGAGCAGTACAAACCCTACGAGGGGATGCTGCAACACAACGCACTCTTTGTCGAGCGGGGTTTCCAAGTGGTAGCTCAGAGTCTCAAATAGGACTTCGGGGGGGAGCATAGACCCTTGGCAAGACTGCTTGAGGGCAGCATGGATCCGCGAGTGGGGCTAAGGGGGAAGTGGAGACTATCATCGATCTAGAATATAATATTGATAAAGCTCTATATTCTTGTACATGTAAATTAATTACGATAGTAATATTATTTGTCATCGTGTAGTCTATGTGTTGACATTGAAGGGCAAGATCTTAGTAGTGAAGGAAGTAAAGTATAACCCTAATTTTGGTTTGGAGGGGCAGACTATGTTTAGGGAAGGACCAGCTCTCGGGACCGAAACCAATGTTTCAATTGCATTCATCTTGCTCAATGGAATCAATGATTCATTGATAGGGAAAGAAATTGGAAAACCAACAATTGAAGAAAAAGGTTTTAGGGTGTCGGTGAGAAATCCTCAACGCCGCGGAGGACTCTAGTATCATTTGAAATGACAGTGTTTGCAATTACCCCCCCTATTCCATGAATCAAATAAGCGAGAGATTACTAGAATGAGTCAAATTACTGACGAATGTAGTTGTGATTTTAAATTAGAACAGAAAAGTGTCAGTCACAATTTCAATTGTGAATTACGGTTGTATTTCATTGAATTGTTTTGATGCATAACATAATGAACACCAACTCAGGGATAATAAATGAAAACAGCGACATAGGTCCTACAGGGTATGGTAAGGCGGATGTACTGGATTAATAATAATTGGAGCATGAACAAAAAACATGTAATGCCTATTCAATCATGACTACTACAGAGTAACTTTAATGTGAACATGTAGATAATACAAATGTGATACATGAAAAAAGTAATATTCATCAACCAAAATGAAAACGGTAATGTGAAGTAATGACTTCAACATTAGTCAGATGATAAAGAACTTTCCTCATTGTCAGATGTTTCCATATCTGACTCGACAGCGCTATCATCAATGAATTGAAGAACACGAGGATCAACCAGATTAGCCCTATAACTAGGCCTAGGGTTTAGGGCAACATAATCCCTAGAAAGAGATTTCGCGTATTTGGGAAGTAGAAACGGTTTTGGTGGACTCGGAAAAAACGCAGGGTTTCCGAAGAATGGAATATGTGAGCCGGGTCTCACTTTTGCTGCTTGCCTATACAATCAAGTAAACCATATATTAGATGAAGGGTAAATTAGATCCAAATAAATTTATCAATGAGGAAGCTGAACCGGTGTGACCTACTTACTAAAGAATGAAGTCTTCACAATCTGTTGTGCTGGCACTTCTTCCTCATCCAAATCAACTGTAGCATCAACGCCGCCTGTGACTGCGGAAGGAAGAAATGGAACTTGACGAATGACTGGTTTAATAAGGGCCTCAAAGATAGCTTCATCTTCCTCGAAGGCTAAAACATGACGTCCAGTGGCTCGGCAAGCCAGAATGCTAGTACCTACGCATCCGTCACATTTATGAGATGTCTTCCGAATTATACAAAATGAAGGTGACAACAGAATGTATTAAATACTCATTGAAATGTACCTGTAGCTGCTGTGCAGTCGACGACAACGGATCTAGGTTCGCAACACCCTTCCACAAGCATCGCCATGAAACCCGACGCCTTCTCTCTAGGACTATGCCATGGTTTGTCACCATTCATGGTGACCTCCTCGGCGAAGCATAGGTTCCTTAGGCAATCATCCTTGCCTACGGTGACGCCGACCTTCGCCTGTGAAGGAACATGCTGGAACGGAAAGTCGTCCTCCGTTTTTGGTCCAAACTTCTTGACCACAAGCACGATTGAAAACCGCTGGGTCTGAAACAAGAAAGAATCATTGATTAGTCAATCGTTTAGGTAAATTTTTGGAAATCACGAAAATGAATATGAAATGGTTATTACCGTTTTCTTGGGATCAATTGTTGATGTCAAGTGAAGGTGGTTCATACCCCACCAATCCATGAGAATCTTGAATCCATATTCTTTGCAGCATCCAAGAAGCTGGCTCCTGTGCGACTTCGAAGAGGATGGGTACATCACAATAAGTGCTCCATTGTCGTGTCAGGGTTGTCACCGTCACGTCCTATCCGTCCGTCAGGATGTCCGGACGGACGTCAGGATTCAACCCTGGCGTCCGTCAGGATTACAAAAAAAAAAAAAAAAAAAAAATTTTTTTTTTTTTTTTTTTTTTTGCTGGACGATCCGTCCGTCGACCTGGACGGGTGGTCTGTCCACCTTGACGGGTAGTCCGTCCACTGGGACGGTCGGGCCGTCACCTGGACGGTCAGATTGTCGACCTGAACGGTGGACGGACTGGCCGTCCAAAAAAAAAAAAAAAAAAAAAAATTTTTTTTTTTTTTGACGACCTGGCTGTTCACTGGTCTGCTCCAGGGTGCCAAATTCGCTGTCAAAAAAAAAAAAAAAAAATTTTTTTTTATTTTTTTTTTGGGCTGACGGCAATACCGACGCGTCAGGACGCGTCAGGACGGACGCGTCAGGACATCCGGACGTGAAAAGCCCACGTCACGTCCGGATAGACAACCCTGTGTCGTGTAGATAACCGGCTGCAAAGTCGAAGACTGGAATCAACCAATCATTAGAGAAGTGGTTCCACGTCGGAATCGGTGCAGGAGGAGTAGATACGGTAGGCACATGGAGTCCTTCTGGAACATCAACAAGAATCAAGTCCACCGCGGACTCTGTAGTCAGGACTCTGTCAAAGTAGCGTTGCTTGTCGCTAGCATGCTGCATGAAAACATTAAGAGGAGATTAAAAATTTAGAAAATTTCAAAAACGGATTTAAAGACAGATTAAAATTATTAGACAAGCAATGAACAAAATGAATATGAAATAGGCATGTATCATATTCATGTTCCGTGAAGGATTGAATTCAATAGAAAATAAGGTACACAACCAAAATACCATGGATAAGAAGCCTTCGACGACTTCAAGGGCCTTCTTGTCATGGGTTAGACCCCGCAACGAAATATTCAAAATGCATTCGTCAATAGCTGGGTCAGAATCCAAGTGATGAACAGGTGGCGTGAGACCATGAACGAGTCGATCCTGAGTCAGTGAAAAGCTGGATGACGTGTCCTTGATGTCAGCGGCGCTAGTTGCTGGCTTCTGCAAGGGAGTCTCGGCCTTCCTCTTCTTGCCCTTCTTTTTTGCCTTCTCTTACTCCTTCTCGGCCTTTGCTGCCAATCTCTTCAGTTTTATGTCCTTTGTCTTCTTCTTTGCCTCCTTCAACCTCTCCACCTTCTTCTTGTCAAATGCATCCCGTTTGGCAATGGCTTTGGATTGGGCTTCTGGATCAAGTCCACCGAACTCATCGAATTCAGGCTCCACAACCGATGTTTCCTTCAATGTCTTGAACAAAAGTGCCTCTTTTGGTGGAATGGATCCCAAGTTGCACTCGATGTACCAAGGGCAGGCTTGAAGATGTGGAGTTGTCCAGTTTCGAAGCTGCCATGCTGAGAACATGCAGTCATCCTTTGATCTATCCAGCCAAATCGTCAGGAATGGTGGCAAGTCAGACTTGGCTATGGCCTTCTTGGCATACAACTCGAACTTGAAATACCTGTGCAACAGAAAAGGAAGATGACAATGATGGAACATGTCAGATACAAATGCTTGCTTGGATTAATCACACCAATTTGTAGACATCTCATCGGATTTAGTGAAGCATACAAAGCACGTACTCTGAAGCTTAATTGAATGAACCAACAACGAGGAACAGAATGAGAGTAAAATGAATGAAAGGCAGTTTTAGCAAACAACCCATGTTGCAAGAGTGAAGTCCTAATTTAAGTAGTCTCGACATCGAGACTACCATCCCAAGGACCCTAAGCATGCACATACGAGGAGAATCGATAAAACTAGTACATGAAGAAAGGATTGCAAAATACCTATAGATGACACGTTGAACCGCAAGCATTGCCCCTTTGTAGTCTTTGAAGTTGTCTGACTTCTTGTAAGCATCTCCTCCCCTGAACATACCCGTGTAGGCAATATCCCATACCTTCATTCTCCATCCCTCAATATATTCCTTCAGTGTTTCCGGCTCAGTTGGAACGGACATGTTCACAGGAACATTATCTGCTCGCATTACAGAGTCGAACAATTCGGAAGCCGCCTCTTCCAACTATCACACACAATATCACGGAAGTTAGATTTACAATCAAAATTTGTCTTAGAGAGAAATGACTAAAAGAAATAGTGATGGAAAATAGAAAAAACAATTCATAGAATGTGTCGGAATCCGTAATAGCTTAGTACGGATCCTAATAGACTAGGAGAAATTAAAATACGTCAAATTTGAAAAAAATTAGTTTAGGCATAGTCTAACGGAAACAAATAAATACTTAGAATTAGTTTAGACTTCATTCCGGAACCAATACGAGAGCATGACGGAACTTGACATTCGGGTGGACGGATTCAGGAGTCGAAACACAAGAATCCGGAACGCAGTCATTTAATTCAGTAGCTTGCGGCGGTAGACTAGGGATACGTTACGGCGTTCCGTAGCTTGCGTTCCCGTTGCAGTGAACGTTGAGCGCAGGAATACTATATAAATCTGGCTCCTCCTCATTTCTCACCCTCTTTCAGTTGCTCCGCATCTAGCTGATAGTGAGAGAAAGTGTGGTGAGTTAGGGTTACGGCGATAGGAGAGGTGAGACGGATGGCAGGGGTTAGTACGTGGTATATAGTACCGGCCCGGAAACTTAGTCCGGTGATCCCAACGGATCCGGTCCACCTGCGCCAGTTAGAGGATGATTTGAAGGTCTTGGGTTGTGCAAGTTTGCTGAAGAAGCCCTGGACCGTCTTGAGTGACCAGATCCTCTGGGAGTTAGCGATAGGTGCTCCGAATCAGTACGACCAGACCGTACGAGGGCATTCGGACCAGTGGACGGAGGAGTTGTGGGCGGAGGTATATGGGTTCTCGCGAACCGGAAACAGATTCGCTGTCCGGACGGACTAGTACCACTAGCACAAGTTTGTGAACCCGCCACACTCGAAGGAAGGCTACGCTATCAAGGATTGCCGGGACGAGAGGCACAAGCGACTGCTCCGATTCCTACTTCCGATCCTGTACCCGGACAAGAGTTCCCGGGTTACGGTAACCATGGCCAACACAATCTTTGGAGCGTTTCAGGACCGGGTCGTTCACTGGGGCCGGATCGTGGCGAGCGTAGTAGGGCGCTGCACCGAGAACTTAGCGAAGAACAAGCCAAACCCGCTCAGCACGTATCTCCTCCACCTGTACTAGCACCGGGAACTGTTGACGGAAGACGAGGCGACGGATTACGAGACCGGATTGATCATGCTGCAATGCAACTACACGGATGACGAGGAACCGGAGACGCAGGAGTCCGAGAACGAGGACGAGGAAGTCAAGCCGGAAGTCAAGGAAGAGAAGCCGGATCCGAAACCAAAGGAGACGCAAAGGGAGAAGGAGGAACGGGAGCAGGAATCTGCAAGTCGGAGACGGAAGTCTACGGATCCGGCGGCCAGAGGTAAATTTTCGGGTCCCTTTCTCGCACAGGATACGAAGGAATGGGAAGGACCGCGATTCTTCGAGTGTGGAGAAGAGTGGATCCAGACCGCGAAGATGTACCACGACGGGCTTACGGAGATCGTACTCCGGTCTGCGGAGGTGGTACACTGCGAACCAGAGAACCTTCTGGACACGCTCAAGGCACTACCGGCCGAGTCGGAGTGGAACAAGATGAGGATGGAAATCCGGAACCTAAAGACGGAACGGGACGAGCTGAAGGGGAAGCTGATCTGGACGGAAGGGGAGCTACACCAGTCTCAAGAGGCGACGCAGAAGGCATACCAAGCATTCCAAACCTTCCAGAAGTGGATGGTGAGTCCGGCCGACCTCTACCACAAGGCAACCCTTTACGACGAGATGCAGAAGACGTCCGCAGCCCTCACCAACACAAAGATAGTCCGGGTGATGGTGGAGATGTCGGGCAGAATGGAGGCGTCGTTGAAGGAGTTCCGGTCCATGATCGCTAATCTGGATCCGAACAAGCCCCTCGACTTCGGTGGGTTTCCGGAAGTTCCGGATGTCATCGCTACTCCGTCAACACAACTTCCTATCTCTCCCATTAAACGTACAGGTCAGTTTGGATCTCTCTTGAACATTGTTAGTGCAGGAGGACAGACTCCCGGACTTCTGGGTCCGGATATGCCAGTCCGGAGTAGTCTGGATGCCCGGATCGAGCTTGTGCAGAATCCGTCGCGAAGTCGCGGACACACCCGGAACAGTTTGCAGATATCGAGCCACCTCTACCGGCACCAACGCCTACACCGGATCCGGCTCCAATTGAGATCTCGGAGGAGGTAGAAGTAGAGGAAGATCCGCAATCGTTGGAAAAGGCAGACCGGTCTTTAGTCCATACGGACGAGACAGATTCCGCCAGTCCGCTAGTCCGGAAGACATCAATTATCACCCGGGCGTCTCTCCGAACACCCCAAGGCAAGACCAACACTCGGGGACAGTTAGGGTTTGATAGTAGTTTGAAGAAACCGAGGAAGGGAAAGTAGCTAGTTAGACTGATAGTTTTTCCAGTTATCTTTTTGTTAGACTAGGAGTTCCGGGTCTTCATACCAGACCCGGATTCCGGATTTTTAAGGTTAAGTTTCAGTTAACCTTATCCGCCTGGACTTTTAGAGCAGTTTAGGATTGGGCTTAGTGGCACTTTCCGCGGGTTTTCTGGCATGTTGTTTTTCTTATAAAAGGAAGGGACCGCTTGTGGTCCCTCATTCCTTTTCTTGCTATTCCTTATTTTTGAGCAGTAAATATATATTTGCGATTTATTGTCTTTTTACTCATTGCCTTAGTTTTCTTGTAGGTCCTTGCTTTCCTTTTCCTTGGGAGTTTTAAAGGTTGTTTGGGCGCATACTTGATAGTTTTGGCTAAAGAGTAGAGAGGTGGTAAGGAGGAGTTCGGATTCAGGGTTTCCTGGGTCTGTGAACTATGTGTTTGTCCAGGGAAGGGTTTTTAGCGTGTGCAGGAAGTTGTACGGAGTCCGGCGTTGGTGGTGTGGGTGCGAGTCCGGAAGGCCAGGGAGGGTTCCATGCGGAGATAAGCAACCGTCTGTGGAAAACCCCCGCTCACCCGGAAAGTTCCACCAGTTTGCAAACACAAGTTGGAGTTCTCGTACCGGACCCCGTCTCAGTTTCCGGGTAAGTCCTGTATCTGTCGTTGTAGCAAGGGGGGTCGGGTTGTATTCTGAGTGACCTGCTTCTGGAGAAATCCGAAGTTGTGAGGGTCAGCCAGTCTGTTCCTTGTTTGTGACGGAAAGTTCTTTGGGTACGTGTCATTAGGAAGTTAGAGTTTGTGAGATACAAGAAGTGGTGTTGTCCTTATCCCTCTTAAAAAGTAAGAAAGGACCCTCTGAGGGTAAAACAGAGGTATCAAAAACCGTAAGTTTGAGTTACAGATCTAGTGACGGAAACGATCCAGATCCGGTAGAGAGTCCGGAAAGAGATAGAATCCGGGTGGAGAGTGATATTTTGAAGTAGTCACATTAAACCGGATTAGAAGGAATTTAGAACACCCTCTGGGGTTCCCTGGGACAATATTCCGTGTCATCTTACCACGTTGTTGTCGTTAAGAGCGCTTACTACCCTACTATACGTACGACAGAATGCATACCCCCGAGTACCAACACGCCCTAGCCAGAAACAATGCCAATTTCTCCTTGTTAACGGGACGAGGTGGAAATCGACGCGCCTCTCTGGTTGGTCCGGATGCATTCATCCACTTTAGCCATTTCACTTTGGACTCCGCAGTAGCATTTGCAGTGGCCATCATTTGTAGCTTCTCAAGAGTTAACTCTGGAACTGAAAATAGATTCCAATGTCGCTCGATCTGCATCAATTGGGGAAGAAGTAATGAATCACCATTTATCACCATTTATCACTCAGAGTATTTGCAAGTAAACAATGAAGTACGGAATACAGCATATCTCCAATAGCCAATCAGGTCCTAGTGCGGGATTGGCAACTGCCACTATCTTTGACAATTTCTTCTAGTACTTCTCATTTGAGTCTTTGATGGAGACCCTCATAGCTGTGGCAACTCCATTTGGCGTCACCTCCTCAGCCAAAATGTCCTCTTTATATTTACGAATGGCCACCTCCGCCGCCGCAGAAATCTCTTGTTGAGACAATGCATATCATCCATGAACAATGAGAAAGAGAAACAAATACACTGCCTTGGTATGTGAGGCCAATAGTGACAATTGCTCACCTTGAAGATGAATGAAGTGAAGACCTCTAATGGCACTGTATACCATTTCGATCGAGTATTGTTCTGACAGATCTTGAACTCATCGGGGGATAGCAACTCAGTGAACTTGTCCAGTTCCATAGTCCCGTATTTCTGTACTCGGAAAAGGATGTGCACGAGATTGGTTTTGACATGATAGCTCTCTGTATGCCTGGATCTCAGAAGACAACACAATTAGCTTCATAAAATAAGAAATTGATATATTGGAGTTTAAAATCTAAACATAATTGTGATATAAATTGGAAACGGCAAGCTCACTTGTTGATGTTGTGTATAGCTTGCATGGCGACCCCAATACGTCCTCGTGTATCCAATACGATAGAGTCAACGTTAATGTGCCAACTCCTGTCCGTGGAATGTAGCCGAGTAAAGTGGTTCATCCACGCAATTCTCCGGTGGTTTCCATTACAAATGAAAAACTTCTGATCCACTAAATGTTTGAGCACAGGGTCGGACCTCAAGAAGTTGTTGAATTCATCATTGACGGAATTCCACAGTACTCCCCATTCAATCTTCTCTGCATCAGAGAACACCTCACCGTCCCCATCTTCATTTGAGATGGAAACATAAAACACTCGAGCCCCTTCTTCGTAGCCACCCGTGAACTGATGCTCCAACAATGTCAAGTCGCATGCCAGAGTTGGACGCACAATTGGCATAGGCACCAGCCTGCACAATGGGATCTTCATACGTGATGCCTCCGTGGATGTCAACCTCAGACCGTGAAGAATTGAAACAGTGTCCAATTTATGTGACTTCCTGATGTCATCCTCCATCACATCCTTTCCCACTCCAAGAATATCCATATCTTCCTCTTCTGATTCAGAAATAATTTCGGGATTTCGCTCATCCTCCAACATTGCAGAACTAGTGACAGTGGGGGGCTTCAAGATTGTCTTCGACATCATGCTGGTCTGCGACAAGGTAGGAATGTCATACATGATTATTATAATGTAACGAGTAGGTATATGTAGAAGTGTCATTTCACACTTCCTGATCAAGTTGAGCAAATATGTCTCATCAAATATAAAAAGATATATGAGATCTTAATTCAAATGCCACAATTGCATTTGACATTCAATGGTCTATAATGTCTACAACACCAGATCAAGATATCGGCATCCGTGTCAACTGCGGATGTCACCTCTAATTCTGCGTGATCACAAATACAGTACTCTATAGTCTCATGAGTTACAGAATTTGAATCACTATCGTTAGTTGATCCAATAGATGAACTCTTGGACCTAACTCCATCCACACGCCTCACGAAGCCTCTACCACCACCCTGAAATCATAGTCCATGTTGCCTCGCAGAATTTACTAGTGGTTGTGATGCAATGTGGACTTGGTCACCCGCCTCCGTCGACGAGTTCTGAAGGCGATCGACATTCACCTATAGTGGCTGTAGTTGGGCATCCTGCTCCATTGGATCCACCTGGTCCTCCACCACCAGTTGTTGAACATGTGTATCTTCATGCACAGGGGATTCCATGGGAACCTCTAACTGCGGTGCCTTCTCAGACGGGACTACCTAACCTGAATAACAGCGCAAAAAAAAAAAAGTTAACACACAGAATAATAAGATGCCACCCCTCAAGCCCACCCATGTGGATACGAAGCCCTCGGGGCCGAGAGGTGAGGGTGCTGGCCACCAAGGCTACACCCGAGAAAAAAACCCAAATAGGAAACCAATGTGATGATGGCCCCCGAGTAAGCACACCCCTGTGGACACAAAGCCCTCAGGGCCGAGAGGTGAGGGTGTTGGACTCCAAGGCTGCACCCGAGAAAAACAAACAAATAGGAAACCAATGTGATGCTGGCCCCCGAGCAAACACACCCCTGTGCACATGCAGCCCTCGGAGCCGAGAGGTGAGGGTGTTGGCTAGAAAAGCTGCACCCGAGGAAAAACAACAAATAGGAAACCAATGTGATGTTGGCCCCGCAAGCAAGCACACCCCTGTGCACATGGAGCCCTTGGGGCCGAGAGGTGAGGGTGCTAGCCTCTAAGGCTGCGCCTGAGAAAAACAAACAAATAGGAAACCAATGTGATGCTGGCCCCCGAGCAAGCACACCCCCGTGCACATGGAGCCCTCGGGGCGGAGAGGTGAGGGTACTGGCCTCCAAGGCTACACCCGAGGAAAAAAAACAAATAGGAAACCAATGTGATGCTGGCCCCCCGAGCAAGCACACCCCTGTGCACATGGAGCCCTCAGGGCGGAGAGGTGAGGGTGCTGGCCTCCAAGGCTGCGCCCGAGAAAAAAAAAATTTCATAGGACTCGAGGGTAAGTTTGAAGGAACATCACCATATGTGGTCATTAACCCCTAACGTGGATCATTATAAAAAATGAAAAAGCACTCATTGGAAATCTAGAAGGCCTTCCATTTTCATACAAAATTTGGAAGATGAGTAGTTGTATTTTTGTCCTGCATGGAGAGATTCCTTATCATTCATAGGCCAAAAAACAAATGTGGCATTGTTTAAGGATTATTGTAGATTTCTCATGAAGTTTGAACAAGCTCATATGTGAAATGTCCTTTTAAGGATTAATAAATTAAGGTCCACTATAGTACATTTGGCATTGTTCTATCAATCCAATGGTGTTATTTTGGCATGACTCTTCCTTGGGTACACAACTCTTATATTATATGAAAGGGGTCATCGACATTAAAATGGCTTAGAGGACGGCTTTTATAAAAATTATATCAAATTAAAAAGACCAAAAAATTTGGTGTAGACCAAATTAAAAAAATTAAATGTAGAAAATGTTGGTTTGCATATGTATTAGAAAAGAACTTGCAGCATATTATATATGAAGAATTGAAACACCTAGTATAGTTTAAAAAATTCCATGATATAAGAAGTTTCTTACTTAGATTAAATTTAAAATTTTATTGGAAAGCCCCCAAAGTTGGCTTAGTTGGGTAGCTGAGCCTATGATACATGTATTAAAAAAACTCATATAATTAGGTTTTTAATGCTATTATTAACCTCAAAAATGCTCATTTCATATATATAATTATATTTTTGAATTCCTTGTTAAAAGGTCTACAAGAGTTCTCTTCATTAAAACAAATTATATTCCTTGAGATTGGACTAAAATGCATTATAAGTGATTATAATGAGGGCCATATAATACAAGAGTTGCAAACCTAAGGACTCTTCGCCACTTTGCTACAGAGAAAATAGAGGCTATTTTTTTTTATAATGGAATTGTATTTAAGTTTAAGAAAAAAAAAGTAGCTAGATTCCTGCTGTATTTAGAACCAATAGTCAAATTTCACCCAAGTATCACCTAGACCTATGCTTAATTCATTAGATTACAACATCACCAATTATCACATGTGTATGGAAGAAATGAAAAAGTCACTGCAATGAAAAAGTCACTAGATCAATCGGATGTTCAACTGGAACGGCGACTACTGTGCATTCCACGTAGAAAAGTCAAGTGGACGCGGCTTTGAAGCGTTATACATGTACTTTACCATTTCTTTTTTTTCCGGAAGAGAGTCTGTCTTCCACCTGCACAGCTTTATTTAGATCATCGCCGAACAGGCACCCGGTGATCGATCATGTAGTGCAGGCTGCAGACTGAGGTGAAGGAGCTAGCTTGCGCTTGGAGTTATTAAAAGAGGAATGGAGAGAACCTCAGTTCGAGTGCAAGTTTTTTGTTTTTTTTTGGAAATTTGTCATCTTGTTCTTAGTACTGTTGTAAGGATCAAACTCCCTGTTGCAGTTGTAAGAAGATGGGACAACAGTCACATCTGCTTTGTGATCAGTTTGGTGGATCTGTGATAGCCTTACTGCTTGTACTTGGCAGTGTCTGCTTTGTGCAAGTCAGCGACAACAACAACGTTACTTACCGGAGATCCGAAGGTAAGTTTCAATGGCTTGAAATCCTCTAGACATGTACTCTGTAAAGTTCGCAGTTTGGCAGTAGTAGAGAGTACGTTGCTGATGGATGGGTAATTTTGTTAAAATGGCGCCATTCCAGTACTTTACTTACTTTGGTAGTTTCTCCGATTTAGACTGGTCTTAGATGTTTGAAATATTTTTATTAGATATCTGAAATCTACAACAATTCTTGATGTCACTTTTATAGTTCAGATTGTGCATTTTGAAATCTATACCAGTCTTAAATATCTGAAGTCTATATAAATCAAAGTTTTGTGAAATCTATACGTGTTCTAGATATCATTTTCGCATTCAGACTCGGCAGTCTGAAAATGGCACATGGAATACTGCCATCTTAACAAAATTGCCCATATGGATAGTTTTGAAATTCCTTTTTCTTGGCAAACAAATGAAGAGAATTTGGCAGTGCCCCTGTGTTTGGAGAGTTGAGTGATTGATCGACTGACTGACTCAGGACGGCCCATTGAAGTGCCTGTTAGTGAATAATTTTATGATTCTAACCCAGACTCAAGAGTCATAGTACTCATGCACACTATTGTTGGTAAAGGCATGTTTGTGACTTACAATGCACAAGTGTCACTCTATGGTCAATTTTGTTAAAATGGCGGTATTCCACACGCCATTTTAAACGTCAATTTCGTTAAAATGGCAATATTCCACAAACTTGGCACTTTTAGGTTTAGACCACATGGTCTAAAATGTAAACTTCTCCTAGAATTTAGACCATGTGGTCTAAAATCTATACCAACCCTAGAAAATGAATGGAAAATTGGCGAAAGAATACCACCATTTTATCGAAATATCCGTTTTTAATGGAATATCTTCTAGAAAAGAGAGTAAGTGTGCCATGATTAGCACATTCAAATCACTCCTAGTTCACGCATTTCCACTCCCCTTGGACAATCTTTTCATTGTTTTCATTCTTGCAGTGGTTTCATTTTGTGCCATTTTAATAGAATACTGCCATTTTAACGAAATTGACCATCTCTGTGTTTCAATGGTTTTTGTGTTTGCAATATAAATTAAAAATGCACTTGTTTGATTGCAGTGGACGCTCTCCAGGAAATCTTTGCAGCTTGGAAAGATACCCTGGATCTGAGCAGCAACTTATACGGCTGGAATACATCGCAAGAGTATCTTTGCCAGAATCTGTACTGGCCAGACGTTACGTTTCCCAATTGGCGAGGAATGCAATGCTTGAAAGAGAACTATACTGAAGACACAAATAATACCAACTGGGACGTCGTTGTAGTTGGCTTGTAAGCATGCTTCTATTCACTCTCTCCACTATTTGATTCTATGCTTTTATTCAATTAGGTAAGTTGGTTTGTTGTGCGGCCATTGAATAGGGTCAAGATGACAAGCACCTTAAAGAACACCGGGTTACCAAGCAAGGGTCCCCGGAACTCGCACCGCCTAAGAAATCAATGTGTTCGTTACATTCATTCCCGACATTGGCACCTTTAACGTGAATTTTGTTAAAGTGTCTGTATTCCAAATCTTTGGCACTTGACTTTCTGAAACACAAATTCATACCTCTCCTATTCTAGATTTTAGACCTTTATGTACAGTCATAAATGTCACACCACTTTATTTTGAAGTCAGAACCACACCACTTTAATGAAATTCACGTTCTTTCAAGTCACGAGCATGGAAACGTAAAGCATCAAGAGTCTTAGTTTTTGAGTGATGAGTGCCACCATTTAGTGCTTTAAATCGTCAATATAACAAAATTGACGTACCAAACCCTAGTCCATATCATTATTTTATGCTACTCTTAAATAATGAATGGTGCATGATGATACTTAGTTACTTACTGTGTGAGACCTTCTTAATCGAGTCACTTCTAACAGTGATATGTGTGAAATGAATTGAAATGCCTCCAAGCAGGTCCATATCCAATGCATCCATTGTTGGCACAATGGCACTTTGCCAGCAGCCCTTGTAAACTTGACGTGGTTGACAACTTTGTAAGTTCCCTGGAGCTAGCCTCTGAAGTACTTGAAAATGTCGTTTCTAGTTAACGTCAATTTTGTTAGATTCATGATACTCCATGCGTCATTTTGCAGTAGCTTGTTATGCAGATGCATATGCAAATTTCATTTCATTGTACCATTGTGCACTGATAACTTGTAAAACTAAGATTTTCACCCCATTCCCATTCTTGGCTCTCTAGCTAAACCATTCCAGTGGAATATGCCAACTCGCCATTTTAATGGAATTGTGCCATTTTAACGAAATTGACTTTAGTTCTACTAAATCCAAAAACATGTATCGGCTAAGTTACATTATGCACAGCTGTTGACTGTTAATGTGCTTCTCAACCTTTTACTAGAATGATCCTATCGAACTTCTTAGAATTAGAAAACTGCATCAGTGTTCTCCAGTTACCTGAATTATCTTCCAGCTAACAATCCTATCTTTTGATGCTTCCAAAGAATTGACAGGAAATCCTAACCTCACTGGTCTACTTCCTATAGGACTCCAGGATTTATGGCTCAATGTTTTGTAAGTTTGCTAACTGCCCCCAATGATAGGACCATCAATTATCATTCAGATTGAGTTCAATTTGCAGTCAATGAGATGATTATCATTGTCCACTATTTTGACCTAGCTATCAAATAATACTAACTGATTACATCTGAATACATGGGTAGGGATGTTCATGACAATAGTTTCAACGGAATTATTCCAAATTGGACCTATTTCTGGAATCTCGTGCAATTGTGAGTTTCCTCTCATTCTTGAAGAGCCTGTGTAATTACGCCTGAGTTTCTGATGATTTCAATTTCATTAAATCGGAGGCATTTAAATACTTCGGCACCTTTTAGAACTAGCCTTTTGAAACATAAATCTATACCTAACCTACGTTCTAAACCTTTATGTACATGTATATATGTCTCAAATTTTTGGGCTGGCATCGTGCCAATTTAAAGAAATCTAGAGCATTGCAATATAATCTTTATCCTGGGTAATACTTTAGTACTTAAGTGCTAAGTGCTTAATTTATTTTTCATTCCAATATTCCGGTTCAGTGTTCTAATAATTATTCCTTTGTTCTAAAAATTGAACAGGGATCTGAGTGGCAATCAGTTTGCTGGATTGTATCCGTTTCCCCAGCTTAGTGCCATGCATTACCTCCAAGTACTCAGCATCGGTAACAATCTTCTAGAGGGACCAATTCCATCCTACGCTTTTATGAATAAGACAGAAGTAGAAACACTGTAAGTCGGTTTGCATCTTTCGCTACATCAGTATTTATTTGGTGATGAGTGTCTTGTGGTAGGACAGGTATAGGTATTAGATTAGTACTATCATATAGAACTTTACCATTTCAACTGACAATTTCTATAATTTAATGGAAATTTACTTTTTAATATTTGTGCACACTTGTACGTTGAGTTTGTGTCCCATTGGGAACATGTGCGTGATGGATTCTGTTGATTTCTGGTAGGGACATATCTAACAATCAGTTCACTGGGGAGTTGCCAGACCTATCTCCGATGCGGAAATTGATTTATTTGTAAGCTATGTCGACTGTATACTTTCCCTGATCACATTACACTGTTTGAAGATATTAACTTGCTGAAACCTAATCTAATCATTCTGCTTCCTGGAGAGTAGCCATTGTTCTCCCTAGGTTAACAGGACTCGAGGTATGTGACACTCCTAACTTCTTTAATTTCTGGTGATAATGTAGTGATGTCTCTGGGAATAAATTTGTGGAGTTGTTACCAGATCTTAGGAATTTTTCCTCCCTACAGACTGTGTAAGTATTGATGATGAGTGATCCCTATCCATTTTGAATTTGGTTTTTTCATTTGCAGAAATGATAGAATTTAAGGTCACTCATGGTCATTTAGAAATTGCATTGAAACTGCACAAGATAGTGAGCACAAACATTTTTTGTAGTTCCTCTGAACCTCATATTTGTGAAAACGGGAATAATTCGACACGTATCTCAATATTGGTGCCATTTTCACAAATCTGTCGTGTCACTCTGTATCGCTAACAGTAAGTGTCGTAAACTACATATACTACCACATACACATATGCCCACATGCAAATCCCCACTACAGCAAGGCATGAATGAAAAACCATTCAATAATAAGCTTTCCAAATTTTCCAAGGTTGCTTCTACTTTGTCTCAATTGGATTAGTCTTGCAAAACGAGATGAATCAAGGAATAACACTAGTAAAGATTGGTATAACAGCCAACCATCATTACATCCGTGCTCCAATTCCAATCAACTCATAAAACTACACACATATGCAAGACTTGAAGAGAGTGAAGGAGCAAAGGGGCGGCCTAGGGTTACAACCACCCAAAAGGAGCCCTCAAATAGCTCCGTTCACACCTCCTTCAATCTCAAAACACTAGTATAGGCCCCAATGGCCAATACGTGGCCATTTGGACAATACTAAGCCTACGACATGCTCTACTGAGCTTACCAACCACCCGCCATTGAATAACATGACAGCTGTCGTGTCACTCCGTATCGCTAATAGTAAGTGTCGTAAACTACATGTACTACCACATACACATATGCCCACATGCAAATCCACACTACAGCAAGGCATGAATGAAGAACCATTCAATTGCCCCCCTAGCTGAGTAAAGCGCCCTCGCAACTCAGCTAGCAACAGAAGTCCAATAAAATAAACTCCCCTACACTCACTATGTAATCAACATGTTGAAGAAGATAGACGAAAGGCCCCCATCCATTGCTGAGCTTGAATCAATCATAAGTGAAGGGGTAAGCTGGGTACAATTGAGCCCCATCCTCAATCGCTTCCAACATTATAGTTGGACTCCACAAAATCTCCATTCAAGCTTCAATATCAAGAACCACCACTCATACTCTAACATTAAATGTTACAAAACAACTACATCTTCCGTCAATGAGAAAAGTAATTAGCAACTACTTGAAAAAGTAGTACTAACTAATCACTTTCTACAACGGGGACAAGTCCAACGTCCAACAGGAAGAGCAATCAATGGCGGTCGAAGACATACCATGTGCCAACCTCGTTGACATGAATCACACAATAACATTGTTGCAGCACCCTTGCTCTCACCACATACAAAACATTTAAATCCAGGTGGAACCACTGCCAACTCTGGATCCACAGTCCCTTCAATTGGCAAATGACAAGGAGCGCAGTTCTTTGTATTGTCTCTGCACTCTTGTCCATCCTTCCCCTCCAAAAGAAGAACTCCACTAGGCAAAATTGCCTTGACCCTCAAAATGGTCCGCCCTGCCCGTACATCCAAGGTTGTTGGTGCCTCACGTTGTAAATATACGTAATCTCCAACCTTGAACCGTCAAAGTTGAGGCCTATAAGCCCCACTTCTAATGCGTGCATATCTGAGAGTATCTCTGTGTTGCGCTATTGCCAAATTCTCCATAGCCATTGGCATGGCCCTTTGGAAATACTCAGCTCGATCATGTAGCACTTGTGCCCAAACTCCTGGGTCATCCAAGTCTACAACTGGATCTAATTTCTCCCTTACCGCCGATGGTAACATTGGCTCTTTGCCATACAATAGCTGATAAGGGCTATAAGATGCAAGAGATGCCTGTCGACTGAAACGATAACCCATCGCTATCCATGGCAATTTCAAATCCCAATCTCGATGATTGCCTGCCAACAATCCGTACTTGCGCAAACCGCGCTTAACTGTCTGAACCACCCTCTCTGCTAATCCATCAGCCTCTGGGTGGTTTCTTGATGTTGTACGGTGATCAATAAGAGCTTTAGTACAAAGCTCTTCAAATGCCCCTAGAAACTCTCTTCCTTGGTCTGTTAACACCTCAGCTGGAGCTCCAAATCTAGCCAATACACGATCAAGAAAGGCTGCTGCTGCTAACTCCGCGGAATTTTGTGGTAGTGCCACCAACTCAATCCACTTGCTGAAATGCTCTACCATCACAAGTACATACTTAGCACCTCGTGATGTAGTCATCAATGGCCCGGCAAAATCAAGACTCTACCTATAGCCCAAACCCATGATTGGCAAAGGCTGTAATTGGGGAGTTAGAGTGTTGAAGCTTGATCTAACCCGATCACAAACTTCACACCTCCCCACATAGGTTTCTACCTCTTGTCGCATGCCCATCCACCAATACAAACCACGTAACATAGAATATGTACGAAGCACTCCAAAATGGCCCAACTCTTCATAAACCTGACATATCAGTTGAAGACGTTGGTTAGGCCTAGGAACAACCTTCCTTATTCCATCTGGCCATCTACGAAATATAAGACCACCCTCCCAATGAAACCTAGCCAAACGATGGACTATCCGGTCTCTTCCTTGAGATGTAGCATTAGGCAAAAACTCCCCATGTTGAAGACGATGTAGAACCCCTTGGTCTTTCCACACATCAGTGGTAACTTGAGGTCCTCTTTCATCCAAGTCCTCATCAACAACATTCAATCGAGTCTCTCCTAAATCTTGGCTGGATCTTCCCTCCATCCAAGCCAAATAAGATGAAGCATGCCATCCTGGCACTTCTTCATGATCACATGTGCCATGCCAGCGGGCACCAGTCAAATCTTCCTCCAAAGGACTTGGATTGCGGCTCAAGCCATCTGTGAGCCCTCAAGTTAGCACTTGGACCTCTGAACTTATTTTTCGCGATTTTTAGTTAATTTTTAAGTGAAAAATAGGAAAAAACATATAAAAATACAATTATTGTGGGTTTTGGTAGAAGTCCCTACCAAAGAGGTGTGTCATGGCCTTAAATGCATGAAACACGTAAGACGTTACATTTTCACTAATTTTAGGTCTTATTAGTATAAATAAGTAGTTAAGTTAGTAATTCCGAGCGATGTGAGAATTTGAGAGTTAACCAGTCCTAGTGTCTTGTTCATGTAATAAAACAGCTATAAGTATACATGTAACAACCTGGTTAAAAGTTAGAGTCTAGTCCGAGTCAGTCCAAATCCAACTCAAAAGAGTTAGATTTATTGTTTGTAGATAATTTTGAGAAATACAATCATTCGCAAATCAAGATGGAGGAAATGATGATTGGAACATACAGAGAGGTGCTTTTCTAGGTCAAAGCATGCCAGGAGGTCAAATAGAAGCCAATCATCCAAGATTCCCCCGGTATCAAGAATAATTTCCCCCCCGGGTGGAAATTATTAAAGAATTGCTAAAAATAGCATTCTTATTGGAGATTTGGTTTTGCCCTTAGTTGATGGACATCTTATAGAAGATTGCCCAAAAGTTTCGGGATTTTACAAAACTCCACGATGACTCCATGGGAAGTCAACCGCTTAAAACTGCATTCGTAAATTCCTAGAAATTACCAATGTTGCGATAAAATCTCACTAAAAATTAGGATAGTGTTTTGTGTGCCAATAAAGAGCCCTGTCAAGTTTGAAGACATTCCGACATTCCGACATTCCCAACTACCAGAATCAAAACCGACAGCGAATTTTACAAGAATTTACAACTTGGCGGCGGGTTGACCAGCGAACCAGGAGCTAGCGGTGTCCGAATGGAGCGTTTCAAGGGTCAATTCTTACTCCCACGAATATTCTAAACCACCCAGGACCGACAGTTTCATCAAAAGATGCAAACTCCAAAAGTTAGCTTTTTAACTTTTGTTCTGAGTTACCGTGACTCAAATTTGCGCTTTAAACCAGCTGGAGAGGTAGGGGTAAGGGGTCCCTTTGGCTAATTGGGGTCTTCTGAACGCGATGGCGCAGTTTATTTTCAGTTTCGATTTGTCTCTCAAAAGATAGAGACGGTCAGCCCTTAGTTTGACTTTTAAAAGGTAATTTTTGATTAATCTGGGTTGATTTTGCAAATATCTCTTGTAAAATCGAAGATTGGATTTGCCCAAGATACTTGTCTTGCGTAAGAAGCCATCTTTTGGACTAAAGAAAGCCAATTTAGAACTAACCCTAGATTAAAACACAAAATATCTTGGTTAATTAGGTAGGTTTTCAAAATATCTTTGGGAAAATCAAATATTTGATTTGGAAAAAGATTCTAAGGCCATTTAGGGCCTAGAAGGAACTCGCTTGAGAACCTTCCTTCCCATTAAACAAAGATTATTTTGAAAATACGTTTAGGTAGTTTAGCAAAATATCTAGATTGAAAGTAAAAGATAATTTACGAACAACTTACCGGGGGGGGGCCAGGAGCGAGTATATAAGGCCCTTCCTCGAGGTTGTTCGTGGCCCTCATTCTTTGTTTCATTCTTGTTGTTGCTCTTGTCGTGCTACCGACACTTGTCGGAGCACTTTTTAAGCCAAGATTTGGCTATTTTCTTCTATTTTCTTCTATTCTCTTGTACTTTGAAGGTCCGGAGGGCCCCTTCAAAGCTTTGTTTTCTTTTCTTGTTGAATTTGGAGGCTTCAAGCCCCAAAACTTTGCTTTTCAAAGAGATTAGGTGGAGGAAATCCCCTAACTCTAGTGTTGTTTGTGTTAACTAACGTATTTCTTGAATTTGGAGGCTTCAAGCCCCAAAACTTTGATATTTTGGGAGTTGTGGGAGTTGTGCCCAAACTCTAGTTGATATTATTGTTCTTTCGATACTAACCAACCATTTGTGTGAATTGAGAATAGTCTGTGAACTTAAAACTTTAAAGCGGCAAGGCTAGACTTTGCCAAAAGGGTTTAAGAATCACCACGTGCCAAAACTCGTTGTATAACGGGTGTTTGGTTTGAATAGTTGCTAATGTTCGGTTAAACACTGTCATGTGTACCTCCTTTAGTGATTAAACTTAAAACTTTGCTTTGAATTTTGGAAATTAATTTTTAATGTTCGGTTAAACACTGTCATGTGTACCTCCTTTAAGAATTAAGTTTCAAAATACTAGTTTGGATCCTTGAATACTGGTTATTCCTGGGGTTGCTCCCACACGGCGGAGCTTTGACTTTGAAACCTGGAAACGGGTACTTGAAACTTTGATTTAATTGTTAAATCCTGGGGTTGCTCCCGCACGGCGGAGCTTTAACCTCGAAAGTTAAAATTTACGTTTAAACTGACCATCTAATCGTGAATTTAACTACATGGCGAATCTTTGAAAGAATCAACGGAATAAGGTTCTTTTGAAACTTATTTAAGATCTAGAACCCTTGAATTGTTTCTCTTTTGCTTGTGAGAGTTTTGAAGGTATTGGGTTTTTTCACATTAATAGAGGTATTTTGCTATTTTGTTGTTATTTATTTATTTTGAAGCCCTTGTTTTATTTAATATAATTCTTGTCCAAAAGAATTATTTTCTCACTTCGTGGCTTCCTTTTTTTTTTTTTTTTTTTGGTTATTATTAAGGTGGGTTTGATTTTTTCCA
This sequence comes from Rhytidiadelphus loreus, assembly GCA_947034895.1. Taxonomy (NCBI): domain Eukaryota; kingdom Viridiplantae; phylum Streptophyta; class Bryopsida; order Hypnales; family Hylocomiaceae; genus Rhytidiadelphus; species Rhytidiadelphus loreus. Next base: position 42,555,881 of record OX344761.1, on the reverse strand, counting down.
ATAACCAAAAATCAGATTGTAAAGGAGAGTTAGCCCAAGGCAGGGACAGTTCAAAGCAACGGGACAGCCGAAGGCAAGGGCAACCACAACTGCGGGAACGATTGGACGCTGGGAACGCTGCGGGAACGACTGGACGCTGGGAACGACTACGGGAACGACTGGACGCGGGAACGACTGCGGGAATGACTGGACACTCAACTGCGCTGTGACACGTGGCAAGGGGGAAGGTGAGTACTGCCTTCCTCAGGCAGAAGCTCAGTTGGAGCAAGGTCCAGGCCAGTCGGCTTGATAGGGTCCAAACCAGTTCGGCCAGTTTGGCACTAATATTGAACTTAACAAGCAAAACCTTGGAAAACAAATCACGTTTAGAAATCAAACATTATTGATTTCAAAAAGTACTAACCCTAAAATTCTTCTAATATTCGATTGCAATTGTCATGATCAAAAACTTGGGAGCCAATCAAACTAAATCCTTTCTCTAACATCCTTTGAGAAAAATCTCTCATTCTTCGGTGAAACAATAGTTCGTCTCTCTAACCTCCATAGCCAACTTCAAATTGCAAAAAACCAAAATGAAGGATTGAAGAGCAAAGAAGAATAAGAAGGAAGAAATTAGAACACGTGAAGGAATTCGAAGATTAAACAACTATTAAGGTAAGAATCTAACTATTCATCAATTAATTGTTTTGGTATTGTTTATTCAAGATATTCCTTCTACTATTCATTGAAAGATTTGTTTTTTATTATTTTATTAGAATACTATTCATTCAATTGGTTTTAGTCATTAATTAGGATTCCAAAACCAAATTAGTTGTTTGTTTGTAGTTTGGGGGATTTGTTTTATTAGGCCTAATAAGCCAAAACAATAAAAACAAACAACAACTAATATCTTGGAATATTTAACAAAATAACTATTAAACAATTGGCAATCGAATAAAACTACTATTCATTGAAAACTTAGGAAATATGAATTAAATTCATCATTTAATTTAAATTCCTAAAATTGAAGGATTAGTTTTAAATTGCCAAAACTAACAAAATTGAACTTTTTAGATAGGTATTGAAACCATAAAATAATAACAACTTAATCAAACTTCACTAAAATTGTGAAAGGCAATGGAGGACTATGAAGAAACGATAATGATGGTGTTTTGCGATGATGGGACGATCGACATTCTCGACACCAAAGTATGATTTCAAATTTTATCTTTTGTCTTTTCTTTTGCTTTCATTCTTTTAAAATTTAGATTAGAAAATTAAAACTAACAAAATTAACCATTGAGAATCCAATAGCTAGTAGAATTTAAATTATTAGAAAACCTTTGAAAATTCATCTAAAATCGTAAAAAAAGTAATAATTAGATTAACTTTGAATTAATTTGGAATAGTAATCTCATCCAAAAGAATCTCAAAAGGAATCTAATTTAATTTAGGAACTTAGGGAATATTAGAATAATTAGGGAAAGTCAAAACCTAATTTACCTACTTATTCTCTTGAAAATTATTAAAGGAAGGAATTCCATCCAACCAAGGGGAATTTTCATCCATTTAAAAGTTTTCACCTAAAAGTTCTAAATTCTTACTTTTTATCTTAACAAGAAGTTAATTAATCACTTTACTCATAAAAACCATAAAACCCCTAAAAATTCACTAAAATTAGAATAATAACTTAGAATTAGGATTAATTAAAGAACAATTAGGAATATTCTCAAGGCACAACTAGGGAATCTTTTGAAACCATAATCTTTTAAAGAATCTTTTGAAGATTCCAAATCCACCTTTTACTTTTAAAATTACTTTAATTTGAAGGATAAAAGAGTGGATGAAAATTTGACCTAATTTTGGATGAAAAATCTTAAAATAGGTCAAAATTAGGTTTTCTCTAAAAATTCCGTTAGATAACTTAATTAACCTTTCAACCCTGAAATTTAGATTTATTTTACATTAATTTGCTATTTTTAGTTGACGGATGAAGTTTTTAGGATAGAATTAGGTACGAATTTCATCCACACATAACTTTCATTAGGAATATCAGAATCCAACTTGCTTTACCATTTTGGAAAGGGCAAATTGTATTCTTTGATTTAGTTTAGGTAGAATTTTATTTTAGTTAGAAGTTTAAATCACAATTAACTAACCCTTAACAACCTTTATTTCTTAACTATTAGAGTGTTTTGAAGTACTTAAAGTAGGTAAAAATCAACATAACAAAGTGTCCATTGCTTGGAAGGCCAAAGAACACTGAGTTTACCATTCACCCAATTAAACCATTAACTTATGCCGCTAGAACCTGTGTGCAACTTTCTGACTTAAGGGTGGAGTTAGAAACACTCACACCATCAGCATCCAAGTTTTGTAAGCTGTGAGCCCCAAATTCGTCACTTGGGACTCATTGTTTTCTTTTTTTTTAGTTTATTACAAATTAAGGCATAAAGTAGTACAAAAAGCCCAAAAAAGAGTGTAGAACCAAAATAGGTATGTCACGTACCAGTATAGCATTTGGTCATAAATAGCCTTTTATCCATAGATTACCCATAAAACCCACTTGTATATAGGTTAGAACCCGTAATTAGTGGGAAACAATAGGGCTACTGGGAACTTATCCAAAATAGCCCAAAACCTAGTGCGTGTGACCATGATAGGCTAAATTAAGTCTTAGGAGAGTAAGGGGGGTCCCCACGTAAATCTCCAAAGATAGGTTCTAGTTTCCCCATTCCACCGACGAAACATTAGGAATCCGATTTGTTAGCTTGCAGGTGTCACTTGTCCCAGACATGCCGCATGGAGGAATCCACAGCCGCCGGATAGTGTTCTCGGATCTGGAACATGTCGGGACATCCACGGCAAAGCCCATTCGCCAAGATTCCCTCACATGTGAAAGATTCCCTGACTGCCGGTGATTCAACCGAAGTCAGTTTTCACCTCGCCACCAACTGTGTGCCAGAATAGCCTAAGATTTGGCACGTGGCTTGGGGGACTCTATGAGAGGTTCCCCAAAAAGTCTCGGTTTTTTCTGATCTCCAAAGGATCTTTTTCCGAGCGGTCAACCACCAAAGGCCACGTTGGGGAATTCATAGAAAATACCCAGGCCGCGGTAAAATCTCACTAAAAATTAGACTAGCATCTTTTATGTTAATAACGCGCCCCGACAAAATTCATGGAGTTCCAATAGCGGGAAGTAGCCGAAACTGACAACATCCCCCCAATTAATATATACGGCAAGATCTTTGCGGGGTTGGCCGGCGTCCCGGGAACGTACGAAGTCGGAAAGAAGACATCAAGGAGCCTTTTCTTACTCCCTAGAGCCTCCCCAACAACCCTAGCTAGTTACCCAAGCCAAAAGAGTTAAACCCCAAAAGTTAGGTTTTTACCCTTTTAATTGGCTCTAGTTGGCACTAGTTTCCGAGGGGTTTTTTGTGATAGAAATAGGGGGTAGGGGATCTCTTAGACTAAAAATGGCATTCTGAAGCCATTGGCGCAATCCATTTGCAATTCCGAGCTAAACTCCAAAAGTTAGAAACTAGGACCAGCGTAAAACCCAAAATTGGGTAAAAATCTCAAAGTTGGATGAAAATCTGGATGGATGAGGTTACTCGTCGAGGGGGGGAGTGGGACCTTGGAAACCTATAAAAGGGGGCCCTTCTCTCTCCCAAAACACCCCCAATACTTGTTTTGGGTCTGTGGGTCCAAGTTATCTTGGAATTTTTGGCGTTTCAAGCCAAGAAACCTCTACGGTGTTTTCGGAGCACTTTTTGCTCCTTTTGTTGTTCTATCTCAAGCTCTTTGAAGGTCCTTTGAGGTCTTTCCATCTTACCTTGTACTTGTTGTGAGTCAAGAGGGTTTCACTTGCTTTTTGTGCATCTTGTACTAATCCTAAGGTTACCCCCCACCGTACCTTGGCGATGCCGCTTTGGGGGGCCTTTAGTGTGTAAAGTGTGGTCTAGTTTATGCTTACCTTGCGGATACGGTTGCCTCGTGTGTACACCCTGACCATAGTCACCCGTTCCATGTTGTTTGTGTGTGGACCCCACCGCCCGTGAGACGGCGAAGCTTTGAACTTACAACTTACCCCAATCTTAGAGTGTGTGTCAAAAGAGGCCCAGACGGCGGAGCTTTGAACTTAGGGACATTGCAAGTCTTAGAGTTGGTGTCAAAACCAACCTTACGGCGAAGCTTTGACCTCCTACGTACTTTAGTTCCCAAGACCTTCTTGGGAAAAGACAAAGTTTAGCCCCCAAGAGTGTCTAGGTGGTAGAAAGGCGTAGAAAAAAACCCCGTCACAAGTAGCTTCCTTTCAAAATTTCTAGCTTATTTTCTACGACGGCGAAGCTTTGACCTTTCACCATCCGATTTTAATTGTATGAGTGGGTTCCCATACGGGAACCCGGAAAAAGAGACTGTGGGAAAGAGTGGTCCAGCCCCTAAGGGTGAACCAGCCCGTAAGGGAGTCCAGCTCGTAGGGGGAGGGAGTCCAGCCCGTAAGGGAGTCCAGCTCGTAGGGGGAGGGAGTCCAGCCCGTAAGGGAGTCCAGCTCGTAGGGAGAAGGGAGTCTAGCCAGTAAGGGGGGTCAGTCCGGGTAACCAGCCGTAAGGGAGTCCAGCCAGTAAGGGGGGGTCAGTCCGGGTAACCAGCCGTCGGGGGGGGTCAGTCCGGGTGCCAGTGTTGGGGGTCAGTCCGGGTACCAGCGTCGGGGAGTCAGTCCAGGTACCAGCTCATCGGGGGAGGGGAGCCCAGTCCGTCGGGGGGAACGGAGTCCAGCTCGTCGGGGGGAAGGGAGTCCAGCTCGTCGGGGGGAAGGGAGTCCAGCTCGTCGGGGGGAAGGGAGTCCAGCTCGTCGGGGGGAAGGGAGTCCAGCTCGTCGGGGGGAAGGGAGTCCAGCTCGTCGGGGGGAAGGGAGTCCAGCTCGTCGGGGGGAAGGGAGTCCAGCTCGTCGGGGGGAAGGGAGTCCAGCTCGTCGGGGGGATGGGAGTCCAGCTCGTGTGGGGGAAGGGAGTCCAGCTCGTGTGGGGGGAAAGGAGTCCAGCCCGTAGGGGGTCCAGCTCGTGGGGGGTTGGGGGAAAATAAATTTGGGAAGAGAAGTTAGAATTAGAGGGGGTAAGGGGGAATCAAGGGCCTTGGCCAAGGGAAGAGAAACACAAGAGGAAGATTCCGCTCCAAGAACTCCAACCTGCACGCACGTTCTCACCACAACATCACTCCAACATCTAATGGGAGAGGGTTAGGGGAGATGAGAGGCTAAATAGGAAGGCAAGGAAGAAGATGACCAAGAGTAGCCTTGGTTAGTGTGCACGGAAATCTCCCAAAGTCCCCCACGGCCATTAGAAGGAGGATTAGGATGACGCAAAGATGACAACGTAAGGTGGTAGTTAGGTTTGCAAGAAGTTAGCGTCATAGTTGTAAGACCCCCATTAAAGGGGTGGTTGAGAATAGTACCAAGGCAAAAGAAAGGAGGAGATAAGGAGAAGGAAGAATGCCTTAGGGTATTAGAGTGTAATAATTCTTTCTACAACTAAGCCGTAGGCATTTGAACCCCTCAAAATATGTTTCTACTATGGAATACGAGCACGCGGCCGGAGGTATGGAGGAAAATGTCGCACATGCCAACAACGATCAGGTGAGTCAGTAAATTAATCCCCAGTGTTTCCCTTTTAATTTGTGCTAAATCCTGTTAGAGCAGTGATTAATGTCGATTAGCCAATAGGGATTAGGGTGGACCTTAAGTTTAGACATAGAAGTTTATTGATAGGGCTAGAAGTATCTAACCCCTCTCAACCTAGAAGTTGACCATAAAAGTAGCCAATTAGATTAGAAGATTAAATTAGGAAAAAAGATAAATTAGATTAGAAGATTAAATTAGGAAAAAAGATAAATTACATTAGAAGATTAAATTAGGAAAAAAGATAAATTAGACTAGAAGAATAAATTAGGACAAAAGGATAAGTTAAGTTAGAAGATTAAATTAGACTAAAAAGTTAAATTAGATTAGAAAATTAATTCAAGAAAGAGGATCACTTAAATTAGGAAGAAAGCATAAATTAAATTAAGAAATTAAATTAGGGAAAAAGATAACTGAGATTAGGAGAAAAACCCAATCCACTCAGGAACCATGGAAGGGACTTAGGTAATCCCTCTTCAGTCTTAGGAAAGGTCAATTAGCCTCAGATTCCCATAGATTAGGATAGATTCGGTGGTAGTTCGTATAGGCTGCCGTTAGGGGACGGTGAGCCCGAGCTATTCCCTCGCCAATTGGGGGCAACTCCATTGTCACCTGCGGAAACTAGGAACTTAGAAAAGAAGATCCATTGCTTGGAAGGCACAATGGACCAACGCTTAGTCACCCATTAGGTTAGGATTCAGTTAAACCCTAGAGCCTGGTTGTGTCCGATTAATTACCAAGGGTGGGTAATTAAGCGCCCACATAAGCCTGCCTTATGGACTACTTCAAAATCATACTCTTGTAGTAGTAAGGCCCACCTAGCAAGCTTCCCTGTGAGTTTATCAGACTCCATCAACCATTTCAAAGGTTGATGATCAGTCACATGTGTAAAGTTTTGGCCATAAAGGTATGGACGGAAATGTGCAACTGCCCACACTGCAACTAAACATTCCCCCTCATAAGATGAATACTTGGCCTCCGCATCATTGTTGCTTTGTGAAGCATACGCAATGACATACTCCTTGCCATCATCATCCTTCTGAGTCAACACAGCTCCAATTCCCAACATACTCCAGTCTGTGTGGAGTTGGAAAGGTCGTTGAGCATCAGGCCTCCTCAACACTGGTGCTGAACCAAGTGCTCCTTTCAAAGCCTCAAATGCTTTCTCTTGATCAGGACCCCATATCCATTCTTGATCAGCTCGAGTCAATCGAGTCAATGGTTTAGCCAAGAGACTAAACCCACGAACAAATCGTCGATAATAGTTTGCCAGTCCCATAAAGGCTCTCAACCTTGACACATCTCTAGGAATTGGAATCCTTTTCAATGCTTCCACCTTTGCCTCTTGTACTCCTAAGCCTCCTGGTGTAATCATATGTCCCAAGTAAGGCAGCTGATCATGGAAGAATTTACATTTTCCGTGATGTAGGCGAAGACCCCAAGCTTGCAGCCTCTCAAAGACTTGCTGCAAGTGTTTTACATGCTCCTCCGGTGTATCACTAAAGATAATCACATCATCTATGTAACATCGAGCAAATGGCAACCCCTTCAAGACTTGATCCATAACACGTTGGAATTCTGCTGGGGCATTTTTCAAACCAAAAGGTAAGAACTTCCAATGGAAAAGCATATCTCTTCCATCCTCATCTACTCCCCAAAATGCCGTCTTCACCCTGTCTTCTAATCTCAATGGCAGTTGATGATATCCTGACCTCAAGTCCAAAGTACTAAAGACTCTTGCTTTTCCAACTGCATCAAATAACTCCTTAGGTGTTGGCATAGGATATCGGTCTGATTTTGTTTTCTTGTTAACAGGACGGTAATCTCCACACATCCGTTTCTCCGTCCAATTTCCAAGAACATCTTTCTTTGCTGGCATCACCGTAGCACATGCATACTCTCCATCTGAGAGTTCTATCAATCCGGCGTCCAAAAGTTCTTTGCACCTCAATTTCACCCCGTCTCTTTCTGAAAGGCTAAGCCTATACGGGCGTCTAAACACTGGATGATCATCTTCCAATTGAATTCTCACAGGCTTGCCTTTATAACCCTCCAAGTCAGTGAGTTTAAAAGCAAAGCAAGCCCTGTACGAGCGTATGAATGCTTGCACCTTCCGTGCCTCTGCACCAGTGAGTCCCATGCCTATGTCCATCTCCCAATCTTTGTAAATTGGCAAGATTACTTCCTCCTTTAGGGACCCCTTTAATGGTGCTGACACCACCTTTGGTTGCTAGTTGGAAGAGCTTACACCATTGCCCTTTTGCAGGACAATAGATGCATCATGACCCTCAATCATTCCAACCGAATCACCTCCATTAATGCCAACATTAGCACCAACTACAGGGTGAGGTGATGTGACAAGAAATGGATTTTCTTTTGTAAGATAAACCCTCTTGAACTTCTCTTTGGCATCTTCCATTCCCAAATCTTGAGCCAATGCTACCAATACACGTTGTCCTCGCAATTCATCTTTTATAAGCCACTCCACAGCATATTGGGCTCTCTTCTTTTCAAATATTTGGCTCCAAGCTTTCTCACTACCATGCCATGCCTTGGCATTTAGAGTAGCCATTTTCTCCACTATTAGAGGCACAACACCCTTTGCCCCTTGGCCTGAAACATCTGCCCCCAGATGGCCTTCAAGGCCAAGTTTCTTGTGCCGTTGAGCTGCTAGGCATATCCCAACAAACCAAACCATAGATGTTAAGTCCATGGCTTGTCCAAGACAATGGCGCCGTTGAGACTCTGTTAAACCAAGCCCAGAAGTAGTGCCGGTATGGAAACCCATAGCACGTTCCCGCTCAGTAGCACATGGCTCCTCTAATCTCATAGAAGTGTTGTCAAACACCAAGCCAGGTCCGCCATTGCGAAAAGCAAAAGACCGAGGATAACTCATCAACGTAGGAAATGCCAATCGAGGCATTCCTACACGGTTGATTATAGCTAATGGTGGTTGATCTTCTTGCACTACTGGTTGGGCCGATCGCCCCTCCTCCAATATGTCATCAAGATGTTTGCCCTCAGGACGACTAATGCAATGTAATGCCGCAGAAATCCCTCGCATATGAGCCAAATTGGTCCACTTCCACCGTAAACGATGGGCGTAAGAACCAAGGGCTGCAGCATCTACTACCACTGGCTCACCAAGGTGCTGACATACCAATCGTGCATCCTCGTGAACTTGAGCTCCAACATCTCCCAATGGAGGCACATTCTCAAGAACATAAGCCATACTTGTAGCTTGTCTACATTGCCACCAATGCAACAACCGTAAAAGCTCCCAAAATAAACTTGATCGTGGATCTTGAAGTCCTTGGCAAGAACCAGCCCGGGAATGCCCTTGGCAAGGCCATCCAGCCATCACAAGGTCCACTTGGCCCAACCTCAAAAGATCTTCTTCTCCAATCAAGGCAATGTCTGAAGGAACTCGAGACATACAACCTTGAATAGCGCTTGCAGGTAGTTGCTTTGGATATTTCATTCTTAACTGCTCTAAATGATGTTTTGCAGCTTTGCTCACCACTCTATTGTTGTCCACATAGGTATAACTTTGTATAGACAATCCTGCCTCCAAAACTACAGCCAAACCAGTACCAAGTCCAGCAAATAGTTCCACAAGAACTATGCCCTTAGGATCATCAGAAAGATCCACAAGTTGTTGTAGAGGTGGTAGTGTGTGTTGTGGTTTCCATAGCTGCTGGTTTACTTTCTCCACTAATTCATAGCATTTCTCAGCTAAACTTTTTGGTGAAATCCATGGTGGTATGGGATCCTTGGAATGTCTTACAAATGAGTTGATTTTGCCTTGTGTTGGTGTATCTAACTCTGGAGGTGAATCTATAGCAGACATATTGCCCTCTAGTAGAAAATCTCCAGTTGCAAACCACTCTGCAACACACCCATACACTGCCACCAATCCCTCAACCACGCCAGCAAAAGCTCCAAAAATGAATGGAATCACCTCCTTCCGTCCATCTCCTTGTGACCACCCTGGTCGAAACCATGCTTCCTCAGTCCAAGAATCATGACCAAAACCAATGGGGTACAAAGCTTGTTGCCCCAAAAGAATGTCATAGCTTGTAGCACTTGTTACAACACACCTCACAGAGATGTGAGTGTACGCATCAGTGCCCACCTTGAACCGAAGTCCTAGGGGCTCTTTCGTCATCCCCATAGGCTGCTCTGTGCCCCCTAGCGATGTTGCTATGGTGAAAGGACATGGCTCCAAGTCACTAGCAAGAAGCCCCAAACTCTGAGCTAGCAACTTGCCTAGCATAACTGGTTGGGCTCCCGTATCAAGCAATTCTTTTTGTGGAAACACTTGGGATGCTTCACCTCGAGCCACAGAAAACACATGGCTAGAATTGGCCAAACGCACCACTCCAGGCTTGACTTGCAAACGCTCACGAGTTGCACAAGCTGGTACCGTTGCCAAATAGCTTGTGGCAACTTCAACATCACTTCCAACAGTTTCTCCACTTGAATTCAAGTTGCTATCAAACTCTGCTTGTGAAGGAGGTTCTTTTGGCCACCCCTTCCAACATCGCAAGGCATTTGCTGCTCCTTTAGCAGCATCTTTCCTTGTGCACTCATCATCCTCAGCCAAAGAAGACTCTTCCATCTCACTCATGGCCACATTAGCAGGCATTTGGACCGTACCTTGCATTATTTTTCCTGCCATATGATATACGGCAGCTGCATCAAAGTTACCACTCTGCAATTGAACCCCCGAGAACAATGGAACCTCCAAAAGTTTGAGAGCCAAACTCTTTACCATGTCTCCCTCTTTTGGTGAATCTCTTTCACTAGAAACTGTTCCAAGTGATGGACCAGTCACTACATCTGCTAGACCAAATGTCAATGGCAATCTTGATTGCCCAATGCTATCAAGAGGCCCTTGGTGGCGCACGTGAGGTCGACTTTGGGTGCTTGAATTTTCTTCCACCATGGATGCCACAGGCACAGAACTAGCTTGCGATCTAGTGGCCACTGCTGCAACCACCTCACCAAGTGCACCGTACTCAAACCTATCTGATCCAGGCTTTGAGCTAGAAGGTGTTGGTGTGATCTTTGTCGTTGCCGCAACTAGCAATGCTAGTGTATTTTGCAACTCTCCCATACGTGCCTCAAGATTGTTGCCCCCAGAATTTGATCCACCTCCTTGAGCAGCTTGTGGGGTAAATGATTGAGGCCTCAACTGTGGGTTCTTCACCCAACATTTGTCCTCCATATGACCAACCCGACCACAAGGTGTATAAGTGCACTTTGGAGGTGTTCCTCCACCTTGTACTTTCTTTTGTTGGCCTTTGTTCGTTGTGGTTGCATTGCCCTTGTTGGTGGCTGATTGCCCACCACTTTTGCCCTCAGATGATGTATCTGTAGGACAATCTCTCTTCCCATGGCCTAACAATCCACAATTCCAACACCGCATACGAGAATTGGCTGTCACCTCCACTTCAGCTGCCATAGCAATTTGCTTGGAGGCCTTGGAGTTCCCTTGGCTCTTGCTAGAGCTACCAACAACAACCTTGGTCTGGCTTGTTGTTGAAGTCATAATAGATGATAATCTCCCAGCCTCTTCTACACATAGCCCTCGATCCAACTGCTCCACAATAGCAAAAGCTTGAGCTAAAGTAGCTCGACCTCCATATGCCAACAACATGTGAGGGTGTGCCATATCGCGGATCTTTTTGTCTTGCTTCCCCATATAAAGCTCCACCAACTAGCGTTCCGTGAATGCATCTCCGCTTTCACGAGCAAACTTGGAGAGTCTTGCATACATAATACGGGGAGTGTCTCTAGTCTCCTTTTTGAAATCCTGGATGTGGCGCATGCGATCTCGGTGAATGCCACCAGATTCCATCTCCAAATGCTCAAAAAACAATCGGAGAGGATCAAACTGAGGAGGAGGGCCCATCGTGGCTATTGCTTCATTTGAAGCTCGAGCCAACCGAGAGATGAATGTAGTTGCAGTTCCACTAGTGCCACTCATAGCAGCTTTAGAAAGCAACCATGCAGCTCATGCTGCATCAGGGCCCGAGGTAGCTTCCTCACCCTTCTCTTCATCTCCATCACTAGTCTTTGAAGCTTGAGCTGCTGGGAATGCAGCTCCCTCTTTCAACGCCATGACTAACTCCACCCTTCGAACCCAATAGTCTTCCACCTCCTCAAGCTCAACCCTATGATCCTCAAACCAAGAATCATACGCTTGCAACGCCTCAAACTCAAGATGGGTGGGTAGTTGCTCAAAAGCCCACCAATCATTGAAGAGAGCATTGCGTTGTCTTTGTGTGCGTTGCTAGGATCGAAACCTGGTCTTCCAATCATTGAAGGCCACGCCCTCAGCTCTCCCCGATTAGCGGTCACGAACCATGGATCCGCCGCTATGGTCTTCCATGTCGTCAAAAACGCTAATTCTCCAACTCTTAAGGGAATCAACTCTCACAGAGGGTAGAGTTGGCTCCTCTCTGCCCTCCTCAACGTGAACTGCGACCTCTTGATCTTCCTCCGCAGCGTAGTCACGTGTTCGTGTTTGGACCATAAATGATCTTCAAACGTCGAATCTTCTACTCCACCGTCGAACTGCTCCACGTTGGCCTATCCTGTTGCGGCTCTAGATTGGTTCAAGTCGCAAGGTAGGGATAAGAAACCACAGGATACGGGACGGGTAGAACCGATGGCATACCACAAGATACCATTGGTGAAATGGATCCTAAACCTCAAACTTACGGTTTGCTGGTCATCAACTCAGCCCACCGCAAGAACAGAGCAAGTCTCGACCATGTGGGTCATCAATCCCACTTCGTCACCACGACAAGAAATGGAGCTGAGCAATGGTATGACCCACGCCACTTGCAACAACAATAGTTTACAAAGCGTAAATGAAGCCTCCAAAATAGGCCAAAGTATCACAATTACAAGCAATTAACTGTAAGCCCTCTAAACCCTTCTAACTAGACTCCATCTACACTTTCCAAACTAAAACCAACCTCTACTATAATAGACAATTACCACAATTTTTTTTTTTTTTTTTTTTTTTTTTTGTGGTAATTTTCTCAAAACAACTCCAAAATTACTGTAGTAACTATCTAGGTAATTTTCAAAATTACCCCAGTAACTTCCAAAATTACCCTAGTAACTACCCTAGTAACTTCCAAAATTATCCTAGTAACTACCTTAGTAACTTCCAAAAATTACCCCGATGGGGAATTTCGTTAAAATGGCGGTATTCCATTAAAATGGCGGTTTAGAGCTCCCAAGTCTGAATGAAATCCGACCGAAAATGGTAGCCGGGGGGATGAAATCCTGCAACAATGATGGGTTCCTGTGATAAAAACACCTTTTCCTCGATTCAATCAAAGTTGGAGGGGGCCAGTTCAGGACGAAATCATATCCATTCCGTGCCTTCTTAGAGCAAGCTACCTGAAAGAAAGTTCCAAAACAACTCTAAGCGCCATTTGTTGTGCGAGGCGTGCATGACTCTTACAATTTGGGGTGGATCACAAAGACACATCACATGGCCACTTGGGTGTGGGGCAAAGTGGCCGAGAGGAAAACAATTCACGGATCTGGATGCGCAGCCATGCACGGGAGAAGAGGGGGCGGTGCAAATGAAAGCACGGCCTCGGTGTAAAGAAGACAGTCTACATTCAATAGTAAGGGTAATTATAGTGGTTTTTGCATAGGGATCCGAACCCGCTTACATCCAACAGTTGGGGTGGATCACACACACACACATAACATTCAATTGGCCACTCGGGTTTTGGGCAAAGTGGCCAAGAATAAAACAATGTCTGGATCTACATGCGTGGCCATGCACGGGGAGCAGAGGGAAAACAACTCTAAGCGCCATTTGTTGTGCGAGGCGTGGATGACTCTTACAGTTTGTGGGGGATCACAAAGACACATCACATGGCCACTTGGGTTTGGGGCAAAGTGGCCAAGAGGAAAACAATTCATGGATCGGGATGCGCGGCCATGCACGGGGAGAAGAGGGGCGCAAATGAAAGCGCGGCCTCGGTTTAAAGAAGACAGTCTTTATTGAATAGGGTAATTATAGTGGATTTTGCATAGGGATCCCAACCCGCTTACATCATTTCTAGCTCTCTTCTACGGGAGAAGGTGCAGTCCAAGAAGAAACTATTTACGCCCAACTTTTGGGGACCATGTGCTGCAGGACAAACTCAAAAATGGAGGAAGGTACAATCTGAACTATACCATTCTAAGTTCACGCCGGGACGCACGACTCGTTTTTCATTCGCCGACGCAGAGGGGTGAATCTGCACTCCGCATTCTCAAGTCGCGCCTCCTAAACCGCATGCAACCATCTTTGAGTGAAGGGTCTTGAGCTTCATGAACAAAAGCAAGCGCTTATTGGCCAATCATGTCGTTGGGAAGTCTTTACAGGGCATTCGCAGATTCCCAGACAAATGCTCGTCAATTGCGACATGGACCACTTCCGGCATCGCCTCTTTGCCAAATACATCATGGTTCAACCGGTCGACCGGGAGAGGTAAAAGCAAGAGCACTCACAACCCATCCACGTTCATAGGGGAAGTCAACTTCCTCGTCGGAAGAGGTTGACACATGGTCACCTTTGAAACACAACAGGACCCACCTCACGAAAAGGGCGTCGCCGGCATACAAGGAACTCATCGACGCAAGGAAGGACGGCGTTGTCATCCACATTTTCTGACAGCAGTTCGAGTGTACCTGGTGGGAGCGATCGCCATCCACCGTCCGTGTCCTAGCATCCGGAGTTTTTGAGGGTGAGAACCAAAAATGGTCGACTTTTCTCGGGAAGTGCACCGGTGTGATGAGGCTGTTGATCGGAATACCTATTGGCTGCTCATAACTCAAGCCGTCCAGCGGATGGCGGGTCGTCCGCATCCAACCTTGCACACTTAGAGTCAAGTTGGATATGAAAGACCCATGTGCATCCACTCGGCGGCTTGAGTTATGAGCAGCCAATAGGTAATCCGATCGACACCCTCACCACACCGATCCACCGTCCCGAGAATAGTAGACCGCATCTCGCACATGCCCACAAAAACCCCGGATGCCGGGAGAAGGAAGGTGGATGGCGGTCGCTCCCACTAGGTACACTCGAACAGCTCGAGGAAAATCTGCATGACAACGTTGTCCTTCCTTGCGCCGATGAGCACCTTGTATGCCGGTGATGCCCTACGAAGAAGAGGGCCCTCGATTCCAGTGCCATGAATCCCCTATGCATATTCATGTTCGGATAGAAGATGGGCCGCCGGGCGTCCCTACTTTTGCTCTATACAGTCAACAAGTTCAACCATGAACGAGTCAGCACGATAACAACGCTAGAATGGATCCACACCGCACTTGACAAGCATTTGTCCGCGTGTCTCCGAATGCCCTGCAAGGTCCTCACAAGCGACATGAATAGCAAATCAACACCCGCTGGTGTTGGTGAAATGGTGGTCCGCTGACAATCTACAATTTTGCAAACTAGAGGGGCAGTAAGCAACGTGGGGAAGTGGTTGACACCCGGAAACTAGGTCGTCCACTCCACATTCTGAAATTGCGCCTCCAAAACCGCATGCAGACAACTTTGAATGAAGCACTAGAAGAAAACTGTGTTAGAATCCCTGAAAACACGTCACCTTGTTTTCGTGAAGTTCTCGTTTCAAAACGTAGAAAAATGTTTTGACTTCCGCATTTTGCCTGCATTTTGAAACGGGAACTTAACAAAAACAAGGTGATGTGTTTTCAGGGATTCTAACACAGTTTCTTCTAGTGAAGGGTCTTGAGCTTCATGAACAAAAGCAAGCGCCTATTTGCCAATCATGTCGTCGGGAAGCCTTTACAGGGCATTCGGAGATTCCCAGACAAATGCTCGTCAATTGCGACATGGACCACTTCCGGCGTCGCCTCTTTGCCGAATACATCATGGTTGAACCAGTCGACTGGGAGAGGTAAAAGCAAGAGCACTCACAACCCATCCACGTTCATAGGGGAAGTCAACTTCTTCCTCGAAAGATGGTGACACATGGTCACCCATGAAGCACACCAAGACCCACCTCGCAAACAGGGCGTCACTTGCATTCAAGGAGCTCCTGGGCGCAAGGAAGGACGGCGCTGTGATACACATTCTCTCCAAGTTGTTCGAGTGTACTTGGTAGCAGCGACGGCCATCCACCGTCCACGTCCTAGCATCCGGAATTTGGGAGGGTGAGAACCAAAAATGGTCAACTTTTCACGGGAAGTGCACTAATGTGAAGAGGGTGTCTATTGGAGTACCTATTGGCTGCTCATAACTCAATCCGTCAAGCGGATGTGCCGTCGTCCGAATACCACGGTGCATAGGGAGAGCCAAGTTGGTTTACGACGACACACATGCACTCGACGGCTTGAGTTATGAGCAGTCAATACATACTTCGATGGACACCCTCCCCACACCGATCCACCGCCCCGAGAATAGTAGACCGCATCTGGCACATGTCCACAGAAACCCCGGATGCCGGGAGAAGGACGGTGGATGGACGTTGCTACTACCAAGTACCTTAGAACAACAGGAGGAGAATGTGCATGACAACGTCGTCCTTCCTTGCGCCGAGGAGCTCCTTGAATGCAAGTGACACCCTACGAAGATCAGGGCCATGGATTCTTGTGCCATGAATCCCCTATGCATATTGGTGTTCGGATAGAAGATGGGCCGCGAGCGTCCCTACTTTTTTGCTCTACACCGAGTCAGCAAGTTCAACCATGAACGAGCCAGCACGATAACAACGCCCGAATGGATCCACATCGCACTTGACGGGCATTTGTCCGCGTGTCTCCGAATGCCTTGTAAGGTCCTCACAAGCGACATGAATAGCAAATCAACACCCGCTGGTGTTGGTGAAATGGTGGTCCGTTGACAATCTACAGTTTTGCAAACTAGAGGGGGTGTAAGCAACGTGGGGACGTGGTCGACACCCGGAAACTAGATCGCCTTGCTGTTGGAGAGAACAAGTATCCTGTACAAAAAGGCCAACGGTCAATTCCGGACTTGGGGGGGCAAAATAGCGCACTCAAAGACCACGTAGGGTACTGATAACCCCACCTTATGATATACGGAGTCCTCAACCTCATTTACAATCGCACCAGGGTGACGTCCAGGCCTTCCTCCTTTGGGGCCACGAAGCCGAAGCCAGAGCACTCTGAGTCCCACCTTCGTCTGCCTGTGATGAATGTCGAGGCCCCAAGAAAAGGGGTTGGTGGACAAGTATTGTGACACCATTGCCGGGATGGGGACTATTGTGAACAGGGTGCCTATCAGCACACCTGTTGGCTGCTCAGAACAAGGACCTTCAAGTGGGAGTGGAACATTCATATCCAACAATGCGCAATCATCGAACACATGGTGTTATGCATTTTTCGAGGAATGAGCAGAGCTGGATATCATTGCTCCACTCCCACTTGAGGGCTCGCATTGTGAGCAGTGAACAGGTGCGTCGATACGCCCCTTGTCCACAATAGTCCCCATCCCGACAATGGTAGAGCGGCTGCAGTCAAAGCCCACGGAGATGGAAGGATGTCGCGGAGGAGGACGACGCATGACGGTGGCTCTCATGGTGTACCTCGAATGATGACGGAGGGAGGGGTTCATGGCAACGCCTCCCGTCGTTGCCCTTGCCATTCCCGTGAACGCAAGGCGCATCCAATTCCTGTGAACGCAAGGAGCAATGCCTTCCGAGTTCTCCGCGTGCGAGCTGATGATGCTGCCCACGGTTCAGACCGCACGGTCTAAACTGCAGGCGCCGACGCTCCAACCATCGTCGCTTCGTGATGATTCTCCAGCTTGATCAACACCAGCAAGAGTCTATTTGCCGATCACATCGTCGTGAGGTCCTCGCACGGCACTCCGAGGTTCGCAGTCAAATGCTCGTCCACTGCAGTGCGGACCCATGCTGTTGTCATCCCATAGCTGGATGGATCATTGCTGAACCCGCTCTTGTGTTTACGAGAACCCACCCCGTAACAAAGTGCGCCTTGTATTCACGGGACTTCCAGTGCGCAATGACGAGAGGCGTTGGCATGGATGCACTCCTCGCATCGTTCAAGGGCACCGTTATCGAGGGTTGGCACCGAAACCGGTCAACCTTTGCCGGGATGGGGACTTCCGCGAAAAGGTGCCTATCAGCGCACCTGTTGTCTGCTCATAACAAGTGCCCTCAAGTGAGAGTCGAACAGTCATATCCAACAATGCGCAATCATTGAACACATGCTCCTATGCATTTTCCGAGGAATGAGCAGAGTTGGATATTATTGCTCCACTCTCACTCGAGGGCTCGCATTGTGAGCAGCCAACAGGTGTGTTGATAGGCCCCATCCACGGCAGTCCCCATCCCGGCAATGGTAGACCGGCTACGGTTGAAGCCCACGGAGACGCAAGAAGTCGCGGAGGAGGACGACGCAGGCTGGTGGCTCTCCTGGTGTACCTCCAACGATGACGGAGGGAGGGGTTCATGACAACGCCTCCCGTGGTTGCCCTTGGAAGTCCCGTGAACGCAAGGCGCATCCGCTCCACACAAGAGACGCGTTCAACAACGATCCATCCAACACGTTGACATCGTTCGAATTGGTCAGCACTACAATGGACAAATATTTTCCGGACCTTCTCAGTGTGCCGTGCAACGACCACCCAAACGATATGATCGGCAAATAGATGCCTACTGGTGTTGGTGAAATGATGTTGCGAGGACCTTTCATCTGCGTGCTACGATGTATAGAAGCCTACTCTACGGGGTCGGGGACTCGTGTTAAAAAAGTGAGAATATTTGTATTAGTGTATCCAATGTGGGAATGAGTATATTGTTGACAAGAATGAACTGAAAATGTCTCTACAATTCTCTAATAAATGAGATGCATCTGTAAATGTCATTTATGTTGTAGCAATGTTCAGCAATGTCAATGTGACCTTCGCAGACGAGTTGAGGATGTTGCCCACGTTTCAGACCGCGCGGTCTGAACCGCAGGCGCCGACGTTCCAACCTCCGTCGCTTCGTGATGACGCAAGGCGCATCCAATTCCCGTGAGCGCAAGGAGCAATGCCTACCGAGTTCTCCGTGTGCCAATTGATGATGCTGCCCACGATTCAGACCGCGCGGTCTGAACTGCAGGCGCCGACGCTCCAACCATCGTCTCTTCGTGATGACTCTCCAGCTTGATCAACACCAGCAAGAGTCTATTCGCCGATCACATCATCGTGAGGTCCTCGCACGGCACTCCGAGGTTCGCGGTCAAATGCTCGTCCACTGTAGTGCGGACCCATGCTGGTGTCGTCCCTTTGTCGGATGGATCATTGCTGAACCCGCTCTTGTAATGAGAAGAGGCAAGGACATGGATACCCCATCCACGGTCACGTCCAGAACGTCCTCTTCACATCCCGGAACCCACCGCCTAGCGGAGTACGTGTTGTGTTCACAAGACTTCCAGTGCACAACCAAGGGAGGCGTTGTCATGAACGCCCTCCTCCAACCGTTCAAGGGCACCCCATCCGTGCGACCGTCGTCTCCCTCCGCCACATCCTCGCGTTCTCCGTGGGCTTCGATCGCAGCCGGTCTACCATTGCCGGGATGGGGACTGTCGTGAAAGGTGCATATCAACGCACCTATTGGCTGCTGATAACAAATGCCTTCAAGTGAGATTGGAACACTCATATCCAACAATGCGCAATCATCGAACACATACTCCTGTGCATTTTCCGAGGAATGAGCAGAGTTGGATATCATTGTTCCACTCTCACTCGAGGGCATTGTGAGCAGCCAACAAGTGCGTTGATAGGCACCCTGTCCACGGCAGTCCCCATCCCGGCAATGGTAGACCGGCTGCGGTCGAAGCCCACGGAGAACGCGAGGATGTGGCGGAGGGGGACGCATGACGGTGGCTCTCTTGGTGTACCTCCAACGATGGTTGCCCTTGGAAGTCCCGTGAACGCAAGGCGCATCCGCTCCACACAAGAGACGAGTTCAACAACGATCCATCCAGCACGTTCGAATTGGTCAGCACTACAATGGACGAATATTTTCCGGACCTTCTCAAGGTGCCCTACAACGACCACCCAGACGATATGATCGGCAAATAGATGCCTACTGGCGTTGGTGAAATGATGTTACGACGAAGGGAACCACGCTCTATGGGATCGGGGACTCGTGTTAAAAAAATGCGGGTATTTGTATTAGTCTATCCAATGTGGGAAACAGTATATTGTTGACAAGAATGATGAACTGAAAATGTTTCTAAAATTTTGAAAATGTTTCTAAAATATCTCTAATGAGATGCATCTGTAAATGTCATTTATGTTGTATGGGAAAGTCATCCGTGGCTCACCATGAGTCCACGTTCAGCAATGTTAGTGTGGAGCTATTACTAAAAGCAATGAAGGGTAGACCGGACTTTGGACTTGGAACGCGACTGTGCAGCCTTCCGTCGTAACCTTCGCAGACGAGTTGAGGATGCTGCCCACGGTTCAGACCGCGCGGTCTGAACTGCAAGCGCTGACACTCCAACCTTCGTCGCATCGGCCACTTGGGGAGGTGACTGCCCAAAGGGATCCTGCACAACGAAGACAATGGTCACGATCGTGCAAACGTGATTGCGATTTTCTGGACGAGCTCCGGAAAGACAAAGTTCAGAGTGGGAAAAGAAGAGCAACGGAGTATTCGATGGACAAACAATTTCACCCCATCCTAGACTACAGCCTAGTGTAGGGCGGGAAAAAATTGTTTCTCCATCAAACTCATCCGTCGTCCCCTGCGTACCTCAATTCATCCCAAGGGAGCAAACAACCCACCTTACCACATACGTACACCGTCGCACCACGCGCTCGTCAGCAGTGATGTCTTCTTATAGGGAAGTCGAGGTCACGTCCTCGCCCGCCTCGCCCGGCACCTCGCAACTGTCGGAGGAGCCCACTCCTTTCATCGTCTGGGTCCGCCATCGCTTCATCCATCGAGGGCCCCTTCGCGCACTGTCGACGGAGTGCTCGCCGAAAGCGCGAACGCGGCGCAACCCCTGCACACCCATCCATTTCCGCTTGGTGCATCAACCCTTTTCTTTCTTTTGCACCACGTGCTTCGTTCTTCGACAGACGAAATGATCGTTCCCGTCTCTATTGTACGTGCCGACGAACTCTGGATACTCCAGCAAGAGAGACCTGTCCTGCAACGTAGCTAACCCGCACACATTGAGTCTGAAAAAGGGCGTCGTGAGGTTTCCAAAAAATGGATTCCGAGACACGTACTGCGACACGCTAAGACCGGACTCTAGCAGGCCCTTGAGATAGAGTCGCAACGTCCTATCCAGGGTGGAATCGTGCGGGCTGCCAATGTACGATAACGGGAAGATGGCATTGTGCACGGGATTGAGGATGCTGCTCTCGGGGGAGGAATCGATGAGTAGTGTGTTGCTGGAATTGGCCCTGAACGTGCCGGATTTGAACCTATCTCCATCCCAGACGGCCTTATGCAGAACCTTGAGCCTCAGCCTCCCCACGGGATGGTCGGGGAACTGAATGTACGTGTCCTCGTCCACGTCGGTATCCCACTCGGGTTGGTAGGGGTGCGCCGGACAAGGCAACGAGGGGAGGTGTGGGGGGGGCCTACACCTGCACAACCGCCACGATTGTCTCTCCACGATGGAGGTGCAGTCCTCGAGCGTGAGCACGCGCATGGACGAGCGCTCCAAGCCGCGGAAGAGGAAATCGATCATGGGATTGGCCACGACGGCGGGCAGCCTCGTCCACATAGACAAGCGAAACCTCTTCGCCAGGCCTCTGAGGAATTCGCGCACTTCCGGACGACACGAGAGGGAGAACTCGCCGAAGACGTGGCGTTTCGTCGGATCGTAATCGTCCTCCGATGGTGCGCTTGCTACAGGCGAGCGACCGGATCCGAGGGGCCCGACGTGCTCAACTTGGCATAGGACTCCTTCCAACTCCAAGACAACAAAATAACTGTACAAGGGCAAAGCAACGGGAGGCAGCGGCGCAGGCAACGGCAACGAGGCCTGCGTATGCGAAATCCCTTGTTCAAAGTAGTATTTGAAAATTGAATAAACAGGAGTCCACAATTGAAAATGCGCCCCCCCCCCAACAGGTGTGGGAGGCTTGAACATAGAGACGTGAACCCTTGTCCATTATCATCCTCTTTCTAAACGAGATCCACGTCCGATCCCTACAAACTATCTAGGCAAGCGCTACGGAGGCAGTGAGCAGAGGGATGCAAGGAGATCAAGCCTCACCTTTGTTACATCCGGAGTGGTGGCTGCGACGGGAGTGGTGGCACGCCTCGTGGCGGCGCGAGTCTGGACACCCGCGACGATGGGAGACACGACCTGTGCAGCTTGCGGAGGGGGGAGTTCCACCTCAGAGACCGGAGGGGGGACTTCAGCAATGGCGGGAGCCTCCAGTGCCATCGGTGGCGGACAAGGAGGGCAACTCGATCGACGGAGTACCAGTGCAGACTCTTCGCCCAACCCAAGAGCATGGCCACCCTGAACCGCAAATGCCAATTGCCAAGAGCGTAACTACATTGCCCAAGAGGACTCGGGATAGAAAGCACAATGCACAACACTCTACATTGCATATCACTCAACGCCACGAATTCCCGAAAACACGAATTGCCAAAAAACAAAACCGATATATTACAAATAGAATACAATGTTTGTACAAACTTTACGAACAGTGTTTCACGAACAATCCGAAAATCACGTCTGTACAACTAAAATCGTCACAGGCCTCGCCAAAAGGGCTCCTACATCTATGGGCCTGTCGCTCCAAGGACGGTGGACCTGTCGGGACGACCTTCGATCGGCCCGACGTAACACCCTCACATAGCTTCCACACCTGGAAGCGCAATTCAAAAGATGGGGAGCTATGTGGAGGGGTTACCCACCGTGGGAGTCTGGACGTCGTCGGAGGGTGAGTCGACTGGCGCATGCTCCTCGTGCCTCGCAGGGGGCAGCGCCGGAGCGATTGGGGCCTGCAAGGGAGCATACTGCTGGGTCAAGTTAGTGAAGGAGACCTCCATATCTCCCAAGTCGACTTCCAAGTCGTAAGGGTCATCGTCGTGGATGCTCGGACGATGCATTGGCCCAGTGACATGCACAAACGGAAATTGACTGAGGGCTAGGTCATCGAATCTGTCTGGATCGTCAACGACACTCACCGAAATATTTGCAGCCTCTCCTGAACCCAGCTGTCGAAGTCCGGACGCTGCGGTGGCCGTGGCGGCGGAAATCGAATTCGTGGTGGAGACTCCAGAGACGTTGTGGAGCTCGCTCACAAGAATGGGAGTCGCAGCCATCGGAGGGGCACTTGTCTGCGCGGCCTTCTTCGCCAGAATCTGCTCCTGCAGTTGCTTGAGCAACAAAGTGTTCGTCTCGCGATCCCTCCTGTACTCCATTTCCTTCTCGGCTTGCAGCCTTCGCTCCTCCGCGAGTTCCTTCTCCTTCTGCGCCTTCTTGGCCTTCCGCTTCACCTTCTTCTCCTCCTCCACCCGCTCCCTCTCCTCCCTCTCCCTCTTGAGCTCCCGATCCTTCTCCCTTAAATCCCTCACGAGGTTGTCGATGGCGTCATTGCGCTTGTCGAGCGCCCCCGAGTGCCTCTGCCTTTCCCGCTCGAGCATCATCTCCACGTACGCGAGGTTGATCCCTGCCTTGACGTCCATGTGGATGGGTTTGGCGTCCATGTCCACCGCGGCCGGAGTTCCTTCTGCCTCGGAGGAAGTCCCCGCGTCCGATGTTGTCGCTTCCGCCGCGGCCTTGGCCATCTTGCTGTACTCGTCTCTGCTGGTTGTTGCCAAGGCCAGTCGGTTGTCCAAGTCTCCGTCGTCCATCTCGTCCAGATCGATTGGCCTGCTCTTTGTATTTGTGGACTTGAGGGCGAATTGCCGGTACACGGCGCGCGTATGGGCCATGAGCAGAAGCTCGCCCGCGCTGGCGGCAAGCAGTTCCGAATCCAGGATGTCGACGCTGACCTGTGCACCGATCAGCTTCATCATGTTCACATCCCCATTGAGATCGGATGGATCGCGGATGGACCTCAATTCTTGGACAATCGCCTGCGACGCCTGAATCCTACATTCCACGGAGTCATCACTGGGATTCGCGGGAGAGGCGGCAAGGTCGGTCCTCACACTCGCCACCTCCGCCTGCCTGGCCGAAGACAATAGTCTCTACAATGCAGCCAAATCAGCCTGCAGGTCCTGAATGAGCATTCTCGGGGGAGGGGGCGGAAGAGACTCCTCCGTAGGAGTGGACACCTCCACTGCAGCCGCCTGCGGTCGGGGAGTGGGAGCGCGGAAGACATGTGGCCGTGTTTCAGACCGCGCGGTCAGAACTAGAGCGCGGCGATCCTCAGAAGATTGGGTGACGGGATCCGACTGCAGGGCCGGATCTTCAGGTCGAGGGGAAGCAGAGGGAGTGCGAGGAGATGGAGGTGGAGGTGGAGGGGACAGTAGTCAGTTTGCGGAGGGAGAGGGGGGGTTGGAGGGAGAGAGAGGAGTGTGCGGGTGCATATCAGACCGCGCGGTCTGATTCCTGCGCGGAGGCGCACTCGAGCTCCGCGGGGAGGCTGGCGTCGAATCAGACCGCGCGGTCTGATCCGTCTCCCTTTGGATAGAGTGGACGCCGGACACCGAGGCATCTCCGTGGTCTGAAACATCGTCGCCTTCGCCGTCTCGCCCTCCCGCGCGGTCGACATCTTCATCTTCGTCCTTGTCCTCGTCGTCCTTGTCCTCGTCGTCCTCGTCCTCGTCCTCGTCTTTCTCCTTCTCCACTTCCGAGTCGGAGTCGCTTCCATCGCGGAGGTTGAAGGCGCCCTCTTGCGATTCCTCCTTGCCTTCTCTTTCATCATCCGAAGACTCGCTCTCCACGGGGTCGGGGTCCTGGAGCCTCCGTGTCTGAGACTTGGGGTCGTAGATGAAGTCGAGGGTGTGCGGCTGTGGCACCAAGATGTCGGGCCACATCTGTGTACCGATTCGAGCGTGCGCGCTCTAGCGCAGGAGGCACTTATCGGTGGGGCGCACGAAGGAGACGGAGCTCCGACACAACATCTGCAGTGCCAAACAAGGCACACGGCATGAATTCTCCGAATGACGCATTCAGACGGTCAGATGAGCTCTACATTGGAAGCGAGAAAGGGAAGGAGTGGAGAGCTTACCGAGCACGCGGAGACGGGCTTGGATCCCGCAAAGACGAGCATGACCGTTCCCTGGTCCCTGCAGAACTTGTCGATGAAGCGGAGGTACACTTCGTACCGCAGTTCGCGATTCATCAAGATCCAGGGGTTATCGTGGCGACAGAGCTCCCGGGTCTTGTACCTGACGTCATCCGTCGCCAGAGGCTTGTCCTCGGCAGCCGAGAGTCGGGGAATCGGTTCCCCGACATTGACCAGTGGGGAGTTCGTGAAATGCTTCGTGGTCCGCTGAATGTACATGACCCTGTCCTTCCCCCTGGTGTAATAGTTCAGCTCGCCCTTGGAATACACGTATGTCGCGATGCGCCGAGTGTTATGCTCGGGGAAGAATTTCTCGAGCGCCTGTTCCACTCCCACCACCCTCTCGGCGCCCATGATGAGCATCCACGTGTGGACCCCC
The DNA here is from genome assembly GCA_947034895.1 of Rhytidiadelphus loreus. Lineage (NCBI taxonomy): Eukaryota > Viridiplantae > Streptophyta > Bryopsida > Hypnales > Hylocomiaceae > Rhytidiadelphus > Rhytidiadelphus loreus. The sequence continues at coordinate 42,530,615 of OX344761.1, read as the reverse complement.
TTGGCCATGGTATTTTGGGAGACCCGCGCGACTTGTTTGATGATTTTCTCGTACATGCAGTGAATCTCCATATTCCCGACCGCCGGGAACAGGCGGAAATCCATAATCCCCACCTCGCAGAAGCGAATGCTGGCGGGTCCGTCCACGTATTCCACCCATTCGCGCTTTTGCTTCACGTAGACAAAGGGATCGAACACCCTCCTGACGCGATCCCACCGGTAGACCGTGGCCCACGCACACCTCTTGACGGTGTTGCAGCGTTCGTTGTTCGTGAGCAGTCGCTGGATCATGGCGACGACGTCCGAGGGAGCAACCATCGTTTTCTTCCCCGAGCCGCATTGGTGCCTGAGCCACTTCTACCCAATGTGCATGGCGGCCCACATGTTGTGCCCCCGAATGCACAGCAGCGCCTTGAACTCCCGCCAGGCTTTAGGGACGACCTCCCCCTGGGAAATCACCTCCTTGGCCTTGTCGATGCCCAGGACGTCGGCCTTCTCCTTCATCTCGAAGATGAGCACGGCCTTGTGCTTCTTGTTGGTGCACCACTAGGCGAAGGGAATGGCCGCCGTCCAACTGGTCGGCCTCTTCAGGTAGACCTTGGGCGGCGTCTCCAGGATTCTGCTCGCGAGCTCGCCTACGGCGGCGTCATCCATCCCCAAAAGGTTCTTCATCTGGTTGTGATTGATCGCCGTGAACTTGTAGATTTTGGAGCCCCCCTTCCCGTCCGGAATTTGGTTGAACGGGACGCCGGTGTCGATGTCGTGCAGCGCCCCGGACTCGTGCTTCTGGAAGACCTCTTGCCAACTGGTCCAGGTCGCATTCGAGGCCATGACGATCTTCCGGTCGCCCATCTTGTTGAAGTCCCAGGTCCTCCCCCCCCCGTTTCGGTGCTTGGCGCTCCCCACCGCCTCGAAGCTTTGGTGCGCCTTCTCCTTGAAATCCTGGACACGCATCGGCGCGGTGAGTATGTGTCGTGATCTGACCGCGCGGTCTGAACTGTCCCCGAACAATCCACGACACCAAGTGGCGTCGAGGTCGGAATATCGTGGGATCAGACCGCGCGGTCCGAAGTGACCATGAATCAGAAAGGTGACGAGCGTAACGAGGACAATGGGAGCCTACCGATATGGAATGGGACGGAATTGCATCACTGGGATTCAGACCGCGCGGTCTGAAATGTGTAGGGAAGTTGTGCGTACCTCATAGACCTTCGGGTCCTCCCCTTCAATGATGACCTTCGCGTTCTTCCGATGTTGTGCAGGCTTGCCCGCGTTTTCCCAGAGGTGGCGAACATGCATGAGTGTTGCCGGCAGGGATGACAGGTACGGGCCCGCGACGTTTCCGTCGTTGCACTTGGAGGACAACGCGTGGAGGTGGTCCTTGTTCTGGGACCACACGATTTCGCACGTCCACCTGTGCATTTTGGCGACGACCTTCTCATCGTCGACGGTAGTGTTCCCGGAGATGATGTCCTTGGCGGCCATCCAGGTGTGCTGCCCGTTGATGATGAGCAGCGGCCGCGCCTTCCAGCAATCCGCCCAGCATGTCGGTCTGGTGCGCGTGTCCGGCATGACGGTGAGGATTTGCTTGGCGTAGTTCACCTTCACCATCCTGTCCAGGACTGCTAAGACGCCGTCATTCTCGAGGGGCCTCACGATGATTCCCGACTCCTCCTGGGCATTCACCATGTCAGCCACGTCCAACTCGAAGTACTATCCCCGACCGAATATGTACATGTATGAGGACAGTTCCTTGAACACCTTGTTGGCCGCCGCTTCGGCCTTGAGGCGCATCCGCGTTTCCAACTCGACGTTGCATCGCGGATTGCGCTTGTACTCCGCGGGCACGGACACGCTAGCCGGGACGGCGTCGGCATCGAAGGGCAGGGTTCGTGGATTCTTGGTCCACTTCCCGTTCACCTTCTTGATCGCAATCTTCTGCGCCTCTTCCTCGGACACCTCTGCCGGTTCCGTATTGGCCTCGTGGGTCGATGAGCTGGGGGTGCCATGCGATTCCTCGGCCACGCCTCTCGTCCGGACCCAGCGCCCCGCATCTTCTTCCGAGGATGCTTGCGTCGCCACGGGCGGGCCCGTTGACTTCCGTTTCACGGCCTTCTGTTTAGACCGAGAAGTCGGCGCTGTGGTGGCTCGGCCCGCCAACTGAGTCGCATGTGGCGATCGTTGGATGGGTCCACGCGCCGGTGGGAGTGGGTCGGTACGCTCGGACGCTCCAACAAGGGCCGACGCAGGGGGGGGCCGGCTACGCGTTCCCGCTCCCGACGCCTTGGCGACATTCTTGGCGGACCCCTTTGGCGAAGCCATTGGTCGACTTCCTTCACCCTAGCAAACGTTCAAGGGCGACACACTCAGTGATTTGTTGTGAATGGCAAACGCTTTGGCGACGTACGAGTTGGCTACCTTTCCGGTCTCGTGGAAGTCACTAGGGACGGCTTCGTAGTGCGATTGGGTTTCGGCCATCAAGAGTTGATATGCACGAGGGACGGACGCGTAATTCTTCATGAGGCGTTTGCTACAGAAGGTCATCTCATTTTCTACACGGATGGCGATGACTCCGAATGCATTATTACTGGCATTGACCACGTCGACAAGAATGGCCTCCCTCATCACATGGACATTCACGAGTACCAAAGTGGAGAAGGATTTCCATCGAGGATCCCCCGTCTTCGTGAATCCCAGCTCCAGATTGAAGATGGGGGAGCCCATCAGGAAATTTAGTTCGATCGTCCACAATGACTTGGACGCGACGAACTCCAAGGGGAATTTCTTTTCGATGTGCAGCTTCCAGGACTCATGGATTCGGTCAGGCGAGATGGGCCTCAAGTAGCCAGCAAGCGGCAGACTGCTCTCCAGGAATGACTCCATGCCACTGTCCACAAGCAGTACTTCAAATCAGACCGCGTGGTCTAAATTGGACGACTCAGGAGATTGCTACACGCCCAACATGTAGTGGTCATGCGATGCACTAACGAGTTGAGGATTCATTTCCTACGGTCGTTGACGATCTATTGCATTCTAGCGTACTTCTGATAGGACGATACTCCTTCATGCTATGCTGAGTCCATGGCGTGGTTTTGACCGCGCGGTCTAAACCAGGGACACGATTCATAGCCTAGACAGACCAGGCTAGCATGACGGTATTTCTACAATGACTGCTGCTCGAGGTTTTGACCGCGCGGTCTAAAACGCCTTCCCTTTCTATTCGGTTGATGACGATGCTCCTCGCTGAGGGACCCTACGAACGATATTAATCTCGTCTCGCCCATCACCTGGAATAGTCCTTCATCTATTAGATCGGACCGCGCGGTCTGATCCTGTCATTCCTTAGTCTACCACGTATGCGGCGAGAATTAACAGATACTGATCGCAGGGTCGACAACCATTACTTCTGTTATCTTGGGCAGGGATTGGTGTAGGTCTTTTATTCGTCATCCGTCGAGGATCTGACCGCGCGGTCTGATTTACTCCTTTGGAGGCTCTGCACAATGCTAGCAGCCATCGTGGCGTCTAGTTCCTTTTACTTTGTATCCAATCACTCTTGAATCGATCCTACAATACTAAAAGTGTTAGGTTTCTAGGAGGCTGAGTGATCCATGTGTATTGCTCATTCATGGTGCGTGATTAGATGAACATGGAGAGGCCTTGTATTCGAGATGCATATTTGGGTATGGTTTAGACCGCACGGTCTGAATCTACCAACATTCGGTTATTACTCAGACGTGCCCATTGATATAGTGCAGACCCCATGGCAATGGGTCTACATAATTAGAGGCGTCGGTAATGGATCAGTCTTGACAATATGACATGATCGCATTTACCACTGAGGAAATCTTCTGGCCGCCCGGTCTAAACGGACCGTTCCCATCTATTTTATGGCCGGGGGACCAATTCAGACCGCGCGGTCTGAACCAGTATCTAGAGCAACATGGACTAATTTGATCAGCAATTCGTCCTTAACATTCTGTAGACGTTTTATCACTTTTGACCACGCGGTCTGATCCTATATCTAGAATAACATGACATAATTTGATCAGCAGTTTGTCCAGGACATTTTCGGAGCCTTGCATCACTTCAGACTGCGCGGTCTGAATCTGTATCTAAACTAACTTGACAGATTTGATCTGCATTTAGTCCAGGTCATTTTCGGGACAGTTCATCACTTCAGACCGCGCGGTCTGAAACTGTTATACCTAATGTTCTCAGAAATTACTACGTCGACAACTCCGGTCCATTTCGTGGACGCTAGAACACTTCAGACCGTGCGGTCTGAACCATGGCTGTCGCTACATACACTGCGCGGTTACAGGTGCCTCTTCTAAAGTTCCGCAAGATTCACGAGTTTGGCGTAGGATTTGCAGGCAGCTTACCTCAATTGCGCACCTCAAATTGCTGTGGAAGCACGATTGCGAATCCTACTCCAATGTCGTGACGCCAATGAAAGCAAACTGAATTCGGCGTTCTTCGCGTTCCCTGCAATAGACAATGCCAGGATGACAATTGAAATCACAAACTCTGCAAGGCATGACAATTTGAAATCACAAACTGCAAACATGACAATTGAACACACGAGCAATGCAAGCATGAGAATATAAATGGGAAACTACGCAACCAGTACAGACACAATGTCAATGGAAAACTACGCAACCAGTAGAGACACAATGTCACTGGAAAACTACGCAACAAGTAGAGACATAGTACTGACTGCAATCAACACGTCAAACACAAACCCATACACTACTACTAACGTTACATCATATGATACTATGCTATCAGAACACAATCCATAATTTCTGTTCCTATTGGGTCGGCTTCTAAGTTATGAGTGACTCGAAGAAATGCTAAGCATAAGAGTGTCATGTGCAAAGGCAAGAGAAAGGTTCTAACACGTCAAGAAAAAAAACTAGTAGACCATACGGAACTTTCGAATGATCAAAACGACACATGAATCTGAAGACGATATAGAAAAACATACCTTCAGCAGTTGACAAGGTAACAGCTGCAGAAATTCAACAAACACGCGTCACCCCACCAAACTCCTCAGCAAACACGCCCCGCCCCACCGAACTCCTCAACGAACGCCCCGCCGAACGCCTCAGTCGCCGACTGCTTCAAACGCGAAATCAATGCGATATGTGATACTAGATGTAGAGGAGGGAAATTGTGGAAGGAAGGAAGGCAAAATGGAGGCGCAAAGACAAGATTTTACAGAAGAAAGAGCAGCAACAAACAAAATTCAAAGAAGGCGCAACAGGAAGACAAACACGAGAAATGGCAGCAAACTGGAGCGAAACCCTGGCCCACGGAGAAGACGACCAACCGAACCTCCCAATAACCGAACCTAACCCAAACTTGCATCGAACCGCCAAGTTGGTACGGAGCTCCTCCGAACCTGCACGCGCCTCACGAAGCACACCCGAGCCTCCCACGAACCTGCGCACACCACACAAAGCTGCCCCAAAGAAATCATGATTAAGCATCAGTTTAGGGTTAAAAGAATGAGACTTAAAAGCAAGCTTAAAAGGGACCAGTGAAGGGCAGCTCTGCCTTTTTCCATACGCATCCGTGGAAAGAAATAAAAAATGGAGTTGTTCACAAAAAGAAAAATACATGTGCAACCTAACACAAGTAGTTTCGTATTTTTCTAAGCGTTTTTGAATTACTTATAAATTAGCAAAGATAGAAGATATAAGCACGTACTCGTAGACATAGGTCTCCCAAAATACGTCCACTTGCAACTTGTACAAAAATGTGAGGAAATCTAAGACAATGATTCACTCTTGCAATACAAAAATAATTTTTCCTCCAGGCGATGAATTCAATTGATAAAGCTCAGTGCTTTGTTGAAGAATCACCCCATCTCTATTTTGCACTTAAAAATAGGGGTGGTTTGAAGAAGAGGGGTGCTCTTAGAACACACATTGTCGACCTTAAATCAACCCTAGTTTTTTCAATCAATTCACCCAAAAGCCCTTTTTCCTAAATTCTTGGAAGTTGTACAATATTGAACAAGCTCTAGGATATTTGAGGCACGTTTCTATGAATCCTCAATCCTAGAAAATAAAGATTTGGGATGGGCATGGAAAAAAATTAGGAACATCAAAATCATAATCAATCATTTCTAAAATTGGATTTCCAATGCTAAAATGAACTTCCAAAATATTTGGATCATTTGCACTTGGCACTGATGGACAAACATGAAAGGGACTGGCAACATACTCAAAATAGGCCATATGTACATTAACTCTTATTCAAATCTCACAACTCACATGCACTCGTGCACTGCCTACAAATTAAATCAACGATTACAACATGTATATTATGCTTAGTTCTAGAAGGGGGAAGAATTTGCTTAATTGGAGAGGATTAGGAGTTCTACTTATTCTTAATCAATCATTTAAAATGTACTTCAGAAGATCGAGGTATTTACCAACTCACACAGGAAATCTTCAACCAAAATACAAAAAATACAAAAGGCATAAGGGTTGCTTTGTAACCTCATAAATGTCCACAATAAACTTATGCATCGGTATTTATGTAGCATAAATTGTAAAGGGTCATTTAAGGCATTGATTTTTGAGAATTAAGGAAAGCAACTCAAACTCCAGCAAGGCTCTAGAAGCAAACATGATTTAGAGGTACATTTCAATGTACCCGTTTTAGAAGGGGTTTTGTTTTGATGACCATTTTTTGTGAACTTCAAGAATTTGTAACTAATTTTACAAAGCTTGAAAAAATAGGAAGTGACTTCGGTTAGATGTCTATTCTACTTGTCTGTTGAGGGAAATTTACTACAAAATATTTAAAAATGTTTCACTTCCCAAATTTCAATTTTAGCCTTGAATTGGTTGATTTGTGAACCTCCTATCTCATTTATAGCAATTTGTACCGTTGGATGAGTTTCATATTTTGTTAGGTTGAAGAATCTCCCTTATGGAAACACCTTGTACGGTTTGATATAAGACTGCATCTTTGCAATGGACACAAAATTCAGTTTCTAGAAAAACTAGGCCCGCCCCTCAAATCAACCACGGTCACTAAAGGGTTAACTTCCTTAGTGACCAAAACGTGGTCACTTTGATTTCTAAAGTACTTATTCAATTATTCGCAATATTCAAATGATATGGCACTTCTAGGGATCCTTCGGAGAATCAAATTCATTTGGTCATCTTTCGGTACAATTGGATGTACATAACTAGCTTTTATGTAAAAAGAAAATCCCAAACTTTGAGTGTTTGGGTACTTACCCCGATAAAGCAACAGGTTGGGGGATTTGGTCAATGAAAGCATATATTACACCACTGACTTGTCCATCCGCCAACTAATGCTTGGCGCTAGCAGGGTTAGAGCTTCATTTCCTCCATGTATTGTATAATCCCATTTAATGGTCAAGCAACCACGTTATAATCACTTCAGCGTCTGCGATAAAAAGAACACAAAATGCGACCGTGAAGAATTGGTACTCAATCCTGTTCATAAATAGTTACATATTTTTCCACTCATAACACACCATTCTAAAACGAAAAAAAAAAAATTTAGAATTTTGCAACTATCATATTTCTTGTGAACTAAATCCAAAAATACTTGATATATAATTTGAAAACACAATACTGGGTACTTAGAAATATAACGAACTTACTAGGATGGTTTATTAAATTTGGGATTTTGTTATCTTAATTTGTTTGTTTGAATTATTGTGTTTCGTTGTTGCTATTCTAGAAGTGGAGGTATTTTAATCTAGATCAATGTACCAACTCTTCTCAATTTCCAACATCTGAAACTGTGTCCGAAATTGTACCTGGCCAAGTTGTTGTTCCTCCTACACTTCACAACAATTATGTGAGTCTATTTGGGATATCAAAGAATGCAACATGGCTTGCTCTCTAAACTTGTCACCATTCTTTCATTTATGAAAATTGAAACTTACACAATTCTATTAATGTACCATGATGCACAAATTAATTTCTTCTCTTCTTCGATTTTATTCACCATTGCATTCATATCTCCTATTTTTTTTAAATCAAGAGATTTTCCAATACCCTATTTGATATATAATCCTATTTCAAGAATGAAATGTAGGCTGAAGTAGACATTTGAATCATATTTGATATTTGATATTAATTTCTTCACTTAGTCTATCTTTTGAAGATGGAACAATAATTTCAAATCGTCACAGACTTAGACTCTTACATTAACAAATTCTACACACAATGAGATTCCATCATAGAAAAGAAAAAATTGCAATTTATATCACACCTTGACGATTTGAAAAATGGATCTATACTAACTAAGACCTTATAGGGGTTCATGACATTGTTAGTAGCTCAAATATTATTGACACCTAGGAATTTTGAATATTGTGCTTTTATGTGAACGCTAAACAATTGATTTATAACCATGATATTTTAAATAGCACATACGACAATAAACCAAAAATTTTCTTTCAAATTTTGAACAAGCTCAGTTATACGCTCATTAAGACAAACGTACAAATACCTTCCATCAGCCCTAAGAAGATCCATGCTACTACAAAATAGTGACCAATAAAAATGAAATTTGCTTCACCTAAGCTATTTCTACATATAATGAATTATTTGTTATGAACAAATTTTTGTTTCAAAAATCTAAACAAGTCTACAGACTTACAAATCAAGACGGAAGTATTGATACCCTTTCATTGACTTGGAGAAGATCCATGATGCTATAAGACAATGTTCAACGAAAATAAAATTCAATGTGATAAAGATCATTAGATATAAAAATAATTATTATCAACCATGTTTTTTTTCTAAAATCGAAACAAGTCTAACAACAATGCATTAAGAGAAAATTATTAGTACCCTCCCATCAACCATTCAATCCTAAGAGGACCCTTGTTGCTATAAGATCGTAATCAATCATTATTCTATATGAACTTATTTCCATCTCCATTCATCTTTCACATCAATTGAGTTCATGATTGTTATAATTTCTACTTCTAATATTTTAAGAAACATTGGAAATTTTGATTTTCATTTGAATTCTACAAAACCACGGTAATAGGTTCACGGCAATAGGTCTATAGTAATAGATACGATAATCCACTAAAAATAGAAGATTTTGATCAAAAATTTCAGATGGATTTTTATTTTTAGCAATATTCTTAATTTTTTAGTACTTCTTTAAATTTTTGAACTTAACGCTCGCACAATCTTGCTCACCGCTTGAAATCTCATCATGCTCGCAGGCTCACAAACTAGCACCGCTGACTTTGGCAATTTTTTCAATTTCGACCGGGTAGTCTAAAATGTTCAAATGTCCTAGATTCGCACCTAGATTTTTTAGAACTTCATCATTTTTAAATGTCTAAAATCTACATGAGTCATAGATGGCACTTCTGTAGTTCAAAATACACCGCTTGAAATCTATAGAGATCCTAGATTTCTGAAATCTATATAAATTCAAGATTGTTGAAATCTATACCTGTCCTAGATGTCACTTTTGTGGTTCGAACTAGGTACTTTGAAAATGGTACACAAAATATGGATAATGTGTACAGCATTAAAAAAATGGTATGTGCAAAAATTCAGCCTTAAATTTTTTATTCTCTAAGAGTTATGCACGGTTAAAGAGGGTTGAAAAATGCAAGAAAATAGACAGTTTGAAATTTAATTCTTAAGAAACAGTAAAAAAATTCAAAAAATTCAAAAAAAAATCTATTTTTTCTAACTTATAGATACTCCTTTTCACCAATTTTCACTATTGGAAAAATAAAATTGTGTTCTCTACACTTGCGCAAAGGTAGTGCACTTTGAGCACATGTGGCAGATGGAAAATTATCTATTTTTAGAAAATCTTTGGTAAGGTTGTGTAACTCTAGTAGAAGTTCTAGTATACCAATTTTGAGCTTCAAATTCGTATTTTTGGGTGGAAAATAGTGCTAAAACCCTTCAAAATGGCCATGGTAGACATCCAATCGGGGGCAATTTAAAAATAGTAGAATAACTATAAAAAAAAGCCTTAAAAAGTACTCAACATCTGAAACTACCACATGTACCTTCATTTCAAGTTTCATAGAAGATGGACACACGATGCAAAAGTTATGAGCAAAAAACCAGCTATCTAAGGTTCAGGGGACCAAAAAAACGTGAAGTGTTTCTTGCAATCACCCTATATCAAAAATCTTGTTCATTTTGCTTCTAATTATGTGAAAATGAAACAATTGATTCATAACCATGACATTTCGAATAGCATATATACTACCCAAAAAAAAAAAAAAAATAGGTACACCTAAGGTCAATCACTCAATGATCAAACTCAATTGTCATTTAAAAAATCATGGCTTTTTAAATGATTCTCACACATATGAACTTGATCATGTATCTCATAGCAAGATGTCTCATCCGATGCTTTTTAAATGCAAGTTTCTTGCTCACCTTTGTGCGTGAAGTTCAGAGCTTACTGTACCTTCTCTAAAGCTCACTCACAACTTGAGAAACTGAGTGTTATATTTCAGACTTATGAAGTTGAAGTTTTCCCGGAGTTGCAAGTGAACTCCAGCATTATCTAACTTGGATTATTTACAAATTCGATGTAATCATGACTGTTCCAATACTACAAAACGATTGAGAGCTTCACTCTATGATGAATTCCATGGAAACGAAATATAGCAAAGAAGCATAATTATATGAAATATACAACATAAAATGTGTTGAATTTCCAATGAAAAAGTAGACATTTATTCTATGAGATATCCTAGTAAGTGGAAAATATAGATGTAGAGCATTTGCAGCCGCCCAACTATGGCTTGAGAAGATCGGTGCTAATATGCTCACATTTGTTGAAGTTGCCATTTCTTTGTATTCGTATATAATTAGACCAATTCATTGAGAGGCTTGTTGAAACACACCATCTGTAAGTCCAATACTATTGCTAAAGAAAAGGTAGAATTATTTGAAAATTCTAAAGCTTAAAGAAACTCAGGATTCAACGTTGCTGAATGAATGACTATGTGTAGTTAGAGGCTTGTTTTTTTGGATCATTCGGAGGCAACCCATTCTAAGTATTGAAATATGAGAGCCACCCCCCCTAGGTAGTTGAAACCCCGGATGCAAATATAGACCACCATAACAAATCTTATATTCATAAAGTCCCAAAATAACTGACATTGGAAGGATCTGGATTGGAAGCCAGAAGTGAAAAACCAAGCAGTATAGATGATTGCCATGAGTAGGAATTCACAGCATACATCTTTCGTTCTAGGAAAACAAGAGACTACGAACGGAATATGAAGCAATATAACAAGGGCAATGTCTTTTTTCTATAAAACCTGTTCCCTATGCAATGCTACTCAGCAAGAGCTGATTCCTCATAGATACAGTGAGCCCGCAAAAAAGTGCGATCAGCGGTTGCGACGTCGAGCCCCGCGAGGTTGAGGCGAGAGGTTTGCCAGATTCACTTGTGCTTGATTCAGCCGAGCCCGCACTTGCTCAAAAATATCTAGGTCGACATGAATGGCTTGCGACTCTCTGTGGAGATGTTCGGTTCCGTGCTCATCATCCTGAGAGAGTAGTGGTGGAAACACGTATTCCAATGAGTCAATATTGGTATCAGGTACTTGGCAATTGAACCTCGATGAATTTAGAACATTCGTTTACCAACTTAACCGACATCATTGCATATCATGGATGACTTCTTTCCAAGTGGGTGAAGATTGTTGTGTCCCTTCCAAAGTTTGACATGGATTTGAGAGTGGAGTCCCTTCGATGACAAGGTAGCATTAGACATATTAATCTTTGTCTATCTCCTAGTAGATGCTATTCGTAGGTAGGGACGAGCGTTTACTACTAACCTGAATGAGTTGTAGTAATAAGGAACCATTCTCGGAGGTTGATAGCTTGTTGGCATCGTCGAATTCTTCCATGAGAGCTCTGTATGTCACGCCGCAGCCCCCAGTTGAGCATGATTAGGACGAAAGAAATTCTGGAGTGAAGAACATGATTGCATGGTACAAACCCACTGTACTACTTGTTGCTCCAAATGGGGTCTGATATGATTGACATGGAGTGGTCACCTGAGGTTCTTGCAGTCCTTGCCATGGCGGATGTGGACATACTCCTCCATCATGACCCACACATCCCGAATCGTTGCATCAAATAGTGCACCCCATGCCACTTCCATTGTGTTTTGCAACGCACACATCACTTGACCTACAGAAAGGAAGCCATCAATGTTGTCCGAAGTGGTATTCACGAGCGCGCCATTTAAAAAATAAATGATTTGAATTGAATGCAGCATACAAATGCACGAAGCCCAACATGGTCCATATAGCACTCACCCATCTTGCTGTCTTGGAACAGCCCCTTGGATGTATCACAGTGAGAATAATGGGCAAAGCAATACAGTTTGTATCCTTGCCAGAAATCTTGAGCTCTGTTTGGGAAATCATTCCAATTGGAATTCGCAAAGATTGATGTCAGCAGTAATGGTCATTTCCAGAATACATGGGCAAGCACACGAGCATCAGATTCTACTTTAATTTCGTGAAAATGGACCATTTTTGTGGACCATTTCCGAAGACCGCATTTCGAAGTGTCCGGCTTCCTGAGTGAGTTGTACCGAGTTCAGACCGCGCGGTCTGAACTGCGGAGGTTGCGTCATTGAAATTTTCTGATGTTGGACAGTTTTCTCAAATCTTCGACAGTTGGCGTGAAGCGACGAAGGGAAGGTCACTATCGTCATGGAATCCCGCAGTCTCGGACTCCAGACCGCGCGGTCTGAAGTCCGTGAGTCCCGTTCGTGTCAATTTTAGTTTTCGGACTTCTAGGAAGCATGTCATCTCGTTTTCCTAAATCTAGGACTATGGGAGAATCGTAAAAGTGACTGACAGGCCCTATAGCGTCTTGGATTTCCTAAGTCGTGGACTTCGACTAACTTCAGACCGCGCGGTCTGAAGTGTGACAGTCCCGTCCGTGTGAATTGTAACTTTCTTCCATCCACTTGTGATCCAGTTTTCTGAAATCTAGGACAGTTGTGGATTTCGGACCGCGCGGTCTGATCTGCAGAAACTTGTAGATTTGCGAAACCTGGTTGCTAAACCTCGCCAGTCGAATGGGATTATCATAATGTCCGTGATGGCTTTCAATGAACACAATGCTCAGAAAGCAACAACTTGAAGTCAGTTCAACGTACCCGAAGTTTTGATGGTCAAGTATAGTTTTGAGGTTGTGGGAGCACTTGCTGAAATGTGAGTCTGCCATTGAGCCTCGTCGAATGTGCACCTACCTCCAAATCCAAGAAACTTGTATGCTTTAGTTGTGCAATTTGGAGCCAAGGGAGGTACCTTTTGAATCCCACTTCGGAAATGACAAGCATTGCAAGTCAGTAGGGAGCGGAGCCGTGATCCAATGACATCTACAAAGTTCAAAGTTCAAAGTTTAACGAAATTGACCATACAGTCACGTAGTTACTAAGCGGCGAGTGAAACATGAAGTGTATTATTTATTTCCTACAATAGGCTCCATGAAAGCGCGTACTAGGAGAAAGCATTCTCTCTTTGCGCAGTCTGTGACTCTTATAATTCCTAAACCGAAAACATGTTCTCTATGACATCGTGCAGTGGATGGAAATAGAACTCTTGAGACTTGCATGCATTTGCGTGTCATCTACACTGAAATCAATCCATTGACAATGTCCATTTCTTGAGTTGATCGGTTTTGACTGGCACAATCCCAAGAAAGCAAGAATGGAAACAATTGAAATATGTTTTACCTTGTGAAGAGTGTCGCGAAACTGCCCTCCTCTTCCGCGTTTGGATGTTCGCCTTCTTTCCACCGTCCCCCGTGCTTGAGTTTGTGCCGCCTTCTTCCCACTCGGCCGTCCACCTCCCTTGTGTCGATGTTGCGAAATGCAGCGCAAGTTGAAATGAACGCCGCTACCTTGTTGCGCCCAACTCCTTTGGACGCCGCCTTAAAGTTCGCCCGAGAATCCCAGGTGAAGTATCGTCGAAGGTACAAGGCTTGCATCCGTTTGCAATGCGCCGCCACTTACACGAGTTTCCCTTAAACTATATTAAATGGGAGAGTATCACATGAGTTTTCTGTAGATGACCCTACTGTACGTCCCATGATTCTCTTGTATTTGTCGCTTCCCTCGTATTTTGAAGCCCGAGCCATTGACAGAGCTTGATGGACAAATGAATGTGTTGTACTATTAGTAATTCTTGTTCCATCCCACTTTGACTAATTCCTGACTTTCAACGACCTTTTCTTTGAAATGAAATTGAATGCATTGCATTGCCTTTGGTTTCGTGTTTTTTCAGTAATTTACATGAAATCAAATTATTGTTCCCCTTGGAGCTTCCAAAGGTATCATTCCCTTTCTATTTGAGTTCGTAATTCTGATTCGTGATTATTCAATGACATGTAGAGTGCCTATTAGATTGAATTTCAGTACACCTTCAGCTTGTTCGATTTCCGCGAGGTCCGTGACTTTCACATTTGAGACCGCGGGGTCTGAAATGCAAACCTGTCGATATGAAAGGACACTCCGAGGTCAGGCAGAAGGCCTCGTTTGGAGGATGACAAATTTCTATGACTGGATTCCTGTGAATACGTCCAGTCCCTGTCGTGCAGGAATTTTTCAAGTTCTGCCGTTTTCACAGTTCAGACCGCGCGGTCTGAACTGTGAATGTTCACTTTCTGGTTTTGTGAGCATGTTTTTGGGAAATGACTTTCGTGACTGAGTTCTGAATGCAGTTGTTCCAATATCCCAGTGGACATTGTTCGAACCAGGTCCCCGTTGGGGTTCACATAGTTCAAATCCAATTTAGAACAAGTCTATGCATGGTCGGGTTCAATTCTCCCTTTAATTGTGATCCTTCTTTAATTTTTCTTGCCCGATCCAGTTTTGAATGCCTCGGAAATGAAGCAAATCGGAATAGGATTATTCTATTTTATCCCCCTCTTTCCTCCATTCGACAATTCAGAACTAATACTCCCAAACTGAAATTGAAATTAGAGTATAAAGTGTGGTCACAATATATATGATGTATATGTCAATGTTTGCGCACATGTTTATTTTTTCATAATGTGAACTTTGTTCTTCTTGTGTTATTTGATTTGCTTATCACCAAGTGACATCTTTTCTTATCATTCGGAAATTCCGAATTCTACGTCATCACCTACCTGCAGCATACTTAGGTGCAAAAAGATACACAACGAACGGGCTTCCAAGTGGGCCCCACGGGCTTTTATGTGCTGGCCGCCGAGCGCATTAAATGAAGGAAGTCTAGCACTCTAGGTCGCCGGCTTCGTCTGCCGCATGTCTCCCTCCTGTCGCCGTTCTCCCGCGGGCTCCGTCGTTGCATGTCTTCCTCCCGTCGTCGTTCTCGCGTGAGCTCCGTAGACACGCGTTTGGGGCGAATTTTAGATCGCTGCGCTGCCGCTCGTGAGTCGCTGCGTTGCAGCTCGTCGGCGCCTTGAGTCGGAAGATCACGTCGGACCGCCTCCCTTTCAGGTACGAAGACGTCTCCGTGTTTGATTTCGCTTCCTAGTCGGAGAATGTAGGGTTCGTTCCTTTGCGTAGTGTGACTTGCGTGGTCGGAATGGAAGGCTCGGCCTCATCGAATCCTACTGATTTCGGATGAGATGGATGCAAAGGTGTTTTCCGAATTCAAATCAAGTACTTGCAATTTCATGGATGTTTGATCTGCTGTCATTGCCAAATGAATGCTCGATTTCATTCCATTCAATGTTATATTGTCCATTGCAAATGTAAGTCATTCTCCGCGTGCATGCATTTAATTTGTGGCTTACCTCATTCAGTTTCGGGTGTATCCCGATTTCAAGAATTGTGATCGGTTGTTCAATTATGCTCACTGGGTCCATTTTGCGAGAATGGCGGCAAGCTTGTCATTTTTCCGGAATGTAGTGTTCTTGTCTCGCGAATTCAGTGCCATTTTAATGGAATGCGGTGCCATTACATTGGAATATCGGCATTGCAACTAGGAATACCATTCTGGATTTCTAGAATATCAATTGTGTTTGGCTGTCATTGTTATATTATCCACTCTTCCCCTGTGGAATTGCCTTTCGATTGGTTGGCATTCTGGACAACAGTTCATCGTCATTTGTGTTACCTCCCTGACTGCACATTAGTTACCTAGATGCTCCGTTTTATTAGGTACGTCTGTACACCGACTTATTCACGTTGCACGGTGTGAACACATTGAGGTTGGAAGTCACCTTACGAGTGAGGCCTTTTTGTTTTTGACCGTGCGGTCTGAAACGTTTTGAGACGGAGGATTTGATATCCTGAAACTGCACCCCCCACTCATTCCAGACCGCGCGGTCTGAAATGTTTTTCGACCGTATTCAAAGATCCGACAACGGAGAGTCCATTTTGGAGATCCATCGGATTTCACATTTCAGACCGCGCGGTCTGAAATGTTTGATACCTCACCTCGTGTTCCAACATCGGATTTTCATTTATGTCCAAGCGATGACAACTGTTTCCTGCTCGTACAGCATTTGTCGAAATTCTGGATTCTCATTCCAGACCGTGCGCTCTGAAATGCTCCATGTTACCTCTACTTGGAAGGACTGGATCCGAGTAGTTCGGACAACAGTTCAGACCGCGCGGTCTAAAATGTTCCGAGCAAGTTACTGCTCCGGGAGGTTCCGCTCATCGGATTCCGAAACATGCATGGTCTTATTTCTATGAATCCACCACTACTAGAAAATTCTGTTTTTTTGTTGATTTGGACGTGTTGATTTGGACAGAAATCAACAGTTTTTTGTTCAAATCAACACTTTACTGTTGATTTCTGTCCAAATCAACACGTCCAAATCAACAAAAAAACAGAATTTTCTAGTAGTGCACAGACCTCTCGAATTAGACCGCGCGGTCTAAACGAACGACACGTTCACTGCCGAAGATATCGTCCTATGCAAGTATGGAGGCTGGCAGTGAGTTCGACGCCGTCGAATTCTGACTAGTACCGGTTGCCGTAGGTTCATCTCCTGCTCTAGTGGTCTTCCCGTGGCTCCTCACGAACAGACCGCGCGGTCTGATCCTGGAGAGCACTTGGCAATTATGAATGACATTTTCAAGACAAAGGTTGCAGTTCGTCGGATGAGTATCATGTCATGCATGCACACGGGATGTCTGAATGATTTGCATATCCTGTCTTCCAGACCGCGCGGTCGGATCGAATTCGTCGGGGAAGCATTTACCACTTCCTGCGACAACTTACGGAGCTCCCATGCGGGCCCTCTGTAGAGTGGGAGACTTCGTTTCCGGAAACAACTTCCGAGGGGCCAGTATGGCTTCTGGCAGCGAATCCGACGGCGACAAGGTACCCCACTTACTCATCGACCCTGCGTCACCTCTCGGCATTCTGCTCCGTGTCCCGAGTTGATTCTTGACCGCGGCATGCGCAGGGGTTCCAAGAATGTGAAGAGGAAGACGTCGACTTGGAGGCACCTGCCCAAGCAAATGTGGACGCCACTCCCATTCCGGATTGTGAGGGCATTGGTCGGGACGCATGGTCTGGCAAAGCACTGCTCGCGAGGCACGCCGACGGCACCGATTTCGCGGAAGTCATCATCATCAATGCCAATCCGAACGCATGCATTGATGGTAATAGCAGGCTGGGCGTGGATGACGTCGGCATTGTTGTGCTCGAGGTCCTCAATGGGGACCACAACGTCAGCGACATGTGCTTGCAATGGCCTATGCGACGCGTCTTTTATCACGGTGAACACGGGTATGTCAGTGTTTATGATCACGCTCGCAAACGACGGGCTATCGAGGAAGAACTGCAAGGAAACCGGAAGAGAACGGGCGGACGACAATATCGCTATGACAGGAGAACTCGAGCTGCCGCAACATTGAACAAAAGGACCAAGATGCTATCACATGAGTCCATCGCCGAGGTCTACGCGCAACTTTGTTGCGACAAGGAATGCACTCGCAAATTCTCTCCTTCCACCATTCGCGCGCTGCGGACAGAAATGCACATGCAATCATTTCAAATCAGGAGCACCCAGAATTTGGACGTACACAGGGCGCTGCACGAAGCATGGGGAAGCGGAAGGAGGAAAATGGTCACCGTAGAAGGCATAGACATCTGTCCGCATACTTGGAGGGTTGTGCACAACATTACTCGCCGCACGTTCGAGAGGTACAAAGCCAAGGCCAAGGTCGGCGTCAGAGGCGCTCCGCACGAAAACCACCACCATACAAAGGCTAGGGATGCAACTGTACAAGCCATCGAGACTTTGCGCTCATTATTGGAGGCAAGGGCCGACCACATGCCCCATTTGTCTCACACCTTGCGCACAGGCGAGAAAGTGGGCGTCAAAGTGCTCCCCGCCGGAACCGAATGGGGGCAATTGTTGGTCACCGTGAACGAGGTAAGCTTCCCACGTACCTACAGCATCACTTGAGATTCAGAGAATGAGGCACTGGCTCCACTGCGCATTACTCATGACAATGATCCAAAGTCCTTGTCCATTGTGATCATTCATCCAACAACCATGTGCTTGGCACTGTTTGCAGGCCAACTCCGGACTTGGGTTGTCCGCCCTTTCGCAATCTTGTTTCAGTAAGATCCGGACAAAACATTTTTCCGAGTACGTCATCAAGGGAAGAGGAGATTCCTTTGCAAGATGTAGCATTTGCGACACCTTGAAGCAATTACGTGCTTCTTTTGCACCTGGGTGCGAGGACTACGAACGAATCCAGAAGCATTTCGAGAAGCACTTGTTTCTGCAAGAGGCCTGTCGGCATGCCTACTACCGGAGTAGATGGTTGTCCAAATTGCAACCCATGCAATTGTTATCCATCATGCACGACAAGATGGACCATTCGAAAACAGCGTGTCCCGCATTGGCGAGAAAAACGAAGGCACTCGATGGACTCATGAAGTTGCCCATGAAAGTGACGGGAATCTTTGCACACGGGCACGGGGATGGCAAATACGCACATTACAATTTGGACGTGTTTCGGAGCGACAGCAACTTCACCGTGGGATCCATCGCCAAGCTGTTGCGAGATTTGGAAGCCCCTCCCATCAAGTCTTCTCGATCTTTGTTTGCTGGAGGCGGCAGCACAGAGTTGTATCGAGCATTACTGTCGGGTAGCGAGATTTGTGTGGCTTCTTTGGGAGAGGTTCCTCCACAACCCATCGAAGCCCAACCATTGCCCCCGGTGCTCCACGTTCAAATGGACAACTCGTGGAGGGAAAACAAGAACCGGTACGTCTTTTATTTTTGGTCGCTCTTGGTGGCAAGGCGGATCGTGAAAGAGGTGATCGTATCCTTCATGATCGTGGGACACACGCACGACGACATGGATGCATTGTTCGGGCGTTGGAGCATGCAACTCCGCGAAAAGGACCATCCCACTTTACCGTTGTTGATGCAGTCGTACATGGAAATGGAACAAGGCCCCTTCATTCCCCACCTGGTCGAAGAAGTTCCGGATTTCAAGGCTTACGTGAAACCTTACATCGGGATGCAGAAGCAACAACTGGTGGGCCACTCGCACGGCCGGCAATACAAGTTCTTCATGGACGACAACGGTTGGCCGATCATGCAATACAAACTGGCGTGTATAGACATTCCTTGGTTGCCGGAAGCGGGCTTGAGGTTATGGAAGGAAGATGCTGAGCATAAGCTTCTGCTTCCGCAAGGCAATCCCCTCCGCGTGTCTCCCAAGAAAATGACGAGCGAAGCCGAGATCGTGCGCGGACTGAACGGATACATTCAACACTGGACGGACGTATGCAGAGACGGGACGGCGGAGTACAAGGCGCGCATGTCCTATTTGGTCGCGTATTGGAGCGGCGTGAGAAATGCGCTGCGTGACGGAGCGGAAGAAGACCCTCGCGACTCTGATGAGTTGCAGTAGGGGTTTTGGCCTCAGACTCGACAACCTGGGGATTTCACGACGGACTTCATGCAAGACGGCCGGACGCGGGAGGAGCACGAGGCGGAAGACCCTTACATCGGCACTCTGGAGGGGAGGCCCCCGCCAGCGTACAACGTGGCCACTGATCTGCGCGAAGGCTTCTACGTGTTTGTGAGGCCGGGCTTGGATTGTGAGGATCCGGTGTGGCTTGGTAGGGCCGTGGAGAATCCTCAATTCGATCCCGCGGGAGTCCACTTCCGTGAAGTTTTGGTGCAATGGTACATCCCGTGCGGCACCTCAAAGGACACCGCGCGGTTGTACGCCGGGTGGGACACGAAGTCCAGTTTCAGATGGAAGATTGATCGTAGGGCGAGCCAGGCGGACTACGTATCCACGGACAGTATTATGGCCTCGTGGAAACCGAAGAAGAATGACGGGAAGAGCTTCATTGCGCCGCGTCAACAAGTGCAATTTGCGGTGGACAATTTGCGTCGCATTGCAGAGGAAGAGGTACACTAACTTTTGAAGAATAATTATGATGGGCTTTGCTGGAGAGGGATGTTGGAAGCTTTATCTTCGATGCGCGCTCAGCTACCATGCGTTTTGGCCGAGTGACGGCATTTGACATATAATGTAGCCAACGGTGAGCGGTCAATGGCAATCCATGTAGTTTTGGACTGGTGCTTGAGATTGCATTGTTGAGGTCCTTGGTAGACTCTAGGAAGCGTGGCATGCATGCTGGCCGATTTTTGTACCGACCATTTTCTTCGAGGAGAAATAATATTAAATGATGCATTTCGTTTTGGGGGGGTCTCGTCTATTTGAAGGAGTCCTATTTTGAGTTCTCTTTGTGCAATATTTGTTGATCCCGCGTTCATGAATGATCACGCCGAATTGTCCATCGTGGGTTCCTGACCCCTACCCCTGATGCCCCCCCCTTCCATTTGAGGCAACGACAGAAAGCCTGCGGTTCCAAAGATTCCAGGAATATTCCACCATCTCCCCGTTCGTTTTGCCCGCCTTTTGCGAACTAGATTTGTGCCCATTGTCTGTCCTTCCTCTCCTAGTACGCAAAAATGCATCTTCTCGTGCCGTGGGATCACTTTGTCGAACCCTACCATCACATCCAACTGGCTACGTAGCACACATCCTAAACCACCTTTCCGGACCTTCATGTACAAATGGCATTCGGAATACCGCCATTTTAACGAAATTCCCCATCCCGGTAATTGGTTCGATAATACTAAAAGTTACTCTAGTAACTAGTCCGGTAACTTCTCAAAGTCAACCGGTCTTCATCTCTCTCATTTTTCCAAGCTATCAACGCTTGAAAAACATCAACAATCCTCACAAAAACACCTCCAAAAACAAACCCCAATGCAAAATTTCAAAATGCCATAACTTTCTCAATATTTGGCAGTTTTTGGCAATTTTGCAGTTTTTGGATAGCTTACACTATTTGTGATCTTTCTAACACTAAACAACCACCTAAATGGCCCCAAAACACCAAATCAGCACTTTTGCATGTTTGGTCCAGCACACATGAGGGTTTCCACCAATCTACTCAAACTCTCACAACTTTTGCAAAAAGTGTCGGAATTGCTTAAAACTTGTTTCTATGGAATTCTTACATCAAAGAGCTTCTTCTTAGATCTTCATGGCACCTTTGGAAGCTCTCCAACACCCTCCACCTCCACATCAGCACCTCCAACACCAAAGCTCCAAAACTTGAATTTGCCAGAGCTTCCGCACGTCACCACCAACTCTAGCAACTCCAATACACCAAATCAAACCTCTCTAACAACTCTAGTGCTCTCACATCAGCACCTACACCACTCTCTTCAAGTAATAAGCTTCCCAAATATTCCAAGGTTGCTTCTACTTTGTCTCAATTGGATTAGTCTTGCAAAACGAGATGAATCAAGGAATAACACTAGTAAAGATTGGTATAATAGCCAACCATCATTACATCCGTGCTCCAATTCCAATCAACTCATAAAACTACACACATATGCAAGACTTGAAGAGAGTGAAGGAGCAAAGAGGCGGCCTAGGGTTACAACCACCCAAAAGGAGCCCTCAAATAGCTCCGTTCACACCTCCTTTAGTCTCAAAACACTAGTATAGGCCCCCAATGGCCAATACGTGGCCATTTGGACAATACTAAGCCTACGACATGCTCTACTGAGCTTACCAACCACCCGCCATTGAATAACATGACAAATCCGAGATTCCACGTTTTTTCGACATGTATCTCAATATCTTGGCTCACGGCTGGCATGCATGTGTGGATTTGAACCAGGAATCTGGCCAGAAACAATTTCACCTGGACAGGGAATTTACAGGATACCTTCAATCTGAGTGCCAAAGTGACTACGCTAGACCTGTCTGGCAATAATCTATCTGATGGTCATATTCACAGATGCTGAGTACTTGTTTGTCATCAATTCTGGTAGTCTATAGGTTCTATAGTTCCTTGAATTCTCTGTGTATACTTAGATAGTACTAAAGTTTATTGTTTTTGTTTCTTGTTAGAATCATGCAATGTAAAACTAGCATTGGTGCAATGTAATAATTATCATGCATTGTAAGACTAATGTGAGGGGCACTTTTTAATTTTGTGCTGTTGTAGGAGACGTGAAGGAAGAGAAAATGACATAGCGTTGTTGGAACAGTTGATGGAAGAACATGTTACTGCATTGGTTAACAGAAAGATATGGCACTGTTGGTAAGGCTCCCAGTCCAATGACTTCATGAACTCCAGTTTATTTTAGTTGTTGGCGTAGCTTTTGAATAGAGTCTATTTGAAGGAAGGGAGTATTATGGAATGAACTCATGGAGTTTATAAGGTATCCTGCTCTCAGAATTATGTCAATGAGGAAGTTGTTGCTTCAGCATGCATGATGAGGACTTTTGGAATTGTAGTGGAATATGACAACAATGATATTGTTTCCTGAATTTTGAAAATGTACTTTGAAGCACCCGAATGAAGGGTTGAAGTTGTATATTACATTTCATTGGGCACAGCCGCACAGTGCAATCAATGTAGTAGACTGGAGTCTTTAATTGGGAATGACACGTATGTTCTGACATGTATAGGATGGATAAAACATGATAATGACTGTATGCTCTTCAGTGAGAGGGTGAATGCATGCAGTGATCTTTGTATGTGTAGGTACTAAGTATTTTAAGGAATTGCAGTAATAGTGTTTGTTTGGAGTGGTACACGTGCAATGCAGTGCTCATTGTAGATGTTCACCAAGAAGGAAGCATGCTGGAGGGATAAATTATTAGTAGAAAGAAAGACATGCATTCAGTAGAATTTAGCATACATGAATGTACTTGCATACGTAACTGATCATGTGTATGAATCACATGGACACCATAATATCAGTTGACGAAATCACGAGTAGTGATAGATCCATGGAAAATATTATAGCATGACTGTAGTGCCATGCAGTAATGGAGTCCATATATGGAGCAATACTATGTGTACATTGCGTGCACACGCAATTGTGGTCCATAGAGTGCGCTTGGTGAAGCAGTACGCACTAGCAAGTGTGTCCCATTGCATGTGCACACATAGAGAGCACATTGCGCATTTGTGTCCCATTGCGCGCACACATGGAGAAAGCCCCTTGCGCATTTGTGGTCCACTGTGTGCACACATATAAATTAAAGCACATTGTGCATGTATGTCCCATTGTGCGCACATATGGAGAAAGACCCTTGGAATGCGCATTTGTATCCCATTGTGTACACACACGTACAAAGCGCATTGCGTATTTAATTGTAGCCCATTGTGCGCACACACATACAAACCGCATTGCGCATTTGTGACCCATTGCGCGCACACATGAAAAAAGCCCCTTGCGCATTTGTGACCCATTGTGCACACACATGTATGAAGTGCATGGCGCATTTGTAGTCCATTGTGTACATACATGTATAAAGTGCATTGCGCATTTGTGGCTCATTATATTGCATGTGCACCTTTAGAAAGACAATTGCACGTGTGCAACTACCAATATGCGCACACATTCATGGCCTAGAGCGTGTGCACATGATAGAAGATGAGTGCGTGTGCGTGCACATACAAAATTAAAAAATAGAGTGATGAAAGAAAAGTTCTGGAAGTCTTCAATCATGAAATGGAAACTATATGTGTGGAAAGGTACATACGTAGTAGCCCTCCACAATAGAATATCATGCTTCACAATAGAAACATCAACAATTATTTACTGTTGTACATGAAGCATGACTTGAAGAATGATTGCAGGACTTGAACAATTTAATTTTGAGCAGAAATTCACAATCACATGTGCAAAACAAGCATGCAACCAAGAAATTAAAATTGCATGTGTGCGTAAAAGTTGTCAATCACATCCACCTATTGCATACACAAATGTTTTTTCCACTTCCACAAACAATACCGTACTAATTACCGTAATCTTTGCGCAAAATTGACTTATAAAATGATTGCGATTGACAACCAAAATATAAAGCCACTACCGATGATTTCAATTTTTTTTTGCAATGAATTTCTTTGTCAGAAAAACATGACCAAAAGAACCACACTCAAAAATCGAGTGGGTTATTTTTTTACCATGTTTTCTTATAGTGTCTAGTCACCAGGCGTGAATGTGGAATCGCTCGGCACCTCATCAGCATTAGGGTCTGTATCTTCGTAAGACTCTTCGTTGCTCCTGTCAGGGTTGTCTTGTCTGACAGAATTTCGAGTTTTTGTGTCTAATAGACGTCGCATGTCGCATGTCGAATTGTCGAGTTGTCGAGTAAGGGCGGTTTTTGTTGTCGTGTACGGATTTCGGATTTCAAATTTTTTTACCCCTTGGTAAAACGGACTGTCCTACGTGACTGTGACGTGGCGTGCTTCCTGAGGGGCGACCGTGGGTAGGGGCGACCACAGGTAGGGGCGACCGCGGGTAGGGGGGCGACTGCGGGTAGGGGGCGACCATAGGTAGGGGCGACCGCGGGTAGGGGGGCGACCACGGGTAGGGGGCGACCACGGGTAGGGCGACCTCAGGTCCAAAATCCTGGGCGACTGCGGGTCCGAATCTAGGGCGACCGCGGGTCCGAAGTCCAGGGCAACTGCGGGTCCGAAATCCAGGGCGACCGCGGGTCCTACTTCATGGGCTACAAGTCTGGGGCCCCCACAACATTTTTTTTCCAATATTTATTCTTCAACCAACACATTCCACGGCAAATCGGCAATATATAAGCATTGAATTATATGCTCGATACGTACCAAAGCAAATGAACATGCATTATGTAATGATATATCATGGGACAATCAATTCATAAGCCTAAAACATAATAATAATAAAAACCTTGGACAATAATCATATTAATTTAAATGGAACTGCGTACATACATAGGGATGATCTTCACAATTGAGTACCAAGACCACTCCTGTTTGAAATTACACACTTATTTGCAAAAAATACGAATACCTTCTTTAATCATCATCGTCAACACCAAAGTACCTTTTACAATCTTCCTGACTTTGTGAAGCCAAGTGATGGACTACACAAAATTCAAAATCTACCTATTTCATTACAAGCTTTGGCAACAAATCTTCACTACAAGGCATTGATGTTAAATCCTTATAGTACTATTTGAAGGCCTCCACATCTATAATGCAACACATTACATTGTGAAGGTAGAATCGCTTTCCGCTTCATCTGCATTGGGGTCGGTGTCTTCATGTGGCCCACTACTGTCACTAGCTCCTGAGACCTCGTTTTCATCATCCTCTCTGCTTGTAGGTTGAAGGATCACCTCACGTTCCACCTCAGAGTTCAAATTTCGCACTTGCGTTTCTAAACCACCAACAACTTCGGCTAGCACTAATCGCTTTGTCGGCCTCGATGCATCAGTGGTTCCATTGATAATAGGGCTTGTCGGTCGCTCAAGCACCTGCTGCCCAACATGTTGACGCTCTGCTCTCGCTGCTGCGCTTGATGGCCAAGGATTACGAGTGGAATTTCGTTCTCCAATGACAAATGGATGGATCGCATGGTTTTGACGCTTGGGGTTCCGTGTCAGTCTGTCTTGCGTCTTGCGGGTTCGTTTATTTCCTGATTTGGAGTGTTCACGCGATCGCCTGGATGATTCTCCAGGGCCTGACATCAACGAGGCCGGAGTAGGTTGTGGAGCTGAGCCATGAACTCCTTCATCAACGATTTGTCGTAGATCATTATGTGTCGGCGACCTTGTTAGAGGAGTTGGTACTATCCTCGATGTTGTGGCAATGTCTACACTTGCAGGGCGATTGGACCCACGGGTACGGGTCTCGTTGAATACCACTTGCAATGGCGCATCTGAATCGTACACCCTAGTTTCTGTTGCAGTGTTGTTGGTCGGTGCTAAACTTGGACGAACTGCAAGTACCTCTTCAATATGCGACACCTCTTCTTGCCTTTCACCCTGTACATTAACTCGTACACCACTTCGGAGGTTCATTGGCATACTAGGCGGCAGACATGTGGCAATTGGAGACCTTACAAGCTCCACTTCATCTGCCACTGGAATATCTGCACCGTCATTGTTGTCATCAGGAGTTCTTTCCCTCGTTGGGTCTGCATTGATTACCGGAAATGCATCCCAAGCCGACACATGAGGGGCTTCGTCTCTGCGGTGGTGCGACGCCTCTGGAGAGCTCAATCCATCATCATCACCCACGAAAGTGTTGTGGTATCGTCCTCGTGGAGGACTACCTACACGGGGCACCATACCAGCCCACCTATTTCCACGGAGGCGTTCTTCTACTACCACACGTCTCTGTTCTTCTCTCAAATCTCTAAACCTAACTTCATCTTCGTCCCCCGAAGAATATGGTTCCTCATTCTCTTCATCTGTATCTCCATCTACAAGGTACTTTTCGTAGAATAGTGCTGGATTGTGTCCTTGTTTTTCATGTTCCAATTTGCTGTTGGTGTAGATATACACCAACATCTCAGCCTTCTTTGTGGCTAGGCGATTACGCACTTTATCGTGTACAAACGAATACATGCTCCAGTTTCTTTCACAAGATGATGCTGAGCATGTCAGAGACAAAACTCTCCTTGCTATTTTTGGAAGAGCGTTCCCACCCACACGATTCCACCATTGATGAGGCAACAAGTTACATCGAGTAACATCTGGAGCCTCTTGTAATGGATCAAAGGGACCCGACTTCTCTTCAAATTCCGTCAACTCAGCAATTGCTTCATCTTCATCCACATTCAATGGTCCGCTCAATTTTTTGATGACTCGATTCAATGCCCGCTTTGCCTCTCCATTGTTATGAAGCTCTTCCACATCTGTCAAATACGGGTTCAACAATGCCCCTGCATAATGGAGGTCCGTGCGCATCAACTTCCAACGAGCATCAAATTGTTTTAGGAACTTCGTCGCGGTCTGCTCATCAAGAAAGAATGGAGCCTCCTTTAAAGTGCACACGTGCTGACGAAGGCTACTCATTATTATCCAAGCTTTCAGCATCGCCGGTATTTTGCCATCGAACTGGCGCAGAGCAAGAATCACTGGAAGAACCATGTGCTGGAAATTACCGCATTCCACCCAAAACACTTCCGAAACTATGTCCTCTCGCGCTTTACGGGCCCGCTCTCTTGTAATGAGTCCGTTTGTTCTGCTGACCAAACTATTCTCAAATGGCATATACGTCTCGTCCCCCACCACGAATTGAAGCGCTTGTTTGCACTCTACCAAACGGTCTATCATGAGAAAATGCACTGCGAAGCGTGTGGCCGCGGGAAGTCTCAATGACTTCTTCGGCGAGTACTTACGGAAGAGACCCAAAGTCAAGTGGTACTTCTTTATAAACTTCACAATTGCCCTGGCCTTATCCACTAGATCTTTGATCCTTTTTTCCTTTCCCCAGTCTTCCAAAAGTAAGTCCAATATATGTGCGGCACATCCTTGCGTATACATGTGGGGATACCTTGCTTGCAACTCGCGCATTGACCCTGTCATTACGGAAGCATTGTCTGTACACAATTGGACAATATTTCCTGGTCCCACCTGCTCTATGTAGGTAGCCATTGTATTCACCGTATACGCCATGTCTTTCCTCTCTCCTGTGGTGTCAACCGATCCCAGGAAGACATCACCCGCAGGGCAAACGAGCATCATATTCAACAAGGGACGGTGATTTGTATCTGACCATCCATCTGAACAGATAGTGGCTCCATATTGGGTAATAGAACTCTTTGTTCGACTACTGACCATTTTCGTAACAGCCTCCTTCTTCACATCAAGTAGTTTAGTGCGCACCGCATTGTACGATGGCGGGGAATATGGAAATCCACATGTCGAAGTTGCTTTCACAGCATTCACAAAGGCTGGGTGCCGCACCACATTGAATGCAATGTTAGCCTCATAAAAGAAAGAAGCCCATAGTCTGTCCAAGTTTTGTCTTTCATTGCCCTGGAATGATTCATCCATGCTTTGTTGACGAGAAATCGAGGTTGAGCGCATCCTTCTCACCGTCACAAGAGTAGAATTCGTTGAATCTAGATTACGAGGCGGTGCATTAGGTGCTTCTGTCCTATCGCTTGGGTCCACAGACCCTTCCACTGATGCATCCACAGTATACCCTGCAACGGACTCAGCAACAACATCAACCTCAAGATCTACTCCATGCATCTCCTCCAAACTCATTTCTTTTGGTACAATCCCTTCACAATTTCTGAATAATTCGAGGACTACGAATGGAATACGTTTACAACGTTCCACTGTTGATGTACGGGGGTAACCAAAGTGACCAAATGCCCGCTTCCGCACGAAAACTTTGTTCCAACCACAAAAAATACAAGTCCTCGTATTTGCGGAACGAGCGGGGTTCGTTTCAATAACCAACCAGGGATCCCACTCCTTTGTGGCTCTTCGAGTATCATTTATGTTCGTCCTCCTCCCCGCTCCTCGGTTTGCCATATTGTTTATTTGATATGCGTTATTCCAAACCGAAACGTATATGTACCCAAGTGCTTCGGAAAAAAAAATTATGACAAAGCCACCGCTTCGAGTAGTTTTCTAACCACTCAAAGCAAGGTTGTTGCCCTCTGAAGAATATAACATTGCATGAAGCCTCTTGAGAAGATCCAAGCCATATGTTCATCAACAGAGCAATGGAAATCCAATGTTGTTCCTCTACATTTATAGTGCTTTCGGTCTTCCCTCCACACGCTCCAAGGATGGTTTTAGGGCGCCGCTACCAAACTCTATTACACCCGAGGTCGCCCTACCCGACCGCTGGTCCACCTCCAGGCATATGGAGGCGCGCGCCTTTGCAGTAGTCGACTTCGGGTCACATGGTGCGAACGCGGGTTCCGGCAGGCGACTTCGGGTCCGAAATAGGGCGAACGCGGGTCCAGGGAGGGCGACTTTGGGTCCAGGTGGGGCGACTTCGAGTCCAGGGGGGCGACTTCGGGTCCAGGGAGGGCGACTTCGGGTCCCGGATGGGCGACTTCGGGTCTCAGACGGGCGACTTCGGGTCCCACATGGGCGACTTCGGGTCTCAGATGGGCGACTTCGGGTCCCACATGGGCGACTTCGGGTCCCACATGGGCGACTTCGGGTTTCATGGGAGACTTCGAGTGCCATGGGCGACCTCGGGGGAAAGAAGGGCGACTTCATGTGCATAAAGATTAACTTAACCCCTAAAGGACCATTGTCCCCTCAAGGAACAATATGGATTTTGGGCAGGTTCCTATGATCTCAATTTTTAATGAATTTTTTGGAAACTATCTCATAATATACAAGAGCTTATTACCTTTATGGGAATATAAATTTTGTTGCAATTGGTACCTGGGATTCCGGGAACAAAAGTTATGGCATCTTTAACATAATTTGTAAGGAAGTAAGGAACGTCTCAGGGCAGAAAAAGAAATCTACAATAATTTGAAATTAATTTTTTAATTTTTTTCTTCTTAAAGGTCATATTTTTGTCTACATGTGTAGCTTTGATTCATTCCATTTCGATTAGTAATGTGAAAGTTATGAACAATATTGTTTGGCAAGCAATCAAAATGAAATGATTCAAAGTTTTTCACATAGATATAAATCATAAGAAATTAAGAACCAATTTCAATATCAATTTTGTTATTGGAAATGCCTTGTCATTTGTGAAGAATATCATTAATTTTTCGGGGGACCAACTGAATGCTAAGTATTGAAAACTACTTATCATACAAAAACATTTGAACCACGTAGTGAGAAGTTCTAAAATTTGGTAGGCTTCGAATTTAATCCTTTAAAAAATGTTGTGCCAAAGGAGATACTACAAATTTTATTCATGTTTCCCTTCTAAATATCACTATGATGCCAAAACAAACTATTTCACTCCTTACGGGTTTAGGATTTAGGAATATCTTCAAATCTATAGTAAACTTTATTTATTTTCACATCGTAGGAAGATCTTGCAATTGATGTACATGGCAAACTAGAAATTGTATGAAGTTGTTCAAATATAAATAATTGTTTGGATGTTCGGTATGAATTTCTTAAAAAGACAATGGTATTATTACATTGTTGGTATTTTGTGTAAATGAAAGCACAAAAGTCTACGTAGAAAACTGATCTACAACACATGCAATAAATGTATTTGACATGTGTCTAATCATCAAGAATTAGATCTTCAAAACACATAAAGGCTAATTCATATAGGAATATTTATATATCTTTATTGAAGAAACAAAACATGGACCCCATTGTACAACATGAGGTGGTTCTAAAGGTCAAAGCAACCCTTCCGATACACACAAGTTTAGAAAAACAACTACCTATTAGTCTATTATTTACTAGAAGACTACCTCTAGCCCAAAATCATGCAACATCCGTATTGGCCTCCTCTTCCCTTTTCTTCTTCATGACTTCAAACTCATGGGCCGCAATTCTATAAGCACTCTTCAAAAGGGGTAGGTCATGGTTCCACATCTTGTTTTTGATCCAAAAATTCTTGAACGTTCTCGCATAACCAATGTGTGCAGTCCGGAAATCTATGTGCTTCTGAAACTGGTGTTCAAGCTTCTTCAAAGAAACTAACTTCTGCTTCAAGGAAGCTACCTCTGATGTCAGCACACAATGCTCTTCATCTACTAATAATGCATCCAAAGCCATTGGAAGGTCAATGGGGCCTACAACCGTGGTTTCTTTTAGGTCATTCAACCTTGACTGCGCCTCTTCCACAGCTTTCCTTTCGGTATTCAATCGGTTTTCTTCTGCCAAACACTCTTCCATTATTTTGGCCATTCGTTTATCCAAGAACGGGGTGGAATTTGAGGTAGAGCCTCCATCTTTGCCTTTATTGAATTTCAAATAAAATTGCTCCAGCTCGTCCATTTCCTTTTGTTGAACTGACAAACAAACTTTCCCGCTTATGATTAGTGCTTCAAGGGTGTGCTCATCGTTGTCCTGAATGTCACCACCAGTGCGTTCACGCTGCCTTTCACATTCCATTTCTATTTCTACCAGTCTACCAAGAATAGCCTTCAACTGGGCTTTATAAGCTTCTTTTCCTTGCCTCCTCGTGTCTTCAAGATATAATACTTCCCTTCCTGCTTCTTGAAGAGGTAGTTCTTCACATGAATCAAAAATCACCAATACTTGTTCAGCATCTCGTTGCAACCCGATCTCGCCCTCCTCCTTGTCTTCCTCCATTTCTCGCATGCGTGCATATACATGTTGAAGAACTTCGTCTTCCTCAGGATGACAGAAGTGCATTGGCTTCAACGATCTAAGAGGCGCGACATGCAATACTACTGCCCCTTCTGAGTCTCCAACAAAAGATACCACCGCTGCCATATTTTCTTCAAGTATTGGATCTTCATTTGGGGGCATAGGGTCTGCAATGTCTTCTTCATCCGAGTCGGTGGAGGTGGATGACTGGCCCCAATCGTAGTCTTCATCCGACACTTCTTCTTTGAAATGTTTTTTGGGCCCTAATCCATCCCTCGGATTATTTGATGGATCCGCCCTTGGAATGTCTTTGGTAGTGGGAACTATGCTATTGGGGGTTTTCTTAATGGTCCTCCAATCCACATTTCGTCGCAATTGTAGCTCTGCATAGACCATTTGGCATATACCAATGAAACTTGACTCCCCTTCACTGTTGGTTTTTGATATAATGTCCGGTAAACTTCGATGCACCGTTGCACAAATGCATCATCTCTGCAGTAGTGAAGATTAGCATTGTTTTGGCTGATATGGACATCGTGCCGGAAGTAAGGGAATAGCTTATCGATATGGCACCACCCTACGTAGGCCTTGCAAGTGTTGAACGTCCAATCCGATTGCACGTTTTGCCAATTTGGAAATGCCCTTGCTGTTGGGTCCAAAAGGATGGCTACATTCCGACTATGGCGCTCTCCTTTCTTCTTTGCCTTCTTAAAGGGGGGGGCCATGGTGAATATAGGATGTGTTGGTATCCTCCAAGTGCTTAGAAAGTATGGTCTTCCACAATCGACGACAACACAAAAAGTGTCCTAGACACAAGATTCCAGTGCACGAACATGCATCCAGACGCTTGAAAGCATATGGAAGCCGATGCACAGCACTGGAAAAGAAAGTGGCTCGCGTCCCAGGCGACCGCATTTGTACCCGAAGTCGCCCTGGGCGCGTGCGAGATCAGGGTTTAGGGGGGCGAGTGCGTTAAGTAAGGCAACCGCGGGTCCAGGGAATTCTGGGCGACCGCGGGTCCAGGAAGGGCGCGTGCGGCTTCAGGGCGACCGCGGGTCCAAGGAAAGGTAGTAGACTCAGGAAATGCAGAGGGAGAATTGACCCCCTCATTGTCCCCGTCAACTTAGATTTCTTTTTTAAAAACCCTATATTCTGCCAACTTTTGGGTAATTCTTGCATCTCCTAGAAGTAATTTGGGGCCTCTGATTGCAAATATGATTTCAGAATTCCCCCAAAAATTAAGCAGTGCAAATAATAAATTCTAGGGCAAGCCCTGGATGGGCAATGAGGGAGTCAATTCACCCTGGCCCTCACAAATGGCTCATCTCAAGACTGATCTCCCTTTTTCATGTATTTACTTCAATGAAAATATTTTTAGATCATTTTTCAGACAAAGAAAAATAAAAGAAGAATCTAACACAAGTGATTTCATTTTTTTTAAGTATTTTTTAATTAATTGTAAATTTCCAAAGGACTTGTGTCATAGGTCCCTACTTATGCCCCTAGGTCTCCCGTAAAACGTTCACTTGCAACTTCAAAAGAAAAATGGGGAAGTAAAGAGAATGAATTGGCTTTTACAATTGATAATTTTTTTTTCTCGAATCATTTAATGATTATGGAGGTCAATTTATGAACTACAGTTTGTCCATTTCAAAGCCACTTATAGAGTCCATTTTTAATGCCCAGTCCATTTTAGAGCCTTCTACCTTATATTTACTTTCACATCCTCAGAAATGGAGAAAGGAAGTACAATTTATGTATCAATGAATAGGTGGTAGTAAAATCGTGGGCCACCGCAATTAAAAATATTCCCAACATGTAATGAGTTTAATAGCTTTTTTAAGTGATATTAAGTTTTGGAAGAGAACATTTTAGTGTGCCAATATAATTTGTAGTTCTTCATTTCAACTCCAATCCCAAATTTATTTTTATGAGCAGTACACTCAACCATGAAAAAGTAAATTTGGTAGGTTATCATCTCACAACTCTTATCCAATATTGCACCTTCATGAAACGTGCATACTAATACACAAGCTAATTAAACATTCCTATGGTTAGGTTCTTGTTTCATAAAACTTGCTTCAATGGAAATAACTATAAGTCCATGCTCTTTTCATAAAGGAAAAATACAGTTGGAAAGGCATAGGCACTTAGGGGGTCATTAGTAATGCATTCTAATTGTTAAGCTAAACTTATCTTTTGACTCTAAATAGATTATGCAAACACCCCTCTTCTAAAATCAAATTTCATTCGCAAGTACATCTTCGTCATTGTCCATAATGACGAACAATTCTAATTAAAGAAAGATTTAGCACAATTGAATTCTAAAATACTCTGTATCATTACAAATTAGTTACTTTAAAGTTTCAAAAATCCTGTGAAGACCTCGGTATATGCCACATGACATGCTTCGAAGGTTTGACCAGGAGCCTCTTCGAACTCCACTATGACCTGTTTCTTATCTCATAGCGGAGTTCGAGGAGGTCCCTGACCGAACCAAGAAGCCCAAACCAGAACCTCGTACATCATGTACACCGGGTTGGGAATCGAACCGTAGACCTCCCAGACTCCACTTGAATTCGAAGAAGTCGACCCTTGTGTGAGAATCCCTTCCACTACTTCACCTTCCCGTTGGTCACACCGGGAATCACCTTTGATGCACCACTTCTTGTCCATCCCATTTTTATTCTTTTTTTTTCTTTGATTGTACGGGTCTTCAAAACAACATGAGCCGCCCAACACAAATTAATCTCCCAGTTTTGGACCCAAAGTCGCCCCACCCGAAGTCGCCCAAGTCCCAGAGAAGAGGGAATTTCAAATGCGTGAGTTCTTCCATCCTCTCTGGACCCGCGGTCGCCCCACCCGAGGTCGCCCCAGCACCGCAGAAAGAAGTCTCCAATTTCCCCCTTCTCTGGATCCGTAGTTGCCCTACCCGCGGTCGCCCCACCCGAAGTCGCCCCACCCGAGGTCGCCCCAGCACCGCAGAAAGCAGTCCCCAATTTCCCCCTTCTCTGAACCCGTAGTCGCCCTACCCTCGGTCGCCCCACCCGAAGTCGCCCCACCCGAGGTCGCCCCAACACCGCTGAAGGAAGTCCCCAATTTCCCCCTTCTCTGGACCCGCGGTCGCCCCACCCGCGGTCGCCCCTACATCAGTATTTGAAAGAGTCACTTATAGAAGACTGTTGTCATGGTAGGTGAGATCATAGAATATTTTCTAGATAGCTTACAATTATATCACATGATCATTTTATTAAATGGTCCCTAACAAGGCTTCAATATCCTCAAGCCCTACAATCATGAACTCCAAACCCTACAAAGCCCTCGCAAACTAGAACCATAAACGCAAACCTAAACCCTTGAATGCCCAACGCATTTTAGGATGTTTTATGAATTTGCTTTAACTTCAACAAGAAATCAACATTTTGAATTATAGAATCAATTTCTTTGTACTTCTTCATTTTTCCTCCAATCCCCACAAAATTTATTTGTGCAAATTATCAAAATGTTGTAGAGAGGGGTAATACACTTTAAGTTAAACTTATCTTTTTGACTGTAAATGGATTAGGCAAACACCGCTCTTGTAAAATCAAATTTCATTCGCAAGTATTTATTCATCATTGTCCATAATGACGAACAAATCTAATTAAATAATGATTTAGCACAATTGAATTCTAAAATACTCTATATCATTACAAATTAGTTACTTTAAAGTTTCAAAAAATCCCGTGAAGACCTAGGTCTAGGCCACGTGACGTGCCTCCATGATTGAGCCAAGGACACTTTCGAGTATAGAACGGAAATGTTTGTCATCTCCGTTCTCTATTCGAAAGTGTCCTTGACCGAACCCGTAAGACCCAACTATAACCTCCTTTATCATGTACACCGGGTTGGGAATCGAACCATAGACCTCCCAGACTCCACTTGAATTCGAAGAAGTCGACCCTTGTCTAAGAATCCCTTCCACTACTTCACCTTCCCGTTGGTCACATCGGGAATCACCTTTGATGCACCACTCCTTGTCCATCCCATTTTTATTCTTTTT
Source organism: Rhytidiadelphus loreus (assembly GCA_947034895.1). NCBI lineage: Eukaryota > Viridiplantae > Streptophyta > Bryopsida > Hypnales > Hylocomiaceae > Rhytidiadelphus > Rhytidiadelphus loreus. The sequence continues at coordinate 42,494,969 of OX344761.1, read as the reverse complement.
TTTTCTTTGATTGTACGGGTCTTCAAAACACCATGAGCCGCCCAACACAAATTAATCTTCTAGTTTTGGACCCGAAGTCGCCCCACCCGAAGTCGCCCAAGTCCCAGAAAAGAGGGAATTTCAAATGCGTGAGTTTTTCCCTCCTCTCTGGACCCGCGGTCGCCCCACCCGAAGTCGCCCCACCCGAGGTCGCCCCAGCACCGCAGAAAGAAGTCCCCAATTTCCCCCTTCTCTGGACCCGTAGTCGCCCTACCCACGGTCGCCCCACCCGAAGTCGTCCACCCGAGGTCGCCCCAACACCGCAGAAAGAAGTCCCCAATTTCCCCCTTCTCTAGACCCGTAGTCGCCCCACCCGAAGTCGCCCCAGCACCGCAGAAAGAAGTCCCCAATCTCCCCCTTCTCTGGACCCGCGGTTGCCCCACCCGCGGTCGCCCCTACATCAGTATTTGAAAGAGTCACTTATAGAAGACTGCTGTCATGGTAGGTGAGATCATAGAATATTTTCTAGATAGCTTACAATTATATCACATGATCATTTTATTAAATGGTCCCTAACAAGGCTTCAATATTTTGAAGCCCTACAATCATGAACCAAAAACCCGACAAAGCCCTCGCAAAGTAGAACCCTAGAATCCAAACCGTAACCCTCAAATGCCCAATGCATTTTAGGATGTTTTATGAATTTGCTTTAAACTGTACAAGAAGTCAACATTATATGTGCCTACTAACAAGCAAGTTGTTTAAACATTCATACGGTTAGATTAAAAAATAAATAGGAAACTTGCTTCAATCCCAATTACTGTAAGTCCATGCTTTTTTTTCATAGGAAAAATACAAGAGGGAAAGGCTTAGGCACATAGGGCTTAATAATTAATGCACTCTTATTGTAATGCACTTCAAGATTTTTTCTCAAAGTAGCCAAAGTGACGGTTTTTAGTGGTTTTGAACCTATAATGGCCTTCGAACTTCAGGGGTTAAATTCACATCTAAAGAAACTTTTATTAGTTTTCGATTATAGCTCAAACATATAGATCTTGCAAGAATATTTTGACCTTGTATTCAAAAGTAATGAACCTGGAAGAAGCCTTCAAGGTACTCTTTGTAAAAATGTTTTGTGAAACATTAAAAGGCAAATTCAAAATTTAATTTTTAATTTGTAGACCAAAATGGTTTTGTTGAGAGAAAACGTAATTTCTACATATAAAGGTGAAATTAATTTCACCTAAAAATGGTGTATTGCATTTAACCCTTATGTTCCCATTTTTTTTGGCCCATTCAAACCAATTGAGAAATGTCATTTTTATTGCCAAAAACCTATTAAGATTACAAGAAAGTCATCCTTTTTTGCCGGATGAACCAATACAAGTGCCGATTGTCAATGCTTTTTAGAAGGAAAATGGGCTCCATTATTCCAAGGCTATATATCTTACTGTAGGATATCTTACTGGAACATTGAGCCTATTTAATTCATTCATTGCAGCAAAATACAAACATTGATATGAGAGATTCAATACAACATACCATAAAGAATAGATCCACAATATTGCCAATTTGGGGAAAATGGCACTTCATATTAAAATTTGATTACATGTACTAGAAGTACTACTCCAAAATGATACTATGGTATTCTTCTATCACACTACAACACGGAGTCCCGAAAAACTAATTCTGGAGGCTTCATATTCCAGGGTGGAAGCATGAGTGAAGCTACCACCTCAGAGCATGTGAGTCTCGTCTGTAAGTCAAGATCCATAAGCGCACGTAACTTCATTGTAAAGAACTTTCCCGACTCAGGGTTTTTGAATAGTTCCCTGTCATATTCACCCATATAACCAATTTTCATGTTCCAAATCAATTTACCAATAGAAAACGAATCAGACTTAACCGTATACTTGTGCCTGGCTTGCATCTTGTCAAGGCTCATTTCTGAACCCTTTGGCCCAAACACATAGAACAACTTTGGAGCCACCCACCATCTGCCTTTCAACATGTCATCCCTCTCTTTCGTGGTTTTGTATCCAAAATGTGAGGGAGCTCCCTCTTGTATACGACTGGCAATTCCCCAATCGCAAATCCCAATGTTTATAACATCATCCGAGTACGGCGGATAATGGATTAATATGTTGTTGGGAGACAAATCGTTGTGTAGAACACCTTCATTGTGTACAAGACTTGTCACATAAACAAGGGCCCATGCTAACTTCGCCTTGTGCCTTCGAAAGAGGCTAATTTGCTTCACCTGCTCTTGTTGAAGTTCCTTCACCAACTTGATTTCGTGCCAATCGGCATGTGGCACGACCTTCTCATTCAAGCGAACTAGTTTGTTCAAATTACCACCATTCCACCACAACGTGTAGGCCTCCATTGTATTGGCGTGGATAGCCACAAATTTAACAATGGCTGGGTGATTTAAAGGACACACCAAGGCCTCAATGGATCGTTCATATCTTGCATCACGCGTGTTTGTTTGCTTTGACACCTTCCCCGCAAAATGTACATGCTTGGGTATTGTAGACATGCCATCAATGTATACCTTACGCACCTTTCCATACCCCCCTTGTTGGTCATATCCACTAAGCGGAACCACTTTTGCACTAGAATTGATCCACATGAGAGACGATCCACTGTTTTGAGAAAGAGCAGCCGTCAATGCGTCCAACTGCCACCCCATCGCCCTAGATACAGTCTTCGATAGTCTAGACGCCGCTTTCTGCCACCATGCCATTTTTGCGTGGAATTCGATGGTCTCCTTATTTTCACACCCAGGGACTATAGGTCGGTGCTCTACAATGATTTTTTTGGTATTGAAAATGATTTCCATGAGCACGTTCTCCATCCACTTCTCATAGTTGCCAAAGTACGTTTCATCCACGTCAGCATATTTCGGGGATTCTTTGCACTTTTTTAGAATAAAAGTGCTCAAATCTCTCTTCAACTTAATGATGCCTGATTCTTTATGCCTCAAGTATGTAGACTCTAGGAATTCCACAGTGCGTCCCTCGTACCATTCGAAACACACTCGCTGTGCAAATATTGAATAATCACGTGGAGGATAAGTTGGGTCTTTATCATGTGCCGTCTTTGACTTCTTCGACTTTGATGATGACTCTCCACCCGTTGACTCGTATGAGTCAATAGTCACTTGGAACTCCGCGGGATTGTCAAGGTCGGTGCCCCTTACATATTTCCTTGTAGCATTCTCCCATTCCCGGGGGTCATCGTGGTTAATATCCCATAGAGACGGACGCATTGTACTACTCCCTTCTCCTGGATTAGACATAGCTCTTCCTTCACAAAGTTACCTACAATCGATCAATAAATAGAGTCGTGGAAAAAAAGGGCAACAAGTCCACCCCCCAATCACCGCCTTGGCCCACAAGCTCGCATTCAGCCACTACAAGGTGGATGAAAGCCGTAGCACAGGACCAAGACTGGCGAATGCGGGTGGGGCGACCGCTTAAGTACCCGCGGTCGCCATAGGGGCGCGTGCGGGTAAGGGCGACCGCGGGTACCAAAGCGGTCCTGAAACCTGAACCCGAGGTCGCCCCCTACACCCGAGGTCGCCCTGGAACTTGGGACTTCCAGCTTTTTTGGTACTGGGGCGACCTCGACTGGGGCGACTTCAGGTGGGCGACTTCGGGTGGGCGACTTCGGGTGGGGCGACTTCGGGTGGGGCTATGGAGCCGTGGGGCGACTGGGAGACTATTTTGTGTTGGGCGACTTCGGGTATTTTGAAGCCAATAGAATCAAAGAAAAAAAGGAATAAAAATGGGATGGACAAGGAGTGGTGCATCAAAGGTGATTCCCAATGTGACCAACAGGAAGGTGAAGTAGTGGAAGGGATTCTCACACAAGGGTCAACTTCTTCGAACTCAAGTGGAGTCTGGGAGGTCTGCGGTTCGATTCCCAACTCCGTGTGCATGATGTAGGAGGTTATAGTTGGGTCTTACGGGTTTGGTCAAGGGGCACTTTGAATTTCGCACTGAGATGAAAAACATTTCAGTGCGAAATTCGAAGTGCCTCTTGGCTCAATCCTCGAAGCACGTCGCGTGGCCTATACCGAGGTCTTCACGGGATTTTTTGAAACTTTAAAGTATCTAATTCGTAATGATATAGAGTATTTTAGAATTCAATTGTGCTAAATCTTTATTTAATTAGAATTGTTCGTCATTAGGGACAATGACGAATAAATACTTGTGAATGAAATTTGATTTTACAATACGGGGTGTTTGCTTTATCTATGTAGGGTCAAAAGATAAGTTTAACTTAACAATTAGAGTGTATTATTTACTAATGAACCCCTAAGAGCCTATGCCTTTCCAAGTGTAAGGTAGGAGGCTCAGAAATGGTGCACCTAAGGGCTGGTCTGCCTTTTTCGTGTATTTCTTTGGACGGGAATATTTTTAGCTCATTTTTCAGACAAAGAGAAATTGATGAGGAATCTAACCCAAGTGGTTTCATATTTTTCCAAAGATTTTTGAATTACTTATGAATTTTCAAACGAGTTGGGTCATAGGTCCCTATTTGTGACCCTAGATCTTTCATGAATGGTTCACTTGCAATTCTAAATAAAAATGGAGAAAACACAGAGAATGATTGGCTCTTCCAATTAATAATGTTTTCTTCCTTGGTTCATTCAATGAATGTATTGGTCAATTTCAGAACTTTAGATGCACCATTCCACAACCATTTATAGGAGCCATTCTTAATGCCCGCACTCTTTCACAACCTCCTACCTTAGTTTTTCTGTTCTGAAAAGAGCATGGACTTGTAGTTATTCCCATTGAAGCAAGTTTCCTATTTATTTTTTAATCTAAACGTATGAATGTTTAAACAACTTGCTTGTTAGTATGCACATTCATTTTGAGTGCAAAATTGCGGAAGAGTTTTAAGATTATAACAAGAGAAATGTACATTCTTCACTTCGAGTGTATTACCCCTCTCCACAACCATTTTAAAGTTTGCAGAAAAAAAGTTTCTTGGGATTGGAGGAAAAATGAAGAAGTATACAGAAATTGATTCTATAATTCAAGATGTTGGCTTCTTGTTCAAGTGAACCCCTAAGTGACCCCGAGGACAGGATGGGTCCTCAACCAATTTCCTAAGTTAAACAAAACCTTACCAAATTACTATATGTAGTAATTCATATTTTTGGAAAATTCTTTTTGAAGTTTAGTTTTAGCTTCAAAAATCTGATTTTGAAAATGATTGATTATGATTTTTCTATTTAAGATTTTGTGCATGGGTGTACACTTGCAATCTTGACTTTTTGTAGTGTTGAGGGCTCTTAGGAATGAGCCTCAAACACACTAAATCTTTGAGAAAATATCACATTACAAATGAAATTTAAAAAAATGATAAAGTAGATTTTGAGAAGTTATAAATTGATTGGGTTTATGCACCTTAGGCCCTTTAAGCTCATATTTTTTAGGTGACGAACTTTTTAGATTTCACATTTGAAAAGAGGATTGAAATACTTCAAATCACTTTCACAGATTTAACACCCTCATGATAAAACATTATAATCTTTCAATAAATTAGAGGTATTGTTGTGTTTTCTTTTCTAATGTGATCTCTAATACGTCTAGTTTGAATTTACACGGTTACAATTCAAAAAGAATGGATAGAACGTATCAAAATGTTGGATTTTTGTTCAATTTAGAGCAAATTCTAGAAGCTTAGCAAATTCCAGGGTCATTTTGGGGTTCAAGCAAATTCATAAACCATCCTAAAATGCGTTGGGCATTTCAGGGTTTAGGTTTGCGTTTCTGGTTCTAGTTTGTGAGGGCTTTGTAGGGTTTTTGGTTCATCATTGTAGGGCTTGAGGATATTGAAGCCTTGTTAGGGACCATTTAATAAAATGATCATGTGATATAATTGTAAGCTATCTAGAGATTATTCTATGATCTCACCTACCATGACTGCAGTCTTCTGTAAGTCACTCTTTCAAATACCAATGTAGGGGCGACCGCGGGTCCAGAAAAGGAGGAAACTAGGGACTTCTTTCTGCGGTGCTGGGGCGACCTCGGGTGGGGCGACTGCGGGTAGGGCGACTTTGGGTAGGGCGACCGCGGGTCCAGAGAGGAGGGAAGAACTCACGCATTTTTGCTTCCCTCTTTTCTGGGACTTGGGCGACCGCGGGTAGGGCGACTTCGGGTGGGGCGACTTCGGGTCCAAACGTTGAGACTATTTCGTGTTGGGCAGCTGATGGTATTTTGAAGCCTAATAGAATCAAAGAAAAAAAAGAATAAAGATGGGATGGACAAGGAGTGGTGCATCAAAGGTGATTCCCGATGTGACCAACAGGAAGGTGAAGTAGTGGAAGGGATTCTCACACAAGGGTCAACTTCTTCGAACTCAAGTGGAGTCTGGGAGGTCTACGGTTCGATTCCCAACTCCGTGTGCATGATATAGGAGGTTATGGTTGGGTCTTACAGGTTTGGTCAAGGACCACTTTGAATTGCGCACTGAGATGAAAAACATTTCGGTGTGGAATTCAAAGTGGTCCTTGGCTCAATCCTCGAAGCACGTCGCGTGGCCTATACCGAGGTCTTCACGGGATTTTTTGAAACTTTAAAGTAACTAATTTGTAATGATATAGAGTATTTTAGAATTCAATTGTGGTAAATCATTATTTAATTAGATTTGTTCGTCATTATGGAGAATGACGAATAAATACTTCTGAATGAAATTTGATTTTACAAGACGGGTGTTTGCTTAATCTATGTAGGGTCAAAAGATAAGTTTAACTTAACAATTAGAGTGCATTACTAATAAAGTCCTAAGTGCCTTAAGCCTTTCCCTCTTGTATTTTTCCTATGAAAATTGAGCATGGACTTATAGTAATTGCCATTGAAGCAAGTACCCTAAACCCGAAAATCTAACCGTATGAATGTTTAATTAGCTTGTGTAGTTGTGTATTAGTATGCACGTTTCCTTTGAGTGCAAAATTGGATAAGAGTTGTGAGATGATAACCAAGAAAATTTTCATTTTCTTTATTGATTGTATTGCTTATAAAAGAAAATTGGGATTGAAGGTGAAATGAAGAACTACAAATTATATTGGCACTCTAAAATGTTCTCTTCCAAAACTTAATATCACTTGAATAGCTATTAAACTCATTACAGGTTGGGAATATTTTTAATTCTGGTGGCCTACGATTTCACTACCACCTATTCATTGATACATAAATTTTTTTGCTCAGGCAAGGGTGTGCATTGAAGCATTTGACACTCAAGGAAACACTATCGTAAATATTTTTTTAGTTGGGGAGTTTCTCCAAATCCGACGTCCATTGGATTTTAAAGAGGGTTCCTTTCTCCATTTGTGTGGATGTGAAAGTAAAGATAAGGTAGAAGACTTTGAAATGGAGTGGGCATTAATAATGGACTCTATAAGTGGCTTTGAAATGGACAATCTGTAGTTCATAAATTGACCTCCATAATCATTAAATGATTCGAGAAAAAAAAATTATGAATTGTAAGAGCCAATCCATTATCTTTACTTTCCCATTTATGTTTAGAAGTTGCAAGTGAACATTTTGCAGAAGACCTAGGGGCATAAATAGGGACCTATGACATAAGTCCTTTGGAAATTTATAAGTAATTATAAAATACTTCCAAAAATATGAAACCACTTGTGTTAGATTCCTCTTTTATTTGTCTTTGCCTGAAAAATCACCCGAAGTCGCCCAGGGACCCGCACCCGAAGTCGCCCAGGGATCCGCACCCGCGGTCGCCTTGTGGACCCGTGGTCGCCTGGGTACCCGCAGTTGCCCTTGTTCGGTCGGGGGACCCGCACTCGCCCTACTTGGAGGACCCGCACTCGCCCTCCCGCGACCGCTAGTCCCAGTACAAATGGGGTGGGGTGGACTTGCGGTCGTCAGTCCCCCTGCTTCTGTGCAAAGGCTGTCATCCACCTTGAAGTGGCTGACTGCATGTGCGTGAGGTAGGGATTGGGGAATGAAGGAATTTCATTCTTCTCATTCCATGCATGTCTAAACCGCGGTGTTTCGTAAACTTGACCCTATCCGCTACGATCTTTGAACCTTGAACATCTACTTCTGCTTCGATATTTGTAAATGTGTCACACGTATGATTACTAGTTTCACTTAGTTAGAGTAAGTATTTTGGCATTGAGACTTTTATATAGTATATATTGCTTAGTTATACATACGTTGTTAAAACATGGAGCATATGACCTCGCCATCTCCTCCTACCATACCTACTCCATTGACTCCGCAAGAGAAAAGGGCGATGAAGGACAAGGGTCGAAAACAGTCAAGCAAGAAGCACAAGAAGCACGTGGCCATATTACTTCATCCGAAGATTAAGGCTTTTAAGGGTTGGAGGGATGAACCAGAGCCTTGGAGTTACCGGACTGTTGCGAAGTATGTGGATTGGTGCCACATCAACAAGTTATTTCCGTTGTGTCGTCACCCTTTGCACGTTCAAAACCAAAAGGTTAACCTTGCGTATGCTACGGACACAAGGTTCATGCGTAGATGCTGCGAAATATGGACCCTTCTATATTTGGAGACCAAGGTGTACAGAAACGATAATTTCAGTTTCTTTCTTGTACGAATGGTGTATGCCGAAGTTATTTTGAAGAAGGTAGTCGATTGGACAACACTCCCAGAAATGCCTATTGCGGTCCGTCCGGACCAAAAAGAGTGGGAGGAAGCCTCCAACTTGTGGGCAAAGTATCCTCTTGATATAAGCAAGATGATGACACCGATTAAGCGTGGAGCATCATTTGTTGCTGATGAAGAAGTAGTTTGGTCATCCACTTCTTCCTCGGACGAGCACACCCATGAGTACAACGGATATTCCTTCTCTAGCGATGATGAAGATGTTTTTGTCACCGAGTCCAAGAAGTCTTTGGATGTGGGCCTTCAGAAGAAGAAAGATCGTGGAAAAGAGCCCATTACCTCAACCAGCCATGAAGAAGTCTTGGAAAAAGTTGACCCCATGGAAGTGGAGGACTTTTCCACAGAGGAGTGTGCGATGCTAGAAGGTGATAGTGATTCATCAGACAATGAGGAGACCTTGATTGCCAAAATCGAAAGTGCACGTTTATCATTGAGTACAAAGAATGAGGAACTGAAGAATTTGAAGGAACGCGAAGTGTCTTCTCCCACTGAAGCTTATTTGAAGCAACAATTGAGGTCTCTCAACCAAATATTCAAAGAGAGAGATGACGATTTTGTTGCTTTTAAGAAGAATGGAGACCAGTATTTAACTAAAAAGAGCACCGGGAAATTGTCGCAAGCTGACCATTGTTTATTGTGGGAATCAAAATTAGAAACCCTGCAACGCAGACGTAGGAAAGCACAGAATGAGCGGCGAGCACTGCGTGTTCAAATTACCGAAGAAGAAAAGAAATATTACGAAGCGGCCAAAAAACATGTCAAGGAGGTGGACATTTTGGCAACGGCCTCGACATACAGTAATCTACCAGAGGAGTTAGAAATGCTTCGGAATTTGGTGAAGTTCCATGAGACTAGAGTACAAGTGTTGGAAGACGAGTTTGTGGATGTGAGAGCCGAAAGCGAGTATTATACGCAGTGGATGAAGTGGATGAAGGATACAACGGGAAAGAGAGGTGAAGAATACGAGAAAGTGGGTCCTCCTCCTAATATGAGTGACTTCCTAAACCAAAAAGAGGTTTTTAGAAAGTAATGTACCGCATTTTGGTGAACAATATTGTAAATTTGTAAGTAAGATCCAATTTTGGATATTGCGGCTCTCTCGTGATTTAGTAAAGAATATGCTACAATTTTTTTGGCATTCAAAGTTCACGTGGTTTTTTAATAATTATTGTACACTTTGTAATGTGTATTGCAGATTTCTGAACTTAGTGTATTCGCGAAATATTTAGTCACAGCTTTTGAAACCAATGTAGTACAAGAACAGAAGACCTAATGTTGCTCAAATCAGTTTTGTTATGTCATTTTATTCTGGATTTGTACTAGAAATGTTTATCTTGATATTTATTGGGTGAAAACATAGCCCTAAAGACCTAACCCTCTACAGTTAAAATAACCAATTGCTTCATTTTCTAGCTAATTTCCATCGCTACTTACATGGCTTGGTGAATTTTCAAATGATTCCAATAGGTTTTTTCCATTTTCAGTGTTTTTCTAAACCCATAAAGTCCGAAGGCCATTTTTAGGTGAAGAAAAAATCAAAACTGTCATTTCTATAATTCTATTGTGTTTGTCCAAAGAAAAAAATAAACTTTTGTGGAACTGAAGCTGAGGATCTTGAACTTCACTTGTTTAAGATTTTGTGGTTAAAATTGTACGATGTTTGACTGTACAGATTTAGAGATATGAGCATTCAAAGTTGAAGAACAATTTTTTTGCAACATTGGACTACACTTTCAGACGACTTTGATTGCTATTTCTTCCAAAAATGTGCACTATGGAATTTGAATTTAAAATTTATTGTGTTGAAGAATTGAGTTGGGAGTGTAGGAAAAAAAAATTCAAAAAATAATAACTTCCTTTTCATACTTCAAAAAATTGTCAAGTAGAAGTAGATCCAAGGTTAAAAGAAAAACTAAATTGATAATAGCTCTTACATGGGATTGGAACACAATAATCCGTTAGTCCCAACGGTGAGATTGTTGTAGGAAGCAAACTTCTCCTTTAAAATAAACTAATTAGAGAAAATTTGAAAATTGCATTTTCAAATGAATTTTATAAGTTATTTTTTGAAATATTTGTTTACATTGCCTTAAAAAGAACAAGGTTCTTAACTTGCACATCACTAATGAAAATGGAATGAATCAAATCTTTTTATGTAGACAAAAACATAATGTTAGCAAAAACATGAACAAAATTAAATCTATTTTGGATTTTTGCAATGTTTTTTGTACTGCCTGCCGAGTTTAGTTCTAGGTATTTTGTGGCGTAACTTTTGCTTCCGGACACCAATTGAAATAAAAATTATATTCCCTCAAAGCTTATCAGATTTTATCTTTTCACAAAAAATTTCAAAAAATTAGGGTACAATTTCAAGCCATAGAAACTTGCCCAAATTCCAAATTGTCTCTAGAGGGGACAATGGGACTTAAGGGGTTCATCATGTTCACTTTTTCTGTTTATGGAACTAAAATGATAACAATTACAATCTTCCATGATATGAATTGAGATAATGAGATTGCTTACAATGATATACAATTTTGAATTCTAAGTAATAAAATTTAAAGTTTACAGTTGAATTAATTTTAGAAGCTTAAATGTCAATGCAAATGACAATGTCAAAGTGAACTTCAACTTTAATAGCTCTTTGATAATAAGCTTCATACAATCAGTTGTACCACATATTTGATTTTGTTCGAACATAGTGAAGTCTTTGGAGTAGAAAATAATGTAGAATATGTTTCAAAAATGAAGGCACTGTAATATTCTCGGTAATATTGCAATACAAATGTGTAGCATACAATCATAGAAGGCTCGAAGTTGGCCTATATGGAACAAAACAAAAAGACTGAGAGCTACACGCTTCTACCATATATAATACGCTTCTATATACTAGGGGTTTGACATTATATATCCTTGGATGTAAACCAAGTAACCAAAGGAGAAATGAAGTCCATCATTAAATTCTCAGACGTCAAATCCATTTGGATTGTTTTTACTTCTTAGAAGAACTTGCTTCACCATGTGAAGGTTGAAGTGCCTCTTGAAGGACTATCTTCTTCTTTGCACGAGTTCGTGAAGCTGGCCCTTCCGCATTCAAAATGAATTCCAGGACGTTGGAATCTTGGAGAGCTTGTAGGGTCCTTGTGGTTTGTGGAGAATGTGCTTCCAAAAGATAGTCCAATGCTTGACTTTGGTAATAAGGTCCATACGTAGAGTCCATGCAAGCCATGTTAGTCATGTCTTCAAGAGAGGCAAATTGATTGCGATCGGGTCTCCTTTTACCTTCATTATCCCAACGGTGTCCTTCCGGATGAGGACCCCATTTGAATTCTCCCGAGCTCTTCTCGAAGTATCCACCAAGGCATTGGTAGAAGAATGCCCTTCTCCCTTCATTGTGTGGACCTTTTCCCATCAACTTCGGTGCCACTTTGACAATCTCCGCCGGGTCAGTTTCCCAGTTCAATTGAGAGCTACTAGGTGCCTTTTCATCATCATGTAGCCCTTGACGCCAGCTCCAAACGAGGTCACGACCCCACAGTGTCGTATTAGTCGTCGTTTCAACGCTATGTTCCCAAGAAGGTGGCATGTACGTCATCAAGTTGAACATGGCATACAAGCGATCATGGAATGGTGCTGAACAAAGTACACAACGTCGTCTAATGAGGCATCCCATAAGGAGGCATTGAGGATGGTACACATGTGCACATGACCCGAGAGCCCAACCACCTTCAGGGCCAAATTGCTCTTGACAAATGGGGCATTTTGTATGGTCGAGTACGAAAGCTGCAGGTTGTGGCCATAGTAGCTTTTGGTCCTTCACCTGCATGTGACTAGACATTTGCTTTGCATGGTCCCAGCCCTGTTGTGCCCAATCTATAATATTTGTGTCTGCCAACATCGGCATGTTTTCAGGAAACATGTCATCTAAGAGTGCCCAGGATGTGAGTCCATTCTCACGTTTAGGTAAAGCTGCAACAAAATTCTTTGAAACCTTATCTAATTCCTTGGCTATTTGCTGCGATCTGTCCACGGAGAGAATGTACGCCACCTTCCAATGGTAGTACGTGGCAACCAATTGATCCAACCGTTGTTGAAGCTTTTCGTTCTGCTTTTCAAGGTCTCTTTCTTTGTCACTCTACCTTGATTGTTGAACTGTTGGAAATGAGAGTGAATCTTGGATCCCATGAATATCGTTCGTGTCAGTGGTCGTGTCTCCGCCAATCGTAGTGAGGAACGCACTTCGATTATTTTGCAAAACCTTAGCACGCTTGGAAGGTGGTGGATGGCAAGGAACATCGTCGGTAAGGTCCCCCACAACTTTGTCTAGATGATGTGGATCATGGTCAACAAAAGCCTCATCCATATCTGACAAAGTGAAAGCGCCAGCCTGATTTTCTCGCAGGGCTTGAAGCTCGGTAGATTGTCGTGCAATGAGAGCATCTTTCAGTTGGCACTGTCCTTGCAATTTCTTCAAGTTACTTTCCAATGAAGCAATCTTGTTGTCTTTGATCTGTATGATGTTTTGAGCCTTTGCTAGGGTCAGAGTGTTGTGACCTACATCCACTCGGGATTGAAGAGTTGGTGCACCAACAATTGTTTCACTGGGCCCTTCATCGTTGCAACTGAATTCGAAGACATCACTTGGATTCTGTGCAGGCAATGGTGGATTTGAAGCTGATGGAGAAGCCCCTTGTGGTCCAATTCGTGTAGTGGAACGTCGCACTCTTGACGATTGTCCCGATTTACGTCCCCGTGATGTTCCGACGCCGTGGATAATTTCATTCTGATTTGGGGGGAGGCCGATAGGTAGTTCCGTGGCTCGTTCTACCCGAAGCACCCGCGTACCATCTGAATTGTCATCCTCTTCTGATGACTCTGTGTCAATTTCAACCTGGGCCTGATTCCTAGGAACACTTCGAAAAGGACCCAATCCACCCTCTGGAAAAAGGAGAATTCCTTTTGGTATGCACCCGTCCTCTGGACGGGTTACGTGAGGACTAGATTTGATCGTGCTCCAATCGACTTCTTTCTTCAATGCCACTTCAGCATAGGCTCCTCTGGCAAGGAAAAGAGGGGCCTCATTCCTTTCTACAGAGGCCGTATTGTAGAGAGCTTGCCACAATTCAATGCACCTGTTCACGAATATTTCATTCTCACAGAACTTCAAGTTCGCCTTGTTGGTGTGTCGATGATGATGATGACGCCATGTTGGAAAGAACTTGCTGATGTGGCACCATTCAATGTAATCTTCGCAAGTTTGTATTGACCATGGCTCAGGCTCCTCGTTCCACCCCTTGAAAGCAATGTGGTCAGCACTATTCAACACATGCAATCGCTTTCGGTGACAAGTACCCCTACGCTTCCGTTCCTTGTCTTTTTGAATCTTTCGCAATCCCAAACCACGACGTGGACGTGGAGCCGGTGGAGGGGCTTCAGCAAGAAATTCTCCAGTGGTATTGTCTCCACTAGCCATGGTGGGTTGTTGAAATGAAGGTCCTAAAAAATGTAGAGGGATTGTTGAAATCAAACCACTAGAAAAAGAACCTTGGATGAAAGTAGTCAAATAGTAAATTTTCAACACCAAATGCTTATGCATGTAGCCAGAAAGGGATACAAGCCAAGAAGCCTTAGTGATGAACATGGGAGAATGAAGATTCGGCGACTTCATATATAGGCGAACTCGGGTGTGGATGCAAAATGGGCGCGTGCGGGTCACGTAGGCGACCAGCGGTCCTGGAGGGGCGACCAGCGGTCTTGGGGGGGCGACTGCGGGTCCTGGGGGGGGCGACTGCGGGTCCTCGAGGGGCGACCGCGGGTCCTGGGGGGCGACCATAGGTCCTGGGGGGGCGCGTGCAAGTGACGAAGGGCGAGTGCGGGTCTTAGATGAGGGCAAGTGCGCCGACGGGTGCGGGTATCGGCGACCGTGACCTAGTACCCGTGTTCGCCTAAGACCTGTAGTCGCCCCATACCCGCAGTCGCCCCGGACCCGCGGTCGCCTCACACCCGAAGTCGCCCCACCCGAAGTCGCCCTCACCCGAGGTCGCCCCACCCGAAGTCGCCCCCTACCCGAAGTCGCCCCCTACCCGAAGTCGCCCTCACCCGAGGTCGCCCAACATTTGCCACGCGGCTGCCACATGGCAGCCAGGTAAGCCTAGGTAAATGGGGGGTAAATTCCAGAAAAGTCAAAGGGTAAAGTTGACTCTATTAGACGGACGGGCCCCTCTACTAGACGTCTTCGACGTCGAGTTTGTCGAGTTGTCGAGTTGTCCGGGTAGACAACCCTGTTGAAGAGAGCAATTGCATCAATGGACAGCAAAAGAATCACTGATGCCATGTGCAGTATGCCTGGAGCTAAGGAGGTCTGTACTCGCATCCCACATCTGAAAGGGGAGGAAGTCTTTGGGTCTATGAAGAGAAAATTGGACATTCCTATTGGATCCGAAGGTGATTCTCATCGTCCTGATAAGGTAAATTTCTCTCATCCTCGAGTACAACTGAGGTCTACGGAAGCTCCTCCACCAATTCCTGTTCATCCCAGTCCACCAATACGTCACGTGAAGCATGTTTTAGAGACGGATTGCAACCCCTCAGATTGGCACATAGCCCGCATTTCTATGAAGTCCAAGAAGAAGTGCCATGCCATTCAATCAGAGACAGAGGTTAAGTGCAAGATGATAATTGTTAGGAGCTCCAAAGCCACTGCTGCTCCTATGTACAAGGGTCAAAAACGGGAGTTCAAGGGAACAAGAGTAGAGACAGATGAGTTCTGGTTTTGCCCGGATGATATCAAGCGATGCGTGATGGGTCCGAGAAGGTCTCATGTTCTTAGCTGACCACAGATTCCCGAGATTTGGCCAGTTATGATTGGTACGACCCTCACCACTAATGAAATTATACTCTTGGAAGACGCGGGGTTCCACCTTCAGGAGCAACCAACATTATCTCTACGACGCCTCTTTACCTCTTCAAAACTATTTGAGGTTATTGAATGGACTTACGGAAAACCACCTCATGCTGACAAGCCTCCATGCATTCGCAATGGGAAGAGCATTCGGAGGAATGAGAAGGCACCTACTGATGATCATCGGAACCAATGGGAGAGTGCCCGAAATGTAACAGGGACTATTCTAGGAGTGAATATCTTGCCCTACCCGGGACTTGGATGTGTCATTACACTACAATCTGGTGTAGAGCCTCACCATATGGTTAATCGAGTGACTCTCTCAAATTTCCCAGCTTGTAGTTGCTTATACTTTACTAGTATGGTGTCTGCATCCATTGGAAAGCGAGGGAAATATGTGAACTGCAAACACCTATACTACATTTTTCGTTACTTATGCAAGGCAGACTCCAACAAGGACAAATTCATTCATGCGCCAAGCTTTAGCATGGATGAGGTGGTGAACCTTCTTGAAAGGGCCGGGATGATAAAACTTAAGGTCTAGTACTGTAGCATGCATATGGAATGGATGAATCATTCCAATATGCTATCCGTTTGTATATCGAGTTAGCAACTAATACATATTATATATTCTACACTATCAATTCATTCTCTATTTTTGGGAACTTGTATATATGTAATTATGTTTGATGGCAGTGCTTTTCATTTTGTCCAATGTCAAAATGAAATATGGTAAACACTTCATTTGCATGGAAGAGTACACGATTAACTGTAGCCTTGGAATGATTTAGGCCGGAATTTCTGTAGAGTCTCATGTAGTACCAAGAATACAGCATTAATGGATTTGTAGTATTGAAACTTATAACAATTTTTCTATAATCTAAGGTCTTCTGTAACATGTATTAGCTTCTTTGATGATTGGCACTATAGTTCAACACCTTCATATGGCATGTCGACAACAAGATAACATTTCTTGTTTCTCTCTTCTCTTAGCAACCCTAAATATTTTATCCCTTCAAGAGCCTAAAGTGTAAGAGCACATTTATTTTTCTAGTGACTATCCAATGATAGCAACGGGCCTCCTCATTGTCCAAGATTGAAAATTTAGATTCCTTGAATGACAAGTATGATTTCCAACGACACTAGGCAAAGGGATAAGAGTTTGGACATCTATCGTTACATTGTCCAAAATATAACACGTCATATTTTTTTAACAATATAACTTCATTTAAAAGGAATGAGCCCTTCAAATATTCTAGATTTCATCACCAAAAATAATTCTCGGAATTCATAGTTCTACAGAATAAAAACCATAAGGATAATTTTTCTAGATGTCATACAAGTTGGAGAATAAGGTAGTCAATCATATTTTAATCCATTCTTTAATCTACTATGACAGGATAACAACAACAACAACATTTCAGTGGTAATAGGTCCACGGTAATAGATCCACAGTAATAGGTCCACGGTTTAAGATCCACGGTAATAGGCCCACGGTAATAGGTCCTTGTTGTCATGTTCACTTGTTTTAAATGTCTAGAATAAATTAAACCATTTTTTTTTAATCCAAAAATAGAAAAAATGCAACTTTTTCATTATACATGTTTGGGCTCACGAAAGTACGCTCACAGCTTTTAGGCTCACGCTTTTAGGCTCACTAACTAGCGTCGTTGTAAGAGAAATGTACGTTTTCTAGTTTTAATATGTTGTCCCTCTCCACAATGTTTCAGAAATTTGCACATAAAAGCTTTTTGGGATTAGAAGTGACATGAACAACTACAAATTGTGTTAGCACACTAAAATACCCTTTCAAAAAACTTAAGATCACTTGAAAAGCTATTAAACTCATTCAACAATCCACCTTGCAATTGTTGAGATGCAATTTTTTTAATAAGTATAATTCACAAATAACTCCAAATCAACACTTGCTTGTTTAAATTTTCAATGGTGAAAATTATGAAAACACTTTACTCTTTCGATTGGGACCATTTTCAAAGCCAATGAATAAGTGGAAGTTTTTAGATCTCAAATCAAGTGAAATTGCTCAAAGTTGAAAAATGAAATAAAATTAGCAAGCTTTACTCTTCCATTAACGGACATAAATGGCTTTGGAGACCTCTCAACACTCAAATATGTACCTTTCTCAGTGAAAAATGAAAGTTCTGAATAGTTAACCCTGAAAAATGCCCCCAAAAAATTTTAAGACGGGCAAACGAATTAAACTGCTCACTTCAAAATGAGCCTGAAATTTCAGATCGACCATATATGGTCGATGAAGCAGTTAGGGGTTAAGAACAATCGTGTAGACTTCATGACGAAATGAAATGTAACCACCTATTATTTATTTCCTTGGAAATATTCATTAAAACTTATGGTAGAATATGACATTGTTTTGTTTTGTTTTTGGAAACATTGTTTTGTTTTGTTTTTCTAAAATGGGCAGTCTAGGTAGATTAAAAAAAAACTCTTTATTCAAAAACATAAATTTAAAATTTGTTTTCTATATTAAATATATTTGTATATTTGTATATTTGTATATTTTTGGAGAGTATTGAATAATTTAATTTTAATGATTGAGTCAAAATCAATGAGGATTTTTTTGTTTGCGGTTGTTTTGCATTCAATAGTCTAAAGTAAACTTTGAAATCTTTTATCTAACTCAATTCATTTTTGGTACTTGTCTTTTTGGTACTTGTTATTATAAAAATGCCGGTGTTTTAGAGGTTAATAGGGTCAATAGAAGACAAAGTAAAAATTCCCTTGCACTACTAACGCAGTATATTAAAAAATTTGAATTGATTGTGATTTCCTTTGCCATGTGAAAGCATTCTCTTCAAATGGTGTTTCACTTCAACTTTCTAGGGAACTTTATTGTCTAAAGCACAAGTTGTTTTTAGTTACCGCCAAGCTAGACTCCTGAAATTGTATCATTAATGTAATTTTTTCTTCATTAGTTATTACATACTCTTTTTTTCGATAAATTGGAGTAAAACTTCCTCCCACATGTATTGCATTCATACACAGTTTAGCTTGAGTGAAAGATTAAAAATATAATTATAAAAAAAGATTAGGGTACCAAAATTAACATATAGTTATGATAAAACCTAATTTACATTTATCGTGGATTTCATTCAAGTTCCCTTAATAAAGATTCTATATGTAGAGTGAAAAGTGCACTTTAAGTGTATTCCATTTACTTTGAAATCTTATACTTCTCTATAGGAGTCCTCACAACTAATACTAAACAATGTGATTAATTATTAAAAAAGGAGTTCGTGGATATAATAGTTTTAAAAAATACAGTTGTGATTTAATTATTTCACTATTCAAATAGCTTTTTTTCCTCATACATTATATTTTTTCCCAAGGGAGCAATGGGGCTAAGGTTTTTGCTGGCCCAATTTTCCATTTGAGGCAGGATTGGGGTTGGATTGGGTTCTTCCGTTGGATTGAACAAACCTCTAACATCGATAAAGAGGATTTTATTTATTTGTTTTTAAAACCTACTTCATCTTTGGTTTCATTTCATGTCGATTTCATTTCATCTTTCTTTGTGTGGATTCTTCATTACTCCATCATCATGAGCTATGGATTTGTGTGGATTCTTCATTACCCTATGATCATGAGCTATGGATTTGGGTTAAACTGATGTTGCATAATAGATTTTTGTTTTATACATTTTCTTTTAAATAAGTAGCAATAAAGAAGTATAACATAAAAAATAAAAAATAGTGTTTACTGAGAAAAATAGCATAGTTACGGTTAAAGTTGACCCAACTCATAATTGGAGTAATTGCAGGTTTAACTTGTGGTGGATGCATTTTTTAAATTATAATTTTAAAAACAAAAACATATAAATTATGAATAGAAAATAAAAAATTATTAAAAAAAAAACAATAAAAAAGAAGAAGTAGTGTACCTAATAAAATTTTCTTTTGTTACAATTAATTAAATAGTACAAATTAATTAATTTTAATTTTACTAAGGAATATAAAAATTTTGGAGATAAAAGGGAGAAAAGATCAAAAGGAAGTCTAAACACTAAGTATCTTATATATATTTGTCATATATTAAATAGAAAGGAAAAAAATATATATACATAAAATATATAAAAAACAAAGAAACACCTTTTAATTTTTTTGGAATAGAAAAAATAGGAAGATAAAGGAAAGGCTGTGTATTTTATAATTTTCTTTTATGGAGCAATCCAGAAATCCAAATGCCTATTAATCAAGAATTCAGCCTTACAATTGGGCTTCAACACTTTACATTGCCTAGGGCCTGAGCCATGAATTGGAATTTGACCCTAGAACTCAACCTCAACCCTGTACATTATCTAAGGTTGGAGTCGTGATTTAGGATAAGATTGGTGGCAGATCAGGCCAGCCTTCCATCCTGCCCGAGGTTGTGTGTATATCGGCCCTAAGAATCAGAAGTTTTATAGGGGCTCAAATGTACTAGTAGATGTGTGCATTTAAAGAAAAAAATATACTAAATTTCACTTAGAGAAGTACACAGTTTTTACTTTGAATAAAAAAGGCATTATTCATCTCCTTATCATGGTTCTACTAATTACCTAAATGACATTTGTGTCCTATAGAGTTGATCATCCACAATTGTTATAATCTAAAAATCCAACGTTTGAATTTTTTATGATTTATTTTGATTCATATTAAACAAAGTAGCATTTACATTTGTACACTTTAAAATAATTATTTTAGGCGCAAATATGTGGAAGACAATAAGAAACGAAGGTACGACAATTCCTTGGAAAATGCTACTATGAGCAAGTTCTTGGGGCTACCACTGTGTTATACAAAATAAATCATAATAGTGTATGAATAACATGTATCACAATTATGCCTATAATAGACTATAGTTTAACAATTCTAAGGCTAAATATGGGTGGTCCGAGTGGACCCCAAGGGCTTTTCTAGAGGTAAGGAGTTCATTATTTACTACACTTTTATTTGCAATGTCATGTTTTAAGAAATTAGTAAATGAAAAAGACAATAGAATTTTAAGTGTAGTTTGAATATGTACGATTGACAGAGTACAACCGAACTTGGATAAGTGTTACCTCGAGAAGTGTTAAAACTCTATATGTGTTATGGAGATTTCCGCTCCCTTCAAATTAAGACTAGTGAGTACAAGCATGCTTGGGGTACCCTAGTCAAGAACCAAGGAACATGAATGAAATAATTTTTGATTAGCCTATTTTACAAAAATAAATTAGAGTAATTTTTTAAAAACATTGATTATTGTTAGAACACATATAGGCAAATAATTTTCATGAATCAAAACCTACTAAATCTTTAATTTTCATATTTGTTAGGATATAGCAACTGATATCATATCAATGGAAAATATACATGTATATACAAGAATTTTACCATGATTTTTTGCCTAATAGTATTCACTACTTTACAAATTACTTTTCATGTTTTAATTATGAAATCCAAAAGAATCTCAAATTTTGAATTCCTTTTAAACGTAACCCCTCCTTGTTATATTTAGGATGATTTGAAAAATAATAATAAATAGTTAAATATCCCATATCAAGTTATAAATTTCTAAAATTGGTTATTAAAACATCATAAACCAATGTAGTGATTTGAAAACACTTTCTACTAAATACTTATATTCCTTCTTGATTCCTGAATGAAAAATGGACACTGCGACAGAGTCCTGAATGGGGCTTCAGGAATCATATTAACAACTTTAATCAATTAAAGGTAACTTTTTTTTAATGATTTCATATTCTATTCTATTTGAAGCAAGTAAATTTGTATTAAAATTAAGTTTCTACAAAAGAATTTGTAGCCTAATCCTACATTAAAGAAATGAAATTCACTACATATTATTGTGTGACGGTGTTTATGGGGTACCCCAAGCATGCTTGTACCCTAGTAAGTGTTATGTGTTAAGTGTTACGCAATGTCGCGCTCGCGACTTAGTTGCAAAGTGACTCTAGATGTCCATTTTAGAAACAAACTAATAGGTAGAATGATGTATTTTTCCTGATCATAAACTAAAAGATCATATATTTTTAAGCTCATATAAAGTAAAAGAGAAGTGTACTTTTAAGTTTATAAACCCAAACTTTGAAGAAGTTCTTGAAGCGAAGACCTAATGACACCATGTTATCTATTAGGAATATTGAAGCACTAGAGAAAGAAGTACAATCTTGGCGTGACGTAGAAACTCACCAAAATACTATTGATTCATTGTTTCGACGGACTTAGATGAATAATGAATCAATATTTTGTAATTTCATCCATTTTTTCTATAAAAGTTATGTATTTACCTTTTTAATCCTTCTAATTTTTTTTTTAAGTGTTACAAATCATCGACATCACCCTCTATAAGTGTTATGTGTTACTAGTGTGTAAGTATTAATAACTAAAAGGATCCTCCCAACCCCTAACACTTATCGAGGTTCGACAGTAAGTGAGTTGAGTGGTAGGCTTGGGGGCAGGTTTGGGAATAGCGTGGAGCCTCGGAGAAGGTTTCCAACAGGTTCGGTTGTCCTGGAGGTTCGGACCAGGTTTGGATGAGCGTTGGTGTACCATTGGTTTGGATCGCCGTCAATGACGTCTGGCGGTCGTCTCTTCGCGCGCACTTTCCTGGTTTTCTTGTTTTGCTTTCACCTTGCCGCCTCGCTCTTCCTTGTTTCTGTTTCTAGTTTTCTGGAGCACATGTAGTGGAAATTTGTGGCAGTGGGTTTCGGATTTGTAGAAGGTGTCTTCTTGCACGGGAAGCTGTGGTTGGTGGGCTTCTAATTGGTGGTACGTGCGCTGAATTTCTTGTTGGGAGGGCGCTTTCATTGATGTTTTGGGAGGGCGCTTTGAGGGAAATTAGACTGTACAGTTTCTTTTGGTGGTGTGTCAAGTAGCAGTATTGAGGTAATTTCCGTTTCATGTCGGTGCGATTTAGGCACTACAAAAAAAGAGGCCTTACAGTGACTGCGCTAAATGACTGCAAAACTGTCATGTTGCAGTCGCAAAACGAAAATGTGACTCCGTGGCTTTTGAGTCATTTCGGACAAGTCATTTACAAGAATGACTGCAGCGTATTATCACCCAACGAAGTGGGGACGGATGGAACTTTGGATGAGAACAGGCTCAGTTGAGGGGAGATAAAGAAAGAGAGCCTTAAGAAAGATGAAGTGAAGTTGCCATGTGGAAAGTGCTTACTTTTTTGGATTAGGTGGACAAGAACTCAACCCCTCGAAAATCTGACGTGGACATTGCAAACGCAGTCACGGTAAAGTCACGCTGCAGTCGCGTTTGACCCCTTTTAAATCTGACGTGGACTTTTTCAACGCAGTCGCGTTGCAGTCATGTTAGAGTTGTGTTTGACCCCTTCTAAATCTGACGTGGACATTCTGAATGCAGTCGCGTTGCAGTCATGCTAGAGTTGCGGAGGACCCTTCTATAATCTGACATGGACTTCCACGTAGGCAGTAGACCCCTTACAAATCTGACATGGACAAGCAAATCAAAAGTCATTATGTAGCCATTTTAAAGTGATATGGATTTAGGGTTTGGAATATAGGGTTTGGAAGTTGCAGCGATGTATGAAAAACATTCTACAGTCACGTATGAATACATTTTAAATATTGCAACAATACATCATACACCATATACGTACATCATACACCATACACATACATCATACACCATATACATACATCATACATTCATACACCATATACCATATATAGAATATTTGACAAATATGTCACATGGCTTTCAAAGCCACTTAATGTGTGAATATGATGAGTTGAAATGACAAACCTTTTATACAAGTGGAGTGATAGGAGGCAAGACAAACCATGTGGGACATATAAAACACAAAAATTGTATTATTAGTTATATTTTAGATCTCATTTAGGAATAGTAGATTAATTGTTTTAAAAAAACTTTGAAGTAATAAAAGTTGAAAAATGAATCTTGCTTTCATCTACAAAAATCTGTTTTGGATTTTGAACCTCAAATCAAAAGTTGTGGACAAATTTGAGAAGAAGATTGGAAAGGATATTTTCTTAGCATTTTTTTTTCTAGTAGTGTAGAAGTCGTAATGTAGTCATTTCCAAGTCGTTATCTGACTGCAATACTATAACATGACTTCCACTTGACTAGGTGTAGTCATGTGGAAGTCATAGCTGGCCCCAAGTGAATTAGAATCGTAGAAGGTCATTGTTACTGTTAGTAATGCTGTTCTAGTTTTTTTGCAATGTGGTTTTTAGAGGTAGGCTTAATAATGGAATTGTAAGCATGTACAGAGAATTAAGGTTCAACAAATGTGCAAATCCATCCACTCTAGAGCCTATAGGATTGATTGTTCCTCAAACATTGCCAATTTGGGTGGAGTCGATAAATTTAGTGGGTGTAATTGAATTTTTGGGGACAAAAACGAAGACAAAGAGTATGGTGATGCGGAAGAGGTCCTCCAAGGTGCAGGAACAACATATGTTATGACCGCAAAGCTGCGTGACATTGCCCATTAGTACGTGTTGACAAATGCCTCCATTACATAGTATTTGTATGCGTAAGTTCCCACTCTGACCCCATTTAAATCAATTTTTTTTCATTTCACCTTGCACCTTCCCGAATAATGTATATTATATTGCACAATAGTCATGTATTGGCCTCCATTGAGCTACGGAGGGTCCAGAGTTGTGTTGAAGTCAGGATGCAGTTGTTTTACATTCCGCAACTTGAGTGCAACTTGTAAATGACTTAGTGGAGTAGTCCTAAAGTCGTGTTTTCATTGTCCGTTGTTGAAGTGATTTTCCCTTCCGGTGCCTTTCCCGTTGTTGGCTTATTATTTTCCTTGTACACCCCTGCAAATTGCATCTGATGTTGGATTCTTGCAGAAAGTGGATGGTGGAATCACAGAGGGATCCATCAATAGTGCCACATTGCCACTAGCAGAATGCTCAATACAATTTTCCGAATTTGTATTCCCTTTATTTTCCACATTTTTCCAAACCCTTAGCTCAAATGCATGAACGCAAACCTTGACATCAGATGTGTAAACAAACAAATTACAAATCAGACATGGCATGCAGATGTTCATGAGTCCCTTGGGCCATATGACTATATGAGTATTCGTTCATTTGTCAATATAGATCAATGTGTTTTATTTGAACAATTATGCTCCTATAGCTCTCCCTCTCTTTCCTTAAATTAAATCATATTGTGTGGTTTCGCATGACATCTAACCCCTGTTTCATCCATTTCGAATATAGCACACCCCTGGAGGAGATTTAAAATTTGCCCCTGTTGCATCCCCTCTTGTAATATGCAAGAAGAACATGCCAGTGGTACTATAGTCATATGCCGCTGCCATACCCGGCCGAAAGAAAACTACCCTGCAATCGCACTTCTGCAAAGACAATTTTATCTTTTTCTTTATCGCAGAGTTAAAGAAAATGATAGCCCGGAGTCATTCTGGCAGTCGTCCAAGTCATTTCTCAGTCACTCTGCAGTCATATTGAAGTCGCAGACATTGATATGCACGACTCATACGCGACTGCGGCTTCTGCAGTGACGTTCCAGTCAGCCACGTCACATGGTCGTCGCCCCTGTAGACGAAACACTGTAGATGAATTGTATCGCTCACTCCCTGTTCATCTGGTAGTCAAGACCGCGACTGCAGCATGACTGCAGCGCTCTCACCATGACTCCGATGGTGCAATTAGGGAGGTGAAGTCGCATTGTAGTCGCAAAATCTCTGCAGTCACGTTTTTGTAGTCACGGTAAGGGCTGTTTTTTTGTAGTGAGGGTTATTCGGGGACGATGCGATCCAGGAGGAAGTGACTTGAGTTGGCAGCGTAGGCGCGACATCGGGTGTGAGAGTTTGTGTGTGCGCCTTGAGCTTCCACGACCCCGCGACAGAAGCAGCTGAAAAACAAGTTTCGATTTCAGAGTGGTTTGTGTGCGCGCGGCGAGTTCAGAGCGGTAGCGGTGTCTTCGTTTCAGCGAGGAGGAGAGACTTGTTCTTTCACCCAGAACCAGCTACGCATTGTAGGTAAGTGTCATGTTTTTTTTTCGTTCCATCAACAAGTTCAGTTCTCTCGTCTGCTGGTGCCTTCTTCCGATTTCACGAGAGGGAAACTAGTTGTCAAGCGGATTCATCAAATGCGGATTTAGGGTTTAGATCTTCTGCTGGTCCTTCTTCCGATTGCACGAGCTTGTTTCTAGTTGTCAAGCAGATTCATGACGCGAGGATTTAGGGTGTAGATCATTAGTGGTGCTGCATTTCGAGTTCTGGATTTTGTGACTTGTAACTTTGTTGATTTGCTGCCCATATTCAAACATGTCAACCAGTATTGCTGCCATTTGAACATGAGCGGTGGAATTTATCGGTTAGTGCATTGCATTGCATTCGGAATTGCGATTGCATGGCACTGCAAACGTCATTGTGATTGCATTGCATTGCATTCGTCAATGAGATTGTATTGCATAGCAGTCGTCATTGTGATTGCATTGCATTGAAATTGTCATTGCTGTAATTTTGGTGCATAGAAAAATGGATAGAAGATCAGCTAGGTAATCGATACAAAAGATTGGGTCCCTGTAACCGCGCACCCTCAAAGGCGCTTCAAATGGTTTAGAGCGCCCACCCTAAACCGTCGCCGCCCTTCATGGTTTCGGGAAGGATCAGAGCGGGCGCTCTGAACCATTTCGAGCCGTGAAGGTTCAGAGTGCCCGCTCTGATCTTCCAAACAGCCCACAACATTCCCGGAGGATCAGAGCGGGCGCTCTAAACCATTCCTCGATGGGGAGGTTCAGAGCGCCCGCTCTGATCCTCAAAACAACCTACATCATTCCGGAAGGATCAGAGCAGGCGCTCTAAACCACTCCTACTTGGGGAGGTTCAGAGCGCCCGCTCTGATCCTCCAAACAGCCCACATCATTCCGGAAGAATCAGAGCGGGCGCTCTAAACCACTCCTAGTTGGGGAGGTTCAGAGCGCCCGCTCTGATCCTCCAAAAAGCCACAACATCCCGGGAGGATCAGAGCGGGCGCTCTAAACCATTCCTCGTTGGGGAGGTTCAGAGCGTCCGCTCTGATCTTCCAAAAAGCTACAACATCCCGGGAGGATCAGAGCGGGCGCTCTAAACCATTCCTCGTTGGGGAGGTTCAGAGCGCCCGCTCTGATCATCCAAACAGCCCACAACATTCCCGGAGGATCAGAGCGGGCGCTCTAAACCATTCCTAATTGGTGAGGTTCAAAGCGCCCGCTCTGATCCTCCAAACAACCTACATCGTTCCGGAAGGATCAGAGCGGGCGCTCTAAACCACTCCTAGTTGGGGAGGTTCAAAGCAGGCGCTCTGATCCTATTAGAATGCTAGGGGGTGATTGGGGAATCAGGGCTGGCGCTCTGAAGCTCCAGGACCATAAGCAGTAGTGCCCGCTCCAGTCTTCAAAATACCCTACAACATTCTGGAAGGATCAGATCAGGCACTCCGAAACATTCCGAGGAGTCGAGCATCAGAGTGCCCGCCCTAAACCATTCTGATGGTTGATGTATGTCAAAAGAATGAGAGCGGGGCTCTAGCCATTCCAAATCAAGGAGGATCAGAGCGCCCGCTCTGATCTCCCAAGCAGCCAACAAAATTCAGGGAGGATTATAGCGGGTGCACTAAACCTCCACCATAATTGATCCCAAGCATTCGCAATTTCAGATTCCAATCAAATGATGATTATGAATCAACTTAGGTCCCTCGGTCGAAAACTACTTCATAGTTAGTTGTTCCGCGATAGATTCATATCCATGTCCGGATTAGAGCGCACGGTCTGATTTGTACCACTGTCTGTGCACAGTGCAATGGAGTCCTTCCTCGACAGCACGCCCCACCTCACCGGGTACATTATAACCAATTGCGTCAGAGAGAGTGCACGAGTCCTGGACGGCACTCGTCGAAGGGAAAACTCCTCTGGAGTTTGTCGCATCCAAGGCCCTGTGGACCGTGGAGATGAGCTACCTCGAGGGCTCCCCTGTATTTTGTCTAGAACTAGGCTTCACGAGTAACGGTGACCCCAGATGGAAAACATTCAGGGAACTCGTAGTCATCAATGTGAATGTGCTGCGCGAGGCCATTCTGGTAGATGTAGTGAACACTTTGAACAACGCATTCGGAGTGCTAGCCATTAGGGTAGAAGATGAGATGACGATCTGTCACGAACGCATCCTGAAAAATTACGAGCAAGTTCCCCATATATTCCAAACCTTGATGCTCGACATCAAAGGTAGAGTAGAAGCTCATTTAGACGATTTTGTAGCAATTGGTCAGGCAGTAAAATCATTTCTCACCAATGCAAACAGTCTACAAGCTGCGGTAACAGCCGAACTCCAGTCCAAGCAGAAGCAAATAAATCAAATGGACTCGCAAGGTCGACAGCAGAAGAAATCCAAGAGGGGAGGAGCATTGAGCTCCAGCGCAACCACGCGGGCCAGACCGCCGGCCGCATCGGCCCTGGCTGGAGCTTCTAACGTGGCGCAAACTCGACCCCGTGCTTCTCCCGCGTCAGAGGTAACCGAGACGGGCGCGAACATCCCAGCCCAACCGGCAGCTCGAACTGGTGACACACCAACCGTCCCGGAGGCAGAGAGGGACCCAATCATCCCTCCGCAGCTTGCCGAAGAATCTGCGGGGAGTTCCGGACCGAGGTTGCGGGAAAAGAAAAAAGCCACGAGGAAGAGGAATCCTCAACCCGAGGTTGCGGCCGGATCATCGCAAGATGCGGCGAGGATGGTCAGGCAACGGCGGGCAGATGCTGAGTCGCCCAGCTCCTCACAATAGAGCGACCAGCTTGACAACACCGACGTCTCCGAGGAGGTCGCGCAGAAGTAGGCGATTAAGAAGGTGAATGGGAAATGGTTGGACAACCCAGACACCGTGCCTTACGATCCCGACGCCGTTCTGGATAAGCTGTTCGTGGATCTCATCTTGAAGAGGGAGGCCAAGCACTCGGAGGAAGAAGAGGCGAGGAAGCGATTGAAGGCCAAGGCTGTGGCAAATAAGAAGTTCAAAGAACTGTCCAAGTACATGTACATATTCGGGCGGGGGACATTCTTTGAGCTCGAAGTCGACGACATGATTCAGGCGGACGAGAAGTCGGGTATGATCTTCCGACCCCTGGAGAAGAAGGGTGTGATGGCCGTGCTTGATCGAATGGTGAAGGTCAACTTCACCAAGCAAATCCTGACCGTGATGTCGGACACGGAGGCTAGGCCAACATGCTGGGCGGACTGCGTCAAGTCCTTTCCGCTGAAGATCATCAACGGCCAGCACACTTGGAAAGCGGCCAAGGAAATCATCTCGGGAGAGGCATCGGTCGATGACGAGGCGCTGAAGAAGAAGGTGCGCAAGTGGACATGCGAGGTCGTATGGTCCGACAACAAGAATCACTTGCACGCGCTGTCGTGCAAGTGCAACGACGGGAACGTGACAGGTCCTTATCTGTCGTCGCTACCGGCTACAATCCAACATTGTCGCTATCTGTGGGACAATGCTCGAAGGCCGGCGCAGCAGCGGAAGAACTTGAGGAAGGAAGAACAAGGCGAAGAATTTGCTCGCTACGAGGTACGCGTTTTAGTCGATCCATTCTGCCCATTCATTTCATGTTGAATCTAAGTTTGGGAGTCCGAAGATCAGAGCGGGTGCTCTGAATCGATTTGGTTAGGATACCGTCCATTCATAGGAAACTGCCCTCTCCGAGATGGAGGAATTAGGACTGGCAGGATCAGAGCGCCCGCTCTGATCCGCTGAACCTAAGTCGGTCTACACGGATCATACTTCCGAGTCCGACTCAAATGTGTTAATTTTCCTTCAGGAATTTCGTGTCAAAGCCGAGCAGAGTTTCGAATCGACTGGTCTTCTCAAGCCATCGGGAAACTCCCAACGAATCTACGACCTGGACCGGATGGGGGAGCGGAAGGTGATCATGGCTTCCGAGGAGACTTGGGCCGCATGGCAGAAGGTTTTCCAAGGTCATGAGTCGGGGTCGCTTCACGACATTGACTCCGGGGGACCCTTCAACGAAGCGACGACCAAGGAGGGGAACGTGAAGTTGTACAAGTTCCTCCCCATCACGAGCAACATGATGAAGAACCTGCACGGCCTCGATGATGCGGCAGTGGGTGAGCTTGCTCGGAAAATCCTCGATATACCGCCGAAGGTCTACCTCAACAAGAAGCCCAATTCGTGGACTTCGGCCATTCCCATCGCCATGTGGTGCACGAACAGAAAGTACAAGAACGTGCTGGCGAGGGAGTTGGCAGACAGGGGCAAGTCGAGTGGTATGATATCGGCAAGCGAAGTCATCAACGCAGCCGGAGACATTGAACCGCAAGCGTGGCAGGACTTCAAGACGCAGTTGCGCATCAACGGCTTCCACACCTGGTACCTCCAGACCATCGATCCGGAATACCTGAAGTTGGAGGTGCGCTCAGGAAAGAAGAGCGTCCTACCGTCCGATGAGCTCCTTGCCGCCTTCGACCGTGTCATGGTCAACTATGAACGGTGTGAGTATGTGCGGAGGTATTCGCGGGCCTCAATGTGCCGCTGGCTTCGAGCCGGAAGCAGGTTCGACCCAACGCTGTACGTCTACAAGAGGGAGAACTGGGTCCCCCAGTGCGCCGTAGACGGACCCGCTAACCTCAAGTACTGCGAGGTGGGCATCATCGATTTCCACCAGTTTCCGGGTGTGGAGACCATGGAGGTCAATTTGGCCAACAAGAAAATCCTTGAGGAGGTGGAGGTGGTGTCGCAGTCCGTCATGTCCTCGTCGGTCCACATGTGGATGCTGATCTTCTTTTCGAAGCGGGCGGCTGATGTGGACAAAGTTGTGAAGGAACTGTTTCCTGATTACAACATTCGGCGGGAGTGCAAGTACGTATGTTGGACGGGGGAACCTACGTACAAGGAGAAGAACAAGGTCTCCGTGATGTAC
The DNA here is from genome assembly GCA_947034895.1 of Rhytidiadelphus loreus. NCBI lineage: Eukaryota > Viridiplantae > Streptophyta > Bryopsida > Hypnales > Hylocomiaceae > Rhytidiadelphus > Rhytidiadelphus loreus. The sequence goes on along the minus strand of OX344761.1, from coordinate 42,464,448 downwards.
CTGCAGAGGTCCCGGTGGAGGTGGGTCAACTCAAGTGTGGTGAACACGAACGACGAGGTGCCCTCGCTGTCTACTGAGGAGGACGAGGACCTGACCAATGAGGGAACCATCTACATGAATCGAGAGGTCTGTCGTCACGACAATCCGAGGACCTTGTCGAAGTATGAGCTCCGATACGAGGTGTATCTGCGCTTCATCGACAAGTTCTGCAGGGATCAAGGAACCGTCATGTTGGTCTTCGCTGGTGCGAAGCCAATTTCGGCGTGCACGGTGAGCACCTGACTACGCTATGTTTTCATAGTTCTTCTGATGTACATCACGATGTAGCGGGTGTTAGACATTGTAATATCAGTAATGACTAAATCCTTTGAATGCCCGCAGATGTTGTCGCGTAGCTCTGTCACTCTGATCATCTCCACTCAGAAGGCCCTCCTATGTCAATCCCAGCATAATCGCAAAGGCGCAGAGATGTGGCCGGATATTCTGGTCCTCGGCTGGACGTTGCGTTACGGCTATGTCACCCCGACACCGGCGAGAGCCACCCAGCCGGAGTTGGACGAGGAGCCCAATCCTACCGTCGAGGAAGCAAAAGCGGACGAGGCCCTCAACATCGTGGACGCCGACCACGTTGAAATTGAGCACCCCGACATCAACGCGGACGAATAGGAAGGAGATGAACACAGTGAGCAGACCGGGAATCGGCAAGACGAGGAAGGCGTCCAGGGAAACCGGGAGCCATCGTTGGATCGTGCTAACAGTGATGCGACCGAGCAATCAGAGCAGCCTGATCGGAGCGGGCAGCCGAGGCCGGACTCTCACCATGATGAGCCGGAGGATCCAATTCCTCCAGCGTCGCCGTCTCACTCCACTCCTACAGCAGATCAGACCACCCGCTCTGATCCCATCCCACCTCCATCTTCTCAGTCTCAAGTTGGAGCAGATCAGAGCGGGCGCTCTGATCCCATTCCTCCTCCGTCTTCTCCTTCTCAGACCGGAGCAGATCAGAGCGGGCGGACTGATTCCAGTCCACACCAATCCCAGACTGATCCTCTATCTCTTGTCCAACCGCCTCGACCATCTCAGCCACTTGGGAGCTCCCGCTCAGGACTGGTCCACTCCCGCTTGCCTGCTTCCCTCTCCTCGCAGTCCTGGCGTCGACCTCCGCCATCCCAACAGGTTCAGGGCGGGTGCTCTGATGTGCGAGTTCACTTGTTTCGCGTTCCTGCTTTTCATACTCCATCGATCGGAACCGCGAGCTCTCATCAGCCGGAATTGGTGAAGCCATCCATTCCACCCAGGATACAGATTGAGGACCTACAGATAGAATTGGGTCTGCTGAGGTCACGACTCTCTGAAGAGCAACAAAACGAGATGGAGAAAGTGAGGCTTGATCTAATTCACACCCCCGCCACGCCCTCCGAGAAGACGATGATAGAGAGGATCCAGGAGTCGCGGACCATCGTCAAGGACTTGAAGTCCTTCCGTCCCGCGTCCGCTCTTAGAGAGGAAGTGAGCGTGACGACATTGACGCTTGTGCAGGTCGCCGTCGACGCTCTTGAGTTGGAGATCCCTGAACCCAGCCCTAAAGAACAAGCGATGTGCGCCCATGCTACGGCAACCGCGAGAGAACTGTCGAGAGTTAAGAATTCCCGGGAGAGCCCGATCGAACTCGACGACATGGATGAATTGGACCTCGAGATGCACTTGTCCAATTCGGCGAAGCTGAGGTAGGAGTATGACGAGACTCTCAGGGTCGCCCAAGCTGCATCATCATCGGACGCGGGGACTGTACCTGAGGTCGGGGGGAGTTCGACCGCGGCGACTGCGGAGACGAAGCTGGACGTCAAGGTCGGGATCAACGTCGCATTCGCGGAGAGAATTGCCGAACAGGTCAGGAGGAAGGAGTCTGGGAAGATGGACAAGTGCATCGAAGAAATCGATGCGCTGAGGAGGGAGAAGGAGGAAGAGAGGAGGCAACAACATCTGAGGGAGGAGAAAATGGAGCGGGAGAGGCAACAATGGCTGCAGGAGGAGGCGGAGAAGAAGGCGAGGCGAAAGGCGAAGAAAGCAGTCAGGGAGAAGGAACTCGCGGAGGAGAGGAGGAAACAGGCCGAGAAGGATGAGCTACACGCAGCGGCTTGGAAGGAGAACATGGAGTTCATAAGGGAAATGAGGGAAATGAAGTCACAAATCCATACTTCCAAGATGGCGCCTTCTCCCTCTCCTCCTCCCGTCTCTCCGATTCCAACTCCTGCGAGCGAGCTTCACAACGTCTCGGGAGTCTCCACAAACTCGGCTTCGGCGACGACGTCCGCGGCATCTGGCCTTTGGCACCTGGCCTCCGGAGAGGCAACGCAAACCGGGGTGAGTGTCACTCACGAGCCAGACGTCAATGACCTGGCCCTCAGTCAATTTCCGTTTGTGCATGTCCATGAACTCTCCCATCGTCCTATCATGCACGACGATGACCCTTACGACCTCGACGTGGACTTGGGAGATATGGAACAGTCCTTCACTAACTTGACTGAGCAATATGCCCCGCGTGCAGGCCACGATGGCAACGCAGCAGAGCCCGGAGACGGAAGAGGAACAGGCGCCGGTCAATGTCGACGAGGCTCCCGCGGTGGGTAACCCTTCGACATAGCTCCCATCATTTATGTTTGTCGTGAAGGTGTGGACGCTATGTGAGGGTGTTACGCCGGGGCCTTGAGTTCGTCCAGATCCCGGCGAGTCCACGGGGCTGTGGGTCCGTAGTCATAGGGGCTCTCTTTGTCTTCGCTAGGATTTCAGTTGTCATATTCATGGAGCGTAGACGTGGGCTTAGGATGTGAAAATCTCTTCTGTGAAAGTGGGTCCGTTTGTAAAACATTGTTATATTTGTAATATATTGGATGTGTTGTTGACAAACATAAATTGCTCAGTCTCTGGTGATTGCATTCCATTTCGCAATACGTTTTTCTTTTCAATTGATTATGTGCAATCTAGTTACGCTCTTTTGATTTTGGGTTCAGGGTGACAAAGCTCTTGTACTAGGTGACGCGTCTGCAATGTCCCCACCTGTTCCGGTTGTTCCACCTCGTCGATCGTTGTCTCCTCGCCGGAAGGAAACCGTCGCCATCCCCATGGAAGTCGACACTCCCGATGCCATTGGGCGAGCAGTGCCTGCGGTCCAGGTCGCCACCCCCACGGATGTAAGAAAGGTGAGGCTCCATTTCCCTTCAACTCTCTTACCTAGCTTGTCCGTTAGAAATAGCACGTCCGATTGAATTAGCACGTCGATGAGGAAGACTTCCCGACACATCTCCATTAGCACGCATGTCTGTTGTTCTAGATCGATGTCATTCATTCTGAAGTCCACTTTGAGCATGGGGTTTCGCATCCGCAGGCCTCGCGGCCGCCCAACGAGACGCCCCCTCCCGTCGCCCTTCCCCCCTTCAGTTATTTCCTGATCCTGGAGGTAGAGGGGGTGTTGTGTTGAACCCAGCACGTTCAACGAGTCCTGCACAATCCCATGCCCCTGGGAGAGTCCCCTTCGGAGGAGGAATACAACCCGAGTAGACGCCACATCTTCGGCGAGTACACCCTCTACTGTCGTCCGAACATGGGCCAATTCTTGAAAAACTTGGACGAGAAGTTCCACTTGTCCGTGTGGACCAGACTGCCCGCCGCAATCGCCAGACCGGTGGTGGACTTCCTCTTCCGCGGTATGGAGTGCCTGAAATCCTTGCGCGTGCTGGCCCTCGAGGAGTGTATCTCCATAGTCGAGAGACGGCCGGCGAATGCGTGTAGGTGCAGGCCTCCGCCGTATGTTCCGGACGCACCTTGCCCCGCGCACCCCGTCCACGTCTCGCTCGATCCCGATCTCGAGGAGAACATTTACATTCAGTTCCCCGATCATCCCGAGGGGCAGCTGCGGCTGAAAGTCCTGCACAAGGGCGTCTGGGACAAAGATAGGTTTAGGGCGCCGAATTTCAGGGCAAATTCCACCAACACCCTGCTCGTTGATTACTCGCCTGAGAGCACCATCCTCAATCCGCTCTACAACGCCATTTTCCCCTTGTCCTATGCCGGCAGCGAACACGACAGAATCCTGTTGGGGACGTTGGCCTCGTATCTCCGCGACTTGCTAGATTCCGGTCTTAGCGTGTCGCAATACTTGTCCAGTAACCCCTTATGTTGGGCCCCCGACGTTCCGATGAGGCAGACGAAGCTCGGACTCAGAGTGCGCGCCTGCGCTTCATGGCAAGACGGGTCCCTCTTGCTAGAGTATCCCGATGTCGTGAAAAAGTACACTAGGCACGGGAACGATCATTTCATCCCCCGAAGATCTCCAAGAGAGAATAAAGGGAAGAAAATGACATGATGCCCACTCGTGTACCGATGCTTGTGTAGGGCCGGCACCGCATTTCTGTGCTGGGAGGGCCCTCCGGCAACGGCCCGCGGCAGGAGACGAGCCACTCTAAGCGACGGTGGACGCAGATGACGGAAGAAGTGGGCTCTTGCTCCGGCTCCGTCGCCCCAGAGGAGGTCGGCGTCAACGTCACCGTCGTCACGTCGGCGGGATTGTAAATGAGGTTGTCGACGACTACGTGTATCGTAAGGTCAGCTTATCACTACCTCCATCGGCTGTTTGAAATTGATGCTCCATCGGAATGTCTTTGAGTTTGCTATCTGGCCCTCTCGCAGTCCGAAACTGATCGTTGGCCTCTTTGTGCAAGCTACTTGGTCTCTGTCCAACAGCAAGGACGATGTAGTTTCTGGGTGAATGGCTCGTCCAGGTGAATGGTTCAGGGTGCCCGCCCTAAACCTTGGACGACGTCCTCGTCCCGTTGCGCCGAACTCTTGTCTTCGACGTCAGGACTTTAATCCATTTAGATTATGTTTTAGGATTTGGGATGTCTAGAGAGTACTTTAGGACTATTACATTGTACGAATGCTTCTCTGTCTTTTTAAATATAAATTGTAGGGCATCCCCACATTCTTTATAGACATATACGTACCCACATTGCTTACTGCCCCCTCTAGCTTGCAAAATTCTAGATCGTCAACAAACCACCATTTCACCAACGACAGCGGGCGTCTATTTGCTATTCATGTCTCTTGTGAAGACCCTACAGTGTATTCGGAGAAAGGCGGACAAATGCTCGTCAACTCCGGTGTGGATCCATTCTGGTGTTGTTATCGTGCTGGCTAGTTCATGGTTGAACTTGCCGACTGTGTAGAGCAAAAAAGTAGGGACGCTCGCGGCCCATCTTCTATCCAAACACAAATATTCATAGGGGATTGATGGCACTGGAATCCATGGCCCTGATCTTCGTAGGGTGTCACCTGCATTCAAGGAGCTCCTCGGCGCAAGGAAGGACGACGTTGTCATGCACATTCTCCTCCTGTTGTTCTAAGGTACTTGGTAGCAGCAACGTCCATCCTCCGTCCTTCTCCCGGCATCCGGGGTTTCTGTGGGCATGTGCCAGATGCGGTCTACTATTCTCGGGATGGTGGATCGGTGTGGGGAGGGTGTCCATCGAAGTATCTATTGACTGCTCATAACTCAAGCCGTCGAGTGCATGCATATCGTTGTAAACCAACATGGCTCTCGCTGTGCACCATGGTATTCGGACGACGGCACATCCGCTTGACGTCTTGAGTTATGAGCAGCCAATAGGTACTCCGATGGGCACTCTCTTCACACCAATCCACTTCCCGGGAAAAGTCGACCATTTCTGGTTCCCACCCTCAAAAGCTCCGGATGCTAGGATGTGGACGGTGGATGGCCGTCGCTGCTACCAAGTACACTCGAACGACTTGGGGAGAATGTGTATCACAGCGCCGTCCTTCTTTGCACCCAGGAGCTCCTTGAATGCAAGTGACGCCCTGTTCGCAAGGTGGGTCTTGGTGTGTTTCATGGGTGACCATGTGTCAACATCTTTCGAGGAGGAAGTTGACTCCCCTATGAACTTTTGTCCGGACATGAATATTCATGGGGGATTCATGGCACTGGAATCAATGGCCCTCTTCTTGGCAGGGCGTCACCGGCATACAAGGTGCTCACTGGCGCAAGGAAGGACGACGTTGTCATGCAGATTTTCCTCCAACTGTTCAAGTGTACCTGGTGGGAGCGAGCGCCATCCACCCTCCGTCTCCAAGCATCCGGGGTTTTTGTGGGCATGTGCCAGATGCGGTCTACTATTCTCGGGACGGTGGATTGGTGTGGTGAGGGTGTTGATCGGATTACCTATTTGCTACTCATAACTCAAGCCGCCGAGTGGATGTGGGTCGTTCGTATTCAACTTGACTCTCTACGTGCATTCTTGAATACGGACGACCCCACATCTACTCGACGGCTTGAGTTATGAGCAGCCAATAGGTATTACGATCAACGGCCTCATCACATCAGTGGACTTCCCGGGAAAAGTCGACCGTTTCTGGTTCCCACCCTCAAAAACTTCGGATGCTAGGACATGGACAGTGGATGGCCATCGCTCCCACCAAGTACACTCAAACTGCTGGAGGAAAATTTGTATAACAACGCCGTCCTTCCTTACGCCAATGAGTTCCTTGTATGCCGGTGACACCCTGTTCGCGAGGTGGGTCCTGTTGTGTTTCAACGGTAACCATGTATCAACCTCTTTCGAAAAGGAAGTTGACTTCCCCTGTGAACAAGGATGGGTTGTGAGTGCTCTTACTTTTACTCCTCACAGTCGACCGGTTCAACCATGATGTATTCGGTAAAGAGGCGACGCCGGAACTGGTCCATGGCGGAATTCACGAGCATTTGTCTGCAAATCTCCGAATGCGATGTAAGACCTCACAAAGACATGATTGGCAAATAGGCGCTTGCTTTTGTTCATGAAGCTCAAGACCCTTCACTCGAAGTTGGTTGGAGGCGGTTTTGGAGGCGCAATTGGAGAATGTGGAGTGAAGATCCAACCCTATGCGGTGGCGAATGAACACTGAAGTAGTGTGTCCCGGCATGAACTTAGAATGTACTTAGTTAAGATTGTACCTTCCCCCGTTTTATAGTTTGTCCCGGCGTGAACTTAGTTAAGATTGTACCTTCCCCCATTTTGTAGTTTGTCCTGCAGCACATGGTCCCCAAAAGTTCGGCGTAAATAGTTTCTTCCCGGACTGTACCTTTTCTTCTACATCTCTCCCTTTACTATACACGGCAACCAGTAGAAGAGAGAGCTAGGAATGTTGTAAACGGGGTTGGATCCCTATGCAAATAATCCACTATGACCCTATTCAATAAAGTGTGTCTTCTTTAAACAATGGCCGCAACTTCATTTGTGCCCCTATTCTCTCCGTGCATGCAAACGCATCCAGATCAGTGAATTGGTTTCCTCTTCGCCACTTTGCCAATAACCCAAGTGGTGATGTTATGTGTCTTTGTGATCCACCACAAATCCTAACAGTCATCTACGCCTTGCACAAATTATAGTGCTTAGAGATGTTTTGGAACTTCCATTGAGATAGAACGCTCTAAAAGCGCCCGTCTTCTTGAGCGGGCTCCTACAAAAAGGTACTAAATGGATATGATTTCGTCTTGAAATGGACCTTAACGACTTTTGGTTGAATCAAGGAAAAGGTGATCTCTATTGCAGGAGTCCATCAACGGCCTGGGTATCCACAGTTTCCTTCCAAGGATCACAAATTGGTGAATACAACAGATTTCTTTGGAAATCCGTAACTAATTCAGAAATGCGTCTAAAACTTCGAATCCACTTGTGTTAGGTTCGGCCACTTTTTTTCTATCTCTGAGCGATTTTTAATCGTGAAAATCTATGAAAAAGGTGGAGTTGTCCTTCAATGGCCGGTTTCAGAGCATATTACCTGACCGTCTTGTTCTGAGGACGACGTGTTAGACCTTAGAACACGATGCCGGACATGCCCCATGATGGACATCTACGTCACATAGCGCCCATACGGAGTTTGGCACGTACGTATGGGCTTGATTCTGACCCACATGCGGAGAAATCAATGGAAATACACGTATTTTTCTACCCCCACTCCCATCTCTAAACGCAATTTCGGCCCCCCGCCATCCCAAAAACCGCCAATATAATGGAATACCGCCATTTTAACGAAATTGGCCATATAGGAAGAAAAAAAAATACGTTAAAGTTGTAAAGTGACCTTTTAGTATAAACGTAATTTATTTTCTTAATCAAAGGGAATTGAAATTAGAAGAATTGCATGAATGCCTATATTTGAAGGACCCACATAGGAAGAAAAAAAATATTAAATATGAAGAAAAGTATAGGTATTGATCTCTTTAACCCTTAAAGGACGGTTGGGTGCCCGTGAAAACTATGCATTTTGACACTGTGGGAATCATTAGTATGCTTAATTTCAATACCACTCATTGGAAGTTCAAACACTATAGAAGATTTCTCCTTTCCACCTCTATAATCGAGGATGAATATACTATACATGAGATTCCCTTGTCATTCATTGGACGCCAAACGTCTGTATCAACGTTTATGGGTTAAATTTTTCTGTAAAAGTGTAAATTTTTTTTCAATGGTATTGACCTCTTAAAATATTTTTGTAAGAGTGCAATTTTTTTTTTTTTTTTTTTTTCCTATGGTTCAAGAGAATGGGTGTGGGTACGTGTGTGCGGATATATTTGTACGGGTATGTATGCACGGGTATCATCTCCGTTATCAATCCGGGTATCAAAGAAGATTCACGGGTATCATTTCAGCGTGTGGGTATGGCTGCACGGGTATCGGAGGGTATGGCTTCACGGGTATCGGAGGGTATATCTGCACGAGTATCTAGGGGTATGTTTTCACGGATATCACCTGCATGGGTATGGCAAAGTGCCCTAGGGTTTGAGCCGGGCTGCTTTCTCGTGCTTTTCTGTTTGGCATTTTTATGATTTTTTGTCTCTGTCCACTTGCATCAGCAGTTCATCGCAGACTGTAGGGAGTTCATCGCCTGTCCACACGAGGAGGAGTTCAGTGCATTCACCGCAGACTGTGAGAGTTCATCGCGGACGTGGAGGAGTTCAGCGCAAACGAGGAGTTCAGTGCCGACGAGGTGGAGCGGCAGGAGCGCAGACACAAATGAGGAGAACAGACGAAGATGAGGAGACCAGACACAGACGAGGAGACCAGACGAGGAGGAGTCGCCGACGAGGAGGAGCGCAGACGAGGAGGAGTGTAGACACACGAGGAGGAGCGCAGATACATGAGGACGAGCTGGAGTTCGGAGGACAGACAGATTTCATCAGTCGCTCCCGTAGGTGAGTCACAATTTTAACACCGGTTTGGGAAATTCAGTTTCCAGGGTTTTCATTTAGATTACGAAATTCGGTTTCCAAGGTTTGAAAGCTTGCGAGCAATTCCAAGGTTTGGAAGTTTGCATGCAAAATTAAGTTTTTTCGATTTGAAAGCAAATTGGATTGTTGATGGAATGCTGCTTGGGCTTCCGGGGCTTCCACTTCAAGGTTTATGGTTCCAAATTTCATGCTTGCGGGGGAGTTGGTGGAGTGCTATCGTGGCTGCCGGGATTGTAGGTTTATTTTTTAGGGTTTCGGGTTTCAAATTTTATGCTTATGAGGAGTTGGTTGAGTGCTCCCGTGGCTGCCGGGATTAGGGGTTTCCACTTCACGGTTCAGGGTTTGATTACTTCATGCTTGAATTCTTGCGGGGCTGTGCGGGGTTGTACTTCTGTGCTTGGGAGTTTGTGTTCTTGCGCGGGATAACTTCGGGACTTTAATAATTGCGGGGTAGAACTTCAGGTTTTAATGCTTCGTAATCTGCTTGGACGGAGAATGTGAATGCCTTGTTGTGGATGGGAATTGCCCAACTCACCCGTCTTTTATGTTGTTGCTGCTGGAGAGATAGCTTGCGGTTTAACATCCCGTTGAATCTGAATTCTTTGTAATACATCACAGTGTGGTTCTGGAGCTTGCAGAATCACATCCTGTTGAATCTGAATTCTTTGTAATACATCACAGTGTGGTTCTGGAATCTCAATGCTTCAACAGAGTCTGAATGCTTTATAATCTTGAAGTCGGGTTGTATTTGATCAGCCAAGGTTCTTTAGAATTTGGACATTTAGTTTCCTTGTAATGTTGCATTCTCTATGTGTGGTTCTGAAGTGGTTTTGTTTTCCTATTGGTAGGTGTACTATTTTGTTTTTTCTTCAGCTTGTGAAGGGTTGATGTTTGAATTTGGTATAATGCTTTGTTTGTGATGCATTGTTTGTGATGCATTGTGCTTTGTGCTTTCATGATGCATTGTGCTTTGTGCTTTCATGGTGCATTGTGCTTTCGTGATGCATTGTTTGTGATGCATTGTCTCCATTGTGATGAATTCGTGTTTTTCTGCGTTTTGCTGATTCTTATTTTGCCTACTGATTTCCAGGAGACAGAAGTGAATTACAAATCGTGCGTACAAGGTCTGCATACAAAATCCAGAATCATTCAAAGTATTTTGCCACAAATAAATGTGTCTGTACAGTGTTCGTACAGTGTCCGTACAACACACTAAGAAAAATACAAACATAGAATACTAATACTAATACTAGGGTATGAGTACTGTAGCAACACTAAATTTTTAGGGTTGAATAGTCCATGGGTAAAAGTAAAAATGTTCATATCTTGTGCAGTTCAGGTCGGGCCGACCTAAACTGCACAAGGTATACTATTATAGACGTCGATAATACAGTACCCTAAAAGTGAGAACCTTTTTAAATTGAAAACGCAGTACAGTTCAGGTCACACCGACCTGATTTGCACACGAAGAACTCAAATACAATACCAGAAAACAGGAAAACTAGACACGCCTGGAAGAAAAAATATCAAATCAATCCTGTGTAAATCAGGTCGATGCGCCCTAAATTACACAGACACAATTCTCAAAAAACAAGTCAATTCTATAAAACATTTAGAAAGACTAATCAGCAATAAAAAAACAAATATCCAAAAAACAAAGCGCAAACAATGTAACAGAAACAAGTACACAATCCGCTACACTGTGCAGTTCAGGTCGTCCCGACCTGAACTGCACGAGCACCTCTACAGAATAGTAAATAATAGAAAATCCCTCCATACATAAAAACGAGATCCAGAACTAAACTGAACAGACAAAAATAATAAAGCCACACAAACTAAATAAAAACCACGAAGGACCCAACATTAACAAAATGAGAAGACAATGAAGCCATAGAACGAGAGTGTGCAGATCAGGTCGTACCCACCTAAACTGCACATACAAACAAATATTAAATATGAATCAATCATATACCATGGAATCCAATTAGAACGCTAACTGAATCACGAACATAAGTATTCGTAAATAAAGGATCATCCATATTCAATCAATCATATCCTAAACTCTACTCACCCGTAGAATGGAAGACCAAATCGAAAACCTCAACGTCTACTTCAAGAAAAACACAACAAAAGTCACAAAAGTGGACGAGGAAGATGAGATGATGAATGACGGAGAGTACTGGGAGTTCAAAGATCCAAAGCAAGTGGAATCCTGGGGCCTGGCCATGATACCCTTCAAAGATTACTTCCACTTCACCATGAAGTACAACAATGCTCAACTACACATTCCGATCTCGTACGAAGAGAGAGTGAAAGATATCATCTATGATATCTATCCCCTAATTCTAGTGAGGTGCATCACAACAAAGACGGGGTTGCTAAGCAATGACCAGTACCACTTTACGATTCTCGTGAACTCTGACAAAATCCCATTCAACATAATGCCCCTCCTAAAGAGTCTAGAGCCAACCCCATACAGCAACGAAATTAAACAACTAGAGAAGAAGGTGGACAATGGGGCTTATTGCAATCAGGATGGCACACCACTGAACGGGAAAAGATTGTGTGAGAAGTTGAGATTACTATTAAACTCCTTTGAGGTCCTCAAGGAAAAGCAGGGTGAATGCATGGTTGGGTGGCTCACTTTTTGTGTCACAGGGCTATTTTTAGGGGGTACTTGTATGTAATGATGAAATAGACATAGTTAACTCACTTTATTGAATGCAAAATTTTGTGTATAGATAGGTAACTTTATTATGTTGAAGATTGTGCTTGATTTTTCTAAAGTTCATCTTAACTTTTAGTAGTTATGGACTTTTGAAGAATGGATTTTGTGACATACACCTGTGTACAAAATCTTATTTGGGAGTTTTTTATAAAGAAAAAGAACATATTTTTCAAATACCAACTTACCATGTGTTGTATTTTAGGTTTAGAAGCCTAGAATTCAATCCCTTTTAAGTAAAATCATTTGTAGAAGTGTACTTATGGACTTTTAAAGTGTCTGATTTTAGCCCCTTTTTCCAAAGTTCATATAAAGGTAAAAAAAAGGTGTTTTTTTATTTTTATTTTAAGAACCCCGTGTAACTAGAAAATCTCTAGGTGGGCTTGATGTTGAAAATTGAGTGGATGAACTTGCCAATGTATGAACATCCACTAACTCATTTTTTGTACTAAAAAACCTATCAATATATGAACTCCTAGTGTCACCTAGTGAGCCACCCAACCATGCATTCACCCAGCATGCCATACAAAAGTCATTTATGGCCGCTCGTACAATCTCAGTGGATATGGGGAGTCAAGGAGGAAGCCAACTTTCTCTCGGAAACCAAGGTCAAGCATCACAGGGTCGGGGAACAAGAAACAAGAAACCACCACAGACGCCATCACATGGAGCACGCGGGAGTCCGTTGGCGTCCTCCTCTGCGAAAAAACCCACTGACAGGGCGTCCGAGCAATCAGGTCAAGGCGAACTGAGTTACGCGGACATGATGCTCAATGTTCCCCAAGCATTGAATACTGAGCGCAAACCCGATTACAAGGTGGTAAGCACGGTGTACAGAAGGTACTGGGAGACATGCTCAAGCGTGTACGTTTTGCCCGCTGACGTGAAGAAGGAACTTCCACTGGAGCGCCTCATTGAAGCACCTGCCGAGTGCAACATCCGGGTAATGGAAGATAGAATCATTAGAAACATGATGAACTGGCTTGTGAATATTCCTGACAAGAGTGCAAAGCAGACCCTCTGCGTTATGCCGGTCGGCCACAAGAAGAAGCCGGAGAAGTAGGAAGACATTGAAGGCGGCCTATTCTACATCATCAACGGCCAACACAGCATCGCCGCAAGCAGGATGATGATGGATGAAGAAAGTGGCGTCGACCAGGAAATCTGTGCACAATTTGAGAAATGGAATTGCTTCATAGTTTGGTCCAAGGATGTTGAGCAGTTGCGGTCAATATCTGCATATTATAACCGCACAAACCATTTTCAAGCAATCCAACCATCCTGGGCGACTAACATTCTCGGAGCCCGGACGGTGTGGGTGACAATGGGAAGTCCGAAGAACCCGAAGGAGGCAACCGCGCTCGGGACTGTCGCAATCCCGAAGAGAACCAGAGAGAGCATCCGCGAGACAACTAAATTTTGGGTGTATAAATCAAGTCGCCCCGAGCTGAATTGCACGGTTGCCTAGCCAACATTACTAACAATAATAGGTCTGATAAGTTGCTTCTCTAAAACGCGTGCTGAATGATTCTAACGTATTCGAGTTTATGCAGGCATTTGAAAAAGCAATGCACCAACGATTTGCTATGATCGATGTTAATAAAAATCACATGGCTGCCAAGAGAAAAGGTGCAGAGGAGAAGCTCAAGCTCGTCAACGAGCTCAAGATTATTACCCCACCTAACGATGTATACGATTCGTGGAGCGAAGTCATTACAAATGCTGCACACGGGGAGCTGTATGATCTAGACACATTAATGTGCTTTAACGAGAAAGAGAATTGGAACCAAGACAACTGCGCCCTTAGTCGGGATTTCTTCAAACCTCTTGGAAATCTCAGCTACCATGACCTCGGGAAGCTGGCAAAACACATCCTCAACCAGTCTGGACCCAAGAGGAAGCACGGATACCCGAAGGTTACTATCAAGGCCACAACGTCGATTCTTGAAAGCTGCTATAGTACAAAAGAATGGGTCGAACGACGCAAACGAAAGCAGCTTGTCAAAAAAGCACTCCACGAAATTGACCCCGACCTTGGATTCTTCAACGCCAATGGCGAACTTATTGCCGCAAACTGGAGCGAATTCAAGCGAAGTCACGGCATATCAAGCGCGACAATGAATCTTCTCGTGGAGCGTCCCGGTGATAAGTTCTTCGGGACTGGAAAGCAGCTAAAGGCCAAGAACAAGTCAGCAGAGCAGATATCGCCGCAAGCGGCGGAGTTCTTCATGATTTTCCTGGAAAAAAATAAAAACTTCAGCATATCGAAAGGGATCGCATACATGAGGCCTTACAACATCGGGAGGAACAAGTGGACAGCGTGGCCAAGACTGTCGTGGACTAAGGAGACCAAGAACGAGGTTATGCTGGGAGTAATTGACTTCAGATGCATTCCGGGGGTCCTACAGAAGGAGAAGTCCACTATCGAGAATCCATACTTCTACGGAGTCCTGAGCTCATTTCACGAAGAGAAGACTCCTCTCCTCGAAGAAATAAAAACGTGGTTGTTCATCTGTGCGGAGGAAATGGACCAGACACAGGTCCTAGCGTACGTCGAGAAACATAATGTCCTGAAGACGTTTAGTTTGTCGTTTGCCGATTATTACCCATCCAAGAACGAGAGAATAATGGACCTACCTGCCAACAGTGCAAAGGCAATGAAGAAAGTTTTGCTCATATTCCTTCAAAGCCCAGACAACCTATTCCAGGCAAAAATTCAGCCGGAGTTCAGAGCCCCAGACACATCCGTGTACAAAGAATCAAGGAAGTACAATGAGCTTCCATTCCAAATGTACAATATGGAGCTGAGGATGGAATTTTATCTATGGGTAGTAGAGAAGTTTTGCCACCCGGGATCGAGCGTGTTCTTGCTATTCGCAGGAGGGAAATTGACATGTGTTGCATTGGTAAGCGACCTCATTCAATTCAGGTTGCTGCGACCTGAATTGCACACCATTGCTTAGTCTTGTAAAATTCGTTATTTGAATGCCAGGGGCACTGATCACTTCCTCCTGTCTACGTCTCGTAGATGAGCGGTATGAATGTCTATGCAACAGTCCCGGACATCGAATCAGATATGTGGAGTGATATTGCTACCAAAGGAATTGCGCTGGACAAAGATGATTTCCTGGCATCAGGGTACGCTGTTGACGAGACACAATATCCGTCGGTACCATCGTCACAGACAACGCCCAAGATGATGAGGCCCCGGTCAGGAGTGGGTTCCCTAAGCAGCCGGGCAAGCAAAAGACGCTTGGAAGTTGAGGAGGAAGAGGAAGACAAGGAGGAAGACGACGATGATGATGACGATGGTAACGAGGGTGATGATGGTCTTGACACATTTCCTACACCAAGCGCACGTTCATCACAAGAAATGCCGGGCTCGTCAACATCATCGGGTTTGTCGTCGTCAAGGGCAGAGGTCCCGAGTCTAGTGAATCCCATGACACCTGTTTCTCGAACGCAGCCGGCGAAAAAAAAGAGAGTCACCGCAATGGACTCAATCGCACAAACCTTGGCGATCGTCGCGTAGAACCAAGAGAACATGAGGATTGACCAAGTGCGCGAGCAGGAGGAAAATAGGAAGCAGCATGAGGAGTCAAATAGGAGGATTGATTTCCTCACAAAGAATTTTCTGGAAGAGCAGAAGCAAAATAGAGAGATGTGGCAAACTTATATTTCCAGTAGGCAAACTACGCCAATCGCTTCGATGGAACCCGCCTCAACTTCACACCAACTGCTTCTACAGAATCACCCCTCTGTGTCAAGCGACGACATAATTTCCATTCCACAAGGCGTGGAAACAGAAGTGCCACCTCTTCCTCATGGACAACCAGTACTTGACCCTCCTCTTCCTCCTCCAGCCGAAGTTGTTGCAGGTCCTGAGACTTCAGCAGATGAAATTGCCGCAACGGTGGAAGAGAGTGCAGGTGCTGACGTGCAGGATGCAATAGGGTCAGCTGAGAAGGTCGACATGGGGCACAACCTACTAGTGGAACCACTTGAAATAGTACAAGAAAGTGAAGGCGTTTCCACCGACGTTCCACAAGCAGGTTGTGCCCAATAATCAGTCGATGTCATTTGATTCAGCTCGGGTCGAGCTGATTTGTAGTATACGGTGGTTATTGTAGATACAGTGTAGATAGTGGAATTGTGCTTTCTCGGATGAACATCTATAGGATTCAAGTACATCGTTTCGAGCTTGAAAACTAATTTTTGTATGACCAAACTCATTTTCTTGAGTCAATAATATATTGACTTCTTACAGAATATCATTTGTATTTACTGAATGGCAGGACTTGTGCATTTGCCAAATGTTTCCGATCCCACTTCACCTTCACATCCGCCGTCCCCTCTTCGTTTGTCCAACGATGAAATTCCTCGGATCATTGAAAGCACTTCACTCAAAGCAAAGGAGAATGTACGTTACCAAATGTACAACAACATCGCATGATAATTCCTCAGCGGCCGGTGAATCTTCACAACGGCAGGTATGGATCCATTTCCATTTCATGTGTCCTGCGTATTGTAGGTGCGTTCTGTTGGTTCTACTCGTAATATTCATTAGACTTTCGCTTCTCTATGATGTCGTTGTGAATCTCCAATGAGGACGTAGAGGATCGTAACTGCTTGCGCATTCCTCCGTTTGATAGTAGGGATCCGGCCCTCCATCTGGTCGTGAAGGATGTTCAGAGGGTGTCAATTGGCCATTCAGGTCCAGGGTTGCGGACAAGTGGGTCAATGTTATCCTGGACCTAAATGGCATTCTATGTGTCTGCGAAGATTGGAAGTCGAAGGGGTTGTCTCACAAAAAACTCAAAAACTTCGTGGATCCGCACTCTGCAATTGAACCCGCTCTAATGGGACCCAAGGCTGTGTGGGTGCGACCCAATTGCTCTAATTTTCTTTCGGAGATAGGGAAAATTGCAGTCATCTCAGTGTGGAGCTCCATGAAGAAGTCCACTACTGAATTGATATGCAAGTACCTATTTTGAGATGTAGTTGATCCCTTCCTCATTCTTGGGCAAGATGCATGCGACACAATTAAACGCAGAGATAAATCGGGAAGGTTGACCACTTTCAAAGAACCGGGGTCTGATAAAGACTTGTTTCTTAAGAATCTTGATACATTGTTTAAGGGCTCAAGAGGAAGCTTTGCTGTTGACAATACTGTCATAGTAGACGATAGCCCAACAAAACACATAATGAACAAGCCCAATAATGTAGTTCTACCTGAGACATGGAGCTATAGGGGAAACGGTCCAAAAGACACGTATTTGTTTGATGTACTGCTTCCCTGGTTCCAGCGCTTGCACGCTTTTGGCAACCATGGATTGAAATCTTTTAGGGAGAATGGTCCTGGAAGACTTGGGCGGCGGATGCTTTGCGACGAGAGGAATCGGAAGGAGTATGACAAACTCATGGATGCAATTCGTGCATCCTCTAGTGTTAGTTAGGTTAGAATTTGGACATGTAGAGTTCTGATGGGACCAAGTTGCCATTTTAGCTCGGTACGACCTGATATGTACATGCCTGTTCATAAGTATGAATGAAAATTATGTTTTTGGTGTACAACTTCAATTGGGCTATTGGATTCAATTTGAATCAAGTATATTGAGTTTTTCCATGTTTGCAGTCAATGACCTTTTTTTGTCAACATGAATGTTTTTTCAGATCATGAACAACCATACGACCCATGCTGTATAAGGTGGCCTTGCTTGTGCAACGTCCGTGGATTCTATTATGGACTATGGGTAGTACGTAATACTAAGCATTGGAAACTTCCTTTGCTCCGCGGCTATGGCAAATTCCACAATGGACTTCTCAACGAAGCCCATCGATGATAATGCGGTGGATAGTCCTCCGAGTGGGAGGCCGCGTCCGTCACTTTCTTGCTCTCTGTCTCCACTCAGGTCTACTAGTCATCCTTCTTCTTCGTTACCGTCTGATAGAATGCCTCAAAGGATGCTTTACGGGGACGTTGAATGTACATTCCATCCAACTGCATTGAAGGCAGAGGTACCAGTGCGGACATGCCCGACACTCCCTATTGTACCATTGCTTCCACAACAACAAGCGTTGTCTGAAGGGATTCAAATGAAGTGTTCACATGGTAGTGTCTCCCGTAGTTGTTGCTCTACTCCTACATGGGATGCATGGGAGCGGAGGTCATTGAAATTGCAGCGGCGACAATTCATGCGTGAATACCGAAAGATGGACAATGGATATAGTAGAGGACCGGAAATTTTGAAGGCGCTGGAAAAGCTGAAGAGGAAATCTCACACATGACACTTGTTCATATAGTTCACTAGATTTACGTTGACAACTAATAATGGTATGGAGATATTTGGTAGTTCAAGCACAAAGGTTGCCAATTCACTGAATAGACTGAAAATGGTGGTTGCCAATTTTTTGCGTACTCGTAAACTGGAACACCTTTATGGTACATTTTTTTGTACAAAGTCGCATTTCATTGTGATTGTACATTTACAGATTATATATATGTATATTCATTGACTCCTTTTAGTAAATGGATATTTAAAATGTAATTAATGCATGATATCCAGTCATATTGTTACTATATGCATGTTTTAAATGACATTGCATTGCTTATTTTGTATTTACAGCGACAGATTCCTGTTCAATTTTTGGATTGTAGTGTTTCTTAAAACTCTCATTTCAGTGGAAAACTCCCATTTTAATGAATATGATGTTATGACACGTACCCAAAGAACTTTTCGTCACACACAAGGTATGGACTGGTTAACCCTCACAACTCCGGATTTCTCCAGAAGCAAGTCACTCAGAATACAACCCGACCCCCCTTGCTACAACAACATATACAGGACTTATCCGGAAACTGAGACGGGGTCCGGTACTAGAACTCCAACTTGTGTTTGCAAACTGACGGAACTTTCCGGGTGAGCGGGGGTTTTCCACAGACGGTTGCTTATCTCCGCACGGAACCCTCCCTGGCCTTCCGGACTCGCACCCACACCACCAACGCTGGAATCCGCACAACTTCCTGCACAATGCTAAAAAACCCTTCCCTGGACAAACACACAGCTCACAAACCCGGGAAACCTTGAATCCGGACTCCTCCTTACCACCTCTCTACTCTTTAGCCAAGATTATCACGTATGTGCCCAAATAACCTTTACAACTCCCAAGGAAAAGGAAAACAAGGACACACAAGAAAACCAAGGCAATGAGTAAAAAGACAATAAAATGCAAACATATATTTACTATTCAAAATAAGGAATAGCAAGAAAAGGAATGAGGGACCACAAGCGGTCCCTCCCTTTTATAAGAAAAACCACATGCCGGAAAATCCGCGGAAAGTGCCACTCAGCCCAATCCTAAACTGCTCCAAAAGTCCGGGCGGATAAGGTTAACTGAAACTTAATCCTGAAAATCCGGAATCCGGGTCCTGTACGAGACCTGGAACTCCCAGTCTAACAAAATGGTAACTAAAAAAAACTACCAGTCTAACTAACTACTTTCCCTTCCTTTGTTTCTTCGAACTACTATCAAACCCTAATTGCCCCCGAGTGTTGGTCTTGCCTTGGGGCGTCCGGAGAGACGCCCGAGTGATAATTGAAGTTTTCCGGACTAGCGGACTGTCGGAATCCGTCTCATCCGTATGGACTAAAGACCGGTCCGCCTTCTCCAACGACTGCGGATTTTCCTCTACTTCTACCTCCTCCGAGATCTCAATTGGAGCCAGATCTGGTGTAGGCATTGGTGTCAGTAGAGGTGGCTCGATATCTGCAAACTGCTCTGGGTGTGTTCACGCCGGATTCTACACAAACTTGATTCGGGCGTCCAAACTACTCCAGACTGGCATATCCGGACCCAGAAGTCCAGGACTCTATCCTCCTACGCTAACGATATTCAGCAAAGACCCAAACTGACCTGTACGTTTGATGGGTGAGATGGGAGGTTGCGTTGCCGGAGTTGCGATGACATCCGGAACTTCCGGAAACCCACCGAAGTCGAGGGGCTTGTTCGGATCCATATTCGCCATTATGGACCGGAATTCCTTCAACGATGCCTCCATTCTGCCCGACATCTCCACCATCACCCGGACTATCTTTGTGTTGGTGAGGGCCGCGGACGTCTTCTGCATCTCGTCGTAAAGGGCCGCCTTGTGGTAGAGGTTGGCCAGACTCACCATCCATTTCTGGAAGGTCTGGAATGCTTGGTATGCCTTCTGCGTTGCCTCTTGAGACTGGAGCAGCTTCTCTTCCGTCCAAGTCAGCTTCCCCTTCAGCTCGTCCCGTTCCGTCTTCAGGTTCCAGATTTCCGTCCTCATATCATTCCACTCCGGCTCGGACGGTAACGCCTTGAGTGTGTCGACAAGATTCTTTGGTTCGCAGTGTACCACCTCCGCGGACCGGAGCACGATCTCCGTCAGTCGGTTGTGGTACATCTTCGCGGTCCGGATCTACTCTTCTCCACACTCGAAGAAGCGTGGTCCCTCCCATTCCTAGGTATCCTGTGTGAAAAAGGGACCCGGAAATTTACCTTTGGTCGCCGGATCCGTAGACTTCCGTCTCCGACTTGCAGATGTTTGCTCCCGTTCCTCCTTTTCCCTCTACGTCTCCTTTGGTTCCGGATCCGGCTTGTCTTCCTTGACTTCCGGCTTGTCTTTCTCGGACTCCTGCGTCTCTGGTTCCTCGTCATCTGTGCAGTTGCATTGCAGCATGATCAATCCGATCTCATAATCCGTTGCCTCGTCTTCCGTCAACAATTCCCGGTGCTGGTACAGGTGGAGGAGATACGTGCTGAGCGGATTCGGCTTGTTCTTCGCCAAGTTCCCGGTGCAGCGCCCCACGACGCTCGCCACGATCCGGCCCCAGTGAACGACCCGGTCCTGAAACGCTCCAAAGATCGTGTTGGCCATGGTTACCGTAACCCGGGAACTCTTGTCCGGGTATAGGATCGGAAGTAGGAACCGGAGCAATCGCCTATGCCTCTCATCCCGGCAGTCCTTGATAGCGTATCCTTCCTTCGAGTGTGGCGGATTCACAAACTTGTGCTGGTGGTACTGGTCCGTCCGGGCAACGAATCCGTTTCCGGTTCGCGAGAACTCGTACACTTCTGCCCACAACTCCTCCGTCCACTGTTCCGGATGCCCTCGTACGGTCTGATCGTACTGATTCGGAGCACCTACCGCCAACTCCCAGAGCACCTAGTCACTCAAGACGGTCCAGGGCTTCTTCAGCAAACCTGCACACCCCAAGACCTTCAAGTCGTCCTCTAACTGCCGCAGGTGGAGCGCATCCATTGGGATCACCGGACTAATCTTCCGGGCCGGTACTATATACCACGTACTAACCCCTGCCATCCATCTCACCTCCCCCATCCGTCGTAACCCTAACTCACCACACTTTCTCTCACTATCGGCCAGATGCGAAGCAACTGAAAGAGGACGAGAAATGAGGAGGAACTGGGTTTATATAGAATTCCTGCGCCCAACGTTCACTGCAACGGGAACGCAGGCTACGGAATGCCGTAACGTATCCCTAGTCTACCGCCGCAAGCTACTGAATTTAATGACTGTGTTCCGAATTTCTGTATTCCGGCTGCTGAATCCGTCCTCCCGGATGTCAAGTTCCGTCATGCTCCCGTACTGGTTCCAGAACGAAGTCTAAACTAATTCTAAGTAATTATTTGTTTCCATAAGTCTATGCCTAAACTAATTTTTTTCAAATTTGACCTAGTTTAATGCCACCTAGTCTATTAGGATCCGTACTTAGCTATTACGGATACCAACAATGAATCAGATGATGTCCACTGAAACTGCTCATCGGGCACTCCCTCCTTCAAGTTTTTCTTCTGGCCTAGCCCTTCACGTGGATTGGCAGATAGAGCCGCCTTTGGAATGTCTTCTGTCGGTGGAAGGCGAGCATGCTTCACTCCCTTGATTGAACTCCAATTCACTCTTCGAAACAAAATGAGTTCTGTATATACCATTGCACATATGAAATACGGGACTTCGCTCCTGGGCACTGAATATGTGCCATACAAGTATCGATAAATTTCAATACAACGTTGCACAAATGCATCATTACAGCATGGATGCAAATTGGCCGTATTGTTGCGCCGATTCGTATAGTGCCAATGATAGGGGAATAACTTGTTGATGTGGCACCACCTCACGAAGGACTTACAAGTCTTGGCGGTCCAGTGGCCCGTAATTCGATCCCAACCTCGGTAGGCCACACACGCTGGGTCCAAAAGGATGCGTCGTTGCCTAGGGTGCATGGCTCCTTTTGCCTTGGTCTTCTTCTTGTGGTCTGCCATTGGAGATGCTCTCGAGATTTGAGGCAAGAAATCTAAAACTAACAAGTGCCCGCAAAATATTATCTAGCGAATAGTGAGTGATGGAGTAAAATCAAGAACATGAGCCACATGTAAGTGAAACTCAAAAACCAAGCTCCCGAGCACGCAATCAGCCATTGTAAAGTAGGTGAAAGGCAGTATGCAGCAAGAAGGGAAAGTGGCAAAGTCGGGTGGGGAGACAGCTAATTAACCCGCAATCGCCCTGGGGCGAGTTCGGGAAGGGGCGCGTGCAGGTCTGAGAGCGACCGTAGGTAGGGCGACTACGGGTCTAAGGGTCCAACTGCGAAGGCGACTGCGGGTAGGGCGACTGCGAGTAGGGCGACTGCAGGTCTGAGGCTAGTGGGAATGGGCAACCGCGTGTGGGGCGCCACAGAGTAATTTCTGGACCCCGATAGTGGGGCAACCGCGGGTGGGGCGACCGCGGGTCTGGGGCGAGTGGGGATGTGCGACCGCGTGTGCGGCGCCACAGAGTAATTTCTGGACCCGACAGTGGGGCGACTGCAGGTGAGCGACTGCGGGTACAGGGCGGGATCTTGAATTTCTGAACCTCTAAGACTTTCACTTTGAAGTTCTCTTATACAAAATTCTGGACAAAAATTTAAGTTACCAATGCACTTCATAAAAATGTATTGCACCTTTTCATCTTTTATTTAAAACTTCGGGTTATGCTTCATTAGCCATTTTATTAATTATTGTTGCAACTTATTAGATTTGACATGCAAAAAGAGGATTCCCTCCCTAACATCACTTCTGCAATTTCAATAAAAAAATAATCAAACATAAGAAATTTACCATCCATAATTCTTATGGTTGTGTTTTATTTTCCAATGCAATCTCTATTATGTTTAGTTTGAATTTGTATGGTGAATCCATTATAAAATTAGATCCAACTATGAAGAATGTGGGATTCTTGATTAATGTAGACCACTTTCGGAGAGCTCCAAAAGAAGGGGTTTGGGAATTGAGGGGTAAATACCTTTTATTCATTTATGGTGAAGTGTGATTGACACATTATGAATTGCGTGGGAGAACAAAACTCAATATAATCAATTATGCATTGCAATATACAATGCATAGGATGGGTGTAGGAAGATGGTTGTTCAAATATCCCATAAGGATTGGGTGTGACAGCATGAGCTCCCATATAACTTTCATCATGTACTTCATCAAGCACCATGAAGGTGCAGCTGGGAACTAATTGTCACAATTAATTGTCATAGCTATTTCCGAGCTATTTTCATGGTTTTGTTCAAATTTTATTTATGTGTACATTCATAGGTACCCAAACATTAAAACTTGTTTCATATTCATTAAACATGGTTTTGTTCAAATTTTATTTATGTGTACATTCATAGGTACCCAAACATTAAAACTTGTTTCATATTCATTAAACATGGTTTTGTTCAAATTTTATTTATGTGTACATTCATAGGTACCCAAACATTAAAACTTGTTTCATATTCATTAAACATGGTTTTGTTCAAATTTTATTTATGTGTACATTCATAGGTACCCAAACATTAAAACTTGTTTCATATTCATTAAACATGGTTTTGTTCAAATTTTATTTATGTGTACATTCATAGGTACCCAAACATTAAAACTTATTTCATATTAATTAAAAGTGGTTTTGTTCCAATTTTATTTATGTGTACATTCATAGGTACCCAAACATTAAAACTTGTTTCATATTCATTAAAGTGTAGCCATCATATTTACAAACAAAGGGATTAAATCAAGGGCATACATTTGTACATTTTCAATATTTGGGGATTTCAAACTTGTGAACCAAGAATAACGGGGCACAACATTTATAGGTATATATTTTATTGGGGGGGTCACATTTATGGGTATATATTTTTTGGGGGGGTCACAGATGTAAACCATTAAAGTATTGGGCCCTAACCAATTAAACATTCATATACCATGGACTATTTAGCAAAATATGATCATCCATCTGAGATAAACAATCCATGCATTGTTTAGCAAAATCATAATATAGAAATGTAAAATGAAGTTCTTTGTCAAGCACATTGCTATTTCACATGTCTAGCATGACTTTAGTACTATTATCTTCATAAATAACTTATTTCTTTCTATGATCCCACTTCAAAAATCAAAATAGGTACTTATGCCATGGTACAAGGCTGCCATTTGATGCACCACAATAATGTCTCCAGTCATGAACGATTTGCCCGTGGCACAAGGTTGTCCAAGTTTGCGCGCGCTTGGTTTAACCTATTATTGGTCTGCTCAAAGATATCCGTGGTGTTGATTTGAACGCTCAGAGATTGTGTAAATGCGCGTTCCGTCCCGTGCTCATCATCCTAAGGTGGAATTGTCATTAGTACATATGATATTCACAGAATGGGGTAAAAACAATATTAACCTAGCAAGTATATTTACTCGTGTTGTGGTATCCACACATTGCACTAACCTTAATGAGTTGTAACAACAAGCATCCATTCTCAGACTCGGAAAGTTTCTCGACATCCTCAAGTTCTTCTAATAAAGCCTTGCATCTCCCGACCCCCCATATCAATGAATATTAAAACATAACAACTAAATATGGGTATTTTTAGCATATAATCTTATAATACAAGTTTTGTACTAGAACAACCGAACCTGAGGTTTGTGCAATCTTTTCCTTGCTAAACCCACACATATTCTTCCATCATGGCCCACCCCTCCCTAATGGCCTCATCAAATTTGGCTCCCCAAACAATATCGTGTGTGTTTTGTATCAAACACGTCACTCGTCTTGCAACAAATAAGCACTAAAAGTGAGATGAAATGTCCACCACCAACTATCCATCTAGAATTGTTCATTAATACATGTTCATTTCATTATTCAAGGATTCAAATCACCTATACAAAATGAAGGGCAATATTTTACTCACCCATTTTGCTGGCTTGGAAATGGCCTTTGGACTCATTGCACTGGCCATAATGAGCAAAGCAATACAATTTGTAGCCTTTCCAAAAGTCCTTAATCTTATTTCAAAGATCACAAATCAATTCCAATAGAATAGTCATTGTCATGGTGATTCTCCCACCTATTAAAAAGACATTGTCTACAATACAAGTGGATGACAATAAGGAAGTCAAAGGCAAACTAAACAAATTTTCACCGGAAATATTCATGGTCGAGAATAATTATGACTTCCTTTGAGCACTTGCTAAATTGGACACCTACCATTAAGCCTGGAAGAAGCCAAATAACTAATCATTAGCAATGCAAGAAGATTCAATTTGAATAAGCTACATAACAATTGAGGCCCCCCTACGTTACTATAGCACCCAAAAATGAAAGAGAATCAATGAAGAGCCAAACGAATGATTTTCATTTGAATTGCTAATTGTTTTAAATGTAAATTTAGTGTACACTTTTTAGGTGGCTTTACACCCATTTGTATGTGCATCCTTATTATTCAACTACTTTGCCACAATGAATGCAATTGCCGTTTCAAGGCCCTCTACATCAAATGGCTTTGATATTCTCACTATTCTAAACTAATGGAAAAGATTTTGGTTTCATTGAAGTATACAAGAAGTGTCTGCTGGATTATTGGCTGTTTGTTGGAAACCCAAAAAACCACTAGACCTCCACAACATTGGGCCCACATTCAGCCACTACAAGGCAGGTGAACTACAAGGCGCAGTTATGAAAATTATGCACCACAGGTTGGAACAACCCATGAAATACCCGCGTTCGCCAGGGGCGCATGCGCTAACCCTAACAAGGATACTAGGGCGACTGCGCGTGGGGCGACCGCGGGTCCGGTCCAAGGATCCCTCGCGTCTTTTAAGGGCGAATTCGGGTCAGGGTGACCTCGGGTCCTCGAGGGGGAAACACATTTCAAAATCCCCCCCTCCATCAGGGTGACTACACATAGGGGGCGACTGCGGGTCAAGGCGGAAATGCAAACTCCTTGACCCGCAATCGCCCCCTACGCACAGTCGCCCATATGG
This sequence comes from Rhytidiadelphus loreus, assembly GCA_947034895.1. Lineage (NCBI taxonomy): Eukaryota > Viridiplantae > Streptophyta > Bryopsida > Hypnales > Hylocomiaceae > Rhytidiadelphus > Rhytidiadelphus loreus. The sequence goes on along the minus strand of OX344761.1, from coordinate 42,438,121 downwards.
AGGGGGAGGGAGACACCAAATAATTTTCCTCCCTCAATCAGAGCGACTGCGTGTACGGGACGACTGCGAGTCAAGATGGGAGACACCAAACGATTTGAACATGCAATCTCCCCCCTTCCATCAGGGCGACTGCGTGTAGGGGGCGACTGCGGGTCCCTAGTTCACTTCCAGAATCATACCTGGTGTTCTAGGGCGACCGCACTTGGGGCGACTGCGGGTATGGGCATATTTCACGAGATGGATGTTTGTGGGACCCCTCCTACCATAGTGTTTATAATTCCCTTTAATCATATGTTACTTCCTCCATTTTCTTTACAAATTCAATAACCCAAAAAAATCCTAGGTTTTGCATTAGCTCTTCAACACTCCATTTGCAAGAAGTTCCAAATGAAAGTTTTATGCACGTTCAAATAGTGGAGAGGTGTAATTAGATTTATTTGGGCATGTTTCACGAGATGGTGTTTTTTGGGACCCCTCTCCCATATTGTTTATAATTCCCTTTAATCATATGTTACTTCCTCTATTTTCTTTACAAATTCAATAACCCAAAAAAATCCTAGGTTTTGCATTAGCTCTTCAACACTCCATTTGCAAGAAGTTCCAAATGAAAGTTTTATGTACGTTCAAATAGTGGGGAGGTGTAATTAGATTTATTTGGGCATGTTTCACGAGATGGTGTTTTTTGGGACCCCTCTCCCATATTGTTTATAATTCCCTTTAATCATATGTTGCTTTCTCCTTTTTTTATACAATTTCAACAAGACCAAAAAGACATGATTTTGCTTTAGGTCTAAAACACTACATCTCATATAGGATGTGCAAGTATTTTATGTAGGTTTAATGATTTGATTCTTGATAAATGTTTTATTATTGTTTACCAAGGTCTAGGGTCTAGGGTTTAGGGTTTGGGAAACCCTTTACATTGTGAGAATAATTCTTCCATTGCCTTGCCATGTCTTTGATATGAACTGACGCCTAACATTTATTACCAATTTAGTAAGTGAGATAAGGAAAAATCAATTAGAATCTACTGCAGATGCTAATTAGTGTTGGGTCTGTTCTTTGAAATGGTTGTTGGTTTAGGGCGACCTCGGGTCAGGGGCAACCGTGGGTCATCGAGGAAGAGAGAAACACATTTGAATCAGGGCGACTGCGCGTAGGGGGCGACTGCGGGTCAAGGAGGGAGACACCAATTTTTGGGAAAATGAAAATTCAATCTCCAGTAGGGCGACTGTGCGTAAGGGGCGACTGTGGGTCCTAGAGGAAGACACCAATTTGGCGGAAAATGCTCAATGAGGGCGACTGCGTATAGGGGGGCGATTGCGTGTAGGGGGCCGACTGCGCGTAGTGGGCGCTTGCGGGTCAAGGAGACTTCTTTGTGGGCGACCGCGCGTGCAAGTTTTGGGATGGTTTAGTTGGTACTCGCGGTCGCCCACGATCCGTAGTCGCCCTTGATGCGCAGTCGCCCATTTCCGCCCTCCAGAAATGCGCAATCGCCCATTCGCGCTGTCTTCAGACCCGTAGTCGCCCCCTCCCGACCCGCAGTCACCCAAACGCACGCGCCCTGAGGTGACTTCGGGTACTTAAGCGTTAGCCCTACTTTCGATTCTCACCTTACTTTAGCCTTGCGCACTGTCTTTCACCTACCTTCAGGTGGCTGGATGCGTGCCCGTAGGCTAGAGTCTCAATTGGGGGGGGAATTTTAGCCCTTTCAATCTACGAATTTTGAACTACAGTTTTGAATTATTGTGAAGTACAACATGGCTTTTCCACATGAAGGCAACACTACAAGGAGAAAGTCTTTATGGGATCTGGACCTCGATGATCCAATTTTTTCTGAGGTTCCGATAGCTGTAAATGAAAACGAAGAAGGAGGGAGTCAAGAGCGACGGAAGGGCAAGAAGCAGAAGTCAGCACATGACAAGGACTCCAACTATCCTCCCCCGAGTTATACCCGATATGTATACGAAGCGTGTCTCTAGTGGTACGCAGGGAAAAGTGTACAATTCTTGGAGGCAAGCTATTTGAGGTGTCCTACAATTGGTAGTGTGGCCTTGCCAAACGATTTACAGGCACGGATTTAAACCAAACTAAAGGGATCCGATGATTTCACAGACATTGACTTGACGTATTCTTCGAGACTATTTAAATGGCTTGATAACACATTGAAAGCGGTGATGTTCAATACCAAGAAATTGATGGAGGAACATCGACCATTACTTCCCATAGTAGAGGAATCAGAAGACATCAAGGCATTCCGCCAAAAGATGGAGTGGTGGTCCAACGTAGTGAAGAAATTGGCAAGAGGCTCAGCAAGGGGTTTTAAGTGGAAAAATGCAGCGGTGCAGGCAGCATTTGCACGAGATGGTGGATTGTGTATCACATGGATCCCCGATACGGCGAAAGTGGTGCCCCTTAGTGCTTTTGAACGTGAAGGGGGGTATGCAAAAGTGCGTAAGGTACACATTGAAGGAATGGATACAATTCCAAGCTACATCGCTTTTGTAGGGAAAATATCCAAGGCAATAAACCCGCGCGAGGGGAGAGCGCAATGATCCATGGAGGCCCTTGCATGCCCCTTGAACCACCCTAGCATCATTAAGTTTTTTGCCATTCATTCTCGCACGAATGAAGCGTACACTTTGTGGTGGAATGGAGGCCATTTGAATGAGTTGAGGCATTTAGATCGTTCTGTATCACCAACCATTGACTGGCATGAAATGCAAAAAGCCACAAGACTTCCTGAAGAGAAACAAAAAGAACTTGGTCTCTTCCGAAGGCACAAGGCAAAGTTGGCATGGGCTTTAGTATATGTGACAAATCTCATGCACAAGTGCCACGTTCTACACAATGACTTGTCTCCCATGAACATCATGTTGCATTTTCCGGATTATTCAAACGACATAATCAACATTGGAATTTGTGATTTTGGAATATCAAGTCGTTTTGATGAAAACGTGCCTTCACATTTTGGAAAGCCATCTGAGGCCGAGAGGGATCAATACCGAGAAGGTCGTTGGTGGGTTGCCCCGGAGTTGTTTTATGCATATGGACCTCCAAATTCCGATACAAGCATACCGATCATGCAACAACGGTATAAATATACGCAACAGTCAGACTCGTATTCTATTGGGAAGTTGACCGAATGGATGCGAATTGGTGATATGGACGATTGGGACAAGGATTTGTTCAAGAGCCGCGAGGGATCAATGTACTTCGCAATGAAGTTGCGTGAACTCATGAACACTGATCCAAAGAAGAGACCAACGTGTATAGAGATCACAAATTCCCTTATGTCTCCACCATGGTCCATGATGCCCCCCGAATTGGTGTTTCGAGACTCACCTTTGTAATAGGATAGTGTAGAGCAAGACTTTAGTGCTACAAGCAATGAGCTTGGTGGCCAATTATGTGTTGCTTACTTTGTAATATTTTCCTATAATATATGAAGGAATTTTATGCTACGCGCATTGTCTTTAGAAAAACAATTACTCAATGGGCTATTTGTCAAATTATATATATTGAATATGGCCTTTTACACATTGTTATGCAAAGTGTAACAACTTTTGAATTCAAATGTTCTTGGTCCTTTTTGATTCCGTAGTATATAATGGACGCAAGGAAAATAAGAAAATGAAAATAAATTAGTTGGTAATTGATGTTGAAGACTTGTATCATTTCTCGAGTAAAACGTGCTAGTATGCAATTGAAATGAATTTTACTTCCATGGTCATTGAATTCAAATAGTTGTGCTTTCAATCCCCCCCAAAATGTAAGTCATACATCATTTACATTCTCTTATTATTTTCTCTATTCCCAAAAAATAAAAGCATTTTTTTTTCTTTTCCTATTTATTCTAATTCAAATATAGGAAAAATAAATTTTATACTTTTTTATACTTTTCCTTTTTATTCGTATTTTACCTATTTCAAAATAGATGAGAGATGTTTTTATTTATTTATTTAACCTTTTACGCTCTCTTCCTATTTTTTCTATTTGGAAAAAAGAAAGTTCATTGACTTCTTGCCACCATTTTGTTTTTTTGGACAATGAAACAAGAGTTGATATTGCAAAGAGGATATGTAGCCCCATAATCTTTGTCATTTATTAAATACGCAATTCGAGAAAACTTGAATGAATTCAATAATAAATGTAAATCTGGTTTTATCATATATATTATTTCTAGTAGCATAATGTTTCCCTGCCATATTCTTTTTTTTGGTATATGTCATCCAAATTGATAAAAACACACATTCTTTCATAGATGGTTGGAGTATGATATAAGTCCAACAATGACTTTCATTTATAGATTTGTGTCCATACAAGAAATTTTGCTATTAGGCATGTAATTTACCAAAATTAGTGTCTGTAACATAGTATGTAATTTGAGTCTACATCCAAAAATAATTAAATGAACATCTCATGTCAAAACAATTACAAGGACATTATTGTTACAATTGCAATGGTTAATAATCATAACATTGGTTATTAACAATAAAATTAGTCATTAACAATGAAATTAGTCATTTACAATAAAATTAAGAATTAACAATGAAATTAAGAATTAACAATGAAATTAAGAATTAACAATGAAATTAAGAATTAACAATGAAATTAAGAATTAACAATGAAATTAAGAATTAACAATGAAATTAAGAATTAACAATGAAATTAAGAATTAACAATGAAATTAAGAATTAACAATGAAATTAAGAATTAACAATGAAATTAAGAATTAACAATGAAATTAAGAATTAACAATGAAATTAAGAATTAACAATGAAATTAAGAATTAACAATGAAATTAAGAATTAACAATGAAATTAAGAATTAACAATGAAATTAACAATTAACAATGAAATTAACAATTAACAATGAAATTAAGAATTAACAATGAAATTAATTAATAACAATAAAATTGGTTAACAACAACTTCTTTTAACAACGATGCTAGCATGCGAGCTTGGAGCCGTGAGCCTGTGAGTGTGGAGCCTGGAGCCTGTGAGCCTAGAGCCTAGAACAAAAATATTCCCATTTTTACACCAAAAAAATCAAGAAGTTGAATTTTTTTTGCTATTAATGGTAAATTTGGGACCTATAATCGTGTATCCTATTACCGTGGATCAATAAATATTTTATATGGTGTTCGAATTCTTTGTAGTACAAATAATCCACCAAATAGTGAGACCGACAGTCATTTTGTATGGAGGCTAATATTTAGGGTAATTTGAGCTCCCAATAAAATGGGGAAGTGTGTTGGTGACCACGGCGGTTAAGGGAAAAATGTAGAAAAAGGATGAGGGTCAATTTGACATTGGAAGTCATTTCTAATTGAGGCTAAGGTTTAGGGGAAACCTTAGCGTCCCAAAATAATAGAAAAGTGGATTGGTGCCCGCGGTGTTGTCCAAAAAAATAGAAAAAGAAATGAGGGGTCAAGTTGAGGGTGGGAGTCATTTCTCATTGACGCTAAGGTTTGAGGGTTTAGGGTCTGAACGGTCTTGTAGTGGCATGTTCCAAAATGCCAATCATTTTGGGACACATGGATAGGGACTTAGAACATTGGACTTCTACATTGTTAGCACTCATAAGCACTTGTCGCTCACGTACTAGCATTGTTGCGTGCAACATATCCCATACCAGTTGGGGTTGGCTACATGAGATGCTATAAAAGGACTGAGTTCAAATCAACATACATCTACAAAACCAATGGGAAGTCGACTATCACAATTCAGTGCATTCATTGGGCCATTATAATTAATTGTGATTGGAGCTTTCCATTGGCCATGTAGTTTTAACATGGTAAATTGCTACTGAATTCAAATCAATGTCATCATCATACAAATACAGTCATATGTTTTTCATTATTGCATAGATTGGTAGGGTGACATGATTATTTTAAATCATAGTGGTAGGCATGTTACTATCATCTTCAAGTGCATTCCTTCATCTCTTCTTATTGGATTTAAAAATAACTAAAAGGTGCATTTTATGGGTTTCATTAGGGTAATGGATTGGCCAATTTTGATATTCTGGGAGACCTTGTAGAAAAAAAAATGAAAAAAATGTAAAACATGGTCTGGATCTCAAAAGACAAATGAAGAAAAGGAGGGAAATGGAGGGCCATAATGAAGAATAAAAGTGGACCTTCAAAATGGAGAGTATTAGGGAGAAAATGGACAAAATGGATACCTAACTAGAAATGGAAATGGAATTTAAATGAAAAAATTATGCATCAAATCATTTCAATTGTAATATATAAAAATGAGTGCATTACAATTGAAGTACATTGGAACATGTGTCTATGCCTATTCTGGAAGTGTGATCATTCCAGCTCGAACTAGTAGTAGTTTCAACTCATTGAAGCTATAACTTGGTGCATGAATGAAATTATCTTTGTTGACATCCATCTTGCAAAAATACCTGTACAAATAGTACAAGTGTTTGCAATTCACGTACTGCTGCCGACCTCCAATAGCAGAAATTGCCATATTCACAAAGTCTGGACATGTGCACGCTGGGAATTGGCCTACTGTAACTCGATATGCATTTTTGTTTGGCTCTGACCCTGTCTCTAACTCCACTATTGCACCAAGGCCTAGGAAAGGGAGCAATGTTACTCCTAAAATTTGCCCTCTCACATTACCTGCACTTTCCCACTTGTTTCGTTGTTCTGCAGTAGGTGCGTTTGCAATCCTTCGAATGGCTCTGCTGTTCCTCACAGTTGGATACACATCTGTGTTCTTCGATGGAGGGTGGTCATACAAAGCAGGTTTGAAAATCTTTGATATGTTGAACAATTGACGTGGCGATAGTATTGGTCGTTCTTAGAGGCGAAATCCTGCATGTTGCAATAACAATGTCTCTTCTCGGTTTAGGTTAGTTCCAGACAAAACAGGCCAAACCTCTGGTACCTCCGGCCAATCGAGAACCCACTTCCGTTTTGTACTTTTCACGCATCGTTCGATGTCATCCCAACAAAACCAAAAATCAACCACCACCTGTCGCTTACTCCCATACTCTTCTTTTCTACCGTGGTAGGTAGGAGCTGGAGTTCCTTTCTTCCCTTTTGCAATCTTGTTGGTGCACTTGATGTTTGATCTTTGTTGTTGAGCTTGACATTTGGCGGCAGATTTGTGGCTGATTCTCGCAATGTGCCATTTTGATGTATCACAATCGCTTTCAAATGCTACCGTAACATGGCCAAAAGTATTTGCAACAGGGTATTTACCTTTATCTCTAGAAGATTCAGAAACACTTGTGTTGGACCTCGTTCTCACACGGGGTTGAGAAAAATTGATCTTGTTTGGCCTATGTGAATCTCTTGCATCACCAATGGGCACGTCCAACTTCCTCTTTGTACTACCAAAAATTTCTTCTCCTTCCAAGTGTGGTACTCTAGTTCCCACCCCCTCTGCTCCAGGCAATGTGTTTAGTGCCTCTGCAATCTTTTTGGGATCTCTACTTCTTCTAGCAGCTCTCAGTCTCAGCTCCCCTTTTGACGGCCCTGATCCCGATGCATATCCTTTCAGGTATGTACGATAGTTTGTCATTTGCATCCAAGCACGGATACTGTCATCACATGTGGCGTCAAACAAGTTGTTTCCTCGCTTTCCAGACATTTGTAGCCACTTGTTGTGCACCGTTTCGGATAAATTGCACGATGGCAAGTCCAACATCTCTTCCAAATTTAGTTTCTAAATATTTCAAACAGGACCATAAAATAGTTAGTAATGGACGTTCACAAAAGTAGTAATTGGCAACTTATAAATAATTTATCTTCATTCACTCTATAGTTTTAGAAGAAGAAGGACTTGCAATGACTGCTATTGCTACTCTCTAAATCCTTATCTATTCAAAAAATTAGTGACATTTAACATTCTGTACTACCAACATTGGATATTTTTGATCCAAGAACAAAAATTAGGGGGTCATGGTGACAACAGAAATACATCCGTCGGAGCCGAGGCATGTTATTATAGCGTTCTGAAGACCCCTCATTTTTTGGTACCACGGAAATAAAAAGGGCCCAATGAATTTTTAAAAATAAAAAATAAAAGATAAAAATCAAGGAAGTTCAACTTCTAATTAGAATATGAGTCTTACAACCTTAAACACTTTTACTAATTCAATTTCAAGATTCACTCACCATGTCCATGAAGCCTCCCCATTGGCGATACCGGAAATGCCAGAAAGCTAGCCAGTGTTGTAAGTGATGTAGAGCTTCTTCGTTGGCAGCTCCAGATGACAACCACCAAGATTGTATAGCAAGGTAACGGACCTCGGCTTGGTCCATATTCTTTGAATCTTTGTATTGCTTGCACAAAGTAATATGTTGCTGTTGAAATGCTTCCTTGATGTATTTTTGTGTATGCTTGTGAAGAGAGGTACTCCAATGCAACAAACATGTCCTCTCGCGATTCTCCATTTCAACATTGGTAGAACCACTTCCGTAGACAATGCGGACCGCATTCCAATTGGCCATAGCGCTGTCTGCCATAAATCCTTTAAAGTTAGGGTTTCTCACTCCGTGGCGATGCATGACCGCGTTTAAGCTTTGCCAAAATTGTACTTGAACTTCGGTATCTTTGGATTGCATGTTGCACAATGCAATAGTCATTACCTTCTTGTACTCGGTATCATACACGTGGCAAGCCATTGTGGTCCACTCCTTCACGCGCTTCATGTGGTCGAACATCAACCACGCATTCTGCAGATCCCCTTCCGATTGCATTCGCCTTACAAGGTCGACTCCACTTCCTGGTCCTTCAGTAAGCATCTTGAAAATGTATACCTTTTCCTTGCCTTGACCTGGGAAGACGCTGTCATGTATGAACTCTAACTTTTACTCCTTTTTCATGGTCATAATGTTGTCGATTATTCCTCCTCGGTTGTTAGACCGGAAAGTGGAGATCACGTTGCGAATACTTGGACTACTCAAATATTGGAAGCGGTCCATGACCTCCTCCATTTCTTCCGCTTTCAGCATCTCTTTCTCCCCCTCTCCATCGTGAAATAGGTAGCTTGCCAGGAAGTCTTTACTAGCAGAGAGAGTGATTGCAGAGTTCGTGGCCATCGGTGTTTTGGCCACTTGTTCCGCAATGAGTCCGCAAATCATTTCAATAGAATCTCTATACATGCCTTTAGCAACTGGGTGGCCATGCTCTCCAAAGTGAATAGCGGCCCTAGTCATTTCTGGGTTATCAGTGTACACAAAGTATATCCTAGCTTTGCATGTGTCAAGACACGTCGGTGCCATCTTGCAAACCTTGCAAACTAGGGTACATTCTTTTGGGGGACACCCACCAGCAGTAAAATGAAACACAGTATAGCCACTCCACTCAGTTTCGTTTCGCTTTGAAGCTCTCTTTAAATACTCACAATTGTCATTCTGACAAGCAAGATGGCCAGCACAGTACGACTTACGAATTTTGAGGTTGTCCGAGTTGTGAATGTTCGTGGTCATTAGCTTGCACCACGGATGTCCATCATAGCGCTTGTCCATTCTTTCTAAGTTCTTGGCCCCCGATGAAGATGAAGATGACCCACAAGGAGGCAATTCGAAGATGACATCCCCGTTGAATACAGGTGGAAGAAATGGAACCCGCTGGTGCTTCACGGTGCTTAGATCCATTGACGACAGTTCGTTTCGAGAATGATGCATAGTGGCAAGTCTCTTTAGACAATCCATTATGCTTTCTTTCGCTACTACATCTTGTCGAGGTAAGAATAGTGACTTTGAGGAATTAGAGAGACTTCTACATGGGACCTTACAAGATAGTGATTTCACAATATTTGTCTCGTCAGATGCAATCTGGGAAGAAGAACTTTGCTTTTCAGCATTGACATTGGGAGACTCTCCTGATTCGGTAGACAACTCTATAATTGGATCTAATCTCTCCTCTTTCACGATAGGAAGTATTGTAGGCATGTGTAGGACTGGCAGAGCAACTCTAGGTGTACTGGGTGACACGGCATGAGGACTACACGGCATATCGACCGTAGAACCATCAGATTGGCGACTCTGGATTTCTGTACATGCACCTAGCATAGAGAGTGGAAGTCCATATGCTCTATAGTTCCCAGGACTAAGGTACCAACAATGCGTTCCATCCTCCAATGACCTCGGAATTGGGATAGATTGTAGCCCTTCCCCTGATTCCGTATTTTTCTCTTCCTCGACATAGATGGAGGTTTCTACAAATCTAAAACGGACGTGCAAAAGGTGACAAGGAACTCTAGCGAATCCACCGTCTACTATTGGAAACACAAGAGGAATGTCGTGACCATCAACTCTAAGCCAAGCCATTGCTAAACCCTACAGAGACCCTTCAACAACATTGGCAATTGAATCCAACACAAGAGACGAGGTAAACAACCAAACTTTGGGTCTTGTATGATTGCAGTTCCTCGTGGCCTTCTATTTGGCTACTCTTATGTATTCATTGTTCAATCAATACTATGCGGCATATTTTGGTTGTGTAGATCTTTATTGCAATGGCACTGATATTATTATGGAAACAATAATATCTTTTTGAAAACTGAATTGAATTTACTACATGACAATAGAACATAATCAACTCTTTCTCAACATCAGTGATTTAGAGGTGAATGATTAATAAATGTTTACGGCAGATTAGGGATATCTATATACATTATTTTCAATTAATGTGAATGCTTTTTAATGGGGAAAATGAAAACTACGCTTGACCTAAGTAGGTAGGAACACATCCATACAAGTTCCTTCCATACTTTTGCATATGACGTCAAATTTGGTTCTAATTAATTTTTAAAATTCATTTATGGTACTATGGACGGAGATTGAAATTTTAACGTTTTTCCAATTACTATTATTGGATTTCATAGATCATCAAACAAGTATCATTAACCTAAACCCACTTTTTTAATCTATGATTCCTATGTCTTGAAACCGTAGTGAATTAAATAGAACCAAATGAATTAAAGACTGCAACATTCAATTTAGGTACATCATTTACGTCATTTCACCACACAGCATTTTGAATATGCATTGGTATATGTAAATCTTGGAACTTGTACCTACATCGGAATAGACGAATTTTAATTTCTTGATCTACGTACTTTTGGGTAAATTCCCTAAAACTGACATAGCCCCCAATGTCAGGGCCTCGTTTGTGGATATTATTTTGACGGCGCCTCTATGAACCTGACAGAAGTAGGTACTATGAGAAATTATTTTCTCGCATCTCATCACTTGCGGAATAAATGTGACGGCTCTTCCTTGACGTACTTGGCCAAACATACAAAGGGCCATTTGTGTCCATTGTCTTCATTCTTGTAGTTTCGTTTCCTTTTACATCTTGTAGTTGAGAGTGTCAAGGTTTAGACATTCTCTTCTCCCTTCATGCTTGTAGACAATGTTGTTGTTGATTTGATTAGTTTGAAGCAAGGTAGGAGAGGAAAGAGACGTGGATCATTGTATTTTTCGTCTGCCAAGGCGTTGAAACGATCCAGGATGACAAGAGGAGGGAGAGTGCCGCCGAAGACTATCGAGCCTTCATCTGCAGATCTCCGGAGAGTTTTGCGCTATGGAATTGGTAGTATTGGTGGAGAGGAGGAGGCTCCAGTTGATGGTGTTGGGGCAACTCAAGAGGCGTCACCGGAAAATAGAAGTTTACAACGCGGCAAAAGGGCAGCGGACGTCTCAAATGTAAGATAATTTGTGGTTGCTTTTCAAATATCCCTAAACCCTATGGTTTGATATTCATGGAAGGGCCTTGCAGACACTGATTTCCTCAGCAAAGTTGATGGAGTCATTTCATTTCTTCTTTTCTTTGAGGAGTCTAGTTATAAGGATTGCATTCACTTGTAAATAGAGTTAAAGAGATGTTTGAGGAACTCTTTTACTAGTTTAGTCTGGACTTCAAATTATCTAGACTAAATGTCTATAGATCTTGAGCATCAAATATATAGAGGTCCATAGAGCATTGATCGGTGTTTTCAAATAGTTTAAATTTATGGTGCATTATTGACTTAGAAGAATAAAACAAGCCATTCCATGCTTAAGCATAGGGCATACCGTGGCAGTTGAGTACATGGCTTCTTTAAATGTGATAAGCTTAATCTTTGTCATTGACAACTTTCAATAAATCATTGTGTAGGTTGAAAGAGGACTGAAACTGGAAACCTTGTAACCTATAGAATAGGTAGACCTTATTTTTGTTTCTAGTAAAATTCCTTCAGAATAAATGAAAAACCAATCTAATTTTGTGGTCTCCAGAATTCAACTTTCTTGGAATTCAAAATCTTTCTTCTGTATGTTTCAAGCGGTGGGAAATTTTAGTTCCCATTTCACTTGAACTTTTAAGATTCATAACTAATGTCAAGAAGCATCAGAAAATATTAAACAATTTGGTGAACCTGCCAAATCCACTTGACTTTGAAGGATGATTAAGCCTAAAACATTTCACGAAGTTGAATCTCCTCAATAATGAGTTCAAGATATAAAATGGCCAATTCCTGAATACGGCACTCTCTATTGGATTAGATTTGCCTATGTCACCTATGCAAAGGGCAATAATATCAGAATCAACTACACATGAAGAAAATGTAAATAACTAAACCTATAGACATGGCTAGCCCGCATGAGTTCATGGGCTTGTAGATCATATGAGGAAAATAAAACTTATTCAACCTGCACACAAGGCTAGCCCGCAAGAGTTCTAGGGCATGCAGATCATGCACTGTGAGAAAGAATTTTTTAATTCAAATCACCATATGTAATCATTCTATCAACATGTTCTCGACCGGGTGGGGATCAACTATTCGAACTACAGCATGAACGTCACCAGCGCGAATGGGCCTAGCCGAACGGAGGCATTCGCATGTGAAAAAAAGAAGTTGATGCCTCATTAGTGAATGCTTTTCTGCCTTGAGCTTAATATGTTCCTGCCTTGAACTGCATGCTTTGCTGCCTTGAACTGAATGCTTTGCTGCCTGAATTGAATGCGCCACTTCCACGTCAGATTTCTTCAGTACCAAATTAGAAAGCTACATAACCAATGCTCCAAGTGCCTTCTCTCTCATGGCGCCTTCAGAGCATCAAGGAACCTTCCATAGCAGCTCCTATAGATTCGGTCATGCAGGCCACTCTGCCCCCGCGGCACGTGTCCAAGATCATCCCTCTAATCGGAAAAGACTACCCGCCGAGTTTCAGAATATCACTCAGCGTAGGACGAATTCAGTGGTACCTAGGAGTGAAACGGAAAGATCCCAGCTTGGATATCGTGTTGCCTCGCACCTGAAATTCTGGTGTCCACTACGACCACTGCTTCCAATACATTTTCGAACCTGCTACCGCGCACACCGCCAGATTCACACACGGCACCACTCACTTACACATTGAACTTCCCTCTGCGCAGAGAACGATGACCCGGAATACGAGAAGGCACGTCCGGGGAGGCTCGCAAGATCCCACTGTGCCGCCAACAGGCGCTCGTCCGATCCCACAAGTATTCTCTACATCCTCAACAACCTCATCGTCTAGATTTTTAGTCCACCCCTGTGCAGTTGGCTTCCCGTTCACTCGACAGTAGTTTGAAGTGATTTCCATTTTTTTTTTTAAATTTTGGGGTCCCTGATGGAGTTGGTGATCCCCTCACGGATCCGAGGGTGCACTCGCCGCTTGGTGGGGGACCTCCCTAGATTCAAGGTCGTTAAAATCAGCCGACACCTCTTGTTGGGGTGGCAGCCACGTGATGCTCCAAGGGTGCCGTATGACGGGCTCGGGTGGCTGTCAAGCACAGGGAATTCCCTTGCAGGAGAACCAGTCCACTCCTATGCAGCTGGCTTCCCGTTCACAAGACAGTAGTTGGAAAAACCAGTCCACCCCTGTGCAGTTGGCTTCCCGTTCACACAATAGTAGTTGGCAATGATTTCCTTTTTCTTTTTTAAATTTTGGGGTCCCCGATGGAGCTAGTGATTCCCTCTCGGATCCGAGGGTGCACTCGCCGCTCGGTGGGGGACCTCCCCAGATTCAAGGTCGTTAAAATCAGCCGACACTTCTTGCTGGTGTGGTAGCCACGTAATGCTCCAAGGGTGCCGTATGACGGGCTCGGGTGGCTGTCAAGCACAGGGAATTCCCTTGCGGGAGAACCAGTCCACCCCTGTGCAGTTGGCTTCCCATTCACAAGACAGTAGTTGGAAAAACCAGTCCACCCCTGTGCAGCTGGCTTCCCGTTCACACGATAGTAGTTGGCAGTGATTTCCTTTTTTTTTATAAATTTTGGGGTCCCCGATGGAGCTAGTGATCCCCTCTCGGATCTGAGGGTGCACTCGCCGCTCAGTGGGGGACCTCTCCAGATTCAAGGTCGTTAAAATCAGCCGACACCTCTTACTGGTGTGGCAGCCACGTGATGCTCCAAGGGTGCCGTATGACGGGCTCGGGTGGCTGTCAAGCACGGGGAATTCCCTTCCGAGAGATCCAGTCCACCCCTATGCAGTTGTCTTCCCGTTCATTCTACAAAAGTTGGAAGTACAGTAGTTGGAAGTGATTTCACTTTTTTTTTAAATTTTTGGGGTCCACGTCGAAGCTGGTGATCTCCTCTCGGATCCGAGGGTGCACTCGCCGGATAGAGGGGGGCCTCCCTTGTTTCAATCTCGTTAGGGGTGTCAGCCACGTGATGATCCAAGGATTGATGGGCTCGGGTGTTTGTCTTGCATGGAGGATTCCGTCATGTGAGAATCTGACCATCATGCACGGCAGAATCTGACCATCCCTGTGTAGTTGGCATCCCATTCCGATCACTGTAGTTTGGGCGTAATTTCCCTTTTTTTTTAAAGTTTTGGGGGCCCTTGAGTTTCTGATTTAGTCTCGGATTCACGGTTGCATTGGCTGCCCAGAGGAGGACCTCATGGTCCCAAGGTCGTGACTGGAGCCTACACGTACAGCCTCAGACTGTGAGTGAGTAACGTTAAATTTGGCAGTCTAGGGATGGCCCAAGGGTGCCTTATTCCGTTTTCAATTCCGGGCATCCACTTTATTGGAGTTCAGAACGTGGAGTCATTTTTCTTTTGCAAATTTCAGGGGTCCTTAGAGGAGCTGCCAATGGTCTTAGGATTTGCATTAGCTAAAGGAATATCAAAAAGTATATACGTACTCAATGATTTTATACTTTGTCAATGTTTCATTTATACAGAGGGCAAGACGAGGGTAAGATGCATCTTCACCAACGCCTAGGCCTCCTCCCGTCCCAGTCACTCTTGAAGTAGGCCCATCTCAGCCTCTAACACCACTGGATGCAAACATGGAGGTGTCTAAAGATTTTGAAGAAGAGAAGGGTGCTCAAGAGGAAGAAGTTGACAAAGATGTACTTGTAAGTTTTGATGATGTGATGGATGCTGTTGATTGTGCCGTTGATGCATTTGAGAGCTTTGTGCAGAGTCGGGTTAGTGATATACGCGCAACAAATTGTGAACGTTCCTTTACGCCAACATTAAAGCGTAGACATCTTCAGTTAACCCTTAGTGGAGCTAGAGACCATCCGGTCATGTTCATGTCTCCCGAGAGTTCAGACACGGAGTATACCTTAGACACTCAGATGTCCTTTACTATTGACGGTCCATTGATGGAGGAGACTTGTGATTGTGCACGTAGCGCACCTCAAGGATTAGGAGAACCCATCTTCATTCACTTGAGCTCAGACTCAGAGGAAGATGTAGATATTGACTAATTTCATTATACAGGTGTTGTTTTGGGGACATATTGCTTGAGAGCATTTTGTATTGAAGATATCTATTTTGTACTTGAACCTTTGCCTTTGAGTGTTTGACTCTTCTTTTGTTCATTCATATATGGTTCACTGTTATATTTTTATTTATGTATTAGTTTGGATCTGAGGATGCAAGTCAGTGCACATTGGTTAATTTTACAATTTCAACTTGCAGATGGATGGGACTCCCACAAACCTTTGGCTTGAAGAGACCATTCAAGAAACTCCAAATACTGAAGAGTCAAATCAACCGCCCATTGCAGGGGAAGGGGATGGGGAAGGGGAAGAAGACATCATGGAAGAAGACGAGGCCGATGATGTGTTGGAGGCAGACGACAAGGACTTCCTAGAAGATGATCTCCGGCAATATCACAAGGTGGACTCGGTGAACACTATTGCGTCACTGAGGATGAAGCCAGATCACCTTTTCCGGCTCCAAATTCCGCTTTGCCAAATGGTGCCTATGCCCATGGTGAGGCCTACACTTTCATGTGATCTTGATTTTTTAGAACACGAATTTAGTAAGGGTTATAGAGACGGAGCAGCAGTTTTCTATGTCACCACTACGGATGAGGCTAGAGAGAGCTCACAATTCACTGAAGAGGAGATGGCCAAGTGGAATCCGCTATGGAAGGAAGTAAATGACTCCTTCAATGCTAGTGTTGACTCTGTATCGGACCTAAAGTTTTTGAAGAACCTCAAGTTCTACGTTTGTGAATTGTGATGGTAATCACCGACTCATCTCGTGGATGAACTTCATCAACAAGAGACACTCCAAAGAGAAGGAGTGGCATTATGCGGTTGACTCAATTGTACTTGATACAAAGGGCAAGACGGAGCTTGTCATGCATGTCATGCATGACATAAAAAAGTAAGTATATTGCTCTACTCATAAAAACCATCACTTTCAATTTGTTTTCACGGATTTATAAATATTGCCAAGTTCGTGTCAAAAATTAACTTGAAATTGTTTCTATATTCTCTAGGTCCAATGAAGACTCGCATGTGAAGACCAATTTGGTGCACACATTGTACAGGGTTCAGAAATATGGCCGCCTCCCTATAGAGCGATTCAAGGAGATGTTGAGGCCCTCGGAGCTCCGATTGTGTGGGGCATATAAAACTAAGAAGACTTGGTATTCTATGCCATTGCAAGTTTTCACTTCGTTTGTCTTCCGGGTGAGGATCTAGGCAATTGCATTTCTCATTTCAAAAAATTTCATTAGTTTTGGACTTGTTTTACCAATATTTACCAATATAATTTCTATACTATTTTTGAAGCAAGAGATTGCCCATGCCGCTGATGCAGCAGTTCGGAGATACAATGAGACGACAACGGAGGATGACAAAACTCCAGAGGAACTTGCGCATGCAATGAGATGTGGAGCAAATGAAAAGACCAACAAACTCAATGTCAAAATGTCAAAGTTGGTTGCCGTGGCCCATCTGGCAAACAAGCCAGGCTTTCTAGAAGAGGTGAAATTATTACCTTCATCATGAATGATTGCCATTGATATTGTTCTGACTTGAAAATTAATTGTCATCGTTGTTATTTTTGTAAAGATTGAGAAGCATTGGAGTTCCAATGAGGTCCCAGAGATGACTCTGGAAAAGCTTCAAATGGTGGCCACTTGCAATACCACAGCAGATCACAAAATCAAGTTCCTCAAGTGGTGGAACTCCTCTACACCATCTCGTGATGCCAGACGCTTTCCACCAAGGCCAGTATCGGAGACATTGCTCGGTCCTTTCTTGAACCGTTGTGTTTGGTACGTTGGGGTAAGTGCATATCTTTGTCCTTTTTTTCATTTTGATAGCCATCAAAATTGGTATTCAATTACATATAAAATTTTAAAGTTCTTGCATTGCACTACTTGTGCCAAAATTGATAATATGTCTTTCTTTTTCACAGATCGAAGATGGAGTTGTGCAATACTTTGAGGAAGTTGTCAAACAGGACAACATCATCATCAAAATGAACGTTCCGCTACAACCAGAGACATTAACAAAATACTTGGAAGGGTGGAGGAGGAAAATATGGGATCAAGGGTTCCTTGCACATCTAAGAGGAGCAAATTACTTCAAGAAAAGCGACAACTTCAACACATATGAAGGCTCACAGCAGGCTGTGAAGAAGGTTCTTTTCCGGTACGTCATTAATACCCTAAGATATTGTTCAACTTGAAAACACTGCAACACCCTTTAGTGTATCTCATTTTTCCATATTGCAATATTACAAAGTTCACCCACTATAAGATGAATTGTGTAAAAAATTAATATTATAAACGTTTAATGATGTCATGATGGTCAAACAAAGTAAGATTGTAGAAGTGTAGTTTTAAATTTTGGTTGGCCTTAAATTCAACTCTTTTGATTTCATAAGCTTAAAATCAAAAAATTCAATTTAATAAAACTTTTATCATTATTGCTAATAATCATTCGATTGTTATACATTCCAATGTATGAAGATTTGTTTGAAGATTTCGTGTTGCATATACTTCATTCATTAAAATCAATATTGTACATTTCAATGTATATAGGGTTTACAATATAAGTATAAAATCCAAAAAAATATTTTCGTTTGAAGACTTATTGATATTACCACTTTTCTTTTTTTTCAAATATACAATTTTTTACAAATATATATACTATATACTATGTGCTATGCGTAGCATAGCAAGCACAAAATGCTAATACCGGTTTAGAAATGAAACAATGAATTCAACATGTCCTTTTTGAATGGCTAAGAATGACAATCTCAAAGAAGAAAACCGGTTAGTAGTAAAGGAATGAAGCAGTGTAGGTGGTCCGTGGACAGCCTACAAAGCTTCCCTTGGATCCGAGGCATGTTTGAGAGGTTGTGCAAGGACCCCCATTTTGTTCCCTAAAAGCTATAGAATGAATGTTTCTAACCTCAAATTTCGTAATCAATTAAAATTCTTGATTTGTGATTGAAGTACATGGGTTTGACATTTTGTTTTGACTTACTTGATTTTCTTAGTTCTTCTTTAATGTTTTTGGTAACCGACGGTGCAGATATTTCAAGTTTGAGCTTGAAGGAAAAGGTGCAATTCAGAGGGCTGACCTTCCTCCATTCCTTTCGGTCTTTCTAGATCGCACTTCTGCTAGTTGCATGTACACGCCGAATCAACTTCGAACGTTCACCACCGCTCATCTCAATGGCGGTGGATGGTACATTGACTGCCCAATTTCATACACACATCCGTCGGAGGTAGAACTCCAAAATTCCTTGGAGGGCATCGGAGCAGTTGATCTAGATGTGGACGAGTTTGTAGGCCTCACCGATGATCAAAGAAAGAAGGCAATTGCCAAGAGGGACCTAGCTGACAAAAAGAAAGCGGCACGTCTCCAAATCGCTTTGGAGAACAAGCAGAATAAGGAGACGGAGCGCTTGGCGAAGCTGGAGGAGAAGGAGAAGGAGAAGCAACTAGAGAAGGAGGAGAAAGCAAAGGCCAAGGGGAAGAAAAACGAAGATGGTGATACCGGCATTCCAACATCATCGGCGGTCGATCAGAGCTCGCAGCTGGTGGAAGGAACTCAGAGCGGGATGAAAAGGAAGGCCGTTCTTGCAAAGTGGACGGAGGAGATGGTCACGCAAGGTACGCAGGTCGTGGTACTAGACGATGATGATGTGAAATCGAAGGAGTTGATTTTGAACGTGTCAATTGTTGACATCATGGACAATTTGGGGAGTTCAGCACCAAATTGCTATATTGAAGTCATGGACTTCATTCAAAAGGTATGCCTAAACTTCAAGTTCAATTTATAACTTCAATTTTTATTTGGAAGCAAGTTGTTATAGTGTGAGTTTTCTAATAACATGAACAATCACTTGATTGTAGATGAATGTAGGAAAAGTTCGCTCGTTCGACGGTAAGGTTAGCCGGGAGCCTTTGGTGGATCTCATTATTTTTGACTGCCAGGAGAACCTCCCCGTGCCACTCATCTCTGAAAAGCACGTTCTGTCATGGAACTCGGACCCAACCTATGCGGGAATGCAAAATGCATTTCACTTTGCCGAGGAAAACTTACAAGACAATGGCTGTATTCTTGTATTTCACTCGTACAGCCTTCAGTCGCGCTGTATGTTTACAGGATTAAGGAATGTATTCAAGAAATTGGTGATGAAGAAGGAGTGGTTGGCATTCAACCAATTGGACCTAGCATCGGGTATTAACCCTGGACAAACGGTAAGTTTGTTTAACTTTGCAATGTGAATGTCAATTGTTTTGGAAACATTCATTTTTGTACTTAACATTTTGTTTTCATTTTTGCAGACTGTGAAGTTCAGAGTTACCCTTCTCGTGAAGGACCTAGGTGAGAAAGGGCCATCAGATTTCAAGTTTAGGCAGACTAGGGCCATGACGAAAGCAAAGTGGAATCTTCAGAAGAAAGACATGGTCATCAATTATATCACAGAGGAGACAATGTTGGTGGAGAAGGAATCCAAAATGCCTTGGCGCGGACCACGAGAGAAGGATGCAAGGTTTCTACAATTCTTCATCGAAGGATGCACCGACGAAGAGGATGTAGTTCTCGATTGCACCGCAGCTACAGGTTAGTTCATGCTTTCAAATGATAGTTTTGATGTTATTAATAAATGTTTATTTGTGAACAACCTTACTATGTACCTCGCATGTTGCCTTCACATATTGAAGTTTTAATCTTCACATAATTCTGTTGCAGGAGCATCGATTACTGCATGTCGTGGTACAGGGCGGCATATTGTGGCTTTGGAGAAGGATGAAAATATCTTCAATGGGATTCTCTTGCCGATGAAGAAAGCCACTCGAATGGAAGGGGTGACACGAGCTCCAGAAGAAGTTTTCGCCGCTCTTGACTTAGATTCTGTGCACGTGGAGCCAATGGTGTTTACACGCAACATTAGACCTAGTAAGTAAGTTTTGTATTCAATACTGACTTGTGTGTTTTTGGATTCAATATGTCTTGCATTTCAAGAATTCCAAGGATTTAACATTGAGATTTTTGTATTTGAAGGAACGAACGAGTGACGGACGGACATCGTATGAAGAAGATACGAAGACTTATTTTGAGTCCGAAAAAGTCTTACGATCTTCCAGTATATGCCGAGAAGATGGCATCACAGTATGAACGAAATGGTTGTAGAGAACCAAAACCTCGCTTACCCAAATATGCTGCAAATGTGGTTCATTTTTTAGATGTTTCAGCTTCTGAGGGAGAAGAGACTCCAGAGTCATCTTCGGGTGAGGTTTCTATGATAGAGTCCACAGCGACGTAGACTCATGAGATTGACACATCTTATGAGTTGAAGTATGTGTATACTCTTTTTATGTTGATTTGATTTGTGTGTTTTATGGCTACAAGTTTGGTGCAATGTGTTTGATGTTTGATATTTCTCTTACATAAAAAAAATGTAATGAAAAAATATCTCCCAAGATACAGACTAATTAGTGGACAAATGTGGAAAATGAACCCTTACACCTTAAAACTTAAACTTCACCGATAAGTATTTAGTATTGGAAAAAAATTGGAGAAAATGAGGTACAGTTAATGCAATATACAATGCATAGGATGGGTGTAGGAAGATGGTTGTTCAAATATCCCATAAGGATTGGGTGTGAAAGCATGAGCTCCCATATAACTTTCATCATGTGCTTCATCAAGCACCGTGAAGGTGCAACTGGGAACTAATTGTCACAATTAATTGTCATAGTTATTTCCCAGCTGTTTTCATGGTTTTGCAAAGTACTAAGTAGTGGAACGATAAAAATAAAAATATAAAAGAATTAAAAAAGAACTCCAATGCTAAATTATCAATAGTAGTACGGAAATGAGTGCGTACATCTTGGGGTCATTTCTTTACCTTCCTATTCCTACAACACTAGCTAAATCCCTGAACACGCTAAAAGCCAGTTTATATTAGACATGTCCTCAAACAAAAATGGAAGTGCCTCTAAATGTGCACAAATGATCCTAAATTTGGCGGACCTCAAATGTTTTCTAAATCCACGGTCATAGAATTTCAGTTGTCCCAAAGTCCACGGTCATGGGTTCGTCACAGATTATTTGATCAAATACAAATTCCGACACAAATTTTTCCATCAAACAAATTTCACGCTCGCGGGCTCACAGGCTCACAGGCTCCCGCTCCTAGGCTCGCACAATAGCAACCCTGCTTCTTTTAAAACAATTGCAAAGATTTAACTTCTGTTCAGATAATCAATAAGGAATCCATTTGTACCACAACCCACCTCAACCCTAGTGGCTCCCCAAATATAGTATAAAGTATAAACTAGTATTCCATAAATTTTGCAACACAAATGGGATTGAGCTCACAATCTGTTTTTTTCCCCTAGCGATTTTGTGTTCAAAAGCAACAAAAAATTTAGGCCAGCTACAAGCTATAGGAATTTTTTAGGAAAATTTTGGATGAAATTGCCAGAAAAACTTCAAGTTCTAGAAAAATCTTCGATGAAATCGCCACAATGTAAAAGAAAATAGAATTATAGATACGTAGTATCACATTTTCTATCCAATACGTGGATGAATGTTGAAGCTTGGAGCACCCCCCTAACATTTAATATCGCCACTTTCCCAACGCAAGGAAAAATGGAAAAAAAAATATCACAATCTATAAACATGTACTAAGAAAGAAAAGAAAAGTCCATGCACTAATAGATGGACCCGCGGTCGCCTGGGACCCGAGGTCACCCTGGGCCCGCGGTTGCCTTCGCAAAGTGGACCGGAAGTCGTCCTGGACCCGCGGTCGCCCACTCGCCCGGGCTCCTTAGACCCGCGGTCGCGTTGGAGCACCTGTCCAGATCCGCACTCGCCCCACTTTAGGACCCGCGGTTGCCCTTGTGCACTTCCAGTGACCCGCACTCGCCCCACTTCTGGACCCGCACGCGCCCTAGGGGCGACCTTGGGTACATTAGCATTCTCCTCCAGTCGCAGTCGCCACTTTCATTTTCCCTGGCATTCTGCGCACTACCTTTCACCTGCTGATGTGGTTGAATGCGTGCACAGAAGCTAGGGGTTTGAGTTGTGAGGGGGATTTTTGTCCCTTTGCACGGCTCATTTTATTCGCACTTGGATGACATAGGGTGTTTTCCAAGAACATTGTATTTTTGTAAATGTTAAATGTGATAGGATTACATTTAGCATTTCTTACACCTACGGTTTAGGCTTGCAACCCTAAACCGCATAGTACTTAGTTGGCTATTTTTGAGACGAAGTGATCGTTATGGAGGGCGAGGACTCTCAACCGCCACATGGTATGTCAAGATACCGACTTCGGCTCACTAAAAAGGCGGTTCGTGACAAGGATCGTAAAAGGAGCGGCAAACCTCGCAAGAAGCGGGTACCCATCTTGTTGCATCCAAAGATGAAGGCTTTTTTGGGATGGGAAGCAGAACCAGAGCCTTGGACATATGAAATTGTAAACAAATATGTGGATTGGTGCCACATCAACAAGTTGTTCCCGTTTTGGCGACACACTTTGCACGTGAAGTCTAATAAGGCAAATTTGGCTTACTGCAAGAGTGTTGTCTTCCAGCGAAGGTGTTTGGAGGTATGGCAGCAACTCTATTTGGAGTCCCAGCCTTATCGAAATGACAACTTCTCTTTCTATCTTGTGCAAATGGTGTACGTTGAAGTTCAATTGAAGAAAAAGGTAGATTGAACAACCTTGAAGGAGCTTCCTATCGGTGACCGCCCGGACAGACCGATAGTGCTGGATGAAGAAGGACTTCTTCAAGCAAATCAGAAGCTTTTAGAGGCAAAGCCTAGCAAGTTGGCTGTTGGTGATGACCAAGTTCAATGGTCTTCAACTTCTAGCTCAGATGAGCACACTCATGAATACAATGGATATTCTTTTGAGAGTGACGACGAAGACATTGGCAAAGAAAAACAAGAGGCGGCCGAGGACGTTCAAGTTGACAAGAAGGGAAAGAGGAAGCTTGAGGAGCCGCAATCATTGTCCAAGATTAGAAAAGAAGGCTTAGATGTTCATGTACCGATGAATGTAGACCGTTCTGGTGCAAACAGTGGGTCTAGGGGAAGCAGTGACAATGGTTCGGAAGACAATTTGGAGATGTTGGGCACTAAGATCGAAAGTGCACGAGCAGCTTTGATTTCAACAGGAGCGGATCTTATGAATTTGAAAGAGAAGGTACAACATCTTCCAGTGAATCCAACTGTTGTGGATGGGTTGAAGAAGGAGTTAGAGGCGACTGAAAACGCCATTGCTGAAAATGAGAAGATTTACTCTAAGTTAAACAAAAGTAGAGTAAATTATTTCAAGAAGATCGAAGAGGGGTGTGCACACATTTCCGATGATTTAGCAGTGCTTCAAAATAAACTTGATCTTTTGCAACGTGAGAAATGGTCCCATCAAAGCGAAAGGAGAAGCTTGAATCTTCAAATACGTGAGCTAGAGATGGAATATTATGATGATGCCTTAAAAGAAGCCAAAAAAGAGGGCATCTTGGCTTTAGCTCCGGATTATGGTACTAATACAGAAGAAAGAGCAACGCTTTTTTATTTGGTGAAGCTATTGGAGAAGAAACAAGAATTGTTGCATGAGGGCATATTGGACTTGGAGTGTCACATCCGTTTTTTTAAGGAATGGCGCAAGTGGAATGTGAAAGCCATAGGTGCCACCCGTGCGGAACTTCAAAGAATGGGACCGGAGCCCAAAGAAAGTGACTTTGTGAATAGTGGAAAAAGTGCTTAGTGGTTGGATCTAGTGTGGTGGAAACAAAATATTTTGGCCTTCCAATTTTTGATTTTCCAAAGGTTTTGTGGAATAAAAAAATTCACACCTTTGTCTTTGAAATGTACATATGTTTTTTATTATATTTTGAATACGAGGGCTATGAATTTGATGTCTTTGCAAGAATGGATGTCAGAGATGGTACCTATGGGCTGAAATTTTGGACTGAATTTTTGAAACTTTATTTGAAGATAGAAAAAACGATTACCTTTGTGGTAATATAACTTTTTTTCCAATCGGTGCCCGGGAACAAAAGTTATGCCCATATAGTCCAAACTCCAAAGCAAGGGACAACGGGCAGCAAAAAAATGTGACAAGCATTTGAATTTATTTTTCTAAATTTTTTTTCCTCATAGATTATAATTTTGTCTATCCGGAAAGCTTTTTTTCATTTCATTTGGATTTTTTATGAGAAAGTTATGGACAATCTTGTTTATTGGGCTATTAGAGCTTTTGGTGGAAAAAATACCTTGTAAGATTAATTTAGGAACGCAATTTTGGCAATTGTTCAAGAAAAGAAGTTTCACATGGTTTAGTTTGCTTGCTAGAACAATCTGACTGTGGGGATTAGTGCATTTTAATTCTATCTTAGAAAGAAAATAGATTTTCATTCAACCTCGTATGTACTTCTATTCTACAATTTTTTTAAGAATGAAAATTAAGTTTTTTTGAAAACCTTTTTTGTACTTAGACTCTCAACTCAATTCTCCACTATATTCGTTTAAAGCTCAAAACTCTGTAGTGCAAGAAATTAAAGTGAAAAATGTTCAAAGTCAAATAATCTAGTCCAACAATGTGCTGAAAAAATTGTTTTTTTCACTTTAAATGCGGATATCTTGCAATCTGTAAGATGAAAAATTCTGAAATTTTTTCCACACATTTTCATACTAGTAAGGTGTAAGATCCTATGGTTATATGTGGGAAAACCACAATTTTCAAAAAATATTTTGGATACTTTAAAAAATTGTTGAGTAGAAGTAGGTAAGATCTAGTTGTAAAATTTAAATAATGAATATCTCTAAAATGAAATGAAAATGGTGAGAGTGTGCTATCAAGTGAAGTTAACTATGTGACCGGACCTAATTTTTTTTTAGATTGTAGAAATTGCCTGGAGAAACAAATCCTACAAGCAACTTTTAAAAAAAGAAGCTGTAGACTCAAATTGCCCGCCAAACAAAATGGTCCATAACTTTCTCATAAAAAATCTGAATGGAATGAATCAAATTTTTCCATGTAAACAAAAACATGTTGTATGAGAAAAAAAGAAAAAAAGAAAAAAATTCATTAAAAGATTTGAAGATTGCAATTTTGTGGGGACCGTGTATGGAATCATTGTGCGAGGCACTACAACAAATGTATTTGCATTTCACCAATTACATTTTAGGCTACAAATGTATAAGTATGCCTAAACCTTCAAAACCAAAGCAATAGAAGGTTGTTGTCGATAAGCACAATAGTACAATACACAACGTTGCTAGCGTGCGAGCTTGGAGCGGTGAGCTTGTGAGCGGGGAGCGGGGAACTTGTGAGCGGGGAGCCTTGGAGTTAGTTTTTTTAGACTTTTATACTGAAAACACATATTGTTTGAAAAAAAAATCAAAATTTTACAAATTTTTTGTTATATATCAAAAAAATTAGGGGACCTATGACCGCTACCCCTATTACCGTGGATTATAAGAATTATGACTACGACCTGCCTAGGTCCATTTCTTGTTGGAAAAAATCCTTAAACCTTTGTGTATAATGAAGCATTTTTTTCCCCCTAACATTGTTCACATTTTTACCCATTTCCAAATTTTGCTAGAGATTTTAATATAAGGTATTAAGCAATGGAGGCTTAAAAAAACAAATGTAGGGTTATCAATGAAAACACAATGAACAATACACGGAAGGAATGGTACAGGAAAGCCCAAAAAATGAAATGAAGTCCCTAGAGAAAAAGGGGGGAAGCGGAAAAAAAAATGGGAAGCCAAAAAAAAAAAATTAATAAAAGGAATAGTGACAGGAACATGGCTAAAAAGGTTTTCATTTTCATATGAACACCTTTGGATGATTGGTTTCTGTTAATGGTTTAGCCATACATAATTTCATTAACAATTTTTTTTTTTGTAGGACATACTTCCAACTTGGGTAAAATGCATGGACGTTTTCTAATTCATATGCTTCACACCACATAAATTGTACCACATGGTAGTTCATACAATAAGAATGTAATACTACTTGCTACTGTAGCCATTACTACTCTAGAACTGTGATGATCCCTGCTTTTACAAGGAGAAGCTTCAAAACCTTGAAGCTAAAACTTGGTGCATGAATGAATTTGTCCTCATGGATGTCCATCTTGCAGAAATACCGAAACAGGTAGTACAAGTGCTTGCAATTCACATATTGTTGACGACCTCCAATAGCTGAAACACACATGTTGGTAAAGTCCGGGCATGTGCACGAGGAGTATATACCCACTGTAATTCAATACACATTTCGGTTATAATCATTGCCGGTCTCCAGAGACACAATTGCACCTAGGCCTGGAAAAGGCAACAATGTTACTCCAAGTATTAGTCCTTTCACATTGCCAGCACTCTCCCACTTATTTCGTTGTTCTGTAGTTGGTACTGTTGAGATTTGCCGTATGGTTCGACTATTTCGAACCGTTGGATACAAGTGTGTATCATGTGGAGGTGGCTGATCATAAAATACACTTTTGAAAACGTTGGACATATTGAATAGACGACGAGGAGACAACGTAGGATGCTCTTGGAGTCTAAATTCAGCATGTTGAAGGAGTAAAGTCTCCTCTCGGCTCAAATCTGTCCCGGTTAGAACATGCCATACTTCTGGCACATCCGGCCAATCTATAACCCACTTGCGCTTGGTCCCCTTCACACATCGTTCAACGTCATCTGCACAGAACCAGAAGTCTGCCAACACTTTGCGCTTAGTTCCATAATCTTCTTTTCTCCCACGATAGGTGGGAGCAAGGGTTCCCTTCCATCCTTTTGAAATTCTAGCAGTGCACCTGATATCTGACCCCCGTTGTTGAGCATGACATTTTGCGTTTGATTTGTGGCTGATCTTTGCAATGTGCTACTTTGATGTGTCGCAATCACTTTCAAACGCAATGGACACATGCGGTGAAGTGTTCACTTGAGCGTGTGTATACTTTTCTTCAATAGAGTTTACAAATGCGGTTGTAGACCTCATTCGAACACGAGGTTGAGAGAAATTTACTTTATCTGGTCTATGTGAGTCTCTAGCATCACCAATGGGTACATCTAACTTCCTCTTCGTGCTTCCAAATATTTCTTCTCCTTCTAAATGGGGTATGCGACTTCCGACACCTTCAGATCCGGGTAGTGTATTTAGTGCCTTTGCTATTTTCTTGGGATCTCTGCTCCATCTTGCAGCTCTCAATTTCAACTCCCCCTTTGATGAACCAAAGCCAGATGCATGTCCCTTCAAGTAAGCGCGATAATTTGTCATCTGCATCCATGCACGGATACTATCGTCGCAAGTTGCATCAAACAAATTGTTACCTCGATTTCCAGACATTTGAAGCCACTTATTATGTACTGTTTCCGACAAGTTGTATGAAGGCATGTCAGCCATCTCCTCCAAACTGAATCCTTGAAAATGCTCCCCCCTCAAAAAAGAAAAGTCAAGTTCAATAGAAAAGAGTACAAGCAAGAACCATTGTGATTTGAAAACCATCGAGTTCATGTACGGGGCACATGAGATGACGCACACTTAAATAAAGTTAAATAAAAAAAGAAGCTAGATCTCTTCAGATTTGCAATCCTTGGCCTTCTTAACTAATTAGAGAAAAATCACAGTTACATATCATAAAACATAGAAGACCAACAAAATCTAACATTTTGTTCCCAATGCAAAAAAAAAAAAAAAATTACAATAGTGCATGGACCTTATCATTTGCATAAAGCCTCCCCACTGCCTATAACGGAAATGCCAAAATGCAAGCCAATGGTCCAAGTGATGAAGTGCATCTTCTGTGGTAGCTCCAGAAGATAACCACCATGACCGAATTGCTAGGTATTTGGTCTCCGCGTCCTCCATATTCTTTGCATCTTTGTACTGTTTACATAATAAAGTGTGTTGTTGTTGGAATGCTTCCTTGATATACTTCTGTGTGTGTTTTTGAAGTGACGAACTCTAATGCAACAAACAAGTCCACTCCTGATTTTTCATTTTTTGATTGGCAGAGCCACTACCATAGATGATACAAACTGCATTCCAATTGGCCATAGCACTATCGGCGATAAACTCCTTGAAGTTTGGGTTTTCTATGCCGTATTGTAACATGACAACATTCAAACATTTCCAAAAAATCACTTGAATCTCGGTATCTTTCGATTGCATATCGCATGTTGTGAGCCCCAAATTCGTCACTTGGGACTCATTGTTTTCTTTTTTTTTAGTTTATTACAAATTAAGGCATAAAGTAGTACAAAAAGCCCAAAAAAGAGTGTAGAACCAAAATAGGTATGTCATGTACCAGTATAGCATTTGGTCATAAATAGCCTTTTATCCATAGATTACCCATAAAACCCACTTGTATATAGGTTAGAACCCGTAATTAGTGGGAAACAATAGGGCTACTAGGAACTTACCCAAAATAGCCCAAAACCTAGTGCATGTGACCAGGATAGGCTAAATTAAGTCTTAGGAGAGTAGGGGAGGTCTCCACGTAAATCTCCAAAGATAGGTTCTAGTTTCCCCATTCCACCGACGAAACATTAGGAATCCACATTGTTAGTTTGCAGGTGTTACTTGTCCCAAGACAGGCCGCATGGAGGAATCCACAGCCGCCGGATAGTGTTCTCGGATCTGGAACATGTCGGGACATCCACGGCAAAACCCATTCGCTAAGATTCCCTCACATGTGAAAGATTCCTTGACTGCCGGTGATTCAACCGAAGTCAATTTTCACCTTGCCACCAACTGTGTGCCAGAATAGCCCAAGACTTGGCACGTGGCTTGGGGGACTCCATGAGAGGTTCCCCAAAAAGTCTCGGTTTTTTCTGATCTCCAAAGGATCTTTTTCCGAGCGGTCAACCGCCAAAGGCCACGTTGGGAAATTCATAGAAAATACCCAGGCCGCGGTAAAATCTCACTAAAAATTAGACTAGCATCTTTTATGTTAATAACGCGCCCCGACAAAATTCATGGAGTTCCAATAGCGGGAAGCAGCCGAAACTGACAACATCCCCCCAATTAATATTTACGGCAGGATCTTTGCAGGATTGACCGGCGTCCCGGGAGCGTACGAAGTCGGAACGAGGACATCAAGGAGCCTTTTCTTACTCCCTAGAGCCTCCCCAACAACCCTAGCTAGTTACCCAAGCCACAAGAGGTAAACCCCAAAAGTTAGGTTTTTACCCTTTTAATTGGCTCCAGTTGGCACTAGTTTCCGAGGGTTTTTTTGTGATAGAAATAGGGGGTAGAGGGTCCCTTAGACTAAAAATGGCATTCTGAAGCCATTGGCGCAATCCATTTGCAATTCCGAGCTAAACTCCAAAAGTTAGAAACTAGGACCAGCGTAAAACCCAAGATTAGGTGAAAATCTCAAAGTTGGATGAAAATCTGGATGGATGAGGTTACTCGTCGAGGGGGGGAGTGGGCCCTTGGAAACCTATAAAAGGGGGCCCTTCTCTCTCCCAAAACACCCCCAATACTTGTTTTGGGTCCGTGGGTCCAAGCTATCTTGGAATTTTTGGCGTTTCAAGCCAAAAAACCTCTACGGTGTTTTTGGAGCACTTTTGGCTTCCGTTGTTGTTCTATTTCAAGCTTTCGAAGGTCCCCTTGGGCCCTTCTACCTTACCTTGTACCTTGTTGTGGGTTGAGTGGGTTTCACTTACGCTTGCGTGTCCTTGTTGTACCTTGTACTAATCCTAAAGTCACCCCCCACCGTACCTTGGCGATGCCGCTTTGGGGGGCCTTTAGTATGTAAGTCGGGCCTTGTTTATGCTTACTTTGTGGGTACGGTTGTCTTGTATTTCAGTCCTAACCATAGTCAAACTTCCGTGTGTTGGGTGTGGGCCCCATTGCCCTGAAGGCGGCGAAGCTTTGAACCTATAAACTACCCTAGTCTTAGAGTGTGTGTCAAAAAACAGGCCTTAGACGGCGAAGCTTTGGACCCAGGGGCATCCCAAGTCTTAGAGTTGGTGTCAAAACCAATTTGACGGCGAAGCTTTGCACCCCATACATTTTTTGGCTCCAAAGTTTAGTTTCCAAGATCTTCTTGGGAAAAGCCAAAGTTTAGCCCCCAAGAATTGTCCTAGGTTGTAGGAAAGTAGCAGCCCTCCCCGTCCCGAGGTAACGGGATTAAGAGTCACAAAATCCAAGTTTAACCCCCACAGCGAAGCTTTGACCTTGACCCTAGACGAACGACATCCAGTTTAATTTTGTGTAAGTGGGTTCCCATACGGGAACCCGAGGGTGAGGAATTTTGAGCCCAGCCAGCCAGCCAACCAAGCCAGCCAGCCCGCCAGTCCAGCGGCCGGTACAGCAGCAGTCCAGTGCCGATACAGCAGCAGTCTAGTGCTGATCCAGCAGCTGGTTGCTCTCACGAGTTGGTTGCTCTCACGAACTGGTTGCTCCAGACCAAACGGGACGATGCCCTGCGGGGCCCCAATCTCCTTTTTTTTTGGATTTTTACCCCGACAGGACTGAGAACTGGGGGTCCAGTTAGTGGGTATAAAATAAAAGCTTATCAATCCCAAGAGCAAGCAAAGAGAGGGGGGAGGAAAAGAAGTCGCCGTTCGCACGCCCGACCTGCACATGCAACCGAACGCTCTCACATCCCTCCAACAAGACAAAACAAACAATGGAGCGAGGTTAGAGAGGAACATGACTAAGTAGGGGAGAAAGGAGAGAGAAGATCAATAGTAAAGTAGGCTTAGGGGCGTAAGGGAATCCCCAAAAGGGCCTCTCCAACCATTAGAGGAAGGATGAGAATGACGCGGAACATGACAATGTAAGAGGGTAGTTAGGCTCGCAAGAAGTTAACGTCATAGTGTAAGGCTCCATTAAGAGTTTGGTAGGAATAGAGTGGGAGTAAAAGAGGAGGAGACAAAGAAAAGGAAAGGGACTATTAAGGGTCGTTAGAGTGTACTACCGCGCAAAAGACTAAGCCGTAGGCATTTGACCACTTCAAAATACGTGTCTACCATGGAATACGACCACACGGCCGGAGGCATGGAGGCGAAGGTCGCGCATACAAACAACGATCGGGTGAGTCGATAAACTAACCCCCTGCGCTTTTCCTTGAATTTACACTAACCTCTGTTAATTAGTGATTAATTCCGACTAGTAGATAGGAAGTAAGTGTGGAAGTACGCATTATCTACATTGACAGAAATAATAGACAATAGTAATTATATAGAGTAGAAATTTTCAAAATTTCCGTAATGGGTAGGGAATAGGAAGCCTAAAACCGGAAATAGAAATTAGAGGCTTTACGGAAAACCTTAAACTGTAATTAGGGTTACAGTCGGTTCCGGAAACCCTATCCGGAAACCCTAACCCTAATCCGGAAACCGGAAGGTTCCGGCCGAGTAGGCCCTAGGGCCTAGTCCGGCTAGGAAACTTGCGGGAACGCCAGGCCGAAAAGCTACTTAACCCCCGCTGTTTGCTTCATTCTCCCTCTTTCTCCGCGTGATTATTGCGATGGCGCTTAGTGAGTGAAAGTGTGGTGAGATAGGAACGCGTTAAGGAGAGAAGGGGAGGCCGGTGCCGATTGTACCGGAAAGTAGAACGGAAACTTAGCGGATCAGGCGACGGAAACTTAACGGAAGATTAGCGGAAACTTAGCGGAAGTGAGTCGGAAGTGAGGATAGAGTATGGCAGTAGTTATGGCAGGACCCAGTGTACGGAAGTCAGGGATCGCGGCCCGAATGATCAATCCGGAAATCCCTGAGAATCCGGAACACCACCACCAACTGGAGGATGACCTGATGGATATAGGGTGCCTGGGGTTTCTGAAGAGACCCTGGAGTATCCGGAGCGAGGAGATGATAGACGAGTTAGTCTATGGCGCTCCGAATCAGTACCACCTAACCGTTAGAGGTCGTCCAAAGTCTTGGACAGCAGAGATATGGGCCGGAGTCTATTTCGCATCCTCTAGAGGATCCGGATGGGCCAGGCGGACAGAGAAATTCGCCGCGGATAGATTCCGTAACCCGGCGGATCCGAAGGAGGGATACACCGCATCCGACTGCCGGAATCCTAGGGACCAGAGACTCTTAGAGTTTCTGAGCCCCATCTTGTATCCAGAAAAGCCCAGCCGGATTACAATAACGCTGGCAAACACGGTATTCGGAGCCTTAGGGGAAAGAGGGAAACCGGCCCCTAGACCAGTTAGTTGGGGGCTCATTATCCAGTCGATAGTGGATAAGCTTTCCGGAAACCTGGTGGGAAAGAAATCCAGTCCCATCAGTCCGTACCTCCTCCACTTGTATCACAAGCAGGAGGTACTGAGTAGTCCGGAAGATATCATCTACCGGCAGGGAGATAGCCTTCTCCGATACGGCCTACCTCCGGATTCGGATCCGACGGATGAGGAGCCAGAAGAGGACGTGAAACCGGAACTGGAGCATGACTCACCAGAGAAGCACGAATCACGCCGGAAGAGCACGGACCCGGATTCAAGAGGAAAGAATCAGCTTCCAGATCCTGTTCCATCCCGGAACATTGATCCGGAACTAGATATCTTCGAGTCGACGATCTCCTGGCTGCGGAGTCAGAGGACTGCCAACGAACGGATGGCCACCATGATCCGGAGAGTCTGCACGGTGTTGAAGGTAGCAGACGAGACGGAGATCGTGGAGGCGATCAAGAGCAGACCGGATCCGGAGATGATCCGCCTGTTGGAGGGACGGATCCGGGTAGTAGAGGCAGAGCGCGACCATCTTCAAAACCGCGCAACGTGGGCGGAGAGGGAGATGCACACCGCCAACAAACGAGCGACGGATGCGACGGAGCTGGTCCGGAAGTTGAGAGACCTGATCGACCCGCCAGCGGATATCATCACCAGATCCGCGCTCTGGAACAACCAGATGACCTGGGAAGGCCACATTTCCGGAACCAAAGTTGTGAAGATATTGGTAGAGTTCGAGGCGCGGATTGAGGTCGCATTGAAGGAAATGCGGCACTTGGTGGGCCACTTCGATCCACTCAGCGGATTGGAGGAGTTTCCGAAGATACCCGGAGGTGAGTTTCCGGAGACAACTCAGCTGAACTTGGGAGAACAATCGTCTGCCCAGCAACCCGGAAGATCCTCGGGGCAGAAGGATATTACGGATGGAAGGAGGATTCCGGATCCGGTTCTAACACCCCGGACTACCTCAGTGAACCTCTTCCCGCCTCTCCAGGACCCCGCTGCAGACGTGACGGCGATGACGGAGGATCCAGTTGGGATTCAGAATCCGGCCCGGACCCATCCGGAGGAGTTCACCCACATGCAGCAGGAGACTCCTCCGCGGCCGCCACCATCGACTCCCATCGAGTTCATTGATTTGGAGAAGAAGAAGGCTACCCGGCGGAAAAACAGCAGCGATCCGGTGGAGGTTCTCGAGTCGGAGGAAGAGGAGGCAGTGACGAACTCCTCTTCCGAGTCAGAGTATGCGGAGACGGATCCGGGTCCGCCAAGGACCCGATCCGCAACCAAGTCTACCCCGACGAAGCAGATCTGGCCGAAGGCGCCGACCCGGATTACGAAGGGCGGAACGTCAGCAAAGAAGGCGCGGAAGGGTAAATGACTAGGTTGCGTAGTTGGATTGTTAGTTTTAGTATTTTGTCTTCATCGCAGGTTTTCCGGATGTGGGACCCGCTGATCCGGAACGCTAAGTAGTTCCGGATTTCTAGGAATTTAACGGCTTTCCATTTTTCCCGGAACAGTCACTTGGCTGTTGTCCGGATTTTCAGCTGGCCGTTGGCCGCTTTTTCTTTGGACCGTTTTGGTCGTGTTCTTTTGGTTTTTAAGGGTGGGCCGGCTTGTGGCCTGTCATTCCATTTTTGTGTCATTCAATCTGAGCACCCAAGAATAAACACCTTGGGAATCATTATCTTGCGTATCGCGTCTTGATTACTTGTGGGTGGGTGTATCCGGGAGAGTGTGCAAGGTAGGAATCCGGATTGGTTGGTATCCGGATCCGGCTGAAGGTAACTTGCAGAATAGTTTAGATTGAACTTGAGGAGCTGCGCGCGGTGCCTTTAAATTGCTGGAACGGTGATCCGGTGGGATCCGGTAATGGTCAGGGAGCTAATCCGGAACTCACGAGTAGTTCCGTGCGGAAGTCAGCAGCCGCCAAGTGGAACATTCCCAAACCATCGGAAGGTCTGCCAACCTCAAGAGCGGTCGACAGCTAGAAAGTAAGTCCTTTAGTTCCGGATTCCAACTATCCGCGGTTGTTTTGCAGTTGAGTCTAGTTTACGAGTGAGGAGCTGTGCGTGGTGCCTTTAAATTGCTGGAATGGTGATCCGATGGAATCCGGTAGTGGTCAGGGAGCTAGTCCGGGAACTCGGGAGGAGTCCCGTGCGGAAGTCGGCAACCGCCTAGTGGAATATTCCCAAACCACCGGAAGGTCTGCCAACCTCAGGAGTAGGTGAAAGCTTGATCCGGAAAATAGCTGAGTGTCGTTGTAGTAAGGGCGGGTGAGGGTGTATCTCTGCGTGACCTACCTTCCGGGTGGCCACCCGGAATGTTGTGAGAGGGACCATCTTTCCTCCTTATCGGACTGAGAACTTTGAGGACGGATAGTTGTTTGTTGTTTAGGAGTTGATACGTGTGTTACTTGAGTGGTGATGTTCCCCACCCCTCGGAAAGAGCAAGTGAGGACCCTCTGAGGGTAAAACAGAGGTACCAAAAACCGGTGTGACGGATAGTGAGAGTAGGAATCCGGATCAGGGAGGATCCGGATTTGATTCCGGAAGACAGTATTTCCGGAACTTGGGTTTGTGTTGTGCCGGATCCTACAGCGGATTGTCATTTCCGGGTAGATCCGTAGTTCCGGAAGCTTATCTACCGCGACAACATCTGGAATTCCCTGGGATGATAACTCGTGTCATCTTAACGCTTTTGTGGTGTTAAAGATACCTACGCCTAGACTGCGCGTACGACAGTAAGGGGGGACTTTAAGTTTAGACCTAGAAGTTTATCAATAGGACTAGGAATTAGTAGCCGTTAAGGTCAGAACTCAATCAAGAAGATAAATTAGATAATTTAAATTAGAAGGTAAATTAGATCATTTAAATTAGAAGATAAACTAGATAATTTAAATTAGAAGATAAATTAGATCATTTAAATTAGAAGATAAATTAGATAAATTAAATTAGAAGATTAAATTAGGAAGTAATTTAGATAAATTAAATTAGAAAATTAAATTAGGGAAAAAGATAACTTGGATTAGGAAGAGACCCAATCAACTCAGGAAACCATGGAAGGGACTTAGATAATCCCTCCTCAGTCCTAGGGGAGGTCAATTAGCCTCAGATTCCCATAGATTAGGATAGATTCGGTGGTAGTTTGCATAGGTTGCCGTTAGGGGACGATTAGCCCGAACTATTCCTTTGCCAATTGGGGACAACTCCATTGTCACCCGCGGAAACTAGGAACTTAGAAAAGAAGATCCATTGCTTGGAAGGCACAATGGACCGACGTTTAGTCACCCGTTAGGTTAGAATTTAGTTAACCCCTAGAACCTGGTTGTGTCCGATTAATTACCAAGGGTGGGTAATTAAGCGCCCACACATGTGGAAATAGTCATCACCTTTTTGTACTCGGGGTCATACACATGGCAAGCCATCGTGGTCTAGTCCTTCACACGCTTGACGTGGTCGAACATCATCTACGCATTTTGTAGATTCCCTCCAGGTTGCATGCGCTTCACCAGATCCACTCTACTCCCAGGTCCTTCTGTGAGCATCTTGAAAATGTACACCTTCTCCTTCCCTTGTCCAGGGAAAACGTTGTCGTGAATGAATTTGAACTTTGCCTCTTTCTTCATGGTCATAATATTGTCGATAACGCCTCCGCGGTTGTTTGAGCGGAAAGAAGATATGACGTTGCGGATGTTTGGACTGCTTAAGTACTCAAAGCGGTCCATGACCTCTTCTAGTTCCTGTCCTTTCAAAATCTTCTTCTCTCCCTCTTCATTGTGAAATAAGTAGGTTGTTAGGAAATCTTTGCTAGCAGAGAGAGCAATTGCGGAGTTGGTGGCTAAAGGTGTTTTGGCCACTTACTCCGCAATGAGTCCACAAATCTTTTCTGCAGAGTCTTTGTACATGCCTTTTGCTACAGGGTGACAATGATCTCCGATATGAATAGCCGCCCTACTCATTTTCGGATTTTCACTACAACAGTAGTAAATTCTAGCACTGCATGTGCTCAGACACGTAGGTGTAACTTTGCAAAGCTTACAAGCTAATGTGCAATCTTTGGAAGCAGTATCCCCTACTACAAAAGGAAAGGTTGTATATCTGGTCCACTCTGTTTCATTGCATTTTCTAGCCCTAGTCAAGTAATCGCACTTTGGATTCAAACAAGCAAGATGACTAGCGCAATATGACTTACGAAACTTAAGGTTATCAGAGTTGTTGATGTTTGTGGTCACAACTTTGCACCAAGGATGCCCATCATAGCGCTTGTCCATCCCTTCTAGGTTCTTGGCTGCAGAGGAAGAGGAAGATGACCGGCATGGAGGCAACTCGAAGATAACATCACCATTGAATATCTATGGAAGGAATTGCACATGATGATGTTGCACAACATTCAGATCCATCATAGACAATTCATTTCGAGATCTGTGCATGGTCACCAGTCTATTCAAACACTCCATGATACTTACTCTATCGGTTGGAGGTGGATGCAATGGAGGCCGTGAGGACAAAGACTTCGACTGACTTAGTGAAGGGGTACTGCATATTGAATTCACAAGAGTCGTTTTCATAGATGCATTCTGACTGGAGCTTGTTTTCTTATGGAGAATGAAGTCAAGAGACTCTCCTTCCGATTCACTAGACAATTCTATGATTGCATCTAATTTCTCAAGTTTCACTTCACGAAGTACTATATGCTTTGGAAAGACCGGAGAAACGTCACTAGGAGAATTAGGTGAAACGGCGTGTGCAATGTAATGCATGTCTACTGTGGAATTATCGGATTGGCGGCTAGGAATCTCAGTGGATGGAGCTACAATAGAAAGAGGAAGTCCGTATGCTCTATAGTTTCCGGCGCCAAGGTACCAGCATTGCGTTCCAGCTTCTAGAGACCTCATAATAGGGATACATTTAAGCATCAGTGGATCCAGAAGTTCCCGCGCGGGGGTGTTTTACTGTTAGTGGAAGCGTATCCTTACAAATATATTCTCTCCTTCCCAAATTGCATTTGGACTTGTCAATTGAGCAAGGGTCTGCAGTCACAATTTGTGACTTGTCTGTGAAGTAGAGGAGAATGACGCGGGCTACAAGGAGCCGGGTGAGGGAAGATTCAAGTAGACCAAATGCTCTCAAAAGGGCGACACCACTTCGTCGGCAGCCGGAGGTATGGACTTGTCAAAAAAATTGGTTTTCTTTAGCCTTCATGGTGTTCTGCGCCTCCAGTCCGTTCTTGAACGTAATAGAGTTGGAGTGATTCGTGAGATCTCGCCCGCCGCCGCCTAAACATGCCTGCCGAATTCGATCTCTTGCAACGTCGACTACAACCATGTGCAAGCCAGACTTCCATTCCCTCCCGAAAATGGAAACGCCGTGCAACCAATCTTGTTTGTGTGACCACGCCGAGCCACCAACCCGGCTGCTTTGACCACGACATCGCGGCCCCCAACCAATTCATAACCCCGAGTAGAGTCAGCATGACCCCCCGAAGACACCCGAACGACTCCTCGACCATTCTTGCTAACGCCCCCGACCATCCTTGCCGACATCCCCAAGCAACCTTGCCGATGCCCCCGAGCATTCTTGCCGAGCCTGCATCACTAGTTCTAGGGGGTCCCACTGACTCTCCTCTGCGGTCAGTCGGATCCGACTGATCCCCGAGCAGAGTTGGCATGACCCCCCGAATTCAGTTTTAGGAGCAACTGGTCTCCCTCTTGAACGTGTCTTCGCTACAACCCCGCGAGCTTCAACTTCACCACGTGCCCTTGAGCTAAAGGTGTGGCGCGCTTGTAATTCACCTCGTTCGGGCATCCTGGAGCGTCTTGATAGGTAGCCTCTTCTGATCCTGCGATTAGCTTCTCCTGCGAGCCCACAATCAGCTTCCCTACGATCAGCATCCTGCGTAACCAATTATTGGGGATCCCGCAGACTCTCCTCCGAGGTCAATCGGATCCGATTGATCCCCGGGAGGAGTCGGCGTGACCTCCAAAAATTGGTACTTGATGCATACTTGAACTCTTGAATTGACTCTTTTGAACCCATGATCATGTAGGCTCGGGTCAATATTTTCGTAAGGAACCCAAGATTGATGAACGGGTTTTTGTAACGGCCATCCATGATTGTCCCCTTAGTCGCGCAATAATACAAGAGGTTGTTTCTCAAGATAGGTCAGCCGACAGTTCTTGTAACCTCTCTTTATTCCGGAATCAAATTAGTGGTATTTATCTCTAGTTTCAATTTATTAGTGTACCCACTACAAGAACTTTCCTGTCCGTAGTGACGGAAATTTGACAAAAAACTGTCAATTGGGGTGTCAATTCGGACGTGTTGATTCAGACACCAAATTGTCAAATTACTATCAACTCTTTGTCAATTCTGAGCTTAATTTGGTCAAAATTTGAATTTTTTTTGTCACGGTAGAAGAGACTGATTTTGGGGCTAATGGCCAAAACTGTTTCCGAACAAGTAATTAATTAAGCATTATCAATTAAAAATATTACTTATCATAATTAGACTTCACATTCAATTACTTACTTTCAAATGCCTTTTCACTCTAATAAATTTGTTAAAAAAAGACAAGTGCTTTATACAAAAAGGGAAGTGGTAGGTATGGCAACCCATATGGGATATATAGATTGCAGGAATTTTTTTTAAAGTGGAGTTTCAGACCTCATTTAAGCATAGTATTATACATTTTTCCAAAAAACTTTGAACTAAGAAAGGTTGGTAAATCAGTTTAAGTTTCACCTCCAAAAATCCGTTTCAAATTTAGATCCTCCAATCAAAAGTTATGGGAAAAATTCTATAACTTTTGATTGGAGGATCTAAATCTGAAACGGATTTTTGGAGGTGAAACTTAAACTAATTTCCCAACTTTTCTTAGTTCAAAGTTTTCTAAAATTTTTTATTTTACTATGCCTAAATGGGCTCTGAAATTTCACATTCAACAAAGTTCCTATGTTTTGATTATGAGCGGTCAAACCCATTATCCCATAATTTTTGAGGATTCTTAATGGACAATACATTTCTCTATAAAAGAAACCTCTTTAGCTTCTAACCTCACAAAATTAAGTTGACAAAAATCTGAAGAATTGACAATGATTGTCATTTTTGATAGTTTTGTGTCAAAATTTTGTAGGTTCGGACTTGATTTCCTTGTAGTTACCTATTTTGGGGGGTCAAGCTAACTCCTCCAGGGGTTAAGTCGGATCCGACTGATCCCTTGGTGGAGTTAGCGGGACCCCCCCCAAATGGTACATTAACCTTTTTTGTGGTTCAAAAACTCCCTAAAATCATGTAGTCCTTTTTTCTGTGCAATTTGGTAGGTTTTCTTCACATATGTTGACTTCAATGAAGGTATTTTTTAAATCACTTGAGAACACTAGGGTAACCATTTTCAAGTCAGCCCAAAGTTCTTGTATCCTCTCTTTATTCCGGAATCAAATTAGTGGTATTTATCTCTAGTTTCAATATATTAGTGTACCTATTTTGGGGGGTCAAGCTAACTCCTCTTGGGGTTAAGTCGGATCCGACTGATCCCTTGGTGGAGTCAGCGGGACCCCCCCAAAATGGTACACTAAACATTCCTTTATCTTTCATTCTGTGTTTGGAGGGATAAGTCATTAGTGCTAATTGTGGATTTTGTTTCAACCTTAGATGATTATACATTGTATGTGGAGTCCAAGGCTTGTGTGCAACTTCAAAATTGACTTCTGATTTGAAGAAATGTCATTGTTATGCACAGGTTGGAGTTGGTCAGCATGAATCTGGACCAAGTAGTCTGCCTATCAGTGCCCCAGTAAGGCCATATTCATTAAATTGAGACAATGTGGATTCTCATTTTAATCATCTTCCTAAATTTAGGATATAGAAGAGTTCATTAAATTGAGACAATTCAATAAATTGAGACCATTAAATGGTGGAAGAATAAAGAATTTCTACAAAGATAAGAAATTTGAGGGAAAAAATAGTAGTAAAGGACGTTGAAAGGTGGGATTTTGGACGGCAAACTTGAACCATTTATAATAAGTACTTAACTAAAATATCTAAGTAAATAGTTTGACATATGGCGAGGTAGAGAATTTTGAAATTATTTATGATAGAATACATCTGTACACTTAGACATATCAAAAACTACAATGTCAAGATAAAGAATTTGACATATGCTTAAATAGAGAAGTTCATAATTACTTTGTATAAAAAACATTAGTACTCCTAATGTTCCAAAACAAATGTCATAAACAATGGAATTACAATAAAAACTTACAAAATACACAATACAATACAAGAAATAAAAATAAAAATAAAAATATATTATATTATACAACGTCTATAACATCAAATTCTAAAATAATATAAAAAAGATCAAATCAATGAATTAAACAAATAAAACAACTAAATCTACTTCATCTTCTCTAACAATTTATTTCTAACAATTTTTTCTTATTTTCTTTTGATACATATCTAAAAAAAAATATCAACTTCTATAAATTTTCATAAATTTTTTTTCCATATTTTTCTTTCATCCTTCCTAAAGTTAAGAAAATAACGTACAAACTCGCAAAACTCCTAATGACTTCCTATGCCTACAAACTATTCATCTTCACTCCGAAGATACATTATTGCTTTCGCCAGATACATATGCATCCACCGATGTGTGGATGATAGCAATTTGTGTTTTAGGAATTCTAACTCTTGGATCAGAAGTGCCTTCTTTGAAACGTGGCTTCCAAGCAGTCATAATGCAGTCTGTATGCGTCCAACTCGGAGAGATAGCCTTATCCTCGCACCAAGAATTCCCTTGTTTTGTGTCCCACCCAACATATGTTTCTTCATTGATGTGATGAAAAGACGTAGGTGTCCAATATTGAAGTTGAATAGAATTGACATGCCCTGGATCTGGATTAGGATTTGTTAGAGCTCGAGCAAGCCAAAATGGACGGAGGTCACCATCAGCGGGGCGCACAACAACTAAATAACCTGCATATACATCACGGCCAACACGAAATGAAGGAGGTGGACGATCACGCCTACAACCAACAAAAGGTGCATCTTCCGCAAACTCCTCACGCATCGTGCCATCATCTAGGTATTGGTCTTCCACCTCATCAGCAACACGAGAATTTGGCCAAAATCCATGCCGCAATGTCTCATGCACCACAAGTGGAGCATTGAGAGCACTTCTCACACCCTCCCAATATTTCCGCACCGGCTCATTCTTCCTCCTGAACTCGCCAGATAAGTCTTGATTTCCCATTGCCCCCCACAATGCAATGTATCCATCTAAACCCTTGCAAATCTCATCAAAGCAACGCATTTGTTGCGGTGCCAAAGGTAGAGGACTACCCCTCGGTACTTTAGGGTGCCCATCTATTGTCTCCTTCCACAAGCGAATCCCCCCACCTTCTTTTGGCAACCAATCCACATCGGTACAAAGGATCTTGTACTGCATCAATGGCCACCCATTGGAATCTTTATAAAACTTGAACTGCTGCGCTTGAGAATGACCCTGTAGAGAATCATCACCTGTATGCAAATACCCGTCCACAAATCGCTTAAAATCTGGAACCTCCTCAATAAGATGAGGAATTACGGGTTGCATTTCACAATCCATGAAAGACTTCATCAACCTTGGAAGCGTGGGGTAGTCATTCGTCTTCAATTTCGTGCTCCAACGACCAAATAGAGCATCAATGTCTTCATGAGTGTGTCCAACAATGAGGAAATTGATGTATATCTCTCGAAAAATAGCTCTATAGACAAGGAGAGAACAAAATGCAAAAACCCACTGATTTTTGTTGTCGCCAGAAGCATTATCAAGCTGAAAAGTTAATGTTGGAGGAAGAGGTTGAGCTTCCACCAACACTTCAGGGGGGGACCCAAGGGAGTCCGTACAAATCTCTGAGCCTATTAACAAAGCCTCTGTCAATTCAGAACGCTCTCCTCCTATAAACAATTGACGAGATGAATGCTTTGGTTGGGACTCTAGATCTCGCAATAATTTTGCAATGGACCCAATGGTATGATTGGAGTCTGTTGGAAAGATGTCCAAGCCATAGTGTGCATATCGCACATCTCCATGACCATGAGCAATCATACTTGTAACAGCGATAGGCATCTTCATGAAAGAATCATTTCCCTTACTCTTGTGAGAGTAATGAGGAGAAGCAGTTTTGGAGTGATCCATCTTGTCATGGATTATAGTCAGAACCTTGTCAGGATACATCTCAGACATTGAACGGTTTCCATAGTACAAGTCCCTATGTGCCTTTTGTCCCGATAAGTACACTCTCAATTTGTTAGACCACACGTCTTGCGCTCGTGAACGTGGAGTGCAGGCACTCTTGAGTTGCCTATATCTATCGCAAGTTCCACAACGAGAAAAACTATCTCCTCTAGCCTTTGGAGCATACTCTGGAAAAGATTGACGACGTATGTTGCTCAATCCACTAGTCGAAATATGCTGCAATTGAAGTGAAGAATTGACATTGTTGATCTGTGGCAACTTATCCTTCCAACGAAATGCAGACGGAAGGACCATGGAGGGAACTTTCTCCCCGGACTCAAGGGTCTTCGATTTGTGGGGCATTGTGTCCGCTTCATTTTCCACTAATAATCGAAGAGTTGCAGTGGCTTGTAAAGTATGTGTTCGAGGCTTCTTCATTCCAAGGTTGCCATGATGCTCCGGTTTTTGGTCATCTTTTGCCATCTTCTTGTATCTATAAAAGGTAGCCTTCGATACTCCATGGATGGCGCACCAAGCAACCGAACAAATTTCATGGTTTGCCAAGGTGATCATGTCCCTTCCATTGGAATCAGTGTGGGTTTGCTTGTGCACGTCAAGCAGACGAGACTTGCGCTAGAACACTCCACCGTCAATATGAAGTAGAGACCGAACGGCTTGAATCTGACCACGTGGAAATGGTTGCAAGCAATTCTTTTGGCAACATTTCATACTAGAAACATCAGCAATTGCTTGCTTTGTGAGGAGAGCTTCCTTCTTCGGGAGATTGGTAGGCTCAGTCCTTTCACGTGAGCTTTCATAGGAACGAACTCCAGTTCGAACACACCGCCTCGAACCACTTGAAGAGACTGCAGTATTGAAGAGATGCGTTTGCTCGTGATCATATAAACTGGCACCATTAAGGTAGACTCTGGAAATGTGCCAGGAGTGCATGGACCACATCCACTCCGACGGAACATCTGCCTCACACAAAGACTCTGCAATTTGAATTGCAACCCGGTCATCACCGAGTGGTTGTCCGTCCATGTCAATGACGAGATCTGCATCAATACTATGACAAATTCCTTTTGCCACCTCTACCCCCTCTTCATTTCTGAGTGTGACGCATTTGGTATACCAAGAAGGTCGAGGAAATCCCTCGCAGGCTGCGACACCCGGTGGCAAAGTTGGCACTGGAATGGTAAACTCGTTAGCATCAGAAGTATCCATTCTGCACGAGAAAGAACACCAATTAATTAATATTATTGTGAGTATCCTCGAGTCGAGGATAATAAATAATTAGGACACATTGACAAAACTAGGAGCAAAGCGATCTCCACTGGAGGGTAAAATTGTAAACCATTTTGTGATCATTTATAATAACCCAACCACCTAGACCAAAGAAGTGGATTTGCAACTTATTAGAGAAATAGAAACAGAAAACAGAATTTAATTATTTCATTTACCAAATTCTCTAGAGAGATATTATGCATTCCCACAAACAACATTAGAGTGTCACAGTGATAATGTATATTGAACTCTGCACATCATCACAAATGTCTATGAATGTCTATGCTTGTCTATGTATGTGTGTGACTATCCTCGTCTCGAGGATAATCTCCATGCGCTTGTTATTATCCTCGGCTCAAGGATAATCTCCATGCGCTTGTTATTATCCTCGGCTCGAGGATAGTGGTACACGCGCATGGAGATTATCTTCGAGTCGAGGATAATCACTCACGCGCATGCAGATTATCCTCGTGTCGAGGATAAAC
Source organism: Rhytidiadelphus loreus (assembly GCA_947034895.1). NCBI lineage: Eukaryota > Viridiplantae > Streptophyta > Bryopsida > Hypnales > Hylocomiaceae > Rhytidiadelphus > Rhytidiadelphus loreus. The sequence continues at coordinate 42,393,211 of OX344761.1, read as the reverse complement.
TCAAACTTCCATGGATAATCACAGACATGCATAGATAATCACACACGCGCATGGAGATTATCCTCGACTTGAGGATAATCACACACGCGCATGGAGATTATCCTCGACTCGAGGATAATCTCCATGCGCGTGTGTGATTATCTATGCATGTCTGAGTTTATCCTCGACACGAAGATAATCACAATGCATGTATGTGATAGACAAATATATAGTTCCGACATTTACGGCGCGAAAGTCGCTTGTTAATTCTCAAACATAACATACACAGGACAACATTTTAGTTGTCACACCGGAATTCTGAATACTCCAAGAATCGCAGGACTACGTAATACTGCATGTACCTTTGCTTTACACTGAGGAGCAAGAGCAGAAATCTAGCATTCAGTGAGAAGGGAAGACGGGAAGTAGAGCAACTTACGACAACCCGTGCGAAACTAAGCCACCTAATCACATATACTTGTAAATGAAATGCAATAACATAAGTTCAAAGCTTGTGCGGTAGCAATGTCTGCACGAGGACGAGGAGGAGGGAAAACTGGAAAACACGAAAGAGGAAATGAGGAGCTCGAGGAAGAGAAACGATGCACACTGGCGGGAGAATATGAGCGGGAAATACAACGGCATTTGAATTCTTCATGGTTTTCAGGACGTAGGGGAGAAGTACCTCCTCGGATTTGGGGGCCGTTGACATTCTCATCCCCCAAATAATGACAATGATGTGGAATGTGAAGGAGATTTTCATGAATAGAAATAGGATCTCACATAGCCGATTTTTTTATGATTCTCATAGGGGCATTTATAGTTTTTGGAATTTTGGCTGTCCCCTTTTCTCGTAAAATGTGGAAATATTCTTTGAAATTAGAGCGGAATTTCAGGTTTGGCAAATTTGGCAATTCTACATCAGCCACCAACCAACCTTTTTGTTTAAATAGTTAATTCTAATGTCTGATTTAGACGAATGTTTACGGGAGGTAACCACACTAATTTGGCACATGCTAGGTCCAATGTGTATTGGCTATAAACAGAATTGTACATAATGTAAGCTTTCAATAGGGAATGAAGTTGGAACTTTAGAGTTTTGGGCAACCCGGGAGGGTGGGAGGGACATCCCTAAACAGGGCCTTTCCTAAGCTTTTTATATGAAAAAATCCTTGACTAAAGAAGACAAGTAAAGTTCAAAACCAAAATAGAGGCCCCTCATATCAGGTTGAAGACATCAATCAAAACATCACATCAAGAAGCCTTTTATAGAAGCTAAAAGAAGTATATAATCTTTCTCAAGTATAGATCAAATCAAGATCTATGATGGTACAACTTTCAACAAAGTGTACTATCCAGCAAAGTGCAAAATGCAATATGTAAAGTCCAGCAAATTGCAATGTCAAATCACTATAGATTACTTTTAAACATGCTAAAAATCTAAATCCTTAAACTATTTAGGATTCAGCACCCAATTAACCAATAACAGATTGCCAAAAACTTTGGAATGAGCTTTGTAACAGGTAAAAAACTCCAAGAGGCTGTAAACCTCACCTGCACCCATGCAATCCAACGAACAAAAAGTTAGTTAGAAAACGTATGTCAGGTGTCTTCAGCTCACAGCAGCGTGTTATAGCAATCACAAGAAGAGAAAGTACCATGCAGAAAACTCAAAGTTTCACATAAGAGAATGGCAATCAAATCATAGTCCCACAACTTGCTAAAGCAAGACATGACATGTAACTGCAAAGCAAATAGAGCCTAAGAAGACCCACTGATTGCAGGACAAAACATTCAAATGTAAAAAATAGAGGACCTGAGAAGAAGCCATCTGTGCCTTCCACACTCCAAATCCTCCTAAACACCTCTTACTCCAATGCAAGCAGCCAATTGTAAACCAAAGTGCACACATTCACTACTAGTTTAAGCTACTTATATATAGCAAATTCTCAACTAGGGTATGGTGCCTCCATAACCCTAATGAGCCTTAGCTAATTTCAAAAAAAGAGGGGGAAAAAATTCAAATCCAGCCCACTTGATATTAAAAGCTCTTCTTTCAAAATTTTCCTACTTTAATGACTAAAAGAGGGGGAAGAACAAATTCAAATTAGGTCCACCTGTATTAGTAAGTGCCCTCTAGACATTCCATAAATTACCACCTCCATGGCTAATCAATGAGCCGTAAAAGAATGGTACTATTAGTTACTAGCTTTAATAAAGTTGGTATTGTCCAAAACTTAGGCCATTAGTAACATCTATGGGACAAGTTAGGCCACCTAGACTTGTACTAAACTTACAGACCATATTCCAATCATATCCATGATTAGACTTGGTGTATAAATTCTACCAATTTCTAACTCCCATAGTGAAGTTACAAATTCCTTTAAATAAAGGTGGAATAATCCAAAAGGAATTCTTACAAGTGTTTAAAGTTAAGCCTCCTAATATCATCAAAAAATAGGGGCTATGTTTACTTACAGCATTAATAAATCAAGAGGAATAGGAAGGGTGGGTGGGAGGGCCAAGTAACTAAAACTAAAGCTGTAGCTTGAGCAAATCCACCCAGAATTTTATCACCAAGCTTGCTATAAAGAATGTTATAAAATTAAAATTACTAGGTTCTAACAAACAAACCCATAATTTAAACTAAAAATCATGAATACATAACCTTCATGATTATACTTGTTTATAAAGGGGCTTTTCAACTTCTACCCTTATATTATCAATGAATTGTCACTAGACTTAGGGTTTAGGGTTTAGGATTTAGGGTTTAAGGTTTAGGAGCAACAATGAAGTCTTTAAGAAATGTAAATTATATGTTCACGAATTCAGTGTTCATTGAATTCAATCATGAATATGTTCACAAATGTATGTTTACAAGTATTCCTACGAATTCATTTTCATTTTGCAAATTATATTGACAATTCATATTTTTCTCTTAAATTCCAATATCCAAAAATTGAAGGATGTTTCTTATTTAAAATTTATTTTGTTCTTCAAATTTTTGAAATTAAAGTGTGACGATAAAACATAATGCTTCTTATTTTGAATATTATTAGTTTCAGTTAACCCTTCAACGTCAAAGGGGTCATACTCAAAATCATCCTTAAGTTTTGTATTACTGTGTGAATCATTGGTCAAAGAAATAGCCAAACCACCTATTGAAAGTCAAAGTACAGTAGAAGATCTTTTCTTTCCAAACCCAATTCCAAGGATTAATAGTTGCACTTTCGTCATACACCCAAACATTCCTTGTCATCCATCGGACGTTAGGCGTCCGTATCAATGTCCAAGGGTTAATAAAGCATCTCCAATGTTGTGGACTTCTAAATGATTGTACATGTTCAAAATTACCCGAAATCTTATAAGGTAGTTTTCAATCTCTAATTTAATTTCAAAAATAATATAGAGAACTTTGAGCTTCAGTTTTGAAAACAAAAAACAATGTACAATTTTGAATTTTTAACATTCAATTCTATAAAATGTGGTACTTGTTATATTTTATTTTCCATGAATGTTTTCACACATTCTAAGGAACTTGCATTTACGTATTAGCACATTAAATTCTTGCTATTTGACTTGTATAGTACATAGGCAACCAAAGAAAAAATGAAGGTAATTATGTTTTTTTTATAGAATTAAAATCACCAAAAGCTATGAAATTTTGAAGAGGATAACTATAGGAGATCAACAAAACATTGAGGATAACTAGTTAAATTGTTGTATAAATTTAGAAGAATTATGATTCTTTAATATAATATATAATTTTGTTTAATTGTTTTTTAAATTAGAATGATTTGGATGAAAAACCAGAAGTTTGCACAACACTTTAAGAAACTACAATGGAAAAAAAAATTATAAAGATAAATGAAATAAAAAGGACACGCTTCAAATATTTCAAAAAGAAAGTATAAGAACTAGAACTATACAAAGTAGAACCCATATTTTTAAAAGCTTCGTAATTATGTGAAGAGTACAAGATTCAGAGACCCATGTTCTAAGAAGTCGTCATGTCCAGCTTCATGGCATCCGAAACCATGATCTGAAGTATAATTGGCTTCAAATGGGACTACTTTGTTAGTACATTGAAAAGAATGATGGACTTTGCATTCATTTGCTACCAATCATTATTATTAATTCCATCATGGTTTAGAGACTTGAACAACTTCAATGTCTCATAAATAATAATCATAGGGAATTCACCTCCTAGAAATGAATGTATTTTAATGTATCCCATGCAATGACTCCCTGAATTGTAAAAAAATACTATACTCTAAAAGTTCTAGAAATTCTTTTATTACATCTTGTGTACTTAAAACACATAATTATTCAAAAAGTGCAAGTTATGTATGAATGAAAGGCATATCTTCTAACTACTATAAACAATTTTGAGTGCTATACTTTTATAATTCTATCATTATAACTTTTCAGTAAACGAAATATTATATTGAACTAATTCTTAATAATGTTAACATTGAATGAAGAAGTAAAACAAGTGAAGCGTACGTTGTACTTTAAAAACTAAAATCAATTCACAACAATCATAAACTTTTAATGAAGACTGAGGGACAAGTGCAAAAAATGGAGAAGTTTATTTTTTTCTTCATTCCACCCTAAACCCTATTCCATGAATTCAAAAATAATAGTTCTTTAAACTACGAAACATGATTATTTAATTATAATGTTTTGTTGTGAAGTACCAATCAAATGGCACCAAATTTATTCACACTAGAATAAAAAATTCAACTTGAAAATATTTTCAAATTCTACATTTTATTTCTTGTCCCATTTAATGGTTCACTTGTTCCATACCTTTTTAAATGTTAAATCTTTAGAAAATGGTGTTTAGACCTTCATGGGTAAGAATCATCTGAACAGTAACAGTTCTTTATAATTAAAAAACAAGCAAATTGTAAAAAGCAAATAGTTTATTACTTTATTATTCTTTTATTCATGACAATACTTTAAAAGTTTAGCAAAATTTACGAAACTTTGTATTTCATATAAAATTTTAGTATATGGAATGTCCCAAATGTAATGTAAGCTTAGAATAGGGTATGGAATTTCGGAGTTGCGTTCTAGTGTATAAGTTCTAAAGATGCGCGATTCATTTGAAACTTATAGTGACTTCCAAGAAGCTCAAAAAACACGTTGGTCATTTAGAGGCTTAGATACACAACAAATTAGAAATACTATTGATTAAATTATAGTCAAATTTGTTTAAATCAGAAAATATGGAAAACCTCAATGGATATGGAATTTTTTATAGATTCTTATGGTAAGAAAAATGATTCCTTAAATCGAAAAGTCTAAAAGGGATGAATTATCCCATCATGTGGTTTAGGGTTCCTTCCTTAATCCCTAAACTACTCAAAAGCCATCTCCTAATCAATGAATGACAAAAAATCTTGCTGTATAGGTGACAAATGTAAGTATTCATCATCCAAAATTTAAGGTGACAATGAAAGATCATCTACAATAGTTTGTCTTTCAATTAGTATTTTTCCATTTTTATAAGCCAACAATTCACATGGTGACAAAACAAATGATTTCCATGATAATCGGCCTTGCATTCAAGGGTTAATGTTTTTTAATAGCAACATTTAGAGAGCCCAAATGTCATAGGGTATAATTTTGTGGTTGAATTTTTAATTCTTCAAAATCAAATGCTACTCTTTTGAAAAATAGAATCCTACAAAAACTTAATTGGATGAAGTCCTCTTACATTCCCTAGACCATACATAATGCCAAGGCCATTTTCTGGTCGATGAATGACAGAAATCTCTCCGTGTAGAACAGAAATGCAACTATTCATCCTCCAAAATTTCAGTGGAAAGGAAAGATCAACTACAATTAATGTTCGTCTTCTAATAAGAACATTATCATTTTTTGAAGCCAACAATTCACGCGGTGACAAAATGGATGATTTCCACGTTGACCCACCCATTGTTCAAGGGTTCAAAACACATAATTATGTGTGTAGGACTTGAAGTTTAGAAAAATGGAGTTTTGGGGAGGCATGTTCGGCGACATGCATTCGGCAAAGTAGATTCCGGGAAGTTAGCAGGCTTGTTGAGGTACGTTCGGAGAGGCTGGAAGTTTGGGAAAGTAGGTTCGTGGAGGCAAAAAGGTTGGGTAAGTAGGTTCGGGAAGGCCCAAATCTTGGAATCTCGGTTCGGAAGGCCCGAAGTTCAGGCAGTAGGTTTGAAGAGGTCCAAAGCTAAGAAGTAGGTTCGGGGGAGGCCCAAAGCTAAGAAGTAGGTTCGGAGGAGGCCAAAGCTAAGAAGTAGGGTCGGGGGAGGCCAAAGCTAAGAAGTAGGGTCGGGAGAGGCCCAAAGCTGGGGAACCAACTTTGGTCCATCGACCCTCCCCAGCAACGCGAGGGTTTTGCCATCGACCCTCCCCAACAACGCGAGGGTTTTGCCATCAACCCTCCCTAGCAACGCGAGGGTTTTGCGCGAGGAATCGGGTTTGACGCGGAGGTTTCGGGTGTGTTTGCAGCGCGGAGGTTTCGGGTGCGCAGAGGTTTCGGGTGTGTTTGCAGCTTGGGTTTTCGGGTGTGTTTGCAGCTTGGGTTTTCGGGTGTGTTTGCAGCTTGGGTTTTCGGGTGTGTTTGCAGCTTGGGTTTGCGGGTGTGTTTGCAGCTTGGGTTTGCGGGTGTGTTTGCAGCTTGGGTTTGCGGGTGTGTTTGCAGCTTGGGTTTGCGGGTGTGTTTGCAGCTTGGGTTTGCGGGTGTGTTTGCAGCTTGGGTTTGCGGGTGTGTTTGCAGCTTGGGGTGCGGGTGTGTTTGCAGCTCGGGGTGCGGGTGTGTTTGCAGCTCGGAGTGCGGGTGTGTTTGCAGCTCAGGGTGCGGGTGGGTTTGCAGCTCGGGGTGCGGGTGGGTTTGCAGCTCGGAGTGCGGGTGTGTTTGCAGCTCGGGGTGCGGGTGGGTTTGCAGCTCCGGGTGCGGGTGGTTTTGCAACTCGGGGTGCGGGTGGTTTTGCAGCTCGGGGTGGGGTGGTTTTGCAGCTCGGGGTGCAGGTGGTTTTGCAACTCGGGGTGGGGTTCGTTTGCAGCTCGGGGTGGGGTGGGTTTGCAGCTCAGGGTGGGGTGGGTTTGCAGCTCGGGGTGGAGTGCGTTTGCAGCTCAGGGTGGGGTGGGTTTGCTCGCGTGGTGGTGGAGGCAGCGCGTGCTGGTGGAGGTGTGGTAGCGCGGTGGTCGAGGCAGCGCGTGGTGTGCGGGTGTGTTTTGAGCGTGGTGGAGGTGTGGTAGCGCGGTGGTGTGCGGGTGTGTTTGAGCGCTGTCGCTGGTACGCCAGTTCCTGAGGCGCTGCAGGAGATCGCGTGGAGTTCAGCAGGCCACATTTTGATATTTTTTGTAAATAACATTCAATCTCTGAATTGCAAGTTCTGAGCTTTGCATTTGTGCACCTTGCTAGCTTTGTGGTGCTGAAGTTGTTTTGTAGTGGCAAGGTGGAAGAATTTAGTGTATGCAGTTCTTGTTTTTGTTCTTTGGGCATGTTAGTTTACAATTATTCTTGTTTCAAATTATTGTGGTGTTCATGAATTCTTCACCTTGTTTCAATTTCCATGCAAGTGTTAGTGTCATAGTTTCTAGAATTTGGGTTTGAAATTTTCGTTCATTTGTTCTTCAATTAGGGTTTCTGCAGGATTTAGGGTATGTAGAAGTATTGAAATTTTTTTGAGGCAATCAATAATCTCTTGGAAGAAATGTGCAGGAGTTGAGGAAGTCTTCAGTTCTTTTGTCTTTTTGATTATACCATTGCTATTTGTTTGAATGCGTAATATCATTTCTGTTTGTATGCATGTTCTAATTGAATCTCCACTGTATTCTATGTTTGTATTCTGCATGTACACAGATGATTAGTATTAGAAATAGGGTTTCTGTATTAATGTTCTTCAATTATTACTCTGTGAACAACAGAAATTATCTTCGACCCGAAGATAACCTACAGGCTATAACAAGCAAAGGAACCCCAGAATAAAAATTGACAACTAAAATTTATCCTCGTCCCAAGGATAAATGTCAACGAAAAACACATGCACAATATAACTACATGAAATAAGTACCATTTATCCTCGGGTCGAGGATATGAAAACCCAAAAAAAAGAAAAAAAGAAAGCAAAATGAGGACAAGTTTATCCTCGTCCCGAGGATAAATGTTGACGAAAACAACACACATAGATACTACTAAATGAAATAAGTACCATTTATCCTCGGGTCGAGGATAAAGAGAACCACAAAAAACAAGAAGAAAAGAGGACAAGTTTATCCTCGGGACGAGGATAATTAGTGACGAAAACAACAAATACCAGTAATCCAAAATTATATAAGGATCAATTATCTTCGGACCGAAGATAAATAGCAACTAAGAAAAACAAATAAAATATAAATGAATTAAATGAAGACACGGTTATCCTCGGGCCGAGGATAAATAATTCTAAAAGAAATCACGAAAACAATAAATCTAAATTGAAATAGAGACCAACAAATTAGAACAATAAACTATATCCTCGTCTCGAGGATAAGAAGAATAGATCGATATATACTATCCTACTATCCTAGGGAAAAAGACACCGGATCGAAGTTATCATATATGAATGTCGTCTGTCTACTTTTCACTGCTCCTGATATGATGAGTACCCTGCATTGACAACGATTCACTCGACTTGCATTAGTCAGCAACTATCTATTCTATTATCTTCGCCTCGAAGATAAATAACAAATTACAATTCTGACCATAGTGGTTTACTATGTACAGACCCATATAACCATGGTGGATGCGGATGAATACGACTACTCAACTACTCTTCCGTTCCTTGAGCCATTCAGCAAATGGGTGGAAGAGGAGCCCTTCATATCGGAGATGCCAGAGCTCTACGACAAGCTCTGGCAATTCAAAGCCGTCGTCGAGTCATGGACATTCGGTGTGAACCAGTCCAAGGACTACGTCTACCTGCGTCACCGAGTGCAGGACAGTGGTTTGTACGTGAACTGGAACTTCAATGAGAAGGTCGCACTCATAGAGAACCATTAGGACAAATTCATTGTCATCACTCTCCACACCCTCGACAATGCAGGAAACGAGACCAAACATACTCATTCAATCGTCTGCCATGAAGACGACCCTATGGGTGTTTTTGACTTCGACAACCTCATCGTTCACTTGCACTCGGGAAACCTCGATGCCTTGGCATCAAACTTTCATACAAGATACCACCCATGGCTTAAAAAGAACGCCAGGGTGACGTCGAGGAAAGTCGGATATATGTTTCATAAGCTGACAGAGGAAGCCAAGAAACATGTACAGAAAGGGCCTGCTCGGGGGAATCAAGGTCGTGGTCAGCAAAGGCCGGATCATGCCGATGAGACCAGATCAGCATCTGGTATGCGCGGCCACACAGGGAGTAGAGGAAGTGGGAGAGGAACGGCCCGCGCGCAGGCCCAGAAGAGAAAGAACCCGGACACGAGTACCGGTGAGTCCAGTGAGAAACGCATGAAACCCGTGACGGACAGTCGTCCTACAACCGCTGGCAGTTCAGGTTCGATACTCACGAACGTGAATACCCGGAAGCCAGATGGAATGCAGCCAATCGAGAAACACGAAGTTGCTGCTGTATATCAGTCAGAATTTTGGAAGAAAAATGGCAAGTGCTTCATTTTTCATCCCCAAGTATTCCCTGCAAATATCAAGCAATGCTTCCTCGCCCCAGAAAGATACATTATCCGGAAGCTTGAAATGAAATTGGTGGACGAGCAGAAGGAGACCCTCATTCATCTTGGTTCAGAGCAGCAAAGACAGAAACTTTGCTTGACACCTATGGACGCCGGTAAGAAGCTCTTGAAGGAGTGTCCTAAAAATTGGGATTCCATCAAAAACGAAGGCTTCTACATAATTGACGGCCAACATAGTGTCACTGCAGCCAAAATGCTTCAACAAGGCGGATGCTGCGAGACTCGTAAGGTCGAGTTGCAGACGTGGGAGGCTGTGATAGTGTGGAGTAGAGACCCCACACAACTCACAGATATTTCAAAGTGGTACAATGCCTCAAATCACCTTGTTCATAGTTAGCTAACATGGGGAAATCAAATATCCGCATGTAGGCAGGTTTGGAAAGCACTGAAGCGGCCTACGAACACAGACAGCGAGGCGCTGGTGAGAGGGAATAAAGTTGTCTACAACGTCTCAGCGTATAAGGTAATCCTCTTTTATCTTCGAGGCGAAGATAAAATTCATGTCTACGCTCTTGTTGCCTTTACGTAATATTGTAGATGGACTGTGATTTCTGAAAATTTATTGTGTGGTCTCTTTAAGAATTATCCTCGGTCCGAGGATAATTGTCTGATAATCTGTAAATCTTCTGAGTGCACTCATATGCGTGTTGGCATCGTGAATATGTGTTTGAGCAGGAATTTGTGGACGGTGTCATGATCCGATATGGCAGCATCAACCCCGACAAGGAGGGCGCTCAAGTCAAATTAGCGTCCGATGTGAAGAACGAAATTCGCATAATAACCTTGGCCGATGAGACCTATCAGATGTGGGAGGAGTTCCTCACGAAGCACACTGATGGATCGCTGATTGATCCCGTGACACGGAAATCCTACAACAGCGCGAAGACCTTCAACGCAAAGAACTTTTCGCTCAAAAGGGAGTTCTTCAAGCACATGGGACATTTCACGGATAGAGATCTGAAGGATTATGTCCTCCATTTGCTTGGGAGAACCGAGGGACGCACACGAGACTATCCAAAGGTCTCTGTGGGGGCGGCAAAGATCTTGTGCGAGGACAACTATAAAGCCAAGCACTAGGTAGAGCGCAGGAAGCGTAAGAAGGTCATCGTGGAGGAGTTCATGGCCCTCGACAAGTCCTTGAAATTCAAGGACAGAAATGGGGATGTTATCGATGTGAAATGGAGGCAATGGAAGCTCGACAACTTCTTTTCCTCGACATCGTGGGATTTCCTCCTCACGGCAACATCCAACCAATTCTTCGTGAAACGCCTTACCAACGAGGCGAAGAAGAAGACGGCCATAGACTACAAGGACAATCAAAAATTGTCAATGGTCTATCCCATGTTCAAGACTTTCTTGAAGATGAAGAAGCGAGTGGAGCCATCGGGAGGAGATGTGTTTATCCGAGGCCACCAATGCTATCCCCAAGGTCTCGTGACGACCCACATATGGCCCTATGTCCTTAGGGAACTTGGCCTTGCTGTGATTGATTTCCGAATCCTCCCAAGGCCAAATCCGGGATCCGGTGATAGTCCACCCTGCTTGCCATTACTAAATTTTCTGGATGATCACCTGAGGCCGGTGTTGTCTACTCCAGACGTATGGTTATGGATTGTGGGGAGTTCATATGACATGGACGCGGCAAAGAAATTTGCGGCGTCGAAGATGTCAGGGTACGAGGTGAAGGTGTCCACCTACCTGCCAAGTAAGGCTGAGAGGTTGGACAACTTGACCAACCGAGCAGTGCCACCCCCCGTGAAGCTCCTTTTCGTCATGAAGAAATGCGATGACGGGGAGCCAAAAAACAAGGAGGCAGTGAAGAAGGTATACTGCACCGATGACATACCTTACTACACTGATTTCCATAAGAACACGGAGGCGAAATATAGGGTCCATCCTAGTGAGCTGAGGATGGAGTTCTATATTGACATTCTGCAGAGTTTCGCCGTGACGGGAGAGAACGTCATCGGCGTTTATACGGGCTCGAAGTTCATGATCGCTGCTAAGGTGCGGCTCTTTGATTTATCTTCGGCTCGAAGATAAATGCTTAGGATCACTTTCTGGTGTATTATTATGTTTGGTTGTTCTGTTGCATGCATCTTCATCCGTTGTTTTGTTATCTTCGGATCGATGATAATCCCCTAGGATGGATGATCATATCTGGAAACAAGGTATTAACAACTGCTTCTTGTGTTGTAGATGTATGGCCTCTATTATTATGGCCTAACTGAGAGGCATGCATCACAAATACTTCGAGATATGGCGACTTATGGCAGTAAATTAGACATGAACGATTTCTGCCATGAGAACTCGCCATATCTTCCAGGTTACGTGCGTCCGCGTAACCTTGAAACTCCAGACCTGGACTCAGATTCCACACCCTCGATCGATCGCAACGTGGATGCCCCACAACAATTTCCTAGTGACGAGGGGGCTGCCAACCTTGGAATCGATGAATTTGGGACAAACACCAATGTTGTCCAAGGAGGAAATGTGGAAATCAACGCAGAGGACTTCCACGTAGAAGACAGTGGAGCCCGTTGCAAGTTTCCTCTTCCAGAACTGCAAGGCTCCCTACCACATCTTAGGTCAAGACAACTGCAGGAGGGTAGAAACCTCGGAAGGGAAATTTCTTCATCAAGTTGGGAGTCCGTGGAAGACTCTGCTCTTCAAAGTGCTTGATGAAGAATTGTTCCTGGACCCTCAGGATCCCAACTCATTCAACAAGGACAATACCATTCTCATCGATGATTCTCCGCAAAAGGGCATCCTCAATGAGAACGGGAATTGCATATACCTTGAGAGTTGGAACCCGTACATGCGTGGAGACAATGTGCTCGTCGGCACTCTCATTCCGTGGTTGAAGAAACTACACGAGGAGTGTCCTCTCGGACGACTTCGTGAGTTCGTAGATCGGAACCGCATAGGTGTGGCGCCCTTGGTCGCAGCAGACGATCAAGCGAATTATATATTGGATGGGATGAGGATGTCCGCGAAGGCATTCGAGTCGCGATTCGTGTTGCGGGGGATGAATCTAGTGATTGAATAAGAGAGACGAAGGAAGAAATAGACTTCTCAGTGTCTCAGTCAATCATAGAACTCGTTGTACATTATTTTTGTGAATACGGATTTTCATGTACATTTCATTCTTGTGAATTAGTAAAAATTTGAACTTGTAATCAAGTTTTCTGGCCTCTTTTGTGAATACTGTTTTGTTCAACATGTGTTTGTCTTCCATGTTGAGTTATCTTTGGGTCGAGGATAATTGTGGGGGATGTGTTATCTTTGGGTCGAGGATAATTGTGGATGATGTGTTTTATCTTTGGGTTGAGGATAATTGTGGAGGATGTGTGCTCACTTCCATTGCTATAGGTCGGAGGATCCGTTCTACACTTTCTCCAACGGAGGGAACCACTGACGAGGAGCTTGCTGTCTGGATCGGACGTGTCACTTTCAATGAGGTCTGGCTCGATTGGAGGGAGTTTCGTGCCGTCCTCCTATTCTAAGCCTTACCTCCTGGGCTCGGCCACCGATGCGGCTTCGGCGGCCATCGACTTCTCGAAGGGGAATGTGGAGGAAGGCGTGGTAGATAGCCCACCTAGTCGGGGTCCCGTGAGGACACCGATTTGCTCACCGTCGCCGATGAAGAGGGCCAGCTCCACCCCAAGTCGATTGCGTTCACAGTCGCCGACTTTGCGAACGCCAAACATGCCGCACAGGAAATTGTATGCGGATGACGAAGACCGGGCTATGGATCCTCGTCTCGAGGATGGAGTGGTGTTGCCGGTGTCGGTCGTACATGACGCTGTTCAGAGCGAGGAGCTCAATATAGATCCCAAGGTTGGGGAACAGATCAATGAGGTACCATTGGGTGCGTGCAGTACATAGCAGGTTTCACGCCTCATAGAGATTCCTATCTCGTTCCCCTCCAAATCCGTGGGCGGAGTATCTTTGCCTTCCGATGTACCTATTTTCCGTCGAACAACTCTTCGAGACATACGGCGGACAAATTACACATGATCGACAACAACTGCCGATCTGTACATAAGCATTGTGAATAGATCGATTCCACGGCCACCTCCTCGAGGTTCTAGGTCTCTTTCCAATACCGAGATTCCACGACGTGAACGAAAACGGAAGAGAGAGGCCAAGGATTTAATGATGATGGGGATGTTCAATACTTTCAGTAAACACAATGGATCACCCAAGTCTTCCCGACGCGAGGATATCTTCAGAGGATTGGCCAAGTTGAAAGCCTTGGAGGCAGCCAAGGAGGCAACAAATAGCAGTTCTTAATCCAAGAACGATGGTTTGCCAAGTGATCCTCGTTCATAGTGGTCTTTTTTTTGTGGAAGGATCATTCTATTAATAGAATAGTCATTCATATACAAAAACCAATTTTTAGTAAGGGTGAGTGCTCTCTGTGCACATAACCTCTACATTTTTACACAAGACATTCAATCATTAGAATTAGCAAGATTAGATATACCGGGAAGTGAAGTATATAGAGAAGTGAGAGAAGTTGATTCAAGTAAATTCATGTTCTTCAATGTAAAGGGACCCGCTTTTATAAATATTACATCTTATTACACAACTCATGTGGAGTTCCATTTTGCACGTTCACGTTTCTTAATTGTTTTGGTCTGTGATTGCTCTATGTCTTCTACCGATTTGCTTATTTTTATCTTCGCCTTCAACAATTTATCTTTGAATGGAGGAACCTTAAGTTCTCAAAATGACCATATTGTCTCAATTTAATGAATATGGCCTTCAGTGTCTCAAGCGCCAAGCCCATCTCAGTCTTTCACTCCCACAAATACCACGATGGAGGTCTCCAGCGATTCAAAGGAGGAAGAGCCGACAAATGAAGACCTGGTAAGCTTTGATGACATTATGGATACTGCTAACCGTATTGCTGATGCTTTTGAGCATTCAGAGCATAGTCGTGTCAGTGACCTTGAAGGGCATTCCCGTTCTCTTCCTCAGCTTAGGAAATGGCAACGCCAACATATGACACCTGTGTTCTCCTCAGAGAGTTCGGAAACCAAATGCAGCTCGAATAGTGAGATATCTTCTTCGATTGATGGTCCAATGTTTCTGGACACTTGTTAGTGCACTTCTAGCACTAGTCAGGGCACCCGTGAGGTTGTACTCATTCTCTTGAGTTCAGATGAAGATGATGATGTAGACATTGATTGATTCCAGTTGATTGGAATTTACTTATAGTCATAATCCACTAGACCCTAGCATGTCTAATGTACCTATGACTATAAAATTTTGTTAAAAAACAAAAATACTTCATTCCCAATATATTGTTGTACTTCCACGCTCATTGTAATGTTTTATGTTTAATTTTGGAGTATTTGTTATTTATTTTGAAATTCATTCGATACTCTTAATTTGGTCAATTTTGAACAATTTTTTTTTTCCTTTTCAGATGGATGTGTCCCCGGTCAATTTATCACAAGTGGAGCAAATTATAGAGACTCTAGGAACAGATGACACCGAGCAATCAGAGATTGGAGATGAAGGTGAAGGTGAAGAAGACTTTGTGGAAGACGAAGAGAAGGAGTTGTTGGAGAATGAGCTCCGAAGACTCCAGAAGGTAGACTCGGTGGCTACAATTGCATCCCTTAGAATGAAGCCAAAGAATTTGTTTCAGTTGCAAATCCCACTTCGCAGACTTGTGCTGATGCCCATGGTGCGGCCAACCCTCTCTTGCGACCTTATTAAGCTTGAGCAAGAATTCGTCAACGGGTACCAAGATGGAGCAGTTGTATTCTATGTGACGACTACAAATGAAGCCGGAGAAAGCGCGGAGTTCATAGAGGAGGAAATGGATGCGTGGGGCCCGCTGTGGAAGGAAAAGAATGACATCTTCAACAAGTATGTGGAGTCTATGCTCAGTTTCTTGAAGAACTTGAAGTTCTATGTTTGTGATGGAAATCATCAACGCTTGGCATGGATGAACCATATTGCTAGACTTCATTCCACCTCACGAGATTGACATTGTAGTGTTGACTCCATCGTGTTGGACACGAAGGGGAAGATTGAATTGGTCATGCATGTCATGCATGACATAAATAAGTGAGTACTGCGTTTTATTTTTTCCATTGTCTTTTCAGCCTTCGTTTGTTCTGCATGAATTACAAATGTATTGTTGAGTTATGACTTAGTGTCTTTGTGTAACTTGCAGATCAACATAAGACTCCCATGTGAAGACTAATCTGGTACACACATTGTATCGCGTTCAGAAGTATGGTCTTTTCCCCATAGAAAAGTTCAATGAGATGCTCAAACCATCAGAGGTCAAACGCTGTGGAGCTTTGAAGGTGAAGAAAACTTGGTACTCCATGCCGGTGGAGGTCTTCACGTCATTTATTTTTCGGGTGAGAACAACTTTGTACTCTTTTGCCTTTATCAATTATTCTACTATATTTCCCGTATTCATTACCAAATTTGTTTTGTAATTCATAAAACGTTTGATTGTGGCAGCAAGAGATCGCACAAGCAGCAGATGTTGTAGTGAGAAGGTACAACAAGGTCACTCCGTTTGAAGAGAAGAGTCATGAAGGTGTCGCGAATGCCATGAGAATTGGAGCCAAAGAAAAGAGTACAAAGTTGTAGGTGAAAATGATCAAGTTGGTAACCGTGGCCAATCCCGCTCACGGACCTGAGTTCCTAGCTGAAGTAAGTGATGTGTTTTGAAATTGAGCCGTTGGATACTATTGTATGTTGAAGTTTTAATTCTTATTGTAAGTGCAAATTTCATCTTCTCTAGGTGGAAAAACATTGGAGCACTAATGAGGTTTCAGAGATGACTCTGGAAAAACTCCAACTGGTGGCCACTTGCAATACAACTCCGTTTCACAAGATCAAGTTCCTCAAGTGGTGGAACTCTTCATTGCCATCACGTGATGCTAGGAGGTTTCCGCCACGGCCTGTATCTGAAACGTTGCTCGGGCCTTTCTTGAACAGATGTGTATGGTATGTTGGGGTAACCGGATAAGTGCTCATTTGTGTGGTGTTCTTCTTCCTTCCATATAGTAATTTTTGTAATTCAATTCCTCACTGTTAAATAATCAAAATTCTAGAACTAGGCTCTGCAACTCTAAAATTCTAATTGCCCTTTTGTTTTCATAGATCGAAGATGCAGCTCTGGAGTACTTTGAAGACGTGGTTAGGCAAGACAATATCATCATCAACATGAAAGTTCCTCAGCAGCCTGAGTTCCTAGCAGATTACATAGAAGGATGGAGAAGGAAAATCTGGGATCAAGGATTCTTGGCGGTTCTTAGAGGAGCCAACTATTTCAAGAAAAGTGACTCTTTTATGAATTTTGATGGATCCAAACAAGCGGTTTGAAGAGTTCTTTTCTGGTAAGTTTCTTGTACTTGTTTCATGCCAAGTACATGCAAATTGAGTAGATTTGATCACTTGTCTTTTAGTTGGAGGATTTCATGGCTTCAATTCCCTTACTGAATTTGGGTTACATATTGCTTTTTCTAATGCCTCTACTTCTAACATGGTAACAGAAGAAGCCCTATACCTTGCTTCTCCAATATAAATATGTTCTAAAATATGTGTGTCTGTTTCTCGCTGCAGTTACTTCAAGCATGAACTCGAGGCAAAAGGAGCAATTGGACGGACCGATCTTCCTCCATTCCTTTTCAGTTGGTTGGACCGTAGTTTTGCGGACTGCATGTACAATCCAAACCAACTCCGCACCTACACAACAGCTCATCTTAGTGGTGGAGGGTGGTACATTGACTGCCTTGTGTCTTACACTCATTTGTCAGAAGTACAATTCCGAAACTCTTTGGAGGGCATTGGTGCTATTGACATGGAGGTGGATGAATTCGCAGGCCTGATCGATAGACAGAGAAACAAGGCCATTGCAAAGAGGGAAGCCAACGACAGAAAAAAAGCGGCTCGACTCCAAGTGCTTTTGGAAACAAAGAATAAGAAGGAAGCGGAACGTTTGGTCAAGTTGGCAGAGAAGGAGAAGGAGAAAGAAGAAAAACTCCTAGCCAAAGGCAAGAAGAAGGACGACGATGGTGCCATCGTTCCAGCATCATCGATAGTGGACCAACCCTCTCACATGGAAGGTGGAGCTCAAAGTGGGGTCAAGAGGAAGGCACTCACACAGTTGATGGAGGATGTCATTACTCAAGGGACATAAGTCATCGTTCTTAGCGATGATGAGTTGGACAAGAGTGAAGACTTGATCATGAATATCTCAATTGAGGACCTCGTCGAAGACATGGAGACTAAGACGCCAACTTGGTATAGAGAGGTCATGGACTTTTGGAAGAAGGTGAATTCTAGAGGAATTCCAAATTTCAATGTTGTACATGAATTTCAGAACATGAACATTGTTTGCAAGGGTTATTGATTGGATAATGTATTGCATGTTTGTAGTTGTTGGTGGGGAAGCCTCACATGTTTTACGGAGTGCCAAATGCTAGGCCTGGAGTGGACCTAATATTTTTTGACTGCCCGGAGAACTTGCCTGTACCGGGATTGTCTTCTCCAACAACAAAGGTGCCGACTTGGAACGCTGACTTGGAGAATGAGGCTCTTCAAGCGGCATTTCAATTCGCATTCAAGCATCTACAAGACCATGGATGCATGATTGTATTTTACTCATGGAGTGTTGATGTTAGGGGCGATATTGCAGGATTGTGTGAAACTTACCGCATGGTAAAGAAGAAGGAGTGGTGGGGCATGAATCGCCTCCACTTGACTTCAGCACTAGACACTAGTTCTACGGTAAATTCAATCAATAAGGCTCTTGAAGTTGTAAATGTCTTTTTCTAATGGTTATATTACATTTGTTTCTCATGTATATTTTGTTTCCATGATTACAGACTCGAGGTTTGGAATCACCCTCCTCGTCAAGGACTTTGGCGACAAAGGGAAGTCCAACTTCACTTTCAAACGCACATCGCTAATGAAGAGTGCTGGTGTAGACATCAATCGAGATGACATGTTGATGAACTACACCAAGGAGGATGACATGGCAATGAATGATGGAAAACCATGGCGGGGGGCACGTGAAAAGGATCCTCAGTTGTTTCAACTCCTTATCGAAGCTATAACCGGTGAAGGAGATTTGGTTCTTGATTGCACCGCATCAACAGGTGATTTTTAAATTCAATTATTGTCCATTCTTTAAGGTTTTCTGAAAATCATCCATTTCACTAATATTTTATATTCCCTTCACTTCAGGTGCATCAATTACTGCTTGCCGTGGAATTGGCCGCCACATTGTGGCTTTGGAGGAGAACATTGACATTTTTGATGCTCTCCTCAAACCCATGAGGAAGCCTACTCCAACTTCGATGAAGGCCCCATCTAAACCACCAACACTTAAAGTACATGATTCGGATGAAATGATGGTGGTGCCTCGGAAATTTGCTCGGAGGGGAAAATTCAGTAAGTAAGTGTGCATTTTCTTTTAGTATTTTCTTTTATTGATATCTTTGTGTTTTACAAATCTAACATTCTATCATATCCAATTGCAGCCATCGAGGATTGACGTCATCAAGTATGATGCTGAATAATTTGAGTCTTTTCTACAGTCCAGAAAAGACTTTTGATCTTACTTATTGAAATGAAGTCACTTATAAAAAAGAAGTAAATTTGAATAAATGAGCTCACTTTTTTAGATTATCAAAATTCCATAAATCCACGGTAATAGGCTCCTCACACTTTTCTCTCCAAAAAAAATGGAAGGCTCACAAGCTCACAGGCTCATGCTCACAGGCTCACATGCTAGCAACCCTGGTACAATACACAGCCAAGGCGGTATAGTTTTAGAAGCCAACATCTAAACCCTAACTCTTGCTAGAGTACTACATTGTGCAAGTATGGATATGCTACAGCCCTTATACTATGGGCCTTACATCTTGTATACTACTACGATTAACTAGAACCACCGTTGAAGTAAATATCTCATAGAAATGTTTAGTTCAAGTCCATTGGATTGTTCTAAGAACCACTTGTTGCACCTTGTTCGTAATCATTGGACTCTCCAACAACGAATTTCTTCTTAGCACGAGTCCTTGAAGCAAGTCCATCTGCTTGTAAAATAGATTCCAAGACATTAGAGTTCTTGAGAGCTTCAAGTGTCCTTTTAGTTTGCGGAGAGTGTAACTCCAACAGATAATCGAGTGCTTGCCTTTGGTAATAAGGCCCGTATGTTGAGTCGAGGTAAGCCATACTATTCAAGTCTTCTGGAGTGGCATTTTCATCACTATTAGCCCCTTGTTCACCTTCAAAATTCCAATGGTGTCCTTCCGGATGAGCACCCCACTTGAAGGTTTGGGATGTCTTATCAAAATATCCACCAAGGCATTGAAAAAAAAACGCCCTCTTCCTTGCATTGTGAGCTCCTTTTCCCATAAGGTTGAATGTCACTCTTAGAATTTCATGTAGGTTCGTTTCCCAATTCAATTGTGGGGCAGCAGCTTCCATTTCTTGATCATGTAGACCTTCTCGCCAACTCCAAAGCAAGTCTCGTCCCCAAAATCGTGTCTCTGCCGTCGTGTTTCTATTGTGTTCCCAAGAAGGTGGCATGTAAGTCATCAAGTTGAACATGGTATACAAGCGATCATGGAATACAAGCGATCATGGAATGGTGCTGAACAAATCACACATCGTCGTCTAATCAAACATTGGGTGATGAGACACTGAGGATGGTACACATGTGTACATGATCCAAGTGCCCATCCTCCTTTTGGCCCAAATTGTTCTAGACATATGGGGCATTTGGTATGATCCAAGACAAAATGAGCTAGCTTTGGCCACAATAGACTTTGGTCTTTTTCATTGAAGTGACTAGACATGTGATTTCCATGGTCCCAACCATTTTGTGCCCAATCTATGACATTTTTTTCCGCCACGTCAAGTATGGACATGGTATCTGGAAACATGTCTTCCGTCAATGCCCATGATGTCAATCCATTCTCTCGTTTAGGGGCATTTGCTACAAAGTTCTTCGAAACTTTGTCTAGCTCTTTCGCAACTTGTTGAGATCGATCCACGGAGAGAATGCACGCGACCTTCCAATGATAATATGTCAAATTGTTCTGAAGACTTTCTTGCATTGTAGCCATGTGCAATGGGACATGGAGATGATGGGCACAATGGAGTACAATGTCTAAAAACTCAAGTGTATCAGGGGATGCAAGAATGTGCCATGCCATTCCTGCAGGTTTTCCCGCCTTCAACATTGCATTGCAAAGGTCTGTAGGCATGGTAACTTATCAAATGTTAGGTTTGTGTTTGCCATAGTGTTCGTAAAGGTTGAAGTGAATGCTTGTGTGCAATCGCGGATACAACACAGCGTCCGATGAGGAATCTGATGGTGACACAGATGACACCATCGACATGTTGCAGCCACCATAGAAAAGGAGGGGCACATCCAGGGTTGTTCGCTGCGACAGCGCGACACCGCGACATCACGACAGACAGACGTCGCGCGACGTCTAGTAGAGCCCGCGCGACGTCACGAAAAGTCAAATTTACCTTTGACTTTACAGGAAATTACCCCCCTCCAGGTGGATGCCACATGGCATCCAATTGGCAAACTGGAGGGCGCGTACGGGTAGGAGAGTGCGGGTAGGGGCGACTGCGGGTGGGCGACTGCGGGTCGACGAGGGCGACTACGGGTGGGCGACTGCGGATTTCTGAGGGAGACCGCGGATGGGCGACTGCGGGTTTGGCAGGGAGACCACGGGTTCAGGAAGTGTTCTTGGGTGGGCGACCGTGGGTGCGCAAAAGGTACCTAGACCCGGTGGTGGACCCAAAGTCGCCCAATTTGGACCGGCTGTCGCCCTCTCGAGACCCGCTGTCACCCACGTCGGACCCGCAGTCGCCCTACCCAGACCTGCAGTCGCTGGATACGCAGTTGCCCTATCCGTACTCGCCCCCCTAGACCGAAGTCACTCGCCCTATATAGCCAGTAGTCCATCATCATGCTATCACCTTCATTTTCCATTGAGGCTTTCTGTCTTGCAACCTTTGTTGGCTGCATGCGTGACCCTTTTGGATAATATATATACTATTTTTTGCTATCATTTGGTTCTTAGAATTTTGCGACATCCGCAAATCTCATGGCAACTGGAGGTAGCTGTGATGGGTCCCTTCCGGTTTTTTCCACTGTACGCACTTCTGGTGCAATTAGGAAGGCTGCCAAAGACAAGACTAGAAAAAGGAGGGGTAACATTCACAAGAAGCGATGGCATGTGTTGAACAATGATAACCACCTAGCTTTCAAAGGGTGGAACGAGGAGCCAGAGCCATGGAGTATGCAGGTGTGCGAAGACTACATTGAATGGTGTCACATCGGGAAGTTCTTTCCGGCATTGCGCCATCATCACAACCGACACAATAACAAGGCAAATTTGAAGTATTGTGAAAATCCAGCTTTCATACGAAGGTGTTTAGAATTGTGGCAGGTCCTCTACAAAACCCCTTTTGTAGATAGGAATGAGGCCCCTTTGTTCATTGCTAGAGGTACCTATGCTAAGGTCGCCTTGAACAAACAAGTTGACTGGACCACGATCAAAGAAAGTACCTACGTGGAGCGTCCAGAAGTTGGAATAATTCCAAAAGGGGTTCTGAAATTTCCGGAGGGTGGACTTGGGCCTTTTCGAAGTGATCCACAAAACAAAGAAACTCAAGAGGTGGACACGGAAGAATCAGAAGAGGATAATGATTCAGATGGCACACGGATTCCTAAGCTTGTACGAGTGAAGGAGCAAATTATCACCCCCGTCCAAGTTCCAGTTCCAGTTCCAGTTCCAGATCCAAATGTTCAAGCCGCTTCATCATCGCGGGGAAAGAAGATGAAACATCCTGCCAAGGTGCGACGGTCCACCACGAAAATTAGATTGGCATCAGCCTCAACCACAATTGCGACTCCAATCTTGCCACCACAAGACGCCAGCAACGTCTTCGACTTTGCTTTAAGTGACGACTGGCCCGTATGTGCCACAAGTCACATTCCCATTCCACAATCTGAATCTGATGTTGTTCACAATGCGATGACGTTGGCGAAGGCTCTCGACCTCTTGAAGACCAAGGATGCACAAATTGCAACCTTAGAAGGTGATGTGAAGAAATGGCGGTCTACATGTGAACAAAAAAATGCTCTCATTTCTCAACAATCCAAAGAATTACAAGGCCTTCGAGAAAAAGAGCGTCAGACTTTCACATTGTCGGACATGGACGAAACCTTTGTTGAGCAGGATCCACATCACTTAGACAAGCTTGTTGGGGACCTCACCAGCGATGTCATTCACCTTTCTCCCCCTGCCAAGCGTACGAAGCGTTCTTCAATTCTTCCAATGGCACCACTTCCGTTCGTCTCAAGAGATTCTAGCAATCCGCACGTTGATGGTTTGTAAGGGACTCAGGATTCACTTTCGTTTCCTGCCATTCCACATCTACAATCATCAAAGGAACTTGATTTGGCTGAGGAAAATAGAATGCTTCGAGAGAAGTTGGCAGTGTTGGCAGCGACATACTATCATTGGAAGGTCGCGTGCATTCTCTCCGTGGATCGATCTCAACAAGTTGCGAAAGAGCTAGACAAAGTTTCGAAGAACTTTGTAGCAAATGCCCCTAAACGAGAGAATGGATTGACATCATGGGCATTGATGGAGGACATGTTTCCGGATAACATGTCCATGCTTGACGTGGCGGAAAAAAATGTCATAGACTGGGCACAAAATGGTTGGGACCATGGAAATCACATGTCTAGTCACTTCAACGAAAAAGACCAAAGTCTATTGTGGCCAAAGCCAGCTCATTTCGTCTTGGATCATACCAAATGCCCCATATGTCTAGAACAATTTGGGCCAAAAGGAAGATGGGCACTTGGATCATGTACACATGTGTACCATCCTCAGTGTCTCATCACTCAATGTCTAATTAGACGACGATGTGTGATTTGTGCAGCACCATTCCATGATCGCTTGTATACCATGTTCAACTTGATGACTTACATGCCACCTTCTTGGGAACACAATAGAAACACGACGGCAGAGACACGATTTTGGGGACGAGACTTGCTTTGGAGTTGGCGAGAAGGTCTACATGATCAAGAAATGGAAGCTGCTGCCCCACAATTGAATTGGGAAACGAACCCACATGAAATTCTAAGAGTGACATTCAACCTTATGGGAAAAGGAGCTCACAATGCAGGGAAGAGGGCGTTTTTTTTTCAATGCCTTGGTGGATATTTTGATAAGACATCCCAAACCTTCAAGTGGGGTGCTCATCCGGAAGGACACCGTTGGAATTTTGAAGGTGAACAAGGGGCTAATAGTGATGAAAATGCCACTCCAGAAGACTTGAATAGTATGGCTTACCTCGACTCAACATACGGGCCTTATTATCAAAGCCAAGCACTCGATTATCTATTGGAGTTACACTCTCTGCAAACTAAAAGGACACTTGAAGCTCTCAAGAACTCTAATGTCTTGGAATCTATTTTAGAAGCAGATGGACCTGCTTCAAGGACTCGTGCTAAGAAGAAACTCGTTGTTGGAGAGTCCAATGATTACGAACAAGGTGCAACGAGTGCTTCTCAGAACAATCCAATGGACTTGAACTAAATATTTCTATGAGATACTTACTTCAACAGTGGTTCTAGTTAATCGTAGTAGTATACAAGATGTAAGGCCCATAGTATAAGGGCCGTAGTATATCCATACTCGCACAATGTAGTACTCTAGCAAAAGTTAGGGTTAAGATGTTGGCTTCTAAAACTATACCGCCTTGGCTGTGTATTGTACTACTATGCTTATGGACAACAACCTTCTATTGCTTTGGTTTTGAAGGTTTGGGCATACTTATACATTTGTAGCCTAAAATGTAATTGGTGAAATGCAAATACATTTGTTGTAATGCCTCGCACAATGATTCCATACACGGTCCCCACAAAATTGCTATCTTCAAATCTTTTAATGAATTTTTTCCTTTTGGATTTTTTTCTCATACAACATGTTTTTGTTTACATGGAAAAATTTGATTCATTCCATTCAGATTTTTTATGAGAAAGTTATGGACCATTTTGTTTGGCGGGCAACTTGAGTCTACAGCTTCTTCTTTTAAAAGTTGCTTGTAGGATTTGTTTCTCCAGGCAATTTCTACAATCTAAAAAAAAATTAGGTCCGGTCACATAGT
The DNA here is from genome assembly GCA_947034895.1 of Rhytidiadelphus loreus. NCBI lineage: Eukaryota > Viridiplantae > Streptophyta > Bryopsida > Hypnales > Hylocomiaceae > Rhytidiadelphus > Rhytidiadelphus loreus. The sequence continues at coordinate 42,368,299 of OX344761.1, read as the reverse complement.
TAACTTCACTTGATAGCACACTCTCACCATTTTCATTTCATTTTAGAGATATTCATTATTTAAATTTTACAACTACATCTTACCTACTTCTACTCAACAATTTCTTAAAGTATCCAAAATTGTTTTTGAAAATTGTTTTTTTACCACACATAACCATAGGATCTTACACCTTACTAGTATGAGAATGTGTGGAAAAAATTTCAGAATTTTTCATCTTACAGATTGCAAGATATCCGCATTTAGAGTGAAAAAAACAATTTTTTCAGCACATTGCTGGACTACATTATTTGACTTTTAACATTTTTCACTTTAATTTCTTGCACTACAGAGTTTTGAGCTTTAAACAAATATAGTGGAGAATTGAGTTGAGAGTCTAAATAAAAAAAAGGTTTTCAAAAAAACTTAATTTTCATTCTTAAAAAAATTGTAGAATAGAAGTACATATGAGATTGAATGAAAATCTATTTTCTTTCTAAGATAGAATTAAAATGCACTAATCCCCACAGTCAAATTGTTCTAGCAAGCAAACTAAACCATGTCAAACTTCTTTTCTTGAACAATTGCCAAAATTGCATTCCTAAATTAACCTTACAAGGTATTTTTCCCACCAGAAGCTCTAATTGCCCAATAAACAAGATTGTCCAAAACTTTCTCATAAAATATCCAAATGAAATGAAAAAAAGCTTTCCGGATAGACAAAATTATAATCTATGAGGGAAAAAAACTTAGAAAAATAAATTCAAATGCTTGTCACATTTTTTTGCTGCCCATTCTCCCCTGCTTTGGAGTTTGGACTATATGGGCATAACTTTTGTTCCCGGGCACCGATTGGAAAAAAAGTTATATTACCACAAAGGTAATCGTTTTTTCTATCTTCAAATAAAGTTTCGAAAATTCAGTCCCAAATTTCAGCCCGTAGGTACCATCTCTGACATCCATTCTTGCAAAGACACCAAATTCATAGCCCTCGTATTCAAAATATAATAAAAACATATGTACATTTCAAAAACAAAGGTGTGAATTTCTTTATTCCACAAAACCTTTGGAAAATCAAAAATTGGAAGGCCAAATTGTTTTTTTCTACCACACTAGATCCAACCACTAAGCATTTTTTTCACTATTCACAAAGTCACTTTCTTTGGGCTCCGGTCTCATTCTTTGAAGTTCCGCACGGGTGGCACCTATACCTTCATAGGCCCACTTGCGCCATTCCTTAAAACAAAGGATGTGGCGCTCCAAGTCCAATATGCCCTCGTGCAACAACTCTTGTTTTTTCTCCAGTAGCTTCACCAAATAAAAAAGCGTTGCTCTTTCTTCTGTATTGCTACCATAATCCGGAGCTAAAGCCAAGATGCCCTCTTTTTTGGCTTCTTTTAAGGCATCATCATAATATTCCATCTCTAGCTCACGTATTTGAAGATTCAAGCTTCTCCTTTCGCTTTGATGGGACCATTTCTCACGTTGCAAAAGATCAAGTTTATTTTGAAGCACCGCTAAATCATCGGAAATGTGTGCACGCCCCTCTTCGATCTTCTTGAAATAATTTACTCTACTTTTGTTTAACTTAGAGTAAATCTTCTCATTTTCAGCAATGGCGTTTTCAGTCGCCTCTAACTCCTTCTTCAACCCATCCACAACAGTTGGATTCACTGGAAGATGTTGTACCTTCTCTTTCAAATTCATAAGATCCGCTCCTGTTGAAATCAAAGCTGCTCGTGCACTTTCGATCTTAGTGCCCAACATCTCCAAATTGTCTTCCGAACCATTGTCACTGCTTCCCCTAGACCCACTGTTTGCACCAGAACGGTCTACATTCATCGGTACATGAACATCTAAGCCTTCTTTTCTAATCTTGGACAATGATTGCGGCTCCTCAAGCTTCCTCTTTCCCTTCTTGTCAACTTGAACGTCCTCGGCCGCCTCTTGTTTTTCTTTGCCAATGTCTTCGTCGTCACTCTCAAAAGAATATCCATCGTATTTGTGAGTGTGCTCATCTGAGCTAGAAGTTGAAGACCATTGAACTTGGTCATCACCAACAGCCAACTTGCCAAGCTTTGCCTCTAAAAGCTTCTGATTTGCTTGAAGAAGTCCTTCTTCATCCAGCACTATTGGTCTGTCCGGGCAGTCACCGATAGGAAGCTCCTTCAAGGTTGTTCAATCTACCTTTTTCTTCAATTGAACTTCAACGTACACCATTTGCACAAGATAGAAAGAGAAGTTGTCATTTCGATAAGGCTGGGACTCCAAATAGAGTTGCTGCCATACCTCCAAACACCTTCGCTGGAAGACAACACTCTTGCAGTAAGCCAAATTTGCCTTATTAGACTTCACGTGCAAAGTGTGTCGCCAAAACGGGAACAACTTGTTGATGTGGCACCAATCCACATATTTGTTTACAGTTTCATATGTCCAAGGCTCTGGTTCTACTTCCCATCCCAAAAAGGCCTTCATCTTTGGATGCAACAAGATGGGTACACGCTTCTTGCGAGGTTTGCCGCTCCTTTTACGATCCTTGTCACGAACCGCCTTTTTGTTGAGCCGAAGTCGGTATCTTGACATACCGTGTGGCAGTTGAGAGTCCTCGCCCTCCATAACGATCACTTCGTCTCAAAAGTAGCCAACTAAGTAGTACTATGCGGTTTAGGGTTGCAAGCCTAAACTATAGGTGTAAAAAATGCTAAACGTAATCCTATCACATTTAACATTTACAAAAATACAATGTTCTCGTGAAACACCCTATGTCATCCAAGCGTGAATAAAATGAGCCGTGCAAAGGGACAAAAATCCCCCCCCACAACTCAAACCCCTAGCTTCTGTACACGCATTCAGCCACGTCAGCAGGTGAAAGACAGTGCGCAGAATGCCAGGGAAAATTTAATGGCGACTGCGGGTGGAGGAGAACGCTGATGTACCCGAGGTCGCCCCTAGGGCGCGTGCGGGTCCTGAAGTGGGGTGAGTGCGGGTCAGCCCAATGCTCCAGGGCGACCGTGGGTCCGGAAGTGGGGCGACTGTGGGTCAGCGCAAGTGCTCCAAGGCGACCGCGGGTCCAGAAGTGGGGCGACTGCGAGTCAGCGCAAGTGCTCGAGGGCGACCGCGGGTCCTAGAGTGGGGCGACTGCGGGTCTGGACAGGTGCTCCAACGCGACCGCGGGTCGAAGGAACCCGGGCGAGTGGGCGACCGCGGGTCCAGGGCGACTTCGGGTCCAGGGCGACTGCGGGTCCTAGGCGACCGCGGGTCCAAGACGACCACGGGTCCACTTTGCGAAGGCGACCGCGGGTCCATCTATTAATGCATGGACTTTTCTTTTCTTTTTTAGTACATGTTTATAGATTGTGATATTTTTTTCCATTTTTCCTTGCGCTGGGAAAGTGGCGATACTAAATGTTACGGAGGGGCTCCAAGCTTCAACATTCATCCACATACTGGATAGAAAATGTGATACTAAGTATCTAAAATTCTATTTTCATTTACATTGTGGCGATTTTATCGAAGACTTTTCTAGAAGTTGAAGTTTTTCTAGCAATTTCATCCAAAATTTTCCTAAAAAATTCCTATAGCTTATAGCTAGCCTAAATTTTTTGTTGCTTTTGAGCACCAAATCTCAAGGGAAAAAAAAAGGATTGTGAGCTCAATCCCATTTGTGTTGCAAAATTTATGGAATACTAGTTTATACTTTATACTATATTTGGGGAGCCATTAGGGTTGAGGTCGGTTGTGGTACAAATGGATTCCTTATTGATTATCTGAACAGAAGTTAAATCTTTGCAATTGTTTTAGAAGAAGTTCTTGTTAACTAATTTTTTTCTTATTAATTAATTTCATTGTTAATTCTTACTTTTATTGTAAATGACTTATTTCATTGTTAATTCTTAATTTTATTGTTAATAACTAATTCAATTGTTAATAACCAATGTTATGATTATTAACCATTGCAATTGTAACAATAATGTCTTTGTAATTGTTTTGACATGAGATGTTCATTATGTATTTTTGGATGTAGACTCAAATTACATACTATGTTACACACACTAATTTTGGTAAATTACATGCCTAATAACTAAATTTCTTGTACGGACACAAATCTATAAATGAAAGTCATTGTTGGACTTATATCATACTCCAACCATCTATGAAAGAATGTGTGTTTTTATCAATTTGGATGACATATACCAAAAAAAAGAATATGGTAGGAAAACATTATGCTACTAGGAATAATATATATGGTAAATCCAGATTTACATTTATTATTGAATTCATTCAAGTTTTCTCGAATTGCGTGTTTAATAAATGACAAAGATTATGGCTACATATCTTTTTTGCAATATCCACTCTTGTTTCATTGTCAAAAAAAAAAAAATTGGTGGCAAGAAGTCAATGAACTTCCTTTTTCCAAATAAAATAAATAGGAAGAGAGCGAAAAAGGTTAAATAAATAAATAAAAACATCTCTCATCTATTTTGAAATAGGTAAAGTACGAATAAAAAGGAAAAGTATAAAAAAGTCTAAAATTTATGTTTCCTATATTTGAATTAGAATAAATAGGAAAAAAAAGAAAAACTTGCTTTTATTTTTGGAAATAGAAAAAATAATAAGAGAATGTAAATGATGTATGACTTACATTTTTTTAGGGATTGAAAAAACAACTATTTGAATTCAATGACCATGAAAGTAAAACTCCTTTCAAGTGCATACTAGCACATTTTATTCAAGAAATAATACAAGTCTTCAACATCAATTACCAACTAATTTATTTTCATTTTCTTATTTTCCTTGCGTCCATTATATACTACGGAATCAAAAAGGACCAAGAACATTTGAATTCAAAAGTTGTTATACTTTGCATAACAATGTGTAAAAGGCCATATTCAATATATACAATTTGACAAATAGCCCATTGAGTAATTGTTTTTCTAAAGACAAGGCGCGTAGCATAAAATTCCTTCATATATTATAGGAAAATATTACAAAGTAAGCAACACATAATAGGCCACCAAGCTCATTGCTTGCAGCACTAAACTCTTGCTCTAGACTATCCTATTACAAAGGTGAGTCTCGGAACACCAATTCGGGGGGCATCATGGACCATGGTGGAGACATAAGGGAATTGGTGATCTCTATACACGTTGGTCTCTTCTTTGGGTCAGTGTTCACGAGTTCACGCAACTTCATTCCAAAGTACATTGATCCCTCGCGGTTCTTGAACAAATCCTTGTCCCATCGTCCATATCACCAATTCGCATCCATTCGGTCAACTTCCCAATAGAATACGAGTCTGACTGTTGCGTATATTTATACCGTTGTTGCATGATCGGTATGCTTGTATCGGAATTTAGAGGTCCATATGCATAAAACAACTCCGGGGCAACCCACCAATGACCTTCTCGGTATTGATCCCTCTCGGCCTCAGATGGCTTTCCAAAATGTAAAGGCGCGTTTTCATCAAAACGACTTGATATTCCAAAATCACAAATTCCAATGTTGATTATGTCGTTTGAATAATCCGGAAAACGCAACATGATATTCATGGGAGACAAGTCATTGTGTAGCACGCGGCACTTGTGCATGAGATTTGTCACATATACTAAAGCCCATGCCAACTTTGCCTTGTGCCTTCGGAAGAGACCAAGTTCTTTTTGTTTCTCTTCAGGAAGTCTTGTGGCTTTTTGCATTTCATGCCAGTCAATGGTTGGTGATACAGAACGATCTAAATGCCTCAACTCATTCAAATGGCCCCCATTCCACCACAAAGTGTACGCTTCATTCGTGCGAGAATGAATGGCAAAAAACTTAATGATGCCAGGGTGGTTTAAGGGGCATGCAAGGGCCTCCATGGATCGTTGCGTTGTCCCCTCGCGCGGGTTTATTGCCTTGGATACTTTCCCAGCAAAAGCGATGTAGCTTAGAATTGTATCCATTCCTTCAATGCGTACCTTACGCACTTTTGCATACCCCCCTTCACGTTCAAAAGCACTAAGGGGCACCACTTTCGCCGTATCGGGGATCCACGTGATACACAATCCACCATCTCGTGCAAATGCTGCCTGCACCGCTGCATTTTTCCACTTAAAACCCCTTGTCGAGCCTCTTGCCAATTTCTTCACTGCGCTGGACCACTACTCCATTTTTTGGCGAAATGCCTTGATGTCTTCTGATTCCTCTACTATCGGAAGTAACGGTCGATGTTCCTCCATCAATTTCTTGGTATTGAACATCACCGCTTTCAATGTGTTATCAAGCCATTCAAATAGTCTCGAAGAATATGTCAAGTCAATGTCTGCGAAATCATCGGATCCCTTTAGTTTGGTTAAAATCCGTGCCTGTAAATCGTTTGGCAAGGCCACACTACCAATTGTAGGACACCTCAAATAGCTTGCCTCCAAGAATTGTACACTTTTCCCTGCGTACCACTGGAGACATGCTTCGTATGCATATCGGGTATAACTCGGGGGAGGATAGTTGGAGTCCTTGTCATGCGCTAACTTCTGCTTCTTGCCCTTCCGTCGCTCTTGACTCCCTCCTTCTTCGTTTTCATTTACAGCTATCGGAACCTCGAAAAAAATTGGATCATCGAGGTCCAGATCCCATAAAGACTTTCTCCTTGTAGTGTTGCCTTCATGTGGAAAAGCCATGTTGTACTTAAAAACAATTCAAAACCGTAGTTCAAAATTCGTAGATTGAAAGGGTAAAAATTCCCCCCCCAATTGAAACCCCAGCCCACGGGCACGCATCCAGCCATCTGAAGGTAGGTGAAAGACAGTGCGCAAGGCTAAAGTAAGGTGAGAATCGGAAGTGGGGCTAACGCTTAAGTACCCGAAGTCGCCTCAGGGCGCGTGCGTTTGGGTGACTGCGGGTCGGGAGGGGGCGACTGCGGGTCTGAAGTGGGGCGACTGCGGGTCTGAGGAGGGGCGACTGCAGGTCTGAAGACAGCGGGAATGGGCGACTGCGCGTTTTTGGAGCGCTGAAATGGGCGACTGCGCATCAAGGGCGACTGCGGATCGTGGGCGACCGCGGGTACCAACTAAACCATCCCGAAACTTGCACACGCGGTCGCCCACAAAGAAGTCTCTTCGACCCGCAGTCGCCCCCTACATGCAGTCGCCCCCTACATGCAGTCGCCCCAGTGGAGATTGAGTTTGCATTTTCCAAAAAATCTGTCTCCCTCCTTGACCCGCAGTCGCCCCCTACGTGCAGTCGCCCTACTGGAGATTGAGTTTGCATTTTCCAAAAAATTAGTCTCCCTCCTTGACCCGCAGTCGCCCTGATTCAAATGTGTTTTTTGCTTCGTCGATGACCCACGGTCGCCCCTGACCCGAGGTCGCCCTAAACCAACAACCAATCTGATCCAACACTAATTAGCATCTGCAGCATATTCTAATTGATTTTTCCTTATCTCACATCCAAAATTGGTAATAAATGTTAGGCGTCAGTTCATATCAAAGACATAGCAAGGCAATGGAAGAATTATTCTCACAATGTGAAGGGTTTCCCAAACCCTAAACCCTAGACCCTAGACCTTGGAAAACAATAATACAACTTTTATCTAGAATCAAATCCTTAAACCTACATAAAATACTTACACATCCTACACGAGATGTAGTGTTTTAGACCTAAAACAGAATCATGTCTTTTTTGTCTTGTTGAATTTGTAAACAAAATGGAGGAAGTAACATATGATTAAAGGGAATTAGAAACAATAAGGGAGAGGTCCCAAAAAAAACACTATCTCATGAATCATGCCCAAATAAATCTAATCATGCCCAAATAAATCTAATTACACCTCCCCACTATTAGAATGTACATAAAACTTTCATTTGGAACTTCTTGCCAAAGGAGTGTTGGAGAGCTAATGCAAAACCTAGGATTTGTTTGTCTTGTTGAATTTGTAAACAAAATGGAGGAAGTAACATATGATTAAAGGGAATTAGAAACAATAAGGGAGAGGGGTCCCAAAAAAAAAATTAATCTTGTGAAACATGCCCATACCCGCAGTCGCCCAAAGCGCAGTCGCCCTAGAACCCCAGGTCTGATTTTGGAAGTGATCTGGGGACCCGCAGTCGCCTCCTACGCGCAGTCGCCCTGATGGAAGGGGGGAGATTGCATTTTCGAAATTTCTGGTGTCTCCCACCTTGACCCGTAGTCGCCCCCTACGCGCAGTCGCCTTGATTGAAGGGGGGAGATTGCATTTTGAAATAGTTAGGTTGCTCCCACCTTGACCCGCAGTCGCCCCCTACGCGCAGTCACCCTGATAGAGGGCGGAAAAGTATTTGGTGTCTCCCTCCCCTTCCATATGGGCGACTGCGCGTAGGGGGCGACTGCGGGTCAAGGAGTTTGCATTTTCTCCTTGACCCGCAGTCGCCCCCTATGCGCAGTCGCCCTGATGGAGGGGGGATTTTGAAATGTGTTTCCCCCTCGAGGACCCGAGGTCGCCCTCACCCGAGGTCGCCCTCACCCGCGGTCGCCCTTGAAAGACGCGAGGGATCTTTGGACCGGATCCGCGGTCGCCCCACGCGCAGTCGCCCCATGCGCTGTCGCCCTAGTATCCATGTTAGGGTTAGCGCATGCGCCCCTGGCGACCGTGGGTATTTCATGGGCTGTTCCAGCCTGTGGTCCATAATTTTCATAAACGCGCCTTGTAGTTCACCTACCTTGTAGTGGCTGAATGTGGGCCCAATGTTGAAGAGGTCTCGTGGTTTTTTTGGTTTCCCACAAACAGCCAACAATACAGCAGACACTTCTTGTATACTTCAATGAACCCAAAATCTTTTCGATTAGTTTAGGATAGTGAGAATATCAAAGCCATTTGATGTAGAGGGCCTTGAAACGGCAATTGCATTCATTGTGGCAAAGTTGTTGAATAATAAGGATGCACACACAAATGGGTGTGAAGTCACCAAAAAATGGTTCACTAAATTCACATTTAAAACAATTAGCAATTCAAATGAAAATGATTCATTTGGTTCTTCATTGATTCTCTTTCATTTTTGGGTGTTATAGTAACGTAGGGGGGCCTCAATTGTTAGGTAGCCTATTCAAATTTAATCTTCTTGCATTGCTAATGATTAGTTATTTGGCTCCTTACAGGCTTAATGGCAGGTGTTCAATTTAGCAAGTGCTCAGAGGAAGTCATAATTATTCTCGACCATGAATATTTCCGGTAAAAATTTGTTTAGTTTGCCTTTGACTTCCTTATTGTCATCCACTTGTATTGTAGACAATGTCTTTTTAATAGGTGGGAGAATCACCATGACAATGACTATTCTATTGAAATTGATTTGTGATCTTTGAAATAGGATTAAGGACTTTTGGAAAGGCTACAAATTGTATTGCTTTGCTCATTATGGCCAGTGCAATGAGTCCAAAGGCCATTTCCAAGCCAGCAAAATGGGTGAGTAAAATATTGCCCTTCATTTTGTATAGGTGATTTGAATCCTTGAATAATGAAATGAACATGTATTAATGAACATTTCCAGTTGGATAGTTGGTGGTGGACATTTCATCTCACTATTAGTGCTTATTTGCTGCAGGACGAGTGATGTGTTTGATACAAAACACACGCGATATTGTTTGGGGAGCCAAATTTGATGAGGCCATTAGGGAGGGGTGGGCCATGATGGAAGAATATGTGTGGGTTCGGCAAGGAAAAGATTGCACAAACCTCAGATTCGGTTGTTCTAGTATAGAACTTGTATTATAAGATTATATGCTAAAAATACCCATATGTAGTTGTTATGTTTTAATATTCATTGATATGGGGGGCCGGGAGATGCAGGGCTTTATTAGAAGAATTTGAGGATGTCGAGAAACTTTCCGAGTCTGAGAATGGATGCTTGTTGTTACAACTCATTAAGGTTAGTGCAATACCACAACACGAGTTAATATACTTGCTAGGTTAGTATTGTTTGTACCCCATTCTGTGAATATCATATGTACTAATGACAATTCCACCTTAGGATGATGAGCACGGGACGGAGCGCGCATTTACACAATCTCTGAGCGTTCAAATCAACACCACGGATATCTTTGAGCAGACCAATAATAGGTTAAACCAAGCTCGTGCAAACTTGGACAACCTTGTGCCACGGGCAAATCGTTCGTGACTAGAGACATTGTTGTGGTGCATCAAACGGCAGCCTTGTACCATGGCATAAGACCCTATTTTGATTTTTGAGTTGGGATCATAAAAAGAAATAAGTTATTTATGAAGATAATAGTACGAAAGTCATGCTAGACATGTGAAATAGCAATGTGCTTAACAAAGAACTTCATTTTACATTTCTATACTATGATTTTGCTAAACAATGCATGGATTGTTTATCTTAGATGGATGGTCATATTTTGCTAAACAATCCATGGTATATGAATCTTTAATTGATTAGTGCCCAATACTTTAATGGTTTACATATGTGACCCCTCCCAAAAAATATATACCCATAAATGTGACCCCCCCAATAAAATATATACCCATAAATGTTGTGGCTTGTTATTCTTGGTTCACGTTTGAAATCCCCAAATATTGAAAATGTACAAATGTATGCCTTTGATTTAATCCCTTTGTTTGTAAATATGATGGCTACACTTTTAATTAATATGAAACAAGTTTTATTGTTTGGATACCTATGAATGTACAGATAAATAAAATTTGAACAAAACCATGAAATCAGCTGGGAAATAGCTATGACAATTAATTGTAACAATTAGTTCCCAACTACACCTTCACGGTGCTTGATGAAGCACATAATGAAAGTTATATGGGAGCTCATGCTGTCACACCCAATCCTTATGAGATATTTGAACAACCATCTTATTATACCTATCCTATGCATTGTATAATTGATTATATTGAGTTTTGTTCTCTCACGCAATTTATAATGTGTCAATCACACTTGACCATAAATGAATAAAAGGTATTTATCCCTCAATTCCCAAACCCCTTCTTTTGGAGCTCTCCGAAAGTGGTCTACATTAATCAAGAATCCCACATTCTTTATAGTTGGATCTTGTTTTACAATGGATTCACCATACAAATTCAAACTAAACATAATAGAGATTGCATTGGAAAATAAAACGCAACCATGTGAATCATGGATGGTAAATTTCTTATGTTTGATTATTTTCTTATTGAAATTGCAGAAGTGATGTTAGGGTGGGAATCCTCTTTTTGCATGTCAAATCTAATAAGTTGCAACAATAATTAATAAAATGGCTAAAGATGCATAACCCAAATTTTTAAATAAAAGATGAAAAGGTGCAATACATTTTTATGAAGTGCATTGGTAACTAAAATTTATATCCACAATTTTGTGTAAGAGAACTTCAAAATGAAAGTCTTAGAGGTTCAAAAATTCAAAATCCCGCCCTGTACCCGCAATCGCCCACCCACGGTCGCCCCACCCGCGGTCGCCCCACTGTAGGGGTCCAAAAATTACTCTATGGTGCCCCACACGCGGTCGCCCATCCCTAGTAGCCCCAGACCCGCAGTCGCCCTACCCGCAGTCGCCTTCGTAGTCGGCCCCTTAGACCCGCAGTCGCCCTACCCGCGGTCGCTCTCAGACCTGCACGCGCCCCTTCCCGCACTCGCCCCAGGGCGATTGCGGGTTAATTAGCTGTCTCCCCACCCGACTTCGCCACTTTCCCTTCTTGCTGCGTACTGCCTTTCACCTACTTTACAGTGGCTGATTGCGTGCCCGGGAGCTTGGGTTTTTGAGTTTCACTTACATGTGGCTCATGTTCTTGATTTTACTCCATCACTCACTAATCGCTAGATAATACTTTGCGGTTTAGGGTTAAGTTTAGATTCCTTGCCCCAAATCTCAAGAGCATCTCCAATGGCGGACCACAAGAAGAAGACCAAGGCAAAAGGAGCCATGCACCCTAGGCAACGACGCATCCTTTTGGACCCAGCGTGTGTGGCCTACCGAGGTTGGGATTGAATTGCGGGCCACTGGACCGCCAAGACTTGTAAGTCCTTCGTAGGGTGGTGCCACATCGACAAGTTATTCCCCTATCATCAGCACTACACGAATCGGCGCAACAATACGGCCAATTTGCATCCATGCCGTAATGATGCATTTGTGCAACGTTGTATCGAAATTTATCGATACTTGTATGGCACATATTCAGTGCCCAGGAGCGAAGTCCCGTATTTCATATGTGCAATGGTGTATGCGGAACTCATTTTGTTTCGAAGCGTGGATTGGAGTTCAATCAAGGGAGTGAAGCATGCTCGCCTTCCACCGACAAAAGACATCCCAAGGGCGATTCTATCAGCCAATCCACGTGAAGGGCTAGGCCAGAAGAAAAACTTGAAGGAGGGAGTGCTTGATGAGCAGTTTCAATGGACATCATCTGATTCATCTTCCGCAGAGGAAGACAATCCTGGTGAAGATCCTCCAATGGAGCCTAAAAACATGGAGAGGGCGGCTTCTACTTTACAAAATGTACCTCCCTCGAGAATGGAAGAAGAGGGTGAACCAGCTAGGCAACCACAAAATCTTGATGTTTTGCCTCTTGCTATGGTGAATCCAATTACAGTCCCTTGCAATAAAGAGGACGAAGTTTTGCAGTATGTGCTTGCATGCATGCAAGAAGCAGAAGATGATGTTTTTTATACAGAGATGGAAACAGAAGAAGATGTGAAGCCTTCTTTGTTCCAATTGGATTGTGTTGATGACATGTACCGAAGTGAGGAATTCGTTGAAGATGGAACTGTCTCTGACACAGTAATGTTGGACACCAAAGTTGTTTACAAAGCTCAACTCAAGAAGCTTCTAAATGAGTTGGATGAAAAGCATCTAGAATGTGAGAAGCTTCGCAATCAAAAAACGCAAATTTTGAGTGGAGATATTGTAAATAGCTTACGTGCTGAACTTGAAAGTCAGCAAGTTCTTTTGTCAACGCAAATAACAAAGATTTTAGACTTGGAAGCATTTTACCTTAGATTCTCTTCTCGGCATGCTGGAGGATCTAGTTCTTCTAGCAATGAGTTTGCGAAATCACGGCTTGCCAAAATTATGGAAGCATGCAAGCTGGAGGAAGATCAGATAGACTTGGAGAAGCGAGGGGTGGAAGAAGCACGATCAAGATTAAATTCCTTGAAAGCATTAAAGGACAAAGCTCCCCTTGACCGTGTTGCAGAAATGTGTGGTTGGAAAGATGTGGCTACTAAACAAACATTGTCTCTTACGGAAGTAGTTGACTTGAAAAAGAAGCTTGGGGTTTCTTTGTCATTGGATCCAAAATTGGAAGAACATCGGGATGTACTGAAGGCGCTTTTGAAGTTCAGTAAATCATACAAGCAATTTTGGTTGGAAAAGAAGTTGGGGAAGGATGATAGATACCTTAGGAATTTGCAGTTGGAAGGTAGGAAAGTCTTGTATGACATGGAACGTGAGGCACATGACCGCAAAGAAAAGGCCAAAATGGATGTTGAATGATTTTCATTTTTAGCACATTTTTGAGGACTATGTATATTCCATCTTATGTATATATAAAAGGATATTATCCATTTTGAACATTCCAATGCAAGCACATTGAATTCTATGTAGTTCCTTGACAAGAGTACATAAATATAGATATGAATTTTAGGTTATTTATGTTTGCAATGTTGTGAAAACTTGAATATTCTAGGAATTTTGGCATGAAAATGACCTTGGGAGTTTGGACTTTCAGAATTAAAAGAGAATTAAAAAAAAAAGGAAAATTAAAAACTTGCCGGATTGGAAAAGAACTTGTTATTGAAGTTCAGAGCAATTGTCACGGCTAGGGTGAATTGACCTACTCATTGCCACTCCAGGGCAAACACTAGAATTTTTTATTTTCAAGGCTTATTTGTTTAGTGGAAATTCTGAATTCATAGTTTCAATTATAGGCCCCAAATTACCCTAGGGGATGCAAGAATTATCCAAACAAATGGCAGTCGCCCGTTCCTGGACCCGCAGTCGCTTGTTTCTGGACCCGCAGTCGCCCATTACTGGACCCGTAGTCGCCCGTTCCTGACCCGCAGTCGCCTGTTTTTGGACCCGCAGTCGCCCATTACTGGACCCGTGGCGCCCACTTCTAGACCCGCAGTCGCCCACTTCTGGACCCGCAGTCGCCCACTCCTGGACTCGCAGTCGCCCACTTCTGGACCCGCTGTCGCCCATCACCTGACTGATTTCAGGTTTTTGGACCCGCATTCTCTCATGGGGCGACCGCGGGTCCAAAGAGTTTTCTTGTATAAAGTTCTAGGGGTACCCCTTGTTTTATCACCTTGGCTCCGTTGATAAAACTCTTGTCTTGGACCTTTGAAAGAGGCTTCATGCGGACGTTTAACTTCTTCGGAGGGCAACAATCGTGTTTAGAAGGGTTTACAAGACCACTCTAAGTGGGTTGCTTTGTCATTACATCTTCTATAGTATTAGTGTGATTATTGTAGTCATTTTCTTTGAAGACCCAGTGTTGATCTACTACATGGCTGTACAAGGTGTTGGGAGGGGGGGGACCATGAATGATACGCGGAGGTCCACAAAGGATTGGGACCCTTGGCTAGTATCGTGTACCCCAATTGATAATTCCCCCCATGCTCGAAAATGCGTGTTTTGTGGGTGGAGCAAAGCATTTGTACGAAAGAGAGCATTGATTCACTTTGGCTATGGCGGCTCGACTACATCGGAGCGTTGTAAGGAGATCCCTAGAATTGTACGAGAAAAGTTTCGGACTGGCGAGGGGCAAGTTCCAAGGTCCATGAGTTATGAAGAGATGTATGATGCACCGACTAGACATGATGCACCAATTCATGTTGCAGAGTCTATTGTCGCACTTGTGTTGGATGTCAAAGAAGAAGGGTCTCTCAATCCCTTTGAATCAAATGCAAGACCAAATCCTACGCCTGATTCAGTAGATTCTACGGGAACAACGCTTGAGAGAAGGAGGAACATGCCATCTGTTTCTCGGCAAAGAAGCATGGATGAATCATTACAGACGGGCCGCAGACAAGAGTTGGATAGGTTGTGGGCTTCTTTCTTTTACGAGGCGAACATTTCATTTAATGTTATGCGCCACCCGGCCTTCGTGAATGCTGTTAAACAAACTGCAGCAGCTGGATTCGTGTACCAACCGCCACCGTATAATGCGATTCGCACGAAAATGATAGATGTTAAGAAGGCATCGGTTGAAGCCATGGTCTCGGAGCGGACGAGGGTTTCAATAAGTCAGTATGGAGTGACAATTTGTTCAGATGGTTGGTCCGATACTAATTCGCGGCCGTTACTAAATATGATGTTGGTGTGTTCCGCCGGGGATGTCTTTTGGGGATCAGTGGATAGTACTGGGGAGAAGAAGGATATATCTTACACGACTGAGACGATGGCACGATACATTGAGGAAGTTGGGCCTACCAACGTTGTACAATTGTGTACGGACAATGTTGCAGTCATGATGGGGGCGATGGCAAAGTTGGAAGAAAGGTACCCTCATATTTATAGGCAGGGTTGTGCGGCACACATTTTGGACTTACTTTTAGAAGACTGGGGAAAGGATCAGAGAGTAAAGGAGTTGGTAAAAAAGGCTTCATCAATTGTGAAGTTCATCAAGAAATACCAACATACTTTGGCGTTGTTTCGGAGATTTTCACCAAACAAAGTGTTGAGACTTCCAAGCAAAACACGTTTTGCCACAAATTTCTTGATGATTGATCGTTTGGTAGACTGCAAGCAAGCAGTGCACAACGTGACACTGGATGAGACATACATGACGTTCGAGTTGAGTTTGCAAAACCGCAGAAATGGACATTTCATTATGGGCAAGGCCAAACTTGCAAGGCAAGATATCCGTTCAGAAGAGTTCTGGGTTCAATGCGACAATTTCCTCCATATGGTAGAGCCCGTGCTGCTTTGTCTTCGTCATTTTGATGGAAAAGTCCCGGCAATGCCGAAAGCTTTAGTAATGATGACAGCCTTGAAGGAGCACATTTATTCTCTCAAGAATGCTCCATTTTTCCTTGATCCAGTGGTGGCAACACGATATGAGAAACAATTTGATGCTCGCTGGAAGTTGATGATTACTGACCTACACTATGCGGGGGCACTACTAAATCCATACTTGAGTGACGTGGAGGCTATTCATAACAATGGCTACGCGAAGGGAGCTTTGAATCGAGTCATACGAAAACTGAGCGTACCATTGAACGTGTCAGTGGTGGAAGCAATGCAGGAGCTAACTCAATTTGAAGAGAAGACAGGTGCATTTGATCCTTTACATGAGGCTCCCGATATCATTGAATGTCAATTATTGCCTCATCAATGGTGGAATCGTGTAGGGGGCAATGCTCTTCCAAAAATTGCAAAGCGAATTCTCGGTTTGACGTGCTCTGCATCTTCCTGTGAAAGGAATTGGAGCATGTCTTCCTTTGTGCACAATAAAGTGCGAAACCGCTTGGCCACGACAAAGGCGGAGACATTGGTGTATATCTACGCGAACAACAAACTTGAACGTCAAAAACGTGGACACAATCCAGCCATTTTTTACGACCAGATGCTTGCAGATGGAGACGATGAGGACGAGCGTGATGGGCCTTTGTCTTCAAGGGAAGAAGACGACGTTGTTCCAGATTTTATGAGAGAACGCGAGAACCGCAGGGATGAAGAGGATCAGTTGCGCAACAATCCTTGGAATGCAATGGTTAGGCCGCCACATAGTCCTCCACGACCAATATACGGGATTACATTTGACTTTAGTGACGATGGGTATGTTTCTCCTGGAAATTCACTTGTATGCAGTCCACCGCAGAATGTTGTGCACACTATGGATGCAATTTCGCTGGCACATGCATCACAGAGGAGGGAAAGCACCTCCGACAACAACGACGAAGGCGTACCTATTCCCATGGCACCCGTAGAGGAAGAAGCTAGATCTCCAATATCAACTAATTCACCTCCGAATATGGCCCGCAATTTAAGAAGCAGTGCACAAGTTCCAATGAGAAGTGAACATGAAGAAGAGGCCATCGAAGTCAATGAAGTTGTACATGAGGGAATACCAAATCCCGTTGTATTGAACGCATCTATCCTCGGAACAACTGTTACTATAGATGATGATGATGATGTGCCATTGGCATATATTATGATCGAAGTCGGAATGTGCCATTGAATCCAGAGACGATTACAAATGTGGCAACAGTGAGGAGGTCTATCCCAACCCTTCCAACAAGGCCACCGGTGCGTGGAGGTGCTCTACGGACGATTGATGAAGAGGTTCACGGCTCAGCTCCACAACCCACTCAACCTTCATCCGTGTCTGGCCCTGGCGAATCATCATTAGGAATCCAGGGGCGCAACAATAGAGGCCAGAAAAGGCGTATTAGGAGGGTTGACGAGAGGGGACCTCGAAACCCTAAACGACCCACTCAAATTGTCCAACGGTGTACCATTGGAGCAGGATGTTCCACCCAGAATGTTGGACAATCAAGTAGAGGAGGGCAACACCCTGCATCCAACATGGATGGAACTACGGATGCGTTGAGGCTCACGAAACGACTTGTGCAAACTGAAGGGTTCAGTGGTGTAGATACAAAAGTTCGAAATCTGAACTCAGAGGTAGAGCGTGAGGTACAAATCGAAGTAGTAACAAGGGAAGATGATGAAATCGAAAGCTTGGGTGACAACAGGAGCAACGAAGAGTCTTACGAAGATACAAACCCTAATGCTGATGAGGTGTCGAGCGATTCCACATTCACGCCTGGTGACTAGAGTACTAGAGAAGTAAACAATAATTATAATTATAGTTATAGTTATAGTTATAATTATAGTTATAAGGTTTTAGCTTATATGTTAGGTAGCAAATCTTTGTAGTTCAAGCTTTGAGCCTTCATCCTGATGTGTAAGGATTTTGTAATGCTTCATCAAGCATATGAGCATATTAGAGTGAGGGACAGATTACCGGTTTTAAAATATATGTTGAGTTCTAATTGGTAGGCAATTAGGTGATGACTGCAATGAGGTTATAAAAGTGCAATGCAAGTATGGCTACATTTGAAGTCTGCCTGAAAGCAATATCGATGACTTATTAATATAATCGTTGTTGACATTATTATTGTGGCCTTATATTGGGTGAATTTTTGGGATTAGAGAAGTTTGTCCAATTTACATTTCATGGGCTCTATTATTTGCACTTGTAAATTGTAAACCCCAATATAACGTAGCACCTAATTCTGCGCTTATAAAACACCTATGTGACGTGTTACTTCAAAGACTGAATATGCCAAACTGAAATCCTAAACTGAACCTGTGGTCGCCCTGGAACACGCGGTCGCTGTCTGCTGCTCTGACCCGCAGTCGCCCTGTAACCCGCAGTCGCCCCTACCTGTCGGACCCGCGATCGCCCTCAGTACCCAAAGCCGCGGTCGCCCCTTCACCCGAAGTCGCCCTAAAGCCCTTGACCCGTAGTCGCCCACTCACCCGCAGTCGCCCACTCACCCGCAGTCACCTTCAACCGTAAACCCGCATTCGCCTCTATTTTTTCCACCCGAGGTCGCCCCTTCACCCGAAGTCGCCCTAGCCCCTAGCGCCCCAGACCCGCAGTAGCCCCTTCACCCGTAGTCGCCTCAATTTTTCCACCCGAGGTCGCCCAAGGCAGACTTGCACGCGCCCACACCCGCAGTCGCCCATGCTGGCTGTCCACGTCAGTTCCGAAGCCCTGCCACGTAGGCAAAATCTATTTACCATGGGGTAAATTTTTTTACCCCTCCGCGACGCGATGTCAAGTAAACTCGACACTTCGTGACACGCGACACGCGACGTCAGACGTCATACACGACGCCTAAACCCAAAAATATGTCAGACAAGACAACCCTGGTCTCACTACATATTCATTCAAGAGCACAGTGAACACGAAGAGTATTCCTGTTCCGAAAAAAACAACTAAACCTTCACTAAATATAACTTAGTATTTCACTGAGAAGAACTGCCTTCACTTCAATAAAACTGAAGCTCGCAGCATGAATAAAGGCATCAGAGTTTGCTTGTAGATTGCAGATGATTGTAAAAACAAAGTACAGATGTTTGCAATTTGCTCACGTTCCACGCTTCCCCAAGCACTTCAATTTCATCTCCTTGAAATTAGGGCAGGTACAATCAGGAAATGACGAAATCGTGAGCATATACTTTTCTGTCCAAGGCTGCACACCGGATATGAGGGAAATTATGCAACCAAATCTTGGATGAGGGACCATGGTTACCCTTTCTATGCGTGCATTTAAAGTCAACGACGAAGCACAGTTGTTCTGATGCTTAATGGTTGGAGCCTTCGGATTTCGTCTAATAACCTTCCCAGCTCGAGTTGTCGGATACACATCTGGATTAGGTGGAACAAGATAGGCATGTACCGATTCGATTCCTCCTTCTCCACCAAAAAGTCTACGCGGTGAAATCACTTGTTGTTGTGGAAGCTGGAAACTGGCCACCTCAAGCGATAAAATCTCGGCTTTTGATAGTTTGGTACCCATTAGAACGGGCCAAATAGACGGAACAGGTGGTACAGATAACACCCACTTCCGTCGATATCCCTTCACGCAACGTTCGATGTCGTCGTTACAAAAAAAGAATTGCATATGATCATTACAATTTTTCCTGTAATTGACCATCATACTTGTATATGTTGGCGCTGCTGTAGGTTGATTGTTCTGTACAATTTGAGCAGTACACTTCTTCTTTGTAATTGCTTGGTCGGCAAAGCATGCCTTTGCGCACGTTTTGGGTAATCTAGCAATATGCCATTGGGTTTCGTCGCACATGCTCTCCTGGATACATGACACGTGAGTAGACCAGTGAGTACATTCAGGTTCCAAATTTTGAACATTTCCCATGACATGCTGCATTTCCACATCTACGCTTGGAGAGTGGTCTTCCCTAATGGGATTCAGAGGAGCTGCACTTGTTGACGCTCTTGAGGCTCTCGTCTGAATGCGGGGATGCGAAAAATTTACTTTATCCGGCCTTTGAGAATCCTGCTCGCATCCTAGTGGCATTTCTGCCTTGCGTTTGTGAGAACCGAAGACTTCCTCACCCTCAAGTTGAGGCTCCCTATTCATGAACTCCTCAACTTCAGGAATGCTTGAAATAGCTTCCGCCAAGGCCTTAGGATTCCCAGTTCGTTCTGCTGACTTTTGTGCAACACGAAGCATTAGTTCTTCCTTCCCCGGCCCCGTTCCAGCTTGATTACCCTTTAGATATTGATAATACCTCACCATCTGCATGAAAGCTCGAACAAAATCATCTACAATAGCAATGTACAAATCGGTTCTTCGATTGCCGGATTGCTGAAGCCATTTATTGTGAACAGTCTCTGCAAGGTTGCAAGACGGCATCTCCGCAAGTTCAATATCATTTAGATCCTGAATAATCAATATCAAGTATTGTCATAAGATGTTGAAACAAAAATCATCCTTAAAGCATTAACAATGACAAACAATCAGTGACACACTGGAATAGAGATGCAGACTACTAGCTACCACATCGAAGACATTGTGAGAACATGAAGTCTCAGAAGTCCATAATGAGGCATTAGTGTAAGGCCCATTTGGTATCGGCTATGCATCTCTGAAGCACCAATGTATGCATACATTGCTCGTTACTCAACAATCTAAGCAGATTGAGAATAACTAAAATCACAGAAATTTGAGAACAAAGACATGAGAACTTACGAGTTGCAGAAAGCCGCCCCATTGGCGATAACGGAAATGCCAAAACGACAGCCATAGGTCTAATCGACGTTTCCCTTCTTCGCAAGTGGCACCTGAAGACAACCACCACGCTCTGATGGCAAGGTACCTCGATTCAGATTCATCCGGAGAAGTGGCGTTCTTGTATTGCTTGCATAGAAGTCGATGCTGATCTTGCAAGTCTCCTCGGATGTCAGCCTTCGTATGCTTTTCCATCGACTGTGTCCAATGGAAGAGGCAAGTTCTTTCACGGTTTTCCATTGCCTCGCTACTATTTCCTGATCCATAGATGGTCCTCATAGCATTCCAATTCGCTTGCGCACTATCAGCCATAAATCCCTTGAACTGGGTGTTGACCACACCATGTCGCTCTAGAATTGAGTTCAAATTCCTCCAGAACAGAATTTGGGCTGACGTGTCTTCAGATTGCATGTCACAAATTGCGATTGTCATCACGCAGCAGTACATAGAATCATACACGTGGCATGCCATTGTAGTCCACCCTTTTACCCTTTTCACGTGATCGAACATCATCCATGAGTCCCAAAGATCTCCATCATTTTGCATATGCTTCACTAAGTCCACTCCACTTCCAGGACCCACTTCAGACATTTTGAAAAGGAAAACTTTATTTGATTTTGTTCCTTGACCTGGAAATTTGCTCTCCTGAATGAAAGCCCACATACTGGAACCCCTCAACTTTGTAATACTATCAATGACACCAAATCTCCTAAGACATTTGAATGATGTGACCTCGTTCCGAATACTAGGAGAGCTGAAGTACTTGCACTTGTCCAAAACGGGAACTAGGTCAACAAAGTCTAGCTGCTTTGGATGTACCTCATCTTGGCTGAGAAGCAGTTCGCCTAACAGTTCTTTTGTAGCCTCAAGCACAATAGAAGAATTAGTTGCGGTCGGGGTTCTCTCCATCTGTTCACCAATTAGGACTCGAATTCTATCCTTCAAGTCTCGGAGTTCACCATCCTTAACTGGGTGTTTGTGAATTCCAAGGTGTACGAACGCACGAGTCATTCCTAGAATTCCAAGGACATAGTATGCTTTCACAGTACACATGGAAATACACGAAGGAGGTTGTTTGCATATTTTGTAGACAAGAGATGAGCCCGGTGGATGCAGGTCTCCAACATTGACCGCAGAGGGAGACATACCTTCCCATTCCAACTCATTCACAACATCAATTCGATTACCACGATTGACAAACTCACAACTCGCATTCATGCATCTAAGATGCCCCACACATATGGATGAGCGAAATGTCAAGCCCATACGATTACTAATATTTGTTGTCATAGTTTTGGTCCAGACGTGGCCATCGTATCGCTTATCCATGCCTACCATCTGATGAGCATGAGATGGAGGTCGGTTAGTCTCTAAAGGAGGCAACTCGAAGATAATATTTCCGTTGAATCTCGGAGGCAACGTATGAACTCTTTCAATAGAAATCAAATCATAATCTAATTTAGACAGTACATTCCGGCATCCCTTCTGTGTCCGTAATTGACGCAAACAATGGATTACTGATGCACCATCTGCAGCCAAACTCTCCGCCACACATTTTGGAAGGCTACTTAGGCTAGGCAAAGTCGACACCAAGGAAGGCGTCTCTAAATTCAAGCTAAGCTCAGGCGAATTTTGGTCAGAATCTGAACTAAGAATGGTTACACAGTCCTTCCGGCACTCTACTTTCACTGGAATCAATGGAGGTGTCTGATACGACGCCATAGAAGACTGACGCGGAGTACCAATCACTTTATCAGCCGGGATGAAGTGAGTATGAACACCGTAAGCTCTATACTTTCCGAGTTTCAGTCGCCACGCACTAGTTCCATCTACCGAGATAGAAAGTTGCCCTATAGTATGAAGAAGGATCCCTGATTCTGGTTCAAAAACTTCTTTGTCAACGTAGATTGAGTCCTCCCTCAATTGAAACCTCAGACCTAATCGAGTAGCCAAAACAACAGCCATGCCATCATCATGCACCGGAAATATAATTGGAACTCCAGAACCGTCAGCACTCACGACGACCGAATTTGAAATGTCCTCCATCCCAACTAAGCAAGTAAGTTGGACGACCGTGACATCCAGTTAGAATATGAAGAAGAAAGTGTACACAACAATTACAAGAATAGTCTAAACCAAATTCACGGTGATATATGAATCAGACCGATCAAAGTCTCCGATATCCATTTCAAATAACACTCATCTATGGAAAAAGTAATCGATGCATCATGAATAGCTGAAGCGCAACATATGTACCAAATTGGAGAAAAGCTCCCAGACCTAACATGGCTGGAATCAGACAAACTGAGCGCCACTAATGACATCTAGTGACTTGGGGCGTCATAAAATCCCGTCCAAAATATTGAAAGTAAATATTCCCTAGAAGTTGGTTGCGATGTACATCGACGATTTTTTGTGTGATTTCTAAATTAAATGGCACAAATCCCGAATCGACGCAGCCCTTTGAATATACGCGGATTGTACATTGTTGATGGCAATGAAAATATATTACAAATACAAAGTGAAAACGCCAATAACTACTACCCTTTAGGACAAGCGCCACATATGGTCCTATTAGCATATATGGCGGAGATATCCAATCGACATTATCATCATCAAGAGAAGGAGAGAGTATTATATTGGAATAGTAGTTAATGATTCATTAATCACCGATATAGTCTATATAGTGCACATCTTGGTGTCAGCTAATCAAAGGAAGAGACGATTAAAATATATCAGAGAGCCCTTAACCAGACACTCATATTCCATTTTCATCTGAGGAACATTATCATATATATTAACCAAACTCTCGAACACAGTGAAGGCTAGAAGGTGTGACATTATACTCTTTCATCGTCAACTGTATATGGTCCATGTTCATGTCCAATGGACTGAATATATAAACATTAAATCTGTAAGTCTATATTGAATTGAACAATGGATTTGATAAGTAGATTATATTGAAGTACCTGAACTAGAACTGAAAAGAGGATTTAGATTGGAAGTCTCTCACTCATAGAACAATATGGATATTCTGAATCAAAATTCCGTGAGATAATACATAAAAAGGATGTGATCAAATTCAAATCGTAAAAATCAGTTTATGAATGCGGATTAATATTCTACCATTCAATACTAGTGCTCGCATTACAAATTGCAATCCATATCCACAACTGATTTGTGAAGAAGAGAAACTATAGAAGCCGCAAATGACCCGCATACAAGTCGGATCCACTCTGACGTGGAGCCTCTGACAACTGGAGTCCAAAGTAGACTCTGATAAGAACAGAAATCATTTCATGGTCAATCATAAGTCAGGGAGGGGGATATTCATTGACTGTATCATAGCATGCTTAATGTAGTCTAGCAATACTAGCCATGTAGGCTAATTATTTCAGTCAGGGACTTCAGAAAGTCTTAGGGCGGCTACGGAATTAGTTGCCCACGACTCGCAAGAATGACTATACATTAAAGTACCCGAACGTGATATTAATGAACGCCGCAAAGTCGATGGCCGAACCTAATCCCCATACGAGGACCGCCACCGCCGACCCGTACCAGCCCTGTCTCCCGAACCACGGTTTCTCGTGATATGGGTATTCGCGCCATAGGACTCATCCTTTTCCAGTCCCCACTCACAGTGCTGTCTCTCTACCCAGCGTACTTTTCGAACTAGCTTGTGTGTTTCTGCACTTCAATGTATGGGCTTGCATTGTCTTCTCTCGCTTGATGCTAGGTTCTGCGATTTGGTTCATCACTAAATTCTTACGTCTATACTGGCACAGGGAACTCGAGATGGACCGGCAAGGCCCAAAACTAAGGTCGCGGCGCCACCAACCTGACGCGCCAGACCCGGATTCTCAACCGCCTCCAGTCCGCACCGATGAGTCTGAGGTGTGTCTCCATTTCTTTTGGTTTGAATCAAGTAATTAGTTTTGCGTGAATGGAGCAGTTTCTACTTTCCGGAGGGGGGTCAAAATCATGGGGGGGAGAATTCACAATATCTGGTCACCACGGACCGCCTGATTTTAGGTGTTTCTCCCAATGTTTTCCGTATGAAACCATACATTTTCATTGCGTTAATTGATCACTTGCGCAAGCCCGCCTTTCAACGGACTGCCCATCCATAGGAACCGAAGCACGCATACGTGAGCTTTCAATTTCTGGCCACCGTTTTACCTCCAACTTACATGAGTGGCCACAATTATATTGATATCCGTCCAGATCTTATCTTTGAGTTTGTAGCGCAAGGCCCCCCGTCCATTACAGTCAGTCTCGGAAACATGAAGGGCCACAGATCACAATATCCCGTTACCTTCGCCGCACGGCCCCGTATGAGTGTCTAGGGCAGGCGCCGCTACTATCCATTTTCCTTTGAATCAATCCTGTCCTTAGCTTCGCGAAAGTTGGACAAGCCCTCACTGCCGACGAAGGCCCTCTCGAAGGTCTGCTGGGTGGCGAGGTGAGTTCGAGAATCCTTCCTAGCCTGGCGCTTGCTGTGCGGGCTGGGATCCCCGTTGTCGTTTTTTCAAAAATGTTCGACTGCCTTCTTTTTTGTTTGCCAAGCCCTCGAAGGCCCTCTCGGGGCCGAGAGGGGGTCCTGAGGGAGGCGAGGTGAGCTCGAGAATCCCTCCCTGACGCCACTGGCTGTGCGGGCTGGGATCCCCGTTGTCGTTTTTTCAAAAATGTTCGACTACCTTCTTTTTTGTTTGCCAAGCCCCCTCAGCCCTCGAAGGCCCTCTCGGGGCCGAGAGAGGTTCTGGAGGGTGGTGAGGTGAGCTCGAGAATCCCTCTCTGCCGCCACTCGCTGTGCGGGCTGGGTTTTTTTTTTATAAAATCTGCGACAGTCTATGTTTTCAATGGCCAAACCCCTTCAGCTTGGGTTGGGATCCCTGTGTTTTTTTAAATGCTAGCGTTGCCGTCGCGAATGATGGCCTAGATCCTCTGGGATTCTGAGGCATGCTCAGGATATCCCTTGTTTACGGGGATGACAACTTGACGAGTTATGCAAGACTAGGTAGCCGAGATGGACCCTCTCGGTATTGAGAGGGGGTCTGAACCTCCTCATACTGTGCTCAAAAATCGGATCCTTGTTGATTACTTATTCAGTGCGGCTGAGGTCGGTTCTAGTTAATCGTAATTTCATTTACTGAATGTGACTGGGTTTTATTGACTGTGCTTGGAAGACTTGGTAGAGGAAGAAGGCCCTCTCGGTACCGAGAGGGAGCATGTTGTACGTGTGACTAAGCTCATGGAAAGGGACTCTGTGCATCTGGGTTTAGGTTTTTGATGGTTGTTCTCTGTTTCATTACTGTATATCTTTATTCTTATGTATTTGCAATTCAATCAATTATGCTTGTCTTCCCGATTTTGCATGTGTACCACTCCATCTGTCTATGAGCTCACGGAATAGTATCTGCAAAAAAGTATTATATTATTCGAGATTGTGATGGATCAGATTGACTGGGAATTGTTTCTTTGACAGATTTATTTTTATTTAGAAGACTCTGTATGAAAGTTAATTAAACCTAATATCATTATTGAATTCTTGTTTTTATTGCGTAGATGTATGATCGTATGGCAGGTGATGCTCCCGTTATTGCGATTACGGTGGAGGCCCCTCCTCGTGCACTAGGGGTCAGGGTTGTCATACTGGACGGGTCGGAGTGATCGGACGGGACGGATGGACGGGCGAACCGGACCGGACGGACGGACGGGTCGGACGCTTCGGACACCTTTCATTTTTGAAATTTTCCAACACTGAAATCAGGGCGCGGACGTTTCTGTCACGGCGAGGACGTCTTGGACAGGGCGGGGACGCATCAGTTTAATCCGAATTTTTGGAGAATTTTTGTACTTCATTTACGAATTCTTGCTTTCATAGGGTAAAAAACATTTCCAGTATCTTTTTATAGGCAAATCCTTTGAACTTCAAATTTGACCCACATGTTATCAACATAGACATGATCTCATGCCAAAAAATTCATGGCCGAATTTTGATTTCTCAATTTCTGGGAGTTGGTACTTGGTAGCATTGAAATTGTTTCTCTGAACCACAGAAGTACACATGTTGGTACATTGTGAATATCTTTTTATGTGTAAATCTTCTGGCCTTGAAATTTAGCACACATGTTATTAGCAAAGAGATCATTTTGTGAAAAGAATTTCATGTTTAAATAACAAATTTTCAGCCCTTTGGAAGGCATCAAAGATGATAGTAGTGAATGTTTTTTTCTACGTGAATGCAAGGATAGTAATAAATTTAGTACACCTTACTTACAACATTCAAACTATACAATATAACTACACTCATGAATGTCATCTTCATGCATGGCAAATGCGATAATTCTACAAACACAATTGGAAACTTTTTTATTTTAGATAACCAAAAACATTTTTATATTTCAAGCGTTGTTCAGTACAATAACAAGTTCACAACACAATGAATATACTGCTCTCAAGATACACCTCCTCTTCTACTGATTATCTAAGATTCTCCTTCTTCTTCTTGTAGATCTTCATTACTTCATGTTTCAATTAGTGCAACTGTCTTGAACTCATGATGAATGAAGGTCTACAGAACACAGATGCTGTCAGGTGCCCCTCAATTGTTGAAACGACTTGATCTGCGAACTTCTTGTGTACCCGGATCTGGTAATGCAACATCTCGAATGACCACATCATCATCTGCTGGTGCCTCATCACAATCAGGGTCGTCTTCATCATCACCAACTTCACTAGTTCTACGTTCATCTTCTCCATCGTCACCGTCTGTGGTCCACTGGTTTTCCACTTTCGAGTTCTCATTTCGAAGCTCCACAGCTGTTTGACCATGCCTACGACTACGTTTAAACTTCTTGTGCCGTTGAGTTCTAGGGTCCTCTGCGTCAGAATTTATAATGGGGCCTCCTTGTATTCGAGGAACGACATACGCTGGAGTGGACAAAGTTGGTCCTGGGACATACGTATTCAAAAATGGCTCTATCACCACGTTCAGGTCTCGGACCCCAATTCCTAGAAGAGGGCGTTTAGGGGGCCTCGATGACGACGCTTCGTTATTGTTTCGTCCACCTCTAATATCACGGCCTCCAATCGTTGCACGACCTCTTGCTCTTCCACGGACAAAACTCCTTCCACGTCCTTGTTGATATTCACCCATAGTGTGGTGAATTGCGGGTTGAAAGGCGGTACGGTGTCTACCACCCGTTGTAACATTTGAAATGCTTTGAGTCGTCATTGCAACATTTCCCACTGAGCCTAGCACTTCTTCGGAAGGTCGACAAGGAGCACTCGAAGTTGCCATCACGATCGCAAACGGATCCTTCAGTATTCTGAGTTGCATTGTTCCTCAGATTCTTACTGCCATTTCCATTTCCCCCTTCGTTTTCCAAAGGGAGGTTGTCGTCATTGTTCGAGATAACATTATCATCATCGGCGTCCACTGCGGCCGGGTGATCACTCTCGGAAGACGATGACAAAGGTTGCACTTCAGAAACAACTACATTTTCATCGCCAATGGGTGTAGGACTTCGGCGAGGATCGGCTCCCCAAGGGCCCCAGCGACCAGGGAGGACTTCCTCTTCCACTTCATGACCATCTCCGTAGTAATTTCTAGCTTCTGCAAGGTGATCAGCCCCCGCCCTCCACAACTCTGGATTTGGTCGGTATTCTCGGGGTGCTCGGTTAGCTTCCACATCAGCCTCTTCTTCTTCCTCAGCTACCATCGCGTCAAATTCACGATTGCGTTCAGCCACTGGAACGGGGCCAAGGGCATCTGGATCAGAATCCTCCGAGAGGATATTAGCATCATACCAACGAATAGGATCGGCCCCTGGTCTTTGCTGAAGTACACGGCTATTGGTATAAATATATACCAATGACTCAGCCTTCTCGGGGGCTAACCGATTCCGGACCTTGTTGTGGACGAAGGAATACATACTCCAATTCCTTTCACATGAACATGCTGAACACGTCAATGACAAGATACGAATGGCAATCTTAGATAATGCTCGATCTCTAACCTTGTGCCACCATTGGTGAGGAAGCATCTGTGTCGCTCGGATGTCAAGTGTCTCTGCTGCACTGTATGGCCCCGTGCCCTCTTCGAATTCTGTTAATTCCGCCAACACGTTGTTAAACTCCACACCCACTACATTTTCCATTTTGCGGATGACTCGATACAATGCACGGAGTGCAACTCCATCAACCCTAAGTGCCACGTTATCCAAGAGATACGGATTTAGAAGGGCCCCAACATAGTGAACATCCGTAAACACCATGTCCCACCTGGATGTGAAAGACTCCTCCATGGTGGTGGCTATGTCATCTCGTAGGTTGAAGGGTGGCCCTCTTAAAGAAAACCCATGCGCCCTCAAATTGTGCATTACGAGCCACGCCCGACCCATAGCTGGTTCTCGGCCATCAAATATGCGCAATGCCTTCAACACGTCTTCAGTCATGTGCACGTAATTTGCACATCGTTGCTAGAAGCCCACGTCTTCGATAGTTGACACCACATTACGTGAAGTTGTAGCTGCTTGCTCCGCATTTTGTCTGTCTCGCAGACCATCAAAGTAATTTTGAACGCGCGCATGGTCTTTTAACCGCAGCAGTACTCCGCGAAGTTTCTCCAATCGCTGCAATATGAGAAAATTACAAGCAAAGCGGGTTTCGCTGGGCACTACTAACTGAAGGGTCGGACTCAACTCCCGGAATACCGACATGGTCGCGTGATGGTTCCGAATGTACTGGCACAATCTTCTTGCCCTCTTAATTAAATCTTTGAATTCTGGTACTTTGGCCCAATCTTCCAACATGAGATCCAAAGCATGTGCCATGCACCCCTGCTTGAAAATGTGTAGATACGTGCGAACGATATCATCCAATGCTCCAAGCATATTCGCTGCATTATCCGTACAAACATGTGTCACGTACTTTGAACCCACTTTCTCAATGAATATCTTCATCTGGTCCGCTATGTAGCGCATGGACTTCTTTTGCCCGGTGGTGTCAATGGCCCCCAAAAATACATCACCGGTAGGGCACGACATCATTACATTCAGTAGAGGCCTCCGGTTCACGTCATCCCAACCATCAGTGCATATTGTCACCCCATAATGTTTCACTACAAAACCAACTTTGGTTTCAATTTGCTTCTCGATCTGCAACCTCTTTGGTTCAATCAATTTCGTCCTGAACTGATGGTAAGAAGGTGGACTGTATTCAAACCTTGCCATTGAGGTTGCCCTCACTACCTCAATAAAGGTTGGATTTCTTGCCACATTAAATGGCACGTTCGCCTCGTAAAAAAATGATGCCCACTTGTCATCCAACTCCTTCCTCTTCGCAACATTAAAAGCATCCTTCATACGTTGCTGAAGTAATAACCCAAATCTTGTGGAATTTGATGCAGCGAGACTTTGGGACCTCTGTATTGCATCATTCCCTTCAGGGAGAGTAACCCCTTCAGCTTGGGCGTCACCTGAACCCCCTCCCGTCACTTCGTTTTGAAAGGATTGGCTTGAACTTGCAACTGGAGTTGCTCTTGATGGACTAGTGGGAATTGATTCTCCTTCATACATGTCCTCGGGGCTCAATCGTTGAGGAACAAAGTTTGCACAATTTGCAAATTGGTGGCGCACGGCTCGCGTTGCATTACGACAAATTGACCTCTCGGACTTCGCGCCATATCCAAAGTGAGCAAAAGCGCGCTCGCGTTTATAGGTGAATGTTGCATTGCAAAATACACAACTCACTTTCCCCCCGTTCTCAGAGAAATTATACCACGGTTCCCATTCTTTTGTTTGCTTTCGTTGACTTCCCATTGCATTCACGACGAATGCAAACGTTTTCTTGGAGGAGGTAGAACTGTAGAAGAGGCTATTACACCAAATGAAAAGGACAAAATAGTAGTTAGCGCCAATCAACTGCTTGAACTGACTTTTACATCACCTCAACAGCTAACTAGGGCCATTTGTCACCCAAGTAGACTACCAAGGAGCTCAAAGTGAATTGAAGTCCAAGATGACAAATGTAAAGAAGTCAATCCGACAAGTTTGGCTTTATAGCCTGGGAGTGTAGAGGCGCGGACCTCTTCTGTAGGGGCAGGGACGTCAAGGGCGCGGACGTCACACAATTCCGACGCGTCCACGCCCCAACGCGACGCGTCCACGGACAGCAGGAGGGGGAGGTCCTACCATAGACTTTGGTACAAATTCCGTGGTGGGATTCTTCCTTCCATAGAGAGAGGAGAATCCACTAATGTAGTCAGCTCTTAATTTGAGCACGGGGAATATCTTCAAGTCAATGCCTGCATTAAGAGGTCCAACTACTTTTTGAGTTCAATGACAACGTATTAAAGCATGTCACTCCCTTCTTGAGGCCAAATTTCAAGTTCTTGCCTTCATCAAGCACTTGAGAAGTAGGACCCATGTAAAGTTGGAACCCAAAATAAAAATAGAAAATGAAATTGAACTTCCAAACAAGAAAGAATAAATTTGTGTAACTAAAATCCCAAAGGATTTCGAGTCCTAATGAAAGTCAAGGTACATAATTGTTTAAATTCAAGTTCAAAGTTTATATTTCATTCTTATTAAGAAAAGGTGTTTGTGATTTTGGATTTGAAGTTTACAAATCAAACTATTACCAACGTATACTTCTCAAGCTTTTGGTTTAAGTCATTATTTTTTAAATACAAAGCTACAAGGTTTTGGATTTAAATCAAATACAAATCATAATGCTTTAGAATATGCTTGAAGGGTTTTTTTCCTTGAAAAAGGGTACAAGGATTTAGGGCTTAAAGACTTTAACCAAAATTTCTTGTAATGGGTAAAATAGGAGGGGTGGGTATTGAAATGAAATACTAGTTAAGTGATTTTTTAATTCAAGGGCAACGGTTCATTTCATTATTTTGGGTATGGGGATAGCAAAGTGGTTTGGGTCTTTGGGAATGAAATGAAGCAAAATTGTTTATGATTTCAAATATTCAATCATTAGACTCCACCCTCTAATTTGTGTAATGGGATCCTAGAGCTCTAAACTCTAAAGCAAGTCTAGGACTTAGGAGGGGTGGGTATTGAAATGAAATACTAGTTAAGTGATTTTTTAATTCAAGGGCAACGGTTCATTTCATTATTTTGGGTATGGGGATAGCAAACCCTTGGAGGGAGTTCAAAATTGGCTTGGAGGGAGTTCTTGGAGGGAGTTCAAAATTGGCTTGGAGGGAGTTCAAGGAGGGAGTTCAAGGAGGGAGTTCAAGGAGGGAGTTCAAAATTGCAATTGGAATTGGAATTGGAATCCGCGGCCGGACGTCCGCGCCCTGGCGTCCCCGCCCTCACGCCCTGACCTCGGATGCAAGAACTCTCTCCACCAACGACGGGGGGGAATGGAATTGACTTTGAGATTTGGAATTAGCATGGGATTCTTCCTTCCCATAGAGAGAGGGAAAGAGGGAAACCAATTAATGCAGTCAACCATTAATTTGAGCTCGGGGAATTTCTTGAAGTCAATGGCTGTATTAAGAAGTCCAACTACTTTTTGAGTTGAAAGAGAATTCATGGAAAGATGTGTCTCCTTCATGTATCGCCCTTGGTCTTCTTCGCTTCTCCAAGGACTTGAAAAATAGTCCCCACACCCCAAAAATGGGATTTCTAGAGAATTAAAACTAAGTTGCACACTTTCAAGAAAACAAATATAATAAGATGCTAGAAGTTTTAGGATTTGTAATGGTAAACAAGGTACTCTATTTTGAAAATTCAAGTTGAAGACTTAAAGGATGAATGTTATAGTTCTCCAAAATAGAAGCTAAAAGGGTTTGGAATTCCCAAAAAAAGGGTTTTAGAAATGTTTCAACGAAATTTAAGAGAATTTGAGCAAGTATGGAAATTTGGGGTATTCAATGATAACAATTTCAGAAAATTTGAGCAAGTATGGAATGTATTTGAATTTCTTTATAGAAGCATACCAAAAAAAATCCTACTATATTTAGGATAGTAGGATGTGTGTAATTAATTATAACAAATATTGACTATTCAAATTTTAGCTTATAAGAATTTCGGATGATGAATGGTGGAGGCAGAAAATTGTGGTTATTCTATGAATTCATTCTTCATGGCAAGTTGGCTAAATGAGTACATGACTACATGCTTCAACATTTTTACAACAATACAACTTTCCCAAAACAATTCCACTCTAATATATATTTTGTAATTCATATAATTTTATTTCCACCTTTACCTTTAAGAAATCAGAATAATTTTACTTTTATTCCTAAATTATTGTAAAAACAAAAAATAAGAAGAAAAAATATTGGAGGAATTAGCAAAATGTATATAAATTTTGTATATCAATTACATAAAAGGATTCATTTGGTTTCAACTTCAAGTTTAGGACGTCAACTCGTCAAGATGGAATTCGACTTCAAGTTGTTTCACTTATTTGATACTTTGATGTGGCTTTCTTTTGTGTGAAAAATAAAATAAGCAATTGGATTTTTTTTTGTTCACCTCCATTACTACTTGCACCTCCCCCCAAAATTTCAAATTAACCCCTAAAGTCCCATCGTCCCCTAAGGGGACACTTTAGAATTCGGGCAGGTTTCTATGGGCTGAAATTTTATCCTAATTTTGCAAAACTTTTTTTGAAGATAGAAAATGTAATAAGCTTTGTGGGAATATAATTTTTATTTCAATCGGTGCCTGGAAGCCAAAGTTATACCACAAGATGCGTAGAATTGAATTCGGTGGGCAGCAAAAGAAATTGAATCTTTAGAATGCAATTTTCAGATTTTTGGTTTTTTAAAAGGTTATGTTTGTTTGCTAGAACAATCTCACCATTGGGATTATTGTATTTCAATCCCATCTAAGAGCTATTAATTGTTTATTTTTTCTTTCAATTTTAAACGTGCTTCTATAGTTCTACACTTGTACTTGACAATTTCTTGAAGTATGAAAATGAAGTTGTTATTTTTTGAATTTTTTTTCATAGACTCCCAACTCAAGTCTTCAACACAATAAATTTTTAATTCAAATTCCATAGTACACATTTTTTCTACAAATAGCAATAAAAGTCATCTAAAATTGCAGTTTAGTGTTGAAGAAACCTTGTTTTTAAAACTTTGAATGCTCATATAGTCATATCTTTCAATCTGTACGGTCTAACTTCATGAAATTTTAACCACATAATTTCAAGCAAGTAAATTTCAAGATCCTACGGTTCAGTTTCAAAAATACAATTTTGTTGGAATCTTGGACAACGTAGTAGAAATGGCAGTTTTTATTGTTTTTAGATAGAAAAAATGTCATTAGGGGGGTGATTGAATTGTTTTCCTCTTTTTCCTCATATATGATTATATGCTGATTTTCTGCAATAGAAAGTTAGAAATGATAACAATTAGAAACATTCGCGAACAAAATTGCAATTTCTGTAAATGATATAGAATTCAAAGTTTTAAGCAATAAAAATACCTGATTGTTATTCAAGCTAAAATAAGAAATTTTACCATTTTTGGATGGATCAAGTCATTCAAAGGTTAATGTATCCCTTCATACATTAACATCAATATATTTGTAACAAAATATACATTAATGTTAAATTGTTAATATCTTTTTAATTTTTATACACATACAATAATATTAATACATATATATTTACATGAATATATACCTTCATACACTCAAAATCCGAAATGCACTTATTCTTAGGCCATGAGTACATTATTATATCCACATATCACACATGCCATATCATGCAAAGGAATTCAACAATTGAATATATGTATTTCATATGCATCATGTAGTACAAAAATTGAAAAGTATACATTATACAATACTTTTTCCACGAGAAAATATGCATATCCACAAGTCTTTGTCTAATACTGTTTGTAGTACCGAACTACCAAAGTAGCAATTCTATAAGCCTCGGTAATGATAAGTGCCAAAGTCTATAACTGTATATGCAAAACATGCTTTGTTAATTAGTAATTACTAGTTTAGCACACTAAAAAATGCACTCAGTCGATGTTCATTGGACTGTTTGCAGTGCCACTAGGTCCAGCCTCGTCGTCGTGTGCGCCGCGTTGCATTGGAAAATCTTCATTGGAGCCTAGTTGAAGTCTACGAACCGCAGACCGAGTTCTCCTCGCTGGTCCGTCTTCTTCTAGAATGGCCCTCATGATTTGTGATTGCTTGAGACTCTCTAGAGCTTGGCGTGTATCCGGACTATGTTGTTCAAGCAAAAAATCCAGCCCTTCGTTTCTGAAAGTTTCCCTCCACTCAGATTCCGATAATTGAGCAAGCTCCGCGGGGTTGGGCATGTCAGGGTCCTCCCCAATACGAATTCCATTGTCATCGGTGACTCGAACTCCATCAACGCCCCATAACCATTGCCGAGGGTGAGGTCCAAATTGAAACTTGAGTCCAACCTCGTCCCAATGTCCATTGAAGCATTCAAAGAAAAAATTCCGCCATCCTTGGCTATGCTTGTCTTTCATCGGAATCAAATGGTGGCAGACTTGGACAATTTGATC
Source organism: Rhytidiadelphus loreus (assembly GCA_947034895.1). Classification (NCBI taxonomy): domain Eukaryota; kingdom Viridiplantae; phylum Streptophyta; class Bryopsida; order Hypnales; family Hylocomiaceae; genus Rhytidiadelphus; species Rhytidiadelphus loreus. The sequence continues at coordinate 42,333,062 of OX344761.1, read as the reverse complement.
AGGGTCAGTCTCCCAACCACATTCAGCAGCGACTTGTGTCTTGTCCAACGATGTCATTTGTAATTTCCAACTCCACACCAAGTCTGTTCCCCACATTCTACGGTGATCTGGGGCATTCGTGGCATTGTATTCCCAATGTGGTGGCATGTATGGGACCAAGCCAAACAACTCGTACAAGCGCTCGTGGAAGGGAGCCTTGCACATTGCGCACCGACGACGAACAATCATGAAACTGATGAGGCAAAATGGGTGGTATACATGGTTGCACGTGCCCAACTGCATTCCACCTTCAGGGCCAAATGGATTCATACAAATGGGACATGTGGTCCCGTCGTGCACAAAACTTGAAGGATTTGGCCACTCCAACAACGGGTTGCCTTTGTAGTCGACCTTCGACCCAAGTTGGTTTTTGAAATCCCAATTGTGTTTGGACCAATCAATGATTGTTTTTCCACCATCAAGCTCAATGATTGCCATGTTGGGACTGAAAAGATCATCCACAAGGGCCCATGAAGTCAAGCCAAACACCCTTTCTTGATTGTGCTCACTGTAGTAGTGGTCCAATTTCTTGAACTCTGCTACCAGTTGTCGTGTCTTGTCAACGGTGAACACGCATGCCAACTTCCATTGGTAGTACTGCTCCACCAAGGCATGCAAACGATTTTGTAATGTTTGATTTTCGCCTTGCAAGTTGTTGAGCTCAAGGTTGTTGTCCATACCCATGCCCCAAACTTCAGTCTGCATTGGTACGTTGCCGGTGGCCATTATTTCGGGAAAGGCCAATGAATCTTCTTGTGTAGACATGGCAGCATCACCTGGAGCATTTTGCCTCAGAATTTGAGAATCCCGAGGAGGTCCTTGTGCATGTCCTCGTGGATCTTGACCTTCGTTCATCATTTGTACTGCTTGTAGAGCTTGCCGAAGCTCCTCTATGTCACGTGCTTGTTGAGCAATTACTCTGTCTTTGAGCGTGATGTCTTCTCGTAACTTGCCCACATCTTCATATAGAGAATGTAGTTCATCACCTCGGTCTTGTAACTACACCCTCAAGCTTTGTATGGTGTCTGCAGCAGCCATGACATCAACAACTCCAAGAGTTGGTTCATCAAGTGCTTGGAATTGCGCCTGAGCAACTCCAAGTACTGGTTCAACGGGGCCCTGGACCTCTACACGAATATTTGGTTCTGGAAGTTGTTCACGAGGTACACGTTGTGCCCTTCTTCTTTGTGCACGTTGTTGTCCTCTGGGTGTTAATTCCACCACAACATGAGATCCATCAGAGTCATCGTTAGTAGTAGAATCCGCCGTCTCATATATGTCAGGCGGCTCAATACGTGTGATGACCCTGCCCAGCCCTCCTTCGGGATATTTCATAACCCCCCTTGGAATCATTCCATTTGCTGGTGTTGGTATCTTGATACCATCTGCTGTGGTTGGCGTGCCCTTCAAAGTGGACCAATCCACCCGCTTGTTCAATCTCACCTCCGCATGTACACCTCGTGCAATGAAAAGGTGAATTTCATTCCTTTTCACAGTGGGTTTTTCATATAACACTTGGTATACTTTGATGCATCTTTGTTTAAAGACCTCATCGATGCAGTGTTTCAAATTCGCTTTATGAAATCGGCGGTGGTAGTTGTGTCGCTCTTCAGGGAAGGCCTTGTCAATGTGGCACCATTCTATGTAAGTGATGCAAGTTTCGAAACTCCACGGTTCTGGCACGTCATTCCAGCCCCTAAATGCCAGTTTTTCGGGGTTTCGAAGTACGTGTAACCTCTTCCGATGTTTGTTACCCTGCCTTGGTCGAGTCCTGTCTCGTTCAGCTTTGTTGGTTCTTGGTGGTGTCGCCATCGTGAATTTTTTTGGCAAAAACCTGTATACTGTAAAGGGCCCTGCACAACGCCAACGACCAGCTCAATGAAGAGGTGGAGGATTTGGAATACACAGGGTGGGGACTAATGGGGCGGGGACGGACTTTTATAGTCCTCAAATCTGCCTGTCAGGGCGGGGACGTCTGGGACCAGGGCGGGGACGGCTCGGGCCAGGGCGGGGACGTGTCGGGTCGGGGCAAGGACAGCTCGGGCGGGGCGGGGACGTGTCGGGCCAGGGCGCGGACGTGTGGCAGCCAGGGCGCGGACGTAGGAGGGGCGGGGACTATAAATCCCATGTGCTCCCTCATTTTTCCTTTGCCAAGTCCATGCCCTACGCCTCACACCTTTGTTTGCGCAAGCGACCCTTGGAAGTGAGTTTGGTGGGTGATTGGGCTTGGCCCACATATAGCACCCGGTTTTTTTTATTTTCTCCGAAACTTTGGTGGTTCCGAAATATTGTACAATGGCAGGACAAGGGAGTGGGTCATCGGGTCACCGCTCGGTGTTTGAAGACTTGGATGCAATTTTTGAGGTGGTGCCTCCAGCCATGAATGTGGCAGGGGCTTCAAGGTCATCCAATCCCTCATCATCCAGCAGGTCGAAGGGTAAAAACCAACCCAATCCTGACATGCCCCCTCACGAATATGTGCTCGAGGCTAGAGCAATAGCGGTCAATTTTTACACGCGACGAAGTGTGGGAATGATGTGTAGAGAATACGTGAATTTCAACGAAGAAGGGTACCACAAGTTGAATGCTGAAGTGCGGTGAGAGTTGGAGACCAAATTTAGAGCATCCGAACGATTCAACAACTATCAAGATTACTGGTTGCACTCTGAGTGGTTGGATAAACAAGTGTTGCAACTGACCACCAATATTGTGGCGAATTGGTGTTATCACACGAAGAAGAAAGATGATGGTAGTGATTGGGACACGCATGACAAGGAATTTGGTTCAAGATTGTACCAAATTCAGAAGTTCTCCCAACAATTTTCTTCCTCGCGTAGAAAGAAACAAGCACCATGGAAAGCGACGCTTGAAGACCAAATACGAGCTCATTGTGTGAGCGGAACATTCAAGTGGTTGGAAAGTTGCGTGAAAGTGAATCCCATGCCGAATCAAACTATGACTGGATCATATGGGACTGTGAGGAAGGTGGTGCTCACGAGACTACAAAGCATTCCTAGTTGGATTTGCTTCGCCGGGAAGACTTTGAAGACCTCGAATGAGAAGGAGAAGCGCCAAGCTATTGTAAGCGAGGCGGGGGGGGTGTCTAGTGATACATCCTGGTATCGTAAGACTTGCATACATACATCCAAAAACAATGGAAGGCTATACGCTATGGTGGAATGGAGGGTCTTTGATTTCTTTCTTGGCCAAGTACAACTCAAAAGTGAGTGAATCGTTGGATGTGGATGACATCACGAGACAACATGATACAGGGTTGACGCAGGAAGAACTCGGTTGGGTTGCAACTTATCGCCGAAACCGCGTGAATTTGGCTTTATCATTGCTTGTCATAGTGGGAAAATGCCATGAAGCAAAATATTTACACAATGACATTACTCCATCCAACATTTTGCTCCATTTTGATGAATGGAAAGAAAACACAGTGTACATTGGGATTTGCGATTGGGGGCTTTCTGGTCGAGTTGTAGAGAAGGAGCCATCAAGGTATGGTTATCGAACCATGGAGGAGCTCCAATGGGAGAAAAAACAACGAAAACATGCAGCCCCTGAGTTGTTCTACATGTATGGAGAGAAGGGGTCAGAGACCTCACTTGAAGTCATGCAGAAAAAACACTTCTACTCCATGGCTGCTGATGCATATGCCACTGGATGGATAGCATATCAAATTTGGAAAGAAGAGTGGGATCCAAAGTATTTTACGACCAAAAACCCAGAGCAGTATCAGCATTTGAGGACTCAACTACTGAGCCTCCAGAAAATAGATGTAGGCGAGAGGGCATCTGTGTCTGATGTTCTAGACACTTTGAGGAAGGCACCTCACTGTTGGACTATGCCCGACTGTTGTTATCGGACATAATATATTGTTTTCACTTTTTGAGCTCTAGTATGTGATAGTTTTATAGGCAGACCACACATTTTTGGTTAGACGAGCATCAAGCATGTGTATTTCATGGTTGCTACACATTTCATACATAAAGATACGGACATATGGTGAAAATCTTGTAATATGCAATTTGGTCTTTCTTCCATCAAGACAGTTGTATGACTTCTGTGAATTTGTGAATGTGTAGTAAACAAAGTAGCAAACAACTAATTAGATTTGAAATTGATTTTTTAGAGTTTGATATACAGAAAAAGGCAAAAAGCTTAGAATCATTCGGTTTGATCAATGAGTAAAAAATTATGAGGATTATGAGGATTTTCTGTTTGCGGGCAGTTTTGGATTTCTTGCTCTAAAATAAACTTTGACATCCTTTATCTTATCCAATTTTCAATATTTTTGGACAAAAATAAAATTATAGGATGTACATACATTATTACAACATTTCGACCATTGGAATTGTAAATTTTCAATTCCATATTTAAATTGTAAATAATTTAGTATTTTTAATCATTCTCTAGTACTACCTACTTACTATTTTTTTCCTATATGTTGTACTATTCCAAATGATCTGAAATTTTTCAAGCATGTGGCCAACTTGTCTAGGAAAACAAATCCAAAGAAGCACCACCATTTAGGTCATTTTTTCATAGAAATGTGAGCTTGTGAAGTGCAGCTGCCCTGCTTTTCGCAGGGTCAAAAAAATGATTTTAGTTAATTTGAAATTTTGAATGCTTATATCTTGCAATCCACCCGGTGGAAATGTCTGAAATTTTTACCACGAGTTTTTGATACTATATAATACAACATCCTACGGTTAGATATGTCAAAAAAAGTTTTTTTATCAAAATTTTGGTAGTTGTACTAGAAATGACAGTTTTAGAGAGTTTTTGGTGAAAACAGTGACGGTCCTTTAAGGGTTAAAAAAAGTCAACTTTAGTGTTGACCACATCGGACGGGCCAACCGGACGTCTGTCCGGTATGACAACCCTGCTAGGGGTGGACATTGCAATGGTTGATGCTCCCCTAGAAGATGCTCCATTGCCTGGGGCAAGAGATATTGATGTCCCACCTACGTCACCAAGGCAGATGGTAGGCGACCTTGATGACCTCATTCGTGACTTGGATGATGGAGTTGGATTGAGGAATTGGGAGAGTACAGTATCACCACAATCATCATGCTGCACGTCGTTAGGGTCTTGGAACTTAGAAATTACAGTGTCTCAAAATAGAGATGATTATTGCGATGATGACGATGTCGACTCCGGCCCCATGTTTGACAATGACGTCCTCATATTTTGTTGCGGGATGTTCAGGTCCCCAACAGAGGCCTGTTTGTATACTACTTTCTAGATCACACTATAGTATGGCCGCCTTAGTGGTCATACATTGGACCTTCTGACTCTAGCAATATTTGATTTATGTACTCTCTGAAATTTCATATTCTCATTGCCAGTTCAGCGTCCGGACTTATACAATCTGTCATCTCAATTTGAATCTAACTTCTTTACTCCAATTGTATCGTCAGGGTGAGGGCCCTAGTGCTCAAAGTTCTGTAGACGTGGCAAATAAATCTATCCGCCAAGATGTCATTCAGTTCTCCACGGAGGAGGAGGATTCCGAGGGAGATCAAATACCAGGAGTTGGTCCAGGCTTCATGGAGGAGGACATTCGGCGTGTTCAATCGTTCGATTCAGTCACGGTTATCAACAGCTTGAAAATGACGTTTGATGGTAACTCACGCATGAAGATTCCACTTTGCAGGTTGGTGCCAATGCCTATGGTGCGGCCCACCTTAAGCTGCGATTTGACGCAGCTTGACAACCAATTTTCTAGAGGATACGACGAGGGTGCGCGAGTATTTTATATTTCCTTCTCTAACAAGAAGGGGAACACGGAGGTATTCAGTGAAGATGAGAAGAAGGAGTGGGGTCCCATTTGGAACTCCGTGAATGACACCTTTAACGCTCACTTGAAGTCAATTCCGTGCTTGAAGCACCTCGTGGACTACAAGTTTTTCGTCTGCGATGGCAATCATAGGAGAATTGCTTGGATGAATCATATCCAGAGGTTGCATAGCCTTGAACCCGCTTGGCATGTGAGTGTGGACTCTATAGTCTTGGACACAAGACAACGAATCGGTGTGGCTATGCAGGCCATGCATGATATAAATATGTAAGCTCTTCTAGTCTCCATATGTTCCATTCTTCGTTGAGTAGATCCAATGCCTACATTGGATGGTTCACATTCGTTTTTCAATACATGGGTTGAAGTCTAACATTGTTGTGCTATGACAGGCACACAGAGAACTCGCACGTGAAAACGAACCTAGTCCACACCCTATACCGTGTCCAGAAGTATGGCGTCATGGAACTGGAGAAGTTCCAAGAGCTATTGACAGAGGAAAAGGTGCAATCATGCAAGTCGTACACTCAGACGAGTTGGTACACTATGCCACTGCATTTATTTAGTGGTTTCATATTCAAGGTAAGTTTTACGACATTACTAATCATGTGAAAATTTGATTCTTTATTTTCATTTGTTACTCTATCCCCAACTGGATATGACTTGACCCTAATTTTCTATGTTGTGATTCCATTCATTCAGCAAGAAATTTCTGCTGCGACAGATGCGGCGATACGCAAACTGAAAGAGGAAAACCCAGATGCTGAGGTGTCTCGGGGGGAAATCACAGCCACTATGCGGTCGGCTATAAAGGACTCCACAGATAGGCATTACAAGAAACTCTCTAAAATTGTGGTAGTCGCCAATCCCGCACTTACTCCGGAATGGCTTAAGGAGGTATGTGATCATCCATGTGTAAGTCACTGGTCCTGTCTATGATTTATTATTCCTCGCCATTTTATTTATGTTTGGTCTCATGCAGATTGAGCGGCACTGGAGTCATAATGCAGTACCTGAGTTGATACTTGAAAAGCTGCAACTTATTGCGACTGCTACAGTAGAGCCTCGACATAAGGTAAAGTGGCTCAAATGGATGAACGCCAGTACTCACACGAGGGAAGCTCGGCGATTTCCACCACGCCCGGTGAATGAGGAGAAATTGTCGATATTTCTAGCGAAGGCTTGTTACTATGCAGGGGTATGATTTCTTACCGCTCCATGTGTTTAGAGCTACACATTTTGTTGTGCAAGGATAAAATACAATACCTAATGATTCATCAAATTCTACAGGTGGAGGAGGCAGTTGTGGAGATGTTTGAGAACATCACCCACAATGATAGCCTCTCCATCGACATGAATGTTCCAGGGGAGCCCCAGTCACTTCTCGAGTACATTGAATCATGGCGGATGAAGCTCTGGGATCAAGCCTACACGGGAGTCTTCAAGGGATCGGATGCCTTCAAGAAGTCGGACTCATTTTCATCGTATAGAGGAACCAACCTTACAGTGAAGAGATTGATTTATAGGTACAGTTCTTTATTCCTAAATACATTGTGTTCATACTCTATGTATGATATGATGATTATTATGTTTGGTGTTACATGTATTGCATATTGGATTACTAGAGTACCATTCGTAGATCACGACCAACACCAAATGATTCTGGTGTCATGATAGTTTCGTGTGATTACTTTCTAACTACCATATGAAAGTAGTAAATATCATATTTGACTGACTTAAGCAAATTTTGTGGCTCCTTCTCCATCATGCACAGATACTTCAAGTTCGAGTTGTACGGGAAGAAGGCCATCAAGAAAGAGGACTTACCCCCCTTTCTTACTACCTGGCTAGAGCGGTCGTCACCCGACTGTATGTTCTCCACCACGCAGTTGCAGAAGTGGACCAGTCCACATTTGCAGACTTGTCCTTGGTATTTGGAGTGTAACTTTGGCGTTACACCACCCGAGGAGGAGGCCCTATTTCAGACACTCAAGGATTCTGTGGTCACTGATGCGGAGTTTGACGAGTTTGAGGGACTGGATGTAGAGGCTAGGGCTAAGGCCATCAAGAAACGGGAGGTCTCAGATAAGAAGAAGGTGGAAAAACTGGAGGAGGCAAAGCGGAAAACTGAGGAGAACCTGAAGCGGGGCGAGGAGAAGAAAAAAAAAGGCTACTTGAAAAGGAGCAAGAAAAGGAGAGAAAGAAGCGTCGGTTCTCAAAGGATGACACACCTTTGCCCGAACCAGCTACCAGTGCAGCGGATGCAAACCTTTCGTCGTCTAGCTTCTCCCTCACCCAAGAACGCTTGGGGCAAGGCAAGACCCCGTCCGCTAAGATTGTGATATCCGCACCCGGCATCGACGAGTGCGTTCTCAACGTTGGTTTGAAGAATCTTGACATGGAATCGCCGGCTTTCAAGGATGTTGAAGCCTTCTTGGCCATGGTAATTCTCTTACATCCTTATTCTTTTGTATTGCAATCCTAAGTTCAATTATAGAATCTCAGTAAATCAGAATGATCTCTAAATTTACTTGGAACCATTGCCACCGTTAATGTCACTCCCTAAAGTAATAATGCATTGGCAATGTCTTACATTCATCGTTTCATGCAGCATTCCAGTGACAAGACTCGCTCCATTGACGGAGTCAGTGGATCCGATCCAGGTGTAGACTTCATGATTGTTGATATGCCTGAAGGACTCACCGTTCCTACTATCTCGGCAGCACCTGCTTCTATTCCAAAGTGGAACGAGTTCAAAACCGACTACTTGTTTCATGTGTTCGATTTCGCCCAGGAATTCCTCCATGATAGTGGTGCACTTATCTTGATTTATCCAGCATCCTCTCCTGTACACCGAGGTCACATTCTAGGATGCTGTCAATCTTACAAGTTTCGCATTCTAGAGACGTATCTCGGCTCCAATCATCTCCACCTGACATCAGCTGCAGATCAGAAGAAAACGGTAGATCTCCCTAACTTCAATTGCATTGAATTGTAGGATTTTTGCATTCCATTCTATGATATTAATATCGTTGGTTATACAGACTCAGCGGTTCTCCATCTCCTTACTCGTGCGAAATGGTGGGCCGAAGACACTTCAAGAATTCCCGTTCCATCTGGTCCCGTCTCAGGCCAAGGTGGGTGTAAACTTGGCTAAGGACGACATCCTTCGAAACCTTGTTTTCAATGAAGATGTGACGATGAATGGGGACGTGCCATGGCGTGGTCCTCGGGAAAAGGGTTGTGAGTTCATGCAGATGTTCGTTGAAGCATGTACAGCACCACGGGACGTAGTTGTTGACTGCACAGCGGCGACTGGTATGGTTCTTACAATCACTGAAATTCACTATGTTGCATTTTTCAAATACCCTTCATTGTGAACTCAGTTTGAGGGTTTTCTGTATCTCAGGATCCACCATCCATGCTTGCCGTGCAACGCGACGTCATATTCTTGCATTTGAGGAACATAAGGACATCTATGATGCCCTTATTGCTCCGGTACTTCGACCAACTGTGGTTCCTGAGGCGATGCCGGCCGTCTCCGCGCTTGACCTTGCCGACGAAGATGACGAGGAAGTTGTAGTCCAGAAGGTCAAGACAACACTTCGATTCAGTAAGTAAGTCACCCCTAATACCGCAATTTAGGCATATTGTTTCACCTTGACCTCACAATATTCTAACATGTGGTTCACTAATTCGTGTAGGCAAAGCCAAGAAGTGACATCCTCCAAGGCTGTCCCTTTTTTTGCGAATCCACGTTTTTTTCCAAGCCCCCCGAAATCGTTTCAGCTACCTCCGTATGCGGAGGCTCTTTCTCGGAATTATGTTGCACAGAATCCTCGAGATACTTCTAGGTCCCAATTCGTGAGTCCTCGCGTTCTGGAATTTGTAGATGAGGAGGCAGTACAATCAGATGTGGATACATCTGATAGTGAGGGTAGTTCCATGTCTGCACTTTAGCTATCAAATTGTGTCTGGATAGGCTATTGATCACAGAACTTTGTTGGATTTCATATATTACTCTTTCTTGGTGCTCTCAAGTGCTTAATTGTTTTTACTTTGTACATTGCAAATTCGCGGGTTAGTCCATATCTTGCCACTTTTTTTTGGCTCTCCAATGGAATGATAGTTTTTAATGCGTCTAACTTTCCAGAGAGATGATTTGTTTTCAAACATAAGCTAGATTCTTTATTCTTTGTGTTTGATGTGAATTTCCAAAAGAACATTAAGCATGATAGTACGTTGTCTCAATTCCCTTTAGGTACTGCTTTTTCTCTTTCAAATCGCTTCCTTTCAATGGACACCCAAAAAATTATATAGAGGTAATCATTATTTCAATTGTTGGTCGAAATTGTATAGCATAGACTCATTAATAGGTATGGTCTTCTTGGAAAACATAAAGGATTATTTTATTAAATATGAATGTGTGCTTTGGGATGAACTAGTTTTTTATAATTGTAATGGATTTGTAAATATCTTGTTGATAGTGTGTATATGTCTCTTCAAGAAATTAACAATGTTGTTTTGCAATGTCATAGCAATTGTGCAGAAGCTTAGGCATGTCTACCCTAAATTCTACCCTTTGGACATGGTGGCGTTCATGCAAATACATGAGATCCTGATGTCTTGATAAATCCTGCCAAGTTTGAGATCCTGATGTCTGATAAATCCTTTGTATAGTCAGTAGACAATGCATACCTCATTGTTAGTGTGCACAGTATTCAGAAGAATGCTAAAAGAGCTCATTACCATGTGCCGTGTATGAATAGATGGCACCATTGAATGTTTAGCCTCAAAGTGCTCCGCAATTGTATAATTTTTTTTTACATGGCAAAAGTTGAGAGTGCTTTCAAGATCCCACGCAAGGGCCATGGGTTTCTTCTCTTGTAATGTTCAATGGTTTAAATGTGGTGCTGGGCCAATAAATACATCGTAAATTGATTTTCATCCAATGTTTTCATCCAATGTTTTCATCCAATGTTTTCATCCAGTGCTTTCATCCACTCTTTTCATCCATTGTTTTCATCCACTCTCTCCATCCACTATTTTCATCCATAGTTTACTTCCAATTTTTTCATCCAATTTTTCTTCCCAATTCTGTCATCCACTTTTGTCATCCACTTTTGTCATCCAATTTTTCATCCACTTTTTCATCCACTTTTTCCTAAATTGTCATCCAATATCTTATACTTTTTTGGCTAGTTTATTTTTCTAAATCAGAAAATCCAAGCTCCTTGCTCACCAATCCACGCTCCATGCTCCACGCTCCACGCTCTACGTTCACATGCTAGCTCCCTTGCAAAGTAAATGCATCACTAATTTTTTGCAAAGAAAGGCAGTTTTTTCCGGGAGTGAATGACTGTAACTCCGAAAGGCATGGGGTATGCAATGTAAGACCAATTGAAATCCAGTCTACAGTATGATTCCTTGCATCAGTAGTATCGGTCATCAGAATGTCAAGATAAGTCATGGCCCACAGTGCTGTGTGACAATTGGGGTGGCAGCATGTATCTAGTCTTGGGACCACCATACTAGTTGCAAATACAGAGTATCATCCAGAAAAATACAAACCCGAGCTAGTTTTGTCACTAAGATAAACCTGTAGCCTAAGCAATTTACATATGCAAGTAAAAAAGCTTGAGATATAGAGGTATTGGAAAATTGGTGAACTTGCTCTCTATTTTTGCCACAAGGTTGGAAGGAATGCTCCTCACCTACGCCCATGCAGGTCAACAAACAAAAAGTTGGTTAGTTTGCGTGTGTGAGGTGTCTTCAAAGCATTCCACGTTGTTATCCATGTCACCAAAAAGTAGCATAAACAAATAGCAAATTACTCAAGAAAATTGGAGCCAATGCAAGACTGTTCCGCAAATAGTTAAATTCCTCTCTGTTTTTCCAAGAACCTGTTTTGCGTCGTTCTCCATGATCGTTCTTAGTGTCGAGAGAGTGTCAAGGAAGCAATTCGTTTGCACTCGTATAACTCGTCCAGGGATCCACTAGTCCTTCTTCACGCAACAAGCCCGTAGTAAATACGGCAGCTAGTCTCACTCTTCCCAGTAAGCCCGCAGTGCTCAAACGGAAGCAAAGTTTTGATAGTTCTGTAGCAAAGCAGCCCAGTGTAGCAGCCCAAAGTTGCTTATAAGCATAACCTTAATAAGCTGTGTGATTGGTGAAGCTTCCCTGCTCTGGTCCCATTTTAGCCAATAGGACCGTTGTCCAATTACTATTGGTAAAGCCTTGTACTCATGCAGGTAGGTAACCATGCAAAAAATGGTTGTGCTGTGTGGAATATGGCGGTCACGGAGATATTGTGGATTTGAGAATCTAAGCCTGGTCTAGAGCTTTCATCACCAGTTAATATGCCAGCTAGGTGGGATATTTTGGTATGAATACGTATGGTACAAAATCCTATGGTAGTCCGTATGAGCAATGAATTCTAATTTATGATTAGAATATGTGCACTAAGATATATACGATGTATGGATTGCCGAGAAGGATGTAGCACGAAAAATCGTCACATCAATGAAAACATTTTATTTTGTTCTGGAATGGGACGAATCCAAAGAGAGAGAGAAAGAGAGATAATGGTAAATGTTCTTATTTTCTTCTCCTTCATATATATTAGGATATTTGCAAATTAAAATAACATATCTAGGGGAGGACACTCTTACTACATTTGGGGTACCCACGTGTGGTGGAGTGATTTTTTTACCACCTATTTACTTTTGAATACACTATAATTTCATCCTAAAATTTTGAGCTTTGTTTAACAATGACTAAAGGTTTCTATTTACAAAAATTTCAATTCCAAATAACATAAGATATATTGTCTAAAAAGGGTTGAAAAATGAACTAAAATGGCATGTTTACCAACTAAAATATTTATAGAGCTCACATGAAGATGACTATTGCAACAATATTCAACCAAAATAAACTTTCAATAGAAAGTTATTCTATAGAATTTTTTTTTTTACTTTTTTATTTTTTTTTCTTATATAATATAGAAGTGTGAAAGTTATTTTCAACTTTACAGTGTATTTTTTTTCTTAAAAAAAAAAAAACTAATTACTATTAGCATAAAAAAAATACCAATAATTCAAAACATAAACTTTTAAAGTAGTAAAATCTATCCATAATTTTTTTTTTAATTAAATTTAACAATGTATTACATGTATTATTTTTTTCATCGCACGTGGGTTGCTAAAACTTGGGGAGTGTCCTCCTTGGGTAAAATATTTAATCATTTAGCATTACTGAAGGAAAAAAAAAATCAATAATGATAAATTGAATATAAATTTTATATAGTGAATGAAATTATCTAAAATCAAGTGAAAGAAATATAAAATGATTGCAATAAAAGTTGTCATTTTATTTCTACCAATGAAAACATGTGCTCAAATAGGAATATACATAAATGAAAAGCAATGCATTGTAAAAAGCATGAATATGACAACTAAATTATCTAAATCATCATAGTTTTATATGCACAGTAGTTCTATATATTAAATGAAATACACATAAATTCTAACATGGGTGCATATAATATATACTACATTTTTTGTTTTCTTCTTTTGTTGTCATCTTTTTTTTTTTTTTTTTTCAATTGAAATTGATCTTGGATAACGAAATTAGAATTTCCAAGGCAATTTTCTACCTATCAATAATATTTCCATTGTATAGCAAACTTTTTCCAATCAACCGTAGTATGATTGTTTGGTTTGATATGTTTCTTTTCATTTTGATGATGCAATAATATGAAAACAATTGAGTTTGTTTTTCAAAATATGGAGTGCCTTTTGTTGCAAATGGTACAATTGTGGAGTCAATGTCTTTAAGACTTGGAAGTTGACTACAAAGTGGAGGCTCATATAAGGTAAATTACCCCATTATGGGCAAAATGGTAGTGAGCCCATTGTGGACAAAATTGTAATAGAAGTGTACATTTCAGAACTTGAATGTACACCACCATTACAATTTTGCCCACAATGGGTTTCCTCCCATTGTACCCGTAATGGGGTAGTTTACCTTATAGATTTTGATCTTGGTACTTTTAAAGAATTTGAATCAACCAAAGGCAATGATGTTGGTAAACTTGCTATAATTTCAAGTTTGGCTTGTGTCTCAACCTCTTTAGTGATGTTTATGGCACATTTGCAAGAAATTCCAATTGTGCCAATAGAAATTGCCGAATCTTTGAATTGAAATTCCAAAGAGTTGGAAGTAGTGGTTTGGTTTGTGGTTTGAATTGGAGTGATTGCTATTACTAGAACAATGATTGTGTGTGCCTTGTTGTCCCACATGCCCACTCCCATTGTTCCAATCCTAGCAACAATGATGCTATGCTTTTGTAGTCTCAAAATAGATCCCTCCACAAAATTTGTTTGGTGGTGAAAAGTATGTTCTCCATGGGAAGAAATTGAATTTGTTTGTTCAAATTGGGAGCATGAGGGTTGGACGAGAGTACGTTGGGAAGGTTTTAACCCCTAAAAGACCAACTTGCCGATCTTGACAACAAAGCAATTTTGGTCAAGTACGTATGACTAGAGATTTCTATGTTTTGGGCCTAAGTTTTATTAGAAGGTGTGGATGAGGAATATCTTTCATGTTCACTAAAATTTAGGACATCAGGAAATATAAGTCAAAAATTTCTTTTTTTGTAAATCAGTAGTCCAGGTAAATAAAAAAATCACTTTATTCATAAAAAAAAGTTTGAAATTGTTATTTTAGATTTATATGTACATAAAAAGCTTTGAATCATTCTATTTTGATCAATGAGTCAAAAGTTATGAGGAGTTTTAGTTTGTAGGTAGTTATGAATTCTCTATTCTAAAATAAACTTTGAAGTCGTTTATTTAACTCAATTTTCAATATTTTTTGAAAAAAATAAAATTATAGGATGTAGATTGTTTATTACAACATTGCAAACATTGGAATTGGCATTTTTCAATTCTATAACTAAATTCTTAACAATTTTGTATTTTGAATCATTCTCTACTTCTTTCTACTTACTATTTTTTTCCTATATGTTGTACAAATCCAAATGATCTGAAAATTTTCAAGCATATACTCAACTTGCCTTGAAGAATGAATCCAAAGAAGCACCGCTGTTTTGGAGAATTTTTCATACAAATGTGAGCTTGTAAAGTGCATCTGCCTAGTTATTGATAGAACCAAAAAAAGAATTTATGTGAATTCAAAAGCTCATATCTTGCAATGCATGTGGTGAAAATTTCTGAAAATTTTGCCACATGTTCTCAAGTCAGCACATGATACATGATCCTAACGTTCCATGTGTCCAAATTTATTTATTTTCCAAAATTTGTTACTTCTACTAAAAATGGCAATTTTTGAGCATTTTTGATGAAAACATAAGTCAAGGAACTTAAGGGGGAGCGTGCAAGGGCAATCCAAAGATTTTCCTCCAGATGAGAAATTGGCAAACTTGAGGAAAGAATTTGAAAAAGCTCCTGATAAGAAAGGCTTGGGCACGTATGTTGTTCCCTTTGAAGATGCTCACCAGGTGAATCATATTTTCCGTTAGTACAACTTTTTGGTTTCTAATATCCTTATGAAATCAGTAGTTAAGGTAGGTGGCTCGAATTGCGACCCACTTCTTGGAACCGTCCCTATAGGAGGCTCTGAAATGGACACTAAGTGGTTCTAAAATGGGCTTTTTATAATATGAGAGCTTAATAAGGTTTGTTAGATGTTGGTTTATACTTCACATATGGTGTAATAAGAGCCAAGGTGGGTTGACTTCGAACTAAGAGTGGATACAAGACAGGTGTCCACTTCATTTTTGCAAGAAATATTTACAGCTGAACATCCTTTCACTAAAATGATTCTCAGTCACTCATTAATTCTTGGATTGATATGAAATTTTAGCCACACAAACTAGACTAGTAGGTGCAACTTTTCCAACAAAAAATATTGAAAACCGACCTTGTATGAAGAAGTTATAAGCCGCCGAAGTTCATTGTGATCGAAGAATGTCAAGATTTAGAACTTTGAATTGCTCCCAAACATTCAAAACAACTTGAATTGACATGAAAATTTTACCACAATAACTAGACTTCAAGGGAAAATAACCCAATAAATTTTACTGAAAACAAACTTAGAATGAAGGAGATAGAAGCCCCCAAAGTTGCAGCCAGCAAATGCAGTTTGGTGAACTCAAATTGAACTTGTGAACTTTGATTGGCTCTCAAAAAATTAGTATAACTCGGATTGATCTGAAAATTTATCACACAAACTAGAAGAGAGAGTGCAAATTTTAAAACAAGTTTTATTGAATTTGGAAATTGGATGCAAAAATTAGAGCACTTTGAATTGGACTTGAAAGTATGTGAAGACAATATTGATTCCTTGGCTTCAGTTTAGTGAAGGTCACATTTAGGAACCTTAAGTATTACTTTTTCAATGCTTCACTGCTTGTTTTTGTTCACACCATATCTTTTTTCAGACGGCGCGTGTGTGGGTTTTGCAAGGCCTAGGATCACAAATAGGTGCCTATGGCAGAATTCTTTGGAAATTCATAAGTAATTCATAAATGCTCAGAAAAATATGAAACCACTTGGGTTACATTCCGCATCAATTTCTCTTCAAGTGAAAAATAAGTGAAAATATTTTTAGGCAACTTAAAACCATCGAATAGGCCCAACAGTCTTTAAAGTGACGGTTTATGAGCACACTACCTTAGAGGCAACTTTGGGCTTCAAGTTAAGGTCTGGAGGTTCACTAAGATGGTATATTTTTCTCTTGAATTAATACTGGTTGATGTGGGGTCTGTATGCAAAGTGAGTTCATTGCAGACTGCTAGGCTTATAGATCAGGATTTACAAGCACTGGTCACAAATGACCTCATCCAACATGTCGAATTTCATCACTTTAAAGTTTTGTTCTACTTTCTCCTATCTGAGAGTGAGACCCCACTAAGGGGAAGGGCCATTGCCTGGTTATCCAATGCTATTCTACCTCATTGGTAAACAATGCTAAGTATGTCCAACTTGATTGCCAAAGTGGCCTAGACATCCCAGTGCGGTAGATGAAGCCCCGAGCTTTAGGGAAATCCCACCAATCCAAAATTCCACTGTTGGGCACACACACTCCTGTCCATTAAAGTATTCCCACTACTTAGTCAAAGAAAATCATCTCCAGCAAATTAGAAAATTTGAAAAGGCTCTTGTGCACTTGGCAGTCCTTCAATTGGGCCAAAATAAAAACTAAAAAACATAGAGACTTTCGGGGTAGTTGGTCTCCGAGACACCGGTCCATATTGACCCTTATTACTTTGTTTCAACCTGCATGGACTTGTAAGATGTCAGAACTTTCCCGGCTCCCCAGAAGTCATCGCATTAACTATCATTGCAAATTGAGTGATGTCAAAGAAGACAAGTTCCCCAACGCATCCGGCAATGTCGATAGGTTGGAACATCCACTCAAATCAAGTGATGTCAAAGAAGACAAGTTCCCCAATGCATCCGGCAATGTCGATAGCTTGGACCATCCACTCAAATCAAGTGATGTCAAAGAAGACAAGTTCCCCAATGCATCCGGCAATGTCGATAGGTTCGAACATCCTTTCAAATGGAGTGATGTCAAAGAAGACAAGTTCTCCAATGCATCCGGCAATGACAATAGCTTGGAGCATCCAATCAAATAGAGTGATGTCAAAGAAGACAAGTTCCCCAATGCATCCGGCAATGTCGATAGCTTGGAACATGCACTCAAATCAAGTGATGTCAAAGAAGACAAGTTCCCCAATGCATCCGGCAATGTCGATAGGTTGGAACATGCACTTAAATCAAGTGATGTCAAAGAAGACAAGTTCCCCAATGCATCCGGCAATGTCGATAGGTTGGAACATCCTTTCAAATCGAGTGATGTCAAAGAAGACAAGTTCCCCAATGCATCCGGCAATGTCGATAGGTTCGAACATCCACTCAAATGGAGTGATGTCAAAGAAGACAAGTTCCCCAATGCATCCGGCAATGTCGATAGCTTGGAACATCCACTCAAATCAAGTGATGTCAAAGAAGAGAAGTTCCCCAATGCATCCGGCAATGTCAATAGGTTGGAACATCCACTCAAATCAAGTGATATCAAAGAAGACAAGTTCCCCAATGCATCCGGCAATGTCGATAGCTTGGAACATCCACTCAAATAGAGTGATGTCAAAGAAGACAAGTTCCCCAATGCATCCGGCAATGTCGATAGGTTGGAATATTCACTCAAATTGACTGATGTCAAAGAAGACAAGTTCCCCAATGCATCCGGCAATGTCGATAGGTTGGAATATTCACTCAAATTGAGTGATGTCAAAGAAGAGAAGTTCCCCAATGCATCCGGCAATGTCGATAGCTTGGAACATCCACTCAAATAGAGTGATGTCAAAGAAGACAAGTTCTCCAATGCATCCGGCAATGTCGATAGGTTGGAACATGCAATCAAATTGAATGATGTCAAAAAAGACAAGTTCCCCAATGCATCCGGCAATGTCGATAGCTTGGAACATCCTTTCAAATGGAGTGATGTCAAAGAAGACAAGTTCCCCAATGCATCCGGCAATGTCGATAGGTTGGAACATGCACTCAAATCAAATGATGTCAAAGAAGACAGGTTCCCCAATGCATCCGGCAATGCCGTTAGCTTGGAACACCAACTCAAATGGAGTGATGTCAAAGCAGACAAGTTCCCCAATGCATCCGGCAATGTCGATAGCTTGGAACATCCACTCAAATAGAGCGATGTCAAAGAAGACAAGTTCCCCAATGCATCCGGCAATGTCGATAGCTTGGAACATCCTTTCAAATGGAGTGATGTCAAAGAAGACAAGTTCCCCAATGCATCCGGCAATGTCGATAGCTTGGAACATCCTTTCAAATCGAGTGATGTCAAAGAAGACAAGTTCCCCAATGCATCCGGCAATGTCGATAGGTTCGAACATCCTTTCAAATGGAGTGATGTCAAAGAAGACAAGTTCTCCAATGCATCCGGCAATGACAATAGCTTGGAACATCCAATCAAATAGAGTGATGTCAAAGAAGACAAGTTCCCCAATGCATCCGGCAATGCCGATAGGTTGGAACATGCACTCAAATCAAGTGATGTCAAAGAAGACAAGTTCCCCAATGCATCCGGCAATGTCGATAGCTTGGAACATGCACTTAAATCAAGTGATGTCAAAGAAGAGAAGTTCCCCAATGCATCCGGCAATGTCGATAGGTTAGAACATCCACTCAAATAGAGTGATGTCAAAGAAGACAAGTTCCCCAATGCATCCGGCAATGTCGATAGGTTGGAACATCCACTCAAATAGAATGATGTCAAAGAAGACAAGTTCCCCAATGCATCCGGCAATGTCGATAGCTTGGAACATCCTTTCAAATGGAGTGATGTCAAAGAAGACAAGTTCCCCAATGCATCCGGCAATGTCGATAGGTTGGAACATGCACTCAAATCAAATGATGTCAAAGAAGACAGGTTCCCCAATGCATCCGGCAATGCCGTTAGCTTGGAACACCAACTCAAATGGAGTGATGTCAAAGCAGACAAGTTCCCCAATGCATCCGGCAATGTCGATAGCTTGGAACATCCACTCAAATAGAGCGATGTCAAAGAAGACAAGTTCCCCAATGCATCCGGCAATGTCGATAGCTTGGAACATCCTTTCAAATGGAGTGATGTCAAAGAAGACAAGTTCCCCAATGCATCCGGCAATGTCGATAGGTTGGAACATCCACTCAAATAGAGTGATGTCAAAGCAGACAAGTTCCCCAATGCATCTGGCAATGTCGATAGCTTGGAACATCCACTCAAACTGAGTAATGTCAAAGAAGACAAGTTCCCTAATGCATGTGGCAATGTCGATAGCTTGGAACATCCACTCAAATTAAGCAATGTCAAGAATGAACTAAACATTGCTTTTGGAAGTGACCATATACTTGAACATTGGAGTTTTAATGACTTCAATGACTTCATATTTTCCACACCTTCTGGTAGTTTCTTCAATTGAGGTCCAAATAACTTCAATATTGTCAAGTGATTCAAAGTCCTGAAGTTGTAAGAGATTTGTTCTTCTCCTGAATGTACAAATGGAATATAAAGTGTTAAGGACGAAAGGATATAGGGGATCATACTCTCCATTCAAACGCTTCTCAATTTTTTGGACAATTTGTGCATCCAAGTAATAAGTTAGTCAATAGTAATCTTCAAAGGGTTAAATATTAAAACCAATTACTTTTGTATTATTTAAAACTTAATTTAATGTTAGGAAAGTAGATATGAAAGAGCACACTATAAAGTCTCTATTGAATGGTATGTGTTGGTAAGTTCAAATATTGTTTAAGCAAATGAGTATGAAAATATTATTTTTAAGTATTTCTATTTCAAACTATTGGTTACTATTTTTAATCACTCTGCCTACTTTATCCAATGAACAAAGTACCCAACATAGAAGTTTTATTTGGTTTGATAATGAATCATCACATGCAAAATCAATCTCATTATAATGTACAAATGAATATTGACTTGTTATTTACTTACTTGTTTGAACAAAACAAATTCGAAGCTTTGGATAATTCTCTTCATTCAAATACTTGTTCAAGGTAACATCTTCCCTTGATACTTGATACGAAAGCCCTTTAAGATTTTTGAAGTCAAAATCCTGCTCACACATATAATACTCCACGTTATAAGTCTCACAATTTTAATTTACTACTCAAACTTTAAACCACTTCAAAATTGCATGATTACACTATAGAGATATAATCAATATGATCAAGCAATCAAATTATGAATAAAACAAATGGAAGCAACCTTCATCCAAATGGGTGTAAGTTCCTAAAAAGTCATTTCAACTATAAACTAACCTCTCTTTTCATTTGCTCAAATGTATTTGCACTTGGAAATCGAAGACGAGTCCCACCATACTTCTTGTCTTTGCCAAGGCTAGAAGATTGAGCATCAAATTTCAACTCTACAATCTCTCGCCCCATGTCACGAAGGTGATCATGCATGTGCAAGATCCCATCACTTACTTCTACTAATGAACGATGTTGCAATGCCTCAAATGCTTTCATCAAAGAACTTTCACCATAAGTAAGTAAGTTGGTACAATTAGAGTGAATATGAAACCTTCCACCATAAACATCCTCGAGGAAGAAACAACAAATGTCTAAAAACATAGTTTTTTCTAACTCCTCCAATCCATCAAAACTAATCTTCAATACTTTAAAGATACTCCAATCATCACCAGTTTGTGGTGATCGACCCCTTTTCAATCGCTGCAACACTCTCTCCCAACTTCTCAACCTCTCTTTACCATGCAAGAATGCACCAAGGACCTTCAAGCTCAAAGGCAAACCCATACAAGCTTCAACAATCATTGAACCCACTTCTGAGAAAATATTGGGCATATTGACCTCTCCATCACCAAAGCAATGAGTAGCGAACAATTTCAAAGTCAAATCTCGATCTATTAGAGGATGTAAATCATATCTTTTTTTAACACGATCCTTTATTGCATCCCAATTGCGTGAACACACAACCAATGTTGAATTGGGACATGAAGAAAAGATGTCTTGTGAGATGATTTTGTTGAAATGGCTTGAATCCCACACATCATCCAAAATAAGGAGTGTGTTATTCTTTGCCAAGGCCTCCATTAACTCTTTTTGTCCATGGGCTAAACTATCCAATTTCTTGTTAACACCCAATTTTGTCAATATGTCTTGTAATATTTGTAAGCATTTTTCATCACTTTGAAGCCTTCCTATATAATGGAAACATCTTTTGTTGAACTTTGCATTTCCTTCTTCAACATGAAGTAAAGCTTGAACAAGAGTGCTTTTCCCTACTCCACCCATACCAATGATGCCCAATGAATTTACATTTTGTAGGTAATTTTGCACCTCCTCGACTTTTTCATCAACACCAAATAACTTTAGATGCTCTACATTTGGCATCGTTTCATGAACCTACATTTGTAACAATCAATTCAATCTCATAAATATTAGAACAACAATTATTAAAAAACAAAGTGCTAAGTTATATGAAAATGATTAAAACAATGCAAATGGAGTTGGAGTAGAAACAAACCACAAGTGCATTATTTAATTTAAGCAATCTATCGATATTAAAAAGGTTTAAGATTTAAGAAAAAGTACTATTGCATGATATATTAATTAATAATTTTCTTGTTAAACTCTAACATACATTTTGAAAACTTTGTATGTGATTATACTTTTTGATATAATTTTGCATGATTCATTCAATACAATTTGCATCATACCTCACTTGAAGAGGAAATGGGTGATTCAAGTCCTTCTTGTCCAACCGAATAATTGATTTTCATGGTCCTTAGTCGCTTCCATATCTCTGAAAAGGTTGGCCTTTCAAAAGGATTGAAAGCACAACATTCCCTTATCAAACTGTTCAATTCTCCACAATAGCTTGGTAAATCAGGGCGCATTCCAGCTTTGACCTTCTCATATAAAGCTCTCGAAAAATAACTTGGTTGTTCTTGATCGAATGACAACCTACCACTCAAAAGCTCGGCACATGTAATGCCAAACGAATAAACATCAGCTTGAAAATAATTTGCATTGCCCTTAGCATAGGCTTTCAAAACCTCTGGAGCTCGATAAACTGTGGTGCCCAAATTATCTGGCTCAAAACTCTCACTCCCAACTTCAATTTTAGAAATACCAAAATCAGTCAATTTTATGTATCCAAAGGAACTTGAAGATGGGATGGATTGCTCATGCTCTTTCAATGGAGTCCATAGAATATTTCCAGGCTTCAAATCACGATGTGCCACATGCATATCATGCAAATAATACATACCACTTGCTATTTGTTGAATAACATCAAGCAAAACATCATAGGGAAGCGAATAAAGTCCTTCTAAAATGTATTCAACAATTAAGTTCTTCACACTTGTATCCATCTTTTCCATCATCAAAAAAGGCCATCCATCATCACCTTTACCCATACCAATGAACCTAACCAAGTTAGGATGATTCAAGCCTGCAAGAATGCTCGATTCTTTACGAAAATTCTCCATTGTCTTTGCACTACATGATCCTTCACAATTATTCAAGATTTTGGTAGCACAAGTGAGGCCCAACCACATTGCCTCGTAAACAGAACCATCACCTCCAGCTTCACCCAATTGTTTGCCTTTCCGAAACATACCACAATCGACAAACCTCAAAGTATCCAATTCACCTCCTTTAACATGATCAAGGGTCTCCAACCTCTCCAACAAATACTTTGTTAGTTTAGAGGATACTTTCGACACTGAAGAAATCTTTTGATTTCTCAATATCTTTTTGAAATTATCTTGATCGAGTTGAACATCCTCGCAAGAGGCAATCCCAAAATCAAATGATTTAATCTCCTCCTTAGATTGAATCTTCACATCCATGGCTTTGAAGCAACTCTCCAACTCCAATAACAACTCTCGAAATGATTCTTCATTTTCCAATTGAAAAATAGTAGAAATGAATAAATCTTCACTTCCACATTCTTCAACTAGTGAAAATACTTTGAACACAAGACGTTGCACATCCTTCAAGATGAATTTGAACTCTTGAACACGACCAGAATAGTATATCTCCTTCAATATCCAATCCACTACAAGCTGAAGCTTTTGGACCAAATGTCGACATTGCTTTGCATTCAATATACGCAAATCATCTCTTGCCAATATTTGGTCCACCTTCTTACAATACTCTTCATACCAGTGCATGAAATCATCATGCATTGGAGTAGGCAGTGAAACCAAATGGTCACCATCAGAATGTACACTAGAAGGTACATTTGCATGAACAACCCTAACATCACCACCATCATTCCTTTCAATAGCAGTATTTTCCAAAGAAAGAATCCTCACATTTTGGCCATCGTTTTGTTCAGTCGAAGGATGTTGCATATGGGACGTCACTAGTTTCCGACAACAAAAACAAAAAACTTTCGATAGTTTCAAAGTCGTTGCCTTCAATAGTTTCAAAGGCTTCGCCATTGTTGAACCAATAGAAGTTGTGGAGCTTCATGAATAAGTTACAAGAACTTTGGCATCATGTTGTAGCACTCATTGCCTGCAAATTCAATTGAAATATAAATAAGAAAATAATACAATTTGAATTACTTTACATTACAAAAATACAAGATATGCAATATCAATGATAGTAGACAGAACTGAATTCAAACAACTTCTAAGAAAAATGATGTGATCAAGTCATCTAATCATTGCCAATATATCACTTCCCTTCTAACACTTCAACATAAGTCTAAAACATACCTTCAAAAATTAAAAGACTGAAAAAAAATGCCCAAGCAACACTCACATTGTAGATATAACATTAATATAGGATGACAATGCAAACTGAAACTAAGGTGTCCAAAATGCCAAACAACCAAATTCACGTCCATCAAAATTGTTTGAGAAACAATTCTTTATTTAACCTCCATTAAAGTTATAGAATCATAAGAGTGGTACTACTTTCAATGGTATTACCTTCAATGCACAATTCAAGGGTCTTTCAAGGTTGCAAAGTCTAAAAAATTTGAGTTATTTCAATCAATCGTGTGTAAAATAGATACACTCAAGTTCAAAATTGCCAAGGGAAAAATGCACATTGATAACAATTCCATCACAACAAGCTATAAGTTTTATCAACAAACGTTTCTTACAAAGAAAAATGGAGGGCATTAGTTGATTTTGGAATCCCTAAAATTGAAGATGGGAGTAATGGGACAAAAGCTTTTAGCTAGACAATATATATAGATACCTCAATATAAAGCAACAACACCTAATTGTAACCCCTTTCTAAAATCAAACCACTTCAAATTCTTGCCTAATAATACTCCCACTATTCATGAGAGTCTACGGTCAAATTTCAATACACTTATCTTTAACACTTTGAAAATCCATAGTTAAACTCTTTATCGTAGTTAAAAACCAATTTAAAGGAGATGACTACATAGAGAGAGCATGATTAAATCTAAGATTAGTATATTCAATATGCTCACCCTAGTTTGTGGCTTGAAATTTCACCTTTGTGAAGAAATATGTCATGATTTCTAGCATCAAAATTGCACCACTGCAATGAAATTCCAATTCCAAATGTGTAAATGATATACGTACAAAAAAATTTCACCCCAAAAACAAACAAACAAATAGCAACAACCACAAATAGCAACCTCCTTTGCCTTGAGGATAGTTGAGGATAGTCCTACATGAAAGAGAATATTTGTGGTTGATGCTTTGTTTTCTCTTATTAAAATTTTCTAATGTAAGCCTTCTAGGTAAACTTTAGAAAGAATCAAAAGAAGTCTCCAAATATCAAACTACCAAAATCAAATCAACTCTAAAGAGCAAAAATATGGCTCCAATTCTTGCCAATGTCCTCTTGTATAAGTCCATTACAAACAAACATTACTACAACCATTTTCAACCTCCAAACAAAGTCCTAAACCTATAATCTTGCATTAGATCATATATACTTACTAAACATGCAAATTTGAAGAACTAGTGTTGCCCTCCCACCATCCCATAAAAGAGAAGTTCCCCTCCCTTCCTTGACCCCTAACTGATTTAAATTCATCAAAATTCAAATAGAACACCCGATTCGCCCAACCACCCAAAAAAAACCAATTTTTTAAACAGATACGATACAGAACATATATGAAATACATACGTGTATGGAATATGGATGTACAATACGGAATACAGGTATGTATGGTGTATGTATACGTATATGGAATATGAGATACGATATTCTACAGAATACGGATGGGTTACACGGATACATGTACGGGTGCAGTCCTAAATTATGTAAATACGGGGGTAATGAAAATACAAGTATACGGGGGGGAGTAAAAATTACTAAGTTCATTCATTCGATCACTATCCTCTAAAAGTTACTGAACATGAATCTGAAGCTGGGGCCTCCAGAACTTCGTCGATCACGCTTCCTCTATGTCATGCGCAGTGCAGGGCGGTTCAGAGGAAGGGGCTTCCCAAATCGCCACCTCAAATCGTAGACAACTGCGAAACACGGCTCGAAAACGATGTGCACCACCAGAAAATCTGAAGCGGTTTTCAATCATCTAACTTACCGCAAAACTGGACCCTGCGGAACTGGTGCAAACGATAATCTATTTCGTTCAAATGGCACAAATACGGCTCCAAAAACGGTGACACAGATGTACACGAAGATCTGAAATCTAGGACAGACACGGCTTTAAGTTTCACAGACACAGGGTCTTAAAAGGTGCCAAAAGTATTGGAATACCGCCCGCCCATGGAATCGAAATTGTCGGTACCCGAAGCAACGAAATCTTTGATGCGCTGGACTCTTCTTGCCTTTCCCACCAAGAAACTGACCAAGTCCAACAATAGTACTCACTACGCTCACCAGCAACAGCAAGGTGTCTCCACCTGACACGAAAAAGGAAACACAACAACAATTTCAAGGACGCTGAGTGATGGAAAGCGAGTAGGCACTCACCTCGTGCGACAGAAAATTTCTTCAAGAGGCACAAGTTTCACCCGACGGCCCTCGGAATAATCTCTCTGATCTCGCAACAAAAGCTCGTCGACAGGACTTCCACTCCCTCACAAGTGTCGCAGAGCTCGAGCTCGAGGTTGGGGTCCAAGGACTGGACGGAGAAGAGAACCCTTGCGTAAGAAAAACGCCAGTCGACCAGCAGAGGACAGAGCCCTCACGAAAACACTGTTGCAACGCAGGATGTAAAGCTGCCAGAACTCCGTCCAGTCCTGCCCAGTGTACCATCATATAGAAATGGAAAATACAATAGAAAACTGGGAAATGGCACTGAGTCGTAGACCAATGCCCGATGAGTTGCTCCCAAGAGAATTCTGTATTGAAGGGCAGCCAGGTCCGGAACTGTGAGCAATCGTTCTTTTCGTTGTTACAGTTGGTGGTAAATTAAGTCTCATCCATTCGAATTTTTCCCCATCTCACGATGATTCAGCAAAAAAGAATGATTCCTCCCAGCTAAGATTGGAATGAACCTCAACTCAAATCGTCAAGTGAAGATAAGCTTATGTGGAATCTTGATCTTTATTAAGTAGCTGGTTGAGTCATTGGCAGAACCCCACAGCATGGGCTGCGTCGTGTCTGGCTTTTTCTGGACGGACAGTGGCCCTCCTGCCCATGTTCAAGCAGATGGATGTGGGTGTTTTTATTGGTATGTTTTAAACCTTGCACAAGAATATAGTGACCACACTTATTGCATGGTTGAAAAACAGAATTTTCTTTTCAAGATATTTGGGTGTACTTCACCATTCAATGATTTTTGAGGCCAAAACAAACTGTGAGTTCTCAGACAACGGGAAACATTGAAAGCTTCGCTAAATTAGCTATTTGACATAGCATCAATTGTGCAACGTTAAATAATATTATTTAATTGATTAATTAAAAAAAATTAATACAATTTTTCAATTAATTTTTAAAAAATATTTTTCTTTTTAAATTTTATATTATTTTTTAATTATTTAATATTTTGATTGGTTCATAGTTTAAAGAGCAGGCCTAAAATGGCCCTTCCTTGGCCTCAAATCCCACCTAATGCCCTTTCTTAGAGCTTCTTCAATAAGCTCTTAAAAACATTTGTGATTCAATAATAGATGTCGATTCTTATAGGGATAAATAGTACTTGTAGAGCATGTGATACTAATTTACAAAAATTGAATTGTTTTCAATCAATGAAGTAAAAATTATTATATTATACTAATTTTATTAATTGAATTGCAAGTGACACTAATTTTCTAGGTGATGCTAATATCCCTCCTTTGAACAAAATTTAGGAATTTTGGACTACCTTGTAGTACTAAAGGAGATAAACCTAAAAGGACAAAGCACACTATAAAAAAAAATTGACTCCAATAGAAGGCCATTTGACTTTTGATCGATTTACAAATCCAAGGGGAAAAAAAATATTTTTAAATTGAAAAAAAATTTAGTCCCTAGTCTTGAGTGGTATACTACATAATCACACGGGCCAAAAAAATTCTTTTTTTAGAATTTCTTTTGTAATTGCACATTTTCAAATAGTCAAACCGTCCTACACACAATCAAAATTTCTTCTAACGACTGAGTGACCATATAATCAAACTTCAAAAATCCTACACTATACATCTTCCATTTGCCACTATTTATGAGTGAAAAATATTAGTTTTATTTTTCAAAGATGAAATCACATGTCTTACATATGTCATAGAATTCTCAAATTCTCAAATTTTGTTGTAAAAATTTCAAATTGCCATGAATTATTGAAGGAAATTCCAAGAGAATTTATATCAAATATATAATATGCCTTAAAAATCTAAAAATTTCAAAATAGAAGTACATTGTAAATAGAACAATATAATACATAAAGAAAAAAATTGTATTACTTTGTATTCAAAAATATAGATATAGATTTTTAACTTCAAACTTCTATAAAATGTTCATTTTAAACAATTTTGAAAACTTTTAAATACATTAAAAACCACAGTTGCTAGCATGTAAGCCTAGGATCTTGAGCCTATGAACTTAGGAGCCTAAGCTACTATATTATAAATACTTATATTATAGGTACCCTCTAAGTTATAGGATATTAATGTTATAGGTGTCTATGTTATAGGTACCTATGTTACATGCACCTTCCATGGTTATTGGATATTTATATTATAGGTGTCTATGTTATAGGTACCTATGTTATAAGCACCTTTCATGGTTATAGGGTACTTATATTATAAGTATGTATGTTATAGACATCGTCAATAATTGTAGAGTACCTACTTACACCTAGGCTCAAGGCTCGTAGGCTTGCATTTCTAGGCTCACATGCTAGCATCGTTGCATTAGAAACTACACTTTAGAAACTCTGTTAAAATTAAAAGATACAATTTTGAATGTAAAAATCAAGTTTTAAGGGAATTTTTTATAAATAAATAAAATTATATATATATATAATGAAATGTTCTATATAAAATAAAATATAAATTAACATGAAGTGAATTTAACTCAATTAATGTGGATATAAAATCAACTTAATTACACACAAAAAACTAAATGAAATGGATTATTATGTGACCATCCAAATGACACTTCTTGTCCTCATAGGGTAAAGATTTAATCCTCAAGTAACACCCCTTTCAATCAAATCTGGATTGCTTGTATCAAATGCAATATAAATGTATGCAAATATAACAAAAATCTAATGTCCGTAAGCCCCTCTCTTCTTGTACTATCACTTGCAGAGAACAAAAATAAGTATTAACTATTAGTGAATGCCAAAAAAATTTAGAGCATTTTTACCTTTCAAAAGTATTTTGAATATATAAGAGAGTATTTTAAAAACACATTGAATAAGAACTTGAGGCTGCTTTCATTGAAAAATAAATAAAAAATTGCACAAAATAACACAAAATAATCTTAGTTTTGACATTAGATGATCAATACACTTTCAAACACCTCCATTCATACACCCTATCCAAAAATGTTACAAGAAAAAAAATCATATAAACTTTAAATGTATTTAAATACCCTAAACTTCTCAACAGATTGTAAAAAAGTTCTAGTCAACAACAAAATAGTTTAAAAAGACCTCAATGTTTAATTTCCTTTGCTTGCAAGGGATGTTGTATGGATCAGAACTAGTAGGGGTGTCTATATTGTCCAATGTCTATAATAAAATTTTCTTGTATTTAATTTATGTGATTTTTTAATGCACTTCTATGTAACTACTCATTCATCCTAAATAATGCTTGAATCTTTTTTACCCAACTTTCTTTCATAATAAGTTTGACAAATTTAAGGTGAATGATATGTTTGTAGAATAAAAAGATATATACAAAAATATGTGAAAATTCAAGGAATAAAGAATTGTAATGTTGATGATTTGACAAGTATCATAACTAGCATTAGAACACAAAACATGTCTATCATTAAAACCCTAACACACCACACAATTAGAGTATGCTTGTATTAATAAATTGGAATTGGAGCAAGCATATTCTAAATTAGTAAGGCTTGAGCATCACACATCCATTTTCATAGTAAGGCTTGATTGAACTCACTTAGATTAACCCCTAAAGGATCATTGTCCCCTCGAGGGACAAAATGGATTCCGGGCACGTTCCTATGATCTCAATTTTCAGTGAAACTTTTTGAAACTTTCTCATAAGATAAGAAAACTTATTAGCTTCGCAAGAATATAATTTTTATTTCAATCAGTGCTAGGGAGCAAAAGTTATGCCATCTTAAACATAATTTTCACGTCACCGGGTAGAAAAAGAAATCCAAAAAAAATTGAAATTAAATTTGAATTTTTTTTTCTTCTTAAAGATAATATTTCTGTCTACATGTGAAGCTTTGATTCATTCCATTTGGATTAGTAATGTGAAAGTTATGAACAATCTTGTTTTTCAAGCAATTTGAGCATCTTCTTGAATAAATAACTTAAAGGATTCAATTTTGAATGTAATTTTCACAATTTTTCAAAAAAAATTGTTTGACAAGGTTAAATTTTCTAGCTTGAACAATCTCACCATTGAGATTATTGTGCTTCAATCTCATCTTAGAGCTATTAACAATTTAGTTTTTGTTTCAATCTTGAACCTACAACTACTTAATAATTTTTTAAA
This sequence comes from Rhytidiadelphus loreus, assembly GCA_947034895.1. Lineage (NCBI taxonomy): Eukaryota > Viridiplantae > Streptophyta > Bryopsida > Hypnales > Hylocomiaceae > Rhytidiadelphus > Rhytidiadelphus loreus. The sequence goes on along the minus strand of OX344761.1, from coordinate 42,302,556 downwards.
GAATGAGAATCAAACGGGGGGGTTTGAATTTTCTTTTTAGACTTTCAACTCAATTCTCCAACACAGTTTTTTTTTAATTCAAGGTCCATAGTGCAAAAAAATATCACAAATGGTAGTCAAAGTCATCTGAAATTGCAAGTCAATGTTCAAAAAAACTTTTTGTTTCCAATTTGAATGCTATATCTTCCAATTTGTACAGTCAAACTTCATGAAATTTTTATCACATAATCCTAGACAAGTATAGTACAAGATCCTACAATTAAATTCTAAAAAAAATATTTTGTTTTGTTTTTTTGGATGAATGCAACAAAAATGGCAGTTTCAAGTAGTTTTTGATAGAAAAATGGCCTTGGTCCTTTAGGGGTTAACCCCTAAATGTCCAAATCCTTCTCCAGAATTGAAGATTTGGGAAAAATCATCATAAAGTACTATTTGGAAGAATATTTTGGAATTCACATACAAATAAAAGTTGTAGGTTTTGAGTTTTAGATTCCATCCGTACGATTAGATTCACCAATGTTGCCACCGATATTTTTTGAGTAAATTTTTTTGGAATGCATTTAAAATGAGGATCTCTTGACATGGTGATTTTTTGAAATTTTTGTGTTCTTAAAATCTATGACCTCATTTTTGCAAATCCAATTTTGAACCAATTTTGGCTTGGTCAACCACTTGACATACTTCTACATTTGTAATTTTAGAAAAATAAGTACTCTAATAACACCAAATTCAACCATTAGATAGGACAACAACTTGATAAAGTATCTCCACAAATTAGGATGAGTTTCATCCAAGTAGAATGAGAAAGAAACAAGAATTTCAATCTGTTCATTGTCCAGAAATTGAATGTCGGAGTGCTTAGGGGTTAAGGTCCATGCACCTTAATCAATACTAATTGAAAACTTTGAACATACTTATAATCATTTAACCACTAAAAGGTCCAAGGCCATTTTTTTGTGAAAAAACACTAAAAATTGTCTCTATTGTTGCATTCATCAAAATTTTCAACAAAGTATTCTTTTGAAAATCTAACCATAGGATCTTGTAGTAGAATTGTAGAAGAAGAAGTGGTAAAATTTTTGTGACATTTGACTGAAGGGATTGAAAGATATAAGCATTTGCAAGGTAAGTTTTTTTTTCTACTATGCCTGACAATTTCAAATGCCTTTGACCATTGCTTGGGGCAAAAAATTTCATTATGGATTTTGAATTTAAAAATATATTATACTCAACATGATGTTATTCATGTCTTCCATAAATTTCAAGCAAAAAAAGACATGGAGCACATCAAGAAAACTCTTGCAATGCAAAAATGTCCAAAAGTTCACAATGCACAACATAAATTTTTGAGCACATTTTCCATCACATCATTTTGAAACTTAGAAATCCATACAACAGATTGAAAGATATACTAATGCTTTACAAGGTCACAAAAAAAATTTGGAAAAAAACAAACCCTCTACTTCCTATAGATTTTAGAAGGACAATGTGAATAATATATAGGCTAAGACTTTGAGGAAGCTTTGGAAAATAGGTTCACCTCGATCCCAATCTAATATGGCCTATTATTTCCATTTGAAATTTTGAGCTTAACCGCCTTCATCCAACTAACTTCAAGGCATTCACATAGTGAACACACAAAGAGGTATGCAATGTGAGGTACTTTTGTTGCTTCAAAGTTAGAGTCTAAATTTTTTTTTAAATTTTAAATCCATTGAGATGTCCCTTAATATGGCTATAGAAGTAATTTAACTTGTTTTGAGTTACAAGTGAGAAGAAAAAGCTCTTTATATACATATGGGGTGGTAGGAGGTAGAACAATCTATGTGGGATATGTAAATTAGAATTAGCAAGAACTAAACCACTCATAGTTAACTTCAAAGTGAGAATCATGTTTGAAGTATAATTTCAAACCTCATTTAGGCATAGTAGAATAACTTTTTACAAAAAACTTTGAAATAGAAGAAGTTGGAAAATCAAAATGACATGTGTAGGGGCATGGCAAGGTAGAGAGGGGGTGGAATGAACAATTATTTTACATTTTCATATATCCTCTTTGAAACTTGTCCGTAACTTTTGATTGGAGGTTTTAAATATCAAACGGATTTTTGGAGATGAAATTTAACTTGATTTACAAACTTTTTTTGGTCAAATTTTTTGGTAAAAAATTTATTCTACTATGCCTAAATGACGTTTGAAATTCTACATCCAACATCATTTTGACATTTTGACAATGAGCGGTGAAGCTCTCATTTTCAAATTATCCCATACTCTTTGAGGATTTATGGTAGACAATTGATTTCAATATAAAAATGACATCTCCTACCATCCCTCCCATAAATGTCTTCTAAGCAATTCCTTCATTGGGTCATCAAAATTGTTTTCTGATGGCACAAGGTTAACTTACATTGGTTGTTAATTTAAAGAATTCTCAAGATTTTAGGCAAATCATCTTAATATTTCTTTGTTGATTTCTTTGACTTGTGTGAGATTTAAAAAAAAGATAATGTACACCATATATATCTTTTGCCATGATCCTGGTACCTGGTATTGAAGCTTAACCCTAGAAGGCCCAAGGCCTTTTGGGGTCTAAAAACATCATTGCTTTTGAAGTGTTATAATTCTAAATTTTAGTAAGGTTTAAGAATCTCAACCGTACATTCTTATAGTGTACATGTTGTAGATGATATGAATCAAATTTGGGGTCATTTGACCGTATAGATTGAAAGATTATAATGTTTTAGTGTTGAAAAAAGATGTTGAAATTTTCCTAAAAACACATTTGGAGGTGAAATTTGATTTCTAAACCTACTCAAATGAAAAAAGTTTAAACTGCAAAGTGATTCAAAACCAAAAGTCAAGCACTTTGGTGGGAAAAAAAATAATTCAATTGACTCATTGCGTTTGCAAAATTGTTTTGAAATGTCAAAATACAGTGAAAAAAGTAGCAAAAAAACACATCTATGGCTGAACCTACTTTTACTAAAATGTTTCTCAGTCATCTATAACTTCTTGGATTGTTATGAAATTTTAGCCACACAAACTAGACTAATATGTGCAACGTTTCCAACAAGTTTTATTGAAAACGAACCTTGTATAAAGAAGATATAAGCCGCCGAAGTTCACTGTAATGCAAAAATGCTTAGGTTTTGAACTTTGAATTGCTCCCAAACATTCAAAACAACTTGGATTGACATGAAAAATTTAGCACAATAACTAGACTTTGAGCGGAAAAAACCAACAAATTTTTTTGAAAATAAACATTTGATGAAAAAAATACAAGTTGCCGAAGTTGCAGCCATCAAATGCAGTTTGGTGAACCCTAATTCAACCTGTGAACTTCGATTGGCTTCCAAAAAATTTATACATCTTGGATTGATTTGAAAATTTTACCACACAAACTAGAAGAGAGAACCCAAAATTTCCAACAATGTTTATTGAATTTGGACATCGGATGCAAAAGTTCTAGCACTTTAAATTGGACTTGAAACTATGTGAGGACACTTTTCGTCCCCTTGGGCGGTTTAGGGTTAAGGCCCTTTTGCACTTGCTGTTAGTTAAAGTTTTGGTGTCATTACAAGGGGGTAGTTAGACACAATGTTCCACTAAGCCTCTTTCGGGGGCAGGACTAGTGTGCGGGCAGATCAAGGGCTGCTCCACAGCCCTCTGAGGACCCTACAATCTGCTTTTAATTTTGGTTCGAAATTGACTTTTTCAACAAGGTAGAATAGAATGAAATAGTACATAAGACTTTCAATATAAAAATTAAACCAATAACGTGGATCTTGTGCCACATATTTCATTTCTTGTATGACTTGTGCGTTTGAGCCTTGTAGCCAATCTTGTATTGAAGTTGGAGTGGAAAAAAGATCTCTATACTAGTGGAGTAGTGGTGGGTGAAACAAACCATATGGGATATGTGAATTAGGACAAAAAAGAACTCTACTCATGGTTAAGTGGAAACGCAGGAATTGTGATATAATTCAAATTCCAAACCTTATTTAGACATAGTAGACTATATTTTTTTTTTAAACTTCAAACCAAGAAAAATTGGGGAATCAAGTACACTTTTATCTCCAAAAATCCATTTGAAATTTCAATACTCCACCTAAAAGTTATAAACAAAATTTAGAGGAGGTGTTTGAAAATGTCCAAAAAAATATCCCTTCCATCCAACCCCAACTCCTCTAGAATTTGTTTAGAACTCTTACACGAGGCTTTAAAATCTCAAGCGGGTTTTTAGAGATAAATGTTAGCTTGCTTTTTCCATTTCTTCTAATTCAATTTCTTTTAAAGGAAATTTTAGAATACTCTACTAACTTCTACTAAAATCCTACAAGAATTTGGTAGTTTCTTTATACAAACAATGTGCAATTACATATTCAATTACATGTACAAATAATTACTTAATAAGAATTTAAGTAGTAATTTTTTTTATTGTCAACCCTCCATTGTAAATATTTGTTTCATATATATGTGTAATGCTTAAGTTTTGTCAATCACAACAAAATTTTATTCTAGCAATGAAAAAAAATTGTACTTTTCAAGTACTTAAAAGTTATATGTTTTTAAATTGATTTGACAAATACTAATCATTGAAGATATTAGAAGCTTGATATGAATATTTTTTAATCATAAATTTGAACATCAAACAAAGTAAGAATATCAGAAAGATTGTATAATGTTACATACTATTAATAGTATATGCAAGTTTGGTTTAAATTAACTTTTGGCATTTTGGGAATAAATACTATTTAATTTGCAGTATGTTTAGAAAAAATAATTGAATTTTTAAAACTAATTAAATTTAAAAAAAATTCAAAATGTAAACAATGATAAATTCTAAAATTACATAGGATTGAGTACTTTGGAAGAAAATAACTGAGGACAATGGTGTTAAGTTCTATAAACATATCCCTTCCAACCCCTATTTGAAAATTCTCCAGTACTAACATTGTACTATATTCAACACTTTTCAATTTTGTTTACAAGAATTAAAGCCATTCATAGTTACACCTCAAATTTTCCTCCCTCCTTATTTTATTGTTGTTTCAACATTTGGTGCATTATTGTACTTTTTCAAAGTAATTTCACAACTAAAAATTACTCTAAAGTTATTTGAAACAATAATGGAATATTTTGCCATGTTTACTTAATGGTTAAATGTATAAAAGAAGTTAAATTGTTTTAATATGTCATCAATAGATCTGAGCAATAGATAATTAAATTTGAAATTAATACATCTTTCATACCTTCTCATAAGAAGTTCCAGTTCTTGTAAGATATCTTTTATGTGATAAGAACTTTGACATGCTTTGATGTCCTACTAAACAAAAAAGATTATTGTATGTATAATATCATCTTTATACAAACATAGTAAATAAATAAATAAATATTTGCATGACATCACAATATTCAAACCCAATATAATTAGTTTGAGAGAAGAAATAGTTTCCTTTTACATTCTTAGGTAATTGGAATTTTGGATATTGACAAGTTTTTTTTTATCATTATAAAGGTATCAACAAGTATTTGCAATACATGAAGGGCTGAACAATTAGCATAAGATATTTACCAATATTTTCAAAATCCCAATGTTGTTTTGATGTAGAATATCAATATGGATTGAAAGGTATGAATTGTAAAATGGTGTCATTCCCCTAGTAAAATCCCAAAGAGCTATTTGTTACAAAAGTTGAGAGTAATTTTACTAAAGAAAATTAGAATTTGACAATATTCTTGAATTAACATTTCAACATTTCAACTTAAAAGCATGAATCCATTAAAATAGAATAAACATTTATAAGGACACAATACAATAACTATTTTTTATTTTAAAGTCTTGAGAAAACCTTGTAGAATATGATTTCAAAGAATTCAACTAGGAATAATTGTTGATTTAATATTCTACACCACCATATTGAAAATGTTGAAACAATACCTTTGAATAATTGTTGATTTAATATTCTATACCACCATATTAAAAATGTTAAAACAATACCTTCGAATAATTATTGATTCAATATTCCTACACTACCATATTCAAATTATTGAAACAATACCTTTGATTTACAACATTGATTCAATATAACTTGTGATATTGCTAAGAAAATCTTAAGTGGCTACTTTATGTTTGTCATGTTGTTTCAATAATAATGAAATACTAATCTAAAGTTCTTAAGAATTTAAGATGTAACTAGAAACACAATAATTGTGTTCAAAGTTGAATTTTAGACTTTAGTTGGACATAAGTATAATAGCCTTCTTCAAAAAGAAATTGAATTAGAAGAAATGGAAAAAGCAAGCTAACATTTATCTCTAAAAACCCGCTTGAGATTTTAAAGCCTCGTGTAAGAGTTCTAAACAAATTCTAGAGGAGTTGGGGTTGGATGGAAGGGATATTTTTTTGGACATTTTCAAACACCTCCTCTAAATTTTGTTTATAACTTTTAGGTGGAGTATTGAAATTTCAAATGGATTTTTGGAGATAAAAGTGTACTTGATTCCCCAATTTTTCTTGGTTTGAAGTTTAAAAAAAAAATATAGTCTACTATGTCTAAATAAGGTTTGGAATTTGAATTATATCACAATTCCTGCGTTTCCACTTAACCATGAGTAGAGTTCTTTTTTGTCCTAATTCACATATCCCATATGGTTTGTTTCACCCACCACTACTCCACTAGTATAGAGATCTTTTTTCCACTCCAACTTCAATACAAGATTGGCTACAAGGCTCAAACGCACAAGTCATACAAGAAATGAAATATGTGGCACAAGATCCACGTTATTGGTTTAATTTTTATATTGAAAGTCTTATGTACTATTTCATTCTATTCTACCTTGTTGAAAAAGTCAATTTCGAACCAAAATTAAAAGCAGATTGTAGGGTCCTCAGAGGGCTGTGGAGCAGCCCTTGATCTGCCCGCACATTAGTCCTGCCCCCGAAAGAGGCTTAGTGGAACATTGTGTCTAACTACCCCCTTGTAATGACACCAAAACTTTAACTAACAGCAAGTGCAAAAGGGCCTTACTACTTTAATTCTCCATGTGGATGTTTTTCATGGATGAGACCTTGAAAGAAGGAAAGGCAGCCACTCTAAGAGCATCACACCCATCTTGCAAAATGTAGTGAAAATTTGACCTACAAAATGTAAAGCCATCCACTTTGCAAGCTGGGCAGTGAGTTGCCTCCCACCCGTAACCTCTTAAGAGGCCAAGCTTGAATGAACTGGCAGGTAAAAAATCAAATAAAGTACGAGTAAGGTAAAAGAGCCCATTGTGGTCAAAATTGCTGATTTACCATGTCAAAGGGGTTTGTAAATTCTACCAATATTTTTCTAAGATAGTTGAACTTAGAAATAAGAGACAACAAGTGAAATTGAGAATTTTGCACCTGCCAAAAATTTGATATAAATTTTGCAAGCAGTCAGCCGTCATCTATCAAAGACAGTCAGTAGGTGGGGTCAAAAGCGTCAGACACAGTCTTACTACAGTCAGTGGACCTTCCTAGTACCACTGAAATTGGTATCCAATGAGAAAGAAGACAATGCCCAATGCCCCCCAATTTAGGTGGTTCTAAGTTTGAATTGGTGCCCATAATGGACAGCAAATAATCCTATTTCACCCACCTGACCTACATATCCTGGCCCTAATGACTTCTAAATAAATCATAACTATTCCTAATACCGTTTTAAGAGATTTAATGTTAAAATCTGACAACTTAACGGCTCTCGCGCCACATGACAACCTGGGACCGCGTAGGAAGAACCTGGGACCGCGTGGGAAGCTTGATGCCTTCGGCGTTGCACTTCGTTGAAGGGATCCAGATTTGGATTTAGGGTTTATTGAGTTCTCTTCTGCTCACTGCTAGGGTGAGATTGCACTAACGCATAATGGAGAGACGGAAGTGAAGAGAGGTTTAGGGTTGACCTCTATCAAGACGTGTTTTATTAGCCTTTGGTGATTTTGTGAGAGCTAGTGAGGTTCGAAAAGGAAATAGTACTCGAGTTCTCTTACGTTTTGCATTCACAAATTCAATCGGCTATAGTACTAGAAAACTCTTGAGACTTATTTACTTAGCTCATCCGTTTCTATAGTATTGGGATTCTTGATAGTCTACATCTCATTACATCACGAATGTAGGTTCATTGTTTGGGGAGTACCCGGCCCTGTGGAGCTGTTCTCAAGACGACTTGCCGGAGGCACTTTCAACGCGCAGATTACTTGAGCTAGAAAGGGTAAGGAATATTGTAGTATTGAGTGTAAACTGTGTCTTTTTCTAAGCAGAAGCATATCATACGTCTTGATATACTGTTTATGGCGGTTGTTATATTGAATATTTACTGAAAGAGGTCTTCTTTATTATCATCTGGTGAAAGACTAATGATTTATCTTCTGATGGAACCCTGCAATTATCGTAGGGAGAGTGCAAGCTGTGGCGCAGGAGAAAGCTGTTGATGTTGCACGGTCTGGTCGCTACTATGTGGCTAGAACCATCACTGCAAGGTAAGTGGCAATTAATTTGTGAATCGGTGTTTCAGCCCACTCGATCCTCTCCTATATCATCAGTATACATGTATTCTTAAGTTTACAGACTCTCAATTCATATGTGTGGGCTTGGAATCTAACTTAATTTGTTTGTGTCATTTCATTAGGTATGGTGCAGATGCAGGTCAAGTTGCTCACAATGTAGTTACTACTGCTGGCCATGTTTTGGAGATATCGTGCAGCATGTCCCAGCTTCTTTCCTTTGTTCAGTTCATCCCTTTTGACCTACGAATGTGGAGGGAAATCTGATCCTTAGATGTTATGTTGACGATAGGGAATCAATTCTTCCTTGAGTGCAATTTGATGATATTGCTACTTACTCTTCGAATTTGTATTGTGTGTCGTTAGACTGTTCGTCCTCAGATTCAACCCAAATCTTTAGAGAATCGTCAGTCTTTCAGAAGCGTTTCGTCTCTTGATCGTCAATTTACCGCAATATTTTGAATGGCGCAGGTCCTCTGTTCAAGAAAGCAGTGGCTGATTCAAATGCACCTTGTCAAGAGAAGGCTTTGGATGCACTCATAGCATACTTATGCGCAGCTGATACGGAAGCCAGCAGGTTCAGCAGGTTCAGCAGATTCAGCAGATTCAACAGATTCAGCAGATTCAGCAGGTTCAGCAGGTTCAGTCTTTCAGAAGCGTTTCAGTCTTTCAGAAGCGTTTTTTGTAGTCTGTTCAGTAGAATATGGACGACTACAACACGGGCCATTTTTGTGATAATATGATACCGCAGTCGTGTAGCTTGTTCAATATTTAGCTCTTAAGTAGCCTAGAGGAGTTTTTCTGGGGGACGGGTAGAATATCATGACTAGCCTATTCAATTTTGTATTTTTGGTAAGTTTCATGCTGGTTAAATTCTTTTCCTTGCCTGGTGCAGGCTGCCATTCTTTTACCAGCAACCAAGCAGTCATTTAATATTGTGGTTCTTGCAGATATGCAAAAAAAATACATGGCAAGTCGGCATGAGTGCATGATAGGTCGGCCAAAAAACCTCAGAAAGTCCTAGGCCGTGTTTCTTCTCTGGGTTGAGCTTGAAGCATCGGATGCTTTCTTGGTCTGACCCTTTTTCTTTCTCTTATTCACGCACTATCAAGTGTCCCTCTTTCCAGTACGCGATTCTTAGTCTTTTCTGTTCCTTTCATGTAGATTCTCACCTCTTCAATGGGATCCTACTGGTTTTACATGTTTCTAATGCCTTCAAGTTGCAGCAAGCCTGCAAATTGAAACATGTCTTTTGTACTTTGCAAGGAAAACCAAGTCTCTATCATTGGAGTGAAGTATCTGGCATTTCCATCGTGATACAGGACGCAATGGAGAAGGATGTGAAAGCAAAGTTGGCAAAAGCAGTGGTTCCTGTGATCAATGCCATGTACCAAGCTGTCTGGTGCATTGTACGTAATCAAAATCCTTATTCTTTACTTTTTCAATTTATTGTTCTAGCCAACTCTGCATCTGGAAATTGAGTGAATTCTTGTATGTGCTGTGATTTCAGTCAGTTTGTAACCAAAGTCGTTCCTCCCGAGTGACTAATGAAGATGCTCCTCGAGATGCTTGTCGGAATCCATAATAGCTTAGTACGGACCTTAATAGACTAAGAAAAATTAAAATAGATCAAATTTGAAAAAAATTAGTTTAGGCATAGACTAGCGGAAACAAATAAATACTTAGAATTAGTTTAGACTTCGTTCCGTAACCAGTACGGAAGCATGACGGAACTTGACATCTGGGTGGACGGATTCAAGAGCCGGAACACAGGAACCCGGAACGCAGGCATTAAATTCAGTAGCTTGCGGCGGTAGACTAGGGATACGTTACGGCGTTCCGTAGCCTGCGTTCCCGTTACAGTGAACGTTGGGCGCAGAATTTCTATATAAACCTAGTTCCTCCTCATTTCTCGCCCTCTTTCAGTTGCTCCGCATCTGGCTGATAGTGAGAGAAAGTGTGGTGAGTTAGGGTTACCGCGATAGTGTGGGTGCGAGTCCGGAAGGCCAGGGAGGGTTCCGTGCGGAGATAAGCAACCGTCTGTGGAAAACCCCCGCTCACCTGGAAAGTTCCGTCCGCCTGCAAAACACAAGTTGGAGTGCTAGTACCGGACCCCGTCTCAGTTTCCGGGTAAGTCTTGTATTTGTCGTTGTAGCAAGGGGAGTCGGGTTGTATTCTGAGTGACCTGCTTCTGGAGAAATCCGAAGTTGTGAGGGTCAGCCAGTCTGTTCCTTGTTTGTGACGGAAAGATCTTTGGGTACGTGTCATTAGGAAGTTAGAGTTAGTGAAATACAAGGAGCGGTGTTGTCCTTACCCCTTCGGAAAAGTCAGTAAGGACCCTCTGAAGGTAAAACAGAGGTATCGAAAACCGTGTGTTAAAATTACGGATCTGGTGTTTGTGATAATCCAGATCCGGTAGAGAGTCCGGATAGAGATAGAATCCGGTTGGGGAGTGAAAATTGAAGTAGTTACAATAAACTGGATTAGACGGAATTTAGAACACCCTCTAGGGTTCCTTGGGACGATATTTCGTGTCATCTTGCCACTTTGTTGTGGTTAAGAGCGCTTACTACAGTATTACGCGTACGACATTTTTGGCGCCGCTGCCGGGGATTCTGAGCGCGTGTTTTAGATACCGGAAATCGTATCCGGTCAGAAAAGTTAAAAAGTTTAAAAAAGGTCTTAAAGGACTGGTCGAAAGAAGTCTGATACTTGGCTTCATGAGTAGGCCTCAAGGACGGAAAACACCCGGACGACGTTCAGAAAGGTTAGGAGAGTCGTCTAGGAGAATAGTTCACGGGATCAGAGCATCTGGATCAGAAGAAGACACTATTTCTGCCCCACCTCAGATCGTTACAACGGAGAGTACTCCGGAAAGGGTTGTGGAAACAGTAGAAGACAGAGTTCCGGAAATCTTAGAGGAGCCAGATAGGACACCGACGTCGTCAGGAGAAGATCAACCTTCAGAGGAATTAGAAACTGTAATGGCCACCACACGCCTGAGATACAGTAGGTTCCGGGGAGATGGTAGCCACGATGTTGATGACTGGATGGGTGAATTTGAGTCCACCTCAGTAGCTAATCAGGAAACAGTTGCGTCTAGGCAGAGGATCTTCCAAGGGTTACTGAAAGGAAAGGCGCTGAGATGGTACCAAGACGTTCCGGAAGAAACCCGAGATGAATGGGACCGACTCAAGGAATCCGTCCTCCAGACATTCCGGGAAGTTGGAGGAGAAGCTAGGGCACTAGGTAGATTGAGTAAAGTCACCATGCGTCCCAGTGAGTCAGTACGGAAGTATGGGCAGAAGGTGAAGGGCCTGATCAAGAAGTTGACCACCGAGGTAGCTCCTAGTATATAAGTCAAGTGGTATGTAGCCGGATTTCCGGAAGAGATGGCGTTTCAAATCCGGCAATCAAGACCTACCACCTTGCTCGCAGCTATGGAGTCGGCACAAAATTACGAGAATTCGGCCCAGTCCCTGCGGAGATCTATCAAGAGGAGTGATCGATTGAACAAAGGCAGAAGCAAGAAGCACGAGAAGAAGGAGAGAAGGAGACGCCAGTATTCCGATTCGGAGTCTCCAAATTCCGCATCCGGAACCGACTCATCCGTCACGGACTCCGACAGTTCAAGTAGCGAAGCGGACTCCTCCAATCATAAGAAGATCACACGGAGCAAGACCGGGAAGATCAGCCAGAAGGTCGTCAAAGTCAAGGTGGAGGATGAAGACTCCAGGAAGTTCATGAAGAGTGTCCAAGACTCGTTGGACGCAATCAAAGTTAACTTGGCAGAGAACCGGGCACCAAGACGGACAATAGCAACAACACGGGCAAATGTATGGTGCAGCAAGTGCGGAAGACCAGGTCATTATCCCAGTGAGTGCCCTTATCCAGCCCAAAAACATGTACATTACGTGGACGAGGAAGGAGTGTTCTATTCCCTACCGGAACTGGAAGAGTATGAGGATCCGGCCAACTCGGTGTTCCAGATTCAAGCTGGATACGGACGCAGGAAAATTCCACAGCAGCTGATGCGGACCAATGTAAATCCACACCTCGCACATGTCGGAACCAGTCAAGGTAATTACCCTCCTAACAGGTTCCCACTTGGCTGTTGTTTCATTTGTGGAAGTCCTCTGCATTATGCCAATGCTTGTCCATTTAAAGGACACGGACAGGGCATGCCTTTGCCCCTCCCATGTCAAAATTGTGGCGAGTACGGGCATAAGGATACGGATTGTCCTAAACCTCAGCAGGTACGAACGATATTTAAACATGTAGAAGCTCCGCCGCGAGAGAACACAGCTCTCAATTACGGGTCATCTGTCGGAATTGAGAATCCCGGAAAATGACAGTCAGAGGTGGAACTTCCGGAAAGTAGAGAGCAGACTGTTCAGAGAATCACCACCTGGAGTTCCACCAGGAACCGGAAGGATAGACATAGGAATAGGAACCGTCAGAACCATAGTTCCGGAATCCTGCCACCAGGACAGGAAACCAGTGATTCTGATAACTCAATAGGAATAGATCCACTCTTAGCAGAAGTAGTAAGGGAGGTAGCAGGTCAAACATTGCCTATCGATGTTAGTACGGAAGTACGGAAGGATCTACAAAATCCCATTCGACTTCCAGAAATTCCAAGGAAGAAGGTAACTTTTGACGAGGTTCCGGTTTTCATCAAACCAGATAGCAAAATAGATGAGTATGACATCATCCAGGATATCAAGGACCAGAAGGCCAACGCCACCATCGGACAATTCCTCCACGATAATCTGAGTTATCAGAAGTTAATCCGGGAGATGTGGACCAAGAGGAGACGGAAGCGCCTTAAACTTCCGGCCGTAGCAGTCAACTTCTCCCAAGTCGAAGATTACGGAGCACCTGAGTTAGAGGTGGAAGTGGGGGGATGTATTGTACCCGGCGTCCCAGTTGATGGAGGATCCGGAGTCAACCTCATGCTTGAAGACACGGCATTCGACCTTGGATACACATCATTCCAAGCGACAGATCAGGTCTTACGTATGGCGGACCAGTCTCGAGTACATCCAGTTGGAAGACTGTCACAAGTACCTACTCAAATAGGGAAGGAGACTTATCTCCTTAACTATGTCGTAATCCGGGTTACCAAGGGAAGGCCATTCCCTATGTTACTTGGAAGACCCTGGCTATACTCAGCAAGAGTTCTGGTCGACTGGGGATCCAAAGAATTTGTGATGGGAAAACCTTCCATCCGGATCCCTTGGAAACACATGGATCATTTAGGAGAGACGAGCGAGTCGGATGGGTACACTACGGACTGGTCAGATCCGGAAGAAACGGACTCCACCGCGAGCTATTTCACGGCTATCACGGAGGCTGACTTCGACTTTCCGGAAGCTGTTGAAGAACTTGCAACAGAGGAAATGGATCCTATCATTCAGACCGAAGATAGATCAATGGGGGAGGTAGATGTCCCGCTCTCATTTGATTGGATTCGGAAGCAAATATCAGAGGGGAATTTTCCAGCTATCAGTTTTCAAGAAACAGATCAAGGACCGGCATGGAGCGAATTCCGGAATGAGACAGAAGAGACGGAGCCGGAGAAGATCAAACCGATTGTAGATCCGGGAGATTACGAGAAGGTGGAGGTGATACCCTAGAAAACTTTCTTTCTGAGTAAATCACTGACGGCTAATGAGAAAACAGCCTATCAGGAGCTGTTGATGGAGTATCTTGACATTTTCGCTTGGGAACCTTCGGACCTAAGTGGAATTCCGGCTACCTTGGGAGAACACCGGATTGATTTGACGGATGGAGCGGTTCCAGTACGACAGAGGTAGTACCGGTTGAACCCAAAATACTCTATCATAGTGAAGAAGGAGATCGACGCTTTACTGGAGGCTGGGTTCATCTATCCAATACACAACTCTGAATGGGTGTCACCCATCGTTGTGGTTCCAAAGAAGGCAGGACCGGAAGGACAAATCAAGATCCGGGTGTGTCAAGACTTCCGGAAACTGAACGCATCTACCAGGAAAGACTACTTTCCTCTTCCCTTTACGGATATCATTCTGGATCATGTTGCTGGAAACGAATGTTATAGTTTTCTAGATGGGTTTTCCGGATACAATCAAGTCTTCATTCATCTAAAAGATCAGTTGAAGACTACTTTCACGACTGAATGGGGGACCTTTGCTTTCACCCGGATGCCATTCGGGCTATGCAACGCCCCCGGGACATTCCAACGCTTGATGATGGATATTTTTCGGGATTTCTTGAGACACTTTCTAGAAGTATTCATTGATGACTTTGCTGTGTTCAGTTCTAGAATTGAGCATTTGGATTGTTTATGTAAGACATTCCAGAGGTGTAGGGAGACTAACCTCAAACTACACCCCAGAAAATGCTTTCTGGGCATGGAATCCGGAATCCTTCTTGGACATGTGGTTAGCCAGAGGGGATTGGAGGTAGATTCGGACAAGGTGAAGGTCATGGTTGTCCTAGTTGCTCCAACCTGTGTACGAGACATCCGAGGATTCCTAGGTTGTGTAGGTTACTACCGACGCTTCATAGACGGATATGCAAGAAAGGCTACAGCACTCACGGAGCTCTTGAAGAAGGATACGGATTATCTATGGAATCCGGAAAGGCAGCAGGCGTTTGAAGATCTCAAACTAGCTCTAGTCAAAGCTCCAGTGCTATCTTCCCCGGATTGGACGAAGGAATTCCATGTAACCTTGGATGCTTCCGGATGGTGTCTAGGAGCTATTCTGTGGCAGTTTGACGGGAAGCAGAGGGAGAGCCCTATTTACTTTGCCAGCTGGCAGATGAGTGTGCCGGAACGAAAGTACACCACCACGGAACGGGAGGCACTAGCAGTCATCTATGCTTGCAAGAAGTTCCGACATTACCTATTGGGGTACCGGATTGTGTTCCACACCGATCATAACTCGCTGAAGTACTTGGTGAACAAGCCGGATCTGTCAGGAAGGATAGCAAGGTGGGTGCTGCTACTTCAGGAATTCAACTACAAGGTGGTGGTGAAATCCGGAAGATCCAATGCCAATGCAGACTTCCTATCCAGACATCGAGGAAAGAATGCAATAGAAGACATAACAACCGACTTTCCGGATGAATTTCCAGTGGAGAAAGAAGTTCCAGTGTTCTATTTAGGACAAGGAGGGGAATCAGAGTTTCAGGATATCCTTGATTACTTATCAGATCAAAGATACCCGGAACACTGGACGAGGGAAGAGAAGATTATCTTTCACACCAAGATAGCTCCTTATTCACTCATCAAGGGAACCTTGTTCAAAATGGGCGCGGATGACATTCTTAGGAGATGCTTGGAGAAGGAAGACCGGAAGAAAGTGATGCAGGCCTTGCATTCAGGACCTTCAGGGGGGCATTTTGCAGTCATGACAACCGTAAACCGTATCCGGTCTACCGGATATTGGTGGCCGTATCTGATCAGGGATGTCAAAGCGCACATAGGAAATTGTGACCAGTGTCAAAGGATGGGCGCACCCACTTTCCGGAATCATTGGCCACTAAATCCGATCATTCCATTGGCACCATTTGAGAAGTGGGGAATAGACTTCATCAGACCGATAGCTCCCATCAGTGCTAGGAGGAAGAGATACATAATCTTGGCGACAGATTATGCCACAAAATGGGTGGAGGCCAAAGCAACCCGGAACAACACTGCCCGGACAGCCGCAACCTTCATCTTTTCGGAAATCATGATGCGATTTGGACATCCGTTGGAGTTGGTTAACGATAGGGGAGTACACTTCCTGAATGAGCTCGTGGAAGACATTACTTCCAAGTACCTCATCAAACACCGGAAGACGACACCTTACAATCCTCGAGCCAACGGGCTGACGGAACGTGCTAACGAAATTGTGGAGAGGGCGATCAGCAAGATGATATCAAACCACAAGACGGATTGGGACACCAAGCTTCCATCTGCAGTACACGCCTACAACACATCTGAGAAGTCCACAACCAGTAAAACTCCTTTCTTCCTAGTATTTGGACAGGAAGCCATCCATGGCATAGAACTGCAGATGGAGAGTCATCGAGTAATGGCAACCCGGAACTCGATCCGGACCACTGACCAACAAACTCGACTCCTCGCTATTGAAGACTTGGAGGAGACAAGAAGGATTGCACTGGACCAGACCAAGGAAGTACAGGCAAGGAGAAAGACGGATCATGACAAGAAAATTCTAGTTGATCATGGAATCAAGGAAGGAGGAATGGTGTTGGTCTATGACAGTCGCTACCGGAACTTTCCGGGTAAGTTACATACCAGATGGATGGGGCCATACAAAGTTACAAAGCTATTTACAAATGGATCTATTCAACTTGAGAATCTAGAGGGAGTATTGCTTGACACCAGAATTAACAAATCCAGAGTCAAGAAATACGGGGTAGAATCGGATTCCGAGGAATATGATCAGAATGTTCACGAGGACGCTCACATTTGAATGGGGGACCATGTCGGAATCCATAATAGCTTAGTACGGACCTTAATAGACTAAGAAAAATTAAAATAGATCAAATTTGAAAAAAATTAGTTTAGGCATAGACTAGCGGAAACAAATAAATACTTAGAATTAGTTTAGACTTCGTTCCGTAACCAGTACGGAAGCATGACGGAACTTGACATCTGGGTGGACGGATTCAAGAGCCGGAACACAGGAACCCGGAACGCAGGCATTAAATTCAGTAGCTTGCGGCGGTAGACTAGGGATACGTTACGGCGTTCCGTAGCCTGCGTTCCCGTTACAGTGAACGTTGGGCGCAGAATTTCTATATAAACCTAGTTCCTCCTCATTTCTCGCCCTCTTTCAGTTGCTCCGCATCTGGCTGATAGTGAGAGAAAGTGTGGTGAGTTAGGGTTACCGCGATAGTGTGGGTGCGAGTCCGGAAGGCCAGGGAGGGTTCCGTGCGGAGATAAGCAACCGTCTGTGGAAAACCCCCGCTCACCTGGAAAGTTCCGTCCGCCTGCAAAACACAAGTTGGAGTGCTAGTACCGGACCCCGTCTCAGTTTCCGGGTAAGTCTTGTATTTGTCGTTGTAGCAAGGGGAGTCGGGTTGTATTCTGAGTGACCTGCTTCTAGAGAAATCCGAAGTTGTGAGGGTCAGCCAGTCTGTTCCTTGTTTGTGACGGAAAGATCTTTGGGTACGTGTCATTAGGAAGTTAGAGTTAGTGAAATACAAGGAGCGGTGTTGTCCTTACCCCTTCGGAAAAGTCAGTAAGGACCCTCTGAAGGTAAAACAGAGGTATCGAAAACCGTGTGTTAAAATTACGGATCTGGTGTTTGTGATAATCCGGATCCGGTAGAGAGTCCGGATAGAGATAGAATCCGGTTGGGGAGTGAAAATTGAAGTAGTTACAATAAACCGGATTAGATGGAATTTAGAACACCCTCTAGGGTTCCTTGGGACGATATTTCGTGTCATCTTGCCACTTTGTTGTGGTTAAGAGCGCTTACTACAGTATTACGCGTACGACAATGCTCCCATAACTCTTTGATCATCCAGATGCAAATGTTAGAGCGTTTGCAAAAGGGTTAACCATTGAACTTTGCCGGTGGATTGGAAAAGATTCTGTAAAAAATCTTCTTTTTGATAAGATGTGAGACACAATGGTGAGTTCTTCTTTCCGGAATGTGCCAGTTGTCCTCACTTATTTGTGTGCATGCATTAATTTCGAATGAGTTTTTAGTGGCTTCCTTTGTTGGACTATTGAATTTTGAACTGTGACTTGGCGTAGAATCTGAAATAACTGCATTTTCAATTGTGCCGGTTGTTATTTCTGACAGAAAAAAGAACTCGAGATAAAAGTTGATAATGTTGTTTTTGGAGAGAGGCCCACTCGAAAAATTAGGTAAGCAGTGGATGATCCTGGCATTTGAATTATTTTTACTTGTGCAAAATAAACCTCCATAATAAAGGATGGTCACTACGGACTATTTATTTGTTGCTAGGTTTTCATATGCAATGACAATGTCTTCAGTGGTCTGGAATGTTGCCGGTTGTTTTCCTAGGTTTGACTCTATATTTAGACTTATTCCAAAGTTATGCTTTCGTTTCTTGGACAGGTCTGAACAGGCGTTAGAATGTGAGGAAACAGCAGTCACAGTTGTAACTACTGCTGGTCCCACTGATGATGTTGCTGCATCAGGTATTCTGAAGTTTTGTTTTCTTCAATTGTATCTGCAATATTGTGATTGTATGACAGATGAATAACTAATATGCCAGAAGGGTTTTGTGGTGGTAGGTTCATCTGATATGGATGTGTATGATCTAGTGGATCTTGTTGCCCTAAATGATAGTTCTCCAGACGTTTGAGATGCAGCTTTTCTGGCCCTGGCTGCTTTTGCAAAGGTGAAGTTCAAATCCTATATACTTTTTGTTCGCAACTTGTACTTTTGAATTTTTGTCTAACATTTCATGTATAACTGGAAAGTCTTGTTTCTTGGATTTATTTTTTCACTTAAAAGTCAAATACTTTGCTGTGGGGTGTTCTATATTGGCCCAAACTTTTGTAGTGTTTCGTTAATTCTTGTTGCTGCATATTCATGTCAAAGCAATTCTGTGAACTTCACAGGTTGTAGGCATGAAGGTGTTGGAAAGACCATTGGAGAAGCTCGATGAAGTCAGGAAGAAGAAGCTCATTGAACTTTGTAGTGTTGAGAACTATGCACCTGCTACAGCAGCACCATGTTGGTGTTTCAGTTGCTTTGCTGGTTCTCTTCAGTTGCTTCTAGTTCTAATGATGTGGTTTAGGTTGTGAGGTTCTTGGAAATGGTTGCTCTTTCTGAGGATAATGTTTTGTTTTTTTGGAATACAAAATGAGCAAGTTATTCCATCTAAAAAGCATATCGTTGTGTGTAACCAAAAAGCATATCGTTGTGTATGTTTCATTTCTGACGTATTCACTGGATTTATCTTGGTGTACTGGACGCATGATTTTTAATCTAAGTATTTAATTTTCTGTATTTAGTTGCACTAAGTTGTTTTTGTGGGCATTTTATTTGGCAGTTTCTTCTAGGGCTCAAGCAGATGCAAATGGCTCATCCCAGGTGAATGTAAAGATTTTTTGTTTGTACTTTCGTAGTCACTTTAGGTTACTTCAGAAATGAGTTTTGAATGGTATATCCATGGATTGGTCTTGCTTCCTACTTGCACTGGAAAACGACATTGGTTATTCATGTTTTTATTTATTGTTTGGGTTGAAATGTGCTTTCATGAAATGCTTTAATGAAGATTTGTTTACAAGCTAGTGTTAAGACTTTTTCTGCAGCAAGTCTTCTATCTGGCTTATGGCTTGTGGAACTCCACCAGAGGTGGTTGTCATATCTTATGGCTTGTGAATTGCAATAGCTATTCCTTGCCATTTGCAAAGGAGAGCTGTTTATGGAGTCGGTTTTGACCATCAAGTTAAGTGGAGTACTCTAATTTTGAGTTTTTCGTTGCAGCAATGGGGTTATGAACGAATCGATGGGAAAATCAGTGGTGCTGAACGCCAAATTCGAATAGACAGATATAATTCACCGAACTCCTCGAAGTTTTACTTCTTATTGTCAACTCGGGCTGGAGGCTTGGGTATCAACTTAGCCACTACAGACACCGTCATCATATATGATAGATATTATGAGTTCGCAGTTCTTTACCTTGAAAAATGACGTTCTGAACGTTTAACTCATTTCTACTTGTATAATTTACCTTTTAAGAAGTTTCGATACCTGTCATCAGTATGTACACTTGTTGATTGACAGGTCTAGAGCTTCAACCCTCATGGAACCATTGCTAGGGGCTTGTGATTCTTGAGAGTGGGCTCCTGAGTATGTACTCAATTCGCTTGTGGATTTATTCTGTTTCTTTGTGCAGTTAACCGGTGTTTAGGGTTTAGGATTTTTAAGGGCTCAAAACATAGATTCTAATTCTAAAGTTCCTTGTGATAGTGACTGTTTTGATGGCACACAGGATGCATCTTTTCAAGATAATGAAGAACCACAAGGACCCTAAACTTATTAGTGAAGGTCTGAGTTGGATGATTATTGAGCTGCATGTTCTGTTGTTTCAGTTGCTTGTCTTGATATGTGCTCAGTCAGATTTTGTACAAATAACCAACTTTCTTTTTTATATATATAAATAATAATAAATGGAACCAAATAAAACAAACATTTATTGTCTTAATGTTTTATTCTTATTTATTGTAGAACCTCATTAGCTTTTGTCTAGTGTTATTGTTGTTAAAATGGCAATTATTAAACTTTTTGGTGTTGTGTACAAGTTTGTTGGCCTAGGTTCCTACTCATGTGGACAAACTGCATATTGACTTTCATATGAACCATCTGCCTTTTCCTACAGCAATCTAGAAATTGATGGCATTTAGAAGTATTTCAGAGTGAGCAAAAAGAAAACTTGTGATTTTCATACTGTCTGTAGAATGGAGATTCCATGTTAAAGATTTACTTACACCCTCTGAAATAAAATGTTTACATAACACATCAGCACACTAGAGAAAATTGTCCTTTGTTAAAGTATATTGTCAACCTAACCTGATTGATTTGTCTATCTAGGCCCTTCTTCTACTACATGCTGATGTAGGACTCCTTGCATCAAGGGTACTGCTGGATTTGCTCTTGGAGCTTGAACATTGATGTTGTCATTGCTGTAGTTTGCTTCCTCTGAGCATGGGAGTTGAATGGCTGTCCCCCTTGTAAGGTAAGTTCCTATTCTTGTGTTTGGCCATATCCAAGTTCCATAGGTCCAAGGTAGATGTTGCATTGGAGGAAAGATTGGAAGAGGAGTACCATATGCTTTTAATCTCCTTTTTGCTTTGAGTCTTGCAATAGCTATTTGTTGATTAGACTTGCATTCTTGAGGTTGATAACCACAATAGGGAGCCACATGTGCACTTACAACAACATGTTCCTTTATGCTCTTGTGTAGCTTCTCTCCTGCCTCCTTTACTGCCTTGTTGACCATTTGTCTTTGAATGTCTTGGCTGCAGCTCTTTCCTCCTTCCTCTTCAACTTAGAAGCCTCTAACTGCACTTTTTCCTGTGTCCTCTTCAATTTGGTGAGTTCTCTTTCTCTTTTCTTTCTTTGAGTTTCTTCTAATGCCTTGCCTTTCTTCTCTGCTGCAGCTGCCACAGTCTCTACATGTTGGGAGCTTGTCAAGATATGGGATGTAGAATAATCAATTCTAGCTTCACTAGAATTTCTTCTTGCCTTCATCACTTTTTGAGGCAGCCTTAGGAATCTAGAGAAATGTCCTTCACTAGCATCTATGGAAGCCTCTTGTTGAACATACACTTCATCTTCAAAGTCTACAAAGTAATGAACCACATTTTCTTGTGTGTTAGGTACATCTTCATCCATGATCTCTTGGATTTGCACATCTAGAGGTTTGTCCACAAATCCTTCACTTGGTCCCATCTTCTTGTTTACTCTAGATGGATCTAGTGGCCAAATTCCAGTGGCTGCAAAACCAGACTTGATGTTGGATGTTGTCATTGCTTTTTGAAGACCTAGACTAACCCATTGGGCCAAATCTTCTTTTCTCACATGTTGTCCCCTGTTTTGCATATTCCAGATGTCTCTGTAGGCTTTGAAGGCTGTCTTGAAGGGCTTGAAAACAGAAACATCAAGTGGTTGAAGAGCATGGCTAGTGTGTGAAGGTAAAGAAATCAGATCTAACCCAGCTGCCTCTGCCTTTTGTATGACCTCTAAGGTAACATGGGAATTGTGTCCATCTAACACCATCAAATGCCTTTGAGTTGGGCTGATATTTCCTCTTTTTTCTACATTAGCAAGAAAATGATCCATCCACTTAGAGAAAAGAAAGGATGTCATCCATGCATTAGGTTGCATGGCCATGGTAGCATCCTTTTCACATAGGCTAACATAATCTCTCATCCTATGCAATCCTTTAAAGATGTAGAAATTGGGTATTGTTTCTCCTCTTGCATTTATGGTTGATAGAACTGTTATAGACTCTCTTTGACTAGCCACCAATGAATGAATTGTTTTTGTTCCTTTTTTTGCAAGGACTCTAGCTCCTCCTTTCCCAACCTGAGCACCACTTTCATTTGCATTCCAAATCTGATCTGCAAAATAGGTATGCTTTGAATACATACTTGCTAAATTCTCATAAAAAGTTTTCACATGAGATGGGCACAATCCTTGTGCTCTGTTCACCTCCAAGCCTTGTGCAACTCTAAGAGTGTATTGGGGATTCCTTTTTCTGAACCACTTCAGCCAACTGACTCCAGGTATACCATTAGTAAATGGATTTGGTCTCCCTTGAATCATCTCAGCCACTTTCTCTTTGAGATCTTTGGTAGTTAGAGGAAGACCCCAAGCTAACATGTTGTCCAAATATTCTAATAAGGCTGCTTCTTCATGTTTGGTGAGGGTTCCTTGTCTTCCTCTTTTTCTTGATGTTCTCTTTCCATCCAGATGATCTACTAAGCTTGTTCTAGGTATTTTGTAGAAGTCACTAACTTGTTGGATTTTGTGACCCTCTTCTAATGCTTGGATTGCTAGTTGGAGGGCTTCATCTGTCCAAGATGTCTTTCTAGTTGTGGAAGCATTTTTCTTCTTAGGTATAGAGATCTTTTGCATAACATCTACCAAAGGTCTCTCAAGAGAAGATGGTCTGATTACCTCTTTTGACCTTGATGTGTGCCTTGTGTTGTGTGTAGGATGACCTATGTTGGCTCCTTCTCCTTTGCTCCAAAATGACTTGTCAATTGTTTCTTCAGTCTCCAAGATGAATTTACCCTTCTTGTGCTGCCCTTCTTCTTCATTGCCACTGCTTCCCAATACCTCTGGAAATGTTGGTATTTTCCTCTTGCTTTGCTTCTTTTTCTTGGGTGAAGTAGTCCTCTTTTTCTTGGCAGCCTTTGCTTGATCTTCTTTCTTTTTGCAGAAGTCACTCCTATTGTCTTCACTTTGGACACTTGATTCATCATTGGTGGAGTCTTCACTTCTCCAACTCCTATTGTAAGACATCTCACTGCTACTGCTATCTAATCTTGAGATATTATGCCCAATAGAATGGCTTGACACCTCAAAGAAAGCTTTGGCTTCTAGTATTTCTTTTCCTCTTTTGGATCTAGTATTGCAATGCAATGTCCTACCTTCTCCTTCTTCATCATACCTAGCTTCTTGCAACTTTTGACTGTGTTGTTGTAATGCAGTTTGGTGTGGCTTCACTGCTCCAAGTTGTGACTGCAACATGGAAGAAGGCTGCTAATCTTGTTTAGACCTATTGTTGAAGCTTGTTGGCACTGATTGAGAGTTGTGAGGTTGGACTTCTCCTAAAGTCTGGTGCCTAGATGTTGTTGGCTCTTCCTTCATTTTTGGTCTACCTCCACCAAGAACTTGAACTCCTTCATATGCTTGAGCTGAATCTGCAATACCAAAAATTGAACTCATCAGCTCTTCATACTCCTCTTCCTCACTTAGATGCTCTTCCTCACTTTCTTCTTGTGAACCACCACTATTGGTGTTGGAGCTGTAGTATTCATCCTCATCATCAGCCCTCTCATACAAATCCTCTATATCTTCTCTACAAGATGTGGCCATTGTAATGTCTCTTCACAAAAATGTCACCACTGAAATAAAATGTTTACTTCTTCACTGTTCAATTGCAAAGATTGTTTGGCAACTGCTCTGCTTGACCTTAATGGCAATCTAATTCGGTTTTTCTTTAACCTTGAAGCGCCACTTTTGAATCCAATCATAATTTTCCAATTCCCAATGCGGTTACACTGACAGCCATAGATGGCCTTCATTTAAACCTTAAACCGTCATTTTACCTTCCTAATTAGGTCTACCTTTAATCTACATTAGACATAAATGAGTTGTATTACAAAAGAATCTTTATTGAAGGCGGATATTTTTTCTTATAAATGGTCTTTATTTTTCTGACTTATCTCTGACCGAATTGGGGCCATATCGTAGGTGACCGGAATAGGCGATTTAACCACAATGGGCTCTTTTACCTTACTTAAGGTCCAAGGTGGGTTGACTTCGAACTAAGAGTGGATACAAGACAAGTGTCCACTTCATTTTTGCAAAAAATATTTACAGCTGAACATCCTTTCACTAAAATGATTCTCAGTCACTCATTAATTCTTAGATTGATATGAAAATTTAGCCACACAAACTAGACTAGTAGGCGCAACTTTTCCAACAAAAAATATTGAAAACCGACCTTGTATGAAGAAGTTATAAGCCGCCGAAGTTCATTGTGATCGAAGAATGTCAAGATTTAGAACTTTGAATTGCTCCCAAACATTCAAAACGACTTGAATTGACATGAAAATTTTACGACACTAACTCGATTTCAAGGGGAACATAACGCAACAAATTTTACTGAAAACAAGCTTAGAATGAAGGAGATAGAAGCCCCCAAAGTTGCAGCCAGCAAATGCAGTTTGGTGAACTCAAATTGAACTTGTGAACTTGGATTGGCTCTTAAAAAATCAGTATAACTCGGATTGATCTGAAAATTTTATCACACAAACTAGAAGAGAGAGCGCAAATTTTACAACAAGTTTTATTGAATTTGGAAATTGGATGCAAAAGTTAAAGCACTTTGAATTGGACTTGAAAGTATGTGAAGGCAATATTGATTCCTTGGCTTCAGTTTAGTAAAGGTCACATTTAGGAACCTTAAGTAAGGTAAAAGAGCCCATTGTGGTTAAATCGCCTATTCCGGTCACCTACGATATGGCCCCAATTCGGTCAGAGATAAGTCAGAAAAATAAAGACCATTTATAAGAAAAAATATCCGCCTTCAATAAAGATTCTTTTGTAATACAACTCATTTATGTCTAATGTAGATTAAAGGTAGACCTAATTAGGAAGGTAAAATGACGGTTTAAGGTTTAAATGAAGGCCATCTATGGCTGTCAGTGTAACCGCATTGGGAATTGGAAAATTATGATTGGATTCAAAAGTGGCGCTTCAAGGTTAAAGAAAAACCGAATTAGATTGCCATTAAGGTCAAGCAGAGCAGTTGCCAAACAATCTTTGCAATTGAACAGTGAAGAAGTAAACATTTTATTTCAGTGGTGACATTTTTGTGAAGAGACATTACAATGGCCACATCTTGTAGAGAAGATATAGAGGATTTGTATGAGAGGGCTGATGATGAGGATGAATACTACAGCTCCAACACCAATAGTGGTGGTTCACAAGAAGAAAGTGAGGAAGAGCATCTAAGTGAGGAAGAGGAGTATGAAGAGCTGATGAGTTCAATTTTTGGTATTGCAGATTCAGCTCAAGCATATGAAGGAGTTCAAGTTCTTGGTGGAGGTAGACCAAAAATGAAGGAAGAGCCAACAACATCTAGGCACCAGACTTTAGGAGAAGTCCAACCTCACAACTCTCAATCAGTGCCAACAAGCTTCAACAATAGGTCTAAACAAGATTAGCAGCCTTCTTCCATGTTGCAGTCACAACTTGGAGCAGTGAAGCCACACCAAACTGCATTACAACAACACAGTCAAAAGTTGCAAGAAGCTAGGTATGATGAAGAAGGAGAAGGTAGGACATTGCATTGCAATACTAGATCCAAAAGAGGAAAAGAAATACTAGAAGCCAAAGCTTTCTTTGAGGTGTCAAGCCATTCTATTGGGCATAATATCTCAAGATTAGATAGCAGTAGCAGTGAGATGTCTTACAATAGGAGTTGGAGAAGTGAAGACTCCACCAATGATGAATCAAGTGTCCAAAGTGAAGACAATAGGAGTGACTTCTGCAAAAAGAAAGAAGATCAAGCAAAGGCTGCCAAGAAAAAGAGGACTACTTCACCCAAGAAAAAGAAGCAAAGCAAGAGGAAAATACCAACATTTCCAGAGGTATTGGGAAGCAGTGGCAATGAAGAAGAAGGGCAGCACAAGAAGGGTAAATTCATCTTGGAGACTGAAGAAACAATTGACAAGTCATTTTGGAGCAAAGGAGAAGGAGCCAACATAGGTCATCCTACACACAACACAAGGCACACATCAAGGTCAAAAGAGGTAATCAGACCATCTTCTCTTGAGAGACCTTTGGTAGATGTTATGCAAAAGATCTCTATACCTAAGAAGAAAAATGCTT
This sequence comes from Rhytidiadelphus loreus, assembly GCA_947034895.1. NCBI lineage: Eukaryota > Viridiplantae > Streptophyta > Bryopsida > Hypnales > Hylocomiaceae > Rhytidiadelphus > Rhytidiadelphus loreus. The sequence goes on along the minus strand of OX344761.1, from coordinate 42,275,911 downwards.
CCACAACTAGAAAGACATCTTGGACAGATGAAGCCCTCCAACTAGCAATCCAAGCATTAGAAGAGGGTCACAAAATCCAACAAGTTAGTGACTTCTACAAAATACCTAGAACAAGCTTAGTAGATCATCTGGATGGAAAGAGAACATCAAGAAAAAGAGGAAGACAAGGAACCCTCACCAAACATGAAGAAGCAGCCTTATTAGAATATTTGGACAACATGTTAGCTTGGGGTCTTCCTCTAACTACCAAAGATCTCAAAGAGAAAGTGGCTGAGATGATTCAAGGGAGACCAAATCCATTTACTAATGGTATACCTGGAGTCAGTTGGCTGAAGTGGTTCAGAAAAAGGAATCCCCAATACACTCTTAGAGTTGCACAAGGCTTGGAGGTGAACAGAGCACAAGGATTGTGCCCATCTCATGTGAAAACTTTTTATGAGAATTTAGCAAGTATGTATTCAAAGCATACCTATTTTGCAGATCAGATTTGGAATGCAAATGAAAGTGGTGCTCAGGTTGGGAAAGGAGGAGCTAGAGTCCTTGCAAAAAAAGGAACAAAAACAATTCATTCATTGGTGGCTAGTCAAAGAGAGTCTATAACAGTTCTATCAACCATAAATGCAAGAGGAGAAACAATACCCAATTTCTACATCTTTAAAGGATTGCATAGGATGAGAGATTATGTTAGCCTATGTGAAAAGGATGCTACCATGGCCATGCAACCTAATGCATGGATGACATCCTTTCTTTTCTCTAAGTGGATGGATCATTTTCTTGCTAATGTAGAAAAAAGAGGAAATATCAGCCCAACTCAAAGGCATTTGATGGTGTTAGATGGACACAATTCCCATGTTACCTTAGAGGTCATACAAAAGGCAGAGGCAGCTGGGTTAGATCTGATTTCTTTACCTTCACACACTAGCCATGCTCTTCAACCACTTGATGTTTCTGTTTTCAAGCCCTTCAAGACAGCCTTCAAAGCCTACAGAGACATCTGGAATATGCAAAACAGGGGACAACATGTGAGAAAAGAAGATTTGGCCCAATGGGTTAGTCTAGGTCTTCAAAAAGCAATGACAACATCCAACATCAAGTCTGGTTTTGCAGCCACTGGAATTTGGCCACTAGATCCATCTAGAGTAAACAAGAAGATGGGACCAAGTGAAGGATTTGTGGACAAACCTCTAGATGTGCAAATCCAAGAGATCATGGATGAAGATGTACCTAACACACAAGAAAATGTGGTTCATTACTTTGTAGACTTTGAAGATGAAGTGTATGTTCAACAAGAGGCTTCCATAGATGCTAGTGAAGGACATTTCTCTAGATTCCTAAGGCTGCCTCAAAAAGTGATGAAGGCAAGAAGAAATTCTAGTGAAGCTAGAATTGATTATTCTACATCCCATATCTTGACAAGCTCCCAACATGTAGAGACTGTGGCAGCTGCAGCAGAGAAGAAAGGCAAGGCATTAGAAGAAACTCAAAGAAAGAAAAGAGAAAGAGAACTCACCAAATTGAAGAGGACACAGGAAAAAGTGCAGTTAGAGGCTTCTAAGTTGAAGAGGAAGGAGGAAAGAGCTGCAGCCAAGACATTCAAAGACAAATGGTCAACAAGGCAGTAAAGGAGGCAGGAGAGAAGCTACACAAGAGCATAAAGGAACATGTTGTTGTAAGTGCACATGTGGCTCCCTATTGTGGTTATCAACCTCAAGAATGCAAGTCTAATCAACAAATAGCTATTGCAAGACTCAAAGCAAAAAGGAGATTAAAAGCATATGGTACTCCTCTTCCAATCTTTCCTCCAATGCAACATCTACCTTGGACCTATGGAACTTGGATATGGCCAAACACAAGAATAGGAACTTACCTTACAAGGGGGACAGCCATTCAACTCCCATGCTCAGAGGAAGCAAACTACAGCAATGACAACATCAATGTTCAAGCTCCAAGAGCAAATCCAGCAGTACCCTTGATGCAAGGAGTCCTACATCAGCATGTAGTAGAAGAAGGGCCTAGATAGACAAATCAATCAGGTTAGGTTGACAATATACTTTAACAAAGGACAATTTTCTCTAGTGTGCTGATGTGTTATGTAAACATTTTATTTCAGAGGGTGTAAATAAATCTTTAACATGGAATCTCCATTCTACAGACAGTATGAAAATCACAAGTTTTCTTTTTGCTCACTCTGAAATACTTCTAAATGCCATCAATTTCTAGATTGCTGTAGGAAAAGGCAGATGGTTCATATGAAAGTCAATATGCAGTTTGTCCACATGAGTAGGAACCTAGGCCAACAAACTTGTACACAACACCAAAAAGTTTAATAATTGCCATTTTAACAACAATAACACTAGACAAAAGCTAATGAGGTTCTACAATAAATAAGAATAAAACATTAAGACAATAAATGTTTGTTTTATTTGGTTCCATTTATTATTATTTATATATATAAAAAAGAAAGTTGGTTATTTGTACAAAATCTGACTGAGCACATATCAAGACAAGCAACTGAAACAACAGAACATGCAGCTCAATAATCATCCAACTCAGACCTTCACTAATAAGTTTAGGGTCCTTGTGGTTCTTCATTATCTTGAAAAGATGCATCCTGTGTGCCATCAAAACAGTCACTATCACAAGGAACTTTAGAATTAGAATCTATGTTTTGAGCCCTTAAAAATCCTAAACCCTAAACACCGGTTAACTGCACAAAGAAACAGAATAAATCCACAAGCGAATTGAGTACATACTCAGGAGCCCACTCTCAAGAATCACAAGCCCCTAGCAATGGTTCCATGAGGGTTGAAGCTCTAGACCTGTCAATCAACAAGTGTACATACTGATGACAGGTATCGAAACTTCTTAAAAGGTAAATTATACAAGTAGAAATGAGTTAAACGTTCAGAACGTCATTTTTCAAGGTAAAGAACTGCGAACTCATAATATCTATCATATATGATGACGGTGTCTGTAGTGGCTAAGTTGATACCCAAGCCTCCAGCCCGAGTTGACAATAAGAAGTAAAACTTCGAGGAGTTCGGTGAATTATATCTGTCTATTCGAATTTGGCGTTCAGCACCACTGATTTTCCCATCGATTCGTTCATAACCCCATTGCTGCAACGAAAAACTCAAAATTAGAGTACTCCACTTAACTTGATGGTCAAAACCGACTCCATAAACAGCTCTCCTTTGCAAATGGCAAGGAATAGCTATTGCAATTCACAAGCCATAAGATATGACAACCACCTCTGGTGGAGTTCCACAAGCCATAAGCCAGATAGAAGACTTGCTGCAGAAAAAGTCTTAACACTAGCTTGTAAACAAATCTTCATTAAAGCATTTCATGAAAGCACATTTCAACCCAAACAATAAATAAAAACATGAATAACCAATGTCGTTTTCCAGTGCAAGTAGGAAGCAAGACCAATCCATGGATATACCATTCAAAACTCATTTCTGAAGTAACCTAAAGTGACTACGAAAGTACAAACAAAAAATCTTTACATTCACCTGGGATGAGCCATTTGCATCTGCTTGAGCCCTAGAAGAAACTGCCAAATAAAATGCCCACAAAAACAACTTAGTGCAACTAAATACAGAAAATTAAATACTTAGATTAAAAATCATGCGTCCAGTACACCAAGATAAATCCAGTGAATACGTCAGAAATGAAACATACACAACGATATGCTTTTTGGTTACACACAACGATATGCTTTTTAGATGGAATAACTTGCTCATTTTGTATTCCAAAAAAACAAAACATTATCCTCAGAAAGAGCAACCATTTCCAAGAACCTCACAACCTAAACCACATCATTAGAACTAGAAGCAACTGAAGAGAACCAGCAAAGCAACTGAAACACCAACATGGTGCTGCTGTAGCAGGTGCATAGTTCTCAACACTACAAAGTTCAATGAGCTTCTTCTTCCTGACTTCATCGAGCTTCTCCAATGGTCTTTCCAACACCTTCATGCCTACAACCTGTGAAGTTCACAGAATTGCTTTGACATGAATATGCAGCAACAAGAATTAACGAAACACTACAAAAGTTTGGGCCAATATAGAACACCCCACAGCAAAGTATTTGACTTTTAAGTGAAAAAATAAATCCAAGAAACAAGACTTTCCAGTTATACATGAAATGTTAGACAAAAATTCAAAAGTACAAGTTGCGAACAAAAAGTATATAGGATTTGAACTTCACCTTTGCAAAAGCAGCCAGGGCCAGAAAAGCTGCATCTCAAACGTCTGGAGAACTATCATTTAGGGCAACAAGATCCACTAGATCATACACATCCATATCAGATGAACCTACCACCACAAAACCCTTCTGGCATATTAGTTATTCATCTGTCATACAATCACAATATTGCAGATACAATTGAAGAAAACAAAACTTCAGAATACCTGATGCAGCAACATCATCAGTGGGACCAGCAGTAGTTACAACTGTGACTGCTGTTTCCTCACATTCTAACGCCTGTTCAGACCTGTCCAAGAAACGAAAGCATAACTTTGGAATAAGTCTAAATATAGAGTCAAACCTAGGAAAACAACCGGCAACATTCCAGACCACTGAAGACATTGTCATTGCATATGAAAACCTAGCAACAAATAAATAGTCCGTAGTGACCATCCCTTATTATGGAGGTTTATTTTGCACAAGTAAAAATAATTCAAATGCCAGGATCATCCACTGCTTACCTAATTTTTCGAGTGGGCCTCTCTCCAAAAACAACATTATCAACTTTTATCTCGAGTTCTTTTTTCTGTCAGAAATAACAACCGGCACAATTGAAAATGCAGTTATTTCAGATTCTACGCCAAGTCACAGTTCAAAATTCAATAGTCCAACAAAGGAAGCCACTAAAAACTCATTCGAAATTAATGCATGCACACAAATAAGTGAGGACAACTGGCACATTCCGGAAAGAAGAACTCACCATTGTGTCTCACATCTTATCAAAAAGAAGATTTTTTACAGAATCTTTTCCAATCCACCGGCAAAGTTCAATGGTTAACCCTTTTGCAAACGCTCTAACATTTGCATCTGGATGATCAAAGAGTTATGGGAGCATCTCGAGGAGCATCTTCATTAGTCACTCGGGAGGAACGACTTTGGTTACAAACTGACTGAAATCACAGCACATACAAGAATTCACTCAATTTCCAGATGCAGAGTTGGCTAGAACAATAAATTGAAAAAGTAAAGAATAAGGATTTTGATTACGTACAATGCACCAGACAGCTTGGTACATGGCATTGATCACAGGAACCACTGCTTTTGCCAACTTTGCTTTCACATCCTTCTCCATTGCGTCCTGTATCACGATGGAAATGCCAGATACTTCACTCCAATGATAGAGACTTGGTTTTCCTTGCAAAGTACAAAAGACATGTTTCAATTTGCAGGCTTGCTGCAACTTGAAGGCATTAGAAACATGTAAAACCAGTAGGATCCCATTGAAGAGGTGAGAATCTACATGAAAGGAACAGAAAAGACTAAGAATCGCGTACTGGAAAGAGGGACACTTGATAGTGCGTGAATAAGAGAAAGAAAAAGGGTCAGACCAAGAAAGCATCCGATGCTTCAAGCTCAACCCAGAGAAGAAACACGGCCTAGGACTTTCTGAGGTTTTTTGGCCGACCTGTCATGCACTCATGCCGACTTGCCATGTATTTTTTTTGCATATCTGCAAGAACCACAATATTAAATGACTGCTTGGTTGCTGGTAAAAGAATGGCAGCCTGCACCAGGCAAGGAAAAGAATTTAACCAGCATGAAACTTACCAAAAATACAAAATTGAATAGGCTAGTCATGATATTCTACCCGTCCCCCAGAAAAACTCCTCTAGGCTACTTAAGAGCTAAATATTGAACAAGCTACACGACTGCGGTATCATATTATCACAAAAATGGCCCGTGTTGTAGTCGTCCATATTCTACTGAACAGACTACAAAAAACGCTTCTGAAAGACTGAACCTGCTGAACCTGCTGGCTTCCGTATCAGCTGCGCGTAAGTATGCTATGAGTGCATCCAAAGCCTTCTTTTGACAAGGTGCATTTGAATCAGCCACTGCTTTCTTGAACAGAGGACCTGCGCCATTCAAAATATTGCGGTAAATTGACGATCAAGAGACGAAACGCTTCTGAAAGACTGACGATTCTCTAAAGATTTGGGTTGAATCTGAGGACGAACAGTCTAACGACACACAATACAAATTCGAAGAGTAAGTAGCAATATCATCAAATTGCACTCAAGGAAGAATTGATTCCCTATCGTCAACATAACATCTAAGGATCAGATTTCCCTCCACATTCGTAGGTCAAAAGGGATGAACTGAACAAAGGAAAGAAGCTGGGACATGCTGCACGATATCTCCAAAACATGGCCAGCAGTAGTAACTACATTGTGAGCAACTTGACCTGCATCTGCACCATACCTAATGAAATGACACAAACAAATTAAGTTAGATTCCAAGCCCACACATATGAATTGAGAGTCTGTAAACTTAAGAATACATGTATACTGATGATATAGGAGAGGATCGAGTGGGCTGAAACACCGATTCACAAATTAATTGCCACTTACCTTGCAGTGATGGTTCTAGCCACATAGTAGCGACCAGACCGTGCAACATCAACAGCTTTCTCCTGCGCCACAGCTTGCACTCTCCCTACGATAATTGCAGGGTTCCATCAGAAGATAAATCATTAGTCTTTCACCAGATGATAATAAAGAAGACCTCTTTCAGTAAATATTCAATATAACAACCGCCATAAACAGTATATCAAGACGTATGATATGCTTTTGCTTAGAAAAAGACACAGTTTACACTCAATACTACAATATTCCTTACCCTTTCTAGCTCAAGTAATCTGCGCGTTGAAAGTGCCTCCAGCAAGTCGTCTTGAGAACAGCTCCACAGGGCCGGGTACTCCCCAAACAATGAACCTACATTCGTGATGTAATGAGATGTAGACTATCAAGAATCCCAGTACTATAGAAACGGATGAGCTAAGTAAATAAGTCTCAAGAGTTTTCTAGTACTATAGCCGATTGAATTTGTGAATGCAAAACGTAAGAGAACTCGAGTACTATTTCCTTTTCGAACCTCACTAGCTCTCACAAAATCACCAAAGGCTAATAAAACACGTCTTGATAGAGGTCAACCCTAAACCACTCTTCACTTCCCTCTCTCCATTATGCGTTAGTGCAATCTCACCCTAGCGGTGAGCAGAAGAGAACTCAATAAACCCTAAATCCAAATCTGGATCCCTTCAACGAAGTGCAACGCCGAAGGCATCAAGCTTCCTACGCGGTCCCAGGTTCTTCCTACGCGGTCCCAGGTTGTCATGTGGCACGAGAGCCGTTAAGTTGTCAGATTTTAACATTAAATCTCTTAAAACGGTATTAGGAATAGTTATGATTTATTTAGAAGTCATTAGGGCCAGGATATGTAGGTCAGGTGGGTGAAATAGGATTATTTGCTGTCCTTTATGGGCACCAATTCAAACTTAGAACCACCTAAATTGGGGGGCATTGGGCATTGTCTTCTTTCTCATTGGATACCAATTTCAGTGGTACTAGGAAGGTCCACTGACTGTAGTAAGACTGTGTCTGACGCTTTTGACCCCACCTACTGACTGTCTTTGATAGATGACGGCTGACTGCTTGCAAAATTTATATCAAATTTTTGGCAAGTGCAAAATTCTCAATTTCACTTGTTGTCTCTTATTTCTAAGTTCAACTATCTTAGAAAAATATTGGTAGAATTTACAAACCCCTTTGACATGGTAAATCAGCAATTTTGACCACAATGGGCTCTTTTACCTTATTACTTTTTCAATGCTTCACTGCTTGTTTTTGTTCACACCATATCTTTTTTCAGACTGCGCGTGTGTGGGTTTTGCAAGGCCTAGGATCACAAATAGGTGCCTATGGCAGAATTCTTTGGAAATTCATAAGTAATTCATAAATGCTCAGAAAAATATGAAACCACTTGGGTTACATTCCGCATCAATTTCTCTTCAAGTGAAAAATAAGTGAAAATATTTTTAGGCAACTTAAAACCATCAAATAGGCCCAACAGTCTTTAAAGTGACGGTTTATGAGCACACTACCTTAGAGGCAACTTTGGGCTTCAAGTTGAGGTCTGGAGGTTCACTAAGATGGTATGTTTTTCTCTTGAATTAATACTGGTTGATGTGGGGTCTGTATGCAGAGTGAATTCATTGCAGACTGCTAGGCTTATAGATTAGGATTTACAAGCACTGGTCACAAATGACCTCATCCAACATGTCGAACTTCATCACTTTAAAGTTTTGTTCTACTTTCACCTATCTAAGAGTGAGACCCCACCAAGGGGAAGGGCCATTGCCTGGTTATCCAATGTAATTCTACCTCATTGGTAAATGATGCTAAGTATATCCAACTTGATTGCCAAAGTGGCCCAGACATCCTAGTGCGGTAGGTGAAGCCCCGAGCTTTAGGGAAGTCCCACCAATCCAAAATTCCACTGTTGGGCACACACAATCCTATCCATCAAAGTATTCCCATTGCTTAGTCAAAGAAAATCATCTCCAACAAATTAGGAAATTTGAAAAGGCTCTTGTGCACTTGGAAGTCCTTCAATTGGGCCAAAATAAAAACTAAAAAACATAGAGACTTTCGGGGTAGTTGGCCTCTGAGACACCGGTCCATGTTGACCCTTATTACTTTATTTCAACCTACATGGACTTGTAAGATGTCAGAACATTCCCGGCTCCACAGAAGTCATCGCGTTAACTATCATTGCAAATTGAGTGATGTCAGAACATTCCCGGCTCCACAGAAGTCATCGCGTTAACTATCATTGCAAATTGAGTGATGTCAAAGAAGACAAGTTCCCCAATGCATCCGGCAATGTCAATAGCTTGGAACATTCACACAAATTGAGTGATGTCAAAGAAGACAAGTTCCCCAATGCATCCGGCAATGTCGATAGCTTGGAACACCAATTCAAATTGAGTGATGTCAAAGAAGACAAGTTCCTCAATGCATCCAGCAATGTCGATAGGTTGGAACATCTTCTCAAATCAAGTGATGTCAAAGAAGACAAGTTCCCCAATGCATCCGGCAATGTCGATAGGTTGGAGCATCGTCTCAAATCAAGTGATGTCAAAGAAGACAAGTTCCCCAATGCATGAGGCAATGTCGATACGTTCGAACATTGTCTCAAATCAAGTGATGTCAAAGAAGACAAGTTCCCCTGGCAATGCATCCGGCAATGTCGATAGGTTGGAACATGCACTCAAATCAAGTGATGTCAAAGAAGACAAGTTCCCCAATGCATCCGGCAATGTTGATAGGTTGGAACATCCACTCAAATAGAGTGATGTCAAAGCAGACAAGTTCCCCAATGCATCTAGCAATGTCGATAGCTTGGAACATCCACTCAAACTGAGTAATGTCAAAGAAGACAAGTTCCCCAATGCATGTGGCAATGTCGATAGCTTGGAACATCCACTCAAATCAAGCAATGTCAAGAATGAACTAAACATTGCTTTTGGAAGCGACCATACACTTGAACATTGGAGTTTTAATGACTGTAATGACTTCATATTTTCCACACCTTCTGGTAGTTTCTTCAATTGAGGTCCAAATAACTTCAATATTGTCAAGTGATTCAAAGTCTTGAAGTTGTAAGAGATTTGTTCTTCTCCTGAATGTACAAATGGAATATAAAGTGTTAAGGACAAAAGGATATAGGGGATCATACTCTCCATTCAAACGCTTCTCAAATTTTTGGACAATTTGTGCATCCAAGTAATAAGTTAGTCAATAGTAATCTTCAAAGGGTTAAATATTAAAACCAATTACTTTTGTATTATTTAAAACTTAATTTAATGTTAGGAAAGTAGATATGAAAGAGCACACTATAAAGTCTCTATTGAATGGTATATGTTGGTAAGTTCAAATATTGTTTAAGCAAATGAATATGAAAATATTATTTTTAAGTATTTCTATTTCAAACTATTGGTTACTATTTTTAATCACTCTGCCTATTTTATCCAATGAACAAAGTACCCAACATAGAAGTTTTATTTGGTTTGATAATGAATCTAGACATGCAAAATCAATCTCGTTATAATATACATATGAATATTGACTTGTCATTTACATACCTGTTTGAACAAAAAAAATTCGAAGGTTTGGATAATTCTCTTCATTCAAATACTTGTTCAAGGTAACATCTTCCCTTGATACTTGATACAAAAGCCCTTCAAGATTTTTGAAGTTAAAATTCTGCTCACACATATAATATTCCACGTTGTCAATCTCACAATTTTAATTTACTACTCAAACTTTAAACCACTTTAAAATTGCATGTTTACACTATATAAATATAATCAATATGATCAAGCAATCAAATCATGAATAAAACCAAGTGAAGTGACCTTCATCGAAATGGATGTAAGTTTCTAAAAAGTCAATTTAACCACAAACTTACCTCTCTTTTCATTTGCTCAAATGTATTTGCACTTGGAAATCGAAGACGAGTCCCACCATACTTCTTGTCTTTGCCAAGGCTAGAAGATTGAGCATCAAATTTCAACTCTACAATCTCTTGACCCATGTCACGAAGGTGATCATGCATGTGCAAGATCCCATCACTTCTACTAATGAACGATGTTGCAATGTCTCAAATGCTTTCATCAAAGAACTTTCACCATAAGTAAGTAAGTTGGTACAATTAGAGTGAATATGAAACCTTCCACCATAAACATCCTAGAGGAAGAAACAACAAATGTCTAAAAACATGGTTTTTTCTAACTCCTCCAATCCATCAAAACTAATCTTCAATACTTTAAAGATACTCCAATCATCACCAGTTTGTGGTGATCGACCCCTTTTCAATCGCTGCAACACTCTCTTCCAACTTCTCAACCTCTCCTTACCATGCAAGAATGCACCAAGGACCTTTAAGCTCAAAGGCAAACCCATACAAGCTTCAACAATCATTGAACCCACTTCTGAGAAAATATTGGGCATATTGACCTCTCCATCACCAAAGCAATGACTTGACATATTATCACTTGAGGCGTGTCACGTTTATGACTCTAGATTCTGTCGTGTGATGACAATCGCCTGTTGTGACATGCAATCTAAGGATTGCGCAGCACAGATTCTTTTTTGGACAAACCTCAATTCAGTTGTAGAACGACATGGAGTGGCAAGGACTCAATTCAAGGGCTTCATGGCAGACAACACGCAAGCAAATTGGAATGCGGTGAGGACGGTGTATGGGTCTGGGGACATTTCCATACCAATGCTCAACCGTGAACGGACATGCCTTTTTCATTGGACTCAATCTATGGAAAAGCATACAAAGGCAGATATTCGAGGAGACCTACAAGACCAACACCGTTTGCTATGTAAGCAATACAAGAACGCTAGTTCTAGGCAACAATCGGAAGAACGGTACTTAGCCATAAGGGCGTGGTAGTTGTCGTCTGTTGCCACTACGAAAGAAGGATTGTGCAAATTAGAATTATGGCTGTCGTTCTGGCATTTTCGTTATCACCAGTGGAGAGGCTTCATGGAACTAGTAAGTTTATCTCTATTTCCTCATTAGCTTGAAACAATGCTTGTTTAGGTTTATATCATATGGTTCATGCTCCTATATACCCTCCAAAAAAGGAACAAGCTATTGCCCTTTCTTAAAAAATGTGCAATTCCTGGCTTTGGTTCAATTTGGTGCAGAGTTCTAAACCCTTCTACAGTCATCTCTGTCCCGAGACGATCTTCGCTAGCCACATCGCTCTACACCATTGACGCTTTCAAACTGTACTTCAACTTTGTCATATGCGGGCGTATACCTAATTCTTCTGTGGTCTCAGATAAATATGTTACTGCTTTAGAGTGGCATCAGAGAAAGGCTCATACATGGAAGAGTATAGGAACTAACAACACTAAATACCGTCTATGATTTCAGGATCTCACTGCTTCCGAGAAAACTGAGATGCTGTCTTGCAACCTTACCGAAACCGTGCACAACAAGTGGCTTCAGCAATCTGGAAAGCGTGAAAATGACTTCTACGTAGCTACTGTTGATGACTTCGTCAGAGCTTTCATGCAAATGGTCAAATACCACCAATATCTGAAGGGAAATGAAGCAGGGACAGGTCCGAGGAAGGAAGAGTTATTGTTAAGAGTTGCCCAACGTTCAGCAGAGCGAATTGGCAACCCAAAATCACTCAGTGAAGCTATCTCGTCTATTCCAAGTGTTGAAGCTTTCGTCAATAGGGAGCCTCATCTCGAAGGTCAAGAAGTGTTTGGATCACAGAAGAGGAAAGTTGATATGCCCCTTGGGTGCGAGTTCGACTCACACAGACCCGACAAAGTTAATTTTTCCCATCCTCGTCAACAAACCAGATCCTTCAGAGCCGGTTCCAGTGTTCAAGATTTGAACACTATATTGGAGGACATTCCTCCAAGTGCAGATGTAGAAATTGAAGATGCTTTTTCAATGGAGGATAATCTGATGCAGAGTACGATTTCTAATTCAACTCATGTGTCAACAATTCAAGAAAGCGAGTGTAACGAGATGGAGTGGCATATTTCACGACTTCCGAAAACATCGGCGAAGGCGTGCTTTGCTCTTCAAGCAATGACGAAGAAAAAATGTATGGCACAAATAGTGTAAAACAGCACTGCAACAGCGGCTCCAACCTATACAGGTATGATGGTCAATTACAAGAAAAATCATAATGACCGTATGCAATTTTTCTTCTGCAATGACGACATTGAACGATGTGTCAAAGGCACCCGATACAAATGGGTGCTCTCTGTACCACTTGTTCCTACTATCTGGCCAGTGAAATTAGGCACCCAATTGTCAATGGCCGAGATACTAGCACTCGAAGCAGCCGGTTTCCAACTTCCACAACGCCAGGTCATTTTCCCTCAGAGGTTGTTCGGTGGAGAAGCAGGCATTGAAATTGTGCGTACTTATTGTGTCCCAGATTCAGCCAATGAACATCCTACGACTCGAGGTGGTAAGGTTGTTCGCCGAAATCCAAAGGCGCCCACTACAAAGCACCAAAACAACTGTGCTTCGGCCTTAACTCTAAGTGCCCGCATTATCGGCGTAACAATGGTCCCCCATCCTGGATTTGGATGCATAGTATCACTGGACTCTGGTATAGAGCCCCGGATTGAGAAATATATGTTCACTATTTCCTCATTTCCGGACTGCACGTGCCCCTATTTCAAGGACATGAAGCTAAAATGCTTGGGTAAGCGTGGAGCTTGGGCAAATTGCAAGCATCTATACTTTGTTTTCAATGTCATTTGCAACCTTCAGTCTTCCTCAGATGTCTTCATCCATGCTTCAACATTCAGTTTCAATAAGGTCAAACGAGTGCTTCTTAGCGGAATCCTAAACCATTTGAGATCAAATTAGGATTACTTGAAGCATTCCGACTGTTGGCAATCTGATAATTTTCTTTTTCACACACATGAATCAAAATGTAGTGAGACTACAAGGGCCACTACTTCGATACATTGAGCTTGTATTCAATTTGCTTTTTGCATGTTGTTAATGTATACATGGTCATAGTCATCTTCTGATGTTCTACAGGGTCTGCATCTATCCGTTTCTCTTATAAATTTAGTGATATCGGAAATGAATGTGTACCTTCAAACGGGATCTTCATTGCTAGTCTGGAAACACACTAGCATTGCCTCAAGCACTTCTGAATTACATTGGAAATAAGTCTTTTGCAAGTCTCTTAAAATGTAGAAACCACTCTGCAATGTCCCATGCCACCACGGTTATAGGGTACTTTATCCATTTTTCATCCACATTATTCATCCAAATTATTCATCCATATACTTGTTTCCACATTTTTCATCCAAAATTTCCATCCAATTTCCTATTCCAAATTTTTCATCCACATTTTCCATCCACCCTTTTCATCCACCTTTTTCGTCTACTTTCATCTCAATAGTGAACAACTTTCATCCATTTTTGTCATATGCTTTCATCCCCCCCTACTCTACTTTCATCTACTCTTCGCATGGTATTTTTCCTATGTTTTTTCAGTGCCTCAATTTATTTTCATCCATCTTTTCATTGAAGTTTTTTTTAATTTACGCTAACTTCCATCCAAATTTCACAAAATATACTCAAATTCTATGTCAAATTCACCCTTTTTCCCGTTCTTCTCATTAATTATTTTCTATTGTTTCTTAAATCCCCGCTCCCTGCTCTTCATTCCCCGCTCCCCGCTTCCCACTCCCCACTCTACGCTCACGCGCTAGCAACATTGGCAATTGGTATACCGTCCCAACCCGGAAAATTAGTCCGGTAATTCCGACGGATCCGCTGCACCTGCGTCAGTTAGAGGACGATTTGAAGGTCTTGGGGTGTGCAGGTTTGCTGAAGAAACCCTGGAACGTCCAGAGTGACCAAGTCCTCCGGGAGTTGGCAGTGGGCGCACTGAATCAGTATGACCAGACCATACGAGGGCATCCGGACCAGTGGACGGAGGAGTTGTGGGCGGAGGTTTATGGGTTCCCAAAATCCAGAAACGGATTTGCCGCCAGGACGGACCAATATCACCAACACAAGTTCGTGAATCCGCCGCACCCGAAGGAAGGCTACGCCATCAAGGACTATTGGGACGAGCGACACAAGCGACTGCTCCGATTTCTCCTACCAATTCTGTATCCAGTCAAGAATTCCCGGGTTATGGTCACGATGGCCAACACGATATTCGGGACATTTCAGGACTGGGTCGTTCACTGGGGCCGGGTCATGGCGAGTGTAGTGGGGCGGTGTACCAGAAACCTGACGAAGAACAAGCCGAACCCGCTCAGCACGTATCTCCTCCACCTGTACCAACATCGGGAACTGCTGACGGAAGACGAGTCGACGGATTACGAGACTAGGTTGATCATGCTACAATGCAACTGTACGGATGACGAGGAGCCAGAGACATAGGAGTCTGAGAACGAGGACGAGGACATCAAGTCGGAAGTGAAGGAAGAGAAGGTGGAGCCGGAACAGAAGCTAACACAGAGGGAGAAGGAGGAACGGGAGGAGGCATTTGCAAGCCGAAGACGGAAGTCTACGGATCCGGCAGCCAGAGGTAAATTTTCGGGTCCCTTCCTCACATAGGATACAAAGGAATGGGAAGGACCACGTTTCTTCGAGTGCGGAGAAGAGTGGATCTGGACCGCGAAGATGTACCACGACAGGCTCACGGAGATCGTATTCCGGTCCGCGGAGGTGATGCACTGCGAATCGGAAAACCTTCTGGACGTACTGAAGACGCTACCGCCCGAGTCGAAATGGAACGAGATGAAGACGGAGATCCGAAAACTCAAGACGGAACAGGAGGAGCTCAAGAGGAAGCTGAGTTGGACGGAAGGGGAGATGCACCACTCTCAGGAGGCGACGCAGAAGGCCTACCAGGCGTTCTAGACCTTCCAGAAGTGGATGGTGAGTCCCGTCGACCTCTATCACAAGGCGGCCCTTTATGACAAAATGCAGAAGACGTCCGCAGCCCTCAACAACACGAAGATCGTCCGGGTAATGGTGGAGATGTCGGGCAGAATGGAGGCGTCCCTGAAGGAGTTCCGGTCCATGATCGCGAATCTGGATCCGAACAAGCCCCTCGACTTCGGTGGATTTCCGGAAGTTCCGGATGTCATCGCCACTCCGTCAACTCAACCCCCCATCTCACCCATCAAACAGCAAGGTCAGTTTGGGTCGTTGATCAACATCGTCACCGGAGGACATAGCCCGTCACTTCAGGATCCAGGTATGCCGGTCCGGAATAGCTTGGACGTCCGGATCGAGCTTGTGCAAAATCCAGCGCGTACACACTCAGAGCAGTTTGAAGATATCGAACCGCCTCCGCCTGCCCCAATGCCGACGCCGGATCCGGTCCCCATTGAGCTCTCGAAGGAAGTAGAAGTAGAGGAGGATCCGCGGTCTCTAGAGAAGGCGGACCGGACTTTAGTCCACACGGACGAGACGGATTCCGACAGTCCCCCAGTCCGGAAGACTTCCATCATCACCCGAGCATCACTCCAGACACCCCAAGGCAAGACTAGCACTCGGGGTCAGCTAGGGTTTGATAGTAGCTCCAAGAAACCGCGTAAGGGAAAGTAGGTAGTTAGACTGGTAGTTTTCCAGTTATCTTTTTGTTAGACTAGGAGTTCCGGGTCTTCGTACAGAACCCGGATTCCGGATTTTCAGGATTGAGTTTCAGTTAAACTTATCCGCCTGGATTTTTAGGGCAGTTTAGGATTGGGCGAAGCGGTACTTTCCGCGGGTTTTCCGGCATGTTGTTTTTCTTTTAAAAGGAAGGGACCGTTTGTGGTCCCTCATTCCTTTTCTTACTATTCCTTATTTTTTTAGCAGTAAATATATGTTTGCATTTTATTGTCTTTTTACTCATTGCCTTAGTTTTCTTGTGGGTCCTTGCTTTCCTTTTCCTTGGGAGTTTTAAGGTTGCTTAGGCGCATACTTGACGGTTTTGGCTAAAGGGTAGAGAGGTAGTAAGGAGGAGTCCGGATTCAGGGGTTCCCGGGGCTGTGAACTGTGTGTTTGTCCAGGGAAGGGGTTTAGCATTGTGAAGGAAGTTGTGTAGAGACCGGCGTTGGTGGTGTGGGTGCGAGTCCAGAAGGCCAGGGAGGGTTCCGTGCGGAGATAAACGACCGTTTGTGGAAAAACCCCACTCACCCGGAAAGCTCCGCTAGTTTACAAACACAAGCTGGAGTTTTGGTACCGGACCCCGTCTCAGTTTCCGGATAAGTTCTGTATCTGTCGTTGTAGCAAAGGGGGTTGGGTTGTATTCTGAGTGACCTGCTTCTAGAGAAATCCAAAGTTGTGAGGGTTAGCCAGTCCGTACCTTGGTTGTGATGGAAAGTACTTTGGGTCCGTGTCATTAGGAAGTTAGAGTTAAAGTGAGATACAAGGAGTGGTGTTGTCCCTATCCCTCTTAAAAAGTAAGAAAGGACCCTCTGAGGGTAAAACAGAGGTATCAAAAATCGTGTGTTTGAGTTACGGATCTGGTGACGGAAACGATCCGGATCCGGTAGAGAGTCCGGGAAGTTATAGAATCCGGGTGGGGAGTGAGATTTGAAGTTATTTACATAGAACCAGATTAGAAGGAGTTTAGAACACCCTCTGGGGGTCCCTAGGACGATATTCCATGTCATCTTACCACGTTGTTGTGGTTAAAAGCGCTTACTACTGTACTGCGCGTACGACAAAAATCATGAAAACACTTTGCACTTTCCATTGGGATCTTTTTCAAAGCAAATGGATAAGTACAAGTTTTTAGATCTCAAATCAAGTGAAATTGGCAAACTTTGCTCAAAGTTGGGAAATGAAGTAAAATTAGCAAGCTTTGATGTTCCACTAATGGACATATATGACTTTGAAGACCTCTCAAAAATCAAACGTTTACCTTTTTTAGTGAAAAATAAAAAAATTCCATAGTCAACCTTCAACATTTCCCAATGTTTTTTTTATATGGTCAAAGAAATTTAATTGCCCATTCCAAAATAAGCTTGAAATTCCAGATCAACCATATATGGTCGGTTGGGCATTTAGGGGTTAATACTAGAACAACGCAAGGGGTGACCTTGGAAACCATGCATTGAATGTGTAACCATAAGAGTCATTGGAATTAAAAAATCCAAAAGTATTCATTGGAAGTCAAGCTATTGTAGATGTTCTCCACTTCCTATAAAAAAATTCCAAGGATGAATAGTTGTAGTTCTATCCTACACTAGAGAATTCCTTGTCATTCATCGGACACTTATTGTCTGTGGCGTCTTTCCTGGGTTAACCTTTGAATATTGGGCTAGTCACCGTGGAAATCATCTGTTTTGTCACTATGTGAATTGTTGACTTAAAAAAATGAAAAAGTCCTCATTGGAAGAGAAACTACTCTAGAAGACATTCCCTTTCCACACAAATTTTGGAAGATGAATAGTTGCACTTCTATCCCAAGATGGAGAGATTCTTTGTCATCCGTCGTACGCCAAACGTCTTCCTCGACGTTTAACCCTTGAACGTCAGGCCGGTCACCATGAAAATCATTTGTTTTGTCACCGCGTGAATTGTTGGCTTAAAAAAATGAAAAAGTACTCATTGGTAGAGACACTACTTTAGATGATCTTTCCTTTCCACACAAATTTTGGAGGATGAATAGTTGCATTTCTGTCCTACATATAGAGATTCTTTGTCATTCATTGACCGGAAAACGTCCTCTGCAGCGTTTATGGGTTAAGGGGTAAACCAATGATTCACACAGGATGATTTTCAAGGTCACCCGTTCGTCCTTGAAGGGATAATGAATTTCGTGACCCGCACCCCGTCACGGGTAAAGAAGGGAACCCCACCCCAATCCCAAGTAGATTCTCACCGGGGTGGAAAAGCTTATCAGCAAGCGTCCGGCGAAATATCAGAGGCTCCCCCAAGCCTACGCTCCTACAGAAGAGCGCTCCCCGTCACCAATAATCAGCTTGCACTGCAGCCGTAAGCGTCGTCGTCACCGCAACAGGCAGGTAGGCAGGGCAGGCAGGCCGAGATTCAATCAACATTCCAATCAATCCCGTCCTTTCAGTTGGCCCCCACCTCCTCCCCTGCATGATTCTTGCTTTGTCATATGCACTGCTTTCTCTCTCCGTCAGCCTACACCAGTCCTGCAAAAAGTTCATGTAGCAACCATCACCCACCACCACTGCTCGGAGCCTTGAGGTTGCAGTTGCAAACAATCCCGACACCTCCATCAGGTATGGCCAACATCGCCACATTCACGAACTTAACTCCGTACCCACTCGGTGCCCACTCGGTTCCATTAGAATTGGAGCAGAAAAGCTGTCCAAAGTTGTGAGTAGATCAGTTGGTGGCACCGTTGAAGCTTTCCTGTTCACATGTTCTGTTAGATTGCATAAGAATTGGAGCAGAAAAAAGAAGTTCGAGTGGTGAGTATATCAGTTTAGTGGTGTGGGTATTCTGTTGAAGCTTCCTGTTTTCAAAGTTGTTAGATTGGTTGCAGTGGGGAGCGGGGATGTTTGCTTTTAGTGATATCAATCTGGTGGGGTGAGTTGCGTGCGAGGTTGGATTTTTTGGTAGTCTTTTGGTTTAGTTCTTGCAGTCATTGAGATGAAGTACCTTGTGGGGTGGGTGTTGTTGGTGAGAGGTGGGTGAAGAGGTTTGTACTTTTGAGGGAGTCGTTGAGGACGAGAATGAGTGTATTTTTTATCTGTAGCGAACTCTCTTACTGTCTTGTGGATTAATTTCGGTGTGTGAGATTCATGCTTCGTTTTGCAATGCAGCTGACTGACGGGATGCTGCGTGTATTCCGATTCTGGTTGTCGAAGTCGGACGGTGTAATCTAAGCTAATTATGTGCGCGCTCTTTCTGAATTCACCAGGAGTATGAGCAGAGGCGGGCGTTTCCTTAGTTATCTGCGGCTATGACGACCTCCCATGTTTCCCCGTGTCGGCTCTTGGCACTGCGTGCAACCGCGACGTCGAAAGGTTCATGGAGTGAACACACTTCGCTCTCGAGGAGGTTGTGTGTTACGAAGCGAGAGAATTCGCGGTTGGTTGCAATCACAGCCTCTATAGCTTCGAGGATTGAGAATGCGACTGCAACTCCCGAGAACGTCTTGGAGGAAGTGAGAATCCCGAAGGAGCTTCAAGTTGGGGATGCGTATCCGAGCGACTACGGGGACGACGATCCGAGCAAGACGAAGCCTGAGCGCCGTTGCGGCTTGCTCCTCCACCCTTCGTCTCTCCCTGGGTTGTATGGAATCGGAGAGCTCGGAGAAGAGGCTTTCACGTTTCTGGATTGGTTGCAATCCACGGGATGCACTGTGTGGCAGGTGCTTCCCCTCGTCCCACCAGGGCGGAAAGGGGGCGAAGACGGATCGCCTTACGCAGGCGTGGACGCCAATTGCGGCAACACGCTTTTGATCTCGCTTGCGAGTCTCGTGGACGACGGGTTGTTGGAAGAATCGGAGCTTCCGGATCCCGTCCCTCTTGGAAGAGTGGACTTCGACGCCGTGGCGAGGACGAAGGACCCGTTGATTGCGAAAGCCTCGGCGAATCTCGTGGGTAGCAAGGGCGCATTGCGAGAGGAGCTGGAGAAGTTTCGAAACGATCCGCGAATCTCAACATGGATGGAAGAAGCGGCGTTGTTCGCCGCGATTGACAATGCGATTGACGCGCAGTACTGGTGGGAATGGCCGGAGGAGTTACGAGACCGCGACCCTGAAGCAATTGAGGCGGCGAGAACAGAGCATGCGGGATTTATCGATTCATTCATCGCGGAGCAGTTCTTGTTCCAAAGGCAATGGCAATCATTGCATCGATACGCGAACAAGCTCGGGATTCGAATTGTTGGCGACATGCCCATCTACGTGGGGGGGCACTCCGGGGACGTCTGGGCAAATCGACGGATGTTCGAGCTGAACCCTAAAACAGGGGAACCGGCTATGGTGAGCGGCGTCCCGCCTGATGCGTTCTCCGAAACAGGGCAGCTCTGGGGGAGCCCGCTCTACAACTGGCGAGAGATGGCGAAGGAGAATTACTCATGGTGGGCGACTCGAATGCGGCGTGCCTTCGAGCTTTACGACGAGTTTCGAATCGACCATTTCCGTGGTCTCGCAGGCTACTGGGCTGTGGATGCGAAAGCTTCCACGGCGATGGACGGGAAGTGGCTCGTCGGCCCGGGAGAGTCGTTCTTCGACGCAATCCAGGAAGCCGTCGGCAAAGTCGACATCATCGCAGAAGATCTCGGCGTGATCACGAGCGACGTGGTTTCCTTGCGGAAGAACATCAATGCGCCAGGCATGGCGGTTCTACAATTCGCCTTCGGGGGAGACGCGATGAATCCCCACTTGCCGCATAACCACGAAATCGATCAAGTGGTGTACTCCGGGACTCACGACAACGATACCGTTGTTGGGTGGTGGCGGAAAGCGAGAAACTCCGAGAGAGAGCATGTGAAAGAATACATGCGATTCAAAACGGACACAGACGTGCACTGGGAATTCATCAAGTGCGCGGTTTCTTCGGTGGCGAACACGGCGATCATCCCCATGCAGGACGTGTTAGGGCTAGGCGATGAAGCGAGAATGAACACGCCCGCGACCCAAGCGGGGAATTGGGGGTGGCGCGTCGGGGAGCCAGGGATCTTCAAGGAGCTGGAAGCGGAGAAAACGAAGCTGCGAGAGTGCTTGAGACTCTTCAACCGCTTGCCGAAGCACTTGGTGGCGAAGGAAAAGCAGGAAGAAGAAGCCAAAGCCAAAGCCAAAGCTGAGGAACAAGATACATCGGAGCAAACCCAAAACGGCAAGCCCTTGTCAGCATCTTCTCTCCAACCTGAATTATCTCAATCAAACGGATTCGGCACTTGTACAATTCTCTAGAAATCGCAGCGTTCATCACAATTTCAACATTGGGTAGTTGCGATCTAAGCTTAGGTTAGTCAGAATGTTGGAATTTCAGCAACACTCTTGATCGATGGACTCCAATTGTAGTGAACATTCTTATTAGCCTTCACTCTGTTGTATACTCTCTAGTGATGCAAGAGCCTTGCTTTAGGGCATCGATACCCCAGTTGGGTTGGAGAATCCAACTCGATTGGTGTCGTAATTTTTTTTTGATGAAGTTAAGTTTATTGATTATGAGGATCGATCGATACCGCCTGATCTTTTGTTACTTTGGCTAGTTCTAAAATTTTGCATCATCATAATTTTGGGAAGGATTTTCAGTTACTGTACTTGGGAGTGTTGAATTTGTTTCTCTGAATTATAGTGTGAGCGTATGCTGCCCAAAATAACAATTGGCGGATCAACTCTGAATATGAAATAATCTTTGCATTTGAGAATAACTCTAGAAGCATTTACAAATAGTTTTTAATTTTTGGGTTGGACACAATCGCCCTTTTGCTTCTATTTTCTATTGAGCCCACATGGATAGCATGAAATGGGTGTAGGTGACAACATCATTAGAGACAATAGCTCATTAGTTACTTTTTGTTGCTTGGTGACCATACCGAGAAGAAGAGATTGTGACCAACAATTTTGACTTTTGGTACACTTAATAGCTAGGATCAAATATCACGTGTCTATTAGAAAACCACTATTTTTAGTATTTTGGGCTAAGCAACTACTTTCAATCTACATGGTGTAGGCCCAAAGTATTGAAATCCATTTTCCTTTTTGATTGGGAGTTTCTAGTTTTAATAAAACTCACATTTAGAACTCATAAGATATAAAAAAATTCTTATAATTGCAATTTTTTTTTAAATTACAACTTTTGCAAAGTTATTGAAAATTTAAATAGATGCATTAAATATGAATATAGATGCAACATGAAGTTGATCAATCATCAAAAAAAAGGTAAGGTCTCATTTTGGAGGACATATAAAATCTCATTTTATTAGAAATGAGATACTATACAATAGGGTCAAATTTCACAAGAAAGTTCAAGAAATTGAATTTTCACATCAGATTTTGCAAGACCCCCATCATCTTAAATCTATCACCATACAACACATGGCACCTTTTATTTTTTTATTAACCAAAATAACTTAATTGATGCCAAATATGGCCCTCAGGTTTCGCACCATGGGTAAGACACGGTCAATAAGGTAACTACACCTAAAATCATACAAATAAGCAATTCAACATGGTTCTCATTATTACATTGGAATTTTCTTTTGTAGGGTCTTGTTGGTAGTGAAAACAGGATTCTAGATTCTCTTAGAATGCATTTTTTTAGACACCCTATGAATAAAGTATGAATTTTCAAAGTGCTGAAAATAGGTGTTCCTATAAGCGATCATAGAGTCTCGTGAATAGTGGGAGTACATTTTAGGCAAGAATCTCTAGTGTGCGAGTTTAGGAAGCCTGCGATTTTAGGTGTAGTTACCTTAGTCAAGCCGAGGATTTGGACGCAGTGAGAATCATGTTTGCCTTGGAAGCTTATCTAGAAAGGGGTTTTGCCTCCTATTTTTAAGTTAAAAAGGTCCCCCCCTACACAGCGACCAATGCTGAAAAGGGGCCAGTCAGTTGATGCCACGGGGGGGACTTTATTAGCAGGATGAGAGGCATGTGAAAATCAATGGGCCAACCATGAGGCTTTGCTTTTGCTCATGGGAAGCTCCCCGTCACCGGAATTGCTTCATTCTATTCTCAGAGTGGAAGTCCCGAGTCCCGAGCCGGTTGTCGTTTCTGTTGAAAGCAGCTGGGAATAAGGTAGTATGCTCTAAAAGCGACCATTTAAGGGTTGGTCCACCTTTTTTGTACGTTTTCGTGGATGAAAATATTGTTAGATAATATTTTTAGATGTGGAACCTAACACAAGTGGTTTTGTATTTTTCCAATCATTTTTGAATTACTTATAAATTTTTCAAAGATTTGGAGGATAGGCACCTATTTGTGAATGTAGGTCTCCTAAAATTAGTCCACTTGCAACTTGTAAAGAAATGTGCAGAAATCAAAGACAATGATTGGCTCTTGCAATAGAAAAACAAGTTTTCCTTGATTCATTCAATTGCTAAAGTGGTCCATTTAAGGATCACCTCATCTCCATTCTTTAGCTAAAAATAGGGGTGATTTGAAGGAGAGGGCGCTTTTAAAGTATACTACCTTAGTTTTATTAGGAATGCCACAATTATATTAGGGTTAAGGTAAAACAACCTATTGTGGGTAGAATTAGGAGTTTGGCCTAGCCTCATGCCATTGTTTTCCCCCACCATAAAGACAAGTGTGAGAAACATAGAAAGCAATTGAAATTATATTTTTTTAACAAAGTCTGAATTTGCTATGAATAATTGGAAGTGTTCAGTGCATCATAGCCCCAAAGAGTCTCTAGACTCTATCCTAAAACCAACAAAATCTAAATCCATAATGCTCATCGTACTCATCTAGAACAATGACAATATTTTCTAATATGGAAGGCCTAAAAAGTCAATTCTTACAATGAAAAGCTGAAAGTTCCCAATGAGGTTGCTAATCACTCCATTATTGTCTTCTAAAACATTGATTGTGGCCCAAATCTCACATATTGGAAAAAATCATAATGGGGCCATTTTCTAGGTGTTCACTATGGGGTCATCTAACTGCAATGCATTGTTCTACCTTAATTGTAAAGTGTGTGCAATGCAAACTAGAGTTTAAGAAAAACACAAGGCGACTGAAAATTTATTTTAGGGGTGTCAAAAGAAGGCTTAACCAAGAATAGTATGAAAGAAATAGAACACCAAACTCCATCTTGTATTTTTCTCAAATTTCAACCCTTGGTCCTCATTTTAGACACTTTGTCATAAACTCTATTACATGGCAGCACAATGGATTTTTTCCATCATTTTGGAGAAGTAGCTAGCTAGTTATTCAATACTCATGTGATACTTCGGTGATATTTGGATGATACTTGAAAATAGCTATATCATAATTTGGCTATTGGTCTTAAAATATAGCAATGATTTCTCTATTTTGACTGAAAAAAATGAAAATTTCTATTACAAATAAATAGCCAACATGTTTTGATTGTAGCCAAATGGTGAAAAATCATTCATAAAAAACACATTGTGGCAACATTAGCAGTAGTAGAACTACTATGACATTTGATTAAAGCATCACTAGTGGTACAACAAATAAGCTCACTCTTGCATTTGTCGTATCCAAAACTTTGTCAAAAATAAACAACATTGCCATCAAATTTTTCACCTATAATATTTACTCTATAAATGCAAAACAAAAAACAATCCAATACTACCACCTAGATTGAATTTATACATTTACAAAAAAATTTAAGTTGATAACTTATCAAAACTTGGACTTTTGTTCAGTTTGAATAAACTCTAAGAAGCTCAAAAAGGCCTCGGGCATTTAGAGGTCAATATAATTTTTAATTTTTAGGTTGTCACATCATGAGGGACATTTAAACTCTAAGGGTTTCTACATTCCAAAAGTGGATTCAATCTTGATTGTAACTTTTCAAATATTAATGTTTGGATTTTATTTAAATTTTAAAAAGGAAGCCTAACCATTTATCTTTATTCTTCATTTCAAAACTTTCAAAATATCCAAAAATTCAATGAGCAATTACAATTGGAAGTTAGAATCCACATAACACAATATTGTATGTATTTCATTTGCACTTTCACCAATAATTTTATTTTTTCATTCTAAATTTTATTTTATTTTATTTATCAAAAATACATATTATTATAATATATATTCTAATTGATATAATTTTATGTACAAATTACACTTTAATTTTTTTTCTAAAATCAACATCTATATAAAAAACATTTATTCACACATGACTATTGTCAAAAAATTATCAATCCATTAATAGCTTCATGGTGATCTAGTTACAATATAGAAATATCTATTTACATAATTTGTCATGAGACACCTCAATATTGAACTATGTATGGATAATTTTTTTGGTAATTAATGACATTTTATCTAATATGAAAGATGTACAAATGATTGGGTTGTTTCTACATATTTACGTAATTTACATTTAAAAATTCATCACTAGAGTTTTTCAATCAATTATCATGTAAAAACTTGAAAAATAAATAAAAATTCACCAAAAATGGGAATTTAGCTTTCTAACATTGAAATTTGGCATTCTTGATTGAAGTTGTGTAAAGATGTAACATAGAGTGTAGATGACAAAAAAATGGATATTATATTTTTTATTATATAAATTATTTGAATGGCATAACAACAATTTGTAAGATCATTGGACCTTATTCGATACAATGACCATGTTCAAGAGATGTAAATGTAATTAATTGTATAACACAATGGAAGGTGAAAGGCAAGAGCAAGATTTAGATTAGGAAGTAATTAAGGACCCTGCAATTGCTCCTTGGTATTGTAAAATGCAAATTTTGTCAATTTTAGTATGTGCAAATTGCATAATTTCTAGAGTGATTTGCAAGTAGTTGATCCATAACACCTTAAAGAAAAATGAGTTTGAAGATGCATTGATGCACATGTCTTGTAGTGGGTCTTTTTTTTCTCTTGTTCTTTAGTTTTACACGTGTAATTTATCTTTGGTTCAACAATTGTAACTATTGTTGAAAGGTTCATTCACATTGTTAAACTCCCACTTGAAAATGAAACAATCATTTGAATCCCACAAGATTGGTCAAATTAATTTATAGAACACAATTAAACATATAATCATCTAGCAACTAATGCACCCTCATGTATATAGAATACTATGAGCCTACTTTACATTCTAAGTAAAGTTTTTATAAAACTTTCTTATGAAAAGAAGGCCCAATTAACTACTGATATTTTTGAAGCAATCTATCATTCAAAAATGATTCAATTTCTTTTTGAGGGACTAGTGGATGATATATTTCCCCTTTTGCAATAAATGATAACACTAAATTGCTACAAAATCTTCGGATAGTATCATGCCATTTGGATGAATGTATGTGCCCCATTTGGATGAACATACAAGTTATCCTCCACATTTTGTATGTTTCATCTACATCTATAGATGTCAAAAAGAACTTCATGACTCCATCCAATGAAGATCACTTTTTGGACTAAGTTACCCCCCAAAATGAAACAAGGCCCTCCCGCAACCTACAATTAGGAAAGATTAAAAGCTAGTCTTCATTGGGGCAATTGGAGTTCCAATTTGAGATGGGGGGGGGCTCATTGTTGCGTAGCTTCAATCTCGCCTCTGATAAGACTTTCAGTCTCCAACCCTTACAAATTGTCTTTGTAGAGGTGGAGGATCTGGACAGGATCTTGGACCGGCTTACTTGAAGAAAAAAACAAATTGTATCAATTTTTCAAGTGGTTTGTGGGACACAATTGTTGATGTGTGGTCCGACTATGTGTAATTTCAGCTATGCTAGCCCTAATGGAAACATCACTCTAATTCTTGGATGCGCAACTCCCTCCATCCTACCTTTCATTCCTAGACGTCCAACCGGTGGCTAATGGAGTCTTGGCTCTGCCCCCATCCAAGAATAATTGTGAAAAATTGCCCCCTATTTTGCACCACGTTCTTTAAAAATTTCTTCTTGTGTTCAAACTAATTTGGGGTCTCCGATTGCAAATATGAACCAAATTTTATCATGTGTTGCAAATAAAAAAATTCCAGTGTTTTCCCAAGGGGTAAACTGCGAGTTAATTTCACCCTGGCCTGTTTCACATTTGCACGTGCCATAAAAAGAATAAAAAGAAGAAGATCTCCTAACCGAATACGAGAACGGCACATGGCAACCGGTCAGACATTCACCGATACACACGTGGCGGACTCTAGAAACTGTCGACTCCAACAATCCAGGTTAATCCAGATTCCTCTTAGAACCGTCGTCACGAACACGAGACGAGAATCTTATTCCATCCAGAACCGTCGTCTTCGTCCGTCCACCATCCTTCGTCCATCAATCCTCTGATGAAACTCTGGATTCATGTCTTACGGACCGACCACCGATCTGCCTGCGCAGGCAATGGCGTTCTTTCGGAATTCGATTCTTCTTCATTGGCATTCTTGCACGCGCAAGTCCAAGCTGGAGTGCAGGACGATGAGCAGAGTCGGCTGATGTTTGAAATTCGCGCTGTGACCTTCTGTGGTGGGAGTATGGGAGCTTTCACGTGAAATCGAGAGTTCATTTGATAATAGCATTTTCTGAGAAGAGTGGGGATTGAAAGCTTTCCGAGTCTAAGTTACATGTGTCCCGAGAATTTCTGTGCGCGATACGGACAAAATATTTTCTGAGAATTTTATTCAAGCGGCCGGCGATTCTTGGAGGATTCAGTGAGGTAATATTTTTTTCTATTGTTCTCGTTGTTGAGTTTTTAAATGTGTTTTGCGGTCATGGTTTTGGTTTGGTATGCTCTTGGTGATGGGAATCTGAAATTTTCTATATGGCCGCTGAGCGGTTAGTGTTGGCGCGCCTAGGAATACTGTAGAAAGAAATTCAGTCCCTCGTTTTCTGCGTTAGATGAGCAGAGTATTTCGGAGGGAGGACGTGGAGAATGCAGAAATTTGATTGTCGAATTTGTGTGTGTAGTTCACCAGTGTCATTGCGCCGTTGGATTGTATCATGTGCATAGGGTTTCTTGTGCGCGGAGCGCACTATCTGTTGCTCAAATTTCTGGACGAAATGTATTGGCGTTGGAACCCTAGCATTCGTCGTGAAATGGATTAGCTAGTTTTTTTTTACTGGATTACTCCTCCAATAATCGGAAACGGGACCAATTTCTTGAAGGCAATTCAGGTTGTACGTTTCTCGAGCTGATATGTCGCAATGGCTTCTGTAGCTTAGTGAGGAAAGGAGGCCGGATATTGAGAACACCACTCACTTCGTTGAATGTTTCATGGAATTTCCCGTGACATGGCAATTGCATGATAGTTTTGCAGCCGACTTGATAATCTAGGATTGCGGGTCATTGTCTACGCGCTTGGCGTGATGATGGCGGTCGCTCGCGTGCCTGTTGTTGGTGTTGCCACGGCTGTCACAACAATCTCCAGCTCCAAGCGTTTCAACTCTGTGCGGCGGCTTTCGGGCTTTGGACATTGTCGTATTCGATGTGAGATGGAGAGGTCAGTTTGTTGGACTCAATAGACAAACAGTGCGGTTTAGTACTGTTTACATAAACATCGTGCACTCGGTTCTGCCAGTGTAAACACTGATCTTGGTTTTCCTATCAGTGTTATCCGAGACGACTACCTTTCTAAACCTGAGATGAATAATTTGTTTATGAAATTGCCGGAAGCAATGGCATTGCCCGCTAATTTGATGGTAATTCTAAACCTCGGGTCTTGGGATGGTAGGGAGGTTGCTGATACACCTGCTCGCACCAGTGGCGTCAATGGGAAACCAGGAAGGTGGAGAGAGAATCAGGTGCATACGCTCGCGCTTTTTGAACTTCTAAACACGCTGAAATGATTGAAGAGCTTTAGTTTCAGAAACTATTTGAGTCCAGGTTGCAGATGCTGATGAGAATATAGAATGGGAGCGTACTCATTATTGGAGGCCGTGATATTGGAAGGGTGGCTAGGTAGAATGATAATTGTTTTGATTGCTTACCGGGTTGCAAAGTCAGTCTCTAGCAGGACATCTGAATATTTAGAAGGGCTCTGATACGTCTATGTAATAACTGCAGGATCAGCACCATTTGTCTCTAAATGTTGATGATGAAACAAGAACAAGAGCCAATCCTGCCGTGGAGGACGATGCGGAGGTTTTAATTGAATGTCGTAATGTTTACAAATCTTTTGGTGAAAAACACATTTTGCAAGGTGCTAGTTTTCAGGTGAGCTGATATCGCCTATTCCCCTGAAGAATTGTCTAATTCAAGCAGTTCTATTATGTTCAGGTTGACACACACGGCACTGGCTTTAAGTTTCAGTACGAACAGTTCGATCTTACTGTAATAGCTAATTGATAGATTTGGTTTGCTGTTATTGTCAGATACGGCATGGGGAAGCAGTGGGCATTATTGGTCCGTCTGGGACTGGCAAATCTACCATCCTCCGCATCATTGCTGGGCTTCTCGCTCCAGATAGGGTAAATATAGCATTGGGATGCTCAAGCCATTCAAAGGGGAACTTCCAAATGTTGTTTGTAATTCAGAAGCTATAGTGTATTGGTTATTTCTTCCTTGGGAATTATTAATTAATTAATGAATATGTTGTTATTCTGCTTCCTTATTGCTGTTCGTGGGATCATGGGAGATTATTCCGACCTCTCGAAAGTTCAGTATCGTTGACAGTGAATGACATTTGTGTCCTTTGATCTCATCTTAGGGAGAGGTGTACATATGCGGAAAGAAACGGGAGGGTTTGGCTAGTGATAGCGATCTCTTCGGTCTTCGAATTGGTTTGGTGAGTATTGCTAATTCATATTCTGTTCAGTTGCCAGGTTTACAATCTTGCCTAGGCCAAATGCGGTGACTAGTCGTTGCATCTGACCATGCTTACTAATTCATGAGGTTTCCGCGTTTAAAGTAATCCCTATTTTTTCTTCTGATTTCTTCATGTTCGAAATGGGGGTGCAGGTATTTCAGAGTGCAGCACTATTTGATTCGTTAACTGTTCGAGAAAATGTTGGATTCATGCTGTACGTACTGTATCCCAGATTACCAGATTGTTTGTTCCAATTCCTAGTTGTTGTTGGCATATAGTGATGTTTGATGTAAAGCATGTGCTGTTAATTTTATACAGCGGAATTTATAGTAAGCTTCAGAGTAGAATTGCTCTTTACTCTTATATGATTTATCAAGGAAATATATGACTATCACTGCTAACCAATGTGACTACTGATCAGATATGAACATTC
The DNA here is from genome assembly GCA_947034895.1 of Rhytidiadelphus loreus. Lineage (NCBI taxonomy): Eukaryota > Viridiplantae > Streptophyta > Bryopsida > Hypnales > Hylocomiaceae > Rhytidiadelphus > Rhytidiadelphus loreus. The sequence continues at coordinate 42,245,544 of OX344761.1, read as the reverse complement.
CAAGTTGTCCGATGCGGAAATAGCTAACCTTGTTCGGGAAAGTCTAGCAGCCGTTGGCTTGAAGGTATGTGAAAATGGAGCTTTCTTTGAGTTTAAGCAATTGAGAACCAGCAGGTGATTTTTCCAAGATTCAGTTGGCATTTGGGGGGCAATATTTCGGCGTTTACTTCTGTGTAAGGCTGATTTTCGCTTTCTATTGTGTTAGAATGTTGAAGAGCGATTACCTTCGGAATTATCAGGAGGTATGAAGAAGCGGGTAGCTCTAGCTCGTGCCATCATCTCTGATGGCACACCGGGACATTCGGAAGAAGAGGTATCAGATAGTTTATCCAGCTTGTTTCATCTGTTCTTTGCCTATGCCCATGTTACCTACAGAAGCATACAGGATCAGTACGTGGATGTGAATGACAGGCGTATTTTGGTGTTAAATTTTTGGTAGATATCTGGGAGGATCGTTAAAGAAAGAGGATTCGATGTTTCTGAATTGTAAGGGTTGGTGTGGTTGTAGCTGGTAATGTATGATGAGCCTACGGCAGGACTGGATCCAATTGCCTCTACAGTGGTTGAGGATTTGATACGATCGGTCCATGTTAATGGTCGCGATGCTCAAGGAAAGCCTGGATGTATTTCTTCTTACGTTGTTGTAACTCATCAGCATAGCACGATTCGCCGAGCTGTTGATAGGTATAGTTTCAGTCCCTTCGACATGCACTATCGTCGTAATTGTTTTCAGTAGCTAAGTTCCTTGTGTGCATTAATGTAGAAAGTTTCTGTTAGAACATTCTATGTCTTTTTCAGCCAAAGAACTGCGGGATGCTTGCATTTGCTAATGTGGTCCCCGATGATGCAGAATTCTGTTTTTATATGAAGGGAAAGTGGTATGGGAAGGTCCAACTGCTGAGTTTGATACATCTACAAATCCAATAGTGCGCCAGGTAAGTTAAAAGCTTTATTGCTAGAAATTTCCTACTGTAGTTTGTTTTTTATTGAAATTGTGCTGTTCAAAGACATAGTCAAGGTCATACAATTCACTTATTTATTCTGATTTACTAGAAAGAGTTAACATTGAGTTTTGATAACATTGCTGATTGTATTTGGGCAAAGGTTCTGTAACCCTGGACCTTTTGCACGACACGTGCTTCCATTTGCGAAGTGAACTTATTCAAGTCGGGACATTGACACCTGGTTATTTTGCTTTTGTGCAGTTTGCTGATGGAAGCTTACTTGGTCCTATTCGGTACTAGAATGTTAGTGTCACTCTTTTTAAACCGATGAACTGCATGCGAGCTCAACGTAATGTACATAGACTCTTAAAGTATCATGAGCTTGAGATCCAACTAGATTTGATGTACATTTGATTTGATTCACCCTTCTTCCCAAAGGTTTGAAGGATCATTTTGTTGGTAAGCATGTTCTTGGCTTGGGTACTGAGACTTTACTTATCATATCTCCGAATGCAACAAAAGTTTGCCCGCCCAATTCAGATGCTTATTTACAATGCAAGAAATCTTGAAGTACTCAGTTTTGCTTCCTTTCGTATCAGAATTCTTGTTCTAAAGAAAATCTTGTACGCTTGTTCAAAATTCCAAACTCTACTGTTGCAGACTTCATGAGGTTATAGTAGTCAAAGTACTTGCAAATTTTGTGTGTGTGCCTGATGTGTCAGTAATTTATTCTGTGATTCAAATAATTTCTTCTACTTTGCGAAGATGTTGTGCAATTGGAAATCATGGAAAAGCATCGAGTTGGGTATATTATGCCAAATTTCGTGACCATTTGGTTCCTTACACTTACAGTACTTCCAAGAAAATCATAAAAGAATGATGGTTCTCTCAGACCTAAATTACACACATGTGAAACTTCAATCAATCAATAATTCAAATCTCATTGTGCCTTTAATACTTGTATGGATAGAATGCCCTTGATATTTGTGAGGCTTCAGTTTCTTAATTTACCCCCCAAAGGACTAAGGAGCCTAAGGTGGAGGCACTAGTAGTTGATCATTTAAGCAATTTTGGAGTAGATGGTGAGCAGTATGAAGTGATGGAAATTTTTCCCAAATAGGAAGATAGGAAATATGGGGATTGTAGATTTTTCAGAATTTTATTCCCAAAATTGAAATTACTGTGGATTTAGGGAATCCAAAAGTGCACTTCACAAGTAGCCGATCATTCAAGCACTATTTTCCCACTCACTACTTCCTACTTTCTCGCTCATTACTTTAGAACATGTGCCATAACCTCATTAGTCCCAACCATAAAAAGGACCAAAAAAAACCCATTCCAAGTTTGAGTTCTAGCCTAAAGTTGGAAATAGCGCTTCCTATGGTTGGGTAATTCCTATAAGTTGGGCGTGGTTGATAATTGGTACCTCTACCTTACTTTGGCTTGTTCTTGAATTGGGGCAATCAATGATGTTGTCAAATTTTCAAAGTAAATTTTGGAAAAAAATCGAGTACATAAACATTTACATTATCTTGTATTAAAAAAAAATAACAACATTTGAGTTATTGATTGATTGAAGGACACTTTATCCATACAATCTACAATGGACAAATTTATTTACAAAATCAACCCATGAGGATATTTGATTTATTGTTATTTTTCTCATAATAGATATCAAACAAGAGTTGGAACTTTGAGTCCGCTTTGAATCTCCATTTTTGCTAAACCCAACTTGGAATCTAATTCTCAATTCTTCCAATTGACGCCAAAACTTCCAAAAAGTGCTACCAAGTAGAAATTTCTATTGAGTGCAAAAAAGCCAAGATATAATAGAATTTATCAAGTTCTAATTTTTAGCTCTCCATCAATTAAATTTTCAGCACTCTACAAGATTTTAGGACTTGGGATGTAGTGCAAAAGTGATCCTATGATCCTCACTAACTTAACACCACTCTTCTCACGAATTGCAAAGTTTTTGGAAGTTTTTTGCAAAGTCTAGCTCAATAGGAACACCCTGTTCACACCGAGGATGAAAACATCGAGATATCAAAGCTCCCTTTCACACCATGAGGCACCATACGTTCTGTCCCCATGGGGCATGCAAGCACAAGCCTCCCCTGCTGCCTCCCCTGCCTCCTTGTTGCGTTCCAATTCCGCTGAGCACCCTCAATTCCTTCACAATTTTCTCCTGCATGTCACCAACAAGCTTGCTTCCTCGGGGAAGGCACCACCAAGGGCCTCGTCTTCTTCTTCTTCCAAACCTCCGCACTGGTAAGTTAAGCAACAACCACTCTCACATTCCCCTTCACTTCTTTCCTTTGCTCCAATTCCCCTTCAATTCCGAGCTCTCAAGTGTCGCCCACCTCCCAATCTCGCAATGGAAAAATTCCCCGGCCCAGAACTGCAATCTTTGGGTTCCACGGGTGTGGGAATTGCTGGTGTCGGTGGGATTTGGGCGTCTTCTTGAGTTCTTTGGGTGATTTTGAAGGCGTCTTCGGTTTTTTACTTCAATGTTGTAGGGCGTATCGAAAAGGTATGGGAGAGATTCGACTTTGCCTTCGATTGGGAGAATTTGATGTACTTTGATGATATCGGCGTGGTTGATGTTACAGTTTGGGAGCTTGGTTGTCATGAAAGTCGTCATTGAGGTATGCTATTTTTTTTCTTTTAGGAAATGGTAGTGTTGGGGATGTGATGTTACTGTTGGGTTCTTGATTTGTTCGTTTGGGACGTGTGGGTTGATCAGGATGGATGTTTGAGTTTTCTTTTCTGGTTTTGAGAATTGGGGTGGGGGAACAGGTGTTGTCGGTGGACTGTGTCTTCTTGCGGAGATATTTCAGTTTTTGCCTTTCTTTGGGTGATTTTTGGGTCTGGGTGTTCAATTCTCTAGGGCGTGTCTCAATTTCAGGATTGGGATTTTGGAGATTTGGTGTACATCGGGAACATCGTCCTGGATGTTCATCAGATTGTGAGCTTCATTTTCATGACAGTTTCATTTGAGGTATACCACGATTCCTGTAGGAAATGGTAGCATTAGGTGTAGAATTACAAGTGCGCTTCTTACCATTGATGTTGTGTGTTACCGTTGGGGTATACGAATAGCTCTCATAGTGCGCCTCTACCTCAAAAATCACGCCCCCAAAAGAACCAACTGGAAACCTCCAAACTCTGAGACCTTGCCCTGTTTTGAGAACCCATGTACTTCACAACTGCGGTCCCCTCGTCCTGGTTCCGCGTCAGCTGGATTGTCATGAGAGTCCCGACTACCCAGGAACGCCATGATCCCTGTTGGAAATCGTAGCATTGGGTATAGACTTACAAATGCCTTCTTACCATTGATGTTGCTCCCCCATTTCCTTGCGGTGTTAAATTCTGAACCAGTATGCACCTGGATCCCCCCAATGAATTGACAGGCTAAGAAGCCATGGTAAGAGTGAAAGGTGGCGAATGGGGTCACGTCTCAGTGGTGAAGGAGCCTGCCAAGCACGGCATGGCTTGGCACGTGAAGTGCTCCCACTGTGGCAAAGTGTTTCAAGGGAATGCCATGCGAATCCGATCTCACTTGCTGGGTCATCCGGAGAAAGTGTCCGGCTGTCCTTCGTGTCCTCCTGAGGCTCGAGAGGAGCTCCGCCTCAGTTACCTGGCCAAGTCACAAGTGGAGCGGAAGAAGCGACAGAGCCGAACAAGTCTCCAGGGAGGAGCTCGAGGCTCCCAAGAAAATAATAATGCTCTTCCTCCTTTGCAAGAGCAGCAGAAAGACGTGGCGGAGGGAGAGAAGTTCCAAGCCTTCCGAAGCATGGTATTTCTAGCCAGTGGAGTACCGGCGAATTTGGCCAACCTCTCACCCTTGAAACAAATGGTTAGACTTTCTTTTTTTCTTTCCTGCATGCAGGCAATTACGTATCTGTGGGATTTTGTCAAAAACTAAGGTAGAGGCTCCAATAACTATGCAGTACATTAGAGGCTCCATTGACCATACAGGTGAGCTTTGAATCGTGGTAATTGTGAAAAGACTTGATGTATTGACATTTGTTTTTTTGCAATTTTTTTGTAGCTTAACACAAAATAAATGTGTGCAAAATTTGAGATTGTGCAAGTTTCTAGATTGTGGTAGGGAGGGGTTCAAAATTCACCTGCATGGGGAATGGAGACCTGACATTAGCACATTCAATTTGTAGATGACCCAAAACTGACACTAGATGAGTTTAGATGGTGGACATCCTCATAATCAATATTTAACCATTGACGAAGAGTTTAGGGTGTCGGTAGCGGAGGGGAGGAGACTTTGCGTCGATAAAAGCTACATCTACTTTGAATATGAGGAAGTTTGAGTAAGACCTGATTAAAAAAGAAAGTCCGTGCTAGGGGGCCGGAGCTACTCTTAGTACAGCTGCTTGTTGGTTTTGGATATACATGCCTTATACATCAGTTTGGGCCATGCCCGCAGATGCCGAATGGTGATGCTGCAGACCTGGAATTTTTCTTGGACGGCTTTGGAATCCGGGAAGAGACTATCACTAAGATTAAGGAGATGGGCTTCACCGGCAAGACCTTCATGTCTAACGTTGATGAGCTCCTCACACTTCTTGATTCTATCAAGCAACATTGTCATCTTACTCTTGGCGAAGAATGGGGCATTAAGGGTGCTGCAAAGAAGTGGCAGAAAGGTAGCACTTCGTATAAATTTTTCAGCGCTACATTGTTATATCTTTGGCTTGAAGAGGAAGGATCAAGCGATCATTTTTGTGCTTCTTTAGCTCTTGAACATTTAACAGGGTTCTCAGTATAATTAGATTGTTTCAAGCACTTATAGGCCACATCATAAAGAGAATCTTCTCCGTGATTTATGGGGAGGTTAACCTATGTTCACACTTCACAGTGATCATATGGATGCCTTCCTATGTATCCGTGGGGAGGCCTCTGTTTGGTCGTAGGGAAATCTCCTATTGAATCTTGACTAAGATTCTTTTCGTTATGTCTAAAAAAATTTTAGACAGTCTACTGAAATTTAGACTGTTTTCATGCTCTGTCTATTTGTGGTTGATTCTGGTTTCATGGTTTCTTCTTCTATTGAATTCTTGTGGCTGCGCAGAGCATGGAATTGTGAACACCCAGCCAGAACTGGACAAGTGGACAGATTCTGAAAACAAATCCGCTGCACCCGAGTGCAAGGAGGAAGTTCTCAATCTTCGTATGCATCGAGCTCCCTTCCTTTTCCTTTTTCAAATTGCGTTTCTGCTTTCAGAAGTTTGAACTTTTACGCTTGTGCCACAGTAGACTGTTGTTTCTGTTGATTCTCATCCAATTCGTCTGTATAGTATTCGTCTCTCTGACTTGTGCTTTGCTTGCAGCTTAAAGCACTCTGTACAGGCAAATTAATGCACTCTGTTCAATGTGCAAAGTAGACGGATATATTGGGAGGATACAAGATTCAGTATAGGGTGCGGTGACACGACGCGATCGAACATCAATTTTCAATGTAAGACAGTCAATCCACAATCCTTTATTCACTACAGACTCGAGATTGTCATCTCTTGAACTTGGTTGTGTCTGTTACAGAACTTCACATTCTTTACCAGGTTTGAAATGTTCCTTGCTTAAAATAATGGACTCACGAATAGATTGGCAACTTTACCTCAACTTTACCTTGGTAGACGCTTAAAAGGGAATGTCTGTTGTTGGTATCCTGGAAGATAGCTTGCCATGGTTTCCTTTTTCGCATTTACTGGTTCATGTGCATCAGCGTTACTAAGGCTCTCTGTTTGAATTGGTTAGAAACATTTATGATAATTATCAAGGGAAAAGAGGAAACATATTGGTACTTATTTTGATTTGTAACTGGAGCAGATGCGGAGTAGCACTAGCGGGGATTTTGTACATGTAGGTGAGCTGGATTACCAGATGTGAAGTTGCAAAACGATGTAATTGGTGTGGCGACATGAAGGAGATTATTTGTAGCAATCGTAGGCATTGTAATCTAGAGGTATGTTGAGGTTGTGTGAAAAGCAGCTGTTGTCATAATACTGTACCTGTATATACTAAACTAACATACCAGTGTAATATACTGTATAGAAAAACCCTATCATGATATTAATAGAAAGTTGTGAGGGAGGGAGTAATCGTCACATTGGCTTACGGTAGCTCACAAATGTTGTTGCCCAAGACATGAATGACTTTCTTTAACCCTGTAACTGTGACAATGCGGCCTAAAAGTGTCTGATGGATGACAAAGAATCCTTCTATCATGTAAAACAAAAGTGTAGATGTTCATCCTTGGAATGTTGTGTTGAAAGAAGAGGTCTTGCACAGTAGTTTGACCTTCAATGAGTACTCTTGGGTTTTCTTAAGCAAATGATTCACACAGTACTAAAAAGTATGATTTCCACAATGATGAGCCTGAAATTCCAAGGTTAATTGAATAATCGGAATTTTAGGCTACATTTCAATGTACTATACTTGGTAAGGTATGTTAGAACCAAACATTTATTTAGTTTTGGAATTTTAGTTTGTTGATTCCAAAATTTATCTAAAAAATATTAAATCACATTAATTTGTAGTAGTGTGATTTAGTTTTTTTTATTAATAAACTCTAATTTTAGGCACTAAATAAAACAAGTGTCTCAATGAGAGGCTCTATCCTTGTAGCAAATTAGAGCACAATGTAGTATCGCTTTACTTTTCAATTGTTTTGCAAGGATTCCTTTCTCAAAATGGATTTAATTTTAATTTTTAAATTTGAGTTTGAATATTAATTTTTGTAAGTCTTTGTTTCCATCTTTACGAGGATTCTAATGCACTAAAATATGTATTATACGAATTCTTGAAGTTTGAAGTGGCAAGATCTAAAATATGAACCAAATACTCTCATTGAACCTTGAATATTCATTTGTATGGAAATATTTTTGACTATAATAGAACTTAGAAGTTTATCATGTCTTAGAAGCCATGTTTGGCACTTGCATTGTAAATATATGACTTAAAATCTAGATAATAGATTCTTCACCCCCCTAAAACTTTGTCATTCATAAAGTTCAAATCAAGCTTTCAATCCTTTTTCTTTTGCAAAATAGAGAATTAATGAGACAAAATAAGCCTTTGATTTCATCTAAGAAAAGATGCACAATTAAACTAGCTTTCTACACTAAATACTCTTATTTACATTGTTCCTCACTATTTTCTCAACATTTCACACTTGTTTATGTAATCAATAAAATGATGTATAAAATACTTTTGAGTTTCTATTATGCACCCACTTAGATTTTGAAATCTAAATTATCATCATGAACCTAAATGTTAGATTAAGCAATCTAATTATGAAAGCAATCATGAGAGTATTGAGTGTACAAAGTGATTATAGTTTCATTAGATTTGAAATTATGTAGCTCAAGATATAGTTGTTTTAGTAATATCATTATGTGATTTTGTGGTTTTAAAAGTCAACAAACTTTTGTTTGCCTATTAATTAATGAATTTTCGTTATTGATAGTATTATCTTAGTTGGTTTTGTGAAACCCATGATTCTTATTATCAAAATCAAAATTATTTAAGTAGAACCTCATTAGCATTATTTTTTAGAATTTTTCCATGAATTTAGATTTTGTATGAAATGTCACAATACATGATGTCTTCATACACTACATTCAAATTCAAGACATTGCACTTTACAAGTCATCTTTAGCAACTTTGGGTTTTCTTCATTTATTATCTCCAAACAAAAAGAGAAGAAGCTTCATATTGACAAATGCTACATTGATTTTTCCTATTAGCAAGGGTGCAAAATTAGAGTTACGTACAAAATTAGTGTCTCTTCAAAATTCAATATAATGATGTTTCAACTTGCACTAATTTTAAATAGTTTGACTTTAGTAAATTAGTATTACAATTACTACAATAAAAGGAGAAAATAATTGTTCATGTAAATTAAAGTCTTTATACTTTGTACAATAAGGGAGAGGTTCCATTCAATGTATCCCTAGATGAACATTGAGCCTTTCCCTACAACAATTTAGAAGCTTGAGCCATCTCAAATTTTGAACATTTTGTTTGTGTCAAGCTAATTAAAAATCAATTGCAATAAATTACATTGCAATAGTTGAATTGTTTCACACTTTACACAAATCAACACATACATGTATAGTTAATAGAACTTCTATTTTATAATGAATGTGAACAAAGCTATTGTATGCAATTTTCCATCATATTCACATAACTTAAAGAATTCACACTTATGATTGTCACTAATTACAACTCCCCGTACTTATTGCTATAAAATACAAACTATTTTTATTGAATCTTATTGGCAAGTGAAAGAGGATTCCAATGTAGTTTAGCATTCATCTTATATGGACACTTGTAAATTTTTAAACCATTATGCCCAGGTGTACCACAAGAACAAACACTACACTCTCATGTTTTAATTGTACATCTTATGTAATCAATATCTATTTTTTTGCGTTGCTTTTTGATGCAAATGAAAGTATTGCATTTGGGCAATGTTGATTACGAATGTAAGGTAGAGACACTCAATTCCACCATTGTCCGTTTTGTACCATCTAAGGTAGTATGCTCTAAAAGCTTCCATCTTCTCTAAACCGACCCTATTTTTAGGTGGAGAATGGAGATGGGGTGATCCTTAAATGAACCACTTTAGCAGTTGAATGCATCGAGGAAAAATTATTTTTCTATTGCAAGAGCCAATCATTGTTTTTGATTTCCATATGTCTCTTTACAAGTTGCCAGTAGACAGATTTTGGGAGATCTATGGTCACAGATAGGTGCCTATGCCCCGAATCTTTGAAAATTTATAAGTAATTTTAAAATGCTTGGAAAATTACAAAACCACTCGTGTTAGGTTCTACATCTATTTTTCTTTCTCTGAAAAATGATCTAAAAAATATTCCCATCCACAGAAGCCTATAAAAAAGGCAGACCAATCCTTAAATGGTCGCTTTTAGAGCATACTACCTTATTAAGTCTCCTCAAAAGAACAAAGAAAGGTGGCAAAAGAGCCACTAAGGTACGTGGCTCTAAAATCGACATGGCTCTAAAAGTGATTCCTAACACAGAGGTACATTTTACTTTCTTCAATGTACCAACAGTGTACATTTTAAGAGGGGGTCGCTTTTAGAAACCACTGCGTTTCAACTTCAAAAATTTGTAAGTAATTCCAAAAAGGTCCAAAAAATATGAAACGACTTGGATTAGATGCCAATTCCATTTTTCTTCCTACCGAAATTCACTGAGAATTATTTTAAGGAGTTTAGCTTCCCCGAAAATGCAATCAGCTCTTAAAGGGTTGCTTTAAGAGCTTCCTACCTTAAGTCTCCTAGAACCACCACAAGCTCTTTAGAGCGACCAATGGGGGGATGAACAATCAATGGAAATTGAAGCATCCAGGGTGGGTTCATTAATGGGAGTGTAGTGGCACAAACAGGTACACTATGCTTTCAACTTTGAAAATTCATAGAATATTGTGTGAGTGTCAAAACTACTTAGGTTGGTTTTTCTCGAGGAGGCTAACAATTTCACATGAAAGTTTCTCATTTAGACCACCAAGCTATGCGGGACAGAAAAGTGGCGGCGTTTCAGGTGAGGTACATACCGTACCTCACGTGCCTAAAGATCTCTCTCCACCTTCCTCCCAAGTCCCTGGAATTTGAAAAATGGTATGATTCGAATTCAGTGCGCTTTGAATCCGGTGTCAAATCGATTATAGGATCTGGAGGATTGTCGGAAATCCATCGACGAGATTGCAATTTCGCTTGTAGAATCGGAACGACTCTCGAGATTAAGCCTTGAGAGCAGCTCTCTTTACTTCTCATAATCCAAAAGATTGCTACAAGAATTTCGATTTCTTTGATTTCAGAACACTCCATCTCCGAATGTGACACCACTCTTCTCGCCTGTCACTGAGATTGCGCAGATTTGCGTTCCGCTGCAGGGTTTTGTTTGTTTGAGGTGCAGGGTTTTGTGGGTTTTGCGTTTACAGCTTTGCTCTCCGAAGGCGATCCATACAGAAAGTCTAGGTATTCTCCCTTTTATGAGAGGGCTGGGTTAGGATTCAACGGCATATTTGATAACCTCGTGTTTGCCATAGCAAACAGCCTTGTGAACGATCTTGTATATACCAATTTGTCACTGGCCTAATGACGAGTGATTGAGAATTGGGGCATCGCCATTGCTTTGCTATTCTGGGTTTAGGGTTTGTGTACAGGTTGTAGATCTATCAGTCATTACTTGCGTTGGGTGATGACATTTGTTGTCAATTCCATTGACTGCGTTACAGAGCTCCCATTCAACCAAGAATTTCAAGTTCTTTTTGTTGTTGTTGAGGTTGCAGTCCTGGAGGGGGAGCATTCCATTTGACCTGTAAGCATGTTGTGGGTATCCCTACTTGGAGGCTTTTACAGTTGGACTGCTCTACCAGTCATTTGTTGAATTGGATTTTCGGTCGCGACATTTGCAATTTGCGTTAGAGATGCTCCCCTTCGATCATATGGTTTCCAATTTCTTTTCTCGAGGTTGCTGTGCGTGAGGACGATCATTTCATGTGATCTGTAAGCATATGGTAGTAGTAGCAGCCATGGGTATGGTAGGTTCCTGGAGAGGGTTGAGAAAGCCTCGGGTGAAGAGCACAAGACAGCAATCGAAGCTTTTGTATTTTTGCGTTTTGGCATTGGTGATGCCAATTGTCTATTTGAATTATCACACTATTTCATACTTTTTGCGACCGCTTTGGGATACTCCTCCCAGGCCCTTCCAGGTACGTTTCCCATGCTTTTCTCTTAGCTTTGAGACGGTCAGAGAGTCATTTTGTTTGAGTGTATTGAAAAGAGAGCATGAAAAATGTGTTTTCTCACTAAGCATGACTTTGCTAAATTGATAGATGGAGTGGAAAATGTTTTTCTCTGGAACCAGTATGAAAGGTTCAAAGTGGGAGGCTGTAGATCAAAATTGAAGGGACAGTAGACAACCCTATTTCCATTCAAAGATCAGTGTCCATCTACCAATTTAGCAAAGTTATGCTTGCACCCAATGGTTGTAAATTTCAGGTCAACAAGTGTTATTTTGGAAGACATGAGTTGTTGTTGGTTACGGGGATCAATCAATAGGAGACGGGATGAGATCCTAACGGCTTTTGTATCGTCTACTACTAAGGATTTGAATATACTGTATGTTTGCAGATAATTCCCCACTACCATGCGGAAGGAATCCCCATATCCGAGTTGTGTAGAATCCATGGCTGGACACCAAGGAAGACTCCACGCCGTGTCTTTGACGCCGTTATTTTCAGCAACGAGATTGACCTGCTGGAGATTCGAATGCGAGTAAGTCATCACGCTGCTTCTGATTTCCAGTTGCATCATTACTACTAGCTTTATTTGATTTCCACAATGTCCAAGATTGATATTAAAGAGGACTGTCAGTAAATTAATCTTTCAGGAGCTTAGACCACATCATGCAGGGAGTTTTCATGGTGAGGTCGTTCTTGGAAGTTTCTATACTGGGAGGCTTTTGTATGATTACTAAAACCATAAGAATGATGATGATGATTCTCTTTATGATATCTAAAAATTTCTGAAACATTCTAATTTTATTGAAAGCTCTATTGAGTATCAATCTCAAATGATGTGGAAATTAAATATCACTAGAGATCATACAGAGGCCTCTCCGTGAGACCGAGGGAGGTTTCTGAATGATCATTGTGAATCACGATGAAGATTCTCTTCATGACTTCATTCAAAAGTTTCTGAAACAATCTAATTTTAATGAAAACCCTGTTATTAGCAATAGTAGGTTCAGACTGGTTGTGAAAACATTTTCATGGCAACAGAGTTGGATTGCTCATTAATTCTTGTGGTTGCAGGAGCTTTTCCCCTTGGTAACCAAATTCTTGGTGCTGGAGTCAAACGCAACGTTTACAGGCCAGCCAAAGCGCCTGTTCTTCAAAGATCAGAAACACAGTCGCTTCAGCTTCGTGCACAGTAAGCTGCTACACTTTTTTTTGCCGAGCCGTCCGCACATACCAAACGAGGATCCCTTCGTGAACGAGTTTTACCAACGAGATGCAATGGACCATGCACTGGCTCTTTCAGGCATAGAGAATGGGGACCTGCTCATCACAGCCGACGTGGACGAGATTCCATCTGCCCATACAATCCACCTGCTGCGAAACTGTGATGGATATCCATCAATTTTGCATCTCCAGCTACGGAACTACCTTTACTCATTTGAGTTTCTGGTGGACAACAATAACTGGCGCTCCAGTGTTGAGATTTTTCACGACTATACCACTTACAAACATGTTCGGAAGACCGACTATCTTCTGGCTGATGCAGGTTGGCATTGCAGTTTTTGCTTCAGATATATCTCAGATTTCATCTTCAAAATGCAAGCTTATTCTCATGCTGATCGTGTTCGCTACCCTTCGTTTTTAAATCCTAAGCGAATCCAAAGAATTATCTGCACTGGCAGTGATCTGTTTGATATGCTTCCCGAGGAGTATACTTTTCAGAATCTCATTAGCAAGTTAGGCTCTGTTGCAAGATCATTCTCGGGTGTATATTTGCCAAAATATCTACTACAAAACAGAGACACCTACAGGTTCTTTATGCCCGGCAATTGCATTCGGGAGCCAGATCCTGTCCCTTCGGCGTTTGAGTGACGGTCTAAACCCCAAGTTTTAGGGTTACGATAAAATCACTCTAGAATGTCCAATGCACTAGTGGAAGGGTGCAACTCAGGGTACCACTCCAAGCACTCGAAAGCAGATGTCCATAGGGGTAGATGCTCTGTGTTCAAGCATTGATTGGGTGACAAATTTTGGCTGCTATTTTCTGAACATGGAGGTATGACATCTTTGTAAGTCTTATAAAGATGTCTAAAGGACTCTGGAGTGCAGCACTAGTAGAGAACCCACCCCTCAGAGATGCTTTTGAAAACCTAGAAGCGTTGCAATTGGCAGGGCTTACATTAGAAACTGCCGTAAATGGCGTTTCAATTGACAGGGTTTAATGCAGCTAGGGTTTTGGGGGAGGTGGGATTTTCTACAATTGCATCAGCCATGACATTGGCTCCCTTACTCATCGGGAATTATAACATAGCAGCAAGGAGATCCTGAGCAGATGCGATCTACAACTGTGGCAGCTATCAGCTTCTCATTCGATTCTACATCAAGCATAATGCAGTACATACAGGTAAAATATCAGACGTAATTGTAGTATGAATGATTCTTAGAGGAATGTATTACTCGAGCTTTGATTGCATAAGTAGCACTTCACCTGTAAACGTGAGTGATGATTCTTGGATTAGTTTGACTCTAAGAATGAGGAATTTTGTATATCGTTTGAAATCTTCATACTTTGGCTGAAATCCCAAGCGTGTACATGGTGATGTTTTCTGTTTTTTTCTCTGCGTCTTTGTTTTATTCATAGTTTCAGTTTGTGATCAGGGTTAGTTTATTCTGCAATCAGAGGATCTTGGGCTTTCAATCCAAAGAATGAATTTTCTTTTCGCTAGTAGAATTGTAACATGAGGATGTGGGAATAGTGGCATTCTTCAAATACGGCTTTTGAATTTTTCAATCAGCAAGAGTTGAAAAATTCGACTTTTGATATGATTTTTCTATTTTCTCATCTTGAAATTGTTGCTGTCTCATGCTGACTAGCATGTCCTGTACCAGTCACAAGTTAACAAGGGGATACTAACTTGATGACATACCTACTATCATAAATTAGATTTTTCTGTTGAGATCTTTTTCTTCATGTGAAGAAGCTGTCAGTCAAATAACTTTGCAATGGCGCTGCACTGTCCCCTCTTACTACAGTACTGTTATTGTGTACTCCCTCTGTTCTGAAATAAGTGTCTTGTTTGGACAATCATGTTTTTCTAAGGTGGTTTTGAACATGTCGTAAGGAGAGTTTTTTCTGTCCAATTTTATTAAGGTTGCAATGAACATATGCAATGTTCTTCATTGGTTCTGGTGATATTAAAATTTAGCCCCTTTTGAATTTATACTTTTCATAACATGATTGGTTCTGGTGATATTAAAATTTAGCCCCTTTTGAATTTATACTTTTCATAACATGATCAATGAGATTGTTATCAAATGTTTTCAACAAAACTACATTCACTTATTTGGGAACAAAGGGAGTGAATTTTGATTTTTCTTTCATCAGAAGTTGCAAATGTGTAGGTGGTAACATCTTGGCCTTTTCAGGTAATACAATATCTTCTTATGAATGACATTGTTGACCTCTATTGCCTCTTTGACTCCAATGTACTGATAATTAAATTTAGTGGTATCACACTAATTGATGTAAACATGCTATAAGATTTTATTTTTAATGAAGAATTTTACCAAGAGCATAGATATCAATACTATTCAAAGAGGGGATTTCTATAAACATAGTTGATCAAAATACTCGTCAACAATAAAAACTTATAGCATTTTTGAATAGTTAGTGTGGTTAATACTAAATTTCATTGTTAGTGTAGTGAAAATCATGTCCTCTTCCAAACAAAGAGTCCATTCAATTGGTCACAATATAAGTTAGGGGGTGGGTATGCTTTCTTCTATCCTTAAGTGTGATTTCTAAAAACTATATTTCGGTATATTTTGGTAGCATGTCTACACTTTATGCTTTGTTGTAGTTAGTTTAGTGCCAAGTGTTGAGGATAACTTAGCAAAAAGTAAGATGTCTTAACCCTTTAATTCCTAGAGTTGTTTTGCCAAGAATGTAGACAAAATCTAGTAGATGTGACCTATAGAGCTGAACTAAATTGAATAACTATACAAAATTGGAGAATGAGTGATAGACAATGGGTTTGCAAAAAATTAAGACAATCCACCATTAATATTGCAAGATTTAGAGTTTTCTTATAGTGTATGCAATGTTGTTGACATTGACATAAGAAAAATGCACAAATACATGTATGTAGTACTAGCAAACTTCTAAAACATTCACTTCAAGAATACGCTTTCTATGCGAAAATATATGCTTAATATTATGTACAAGACACTTGACATGAGCATATACAAAATCTTCTGCTCAAAATGGAGACAAGTAATATGCCTTCCATGTGTGAAAATATATGCTTAATATAAGATACTCAACATGGGCATACTATTTTCACACATAATACAAAATCTTCTATTCAAAACAATTGTGTTTTTTTCATGATTCATTAACACTTACATAAGGGTAGTTGAAGCCAACATCTACAACAAAAGATGGAAAAAGTACATTATTGACTATTATACTTGAAAAGTATTGAAAACATTGCTATACATAATATTACATAGTATATTTCTTCATAGTGACATTTAAGTACAAAAAATTGTAAATAAACTTTTTTTTTTTTTATGTGTGAATGGAGTTTGTTTCACATTTGATTTTAGAATTACATGGTGATAGGAGCTTTTATGATGGTGATAAGAGCTCTCAATATGTATGGTCAAACTTCATGAAATTTTACCACATGATCTCAAACAAGTAAAGTTCAAGATCCTATGGTTCAGTTTCAAAAAAATTATTATTATTTTTTTTTTGGACAAACACAATAGAAATGGCAGTTTTGAGTGGTTTTTGACAGAAAAATGGCCTTGGGCCTTTAGGAGTTAAATCAATGTGGATTTGAAAGGATGCTTAACCCTTGAATGTCAACACGGACACCAAATGTTCGATGGATGACAAGGAATCTTTGAGTGTAGGATGAAAGTGCAACTATTCATCCTTGGAATTGGATTTGGAAAGGATAGATCTCCTATAGTACTTTGACTTCCAATAGATGCTTTTGCTATTTCTTTTACCAATGATTCACACAGTAATACAAATGGATGATTTTGAGCATCACCCCTTCGACGTTCAAGGGTTAAACTATAGTGCGTGCTATAGTGATAAGTGGTCCTCCCCTTTAATTTTCCTTCTCTTTCTCTTCACTTCAAGTGTATGAGCCTTGGAAACGCTTATGTGCATTTTTGTGAACAATCTATGTGTGTAATAAAACTTTAAGCATACATTTTGAAATTGTGTATAAGTCCCAGTGATTGGGCATTTGTATGTTGTGTGGAATTTCCTATGAGAGGAATTAATTATTTTTGTGTTTGAAGCATTTGTATATTGTGTGGAATTTCCTATAAGAGGAGTTAATTATTTTGTGTTTGAAGCATTTGTATGTTGTGTGGAATTTCCTACGAGAGGAATTAATTATTTTTGTGTTTGAAGTAGTTGCTTGTGTGTAAGTGTCTTTGATTAAATCGTCTTGTTAGTTTGTATAAGCTTGAAGTAGTGTGTGATATTTTTTGGGCTTCAAGCAATTGTTTTGAGTGAGAGGATTGTAGCTTAAAGCAAATGTCTGTGATAATTTTCCATTAAATGGTTGCACCAGTTTCTGTGCTTTAAGCATTGAGCATAAATGAAAGTGCTTTAAGCAAACCTATATGTGTTATATGTTTGAAGCAAGTATACTGAAATGAGTTTTAAGCTTTGTAGTTGGAATTTGTATTGTGGCTTAAAGTTGATTATTAAATGTATAAGAATGTGTATTGAGTGATTGTTGGGTCTGAGTGTAGACTATGTGTATAAAAATCCCAGTGATTGGAAAGTTTGGTGAACAATGAGTGTATCCAAAGATTGGATAAGTAAAAATTAAGTTAATAGCTTGAAGTTGTATCAATATTTGTCTAATTGAATCCGAATTGATAAGGAGAGCATCGATGAGCATTAATATTGACAACCTTGTGTTTGAAGAAGCTTTAAGCAATGGTGTAGTTTGATAGTGAACTAGAGAGATGTTTACAATTGGACTGTTTGGATAAAGTGGCTTAAAACAAAGTAGTATAGAAATGCTATAAGCATTGTTAAGATAGCGATTCATGGGTAGAATTGAATGGACTAATGTGGTTTGTTGAGTGAATTAGAGTAACGCTTTAAGCTGATTATGGTAAGTTTATGGTTTAAGCAAATGCAATAGAAAATGGACACTATTGTGCTTTAAACTATGTGTTATATTTACCCTCATTAAAAATGTGCTTCTTGTTTGAACCAACACACTAGAATAAGATAGGAACTTCATGATTGTTTTGTTGCATCTGTATGTGTTGGACGGAAACTAGTAATTAGATAAGTGAGTCACGACATGTTATACTATTAAATCATTCCTCGGATCTTGAACCCCTTATACTATAGTCTTGGGTGTTTGTCAAATATGCAAAAATCTAGACTACATGACCTTCTTTCTAGAAAGTACCTATTGACTTGTGTTGTCTCTGTGTTTGCCTCCCCCCCTCAAAACACCACCAATGCTGTTCAAGATACAAAAAGGACACATCTTTTGCAATTCTTTCCACATATTTGCATGTATTATATGGAGATTAGTAAACACAGCCATGTATAAATGTATATAATTGTTGCATGCAATTATATTTTCCAAATCAAATCGCTACAACTATTCATTTTCTATCAAAAAAATCAAGGACCTCTATTTCCTAACTCACTTCTAATTCCTTTCAAATCATGAGTTATTTTCGTTTTCTCACTCTAAAAACCACTTTTGGGTCTCCTAGGTCTTAACCCCTAAGGTTCAAAGTCCTAGAACAAGTTTTAAGAATTTTGGGTAGGTTCCTACTATGGTGTCAAATTATACAATAATTTTTTGAAGCTTCTTTTAGAAGTAAGAGAATGTATTTGCTTTGTTGGAATATAATTTTTATTTCAATGGTTTCCAAAAGAAAAACATTTATGCCCTCCTAAGTTCAAAATGATCAACACCGGGTAACAAAAAAAACTCAAAAGTTAAAAAAAAATTTAACTTGTAAATGCCGAAGGCGCCACATTTTGATATCAGTTAAACTTTGAAGTTAAATAAAATCTTACCAAATCATTATTTTGGAATTATTTTTAGTGAATACCCTTTAAAGTCTACTTTAAGCATCCAAAATTAGATTTTGAATTTCTTTTTTATGATTTTTCTATTAAAGATTTTGTACATAAGGTCCATTCAAATCTTAAATTTTTAGTATTAGAGGCTCTTGAAGATGAACCTCATGTGTACTAGATCTTGGGGGAATCACATTAGAAATTCTTTTCAAAAAATTGTAGAATAGATTTTCAATAGCTATAAATTGATTATGGTATAGTACGTCCTTTAACCTCAAATTTTTTCATGACCTCAATTTTAGATTTGACATATAAATGTGGATTGAAAGACTTCAAATCACTTTCTTAGTTTTAATACCCTCTTGATCAAACATTATAATCTTTCAATCCAAAAGAGGTATTATGGGTAATTTCATTAAAATGGCGGTATTCCATGTGCCATTTTCAGACTACCTAGTCTAAACTGTGTAAGTGACATCTAGGACAAGTATAAATTTTAAAAATCTTTGATATATATAGATTTCAGACATCTGGGACTAGTATAGATTTAAGATAATATAGTTTGAATCGTAAAAGTGACATCTAAGACTAGTGTAGATTTCAAACATCTACTAAAGATGTAGATTTCAACATCTATGATAGTTGTACATTTCAGACCGCTTAGTTTGAACCTTCGAAACTACCAAAGTAGTAGAATGGCACCATTTTAACGAAATTGCCCATTATTGTTGTGTTTTCTTTTCCTATGTGATCCACAACACATGTAGTTTGAATTTGCATGGTTACAATTTTTTTTCAAATTGATTAAACTTATTCAAACTTGCGTTTTTGGTTTAGTTTTAAACAAACTCCAAGAAGATCAAAAATGACCTTGGGCATTTAGGGGTTAATGATTATGTTTATATTGCTTTGAAAGATTTGATTCATTCAATTAGGATTAGTGATGTGAAAGTTATGATGAGTCTTGTTTTGCTGGCAAAACAAGACTTAAACCCTTAAAGGACCGTCACTATACTTTCACCAAAAACGCTCCAAAACTGCCATTTCTAGTAGAAGTACCAAAATTTTGAAAAAAATCTTTTTTTTGACATATCTAACCATAGGATCTTATATTATATAGTATCAAAAACATGTGGTAAAAATTTCAGACATTTCCACCGGGGGGATTGCAAGATATAAGCATTCAAATTAACTAAAATCATTTTTTTGACCCTACAAAAAGCAGTGCAGCTGCACTTCACAAACTCACATTTCTATGAAAAAATGACCTAAATGGTGGTGCTTCTTTGGATTTGTTTTCCTAGACAAGTTGTCCACATGTTTGAAAATTTTCAAATCATTTGGAATAGTACAACATATAGGAAAAAAATAGTAAGTAGGTAGGAGTAGAGAATGATTAAAAATACTAAATTATTTACAATTTAAATATGGAATTGAAAATTTCCAATCCCAATGATTGAAATGTTGTAATAATGTATCTACATCCTAAGATTTTATTTTTGTTCAAAAATATTGAAAATTGGGTAACATAAAGGATTTCAAAGTTTATTTTAGAGTAGGAAATCCAAAACTGCCCGCAAACAAAAAATCCTCATAACTTTTGACTCATTGATCAAAATGGAATGATTCAAAGCTTTTTGTGTATATAAAATTCTATAAAATCAATTCCAAATTTTTGTTTCTGAAAAAACTGATTTTTTTTATCTGCCCGAACTGCCCGGTTGGGGAAAAAAGTAACATATTAGGCTATAACTTTTGACTCGTATTTCCAAATGTCATGAAATTTGGTGCATACGAAAGATCTTCCTCGCCCCCACATTCTATTAAAATTTCAGCCCCAAATATGAAAATCTCCACTTGTAGGTACCTGCCCAAAAAATTTATACAGCCAAAAAACACAGTCCGGTCCTTTAGGGGTTAAGACATCTTCCTTAAAAATATCATGTAGGATTTATTTGTAAGTTTACTTTTAGCAATTTTCCAAAATAAAAAATATCATCCTATATAGATTACTTGCTACAACAATCTTGCCATTAGGATTGACATATTTCAATTCCATTTTAGAACTATTCATGATTTAATGTTCCCTTTCACCTTATATTTACTTATACTTAATAATTGTATAAAAGGGAGAAATTCTATTTTATTACTATTATTATTTTAATTCCTTAGATTCTCAACTCAATTCTCCACCATAAAGATTTGAACCTCAAAATTTTCTAGTGCAAAAAATTTAAGTTAAGAGGATTCAAAGTTTGAAAACCTAGGATTGTTAGGTTAAAAAAACTTTTTTTTCACTTTGAATATTAATATCTTACAATTGAAATAGTCACAATTTTTGAAAAAACAAACTCACACATTGTCATACAAATCTTATGCAAAATCCAATATATTAATATTAAAAATAAATAAAAATTATTAAAAAAATCATCATAGTGCTTTACACTAAATCGGTGTTTTGGAAGTGTTTTTTGAAAAAACATAGTGTATCTTTTGAAAAAACATAGTGAAAAAGCATCTTTTGAATACATTGTACATTGTGTGAAGAAATTTCAATTTCAACTTCCTCACAATGTACTCAATTTAAATATTTCTTCCCCAACCTCCATCTCACCCAACCCTAACTAGCTCCCCCCTATTTTATAATTTGAGAGTGACTTGGCCCAACCTAATCGATATGGGATAAATCTATTTGTATTCATATCCGTATCTATGTTTTGACCCGCATCCATATTTATATCTTGTATCTAATATCCATATCTGGTATCATGTATTTAAGATCAACGGCATTGGAGGGGGGCAAGTATTTTTAAAAAAAATCAATGGTTGTCAATTTTTGGAGGGGGATGGCCTAGCTGCAAACTTTTTGGCTCATTGTCATTGTCATAAACCTTTAGGAGTTAAAGAGTTAATGTGAAAACATCAATTTATTCAAAATAATTATGTTAATTTATCTCAAAGTTTCCCTACATTAGATGGGGGATCTATAATACATTTTGTATATTATGGTGGGTACCAGCCCCTTTTTCTTTTGGTACCATAGGGCTAGATTGCACCATTTCAAAATAAATGTTTTTTATTTGCTAGATAAAAGTAATATTTTTTCGCCAAATTTTTCCCATTTCTATCAAAAATGTGGATGAAGAAAGTGCATGAATATGACTAAAAAGTGTTTTTTGGTCCAAAGATTTATGTATGTGGAAATGCAATGCTTCACCAAAGTTTAAGTCATTGCCATCTTTAGAAAGTAAAAAAAAAGAAGGGCTAGTGGGTACCCCAAATGCACCATTGATCCAGAATGTCAAGTCTAGTTTTTAAGGTAGATTTGTGACCATTCCATCAATGGATAGTCAGAAAAGCATTGTAACTCATAACACAACCCTTCTTTCAACACCCTTAGATTTGTGAAATTACAGATACAAAGTTTGTAATGAACTATTAGACTTGACATTATGTCCCATAATGCTCTTGAGCCTCCCAATTGTCAAACATTATCTAGTCCAAAACCACCGTCATCATTCTATAGTCAGAGCACCCATTACCAACCAGAAATGGGTCCCCGACTAGTAGTAGGATATCACTATTTCCGGTGAGGCTCCGAGGAACAATTGCTGAATGCCATGTATTACAACATTTATTATTTTGAAATTTGTATGCATGAGTACGAAGTAGTCTCCCCTATGAGCGGAATTGCAAGACTCTAGATGTCATGTTCTGGTTCAGAACACTTTTTGCCTCTTGAAATTCACAAAAAATTCAGTTTTGTCAATAAAATTCCTAAAATTTTGCAATCTCAATATTTCTGTCTCCCTACATGGAAAAAATTCCCATCGTACTCAACTGCTCACCATCTATTCCACATATGCTCAAGTGAATTAGGTATGGGTGGTCCGACCCTATGTACATCTCCAAAATCAATATGTACCTTTAAAAAAAAATGTTTTTTAAACCTCGATCAAATTCGCCTGCTTTCCGATGGTCTTGTGAAATCAGTGTACAGTCTTAAATTTTGGATGCCACGTGGGTCGATTTGAGCATGACAAATTATTCCTGTGAATGATATTGAATAGACTTGTTATAATGTGGCCAGGTGTCAAGACCTCCACTTTTTTGCATGTTATTATTAGGGCACATTGTTCACAGATATGGACCTTGAAGTTATTAACCCCAAAAGGACAAATTGGTGACCATAGAAATCATCCATTTTGGTATTGTGTCAATAATTGGTTTAAAAAAATCTCAAAAGACTCAATGGAAGCCAAATTATTATAGAAGACCTCCCGTCTTCACACAAATTTGGAGGATGAATAGTTTCACTTTTGTCCCACATAGAAGAATTTTTTGTCATTCATTGGCCAAAAAACTCGCCAAAAAATAGCCGGAACATCGTTTATGGGTTAAGATACTTTAGTTTGTCCATCCTCGTGTTTTGCAATTTATGCTTATTTTAACCTAGTAAAGACCTTGTGGATGACTTCTCTATTAACTATAGAAAAATAGAATGTGCCTATTGGTTCAATAATTGGAGTATTTGGGGAACTATCTTGGTTGGGGGGCTACGTCCTTCCAAGGTTAAGATACATTGTTTGTTGAAGTGACCTTTTTACCAGAGTTTTCCCAAGTGGCCTAGTGAGTAGAAAACATTCAATAGCATGCATAACATTCAATAGCATGCATTGTCATTGCCTTGGCTCTCTAATAAATAGTGTGAAATATCCCACATTCAACAATACTTAAGTAGATATGTGGAGGCTCAATGTAGTGAGCCCAATGCATGAAGGAAAGGCAATGGGTAGGAAGACTACTAAATGTTATGTATCTCCCAATAGACATCATCTATATCAATTCAACTAAATGCCAAAGTTATTCTTCTTTTAATACTTGAATCCACATTATTTGTGTGTTTTTAACCCCTAAATGTCCCTTTGAGGGACTTTTAAAGGTTTAGGCAAGTACCTATGAACTCAGTTTTTGGCAAGAGTTTTTGAATACTTTTTTTAAGATAGGAAAAATGATTGTCTTTCTAGGAATATACATTTTATTTCAATCGGTGCTTGGGAGCAAAATTTATACTACAATAAGCCCAAAACATGCAAAGACAGGCACCAAAAAACCCCACAAAATCTTGAAATAATTTTTTTTTGAATTTTTTTTTTGAACTATATTTTTGTCTATATGGAAAGATTTGATTCATTCCATTTGATTAAATAAAGTGTGAAAGTTATGAAGCTTCTTGTTTTGCAGGCAATTTCAACAAATTTCTTGAGAAAATAATGTATTGAATCCATTTTTTATGTCAATTTTAACAATTTTTCAAAAACAAATGTTGCACATGGTTTAGTTTGCTTTTTAGAACAATCTCATTGTTGGGATTAGTGTGTTTCAATTCCATCTTAGAGCTATCAACAATTAAAATTTTCCTTCTATCTCATACCTACTTCAACTTAATCATTTTTTAAAGAATGAAAATTACAAGGACAGAGGAGTGAATTCTTTTCCTAAACTCTCAACTCAATTCTTCAACATATAAAAATTTCAATTCACAATTTGTAGTACAAAATTTTTAAGTGAAGAGGATTCAAAGCCTTATAATCTAATTAGTCTAGAAAAAAAACTCATTTTCTTCATTTTAAACACTTATATCTCATGATTGATATTGTCAAAGTTTCTAAAATTTCTTCAAGACATTATCATACCACTATAGCTTTCTAGAAGCTTGGGCAACTTTTTGCCTAATAATTAATTAAAGTGCAAAAAATAGTTAGGCAATCCAAAAAATAATATTTTAAAATAAGATAGTTTCAAAATATAATTAGAATAAGTTAGGCATTCATCCCATTTTTTCTTACAATTTTTGGATGGTTGCTACTACTTTCATCTAATGTGGCCACATTTGCCTAAATTCTTGACCTCCAAACTTGAAACTCCCTACCTTATGTATTAAGGTTTTGTTAAGTATCGGGAGGTGTTGTATGTGTAATAAGTTTTGTTTGTGAGAGATTGTGCTTTAGAATGGTCAAAATGGCGAGGCAAATTCTTTTGCAATGTGTAATTATAGTTATTGACAAAGATGAGATGCAACATAGTATAGACCAAGTTGAATTTCTATAAATTAAGCAATCCTTTTATTTATATATGTACATATATATAATTTAATTTTAATTTAATTTAATTTTGGAGGGGGGGGGGGGCAAACTAGGTCAACAATTTCCCCAAAATTTAGGCACCCTTTTAATTATTTATTTTTTGATCAAGCTTGTAGGAAGTTTCGATAGTCTAGTACAAGATCCTATGATTGAATATGAAAAAGAGTGTTTAAATTTTTTGTTGTTTGCATTAAGAATGACAAATTGAGTGGTTTTTGATGGAATAATGGCTTTGAGACTTTAAATGTTAATTTCAAATTGTGCTATTTTACATAGTATGATTAAAATGGATTGTCTTCAAGCTTGACATTCATTTGCACAAGATGGGTGTGTTGTTGTGAATTAAGGTTGATTTCTTTTCATTGTTCATTGGAATAGCCTCATTACTTGAGTTCATCCAAGTGGCATAGTTGGAAGAACTAAAGGTAATTAACCCCTAAAGGACCAAGATCTTTTCTCTGCAAAAAAATACTCACAACTGCTAGTTCTATAGCAAAGAGTAAAAAAATTTGAATTATTTTTTTGCACATATAACCATATGATCTTACACCTAAACTAGTATGAAAATGCATGGGAAAAATTTCAGAATTATTGACCTCATAGATTGCAAGATATTTGTATTTAAAGTAGAAAAAAAAGTTTTTCAACATCTTCATGACTTAAATTTTTTGCACTACAGAGTTTTGAGCTTTAAATCTTCATGGTGGAGAATTGAGTCAAGAGTCTAAATTAAAATTTAAAAAAATAATTTTTATTCTTTAAAAAATTGTTAAATAGAAGTAGGGATGATATAGAAGGAAAACCTAAATTATTAATTAATATCTCTAAGATGGAATTAAAATGCACTAATCGTCTAATCCCAATGGTGAGATTGTTCTAAAAAGAAAACTAAACCATGTAGAACTTCTTTTTTTTAATTGTAAAACTTGCATTCAAAAATGAATTCTACAAGTTATTTTTTCAAAAAGATGCTCTAATTGTCCAAAAAACAAGATTGTCCATAACTTTCTCATAACAAATCCAAATGGAATGAATCAAAGCTTTTCTATGTAGACAAAAATATAATGTATGAAGAAAAAAATATATAAAAAAAATGTAATTCGATTTTTGGAATTTTCTTTTATTGCCCCCTTTCCCCCCCTTCCCTTGTTTTTAGCTTATTTGGGTATAACTTTTGTTCCCATGCATTGATTGAAAAAATAATAATATTTCCATGAAGCTAATCAATTTTTCTATCTTCAAAAAAAGTTTTAAAAAATCAAGACAAAAATTGAGACTGTAGGTACCTGCCCAAAATTCCACTTGTCCTCCGAAGGGACAAATGGTCCTTTAGGGGTTAAAACCATTTTCTTTGTAGCATAATTCAGTTGTGGCTAATTTGTGCCACTACACATTCAAGTATAGTAGTGCACATTTTAAAGTGTAAAATGTGCACTTCCGGGACATATTGACAAGAATTAGGCTCAACTGAATTGTGGAACAACAATAATGGTTTATCTTAAGACTAATTTTATCCTTCTATTTCTTGAGTCCCCCAAATGTCTTAAGTATGCTTTCTTCATCCTCTTTTTCCATCCATCGATAATGGAAAAATATTCCTCCTGTTGGTTTTATGCTTGATTCAGCATGCAAGTGCCAAAATTGAATTTACACATCAAATTCTCAGGGGAGGTCCATGTCACCTCACACCATTCACAAGATGACACATGGTACTATTCTATTTTTTTTTTAATTTACAAAAATGACTTAAACCTAAAGGTCAAAGACTATGTTTTCACCAAAAACGCTCCAAAATTGCCCTTGCATTTACAAGCACCAAATTTTGGATTAAAAACATTTCTGGACACATGAAACCGTAGGATCTTGTAGTAAAATATTTTGAAAAGATGTGGAAAAAATTTCAGAATTTTCCACCATGTAGATTGCTAGATATTAACATTTGAAGTGACAATAATCCTTTTGGGGGCCCTGTGAAAATACGGGCAGCTGTACTTCAGAAGGTCACATTTGTATGAAAAAATGTCTAAAATGGTTGTTACTCTTTGGATTCCTTCTTCAAGGCAAGTTGGTTACATGCTTGAAAATTTTCAGATCATTTGAAATCGTACAACATATAGGAAAGAAATAGTAAGTAGAAAGAAGTAGAGAATGTTTAAAAATACTAAATTGTTAAATTTTTTTTTATGGAATTGAAAAATGCCAATCCCAATTGTTGTAATGTTGCAATAAACAATCTACACCTAATGTTTTTATTTTTTTCCAAAAATATTTAAAATTGAGTTAAATAAAGGACTTCAAAGTTTATCTTAGAGTAGAGATTCCATAACTACCCACAAACTAATCCAAACTAAAATTCTTCATAACTTTCATAATAAAAATGGAAGCTTACCATATATACATAAAGAGAGAGAATCAATTTCAAATTTTTATTTAAAAAAAAAGTGATTTTCAAAGAGTTTTTTTTCTTGCTCGGGCTGCCCGCCAAACACTGAAAATTACATATCATGCAATAACTTTTGAACCATGTAGTCAAAAGTTATGAAAATTGTTGAGCCTTAAAGGTACTCCTTGGGCACACATTGTGTGAAATTTTCAAAGAAAAAAAATAAAAATCCCGTTTGTAGTGAGCTACCCCCCACAACGTTGTTTAGACAGTTGCCAAAAACACCCAAATCACTATGTTGCCAAAAAATGTTGTTTGGACGGTTAGGGATTAAATTATGTGAAATGTGACCTTCACGTAGCATTAGATGTGATTTACCTAATGGGAAGGGTTGTGAGTTCCCAAGTGGAGAACCCCCGAAATTGGTCGAAACTGGCCATTTGCGAGCTTTGCTGACCTGGCCGAGAGACTGCCACGTTGTTTTGTTTTGTTTTTAAAAAAAAATTAACTTTGTTTTTCATTTTAAGAACTTTAATATTTTATTTTATTTTATTTTATTTTATTTTATTTTATTTTTTTGAAGAAAAATAAAATCTGACAACCGCGTTCGATGTGGCCCCTGGGGAACGGAGCTAGGAACAATCGTGAAACGGACATCCAGACCCCCCGAATCCCATCTAATGCTACCCCATACTAACTAAACGATCATCGAAATGCATTGTTCCACAACAACTCATACTTGATGCAAATGAACGGGTTGTTCTCAATAGCAACATTACATAACATGAGGGGGGCGGTTGATAACATCGTGCCACGAAGCCATAACGTGGCAAAGGAAGGAAGCGATCAATCGACGGAAATGGTGTCGGAATGCATTGGCAGCTTTTGTTTGTGCAGAAGGGACCCAGCCCGGGGGGAGTCTTGTCATAACTTACCCTCAGTGTGCCTGCGGTTGGAGCGCGAGTCGGGGGCAAAATCAAGGGAGCCCACATGGCCCCGGGACTGACCCCTTTACCTCCCCTTACCTTACTTAATACTTATGACCGCAACGTGTCCCATTCTGCGGTTTTCTGACCGTGCCTCAAATCATGGCCGCGGGTGGGTTGGTACGACAGTCAGACCCACGGGAACGGACGGAAGGACATTGATATAACTTAAACTTAAGTACAGTAGGTCTATTTCATTTCCGTCACTGCCGTCATCTTGTCTTATCAGGCGCTAGTGGTATAGGGCTTTTGTACGACGAAACTTACATACTCGAACATACTCGAAACAAAAAATATCCAAACGTGTCCAAATTTCATATGGTCAAAATCAATAATAAAAGAAACATTGTTGGCATTTGTTCTTCAGAATATGAAAAAACGAAAATTAGATGAGCAAAATTCTTGACAAAGACGTGCTCAAAAGTGCTTAACTCTTTAATTCATTGGTTCAACAATTGGAGCATTTTGATGACTATCTTGGTTGTTGGGGGGGCGCATCCTTCTATGGGTAGAATGACTTGGGAAACATGAGATCCAATATGTGTTGGGTAAATCATACATGAGTGGGTCATTGGACGTGTTTGGTAGTCACGTTGGATTGTTAGGCTTTGATTTTTTTAACAATCTTGTGATTGGAGAGTGTAGAGAATTAATTAAGAAATATGGATTATAAAAACCTACCGGCATTCTCTCTTGACAATAAAGTTGACCTTGGAGCATTTGGAGTGCTCTTGGGTTCCAAGACGGTAACGGCATAATAAAGGGTAAACTCTAAAAAAGAAACTCCCCAATGCAATTGGCATTGGTCTCTCTTTATTCTTGGGCTTGTCATTATCCTTCCCAAACCCATTGTAATTTGTCAAAATATAGAGGACCCATTAATTGGCTCACAATACAATAATTTATTATTGTCATACCTTTTTTTGCATTGTTATGTGTGCCCAATAAACTCAACCTTGTTTGCATATTAAGTCTTTTTTAAGGGAAGGTTGTTTTCCTCTCCTTCTTTTTATAATGCCCCAAAAGTTCATTTGAGGTTTGGATTTCCGGCTTTGCATTGGGTCAATTTGTCAAAAAAAAAACTAGCATTATGCAGGCCTTGTGTAGTGCCCCGCCATTTGCCGTTACATAACTTGTTTGCTGAGCCTACATTGCATATGCTCTTACAAGTTGACATTTCAATAGTCAATAACTTATTATGGATAACTAATTCTCAATTGAGGGATTATAAGGTGAAGACATCCAAGAATGGCAACATGAATAATTCAACATAGTCGGAGGTACCTTTTTCTAGAAAAAAAACATTTTTGTAGTAATAGCAATTGAAAATAAAAAATGTTCAACTCTTTTTGTGAATAAGACATGTAATTACTATGAATTTCCAAAGTGGAACTCCCTAAGCCACTTACATTGTCACATAACTTGGTCATAATACCGAAATCTACAGATTTAGCAATCAACCAATTGCAAGTAAGCATAGGAACAATTTAATGGCACTTTAGGAGGACACAAGTTTCAATAGAAGTCTATTTGTCAAGGAATGGATACATAGACATTTTTAGGTATTTTCACCACATATATGTATATTTTCATTTTACCATTACTACAATCTTCATATCATTTTTTTTTCGCCAATGGAAAGAGCCTTGGAATTAGAGTCTTTCATTCATATCCTAATAAAAAAAATATAATTTTCTTAAGTCAATGAGCGCAGAATGTCACATAAATTTTGGCATAGAATTTCAGAGATGAGTCATTGACGTTCTTTCTTCTCTCGCATGAAAAGAGATACATAATGTTTTGTTGTAATGAACTTTATTTATTTATTTTGGACTACTGCCACCCGTATTGGCCTCACTACACAAGTCAATTTTTGGAGGGACGAAGTCAAAGAGGTCAGAATCTATCAATCTAAGTGAATAGTTTTTCCAAAATAAAAACATTGCGGTTCTAACTTTAACTACATGCACTTGTAATTTTTATTTTATTTTAATTATTTTCAAAATCTATGATTCTCATTTTCCTACAAAAATAGAAATAATATAATAGTCGATAATAACAACATCACTTAGATATATGCAAAACAACTAAAACAATCAATTTTTAGGACAATCCACCTTACCAAGTAAATAAACCAACATTTAGGATTTATTTTTTTGAGTTTTACCACCTATTTTCCTTTAATCCCCCTATTGAATCATTTTTCAAGTACTCATTCCAATTTTTTTCCCCTCTATTTTTCACTCCAAATAGAAATTTCATAGATTTTTTTTTCACCGTTTTTTTTCCAATTTTTTCCAAATTGCAACTGGGTTATTTTTTCCCAATTCCACCGGCCAACAGTGCACTAACCGACCAACAATTCTCCAAAACATTGAAACTGACTTGAATCATTCTCATAGTTGACAATTGAACCTTTTTTTTTTTTCCAAGTATTGAGTTTATTTATTTATTTTCTCTATTTTTCACTCCAAATAGAAATTTCACAGAGTTTTTTTCCTTTTCTTGCAAATTGCAACCGTTTCTTTTCTTTTCCCTCCAATTCCACCAGCTAATAATGAACTAACCAACCAAAGGGTGGTTCGGTTGTCTCCCCAAAACATTGAAACAGACCTGAATCATTCTCACAGTTGACAATTGTTTTCAGAGTCGCATTATCAGCATCACTCTCCAAAATAATAAAGAGTTCCGTTGAAATTTCCACCGCTCAGGACTGTCGCCAGGCACGAGAGTTGCATCAGACTGATCAGAGATTTCCAGAGTAGTACAGCAGTGAAGTTATGGAGCCCATTGACCAAACATAGGGACCTTCAAAACCAAGTGGGCTTTTTGAAATTTGGGGTCATTTATTTGAAACCTGCTGCAGTCATTTGGGTAACAAAGATGGTGATTGAGACAAAGATTTTTTTTTTTTACACAAGTGTGTTAAGGAAACACACTGCAAGGGTTTTCCGTCACGAGGAGAGGCTGATTTCACTCTAGGTAAAGAACCTGCTGCCACCATGTATGGAACCCGCAACCATGCCATTCGGTTTGGGTACCTCACCATCATCACCCGATAGTTTAGGGTCATCTCGGACTAGAGACAAAGATGAACAGAGGGCTTCAAGATGTTGTTTTGTTCAACTAACTTTTCATTCGTCCAATGTAACACTTGGATCTTGAAAAGACAATCTTCCTTGATGATCAATATCATGAAATTGCAGTGAATGATATTTTTGTAGTAAGATATAAGCAAAAATGTGTCAAAATTAGAAAAAAGGATCGAGGCATTTAGAGGTTAATCTTAGCAACATCAAACGTAGATCATTAAACCTGTCCCACAAAGTGGAACATGCAAGGTGAATGCAGGGTAATTGTAAAATAAGCCCCCTTTTTTTAGCCACGTTAATTCTCACTATGTTCTTCACCTCTCCTAGCAAATTTGGGGTCTCTAATTGAAAATAAGGTAGGAAGCTCTAAAAGCACACAAGCTCTTAAGCCGCCCACTTCCTGAAATGTAAACTATTTGTACATGTTGCTTTCTCATAGCCTTCAACAATGTACAAAAAGTGTACATTCTAAGAGGTGGGCGGTTTTAGAGCCCTACGCCATTTCAACTTCAAATATTCATATATCTAATTCCACAAAGCTTCAAAAAATATGAAACGATAAATTCATGAATTTATGTGATTTATGGACCTACTACCTTAGGAATTCAAAATTTGCAAATTTTATCATGTGTAAAAAATTAAAAAAACTCCTATGTTTTCTCCCACAATTGGATAAAATTCTTGTGTTCTCACCTTGCATGGCCTACTTCATGGGCTAGATTTAGCATCATGTACATCAAATTGACATCTCATACATCTTAGAGCATTTCTACACTTTTCATGGAGAAACTACCTTATCAAATGACTTTTTGTGGGCTTAGCTATCCTCTTGAGCTCTACCAACAAAGTAGTTCCCACCCTTTCTCTCCATATTTCTAGTAGCTTTGCACTTTGAATAGTAGGAGTTGTTAGAATTGTCAAATGTCTCAAAAAATCTTACAAAAATAAAATGAGACAAGCAAAATCCAAGCTTGTTGAAGAGATGGGAGGGCCCATCAAAATGCATTATATAAATTGGGGTGACATCACTTATTACTATCCACTCAAAAGATAGGTTACACAACTCTCGTTTGCATTAGTTCCCCCCTCTCTCAAAAAATTTACAGCCCGTTGATTATTATTTTTTAAATGCTTACCTTCACAATCACTATTGATTTCTAAAAAAATCACGAGCCATTGATCTTATGAGATTTAATCTGAATCGCCCAAATACGATATGGATACGCCCAATACTGGATACAGATATTGTATCGTATACAAATACCAAATACAGATATGATACAGATATTGATACAATATTGGTTATGAATACATGTACGGATTGGATACAAGATATGCCACCCTAAGTCTAAAATGTAATTTGCCGGATAGTACAAAAAAAACTCCAAAAAAATGAATTTATTTATTTATTATTTATTTTCCTCCTCGATGATTATATTTTTGTCTACATGTAAAGCTTTGATTCATTCTAGTTGGATTATGGTAGCAATGTGAAAGTTATAGAACATTTTGTTTTTTGGAAAAACATTGCATCATCTTGAAAAAATAACTAAGAGGATTCATTTTTGAACTCAATTTCCATAATTCTTCAAGAAAAATGTTCCACATAGTTGACTTTGCTTGCTAGAATAACCTCACCATGATTGGATTTAGTGTATTTCAATTCCATCTTAAAGCTATTAGCAATTTATTTTTTCCTTCTATTTTGTACCTAGTTCAATGTATCAAATTTTTTAAGAATGAAAATCAAGTACTTTTTTAATAAAATAAGTTTCCCAAACTCTCAACTTTGTCAATTCTTCAACATAAAAGAATAGAAAATCAAAATCGATAGTGCAAAAATGTTAAGTTAACCCTTGAAGCACTTAATAGCATTTTTTGGCAACTCACTCTAAACAATTTATTTTTTTCATAATTTGAAATTTTCACACAACATGTGCCAAAAGAATAGTTTTAAGGTGCAATAATTTGACAACATGTAGGCAGCTCAAAAAAGAAATACAAATTTGAACTTGTTTTCCTAGATTTATACATGCATGGAAAGTCTTGAATCATTCTATTTTTATTAACAAGATGAAAGTTATAGGGAGTGTTAGTTTTTAGGCAGTTATAGATTTTCAACTTTAAAGAAAACTTTGAAGTCCTTCATTTAACTCAATTTTCAATATTTTTGGAAAAAAGTAAAATCATAAGATGTAGATTGTTTATTACAACATTGCAACCATTTGGATTGGCATTTTTCAATTCCATAAAAAAATTCTTAACAATTTAGTATTTTGAATCATTCTCTACTTCTTTCTACTTACTATAATTTTCCTATATTTTGTACAATTCTAAATCATCTGAACTTTTTCAAGCATGCAGCCAACTTGCCTTGAAGAATGAAGTCAAAGAAGCACCATCAATTTGGGCATTTTTTCATACAAATGTGACCTTGTGAAGTGCATCTGCCCTTATTTTTGCAGGGCCCCCCAAAGGATTTATGTCACTTCAAACACTAATATCTTGCAATCTACATGGTGTAAATTTAAAAAGAAATTCAACATCTTCTCAAACAAGT
The DNA here is from genome assembly GCA_947034895.1 of Rhytidiadelphus loreus. Taxonomy (NCBI): domain Eukaryota; kingdom Viridiplantae; phylum Streptophyta; class Bryopsida; order Hypnales; family Hylocomiaceae; genus Rhytidiadelphus; species Rhytidiadelphus loreus. Next base: position 42,211,554 of record OX344761.1, on the reverse strand, counting down.
GTACTACAAGATCATGCGGTTACATGTGTCCGAATTTAAAAAAAAAAAATTAGTGCTTGTACTAGAAATAGAAGTTTTGGAACATTTTTGTTGAAAACATAGTCAAACACCTTTAGGGGGTTAAGAAGATTCAAAGTCAATTGAAAATTTATTTGAATAAGATGCAAACAAACTTATACCTTCCAATCTATGTGGTCAAAGTTTTTGAAATTTCTTCAATGCATTCTTATAATAGTCCAATGCAAGATCCTCCAGTTAGATATGGAAGAAAAAAACAATTTTTAAACTTTTTTGTTCTTTGTTAAAGAAAAAAATTGGAAAGCAGCAAATTGAGGTGATGCCACCTAGACTCTTGAACATTAATCAGCTATTGTTGTGCCCAAGGTGGTAAGTTACCACTCCTTGGTTCTCACTATCCTCGATAATGACCTACCCTACGTGAAGGTTAGATTCGGCAAAAATTAAATCATTTTTGAAAAAAATGTGACACATGTCATCTTGTGAATGGTTTGACGTGATGTGGAACCTTAAGAATCTAATGTGGAAACTCAATTTTGACACTCAAGTGTCAAATCAAACCTTCATGTATGGTATCCAAGAAAAAATATTGGCAAGAGAGTACCAACTATAAATAATGTTTAGTTGTTCATATTAATTTACAAGTAGTGTTGTTCAAATTTGGCAAAAACCTTTAAGCATGCTTTGCAAGAGCCAATGTCAAAAACTCATTTAAGTAACTACATCTAAAATTGACCAAATAAGCAATTCACCATGGTTCCCATTAGTATATTGAAAAGATTTTTGTGGGGTCTTGTTGGTCAAAAGGGATTGTAGATTCTCTTAAAATGCATATTTTGGACACTATATAAATAAATTATAAATATTTGAAGTGCTTCAAAATAGGTGTTTTTAAAATAAACCCTCGACTTTTATGAACAGTGGGAGTACATTTTAGGTAAGAATTTGTAAGGTTAGTTTTAGAAAGGGGTCAAAATTAGGTGTAGTTATTTTATTTGTTAAAAATTTCTCTTCATCAAGTGCATCACTTAGTACTCATTGAGTACAAAAACTTCATGGCCAAACTTTTTTTTATGTTTGAAGAAAAACACAATCTTTCCTACTACTAGCCTTTCATCCATATAAGGTGAAAATACCCCAAATTGTCAAAATAAGCAATTTAACATAGTTGGAGGCACATTTTCGTAGAAAAAACATTTTTGTAGTATTAGCAATTGAAAATGATTAGTTTCTAGGAAAAATTTAGAATTTGGGGACAATGCATAGAATTACTATGAATTTCAAAGTGAAAACTCCCTAAACCACTAAAACTATCATATAGTTTGGTCATAAAACCAAAATTTAGAGAATTTGCAATCAAACAATTGCAATTAAGCATGGGATTGGTTTAAATACACTTTAGGAGATACTTTCAATAAAAGGCTACTTGTCAAGAATGGATGTAGGGACAGTTTGGGGTGTTTTCACCTTAGCTACATTTCAAAATTGATTATTATTTGCTATATTGGTTAGCTCCAAATTTTCTAGATATCTTAATGCTTGTGTCTTTTTTATTTTTTTTCTTGTTTGAAGAAAATTGAAGAAATTTCATTTTTGTATCTCTTAATTCTAGTGAATTCGCAACCCATTGCTTCAAAATCAGATGGCTTGCATGCTTGTGATGAAAGAACTTCTTCCACAAGACAAACTTAACTCCTAAACAACATGAATACATTTGACACTCTAGTGTAGAAGATGTGTTTTTGGATACAAAGTTGCATTTGAATGGAGAAAAAAGTTCAAAATGGTTTGAATATTTTTGTGAGCTTAGGAAGTGTGGGCATAACTATTATGTTCAACTTAAAAAGCTTTGTAATAGTGGGAAGCATTATTCAAAAAACATTGTATGCTTAGAACATGGAGAAATGGTGCAATTTCTTGTATACAATGACTTTAGTAGGGTGCCAATAGTAAAGAAAAGATACTAATCTAATGTTAATTTTTATATGCATAGACACATAAGTCAAGAATATTTTTGCAATAACAATTTTGTACCACTTATTTTGGGGGAATTCGTGAAAAATGTTTATACAACAAGTGGTTGAAAACATAGTAAATGTGTTTTGTATTGGTAGAAAGGAAAGTACATACATGTGTGGCGATTGTGTGTGCAAATAGTGCCTTTTTGTTATGTGTGAAGTATTGTATATTTCCTCCTGTGTGACATTCATTCCCTTAAGGTGACATTTATTCCCTTTGAAGTGACATTTAGTCTTCCTCACCCATTGAACATGAGTATAATGAATAGATTAAGAAATTGTATTGGTTTGTACCGTAGTTTTTGCAATATTCCAATTGTATCCATTTATAATATATAATACTATAGTTTTCTTAGGATGCCAATTATGGCTAGAGAATGGGTTATAAAATACATATAAATCCACTTATCTTTTTTCAAAAAATTGGATTGTAAAGTTTTTAGTTGGATTTCATTTTGACATTTTTGGTGTATTTTTGGTGGGTTTTATTGGCTAGTTGGGAATTTAGTTACTTGTTTTGTTGTCCAAGTTGGTGATTTGATGTGCTATGTTAGGGTGGTTTTTGCTTGTATAGTGCCAAGTTGGAGTAAGTGTGTTGGTGTGGTAAATTGCCAATTAGTCCAATTGGGATTGTTAGGGGTCAAAATTGGAATTCTAATTGGTAGCATTAGATGTAATATGAGGCCTCTTAGAGGCTGTTTGACCATGGTTCCTCATGCTATGAACCATGGCTGGACAGTCAAATTATTTAATAAAAATAAATAAATAAAAATAAATAATTATAATTATAATAATTATAATTATAATTATAATTATTATTATTTTGAAGTATTCAAAAAATAATTTTTTTATGCAATCCGACATGGCATTCTCTCGGCCACGTCGAAGTGCTCGTTCTGCGACGTTTCCACAACCTGAGAACATCGAGGAACTTGTAGTCTCTCAATGGACCGAAAATTCATCTAATGTTTGTGTGTTCCAATTGGGTAGTTTTGTTGTGCAGTTAGATTGCCTAGTTGTAAAGTTGGTAGGTAACCGTTAGGTTTCTTTTTTTTGGTGAAATTTCACCAGAAATCTAACCTCTCTAGATTCGTCCCTCCAAAAACTAGATTTTGCAATTAAGCTAACATAGGAAACATAGGTCCAAAAAAATCCCTTGGTAAGTGCTTGTAAGTGCCTATTAGTTTGGGAAGTTTGATTTGATTTGTACCCACTTTGTGAATGGCAACCCCAAGTGGTTGTGTAATTTCTTTGGATTTTTTTGTTATGTGATGTATGTTAGTGTGAATGAATGTGTGGAATTTCTTGATGGATTTGGAGTGATGGAAATGCTAGTTGGTGAAAGAGTTATGTGGTGACAAACTTTTGATCAAGTGAATGAGGAAATTGTAATACGTGTTGTTGTAGTGTAAACGATGATTTCCGAGTTGGAATGTTGAGTATTATTTGAATTATTTGAATGTTTTTGCCAAGTGGAGGCAAGTAAAAAATTGTGTGTCAATGAGAGATAGTGTATTTTAAAGTTGTATTACCTAATTAAAGAATGAATCTATTAGCATAGGAATTTCCTACTTGACCATCTCCCTTGGAACAAATTTATTATTCTAAAAGGATAATTTCCAAGTAGGTCATTATTCTCCTTCAACATGGACAATTTGCATCATCACCTTCCACAAATATTCATAGTTTGCATCGAATCCCAATACAATTATTTCACTTATTTTTTTAAAATTTCTAAGATTTCAAAGAATTCCATTGGTCCTCTCAACCCTTGAGGTATTAGTGTACTACACATTTTCTAAGTAAGTAATTGTAAGTCTATGACTATTCTATGAACACAAGGAAGGATATACCAATATCTGTGTATAAGGAGCACACAAAAAGTACATGGTGTAGTATTGTGATAATTGACCTTGACATTACATGAACTTGACTACATTTGGCCCTTAGGTTTAGAAGTTTTTTCTTAATACAATGTTGTATATATTTGATGGGAAAGGAAGTTCAAAATGGTTTGAATTCTTTTGTGAACTTCAAAAGTATAGGGGTTCTATTATCATAGAGCTTGAGAATTTTCTTGATGGTGGGAAGCATTATTAAGAAAATATTGTATGTTCAAAATAAGAGAAAATAGTACAATTTCTTGTACATAGAGGAAATTTGGCCCATGTGGAGGGTTGTTTGACTTTTGGATGATATGGAAATCCATGGGAATTTTTTTAATTTAAAATTTAATTTTTTTTGTAGTCCCTAGTCCAACGTAGCACACCACATGATTATATGGGCAAAAAACAAACAATATGTTTGGAGAAATTCTAAAAATAATTAATTGTTTGTGGAGTTGAAGTTCACAATACGAGATTCTCTCTTTTTACATTTCAAAATATATAAAAAATTACTTTGGTGATTGTTTATCAATTTTTAATTTATTTTTAATTATTTTCCTATTTCTAATTTATTAAAAAATTATATTTGTTTTGGCTTGCCTAAAGGGCCGTTTGAGACTAGTTCCCATTGTTGGAAACCAGCCTGTGTTGTGTGAAATTTTTATTTATTAAAAACTTATTAAAAAACTAAAATTAATATTAAAAAATATTATTAATAATATTTTTTGAAAATATTATTTGATGTAGCAGTCACCATATCATGTCAATACGCTATTGTGGTGGAGTTTTCAAAGTTTGGAAACTTGGAGGAACGCAGGGGAACATTACATGGGATTTAGCCTTGGGGATGGCTGTTTCAAGCTGGTTCCGGTTGTTGGGAACCAGACTATGCTGCCAGAATTTTTTTTATTAAAAATTTATTAAAAAAATAAAAAGTAAAAAATATTTAAAAAATATTTTTTTTTATAATATTTTTTTTTTAAATGATTTTTTAATAATTGTTGATGTGGTCGTCTCTCGACCACATAGCATCTTGTGTGGCGGAGTTCCCAGCATTTGGGAACGCTTGGGAACTGGCATCCTTCTACTTCACCAGAATCCCATCTCATGCTTGGAGTCATGTAGACAAGCTAAAACTCATGGAATGCATCAAAATATCAATTTTCTTGAGATTTGGCACTTTTCTAGTTCTCTTACTTAGGGAATTTTTCTATAATTTTCTTTTAGTGGTTACCTTCATCTTATAGGTTTATACATTGTCCATATTTTTAAAATTGTTAAAAAAAATTCTAATTTTAATCCCTAAAATTTCTTCATGTTTAAAGGTCCAAAACTACTTCAAAATACTTGTCTCCAAAGTCAAGTCAAAATCTTCATCAATGTTTATTTCTTAACAAATTTAACCATAGGATCCTTCTAGTCACTTCCTCACTTGCAAATATCACATTGATTAACGTAGGGACACCTAAAATCTCCACTTTTAAAAAAAAATTATTGTGAATAATTTCTATTATTAGATTGATAAGTTTTTAATATTATCTTGGTTGACAAACCACAAGGAAACTTTTTTCCAAGGCTTATAAGTCAAATTCATGTGCTTGTATCCCTTTCAATTTTGGAGATTATGTTAATAAGCTTGTTGAGAATATGCATTAAAAAACTTTAGACCAATTGAACCCATCTATCATGGTTGCCCAAAATTGCCCCTATCTTTTGAGGCATAACTTTTTAACCGCATCTTGGATTGTTGTAAAATTTTCTAAGCATCAAGCTAGTAGTGAAACACACCTTTAGTAAAAAAAATCACAAGAACCCAACAAATATTACATTGGGAAGGGCCCGCCCCCAAAGTAAAAAATGACCTAAAGTCATGCTTTTGGACTTTAAGGGTCAAAGATGTATCCATAATCTTCAACACAAGTAGAGGAGTAACATCGTGGTTGTTTATTTTTATTAGCGATTGCATCCATTGGATGAACATAGGAATATCTATCTGTTTTGACATTGATTCTTGACTTTTAAAATTTTCGAAACTAAAATATTTTGCAAAATAATTCAATAAGGTGGAAGCACCCAATACCGCACCTGCACCTAATCTTTGTTCCTAGATGGACAATAAACCGTCCGTAGACTTTTATTGAATGGTCCTTGACATGTGTCACAAAGTTTTCTTCTCTCTTCACTGTCATTGGGTAAATGCTGAATTTGTCAAAATTCAGATTTGGGTCCACCTACAGGACGGTTCCAGTAGTCTAGGGGACTGCAACTTTGAATTTTTTTAGAAAATACATGCCAAGTCCGAAAAATCTTTTTTTTTTTTTGAAAATTCATGATTTTCTCTCGCTAACACCACAAAAATATTAATTTCTTGAAATGGTACCTCCAAGTATGCTGAATTCCTTAAACTGAAGGTTTTTGGTGCTTTCAGATGACCAAGTATAATTCCATCCATACTTCGGATGATTCATCCACATCCACGGATGGATGAATCTCTCTACTCTCCACCAACAAACGAAGATCTAAACTCTCTGCCAAGTCCCAGAGCCTGTCTGTCTGTCTTGTCTGAGATCAGTGTGATCCAAAACCACGGCTTGCAAGGACAATGAATCAAGCTGCAGGTTTGATGGCAGTGGCAGAAGATTGTTCCCATGCTTCCACCTCACTCCCCTCATTCAATTCATCACCACCCAACCGCAAAGTGAATACAATTGACACTCCGAGAAGAGGGTCTGGAAATTCATCAATGCAATGAAATCAGTCAGTCCTTCCATCAAAAGAGAAAAAAGAGAAACAGAGAAAAAGAAGAAAAAAAGAAGAAAGAAGAAAGAAGAAAGAAGAAAAGAAATTTATGAAATTTATAATGAAAAAATTGAGGCTCTCACTACAAAAACGCTCCTCTCCACCATCACTCTCACACACCACTGTACGTTACTAGCTTCCCCTTCTTGTGTGTGTTCAATCTTGTGCTCTCCACCTGCCCCCCCTTTGCAGTTCATGATCACACTCACCCTGCGCCTGCCATCATCACTTCTGCTGTTACCTTGGCAGTACACTACCAAGACACTCTCTCTTGTTTTTCATATTTCAGTTAGCTGAAATCGATTGTTGAGAGCCAAGTTAGCTGCATTGTTTGTGTGAAGATCGATCGAACGATCGAGGCATTGTTCTTTTGTTTTTGGTGTTTTTTTGGTATCAGGGAAGAGGCATGGCATTCACAGGGATGAAGGTGGGCGTGGTGGTGATGGTGTTGCTGGCCATGACAGCAGCTATGGCGATGGCAACTCCGGCGGAGTACGTGGTGAAGTGGGACTTTCCGACCACGGACCGGTATTACAGTGCCACGCAGGGCAGGACCTACAAAGTGGGCGACAAATTGAGTAAGTAGTCTTGGCTCTGCATTAATTCGATCTAAAAGCTTTTTCACTGCATTTTGAAACATATTTAAGAATCCTTGGAAGTTCCGAAAGAATCACTGTGATATGGTTCGAATGTGTGATGACTGTGTAAGATATTGCAGAATGTCAGTTTAGAGATCGAAGGTGGCTTAAAGAGAGATTCGGGTGAAGTGGGGTCTCTATGTTGAGGTGTCAGTGTCTACTTTGAATAAAATCCCTTCAATCTCAAGAGTCTCTGGGTTGTAGAATATGACGAGAATGTATGTCAACTATTGGTTCTTGTGATTATAGTTTGATGTTTTGATCCTGATCAAGCATTTGGTTCCAGCTCTTTGTCGTAGAGAGACCTGGTGAAAAGAAACTCTCTCTGTGGTGAGTCACATGAGAGAATTTTATCTATTGCTGGCCTGCTTCATGAAGCATTTTCTCACCATCGTAATAGACGACTTCGTTCCAATGTTGGTAGATGGATTCCTGAGGTCCACCAACCTTGTGTGCATATGATCTTGGAGTCTTCGAACTGTTCCCCAGTTCGTGTTAGTCGACAGGGACTCGCATTATGCCGTTCTCTTGAGATGTCTTTGCCCACATTGTACACGGTGAAAGAGTGGTCAGTATGTGTCGTGGACTTAGCTTTCATCTGTTGCTCTTTTCATTGACACCAGTGCGAACACTCTGTTGAAACAGAGTATTTTCTTCACATAAAATCAACATCAAAAAAGCTGATTTTTATGAAAAAGAGTCACTGACTGAAACAACATTCCATGCAAGAACATTTTTTGCAACTTACGTAGTGAAATACGTTACTGAATGGTCTGTGGCAGAGTTCACAAACATGCCCAAAAGATTCAATTTGGAGATGTTTAGTTGAACCAACATCTCATTGAATGTTGTCAATATTAAATGTCTCAATCTCCGAGTTGGCATCCCAATGTTGTGTGTTCTTTGATGTCATTTGAACAGGGAATTAGATTTGCTCAAGTGATTTAATTCACATGTTTTTTCATGTCTTGTGCTTGAGAAGAAGTAACGAAAATGGAATGTTAATGGCGTGTGTTGTGTATGAATTAATGCAGCGTTCGTATACGCGCAAGAAATGCACAACGTGGTGAAGGTGGCGAGTGTAGCAGACTTCACACAGTGCACCACGCACACCGCGTTGAGCCCCGAATATGCCGATGGCCACACCTCCGTGACTCTCAACAAGCCCGGCGCCCATTACTTCATTTGCTCCATCCCCGGCCACTGCGCTGATGGTATGAAGATCAAGGTCTTGGCCAAGGCCTAGAATATATTCATCACAAAGTTGGGAAAATTGGGCAGCAAAGCAGGAATCAATGCACCTGAGGATGGATGGATGGATGCAAGCAGAATGTTTGGGTTCCCCATGAGTGGAGCAAGAAGCTGTGGTATAGTGGTTGATATGCTTTACTACATGCCTTACTTGTGCTTGTTGTATTTGGGGACTATTTTCATATTTTGAAGTTGCTAGTTTGGGGTACTTTGTTTTAGGCTGCGATCACGTAGTTTGACGTAAGTTGACACACAGAGGTGATTAGTGGGCCTGTTGAGAGGGAGAGGACTCCATGGGACACTATATATCATCCAGGATCCCACCTGGAATAAATGTTCAGTGGTGAATGGATCTTTGTGATGAACTTCGAAGTGATTTCAGCCTTTTCTTTTTCTAGTTCACGTGCCTCCTTTGTTTGTGACTAAATCTCTGTTGCGACTATGATGAATGGAAACAGTTTTGTTTGCATGAATTCTGATTTTGAAGGGAAGTCTGATTCACTGCTCGGGATCTCAAAACTTGAACAAAATAGATTTTATGAATGGGTGCTTCAGTCAATGATTTGCCGTGTGGGAAGAGTAGAAAATTTCGAAATGTCGGATCTTTCTGTGGAAGAAATTTGTGTCGTTGCAGTGATAGCTTGGGTGAACGTGGTATGAAATTTGTCATGCAGCATTCAGTTTGTCTGGACCTATTCAAATGGACTCAATGGGGAGATGAATTGTCCCCAATAAAACGAGCATAACAAAGGTTCACAGCTCTTTTCATATGAACGTTATATCAATGACCTTCCACTAAATTTATGAGGAAAAACAAAATGGACATTTTAGAATGCATAACCATAACTCAGCTTTATTTTTTTATATATTGAAAAATAATTCCTACAAATGATGGACATGAACATGTGCGGCGACTTCAATACAATGTTCAAGAAAGTTGAATAGTAACCAAAGTTTTGAAGGTGGGGAATTAAATTCTGAGCAACCAAGAACCTTTATTTTCTACCTTTGGCTTGCTTAGTTTCCTCTTCATTTCAATTGCAGCCAGCTGTAAGTCGGTCCAATTTCAATTGATCTGGTTAAGTTCCCAATTTGTGTCCAACTTAATGAATTCACAACAATGGCAACAAATATATAACAAAGTTGTATCCCCTATCTTACATTACCAACAAAGTTGACCATACTTAGTGCATCTTCATCAAGACACTCCGTACTACCTGATGAAATGGTTTGGTGTGTCTGGGCTTCTTTTGTGTCCCACCAATTGGAGATTTGTGAACTTGTCAACGCAAGTCACAACAAATATCCATCCCCACACTTCAAGCTATAAGGTAGGAGGCTCTGTAATCGTGCATCTAAGGGGAAAAAAAGCCTGTGGTGAAATCAAAGCAGCCAATCATGTCAAGAATTTTGAGGCATGTGAAGAAGTGACAAAGGCGTGAGTCCCCTTTTTTTCCGAATTTTTTTTAGGCAAATTGAAATTATGAGGGAATTTCAAACTAACATGCAGTAGGGCTTTAGTCTTGCTCATAGGTATACCAATAAGCAATCACAGCATGTCTGTAAGTTTGGCCTAAAAGTAAGTACAGTGTGCTTTCATTTAATTCATAACCCATTGTAAATAATAAGTCCAAGTATTTCATTACTTACATTAGTTTTTTATTCCCTGAATTCGTAAAGTGCTATAGCACCCAAATACACTCACGATAGTATGTATTCTAAAGTTAGTAGAGTTCAAAAACGGAACACCTGCAATCCCATTTCTTGAATTCAAAATCACTCAATCTTTTCCAGAACATACTACACGATTAATGGCCAGACTATATGGTCGATTGAAAATGACCCTCCAACAATCGAGCCTCCTACCTCAGTGTGTGGAGCATTTGACTTGCACCACGATATGACAAAAAGAGAAGCATTGGGACCTGTGTTCAATGGAGGAGTGGGCATTGAGGAGCGACTAATCTGAAATATATGTCGTCCTCCTAACACTACTAGAAAATCTGAAATTTCTGTCATTTTGGACGCGTTGTTTTGGACAAAATCTAACAGAAATCTGTAGATTTTCTACAGATTTCTGTTAGATTTTGTCCAAAACAACCCGTTCAAACTGACAGAAATTTCAGATTTTCTACTAGTGTAAAAACAAAACAAAACAAGAGTTGGGGTGCAAACTCCCCACCTTGTGCCTCATCTAGCGCCTCGTTCGATACACTATGGAGAGTATTGGTGGGAGAATGATAACTCCCCAATTCCTTTCCCACACCTAATGCACACCACCCATCGTTGGGCATAGATGGGTGGAGATACTCTTATGGCATGAGTTGAATTTGGACTGGCTCATCAAGCAATTGATCACTCCATGAATCTACCACCTTTCTATGATGCTATGCCATGATAGAAAGGAAATCTACTTTATAATACTACACATGCAATGCAAAGATGAAATAAATCAAACATAAAGGTCAAAATCAATATCATTAAAGTCATCTTCAATGTCAAGATGTCATGAAAGATATTTCTCTAGATGTGAAAATAGCCACCTAAATTTCGTAGAATTCCTCTATAAATCCATTTGGCTTTTTGCATAATGTAATGAAAATCCTCACTAAACAATCACTGCAAGAGAAAGGGGGTGTTTCAAGTGTGTTTTTAAGTATAGTCCTAGAGATAAGATATTAAGTAATGATCTTTATGTAGATTTTTAGTAAAAATTTACTAAAAGTATATGGATTTTCAGTAATTTTTTACTAAAAATGTACATAAAGATCATTACTTAATATCTTATCTCTAGGACTATATTTAAAACACCCCTTTTTCTTGTAGTGAAAGGCAATTAAAATTTGAAACTCTTGAACCAATACTTGGCAATAGATATTGGCATAATATCCAACCATCTAACTAAAAGCCTATATAACCTTAGAAGAATTGGTAGATATCCACCTACATATCAATTCTTTCTAATCAATATTTGCCCAATGAAGGTTTCAATAGGCAAAATTTTCCCCAATAATTTGAACATTGGCCAATTTCTATAATTTTTGTAAACATACTGGTTACATCCTTCACTTTGCTCGGGGGGTGCACTTAGTTCTACTATAACAAAGCATGTGCAAACAAGTGGTTTCTAAAAAACTATAATTTCAACCTAAAATTTTGACCATTGTTTAATAATGACTATAAGTTCCTATTGCCAAAATTTCCAACTCAAATAAAATATGAAATGATTTCTAGAAGAAGTTGAAAATGAACTAAAATAGCATGTTTTTCAACTCAAATAATTATAGAGAGCAGATGTACATGGCCATTGAATCAATATTCAACTCAAAATGGGCTTTCAATAATGAGTTATTTTTAGGAATTTTTTGTTCATTTTTTAGATAATTTTTTCTTATATAATATAGGGGTGTGAAAGTTATTTTTCAGTTCTATAGTGTATTTTTTTACTTAAAAAAATTGTAACTAATTATTATTAACAAATAAAAATATCAATAATTCAAAACATAAACTTTCAAAGTAGGAAATTCTATTCATTTTTTTAAAATTTTGTTTTATTTAAAATCCAAAAAATATATAGAAGTCCAAAGTTTTGTTCGCATGTGGTTTCTAATGGACACTCTAAGTGACCCCCCAAGTTACTTTGTCATTTATTTTATTTTATTTGCAAAGATCAACTGACTACATAGTCAATTTTGTTAAAATGGTAGTATTCCGCATGCCATTTTAATGGAATATCTTCTACAAATGGAGAATAAGTGTGCCACGATAGGGTCATACATGTGCCAATTTTATGCCTAGCACATTCAAATCACTCCTAGTTCATGCATTTCCACTCCTCTCGGACAATCTTTCCATTCTTTCAGTGGTTTCATTTTGTGCCATTTTAATGGAATACCGCCATTTTAACGAAATTGACCATCTACCATTACACTAAGCTCCAATTCTTCCTTGACATTGGTGGCTATTTCCTTCTCACAACCTAACATATTGATGAGATGTAAAGAACTCACAATAGTGGTCTCCAAATGCTAGAATCCTTAATGACGTCAATGCAAATGTTCTACAATACTATACAAAAACAAGATTCTCCTTGACCAAACATAAAGGCAACAAACTCAACCAACATAATCATTTTTATAATGCTTCAAAAATACATTTTAGGGCTGACAATAGATAGTTAACATTAAAAGGTAGTAATTGAAAAATCAGTAGCTAGCCAAAATGCCTTCCAGCATCAAATGAAGATGCCCTACAACCATCTTCTATCATCCTGCAAAATTTTGACCCACAATATTGTATTTAGAGACCCAAACTTTTGAATGGTGGGGATATTGCAAAGTGAATTCTTGCGAGAATTTGTAACGCCCGGGACATGTCACTTTCTGTAGAAGAATATATCCAAAAGGGGTTGTTTGAAGGTCAACTCACCTTGCATATTTGGGAGAAAAAAATCAAAGTCTAAAGGAGATGAAGTACTTAGTCAACTCAAGAAATGGATCTAAAGAAAAAAAGGGAATATATCATTTTACTTCAAAATTTATGAAGCCCAAATAGTAGCTTTGAATATGAAATTCTACGAGGCCATGATTGTGTTGAGGCCATTCATGTTGGATAGGGGATGCAAAAGTGTCCCTATTTGTACGGGACCTCTAAAAGTCAAGGGCTTCATTGAGATGGATAGGAAATGCTCTAAGAGCATTATCAATGAGTTGCCATAATAGCAACTACAACATGAAAGTACTATATGGGATTGACCATCAACTCCAAAATCAAACCCAATGTCGAAATGCTACCAAGTTTGTCAATTTGGAGTTGCTCCAAAAAAGACCATAGGGATTAGAAATATTTTACTTTTCCAACAATTGTATACAATATTCTTTTGTAAAATTCCATCAATGCATTAATGATCTCTATGAAGACCATTCTCCATGCTAGAGTAGACCACGTGATCAATCTAACTAGTGATTGAACAACTCATCTAAAGTAGGCGTAGTAGCATCGGCCACACTACAACTTGTGGCAAGATGTAGGCTCTTGACTAACGACTCTCTTTTCAACGTCAACATTCAAGGTCCCCAATGATAATGCTCTAAACTGTCTCATTTCTGTTTGCTCTTGTAAATTTTACACTTTGAATTCATGTCACTATTTGAGTTGTAGTTACAGTTCACTTGAACATAAGAAATACATTCAATTGAATGATGGTGGCCCAAACATCTCATTAACAAAACATGAGATGTTTTCTTTCAGCTTTGTAGCTTTCTAACTTTCCAACTGTTGCATCGACATTGCTTAATTTCTCACTACGGGTAGAGATGACACATGTAATTTGGAAAATGAATATCATGCGGTTACAAATTTATATTGTACTAGTACTCATACAATCGAACTAAAATGTCTCCCTAAGCCTGCTCAAAATCCTTCTCAGAACAGCATGATCATCACTCAAAACTTTGAAGGACGAGAGCTTCTTCTATGAGGAGGTTCAAATAGTGTTGAATAAACACTGGAGAAGAAGACTAGATAAAATGGGGGGGGGGGGGGGGGGGGGAGGGTCTCACCAACAGCATGATTCTTGCCAGATTGTCAAATTCTAATCATACCACCAAGAAGGTCCAATGGACGGACGGGGGACAGACCAGGAATGCCCGGTAAGCTCTCGCGCCTCAATGCTGTTTGAATTCAACAGAAGAACCAGACACAGGAGCCACTTGTTAGCTCTTGTTTTACAGAGGAGAGGAGGTCCGGAACCTGCCTGCCTGCCTGCACTACAAGTAAGCTTAGCAGCAGTAACCTCCAGGCTCCCCCCTATGGGCTCTTCCAAGTTCCAAAACGTGTCCTAAAGTATCCCAGTATGGTACGGGACGGCAATTACACAACAAGCTGATTGTGAACGAGAACTAGGCTGAGCTACAAAACACGAGAATGAAATGCAATTGCTGGGAGGGTTTAGAGGACATGCTACTTGACTACGTTCTACCGAAGGCCCTTTGATAAGGGCTTCTTCTTTAAAAAATCGTTGGATTCGGGAGACAGGTATTCCCACCAGAGACTCGCACATTCTTGGCCTTTCAATGGGTCCCCACAAATCGAAATAATCTCGTCAGTCGGTCCACGAATGCGCTTGCCCTTCCAAGGCTTGTACTTTCCATTAAAATGAAGAATATGGGCTTCATCTGCAAACGGGGACATGAAAGGCGTTCTGTTGAAGGTCATGTTCCATCCCTTTTGGTAGTATACCCTCTCCAGATCACTCAGGTTGGGTCGCCCCAGACCACGAACATTCCACGTCTCATCCAGCGCCTTGTGCTTCCCATAGAGGGCCAGGAGAAAGGGTGGCTGCGACATCCCCGCTCTGCAAAGAAAGAAGACCAAAGCCCATTGAGACGTTACTAAAGAAAGAAATACGGTTGAGGATAGATAAACCCGTTATGGACCTAATCTGTTCTCCTATACTAACCCCCGTTACCAATAGCGACTTATCCAGTCACACACCGTTGAACTTATTAGCTATTGATGCAAGTATGACTAGACTAAAGGTCAAGGTCACTGATCTTTGAATAGAGGTGGCATTTTACTGTCACTTAAAATAGTCTACGACCTCCCACTTTGAAATTGACTGAGAAATTCAAACAGTGATAAAAAATATAAAAAATTGATCTCATGTATCAAAAGTGATCTCTCTACAGCTCTATGTTGATCTCCCGAAAATCACATGCCTAAATATTTTAAATGCTTTTAAATGACGCAAATAGAATCGTCTACCTCAAGTCTCAAATATCAGATACAAGAAATAAAGCAACCGTAAAACTTGGTCATCGAGGGAGAGAGAGCTTACTTGTATAAAGCCTTCTTGTCAGATGCCTTTCGAAATTCATCCATCCACCAAACAATAGCTTTAGTGATATTCTCTTCCTGCCATTTTTTGTTATCAATGACAAGAACACCGCGGTTGAACACACAGGCTGATCGATTGAAAGGTAAATCCGGTAGCCAATTTGGTCGATCTGGTCCCTGCCGTTTCTGGATCTCGTCTAATTGTGCAAAATCAAAATAAACCTGAAACCTCTGCGAACAATCTTCAATAGCCGCCACCGAATGGCCTTCCAGATCAACGTCATTCAGCTCTTCCAAATTTCCCTGTCAAACACATGCATACTTGATGAGAAGCCTAAACAATCTGCAATGACGGACAATGTGCATCAAGGACGAACTAAGATCGGTCATGTGAAAACAAGGGTACACGAATACATCCATAAGAAGACAATCAACCAGGAGAAACATGAATGAAACCAAAAGCTCACTGGATACTTAGGAAAGAAGCTGAGGAAAGTCATAATGGATAAAACTTTAAAGGCAGTATTTCAATCTAAGAAATTGTGACATTTAGAAATGCTTACCTTCACTACAATATCCGAGTCTAGGTAGATGATTCGTTCTATGTCGCTGTAAGTTGCAGGCAAATAGAACGGCAGAAAATTGTAGGGACTGACGAGCTCCTTGCGAGCCCCAGTGTCGTTACGGAAAGTTATATGCTCTTCCACTTCATGGATGTCAATAAACTTGCTGTTTCAGACCAAAAGACTCGTCTCAGAAAGAGAATAAATAAAATAGACAACATTGGCATCTTCAATCGAAATCACTAAATATCAAAATGCAGGATCTGGGAACTCCTTCAACATTCAATCTCTTAAGATAAATCCTCAATACAGTTCATGGAACGCCTCTGCTAAATTAAGTTCATAAGAACTCCATCTTGTTAAGGACAATCAATCTCAAAGAAAAATATTGAATCAAAATAAATAAAAACTTGCAAGATGAATCTTATGAACAAAGGAACTTACTCAGCCATCTCAATTCTGGCTTCCGGAAACAGGTGTTTTAGCCTTTTAGCAGCATTCTTCTGACTGTATGGCATTACCAGATGATAGAAAAGTCTTTCCGGATGTCTGCAGCCATAGCTTATAACATTAGAGAGCACAAGGCGAATGCAAACAAAGGTATATATCGTAACCACACCTTTCATTATGCAATGCCCATGGCCGAGCTCTCTAACGGATACCCGGTATCGTGAATGACTACTCGTCAACTCTAAAGAGAAGTAATTCTTAAATAGCCAGGGCATGACTAAATAATTTTAACAATAGGAAACAGGATATGCAGGAGGTCAAATTAAGGTGCATCAGAAACAGGAGCAAGCAATCAACACTCTGTAGACTTTGCACACAAAGGTACTACAGACACAACAGCGCACCGAAAATAAAATTCAAAACAATGGGAAACAAAACTCACAGGGTACTACCTGAATTTATTTATTTTTTAAAACGGGAGTATATGATAAGGACGAAAAAATGTGAATCACATGAAAGACGGGCTCATAAGACTTACGGGGTATTTGCCATGCTGGAGTTGATCAATACTGCGAGAGGTCGAAGATCTGATTCATCGGTACAAACAAAAACATGTATATCCTTCTTCTTTTCTACAATCTTAGAGGTCTCGTCATCTGTGTTGGGTCTGGAATCTAACATAACCCCCCTCTGAAGTCCCTCTTGAAACACCTTCCGATTGTCCTCAAGCTGACTGTTCTTCCACGAGTGGAACGATCCCATCACACTGGTAAAAGTCCACTGATACACAGAACACAATGCTTTAGAATACAACGTATAACAAGAGCTGCTAATTGAATCCCATTTTCTCGCGCCACGTGCATCACAAATTTCCAAAGATTGAAGTTCTTAACCGGAGAGAAAAGGTAGAAAACCAACAGGTTATAACAATAGAAACTCAAGCATGCGTGTGGAGACAACACCAGGGGCTCGTCCTGGTATGGCCTACAATGAAATGTAGGTTGTAAGTTCCAAACGCGTCCCATGATCCACTCCGAATCAAGAATATCATTAAGATGTTGTTCCAATTAGACTAAAATAAACCGTAAGTACCCAACAGGTCGAAAGTAGCCACTTCCAAATCTATAGGAGTTCAAAATGTAACAAAATGATCCAATCGAAAGAAGGAAAGAGACCTTACATGTTTCGAAAGTTACTATAAGGAACTATTACTCTGATTTATCGTATTGGTGAGGGCCCATAATTAGTGCCACCTGCACAATTAGTGTGACTAAGAATTCTATCACTTGTAGATTTGCACAATACAGTAATGGTTTCGTCCTGCACTATTTTATAATAGTGTGACTTTGGAAAGCTAGTGTCACGCACTAATACGATAAACCAGTGTAACTTCCACAGTTACCTTTCTATTTTTCAGGGGTTAGTAGATTCATTGCAAACACTAAAGAGTGCATCGAAGTTTACAATGTACCACTCCAAAGATCTCCTAAATCAACGGATTATCGTAAACTAATGAGCTAGGGTTCTCGGGTGAACCACTCCCTGAACTGTACATCTACAGTACATTCGCTTCATAGAAACAGTTTAGAAAAACATAGCTAAAAACGCCGAGCCGAGCCGCAAAATATTGTTCACTGACAACATCTCGTCAGACTCTTGACCACATTCTCTGCAATCCCTCGCACAACCTCTCATGATCAATGGAAGGTAACACCGGCAAGTCACTGGGTCTCTCTTTCAGAAATCAGGAATCGACAAGCTTCCAACGAAACCTAGGATGTGAAAAGAAAGCCCAAAAAGCAAACATAGGTCAACCCAAGCGCGTCACTGTCAATCACAACATGCGAGAAAAAGTCCTATATACGTCTCAACATTCGATTGCTATTGATCCCTAGACTCAAAAAGCGTATACACCCAGGTCATTTAAGGATGTGCAGCCAGAATCGCCACTTCAAATGAATGCCCTCTGCACATTTCAGGTGGCCATTCTGGGTGCACATACCTTCACATACCCAACGAAAAAAGCAGTAATCTCAGACCAATGCCCTGTTTCCCAATAGCCTTTCATAGATAGTGAAATAGCCTTTCATTGCGCGCCAGCTGAACAAATAAACTTCGAAAGAATGCAGAAGAATGTTGCAACACAAAATCAAGACCCGAAATCATGGACAGCAGTACTGATACTTTTGAACGAACACGCGCCCATATTCAATATGAAGACCTAACTAAACCTGAAACGTCAAAAACAGAGTGGCAGCGATCAATTCAAGGAATAGCGTCGCAGGATGGATCAAATGCCGCATTACAGATTTTGCAGCATGTATGGAGACTACTTCTTAAACCTAAGATGTGTGGATTTGAAGAGAGCATTGGAAGGTACAGCAGTCGTAGGGCTAGCTAGGGTTTGAGGGTTGTGTCCACCTTGTCATGAGGGTCCCAGCTCTTGAACGGGTCGGCCCAGTTGGCATACTTCGAAGGCGGCAAGAGTCGCATCCCGAGAATGCCCATACACAACACCGCCGCGAAGAACGGGAGCAGCGGCCATGCCCGCGGAGTGGCGGGCGCTCGAGCACTCACCGAGTTCGTGGAGTCTTTTTGAAAGCGAGGCAGCGGCCGTCGAATAGACTCGAAGGTTTCCTTCATTTCCTCCCCTTTTTTTTCAGCCTTATCCTCATGCAATTGCTTCTTGGGCTCAGATCGTAGACTCATGGGGATCGCTGACTACAACTCGCGAACTCGGCAGATTCAATCCCTGCGCCACGGGCATTACGACTACAACAGCCCCCTCCAGCTCCAGATCTGAACTCCTTCCATAGTCAATGGACTAGAAATGCGGGATTCCAAACCTCATAATACCCCTCCACCAAATCCTCAACAACGACAAATCTCGCGCACAAAACGTAAATCCACTCAACCAGATCCCATCTCACACCAATGCAGGGCTGTTCCCTCTCCAGATCTAAACCAAAATCCAACCAAAAAATACAATAAAAAAATCTCACTCAAATCTTACTCCAATCTCACTCAAACTTAACTCCAATCTCACTGAAGTCACCCTAAAATCTCAGCGAGCATAGATCTCTCACGAGCTACGAAGCTCACAGCGAAAAACGGCTCTGCGCGGACACGGACATGCTCCCCCTCGCCCCGGGGGGAAGGGGCAATAATACCTGAAGAGATAAATAACCTGGAATCTCAAAGAGCCATGTGCAGGGGACTGAGCTGCAACGCAGCAGCCCGAGAGAGAGCCAGATCCTAAGGACGGGGACAAACGCGGCGAACGAGGAATGTCAACGCGGTGAGGCTGGTTTGAAGCGCACACTGCACCAAAAGCCGCCCCGTCTGTGTGAGCACCTGCGGAAGGAAGATTGCGAGCGTGGAGATCCGGTTGGGTTGACGGGAGATCGAGAGGCGCACAGATGAGCGCACAGAACAGCGGGAGGGGAGAGGAGAAGGAGCTTGCGAGAAGGGGAAATGGGGGCGACGACGACGACGACGACTGCTGATGCTGTTGAGAATACTACGACCTAAGGCCTACGACCGCGCCTTCCCTCCGTGTCACCGACGAACGAGGGGAAACGGACGAAATGCGACGGACGAGGGAACAGGGACGAAGGGAGATGGACGAAGGGGGTGATGGACGGCAACGCGAGGCGAAATGTTTGACGAATTCTGTTCGATCGTCGCTTTCTGTTCCTTTTCTGCTCCTTTTCTGTCAATGTTTGGACTAAAATTAGAATGGCTGCTTAGGGCCAATTAGGGGGGGTAGAGTACGAGGCTTGGGTTTGATGCTTCTTTGGGGGGCTTGCCCTTAGAGAGCAAGGCAAGGGAATTAAAATATTTGAGCATTCTAATTTGGTGAATTAGGACTATTTGTAAGCTATTGATTATTGGAAGTACTTAGAATTTTTTTATTTTCTTAGTTTGGTCGTAAGTGTGAAGTGCCCTTTAATTCCTTTGTGAATGTCTAGGATAGATTTTCTAAATTTTTGAAAATGTGAGGATTCGTATAATGAAGTTTTTAATATAACATTCAAATTACAAGAATGATTTCATCTAGACTTTCAAACAAAAATTGTGAATTATGACTCATAGATAGAATTCTTACTTTTAGATCTATACCTCCATTAATCCTTTAAGGATAATGTGAACCTAAAGGTTAGATGGATCATTGTTAAGTGTAGAAATAAAGAATGCATTAATCAAAATATTTTGGTGACTACTTTAATCATAGGGGGGTCCTTCCACAATTAACTAGTATTGTTATAAGTGAATTCACAAAAGTTATAAAATTTACAATAATTTTTTACATTATCTTCCTACGTCCAATTTTTGAATTGAAATGTTAGTTTTAAAACTTTCAAAATGTATCTGTATTGTATAATTTGTTTGTTTTTATTAATATTCATGTGTTACTTGGGTGTTATTTGGTGATACATGACTAATATTTAGGTTACATTTAACTACCTTGAGGATTTATTGATGATGTAGAATATAAACATAGTAGTTAGGTATTGCTATCTTCTTCACGCTATATGAATATTTATGCCACTTTATTGAAGGTCCCATCCTGCCCATGCAAGAAGTCCAAATGCACCACTTTTGAGTAAATGAGTGCATCAGGGCATTGTTCCTTGGTGAAGAAATGACGCTGTTGTTGGAATGGATGTGCAAGCAACAATTTAGAAGTGATTCAGTCATAGGATTAGGTCTTGTACTTTTTTGGATGAAAAAACATCAAAGAACATAGTCACATTTTTAGGGCCTCAATATTGTGGTAGTTTTAGGATAATATGGTAGACATGATTGTTTAACCCTTAAACGTCGAAGGGGGGACCCTCAAAATCTTCTTTTTCTATTACCGTGTGAATCATTGACCTCTAGAATTGCAAAATTAGTCATTGGAAGTCAAACTACTGTAGAAGATCTTCCTTTTCCAAAACAAATTTAGAGGATGAATAGTTGCACTTCTGTCCTATACAGTTTGATTCCTTGTCATCCATCGGACACAAAACGTCCGCCTCGACGTTCAAGGGTTAAGGTGAGTAAGATGACTATAGTTAGTGAACTTTAAGTGTTGGTTTTGGAGATGACTCGCATGGTGGCACTTAGAAACTATTCAAAACATCACACTAAAAAAACTCATAACAAATTCATACTTTGTGGGAAAAACAAAATTTCAATTGGTATTGCTTTCTTTCACACTTCCCCCTTTTTCATATGTGAAAGAAGAAAATAAAATTCCTCCACTTGATGAGGGACACATCAGAATTTGTTTCAGATACAAATAAAAAGGTCAGTTACCTTACTCTACGACAGATTTTCATTGGTATTTAAACACAAAATTAATTAAACGAGTTTGCACCCAATATTTAAAGAGACTTGCACCACTGACATTTTGATTGGTTCAATATGGTTATCAAAACAACTTGAAAATAATATGACTGGTAGTCGACTCCAAAAATCAACACAGAATGGCCACTTGTTGGGTTTTTGAACATTCACAGTGTAGCTTCAAAAAATAAAAATAAAATAAAAAAAAGACAAAAATTCAACGTGTTTCGACCTCGTGCATGGCAATCAATTCAATGTTGTTTTTTTGGTCCGTCGATGAAAATGAAATCTGCCTTTTTTTTCTTGAACGAGTTTGCTTGAACAAACGGTATTGTTCAATGATATCCGGCCATCATTTCATTTTTTTTTGGAAGCAATCCATGTCGTCATGATTGTTTCACTACAAAAGGCATATATTCTCTTGAGTTTTCCTCATTTCCTCGAGTCGTAAAATGGAATGCAATACATTCAAATGTTCTTTCCACGCGTAAGGTTGTCCCGCACTATGTTTTAAAAATTTGTCGTGTATATATATATAAATACGTATGTCAACCCTATCGGGATGTAACGACTATTGTTACCGACTCGAATAAAAAGAAAACATATGGCCCCCTTTTGGGGGGGGTGAGCTCGTGGGGAGTCCATTTATTTGTTAGAGGCCCCATGCCCATGTTAAAGTGACCGGGTTTTTTTACTTTTGACTATAGATTGCGTCATTGGGATACAATTTCAGTGTGGTCCACCCAGGAATTCAAATATGCCCAATCGTGTCCTGACCCCCCACACACCCAATTTTAGAATTTATGAATTTATTGGGAATTTAAAATTGCCCAGTACATGTGCACGGTACCCATTCATTGCACATTGACTTCAAAATGTGAGCAAAGTCCACCAGTGAGTGTGGGGCTTGAATTTTGGGTAAGGAATATTTTGGTGGTTACCATCCGAAAAATTTAAAGCAACAGTCCATGGCAATGTTCGCCGCGGGAGAACCGGGAGTTACCGTAAAACAAACCCATTGTGGCCAGAATTAGGAGTTACTTTGCCCTCATGCCATTGTTGAATTTCTTTTTAAAATTTTGTTCCACATGAAGGCAAGTGTGAGAAACAGCAAGAGCAATTGAAACTATATTTTTTTCAACAAAGTATGAATTTGTTATGAAATTTCTTGTTGTGCCATTGTTGAAATTTTGAAGTGTTCTGCCCATCATGGCCTCAAAGAGTCTCTAGTGATAAGGTAGTGTGCTCATAAACCGTCACTTTAAGGGCTGATTCGCCTTTTTCACAGGTTTCCAAGGACAAAATGATTTTTAGATCATTTTTCAGAGAAAGAACAATAGATGGGGAAGCCAACACAAGTGGTTTGGTATTTTTCCAAGCATTTTTGAATTACTTATAAATTTTCAAAGATCCAGGTCATAGGCACCTATTTGTGACCATAGGTGTCCCAAAATTTGTCCCCTTGTGACTTATAAAGAAATGTGCAGAAACCAGAGCCAATGATTGGCTCTTACAATAAAAAAAAACAATTCTTCTTGAATTCATTAACAAAGCAAAGAGGTCCATTCAAGGATCACCTTGCATCCATTTTACAGCTACCTACGAGACGATCTGAAGAAGAGGGGCAGTTTATGAGCACACTACCTTAGCCTTGAAACCAACAAAAATTGTACCCATAATGCTCATCTTACTCACTCAAACTAGTCACAATATTTTCTGGCATGGACGGCCTAAAAAAATCACTTCCTACAATGAACTTATACAAAAAGTTGAAAGTTCTTAATGAGGTCATTAATCAATTCATTATTCTTAGCTACGTGACATTGATTAATTGTGGCCCGGATCTCATTTATTGAACCTCCATGATGGAATCATTTCCTAGGTGTCTACTATGGGGTCTTCTAACCACAATGGGTTGTTCTAACATGGTTCATTATTAGCTACCGATGAAATTGGGGAAAAAATGTTTGCAATTTTAAAACATTAGAAAAAAAAAAAAAAAATCTACAAAAATTTTGTTTGGAGTAAAGAATAGTAAAATAACCAGACTTGGTACTCAAAAAAACTTAGATTCAATATGGGAATTAAAGGAAAATAATTGGTGAAACTCAAAAATATCCTAAACATTGGTCCATGGCGATTGAAAATTAGGTGTCAAAGAACAATCTTGTGCCTACATGGCAAGGGTGGGATAATATATTTCTAAATATAGATGCCAAACTTTCTTTGGACATAAAATGAGAATATTATGGAAAATTTGCAATCAATGTGGCATATGTTTGAACCTTACTTTTCTAAAAAACCTTACCTTAGCATTTTATTGAGAATAGTTTGTATAGGCATAGGATTAATACCCCTTATTTGTACCAAGGATGAAAATGAGTATTGACATGAAAAAATCCATGGAGATTTCATTGTCATTACTAAATATTTTAAAGTTGAATTTGTATTTATTTGGTTTCTAAAAATTCCAAATTATTCTTTGATACACCCCTTGATCCCCATACATGCATAAAGTAATGGATATTTTTTTTCCACCTAATATGGTTATTCTTCGAGTAGGTGTTACAATGGTGGTTGTCTTACAAAAATAAATTATATTTGTGTGTTAATAATACTATCGTAAATAAAGGGCAAGATTGATATGTCTATACCAAATATTCAATAATATTTATTGTAAATTAATGTGTGCAAGCTACTAAAAATACAAATATTTTGTAAGATTGTATCTCCTTATACAATTTTTTTCTTTTCTTAAGAAATAATTTTGGCATCTATTTTGAAAATTAGTTTTATGTCAAACCTACCCTACAAATATGGTAATACAACTTTGGATATACACAATGATACAAATTTCTCGACAATGACAGATTATTATGCCATATCCTTTATTGGTCATTGTAAGTATGATATATATAAGAATTTTTAAAAATTTAAAAATTTAAATGGACAAGTTCCCATGTGACAAATATTTCTGAAATTTACTAGCTAACCTCAACTGAAGGTGCAATTCAAAGTGTGCATATTGACACTATGGCCCCACCCCCATTGTGTGAATTTTAAAAAAAAAAAGCAAACATTTTATTCCAATGAATTGGAGGAATCAAACCTCAAAAAAAAAGAGAGCTTGTTGAATTAAAAAAAAGTGCAAAAAACTTCATGTAGGGTATATACACCCAAAATTGCCCTCAACCTAATTGCAATCTAGTTACTGTTAGGCTCAATTGCACCCTCTTGCATTCTAATGGAAGGTTACTAGTATGTGAGTTTAAGATCTTGAGCCCACGAGCCTAGGCACCTATGTTATAAGCACCTTCCATAGTTATAGGATATCTATATTTTAGGTACCTAGGTTATATATACCTTTCGTGGTTATAGGATACTTATGTTATAGGCATCTATATTATAGGCACCTTCAATGATTGTAGAGTACCTACTTATACTTAGGCTTAAGGCTCGTAAGCTCGCATTTCTAAGCTCTCATGCTAGCATTGTTGCATTCAAATGTAGTGAAACTTGTCAAAGGTTGCATTATCACTTTTTTTAGTGTGGAATTAAGGTTGAAAGGGTTGGATTGGATTGAAAAGTCATGGTTTTATAACTCCAAAGATTGCCACCATGCACAAGTTAGACACATGGCAAAAGCTTCCTTCAATATTATTTCACAATTTGAAGGGATCATTTTGGATGACAATTGTAGTCATGAAGGGAGCCCACATTAGAATCTCAAAATCACTAGAAGAAAACCAGAAGAAACTACGTTTTACTTCACAGAAACTGCATTGTACTCAACATAAAAGTATCATTGTGATTTTGTTGAATTCTCCCTTTGTAATGCAAAATTTTGCATTCCAACGGTTCAACATAGAATTCGACAAGTAAAATGCAGATTTTTGACAAGTACAACGCAGAATTTTGTATTAGAATGCAGAATTTAGTGTTTCGAAGGGAGACCTCAACAAAATCAAGACGATACTTTTCTGTTGAGTACAACGCAGTTTCTGTGAAGTAAAATGCAATTTCTCCTAGTTTTCTTCTGGTTTTCTTCTAGTGAATGGACGTCAATAGTCCATCCTCTAGGAATAACAATGGAAAACTGTCAATAGCTTTGCTTTGACGTCCTATAACGTCTCTTTTTTTTTTAGTGAAAATCAAGTTGACCAAAACACATGTGAAACATCTCTGACTTGTTGTTCTATTGCAAAAATAAAATCTTGAATCTAATCAACCTACTTATATACACACAATGACCAAAGGGTCAATCCTACCTTTACATACGGTATCCACATCTCTCACATTCTTTGGTGCATTAGAGCCTCCTTTCACTCACCGACATGAAATTTTCACCAGTCTAATGTAATAATAGTAACTAGGCACACAATAGCAAAAAGTGGCGGCTTTGGGGGCACCCACTTTACCTTGCTCTTTTTCTTTTTGTGTTGTGTGATGATGGACCTCGCACGGCATGATAATTCTTTAACAGAATTTTTTTTCCCCTTTATCAGTCAATACCGTGTCATCAATTGCAGTACCTGTCAGGTGGTGTACAAACTCAACACAGACCACTTTGCAGTGTCGAGTCGAAGGCAAATAAATGAAATAAATAATAATATTTAATGACTCACTATCACTGAAAAGAGAAAAAACGCGACCAGGTGTACAGACTATCTTATGGATCATGTATGGAGTCAGTAGAAGGGAACTAAGGGAAAGGTATTTGGTGTTACCAAAGAGAGAACTTGTAACGGTCAGGTGTTTGGTGACTATTGTTGTGTATGGATCAAGTAGTTGTTGCCGTTTTAAAATCATCAAAAGGGGTATGCATACTCGTTGTGGACTAGATAATGCTCGAGAGGCCGGGAGGCTTGAGAGAATAGTTTGTCACAGACGTTTGTATCTGTACTTTTTGTAAATCTAAAGGGTGTAGAAAGAGGGTCTGCGTTATGGGTTGTAATGCTTTTTTAATTATCGGATGGAATGGTGACAAATCTGCCTTGAAAATTGGAATTGGCATTGTGGACTGTCAACAACCGAAGTGTTGTGGCCTCGATGTGTTGGACGAATGTAGTGATAGGGACATGCTTGGGTTTGGGGTTTAAGATATTGATACTTTGTATTTGTGGGCTCGCTTCCGGAATTTGCTCTTACTAGCTAGTTCAATCCTAGGACTCGTATGGTTGCTTGAAGCTAATATTTACTTTGTACAAATTTGAAGTTTGATGACCTGAATTTGATGAATTTGAAGCTAATATTTACTTTGTACAAATTTGAAGTTTGATGACCTGAATTTGATGAATTTGAAGCTAATATTTACTTTGTACAAATTTGAAGTTTGATGACCTGAATTTGATGAATTTGAAGCTAATATTTACTTTGTACAAATTTGAAGTTTCCCAGCTGACAAATGTATCCTAGCATTTTGTTCTGCTCTGTCCGCATTGTTCCTACATGACCAGTACGAACTTTGCCCTGCATGAATAATAAGCCACATATATAATACTCCCTCCGTCCTGAAATCATTGTCCACTTTGAATGTTATGTTTTTTTGTGGGTTGTTTTGAGTAGGTAAAAAAAAAATACTTCCTTGCGGCTAATTTGATTTAGGTTGTAGTGACCACATGCAATGTTCTTCATTGATTCTAGTGATATAAAACTTGGAACCTTTCTTGATTATGTTTTTCACAGTATGGTTGATGAAATTGGCTCAAAAAAATATCAACAAAATTGTGGACAATCATTTCTGGGATAGAGAGGGAGTACAAGGCAATACAACGGTGTGATGACTCTAAAGGCAACCAACACCACATGGCACAATCTCGTTCACTCTCTTACTTAAACAAAAATACGGCACCTACTCTAGGTAACACACCTTCTCAGCCAATTGTACGGAGTATTTCATTAGTGGCTACGATATTGTGAGAGTGTCCTACACAACTGAATTGAAGGTGGTCTTGTGGGTAACTTACATATCAAAATTGTGCTGGTATTGATCTTTTTAATACCACTGTGCAAGTTACGTGATAAGCATTAAAGATTTTTTTGAAACAAGTCCAATCATAATTCTTAAAAAACATCATGAAATGTTCACAGGTACATATGGATGCAATGCCTCCAAGTACCTACCCTGCACTGAAATATGTGCAAATAATTAGGGCTTATAAATGTATAAAAAATAAATATATAATTATATAGTGGGTGAAATTGCTGAATTGCGATGTAATCTAAGGACAATATTGCTCTATTGTAGATGACTTTATACACTTTTGGATGAACATATGTGTTTTTGTCTATGTTTTGCGTGTTTCATCTATGTCGGTGGATGTAAATAGCTTCACCACTCCATTGTATAGTAGTACATTGCTTTGTGTGATGCCTACAAATAATGAAAAAAAAACACAGAAAAAACATCCAATTGAATGTGTTGGTGGTTACATACAACATCATTGAAGCTCATGCCCATGCCCAATACTTGCTGCCAATTATTGGCTCTAAATCCAAGGAGAAGAGGAGGCTTTTCATTGAAAAAAAGCTACACTTGCTGTGATTATGAGGAAGTTTGAGTAGGACCTTAATTGGAAAACCGACCCAGAGCTACAGGAACTAACTTACAGGGACAGAGCCTCTCGTTTATGTAGCTGCTTGCTTGTTTGTTTGTTTGTTCTCTCTCTGGGGAGTGACGAAGAAGAATTGCTCACATTGTCAATCCCATTTGCATCTTGACTTGCTTCACCACTCGCAAGGACAACATGCACTCATGCTAAGCTTACCTGCAAAAGCATCATCACCATCTTTCCATTCTCCAGCACTTGGTTTCGTAACTATGGAGCTTGCAGCTTTGGAGCTCTCGATTTTTTAGGGTTAGGAGTTTGCAAAATCAACAACAAAAGTACGTCCAGATGTTGTCAGTCTCTTGTGCGAAACAGACACTCTCAAGTAGGACAATGTTGAGTTATACTCACCTTCAGCTTGTAGATTCAGTGGTTGCTTGCCACACACACACCTTCGATCCAGCACTAATATTCCAATGCTGTAAACGGTCGTTTCTTTTGATGGACGTGCTTCACGGTCACCACATACGTTTGAAGAGTGCCTTCATAGACACCTCCAAGTTTCCGAGGTCAGTCACTGAAATCTTTTGTTGCCTTCTTTAATTAGCTCCTTGTAAGCAAATTAACATATGAGTTCCATACGAGGGTTAAGTGTGCTGGAGTAGCTCCACGGTGGGTGTGTCTATTTCAAAGATCACATGTATTGCTGCACAAAGGATAGTAGAAATGATCATTAATATGTTAGTATTCGTAGTTGACAATTGCCTCAAGTACATGACTCTAGAAAACGGAGTTTGTATTGATGACAAAAATATCGTCGCTTGTGAATGTCCAGAATAGGATTCTATGTGTGGGATCAGTATACCCTCCAGAGTCAGCTTCAAAGCCGACGAACATCAATGAGATCTAATTTGGGGGGTTCTAAAAGAGCTTCTGCAGGTTTTGTACGTGATTCCATCACCTAGTGACCCATTTGCAAGCCAAACCTCCAAATAACAGCGGCGGGATTCTACGTTGGTCTCAATCCAAGGAAAGGAGCGTGAATACTCCGCCGCAAACATTTCTCACATTCCTTCCACAAGTGATGGTACCTATTACATTGCTGCGAAAACCTTTTGGGGTCCAATTTCCTAATTTCAAGAATCAAGGTATCCAGGTGTCAGAGATTTTTGAAATCTTCTTCCTTTGGCACAAATCTTCTCACATCTTGAGTTCAAAAATGAAAAGCATTGGTACTCAGGCAAGTGTAGTTCCTGTCAACCACAATGCGACTAAAGTGAAAAGGGCGGGCAGTCAACATCTCTAGAATGTTATGATAGTATCGGTAGGCAGATCATTGTAATCCCTATTTCTCACAAATGACGGGTTTCCTAGTGGCAGAGAGTTCAGCGTGAAGTTGGGCAAGTTGGTAACTTCAAAATCCAATAGATTCCCACCCGTACCGCTCCAGAGCTTGGCGAAGAGCCTGTCACATCAATTAAATTTTTTTCACCATGAGTATAACTACTACTTTATCCGAAAGTGCAATTCATGAACTGTTTGTTTGTCACTACGACACATTACATACGATTGCAAAGCTCATTCTCTAATTTGGTAAAATTTGAGCACAAGAAGGAAAGTAGTTTATCAACAAAGTGCATTGTACAAATCCTTTGTGGACTAAGCTACTGATTTAACCCCTACGTGCCTAAGTTAAAAGTAGAAACTAAGATCAATTATCAGAACTTGAAAATCATATTTTCAATCATTCAAAAAATATAGCGAATGATTTCTTCTTTCTATTGATACATTTTGTTGCCTTCCTTGAAGCATCTAAAATGATTCATGTCGACTTGAATAGGCATGGATATCGGACCAACCTTGATTCGCTTACGGTTGAAACCAAAGTCAATACCCTCTTTTCGAGATGCAGATCGGTACTCCACCAACGACCGATTGCCAGGAGGAAACCAGAATTCGACATCGTCAACAAGCTGAACACACCATAACAGCACATTTTGAGTTCAATTCACTTCTTTTTTCTCTTCAATTATAACGAATCAGTACTGAAAAGATAAGATGGAAGATGTTCACCATATACATGTTCCTAAAGTCACTGATACTCAAAGCTGCCTTAGATTGCACAAGTCAAAGCAACAAGAGTGAGATATCGAGAAATCCTACACCTTGATTGGAGCAAAATTTATTATTACTCGTTCCACCTCATTTTGTTAAACGTTGACTTTACATTAGTCCTATACTATATAATCAGCCAAACAATATAAATCAGCCAAACATTGGACGGCCCTCGTAGCAATATGTAGGAATAGTGCGGAGCAGCAATCACGCCGTGGCTATGGAAACCCTGAAGTAAGAAAACGATTTGTTAATGGACTTACGCCAATAACAGGACTGGAGTATTCAACGTAGACATAGTCATCAGTTTGCTTGGAGATTCGAGGCGTGAAATTATCAGGCTTTGTAGTCTTGATCTGAAGGCATTAAAATACGCAATATTTCAGCATCGGATGAAAACTTTGGATTCCCAAAAGCAACAAAAAAGTCAATTGAAACCATAATTCATTCATTACAGAAAAGCAGCGTCATGTAATGTCTATGTCATTACTAATAGCCAAAGCAACAGCCTTTTCAACGGAGGAAAATATCCATAAAGCATAAGTGAAACTGAGTCTCACAACATCAATGAGCTCTGCCATAGCCTTTTCCTTGGATGCAGGGTTCTTTCGACCCCGCCCGTCTGCAGGATTGTAAGTCCTGCAATAGAAGCAAGAATTTACGAGAATCAGAGATCTAAGGTAGCCTCAAACTTTAAGCAATCTAAAAGAACCACAATCACAACCCAGCCATACTGCGAAGAAGCTGTTTTCCTTGCATATTTGAAGAACTGAAGTAGGACCTGAATATCATTCAACATTCACAATTATCCAAATTACCCCCCAAGTCCCCAAACGGCCAAAAGTACCTGCTCCCATTGTTAAAGAAGTTGAAATAAATCATTTCAAGAATCTTTAAGGAAGTTAGCAAAATATATATATATATATATATATATGAATAGAAAGAAGAAATCATTCCCGAATACTTTGAGCAATGAGACATGTGTTTCAATAGTTACTATAATCGACTATTGGCTTTCAAAGTGAACATTCGACTTTTAGATAGGGCACTCACGGGTTCAAATAAAAAATGAGGTAAATAGGGGGTTGTAGATGATACCATGGGGGAACATAATGGGTAGGATCGTTCAACTCCTCGGAGGTGGAGATGCAACTCGGGGTTTGTGGGCACAGCGCCAGTGATGGAGGGTTCGATTGTACACCCAAATAGTCAGGCCTCTCGCCGCTGCAACCAAATCCATGACACACACTCAGATGCCTCTAAAGCATTAAGAATTGAGAACCCCAATCGTAGGCTGAAGCTCCCTCGTCATAATATTGTAGCACTGAACATTATTAACTGCTTAACCCCCTAAATGACCAAGAAACCGAAAAAATAGCTTCATGTTATCTAAGAAGTTTTGAGTAGGTCATGCGGAGACTTTTTTTGTTTCTTTTGTGACCAAGACATACAATATTCTTCATTGATTCTGGTGACATTAAATTTGACTGCGTCTGAGATATATATTATTCATATTATGATTGGTCAAATTGGTCAATTTAGATACGTGAATCCTTGGTCCTGTAGGAGTTAATTGGTCCCAATTCAACACTACCTTATTAGGTTATCTTCTAGCAATACTGAATTTTGGAATAACCTGAATGACATAGTAGACAGTATCTTATTTTTGCCTTGTGAAGTCGATTCGGAAGACAAACGAACCTTTCTGTCGAACTAAAAAGCACATAGAAGTCCCAAAATGTCGACAAAGTGCACTAATAGACCCCCCACCCACCCACCCCCAAAGGTATTCTAATAAACCTAGCCATGTTAAAACACTGCCAATTGTAATGCTATCGTATACCCTGTTAAGAATGTCTCTGGGGTTGGGTCTCTACCAAGAATAGAAACCACAAAAGGCAACCATGAGAGAGGTTAAGAGGCAAGTACGCAAAGTTGAGGAAGGCCAGCACCAGTGCAGAACCGCTTGATCTCAAGATTGTTTCTCTGCGAACAAGCATCCCAGTTGTTAGCAGGAAAGGACTTTTCATGTTCATCGGTAGTTCAAGGAACTGATGTCGATTTCTATCATAAACTTATTATGTTAAGCACTTGGAAATGTCTCGAGATCCAAACACAAATTCAAGTACTATTGTGAGGAACGGAAAGATTATAACCGCACCTTCTTGACACATTTGCAGTCCCAATCTCATTGCGTGTCTTCCCTTTCGCAGCGCGTCTAGTAGACACCTGCTCTGTTTCCTTCTGTTGACATACTATCGAAACATTGGAGGAACTACACGTAGGAGCCTTATCCTGGACTGCGAAGGGAATTTGAAATCTGCCAGCAACAGATACAATCAAGATTTCAAAATCACATCCTCATAAGTTGCAGGTGGTCCCATGGTCCTTACATCCTTGCACCCTAAAATTAAATCAATAATTGTACTTCCACATGAAAAAGTCATATATATTACAACTAGACATTGAACAATCTAGGGTTGTCACAGAGATGCCCAAGAAAGACTCACTTGGACCCGGTGAAGGACGAAGCGAGAAGCAATGTGGGAGGCATGGCGTGACTTCTTTCCGTAATATACCCAAACCTTCACCTGCAATCCATTTCCTTTCACATTAGTGCGTTTAGGAGGCAAATAATGTTCAAAGTTAGAATAGGAGAACCAAGAGGAGGAGACAAAAGTGGTGGGTGGGTACTTAGAAACCCTATCTTTACTCAATTCTCAACAGCAAGAAGCATGAAGATGAGTCTCCAATGTAGGTGAGTTTCCAACGTTACCCCACCGGCGTTACCCACAACATTCAACACTGAAAGAACGAGTGCACCACACATGGCAAATTCTATTCAACGATGGAGAATCTCCACCAAGAGGCTACTCTGAAACCCACTATTGATGCATTCCACAGAGCACATTTAATCACCCAATTCAAACTACAAAACAAACTAGTGCCACTTTGAATTTCACGCACAATCCGATACTCACTCAAATTCTCCCAAAACAGTCATCTGCGCTTCTCGAAGAACCCAAATTATATATGGGTTGCCTACAAAACCATACGAAGAGTTGTGCAACTGCACTCACAAGCTGGAAGCGCTTCAATTCATTCAATCGAATCAAACATTCTTTGCTGCGATGAAGATTGGAAGAGCTTGATTGATAGGAAAAGAGGAGTAGAAATAGAGGGATTGAATGCTGCTCACCTTCATGCAAGTTCAGCTGAATGATCAGAACTCTAGTGCAAGAATGTGTTCTGTCAGCTTTGATTGTTGCAGACGTGATGAGGAATGGTTTTCCCAATGCAGGGGATAGGAAAGCACGAAGCTCCAAGTGTCACGGGCATCCCCAGGAGAAGGCAATAAAATGGAAAGCACGGAGTGGCTTATCCTGGGAGGAACTGAAGGATGTGCACCACGTGGCATTTTAGAGTTGATTTACACCAATTTCAATTGTGTATAAGAAGTTAAGGTAAGAGCACTTAATTGTGACCCCTTTCTAAGGAGCACTTTTGACTATCGAGACGGTCATCGATTTCCACCAATCATATTGCTGAATTCTTGGTTTCTTACAAACTAATTGGTGGAAATTGACAACTTCTCGACTTTTTGCTGTAGCATGAAGTGGCCCTAAAAGGAGGTTGGAGTTGGAGTTGTGGGTGCATGAAGCATGTACTTAGTGTTCATGAATTTATAGCATGATAGTGGATCAACAAACTCAATGAACTTTCTTCTCTACTCAAAATAGTGAGTACAAAAGTTCAACAAATTCATTGCATTTTTAGCCCCCTACTATGATCCACTACTCCCTATTGTTGTGCCCTACATTGAAGGTGCCAAGTGTGGCATGCACATGTGGGTTACAACAAATCTCATGTTTTCCCACAAAAAGGGTGCATATTTTTGGCCACGAACTTCTTTCCATTGTCTAACTTCTACAAACCTTGACCAATCCTACCTATCCTACCATATCCACTTTCAAAGTACAAGGTGAATAACATTGTTAACCAATCTAAATCATCCCCTTTTGGAGATTGGAATAATCCCTCTCTAAGTCTTTGTAAGTGAATATAGTTTAATCTACAAAGAATCATTGGCTAACTAGGAAGATACAACACTAGTGGCTCCCACTTTCTAAGATCCCCCACTTTGGCTAACCCTTAAAAGACAAACAGGTGACCTTCAAAATCATCCCTTTTCATTACCATGTGAATCATTGGCTTAAAAAATAGCAAAAGCACTCATTGGAAGTCAAACTCTTGTAAAAGACCTCCCCTTTCCACAATCAAATTCCAAAGATGAATAGTTGCACTTCTATCCTATCAAAAGGATTTCTTATAATCTATTATACACCAAACATCCATATCAACATTTAAGGGTTAATAATAGGGGTAGTCACACCTTCTTCACTTGGCATTTGGAGAAAGGAGAATGGAAACATGATAGCTTAGAGTTGGCTTCATGTTGGTAGAATATACTTAGTTGGATATATCTTCCACACTACTAGTCTTCACCTCCAAAGGTTAAAATTGGAAGTATATAAGATATATCCAACTACGAATATTATTTTGTACACTACACTTTTACCTTTCTATTGCCACTTTTACCTTTGTTGTTAGGTAAATGGATTCTCCATTTTTCTCTTTCTCCACTTTCAACACATCTTTTAGGATCACACCTTCTTCACCCACCATGGCTTCCCATTGGCTCCTCCAAACCCTCACCAACTTCTCATTCTCCATTCTCCAAGCGCCAAGTGAAGAAGGTGTGACTACCCCTAATGTTATGTGAGTTTAGCCAAGTGCTCTGAAATCCAAGCCAGCTCAAGAAATGTGCGGCTACTGGAGAATGGCGTGCCAAGGGTTGTTTTTGATGAGCCCTGGGTTTTCCTTCTTGCTTGTGCGTCTTCCTGCTTGCTCCAGCCTCGCCAACAGCCATTTTGTCCATGTTTTGCGCGCAAGGGTGTGGATATTCTAGACATGGACACAAACTGCACATTGCTACAGAACAGACGAAGCTGATCGGGCTCTGTTTAGCCAAATCAATGGTGTCAAATTTTCCTCTCTAGCATTCGAACAGTCAGGCATAGCTAAAATTGTCACACAAGAAATAATTCGCTCAGTACTGGGAGTTTCATCACATAGCACTTCTTCGTCTTAAGTCTCAACCAACCGAGGTACTGAACCTGCGCTTACTTTCTTGAGTTAGTTAAGATTCCAGAATATTCCATAACAAATTCAATACCAGACTTATGCTATGTCACTGCAGTTCATCAACGAGACCATCAGGTACTGTTACAAATTTACAATCCGAAGACCTAAACCAAGCGAACCAGAAGAGGACGAATCATTTCGACCCTAATCACAGGAATGGGTTCCAGTTGCACGGGACGTTGGCAAATTTTGCGCCAATCTGCTGCGAGTACAGCTCCGTCAGCTCAGCCAAGTACATGTAGTGCTACACTGTACTGTACACAGGACATGCCCTTTCCAAGTCGAGAGGCAATTTTGGCATTCCTAACTACAAACCAATGATTGACAAGTTCTCATAGATGCCACTGACGCAGGTCCATTCGTTTCACTCAGCTACAGTAGCCGATTGGAAAAAAGTCCGCCCGGAGTACTACAATAGCCCACAAGATATGAAAAGTCAGGTGCTACTTCGACAATCCCCATTTTCATGCAGTTCTAATATGTGAACCCCAATGACCTGAATAAAAAGAAAGTTATATGCTTCAATCAGCGGCAGGTTCAGACAAGTGAAGTTACGATCGGGGGAGAAAATCCGGGGTCATGTGCAACTCTTTCTTCAACTGACTCGAAAAATTCATGGCTCAATGCATCCGAGGCTTCGATTCGAATCTTGGGATCCACCTGCAGGCATTTCTCCAGCAAGTCGCACAAATCGGGTGGTAATTTGTCGCGCATCTCACATCTTCTTGCATGAGCAGTACACCAGTCCATTACTGTCGTGGGCTTGTAATTGAGTGTCTCGAACGCCTGCCACACATGACCGGCACTACTATGAGCTGCAATGCTTTTATGGAATGTGGAACTATAATCGTCTCCACTATATCCAGACGAGAATCTCACGAATTATGATCCAGCAAATAAATTGGGCACAATTTCTCTAGAGGCTTCTGCATGGCGCCTTCCATAGCCGACAAAATGAGAGACAATCGTGCTCTCATATCTTGTGTTCTCACTAAAGATGTGCGTACCGGGGGAAGCTTGTGAAGACAGTCATGCCCTCCTGCCAGCTTCAGCAACTCATCAACACCTCGAAGTTTTGCAACATCCCTCAAGGCTCTGCAAAGCAGCAATCAAGTCCTCAGTGCAAAGGAACAGATGATGTCTGCAGCGTCATCCTAAGCGGGCTATATGAACCATGACAATCTTCAGGATCTGGAGACGGAGCAGCTCAGTGAGGAGGGTGAACACGAGGTAGAACTTACTGTTCGCTGTTGCTCGACGGGAAGGGAGCTTTGCCTGCAATGAGCTGCAACAAGCTAACGCCTGCAGACCACACGTCCAATTTCGAGGTTTGCATGTTGGACTTCAGCAGTACCTAGCTTATTGAACATCGGAATGTGTCAGAAATGTGACGTCACGTAGACCTATACTCCATACGCCCGTGTACTCTCTACCTTAACCCCTCAAGGACTATGCCCCATGCCACATTATGGCTCTTTGAATTATACAATTTTTATAATATTAATAAATGAGATTGTGTTGTCTACCAATGTGGGAAAATGCAATTGTCCAAATTTTTTAGTGAAAGATGAAAATAAAGAAAATAAACTGAAAAAGGTAAACAAAATTCTACTCGAGGTGCAAGCTACAAGCAATGAAGAACAGTTTAATAAATTTCAAGCAATTGCTTCAATATTTACACCCCAAAACACCAAGTAAAATTATCATTATCAAACTGAATTTAGCCTTTATATAGAGTAGTTGACTAACAACAATGTGATATTTTTAATATTGTGATTTTTTTTTTAATGATGAGTACTGAGTTCTTCAGAATTTTGAGGAAATACAGAATTTTTGCAATAGTTCAAGAAATTATATCAATTATAATATATTTTAGAATAATCTGAAGATTTTACCAAAAATAAAGGTTAGAATGAAGACAATTCCTTTTGATTCAAAATTTAAAATATTAAAAAATTAGAAAAAATGATCGAAAAACATAGAGTATTGTGTTATGTCGATTCTCAGAGTTTGCAATATTTCATCAAATTTTAGATTTTACTGGGTAGAAACTAATGTTTTCAAGCATAT
The DNA here is from genome assembly GCA_947034895.1 of Rhytidiadelphus loreus. Classification (NCBI taxonomy): domain Eukaryota; kingdom Viridiplantae; phylum Streptophyta; class Bryopsida; order Hypnales; family Hylocomiaceae; genus Rhytidiadelphus; species Rhytidiadelphus loreus. The sequence continues at coordinate 42,173,822 of OX344761.1, read as the reverse complement.
TCTTTAAATGATGTATACAAAAATGATGGATATTTTGAAAGCCACAATTGAGTTTGAGCTAGGCACATCCAGTTTTTGATATTTTTGATGCAAGAAACTTTAGGGGTTAAGCATGAACTCAATTATAATCCCAAATACCACTTTTGCTAACCTGAGCCTTTAACCTATAAGCACTCCAACATCCAATTTCTGGACAATTCATATTCTTGTTTCTCTCATTATTGGCTAGATGAAAGTCATTCTAATTTGTGGAGATAATAGAGTATATATATTTTTCTAAAATTACAAATGTGGAAGTATGTCAAGTAGTTGACCAAGCCAAAATTGCATTGACTCTAGTTCAAAACTGGATTTGCAAAAATGAGGTCATAGATTTGAAGAACACAAAATTTTCAAAAAATCACCATTTCACAACAAGTGAAATGATCAAATTTTGTTTTTAATCGAATTTAGAAGGAATTTTAAAAATTCTCTTTCAAAATTTATAAAAAAATATCGGTGATAGTATTGGTGAATCTAACTGTACGGATGGATTCTAAAACTCAAAATCCACAACTTTTATTCATAAATCAATGACAGTACTTAATGATTTTTCCCAAATCGTCAATTCTGGAGGGGTTAAAGGGAAATGACAAGTGTGTTGGTCCACAAGAAAACTAGTCAGGAATCATAAATCAGGTACAGTATAAGTGAGACCGTACTGATCGACATCTTGTGAAAACGTGCTGAATTTGTGTGAAGAAAATAATGCATGTACCTCAGGTGCCCGGTATCCCTTTGTTCCTGCACACGGTCCATCCTTCCCAACAACTAGATGACGACGAACTCCAGCACCTATACAAACATTTACACACCACAACCGTCCAGAAACACATCAAAAAAATGTGCACAATGAACGCTGCCAACTAAGATGAAGTCCATGACAACATATCAGCCTGAAGGGTATAAGCGAGAGGTTAGTGTACATGGAGCAATAAGCCTCGCTGTACCTTTTGTGTTGGGTCGAGGCGGAGATGAAGGTAGTCGGACAGTCGTGTTTTTCTTATCTTGCACAGCAGCGACACGCTTCCGTTGAGATGCAGGAGGAACATTACTTGTGACCAACGTTACTGTTGGATTACGATTCTTGAGGTATTGTGCAAATCGAAGTACTCCAGCCGTCGGAGGCATCGATGCAAGATTACCTAATACGGATTGACGAGGAGGTCCATCATCTGGCTCTTTCGGAGCAGTCTGTCACGGTGGCAAATTTTCAAATGCGTCAGATTCGATAACCCAGTACAGAAATGTCGCCAGGCTTAGGACTACTTCAGTTGCGCAAGGCGAATACTCAGTACTCTTACAAGGTATCACAGGACTAGTGCGAATAAATGAGCACTACTGCTTCTCCTACGCTAACGTATCCCTCTGTTGCAGCAATATCAACACATTTTTGTGCTATCGAAGTAAAAGCATGCAGAATTTACAAGATACAATAATATGCAGAACTGATAAGTTAGTTTGTGACGTCGTGTGTGATGACTTCTCCACTTACAAAGGGTTTCAGGGAACACCGACTTTGGCGTAACCTCTGGGTTGGAACGACAGGGTCGCAGACAGGAGCCTTCGAGCTAGAATCTACTAAAGTAGACCTTTTTGGACTTTCCTCGCCAGGTGTTGAAGTAGGTCCCCCAATATTCCTAGGGTTCAACTTTTTAGTTGATTGCGGGGTGCACCGGGCAGCTACGAATGGCTTCTCCGTTTGAACAGGTGAAATGGCCCCCCTGTCAGGATGTCTGAATGCAACAAATAAAGATAAATTTCATTGCAGTTCAGCTGCTGATATGACTCTAAACATGTGCTCGACGGAAAATAGTGCAATCAGAAATCAAAACAAACTCCCGGCATTTACAAAGGGAAAAAAGACGGTCATCCACACCTTGACAAAGTAATAGCTACTCGACTTTCGTTTTTGTAAGGCGACTCAGCAAGAGGTTCACGCACGTTCAAACTTTGGTGGCGCTTTGAAGGCGTTAACTCTAAGTCCTTGCGAACACGCTTACCCAGCGTATTTTTTGAGGGCGCTGACCGCAAATCTTGAGCAGGATCTTTCATAGGTTTAGAACCTGCTTTCTTATACTTCCCTGAAGAAGAGAAGAGCACAAGCGTTCATGAGGTGAAAGTACTTTTCACTTCACCTCCAGTACAAATACTCTAAAGTGGAACCAAGATGACGAACGAAGTTCATATGTGAACAGGGATGTGGATAAACCTGAAGCCAATGCTGCTGTAGGAGTCACCTGCATTCACAGTTGAACAAAAATCAGGTTAGAAAGACTGGTTACAGAAAGAAGCTTGATATTCCTGTACAAAATACTAACGAATCTTGAGCATGATCTTTCCTAGGTTAACATATAAACATAAATTTCGTATCCCATAGTCCACATCGGAGGATATACACTTTCGGTGCTTATGAACAAAGAAATAACCAACTGACAACGAGTACTCCAGAGGTCAAATGTAGAATTCATCAGTCGTTTAATCAACTTTATGCATGAAGAGACAAGTTACAGTCATACCAAAGCAAGGTTGAAGTCGACAAGGTATCCCGTGCCTCTTGTTCGAGAAAACAGAAAATTGCCGGGTTTTACATCACGGTGGACAATCCCCTGCAGGAGTTTAAATAATCTCGATCAGAAAAAATCTTAACACCTTATGATCAGACAAAGGAGTAGGAAGTTTGGACGCCCATCTAACCTGCTTGTGCAGATAAGCGAGGGCTTTAAACAAGCAATATCCATAAAGCTGAAGCTCTTGAATAGATATCTCTTTCTTCAAGACCTGAGCAGAAAACACCACCGTGAAGATTCAGATTTCGAATGTTGCATCAGCTTAATGACACGCGGAGTAAGAAGAGATCCAGATTCTGCTTCATCGCGAAAATATGACCCGTAATGAGATGTTTAAATTTGACTGCAATGCATATTTCAATCAGTTGTTAATCCTCCGACGAATCACTTCCACTCTAAGCTAACAATTACAGTACGTGCACCCAGAAATGGTCAAGATTGAGGAGTCGCCCTAAATCAGTAAAAGGTGGTGGATCATCATGCATCCACAAGTAATGATACCCTTACCTCAGGTTTGTCATGCTCGATGTATGGTAAGACTAAATTTGGGCGCTGATTTCTCTTCAATTCCTCCTCCATATCCACAGGAAGGACTTCTTGAATCACCTCTTCGCACCGTGTGATGTATTCTTTCCCTCTGCATACGGGGACAAAGAATTAATATACTCTCGGGGATGGTAATACACAGGTTCAATCGTTCAGAAGCAGAAACGTAGTATTCGCTGAAAGAAAACAATTCCCAGACTGACAGCCGACTATTGTTAGCAAATTGGAAGAGTTTAAAGCAATGCTGACAAGTCATACGCCCGCCGCGTCAAACCATTATCCACCTGTAAATTTATGCCAAACTCCCTAAAAGAGAAACGTACCCTACTTTTTGTAGCATCTTGATTTCATGATTCACATATTCAGGAGTGGTCTTCTCCAGAGGACCTGCAGAAAGTGTCCCGTGCTCATCAGGAATAAAGTTTGAGTCAATCTTGTAACACATGAAGAAGATGATGGAAAACGTCAAGATATTGAGACTATTCTCCACTATCAACTACCAGAATGATCCTTTCACGTCATGGTGAGGAGAAAGAAGTATACATTTAATCGCAAAAAGTTGGTCGTCATTTCTGCGCTTCACGCGATACACCGTGCCATAACCCCCTGTACACCAGAACATAAGCACCAGAAATGCCGCGGTCAAAATCACGAAAGCAGTTTGAAATCCAAACACTGGTCGTTTTCTCGAAATCACTCGAACAAGAGCTCTTCGTTTGCATTTAAACTGAAGAACAGTGAAGTCGGCCACAGAAGTATGAGTAATTCCTCACTTTCACATTTGTGTTAAGCTGAAAAGAGTAACATACCTGAACCTTCCTCTCCTAGTACAACATAGTCAAGGAACTCAGGAATTCGTTTTGGTAAAGTAGATTTCTGTATGCAGGCAACTGAACACGTCAGAGTTTTCGCAACATTTTCCTGGAATGAATAATAAAAGCATTATTGAAGCTGTGTAATGTGGGGTATGACCACAAACGATGAATGATAAAAGCATTACTGTAACTGTAATGAACACGAACAAGTGGGCACCTCATTGATGTCCAAGTCCTGGACAGACCCGTCCTTGACCGGCGGAGCAACCAACGACGCACTGGGTACGGCTGGAACCAAAAAAGTTGCTCCATCACAACGCGGTGCCGCATTACATGCTCCCTCGAAGCTGTCAAGCCGTGACCGAAGCTCGACTAAAAAGTTTTTTGTAAGTCCAATCCTATTGTCGTCCAAAATTTGCAGAGGTGATTCTGGAAGTGCACAGAATTCCCCAATTTGACGGGAAGAAACTGGAAACAAACGGCACTTTTGTTGTAGTTTTTCGACAGCACAAGCTGTTCCATTATTCAGAACTAATGTTGCAATGTGAAGTGCTCGTTGACTGGATTCCATTAGGTCACTGGATCCCATGGCTTCAAGGAAAAATACATCGAGGTGAATCTTTTCATACTTTAAAACAGAATCTAGAAAATCATTCCAGGAGAAGATTCTCAGTTTTTTCCGCCCCTTCGCTTGCTTTCGACACCGTAAAGTCGAAGCACTACCTTCTCCAGTATTATTGCATGCTACGCGGAGCCATAACACAAACCACTCTTAACAATCTCGCTTCGAGTGATTTCTGTTGTCCTGTTACACGCCAAAGTAAACAAAGTCCGCATATTAATCCAAAGTAAAAATTCGAGACCTCGAAGGATGCGAACTCACGAGAACTTGAACGAATGGATTAAATTTTAAATCCTACACACCAGCACAGATCGCGCAAAACCTAAGATGCCTCAACTTGCCGGTGCATATAAGTTTCCTGTGAGGTGAATCAAGTAAACACTGCTCCGAGTACAGCTAGGCTCAGGTAGAACTCGCCACGACTTGAACAAATCCGAACTCCACAACATATAACGCCAAAACCGAACTTCTCAATGTTAAGATTCAATAACTGGACACATGATGAACCGCCAAATACCTCACAAGAAACTGATAGAATTGATTTGAATTTGTAATCCTCTACGCGAACTCAGACTTCGCAGAGCCTAAATATCTGCGATCCCGACACTAAACTATACAAACAAGTTTCAAGTGAGATTAACAAAGTATTCTTTCGAAATTCTTCATAAATAATTTTTTTTTTAAATCGGCTCCTAAAAAGAAAGACTCATACAACTTCAAATTATACACCACTAAAGCCAAAACCGAGCCAATTCCTCAGCGATAAAATTCAAAAAGCTGAACAAACCTAGTTACTTCAAGATAAATTGAGAAATAATTTGATATCGAAATCCTCAACATGAACAGACCTCGCGAAACCTAAATATCTTGCTATCCCGAATCTTGACGTTGCAAATAGATTAATTAAATAATTTTTCAAATCCTTCACAGAAGAACTCTAAAACAAAAAATGCTACGAACACTGGGACAACTCAGAAGACCTGCAACAGGCTCGAATTACTAACTGTAAAGAGGCCAATACGGAGTCAATTCATCATCGATATAATTCAAAAATTGAACACACCTGAAAAAATTGATTTCCAAGTGATGAGACGACTCCAATACAACTGAATCGTCGCTCGCGCAAACGCTGCATTTTCAATCAAGATTCCATCGTCCTCGGTATCCGTGCAGCCGGCACAAACAAAAATACAGTCTAGCTTATTACTCTGCACAACCCCGATCATACAAGCTCCAGCGCTTCGAATGTGAAACTACAGCACAGAAATGAGACAAGCGGCGCAAATTTGAATGGTGAAGATCGACGTGCCGCAGAACGGATGGCTATGGCGTAACTGCCATGGCCGAGTTGAGGCGGGGAGCCTGGCGGGAGTATGGCGGGACGAGGTCTTCAGTTTGCGCGCGCTCACTCAAATCTTGCGGGAATATGCGGGAACCCCTTTGAACGTTATGAGAACGCACAGGGAAGGGTTTGGGGACCACATGAGAACCTATATAAATTGAAAGAGGTTTGTTAAGGTAAACCAGCCTATGAAAGGCAGAATGACTGGTTTGTCCTGTTTGCACTGTTGAAAAATTTTGAATTTTTTTCCGCATTAAAGAGAAATATGAGAAACGGAGAGAGCAATTGAAATTTATTTATTTTTGACGAAGTAAAAATTTGTTATGAATTTTTGAGTTGTGTTGCCCAATTGGCCCGAAAGAGTCTTCAAACTGTCCCAATACTAACAAAAATTGTATCCATAATGGTCATCTTACTCACCTGAAGCAATGACAAATTCATTGCATTCCTGACTTCCTACTATGACAAATCTTAATTTGCAAGGTTTCAAAATTCTATATCATTAAGATAATTTGTTTTCACATATTAAAATTTCAATGTGATTTTTATGTATACATCAATTTAAAATAGTGCAAGTCTTGGTGAAGAAGTACGTGCCAAACTTTATGAAAAAGAAGGATGTTGATGAAATTCAAAAGTATCAATTTTTCCTATATTCAAACATGAGAAAATAAACAAACTCCAAAAAACATTCATCATGTAGATTCACTTTACTCTAAATTGTTATGTATATATTGTTTATCAATTGTTTATCTACTTTTTAAAGATTTTTTTATGGAGTATTTTTAAGGTTTGTGCTTGAAAAATTAAAATTTTGAAGGTGAAAATTTTCATGGATTTTGAGATCTAAAATTAATTAATATGAAATCATTGGAAATATTTACAATCAAAGTTTAGATAGAAATTGGTCAAACTATTATTAAAATGGGAATTTTGAAATTCAAAATTTTTGTGAAAAATCAACTGCAACAATTAAAATTTGACTCTATGTTTGATATATAGTTGGTATTTTTATATGGTTCATTGTTATTTATAAATTATTTAAAACAAGACTCTTCATAACATTCACATCAATAATCCAAATGGATTGAAGTCATTGAACTCAAGATTTCTATGTAGATAAAAAGAATTTTGACAAACAAATTTTAAAAATATATATTGTTAGTTTTAGTGATTTTTTTGCTACCCAATCTTGGCTATTTTTAATGTGGATGAGATAACTTTGGCCTTTGGCGACCAATTGAAACATAAACTATAATTTTGTAGAGCTAATTTGTTCACTTATACCAAAAATAGTTTTTAAAAACTATGTCAAAATTTAAGAGTAAAGATATCTCTCCAAATTTTCATTCATTCCAAAGCACACAAACAGTCCTTTAGGGGTCAAGCATATTTTTTTGTTAAAGTCTCATGTTGAGGCCCCCATTATAATAGTCAAAGCTACATACAATTAAACAAAACAAGATTTCCACACGGAGGTCAAACAAACCACTAAACTTACGCACTAACCACAACTAAGTATAATTAGTAAACATTAGTGTGTATCTCATTATAAATTAGTACATCCACAAATGAATTAATCTATAAAAATATAATCAAGGCTTATTACAGGTAATCCAAAAATTATAACTAAAATTAGATGTTGCAATTTTGAAGATTTTATATTGTTTAGACACAATGGAATATCCAAGTGACCTATGCATTTAATCAAAGACTTTAGTTTTAGTTTCCTAAAACTTGTCTGTTATGGATTTTCAAAATTCCACTACATAATATCCAATTATTCAAATATATTATACGTGTACAAATATTTGTTTTCTCTATCCTTTCAAATTCATTAAACTCTTACATTAGTTTTCTAACTTTTGTGTAATTTAGATTTACAAGACCCTTTGTAGCAATCATTCAATAGTTCAAAGAATATAAGCATGTTTCACCTCAAAAACTAATTTTTCAAATTCATAGGATGACCATTCAAAAATGACTTAAATGAATAAATAATATAAAAATAATATAAAATCATTTTTAAAATTACATATTGTAAACAAACAAACAATTCTTTTTTCGAATATTACTAATATACAATTCACAATTAATTTTCTAAAAAAATTTAATTCCAAATTTTAAATTTTACCTATTGATATTAGTTAGTGCAATACACTCTATACTCCTTTAATTTGACTACTTGATAAATGATAAACATTCATATTACATAGGTTTGGAAAGTGTATAGGATATTCAAGAATGCCATTAAGAAGAGGGTCAAATTGAAGAGGTTTGAGTGTAGTAGATATGATTTATTTATTATTTACACAAGTGTTGACAATTTTTGTTTAAAAGTTACGAGTAAATTATTATTCTAAAATTTATGTGTTTTATAGCAATTCTTGAGATTTTTGAGAATTTGAACTACTTCAAGACCATTAGATGAGATTTGCCTATCGGGAAGGGCCGCGAGTTCCCAAGAAGAAAACTGGACGAAACTGACAAAACTGGACGAAAGTTTTTTTTCTTTTTTTTTAAAATGTCGACCAGGCAGTCAAAAAAAAAAAAAAAATTTAACTTTGTTTTCCATTTTAAGAACTTTAAATTATTTTTATTTTTATTTTTATTTTTTTGAAAAAAAAAAAACTGTTAGCCGCGTTCGATGGGGCCCAGGGGAATGGACGGGGGAACGGAGCTGGGAACAGCCTGAAACGGCCCTCCAGCCCCCCTGAATCACATCTAATACCTTAACAAACTAAAGAATAATGATTTGTCATCCAAATAATAATGTGATAGAAGTTATAAAAAAAAAACTAAATTTTTTTTTTTTTTTAATTTAAAAAAAAATTAATTAATTTTAAAAAATTTTAAATTTTAAATTTTAAAAATATATTTATTTATTTATTTATATATATATGTATATATGCAAAATATTTCACTAAATTTTTGTACCCAAAAGTGATTTATAAGAAAATCATTCAATAAAAATAATCTCATAAATTATACATTGACTCTAACTATCAGAGGGTTATTTATTTTGAACAATTCTATGAGTGCAACAATTAAATTGCATTAGCTTAACCATTGAAAACCCACTAGAATAGTGTTAATGATAATTATATTTTGCCTTCTATGTTTCAATGACAAGTATACCACCTATAGTAGATAGATAGGCTTCAAAGACTAATTGCACAAACTTTTGGAAAATTGTTATTGTAGTAATTTTACACAATATATCCATTGCTTAATAGCTGTATTTAAAAAACTAAAATGAATCTATTTCTATTCAATTTGTATTTTTAATTAATTTTGCAAGCAAATATTAGGCAAAATTAAAGTTGCAATGCCTTGTACACCTATGCAATTCATTATAACAAACTCTCTAGAATCAACATGAGTGAGTTGAACATCATTCATTGTTATTTCCAAACATGGTATGTTTTTGCTACAATCAAATGTTATAGCCTCATCCATTGTTGATGTTCCGAAAATGTTATTGTATGAAACATTTGAAATTTGAAACTGAGTAAACAAAGTAAGACATGCAATGTAAAAATTTCAAATGAATTGATGTCTTATGTGTATTGAAAAATAAATGGCTACTATTGCAAAATGTATACATCAAAACATAGTAAGAGAATTTTTTTTGTTCAATTCTAAGATTTTTAGTTGATGTTAAAAAAATTCTATAATAGTCGTAGGACTTGTAGCTAAATTGCAAATGATGGATGGAAAATTTACTAATTCTTTACAATGTCCTTGTACTTTAGGTCAATAATCTTGATCAATAATGATTTGATGTTGGACATTCTTCATTGTAATATTGGTATATGAAATGTCTCTTGCATAGTCTTCTCCACCCTATTTATGATCCACATTGTCCTATTTGTCAATGACTTATTATTTAGGCTCATATATTATAATCATGATACCACTCATTATACAACAAAATTAAATTATTTAAGCTAATCAAAGTATTTATTAAATGCGACACTACCTTCATTTTGGAACATATCACAAAGAATGAATGAATTGTATGTATTGACATACCAACCATGTTTTGATATGTAATCCATTATTGGTATCTTCAAAAATACAATTAGATACTTGCACATTTGACACTTAAGTTTTTTCTCCATTTTTGCCCAAACTTCCAACACTATTTCAATCAAAACAAAAATTATTAACTATATAGATAAATTAATAAAAGATGAATTATCAACTATATAACTAAATTGATTTTGTAATTGAAGAGATTACCTTATACCATGACATCCTTTACCACAATACATATTGGTAATTTTACTATTTGAATTTCCTTTTCCAATAGATACACAATCGTCTCCTATAAATAAAACAATAAAATATACAAAGAGTAAGTTTTAGAATTCTAACCAGTTTTGACATTAGAATTTTACACAATGATATCATTGCATTCATCTAAGTAAATTTTGTCTATATTTGGAGGGTCATCATGCAATTCAATTGTAATTGAATAAACTAATCGATGATTTGATTCCGAAAATACGAAATGTTTTTGTTGACTATTTACAAATTTGACTCCAATGATGGTACAATTATCACATTCTTGGAAGTTCACCCCTTCAAAATAAATATGCCACATATTATTTTTTATTATGAATATTATACAATTATGTGATTTAGATTATTTTATATAAATATACACCTATTATATGTAATATTCAACATACATACAAGAAAAAAATAGATGTAGCTGAACTAAACTTGATTATACAAATGAAAATTACATCCAATGGATAAAAATATAAGTTAGTGAATTATAAATTATTTACAAAAGGATTGGTATAATTCATAAGATTGAAATTTTAATATTACCAATGGAGATCTTTTACAATCTTTATGTTTTTTGCAGGCCCACCAATCTTCTCCTTAACCATCAAATTTGATAATTCTTCAAATTTAATCCATTTTGGTTTGGATTGTCAAGATTTTTCCAACTAAAAATTGATTTTGGTGCCACAATTGTTCCATCAAGCTATCAAAAGTATGACAATGAATAACAATCTCATTATTTCTCATTCCATTAATTAGTATAAAATTTAAAAATAAATCTTTAACATTTTGGATGTCTACATTTTGGCCACAAATGTAGTTATTCTGTCTAGGTCTAACTCTTTGAGAAGCAGATGCTGGAGGTCCTCAAGTATCGAAAGTTGCATACGTCCACGAAAGATCACAAGCAAGTCACAACGTATTCAAACTTTTTAAGAAAGAATAATTATTATGCATATAACACAACCAAAGACTTTGTACTACATGTGCTAATTCAATTGTGTGTTGTGTAGTAGTTATATTATCTTGCACTAATTTGGGAATTATGCACATTTGAAAACATGGAAGTTCATGTATTTAAGAAAAATCAATATAATATGATCAATAATACAACTAAAAATAGTATGATTTTCATCTACTTTCATCCAAATTTTGTTTTAGTTTCATCCAAATGTTTACACTAGTTTGACCGTAGGCATTCAAATGAATATGAGGGATACCATACTATTGAAACTCTAGCACCAATTGAATTAATTTGTGGAGTTATTGAGAGTAAGAAACAATACCACAAAGTTTGTTTCCTCATTGCGAGGACCTTCAAATATTGTTGGATTGATAAGAAAACTTTTTTCAATTGGAACTTCTAAAATTCCCCCTTTAGTTCGATAAGTTGCATTTCATGCTTTGGGAAATGCCTACATTCATAGTCAACATGTTAGTCTTATGATTTTGCAATCATGGAATCAAATGCTTTTAAAATCTTTTGGTAGCCAAGGTTGTTTTGCTTTTAGATTTACAATGTTTAATATCTAGGTGATTTAAAGAATTCCTTGTTTAAAGATAAATAAATTGAATGATTTAAAAATAAAAATAAATAAATAATAAAAATATTTTGTTGTTCATGAAATCCATAAATGTTAATATAGTTATCATATACAAATTAATTTGTCACCTCTCTCTATATCCACACTTTTTAATGCATGAAATCAATGCAATGGTGTTGCTATTTATAATACTTCACGTTTTATCTACATGCTACTAGCTGTAAAGTTATTTTTAAAAGAATATTCATGTTGAAATTTGAATTAATGCATTTTAATTAGTGCATAAACGAGATTCAGTTGAAAAAATGATATACTTACTTCACTATCATCATTGATACTATCACCAATAGCGTTGTATGACAATACATCCAAACCAATGTACTTATTTTATGTAATATGTTGAGACTTTTCAAGGAATACCACTCTAGACCCTTTTACTAAGGAATTCAATTGAATGATTAAGGACACTAAACTTATAAGCTCAAAGAATTGTAAACAAACTTGGATAAGAGACCTTGCCATTGTGAATTAGATTTGATGCAATTTGAAACAAATCAATGAAATATTGATAACAAAAAGAAACCATGTAAAGAAAATTGAACAATGTATGAAATAACAAAGACTACATATTACTTCAATGATTTATTAATAGAAACCAAATTATAACTTATATTTTGTTGTTGAATTTTAAAAAAAAATCTATAGTTAGAAAATGGTGATTCATTGCATTTGAAGTAAAAATCATCTTCACTGATAAAATAAGTTTTAAAAATATAAAGTATTAATGCCAATCTATACCTTAAATGAGGATGTTTGTTTGTTTGTTATGGTGAGATCTTTTTAGATTGTGTATCCCAATCATGTTCTGGTTATTGTTGGAAAGCTTTCTATAAAGAAGGTGCACAGGCTTTGTTTTGTAACTTTTGGACATAGGGTGTGAAAGTTATTGAATTTTGAAGTTTTTATGAATAAAAAAATTAGAAAGTTACTTTTACTATTATTTTGTTTGTAGCAACAACACATGGTTTATTTGAAAATGAATTTAACAATCTTTAGAGAAATGATTGATGAATAAATGCTACAAGTTGGAGATTATTGATTATATTTAGTAAAAAATTTGTCAATAAATATGACCATTGGTTTAGCAAGAAATATGAAGTAAAAATAAGTTTTTTTTAAAAAAGTAAATATAAATTAACTCTTGAATAGATTATAAGTTAAAATAAAGTCCTAAATTTAGACTTCTATTGGTCAATGCTACTCATAGTTGTTTTAAAAATTAAAGATAGCCAAAACACAATAAATGAGTATTCAAACATCCAAAAAGTTGAATTATTTATATTTTCTAAAACTTTACACTATAAGAATTATAAAACCACAAAATAATAAATCTTTCCAAATTCAAAATTAGCAGTAAATTAAAAATTGCGGCAATGCTAGAATACAAATTATTATTTTATCAAATTAGACCATTGTGTGAAGTACTATCAAGTGTGTTTCCATTTATTTTATTAGTGATCTTTTTGCATGTCATTATGAACAGACACTTTATTCACGCCGGTCTTCTCTTTTGAAGATTGGAGTTTTTATCTATCTATCTATCTGATCTTTTTGCACAATAAGTGATTCATTTGGTTGGTAGAGTGACAAATACACAATAACTCTAATAAATGTACTAATTTTAAGAATGATCAAACTTAAGGTGTAGATTAAAAAACAAACCCGTTACATTGATTGTAAATTTTGGTTGCAATCAAAATGTAATTAAATCTAAAACACAAAACACAAAGTTTTAAGTTGTAGTACTATTACTTAATTTGTGTCTAACTTAGAATGCATAGTAGTCTTGAAACATCATAAGGGGATGTAGAAATAAATTATATTTATATTCAATAAACTATTATATACTTATAAATCATCTAAAACTATTCATTAGAAATTGCTATATTTGAAATATATGCGTAGTGTTTGAACATTGCAAATAACTTTTAGTTTGTATTTGATTTAGAAATTATTATTGCATATACTACTAATGGAAATGATTCGTGTAATATACCCAAACTACTTTAATTTCACAAACTAAGAACATTATATGCACATATGTCTTAGTGTGAATTTATATAACAATCTTACAACATAGTATGGCACATGAATGTTATTAAATTGACATCAATGAAGTACTCCTAGACTTCAATTTGTATTGTAAAATTGCTAATCATCACATTTTATTCAATTTCTTGTAACATAATAAAGTGTATACAAGTAAATACAAACTGATTTTTGAATTAATTTCATGCATTTTCAAAAGTGTGCTAGAGAACAAAAATGAAATATTATAATATTTAGGTGCTATCAAAGAAGTAAAACTGCATTTATTTAAATATTAAAAAATTAAATTAAAAAATTTGTAGGTCAACCTTGACAATTTCGATTGATGAAAAAAACACAATCCTTATTGTTGACAAACAAGGAGTATTAGCATGTGAGTTTAGGATCTCAAGTCCATGAGCCTAGATGAATTTGTTATAATCACCTTCTATAGTTATAGGTACCTATGTTAATCACCTTCCATAGTTATAGGATACTTATATTATAGGTATATATTTTATAGGTGCCTTCAATGGTTGTAAGGTACCCACTTATATCTAGGCTCGCATTTCTAGGCTCACATGCTACTGTCGTTGGTTGATACACTTCAATAATCTATAAGAAAATGCCAAGATAACATCCATTAATTACATACATATATGTGGCAACCAACAATATGTGCCTCTCTTTATATATATATATATATATATATATATATATATATATATATATATAAATAAATCCCTTCACACCTAAATGGTCCAAGGCAACTATTTCTATATTTATGTATGAAACAAATTATATAAGAAGATTCAATGAAAACAATAAAACATACAATTGAAAAGAAAATTCTATGTCCATTTGAAAAGCAAATGAATGTTATGATGAAAATAGATATTTTGGACTCCGAACTTTCAAGTAAACTTTTCATTACCCTAAATCCCTACAAGTTTTGAAGTCTATGATTTTTATGATGAGTGAAGTGCAATCATTTTCTTCCATATATCTCCTCATTCATATGAACAATTACTTGAATCTAAATAAGATACTCTTTTGTGAATTATGACCAATTTGGTGAAAATGAGGTAAATAATATAATTTATATAACTTTCTCAACAAAAATGTAAAATTTAAAAAATGAAACAAACATTATTAATGTAAAGACAAGACTTATTATCAAGGTAGTCAACCAAAAATATTCAATTCCTAGATGAATAGCTGTAATTTTTTGTTTCTACAAAACCTTAAAAGTTCATTGGATTATTTTTGTCTTCCATAGCGTTTATTATATTAATGGGTTAGAGTATGGGGAATGGGGATGTAGATGACTTAAGAATAGACTTTGTGGTTTGAAGAAAAAATTATTTTATCAAAACACTTAAGACATTGTTTCATAGAATGGATTACTTCTTTGCACCATCAATGCAAAACAATATTTTGTGTTCCAACCAAACATAAGTCTCCGAGTGTTGAAAAAGTAGAAGGAGTCTCCACTTCATTACCTATCCAATAAATAATTTGTAGAAAAAATGTTGTTTTGATGGAGCTATTCAACTCAACTCAACAAAATTGCAATTTTTTACATGCTCAAGAGAATATTTGCATGGTCCAAGCATTAATTGCGCACTTTTCATAAAAATGTCTAAATTGGATCATTTGATACACTACTTATTAGTGTATGGCCAAGAACACACCAAACAAGTCAACTCTCAAAAGCATTTGGACGAAAAGTGAGTAATTAATGCAAGACCCTTCCAAATTATTATTTTTGGCATAGAAAAAGTTCTAATTTTGCCAAGGTTTGAAAACTCTACCAAAACTATTTTTTTCTTCAACTAAAAGTTGATTTGATTAACAATGATGGAGTTTCTTTTTGCTTTTGACAACTAGGATGCTTGTGTTTGTTAGAAAGGCAAAATAATGTTATAGATGGGTGGGACAAATAAGGGATTCAAATACAATAAATGGCCCAAGCATTTGCTAATATGAAAAGTCTCTAGGATTGTTGTCCATGCTCAAAAAGCATATTTGGTTGTTTAGATATCAATCCCACTTCCACTTTATTGTAATTGGGATGAAAGTGAAAAATAAATGTATAGCCCTATCAAAATATTATTTTTGGTAAGACAAAAATTGCATTTTTTTTTGTTATTTCACAACTTTGTCAAATGCCTCTATTCACCTTGATTTCAAATTGCACATCGACATCATCAATGGTGAGATTATTTTTGCTTTTGCAAACTAAGAGTTTTGCCATTGGTTGGAAGTTAAATAGTGAATAGTATAGAGTTTCCTTCCTAACAAAGATATGTAGTATTGGTGTCACTTAGACTTGGCTTTAGGACCTTGATCTTAGGATCTAATGTGAACAAACTTTAAAACTTATGGCAACCTATGAATAGGTTGGGGTTATTTTTCTCTAAACTTCTAAAGAGTCTAGAAGTGGGGTGGGGAGATGGATATAGATTTTGAATGGTTTTGACAAAATAAATTATCATATGAGTAGAATCTAAACATCATATCTTTAATTTTGCAAGTTTTCATTTCCTTCCCATTCCTAGATGAACTCATTCACAACCTTGCACAAATAACCATGAAGCACCAAGTGACCATGCTAGTCACATTGTTGAAAAATAGACAAAAATAACTTATTCAACATACTTAAATGTACTTTGTCTATTTCTTATAGCTCCAACAATAAGATCTTGAAAACACTCATAATCCAAATAGTGGATCCTGATTATCTTAAGGGTTATATAGCAAGTTATATAGGTGGGATACACAAGTGATTTACTTCATAGCACTATTAACCAACAATGGGAGGTTCCTTTTGCTCCTTTGGAAAGCGAGAGCCCCCAACATTTTTAACTTCCAACCAACCAATGATTCTCTTCAATTTCCAAGCCAACTAACGACTCTCTTCAATTTTCGAGCCAACCAATGACAATCTGCAAGTTCCTAGCCGCCTAATGACTTTCTATAGATCAACCCCTTAATGCCTTGATCCTTTTTCTAATTTTGGCACATTTTTGCTTATATCTTTCTACAAAAATATAATTTACTGCAATTTCATGAAATTGATCATTAAGGAAGGCTGTCTTTTCAAAATTCAAGTGTTACATTGGATGAATGAAAAGTTCGGTGGACAAAACAACGCCTTGAAGCCCTCTATTCATTGTTCAGAATATGGATGTCGGAGTGCTTAAGGATTAAACTAAATTCACTCCCACGAATTCACTTCCAACCAACCAATGACTCTCTGTACACAAAATAGTGAAATTAGGTTGCCCCACACTAATTTCTCATATCTAACACTTTCAGACATGGTCAACTATAGTCTAGGGCAACCTAATTTCACTATTTTGTGTAGGTTCCTAGCCGCCCAATGACTCTGCATAGATTAAACTAAATTCACTCCTAGGAATCCATGGAGAGATTATCCCAACCTCCAAGGAAAATGTTTTTCTTAACAATGTTATGTCTCCAAATCTCGGCTATATCGTAGATGAACCTCTCACCGACCATGGGATATGCTCTTATAAGGAGTAAGAAAAAAAACTCTTCCCAACTCACCTGAAAGGACCATTGCGACCAATAGCGGTACCGGGTATATCTTTCCCAGAAAAAGCACCCTGAAGAAAAAGTCCGGTGCATGCATTGATTGAGGGGGCCGAGCGAACCCTCTGAACGAGTGACAAGTGTGGACCTCTGCCGTCGGTGACCTCCGTGTGAACGCGTCTTTTTCCCGATTCAATCTCCCGCTGCCACAACGCCTGACCCCTGTCAATCCTACCCCGTTTGCTGGAACCTCCTTTTTCGCACGAATCCCGGGCTCGCCATCGCCACTTCGATCCGACATCTGCACTTCGATATTTCCAACGCTCGCCTCGCCTCGGCTCGCCTTTCCAATTTGAATCAAGGTTGTGCCGAAACGGTGCTGTGTCGGGCGATTCCGGGGGTAAGTTAAGTTAAGCTAAGCATCGTTGTTGTGGTCCTTCCGTGCGAGGGTTCTGGATCTGGCTATGGCGTGTTGTACCTTATTCGTTGCTTCTTGTTATTGATGTATTGCTGTGACATTTGCTTTTATTTATAGCAAGAGGCTCTGACGACGGTGATGATAACCTGAATCATCACGTTTGAGCTTTTCTGTCTGTCTTTTGACTGTAATGACTCTGTGTTCACGTTGCTGCTTACTTAAAAGATGTTTTTATTAAGTATTGCAGTACGTGTAGGAGAGAAGCTCTGAATGGCTGAGGGCTGTGCGATTGAAGTTAGGCAGGTTCTGGATGTCGGTGAAACCCTGGTTCGAGTGCTGCATTGTGTTCTTGGAAGCTAGGGGATCTGTAAATGCTTGCTGGAAGGTTGCCGTTGACAGCAAATGCTGTTTACGTCTGCTTTCTGATTTGAGAGGCTCGGAATGTTTGTAGGAACTGCGTCTTGGAATAGGCATTCTGAACCGAGTATGAATCTGGTGTGAAGTTTTCATTCGAGTTCTGCTGCTTATGTTTGAATTACAGTGTTGCCACTGTTGCAAGCAAATTTTGAAGTAAAATCTCCATGTTCCGGTTTTCAATTTTTGGATGAATTGTGCTGTAAATCCTTAGGTCCTACGGAAGCGAGTTATTTCTGAATCCTTAGAAGTCGTGGAGGTTCGGATATTGATGGCGTCAACATATGGTGTATCTGTGAAGATTTAAGTTTTTTTATAAAATTTTAGATGTTTGAGCCAATGTTCCAGAATCACCAACTATGGTTTGTCTTTGCAGGTGTTCAACACAGCTGTTTGAAAAGCAGATACTGTCGAGTGTTTGGGAGGCACCATGGCGAAATACTTGCTACATGGGACTCTGCTCGTCACAATCCACGATGCTCAAAGTATCGTGAACGAAGAACGCAAGTCGGGGAAAGCTCCTTCGTTTTTCAGAAAGGTTAGATTCTACGCGATAATCTTGAATCTCGTAGTGGTGTTTGAATTGGAGACTACTGCCAGTATTTGCATTACTCCTTCTCCAAGGAGTCGGAGAGTTCCAATTGTCTTTGGATTGTTCTTAGACCTCTCTTATTACGTTACTTCATCACATTCTCGCTCTTGTGTCCACTTACCATTCTCATGGTGATACTATGTTAAAGATCAATTCATTTCTACTCCGTTAAGCCATTTCTACGTGGTTATGATCGAGAGTTTGCAAGGTTTTAGCGATGAGGCCACATGATTTGCGATCCTTCTCCTCTTAGTTCTGTTGCTGCTCGATTTTCAC
Source organism: Rhytidiadelphus loreus (assembly GCA_947034895.1). Taxonomy (NCBI): domain Eukaryota; kingdom Viridiplantae; phylum Streptophyta; class Bryopsida; order Hypnales; family Hylocomiaceae; genus Rhytidiadelphus; species Rhytidiadelphus loreus. The sequence continues at coordinate 42,154,699 of OX344761.1, read as the reverse complement.
TTCCTGATTGTATTCGACTTGAGCAGATGCGGCATTAGTATTATCAGCAATTTAGTTTGCCATCCAGATGATCAAAAGAGCTAACCCTGTGGTACACCTGACTACTTGTACTAAATGAGTTGAGATAAATATACTGGCAGCTCGTGGAGACCTCAGAAGAAGTACTGAAGCTGGGAAAAGGACCGAGTCAATATTATGCCACCGTGGATCTTGGGGAGACTAGAGTTGGTCGTACTCGTATTTTGCAAGGTGAACCCAAAGATCCAGTTTGGAACGAGACATTTCGCATATACTGCGCACATACGGTGTCGCAAGTGGTAGTTTCCATTAAGGATGCTGCCATCGTGGGTACCACCGTGGTTGGCCGAGCAAGAGTTCCAGTGATTGAACTTCTCTCAGGCAGGCAGTCTTCACTTCTTGCTTCCCATGTTTCCTTTGAAGCTCGCTAAGTTTGCGTATGTGGATGTTACTTGACCGCCTAGGATGCAGTGAGCTGATTGTTACAATGACTAGCACAAATTTGAGGAATTATTACATTGCTTCCGTGAACACATGTTCAGTATTCTGCTATTGTTACTGTTTTATTTGTTGTTGGAAGCTCTAGTGGTCTGTGTATTCTCATTGTCTCTCCATCTACTATTCTAGAACTTTTTTGGCTTGCTCGCTGACAAATTATTTGTTCAAGCAGGAAACAGGATTGACGATTCATATCCGATCATCAATGACCACACTAAAGAGACTACGGCTGCAAGAATACGGTTTTCCTTACAGTTTTTTGAGGCGACGCGTGACCCGCTTTGGGGGAGAGGTGTTTTAGACTCACGGAATGAAGGTATTCCGTACTGCTATTTTCCCCAAAGAAAAGGTTGCCGGGTAACCTTGTACCAGGATGCTCACATGGCTGACAACTTCCTGCCTCCTATTTACCTGGACAATGATCAGGTCTATCAGCCACACCATTGTTGGGAAGATATATTTGAATCGATTTATAACGCACGGCACCTGATCTACATCACTGGCTGGTCAGTCTACACCGAGATCAAACTCTGTCGTGATCCTGATAGGGAAGTGCCAGGTTGGGACGACTTGACTTTGGGGGAGCTTCTGAAGCGGAAGGCTGATCAGGGAGTGCGAGTGAACGTGATGGTCTGGGATGATAGATCGTCTTTTTGGCTGCGCCAGGTGGGTGTTATGACCACCCATGATGAAGAAACGGCTCTCTTCTTCAAAGGTTCCAATGTGAATTGTTACCTCTGTCCAAGGAACGCGGACAGCAGCTTGACTTTGTTACAGTCGGCCCAAATTGGGGGCCTTTTCACGCACCATCAGAAATCGGTGATTGTGGATGCCCCTGAACCTGGCGGTGCACATGGACGAAGGATTGTCAGTTTCGTGGGAGGGCTGGACCTATGTGATGGCCGCTACGACACTCAATACCATTCTCTGTTTCGTACTCTCACCACGACGCACAAAGCGGACTTCCATCAGGTCTTCGCGGATGGGTCTGTTGCATGTGGTGGACCTCGTGAGCCATGGCACGATATCCACTCTAGATTGGAAGGTCCCGTTGCTTGGGATGTCCTCTACAACTTTGAACAAAGATGGAGAAAGCAAGCCGGGAAGAGCCGAGAAGCTGCTCTTTTGCCCGTCAAAGAACTCGGCCTTATTCCAACTGAGGTCACCAGTGTGGAAGATCCGGAGACTTGGAATGTGCAGGTGTTTCGCTCCATTGATGCGGGTATAATTGTTTTGGCCACACTCTTTACCGAATTTTGGCCTTTTCTAACGTTATTGGGGATTGGCGATGTCTAATAGAATTCGAAATGGCATGAATGTGAAAGCATTCTTTTAATGTTAGGTATAATTTTCCTAGTATGTCTGAATCGTTTAATCAGAGCCTCTTTTCGTGCCTTGGGATAACTATTCAATGTCTCATTGTAGATTTCTGACTGCGAATCGAGAAACTTGTGGTACCCTTGTATTCCATAACTATCAGAGTTGGAATGTTCTGTTGTATATTTTTTTCTACTTTGAAGTGTTCAGATTTGATGCTCTATAACTCCTATTTGATGTGTTGGACGTATGCAGGAGCTGCTGCTGGTTTTCCAGATTCTCCTGAAGATGCTGCTAACCAGGGTTTGATAAGTGGTAAAGATAACACGATTGACCGCAGTATCCAGCACGCTTATATCAATGCCATCAGGCGTGCAAGGAATTTTATCTATATAGAGAATCAGTACTTTTTGGGCAGCAGTTTTGGTTGGGAATCCAACCAGCAGTCGGGGGCTTACAACCTTATCCCCATGGAGCTCGTTCGCAAGATTGTGAGCAAAATCGAAGCTGGGGAACGCTTTACAGTTTACATTGTGATACCTGTGTATCCGGAAGGCATTCCTGAAAGTCAATCCGTCCAAGCAATTCTCGACTGGCAGAGGAAGACATTTCAGATGATGTACAAAGAGATTGCAATTGCCTTGAGTTCGAAGAGGATAACGGACCAGCACCCCAAGGACTATCTTACGGTTTTCTGCTTAGGAAACCGCGAAATACGGTTGGCGGATGAGTATGTACCAACCAAGACAACCGAAGACCCATATTACAAATCTGCCCAGGAGAACCGCCGCTTCATGATTTATGTGCACTCAAAGATGATGATAGGTAAGTTCACACTTCTTGAAACTCGGTGAATGTTTCGGTTAGTACTTTGGAATTCAATTTCAAACTATTTGAAGTCGTTATTTCGGTGGCTGCTTTGGATTAATCCCTGGATAATTGAGAGTACGATCTTTCCATATTTTATACCCTCGAAGAAGTTTCAGTTCATGTGCTCTCCAGGGATCTGTTTGCATCTATAATGATTTTACGCATCCGTATGCAGTTGACGATGAGTTCATAATAGTGGGTTCGGCCAACATCAACGAGAGGTCCTTGAACGGTGCTCGTGACTCTGAAATCGCCATGGGAGCATACCAGCCCTTCCACCTCGCAACCCGCAGCCCCGCAAAGGGCCAGATCCATGGCTTCCGAATGGCATTGTGGTTCGAGCATCTTGGCTTTCTCCATAATCATTTCCTGGAACCATGGAGTGTGGAGTGCATTCGCACGGTGAACCAGCGAGCGGATGAGCTTTGGGGAATGTTCACTCAAGAAGAGGTGGTGGATCTTCCGGGTCATCTCTTGACCTACCCTTACATTGTAGGTCGTGATGGTTCCCTGTCAGAGAATCCCGATCACAAGTTAATCCCCGACACCAAGGCCAAGGTGGTTGGCGCCACCTCCTACGCCCTCCCTGAAATTTTGACAACTTAGGCCTAACAGCAGTGGACTTGAACTTGAGATCTGGTGTGCTTTTTCGGACACGGGTCTTTGACATTGGGTCTCCCAGCTGTTGCATGGAGTGAAGTTACTGAATTTTGAGGATTTCATAGCTCTCTCTAAAGGTTGAAATTTTTTAACCCCATTTCACTTTTCTTTTTCGTATTTTGGACCAGCATCAGAAGCTGGGAACACCACTGCTTCTTTTGCAAACCTATTCTGTACAGCACAGCAGGTACTTGTTTGTTGCCTCTTCTTGGAGAAGGGATGGCCCCTGTAATACTTTGTGTATGCGATTACATAAATTTCTTTTGAGTTTGTGCACAATGCGCAATTATGAGCAAAGGAGGTGCTTGTACTTTATGATGGTACTTGTCAGTTAACCTTGGAAGGATGTGGCCCTAAGTTAACTACCATACACCTCAATGTGTCCAAATATGCAAATTAAGCATTGTTCCCATTATTAAATTCCCAAAGTTTTGGTATCTTGCTGGAATTCAAAACATTAGGGGAGAAATGAGGCCTGTGAGAGACCTTCCGGTCATGGTTCCCCATGCTGCGAACCATGGTCAGACAGTCTGATTAATTAATTATTAAAAAATAAAAAATAAAAAATAATTTTTTTTAGAAATTAATTCATTAATGCAGTTCAACTTGGCAAACTTTGTGCTAGGTCAGATTGCTGGTTTTGCAATGTTCCCACAGTCTTGGAATGTCGAAGAACTCGAGGTCTCCTAATGGCTTAAAAACTCTTCTAATGAATTTTTTTAGATTTTTTTTTTTATGCATTTATTCAAAATAAAATGATAAAACTATAAATTTTTAAAGTGTTAAAAATAGGTTTTTAAAAACTTATCCTAGATTCCTATGAATAGTAGGAGTGCATTTTAGGCAAAAATTTGTAATAGTTGGTTTTAGAAAGTCATTACAATTGTGTATTATTATCTCATTACAAATTAAAATAGCCAACCAAAAACTATTAACCCCTAAAGTCCAATTGTCCCTATAAGGGACAAAATGGATTTTGGGCAGGTTCCCATGATCTTGATTTTTATTGAAACTTTTTTAAACTTTTTCATAACATAGATAAAGTTATAGGCTTTCCGGAAATATAATTTTTATTCCAATTGGTGCCCAGGAGCAAAAGTTATGCCACAATAACCTCAAAATGGGGGAGATCGCGCAGCAAAAGAAATCCACAAAAAATTGAAATAAAAACTTTAGGGGTTAATTAGATTCTGGGATGAGTAGTTGCATTCTTTGGTTCTACAGTTTTCCTAAAAGTCATTGAGTCCTCATTGTACTAAACAAATTAAGGTGATAACATTTGGAATTGTCATTTCTCTTCTTTTTCATGGTATATTTAAATACATTATTTTATCTAATAGATTGATTGGTGTTTAACAATAGTATAGTGTCTTTTAAGTGATGGTAAATAACTATACTTAAAATCACCTAAAATAGTACATGAGCATGGTTTCTACTTTCAAATTGTTGAATATTGACAAACCTTCAACAATTGAAGGAGAATCTAAATTCATTTATCTTCTTTTTGGGACATAAATATACATATATAAACTATAAATTTTAAAAGTGTTGATTAAAGATGTAATTAAAATCGATTGTAGTTCTCTTATAAAGGACACTTAGGCAAGAGATGGTTTTATTGTTGAACTAAAATTAGAAATACATACCATAATGAAACTTTCAGAAGCCCTAGGAATATGGAATAGGCAAGAAATCCAAAATTGTGAATATCTATAATAAAACGTAATTTAGAATAATAATTTAATGATGACTCCCAAACAATAGTTGTAAAATATGATCCATAGATCATATCCATACAATTAGATCAACTTTTGCACAAACCAATATTTTTCAATAAAATTTGAAGTCAAAAACTGGAAATTCCTTCTAAAATCAATTATAGATCTAAATTCTTTGAGGAATTAACTTGTGAGCATGTATTTGTTTGGCTATCCAGAACAGAAATTAACCTTTGAATTGAACAACCTCATTCAAAATTCTTACTAAATTTAATAAAACAATGACTCAATATTGAAGTTTAAATTGCGTAATACTTAATAAAATTCATCAAGATCCAATGAAGCAATCTCAAGATAAAAATGGTTAAAGTGAATCAAGTTGTCAAAATGTATGGTCCCAAAAGGAATAGTACTTGTTAAATCCAAATTTCTTATTTGATATTTCTTTTAGATATAAAGGAGTGAAGGATGGATGAAACTTTAAAAATTTCATCAATTTTTTTTTTAGTTTAGGAGATCTTAACTCCTAACTATGGAAGATTTTAGACTAAAGTAGTTTGAAGGTGAGGGATGAACAACTTCCCAAAAATAGATTGATAAATTGTGTTCATTAAACCTTTGTAAATAAACCTTTGAGGTTTCTCATATTTTGATGAATTTTTTTTGGCATTTGGAAGTTTCAAGCAATGAAGGAAATTACTCGCTTATCTTGAGATTTTTTGATAAACACTTAAGCTTCTTGTTGAAGTAATTGGATCCTACTGTGAAGTAGACACAACCCAAAAATATTCATGTCATCTTCAAAGAACCTTTAAGATTATTTCTAATATGGCATAGAAAAAGATACTTTGATTCACATTTGGGGATTGAATAGGAACCCATTCATGTGACCTTCGGTTGTTTTGAGTGGCATTTAGTTATTAATAAAAATGATTGTTTTTTGTGAATCTTGTCCCATTTTAGAGAAGATTTATGTTTGACTAAGATAGTAATTAATAATAGAATATTATATAAAAATGTTATGTATTGTTGAAATTGAAAGGAACAACTCTTCATTATAAGTCTAAACTATCTTTGATTCATCAATATTATATTGACATTGCTTTTTATAAAAGAATCTTATAAGGTTTAAAAGTGTTTAATTTCTTGCAAATTATGTTGATTTGGATGACATTTGAATTTTAAGAATGGAGACTTTTCAATTCAAAAGAAGACAACTTGAATTATATAAATGAATTTCATATTTTCCAAAATCCTTGATCTCTGATTCAAATAGTCTTTAATTAGTAACGACATTAAATTGGTTGAAAAGTAGTCATGCTACAATTAATGGTTTAGTGGTCAAGCATTTGGAATTACTTTATAGATTGATACACGGAGACATAGAGTCCATTTGCATTACCCATAATGAACATTGAATATTCAACTTTGCATTGAAATAAGGGCTCCAGTCGATTATGAGCCATTGTTCACATTGCTAACATCATTTCTCTTTCCATCTACTTCTCATTTAGTCCTCACTATCGCATTAAGCTTTTTTTTTGGTCCTTTTCAGATTCTACTTCAAACAACAACGCCATCCAAATGATGATTCTTCAACAACTCACTTTATTTGTACTTTGTCTCTTCTCACCTCTCAAATTTGAGCACCTTTTCAAGGAAAAAGAGAGTTCACAATTAGGACAATGTGGCTTCCTTACACAACAATTCCAACATTCAAGCCTTGATAGATCCCAAATTTGGATTTTGACCTACAAAAGTGGGCATCCAAGATAGTTGTAGCGTGAAAATTCCAAGAGGCATTGTATCAAAACTGACTTGTCAAAGTTCCACGAGATTCTCATTATACATGTGTGATGGTCCAATTATTACACAATTTTTTTCTGAAGCTATCTCAAAAAATATCAACTAAATGAACAACTTTCCTCGAAAGCATTCATCATTTAAATGACCGACATTGTCAAAGTCACCAACAAAGTTGAGATGGTATGGCACGGTAGAGTGAGTGACAAGGACTTCATGAAGTGAATGAACGACAAGGATGAATGAGATTTGTAGGGACGAGCAATGGATGAGCAATGGATGAGCAATGGATGAGAATGGGAATGGACGTGTAATAGGACCCCAGAGCGTTGTAATAAGCTTCGAGAATTGGCTGGGAGACACTCTAGGGCAAGCGCGTGTCTTGTTGTGCCTGCTTGGGCCTTGGCGGAGGTGGAGTCTTGTCGTGCATCCTTCACTCCTCCACCCCTCCTCTCCCCTGTCTTGCAGCTCTTTATTCCTGTCCTCCAGCAACACTCTCCATCGCCAGCGTCACTCCCCCCCTCTTGAGCGTTCTCGGATCGTCGCTTCTTCGCAACTCATCATTCACGCTCATCAAATCTCCAACGGAAATCTCGTCTCCTGCTGAACCCAACAACACTGACAAACAACCACAACCAACTGCGCCTCTCGCTACTGCATCCCGACATCACCAGGTTCGCCCCCTCGCTTGCCCGACCACCGTCGCCACTCGTAAACCGCACAGCTAGGGTTGCTGTAGACTGCTCCTTGTGCAAGAGTTGAATTTTCTTTCATTCTTGGATCTTTCGGGTTAAGGCAGGGGAACTGCATCGCATCGCATCCACCCGGGGTTGCGATAGCCGGGATAGGACGTGTTCTTGAGGGAGGGTGGGAGTGGGTTTTAATTGGGTTCTCCCCGGGGAGGCAGCGGAAGGACTTCAGGTGCGGTGGCTGCATTGGAGGTTTCGGAGGAGGCGTGTAGGTCGTCGAGTCGATTGTGGTTATTTCTGCGGGATTATTCTCTTTGGCGGAGTGTCTATTTTGTAATTCGTGGTTTTTAGATGCAGTTCCGTTAGAAGGAAGCGTTTTAGGTCATGGTGGGTCTCGGAATTCAATGGGCCCGTGTGCTGGTGTCATTGCGGTAGAGGTTTGTGTTGGCGTCCTGTGGTCGAAGGGTGTGGAGTTTTCTGGTTTGCGAAGCCGTTTTGGGAGCTTTTTTTCATTACTGGCATTTTCCTGTCACTATCCGAAACGGTCTTTGCAGCTCTCTTAGTGGAGTGTCAATTTGGATGCGTAATTTGGTGACCGCGTTTATGAATCTGCATTTTGCACTTGTTTGGAGTTGAAGGATAGAAGGGAGAGTCCCTTGGTTTCTTGTTTCGATCGCGTTGAGTAACTGTGCCTTGGGTGAAGGTTTTTGTGAGCGTTTTCTCGAAGCTGATTTGTAACTGTTTTTTGGGATGATCGTCTGGCAGATACTTCCCAGGGTTTGCACTGGTGTGCGTGACTTTCAATTTTGTCGACCTGAAGGCGCAGCAACAGCATGGACAGATATCAACGGGTGGAGAAGCCGCGGCCCGAAACTCCTATCAGTGAGAATGAAATCCGCATTACTACGCAGGGGAAGATGCGTAACTACATTACTTACGCAACCACTCTTCTTCAGGTAATCATCGGCGTGCTTGCGGGTGTCATTGATTAGGTTGGAGATCTCAAATTTCCACTCTTTAGGAATCAACTAAAAGGCCCTGTGCGAAGAGGGAGGTGAACGACGCAATAAGCGCCGCGACTTTCGAGAATTTTTTTTTCTATTCGTCTTCAGGATCCCTGACCCTCCCTCAACGGACTATGCAATTCGTGATTTTCCCGATCAGTCCCTAGATTCTGGTCCCTAGATTTTTCGCCCTACTGCGAAAATTCTGGCGTTTATTCCCCTGTTGATGGATGCGTCTCCCACGGTCCAATCCTGTCCACCGTTCCCCGACCCGTGGATTTTCAGAGCAATTGTCACGTGACGTCGTTAGTTACAGTTGACAAGCCCTCGAGTTCACGGCATTGCCTTGTTCTCCTTGATCGTTGCGAAATGATCCCCCCGGTTAGCATTGAGCAGTTGACCTGGATCCCTTCCGTGAAATTGGATGCTCCACCTTATCGACATCCATATCTACGTATTGAATCACAGTCATGAGGTTAAAACGCAAAGCTTGTATTCGCATTTATAGTAAGTCAGTGTGGATGAGCAAAGATCCGATTTTAGTTCGCGGCAAGATTCTGCATTTGCGTTGATACCGTGGACGTTTTCTGTGCTGGTTTCTTTATTATGCTGCCGGCAGATCCTCGCACCCTGAAACTTCCTTGTAGTTCCGAATAGATTTGGTTCGGGTTCGTACCTTCACCAAATCTCGGTGGTCCTGATAGCCGAGCATGTTGATAGTGTTTGCAATTATAGTCTGGTATTATACGTTTATATAATTACAGCCAGTTTCCAACGATTCCATGAAGGTTGTATCGCCTCTCCTGTTCTGATTGTCTCGCGCTGTTTGTGCAGGATAAGGGGTCATCGGAGATTGTCCTGAAAGCCATGGGCCGTGCTATCAACAAGACGGTTACCATCGCAGAAATCATCAAGGTGCGTCTTCCTGCCACGTTCCACTGTCGGTAGAAGCGGATGAGCCCCCGTGTAGAATGGCCGAAGTTCTGAAGTTCACATGGGTATTTTGTATGTGAACAACGGATCCAATTCTTCCAGTGCGGGACTTTAGGAGTTCGCTAACGAGAAGAGTCCAGTGTTCCTGTGTTCCTGAGCAGAAATATGTTTTAAGGTTCCTTGAAAACATAGTCCTGCTGCTAACCATCTTTTTCTGTGTTCAGAGGAGGATTGCTGGTCTTCACCAAAATACTTCTATTGGATCTACCGACATAACGGATCTCTGGGAACCGCTGGAAGAGGGCCTTCTCCCGTAAGCATTTTTTGCCTCTTTTCTTCTGAGCTGTGAACAGTGTCCTTTTTCTGTTTTAGCAGTCTCGGTTTTGTGGTTTCAGTGAGCTGGAAGTGTCCCGTTGATTTGGATCTTTGTTTGTAGAGAAGGTGTTCGGTACCGTCGATTTGAATTCGTGCACTGTTTGGTGTCCAGCATTATCTAACGGTTGCCTGGTTCCTTGCACAGCTTGGAAACCACCCGCCATGTGTCCATGATCACGATCACACTATCTACGAAAGAGTTGGAGAAGTCATCGACTGGGTAAGGGCTTTTTTCTTTCTTCCGAGTCTTCTAGTGTCGTATGGATCTTTGAGTGTGAGTTGAAAGCTTCGTATTCTGACCGTCCATCTGCCTGCCTCTTTTCCGAAGTTGTTTGTGTGTTCCTGAAGCGACTCTCCCGAAGATTTTCATTTCACCCCCGTGGAATGTTTGGAACTGTTGTCCAGGTATCAGCCTCCCCTGCCTGCAGACCAGGTGAAGCCGCTGGCGGAATTTGAGTATGATGGAGGTACCTCCCTTTTCCGATGGACAGTGTTGGTTTGGGTTTTCTGTTTTTCTTTCTTTCTGTCCGAATCGTACTATTGTTGGTAGGTCTCCGAATGAGGACTGCAGGTCCCTGTGTCGAGGTTTATTATCATTCATCCGAGGTTTGATTTGATAATTTTATTTCGTGTTGTGAAAACTTGACTACGAGGTGGTCCGTACGCGTATGGATGCCTGAGCTATTGAATTTGGGATTGGTATGCCGATCTCGGTGTGGAATCTTGTGTTGATGTTGTGATTTGGTGCTGTTCGTTCAGACGGGTCCCCCCGGGGAGGAAGGGGTCGAGGCCGGGGTCGGGGTCGGGGTCGGGGCCGAGGAGGTGGGTTATATCTTTCTCAGTTGTTGTTCATCTCTTGATGGTGTTGTGAAGTGGCATTTTAGTTCGAAATTGGAATAATGTGTCGGTCATCTGATCCTGTGTGTGCTCCGTCTCCATATTGCTTGTGACCGGCGTCTTTACGAGCGAGGTCGGATTTCCATAATTTGTTTTTTTTGTATTAGTTATATGAAATCGTGTGTGTTCTAATATGACAGGCAACGACATGGCCAATTCCGAGTACAACGGCCTTGATGGTGGTTGGGGCCGCGGTCGTGGTCGAGGCCGTGGTCGGGGTCGGGGTGGTTACCGTGGTCGCGGCAGAGAGCAAGAGTCCGGTGGCTTTGACGAGCCGAATGCTGATGCGCCTCCGCGAGGTCGGGGAGGCGATTTTCCTCAGGAGATGTCCTACTCTGGTACGTGTCGAGCTTGCGCAAGCCGCATGCTTGTAGGTTCCGAGTTTTGTCGAAATCCTACTTGCCTCTCTATTGGAACTGTTTTGTGATCCGAATGTGTATTTCCCTTGCCAAGTGCACCTGTAGAAATGCGGACTTCGCAGGAAGTCCGAACTGGATGATCCGAAAGTGAACGCGAGTTCTGTGCTTCCTGTGGTCGTTAATTTCGTGTGTGTTCATTGTTGAAAGAGCTCTACTGAAGCCGTCGGCTGTGATGCAGGTCGCAGCAGAGGAAGGGGCAGAGGCCGAGGTCAGGGGAGAGGTCAGGGGAGAGGGTATCGCGCCGACGGCCCCACTCCAGATCCCGCTCCGACAGGAGCTGCCTGAGTGTCGTTCGGCGGAGTGCAGACATTCTGGAATCATTTGCTTGGAGGTAGCTCTTTAAAAGTTGTCGAGGGAGGAAGCAGCCGTTATATGTGTGTCATATTTTGGCGGTAACTGAAGCATGCATAAATGTGGAGAACTGTAGTGAGACAGAAGCTGCTTTTTTGCTGGTGTATGTGTGGAAATGGCCTCTCAAGCTTGTGTACGGTGCTGCCGCCCGTGCGGTTGCATCTATGTATGTTACACAGCTCCCGTTTTGCTGTATATCAATCGGTTTCAAATTTGTTTTTTTGAGGAACATTGTTTTTTTACAAAACAGTGAGTCGATCCGTTTCGGTTTGTAAATGTTCTGTTTTGGAGCCTTTGAAATTTCGTTGTGCTGTATCTATTGGGGTTATATGGAACCATTCACACCGACAACGAGATGTTGCAATAGAACATGAAGATTGAAACCCAATTTCTGAATCCATCCTATGCATCATCCACATCCACAGGCTTCACATTGCAAGTTACACCTCGATCTGCAAACGAAGAAACGCTTCCCTGCTGTAAGCGAGGTCGTCTGGTTTCTAAAATAATTGAATGTGCTGGAGGGAAGGGGAATCGTCAACACCCACAGGCTTCTTATGTTTCTTGTTGGGTAACTGAATATCCCGCTCCCCCCACCCCCTTCTCTTTGAATTTCATTCATCAAACGAATAAATTTACTTCATCTAAATTTATATATATGAATTAGATGAAAAATATTAACCCCTACACAAGACTGAGTGTGCCCTTGCAAGGTTTAGGCATGTTACTATGATCTCAATCTTTTGCATGATTTTCTTAACCCTTAAACGTCGGATTGGTCACCGCGGGGAAAAGAGGGGTTGTGTATTGTTCAACATTTAGTGTCTGACCGTGGGAATAAAACATTGTCCATCAACGTCAATAGTGTTGTGACATGGCAGTTTTTGGGCAATAGTTTCTCCGCAGCAACCGGAGCGACAGTAGTAACTTGGAGTTGGACCACATCTATGGCTACAGAGACAATTTTGGTGCTTTTCATGTCCTTGTTTCGGAATTGTCGATGTCAAAGTTACTATGCTCAATTTCTAGACTCAAGTTCTCGGAATGTGACTGTCATTTCCAGAAATGGTAGTGAGGTATGTGCATACAGTAAACTTGTTTGCAATACTTGAAAATTTCATATTAAAAGCAGAGCTCTGAATTTGCATGTTTTTTGCATCCTGCATTTTACTTTCGTGCTACTGCAAACTCTACGGCTAATGAACACATACAAGATCTTATGAATGGTAATCCCTCATAGACATGTACCACTGAGCTTCATTGATTTGGGTTGTAGTTTTCATTTACCTGCACATTACATTGAAGAAATCTCTTCTTCTAAAACTGCTATGGAATCTCATGGTCAATGTTGGACACAACAACTTCCTTGTACATTAGAGCTCATTCCACAAGTTTGTAGCAAGATGGAGCCTACTACCAATCAAGATCATTGCAATTACTGAAGACAAGAATGAAAAATGACACTGGAAACAGATTAGACTCCGGCATTCATGAAGTGCATCCAAGTGTAGTAGTCTTGCAAGGCAACTGTGAACAATAGGAGGGATGGCAACTGTCAAAATCAAGAGTTGTAGATAAGGAACTTGCCCGCTACAGTGCAGGGCAAAGTGCCAAAAAACTTCATTGCTTGTTGCCCTCATGGGAATTGCAAGAAAGGCAGCAAGCCTCTAACATCGTCCATGAGAATCTCCATGAAGTTTTCTTACAATTTGCAGCATCTAGAAATAAAAAAACCATTCACTGGGGGGATGTGAGAGAATTTGTGATGATGGGAGAGTTGAAGGGAGAGAGGCGTGATGAGCGTCGCAGGCGGAGCTTCGGCAACCACATTCTGCTGACCTTCTTGTTGTTTTCAGGACATCGCCTTCTCTGAACTAATGTTGCAAATTGTTTTAAGATCAGCGTTTGCCCTGGGGGCTCGATTGGTGGTTCGAAATTTGAAAATCGCACCACTCAGTTCTTTACACTTTGCGCCGTAAACATGGTTCCTAACCCTAACCCTTATTTCGCACACTTAGCTACTCATTGACCTCACTTAGCGGCAGTTGTAGAAATGGGATCCTACAGAGATGTAGTGAGAGAGGGCCAGCATTACACTGGAGACCACTACCTCCACTATCAACTAGCCAGAGAACATAGCTACAAAAGTACCAAACACGGGGGACATGACTCAGTCAGGGTCAACAATAGGCGGAATAGCCAGGAAGAGCGGTACGGAGAAGCCTGGACTCATCCACCTACCAGACGGGCCAGAGAGGCAATGCGCCAGCAGCTTCCTGACACAAACACTATACCGCAGACACTCCCGGATGTACGTAGTAGCCAGCATAGGAGACGACAGGCGACTGATTGGGCTCCGCAAACACAAGCAACAACAACCTTTAATCCCTTCGCCAGCACAGAACGAGAAGACCTCCCACCGAACCTCTATCGCAACTGGGCAGGACTTCTCATCCAATCCTGTAAGCTCTTGCCTCACAGTCTAATTGATGGCATTGCACTTGCTCAAGAATCTGTTCACCTTGAACAACATGTCATAATTGCTAGCTTTGTGGGGGGAACATTAGACGCAACAACAAAGTTAGCCTGGCTTGAAGACCTAGATAGTCGTTTGGCACCCAACCACATAGTCATTCACAGGGCAGTGGGAGCCAGATTTCACTATGTTAAGCTAGATAGCAACATAGCTGTGGAGAAATCCCTTAACCTACTGCTGCACAATTTTCCTGGAGGCGAAGCTAGTTACCAACGCTGGCATCCAACATTTAACCCTGATGCACCGACTGGCTCATCGCCTCCATGCTGGCTGTCATTGCACAAGCTACCCTTGGAATATATATCCTTTTCCGAAGTCATCACCAGTTCTCTAGGGCGCATTATTGCCAAAGACACCCCAAACCCAGCCATTGACACTCATAGGTATTGTGTCGCCCTTGATGTGTCCCAAAAGTGGGCATACAAAACCCAAATGGCAGAGCTGTTGAGGTCCAGGTTACATACGAAGATCCATCTATTAGCTGCCAAAACTGCTAGGCCATATCCCATACCTCCACGGCCTGCCCAAAGCTACAGACCAAAACAACACCCAAAGCCAACACAGAGCTATCTCCGTAGGACTTGCCATCACGAGTCAGTGGACCAAAGAGCCACCACCCTAACACTAGACCTTCAAAAGGGAGCTCATCCGCAACGAAGAAAGCACGTTGCTACAATAGACACGGAAGCAGCCGACAGTCCAACACTCGGCAAACTATGTTACTAGATGAAGATGGATTTATGCAGGTGGTCTATCGACGGAAAGGACGACCCCATGGACGCTCTGTGACACCCGCAAGCTCCAGCTACTTCTAGGAGAGAAGAATTTCCCAAGAGAGAAAGAGAGACCCAACCTACAATCCCATCCCCTTCCAAGCCTCTTCCCCGACTGGAACCACACCAAACTCCCCTGTGCTTTCGCACCAGAAAACACCAGGCGCCCCCACCAAATCCACATCGACACTGCACCATCAAGGGCCTGACGCCGACAACCTCCACTAGGACCTCCTCCCATCTCCTCCAACCCTGTTACCATTCCACACACACCGCCACATATCAGACCTCAATAGGGAATTCTCCACAATAGACATCCCTAGATCGGAACCACCCAATCCTCATTCACCTCTGTTGAAAATAAGAACCTCAAATCCACTTCATCCAATAAGCCTACTACACCATCCCCACCAATCCCCCTTTGCTTCATTCCAGACATCCAGGATCCAAGCCACACCGCAGCTTCTCACAACTGCAGCTATTCCTGATAGCCAAAGTACACAACCAACCCAGAGCATAACTCAACCACACAATTCAAGTGTACACCCCTCCTCACCCATAAGAGAACCCCTCTATACAAAGCAAACCTAGTCCCCGCCACACCACAGACAATCCGTAACCTCCCCACAACCTCTATCCAGATTGAAATCATCAATGCCTCTCAAGATGGACCAGCCATTGGACAACCTCAACATGAGTCTGGCACATCTCTGGCCCTCAGAGTATTTACTCACATCACTGGTTCGCTGCCGCAGTGGGCCTCGGAAGACTCTCTCCCCATAGAACCTCCGGCCGGCGTGCCTTCGTCTATCCAACAGTTTAAAACCTCCGCTAGAAACCAGCAAAAGGCACTGCAGAGTAACCCAAAAGCTAGGGGTGACCTCGTAGCACCAGATCCCCACCTAGACACATGGGGACTTAAGACCAACATAGGTTCAGACTGTGCAGGGGGCGCTTGGCATTCCCCCGACCCAGCTCGATCATGAAATTAAAACTACTATCCCAAAATGTCTGTGGCCTCAATGACCCAGATGCCATCGCCAACATCCGTAACTACATACATAGGAACCCGGTTGACATACTTTTCATTCAAGAACACAAAATGAGAGGCTCAAATGCAGCTAATCTAGATAGATCACTCTGGAGTAGAGCATTCACAGTATACACTGAAGCAGAACCCGGATACAATACGGAGGGCGGCCTGGTTGGGAAAGGTGGGGTGGCGGCTCTTATCTCACCCCGATGGGCCGCATTAGTTTCCAGATCTGGTACTCTCTTCGGGGGCAGAGCACAATGGTTCATCCTTTCCAAAATACTTGGAGGGGACATCGGTTTTCTCAATATCTATGCCCCCTGTGAATCCCAACACAGGAGATTATTATGGGAAACGTTAATCCGAGAACTTCCCACATCTTGTCGATGGACTATGGTCGGTGACTTTAACATGGTCGAACGAAGGAGTGATAAGTCGAACTGTTGCGGAACAATGCCCTCGGCTCAAGAATGGCTGCTGTTTAATACCCTGAAAGAAACTCTTCAGGTTATTGAGCCTCCCCTCACTAATCCCAGCTTCTTCTACTCTTGGGACAATCTCAGAGGAGACGGCTCCAAGGTTCTGGCTCACCTAGCCAGATTCTATTTGTTTCCAGATTCGGCAAGCAGCGTTAGGAAAGTCCTAGAGTACCGCATATGGGGCGATCATACAAGGTTAGACCACAACCCAGTCTCAATGATCGTCGAGTTATCACACAACTCCCCTAAATCCAGCCGATGGATTATGTCCACAACCTATCTAGATGCGGCAGACACCCTAATCAGAGCGACATGGAATCTAGCTCCACCGAACGCGCACTTCTTCAGCAAACTCAAGCGAGTGGTCCGGTCATACATGACTTTTTGCATTGGCCAAGCAAAGGCCTACCGGGAAGAAGAATCTACACTCGCTCAAAAGCTAGACAAACTATATCATGTCTGCTTCAAGAGGATCCTCACTCTCCATCCGCATAGGCAGAGGTGCAGGTCATTAGAACAAGGCTAGCCACGTTGGAATCTAAGAAACTTGAAGGCTGGAAAGTACGATCCAGGGCCAGATGGCGACTGTTTGGGGACCGAATGACCTCAAAGTTCTTCCAAGTTGTCCGGGAGACACTGCAAACCTTGTCAATCACGGAACTACTTGACTCCCAGGGAACCCTGAAACACGACAACAACGACCTGGAGGCCATATGCAAAGATTTTTACTCGAAGCTCTATGTAGATCCCCCCTCCCTCCCAAACTCAGTAGTATCGCGGGAATCCATCCTAGCATGCGTAACAAATCGATTCACTCCGGATATGGCACAACAACTCCTTGATCCCATCATGCAAGAAGAGCTTCATATGGCTCTGAAACAGATGACCCGCAGAAAGAGCCCAGGGGGGGGAACTGTGGATTTTTTCCTGAAATTCTGGGACATGCTTGGGGAGGACTACACCAAAATGATTCAGCACTCAATTGCACACAGCCAGCTTCCAAATGGGATGACCTCAGGCGTCATCGCGCTTATTTTTAAGGCAGGAGACAGAGCCAACTTGTCAAATTGGAGATTGATTACCCTCCTTAATGTCTCATACAAGGTTCTTGCCAAGACCCTACAAATTCGACTCCAAAAACTTCTCAAGGACGTCATCAGTCTGGACTAGGCGGCATTCCTTCCACGTAGGTACATTCTCGATAACGTTCTCCTCTAGTATGAAACGGTCGAGTGGGCAAAAGAATCTATGTAAGATCTCATTTTTCTTAAATTGGACTTTGCGAAGGCGTACGATACAGTCTCATGGGACTTTCTTTTCAAGGTTATAGGAAGAATCAGTATACCAAATGCGTTTGTTAGCATTGTCCAAATGCTACTCCAGAATGCCTCGGCATCAGTCATGATCAACAGGAAAATGATTGAAACCTTCCCAATACTACGGGGCGTGCGACAAGGATGTCCCCTAGCACCCTACTTGTTCCTGCTGGTGGGCGAAGCCTTCAACATGGCTGCCAAAGTGGAAATGAGCCAGGGCAATATCCATGATATACTGCTTCCAGACAACCGTACGCAGCAACTTCTCTCCTAGTTTGCCGATGACATCGATTTTTCCATCTAGGGGAAACAACAAGACCTGAAGAATACTGTCAACTTGGTTCAACGGTTCGGAGAGGCTTCTAGCCTCATCATAAACTGGACTAAGAGCGTTGGGTACTGGTTTTCAGCAAATGCACCTCCAGACTGGCTTCAGCTCTACAGGATCACCTGGGCACCTCCTGGCTCCCTGTCCAAGCTGCTGGGGGCGCCATTCGGAATCGCTCTAGGCACCAGCAATGTAGACAGCTTCCTTAAACAGAAGGTTACAAAAAAGCTTGCCTACTGGTCCACTCAACGGCTCTTCCTAGCAAGCAGAGCAACGGTGGTCAACGCCATACTCCTCTCGACAATCTATTATTTCATCGCCATTTGGAGCAGCTCCCTACAAGCTATAAGAGCAATTAAAGCAAGTCTATGCAACTATCTATGGTGTGGATCAGAACATCACACAAGAACTCGCGTGAACTGGGATGACTGCTGCTTGCCAAAAGCTGCTAGTGGTCTTCACCTCCTCGACCCTGAAGTATCTTTGACAGCTTTACTAGCTAAGTGGGTGTTGTACGCTATCGAACCGGCCATCTCGGGACTCAAAATTTTACTTAGGCATTGTATTCAAAAGATGAAACCTCATCTAAAGGTGGGCTACTGGTATCCTTCCCCAACATGGCTAATGATCTATAGACCATCTGCCACAAGAGGGTCCAAAGTCTGGAACCATATTATAGCCGCATGCACTACAAGAAAATGGGGGTATAAATGACTTGTCCACAATGACTTCACCAACAACAATGACTTCACCAACAACAATGACTTCAAAGTGACTGCAAAATGACTAACTTGCAGTCATTGTTGTCGGTGAAGTCATTGTGGACAAGTCATTTATACCCCCATTTTCTTGTAGGGATGGCAAAAAATGGTCAAACACATAGAGCTTGTACCCCCTACTAATGGCGATGAACTTCTGAAGACCAACGTCTGGTGGTCGACCAATTTCATGGGGGCTAACTTCAACTTTACAACTGAAAAGGCAAGGGAGTTAGCACGCGCAGGCCTCCGCACCATTGGGGATCTATGGCATCCCACCACCAGAACGTTCAAGACTTGGGAGGAGATCTCCACCGAATTCCCTCTTGTCAGCACAGAGAGACATCAATGGTTGTTTATCATCGCCCAAATCCCCCAACAATGGCTTCATCTTTTATCAAACAGTGCAGGACGGGTAAATAAGAATGACTAGGTTGGAATGTACCATCAACCACAAGATCCAATGCCTCACATCGTATGGAAGGCCTCAAAATCGTACCCCTCCATCATCCAGCAGCATCTTCAGACGATCCGTATTCCAGAAAACACCACTAGGGCGACAGTCGGGACTAACTCCCAGCAGCTATCTGTCCTCCCTGTCTGCGTCGAGCCAATTAGTGCTAACGGCTACATTCGGAGGATCCGAGTGTCGCAGGTCCAAAAAAATCAGGGACGCTCCCAACCCTTTCTTTTTGTAGGAGCACTTGACTCCCTTGAATTCGACCCGGGCCGTTGGAGGTGGGAGGACGGATCTGGCCTTCTTGACTACTCAGCATCACTGGGTCGTAAGCTAATCACATCTCTAGCATCCCCGAAGCATACAATCCCGTCAAAATGGCCCGAACTTCTTCAAAACTCCTTCATCCCCAACTGGCGGGAGGTGTGGATTTAAGCCCGACCACTGAAAGAAGCTGCTTTCATGCAGGGTTGTCATACCGGACGGACGTCCGGTTTGCCCGTCCGTCCGGTTCACCCGTCCGATGTGGTCAACACTAAGTTGACTTTTTTTAACCCTTAAAGGACCATCTCTATGTTTTCACCAAAACTCTCCAAAACTGTCATTTCTAGTACAACTACCAAAATTTTGAAAAAAAACTTTTTTTAACATATCTAACCGTAGGATGTTGTATTATATAGTATTAAAAACATGTGGTAAAAATTTCAGACATTTCCACTGGGTGGATTGCAAGATATAAGCATTCAAATTAACTAAAATCATTTTTTGACCTTGCGAAAAGCAGGGCAGCTGCACTTCACAAGCTCACATTTCTATGAAAAAATGACCTAAATGGTGGTGCTTCTTTGGATTTGTTTTTCTAGACAAGTTGGCCACATGCTTGAAAATTTTCAGATCATTTGGAATAGTACAACATATAGGAAAAAAATAGTAAGTAGGTAGTAGTAGATAATGATTAAAAATACTAAATTATTTACAATTTAAATATGGAATTGAAAATTTCCAATCCCAATGGTCGAAATGTTGTAATAATGTATCTACATCCTATAATTTTATTTTTGTCCAAAAATATTGAAAATTGGATAAGATAAAGGATGTCAAAGTTTATTTTAGAGTAGGAAATCCAAAACTGCCCGCAAACAAAAAATCCTCATAATTTTTGACTCATTGATCAAAACGGAATGATTCTAAGCTTTTTGTGTATATCAAACTCTAGAAAATCAATTTCAAACATAATTAGTTGTTTGCTACTTTGTTTACTACACATTCATAAATTTACAAAAGTCATACAATTGTCATGATGGAAGAAAGACCAAATTGCATATTACAAGATTTTCACCATATGTCCGTATCTTTATGTATGAAATTTGTAGCAACCGTGAAATACACATGCTTGATGCTTTTCTAAGCAAAAATGTGTCATTATGTCATCATGTATCTAAGCAATAATGTATCATCATGTTTTGCATTTGAGAGTAGAAATGGGAGTTCATTATATATTTATATGCATATGAGGTGGTACTGTGGTAGGATCACTAGGATGTACAACAGCGCACATGAGAATGATGAGGTATATAAATTGAAATTAGTGCTCAAGAGTTCTATTCTTGGAGGGAACACTTACAGTTTTTAGAACACTATGTGAGTTAAAAGATAGGGTTCATTTAATTCAAAGGGGACAAATTTTATATAATTTGTAGAGCTACTATAAGGTTCATGAAATGCTACACACTCTAATATATATACAATTAGGGTATGTAAAAACATCATATAATAGGAATTTTTATTAATAAGTTAGCCTTGACAAATAGAAGTCATGCAAATTTTTCATAATATGATGAGTATAGATGTAGACAAATAATTTCATATGGGTGATAAAATGAACATATTCAAGAAAAACTATGATGAAAGGCGGTCCACTAAAATTGTGCCATGGTACTTGTAGTGTTATATAAAAACAAACTAAATGTAAATATAAGACATCAACTAAAAGTGGAAAAATTGTCACATTGTATGAATAGGAAGATTTACCTTAGTAGGTTCAACAAACTGAAAATTGTACAATATGAAGATAGAATTAATAATTCATTTAACTCTAAGCTTTGAAGCCATAAGGTAGCAATGCCCATAACCATTAGTGTACCCATACTTCGATAGTAGAGTTCCCTTAAAGTGTCTCCAAATGTACTTTGAAACCGTGCCAATTCTTAATTGTGGTTGGTAGGCTCTGATTTTTTTAGATTTTGGAACTACAATCAAGGCAACTTTAGTAGAGTGTGGTTTAGGGTGCCTTAGTGAGTTCTACTTTGAAAATTCACAGAAATTAGATGCCTTATCCAAAAATTCTAATTCTTTTTTTGAAAATTCATGATTTTCAGTTGCTAATACTAAAAAAATATTTTTTCTAAAAAAAAGTGCCTCCAACTATGTTGAATTGCTTAATTTGACGGTTATGGGTGTTGCTACCTTATGTGTTAATCACACTCATATTGAATGAGATTTTCATGGAATAGTTTCATTAGGAATTCTAAAGTGTTCAATGTTATTAACCCCTAAAGACTAGAAGGTGTTTTGGAAGAGGAAGAATCCAAAATTGCTAATTTTGATGCATTGTCTAAAATAAAAAATTATTTGAAAAAAATCTAATTGTATAAAAGTGTATTATGTAGTTATAACAACGTGTAGAAACAATTTCAGCCCATTCGACCATGTGGATTGAAAGATTATAATGTTTGAAGTGAGAAAAAAAATCTTTATTTTCATTCTTGCAAACTAGGATCAACAAACTTCAAGCCCTCTTAGAGTAAAATATTTGGTCTACACAAAAATGAGGATTTTGACTATTCATAAATATATGATGTTGGATTCACTCATAAAAAATCTGAATCAACTTGCAATGCAAAGAGGTTAAATGCATTGGCAATACACTAGTCTTTTTTTGATGATTTCTTGTGCAAAGAGATATTTTTTAATTTGGAATCCAAATGGTTAAAAATTAGAGACAAATATTTAGAATATTTGGGAAAATTTTCAAAAACTTTGACTTCACATATTGCAAGATAATAGGGCTTGAGGTTAGAAGAAAAGGTTATTTTTCTTGAAGCCACCCTAACATAGCTAATAAAGTTTGACTCCTTTGAGAATGTGATTTGAGAACTAAATTATTTTTGATAATTGTATGCCATATTTAATTAGTAACGCAAATGCCAAATTTCAATAGTTGATGAGATTTTTTGCAAAAGATGCCCCAAAGATGCTCAAATTGCAAGGGCTACCAAAAAAATTTAGGGCAGAAAGAAATTATATTTCCACTAAGAAGATACATGTTCACATCTTGTGTCCAAATTTTATGAACATTTGACCAAAATTGACTTCATAGGGACCTACCTAAAGTTTCAATTGTTCATTCAATGGACAATTGGCCTTTATGGGTTAAAAATTGCCACTTGAATTCAATTGATTATTGTTAATTTCACAATGTCTACCCCATACATAGTTGCAGTAGATGGAAGAGAAAATTTGTGAAAAAGGGTGGGGGTGGGAGAAAATTGGACATTTAAATTTTATATGTAAGATAGATCCATTTTAAACTTGCATGAATGAATTTATAAAAACTATAAGGTATTGGAAATATGCCCTTTTTAGCTTTTTATGTAAAAATACGGTCATCTTAAATGCAATAATTAAGGTAAATAGCCCCACATAAAATACCCTCTTAACTCATGTGTATACCTTAAATTACAAGGAGTGATCCCCCCAAGTTTCAAAACTTTGTTTCCTTTCCAAATCCTTGTAGCCTCTATTTTCAAAAATAACCCTTAAACTACATTTGAATACATTGTAATACATTAATGATGTGAATTCAAAACCCTTGTAGATCCAATTATCAAAAATAATTGAGAAGTATTAGAACTCTACAAAATATAACTTGTGTTTCATTTTTTTAGGGAACTCCAAACCGTTTTAGTTTCTATTTGGAGAACTCTAAAATTCATCCTTTAAGTCTTCAACTTGAATTTAAAAAAATGTGTACCTTGTTTTCCGTTACGAATCCAAAAACTTCTAGCATCTAATTATATTTGTTTTCTTGAAAGTGTGCAAGTTAGTTTTAATTTTCTAGAAATCTCATTTTTTGGGTGTGGGGACTATTTCTCAAGTCCTTGGAGAAGCGAAGAAGGACAAGGGCGACACATGAAAGGAGACACATCCTTCCATGAATTGTCTTTCAACTCAAAAAGTGGTTGGACCTCTTAATACAACCATTGACTTCAAGATATTCCCCGGGCTCAAATTAATGGCTGACTACATTAATTGGTTTCCCACTTTCCCTCTCTCCATGGGAAGGAAGAATCCCATGCCAATTTCAAATCTGAAGGTCAATTTCACTCCCCCCCATCGTTGGTGGACGGAATTCTTGCATATTTTTTCCTCCAAGGGTTAGGGCGCGGACGTGTAGACAGGGGCGTGGACGTGTGGGCAAGGGCGTGGACATTTGGACAGGGCGTGGACGTCCCGACAGGGCGGGGACGCCGGGGTGCGGACGTCCTGATAGGGCGGGGACGCCGGGGTGCGAACGTCCCGACAGGGTGGGGACGTCCGAGCACCGACATCCACTCAAAATTCCAATTTTAAAGCAAGTCTTCAACTCCCTCCTTCAACTCCCTCCAAGCCAAATTTTGAACTCTCTCCAAGCCAATTTTGAACTCCCTCCAAGGGTTTGAAGATTCCATGCCCAAAATAATTAAATAAACCGTTGACCATGAATTAAAAAATCACTTAATTAGTATTTCATTTCAATATTATCCACTCCTAAGTCCTAGACTTTAGAGTTTAGAGTTCTAGGATCCCATTACACAAATTAAAGGGTGGAGTCCAATGATTGAATATTTGAAATCGTAAACAATTTGAGTAATGCTTCATTTCATTCCCAAAGATCCAAACCGCTTTGCTATCCTCATACGCAAAATAAACCATTGCCCTTGAATTAAAAAATCACTTAACTAGTATTTCATTTCAATATTATCCCCTCCTAAGTCTTAGACTTTAGAGTTTAGAGTTCTAGGATCCCATTACACAAATTAAAGGGTGGAGTCCAATGATTGAATATTTGAAATCGTAAACAATTTGGGTAATGTTTCATTTCATTCCCAAAGATCCAAACCGCTTTGCTATCCTCATACGCAAAATAAACCATTGCCCTTGAATTAAAAAATCACTTAACTAGTATTTCATTTCAATATTATCCCCTCCTAAGTCTTAGACTTTAGAGTTTAGAGTTCTAGGATTCCATTACACAAATTAAAGGGTGGAGTCCAATGATTGAATATTTGAAATCGTAAACAATTTGGGTAATGCTTCATTTCATTCCCAAAGACCCAAACCGCTTTGCCATCCCCATATGCAAAATAAACCATTGCCCTTGAATTAAAAAATCACTTAACTAGTATTTCATTTCAATACCGACCCCTTTTATTTTTCCCATGACAAGAATTTGTTGTTAAAGTCTTCAAGACCTAAATCCTTGTAGCCTTTTTTTCCAGAAAAAAACCCTTCAAGCATATTTAAAAGCATTATAATTTGTATTTGATTTAAATCTGAAAGTTTGTAGCTTCGTATTGAAAAAATGAAGACTTAAACCAAAAGCTTGAAAAGTATACATTGGTAATGGTTTGATTTGTAAACTTCGAATCCAAAATCACAAATACCTTTTCTTTAGAAGCATAAAATATAAACCCTTAAACTCAAATTTAAACAAATATGTACCTTGACTTTCATTAGGACTCCAAACCCTTTGGGATTTTTTTCACACAAATTTTGTACTTCTTGTTTGGAAGTTCAATTTCATTTTCTAGTTTTTTTTGGTTTCCAACTTTACATGGGTCCTACTTCTCAAGTGCTTGATGAAGGCAAGAACTTGAAGTCCGGCCTCAAGAAGGGAGTGACATGCTTCAATATGTTGTCTTTGAACTCAAAAAGTAGTTGGACCTCTTAATGTAGCCATTGACTTGAAGATATTCCCCGTGCTCAAATTAAGGGCTAACTACATTAATTGGTTCTCCTTCCTCTATGGGAAGGAAGAATCCCATGACTAAATTCATACCAAAGTTTAGTGTGGGACCTCCGTTCCCTGCCGTCCGGGAACGTGACAAGGTCGGGGCGGGGACGCATCTTGCCCGGGGCAGGAACGCGAAGGGGCCGGGCGGAGACGTAAAGGGGCCGGGCGGGGACGTGAAGGGGCCAGGCGGGGACTCGAAAGGGCCGAGCGGGGATGGGAAGGGGCCGGGCGGGGACGTGTAGGAATGATGTGATGTTTGCGCCTTGCCGTTTGCACCCCGGTAGACTAAAACTGCCCTTCGTTGATGTCCCCACCCTTGATGGAAACGTTCGCACTTTGATTTCAGTGTTGGAAAATTTCAAAAATGAAAGGTGTCCGGAGCGTTCGGACCGTCCGTCCGTCCGGTCCGATCACTCCGACCCGTCCGGTATGACAACCCTGCTTTCATGTGGTCTATATGGCATAACATTGTGGCAGTGAATTCTTGGCGGGAACAAATCTCTCCAAGCATTGATTCTAGGTGTGGACTCTGTCAACAAGGAGTGACTGAGACTCCTCTTCACAGATTTTTCTCCTGCCCGACCTCCCGCGGCATCTGGGACTATGCCCAATCCATCGGACTCCGGGTTACGAGCTCCTCATCTACCCCCAGCCTCCACAAGAGACTCGAAGCTACACACTGTATTTTTGGATCTCCCATTCCGCGCAGATTTCGTCCCATCCGCACCTTATGGTCCATCATCAGGGGTGCAGTTCTTTGGCTGTGTTGGATTACACGTAACAAGTTTATGTTTTCTCAAGAACGTTGGCCGGTTGCTGTTATTCAACAGGCGCTCTAGAACGCCATCATCGACATTGGTAGGGCGGGTTTTCTGAAGACCCAGTAGGCAGTTCGGCTCCGACCTCAAAAGGCTGATATCATTCGGGCTCAATTCATCAACACCTAGCTTTACTCCTCAATGTTAGCCACTAGGGATGATTTCCAAATTAGCTGGAACCCCAAGGGTCCTCCTTTAGCCTCCTTCCTTTGATTTTTTTCTGGTCTCCTTTGCTTTTCCTTTTTTCTCTCTTTCTTGGGTTCTTTGTTCTCTTTGTCCAGCTATCAGGCTTGGTTGTTTGTTTTGTTGGGGTTTTCCTCTTTTAATGCAATGGTTCTCCATTTGTTATAAAAAAAAAAAAAAAAAACATTCACTGATCCTATTTTGGGGTTTCATTGATGGAGCACATGTCCATTATCACTTTCACCAAAAAAACGGATGAAAAAGACCTTTCCTACATCAACCGCATTGAATTTTGTCATTCATCAGACACAAGACTTCCGCTTCTACGTTTAAGGGTTAAACTTTTTTTGAAATAGTAAAGCACAATAACTTTTGGGGAATATAGTTTTCATTTTAATTGGTGCCATGGAGGGAAGTTTTTTGTTAAATAAGTTTGTCAATTTTTTAAGTGTTTATCTTGACCTATAATTGTGAAGAAGCACATATACGGTCTATAACTGTGTAAAGAAGCACATATAAGGGAGCATAGTATATGGCCATTCAGATATGCATATGCAATGTATTTTTTAGAGAATGAATTAGTTGATTTGAATGAAATATACATGGAAAAATACATCTTAATATAAGTACTTTATTTGATGTGAATGTTCAAACCAATAATGTAAAACCATTAAGGTAGGAATACCATAAACGGTTAAAATAAGCATTTCAGCCTATAAGATATGGGAAATTCATTGAGAAATTTAGCTCAATGGATGCACAAATAAGGATGAGGAAGAATGCAAAAAAAGAAAAGAATCTTCAAAAATGAATATTTTATTGAATATAAATGTAAATTCTTCATTTGGACCCCATTCTTGTCTCATAGCTTCACCTAAAACGGTTTTGTCTTAGAACTTGTTTCTAATAAAGTCTGAGCCAATCAAATTTCAGCAAATCGAATCTTTTCAAATCAACATCAAAGCTATCTATTGTTGGTTTTAGAACACCCTATTGTGCCATTAGGAGGGAGGGTGCCATTTATGGTATTCCTACCTTAATAGGTGGGGGTCTTGACTATCTTAATAAGGTTTAAAATCATTGACCTACCACCCCAGTGCCATTTGATGAGTGTTTTAAAAGTACAAGTTGTACATCCTTAATTGTACCTCTTTTATCGGCTCAAGCTAGAATTTATAATGACAAATAATTATTTATAATTTCCCCCCCTAAATCATCATTTATTGAACCACATCATTATTAATTTTAAACCGTCCATTAATAGATGTGAATTTGATCTCATTCTATGTCAATAGTACCTATTGGAAAAATCAAAGTACATTACTTACACACCCTCTAGAAATGACTGGGAGACCGGGAAAAATGGGAGGTGACTTCTAGATGGCAAAATAGGGCGACTAACAACAATGGGTTGATTGACTCTAGTTGCTTCAAAATTTTAGCTCATTTGTATATGGGTAGTTAAATACTTTTGACTATTTTTTCTCAAGCAATACTAAAGGTTAGCTCTAGTATCTTTCTTTTTTTCCAATGAAAAAGTAAATATTTGTTTTTTTAGAGGTCTTTAATGGCATATATCATATATGTAACAATAAAGTGGAAGAATAAAGCTTCCCCATTTTTCTTGATTTCCTAGCTTTCAACAAAGCTTGCTAATTTCACTTGATTTGAGATCTAAATATTTGTACTTCTCCATTTAGTTTGAAAATGATCCCAATGGAAAGACTAAAGTATTTTTATTATTTTTAGTGTCCAAAATTAAACATACTAGTGCTGATTTAGTTATTTGCAATTTCTACTTATAGGACAAAAATTGCATTTCAACAATTGCAAAGTGGATTGCATAATGAATTTTATAGCTCTTTATTTGAACTTTAGGTTTTAGAAAGTGCATATTAGTGTGCTCATGCAATTTCTACTTGTTCATGTCAACTCTAATCTCAAAAAACTCTTATATGCAAATTGTTCAAACATTGAGAGGGGCAACTTACTAAAAATTGGATACATACTCTTTTGTTATAGTCTCACAACTCCAATGCAATTGCATAATCAAAATTGGTATGCATACTAAAAAGCAAGCTATTTAATCATCTATTTTGTTAGATTTAAAAAAGAAAGCAATTTGCTTCATTGGATACGTGAATCCTATTGTTTGCAAAGAATTAGTATTTTTTACATGTTTTTTAGCTACATTGGAGGGCCTTTTCAAGTTGGTTCCCCAAGCTAGGAACCAAATAGTGTTGGCCAAATTTTTTTTCTTCGCTTTGCCACATCATCCTATGGCTGAGTTCCCCTGATTTAGGAACTCAAGGGGACTTGCAACCTTACAAACCAAGTGAATTCCATCTATTGAATTAAATAAGTGCATTTGAAATTTCAAGATTGGAGATGATGCCCAAAGAATAGGGAAATTAGGTTGCCTTAATTATTAAGTTGTCTCACCTAAAAAAGTTATCTCATGACTTACCACTTGTCCACGTAGAAGCACATGTGACTCTTTGAACTCAACCTTAGACTAGTGCATCAACTTATGCCACACATGGTTTTGGGTTGATGAAAACTATTACATCCTTGTACAATGATAGTAAATGTTCATTTAGTGTTAAACATTGAGAAATTACTGAGGGAAAAATTAATTTCATTATTCAATGTAGTCAAACTAAAAGTCTTAGAAATTTGTTTCTTTGCATATCTAACAATAGGATCTTGCACTAGCCACTAGTAAAAAATTGTGTGAAAGAAATTTTAGAGTACTTGACTATGTAGATAGTCAAACTAAAAGTCTTAGAAATTTGTTTCTTTGCATATCTAAAAATAGGATCTTGCACTAGCCACTAGTAAAAAACTGTGTGAAAATTCTTTTAGAGTACTTGACCATGTAGATATCAAGAGATACCTATAAGATTTTGATGTCACAAAAAATGTATATTTTGAAAGTTGCTACAGTAGATTTCTTTGACTTTAGATCTTTTTATTAAAAGAATTTATACTATTTTCCTTTTGCACCAATCACAATAGGAACTTGCATTTGACTAGTACCAAGAATGAAAAACAATTAATTCCCCGCATGATAAAACCAAAAGAGAAAAAAAATTGATTTACCTCAAAGCAACAATCTAGTTTACATGGCTTGGAATCCATTGTACTTAAAAAATTTCCACGAAATATTTCAAACTTAAAATTCGTATGTTGAAAAAATGAAAAAAGAAAACACTTCATCTTCAATATCAAATAAACTATTAGATAGAATATGACCCGAGAGAGAAGGAAAAACAAAATTATTAATAGTTCTCAGCTGGAATTTCATCCCACTAATCAGCGTGAAATGGTTCTAAAAAGAAAACTTACCCATGTGGATATTCTTCTTATAGAAAAACAAATACTACAAGTTCTACTCTAAAATGCTTTGATAGGTCTCCATATCATTCACATCATTGCACAAAATAAAAGGCTCCAAAACAGAACATTTACAAACCGAAACGGATCGACTCACTGTTTTGTAAAAAAACAATGTTCCTCAAAAAAACAAATTTGAAACCGATTGATATACAGCAAAACGGGAGCTGTGTAACATACATAGATGCAACCGCACGGGCGGCAGCACCGTACACAAGCTTGAGAGGCCATTTCCACACATACACCAGCAAAAAAGCAGCTTCTGTCTCACTACAGTTCTCCACATTTATGCATGCTTCAGTTACCGCCAAAATATGACACACATATAACGGCTGCTTCCTCCCTCGACAACTTTTAAAGAGCTACCTCCAAGCAAATGATTCCAGAATGTCTGCACTCCGCCGAACGACACTCAGGCAGCTCCTGTCGGAGCGGGATCTGGAGTGGGGCCGTCGGCGCGATACCCTCTCCCCTGACCTCTCCCCTGACCTCGGCCTCTGCCCCTTCCTCTGCTGCGACCTGCATCACAGCCGACGGCTTCAGTAGAGCTCTTTCAACAATGAACACACACGAAATTAACGACCACAGGAAGCACAGAACTCGCGTTCACTTTCGGATCATCCAGTTCGGACTTCCTGCGAAGTCCGCATTTCTACAGGTGCACTTGGCAAGGGAAATACACATTCGGATCACAAAACAGTTCCAATAGAGAGGCAAGTAGGATTTCGACAAAACTCGGAACCTACAAGCATGCGGCTTGCGCAAGCTCGACACGTACCAGAGTAGGACATCTCCTGAGGAAAATCGCCTCCCCGACCTCGCGGAGGCGCATCAGCATTCGGCTCGTCAAAGCCACCGGACTCTTGCTCTCTGCCGCGACCACGGTAACCACCCCGACCCCGACCACGGCCTCGACCACGACCGCGGCCCCAACCACCATCAAGGCCGTTGTACTCGGAATTGGCCATGTCGTTGCCTGTCATATTAGAACACACACGATTTCATATAACTAATACAAAAAAAACAAATTATGGAAATCCGACCTCGCTCGTAAAGACGCCGGTCACAAGCAATATGGAGACGGAGCACACACAGGATCAGATGACCGACACATTATTCCAATTTCGAACTAAAATGCCACTTCACAACACCATCAAGAGATGAACAACAACTGAGAAAGATATAACCCACCTCCTCGGCCCCGACCCCGACCCCGACCCCGGCCTCGACCCCTTCCTCCCCGGGGGGACCCGTCTGAACGAACAGCACCAAATCACAACATCAACACAAGATTCCACACCGAGATCGGCATACCAATCCCAAATTCAATAGCTCAGGCATCCATACGCGTACGGACCACCTCGTAGTCAAGTTTTCACAACACGAAATAAAATTATCAAATCAAACCTCGGATGAATGATAATAAACCTCGACACAGGGACCTGCAGTCCTCATTCGGAGACCTACCAACAATAGTACGATTCGGACAGAAAGAAAGAAAAACAGAAAACCCAAACCAACACTGTCCATCGGAAAAGGGAGGTACCTCCATCATACTCAAATTCCGCCAGCGGCTTCACCTGGTCTGCAGGCAGGGGAGGCTGATACCTGGACAACAGTTCCAAACATTCCACGGGGGTGAAATGAAAATCTTCGGGAGAGTCGCTTCAGGAACACACAAACAACTTCGGAAAAGAGGCAGGCAGATGGACGGTCAGAATACGAAGCTTTCAACTCACACTCAAAGATCCATACGACACTAGAAGACTCGGAAGAAAGAAAAAAGCCCTTACCCAGTCGATGACTTCTCCAACTCTTTCGTAGATAGTGTGATCGTGATCATGGACACATGGCGGGTGGTTTCCAAGCTGTGCAAGGAACCAGGCAACCGTTAGATAATGCTGGACACCAAACAGTGCACGAATTCAAATCGACGGTACCGAACACCTTCTCTACAAACAAAGATCCAAATCAACGGGACACTTCCAGCTCACTGAAACCACAAAACCGAGACTGCTAAAACAGAAAAAGGACACTGTTCACAGCTCAGAAGAAAAGAGGCAAAAAATGCTTACGGGAGAAGGCCCTCTTCCAGCGGTTCCCAGAGATCCGTTATGTCGGTAGATCCAATAGAAGTATTTTGGTGAAGACCAGCAATCCTCCTCTGAACACAGAAAAAGATGGTTAGCAGCAGGACTATGTTTTCAAGGAACCTTAAAACATATTTCTGCTCAGGAACACAGGAACACTGGACTCTTCTCGTTAGCGAACTCCTAAAGTCCCGCACTGGAAGAATTGGATCCGTTGTTCACATACAAAATACCCATGTGAACTTCAGAACTTCGGCCATTCTACACGGGGGCTCATCCGCTTCTACCGACAGTGGAACGTGGCAGGAAGACGCACCTTGATGATTTCTGCGATGGTAACCGTCTTGTTGATAGCACGGCCCATGGCTTTCAGGACAATCTCCGATGACCCCTTATCCTGCACAAACAGCGCGAGACAATCAGAACAGGAGAGGCGATACAACCTTCATGGAATCGTTGGAAACTGGCTGTAATTATATAAACGTATAATACCAGACTATAATTGCAAACACTATCAACATGCTCGGCTATCAGGACCACCGAGATTTGGTGAAGGTACGAACCCGAACCAAATCTATTCGGAACTACAAGGAAGTTTCAGGGTGCGAGGATCTGCCGGCAGCATAATAAAGAAACCAGCACAGAAAACGTCCACGGTATCAACGCAAATGCAGAATCTTGCCGCGAACTAAAATCGGATCTTTGCTCATCCACACTGACTTACTATAAATGCGAATACAAGCTTTGCGTTTTAACCTCATGACTGTGATTCAATACGTAGATATGGATGTCGATAAGGTGGAGCATCCAATTTCACGGAAGGGATCCAGGTCAACTGCTCAATGCTAACCGGGGGGATCATTTCGCAACGATCAAGGAGAACAAGGCAATGCCGTGAACTCGAGGGCTTGTCAACTGTAACTAACGACGTCACGTGACAATTGCTCTGAAAATCCACGGGTCGGGGAACGGTGGACAGGATTGGACCGTGGGAGACGCATCCATCAACAGGGGAATAAACGCCAGAATTTTCGCAGTAGGGCGAAAAATCTAGGGACCAGAATCTAGGGACTGATCGGGAAAATCACGAATTGCATAGTCCGTTGAGGGAGGGTCAGGGATCCTGAAGACGAATAGAAAAAAAAATTCTCGAAAGTCGCGGCGCTTATTGCGTCGTTCACCTCCCTCTTCGCACAGGGCCTTTTAGTTGATTCCTAAAGAGTGGAAATTTGAGATCTCCAACCTAATCAATGACACCCGCAAGCACGCCGATGATTACCTGAAGAAGAGTGGTTGCGTAAGTAATGTAGTTACGCATCTTCCCCTGCGTAGTAATGCGGATTTCATTCTCACTGATAGGAGTTTCGGGCCGCGGCTTCTCCACCCGTTGATATCTGTCCATGCTGTTGCTGCGCCTTCAGGTCGACAAAATTGAAAGTCACGCACACCAGTGCAAACCCTGGGAAGTATCTGCCAGACGATCATCCCAAAAAACAGTTACAAATCAGCTTCGAGAAAACGCTCACAAAAACCTTCACCCAAGGCACAGTTACTCAACGCGATCGAAACAAGAAACCAAGGGACTCTCCCTTCTATCCTTCAACTCCAAACAAGTGCAAAATGCAGATTCATAAACGCGGTCACCAAATTACGCATCCAAATTGACACTCCACTAAGAGAGCTGCAAAGACCGTTTCGGATAGTGACAGGAAAATGCCAGTAATGAAAAAAAGCTCCCAAAACGGCTTCGCAAACCAGAAAACTCCACACCCTTCGACCACAGGACGCCAACACAAACCTCTACCGCAATGACACCAGCACACGGGCCCATTGAATTCCGAGACCCACCATGACCTAAAACGCTTCCTTCTAACGGAACTGCATCTAAAAACCACGAATTACAAAATAGACACTCCGCCAAAGAGAATAATCCCGCCAAAATAACCACAATCGACTCGACGTCCTACACGCCTCCTCCGAAACCTCCAATGTAGCCACCGCACCTGAAGTCCTTCCGCTGCCTCCCCGGGAAGAACCCAATTAAAACCCACTCCCACCCTTCCTCATGAACACGTCCTATCCCGGCTATCGCAACCCCGGGTGGATGCGATGCGTTGCGATGCAGTTCCCCTGCCTTAACCCGAAAGATCCAAGAATGAAAGAAAATTCAACTCTTGCACAAGAAGCAGTCTATCGCAACCCTAGCTGTGCAGTTTACGAATAGCGACGGTGGTCGGGCAAGCGAGGGGGCGAACCTGGTGATGTCGGGATGCAGTAGCGAGAGGCGCAGTTGGTTGAGGTTGTTTGTCAATGTTGTTGGGTTCAGCAGGAGACGAGATTTGTGTTGGAGATTGATGAGCGTGAATGATGAGTTGCGAAGAAGCGAC
Source organism: Rhytidiadelphus loreus (assembly GCA_947034895.1). Classification (NCBI taxonomy): domain Eukaryota; kingdom Viridiplantae; phylum Streptophyta; class Bryopsida; order Hypnales; family Hylocomiaceae; genus Rhytidiadelphus; species Rhytidiadelphus loreus. The sequence continues at coordinate 42,120,538 of OX344761.1, read as the reverse complement.
GATCCGAGAACGCTCAAGAGGGGGGGAGTGACGCTGTGGCGTTGGGGATGCGAAGCAGCGGCTTGTTGTTGTTGGTGGCTTGGTGGTGGTGGAGGGGGATGGCCGTGAGCGTCAAGACAGGGAAGGAGTAACGAAGTGGAGCAATGCACGACAAGACTCCAGCTCCGCCAACAAGGCCCGCGGATGGAGACGACCTAGGGCCTTCCCAACGAATTCCTCTCTTGGGTCCAACTGAGAGCAATGCTGTTGGGTCCAACTACTCTTGGGCCTTCCCAACGAATTCCTGGCAATGCTCTTGGGTCCAACTACTCTTGGGCCTTCCCAACGAATTCCTGGCAATACTCTTGGGTCCAACTGAGAGTGGCCTCTAATGTAGAGGGTCATTTTGTTTTATAATTTCCCCAACGCCAACACTGTACAAATAGTGTACATATAAGGACAATGGGGTGACCGTGAAAATCATCCCTTTTCATTACCGTGTGAATCATGGGCTTTAGAAATAGCAAAAGTACTCATTGGAAGTCAACCTATTGTAGAAGACCTCCCCTCTTCACAACAAAATTCAAAGGATGAATAGTTGCACTTCTGTCCTACTACAAGGATTCCTTGTCATTCATCGGACGCCAAATGTCTGCCTCGACCTTTAAGGGTTAAGGATGGGACGCTTTTAGGGACCACTGCATTTCAACTTTATTACGTCATAACTAATTCTATGGATTTCCAAAAAACTACGTAGTGACTGCTTGAATTAGATGCCATTTTCATTGTAGGAAAATTTACTAAAAAATATTTTAAGAAGTCTAAGCTTCCCAAATTAATTTTCAAATCTTAAATGGTTGCTTTATGGAGCTCCTTTCTTACCCATCCATCCATTTTTTTTGTTCATCCATTTGTCTTTCATCCATTTGTTTGCATCCATTTATATTTTTCAATCATCCATCCCATCTCCATCCTTTCTTCCTTATTGTTCATTCACTCCATGTGAGATAGGGATATCCATTTCTATATGTGTGTTAAATTTGGTCCTTATTTACAAATAGAGTGTATTCTAGAAAACAATTGTGTACCATTGGTACATGAGGGTGGAATTCTAAAGTGGATGGAAATGGATATGTTTACCTTGTATCCATCTATTTTTTTTTGTTTATCTATTCTATTTCCATCTTTTTTCTTCATCTTGCATCTAGCCCATCCCCACATATTTGTTGTTGTCCATCCATCCATCCCATCCCTATCCATTCAATCCATCCATTGACGTCAATATTCTTCATCCATCTTTGTCATTAATTGTTTCCATTATATGCCATCTATAGTGCGATTGTCACCAAATTGGGGCACTTTTAGAATTTTGTATACATACCATTAGGTGGAAGTACATTTTTCATGTATACTTTGCAAGTGCACATGAGCAATCCATGTAGTGAAAAAATTACCCCTATTTTTTAATAGAATAGGGGCTTATTTTTGTAAGACCTATCACAACCTTTCCAAGTTTAGACACATATAGAAGAATGTATCACCTTGTTAGAAGTATAGTCAAATTTTTTTATTATGCCTTTTTGCAATTATAAGTAGATTCTAATGCATTTAGACCATCATTTGTATGTTATCTAAATATTTGATGTTGTCATTAATTTCACAATATTGATTACTGCACTACCTTCCAACAATCTTGTCAAAAAAGTGTGTAAATGAACTATTTTTCATTTTATGGGTGTAGTACTATTAGGAAGCATAAGCCACAACCTAAGAATGATTTTGTGCTCTCCATAGGATCATGTACCATATGGATGAAAAATCATCAAATAATATAGTAATTTTCAAGCCTTGTGACCATGTAAAAAAATATTGTGGATATTATATAAGAGTTGGATGACCATTTTGGGTGCACTTATAGTAAGTTTTGAAGGTGACTATCTAGCAATTATAAACTTTAGAGCAAACTACTTCTAAAATTCATAACAAATCCATCATTTTCTTCTTAAACATAATTCCAATTGGTACAATAGAACTTCTAATAAACAACATTCTCTATAGTAAGAAACCTCTATACAGTAAGAAATCCCTCTAAAGTATTGATTGCCAATCTCGACCTTGCTTGTATACAAATGCCATGAATGCAAATGACCTTCTCTAATGTAATAAACCTCTTTAACCTCTAAATGACAAACCCATCATCATTGATTTCAAGCCTCACTTAGTTTATTGCCATTTTGCAACTAGATATGTATGAAAAAATTTATATTTATTTTTCAGAGATGAAATTACATGTCTTCATTATTTCTCAGAAAATTTAGATTTTTTTGTGGAAAATTAATTTTTTTCATAATTTTTTAAGAAAAATTGAAGAAAAATCACATCAAATAGAAAATTATTTCTAAAAACCTGAAAATTTCACCATGTGTGTACATTACAATGAAAAATATCATAGTGTAAACTCGATTTCTATATCATTCTATAATTAGAATTCAATAGACATTGAAAATACATTCAAAATTCAAATTGCAATCAAATATTCAATACTAGAAATTTTCCCAAAATTCAAATTGGAGTAAAAACTAGAGTACATGACCTTCATTTTGCTAGTTGGGCTCAAACTCAAAAAACATAAATTTTGTGGAGAAATTTCAGATTTAGAGCAAGGAGCAACAACTTCCCAAAATACACTAAAATAGCATATTTTTTTGATCCGTTTTTTTTTAAAACTTCTCATTTATGTGAAGACAAAAACTTGCAAGACTACAAACTCAATTGGATATTCTTCATAACTCAACATGAAAAGTCAATAAGGAAAACAGGGATGAAATATGCTTCCAATAGCTTTAAAGTTCACTGGATTGTCATCCAAACACCACAGAATGGCGTTCCAAGTGTTTCAGGGTTAATTAATATAATGTATAGCAGGTGTTGATGTGAATTTTTTCTATTTTTTTGTCCATTACTTCAAGGGGCTAGATCACAAATTATAGCACACATAGGGGCAATATCTTTTTTTAAATGAACTTACTAGATATTCAACTTTAAAGATTTTCCTTTATAAGAAATTGCATGGCTAGTAGATGATGTTTTAAAGTTTTATCATGTTTATTGCAACATACATTTGTTTCTTAACTCTAATAGGACTTAGCCTATAAATCATCAAAAAACACTCAAAACTACCATATCTACTACAAAGTGTAAAAAACTTTGAAAATTGTTTTTTTCACATATCTAATAACTATAGGATCTTGCAATAGACTAGACTAGTAAATGAATGTGTGGAAGAAATTTCAAGAGCTTTGATCCTACATATTGCAAGATATTTTATGATTAAATCGAAGAAAACAAGTTTTTTTGCACCTTACATGATTAGAATATAAGACTTTAAATCGTCTGAACTTAAATTTTTTGCAATACAAAGTTGAAATTTAAAAAAGAAATTATGTTGATGAATTCTATTGAGAATCTCAAGGAAAAATTCATAAAGAAAAACTTGATTTTCATTCTTTAAAAAATTATTAGGTAAAAGCAGGTGCAAAATAGAAGGAAAAAATAAATTGTTGATAGCTCTAAGATGGAATCAAAACACATTAATTCCAATGGAAAGATTGTTCTACCACTAAATCGGTTTATATCAACATGTCACGTTGTAAAAGCTACGAAATGAACCAATTTTGAGAATACTCTAGAATGAAACTTAACCATTGGTCTATGTACATGGTCAAATGTATAATAAAATATCTTCTGTTAGTATTTTTTCAATGTCGTGAGTGAGTCTGTCCTTGAAAACTCTGGTGTTCATAGTTTTTGGATTTAATCTTTCATACTCTAATTACGGCACTTTAGATAATTTCGTGAACTTTCAGTTCGATACAGTAAGTTTGTGTATTACTGAAAACAAGTCATTTGAATGCGAAAGTATCATATTACCGCCAAAGTCTTGAAAAGCACTCAAAAGCACGAAAATACAAGAATGTACTGAACATTCATGTGGTCACATAGGCTTTCAGCATCTTCAATTGTGCCAAATTAGTCAAAACCTAGAACAGCTTCAAGCTCATCTAGGAGAGCAGGATGAGCTGGCGAAGAAATCGCATGTCAATTTTGAGCTCTGCAAAACAGCAGCAAGAATATTCTTGGCATTGAACGAGTTTCAGACATTTTCGAACCCTAACTGATGTAGACTATGAACTGCAAACTTCTAATTTGATGAGTGATTTGGTCACCAGAAATCAGGCATCGCAAAAAGAAGTCTCCCCTTCAACACTCAACTACAACAACCCTCGTGGAAGGAAATATGGCAGCCCCAACATTTGTAAACCTGATTATCCTGCCCAGCCCAACATCCATCTGGTCCCTGGTCCCAGCTCTTCCATCCTGACCAAAAATCACTTCTACATCCGTCCTCTATAAACTTGTGCATATGCACCTCTTGAAGGCAAGTAACTGCAAAGCGCTGAGATAAACATAATTCAATCGACCTGTAATATACTAAACTAATGGTCTGTAAACCTAATATTTTGCCAAGAACACCTTCATTGATCTGACGCACCTATGGTGATGGTCGAAAGAGAAAGGAGGTCGACTTTCCCTTCTTCCAGACTCGTTGCTATGAAATTCATATCATGCCAACATTGAAGTGAACTTTATACAACTTGGTAGCTATCCACCACCAATTGAGTCCGTTTCCCAAACTTCACAGCAGTACCACTCTGAGTCTGAACCACAGATCCAACCTGCCCAAAACGAAAGAAAATAAAAACGCAAATGAGAAGGTGGACTCAAAAAGCTGCTATCCTTGAAAATATACAGCTGAAAGTTGAGAAGTGCGGTATAAATAACGTTACCTTTATATCACAGAAGGTCTTGTTTGCTGAAAATTTGACATCGATAGGAAAGAAAGAATTTGAATCTGCTGCAGGCACCACAAACTCCATAGATCCACTGAAACAAGAAGCAAACCAAGTGATGTTAGCTGCCAGGGAATGATAGACAAAGAAACTGAGTTCCAAAAAATCAGCATACTCCAGCAGGCACTGGAAGAAAGACAGATCAGTTACCTTCTGTTTGTGTTGTCGATCAGGGTGATGGACCACTCAAGCACTGAATTCCTAGAATCGTACCTGGAGGAGCAGCGCAGCAGGCATTCAGAATCAGCACTTGCCATGAGAGAACTAAAAAATTACCTAAAAGCGTCATAGGAGACGAGCTTCCCAAGGATGGCAACCAACTAACCTCCATTCACCATCCACCTGATTCACAGCCGGAACATCATGAAGTGCAGGCAAAGGAATATGGATGATAACATTCTGAAGATCAAATGCTTTAGTGGCCTCGTATTCGATGTTGACATATGATTCTCCACCAGATACGGATGGCCAGCAGTTGACTGAAACAAAACATTGCAAAGTCAGTTTCCTTGATCTCAAGAATAATAGTAATAATCATGTATCAGCGTGTGCGTGTGTGTGAGAGCACAACAAGCAGTATATGACTCAAATGTCAAAAGAAATTACAGGCTCATTCAATAGATGAATATCAAATTTTTTACCACAAGTGGCACAAATACAACAGAATCAACAATCGGGTGATTACTCGGGCAAAAACATAATATATTGTTTGTCAATTGCATCAGGGCTGAACGGATGCTTACTGCTGAGCGGCACTAGTGACTCTTGCTTGTTTTGCATGCGCCACTTCAAAATACCCAGAGGACTTCCGACAGGAAATGGCCTTCCTGAATCCTTAAGACCCAATATGTTCTTATCTGAGTAAAGAGTCTTGTCAATCTTTGGATGCGTCTTAAAGTCGAACAATTTGTTTGCACCTGACTCAACCTGTCGAGAGGAAAAAACTGTTCAATATGACGAACATTGAAAATTGTAGAGCTGAGAACTACTAACATAACACTAGAAACTTATAGAAACTTAGCAAGAAAATCGAGAGAGGAGCTGAACACAATGGAAGAATTAAGCACCTGGACCAAAATATAAGCATCTTCTTCTTTTTGCACCACAAGAGACATACTACCCTGCACTTCCATGTTTTCAAGACCCCCGTCTTTCTTCAGGACAACCACGAGCTTCTCCTCCACGCCCACCATAATGGGATCTGAACTGATGGGTGTGGCACCTGCTGATCTCATTGGTCCAGGTGCAACATCTTCAACAATAACTTCACCCTCCGCTTTCAAAGACTCCAAGAACTGATTTGTCTTCGTTGACTTTCCTAGTTGCATGCCACCCTTCGAAGGAACTGAAGTAGAGGTAGCACGAGCTGAAACATCAAACAGACATCAAAACAGACACCAGTCAGTTCATCAAACATGCAGATAGAAATAAGACACGCTATCACAAGTAAGCAACTTCCGTCGATAAAATGAGAGATATAGCTCATTATAACATACCTGAAGGTTTGAAGGCGTCAGTATCGAGACCTGACCCAAAGCCAGATGAATTGTTTCTCATGCCGCCAACCATTAAAGAGTTGGTGTCTCCGAAGCCATTGTCAAACCTAGTAGAACCCATGGATGGCATGGATGGCACGAAGTTCCCTTTATCACCTCTGCCCTTCTCAATCTGTATATCACAAACGTAACTATCATCAATAGGAAAACAGAGTGAAACATCTTTGCAAGATAGAAATCTGCTATCTAACAGAGCTTCAAGTACGTTTATATATGCACTTCCAGTTGTTTTAAGGTAAATTAACACCGAGTAATCTTCTAATGCGTTGTGATTCATGTCATTAACACAGACTGAGGAAGATATGATTAGTAAACACCAGCAGAAACAAGTTCTTAGAAATAATCGAAATTTTCCATACCCGATTCTTCTCAATCTCATTCGCCTTGCGCTTCATGATGTCTTTCGTGTCATTGATTTTGCTCTCAATAATGCGCTTGTGTAGCCTTTCTTCGTGGCTCTCCATCTCCACGTACTGCTTGACTTGCGAAATAGTGACATTCTCTTTATGCCCTAACGATATCACTTCATCGAACGCAAATATAAGCTCAAAGGCCATTCTGCAAATACCTTCCTCATCGAGAGATGGTACGTATTCAGGTACCTAGTGTGCGTCAAGGATTACACTCTGTCATTCATTGCATCCAATATAAACATTAGCCAGGTACGAGCCCAATTTTACTAAAATTTGAGAAGTTAAACACAGTGAGAGTAAATTCAAAGGAATACAGAACTTCCAATCGACTGGAACCCAAAATCACTCAAATACAGAATACGATCGATGAACACCTAAAATAGTGATTGCAAATGGGTCATACGTATACTTAAAAATCACAGAACTCGAAATTTGAGGAGGATACAAGCTTAGAGAGGAGTTGTAAGGTGTCCCGATCCTCTAAAATGTTGCTCTGCTTATTGGTAACTAGAAGAAGGTACAATGTCTCCATCGGTTGATAGACATAGCGGACATTGTCTGTCTCCACGTATGTATGCTGTTTGCCGATACCAACAAGCTTCGGAAAAGTAGCGAGTAATCCCTCAATTCGTATCCTGGACATGTCCACATACTGCCGAGATACAAGGGCTGCAACATGACGACAAATATCATTCAAATGGTACACAGTGTGCAACAACCTGTAGAATTTAGTGTCATTCACCACAGATCAAGGGAAAATTGAAAAAAATAAGGGAGTCAAAGCTTCATTTATGCTTTCTCCGACACAATCTATGTGCAATTGGCACATCCTGACGACGGATCACAATGAGACCTCAAAGTATAGGCACTAAAAGATTCGGTATCCCGTTCCAAGTCGATTGACTGTTCCAACCGGAAAATGAAACTACAATTGACCAGATCCAGTCGCATGATCTAAGTTAACAACTTCCTCAGATTCTACATTCGTAAAATGCCTCATTGGCATCAGCAATACAATCAGCAACCGCGACGTCAATGCTACTTCCGTGAACCCTAAGATGCGCTTGTGATGCTCGACTACCGTAAAATATCCACGACATTATCAAGCGATTGCAGGCGAAACAACGAGAACCTAACTATCCACCTCTAACAAAGCGATAAAAATCACGACCCTTGGCATACAACTAATAAGAGCATACAAAATTCTGATAGTGCAGAAACAGTACCTTTCCCCGACTTGCTGATGATAGAAGCTGCCAGGACCACCTGCCGCCAGCAAGCTCACTTTTAGCTCAGAATCACATCAAACCCTTGCTAACGCGCACAAAATCAAATCTAAAGCATTAAGCGAGAAAGCAACGAGAAAACCTACCATTGTGGCCGGCTTTCAAACAAGCGCAGATTCAGTGATCTCCGGGACACTCCCGATCGAAAATGGTGCCCCCTGTCTGTCCACCAGCTATCGACGCTCCCGCATTTCTCCGTAGTAAGCCACCTAAAAACTGAACGAAAAAACTCCGGAAGAGGTTCTAAAGGGTTGTGAGACCGAAATTTTTGAGCAATAATGGTCGATTCGCAGATCTGCCGGGCGAATGCACGGGATCTGAGGGCAATGGTTGTGGAAATGAAGAAGGAGGAAGGAAGGAGGGCTTCGCAGATGCCCCGAGTTGGGAGCGAGACGAGACCAGCCTCATGAGTGTCGGGCGCGGGTCGGGTCCATGGAAACTCCCGGGTTTCCCAGACCCGGTCTGTAACACCATCCTCAATCAATCTGCCAGCACTGATACGTGGGCGATACTCGGATTATACTTCGGCTAGTATACTTAGGTCAACTAGCGTGCCCTGTGCCGTTGCCACGGTATATAATCAAATAAAATTAGAAAATAATTTTCTAATTTTTTAATTCATTAAAACTTCCAAATTCAATATTTTTTCTGCCATGAGTTAGAATGTCACAAAACAAAGTTTGTGAACCTTTCCTTGTAGAGGGCTTTCTAACAGTACCAAGAATACGATCAAGGGGATGCATGGTTCTAGAGATCACACCATGATTAACAAATAAACTAACTAAACTAACAAATAGCCTCATTTAACTCCTAAAGTTCCAAAGTCCCTATGATGGTCTCTTTGGATTTTAGGTAGGCTTGTGTGATCTCAATTTTTGACATGATTTTTTGAATTTTTTTTTGAAGATAGAAAAGTAGATTAGTTTTTTGAAAATATAATTTTTATTTCAATTGGTGCCTGGGAACAAAAGTTATGCCACCCTAAGTCGAAGAAGTTGTTCAAAGAGTAGCCCAAAAAATCACAAAAATTTTTAATTTTAATTTTTTTTCACTAAGATTATATTTTTGTCTACAACTAAAGCTTTGATTAATTCTATTTGGACTAGTGATGAGAAAGTTATGGACAATTTTGTTTTTTGGCAATCTAAGCATCTTCTTGAGAAAATAACTTATAGAATTCATTTTTGAATGCAATTCTTACAATTCTTCAAAAGAAAATTGTTAGGCAAGGTTAAGTTTGTTTGCTAAAACAATCTCATTTTTGGGATTTTTATTTCAATTCCATCTTAGAGCTATTAACGGTTCAGTCATCACTTCAATCTTGAACCTACTTCTATTTAACAGTTTTTTAATAAGTGAAGATTAAGTATTTTTTTGTAGAATTTTTTTCCCTAAATTCTCAACTCAATTATTCAACATAAAATATTAGAAAATAAAAATCAATAGTGCAAAAAATTTAAGTTAAGAAGATTTAAAGCCAAAAAATCAAGTCAAGAAAGGTGTAAAAAAAATTTGTTTTCTTCAATTTAAATGCAAATATCTTGCAATCTACGTAGTCAAAGTTTTTGAAATTTTCTTCATACATTCTTATACTAGTGTAGTACAAGATCCTATGGTTAGATATGTAAAAAAAGAAACGATTTTTAAAGTTTTTGGCTCTTTGCAATAGAAATGTTAGTTTTGAGTGGATTTTGATGGAAAAAAGGCCTTGGGACTTGAAAGGTTAAAGTATAGATTTGTTTGTTTTTGTAAGAGGCAACTTCAACTTGTAAAAGTCAGTTTAGGGTTCTAGGTACTTAAGTTAGTTCAATTAGTGTGCTAGCAATAATAATAATAAATACATTAATTTTAGAAAAAAAATCATTATGAATTAGTTCATCTATCAATGCATTCATCCATCAAAGGTCATGATACAATCATCTATTAATGCATTCATCCATCAAAGGTCATGATACAATCATCTATTAATGCATTCATCCATCAAAGGTCATGATACAATCATCTATTAATGCATTCATCCATCAAAGGTCATGATACAATCATCTATTAATGCATTCATCCATCAAAGGTTGTGACAAGGGTCATGACAGAATTTGTAAGGCATACTTATATGATAGTCTACAATACTTTTGATCAAATCAATAAAATGTGGTTTGCACTATTTTCATACAATCTCCAATAGAATGATCTTCATCCTAATTTCAACTTTTTTCTTCTAATTTTTTTTCTAATTTCATCCAAATGTGTACACCATTTAGATTGCATTCATTAAAAGTTAATTAAATTAATGTGAAGAATTCTTGCACTATTAAGTTAGAGCATCCCCACTAGTGGCTTCCCTATCCCTATCTCCATTAGGATGAAGGGGAACAAAGATGGAGATAGGGCAGGCAAGCCCCCACTAGTTCTACTTTAAATTTTCAACTTATTGCTAAATACAAATAGGAAAAAGTCAAAATGAAACTATAGAAATAGTAACAAGGTCAAATGATTAGTACTCCCATGAATCAATGAAGCACAATTCATATTAGAAAGGTGAAAAGAGGTTTAGGGATTACTCCATTTGAGTTCCCTATCCATCACCCCATATGGGAGATTTGGACCTCCCCTTCCTAAATTTTTAAGGATAGGGAATGTTGGTGTGGGATTTTTCTTCCCTATCCAGTTGAAACTCATTTAGATAGGAATAGGGAAGCCACTAGTGGGGATGCACTAAGTCCATGCACTAATTGAATTAACTCAAGTAATTAATCCCTCAAGGACCAAAGGTGTTTATTATGAGAAATTGTCAAAAACTTTCATTTTTTAGTGCAATGCCCCAAAGTGAAAATAAAAGCTAATTTTTGGAACTTCAACCATATAAAAGGGTACTAGACTATTATAAAAATATGCAGGAAAAAATTCAAACCATTTGATGAAATAGGTTGAAACATTATAAAGTTTGAAAAAAATACTCTTTTTCATTCTTACAAATTAGAGTCAACAAACTTTAAACCCTCTTGGAGTAAAAATTTTGCTCTACAAAAAATTGAGCCTCTACACCATCAAGTATTGCATCTTGTTAGGTGCATTCATGCAAATTTGAGAAGCAAAAAAGGGTATTCTTTATTCTAAATTACCCTACAATACAAAAGGTCAAATAAACTAGCAATACACTAGTCATTTTTGAGAGTGCAAATTTCAAGATAATAGTATTTATAGTTAAATGAAAATGTTGTTTTTCAAACTAATCCAACAAGGTTAGTAGAGTTTTGATTCCTCTTGAAATGAGATTTTTTGCACTGAAAGTAGTTTTTTTTTATAGTAGCACATTATATTGTATTAGATACTTATATGCCAAATTTCAAAAGTAGATGAGGAATTTAACCAAAATTTCATTAATCCAATTTTGTAGGGGTAGTATAATTTTTTATTTGGACATCCAATTGAAGATTTTTTTACATTTCCACGCAAGGGGAGATGTCTCCATCTTGTGTCAAATTCTTAGAAATATATGTTCATTTTTTACTTCATCATCACCAACCCAAATTTTAATTATGCTTTGAATGAACATTCAATGTTTAAGGAGTTAATTACCAAATTATAAATAAATATGAAATATATCCAAGATTGTAGTCAAACACCAAGCACTAGAAGAATCATATTTTGTGAAGACCAAGTCACTAGTCCCATAGCCATGCCCTAGTCATCTCCCAAGTCTATCCAATTTCACTTGACCAAATACTCCTACAAATCTGCAAAATTTATTACCAATCAAATCAATCACACAATGGGCCTTTTATTCAATAGATTATTTTTAAAATAAGTAGGAATATAATCAATACAAATGGAAAAATCTATTATTAGAGATTTGGATTAAATTTTTTTGATTATCTTTCTATATATAAATTAATCAAGATCAACACGTCTTCACAAGTGCTACTATATTTTCATGAATGTCATACAAAACTACATATACTTCTACAAAATATTGGTGTTTTTTAAGAGTCAACCAATCAAGGATTGAAAGCTTATTGACAACCAATTCTTCATTACACTTTCATGTGTATGTGTATATGAAGTGCAAGAATTAACTCCCTGCTTGTTTATAAAGATTGCTTCACATGTAGAAGACTTGAAAGTTTACCTTGGATAATACCAAATGGAATTCCAAATGTAGAATCAAGTTGATTTTGATACTTGATTTTCTAGGCATTGGAGAGTATTCTATTCAAAATATTGATTCACTTTCCAGTATTGTAGATTTTAAGTTTTTAATGTATCATAATTTACATGAAATACTCTTCAATTGACTAGAATACTCTGAAGTTTTGAAATATTAATATAGATGAAATTTCCATTTGTTGAATGATAAGAAAATGGTAAAAATAACTAAAATTTTAATTGGACACAATCTCAAAGATAGCTTGACCAATTCAACCAAAGAATTCAGAGATAAGTTCTAGCTCTTAAGACCAACCTTAGATCTTCTATAAGATTACTAGAATCACTATAAAAAAAACATTAGATGGGATTCTGTGAATTTGAGGGCTGCGAGTTCCCATGCGTTCCCAAACGCTGGAAACTCTGCCACAGAGGACGCTGATGTGGTCGAGAGATGACCACATTAGCAATTATTAAAATTTTATTTTTTTAATATTATTATTATTTTTTTAAATTTAAATTTAAATTTAAATTTTTTTTCAATATTTTTTTTTTTGGTAGCACATGCTGGTTCCCATCAACGGGAACCATCTTGAAACGGCCCTCCCCAAGGATGAATCCCATGTAACACAAGGGTAAACACAACTTGTCCACAATGATTACAAGCAAAATAATGACTACAAAATATATGTTTTGTAGTCATTGTGGACAAGAAATGACTTCTACAGTCATTGTGGACAAGTCATATTTACCCTTGTTTTATTGTAGTGAATTTGTCTAGCAAGACCATGATTGTACAATAAAAATTAAGAATTTTTGCACTTAGCCAAGTGCACTATTTGTACACTAAAAACTTGATTCAATTTGAGAATCAGTAACCTCTAAACCCATAAGTCCATGCTTGTAATAACTTGATTAAACTAGCATACACAAGAAGAAGAAAACTTGTAGTGAGAATCTACTATTGGGTTTGATTCTATGTTTTGAAACAACTAGCAATTGCATTTTATTGATAATTGGCCAATGACGACAAAGGTATGCCACTAAAATACTAACATCATTTCCTTAAGTTTTTTAGCATTCTCCCTAGTTCATCAACTATTTTAGTACTTAGCACTTACAATCTCATATAGAAAACCAGAAAGTGATAATAAATGACTCATTGTCAATATTATTTATTATTCCTTAACAAAAAATACAATTCAGAATGGAAAAGACCAAGTCCTTGAATATGAAAGTCTACATACTCAGTGAAAGTCTTCTATATTGTAGCGTTTTTCCATTGGAGATCATAGCACAACACTAGCAAAAAACATGGAATTTCTAGTGTTTTTGGGTATAAATGATGTACTACTATAGATACTACTACAATTATCTATGTGCTCAATCATTGTAGATGAATAATAATGAATAAAATAGTCATTTAACCTTGTAAAGACAAGCCCTTGACCATGGGCAAAGGGCCTATTAGGATCCATGTCTGTGTAGTTAGATTTCATCACTTCCTTCATATAGTGGAAGTGTTGGTATTAATTGCAGAGGGAAAGTCAAGGACTTTAGTACACCGCTTGTGTAATTTCATTGAAAAATTGACACTCATTCATTAGGTAGATTTACAATAGAGTAGATCATCAATTTTTTTAGGAGGATCAGACTTTGAAAATCGACCATGAACAATATCAAAGCACCTGACACGGAACTTACACAAATGTAAAATATACCATGTGATTCATAAAAACAAATTAGTAGGCATACATGAGAGAAATCTACCAAATGTAAGACAATGTAGGGCTTGCAATTCAAATTGACCAAGAGGAGGCAAAACTTTAGTTGTCTGGACAGGCTGTAGAGACATTGTAGATATAATGAATTGTACCAATCAAAATCCTTCATTTGGAGAAAGTCCATCTTCAAAACGCCTAATTGAAATGCCTCCTTTGTCAAGGTCCACCTGCACACCTAACTACTGCCACAATACTATTCACTAAGCCCTTCGAAGAACTCAAATTTTCATCCAAGGATTGTAGATAGGGAGCTCATCTAAAAGTCCTAATAATGGAGAATATTAGAGCTCTCTAGAGTCCCTAATGCCCATTTTTTCTAGGAAAGTAGAAGACAAGCTATAGCACACAAAATCAACACTAAAACTTACCAAATACACTTTAGAACTTCAAAACTCACATACTAAAATGTCTTTTTCAATATAGTATGAAATACTTACTCCAATGACATGACCAATAATAGGATTTCACATATATACACTCCACCACATATTGCCAACACTTGCAATGGCATACTTTGCAGAGTCTCTTTACCCTTCCCATAGGCAACACTCTATGTGTGCATCATGTACTTGGAAAGAAGATTGAATAGCCGCCTCTTCTGTTCGACCACTTAATAGCCAACTCCTTTGCCACTTGCATATGAAATTGAAGATGTGACTTAGGATTAGTCAAGAATTTGAAATTGAGATCTGAGTGCACAATTCAAGAATTCACAATACATGTATCAAGTAGGGAATGAAAAAGTTGATGCCACTACTTGTGGCTTTGTGTCAAAGTGCAATAATTCCCTCATAGTTGACATGCGCTATCTACTATATGCATATTTCTTTGATACTACAAATGCATGGGATTTGTCTCTACAGAGACTAGGCAACTAGCTTTCCTTTAACTTTTCTCCACACCGTTTGTTTTTCATGAAAAGGAGATGTTGGACTAGCATGAATAGAGAGCAAAAGAACAGATTTTTTTTTGTCTTTCTAGACAAGACAACATATTCTACCAGACGAATGCATGTGCCAATTTGTACACCCCGAATTTATTTTTTGGGTTATATAGATATGTCCCACATATTCCTTGATAAATACTTTGGGTTCCTTCTTAGTGTACATACCAATTGCCATGATTTCCCATTATAACAACTCTAAGAAGAAGGGAATTGAAGTAAAAAAATTATTGGTAGTAACAATATGCCCCATCCCATACAAATCTTTTGTGAGGACCTTTACCACCCTTGCCCCTTGTGATCCAAAACCCTTTCTACTTTTTTTTTCCCTTCATCCCTTCACAAGAGATTCTACATATTCACCTTCATTGTGCACCTCACCATTTTTTCCACAATATACTTTGAAGGTCCAAATGTATTTCAAAACTACATCTACAAGTGACCATACCTTGAGTCCAAAGCGAATTGGTTTATTTGACATATATTGCCAAATAGGACTATATTGTCCTTTATACTTCACCACGCATTCATCAACAATGATTTGTTGACTCAATGACCACATTTTTTTGCACTAGATATGAATGGCTTCCACTCTAAACCCCCCATATACAAAGTGATGGCTAAAAAAGTGTAGAACTCAAGAAACTTTAGAGGCGTCCACTCTAAACCCCCATTGGTTCTTCTAGTTTTTTTTGTCTACAATATAGAGGCATAACAATTCGTCTCCTTTATTATTTGCACCATCATTGAAGGCCTCCAAATTTTTTCAAAAACACCCAAACGTGAAGGCAATCTGCTATAAGGAAAGGTGCATCTAGGTGATGGCCATGTAAATGGAAAAGGTCCTACATTGTATGCACTATTGTTGGAATGCTATGTCTCAGATGCAAACTTAGCTACCAGAGGATCATCAATTCTACTTGTTTTTGAATTTTCCTCCTCAAGAAAGGCAATTGTTGATACAAAAGAATCAATGGCCCTAGTCTTCCTCCTCAATGTCAAAAGGGATGACATTCTAATCTCCGTTAGGAGAAAGATTTGTTTGTTAGAGCAATCTAAGCTATCACCGTCGTCATTGAAGTTCTCTAAATAGTAAGTGATTCTTGAAGGCAAGTCTTCATACGAGTCACTTTCATCTTCTTTAAAGGAGGAAAACGACATTAGATGTGCAACGGGTGAAGGGCTAAGTTCATCTGAAATGAAAGTGAGCAATCAATGTGGGCATGCAATGTGGATGGCAACCTCAAACCCTCTTTGTCATGAGGTAAGTTTTCCTCACCTTGTACTTTTCTTTGTGTGCTTTGTCTTTGTCATTGCAAGAAATGAACTGATCTTGAACAAACGTCAATGGTTTCTCCACTTTTGAATTGTAGAATTCCACGTTTTTTATAGGAAAGAGGCTCTATGTATTCTTGAACTAAGAAGGCCAATGACCATTTGTCAATTTCAAGTAAGTTGTTGTTGTCTTCTTTGAGATTTAGAAGTCTTTTTTGAATTCAAACGTTTGGAAAAAGGAAAGATTGGACTAGAACTTGGAGGCCTTGGAGATGAGTTTGTCGGAGTAGAGTTGCTTACCGAGGGATGTGTGGGTCACATGGTTGTGGTAGGCTTACATTGCGCCAAAGTTGTTGGAGGAAGGTGGGGGCAGTGGCCGTCTTTTGCAATCCCACACTTTGCAGCCTTATGGACCTTTGCAATGTCGTGGACGGGTTCATCAAAGTCCCAACAAGTGTTGATGTTTGTGGTTGTTTTGGGCGGAATCTACTATACGGATGCCACGGAGGTGGCATTGCTGCTTTGTTCAACTATGAGACATGCAAAATGTTAGTTCACAACTACATTCTCAATATGCATTTCCAAGAAATTTCCTTGCTAAGTCTTTTTGAAAAGTTTTAGATTTTATCTTATTGAATCAGTTACCATTAATGGAAAAGAGTGGAGCTTTCACTTGTACAACAACAATTTCGTTCAATTTTTCCTTTATGTTTTGTACTTTCTTACTTTCAGGGTTTTGGAATACTTAGTTCTAGGTTTGTTGTTCATGTTTGGAGGGTGCTTGTTTGCTGATAGTTGTTCCTGGGAAATTGGCAATTAGGGCTAAAAACCACATTGAGAAGGATGGTGATATCTTATCAGCACTACTTTGTTGTTTGTGAATCAAAAGTTGACAATATTCTTTAGCCTAGGCCTTGTGTATTTTAGAAGTAAATCATCTAAAGAGGAAAAATAATCTGAACTTTTTAATAAACTTAGACATTGTGAACTAACAACACTAAATTATAGCTCAACAAGTATCTACACTGAGCACAATAGTTTGGAGAGAAGAGTACTTTAGGAATTTAGCAAACATGCAATTGAAAGAACCAAAGTCTTATCACTTGTTATTCTAGAATAGAAACTATTTAGTTACTTTTATTCCATAATTCAATTGTTGCTTAAGGAAGAAGTTCCAATGCTTTAAACTGACATTTTTCCTATCAATTCAAAAATTATTTGCACATACCAAGAGTTGTTGTTGAGATGGAAATGACTACCTTCCTCATTCTTTTATGATGTTTATTATACAACTAGAGGTGCAAGTAATGACAAAGGCTTCTATTATGATTTTTTTGGTGTTAGGGTTTAAATTTGTCCTTTTAGTTTTTTGTATGGTGACAGATTGGTCAAGACTGACAGTTTGTCAATGAGCTCCAGCTTTGCACAACAAGCATATACACTACGACTAGGATTTCCTAAGGTCTGATGAAGCTACAAGGTTTGATGAAGGCTAAGGATTTTTAGTGCATAGTCATTGCTACAGTGAAAAAATCAGATCTCTGTAAAGCTCTAAAGCTCTTAGAATTGAAACTATGAAAATTGATTTTGTTTTAGGATATTGAGCGATGATAATTGCTTTTACAGGAACTATTGTTCTTTGTAGAAATTTTGATGTTGTTGTAGAATCTAGGAAGTTAGCATGGGAAAATAGTCACTTTAGGGTTAATGTTCCTTCAATTGAAAAAAAAAACTAGTAGCCATCTACCTACAAAGCTTCTAATGTCATCTAAATTATTTAGGGGACCAATTTCAATTGGTTGGCTTTATATGATCAATCTTTTCTTGTGAATTACAGCTATGTCCTTTGGCAACATTCTAATGTCGTACATTATTAATTCCTTTGCAACCTCTAGATAACTCGCACATCCACCTAAGCACATATCCCATCTACTAGTGAATATCAACACACTTGCTTGTCCATTTGTCTTTTTAGTTTGTTGTGATCATGTTTTGGAGGGGTCTATTACTTGTCAATATCTACTCAAAATTCAAGTTTATTGTTTCTACACACTCCTACTTCCTATCTAAGATAGCAATTGCATATATGTTTGAGGATTCCCTTGACAGACACGAGAATCATCAAGACCATGAGATAGTAAATGTTGCATCTCTTCACCATGCTCATCTAAGGACTTAACCGTAGAGGTCTAAATGTATTTTCATGTTTCTTTAGGATTACTAAGCAAGCCATAACAGGGCTCCCTTTTCTATCCATTTAAAAAAATGAGACCAATGTATGCAATGCTCTTAGGTAATTTTGTGAAGACAACAATAGGCCCCTTGAGAATACATGTTTTCATATAATGACTTCCAGTTTTGAAACTCACTATTCATATGCAATGCAAACAAAATTCTTTAAAGATTCCTAGTCCACTAATATAGTTGTTGATATGGCAAGGTTTGTAGGGTGGCATACCTAACGGGAAAATGGAGGTGGAGGTGTTTGCTTAGATAGACGTTGTAGAGCTTAGCAAGGAATGTTGTGGTCCATATTGTGCAATGCTCAGCTCTGCAATTGTGGGCTTCAAATGTGGGACTTTGTCATTTTGTAGCCATGCATGGAGTGAGAAGAGTATGTTTTGCATATAAAGAATCAGTTGATGTATTAGGGGGGAGAAAGTTGAGGTTTGGACACTAGACTTTGTCTTTTGTAGCAGTTGTGAAGAAAAATGAACATTTCAAAGGAAGAGGTATGGGTGAGAAGCTACATTACCTGCTCCGCTTTCTTTTCTAGTGTTGGAGCTTGTTGCGTAGCTATAGTGTTAGAAAAGAAAGGCAATGCTTAAGAAGATGGAGGGACAATAGAATAATTCACTAGATAGTCAACTAGATCAACATATGGTGGATAGAAAACTTGCGGCTCTTCACCTCTTTCGATTTTAGGTGACAATACACAACTTCTCATATGATTCTATAGAAATTAGCTGAAAATCCTTTCAAATCACCTTCACTTCTCCTCTCCTTCCAATGAAGAATTCTTGCACACCAAGAATAGAAGAGCCATCTTAGCCTCTCTAGACATGTGTCTAGTCTAGGCAGATTTAGAATGTAACTCTCAACCAAGAGGCCACAAATGTAGTCTATTTGATGTGCATTTTCCTCATGCTTGTATTTGAGATGATTGACAATGTAGTGTGCTTCCTCAATGCACCATGATGGTATGTAAGGAGGAAGGGGGAGGTTGAGGTATAATCTTTTGAGGCGTGGCATTGTAATAGGAGGATTTACAAAGCAAGATGTATAGATAACAACAATTTCGGAATGAAGAGCAAAGCTTAGTAATGCTTCTTTGTCTTTGTCATTCATGGGAGTGGGTTGTCTAATTTAATTTGGAAGTCTTGTTTAGTAATGGCTATGTTTTTGCCCCATGCTTTCTTGACAAAGTCTATTGAAACAAAACAAGTTTTAGAGTAGCAACAGACGGAAGTAATAATTGTTATGGGAATTCATGCTGCAAGGAAGTGTCCCACTGCAGCAAACTGTATAGAGACTACGGGCACAAATAAATTAGTTTATTTGAAGTTCCTCACTAAACCTGGTCAGGTATGTCAGCTATGCCAATCCCAAAAATTTAGTGCCACAATGTATTGAAAAGAGACAGCACAGTCTGGGCCAAATCTCCCCCGTCCTGTCGAATAATGGTAGTCGTGCGATGTTATTCAAGAATTACAAAAAAAAAAAAACGCTGATTGAGCTACCGGAAAACGTGCTGATTTTACACCGTCGATCTTGCACAAGAAAACAGTAACGCCACTCTCTGCCGTCGATGGAGAGCCAACAGTCCAAAAATTGGGAACCATCGATGGAGGCAAACCGATAGGGTCTGGCGCCTAATAGAGTTACACCTCCAATTTTGGAGTTGGAACAATCAAATTTCGCGGTGAATTCCTTTCTTGACTGGAGTGGCTTAGGAGCGTAGCTGACTCCTGTCATTGAGGTATGTAATTAAGATAATTTTATTTTCTAGATAAAAAAAAAAATTTAGTGTGAAATGGATTAGATGTTTAAAGTTTTGAACAATTAAATGTGAATGTGATGATATTTGAAGTTAAAGTGTGAAAAGACTTTTTGGCTTGAGCGGTTGTAGATTTTGACGGTTTTTTATCAAGAGATTGGAAGGGGTATTTGAGGAAGGATTGTGGTATATAGTCTTCTCTTCTCTCATTATTGTCTCTCCTTAATTTTTTATTTGCATTCGGGATGTGAAGTTGTGTTTTTATGTTTTCCACTATTGTATTATTTCATAAGTGTCATCCTTAGTTATTTTATTCACTCAAGTGATAGTGATTATTGCTTAAGCATGAAGTTGAATTTTGTTGATATTTTACTTTGAGTATTTTATGAATGTCAAATCAATTAAATTTAATAATTTAATAATCACCTAAGTGATGAATAAGTATTCTTTGCCTTGAGCATCTTAAAAAGAAAAATCTCTTTAAGAGAATTTGATTATATTTTGAATAAGATTTTGTCTACTGGTTATATTCCATCTCTTAAGAGAATTTCTTTTGTGTCAATGCCTAAAGTGATTTGAAGTAAGGAGGAGCAAAATATTAAGTTAGTGATTAACTTAATAATTCCAGTGATTGGAAATTATTTTCATTTAAAGTATTGAAATGTCTTTGTGTCACAAATGGACATGTATGTTTGAACCAAAATTAGGGATTGAGATTTAATTTGAATTAGAGCATGAATTTACATTTCTAGTGAATAGAAATCATTGAACAATTATAAACAATTGATGTACATTCTAAATATTGAATGATTATTTATATGATTAATAAATGGCATTCCAATTGAAGACATGAGTATGTGTTTGAATGTTTGAATGCGTATTCAAATTTATATTATTTTATTTATTAGAATTTATACTTAGTCATGCGAATTTGGAAAGCATAATTTAGAATTAGTATTACAACTGGAGAAAAGAGGAGATCCAAGATATCACGACGATGCAAATGGAGGAAGCATAAAGCTAAAGATAGGAAAATACAAAGTCAAATAAAGATTGGAGTCTTGGAAAGGAAAGGATTTGAAATTACTTAAATAATTTAGCAAAGTTTATTATACATCCCTTAAGGGAAATTTTAGAATTGCTTAAAGCATATGTGTGTTGTTATGGTTGCTTAAAGCATTATCCTTGGTTGTTTTTATCCCTAAAAGGATGTGTATTACATTTACTTTAAGTAATTGAGATATTAGCGCTTAAAGCGATTTAAACGATGAGATGATATAGGTGCAAAATAATTAATGAGTTCTCGGTTAAACCAAATATTCAAAGTTCAAGTATATATCTTGGGAGATGCAGGTTGCAAATAAATATATTTGTAATATATTTCAGTGAATTCCAAGTATGAAATTTGTGGATGCAAGTTCCCTTAGTTTATACCCTTAGTTCCATATTTTATTTTGAGTTAAGATAGGGACAGACTTAGTGGTTAGAAATTTATATTTATAATTGAACGGAAATTAGAAAGAGAATTCCTTTTTCCATTTCTAAGTAGAGTATGAAATAGACCAAATAATCTAATACATTAAGATTAACGCCATAATTTACCTACAAAGTGACATTAGCTAATTAAAACACTAAGCTAATTTGAATTTTCCCCTAAACGAACCTAATTGGAATTGCCTTGGGTTGTCATAAAAAATTGAATTACAAGGTATGTCAAAGATTTGCGTTGGGGAGCAATTGAAGAAGGAGCAGGAGAAATTTCGGATTGGCCTCTAAAGTGGTAGAATTTTGTTGTTCTTCTACTCCTTTGAGAGTTTTGAGAGAAATGAGGGTTTAATTTAGAAGCTGAATTCGTCATAGCCAACTAGCGGGGGGATGCAATTGGGAGGGAATTTGATCCAATGGGACGATAATCTCGTTGTGCATATTGCTCATCTGAGGAGAACCTAGCCATCATAATGTGGATGTCAAATGGGACCTTTAGATTTAGGAAACCAAAACAGATTTTACCAAATCTGCACAGGGATTCGTGTTATTTTGTTTCTTTTTGAATAGAGGTGTGTGTAGAGTAGGAAGCAGCTTTGGACTTGTAGAGAGAGTGCAGACAATGTACTGAAAAGAGGCAGCACAGCCTGGGCCAACACAATCGCCGTATGACTACATAGGAAAAGTCGTGTGCCACTCTTTCAAAACCTTTCCATCCAAAAATAAATGACAATCTTCAATGAGTCATCTTCAAGTTTCTCATGACTCACACAACCTCTACCCATGCGTGGAAAAAAATGGATGAAAATATCAATTTCTTTTGGTGATAGAGTGCTCAAAATTCATTCATCGGGCCACTTTGGTTTGTAGAAGCATTCCAGGGTTAAGATAGTTGAGATGGAAGTTCATCTAAGGACTTTGCTTGCATAACCAATGATGTATCCATAGTTGCTAACTAAAGTGGTCTAGTCACAACCTACATTGCCATGTGTCATTTGGCATACCTACTAACAAGTTGACATGGCAGTAACACTATGGCTAACTTGCAAATGGAGGTAGGAACTCTCACTATATTGACATGGCCATGTATTATAAATTACCCATTATATTTTTTTTGTATAGTATATGTAATTGACCTCCTTGTCTTTCATTTGTGTTTATTTATGACCATGATGAAATGCAAACAAGTTGCTTTTTAGTTGTGATTGAACATGATGCAATGATTGTAGTCATATATGTGTCATTATGTAGTTGTTTTAGGATATACTCAGAACTAAAAGCATGCACTCTACAATCATTTCCTAGTCGTATAACCAAAATTTGGTACAAATACAATAGTGAAAACAATAACTACACCTTGAAATCAATAACTCACAAGTGTTCAATACAATTGTGAAGTACTTGTTTATGCATCCATCTTAAGGCTAGTTCTCACATGGCCTTAAGGCTTTGGGGTTGTTGATTTTTGAGAGGGTAGCAACTATAACTAACTAAATACTTGTTCTCTTCGTATCAATGCCTCCCTAGCTAATTCCAATAGTTGAGGATGCAATTCACAAAGCAAGCAAAATTAACCATAGCTCCTTCTAATTGAAAAAATTACCTAGAGAAATAAAAAAATTGTACAAGAACTCCAAGCAACGAGCAAGAGAAATCGTGGGAAAAAAAGTATGACGGGATTGAAACGTGTGACGTGATGTGCAATGCAAGAGAGGGGGGCGAAGTTTATTCTCAAGAAAAAGCAATTGTTGGTGTGAACCCCTCTCCTTTCCATCCTGTCATTTGCTTAGGTGACATTTTTGTAGAAACTGAAAATTGATTAATGCCATAAGGTAGAACTACCCATTACCACCCTAATTTGCAATCTAACTATATTGGAGCCAACTCTAGAAAAGACACATATTTTTTAGAGGTGTGCTTTTGTTTCAGGAGTCAAACCCAAGTGGAATTATAATTTTCCAATAAAAATTGTAATTTCTGTGAATTTCTGAAGTGAAATTGTAAAACCACCACTAGATTGGATTCATAAACATCCTCTTACAACTCAATACCGCTTTCCAATGTATCTAATAGCACTTGAAGATCCACCAATCATTAATTGACACATTGTCTTTTAATAGTATTAATAAACTACTCTTGTCAAAATTTGAAGCAAATTTGCATGTTTTTTTGACGGAATTGGGACAAAGCTATAGACCACGAAATTGGGCAGTTCTACCATAGATGTGAACATCACGAAATTATGTACTTCTCATGAATTATGAAACCTACGTTTCCACTAAACAAATCTTGTCGTAGCTACAATTATCACTATTAAGTTTACGAACCGCTTATACATAAAGCCAAGTGAAAACATACCTTTAGTCATTTATTTACAAGACATTGGCTACTCTATTGTCCACTTTTTTTTGCTCAAAACTACCTCTCTTGTACCTAGATGCTCATTGCTAGCGCAATTGAACAATACTAACTATCAACCACATATCTTAGGGTGGTTGCAAGAAAGACCAAATGATTTTGGTGGCATTTTGCCAAAATTGCAATATTTGTGCTCAATACTATGAATATTATGAAATAGAACAATCCTAGCCATTGATCTAAAAATTGACTACTTACAAGTACTAAAAAACTATTGTTTGGAAGAAAAAAAATTGTTACAAAAAATATATATAATTAGGTATAAATTAACGATAATTAAAAATCATGAACAAAACTAAAAATTGGCCATTTGTAAGTACTTGATAGTGATCATATTTCACCCAAAAATGGAAGTAGAAACCATCTTCAAGTGCGCACACAGTGGATCCCTATTTGTATGAATATGGAGGCCATAAAATAATGTACTTTTAGATTTCTTTTATTAGGCACATGTCCCCCTATTGTGGGAATAGACCACAAAAATTTCAGCTCTAGATCATTAATTTTGGGTACTCCTCCGAATACTAAAAAACCCTAAACCTGAAAGTGCGACAAATTTAGTAGAATTGACTTTTAAATATAAAATGATTTTTTTTAATTTCTAAAAAATAAAGGATATGATAACAGTCAAGTTAACCATCTCTAATAAAAATTTCAAGTTCATCGGGTTCTTCCATCAAAAGTTTTAGCAAAAAACAACTTTGTCATTCTAAATGTGATGCAGTCTCTCTTACAATCACCCCACACCAAATCAAGCTCATGCACACAGACATAGAGATTATTTTTCTATCTTCTCATATTACTACAAAGCATTTTCAAGCTACAATGGAATTTTTGGAATACTATACTCTATTGCAATATTTAAATATAGTGGTTGCAAACACAATTTACAAAACAGATAGACAATACTATTGCAAATTTTTCTAAATACTCAAAGTAGTCAAAGTGATTTCAAAATTTCCAATTAATCAATGCAAAACGGTTCCAAGCTTTATTTTATTAAAAAAATAATTGAACTTTTTTCACCTTTTAGAAATCAGCAATAAAGAAGTTACATTGCTTTATTGAAGCCATCTTCATATTAAAATAAGGATATAGAATTGTACTTTAATTAATACAAACAAAGTACATTTTGTTGTTTCAAAACAAGTTTGACATGCTAAAAATGTAATCAAATGATGAAGAATTAAACCTAAAAAGAAGCTACAATTTTTTCCTCAACAAGATATGTATATGGTAATGCTAAGTTTATAAAATAAATTGTAGTTATTTGAATTGGAGAAAAAGTCTAAAAATCATAGAAAAGTTGAAAATTGACAAAAATGTCACTTTATAATAGCAAATCACCACACCATGACCTAAAAACAAATTTTAGTCATAGATGTACCCTACAAAAATAATTAATTGATTCCATCTATTGTGATAGAAAATTTTCATATTGTTTTATCTTTCCTTCTAGAACCATATTTTTTCTTAGCAACAACTTGTTAGTTGATCTGTACACAAACAATTTCAAATTTAGAAATCCAAACGCAAGATAAGTAGAGAATTGTCAATAATTATGCAAAGGTAGACATAAGTCTTTTACCTTGCATGCCCTCAACAATTTCTAATTGTATCTCATTCTTGTGCACTTTTGTCACTATAATCTTATATTCTTGCACATTGTAGAAGAAATGATGACAAAAATCTCTACAATCTTGTAATACCTATCAAATAATAGTAAGAAAACAAAATGAGGACAATCTTAAGATAACAAACAACAAGAACAAGTGGAAAAAGAGAGTACAATCTTGTGTTCACAAATAAAAACAACAAGAAGCAAATAAAAACACAATCTTGTTAGTACCAAACCACTAGGTTGTACAACAATAACAAAAAGCAAGAACAACTATGACTGACAATCACAACATTTGATGAGGAAAAATAACAAAGGTGAGAAAAAAGAACAAGAAATTCAAGGTATTACACTTGAGAGGTAGTGCACTAGAAGAAAACATGTCTGCTACAATGAACTAAAATTTGACTAAGCGTCCTATACAACTATCTTGCAACTATAACCCTCTCTATTTGCACCAAATCTTGCTTTGTTGTTTTACGTCATTGTTTTACATCATTAATACATTGTTTTAGTGGCAAATTAGTTGTAGAATGAAGTGTACATGGGCAATTTCATTAAAAAAAAAGGCGAAATTCCGCAACTTTGGGTAATTTTACAATTCAGACCAAGCGGTCTAAAATGTACAATTGTCCTAGCTTTTTAAAATCTAAGTCATTCTTAGATTTTTGAAATCTACAAGTGTCATAGATGTCACTTTTACAATTCAAACCACACAATCTGAAATCTACAAAAATCCAAGATTTTTGAAATCTATACCTATCCTAGATATCACTTTTATGGTTCAAACGAGGTGGTCTAAAAATAGCATATGGAATATCACCATTTTAACAAAATTGCCCATATGGGCAATTTCGTTAAAATGGTGTCATTCCGCTACTTTGGCAGTTTTCGTGGTTCAGATTGGGTGGTCTAAAATCTACAACCATTCTAGATGTTTGAAATATTTATCTTTCCTAGATGTCTAAAATCTACACCATTCCTAGATGTGACTTTTATAATTCAAACCGCGCGGTCTAAAATCTATATCTACGTTAGATTTTTGAAATCTATACAAATTGAAGATTTTTCAAATCTATATGTGTCCTAGATGTCACTTTCACAATTCATACCGCCTGGTCTAAAAATGGCACATGAATATTGCCATTTTAACAAAATTGTCCATCCATATATACATTGTTTTAGTTGCAAAACAGTTGTAGAATGATATGTAGGATTACAAGAGGTGTAACAAATTTCAAATTTAGAATGAATGTAAGCTATTCTCTATCCAATGTTCATTATAGTTGTCAATGTGGACAAGTCTACACTTTGTGAAATCCACTATGTCTATATGTAGTCACAAAAAACAACTAGAAAGGACTAGAAAACAATTGCAAATGTAGATTTTTAGTTGTTTCCTAGTCATTTCCTACTCATTCCAGATTGTCTTATATCAATTGTCAAGAATACCATTAGGTTAGACATATAAAACTTGTAAGTTGTACTCTTGTGTAATGAATTCTATTAATAGAATTCTAAAATTTTTACATTTTGTAGATTTTTAAATCTACAAATTCTATAAGGTACAAACAAGTTGCAATGAAGTCACTGATGAGTCACAAACAAGTCATATATTATTTGCAAATGAGTCACCAACAAGTTACACAAATCATCAATTGAGTGACCAACCTCTCGTGGTAGCAAATACCACATAAGCAAGTACATCAAAAGAGTTCATTAATGAAGTTTCAAGTAGGCTATTGGATGAGAAACAACCTTGCAACTATAAATCCACATGCAACTCATCAACAACGACTATAGGTCACAAGTCACAAATGTCTAAAATGCAACCCGAAAACCAGTTGTTCTTTGTAGTTACAAAACCCCTCATTTTCTTCTAGTGGTGCAATGAAGAGGTGGCTTAGAATTTCCATAATCCTAAGGAGATAGACTAAATCCTCACCATCCATCTTTAGCAACCAAAGATAGATGTCATGTTACAATGTCTTATAAGACTACTCTATGATTGTTCAATGACCAGTCAATAAAAAAATCCATAGTGTCAATCCCATTTAAAATTCTTAAATTGCATGTTAGTAATTTCCACGCAAAAATTGTGTTGAGTACCAAAATTAGTGACATATTAGAATCTATGTCACAATTTAATGTTCAATTTAGTCATTTATGGATGATTAGTCATACTTTAGGTGGTCACCGCAAACAAGATTTCTACTAGTATAAGGTTTGAATTGCATGCTCTTTAAACCAAGTAATACCGATCTTTCTTCAAAAGTACGTATTTATAAAGATTTTTTTTTTATCCCCAACTTCAAGGTGAATCTTGTGGGCTCAAAAAACTAATAAAATGGACTATTATCACTTCTTATGAAACCCATCTTGCCTTTTTCTTTGGTGACATAATAATAAGAGTTTTCTACCTCATCAACTTGCATTTTGGTTTATTGTTTACAAAAAAAAAGATAGCATGTGCATACTTAAAGTGTTTGTATTTTGATAATTCTTAATAATGATTGTTTCTATTGAAGCACTATAGTGCTAACTTCATGGTGGAAATACTAGTTCTAGCATACTTTGGCCTGATTACCCTCAAGATGATTACTTCTTCTTATCACCTCCATTATTGCCTAGACAACAACAAAAATGGCTTGTGGATGCCACTTGATTGGAGAATGTCCGCAAGGTACTAAAAAAACTTCATATCTTAATATTTCTATTATATTACATGCAAAGTGTCATGTTTCATCTAAATAATTTTCCATTCATCCGTTCTTGCAAAACCAAATGTACATTGTAGCTAGATGATGCAACAAGTTGTACACTAGTAACATCTTTCGAGAGCACTTTTTTGAAAGTTGTTTCTTTGAGTATGCAAATCTTTGCTTTAAATTACTATGTATTCTTTTCAATAGTCCTTGAAAAAATAAGTTTGCATAAAGAGGACATTTTGATTACCAATTCCAACTATTAAGACCTACACTTCCATACCAAGTATTCAATTCAAGTTGGGGAAACAAATCAACAAATGATTTAAAACAAGAACATTCCCTCAAAATTTGTATTTTTTCCCTAACATTTTGGTATCTATTTTTAGAATTATTTTCTTTTGTTGGTATAAGAATCACTAGTTAGCTTGAATAATAGGAAAGGATTGAAATCAGTCTTACCATGTTCTATAACAAATTGTCTTCAGTATCATAAGAGTGAATGAACAACTTCAAAGTGTCACCTATGAGATTCCGAGATGAGATTTCAAACTTCCAGTGAAAGTTGGTACCTTGCCCATTAGTAACAAAGTTTCTTTACTTGCGCACCTTGTAATAGACCAAAAATTGTGACTAGATTAGATGGACATGACTCTACTCCATGGCAAATTCTCCTCTTGCATTTCTTTTTGGTTTGCACACTTGTGTGACATATTAGAGTTAATCGTAAAGTATGTGCAATGAGAAACCATGAGTTGGAGTTGGAGAAAAACACAAGATGACACTCCTTGAAGCACCAAAATTGGAGTTTGATGGAATTTGATGTTGTATTTCTTTTGTACTATTCTAGTTAAGCCATCCTCTTACATTCCTAGTACAAACTAAGATTCACTGTACAATTAACTCTATTATTAAGAGAATCATGTCACTTCTCACTATGCATTGTATGACATAATGAGAATGAAATTGTTGGAGTTACACGAAAGCAGAGAGCTTGGTCATATAATCCTAAACTCCCCACATTTTCCATTGATGAGAGGTCATTATATATAATCTAAGAAAATACCATGCTTGCTACTAGTGAGAAGTGATTCATTTGCTTCCAATGTATACTTAATTATTAGGAAACATGCTTAGAATTGTGTCACTTGTAATCAAGGCTTTTTTTTTGGCTTTTTGGTGCCAGATTGCACCAAAAGTAATAATTTGGCTAAGAAATGCCAATTTTTTTTGATGAAATTGCCAAATTGTGGATGAAAACCGTATTATAGACATATGATATGTGTTATTATGATATTTTCTATCCAATATGTGGATGAATGTTGAAATTTGGAGAACCACTATAACATTTTATATGGCACTTCTTAAAAAATGAAAAAAAAAGCCCTGCTTGTAATCCTTCGAAAGTCAAATCGAATGTTTCAATTCACATTGGCTTCAATCCTCACATCTCTTCAAAGTTTCATGACTTATTTAAAAACCTTGTGGAACAGTCAGTTTGAGAATTTCTCCAATGAATAGCAGATTGCGGCAGAGAACAGGTTCAGTCATTGAAAGGGCAGTTGTTCCGCTGCTATGAAGGAGAAGCTTGAGATCAATCTTAACCCCTTCAGGATGTTGCAGCGAGAATTGACAAACATTTTCTGTATTTGTCAGGATTTAGTGCCTGAAGATGAGTGCATTCAAGGATTAGGGTTTATACAATATTTGGGACATGGACTCCAAGAATATTCTAAACTTTTGGGAGAATTGTTTTGAGTCATACTCAAGATTCTGTGCTTGAACGTCCGAGTGGCGCATTATATGTATTCTGGCATATACAAGCTCGTTGTGGATCTTGCACGATGTGTCAGCCAGAGTATTCCGCATGGGAAAAGTGACTTCCCTCAGGCGATGACCAGCAGCAGGGGCGCGTGACATTTCGCATGAGCTGCGCTACAACGATTTGAAAGATGGGGGGAATTGGTTGTGGGTAAATTGCCACAACCAATGCAGAAAGCGGATTCAATCGAGTTTCTGGAGTTTCTCAGTCAGCCGGATTCATGAAGGATCTTGCAAGGATGGAAAACTGATACAGAACATTCTTCTCGTTGTTCAACTTATAGGCGACTCGGAGACGTGACTTGCCCGCTTCAGTTGGCAATCCAAACTTGCAGGTAAACTACTCTCGAAGACTGTTGTTTCATTGCACAAAGGAATTAGAACATCAGAAGAACTCAAAATATTGCACCCAAATGATTTCAGCATGTTCCTTCGATCAGTGGTTCTGCCTCAATTGCATCCAAGCATATTTCAAGCATATTGAACTTCATGACTGCTACAAATTAATAACCTTATAAAGACAGGAAATAATCAATCTGTTGCGATTGGAAGATCGATATTGTAAGTTTTCACGATTGATTAATATCAGCTAGCAAGGCAGTGAATCGACCGTCGCTGGGGGATTCAATGCAGAGCATCCTGTTGTATGTCGATTGAGGATGTCCTCTGAATCGAAAGGAGTCTCTGTGGCTGCACAACATGATCGATGACGGGGCCATAATCCGAAACTCCCCACACTTCCTGTTGATGAGAGGTCATATATAAAATCTAAAAAAATATCAGGCTTGCCGCTCGAGAGAAGCGACTCATTTGCTTCCAGTGTATACTTAATTATCAGGAAATGTGCCGAGAAGTGCGTTACTTGTAATCCTTTGAAAGTGAAATCGAATGTTTCAATTCACATTGGATTCAATCTTCACATCTCTTCTAAGTTTCATGACTTATTTAAAACCTTGCGGACCATCCAGCTTGAGAATTTCCCCCGAATAAAATTATAGCAGATTGAGGCAGAGAACAGGTTCAGTCATTGAAAGCGCGCCGCTATGGAGGAGAAGCTTGAGAGGAACCACTTAAGTCCTGGATTTGCATCAGCAGGGGCGCTGGTTGCATTGAAATAAATTGTTTCGTTGGGTGCCAAAAAACTAAACTAAACTAAACAATTAGGTTTGGTTGAGCCATAACTTATTAATGTATGCGCACATATTACCACCGCTATCAAAATATCAACCTCTAGAGAAAGACCATGAATTTTCAACGACAACATAGTAAACCGCCAGCAGAGGAAGTTATTGGAAGAAGAAACTGAACAAGTGCCATTGCATGAATCCGCCATTTGGGCGCCGCTCATTACATTTTTTTCAACATGTTGGAAGTGCATGATTTGTAGGTGAGCCGACAATCAACTACAGGTGCTTTCTTCAAATGAAACTTTGGAACTGAATGTTTATAGTTGAGTCAATGTGCTCTACTTCCACTCACTTGAACAAGGCTTCTTTCGTCAATACTTTCAAAGAACCACACATGGTTCCTTCACCCAAATTCCAAACAGTTTTTGAGTAATTGCATTAAGTGGCGATCATAATGGGTGTCAGTTCATACCTAAAGTATCACATAGATCTTTGAGGTTCAGCTGATTCAGTTGCTGGGCGGAAACGGCCGGCAGGTGATTTCGATGCAGAAGATGCCTGATGCCAGGTCCCGAAACTTCAAATTAAAGGTTTGTACCAGCTGCAACTTTTGTACGGCAACACTTTCACATAACTTAACTTATCCACCACTGTTTCATGTTCAAGATGAAGATGAACGTGTCGCATTCAAATACGGAGTATTTTTAACTTGTGATGTGGTACCAGGCAGCAAGTTCGATGTAGTATCGCTATTGCTTCAGATTTTGTGCTTGGCAAACTAAGTCCATGAAACACGGCTTCGATCCAACAACTAGAACCTGAAGATTTTGATATTTTTATTTGCATCTTGTACCTATTACTCCGTACTATGATAGCCGACCCCTTTCCGACCATGCACCTATATTTTCACACAGATTAGGTTGCTATGTTTCCAATGAGTTGTGGTTTAGGTTACAGATCACGCAGCGAAGGAGTAGCAACACAAATGTCGGGGAGGTGTACATTGAAAGCATACAATGATGTACATTGGAAGCCACAATTATCATTCACTTACCATTGAAGCAATGTCAATTTTGTAATCAACCTATGGTTGGGAAATAGGGTGACCTACATAACAAGAATAGGTTGAATGGAATCTTCAGGAAAAAAAATTCATGATGATTTTGTTTTGAGGAAAAAAATGGAAAAAAAAAATATGAATTCCTTCTTAAATCTCTTTCTAAATGGGAAAAAAAATTCCCCTCACCATACCCATACAATAGATATGTTGAATTGTTTAAGTGCTTAGAAAGGGGTTGGCTACCTTATTTAGAGAGAGTAGAGTATACCAACAGTTGTTGTCTTCACAAATAAAAGTGCAATTTTTTTTTAACTCCGGAAGGATGTTGACAACATAATTTATATCCCATTCATATGTCATTAGTATTGATTACAATGTTTCTTAGTTGATCAAAAGTTGTAGTACAAATTATTACAGTTGTCAAGTCATTTGTCTTAAAGCATGGAGCAAGACATGAATCAAGTAGTCATACAAAGTGGACCTTGCAAGGTGAATTTTGCATTTTGTAGAGTAATTGCAAAAAAAACTATCCTTTATTTTGTGCCGCGTTAATTCTACATTCTTCAACTCTCATAGCTAAATTAGGGCCTTTGATTTCAACTATGAATTCAAAATCTCCAAACTTTATCATGCGTGGGTGGCAAAATTTTAAAAATCCTTAATTATATTTTCCCCATTGAAGGATAAAATTCATTATCTAGGGCCACTTTAGTTACCATCATGAATGCAAGTGGGCACACACCAAAATTGGCCAAGGAGAACTGACCCCCTCGCTCGGCCCTGCGGGCAAACCTTGGAATTATTTATTTTTTGCACGTGAATTTTTTTGCAAATTTTGAATTCATTTTTGCGATTAGAGACCCCGAATTAGTCGAGGGAGGTCAAGAGTATATCCTAGAACAGCCCAAAATAGGGGGCATTTTTTTTACTTGCACCCCTGGTAAGGCCGAGCAAGGGGGTCAATCCACCCTGATCCCAAAATCGCACCCCACCTAAAACTGCCATCATCACTTTGTGTACATCTCCCAAATCAACATGACTGTACCTTGATTATGTGGAAGAAACCTCTAACAAACTTCTAAGAAAACAAAACTTTGACCCTTCCTTCCTAAATTTGGCATATGCAATCTGAAGCCGCCTTCTTTGTTGCGTTGGAACCTCCTTTCACTTGCTTGCCAACAACACGAAGGGCCCACCCTACTAATAATAGTAACTAGACACACTCGAGCAAACCCAAAAGTGGCGGTTGGTGGGGGTACCAACCTAGCTAATAAGCTTACGTGAGGAAAGAAAGATCGAGAGTACAACCTTACGTGATCAAAAAGCAAGGCAGCGCTAGCTGCAAGAAGGACAGATTCATTGGGCTTCCTTCCTAACTTCGTAGTTGCTTTGAAAATGCAATTGTTGGTCGAGGCCAGATCTGTTCTGTACAGTACGTCAAACCAACGGAGACAATGTTTCAATACCGGTAAGGTAATCAAATTTTACAGGAAGAGACTGATCGATGCGCGCGAGGCACCTCACCCCGAAGGTCGGTCGGTACCGGTAGTAGTCCAAGTGTGTGAAGAACTAACGTACTTAAATTATTGATTTTCGGGGTCAAATGCGTCATCCTGAGGTTGCAAATGCGTCAAAGCCGGTTGGAAATTATCGGTGACCTGCTTCGATCGCACAATTTCTTTCTTTCTTACCAAGTCAGTGGTTACGTTGAAGCTTGTGAACAGCTAGCTAGAGATTCACCTTCCTAACTTAGTAGTTGCTTTGAAAATGCAATTGTTGATCGAGGCCGGATCGATCTGTAAGATCATCAAACCCATGCATGGTGACAATTTTCAATACCGGTAATTTAAGTTAACCAAATTTATTTCACAGGAATTAAAAGACGTACTGACGCACCTCACTCAAGCTCATGATCGAAGGTCGGTACGTACCGGTAGTAGTCCAAGCAAGTGTGTGAAGAACGAACTTAAGCTTTAGTTATTGATTTTGGGGGTCAAATCCGTCATCCTGAGCTAGGTTAATTGCAATTAAAATTAAAAGCCGGTTGGAAATCGGTTCCAGTGCGGCTTCGCACAACTTCTTTCTTTCCAAGTCAGTGGTTGAAGCTTGTGAACCTCTTGCTTGCTTGCTGTACGTACTAGCTATACGTGCGTTTGCAGGATTTGAGAAAAGGCCAAGCAAGTCCACGAATTCAAAAGCTGGAACTGGAAGCAGCTTTTGGTTGCGATCTTTGGCATGTTGGTAAACTACTTAACTTCTGACATCATGGGATGGGAATGACAAAGTCGTGGATACGCTTTGTGTGAACAAGGAGGAGTACGGAGTATTATTAATACTCCGGAGCCCGCCCGACTCTCTCTTTAGTATTGAGTGCGGACGAAGAATTGAAGGGAAGGGACCGACGGCGCGCGTGATACAGGCGCTCTTCGTTCTCTACACTAATAAGTCAAAACTCGATGTGGAGTCAAGTCAATGTCGTAAATGCCGATACATTTGTCAAGTAATGGAATTGGTTTAGGGTAATTTTTTTTTACCACTATGGTGGAAACACCTAAATATGTCAAAATAAGTAATTCAACATAGTTGGAGGGCACCTTTTTCTAAAACTAATATTCATGAAAATCATGACTTTTAAATTTTTTTAAATAGTTTCTTTTGTATATGGTATGTAATTTCTATGAATTTTCAAAGTGAAAAGCTCCTTCCACACCATTGAAATTGTCATGTATTGGAATTGGTTAAGGATAATGTTTTTGAACTGCTATCATGGAAACACCTAAACTTGTCAAAATATGTAATTCATCATGGTGAGGGCACCTTTTTCTCAAACTAATATTCATGAGAATCATGAATTTTAAATTTTAAAAAATAGTTTTTTTGTAGTATATGGTATGTAATTTCTATGAAATTTCAAAGTGAAAAAGCTTCTTACACCATTGAAATTGTCATGTACTGGAATTGGTTAAGGGTAATGTTTTCTAACCGCTATGGTGGAAACACCTAAACCTGTCAAAATATGTAATTCATCATAGTTGGAGGCCCCTTTCTCTAAAACTAATATTCATGAGAATCATGAATTTAAATTTTAAAAATTAGTTTTTGTTGTATATGGTATGTAATTTCTATAAATTTTCAAAGTGAAAAGCTCCTTACACGGCCATTGAAATTGTCATGTATTGGAATTGGTTTAGGGCAATTTTTTTTACCACTATGGTAGAAATACTTAAACCTATCAAAATATGTAATTCAGCATGGTTGGAGGCACCTTTTTCTCAAACTAATATTCATGAGAATCATGAATTTTAAATTTTGACAAAAAAATTCTTTTGTATATTATATGTAATTTCTATAAATTTTGAAAGTGAAAAAGCTCCTTATACCATTGAAATTGTCATGTATTGGAATTGGTTTAGGGCAATTTTTTTTAACACTATGGTGGAAACACCTAAACCTGTCAAAATATGTAATTCAACATGGTTGGAGGCACCTTTTTCTAAAACTAATATTCATAAGAATCATGACTTTAAAAAAAATTTCAATAGTTTTTTTGTATATGGTATGTAATTTCTATGAATTTTCAAAGTGAAAAAGCTCCTTACACCATTGAAATTGTTACATAGCTGGATCCAAAACTAAAAAATCTAGCAAAATTAGTAGTCAACCATTTACAATTAAGTATGGGGAAGATTTAGACGCACTTTTGAGGGACACTTCAATTACAGCCTAGGGATACTTTAATTAAAAAAATATTGTGTGGGAATGGATACATAGATGGTTTAGGATATTTTTACCTTATTGCAAACAATGTCAAATAACAACACCAATAGTAAATTGGATCATGGCAATAGTTGTACAAATATTTATCAATGCTTTTTATTTGTCAAAATTATCAAGTTTATATTTTATATTTGGTGACACTAAAATTCAAATTTATGAATAGGTATGAAGAGACAAATAGATACAATTGAAGCGATGAAATAAAGCCACAACAACTAAAACTGTGAATTACCCCCTAAAGGACCATTGTCCCCTTGGGGGACAAAATGGATTTCGGGCAGGTTCCTATGATCTCAATTTTTAGTGAAACTTTTTGAAACTTTCTCATAAGATAGAAAAGCTTATTAGCTTTGTGGAAATATCAATTTTATTTCAATTGGTTCCCGGGAACAAAAGTTATGGCATCTTAAACATAATTTTCACGTCACGTCCTACAAGATCCTACAGTTAGATTCTAAAAAAAGTATTTTTTTTGTATTTTTGGATGAATGCTATAGAAATTACAATTTTGAGTAGTTTTTGACAGAAGAATGGTCATGGTCCTTTAGGGGTTAAATGAAACCTCAACTACAACTTGACCATGGAATTTTGAGTCCAACAATTGAAGTCGTGAATTGAAAGCCACAACATGGGCATAGAATCAATAGATTCATGATGGCACATGAGTGCAACCATGACTATTGCTTGAAATAATTTGAAAACCCCTTCACTCACAAATGCATTATCAGTTTAATAAAAATAAATTAAACCTTTGAGGGTTGAAGAGCTATATTAGGCACAAATTTGTTTATAATGTTTTTTGTATATTCAAATGGTTTGTGTGTTTCTTCATCAACAATTTCATTTTCTAAATTATTTTAGGTGAAAAATAAATTTGACCTTTAAAAGTTGAAGAATTATTTCAAAGGCAAATTTATTTATAAATTTATTTTTTGTATTGTATTTTATTGCCAACGGTGAGAATGTTTTAGTAAGGTTAGAAAAAATCATCATGAGAATATAGTTCACATTTGAATACATCTATTTTCAATACAATACAACATCAACACATCAACATCAACACAACACAACACAACATTTCAACACAATTATTTTAAAGTTCTTTTGTGTATTTAAATTGCACCCATGAATAGTTGTAATTCAAGTGAACTTAGAGTGCAAAATTCAAATTGGGTTTAATGATAGAGATATGATTTGAGAATCATCAGTATAATCATGTATTAACTTGCAAAATAGATTTTCTTTAATTTGATCTTAATGACATACTAGGTGTTAATTTATTATATAATAATTGAGAAGCTTATGTTTTCTTCAATGTAATTTGGACAACCATCACTGGGCACAAAGGCAACAATTGGATATAATTTTTATAAAAATATATTATTTACATCAATTTTATAGAACTAGCCTCATAAATGAAGGTTGTCATTTAAAGATTCAAGTATTACTTTAGATGAATGAAAAGTTGCTTTAAAAAAACACTGCCTTGAAGCATTCTATTCATCGTATAGATTATAGACTTTGGGGCATTTAGGAATTAAACTATGATGGGAACAAAATTTTGTATTACTGCCCAATGACCATGCACTATGTGGCAAAGGGTTGCAAGGAATTTTTTTAAATTAGATTTCAACTTCATTATCTTTAAATTGCAATAAAATTAGTAAGAAGAATTTCTTTTGCATTCTATTTTTGGAAGGTGAATCTTAGCATGACATTTAATTCAGCATGAAAATAGAATGCCGAATTATCATGCCGAATTTCAAAACATACAAGTCTTTATACTTACGTGGAATATGATTTGAATTTTTTTCTATACAGTGATTAGGAAGTTTACTCTATCTCCCTGACTCTTAGTATAGAAAAATGAAGTAATATACTATTTTTTTTGTAGAGGACTGTAATAATTACCTTTTTAGAAAACTATCAGAATAAATGTTTGAACAAGGTCCTTTTATTAAGTAAATTCAAATTTTTTGCATCTTATTGGTAAATAAAAAGAGATTTTATTATTGAAATAAATTAAATATTCCAATATTCTGATATAGCCACAAGTGTAGTCCCAGGGTAACTTGGAGGGATACTATTATGTGAGCCTAGGATCATGATTACATGAGTCTAGAAGACTATACACCTATGTTATAGGTGTCTATATTAAATAAACCTTCCATAATTATAGGATACCTATATTACAGATACCTATATTATAGGTGTTTATGTTATAAGCATCTTCAATGGTTGTAGGATATATATATATACTCAAGGCTTAAGATTCATGTATTTACATTTTCATGCTCACATGCTATTATTGTTGCAAAATCATTGATGAACATCACATGTATAAAGGAAAAAATTGAAGGAAAGAAAGTCATTTTAAAAGTGCTAAATTTAAATATAAAATGACACCCTTCAAGTTCAAGAATGCAAATCCAATATTGAATTGAAGTCAAGTAGATGTACATACAAAATGTTCTCACCAATAGTTGGGAATTGCTCATAGAAGATGCTTCAATTTGTTTGCCTATAAATAGTTGAAATTCAAGTGAAGATCAAGTGCAAGACTTTTGTTGCAAAGAAATTTCAATCAAGGGTTAAGGGTTTAGGGGCTTTGATATGAGCGTACCTTGGATAGTCAAGAAATTATTTCATCATATCTCATTCAAAAGTGTGGAAATAGAAATGGGGCCCCAAATGGGTGTCACTAGTAGCACCGAGAGTTACAGTTATTATTATTAATTGTTGACCCCAAAATCATTGTGAGTTTGTTGAGATTGTGTTAGGAGGCTTCAAACGTGACCGATTTCTTATTGCACCATCCACATTTAGGCCTTGAATGATTACCACCTTCACCTAAAAACAATACAAGTTAAAGTTTCAAGAGCAACCACTTGAAGTTATTGAATTTCTTTGAGGCAACCAATGAAAGTTGAGCATTTCATGCTTGAAGATTGTTTATTTAAAAAGAATCTAGGGGGGATAAATAGTACTTTATGCTTTCAACTTTGAAAATTCATAGAATATTGTGTTAATATTAGAAAATTACAAAATGATTAGGGTTGGTTTTCACTTGAATAGGCTAACATTCTTACCCAAAAAATCATCATTTCAACCATGCACCTAGAAGGGGTAGCAAAAGTGTTAGTTTTGGGTGCTTCTAATTTAGTTTTGATTGTCCATGCCTTAAAGGCATGGGTAGGTTTGGACCACGGGGCAAGGACTACTTGTTTCAATTATAATCGGTATATTAGTATAATTTGAGAATTTTTTTATCAAAATGAAGGTTAGAGTGAAACACAATCACTTATCTAAAAATTTGTAATTGCAATTATTTTTAAAATATTAAGATGGAGTGGAAACATAACTTTTCAATCTTCCAAAAAAAATTAGATTTAGGCTAAAAATATTAGAAATGGATATTTTGAAAGTTACAATCAAGTTTAATTTACAACGCATCTCTCTCTCTCTCTCTCTATATATATATATATAAAATCCTCAATGCCTAAGATTTTGGGCAAAATATAGATGTATTATAATATATGATTTCTTCAACTTTTTGGATGTCTGCATTAAAAGAAGAGCTGCTAAATATGAATTTCAGAAATGTATAGATAGTTTTTATCCATAATTTTGATGATTCTTCTACATCCATAAATTAAGATAACCGTTTACCACTTCAATGGATTTCAATTTAGAAAATATGAAGGGATCTAAAGCACTTTCATCTAATTTAATTGTTTGTCAAACTCTCCCTAGTGCAATCACTTGCAGAAGACATGGGTAAAAATGACTTCTCCACAATGACCATAGTAGTCATTTTAAAGACAATAATGATTGCTACAATCATTGTGGACAAGTCATTTATACCATATTTTCTTTTAGTGAAAGGAGATGCATAGAGAATATAGCTAGTGGTCCAAAGAAAGATCATTCCAAAATATAAGGACATTGTTTTGTGGAATGGAATACTTGTTTGTCCCACGTGTGCAATATACTATTTTGCCTACCAACCAAATACAAGTCTCTTGGTTTCAATCAAACAAAAGGAATCTACCTCATTCTTAATCCAATGACCTATTTGTAGGGAAAGAAGTTGTTTTATTGGCGAAGTTGCCTACCCCCAACAAAAGTGCAATCATACACATTCCAAAGAGAATACTTTGCAAATCTATGAATTAATTGTGTACTCTCATCTAAACTATAGCAGACTTGGCTTATATGCTTCTTCTTTTTTAGATGAAAAATGAGCAATTAATGCAAGACCCTACCTAAAAAAACAATTTAGCATGGAAAATTTATAATTTCACCCAAAGACAACAACTCCATGTACAAAAAAAATTCTTGAATTTTTGATAAATAAATATGCAATTCAAGTAGAATTAATAATAAAATGGAAATAAGTTTTCTTTGACAAAAGTTAATTCAATTAGTAATGATGAACTTTCTTTTTGCTTTTGCATACTGGGATGCTTATGATTGGTGGAAAGGCAAAATAACATGTTGCAAGGATAGGGCTAACAATAGATTCAAACACAAAAAAAACCCTTGAGATTCAACAAGATGAAAATCCCCATAGTTGCAAGTCAAATCAATATGTTAGCTAACTTCAATTGCAACAAGGATTGGAGCCATCTCTAGTCTATTTTGCTAGAATTGAACTCAAAGTGCCATTGTCTCTTATCTATCATACTAAATATGCCTTAAGCCTTAAGTTGCATCCAATGTGGTTGGTTGGGTTGCCCTTGGCTATCCTTCACTTCCACATAGCATCATCTTGTTTTATTTTTCTAGCTACTAAAATAATATCTCAATACATGCTAAAAATAAAAAATAAAAAGATAGGCTATACCACAAGAGGCTCAATCCCGCTCCTTGTAGCCTAAAACTCACTTTCTAAGTAACGTAACTACTCAATCTACTTCACATTAGCTCCTAAGGTACATACAATTGTACACATCAACAATTATCCACACTATCCAAAATGTGACACCTACAGTTGGACCAAAAAAAAAGAGCCATGTTTTTCTTCAACATTGATTACACAAGATGTACACTACAGTACCGAGAATCTCGCTAGTGACCTCACCAGATTAACCGAATCGGCTCTACCTTCCACCTTCTCTAGTACTTTTTTTTTCCCTCTCTTCTTCAAAGTTTAGCCAATTCCAGCACACGGAAGTAGTGACCTCACCAAATTAACCGAATCGGCACTACCTTGCACCTTCTCTAGAACTTCTTTTTTTCATCTCTTCTTCAAAGTTTGGCCAATTCCAGCACACGGAAGTCCGCCCACCCACCCACCCAAATCCCAGGGACTCACGGCTGATCATGCTCATCTAAACTGAACCCACCACCACCATGAATTTGACTCCTGATCAAAGTCTTTTGCCGCAAAAGTTCTTCAGTTCTTCTTCCGGTGCCGAACTCCTTTGAAACCCACACACCCCGGCGCGGCGCGGCGCTACGCTAGGCTATAGTTCGGCGACTTCGGTCCCCACCCCCGAAGTACCGGCAGTGTGCGGCGCCCATTCTCTCGGCACCACTACAGTACGCAGCTCACCCCCATTCCGTCTCCGTCTCCCCGCCTGGCGTCGTCCGTCGACGGCCGGTGCGGTGCGGACTGCGGAGTTGCCCAGAATAGGGGAGGTGGAGATTATGCCTGCCTTCCACCAAATTGCGTGCGTCATCTAAAAACGGAGCCAGTTTCGCCCCGGCGACGGTTCCCACTTGAAACGCGACCTACTTGATTTCGGCACCAGATTGCGGGATCCAACACGTACTGGGGCTAGGTTACCATCCCTGGTCAGGAGACGCGACCGCTACGACACCTCGACGGTACTGTATCTTTCGTATTCTTATTCTGTACGCGTATGCGTAGGGTGAAGGGGATACGGCGTGCGGCACCGGGCTCGTTATAATTGCGGCAAGGTTGATATGCTGCTGCTATAGCGCGATGAGGGTTACGGTCATATTTATTTCGGTGGGTGTCAAACTGACGGAATGTGGAAAAGAAAAGAAAATGTGTACTTTTTTCCTTTCATTAATGGAGATTCAGTTGTCCATGTGTTTCAAGAAAGAAAAATAAAAAGTGAATGTGTACTTTATTTTGGCAATGAAATTCCCTTTCATTTGTGTCAAAACCCAACTAAACTCTGGTTCTTTGTACTTTATCCTTATCAATGGATTTTGTCCTTGTGTTTCAAAAAATATATAAATAAAGTGAATTTAAGTTAAG
Source organism: Rhytidiadelphus loreus (assembly GCA_947034895.1). NCBI lineage: Eukaryota > Viridiplantae > Streptophyta > Bryopsida > Hypnales > Hylocomiaceae > Rhytidiadelphus > Rhytidiadelphus loreus. The sequence continues at coordinate 42,078,009 of OX344761.1, read as the reverse complement.
AAAAAAAATATGTACCTTTTTTCCTTTCATCAATGGAAATTCAGTTCTCCATGTGATTCAAGGAAATAAATACATAAATAAAGAAGGAAAGAAAAAGAAAAAAATATGTCAAAAAAAATGTTTGTTTTATGATGGACAGGTGCCCGGGTGGTGTGGTGGGGGCGTTTATTGAATGAGGATATCTGTAATATTTATTTCGGTGGGTGTCAAATGTAAGAAAATATGTACCTTTTTCCTTTCATCAATGGGAATTTTTCATGTGTTTCAAGAAAAATACCAAGAAAAATAAAAAAATGTAAAAGAAAATTTGTTGTTTTAATTTGATTTTTTTCCAGTTGGAAGGAAAAGTGAGTGTGAAGCAATTCAGTTCAAATTCATGGCCAGGGTGAACCAACTGCCCCCCTCGCTTCTAAAACACTGAATTTATTTCTTTTTTTTGCCACGTATGACAAAATTTGCAAATTTTGAATTCATATTTGCAATAAGAGGTGTCATATTAGCTATGGGAGGTGAAGAGGATAAATTAACAAGCACAAAATAGGGGGCGGGGGCTTTTTTACGTGCACCCTTAGAATGACTTTCGGGGACGACCAGGGGCGGTTCACCCCGGCCGAAGAGCATAACCACCCAAGCCCCCTACCATGTGTCAAATTTTATTTTTTAAGAAATTCGAAGGTGGAGCTATTGTGGTACTGGTGGGGGGATTTTAATTTTTTCTTTCTTTCTTTCAAATTAGTCGATCTGGCAGTTTGGGTTGGTATTATTTGTTCTGGCTGGCATGGGGTTACTGTATGAGTGAGAAAAGATTTATTATTGGGAAGATTTTCAAGAATTACCAGACAAACTTCTTTTGTCTACAGTACCTTGTATTAGCTGCTAATGACCCAAGTGACCATTTTCTGGTTGCTGCCCCTTTTTTCTGAGCTGCCCATTCTCATATTTTGAGTTTTTTTCTCTTAATAAAAATTACTTCTAAAAGATAGACTGCGTTGTAAATTCAATGGTGGTAGTATCATCAAGTTCCAAGTTAAACTCCACCTTCTAGAATCTTCTTTTAAGTTGAATGGTGTAGTGTAGTTCACAACTCATGTTTTTAAATTTCAGTTTGGGCATGGATTGAAAAGTAAGTCAACCAATGCAATTGTTGCCTACCTCAAAAAGGGTAGATCCAAGGGGCTCAAGGAGAACACAAGTATACCCATTCTTGTTTTTCTTACAAATACTACTCTCATTTCATTAACCACTACGTATTGCAATCTCCACCCAAAATTGAAAAATGACCAAAGTGTTGTAAAATTTTAGATGAGCATTCTCAACTCTCTTGTCTTTCACTGAGCGCAAAAAGAAATCATCGTTACAAAATATTCTCATTGAGATATGCTCCTTCAAAGTAAGTTGCCTTGGAATTCAACTGACCCAAATAAAACTTCAAATGTAAATATCTACTAAAGTCTATGGTCAAATAATCAATGTGAGCTACAAGATCCTATGGTTACATTCTATCCAATATCAAGAAAAAATGAGCAATTAAATTGTTCATGTTCTTCACAGTTTGGACCCATTTGGATATAAACTTTTAGTTGTCATATTATAATAAATCACTTGTAATCCAAACAAATGTTTACAAACTAATATTTTGGATTAAAAAAGATTGCAATGAAAATAATTTTTTTGATTGCTAATTACAAATTGAAACAACTAATATTAATTGTGTAATAGAACAAATATCTTCAAATCTATTCAAAGTAGATCTAATTACAAGTTGAAATGACTTATATTAATTGTGTAATAGGACAAATATCTTCAAAGTAGATCTAATTACAAATTGAAATGACTTATATTAATTGTGTAATAGGACTAATATCTTCAAATTGAAATGACTAATATTAATTGTGTAATAAGACAACATTAAAAGATGTTTGGGGCCTTTGGAAGCCTGTGAATTCTCAACTGCAAAATCAGTCCCGATCATGCAGGGAATGCTGGCAATGGTACAGTCTGACATGGTGGCGACTGTGCCACATCATTTTGTGAAGAAAAAAAATCAACTTTTTTTCATGTTTTAGAAATTTTAATTTAAAAAAAAATCCTAATAGCTAACCTTTCCCTTGCTGTGAGGGGAACAACAAGGGAACGAGACTAAAACTGCCCTCTACATGCCTCAAATATCTTCTAATGTATCTTCAAATCTATTCAAAGTAGATGCAATGACAAGTCAAATTGCAACCTATAAATCATCTTTGATAGTAAATGAAATCTCAAGTCTTTGATTCAATAAGGATCTTCAAATTCCATTCAAATTAATATTGTCTCTCTCTTTCTATATATATTTTTTATTTTATTTTAAAAAAAAATTTAAAATTTAAATTTTTTTGAAGCACATGAATGTCAAATTTTTACAATACTAATGGAGGTGGGTCATAAAATGATGTACAAGAACATGCAATAAAATATTGAAGTCATTGTATTTCAAAAAGAAGCATAGGTGATTCTTGGATTGACTACAAAAACAATTCAACAAAAATTGAGTATGGGTTGGTTAGCTTTGGAATTTAGTTACTTCCAAACCAAAATTGCTTCTTGCTTCAAGTTTTTCCAAGATTTGTACTACACATAGGATACTACAACATTCATGCTTGCTCATTTAAATTTTTTCCATTCATTTTCAACATTTGGCATACATAGTGAAATGGAACAAAGCTTAGACTTATTTTTTGCAATTATAGTAAGGTGCTCTACACAACAACCTTGCTCTCAAAAGCAACGACTAACACAAAGGTACATTTTGCTTTCTCCAATGTACCAATAGTGTTCGTTTGTGCAGGGTGGTCAATTTTAGTGATCTCTGCATTTCAACTACAAAAATTCAAACTAATTCCACAAAGGTCCTATAAATATGAAATAACCTTGGCCAAATGTCAATTCCATTTTCCTTCCTACAAAAATTTACTGAAAATTGTTTCAAGGAATTTAGCTTCCCACATATGCAATCAACTTTTAAAAAGTTGCTTTAAGAGCATACTACCTTAAAAGAATGCAATTCAAAATGGAGTGTATGTGATCAATCTATCTTTACTTTACGAATAAGGTCAAGGAGGATTGAATCCTTTTATTGAGGCCGAGGTGAATGGCCCCCTTCGCTTGTCCCCTAGAAGTCATTCTAGGGGTGCCTGTAAAAAAAAGACCTCCTATTTTGTGCTTGATTAATTTACATATTTCACCTCTCCTAGCAAAATATGGATCCCTAATTGCAAATATGAATTCAAAATTTGCAAATTTTATCATGCGTGGAAAATTTAAAAAATTCAGTGTTTTCCCTCAGGCATAAGTGAGGGGTTCATAAGTGAGGGGTTCAGTTCCTTGTGAGAAAATACTGGAATTTTTTGTTTGCCACCAATGATACAATTTGCAAATTTTCAATCCATATTTACAATCAAAGACCCCAAATTAGCTACAAGCGGGTGAAATATACAAAATTTAGGACACAATGTTTTACATATTCCCTCCGTTGGGCCAACAAAGGGGGTCAATCCTCCCCAGCAAAGCAAAGATGACCGTCATCATTTCAAAGCAAAGATGCCGTGACATGTGAGTCATCAAATCCGGTTGGGGGCCCCTTTTATTGCCGGCCAATGTCAAGTCACCCCAAACTCACCTTTTTCTTTTTCTTTTCTCCCCTTGAAACACATGCCCCAGACTCACCTTCCTTCACTTGACTCGAAGCATCGGCGGTGGTCTCAATCCCACAAACAAACAAAAGTTCACCAATCAGAACATTTTAAAAAGAAAAATTTAAATCTTTAAAATTTTTTAAAATGAAAACCCCTCGGAAACATCCTTAGCAGCCCGCCGCCGGATGGATGGATCCAATCAATCCGTGGACGGCCTGGATCGTTGACGTCGTTGCCAGCACGTTGTTTATGTGCCGTCCACGTCGCCACCTACCGACCCCGTTGGGTGACTTATCTTGTCCTCCACTCATCTACGTCCACCTGTCCCACCGACTGGACGCGTTTCGCTTGGTAGGTTCAGTTTCATACGAGCCGGTCTGAATGGGGTCCACGTCATGTTTTTCGTGGTAAGGAGCACATTCAGCGTCTTCAGCTTTTGGATTGGTGTGATGATTATCATCTCGATTGGATGAAATGGGGACCATTCAACTTTGGTTACGTGTTTCTTTTTCTTTTTTTCCTTTTTTCTTTCTATTTTCTTTTGGTGATCTCCTTTTCTTTCCTTCTTTTTTCTTTCTATTTTATTTTGGTGGTCTCCTTTTCTTTTCCTTTTTTCCTTTCTATTTTATTTTGGTGGTCTCCTTTCATTCTTTGGGTGCTTGCGTCAGCACTATGGGTCCTTAGAGCCTTTGAATTGTGACATCACGGGTGTCTATGTTTATTTCGTGGTGTCTAATGAATTTGCCATGCCTATGGATTCTATAACTTCATATTTTTGTCTTCAAAGGAACTAGTTGAGTGTGCCCTTTGTCGTTGCCACAATAATTGCCAAAGGAAAAGTAATTTTTTAATTTTTTAATTCATATAAACTTTGAAATTCAATAACCTTCCCAGTATAGGTTTGAACACCATGAAACAAAGCCCGTGCACTCCTCCTTGTAGAGAGCTTTCCATTGGTACTTAGCACGCGTCCGGGGAATGCACGGTCTAGGAGATCTCAACATAACAAACAAAATAAACAAATGGCTTAACTCAAGGTAGTTTGCTCTTAAAGCAACCATTTAAGAGTTGATCGCATTTTGGGGGAAGCTAAACTCCTCGAAAAAATTCAATAAATTTTCATAGGAAGAAAAATGGAATTGGAATCTAACAAAAGTTGCTTCATATTTTTTGTACCTTCAAGGAATTAGTTACAAATTTTCAAAGTTGAAATGCAATGGTCACTAAAAACAACCACCTCTTGAAATGTACACTACTAGTATATTGAGGAAAGCAAAAGGTGCCTCTGTATCATGATCGTTTTTAGAGCATACTACCTTAGTGGATGAACTAGTGTATCTTATGTTGTCGCCACAATAAAAATAAAAATAAAAACAATATTCTAAATTTATGAATTCATAAAAAAATTGAAATTGAATAATTTTCATACCATTTGTCCAAATGCCACAAAATAAATCACGTGCATGCCTCTTCACAAAGAACTTTCCGATGGTACAAAAAACGCAATTGGAAGATGCACAATTCCAAAGATCTCACTATAACAAACAAAATAAAATAACCTCATTTAAGGTATAGATCACAACATAGTCCTACCTAAATGGGAGCCTTCCACTTATAGCAACAACATCTAAATGTGTCTGAAATAAGTTTTTGAGCGCAGTTTCTATTGTTGAAGTGATAGAATTTTTATTGAGTCTTGTTGGTAAGGTAATTGTACATGGTTGTGATCCCTTTCTAAAACCAAACCCTACATATTTTTGCCTAAAATGTATTGGCCTAGTATTTATGAGAGTTTAGAGTTGGGTTTAGAAGCATCTACATTTAATACTTTGAAAAATCTTAGTTTATTCATTTGGTATGGTGTCTAATAATGCATAAAAGAGAATCTACAATGCTTTTGTGACTTCTAACAGGATCCAACCAATTGTTTTTGGCAATTTGATAATATAAACAATGCTCAATTACCTATTGGAGCACATTAATTTAGGTATAGTTACCTAAGTTGAAAGGAGATTCTAGATTCTCCTAGAATGGATTGTTTGGATTCTATATAAATAAATTATGAAATTTCAAAGTATTGAAAATAGGTATATCTAAAATCGACCCTAGGTTCTCATATATGAATTTTGTAAATTTTAAGCAATAATTAATCTAAATGGGATGGTTTTGCAAACAAGTCACAATTAGGTGTTCTTACCTTAATCTTAACAAAACGTTAGGTGCTGAGGAGGATGTGTTATTTTGAAAGAATGAGGTTGTAATACTTTTTTGACTCACAATAAGGATAATTCTTCCTTTGAGCCAAAGTATTCTTGAATGTTTCAACAAGGTTTTAGGACCCCATGCTTTATTGGTTTTCTTTCAAGATTTTTATTTACTTGTAGGTAAATAAGATAAATACATCTTGTTGTGTCTTTCAACTGAATTTATTGCAATGCAATTTAGGATTATCATCCTTTCTTTATTTACGTGGTACAAATCTTGGAAGTCAAATATGACTATCGTGGATTTAGGTACTAAAATAAAATAAAGACAAGATAAACATTGTTATGCAATTACGAGGTAGGAATATAAATTAGATGTAATTATCTTAGTGACAATCATTAAAATTGCTTGTGATTCTTTAAGATTATAAAGGAAGAATTATCGTTCGATTATTCAACATGGGATCCATTTGGAAGAACACAATTAGATGATTTAAATATAAAAAATATTGTTTTAATAGTGTATTTGCAAAATAGTATCAATATAAGATAATTCTTAAAATAAAATGAAAATCGTTTTTGGAATAACATATTTCATAAATAATTAAATGTAAATGGTGTTCAATTAATCTTTAAAAATATTAGGGACTTTGGCATTGAGCAAAATGAATCCTATAAGAAGTTTGAACAAATAGCTTTGCTACATGAGGCTCTATCTTTGTTTGCAACATTGGATTGCTTTTTGAACAAGATCCTTTTTCAAAATTTCTCACATCCATTTAAAATGTAAAGTCTCATCCCTTTCAATCCAAAGCTATCTCTCCTTCAATCCAAGCTAATATTAGTATGAATTAGTATGACAATAAAATGCCATCAAAGTATGATCTCTTCTCAACATGTATAGAAATACAATGAATAATAATAATAATTTATAAAGACTGAAAAAAGTCTTTATTCATGCAAAAAGGCACTTGCAACCTTGTTTGAGTGTTTTTGGCCTTGGCACAATAGAGAGGTGGTCATGAGTTTAAACTTGGGTGTTGGCAAGTTGCTTACTACTATAACCCATCTAACTATAGTGGGAGGATAAATGACCTTCTCATTATATAGTGACCTGAGAATTTCCTAGGGAAAGGAACATGTTGGTTCTTTACAAGGGCCACCTTCTAACAAATGTATCAAAGATAGAATTCACCATCTAAATTGATGAAGATGGAACTTGCCCTCTGAATTGATGAGGCTTAGATAGTTGAACCATTCCTAATAGATGATGCCCTCTTTCAAACTGAAGTTAACCTTTATCTTTATTGATTTATATAAGCTATGTAAAAAAGTTGTAACAAAGGCTAGGACTAATTTCCAGACATGAGTTATTGATTTTCAACCACCAATTCCTCCATTCTTTTCATGACAAATCTACTTGATTTGGAGTGCCAAAGTGAACAAGAAGCAGTCTCTTAAATGAACAGTTTTGGAATAGTCTACACATTGAATATGGGTCTAGACCAACTTTTGCCTTCCGAAATTCATAGTAATTTCAGTTCAAGCAATAAAATTACCAAATTTTGCTGACAATCCCTACACCTTTAGAAATATTTCCTTCACCATACTATACTCCACATCATATCCCCAGTTGCTTATTCGGTCAATTATGGGTAGTTCTACCATAATTAGGGTTTGGTTGGAGTGGGGATGTGGGATTTGCGTGGTCAATAAATTTAACCTACGATACAGCCTCATGGGTTACAGTGATCTTGTAATAAGTTGCTCATCTACTTCTCATAAGATACTGTAAAGTTAAGTCAACAGAAGACCTCAGCTAGGTTAAGTCTTCCAAATGACATCACTTAGCACATGGGAATCTCAGTGACATTAATGCTAAATATTTATTTTATTCGGGGGCTTCGGCAAGGATTGATAGGCAGGTCAAATTTAAATATTATAAATAATAAAATTGGGTTTGGATTGCAATGGTAAAACAAATTTAAAATTGGAAAGATCAAATTTTCTAAGTAAAAGAAATCAGCACAAACTAAGTCCGGGCCAATTTGCTTCAAGTAGAAAGGTAGACTTACTCATTCTCGTCCCTTTAAGAATTCCTCCTTCATGTATCAATGGTGCACATTTTTCCTCTAGAATGTACTTTGATGGTACATGATGATGGAATTTGGGTGCTAAGGTGGGAATGGGTGCATTTACCTTAATAACCAGTACATGGTATAATATAGACAAATCTATCTTATAACAAGGTTGGGATTTTTTGAGTCTACTATTTTGTTTTTTTATGTCAAGAAAATATTTTTGTGTAAAATTATTAGCCCCCTTTCACATATATTTTGTCTTCATGCTAATTCCAAGATTAAATAAATTATTCTAAATTATCCCACTTTTATACTTAGCATGTATAAACCTCCATATGGAAACACTTTCAACTATATTTATTATTCTTTTGATATGACCCAAACTAACTAACAATAACCACTAAAAGACCCCTCATTGTTATGTGACATTTCTCCATTCTTTTGGTTGCATTGTAATCCAACTTTGGATAACTTGGATTAAAATTAATTTGGAATGGTTTCATAAAAAAAGTGGTTCCTCTAAATGAATTGAACAATGTCAATGCAAAGAATAGTTCTAACCACTCCTCCTACAACTTATAGCCAATAAAGAGAGCACTATTAAATTGGTGTTTAGAATTCCTCTCTGTTGGCTTTGGAGTTTGGACCAAAGGGGTGGAAGCTTCATAACATTGTTAACTACAATGAAACCTCTCTAATGCAAAATCTCCCTACTTGCATAACTAATTGGAGTTCTTTTATTTGCATACTCCTTTTGTGTATAAAGTCTATTGCACAAAGCATGAATGGAGTTGATTATGTCAAACATCATTGATTTTCTTAGATGAGCAACCAATCAAATACAATTAATGTATAACATGAGCATGTTTAAATAATTGGTCTTTGGCACTTGAGCTTCTCTATGTGCACATAGTTAATAATTGCTTTCCACCACTCCCATGCAATAAGGGAGTTTGACTATAGCTTAAACCACTCCCCCCCTTTGGAAATTAGGACAATCCCTCCTTGGATGATCCTCAGGTATGAATTTAGTTTAATTTGGTTGACCATGAAGTTGCAAAAAGTCATTTGGTGGTTAGAAAGTTGCAATGCTCATGTCATTAGCTGCCTAGGAAATGATAGAAAGTCACTGGTTGGCTAGGAAGTCATAACGCCAATGTCATTAGCTGACTAGGAAATCGTAGAGAGTCATTGTTTGGCTAGGAAGTCATAATGCCAATGTCATTAGCTGACTAGGAAATTATAGAGAGTCATTGGATAGGTGAGAAGTTGCAACGTTGGGGGCTCCCGCTTCCTAAGGGAGCGAAAAGCCCCCTCCCAACCGTTGTCGATTAATAATCTTATCTTTGCATTGACGAAAACAACATATGAATTTTTTTGGAACAAACCTTACTCCCAAAGCAAGCTAGTGCCACATGGACAAAGCCACTGCCACTGCAGCTGGTAGTTATACATTCAATTAGGTGAACATGCCATTTACAATTTTTTTTTTAATATTACAATTTAAACGGCGGATTGAATTTCAAAGTTAAACAATAATTTCCCAAGACACAAAAGTCCCCCTGACGAGGCATCAAGTTGCTGGCAAGCATCAACCGGCATCAGTAATCCATTGCAATTGGACCAAAAATCAGCAGCTGTTGCCAAGAACCCGCCAGTTCATCCGGGGAAAAAGTAAAAAGTAAAAGTAAAAGGTTAAAAAAGTAGAAGGTAATAGGTCCGTCTCGTTGCCCCAGTGCCGTGGACTTCGGTAGTGGCGGGCGGGCAGTTGACATCCCCAGGGGAGTTTCACCGGAAGTCGCCCGGCATTTCCAAGGGATTCAAAAGCCGCGTACGTGTCCTGTGAAATACTATCCTCATACGTACGAGGCGTATTTGACGCGCCGAACTCGTATGTATTGGTTGTCGTCGTCTTCCTCATTCAACGTGTTTCGGCTCCCTTTGCCCTTGAATGATCCATATAGCAGACGGCTGCCTTTGCAGCTCCTGTGTGGCTCTTGTTGTTTTTTCCTTTTGCGCTGCGTGGAAACGGAAGCAAGCGCGCTGAGGGCGATCAGAGAGGCTTCTTTATTGGAATTAGCTTTTGAAGGCGACGTGCTTGGGCCCCATTTTGAGTCAGGATGGTTGGTTCGATGGTGGTGTAGGGTTTCGTGTGAATCTTGGGTTGGAGGACCTTTATTGGTGATGTTGAAGGAGAGCGTTAGAAGTGGTCGAAACTTTTGTTTTTTTGTTTGGACAAAGATCTGGTTTGGTAACTGTTGGTCCTAGTTTGGAAGGATTTGAAGCGAATTGAATTGGAGAAGGTTGCGGTATGAAGTTGAAGGTGTACTAGGTAGTTGAGGATAGAGCTTGATGAATTGAAGAAGCGTATTTAGGATCTGGAGTGTATGGCACAGAGGTTGCGTCGGGAGTTGAGAAGTCAACGGAGAGAAGCAGCTATGGCGGATATGTCGCCCCCGCCGGCAAGTCTTTCCTCCAACGCGCTCGTTAGTTCCTTAGTAGTCTTGGCGCAGCAGGTAGCAAGCTGTGAGAGGCCGCTAGTGTGCCAGAAACGGAATGTGGCCAACATCGCTCGGAGAATCAAGCTTTTGTCCCCTCTCTTCGAGGAGATACGGGACACCAATCCGCCGATGCCCCCATCTGCGCTTATCGCATTCCGCAATATTTACCATGTGATGACGAGCACGAAGGAGTTGATAGACGAGTGCAGGGAATCCAGCACTTTCTTGTCCATTTTTCGAAACAAATCCATCAGCGAGAAGTTTTTTGAAATCACCGGGGCTCTCGTTGCTGCTCTAGAAATGATGCCTCTGGAACTTCTTGAAATCTCTGACGAAGTAAGAGAGCAGGTGGAGCTCGTCAAGATGCAAGTCCAGCGGGCGAAGCTGATTGCTGATCCAGCGGAGGACGCTCTTGCGGAGGAGGTGACCAGGCTGTTGGAGCAAGTCGAGAGGAAAGAAGAGCCTGACGCCAGGCAATTGCAAAGCTTGTTTGCGAAGTTGGATTTGAAGAATGCCAGAGACTGTGAGAAGGAGGTGCGGAGGCTGGAGGCTGAGTTGACAGAGTCTGAAGATGAAACCGAAGAAACTCTCGCTTCTGCGACGAATTTCATTGGTTTTGTTCGGTATGGGAAGTGTATCGTGTGTGGTGTGACGGAGATGGAAGAAGGTAGCAACGGCTCTCGGACTTCATCGGGTGACGATGAAGGTGAGGTCTCCACGAGCGGGAGGAGTGATGTCGTTGTAAATCCTCCTGATGAGTTTCGGTGTCCAATCTCTCTTGATCTCATGCGAGATCCTGTGATTGTGGCCACTGGGCAGACGTATGATCGAACGTCAATTGCGAGATGGATTGACGCAGGTCATCCTACATGTCCCAAGAGTGGGCAGAAGCTTGGACATGTGAACTTGATTCCGAATTACGCCCTGCGGAGCTTGATTTCACAGTGGTGTGAAGATTATCACATTCCATTTGATAAGCCTGAGAAGGGATCTAAAGGCGGAGGTGGGAATAATCAGGTTACGACTTCGAAGGCTGCTCTTGAAGCAACTAAAATGACAGCGTCTTTTCTTGTGGGTAAGCTTACTACGGGCTCCCCGGATGTGCAGAAACAGGTTGCATATGAGCTCCGATTGCTTGCGAAATGCGGCACAGATAATCGAATGTGCATAGCAGAAGCAGGCGCGATCCCTTGCCTAGTAACTCTCCTCTCCTCGAAGGACCCCAAAACACAAGAGAACGCCGTTACTGCACTTCTTAACCTCTCTATATATGACAACAACAAAGCGTTGATAATTAACGCTAATGCCTTGGACCCTATCATCGATGTTCTTAGGTTTGGTAAAAGCATGGAATCAAGAGAGAACGCCGCTGCGACGCTTTTCTCGTTGTCCGTGGTGGATGAGTACAAGATATTGATTGGCAAGAGACCTGCTGCCATTCCTGGACTTGTGGCGCTTCTTCGGGATGGCACACCGCGGAGAGGCAAGAAGGATGCCGCCTCTGCTCTCTTCAATCTTGCCGTCTATCATGGCAACAAGTCCTCCATTGTGGAGTCTGGCGCTGTGACGATCTTGGTTTCGCTTCTTAGCGAAGAAGAGGGAGGAATTGCTGATGATGCATTAATGGTTCTTGCCCTCGTAGCAGGATCCACCGAGGGTCTCACCGCCATCGCTGAGGCGTCTGCAATTCCGATCTTGGTACGCATGCTGAGGGTGGGGACGCCCAAGGGGAGAGAAAATGCGATTGCCGTCTTACTGGCTCTTTGCAGGAGTGGAGGTGAACGAATTGTTTCATCCGTAATGCAGGTCAGCACCGCGGTTCCTTCATTGTATTCACTGCTCACCATGGGCACGCCACGGGCCAAGCGAAAAGCAACCTCTCTTTTGAAGCTCCTTCAGAAAAGAGAGCCGGATCACCAGACGACCCCGCAGAGCACGCATTTCATGTCTGCTACCCATTTCAGGCAATTGGCAACTAGGCAGTGACTTGGGAATTACTAATCGAAGTATCTGGACATAGAAAATTCTGACCAAACAGTAATCTGTTGTTCGTTACATTATGGTACCTGCTCCTGTGGCGCCATTTTATATGTTAATCATCCAATTGATGTCTACTAATCATCTCAGGTAGTAACTCGGTAGTTCGAAATGATAAAAGCTATCTAAGTACTAGGGTATAGAGGATTGAGAGCAAAGACTAACTTTGCATTCTCATCGTGGCACTGTTTGTGCTGCTGTGTACTATAATAGCTCCATGTATTCGATTCTTTTGGAGCTCTTCATGGAGCACATCCGCAAGGATGCTTTCTCCCTTTGAAATTCTTTTGTGTAAGTTAATCTCTCTTCCCAAGTCTCTTGATTAGGGTTTTTATGTGCAGAGATTATATTATGTGATACAAGATTGAATTACCTCTCTCCATTTGATGCACGCGTGTTATGTTACGAGCGTAGTTCTCATGTTTCAACTCAATGCCTACCAGGGTTGAAACAAATTCAGGGAAAATTCACTTTGGAACGATAGAATTCCTCTTCTGACACTTCTTTGGCAATTGTCCATTCCCTTATCTATCCGAAGAATCTGAGAATCTGTCATATTGTGTCCATATCTGATTGGACATCATCCACGTGTCAAGTCATAAACACATGTGACTGTGTTCGAGAATCTGAGAATCCTTTCCTGCTGTTTTACACTTCTGATTACTTGGGCAACTTCCGTCAGTCAAAGTTGCGTGACCACAAGTGAGTTCCATTTAGATGCTATTTTGTCTTCCAGTCCTCAAGGCACTCAATGTTACCGAGTATTTCGAAGAAGCGCTGATTCTACGAAGCTCCGAAATTGTCAACAAAATCTATAGCAGCGACGGATGCACTCCAGTGAGAGATTTTTCAAGTGGTAGCATCGTACTACAAGAAGAAAAAAACGAGCTTGAGTTGAAAAAGCAAGGATGGATCCATCATGGATCTGCTTTTTTCGTTCGTCGCTCTTGAATAATGCGTGTTGCGAATCATCAGAAAACTCCAACCACGTAAGGCTGCTCCCAAGACTATGATACCGTACTAGTGCTGTGCTTGGCCAAGTCTTTCCCAACGGCTGCTCCAGAAAAAAAAGCTTTTTCCCTGACTGACTGAATGAATGACATCTAAGATAGGGCCCATTTTTTCTGCAGTACTTAACACTGTACTGTTCTCCAGCTTTCTCTTCTTCTCTCTTTGATGGAGTTGGTCAAGTCTGCCGCAGGACTGAATGAAGTTGCTGTGCAAGGACAGACAGATTGCAAAACGTATTTTATTTTGTGTTTTGGGGGCAGTGCAGAAAAAAAAAAAACCTTCACTGGAGTTCTATATGATGTGCTTTTACATCCATAGACGGGGATGAAACATGAAAAATATGGAAGATGACGCATTTATATATATTCATGTAAACTAGTGTGCCCTGTGTTGTTGCCACAACCAACATAAAAGTAAACTCGGGAATTTTTTTAATTTTTTAAAACCAAAAAGAACTCAAAAATCCATAACTTTGAGAACATCACAAAACAAAGCCCGTGCACCCCTCCTCTCAAAGAGCTTTTTGATAGTACAATATGAAGAACTGGATTGGGGGAGACATGGTTTAGGAGATCTCGATCAATGCAACAAACAAACAAATAAACAAATAGCCTAATTTAAGGTATTGATGAGTATACATCCATCCAAAACAAAGCAATAATCTCTCCAAAGATTTTCTAACAATTCAGCAATTTCTTCCATTGGCGAAAGGGTCATGAGAATGCATTGTCAAATATTACTTCAGAAACTGATTTTCAGCAATTGAAATCACTCCCAAGAAAATCCCTTGTCTAAAGTTAACCTTGTAAGGAAGCGGAGGACAAAAAAGTGTTCCATGAATGACTTCAAGGTTCATGTAGAAAACGGAATGCACGTATTCATTCCATCAAAAGGTAATTACACAATTGATGAGACAAGATGGGTTCATTGTTTTAGGGTTAAATTTTTTTTTCTCGATAACGGTAGGTAGCTTTAGGTTTAATGCTATAGAAGAGTCAATGGGTATCCCAAGCAACAAACTTTACTTGCTTCACTGCAAACAATATAGATGATGAGAGTCCTTTTGATATAGAAATATATCTTGAGAATTAAAACTATAAATTGGACTAGTTTGTGATGTAGAGAATCATATGTAAACCCAAATGAGAACCCCCAAACCGACACTTTTTTGCTACTATGCCTAGTTACTATTATTATTACATTATTATTATTACATTGGTCAATAATACATCAATTATACATCCTCCTTTTGGGGGGCTAATGCTTTGAAGTTTCAGCAAATGAAGACATTGATCTTGACTTCAGGGTACTCCTGTAGAGACCGTCATAAATTACAAAGCAAATAAAGTTTATGATAAGGCTCCAAAAGCTGCTACATTAGACCCTTGAGGAGTACAATAGCACTGTAACTTACTATAGATGAAATAAATAATTCAGTGCCAAATGTTGCTGTTACTAAAATTTGAACTCAATATTTAAAAAAAGCAACATTGGTGCAAGAGTACTGTAGTTACACTTTCAGTAAAATAAAAACACACTGCAAACAACAAGGAAGGTACAACCTCCGAAATTAGTAAATCTAATGTTATATAGGGCACATAATTAGGTGAGGTGGTGTAATTGAGCAAACATTCACTCAATGTGTCAAAGCCTCAATTGAAGCTACGTACCCTAGTGTAGTTTTTTAAATTATCTTTTCATAATCTAGAAATTGAAATGTTGGTGGTATCAACTCAAATTGTTAATAAAAGTTATTGGGTGATTTGCATCTTTGTCAAGAATAGTATACGTATCTATATCTGTACAAATGAGTCTCGTATATTTAATTGTATCCAATCTAGTTAGACCTCTATTTCTTCGTTGGGTCTTCTACTTTTAATATTTTGTACCCCCCTTGGCTTGCCCATTTTCTAAAATAGGCAAGGTAGTATTTTTGAAGGGATAGTGAAGGAATAATCATGTGCTCAAATACTCTATCCCGTGACTCATACTTATATGTTGATTTTCTATAACTAAAATACACAAGGGCCATGTGTCAATTATGTACTTGTGGTCATTAAATTCACCAATACATATATATACATATTCCTAATTGTACTCATAAATTGATGGATAAAGTGGTAAAACTTTGTTTTTCATCATTTTCTCCTTGATTTTCAAGAGTCGAATCAATGAGTGTACTACCAATTTTGGTTGCATTGTTTGACCTATGAAGGACATATTTAAAAATTGCAAAAAATCATTCTCTTCGAATTTGTCTTAGTGATTTAATTTTTGTAAGGTGTTTTGGTCTAATAAAGTAAGATCACCTTAAAGTAAGCAAATTCTTTGACAAGCATCATTGAGTGTTAGGAAGCTTTCAAATTTTAATGACATAAAGACAAATTGCAATAAAGTTGGATAAAATCCAAGAATGATGTTTGATTATAATATGCAAAAATTATAAGAGGTCAAAGTTGAATTGGTAGATTTTTTAAACCATGTCCTATTTTCAAAGTTCACATCTTGAAGAGAGTGTGACAAGCATCTACTTTTTTTCTTTGTTTTTTCTAAGGTTAACTTTTAGAAACATGCTTGGATTTGGATGACTCTACCACACTACCACTTTCAAGTTGATCTTCATATATACAATCAAAGTTATAATCAAGGGTTACTTTTTAATGGGAAGCAAGTAGAAATCATAAACAAAGATCTTATGTACTTCAAGTATGACTTCTATTCAATTTTTTTTTAAAGTAAAAGAACATTAGATGGAAAAGTTTATTTTCAAAAAAAAATTAAATTTGGAATCAAACCTCATATTTATTTTTCCAAAAATTTCATCCATTTGAGCATTCCTATTCATTAGCACATGTTTAATGTTTTAACTCACATGACATCAAGGACTAAAAGTGACCAAATGACTTTGAAGGAAATCATAGAGATCTAGAATGTTTTTATTCATCCATGAACATCACAATTCTTTGTTCCATGGAAATCATCCTTTTTTGTACCATGTGAATCATTTGCCTAAGAAAAACCAAGAGCATTCCTTGGAGGTCAAACTATTATAGAAGACCTCCCTTTCACACAAAATTCTAAAGATGAACATGTACACTTTTATCTCGAGGTGAAAACATCCCAAGATGTTTGTATACCCATTCTTGACAAATAGACTTCTTACTATTGAAAGTGTCCCCCAAATTGCAATTAAATTGATCCCATACTTAACTATGATTGGTTGGACCAAGCCATGTGATAGTGTCCCCCAAATTGCAATTAAATTGTTTCCATACTGAACTATGATTGGTTGAATTGCTGATTGTTTAGATTTCGGTATTAGGACCAAGCCATGTGATAGTGTCCCCCAACTTGCAATTAAATTGTTTCCATACTTAATTGTGATTGGTTGATTTGCCGATTCAAACTACGTGCTAGTTTTAGCTTAACTTTGATTGGTTGAATTGTTGATTCTCTAGATTTCGGTATTAGGACCAAGCCATGTGATAGTGTCCCCCACATTGCAATTAAATTGTTCCCCATACTTAACTATGATTGGTTGATTTGCCGATTCAAACTAAGTGATAGTTTTAGCTCAACTTTGATTGGTTGACTTGCTGCTTCTCTAATTCTCTAGATTTCGGTATGAGGACCAAGCTATGTGACAGTTTGAGCTTCACCTGTTATTTTGTTGACTTGATGCTTCTCTAGATTTCAATACAAGGACCAAGCCATGTGACATGTTCAACGGCCTAGGTAGAGTTCCAATTTGAATCACCAATTCTCTAGATTTCGGTATGAGGACCAAACTATGTAACAGTTTGAGCTTAACTGTTATTGGTTGACTTGCCCGCTTCTCTAGATTTCATTACCAGGACCAAGCCATGTGATGGGTTCAATAGCCTAGGCAAAGTAATTCCACGTCTTATCTAAAAATCATATTTTTAGATTAAAAAATATAAAAAAAGGTGCCTCCAACCATGTTCAATCGCTTCTTTTGACTATTTCGGGTATTTCCACCTTACACATAAAAGGATTCTTTGTCATCCATCCATTCATCCATCAAACACTTTTAGGCCGCCGCGTGCATTGTGACAAGATTAAAAAATGTTTTTTTTTTGACAGGGTCTGCAAGCTGGTTCAGTCCTAAACGACACACCTACTGACAGTACAGTACAGCACAGCACACACTCGGCAGTGTGTCCTTCCAGGAAGCTGTTTTCCTCACACCAAAATTTCCTTCCTCACAAACCTCATGATGTGCAACGTGTCCAAGACTAACCGCCTCAACAGTTGGCAAGCTCAACTCAAGTTAAGTTAAGTTAACTCAAGTTCAGTTCAGTTAACTCGAGTTTAGTTCAGTTAACTCAAGTTAAGTTAAACTTATCCTACTCCTCTCTGGCCTGCTGCCAACTTGCAACCCCCACCACTGCCAAGATCTTCTTCCGTTTTCTCCGTCTCTCTGCTTTCTTGCCACCTCCCATGAAACCCAATCTTGGCACTGCCACTGCCACTGCCACCCACTGATGGATGGATCGGACGGAGTGTCTACGCTACCTTCTGACGGATTTCACATCTTACCTTTCACGTTTCCACCCACAGTGCGTACTGTACTGTACACTTACCCAAACGAATGAGTGCACTTCAGTAGTACATTTCAGGTGACAATTTCTGGGTGTACAATCATTCCTTTTCCTACTACCGTATTCTGCAAAAATTATTATTTTGGATGGACCAACTTTTCAGTCGGATCACCAGTGAGAAGAATCGGCGAGGAACGCATTGCGGAAACTCATGAGTCGACTGTTTGATTGATCGTAAGGTCTGGGGGTCTGAGGGTCTGGGCACCGAGAATCTTCAGGCACTTCAGATTGTCAGTCCGTCCATTTCAGGTGGCAATTGTGGGTTGTGCACACTCAGTCCCATTTTCTGAATTTTCTGGTAAAGTAAAAATTCAGATGGTTGTTCTAATGTTTGTTAAGTACCCACCAGAATCGGTGCGGAACATTGCAGAAACTCATGATTACGTTAACAGTATTGATCGATCAGAAGATCTGTTGCACCCAGAATCGGCACTTGGAACAGTATGTCAGTGCGTTGCATTTCAGGGGGCCATTTTTTGAGTGCAGACATTGAAAATTGGAGCTCTGATGAGTATCAATGTATTTACCAAAATCGGAGAGGTACAATGCTGAAATTCATAAGTAAATTTGAGTGAAAGATGGTTTCAAGTTAATCCACTCATAAGGACGACTGTACAGCGACTATACGAATGTGAGAGTCTGTAGTGAAGACGACTCTTTATATTTTTATGAAATGTAATGCCAGTGATCAGAACAGTGATAAATTTGGGTTCTTGTTCAACTACAAAACTGTATTGCGAGCGTTCCAAATGGCACCGAGCTTCATTGATTGGGAGACCAAACGACAGTGGTCTGAGAAGGGGGCAACAAGTCGGATTTATATGAAAGGGATATGAACTAATAAGACATAGGGCGCACAATTACAGAGGGGGCTGCATCTGCCATGGAACCATAAAAAGGACTTCCTTTTACCCCGGCAGAGACCAGCTACATGAAAGTGTACCGAGAGTGTACCATAACGGAAACGGTAAGACCGAGAATGTCTTCCCTGGTGGTCATAATCGCGACCAAGGAGGTCACTGCATCTACAAAACTAAACTATCTCCCTAACTAACGATCGAAGACCATTCAACTCCTGATCAAATATCTGCACCACACTTCTGATCACTCCTTCACCCACGTGAGGCTTGCTCCATCACCCTCCCCAACACCTCCTCAACTACCTCTTCACTACGTACTCTAAACAGCTAGAGATCGAACGTCCTAAAACTCTATACAAGATTACATCCAACCACTAAAAGCAGCCAATTCACTGCCGGAAATTAGAAAGAATCAAGTGGAAAATCCTGATGACAACGTTCCATGTCACCATTTCCAAGGTCGGGGGGAAGGGAGGACTTGTCGTCACCATTCAATTTCAAGCTTGGGGGCTGCCCGCCAGGGTCATCTCCCTGAACACCTTCAACCTGCGCTGCCGCTTCATCTCCATCTCCGAGGCGGACAAGTCAGCCATGTGAAGAGCAAGCGGGTCTCTGCTGAACAGGGTTTTGATCAAAGAGCCTCCTGCGCTTCCGTTATTGAGGTCCCCTTCGAGAGAGGTAGTACTATTTTCGCACCCGAAGTCCAGGTCGTTGGGGCTCTGGGTGAAGCCCAGGGAGCCCCACGCGCTCACCGTCTTCTCCTTCACGGGGGTCAGCGTTCTGCAGCGCTTGCCGACTGCGTTGTGGAGAGGGGGGAGGCCTGAGCTTCCAGAGTTACTGTTTATGTTCACGTTCTGGCTCTGCAGTGGTTGGGGTTGAGGTTGAGGTTGGGGTTGTTGCTGCTCTGCAAATGGTGTGGTATCAATGTCTCCCATGGACAGTGAGCGACGTGCTGTGGGTTGCGTGGGTTGGCGATTCTCGCTGTGTTCGTTGCGAGTTGTCCAGCCGTTACCGTAACCTGGGATTCAATCGCAAGATAATTCACGTTAAACGCTCATCTTAAACGATGTGAAGCTCCGAAATCCAAACACTTGGACGCATTATCCAATGAATCCGCCATGAGATGAATTTCACAAGTGATACTTAACCGGACCTTATGATAACCGGCGGCTCAAATGCAGCCGTTCAACATGAAATCCTCGATCGTTTCGAACAGTATGAATCTCTGAAAGATTTGGACGCTACTTAAAGGTACGAATGCCCCGGTAGGCGATATTCAGATACTCAAATGCAGAGAACCTACCTAGGACGGACGTAGATTCTAGATTTGCACAATGCACAAGCAGATAACTTTGCCGAAGTATCAGAAGGCTGTCAATGTACGGAATATTTTCGTAAATGCATTACCTGTAGTGATGCTCTTGTTGGACTTGCTTGCTGTCCACGACCCCACAGTCTTCACAACTCGATTCTCTTCTTGTGGGCTCGCATTCGCCCCATTTCTCCCGTTCCCATTGGTAAGATCAAACGTAAGCGGAGCTCGGTCGAGCGCCTTCACCCCCCCATTCCCAGCTGCAGATTTCGGACGCAAAGTCACAGCAGGCTCCTTGCTCACAGCCGGATTAAAAGGTGCAGCGTCACAGCTTAACGATTGCTCATTCCTGCTCGATTCCATCTTTACCGCCAAATGCCTGCTCATGAATGCATTCCCCAGCACCGACACAGTCTCCAGCCGCTGCCGCAGCGTCTCGGCATGCCAATTCAACGGCGGCGGCTGCGACTTCGTCCCTGCCATGGCGAATTGGGGCGTTACTGTATCGGAGTCTTCAGGTGAAGAATACTCCAATTCTTCATCAGACCAGCCCGTTTGGTACCAAGACTGCTCGCCTTGCGGTTGTGTTGCTCTCGCTGCAACAGACGCTTGCTTTTGAGGGCCAAAGCCTGCTGTGGCGAGGAGGGCGCCAGTCATGGCAGGGTCCACTGTTTGTGAGAATTGCTGGTCCAAGCTGGAGCGAGCCATACGACGTGGTTGCCGGGGTAACGCGGGCTGGGGTTGCCAGAGGGAGGAATGTTGGAGGTCATAGCCTGTGTCGCAACCGGGGATGGCGAAAGAACGAAGCTCTTGGTGTATCACGTTGTTGTTGGTGCCCATAGAAGCTTCGAGCTCTTGCAGCATTTCCTGAGCGCGCTCGTAGGACTTCAGATGTGAATCTGAGGCCCATCGGTTGTCATTGCAGGTGGGTGTTACGCTTTGGAGCATGGATTTCGCCTCCTCTAGGCGACCTTGCTTCATTAAGCAGATGCCCAAATTGCATACCTTGTTGTTATCTGGTTCTATCGATAATGCTTTCCTGGGGATCCATTCAGTATTGGCATGTCAGTACATGACTTCCAATGTCAACCCACATTGTAACACAACGACGAAACTATGGCTACTGACGATCCCCTGTTGATAGAATTGACAGTAAGAAAACCATCATCAGGAATTATGCTTTTTGTATCGATTTCTGTACCTATATACCGCTTCTGCAGCGACGAAGTTTGATTGTTGCATGTAAGCCCATCCTAGATTGCCCTGGAAGTGATTGAATGCAAAGTGAGATTAGTAAAGGGTTGTGTTTTGTCCTATCAGAGGTGAGGTTAGTACAGTGCGGTGTTTAGTGCTATCAGAAGTTCCAATTCCAGGATAGCTGCAGCTTACCAGAAGACGAGTGGCTTCCTGCTCGATTGACACTTGGAACTTTTTCCCTTGTGACCTCGCTGTCTTGGTGCGTTTGCCGTTGAAGGCCATGCCTTGGTGGATGAGATGAAGCTTGTGCTTGAGAAGGTCTATTTGGTCATCAAGCCTTCCACATCTCTGCAAATCCGGAAAGCGGTTAGTTCTATGGCGTGGATACCGCAAAATGCTACATGATAACGCACAATTGCAGAATTGAAAGTAAAGTCCGATCACGCACACACCTTGTATAAATCAAGTAGCACATTATCTAACGACTCTTGCGCCTGGTCGGAGCAGCGGTTTCGAAGCGACTTGATTGCTTCGATCGCCTCTTGGGGCCTGTTTTGCTGCTTCATCACTATCGCCATATCTTTCAAGGCGCTGTCCACTCGGTCGCCTGCGTTGATTGCGGCCCAGAACAGCGCAATCGCACGGTCCGGGTCCTTGTCCACCAGCTGCATTGCGAAACCCATCCATCGTTTATCCTCGGGACACACTCCTCAAGGCATTCTATCTCAATTCGTTACGACAGGTTCTTCACGTGAAGCATTCCTCAAAGCATTCTATCTCAATTAGTTACGACGAGTCCTTTGAGGGACGCAATTCCTCACGGCCCTCCATTTCATAGACTTACGAAAATTTCTTCATGGGACACATTCCTCAAGGCATACAGTCTCTATTCGTCACGACAAGTCCTTCATGGTACACAGGCATTCTATCTCAATTTGTTATGATGAAGTCTTCATAATCGAAACTAATTGCAACTATCGTGTAAAGTTCTCTCGTTAGATATTAAATTCCCCAGCTCCTTCGCTGTATGAGGGTCTGATTACCAACGTACTTGAATTCGATACTCCTACAGCGTGAGAAAGAACTAAGTAAACATTCTTGTATCAATGTGCATAATTCGGAAAGCTGCAATTACCTGGACGTGCTTGGCTTTGACGTACGGGGTGTCGCCGACGGGCACCTTGTGCACCACGTGAAACGAATCGGCCCTCACATGGGGCCGCTTCGACGCGGGCTTCACAGGCGAACACGGAGCTGACTTCGACATGCGATTGCCATACGACTGCATGTGCATCAACGCTCCAGTCGGCGCAAAATGCTCACCCCACATCATAGCGTCTCACAAATTTGTACTTCTCACGATCAAATTCGGTGCTCCTAAACGCCAAATTGCTCCTTCAGTGCTCGACCCAATCGGCCTGCTATTGAAACCTCTTGCAACCTGAATCCAGCGTGATCTCAATTCCTATCAACCAGCTCCTAGCCTATTCGATTTCTACTTCCACCAAAAGGGTGAATTATGGTGTTGCCAGAGTCTTTACTTCCAGCTCATCTACAAATCACTATACTGGCGTGCAAAGAGACGCCAGGGAAGCTCTGCAACTCGATTCCCAGCAGCTACGAGTTGCGAACCCAATTGAGGATGGATATCAATGTGCAGTGAGTCTCTCGATCGACCTGATGTCTAATTTCAGGTCAGGCAAACTGCCCTTGACTGAGCTTCTCACTCTCCAACAATGCGATCACATTGAGATCGGAAACGATACTTCGGAGGGAGCTACTAAGCAATCCGTTACAGCAATTGCAACTACCTCCTCCTCAACCGACCTTTCCAAATTCACAAACGCTTGGAAGGACTGAGAATCAGCTATCTATCTATCTATCTATCTACAAACTGAGCTCCACCTTTCCACCAATCCACTCTCCCATGCACTATACAGAATTGCGGCCTCCCAACATGAGATCTTTCAATCTCAATGGCAGCATCTAATCTCACAGGATCACAATCCCATTCAATCCTGTGATTCCTAAGCTCCGCAACCCGAGCTGAAGAATTAATGGAAGCTTGCTTCCAAGCTGCTGACCAAGGGTCCACAGAGGGAGGAGAAGAGGCGAGACTAAAATTCGTTGGGGAGTGGCAAAGCAAAGGGAAGCTCATGGGTTGTGTGAGAATGGGGAGGCGATGACGGGAAATGAAGTTCCGGGAACAACAACAAGAAGAAGAGAGTGCGAGGAGCAGCAAACGAGGTTGCGAGGAGCCGTTGAGGAGCAACGGCTACATGGCCGATGGCCCTCGCAACGGATCCCAGTTCACGGGCACACCCTTGGTGGCAATACCCGGATGGTACCCGTATCCGACGCGCCAACGGGACTCTTGGGAACCGGGGCAGGCTGTCGGCGCTGGGAATAGAATGTTTGTGACGGGGTGGTACCTGGGAGAGAGTGATACCTGGGTGGTTCCGTTGTGACCCGGGTACGGGTTTGGGGCAGATTTTCCGTTGGAGGGAGGTTGAAATTATTTTGGGGGAATCTTACCATAAATTTCTTTTGGGTATAGTGGTTTGTGGCAATTTTTTATTTATTTTTTCCTCCTTGGACAATCTCACCAAAATTTCTACTCTAAATTATAAAATTTGTTGATGAGCTTGGCTAATTCTGTAAGGATACTTGATGCAGTAGTGGATGAAAGTAAAAAATCATCCATGATTCTGTCCAAAGTTTCCATGGACAACACTTGTGTGTGCTATAACGGTCCTAAGTAAATACAATACATAGTGTCTACTTCATATATTGTTTATAAAATACTAAAATGGTTCTGAGAGGTTGCAGTACTATATATAATATAATTTTAGTGTGGATCATTTGACCCTTTTAGAATTAGAAAATATAGTTCACAACTTTGTTTGTTAGACATTTGAAGTCTTTCAATTTTCTTTTAACATATCCAATCCAAAATTATGGTTAATAATAAAAACATTTGTTACCAAAATTACATTACAGCATCTCAAAATCTATTCTACATTTGTCTTGAATGAATTTTCTATGTGATTTCTTCCCCAAGATCTAGTGTATTTGAGGCTCATTGTCAAAAACCCTTAACTCTAAAAGATCAAAATTTGCAATGAATCCTAGCACAAAACTTAGCTACAATAGAAAAATCATAAATATTTTATAAACCATTTTTATGCTAATAAAAAGATTTCAAAGGATATTTTCCTAAAAAAAATACTTAAAATAACAATTTGGTAAAATTTTATGTTACTTCAAAATCTTGTTAACACCCAAATATGGGGCCTTGGGCATGTAGGGGTTAAATCAATTTTTTTAATTTAACCTTAGTCTTAAAGGTCATAATAAGAAACACTTATAATATTTGTTGTGTTTCTCTATTTTTGAAAATTCGTACTACCAATACTATTACTATGTTAACTTTGAATACTCTTTCATGGTTGAGTTGGGATATCTAGACTACCCATTCAATCCTTGATTTTTTACATTATAAGTAAGTGTTTAATTTCTTCTCCATTTGTCCATGCAAATGAATGAAATTCACTTTTCATCCTTCTTTTCCAAAACATCTTTGGAGGATACTAATGAATACTTTGTAGTACATAGAATTGCACACCTATGCTATTGTTTACAAGAAAAAAATTGTGTCTATTGTTGTGAACTTCCCTACAAAGGCATGAAGTGAAGAAAACTCAAATTTATAGTCATTTATAAACCACAAGAATCCTCATATTGTAGATCTCTTTGAGCAATAGTCTAAGGCATTTGTGATATTATTTTTTGAAATCCTTCATTAGAAGGGGTGAAGGGATCATGAGATGGAGTTGTAAAAAAGGGGTTGGAAATCTAAGAC
Source organism: Rhytidiadelphus loreus (assembly GCA_947034895.1). Classification (NCBI taxonomy): domain Eukaryota; kingdom Viridiplantae; phylum Streptophyta; class Bryopsida; order Hypnales; family Hylocomiaceae; genus Rhytidiadelphus; species Rhytidiadelphus loreus. The sequence continues at coordinate 42,052,651 of OX344761.1, read as the reverse complement.
AAAGAGGATGAAGCCGACTAAGATTTAGGGCTAGGATTTTGGTTCTCTTCTATTTTGTTCCTTTGGCTTTTCTCTCTTTCTTTTCCTTCCTAAGTTAGAGACTCTAGTAGGTAGAGTTTGGAGATTAGTAACCAAAAGAAAAGCTACCAAGTGTTAGAAGAATGTAGAAGAGGAAATCTAGTGGATTAGAAGGTTTGTAAATCCTAGGAGATGCTTGAATCCTACTCTTGTAGATATTGGAGTTGGAATACAATATCTAATTTTTTTCCTAGACAAATTTTTTTTTATAAATTTTTGGTGGTTTCTTTCATTGTATTCCAAGTTGTAGAGAATTTATTATCAATTTCTAAATGGTTGAATCTAATATTAAAGTAGCAGAATATTGATAAGCTTTAACAATCAAATCTTAAGGTAAGAAAAAATCCAAACTTTTCTTGAGTTTTTTGTAATAAATTTCTTCTTTTTCTTTCTTTGGACATTTGTTTCATTGCATTCCAAATTGTAGAGAATTAGTTAAGAATTTCTAAAGTTGAGTTCATTGCTTGGAGACATTAGTTTTCCACATGGCCCATTGCTTGGTTAGATTGTGGTACAAATCCACTTGAAGGTTTGGAAATTGTGACACTATTCTATAGTCATTCTATTAATGAAAAGTATGATAAAAATATATTCTCTTTGTGTAGCCTTAGCTTGGTAAAAATTTAATGACAATCCAAGTAAAACTTCAAAAGTTATATATCTAAGCCCAATTGGCTAGCAATATGTGATACAAAATTGTACAAGTGTTTCTTGCAATAGTTTAAAAAATTGAAGAACTCCACTATTATATTCCATGAAAGAAGATACTTCCTTCTCTAGGATTTTTTAGGGGACAAAATTTGCCTACTATACATAATAATTTATTGTTATAAATTACATTATTTTTTCACTAATGAATTAAACACTCACAACAAATGATATAATATAATAGTAAAAAAATTCCACATTTAAAAAAACTAGATTTATTCAACCTTGCTAATTTTATCATAATTAGGCATGGCATTAGTTGAGAGTTTACAAGAAACATTTTATAAGGAAAATCCTTTAATTTCATTATTTATAAAATTATTAAGTCGAGGTAAGTACAAGATAGAAGGAAAATTATATTATTAATAACTCTAAGACGGACTTGAAACATAATAATCCCAATGGTAAGATTGCTCTAGAAAGTTAAGTAAGTCATGTAGATTTTTTTCTTAATTGTGAAAACGGATTTAAAAAATGGATCCAATGCATTATTTTCTCCATATGATTCTCAAATTGCCTACAAAACAGGATGCTCCATAATTTATCCAACGGAATGAATCAAATCTTTTCATATAGAAAAAATACAATCTATAATAATTAAATTTACAAAAAAATTATTTCAATGTTTTTTATTTATTTTTGTTGCTTGCATTTGTTTGTCTATTTTTTTGGATGACATAACTTTTGTTCTTGGTCACTTATTGAAATGAAAATGATATTCCTTAAAAGCTAATCAATTTTTCTATCTTTAAATTTTTGTTCAAGATGTCATGCCAAAAATTCGAGATCATGAAAATGTGCCCAAACCTTTAAAAGTCCCTCAAGGAGACTATTGGGACTCTAAAGGTTAATATTGAGTAATTATACATACCAAATATAATTTCACTAACATAAATTTCTTATATGACAAATTCATATGATTTAAGAAGATATATCCAAAAGAATGAATACACGTCAATAAGAAACATGTTGATGGAGACTATGATGATTTCTTATAAAATCAGTACGAAAAGATCTTAGAAAAGATATAGTATATATACATGATAACTACACCTAATCATAATTGTGACACAAAATTAAACCCTATAGATTCTTGCCTAAAATGTACATATTATGAATTGAGATTCTAGAGGTCAAGTTTGGAGACATCTATAATCAACGCTATGAATTTTTTAAATTTATTCATTCATAACATTTTGTCAACATTGAAAGTGGAATTTCATTATTATCCATGTATGCAAAAGTCAATTTAAGCACAAATGAAAATGTTATTACTATTTCTCATTTCATTTGTGAATAAGCATTTATTTTCACTTATAGACCCTTATTTGTCTCCCTTTTATTTCTTCTTTTAAGGTTCATTTAAAGCTAGGGTCTATTTGTCAACCCCATTTCACAAACATTGAAATCAAACTCAAAGGATTTTTAATTGATAATTGGTCCAATTTCTTACTAAATTTGATATGACTACTCGCACAACTATGATAACAATATGAAATAAATACTAACCAAAAGCTAGTTCAAACATTAGTTAGAAGGTGAGGTGGTCACTCACAATGGATGGTGCTTGTGTATGTGGTCTACGGATTAAAGTTTTTTTTGATAGCACAATTGTGTTTGTAGGACAACTTAAACTGTGGAGATTACTCAGTTTGTTCCTAGATGTTTTGATAGAGAAGGTTCAATGTCAAACAAGAAAAAATAATACATGATATACATAATATTAATAGAAATCATGTTCAAATGTTTATTTCGAGGCTTGTAGTGAATATCACCAACAACACAACACATTAAATCACTCCAACATTTTTGGGATAAAAAGTATTTAAGTAATGTTTAGATCTGCTAATTTTTTCTTTAAATTTAGTAAAAACTCCATTTTTGCAAAGGGGGGCAACCCCACCAAACACCACATCCTCTTCTATGAAGAGTTCATTGGATTAGCAATGATGGAGATTCTTTTTGCTATTACTCACTAGAAGACTTGCCATTGGTTGAAAGTCAAAATAGCAAGTTCCATGATTGCAACAAACAAACAACCTATTTTCCAAAACAATGACCTTGGTTTTGAAGACATGGACTTTTGTTAAACCACATCAAACACACTCCTCATCAAGTTGCCCCCCATTATCTTCACAAAATTTCACTATGATTTATTGTAATCAATAAAGCCACGAATAAGTATATTCTTGAACTTCTATTATAGACTTGGATTGTAGATTTTAAAATCTAATTTTTCATCATGTCCCTACATGTTAGATTGGGCAATTTGATTAGAACAACAAGTGCATAAACCTATTCATACTGTAAATTGATTTGTCCTAATAAAGTATGTGCATCTAAAAGTGATACCCTCCTAATTGCAATACTTATCTACAGTTGCACAAGATTTCGAGCTCAAGAAATCTTGGACAACTGTAGATAAGTGTAGTGTGTCACTCACAGATGCAAAATTAGTGTCACCAACAAAATTAGTGTCACCACAGAATTATATTTTTGTGAAAATCGCGCCAATAAGTCCTCACCAACCTACTGATAATAACGGAGCCTGTCCGCCTTCGTCACCTCCTCCGTCAGACTGTCCATGACGACGACACCCATTTCTCCATCGCAATTTTAAGCATCTAAGATACTGCCATCGCCGATCGCAGTGTACATTCGTGGAGATCATCATCGTCTTCAGTTCAATTTTTATTCACAATCAATTTCGCCATTATCAATTTCGCAGTAATCAATATAGTTGTGCATCAATTCCAAGACACGTACAGCAGCACCGCCACAAATCCAGGCAGCAGTTTTGTTGTTTTAGGGAGCTGGCTTTTGCTTTACGTAATCCCTCCAAGTACGCACTCAGTTTGCAAACTTGTATGCAGCAGTGCAGTTTCTTGTCCTCACGCAAATTTAGTTCGTTGTGTCGTGTTTTGCTCCAGTTTGTGTGAGAGGGGTTTGTTTGTGAGGTTTTGTGACTTGTGAGGAAATTGGGAGGAGCTATGGCGTCGGAGGGGAGCGTCGCCGAAGGCTCCAAGCTGAAGTCGGCTCAGCTTTTGGACATGGTGAGGACGCATCTCACCACGGACGCCGGGAAGGAGCTTCAGACGACAATAGGGTTGGTCTACCAGATCAACATTGCGCCCAAGGTAGGGCTTCGTCTTTGGATCGGAAATAAAGAGCTTCATCGCTTTAGATATCGGGGAATATTATTGTTGTTGCCGCTGCTGTTGTTTTTGGTTGTGGTTGTGGTGGTTGGATTTCTATGTTCGTTAAGGAAGCATCTGAATCGTTTGTTTGTGAATATTCTTTGTTTCCTGCGTTGAGGTTGGGTACTTGGTCACTTAAATTCGAAGCCTGCTTGTGGAGAATAGTTTGTTGAGCTGTACAAGTAGCGAAGGGTGTTATTTTTTTTCGACGTATAGCTAGGTTATTGAAGAGCAGAATAAAATTGTTTTGTTCTATTCTTATTTCTAGTTTAGTAATAATTTGAATGTTTTTTCATGTTTTGCAATCTGTTTACTTTAAGTTTCAGAACAGAGACGTAGAAAACAAAATTGGAAAAAAATGCTGTCTGAGGCAATCGAGAATGCAATTAAAAGATGGAATATATGAACGATCCTGCTTTTGGTAACACAGGCTACTGTAATCTAGTTAATCTCAATGAAGACGCTCTAAGTTTGGGTGATAGAAGGGTGGCGAATGTAGATCTTGGGAAATTGAGTGTTGTAATAGAGCTCATGATGATGGGAGAGGTTATGGCTTACTGCTATTCTTTGGATTATTAGATTGTAAGGTCTCATTAGGATTGTGTACTAGGTAACTCAAATCTGAAGCTTGCGTGTAGAATATAGGGCATGCTGAGCCTTGCAATTTGCCAAGCCCTCCCTGAGATTATCGGTGCCTTGAGTTGACTCGTCAGCTGTTTCATGTTCATGGTTTTGCTGCAGCTTTTGTTTCAAATTTTTTGCAAAATTCAGGTGAAGTTAGATGTATCCGGTGTTCAGTTTGTGTGCAGTAGCTATTCTGTTTGTGAATGTTTCCTTCAACTTGTACTGTTGTTCAGTGGAGCGTTCATGGAAAGACGAGAATCTATTTATTCCTAGACTGCGTTTTTGTTTTTTCCTGAACTACATGAAGGCGATGCTCTTAGTACCAGTAGCTGCTGCAACTGCGTACTGGGTTGAAGCTGCTGCCTATGTCTACGATGAGACGAGGATCATAGCTGCTATGTTTGCTCGTAGATATTGATGGATTAGTGCTTTCGTTGGATTACTTGCAGAAAATAAGTATTGAAGAGGAGAGCTTTGTGGTTGACCTCAAGAATTTGAAAGTATACAAGGGTAAGCATCATAATCCTCTCGTTACGCTTTTATTGCCACACAATGCACTGTGGTTGGAAGAGGAGGGTCTAGAGGCAGAACTGCTGTTCTGTAAGAGAGCGTTAGGGCCTCCCTTCTTTTGAATGATTATCTAGTTCATTATAAAATCCAGCATAAATTTGTAATCCTTGCACTTTGGAGGACGGGGGTTGCAAAGAGTGACTGATTTGGATGGTTTGATCACTGCTTTGAGAAATTATCTTGGTACCATTAAAATCAGCATATTCAACAAAAAACTTGGAGACTTTGTGTGTCTGGCAAATGACAGCTCTCGGTCTTGGATTACAGGCAAGGCCGAGGGCAAGCCTGATGCCTCCTTCAGTTTTGTCGATTCCGACTTCATCAGTGTTGCTTCTGGAAAGATGAACCCTCAAATGGCTTTTATCAGGTAATAACTTCAAGCCAGGTAACAAAACGAATCAAAGAAGAAATCATTCCCTAAACTTTTGAACGATAGAGATATGTTTGAAAGTCTCTATGATTGACTATGTGCTGTCGAATTGGAATTGGAATCGTTTAGGTTGGGAGCTTGGGGGTTAATTGAGCCACCCGCTTGTTAGGCAAACGTGTTTTCCTTACCACATTGCGAACCTCAGGATGTGTTTAGTTCGGTTTGGTTCTCCTGAATTGCATTTCTGTGCTCCTTTGTGAGGCGTTTTTCATAATGTGCAAAAAATATATACTATAATGCATTGGAACCATCATTTTTATTTTCCAACAAAGCCCGGTAGAAATTATTGCAATCCAATACTGAGCTTTTAGGTTAATTTACGTTAGCTATGAGTAAGACAACTGAGCAAGGACACGACATTGTTGACAGGGGCAAGATGAAGATCAAAGGAAGCATGAGTGCTGCTCAGAAGTTTACACCAGACATCTTCCCTAAGCCTGCTAAACTTTGAAGGTTTGTGTGTTCGGTTAATTCCAGTTTCCATATTAACTTCGTTAGTAGTATAGGGTCTCTCATACATGATAATGATTGCCCACTGCATGAATGCACTCGTTCATGTCTGTTGTGTGGCTGTAAAATCATTTATGTTCCACCTCAGAATCTCAGAATTCCTGCTAAATCCATTTGCACATCTGAATGTGAGAATGCTTGCCATTTTGCTAAGCTAGTGCTTCATCTGGCCAGAGTATTAGTTGAATGAGTTAGATCTTGGCTGCGTTGAGTGCTTGTGCAGATGTTGTAAGAGATTTGGAGAAATTTTGTAACTGAATTTCGATTATGAACGTCACATTGTTGGCTACCTGGATATTTAGTTTTATGTGTACTTTGAGGATTTGTAAATGTGCTTGTCTGACATCCCAGGTGCACGTTCCCCAGCTGGAAAGGGCCTAAACCCTGATGATGGTCTAGATCTAAAGTCCACCTTGTGTATGACAATCTCTATAATTCCTGATCATCATGAAATCTTGGCATTCTGTTGTATTGTACTTTTGCATCAGAAAACAGCAGCTGTATGCTACGCGAGGCATTGTCCCTTTGGCAGCTACAAAGCTACGGGAGGCTTTGTGAGACATTGGTTTATTTTAGAGTAATGTTGTATTGTAGGTGAAGCTTATTTCATGAGAGGGACAACGACTCAGTTTGAGTAAACAGCAATCACGGTACATAAGAACTTAGTCAAACTTTCGCCCCACTCTAGATGTAGCTTGTGTTGATGCAATGTATCCGATCCAGAGCCAACAAATGTATATAGTGTATTACAATTTGTTGCAAAAAGTTGAATGATGCATAGTTTTCTATTCCTATCTGTTTATTGTTGCCCCAAATGAACAGTTTAGCCTCTACTTGAGGCCGAATTGAATCAAAGAATTTGTTCCGTTCTACTGGATTCGCGTACTCATGTAGAAAGCATAATTTTGCTCACTTTTTGGAGAATAGATTTCATGTTATTGCGGACACAAGGTAGTTGTGGGAACGGAGCACAAGAAACAAATCTTATCTCTCAACATGAATGCGACGATCCGAAGAATGCTCAAAGCAACTGTTCCTTTTCATTGTTCCCTTTTTCCTGGGGTGGCTCCAAGAATTCGGTTGAGGTTCCAAATTCCAGCGAACATTATTTTTGGCAGCTACAATGAAATTTTAGGTCATCAACAACAAAAAATTCTTTGAAATCTGGCTCAATATATGCAATTTTATGTTCAAAATTCCTACATTCCTATGTTGTAACTAGACCCCAAAATTTGTTGAAGCTTTTAAATACACTTAAAAGGTGGCAAGAGGCACTAGTAGAAGGGGTGGTCTTTGGGCACCAAGGAATAATGTTGCATGAGGCCTACAATGGCATTAGAGCATTGCTAGTGTTTCAGTTTAAAGGTGGTCATCATGGGCTTGGGTGTGGCTTGCATAGGATTGTAGCCCCACTAGATCCCCAACCAAGTTTGTTGTGAGCTTGACCACGTTAAAGTTGCCCTTCCGAACCCTAAGATAGTGTCCTTACCAAGTATATTGATTGTAATGCACGGAGTCTGGTAGCAATTGTTTTGTCTTGTTTTGTATTACTTACTTTCAATTTTGCATCAAATTTTAGGGCTACAAAACTTTGGAAGGTTCGGAATGGTAACCTACGAGCCAACATGCCAACTCAAGTTGCACAACAACTTTTTACAATAAGCGAGTGTGGCAGGAATGAAATGAAAGTGAAGTGAGACTATAGGTGAAAGGAGTGCCTAGAGCCAACACTAGCTCATTTGGGGAGCCATGTTTAGAGGAAAACGCTAATGATGCTCTTAGCTTGCAATTGGTCCAAATGTGGGCCTTACGCACTACATTCTACCTAGCCAAAGATCACCCTTCTATAAGTGGAGGGATTAGTTGTGATATTAAAAGATGAATACAAAAAATAATGGTTAGTACTGAAGATTCAAGTTTTCACATTTGGTATTAGCACATGACAATATTTTCGTCAGTAAATTAGGTAACTACACCTAATTGCAACCTATTTCTTGACCCCCCCCAATGGAAATATGTCTTGTCTAATATGTATATCTTCTACTCATAAGTGTATGTAGTTGATTTGGTATACATCATATTTTCAATACTTTGAAAATTGATAGTTTATTCATCATTATATCTAAAAAAATGCACACTAATAGAATTTGGAATACTTTTTGACTCCCAACATAATCACACAAAAACTTAGATAGTTTGACAATAGGAATTACATTCAAATGCACACACAGGTAATCCCCCTTCTAGAGGCATACCAAGTAGTATGAGTGTTTTTCCTTTATCAATTAATAGGATTGTCTTGCAATAGAGTTGGTCTTATATGGTTTTGTATTGCAATGCAAATGTGCATGACAAGTTCTACTAAAAATTTGATATAGGGAATACAATCTGACCTATCTACTAGGGCTTTGATCTTATGTACATTCATTATATGTGACCACCCATCCTTCAGTTTCTAATTTTGATGTTCTAACTAACTTTTGAGCTATATTTGTTGTCATATTGTCCTATGCAAAATGGCACAATGCACCAAAGTTTTGTCTCTACATCATTCTATATTATATATACTTGATCCTCCAGATAGTTCAATGGAAGAAATTAATTGTGATGTCTCAAATTCTTATTTGGACAATTTAAGATGTAATTACCTTAACGATAGCAATAATGCAAAAATGAAGCATTGAACTATTCAACTAAGCTTTATACATGCAAATAAAAGTATTAATAACAAAACAACAAATATCAACATCTTTTGGATGAAAAGCTTGTAATTAATGCTTGGTCTTGCCGAAAGATCCTTTTTGGCATGACAAAAAACTATAACTTTGTCATGGTTGGCAACTCTATAAAATTCTACTTTAATTTTCTTCTATGCATAGTACATGCCTTGGCGAACTAGAGTTTATCGTAAAGTGCCTAGAATTAGGGACAAAGAACTAGAATTTAAGGATGTTAAGGAAAAACATAGGTCAAAACTCCTTGATGTACCCAAACTAGGGTTTGATGGAGTTTAGTGTTGATGTGTTTCAATGAGCTACTTTTGTATTATTTCCAATTTAAACCTTCTTGTGACAATCCTTTTGTACAAATTAGGTAGAACTGCTTACTAATATATTATGGAGATGCTTTTTGGATTTACCACACTAGGAGGCTTGTGATTTTTTGAAAGTTAAAATATCAAATTGCATACATGGGGTAAACAAGTGATTCACCTAGTTAGTTAGTTTTTCATTTACTTTTGGGTAGTGTAGAAAGCGACCTTCATTGGAGTGATGAAGCTATGTACATTATATCCATGGAAATGGATGAAAACTGCAATATATGGATGAAAATTCATATATTCATCCAAAATAAAGTGATACCGTCCGAAGATCCAATAGCAACATCTACTAGAAAAGAGAGAATGTCTTGCCAAACATTCCCCCTAATAAAAAAATAAAAATTTGCATTTCTTTTTATTATTCTATTCTCTCAAAATTCTCTCAAAAAAACAACCCTCGGTCCACTCTCTAAAACAATGAATGACCCAATGCAAGGTGTTTTTTAGGCATTTAAATGCCTAAACTCACCAAAATAGTTGGGGAGCATCAAACCTATAGGAAAATTTGAAAAAAAAAATTGGATGATGAGGTCAAGTTGTTCCAATTTTTGGAAAAAAATTGGATGAAATTACCAATTTAAAATGAAACACATCCAAATATGTGAATGAAAAAGACAATTCTATCCAAAATATAGATGAATACTAAAATATTTGGCTATATCATTTTTTGTATGCTGCCACTTCAACATTTCTCCAAAAACCAAGAAAAAAACCTGACCCAATGTAAGTTTTGAAGAGAAGTTAGGCTCCCCAATGTTTGTAGAAATTTTCCGTGTCGGTGTGGACGGTGGACACGGTTTGGGCTGCTCGGCTGTTAAGGAATTATTTTGACAGGCTTTTGGGCAGGAAACTGAAGGTACTTATTAAACTTGTAAGAGAGGTGCTTGCGTGTCTACTTTGTCGACGCGTGGCATCTGTGGACGTGGCGATTTCAGAGGGGATAATATTCCTTTGGAATCATTCTGAAAAACTCCGTCATGGGTTCAGAAATTAAAGATAAAAAGCCCATTTTCCCACTCATGTTGGGAAATCAGTCTCATCAGAGTTGGCTTGCATGTGGCATTCTTGTAGGAGTGTGTAACGCCCCTCTTTCAATTTTGGAAGTTGGGACTGATTTTGAACCCCCCAAAATCATGCACTGCATTGGCTCTATAGTAGATGGTGTGGAATATTTTACATTCAAGAGTACTTCATCCAAGAGTAGCTAATAAGTGAACATGTGGAGGCTCAATGTGACGAGCAAGGTGCACGAAGGATGGGCATGAAGGCTAAGGGAGAAATCCCATTCCTGACCACTTAAGCAATTACACATATCTGCAGGTCAGGTTTCGTCAGTGAGGAAATTTTCCAGTGTGCTAAAATAGAGTTCGGAAGGTTTCCATAGTTTTTCGGATTTTTATTCCTCAAAAAATAATTACTATGGATTTTTGAGTGGAAGATTCCTTCCCTCCCACTATAGTCATATAGACCTTCTTCTTTCCGACCAAGGGTTGGTTGCAATATTGGGAGTCTTGTAGAACAACCACAATGTGCCACAACTGCACCGAGAACTGTGATGTAATTAATCTCCCTTAGTGTGAAGGACTAAGGTGGAAGCACCCAAAAACGTCAGTATAAGCAATGCAGCATAGTTGGAGACACCTTTTTCTGAAAATGATATTTTTCTAGTATTAGCAAGTGAAAATCATGATTATTAAAAATTAAATAAAAAGATTTTTTTTTGATGTGGTATGTAATTTCTTATGTGTCCTTCAAATGGGTCAACGAATCAAAGGTAAGTATTTAAAGGACACATTAATTAAAGTCTAGGGACACAGTAAGAGGCAGTCTAAGGTACATGAATAGGTACATGGACACTTTTGGGTGCCTTCATCTTAACGAGACAACTTTGGATTTTTTGAGAACTTGGGTAGGCTTTGTTGGCTTCATAATTTGGACTTTTTACATGAAATTTTTTAGGATGGATGCTAAAAATCTTAATCTATGTGTAAAAGTTTTGTTTTACATCATTCCAATAAATATTGCAAAAGTTAAACGTTTCTTTTATTGATTTCAATGTCAAATTGGGCAGCAAAAAATATATATGTTCTGAAAAGATATTAATTATTATTTTTGGATTGTATAGATTCATACTTATTGTCAAAAATATTTGAACCATTGAATTTTTGAATAAAGAGGTGAAAATTATGAAGAGTTTTATTTTGCAAGCAATGGAAGTAGAAAGAGACATAGAAAAAAACATTTGTTTTTTTTAATTCAATTTTGAAAATTTTCAAATAAAAATAAAATAAAAGATACATAATATTTATTAGAACATTTTCACTATTGGGATTAATAATTTTTAATTTCTTGTAAAAGCTATTAGCAGTTTAGTTTTTTCTTCCATTTTGTACTACCTTCAATTATATAATTCTTTAAAAGATGAATATGAAAGTAATTTTGGTTAAATTAAATTATTGTACATATATAGTCAATCCATTTTTCAACATATTAGCTAAACTCTCAAGTTATAGGACGTATATGTTTTTTGCTAAAAAATGTTGAAAGACAAAACTTTACCTTTTAGAAGGGCTAGAAAAGCCTACATTCTAATGATTAGGCACATGGAAATTGTAGTTGGTGAAGATTTTTTTAAAAAAATTTTGGGATGATATATTTGAATAAGTTTACCAAAGGATTATTTGATTGAATTTGTTAAAAAATAAATATAGATGAAGATTTTGCCTTACTTTGGGTACAAGTATTTTGAAGTAGTTTTGGCCTCAAAACACCATAGGACTTTAGGGTTTAACTTTGAAAGGATGAGACCTATTGTTTAGGTACTTTGCCAAAAATGATCTGATTTGTGAACCAATAGGTGGATTCTTCATTTCTACAATCATCCATTAGGCATTTTGATCCTTCTATGGTTAAGCAGGTGGAGTTTTCAATGGAAAAACTCATGTAGAAAAAATAAACCCCACTCTAACTTCTTTATTGTGATTGCTTGGAATTCTGTCACAATAAGTTATGAAACCAAATTTTCCCTTATAAATAGTTGTAACCATACTTAAGTTTATTTTATAACACTCATAGGTAGGACAAACAAATCAATGTTTTGAACGGCTAAGGTTGGAGCTCATTTAGTCTTAAGGGTTCTTTTACCTTCAGGAAAAAAAATGTAAAGTCCTTCCTCATTTAGGGTTGTTAATTTTTATTCTATAACTTCATCAAGCTAATTTTTTTACTTTAGGGTCAAGTATGAATTCAAATTTTCCAAATTTGATCATTTAGTGGTAAATATTAAATTTTTCCTTTTTCCATAAGGTGAAAACACCTCAAGACATTCACCCTAATTGTCTTACTCTAATTGTCTCAAATGAGGTGAATAATACTATTTTTTTTTCTTCCTAAAGAATAGTAATCCTATTGTTGATTGTATGTCATTGAATTAAATTTTCAGGGACATCAATACATAGGCTACTTTTTGTTAGAGTTAGTGGAATTTTGCCAGCAAAGAAAATGCTAGTGAAATGTCACGATGAGCAATGAAATGGTTCCATTTTTTTTAATTATGTAAAGATACTATAGACCTATAAGATCTAATGGATGTCTTTACTGTAAACTATAGAAACAGGAAATGCACCTATTGGGCCAATAATCAAAGTATTTTGGTGACTACCTTGATCGTGGAAACCACATACTTTCTAAATTAAAAAAATCCACCTACATCAATAGCAACATAAGTAACAATATTTTCTTACCATTTAGAAAAGTAGCCAATTGTTTCTTCAATACTCATGTGATACTCGGGTGATACTTGGTGATATCTATATCTAAACTAAGTGATATGATCTAGCTATTGGTCTTGTAGTACAACAATATTTTGACCCCTGAAATGAAATTTCCCTTATAAAAAATTGCTAATATTTTTTTGTCTAAGAGCCCATTGGCAAAAAAACGTGCATTAAAAAAACATTGATGAGGAATCACTAGAAAGGAATGATTGACAGGGTGTCACATGAAATTGACACGTGGCAGGTCCTCCCTCTGCCCCGTCATTTTGCCAACTCGGGGTACGGCCCAAGTGAACGTCCGGCCCAAGGGCCCAAGGCCCAAGCCCACGGCGTCCCCGAGGGCCCGACTTCCCCGATTTCCCCGGCGTCCTCGAATCCCTCGCAGGCGACTCTTTTCCTTCCGCACGTCTGGGCACAAATCCTGCCCTCCCCACCAATCCTGCTGAATCTTCCTCTGCCTCTTGCACTCGATTCCTCAAACGAATAGAAGCTTTAAAGTCACTCTCATTGCACCATACTCAACAACAAATTGAACTCATACTCCACACCTCAGCATTTGCAAACGCAGTTTCAAGGACCAATTCGTAAGTTTCTTCCGTTCTCTGTTCTCATGTTGCAACGCTCCAGCTGAGGTCCCAGCTCTCGTACGTCGTGGGTTGAGGTAGAAGCTCTCGTGGTGAGTTGGGGAAGATTTGGGTGAGTTTTGTTTGTTGTTGCTTGTACTCCATCTTCGACTTCCTCTTGCGCTCGATTCTTCACTGCTGGAGGACTTGTGTTTATTATCATAGTCTCTGTCATCGCAGCTTATCTCCGCATTTGTTAACTTTCCTGCACGACTTCGTATGTATCGGGCTTCCGTTCTCTGTTCTCATGTTGCCATGCTCGGGCGGAAGTCTAAGCTCTCGTTGCTGGTTGAGGAGAGCTTCGTGGGCTTGGGTTTGGGACGGGGAGGAGGGGGAAGGAGTTTCTTTTCGTTTCTTCCTTGCACTTGAAGTTATGCCTGCGCATTGTACAAGAAGTTTTGGACGAGGGCATGTCCGAGTTTGGGATTCCCAGGAATGCGGCGATTCTGTTTGTTTGGGTCCAAATTCAGTCCTGAGATTCGGTTGTTTGGTTCGAAATGCAATCTAGCCCAGTGGGTTTCTTCCGTTTTTCTCGAAATCCAACCCTGCACGCGCAATTCGGAGACCCCCCCGAATCTTGTTTCTAAGTACGAGCTCCCATTAGAGATTTGGCGTTTCCTCCATGTCGTGAGAACTGGATTGTCTGAGCCTTGTCTGAGTTTGTAATCTTAGCCACGCGGATTTGTCTGTCGTTTGTTTCGAATTTCAGCCCGTCGTGACTCTATTGTTTGTTTCCAAATCCAGAGCAAAGTATGAGCTCCTCTAGAGTAGAGATTTCGTATCTAATTTCCCCAAGTGGCCTCCATTCTAGGAACACAAGTTGTGAACTCTGACACCCCTATTGCGTTTCTGTTTTTGTGGCAGGTTGGAAGAGGTTAAGTTTTTTCTTCTTTCATCCACCCTTTTTTTTCAAGATGGTGCTCACGCAATCGAAGAGCATGAAGGAGGTGGACACGAACACCATCGACTCCATGTTCGCTTCTCGTTACGTCCAAGCTCCTCTCCCCAAGTACTAGAGCTATTCACTCTTCTCGGCCTCCCTTTCCCCAATGTAGATGCAGAATCGTGATTTCTGTCTTTGATATATTTAATTAGCTCAAAATAGCGCTATATAATAGATGCGAAATCGATTTTTCTCTTCTGTTTTTGGTTTGTAAATTTAACTTTTTGGTGTTTGTTGTAGATGGAGGTTGCCGGATCAGGAAACACCCAAAGACGCAGCGTACCAGGTGATCGGCGATGAGTTGATGCTGGACGGCAACCCACGTTTGAACCTGGCCTCGTTTGTCACGACCTGGATGGAGCCCGAGTGCGACAAGCTCATGCAAGAGGCTCTCAGCAAAAACTACATCGACATGGACGAGTACCCCATCACTACTGAGCTTCAGGTACCTTTTTCTACTCTGAAAACAATCTGATTCAAATTTAAAAAACAAAAACAAAAACTAGTTACATGGCCTGTTTTGTAACCGTGGTGATGACAACATAATCACATTTTTGGGCTACTTTTCTGTCAATTGTAATTTCTGAGAACGAACACTGTTTGAATTTCAATGTGGGCCGATTTTTTTGTAATTGGGAGTGTCTGATTGCTTTGCGATTATTGCTCAGTGATATACAGGTTTGCTACCATGCAATGTGATTGTTCACTCCTCGAAATACTAGCCCTTTGCAGAGTTTTGGAATGCAATTCTGAAATCACCTTCGTGCTTTAGCTACACCTAATGTTCTTGAGGGCTATCTGACTGTTAACCTCTGAGCGCTCTGAAGTACATATTCTTTGATGATGAAACAGAGCGCTTTGAGTGTGATGCTTTGTCCAAATAACTTCTCATTCGTCCTAAGTAATGCTTCAATTTTCCAAAGCCACATTTTCTTTATGACTAATTTGATGAAATTGATGTAAACAATATGTTTTTTTTAATAAAGATATAAGCAAAATTATGCAAAATTCCCCCAAAAGATTTGGGCGTTTAAGGGTTAAATATCCGTGTTGGTCCACCACAGTCGAGAAGATGTATGGCTTGAATACAAAACAAACAAAATGAAAGAAAACAATTGATGTATAGATTGAATCATGTTTTTCTTATTTGAGTTTCTTCTTGCAGGATCGGTGTGTGAACATGATTTCCCGTCTGTTCAACTCTCCATTAGAAGATGGACAGTCCGCAATTGGAGCTGGCACGGTGGGCTCCTCCGAGGCTATCATGTTGGCAGGGCTGGCTTTTAAGCGCAAGTGGCAGCTTCAAAGGAGAGCTGCTGGGCTGCCTTGTGACAAACCCAATATGGTCACCGGCGCTAATGTTCAAGTTCGTCTCTCCTCTTTCTCTGTGGATTTTCCTTGTTAGGTTTACGTGTTTTCTCTGACTGGGGTTTGGAATCTTTTTGCCATGCTAAAGGTTTATTTTGGTTGCAAATTGGCCAGGTTTGTTGGGAAAAGTTTTCCAACTACTTTGAAGTCGAGATTCGGGATGTGAAACTTACGGAGGATAGCTATGTCATGGACCCTGCCAAAGCAGTGGCGATGTGTGACGAGAATACCATTTGTGTATGTGCCATTCTGGGGTCGACTTACAATGGCGAGTTTGAAGATGTTGGAGCCTTGAATGATCTGCTTGAGAAGAAGAACAAAGAGAAAGGGTGAGTCGCACATTTTCTGTCACCCAATTCGGTTCTCTTCACCTTTTGCTTGTGAAAGTACACACATCTTTTGCAAAAAATTTGCCAACTACTCGGAGTAGAAAAGAAGAAAAAAAACTCTTGTGCTAAGATTAGTATGAATGGAGATTCTATTGGGGTCGTTCTACTAATTATGAAACAAATAACACAAATGACACAGATATCGTGTGCTTCTGACTTGCGAGCTAGATTCATTGATGGGTTTTTTCTTATGGTACAGGTGGAATATTCCCATTCACGTAGACGCAGCAAGTGGAGGATTTGTAGCGCCTTTTCTGTACCCAGACCTTGTGTGGGACTTTCGGCTGCCCCTAGTGAAGAGCATCAACGTCAGTGGCCACAAGTATGGACTCGTGTACGCCGGCATTGGGTGGGTCGTGTGGCGCGGCAAGGAGGATCTCCCTGAAGAGTTGATTTTCCATGTCAACTATTTGGGAGCTGACCAGCCCACTTTTACCCTCAACTTTTCTAAAGGTTTGCCATTCCCTTCCTTCGATAACTTGTATGCTACCCATCTTCTTTGAGAAAGCCATTTTGTACCAAAATAAAAATGAAGAATAACATTGATCCGAAGACTAACTCGAATGAAAAGTTGGAGATTGTTCTGTTGGAGATAGTTCCACTGACTGTACCACATGAATGAATAAATCCTGTGGTGATACCGTTGGTTATTTCTCTCCCTGTGTGCTTACTTGTGTTCGTCTTGTGCTATGTCAGGTGCTAGCCAGGTCATTGCGCAGTACTACCAATTCATTCGGCTTGGTTTTGAGGTACTTGCTTCTTCTCAACTTATTCCTTCATTGCATAGATAAGCAGTTGACTTGGCACAATCTTGCTTGCCGTTATCTATACGGAAGAGTGCCGCAAAATGGACCATACTGTGGCGACATTCCTGAACGGATCTGATCGTAAACCTTTCTGCCTTTGAATCAATAACAAACAAATGCAAGAAGCTCCTGTAACTGTGCTCTAGATTGATCACCTTCACATAATTTTGTCCAATTTAGAATACTTGATTCATTGATTTAGGCACCTCTACCTTGGTGTTTGTTTCAACACAAAGTCACATGAGCGAATAGATTATTCCAATGAGCAAAGTCTTATTCCACAAATACACACTCTCTGGTGCGTTGGAATCCTCTTTGATCCACCAACAACAACACAATGCTGATGATTTTACTATGCGCGTGCACAGGGCTACAGGAAGATCATCTGTAACTGCGCAGCCAACGCCAAAGTCCTGGCCGACGCCATACTGGCAACAGGGCGATTCAAGCTTCTCTCCAAGCCCGTCGGCGTCCCCTTGATCGCCTTCGCCTTAAAAAACAAAACGAAGTTCGACGAGTTCGACATTGCGGACGGTCTGCGTCGCTTCGGCTGGACAGTCCCCGCTTACACCATGGCGCCCGACGCCCAGAGCATCTCCCTCCTCCGAGTGGTGGTCCGGGAAGATTTCAGCCGCAGCTTGGCGGACCGTCTCATCACGGACTTGAAGAGAGCCCTGGCGACGCTGGATGCGCAGCCGGCGAAGCTGGTACAAGCGGTGGCGGAATCCATCCAGGAGCAGCATCCGGAGCTGGCGGAGTCGGATAAAAGCGTGAAGGAGATCAAAGAGGCGACGACTGTGGATGAGAGTACGTTTCATGAGACGGTGAAGAAACATGCGGATAATCATAAGCATAAGAAGGGGCAGAAGTCGCATAAGAAGCATTCGATTCATAAAACGAATGGCGTTTGTTAGTATAGGACGGTGTGGAGTATGGGCTCTGTCTGTGAAGGTGAAGCTGGTAATGGTTACAGTACTGAAGCTCTGTAAGCCAGTGTTACCACTTCAGGTAGGGGGGATGCAATGTAAGATCTTTATCATAAGTAGGAGTGTTGGTTCGTAGCAGTTGTCGAGGTCAATCAGGAGCAGAATCCGGAGCTGGCGGAATCGGGTAAGAGCGTGGAGGAGATCACGGAGGCGACGGCGGTGGATGGGGGGATGTTTCAAGAGACGGTGAAGAAACATGCGAATGAGCGTAAGCATAAGAAGTGGAGATGTATAGAGTTGTGGAGATACTCGGGTTTGGATACTCGGGTTTGGGTATAAGAGCTCTGTATGTCTTAGGTATAAAAAAAATGATCAGTTTGAATGAAAATCGTATGCAATTTTAGAGTTGGAGGTCTTTTACAACTCCATTTGCATTTCAAGAATTGGTTGTTGTTGACATTTTCCCAAGAGTCATGCTTTACTCTTATTGTTTATAAGTCCACGGAAGTGCAATGGATAGATGAGATGTTACGACATACTTGTGCTTCCCACTGAAGATAGGTTCAACAATTTCCAAGCACACACTTGAAGTAGAGTTCTAATAAGTCTAAAATTTGATATTATCTACATTTTTCTTTGTGTATAATCTTTTTTGAAACTCATGTATGTCAAACTTTTTACAGTACCAATGCAGGTGAGTCTCAAAAGATGTAAAGCAATATGTAATAAAATATTCAAGGCATTATGACTCAAAAAAGATGTAAAGGCGATTTTTGGAGTGATCACAAAAACCACCTGAACAATTGAGTCTATACGGTGGTTTGCTTTGGAATTCATTTACATTCAAAACATAATTGCGTTTTGCTTCAAGTTTTTTCAAGATTGTAGTACACATAAGATACTACAACATTCATGTTTGCATATGGTTTTCATATTCCCCTCATTTATGAAAATAGGTCACCCTATCTTGTGGTGACACAGGTCGTATACCTCAGCTGATCTTAAACCCGAAACCCAACCTTACGGACAGTTAGCCAGCTTGTTCCAGTTTCCGGGTCCATCCCACGCATTTACCAGTTTTCCAAGCAGAGCCTGGTCCTGTGCATCCTCAAACGAAAACACCATCACCCCTTCGTACCCGTTAGCTTTCAACCACTGCACATCCGCAGTGAAATTCGCGGGCTGATCGCCAGACCAGAACCCAAGGGAAAGCGTATTCTTCGCCATGCCTGCGGCAACATACGAGGGCAACCGATCTTGAGGCAACCCACCGTAGGTCATTTCCCAACCATATGTCAATGTCTGCTGCAACGTCACACCCTTGTATGGAACGCCGAAGTCTTGGAGGTCTTGGAACAAGGCTTTGGAGATGATCTTTCCTGGCATGGCCTTGCGCATCAGGGAGGTCACCATGGCCAACGATGTGTTGTTCGCTGTCCCTGTGGAGTATTCGTCGTCGATGTTGATGCCGTCCAAGCCGTAGGTGGTGACCACTTGTTGCAGTTGGGTCACAAATCTCTGCGCATCTGGTAAGGAACCAGACACGAACATGAGAATTTTGAACATACCTCAGCAAACATGCAACGGTTTCATTGCTCACTTTGAACAAAGCTTTGGCTAGCAACGTTGAATGTCAAACCTTGGAATCACATGTTTAGTGTTATCAGCAACGTTCGAACATTGTTGTATGGGGGTGAATTCTAATAGTGCTCTACCTTAATTACAATGAGCCATGATGAGTAAAGAGAATAAAAATAATAATGTGAGTTACGAGAGTGAGACTCGGGCGCACCTGTCTCGGTAGTAAATTCAGACCATCCAGCAGCATCATGGTTGTTGAGAAACGTCAACGACACCGTGATCCCCTTGTTCTGCAACTCCTTGATAGCTGAGGATTGCAACAACGCCAACAAACTAGCACTGCCGCAAGCTATGGAACCGCCATTGGGGACCGTCACATTGGGCGCAAGATGGACGTATCCGGGCGGCAGCTTTTGGTCAATATTCGCCGCAAATATGCACACCATGTCAACAGCTGGGCTGCCATCCGCTTTGGTGTAACACCCTGCAGTTTCCAACAACGTCGCGTTGTTCTGCCCAATGTAGGCCACGCTCATTCCGTTCTTCTGGTATGAACTGAACTGCGTTGCGTTGAAGTACGTGGGTGGGCCTGTCAACCATGTATCATGTTGTCCATGAGTATTACACATGGCTTCACCGTGATCAAATCTGGAAAATTTGAATTCACATTTGCAATCCCAGACCCCGATTTGTCCAAGAGAGGTCCAGAAATAGGAAGTCATTAGGGAGAGATTTAACCCTATAAAGACTACCTTGGTCATGGGGGGCTGTGTCCATCTAAGGTTAATCGTTTATTCACCATGGTGAATTTTTTTGGAGATTTGCACCTCACCCTTTTCAAAGTCCGTGTGCAGAGTACAAGGGAGGCATGCGAGAGTACACTGCAACTAAGCGGTGAACCATGCGTAGGGCCTGCTTTCCATAGTAGACCAGGCCCCACGTGGTTCCATGTGTTGAGAGCTTTTGCCATTGAAAAGTACCAATTTGAGATGGAAGTGAAAACTCACCCTTGAAGAAGACGACGTCGCCCGCGTTGAATGCCTTCGGGGACGCCCACGACGGATCCTTGAGTTCCCCAGGTTCACTGCAATAGAAGAAAAACGTGATGGCTGCGTTGAGGAGAGCGATTCGCCGTCCTTGCTCGGGAGAGCTGTGGGTTACTGTTTGGACATGGCTGCTGTTCCAGTTCGCACCGTACATCGCCACATAGGCTACTTTCGTCCAAGTCATCTTGAATTGTGCACAGATAACCCCAGCGCTTCGTACTGCAATCAAGAGGTGGTGTCACGGATTAGAGCTCTGGGAATGGAGGCAATTTCAGCAACAAATTTGAAAGGTCTACGAAAAGGACTGGTACTTCTACGGTGTCGGATTTCAAGACTTGAGCTCTGGGTGTGGAGGTAATTTGGGTCATGCAATTGGAAAGTTCAGCAAGGGCTCTATATATATATATTTATAACAGTGAGACGAGATTCTGAGCCGTGTGCAAGGCCTGATTTGGAAAGGAGGCGTTCGATTTCGGCAGCAATTTGAACGTTCTACAATTAAAGGGTCGATCTCAATTGGGGTGTCCGAGTTCGTCCAAGACTTCTGCTTTGAGGTGATTTGGCAATGCAATTTGAAAATTCGACAAGGAGTGTAGCTATACCAGTGAGATGATGAGATTCTGGCCAGAGCTTGAGCAAGCCAGGCTAGGGCAGATTTGGAAAGAAGAAACAGAGCTGCGTGGATGCAAATTGTGAACTGGGACACTCCCTAATGTGGATTCAAAAAGTGATACCAAGCCTGTCTCTCTGTGTCTCTCTCTCTCTCTCTCTCTATTCCTCGCCCTCTGAAATTTGTAGTCGAGTTGTTGTTATCCAGCTATCCGGATACTAGAAATAAGAGCCTTGAAGGCGACCTGTCTCTCTCGTTCTACAGACAATCCTGGACAATGCGTCCGTGCAAGCTTAAATATAAGCTTCATAGTTACGAGGCAATTCTGTGGAAAAGCTGCTTCTGCAGAACCTCCTGCAACGCGCCTTCGTGTTGATTTTTTTGTCAAGGAGCGCTGCGGCCGTGCTGGAAGCGCAAGCTTTGACCGCCGGACCCTGGCACTCGATCTGGACTGGCCCTCTTTAATATCACATCCTCTTCTCGATGTAATTTATCCAGAGCCAAACTCAGTTTCAATTTTGTTGGTTTTTAATCAAGAGCAATTTGGGTCCAATTAATGAATCCAAAATTTGGATTCATGTGGTCTAAATGTAGACTATAGGGTTGTTTTTTTAATGTTTTTCTTAGAATCACATAGGTGTGAAGAATCCATGGTCAAGAAGAGAAGTTTTTTGCATTGACAATAGTTACATCTGTAGTGAATGTAATGAAGTTCGAGTAGGGCCTTGTTCAAAATGCAAGCTACTTAAGATAAATCAACTAATACAAGACCTCTACACATTATTTGAAAGAAATTTGGTTTAATTAGTGTGAACATTTGGATAAAATATGTATGAAAGCATATTGAATGTGAATGAAATCAATGTTGGATTAATATAGATGATAGTTGATGACAACTAATTGAAAGTTTGACGACAACCATACAATTTGACAAAGAATGTAAATAGTGTAAATCACACTATTATATTGCTTTTGTCTAATACATTGTGAATTGTTGTATTTGTGCGCCTCAGTTATTTGCATGATTCCAAAATTGATTGACTAAATTTGGAATTATTATTTTTGAGTACAATAATAACTTGAGTAAATCCAGAAAGATAAATTGAGGTTGGAATTTGTGAGAGAAGACTAAGATCGTTGGGATTAGTAAATGAATATACGAATTTAGTGCACCAAATTGTGACCTTCAAACAATATTGTCACTTATTAATTGATTCCTAAAAATGAACTGACAATTTGGATACAAGAATTTAGTATCTTGGACTTTGGTACACCGACAATTGATGCCTAGAAAAATAGTCATTTATTTATACAATGTTAAAACCAAAACAAGCTAAACTTGTGATGAAATCCTCTTTTGTTGGCCAATAAGACCAAACAAAAATTGAGTAACTCTAAGAACAAAATAAATGCTTAGATTTTTATTGTGATACTTATGAGGTGATTGCACCTATTCTTAGCAGTTCACCTACAACTAATATGTTCTAAATATAAAAAGCTAAAGTTTTGTGATTTATAAATATAATGCTTGTGTTTACAATTTCATGTGTTGGTTTGAGATGTGATGTACAATTGAACTTCATGATTTTACAAGAAATTAAATAAAAAGTTCCAATCTTAATTTTCTTGTTGAAGTTTTATATTTTCATTTTCCATTAACTCCTAAAGGAAAACAATCAAAATTTCAACCAATTTCTTGATTTGGAGTATGCTACCATGGATACAATTTTTTTCTAATTTTGATGAAATTTGGTGTGGATATGTAATTTGTTGCCATCTTTAAGGCATGCAATTTTTGTAGTATTTTGATATACCATTCAAAAATTCCATCCAAAAACATTGCAAAAAAAAATTCTTGTAAATTGGGGGCAATCCGAGTAGCCCACAATAATCACCTTTTTAAACTCAAAAATTAATGATCTAGAGCTGGAATTTGTGTGGTCTATTTCCACAATAGGGGGACATGTGCCTACCAAAGTAAATCTAAAAATACATTATTTTATGGCTTCCATATTCATACAAATAGGGCTCCCTTGTGCGCACACTTCTAAACATTGAAAATGGTTTCTACTTCTATTTTTTTGTAAAATGTGATTACTATCAAGTCTTTACAAATGGCCAATTTTTAGTTTTCTTTTGTTTAAGATTTTCTAAATATTATTAATTTACACCTAGTTGTATCTATTTTTTGTGACAAACTATTTTTTTTTCAAACAGTACTTGTAAGTAGTTAAAAGTATTATTAGCTATTGATTTTTCAGATCAACAGTTGAGATTGTTTTGTTTTATAGTATTCATAGTATTGAGCGCAAAAATTGCAATTTTGACAAAATGCTACCAAAATTGTTTGGTCTTTCATGCAACCACCTTGCAATGAGATGTACTTATCTTAGGGCCGCTTTATACCTAAACTTTGGACCAATTTGTTGTCTAAGAGGCTTTAAATCCTCACTTGTAATTGTGACAAAAGGTTGAAATTGGTCCAAATCTCTTTACACCTCGAGGATGGGCCAATTTAGTGGAATGTTTTTTTATTCAAAAGAGAAACGATCTAACATGACTGGAGCTTGGTGAATTGGATGCACCAAGAATGGGAGGTCAATTCTTGGTCTTGGGGTCAATGTTAGATTTCAATATAAAATAAAGCTTTTTTTTAATAATATTGTTATTTTTAACAAATTAGATTTGTTGGATTTTATGCAACTAGCCTCAAGAAGAATTGGTTCAGCCTTGAGTTGTAAAGCAACCTTGAAAAGAGAGACGAAGTGAAATTTTTTAGGTTCTATTGAATTGGCCTGGCTTCTTGGCCTTAAGGCCTTTACATATAGGATAATTGATCCCTATTATAATCTTATTCTAATGAATAGTCAAGGACAACCTTAAGCATGAAAGGGGTTGAATTTTCTTTTAGTCAGGTGTAAGGAGAATTGGCTTGACCTCTAGGTATAAAGCTTCTTTTATTAGAGCCAATTTCCATTGCTTTCCACGAGGGCCAACAACTGGAGGGGGCTAAAAGATCCATCAAATCTCCAGCCTGGCCTTGAGCTTTCCATTGCAACAACTATATTAAGGCAGTTACTGCCTCTTTTGAGTTTATTGCCACAATGAATTGAAAACAAGTTTTCATTATTCATTATGTGTTTTAATACCCCCCCCCCAATTGTCACAAGTTTTCATTTAAATTAAAATTATTATGTGTTTTAATTCCGTCCCCCTCCCCCACCATGCCTACTTGTATTTTCCAGAAAGTACTTCCAATGCAATCAATATGGGATATATCCGTATTTGAATTTGTTATTTGTACCCATATTTGTACTCACACTCATATCTATACGTGTACATGTATCCATATCTTCATCCATATTTTGTATCCATTTATGTATCCATATTTGGATGGCCAAGATCTTTTGTTTGACATCCACGGCTTTGATTTTTCCAGAAGATTGATGACATTGGAAGGAGTGGAGAATTTTTTCTGAACTCAATGGATGCTCATTTTTCCAGGGGTGGGGGGCAAGAAAAAGGGTTTCACACATCTTTTGGGCTCATTGCAGCTTATAGGCTTGGACTTTTTTGATTTGTTGGATACCCTTGACTTTAGTAATTACCATCTGACTTAGTACCATCTGACTTGTAATGCTTCTTTAGATGGAACAACATAATCCACTCATAAAAGAGCACATGCATTTTAACTTGCAAATTTTATTTTCTTGTTAAAAATGACGTGGACTCTCCATAACTTGCAAATTTTATTTTCTTGTTAAAAATGATGTGGACTCTCCAAACCTTCTAGATCTGTTTTTGCTTAAAATTCAAGGTGGAGGCTAGAGGAAGGGTGGTTGGAGGTCGTGGATTACACCATGGTGCAATGGAAACATGGGGACTATCTAAAGTTCGAAGCTCCAGAAAGGCGCTTATAGGTCCACGAGAGCGCTTCACGAAGTTTTCCTAGGAAAAGAATACTTTGATTCTACTTCATTTGCAAACCTTAGGAATGCTTCTCATCTATTCATTTAGAATAAATCCTACTTGTTTTTGCAACATGCATTATAATCCTATTTTGCAATTTTGAAAACATTTTGTTGTTGGAATGATCAATCCACTATAAGAATCATGTGTCTAAACAAACAGATTTTGTTGGACATCCAATGTAACAACCCATGTTTTTATGTCAACAATGACGTCCAATGTAACATCTTCATGTTGTATTGGACACCACTATTGACATAAAAACATGGGTTGTTGCATTGGATGTTCAACAAAATCTGTTTGTTTAGACATAAGAAAACATTGGTTTCTTATAGTGATCTCACTCTACAATGGGCATCCAAGCCTTAGTCCATTGTGCCATGGTAACTCCTCCAATGAATTGTATCTAAACAATCTATTCTTGGTGCATTGGAACACAAAGAAGGTAGAGTCTAATCCCTCATGGGATTTAATAAAATGTTTCTTGTTCTTTACCTAAATAACAACAAAATTTCTTGGAGGTAAAAATTTGACCATTACCTCATGGTAATGGATGACTTCATGGTTTAGGATTACCTCATGGTCATGGGGTAAAGAAGGGACAAAATACCATGTAGAAAAGAAGTGAGAATATGATAGGAAAATATCATGTGGTAAATGAGAAGGAGAAAACCACATATTGAACCCCAAAAAATTATGACAAACTCAATATTGAGAACCATGTGGAAAGTGTAGTAAAAGAAACAAGAAAAGAAACAATGAGGGGAGGAAAATTAAAAAAAAAAAAAAAGGAATTTTTTTGACAAAAAACCTTGTGGTAAGCCATTGAACATATGCAAGATAAGAAATGACTCAAAATCTATTAGAAACAGTCTTTCAAATTGAAATGCCAATATAAATATGGAAATTAAAGTTTTCTCCAACTTGATGTTCTTGCCACAAATTGAAACTTCTAAAAATTGTTGAAACAAAAGCAATGTACAAGAAACTATTCAATCACAATGAAATCTAAGGAAAGTCACTACCATAGTTTTTATTCATGCAATTACAAGAAAGCTTTTCCAAAGCCTCAACCTTGCATGAAATACTTAGCAACCAATCTCACTACTTCATTTGAAACCTTTTCCACTCCACAAATACTTTCTTCTTTGATTGAAGATTCTCCTTAGGCTTCATATACTTATGAATGTTGGCATACATGTCATCCACGTTTGCGTATCCAAAAGAATCAATGGTAAAATTGGAGGAACTCAAGTGATAGCTGCATCTAGACAAGTGCATTTTAGCTTGGCCTTCCTCTATGCTACCAATAAAACCAAATAGAAGTCATAAAAACAAAATATAAATAAATAAATATTGTGAGTAGAATACAAGCCTAAAAACAATTTCAAAATTGAAAATGTTGAAAAAAAAAGAATTAAAAGAATTTCAAACAAAATAAACAAAGAAACGGTATACAATTCAAACAATATACAATATACAATGAAGAATGAATATAATTAATTAGTGGACTACTACTATACCAATGCACAACCAAAAATGAACACCACTATTTTTGTAATATTAATCCTTGACTTCAATATAGCTTGAAAGACAACTTTCAAAAATTGATGAACAATACACCATTGTGAACTTGTCTAGCCATGGCATTAGACCTAATATTCAATATTTGAGTATGTAAGTGCTTTGAATTGCTTAAGGAGTTGCAATACACCTACAATGAATACAAGTGCACTACTAGTGGAAGAGTAGATAACTACACCTCATATTCAATATTCCAAACTATCCACATAGGTATTCCATTTCTAAATGTAGTTTAGAATGCCCTATGCATATATGCAACCCACTTCACATATTCCGAAGGCCAAACATAAAACTAGGAGTGCATACAAAATGTGACCCACTCCTGCAATTTTGAAAGCAACTAGAATGATGAAACTTATAATAAGGCTTGATGGGACGAGTAGAATTATCTTCAACTACTCTAGTAGTAACAACTTGAGTCTCAAAGACTACTTCAACATTCTAAATGCAATAAAAAAGCAACAAATCGGAGAAATTATAGAAATTGAATAAGCTATATAGAAATGTACAATGTGACTAATGACATACATATGATAACAAAATAAATCTTGGAAAAACCTAGTTGGAGGGAAATTTTTTGAAGCAACTCTTTTTGTATAAAAAAGTCGTTTGATTAAAACAAAAAGAAACCTTGCTTAAACAAACAAATACCTCAATATTTGAGGATTGAATACCTCTCCAACATATTTCTTAAAATCATCATATTGTTTTTTATTGTCAAAAAATTAATACACAATTTCAAAATCAATAATATTGAATTCATTGACACTTAAAAAAAATTTGATCATAGGAAAATGACTAAAAGAAGGAGTCAAAAACAAAATACCTTGCTTCCCTGGAACAATTGGTGAAGAGTTTCCACTTCCAACTTCTTTACCTCCGACTTCTCCATCTACGTCTTCTTCACCCGTTCCATGCTCCTCTTCATCCTAATGAAATAAACATAAAAACAATTGAAAATAAAATAATTAAAATAGAAATCGCATAAACAAAGTCCCTCCAAAAGAAATTAAAATAGAAAGACAAATCAAGAACAATGAAGGAGGATAAAAAATACCTTGTACATCTCTTGAGCTCCAACTTGTCTTTTACCATACAACTTCTTTTTAGTATAATATTGCATTTTCCTCAACGTCTCATATATGTCTAAAGGGAGCATGTGATAACTAATAGAGCCAAAATTATAAGTTGCTAAATTCAACTCTTTGGCATCAAGAGGCTCTTCCAATTGATAAGCTACAATTGGATCTTTCAAATTAAGAGGATTATCAAATAAGCCCCTATGAACCAACCATCCTTTCATGATTCTCTTGTTTGTTATGAGAGCTAAATATTAAGAGTAGAAAAACTTTTCCAAAATTTGCTTTCCAATACAACTTGCCAAATTCCTTCAAATGCTTTTTTGGTGGGTACAAAATCTAGTTGTAAGAAAGAATTTCCACTACCAAATCACCTTCCCCAGAACTGATTAAGTTCTTAAAAATAATTAAAAACTCTAGAAATAAAAATATTGAGCAAAGTAGAATACACTATTAATGCTTCAAAAATCAATAAAATAGAAGACAATAAAATAGACAAGTAATGAACTAAGAAATCATGTAACCTTTCTCTTTGATGAAGAATACTTTCCCAAACAAGTACTTTCCCAAACAAGAACAAAATATAGGCACCACTTGGTTGTGAATGAAGTACATCCTTTGATGCAAAAAGATGGGCACCAATTGTTGTAAAATTAGTTATCTCTTTCAATGCACAAAGACAAACATTACTTGGTGTGAAATGAATCATATCCTTTGATGCAAAAAGATGGCCATCAATTCTTGTATAGTACACTAAGATATGTAAAGAAGGGCAACAATTGGTGTATAATGAGGTTTGTCCTCTACTACAAAAAGAGGGACACCAATTGGTTTTTAATGAGTTTTTTCCTTCTATGTAGAAGAATGGCAATAGACACTTGTTGTACAATCAAGTATCTCCTTTGTTGTAGAGAGATGGACACCAATTGTTATAGAATGAGGTATCTTCTTGGATACAAAATTAGAGTTCTTGGTTGGTGTAGATTGTAGAATGATGTTTATCCTTTAATATAGGAAAAGAGCTACTAGTTATTGTAGAATGAAATACATGTTCTTCTTTGTTTCAAAACAATGAACAAAACATGCTACGGAATGAGAAATAGGTGGGCGGTTTTATGCAGAAAAAAATATACAACTTCCTACAGATGAGAAACATTTGCATTTGAAGAATCAGACAATGGACTTGTGATTGGTGCTAGAAGAGAGCTTCCAATTGACATATACAGAGGGTTTGCAATTGAAGTTTGTACAAAACCCTTTTTAGATGAAGAAATAGGGCCATTCCTTGAATCAAGAAGATGACCAATGCCTTCGTCAACAAGCACCTTGACATACAAAATTTAGAGGGCTTTTTTAGATTTCTACTATTTCATCATGATTTGGATCAACCTTTCTTTCACCAAAAAATTCATTTTTAGTTGAAAAAGGTAGCCTACATAGTGGTGTTGAGGGAATCATGGGTGGCAAGCCTAAAGAAATTAGCTTGTCGTTGTTAGCTTTCATTGTCTGCTCTCTTCTCATAAAAAAAACTAATACTTTCAATTTCCTCCAAACTTTTCAATCTTTTCGACTTCCTCTTGTTTTATGATGACATCATCTTGTACAACTCTCTTCATACAAACATGCAATGGATTAAGCTTCAACATCCTCCAAACATTGAAACGACACACAAAAATGACCTCCAATTGATGTAAAGGAGTCAATGTGAAGTAATTTGGAATAGTTTGAATTCAGAAGGACTACTAATTTATTGTTCATGTTTTGTATGAAAATATCATAACATTTCTGACATGTAAGGATAAAAAAATGTCCAAGGCTTTTTAGAAAGTACTGTACAAATGTATATAGATTTTTTTTCTAGTTGAAGGTTTAAATGATTTACAAGGAGAGTTAAAATTCCACACAAGTACATTGACTTTCTTATGTGGGATGCAATGTATGAAATGGGACACTCGCACTATATTATTATTTAGCTCAACTAATGAAATATACAAGCAATCTTTTAAGTTCTAAATATCCTCTTGGGGGACACTTGGAATTTCATGCAAGTTTATGTAACCTTCATTTATTACATGATTTTCAAAAACTTTTAATGAAGTTATGAAATCACTTTAGCTTTTTGGAGATAAAACCCTCGTATCAATTGATGCTCAAAAGCAAATGTCAAGCTGCTCTATGTTCTATTTTCAATTTTCTAGTCACAAAAAAAGAATGCCAAAAAAAAGAATTTCTTTCAGTTTTTAATTTTTTTTCAAAGATTATATTTCTTCCTTTATGTGAAGCTTTGATTCATTTGAATTGAACTGGTGATGATAAAGTTATGGACAATCTTGTTTTTAGGACAATGCAAACATCTTCTTCAAGAAATAACTTGTAGAATTCATTTATAAACTCATTTTTAGAAGAAAATTGTTGGACATGGTTTAGTTTCTTTTCTAGAACAATCTCACTACTAGGATTGGTGTGTTTAAGTTCCATGTTAGAGGTATTAACGATTTCATTTTTTCTCTACTCTTGGACGTATTTCTACATAACAATTGTTTAAAGAATGAAAAACAAGTGTGTTATTTTGAATTTTATCTTCTAACTCTAAAATTGAATCTTTAATATAAGAATTTTTATTTCAAAGTCCACAGTAAAGAAGTTTACCACAAATGGCAATCAAAGTCATTTGAAATTATAGGGTAGCATTCAAGAAACTTTTTTTCCAACCTTGAATACTAATATCTTCCAAAATGCACAAGTAGACTTGATGAAATTTTAACCACATTATCTAAGACAATTGAAGTACAACATGCTTTTGTTAGATTGTCAAAGAAAAGTTTTTTTAATTTTTAGAAGGAACATAGTACAAATGGGAATTTTGAGTGGTTCTTCACAATGAAATGGCCTTGGGACTTTAGGGGATACTCTACTTTCTTCTTCAACAACAAAATTAAAAATTCCTAGAAAATTTAATGTTTAATTGGAAATTGAAATTTTTGTCTCCATGTACAGACTAAAGAGTGCAAACTCTATTTTTAAATGACATGGTACATTGACCAACAATACTAATGTTTTGACACCGTTTCTCTTCTCAATAAAAGTATTTTTTATCCTACATTTTCTCAAGAATCATATTTACTAGAGTTTTATTGATAAACTTACTAGAGTTTCATTTATTTTTCATTCTTGTCTAAATAGAAAGATTTCATTTGTTCCATTTGGACTAGCAATGAGAGAGTTATGGACAATCTTCTTTTGGGGGCAATGCAAGCTCTTCTTGAAAATAGCAACTTGTAGGATTCATTTTAAAATGTAATTTTGACAATTTCACACAAATAATTGTTTGATAAGATTAACTTCTCTTGCTAGAAAATTTTGACCATTACAATGCTTCTATTAAAATTTGACCTTACAACTCTTTATAGTTTTGTTATTCATTCAATTTTGGAGATACATATACTTCACAATTTATTAAGAATGGAACCAAAATGTGCTTTCTTTTCTTCTATTTTCTTAAGACATTCAAATAAATTCAAGAACACAAAAGATTTTGAATTTTGCATATGTAGTGCCCAAAAATAAAGCCAAGAAGCTTTAGAGTGTTGAAATGTAGGCATGCAAGGTGAATAAAGGACAATTCTCTTCACTTCAAGTACTTGGGATTTACATTTTTTGCACTATAGGTCAAGAAGGACAATTGTTCTCTCCAATTGAAACACAAATATCTTGCACTCTATATGGGGTTCTTTTGCTTGTAATCTATGGAGGATTTTGTTTGCTATTACAACTTCTTGGGTGTTTTTGGTGCTTATCATAACCACATTTTAAAACTTGGAAATCCTTCTTCTCGTGTATTCAACTACACATGAATGAAATTCTAAACATTTATTCTTTTTAGGTGTAATCACAAGTATTGTATAAATTATTGAAGTCCCAACATTTTTTTTGGTGAATTTCTTCTGAAAATGAAAAGTGAAAAAATCATATCAATACAATATATGCTAAAGAAATTTAAAATGCTCTTCCTATGAGTATTTTTTAGTGTAGAACATTATGTTGCTAATCAATTTACCATGTCATTTTAGAATTGGTCAAAATGCATTGTATAGATGGAGACAAAAAGTTTGGTGTCCAATGAAACATTGAATTTCATACAAATTTTCAATTTTTCATGTACAGAAGTAAAACAATTGTGCATTTTCTTAGTTGAATTGAAATTTAAAGAAATTTAAAAAATTAGTATTGTTGTGTCCCGTTTCTTGCAATTGCATCACACATAAAAAATTCAACGTGCTTTAGCATAGTTTTTATTCTCCATGTAAATCATTGAAACCTTGAACTACAAAAAACAAATCTATATATATTTGTATATTACTTGCTAAAATGGCTTGGTCAATTTTTTAGATCAAAACATGTCAAGAATGTTATGAAACTTTCTTATAGAGAATACAAAAGACATTATTGTTTCTTTTGAATTGAAACTAGAATTTCAAATTACTAAACAATTCTAATGTCTTGTGAATTCATTCCCTAAATTTAACCCTTAAAGGTTGGGGATGGTTTTGGAAGAAAATAGTCCAAAAAACGGTGTTTAGAGAAGGAGAAGAGTGAATAGTAATTGAATATTTTTTTTTAACTTTTAATTGTAAGATCTTGAACTTGTCTACAATATTTAGCTATCTACCAATTTTTATTCTAAAATTCATCATATTGAGTGAGACCTAAGGGTTCAAAGTCGAGATTTTTTATTTTTTCACTGCTGAAATTCTGGGCAGCTGCTGTTTGACTGGTGAATTTGACATGAATTGAATTCTATTTTGGTGGTTACTCCTTGGATTTGGCTTCTTATATAAGATTGAAATATGCTACAAATTTTTTAGCCCAATTGCACATGTAGAGCATATGCAAAATGCCATGATTGTTTTGGAAAAAATAGTTTACATTGGCAATTTTTGCATGGATGAATTGAACATTCAAATCACTTCTGCTAAAAAATCCGAACGGTAAAGACAATGACATATAAGTATTCTATCATGAGGAACCATCCTTACTCAAAAATGTCAAGATCTTAGAATTTGACACCTAAAATGAGGTCACAGTCTCTTGTGCTTGCCTCAGTTGTGAGAATAGCCTCCAATACTAGATCACCCTCCACAAAAAGAAGGACAACCTTGACATCCACCCCTCCAGGTTCCCTCTTCCACCCATGCCCCCCTCTACCCCTATGTCACCCTACCTACTTCCCCACCCCACTCTCTACTTCCCTACCCCAATCTTTGCAACTCCTCCCCCGTCCATCACCTAGGCCATCCGTCACCTCCTTTTCCGCCAAACCCTAAGGTAGTATGCTCTAAAAGCGCCCACCTTCTTCAAACCGCCCCTATTTTTGGGTGAAGAATAGAGATGGGGTGATTTTTAAATGGACCACTTTAGTAATTGAATGCATTAAGGAAAAATTATTTTTCTATTGCAAGAGCCAATCATTGCCTTTGATTTCCTCACATCTCTTTACAAGCTGTAAGTGGACAGATTTTGGAAGACCTATGATCACAAATAGGTGCCTATACCCTAAATCTTTGAAAATTTATAAGTAATTCAAAAATGCTTGGAAAAATACAAAACCACTTGTGTTAGGTTCCACATCCATTTTTCAGAGAAAGAAAAATGATCTAAAAATATTTTTGTGTACGTAAGCCTACGAGAAAGGCGGACCAATCTTTAAATGGTCGCTTTTAGAGCATACTACCTCATCCGCCCAAACATGGCCCCTCCTCATCCACCAACACTCCCTAACTCCCTGTGCCTCCACACATTCTCCTCCCCCTGCCCTTTGTGAGGTTCTAAAGTAACGTAGCCAAAAGCTTCATTGAAATAATTTTCTTGGTGAGGCGAAGCTACTTGAAAATAATTTTCAGTAAATTTTCCTTGAAAGACAAGTTGAATTGGCATCTAATCCAAGTCGTTTCATATTTTTTGGAGCTTTGTGGAATTAGTTATAAAATTTTTGAAGTTGAAATGGCATAGGGCTCTAAAATCGCCCACCTCCTACAATGCACAATGTTTGTACATTGCTAAAGGCTATGAAAAAGCAACAAGTACACACTGTGACACAATGTACATTTGAGGATGTGGGCAATTTTAGAGCCTATGCAATTTTTGGTCCTATTACCTTATAAAGTCCCCCAAAATACAAAAGTCTCTAAAATGAACTTGCATTGGATTTAGGGTTTAGCTAGGAGGTGAGGAAACTACATCCACCATAGAAATAAATAAATAAAATACTATATATAATTTTAGAAAAAACATATATAAATCTAAAAAGATAAATGTTTACAGGGCAAGTAAAGAATGTGTGTGAACATTGGGATGTAAAGTTGGGTAATAAAAATAGGAGGTGATAAAAATGAAGATCCACCGTAGAAATTAAAAATGTCAGCTAGAAAATTATTGACGGTTTATGAAGGTAAGTAAAAAAAACTAGAACACAATAATGAAAGTAGGCCAAAAAATTAGGACACAATTATAAAGGTAAGCAAAACAAATTTTAGAAGGTAGAAGGTAGAAGGTAGAAGGTAGAAGGTAGAAGGTAGAAGGTAAGCAAAACAAATTGTAGAAGGTATACAAAACAAATTATACAGATAAACCCCAAGATGAGGATACAATTATAAAGGCCCACCAAAAAAATAGGACGCACATGTGAAGGTAAGCCAACAAATTATAGAAGGTTTAGGAATATAAACCCCAAGATTATGACACATTTATGAAGGTAGGCCAAAAAAATGATGAGACAATTATAAAGGTAAGCCAAAAAGTGTAGAAGGTTTTTAGAGGTAAACCCCAAGATTAGGAACAATTATGAAATGAAGCACAAACATTGTAGAAGGTAAACAAATTTGAGAAACGACAAGGAAAAAATTTGAAGACAAGTAAATAAATTGGAAAGCTAAGGGAAAAAAATGGGAAGCTTTGGGATATAAATTATCCTTCAAGTGATTTAGGAAAAAAATATGGGAAGCTAAGGAAAGAAATTGCCATTCAAGTGGTTTAGGGAATAAAATGGGAAGCTCACAAAATAAATTGCCCTTCAAATTAGAAAGGTTTACACAACTGAATCAAAAACTATATATCCAAATTGGGCGACAAATGGATAAACCATTATATTTTCAAAATTGGTAACTCTCTAAAACAATTTATTAGAAACTATAGTATTATATCTTCTATCATCTAATTTGTGCTTATTCTACTCAACAATTTCTTTTAGTCCACGTACTAGGGGATTCACATCTTTCCTAGCTTCGTGCATTCTTAGCAAACTTTGTACTCTATTGACCAAACTTTTTGGTACTTGGACGGATGTGCCAACATGAGTAAATCCTTCTACCGTTCTTAATTGTAAAGTAGCATGGAAGTCATTTTCTTTTCCTAATTATTTCAACAATGCCATCACATCGTCCAAAGTTGACACAAATTTTGTAACTTGGAACAACAAAGTGACCCCAATTACAATAGAATCCATCACTCACTTTTGCTAATCTCCCATTCTGTTCTATTGTAGGTGTCCAAATTCCATACACATAAGAACTATGGTCTTGA
Organism: Rhytidiadelphus loreus; assembly: GCA_947034895.1. Lineage (NCBI taxonomy): Eukaryota > Viridiplantae > Streptophyta > Bryopsida > Hypnales > Hylocomiaceae > Rhytidiadelphus > Rhytidiadelphus loreus. The sequence continues at coordinate 42,017,156 of OX344761.1, read as the reverse complement.
TCCCGATGGATGGTATTGTAAAAATCATCCACCATATATGTGAGAGTACTTGTGAATCCTACAAAATTTTGTTCTAGATTTAGAAACTCTATTTGGTTCAACAATGGAACACCAACTTCCACTGCCTCATCAATGATTTGCATGTACATAGATGGTCCTAGTTTCATAAATCTTGATTCATAAAATTGTGAAATCCATTTGATCAACTCATCTTGGTTTTTTTGCCATTCATCTATAGAAGTTTTAGTTTTTTTAAATCTCCGCCCCATGACATAGTGACCCATGGTGTATCCTTTGTCCATGCCACCTCTCTACCCCAACACAAATATTTTTCTATGAAGTTGGGCCTTATTGTTTTTTATGTATGTTTTAAAGAAAATGAATGTGTAATGATTTCACGACATTGCAATTTGGAAGATAGTGCTTTAGATGGAACAATGATGGATGAGGTTCTAGAGAACTATTTTGTGCTACACAAAAACAAAGTAGCCATTCAAGATAAGAGAACCAAAGAAATAGTGCTTATGATTTCATTTACAAAATTCGATGACCTTGAATCATCTAAAGAATATGAAGATTTTGAAAAATTAACTTTATCTCTAGCAAATTTGAGGAAGGGAGAGATAAAAATAATAAGCCTGAGCATCCTTTCTTCAAATTTGCTAGAGATAAAGTTAATTTTTCAAAATCTTCATATTCTTTAGATGATTCAAGGTCATCGAATTTTGTAAATGAAATCATAAGCACTATTTCTTTGGTTCTCTTATCTTGAATGGCTACTTTGTTTTTGTGTAGCACAAAATAATTCTCTAGAACCTCATCCATCATTGTTCCATCTAAAGCACTATCTTCCAAATTGCAATGTCGTGAAATCATTACACATTCATTTTCTTTAAAACATACATAAAAAACAATAAGGCCCAACTTCATAGAAAAATATTTGTGTTGGGGTAGAGAGGTGGCATGGACAAAGGATACACCATGGGTCACTATGTCATGGGGCGGAGATTTAAAAAAACTAAAACTTCTATAGATGAATGGCAAAAAAACCAAGATGAGTTGATCAAATGGATTTCACAATTTTATGAATCAAGATTTATGAAACTAGGACCATCTATGTACATGCAAATCATTGATGAGGCAGTGGAAGTTGGTGTTCCATTGTTGAACCAAATAGAGTTTCTAAATCTAGAACAAAATTTTGTAGGATTCACAAGTACTCTCACATATATGGTGGATGATTTTTACAATACCATCCATCGGGATCAAGACCATAGTTCTTATGTGTATGGAATTTGGACACCTACAATAGAACAGAATGGGAGATTAGCAAAAGTGAGTGATGGATTCTATTGTAATTGGGGTCACTTTGTTGTTCCAAGTTACAAAATTTGTGTCAACTTTGGACGATGTGATGGCATTGTTGAAATAATTAGGAAAAGAAAATGACTTCCATGCTACTTTACAATTAAGAACGGTAGAAGGATTTACTCATGTTGGCACATCCGTCCAAGTACCAAAAAGTTTGGTCAATAGAGTACAAAGTTTGCTAAGAATGCACGAAGCTAGGAAAGATGTGAATCCCCTAGTACGTGGACTAAAAGAAATTGTTGAGTAGAATAAGCACAAATTAGATGATAGAAGATACAATACTATAGTTTCAATGGCTTTTGCAATTCTATTTATACACTTATGTCTAAAAGTAAAAACAACCTTTTACATTATAGTTCTTTTACTTTTTAGAAATGTAAAAGATATCTTTTACATTGTGTGTACACAAAGATATTTTTTTGTGTACACACAAATTACATGTTTTGTTTTATTTAATTAAGGTTAATAATTAATTTTTTGGTATAAGAACAAATTACACGTTGTCTTACATATACTAATTTTAGTAAATTACATGTTTAACCCCTAAAGTACTGAATGGCGTTTTTTTGGCAACATAGAAATTTTGGGTAAGTACCTACGAATGGATTTTTTTTTTTTTTTCCTTTGGAATTTTCACACTACATTTTCCCGGGGAATAGCTTTAAGGCCCAACAATTTTAAAAACTTTTGACAACATGGTTAAAAAGTTATTGTATGACATGTAGTTTTCATTGCTTAGTGGGTAGCTTGGGTAGCAAGAAAAACTTCTTTAAAAATCACATTTAAAAATAAATATAAATATGAAATTGGTTCTTTAGATTTATTTCTATGTAGAAAGATTTGAATCACTCTATTTTGATTAATGAGATGAAACTTATGAGGAGTTTTAGTTGTAGGTAGTTATGAAATCTCTACTCTAAAATAAACTTTGAAGTTCATTATTTAATTGAATTTTCAATATTTTTGAAAAAAATAAAAACATTAGGTGTACATTGTTTATTACAACATTACAACCAATGGGATTGGCAGTTTTCAATTCCCTAAATAAATTGTTAATAATTTTGTATTTTGCATCATTCTCTACTTCTTTCTACTTACTATTTTTTTCCTATATGTTGTACAATTCCAAATGATCTAAAAAATTTCAAGCATGTAGCCAACATGCCTTGGAGAGTGAATCCGATGAGTTGCAACCATTTTGGACATTTTTTCATAATGATATGACCTTTTGAAGTGTGGCTGCCCGATTTTTGCAGGGGCAAAAAAAGGATTTTGTCACTTCAAATGTTGATATCTTGCAATCTACATGGTGGAAATTTCTGAATTTTTTTTCACATCTTCTCAAACCAATGTACTACAAGATCCTATGATTACATTTGACCAATTTTTTTTTCTTCTAAAAATTGATACTTGTATTAGAAATGGTAGTTTAGGAACATTTTTAGTGAAAACATAGTAAAAAACCTTTAGGGTTTAATAATTAAATCTTTTGTTCAAACACAAATCTGTAAATGAAAGTAATTGTTGAAGTTATGCCATGAACTTTGACATTTGTGAGATGGGCGCATTGGGTGACAAACTCTGTCACAATGCATCGATTTAAAAAAAAATACATTACTACCACCCTACCTCCGCTTTCCTCCTACTTGTAATTTAGAGAATCCATATTATGGGACAATCAATATAGGACAATTTAGTATCAAGCCATATCCTATATCCATATCTTGTATCCATATAGTCTATTGGAGTGGTATCTAGTATCCATATCTGCTCTTGTATTCATACCATATTTGGTATTTATATATATCCATATTTGATATTGTATTTTGGATTCATATTAGGATGGCTCAAATTAAATCTCACAAAGATCAATGGCTTGTGATTTTTTGAGAAATGGACTGCATTTTAGAGAGGAAGCATTTTTTTAATTTTAAATCAATGGGTTGTGATTTTTTCAAGAGAGGGGGGGGGGGGAAAACTAATGCAAATTAGGAGGTGACAACCTCTTTTGGATGCATTGTGAGATGATGTGTGATTTTACCAATTTTAATGACAAATATTTAAAAAATATATATAATAATGAAAGATTATGCCACTAAAATTAACATGTATGGTGAAGCTTGATTCCATTTATCATTCAAGTCATTCAAATTTTCATAATACAAAATCTTTGCTCTTCTTTAAAATAAAACTAAAAATATAGATTTCAAAAAGAGACAAAAAATAACCAAAAGTTTTTTTGAATTGTGTGTTTAAATGTGTGATTATTTAAAAAAAAACTATAGTGACAAGACCAAAATTATTTATTACTTGAAATTCTTGAAATCCTCATGAAAATAAATGACAACTAATTGAGCAACTAGTATGGGTCTACAATTAATTCAAGTTTCAATGTCAACTATAGTTCATTGTCATTGTCAAGAAAAGGTCAAAGAACTCAAAGAACTCCCTTTTATTTTCTCTAAATAGAAAAAAAACTAAAAAAACTCTCTTTCATTTTTTCCAAAGAAAAAAATAGGAAGAAAAAGGAAAAGATTAATGTTTCATATATTTTTTAATTGAGCATTAAGAAAATTCAAGAGCACATTAATTGGAAATCTAGCCCTAGAATTCAACCTCACTACTTTACATTATCTAAGGCTAGAGTGATGAATTGGCAATCCAACCTTAGAATCCAACCTCACCACTTTACATTATCTAGGGCCGGAGTGGCCAGATTGCAAGCCAAATTGATGGCAAATCAGTCCAGCAATCCATTCGGCCCCAGAGTGTGTATAAACCGGCCCTTAGTTGCAATGTACTCTCACATGCCTCCCTTGTACTAGTCCAACACAGACTTCAAAAAGGGTTAAAAGGTGAGGTGGAAATCTCCAAGTTTTTTCAACAATGATCAAAGTAGTCACCAAAATACTTCAAGTATTAGACAAATAGGTGCATTCTTTGTTTCTATAGTTAACAGTGAAATCATCCATCAGACCTATTAGCCTATCCACACTCCATCTTTACATGGTTGAATCTCACCCTATTGGTTTTTTATTTCATGACATCTCATGGCTAAATTTGGGCTTAGGGTTCCTCAAATGTTCTAGATTTGATCACTTGGTGGTAAATAATTAGTTCTTTCATTTTCTAACCAAGTGAAAAAATCTATCAATTTTTTGGATGTGTGATAAGTGTCGTGAGGCTTTTCCTATGTGTAAAGCTCAATGTCATGTGGTCAATAGGATCAACTAAAAAGATATCCAAGAAGGCATTTGCAGGGGACTATATTTGTGTCATGTAACTATTAGATGTTTCACTTTGTGGTCACTATATACTAGTAGAGTACATTAGACAATTTGAAATGTAAAATATTGATAGATAGTGGCACAAGTAAGGGCTCCTACCTCACCGTAGTAGATGGCAATGCTATGTACTCTAGTTCTCTCAAACTTTCTAAAGAAGCATGCCAATGGGAGACAAGTGTATATTGAAATTATCTATTTCTGTGTGTGTACATTCTACATGTGCATCGGCCTCTTAGCTTCCTCATTGCACTATCAAAAGATGGAGCAAGCTTTACATTGTAGACATTATGCACAATTAAATTGGAGAGTACACACATAGAATGGCAATTCTTGTGTATATTCACTTGCACTTCCAACTACCCAAGGGTAGTGCACTAACATTGTACTGTAGACGGCTTGCTATTGGATTTTGCCATTGTTTCTTGATAGGTCTCACTAAACTTTTTATGTGATGTCATATGTTTAAATGCAGAATTGGTGTCTTGATATTATTTGCCTTGAGAACTATTAGACTTGATTTTATGTGTTTAATTAGGTTTTTGGATGTGTCATGGTGGAACCATGTGTAATATTCATTGACATGCTTGGGTTGATAGGCCCACCCACGTATTTCAATGCAACGCAATTCAGTTCATACCAAAGGAATGGAATGAGTGTGGCCTATATTGGAAACACCAATGCAATGTCACTAGAAACTGTAGGGTGTTTTACCAAAGCGGATGGCAGCTCGACGGTTGACGTAGTGTGCATATTTGTGGCGAATATTAACCAAAAGTTGCTGATTGGATACGTCTATCTTGTGCCCAATGTAACGGTCCCCATTGGCGGATCCATAGCTTGCGGCAATGCTAGTATGCTGATGTTGTTGCAATCCCCAACTATGTAGGAGTTGCAGAAGAAGGGGATCACGGTGTTGTTGACGTTTCTCAACAACCATGATGCTATTGGATGGTCTGAATTTGCTATCGAGATAGGTGCGCCGATAGGTATCGAATTTGCTATCGAAATGTTGCTAAAGAATGTTTCAAAGTGTTGCATGTAGGCAGCTTACAACGTTTCCTAAGCCCTCCACATTCTAGTAGTGGATCAAACTATTAAAATTGAGGTCAATAGTATATTGGTTTCTTTAATGTCATAGATGAAAGAGCCCACTCCCCTCACCTATCATTCATTGTGTTTTCGTTGAATAGATTGGCTTAACATGCCCCCTACTAATACACAATCATCTCTAGTTCCTTACCAAATGCGCAAAGATTTGTGTTCCAGCTACAACATGTGGTCACCACCTACGGCTTGGACGGCATTGACATTGACAATGAATACTCCATAGGGGTAGAAAACAACACATCACTAGCCATGGTAACCTCCTTGATGCGCAAGGCCATGCTATGAAAGATCATTTCCAAGGCCCTATTCAGGGATATTCAATACTTTGGCGTTCAATACCATGGTGTGATGTTGGAGCAGATATTGACATATGGTTGGGAAATGATCTACGGTTTCAAGCTCCAATATCAGCTGCCCAAATATCTCGACGTTGGCATGGCCAAGAATGCGTTTTCCCTTGGGTTTTGGTCTGGCCAACAATTCACAAATTTCGCTGCGGATGTTGAGTGGTTGAAAGTTAACATGTATGAAGGGGTGATGGTGTTTGTGTTTGGGGATGCATAGGACTAGGCTTTGCTAGGAAAATTGGTAGATGCGTGGAATGGCCTCGAAAATTGGAACAAGCTAGCTAATTGTCTGTAAGGTCGGGTTCAAGGCATTTGGGACTAAGGTAGGATCAATTATTACTGAGTAAAATTTTCTAAGAGCCATGGTTGTGTGTCACTGAGATTTGATATTTAGTCACTTAGAAACAAGGTGCTACAAATTTTTTGTGATATTTTAGAATGGCATTTGCATATTGTATGTGAAAAATCATAGGAGATCAAAGTGCAATTGTAGATTTTCTATAACTGTCCCCTAACTTCAATGTCTTAGTGTTGATTATTGTGCAATGAATTGATCTATTAGGTATCTAGACTTATTAGGGCTCCATTTTGGGTGCGCACAACACAATGGAGTTACCTTTCTTCTACTTCAATAGTATACCTACTAACAAATCCGCCTTCAACAAGATAAGCTCCACATCAACCTCAACAAACGCTATTCGTGTTGTAAATGGAGTGCTTCCTGTGACCCTTCTTCTTCTTATGATCATGAGTATGAGCATGTTTCTTCACGGTCTCGTGGAAAGTGGAGTCATCCACAATGGTCGCCACTTTGATCTCCTCCACAAACTTGTCCAACTTCGCAAGTTCAAGATTCTCCTCTTGAATGGCCTCAACAATAGTGATTAAAATCACTCCTATATATGTTAAAAGAGCTGAAATAGTATCCCCTTCCTAGAGTAGCAACGCCCTCTTACAGGACTTCAGAAATATAACCATTAAAAACTTTGGAGATGAGCCCCACATCGCCTTACTAACAAACACCATTTGTTAATTGAATTGAATGCACCTTCCGCCACTTCTTATGCTTACGTACGCTCATTTGCTTATTTCTTCACCGTCTCTTTAAACATCTAGCGTCACCATGACTCTCTTCAAGTCTGTGATGAGACGGTCCACCAAGTTGCGGCTAAAATCTTCTCGGACCACCATTCGGAGGAGGTAGATGCTTTGGGTGTTGTGAACTCCCAATTCGTCATTTGAGACTCATAGTTTTCTTTTTTTTAGATTGTTGTAATTTAGGATATAATATTATACAAAAATACTCAAAAGAGTGTAGAACCAAAATAGGCATGTCACATGCTAGTATAGCCTTTGGTCACAAATAGGTTTTTATCTTATGAGTAGTACCTTATTGTTGCACCATTTTTTTCATTTGAATTTGTCCATATGAAGTTATGGTGTAAAATGTCATTTTCAATGGATGTAGGGTAGCTTGGGTACAGTAATTTACACTAGAGTAAGAACTCCAATACTATGCTTGAAAGAATTTGGATAGAGTTATAGGCAAACTTTCGGCTCAAGTTCAAGTTGGGTACTTCATACTAACATTTTTTGGGGAGGTAGGTGGGTTATATTTAGATCACTCTAAAGCTCATCGCCCAAACCTTCATAAACCTTACAGTTTTATGCATTCTCGAAGGTAATAAAATCTGTAGATAAGTTGCAACCCGCCTTTCTATCGTTGATTTGTTTTGGAGTCAAGGAGCAATGTGAACTTTTTGGAAGTGGGAACGTTATATATACGTACGGATGTACCTCCCCATGCCATCAAGCAAATGTTGGGGCTCCGCACCCACTTCTTTACACCCCAATACCAGGTTTCCTTGCAAAGCACGTGTCTAGAAGAAGAGTCTGCATGGGTTGTAAGTATTAAGGTTTGTGTTGGCATAGAGGTGTTCTATAAGAGCATCCCTACCAATGTCTTTCCTATCCCTATCTCCGTTGGGATGAAGGGGAGCACAGATGGGGATAGGAAAGACAAGCTCCCACTAGTTCTTCCCTAAAATTTTCAATTTATTGCTAAATAGAGGTAGGGAGAAGTCAAAAGGGAACTATAAAAATAATAACAAGGCCAAATGAATAGTACTTCCACAAATCAATGAAGCACAACTCATGTTGGAAAGGTGAAAAATGATTTAGGAATTACTCCATTTGAGTTCCCTATCCATCATCCCATTTGGGGAATTTGGACCCTCCTTCCCTAAATTTTTAGGGATAGGGAATGTTGGTGGAGGAGTTTTCTTCCCTATCCAAATGAAAATCATTTGGATAGGGATAGGGAAGCCATTGGTGGGGATGCTCTAACCCCTAAAGGACCATTGTCCCTTCGGGGGACAAATGCATTTTTGGGCAAGTACCTATAGGCTAAAATTTTCTCCTAATATTTTGAATTTTTTTTTGGAGGTAGAAAAGTTGATTAGCTTCGTGGGAATATAATTTTTTTCAAAATCGGTGCCCGGGAACAATAGTTATGACCAAATAAGCTCAAACAAGGGGACGGCGGGCAGCTCGGGCAGTCCAAAAAAAATGGACAAATTTTTTATTTTTATTTTTATTTTTATTTTTTCTCATAGATTATATTTTTGTCTATCTGGAAAGATTTGATTCATTTCATTTGGATATATTATGAGAAAGTTATGGACATTCTTGTTTTTCGGGCAGTTAGAGCATCTTCTTGAAAAAAATAACTTGTAGGATTCATTTCTGAATGCTATTTTTCAAATTTTTCAATTTTTTTTTTTCATGGTCTAATTTGCTTGCTAGAACAATCTCACCATTGGGATTAGTGCATTTTAATTCCATCTAAAATATATGAATATTTTAGATTTTCCTTCTATCTCATACCTACTTCTACTTAACAATTTTTTAAAGAATGATAATTTATTTATTTATTTATTTTTATTTTTGACCTAGACTCTCAACTCAACTCTCCACTATAAAGATTTAAAGCTCAAAACCCTGTAGTACAAAAAATTTAAGTTAAAAATGTTCAAAGTCAAAAAATCTAGTCCTGCAATGTGCTGAAATACTTGTATTTTCCACTTTAAACGCAGATATCTTGAAATCTGAGCGGTCAAAAAATCTGAAATTTTTTCCACACACTCTCATACTAGTTAGGTATGAGATCCTACGGTTAGATATGAAAATAAAACCGTTTTCAAGTTTTTTTACTCTTTGCTATAGATATGGCAGTTTTGAGTGTTTTCTGGCAGAAAAAAGGCCTTGGTCCTTTAGGGGCTAAGGTAGTATGCTTTAAAAGTGACCATGTAAGGGTTGTTCCACCTTTTTGATAGGCTTCTGTGGAAAAAATTATTTTAGATCATTTTTCAAAGAAAGGTGGAATCTAACATAAGTCGTTTTGTATTTTTTCAATCATTTTTGAATTATTTATAAATTTTCAAAGATTTGGGGCATAGGCACCTATTTGTGATCATAGGTCTCTCCAGATCCGTCCACTTGCAACCTATAAAGAGATGTGTAGAAATCAAAGACAATGATTGGCTCTTGTAATAGAAAATAATTTTCTTTGATGCATTCAATTGCTAAAGTGGTCCATTTAAGGATCACCCCATTCCCATTCTCTACCTAAAAATAGGGGCAGTTTGAAGAAGATGGGTGCTTTTAGAGCATACTACCTTAGTAGAATTAGAGTGGTTTATTGACATAACTGCATTGTTTTCATTAGAAATTTGAAATCCCAATGCTATAGGGTATATCATTGTACTATATTAGGCCCTCCTTTATTTCACAATATACTAGTGTGCCTTGTACCGTTGCCATAGTAAAAAAAAATCATTAGGTGAGATTTGGGGCTTCCGGAAGACCGCGAGTTATCATGTAGCAATAATTAGGGAATGTGACTACTATAGTGACACTGCAATAGTCGTACGTGGCCGAGAGGCTATCACCTCATTTCTCAATTTTTTTTCCAACTTGTTTTTGCATTTGAATAATTTAAGGAAAAAAAATTGAATTTTTTTTTTACAGTTGTTTGTTCCTTCACTACGGGGGGAATAGTGAAGGGAACGGGCTTGAAATGGTCTTCCGGAGGCTCCAAATCTCACCTAATGTAATTTTCTAATTTTCTAATTTTCTTACTCATAAAAACTTCAAAATTCAATAACTTTCACACCATAGGTCCAAATTAAATGGTATGAAATAAAGCCCATGCATCCCTCTTCACTGAGGACTTTTCAACAATATCAAGCACACAACCAAGAGACGCATGGTCCAAGAGATCTCATTGTATCAAACAAATAAACAACCTATCTTAATGGATGGATATATATTGTTATCTATAGTATATATATCAATAGTGAAACAATTTTGTGAGTGTGGAGATGTAGAGTGTTCCATGTACATCACATATAGAGTGACAACATGTTTTCAAGTTTGTATTTATGGAATCCTCTCATATGTATGTGTTTTATTGCCATTCTTTGGGTTTGGGTTTCATAGACATCTACTTTAGAGTGCATTATTCATTGCAATTATTAGGGTTGGATGTCACAAACGTTTGTTTTAGAGTGCATTATTCATTGCAATTACTAGAGTTTGGATGCCACAAACGTCTATTTTAGAGTGCATTATTCATTGCAATTATTAGGGTTGGATGTCACAAATGTTTGTTTTAGAGTGCATTATTCATTGCAATTACTAGAGTTTGGATGCCACAAACATCTATTTTAGAGTGCATTATTCATTGCAATTATTAGAGTTTGGATGCCACAAACGTTTGTTTTAGAGTGCATTATTTACTACTTGATATGGGTAGATTGTTACTTCATCTCACATTAGTTTAAGATCATTGTTCTATTGATCGCAAGTCTCACTTGACAATGTCATGGTGAATTGTCATAGTGAAGTAAGAGAATTGATCCTTTAGAGAGCCATTGCTCCATATTCTCTTTGACGATGAAATAAACAACCATGAAGAAGGAACCTACTTTCCTAAGAGGGAAAGTAGACATGTGTCAATTTGAGATGTGATGTACAATTGAACTTTATAATTTTTAGAAGAAATTCATTAAAAAATTAAATCTTAAATTTTTTTTGGAATTAAATATTTTCATTGTCTAATCCACTAATCCTTACAATACAAAATTAGTGGAATTTTAGCCAATTTCTCAATTGTGGGCAATCCACCACAAGTACAAATTTTGTCCAATTTTGATGAAATTTGGTGGACATGTAATTTTGCTACCACCACATTATTAATAATTTAGTGTTAACTTTTCCAACATTTTGTACGTCCTTTTGTTTATTTTTTTTGCAAAAATGAATATGAAGTATTTTAGGACTTAATACTCTTGCCCCTCTCAACTTTGACCAAATGTAAGTTGATTTTCTTAAAGAGTTGGAGATAGGTGCGTTAGCCTTACTAGCTTTATGTAAGGAAACTAGACTTGGTTGTAACCCCTTTCTAAAACAAACCCCTACAAATTTTTGTTTAGAAATGTATCGCTTCTAATTGTGAGAACCTAAGATCTTTTTTTGGATACACACCTATTATCAATACTTAAAAAATCCATAGCTTATTCACAACAATGTCCAAGAAGTAAACAAAAATACTCTTTTGACTTTTAGATCTCCAACAAAACACAGAATAATAGGAAAAAAATAGGAAAAATGCTACTTTATTAGGTCACACGAGAGCGCTTCAAGATTGTCGTCGTGAAGTTTCCCTCGGAGAAGAATGCTTTGGTTTTGCTCGATTTGCAAACACCGGGAATGCTTCTCACCTGCTCGTTCAGAATCAATCCTGCTTGGTTAGAATCAATCCTGCTTGGTTAGAATCAATCCTGCTTGTTTAGAATCAGACCTGCTCGTTTTTGCGGCATGCATTATGATCCTGTTTTGCAATTTTGGTAACATTCTGCCGCTGGAATGATCAATCTCCCTCTACAATGGGCATCCAAGCCTTTGTCCATCGCGGCATGGTGACTCTCCCAACGGAGCTTCGCAACCCGCCATCCCTTACCCTTCGCACAGCTCGCTACGACAAAACCGTCGACTCATACATCCCCCTGGACGACGGGGGATCCCTAGTCCTCCCTCTTGCAGAGGAAGAGCACATTGCCGCTTTAAATAATGTCGGATGCTGTAAGACGGGCTTGAAGTCCACGTTTCTTGTAATTGCGACCAGAAAGAGATTGACAATCGGTAAATTGGACATTGCGAATTCGACGTATGAAGTGACGGGGAAGATTGAAGGAGACGGCGACGAGGAATGCCTGGAGTGTTGGTTAGCTGATGGACCGACGGTGGTCGCCTGGTATCGGAGCAAAGTGGTCGTGGCGTCCGAGCGGCAGGAGGAGAGGGTGAATTACGTTGCGTTGGAGGGATTAGGGTTTCCGAAGTGGAAGGGGGAGATGCTGGAGGGGGCATTTCAGCGAGTGTTTGTTGCTGGAAATCAAGTCTTGTGTGTTGCTAGGGGCGATGCTTCGTCTTCTGAGTTAGTAAGGTTGCTCACTTTGTCTGTAGGCCTCTGGTCTCAGCTGCACTTTTCTCTTGTCTCTGTAATGTCAGATATCCGTGTTCTCACACCTCCATATTATCATGGAAATCAGGATGAGTGTATGTGAATTTAATTGCCAATTTAATGTCGTCTTTTTTTTTAAGGATATAAGGAATTCAAATTCTAAGTAATTCTAAGGATTGGGAGAAAGATTGACTTAGGGTTTTAGAGTTGGGGTTTAAGAGGTGAGTTTTACATTTCCCCCCTGTAATGTCCCTTATTAATGTATTGTCGCAATTCCATATTATCACGGAAATGTTCTTCCTGAGACAGTACAATTACAGAGGTTTAGGTCTATCTGAATTTCATTGGCGATCCAATGTCTACTTTCTGAAGGATCTAAGGGATTCGTATATATTAATTCCCTCCCTTGGAACAAATAAGCCTTGGAAGCTCATAGAGCTTGGAAGACATATGGAGTTGGAGTGACTTAGCGGGATTCATGGTTTATGAATCTGCTTTCTAATTTTGGACCGAAGTCATTGATGATGCGAAAATTTTACTCGTATTCCACTTTTCAGCTATATTTGGATCTCGGTAAGAGATTGTAACACTAGCCCGTTATCTGCCTTTGATGGCCTGTTTCCTTGAACTATGGTCAGTGATGAGCTCCTGTGAGATTTTGAATATAAGGTTCTCTATATTTGCATCCACAAGTAGTGTTGGACTTGCACCCTTTCCATTGTAGCACCAAAGACAAATAGACCAGAAAATAATGTTTGGGCGTTGCCCCAAACTGCATCGTCAGAACCACGTGTTAGATTAGCAAATTTAGAACCATGTGGCATGCATTTTAAGATTGCAACTTTAGAACCATGATTGCAGGAAGTTTGCTTTCAAATGTTGAACATATTAGCAGAAGTGCATCGAAGCAAGTGGATTTTAGAGGATCACTGAGTCTTGGATACCCTGATTCTCCCTTGAATAGCAGATGGGCTGAGGAGCTGATTTCAAAACTCTTATGTTCAATTGTGCGCAGGAGCGTGGATTTTCAAAGTTTCTCACTCCCATCCAGCAATCAAGTCGGTCGCTACTTTCCGACTCTTGCAAGAGTTGAGCTCCCTGTGGAACTCGATCCATGTTTAATTACCTGCGTGGCTTATGTGCGGAGTACACTCGGTTTGTCGTATACAGTTGTGTTCGGTACAAGTGATGGTAGACTGAAGTGCTGCTCTCAAACTAAAATGATCATGGAAGTCTCACTCGAAGAATCTCCTCTCTCAGTGACGATTGCGGAATCGGCACATGGTGTGCCAGTGTTGGTCGTTAGCTTGGGTGGAATGGATCGGAAAGTCGTGACCTTGTTCGCGGATTCCCTTCATCATATTAATTCATGGACAGGAATTCATCAGGTAAGGTAGAGTATACTATTTGCGTCACTTTGAGCATTTATTGAACTGTGATTTTGGGTAGATGTATAGAACTGTGGAGAGATCTTGATTACACGAGTTGAATCTGTTGGGATCGAAATTTTATTACCATATATGAATTTCTTATGCGCTTTCAGAGTGGGAAGTCGTAGACCTCGTTATGTGCCAGTAAACAAGCCCATTTTCATTCGAAGATCAGTGACCATAGACAAATTGCCAGCTCATGTTACACCACTTGTTAATTGAGGGCCAATCGAATGCATGAATGGATGAGTTACTGATGGTAATGGGGGTCCGAATAGGGGACGGGATAAGGTCCCTAATGCTTTCCTCCATCTTAGATATTGAAGTCATGTTTACTAATGCGCCTTGGGACTTCATGTTTTTGTGTTGTCGTTTCATTCTTCACCAGATTGTTTTTGTACTTCTACCTTTGTCTGCGAATAGGTTAGGCTGTTCAATTTCAGTTAGAAGATCCTTAAATTCAGTCTTAACCTCTATGTTGTACAATATTTTTGCAGTAGTCACAGCCACGATATTTTTTATAAAGTTGACTTCAATTCTTATTCATGTGCTACTTAGTGCAGGTGGTCGTGGATGATCTAGCAAGGGTTGGGCATGACCAGATGTTACTCATCACACAACCATCGACGTCTTCAGCAGTGTCTTTTGAGCATTGCCTTCGCATCTCTCTTCTGGAACCCGGCTCTCAAAACGCGAATGAGAACCACAAGAGCAAGATCCTCAAGTCCATCAACGAAGCTCTGGAGATTCGGTTGCAAGAGGGGGTGAAGGAGCTTCAAGCAGCCGAGCAACGAAGGCTGGACAAGATGCAAATGCTGACATCCGCGTGCAACCTCATGCAAAATATTGCAACTCGGGACATGGGTGTCCCAGACGATGCAGTGTGTATGGAATCTGTACAGTTGCAGGAAATATACATGGGGAGATGCTTTGTCATTATTAACGTACATGTGAAGAAGAATCTACCCAAAGGCTTTCACTTACGTCGACCAACTTTGTTTGCGACAACCTTGCTTGGCTTCGTTAAAAGTATGGCATCCTGTCTCCCATCCCAAGATAACACACAGCTTTTCCTGTTCTCCTTCCCCTTGAAAGGGTGCAATTTTCCGCTCCACATCATTCTGGCAGCTGAAGTTAGCGTAGACAAGAGCGTCGGGGATCCAACAGGGGTAAACTTTGGGGTTGAGAGCAAAATCTACACGCAATGGATACACTCAATTGAAGACCTGACTGTTCCAAACCTTGAATCGGGGTCTTCGGGAAACGCAACTGCTGTGTGTGAAAAATGGATGTCACTCATGGGTGATGCTATTTCCCAAGATCACTTACATGCGCTTCTGAGGGCTGTAGAGCTTCAAACCAACCCTGGCAATTACACTTGGAGCAATTTCAAGGAAGGCAGAGTTATGGAGGAGCACACGAAGGCACCTCTTACATCAATGTATGTGCAGGACATCTCACTTGTAAGTAAAAACACCAATTTCGTGGACACTCTATCGAACTTGTACGGTCCAAGGCTGGTAGAAATGGTGATTCAATTTGTAGATGTCATGTTGGACGAAATCCAGAGTTGTGCAAATGGTCATGGGTCGGATTTTAGTCTTTCAGAATTGCAAGCTGCTACTGATGGATGTTTCTGTCATTTGCTTTCCTCCATTATGTATAATAGCTTCGGACAATTCTAAGTGTAATTTAAATGGATTGAGTAGCAGCTGATACAAGATTGATTATTCCTTAGAATTTTGTGTGAAATGCAAAGTCTCGGATATCTCTCGATTTGATATCTGCATTTTTGTCTGGTGAGGAAATTAGAGGAGTCGTATTTTTTCCCAAAGAAATGCCCGCCCTCAAATCCTGAGGTTAGGCACATGAATACAACTAGTTACTGGTATAGTTCTGAACTTGGAGGCCCAAAGTAAAATACTAAACATGGCAAAAAGAATCTGCTGTTCTCCCTTGACGGCTGTTCACAGCTTGTCGACGTAGATTTTCGAAATGTGTAGCTGGCTTGCTAATTCAACAATTTGTTTCTTTATTGGAGGCCTTAGGATTTACTTGTTTGAATTGATATTATGAAGTTACTTCCAATCCATGAAAATTTAAGATTCAAGTTAAAATTAGCAATGCTAGAGTTTGGGCAATGGACCTTAACAATGATTGGTTATTGGACAATACTTGGATTTGCTTAAAGAAAATTTGCTTAATCCTTAAACGTCGAAGGGGGGACCCTCAAAATCTTCCTTTTCTGTTACCGTGTGAATCATTGACCTCCAGAATTGCAAAATTAGTCATTCGACGTCAAACTACTTAGTCATTGGACGTCAAACTATTGTAGAAGATCTTCCTTTTCCAAAACAAATTTAGAGGATGAATAGTTGCACTTCTGTCCTATACAGTTTGATTCCTTATCATCCATCGGACACAAAACGTCCGCCTCGACGTTCAAGGGTTAAAGGGTATATTTTCAATTTTTGTAGTGTGAATTGCGAACTTGATTGGAGTGATGAAGCTATTTATATTTTATAAGTATTGAGATTATTAATGAAATGTCAATTATTCATCCAAATGTATGTTCATTCATCCAAATGTGTTGGAATCATCCTACTTTGAATCATTTTGAATAAATATTGGTGATTTCATCCATTCAAGATAAAATATATGTAGTACTTTACAATATTGCAATTGAGCAAAATAATGATGTAAATATAATCTTTGATAGTGTGTCTTGTTTAACCTTGTTTAACCCCTAAAGTCCCATTGTCCCCTTGGGGGACAATTTGGAATTCGGGTAGGTTCCTATGGGCTGAAATTTTACCCTAATTTTTTGAAACTTTTTTTGAAGATAGAAAATCTGATAAGCTTTGTGGGAATATAATTTTTATTTCAATCGGTGCCCGGAAGCAAAAGTTATACTACAAAAAGCTTGAAACTAAACTCGGCGGGCAGCACAAAAAATATTGCAAAAATTCAAAATAATTTTTTTTTAAATTTTTTTCTCAAAGATAATGTTTTTGTCTACATCTAAAGCTTTGATTCATTCCACTTTGATTAGTGATGTGAAAGTTATGAACAATCTTATGTTTTGGGCAATCTAAGAATCTTTTTGGAAAAAAAACACTTATAGGATTCATCTCAGAATGCAATTTTCAAATTTTCTCAATTTTTTTTTTTTGAAAAGGTTAAATTTGCTTGTTAGAACAATCTCACCGTTGGGATTATTGTATTTCAATCCCATCTAAGAGCTATTATCAATTTAGTTTTTCTTTCAATCTTGGACCTACTTCTACTTGACAATTTTTTGAAGTATGAAAATCAAGTTGTTATTTTTTGAAATTTTTTTCCTAGACTCCCAACTCAATTCTTCAACACAATAAATTTTAAATTCAAACTTCACTGTGTAATTTTTTTCCACAAATAGAGATCAAAGTCATCTAAAATTGCAGTCCAGTGTTCAAAAAAACTTGTTTTTTCAACTTTGAATGCTCATATCTCTCAATCTGTACGGTCAAACTTCATGAAATTTTTACCACATGATCTAAAACAAGTAAAGTTTAAGATCCTACGGTTCAATTCCAGAAAAAGTTTTGTTTTTGTTTTTTTGGACTAACGCAGTAGAAATGGCAGTTTTGAGTGGTTTTTGACAGAAAAATGGCCTTGGGACTTTAGGGGTTAAGTTTGCCTCAATGTATAAGATCTAATGATGTATGATGTATGGTTTTTATTTTTTATTTTTTAACTTTTGTTATCCTCCAACTTGAGTAATGGATAAACCTAGAATATAAAATGTGGACATTTTGGTTGGAAATTGGAAGGACATTGGAAGGTAGTAGTGAAAAGTGATTCAAATGTTGCCAACTTGTGATGATATTACAATTATAGAAACAATTTGGTGCATTAATCTACATTAACCCTTAAAAGACTGGACTGTGTTTTTTGGTTGTATAGATATTTTGGGCAGGTACCTACGAGTGGAGATTTTCATATTTGGGGCTGAAATTTTAATAGAATGTGGGAGCGAGGAAGATCTTTCATATGCACCAAATTTCATGACATTTGGAAATACGAGTCAAAAGTTATAGTCTAATATGTTACTTTTTTTCCCAACCGGGCAGTTCGGGCAGATCAGAAAAAATCACTTTTTTCAGAAACAAAAATTTGGAAATGATTTTCTAGAGTATTATATACACGAAAAGCTTTGAATCATTCCATTTTGACCAATGAGTCAAAAGTTATGTATTTTTTTGTTTGCGGGCAGTTCTGGATTTCCTACTCCAAAATAAACTTTGAAATCCTTTATCTTACCCAATTTTCAATATTTTTGGACAAAAATAAAATAGTAGGATGTAGATACATTATTACAACATTTCGACCATTGGGATTGGAAATTTTCAATTCCATATTTAAATTGTAAATAATTTAGTATTTTTAATCATTCTCTACTACTACCTACTTACTATTTTTTTCCTATATGTTGTACTATTCCAAATGATTTGAAATTTTTCAAGCATGTGGCCAACTTGTTTAGGAAAACAAATCCAAAGAAGCACCACCATTTAGGTCATTTTTTCATAGAAATGTGAGCTTGTGAAGTGCAGCTGCCCTGCTTTTTGCAGGGTAAAAAAAATGATTTTAGTTAATTTGAATGCTTATATCTTGCAATCCACCTGGTGGAAATGTCTGAAATTCTTACCACATGTTTTTAATACTATATAATACAAGATCCTACGGTTAGATATGTCCAAAAAAGTTTTTTCTCAAAATTTTGGTATTTGTAGTAGAAATGGCAGTTTTGGAGCGTTTTTGGTGAAAGTATAGTGACGGTCCTTTAAGGGTTAAACAAAATTTAATCCAAATATACCTTCAATCTGAAAATGAAAATGTTATGCATGTGTACAATATTGTTGTCATTGATAAGTTTGATGGACATCATGTAGCAGGTGCACTAAGGTAAACCAGCCTATGACAGGCAGATTGCCTTGTTTGCCTTGTTGACATATTTGAAATTTTGAATTTTTTTTTTCATATAAAGGCAAACATGAAAAATTGGTAGAACAATTAAAATTTTATTTTTTTGACAAAGTATGAATTTGTTACAAATTTTTGAAGTGAACTGGCCAGATGGCTCAAAACAGTCTGTAGACTATCCCACAACCATCAAAAACTATACCCATGGTGGTCATCAAACCACCCAATGCAGTTACAATATTTTCTAACATGGACATGACATAAAGGAATAGAAAAAGTTAGTTCATGTAATGAATTACACTAGAAAGGGACGAGTTCCTAAAACAGTCTCTAAC
This sequence comes from Rhytidiadelphus loreus, assembly GCA_947034895.1. Lineage (NCBI taxonomy): Eukaryota > Viridiplantae > Streptophyta > Bryopsida > Hypnales > Hylocomiaceae > Rhytidiadelphus > Rhytidiadelphus loreus. Next base: position 41,997,791 of record OX344761.1, on the reverse strand, counting down.
ATCTCCATCACCATCATATAAAACATTGATTTCAGCCATCAACCTACCTAATAAAGTTTTGCTTACATTCATTAGAAAAAAACTGGCATTTATTGATGGAAAACTGTAATGGGACATCTTATAGATATCTGTATTAGGCACTTGGCCTGTCATGGGCTGGTTTACTTTATTTGTTTTGCTTATTGTTATCAAAGATTTAATGTAGTTCCAAAAGGTTGTCAAGTTAAATTAAATTAATTATTTTTGTTAAACTTTGTTACTTGAGATTACTTCCGAGAAACTTTTCAATGACACATACTATGTCAAAAATAAAATTTTGATGTTTGGCTACTAAATTTTTTGAGAAAAAAATTGTTAAATATTTTTCTCCACATGAACAAATTATCTAAAATTAATGCATGAAGGTGATGATAAATTAAATCAATTGTTTCGTGGCCTACACATTTTTCTCTCTAAGAAATCTTTCTAAGGTAGGAGGCTCTTAAAGCGTGCACTTAAGGGCTGGTTTGCCTTTTTCATGTTGTTTCTTATATGGGATTATTTTTAGCTCATTCTTCAGACGAAGAAAAATAGATTCTAATTGTAACCCACGTCGTTTTGTATTTTTTGAAGCATTTTTTAATTACTTATGAATTTTCAAACAAGATGAGTTATGGGTCCCTATTTTTGACCATAGGTCTTCCATAAATCATTCACTTACAGCTTTTAGAGAGAAATGGAGAAAGCTAAGCAAATGATTGTCTCTTACAATAAATAATATTTTTTTTATCAATCCGTTCAATGACAATAGAAGGTCCATTTAAAGACCACCTCAAATATATTATAGGTGAGTCTACATGAGCGGTTCTAAATGCCCCTCCAACATTCGAGCCTCCTACCTTAACCCCTTAACGTCTCAATCCTTTTTGAAATTTTCACACATTTTTGCTTATATCTTTGTACAGTAATACCATTTACCAAAGTTTCATGAAATTGGACATAAAAGAAGGTTGTCTTTTGAAGATCCAAGTGTTACATTGGATGAATGAGAAGGTGGTTGGATGAAACAGGGCCTGGAAGCCTTCTGTTCATCGTCCAAAATATGGACGTCGGAGCGCTTAAAGGTTAATCAAGTTAATTGAAGCAATTTATATACAACATAAATTTTGGATCGAGATTCAAGTTAGTAGTTTAGCTAATATATACAAGTACATTATATGATCACTAAATTGAATTAATGCCAATGACCACTGCAATCAATGCTTTTTAATGGATGATGGCCCAGGTACCAATGATGACAGTGTGGTGTTAAACTGTTTACAGCAAATCTGAAGCCAATGTTGCCAGCACAATCATTTTGTTAGCTTTAGTAATATTCCAAAGCAAAATAAATTTACTGGTTTAATTTCAATTTCGAAGGGTGTAGCTCCGGCCCTGTATTGACAAGTATTTGAAAAGATACAACAGAAGAGGAAGAAAAAGATTAATTCAAAGAAAGTGAACAACAAACATTGAAAGCTCGTTTTCAACGTGATTTTCTTAAACTTTTGTGAGCGTGCAGTTTCTCACAAGCTTCGCGTACATTTAATTTTCATAGAAATCAGAGTTGTTTTGTAGAAGTTACAAGCATTTTTTTGCCAAAAGCAGTTCGGTGGGCAGTTGGGGCAAGGCAATCTATGGTTGATTGTGCAGGGGCAGCGCAGGTGGGCAAGGAAGGACTTAGAGGGGAGGGCAGCGGGTTCTACAAGGAGCCCGGGTCGTCATCTGCCTCCAACAAGCTTGGTTAGAAATCGCGGGAACAAGCTCCTTGGCAATAGAACAACATGGAAACTCGTCAGGAACTCACTGCTAACATCTAGGGTCCCTTTATACAAGGGCTGCCCACTCTGTAAGCTTGTTTGGATGCCGCTGTAGACTTCAGAAGCTCATAGAAATATGAGATTTTTACCTTTTTTCACTCTCTTTTTTCCTACTTGTCAAAGTTAAGTACATCTTTGTATCCACTGTTTGGATTTTCAATATCTCTAAGTATGTGGTGGTAAAATTGATTCGAAAATGGCCCAGTGCTATGCCAATTCTTGAGACATTGTGGCATTACAAGATTTTTTGGGATGTGTTTTGTGTCTTGGATTGCTATGAAACTTGGTATACATATGCCTAACTTCATTACCCATGAGAAAAAATTTAACTTGATGGTGTGTAGTGCAAAGAATTTGAGCTAAAGGCGGTCAAAGGCATCTGAAATATTGGGGTACAGTGGGGGAAAAAAAAAACTTTGACTTTCAAAGCAAATATCTTCTAATTTGTACGGTGAAACCTCACAAAAATTTCATCACATGATCTCATACAAGTTGAGTTCAAGATCTTACGGTTATGTTTTGAAAAAAAACATTTCTCAAACTTCTGCAATGAACGCAGCAAAAATGGCAATTTTCAGTGGTTCGGAGCCAGAAAATGCCTTGGTATTTTAGGGGTTAACCACCGAACCTGGATGACAACCACGGTGGCTTGAACCAAACAGTGTTGTTACAACCAATAATCATTTTTTTATTGTTGGCCCACCACTGCAAAAGCACTGTGTAATTAAAACTGGGCTATCTTTTGAATATGAAGATTTCAACATCTAAGTACCACTCCTATGTAATGGAGCTCTAGATGGCCCATTACGTAAGAGCAATGGCAACTGAACGCATAAATTAGCAAAACCAACGTAGAAAATAAAAAATACTGAAATTATCGGACATTTGGTTCAAAGTTCGAAGAAAGCCAATTACTTCAATAGTTGAGAAAGTACCTTGCTAAGAATAGGAAGCCACTATTTGCATGAGTTCAAGAACTTGTGTAGGCAATCTCTTTATACAAGTGGGGTGATAGAAGGTAGAATAATTCATGTGGGATATGTTAATTTGGATGAGTAGGAATTCAACCGCTCATAGATAAATGCACAAATAGGAATTGTGGTGAAAGTAGAATTTCAGACCTCATGTTGGCACTGTAGAATAACTTTTTTCAGAAAAATTAGAAAACTGAGAAAAGGTAGAAAAGCAAACCAAATTTCATCTCCAAAAATCCGTTTGACATTTCGATCCTCCAATCAAAAGTTATGAACAAAATTTAGAGAAGATGCTTGAAAATGTCAAAAAAAAAATGCCCCTCCTAACCCTTGTCCGAAATTTTATTCCTGACTTTGATTGGAGCCTCCAAATCACAAAAGGATTTTTGGAGATGAAAGTTAGATTAGTTCACCAACTTTTCTTAGTCCAAAGTTTCTTGTAAAAAAGTTCTTCTAGTATGCATAAATGAGGTATGAAGTTCTACATTAAACACAATTCCTACGTTTAATTTCACAATTCGTGATCAAGTTCTCATTTTCCAATTATCCCATACCCTTTGAGAATTCATAATGGACATTGAATTCCATTATAAAAATTGTGCAATCTAGCAACTAGTGTGTAGGGTTCGAGCAGGATCTTGTAACTTTGGTTATGAAAACCTTGTTGATGACACTTGGAACCCTAACCCTTAGTTAGCCAATTGGTCGCTGTGATGCTGATATAGGAAGAGAGAACATGAGGTGATGAGCATTGTTCGAAGCTTTGAAGTAAGCGCCCCCTTGCATGATTTCACCCTAGAAACGAGCAAGAAGAGACGTAATGCTGGGCATCTTGTGCATGATTCGGCTCTCTGTTGGTCGTCCTCGCAGCGCACTATCAGTTAGGAGGTGTATCAACGTATAGCTTATTAAGTGCACAAGTTCAGCCAGCTTTCGAGCAAGATATCCGAATCATTTGTTAGAGCATGGAGCATGAAATCTGAGTTTGATTGCAGTCTTTGATTATATCATCTGTGGCTACCTGAGTATTTATTCCCGGTGTTCTAGCGGCTATGCTGTTTTGGATTGTGCTGGCCATCTTCTTGCTTGAAAGCCCGAGCCTCTGCAATGCAGTTGATCCCTTCATATACTGTATTCGTTTGCTGTATTAGTAATCACATCATTAGGTCGCAGAGGTATGTATACCTCTACTGTTTTGATCTTAGCACCTGCCCGGGGTCTCAAAATGTTCACTCCGACGTGGTTTGAAGATGTAAACCAGTGTGATACAATCACTGCTGGTGTGTCAAGTGTGGAAGATGTTCTAGAATTTCATTTCAGAAGTCATCACCATGCACGTGTATTCACTGTGCAGTGGCAATTGTTCAGGGGCTAGCAGGAGCGGACAGCTCAATGCTGTAAGGTAGTGGTGCGCGCAAAGTGGAAGGAAGATCGAGGCTTTTGCCAGGGGGAATTTTGTACTGAGTATGGGGCAAAAGTACAAGGATTCGGGCAAGGCTGCGGCGGAGGCAGATCGGGTTGCCAGCATAGCAGGACAGAATCTTCAGGAGGTACTGCTGGCCCTCAGGGGCTGCTTACATGTGTTACAGAAGACAAAGCGAATGCTGGAAGTGGACCCTGATTGTATCTGTGTGAAGTCCAACGATCGGGAGTCTCAAAGGGAGAGGAGACGAGAGCTTCACGAAGCAGCCAATTCCATTGAGTTAGCCCTGGAAGACCGGGTTCGCAATTGGATTGAAACCAGCCCTGTGGATACAGATGGAGTGCTTGAGCGCTATAATTGTCCAGAGAAAGTTGGAGATGACAAGTTGTTGTGGTGTGATCGTGTTTGTGTGCATGAAAAGGTCGATATGGACAGCGCTCTGTGGTGTGATATGCCAGAGACCATCTTAGAATTGGTGTTTGCTCGACTCCCCCTGCACCAGGTTTTTCAGTTGCGCAGCCTGTCGAAGAACTGGAGAGCTTCGATTTTTTCTCCGTCGTTTCAGAACCCTTTTCGCACGACTACTCCACACAGGTTTGGATGCCTTGATCTTCAAATTCAAAAAGGACCTCGAAGCTTATCTTTTGTTCTCTGAGGAATTTTGGGTAGGTTTTGATTGGTCACTTTCTTCCTTTTGTTCACATTTTTATTTCTTTGTGAGCAACACATGAAGTGCTCATCTTCAATTTTGTCGATATGTTGAATTGATCCTATTCGGATATTGTCCTTTTACAATCTGATTAATCAAATTTGGCATTTTGGAAAGCATGAATTCAATTGGGCCTCATGTATTTTTTGGCAGTTTTGAGTAGGTCAAACAGGGACTCTCTTTTGAACATTTTAATTTCTGCTTTTAGCAGCGCATGCAAAAAAATTCACAGATTCTTGTCCTATAATGATTGGTTCCATCTGAAATCAATTTTCTTTCCTTTTTTAACATGAATTCTCATCTCACAGGTTTGCCATCATAACTGGATTGGAGGCGAAAAGATTGTGGAGTTTGGGGATCTCAGAGTGGAAATGGCACGCGCTTCCATTTCAGTTCCTACCAGATCATTGCGATTTTCCAGTTGCTGGAGATGGAGGATTGTTGTGTTGTAGACGTGCAGCACCTTCGAGCAACCAGGTCGGTGTGTGTACTCTCGAGGGGATGTCAATGAAGGCGTTCAGTTTTAGAAGAAAGGGTTTGTACACATATGCCTTTTCTTTGCACTCCTGAAAGGTCGGTATTCTTGGTATAAAGTGCCCAGTTCGATTGATCATATTGGGGCTAAATTTTCTATCACCAGAATTGGTGTACAACATGTCATGTGTCGGTAAACAAATTGAAATTTGAAGGGCAAAAGGAAGTACTCAGGACGTACTCAGAACTGTCAAAGATGTTTAAGCTTAAATTGACCTCTTGATCTTGAGGGGTTGCAAACGGAGCCAGCTCGTTATAATCGGTCTCTGGAAGGTAGACGGTGCATATAGCGACTACTTTCTAGATGATCGCATTTTCGGGGAAGGTGGACGCTATCGTCTTTTCTGAAAATAATTCTGGAGAGATATTTCCAGAATTGGCATTTAATTGAAGTCGTTTCATGTTTTTTGAACTTTTGTGGGTTTAGTTTTGAAGTTTTGAAGCTCAAATGGCATAAGACTCTGGAAGTGTTGTGTTCACTGTTGGTATGTTCAATCTCCAATATGTACCTCTGTGTTAGAGGACGCTTATAAAACGCTGGTACCTTACGTGAGCTTAGTAAGCTTAGTAAGGGATCTTCTCCACTTCTGTAGTCTGTGCTAATGGAATATTCCTCAATTGGCGTTCTTCTCCTGAATCTTTGTGTTCCGGTTGTTTTTGCACGAACAGGTGAAGCAGGACTTACATTTGTACGTGTGCAATCCTCTGACTGGAGCTTGGAGAAAGCTTCCCCGCCCTTCGCTGGTGCAAGAGTTCGATCTTGTACACATGGTAACAGACAGACGAACCAAGTAGTACACCATCACGGTTGTGAATGATCTACAACAGGGAAAGAAACACAGCTTGAGTACAAAAGCAGTTGTGGAGGTTTACAATTCCTCAACGAATATGTGGACGGTCGGCAATGGTGTATTCCATTCTAAGGGGACCAATTTCATCCACTACAAAAAATACACACGTGACAAGTTTGTTGGAATGAGAGCTTATAACAAGGTCACTGGCTTCACCAGCGTACCCCTCGTCGAAGAATACAGTTTTCAATGTGAGGAATATGGCTTTTATCCTTTCACTGAGTTTCAAGGGCAGATCTATATGCTGCAAGTTGAAGCGACTATCCGTGGGATTTGGGTGTTGCTAGGTTCGAACCAGAAGTGGAAAAAGATCTGCTCTATACCTGAATTGCCGAAGATCCTCAAACTTTTCATTTACTCACTCTATGTTTCTACTGATGTGATAATCATCTCCGGTTATAGTCGCCACGATGCTGTTGATGCTTCTGATGAGGAGAAGAAGTGCCTGTGGATGCTTGACAGGGTCCAAGGTAAGTGTATTGATGTTCTTGACACAGCCCAAGGTGATTGGGTTTACCAAATGAGGCACGAGTGGGACAGTGACTTTTCTTCGCGATTCATGTTTGAATTATGTTTCGATGGAACACCTTAGAAATGTTCTGAGAAAGCATTTGGTCTGTGCTAATCGAAGATGGTTTATCAGAAACTGAATCTTCTTGTAGTAATCTCCTCGACTGCCGCTTGGATTTCTTCCCACCCTTTGAAGGTTTTTGAGGTACCGACTCTTGTCTCAGATGTACTGTAGAGGTGGAGCTAAGATCAGGTGAACTTTAGGAGGCCCGTGTGTGCTCAAAAATGAATGGAATTTCAAATTTCAACTTGTGTTGGAATCACATTGAAGTCTACTTCCTCATCCTTACAAAAACTTATATGTAATTGAAAAGCATATAAAATGTTTAATGTTTTCTATACACTATCTACTATTTGCTGTTCCCACCATTTTGAAAATTACAACTTGTAGTTAATGGTTTAGAGTAGAAATGGACCTCACAATTGCTTTAGAGGTACTTGATCCCATACCTCTCGAGTTGTTTCTATAATTTCTTGCTTGTTCTTCATCCCATTGCAAAAAATCTTTGACTATGTTCTAAAGGTTCTAATACAGTGTATAAAAGGAATCCAAATTGTTGTTTGATTGCAAATTATTCATTTTTCACAAAATGTTTAATGTTTAATTGCTTGTTTCAAAAACTCTAAACGAATTAATTATTCCTACTCTTCTAATTTAATATTCTATTTTTTTGCTAATTTCTAATTAATCAAATAAATAGCCAAAGGGTAAATCTCATACCTCATGGATGTCTTGACATTCATCTTCATGTTTTGGATAATTTGGCCCACTTCAACCTCCATCTAAATGGTTAGAGCAATTTTTGTTAAAATAACCAAAAGAAATCTTTATGGTTTGTGATCTATTCATTAAGTTTTTTCTACTACTCATTTGGCAATTTCTTTAATATTCTCTAAAATCTTAATACCTATCCAAATAATTTAAAATAATTTCTTAACTGAAATAAATAAATAAAGACAAAAAGATTTGTTTGTTTCTTCCTAATGAACAAAGGTACATTTTGTTTTCTTCATTGTTCCAAAATGTACAAACTGTGTACATTCTACGAGGTGGTCGCTTTTAGAGCCCTATGGCATTTCAACTTCAAAATTTCATAACTAATTCCACAAAACTCCAAAAAATATGAAACAACTTGGGTTAGATGCCATTTCTTCTTGTCTTTCAAGGAAAAATTTACTGAAAAATATTTCAAGAAGTTTTACCTCCCCAAAATTCAGTTTCAGCGTTTAGATGATTGCTTTTTGAACCTCCTACCTTATCAGAAAATGATCAATGAAGCTTTGAGATGTAAGGTTGAATTTTCAGAGGTCAAACACAGTTGACTGAGATTTCAAACAGTTATTAGACTCTCTCGCTCTGTCCTACTCACAACTACCATACAATCTAATTTCAAAAATTAGACTCTCTCTCTCTCTGTTCTTCTAACAAACTACCATACAATCTCAATCTGAGAGGAAATTGTGGTCTAACTTATTAATTGTTAGAGTTACTTCACTTTTCAAAATGTTAAAATTGAAATCCAGCTTTAGATTTTCTGAATAAAAGGAGAGTAATCTTTCCATTTTGAATTCAGTGTTGGGGTTGTTAATTTTTTAAGGAGAGGGTCTCCTCAGTTTTCAAAATTTCAAGGTTGGGGCCTGATTTGGTATGCAGATGGTTGATGCATCCAAAACTTTTATGGGTTTCCAAGGTACCCACCAAACTAACTCTAATCGGATGATTTTATGGGAGTATCTTAGGCTATCTAAATGTTTTTTTTGCTAAGATAACTTCTACTTTCTTTGAAAAAGTTTGACCCAAGAGTAAAGCTTTGTTGTCTAGGGTGTTTCCCCCAAAATGATTAGAAAATTCCAACACTCACATATGAAATCCAAGTTAGAGAGTTGGTTCCAACCAACTTCCCTCAATCCCAACACCCAAAGTCCTCAAAACACCACTAGATTGGTTACTGAGAGATTCTTCAAACTTAGTTGAGAATTCTTACTCAATAATACTTTTAATGGGTTAGATTTCAAGCAAACTTAAATCAACAACCAAAGATCTCCAACTAATGGCATCACCAGAATTTGGTTGGAGCAATCTTTGGGGTTAGAGTATGACAATAAAACCTCAACAATTTAGAACTTCAATAGCCAAACAACTTCAAAAACATCAACAATTATCAAGCTAGAGACAAGGGCCCCCAACATCCTTGCTAGGAGCTTGTAAACACTTACAAAAATAGTTGCAAAAGCTTAGATCATTCAAAAGACATCAAAATACATAAGTTTTGGCAAAATACCAAGAAAATTTTGACAATGTGGCCGCATATGGCCAAAGCAAAAATGAAAAAAAGGGGTGCAAAGTGAGGGGAGGGAGGCTCCTTATATACCTTTTTCCAAAGGTTCCAGAATCCTCTCCCCCTTCAAATTACCTAAAACTAACTACAAGTATTAAAAAACTAACTCTAAAAAACTACCCTGCAGCTGAAGTACTAATAACTTTTGGAGAAAAACTCCAAATGGAAAATTGTCTTTGCCATTGTGTTAAGAAGACCCAAATTAGTCTAGGGACCTTCTTATCCCCTACTCCCATGCCATTTCTTGCACAAAAGCTAATATTTTACCACCTAGTGAAAAGGGTAAAAAATCTAACTTTTGGAGATGATTGTTTTATCAAAATTCTGATTCTCTAGTAATTTTTAGAATGTTCAAGATAGTAAGAAAAGACCCTAAGTTTGTCTTATTCGGATTCCGTATGCTCCGGATACAAATATCAATCTAATGTAAAAACTTAAAATTCTAAAAAGTACTAATTGGATTCTAATTCGGGTATCTCCCAAAGTCCAAATGAATTGAAACTTTTTCAAGACCTTATTGATATTAAAAAACACTATCTTGATTTTTAGTGGGATTTTACCACGCTCTAGTGATTTTCTATGAATTTTTAACCCTATTCAAGCACGGTTGACTTTCCATGGAGTCGTCTTCTGGAATTTGTAAAATTCCCAAACTTCTTAGGTAACTTCTAGGAATTCTCCAAAAGCAATTTATAAAGTCAACTAATCACTAGTTGCTAAATTTAGTAGGTATATTAATGATACCATTCTATTTAATTCCTTCATGGAGGAATCATTCCTGTATGAGGGAATCTTGGCAATCCATTGATGCAATTAGTCAATTAGCATGTCTTAATTATAGAAATTTGTTCTAATCTCAATTCCATCTCTAAAACATCCCGTTCTTAATTCATCATGCTCGTAGTAATTCCTCCATGGAGGAATCATATATACATGTAAGAGGGAATCTTCAAATCCAAATCACATTTATCTTCTTCTAGGATGAATAGAGTATTAGAACATATTTCTATACTTTTTGGATTGTAAACTCCTCAATCCTCCATTTCCAGTCTAAAACCTCTTTACCGAATCATATTTAACTTTTTCCACAACTTCCTTGAATCTTTATAAATTGTTTAAAAAATACTAATTTGACTCCTAAATTATCAATTTGATTGCCCAAACATCTTTTTAGAAGTATTTCAGGTATTTTGTCAAAAATTAATATTAATTTCATAATTTGGTAGAATTTCTGTCAAATATGATTCTAATCACTTTTTATTGTAATTTCACAATTAATAAGTAATAAGTTGTGAAAAAAAATAAAAATTCACCAAATGAGTCATTGGTGACAAATCAAGGGCTCACACAACTGCACTACATATCCTCTCGTGACATTGTGCACTTCTTTTGTAAAGTAGAACCACCCATTCCCGACCGGTGTCCAATAACCAACCTATAGACTGATTTATTTCCAACCATAGCAAAAATGTTTCTTTTTTCCATTTCAAAATTGGGACTTATAAGTTATTGACATATGTCCCAAATTAGTGAGTCAAAAAGTAGAAAGCTATAAATAAGAAGGTAGTTTTTGAGTGATCAAAATTAGGAGAGTTTATAGATCAGCAGCAATGGGTCCAAAGCACTTTTTGCCTTTCAAAATTCATAGTAATTACAATTCAAATGATAAAATTACCAAAGTTTGTGCAATCCCTGTAATTTCTATCCTTCCACCTCCAAAAATATTTGCTTCGCCCTCCACTATTCCAAATCATATCCAGAATTGCTTATTTTATTGGTTATAGGTGGCTTCCCCTTACTCCTTTCATGTTAATGGAACTTCTTTATGCAAATTTGGACTCATATTGTTCTTGGCTTTCATGTTTATTAGAACTCTGTGCTTGCACATCATGCATGTAGGCATCACTACTGGCATCTAATAAAGGCAATGCATGAGTGTGAACTTTCATTTCTCCATTTCAATGTTTGTCATCATATTAGTATACACCCTACATCTCCTTCATGTGAAATGTTTGGGAAATCTTTATGTCAAGGTGCAAAATTATTATACCTCACAAGCTTGAGTTATCTTGTTCTGAGTTGTAGAATTATAACATCTGCCCTATAGTCGAGTGTTGCAAAAGAGAGGTGAGAATGTGATCTTTGTAGAAGAATACTTGAATTTAAGTTTCAAAAAGTGGTTTAGGGGTCTATTGAATGTATTGGTACATGAGACGACCTAGCTTTTGAAGTTGTTATTCTTTTTACCTTGGTTATGATTCTTTTTTTCCGAACTTTGGAGCTTTGTACAAGGGACTTCACTACATTGCTCTATGATGTCAATTGTTTGTTAGCAGACCCTACAATACAGTTTAGAGGTTAGTACACTAATTGTACTACTTGAATAAACTACAAATTGTGACCCACAGTAATTATTAGGGACCACAAAAATACATAGTTTTCAAGTTTAGTGTGAGACTTTTGATTAACTTGTTAGCTGCAAGTTGCTTACAAACTTTTTTCGACTTAATTTCTGTGGATCAAGTTTAATTTTCAAGTGACTACCACAATAAGTTTTATAGATTATTTAGTGAAGTAATACATAGTGGCAGAGTTTCACTCTCCAGTTGACTGAAACTTTGATGTTCTTTTATTTTGTAGATTGAAAAAGATGCAAATGTATTGTGTGTAGGACGAGACAAGTACCAACGCAATCTGAAGCATTTGGTGCCATTCTTTGAGGAGCCAAGGTTGATTCTTTTTGACATAGAAGAGGAGGTGCAATTTCCTCTCATTAAGGTGGAGGATTCTATTTCCTTCAATTGTCATATGTAAGAGTGATTTTGGAGAGATGGATAGATCTTTGGATACTAGCGGCAAACATGTTGAGATAAAATCTTATGACTTTCAAATGCATGACTTTCATGTACCCTATTTCCATCCAAAGATCTATGGTTAGAAACATATAATTAAGTCATGTTCACACCTTGGCTAATTATTAGGTACAACAAAAATGTATAAAGACATGTATTCATATCCGGGATCAAAATGAAAATAAAATTGTGTCCTTTAACCCTTAAAGGATGGACAGGTGACCGTGGAAATCATGCATTTTGATACCGTGGGAATCATTGGTATACTAAATTTCAAAACCACTCATTAGAAGTCAAAGCACTGTAGAAGATTTCTCCTTTCCACCCCCAAAACCAAGGATGAATAGTTGTATTTTTGTCTTGTACATGAGATTTCCTTGTCATTCATCAAACGCCAAACGTCCGTATCGACGTTTATGGGTTAAGTATTTTTTGAGCTTATGTCTTTACTTATTGAAAACATGATAAATCTTGTTTAATGCCTACTGAAATAAATAAAAATGCCTATTGTAGGGTTTGAAAGAGGAAGAAGATGAGCAATCTATCAATGCAAATTGGAACTTGAGGTATTTCTTTGTGGATACTTTTTTTTAAGAAGCCATGTACGAGTTAACGTTCTTTACCCAAGGACAAGTTTTGAAGTGACCAATTAGATTGATTATAATATGAAATATTTAATTCAAAGTGGGCCAATTTTTTTATTGCCACAATCAACGAAGATTTTTGCAAGTGTTTGTCAAGAAAAAATTAACCTTCATACAGAAAACCCTGATTTGACACTCAAAAGAGCTAAAAAAAAATCATGAATCATACTCTTGTGATTGCATCAAATTAGTGATGAAGGTTCTTCTTACTTCAATATTGTAGTGATGACACTTGAATCTGTATTTTAGACCTAATCAAGTAGCAGATTCCTTGAGTGGTCTATCTTTACAATACCCTGTAGCTAGCTTCGGAGGTTTTGAACTATGAATCCGCTTCTCCGGAAGACAATGATTTGAGTAGTTGAGGTGACGATAGTATCTGTAAAACATTAGATGGGATTTGGCCCATCCGGAGGGCCATGAGTTCCCGACTGCAGTGAACACGTTGCGCTGTGCCAACGTAGCAGTTTGACGTGACCGAGTGATTGCCACGTCATTGGGGGGGGAATTACTTTCATTTCTTCATTTCAGAAGCAAAATTTTGGTAATATAGCACCCGAAGCTCCCTCGTTGCATTGGGAACAAACTTGAGAACGGGCCTGAAACGGCCCTCCAGTGCAGCTGAATCCCATCTAATGAAGGGCTCCAAATATTTCTTGTGGCCAACATTTGAGATGCTCAAGCGGCTTTGTTGGCTTGGTGACTTGACTAGACTTTATGACTATCGTCAGTTTAGACCCTTATTATTAACGCTACTTCTTTGTTTGTGCAAGTCCCATCGGTCGTAGGATTATTGCAAGATGATGTAGATCCCATGGTATTAGTGATGTCGGGGATGCTAGTATGTGAGCCTAAGAGCATGAGCCTATGAGCCTGTGAGCCTCCAATTTTTTTTTTTTCTTTTTAGAAATTATAAATCCATTGAGGACCTATGACCGTAGAATTAGATGAAAGGATGTATAGTCCGACTAAACAACAAATGAATATGCTACTAATGATTTTGTACCAAGACATTGAACCACGGGCCTTTATATAAATTTAAAGGATGAAAATGGTCCACCTATTTTATTTTATTTTCTTAACTATGCTTTAATTTTTTTAGAAATATCTTGAATATGAAAAAAATAAAATGAACATAGTAGATATATATTATACACCAAATAAATGTATTAACCCTTAATTTTCTAAATGACCATTTTGCTAATTGATGTCCCTTTTTTTTTAACTATCTTTATTTAAATTTTATTTATTTATTAAATAAAAAACATTTTTAATAAATAAAAAACATGATTAATTCAATGGAAGTAGTTTAATTGAATTCTAAGTTAAATTTCATTTTCTAGAATTTCATAAAGTTCAATGGTGGAGTGTGATTTAAGATTCATGTTTTATTGTTCAATTTGGGCATAGGATGAAGTTTTAGGCATTGAATGAAATTGTTGCCACATCATACACAGGTCAATTCAATTTGAGAAACAAGACAATAGAAATCAAATATCAAATCATGAAAATAAAGTGATTAATGGCTGGAGGTAGTAAGGTGAAAAATTTCAGCATGCAATATATGGATTCTACTATAGGTGAAAGATAAGATTAGTGGAAAATAATTATTTTGAAGTATGTGGAAAAATAAATGAAATGAAGAGAAGAAATTGTCAAATTCAACAAGAATTAATTGAGCAAATTGTTGTAAAAAAATAATTTTTTTAATACAAGTCGAAATGTTCAAAGATCATGTATAATCAAAAAAATTCTCGATGAAAAACTAGGGAAATTTTACAATGATACTTGGTGAGGATGGAGGGTAAAGAAGTGGTTTTATAATGAAATCCATTGTTCCTTATGAACCTTCAAAGGATATGGGATAATTTGAAGATTAAACTCTTACTAATCTTAAAGATTAATATATCCCACATGCGTTGCTTCACCTCCTACCATCCAATTTGTATAAAGATCTTATCTTCTTCAATTTTACAAACATCCAAATAAGTGACTCTTGAGGCTTTGTGATGAACATTTTGGATTTTATTCAATATAATGTTGAATTTCCAAAATATTCAACATGAAAGTGCCAACCTTGTCCTTTACTTATGGTGGTATGTAGAAAAAAAATTGTGGTCTTTCAAACCCCCGTTGTTAACGGCGGGGGTAACAAGGTCCATACAAGAAGCAAAGTTGGATCCTTTGAAAGCGTAGCCGTTAACGGCGGGGGGTAGCAAGGTCCATAAAAAAAACAAAGTTGCATCTCCAAACCCCCCGCCGTTAACGGCGGGGGGTAACAAGGTTCATAAAAAAAAAAAAAATTGCATCTCCAACCCCCCGCCGTTAACGGCGGGGGGTAACAAGGTTCATAAAAAAAAAAATTGCATCTCCAACCCCCCGCCGTTAACGGCGGGGGGTAACAAGGTCCTTAAGAAAAATAAAGTTGCATCTCCAAACCCCCCCACCGTTAACGGCGGGGGGTAACAAGGTCGATAAAAAAAACAAAGTTGCATCTCTATATCTCTTGCTCTCTATATCTCTTGCCGTTAACGGCGGAGGGTAGAAAGGTCCATAAAAAAACAAAGTTGGATCCTCTAAAAGCGCAGCCGTTAACGGCAGGGGGTAGCAAGGTCCATCAAAGAAGCGAAGTTGGATCCTCTAAAAGCGCAGCCGTTAACGGCGGGGGGTAGTAAGGGCCATCGAAGAAGCGAAGTTGGATCCTCTAAAAGCGCAACCGTTAACGGCAAGGGGTAGCAAGGTCCATCAAAGAAGCGAAGTTGGATCCTCTAAAAGCGTAGCCGTTAACGGCGGGGGGTAGTAAGGGCCATCGAAGAAGCGAAGTTGGATCCTCTAAAAGCGCAGCCGTTAACGGCGGGGGGTAGCAAGAGCCATCGAAGAAGCGAAGTTGGATCCCTTAAAAGCACAACTGTTAACGGTGGGGGTAGCAAGGTTCATTGAAGAAGCGAAGTTGAATCCTCTAAAAGCGTAGCCGTTAACAACGGAGGATAACAAAGAATACATGAACTATAGTGTTTGACTAAATCCTAACATTTGTTGCCCTAAATTGAAACCCTGAAAATTGCACCCATCAATGACTGGGGATAGCAAGGCACCTTAAAATCTTTGAAATCTAAACATTTCAAGCTAAATTTCAGGATGCTATTGTAGTTTTGAGGTCATAAATGACTCAATATGCATCCGTTTTTTATATGCTATATACCGTTCGAATTGTGCTTTCAAAGTGCAAGAAATGATATAAAGTTTCAAAATTTGTCTTTAACAAAAAATTACACATACATTCAAAGTTAATATCAATTGGGGTAATTATTTCCTTACTATCTTGTTTGAACTTCTAGCACGTAGGTGCTATTATTATATTTTTGTTTGGTACAAACCCTAACCAGAAGGTTTATAATATTACACTTTGTAATTTTTCATGAACTTGTACTTGTCCTCATTATGGAAATATAAATGAGGCCTCTATTGGAAAATGTGACATGTACATAAACTACAAACACGTTTATTATATCTTTCATTATTTGTGTAAATTTGATTATAAGATAGACACATTCATCTACGCTCCTACCTTCAACTTGGATGAAATAAAGCAAGTAATTGTTGTTGCTAGAATCATCAAGACGTGTGAGTATTCAAGTTAGTTGGTAGATAATATCATGATATGAAGTAGATACGTAGTATCAATATATTATCTTCAAAATCTCTAAATTCAAGTAAAAAAGTATTATTTTCATATTCCAATATGTATTCTTTGTTGCAATGAAAGAATATTTTATTATGTACACAATGCTCTACATCCTACAATATTTTCACTGCATTTGTTTTCCTCTTATTTTTAGAATTCACTATAAATTATATGTAATCTCACTTGACCAATCCACCCTCAAACAACCTCTTAAAATGTAATACGAGATGTAATATAAACTTCAAAACATGCAATAGCACCAACTTCCCAAGCTTTTAGATATAAAATCCACGGGCATAGGTCCCATGGTAATAGGTCATTTTTTTTCTAGACATAGCAATTTTGGTGAAAAAAAATCAGTCTTTTAACTTTTTAATCAAAAATATTTACAAATTACATCATATTTTACATTTCTAGGCTCTAGGCTCACACAATCCCTGCTCACCGCTCTTAGGCTCACGCTCACACGCTCACATGCTAGCGTCGTTGTTAGTGATGTAGGTTGAAAAAGCTCTTCTAGAGTCATACGTGGATATTAGCGGACTAGATCCTCAAATTCAAGAAATCAAGGAAGAAGTGGAGCTACCTTTGACACATCTTGACCTTTACGAGGACATAGGTACCAAGCCTCCGAAGGGCGTTATTTTGTATGGTGAACCTAAAACTGGAAAGACACTCCTTGCAAAGGTTGTCAAAAATTCAACGTCTGCAATCTTCTTTTAGTTGTTGGAAGCGAGTTCATTCAAAAATATCTTAGAGATGGATCCAATTTGGTAAAAAAGTTATTTCTGGTGGTTGACGAATTGTCTCCTACCATTGTCTTTATTAACAGAATTGATGATCCATGAAATTTTCTTTCCAAGGACATGTCCATTATCAACGTGTTGGAATTTCAAGGGCACTTTCTTACGAGGGCATTTCCACTAGGAGGGTGTTTTTTTTCAAAGGGCATTTCAAATATAAACATTAAAAAACTTTTGAGGGCATTTTCCCATGAAGGCCTTTCTACTGTGAGGGCATTTTGTTTACAAGGGCATTTCCTTTATGAAAGTGTTGGAATTTCAAGGACATTTTCCCACGAGGGAATTTACACTACGAGGGCATTTCCATCAACAACGTGTTGGAATTTCAAGGGCATTTTCCCATGAGGGCAATTCCACTCAAAAGGAATTTCTATTCAAGGGCATTTCCATCATCAACGTGTTGGAATTTCAAGGGCATTTTGCCACGAGGGCATTTCTACTATGAGGGCATTTTCTTTCTAAGGACATGTCCATCGTCAACGTGTTAGAATTTCAAGGGCATTTCCTCTACAAGGGCTTTTTCTTTTCAAGGGCATTTGTATCATGAACCTGTTGGAATTTCAAAAACATTGCCACAAGGGCATTTCTTCTACGAGGGCATTTTTTTTCCAAGGACATTTTCATCATGAACATGTTGGAATTTCAAGGGCATTTTCCCACAAAGGCATTTCCTCTATGAGGGCATTTTTATTTTGAGAGCATTTCCATTTCGAGGGCATCTTCATCATCAATATGTTGGAGTTTCATGCGCATTGTGATTCAAGCGCATTTAAAAGTACTCTGTCTTTAGAGTGGATAGTGTAAAAGTTATCCCCACCCCACCCCCTCTTATAATTTTGGGAGGGTGCAAAAGAATTTAAAAAATAAAATTTTACAACCCCCCTATCCCCCACTTATAATTTTGGGAGGGTGAGATTGCAAACAATCAATATGGGATAATTCCATACTGTCGTATCCATATCCCGTCACCCATTGCTATATCGTATTCGTATTCATATTTATATCGTATTTCGTATGTACATCTGATGGCTATTGATTTTTCTTGGAGTGGTGGTGAATTTTTTTTGAAATGAATCAGACGGCTCACAGTTTTTTATTTCTTTGGTCTTCTGGGCGACCGACTAAACACAAGCTACTCTGTAATCACCAGAGATAGGATGCGAAACTAGCCATTTCCCTTCATTACAGAACAATTCATGATAGAGTTAGCTAAAGAAAGTGTAAGAAACACACAACAAAAAACACTCAAATACCAAAAATACGCACTTGAGAGAGCCCTGAAAATGAAATAAAATGAAATAATGCAAATGGAGTACAAGCATCAGGAAGCCTAAATTTGGCAAAATGAACTTTTGAAATCAAGAACGCAAGCCTGAAGCTAAAACTTTGCGCCACTCCATAACCCTAAAGGTATGTTCCCACCTTGCCTTAGGGGGCACTATTAAGGTATAAAACGAGCTAAAAATGGTGGTGCATTCCCACCTAAGTCCTTCATTAACCCTTAAAGGACTGTCACTATACTTTCACCAAAAACGCTCCAAAATTGTCATTTCTAGTACAAGTACCAAAAATTTTGAATTTTTTTTGGACATATTTTACCATAGGATCTTGTATTATATAGTATCAAAAACATGTGGTAAAAATTTCAGAAATTTCCACCGGGTGGATTGCAAGATATAAGCATTCAAATTAACTAAAATCATTTTTTTTACCCTACGAAAAGCAGGGCAGCTGCATTTCACAAGCTCACATTTCTATGAAAAAATGACCTAAATGGTGGTGCTTCTTTGGATTTGTTTTCCTAAACAAGTTGGCCACATGCTTGAAAAATTTCAGATAATTTGGAATAGTACAACATATAGGAAAAAAATAGTAAGTAGGTAGTAGTAGAGAATGATTAAAAATAATAAATTATTTACAATTTAAATATGAAATTGAAAATTTCCAATCCCAATGGTTGAAATGTTGTAATAATGTATCTACATCCTAAGATTTTATCTTTGTCCAAAAATATTGAAAATTGGGTAAGATAAAGGATTTCAAAGTTTATTTTAGAGTAGGAAATCCAAAACTGCCCGCAAACAAAAAATCCTCATAACTTTTGACTCATTGATCAAAATGAATGATTCAAAGCTTTTCGTGTATATAAAACTCTAGAAAATCAATTTCAAATTTTTTTTCTGAAAAAAGTGATTTTTTCTGATCTGCCTGAACTGCCCAGCTGGAAAAAAAAGTAACATATTAGGCTATAGCTTTTGACTCGTATTTCCAAATGTCATGAAATTTGGTGCATATGAAAGATCTTCCTCGCTCCCACATTCTATTAAAATTTCAGCCCCAAATATGAAAATCTCTGCTCGTAGGTACCTGCCCAAAATTTCTATACAACCAAAAAACACAGTTCGATCCTTTAGGGGGTAACCACCGAACCTGGATGAAAGCCACGGTGGCCTGGACTAAACAGAGCCGTTACAACCAATAACCATTTTTTTATTGTTGGTCTACCACTGCAAAAGCACTGTGTAATTAAAACTAGGCTATCTTCTGAATATGAAGATTTCAACATCTAAGTACCACTCCTATATAATGGAGCTCTGGATGGCCCATTACATAAGAGCAATGGCAGCTAAACGCAGAAATCAACAAAACCAACGTAGAAAACAAACAATACTGAAATCATTGGACATTTGGTTCAAGTTTCAAGAAAGCCAATTACTTCAATAGTTGAGGAAGTACTTTGCTAAGAATTATACAAGTGGGGTGATAGAAGGTACAACAATTCATGTGGGATATGTTAATTTGGATGAGTAGGAATTCAACCGCTCATAAGTAAGTGCACAAATAGGAATTGTGGTGAAAGTAGAATTTCAGACCTCATTTTGGCATTGTAGAATAACTTTTTTCAGAAAAATTTGAACTAAAAAAAGGTAGAAAAGCAAACCAAATTTCATCTCTAAAAATCCGTTTGACATTTCAATTTTCCAATCAAAAGTTATGAACAAAATTCAGAGAAGATGCTTGAAAATGTCAAAGAAGATGCTTGAAATGTCAAATAAAATGCCCCTCCTAACCCCTGTCCGAATTTTGTTCCTGACTTTGATTGGAGTCTCCAAATCACAAAAAGATTTTTGGAGATGAAAGTTAGATTAGTTTACCAACTTTTTTTAGTCCAAAGTTTCTTGAAAAAAGTTCTTCTTGTATGCATAAATGAGGTATGAAGTTCTACATTAAACACAATTCATGTGTTTTCACAATTTGTGATCAAGCTCTCATTTTCCAATTATCCCATACCCTTTGAGAATTCATAATGGACAATGAATTCCATTGTAAAAATGATCTCTCCACATATTGTTTAGTAGACATTAGTTGGCATTGAATTGTTATGAAATTCTTTCCAATACTTGGATATTTTTAACAATCACTTGCCCTTGGATTTGACAAGGTGGCTTGTTGATTTTCAAAATCATTCAAAGTTTGGAACTTTGATTGTTTTCTGTCAAGTGTTGCCTCTAGCTATGGTAATTGGATGTGCAAGGGACTTGCCTTGGGCCGGCTGAAGAAAGTAACTTCTGAGCCATGTGAGAATTAGAAAACAATTATAGCAGTTCTGGACCTCAAGTCCAATAAAAAAGACTATTTCCTTCTTATGCTTAGGTTTTATCTTTAAATCCAGCGAGTTTGCAAACGCCAGGTGGGAGAAAACCTTTATGTGCATATTTACACATGAGTTGTTAGATTGCTCTCCTCTGGTCTAGTCTCTGACAGACAATTAGCTATTAAGGTAAAACAGCCTATTGTAGTCAGAATTAGGAGTTTGACTTTATATGGATGCTGGAATTTTTCAAATTTTTCTCCACATGTAGACAAGTGTGAGCAAGAGCAAGAGCAATTGAAATTATATTTTTTCAACAAAGTATAAATTCACTAGGATTTTTTGAAGTGTTCTGCCCAAAAGAGTTAGTAGACTACCCCAAACCAGCGTGCAACGATATCCATAATGGTCACCTTACTCTTCTAAAGCAGTCACAATATTTCCGTGGGGCACACTCAAATAGTTGGGTGTTCCTAAGGGAAGATGCAACAAATACAACTGGCTGGTAGAGGCTTGTAGTGCGGTTTCGAAGCCTGTAGCCGGCAAGCTCTTCATGTGCCCCAAGGACACATTAGGAGGAGGCTTCAAATGAATTATGCAATCCAAAGAAGTTTCCTTGCTTTGAATTTTTTTTTTTAAAATTGTATCTTTGAATTCATTGAAAACAAGTTCACCTAACTTCATTGCATTTTGAAGTTGTTCCTTGAAATTCCAATAGAGAAGTGGAGCTCTTTATACACATGGGGTGGTAGGAGGTAGAGCAATCCATGTGGGTTATGTTAATTTAACTTCACTTTAAGTGGTGAAGCTCCTACTGATTATAATTATCTCACATGGATTGTTCTACCTCCTACCACCGTATGTGTATATATTGAGCTTCTCATTCACCTACTAAATTCAAAACACATTCATATTTCATTTATCATATAATTTTGGACTTATGTAAAGGTAACTTTACTGTATGTGAAAATGCCTTTGTGCATTTCATTTATTCTGAAATTATTAATTTCTAAATGTGATTGAATTCTTTTGAGTTCCAGTTGGGGGCTAGTACCTCAGTAGATTTGGCCGTGACCGGCCATTGTTAGGCCTTGGCCGTGCCTACCATAGGGCAGTAAAGTGACTGGGCCCGATTACTTTACCGGGTTTATGCCACTTACAGTATTGTCGTTGGCATGTTTTAATGTGGTTAGAGTATCTGCAATGCACCCGCAAAACTCAATAGTATCGGCATTGTGCTGGGCCTAGACAAATATTTAATTAAAATTGTTCTCCAATGCAACTGTTATTGGGGCCTTCAATTCCACGGCCTCGGTATGTGACCACAAGGAACCGGCTAATTTGCAATATTTGAAGGGCCTGCAAGTTGGCCCGATGTAAGAATAATAATGATTGTCAATCCTTTTTCGCATTGTAGATTGTGCCAATCAATTCAAATGTCCCTTGTTTCGATGAAAAGCTTTTTTTAAATGTAGATTCTTTTCTTTCTTGCTTTTTATAATGCGAAAAAATTCACTTGACGTTGGGATTGCTAGCTTTGCATTGGGTCAATTTTTCCAAAGAAAGAACTAGTACTTCCGAGGCCTCGTGGAATGGCCCGGCTTTTCCTGTTACAGGGCTTGTATGCCGAGTCCGCATTACAGATGCCCTTACTAAGTATTCCATTAGAGTTAGGTAAGACATTGATTGTTGCACAAAATCTCATAAACTGAGAATAACCATTATGGGGTCCTTCCGTAAGTGACCAAAATAGGAGAAATGACCACAATGGGTTGTTTTACCTTATATTACAGTGTTCACCAACTTTTAGCTTTCCTTCAATACATATCTAAGTTATATAAATACAAAAGAATGCTCTACTTGCGCTAGACCAATAAGTAACTCCTATTCAGATCCACCTAGTACCTAGGATGACTAATCCAAGTATTCATCGTGTCCTACAAAAGTGAAGCTCTTACTTAAAAATGTAAATATCATTTGTGGAAAATTACATTGAAAAGATATAACGACAATTTTCTCAACAATCAATTAGGAAGAACATAACACTACCACATTCTCGGACAGTATACAACCACAAGGCCTATGAGATTAGCTAGTTGGAACACACCAATAAGGACAAAAACATCCAGGACTGCATCTTAGCTACAATTCTATAAATGACATCCTCTTTGCAAATAGCAAAGAACTAGGCATAATGTTGAGTGACAAATCTGAGGATCGAAGTACCTCCTTATTTGGGGTGTAAGAATAGCACATTTTGATAGTGTACTTTTGAGCACACGAGGTTGCACCCAAAGCCAACTATGCATTTGAAATCAAGTGGTTCGGACCAGAGACGTTAACATCTTTTAGAGAAAGATGACTACTCAAATAATTCAATTGCTCAATTGACAACCATCGGTAGACCTGATTGACAGGTGCTAACAAACGTCCCGCATTCTCCCGAGGAATTCTAAATGGATTGTTTGTTGATGCCAGTCTTGCAGTAACAGCGCCCTTTAGAGGTGAATTTTGTTACCTTTAGTAATATTCCAAGGCAAAACAAATATACCAACTTAATTCCAATTTCAAGTATGCAAAATTTGTTGATGAATGGCCATTTTCTTTAAGAAAACTTTCACAAATTTGCTACATAATTTGCCATTTAACTAGTCTACAAAATTCACCCTTTTCCATAGCCTATTCACTGTTAAAAATGAGCCAACAATCCATAATCAACCACAAGTATAAAATCACCAAATGTATTCACAAACATCCACAAAATATGCAGTTGATTCTAGCAAATATGAGTACAAAATGGCCTACAAATGTTTCAGCATGGTTTGGCATCTCGATTCGCCTTGGGAGTTACATGGTAATGTTCTCCCAATCCAATAAAATAAAAAACAAAGGTACTATCCAAGTCAACCAACACAATAAAATAAGAAATGAAGTACCTTTCCAAGTCAAGTATTGTCTCTTGCAAACATCATTGCATGAGGACGGGAGTTGAACAGAAATAGGGGAATTGTTAACCGGAATAATCACTAAAGTACATATGTATGAGTTTAAAGGGGTCACAATTCTCAAGTTGAAGAGGGCTTCGTGAGGGTCCATAATTTTTCTAATACATTTGATCATTGGTAAAATAGTTGCATTTCCTTGTTTTCTTGTGAGAGTATCTTCATCCATGAAAATGATTATTTAACTCATACATGTGGTCGAAAATTCTCCATTATTCTATCTTCACTCTTTTGACAAGAGAACAAAAGTATAATTTCATTATCAATTTGAAATATCATGTCCCATAGTAGTCACACATGTTAAGCCACAAACACGTTTTAACCTTACATTCCACATCAAGTTGCATCCTTAATTAATTAATGATGTATGTACCTAGCCCCTAAACCTAGAATGTCACATCGATGGATGAAATAACGTCACCAACTTCATCCATCCCCATCCACCCTCTCCCGAGTCCCGAAGTAGAGTGGAGCAGTTTCTAGAGTTCCATACTCAAGCTCATCACTCTCACTGCAAATCCAAGCAAAGCTCACATTCAAACTCTCACTGATTTCGAATTCTCGTTGTTGTGTTGTGTAACAATGTCATCAACAATTCAACGCAAACGTCGAGGGAATGGGAGTCAAAGAAGTGCAAAGCGACGTAGAAGCAACCATGCTGCCAGGTACTAGCTCTTGCTAGTTTTGTCACTAATTAATTTTTGTTGCTAATCTTTGGTATAAAGCTTTTGTTGTAACTTGAAATTTTACTTGAATTCCTCAGATTCTTCATTTTTAGAGCAATAGAGCTTGTGCAGGCCAAGGATTCATCACAGCTACCAAACTAGCTCCATGAGTTTGGTAGTAGACATTGTAGGTGACTGTGACAAAGCTCCACGCTTGATAGGCATTGTCCAGCCTAATTTCTAGGTACTATGATTCCAAATTGGGGTTCATTGATTCCAAATTAATTACTCTTGAATGGTTTGAAATTGAGGACCATTTGATATGAAAGTCAATCATATCAACTCTTAAAACAAGGTGGTAAATGTGCCTAGCATTGCTTTGTAGCTGTGTAATGAAGCTCCAGGCATTTGAAATCGCCTTTTGTGTGGAGTCTTCTTATCGCAAAATTTTCTGTGTCTGTGTTGTGTCTGTGGTAAATGTGCCTAGCATTGCTTTGTAGCTGTGTGATGAAGCTCCAGGCATTTGAAATCGCCTTTTGTGTGGAGAGTTCTTATTGCAAATTTTTTTTTTGTGTCTGTGCTGTGTCTGGTAAATGTGCGAAGCATTGCTCTGTAGCTGTGATGAAGCTCCAGGCATTTGAAATTGCTTTTTTGTGTGGAGAGTTCTTATCGCAAAATTTTCTGTGTCTGTGTTATGTCTGTGTCTGTGTTGTGAAACCTGTGTTGTGGGGGTGAATTAAACTTCATTGCAGGGTAGCAGATGAGTATCTTCCGGGGAACGTTGTGGAGATTGAGGTTCATAACTTTATGACCTATTCTCATTTGAAGTCGAAGCCAGGGGCGCGTCTCAACTTGGTCATCGGCCCCAATGGCACGGGCAAAAGCTCTCTGGTTTGTGCAATTGGGCTCGGCCTTGCTGGGGAGCCTCCGGTAAGTTGCACTTACACATATCTCATTCAGCTTCTGTTGTACTATACACTACATGATTGCCTCTGTCGTGCTACATTTTGAAGGTTTAGACTAAATTGCAACACTGAATTGAGTTTAACTAAATTGAAACACTGAATCGAAGTTCAGCTCTTGTTTAAGAAGAAAAAACAAACTATGAAAACTGCCCAAATTGAGCCTCATGTTCTGTTTTGCATAGTTGAAGACGAGAGTTGAAGAAGATCGAGGTTTTGGTGCAGCTTGTCTATTATAAAAAAACCCGAAGGATCCAGAGGCCAGAATTGGGTTCCTTGATTTGTTCAGCAATTTTGAGCCTAGTTTAGTGGATCATGCTCTTCCCTTTTCATTCCGAAGGCAATTGTTTCTCATTTACAACATCCTTGGTGCCATTTGAAAGCTGAAGTACACCAACAACCTCTTGATTTTTCAGTCACCTTTGCCTGAATCACAATTTTTTTTTAATTCTTGAGCAGCTGCTGGGGCGTGCATCCAGCATTGGGGATTACGTGAAACGAGGCGAGGACTCAGGATGGGTGAAAATCACGTTGCAGGATCACAGCCCTGACCAATTTATCTCCATCACTCGCCAAATCAACAAACAAGACAAGTCTGAGTGGACTATCACAGGTATTTAAAGCTTTTTAGCTTTAATTTGGAGCACCAAGCTACAATGTCAGAATAATGTTTGAATAGCTCCATAAAAGCTTTTATGCCGTGATTTCTTCCAAAAGGTGTTCTGCTTCCAACTGGTGCAAGAATGTTATGCAGAGAATAATGTTGCTCATCAGGCGTCTAAGAAAGATGTGCAGGAGGTTGTCTCAAGGTTCAATATTCAAGTCAACAACCTCACTCAGGTAATTAAAAAAATATTACGGAGTATTAATTAGTGTCTGCATCTGCACCACTTCCATGTTTTGTTTTGTTTTCATTTTTTCATGTTCTGCCATTCAATTGATGAAGCTGTAAGTTTTTCTCTTCCAGTTTCTTCCGCAAGATCGTGTGACTGAATTTGCGAGGATGACACCGGTCCAACTGTTGGAGGAAACTGAGAAAGCAGTTGGAGATCCGGAGTTGTGGAGCCAACACTCTTTTCTTATCAAGAGCCATGCTGAATTGGAAAAAATTGGGACGGTGAGTAGAATCCAATAACAGGAATCATGCTCAGACGCTTGTTTTGGATGATTTTAGGTGTAGTTTCTGGCCACATGTTTTGCAAGTTAATCAAGTTGTTGTTTGATCAGTCATTGCATAATCATGATTAAGCTTGTGAAACTAAGTTTTTAAAAACCTATTGTACATTTGTACTACTACCTTTAAAGTAGAATAGGCAAGTTCCATGGCCTTCCATCATCTTGTATTGTTCAGACTTCAGATCAGGTAAGAGTTTCTATGCAACGGATTGAAAAATGTTGTCAAGGACTGATCTTGAGAATTGACTCCTTTACCAGAATTTGAAGCAAGCCAAGTCGCTTTTAGCGAATCTCAAAGCAAACACTGCACACATGGAGAGAGATGTGCAGCTCGTGCAAGAGCGCAAGAACCTCTTCGAAAAAGTACGTTAAACTATGAAGTGTTATATATGTTCAAGCTTCGCACTGGTAGAAAAATTGTCCGAATCAACACGTTCAAATTGACTGAAATGTTCGAATCAGAAAAACATTAATTCGGACGTGTTGATTCAAACAATATTTGTTGATTTGGACACCACTTTCGATCTACTATTCACTTCCCTGCGCTTTTTTTTTCACCAAGATTTTTACTGGTCCTACGCAAGTGTATAATTTGAACTATATTGATAATCTTTTGCTGAGAATGCAGGCGGAGAATTTCACGAAAAAGTTGAATGTGCTGAAACGAGAGCAGCAGAGAGCCCTTTTCGAGGCTGCCAAGGAAAAGGAAAGAGAAGCTCAGCAGCAGTTCAATGCAGCTGCTGAGAAAGCAGACGCTTTGAAACGACCACTGGAGTAAGAAGATGCCCTTAGAATTTTTTGTTTTATGATAGGTCCCTTGTAGAAATCGGATTTTAAAATGAGAAAAATGTTAGCTTAGTCTAAACTTAAGGATAACAAATATGTAGTTCTTACCTTACTAACATGGATAGTTCTTATCACAAGCAATTTTGCGTTTAATTGCTGTTTGTTGGTGACACAAAAACAGTTGAAAGCTTTGGATGAGTACCGGACCTTCATAATGGCTACTCTGCGAGATCGTACTTAGTTGTGCAGTTAGTAATCTTTTCTTTCCTTTTCTTTTCTTTTTCTTTTCCTCAACATGTCGAAATTGTAATTTACAATTTGGGATGTTGTGCTTTTGTTGTGGTTCCTGCAGAGCATTGAAGAGAAAGAAGTCGGAGTTCGAGACAGTTATCATGAGGCTGCAACGAGCCCAAGATCGACTTACCAAGCAAAGACAGGCATGTCAAGAGAGCGAGAGTAAATGGGTAAAGTGACCAGAATTCTCAAGATCTGATCCAGTTTAATGTTTCCTGCATAACATTCTCGAGAATCCTTGTTGAGCACCCACTGTACATTATTATGAGACGGAATCCCTACCACCTTGTTTCGTAAAGTTGAACAAGGGAAAAATTCTCATTCAAGCTAATATTGAGCCATGGTGTTCACATGAAAGTATGATACTAGAGCTTATACCTTTCAGGACCTCAATTTCATCAAATCTGTCATAAAAGATGGTTGCTTTTTGAAAGATTAGAAAGATACATGTGAAAATCTGACTGTACACGAAATTCGCAGGGTGAACAAGTTCGAGCTAAGACCACAAAATTTGCCGAGATTCGGAAAAGTGAGAAACTACGACAAGAGAGACTTGATACAGCTGCTAGGGAGCTTGCTGAGGCTGAAGCAGAGTTTGCTAATTTGCCTGTTTACAAACCGCCACAACAAGAAATTGTAAGCAAATCTCTGACATTGCATTTGGAGGTCGTCTGCTGTTTCTTTTTTTTTTAACTATGGATGCTTTCTCAGTCTACCTAATAAGGTATGCATACCATACTGAATATGGACCTTCAATCCAATTGCTACCCTATCTACATTCATCCAACATTCCAAGGGCTGCTAAATATGAACCCTTAATCCAATTGCTTCAAATACGCCTAAATTTAAAAAAATGGTACATTTTTGGACTAGATTCACTTTGCTAATTAATACCAGTAATACCCAGTGTGATCATACCTTCAAGGTATACAAAAATGATGGTAGGTCCTAGACATTCATGAGTTCACATTTGTATGTCATTCACATTTGACACTAGTATAAGAAACCTGAGTTTTTTTGGACGCAATTTTAGGTGACATTCACCTGTTCTTATGTCAAAAAGAACACAGGTTTCTTGCACCAACTATCTCTGAATCATTAGTAATCTCATGTACTGGACTGTTGCAGGAAGATCTTGCAAACCGGATACGAGAGCTACAGATTTGTATGGCCGAGAAGCAAACCCTGAAAGCAGAACAGGAACAAATTCTCATTCACACACGACAGCAGCGTGAACAAGTTGTTCGAAGGTACGTACTTTAATTTTCGTTTCACCCTCAAGATGGAAGATTTACAAACACGATCCTTTGTATTTTCAATTTCCATTTGGTACAAGTCCCTGGCTTATGAAGACAGTGGAGAATCTTATTAAACATCAACTTTGACATGGTTAGTAACACAATCTAGAAAGGTGGTTAATAAATGTATGGGAATGACAGAATTGCTGAGATAGTGGGTGCAAAAAATCGCCTTCTCGAAGCTTTAAAACATACCGGGGCTCCCGGAATTGTCGATGCTTACAAATGGGTGGAGAGCCATCGCCATGAGTTCCAAAAAGACGTGTATGGCCCTGTTCTACTTGAGGTACGTCAATCTTCAGAGTAAATGTCTGGCCCTAATATATACATGTAGATCAGATTGACTCCTACTCAAGTTAATACAATTTGTGGAAGACAAACTGTTGTGTAAAATTTCCATATTTTTACTAGAAATCCTTTCAGAAGTCCAACTTTGTCGGTGAGCGGTATGGATATACCTTCAACAAAATTTCCACACTGATCCGAACATTCAATGTGATTTTAGGAGAATCTGAGATTTGCTGTTTCAATCACTCGAATAAGAGAAGCTCAAGGTAGCAGAAAAATCATTCAAAATTTGATGAATAGTGCAACATGACATCGCGCGATTGTTTGGTCTCTCTTGAAAGATACCGACTAAAGGGAATTCCAATTTTTGACGGCAAAAAATTACGCTGCCCTCCACTCATCTTATAGTCTAGTAGATACAAAATCTGACGAGCTCATGACGTGATTCATGGTTTCTGTGGAATTCCTGCAGATCAACATAGCCGATCGGGAGCATGCAAAATATGTGGAAAATCACGTCCCAAGATACATATGGAGGGTAATAAAACTCTTCATAATTATGGGTGTATAACGGCTTAATTTACGAAGAGGCTCTTTTCCAGTTGATCATCTTTCTTGTACAAATGAAGCTGACTACAGATTTTGCAGGCGTTTGTTACCCAAAATGAAAAGGACAGAGATTATCTTCAACACAACTTGAAAAGATTTGGGGTTGTTATCATCAATGCAAGAGAGCCAAGTCTTCGACATTTCGCACCCCCTCTTACTTGCCAGGTGCACACAATCCGTCACCAATATACTAAACCCTAAACCCTAAACCCTGAACCTTGAACCCCTGAACTTTAGGGTTTAGCTACTCGAGTCATTTCTACCCAATTGAGCTCACAATCTAACTAGCTGTATGTGATTCCTATTTATCATTGATCTTCATCCTTGGCTCTCTATTAATGTGTAAGTTACAACATCGATCTCGGCTATAAATTTCCAATGTTTCTAATTATCTGCACGATGATCCTGCAGATGAAAGAAATGGGGATTGTAGCACGACTTGATGAAGTTGTATCTGCTCCGTCTGTTGTAATGCATGTCCTCAACGGGCAGACTCTGCTTAACAAATCGGTGAGTACACACCCAATTGTTTTGGCAATTACTTGACTACGCATTGACTAGTACTTTTAATGTAATATCTGTTTTTCTCTCTCTTTGATTCCAACAACATTTGTTGTGCTCGGTCCCCTGCAGTTCATTGGAACGTCACAGGCAAATGCCTGTGCAGATCGAGCACATGCGATGGGAGTGAATGACCTGTGGACCCCTGAAAATCACTATCGGTGGAGTGGGTCGTTGTATGGCTCTCATATTACTACAAATGTCATGAGCGTTCGCCCGAGCCAGTTGTTTTCACTAAGTACTGTACATCTTCTCACATTTTCTTTACGATTTTGCTCAATTCCTACAACATGATTGTAATGCCAAATTGAGCAGATTCTTCCAACTGATGGAAGAAGATGGACATGGTTTACCTGAAAACAAATACAGGTTTTAAAACACACTAAAACAAAACAAAACATTTGAAAATGAAAAAAAAATGAATATATGAGATGGACTTATGATTTGCAGGAATTACGGTGAGAACTCTGTATGAGAAGTCAAGTTGTAATATATATGTTCTAATGGTTGCACAAGAAAAGTGTATCAAAATGTGTGTTCTAGTACTTGTTCTGAACATTCAACCAAGAAACAATGCTTTTTGATAGTTGACGATGGATTACTTAAATTTGGTGCATGGAGAATCTTGTTTAACAATAAACCTCCTGTTGCTGTTCCATCTTGTTATTTCTACGTGATATTTTTAGTTAGGTTTGTTAGAGCTGAAATCTTTGATTCGTAGGTGTGGATGCAAGGTTGAAGAACAAGCTGGAGGACCAGAAGACAGAATGTGAAAGAGAAATTGTGCAAATTGAGCAGGAGGTTCAAAAACTTAATGATGACAGGCACGCTCTTGAACAGGAAGCTCTTCCACTTTACAAGCACCGGGTAAGAATGATGCACATTCAAGTTTTCTGGTTTTCAAGTACACATCACACTTAGAGGTTGAGAAAATGGCATCACTCACCGACCAAATTGGTCAGTTTATGGTTGCCTTTCAGCCCTTTCTATGTTGTTTTTTAGAGTTAGTTTTTGCACATTTGAGGGGCTGTCAGATGTGTGAGGACGCACAAAATGATAGGGCTAGTGAAGTTCCAGACCGGCATCTGGAAAAGTGCCAATCTCTTGAAAAAATTTCCCATTTTAACTAGCATGATTATGTTGCAATCAGGAGGAGCTCTTGAAAGAAGTGAATATTGAGAAAAGGAAACGTGCTGATGGAGCTTCTCGAATAGGTCAGCAAACGTAGAAGTTTATGTGCCAAGTTTATTTAAACACAAAATACTTAGTTGTACATTCACTGTTAAGTTGCATATATTACCAGTGAAAAAACACCATTCAGATCAGGGATTTCTTCAACTTGGTACATCTTAAATTTGAGGTTATCTTGAGGTGCTGTTCAGAGCAACGAAAGAGGATTCTAGGCTCCCTTCATATGGAGGACTGCAAAAGTGCTGAAGAGAGGCTGCTCGCTGAAATCGCAGACTTGAATCAGCTACGCAAGAAGAATGTGCTGAAGCTCACGGTTTGTGAACCTTCCCTCTCTTCTAATACGACTGTTCTCCTCTTGTAAATTTTGTGTCTTGTGATCTGATTGACCGTTTATGATCAAACATTGCACAGAATTTCATGTAGATGGAGCCAGATTTTATGTCATCAAAACATAATTGCAAATGTTAATCAATAATGAATTAAAATTGAAAAAGAGACGGAGCTCCAATCTGGGTCCTTTTGGGTTTGATTAGAGAAGTGCTCCGATCTTATGGCCGCATCACTCTTTAGATGAAGGCTCTTCTGGACTTGGATTTTGCAGGACCTGGTTGAGAGGTTTACAGACACTCACATTGAACTCATCTTTGCGAAGCTCGCATCAACTGAAATGGAGGTGAAGGTATGATGTGTATATGAAATCATCAAACACCCATCTTTATCTGACATGTACTTTTCACTAGTTTTGTGCAAACTTGGAAAATCAGATTTAAATTATTTATATATATTCGAATGATGGGGAAGAATGAACTAGTGCTAACTTTTATGCCTTTTTATACACAGGTCAGAAAACTAGAAAGGGAGATCAGACGGGAAGATGAGCTTGTTTTGGAAGTTAAAAAAGCATTCACCATTTGTAAGTAACTACCACTTGCCATGGTTTCTTTTTTGTTGTTGTTTTTGTTTTTGTTTGTCACAAGAGGAACAATTTTTTTGGATTCCAATGCAAAAGGGTCACCAATTAAACAATATACATGCTGATCAACACCACCACTATGGTAGGTTTTGTTATGATATGCAATACTTAAAAACAAAGAAATCAAAACCAACTTTGCAGGTGCCACCGAGACGAGCAGACTCCGAGATCTTTTGCCAAGAACTCGAAGAACTGGAGAACAAAATGTGAATGAGCTTCAGGACATGTTCAGAGAGGTGAGACTGGTCTTCTAAACATTTTATGCATATGGAAGGTACTACTACCTAATTTGCAATCTTGTTGAAAACCAGACCCTAAAAATTCTTACCTAAAATGTATACCCTCGGAATATGAGAGCTTTGGGTCGATTTTGAGTACACCTATAAAGCAACACTTTGATAATTCATAGTTTATTCATTTAGTGTCCAAAATGCACATGCAAAGAGAATCTAGAATTTTCTTTAAATTACCCAACAAAAACAAAAATAATTTTGTGATAAGGCACCATGTTCAAATGCTTATGCTTGTGACTTTAGATGTAATTATTGATAGTTACGTAACATTCATACCTTTCATTGCAATTTCAGGCCATGTATCTAATGTCTAATTAATTGAGCAGCAACCCTTGTTTGTAATATGTAATTTGAAAATTGAAAAAATGTAAAAATCTCACAGCCTTGAAGATGAGCTTGAAAAGTTAAAACTTTGACATGGGGCAACAAACTACATGCATTGTCATGGCATCTTCAACACTTTATACATGACTTTATACTCATCCTGTCAAGCATTTTTCAACTAGAAATAATCATTAAACCTAAATGAGAAGCTTTAATATGTGCAAATAAAAAAATAATTTTTCACTAAAGTGATGAACTAGCATCACTCCTATACAATATCTACTAAGGTGAAAACACCCAAAATTGTCCATGTAGTACTCATTCTTGACAAGTAAACTATCGAAAGTGTCCCCAAATGTGCAATTAAACCATCCCAATACTTAACTGTGACTAGTGGACTAGCTGTTGATTCTCTAGATTTTGGGTTTTATGACCCAGCTATGTGATAATTTCAGTGGCCTAGGGAGCTTACACTTTGAAAGTTTATAGTAATTAACTAATTACAAGTCTTATCTAAAAATTAATTAATTTTTGGTTGAAAATTAATGATTTTTCAACTGCTAATACTACAAAAAAATATTTGTTTTCTTGATAAAAGGGTGTCTCCAACCATACTGAATTGTTTGTTTTCACTGTTTTGGGTGTTTTCACCCTAATCAAACTGATGCTGTTTCATGCAGATGCCAGATACAATAGACGACTTGGAAGATGCGATTTGTGACATAAGAGCCGAGGCCAATGCTGTGCCAATTATCAATCCTGGTGTTGTCAAGGACTACGAGAGGCAATGCAAGCAGGTAACCCTAAAACCCTAAAACCCTAAACCCTAAAAACATACTGTCTACTCAGTATTAAGAAAACAAGGTCCTGCAATAGAATGAATCATCACTTTTGTTAAGTTTGGCACAAATTAAACTCTCAAAATTAGGTCTGATCTAGATTTCAGGTTCAGTTCATTTGTCCTGAAAACTGACTAAGACGCAAAAAAAAAATTCCAATTTAACAAAAACTGACGTTATGAATTATGAATTGGCTATCTTGCTCTTGCTTCAATTCTTTTCAGTATGGGCTCAGTAGAGCTCCAACAGACAGGCTTGAATTCAATTCATCTGGTATAGTTTTAACTAATCAAGCACTGCAAAAATACCAATAAATAAATAAATATATATTCTTTTTTTGATGGACTTGAGCTCACAAGTTTAATTACCAACTGTGGTGTAAGGTAGTATGCTGTTAAATGGCACCTGACCTTAAAGCACCATCTAGAAGATTTGTACATTTCAAATTTCAGTTATGTACCTATTTGGATGGAGCGCTTTCAGAAACAAACTTTGACCTTAATAACTTTTGCATACAATATCCAAATGTGGCGTTCTTTGGTGCGTTGAAACCTCCTTTCACTTGCCAACATGAATATGTGAAAATTTGACCAGTTTCATAATAGCAACTAGGCTCAGTAGTAAAAAGTGACGGTTTTGGGTGTACCCACCTTACATGATTCTGTGGTCTGGAAAGATTGATAACTTGGGAGACGAGATCGACTCTGGAGGCTCAAGACTTCAAGCTTGCTTATCAGAGATTGAATCCGTCAAGGTAAAATTAATCAACACAAATTCAGGTTCTGTTTTCTGGTTATAATAACAAAAATTTGAAAAACTATCTATCTATCTCAGTCCATCTCGGTTTCTTTTCTTTTCTTTTTTCTTTTCTCTTTCTTTTTAGTTGGAGTGTCATCAAATGAATCCAATACAAGGGCTATTTTAAATTATCAAGAGAATTTGAAAAGTAGTCAAAATTAGTAGGGAGCTGAAATACGTACTTTTTGCATTGCATTGAACAGGCGAAGTGGCTGCCAACTCTTCACACTCTAGTAGACGAGATCAATGAGAGCTTTGGTCAGAACTTCAAAGAAATTGCAGTTTCTGGGGAGGTCTCACTTGGTCAGCTTCTCTCACACTCACTCACTCAGTCATTGATTCAAGGTTTAAGGCCCAAAATTCATGATTTAATAATGACAAATTCGATTGATTATATGTTGTGAAAACGTTAATTACAATGAGGGTCAAAGTTCATGTCATTGAAGAACATTTGCATCTGTTTGAAAATCTCTAAAATAAATTGGACTCTCAATTAAAAAGGCTATGAGAAAGACAGGATGAAGCACAATATGGGTCTTTAATTTGGTCCTTTTAGGGTTAACATAAACACCATTTTTTTAGTGTTTCTAAGTGTTGATCATTCTCAACTAGTTACCCTCTTAATGGAACTCCATTAATTGCAGATGAGCATGGCATGAAGTTCGGCAAGTATGGCATTCTGATCAAAGTCAAATTCAGGTAACTGAGAATTGAAACTGAAACAATCAGCTTTCAAAAGCCAAAGATGCACTTTGGCATGTTAATTATTATGTTTGTGCTACTAAAAAGTCAGCTCAAATGAAATCCTGATGTTCAAAGAAAAATGTTCAGGAAGGGTACATGGTCACACATCAGTTTCTTTACACTATAATTGGGCGTAGGAATACGTAGAAAGTACACACATGTAGAACAGATTTCCTTATTTCTTATTAATGATGTTCCAACACTTACATGTTCACCAAATCAGTGACATTGCAACCCCCTTTGTTTAAGTGAGTTCAATGGATTTAATTAATTTGCCAAAAGTATGTGTTTTGACCAACCAAGATTTTTCAAACCCTTCAGGGAGACGGGAGTGTTGCAGGTGCTCAGTGCTCATCATCAATCTGGAGGGGTAAGTGCCTTTTTCTTTCTTTTTTCTTTTTATGATCCTATTGGATTGAGTTTGGCAACATCTCATTTTATAACCCCGAGATTTCCTCCCTTACATCTTTTGTACCCCCTTACTACCAAATGATGGAAAAATCCTTTTCTATAATTTTGAGAGAGGGTTTTGTAATTTGAAGTGACCACTATCATCTCATAATTAGACACTAAATATTTGTGAGAAGTAAATGGACTGACCCCTATGAGAGAATGGGTCAGTCAGTGAGAGTATTGTCAATACACCCACAAACAGTCAACCTCTAATAAAAACAAACAAATCAATGATGAAGACTATTAATGTACCATAAAATTTGTAGAAAATGTCCACCATAGTTTTGCTACAGAAGTCAAGAGTAATAACTAAAACAGGTTCTAATAATAATGTTGTGATTGTGGTTGCAATACCATACATAGATGCTAATTTCTTTTCTTTTAAGGGTGAAAACACCCAAAACCATCCCTATGTCCATTTCTAACAAGTAGACTTACTGATTGAAAGTGTCCCCCAAAATGCACTTCAACCATTGCCATATATTATTGATTAATTGTGATTCTCTAAATTTCAATACTAGGACCAAGCTATGTATTTGACGCTTTTCAGTGACCTTGGGAGTTCCCAATTAGAAAATTCATAACAATTACATGTCTAATCCAAAAATTCTAATTTTTTTTTTCAAAATTCATAATTTTCAATTGCTAATACTATAATTTTCATTTTTCATTTTTTATTCTCTATTAGAAAAAGGTGTCTTCCCACTATGCTGAATTGCTTGTTTTGACAGTTTTGGGTGTTGTTTTCACCTCGTGTTGTGCTGGTACTGTTAGTAATGGAATCATAATATGGTTGCAATGGGCACCAGGAACGCTCGGTGTCAACAATCTTGTACCTAATCTCTCTTCAAGATTTAGCACACTGCCCCTTTCGTGTGGTGGATGAGATCAACCAGGGTCAGTACCTTTTTTTCCTTTCATTCTAATTTGACTTTGCTCACATAAGTTAAGGTAAACTACCCCATTACAGGCAAAATGGGAGCAAGCTCATTGTGGGCAAAATTGTAATGGTGGTGTACATTCAAGTTCTGAAATGTACACCACCATTACAATTTTGTCCACAATGGGCTTGCTCCCATTTTATCTGTAACGGGGTAGTTTACCTTATATTGGTGCAAGAAGAGTCATCCCATGACTGCAAATTGATGCATTTTTCAATTGATCTTTCTCACATATGTCTGCTCTTAAAGGAACCTTTTAAGAGCTGATTGTATTTTTGGGGGGAGCTAAACTCCTTGAGTCCTTGAAACAATTTCAGTGAATTTCCATAGGAAGGAAAAAAAAATGGTATTGGCATTGAACCCAAGTCGTTTCATATTTGGGGGACGTTTGTGGAATTAGTTACAAATTTGTGAGGTTGAAACGCAAGGGGGCACTAAAAGCAACCACCTCTTGAAATGTACACTATTGGTACATTGGAGAAAGTAAAATGTACCGCTTTGTGTTACTGGTTGCTTTTAGAGCAGGGGTGCTTTTAGAGCACCGTACCTTACAAAAGGAAAAAAAGTGTGTCAAACTACACATTATTTGGGCAATTAACTTATTGTGGACCATGACAATTTTAAAGAGTTGGGGATCATGTGAGTTTAGAATCTTCAAATTACTGGGAGATCTCTTTTAGACTTTGAAGATCTTTCAACCCGGAGTGGAATGGGACACCATTGGTTGTTCCTCCCCACATATTAATTGTGCAGAAAATTGTAGTCTAACTTGTTGTGAGGACTTTTGGGGTGACGAAAGTTTTGGGATAAACTTTATTGGGGGCATTTTCTTTGCAGGTATGGACCCTCAAAACGAGAGGAAAATGTTTCAGCAACTTGTGAGGGCTGCCAGTCAACTCAAAACACCACAGTAAGTTTATACTGTTCTTCAGAAGATTAAATTGTCTGAGGTTCTTCACAATCGGTATTTTTGGAGAAATATATATAAATAAAATGATCTTATTCTATTTTAAGGAGTGACCAAGAGTCTCAAACATGGCTAAATTTAGCAAGAATCCTACCATAATCATTTTACTGCTAAATAATAAATGTGAATACCATAATGTTAGATTTTGATATGTTGCACATTTAGCAATGGTTTTAGCAAGTTGATCTATTTATAAAAGAACATCTAGGACCACTAGGAGTGACAAAACATTCTTTAGATCATTGGCAAGCAATGCATCTTCAAAACTTTTCACAAAGAGCAATAAGGTTGCTAGTTATTTTATCATAAAAGAATTTTCTTTTTCTTTGTGTTTTTATTGTGTTTCTAGTAGCATGTGTCTCCTCAATTTTGATTTACACCTTCAAAACTTGGGCTGAGTTTGATCTTATCATCGGTGTAGTTGGAATAGTTTCACCTTCATAATCATTGTAGGATCCCAAACCCAATACTTTGAGAATGTTATGTTAATTGGCTCATGTGACAATTCTGCTAAAGAATGTAAAAATGACACACAATTAAACCAAAATCCATCTCTTCTGAACTAAGCTTCTATTCATTCATGGTTTCATTTTCACAGACCATCCTGATTTGAAGTTTTTTTAAATTTTATTGCAGGTGCTTCCTCTTGTCACCAAAGCTTCTCCTCAATTTGGAGTACAGTGAGGCTTGCACCATTTTGAACATCATGAATGGGCCTTACATAGATGATGCAGCAGAGAGTAAGTACCTAACTTAATCTTCCCTAAATTGTTGTTAATCTCTCGTTTCCATGGTAGACAATATTTGGTTTTGATATTCACCAGGAGTGAGAACCCATTATTGTAACTTATTGCAATTCCCCTAAAACTGTTTAAAATTTGGAAAATGGAATAATGTTTTTTTTCTGCAAGTAGGAATGAATCTTCCCCCAACTAAATTAAGGTAGGAAGTCCATAATCCATCCCTTTAAGCATACCTATTTCATCATAGATATTTCAAGAAAAATGTCACTCATTCCTAGATAGGGACACATTTAGAACCCAATCAGTTTATAGACCTTCGTCAAAGCACTTTGACTCATGAATAAAGATATTCATTTCCAAAGTTTATATGAGTAGAGGACCAAATGATTATTACTCCCTCTATTTCTAAATAAGCCCCATATTTCCTTTGTGTTTTACAAAGGAAACACAAGGCTTTTTCAAAAACAAAAGTACTAGTAGGTTTACCCATGAATCAAGCACCACAACATGTTGAGAAAAATGTAATGAGTACCCAAATTGGTAGATTTACATAATAATACTTTTTCAATAACTTCTCCCCAAGACTACTTCTATTAGGATTTTATTGTTCCTTCCTCAAAAAATTCATGATCTTTTCCTTTGTGTTTATATTTAGACAGTGCTGACTTAAAATCAGAGGTGACACCTTAGAAGTTTACACCTTTCTCAAGACCCTATTTTCATGTTTCTTGTTGGTTGTGTTGTAGGGTGGAAACATGGACCTTCATGGGCAACTCTAACACAGTCGTTGGCATGACAAAAATATACCAAAGCAAGGAAATAGCTCCTACAAGAATGCCGGCCAAGGTTGTCAAGAGAATCCAAAATTTTCCCTAGAGCATAGTACCACTTTAAAATGGCCTCAAACAAGATGTTGGATGAAACCAAGTCGTGGGATAGCCCTTCCAAAACTCGAACAAATTTTGACACAGATATTTTCCCAATGTGCTTTGACAAGAAGAAATTGGTTTCTTTGACAATAAGTATTTTGTTTCCAATAGCCACACTTTCAGCTAAATGCGGATGGTGATCACCAATGCCTACAATAATGTAAAACTTTTGTTGCATACTGTCTGTTCTAAGTGTATCTTTCCTTCTCTCTGGTATAAGGTATAAGGCTCTGTAATGGTGCATGTAAGGAAAGATAGGCCTGTTTGGAGAAGCCAGTGAAACCGAAAGTATGTAGTTTTTTTTCATGACTAGAGAAAGAAGAGGAGCTGTTATTCTAATTTTTTTCAGAATTTTTGCAGTGAAAATGAAATTTTGGCAATTTTTATAAGGCAAAAGTGCATCAGTCGTTCATTACACACATAGACTGTAGCTGTAAAGAATATAAAAACAACAGTGAATGGATCAAATGACAACTTAAAGTGTTCATGGCGCTCTCTAAATCATGCAAAACACATCTTTAATTCAGTTTAAGGTGGAAACACCCAATACCACACCTGTACCTAATCTTTGTTCCTAGATGGACAATAAACCGTCCCTAGACTTTTATTGAATGGTCCTTGACATGTGTCATAAAGTTTTCTCCTCTCTTCACTGTGATTGGGTAAGTGCTGAATTTGTCATAATTCAGATTTGGGTCTACCTACAGGACAGTTCCAGTGGTCTAGGGGATTGCAACTTTGAAAATTCATAGAAAAGTCCAAAAAATCTTTTTTTTTTTGGAAAATTCATGATTTTCTCTTGCAAACACCACGAAAATATTGATTTCTTGAAATGGTGCCTCCAAGTATGCTGAATTCCTTAAACTGACGGTTTTGGGTGCTTCCACCTTATTAGTAGTTCCAACTTACAATTAAAAATTACTGCATCTCATTAACTACACTTCACTTCCAGTGTGAGGTACATCATCATTCATTCATTCATTACTAAATACTATACACTACAATCACCTTTTCCACCCTAAAATTATTCTAGAATGAACCACTTTGGATGGGCGGTTCTCAACATAAAAAGTCTACAATCACACAAAACTGCCTCTGCACGATTTTCACTGTAGGGGCGACTGTAAATGACTGAGCGATTCTGCAGCCCCTCCTTTAGTCTCTGCAAAGTTCGAAGCAAAGAAGCCACCCGAAAACGTGCTCAGCTGAGATAACTTGCAAGAGAATACTGCAAAAAACAGTCGAATTAAGATGGACAAAATTGATACCCTTCAGGAAAGGTTAGTCCCGAACGATGGGGAACTGGTCATAGAAATTCATACATAAGTCCCGTAGTGAATAGTCGCCGAAGAGGCTAGTCAGCGAGATCCTACATGGTCCAACAATAACCCAAAATAAAGTTATGCACTCTCTTGATGCTGTCTATACCTCTTTGTACCCAAAAATCTGGACTACGTGTCTAGGGCAGGGTAAGCACAATTCACCTACACGATGGTTACATTTTCTGGACAAAAATGGACATTCCTGAACTTTGCATGCACCAAGAGCAATGCAACAATCTACACCGTCTTGTTCGGATCTTTACTTCAGCTTTGACTGTCCTTAGTATTTGCAAAGTCGTATGGATTTGACGGGTTTGTAGACTGCTGTTGAGACTGCTCGCCTTGATTTGTCCCGGTAGACCCAGCTGGCGGTGGTGTGCCACTGCGTTCACCTGAAGAATGTACAAACAATTCATATCTCCCCAAATTAGGAGATAATACAAATTGGTACACATCAATAATTTATTCTAAGGAATAATGTTATATTTACTACTTTTCTAAAATACAACGACCTAGCGGGCTCTGCAGAGATGTACAAAGAGTCAATAACAGACATCGATGAGATGTTGATGCAAACAATCACAATAAGCACGACTTCCTACTGTATTTGCTCTTATATTCTGGTAGCTTCCATGTCAAACTGGTATAGAGTCTAGCAATTTGGCACATACAGATTACATTACGCTCAATAAGAACAGTTGTTGTCAGACTGACTGACTCAAGATACTGTAAAAACTACTGATGCATGACGGACATTGTCAGTAGTTGCTGTAGGCTGAGGGCGGGGGAACAGAAGAATCTCTAATTCACATACGCAACAGGATAGAAACTGTAACTTACCCCGTCCTCCTGCACCTGTGGACACCATCCTACCACGCCCTGCTGCAGCAACTCTCTGAAAGCAATACCACTCACAGAATGAGGAAATCAAGACTACTCTGGAAAGTCAATTACTGGCACCCAAGAAAATATCAAACTCATGTTATGACATAAAAAATGGTCAAGTTCTTTGACAACGGCAGAAACCTCACGAGGGTATGCCAGACAGTGGAATTGCTAAATAACAATCACTTCACAAATCTCAGATACAAGCATACGCAATTTGAGCAGATTGATAGCAGAAGGAAAACAGTCGGAGCGATTTAGACCAAGTGTGTTATTTAACGGGGTTAACTCTTTTCATTTAGTACATTTCAGTTACGAAGAGCAGACAGTTGCTTCGGAAAAGGGACAACAATTACCTTGGTTCTTCCCCCTCGTCCACGGCCACGACCACCTGGAGACGCGGGTGTGGCTCTCTCCGCTACACTTTGACGCAGTGCGGCTCTCTCCTTAGCACGATCAGCTAAATTGATGGTCGTGCCACCTCGCCCAGGCGATGGTCTGATCACAGTTCCTGTTGCCAGTCTTGTGCGATGTCCACTTGCAACTTCTGCAGCTCTAGCAGTTTCGGACATCGTCTCTTCAGCACCAGCCAT
Organism: Rhytidiadelphus loreus; assembly: GCA_947034895.1. Taxonomy (NCBI): domain Eukaryota; kingdom Viridiplantae; phylum Streptophyta; class Bryopsida; order Hypnales; family Hylocomiaceae; genus Rhytidiadelphus; species Rhytidiadelphus loreus. Next base: position 41,955,341 of record OX344761.1, on the reverse strand, counting down.
CTCTGTAGTAGGGACATTTTCTGACTTTCCAGCCTCTGGAGCTGAGGTTGAGGGAATTGATGCCTGCGAAAACTCTCAGTTAGGCATACTAAAACATCTTGAAAATGGAGTCAAGATCTGCAGTAGTTCCGTAACACGGCTTCATTGATAGCGGCACTAGGCACAAATTCCAAAATTGTCTTTTTTCAATGGTGGTGTACTGTGTTAACAAAGAAATATTCAAATGAAGTCAACTGATTTCTCAAAAGAGTCAGAATAGCGCCTATCTATGGCTAGTGAATTAGTTGTCTACGCTGCTCGTACTTCCAAGGCAAGTATTACAATGGATTTGTCACCTCTGTTTCCACAGGAGCATTGCTTGTACCAGCGGCCTCTGCCCCGTCTGGAGCAAGTTCAACATCAACTGCAGTGGTAGTAGTCGGTACTTCTACTTCTGCTTTGGACACAGATTCCGGTTGGGGGACTTTCCCTTCAGATGCAATTGGATCAGAAGCCATTACTTCCACGGGTGTGGTGACATCTTCCACAACCTCGGAAACTATCTCGCCCTCTTCGGCCTCATCAGTATTCTGAGGTTCTGCTTCCGTTACAACAATTTCTGTCATGACTGTAGTCTCTTCTTCGATAACTGCAGTCGTTGTTATGACAGTCTCCGTCAAAACAGTTTCAGATTCAAAACCTGCTCGTTGGAAATGATCCAAAGCCTCGTCAACAGCATTTCCCACCATCAAATCTATGAACTGCTCTGAATCACTAACAGGAGGCTCCAGAGGTGTGACAGCCATACTGTCTATCAAAATGGGTGCCTCCGTAATTTGGTCCTCGCTCTTGAATATTGGCAAGTCGGACGCTTCCAGAGTCTCATTACCTTCTTCCTGCAATTGTCTGCTAGGTTCTCTACCCAGCTCCTCTGGTTGTGAGGGATCTCTATTTGTCAATTCCATCGCATCATTAACATCTAAACTTTGGGAGGAAAAACCCTTCTCCACAAGTTGCGGAAGAACTGATACGAACTCTGCCTGTACAAACCTCGGTTTCTTCAGGGCTGGAGTTTCAAATGTGTCAGCAACAGGGCGATGTCCAACAGAATCAGACATCACCACTGTCTGCGAAGGTTCTGCTGAAACATCATGATGTACATTAATCGGTAGACCAGCATTGGGGTCCTGAATGCTTGTATCCTGCACATTCAGAACCACACGAAGTTTTGTAAGGCAACGCCACATTCAGCTGACGACGAAATTTATTCGAAACAAAAAGAAGCATGCAAAAAGCATAATATTAATCAGCACTAAAATGAAGACTAAAGTCCAAAAAGATGAAAGACGGCTGATCTGGTATAACAACACACATGAAACATACTACAAGGTTAAAATCCTTACCTCGGCTGGTCTAGATTTTTTATATGGCGGAGCATTCTCTAACTTGCTCTCTTGAAGTAAAAGATCATCATCAGAAGGAGCAATCTCTAGAGGTGCAGCACGCTTCCGAGCCATCACTACAGCAGTTGCAGGTGGTGCAACCATAACTGCAGCCTCAGCTGCAGCTGCGGTTACAGTTGTTGCAACAGCTTCAGCCACTCCAGTAGATGGTGAACCCGAGCTATCAGGAATTTCTGAATTTACGGGGGGTTTCCCTTCGGCCACAGCCTCAACATCCGTGTCAACAATTTCACCTGCTACTTCCTGTGAACCCTCTCCAACTTCCATGCTGCTGGTGGTGGCTCCAGGTGGCTCAATCCGAGGCCTAATCAAACGGCGGCCTTTGCGTTTGTTCTATCAAAAAATAAAAGAGTATACTAGTGAGCACGTAAATAGATAAAAGAATTAAGAAAAATAGAATTCTACTCGCAACACAAAGAAAATTCAGAACAGACAAGGGCTAAGCACTTAAAATTGATGTCTTTTACCTCTTGTTCTAAGATCTTAGCACGGAGTAGGTTCATCTCTCTTTCTCTTTGAGGGTCTATTGTTGTAGGTGGTGGGGCTCCCACAGGTGCAACTGGTGTCAACCTTGTTGGGGGTCGAACAGGAGCAGTAGCATTGGTAGAAGTTGCTGATCTAAGGGGTGGCCGTGCAGGAGGAACTGGCGTTGGGCCTCCAGCAATATTGCTCAATGGCCGTCCTACACCAAACGAGAATAAAGAGTATTAGTGATGGGGATGAGCAATCTTCTGACGATACTAGAAAACATCGCTACCATGAAAGAGGGCCACAATCGGCGGTCTTCGTAAATTCAAGGAACTTCTGTGCAAATAGACAGTATTTACTCACCAGTCCAATCCTACAAGGTCATTCAGTCAGATCAAGGATACAGATAAAACACAGTAAATCAATACACGTCAAACCTGGATTTGAAGCAGGAGGAGGTAGAACTAAAGAAGGTGGTGCGATAGGAGGAATTGGCATCCCCGTGGCAGGCTCTGTCATGGTGTTGGGAGGCTCTCCAATGATCGCTGTTACTTGAGTGGTTTCAGATATGGCAGGTGGCTCCACAGCTCCTGTTATAGTTAACACTGGGAGCGTAGATGTAGTAGAGGAAGCAGGGCCAGCAGCTGTTGATGTTTCTGGTGCCACCTCATCCGTCATTTGCTGTAGAGTGCCTAGGTTTGTACCCCCGGTCTCCTCACGCTCTGAAACCTTTGCCGAGGGTTCCACAAGCAGGCCGGCACTCACCAATTGCTGCAAATGAAGGAAAGGATCCACAGATTACCAAATGTTTAAAATCGAGGTAACACAAGGATGTCATCAAGATGGAAAATATACATTAGGAGACAGTTAATTCTAATTCACATCCACAGTGCATAAAGTCCGAAAAAGTTGCACTCTAAAACCAGACGGTAAGAAAAAAGAAATAAGATAGTGAAAGCCCATACCGCATGATACTGCTCTTTCTCCGACTTTAATGCATCAAGATCCTCCAGCACTTTCTTTTTATCCTAAGTCATACCAGCACAGCCAGGAAGACAGTGAATACTTCCGCTCCAGACAATAAAAATATATATTTAATTGTACCTTCAAAGATAAGCAAGCTCTTTCTGTCCTAAAGCAATGCAGAAAGATTAAATTGAAGACACGGAGATTAAAAGCATGATAAAAGTTGACACCTGCTGTGTTTTTTGGTTGAATTCCAAATAAGATCTGTCATTCTTCATTCTCCTAGCTTTCTCCCTCTTTGCCTCTTCCTTCTCTCGTTCAAGAGCTTTCTCCAGGACCTGGACAAACGATACAGCATCAATCTAAACTCAAGAAAGGAGTAAAAAGAAAAGAGGCATAAAATAGTCGCAACTAATACGATTAGATTTGACTTTTCAGTATCAAAAACAGATAGTCTGAAGTTCAACCACTACCTCGACGGAAATCCCTGCCCCGACGTACACGGATTTGTCAGAAAAATGGGATTGGAAAAATGGGAAAAATTGCACCGACATAAAAGTGAAAAAATGTCACGAACCTGAATGCGAGTATCCTTCTCTCTAAGCAGGTTCTCGGCCTCTTTCTGCACTTGCTCATGACGAGCAGCTGCATCCTTTTCATTCTGCTCCAATCGGTCTTTCATATCCTTCTGGACCTGCTCTAACCGTGTTTCATACTGCTTTGCAGCCAACTGATCTACTCCATGTCGTCTTCCTGCAAATGAAATGTATATTCCTATCAGTATCTGTACAAGAAAATTATTGAGCAAGAGTGTTTCTTCGACACTAAGAAACTCCTTGAGCACTACCAGAACTTAAATTGACAATGAGAAGAAGGAACGATGTGATATGTCTACGCACTACCACATGTTGAAAAGTTGAACAGAGCAAAACAGTAGCGAAACACAAAATGAATTCACATACACAAATCAATTTGCAGCCATCTCTAATGCAGGTGCTTGACTGTGAGCACATACCAGAGGTTCTGAGCTCTTCGATTTGCTTTTTGAGATTTTCAACGGTTTTGGAAGTCTCGTCTTTTTCCTTATTCACGTCGTCAATTTTTTTCTACATCACCACTCAGTTTGTCCAAGTGCTATTAGAGTGTTTGAAGTATCCAAATCAACGGAAGAAAATAAGCCTGCAGTAACTTGCTTAATGCAACTTTGTTCCAAAAGGGACTGCACAGGTACCTTCTGAAATGCTGCATGCTTTTTGAACCGGGTGAGTTCATTCTTCACATTCACCTGCGTAGATGTGTGAACACCAATAAGATCGAGACAAGATTCAATCTAATCAGCTTACTGTCATAATACATTAGGGTGCTAAAAACTATCTCCTCCAGGGTCTAAATTCGTTACCAAGAAACGTGTTACTTTAATGGAGTATTTTTAACACTTACTGCATTATCTCAGCACGGGTTTTGAACAGCAGTGATCTTCCGACCCACTGCTAATCACAGCCATAGCAGTAAATACATGAAGACAATTAAATACACTGGTTGCTCTTATCAACCTAATCTTGGTCTCAAAGATACCTCATTTTGCAACGTTTCTTGAATTTTTTTATCCAATTCGGCCACCCGGTTTTCAAAACCTGTGATCGCGATGTCCTTTGCTTGCTTCTCCTCCTCGCTCTTTGATATCATCGCCTTCAAATCCTGTATTTCCTTCCTGGCAATCTCCAGCGCAGTCCCAGCACCTTTTTCCCGATCCTGCATTTAGCAAAAATGACGATGAAACAGGAACAACGGGCCTGATTCCTTTCGGTTAAAATCAGGAAACACAATACAACTCAAACAACAACATGAATCCAACTTTCATACCTGAACAGCAGCAAGCTCGGTCTTAACTCGTTGATATTCATCCAGGTCCACAGCTTTGTACTTCTCTAGCAACTGCAGACACGCAAGAGAAACATCTCTCAACTTCAGGAATCTCAACTTCAGGCATCTCCATACAGAGAGAAGTTTCAAAATAATCAAAATACAAAGACAAGGCACAATTACATTTTGATAAGGTGCAATGACACAGAACACGCCAATCAAAATTTATCAGTAACATTAAAGTATTCCAGTCAGCTCTACAGATGCAAGATGGAGGAGACCTGTGTCACCCTTTTCTCCCAGCGCTGAGTCAGTGCTTTCTGACTTTCCAATGTCCGCACACTCGCCTCCAAGTCAACCTCCTTCTCTCGCAGGCGCTTGCGCAGAGGCTCCAATTCTGCCTGTGCCTCTCTGGTTTTTTCTCGCCATTCCTGACGATAAGTACCCAATACGTCAATGGCTTGCAATGAATGATGACAAAGCTTTCAATTCTCCATCTGGAGTATGAGAAACATACATAAAATAAGACCCAAAATGAGGACTTTAAATATCTTAAATCGTTGCATAGTTATATGGAATCAAATTAGAATAATCAAAACCGGACAGTATGTGCCAGCAAAGAATCAACTCACCCTGCCATCTTCAAAAGACTTCTTATTTTCTTCTCGAAGCTCTGCATTACTTTCTCGTAGAAGATTCAGCTCCCTAACCTGGTTACGCATCGCATGTTCAAAGAATATTCCGATATCAAGAACTTTATCACAGAGAAGGTGGCAACATCAACCAGTTCTAAATTTCCTTCCAATTAACGAATATTCAAAACAAAGGATCTCCCTCACTCCGATACATTTGTCAATACAAAACGTCCTATTAAATAGAAATAAAAACAGTTCACTAAATTAAGCAAAAAAAAAAAGTTTGGAAATTGCCACCTGAGTCTGAAGAGTTCGAAATTCCTCATCACTATACAAACTGGCCCGTGCACTTTCATGTTCCCGACGCAGACTTGATTGTGCTTCTTCAGCAGCCCGGTATGCTCCTTCCAGCTAATCAATAACACAACATAAGCTCAAAGATGAGCAGGTCTAATGAAAGAAGACGGATTTAATCTGAGCTTAAACAGGGGAAGTAAAGTATCACCACACCCAAGACCAAATGACAGTATTTGCATATATTTTGATTTCTTGACAACGTTGCTTGCAGTGGCACTCAGATGAGAAGAATCAAATATCTCCATTAATAACATTATACCAAGGTAGCCGAAGAATACTGGACATATCTGAAGTAGTTTAATCGAGTAAACTCCGCTGGTAAGGAAAATCTTAATGTGCATTGAAGCTCGGCGTACCTGCTTTTGCAATCGAACCCGTTCTTGCTTCATCAATGTAAGCTCCATGTCAACCTGCAACGAATGGCATGATACAACAAATTGTACAAATTAACCCAACGTAATATTAATACAACCTGAAGCTTAAATTATCAACATAACGCCTTTGGGTTCCACCACAGTTTTGGGTGACTAACCGTCTCTTTTGACCGGCGCAGATATCTGATCACGTTCTGCAGGTCAGACTCTCCTTGAACTTCAGAGGTCTCTCCTGATTCTGTGACGGATGCAGATGTTTTCCGTTCAGTCTCTGCAGCAACGATGTGCATTCCTTCCAGTCTATCCAACAATATTTGATTCTGCATCACCGTCCAAACTCCATTCACCGTAAGGATATACGTAATGTAGACTACGATCACTCTAAACTCTAATCGATCAGTTTCAAAATGATCAAGCAGGGTATCGACAGGTCAACTAGAGGGATAACTGAAGTGCACGCAACAAGCAAAGTAGGGTCTGTAGGAATCAAGACTTCCATTTTTTCCATGAGATAATTCAGTCTCAAAACTATGTTGTATAAGTATACGAACATGCAACGTCCTCTATAACGACAGCACTGGGCTATTATGTTCGAGTTTTCACTTGCCTGTTCATCCAATTCTTTGACTTTCTTCTCTGCTTCAAGCTTGGCCAACTCCAACGAAGACTTTTCCATTGCCCAGTTGACATGCAAGCTTCCCTGTACAAGAAATGTTACAATATTGGTGCAGTGAAAGAATTTTTCTAAACAAGTTGCAGACCGCCACTCATACAAAAAAATAACTCAAAACCATAGAAAATCCCTAATAAAGATAGTGCATACCAACTCCGCTTCAGCGCTCTCTGCTCGCTCACGCAAAGACCGCTCTTCTGACTCGAGACTTGAAAGCTTGTCAGATGTCGTGGTTAAATCTCTTATCGTCTCTGCTTGAAGTAATACCTGAAAACCAAGACCATTATATGACTGAAATGAATAGTCGAAAACGGCAGAGGTGAGAAACAAATGCAAGAATCCGGAACTCCAGATTCACCAAATCAGTATCAACTTCAAACCTGTCTCTCGTAATTGTTCTGAGCATCACGCCATTGCAGACGTAGCTTGTCCACCTCATTCTTTAAAGTTGATATTTTTTCCTCTGATTCCACCAAACTGGCTCTGTAAAATAAGGCAAAGGATTATTCGTAGCCGCAGACAAATGGCAGGTTTCTGACACACAACCAGCATTGAGATTCGAACCCAATAATCAGCTTGCATTGAATTCTACATTACTACTCCAACTATGAACTAAGCGGTAATTGAACTAAGACATGATTAGAGAAAATTTGAAATAAGTCGAGCATCACTCACTGTTTTGAGACGAGAGTCTCTTTCAGAGACGAGATTTCTTTAAATGCACTGGTAAGAGTCTTATCCTTTTCCTCAGAAGCAACACCAGCAGCTTTGTCTTTCTCTGAGATTTCCACCTCCAATTCGCTGACCCGCTTCTGCAAGTCTGTAACCTCAGATTCCAATGCTTCTCGTCTGCGCTCAGACTGTAAAAACAGAGAGGGTTAGTACCACATATCATCGATAAGGAACATCACAAAAAATTGTGATCATTGTGAAAACCCTACCGTATTCGTAGCAAGGATCAGATGAATGACAAAGAGGTAGATGCTTTCCATGTACCTCATCCTTGTAATTGCCATAAGCTTCCTCCATCTGTTTCAAAGCTTCTTCACTAGCATCGGCAATCTTTTTGTACTGCATATATAGACCAGGAAATTGTTAGCAAGCTGAACAAATGAGTTGAATTCAAGTGTTCGAATACTTAAAACGACCAATAACTGTGCAAAATGTAGAGATTATACAACAGCGGTAGTACTAAATAGAATTTATTACAGAATTTACAGAATGAAACGGCAGTAAATCCATGAAAACACTCACTTGACCAGTGTGAATCTTTGCAGCTGCTAAGTCCTCCTTCAAACGATCTAATTCCTCCTTTGTTTGCTGGAGACTTAACATTATCTGTAGAAAAATAAGAAATTAACGTAGAAAACGGTGAAATAGGTCAACACCAAATATAAAAACAAAATAAATTATTATGTATTTATGGTAAACTCCCATGATAACCAAAAACTGCAAGTCAGATATGCACTGTATGAATGCACATTGCAATCTTAACGACAAGTATACATTGCTATATGTGAATACCAGCATGAGTATAATGGCTATTTGCGGGTATCACAAAGCGAAATCTTACCTCACTATCAACGTCGACAACACTACCATCCTCACTAACCATTGTTTTTGAGCCTCCCAGAGCCAGCATAATCTGCAACGTCATAATATCAATTCCATGCTGCAAAACAAGAGAAAAAAGCAGATGTATAGTAGAATTGCACAAATACCATTAATTTACAACAAACCCACCTTATCATCAGCCTTCTTCAAGCTCGATTCCAGTTCCACACAGCGTGCCTGCAATGATTGAGTGTTCAGGGAAATACAAATGACAACTGTAGCAAACTGGGATGTCAAATTTTGTCGGAGATACGGCTGTAAGAGTATGTGGTGGGCAGGACAAACCAAGAACATGAAGGCCCGGCAGAGATGAAGATAGCTAACATCCCAATAAGCAATTAGCCATCATTCCAACAGCTCACTACTGTGCATCGAACAAAAGCGCATGTTCCCTAGAAGAATAGAAGAGCGAGAACTATTTACTAGCTGAGAAATGACAACACTAACCTCTGCAACTTGGGCTCGCGTCTCTGCTGAAGAAACAGCCTTCAGGGCATCGGCTAGCTGCTTGCTCACAGCTTCAACCCGTTCCAAAGCCTTGGTTACATCCCCGGCACGCTGACTGCTTAAATTTCGTCCATGTTGACGTTCTATTTCCAGCTCTTTTCTTGCCTCAGCCCACTCTCTCTGGAAGACAGAGACATCAACATCAACATATCAGAACCCAAAGAACTCTGCAGTTACAAACATCCTAAACGATGAACAAAGATGGAAATGCCTGCAGCCAATAAACGTGACTCTTAAGACCACCCCAGAATCCCTCACAAGTAGGGTTTTAACAAAAGTCAGAAACTCCTTTCCCAAATAGAACATCTTAGAGAGGATATTCTTTCACCAATTCAACAGAATTTAAGATCCCACAATGACACGAGAACTCCTGAAGCATCTTTCCAGTTTATGTCGTCTTGCTACGAAAATCCAGTCTTCTTCAGGCACCGTTCAGAACGGCATCGAGGAATACAGAAAGTGCATTAACAAACATTAAAAACACTGTCAACAATAAAGTGGATCTCGCAGTTCAAAAGACAATTACAGTTAAAAGAATGGAATACCGAACATTCAATTATAACAAAAAGAATCACTCCCAACCTAGTGAAAAGTGACGGATGCTAAAGTAGACATATGTTAGTGTTGCACATCACGACAAACTTATCTCAGACGTACCTGAAGGTTATTCAGCTCGTTTTCCATCCTTTTCTTCTCAACAGCTCTCACACTCTGCAAATTAGAACAGTGGATTCAGGATATTTCTTTTATTTGTTCAAAAGCATTGCAATAAATATAAAGATTTCAGCAGATTGAAATAAATAAGATATATATTCACTGTAAAGAAATGGATTGACAGGATTGTATTACCTCACGAGCCTCTTCCACAGTGTGTATTGTATCAAGCGCAGCCTGGACATCAATTCAGGATAAATGGTAAGCGCACTGTGACAGGTAAGAACCAGATATTGAAAGCATCTTCACCGAATTAAAGAATCAAAATAGAGCAATGATAATTTACAACGCACTTTAAAGGAGAATAATACCTGTAAACGATGCACACGCTCAGACAATGTCGCCACTTCTTCAGAAGCTCTTTTCTCGGCAGCTGCCAGTAAGTCCTTCTCTCTTTCTGTAACTGAAGCCTGCACAATTAAGCCATGACAAATATCTTGTTAGTCGTGGACACCATATCGAAGCAGCAGCAAAAGTACACTCACTAGTATCTGAACACACAGTAATTAGGCATTAAATAATATGTATGTGTGACCATCATTGTGTATATATATATATATATATATGAACTTCTGTATGAAAATAAAGAAATCTGCAAACCTCAATCGAACGACGGCGAGCAATGTCTTCTGCTGCCTGTAACTTTTGGGAACCCTCACGAAGTCGGCGCTGATAATCAGTAATTGTCTGGGAGAACTCCATGTTCCTTGCAAGCACTGTCTCCATCTCTTTTCTCTGAACCCACGTCAACACAGCATAAGACACAATGCTTTTTTAAACAGGTAACTTTAATAAGAGTAGAAATTCTATTAAATAACGGGAAATTAAATAAGAAATAACGCGATATACGGATGCCGATTTAAAGCACCACACGCGCAATGCATCACGTGTATACAGCAAAACAAGCGTTTGGCTTCCAAAAATCCACAAAAGATGGGCTAAGTTATAGTTGAAAAATGACGTCAAAAACCAATGGTGCTAGAATTATAAACAGGAAAGGAGACCTGATTTTCAGTCTCACGCATCAGCGACGATAGGTGGTCCCTTGCAGAGGAGGCCTCGGCATCAGCTCGTGCTCCCTCAACACGCATATTCGTTATTTCCTGCCTGTTCAGTACCCACGACAGATCGGAATCAAACAAGTGAGCAGAGCACAGCAGAAAAGTGCGCCGCGGAAATAGGTAAGTTCCTTGATGCTAATAAGTTGGCGCTAAATTAAGAAGCTTAGTCAATGTTCAGACAGTCTACATCTTACAAGAAAAAACTGACATCCTAAGAAACACAAGTGATTGATCATGCAACCAACCTGGCTCTGCTTAGCTCCTCCTCCAACTGTTTGATTCGAGATGAAGCTTCTTCACGCATCTTACCGATCTCTTCCTATTCAAACGCGAAAAAAAAACAATTAAACAGGCGAGCATTATCACTTCCTTGAATTTCCTTCAACAAGACCCTACAGTAAGGGAGAAGTTCTGTACAGTAAAATGTGTGCAAGAAAAAACATACTTGGGAGCTGTCAAGAAGCTTGCGAAGATCCTGACTGTTGTTTCCTGCAATTCAATCATTGACCAAGGATCTATTAATTACTAAATCTTCGTTGCGTGCAGTCCACATGCCCACGCTATTAAATCTTCCCACTCACCAAGAGCTGCAGAGCGGCTCAAGCCACACAATTTTTACAAGTATTAAGACACCTTTATTCCTGCTTCACCGGTGATGCACTAATAAAATTACCCCAAGCTGTTCAATTATACCATATGACAATCCCCGTCTCGAAAGGGACTAAAGAGAGAATCAAGCAGGTATTATTGATTTGCGTGCACATTAATAAACACGAACAACCAGAAAACACATCATTCTAGGAAGGATATTGACATAGATTTGAGACATCGAATACATTCAACTGAAAATGCAGTATATTTTGTAATCAGACACATATCAGTGAAGCCTTCACCTGCAGCCAAAGCAGGAACTCCAGCATTCTGTTGGGACAAACGACGTGTATGCATCCCTTCTTCATAGAGCCTTCTGTACATGCCGACCTGGCGATTCGACACACCAAAGAGATAGTACTATAATGAGTCCCTCAGATTAAATACGATCCACAGCGAGTAAAATAAGCTAATAGGACTCACTGTTTGTGGAGATGAAACAGGAATAAAAATGCACACAAAAATACGTAATCTAATTGCAACAAGCCCACTAGTATCACCTAAATGCACCTAGGCCACAAAAAGCAAAACAAATATGAAATGCTATTACACTTCACTTTAATATGGATTCACTGCATGCTCGAACCAACGCACAATTCTAGGAACTTTAGAACAGTAAGACTAATGACCATTACAACTTACATTTCCTTGAAGCCTCTCTATAATATCCGACTGCTCTTCACTTCTTTTCACAGTGTCGGCGACCTTTCGACCTATCTCATCAAGGCGTCTCTTTAGCTCTAACTCAAATTCTTCCTGCAGCAGTAGAAATAAATAGAGTGAGAGTGTGACCTTTACCTTAAAAAGACGCCCAACTCGAGACTTGGCAAGTTGGCATGGCCATCAGATAAACCCAAAAAATCTTTTAGAAACATGTTCAATGAAAGGAATTGAAACCCCTCATTCATGAAGGAAAGTGGGATAAGAAAAAAAACAGCCCACCTTCAACTCATTCTCTCTCAGTTCATTCTGCTGCCCCAAAGTTCGAACGACTTTCCGTAATTGTGAATTGTGCTCCACCATACCTCGAATGTCTTTAAACGAGAGCTGTAAGAAACACAGAGATGGCACCTAATGAGTAGATATAACATAAAAATAAATTAAAAAATACCTAAAACTCAGGGAAAAACTGGAGCTTGAATCAAACAACACTTAAATAGAAATGAACACAAGCGATTTAACTGGTCGGTATGAGCGAGATACATAGCAGTTAAATGATTCCTAACACTCAAAATAAAAACCCCGCAAAGGTTTTCTATTAGGAATCAATATGGCCCTAGTACTCTCCAAATGCCGATAATGAATATTTTGATCTACCAATAATCTAGTAATAATTCGAGAACATGATCTACAGAAGACGCACACCAAGTTATCAATTAGCAAGGAAGAAATTGAGGACCAGCACAGTCAACAAGAAGAACCAAGAACAGCTTCAATAAAAAAGGCTTCCAAAAAAATCTCACAAGTCTTTCAGAAATGACTGCGTCGGAAGCAGTGGTATCTGTTTTAGAAGCCTCATATTCCACAATAGCACCTCCATTTTGTTCACCAATTCCAAAACGCTGTTGCACATCAGAACACTCCTTAAGTAGAACTGCAACCTGCAACCAGCAACAATGTATGATCCTCAAATATCCTTCAAAAATGCATTGCCAGACAATTAAGGTTTAAATTGTGCTCATCGGATTAGTCTCACAACAAGAGACTCACTGTTGGTTGCAAGACTCCAATAATATACATGATGATCGTCACGAATCTACAGATAGAGAATATACACATGATCCTAGTCACAAATCTACAGATATACTACCATACTCCAGTAGCTTGGAATAAACAGAAATGGAAACAGACCTTCGACAATACACAGCCTCAAATACATGTTCTTTGGTCTTAGATAATATCCCTTACAATTGGATATCTTTCAATAGTAAACCCTGAGCTACTCCACACCTATCTCACCTGAGTTTGTAGGTCTTCTTTCTCTTTCCTCTCCACATTCAGCTCCCTCTCCCTCTTTCGCAACTCAGCCTGTAAGTTAAGATGACATAAGGTATCAGCGGAAACCTAGTAGGTGATCCCTAGAAATGAATAGTTGACATAAGAAACAGTGCAAAATCACCTTCATTTCCTTGCAGGCATTGTCGAGTGCGTTTTGATCTTCAAGGTACTGATGAAGCTTCTCCTCTATCCTGTGGTAAGCCTCGACCATCTGACTATGAGCAGCTGTAAGTATCAAATGCGCTAATGTCAGGTTCTTAAAATCTCAACCAGCGATATATTTCGGATGAACTTCATAACAAAAATCCGACGCAAAATTCTCTTCAGAAATCGCATAAAAAAGGAAATGTACCTCGTTCATCCATAATGACCTCTGCCCTCAGCTCTATTTCATGGAGAACCTGCAATTTTCAAAAACCGTATCTCATCAGAAACTAATTATCTTTGTTGGAACTGTCGCAATTAGGACAAAAATGGCCATCAAGGATTTTCTCTGCACAAAGCTGAAATGTAATTCCAGAAAGTCGCGAGAGAAAAACTAAAAGCAAAGTCATTCCAATAAGAGAGTGCTAACCCGCTCAAGTAGTGCTTGAGAATGTTGCCGTTCTTGCCTCTCATGCCGCCACGCGTCCACAGCTTCTTGGTACTTGCTATACATCTTTGCCAACTGCGAATTACATCCTTATGGTCAGGGAAACTAAAGAAAAAATCCTTTTAAACTTTCTTTAAAACACCTACAGAACAATTCAGTATAAATTACAGCTCAATCTCAATCACGATAAACTTCTCTCACGCAAGGGTTCACAACATCGCCAATATAATGACTGCTTCTTAGTCGAGGAATGTCTTACACTCCAACCATCCCGCAGGAGAGCCGCAGCAAGAGCCGTCCCTGACACCTCCGAGGCTACAACTGGTATTAGGGCGCCATCTCCTGGAAACTCTAGTGCCAACTGTCCCTCTCTGGTAAACATGACATAAGCAAGCATGATTTGAACAGAACTTAGCGGAACAACCCTGAAGTTCACCAAAAAAGAACTGAAGGGCAGAAGACAATTGCGAAAGAAGCATCCAATTCTTGTCTTTAATTACAAAGATTTAATGTCAACACGGACGATTGCCACTACATCTAACCGTTAATAGGAACATTTAATGAGAACTTCTTTCGAAGGCAATAGTTGACAAAGATGACAACCGACTTACAATAACTAATTGACAGAGTGGAGAGTAGCTAAGCAACATACATGGATCCCGTGTACGCCTTGTCCGCAAGAGCAAGGAAGTCCCTGCTGTCTACTGCTTTGACAACTTCACTATTGACCTCCACAAGCATCTTCTCCAGTTTCTCTTTTGCCCCAGCAGCTTCCTGTGATTGATAAAACCACGTAGGCATCACGGAATGTCTACATCATCCAATCGACTTGAGAGGTACAACAGAAAACCAATATCTAGGCTATGAAAGGCTGATATCTTACTTTAGTTGCTTCCTCTTTCGCTTTTTGTTCTTTCTCAAGCTTCTCCTTGTAGTCTGCTTCCACCTGGTTTAGGTGAGTCTGACCAGCCATGTCCCAAGGTGCACGCTTAGCACTGCTGCCAGAAAAAACCTAATTCAAGCAACTGACTACGATCCAAATTCAACTCTTCCAAAAAAACTTGGGACTATAAATTTACCTCAAGTGCTTTGATTACACCCTCAAGTTCATGAGACTTCTTGGACCAATCATCTGAGCTCTGTTTGTACAGCTCCACGAGCTTACCAGCCTGTCCATCCCAAATAAGATTTCATCACCAATATACAATGTGGAAAAACAAGAAACCACGGATGCAGAAAACGAAATTTAGTTGTCAAACTGTGTCAGATATATGGAGTTACTACAAACGCATGCACCAAAACTCAAAAGAATTCGCATGCAAAATTACCGTAGCAACTTCTGCAGCAAACTGCTCATCCTTTATAGCAGAATCCTCCTTCAAAAACTTCAATTCCTGTAACAAAAACAATACAACGTTGTAAGAAGAAAAAAAGACCAATTCATCACCATCACAAAAGAACGTCCTAAAATACAATTCGAGATTACAATATCAACATGCATCTCAAAACACTTGATCCAGCTCAAAACAGAACCGACAGAAAAAGGCGTTTAAACGATAAGCCCCACAGACCAAAACACTTGATAAAAAAAGGACACCTAAGAACCCCAGATTTTTGGAGTCCAAAGAAGAGCCAGTTGTTGAAGAATCTAAAAGAAGGAAGAGGTCCTCAAAGTGGACAACAGACCTCCCGAACTTGACTCAATTTAGATTCCAATTCAAGATTGTGATCCTTTGATCGCTGCAATGCCTCAGAAGCTTCCTTTGCAGTTCTTTCAGCCTGCACAGCCATGACGTAAGTGAACACCAACAATGACCCCATGATGTAGACGCTACTACGAGGGAAGTAGTTCAAGCAATTCAAGCAATTTCTTGGCATCTTACGAGGGAACACCAACCTAAATAGTTCGGACCATCTCATGTCTGTTTCCATTGAAAGCATGACCTTCTCTCAAGTGTACAACCAATGAAATGGATGTCAACATCATCAGCACCACCCAAATCAAATAATATTTGTAGAAAGGTGTACGCGAAACATAAGCTGTAACATCAGATGAGTACCTCGGCTAGTTTGGACTTCAGATCCGACTCCACCGCGGCACTTTCATGTCTCTCCTCGAACAGGGCGCTCACCTTCGCTGTCAGTTCCTCATTCAACCAAATATTGTGTTGCTCCACTAACTCTTTTTCCTGATAAGGAAACCATGCAAGGCAGGACGTCATTTATAGACCAGCTCAGGAAAAACGGTTTAAAACCTACAGACTTGGGTACCAGCACCGGAACGAGCAATTAAAAATGGCCAAATAAATCCCTTTGAACTCCAAACCAAAGGCTTAGAATCAAGGCAGTTCAACCTATTTTACCCCAACTAGGAGACCTCACGAACACCTAATGAAAGACAAAGCAAGAGCTTCAGCAAGGCAACACGTTCTTGTGCGAACAAAAATGAAGATCGAATAGGACACTTATTAGGAGAGGACAATTATCCTCGCAACCTAGAAACGTAATCAAACGATGACAGTAAACGTCCTTCGTAAAGTGAACAAGGAGATACCTGTGAAATTCGAGTCCAAGAAGCCTTGGAGCGGGTAACTTCCGCCTCATGCTCATGAAGCTTGCCTTCAAGAATGCTACGTTCATCTGTCAACTCAACCTGCCCACGGAAAATTTTATATCTATTTACGGTTCGACGAATAAAAATATCCTAGTTTTCACTTGCTGAATAATTGGTTACTACGACAAAGAATCTCACCTTTAGGCCTCTGCTAATTGGTCCCCTGGATGAGCAACAAAGACATGGCAGGAACTTGCCGCCTCAGAGGACAAATAGAGTCCCCACCAAACCATTTCATTAACACAAAATGCTCTGTGAGCAATGTAGGTAACATGTATCTCTAGAAAAAATTCATCAACAAAACTCCTATGAGAATAAGGCTAATAGAATGTACCACTTTGTTGAGATAGGACTTGATAGAAGCGTTTTTCTCATCCAGCTCTAAATTTTTCTGGTCGATCACTTCCAGTAATTCCCGCTTTGCTTTCGAAAGCTCTCCCACTTCTGTAAACAGGCGTTCTGTGGCACTATGATGATTTATCTGCGTTCAAAAGAAGGTAAAACAGTAAACTTCGCATGCAAGCAATTCAAGTAGTCATCAGCCAATGCACAGCAATCTGTTATGCTTGACTCAATCGTTCAGAAAGCAAAAGTACACGAGATCAGCATTGACCGATAAGACAAGTGAAAACAAGCCCTCCTATGAAAACAACCAACGATCAAATAATACTCCAATTCATATAATGAGAAATATATAATGGAGAAAGATGTTTCGCGGAAGTCCATCATATTAGCTCAAACTAATAAAATTCAGCCACACCGAACGAAGGAGGACGCTAACTGCCCACGATAGATATTCACAATATTAAATACGGTGCGTGGCATACCAAAAAAATGAATTACAGTTACCCTAGTAAATAAAGACAGGTAACGCACGAACTAGCGTTGATATATAAAATAAATGGCAGCCCCGTCAGGTCTCTCAGCAATGCTACAAGTGTCATTAAAGCAACCACGGTAGTTTTGTAAGGAACAAAGAGGAAGATCAGGGAGTAAAGGGAGAACCAAATATATACACATCCTGAGAAAGCACAAGAAAAGGGAGGTTTGAGTACTACGGCTGGCACCCATATACATAATTGAGATTGTACCACTGCCATGAGCGCATATCTTTCCACCTTCCTCGCATATGTCTACTGAAAGAGAAGAGTGAATTTGCTGGTATTGCAGTCAGAGATCGCCTGAGCACTCAATCCCTCCCATTTAATCCTTCATGGAGCTCACTTCACTGTGTGCAATAGTTTAAATACAGCGCAATCTGTATTTCTCTCCTTCTCTACCGGTATTCATCAATCTAAGTGCGATTACTATAGACTGAGTAAAAAAACTTAAGATTTAGTCGTTGAATTTAGGGCAACACAAATTTAGGGCACGCCCGTCGATCCACACTCAATTGCAACGCCATACGACGGGTCTCATCAAAATACCAGGTTTCAGGTCCAGGAATGAGTCCGACAGGAATAAGACACCCTAAGAGTAAAAAGACGGAAAAGACATACAGCTTCAATTTCCAGCCTGTGCATTTGCCCTTGCGCTTGCGCGAGCTCGGTGGAGCGACGCTCCAGAGTCGCAAAGGTCTGCTCCTTCTCATTCTCGAGCTGCGAGAATTGCCCCGAGAGGATGAGGAACTTCTGCTCAATAAGAGCACAAGTCTGCTCCGCATTGATTGCCGTCGCATCGGCGCGGGCTTTATGCGTCTCTACCTGCTCTTGCAACCCTCTAATAAACGCATCGGCCTTGGAAACAATTCCGTCGACATTCACGTGCTCTTTCTCAAACTCGGAATCGGTCATAAAAAGAGGCATCGCGACCACCGCTGCACCATGCAGCTTCTCCCCTGAACACACACAGCTGTATCACAACCAATTTAGCAAAAAAACGATACTCAATAAATCATTATACGCGAAATATCGTACCAAGTTGATCACCGCATTTTCGGGGAAAAAAACTAATCTCAATCACAATGTGACTACCGAAGGTCGAGAAACCCTAAAGAAACGAAGAAGTGAGCCCTGAACGGAAGTCTTCCACCAGGAAGCACCAAAAACCCTACGCCAAACCCCACGAAGCCCTAAGCATCCAATTTCCGCCACTGCATCCCCGGATCTTGCTCAAATTGAACGACGAGGCCATCGTCGGGTACCTGAGAAGAAGCTCTTCGTGACTAGACTCCACTACAACTGAAATGCCCCGAGATCAATCGCAAAGAGGCGATTAGAGAGAGAAGCAAACGGCCACAAACCCCCGAGTAAGTGGCCGATTAGAAACAACCAAAGGTAGTCGGGGACTGGCCCAATATGTAGTTCGAAGTTCGAAAAGTACAAAGTTCAACTGTGATGGATACGTATGCGGTATATCCGTGTACGCATTGAGATCTACGTTCGTATCGCGGTTCGGAATTCGAGCTTCGGACTCGAGCTTCGGACTCGAGCTTCGTCCAGCAGCTTCGGTCCAACCACGTATTCAAATATTGAGAATTCAGTGGGACGTGGGATTTGGGACTTGGGATGGAGTAAGAATCGGTCTTAAAATTCTTGTACGGACTATCTCTTTAAGTTACTAGGGTCAGATTTGGCAACAAACTATCAGAATACTTTACTTTTCAGTGTTGAATGATTTCAGCAATCTGAAAAAATACATTTTTAGGATTTCAACACTTTCGGCCATTGATGGTTTTGGTTTTTGTCTACCAAGACTCTTCTTGTTTTGATTGTCGCAACTTTTCTTATTTTCTATTGTATGTCTTTCATTAATTGGTGTGTTTTTTATTACAGACCACTTCTTTTTCTTGGTTGTTTCATCTTTTCAACTTGATGACAATCATTAAATAAATGGTTCAAAATGGTTCACACTTGAAAATGTTATTCATTGAAATTTTGTATATACTTTCAAAATACTTCAAAAGCTAGGCAACTTGGAAGAAATTTTCTTGTAACCTTTTCAACATTTGACTTATAACATTGCATAATTTCAAACATTGCAAACAATACATAATTTATGTTCGAATTTGAATACCATTATTTTTGTTTCATTTTAATTTGGATATTGAGTGAATCATTGGTTTAAAATCTAAAAGAACTCATTAGAAGTCAAACTATTGTAAAAGACCTTCCCTTTTCACACAAAATTTGGAGGATGAATAGTTACACTTCTATTCAACATGGAAAGATTCTTTGTCATTCATCAACCATTTGGGGGTTAAACAAGGGATTAATAAAATAAAATTGAATTTCTTTGTTAAAATCTAGGCATAAAAGACATATTTAACGTTTTTTAGACAACTTACATAATCTTAAATTATTAAAAATAAATTACACCCTTTCAAAAATAAATAATTTTTGAATTATAATCAATTTTTTTTATTTAGAATTTGAAATGACATATTAGATTAACTCATTGTAAAATAATTACTCTTCATTAATAATTTAGTTGGCACCCAAATATATTATAGAAAACTATTAGAACTAGGTAGCACGGGTGCTAGCATGTAAGCTTAGGATCTTAAGCCCAAGAGCCTAGCTTGGGGGTGCACTTATTTCTACTATAACAAACCACATGCGAACAAGTGGTTTCTAATAAACTATAATTTCAACCTAAAATTTTAAACATTGTTTAATAATGACTATAGCTTTCTCTTGCCAAAATTTCCAACTCAAATAAAATATGAAATAATTTCTAGAAGAGGTTGAAAATGAACTAAAATGGCATGCTTTTCAACTCAAATAATTATAGAGGACACATTTAGATGACTTTTGAGTCAATATTCAACTCAAAATGAACTTTCAATAATGAGTTATTTCTAGGAATTTTTTGTTCATTTTTTAGACAATTTTTTCTTATATAATATAGAGGTGTGAAAGTTATTTTTCAGTTCTACAGTGTATCTTTTTTACTTCAAAAATTTGTAACTAATTATTATTAACAAATAAAAATATCAATAATTCAAAACATAAACTTTCCAAGTAGGAAAATCTATTCATATTTTGTTTATTTTGTTTTATTTAAAATTCAAAAAGTATATAGGGGTCCAAAGTTTTGTTCGCACGTGGTTTCTAATGGACACTCTAAATGACCCCCCCAAGGAGCCTAGGCTCTTATGTTATAGGTACCTATATTATAAACACCTTCTATAGTTATAGGATATTTATATTATAGGTGTCTACGTTGTAGTTACCTATGTTATAAGCACCTTTCATAATTTTAGGATGTTTATATTATAGGTTCCTATTTATATCATAGGTGTCTATATTATAGGTACCAATGTTATAAGCACCTTCTATGGTGATAGGATACTTATATTAAAAGTATGTATGTTATAAACACCTTAACTAGTTGTAGAGTACTTACTTACATCTAGGCTCAAGGCTCATTGGCTCACATGCTAGCGTCATTCAACTAGGTAGTTAAGTTCACGTATGAGTTATAATCTTTCTATCACATAAATAAATGATTATTCAACATGAAAACAAATTGTTTTCCTTAGAAGCCCTGCATAAATCATGGATGAATTTCTTTAATTATAATTTTTTTAGTTTTGATCCAATCCTTTAAGATCTAAAATTAGAAAGTTTTTCATTTTACATTTGTCTTTACATTCCTAGTAAACTATTTTTTTTTTTTTAATTTTTTTTTAATTTTTTAATTGAAATCAAATATTAAAACATAGTTACTTGCTTCCAAACTCTAAATCTATCCACTATATTGCCTATACCTTACCCAATGAAATACTCATCTATGAGAGCATTTTGCTCATCTTACTATTAATCAAACTATCAATCTATTCAAAATTCAAAAGACTTCAAATTATCTAGAATACAAGTATATAAAGAGAATGTGAGATTAGTGGGAGTTTCTAAAATGAACTTAGAATTGTAAGGAGATGCGAAGGGAGGCTTTTATATCTTTGACTATACTTTAATTTACATACACTCTATAATATTTGAATTTAAAAAGAACAACATTGGTTTACAGTAATAATAATACAAAAATTAATAACAAGAGTTGATTTGATACAAACTAAAATGAGAAGTAAAAGAAAGTGAAATAGGTTTATTAATTGCACAATTTATGAACAATAGCAAGTGTCATCTTTTATACCTTCTTTTACAATGTCATACTAATATCTACGTGTCAATGCCCTAATAAAACTTCACAATTTTTTTTAGTGTACGATATAATTTTATAGCTCATGCATGTGTGATATACAATAAAATCACATCTTTACATTCATTCAAACCTAATGTCATCCAGAAGTCTTTGAGTTAGTCTTAGCAAAACGTCATCAATATAGTTTGCACTATTTTTCCTTGACAAAAGTCAATCCTATGTTGAATTTTTGTTGGCAGAGGATAAAAGTGGGTCCTAAGGTTCTATTAATAAACAACACCTATGCTATTTTCTTGTTTAGAACAATGATTCCTATTGTAGTAATTTTTAATGTTTGTAGTTATACAAGTCTTGATGTACAATTACATTGTTACAACACAAATATGCAAGTAAGGATTAGAGTGCATCAACTGTGCTTTAAATTATGATGGGTGCTACCAATTTGCTCAAACGCTCTGTGATCAACCTCATTGTTTGTAGGTCAATATCATAGAATTGAACGATGTGCATTTGTTTTATTGTAGTTTTTAGATTTGTATATCTAATGACAAAGAACTCAATTTTGCCAATTTACCTAAGTACACAAGCCAATCGCGATTCTTTTCCATCAAGGGCAAGTAGCCATTAGATTTTTTTGAGGCCTCTAGAAGACCAAGAGTTTCCACAAGTTCTTGGACTATGGAGAATTTGGGAATTACTCCACATCTACAATCTGATGTGGTGAGGTGATTGCCATGTCAGAAAATATTATTTATATATTTATTGTATTTATTGTATTTTTGATTTTTTTAAATTAATTCTTAATTATGATAGTAATACACTAGTTCACATCAAGGATAATGACCCTAAAACAGTCTTCTAGAGACCTCAAATCTCCATTAATATGAATGATTGCAAGAGTGACTTGTCAATTTTGACACCATGTGGGTTAGTACTTATTGTACTATGATCTTTTAGGGGGAAAAAATTTAATATTATTAGGATTATTAGTATAATTTGAGGCCTAAAAAAGATAAAGGTCAAAAATTATTCTCAAAATAGAATAACAAAAAAATTGAAAAAAAATAAACACTTTGATATTTTTATTTTTTAAAAGTAGGAAAAAGAATTTACAAAGAAATTAAAAATTGACACTTCAAAAGGACTTTATGGTAAAGAGATTTCACATAAAGAATGATCTTAAACCATCTTCAATATTTAGAAGTGCACACACGAGGAAGCCCTATTTGCACAAATGTGGAGGACATAAAATAATATATTTCCAAATGTCCCTTGGTAGAAATATCCCCACCTAGTATAGGAATAGACCACAAAAATTTTAGCTTTAGATAATTAATTTTAAGTATTGCTAATTCCCCCAAAGCCCTAATCTCAAAATGTGACAATTTAGCAAAATTGACTTTTAAATATAGAATTATTTTTATTTTTTTTGAAAAATAAGGTATACAAATGAATTGCTCTCAAGACAAATATCTCGAGTAAAAATTTCAAGTTCATGCAAGTCATGCTTCAAAAGTTGTTGCGAAGGAAAGCTCTCTCACTCTTCTTGTGACATAATTAAGTGTCAATGCTTCTTGCAAACACCCTAGTTTCATAAACTATATAGCATAGAAGACCTATGTGAGATGGCAACATATGGTGCCCCAATTTGACCCACAATAGCACTACTCACAAGTAACATTGTCACTTAATATACTACAGTTTTGGACGTTGCATGTTGCAATGCATTTTACTCTAGTGATTAAAATGTATCTATGATGGAAAGCACAATCACTGCATTGTTCCTCTAAATTCTTGATAGTGTAAAACACCTCTTTCCTCAAATTTAAAACTATACAATACACAAGCTTTGATGCTTCTGATGAACTTGTTTCTTCAATTTCTAACGTAAATGTTTATGATATTCACCTTGCAAAGGGCTTAGAAACATTGTCCTTACTAGCTTTGGTCATGCTATATTAGCTCCTCCACCTCCACCCAAACCTCTTGGATGCATTGCATGACCAACACCTACAACAATAGAAGGGAGTTCTCTCAAATGCACACGAGAGGACCTGGGACCTAATTGATTCTTTGCAAAGATTATCATTCTTATAGACACCAAGTGGGAGCTTCACTTTAAAGATCTAGACATTGTTGATGGAAGAAACTTGATGAATCCTAATGCTATAAAATAACAACATTATTCTCAATATGTCATAAAATTTGGATGTTCTCCATGTTTCTAAGATGGCCCTACTTGTAAACTAAGCAGAACCAATTCATACTTGACTACGTCATATAGCCGATTTCTACTTTAGAATTGGGCAAAATATGATGGAGTATTGGAATTTGACCCCTATTTTGTGGAAGGATGAAAGCTTGCCAAAGAATTTTCTAAAAGAGTTTTACAATGCCATTATCAAAAAAATTGGCAACCAACCCCAAAAGAACCCTTCACACATACATTTGTGATTTAGTGTACAAAGATGACATAAATTATCAAGGACAACTTGGGCAAGATGCATTAAACATGAAAGAGCAAGTAGATGAGGGGCGGAGATTGAAAAACCATTTAACAGTTTCCATTTTCATTTGGAACAAGATTAAAGTTTGTTCATTTTGCCTAGATTGATAACCACACCATGCACTAGCCCTCATCCAATGAATATATTGCATGTACGTGTGACATTGCACATTCACAATGGCAATGAAACATCAAATTTCACTATCAAGAGAAGTCTAGGGAATATGGTAATGAGGTACAAAACATATCTAGACACAACATTATCATAGAAGCCACAAAAGCCAATAGAGAGGTGATGGGCTCCCAAATGCGTAGTATGGTTGAGGCGTCATGAAAAATAGAGCGATACAAAATTGACTCTTTCTTATATGCTCATGAAACACTCTATTGCTACATTAGAAAATATTGAGAACAAAATTAAAAATTGGAAATGTACCTCAAATCAAAAAATTCCTTTGTTGCATTAGATAACCCCTAGACTGTTTATTTTCAACTCATTCTCCAAGCTCTCAAATAAATTTTCTTCACTTGCAACTTCACCATCGTCCTCTTGCATTGAAGAATCGTCTTCAACTACATCAACTTTTAGCCCTTCACGTTAAAGCACTTGCAAGAATCACTCAATTTCCACGTACAATTATTGAAAATAATATTATGTAGAATAACACAATAATTGATCATGTCAAGGAGAAAAACAACGAACAAATTGGATTTAACAAGCAATTTATGGAAACTCTGCTTTATTATTCCAAATGCATTTTTCACAATGCATTGTCTTCTTTGTAGCTTACAATTGTACAACTAGTCAACAATAGTAACCTATACTTCTATGTAGAACCATCAACCACAAAAGCAACGGGTAGTCAGAATCACCAAGCATGTAAGGTGAAAATCCATCAACTGCATGTCAAGCATCAAAATTGTAAGACTAAGGTTATTAGCTTTTTGATACAATGAAGAATACCAAAGGTTCTTAGCATCATTTGTACTTTCATACATCTTTCATTCATACTTTCATTTCTAAATAAAAGTAAAAAAATTATTTATTGGAATCTACCACCACTTGACCATTCAACATGTAGCTACTTGATTTGAAGTAGTCACTAGCCCCAATTAAACCTAGGTTTGGATATGGTAACATGTATGCCATCTATCACACCCACAACAACTAGCAAACTGCAAAGATGAAAAAAATCCATTTGGATGTCTACTAGCCATTGTCCCATTGCCAAGTGATAGTTTGTATTTGAGATAATCATTAATGGCAAACACAACATCCCTCAAAACTAAGGAAATAGTGCTTTTCCTAAAATTGAACATCTTGATGCACAAACATATTTGCCCCGTGAATTGATTTTAACAAAGTGAAAGCCACTTGATTAAGTACATGGATGGATAAACTATATTTGGTATCATTTTTTGCAACAATGAAGTGCAGAAGGTCTACCAAAGCAAAAACGAGTGTTTTAGTCATTCTAAACATTTGGATCTACTAATTCATATATATATGCTAAAGTATACAACCTACAAATACATGAATCCAATTGTATTGGAAGCAAGTAGAAAAAAGGTACCTCCAAATATAATATCGCATTCTTAAGGTTTAACCATTAAAGTCCCAAGCCTTTTTTCATCAAATAATACTCAGAACTACCATTTCTATGGCAAAGAGCATAAAAGTTTAAAAGGTTGTATGGCATAGTCCTAGTGGAAGACCTAATATTGGACCCTTCATAAAAAGCGGGTAGTAAGTAGCTAAAAATAGATAAATGAGACTTCAAATAGGAAGAGCGTTGACAATAATTGATTGGGTTTCTTGGAAGTTTTGCAAACTTCTAAGAAAATTTCCATTTGTTGAAAGTCACCTAATTATGGGTCTAAATTGCTTGGGCCCTCCATACTAGGACTATGTTGGGTTTTTTTCTACATCTAACCATTGGATCTTATACTAAACTAGTATGAGAAATATGTGGAAGAAAATTTAGAAACTTTGATAACGTAGATTACAAGACAATTGCATTTAAAGTGAAGAAAATAAGTTCTTTTACCTTGGTCAACTAAAAAAATTTCTTCAAATTTTTTTAACTTCAAATTTTTGCACTCCTAGAAAGCTAATGTGATTTCTTATCTTTAAAAAAACATATAGAAAATCATGTCAAAAATTGAAGTCATACAAGCCTATCCAAAATCACAAGAATCTTCCAAGGGACTTTGGAATTTTAAGAATTAATGAGTGTTCTTTCATAAGGCCTAGTGAAAATTTGCTTTTAGAGTACATATTGATGAATATCATTGCTAATTTATGACCACTTATTGAATGCCTACTTGTTTCTTAAATGATTATTCACTCCAAATCTTCTTGATGGTCTTCCTAAGTTTTGTAATTCATTTAGGAGAATTAATTGATTATCTTGCACATTGTTTTGGTGTTACAACAAATCATAATGGACACTTACAAGAATAATCAATGCACTACAAATGAAGGCACATTCAATTTTACACTATAATTGTGCCTTATCATGGTGCTACTCCTAATTTAGCATTATGTGGCACATTGTTTGGGTGTTACAACAAATCATGATGGATACTTTATAGAATAATCAATGTACTACAAAATGAAGGCACATTTGATTTTACACTTTAATTGTGTCTTCTTATGGTACTACTCCTAATTTAGCATTTGTACTAAAACCGTCACTACAAGAAGACATTGGGAGAATTATCATTGAACAATCATGCATCATTATTAGAATCCATCATTTTGCGTATTCATTGCATTAACATACCCTTCCTTTCCTTTTTCTTTAAGGTAATTCAACCTATGACAGGCTAAGTTTGGAGTAGCCTCATGTAGGCTCAAAATTTCTTCAGATATACATGTATCTTGTGAAATGTACTTCACAATAACTTTTTGGCCTATCATAGGCTCAGTTACCTTATACATGACCTTATTGTCAATTGTTGATGTTCTCCCAAGATAAACTTTAGAACTCAATATCTCTTCCTTTTGGGGGGCCAAAATTTTGTACGCTAAGAAACACACGATTATATTCCTCATCCAAATTCCAGTCAATTTTTTGCTTGTACTAAGCGACAATTACAAGAGCACTTAAGGTGTCCCTCCCCCAAATGCATCACTAACCCTAAACCACCATCTTCACTCTATGTAAATCTCCAAAATCAATTATGTGGAATAAACTGTTTTAGAACCAAACTTTGTTCCTTCATAACTTTTGCATACCGTATCCAAATGTCACATTCTTTGGTGCGTTGGAACCTCCTTTCAAGTGCCACCAAGAAAAATATGAAAATTTGATGAGTGTAATAATAGTGAATAGGGCACAGAAGCAAACAGGGGTGCCCACCTTAACTTACCACCAACAGTTGCGCTTGGAGAAAAGTGTGAACGAAGAAGTACTGAAGCGCCCAAGGCCATCTTTGGAATGACAGACAGAGAGTGATAAGATATGCGAATTGACTTCATCCAAGTACCAGCAATGATGTCACACACCTGATACACCCAGTCCTCTGAAATGCAAATTCAATTATATACATACATATATCTATGTAACAAAAGTGTGGCCAGTACTATAAAAACACAGGATTCCATCTCATCATCATGACTGGGTTGTAGAACACTTTAGTAGTACCGCATATTAGTTGCACCAATTGAGGATGACTTTCAAATAAGCTGTACAGTACACCACCCAAAGTACTTAACTCATAGTTGGGGATCGTTCGCCTAAATTGTCCAGGTGTCTCCATTTCGAAGTCGGTTATTGGAAACCAAGAAAAAGTAGTTCGATTCAAACTGAAGAATTGGGAAGAATGTGTCAAAGAGGCTACAACACAAGAGCACCGTCCCTACTGATCGAAGAGAGAGAGAGAAAGAGAGTGAGTGACCCACCTGCGTCAAGAGAGAAGAAGACGGAGCTTTCCAGATTCTTCAGTTTGTCACTTGAAAGTTTGAAACTTGGAACTACAGTAATAACTTACAGTAGTTAAAAATAACATACACAGGTGTCTTCTTCTTGCACTCACTTGGATCCCCATCTGTAAAAATTCAAAAAAATTACACTGCCAGCTGCCTCCATCCACAAGCCAAGGCAAGGCAAGGCAAGGCAAGGCAAGGCAAGGCCTTCTGGCTGGACATGCCTGGCTTGCCCTGGCACTTCGCTTCTGGCTGCCCTTTTTCTCATACCCAGTCTCCGCTTTTCTCTGTCTCTCTCCCATTCCCCTTTGTGCGTCTCGTCTTCAGTTCTCCATCGCCATCGCTTGCAGATTTATATATTTTCTCTTCAAGCTCCCTTGCAACTCTCGATCACCCATTCAAGCAGCCTACGTACTCCCACGAATTTACTCTCCATTCGTCGTGAATCTCAGGTCAGTATTGCATCCCAAGTCTTGGTTTTTGTGATGGCTTCGAACAGGGGTGGATTGATGAGTCGGGTGGGTGCCTGGGATCCGTCTGGTTCTTTGTTGGTGTAGGAAGGAGGTGGTCTTGGTGGAATTCCAGTTTGGAATTTAGGGTTGCAGGACACCATGCCTCTGTTCATGACGGACTCGGAGTTAGAAGGCGTGAGCGGGAATGTGAACGCCGTGGTGGTGAAAGCGGATGCGTTCATTCGCGATTTGCAGGAGCAGCTGGAAGGGGAGAAAGGCGCTTGCGCGGATGTGCAGCAGAGGCTGGCCACGGTAGGAACTGATTTCGCTCAGGGGTGTTATAGTCTTCTGTTTCCTTGCGCAATTCACTGGATCGTTGTGAAGTCAGGTTGTGTGGGGATTGATTGGAGAGAGAGAGAGAGAGAGACACTTTGGAGGTGGATTCGTTGTGTGATTGTTGGAGGTTTGGATTGTGAGGGATTGGTGGTTGCTGGTAGCTTGATTCTCGTAGCAATTTTTGTGATGAACTTTTGCTGGAGACTAAGTGGAGGCTCTATTAACTATACAGTTTGTTAGAGGTTCCATTGATTATACAGGTGAACCATGATTCGTACTTAGTGTGAAAACGCTTAATCTATTGACATTTAGTGTTTTGCAAATGGTTTTTAGCTCAAATGAAAATTGATGCGCAAAATTGTAGATGGCGCAATTTTCTAGATTGGTGTACGGAAGGCTCGAAGTTCACCAGTATGGTGAATGGGCACTTTACATTACATGTTGCCTACATTGCTCACAAAGCATTGAGTGTTCATGAAAGTGTTTTTGGTGGGGGCCCTATTTATCCTCTGAGGTGGTCAATTCCTGCCATATCTTTGTTGCTCATGCAGGGTAGAAATTAGTTGAGACTGAAAGGGGAGATTCTTTGTCGTGGTAACCAATTATTCACCAAGTGAAAACCAGGATATTTTTTATTCGGGTTACCGTCTACAGATATCAAATTTTCCGTGTGCCGGTTGAGTTGGCAGTTGACTGTTCCTCTCCTAATGAGTGTCCAATTTGACCTTCATTTGTGCTCGCTCAAGAACGCGTTGGCTTGCTGAAGCTATTGCTTTGTCTTTCATAAGTGTTCGAGAGGTCTCCTAGTTGCGCTAAACTAGGTTGAACCGCCTTGATTCTGAGCCTTTGGTTTGGAGTTCTAAGGGATTTGTTTGGCCGTTTGTAAGTGCTGGGAGACAAGTTTATATGTTTTTAACCTTTTTTCTGCCTTGGGCATCCTGAGCTGGTCTCTAAATAACGTCCTACCTTGCATTTCTCCCTTCTCAGGAAAAAGAGTTAGTTGAGCAACTCAATGCTAGGTTGAATGAGGAGCTGCAAGCGAAAGAGAGACATGAAAGTGCCGAGTCTGAGTTGGATCTGAAATCCAAACTAGCCGAGGTACTCATCTGATGTTACAGCTTACATTTCGTGTCCACCTTTCTACAAATAATGTTTGGGTTGGGTGGTATTGATGATTTTGGCATCCATTCATTGGTTCTGAACTTGAGAAGGTCATGCTTTCGATGGATACAAACGTGAGATGCTCCAAACTATTTAGGTTCGTGTTCCCTTGGTAAGAAATCAAGAAGTTTCTTGAATTGCTTGAACTACTCCGCTCGTAGTAGCGTCCACATCATGGAGTCATTGGTGGTGCACACATACGTCCTGGCTGTGCTACGGTAGGACGCGACCTCATGAATGTTGGTCTTATGTTCCCTTGCGCAATTCACTGGATCATTTGAAGTGGCTGTGCGGGGATTGGAGACTCCTTTTGGAGGGTGAGTTGTATTTCGTTTAGCTTGGTCGTGTGGTCAGTTGGGATTTGGATTCTGAGAGATTTGGGGGGGAATGTGTTGCAGGCTGAGAAGGCGTTGCAGGAGTCTTTGGAGCAGAATGCGGAGCTGGAAGCGAGGCTGAAGGTTTGGAATTCTGGGCCTTGCGAACTTCTAGGTTGAGTAGAGTTCTCAGTTGTTTCATGGTAGTGCGAATCGAGGGGTTTGTCACCTCCGATTCTTTACTGATACGGTGGGAGCAACCCCCCTTTGCCCTACTTTCAAGGATGACTCTACTAGGCTTTGGAGTTGTGGCTTAATTGAATTGAATATGTTGCGTGGTAAGAGATAACGAAGGGTTCAGAGCTGGAGTTTCTAGTTGATGTGATAGGATCCCAAAGACGAGACTTTGTTCGATTTTGAACTGATTATGGTTTCGTCACGTTCTCCGCATCCACTCCCATGAGTTCGTTGATTTCGGTTCTATGAACCTGGGTCACCGTCTGTGCAGGATTTAGAATCTATGAAGAAGGGCCGAAAGGATTTGTCTGCACCCAAAGCTGTGCCGGTATGCGCCACGCATTTGGCTTTCCACCCATTTTGTTGTTGTGATGTTCGTTGAAGTCGCTGTGGTGCTTCTCGGCGTGTCGGCTTTGCACATTCCTTAATTGTGAGTTTGTGTGATTTTCCAGGACGTGGACGTGCACGCCCGAGTGCCGAGGCTTCATGTGAAGGTCAAACCTGAGGTTGTCAAGGTGTTTCCCTGGACTGATGAACTCCATGGAGATTCATGATTTCTGTGCAAGGAAAAGGACCTTTCTTTCTTCATGAGGCGGTTCAGAAATTCTCTTCCGACGCTAACGCCTGACTTGTTGGTGTATTTCCGCTGTTCAGAAAATCCCGGTCACCCGCAAGTCTGCCCCCGAGGGCTTCGGACCCAAGGCCACCGATTCCGCTGCCGACGAGCTCGGCGTGTCGTCGTTGAAGCTTTCCAAAGAGGATCAAGACACCCTGGAGTCCCTGGACAAGGAAGACGCGAAGCTGGGCGAGGAAATGGCGGCTCTGAAGAGCAAAGGCGGCAACACGCACGCCCTGGGCGTGAAGAGCCGCGAGCGAGCCGAGAAGCGCCGCGAGTTTTACGCGAAGTTGGAGGAGAAGATCCGAGCCAAGGAGGAGGAGAAGCACCAGATCGAGGCGAAGAAGGAGGAAGAGAACGAGAACAAGATGAAGGAGCTTCGCAAGGGCCTGAAGTTCAAGGCCACGCCGTTGCCCAGCTTCTACGCAGACGGCCCTCCCAAAGTGGAAGTGAAGAAGATCCCTCCCACGCGTCCCAGGTCGCCCAAGCTGACCACCGCCAGGAGAGCCAGCATGTACGAAGCCGAACACGACGGCTCCAAGTCGCCCATTGCCCGAGTTCGTAACGGTGACCACGCGTTCAAAGACGACGTGAGGAAATCCACACAACGTCGGAAGAGCACCTCCTCTGGGCACAGGCGTGAGAGTTTGGACCCCGGAGTGGCCAAGGTGGTCCCGGAGGCCCCTGCAGTGGTTGCCAGTTGAAGAAGTGGGCTTCGCGTTCGCGTTCGCGTTCGCCGTTGTAATATGAGTAGTATATTTGTTGTATACATGGGTCGGGAGCTGTTTTTTGAGTTGTTGTTTTTTGCACTCGGGTTGGGGATGAGATTGTTCACATGGTCTTCGTACTTGCTGGTAAGCTTTTAAAGTTAGTGCAGGAGAGTTTTCACCGAACGAGAGTTTTTAGTTTCCGGTTGCGGTTGGCCCCCTCCCTTTCTTCCTGCCATCCGTGAGCGATGTTAATCGATTTGTACCTTCTTTTTGTTTAGAATGATTCGAGTCGCCTTTGCACCCCAAGTTCCTGTTTTGTTGCTGCGTTTTTCCGAGCTGGGAATGCATGGCTTCGGACGTTAGTATGGTGTTTGTTGTTCCTCCTCCTTGGGCGTGTTTTGTTGCTGTCACCCTGGATTCCGATGTGAGTTTTATTTTTTCGCTGCCCATTGATTTTGTCCTGGCTTCGGTTCGGTTCGTTCCAGACTTCCAGTGGTGTTGCTTTTGGAACATGGCGTCCTTGTGCTTTCGAAATTATTTGTCGCAGGTGGATTTGTTCTGTAGTTTTGCAGGGCGATCTTTGTTTGCAGAGTTTATTGATGGCAGGTGCAGGACGTGCGCCCTAGAGGTGGACGGACTTCTATCCAGTGTTAGTGGAGTTTTTACAATAACTAGTACTGTCTCCCTTTTTCAAAACTGGAAGCGGACATGTTTGATGAACTGGCTATTTGTGTCTTAGGTTGGTCCAAAGCTCTGAACACATGATTTCATTGGATTGTTTCATAGATGTGATCCACAGATCATTCATATTCATATCGTTAAATCAACTAGTACAGAAACCAATATTTTGAATAATTTTTTAAGCCAAAAATTGAAAATTTCCTCTAAAAATTTATCGAGGATTGAATAGTTTTGGTTTTTATGAGAATTTTTCTCATTGAAGTTCGAAATGCCAAACTTGAATCATATGCAACTGTAGGATCTTGTAGTACACTAGTTTGAGAAGTTGTGGAAAAAATTTCAGAAATTTTCACTATGTGGATTGCGAGATAATAGTATTTGAATTCAGAAGGTCATATTTTTTTGTCCCTGCGAAAATTTGGATAGCTGCACTTCAAAGGTCACATTTGTATGAAGAAATTTCCAATATGGTGGTTTTGGGGTAGTTGCATTTCACAAAGTCACATTTGTATGAAGTAATTTCCAAAAGAAATTTCCAATATGGTGGTTTTGGGGTAGATGCACTTCACAAGGTCACATTTGTATGAAGAAATTTCCAAAATGGTGGTTTTGGGGTAGTTGCACTTCACAAGGTCACATTTGTATGAAGTAATTTCCAAAAGAAATTTTCAATATGGTGGTTTTGGGGTAGGTGCACTTCACAAGGTCACATTTGTATGAAGAAATTTCCAAAAGAAATTTTCAATATGGTGGTTTTGGGGTAGTTGCACTTCATAAGGTCACATTTGTATGAAGTAATTTCCAAAATGGTGGTTACTCTTTGGATTCAAGGTCACATTTGTATGAAGAAATTTCCAAAATGGTGGTTACTCTCTGGATTCAAGGTCACATTTGTATGAAGAAATTTCCAAAATGGTGGTTACTCTCTGGATTGAAGGTCACATTTGTATGAAGAAAGAAATTTCCAAAATGGTGGTTACTCTCTAGATTCAATCTTCATAGCAAGATTCAATCTTCATATCTAGATTCAGTCTTCATAGCAAGTTGGCTAAGTAGAAAGAAGTAGAGAATGTTTCAAAATACAAAATTGTTAAGAATTTATATATGGATTTAAAATATGTCAATCCCAAAGGTTGTAATGTTTTAATAAACAATATACACCTAATGTTCTTATTTTTTTCCAAAAATATTGAAAATTGAGTTAAATAAAGGACTTCAAAGTTTATTTTAGAGTAGATATTCCATAAGTACCCTCAAACTAAGAATCCTCATAACTTTCTTCTCATTAATCAAAATGGAATGATTCAAAGCTTTCCACGTATCACATAAATCTAAAGAACCAATTTCAATATTTTATTTTTTTAAAGAGTGATTCTTAAAGAAATTTTTTAGCTGCCTTAGAAAATTATATATCATGCAATATCTTTTTAACCATGTAGTCAAAAGATATGAAATTTTTTGGGCCTTAAAGATACTCCTCGTGCACTTCTATGGAGATTTCAAAGAAAAAATATAAAAACTTCGTTTGTCTTGAGCTACCCAAAATTGCTATATTGTCAAAAAATGGTGTTTGGTCCTTTCATTAGGAAAAATTTCAAGCTTGCAAAAGGTTGCCAATTTTTTATTTTTGGCAGACCCGTAGTACAAGTACAGAAAAATTAAAATTAAAATTAAAAAATTTTAATATTAAAAAAATATTGAAAATATTAAAAAAAGTCACTAGTTTGACATGGCACTGATGTGGCACCAATAGTGCCACATCAAATCCGGGGAAAAAGAAAAGAAAAAAGATTTCCTAATTGCACCGAGGGAGGAACCTCGCAACACTTTGCATGCCTCAGATTTTTCCTAATGAAGGGTTAACTAATATCTTGCGGTCAAATTACCACTATTATACTTAACATGGACTTTTTATAAGTGAAGAATTAAAATTTCCATACTATTGATCAATGTGTAAAAAAAATATTATTACAGTAATATTCATTAGTCTATCTGACTAAATATGAGGGCATGAATTAAGAAATTTTGGAATGGAACTACAATACAAATGAAAATTACAATTTAGAATTGAGTTGCATTTTTGAATCTCAAAGTTTTTTTCTAAACCCCCGTTCTAAGCCTCAGTCAATATTAAGAACTGCAACTATATGTCATCATATATCTTTGATGTGCCATCAAGCCCTCTATATTAGACCTTGTCTCATGTGTCAAACTTGTTTACAAACTTACTATAAAAACAAAACTTCAAACAACACAATACAACATTGCATAACAAATATTGTTTATTAGTGTTTACTTTTAAGACTTTTTGGTGGAAATAGGAAATTATTGATATCAAGATTTTTAATAATGAATTTTTCAAAGAATTGAATCCTTGAACGTTGACACGGACGCCAAACGTCCGATGGATGACAAAGAACTTTTGAGTGTAGGACGAAAGTGCAACTATTCATCCTTGCAATTGGGTTTGGGAAGGAAAGATCTCCTTTAGTACTTTGACTTCCAATAGTTGCTTTTGCTATTTCTTTCACCAATGATTCACACGGTAATACAAAAGGCTGATTTTGAACATCACTCCTTTGATGTTAACCATTACCACTTGTCCTATGTGTTGGACTTTAATTTTTTTTTTACAAACCTACCATATAAACACAACACAACATAACGAATATTTTTATTAATGCTCATTTATTAAATTTTTGGTGAAAAACAATTATTATTTTTGAGATTCTTAGAATTAAAATTTTGTGAAAAATTGAAAAACAATTTCAAAATACAAAAATGTGAACCAATCCCTTAGATCAATTTCAATACCCATGTGTCAAAATGGTTTAATGTTAGAATTGTACAACATGACAAAAAAATTCATTCATATCTAGTTGGAAAGTGAAGAATAAAGTGACGAATATTGAGGCTTTAAATCAATAGCCATCAACCCATCCTTCTAGGGTTAACCCTAAAGATATTTGATGTTTTTAGGTCTCAAATTGCTTCAAAGTACTTAAACCCAAAGCAAGATTAAAATCTTCACCTATATTGATTCATTAACAAATTCAACAATAGGATCCTTTAGTTAATTTGTTAGAGTGTACCCTCCTAAAATTTTAGAATAAAAAACCTTACCAATTGCAAGACCAAGTCACTTGAATTTCAAAAAGAAGTGTTTTAAACTCTTCCAAAATGGTTAGATTTCATCTTTCAAACTTTTTACATAGAAATGTCATTACATGTTTTTTGGGGCCATTTTAGGTTGATACCCTTTGCAAGGAACCAACTTGTACTCTGTGAAATAAAATTTAAAATTTAAGAAATTTTAAAATTTTAAAATTTTAAATTTAAGAAAATTTAAGAATTTTTTTAATTTAAATTTAAAAATAATTAAAAAATAATTTTGTATTATTATTTGATGTGGCAGTCGCCATGCCACATCAGCACGCAACTGCAACAAAGTTTCTAGGATTCGGGAACACAAGGAACATAGGAGGAACTCGTAGCCCTCTAGAGAGGCCAAAAAATATGTAATGGTAGATCCTACAACTTGTTACTCTCTGTAATAAGTTGAAGAAATAACATGGGAATACATATAAATTTTTTTAAGTAAAGAATATTTCATATTCATACTTGAAAAACATAGTAAGTAGAAAGAACTAGAGTATGATTTAAAATACTAAATTGTTAAGAATTTCATTAGATGAGATATGAGGGCAAAGGAGGGTCATTTCAAGCTTGTTCCCCACCATGTGAACCAGTCATAATATGAAAACATAAAATAAATAAAATAAAAATAAAAAAATTTAATTTAAATTTTTTTAAATTATTATTATTTTTAATACATAGATAAATATTATATGACATGGTACAATCTTAGCCACATCAAATCGTTGCCATGGTAAAGTTCCCAATGTTCCTCTCAGTCCGAGAATTCTTGATAATTCATAGTCTTCTTTTGCCTTAAAAAATCATCTAATGAGTTATGGAATTGAAAAATGTCAATCCCATTGGTTGTAATGTTGTAATAAACAACACCCAATGTTTTTATTTGTTTTCAAAAATATTGAAAAGTTAGTTAAATAAATGACTTCAAAGTTTATTTTAGAGTAAAGATTCTATAACTACCCACAAACTAAAACTCCTCATAACTCTCATCTCATTAATGAAAATGGAATGATTAAATGCTTTCCGCATATATACATATATATGCAATCAATTTCAAATTTTTATTTCTTAAAAAAGAATTTTTTTTGAGTTGTCTGGGTTGTCCTCTAAGTAATGAAAATTATTGTGCAATAACTTTTTAACCATGTAGTCAAAAATTATGAAAATTGTTGTGCCTCGAAGGTACTCCTTAGATAGATGTTTTGAGAAAATTTCAAAGAAAAAAAAAAAAAAATTCCATTCTTAGTGAGCTGCCAAATATTGCTATGTTGCCAAAAAATGGTGTTTGGACCTTTATGGGTTTAGGGATGTTTCATATTGGAATGTGGATCAATGTTTGGGAAAAACTAGTGGCTAGTTCCAAGTTAGCCAAGGAATTGGAAAAACCCTAGTTGCAATTTGAAAATAATAGCAAACCTCTAGTGAAAAAATCTTTAATATTTTTCTTTGAAAAAAACAAAGAAAAAAAAATTCTATTTACGAAAAAAGTAAAGAAAATAACAAGACTTGATACCCCAAAAAACAGTTCAATATGGGAATAACCCCTAAATGTCCAAAGCACCAAATTTCTAGTGTCGACAAAACTTTGGAGTTAAATAAAACCTTACAAGTTATTATTTTTAGTAGCTTAAATTTTTGAAAAATTCTTTTTGAAGTCTAGTTTTAATGTCAAACATCTGATTTTGAAAATTAATGACTATGATTTTTCTATTCAAGATTTTGTGTAAAGGTATCCAATGCAAATCCTAATTTCTTAGTGTTATGGACTTTTAAAAATGAGCCTCAAATACACTAAATCTTGGAGATAAAATCACATTAGAAATTCATTTAAGAAAATTGTAGAATAGATTTTGAGAAGACGTAAATTGATTGCTTTTTGCATGTTATACCCTTTAAGCTCATTTTTTTGGTGACTAATTTCTTAGATTTGACATGTAAAAAGAGGATTCAAAGACCTCAAATCACTTTCACAATTTTAACACCGTCGTGATTAAACTTTATAATCTTTCAATCATAAGTGATATTATTGTGTTTTCTCTTCCCATGTCATTTTTGACAAGTTTAGTTTGAAGTTGTATAGTTACAATTAAAAGTGATAAAACTTATCAAAATGTTGGCTTTTTGTTCAATATAGAGCAAATTCCAAAAAACGCAATAAAGGCCTTATTGGGGTTAGGGACTACAGGGGTTTGGGGGTTAACCCTTCATCGCCTAAGGCCTATTTGAGTTCAAAAACATCATTGCTTTTGAAGTGTTATGGTTCAAAATGTTTAGTAAGGTATAGAAATCTCAACTGCACAATCTTGTAGAATACATATTGTAGATGATGTGAATCAAATTTGGAGTCATTTGACCACATAGATTGCAAGATTATAATGTTTTAGTGTTGAAAAAGCATACAAATACATTGGTGAAAGAAAATATCATAGAATTGTCTCATTGAGTGTGCAAAATGGCTTTCAAATGTCAAAAAAATAGCAAGAAAAGTTACAAAAAACACATCTAAGGTTGAATCTCTTCCTACTAAAATGCTTCTTAGTCCCTCATTACTTTTTGGGTTGATATGAAATTTTAGCCACATAAACTAGACTAGTATGCACATCATTTTCAAAAATATGATTGGAAACTAACACTCTTTGAAGAAGAAAAAAGCCACCAAAGTTCACTCTAATCCAAAAATGTTGGGATTTTGAACTTCAAATTGTTACCAAACATTCAAACAACTTGGATTGACATTAAAATTTTACCACAATAACTAGACTTCAAGGGGAA
Organism: Rhytidiadelphus loreus; assembly: GCA_947034895.1. Classification (NCBI taxonomy): domain Eukaryota; kingdom Viridiplantae; phylum Streptophyta; class Bryopsida; order Hypnales; family Hylocomiaceae; genus Rhytidiadelphus; species Rhytidiadelphus loreus. Next base: position 41,916,834 of record OX344761.1, on the reverse strand, counting down.
CATAACCCAATAGATTTGATTGAAAACAAACATTGGATGAAGGAGATACAAGCCCCCAAAGTTCCAACCTTCAAATTGAACCTTTGCACTTCGATTGGCTTCCAAGAAATCAATACATCTTTGACTGATCTGAAATTTTTACCACATAAATTAGAAGAGAGAGACAAAATTTCCCACCAAGTTTTATTAAATTTGGACATTCAATGCAAAAGTTACAGCACTTTGAATTGGACTTCAAACTATTTGAGGACACTTTTGGTCCCCTTCCATGACCCAGGGTTCAGGGGTTAGGGGGTTAAAGGGAAATAACTTGTAAAACTCCAAAAATATGCGAACACAGATGGGAGTTACATACTGCAGTACCATGCGATCGCCACACGTTCCAATTAGTTTCATCCCCCCATCACTACTATGATTGAAAATCAGGTGTAAGAATTTTTCAGGCATGGAAGTCCGTCCACCTCTAGGGCGCACGTCCTGCACCTGCCATCAATAAACTCTGCAAACAAAGATCGCCCTGCAAAACTACAGAACAAATCCACCTGCGACAAATAATTTCGAAAGCACAAGGACGCCATGTTCCAAAAGCAACACCACTGGAAGTCTGGAACGAACCGAACCGAAGCCAGGACAAAATCAATGGGCAGCGAAAAAATAAAACTCACATCGGAATCCAGGGTGACAGCAACAAAACACGCCCAAGGAGGAGGAACAACAAACACCATACTAACGTCCGAAGCCATGCATTCCCAGCTCGGAAAAACGCAGCAACAAAACAGGAACTTGGGGTGCAAAGGCGACTCGAATCATTCTAAACAAAAAGAAGGTACAAATCGATTAACATCGCTCACGGATGGCAGGAAGAAAGGGAGGGGGCCAACCGCAACCGGAAACTAAAAACTCTCGTTCGGTGAAAACTCTCCTGCACTAACTTTAAAAGCTTACCAGCAAGTACGAAGACCATGTGAACAATCTCATCCCCAACCCGAGTGCAAAAAACAACAACTCAAAAAACAGCTCCCGACCCATGTATACAACAAATATACTACTCATATTACAACGGCGAACGCGAACGCGAACGCGAAGCCCACTTCTTCAACTGGCAACCACTGCAGGGGCCTCCGGGACCACCTTGGCCACTCCGGGGTCCAAACTCTCACGCCTGTGCCCAGAGGAGGTGCTCTTCCGACGTTGTGTGGATTTCCTCACGTCGTCTTTGAACGCGTGGTCACCGTTACGAACTCGGGCAATGGGCGACTTGGAGCCGTCGTGTTCGGCTTCGTACATGCTGGCTCTCCTGGCGGTGGTCAGCTTGGGCGACCTGGGACGCGTGGGAGGGATCTTCTTCACTTCCACTTTGGGAGGGCCGTCTGCGTAGAAGCTGGGCAACGGCGTGGCCTTGAACTTCAGGCCCTTGCGAAGCTCCTTCATCTTGTTCTCGTTCTCTTCCTCCTTCTTCGCCTCGATCTGGTGCTTCTCCTCCTCCTTGGCTCGGATCTTCTCCTCCAACTTCGCGTAAAACTCGCGGCGCTTCTCGGCTCGCTCGCGGCTCTTCACGCCCAGGGCGTGCGTGTTGCCGCCTTTGCTCTTCAGAGCCGCCATTTCCTCGCCCAGCTTCGCGTCTTCCTTGTCCAGGGACTCCAGGGTGTCTTGATCCTCTTTGGAAAGCTTCAACGACGACACGCCGAGCTCGTCGGCAGCGGAATCGGTGGCCTTGGGTCCGAAGCCCTCGGGGGCAGACTTGCGGGTGACCGGGATTTTCTGAACAGCGGAAATACACCAACAAGTCAGGCGTTAGCGTCGGAAGAGAATTTCTGAACCGCCTCATGAAGAAAGAAAGGTCCTTTTCCTTGCACAGAAATCATGAATCTCCATGGAGTTCATCAGTCCAGGGAAACACCTTGACAACCTCAGGTTTGACCTTCACATGAAGCCTCGGCACTCGGGCGTGCACGTCCACGTCCTGGAAAATCACACAAACTCACAATTAAGGAATGTGCAAAGCCGACACGCCGAGAAGCACCACAGCGACTTCAACGAACATCACAACAACAAAATGGGTGGAAAGCCAAATGCGTGGCGCATACCGGCACAGCTTTGGGTGCAGACAAATCCTTTCGGCCCTTCTTCATAGATTCTAAATCCTGCACAGACGGTGACCCAGGTTCAGACAACCGAAACCAACGAACCCATGGGAGTGGATGCGGAGAACGTGACGAAACCATAATCAGTTCAAAATCGAACAAAGTCTCGTCTTTGGGATCCTATCACATCAACTAGAAACTCCAGCTCTGAACCCTTCGTTATCTCTTACCACGCAACATATTCAATTCAATCAAGCCACAACTCCAAAGCCTAGTAGAGTCATCCTTGAAAGTAGGGCAAAGGGGGGTTGCTCCCACCGTATCAGTAAAGAATCGGAGGTGACAAACCCCTCGATTCGCACTACCATGAAACAACTGAGAACTCTACTCAACCTAGAAGTTCGCAAGGCCCAGAATTCCAAACCTTCAGCCTCGCTTCCAGCTCCGCATTCTGCTCCAAAGACTCCTGCAACGCCTTCTCAGCCTGCAACACATCCCCCCTCCCAATCTCTCTCAGTCCAAATCCCAACCAACTACACAACCGAAGAAAACAATCACACAACGAATCCACCTCTAAAGCCTCTCTTCAATCAGTCCCCAAACAACCTGACTTCACAACGATCCAGTGAATTGCGCAAGGAATCTGAAGACCAACCACTCCTGAGCGAAATCAGTTCCTACCGTGGCCAGCCTCTGCTGCACATCCGCGCAAGCACCTTTCTCCGCTTCCAGCTGCTCTTGCAAATCGCGAATGAATGCGTCCGCTTTCACCACCACGGCGGTCACATTCCCGCCCGCGCCTTCCAACTCCGAGTCCGTCATGAACAGAGGCATGGTGCCCTGCAACCCTAAATTCCAAACTCATATTCCACCAAAACCGCCTCTTTCCTATACCAACAAGAACAAGACGGATCCCACCCACCCGACTCAATCCACCCCCATTCGAAGCCATCACAGAAACCAAGACTTGGATGGGGAAGATGAGTTCCGAATACTGACCTGAGAATTTCGAGGATTGGAGATTGGATTCGTGGGAGTACGTGGGCTGCTTGAATGGGTGATCGAGAGTTGCAGGGGAACTTGAAGAGAAAATATATGAATCTGCAAGCGATGGCGATGGAGAACTGAAGACGAGACGCACCAAGGGGAATGGGAGAGAGACAGAGAAAAGCGGAGACTGGGTATGAGAAAAAGGGGGAGCTGAAGCGAAGTGCCAGGGCTTGGCTTGGCTTTGGCTTGTGGATGGAGGCAGCTGGCGGGTGGGATTTCTCGCACTGGAAGGTCCCATTTTGAGATGGGGTCGGAAATAGGTCTTTCTATTTCCACTTGAGGGGAATCCTTAGTCCGGCCAGCCTTTCTTTTGGGGGCAAGAGATTGGCAAAAGTTCCTTGAATAATAATAATAATAAGGTGAAAAATTTTCAACTTCTTTGCAAAGATGGCACGGATTGAGGCGCGGTATGCACGAGATCCGAAGTTGAAGGGGGAAGGGGGGAAAAAGTTTTGAAGGTTTTGATTGGTTGAAATCGAGAAGTCCTTGGAAAATGGGTTTACATTGTCAAATGAGAGGTTGCAAGTCTCTAAAAAGGTCCAATGACGTTGAACTTGTTCTTTTGGTATCAAGTAGCGAAAAATTCCTCAAATTTTGGGCCCCCGGATTTATAGTCAAACCCACTTCAAAGTCTAACTTTAGATTGGGTTTGACTGAAATTTTGGGAGTCCACTTTGAAAGCACTATTTTTTATTTACCTTTTGTCATTCCATGACCCATGGGTAGTGTACAGTAATTTAAAGGTCATGGCCTTTAGAGGAGGATTTTTTTTAATGGCAAATGAGAGGGCTTGGAGAGGGAGACTTCGCAAAGAATTTCAAAGTTTTCTAAAGTCAAAATTGTCTTTGTCGAGTTTTATGATGCTTTCACTTGTATGTGAGTAGGGAAAAACTATAGGTTAGGAGTAGTTTGGTCTTGTTGTCAAGCAAAAGCAATCAAAAAGTTAAAGTCCAATGTCGAAATAGTTTTTTAGAAGTTTAAAACTTATCTTCTTGTACTTTTCACGAGCCCCTCTCAAAAAATTTGTTGGCCAACAATTTTGATTCTCTTCTCCAACTATTGCACAATTGCTTTCATGTAGAATTTTGAATTTTTTTAAAGTCTTTTTTGCAAGGTTTGGTAGATTCTAGGTGCATAGGAGTCTATTTAGATTTGTAAGAGTCTTAACTTTCACTAAGTGGATTATAAAAGTTTTCAAGAACTATATGTAGAAGCTACAAGAAAGTCATGAAGTACATTCACATATACTAAAGAAAACAATTTTGTTTAGTCCTTAGCTACATGACTAGTGCTCAAGGAGATCACTCTTTGTAATTCAAGGTATACACCTAATTTAAGAGGGTATTTGATGTGAGTCTATTTACCTTAAATATTGCATTAAAGATGACTGTGTTTTTACATTAAAATCTACAAGGGGCATATTTCCAATATCCTATGGTTTTTGTAAATTCATTCATACATTTTTTTAAATAGGGCTATCTTACATACATGTATAGGGATACACCATGAAACCAATAACAATCAACTCAATTCAAGTGTCATTGACCAAATGGTAGTTTAAAGTCCTAAAAGGTCAATTGTTCATTAAGTTGAAAATCCGAGTAGGTTCCTATGAAGTCAATTTTGATCAGATGTTCACAAAATTTGGACACAAGGTGTGAACATGTACTTCTTTAGTGAGAATATAGTTTTTTTCTAATTGGATGTCCAAATCAAAAGTTATGCTCCTCTAAACTTTCTTGGCAACTAAGGCAATTTGGGCATCTTTTGCAAAAATGCTCATCAACTTCTGAAATTTAGCATGTATGTATCTAATCAAATAAGGAATAAAATTGTAAGAAAAAATTTAATTCTCAAATCACATCCTAAGAGGAGTCAAACTTTGCTAGCTATATTGAGGTGGCTTCTAGAATAAACATTTTCTTCTGACTTCAAGCCTACTATCTTGCAACTTCTAAAGTCAAAGTTCTTAGGATTTTTCTTGTGTATTCAAAATGTTTGTTTCTAATTTTTTACCATTTAGATTTCAAATAAAAAAATTCATCATTGCACCAGAAATCATCAAAAAATGACAAGAATACTACCAATGCACTTAACCTCCTTGCATTGCAAAGTGATTTAGAATAAGCTAAAGTCTATATTCACTTCTGAAATTTTTTATGAGTGAACCTAATATCACATTCTTATGAATGGTTAAAATCCTCATTTCATAGATAAAAAATTTTACTCCAAGAAGGGTTCAAAGTCTGTCTACCTTATTTCTCAAGGCTAAGAAAAAGTTTTTTCTCTCACTTCAAATGTTATAATCCACGCGATCAAATGAAAATACTGAATTTTATCCACATGTTGCCTTACTTATTTAACATAATTTTGTATGTTTGAAATTCAAAAAAATATATTATTAATTTTTTTACTATGGACAATGCATCAAAAATTGGACGGACAAACTGTTGACGGGACGTCTAGGCCATCTAGAATTATTTTATTTTATTTTGACATCCTAGGTGACTTGTTTGTCAACTTGTTCGTCAACAAATTCTCTTATATATATATATATATATGGATCTTGACGATGAACCTAACATTTTGACAATTTGACAGACTTCCAAACATGACGTGACGTAATATCTCCTTACACTTCAAGGTCCCTTTATTGGCTACTAATATGTTCTCCGACTTAAGATCACTATGAATATAATACTTGCTATGCATGTAGGTCATAGCTTGAAGGATTTGATACATCCATGATTGAATCTCTACTTCAAATGAAAGTGTTTTATTTCTAATCATTTGCAACAAATTGGTTGGCATGTACTCAAACACATAAAACAACATTGGATCTAATGGGCGCTTTAGAATGTGGTTCAAGTAGAAGTCAAATGCTCAAGTTTCATGTAGTAGTTGTGTAGTTTTTGAAAAGATCACTTAGTTTTTATATGAGATAAATTTGAATTGATCGTGTTGGATGCTATTTAGGAGGTGATCAAAAAAGGAGAGTGAATAAGAATAGACCAATCACAATTCTACTAGCTCAAGAAGCTTCTGTAATGTAGATTTTGCCTATTCGATAGAATCCAAAAACAAGGGATCTAAGGGTCAATTCTCTTAGGAAAGGCCAATAAGTCTAGTGTTTTGTGAATAAGGTTGCTCGTTTTCATATTGGTGATACTTATCTATGTTGTTTTAGATTTCGTTTTCCAAAATAAACCCAGGAAATGCACTTAATGTCAATTTTTCACAGTCCAAATACCAATGCTATTTTATAGACACAAATGCATGGCGTCACAGTCATGTCTAGTGTGTGGCTCATGTCAATTCTCAAGTCAATTTGTCATGGGTAGGTCAATTTGTCTTTAATGCATGCTCTAGCCACTTAATAGTAATATATAAATAAGCATATTCATAATTACACCATTTGTATTATATTAAAGGAATCTCTTTTTCAATTCCCTTAATTTAATATTTCAATTTACAATTTATTTTATATCAAAAGAATTAATATTTTTATCTCCAAATTATCCCAATAATTAATACTAGAAAAGAATTGATTCTTTCCTGGTTAATTTGTGTTTTTGTCTTTAAGCTTTTCCCTTTTGCTTTAATTTTCCCTTATGGCAATTTTGATCTTCTTTGAATTGTTGAGTTGGTCAAATAGGTACACGACCAAGACTCAACCAAGACGCAAGCTAATAGACCTAAGACCGTTACAAGTCTATTTGCAGGGAGCCTGTGAGCTAGTCGACTTGCCACCAACCACTGACTATCTACTTGACCAAAGCTGGTTATTCCTTCAATTAGACATGTCTCCTTGCAATAAGACCAATCTTACGACTTGAGATTTTGTAGGTGGGTTTTAGATTCTATTCGCCATTTCTAACTGTGAAATCCCATTACAATTCTAATAGACTTATTTTAACGTAATGTTTGATGTGGTTGATTATCTTTTTTCTTACTGCTTCTATTGCAAATAGACTTAATTGAATTTAAGTCATGGAATCACATGGCAGTTCAAGTACGCAGGCAAATGGACAAATGAACCAATATTTTCAACTGGAAATACATGTCAAATAAACTGAATTTAATCCCACAATTGATACATATTCACACACATTTAGTCTATCGATTGGCTAGCACACCGGCTTAGCATTCATAGACCACAATTTGTCATTCCAGTACATTCACAGTATACTAGACTAGATTCATTTTTCACACATTTAACTCAACTTGACTGTTATTCACAGGCCTTATGCAAGAATGTGCAGTCAAATAGACATTGTCTACTTGTTTAATTAAACACAACCAACCCAAAAATCTAGCATAATACTATCGACTAGACTCAATTCCTATTAACACAGATGGAAGAACCATGGCAATTTGACTCATACAGAATGATTTCCATCCACAAACAGTTTGTCCTAATGCAGATTCATGTCAATTGGACAAGCTCATAAACATCTTGCAATTTGACAATTTCACTCCTTGGCTATAGTCTAATTAAGTCAATCTTGAATTATCAATTGGTTGTATGAATTACTAACATTGGTCTATCAATTTGACAGTACACTGACTCTTATATCCTCAAGGGCAAATGACAATTAAGTGAGAGACTTACCTGAATTCAGCCAAATAATTGCCCGCTCAGCCAAAGCCATGTCGATTTGACTACCAACAGGCTCACCAAAGTCCAAGTGCAATCACTCACAATTTCAAGCTGCCAGTTTTCAATTTGCCTTTGTTACCACGTAAATGGGGCAAGTGGATTTATTTTCAGCTAGTGATCAATTTCATCTCAACAGCACTCACTTAGCCATTATAAAATTATCACTGACAATTTGACCACACTCAGTGCAAATCCAAAGCACTTGCAATCCTCACTTCACACTTGTTCCCATTCCAAAACAATGTAATTTGACTGTCGAGTTTCTAAGCAACTTGTCGACTCACCCAAGCTTGACGCAATTAGACAAGTTCACTTACTGTCAGGATTAGTTTACAAACAAGTATCGACGAATCTGATCCAATCAATTAGACAGTAATTCATTCACTTACTCATACATACACAAGCAACTCGACCAATATACATTCAGTACTTGAATAAGCAATTTGGCCACTTAGTAAAGCACACTCAGTCGAATGATATCCTCGATGCAGCAGCAAATCACGACTGAGTCACTCAAGCAATTAGACAATATTTTCAGTCTATAATCACATCTATAACATTCAGTCAATTAGTCTTTCTCTCAACCACACACACTCCTGTGATAGACCAACAATAATCAGGTATACAAACACAATTAACACACTCGTTAAATTGATCTCAACTCACAGCTTCAATTACTATCAATCGACTTGACCAAACTTCACACAAACAAGCCGACTCTCTCAGCCAAATAGACAAGCCAAAAAACTCACCAAACTCACACACAGGAGCAATTAGACAATTCTTAGAAGCTGCAAATATATTTCTTCAATGCAAGTGCGCAAGTACAATGAGTCATACCACCTATATGAACTAAAAAACAAAAGAGTAGACCTTTGGACATATAGTCCCAAAATTCGATAGGCAACTTTTCACAATGTTGCATCTCCTCAATTTGACCTTTTCTACAACTATTCAATTTGCCCCTTCCATATCTCAACTAATGCACCTATTTGACTCTGGTCAATTATCTACAAGGCTAATTGACTCACTAATGGAAAAGCAACGATTTGATAGCCCTTTTTACATTGAAAAAAATCAAATTGTTAAAATTTGAAAAATTGACTATCACTACAGCTTCCCATAGTGCACACAAAGTTGTTTTCAAATGACAAGGACAAGACTAGCATCCTTCTTGATTTCTCGCTTTCACCATCATCTTCATTTTCGCCTTTTTAATAATTTTTTGTGATTTGTGATGGGATCAACTAAACCCACGCCAATTGTGGAGTATCAATACTTGTTTATATGACATGTCCATCCAAAAATATATATCTATATAAAATGAATCTTGAAAGACAGTAGGGTTGAATCGTGACATTTTGTCAATTTGACGGACATTTAGACATGACGAGATGTTGAAAATCTCGGTCTACATTTATACTGATTGTATTATAAAAAATCTGCATGATCTTTATATATCAAGGTTAACTTATTAATAAAGATTTCTACTACATAATTTTTTTACACATCTTAATTTATATATATTAAAATATGAAATTTCACCATTTCAAATTAAATGGACCCTATCTTTTAACTCACGTTATTTTCTAAAAAACTGATAGTGATCTCTCTAGGGACTAGTGTGGTCATTCATTGCTTCATGATTTGAATACAAGGTTTTAAAGAAGTTCATGTAGAAATGTGAGGAAAGGAAAACTTTTGTAAATGAAGATCTCATGTTTAGATTTTTGACTAGCTACTATATAAATTGATTTTTGTTTAAAAAACTCTATATCTACATTTTTCTTCCTTACCAAGTGCAATTGAAAGTTTGTTCTTGAAATGTCCCAAATAGAGTCCCAAGGACCAAATATGACTAATCAATCGAAGACTATGTACCTTGGTTAGGGAAAATATTATATATACCACCTAGCTAAAGAGAGAATATTTTTAGAATTGGAATTTTTGCTATTTATTTTGGTAAAAGCTATAAGCTTATACAAGATTTAAGGAAAAATGTGATTATTTAATCAATTTTCTAGCAAGTTTTTGAAAATTTGTTGTCAATAGCCAAAAAATCTATTGAACCTATATAAATAATAAAAATAATAGAAATGTCCTCCAAAATTGACAACCTTAATAAAAAAAATTGGAGACACCACAATAAAAACAAAAAATAGAAACAAAAAATTGTCTCTACAGAAGGAAGGAGAACATAGATCTTGAACTTTTGAGACAAAATAAATTTTGTTGACAAGAATTCAAACAAAAATCAAGAAGCATCTAGTGATCAAGCTAGTCACGTTGATAAATACTAAATGGAATTGCTTTCATAGCAAGATTTGGATGTACTTTATATATTTTGTATAGTTTACATAGGTCACAATAAACCCTAAATTTTTTTTTATCACATTCTTTTGAATGCAAACTCTCTTAGGGATAGTTTCTTGTAGAGCATTTTACCAATATAACAAATGCCAAATCACCATGCATCCAACTACTATTTTTTCATACTCCTATCTTTGTCTTTAATTTCAAAATTTGTAGAGTTAAATTCTCTCACCTAGTAATCCTACTTGTTGAAAATTTAATCAATGACTTAGGCTTGAAATATTAATAGCTTTGTTTCTATAACTACTTGAACAATGAGCCCAACTAAACAATGTTGTACTTTAATAACTATTTTTTGAATTGTAATTGTAAGATTTGAAACTAAGTGTATTATAGTTCACACATACAAAAGAAAACATGCCAATATCATATGAAAATTGAAGGATTTTAATGCTTGATCAATAGAAATTTGAAAGTAATTGAAATTTCTTCAATCATATGTTCTCATTTTCAAGTCTAAAATTACAAGGTCATATAAAAAATCCGAGGTAAAAGCACACAAGATATATTATTACAAATACTTATTCCATCTTAAATGTATTTTATAATTTTATAATTAATTTATGACACGATTTTTAAATAATATGTAAATAAGTTGTAATGAAGTTCAAAAAATGTAAAATTGATTCTAAATTTATCCAAAGTAAATGAATGTTGCTTTATAGATAATACTATAGATGATTTTGGATGCAATTACTTTAATTAAAGCTATTAGTGACAATAATTCCTAAAAGAGAAGACATCTAGTTGGTGGATGATGAATGTTGATAAGAGTTTGTTACAAAAGCTATTTTTAAGGATGAATTACATCCAAAATGTTGAACAAACAATTTTCATTTATTTTTGAATAGCTGATTAGCTTCTTTACATGACGCTTATGGGTAGTTGCAAGAAACACTTGTCGGTTTTCGTTCAAAACGGCCATTTCACTCTTGTTCGTGGATTTTGGAATAAATTTTTTTTAAATAAAATAAAATATGGATAATGTGTAAAGCATTAAAAAAATGATATGTGCAAAAATTCAGACCTAAAAAAATTTATCTCTAAGAGTTATACACGGTCAAAGAGGGTTGAAAAATGCAAGAAAATAGACAGTTTGAAATTTAATTCTTAAAAAATAGTCAAAAAATTCAAAAAATTCTCAAAAGAAAAGACATTTTTTCTTACTTATAGATACTCCTTTTCACCAATTTTCACTATTGGAAAAATAAAATTGTGTTCTCTACACTTGCGCAAAGGTAGTGCACTTTGAGCATATGTGGAAGATGGAAAATTAACTATTTTTAGAAAATCTTTGGTAAGCTTGTGTAACTTTAGTAGAAGTCCCAGTATACCAATTTTGAGATTCAAATTCGTATTTTTGGGTGAAAAATAGTACTAAAACCCTTCAAAATGGCCAAGGTAGACATCCAATTGGGGGCAGTTTAAAAATAGTAAAATAATTTTTAAAAAACCCAAAAAATTACTCAACATCTAAAACTACCACATGTACCTTCAAGTCAAGTTTCATAGAAGATGGACACACGATGCAAAAGTTATGAGCAAAAAACCACCTGTCTAAGGTCAAGGGGACAAAAAAAACGTGAAGTGTTTCTTGCAATCACCCTTATCATGATGATGATTGTGTGAGGTTTTGAATCTATTTTTTGTCTAGATTAGAACTAAAAGAAAAAATAATAGAAATGAAGATTTCCATTCTAAATTCTTATCAAGTCATTGTTTAACCCTTAAAGCCTTGAGGCATGATTTCAAGCCATTTTCTATATTGGGACATTACATGTGTTTTGGCTGTTGTGGAGGGATGCGAGTTCTCAGCTCAAAACCCACCTAAAACCCGTTGAACCCGACCGTTCCTTGCCTGCGTTGACCTGGTCATTTTTTTCAAGAAAAAAAAATTTTACTTTGTTTTTCATTTTAGGGACTTAAATTTTTTATTTTTTATTTAATTTTTTTTGAAAAAAAAATCTGACACCGGAGTTCGAGAAGACCGGGGTGAATGGAGCTGGAAACAAGCCCGAAATGGCCCTCCAGCCCCCCCCCCCCCCCAATTTCATCTAATGCAAGCCCTTCCTTATGCAATATTAGTACAACATTTGTTGGATTCTTGTGAAATTTTTACTAGGGGTGTGTTTCACTACTAGCTTGATGCCTAGAAATTTAAGATCAATCCAAGTTATGGTTAAAAGTTATAACTCAAATAGACATTTTTTTGGAATTACAGGCAATTTTGGGCAGTCGTGATAGATAGGTCCAATTGGGTTGAAATTTATATACATACTCTCAACAAGCTTATTAACATAATCTCCAAAGTTGAAAGGCATATGAGCACATGGCCTTTCCTTCTTTAGGTAATGTTCAAAACTTACAAAGCATGATTTCACCAGGTACTGACTACCTCTTTTCAGTGGATTGTGACTCGTAATGCTCACATTGAATTAATTCAGAATGTAAGTAAATTTCATTTTAACCCAACCCCACCCCTCCAACTACACTTATATTTTCCCAAACAAACTTGTACGGACAAACAATATGGGGTAATTAGGGTTTTTTTTTTCATTTTCTAAAAAGTGCCAAAGTGGCAATATAAAATGTTATAGTGGTGCTCCAAATTTTAACATTCATCCACATATTGGATAGAAAATATCAAATTAGTACATATCACATGTCTATAATTTGGTTTTCATTCACAATCTAGCAATTTCATCTAAGATTTTTTTTTATTTGAATTTTTTTGGCGTTTTCATCCATTCTTTTTGGACATTTTTCTGCCATTTCTTAGCCAAATTATTTTTTCTATTGCAATCTGGCACCAAAAAGCCAAAAAAAATCCCCAGGGGTAATGACTCATGTATTTTGTATCCATATTTCTTATATGTACTCATATCTAGCTCTGTACTGTGCCCTAATCTTGTATCGTGTGTGTCCATATTTCTTAATTTTCAAGATTAATGGTGTTAGAAGGAGGAGGGGAAATCATTTTTTCAAAATCAATGGCTCTCATTTTTTCTAGTGAGTGGGGGGTTGTTCAATTAGGGGGTTGTTCAATCAGGGGGTTGTTAATTGAAATGAGGTGTATTGCCTCTTTTCAGTGGATTGGGATTGTAAGTCAAAACCATGTGCTCATATGCCTTTCAACTTTGGAAATTATGTTAATAAACTTGTTGAGAGTATGTATAAAAAATTTCAGCCCAATTGGACCTATCTGTGGCTACTTGAAACTACCTATAACTCCAAAGAAATGTCCTTTTGAGAGATAACTTTTCAACCACAACTTGAATTGGTCTAAAATTTTCTAAAAATCAAGGTTATAATGAAACACATCTATGGTAAAAAATTTATAGGGCATAAAAATAGCTTGAATCATTCCTCAAGGAGTTAAGGGTTAATTTGTCTCAAAAACCTCAAATCTGTATTTATGTTCTTATTACAATAGGCTCTCTCAAGGAGTTAAGGGTTAAAGGAGGTTTGAATTTATATCACTATAGAAGATTTTTTGGCCCATGGAAACTTCTTTACATTTAAACCAACTCCAAATAATCCACAGATTTTCACTAGAATCTTACCTCATTTGACAATACATCGATTTGTCTTATTTTAGTGAGTGAGGGAAAATTAGCATCACCTAAAAAATTGTGTCACTGGGTAGTTGCAAGAAACACCTGCCGATTTTCATTCAAAACGGCAATTTCACTCCTATTCGTGGATTTTGGAATAATTTTTTTTTAAATAAAAAAAAATATGGATAATGTGTAAAGCATTAAAAAAATGATATGTGCAAAAATTCAGACCTAAAATTTTTTATCTCTAAGAGTTATGCATAGTCAAAGAAGGTTGAAAAATGGAAGAAAATAGACAGTTTGGAATTTAATTCTTAAAAAATAGTAAAAAATTCTAAAAATTCTAAAAAAAAAAGACATTTTTTCTAACTTATAGATACTCCTTTTCACCAATTTTCACTATTGGAAAAATAAAATTGTGTTCTCTACACTTGTGCAAAGGTAGTGCTCTTTGAGCACATGTGGAGGGTGGACAGTTTACTATTTTTAGAAAAAAAATTCGTGAGATTGTGTAACATTAGTATAAGTCCTTGTATACCAATTTTGAGCTTCAAATTCTTATTTTTGGATCAAAAATAGTACTACAAACCCCCAAAATGGCCAAGGTAGACATCCAATCGGGGGCAGTTTAAAAATAGTAAATTAATTTTTTTTTAAACCCAAAAAATTACTCAACATTTAAAACTACCACATGTACCTTCATTTCAAGTTTCATAGAAGATGGACACACGATGCAAAAGTTATGAGCAAAAAACCACTTGTCTAAGGTCAAGGGGACAAAAAATAGGACAAGTGTTTCTTGCAATCACCCCACCACAAAATTTTATTTTGGTAGAAATTTATAAAATATATTAATACTTCAACTTGCACTAATTCAAATTAGTGTGACTTTGAGAAATTAGTGTTACATGCACTATCTGGACAAATCAATGTAATTCTTGTGACTAAATAAAAATGAGAATATCTCAAAAAATATCAAATTTGCCAATAGTTGGATGCAAGCTTCTTGTAATAGGTGATGTTGTAGACGAATAATTTCCTATGAATTATTCTTTCCAGTTGGATGCAAGCTCCTTGTAATAGGTGATGTTGTGGATGAAGAATCCCCTATAGATGATTCTTTCCAAGTGGATGCAAGCTTCTTGTGACATGTGATGTTGTGGATGAATAATCCTCTACGGATGATTCTTTCCAATTGGATGAAAGCTTCTTGTAGCAGGTGATGTTGTAAATGAATAATCCCCTATGGATGATTCTTTCCAAGTAGATGGAAGCCAACTTTTTGTAGCAAGTGATGTTGTGGATGAATAATCATCTACGGATGATTCTTTCCAACTGGATGAAAGCTTCTTGTAGTAGGTGATGTTGTAAATGAATAATCCCCTATGGATGATTCTTTCCAAGTGGATGGAAGCCAACTTCTTGTAGCAAGTGATGTTGTGGACAAATAATCCCCTACGGATGATTCTTTCCAATTGTATGCAAACTTCTTGTAATAGGTGATGTTGTAGATGACTAATTCCCTACAGATTATTCTTTCCAAGTGGATGAAAGCTTTTTGTAATAGGTGATGTTGTGGATGGCTAATCCCCTATCGATGATTCTTTCTAGGTAGATGCAAGCTTCTTGTAATAGGTGATGTTGTGGATGAATAATCCCCTACGGATGATTCTTTCCAGTTGTATGCAAGCTTATTGTAATAGGTGATGTTGTAGATGACTGATTCCCTACAGATTATTCTTTCCAAGTGGATGAAAGCTTTTTGTAATAGGTGATGTTGTGGATGAATAATCCCCTATGGATGATTCTTTCCAACTTGTATCAATCTTCCGGCCATGCATGCATTCCAGGGTGCGTGTCACTCCAGCAACAAGAAAAAACCAGCAAAAATTGTCTGATTCAGACGCTTTCAAAACTCATTCCAAACGAAGTTCTAAAGCAGTTTGAACATTTCCAACTGTCTGGGTTTTCGAAGTTTGGAACCGGCTGTCCTTGCCGGGAGTATCTTTAAGCTTAGCTCGCAAGGATCACACTGGCTGTCCCCCCGCCATGCCCCACTCACATCCAACGTTTTTCCCACACGCAAGCTTTTATTGATAGTTTAGGAGACCAAAAAGTAACGTGCAGCATCTCGTGATTGCACAGTGAGTGAGTGGGTGAGTGAGTGAGTACACATGGTATTTGAGAATGTCGCAAAGCTGAGTTCAGTTCCTCCCAGTGAAGACAATTCTGCGACCGAATTTTCCTGAGAAAACCGTTGAATGGAATTGGAAGTGAAAAAAAGAAGACTTTTCTAATGTTGTGGAAATGCCTGTTTCCAGTAATAAATTACAAAAGGAGTGCGAGACCATGATGGACCGCCAAATAGGTTTGCACAACAAACAAACGGACATGGTTCTCTTTTTAGTCATCTTTCTCATCCTCGCGCTTTTGAGAAACCATACTGACATGTCAAAAAAGTGCAAGAGCGGATGAACAAACATTCCACCGTTAAGGAGGAGAGAGATTGTCAATGCACAAAAAAATAAAATGATAACCAAGAATCAGAACCAAGAATCACAGGCACATTAAATTTTTTCATAGCAAACTCAATTGCCAACTTATGACCACATTGAAGTCATGGACCCATCAATAAATGAATGCCATTCCCCGAGAGCTGCAACATCTCAGAAAAGTGATTAAGTCGAGTCTGATGGAAAATTTCACGTGAAGAAAGTTACTTACAAATCAATTAAGTCCTGGGGACGACATCAGTCGCTCATTGATGTAGAATAAAGTGGAAATTCAAACAAGAGTCAGGAACATGACAAAGCTCACATGTTAACGACATGTTAAGCCATTTTCATACTTGCACCACCCCACTTCTTCCGAAGCCAACTCAAGAGAACACCAACTAATTAACTCCCGTCTAATTAATGTATACAACAAACTATACTCATATCACAAGGGTTTACTTCATTAATCCTGATACTAGCTAGCTAAGCCACTGCCACAGCAGGCGCCGCCTCGGGGGAAGCTCCGGGCCCAACAAGCTTGTTGTTGTCGACAGTCTTCCCACTGGAAGGACTAGTCCTGGTGCGCCTTTGCATCGACTTCCGCACGTCCTCCTTCACGTCTCCGTTCTTCGTTCTCGCCACAGGAGACTTGGAGCCATCGCCTTCCGTGCCAAGTCCCAGACTCGCTCGACGTGATGTGGTGAGCTTGGGAGACTTGGCGCGAGTGGGAGGGATCTTCTTCACTTCCACTTTGGGTGGACCGTCTTGATAGAAGCTTGGCAATGGCGTGGCTTTGAACTTCAGGCCCTTGCGAAGCTCCTTCATCTTGTTCTCATTCTCTTCTTCTTTCTTGGCTTCGATCTGGTGCTTCTCCTCTTCCTTGGCTTTGATCTTCTCCTCCAGCTTGGCATAAAACTCCCTGCGCTTCTCGGCTCGCTCCAGGCTCTTGAAACTGAAACCGGACGTGTTGCCGCCTTTGCTCTTGAGAGCTGCCATCTCCTCACCAAGCTTTGCGTCTTCCTTGTCGAGAGACTCCAAGGTGTCCTGATCCTCCTTGGAAAGCTCCATAATGGCCACTCCGTTGCCGCCCTCGGAAGCCCCGGGTGGAGGAGACGATGTTTTCTGAGTCACCTCTGTGTCGTTGGGAAGCTCGGAGTCTAGACATGGATCTCCTGACGTCTCAAACGAGTCTCTGTGAAACAACAGAACATAGTCATGACAAAAGCTATGCAATACGAAGTCACCATTATTAGAAAGATGTGAGAATGGCAACTATCAATAGAGTAGCACATTTTTATTCAAACCGTACAGGCGGGGCTTAAAATTATCTTACAGAAATATCTTATTAAGACTTTGGATTTCATTAAAACACAGACTCGAAGAAGAAATCGTAGAAACATTTTGAGGATTGCAAGGATCTATAAGCACGAACATTGCATAATTGAGCTAGAAAAACAAGTAGAACAGGGGCTGGTCACTAGATGCAGCGTACATGGGTCCTGAGAGAGCATTGTCACCAATGGCATGGACGACTCCAGCCTTCACGAAGCCAGGCTTACTCTTCAAAGTACCCTTGTGCAGTTTTTCCTTAGCGTCAACTTCCTGCAGCACAAAAACTCGCAATCGAAGGGATTATTGGAACAATGCTAACATACAGGAAGAGCTAGACTCTCAGGACATGCAGTTACCACCTAGATTTAGGTCTCTGGAGAATACAAATCAACTACGCACCGGTGCAACTTTAGCTCCAACTCGGTCTTCTCTTCCACTACGACTCTTCTTCAAAGCACTCAATTCCTGCAAATTTCACTACCACAAATCAACGTCAAACAACCTTTAACCTTCTTCGACACTTGAGGTCCCCCAACGGCGGCAAGACAGAAGTTTCCAATTTAACAAGGAAACGGAGATCATACAAGGAATGACACAAATCAAAAGGGCAGCCCGCCAAGCACATTAATGTCATGCAACTTTCCCCTTTCGCAGACAATGAAGCTGCAGAGAAAGTGTAAGTGGCAAGTCACAAGTTTCAAATGATACGAGGAAACGAAAAGCAAACCAAAACATTACAGCAAAGTTTACCAACCTTTCGAGTCTGTTCAAGCTTAGCCTGCAACTCTAGGTTCTGCTCCTTCGACAGCTGCAAAGCCTTGGACGCCTCGTTAGCCGTCTCCTCAGCCTGCACAGCACCGAGCACCAAACAACTCAGATCTGCATTGTATCCCCAAACAAGAGCTATAACGATACTACAGCCCGATCTGCACCCCCCTACACGACCTAGAAATTAAAGCTCCAACCACCACACTCAACCCCTACCGTAAGAAGCTTCAACTCCATAGCAGCGCAAGCATCCTTCTGGGCTTGCAGCTCCTCAAGCAGCCCTTGAACCACGAAGGTGTCCCCATTAACGCCCTCCGCCTCCAACTCTGAGTCTGTCATAAACAGCGGCATTGTCCACAACCCTAAAACCAAAACCAGCAACAACAACAACCCCTACTCGCCGTCTCCTCTTCTTCCCTTCTCACGTCCTCCACACTCACGATCAAACCAAACACGCAATGCTGCACACACAGACGACACAAAACTTAAGCTTCCGTTCAAAGGAGATCGCCCACCAACAAATGTACCACTTTCAAATGCACCACCACCACCACCACCACCACTCCAGCAGCAGCAGGATCCCTAAATGCAGCAAGCCAACATTCAAACTGGTCAATGTATCCCCACTCCCCCCACAACACCTGAGTAGCTTCACGAAGCTTCCATATCACACCTCCAGAACTCTCACCTCAAAACTCAAAACTACAAACTCTTCTCCACCTCTTCTCCTCCTTCTTCACCACCACTGCACCGCTAAAAAACTCAGTCTACCACCACCACCTCTGTAAACTTACAGCAACTAAGTTAGCGACCCGTACTCCTAGTGTGGAAGCTATGCTTAGGTAGCCTGTGCCAGTCCCGTCCACCTCAGCCCTGGAATGCGAGAACTGACGCCCGAAGATGCTGTAAGTAAGTTAGGGGGAATTCTGCAAGTGCTTGATGGCGCAGGCAGGCAGGGGATGCATGCAACCATAAGTTCTGTGAGGATGGGGGAAAGGCAGGGTATTTCTCGCAATGGGAGAGAAGTGAGGATTGTATTGAAGGGCGAATGTGGGAAAGGCGAAAGGGGAATGTGGAGGGTTGTGGGTGTCAGTGATGATCAGAGATGTCAGAGCAAGCTTTGGTTGGGTGTAGCTTATAGTTTGTGGGTAGTTTGAAGTGGGGTGAGCAGCATATTTGTTTTTGGCAATCTATTGAAGAAAAAAACCAACCTCAAAAAGGCCTTGGTGACAAGAGTAGAGGAAATCTGGAGACTTTTTGGGTTGCCATACCCATCCAAGTGAGGGGTGGGGATTCGCCAAATGTTTCCTACTAAACTGTAAAACACAAATAGAAAAATATAGTTTAAAATAGTGTAAAATTGACATCTTCATCTTATTTGCAATCGCCACATGAGCGTTGTAGCCAAAGGGCCCCAAAAAAATCCTGGTGGGGAGGAAATTTCAGTGGTCCCCAATGTAATTTTTTTTAATTAGTTAGCGTTAGTTGCTAAATGTGCTGCTAAATGTGCAAAGTTTTCAAATCTGACACTCAAGTAGTCACATTTCCACAGCTACAAATTGGTGTGCTGTGGTGGGTAGAGAGTGAGAAAATTTCAGTGGTCCCAAATGTGATTATTTTAAGTAGCTTGAGTTGCTTAAAAACAACAACTGCTAAATGTGCTACTACATTCTGAAATTTTAACACTCTAGTACCGATTGCTGCTAATTGTTTTTGGAAGGAAATTAGCTAAATTTAAATTTAGCATTCACTGGTGAGAAGCGGGCGTTTGTTGACGAGTCGGAGTCGGTGGGTACTGACTGAATCGAGGCTGGAGTGTTGTTGTGTCTCTGGCATGCCGTGCCATGGCTATGGCGGGTACGTACGCAGTGGTCCCAAATGTGAGTTTCACCGTAATTAGCTGCAGAAGCACTGCTCTCATGCGCTGAAAGCTTTGGATTTAGCACTGCTGCGGGATACACATTTTCTGGACTGAGCTGAAATTTAGTTAGTAGAAGCTTTGCTAAATTTAGTCACGTGTTTGTGAACACTCTTGGGGAGGGAGGCTAAAACTGTAATTAAGCTTAAATTTAACTTAAGTTACCAACAGGCGGCAAGCTGGCTTGCACTTCCTCCTCGAACGCTCTGCTGCGTCATTATGAGCGTCGCCACCATTGCGAGAGGCCCTTCGCAGTTCTGATACGGTGTCCCGGGTTCTGGTAACAGAACGCGACCTAGGTGGCACTGTGGCGGGAATACAATGTCCATGCTGGAGGTTTAACTTATTTGCAAATTTTGGAATACAGTACCCACTGATTTGTCTTACTAGACTAAATTAAGATGGGCAACCCCAAATCCTCACCCTGTCTGAAACCACCGCCATCATCACCCTGTGCACATCTCCAAAATCAATATGTACATATGTGGAAGAGATGGTTTTAGAACATCTACCAAAAAAAGTTTTGACCTTTTATAACTTTGCATATGGTAACAAAAAGTCGCAGTCTTTGGTGCATTGAAAACTCCTTTCACTTGTCAACAAGAAAATATAATTTTTTTTTATGAGTTTAATACTCGTAATAGTTGCTATACACAATAGCCAAAAGTGGTGTTTTTGTGGGTGCCCACTTTAGTGTGTGTTACAAAATAAACTTAGTTATGATTATAACTTTTTACAAGGAAGGAGTATTTTTATCCCCATCATATGTGGGTACTAGTGCTCTTCATGTTGAAGAATAGTCACAAATATCATTGGTAAAAATATTCCTCCCTTGTAAAAAAAGCTATGAGCATATGTAAGTTTGTTTCATAATATGTACTAGTAGGACAAGTTAGTGTATTAAACCTTTAGTTAGACCCTCTTTGTACTAAAGGAACTAAGGTAGGAAACCCTATTTTGTGCCATGTGACTATTTGTGCCAGTTTTACCCACTATGCTTTAGTACAATACAATTGAAAGTTTGAAATTTACACCTCTCATATATAGTAGCACAAATAGGGACTCCTTCCTTACTAGAGTTGTGCACATGTACAAGGGCTCCCAAACATTTATAAAATTAGAGACATGATAATAAACTTGTCTTGTAAATCTTGCCCCAAATTCCGTATTGATTTTATACTTTTGGTTCAACAATTTGAAAATGGATGTATTTGATAGTTTAATGTCCCTATGTGCATTTTATTGCTCTTCTTTCAAGTAACAAAACTTTTGATCCCTTCTTCCTATCTTCTAACCAATATGTCTCTAACTTGTTGTGCACATCTAACGCTTGATTCAATAAAAATATTTAAAAAATGAGTTTGTATAGGAGCAATTAGTCTAAGAGGGCATGAAATACTCCATTGAATTCTTGTATCATGTATTCATTTAATGGGGTGAAATGATAAACAACGTGAAATTAGGGACAACCTTTGTTTTCATCTTCTAAACTCCACATCTCATAGCGTGTGCCTCTAATGTTTGCTTTCATTGAATTTTTGAGTTTGATTTGGGTACAATTTGTCTAAGTTGATGGTTACAACTTATCCCATTAAATGATCAAATACACCATTTTTGTGAGTTGAAAGTGTAATTTAAATAAGGCAAGATATTAGATGAGACTAAGTATAGGAGAAGTCTAGTGGGAGGTGGTAGACATCAATTAGATTTCTCAACTTACTTTAATCATAGATTTTACTATAGGAATAATCAAATCTATACAATATTGGTAACAACATTAGTAACAATGTTTGAATAAACATTTGAGCATTATTGAATTGTCTAAATTTTTGTTTGATCTTGTAAGGAATCTAGAAGGGATTTAAGATTTAAGATTTTTTTTGAAAGCGTTTTTAGACACCATGTGTATAAACTATGAAATTCTAAAGTGCTAAAAATAGGAGCACTAAAAAACAACCATAGTGTCATGAATAAGAAAGATGTGCAATTTAAAGAAAAATTTGTAGAGAGAATTTTACAAATGAGCCACAATTAGGTGCAATCATATTAGAGGCAAATAGGAATGGAGAGCACATTTTTAGCTAATGAGAATTGTTAAATTGAGGAGACTAAAGAATGTTACTTCACTTTTAAATTTTAAGTCCAAGAAACTCCAAGAGAAGAGAATGATGTGGACGAGACTTCTGTCTTTTGGGCCAAAAATATGCATATTTTTGTAGTCCTCCAAATTTGTGACAACCCATCAAGAAAAGTGGATTTGAAGCAAATATTTTGGAGTCATGATTCAGTGCTCATAGCAACTATATTTTCAAAATATACATATAGCATTTGTAGTTCAAAACACTACTTGAAATGTATACAATGCATTCACAATTCAAGGTGATCGTGCCTTTAATCCTTTAAGGACCAAGGGATAGTCTAAATTTCTAAAATTTTGAAGATGTATCATAATTGATGAGTCTTAGAAAAATAATTTAATGATGACTCCCAAACAACAGTTATAAAATATAATCTATAGATTTAATCCATACGGTTGAATCAACTAGTGTACAAACCAATGTTTTTCAATTGATTTTGAAGCCAAAAATTGGAAATTCTCCCTAAAATTGATTGAATATTTGCAATTTTCATAAGAATTTTTTTTCTTTGAGATCAAAATAAAAAAATAGATTAACAATTTCAAGATCCTTAATTTACTTCTGAAATTCAAATCTATTTTGAAGGTTCTTTTTTTGAATTGAAAAAGTTATTTTTTAAGGTCAAGCCTACTAATACTTTTTGAATCATATAATATTTGAAAAGCAAAGCCTTGAGATTCTATATTGTACAAATGTTGAAGATTGAACTAACACAAAAATCTTAAATAGAAAGTCAATGGATGGAGAACCACATTTGTATACTCAAGATGTGTTTGCATTCAATCATTGTTCAAAATTTGAACGTCTAGTCCTTAAGGGGATAATAATATAGATAGTCTATTTTGTTGCCTTTTTATTTTCTACCCTATTTTTAAAGGTTGTGAGTTCTAAAGGTTGACCCAAGTCGAAAAATCATGACAAAATTTGACATCATAAGAACTTGTTCAAACATTCAAGTAGGACTTTAGGGATGAATTATAGAATGAATAAAAATTGGTTTGCACTATGATTAACTATAATTTAATATACAACTATAGTTAATTTTTCAAATAATTTTGAGTTCATTATGAATTTTTTTGAATGCTTGAATTAACTTGGGAAGGTAAGTACAATACCAAATTTGTATACAAGGTAAGTTTACCTCTTGCCAATATGGACAAAATCAACATCATATGCAAGATTGAAAAAACACAAATGTTTTTACAAATAAAACTCAAATTTATGGAGAAATGAACTCAATTATAATTGAGAGTGCATGCAACTTTGAATTGTTGTCATTCTCTTTTTAGGATTGTTGATGTAGCTAAACGGCTTGTTTTGTTCTGGTAGATGAATGACACTTACTCAATAGAAAGTATGCCAAGACAACTTAATGGTTTTAAGGTGTCAAGTGTAGAAACTTTATAGTGTCTTAATTTGTTGATGAAATATCATTCTCAAACAAATGCATAGATATTTTTCTTAATTGCATCTTATCTAAGGGCACAATATATTTTCAAATTTGTATAATATTTTTCATTGTATTCTAGTAAATTTTTGTTCATGAAAAATTGATTGAAAAACTTGCATATATTTGATCAATTTTGGAAGGATAAATTAAAAAAATTGTTGAGTATATGATAGCAAATCCTATTTGCATTCATACTATTTTCAGTTAAATATGGAAAGAAGTGAAATTGTCGATTTTGATATGTAATTGGGTTTAAACTAGAGAACAAAGATAATAGAATGAATGAAAATAAACTATAAAATTATGTGAATTCAAAAAGTTGATAAATTTTCAATCAGGGATAATTGTAAACTTGAAGTGTAAAATTGAGGTATATGAAAAAATGCTAACCTTGTCCAAAATTCAAAGCAAAATACAAAGAGTAATTATCATGATCATTTACTATTTAGCTTGTAAGAGTTAAATAATTGTATCAAAAGTTCAAGTTATGACAAAGTTTACTTTCTTTCATTCATTTTCTTTTCAAATCAAGACCTATCTGTTTTGCAAATCTAATTTAGTTGTACTAGAAAATTATTATTTTTCATTCTAACAAACCTTTGATCATATTCTTGTTTTCAAATTTGAATGACTTAGAAATAAACAACTCAATGTACCTTCGTAGCATATGATTGGAAATCACTGATGATTTATGATCTCGTTCCAAATTGGTAATTTGTTCCTCGGCTACAAGATTTGCTCCATTTTATGTTGAAAGGAAATTCACATATAAACTGTTGAAGGACAATTTAATATTTGGGTAGGTTCCTACAAAGTCAAGTTTTGACACAAACCACTTGTAAAGGAGGAATTTTTTTTTGATTGGATGCTAGGTAAAAAGTTGTATTGTCCAAAAACATTTGGGTAGTTTGGACATCTTTTGCTAAAATATTCTTGTCTACTTTTGAAATTTGGCACATATGAAACAAGCATGATATAGTATGCAATTGTCAAAAAAACACTAATTTCAGTTCAAAAATCACATTTCAAGACGAGTCAAACTTTGTTGACTACGTTAGGAATTTTGAAAGAAAGAATTTACTTCTAACTTCAAATGCTATAATCTCCCAATATGTATAGTCAAAGATTTTGAAAAAAATTCCACATATTTCAAATGTTTGATTCTAGATTTTCATATTTTTAATTTTTAAATAATAAATTCCATAGTGTAAAAGAAATCATCAAAAAATGGCTAGTATATTGCTAGATTACTTGACCTCTTTATATTGTAGATGAATTAGAATAAGGTATATCCCTTATTTTATTTTGAATTATTTTTCATGAATATGCCTAATAAAATATACTAAAATCTCATTAGTGTAAAACCTCATTTTTGTAGAGAGTAAAAAATTCAATCCCAAAGGGCTCAAAGTGTTTTGTCCCTGTTTGATGTGCATGATCAAAAGTTATTTATTTTGGCAAATTTTAAATGTTATGATCTTATAATCCATAAGGTCAAATGGTTTGAGTTTTTTTCTACACATTGAAATAATGGTTTGCTATACTTTCATACTATTGGAATTCACAAGAGAAATTATAATCCTCAATAATAGTCAATACACCCAAAATTGTTAGTTTCTACCAAATTCTCTTGAAAAACATCCTCCATCTTAACAAAATTAAGGTGATTGTACTTGAATATGACCTATTAATGATACTTCCCATCTAGATTTTTGCCTAAAATGTAAGTCTTCTAAACACAAGGTCAATTTTTGATACACCTATTTTAATCACTTTGTAAATTTTTAGCTATTTTTCAGACAAAAAAAAATAGATGCATCATGTAACACAAGTGATTTCATATTTTTTTGAAGCATCATTGAATTACTTTTGAATTTTCAAAGAGTTTATGTTACAGGTATCTATTTGTGACTAAAGGTCTCTCAAAACCCGTTTCCTTGCAACTTGTAAAGAGATATAGTATGGGAAAACCAAAGAAAATGATTGGCTCTTGCAATAAACAACACTTTATCCTCAATCCACTCCAATGGTTAAAAATATTGATTTAGGGACCACTTCATATTCATTCTGCACTACATAGTGAAATTGGGTTGCCTTACCCAGAGAAGTTACCTCGTGACTCACAACTTATCCACATGGAGGTGCACATGACTCTCTAAACTTGGGCCATGAACTACAGCAGTGCACCGTTCCATGCAACAGACACATGGTTCCTGCATCACTGTATCCTTCTACAGTAACAATACATATTCATATAGTGTAGAATGTCGAGAAGTTAGCGAGGGGCAACCTAATTTCTCTATTTTAGTGTAGAGTTATTTATAGGGTCGATTTGAAAAAGATGGTGACTTTTAGAGCACAAGTGCTACCTTCCTAGAAGCATCTCCAGCCACCCCTGCCTTCTTGGTTTGAGCCCGCCACATGGATTTCCATGATTTCCAAAGTTCATAGTACCATGATCCCCGACATATGCTTCATTGATGTGGTCGTCAATCCAGTGCACTTGACTCTTCTTCTTCTACTTCCCTTGTAACGTCCTGGAAGAAAATAAAAAAACTCCAGGCGTGTCGATGAGAAGACACATTATTTGAGACCCCACATCAAGAAATTTCACGTTTTTGTTTTGATTTGATAATTCGGAAGTAAGTTGGTGTGGACTACTATGGATTGCATAAAAAAAGCTCAGAACAAGTCTGTCGTGATTCTTTGGGAACATTCAGAAGGTCGTTATGATTGGCATGCACCGAACTGGACTCAGTTGGAGAGCCTTGACACATCAAAGGCCTGGTCATGGGAGGGCCGTCACCCAATCATTATAATATGCCCTCAGCTGTAGGGCAGATTCAGAGAGAAAAATAATTTTTAAAGTAGATTCCCGAATCTTTTGGGAAAAATAAAAATTTCAATGTTAGAGCATCCTCACCCATCTTGCAAAACAGATGAACTTGTTAAGAGTCTGGGCACTAAGGGTCAACTTACATGCTCACCCGGTGGGCAAACTTTCCTCTAATTCAAGCAAGAAGACAAAAGTGGCTCCACCGATGGTATTGTCGGGGTGGGCAAGCGGGAAAGGAGGAGGTGAAGTTTCACCAATACCGGTGGACAACCTCATTGGTGGAGACTTGGTGAAGACGAGGGAATCTAATACATGGAAACTTTTTATTGTCTCCGTCCCCACCCACCAGGTCCACATGAAAGTGCAATGTCTATTTTTCACTGTAGCACCCGCTGTGAAAGTTTCCCGATGACCGATACATGTAAGGAGGCCCTAAGCCTTGGGTGGCTTGCAAAATGGGGGGTTTTGCAAGCCAAAGCGTGGCTTGCAAACCACATGAGACAAGAGCATTGGCACTTTCCCCCAAAGTACGGACCTTTAGTGCTATAGCCCATTGGATGGACCTTACAAAGTAGTCCAAATTTGAAGACTTATCCATCTTGCAAAATGCGGTTATAGCATGCTATGGGTGGGGCGGTTTGGCTTGCAAATTGGATGGCCTCGCATTTTGCAAGATGGGTGGTGATGCCCTGCATTTTGCAAGACGGGTGGTGATGCTCTAAGGAGAAAAAAACTAAACTAAACCATGCAAAAATAAGGCTCTATTTATACATTTGTTGTTTGGGTAGAAACTATGACATCAAGTCTTTGGTTTTTGAATCTGAGTTTCTAAATCCTCTCTACAGCTGCATTTACATTGTATAATGTGGTTAAGGTTTGGGTGGGGTGGGACAAAGTTTCACGGTCACAACTATTCTTGTTATTAGTAAATAGGAACCACAAATGTGCCTATTTTTTCCTTTACTTATGGCAAATATTTATAGGGACTTGTACTTTAAATTGCTCACATTGAGGCCATAAGATTGAAATAACACAATTTTATGATTTGAATTGACATCGTAGACGACTAGAGGTTAATTAATGAAATATGTATAGAAAATGAATGAAAATCCCTTTTGATTGGCCATCTTTGTGTGTTTATTATATTCCTGAATTTTAAAGCACAAGCCCCTTTACTTCCTATGAATCAAGATTGCTTTCACTCTTGAATGCAAGCTTGACCACAAATTGTTGGCTAGTGTGATACAAATTATTCTTGTTACAATGTTGGTGTAGAAGGACCCCCAACCACCTTATTGAAAATGTTGTGTGAGTAAGTGGTTTGATGTTTCAATCAGTTATACACAAATTGGTGTTAAATTTAAGTGAGAACCAAAAAGACATTTGAATATTGTAAGTGCAAGTTAGAAGAGGTCAAAATTGAATCGATATATATTCAAAAAAGAAACGTGCCTTAGTTTCATTGTCTTTGCTTTGAACATTGTGCAATGAACAACGATTTATTATTTAGATTTATTAGCCAAGGCTTGCATTTGGAAATGTGCTGAAATTTTAATGATCACGCTTTTTAGTAGCCCATTGTATTGATAATGACTTTGGTATAATGAGGTATATCAAAATTCAATGATGCAATCTTGAAATTATAGTAATGGTAATCAAAGTTGGAAAATATTAAAGTAAATTGCTTGCAATTAACAACAATCGATAAATCCAATTTTTTTTGATGGAGTTATCCAAAAGAACAACATTAGATGAGATCCGGGGGGCTAGAGGGTCATTTGAGGCTTGTTTCCAGCTCTGTTCCCCCAGTCTCATCAAACGCCGATGTCAGATTTTTTTTTTTTTTTTTTAATTTAAAAAAAATGAAAAATTCTTTAAATGAAAAACAATTTTATTTATTTTTTATTTTTTCCCATAAAAGTGACCTGGGAGTCGCTTGGCCAAGTCAGTGCAACTTGCAAACGGTTGGTTTCCAGATGGAAATTCACAGCCCTCTAGAGTAGGAAAAATGCATGTAATGTATGTTTTGGTGTGCAGTTAATGAGGTAGTTTAATAGGAATCTATGATGAGAACATGTCTAATAAATTCTATAATTGCACCTAATTGTGAGTGTTTCTAAAACTATCCGTACAAATTCTTGCCTAAAATGAACAACCTCTATTTATGAAAGTCCAGGGATGATTTTGGGTATACCAAGTTCAACACATTGAAAATTCATAGTTTATCCAAGTATTGTCCCCAAAAAGAATGCTAAGAGAATCCCTTCATTCAAATCATCACTATTGTCTCACACCAAATTTAGCTAGTATAGACTTGATTGATAAAATTTTGATAATTTTTGAGTGTGAATAAATACTTTCCTATACATGTTGGTGTTTTTAGAATTATCGGTGGAAAATCAAGGTATTGTGATTTTTTAAAGTGTGATATGTACATAAAATTATACCAATTTGAATGTATATTGGAATGATTTGGGATTTTGACCAATAATGAAGGTTAGAATCAGAAAACAATATTTATTATTATTATTATTATTTGAAAATAAATTTTTAAGAAAAAATACAAACATATTGTGTTATTTGAATTCTAATGCATGGAACTTCTAATTGCAATAACTCATTCATTTTTTTGGATTTTTCATAGTTTCAAAAGTAGAAATGTGCTCTATTATGGCTTCATTTTCTAAGTTGAAATGAAAGCAAAAACGGATAATTTGAATGATGCAATCATATTTGACAAATGTATACCCTTGTTCTGGATGCAGAGACCTTTTGGGTTATATTATTGTATGAATTTCTCCATGTTTGATAAAAAGAAAACTCTATGAATTCAAGGTTAATTCTTAAAGGACCGTCACTATACTTTCACCAAAAACGCTCCAAAACTGCCATTTCTAGTATATGGTAGCCGACCCATACCTGATCACCCTCCTATTCCTGGCCAATAGACTGTTGGAATCCCAACCATAGGCTGTTTTAGTTCGCAAAGTTTAGGGAGCAATTCTGGCACGTTATGATTGGTTGCAATGCTGTGAATATTGCAATCAGCCCTTGGTCGACTTTGCAATAGCCTACATCACCATTGTAGGTTGAACAGAATCTTTCACTAAAAAAATCATAGTAATTACATTTTTTGTAATAAAATTCTGGAAAAATATGCAATCCTTCCAAATACTATTTCTGTACAAGAGGAAAATTTAGCACTCAGAAAACCTGTGCTCCAAATATGCGTAATTGCTTAAGTGATCAGGTATGGGTCGGCTACCATAAGTACCAAAATTTTGAAAAAAAACTTTTTTTTTGACATATCTAACCGTAGGATCTTGTATTATATAGTATCAAAAACATGTGGTAAAAATTTCAGACATTTCCACCGGTTGGATTGCAAGATATAAGCATTCAAATTTACTAAAATCATTTTTTTGACCCTACGAAAAGCAGGGAAGCTGCACTTCACAAGCTCACATTTCTATGAAAAAATGAACTAAGGTAGAAGGCTCGAGAACAGTTTGGGCATTTAGAACCGCCCACCCAATAAATGTACACAGTTTGTACATGCTGTTTTTTCATAGCTTTTACTGATGTACCAATAGTGTACATTTCAGGGGTGGGCGGTTTTGGAGCCCTAGGGTAGTTCAACTTCAAAATTTCATAACTAATTCAAAAATGATCCAAAAAATACTAAACGACTTGGGTTAGATGCCAAATCCTCTTGTCTTTGAAGGAAAATTCACTGATAAATATTTTGAGAAGTTTCACCTGCCTAAATTCAGTTCCAGGGCTTACATGGTTGGTTTCTGGACCTTCTACCTTAAATGGTGGTGCTTCTTTGGATTTGTTTTCCTAAACAAGTTGGCCACATGCTTGAAAATTTTCAGATCATTTGGAATAGTACAACATATAGGAAAAAAATAGTAAGTAGGTAGTAGTACATAATGATTAAAAATACTAAATTATTTACAATTTAAATATGGAATTGAAAATTTCCAATCCCAATGGTCTAAATGTTGTAATAATGTATCTACATCCTAGAAAAAAAATTTGTCCAAAAATATCAAAAATTGGGTAAGATAAGGATTTCAAAGTTTATTTTAGAGTAGGAAATTCAAAACTGCCTGCAAACAAAAAATCCTCGTAACTTTTGACTCATTGATCAAAATAGAATGATTCAAAGCTTTTCGTGTATATAAAACTCTAGAAAATCAATTCCAAATTTTTGTTTCTGAAAAAAGTGATTTTTTCTGATCTGCTCGAACTACCCTGTCGGTGAAAAAAGTAACATATTAGGCTATAACTTTTGACTCGTATTTCCAAATGTCATGAAATTTGGTGCATATAAAAGATCTTCCTTGCCCCCACATTCTATTAAAAATTCATCCCCAAATATAAAAATCTCCGCTCGTAGGTACCTGCCCAAAATTTCTATACAGCCAAAAAACACAGTCCGGTCCTTTAGGGGTTAATGATTTTATGATTTTATTATATTTTTATTGATTTTTTGTTATTTTTCAATCCAATGTATCCAAGGTGAAAGGTGTACACCCCCTTAATGAACGTTGCTCAAAATGTGACTCATATATTTGGATAAGAGGTAGTCAATCATAGAAACTTACATAATAATTACGCAAGATGTGCACAATCAAAACATGAGAATCCATAAGACCCTAGTGTAAGTTGTTTCTTGGTACACCTAGATGCAATACTTTAAAATTTCATAACTTATTCATACAATTTCAAAATAATGCATGTGAAAGTGCATTGGAATCCTCTTTCAGTTGCTAGTATGATCCAAAAATAATAATTTATGTTTGATAATAGTAATTAACAACAATTATAGATGCGTATACTTTACATCACATGTTGCAACAAATCCACTCAAAGACATTTGTCAAAAGGGGATAGACTTACTAAGACAAACTATGAATTCATTGCACCTTAGAGTAGACTATGATGTACAATACCTAGAAAAAATGATGTAGAAATCCTATTTTACCATTCAATATAATTTTGCATAATATAAAATATAATTGGAAATTTTCATCTTGCATAATGAACATTTAATTCCTACGCAATTCCAATCAAACATACCAAATTTGGATTAAAAAAAAGCAAAGCTCTAATGTTGGTGAATTGTTTCATTTAAAATTCATGATTTTACATGATAATTGATTGAAAAACATTGGCGATGAATCTTTAAAATTTGATTGCATAGATATATAGGAAACATCCATTTGCATATTTTTCATATTAAAAAACACCTCATTAATTAACAAAAATATGATCTATTAAAAAGGAAGTTTGAGGTGTCATATGACCAAACTTTGTAAAATAGATATCTCTACACTTAAATAGTGAAATCCACCTAAATGCATGCCAATGAAAGGATGGGAAACTCCCTTCAAAGGTTCGTATAAATTTACAACTTTTTAAATAGAATTCTTTGTCAAATATTTATTTAATTTCCAAAAATAAATTTTGATAGATGCTAAAAATATGATTTTTGCTAATATGATTTTTCATTATACAAATTTTTTGTTCCCCTAAAATTTTGACAATTATTTTTAGAATTATTTTGTTGACCCTACCCTACAACTACAATAGTAGATCTTTTAGCAACTTTAATATGTATCTCTCAACTAAGTTTTAGATTGAGTACATCCCAAAAATTTGTAGGAATTGGTTTGTCTCATTTATCCAATTCCTATACTTGGGGAGTGCACTACAGAGGAAGTTCATGGGTAAGGTGTGATCAAATTTTGCCCTCCCTATATTATATCCTAATATTTTATTTTTTTCTAAAAAAAATATATATAGATTTTCCTACTTTGAAAGTTTATGTTCTGAATTATTGATATTTTTTATGTTAATAATAATTAGTTACAAAGTTTTGAAGAAAAAGTATACACTATAAAGCTAAAAATAACTTTCACATCCCTATATTATATAAAAAAAAAAAATTGAAAAAAAAAAAAATTGAAAAAATAGTTTTCTATTGAAAGTTTATTTTGGCTAAATATTGATACAATAGTCATCTTCATGTGATCTCTATAATTTATTTGAGTTGAAACACATGTCATTTTAGTTCATTTTTCAATCCTTTCTAAACAATATATCACATGTTTTTTAGGATTAAATTTTTTGGCAATAGAAACCTATAGACATTATTAAGCAAAGCTCAAAATTGTAGGTTGAAATTATAGTTTATTAGAAAGTAATTAGGAAAAGTAGAAATGGATTTTTAGGGTTTGGTCACTCCTCATTCATGAACTTCCTTTGTAGTGCACCCCCCGGGTTCCTATAAAGAAATATAGACTACCAATTGCAATTACAATGTATCAAAAATGCTTCAAAGCATTATTGTTTGATAAATTTAGATACTACCCACTCACAAGAGTGAAGTATTCCATTTCAATTACCCTCCTTTCCAAAATAAATGAAAAAGAATAATTTCAAAGATGTATTTAGGGACGAATATGATTATGAATACAAATATGGAGCAAATGCATTTATGACCCATTTTTTTGACAATGTTGGGACATTAGTCTCAAGTTCAAGGAAAATTCTAAAAATAAAATCACTATCACAACAACCCATTTAAATTATTCTTTCAAAATAAATGAAAACAAGGAAGATACACTTCCTTGCTACTCCTACAAAAGAGTAAACATAATTTTTTTGCAATTGTCTACAATCTACCCTACATGAAGTTCAGATTTCGCATAAATTAAGTCATTTATGTGGGCAAATTTGAAATCAGTTCTTAATGATGTTGATTGTACATGTTCAAGTTTTAAAATTGGATGTGTATGTTTACATTAAATGAGTTAGAATTCTTTTAGTGGAAAGGGGGTAGAATACCAACACTATAGAAGTTGCAGTTTTTTTCTTAGTGATAAAAAAATAGACAATCATATTGAAGATAACATTACGTAGAACCGTCAACAAAAATAAAAATGAAAAATAACTCAAATCTGAAATTTTGTTGGTCAAATTAACAATTTTTCTTGCTTTCATCATTCGGCACCACCGAAATTTCAGAAACTTCCCATGAAATACAAATAATGTGTTTTTGCCTATTTCATATTCACCTTAAGAAATTTCAAATTGGAATTTGGCAATTTATATGTTGTGAAAATTCTAGTAAAAAATTCAATTCAACTATGAAAAGAATTGAAATTATTAACAATCTTACCCCTTGCTCAAAACAACAATAGTCCTCATAGGATTTTATGTATATTTGCACATAATTGCAAGTACACTAATTTGGACTAGTCTTAAATAGGTTTTAAGTTATCAATAAGAACCACATTTCTCCAATAAAATGCAAGTTTTAAATTAAGATACACATTGGCATTAAATTTATTCCCTTTTTGTAAATGAATTTATGTTTTTTACAAGCATTATATTTTCCTGATACTCTTCAACAAAATATTAGAACACAAACCTCAATACTATAGCCATATAGCATGTTTTTCCATCTCGTAAATAAATATTTATTTGAAACAAAAAAAATTATTTGTCACTCGAATTGAAATTAAAATATTATTTTGTCAACATAGGGAATTTTACATGCAACAAACCTCATCCTAAAACAATATGTCTATGACAATAAGTACCGCAATTGTATGGCATGGTCAGTGGAAAATAATTGCCAAAATTCTAGAAACAAATGTCAAAATTCTAGGGAAATTATTTGATAAAAAAATCAAAAAAGTTGTATGGTGGAAAATAGAATATTGGCAAAAATATTATATTTCAAGAATCTATTGAACCTTATTTCCAAAAGAAGAAAAAAATTAAACAAAGAGGTTCTAACCGACCTTGACCTACACTTACGATATCCAAATCTTTATCCTTAAAAGTTACTAATCAAAGTTCTACAAAATATAGCATTGTATAAGCCAATTGTGGACAAAATGAGAGCAAGCACATCGAGGGAAAAATGATATTAGAGGTGTACATCTTAGAATTTGAATGCTCACCACCATTACATGTTGTGGGCAAAATTATATTAGAAATGTACATCTCATAACTTAAATGCTCACCACCATTAAGATAAACTACTCCATTACAAAATAAATGGGAGCAAGCCCATTGTGGACAAAGTTCTAATAGTGGTGTACATTTCAAAACTTGAATGTACACCACCATTAGAATATTACCCATAATGGGCTTGCTCCCATTTATTCCGCAACGGAGTAGTTTACCTTACATGTTTTGTAGGCATTCCTTGCTCTGGCAACGACTTTCGTATCTCGAAGCAACAACTTTGTAGATTTTTTACTTTGTAAATATTTTAACAATTTCATGTACAACCAATAATTTTTAGATGGTTGTTGAATTTTGGGGGGGCTGGTGATGTGTTTGCGGTGAATTATTATTTTTGGACAATGTGATGTATTTCCTCTGTATCTTTGGTTGGTATAGTGGCTGGTATAGTCAAAGGTACGGTATTATTGTTACTGCAGGAGAAGGCTGCGCGGTCCTCTGTATAATAGACAGTCTCGGATTGTGCCAGCTACTCCACATGGCAAAGCAATGAATCACCATGTTCTGAGTTTGCATAAGGTGGGTTCCTCCAAAACCGCCACTTTTGGCTACCGTGCCTAGTCATTATTTATTTATTTATTACACTGGTCAAAATTTTCATTGATGTTCTTGTTGGCGAGTGAAAGGAGGTTCGAACGCACCAAAGAACGTGACATTCAAATACCATATGCAAAAGTTAGGAAGGGGTAAAGTTTTTTGAGGTAGAGGTTTTTGAAATCGTTTCTTCAATATACGTACAGATTGATTTTGGAGATGTACTGAGAGTGATGATGGTGGTTTTAGGCAGGGTGCGAGTTTGGATGCAAGGTAGAAGGCTCTGTAATGGTGTGTGTAAGGAAAGATAGGCCTGTTTGGAGAAGCCAATGAAACCGAAAATACGTAATTCTTTTTTCATGGCTAGAGAAAGAAGAAGAGCTGTTATTCCAATTTTTTTCAGAATTTTCGGAGTGAAAATGAAATTTTGGCAATTTTTAGAAGCCAAAAGTGCATCAGTCGCTCATTACGCACATAGACTGCAGCTGTAAAGAATATAAAAACACCAATGAATGGATCAAATGACAACTTAAAGTGTTCATGGCGCTCTCTAAATCATGCAAAACACATCTTATTGACTCAGTTTAGTTCCAACTTACAATTAAACATTACTACATCTCATTAACTACACTTCACTTCCAGTGTGAGGTACATCATCATTCATTCAATACTATGGTAAATACTATACAATACAATCACCTTTTTCCACCTTGAAATTATTCTAGGATAAATCACTTTGGATGGGCAGTTCTCAACATAAAAAGTCTAAGGTAAGAGGTTCATAAACCACTCATTCAAGAGCTGGTCTCTCTTTTCCATGTATTTCTTGAGACGAAAATATTTTTAGTATATTTTTCAGTGAAGGAGAAATAGATTAGGAATCTAATACAAGTCATTCCATATTTTTTGAAGCATTATAGAATTAGTTATGAATTTTCAAACACTATTTGGCATAGGGCCCATAGTTGTGATCAATAGGCCTTGCAAATCCATACACGCCCAGTTTGAAAAAAAATCTGGCTTGGTTCAATAACTAGCACCGCTATATGTAAAAATGAATAGAATTTGTTTCTAAATGCATTCCTTTCTAAAACTGAAATGGATGGTTCAATAAATCATTATTTCGAAAAATTTAACACTTGAGAGAAGGTAGTTCAACAACCAATTCTTATTTTGAATATAATCAGGAGACACCTATCCACTTAGTTAAGAATGAACCCAATGGGACTCTGAAACCATCCATTCAATTAGTAAAAACCAAGTCTTAGCATGCTTCAATGTAATCCACAATTCATTTTCTCACAATCAACTATCCATTCGAGAGCCTCCTAGTGGACAAGTGCAAAAGCCTGAGCAATTTATGAGCCCTCTCTTATACCCACCTTCATTTTGGGGTTGCATCAATCCAATTATATTTACCACACCATGATTGATGTTTATTTTTGTTCTCAGACAATGAAAACATGCAGGTATGGAAGCATCATGTTGGTCAATGTTACAACAACATTTTTATTTTTTGAAATTTTCCTACAAGGTGTGTAGAACACCTGAAAAGTAGCCTTGAATGAATACTTCAAAGGCTTGAAACCACCACAACTTTCTAGATGCAACCAAGAAGAGGTGAGGAGTTTTTTTGAAGCAACCAATGAAAGTTCACACATTTTGTTCTTTGAGGGTGATCATTCAAGGTGAGTCTAGTGTTAATTTTAGTGTAGGCTCCCCTATGTTTTCAACTTTGAAAATTTGTAAAATATTACTAAAGTGTCAAGAAAATTATGAAGTCGCTTAGGGGTGCATTTTTCTTGAGTTTGCTAATAATCTAATCAAATTTTTGTGGTCATTCAACCTATAAGATAGTGGAACCCAAAAAATCATTGTTTTTAAATATTTCTACCTTATAACAAATTTATTGGACATGCATCAAATTATTTACCAAGGTACTCAACTCCTCTTAGTCAAAGAAAAAGATACAAAATAATCACACTTTCTCAAAAGTTGTACTTTCAACTAATAAGTGAAAAAAAAATGAGAAATCATGATCAAGTATGCAAAATAAGTCTTTTGATTGAGTGAATAGGTATTGACAATAGCTTTTATTGATAGTGATTTATACATGACCCTCTCCATCTTGGTGAATATGATTGTGTAGTAGTGGGATAAAGCCTAAAAGAGATGCAACTATCATACGCATGTCATTTATTGTGCATATTGGATTTAATAATATACTATAAAAAATGTGTATACTAATATTACTAGTTTTTATTATTTAAACTGTCTTAAATGCCTAGATGGGATTGTTGTGAAAAAATAAAATGATATTTCCAAATCAAAAGTTACAACCTTTTTAGGATTCAATTTTGACTTGTATGTGTGTCTCTCTCGATCATTCTCCGAGCCACTAATCATTAGTTAGTGCCCTTGCTTGTGCATTTCACCAAAGGAGCAAAAAAACATAGCTTGTTTCTTCATAAGAAGTTTTTTAAACCTTTTATGATTCTTATTCTTTACTCTATGCAATGATTGAAAAAGAGGCAATGTCATGTTGTAATTGAAGTAGAGTGGTTGTGGTGTATACAATACACCAAAACAAAAATGACACCATAACCACATGCAAGTTGCGTGCATCAGAAAAGTTGGGCTAGATTGTTTTGGTGCCATTTTGACACCAATGGACACATTTTTGACAATGGAGTGTCATTTTATCCATACTGAGTTGGTATGGAGCTTGGCAACAAATTTACTTGATTGCATTTCAATGCACCATCATGGCACCATATTCACATGCCTTGAAATTCCTGATGTGGACAAAAGATGCACAGGTCTTAGGTCTTGTAAAGTGCATAGTAAGTGGCATATGCCATATGATATTATAGCTACCATTGTTGAATAATTTTATGTGCCATTTTTTTACATATGATTTAATCAAATCAAAATTCTACAAAGTGATTTGAAACTTCTTAAAAAATAGCATTATTTGATGAAGCTACGAGTTTTCTACATTACAATTAGAATATTCTATTTCTTAAATTCAACAAACAAATCAAAGATGAAGAAGAAACTGACAATGACAAGTTTAATCAACAAAGAAGAAATAAAAGAAAATACCAATGTTGTGTTGGACCTTGTATTTATCAAAATTACTCTTTTTAACTATTATTTTTGCATGAATTCAAATGATGTTTTGTACAAATATTATCACACCTATTATCAATCAAATGAGCATTTGAGCTTGGTTTCCATTATTTATCAAACTAAATTTTTGGATCTTATATGAGAACCAAAAAAAATTCAATATTTCTTTTGTGAATGCATTTTAGACATCATATCATAAGTAAACTATTCATTTTCAAAGTGTTGAAAATAGATGTCGACAAAATGACCCTAGGCTCTCATATTCATGACTCACATTTTAGGCAAAAATCTAGATGGGATGACATTGCAAACATGTTACACTTAAGGTAAACTAGCCTATGACAGACAAATTTTCTTATGCAGTCACCTAGAAATCCATACATTAGAGTCTCATATCAACCCATGGCTGATTTTTTTTAATAAATGGGACTAGGACTGCATTAAGCTAATTTGTGACCATAATCAATGCCTTAGGAGATGGTCATGGAGTTATTAGTGACTGTCATAGAACACTTACACCTTTCTAATGTCTTGTCTAGTGTAAATTGGTAGTAAAAAGTTATTTTTTTTCCTTCATGTCATATCCATGTTAGGAAACCTTGTAGTCATGTTAGAAAATGTTGTGACTACATTAGGTGGTAAGATGACCATCATGAAAACATTTTTTGCTAATTTGGGGTAGTCTACATACTCTTTGGGGCCAACATTACAACACACTTCAAAAATTCATTTGTTGTCCAAAAAATAAAATTCTAGTTGCTTCCTTCATTTCTCACATTTGTCTTTGCTTCGACAAAAATCTGAATTTTTTTGCTAATGGAAACAAGACAAACTACTCATTCTGCCTATCATATGCAAGTTTACCTTAGGTGGAGTTACATTACCAATGGTTGAGTCAAGAACCTTCTATGACAAAAATGGTTGAGGAATCATATGTACAATTATAACTAAATTGTGATTTATAAAACATTTTGTAATGAAAAAAAATGCTCACCTTTGTCATACATTTACCTTATGTTATTTTTTTCCAATTTGCCTAGAGAGTCATTGAAATGTGTAGAGAATTGGTGATAAGATATGTATGCCTATTATTGACCTAATTACTTCTTTATCTAGATTTGCCCAACATTCTAGCCTTGTTGGAATGTTGGATGACAATAGTTAGAGACACAATTGGATTTAGATTGACAACGAGCGTACTTTCTATACAAGAAAGTTTTGTGCAACTTTCACAACTGACAATCATATGGATAGAATTAACAAAAAAAATCCAATTTTATAACAATGTAGCCAAAATATTCTTGCAACCATTCCAAGTAATTGGTGTACAATTAGTTTGTGAATAGTGTGAATGGATATATAAGTGTGACATCAATGGCATGTGTATTCTAATCACCTAAAGTATTGGTTTCAAACCAAAGGGGACAATGCTTTAGAAGGACAATTAACTCCAACTTTTTATAGGTTGGCAAACATCAAGAGTTTGCTCATTCTAGGTCCTATGATTGACCTTCTAAAGGACAAAGAATGTCTCTAGAATTACATACCTCAATTTGGAGACAAAAATTGCTAGTGGAGAAGTTTGAGTATGACCTTACTTAAAAACAAGTTTGGACTACATGGTCATAGCTTCTTCAAGCCTCTTATAGCATAGATGCTTGTTTGTCTTGGAATAGTTCTCCTCTAAAGAGAAGAAATGTAGTAGGATACACCAATCTATCACCACCATGGTTTATAATTTGGATACCTTAGAGACAACTTTTTGGGTGGTATTTATTTTCCATAAATTTTTCTCATGCAAACCAAACCCAAGTAGAATTGTATTTTCTATGAGTTTTGAAAATTTGACATTTCTATGAATTTTCAAAGTATTTTGCCCCAAAAATACAAACCACCCATAGGTAAGGGCCATTAGCATCCAAATATAACCTAAAACCACTCTAAAATGAGTTTGAAAACATTTTATTTGAATCCTATTTACTACTAAAATTACATCATTAATTCAAGTCCCTTGAAGCACCTCCTTAATGAAGGATTTTACTCTAAACTATTGATTCCATGTCATCATTCATGAATTGCGTAAATATCATTAGTCAAGTCTATTGCATAAATATCATTAATCAAGTCAATTGCCATTCATTGAGAGTTGTAAAGGGGTCTTAATTGTCTTACATTTGCACCATTCATTTCAAGCCCTCTTTCCACTTAGTATTATGAAAAAAGGGTGTTAGAAGATAGTACCCCAATGAGTACCCTCACTTTAAAAAAATAAGAATGTACTCAAATAAGGCCAAGGCCAAAACAATTTATTATTGGGACCTAAGGTTGCTTATCAACAAACATTGTATTATGTGTTCACACCAATAATTGTTGAGCATATTCTTTGCCTATCCATCAATTTGTATTTATGTAGTACCATGTTATTCCTGAAATATTGTTGTGGACGTTTTGTGTCCTTTAGAAGGCTTTAGATAGTTTCATAGAATGGAAAAAATAAATTTTCATCCAATTTTTTGGGAGGTGTTTGAATGCATTGTCAAATAATAGTATTGTTTATTCCCTCAATATTGTAATATTGACTTTCTAAATGAAGAAGATGCTTAATTCAAGAATCACCCTTATGGTGTATTTTAGCCACTTTTTACTCTTTGCACTTAGTGTAAATTTCAGCCACAAAAATAATATTTTTAAAATTTGTGTTTAATTAACGATATGAGCTTTATCAAGTTTAGTTTCTACTCCAATTAGAAAAAAATTAGAATTCTTAAAATTCAATATTTTATTGCAATTTGAATTTTGAAACTTTAATCATGGTTTGTTGATTATATCATTTTATTATGATACAATGACTTTGTTTTTTACCATGATATTACACACTATAATATAAACCTATAGTGAAAATTATCAATTTCTTAATATATTTTGTATTTGATGTGAATTTTTTTTACCTTTTTGGTAAAAAAATCATAGTAATTTCAATTTTTACCAAAACTTTTAATTTTTTTGGCTTATAAAAGAAATATGACATCATCTCTACAAAATAAATTAAAAAATCTTATTCATATGTATGATAGTTGCAAAATGGTATGGAGTAGAATGGATTGTGAGGCTTTAAATTCATAGTCATTCTGTCCTTCCTCTTGGCCTACCTCTATAACACTACTCAAGAATTGGTGGGAGTTGCATTTCATTAGATTCCCATGTTAATATAATATTCCACTAGCCTACCTTGTGTTGTTGCCACAACCAAAATAAAAAGTAAAAATAATTTTAAAATTTTAAAATAACCCCAAAATTCATAACTTTCACACTAGAAAGAGTGCAAGGGCTTTGTTGAGGTGTGAGAGGCGTTCTTGGTACAAATAGAAAGCTTTATGCTTGAAGGATTTTAAAGGCTTTCTTTTGTGGCTTTTGGACATGCAATGTAAAACAACAATTCCAAAATTGGCTAAATTTCGCTTAATTGCTACTTAATTTCTTCAGGCCCTCAGTGTAAATTCAAATAAAAAATCTTCTAAAAATGAACATTTGGCTAATTACCCTAAACTCATTATAGGATCATTGATATAAAAGTTATGATTTTCCCAAAATAAAAGATAATTTAATCTAACTTTTGAATTCAAATAAACTTTGAAATTCAATAACTTTCACACTATAGGTCCAAACACTACAAAACAAAGTCCGTCCACCCTTCTTTGTGGAGAGCTTTCTAACGGTATCAAGAACACAACTAAAGGACTCACAATTTTCTAGATCTCAACATATCAAACAAACAACCTAACTTAAAGGTATGAATGTTTTTGGATATTAATGGAAGTGTTATAGAGTGCTACATTGGATTCCATGTAGGTTGGGGTGCCCCATAGCATTGCATGTGTTAAAGCAAGCACAATGCTACAACCTTTTGGATTGCTACTAGAAACAGTATGTGTGGAGGGGATTTAAAGTAGGGACTCTCCAATGCACCATTCCTTTGTCAAATTGTAATCACTATTGTTAGATCCATCAAATTATGTATTTTTTTGTTGGCAACTTAAAGAAGATTTCAACACACCAAAAATGTTTCATTTTGATATTCCATACAAAAATTATAAAAGGGTGCAACTTTTGTTTGGTAGAGGTTTCAAAAACCTTTCTTCAATGGTGGTAGATGTTGATTAACTAGATGTACATCTAGTGAAGATGACACTTTTGAATGAGTGGCCCTTTTGGAGTCCCTACCATAACCTTTTTACATATTTCACTCACTTGGATTTAGATGGTATTGAGTTTGAACATAGTTGAAAGTGGAATGGCTTTGTACATGATGAAATTGGATGATGAGTAGTATACACTAATTTGATTACCTTTAGTTTTAGTCTAGTTTATTTATTTATTTATTTTATGAAGTGCCAAAGTGCCACTATTAAATGTTAATAGTGTTGCTCCAAATTTCAACATTCATCCACATATTAGATAGTAAGTATTACATTAGCACATATCACACATCCATAATTATGTTCTCATTCACAACTTGATGGTTTCATTCAAGATTTTATTTTAATTTGAAGTTTCTTGGCGATTTTTTGTCCTTTTAATACTATATGTGAATCAAAGGCATGGTGCAAGTCCCATTACTTTGGTGCAAATGGATGTCCAATCGCCCCCCCCCCGGTTGTTGTTGCCTCTTCTGACCATTCTCTTCTTATATCAATTGATATTAGCCAGGGTGAACCGCCCCCCTTGTTCATCCTCCCAAAGTCATTCTAGGGGTGTATGTAAAAAAAAAAGACCCACTATTTTGTGCTTGATTAATTCATCTTCTACACCTCTCCCGTAGCTAATTTGGGACCTCTAATTGCAAAGAATTTGCAACCTTTATCGTGAGTGGAAAATAAACCATTTAAGTGTTTTTCCCTTGGGGATGAGCAAGGGGATGGGTTCACCCCGGCTTGATATTGGTGTGGGATCTCAATCAAACTGACTTCATTCTTGCCTTCGGCTCAAAAAGGGGCGAGAGTAAGATCAGCCTCCTTATTTTTATCGGACTATCACTGTATGATAAATTATTTGGCATATACCTGTAAATTACTCCCGTATCATTGACTCATGATTGACCGATAAAAAATCAACCCCAATCCTCTTTTTCAACACCAGCCTTTGACCCTTCTTCACTATTGAAGAGGACTGCTGGGAAATCATACACAGTTTCATTTCAAGGAAGGTCAAAGTGAGTTTTCAAGAATTTTGTCATGGAACTTTAGTTACCCCATCCACGAATTCGGTTTTCACCAACCACTCGGTCAGTGAGGTGACTACCGTACTAGCCTCTGAAAAGAGATGGATACTATTACTTCACTTTTTCATAGCAAGATGACAGAGCTGTATAAAAAATAAAAAAATAAAAAACATGATTTTTCCACCCACTCCCTCCAACCAATTTTTTTAATAATATGGATAGATATATGGAATACATATGGATATGATATATAGAATACGGGTGTCTAATATGAAATACTCATATGGTACAACATATGGGATACATGTATAAGGTACGGGATATGGTGTTATACAAAATATGGATGGATGTGTGAAATGAAATATTGATATGGTATGAGATATGGATACATAGACTATCTATAGTTGTTAATCCCATATCTATTGTAGTCTAACATGTTTAGAAAAATGTAGATATAGAGGGGTAATGAAAACATAGATATGGGGGATATTGAAAATTCACTCACTTATTAAATGAATGAGTGGCATTCTATCACTATCCTCTCAAAGATAAACTCTATTATTTCACTTTCATATAGTCAAATGGCGGAGCTCATGCATCAATTCTCCAACACCACCCCCTCTTATTGAATGGACACTTGTTGAATCATGTTGGTTGTTGTTAATCCTTGAGTTTTGAGACCCAAAACTGCATCAAAATACTCATATCCAAAGCAAGGCTAAAATTTTAATTTATTTTTATTCTTTAACAAATCCAACCACGTGATCCTTCAGTTAACGTATTCAAGTATATCATCCCAAAAATGTAGAGTGAAAATACTCACCCATTGTAAGTTTAATCTCCTTGAACTTCAAACAAATAGTTTTTTCAAGACATTTCCAAAGGTGAAGTTTTGTCTTTCATCATTTTTAGAAAAAAAACATGTTTGTCCCATAATTTGCCTGTTTTAGTCAATTTATTGAAAAGTAGATTGAGAATACGTGGAAATAATTTAATAAAAGAAAATTCTCATTCATCTTTTAAAAGATTATAAAGTAGAAGGTGATACTTGATGAAAGAAAAAAACTAATACACTAATAACTTTGCCCAAAACTTGAGAATTACCAATTATAGTGGCAAGAATGTTCCAGTAAGCAACATATATCCCATGTTCTTGGTTTCATTTGCAATTTTTAAAATTGAGTTCAAAAAGCGACTTGATGTGTTTTTTCT
This sequence comes from Rhytidiadelphus loreus, assembly GCA_947034895.1. Lineage (NCBI taxonomy): Eukaryota > Viridiplantae > Streptophyta > Bryopsida > Hypnales > Hylocomiaceae > Rhytidiadelphus > Rhytidiadelphus loreus. The sequence continues at coordinate 41,872,028 of OX344761.1, read as the reverse complement.
ATTGTCATTGCTTGCAAAATAAAGCTTCTCGTGACTTTCATCTCTATCATTATTTGGAGCTATATGGTCCACTTATTTTTGTGTAGGTATCAATCTAGTAAATGAAATAAAATTAGATTAGGATGTAAAAATCCTTGCTTTGACATTGAATTCAAAAGAAACTTATTACTTTTGCAATATTTATTAGAATAATGTGAACAAAGTTTAGGATGATTACCATCCATCCGAAAAGTTTTATGCAAAAGAATCCAAATTATGAAGTCAATACAACTTGCTCAAGATCTAAAAAAAGTATTGAGACCATTAGGGGTTAAGAAGCAGTGTGTAATTCCCACTTTAGATTCTGGTCAAAATTGAGAATTTGTTTTAAAAAACAAACAGAACTGAGAATTTGATTCTTAATATTCATATTTGACCAGTTGCAGGATGTAGTTCTTTTGTACTGCAACTTTGAATTGTAAGGATAAAGTGGTTAAGCTTAACTTGTAAGCTTAGAGCATTTGCAATGCGCTCTCGGCAAACAATCCTTGTATTGGGCCATTCCATGAGACATGCACAGTGCCGGGATTTTTTGAGGTTAAGGTAAGAGGTCCATAAAGCGCTCAGTCTCTAAAATCACCCACCTCATGAAATGTACACTAGTTTTACATGTTGCTTTTTCATGGCATCAACAATGTACATTTCAAGAGGTGGGTGATTTTAGAGCCCACTGCATTTGAACTTCAAAATTTCATAACTAAATCCAGAAAGCTCCAAAACATATGAAATAACTTGGGTTAGATGCCAATTCCACTTGTCTTTCAAGGGTAATTTACTGAAAAATATTTCAAGAAGTTTCACCTCCCCCAAAATCAGTTCCATCTCTTAAATGGTCGATTTATGGACTTGTTACTTTAAATTGATTCAATGCAAAGCCGACAATCCAAACTTCAAATGAACTTTTCCACATTATAAAAAGAAGAAGAGGAAAATACTCTACATTAATCCCTAACAATTTTTTACTATGTTTTCAACAAAAACACTTCAAAACTGTCATTTCTAGTACGAGTACCAAATTTTAGGAAAAAAACATCTTTGGACATGTATTACCATAGATTAGGATCTTATAGTACATTGGCTTGAGAAGATGTGGAAAAAATTTCAGAAATTTCCACTATGTAGATTGCAAAATATTAGCATTTGAAATGACAAAAATCCTTTTTTTGCCCTTGCAAAAATCAAGGCAATTCCACTTCACAAGCTTACATTTCTATGAAAAAATGTCTAAAATGGTTGTAATTCCTTGGATTCATCCTTCAAGTCAAGCTGGCTACATGCTTGAAAATTTTTAGATCACTTGTAATTGTACAACATTTAGGAAAAAAATAGTGAATAGGAAGAAGTAGATAATGATTCAAAATATGGAATTGTTAAGGACTTAGTTATGTAATCATGCCAATCCCAATGTTGTAATAAACAATCTACATCCTAGGATTTTATTTTTTTCAAAAAATATTGAAAATTGAGTTAAATATAGGACTTCAAAGTTTATTTTAGAATAGAGATTCTATAACTTCTTACAAACCACCCACACTGATTAAAACTCTTCATAACTTTCATCTCATTAATCAAAATGGAATGATTTAAAGCTTTCTACGTATATATAAATCTAGAAAACCAATTTCAAATTTGTATTTCTTAAAAAGGTGATTCTTAAAGAAGTTTTTTTAGTTGCTCAGGCTGCCCACCAAGCAATGAAAACTACATATCATACACTAACTTTTTAACCATGTAGTCAAAAGTTGTGAAAATTGTTGGGCCTTGAAGCTACTCTTCATGCACATGTTGTGTGAAAATTTCAAATAAAAAAATAAAAATTCCATTCGTAGTGAGCTACCCCAAATCTCTATGTTGCCAAAAAAACACAACTTGGTCCTTCAGGGATCAAAAAAACAACTTTTCGTGCAAAAAGAGAAGGCCAAATCTATTAGCACACATACCAATGCTTGAAAAGCGTTGACAATAATGACTATTCCTACAACAGGGCAACTCATGGGTCCTTCATATTTTGCAAATTTTCCAAGTTTAAAAAGGATAATGACGGGCCCGAGAGTAAAGAGGGACCAATGTTGATTGCAATGGAGAGTGTTTTTTGGAATTGACCCTTTATTTTGCAGTTACTGTCTTGAAACCCAAGTGTATAGCAAATGCTCTTATCATGCGCCAAACTTCAAATTCCTTCACATTGTATGCTCCATTTTACCTCTACATATGAATGACATCTTTGAGTTTAATTTTCCGTAGATGAAATATCATTTCTTTTGTATGTCCCCCCATTTTTTTGGTGATGAATTTTGAAAGAAAAAATGAAGAAAATTCAAATACACAAGACAATCAATTTTTTTAATTTTTTTACCGTATATGTATATTATGGTGAAGAATATTGAAGTGCAAAAATAAAATAAAAAATCAAACTATCAATAGAAAATTAGCGGGAAAATTAGTAGATTGTAGTTAAATTCTTCAAAGATTAAAGATTGTTAGGACTTCAACAATTGTGAAGTTATATTATAAAATGCATCTCAGAATAATAGTTTGAGATTGTTTTCTAAACAAAAGTTGTAAAATATGATCAACAGATCAAGTCTAAATGGTTCAATCTACTACTACACAAACCAATGATTTTCAATTAAATTTGAAACCAAAAATTGAAAATTCCTTCTAAAATTGATCATGTGTAATTTCCACAAAAAATATTTATTCTTCAAGTTCAAAATTTTAAGTACTAATTATGATGTTCTTTTCATGATTTTCAATTTACTTATTCATTTATGTTGTTTTGGCAAATCCTTTTTTAAACTACAATGACCTCAAAAAATAACTAACACACTTATACCCCTTGAACTATACTGAACATTTGCAATGAAAAGTTTTGAAAATATATTCCTTACAAATGTAAGTGAAAGAATGGAAGAATACAAAAATATTTAGATAGATGGGGAAAAAAAATTGTGTTCTTGAGTTGAATTTTGGGGGTCTAAAATGTGAGATTCTCATTAGGAAACAAAAATAAAACAAATAGATTGAAAGTGTATTATGCAGTTATGATGGTATACTAAACGAGAAGGATAGACACCTAATGGTATAGAACTAAAATATAGAGTTAGGAGAAGGATTTGACTTTGAGCAAAAATTGACATTTTTAGCAAAAAGAAACAAAAAACAAAAGAAGGAATCATTAACCACATGAAGACTATTAGTATACATTTAGGATAATTAGTTGACAATTGGGACACTAATTTTCTTTAGTCAATTAGAAGACAAATAGCATTATTATAATCAAAATGTTGACATTGCAAGATGTCTCAAAAGAAAAACAAAAAGAAGAAAAAATCTTTGAACGGATACACTAGAAGATAGATTAGGAATAATTATACATTCTATTTGTAACTATCATCATTTAAAGTAGTGCGCAAAATTGACAAAACAATGATTATGGGGACTAACGAGCCACTTGAAATAATTATCATCCAAGTAATAGAGGATGGGTATGTGGTGGAACTAGACTCTAAGGTACAAATTTGACCCCACTAGTTGATCTCTTTTTAAAAAAATTGAATCTATAGTTAGAAGTTAGAGGTTCAACTCAAACCCTTACAAATATTCCAAACTACAAATTTGAATTTAGATTGTTTTAGAAATCTTTAGAAGTTTTTGGAACCATATTACACTTTAAAAATACATAAAAATTAAAAAAAATAGGTTAGGATGAAGTTGGTAGTCAAAGGGATTAATTTTGGATGAAAAGTATCAAGAATCATCCAAACCAAGTTAAAAAGTAATCTTAGAATGTAAACAAAATTCAAAAGCAAACCCTGAAAAAGAAAAATTAATTTGGAACTATAGGTTAAGACTTAAAAGAAAGTATTGGATGAAGTTTTGGAATGCAAATAGAGGCAAAACTTCATCCATCAATAACTTTTGATATAAAAGTCCAAATCCAAAGTGTCTCAACATTTTAGAAATTTAATTTCATGCTCTACAACAACTTGAAGTTATTAAAAAAATTAAAAATACCAAGTTGAAATAAAAAATTTAGAGTATTAATAATTGTTTAGATTTTCAAAATAAACCTTAAAATGTAAACCAAAACTCAATTGAATTTATGTCACTTAGATAGTCCTTAGAGGATTTTAAAATTATATCACACTTAAAAAAATTGATCAAAATTGAGGAAGATAGACTAGGATGAAGTTTGATAGTAAAGAAGGTTAGATTTGGATGAAAGTTGTAATAATTCATCCAATTGTCAAAGTCCAAAAAGTATAAAATGGCTTAATTAGATGCCATCTCCATTTTTTCTATGAGAATTATTGAAAAATGTTTAAAAGAGTTTAGCTTCTTCCAAAATGTGATCACTTCTTAAATGGGTGCCATTTTATGAACCTTCTACTTTAAATGGATTCAAATGTCTAGTAAATTATTTGCAAGTAGGTTTTTGAAGATGCAAATTGTTATGGATAGTAGACAATATGAGCTTTTAAGATCTTTCAAATTAAAAGTATTTTTTCTTTTAGCAATCTTAATGAGCCCTCAAAGTTGGAGTGACACCACTATTTGGTGCCTTAAGCATTTAGGGATTAAAGTTCAAAACTAGTCTATTCCTTTCAAAAGATTTGTTTTGAAAACAAACTTATTCTAGCATTGTATTGGACAATTTTTTTCAAAAATATAGAAATATATTCACATCTTTATTCAAACAAGGTATTGGACTAGACTTGTAATTGAAAAAAAAATACAATGCTTAATCTTTTACTTGAGCAAGGTTTTGAAACCAAGATTCACCTTAAAAAACGATTATATGGTAAGACTTTTGTTGAAGGGTTCAAGATTTTGTGTCAAAATAAACTATTTCAGAGTTCTTCCCAATGATCAATTTCTAATCTTTGAATAAGATGAATGCTCAAAGTTTCTTATTGCCTTTCAATTAAAGGGGGTCATTGTCAAAGACAAAAGTTAGATGGGAGAAAGTTTGCAAAGGACCTTAATCAAAAAGTGACCCAAAGCATGTCATATAGGGTGTTTGCAAGAATTAATTATGTCACACTAAGAGTGATAGACTTCTCATTTGCTATAAATTTTGATAGAAGTTTTTTTTGCTCAAAGTTTGTTTATTCATGGCATGCAAAAGTAGATAGTAAAGAGTGCTTTGACTTTACAACCTAAATGTGGTGCTTGACAAGCCATATTCACTATAAAAATAGCTCCAATAGGTTCAATCATCTTCCAAAATATGAAAGCCACTTTTTGTCAAAGATTATTTCAAAACCAAACCCTAGCTTGTTGTTCATGGGTTAAGAACCCTAAGTCCTAAGAGAATCCCCATAAGGGATGCTTCCTATCTTTATCCACATGTTTTTCATCTGGATAGGGAAGAACCCACCACCAAGGTTCTGCATCCCTAAAAATTTAGAGGAAGCGAGGCCCCATTTATGATAGGAAAATATATATACAAAACTCAAAATTGCTTTTCCATAAATTACCACTACTAATAATATCACATTTTTGTATACTAATGATATGTTCAAGCCAACCACTAATACCAATGATAATAATATAGTGGTAACTTATTGAGCAACACTATACTAAAATTGGTAAATAGTCTTGGCTACACTAATTGTCAACAATAATACTAATTGTGATTTGCAAGGTTAGTGTTAGAATATTATTTATCCATTCTAACACTATTTTAGCTCTATGGTAAAATTTGGTCATTTCAACATTTTTACGAGAGTGCATTTAGTGTTAGATGGGAACAAAGTATAGAAATTGGAATATAAAAAACAAGGAACAACACTAATTATCATCCAACACTATTTACCAATTTTAGTGGGGAAGAGCATTTGCTATCATATCCTGGCTTCATTCCAATAGGAATAGGGAAGAATTGGTGGGGATGCTCCAAACTGCAACCTGGAGGTATAATTTTGGCGCCATAAATCTACTTTTGAATTTCGAATTGTTCTTGTGAAACTCTAGCCTTCTCTTTTCCATCAATCTCAATCTTTGCCTCGATTCATTCAGCTCTGAGTTTGCCGTCGACTCATGTCGGATTCACTGTAGACCAATTCACAAGCAAATTTGCGAGCAATATGTTGTAAGACAATTCGTGTCTGAGCATTCGTTGTGGAACAATTTGTTGGAGAACAATAAATTAGCAATTCGGTAGTGAACAATTGTTGAACTATTCGTTGCCGAACAATTCATGAGCAATTTGTTGTAGACCAATTTGTGAGCAATTTGTTGTGGGACAATTTTGTGTTTGAGAATTTCGCTGTAGAATTGAACGATTCGTGAGCAATTCGTTGCAGAAAAATTTGTGCTTGAGCACTTTGTTGTGGAACAATTCGTGATCAAGTTGTTGTAGAACAATTCGGCAGAGGAAGCTGTTACTTGACGACATCCTTACCAGGGCATCACAAAGCCCATCATCCGGCTTCTGGCCAGGAGAGGCGTCATGAAGTGCATCAATGGACACATATCTGCGAGAAGACGCGTGGGTTGTTCAAGATCGTTTTGAGACCTGCCTTTGTGATATGACTAGCATCCTTGGAGGTCACAGTTTGGCTGCGCCAGTTTTGGGTCTTATTAGGGTACCAATCTGGTACGATGGGAATGAGAGGAATATATGCATTCTTTGGTGATTGAGGAGCATCCTGCTGTTGCTAATTTGCTCTATCTGGTCCTCCGATTACGATGTGGTTCGATGAAGTATGGATTCGATTGGCAGATGAGCAGACTTGTAAGTGCAGCGTCCTGTCTAATCTCGAAGGCGAAGAGACGGCACAAAAAGAGGTACTGTCAAGTCCAGAAAGTTGTGTACTGTAATGTGATAGTTTACAACATTTTTAGGATTCTAGTTATGGTATCAATTGCAGTGAGTCTATATAGACTACCATTTTAACCTTCAAATTCGGTAATCATTGATGCCGTTATTGATCAGCTGTTTTGTGGCTTTTGTGAAGCCTATATGTTGTCATTTGAAGGATTGTAAAAGTGGCGTGAATTCTGCAAGATTAATTACTTTTCACACGTTTTGATGACAATCATGTGGTTCAATGCGATTGGTGGCAAGAAAGCCCGCCCTCTCGGTAGCAGTATGTGATGTGTGATCGAGTTGACCTTGTGCATATTGCTTGAATTGTCTGTCTACATTGTGAAGAATGTAAAGACTTCTTAGGCATATTGTGCACTCATTAGTAGTCTAAAACCTTCATCTCATGGTGCTTCCTAGACTCTTAGTTCATTAATTCAGTATTACTTAAATTCAGTATTCAGTATTTGTATGTATCCACTCATTTCCAAGACCAATGAATTTTTTCTCTCCTTATCGTCAGTCTCAAGCTTTGTCTCAATCCTTTCAACTTCGATTTCATGAATTTGGCATCACCACGTCTTCCATCAGGAGGCCAACCGGGAGGTGAGGCATGAACGGTATGGGTGACGAGGAAACTGGTGGTATATTTTGAAGTACATGAATTGGGATGTCTTGGCACCAAGAATGCAAGGTGCAAGTCTGTATGCCATAGAGAGTAGACGTCTTCTGAAGAGACAAGGCAGAACCCTGAAGAGGCAAGGCAAATTTCAAGGATAGATTGCGTGGCCGGCCGGTAGGGGCTTGCCACTTGAAATGGCGTTGTAATTGCATACTGCATCTCAGACAAGCATTTGGTTAGTGTCATTCGCTCTCTCCTAATCACAATCAGAGTTGTATGTTTTACTGATGCTTGCTTTCGTAACAGGTTTGGTTGCATTTGTTAGGTCATAGTATATATCACTTGCTAGCTCCGTCGGAGAAGCCTGCTTTTTGCAACTTCACGGGACAAATCCAAACAGCTAGTATAGTCCGTAGACCCAATTCCACGAAGCGAATAGGGGATTTCTCAGCTTCAGCTGGAATTTTCATACTCAAGCTGGGAAAATAGTGTAGTTGCACTATGAAATTGGGTCTAAGGACATTTTGGATTTCTCTAGGGATTGCACTGTGCATCTTGAATCCTGTGGTGCTCGTGTGCGTACGTATGTAGAATGGGATTGAGCACCCAAGTAAGCTTTAATACTCGGGCTTAATTGTGAAATACTGAACTGTGTGGCAGAGAACCTAATCTTGGAGGAAACCGTCACTTTCTTGGTACTGCTTTTCTGACCTTTTGTGGAATATAGGACGATACTCTATTCCCTAAATTAACTGAAGTTTTTCAGTTTATTTCTGGCATCAAGTTGCTTATAAGGTAAACCAGCCTATGACAGGCAAATCTCCTATGATAGGCTCATAGAGAACTACCCATTACAGTCTTAAATCAACCCATGACAAACTTTTTTCAATAAATGGGGTTAGAATTGCATTTGATTAATTTGTGGCCATAATCAAAGCCTTGGGAAATGGTCATGAAGTTATTGGTAACTGTCTTACGACACTTACCCATTTTCAGTGTAAACTGGTAGTAAAAAGTTATTTTGTAATTCTTTCATGTCATGTCCATATAAGAAATATTAGAGTCATGTTAGAAAATGTTTTGACTGCATTAGGTGGTTAGATGACCATCATGGAAACACTTTTTTGCTGATTTGGGGTAGTCTACAGACCCTTTAAAGCCAATTGCACAGTAGACTTCAAAAACTCATAAAAAATTCATTTTTTGTCCAAACAATCAAATTTCACTTGCTCTCTACATTCCTCATGTTTATCTTCATAGAGAAAAAAATTTAATTTTTTTCAAAAATGTGAACATGGCAAACCAGCCATTCTGCCTGTCATAGGCTGGTTTATCTTAACCCCATATATATTTGTTGTAGTGGTGGACTTTAACAAAACTGACAATACATCAAAGTCTAATGAGATTTGAGGAACTGGAACAGTTTTGAGTTTTGTAACCATTCTATAGTGAAGTCCTGTTGAGCCTCATATCTTTATTCATCTTAGATTTTTGATCAATAGGTTTTGGTCAAAAACTATTGAGAACTTTCCAGTCCTAATTTATCTTATGAGGCTCAGCTCAATTGGAAGTACTGGTTTTCATAATTTTGAGCACTTGAATGAGATATTGTTGCATTTAATTGTTGCCCCCCTGGAATGCTAGTATTGTATTAGCTATTTTGATGAGCATGGTGATCATTAATTGCTGTTAAATTTCTTCTAATCTATTGTGTGAGGATTCTGTATTAACCCTGGAGCGCTCCGACGTCCATTTTCTGGACGATGAACAGATTCAGATCCTTGTTTCTGTCTCATTCCTGCTTGGATGAAAGTCATCTTAATTTTTGGTGATACTTTATCAAGTTGTTGTCCTATCCATCGGTTGGATTTGGTGTTACTAGAATATATATATTTCTAAAATTACAAATGTGGAAGTATGTCAAGTGGTCAATTTGCATTGACTTTAGTTCAAAACTAGATGTGCAAAAATGATGTCAAAGATGTGAAGGTCACAAAAATTTCAAAAAATCATCATATGAAGAGAACCTTATTTCAAATCCATTCCAACAAGTTTTACTCAAAAAATGACGATATTTTACTTGTAATTGAATTTAGAAGGAATCCTGAAATTTTCTTTTCAAAATTTATAGAAAAAGATTGGTGATAGCATTAATAGATCTAACTGTACGGATAGAATTTAAAAATCAAAATCTACAGCTTTCATTTGTATACCAATTCCAAAATATTCTTCCAAATTGTAGTTTATAATGTTTTTTCTCAAATCGTCAATTTGGGAAATGAATCCAGACGTTTAGGGGTTAACCCTAAAGTGACATTCAATTTCAAGGGTTCAAAAACATCATTGCTTTGAAGCCTTATGGATCTAAATGTCTTCAAGTTATACAAATCTCAACTATACAATCTTGTAGTGTACATGTTGTAGATGACATGTACACAATTTGAAGTCATTTGGCCACATAGATTGCAAGATAAAAACGTTTTAGTGTTGAAAATGGATGCTGAATTTTTCCCAAAAACACATTTGGAGGTGAAGTTTGATTTCTAAACCTACTCAAATGAATCATTGTGTCTACAAAACGGCTTTGAAATGTCAAAAATCAGCAAGAAAAATTGCAAAAAACACATCTAAAGCTGAACCTCCTTCTATTAGGATGCTTTGCAGTCACTCATTAATTCTTGGATTAACATGAAATTTTAGCCACAAAAACTAGACTAGTATGTGCAACTTTTCTAAAAAGAATTATTGAAAATGGACTCTGTCTAAAGAAGAAACAAGCCTACAAACTAGAAGGGAGAACACAACTTTCCCAACAAGTCTTATTGAATTTAGACTTCAAATGCAAAATTTACAGCACTTTGAACTGGACTTGAAACTTTGTGAGGATACTTTTTGTCCTCTTTGTCACTTTGGGGTTAATTTGCTGTAGACTTGCATGTGCCGTGACTGAGATGATTGGCAGAAGGTAACTTGCTGACTTTCATATAACCTAACCCCTTTAGGATGTTAGCAAGTGTACACTTTTGTATACTAAGTAGTAAAATACAGTCTGACTCGCATTAAAGTCTGAAATATGAAAATGTGATAGTGCACAAGTTTCCATCAGTAGATTAATAATTTGATCCAGTAGATTAATAATTCTATCCAAAATTTTGCATTTTTGTCTCACATCCCAAGACTTGAATTGAATTTCAGCAATTAATCAGAAGAATCACATGTTGAACAAAAGGAGAGAAGCAATGAGCCATCCACTTACATTTGCCCACCTCAAACCATACAACAAAAACACATTACAGCTCACTACACATTTAATGGAAAGCGAAAACATTGGAAAGAGGATCCAATTAAGGCAAGGCATACTGTATTGTATAAAAATTCGTAGGCTAGTTTGGGCTGCTAACATCCTAAAGGGGTTAAGTTCTTTGTTACTTACAATGGACTAGGTAATTGGGATCAAGGTGGATTGACCCCTCGCTTGGCCTTACTAGGGATGCAAGTAAAAAAAATGCCCCCTATTTTGGGCCGTCCTAGGGTATACTCTTGACCTCACCTAGCTAATCCAGGGTCTCTGATCGCAAAAATGAATTCAAAACTTGCAAAAAAAATCATGTGCAGAAAATAAATAATTCCAAGGTTTTCCCATAGGGCCGAGCGAGGGGGTCAGTTCTCCCTAACCGTAATTGGAATGCAACCCCCGATTATGGAAAATAACAGTGGGTTGGTACCTGCCAAGCCACATGAGTGGTGAGGGAGGTACCAACCCACTATTATTTTCCATAACTAGCGCCTGCATACCAATTCCTAGACATCAATAATGGTGATACTTAGATCTCAATCGTTATTTGATCAATTTATCATGCAAGTTGATTCTTTTGAGTACGTATTGTGTTGCCGTTGCTGTCATTTATAACATACATTGTTGTCATTGAATTCACGCCATGTATTAATATTGATTACTAGGCTCCTTTGATAGATTACTATGAGTTAAATAGTAGTCTTCGACTCTTCAATCTACATGATAAATTTTTGGCATTGTCGTTTTCAATGTTGCTTGTTTGATATTTCATTCTTCTAGTCATTGTAGTTGTTTTAGTACCATTTGAAAGGTTGTAGTAAGAGAAATTTCTGAGAAGAAGTTAACTTTTAGTCTCTATGAATGAATTGTCCAAAGTGTTGGAGTGTTTTTCAAAGTTATGGTCCAGGATGTGGTAGAGGCCACGATCGTGGATGCCAAAGTAGCCTCTGGCGGAATCCTTATACAGAAGTTGTCACACCTTCCCTTGATTTGCATCATATTCCACTTATTGACAACTTTGAATTTCATGTTTTGTCTTGCAACATGGGAATGCCCACTAAAGGAATTGACCCATTTTTTTATCATCACCCTATCCTTAGAGCTTAGGCTCTTCCATTTTTGATTAGAAGTATTGTAGGTGGGAGCTCATGTACAACATGGCCAATAGGAGGAACAAAAATGTTTGAGAGGTGTACATTGAAAGTCACAATGGTTTTGTAAGTAGCCTATAGTTGGAAATTGATTTACCTACAAGACAAACAAAATCTTTACGAAAAAATTCATGATAATTTTGTTTATGAGGAAAAAAATGTCAAATTATGAAATCCTACTTAAATCTATTTTTCTACATGGGAATTTTTTTCCTCAACCTTCCCCATGCCACAAATAGGTTGAATTGTTTAAGTGGTTGGAAATAGATCATCATTTTGATAGCTATCTTGTGAAAGCCTTGATCTTTTCAGCATTGGTATTGATTTTTGAAGTCCTCTACTAGACAATGAAAATTCAATAACTTCAATTGTTGAACTTTCAAATTTGGAATCATTACAAGTGCTGTTATTTGAATCTCAGATTCTTATCATTAATAATGTACAAATTGCAAAGAGTAATCGTATGCCAATTTCAAATAATATTCCTTTGCAATTTTCACAAAATTCATCATTTTTTAGAGCTTTGAACACAAATTTGTACAATAGCAATTAAGAGTGTAGTGGGGGATTCTTGAGCTTTGATTTGAATAGATTGGATAAGATTTTAAGTTTTGTTGAAATTTGTAATAAGAAAGCAGATACATGGGCCAAAAATTGCTTTGATTCTAGGAGGAAATTTTGTGGATTTGACACTTCTCTTTCAATTGAAAATCTTCCACTCTAAGAATAAGTTTATTTGTTGTGCAAATTTTTCACGACGCTCAATAAAAAGAATTGTGAGAATTATCCCACTACAGCATTTTGCAAACAAGAAAGGAAGTTGATTGCATTAGTTTTGATCAAGAATGCAAAGTCCTTTTACATCCATATCACTTGGCCTCTCATCTTTCTAATATACAATGTGTCACAATGTTTCTTATCCAAGGAGGATTAGAATTACAAAGCCTTTGGTGTTTGATTTTTTGCTTAGAAAAGATGGAGAAAAAGATTGTCTTAGGTACTACACAATGTTCTTTTCTTTTTATATATGATATTGTTAATTTTATATTTTTGTTCATAATTTATCTCATAATTACATCTATGAGATTATTATTTTCGTATTTTTCATGATTAATGTTATCTTAACAAAAGTTGTTATTGTTATGTTCTTTTAGGTATGATGAGAGACTTTCTAAAACTACAAAGTGTCATTGAAGTGTTTTCAAACAAGAGCACTTTCGACCTCCAGTTGTTTCATACAATCAAGATGTATTAGAGAATTTTTCTACACTTACAAAGCGCATACCTCATGACTACAAGACCTTTGGGCCTCTCTTCTTAGGTCCCATTCATAATGCAAGAAGTCAAGTTTGGTTCAAGAAAAATATTCCAGTTGGTGCATGTATAGTGAGAGGTTGGTTGAAAGAGATGATGCAAACTATTGGTATTGAAGGAAATTTCACCAACAAAAGTGATAGGATCACTACAATTACAAGAATATTGGTAGTTCAAGTACCAAAAGAAATCATGTCAACATCTCAAGGCAGGGCAGAGGAATGAGAAGACTCTTGTAAGGTATGATTATAGCACAATTGTCAAGGAGAAAGCAATCTTACACATGAGCCTTGTGATGTAGCAATAGGAAAGCCCTTAACTCATCAATACCACTATTAGAAAGAACTTCAAACATGACATGCACAATAGTTTTTGAAGGGAATCTCTTCATCCAAACAACCACCTTCTTCTAATATGGTTGTTCTGTCTACAACCAAAACATCACCCCTAATTCCATTAGAGTTGCCAAGGTATGTGCATGAATTTGTCTACAATTTCAATTCTGACTATCAAAATATTTGAATAGTTGTTGTATTCTTTTTAAAAATTTAAAATGATAATGGATTCATGAAAGTTGGTGGTGTTTTCAATTGAATTTGATTATATTTGTAACTAGTTATTGTTGCTATGATGTTGCATTGTCAATTCTGATTTAGAAATTATTTGTTAAGTTGTTGGCAAGCACTCGAAGCAATCCACAAATTATAGATAATATTGTCTACGGTGGACCAAGAAATCAAGTTCTTTAGGATGATTGTGATGACTTTGGGGACAATATAGATCCAACTTTGCTAGAGAGGACTATAGAAGTTTTAATCAAATCTAAGATATTTAAAGATCAATGGAAAAAACACAAGAACTATCTCAATAGTCTACAAGAAAGACTCTAAATTCAAGTTGTGCATCTGGGTTTTTTGAGTCTATTGTGCAACCCATGCTTCAAGGACTTCATATTGTTCCAACACTAAGAGCTCCAAGTATTGATCACTTGTCTTTTAGAAGCAAGAAGATATCAGCGAAAGAGTCTAAAGATGCCTTACCAAATCCAAATTCTATAATGTCACAGTTTGGTGGAAATTTTACAAACTTTATCTTTCATATAAAAGATAAAATAGTTTAAATGTAATTTGGTATATATTGGTTCTATTTTTCAAGTTGTTTTTGATTGTGAAGAAGTTGAACTCTAAGGAGGTGATTCACATGAATAGAAATTAGTTTAATTTTTGTGAGGTTTAAAAATTGTAAATATACAAGTTTTGCCTTTTTTGATAAAGTCTTGGAAGAAATTGAACTTATGAGTAGCAAATTGTACTCACCAATGAGCTTCTATAATTTTGAGATGTGTTGATTAAATTGAATTTATATCAAATTTACAAAACCATTGTCACAATTAGCCAATCATTCTTGGACATTGATTTGATCATTTGTTATTTGTAAACTTTCTACATGCAACCTTGAGCCAAACTTTAGAGTCTGCTATGAAAAAAAAAATGCATTTGATGAACAAAGACAAATGTGTTTTCAATTTCTTTTTGCAAAGTTTTACAAACCAGTTCATGCCATTATTGATTAGAACTTCAAAACTATAGATTGTCTTTGAAGATTGATTAAGTCATTCACATCAACCAAGTGTTTAATCATACAATACATCCTCCCTATGCATAAAGGTCATGAAATGTTCAATTCATTGTTAACCCCTAAATGCACAAATTGTGTTTTTTGGCAACATAGTGATTTGGGGCAGCTCACTATGAATGGATTTTATATTTTTTTTCTTGAAAATTTTCACACAACATGTGCCCAAAGAGTAGCTTTAAGGCCCAACAATTTTCATAACTTTTGACTAGATGGTTAAAAAGTTATTGTAGGATATATAGTCTTCATTGCTCAATGGGCAACTTGGGTAACCAAAAAAACTTCTTTAAAAATCACTTTTTTAAGAAATAAAAATTTGAAATTGGTTCTCTGGATTTATATGTAGGTGTGAAACTTTGAATCATTCCATTTGATTAATGAGATGAAAATTATGAGGAGTTTTAGTTTGGTGTAGTTTAATTTACAGGTAGTTATGGAATCTCTACTCTAAGACAAAATTTGAAGTCCTTTATTCTTGCCTTTATTTAACTCAATTTTAAAAAAATTTAGAAAAAAATAAAAACATTAGGTGTATATTGTTATTACAACATTATAACCATTGTGATTAGTATTTTTCAATTCCATAAATAAATTTTTAACAATTTAGTATTTTGAATCATTCTCTACTCCTTTCTACTTTAGTTATTATTTTTTTCCTATATGTTGTCCAATTGCAAATGATTTGAAAATTTTCAAGCATGTATCCAACTTGCTTTGAAAAAGGAATCCAAGGAAACAACACAATTTTGGACATTTTTCATACAAATGTGACCTTGTGAAGTGTAGCTACCTGGTTTTTGCAAGGCTAAAAATGGGATTTTTGTCACTTCAAATGCTAATATCTTGCAATCTACATGGTGGAAATTTCTGAAAATTTTTCCACATCTTTTCGAACCAATGTTCTAAAAGATTTATAGTTATGTATGTATCAAAAAAATGATTTTTTTTTCTAAAATTTGATACTTGTCCTAAAAATGGCAATTTTGGAGCGTTTTTGGTGAAAATAGAGTCTAAATTATTTAGGGGGTTAACTACTCCCGTTTTGGTCTAAGCTTAGTTCAAGATTATAAATGATTTTAGAATCACTTTAGAGTAAAGTCCAACAACCAACACAAATTTCAATGGGGGCCAGTAAGGCCACATGATGGGGTCTAAAAAATAAATATACATTGGGCCTACTTACATGCTATTTTGCTACCTGGCAGATATCTATAATGCTAAAGCAACCCCAAGTTATGGAAAATAACTTAACTCTCCATTTCCAATAATTGATTGCCATATATACAGAAATGGGCTGCATCATAATTATGAATGCTTGAATGTTACCCCTTAGTTTCCTAATTATGCTTGTGGAGTTCTTTGCATGTAACTTAACCCTAGAACGCTCCAATGTCCAATTTCTAGAAGATGTACAGATTCAAAATTAGACTTCTTTCTCATTATTAATAGCTTGGATAAAAGTCGTCCTAATTTTTAGAGATACTCTATGAAGTTGTGGTCCTATCCAAGGGTTGGATTTGGTATTACTAGTGCACATATTTTCCTAAAATTACAAATGTGGAAGTATGTGAAGTGGTTGACTTGCATTGACTCTAGTTCAAACTTGGAATTGCAAAAATGAGGTCAGACTCAATGAGCACAAAAATTCCACAAAAATTCCACAAAAATTCCATGTCAAGAGAACCTCATTTCAAATCCTTTCCAACAAAATTTACCTCATAAATGATAATATTTTGCTTGTAATTGAATTTAGAAGGAATTTTGTATTTTCCCTTTCAAAATTTACAGAAAAATATTGGCGATAGCATTGGTGAATCTAATTGTATGGATAGAATCTAAAACTAAAACTCTACAACTTTTATTTGCATCTCAATTCCAAAATATTCTTCCAAATAGTACTTTATGATGATTTTTCCGAAATTGTCAATTTTGGAGATGAGTCTGGACGCTTAGGGGTTAAGCTTATTCTTTGAGTTAGGATGACTGGGTTAACTTAATTAGCAGAGATATCCTTATCAATTCCTGTCTTCATATGTTTTCAGATCCCAGCATGACCCAGCACATCAATTGAGAAACAATTAATATGCTTTTATGCAGGAGATGAACACGTGGTCGGTACGTGAGATATTTCCATCCCTTGGAATAAACATACAATTTAACCCATTTAAGGTGGAAGCACCCAAAACCATCAATGTAAGCAATTCAGCATAGTTGGAGACACTTTTTCTTAAAAATGATATTCTTTTAGTATTAGCAAGTAGAAATCATGAATATTAAAAAAAAATGAGATTTTTTCAGATGTGGTATGTAATTTCTATGATTTTTTAAAGTGCCGGCTCCCTAGACCATTGAAACTGTCTCATAGGTGAACCCAAAATCGAAATCTGTAAAATTCAGTAGTTAGCAAATTAGAGTTAAGTATGTGTCCTTGGTATGTGTCAACAAATCAGAGGTAAACATTTGAAGGACACATTAACTAAAGTCTAGGGACACATTAAGAGGCAATCTAGGGTACAAGAATAGGTACAGGGATGCTTTTGGGTGCCTTCACCTCAGGATGTTTTAAGAATGACATACAAGAGTCATTCCAACATATTTTGAGGGACATTGTTGTACAATCATCATTTGGTAACTCTAGAACGCATCTTTTTGAGTTGAGATTTTTACACAATGAGTGTCTACAAGTGTGTGCCACACAACAGTTCCGCAATTGAAAGTTAATTGAAGAGATTTGTGCTCCTGTAAGAAATTTGTGAGTGAAGAAAAGTGATGAAGTCAACCCCAAGAATACTGAATTTGTACTATCCCAAGTTGAAGAGGAAAGCAGAAAAAACCCGTTGCAGACGTCTCATCTGCCGCATCTGCACCAGTTGCCAGTCATGTATTGACCGGAAACATCCCTGGTGGAGCTCGTGAGCCTCGTTATCACAGCATTCGAACGAAGAAGAAGAATCACGCAAGAGTGGTCAAATCATGCTCGAATCATGCAACATTGCTAGAAATGTAGCTCCAATTGATCTTCACCTCTCTGAACAGAGCATGCATCAGAAACTTAGTCACCCGAACGGAGGCAGAGTTGCAGAATGAGCTCCAACACTGAAAATTAAACCAAGAACCACATTTGAACGAAACAACCGATTTCATCTAACCAAATCGATCAAAGGAGTCGGAGTCCGGAGCATCAATTCACAAGATGAAATTCATGAAAAGAAATCTAAGAATTAAGCAAGTGTCAGGTACCTTTGGTTTGATACAGTGCTGGAAGGGCAGCTTCGCAACCGGTGCCATCGATGGCTTGCTATGTAATTGCAGAGCTAGTGACTGCCAATATGAATTCTACTACCAAAGTACAGCGCTCGCCACAAATGAAATGCAAAAGCTTCAACTTCCACGTCAAGTGGATCAAGTGGATTGAACCCTCACAAATTTGATTGAGTTCATGTCAGGATTTGGAAGCGTTAAAATTTCGATCATTTGCTGCTACGAGATCAAGGGTTTCAGGTAATCCTCGAGGCCTCAATCCTCCGTTAGAAAGTGTACTAGGGTTTAAATTTCAAGGAACTTTGTGCTTCTCTGACGTGATGAATTCAATAGTTGGGGGATCGAATTTGTTGTTAGAAGAAGCCCCTGCCGCACCCAAAAGCTTCAAACACAGTGCAGCAGAACTCCACTTCGATCTCTTCCACAACACCAAAAGCAAGCGCACAACTCTACTCTAGTACAACAAACTCAAACACAAAATGACAGGCTTTGCTTGTTCGAGAATGACTGTATCTGACACATCATATCCCCACCAGATTTCAAATTAACAGCTATGTGTAAGGTGGGTACACCCAAAACCGTCACTTTTTATTACTGAGCCTAGTTGCTATTACGAAACTGGTCAAATTTTCACATATTCATGTTGGCAAGTGAAAGGAGGTTCCAACGCACCAAAGAACGCCACATTTGGATATTGTATGCAAAAGTTATTAAGGGTCAAAGTTCGTTTCTGAACGCGCTCCATCCAAATAGGTACATAACTGAAATTCGAAATGTACAAAGCTTCTAGATGGCGCTTTAAGGTCAGGTGCCATTTAATAGTATACTACCTTAACTTCAAGTACACAAAAATGATTGTTCATAGATGTCTGAAATCTATATTATTCATAGATGTCTGAAATCTACATGTTTCATAGTTGTCACTTCTATAGTTTAGATTGTGTGGTCTGAAATCTATACTAGTCCTACATGTCACTTTTACAGTTCAAACTAGGCAGTCTGAAAATGGCACATGGAATTATGCCATTTTAACAAAATTTCCCATTAGTGCATTAGTGCATTTTGCCATGGTCCCCTCGTATTGAGATTTCGCCATGAAGTGTGCAACAGGCTTAAGAATTTTTGAAATTCTTCACAATGTTGGCTAATACTTAACCTTTTAAAGACCAAATAACCAATATTATGGTCTCATAATTTTTTTAGCAGGTTCAAGATTTCATATTAACCCCTAAATGCCTGGGCGACCAAATATGGTCGATCTGAAATTTGAGGCTCATTTTGCAGCGGGCAGTTAAATTCATTTGACCTTTTTAAGAAAAAATTTGGGCAGTTTTTAGGGTTACCTATTGAAAACTTTCATTTTTCACTGAAAAAGGTACATATTTGATTGTTGAGAGGTCTCGAAAGCCATACATGTCCATTAGTGGAAGAGTAAAGCTTGCTAATTTTACTTCATTTTCCAACTTTGAGCAATTTCACTTGATTTGAGATCTAAAAACTTGTATTTATTTGTTTGCTTTGAAAATGGTCCCAATGGAAAGAGTAAAGTGTTTTCATGATTTCCACCATTGAAAATTTAAACAAAAAAAGTGTTGATTTGGATTTATTTGTGATTTATACTTATAAAAGAAAATTGCATCTCAACAATTACAAGGTGGATTGTGTAATAAGTTTAATAGCTTTTCAAGTGATATTAAGTTTTTTGAAAGGGTATTTTAGTGTACTAACACAATTTGTAGTTGTTCATGTCACCTCCAATGCCAAAAAGCTTTTAAGTGCAAATTTTTGAAACATTGTGGAGAGGGACAACATATTAAAAATAGAAAACGTACATTTCTCTTATTATAATCTCACAACTCTTATGCAATTTTGCACTCAAAATTAGTGTGCATACTAATAAGCAAGCTCTTTAAACATCCATATGGTTAGATTTTGAAAAAAAATCATTTTGCTTCAATGGAGATAACTATCATGTTCTTTTTTCATGGGAAAAACACACTTGGAAAGGCTTAGGCACTTAGGGGTTAACATACTCATTTGACCAATTTATTTATTTTAAATTGAACTAATACATGCAATGTTATCTACTAAGTCTAAGTGTTGGGATATAAATTTTGTATTCATTTAAGTTTTACTCTTAATTTTACTCTTTTCAATATGAATAAATCAAAATGGTCATTTGAAAAAGTGCCCAAGCCTTTCCAAATGGTCATAATCTTTTAATCCCTAAGTGCCCAAGCCTTTCCAAGTGTATTTTTCCTATGAAAAAAGAGCATGGGCTTATAATTATCTCCAATGAATCAAATTGTTTTCTTTTCTTCAAAATCTAACCGTTTAGATGTTTAAAGAACTTGTTTATTAGTTTAAATACCAATTTTGAGTGTGAAATTGCATAGGAGTTGTGAGATTATAACAAAAAAAATGTATGTATCCTATTTTTGGTATGCTATCCTTCCCACAATGTTTGAAAAATATACATATAAGAGTTTTTTGGGATTGGAGGTGACATGAACAACTAGAATTGTAGTTAATTGTGTTAACACTCCAAAATGCACTTCTAAAAACCTTAAGTTAGTTCAAATGAAGAGTTATCAAACTCATTACACAATCCAACATTCCACCATGCAATTGTTGAAATACAATTTATTTTTATAAGTAGAAATTGCAAATAGCTTTAAATCAACACTTGTATGTTTAAATTTTCAATGGTGAAAATCATGAAATCACTTTACTCTTTTTATTGGGTCCATTTTCAAAGAAAATGGATAAGTGCAATTTTTTAGATCTCAAATCAAGTGAAATTGGTAAACTTTGCTCAAAGTCGGGAAATAAAATAAAATTCATAAGCTTTACTCTTTCACTAATAGTACATATATGCCTTGGAGAACCTCTCAAAAATAAAATATTTACCTTTTTCTGAAAAATAAAAGTTTTCAATAGTTAACCTTCAATAGTGTCCATAAAAGAATTTTAAACAATCAAAGGAATTTAACTACCCACACCAAAGCAAGCCCAAAATTTCAAATTGACCATATATGGTTTGTTAGGTAGTTAGGGGTTAATCCATGAAGTCCTAAGCCCTTTCTCCCATCAAAAATCACTCAAAAATGCCATTTCTATTGTAAAGAGCAAAACACTTTGAAAAACTTCTCTATTCTTTTTCATATCTAACCTCAAGATCTTTTATTAGATTATAATATAAATGCGTAGAAGAAATTTAGAAACTTTGATTGCATAGATTGAAAAATGTTTGAGTTTAAAGTGATTAAGAAGAAAATACTACATGTGTCTTAAAATAAATCTATGGTTCTCTAACTAGTTTCTTGCTGAGACCATGGATTTATTTTGAAACAAAGGTAGTAGCTTTTTTTGATACCTTCCATTGCTAGATTATTGTATGCCATACTTAGTCAAATTCAACAGCATACACTTTAATGCTTTTTAATGTTGCATAATTTTCACATTCTATGATTTGGGCACTTAGGTCTATTAATTTTTTTGGTTTTTGTCTACCACAACTCTTCTAGTTTTGGTTGCTATAATTTTTCTTATTTTCTTATTGTTGTGTCTTTTCTTAATTCATGCATTTTTTATTACCACATCTTTTCTTGGTTGTTTTGTCTTTTCAAGTTCATGATGATCATTAAATAAA
This sequence comes from Rhytidiadelphus loreus, assembly GCA_947034895.1. Lineage (NCBI taxonomy): Eukaryota > Viridiplantae > Streptophyta > Bryopsida > Hypnales > Hylocomiaceae > Rhytidiadelphus > Rhytidiadelphus loreus. The sequence continues at coordinate 41,850,245 of OX344761.1, read as the reverse complement.
TGTTTAAATGTTTTAGGGTTCTACACTTTAAAATGTTACTCTCAATAACATTTTATATAATTTTAAGATGTTCCTCCAAATAGGCAATATGTTAGAATTGTTTTTGCAACCTTTTGGACATTTCACATTTTCACTTATAATATTTCAAAACACTTAATTTATGTTTGAATCTAATATTTATATATTTGAGTTAGAACATAAGACTTTGCATCTTCTTAACTTATAAATTTTGAACTACAAATTTTGGATCTAAATGTTTTTATGCTAAAGAATTGAGTTGAAAATCTAGGAAAAAAATTTAGAAAAAAAACTTGGTTTTCATTCTTAAGAAAATTGTCAAAGAGAAGTAGGCACAAGACAAAAGATGTTCTAAATCATTAATAGTTCTAAAATGAAATTGAAACACATTAATCCAAATAGTGAAATTGCTCTAACAAGAAAATTAAGCCTTATAATGGAAATTTATTTATTTTAAATTGTGAAAATTGAATTAAAAAATGAATCCAATATGTTATTTTCAAAAGATAAAGCAACAATTGCTACAAAATAAAAAGTTCTATAACTTTCACTCCACTAATCCAAATGGAATGAATAATAACTTTCCATGTATGCAAAATATAATCTACGGGTATAAGGAGATGAAATTAAATTTTTTATTTCAAATTTGTTTGGTGTTTTTTTGCTACCCTACAAATTGTTTTTTGTACTTAGGGTGGCTTAACTTTTTCTCTTGGGCACCAATTGAAATAAAAATGATATTCTTAGAAAGCTAATGTTTTTTTTTATCTTAACAAAAAACTTCAAAAAAACATGCCAAAAATTGAAATCATAGGAACTTGCTTGAGCATTATTAGGTTTGTGGTGGGAAAGAGACCTAGAAAGGTCATCTCAAGAAAAAATAACCCATCAATAGTGCATGTGGATAAGATCTAATTAGAGTTGAGGACAAAAAGATCCATTCTTTATTGAAACACTTTCCCACGTAGTCAACATTGAACTAAATTTTAGTATTTTACAACTAAATAAATATTCTAAAAGTTGTGAAAGGGAGACAAAAGGTATTAAAGTTTGAGATGTATCAAATAAAAAGAGGTAATAGTGAAAAAAATTTAGGAACAATAAATTAAAAATTACGATTAGAAGGTTCTAGAAGTTGTTTTAAATTCACCACCAAATCTAGTACCAATTTAATACTAATCCATTTTCAATCTACATGACACTTCTTTGATTTGAAGTACTTTCACGTTCTAAAGAGTGTTTTAGAGCCAAACCAATGTTGTTGGATGCTAATGAGCATGGCACATTCCTTAGGAATTTTAGGTGCAAAATTGTGCTTGGCAATTGCTTGCACTTTAAAATTTTAATACATTTTCCCCCCTTTCTTAGCTTTCATACATCATACAACAATTTTTTTTTAAACAATAGTTTAGAGGTGATTTTGGAGGGAGAATCCTTTTGGTTCTTTATGGATAAACACAATAGACATGTTTGCCAAATAAAACATCCTATTCCAATTTCAATCTTTCTCAATGGCTAAACTTTGCAAATCTACTCTAATATTGCTCGTATTCACCATTTTTCAACAAATGAATGTTCTTCATTTGTAATTTTGATTTTTTCTTTGAATCCTCACTCAACAATCTGAAATTATAGACAATCAAATTTTAACCTTGGAATGCCAAGCTAGTCATTGTGGAATTCATCTTTTCTGGTACCATGTGAACCATTTGCTTAAAAATATCCAAAAGCAATCATTGTAGGTCAAACTATTGTACAAGACCTCCCCTTTTCACACAAAACTCCAAGAATGAACATCTGCACTTCTGTCTTACATAGAAAGATTCTCTGTCATCCATTAGACACTTAGTGTCCACAACAACGTTAGAAGGTTAATTGATATGTACATGAATATGACACTAGCTCAAACATACTTTATCAAATTGTAAAAACAATAAAAACACGCAGTAATTGACACCCTTGGTATATATTTTGTTGGTTCTAACCTTAGAAGTTGAGAGCCTCTCCTCCTAAAACCCTCAATAAACCATTCAATTCGGTCCACTTCTTGATTGTCTCTCCTCGTCTCCACTGTGTTGCGTTTCATTTCGAGTTATTATAGAGTTGAGCAGCCATCATCATCTGGTTAGGAATTCAAGTAATGTTACAAGGCAAGAGAAGCAAGAGTTCTATTGCCGAAGATTCTAGATTACATCTTTCAGAACACGAGTGTGTCGTTTGGGGAATTGGTTGGTTTTAAGAGAATCAGAATTATAGTACCCATACCTTCAAAACGTTGGACAAATTTCAATCTCTAAAATTCTACAAATGCATTTCACTAAAAAATATTTCCAGTGCAATCATCCAAAAATCAAAGCATCCTAAACAGGGGTCTGTAAGGTTGGTAGATAGACGTGAAAGTAAAATTTCCATTCAAAGCTTGACAGCTTTAGCTGAAGAATGTTAAGAATGTTAAATATGCATCATAAACCACACGTCAATATGCCAGACAATTCATAAACTTTGAAAGCTTCACATGACAGTATGGAGCACCAGATTTTGGTGGCCCTGGTCAGAAGAACCACAGTCCAGTGTTCACTCATGATGCCTCACAGGACGCCATTTCCAATGCAAACACTTCAACAGTTTCATTCCAAAGTTTCATCAAACACTTCGGATGCACAAAATCCAAGGAATAGGACCAACACCAAGTATTCTCTAAACAACCACATCAGATTGCAGGTAAAGAAAAACGCTTGAATTCTCACGAACTTTATTGATTGCAAACTTCAAGTGAGGAAACTCAAGTCTACAAAATCCCTACACTTGTATCTTTATAAATGTCGAAAAGAATCAGAATCAAACCTCAGCCAACTCCCATATAGAGAGGCTGGCTACCAGAATATGCAAATTTTGCATATGCAGAGGATTTAGATCTAGTTTTGCTTAAAAGCATATTGCGTACCCTGAAAGGGTGTGGTCAATTCAATGACCAATAAAATGATTCTGTCAGGTTCCTATGGGACACTGGAAGCCTCTCCAGCTCAACTATGTAAAATACGAAGACTCTCAAACCTGGAATTGCTTCTCGTACCGCTTTGCCTTGTCTTCAATTTTATGATCATAAGCCTCCACTAAAGCACTCCCTGCGAGTGCTGCCAAAGTCAAAGCTTGCGCGTGTAGCCTGTAAACACCCACATGAACCAGATAAGTCTCCCCACAAACAGAATAAGTCAGCACAATTTTGATAAGCTTCTGCCAGGACTCCAGAGAACACCTCAAAATTCAGATTGTCGCCCTTTCAGAATACAAGTGTTGGATAAGGATTCAATCACGACAATATTATATTTTTCCTAAGAACTTCAGTATTGCCGTGATCTATTATCAAGATAAATTAGGCAGTTTCTGTTCCAGCGAAAGATGGACATGTTCTAAGAAAGATTCTGTTAAAAGCATTCTATAACCGGAAACAAGCAGATAAAACTTCATCGGCTCCACACCAGAATACCGACAAACCGTAATCGACTGCGTGGAATCAATCACTTAGATTTCATCGGAACAAAACACTACGATTTAGCATAGATGCTAATTATTAGAAGTGAAATATCTAGCAGCTTCTAGGACGGAAAGTTGCTTCCAAATTATTCAACAGCGCTTCAGCTTGAAAACATACCTGGCATGTATCAACTTCACACTCATCTTCATAGCGGGCTGAGCAAAGTTGTATGCAAATGACCCTAACAATGAAGTCGCCCAAAGAGTACCTGCCAACCGCCATATCTTTGTTAGGAAAATTCAGCTCGTCAAATTGCAAAGAGGACCAACAGTATTTGACAAACGGAAGGACATGGTTTTGGAATCTTGTCGCCAACAGAAATGATACATTCTTCGACCTGTTCTGCCTAAATTCAAACATAGTCTCGTTCGCAAACTAGGGCACACCAAAAAAGCAGGACTATTTATTGCATTCAGTGGTAGTCCATGATCACAATCAGTCTCTTCGTGCAATCTCCACGCGCGTATATTAATTGTACAATCTCAACCGACTACTTCCTACCCTGACCTTCCCCGAACAGAATACCGTAACTACGCGTTAAATACGACCACCTCGAGGAATTGATTCACACTTAAGCCCTAAAAGACCAAGAATTCAAGGTTTCAAAATGACCAATTCGATTGGTCATATTGTGAAAACAATAGAATTCAGACGAGAAAACCCTTATCAATCCCCAGAATCGGTGAAGAGCGTGGAATCTATTATTCAAGACATAAATAAAATCGAACAACAGAAAATCCGCATATGACCTCCTCAAAAACAAGTAAAACTAAAATTAAAATAAGGCCCAATTCTCGATTCTGGATCTTGAAGGGGTTCAAATTTAAACACAAGAACCGAAAGAATTAATCGCGACTCTACCAAAAGAAAAAAACTCGTCTCATCGTCAACGCAGAAAAAAAGGTGACTAAAAATCGGCTAACATCAATTCAAACAACTTTACAAAAACAAAACAAAACAAAACTTGAAGAGAGCATACAACATTATGAACAATAAAAACAAGTGTCGGCGATCGCACTAACCAACGGCACGCAATTTGTGATCCACAATCCACTTGCGAGCGCCCTCCGTATCCATGGCGATTCAAACGCTTGCTGAATTAGCAGGTCCAAACTAAACTGCGATCGATCGAGCTTCGATAAATTGCGCAGAATGAGAAATCTAAGTTAGAGGAAAACCAACGAGGCGGGGGTGATCAGATCGAGGGCGATGGGCGTGAAGTGCAGAGATCAGGGAGCGAGGAAGAAATTATACTTTTGCGAAAGCCCGTCAACAACGACGCATGCATGGAAATTAGGTTCGGCTTTGGGAAGGGCTGACGGGGGAAAGAAAGGTTGGCGGGATGGATGGATGAAAGTTCGTTCCGGGGGTGCGTCAGTATGTTCTGTTCATCCATTTCTGGGGAGTCCATTCTCCGCGTCTCAATTAATGTTCATGCTGAGTCAACACTCGTGACTGGCGGCGCACCTCATGGCCTCCATTAGCAATGTGGGAGGATATTTCCCCACCCCCTTCCCAAACGAAATTAATTAGGAAAGTGAATCTTAGAGCATCCCCCCAACATGTTCTCTATCCCCAAACTTAGGACCTCAAATTAGTCAACCTTGACTTTATAGGGATGAGACCTCGCGAGTTCTCTATATGAGCTCCAATATAGGGAATTGGGCCCAACTTTTTGAGTTCTCTATAAATTTGGGGTAGAGATCTTGTTTCGAGACTGGTGCGCGCAAGCTTCTGTATCTCCATCTCCATCTGAGGTCCTCTCCCTAAATTTTTAGGGATACAGAACACGTTGGTGGGGATGCTCTTATGGACCTTGAAGTAGTGTGCTTATAAACTATCACTTTAACCCTGTAGGGACGCTGCGGAGCAGAGTGGTCCGCAGCATGACTTCACTTGGCAATGAAGGGTAGGAAAAAAAGTTTTTTCATCCAATTTATTTATTTGGAGGGTATTATAGTACATTTTCAATGAATAGTGTTGCAAAGTCCCTTATTATGGTCTTATTGACTTTTTTAAAGAAGAAGATGCTCAATTCACGGATCACCCTTGTAGTGTATTTTGATCATTTCTTACTCTTTTCTCTTGTTGCAAATTTGAGCTATAAAAATGATGTTTTTTGAATTTGATTTCAACTAATGAAATGAATATTATGAAGTTTAGCTTTTACTCCAATTCGAAATTTTGAAAAATTTGTATATTTGTATATTCTATAGCAATATGAACTTCGGACCTATAATCATGGTTTGTTGATTTTCTAATTTTAGAGTGATGCGGTAACTTTGGTTTATACCATGGAGTTTTGCACTATGATAAACATCTATGGAAAAAAATTCATATTTTTTAAGTGTTTTTTGTATTTGATATGAATTTTCTTCAATTTTTCGTTAAGAAATTCATAGTAATTTCAAAATTTTCCCAGAAAATTTGAAAATTTTACAACTTGTAATACACATATGTGTTCACCTCTGAAAAATAAATGAATTTTTTTTCATTCATATCCAGTTGCAAAAAGCAGCAAACAGAGAAATGAGAGTTCAAGCTTGAAAGGAGTGGTAATAGGCCCGTCCTTATAGGGTTGAGGGCTGTTGGGCCCTTTTTTTTATGGTTTTCAGATGCCTGAAAATATTTTTACTTATTTTTCACTTGGAGAAAAATTGATGTGAAATCTAACACAAGTGGTTTCATATTTTTCGGAGCATTTATGAATTACTTATGAATTTTCAAAGCATTATGCGGTAGGCACCTATTCTTGATCCTAAGCCTTGCAAAACCCACACACGCACAGTCTGCAAAAAAGATATGGCTAGACCAAAAACAAGTAGTGAGGCATTCAAAAAGTAATACACAAGGTTCCTAAATGTGATCCTTACTAAACTTAGACAATTCCTACATTCTTTTTCATGGATAAGAAGGCAATTGGGCAATCAATTCCCATTTAGAAAAATTAAGTGGACACACCTTGGCTTTGAAATGGATCCTCCCCGGCTCTTATTCCATCCATTAAAGAAGTACGAACAAATCTCATTATTTAATGCTTTAAGATTAGGAGCATTCCATGGGACAATTTAAAGAAGAGGGTTTGAATTAGAGTCATCTACCATAGAAGAGTTTTTATGCCTTTAGAAGATTGTGAGTTCTCCGGAGTTTTCGGATTGTGGAAACTTGGTTGTAGCAATAGTTTGGTGCAATCTGATGTAGTTGAGAGATTGCTATGTTGGATAATATTTATTATTTTATTATTATGATTATTTAAAAAAAATTAATGTCTTAATTTCTTAATTCTCTACCAACGCTACAATGGTTCCCAGACGTGAGAATAGCCTTGAAACAATCTCTCAAAGGCTCCAAATCTCCCCTTATGAATGAAACCTATGACCAAGATACTTTGCAAAAAAGTAATCTTGATTTTTGGACCAATAGGTGCATTTTGCATTTCTACAACAATCTAGAATGTCATCCATTGGCCACTTTTTGACTTTTGTAGAATATTAGGATTAACCTTGAAGGGATAAGACCTATCACCAAGGTACTTTGTAAAAAAGTGATCCAATTTTTTTAATCAAAAGGTGAATTCTTCAATTCTAAAGTGATCTTGAAAGTCATCCACCAATTCTACTTTTTGGCTTGGTGTCTTTTAGGGTTGATAAGACATATCACCAAAGTATTTTGCAAAATGATTTGATTTTTGGATTGATGGGCACATTCTCATTTCTACATTGATATGAAAAGTCTTCATTCACCTGCAATCTTAGCTTAGTGGCTTTGGCCTTGGCACACTAGTGAAGTGGTTATGAGTTTAACCCTTGAACCCTCGGTCACCATGGAAATCATCTGTTTTGTTACTGTGTGAATTGTTGGCTTAAAAAAATGAAAAAGTCCTCATTGGAAGACAAACTACTATAGAAGACATTCCCTTTCCACACAAATTTTGGAAGATGAATAGCTGCACTTCTGTCCCACATGGAGAGATTCTTTGTCATCCATTAGACGCCAAATGTCCTCCACGACGTTTAAGGATTAAACCCAAGTTTAGTACCACTATATTCCACCTAACTATTTTGCATCTTTTATTATTCTTTATTCTAGACAACAATGGCTAGTGTATAGTATAGTATGGAGAATATGTATGAAATGGCCCTCCAATGCCCCTCCAAAACATCTAATGATGACCACTATTTTAAACTTTAATGTTTTTCTTTATATGTTTTTCCACATTGTTAACTATGTATGAACAATTTTTTTTGTATTTTTCAGAGATGTAATCACATGTCTTTAATAAATCATAAAAATTTCACGAAATTTGGAAAATATTGGAAATTTTTTAATTGAAAGTGAAAAAAATCATAATGGTCAATTTCGTTAAAATGGCGGTATTCCGCACATCATTTTAATGGAATATCTTCAACAAAAGAGAATAAGTGTGCCGCGATAGGATCAAGACATGTGCCAATTTTATGCCTAGCACATTCAAATCACTCCTAGGTCACGCATTTCTACTCCCCTCGGACAATCTTTCCATTGTTTTCATTCTTTTAGTGGTTTCATTTTGTGCCATTTTAATGGAATACCACCATTTTAACAAAATTGACCATATTAAGTACAAAATAGTTATGCTAAAAAAATTTGAAATGTTTCCATAGTTGTATACTTTAATGTAGATCAATTAGTAGCAAAACAATTTACTGTATCATTTTCAAATAAGAAATCAACACTCCATGTTTGTAGGCCAAATATTCAAATTGCAATAAAAATTTTAATTAGGGGAATTTTTTAAGAATTCAATGAGGAATAGAAACTAGACTTGATAAGCTTCATCTATACAGCTAAGTTCAAATTTAGAAAAGATCATTTTCATGGCTAAAATTCAAATTAAAAAAAGAAGCAGAAATACACTACTAATAAGGTGATTTGTGGATTCCATTTTCTTATGTAAAAAAGTCAAATAATAATACTTTGAAGGACTATCCAACACCAAATGAGTTAAAGCAACTCCCACCCAAACCTTTTTTCCATCTGGAAGGCCTCTAAGACATCATCTAAAGGACTCAGAACATTTATTTGAGCATTATAGGGTTAATTCCAAAGGGCAAGGCATTCCAAAAGTAAATGTAGTTTGGTCAAAGTCAATTTTGGCCATAATACATTTTTTGATTTGTGTATTTAAATTTGATTCTTTAACCTCTGAAGGCACAACTATCCATCGAGGGAATGATGAATGTTGTAGAAATTGCACTTCATTCAATTAATATTTATTGAGGATGTTTTAAAAAGAATCTCATTATATATCATTAGAAAGAAGAAAGAATGTTCTACATGAATCCATGATATAAATTTGTCAGAAGAGTTTAATTATTTATTATAAATTTATAAAAATAATCTTAATATCTTTAGGTCTAGTACTAAAGATAATGAATAAATATTTATTTTCTTCTTTTTTTCATCTTTTTGCTTATATTTTGGTGCAAATATATTGTTGACCTCAATTCCATTGGATTAGTCATAAAAGAAGGCTATCTTTTAAAAATTCAAGTATTACATTAGATGGATGAGAAGTTAATATTTGGATGGCTTAATTTAATTAATGTTTAACCTAATCACTCTATTCATCATCTATAATCTATAATTTGAAATACTTAGGGGTTAAATGTTTTTTAGGAATTGCACAAAATGGATAGTACAAAGTTGGCCTTGATATACTAGTGAAGTGATCATGAATTCAAATGCATGCAAGAGTGGGGTACTTACCTCCATAGTCCCTCCAACTATGGTTGGAGATCAAATGACCACGTTGTCATATGGAAATTTGAGAGTTTTTTGGAGGAAGGAACATGTTGGTTCTTTGAAGGGTCTACTCCTGAACAAAGGCATCAATGATCCATCTAGGTCCATGAGGCTTGGATAGTTGAGCCATTCCCAATAGACGCTTCATTCACACTACCGGTAGTCTTTCAAACCAAAATTTGTTGTTCTTCTCTTTCTTCATCATTTTGCCTACTGTCTATAGTATGAAAAAATTGAGAGTTCTACCATTACATGTTTTTTGGCCTACCAGGAGGGCCATTTCAAGATGGTTCCTGTTGTTGGAAACCGGCCTGCGCTGTTTGAAAAAAATTAATTAAAAAATTAAAAAATTAATTAAAAATTAAAAATATTTTTTTTATGCTTACTGGCATGGCAATCTCTCGACCACGTCAACAGGTTGCGTGGTAGAGGTTAGAACGCAAGGAGAACTCGCAACCCTTAACAAGGGCTAAATCTCATCTAATGATTGTAAAAACACCAAGACTTTTTGAACTAACAAATAATTTCAAAACCATTTTGAACTTCCTTTTCCATTCAATTACAACTTTGTATCCCAAAATACACCTTTTAAGTCTTGGGGCCACGCGTATTGAAGTCCTTTTCGAGTTTTGGATATATTCTTTTGAATTTTTGTATTTAGATTGTGATTAGTTGTTTTTTCGCTCTAGCCTCCATCTTCAGTAAAGAATTCAATTTATTTTAATATATATTGTAGCTGATATGATTTCTGTTATACATTATGCTATTTAAAATAACAATGATTTTTTTTCCTATCAATAAATCTGAAAATAATAATATTACCACCCACGATTACCACTCTTATTTAAGCCTTTTTTTAAAATATCAAAATGATCAGATTTGACTTTTGTAATGATATAAACTTAATAAGGTTAAATTAAGCTAATGACTAGTATAATGATGGACAAAACTGAGTACAATGTTGAAACATTTTCATTCAAATAACCACACCATAAGCATCAATGGACAAAGTCCAAAAGTACATATATGAAAGTTGTAGTGTGCGATATACTTGTCTACATGTTACCATGGAAGTTTGAAGAAAAAATTAGTAATGATTTGAAAGAAAATCAATTTCAAAGTTAGCCATGTCAAAACTTAGTTTTGTTCAATATGATTTGAATTTACTTTATCTTTTGCCAATTTTTTTTAGAACTCTGAAAAAAAACTTTTTGTGCCTTGGCATGTTTGTATACTTCATTTCAGATTTTTGTATACAAAAATTGAAGGAAATTGACAATTATTATAGAATTTAAAATAACAACAATTAAACAAACATGCAAATGATGTTTGTTCTCACAGTATTTGAATTTTTTGGGGGAATGGAGAGTATAGGATAGCATTGCCATGCATTGTAGAAAAAGTATAAGTTACAATATGAACCATTTTTACATCTTAATACCCTTGCATTTGAAACATTTGTTGAATTGGGCAATGCGTTCAATTTATATTTCACAACCATATAATGTGTTTTTAAGTCCAATCTTTTTGTCCAAAGACTAGAGTTCATGATGCACAAAATTGATCCAACAAATCCAAATGATCATTGTCAATATCATCAAAAAATTAAAAATTGCTCAAAAATTACATTGATCTTCATAAAATTGGCACTTTTTAGAATCTTTGGATGCCATACCTATCCACAAACTAAAACTCCTCATAACTTTCATCTCATTAATCAAAATGAAATGATTAAAAGCTTTTTGCGTATATATAAATCTAGAGAACCAATTTTAAATTTTTAAAGAAGATTTTTGTGTTGCCTCGGGCACATATTGTGTGGAATTTTCAAAAAATAAAAATAAAAATTCCATTCATACTGTGAGTTGTCCAAAATTGCTATGTTGCCATAAAACTGTGTTCGGACCTTTAGGGGTTAAACTTATTCTTGTCATATAGGTCATTTTGTTTTTGACCATAGGCTAGTTACAAAATCAATGTAAGTGATAATTGTAGCTTACATATTGTGATCATTCTATGCTTTCAATGTACACTTCTTGTTGTTGCTCTTGTTGGTCCTGCTCTACATGGGATATAATGTAAACCACAATTGTTTAGAAATAAAGCAATCTACATGGTGGAAATGGGTGGGTGGGTGGTGATCAAGAATGTATCACTTACTCTAGGCTTGACTAAGATCACCCAAGGTATTGTAGAGTATGCCATGTTGCAAATGGATATCAGACACGTGTCACTCCGACTGGCTTCTCAAAACCCAACTTGGGACCCTAAACGAATAGACTCAGTTTTTCTCTCTATGTTGCAAGTGAGCTAGGCCCAAGGTATTCAAACTAGGTTTGACTAGAAATCTCCTCTTAGAAAACCAACAACAACACAATAAGAAGAAAATCATCCTACCACCACAAACCCAATAATCCTATCCTTTCGCAATTGCATCAAATTTCAATGGGTTAGGTTACATGGCATAAACCAACTCTGTCCCCGGCCAATAAAAACTCATGTAATTGTTGCCTTCATGGATGAATATTGTGTGATTACGAATGAACTAATCGTGCTCTTGGATGAAACACCATCGAGCGGACAGACAGATGCAAGAATCAGAGCTGAGTGGTTACGTTGCTGGTGAGACAGATGCACAGAATCATCAGAGCTGGTTACGTTGCTGGTGGGCTTGTTGCCGCCGAGGGTCGAACTGGAGTCCCGGAGTCTTCGTCTGACCCAGAGTAGACTGGTACGTTCTTCCCAGATGGTCTCTCTTTCTTCCTTTTATACAGAAAACAACCCACTCCAAAGCCCACCAGTACCACAAGTAGTCCCACACTGAACCCAATAATCAAACCCTTGGAGTCTGATTTTCCAGACCCGCTTGCAGCAACAGTACATGCTCCGCAACAAGCCAGGTTTTGGATGGTGCTTGTCAAGTCTGTTTTCACACAGAGACCTCCATTCGCTGCGTAATATGCGCTGTCCGCTCCACAGGGTTGGATGGTTTCCTTCTGAAATTAGAAAAAAACAAAAACAAAGTTTCTCATCAGAGATCGAAGAATTGAAGCGGCAAGTCGATCAGTGCTGTGATAGGAACCAAGGAGCTACGCTATGATTGAGAGGCTTTGTCTCTTTAGTAGAGCAACTAAAAAAACTCTGCAAGAGGCTTCGTAACTTGCTTCATAATGTAGTTCCAATGTAGACGTTACGGACTAGGATTCAGTTTGAAAGTGGCAACAAATGCAATAAGCTCACATAAGTAGACAAACGCAATCTCATTTTCACCTTCATTATGCCCCTCTTAATTCACAGGTGTTACAGTATTCTAGCAATGCGGTTAAGCGTTTGGCAATTTGATTAACCCAATTGATAATGGATACCTTACTCGAGATGTAGCTCGTGTTGATGCAAGAGTGAGCAACCAAGAAAAAACATCAATGTGGCTCACTATTTGGGACGTACAGCAAGGTTTTTGAGATGGTCACTTACCACTATGGTGCAATTTGCAGCAGTGAGTATGATTGGCTTTGTAGGAACATTGTATCCTGTGATCCTACTGAGCAAGGCATTTTTGACTGGATTCGTCAAGTTGCCCATTAAATCCAGGTTGAGCGTTATTCCAGCAGCACCTATCAGGTCACCCTCTAGAGTGAAAGCTGTGCGCACACAAGGATTGATACACGCAATATTAGAAGTCTACTTTGTGAAGACTAACTGAAGGAGTTAAAGACAATCACATTGTTAGTCACATAAAATCGATTCTGGCATTACTACTGACTGGCTCAATCTAGAGTGAGCACCCATTTTTTTGACAGGTGTACAAACAGTAGGACTGATATAGATATAGAGTTCAAGGTGCCGGCCTTCAAAAGCGCAAAATATTGTGACTCCCCCCCAAATAACATTACAACCCAAAAGGGCGTCTATCGTGCAAATCCATAAGCAAATAAACTGGCTAGATCAAAGTTTGAAATTCATCACTGCTAGTTACATTCAAATAAAAATAAATCAAAGAATCAAAGAATCAGAAATCGAGACTGACAAGCAAACGGAAAGGCTGGTAACTAAGTTACTTGGTTTGGTGACGGCAGTTATCAAGTCGCCACCGAATCGTTCATAGCTCTGGTACATCGGACTGTACTGCGGCTTTCCATCTGTCTCAATTCTCTTCAGGTTGGCCATGAAGGAGAAGTACTTGTTGATGGCAAGAAGGGGGTTCTCCAGGTTCTTCAGAAGTGGTTCAAAATGCCCCCCCACAGCACACAGCTGTTGAATCAATGTGTTGTTTGTCAAGTAGACATTCATGTCATTACTCCATGGCAACTTGTATAGAAATAGTTTCACACCTGACAAGCTTGCAGCAGATGGAAGTGTGACATCTCCGAGAGTCGCGAACACACCATCCGATAAGACGATAATCACCTGCACAGTACCGAATTCAAACGCTTCTATGTTATGTGATCTCGCGTTTTTCATAACAATAATTGGATACTGAGGTTCATTCAGTACCCAATATGTGGAGAATCAAATAATGTCAATTTGTGCAAACCACTGCTTAATTTATTGATTGCAATTGGATATCCAATGAAGAAAAAACACTGTTCAGAAAGGGTCAGCTTTTAGCATTGGAGTGCTTAAGCTTGAAACTAAGTTAGAACAATTCATTTGGCATTTGAGATACAAATCTACTCCATAATAGACATTTCCCACAAGTAGTGCTAAACTCTTCATTCTTTTCATTACTTGGCGAATTCAATCATGGGATCTGATTATCTGAATGATTAGTTAACTACCAAGAAGCCCAAAGTGGTCCCTTTAAGCCTTTGGGATTAACGCCTTGGTTCAAACGTACTAGTAGCCTTCTTTAAAGAACTGAAAGTGCTTCACATGTGACTCCTTCTGAAGGCTAACTCAATTATCTTGAGTTCAAGCATAGAAATTGGAGTTAATTCTAACTTGCAGGCAAGGGGCAAGAATTGAGTAGGCGAACTGGGAATCTAGGATGGATCGCACCTTGGCAGCAAACGCATTTGATTCGAAATTAGGCAAGGCAGTCAAAATTGCAGCCGTAAGATTTGATTGTCTATAGTCGCTCTCAACCGTCTGGTTACTTAACGCGTCCAACAGAGGTTGTAGCTCCGGTTGATCGGTGTTGTCATCATGGTCCTTAACTAAGATCTGTTTCAAGCACACAGGCAAGGGAGCCGAACTAGCAGAGATTTAAAAAGGATTTCTGATGAGTTTGAAGTTTCCCACACCCAACAAAAATACACTCCAAAGACCCTTACTGGCATCACTCGTAACATGCACCAAGTGCAAACAAACTCATGTTGATGGTATCATTCAACGTCAATTTCATTAAATTGGTGGAATTTCACTACCCAAGGTACTCTTCAAGGTAACCAACCTATCATGGAAATGCATACAGTAAATCTGGGCCAGTCCTAGTTTCTGGAGCTTTCTTGGTGTAGATTCTTGGCACCTCAAATTGTGCCAATTTAACGAAATAGATGATTTCCATTCTAAAGAAGTGAAATGCAAATGCAACAGTGGTAATAATTGTGAGAGGGTGGAAGAACGAGTTACCGCTTGAGGATTTAGTTGATAGGCTCCCGTGCTGTTGAAGACAATCATGTTGACGTGGTCACCGGCACTGAGCGTGGGGAGCAGCTGCGAGGCGAAGGTTTTGGCCACTTGCAACAGGCTGCCAGCTCCGGAGCCCGGTGGCAGATTGCCGTTCATGGACGCGGCCAAGTCAATCAGCACCGTCACCACCTTCACCACCGATGTGGAAGTACGGAACCAAGGGCGATTACGTGGGTCGTATTCCCTGCAGTCTTCAGCACTTCGAGCCTGCTCAAATAATTTTAAACAACCAAGACGTCAGTTCGGTTAAATGGGCCGCGGAATTCTACGACTTTGAAACTTTTCAACAAGGTGTGCGAGCTTGAAACGTACCAGTCTATACCAGTCCTAGTTTTTAAGAGCTTTGTGCAGGTTAATTGCCACAGATTTTGGCCCCGAATTGCGCCAATTGAATTGAAGGCCAGTTTTACCAAATATGGACATCATTGTAAGACTAAGGAAGGATTGCGTCTTTTCTTTACATCAAAAGTCGACCTTCAAAAAGGCACATGATGATACGGTTCACCTCGGAGAGGTGTTGCCCAGTGTGCTTATATAACACAAGTGTGGCTTGAAATTCTACTCCCCTCTAAAATTGCACAGTGGAGATTTCAAATACACTACAAAGCGTTAGCAACCGGCTTCTCATTCCAACACTCCCCTTGTCATTTTGCCCTTCATATGTGTTAAATCAGAGGTTCAACCATCCTCTTGTCAACTCCAAGTGAGTACTAAAAGGAACTATTACAGACATCGTAAGTTTTTATGAATATCCCCTTTCATCACAGTCTTGTTGATTGATGCATACCTAACTGGTTACCAAATGAATGCTTCTAGAATATAATTATTTAGGAGAGTTTCAAAATGTTACCGATCCTGGAAGTGCTCTCCACGACCCATCCATTGTTGCATAATGCGATCGAGTGAAAGCCGCGCCCAAGTTGGTCGACGTGAAGGACTTCATCAAAGAATTCAGCTCCCTCTGTGAACAAATGGAAAGCATTGTATCCACACTTTGCAGGTCCGTTGTTGCTGACACTCTACAAACAGACATTCAAGTGTAATGTGGTCAGTGCTCACACAACACTGAAATGTAATCGAGGATTCTAATACTAGTGCACATCATACCACCTGTAGATCGAATTGAATAAACATTGAAACAGCAGGAACATTGGTGGCCTGGGGTGGGGGTAAACAACATTGGGCCTAATTAACGTACCTGACATAACTCTGTGTGTAATCGAGATTCATGCTCGGGCAGGGGGTGATGCCATTTTCGAGCGCAGGACAATACGTGCTGTTCACCACGGCCGTGCAGGTGAGGTCCTTTAAATCCCCCAGCAAAGGCTCACAAACGCTATGCGAGCAGTTGGAAGGGTTGTTGCAAGTTGCCAGCAACTCTACAGAGACGGTACAAATGAGCCCATTAATGAATTTCACACTGGTCAGATACTATACTCTGGTGCAAGGCAATGGCAGGATAAACCTAAGACTGAAATGGCAGATTTCAATGAAAGTGGCACAGTCTCAACTTCTCACCTGAACCTTCAAATCTACAGGTTCTAAGTCCTAGTTTCAGGGCTCTGAGCACTTGAACATCATAACATTGTCCAGTGAAACGCAGAATGATGCCTCGGTAACGAATATGACCATTATTAAGACTCTGCCTTCTCATTCCTCAAAACATCCAGTTGACCGACAAACTAGAGAAGTGGTACCGACTAACACGAGTACTTCAGAGATGGCACGAGAGGAACATAAATATAATACCACATTCGCGAATGGTGTTGTTGAAGGCTTCATCCGATAGCTCCACGACCTGGTCTTCCTTGGAATCCAAGAAATCCCCTCCTTCATCTCCAACAATCACAGTTGAGAACCCCACCAACACGATGCAGCAGAGTAGAAGCGAATCCCAGTAAAACCCACTCATTCTTCTATTCTGCGAAAAAAAATGACAAATAAGTTACTTCAAATGCTGCTGCTGTCGGTAGCACAAACCCCAATAGATTCGATCGACCCTAGGACTAAAGTTACACAGAGAAGCTATACATGCAAGGGGGGAAGGTGAGAATACATACAAAAATTACAAATCCCCTGTGTGATGACAGGAACTTGCTTACAATTCCGTGATGTTCTCACTCTTCCCCCTGAGATCGAGGAAACCCTAGCTACAAACTCCCCGTGAGATCAATGATTTCCATACTGACTTTTAACATGAGGAGACTTCAAAGAACCAACTTGGAGTTCAAACTAGCTCTTCACCTTTACTATACTTCACATGATGCTACCACTAGTACTTGCAAACAAGAAATCACTAGTCTGAGCTAGCTAGAACCAACATTACACTTCTTTATCACTCGGAATTAATATAATGATGCTAGCTAGTACATTGATCGAACACAAACTATAAACAAGTTTGCAAACAACCGTGAACTGGTCCTATGATTAACGTACTTACATTCTGCTGCTGCTGCTGCTTCGTCACTTCAATTCAAATGGTCGATGCTGCAATAAAATTTGTACTGCAAACAAGCATGAACGTCTTGTTCGATCCTACCAACGCTTCTCTTCACAAGCTCGTTCAAATGATACCTCTAGGTAGGTGGCTAGTAATCCAAGTATAGGAATGAAAACGAGACCTGTAGCTAGAAGAGTATCGAATTCATGTGCTTGGAAGCTTGAAGGAGATAGTGTCGACCTTAATTGCAAGTCGATCCACTGATGATATCGACACTAGCTTCGACTTGCGTTGTCGGTAGAAGATGCGCAGCGAAGCACAAAATGGTGAGTAAGTTGTGCCTGGACATGAGGGAACTCCAATGAACAGTGCGTCGAAATTCCACAACTCCGGCAGTTTTTCTAGTTTAGATCGGGCGGTTTGAAATGTACAACTGTCGTAGATTTCTCAAATCTGCAGGTGTCATAGATGGCATTTTCATAGTTCAGACCACATGATCTGAAAGCTATAAAAGTCCTAAACTTCTGAAATCTATACCTGTCCTAGATGTCACTTTTATGGTTCAAATTGGACGGTCTGAAAATGGCACACGGAATACCACCATTTTAACAAAATTCCTTGTAAGGACTCCAGCTTTAAAATGCATCCTAAATTAAATTTACTTTGTACTCTTGGTTATTTGAATTTGTGTATTAGGTCTTTTGACAATAATTCCGCGTTTTATTATCACTGCTGAATTGTCTAGCTATAGTGTTTATAATTGAGGTGGTAGAATGTTGAGTAATATGGAGTTGATTTGAATAAGGGTTGCGTAACAATATTCAATGTTAGCTTGCAAGGTGATTATTGTGTATTACTATAAAAGCACTTAGATTGGGTCGATTGATTGATTGATTGATTTCATGGCCAATATTTATGCCTATTTTAGAAAGTGTGTTTGGCACAAGGGTTTTGCTTGTAATAATTGAATTGGTGCAAGAATTTGGCTCACCAAATGAATGGTTGCAATGTTGCAAGGACAAACAAACTTGCACATGGTTGTAGCACTAAAACAAAACATAGTAAAAAAAAAAACGCACTCAAAATTGAGTGCGGTTTTTTTTGCCACGTTTTTGTGCAGGCCCACTATGTGCACAATCAACTTCTTTTGAGATTTCCGACTCCAGTTTTAAGAATTTTAAGGCATGTGATATACCTATGGAAAGGTATTTTTAAGATCTTTCCAAAGGTATATTACATGCTCCAAAATTCCAGATATTGCAGCTGGAAATTGCAAAAGAAGTTTCCAGCCCACTATGCGTGCATGCACAAATACGTGGCAAAAAAAACTACACTCGATTTTGAGTGCGTTTTTTATTACCATGTTTTGTTATAGTGTAGAGATCCATAACCTTATTACTTTGATTTATATAAGATTTGTAAAATAGATTTGTGAAAACCCAAATTATACAAATGTAAAAAACTTGCTCAAAAGTCTATAAATATTTAGAAGGATACAAACACAAAGATTATATTTGCTCAAGAGATGATTGCATTCATCCTTTGTTTGAAATATGAACATTTGGCCTTTTAGAGATTAAAATATAAAATATAATCAAAGTACTATACCAATTTTGAGTTTCACAATTTATTTTGTTCAAACTTTGTCTTTCAATTAGAAGATGAATTTAAAAAGATTTCAATACCTTAGAGAGGCTTTGAAATGGAACATGCGTATGGATTTGTAAAGTCACAACAATCTAAAGATATATGTTTCATTTTTTTGGTCAAACAACTTTCAATGTGATCAAATTCCAACCTTAGCATCTCTTATTGTATACCTTCAATGTTTAAAATAATAAAATACTTGAATGCAACATGATTCAATTAGCTTAGAATGGTGGGATGTACTCCATTGATTGATATATACTTGCACTTACTTATAGGAGGCCAAAAGAAAAACTCATCATGAATATTAAAGTTGAACTGAAATTTCTAGAGTAATTGAATCGTAGTGCTCATATAGAATGGTACATTTTGCCTATAACTTTTTTTTAAATTCCCACTTCTAGGGCACTAAGAAATAAATGAAGAAAAGAAATATAAAAAGAAACTATACAAATTAATTATTACTACAAGGATTGTATGGAAAAAAATTAAGTTGAAAATTTTGACAACATGAATTGGAAGATTATAGCATTTCAAGTTAGAAGATTAATTTCTTAGGCCATGCCTAATAGGATCACAAACTTGAATTCTTTCTAGGGTGAGATTTTGCATTGCTTATAATTTTTTGGGAGATAGCTAATTTCACTTTGTATTATGTTAGTGACCTACTTGTCAAATTTCAAAAGTAGAAAACTTAAGGAGTTTTATTCAATCTACTTAGAGTTGCTATGTTGTCACAAAAAAATTTGGACAACATAATTATTGATGGAGGCATTTGATAGAGAAAAAAAATTTGCTAAAGGGCCAATGTCCACACTTTGTATGAAAATTTTAGAAAAAGTTTTTTTCAAAATTAACTTCACATGAATCTATCCAAACTTTTAAAAATCATTCAATGACCAAATTAGCTTTAGGGATTCAAGATTATCACTCTATTAGCTTACTAGGGATATTAGTCTTTTTCAATTTTAGCTAGAACAATGTTGTTGAAAGTAAAATATGTTTAAGTTCAAATTTTAAAAATTAACTTGAAATAATTTTTCATAAATTTAATTTTTCATAAATGGGCAATTTCGTTAAAATGGCGGTTCAAAGGACCAACTAGGGCATGAGATCTTGTAGAAGAAAATGGTGGGGGCAATGCCATGTGTAAACGAGTGGTGATCACTACAAGAAATTTGGACTTTATACGACTCAACTAATATGACTTGCACTCCAAAATAACTGCAAAATAACTACAAAATGATTGCAAAATAATTGCAATGACTGCAAAACGACTACAAAACTACTGCAAGTCATATTAGTTGAGTTGTATAAAGCCCAAATTTCTTGTAGTGGATTTGGGCACACATGGGACACAATTGATGCTTAATATGAGATGAATAGGTGCCTTAGTACACCTCAATCTTCGTTCCTTTATGTACAAATGCCAATGGAATACCGCCATTTTAATGAAATTGCCCATATAAACTATGTCTATATCTAAATCAAAAGCTTTGATGATTCCAAATGGAATATATTAGTGATGAGAAAATTAAAAAATGTTAATTATATATATATAAATATTTGTACCGTGGTTGAAGTCAAACGGCCTTCCAGAAGGCTAGATTTTCTCTAATGACTATTGATGATAAATTTTTTTCTTTGTATATTGTACCTACTTTTACACAAATTTAAAAAAAACAAAAATAGAATATAAACGTGAAGTTTAATTTTGAGGCATTTAACTCAATTGTCATACATAAAAAAATTTAAATTCAAAATCTAAAAATCTAAATAATTTAAAGTTAAGAGGATTTAAAGTTTGATGACAAAGAATGGTACAATAGAAAAAAAATTTGTTTGTTTTCATTATAAATGCTTAAATCTCATAATCTATTGTTTGAATAATTTTGAAGTATTCTACACTTTTATACTAGTTTGGTACAAGATCATATGGTTGGATATGTCTATTGTCATCTCTCTACTTCCTATTCCTTTCAAAAAAACATTTGTTTGCATTAGAATTGACAATTTTGGAATGATTTTTAGTGAAACATAGAGTATTGTACTTCACTATCAAGGTAGTCATTTCATGTTGAATATTTAATTAAAGTTGGAAATAAAATTTGGCAAATTCTAGAAATAAGAGTATTCCTTTAAAATTCGTATTTTGTACATACAAAATATTTTTTGATAAAATATCAATATCCCTCCTAAAAATTATGGTACTTATTTCTAGAATTATTTTTTCTAACCTTGATAGACAAGTATGACAATCATGGAACTTTTAGTGTTACAGTTATTTACAATTCTACCAAGAATCATCTCTATTTGTGTATCCTTAATGGAACACTTTTTCTATGATTGCCTTCTTCCCATTGTAACATTGCAAGCACTTGATGTCAACTATTTTGCATCCTAAACTAAAGTAAATCCACTCTCACAAATAAAGAATTTAGGGTGAAAGCATGAGTGCAAAATGAATTAGGGTTGGAAAACTCTATTGAAAGTAAGTTTTAGATTTAGTATTTGGAGTTTCAAACTCCTCTACAAGCTTCATGACAAACTGCATCATATTTCAAAACAGTTACAAATGATTCATGAAAGCTAACAATCTTGTAAGTGTACAAATTTCTACTCCATTGCTTCTTTGAAAGTAATAATCTAGCTTCTTCTAATTATGAAGCTCCAACTCTCCAAACCCTAATTTATGTCTAGCTTGTTCATTAATCATGACTTGCCTTAAATCTTGTATTAGATACTCAAAGATCCTCACAATTATTCTTGTGACATGACTTTGTTGATTTCAATTATGTACGGTCCAAGTTTCTATTAGCGAAAAACAAGAAAATAAGAAATATTAACAAAAATTCAAAAAAATAATTCATGCATGAGAAAAAGAAAAACAAGGGGAAGAGGGTGCACGGAGGAAGAGGGTGGAAGTGGATGCTCAATGGACACGGCAACGAACGGACCCCTCATCCCCTTCATCCATCCACATTTGGGGGATCAATTCATCCTAGTTTGGCCAAATATTACTTTAGAGTAAGGTAGTATGCTCTAAAAGCAACTATTTAAGGGTTGATCATCCTTTTTCATAGGTTTTCATGTACAAAAGTATTTTTCAATCATTTTTCAGAGAAAGAAAAATAGATGAGAAACCTAACACAAGTGGTTTTGTATTTTTTCAAGTATTTTTGAATTATTTATAAATTTTCAAAGATTTGGGGAATAGGCACCTATTTGTGACCATAGGTCTCTCCAAATTTAGCCACTTGCAACTTGTAAAGAGATGTGCGGAAATCAAAGACAATAGTTGGCCCTTGCAATAGGAAACAATTTTTCCTTGATTCATTCAATTGCTAAAGTGGTCCATCTAAGGATGACCCCATCTCTTTTTTTTAGCTAATAATAGGGTTCATTTGAAGAAGATGGGCACATTTAGAGCATACTACCTTAACTATGATTTTCCAAGAACTCTATAACATTAGATGTTTTTTTGGGCCTCCAAGAGACCGTGAGTTATAATGTTGTGATAACTAAGGAACATGACTATTGCAATGACACCGCAGCAGTACTACGTGGCCAAGAGGCTGCCATCTCAATTTCTCAATTTATTTTTTTATTTTTTCAACTTTTTTTTGCATTTGAAGAATTTTTTAAAAAACTATTTTTAAATTTTTTTTTTTTTTTTCTAACAGCCAGCCGTTCCTTCACTGTGGGGGGAACAATGAAGGGCACAGGCCTCAAGCGGTCTTCTGGAGGCCCCAAATCACATGTAATGTTTTTGTCTTTTAGCTAGCTTTTGAAGCAATTTATTTTCATTGTCACATGTTTAAATTTGAATTTTCTTGTACTTATTCAAAGGGAGGTTAGATGCACTTCTAATGATAAAAAAAGAATTTAAACTCTAATTATATACCATTCAAAAGTTAGAAATAAATTTGGAAGGTCAATAGATTGGTTAGACTAAGGATGATCTTATGAGTGAAACTTCTTGACCCATAATCCTACCTACAATAGAGGAAACTAAAGCTTATATAATACACATCGTATCAAGGATGGACTCAAAACAAAAACAAGAGTGATTAAGACAAGAATCTCATCGAAGCAAGCGTTGGATACCTTCTATAACACTTCTAATTTTTTTTTATGTTTATTGAAGAGTTCCAAAATTGACTTATTTTCCAAAAACATGTTCAAAAGACATCACCTTTTGCAAATTGTTGAAAGAAATTTGTGGATATTTTCATCCAAAGTTGTGTCAAAAAACTTTAAAGAAATCTTCATTGATTTCATATGGAATAAATAACCCATTTTTTTTTGTTATCAAAGAACTATCTATACATTCAAATATGCATTTTGTTTAAACTCTTTACTTTGTTTGTTCATATTTGAGTCATGAGAAGAACATTCTTAGTACTATTCAAAAGCCTTCAAGTACATGATGCGCATATAGAAAGTTTCATGTAATTTAAGTCTACATAATCAAAGATATTAACAAGATTTTTAGCGAAGTTAGATTTTGAATCTTGAATCAATACCTTACACAACTACAAAAAGATTAGAAAGACAAGAAAGAATAAAGATAAATTATAAAATATTAATGCATTAAGAAGAAAGTGCATGTATCGGTTTATACAAGTTAGAATGAAAATATAAAGAATGGAAGTTCTAGTGGTTGTAACAAAATATCAAAAATGTAGTTCAGAATTACATAATTCTTTTGGAAAGAGTTTTCTATTTGGAGTGTAGTTATTTTCTAATACTCTAACAATATTTCATAAATATATTATTTAATTTTAATTTCTTACCTTCAATTTTCCACACATATTGGCATTCAATACAGTACACTAGATATATCAATATTTTTGTATTTTTTTTTACAAGAAATAAAGTAATTTTTAATTTAAAAATAAATTGCATATGCCTATACCTTTAAATTGCCATGTAATGCATTGCTTTCCAATTTCAACACTCATCTAGTTGAATTATTGAAGGAAAAAAATCATTATTCTTACCCTCTAAAATAAACAACACAAAGTAGCATTTCAAAATAGTAAACCAATTTGGATACACATGAAAATTTTCCACATTTATTTGTAAGTACTACAAGTGCTTTTCAATTTTGGTGATTTTCTCTAATTGACAATCATTCAAAATTATATGGGAGAAAGGTGCTAGATTGTAGATTTTTGCCAATTGTGCAATCAAATAAATGAAGAGAAATTAGGCCATTGTATTTTTGGGACTGATTTTCAAGCCACTATAAAAAAAGATTGGTACCCAACATTACAAAATTCCCTACCTCCAAATTTTTCAATAGTTTTAGTCTTGGTTTCAATAATGATTCAATAGTTTGTTTTTCCTTGTTTTTGATTCATTAATAGGCATTATTAGGCACATACTAAACCAATCAATAGTAGTTTGTTTTTCCTTGTTTTTGATTCATTAATAGTCATTATTAGGTACATACTAAAACAATCAATAGTAATACTACAGAGCTGAAATAATACAAAATCAACATTACAAATAAATAACTTTGCATATATTAAATACTTAGAAGAATGTTTGCATTGAAACAAATGTCATTTTAGTATGGTTTTGAAGTTAAATTTGTATAAATATGTTTTCTATTCAAACTTCATTACTACAATATCAGTCACCCCAATGCTTGCAACCTCAAATCATTACGGGTTCTAGTCTTTAGAGACTTGAATGTTGACCACAATTTCAGAGCTCCAAAACATACAACATTCATGTGACCATTCCATCGACAGAAACCCGCCCATAATGACGACGGATCTACATTCGCAATGCCATGAAGCTGAAATGAATTAAAAAAACACAAATTAGAAGACAGCTAACAAGCTTTCAAGATTTCTTGAAACCCAAGAAAGCGCCATGTACAAGTTGAAGAAGAAGGCCTAGGAACTTCTGGAGCAATAAAATTACAGTAAAAGGGGGCCTGTTTGCCCACACAAGAATTTATGAACTGGTTTCGTAACTACACTCTGACCTCTTGAATCTCATCACCTAAGGGGTCCCAACTTTTTCTCACAATGACATTAGTTTGAATGTGTGTTGTAATCAATCATGATACTGTGGCAAGTGTGCAGGATATTTTAGAATGTCATTTTTTTAAGCAAAGCAAAGGCTGTATGTAATAAAGAGGTTTGCGTGTAGTTTGAATGTGGGACGAGTAAACTACAGTCAGTGATAGTGTAACAAGTTCGCAGGATACTCCAGAACGTCGTCGTAAAGAGAGGTCTGCTTGTAAAACTCACAGCAAAAAATAATCAGGATCGGCCACTAGTCTTGAGAAGAGACCAGAGTTAAATCTGTCTTCCCGGCTGCGGCGTTGCCAGCAGCAGCAGCAGGCTCCGCACACATGCAATCTGGAGCTGGAAACTGGTAGAGTGATTGTTTGGGACAGTTTGTAAACAACGAGGCAAAAGGGACGGGCAAGGACTTCCTTGGTTGCAAGCCCTTGAAATCACTGTGTCTCCTCATGTCTACCAGACTCTTCCGAAATACATCCCACCTGCCACACGCACAGAATTGATTCCAAAAATCAGAACCAGAAGCTGCACTAGAAAAATGCCTTGAAACAATGTGGCATGAAACTTCGTGCACAATGGTTTGTAAACAATCAACAACATCTCTCTATCCAATAACCTACAGTCACTCCACAAATTGGAACTGTTTTGAAACTGAGATTCATTTCGATTCGTAAAGATATGGAAGTGGCCTCATTCAAGGAGGTTTAAGGATGGAGCATGTGTCGGTAGTAAGAAGAGACTGAGACTTACTCTATGTTTGGATTATCGAGTAGCAAGACAAGGCGTCTCTTGTCTGGGTGGATCGTCTTCGAGTGGCCCTTGTTGAGAAAGCGGCGGTGTCCCATTAATACTTGTGGGAAGTTGCCACCTTGGGTCGTCACGAAGACTTCACTGTGGAGGCACACTGTGTAGTCAATGGCTGCTAACCGTGAGGAATAGCCCTGCCACAAAAGTCCGAAAGGAGAAGCCTCCAGTGAGCCGACTAAATTTGAGCATGGCTTTGTTCCTAACATGAGCATGTGACTCATCTAGAAAATTCAAAAAATTCAATTGTCCAGACAGCTTTAACATTATGCCCAATAAATAACCCTTCTCAAGCTTTGCAGCTTTCTCTCAATAAAAAAACACCTACAGCAGTAACTCTTGCCATTCTTCCACAATAGAAAGTCAAAAAGTAAAGATGGCTCACTCAGGATTTGAACTTGTAAGATGAAGAAAAATATGTTTTTACCTTGAAACGTGCGTACTCTTCTGGTGTCAGTAAAGTTTCTTTCGTTTGAAGATATGGAAACATTCTCCGGAGCGGCTCCATGCTCACTTCTCCTTTATAAATCTTTCCAGCTGCGAGATAGATGGGTGTAGTGCTCCTAAATCCCATGCCACGGAGCATCATTCCTACCTGCAACCAAAAGAAATGAGTAGCTTCCCTCAATTTAGTAACAGCACATAGCCTCATTTTTCAGTAAAATTGTCGCAATCTCCAGAGCTTTGGGTGGTACCCTAAAACACTCCATTCTTAACGAATATATATTCTTAACGGTCATACATACTGAGATGCAAAGAGAAAACTACCTTGAATGCAAAGTCATTTGTTATTAAAAAAATGATTAAAAAATTCCAAACACTGGGATCGTTTTATGTAGTTACCTCAACAGGCGTCAGTGGACACTTCCCGTCCCTTCTAATTTCCTGAGGTGATAAATCCAAACGGCCTATTCTAGTGAACTTGCCACGCCAAGATTTCTCCCGAAAATAATCAAGTCGAACTTTTTCTTCCTTATCACCCTCATACGCGCACAGAGAGAAAGCCACCATGTCCTGGTGTGAAACACATCAAAAATAATAACCACTACATCAGCAACAAATTATACAGAAAAAAAAAAAAAAAAAATTTACATATACAAGACCATAAAGGAATCCAATCTTAGTCCACAAAAACTCTAAATTAGATTGATATCTACAAACCCACATTGTGTCATGAGAATGCAGGAGTAGAAAGTTGGTCTTGGAGCACAAGAGCTTGGTGCCCATCCATACAAGTCTTCGGCACCAAGCTTTGGAGCTCTCACAGGACCAACTTTCTTACTAATGCATATAAGAGAATAATTATGGCCCAAAAAGTCGGCTTGATTGAATAAAGAGTCGAACATTGGTATGCTGATTTTTATCCCTTTTAATGTGTGTGAAACTAATTTAGCAGTCACACTAATTTTAATGCAGGCTGAAATATTATTACTAATTTCCACCCAAGAAACTAAAGTTTAGTGCCACTAATTTGGCACCCTCACTAATTAATAGGATGAATCAGTGTACCTCCTCGAACCGTAAATGAATGGAGATGTAATGGCCGTTGGTTCTGAAGCTCTTGGACTTCATTCGTTTCACTAATATTTCACCTAGATCAGCAATGGGTTGGGCAAAACGGAGGGCCACAAAATTGGCATAGCACCTCAGTTTTTGGATTTGCTTTGGGACACCGTCGTAAGCCAGACGGTTAGCAAAGGGAGTAAATCTGATAACCCTGCAATTATACCACAAACCCCAAATGAAGAAAAAAATGAAATAAATTTAGATGCAAGAGTCAAGTGAAATAATCATCATCACCCTAAAAAGAAAAGTCTACAAAATTTTCTGAAACTCCAGGATCTTTTTTCTATAGCACTGTCTCCCTTTTCAAGTAAGGTCGTACTTAAACTTCCCCACATGATTCATAGCTTTTGCCAGTGAAAAGACTGTTTTTCTCCCCATCCGGATGCATTGAGCTTACCCTCTTTGTAGAAGCTCAGGGAGACAAATTTCCAAATAAAATTTAGGAAGTGACCACGCTTGCACTTTGGGAATCTTGTATATCATGCTCGCGTTTTCATATCGGTCCAGCACTTCTTGCGGCAATTCTCGCAGCACTCTCACTTGCTGAGACAGAGATGAGATGAAAAAGGCTTCATCAAAGATTTCCCCAAAAGTGCTGGCACACGGATGGAGGATAACAAGTTAGCGGAAATCCCAGTCATGCATTCAGTTCTCCAAGACTTTTTACTGTTCCTTACAATTCACTCTTGCCCAATCCCTGGAGAATTTTTTATTGTTTTACAAGATGACAAAGGTACTACGTGTCAAAAAAAATAAAAATCCCAGGAGAATTCTGATGTACAAATATACTTACTAGGTGCAAAAAAAACATCTTGCTGACACAAACTGTAAATCTTGACTTATTGACACATGAATGGTCAACTGAATAATAATTTGTCCCTCGTTAGAATCTTCGAATACGAAGTTGAAAGTGTGCAGTTTTTGTAACTTTCGTTGCATTCCAAACCGTGAAGATCCAATTTTCTCAAGCCAGACTTTCTTACAAGGACAATGCACAAGGCTCATGGAAACGGAACTACACATTTTTTCATGCAATCACAACGGACTATGATAATTCTCGAGATTGCAATCCACATGAGTTCAGAATTTTGACACTGAAGATATATATTACGGGGGAAAATGCCCTTCACAACCTCAACAAATCCACACACCTGGGGTCTTTCCACACGCTGTTGAGATGGAAGTATGGAATAATGAGAGTCGCATTGAGGAGCTTTGCAACTGCAACAGCGTTACATATCTGCATCCCAGACACAACGAACTTGGGGTTTCAGAAACAAAAACAAGCACTCCGATTCTCCTCAGTATCATAACATACATTTGCGCTGCATCGTTAAGAAAATTCAGTAAGAGAAATTACAGAGTAATACATACTGTGGAGCGCTGCTGGTTAAGGCCACCATTAGCTTCCACAAGAATATATCCATTCGATTCGGGCAGAGCTACAGAAGATCGATCACGATGAAAACATGATTTTAGTAGACAGAAAAAAGCTTGGAACATTGTTCAGAACCGCAGTAAATTCAACCAGAAACCTAACCCATTGAAATATATGAGAGTAGAAGAATGCTGCATAGCCAATCTTGAGTCAATCATGTTGAAATTTGGCCGATTCGGAACGTAAAAGGTGTTGGCTTACAGAATATTATGGCAAAGGTTACCTGCGTCCTGATGAATGGAACTAAGACAGGGTGTGAAGCCTCCACCGTCTTTAGGATATTCCCACACGGACAACACCTGCCGTCCATGGCTTCCTCCAAACGCGTCATTCAACACCCCAGATTCAACCTACACATTGAACTTCCCCCATTGATTATCAATACAACAAAATGACATGAATCCTCCAAAACCGATTCTCTAAAGTCCTGGAGAATTATTCTCACCTGGGGATAAATCCCTAGATTTGTTAAATTTCGAAATGACAACTACCCTTCCCATGATCCATTGCACGAGAATCTTACACGAATTCAAACTCTGTAGCTGTAGCTGAATTGGTAAACCATAACTCTTCAACCCCCGTCTGGTATTATTAATACAGGCGATCTCTCATTGCAACTGTGTTTTTTCTAACTTGGAGACGTGAAACATCCTCAATTTAGTTAAATCGCGCAGGATTTCAAGACGTCGGCATGTTCAAGGCGGGGCGGGCGCCTTGAAACGTAAATCAATTATACAAGTTCGAGAATTTTTTTAGAGCATTGTGTGCAGTAAAATGTCACAATTCTGCCACTCTGAATCGCACCAACATGATAACAAAAGTGCCGTTAAACAGGCTGAAACGTGAGCTGTAACCAATTCAACTGCGCATCTGTGATTTCCAATGAGGGTGCAGGAGGCGGTATTCCCAGTGCATTGCAACTATAATTTTACCCCTTAAAACGCCCAAATCCGTTGTGAACTTCTTGCACACTTTGGTTTATAAGTTTACTGTTAAGTTTACCTCAAAAAGTGTTCATAACGAAAAGTTGTTATTTTGAAAGTTCAAGCATCACGTTACAAGAATGAGAAGTTATTCATTAAATCACCTTGAGGCACTAAATTCATCACACGAAAAAGATGGACTTCAAGGGTAAATTTAGAATGTGAAGCTGCTTTTTTAACTGCTGAAAGTGATCTCATTACGACCGCTTTACACTTGTGCCCAAGCCAAGCCAAGCCAAGTCAAGAAAATCAGGAGGTATCGACCCGGGTCTAAATCTATTTTGAAAATTTTGAAAAAAAAGAAGTGCGGCATTGGGGAGGGGGAAGCCACCTCACTCACCCCGACGGCGTCGACCTCGGCGAGTTCCATCTGCGGCCACAGCTTCTGGAAAACCAGGTGGCTCCTGTACACTGACCCGGGTCGATACCTCCCAGGGAAGTCGGCGATGGAGAGATCCCCTCCCACGTAAAGCAACGTCCCGGTAATGTACATTAACGGCAACAACAACAGCATCCGGTGACGTCGAAAGAAGAACGAAAGAAACAGCTGCGTCACCTTCTGCAACAACAAGGAATTGTACAGCAACCCGCCTCCTCCTGAACGGCCATGGTGAAGCCCACCACTAGGCTTATTCACTCCCGGAGAGCCATACTTTGAAGCCTTGAAGCTTTGGCTTCCTCGCATGGTGCTGGTGGTGCTGGAGGTGCTGGTGGTCCTGCCAGTACTGCTGCGGAGACGCGGGGAGTGCGCGGGGGACCCCGGTGGCGTAGGCGACAACGACGAGGAGAGGTGCGACGCCACGACATGACTGAGAGCCGCCGCCGCTCCTCCGCGGCCGAACGCACTCGGCGTCTGCATCAGGTCAAGGGACGCTGGGAATCCAGCCGCGTAGTAAATCCATACGGAGGGATCCACAGGAAGCCAGCTGAGTCGAACTGAAGCTAACTAAAGCCAAAGTCGCAGGCTCGACTCAAAGGACTCCACTCCAAGGAATGCAGCTGAAGCGAACGCAATCTAACGGAATGCAAGGTCGCGGACTCGACTCAAAGGGATTCAGAGGATTCCAGCTGAATCGAACGTGACGTGAACTCCAAGCGAGCGTAAGAATGTGAGTCTGGAGCGTGGAATTCACAATGCGCGCCTGTTGGGATACGGAGCTCCATTCGCGCCTGTACGTATTCCCTTCAGGCGCTGTCCATTCACCTGCCTGGCAACTGACGTAGACACTCACGGATTAGTCACCATAGAGGAGCCCAGGGGAGACGAGGAAAGTATGCCTGCCTGCGCCGCAAAGCCTTGGAGAGAGGAAGAAGTAAGTTAAGTTCGAACGGGGGAGTGTGAGGAAACGGCTGGATTGTTGATCCGAGAATTGAAGGTGTTCATGGATCCGTCGTCATCCCGCCCCGCCCTGGCGGTGCGGCTTGTGCGCCGCGCATTCGGGGCGGGAGCGGGGTTTGCGGATCCGAAGTCAAGACGGAAGTGGGTCTGTGTCCGCTCGGATCGCCGGGATCCCACTTGGGAGACGGAGATCTGCGCTGCGCACCCGGGATAGCTGCGCTGGACAGGCGGGTGGCGCGCGCGACGCTCGCGTCTAGGGAAGCGCCTCGTGGGGGACGGAGAGGCTGGCCGCGCCCGCAGGGCCGCGGCAGACCCAGCCTTTCGTAACCTTTTTCTTAAAACTTCTTTTCCATTCTCGGGTTTTTATTTTGTATCTTCCAAGATATAGGTACTACCGGTATCATAAAGTAATTAACCCTGAAAACTAACCCCTAAAGTTCCTTTGACATTTTGAGCCCAAATAACACATAGAATTGTCACATTTGTGTCAAGATTTTTCAATGAGTCTTTTGTTAAACTATAATAATTGTAATTGTAAGATCTTAACCCCTAAAGGATTGAGGCATATTTCAGGTACAAATTGTAAAGAACTACCACTTTTTAGGGCAATGAGAAAAAAAAAAAAAAAATTCAACTGGACAAACTTTTACTAGACTATTAAGGGAATGTATGGAAAAAACTTCAAAAACTTTCATTGCATGGATTGAAAGATTATAACATTTGAAGTTAGAAGAAAAACTTTTACATTAGATGTGATTTCCCTACTGGAAAGGGCCGTGAGTTCCCAAATGGGGAACCCCCTGAAACTGGCCGAAACTAGCCGTTTCCAAGCTCTGCTGACCTGGCCGAGCAATTACCACATCGTTGTGTTTTTTTAAATTAACTTTGTTTTTCATTTAAAGAACTTTTGGAAAAAAAAATCTGGCATCCGTGTTCGATGAGGTCCGGGGGAATGGAGCTGGGAATAGCCTGAAACGGCCCTCTAGCCCCCCCGAATCCCATCTAATGCTAAACAACTACAAGAATTTGTGGAAAAAAACTTCAAAGCTTTGACTATATAGATTGAGAGATTATAGTGTTTGAAGTTAGATGAAAAAGTTTTTTTCCAACCTCGCCCAACAAGGCCGGTAAACTTTAATTCCTTCTAGAATGATATTTTACACTACACATGGTTAATATTTTGGACATTTGCATCTTATATCATGAAAATTAAATACCTACCAAATTTCAAAATTACAAGAGTTTTGTACATCCTGCCCGAAATTGCCTATGCTACCCCAAAAGTTTGGGGTAGTATAACTTTTAATTCAAACACCTGATCAGAAAAAAAAATTATATTTCCACTATGGGGGCACATGTTCACACCTTGTATCAAAATTTGAAGAACATCTGTGAAAAATGACTTCATAATCCCCTATCTAAGATTACTTGCATGCGAACGTTCAATGGTCATTCAGTCTTTCAGAGGTTAATCTCAACTTCATGTAGAATATATATAAAAGAAATTCAAACTCAAATTCCTTCTAAATTTACTGAGTGGTAAAGTACAAAATCATAAAATTGGCCAGGTTCTAAAAGTGTCCAATAACATAGAGGTACATTTCATTTTCCTCAATACACCATCAATGTACCAATTATGTGTATTTTAGGAGGTGAACGCCGTTGCACTTCATCTTCAAAATTTTGTAACTAATTCTACAAAGGTCCAAAAAATATGAAACCAGGATTAGATGCCAATTCTATTTTTCTTTCTATAGAAATTCACTGAAAAATATTTAAAGGGGTTTAGCTTCCCCAAAATGTGATCAATTTTTTAAGGGACACTTTCAACTATCCACATGTCACTGATTCATTAGGGGAGGTTTCAAGTACTCAAGAGACTATTTCAGGTTGGTTTCCATTGCCCTATACAATAAGGATATAATAATATTAAAAAAAAAATTAAAAATTACTTTTTTTTTTAATTTAAATTTTTTTCTAAAAAATGTATTAATTAATTATATCTAACATGGCCAAATGAGTGCCACGTCATATCAGCGTTCCCACAAAGTTCCCACAGTTTGAGAACTTACAGTCTCTTAAAATGCAAAAATCTCTTCTACAAAATCAACGTAGTTTCAATATTAGAAATGCATCAGTAACTCCAATCCCAACTCCAATCCCCAATTTTACTAGAAAGACACAAATATCTTGTAAATTCTTACTGAAAATCTCCTAAAAAGGTCATTACTTAAAATGTTATCTCTAGGACTATACTTAAAACACCCCTTTCTCTTGTAGTGGCATACCTAACCTCAAAAAAAATTTCAAAGAATAATTGGAATTTGATTTCTACAACAACCTAACTCAAATATTTCTATACATAAATAATAAGAACCATTCTCAAATCCTCAATTAGAAGGTTATGTATATTTTTTATTCACTCACTCTAAATTTTTTCAAAAATAATGCAAAGAATAATTGGTAATGAAATCAATATTATAATTGCAGTGGTGGACACCAATGTAGCACTCTTAACATTCCTTAAAATAATATTTTAATCATTTTGAGACTAATTAGATCCATTATCTAATACTAACCAGAATAATATATGTACCTATAATACAAATTTAAAAAATATCAATACAAAATCATGCAACTAGCGTACAATAGAATTTTTTTGAATAAAATTGCAAGCTTGTCTATAACTTGATATGAAAGATTGATTATGCAATGTGTTGAGATTAAGGCGTTGTTCTTCATTGTTTTCCATTGCACAAGTCATATTGTGTGCTTGTCTATGCGGAAACGGATGATGAATAGTCACAGGTAAACAATTTGACATAAAATTAGACTTGCTTTCATGTAATCTTGGTTTGGCTTTGAAAAATGGATGATTTAAGGCTTGTAAAGCACTAAGGCGCTTTTGAGGATCCCAAACCATCAATAATTGAATCAAATCCAAGGCTAAATAACTTGCATTGGGAATGCAACTTGAAAGGTTTACTAATGGGAAAGTATTTTTGAATTGAAAGTTGCAATTATTTGCAAGCAAACAACCTTCCTTCCATGTACAATAATCAGGTGCACCAAGTACTGCAGAGATTTGATCAAGTTGACTTTCTTCACTTGCTCCAGGAAAGATAGGTTGAGATCTAAACATCTCTGCCATAATTACCCCTACAGACCACATGTCTGTAGATGTTGAATAAGATGGAGAACAAAGTAGAATTTCTGGTGCTCGATACCATCGAGTGCACATGTAGGTGGTGGTACATCCACACGTACAACCTTCTTTTCCACAATACTCCAATTTAAATGCATGTGTATTGGTGTTATTTAAACAAAGGCCCATCTTCTTAGATAGACCAAAATCAGCTAGTTTCAAGGTCCCTTTATTAGCTAATATGTTCTCAGGCTTAAGATCACGATGGATATAACCTTTGCTATGCACATATGCCACTGCTTTAAGTATTTGATACATCCATGATTGAATCTCCAGTTCTGATGGAATAGGTATATTCCTAATCATTTGCAACAAATTTGTTGGCATGTATTCAAACACATAAAATAAATCATCATCTTGTTTTATAACTTTTTTTAATTGTATAATATTTGGATGATCTTTTAATTCCTCCAAAGCAACTATTTCGTCTAATTTTGTTCCATTTTTATAGTTCTTTGCAATGAATTTACTCTTTAATTGTTTTATAGCAACAACTTCCTTGGTGCCATTGTAAATAGCTTTATAAACATATCCATAGGCTCCTTGACCTATTTGTTGTAGTACTATATATTGGAAATCCATGGCTTTGGCTTCTATAACAATCCTCCAAGTAATGTTTGATCAATTCTATGCCTTTGTTTCATATTATATTTGTTTACAACTATTTTTCATTTAATATTCTTCAATTGTGTCATGCCAATCCATACAAACAAAGACTTTTGTCGAGTAATATATGTACTCTACAAGCAAGTGATTCCATACTTGTTGACATACAAAATAGCAAAACCAAATAACAAAATTTATCCATCAAATAATAGTAAATAAATAAATATGTCACCAAAATATATCTTCACTATTAAAAATTTGAAGTGTTATTCAAGAATAAGAAAATAAGTGTATGAAATATTTTTTTATATTCATAAATTAAATTAATAACAAATCACATAAAATATATATTATAATCAATATATATATTTTTAAATTATTTTATTATATTCATAATTTTTTTGAATATTAACTTTAAAGTTGGTAATGTAAAACTTTCTATTGACCCTTGCATATGTTATTTAATAAATGGAGATTCCTATAGTAAGTAATAAATAAGATTGCTAAAACTAATTAGAATAATAATTTAAAATAAATATTTATAAATATAGAAAACAAATCACTTTATCATATACTAAACCTTTTATGTAAGGTTTTAGGTCGTTAAATTGTGCTTTCATTATCACAAAGCCATTACAAAAAATATTTGTAAGTTTTCTTTTTCAATAGACAATATTTGCAATCCTAATAAATATTATTTGCAAAGTTTAGGCTTTAAGAAAATCAACAGGATACGCTTTGAAGATTTCTTTATCTCTTAAATGGTTGATTTGGATAAATATTTTTAATAATTAAAAATTCAATTTAAAAATATTTGAGTCATTAAATATTTTAAATTCTAGTGCAATGATAGTTCTACATTTAAGTAGTTTAAATAAAATAAAGTTTCCATGATTGCATTTGTCAATAATTGTTTTTTTAAAACATCTACTATACAAATGATTTACAATTTGTAGATGCCTTTAGCATGACAATTGTAAGTCTAGTGGATAAATGTAATTGTAAACAATGCCATTCACTGTTAATTTTTAGGTAGTCAAGAATACTATAAGCTAGGTCTTCAAAACATAAAGTAAGACATTATTTGAACTCCTTCATTAATTGTTTTTAATTTTTAAAATTTTCAAGAAAAACAAGAATTTTAAACTTAATTGCAATTATATATATTTCAAAATTTAACAATCATTGTATTGCTACTTCTAATTTAATGAAAAAAATCAAGTATCATAAAAGTTGTATGAAGTTTAAGAGTACAAGACTTACTTCTAACTACTTCATATTATTACATAAATAAAAATCATATTCTTTTCCACTCTATAATTGGCAATAACAATATGGTAGAGATGACTAATAGAATTACATTAATATTTTATGGTTGGAACAATTCCTTTGAACCTAATTTAAAATTTCATTTAAAATAAATTTAGACTATATTTACTTACAACACTTCTAAAATCTAGATAAATGAAACCAAAAATATATTCAAATAAATACTTTAAAATAATTTACCAAGGTCTAAGACTTTTTCATTAATTTAAAAGACAACAGACAACATTTAGAACATTCATCAAATTCAATTTTGATTGGAATTTTTTTATATACAGTTAATATTGACTTTTTTTGAAATCATTGAATGCCTTCATATTTATGTAATTCTTGGAACAACCAACAAACTTGATATCAAAAGCACTTAGATTCTAAAGAATTCTAGTGACATGAAAGTTTAAAAGTTTAAAATTTATAGTAACATAAATTTAAAATATATTTTCAATATACACTATCTGTCTATCAAGATGCAATAACAAATACAAGTTGTTTTTTATTATTTAAAAAAAAAGTGTCAAAATAACCTCAATTGTATTTTGAATGGAGTAAGAGATGAATCCAACCATTTGGTTTTACTATTTTATTTTATTTCACTTATAAAAATGTTATTAGTAATGAAAAAAATGTTGTAATACTCATTTAATTTTAAATCATTATAATTTAATTCTTAAAGGCAATCTAATATTTAATTTTTGCAATTACATACCTTTTGTAGTTGATACTCAAATCCCTTGACCAATTCCAAAGAAGTCATGTAAAATGTGTACTTCAGTAATATAAACACCTACAAGCTAATCAATATTCAAATCTTTACAAATAAAAATTGAGCATTGTAGTTGCTCAAGTTATGGAAACTAGTGAAAATACAAAGTTGTCATTTTTAATAATGAATGGATTTATATCATAACTAATACAAAATAGAGTTGCATAATATCAATCATTTATAATTAATTTATATAAATGCATCTACTCATTTTTAATATTATAATTGATTACAATATTGAAAACTCACATGGCAATATAAAGTCATTAAGAACAAAGGCATCATTTTTACCCAAATAATACAAGTTCAATGAAGGAACATTGATATCAAGGGCAATATAGAAAGTTAACTCAATCTTTAGAAGATTAGCCACTTTATGTAGGCTTCTTCAAACAGGATAATTTTATGAAAATCTATAATTAAATTCAAGTAAACAAAATACACACATATTATCAATAGTATGGACTTGTTTTTTGAGCCATTTGGTGTGTAAAATACAATAACTCCAATAAACGAATAAGCCTTCCAAATTGAAGTAAGACATAATCCAAAAGCAAGTCACGTTCCTGTAGAGCAACAATCCTCCAATGCAACATATGTTAGCGCCAAGATTTTTAGCCATCAAACTATATACTAATATTATTTTAGAATTTTTTAATCAAAAAACTTTTGGTATACAAAATTTATGGATTGTAATTTTAAACTAATATTTTTTATTGCATACTTACCAAGATGTTAAATACAATTGGCTTAAGATTTCCATAGATTTGAAAATTGAATTTAGTGCAACTAAAAAAACATGGTTAACACATATATTGTAAAGCCAAAGCTTTGTAACACATTTTTCTTGCGATGTGATATAAACATTATTTTCCTACAAAGACAAAATAATAAGTTTTAGATGTAGTCAATAATAAATTTTTATAATTTATTTATTTTGTAATTAAATAGAGACTTTTAATACTTTTTAAACCACAATGTGATGTTTTTTATGATATGATTGACGATTGGATGTTGATGGTTTTGGGGGATTTTTTTTCCTTAAAATATTATTACTATAAAAATGATGCAAAAACTTGTCTTAAGATTCCATAACGTAGAATATTGCAATAACGTCCAACAATAAAATATTTAAGATTATTTTTAGTTTAATGGAACACAAATGAATTTTATATTTACCTTGATTTTATTCTTATGTAAGTAATTAGACGTCTCCATAATGGTATACAATTCTTTTGGAAGAAATAAAATACAAATCTTAGTCGATGATCAATTTTTCAATCAATGCCACTGCAATTGTATATCAATATTTTCATCAATTGCTAACTAAACAAATTGAAAAGCATATTCAATTGTATGTTTATATCAATCAATCAAAAAACACTTATATATATACAAGATTTTAGTAAATCAAAAATAAATAATTGACAATACTAAAATCAATACTATAATGCATTCAAAACATTTTTTGATGTGCCTAAAAGCATATTTGCTTAAAAAGTGATTGTAAGTGAAGGCATTGAAAATGTTATATGGAATATGGTTGCAAATAAAGATCTTGATTGCACTTATAAAGTTATAATTGGAAATTTGAGAACATTACTAAAACAACAAATATCACAGATACGATCTAACAAATTGAAGAAATGTTTTTATTAAAATTACCTTTGCTAGAAAAAATACTTGTCTATTCAAAATTTCAGTATTCAAACACAATTTCCAATTTTTCTATATATATTTTTTAATCCATGTCCTTAGAAACATTCACAATTAATAGATGAAAATTGAAATGTTGTTGTAATCAATGCAATTCCAAGATCTAACCAATTGATAAAATGAAGTAATTGAAGGACACAACCAATCAATACATATTTGAATTTTTTTATAATATTGTTAACCCTAAAAAGACGCCATAGACACTAAGTGTTCAATAGATGATAGAGAATCTTTCTATGTAGGACAAAAGTGCAAGTGTTCATCCTTGGAATTTATGTGAAAAAGAGAGGGATTGCACAATAGTTTGACCTCTAATCAGTGTTCTTGGGTTTTTTTTAACTAGTTCGTATGGTACCAAAAGAGATGATTTCCATAGTAATCAAATCATCCTTCAAGGGTTAAACTAAATATTTTCAAAATATTTGAAACTTCTAATAAAGATAAATTAGATAATCCTATAAACTAGAATTATCTCTTTAATGTATTCTTTTGCCCATGAATTAAAAATATATGTATTCAAAAGTCTCACATCAAAGTTCACATAGATCATAGATGATGGCCTAATATCATTCATTCTCCAAATTGCACCCATTCATCATTTGTCAAATTGAGTATATATACCAAAAGCTTATAGGTCAATACATCCACAAACATTACCTCTCAAATGCCCAAAGCACCATACATTGGTGTCCACTAAATTTTGAAGTTAAACAAAATATTATCAAAATTGTACTTTTATTATTTTTTAAAGATCAATACTCTTTAATTCCTCAAGGACCAAGAGAACATAGTGTGTCCTCTTCAAATTTTCAATGGCAAATTCTCGGTAAGGTGAAACAAATTTCAATACCTTGGAAACTAGGATCTTGAAGAGTAACAAGTTTAAATACTTGTTGCATTTTCTAATTTTCAAAATTTCAATGTCAAAGGTATTTAAAATTTTATTTAGGAAATGTAACCTAATAGAAAAAGGGAGCAAACATATTGTTTTTCCAATAAAAGGAATAGTAGGGATGGAAAAAATATTTTTTTAGATATTTTTAGTCTTTACTCTATACAAACAAACCAAGTTTGGAGAATTTTTTTCAAATTTGTATTTTTAGTAATTTTATAAAAATAAAAGGTTCAAATTGGTGTGATTAAGAACATAAAATAATTAGAATGATTCCAATTTTTTTGAAGATATTCCAAACAATATGATAATAATATCAATTTTTAAATTTCAAAAATTGACACATACATTAATTTTTTATTATTTTATAGGATCCAATTTGATCGGTTTTGGCTTTCTATTTCTTCTATTTGAAAATGTGTACAAGTTTGAGAGACTTTTTAATTTTTAATATTAAAAATACTAAATTTGCCTTAGATTCAAATTCAATTTTTTGAGGGGGATAATAAAACATTATTCATCTTCTTATAATTTTTCTTCCCCCAAAGCTGCATTTTTTGCCTATTAAGTCAATCATCCAAAATTGTTATATTCTAGAAATCAAACAGTCAAAATTTTCCACAATTAATTCCATGCATAATAGACAAAGTAGTCTTTACTTTCGTATACTTAAAATTAAAAAATTCAAGCACATCCATGTACAAAAGAATATCAAAGTGGGACAATTCATTGAAAACCTCCATTGTCAAAAAGTTGTTAGACCTTGAGGAGTTAATGTCTACTTTATAGACCAAAAATCTGATTTTGAAAAAAATTGTTTAGTGATTTTTCTATTGAAGATTTTGTACAAGGAGGTCCATTTCAAATCTTGACTTTTTAGTGTTAAAGGCATTAAGAGATGACCTCAAATACACTAGATTTTTTGGAGAAATCACATTAAATATTCATTTAAAAAAATTGTAGAGTAGATTTTGACTTGTTTCTATGCATTTATTTTTTCAAAATTAGACCTTATAGGCATAAATCACAAAAATAATCCTCTTAGTACCCTCTATATGCTTGGTGGTGACCTTTTTTTCATTCATGTGCATCAAGTTGCATTCTATTAGCAATTCAAAGACTTAATGTGACACACTTTAAATGACTATCCAATTTTTGAAATAACAATAATATTATTTCTTATAGTAGTTGATGTTCTTATATTCTTTATGATAATAAAAACCTAAGATAAAGACTTTAATTTTTTCAGTGTATTTTACAATTGATTAAAATTCTCTTCATCTAAAACGTTAAAAAATCATAATATTTTTTTCAAAAGTATCAAGAAATGAAAGTTCATGTGGTACACATAGCTTCTTATATATAATTCTACAAATTCTTCAAGAAAAAGTGAAAAAACATTCATATCAAGTACAAAGCATGTTTAAAAGTATAGAAATCTCATCTCATGTGTATAATAGTGCATGGACCATTGCAATGTAAATCCTATTTTATATATGAAGTATGTGCGTGTATGTGTATATATATGTATGTGGTATGTCCAACCATAGGGGCTTGTATTAGACTAAGTTGAAAATTTGTAGAAGAAATTTCAAAACCTTTAATTGTGCAAATTGGAAGATAATTGCATTTAAAGCAAAGTGAAGAAGCTTTTGGACACCTTTCTTTACTAAATAGTACTCCGTAAGATTTTAAATCATCTTAATTGAAAAAATTTGTACTACTAATTTTGAATTAAATCTTTCTTATATTGAAGAATTGAGTTGAAAGTTTGGGAATTTTTTTGAAAAAAATTTGATTTTCATTCTTTAAAAAATTATTAAGTGGAAGTAGTTCTTAGATTGAAGGAAAAAATAAATTTTAAATAGTTCTAAAATGGAATTGAAACATATTAATCCCAACAATGAGATTGTTCTAGCAAACTAACTAAACCATATGAAAGTTTTTCTTTTCTTTTTTTAAATAGTGAAAATTGAGTTCAAAAAAAATTTCAATACGTTATTTTCTCAAGAAGATGCTAATGATTGCCCACAAAACAAGATGCTCTATAGCTTTCACATCACTAATTCAAATGGAATGAATCAAATCTCTTTATTCATGCAAAAAGACAATTTATAAGAAATACATTTAAAAAATAATTTATTTCAACTTTTTTTACCCTTCTCTTTCTACCTGCTCTCAACTATTTCGAGCTTCATGTGGCACAACTTTCGGCTCCTAGACACCAATTCGAATAAATATTCTATTCCCCAAAGCTACAGTAATGTGAGATCCTAGCATGCAAAAAAGATTCAAAAAATCATGCAAAAAATTGAGATCATAGGAACCTGCTTGAACCGTCAATAGTCCTCGAGGTAGAGGACACTTGGGACTTCAGGAGGTAAGAAGAAGAGAAGGCTGATTCATAGCTTTCAACGAATGGGTACGATCACAAATCACTGCCAGTCCATAGGAAGCAGAAAGATTAGACTACAAGCCGGAGGATACATAAAACTAAAGATTAGAAAATTTCAACTTAACTCACAGCATGGGAAGCTGCAGCAAGTTCACAAGGCAACGCAATATTCTGCCAACCAGCAATCCGCGGAATTTTCTTCATAAGCTCAGCATCAGCACGTTCAAGCGTGTAATTGGAGTAGAATTCCCCGATGCCGAATACCTGGTTGGGACCTTGCACGAGACCTTGAGCACCATTCAAAAACAGGTCACCTTCTGATCTCAGTGTGCCTGATGCCTCGTGATCGCAATCTCCTGCCTACGCCACGCAACAATACACTCATCTTTAAACGCCAAATCCAAACTCAGTAATGAGAGGGTAGTACTTCTGAGTTTTAGTTTCTAAAAAAATAAGTAATTGTACACAAAATTTCGGAAATGCACTCATAGACTATCAATATCTTATATGATATGTGAAAAGAATTTATTTATTCATTTTAATATTGTTAGTAATTTATGGTAAAACATGTTACATAACTAGTCCCTCGAGTTCATTGTGATGTAAACTTTGACATAACGCTCTCGTATCGCTGTTATCGCCACACGGCATAACATTGCATCACCAGGCAATGGTCCTCCCTCATTGGTAAACAATGTTATGGGTGCATTTGTAGTTAGAAATAGAGGACGGTTCGTAATCATAATCCCTGTCCTCCTTTGCACTCTTAAAGCCCTAATCTTCAAGATCTGATTGACTTGATTTAATCTAGAAGACAGGATTGTTCTAGGCAATCCAGGACATCCAAATCTGTACTTTTAGCTGATCTCAGGGCTTAGAATGTGGAGGAACATGGGTTAAAAAATTCTAACTAGCCAACGCGGATAAACTAGTCTGGTTCTCGACTATTATTAAGTTAATAAAGCATTAGCATTGTCCTGGTCAATAAGATCAGTCTCAGAGGAGTTCAAATAAGGCATAAATTTTCCAATGCAGTTCAGTACGGCAATAATCTTAGAATTACATACCTTTTCCGAGTAGTACTCGAAGCCTTTCTTTTTGTCTCCAGCTTCGTAAATGCAGTTTTGCGAAAGGATCTGTTTCATCATTGGGAGAATTTAATCATCGAACACCAGGCATTTGAGAACTATCAATACCTCATGGACATGTTGAATGCAGACAACCTTGGAGACTTGGAATTTGACTAATAGATCAACAAGCAGACCTGAGTAAACCTAATGACCCAGTAATTTTGCATCAATAAGGATTGAATTGTTCAGAAGGTGGTGAGACAGATGGTGCCGACATCAAAATCCATTTAGCTAACCATTTCTACAGCTTTCTGAGTATCGACATACAATGTAAGTTGACTACTGTTGCGAAAATACAGGAGACTCCACGGTTAGTCCCGACCCTGAAATAGGATAGAGGATACTCTTTGCGACCCCTTAACCAATATGTAGGAATGTGAGATCAGTACATAGCTGTGAAGAGATCACTTTGGGTACTAAACGAGCCAAATCTATGAGATCGAAATTTTTATCACACAATGTATGAATTTCTTATGCAATCATTCAAAGTGAAAGGTTGTAGACCACTTTTGAAGGGACAGTAGACAACCCTATTTCTTTTCAGAGATCGCTGGTTCAAACAAGTATATGAATCCCGGATATGATTAAATATTGTTGCTAACAAGGCCGGTAAAGGAGACGGGATCAGGTCCACAATAGTTTAAGTATCCTCTAACGGTTGAAGAGCATGTTGAACACCCTGGAAACGGGATGAGCAAAGGAAGGAGTTAGATGCAACAGTTTTTTCGTACCTGGGACTCCACACTTGCGCATACGGCATAAACAGACCACCCACGAGTGTAGTTGTTGTACAGATGGACTTTGCCAAAGCGCACTCGAGGATGGCGTTGTTTGGTCCCATCATAGAAGCAATGGTGAATGGTCACTCTAATACACCGAT
This sequence comes from Rhytidiadelphus loreus, assembly GCA_947034895.1. Lineage (NCBI taxonomy): Eukaryota > Viridiplantae > Streptophyta > Bryopsida > Hypnales > Hylocomiaceae > Rhytidiadelphus > Rhytidiadelphus loreus. The sequence goes on along the minus strand of OX344761.1, from coordinate 41,806,103 downwards.
CCTCATGGTGCTTCGGGTCCGCCCCTATCAACATGGTCTTGTTGTGGTTGAAAAAATGGCACCTGCAAACACATAACCCCGTGTTGAAGGTAACCAACAGACTAAAGTCTAAACCCTAATAGTACCACCAGGTATCCATATTTTGACTTTTGAGAATGTCTAGGTCAAATTGGGCATTCATAACACCTTGAGCCCATCTGCTAATTCAAGGAAGAATCAAGGTCTCCAAGCTGTTTCGCTCTTCTTTCTGTGACAATTGACATATTTGCTCTTGAGTTCACACTTGCGAACAAGCAGAAGAAGCAACATGTTTGTTGCCCACAATTCTCACTCATATTGATTTCATCCAAATCACATCTTGTTTTTTTATATGTTGCTTGGTGAGCAACAAGATGGGTGCATTCATAGAAGAACTATAAGAATGTTATAGTATGTCAATGTTCCATGTTCTCCAGCAGAATGACCCACACACCTCGACACAGTAACGAAAGAAGATCGCCGCGTGATATCAATCAAGCCATCATCGTAGTCGGACAACGTACACCGATCAATCCACACATGCCGGGAGTTCGGTTTCAACTGAATGGCGTCGGCGTCGGGGCCTACACCTCGTTGAAATTCAAGGTTGCAGATGATCACGTTCTCACACTCTTTCAGCTGCAAGCCCTTGTTGGTGATCTTGATCCTCTGGCCCCGCCCATCGATGGTCTTGAAGGACTGCACCCGAATGTTCTTGGCCACGTTTATGGTGCCTGACACATCAAACACAATCCACAGCGGCTCCGTCTTCTTGCATCCGTCACGTAGCGTCCCACGACCTTCATCTGTGGCACATCGAATTCTACAATTCAGTGAAATTGTATGCCTTACTTGGTAAAAATTCTTTAGCTCTTGTCGGCCTTCACCCTTTTACTTGTAGAATTGGAACTAGTCCGAGATTGATTAGGTTTCTAAACTTGAGCACTCTTCTTTTCATTTACAACTCATATTGGATCCTTGCTATGCTATTAATGGCAAGATAGTAAGTCAACATACAAGATGTAGCAAGACATTAGCATTCTGAGAATTGGAACTAGTATGAGTTGCAATAGTTTTCTAAACTTGAATGTTAATGAGCTTTCTTCTATTCTTATTCAACTCTTATTGGATCCTCGTTACAATATTAATGGTAGGATAGCAAGCCAACATAAAAAAATATAGCTAAACAAATGATAGAATAAGAATAACAAATTTGGATTCTTGAGTCCCATAACCTTCATCTGTGACAAGGGATTTAGTGAAATCATACGCCATATATATACCAAAATTCAATACATTCCTTTAACCCTTATAGGCTTATAGCCCTGAGAACATAAAATAACTTCGGATTTCACACTAGACCAAGATTAGCTAGCTTTTTAAACTTGGATTTTAGTAAGCATTCTTCTATTCCTATGCAGCTCCTATAAGCCCCTTTTTGTGTTCCTGGTGAATATGCCAAGATAAAAACTACAGCAAACATTGGGCAGAATTAAAATGATGGGTTCGGATTCTTGCGCGTCTCTAAGAAATATAAAGCAAATCAAAAAAATTCAAACTATGACCTAACTAGAAATTGGAGAACGGAATGGAATCGCTTAAACCTGCAACCCTCTTCATACACTCAAATTCAGATCTAGGGTTTTGAGAATTGACACAAACCTGCAAGCGAAGTGACATGGTACACTTTGCCGTGAAGTCCACCAATCGAAGCGCATCCGAATCCCTCCGCCGCGCCTGCCAGACCTCGCAAATGCGTATCCGCAGTCGCATACGGTCCCGACGAATTCGAATACGAGACGCCGGGAGAGGAATGTGCCTCCTGTTCTCCGCCATGAGTTCGCATGCAGTGATTCAACATCTTCCCGAGGAGCTCGATATGCTTGTGCTTGTGCTGCTTTTCCGTCATGCTTGAGCCGCCCCCTGCAACTAAGTTAGTTTCTTGCGAGAATTTCTTCAAAAAAATTCAGTTCCTGAAAACTCTCCGAGAAAATTGGGGACGGAAATTCAAACTGACCCACTACTTTTTTTGAGGGAAATTTGAGTGGAAGCGCAAAGATGGAGTCCGCGAATTTCGTTGGGAAATTCAAATTTCGAAACGGCTTCAGCTGAATACAAATTGGTCGGTGTGTTGGTCCTTGGGAATCAATCTGGGGTTCTGTGAGACGTGGCATCTTAATGTGACGACACGTGGTGTTACTTTGGAGCTTATAGAGAATTCAGTTAACCCCTAAAGTCCCAAGGCCATTTTTCTGTCAAAAATCACTCAAAACTGCCATTTCTACTGCGTTTGTTAGAAAAACAATTTTTTTTAAATTTTTAATTGAACCATAGGATCTTGAACTACACTTGTTTAAGATTATGTGGTAAAAAATTCATGAAGTTTGACCGTACAAATTGAGCATTCAAAGTTGAAAAAACTAGTTTTTTTTAACACTAAACTGCAATTTTAGATGACTTTCATCTCAATTTGTGGAAAAAATGTACACTATGGAATTTGAATTTAAAATTTATTGTTTTGGGAGTCTAGGAAAAAAATTCAAAAAATAACAACTTGATTTTCATACTTCAAAAAATTGTCAAGTAGAAGTAGGTCCAAGATTGAAAGAAAAACTAAATTGTTAATAGCTCTTAGATGGGATTCAAATACAATAATTCCAACGGTAAGATTGTTCTAGCAAGAAAACTTAACCTTTTCAAAAAAAGAATTTGAAAATTGCATTTTGAAATGAATCCAATCAGTTATTTTTTCAAAAAGATGTTTAGATTGCCCAAAAAATAAGATTGTTCATAACTTTCACATCAATAATCAAATGGAATGAATCAAAGCTTCAAATGTAGACAAAAACATAATATTTGAGAAAAAAAAAAATTTTAATTGAATTTTGAATTTTTGCAATATTTTTTGTGTTGCCCGCCAAGTGCAGTTCTAGGCTTTTTGTGGTATGACTTTTGCTTTTGAGCACCGATTGAAATAAAAATTATATTCCCATAAAGCTTATCAGCTTTTCTATCTTCAAAAAAAGTTTCAAAAAATTAGGGTAAAATTTCAGCCCATAGGAACCTGTCCGAATTCCAAATTGTCCCTTGAGGAGACAATGGGACTTTAAGGGTTAAATCACCTCAATTGAGGCCCTCATGTACTTGTGGTGTACATTTTTGTTCTGATATGTACACATAGGTTACATCCGGGGGTGGAATTGAGGTGAGTCCCTTCCGCATTGGGTGGAAGGTATATCCCTCTACCAAGATACCTTCTAGTGTCACTTCCATTTATTAATTTCCAGTGCCTAAGTGGTTGAATCTTTCCATTCTCAATGCACCACTTACTGATAGGTTGTCAAGTAGTCTTGTGATGAAAACGTTGGGGCAATTCCTAGATTAAAGGTAGCAAAAGAGGCCCCCCAATGTTGTTTAATTGGTTATGTAGTAATTGATTGGATTACCTCATCATACTTTGTGGGACAAACAACTATGTATGTGGTAATTTCATTCTTATAGATAATTGGTATAATTGTATAGTATTGTTTGTTTGATGATGGATGAAAATATCTAAAAGAGTTCATAATAATTTATTGCATTACTTTGAAAGGATGAAGAGGGCTAAAAGTGAATGATGAATGACTTTTAGTGAAAATTTGAAAATGAAGAATGCACCTATTTATCCAAGAATATGATCAATTTTTGGATGAGTATGTTGATGATAGGTCTTGTTTTTTCAAGGTTATATCTCCTTCACCTAACTAAGGAGCAAACCAAAGAGTCTCAACAATTTGTTTGTTTTGGAGAAAAAATGCCTTTCTACAATAAGAATTGTTAGTCGATCCTACACACTTAATCTTGCATAAGGCAAGCATATAGAATATGTTCGATTATAAAATTGGTCTACCAAAATTGCAAACATGATCACAATCTATTATGAGTGAAAACCCAAGTCTTTCAATCAACATTTGTATTTCTTGTTGTATTGTCAATCTTACATGGATCAAAGCAATATGAAGTAGTCTCATCTTTGCTTGGTTTAGTTACTATATTTAGTCAATCTTTATGATAATTTAATAGGAGAGGTCTAATCTTGTAACAACATTGTGGCCTAAAACTATCCAATGGATGACAAAGAATCCTTCTATGTAAAACAAAAGTATAGATCTTCATCCTTGAAATTTTGTGTGAAAAGGAAAGGTCTTGCTTAAGAGCTTGACCTCCAATGAGTGTTCTTAGTTTTTTTTAAGCAAATGATTCTTAGGGTCCCCAAAAGATGATTTCCACGGTGACCAACTTAACATTCCATAGATAATTTGGTAGATTACAAATAATCTAACGTCTTATTAGTAGATGACTATTGTTGTATATTTTAGTACGGGATGGTGAGCAAGTTTTTTTTTGGAAGAGGCTTGCAATTTATTGCTCTAATATACAAATTCTAGCCTCTTCCATTTGGTCCCCCAAAATTTGGTCCCCCCAATGAGTCTTAGTAGTATTTAAATGTATTATAATACTAATACAATCCATTGCAAAATTTGCAAAGTATAACTTGTTTCATGAGATTGGGATTTGAATTTTAAAATGTACATTTTAAGTGAATAAATTATACTTTGGATGAAAATATGATCATACATGTGGTATATGGATGAAATCATGATAAAATGTTTTGATAAATAAACCCCAATTTCCATCAAATTTTCAACCTTATCAAAACCTTCTTTCATGTTTTTGATTTATTTTCCATTTTTCACCTTCTTTTTTTTTCCTATTTTTTCACTTTCTAGAAAAAATAATATGTCTTCTTTGATGTCCTCACAACTTCAAGTCAATTTTGTAATTTTTCCAAAAATTAACATTGGAAATATAATTTTTTTTGAAGGCTCATGAGGATATTAATCCTAAAAGTTCTTAAAAAATATTCAATCTCCAAAGCAAGGCTATATTCTTCATCTATACTTATTTTTTAACAAATTCAAATGTAGAATTTTTTAGAAAAATTGGTAGAATACACCCTCCTAAAATTTCAGATTAAGAAATCTTACTAATTGCAAGATCATCATGATGCTTGGGTTTTAAAAAGAAGTATTTTTAACTCTTTTCAAACAATTAGATTTCATCTTTCAAACTTTTTACACAAAAATGTGTAGATCCCAAAATTTGAAATTATCCATAATATATTGAAGAAATAAGTTGGGTATACATATAAAAAATTTCAACAAAAAATATTTCATATTCATGTTTCAAAAAATAGTAAGTAGACAAAGGCAGAGAATGATTTAAAATACTAAATTATTAAAATTTTAGTTATGGAATTAAAAATTGCCAATTCCTTGAGTTGTAATATTGTAATGAACAATCTACTTCTAATGATTTTTTTTCTTCTAAAAATATTGAAAATTGAGTTAAATAAAGGATTTCAAAGTTTATTTTAGAGTAGAGATTCCATAATTGCCCACAAACTAAAACTCCTCATAACTTTCATAACTTATCAATCAAAATGGAATGATTCTTTTTAAGTATATACAAACCTAGAAAACCATTTCAAATTTTTATTTTTCAAAGAAGTGATTTTTTTTATATGCTTAGGTTGCCTAGACTCCAAAAGAAACTAGATATCATACAACAACTTTTTAACCATATAGTCAAAAATTATGAAATTGTTGCATCTGAAAGCTACTCCTCAACCACACGTTGTGCAAAAATTTCAATAAAAAAACCTGAAAATTACAATCATAAATGGATGACCAAAAATGCTATATTGTCAAAAAATGCTACTTTGTCCTTTACAGGGGCAATGGACAAGTGACTCTTGTAATCACCTTCATAATTTTACTCATGCACATCATTCCTTCTATTTACCCCCTAAAGGATGGGACACGACCAATGATTCAAGCTTCATTGTTGCCATTTTACTTCCATTTTGCAACTAGATATGAATGAAAAATTTTATATTTATTTTTCAAAGATGAATTCATATTTTTATTAAAAGTCATAAATTTTCAGATTTGAAATTATTGTGAATTTCTTAAAACAAATGAAGAAAATTCATATCAAATGTAGAATATACTCAAAAATTTGAAATTGTCACCATAAATATATATTATACTCCGTACTACATAACATCATAATATAAACCTAAGCTATTGTATCACTCTAAAATTAGAAAATCAACAAACTGTGGTTATAGGTCCAAAGTTCATATTGCTATAAAATATTGAAATTTACAAATTTTTCAGAAATTTCACTTGGAGTAGACACTACACTTAATAATCTTCATTTTGCTAGTTGGACTCAAATTCAAAAATATCAATTTTAAGGCTAAAATTCAATATCAAGAATGAATAGCAAGAAATTACCAAAATACACTACAAAGGTGATTCATGGATTAAGCATCTTCTTTAGAAAAGTCAATAACATTATAATGAGGAAGTTTGCAACATTAATTCACTAAAAATGTACTCAAACAACTTCCAAAAAAGAATTGGATGAAAAAACGACTCTCTCCATCCTACACACTCTCAAAGGACAAAGAAACGTCCACAGCATCCTTTAACGGTTATACTATTTTGTAGGCCTATAATACACCATGAATTACAATTACATCAAATGATAAACAAAATTTATTGAGATTGGTAAACATGTTGCCTTTGTAGGAGTCATTAAGGTAACAGCACTTCATAAACAGCACTCAATAAACAAAATTGGATGTGTTGCCACCATTAAGGAAACAATCTTGATTTCTAATTTCTACATGCTTTACTGCATGCAAAGAAACGAACATGAATTCATTCCGAACTAAACCGTCAACTTCTAATACATGAGAATGGGGCTTGAATGTCAGTGTACTAGTTGGACTTCCCAGAAAAACGCTCATTGAACATGACAAGAGTTTGTATTCACGTCATGCAATACTTCAGAGAAACACTACCGAGATGAATGTGCGTTCTGTCCCACAGAAAAATGTCTCCAGGCTGGGCACTCAACTTTAAATCAGAAGATTTATACATATTTGCATTACAGTACTCCCATCATGTCAGAAGTCATTTAGGAGGAAGTGGCCAGTGCTTAGCTATGCGCTCTATTGCATCCAAAGATAACGTGTTGTTCACCTGAATTCAAATATGCTCACAATAAGATGGAGCCAATCTGACTGGGAAACACATGTCCTAAGCAAAAGTGGCAGGACATACAATATTCACTCAGTCAACAAAGGAATTGTGCCAGACACTTTTCCTAAATTTTAACAATTTTGGACAATCTAGATCTTTAAGAGAAAACTGATAGAAACTGCAGTTATCGTAATCAAGTTCAGTTATTGCTTAAGAAATCAGCACATACATGGATCAGAAAAAACTCACCAGTTCGTTATGACGGGCCTTAAAAGCATCACAAAAACGTTGGGCATTTTCTGGCGATAACTGCTCCACATCGCCCCGAAAAGATGTTATACAATGGACATACATACGACCAAGTAGGCATGCGTAAAAAGACCAGAAGCTTGACTTGGGGGTGCAATGCACATCATCTAGAAAATTTATTCTCTCTAGACCTCCATCCAGAGATAATATAGTGGTGACTATCATGCAGCTAAATGTCCCAAACAGACGAGCTCAGATCAGAACATGTCAGCCCATACAATATCAAAAATTGACTAGAACTTACAAGCTGACATGGTACATAGTGAAAGTTTTTTAGTATATATTGATGAATTGTTTTCTCTTCTCCCGGTGCATTGATTTAGGAACCTTTTCCAAAACTCTGAATCTACAAGAGAGCAGTCTTCTTCAGGTAAAGAAAGCTATCAATGAGATTAATACAGATACAACGTACCTGCTGCTCTGCTGCCGCCTTCAAAAGATCCCAAAAGTTTGCTACACATCTCAGCAAAAACAAACTTGTTTAGAGGAATACTCTCCACTTTTGAGGACCCTTCAAATTGAGAGGCAGACAAAAGCCACAGGCAATGGCTGAATGCTCAAACAATATATATGCCGGCATCTTAATTTCATAGACGATTGAGTAAAGGAGTGCTTTTACAGGATCATTTCAAAGGTGCATTTCGGACAAGACAATCTGAACAGAAATGTCAGCATAAAGACACCACGTGATAGCAAGAGCAGACTAAAGCTTTGTGGCGGCACGTATGTTAGAAGTACCTTCATCACCCAAGGATGCAAGTGACGTTGGCGGAGACTGAATACCTTTCCCTGTATCAGTTTCGTGACTGGGGCTCCCTGTATCTACCTGTCCCGTCCCAAAAAATTACCAGATACCAGAAATTACTGGGTGGCAATCTACCTCAATAATCATAACAAAGGATCTATAAGATTATTGTGATTATTGTGAACAAAGGATCAATAAGATTAATTCATAGATGGAAATCTATGATCTTGAAAAGCAATGATATGAGCAAGAAGAACATCGATTATTAGTATCATGAAAAACCTTCAAGGCATATACCTGTTGCAACTGGACAGTTGATGAAGGAAGAGGAAATCCAGATGGAACCCGGCGGTTCATACCGTTGACTTCATCTGCCTGACAATGCAAACGAGTTCCAAACTCAAAACAATTATGGCAGAACCTCTATGTACAATTTCTGAGAACCTTTTCCTTAACCCCTTAACGCCTCGATCCTTTTTCGAATTTTGCCACATTTTTGCTTATATCTTTGTACAGAAATATCATTTACCGCAATTTCATGAAATTGGTCATTAAGGAAGGTTGTCTTTTCAAGATTCAAGTGTTACATTGGATGAATGAGAAGTTAGTTGGACAAAACAGCGCCTCTGTTCATCGTCCAAAATATGGACGTCGGAGCGCTTAAGGGTTAAAGGGAAAAAGGCACAGCAACGAGTAATAAGTCGTAGATAGTAAATAACAATAGTAGAGAATCATAGCAAAGAGAAGAGTTAGAGTAAGAACCATACACAATAAGTGGGTGATCTAACAACTGGGAACAGCTCCAGCAAACGTTGGAACTGCTCCTCCTCCATAGCCACAAAAGAACCCCCGCAATTCCGTCCTCTGGTTCTATCTTCCTGCAGATATCAAGACGTTCGAGTCCCTATCTTCTCGTTATGTCAAAGCTTATTGAAGCCAAATGAGGTAAAAACTGCTCACAGAATGGACATTGAGATCAAGAGTGGTGTAGTCCTTGATACTCGAAATACTTGTTCTGACAACCACAAACATCAAAATGAAGTCAGTATCAAGGAATGTAAACATTTGAAGGTGGATTTACTCACAATCCCTGCTAACGTCTTCAACCGTAAACACAATCAGCTGAACTGCAATGCCGGGTATGCGAACATCTAGGGCATTACAAATAAATAATCAAAAATCAAAAATACCCATGAGAAGCAATAACCGGCTCACAACAACCAGAATGAGGCATCGTACCCTATTTTGAGGGTCTTTACGGACTCTATCCCTCGATGCAGGAATTCGCAGGAAGTTCCAAGAATCTCTATTAAGCCCTGCACACGCTGAGAGTAAAAAAACGAAAATACGTTTCAGAAATCAAACACAATGCCCCCCATTTCAAAAGAAAATACGAGATTTCAGTCAGTCCACCAAATTCTCTCAATTCGTTCCATTCCTCAAACAATCATAACGCCGTCCTATTCTTACACCCTCTTGAGAATACATCAAATATTAGATCAAACAAAGAATTCAAATCAGTTCGCAACGGTCTGACAGATCGATCAGAAATTCGGCCAGCACTTCCCCCAGTTAAAAACGAACCCTAATGTGAATCAAATGACTAATTCCAAATTGCCGCTTAAGATGGGGACATCCAAAAATGCCAGGGATTCCAAAGTGCCACTTCAGTACGACATGCCATGTACCCCTCCAAAGAAAACATTCGCATCAGATCATCAACGCCCAATCGAGACCCGAAATCATCGTATAATCTACCCGAGACTCCTTCAAATCTTCGTGTTAACCCAACACCTAGACCCAAAACTAGTCATTCCTCCGCCAAACAACCCCAAAACCCTATTCCCGATTCACATGTTAACAAGAATTTCAAAGAATTTGGGAATTTGAAATTCGGCAGACGTACATGAATTCGATGCAATTCTTTCAGGATCACTAAGTTACAATCCGTGATCTATCATGAGATCCGAGAGGTGCAGGAAAGCTTACGAGAATGGCGCAATTGGTGTCGATGTGAAGCTGTAGGCTAAAACAGAGCAACGAAGGAAAGAAGTGGTCAAGGCAGTTGGTCCAGCAAGAGACTCCAGATTAGGGTTTTTCAAGACGGGCAGCAAAGACGAGCAGCAGAGTGCAAAGGCTTTAGCCGGCGTAAACCGCGGGTTTGGAAATTCTCCAACGGATGAAGAAAGTTAACCAACGGATGAAGAAAGTTAACCAATGGATGAAGAAAGTTAACCAATGGATGAAGAAAGTGTATTGCCCGATTATTATTATTATTAATTTTTTTTTTAACAAATGAGCAGACCCATTGCATTAAAAAAAAACATAACAACAACCAAACCACAAGGGGTTGGACAATGAAGAGATAAGAGCAAAAAAAGACAAAGAGAAAGAACCCAACAAAGAGCTCAAAGCATAACCCTAAACAGAAACCACCAACCGAAACCCGCTAACTGAGGTCACAAAGGGGGGGCCTTAGCATTCCAAATAATATGCGTATCAAGCCAATGAGCAAGGACGGGAGAACGAAGCCAAATTCGATCAAACACCTCCCAAATCTCCTCGACCGCTTGGGAATGCATCTGAGCAGCACTCTTAGGTTTGAGTTGTGCAACCCGACCAGAGTCAAGTAAGGCATTCTAAAGAATACTTTGGACAAGCTCATAAGGCCACTGAGTCTGAGCGAACACTTTACTATTGCAAGAAATCCAGATGATATAGAGCGACAAACCCTGTAGGAGAGACCAAATAGTGCATAAGTTACATGAGTAACTTGTATTGCCCAATTACATGGGTAAAATCACATAGTTGGGCAAGAAATCATTTTTACAGTAAAGAATGTGCCCGGAAAATGTATATTAGAATGTTTTCTAACAATGGTTTACAACCGTTATACATTGGAATATGTTATTCACAAGTATTACAAAGGCAAAAAGGATCTAATGCATTGTTTTTTCTATTGTTCTCTAATCCCTTTGTTGTCCTCACTGCATTAAAGAATATTTTGTGGAATGTAATTTTGTTTGTCCTAATTCATCCAATCAAGCAAAATTCTATCACTAAGAAAAACATTGATTTAAGGATACTTAAGAGCATGTTTCTATGTTCCTACCAATTTGTTGGGTAGCGGGCCACTTCTATTTTTGTTCTTGGAATGCCAACCTATCATTAACTTCTAAAGTCCCATTGTCCCCTCGGGGGACAATTTGGAATTTGGACAGGTTCTTATGGGCTGAAATTTTACCCTAATTTTTTGAAACTTTTTTTGAAGATAGAAAAGTTGATAAGCTTCGTGAGAGTATAATTTTTATTTCAATCTGTGCTGGAAGCAAAGGTTATACTACAAAAAGCCTAGAATTGAACTCAGCAGTCAACACAAAAAATATTACAAAAATTCAAAATAAATTTTATTTTATTTAATTTTTCTCAAAGATTATGTTTTTGTCTACATCTAAAGCTTTGATTCAATCCATTTTGATTAGTGATGTGAAAGTTATGAGCAATTTTATTTTTTAGGCAATCGAAGCATCTTTTTGAAAAAATAATTTATAAGGTTCATTTCAGAATGCAATTTTCAATTTTTTTCAATTTTTTTTTTAAAAGGCTAAGTTTTCTTTCTAGAACAATCTCACCGTTGGAATAATTGTATTTCAATCCCATCCAAGAGCCATTAATAATTTAGTTTTTCTTTCAATCTTGGGCCTACTTCTACTTGACAATTTTTTGAAGTATGAAAATCAAGTTATTATTTTTTGAATATTTTTTCCTAAACTCCCAACTCAATTTTTCAACACAATAAACTTTTAATTCAAATTCTAGAGTGCACATTTTTTCCACAGATAGCGATCAAAGTCATCTAAAATTGCAGTTTAGTGTTCAAGAAAACTTGTTTTTTCAACTTTGAATGCTCATATCTCTCAATCTGTACTGTCAAACTTCATGAATTTTTTACCACATAATCTCAAACAAGTAAAGTTGAAGATCCTAAAGTTCAGTTCCAAAAAAAGTGTTTTTGTTTTTGTTTTTTTGGACAAACGTAGTAGAAATGGCAGTTTTGAGTGGTTTTTAACAGAAAAATGGCCTTGGGCCTTTAGGGATTAATTTGACCAATGTTCCAGAATAAAGAAAGATTGCTAAGGGAAGATGAAAAGCCCATCAAATACTATGTTTCTAATTTATTATTCTTAGTCATTCTAACATAGTCAAGGGCCCAAATATGACTAGATGGACCACAATTCAAAACAAGATGGAGCACTATTCCTCATTTAATTAGAATCAAGACTTCACATGAAAGTGTCCGGTTTTAAAACTTCCCAACATATGCCTTGAATTTTTTTGAAGGGAAGCTATAGGGAAACAAGTCAAGTTGGGTTCACATGTAGCTACACTGTAAAGATAAACTTCTATGTTGCTTAAATCGGAATAAGTGACAATTGACAAAGCGTGTAAGGTAGCTGAGATGGATAAAACAACAATATAATAATTGATTTCAATTTTTGAGTGTGTTAGATCCTTTGAAATATTTTTCAATCAAATATTTTTGAAAGAAAAATGGAAGTTGCATACACCGCAAGTAGAGTTAGTTACAAATTTTGAAATTGGATCACATAAGGCTCTAAAGGGTTCCTACCTTGACATGTTGACTATCAATACATTGAAGAATGCAACTGGTACATGCAATTGTCTATCTATATTAGAGGACACTCTTAGAGCCTAAATTGTTTTAGTAGCTTTAACATGAAAGGTTCTTTCAAAGTTTGTAGATACAGACAATATTTTTTTCAAACTCATCACAAGAACAATGGTTTTGGAGTATTGACCAACTTGAGTGATATGGAGAAAGGAAAATTTACAACTAACAACTTATGAGTTTGCTTGTGCAAATTGAAAATAGATGATTCTTGTTATTTTTGACTTTAGAGTATCTCTGCACCAATGCCTTGAACTTATAAAAAGAATATTATGATTTGAAAACTTGAAAATATTTTCATTGAAATGGTATCATATAAATAATATAAATTAGCCATCAAAGTGTTTTAAATTTAGACATTGGAGGATGGCTACATCCCTAAATTCATCCAATTCAAGGCAAAGAAAAATAGCAGACACATTTTATTTATAGATTGGAGTGGAGTAGAGCATTTTCAATGAACATTTGTCATTTTCAACACATGTTCATTTCAACTTCAATTTCAATAGATCCAATCATACTCTCTACATGTTTCAATCAAATGTTCATGGACCAGTCCCAAACCACCTTAAGTTATTTAGAATGGAAGGGAAAATTATGTCACAATTATAATCAAGAACAAAAATCCACCTAAATTTTAGAGGACTATTTGAAGGTCTCGGTGTCTTAAAGAAATTGACTAGGGTAACAAGGCAAAAAAGAGTATTTTGAATTGGTTTTAATGAAATTGAGATGGTTCCTAAGTTGCATTGCATTGACAACATCTTAGAAAACAATACTATTGGCATGGTAGAGCCATACCAACATCTATAAAACTCATAGGAATATATAAAATTTAATTATATTCATGAAAAAATGCATGAAATGTAAATTGAGAAATCAACTCATTTTATATAGTTTTGGTATTAGGTTCAAAGATAATGTAAGAAAAATCTAGTTGAACTAGCCCTTTCATTAAGAAAAAAATATTTGTATTGCTTGTAGTTTGGTAAAACAAACATCAATATTAAATATTGATTTATTTCAATCAACTTAAAGTTTAAGAAAAATTATAAAAATTTATATATTATTATTTTTAAACAAAACTAATTAATTTTCAAAATTTCAAAATTAATTACTTAAAGTTTGGAAATATATAAATTTAAATATAACACCTTTAAATTTAAATTTAAATTTATATATGAATGATTAATTTACAAATTCAAAAAAAATTCAAATAATGTTTAATTTATTGATGAATTTTTAGAACCATTGAAAGTCATTGATAGTAATATAAATATAAAATTTATAGTGTTAAAATAACACCAAGCCTTCTATCCATACAAAACATATAAAAGTCATCTATTTTTGTGATCTTTGAAGTGCAATTGTGCAAGATAACCTTTTTGCACTTCTCTGTACAACTTAACCCCAACTACTTCTCTCTCTTTGCCTTTAGCTTGCCAACTTTTATTGTATCTTGTAACTAAACTAATAAAAATCACAAACTTCAATTTAGAAATTTATCTTAATGACTTGTGTCTTTACCTTATAGGATATGTTTACCCCAGTGGGGAATAGAGTCACTTTTTTAATTTCAAGAAGGCAAAATAATCTTAACAACTATGAAAGATTGAAATTTAAAGGTAATGTAGGGGGTATTGACCCCTTGATTTTTTGTGGGATTATTTTGTCTTCTTCAAAATATAAATATTTTAATGAATGATTCATTAAAATAGCAAGAAATATATATATATATATATATATATATATATATATATATATATATATATATATATATAATTAAAATTTGATATATAAAATGGGATAAAAATTAAACTCGATGAAATTTCATCCCAACCTTGAATCAATGAAGTTGGACCTTAGATTAAACAATACAACTCATAAAATGAAACTTTGAACCTTACAAATTTTGTATTTTGTTGTTTTGAAGAATTTGGTGAAACTAGTATACTATTTTTTTTAGTTGTTCAAAACATATAGGCCCTACGCAATCATTCTTTTGTACACCATATAATTGGGGGAAATGCCATAAAGTAAAAGCTAATTGTTGTAAGATAAAAAAATTTGGTCTTTTCTAAAAAAAACTTAGAGTGAAGACACTTTAAAGTTTAGAGTACGAGATTTCTTTTCTAATATTTTGAAATCGTTAATATTGACTATGTGTATCAAAAATTTACTAAATATATTTTGTCTTTAGTTTAGAAATAATACTAGAAAGAATCTTTGTTGAAGGATGATTTTGAAATAAATTAAATTAAATTAATATTTTTGAAGAATTTAAAAAATTAATCTTTGTGATTTGTAGTATAGGAAATTCAAATGTACATTATCTTGCATGTCTTAGACTATGCATGTAATATATTGGGCTAGATTGATTTTTTTCAAGAGTAAAGATAAAGATGCAAGACATTTTGCCATTAGAAATGACTAAAATTCAATAAATAAGTAACTTAGATCATTTTTAAAAATTAACTATTATTGGTTTAGAAACTTTAGATTGAAAGGTAATATAAACAAATAATTATCTCTATGATAATTCAATATATGTCAAATCAACTAAATTAATTACAAGCCTTAATCCCTAAAAAATTTGGGGTGTTTTTCAAGATAAATTTTCTAAAATTGTCATTTTTTGGTGCATTGGCCAAAATTAAATTTAAAATACTTTTTTGAACTTCAACCATACAAAAGTTTAGTGTAGTGTTATGAAAATTTGTGGAAAAAAATTCAAATTATTTAACTATGTTGATTGAAAAATTATAATATTTGAAAAGAAAAAAAAAAAATTATTTTCATTCTTACAAAACAATGTCAACCAACTTCAAGCCCTTTTGGAGTAAAATTTTTGCCCTATACAAAGGTGTGCCTCTACACCATCAAATACTTCATCTTGTTAGGTAAACTTGTGCAAAATTTCAAAAGCAAAGAAAATGTCTACATTTTTTGAAATCACCCTACAATATATATAAGAAGATTAAGTAAATTGGCAATACACTAGTCATCTCATGATGATTTCTTTGTGCAACAAGGAATTTTTTTTTAAAACTTAGATGGTGAAATTTTAGAAACAAAAAATTTGAAATTTAAGATAATATAGAAATAACATTATAGAAATAACATAGAAATAACATAGAAATAACATAGAAATTTATAGAAATAACATCAAGAATTTGATAGTGTAGATTTAAGATAATAGCGTTTACTTAGTAGTCTAACATCACGGGGAGGACACTCTCACTACATTTGGGGTACCCACGTGTGGCGGTGGAAAAAGTAATACATGTAATACACCTCGAATAAACTATAATTTCATCCTAAAATTTTGAGCTCTATTTAACAATGACTAAAGGTTTCTATTGACAAAAATTTCAATTCCAAATAACATAAGATATATTGTCTAGAAAGGGTTGAAAAATGAACTAAAATGGCATGTTCTCCAACCAAAATATTTATAGAGCTCTCGTGAAGATGACTATTGCATCAATATTCAACCAAAATGAACTTTCAATAGAAAGCTATTCTATAGAATTATTTTTTCATTTTTCAAATCTTTTTTCTTATATAATATAGAGGTGTGAAAGTTAATTTCAACTTTACAGTGTATCTTTTTTCTTCAAAAATTTATAAATAATTACTAATAGCATAAAAAAGTACCAATAATTCAAAATATAAACTTCTAAAGTAGTAAAATCTATCCATAATTTTTTTTTTGAAAAAAATATTAAATTTTAAGGTGCATTACTTGTATTACTTTTTCCGCCACACGTGGGTTGCTAAAACATGGGGAGTGTCCTCCCCGTGTCTAACATTCTTTTTCAAAACTTGCCTAACAAGGTTAGCCTAGCTTTGCTTTACTTGCAATGAGACTTTTGCACTAAAAGTAGCCTTTTTCAAAAAACTACACACAATATCATGTTAGTTATATACATACCAAATTTCAAAAGTAGATGAGGAATTTAGCAAAAGATGTCCAAATTGCCCAAACTTTGGGGGGTATTATAACTTTTGATTTAGGCATCCAATCAAAAAAAAATTAATTTGTGTAAGTTAATGTCTCCATCTTGTATAAAAAATTCAAAAAACACCTATTCATTTTTTACTTTATATTCACCTATCCAAATTTCTAATGTCTTTTGACCAAACACTTGGTCCTTTAGCTCAGGTTAAAGACATCCAATTCTCAACTTTGAATAATGTTCTGGAATACCAATTTGGCATATGTCACTAAGATTTCAAATTGAAAGCGTTGGATTGAAAGTGGTTTTGATGCATAAAAATTAATGTATATAAAAATTTATAGAGTATTAGAAAAAATAAAGAATAATTTTAATATTATAAAATAAGAACTAATTCTAGATTGATAAACAATACTTGGCCACAACATGCTTGGGTACTCCGTTCCGGAAGAAACAACCTTAGTCATCTTACATAAATATATGAACAAGTAAGAGTCAACTAAAGTCTACCTCTAGTCTGGATAGGATGGATTGTGTATCTAGTGACTAGAAAATATCAATTTGTGTTTACTTTTAATAATTTTAGTTGATTAAAAGTAAAAGTAATCAAATAAAAATAAGTAATGTTCTAGTGATATAGAAAACTACAACTAAAGTGTGTACAACTATTGTTAATCTAGTTACAAAGGTTTAGTTTGTATTTATAACAAGTGAATTGACCAATGAGAATGTTTTTAAGTGGTGGTACATATAGATTGCAACATTGATGTGGAAGTTAAGTAACTTATAATTAGCATATACTAGGAGCTTGTTTGAATTATAATAGACATTGATAGCATTATTGTTTGTACACCTTATTTTGATTTTTCAATATACTTGGTGGTTGTCAATGAAGCGTAGTGATTGAAAGGTGAACCTTGCATGTTTTATAAAACACAAAGGTAAAGTATCCATCTATTAATACTTTCACAATATATGATGATATTGTTTTCCATTAATTTTGGTGTATTACACTACTTGATGTGATGACTACTTTTCCAAGATGTTCTTAGTTTGTAATGTTAGTGCACCCTAGTCTTGCTCCAAGTGCATAACATTTTATAATCAAGCAATGTTCCTTCCTATGTTAGGAAAGTATTAGTATGCTTTGTTAGATGTCTAGAAGGGAATTAATATCAATTAATTCCAAGATTGGGGTTGGTCGAAGAGCCAATTTCACTCACTATGTGTGTCCCCTTTTCAAGGATGCAAAAGTGATCCTTGCCTCATCGGTAAACAATGTTATGTGAATAAGAAGTAATTAAAAGTTGTAGTACAGATTAAATAAGTGCTCTACAAATGCTTAAGTAGCACATATTTTAGTAGTCTTTGATAGCACTACTATTGGACAAATCAAACGATTACAAATGATTGCTTGAATACGCGTCTTTCGCCTTGTCTTCATAGGAAATTCATGGATGCTTTAGAAAGCTCCACAATTACATACAAAACTTTTGATGTTGACAAATTAAAGCATTTGTTTGTATTACATCCCGGCCAGTGTTCATTTGTCATCAGTGTTGATTCTGATTGTTTCGCAGCTGTTCAATAGTTGCTGTCAATATTATTGCGCTTGCCAAGTCATTAATTTTGTCGTAAAGCATGTACATACTCTGACAAAGTTACAAAACTTGCAATATGAACAAGCTATGTCCTTCGCGTAAAATCGGTGTTAAGTTATCAATTTTGATGCTTTTCCACGCCAAAGTCGCGATGATCAATATTATTTAAGACCCATGAAATCTGCATCCAATTCCATTCTTTGAAGTGTTTGTATGTAATCAACTTGGTTGTTACAGTAATAGTTCTAGTACTCAATTGCTACCTAGACAGTAGAACTATCTCCAACAGACTCTTCATTCACGTTGGTCATACAATCAGAGTTTTCCTTCTTCTTCAGTACTCCCGGACAGACTCTTCATTCACGTTGGTCATACATCCAGAGTTCTTCTTCTTCTTCTTCTTTGGTACTTAATCTCATAATGCTCTTCATTTTAGTGTGGGTGTTTTAAGTAGTTTATAAAAAATAGAGCGTGGAATAGTTTTTTCTTCTCTGATGTATTGATTTTTTTGAATTCTGGTGTCATGTACGTGATTTTGCAGCAGTTTGGTGATTATTGATACTGCCGTTGCGCGAGGGTCAAGCTCATAGTAAGTATGGAGTCTTCATCAGTTTCTCGGCTCCAGGTAATCTGCTAATAAAACAGAAAAAAACTTGTCAATTATATTTCCTACTTTCTATGTTCTCCATTGATTCATTTGGAGTGTTTTTATTTAGCTATAATACCATTGATAGACTAACATCTTTGATTTGTATTAAATTTCAATTTTGGAGCCGTCAAGTGATGAAAAATTTGAATTTGCAATCGAGATTTTGTTTTGATGACATGTTCTTTTTTTATATAACCGGTATACTTTTAGCGATGGTTCAATGATAGATAGATTCATATGTATTGGTGGGTTTGAATGGAAAATGACTCAATGAAGTATGTTTGCTTTTAAATTGATTGTTGGTGTGTATTATTGTATATTAGGTGATAAACCTTGACAATGGATGGAGAGCCGCAAAAGCATCGGATATTGTTCAAGGAGGAGTTCAACTCACTACTAGCAAAGGCATTTCCACTTTGGAACAAAACAATCGATGGCTCACAGGAGTTGTTCCCGGCACGTACGTAGTTGAGCTATTAATATTGATCGTTATTTGCTGCACATATTTTAAATCTCATTTCTATCATATGAGTTTTTTTAAACGATTAAATTCTTTGAAGAAACACGACGATTGTGTGTATTTTTTTTTGCAGGATTTTGACAACTTTGATGCATAATAACCTCATCCCGGACCCACTCTATGGCCTCAACAATGAAAGCATACCTGATATTGGAGATGTGGGTCGAGAATATTATACATATTGGTTTCAAAATAGCTTCAAGAGCCCTCTCTTGGTACGTTATTAGAATCTTACTATTACAAATTGTTTTAATATTAATTTCATTTAACTATCAAAACAAAAGATTAATTTAAAATAACTATTTAGAAAAAACATAAATTAATATTTAATCACCTCACTATGAAATTTGAATAAACAATTTAACATTGTTGATTTCATTTCATCGTTTTGCATTCTTCTCTTTAGCTTGTTGAATGTTGTTGTCGACATAGTGTTTGATGGAGGATAGAGAATCTTTCTATGTAAGATAGAAGTGTAGATAGATGTTCATCTTTAAAATTTTGTGTGAAAAGGGGAGGTCTTGCATGATAATAGTTTGACCTCTAATGACTTGTTCTCGGTGTTTTCATTCATACAATATAAAAAGGATGATTTCCACGGTGACCAACTTGGTGTTTCAAGGTTAAATTTGTACCAATTAATGATGTATAATTTCATGTTACTTTGTTGGTGTTTTAGGCCAAAGGTGATCGGCTTTGGCTACAATTTCGAGCAATCAACTACCAAGCCGACGTTTACATCAATGGACATAAGGAAATACTTTCCAAAGGCATGTTTTTGCGACATACCCTCGACATTACGGATTGGGTCATGTCCGAGGGAGAAAACCTGTTGGCAGTGCTTGTTCATCCACCGGACCACCCGGGGCGAATTCCATTGGAAGGAGGTCAAGGCGGAGATCACGATGTAAGACTGAAAATTCTGATTTTAATTTTGTATAATAACATGAATTTATTTCTGAAATTATATTACAAGAATATACGGACAGTGTATTATAATTGTTATTTTAATGTTTCAAAGTTTCATGTAGATTATTCTAATGTTTGGGATATTTTTTGAGCTTTATCAACTATTTTTCTTTAATCCCATATCGAACTATTGCAACTGGGTTATTTTTCCCAATTCCACCAGCTAACTTTTGAAATAGCGGCCGTTTTTCCCCAAACATTGAATTATTCATGAAGGCTTATTATATAATTGTGGGAATTTTTGTTCATTTAGATTGGAAAAGATGTTGCAGCTCAATATGTAGAAGGATGGGATTGGATTTGCGCAATCAGGTAAGAAAAAATGTAACATATTTATCAGTTTTAAAATATTGTTTTTCTTAAGTAAATAGGAAAATGTTAATTAAATTCAAAACTATAAATACTCTACTCATAATTTCTCACATAACTCTAATTCTAAATCCTTGAGACTATAAACTTGGGATTTAAAGAATAAATCACATCAAATCACATACTAAAATGCTATATATAGAAATAGTTGTAAATGTATCAATTTAATAATTCATGCTTTGTACTTATTTTTAAGTATTATATCAAATTAGGATAGTTTGATTAAATGAATAAAACCCAATGAAAATTTAATAGTGTTGTAATTACTTGTGATTTCATCAATTCTTAGTTGTCCTTGATTTTAGAGTTATAGAAAATGAATTCAAAATTTCATAGTGGATAAATATTAAACCCCAAACCATTTTTTCATAGACAATTAGTAATTTTTAATCACCTCTTTCCATTTCACATAGCTTTTTTAAAATTATTTTTAAAATTATTTTACATTGTTATATTTGTAGTTATGACTTATTATTACAACAAGTTATGTTTTTTTTCCATCCTTAACATCAGGGATAATTAAGACCCTCTAATATGCATTGTTGGAAATTTTTATAGGGATAGGAACACTGGCATTTGGGACAAAGTCACCATTTTCCAAACTGGGGTATGATTTCTTCAATTCTTTATAATTAAAAATAGTCATTAACTTGGAATTGTTCCTTTGTTAAAAAATAAAATAAAAAGCATTGACCCTCTAACAACGACGCACCTTAAAAGTGTCCTATGGATGAAAAGAATCTTTCTATACAACAACAAAAAAGCAGATCCTTCTTAGGAATTTTGTCTAAAAGGGGGAGGTCTTGCAGAGTAGTTTGACCTCCAATGAGTGCACTTGGGTTTTTTTAACCCCTAAAGGATCACGGGTGCAAGAAACTATGTTGTAAAAGCCACCTTGTGGCTTGATGGTCCTTTAAGAGTTAAAAAAAATGATTCACACAATACCCAAAAGGATGATTTTCACAAGGACCAGCCCGATGTTCCACGGTTAAACACTATTTGAACAATAATTACGTAAGATATGAGATTTGAATGCTTGAAATTATTTTTCCATTATTTTTTTCCATTATTTCATTATTGTTTGTTTGTTTTTGTTCATAGAGTGTGCGGCTATTGGATCCCCATCTTGTTGCAACATTTCCAGTTTCAACATACGAATGGGCACATTTATGGGTCACCACGGAGTTAACGAACACCTCAAGGGTTATCGCCAACGTGACCGTAAATGTCACCGTGACTTTGGAGGGCAAAAATTCCATCTCAGCAAAACAGACAACTCCTGTTGACCCTAAGAGTACTCTTGAGTACTCTCTCCCTCCGGTACGTGACAATTTGATGTTTTTCAAGTATATAATTACACACTTATTGTAAGTCCATTATTAATACAACTTAATGTGTAAATGAGAACATTGCCATGATTTCAATACCCATACTAATATGCAAATCACACTAAAACCATAAAATATAATTTTTCATTCCTTTTCTTTTGTAGATTTTGGTCGAAAACCCCGCCTTGTGGTGGCCCAATGGTATGGGTGACCATCCCTTATACAAAGTGGACATTACGATTGAGGTTGAAGGCCAAGAAGGCCCATCGGACACATGGAGCCATATGTTTGGATTTAGGCACATTTCCTCTCATATTGACACAACCACCGAAGGGCGGTATGACTTTTGGCTTATTAGTAAAACATTTATTTTAGTTTTGAAACTCACCCCACGAGTTGTTATGTTTATTAAGTTCATTTCAATTAAAAAAATTTAACTAGCTATTATATTCGAAGATTATTTGCAATAATTGTTAAGGTGAGTTATAACGGAGTTTTATGTTTGTTTTTTTGTTATTTTACAGGAAATTTGAGGTAAATGGAGAACCCATCTTCATTAGAGGCGGCAATTGGATCCTTTCTGATGCTTTACTGCGCCTTTCCGAAGAGCGGTACAATACTGAAGTTGCCTTTCACGCAGCCATGAATATGAATATGATTCGTATTTGGGCCGGGGCTTTAGCGGAACGTCCTGAGTTTTACAATGCATGTGACAAGCATGGCTTACTGGTAAGTTCAAATAAAATTCAAATACATTATTATTAATTTACTTTAAATTATCCCCTATTCAAAGTCCCACGACCTTTTTTTTCCATCAAATTTCACTCAAAACTGCCATTTCTATTACAAAATGCAAAAAAGAATGTAGAAATTGTTATTTTGCATATCTAACCGTAAGATCTTGCACTACACTAGTGTAAAAATGTATGAAAGAAATTTCAAAATCTTTGACCACGTGGATTGCAAGATATTTGTGTTTGAATTGAAGAAAACAAGTTTTCATGCTTTGAATCTTGGCTATATGCAGTAGACTAAATTAAAATATTTTTCAAATAATTAATTAGCTATAAAATAAAATTTATCTAAAATGATCATGTTTATTTTTTTTGGTATTTGTAGGTTTGGCAAGAGTTTTGTATCACGGGTGATTGTAATGGTCGAGGGCAGCCCCCATCTGATGCAAATTGGCCTCTTGACCACAAACTTTGGCTCACATGTGCGTATGACACTGTGAAACTCCTCCGCAATCATGCTAGCCTCGCAATTTGGTGTGGAGGCAATGAACAACATCCAGCTCCAGATTTGAATGATGCTATGACAAATGCTCTTGTCATTGTTTCTCCGGAAGTAGGAAACCCAAGTCGCTTTTTAGATGGAACACGTCTCTATATTGAAGGTAACATATATTTTTTTTAGCCCCCCCCCTTTTCATTTTTATAAACTTATAGAATTTTTATTGATTGTAAGAATTAATAATGTAAGTCTCATTGACATGATAGTTTAACCTTGTAACATTGCTACAAACACTAATGAGTGTCCCATGGATGATAGAAAATATTTCTATGTAATGAGTGCTCTTGATTTGTTTTCTAATCAAACGAATCACATGGTATCCAAAAGAGGTGATTTCCACAGTGACCAGCTTGACATTCTAGGATTAATTAAATGGTGTTTTTAAAAAATTAAATCATTATAATTAATAATGATTATTTAACCAATACTTATATCACCATGATGTTTTTTTGAAGGTTCA
Organism: Rhytidiadelphus loreus; assembly: GCA_947034895.1. Taxonomy (NCBI): domain Eukaryota; kingdom Viridiplantae; phylum Streptophyta; class Bryopsida; order Hypnales; family Hylocomiaceae; genus Rhytidiadelphus; species Rhytidiadelphus loreus. The sequence goes on along the minus strand of OX344761.1, from coordinate 41,782,099 downwards.
TTGTGGAGTGGCATTGCACAAGGGGATGGACTCTTCCGGGATGGGCCTTACACAATTCAAATCCCGGAGAATTTTTTTAGGGAAGGAAATTATCCCTACGCGTTCAACCCGGAGGTTGGGAATGTCGGAGTTCCAAATGCAGACACAATTCGAGCTACCATGCCTCCAGAAGCATGGGATCCTCCACATATCTTAGCTGGTGAACATCCTAATGCCACGTGGTACTATCATAAGTACATTGGTTATGCCGATGGACAAAACCTTATCCCAGGGCAAATTGAATCATTTGGCAAATACGATAGCCTTGATGATTTTTGTGAGAAGGTAATACTCACTCATAGTTGAAATTTTTTACTACCTTTGCCTCGATACAATTAAGTGGTTTGATCAAACTAATTAAAATAAGCTCAAATTTTGTCAAAGAAAGCAATGGTATCCTATACTTACAATATGTACCGTTATAGTATGTATTGTGAGAAACTGTTGTGCGCATATTCTTTGAAATTCACTCATTTTTTTTTTATTGATTTGCAGGCACAACTTGCTAATTATCATCAATACCGAGCCCTTATTGAAGGTTGGAATACATGGATGTGGACCCACTACACAGGGGTGCTCATATGGAAAACACAAAACCCATGGCCAGGATTGCGTGGGCAAATGTATGATCACCTTCTAGATCAAACTGGCGCTTTCTTTGGCATCCGTTATGCGGCCGAGCCACTACATGTGCAATTTAACCTTCTCACATACAATATAGAGGTAAGTCAATTTATTATGTTTTTCATTTTTTTTTCCTTGATGAATTGTTAGTTAACAATGTTTTTCATTTATCTTTGTAAATTAATATATCTTTTCATATCATAATTCATATTTAATTGTTTGTAATAGGTAGAATTTCAAATGTTTCAAATTTTAAATCTTGATTATATATATATGAATAAATTTATAAATATTTTTTAACTTCATTTAATTATACTTAAATTTGAGGTATAAATGATGCAAAATTTTCTAATTATAGAATGAAATAGGTTAAATTACATGAATTTTTTTGGGTTGTCTATAACTATAGGTGGTGAATACTACGAGGGACACCTTGACAAATGCAACAATAGAGGCCGTTGTTTACGATGTTGATGGTGCGGTCCCTTATTCACAAAAGATTACGGGTATCACCATTGAAGCAAAAAAGACCATGATCATTGACGTGGTCCCGTTGTTCAAGTCTATCAACAAACAACCGGTGTACTTTCTTCTTCTCAAGCTCTCAAACTCTTCCCAAGCTTTGGTTTCTCGCAACTTCTATTGGTTGCACCCTACACCTGGAAATTACAAGCAACTGGGCCAAGCGTACCGATCCAACAAAATCGATGTTCTAACAACTGCCACGACCACCATAAAAGAGGGTTCCTACAATGTTCGGGTGGTGGTGAAGAATGGTGAAAAGCCAAGTGGTGTCAAGGTATTTTTTTTTCTCATTTTTTTCATGTGAATTATTTTTTCTTTGAAACTCAGTACTTGTAAAAAAATGGTGAAAATCAATATATTGTATGAAATTTAAAGAGATTTAAAAATTAAAAATGTAATCAATTATATTATGCTTCTAGTCATCTAAAAATCCTAAAAAAATAAGGTATGCTTGAATGATATGCAGGCGATAGGTAGTAATGCTCACGATGGTAAGGTGGTGGCCTTCGCCTTGCGTTTTGGTGTTAAAGATGCGAACGCCACGGGCGTGGATAAACGCATCCTTCCCGTTTCTTACTCCGACAATTGGTTTTCTCTCGTTCCATACGAGAGTGCCACCATTGACATCTCTTTCAAGGTCTCCGAAGCTCACATTCTTCCACAACTTCTGTTGAGCGGGTGGAACGTGGCTGAGCGGATAGTTCGATTTTGAGTTCAGGAATTTGGGCGAATGGTTTCTTTTTGAGTTTTGAAGTTAAAGTGCTCATATTCAGACACCCACTGCTTCTGTTCAGAGTGGGAGGTTGTTGAGCAAACATTTTCTTTCATTAGAAATCCTATACTGGAATGTAAGGTTTTGTTTTCTGCTTATAAAAATAAAGGATTTTCTTTTGATTTTATGTTTCAATTTAATGTTTTCACACCTAGAAAGCTAGCAACTAAAGAAGGTTCATCTTTCCATGCTGCACCACAAATGGTGCAGACTTCATTGTATTCAAAATTGGGGAGAAGATTTGGAGTCAAGAGAAAGCACCTGCGATGAAAAGCTCCAAATCAGTGCTTGTGCATCTGAAACTGTCTTTAGAACCGAAAATGTCCTCCACGGGACGGACGGACAGTCGTGAGACACTTCTGATGATGATGAGCGTCACTCCTAGAAAATAGGAAAAATTGGCAGAATTAATGGTTGTCAACTGAATCTCTGAAAATGCCACTTGTAAACCCAGGACAAACTCAGCTTGTGGAGATCAAACACAAAGCTGAACAATGAGAACAACTTACCTTACTGGGGGGTATTCGGCTGACTGGCAGCCCTGACAAGTTGCTGGAACATTTGTCGCTCATTTTGTGGGTTCACGCCTGAGAAAAAATGCACGAATGAGATTTCCCCAAAGCAAAAAATTGCCAAATATTAAGAGAAAAACACCTCAAATTTAATGATTATTATTAACCCATACAGATGGGGGGGTCTTTGGCGTAGTTGAGTTATGTGAAGCCTGCTGGTCACTCTCTGCTCACTTAGGTTAAGACTCTGATAACTGCAGAATATTCTGCCAATAGCCGTTATTGTGGGGAAATTCAATCTCGACTTTGTTAAATAATTTTTGCTTCCTTATAGATGATCCTGTTGATACTAACAAAGATATAAATATCAGGACTATTCTGTCAAATGCACTAATGTGAGCTGGTAATAATAAGAGAGAACCTTGATTAATCTCGTCTTCCACACGGAAGGGGCAGTGTACTAGATCTTGAAGGGAGATAAGGTACAATATTATAGACACCGAGCGTTCCTGATGAAGCACCCCCAATTTCAACTATGAAGTGCAGTATGGATTACGAAATGCACTTCATCGAAAATGCAAAGTAGGTATGCCAAACCCTTTCGGGCACGGAGTTAAAGAAACTGCACTTGCTCCTCCAGATTGGTGGTGAGCATTGAGCACCTGCAGCTCTCCTGTTTCCCTGATATGTTAGACAGGAGTGACGAATTACTATGAACGTGAACAAATTGACTTGAACTTTATTACATTATCTTGTACTTCTTACCGATTGCATCATTTCCTGAAAGAAATGTCGTGGCGATTGCAAACGTGAATCACCTGAATTTCACTTTTATAGAAATGCCAGTGACCGAATTCCATGGCCGGCATGCTCATCTGCGCGCAGTTGAGATAAGAGGGTGTTTAACAATGGTCAAAACGGATTTTGAAATGTGACTGAGCTGATATGGACGTCAAGCCCCAAGTCATCATACTGCCAATCGAAGAAGCTTATCAAGTGAAACTTCCCCAGCAATGGCCATTTCCGATCCCTGAAGTTATTACCAAAAGCCTCATTGATCTTTCCGACAAGCGTGCGCTATGTCGGGAGCCACCTAGTCTGCACACACAAAGAATAAATCATCACATCAGCACTGCTAAAGCTTTTGTTGATCCTGGCCGGTGCAGGATTTCTTCCTGCGACTTCTTCTAATTTAGGAAAATCACAATGTCAAGGTTGTCCTTCAAGATCGGATATATGAACACCCCACCCCACCCCCCCTAAACAGGTCAAAGTCGTAAGTATTTGAAATTAATACACCTTGATGGATTCAATCTCTGATAAACAAGCTCGAAGTTTCGACCTTCCAGAGTTTATTTCAACTTCCGCGTTTTCAATCTTTCCAGTGGATAACATCAAAGAAAATTGGTTATGAGCATACCCCTCAGCACATTCAGAATTATATTTGCGTGCAGAGATTGATTCCCCAAACTACATCTCATTAATTCAATATGAGTACTACACATACTATGGAGGAACGACGTTATAGACTAACCGTACTAAGTGGAGGGAAACAACAAGATGGATTCTGAATGCAGGTGCATGCAAAATGCAAAATTAGAATACTCAAATGGTTTTAACAATGTAAAAAACTTGAAGAGTCGTTTGGTTTCATGTATGATGAAAGAGTGGACCTGCTTGCATCGCCTGTGATATTCCTCGAGAACCCCGGGATTGGTACGAGAAAACAGCGATTGCGACAGCCAATGCGTCAGTTATAGCACTTTCTAGGCCCTCTACCGTGTCGGGCATCTGCGTGAAAGCGTCAAGTTCTTCAAAAAAGAAAATCACAAATATTTGGAATCAAAAAACTATCCACATAACCTATTAACCTTCCCTTGGTAATTTACATCATATCCAAGCGATTGGTGAGCAACCTTTTCAAACTTCCAAAACATACTTAAATAGAAGTAGATTTCAGTCATTAATCTGTAACGGCAAGTAATACTTCTCTAGGTAATACAACGACCAGCACATGTTAGCTTAGGATTCTTGTAACATGATTATATTTAATTTCAATCTCCCCACAATCTCAAGCACAAAATAATAATGCATTAAGGATTGAGTGTACTAATCACCTGTCTGAACATATCTTGAAGCTCCTTTGTGATTGTCCCAACTTGCTCTGCATCAATTTTAGCTGTTTCTTGGATTCTTGATGCCTCTATTTTACCTGACGAGAATTAATTTTTGTAACTATTGCAACTGGCTTGTACAGTGGTGAGGATGAGGATGAGGAGAGCCGTGAAATGTGGTCAGTTTGGAATGCTGCAATTGTAAATAATTCACCTTCAATCAATGTACGATTCTGCTCCACTGCACATGATGAATTATGATTGCAAAGGAGACCAAGGAAATAAAGACAGAGTATGTTTGGACGAGGATCATTTGCTTTTGAAAGGCCACAAATGATACATCAACCACTCGGAATTGTAATATAAGGTCACTTGTGTTGCGATCCATATCCAACTATTTGATTCTTCAAGACAGGAAGGCTCATTCATTCAGATGTTATAGAGTAGTTTTATGTAATAAATTTTATGTTTACTATCTTGAAAAACGGAATTGAAAGAAAAGCAGTCTAAGGCAATCAAACACAATAGAAAAAGTATGAGAACGAGAGCACTCCGTTTCCCATTAACGCCGTTACTGCCCCCCGCAAAGAACGCACTATTTCACTACAAGTTTCCTCCCACTCACAGGCAGAACGCATGATTAATCGACCGCACCTGATAGCGCACTTGGATCCATCCGCGTTTCACTTCGTCTATCCTCCGGCATTGATTCCCCACGCCGCTCCGACCATGTCATAGCGCACCAGAGATCCCCACGCAAATTCCACTCACCAAACTTCACCGCAAGAATGCCCCTTTGCTAATGAAACACCCCGGCCCGTTCTCTCAAAGCACCAAAAGGCAAATGGCAAATCACTCATTCCAGGCGCCGCCGAAAAAATTGACTATCATTAGCAGTAATGAGTCCTTCTAAAGCACCGCTTCCGCTTCCGGAATCCACATTACAATTCCGAATTGACTCCTCAACGCTTGCGATGTACCAACGCCTAATTCATTGAATTGCTTCTGATTATTAGAAACTAAAAATTCACCGCAAACAAATTCTCGTGAACAACAGAAATTTCGATGCCCTCGCAATCTTGAGAAGCGCGCTCAAACAATCAAGCAAACAACCCGACAGCATCACTCTCTCCTGCAAATCGACCGCTGACATGCAGCACAACAGGAGAGTGTAGAGACCAGCAAATAAGGGAAGAAACTTTTCCCATACAAAATTCTAAAATCTACTTAAATGTTAGATAATAGGAAATGTCTCGCCTAAGGCGGGAATGCGTCAGTTCGAACTCAAACACAGGGTATCAATGTTGTATCTCCGGGTATACGTGCACAGATGCAGTATCTTACGGGTAGGGGTTCAGATACCCGTGGACGGTGGATTCTACTATTTTGGATATCGAAGGGTATCAATAGAGTTCTCATATTGTTCCCCCTCTAGGTCGAAGGGCGCGCTTGTGGTGCTCACACGGACACCGCCTTTAGTGAGGTGCGTGTGTTCGTCTTCGACGGGGATCCCTTTTTTTTGCGAGCTTTTGGAGCTCTGTCTGTTGCGGATTTGTTGTGTTGTGTGTGTTTCGGGGTTTTCAAGTTAGGTGTGGGAGCGTGGTGCGGCACCATGTTGGCGAGGGGGTTGCCGCGGAGGTTGCCCGCGCTTGCTCGTCTCATACAGCCCTCGCAGGGCGCTTCATCGACTGCGTTTTTTGATGCGACCAGCTTCCACGCCAACAAGGAGGATCGTGTGGGCAACGATGGGGGCGTGGTGGTTCCTTCGGGATTTATCCCACTCAGCCGATCGTGGTCTTTCTCTCGTGGTAGGTCGTGCATGCTCACCTTTTCTATGCGGTTGCAATTTCCCGGGAGCTGTGATGCCTTTCTTTTTCTATTAGGGGATGCACCGTCTGGATTTTATGTCTCTCGAATGGAGATTATAATTTTTGTCAATAGTAGGGAGCGGTCGCATTTTGGGGGTGTCGTAGCTTGTGGTCTGTATTATCGATTGTTATTTGTCCTTGGAATCAGAGGATATTTTGGTGTCTCCGCTATAGAAAAGAGATGCGAGTAGGGTGTAAGCCGCGGAATATGGAATTCTGTCTCTTCGTCTTTTTTGAATTGGCCGAGGTTTCGTTGGTCTTGATCTTAGTGACAGTATGAGATTCTGACTTCGTCAACTTAGTTGGCTACCTCTCATGGAAGAGTTGGTGCTCTTGATTCAAGTAGTCAGTACAATGTTCGCAAAGAGGATCTTCGGTAATGATGATGCTTGAACATTCCAATTTGTGAGCGGGATGAGGTTGAACATTATTGTGATCTCGACGACATACTGAGTGCCAAAATTCCAAGAAAATCTATAGCTACCAGTAATACAAGGTCTTTCAGCAAAAATTTAGAATCGGGGGACCTTGCTGAACTGGAACAGTGTTGGCAGTACACCGTCTTGAGACCATGTAGGTGTTGCATCCTACCCAATAGCGGGATGAAGCTGGGACTATTTTAATTTGTGAACTTAGGTCAGATTTTTAATGAAACGGTCCAATATTGTCGCAATAGTTACTGTCAACATGGTAGACTTTAGAGATAACGTTGACTAGAGATTCGTCGGTGGACACATTGAAGGATACTCCTCTGGTGTCTGACAAAATTTGCGATCCTTGAGAGGAAATTTTCTGAGGACGAGAAGGGTCAAGTCTTGTGAACTGACATATCGATTCTTTGGTTGCTAATTCGCAGGATTTGCGTCAGACGCCCTGGCGGGGACAGCCTCGGGTACTGAAGCAGTTCCGGCTACTGTAGCTGCATTGAAGAATCCATCTAACGAGATCACATACGACGACCACATACATGAGCGACTTGCTCCAGGAGATGCCAGCAAGAAGGCCTTTACTTACTTGGTGCTCACAGGTACATCGTTGTACTTCGTCTGAATTTTTTTTCAGGATGCCCTGTGCATTTTTCCTTGTCTATTTGTCTTTTACCAGGAGAGCAGTAGTGTAGACGTGAGGTGAAGATTTGTCAGTTTCCATGCCCCCCATCCCTTTTTTGCCGTGTTTATCATCTTCTTCATCGCATCTGCACGAATCAATCATTTAGGCTATTTGCATTTGGATCTTGTGTTCTGATGCTTTTCATTACAATTTTCAGGCGGACGCTTCATCTATGCATCAGCTCTGCGACTTATGGCGCTGAAGGTGATTCTGTCTATGTCCGCCAGTCGAGACGTGCTGGCGCTGGCGTCATTGGAGGTGGACCTCTCCAACATTGAGCTGGGGTCGACTGTGACGGTGAAGTGGCGAGGGAAGCCCGTGTTCGTGAGGCATCGCACGGAGGCGGACATCAAGTTGGCAAACTCGACGCCCATGAACGAGCTGCGAGACCCGGAGGAAGACTCTGTGAGGGTGCAGAATCCGGAGTGGTTGGTGGTGGTGGGCGTGTGCACACACTTGGGGTGTGTGCCGTTGCCGAATGCCGGAGATTATGGAGGCTGGTTCTGCCCGTGCCACGGGTCTCACTATGACATCTCAGGACGCATTCGGAAAGGCCCCGCTCCCTACAACCTGGAAGTGCCGACGTACAAGTTCATGGAGGAGTCGAAGCTGTTGGTCGGTTAACCCTAGAACGTCTGGATCCATCTCCAAAATTGGCTATTTGTGAAAAATCATTATAAAGTACTATTTGGAAGAATATTTTGGACTTATATACAAATAAAAGTTGTAGATTATGAATTTTAGATTCCATCTGTGCGGTTAGATTCACCTATGCTACCATCAATATTTTTTATAAATTTTGAAAAGAAAAATTCAAAATATCTTCTAAACTCAATTACAAGCAAACTATTATCATTTTTTGAGGTTGTTGAGCTTGTTGGAATGGATTCCAAATGAGGTTCTCTTCATATGGTGATTTTTTGAAATTTTTGTGTTCTTAAAATCTATGACCTCAGTTTTGCAAACCCAGTTTTGAACTAAAATCAATGCAATTTTTGGCTTGATAAACTTTCACATTTATAATTTTAGAAAAATATGAACTCTAATAACATCAAATCCAACCATTAGATAGGACAAAAACTTGACGAAGTATCACCACAAATTAGATGACTTTCATCCAAATTGTAATGAGAAAGAAATCTAAATTTTAGTTTGCACATCGTCCAAAAAATAGACGTTGGAGCACTCCAGGGTTAAGGGGAGCGATCCAGCTGCTGCTATTTGGGTTCCCCTGAGCAGATGAAAACGCTTTGAAGGACAAGATTGTGACTATCAACTTTGATTTTGATTTTAGTTTCAATCATTTTGATTTCAGATGACAAGATGATTGTAGGCACATTGCGTACGCCTCGGCTCTAGATGTGCTTGTTCAGCTTCACGTCAAGCCGAACATCATTGGTTCCCATCGTCTTCTGTGCAAACTTCCTGATCTCCTTCACCGCCTTGGGCGCCATCTTCTTGAAGGTGCTACGCAAAGGCAATTGAGGAGATTGTTAAAGACACGCTCAAGGTAGGAAACACATTTGTGCAGGGTCCCTATAAAGGTCACTCATTTGCACTGAAAGTGTCATCCAAGCACGTGATTTGTAAGAATGAGATCAACTTCATTGTTCTACCACATGAGATACATACTTCACCTCATTATGAAGTAACAAAGGAATTGCATACATCACTTTGCAGCTCGACTACCTTAACTACCGAGGTTTTCCAATTGTAGTGAAATGCAGGGACAATAGCATCCATGATTGAGACCTTCAAACTTCAATAATTCATAACTTACTCTCGAGATATTCAAGTGATACGTACTTTAATGCATTGGAATCCTCGCAAGAAAGGAGACAAGTAATGCGAAAGGAAACTTCATTCTGATAAAGCAAACCATGGGACTGGGTTTCCTACCACCTAATTATGAAGTAATAGGACCAATCAACACCACAACGGGGAATCAAGACAAAGTGCATTGTCCACAGTTCACCCAACTGTGTAATTTGCCGTGTGCTATGCACCCATTGTGTATTGGTCATTTCTTTGATGTGAGATGTTGCCACAAGGTCGACTTCTAAAGGAATTGCAAGAACTGCTTTACAACTCGACTAAATAAATTCCCGAGGTTTACAAAATATCAAGGACAAAGCCACCTGAGAGGGCACCATAGAGAAATCGTTGAACTCTAGGGTGACATTCTCCCAAATTGTCCTCTTAATCTTAGACAACGAGTGCATATTTTGCTTAAGAGGTTGCAAATTACTCAAATATCTGATTAAGTGACAGTTCCAGGTCATCTATCCAAAAAAACATTTTGAAACTCTTTAATTTTCACAAATGATATTCAAAAAATGCATTCTCTCCTGCGTTGGAACCCTCTTTCGATTGCTAACAAGAACAAGAAAAAAAATTGACCAGTCCAAAGCTAGGACCTATGCTCAACGGCGACTTTGAGTGTTCCTAGCTCACAACTCGAAGCCTAAAGCCGAAATACATCGGGTCACCAACAAAAATTACATAATAAAATTCACCGACTACTTCTCAAGTAGCCCCAAGCTGGAGTTTCACCTCAAAACCAAAAATGCGAACTACAACAAAAACAGTGTTTTATGACTGCAAAAAACGACTACAGTCAGTCGTAAAATAAAAAAATATGACTCGCGCAGAAATCACTGTAAATGACTCGGAATATGATTGCAGCAGTCATTTAGAAGCAGTTGCTTCAAACATCAGTCGTATTAACAGTTATATAAGTTGAAGGGTATAAATACCCATAATTAGCCATAGTATGCCAACAAGGCGTATATTTTGATTTTCTTTGACTTTTTATTGAGTTGCCCGAGTAAATGAAAAAATCCTACGTGGAATATGACTGTGTTGAGTCATATTTTTTAATGACGTGGAATATGACTGGTCAGTCATATTTTGTGGAATATGACTGCGTTAAGTCATATTTTTTGATGACGTGGAATATAACTGCTCAGTAATATTTTGTAAAATATGACTGCGTTGAGTCATATTTTTTGATGACGTGAAATATGACTATGGTCAGTTATATTTTGTGGAATATGATTGCGGTGAGTCATATTTTGCAGTCATGTGGAATATGACCGCGGTGAGCCGATGAGTCATATTTTTTGATGATTTGTAAAACGATTCTTCTCAGTCATATTTTTTAGTCATATTGAGAGCACCTAGTCATTTTTTGGAAATTATTATAATCATTTTGTGACTCCAAATAGTCATTTTTTTATTGATATGTATTTTGAACTATGAATTGAACAAATCATACAATGGTTGTAGGATAACTAAGCATATTTGCAATCATACATTAAAATGATTTAACAATTGAATAAAAGATTTCATGTAGTTAAAAACAAATACATATGATTTTAAAGATATATAAGAGACAATTATATTGGAGAGGGAATGTATAAGAAGGAATGTAACTCCTTTCAATGACATTTATAATTTATTAGTCACAAATACAAAATATGTATATCACAATGAATTATTTACACAAGTCAATAGAGACTATATTTCTTACAATAATATGAAGTGAGTTGCACGTAGCTTCCAACGACTTTGTTCCAATTTTGTTGCCTGCATATACAATTAAAGAAATAGGAGGTTAATTTTTAATGAACATACAACAAAGCTCAATCTTCAAAAGTTTACAACAATAGAAAATATGTAATACAAATTTAGGGTAAGAAGAAAAACAATGGTGATGCAAAGAACAAGAAGAAAAAAAAGGCAACAAGTGCTAAAAGATAACAACAAATACAAGTTAAGATGCACAAGAAACAATAAGGAGCAACTACTAAGAGGTAACAAAAAACAACAAAAAAGAGTTAAGATGCAACAAAAAGAAATAAGAAACAAAAGAGAGAACAAAAAGTAAGAAAGAAGAAAGAAGAAAGAAGAAGAAGAAAGAATAAAGATGCAAAAAAAAAAAAAAAAAAAAGCAAGAGTGAAGATGCAAAAAAAGATAACAACTCTAAGAAATAAGAGTAACTCAAGATGCAACAAAAGACAACAACTAAGAAGCAAAAGTGAATTCAAGATGCAACAAAACACAACAACTAAGAAACAAGAATGAACTCAAGATGCAACAAAACACAACAATTAAGAAACAAAAGTGAACTCAAAGAGACAAGAGACAAGAGACAACAAAAGGTAAGGAAGAAGAGTCAAAAGAAGTAGTGGCTAGGGTTTCAAAACCCTAAAAAAATGACGGCTAGGATTTCAAAACCCTAAAAAGTGGTGGCTAGGGTTTCAAAACCCTTAAAAAGTGGTGATTAGGTTTCAAAATTTTAAACAATGGCTTGTCTATATTTTTTTTGATTGCCCATGGGTTTTTTAGGTTGCCCCAAAACAAAAAAATGTTACTACCATGAAAATATGACCAATAATATAACTCAATGTTCTCAAACGAGTTCCCTACCTTTCCCTATGAAATACTTTGGTGTTCCCAACGGACGTATAATATACACTCGTGAAGTACAAGACCCAAAAACGGTTGGCAGTCATATTTCTCCCTAAGGTATTGACCTCCAAGAATATGACTGCGAGTAGGCGCCAATCATCCTCAGTCATATTTTTGCAGTCATAAAACACTGCCGTTGTTGTAGTGGCGGTCACCATCCCAGAGCTAATCGAACCGCGCACCACTCAACAATCCATGGACGCTTGCAACGTGTCAAATTGTCATTGTTGAATCCCAGTCTCAAATTAAGAGCTATCCTCAATGGCGATTTTGAATGTCCCTAGCTCATAGTTCAAAAACAGAAGCCGAAATGCATCGTGTCACCAACAAGAATTGCACAACAAAATTCACCGACTAGTGCTCAAGTAGCTCTGAGCTGCAGTTTCTCCTCAAAACGAAAAGAGTGATAACCATCCTAGAGCTATTAGAACCGCGCACCGCTCAAACAATCCATGGATGCTTGCAACGCTAGTATCCGTGACAAATTCTCATTGCCGAATTGGAGAAGTAGCGAGGGCAATAGAAGAGAAGGATTGGTGAGATTCGAAGTACCAGCCATGGAGTCTCCTGTTGTGAATGGTAGCTTATACTATCTGATTCATTTACTGAAAGTAAGACCGTAAAGAGCTAGAAGCTACCCCACGACTGCTCTATGATTTTGCACAAAACACATTAGAAAAAGGAGTCTAATATCAATATCAAAGGAGGATGCCCTGGATATAGGAGGAGCTCGGGTACGGAGAGCCCCATTCGGGAGGAGAGCCACCATTCTAGGGTTGTTTGGCCAGACTCTAGGGCTGTCCAACCAAGTTCCAGGGCCTTCGGGCTCGGGCCCAAAACTTGGAACATGGCAATTCATTGTTGAATAGCCATAAACAAACTTTGACAAAACTATTAGAATAGAAATTCAAGGGTTCGAAGAATCCTAGATTATTTCTTAAGAATCAACAGTCTCGCAAATTCAAGCACCCCAACATTTCAAAGCTGCAAAAGCATTTTGGAACCAACTATCATGTGATGCTTTTAAAACATATTGTAGAAAAACTGGCTCTCAATCTCCCGCAGGAACAGTAGCTAGCTCCATTAACTTCTAAGCGCCATTCAAAGGATTTGAACATGAGGAACCCGTTTGATCATACCAAGGAAACTAAAATTCAAATGGAATCAAATTTTACGTCACCAGAATTAGTTTAAAGCATTGCACGTGTTGGTACAATCAATCAATAGTACTGGTAAAAAAGAAGTCCCCATATCACCACTCAGAACGGATAGAAAAGAATGAGACCCCACTTAGACCTAGATGATGAACCCAAGGTACAAGTTGCAAAAAACAACAATAAAGAAGCACACCTAATTTTAACCCATACCAAATTGGATCATAAATGCATACTCAAGCTACATTCAAAAGCTAAATCTAGGATTATCATTCTTCTCTTCGTAATGTGAGGCAAATCTCATAAGGCAAGTATGACTATGCTGGATTTAAATTCTGAAATAAACAACGGGTGTAAATATTGACACAGTTAGGTGGGGGTCGTCATAGAGGTGTACTAACCTTACCACTAACCTTACCACATAAAGAAGATGGTGAGACACATATTAGAGAGAAAATCAAGGTTGCCAAGCCATTGGTATCCTCTAAAATCAAGCTGCAGAAGGTGAGGCAGAAGTGCAAGCTGTTGAACACCTCTAGAGTTCAACATCGGCACTCTACTCAAGCTCAAACTTTGCAAGTTCCAGGAGCTTTCACAGAGGATCCTGAGCTCCGAGAAAGATGGCGGAGGACACCGCCCTAGAAAGTCACGGAGTACGGTGATTTCATTCTTTAAAGTAATAAGTCTCAAAATGCTTCTATTGTATTGCCTTAAAACACAGGTCTCATTTTCATGGGACGCCAAAACCTTTCATTTTTGAACTTTGGCTTAGTCCCTCTCGCCTGAGGCAAAAGACAAAAAAGCATAGCTCAAGTAGTTACAACCTAAAGTACGAGCCAGGACATACCACTCAAAACCACAAGTAAGAAATGCAACAGTACCAGAAAACCAGTACCTAAAGTGCATCACCTACATTTGAACCAGAAAGTGTCATAAAAACTTATACACAAACAAAACATAAGCATCTATGAGATCTATTACATTTTGATACACTTAACATTGTAAAAAATTCAGACGATAGCCAAAGAATGCTTGCTAAAGTGCAATGGAATCCCCTTTCACTTTCAGTATGAAGAGGCGTCCAACGTCCTTGACTCGTACGCATCCAAAATCATAAGAAAAGAATCAAGTCAGACCACATTGTGCTTGCAGGTCTTTAAAAAAGACTGGAGAAAGAAAAATATACAGCAGCTGTACTTTTAGTGTTCACGAATTCATAGTTCTCTAACAAATATCATTCTCTCAACCTCCCAACACCCTATACACAAATTTCGACTCCTCTTGCTGAATCAAAATCTTGCACATACACGACAGGGTTGTCCCTGTTACGTCCTGTCCGTCCGTCAGGATGTCCGGATGGACGTCAAATTCAACCTAACGTCCGTCAGGATTAAAAATAAAAAATAAAATAAAAATCTATATATCTATATATCTATATCTATATTTTTTTTTTATTTTTTTTTTCCCCTGGACGGGTGGTCTGTCGATCTGGATGGGTAGTCCGTCCACTAGGACGGTCAGGCCGTCACCTGGACGGTCAGATTGTCGACCTGGACGGTGGATGGACTGGCCGTCCACAATTTTTTTTTTTTTGACGACCTGTCTGTCAACTGGTTTGCTCCAAGGTGACAAACTGGCCGTCAAAAAAAAAAAAAAAAATTTGGGCTGACAGCAATACCAACGGGTCAGGACAGATGCGTCATCACCGTCATGACATCTGGACGTGAAAAGTCCACGTCACGTCCGGATAGACAACCCTAATACACGATGCCATCGACAATGTCAAAGTCCTCTTCAAGCTCCTCCTCGTCATAGTACTCCATGTCAGAATCCATCTCCTCAATTACTAATGGAATATCAATTCCTATACGAAAACCACCAATTCTGTCCCAAGGAGCTTTAGTACCAGCCCCAATTTGTCTCCCTAGTCCACCGCCACAAGCACCATCCATTCCACTATGTGGACTGCTACCACCCTGTACACTACCGCCATTGTTGCCACCACCCTGTGGACCGTTGTTGCCACCCTGTCCACCATCAACTTGGAAGTTTTTCCTGGGTCTAATTTTATGGTATCGCATGTGTAGACTCCAAAACACGTCCTCTGATTCAGGATTTAGGCAGATAGGTAGAATAGGAATATCCTGCTTATACTCTGTGATGCCCATAGGTGGAGGAGGCCCAAAAGGAATCGGACGATGCTTTAAACTATTCAGAGAAGTGCCCACTACCACATGAATTAACTTCACCCTCAAAGGATGGGTAATGTTCAAAGAAAATGAACTCGGAAACCCATTAGGGGGAATTGTACCCAAAGCATTCTCAGGAACAGGTGAAGATCGGCCTTGCCGGAAACTATTCTTCTATTGGGGCAGCTTCTTCTTCACTTCCGGCTCTTACCTCTTCCTCCAGTTCTTCATCTCCCTCCGGACTGACTGCTCTTCTCGGACTAACTTCACAACAACAAGCAAAAAACACATCAAGACTTAAATCATTTGAGATGATTAAAAATCAAAATCATAATCTCAAATGATTGAAGTTTATTAAATTAAAATGGCCCTTTGTGGTGGCCTGGGTAGTGACCATGAAGTAAAGCAATTTGTCTCTTTGACATACTTTTAGGGGTGATGATGAACAGAAATAACGACCTACCAATGGAAAAGTCGACATCTTTTAGGAGTTTTCTTGTTTCCCTATTACATTCCGACATGAATGAGGATAATGTTATGTCAAAATCGTTCTGCGAAGTTACTCAATTTTGAAAATAAAGTCAAGCTACGGCAATCAGTTGATCTTCGTAAAGTAGTTGCGTAATTAGGCTATGAGCAACTGTTGTGGTGCTTGTCTTGTGAGTTCATTGTAGTATTCATCCAATTCATTGCAAGTTTGTGAAGGAATAGGTGTTTCTGCAATTTGTTGAACAATTGCCATGCTGAATCTTCGGGTTGGGGAACACACTTAGGCCCAGTTTTACACCAGAAACGAGGGGCCCAAAAACTTGAGACGTCCTCCTTTGGAGACCTTAACCATTGAATTGCTGTGATTGAACCGGGAAGATGACATGATATGGCAAAATAAATGAACAAATAAATATCTTAAAAGACAGTGCTTTTCAATGAGTACCTTTGGAATCTTAGTCAAATCCACCTCTTTGAAGTAGATCTAGTCATAATTTTTGTAATAAAGTGCAATGAACATCATTGAATCTTCTTGGATTGGAGACCTATGACTTCTCATTTCAAGATATAAAATCGTTTTTTAATAATTCAATCAAAACCTTCAAAAAAAATTTGGCTCACCAACTTTGGATTTAATATAAACTAGGTCTTAAGATGAGCCTACTTGGGAAGATGAGAAATATCTTGGGTACTTTGCACTTGCCACTTAGCTAAGAAAATTCAAATCCTGAGCATTTTCATTTTCTAAGACAGAGCTTAAAAATGGTTCAAATTTGACCAACAACAATGGCTCTATTTTTTATATTTTAAAGGCTTGACCCAAAGTATAAGACATCCAAGAGGAATAAGTATTAGGTACTTATAAATAATTCCTGTTTTTTTTAGTCTATAAGCAAACTAAATCTATTTGTGAAACCACCAATTTCCTATTTCTAACTTGAATAGATGATCAAAGTGGCTATTCATGGGGACTTTTATTCATGCATCACTCTTTATTGCTTTAAGGTTTTAAACCTTCAAAACAAGTATTTATGGGTTTTTTCTAACTATGAAAATAACATTCTCTAATTCATTTTTAATTTACTTTGCAAATATAAAAATCTCCAATATTGAAAATTTTATATAGAAAATATATTCCTTATCTACTATTGTAGATTGAAAATCTTCCCCCAAAATAGTTTATTTTTTAATCTTAGAAATTAATGTGATTCTTTTAGATTTTTCTAATACAATAGTGTCATTGTCAGTCTAGAAATTGATTGATTTCGATACTTCTAGAAGCACATAGTTTCATATATATAAAAAATAGTTTAATAAATTGTGATGGCCAACAATAATACATAAAATAATAGTTTGACTTTTTGGAAAGGATTAGGTGATCAAAGGATACATGTGTTGGTATGTATCTAGCAATATAAAAACATTTTCACTAACATAAATAAAAAAATTATTGTAAATTTTCATAAAAATTTCATAGTTGGACCTAATCCTTCATGTGTTCAAAAAGATTATCATTTAATGCAAATACATAATTTTGAGACTACTCACTTTTAGTTTTCAATTTCATTTAGGAATTCAACTAAAAACTTAAACCCATTAGTGGATACGCTATTTTACAATTAATTGTACAACCTTTTTTTTTTCTTCCCAAATACATGAAATGAATTATGAAACGTTAAACGAACAAATGATGCAAATAATTTTTATTTGAATTTGAATTTCATGTCCTGAAAAATATACTTTTCTAAATTTACCCCCTTCAAAATAAATATTTTAAATTTTGAATAATGAAAAATTGGTCACAATAATACTTATTAATATCTAAAGAAAGACAAATTCAAGATTTAATGTTTTTTTTAGTGTTTCAAACTCTTAGGATGCTAGGAAATTAAAGAATGTTAATGATTGTGATTTGCACCAAAATGGGGAAACATACAAAATTTCTAGAAGAAATGCTTTCATCAAAATACAAAATACTTAAGTAGTGTAGGTACACATTATTTTTCCTAGATCACCTTTATAATTAATTTGTAAAAAACCTAAAAAATCTAAAGTTTTGTGATTTGTAGATGTATTAGTTATGCAAAAGCTTTCATTTGTTGGTTTGAGATGCTATATACATTTGAAATTCAAAATCTTTGTCTAAATTCACATCTAAAAATTCATATATATTATTTTCTGTTACAAAATTCAACATTTAATTTCTCTAATTTGCTAAGAAAATGCTTTGTACCTTTTAAATTTGCCTAGAAGTATGATCATTCTATTACATCATTCCATTAGGCACAATGTTGAAAATATGTGCATCCAACTTACAAAACTCAATGTAAATTTGTCTTAGTCTTTTCACACAAATTAGAAAAAGACTATGAGATAGAAAAAACTAACTGCCCAATTTCATTTCCTAAAAGTACACGTAATCATCCCTTTTAAGTTCTCTTCCAAATCCAAATGCATTGACTAATCAAATTCATGGTTCTAAATCAAGTTTATGTCCCTCGTATCCTTTATAGGTATTACCTCAACTTTGTTGTTTATTTTTATATATATTTTAAATCATTCATTTCCAACCTCTTACACAATATAAAATGTTCGAATTTATTGCATTAGTTTTAAAACTCCTTATCCCCTAAGAGAGTTTGGTAGAGGAGTGGAAATCAATGTAAATTTGGAGCTAACGAGGGAAAATGAATTACAACTTCATAAGAATTCAAACAGAAAATCTCCATTTCACAAGTTTTCATTTTCCACCCATCCATACAAAAAACTAATTTGAAAAACTTTGCAAAAAAATCATGAATCATTGACTGACCCACCTAATCACATTGCTTAATAAAAATAAACAAAAATTGCTTTTTCAACATATTTGTATATTAATAGACCACTGCATCTGTTTCAAATATACAGTGGATCCGAATAAAGTCCCCCTAAGTTAAGTTATTTTTATTCGGGGTTCCAAGTTTGGGGCAGTTCTTTCAAGGACCGATGCGCTGCGCTGGTCCAATGAAATAATGGAACCGAACCAAATTGACGAAAACAGCCATGAATAGGGTCCGGGCAGACAGAAAATTCAAAACGGGCACCCCGAACGAGGTTCGGAACTGCCCAATGTACAATCCCTTCAATACCGGACCGGGTCCCACCGACCCTGGATCCCGACGCCAGCTAAACAACACAAGCCCTTTTCACACGGCAACCACGGCGAAAGGCCCCACGGCAATAGGCTCTTTGGCGCCATGAAGTAGCTCTCTCTCTCTCTCTCCCACCTTGTTTGATGGCACCCTGTCACACGCGTATTCTAGTTCTTTCTGCCCCTAGTCGGAGCTTTAAGTTTCCCTTGCTACCGATCTGGAGGTTTCTCGTCGTCACGATTCGCTGGTACCTTCGCTTCTCCTCAACGTTTTCACGAATCGCTGAATTTTTGTGATTTTTTAGAGCGTCTCGGTGGCAGGTTTGAGCCATTTTCGAATGTTGGTGGTATGCTTTTGTGAAACCTTGGGGTTTGCGATTCGACTCCCGCATGGTTGCTGAGTTGTAGTGCTTTTGCATGTTTTTGTATGTAGACTTTTCGGTTCTTGTAGTGGCAGTGTTACTGGAGTGACCGAGGATTCGTGTTTTGAGTGTCTGTGTATGTACCCTATCTGTGGCTTAAGTAGCCTTAGAGCGCTGGATGAGTGACGTAGTTGCATGAGGTCCTTGTCGATTGCTTTTGGATTCTTCTATTTGACGGTCTTGTTGGTTTACTAGCTTGTTGTGTCGGTCGGTGTGCGTGGATTATGTTGATTGAACAAAATAGTCGCTCTGGATAGTTTGGAGGAGTACTCAGTTCTTTCTGGTCGAGAGCCTGATCTGTGGTCGTTACGCTCGTTGATCTTGCTGCAGATTACGTATTGCGTACCCTAGTTTTCGGTGTCATTGCACAGTTGGTCTTGGTGTTGGAGCTTTTAATCAGTAACCTCCTTATATAAGGGGTAGCTGCCCTTTGCAGGATACTTAGCAGACCTTGTGGACTGTAGTGGTATACGTTTCCCTTGTGTATTATTGCTGTATATTTGTAGAGTGATTGAGAACTGAGTTTGAGTTCTTGTATTAATGCGCTTACTGTTTTTTCCTTGTAGCTCGTCTGCAAGTTGACTTAGTTTCACATCAGAGGTGTGTAATTATCTGTGAATTTCAAGGTGTTTGCTGTTGTTATGCAGTGGTTTTCTTTCGACGGCGATTTGAAGGTGCTGTCCTCGCTTTTTCTTTGTCTTGGTGCATAATAGTGGTGGTAAATTTTCCGTGAAGAACGGGGTCAAATCAGAGGAAGCAGCCATGCCCACCGAACTTCTGACTATCCAGCCTGGGGAGCTGAAGTTTCCATGTATGGTCTTTTTTCATTCCCACTGGGCGTGCGCATTCTCTTTCCGCGATTATTCGAAAACTACATCATCCCTGAATTTTTGGTTTGTCAATGCCATCTCGCATCGAGTTTGTTATGACCGAGATTTCGTTAAACGGGCATGCACCCTATATGGGTGGATGATTGCCGGTGTATTGGTCAACACACTGCACCTGTGATTTTAGGTTTAATTAGGGCCAACGGTAACCCCGGCCTTACTATAGATAGAAGTCGATCATTTTTCTTATATAAGTTCATTGGAAGCCACCGATAAGTTCTGTCCCACGAAGCTCCACCACCCCAGTTCGGAAGTGATTATATATGACGGTGGAATGGAGAAGGGGTTATAATGAAATGAGAGGATGGACTCTAGGAAGTAGGGTAGAAGACCTACGACCTGAAGTTTTGACTAGTTTTAGTGTTGGCCTTTTGCAATTTCAAAATCACTGCAAATTCGTACGATCGCAGAGGAAACAGTGTTTTAATTTAAATTTTTTAAAAATTTAAAATTTAAATTAAATTAAATTTCTTTTCTACTTTAACTTGCCACTGGAAATGATGTTCTATTGACGAGAATCGTTTTGATGTTCGTGTAACAGTTGAGTTGAAGAAGCAGATATCATCTTCACTTCGGCTTGTCAACTCTACCGACAATTATGTGGCCTTCAAGGTGATTATTAGTGCTTGGAACTCTGATTCTTATCATGTCTAACAGGTTTTAACGTAATAAACTCTCCACAGAATTAGTCAAAAAGGTTACATAGCCATCGTCTCCTTCCGGTTACCTATCATGGGGATTTTGGCAGATTTGGGACTAGAATTATTTTAAGAATATTATTGTGACACCTCAAATGAGTAGAGGAGTTTAGGTTTGGATTGTCGGTGGTAATTATCTTATTCAACAAGTTCTTACTATTCAAAGTGGTGATGGGATTTCGCTTCACAATGGATCCGCTTAAATGTATTGTGAGTCTAGCTCTCTGTGAGTGCAATATGTTTTTGTCGTTCTTCTGTCTAATTGTACATCTGTTCTTCATTCTTTAGGTCAAGACGACTTCTCCCAAGAAGTACTGCGTGCGACCCAATACCGGCGTCGTCCAACCCCACAGCAGTGCAGAAGTCACCGGTAACATTCTGAGCCTTTTCCCCTATTGGAAGGTTTTAATGTCTGTTAAGGGTCTTGTTATTTGAACGTTTGTTTTTGAATCATGATCTTTTAAGCGTTGTGGTCTTCATTAAACATTTAAAGATCAACGCTCAACTCGGAGGTCTTCTGTATGCAGTTACAATGCAAGCTCAGCGAGAAGCTCCCCCAGACATGCAATGCAAGGACAAATTTCTTGTCCAGAGTGTGATAGCACCCTCGTCCAAGGAGGTTTCTCAAGAGATGGTACGCTCATTCTTTCTGATTTCCGATTTCTAGTTATTCTTACTCCACATGTTGTGGATTCAAGTGGAATCTAGAATCAGATATTATCTATATCAAAAGTTCTGCCCTTACTTCATGAAGGACAGCATTGTGTTCATCCTAGTTTCCCCTGACCTTGAGACTTTTTTCCGTTGTGCAAGCTGTATTACCTATTATAATCTCTCGTTTAAGAGAATCTCCGTTAATCATGGCAGCAGGGTTTTATTTGAGTGATCCCCCTTCTGGGAGGACCACTGAAAATAAAAACTCTGCGTAGCAGTGTATATTGAGCGTTTTGAGCTAATAACATGCAAGTTTATTCTCTCATCTGGCTTGATATTTTCTATTCTAGGTACGGTAAATTGAAATTAAGGAAGCCTCTGCATTTAAAAGAATAGTTCTTTTGCTCGTTAGGTCTTAGAGATGTGTTTCTTGTGTTTGCGCATTTATATGCTTTGGTGGATCTAACCTTTTAAGAATTTTGTGAATGGATGCAGTTCAACAAGGAAGAGGGAAAAGATGTGCATGAGGCAAAATTGAAAGTTGTTTATGTTTCACCACCTCAACCACCATCGCCAATTACAGAATCAAACGAGGAAGAGGGTAATTCACCAAAGGCGTCTCCAGTGGTAGATAATGGAGAACGACATCATTTACTCCTTGATCCGGTAAACAACCGCGTTTCCCAAATTCTTTGCTTATTGTAGGTGTTGCAAGTTGCAAGCATTAAATGTGATGTGTTCGCTGTGAAGGAGTCTTTTGAGAGGTTAAGGCTGACACCTGTTTTGTCTCTTGTAGCAAACTGCAAAGACGGAAAGCGAATGGAAGTTCAAGCTGAACGAGGTCGGACGTCACTATTGCTAACTTTACTTTATCCTATCTATGCTGAAATCCTCATATAGTTCGGTTCTCGAAAGTAAGACAATGGCAGCAGTAGGTGTGTTACCGAAGACGAGGATCTAGGGCCTCTGAGGTTCCTAGCGATCCACTTTTAGTTCGGAATAAGGAGTCTCCAGTAGTACGCTCTTTCTCATTTACATCTCTTCCGTTGATTTTGTTTCGTTACTAAATTAATGTGGTTTCCAACAGGCGAAGGCCGCCCTGAATGCCCTGACAGAGGAGCGGAATCAGGCTGTTCAACAAAGCCGAAACTTTCAGCAAGAGTTGGTCAGTTGCTTTACGTTGTTGTGAAGATGATATCCGAACTTGTTTAAGATTCAATAATGGCGAGTAGTATTTTCATGTGTTGGTATTGATGGAGGAATAATTTTGATGTACTTCTTAGTGCTCGAGTAGATGGATTGTTCAGCAACTAAAGATTGTTCTCTTGTTAAAAATTCTAAGATAAGACGTGTTTTTCCTTTCGCAGCAATCGTATAAGAGTGTGAGTTCAAGATCCGGGGGAGGTGAAGCGGTTAAAGATGTTCAAAAGTTGCAGACTGGATTTTCATTTTTGTTTGTTATCCTCGTTGGCCTGTTGGGTATGCTGCTAGGCTACCTTCTTGGAGGTTAGACCTACCAATTTGATGCAAGGTACCGTGAGCAATTTTAGGGATGCAGAGCAAGAGCACAACTTCAAGCTTGCTCAATGTGTATGAGTATCAGGAGCTTGTTTAGGGGAAAGCCCTGCACTGCTTGTTTCTGGAACAGGTTGTTTTGTATCTATGGTACAGAGGTAGGGGAGGTTTTTGTTTCCGACACCTGTGCTAGCAGATGATGCTAGCATACTTACATCCAGGACTCGATTGGGTATGATGAGCACGAGTTGGGATACTTGGTTGTCCTCGGTCATGCAATAGCAGCTTTTGGTCTGTACTGTAGGCACAGTGGGGATGAATTTTAAAAATTCACATGTAGTTATTAGGAATAAATTGTTCTCATGGATGGATCCCACCTATTTGCTGTCCTTTTATTGCCCCCATACACTTTTGTGCAGGTTTTATAAAACACTGGTTGGGCATGACGCCCATTACTTTGTTCCATTTTTTTTCTTGGGAAGGACGTGGTTCCATTTTAAATGACTTTTCCCAAGTGCAACGTGTGAGCTGATTCCCCTTCATGTCCTGAGATACCCACCTGCCAGCGAGATGTCAGCAGGTGCCAGCAAGATGTCTTGTTATTGGATTGGATTGGTCACTTTCATTGACGACAGAGTTTGAATGTGTGGCAAGTGCGGTACAGTCTATGATTCCAGTGCAGTATGATTCCAATGCAGTAGGATACTCTGATGACTGTGCTTGGTACTCCAGACTTCAGAGGTTGGAAGGTACTTCTTAAAGTAACCTTGGAAGAAGAACGTGGCCCCATGACCAAGGTAGTCACCAAAATATTCCAATTATTTGACCAACAGGTGCATCATTTGTTGGTGCATCATTTGTTTGTATAGTTAACCCTTAACCCCTTAACCCCTAAATGCCTGAGGCACCAGAATATGGTGTTTGCAAAACTTTGAAGTTAAATAAATCCTAGCCAATTTGCTATTTTCAATAGTTTATATTTTTTAAATGTTCTTCTTGAAGTCTAGTTTTGCCTCCAAAAGTCCGATCTTGAAAATAAATGACAAAGATTTTTCTATAAGAGATTTTGTGCACGGGTACCCTGTGCAATCTTGATTGTCCATAGTGTTAAGAGCTCTTGGAAATGAGCCTCAAATACACTAGATCTTGGAGAAAAAATCACATTCTAAATTCATTTAGAAAAGTTGTAGAGTGAATTTTGAGAAGTCGTAAATTGATTTGGGTTCTTCAAGTTAGGCCCGTTAACCTCATATTTTTTTGGTCATCAACTTTTTAGATTTGACTTGCAAAAAAGACTTCAATTCCTTTTTGCAATTTTAGCACCCTCATAATCAAACGTTACAATCTTTCACTTCATAAGTGATATTGTTGTGTTTTCTTTTCCTATGCAATCTCTAACAAGTCTAGTTTGAATTTGTACGGTTACAATTTCAGAAAAATTGAAACATCTTATCAAAATGTTGGCATTTTGTTCAATTTAGAGCAGTTTTTAGGAAGCTGAAAACATGCCTTGGGCATTTAGGGATTAACCTTGTATGGATGCTTGTATGGATGTTGTGGACCCTAAAAGGTTTGATGGATGATTTCACTGTCAACCCTAGAAGGATGGGTTGGTGACTGGAATTCATCCTTTTGGGTATGTGTGAATCATTTACTTAAAAAAATCCAAGAGCACTTCTTGGAGGTCTAACTAAGCTTATCGTGTAAATCCTCCTTTCCACAAAATATCAAAGATGAAAATTGTTCTTTTATTGTACATATAGTAGAAGGATTCTTTGTCATCCATTGCACACTTAGTATCCATGGTGTCTTTCTAGGGTTTATTGTAGAAACAAATAATGCACCTATAATGGCTTAACCCTAGAAAGATGTGGGGGGTGACATTGGAAATCATGCATTGTGTAACCGTGAGAGTCATTGAAGTAAACAAATTTAGAAATACTCATTGGAAGTTCTCCACTTTCTACAAAAAATTCCAAGGATGAAAAGTTGTAGTTTTGTCCTACACTAGAGAATTTCTTGTCATTCATCGGGCACTTATTGTTTGTGGCATCCTTCTTGGATTAATGATTAGAGTATCTTGGTGACTACTTTGGTCATAGGGGTCACACCCTTCTAAGGTTAAATAGAAGTCCTCGTGGAGAGTATCATTGATAAAAGTGGGTTTTGCATTTTTTGGAATGTTTCAACCTCCTAAACCTACTTCTACAATGATTATGGCTTGCCAAGCACTATATTTAGGTTGCAAAGTCAAAACTTTATTCATTGTTAATTTTTGCATATCTTGGCTGAACAAATTTTGGACAAGCAATCAGATCCATGCCTTGCTTTTTGGAGATTTTTTATTCTCCTTTAGGTTGTCTACTAGATAAGGGAATTTCATTTTAAGGGTAAATAATAGTGAAAATATCCATTGGAACTTTTTAAAGTCTACAACATCCTTACATAGTCAACGTTTGTACAAGTGATTTAAAGTCTAGAAAATAATTTCGACATTTTGGTAAATGAACAAAGAACTTTCAAACTTTTCAACAAGTTTACAAAATCATTTCCAATTAGATAACTATATCCAAATACAAATGGATGTACTTGATTAGCATAGGTTCTAGCAGCTTAGGCAACTTTCTACCTAATAATTATTTAAAATGCAAAAAATAGTTAGGCAACCCAAAAAGTATTATATTAAAATCAAGTAGCTTCAAAACATAATTAAAATAAGTCAAGTTATTCATCCAAGTATATATATATATATATATATATATATATATGTATGTATTTATATTTTATTTTGAAGGGGGGATTAGGCCAATAATTTTCCAAAATTTTAGGCACCCTTTTAATTATCTATTTTCTGACCAAGTTGCTAGGAAGCTATGATATATATGTCTTATATTGGATGGAAATTTATAAGGATGAATACGTGACCTATCTAGATGAGAACTTGATATTGAGTTGTGACATTTATTATAATAAATTAAGTGTGAGAACAATGTGAATTATATTAGTAGTAGTGTCAATATTGAAGGCAAGATTAAGTCCCTGAGAATTGTAGGAAGAGAAACTTTATTTCACATGGAATATTACAAATATAATAGATTGAGGGGCTATGAAGCTCACAACTTCATATCTGATGAACACGGACAATCAAAATACAACTACCGATATAAAACAAAGTAAGAAATCAATCTATTCATATGCATCTGCAAAATACACAATGTATTTGAATGTAATGAAGAAAACCCTCCAAACATTAGAGGATTTTTCAGGCCATTGGGAGATCTTGAGTTCCCTAATGTTCCTAGACTGTGGGAACGTCGCAAAAGCAGGAGTTTTAAATTATTTTTTTTAAATTTATTATTAAATTATCTGATTGTCTGGCCATGGTTCGTAGCATGGAAAACCATGGCCAAACAGTCTCTTAAAGGCCTCATTTCTCCCCTAATTTGATTTGAAATTTGTACACTCTAAGTCATTTTTATAGTGAATTGGAAAATCATCCATCAAACACTTTTAGGATATTGCATTGTTTCAAGGTTAACCTTGCAAGGAGGCCACATACACTAAGTGTCTAGTGGATGACAAAGAATCCTTCTACATAGGACAAAAGTGCAAATATTCATCTTTGGAATTTTGTGTGAAAAGAAAAGGAGTCATCAGGAAAAATTTGAGGCCTCAAAAAGGCTGCAAGTTCATCCCCCCGAGTAGTGATGGTGCAATTGTAGAAAAAATCAATAAGAATAATGTTGCACTACTAGTGCCACAACAAAGCCGCATTAGTGCCACCACATTGCCGTAGCAGTGCCACAACAGACTACTCAGTTTTTAATTTTTTTTTCAAAACATAAAAAAAGTGCATTAACAAAATTTGAGTAAAATAAAAAAATATTATTTTTTGTTAATGCACCACAGTGTTGCTGAAAATAAATTGTTAAAGGTTTTGTTGAGGCCTCAAATTTTTCCTAATACTTGTAGAGTAGTTTGACCTTCAATGAGTGGTTTTAACCCCTAAATGCTCGAGGCACCAAATTTTGGTGTCAACAATACTTTAAAGTTAAATAAAATCTTATCAAGTTATTATTTTTAGTAGTTTATATTTTTGAAATTTTCATTTTGAACTCTAGTTTAAACATTAGATATCTAATTTAAAAAATGAATAATTATGATTTTTCTATTCAAGATTTTATGCAAAATTGTACATTGCAAATCTGATTTTTTTAGTGTTGGAGGGCTCTTGGAAATAAGCCTCAAATACGCTAGATCTTGGAGAGAAAAAATCACATTACAAATTCATTTAAAAAAATTATAGAGTAGATTTTGAAAAGCTGTAAAATAATTGGGGTTACGTATGATATACCCCTTGAACCTCATATTTTTTTGGTGACCAATTTTTTAGATTTGTCATGTGAAAAGAAAATTGAAAGACTTCCAAGTCACATATGTAGTTTTAACACCTGATTAAACATTATAATCTTTCAATCCATAAGTGATATCAATGTATTTTCTTTTTCCATGTAATCTTTAACATGTCTAGTTTGAATTTATATAGTAAAAATTCAAAAAAATATTGATAAAACTTCTCAGAATGTTGACATTTTTTGTTCAATTTAGAGCAAATTCCAAGAAGCTCACAAAAGGCCTTGTACATTTAGGGGTTCAACAAATGATTCACATGGTACAAAAAAAGGATGGTTTCCACAGTGACCAGCCCATCGTTGTGGGTTTAACCCTGAAGTGCTCCAACGTCCATATTCTAGACGATGAATACAGGGCTTTGAGGCGTTGTTTTGTCCAGCTAACTTTTCATTCATCCAATGTAACACTTAAATCTTGAAAAGACAACCTTCCTTAAATGATCAATTTCATTAAATTGCAGTAAATGATATTTCTGTAGAGAGATTTAAGCAAAAATGTGCCAAAATTAGAAAAAGGATCAAGGCATTAAGGGGTTAGCCCCTAAAGGACCATGTCCCCTCGAGGGACAAAATGGATTTTGGGCAGGTTCCTATGATCTCAATTTTTAGTGAAACTTTTTGAAACTTTCTCATAAGATAGGAAAACTTATTAGCTTTGTGGAAATATAAATTTTATTTCAATTGGTGCCCGGGAACAAAACTTATGGCATCTTAAACATAATTTTCATGTCACCAGGCAGAAAAATAAATCTACAAAAATTTGAAATGAATATTTTAATATTTTTCTTCTTTAAGATCATATTTTTGTTTACATGTGAAGCTTTGATTCATTCCATTTGGATTAGTAATGTGAAAGTTATGAACAATCTTGTTTTTTGGGCAATTTGAGCATCTTCTTGAAAAAATAACTTATAGAATGCAATTTTGAATGCAATTTTCACAATTTTTCAAAAAGAATTGTTTGACAAGGTCAAGTTTTCTATTTAGAACAATCTCACCATTGAGATTATTGTGTTTCAATACCATTTTAGAGCTATTAGCAATTTAGTTTTTCTTTCAATCTTGGACCTACTTCTACTTAACAATTTTTTAAAGAATGAAAATCAAGCATGTTTGTTTTTTTATAAATTTTCTAGACTTTCAACTCAATTCTTCAACACAAAATATTTTAAATTCAAGGTGGTGCAAATTTTTTCCACAAATGGCATTCAATCACAGTCATTTTAAATTGCAGGCCAGTGTTCAAAAAAACTTTCTTTTGTCAACTTTGAATGCTAATATCTTCCAATCTGTATGGTCAAACTCCATGAAATTTTTATCACATGATCCTCAACTAGTAAAGTACAAGATCCTACAGTTAGATTCTAAAAACAAGTATTTCGTTTTGATTTTTTGGATGAATGCAGAAGAATTGACAGTTTTGAGTAGTTTTGAACAGAAGAATGGCCTTGGTCCTGTAGGGGTTAAGGTAGAAGATGCTGAAACCAATACGGACTGGATCCCATCTCCTATTCAATCACCCTGTTACCAACAACAATTCATCTCTTCCAATCAAAACTTGGTTGACCTTCAATTAGAAACCGTCAGTTGGGTGTAAGAAATCATGACTATTGGCTATTTAGTGTCTACGCCCACTGATCCTTGAATGGAATAGTGTTGTCTTACTGTCCCCGCAATAGTAGTGATCTACAAGCTCACAGAGTTCGACTGCTTGCGTTAAAAATCATCCAATGCATTGATTGAAAAAACAATTTGATTCCAAGAGAATTTGACTCTTGTTGCACCCAAAGTGATCTCTCCAGTGAGCTCGATCTATTGAGTGATCTCCCCATGAAAGCACACTTCCGCACAATGGTGAAAATGGTTGAAAACGATGCAATATTGTGTATTCTCTACCTCACATCTGCATTCACTGCAGCAATCCCTACATAAGCCAATATACAACTCCAACGGGCTTTCAAGCTGTGTCCGTCCAGCAAAGGCTTGCAGAAGATTGAAGCTTTATGTTCTCCCTGAAAGGAATGGTGGTCCGATCCGTCTTGATGAGCTAGCTAGCGACGCCCTGTGAGCATGTACTTGAGATTATTCTTGATGCGTCGTAAATAGAAGAAGGGATTCACGTAGTTGAGCTTGCTGCGGATCTTCCACTTCTGGTTATGCACCCGCCACTTGTGGTGCTGCAGCGGATGCCGGAGCTTGTGCTTGAAATTCTGCCATCGGTTGGCAGCATTGGCAACATTGTTGTCCGCTCGCCGCAAAGCCTCCATCGATCGAAATCACTGAGGTCGCTTCAAAACAATCCACAAACTAATCTAATAAGCCGCTAGGTACACCCAAAATCGCCAGAGATCGGATCCTTAATCAATCGGTGTACCTGTTACCAAAGAAGCTGTTAGAACATCAAATTTAGGAGTAAGTAACTAGAAGCCGACCTAATTGCGACACAGACTACGATAGCACCAGGATTTCTCTTTAATGCGTTGCAAATTAGGTAAAAAATCTCTGAAGTATCCATCAATGGTTGCAGTGACCCTACCAAACTTTGACAGTTCATAACTTCTGCATACGCTATCCAAATAATGCGTTGTTGGGTGCATTGGAATCCTCTTCCATTCGCCAACAAGAAAATATCCAAAATTCACCAGTCTAACAACACCCACTACGTGTAAAACGCAAAATTGGCGTTCTTGAGTGTCGTCACCTTTACCTCAAATGACAAAGCTCCTCCAAATCCAAAGACGACGGAAAGCTTCCACGCCTCAC
Organism: Rhytidiadelphus loreus; assembly: GCA_947034895.1. Lineage (NCBI taxonomy): Eukaryota > Viridiplantae > Streptophyta > Bryopsida > Hypnales > Hylocomiaceae > Rhytidiadelphus > Rhytidiadelphus loreus. Next base: position 41,751,748 of record OX344761.1, on the reverse strand, counting down.
CCGCTCTCACAAAACACGCGAGCTCTACCAAAACAGAGCACAGGCAGGCAGGCAGGCTGTGCACGTGATCTCTACATAATCACGGCTATTGAAGGCGCCCCAACTCCAAACTAGAGAGCTGGAGGTCAAAGAAGGCGAAATTGAGAATCAGAGCAGCAACGGTAACGCACTGCAATGTGAGTGCAGTGAGGGCTACAGTATCACTATGATGTCAGACTTGGATGCCTGAAATCCTGCGCGCAAGATCGATTCAAGGTGGACGAAGAATCGCGGAAGAAGAGGACGCTGGAGGCACCGACGCATCACGGGTCGCGGTAGAGGCGAGCTTTGTGGAAGCGGTCTTTGTGGCCATAGCCGAGAGGAAGGACGGACGGACGGAGCGCTTTCGTCGAGGCGTGGCGTCCGCTTGCTTGTTTTGCAGATTCGTTGTCAGGGCGTGTATTGATTGCTTTGGGGATGGGAATCTTGGGATTCTGTACATTCAACCAGATCGGTAACCGACTTAGTACAGCACTGTGATTTTTATATTTATTTCTTAAAATTTGCTTGAGCAAATCTAAGTTGGGGAAGAACCGGCGGCAAGTCCATAAATCGACCATTTAAGAGCTGGAACTGATTTTGGGGGAGGTGAAACTTCTTGAAATATTTTTCAGTAAATTATCCTTGAAAGACAAGTGGAATTGGTATCTAACCCAAGTTGTTTCATATATTTTGGAGCTTTCTAGAATTAGTTATGAATTTTTGAAGTTCAAATGCAGTGGGCTCTAGACTCGCCCACCTCCTGAAATGTACAAGTAGTTTGCATTGCTGATACCATGAAAAAGAAACATGTGCAAATAGTGTATATTTCAGGAAGTGGGCGATTTTAGAGCCTGAGCGCTTTATGGATGTGTTACCTTAGTTCAAAGTTAGCTAGTGGAATTGGGAAAAAAATTGGTTGGAATTTGAAAAAATCATCAAAAGATTAGTAAAAAAATTTATAATTTTTTCATTTTGAGTTAAAAAAAATAGAGAAAATAATTGGTCTATGTACTTGAAAAACTAGTTCTATTTGGGAATTGAAAGGAAAATAGTTGATAAAACTCAAAAAACTTCTCAAATGCTAAAGCAAATGAAAATAAATTCATTGTAAGAAAGAGAGTATTGTAGAGCAGGGGTTCTTACAAATTTTCTTTGGTTGGTTTTTAGTAGAGAGTTTATAAACTTTAGAAAGCTCTATCGTGCTCAAAAATTAGTGTACACTATCTAGATAGTGTTCACCAATTTCCAAATTGCAAGTTGTGTGTTGGAATTGTAGTGAAGAGTACTCGATCATCATAACAAATATCTACATGTGAAATTTTGAATCATACAATACTTGGGATCTTTTCTATACACTATCTATCATCTAGTGCTACCACCTTCACTAAAATTATCGCTTTCATTCGATTGGGCATGTTCAAAATGAGCCTTTGTAGTTACACTAGAGATACTTGATCCATACCACTTGAATTGTTTGTATCACTTCTTGCTTATTCTTTAGCTTAATGTGGTGTCGCAACAAGTCTTTGATTATCTTCCACAAGTTCTCTATAGAGGGTACATTGGGTGAATTAAGGAGGCCAATTTAATTTATTTATTCCATGAGCTTGCCTCCACATTTTTGGAACTTTACCATGGTGGACAAGAGCACTGTCTTCCATAAATATAAGTTCATGAGGTTGATCATGTATAAAGTAGAACCCACTCAATGTGCCTTCATAAATTCATGATTTTCAATTGTTGACATTGCAAAATTATTTCTTTCCTAGAAAAAAAAGTACCTTCATCCATAAAGTAGGGTTCAATATACAATACTAAAATATGTATGCCTAAAATAATCCAAATCAACATTTGGACATGGTTCTCATAACTAAGTTGTTTAAGTTCTTAGGAACAAAGAATATTCTAGTAGTATGCAATGTTAGAAAACCTTTGGAATAAACTACAAATTTTCAATGTGCTTCATAATTCATCCATAAATTGTATCCAAAGTCAACCTCTAGTTTTCATGAATAGAGGCTAAACATTGTTTACAATTATTTGTAGAAGATGGTTATAGAAACAAGTTGCAATTTGGTGTACTTACCTTACTACATGTAGATAGTATTAGGGGAAAATTGAACCCAAGAATGCAATAATGCAAAAATTTGGATGGGAAAGAGCCTTCTCAACTCACTAATTGGGACAAGATTTGCATGATGAGTTTAAATATTTGTCATGATTACCCAATCCATCTCCACGATTTCTTGACTTAGTCATGGAAGATGTCTAACACACACTTCCTACAAATTTCCACATGCCAAGTAGTCACTATCAACTTTTAGTGGTCCTAAGTGGTGGTTGTAATGAGGATGTAGACAACTTCCTACTTACTTCAATTACTATTAACATTAGTAAAAAACTCAAAAGCCCCTTGATGGAATCAATTCTCCCCTAATGTAGATTCAGATGTACAAAACCATTATGCAACTAAGGCAGAAGACTCTGCTTCTTTCAATGGATAGAATCACCAAAATGCTACAAATTCTTGGAATAATATTGCTCATTATTGAAGATGAACAAGCTCACTTTCGGATGAATGAATTAGTTTTCATCCGTATTTTACAAATTCTATCCAAAGATGTAAATAATTTCATTGTTCTACAAAAAAATTCATGTCATGCACCCTCCCAAATAAATGAAATTTAAAAACCCAACCTTCAATTTTCAAGTACTTCAAAAATCATAAACCACCACTATAATATTCATATTGCATTTCATAGCACAATCCCCACATTCCACGTTCCATATTCATGTTGCACTCACTTACATTGGTTTGGAGATCATCCACCCAAATCTAAAATTTATCATCCAATTTTACCAATTATCCAACAGTTGTTCAAGACTAGTGAAAATTTTATTGGCGATTTTTCGCCAGTTGCCCCCCACAAAATGACCTTGGCGAATGGACCACTTGAAAAAAGTGACAGTACATTTTTTTTTCCGCCCGAGGCTGACTGACAAGGGTGACAGGGGTGCCTCGTCAGCCACCTCGGGCCCAGTTGCATCGCCACTTCTCCATTTTGCTTCTGTAAAGGGATCGCCAGACTGCTCCTCCTTGGCTTTCCCTTGTCGCCATGCGTTGCTCAAATTTCGGACCTTCGCCAGTCCGCATTGTTGTTTTCCGAAGTTCTCTTTGCATGATTCGCCAGATGTTGAACCTCCTCCGCTACCTGCCAGCCATTTCCGTAACTTTCGTGTTGTGGAGATGCGCAACTTCAGTGCAAGTTTAGAATTGTTAGGTTTTCATTAATTGTAGGTTTTCATTAACCTCGGAGATTGTGGGTTTAGTTCTCTGTAATTGGACGTCAAGGTTTAGGCTTAATTGCACGTCCCAGTTTAGGGTTAAGGTAGTTCTGAATTTTGTTTTTTCATGCAGCTTTAGAATTCTGAGTCTACGGCGCATTGCACAGATTTCACTGCGTGCAACTTGCTATTTGACAAAGTGGTTGTTCTTTCTGTTTAAGGATGGAGCGGTTTAGGTGATTTCTGACTTCCCAATGAGCAATGTGGGTTTAGGGTCTCTGCATTGTTGGATTGCTTGAAATTTAGCAATGTGTAGGGTTTTTTCGGGGTTCTGGGTTCTGGCGTTTTTTTTAGGTTTAGGGTGGAGCACTTGCTGCGATCAAGCTTAAAACGTGAAGAGTGCAAGCAAATTTCAGCAGATGAGTTCTCAATTTCTCATCTTCCTCTTCGGCATTTCACGTGGTGTGGAATTTGTAGTTTCTGTTTAGGAGTATTGTTCATTTCGTCCAGGATTTTGTCATGGCTCCGCAGCAGTCCATGATGAAAAAATTTCTGTATGAGGGGAGAGTTGAGTGCCTAGGGTCTGCAACTGATAGCAATTGTGGTATCACGCAAGAACAAATTTTACCGCCGGTGCTTATTGGCACCTCTGCACGTAGTGCTGCTGAAGTGGATGCTCTCTCTGATATTGACGCTCCATCAGGTGGTGGCGACGACGAGTTTGCGTTGGTGCCACTATCTTCAAGTGCCGACGTTGTGATCTTGGACCCAGCAATGGCGTCTCCTGCGTATGACTTGGCGCGAGCGCGGCGTCATCAGTACGAGAAGAACCGCCAGTGGCAAGATACGTGGGCCGCGCGACTTCCATGGGCAGAGAGTGTCATTGGAGCAGATGGCAAGGTGTGGTAGGTACGTTGCAAAATTTGTACCGAGGTTAAGGGGAAGGAGAAGCTGTTGGTTCCCAAATTGGATTTCTTATGGAAACACTACGGCAGAAGAAAGGCTACGACTTCTTTCGGGAAGGTCAAGGCAGGCGAGTACTACTTCTTGACAACTAATGCACACATGAAAAATGAGAAAATATTTTTTGCAAGGTTGGGGAAGGCTGGGGATACTGTGCTTCAGTAGGTGGCGCATGGAACGATGAAGGAGCGGAAGAGAAAACTTGTGCAGTTCCGTTGTATCCTGTGGTTGTTGATGCAGGGGCGGTCGCTCAGTTAGTTTGAAGACCTACGGGAGTTGCTGCAGCTTCTCATGGTGCCGGATTTTCCCAGAAAACACTAGAGTACTACCGTGGGGTGGGAGATGGCGGACCACTTGGCGAAGGTGCTCTCGGATCACACAAAGAAGGTTATTTCTGGGGCACGCTTCTTCTCTTTGAGTGCTGATGAAGTGAGTACCATAGACTCGTAGTCATGGCTGTCCATCCACCTGTATATTTGTATTGGCTTCAAGAGAGTGCCGATCTTGCTGTCTTTGAGTCGTTTGCAAGAGGGCAACGGGGCTAATGCAGTTAGAGAGTGCATTGAGAGAATGGTCTTACACCATACAAGATTTTCTGAGTCCCAAGTAGCTAGCAAGCTTGTCTGCTTTGGTGTAGATGGAGTCTCAGTGTTCCAGGGGTCCAGAAACGGGGTCACCGTTCAGATGAGGCAGCACATGGCCCCATTTTTGTTTGGTGTGCACTACATGGCGCATCACACCAACTTGGCTATCGAGCCGCTGTCAAATTTACATATTGTGTCAAAGTTGGAGGCCCTGTGCCAAGCAATGTATGCTTATTTCAGTCACAGTCCTAAACATCACTTGGAATTCCAAAAACTTGCCGACTTAGTGGAAACAGAGGGCCGTCATATGCTGCGCAACGTGAAAACGCGCTGGATTTCGTTGCTTGACCCACTCAGGAGGATCATGGGCGAGTACAAGACACTTGTTGCTAAAATGTGCCAGGATGCGGCTATCAAGGAGCCTGAGCTTACAGCAAAGCAAGCTGCTGCAAGGGAGAGCGCTAAGCACAATTACGAGCTGCTTTGTGACATCGGTACTCTCTTGGGTTTGACGTGCATTATGCCCTTGCTGGATTCCATCAACTGCTTGATGAAGTTTGCTCAGTCTGACAACGTCTTTATCAGTGATTATGTTGCCGCAATGAAGATATGCCAAGGCAAGCTGTACATGATGTATAGTGACAAGGATTCAGCTTGGTAGAAACAACACTTTGAGATGTTCTATTACATTCTCAATGATCAATCATTCTCCATTTCCCAAGAGTGGGTCACTGATCTTAACAATGGGGGTGAAAGTCTTGCTTTCCGCATCGGGGGGCATACTTATCCGGCACATTCAATCTGTGCTGTCTTGGGGAAGAAGCTTCCGGTGAGCAGAGATGACTTTGATGCAGTGACCAGATCGGTGAAGGCGCAGTGTAAGGATGCCGCTGAGATGTTGAGTCTTGAACTTGATGTCCGCTTCCCTCAGGTGGAGCTCATATGTGCCTTGGGAATAGTATTCCCTCAGTACTGGTTGCAAGACAATTGCGACGATTTGTTCCCTTTGCATGTGGCCGCATTGAAATCTCAGTTTGCAGTTGTTCGGCAAGTGAATTTCGGGACTCAGTTGGAGCCCGACTATTCTCAGGTGGATTCCATTGTCGATGGGAGACTTCTGACGTTGCAGATGAGCTTGTTCAAATTGACCATGAAGTCCCATGCTAAAGGGGCTTTGGAAGAACCTAGGGATCTAAATCCATTGACAAAAGTCTGGGTTCGTATTGGCTAGAACGCCCTTATGCTAAACCGCCTCTCAGAGTTCATTAAGGTGGCAGAGATTGCGGTTTCTGCCGTTCTTGGCAGTGTGGCGGATGAACGCACTTTTTCCACTCTCAGTTTCATGAAGTCTAAGCTTCGAAACCGCCTTACAGGGCATGTGGATACTTGTGTCAAGTTGTTTTCTCAGGATTTTTTCACTTTGGAAAGCTTTCCTGTGACAAAGGCTATTACTTTGTGGCGTGAGGAGAGGCTACAACGTGGAACAGACATATAAGGAGTCTGTTTCCATTAATCCGGCAAGTTTTGGCTTCAAAGTTTTTTTCCGAACACTTCACTAACTGGGTTGGGGGTGGGTGGGTTCACTTATTGCATTTGGGCGAGGCCTTTGGCTGGGGTTCGATTCCTCTGAGTGAAAAAAAAAATTACAATTTTAAAAACATTCGCCAAAACTGCAACAGTGGAAAAAAAAAGTCGCCAGTGCACTGCAGTAGTGAAACAGAACAGCGAAAATGAAGTCGCCTAACACACCCCGGTCTGCCATGTGCAGGAGCCAGTACGACGGCTGGAAAAAAAAAAATCGCCACCGAGGCGCCTCCCTCACCCCTTTGGCTGCGTGTCGCATGAATTACCGTAAACCTTAAAATATTCACTGTTCAAGACCTATTCTCCACGAACTTACACCGAAATTGCGAAGAGCTCATGGTACGACACTCGTGTACCCGCCGTATACCGTACTCCTGTACCTTCTGGAAGGCCGGCACCGACTCCCAGCCCGCCACGCGGACTCCACCGGCTCCCGCTGTGTTCGACGCGTGGCAGATATTAGTCGGTGACCCCTTCTCCTCTTCTACAGTCAAGAGTCTCAAGACTCAAGAGCATTCGCAGAAAGGCCCTTCACTTTCTAATTGTTTTATATATATTAGCATCAGAAATGTTAGCGTAGCTCATTATCGAAGTCAGATTGTTATACATTTGTATCAGGATTGTTAGCATAGCTCCCCAATTCAAAGCCTACAGTTCCTGCAACATTTTTAGACGCAGTTTAGAAGCGATTTGAGAAGAAACCGAGAGTTTTTAATTTGCTGCAGTCCCAAGCGTTTTGGTTGTTAGGATTTGCTGTGATTTACTGCGATTTTGAGTTCTAAAGGAAGATCGAATTGAAGCGATATGGATGCTCTCAGACGTGCGGATTATCACGTCAATGCCGCCACTCACCCGCGGAGGACGCTTCGGTGGCGCTTGAATCGGTACGTGCTTCCGATCCATATGCAGATGTTTTTTTTGTATACCCTAACCTTGTTAATGTCACAGCCCTCGATGGCTGAAAATGTAGTGATTATCAATGGAGTTTTGTAATACTGCGATTGTCAATAGAGTCTGCATGTAAAAATGAGTTTAAAGAAATACTCCGGGTTGCAGGAGTTGTGAACGTGGTGTAGAATCGTTTCATCGTTTTCTGTGGAGCTTCTGATGTTCACGTTTGTATACAATTTCTTGTGGCATGATTGCGTGTGAGAGTGAGTACCAAGGAAGTGTTGAATTAGGTGTGTTTGTCGGTTCCTAGGGTTTGGTGAGAGAACCGAGGATGTGATATTAGAGAGTGATTTCAATGAGATCAGGGCGTGTTTCCCATTTTGTGTAGCGATAGTGCTTTGGAATCTGCCTTGCGCCTCCCAGCTATTTTCTTGTTAGAAATTTTGCAAACATTTTGGTTTAGGAAGAGCAGTCTTTTCAAAGAAATTAGGAAGAAAAGGGATTTTGACTGTCATGCTGAGATGTGGTGGATATGCTGCAGGTATAACCCCAAGCACAGATGGAACATGAAGAAGCACAAGGTGATGCACCCTGTGGATCATCAGAAATGGAAAATGAAGAGAAAAATCAACTACATGAATCCCTTCTTCTATTTGAAACGCATCAAGCGGAACCTCTTTGGAGGAGGGCATCATCAAAAGCAGCACTGAGCATGAATCAACACATGGCGCATGTGAAGTGCTTTTAGGATGCGGAAAAGTAGAAGCGTATCTTGGAGAATCAAATTGAGATGTAATTATAGATTAGTTTGAATGTGTAGCTGCAGATTTGACACCATTGAACCCAATGAGATTGCCTTTACAGCAATAGCAGACCCAACTCCCTCAAGGATGCGCTTCAGTTCCGAAGTGTGCAAGAACTTCATCCTTACGCGAACTACACCTAATTGCGACCTGTTTGCAAAACCAGTTCCCTACGGATTCTTTTGCCTAAAACTGTACATTTTCTATTTCACAAGAGTTGATTTTGGGTGCACCTGTTTTCGTCACTTCGAAAATTCGTTGTTCATTTGTACGATATCTGAAAAAATGCATGCTAAAAGAATTAGCAGCCCTATGCTGAGTCCACTGATTCTCCTTCCCTTTGATTGACAGGCTAAATCATATCCATCTTCACACCCAACAAAAATGACACAAAAGAATTTGATTCTAGTCATTTCATGCAATGCTCACGTGGAGCATATAACTAACCAACACCAATGAGATCCAGCAGCTCCTGACAACTATGTCAGGCGCCATTGGAAAGTACCAAGTTCTATCAATCTCTACAGCCGTGCAAAACTGCAATGATAATAATTCCGTCGGCCGTAATAATCGGCTCCCCTCTATTTGCTGTAAGAAGGACGAGTGAGACCTAGACCTTCGTAGTCAAAAGAATTTAGGAACAATGAACAATGAAGCTAGAAATGAGAGACACCTGAAGCAATATGACCTGAATGAGAGTATTCAATAGATACGGACTTTTGTTCGGTTCTTCCAGAACACCTTGCATACTTCAGGGTGCACGATTCTTTTCACTATGCAATTTGTTTTCTGGTACTGAGAGGTTCCTCGGATCGCATCTGCGATGTGGGAGCTGTCGAATCCAAGGTCATGGGCAGCTTCAGCTTGCGCGCCATACACCAGCCTCTGCAACGAGATGAAAACACAGAGTAATTAGAGTGCGTGTCAACAGTTTACTCTCGATCCAAAAGGACAGGGTAGCTGGGGAAAATTTACAAAAGGGTTGAGTTGCATACCGGTAACCTGGCCAAGTACATGGCAGCGAAGGACATGGGGCAGGGTTCACATGAAGAATAGATTACGCAGTCTGATAGCTCAATCTTGCCAAGTTTCTTACAAGCCTGTAGATGACAAGAAACCATATATCCGTCGGTTAATCCTTCATGCAGACAGGCGAGGTGCAAAACATTCATTGTCGAAAAAATGATGCTGACACCTCATTGTCTGTCTAAGGGAGAGGATACTAAACCGTTTGATACCTAATCCTGTCTCCCACACTGACCTTTCACCAAGAGCAACTCCTCTATACTTACACTTGCTTAGACTTATTAGCAAGTGATGCGAGCACGACTTGGCTAAATGGCAATGGCCACCTGTCTTTAAATGGCAATGGCATTGTCTACTGTCATTGTCCAAGCAATGATCAACAATCTCCTAGTGACCAAAAGAAATTGTCTCAACAGATTTGACTCTCATACCCAAAGACCTCTTTACAGCTCTACACATCTCCCCCAAACCACCGTTTACGTATGTTAAAATGCTTAACGTGACGCAGATAGTATCCTCTACCTTCAACGTCACACTAAATTCACCTCACATTGAATGAAAAAAGCACAGAATATTCATTGTATCTGTCGGGAAACATCTTCACCAATATTGCACAAAGACGATGTAAAAGCTCGCAATGTGGAAAGCAGTGGTACAACACCAAGCACATTGAGACAAACGTACCTTTTGGATAGCAAGGATCTCTGCATGGGCAGTAGGATCCTTCTGTTTCAGAACCTCATTATGGGCTTGGGCAACAATCTCCCCATTGCGCACAATGACAGCCCCAAAGGGACCTCCTTCCTCTTTCCGCATCGCCACCTCCGCCTCCTTGGCAGCCACCGTCAAATAATTGTAGTCCACTTCATCTTCGTCCTGATCCAAGTCTGCCTTCTTCTTTCGTATCGTGATCACCGCCTGTCTTACCATCAGAAGAGCCGCAACTCCTCCCACAAGAGCCGGCCTCCATGCCATCTGCCCCACCACAGTAATTCTACCTTGCAAGCGCTTCCCTTTCTGCGCAAAACAATCAACGAAAAAAATTTAAATTACGGAAGTGGATACTAAAACCGCTGGGGACCTGATCCCGCCTCTTCCTGACTGACCCCCGTTACCAACAGCAACTGGTCTCTTCCAACACTTCAATTAAGCAAGTGATTTTGAATGTAAATGCGGTTGTCTACTATGACGTCTAGTGGTCTACACCCTCCCATTTGAAATTGTGTAAGAAATTCATACATTGAGTGATAAAAAATTGAATCCCAAGAGAGTTTGGTTCATTTACACAAAGTGATCTCTCTGGAGCTCTACAGTGATTCCTCAAAAAAAGCACAATCCATCACATTGGCTAAAACGAAATCAGCATCCTCTACCTTCACCCAATATACATGAATCAACCCAGAGTTACAGAATTTTCCAACAGTAAGTGACTGCTGAGAGCCGAGGTTTCATTTCACAAGAAATCGAAGGATCTAAATCTATTTGAAACTCAGCTTAGGTCAATTGTGGTTAAATTGGTCAACAATTGCACATTTCCATGTGAAGACCACATACGAAAAATAGAGGAGACAAATAAAACCTAATTCACATGATATGGAAACCAGGCCGTTGAGCAATGAACATACTTCCTAATACGCCAATTTCGACTCTCTGACAATGAGGCAATTTTAGGGCTAAATTGGAGATCCACCGACAATAAGACTTAAAGCAGTAGCTTAAAGATCGTGCGCACATTTTAGCTTGATCCGAAAATAAGGCGAAGTATTAGATTCAAATACACTGGCAAGATCACTGCCGAATTGAAAATTTGCGAAAATTTACGCCACAATAATGTCTGGAGCTTGCAATTACACCAAACAGCTCTAAACGGAAATTTCAAGACCCCAAGAGCGTAAATCCTAATGAAGTTCCGCTCGGAATTTCAAGCAAGTTAACAACGAGATTCGAACATCACCGCAATCCGCCGTAAGATTGCCGAATTCAGGCTCGAATGGAAGTCACCGGAGGCAGAGCAAGAAAACGGTGAGGTTCGGGATGACCGCGACCGAGTGACCGACCAGCGGTCGGACGTAATGTCCAGAGGTCGCTATCGTGAACTGGAAAATATTCTGACTGTGGTCTTATCTGGGTGACTACGGTCTTATCTGCTGAAGGAACCTCTTTAATATCACTTTCGTTTATATCACATGCTTCATTCTCTCACCAAACACTGAGGATGGAATGTTAGGGGTGGGATGAAATGTAGGAAAATCCAATATTGTCCCATTTTTAATTGCGTCACCTATTTACACAAAACATGTGAATGTATGGGACATAGTTGGAAAAAGTGTGAATACATTACCTCTTTCAAAATTCATCTTATCTTTACAACAATAAGTCATACAAAGCTATAAATGAGTTGTGATAATAAGGAGTTTGATAAGTGTGCATTAGATATTGGAGACAAGTGAGCTATCTTCAAATGCTTTTTTCAATGGGGTTTTTTTTCAAGTAGAGTTAGGAAAGGTGTGCAAACCTTACCTCATTCAAAACTTGTTTCATATTCACTATGTTATCTTATAAGAAGCAATAAACAAGTTGTGATAATAAGGAGTTTGATAAGTGTACATCAAAGACAATCAATCATCTTGCTATCTTCCAATGTTTTTTCAATGTTGCTTTTGCTAACAACATTGTAATACTACAATGTTACTAAACTCTATATTATCATATGCATTTTCAATATCTACCAGAGATTCATGTGTCTTTACTATAACCTACATCATGAGCTTGAATGAATGCTACAAAAGTGTTGTTCCACAAATATTTTTAGTTCTTTTAGTTGTTTCTTCAATTTGGTTGCCTTATCTAGCATATGGGCACATGATAAAATTTAGTGTTCAATATTCACAATACAAATACATAATGGAATTGATTTTACGAGTGAAAATGTAAATGACCTCTAGAATGTTGAGGAGGAAATTTGGGGCAAGCTAAAGAGCATTTGCCGTACAAAGGTCAATTCGCTTTAGACTTGGGACTCGAAGCTAAGAGACTGAAGCAGTCAAACCCAGAGTTTCCATGTGACTGACTTTCTAAGTCTTTAGACTTGGGACTTGAAGCTAGAGACTGAGCCAGAGTTTCCATGTGACTGGCTTTCTAAGTCTTGCAGCGAGACTTTCACCAGAAGATGACTTACAAGGTTACAGCATTCATGACATCACCAGCACAATTGCGAGAGAGAGAGAGAGAAGGCACACGGTCAAGTCAACACTAAACTAACACCCCCATTTCCAAACCAATTCCATACAAAGATCAGTGCCCATCCGTACTCAACCAAGTCATGCTGACATTCTTACATCCAATTTGCTAATTGAAGACCAACTACGTGCATGAATAGATGAGTTCATGCTAACAAGGGTTAGTCACTAGAAAACAGGATCACATCCCCAAAGGTTTTAGTATCATCTACCTTGCGTCATTGCTGTTGTCCACCGTGATTTCAAAGATAAGAGATTCTGCAATTCACACCAAGCGCAGAATTCTTCAGGCGACACTACAAATTCAGTCAACAGATGACACCGTAATGCAATCCTGGTTGGTGCATGTACAATACAGAGCATTGTGGACACACGGTGAATCAAGTTAGTACAGCTGCCCAGTGCCTGAATCGCAGTCTGAAGTCAAAATCTTCACACCCAGATTGTATAATATTTCAATAATCATCAAGAAACATCCAGAACAGCTGCACCCTGGAAATCCCAACCCAATATTTGGACATGGCAAGTGGTACTCCTTTCTCGTGCAAAGGTGATGAAGGCAACTATATTACACTCGGTGATTACACCTTCAATATGAATACAAAATCGTACAAAATCGGATCAATCAAAAAACAAGCTAACGAAACAGCAAAGCGCTACTTCAATATAAATGGGATGCAAGAATCGTTCCAGAATGTTGAAGCTAGAAGGAGTACATGTGCCGGACTACACAATACAGGCACACAAGCCGCTGTGAAATGTACACGAGCACAGCGAAGGAAAAACTCATCAGAATCACATCCCTGATGTCGCCCTTCTCCCTGGGAGCCATAAACCCGACGATTTCGTCCAATGCCTGATCCAATTTCAATTTCTGCATCAAAACCTCCTGCAAGGAGATCTTCGGCGTGTTCTCCTTCTCTTCCACCACCTTGGGCGCCTCATCTCGCAATACATTTCCATTCGAAACCCTAGGACCTTCCACGTCCTGGAGCGTGGAATTCAGAGACGCAGCGTTCACGTCCACGGCGTTGTTCTTCTTCGTCATCCGACCCTGTGAGGTTTTCCTAGCGTCCGCCACGACACGAACCGATTTCCTCGGAGGCGAACATCTCAGGGGCGTAATGCCACATGCACACCGCGTCCAGGTGCCCGTTGCAGCACCTAAGGTCATCGCCATCTTACCAAAATCCTTCCCCGCAGATTCGACTCAGATCACCAGATTCGGTTCAATCGAAACCAATCCAATTCCAAAATCACCTACCACGGATTTCCAGAAACCCCGATTCCGACGCAAACCCCAGATGGATTTCCAAATCCCTAAAATGTACGAAAACTGGCAGAATACGCAACCAAATCTCAATTGAAGAAGTTCGTTCGAATGCTGAGGATCGAATCATGAAGAAACCGTGAGAAGAAGCTCGATTACCGCCCCTAAAGTGGTGCGAATTCCTGAATGGAGACGCTACTGAGTGAACCAGGGAGCCCGACACAGATGACTGCGGGGGAGATAAGAGGGACGAAGTTGCCGGTTTCACACTTGCGATTGCAAGAAAAAGGGGTCTAAAAGGTCCAACTCGGCTTTCCACGTGGATTAGGAGACTGGTACGGGTGGAACGCGGCTTTTCACGTGGCGTGGCGTGTATCTTCTCGGCAGGCTCATGCCAACAGGGCTCTAAAAGCGTCCATCTCCACAAATGTATACTACTCGTACATTTTGCTTTCTAATTGCACCAGCAATGTACAAACAGTGGACATTTTAGGACGTGGACATTTTTGAGTGCATGATCACCATAGTTGGGTGGACTAAGATGGTAAACACTTGGCGAGCGTCCAAGTTTGAACTCATGACCACCTCTACTAGTGTGTCAAGGCTGCAAGTGCCTTGCAATTTCAACAATATTGACCTTTGGTGGTATTAAATATTATATCACTTGGATGTTGGAGTTGGATTTTCTTAAAACAATCCCTCTCAAATACCCCCTTTGAAAATAGCCACACAAGTCTCGAAAAGAGATTCCCAAAATTTTAGTCACTCTCGAAATCCAAATGAGGCTTGAATTTTGAAAATAACGAAAAAAAATGATAATCTCTTTTGTCCCCATTGATGACTCCTCAAAGTGGTGGGAGAATGTTATTGAGGTTTCAAAGAAAACCCATCTTTCTCTAATACCTTCTATCAATTTTTATTGATCTGAAATTTAATATTGAAATCATATTGAAATTTGCATTGACATCTCTCAAGAAATATAAATTCACTATTATTATGTCTTAATTCATTAGGGGTTGCGGGGTATTTGAGTACATAGCTATATAGTCATCCATGTAAGGTAAAACACCCATTGCGGTCAAATGACCCATAATGGAGACCTAAGTCAACACCTAATGACTCTATGGTGGTTTTTCAAACCATAATCAATGTCTTTCATGATAGTTATGGAGTGATTGATGCCCTCAATAGGTGCTTCCAACTTTTTAGTGTAAAATTCATTGTAAAAATTGATTTTGAGGCCTTCTATGTTAGAAAATATTGTGATTGTATTGGGTAGGTAAAATGAACATATAACCTATGGGGTAGCCTATAGAATTCTTTTGGGCTGATCACTTCAAAAATTCATAACACATCCATACTTTGTCTTGAAAAATATAATTTGAAATGTCCTCATTATTTCTCACATTTGTCTTCATGTGGAAAAAAATTTGAAAAATTTCAGCAATGGCCTTAAGCCTAAACTCCTAATTCTGACCACAATGGATTGTTTTACCTTACTCAATTGGAAGGATGTTGTCTTTTGCAGGTGCCTACTTGGGAGGTGCATGTAAGTGTGCAAAGATTGTGATAGGGCATGAAATTCCTGCACTCCTTCCAATGTTTTGTACAATTTCAAACCCCACAATGCTCAACCGTGGAATTTGGTTCATTTTTGTTGACAGATCCAGTCAAGGCAATTGAAAACATTCTTCCTCAGTCTCACTGTCCTTCGAATCTTAACGGACAATCAACTTAACGGAACGAACAATCTTACAATCTGTTATGATCGTCAACCACAAACTCCTGAAGAATTCCAAGAAAATTCCTGGACATCACACTTTTCCAGAGATCGATAAATTCCACGATCTAACTTTCATAATCTCACTCGATTTCCGAAAATTCCCAAGAACAAACTCGGCGATTCGAAACCCAAGAAAACATTGATCGACATTTGGTATTGAACACGCAGACGCCGATCTTTCTGTTCAAGTATCATTTTGAATAAAAAACAGGGTTCAACTCTCTACCGAATCCTGGATTACAACACCGCAAAACACACACCATTACGGTAATGAGAACAATCACGGCAAAATTGAATGAGAAACTCCGCCACAACGAGATCAATTGCAAAACATTGACAGTTACAAAAGAATCCATCTCGAGATGTGTATGCGTCAAAAATGACAGCGGCCTCGAAATGTCTACGATTTTGAAATTCCTGAGCGCCGCATCATTCTCTCTCGATCAGTGAACAAACTCATGCCGAAGTTTTTGTCAAATTCCTGGAAAAGAATTCGAAGGAAATACACTGGCTCTCAAAATGAAATGCTCGCTGCAACATCGAATGATTGGCCATATCATTTACCATGTATCGTAGCTTCCTAGCACCTTCGGCAACTTTTTGCCTAATAATTAATTAATATGCAAAAAAACAATTAGGCAGTCCAAAAAATAATATATATTGAAATAAAAATAAGGTAGGCATTCATCCAAGTTTTTTTCTTATAATTTTTGAACAATTGTTATTTTTGAAAAGCATCAATTTTTTGAGTAGTACTTGTCACTGTAGTTTGATATGCCAAGGCATGGTTACTCAATATTTGTGCCAATTCTAAAGCACAAGTTAATTAGATGCTAATTTATTAGATTACAACAAATGCAAGTTGAATTTGTATGCATTAGACAAGGGGCAAACAAAGTCAGTAATTTCCCAAAAATTTAGGCACCCTCAGTTTAAGTATTTATTTTCTACCTATTAAGTTGATAGGAAGCTCCGATATGTATGATAGATGTATGATATTTTTTTTAAATTCTACATAATTATAAATTATTCCAAATATGTAAATTTTACATGCATGCAAAGAGATACACTTTGTTTGAAATCTTTTGAAATTTTTGAACACTTTTTTTTGAGATTTTTTGAGATTTTTTGACACATGGCACCTTAGAAAGGAGGCTATGTGGCACCAAATTAAAATTCAATTATGAATAACTCAAAATTGATCCTAAGGTATTATGGCATTAAGATTAAAACTCAAATGCACAAGAAAGTCAAATATAAAGTACATAAAATTAATACCCATATTGAACAATGAAATTCCTACTCCTTTTGTCCCAAAATGATCTTCCAATTGGTCAAAATGTTCAGGATTGAGGTTGAAAATAACATTATTTCAACCCATATCTAAATATTATTTCAAAGAAGTTGTTATCCATTCATTGAATTTCCAAGAACAAAAATGATCATTTGAAGACAAAAATATTTTTTCCAATTAGAAGATCATTTTGGGATGGAAGGAATACTACTAAAGAGCTTTGAAGGACTCCACAATCCTCTCAAACCACCATGCTCCTTCTTTCTAAACCTCCTCAATAGTTGCATACCACTCTTCAAGCCTAGTACAAACTTTTTGGAGGACTTTGGGGATTGCTACTATGTCTAAAGTTTGATATATTTAAATATACTTAACTTCGTATCATAGTATATACTATATATATATATATATATATATATATGAAAACAAAGCCTTAAGGTATCTTCGCACTTGGTGTTAGGGGTGATGTTTGTAATGTGAATCCAATCTAGAGGTAGGTCAAAATTTGTTCTTAAGACCCTCAGTAGCAATGCTCTTCAATACCAAGTGTGAACATACCTTTATTCTAGTACACTTCTTGGGGATTTTAATGGGAGTTGAATTCTCCTTGCAAGTTAAAAAGGGCTTTGAGAAATTTGAGCATAGAAAATAAGGTATCAAAATATGAATCTTTTTTCTCATAAATTTTTTTGAGATTAAAAGAACAAACACCAAATGAATGGTTGAAAAAAAAAATTGCACTTTTAGGGTGTTAAGGCCCAATTTGGGTAAGTGGAATGCACCATCATTTTGCTTTGAAAGTTTGTATATTTCTTCTACATATTGTTATAGAAATTCTGAGGCCTCCAAAGGGTTGGTAGTTTTTTTATTTTCAGCAACCATGCAGTGCAAGTACCTCGGGGGGGGGATCATTTAGAGTGTCCATTAGAAACCATGTGCGAACAAAACTTTGGACTCCCTATATACTTTTTGAATTTTAAATTAAAAAAAAAAAAAAAAAATATGAATAGATTTTCCTACTTTGAAAGTTTATGTTTTGAATTATTGATATTTTTATTTGTTAATAATAATTAGTTACAAATTTTTGAAATAAAAAGATACACTATAGAACTAAAAAATAACTTTTACACCCCTATATTATATAAGAAAAAATTGTCTAAAAAATGAACAAAAAATTCCTAAAAATAAATCATTATTGAAATCTGATTTTGAGTTGAATATTGACTCAATGGTCATCTAAATGTGTCCTCTATAATTATTTGAGTTGAAAAACATGCCATTTTAGTTCATTTTCAACCTCTTCTAGAAATCATTTCATATTTTATTTGAGTTGGAAATTTTGGCAATAGAAAGCTATAGTCATTATTAAACAATGTTCAAAATTTTAGGTTGAAATTATAGTTTATTAGAAACCACTTGTTCGCACGTGGTTTGTTTTAGTAGAACTAAGTGCACCCCCCGAGGCAAGTACAAGAAAAAAAAATTAATTTTAAAATAAATAAATAAATAAAAATAAAAAATAAAAAATATATATACATATATATATATTTATACATTTTTAATAATATTATTATTTTAAAAATTTTAAAAGTCGTTAGTCTGATGTGGCATTGATGTAGCACTAGTAGTGCCACATTAGATCCAAAAAAATAAAAAAATAAAAAAAATTCCCTAATTGCACATGGGGGGGCAAAACTAGCAGTCCTTTGGAGGCCTCAGAATTTTTGTAATGGGGGATCTATTGAAATATGAAGTCTTTCAATCTTCCTAGCAAATAAAATTTGAATTTTGGATTTGAAAGCTTGGCAAAGTTACATTGTAAAAAGTAAAGTCTAGGATTCTTGCTCCACTTAGCAAGTTTTGATCCCACATATACATTTTCCTTAGTCCCTCAATTTTTTATATGTAACACTTGTATTAGTTAAAGGTCAGATTCTTCTATTACAAATTCTAAAACTTGAATAAGTTTTGATTAATAATCCTTTTTTTAAAGAGTATTTGTCAATTTGTAGCCCATAGATCTTTATGGGAATTAGTATGGTGAGTGTAATGATATATTTGGTTCCCAAGGATCTGAGAATGGCTTTTTGAAGCTTAACTCCTAAAGGACCGGGGTGTTTGAGTATAGCTTTTATTTTCTTGACTAGTTCTTGTAACAAACATGATTCCTCACTTGTAAAAGGAATTTTTGATGAGCACCACTCTTGAAATGAAAAAAAGATTTATGTAGCTTTCTTATGGAAAAAAGATTGACAAAATCACACAATTTTTGAGGAAATGGCATTGTTGATAAGATTGATGAAAGATATTCAGTTAGGTGGTACTTTGTACATACATTGAAATTGGAATGTTGAGATTGGAATGCTCAAAAGTACTCCTAAAACTTTGATTTTTTTATCCACAAATACATATCATCATGATTTTGATGTGTAATTTTTTTTCAAATCATTTTGAGATAAGGAAAAAAGAGATATGAGGATCTGAAGTGATGTCCCAAAGTTCCTTCTCCATTCTCAAAAAATCACTAAAAATTGCTCACTCAATCATTTCTTGATCAAATTGCATTGTCAAATTCAAGGGAAAAAATCATTTAGGATCTCTTAGTTGTTCATAAATTATTAGTGAGGTTCACATTTCAAATTTTCAACAAATGTAGTTGTAGAAGCTATGTGGTGATTTTACGGTCCTTTAGGCATTAGATGTGTTTTAGCTGCACTGGAGGGCCGTTTTAGGGCCGTTCTCGAATTTGTTCCCAATGTAGTAAGGGAGCATTGGGTGCTGTATTACCAAAAAAAAAATTCTTCTGAAATGATAAATTGAAAGTAATTTTTTTTCCCCCTAATGACGTGGCCATCACTTGGCCACATTAGACTGTTGCATTGGCGTAGCACAGCGCAATCCCTGCATTTGGGAACTCACAGCCCTCCGGATGGGCCAAATCCCATCTAATGGATTAACATGGGATCATAAACAAACAAACTCTTCAACTATGCCAATTTCTTAGAGTGGTTGGGGTTCTTCTTCTTTCTTCTTCTCAAGGGGTCTAGCATAAGGGTTAATAAAAAGGAATTGACTACTGTATAAGTAAATAGACAAGTGAAAAAGTGAAGAAGGAAACTTGAAATCAAAGCAAAATCATTTGCAATTAAGAATGCTTCATTAAATTGGCAACAAGTGTGACATTCATGAGTACTAAAAAAACTACCAATTTTATGAGGGTCACTGTAATTTTTGGCAATTTTCAAATTTTTGATTATATTGAAAATGATAATTTATTTATTTTTGGATTTTCTTCGATCAATTATGTGCATCATAAACTTTAGTCTTTGGACAAAAAAATTGAACCTAAAATGCATTATATGGCTCTAAAATATAAATTGAACTCATTGCCCTATTCAACAAATATTTCAAATGCAAGTGTATTAAGATATAACAATGATCCATGTTGCAACCTATACTCTCTCTACAATGGTTAATGCAATTCCTTGCTCTCAATTCCCCTAAAAAATTCAAATATTGTGAAAACCAACACCATTTGCATATTTGTCAAATTGTTGATATTTTAAATTCTATAAATGTCAATTTCCTTCAATTTTTTGTGTACAACAATTTGAAATGATGCATACCAACATGTCAAAGCACAAAATGTTTTTGGGGGGTTCTAAGAAAAAATTGACAAAAAATAAAGTAATTCCAAATCATGGTAAATAAAATCAAGTTTTAGAAATGACTAATTTTGAAATTAATTTTCTTTCAAATCACAACTAATTTTTTCTTCAAACTTCCATGGTATGGTAATGTGTAGTATGTTACACACTACAACTTTTCAAATATTCATTTTTGGATTTTGTCCATTGATGCTTATGGTATGGTTGTTTGAATGAAAACATTTGACATGCGTGCACAACCAAATTTTGGCGTCAATGTAGTTGTAGGGAACCACACTAGCATGGGAGTAGTAATAGGCGCTATAGCGTGTCCTTCTATTGTGGGTTGCACAACCCACAAATCTCCTTACCATGACATAATGACATAATTCTATTAGAGCTATGCATGGGTGTTGAGTTGTAGGAAGCGCCAACGTTTCGTATTGACATTTGCTCAATGTTGCAACTAAACATCCATGAGAGAAGAGTCCAAGGGACAACAATTTTTTGTTTTGTTTCTCTATTGTTGTGGAAGTCGTTATTGAGGTTGTCCTTTCGCTTTTCACTATTGAGTCATTATAGAGAGAAAAATCGATTTATGTACGTACTTGATGTGTTGTTGTCATGAGCTACAATGTTGACACTACCTGTTGTGAAGTACGGTTGGATTGATATTCTAGAAATGTACTCTACTATGACAATAGCATGGAGCTACAAATCCAATAGAGGCACATTGTTTAAGACACGTCAGACTAGAAGAAGCCTTGCAATGCATCGTTTACGTAGTCACTAAAGTTGCCTCAATGTCCTTCAAGTAATCTTTCTCTCCATTCAAGGATACTAGCACAATGATGTTGAAATAGAAAGCGCAGGCTATGTGGACTATTTATCTTCTTCACTCCTTGCTTGACATCCCTTCTAAGTAATTGTCACTTGTTTAGTAGTCCAAGAATCTAACAAGTTTGTGTGTCGATGGCACCCATTGACTTGGTCTACATATGAACGGTTTCATGAATATAAAGCAACTAAAAAGGTTGTTGTTCAAATGACGACAAGACAACAACCATGATATGACAGTGTCATTCTCCACACATATTATACAACATATACTATGTAGTTGATATGGAGTATATCTTGCAATGGGAAGCACATGCAATAGTTAGAACATAGGCTATGGACAACAACGTCAAGAATAGCATGTCTTGATTGTTGTACATATACATTATCACACTACTATCTATTGGATCAAAAATTAATTCTACGTGAATGCATGGATTGCATTTTGCGTCATCATCTGGGTGGATGCAAGAAACACCGAACGATTTAGGGAGCGTTCAGTGAAAAAACTGATTTTTGCCGCCGAGTACTATGAGTACTATGAGTACTACGAGGAAGAAAATTGGTGCACTATGGACCGTTGATCGTTTAACATGATATTCATTATTTTGGGAGTTTTCCTGTCTCCCAATTTCGGTCGGTTTGGGCTGATCTGAATCACAGATTGGGAAACTGGAATTTTCGAATGGCCATAATTTACTCAAATTTTGTCCAGACTGGGCATATGAGGTGTTTTTTGACATCTACAGATTCCGTAGATGTCAAAAAACACCTCATATGCCCAGTTTGGACAAAATTTGAGTAAATTATGGCCATTCGAAAATTTCAGTTTTCTAATATGTGGTGCAGATCAGCTCGAACCGCGATGAACTGCATACTCCCAAAATCATGGAATTCTCCCAAAATAACGAATATCGTGTTGTTTAGGTGATTCACTGTGTTCTTGCCATGTGTCCTGCAGTACTAGGCGTGGTAATGAATGTGACCGCCCAACTGTATTTCTTCAACTTCGATGTTGTTGTCTAGTGCTGACACGTGTCAACTTAGGGGATGGATGACTCTACGGATTGTCCAATGGAATGTTCATTCATCCAGATTGGAATGGATGGAATTTAGGCTTTCTTTGAAAATTGTTCATTCGTCCTTTTGAATGTCGTCTCTCTCGATTTTGGGCTCCTGTTTGTGCTTGCAGTAGAAGTTAGGGTTTTAGGGTTGCATGCTTTTGTGCAGGATTCTTGCTATTTGTGATCTGTGAATGAGCTCTTCTCAGTTTGCTTCCACTGTGTATGGTGTATAGTTGTTCAAGGAAGAGGATGAGAGAAGTATCGGAGTTGATGCTCAGTTGCACGTATGCTAGGGTTTAGAGTTTGCTGTTGTTGTCACTATAAGAAAACACAGGAAAAAAAAATGTCAAAGTTGACGTTTTTTTTGACGCGTTGACGTCAACTGTGATGTGCAAAAAAATCCGTCAAAATGGACAAGCCAAAAACGCGTCCATGAACGTGGGCTTGACGCGGTGTCAAACCAAAAAACGCATTTTTTGACGCGCGTCAAACTTGATGTCTAAATTTTAGCATGGGCTTGCCATGTCAGCATTTTTGAGCGGGTAGCGACACGTAGGATCACTTTTCATCCATGACGTGTCCTTTGACGTGGACCCCTTATAAATCTGACGTGGACTAGGAAGAAAAGTGATGTGGCATGGCACGTCAGTATACTTTCAAACTCTCAAAATTTTACAATGTTTTTTTAAACATTGATTTTGACATCGTTTTTGATGTTTTTGTGGACATCAACTGGAACATACTGTAACAAAGTCAATTGGCAATAATTAATTAAAATTAATTAAAATTAAAATGAACAAAATTACTGAATTCAATAAGAATTAAAGAAAACTTACCCATTTACCTTAAGAAAAATCTTGATGGCCAAATGAATGAATTACTTCATTGAATGTAAAAATGAAGGGTAGAGAAGATCTATTTATACTAAAATCCATAGTTTGTCTAATGTGTGACAAAAGATATGGGATAATTTGAACAAGGCACTTGACTGTGGATGTTGTTTTTGACATGTGGACATTGTTTTTGACATGTTGATGTTTTTTTTGACATTTTGCAATGATGACACTTCTTTTTTATTTATCCCATATAGTTTGTCAATCCTCCTACCACCCCATTAGTATAAAGAACTTATCTTTTTCATCCATTGTGCACATTCATCCACTATTTTTTTTTCAAAATATGCCACGTGGCTGCCCTTTTCTTAAATTCTTTTCAATTTGGTCAACATTTTAGCATTGACCATAATCATTTCACTAATTCATCCATAGTCCAAATTTTTTTTGTTGACGTGGTAGTCTTTGTTTTTTTGGACATCACAAAAAACAGGCCTAATGTTGTTTTGGACATAACTTTGAACAGTGCATCGGAACTGACATTCATCTAGATGTTGCTTTTTGTAAGTGCGTCACAATGAACGTCACGCAAAAACGTGACGTTTTTTCTCATGTTTTTGGAAAAACAAGTGGATGTCAAAAAAAACGCATTGACGTCACAAAAAACATCGCGCATTAAAGTAAAACGCAGGAAAAAACGCAGATTTCTTATAGTGTGTAGAAAGGTGCAAGTAACATGGCAGCTTTGACTAGCCACTTGCTAGGAGCGCTAGTGACATTTGCTAGTTCGGAAGCTGCGGTTTAGATGGGTTCGACGTCTGGGAGTGCTTGGTGCGGTGGTGACGAGTCATTGGCGCGACGTCCGGGAGTCATCGGTGCGGCATTGAAGAGGTGCGAGTATCATCGGTGAGTGAGGTGCAGCAGCCAGTGGTGCGGCGTCCAGATCGTCGGGGTTTGCGGTTCTAGGTACTTCTCAACGTGTGACGTGAAGACAAGTCAAATTCGGTGAGTCTTTGCATCCTCTGCCATATTCTTTCCTGTCACTACTCCTGGACTCAAGCACTTGTTCTCTGCTTATAATTAGAGAAGTACCGAACTACAAGATTTTTGTGCGGTTTAGGGTTTAGGATTCTAGTTATTTTCCAAATGTGCTGCATATGTCGCCGACTGAGTGCAACGTCCTCTGTGGTCATTTTCTCCAATAGTAGTTACGATTTGAGCACTTCGGACATGACGGTCCTTGTATTCACCCATCCCTAGAGTTTTGGTAATCCTTCCATGCTTGGCTTTTTCGCTTTATATTTTTTTGAATGTCGCGGACATCTCCTGTGCTACCGTTGTGTTTCTATACTAAGTCAGTTGTCATTCAATCCTCTCATGTCTAGTTTTTAAAGATAACTGCATTTTGCTAGTTGGAGTTGGAGTTCTAATAGTTTGTTGTACTTGTAGTACATGTGATAGTACTAGGAGTACCTTTGGAGGTTTTCACATGCCTTCTTCAGTACTGTCCAATACTACGTCCTCTGCATTGTTTGATGTATTAGACAACACTTCTATTTGCACTACTGCCATCCGTTTGTGGAATGCCCCACTGATCTAATGTTTTTCCCCCAGCTTGGGCGATTGTCTTCCATTTTTTGGGATGGGGAAAATGAAGAAAACTGTTGTGCGTCCACAACCTTCTTCAGAAAATACAAGCCACAGTCTTCAGGGTTCGGATGAAAGTGGAGGCGATATGCACAATACTGCAGCTACTTATGTGAAGCAGAGCACTGCAACGAAGGACAGCTCATCAAAAGACATGTCCAGGATGCCGCCTCCACGAACATCAAAAGTGCCATTGGAGAAAAGAAAAAGAAAAGTCATGCAATCCACCTCCTCTGCCTTGACTGGTGTTGCCAGATTGGCAAAAGAAAAGCAGCCCACTGCACGGAAGAAGAAGTCTACATCTGCTCCTGGTACTCCGAGTTCCTCGTCTGGGACCTCCGGTGCTGCTGCTGACGACGCCACGCCAAAGGAGGGCAATTCAGACGTTGACGGTGACAGCGATGACTGCCTTGACACCAGCGCAGCGGCTTCCAAACGACGTGCGCAAATCAAGAAGATGAAGCGAGAATTTAGTGAATCTGAATGCAGGAAACAATTGGCGTCCTTGAAATCGGAAGAGAAGCGCCCCCCTCCGTCCATCACTGCAGAGGTTTTTGCCTCCAAATTTGGACTTACAAGTGAAGGAATCAACAGCCACAAATTCAAGATTGGGAGACAAATCACCCTTGAGGAAGTGGAAGATGTCTTCGGGGAAGAGAGAGCCAGAAATGGCTTCTCTTTGGCAAAGAAATTGAGTTTCGATCTCCGTAGACAAGCCGAGGCGCTTTATTGTTTGTGCTATCAAAGGCCTCATGCACCTACACATGTGGCTAAAGAGTTTGCCATAGGGTTTGTATTGGATTGTGTCCAACACAAGAGTGTGAACTGGGCGGAATTTGCAGCTGGAACTAATGTAGCACAGTGGAAGTCCTACTCTCGACGTGTGAGGCTATGGATCCAGCGCTTGGCTACTTTGTTGAAGCTACCAGTGAGTGATGTCTTCGAGAAGGAAGGCTTCAACCAAAATGGAGGACTTGAAGTTGATCCGGGCGTTGCAGGAACTTTGGAATCTCCTATCCCTATGCATGGTGGATTGAAGAAGGGCGTGCACAGTGAGAGTTATGTTCAACATGCTGAAAGCACTGACCCTGAAAACCTACCTGCCAGGTATTTGTCCACTTCCCAACTTCTTTGTTTCTTGTCTGTCTTGCAAGTCAGTACGACTACTTCCCGTTGTAACACTAAGTAGTACCATTCAATCTCTCTATATATAAGGGTGGTCATGCGATTGAGCAGTGTACTACAACAATTTTGTAGTACTGCGCTTCTATGCCTTTAACACTAGCGTTCCAACATGTGTAGTTCCTACAAATAATAGTACATGTTGCTAATGGTACAACACATCCGATGGAAACTAATTGTATGCACTTGTAGTACTATATTGCTTTATGTACATTTTGGAACATAACTTGTACTGTTGGGTTATGGCTATTGTATTTTACTGGAGCATTCTTTGCTGTAGGTGTACTATTCTTTATTTGTATGTGTTACATGTGCCACATCCAATAGTCTTATGTACTAGACATTGTCATTTTTTGCAGAAGTTTGACTGTACTATTAATACTTTGATGTACTTCATATATTTTGTACTGGAGCCAGTACTGTCGTAGTACTAGTAAAGGTCGACTTCAGTCATATTCGGCTTCATACAATACTTTGCTAGATTACTAGTAGTTTATACTAGTACTACACATGAATGGTAATACACTTAGTCATTTGATGGGTCTTTCCGTTTTTTACTCATATGCAGTCTTTGTAGCTACAATTGTATTGAGTACTATTAGAAGGTATTACATGTATGTAGCATGGAATTAGTTGTATTCACATCTTACCATCCATCTATGGTGCAGGGAAATGGAAATCAGGATTCTTGTGCAGAAGTTAGAAGCGAAATTGAAACCCTATAAAGAAGAAGTTAATGAAAAGAAGGCGAAGGTTGTACAAGTTGGTGTGCAGTGGGAGGCTTGCTTTCAACTTGTTGACCAATTCAAGTCTTCATTGACTGAAGCGGGCCAATAGTGCAGTGTCTCTGCAGGAGAAGAAGAAATCGCAGCAGCTACTCAACTACCAGGAATTGGACCCATCTTCAAAATGTACTACTCCAATGTCAAGAAACTCAAAGTGTTTGGTGACACAAAGGCTAGTTTGGAATTGGAGCTCCAGAAATCATTAACCGCCGTGGAAGGCCACAACAAACGTCTTGCGGCATTACAAGCTTATTTGGTGGAGGTAGTAGCAGGGAAGGATGTTGTATCAATGCGGCCTTTGCCTTCAAGCTACAACGACAACTTACTGGTGGACAACACCAGTGGCCCAGTGCTACCCTCCCTTCTTCAATGCTGCATTTGTTGTTTTGGATTTCCCTTGTGGGATGTTATTGTGTGCTCTTGCCAGCATGTTTATCATCCTTGGTGTGCTGCGCAATGGTTCAAAAACAATGTCTTCTGTTCAGTGCCGCAATGTGGACCCGTGCCTGAGCAGTGGTACAATAGTTGGGGATTTGGACAGTATGGCAAACTACTTGAAGGAAGTATTGGCGACCAACTAACAAGTGGCATACTGGCTGATACTACTGCGGAATTGATGCCAGCATCGGTGCAAAATGATTTAGGTACTGCTGGCATACGTCTTTCGGCCATTTTGAAATGGTGTCGTCCTTAAATTTTTTTTCCCATAGGTCATGTCCCCTTCCTATTTTCTGTGTGACCCAAAGGTTTTGTTTTAATACAATGTTATCCTCACCATGTGACATTATGACTTGGAATATGCTTTTCCCTCATGTGTTTCCTTTGGGTTTGCTTTCATATTCTCCTTGCAATTTCAGTAGTAGATTCAACTGCCAACATGTGTTTTTATCAATATTGCATGCATTCCTAGTACTACATGATACAAGTGTTTTACATCTAGTACTGGGTTTTTATGCAATGCCTTATGTAGGAGTTATTATTGTATATAGTTAGTGTCTGGTCTTGCATACACGGGATTCTTAGAACTCTACTATTGGAGAGTGCTCTTTATTAATGGCTCAAGTCATATCTTCGTTGCCACTTTCATCGTATCCACTCGCTATGGCAATCTCAGTGACTGCTGCATTTGGGTAAACCATAAGTCTAATAACAAGTACCTCCAGTACTATTCACATGCAACTCAGTACTACTTTCAGTCTGAGTTAGTGTGCATCTTCTATGTGAGTCACTTGTCTAGCATTTTTCAGAACAATTTTCACAATAGCCATATCTAGGGATATGGCTTGTTCTACTTTTCTTATGATACATGGTGGCAGCTATATGAAAGTCTGCTTTTGTTGCTACAATTTCTTATACCACTGACTTTCAAATGTGCAGGGTTCTCTATAATACCCGAAGGTGCTTCCAGTATGTCTGCTTGTGACAGCACCGTGTCTAAGTGTTTAGAGGAAGATAGAGATGTCATCATCCCTAAATTATCGAAGGTTGACATGGAGGGTTCTGACGTTGCTGCAATACCATCTCTTACGGAGATAGAGGGGTCGTACACTCCATTTGGGTCCCACCTGTCTACCCCGTCCACCAAATTGAAGGAAAAAGGCACTTTCACATCTACTGTGGAAACTTCCCCTCCAGCAATTGAGGATCCTAAGAGTACTGAGGCATCCCCTGTAGTACTCGAATTTCCTGTGGCAGCAACTGTACCTGACTTGTCAGAGAATAGCGCGGTCCATAGGTCTTCTCTTGTACAGATTGCAGGAGTAGAAGATGTCCATATGGTTCATGACCATCCGGCATTAGAAGTTTCTGATTTCTTTGATTTAGAGAAGAATGACCCACTTGTACAACCCGCAGTTCAAGCTCCGAAATTGCTCGATTCATTGCATATTGGACTGGATGGGGACATCATTCTACCGTCAGTGGTTCGTGCCAAGAAAGTGAGTTTCAATTTTTAATTGTTTCCCCACAAAAATGCTTCCTAAACACTTTTTGCAGTCTAAATTGTCTCAAGTTTTGAAGTGTTCTTGTAGGATGTGGATTACTCTACAGTGCTACATGACTTCATTGATAGCATTTTTCTGTACTTGCCTTATACTCTTGGTCTTGCAGTCTGTGGAGGCACAAACTAGTATATTACTAGTGTCTCCTTCAAACAAAGGTTCTCCTCTTTCCGAGAAAGCTTCTCCTCCTTCCGAAAAAGCTTCTCCTCTTCAAAACAAACTAGGTGCTGCCAGTCTTGAAGACCCGTACTCTTTAGCGTTTCCACGGGTATCGAAGCGTCTGAAGAAAATAGTGGACACGTTGTTGATTTTGACATCCCGCACTAGAGAGCAAAAAAGTGACAACAACTGTGCCAATGAATTGCCCAACGTATCAAGCCCAACGAAGTCTATTGTGAAAGGCAGTTCTGGGTCTCCTACTAGTATGAAGCCTGACGACCTTCAATGCTTTTTTTCCAACATCCGTGGCTTTTCTTGGTTTGTAATTATAGCAGAAACTCGTAGTATACATTAATGGCATTGTTAAAAATACTAGAGACTGAAATCCTTGTACTAAGTTTTCCTAATCGTATGTGAATGTAGTATTGTACCTTATGAAGCTGGATTCATTTTAGGAAAGGGAGCAAAGAAAGACACTGTTATAGAGGACGAATCTCCTACAGATACGTCTACACGAGTTTTGCAAATTCGGCATACTGTAGGTGAGATTGCTTCATCAAGTCCAATTGTAGGTTCAGGGTCCAAGAACAACAAGGTGTGTACCAAGAAATAAATGATGCCTACATTCCAATGCTCTCATCCGTGTGGACATAGTTTTGTGGTTGTAGTTTGGATAGCTGTCCTCTATGTCTACTTCTCTTCATGTAACTGAAGAGAACACTTAGAATCCATCATGGGGCCTGCGGGTCTGATTAGGGCCCACGGGACTCCCATGGGCCTAAGCTATGACTGGTGGCGTCAGCTCACCGAAGTGGCCCCAAATAAGTACTCGTAGTCGTGGAGGGCAGTGACGTTTTCTTGGATATGATTGTGGGCCAAGGGAGTGCTTCGAGTTCCACGGCAAAACCGTGGGACCAAGCCGGGATTTCTGTCTTGAGGAAGCCATTCCGGCCCATAGCCTCAACGTTAGTCATGCGTCTTCATAGAGGAGCCCGGTTAAAGAACCGGCTTCTAGGATCCCTAGTTGTCCTGCACAATTTGGCAACAGGGTATGTTTTATTAACCTAGTAGTACAAGTGCATGTTCACAATCTCTGCTTCTTTGAATCTTGAGTATCTACTCACAAGCAACTACAGCTGAATTTACTGAAAAGAAATTGGCGACTTTGTATACTGCATGGTGGCCTGTGTATGATATGTTGTTGTGAACAAGGACTTCTACATTCCAGTCACATTGACGTCTCTAGAGGTCTAGAAAGCATCCCCATCCTCGTGTCTGACGGTGATGCCTCACACACTGTCAATTTTTTTGATAACTCATACACATATGTCCGTTCTCTTCAAATCCACCCTTTTGTAAGGCTTGAAACTCTGCCTGTAACTACTCTGAGGAGCACGGCAGTGGGTGGCCAAAGGGATGGCACATGCACAGAGGTGATCAATGATTGTTCATGTCAGCTTCAAGGAGAAGACAGACATTATGTCCAAGATGGCCTTCTGCATCCTCGATACATACTTCAGGTATGCGTCAATAAATGTGTCATAGTGGATTTCCATTTGTTTGCAAATGATTTTTTTTTCATATCCATAGAGTATTGGCAGTGCTTAGAGCACTACGTGAATTCCCCCCCTTCCAACTGTAGCCTGCCCTTAAGCAAGAATGATATGTGCAGCATTGAAAATTCTTGTTTTAATAGTATAGATCTTAAATGCTATACTTCTACTTCTAATACTACATGTAGTACTTTTTAGAGTAGTACTTGTAGCACTGTTAGTACTTCTTATAGTGTTACTTGTATTACTGCTTGTACTACAGAACTCCTTCTAGTAATGCTTCTAGTACTACGTCACAGTACTAAATGGCTAGAAATTGTGAATCTCTACAGTTTCTACGAAGACAAAGTGGCTATTCATGAAGATTAATTTATTGCACTGCCCAGTCCAAGTGCACGGAGCAGGAAAATGGACAGTGTGTCGGACATGTTCCACTGGACTACATAAATGAGTGCAATACTAATTGTCTTTGTGCAACACACTGTGACAACCGGGTAGTGCACAAAAGAGTGACTATAAAATTGGAGTTGAGGGCATGACAGTACAAGTTGAAGTTACCTTGTAGTGTAGTACTAGAAGTCACAAATGTGGAATTTTTGACTCACTGCCATTTTGCATGTGTGTACAGGTATTTTACGTGAACAAGTGGAAAGGATGGGGTGTTCGTACATTGGAAGTTGTACAGCGTGGATCTTTTGTTTTTGAATATGCAAGAGAAGTGGTCAGTAATGCAGAATTATTGAAAAGAGGAGATAGGACAAAGTATGCTCTTGCTTTGGACGCAGACTAGGAATCAGAGCTAGAAAAAGACGACGATTCCCTACTGTGTATTGATGCAACGGAGAAGGCGAATGTTTCCCGATTTCTGAATCACAGGTATGATTTTCGGGAAAGACATATACTGTATTCTATTCGTTTTCTCTTTTCAAGTCATTGGTCTTCAATAGCTACAGTAATGAATTTGCACGGACTGCGGATGCAGATGTGGAGACGCAAATTTGATGTGGGTTGAGAACAGAAGCCCTACTTTGTATCATGCAAGTTCTGGAACCCACTGTTGAATACTGTCACTTTTTCTTGCATTAACATTTTGATGTATAGGAACTTCTGAAACAATATTGACTCTCTTGAACTGTGCTTGTTCAAGTTGCATTTTTTGCAAATCGTGCTATTCAAGTAGGGGAAGAACTGACTTGGGACTATGGCATAGATTTTGATGAAGAATGTTCCACGTTCAAATGCAATTGCGACAGCATGATCTGTAGAGGAGCATGATGTCCAGAAGTCTACGAGTCTAAGAAATTTACAGTTTCAAGGAGGAATTGGTGCTAAGTATGTTAAATGGCTTTGGTAATTGTATACTTGAAGGACACACTGTACAATAAGTGTAATATATTTACTACAGTTGAAGATAGCAAGAAATTCAGAAGTGTAGAAAGTGTTTTAATTCAGAAGCAAGAAAATTATATGTAAATTGTGTTCAAATATTTTTGCAGTACTATGAAAGTGTTTCTGCAGTATTATGAAAATGTTTTTACAGTACTTTGAAAATATTCTCTGATTATTATGAAAATACTCTTGCAGTATTAGTAGTATTGTCTAATACTATTTAGTACTTCTAGTACTATATGTACAAAGAATGTTTGCTGACCGAGTATTGCCGTTGAAGAAATGCACGTTAATATTAGCATCTTCGTTTTCCCTTGTCCTATTAGAACATGTGCGCTGATTGAAGGCCGTTTTGTACATTTTTGTCGTGAATGCTGAAAGGAAATACATATCAAGATTATTTACAAACTATCTAGGACACTGTTGATTACATCTACAGTTTCATCAGGTAGTGTGTATACACGATGGCTGCCTTTGACACGATGCTGTCGAGGCAACATTTGAAATTTGCAGGCAAGGACTATGGTTGCATCGACGTGTGCAATTTGAGAATCAGCCAAGTACACATAGTTCTGAAGATCTAGACGACCCCATTTTTGGTAGTATGTTCCAGATATGATGGAGTCTCCAACTTCAAAGTGACCTCCCAAAGTGCAGGTGAAAGCTTCTGTTACTACTTGTTTTGGAGCCTGGCACTGTAGTATGTAGAAAGATACACCTTCATCATTGCCAGCAGTTGCTGGAACAGCGAAATTATCCCCTACTTGTACCAAGTCAGCCATTCCATCTTCACTATATTCCCAATCCCAAATGTCATCCCCTTCCTCAACTTCAATCGTGGGAAGAATAAAGCCCGCAGCATGGGGTTGAATCTTCAAAACTTTCCAAGCTTTCACGTACTCATCATTTTCACAATGGGTGAAATCTTCTTCTAAGCATGGACCACAAAAGCAAGATAGTTCTCTGACAAGAAGCTTGGTTGGGTCATTTCGATCTGAGGCAAACACAGAATGTAGTTTAGACGAGCCAGGTAGTTTGTCGCAAGAATGGAGGTTTGTGCGGTCAACTTCGGCAGTCCCTATGTAATGGAAGTATCGAAACGACCTGCACACAAAACATACGCAAACATGGAGGGGCTTGTCAGTGGGAGACTATGAGTGATTCATACATTGAACATATACCCAACAATAGGAATGCTTCCAAAATTCGAAGAACATTTGACAGCACAATTTGCAAGGGTGAGGCAACTAAGTGGAATACATAGAAGTAATGAAGGATGCATGATAACCTAACCCGGTCTCCAGTGTTGGAAACTTCTCCACCCAATGCTGCATCTAGAAATGTCACACAATCGCGAGCATTTTGCAACGTTGTAAGTGGATGAAGGAGCTGTTCTGATCGCAATGTTCTCTTGACCACCGCACCAGCACCATCCCATTCACCTTTTCCATGGCCCGAGCCAAAGAAATTCCACAGCATTTTACAGCCGCCTGTCAGTGATGGATATCTGGAACAAAAAAACATGACGAACAACACTAGTCATAACAAGCAGTAGAAGTATTGTGTTAGTACAGATAGCTGAAGGAATGCAAAGAGGCATACTCCACATTCAATACTAGATGAAGACTCCTCAGTACCTGCAGTACTATGTGAGGTGTGTTTAATACAGTCCCAGTTGTTAATGTAAGAGCACTTTTCTTAAAGAAGAGGTTGTAGGATTTCTTGCCTTGCAACAAAGTAAAGAGCTCGACTCCCTTTGAATTGACCTGCACAGCCATCACTGAAAACGCAGTGCATGTGAGGTATGAACTTGTTTGATGTGAACCAACGCCAATGCAACATCAAGCAGTGTTGCACGAAAAGTGTGTCATGACTCCTGTCATCTGAGATGTAATAGTGTGTCTCCTTGACGAGGCTAGCCACAGCATCACTATCCTCAGGTACTGATGTCATGTAATATGTAACTTGAACCAGAATAGTGATTTGTGTTGAATTGAAATACATCGATTGAATTTCATTCTGGACTTGGAAAGTGTAGTTCTCAGCAAAGTCGATGTGAGAAAGAATGGTATGCTGTTGCAGACACGCACGAAGTAGCTTCGCTTGGTTTGATTGCCAACGGGCCTTGAAATTGTGTCATATGAAACGTTGCACAGTGGGTTTGTAGAAATTGAGAAACTCTGAGAATGGAGTCGTCTTGGAAATCTCTGTGATGCGTTTCTTCGATGTACCCTCGACAGTGGAACCGACAACCTCGTACTGGAATTGCTTCCAATTGATGTTGATCCTAGGAACATCCACCATCTCATATGGGCAAAGCTTCATGGATGCAACACCACAATCGGTACATGCTCCTAGTAGGCATCCTAGGCGATGGAATTCTGCATCATCTACTTTTGGACAGAGTAGAGACTCCCACATTGCTGTAACGCCACAGAAGCGACTGTCTCCCACCTTACAATGGCCGCCGTTGTCAATACCACAAACCACACATTCACAATTGCAGTGGAGAATGAAGTGGGCACCAGTCAATGGATGTCTGAATGCATTCAACGCCTCCAAAAGAAACAATACCTCCACATGATACCGACAGCAACATACGTTACGTTCTTTGCATTTGATAACAAAGAAAGGGCGTAGACGGTCGAAAGATCGGTACATGATTACGCATTCTGGATGAGCTACAATGAAACGGTCGTACAAGCCCTTCTGCAAAATAGCACTTCGTCCATCAATAGAAGCACAAATGATAATGTTGTAACATGCAACGTAACAAGAACTAGAATTAAATGAAAATGAAGAATGCATTTATCATCAGTGTTGAATACTAACAGTGTAGAATCAATATTCAGTATACGAATGTGGAGGCACACTAAGTAATATGAAATATAGACAACTGTTTATAGTGCACAAAGATGCTATTATTTGTTACTACAAGATAATAAATAGTATTAGAAGATGTGAGTGAGTACTGTGAAGTATTAGATACTTATTGAGTACTATACAATATTAATACTGAGTAGTACCTCTACTTCTTGCAATCTAAAGTACTGCAAACGGTGAACCCCATGCACACAGGTGGAAGGTTCCAAGGCTCTAGTCCTACGTAGAACAGGATATGAGTATCGTCTCTTATAATTATCCGCTAACGAGCATAAATACTGACAACATGTGCCCTTAGTACTGTGCAACGAGTACCAAATATACATGAGTCTTATTGAAAAATATGAACAGGACTATTGAATATAGTGTTCATATTAGTACAGCAGTAAGACATACATGAGCACGGATTGTAAATACCATGAATGAACATCAGTACTGTGCAATACTGTGCAGTACTATGCAATACATGGAAATCCTAAGACAACAGAGAAGGTACTATGAGAACAGAAGATAAGGACTAAAGAAGAAGACATGTATTATTGTACTGAAAAGTACCAGTTCTGCAGGACCCTGAATAGCTACAACGCAAATGCAATGTAATGAAGTACGGACTGTACTACAGGATTGTAGGTAATATTGTTGATATTATCCTTCAGAAGTTTCTAGGTGCTCCTAGTGCTTGAAGTACACAAGACATATTTAAAATGCACTACTACAATTCGGTTGCTAACTAGTAAGAACACTTTTAATACTAAAGACAGAAGGAAACACTTGTAGTACTTGAGCAGGAACTAAGGCAATACTGATGAGGTTACCAGTACTACAAAATACTTGTAATGAACTATAGAGCAAAAAAGTAGGAACTACAGCAGTAGCATGTAAGTACATAGAAAGTTCGGAACATAGTTGGGCACATGATCTACTTATGAGACATTGCTTACCAAGGTAAATGTACAATATGTTTTGACAAACGCAATGGAAAACAGAACCAAATTTCAAAGTATTAGCAAGCAAGCACACATGTAAAATTCAAAATAGCAACGTGTGAGTAAACCTGAGTCTCCATCAGAAGATGTGCAGGATGTGTGTCATACACATTGCGACCTAGGCGCTTCCGGCGGATGTCCTTCCTGTTCAGGCTGACTCGACTCTCTTCAGTCCACCAAGTCGTGACTAGAAACTTAACAACATCATAAATGCCTTCTTCTCTTTGTTTTCTGTGTGGAACATTAAATCTGGCACTTGATGTCGCATCGGCGTTGCGCAGGCGTTCAACAGCATCTTCTAAATTAGCTTTCTTCATACCTAAAATTCTGTGAAATCGACTGAAATCTACATCAATCTCCGAAACAATCGCTTCCAAGATCGAACGCTTTCTAGCCAATTTACCTGAGCTATGTGGAAGTTTCATTTGCTGTAATTCTGCTCTTAGGTTCAACAAGATCTGACGTTCAAATCTAGCATCCTCCAACAGCGGAAAATACGCGGGTAGAAGCGGGCGCACCTGTACGTTCCTGAACACCCTTCGCAAAATAGCAGCGCGCAGGTCTACATTGTCTAAGAGAAGAAACTCCTGAATCAAGCCATTGGAGATGCGGTCTGTATGGCGCTTCACTGTGCTTCGATATACACGACGTTCATGACTTCCATCACTGTCTTCTAAAGCGTCCGCCACGAAATCCCGCCTGGCACGACAGTTTCGCTGTCGCTGTGAAGCTCTACGGTGCTGATCCTCCAGTCGTAAGTTTCTTTCTATTGCCCGTGTGCGTGGACCTGCTT
The DNA here is from genome assembly GCA_947034895.1 of Rhytidiadelphus loreus. Taxonomy (NCBI): domain Eukaryota; kingdom Viridiplantae; phylum Streptophyta; class Bryopsida; order Hypnales; family Hylocomiaceae; genus Rhytidiadelphus; species Rhytidiadelphus loreus. The sequence goes on along the minus strand of OX344761.1, from coordinate 41,715,247 downwards.
GAACTTCTACAGGGCGACTTTCATGGCGCCTGCACACCGATGGATTCACGGGATCGTCCATAACACGGTTCTGAAGTATTGTTCAACTATAGACAGCTGACACGATCCTCATTGGTAGACAATACAAACTACAGAGGCCAACATCTCACAGAAGGAGTCGACCAGCAAGCGCAACGTCGAAGGCTCTCAGAATTCATGGATTTGCGACACTGAGCTCCAAACCCTAAGCCGCCGAACCACGCCTGAACCGCAAGTTCAAAAGCGCCGTCGATCACAGGAAAAGCTGCCACTATCAATTGCGAGCTTAACTGCTAGTCCCAATTAAGGACCCGTGCAGGCCACGTGGAAACTAGTTTGCAGAGGTGGGCCCCGGAGACAGTACTACGTGGTACTATGAGTACTATACAGTCTTACACTAGGCCAGCACCTCATTTTTTCACTGGAAAAGGCTTTTTTTAGTTTTTCATTTTTAAAAAAAACAACAAAGCAAAACTAAAAAAAACTAAAAATTGTCCATTTCTGTAATTTGAGTGGGGATCACAAAATAGTACCTTTCCAAGTCCTAAACTATGTAGGATGTCCAGAAAACTGGAGGCAACACACCTCTATTTGCACACAGGTGGACGACACAAAAATATGTGAAATGAACTTTCCTTTGGTGGGCACATGCCCTTCTATTGTGTCAATAGCCCACAACAATCCTAGACGTACATCATCATTTTTGGATGCTCCACAGTACTAAAAAACCCTAAAACGCAAAGTGTGACAAATTAGGTAAATTACAATTTAATTAAAGGTTATTTTTTCAAAATTTCTCAAAAATAACGAATCTGAGGACTTCCAAGTTAGCCATCTCCAATAAAAATTTCAAGTACATGGACTTCATTTCCCAAAAGATATGGCGAATGGCAACTCCGTCATTCCAGTTGTGACGCCAAATAGTACCGGTGTTTCTTGCATCCACCCATCTATGTATAGGGGACAAAGACATCACTAACAACAAAGTTGTATGCATGTGTTCATTGTGTCAACAACTAGAAGACATGAACTCTGTATATATGCACATCTAATTAAAATGTGCATATGTTATGCTTGTAATTTTGCTATCAATAGACAAAAAGGAAGTGACATCATAACTTTTGCGAGTCCGAAGGGCTGCATTACAGGACAACACCATCATGTTAATCCACTGCAAACTATAACTATAATGAAGGAGAAGTTCATTAAGTAAACTGACTGCACAACGGACTTCACAAGATGAAATTGCTGACATTCGAGAGTGCTAAGTGTATACAAGCAAACACTGAATGAAACAAAATCGTCTTCAGTCAAAACTACTACTATAGGTAAAAGCTAGCTTGATAGGATGTACAAGTGTTCTACTTATTGCATAGAATATTGTGTTGGGCCTAGAAAACGGTTGTAAGCAATGTTCTTATTTTCTATTGATGAGTGTTATTCAAGTTCCCTGTTCAATACCTCATGAATGTCCATTTTGGTGATGGGTCTGCTTAGATGTCAACATAGTAGTCTAGCATGGATGAGTGCCTCCCAAGGTGCTGATACTTTATTGGAACATGTATTTGTTGCGCAAGGGTACCTTTAAAAATGGTACTACTCACTATTGTGTATTCTAGAGAAAGGCAACATCGAATGTACAATGCAACACTAAATTGCTTACTTGACAGTGTTGTAATGTGTACAGCTACGGTTCACAAATTGTTTACAATTGCTAGCTTTGTTTGTATAGAATACATCTACGACATTTGTTTGTAATGTTACAAGCTCCTCAAAATTGTATTAAAAGTAGCCGGCGGCATGCTAGTGTTCTTAGAATTTGAAGTGCAACTCTTCTTTTGTCGAATTCACAAGTGTCAGTCTCTTGTTGTAGACCCTGTACAATATAGATGTGTACATGCTAGTACAGATTTACGAACTTGTCTTCAAGCGACACAAGGCATGTGCAATGAAAACTCAATATGGAAAGTTGACAACCTCTATTTGTTCAGTCACGCATTGCTTGTTATGAAATGTAGTTGTCAAAAAAAATTTGCCCTTCTCTATAGTCTTCGTTGGGCACACTAAAATTTCATCTTTTCCTAACACTTCTCAACTTCTGGTTTTCTCCTAAAATGTAGAGAAAGTTATAGGGCACTAGCCACTCCATTTTTGCTACAGAACTGGACCACCTAAGCCCACAAAAAAAATTGGATGAAAAGCGGTTGTTTATTGAGAGGTGTAGAAGTTCCCCTCTGATGCGCTAAGGGATTAAATTTCTTTTGAAAAATTTCTTTTAGACATTCAACATGTGTTATATGTAAGGTAGGAGGCTTGAATGTTGGAGGGTCATTTAGAACCGCTTGACATGTAGACTCACTTGTAATGGACTTGAGGTGGTCTTCAAATGAACCTTCTACTATCATTGAATGGATCAATAAAAAAATATTATTTATTGTAAGAGTCAATCATTCGCTTTGCTTTCCCCATTTCTCTCTAAAAGCTGAAATAGGGACCTATGACTCATATTGTTTGAAAATTCATAAGTAATTCAAAAATGCTTCAAAAAATACAAAACGACTTGGATTACAATCATAATCTATTTTTCTCTGTCTGAAAAATGAGCTAAAAATAATCTCATACAAGAAACAACATGAAAAAGGCAAACCAGCCCTTAGATGCACGCTTTAAGAGTCTCCTACCTTACTTGCAACATGAAGCTTACCAGGCACTTTCCTGACGGTCTTTTCATCATCAGCATTGAGCAAGAATATCCCTCTCGTGACGCTGTTCCGTGAAGAGATGGCATGAGTTTGAGAATCATCGAGTGTTTGATTGAACGAGGAAAAGTTCACACAACTTCCAAGATTTCTTTTCACATTCGAAAATATCATCTCAAAGAGCTTCTCACGTTTCAGAAAAAATCTACTGCTGAAACAATTTACAAAACGACCTGAATTGTGAAGAATGCACGGTTGTTGACAAAGTATCGAAGACAATTTCAGAAGCCATGAAGAAACAACACTGAAGATGCCAGACACCAATGTTTACATAACTGTACAAGGATTTTATTTCGAAAAATTGGTACAACTCTTCTCTACATCTCTAATTTACAATACCGCCAACCACACTCTCAAGTATGGCAGTGCGAACAATCACGGCAAAATTGAGAACCCCACGAAGAGATCACCCCCATCGCCAGGCTATAGCTCACAACAGCTTAAGAATTTTTTTAGTTTCGTTTTCCAAACCCTAATCCCCACCCTCAAGAATCAATACTCTCTCTCAAAACTTTTCGCAATCAATGTCTCCCATGATGAAACTCGGGATGCCGCATCATGTCTTCTCTCACAAACTCCTGCCGAAAGCCTGGCGCAGGAGTCTCGTACCGCGCTTGCTGCATCCGCATGGGGTTCATCCCTGGTAAGACGGCTTGGACTGCTGGTCCGTGATGGTCTGGTGGCAGGTTCACTACCACTTTCGGAGCTGCAGGAGTGACAATTGATTTCGCTGCTTCTTCTTTCGCAACGACCGCTTTGTTCCGCTCACGAGCGAGAGCGACGTCTTCGGCTTGACGAACGCGGCGGTAATTCTCACTGTAGTCCACGGTGATGTCCCAGAAGACGGACCGCTTCTTCACGAGCTTTACCCGGTTGAGGACGCGAGAGGGGTCGACGTTACCGTGTACCGTGACTTTTTGGTTGTATTGGTCCGCGACGACGCTTTCCACGCCTTCCAGGGCGAGGAGGCGTTCTTTCACCTTTCGGACGCATTTCTCGCAGCACATGGGGACCTTGAGCTCGATCGGCTGCACGACACGGACGCATTTGTTAGAAAATGAACGATAAATTCTTACTCCACATTTCTTTTCGAGGTATAAGCAAGAAAGAGTTCAGCAAATTTCCTTGGACTAAAAATTTTACTTCTACACTTTCATGCACTCGTTGATGTGGCAATCGTGAAACCCACACTGTTGTATCCCAGTTTTGGTATTAGTGGGTTACAGAATAGCCACTCCCATCGTTACTTGATTTTCTATCATTAAAGATACTCGCATTCTTAAAGCATTCCTTGAGCATTCTTCAAATGCTGAAGAGAATAACTGGAAATTCACACTTACTGTAAGGAAATTGTCCATGCTAATTCCAATCTCATCTTCACGATTTGTGATTCAAGAGTGGAGGTTCATTGGAAACTGGAAATTGAGAGAGACTGATGTTCCAGAATACCGTGCACTTTGGATCTTTCCTAATTAATCTTCCTATCTCAATAGTTAATAACGGGTTTCACACTTCTTAACAAGTTCAACAAACCTCGTTACCCTCGTTACTGTTCAAGTTCATTACCCTCGTTAACTAAGAAATGAGAAACCCACAAACACTTAAAAAAGCACTCAAAGTTGAACCATCGCACTTCCTCGTAGTCCATTTTAAGGTTTGAGGAAGAGAGCCAAGAGCCAAGAGAAGAGGTGAAGAACTTACGTGATGAACAATAGCTCTCGGGGGCGACACACTCCGCTTTGTCACGACTTGCACAGGCGGTGCCTTTTGAACGACTTGCACAGGCGGCGGCGGCGCAGGTACTACCACCGGCGGTGGCCCCGTGACCACCTGCGTGGGCACCGGCACCGCACTCTTCACCACCGGCTCGTTCACCACCTGAACCCTCACGGGTTCCGGCACCGTGTGCACTCTCGCCATGCGCTCCACGGGACGAAGCTCGCCCTCCCTAATCGGTGGAGGAGGGACGCGCATCACTGGGCGGATGTCGTGGTGCGGCAGAGGTTGGGGGTGGTAGCGCTCCACGGGGCGAAGAGGCTCAGGGTGGTGGAAGCGACGAGGAGGGGAGAAGTCGCGTTCTCGGTAGTAAGGGCGGTCGTCGCGCGTGGGGAGGATCCATGTGGACTCGGGAGGTCCGTAAAACAACTGCGCAGGAGAAAGTTGAAACAGAGCAAGTTAGATAATCTATTCTCAGAACAAATTGTGAACACCCACCAAAAAAATTTCGCGAAGCTGCAAATGTGCATACTCGTGATCCTACGAAACATGCTCGGAATTCTACAAATGTACACGCTCGCAACTCAACAAAGCAAGCTAGCAGTTCTATGATCTTCTTCGCCCCAACCTCGATCCTCACTCTTCTCCTTTACATACAGCGTGCAAATCGCGCACATCGTCCGCGAAAGAACACCACCACACACACTCCTTCCCAACCGAATCTCACACAAATTTCTCACCATCTCTCATTCCAACCACTCCATTTCAACAACCCATCACAATTACATCCCGAATATTGATTCAATTCCCCGCAAGTAGAATTTACGAACTTACATCTTCCATGCTCATGAGGCTCGGCATCGCAGCAGCAGCTAGTAACCAACAACCAAAACTTCTCTGTCTCTTCTCTTTCTCTCGATCTCTCCTCTCAACAATTTAAAACCACGTAACAGCAACAGAAACCTCAATGAATCTATCTATCTATCTATCACACAACTAATTCGATCTCCAATTCTCCAAGCAAGAAGATCCAAAATCCAAAATCCTATACAGAGTTAAAGCAGCACAGAACGATAATGAGTGCCCGAGCAAGTAAGCTCTTCAATCGCAAAACAGTTGTGTCTTAAGATTATGTTCCGCAACAAGCGGGTATATAGCCTTACACGAATTGGGTAACTTACGTTCGCAAAGCCGAGTTTTCCTAGCTGAGCAATCCGTGAGTGCCAGCTCCCACCCCTCAGTTGGGTCCCTCATTCAACAACGTTTGGAGCTTCCTTGCATGTCACTGGCTGGGCGGCTTCCGCGCCTTCAGATCAGTTGGCCGGTCCAGCCGTGTACACGTGTGGTGTGCCAGGGCGTGAAAAAAATCTGCCTCGGGTCAGACACCGGCGTGGTGGAGAAAAAATTGGAAGTGAGTGGCTTGCGTGACAAGTGTGCCCGGGGACGAGCTTTTTGACAGCAACAAATTGGACCACAGGAGTCAATTGGTTGGTTCTAGATCTGTTGGGGTTTGATATTATCATTGCAATTCTTTTTGGGGTGCGATTCGGGTTCGGATCTTTTCACGATTCTGTTCGGGTTGCCCGCCTCACTGGGGAGACTGAATTCGGAGCTAGCCAGAATGATGATGGGAGATTTGATTGTTGAGTGGTAATAATAAGCCAGGTAACCGCTTTGGGGTTTGCACAGCAGACTGGGTCGTACTTGAGGTGGACTGGAGCCAGGCGCGCCAGCGGCGAAATGGGGTGCCCATGGGCGGCCTTTCCACGCAGCGCGTTGCTGTACGTGATCATCGAGTCTGCAAGCTCATGATGTGGCCCCTGCCCAGGGAGGTGAGGAAAAAGATCTGGACGTGGCGGAAGTAAAAGGCTTGATTTTGATGAACTCTGCCAAAGGACGGACGGACGGACTGGCCCCGTGACTGAAGCCACGAACTTCAAGAGCTGCAAAATTACTTTGTCTTTGTCTGTAAGCAAGTTTTCGTGTCCTAAACTCGTCACTAATTTCAACTGAGCATCAACAGTCGTAACATTCTTCCGTGTCCTAAACTCGTCACTAATTTCAACTGAGCATCAACAGTCGTAACATTCTTCCGTGTCCTAAACTCGTCACTAATTTCAACTGAGCATCAACAGTCGTAACATTCTTCCGTGTCCTAAACTCGTCACTAATTTCAACTGAGCATCAACAGTCGTAACATTCTTCCGTGTCCTAAACTCGTCACTAATTTCAACTGAGCATCAACAGTCGTAACATTCTTCCGTGTCCTAAACTCGTCACTAATTTCAACTGAGCATCAACAGTCGTAACATTCGGTAGCTGTGAGAGAAGGACTGTGCCCTCCCTTGGACGCAGTGGTGTGGAATATTCTACGCCCATCAATAGCTAAGAGGACACATGTCAAGAATTTCAACTGAGCATCAATAGTCATAACATTTAGTAGCAGTGGGAACAACTGCCCTCCCTTGGTTGGAGTGGTGTGGAATATTCTACATCCATCAATAGTTTAAGAGGACACATGTCAAAAATTGTTGAGAAATATACTAAATTGGGGTTTGATGTGAGTTTTTTCAACTAACTTGGAGAATACAATTGTTCTACTAGTATTCAACGCATTACTATTCTATCCTTAAAATAAAGTTGTTGAATAACATATTGAAGTAATTCCTCAATATGATAGTCGTGTACATTTAAAATGATCAAAATTTGGACTTGCTTCAAAAGGGGTAGTCACACCTTCTTCACCAAGTAAACTTTGTGGTAGAATGAGAAGTTGGTGAGAGAAAAGACTGGAGTCAATGGGCAATAGTTTTTGGTGAAGGTATGACCCTCTGTTTGGTGTTTTGACAATGGAGAATGCGAAACTAAGGTAATAAGACTAGATCCAATCAGACAATAGTTGCGATGGTGAAATCAACAACGAAAGGTGAAACCAAGGAGCGCCAGAGAATATACTTTGCTTGCAAAAGCTTCTGCATGCCCATTCTTTTGCTTGAGAGAAAAATAATCAACATGGAGAAGATATTGTGAATATTGTGAATATTCTCCACGTGGAGAAGATATTGTGAAAAATAATCAACGTGGAGAAGAGTATTCTACCATGGAGAGTCAACGTGAAGCCAACGAGGAGCCACTATGTCTCCATTCTCCATAGAATCACCATACAATAAAGGTGCGACTGCCCCTAATGTAGACTTGTGTCAAAATTTGGAATGGTAATAACAAGGTCGTCAAGTCATCAAGTCTTTAGTTCTAGATGAATATTGAGGATGGTTGCCTAAAGAGGGCAAAAGGCACCCCTCTCTTAAGCTAGTGAATGTTATGATTTACTATTATTAAACATAAATTCATTGTATTGGATGTATTGTTGGCAAATGAAAGCGGATTTCTCATACTTCAACATGCATTGTTTGGTTTTGATGCTGTGTGAATAAGTTAAGAATATTCAAAGTGTAGGTGTATAAAAAAAAAAACATAAGTTTCTTGTAGACTCATGTTTTGATTGTAGAAAACTTGCCTACAATCAATATCTAGGTTTTCGTGATGTTGTTTGGTCCAAATGTAGATGTTGCATTTGGGGACAATGGTTGTTGATTGTTGATGTACATTCCTTTTATGTATGAATGAAATTATTTTATATTTGGTGGCTTTGGATTGAAAGGGAAACTTTGCATCTACAGAAGCTACTGTGACGAAGTTTGAGTAGCTACCTTACTTGAAATCCAATAGAATGTAACCATAGGATCTTGTAGTTCACATTGAGAGTGAGCACCTCAAAAAAAATTGGATGATTTGACTGTACAATCTAGTAGATGTTTAAGTTTAAAGTTTTTTGGGGGTCAATGGAAAAACATGGCAGCTCACTTTGAAGGAGCATATCTTAGTGAGAATATTTCAAAATGATGAAATTTTTGTGCTCAGTGAAAGATAAGAGAGTTGGGAATGTACAAGTAAAATTCCACAGCATTCCAAGCATTTTTCAATTCATAGTGGAGCTTGCAATGCATGGTGGTCACTGAAATGAGAGTAGTGTTTGTAAGAAAACAAGAATGGGATACTTGTCTTCTACTTGAACTCCTTGGATGTGCCCTTTTTGAGGTGGGCAAGAATCAAGTTAGTTGGCTGACTTTTTAGTGGCCATGCCCAAACCGGACCCCCAAAATGAGTTGTAAACTATACTACACCACTTTACTTTGAAAAATTCCATACAGCAGAGATTAACTCGGAATTTGATGAAACTACCACCATTGGATTCATGGCACAGTCTATTTTTTGCAAATAATTTTTAATTCTTAGAAAACTCAAAATTTGAAAACGGGAAGCTCAAAAAAGAGGGACAACAACCAAAAAATGATCACTTGGGTCATCAAGGGTTAAGTGCACACTCTATTTCAATGTACATTGTTGGAAGCAATGAAAAAGAAAAATGTAGGTGACAAGGTGGTTTATCTGGCGTGAAATCAACCTCTTTCCCTGTCAAAAACCCATCTAGTGTGTTGTTCAATACGCTTGTGTCAAAACAAAACAAAACAAACGAAATGTACAAATGGTTTACATTTCAAGAGGTGGACGCTTTTAGAGTCCAAGTGCTTTATGGACCTCCTTCTACCTTATATCATCTTCTATTCTTCTAATGTGCAGGATTAGAGTTTTTTTTTTTTTGAAACAAGCATGTTAAGGAAACACATTGCAAGGATTTTCTGTTAGGAGGAGAGGCTGATTTCACGCTAGGTAAAGAACCTGCTGGCACCAGGTATCGAACCTTCAACCACGCCATTCGGTTTGGGTACCTCACCACCATCACCCGGTAGTTTAGAGTCGTCTCGGACCATAAGGTCAGAAATTTGAGGGCATTTGGAACCTTCAAGAGGACTCACGTAGAAAGTATCGGAACAATAACAACTTATTCTGTCAGTATCGATTTTCATGATAAAGAATCATTAACAGTAGATTAACAGTAACTGATAACTCCGCGGCATGAATCAAATCCTGAATGTAAGTGTCGTGTAACATTAATTAATCTTAGGATTACCGATATGAGAACAGTTTTATATATAATCACTGACTTTCATCAACGATGGCCTGGCTGACCTGCTCAGCTTGAATCTTCTGTCATCAGTACAGTGTCGTCCGTCGGCCATTGTGCCGTGAGAGAGACGGACCGGAGGCCTTTGTGAACAGTTAATGGATGTGACTGAAAATAGGAAAGACCATCGGGAGTTGCGGACAGAGACCGTCGAGCAACTTCCCTGCAGGTGACTGTAGTGATCAAGCTAGCTTGCTACAGTAATCCGTTTCTGGGAAGTTGCTTCAAGTTGCTTCAAGTTGCTTCAATCTGGAATGTGGTTCAGGATTGAGACACAGGACGTGGAATGAATTGACGGCATTTGGGATCGGAGCTTAACTTATTATCCGCGCCGGTAATACATCACCGACTGACTACCGTCATCTTTGGTGAAAAAAAAGTAAAGGTTAAAATTTTTAGAAGACAACTGGTTTTGGAAATTTTGTTATCCACTTCACCAAAATTGAGAATTGAGAAGAGTGGTGGTAATGGGCTCTGGATTGGATTGAGCCACAGGATGTGAAATGCATTCACACCGGCATTTGGGAGCTTATTATCTGTGCTGGTAATGGAACACCGACTACCATAGCTTGAGATCGTCTTTGGTGAAAAAAAATTAATTAAACTTTTTTTGAAGACGAATGGTTTTTGAAATTGAGAACCCACTTTGTTAAATTGAGCATTGAGAAGAATGGTGGCGGCTATGCACAACACTAAATGTGTCCCACAAAGTGTGCCATGCAGGATGAATTTTGTGTGTTTTGTAACATAAAAAAGCCCCTTGTTTTGTGTTGGGTTAATTCTATGTTCTTCACCTCTTGTAGCTAGTTTCAGGGCCTTGATTGCAAATATGAATTCAAAATTTGCAAATTTGATCATGCTTGGCAAATAAAAAATTCCTTTGTTTTCCCTAGGGATAAATTCGCCCTGCGTGGCACACTTTGTGGGACATGTTTAGTGTCTTGTGGTGGTAATGGACTGGTTCACTGGCCTTAAGGTAGGGGGTCCATAAATAGACCATCTAAGGGTTGGAATTGAATTTTAGGGAGGTGAAACATCTTGAAATATTTTTCAATATATTTTCCTTGAAAGACAAGTGGAATTGACATTTAACCCAAGTCATTTCATTTTTTTTGAAGCTTTGTGGAATTAGTTATAAAATTTTGAAGCCAAAAAGGTATAGAGCTCTAAAATGACTCACCTCCTACAATGTATATTGATTGAACATTGCCAAAGGCTATGAAAAAGCGACATGTACAAATAGTGCACATTTAAGGAGGTGGGCCATTTTCAGAGGCTGAGCACTTTTAGAACCTCCTACCTTATCTTTCAATTCCAGTGATTTATCCTATTTGAGCGTGTGACACTATAATTGTACTGTCTGGCACCTTTTTATTTTTATTTTACGACATTGTTTTTCCAGTAACACTAATTTTGAGCCCTCACTATTTCACTAACTTACAGTACCGTAATAGCGGATAAACCAGCTAATCATGATTAGTACCGTAATAGGATAAACAGGATAATCAGATAATATTCAGCACAGCTCAAAAAAAGCTGCACAGAGTAGTAAGCTCTGTCAAGAACATGTTCTATGAATCAAGATATAAAAGGACATAAGTCAAGATATTTATTAAATTTTACTGTGAGAACTGCATGGGGCAGTGGGTGGGGACAAAATTGAAAGACACAGTTCTGACAACAGACACAGTTCTGACAGAACTGATGACTGTGTAAATAAAGGCCAGGTCACCGACCCCACAACAATCGACGTGTCACCGACATGGCCACAGAGGCTGGTGGGAAAGTGCCTTGTCACAGGTACGGCAGGGACCGAAACATTAACTTATTGGCTGAAATGGGTCCAGACTTTTTGGTACTTTAGTACTTATTGGAGGGACTGAAGTGACTAGATGGATTTCATTTATAATTTCGGTTCAGTTCAGCAGTGTGATTCTACATTCATCCATCCTTCGGTCCAAAAAAAAAATCTTTTTATTTTGTTATCTTGCACTTTTCATCCAAAATTGGCAACTTCATCCCTAAGTTCTGTCTATTTAAAATGTGCGTGAAATTTTAAACATAGCAATTCTGCTTCTTTCAAAACTTGTTCACCCCAAAAAATTAGTGGGAATTCAAGTTAACCTTTAGATCCAAAAATCTTTTTGTGATCTGAAGCTTTCCATAAAACACCAATGGACAAAGTTTGGAGAGAGGTATGCAGATTTATTTTCATAGTCTTTGGCTCTTGAAATTTTTCTATAATTGCCTTTTGAATGGATGATTCAAATTGCAAATGAATTTTAGGAGATGAAACTCATTCAATATAAATCCGTACTGAGCAAATTTTGAAAAAAAGTTGAATTATTATACTTAAATGAGGTCTAAGCAGTTTGGATAATCTTCTAATTATTGTATTTTCAGTAAATTTTTACTAGATATCTACAAAAAGGTCATTACTTAATATCTCATCTCTAGGACTATAATACTTTAAAACACACTTAAAATATCCCTTTATCTTGTAGTGTTGAAGTAGCATCAAAAGTGAAACTTTGTTAAAATTAATCAAGCCTTGTGAATTTGTATAGAAAATCTTTGTTGATGGTTTGCTTGGCTATGACAGATTTCTTATATAGTAAAGCTTTGTTTTCCCCTTTGTACTTGCACTATTAGATTCTCTCTTTGTAAAACGGTGAGAGATAGCTTACCTTGTTAGTCTTTAGATGCTTTTATTTTTCCTTGAGAGTATGTTTTTCATACTTTATTATATGGGTTTTAATTCCATATTTGATAATGGGTTCTATTATTAGACTTATTTAGTATGGCAATTTCTATTTGCATAATAAATTGTGTAAATGTTAAATGTTCTAAATAGAGTGGTAATTTGACTTGAAGATCATCGGCAAGGGTGTTTTGGAAGTAAAAAAAAATTAATAGATAAAATTTTACAAATACTAATGATTAATTTGTTACTTGTACCTTATAAAGAAATTTCAAATTTATTTTATTATTTTTATTTTATTTATCCCTTACAAATTATTTTTAGCTATAAAGTTTACTGAATGATAGTTTTTAACAAAATTAAGAATTATAGATTTTTCTCATTGATAAACAACACATGATTTTATACTTCATGAATGAAATAAAAATGTAAGATTGCAAATGGAATATAATTTGAAAGGCTAAATGGAGTTCAAAATTGTGGTGTTTTACCATTTAACCCCTAAAGTCCCAAGGCCGTTTTTCTGTCAAAAACCACTAAAAACTGCCATTTTTACTACGTTTGTCCAAAAAAACAAAAAAAATACTTTTTTAGAATTACATCATAGGATCTTGAACTTTATTTTTTTGAGATTATGTGGTAAATAATTCATGAAGTTTGACTGTACAGATTGAGAGATACGAGCATTCAAAGTTGAGAAAATAAGTTTTTTTAAACACAAGACTGCAATTTTAGATGACTTTGGTCTCTATTGGTGGAAAAAATGTGCACTATGGAATTTGAATTAAAAATTTATTGTATTGAAGAATTGAGTTGGGAGTCTAGGAAAAAAATTTCAAAATTAAAAACTTGATTTTTATACTTCAAAAAATGTCAAGTAGAAGTAGGTCCAAGATTGAAAGAAAAACTAAATTTGTTGATAGCTCTTAGATGGGATTGAAATACAATAATTCCAATGGTGAGATTGTTCTAGAAATAAAATTTAACCTTTTCAAAAAAAGAAAATTGAAAAAAATTGAAAATTGCATTCTGAAATGAATCCTATAAGTTATCTTTTCAAGAAGATGCTTAGATTGCCCGAAAAATAAGATTGTTCATAACTTTCACATCACTAATCAAAATGGAATGAATAAAAGATTCAGGTGTAGAAGAAACATAATCTTTGAGAATTTAAAAAAGAAAAAATTATTTTTAATGTTTGCAATATTTTTTGTGCTGCCCGCCAAGTTCAGTTCTAGTTTTTTTGTGGTATAACTTTTGCTTCCGAGCACGGATCGAAATAAAAATTATATTCCCACAAAGCTTATAAGCTTTTCTATCTTCAAAAAAAGTTTCAAAAAATTAATGTAAAATTTCAGCCCATAGGAACCTGCCCAAATTCCAAATTGTCCTTTGAAGGGACAATGGGACTTTAGGGGTTAATGTTAGTTTCATGTTACTTAGTAGCCTTGACATCAATAGATACGATACTAGTAACTAGGAATATCATCCTTGAGATATCTATTTTAGTAGAGTTCACTACTATTGCCCAGAGGAATTAGGAGAATTGTTGGCCTCAATGATTTTCTTAGGTGTCTTTTCTTGTAATGTACTAAGCTGACATTAATTCATGATATCAATATTAATTTTGAACCAATACTCAATTAGGTCAACGTGAATTTTAACAATAATAAGTTTCTAAATCTTCTAGAGAATCTTTTGATGACAAAGTTCTTGTGCTATATCTTGGTGTTATCAACCATTGATTATCTTCCTATCTTTTGTCATTGATATATAATTCTCATCGGTAGGGGTGATTTGGACAAGAGGACATTAAAAATATAGTCCCTTTTCAAATTAAAAGAGAAATAGGATTTAGAATTTTAGAGTTTAGAGCAAGATGCCCCAAACAAAAAACTCATTGACGACAACAAACTGCCAGCACCAAGTGCTAATAACTTACAAATAGCAATCATGGATGCATACGACCAGGTGAGATGCATTGAATGCCAATTTACCCAAAACATTGTAAATTCTCACTTCAAATTAGCTTAGAATTACGATATCCAAATCATAATGAGCAAATTACGCATGTTGAATCTTCCTAGCAATTGAAAAAGAAAGATTCTAGATTTTCTCAACACATATCATTTTCAGATGTTGTATAAATTTTAACTATTAAAAAATAAAAAATTAAGGTGGTAGTTATTTGAATGTGTATCCAAAGGCAACCACACCAGACTCGTGTTGAAAAGCAGTGTACGTACTAGTCTCCAAACAAGAAACTCAAAAGAGGTTGATAACTGATTGCACCGAGGTCAATTTGACAGGCCACGTTCACCGCTCACTTCAATTCAATGAAAGTGGCTCCCTGGCCTCAATCACTTTCAAGATGAGAGTTGAAGAAGAGAGAAGAGAGAGAGAAAAAGAATCCCTCCAACTACCTCTTTTATGAAGTTGGCGTAACTTAAACGAAGCTTAGAGTATTCATCTTCAGGCTTGTCCCACAAGAGCTCAAACGCTTGACTCCAACAAGAGTACAAGACTGTGACTCCACCACCACTCTGACTTTCTACTACAGTTGCGTTCCGGAAACGCTTCCTTCGATGTAAGAAGCTCCTGGAAGCTCGGGTGGCAGCAGCAGCTAGCTAGCAAGCCAAAAATCAAACCCTTGAAAACCACTCCTTTCGAACAAACTACAGTACAGCACTACAGTACCTGTGAGATCTTTCTGGAGGGAGTTCATGCCTGCCTGCCTTCAATCAATCAATTGACATCGCCCTTCATATGGCGATATGTCTCCACGCACATTGATGAATTCTATTCGTTTTTTTACAACGCAATATCTTTTCGATCAGTAGTATATATATAAAAGCACGTGGTCCGGACTTTGATCGATGTCCACGTACTACTGTAGCTCCACTAGGCTGGCTCAGCTGCTGGAGAGGAATGGAATCTCCAGTTGATGCCTTTTTCCGCGTTAATTGACTGCATGACTGGCAGGCAGGGTGGGACTCACATCGATCTCACGTCACCACCATCATGATTTTGGAGTTTCTTGTGGTTCGAAACAGCGCCGTGGTTGGCATGAATTGAAGCTAAGCGCGCAAAGGACGTACAGTCACCACAGACTGACTGATCGACTGACCCAGGAGAGGATTTGATCAAAGGTTTGGGCCGCAGCACATCGATTTCGAGGCCATGTGCTTTTGTTTTTTATATTTAAGAATCATGCGGAGGATATGAGATGGCCTGTGGACCAAAGTTCGAACGAACGTGGCTCATAAGCGAAAAGATCTCGACGTGTCGGTCGTTGGGTAAAAATCTGTGTCTGTAAGTAAGTAAGCTTTGGTAGGAGTCGGGCCTTGATCACAAGCTTAGCAGTTTAGGGTCGGCTTAACTTAACTTACAACTGTCCAGACAAGTTGTCCTCTAAGGTAGGAGGCTCGATTGTTGGAGGGTCATTTTCAATCGACCATATAGGCTGGCCATTAATTGTGCAGTATGTTCTGGAAAAGATTGAGTGATTTTGAATCCAAGAAATGGGATTGCAGGTGTTCTGTTTTTGAACTCTACTAACTTTAGAATACATACTATCGTGAGTGTACTTGGGTGCTATAGCACTTTATGAATTCAGTGAATAAAAAACTAATATAAGTAATGAAGTAGTTGTACTTATTATTTACAATGGGTTATGAATTAAATGAAAGCACATTATACTTACTTTCAGGCCAAACTTCAGCGACTTACAGACATGCTGTGATTGCTTACTGGTATACCTATGAGCAAGACTAGTGCACTATTGCATGTCAGTTTGAAATTCCCTCATAATTTCAATTTGCCTCAAAAATATTCAGAAAAAAGGGACTCATGCCTTTGTCACTTCTTCACATGCCTCAAAATTCTTGACATGATTGGCTGCTTTGATTTTGCACCACAGGCTTTTTTTTCCTTAGATGCACGATTATAGAGCCTCCTACCTTACAAAGTAAGAAAGTTTAGTCAATTCAAACACATTCAATTAGGGGTAACTTGTTTAGTCACACCTTCTTCACCCCCATTTCTCAATCTTCAGAGAATGGGGACGTGGCACCCTCTCATGGCTTGCATGTGGCGCTCCTATTTTTTGGAGATTGAGAATGGCCATTTTTCTTTTCCGGAAGT
Organism: Rhytidiadelphus loreus; assembly: GCA_947034895.1. Classification (NCBI taxonomy): domain Eukaryota; kingdom Viridiplantae; phylum Streptophyta; class Bryopsida; order Hypnales; family Hylocomiaceae; genus Rhytidiadelphus; species Rhytidiadelphus loreus. Next base: position 41,698,824 of record OX344761.1, on the reverse strand, counting down.
GAAAATTGGGCATGAAGAAGATTTAGCGAGTGAAGATTTCACTTGGTTTTCACCCTTATTAGAAGAAACCTACATTTTAAGTGATGTTTTGTAATTTCTTAAAACGGATTTTAGGTGACGTCCATTGTACAAAGTGAACAAACCCATGTTTTTATGTCAACATTGATGTTATATTGAATGTATTGTTGTCATTTTTGTGTCAACTATTGCAATTAACACGATCTTCATTATTTTGGGAGAATTCCATGATTTTAATAGTATGCAGTTCAGCGCGGTTCGCGCTGATCTTCACCACAGATTGGAAAACTGGAATTTTCGAATGGCCATAACTTACTCAAATTTTGTCCAAACTGGGCATATGAGGTGTTTTTTGACATCTACAGATTCTGTAGATGTCAAAAAACACCTCATATGCCCAGTTTGGACAAAATTTGAGTAAGTTATGGCCATTCGAAAATTCCAGTTTCCCAATCTGTGATTCAGATCAGCGCAAACCGATGTAAATTGGGAGATAGGAAAACTCCCAAAATAACGAATATTGTGTTAATTGATCAAGATTTGTAAAATGATGATGAAGAAATTCAATCTCACTAGAAACATGCCAAATTTTATAGTATACTACTTTAATAATTATGTACTTTGTAAGTCAAAAGTTGAGAATTGTCTTCAACATTCTTCCTTGAAACAATGCATACAATAAGAAAATTGAAAAAAAAAATTAATCATTGGAGGATAGAATGGTGCATGCACTTCATTCTTATAGTAGATGATCTTGTTGTCAATTTTAAGATGACTACATTATCAATTAATTATATATGTATTTAAATTGGCAATAGAAATTTAATAAAACTAGACATTATAGTGACTTCCAGATAGCTAATAGGTGTATTTGAATACTTTTAGGATATATTTCTAACAAAGGTGATTAAAAGGTGGTGTATTTATTCAAACCTTATAAACTAATAAGAGAGGTTAAAGCAATATAATATATATGTTAATAAATATCTTGCAATAGGTTGAGAATTTTTTTGCATGACTGAATGGAAGAAATGTAAAGTTCAAAGGAGAAGTTAGAAACTAAAGATCATAATTTTCTTCTAAGGCTAAAATATAATCATTGTTCTCTTTTAGCATTTTATAATTTTATAGATCCTCATGGTATAAGATAAATGTAACTTTTATGAGATTAATTTAAAATAATCCCATTTGCAATGTAATACATTATTTTAGCTTAGGATGGAGAATTGCTTCTTTCTTGCAGTTATTTAAATTTTCAGCCTCTAAAATGTATTTTTTGGGCACTTTCACATGATAGAAAAACATTGTAATTCAATAAGCAGCATTAAACAACCTCCTTCATGATGGTGCAAGGTTGAAATTACAAAGAAAATAGTTGGACCTATAATTTTGACCTACCAACTTAATGGAGGTATTTTGTCTTTGAATCTTATTTGTTTATTTATTACTTTGGATATGAATGTAAATTTATCTATTAGAGAGGTTATCCCTATCTAGACACTTATAGTACATACACATCAAGGTAAAAAATATCGAACTCATGAAGGTAAGATTTCGAACTCAATATAATTGTTTGCATCAAAGGGACAAATCTTCACTTTGATTCAATGTGACTCATAACCTATTTTATTGGAGGTTAATTATATCTTAAACTTTTGAAATTTTAATTTGCCCTAGAAAGATAATAATCTTCAATTTATTCAAGTGCTCAAATGGAATAGTGGAAGTAGTACCTCCAAGAATATGGAACCTTTATATTCTTTTTCTGTTCTTTGAAGGGTATGTTTCCATCATTTTGATGAACAAACACTCAATTCCGTACTTGACTATTAAATGCGTCATTTTATGCCAAATAATTAATTAAATTTGGTAAATGTGATTCAATAAGTGTTTTAAAAAATAACAAACTTATCAATTTTTTTATTTTTTTCAAAATTCTAGCATTTTGCATTAGAAGAGATTTCAGGATTTTAAGGGCAGTTTCGGGGCCGTTCCCGGGGCTGTTCCCCCGGCAGTAAAAAAACGCCGCTGTCAGATTTATTTATTTTAATTTTTTTTTTAATTTAAAAAAAAAATTTAAGTCCTTAAAATGAGAAACAAAGTCAATTTTTTTTTTTTTTTTTTTTTTTTTTCTGAAAAATCTGACCTGGCCGCCTCTCGGCCAGGTCAGCACGGGCCGGGAACAGCGGATATCGGCGGTTCTCGGGGGGGGGTCGAGTTGGGAACTTGCAACCCTCCCCAAGAGCCAAAACACATGTAATGTATATGCCCACTTTGTCCATTTGTATTCTACATATCTTTACAAGCCACTTAACATTTGACTTGTGAAGAGAAGACAAATGCTTTATAGAAGTGGAGACATAAGAGGTGCAACAATCCATATGGAATATATAAATTAAGACATGAAAGAGCTCAATTGCTCATAGTCAAGTCAAAACATTGCAATAACTGTTTTCATAGTTAAAGTTTAGATCTTCATAGCTTTCTAACAAATTTTTGGAGGGAAATTTTAACTTGATTTCCCACATTTATTTTGGTTGAATTCATTTTGAAAAAAATTGATTTACAATGCTTAACCCCTAATGACCTAAGGTTGGTGTACTTTCAAAATGGACCAAAACTACCAAGAACTTGAGCAATTTGTTTGCTAATTTTTTCTTGAGATCAAATAGAATGTAACTATAGGATCTTTTATTTCACATTAAGAGTGAGAACCTCAACAAATTTCATATTTTTTGACCACACAATTTAGTAGATATTTAAGTTTAAAGTTTTATTTGGGTTTAGGAAATGGAAAAATAAGGCATCACTTTTTGAAGGGGCATATCTTAGTGGGAATATTTTGATTGATGTCCTTTTTGTGTTTAGTGAAAGACAAGAGAGTTGAGAATACACATCTAAAATTTTACAATATTTTGAGCATTTTTCAATTCATGGTGGTCTTTGAAATGAGAGTAGTATTTGTAAGAAAAACAAGAATGGGACCTTTTTCTTCTCCTTGAGCTATTTGGATTTGCCTTTTTCGAGGTGGATCTGACCTTTTCGAGGTGGGCAACAATCACATTGGTTGGTTGAGTGTTGAGTCCATACCCAAATTGAATACGACCAAAGTTTGAGCCAATGTGAACTATACTACATCATTCAACTTAAATTTTTTTCACAAAGTGGAGTTTAACTCGGAATTTGATGAAACTACCGCCATTGGAATTATAGTGCAATCTATTTTTTTTATAAATAATTCTTATTTTTAAGAAATTTAAAATTTGAGAATAGTAAGCTCCAAAAAGAGGGACAACAACCCAAAAATGGTTGCTTGGGTCATTAGGGGTTAAATGAGATCTGCCAATGTGAATACAATTGCTTCATTGTAATTTCTTTGAGTTCCACTTTGCTTCAAATATCCTATAACCTTTGAAGGTTGATGAAAAACAATGAACTTCACTATAAGAAGGACTTCTTCAACCTTCATACTCACAAGATGTTAATGAAATCAATCCTTCATGTAGTATCACCAAAACATAATATATTGATATTCGATGATACATGTGACTTGTTAATAAAAAATATAAAAAAAATAAAAATTTGACATTAGGTGATTTGAATTTCACCATTTTTTTTTTATATATAGGTATTTGCATGATTACTAAATTTGTTTTCCAACTCCCTTGGAGTGATTTCCAAAAAATTCAACTTTTTGTTTTTTTATTTAATATTTGTTGACTCTAATAGTTGGGAATGGTATTAAGAGGAATATTCATTTGTATATGGATTATATTTCAAACTCATGTTAACTCCACAAGATTATAATTTATACCCCACCTTCTCTTAGCCCTTGTGGAATTACCCCTCATCTTACACCTCCATTGAAATTGAAGATCAAGGTTGGTAATCCTACGTGTCTGCCAACTCATATATATAATGAATCCACGTCACTATAGCCATTCTTGTGGATACAGGTATTTTTTGTTTGTTTGCTCACGCAATATGGAAGGAAGACGAGGTTGCTGGGAGTAATTAGGGTTTCCCCGTGTCGCAAATCACCGTCAACGATGTCGATGATGCGAATGCGAAGCTGCCGTTGCTAATCTAGCTCCTTGAATTTTTGAAAAAACAAATCGGAACTGGATTACTGTAATTTTTTGGAGAACGACTGAGGCAGCAATGGCCCTGCCCGTCGGAATGGTTTGCAAGCAGCTCGCCGTGCGAGCTGCTAATGCGTGGCCAACAGGTCCCGTAGTCATGGCTCGTGGATTGCGAATCCCCGCTTGTGAATTTCCGAGTTGGAAGTGGAAGACGGCCGGAGTTTCTTGCTCGAGCTCGGGGCGAGGGTTGCATGCGAGAGATGGCGGGGAGCTTATTCTAGGCATTGAAACGAGCTGTGATGACACGGGTGCGGCTGTGGTGATGCCTCGTTTCCTCTCTCTCTCTCACTCTGTCTCACTATATGTGCATTGCGAATGTTTTTAGAGAATAACTGATTATGAGAGGATTAGCTGTCAGGGTTTAGGGTTTAAGGGTAGTTAACAATTTGAATGAAGGATAAGTTTGTGGACAAGTTAATTCACATTTTGGAATTGTTTGTATCCTAGGAATAGTCTTTAGCGATTCTTGGTGCGAACTGCAGCCTCGCCCGTAGCTATTCGTCAGTGCGGCGTCCTTAGGAACTTAAATTTTAGAGTTCTGTTAACTTCTTTGTAATTTATTCACTTAGTATCGGAAAGTCATTTAGATATGGAACCTTTGTGCTGTCTCAGTCCATTTTGTATTAGAGTTACAGAATTTGTGTGATGTGTGATGAGATTTTAACCCTGAACTGGATTGCCCTCTCTGGAATTTTGCAGGTCACTACGGATGGTCGCATCCTTGGTGAATCCCTTTCATCGCAGGTGGCGATTCATACTATTCCTGTTCTGAACATTATAAATCAATGTCATATTTAGGCTTTAGGTCACTTCTTTTGTGCGGCTTTCTGAATGTTATGTGACTTTTTTTAATGTGGGCTCATATTGTGACTTTTTTGTTTCTTGCAACATGATGTGGAGAGAGAAAAGTTTTTTTGTGTAGCGACGCATTGTGTATCTATCATGTGCTCTTGTCGTGACGTTACAGACGTCTGTGTTATGTCTGTGAAGGCGGACCTGCTACATCAGTGGGGCGGAGTGGTACCCAAACTAGCCCAGGATGCTCATGCCCAGGCTATTGACAAGGTATGAGAAATCAATTTTCTGATAGGTCGCCAATTTCATTCGCATAGTTTATCTAAGCACTCATGATGGTGACTTATGTCAAGAGATGCAGCAGTCGGGATACTTCTGCCTTAAAGCATGCTCACTTCACCCTATAGCGATAGTGTTATTCTTATGGGTTTTGAATGATCTGGAAGATGGCAGGTTGTTGCTGAAGCTCTTGGAAACGCTGGTGTACAAGAAAGAGACCTTTCTGCTGTGGCCGTTACCATCGGTCCAGGGTTAAGCATGTGTCTACGAGGTTGTTTCGATATCCCTAGGCGATTGAGATTTTCCATGCTTCAATTTTAATCTTTGAAATAAGTTAGCAGTTATTGATCTCAACCTTTCTTCGTACATGGCGTGACTTAGTTTATGAATTTGGTACAGTGGGCGTGAGCAAGGCAAGGCAAATAGCTCGGGTCCATCGCCTGCCAATGGTTGGCGTTCATCACATGGAAGCGCATGCACTCGTAGCCAGGTGACTTTTTTTCCTCGATGCTGTGGTTCCTGAATTATCAATAAAGTTTTATTACATGCCCAGTAATGGCCCTTTTGAGCAGGTTTTTGACCAGATAATTATAATTCGCCTCATTAACGGTGTTGTGAAAGTTTTAGTGCGAAGAATACTAGTTTGAGTAGTTTCTTGTTAATTTGGTTCCTTACTCCAAAGATGTGGATCTGTGGGTGCAGATTGACAGAAAATGGAGTAAGATTCCCTTTTGTGGTGCTCTTAGTTTCAGGTACTCACGGTGATGGCATCATTTAATAATTTTAATATTCGAGGATAAGCGCAAGTCTTTATCAAATACAAATTAGGAAAATTGAGGTATCAAAGTTTGAATTACTTTGTTCACAACTGTTCTATAACTGTTATATTGTGGTTCAGAACAAAGATTGGTGGAATTCGTCGGCTCTCTTGTGTGCATCTAATGATTAATGAGGATTAGGACGCTTCAACTCCCCTTTTTGATCAAATGCGAATCTGTTTTCACCAAGTCTTGTAAATTCTAGTCGCTTTTTATTTACATTTGGATGCGTACATGCAAATGTAAAGTCCTGGTGTTCTAGAACGTGGATCATGAAGGAATGCATTGATGGAAATTAATTGTGCACATATGTTGTACCGATTGGCAATAGGTGGACATAACTTGCTTTTACTGGCTCAAGACGTCGGTCAATATACTCAACTGGGCACCACAGTTGACGATGCTATTGGTGAGGTGAGAAAAAGTTGATTACCCCTGTGACAATAGTTTAGTCTTTCCATGGTGTCATACTCTCTAAGCCATGTATGGAAAATGATCAAAATTGATGCTGTGAAAGTTTTACTCTTGCACAGGTTTCTTGCCTCCTTTGCAACTGCAAGTGAGTTATTTGTGGAATTTTGTGAAATGTAGGCTTATGATAAGACAGCGAGGCTTCTTGGGTTGGATTTGAAACGTGGAGGGGGGCCAGCTCTTGAAGAGCTTGCTTTAGAAGGAGATCCGAATGCTTTCAATTTTTCTGTGAGTCCCTCCATTTTGGTATAGCTTCTTCTATTGATAGCTGTGACGTAAGGGATTGAGGAATACTGATCTTTTAAGTTCCTACACCTGCTAATGGATCAATGTAGTTCGATGCTCAATCCACATTGAGATTTCTTTTTTTTCTTTGCCTTGTCTTGTGTACCTTGTCCAGACCAATTCACTAACCTGCATCTAATGTTACAGGTGCCTATGCGACATCGTCAGAACTGTAACTTCTCTTACGCTGGCCTCAAGAATCAGGTCCGCTTGGCCATAGCTGCTGAGAACATGTATGTATCGTCGATGGTGTTGTAAATTACAGGGAAATGCTGATACTTCGAAAGTCATAGGCGAACGCACTTTAATTAGATCGAAATTTCTCTACTTGCCGTTTACCCGTGCTCTTGGAGGTAGTAATTCATGCCAGCAACTGGCTCAAGCGATTTGTAATAATGACTACGTTCCTTTAGCGGAACTTACTCGAAGTTCGCACACTGGCATATCTACACACGGCTTTGAGAATCAGTGACGGGCACGACCTACAGTTGTACGCTATCTTAGATCAGGGATCTAGTCACTTCCTGTCTCACACCTGAATGGTGTTTTTTCAGTAATGCTGAGTTACCGGTAGCAGAGACTGACAAGGTAGAACGCCGCCGTCGAGCAGATTTGGCGGCTTCCTTTCAGGCATGGAGTTTCCCAATCATCCTGGACAAGATTTTTTTAAAGTTTTTGAACATGATTGTTGGGATTCCGTCATTGTAGCATGTTATTCCTGCCCAATTTCTCTATTTGTGGATGTACTTTCAAAGTCAATCGGAACGGTGCTTATGGAGTATGGAACTTTTTGCAGAGGGTTGCTGTACTCCACCTAGAGGACAAGTGCCGTAGAGCATTGACATTGGCGCGCAAGATTGATCCTTCGGTACAATGTCTGGTGAGCATCTCAAATTTTCCTGCTGCTTTGAACCATAAGATTAGCAAGTGCCATCAAATTTAGCGCTTGCTATGATTAGCGTGTGTGCTGTTGCTATTGAGTTACAAATGTAAGGGACGAGATTTGAATACTCTTTTTCATTAAAATTGGATTGTTTCAAGAAATTTCAGAAAATACCATGGGAAGGGTGATCTTCCATCCCTACCAAAGCATACCAGTTTTGGGTTTCAAAGAAACTTCCTTTTTGGATGGGACATATTTGTTCATTGCGACAATTAGGAGTTCACAAGCTTTGAACAATTTCAATGAAATGAATAGGGGTCTCTCCATTATTGACCTACTTAATTGCCAGACCCCTTTTACAAACATCCGTATGATTGAGGTCTATATATCAGTTTTAAAATGTACTTTTACTGAGAACCCTGTGCACACGATTGATACAAAATCTAAAATCTTCTTGCTTTGTCTTCTTTTGCAGGTTGTGTCAGGTGGCGTGGCTTCCAACCAAGTAGTCCGCAGGAGGCTGACTTATGTTACCCTGGAAGTTGGACTTCGCCTTGTTTGCCCCCCTCCTCGCCTCTGCACTGACAATGGTATCCGCCACATTCTTTAGGGTGGAGAGTGGTTTTCGAAATCCCGTTTCATTTGCAGCGCCAATCAGATTAAGCACTGTATAAGCATTTTATGAATAAGTTATTATATGAATAAGGTATGCGTTTAAGAAAAAATCTCATAGATTGAGTGATATCAAGGGTAGGTTTTGATTTCTTCAGCTGATATACATTCTCACTAGATTCTAAATATGTACTCGTCAGTTACTTTTTCTTCATTAATGGCCAAAAATTACGACCATATCTGGTCATTTGTTGCACAGTAACTAAAATTATGATAAACTCTTTAATCTTTCCCATGCAGGTGTTATGGTGGCGTGGGCAGGGGTTGAGCATTACAACAGAGGAATGACCGAGTCTCCTCCCCCCATCGACGAACCTCTAGATTGTTGGGTATGTATTATTCTTTGTTGTCATGTCTTATTTATGCGTCTCGTAACATTTTTCAGCAGTTATGAGAACTCATCCTTCTCTAATAGTCTGAGGTTCATTGTACAGAGTGTGCGTGGTGCTTAGTGAGTGGCCTGTCTTTTCCAAAGGTGTTGACTTTACTAAAAAGGAATCTGGGTTCGTTTTGTAAGAGTATGGAAGAAAGCTGCTCAAGAATGTTATGCTCGTGCATAGTAGTCCAGGTTTATATATTTGAAGCCCTATTAAATTTTTTATGGTGGATCTGAACCACCATCACTACGAAATAAGTTTTTTGATGGGTTTTCGACTAAGATGTTTGAATGATTCTTAAACAGCTCGACTTGAGGCCACGCTGGCAACTGGGGGAGATTCATGAGGAGTGTGTTACGCATACGCACAAACGATCTTTGAAGAAGACGGGTGAACATCCCTCCCTTACTGCCCAAGTTCGGAGTTTTGCAGAAGGTAACTGCTAGCATCAACCGATTAACTCAATTTCTCGAGTTCGCGCGCCTGTCCTAATCTAAAGTACTTCATGGTCTGATTACATAGACCTGAGGATCGCTTAGGTTGAGGATACTATTTTGTAGCACTATGAGCACTTGAAACATATGGAGGAGCGTGATTTTGGGAGATGTATTGTGCAGTAGAGAGATCTTTGAACCAGATCTGTTGAGATCAAATTCTTATCACTACGTGTGAATATTGTATGCAAAGCCAAACTGGGAGTTTTGGACCGCAGTAAGTAACAGTAGACTACTCCATTTCCATTCAAAGATTAATGACCATTGACTTTTAACCAGTTCAAGATTGCTTACAGCCTTACACCACTTCCTATTTTAAGACCAACCAAGTGTATGGATTATAGATGAGTTGCTGATGGTAACCGGGTCAGTATGGAGACGGAATCAGGTCCACACAATGGTTTGTTGTATCTTCTCTACCTTATGAAAAGCGCACAGGGTGCAGCCAAGGCAATGTGGCCAACATTTGCATGTCTTCCTCATGAAGCTTTAATGCAAAACAACCCTCAACTTACACAAATCGGCCAACCGTTGTAGACACTCACAATAATTCAGATCAGGGATCGCAACGGTTGCAAGTCACCCACCCATTCCAAGCATATGAGTCAATTGCCTACTCCCATCTCAGTCCACAAATTGCTTGAATTCATTCAAATTTGGTGCCTCGCTGAAATTTGAATCATTAAAATATAGCTCCCTGAACCTGGTATCGAATTACAAAGTTCAGGGAGCCTTGCGTGGCCATACAAAGATTGCAATTTGGCGCACTGGCCACAACCCCCCGATCGACCAATCTTTTTGTCTAGAGCTACACGAAACAAACGATGGACATCCAAGGATGTAAGTTGAAATATAATTTTATTTTTATTTTTTTGTCTATTCTTCAAAGATGTGATGTGACTAACTTGGCCACTTTGTGCTTAATGCTTTTTGTTCGAGAATAAAAAGTTCAACACTTAATCTGGTAGTGTATTCGAGAGTATGCTAGATAGGGATATGCGTGGCTTTCTTGCAAAGTTAATCCTTAAAAAGTTTTTTACTACGTTTTCAACAAAAATGCTCCAAAAATGCAATTCTAGTACAAGTACCAAATTTTAGGGACAAAAAATTTAGACACATTTCATGGTAGGATCTTGGAGTACATGGTTAGAGAAGATGTGGAAAATTTTCAAAAATTTCCACCATGTAGATTGCAAGATATGAGCCTTCAAATTCACCGAAATTCTTTTGGGGGTCCTACAAAAAACTAGGTAGCTGCATGAAAAAATGTCCATGTTGGTGGTACTTCTTTGGATTCATTCTTCAAGGTAAGTTGTCTACATGTTTGAAAATTTGAAGATAATTTGGAATTGTACAACATATAGGAAAAAAAAAATACTAAGTAGAAAAAAGTAAAGAATGATTCAAAATACTAAATTGTTAACAATTTATTTATGGAATTGAAAAATGCCAATCCCAATGGTTGTAATGTTGTAATAAAAAATCTACACCTTAAGTTTTATTGTAATTCCAAAAATATTGAAAATTGAGTTAAATAAAGGACTTCAAAGTTTATTTTAGAGTAGAGATTCCATAACTACCTACAAACTACCTGCAAACTAAAACTCCTCATAACTTTCATTTCATCAATCAAAATGGAACGATTCAAAGCTTTCCAAATATATATAAATCTAAAAAATCAATTTCAAATTTTTATTTCTTAAAAAAGTGATTTTTAAAGAAAATTTTTAGTTGCCGGGGGAGAGCAATGAAAACTACATATTATACAATAACTTTTTAACCATGACATGTAGTCAAAGTTATGAAAATTGTTGGGCCTTAAAGCTACTCATTGGGCACACATGTGTGAAATTTAAAAAAAATAAAAATAGAAATTCCATTCATAGTGAATTGTCCAAAATTGCTATGTTGCCAAAAAAACGCAATTTAGGGCTTGAGGGGTTAAAGACTCCAAACGGCCAGCTTTTTAGCATAAATGGTGGAGAACATTCGACTCTCCCTAAGGTTGTTGTTCTTTCACCGGTTGTGCTTAGAAGGATCTGTCAGTTGTTACACGGATTTTGTTTCATTCACTCACTTGGGGTGGCTGGTTGTGTTTTGGTTCATAGGCTTGTGCCCATGGGTTTTTAGGGGGGAGGGAGGCAATTTTTGGCTTGAATGTTATACAAATAATTTATGAGGGAATATTTGGTGATAGATTCTTCTATTTTTAATGGATGAAATTGCTCATTTGCAATAAAATTCAAGGACAATATTATTCTAAAATTAATGAATTTAAACAATTTTGGATAAATATGTGTGTTTCCATCCATACTGTTTATGTTTCATCCATATCGATGGATGTATATAGCTTCATTATTCTATCAAACATCACTTTCTATGCTGCCCAAAAATAATGAAAAATAAATGCCTATTTAACCCCTAAATTCCCAAGGCCATTTTTCTGTCAAAAAACACTCAAAACTGCCATTTCTACAGCATTCACCCACGGAAGCAGAAAAAACATTATTTTTAGAATCTAACCATAGGATCTTGTACTTCACTTGTTCGAGATTGTGGTAAAAATTTCATCAAATTTGATTGGATGGATTGGATGATATTAGCATTCAAAGTTGGACAAAAAGTTTTTTTTTAAAACATGCTTAGATTGCCCGAAAAACAAGATTGTCCAAAACTTTCTCATAACTAGTCAAAATGGAATGAATCAAAGCTTTAAATGTAGACTAAAACATAATCTTTTAGGAATTTAAAAAAAATAAATTATTTTTGAATCTTTGCAATTTTTATTGTGTTGTCTGTCGAGTTTGGTTCTAGGTATTTTGTGGTATAACTTTTGCTCCTAGACACCAATAGAAATAAAAATTGAGGTTATATGAACCTCCTTGAAATTCACTTTGTCCCCCCAAGGGGACAATGGGACTTTAGGGGTTAAGTCCCTCTTTCCAACGTTGGTTGCAGTTTATTGGCTCTATACTCTAGGCATAGACCTGCCATCAATCAAGTGCTTCTAATACATAGTTCATTTCCTATCTACAATTCTTACCTATTTCCATTCTTCCTTTGGAACAATTCAACTCATTTTGAATTGTTTGGAATCTTCCTCAACAAAATTCCAGGGTAAATTGGAGCATGTTGTTGTGAAAACCTCGAAATGTTTGGACCCCCCAAACTCAAACCCTATGTCCAAAAAATCTTAAAATTTTATTAAAGATTTATTGGTTAATTATGTTCGTACTTCGTATATCACAACAATGTAGAGAACTACTAATAGTTTAGGTACTTTGTAGATGTGTTGTGTTGTCAATTTGTTAGTTATAATTAGTTTTTTTTCAATCATATTTGAATTTTGAAATATAAAATTATAATCCAAATGATAAAAGTTTACCATAACCTCAAAGACCGAGCTCATAAATTATGTGCCATTTGATAAAATTTATATATTGGATTGAAACCATTCGATACATGTTGTAGAAAAGTTATATTCTTGATTTTTATTGAGTAATAGCTTGAAGCCAATAGACTTAATTCACTACTTCAAACCTTATTGCTCATTGCTTTTGAACAAAATCTTCAATATGTTTACTACACTAACAATGCTTAATATTTGTTTGTACAAGATCTTTGTATCTTTGTCATTGTATTTTTGTACTATTTAGACTATTTAGACTACAATGATTTATTACTTTTCACTCATTATAATGTTACTAAAGATTGTTTATTTATCTAAATGTCATATTAATTCCAAAATAGGAAACCATTGAATATATTAAGAATAAATGCTATGGGCCATTTAAAACATCAACTTTTAAAACAAATACAACAAAAGTTAGCCTCATTCAACTTTTATTGCCGTAGCAATTGGTACCCAATGGTTGGAACTCAAAAATTGTTAACTCACATTAATGGGTTACTTTGTTGTATGAAAAATGTAAGAATTGTAGAAGCACATAAAAATTCAATTGTATAAAAGTATATTATATAGTTATAACAATGTGTAGAAACAATTTCAGTCCATTCACTACAAGAGAAAGGGGTGTTTTAAGTAGGGTTTTAAGTATAGTCCTAGACACAAGATATTAAGTAATGACCTTTAACTCAAATTTCAGCAAAAAATGACTAAAAAGACATGTGTTTAGGTCATTTTTTTGCTGAAATTTGACTTATAGGTCATTACTTAATATCATGTGTCTAGGACTATACTTAAAACCTTGCTTAAAACACCCCTTTCTCTTGTAGTGATTTGACAATGTGGATTGAAAGATTATAATGTTGGAGTGAGAAAAAAATCTTTATTTTCATTCTTGCGAACTAGGATCAGTAGACTTTAAGCCCTCTTGGAGTAAAATTTTTGGTCTACACAAAAAAGAAGATTTTAGCTAGTCATAAATATATGATGATAGATTCACTCATGAAAAATCTCAATCAACCTGCAATGCAAAGAGGTTAAGTACATTGACAATACACTAGTCTTTTTTTGATGATTTCTTGTGCAATGAGATATTTTTTTATTTGAAATCTAAATGGTTAAAAATTAGAGACAAATCATTTAGAATATGTGGGAAAAATTTCTAAAACTTTGACTTCACATATTGCAAGATAATAGGGGCTTGAGGTTAGAAGAAAAGTTTTTTTCTTGAAGCCATCCTAACATAGCTAATAAAGTTTGACTCCTCTAAAAATGTGATTTGAAAACTAATTTGTTTTTGACAATTGTATGCTATATTTTATTTGTAACATAAATGCCAAATTTCAATAGTTGAAGAGAATTTTTGCAAAAGATGCCTCAAAGATGCCCAAATTACAAGGGCTGCCAAAAAAGTTTAGGGCAGAAAAAAATTATATTTCCACTAAGAGGATACATGTTCACATCTTGTGTCAAAAATTTATGAACATCTGACCAAAATTGACTTCATAGAAATCTACTCAGAGTTTCAACTGTTCATTCAATGGACTATTGGCCTTTAGGGGTTAAAAATTGCCACTTGAATTCAATTGATTATTGTTGGTTAACTTTCACAATGTATACCCCAAACATAGATGGAGTAATCTCCCCGATCTTTTCAACTATTTAAATTTACTTCTATACTACCTACCAGTGGCCTTCCAAAATCCCACTATATATGTCCACATTTTACATTCTAACATTATCAATTATCCAATTATATAAATCACACATTTAGGGACAATTGAAATCATTTTCAATCCTTTGCATAAATTATTTCAATAAATTTACTTTTGGGTTCATTTTTGGTTGTAAAGTTTGATTATTATTTTAATTGTGCTTCCTTGAACTACACAAATTTTGTACCTATTTACTATAACTAGTGGAACAACTTTTGAGATAGAGCCTTACCAAATTGTCATTCTTGTTCAAACTCTAATGCAATGTGCTATTGTCCATACATGTGTTAAAATAAAGGAAAAGAAAAGGAGTGAGCAACATCTAATGTGCAATGAGTGTCATTAACTAAGGTAACAAGTCCAAAAATTGCCCACCTAAGAGCTGAAACTAAATTTTGGGGAGGCAAAGCTTCTTGAAATAATTTTCAATAAATTTTCCTTGGAAGATAAGTAGAATTGGCATCGAACCCAAATTGTTTCGTTTTTTTTTAAAGTTTTGTGGAATTAATTTTAAAATTTTGAAGTTGAAATGGCATAGGGCTCTAAAATCGCCTACCTTCTAAAATGTGTATTGTTTGTACATTGCTGAAGGCTATGAAAAAACAACATGTACACATAGTATACATTTGAGGATGTGGGCACTTTCAGAGCCTGTTACCTTATGTTGGATAGGCTCCTGCGTCATGAGACCTCTCCAAACTTAACCCTAAGTCACCTTGGATTGAAGCTTTGGCTTATACATTTGGATGTTGCCAATACAATGGGTTACATTGTTACAGAAATCGTGATCATTGATGGACATTCCTCACAATGCTTCCCGATTCTGTTAGAACTTCACAAGCAACAAGAGCATTGTTGAGAACGAAGGCATGAAAACTTTCAAGCAGGCAATTCACTTATTCAAAAGAACAATCCATTCCCATTCTACTTTACATACCAACACTTGTACCAATACTTGTGTGTGGGGATGTTGGATTTAGTGTTTTTTTGAGCAATATAAGGTAGTATGCCTATCTAATTCATCATTGACAATAATAGATATTTCAAATAGTGTGTCATTCATTCCTAAATAGGGGTCGCATTTATAGAACACGGTCACTTTTAAAGCAACCTACCTTATCTCTTTTTGTGATAGGTTTGGGCTTGTCCTAGCAAGTCCTTCCAAATTTTAGCCAACGTAGTGAGGCCACTTGGGTCAAACCACATGCAAAGGTATCATTGGGATTACTTTGCTAGGACAGGACTCGAGTCTGTTTTTGAACTTTTAAAGCTAAAAATTACTTTGATGTTGTCATTTTTATGAAAAAATTATAGATGAATAGTATTACAAAGTGACCCTTTAACAAATTGGAGAAAAAATTTCATGGAAAAAATCCTTAAAAAGACTTAAATTCCACGTGCAACGGAAAAAGTAATACATGTAATACTTCGGTAAATTTAATTTTTTTTTCAAAAAAAAAATTATGGATAGATTTTACTACTTTAAAAGTTTATGTTTTGAATTATTGGTATTTTTTTATGCTAATAGTAATTAGTTATAAATTTTTTAAGAAAAAAGATACACTGTAAAGCTGAAAATAACTTTCACACCTCTATATTATATAAGAAAAAAAATTTCGAAAAATGAAAAGAAAATTCTATAGAATAGCTTTCTATTGAAATTTTATTTTGGTTGAATATTGATGCAATAGTCATCTTCATGTGAGCTCTATAAATATTTTAGTTGGAGAACATGCCATTTTAGTTCATTTTTCAACCCTTTCTAGACAATATATCTTATGTTATTCGGAATTGAAATTTCTGTCAATAGAAACCTTTAGTCATTGTTAAAAAAAGCTCAAAATTTTAGGATGAAATTATAGTTTATTCAAAAGTAAATAGGGGGTCAAAAAATCACTCTGCCACACGTGGATATCCCAAATGTAGTGAGAGTGTCCTCCCCTAGCGTAAATCACCACTTTGAAGGCTAAATTTAGTATCTTTTTTACAATATAGTACTTTAAAAGGATATTTTCATCCAAATTTTTTATACTTCTCAAACATTTGACTATTTAAAAGAATATTTAGTGATTAAATCTTGAGCTAAAAATAATATAATTTTTTAATTAATTAATTGATTATTGCCAAATTATTGATTTCATCTAATACAAAATTTAGACATTCAATTCCAAAAATAGCTTATATAGGGACCTTGAAGTCAATAATATATAATTTTTTTGTTCAAATACAATCATCATTTGGATTATTTTCTATATTAAAAAGGATGTTCACAAGTTTTTACTTTTGAATATTATAGAAAATGAAAAAGTACTCAAATTGTAGTAAAATAGTCCTTTCTTACTCTATCATATGATTATATATAAACATGATTTTTTTGGATTCAACCACATTATTATTTGTCAAAAAGTAGAATCCTTTTCTACCATTGAAAAACCTGACATGTTGACATCTGAACTTCAATTGGAACTAGAATAAAGTGGTTTTTATTTTTTGATGAATAACATGGTATTAGCTTAACATGACTTGAAATACTAGACAAAAAAGACTAAACTACCTATAATTTATAGATTAACATTAAAAAACAATAGCTAAAAAGAAGTGACATTGAAGATTTTAGTGGGTCTAACCCCTTTTGTGGTACATTTGAGTGTGATTTGATCAAGTTTGATAGTTACTGTCCCAAGAAAACAATGCTAGATAGATTGACAACAACTCTAAAAAATTATATATTGCAAAGGTGGAACATATGGGTTCTATAGTCTTGAGAATTGAATTTCATCTTAAGTGTTATTCAATTGTCCTCATTTGGTCTCCCCGTTGGTCCCCCAAAATATCAAAAAAGACTCCAATACTTTGAAAGGGCTTTGCAATTGAAATTAATGATCACTTGAATTTGTAAGTTTCCAACTAATGGAATGGGATATATTTCACTTTGGTTCTCATGCAACTTTCAAAATTTGGATGCATTTGCAGTCAACTTAAGCCTCCATATCTTTTACTCCATACCTCAAATGTTTGAATGGATTGAAAAAATAAGTCCAAAAGAAGTGCAATTAATTTAGAATGGTAGAATGTAATCCTCAAAAACGACAATGGGTAGAAGAAGATACCTCAAACTTTTGCACTAAACACTTGCTTGAGGCATTAAGGTGAATTCAAGATGAAGTTTCATGTAGAGAATGAAAAACTTTCATCTAGATAGTAACATGTTTCTACAATCGCTTGACCTTATAAACTTATAAATTTCTAAATTGGAAAGAATAGGAGGATCAAGAAAATTAATGTTGATTCTATTACGAGCTATATTTTATGGATTTTTCCTAATAGTGTATATTACAAAGTGAATGTATAGTAGGGTACAACTATTCAACCAATCAATTTGAATCGATTGTGTCTTTTTATACTACTTAGCACTAATTGGACTAATTGGCTTGCCTAAGTAGAAAAAAAGAAAAGAAAATTCAAAGGTCAAAATTCTAGATTGAAATTTCAACAGTGAGATTATTGTAGCAAGCAAACTAAACCCTCGATAACTTCTTTTTTTGGAAAATTGTGAAAATTGAATTTAAAAAAATGGATCCTTTAAGTTATTATTCAAAAGGATATTGTGATTTCTCCCAAAACAAGGTTGTCCACAACCTTTTGATCAATAGTCCAAATAGAATAAAAAATTTCCATAAAGACAAAAATATTTTGTATAAGGAAAAAAATTGATAATTTTATTTAGACTTTATGTGAATCTTGTTGTACCACTCGATGAGTTTTGATTTGGGCTTAGAATGGCATAGTTTTTGCTCCCAAGCACTAATTGAAATAATGATTATACAATATTTCCAAATAACTAATGTTTTTTTCTATCTTCAAAAAATCAAAACAAAAATTGAGTTTGTGGAACAATGGGACATATGATTGAGATGAAAGGACATTCCATATTCATGCTTGATCAAACTTCATTTGTTGTCTACATAAAAACACACCTTCCAAAATTTGATACTTCTTCATTTAGTCAAATAAATCTTAAATTTCAATTCATTTTTTCATAATTAACATTATTAGAATGAATTTCCTACGATATTATAGAGATTTTGTCTTGTAAAAAATCATAGTAAATACAACAATGATTACGTAGTATGAAACTTTTAGCAAATATGGAATTGATAGAGTTAAACATTTTGGTTCAATTTTTCCATCACTAGTGAAGTCAATTGGAACCATGAAATGTGCAGAGTTAGCTACAATCTACTGGAGTGGATTTTGAGGCTAAGTATGAAGGCTTGCTCAACAATAGTAATTAACATTTTGGGTGGTGGAAATATCACGGAGATTGCTCTGGTATGCCATTTTACCATTCTTCTATCTCCCTTATCAGTTGTTGGCCGATACAATTCTAATTGATTCATTTTTTGTTCCCATGTCGGCTACTAGCCAATAGATTTTTTATTCATTCATTTCTTGTTCTTGTGTCGACTGCTAGCTGATAGATTTTTTATCCATTCATTTCTTGTTCTTATGTCACCTGGTGTCCGATAGAATTTTCATTGACTATTTTTTGATTGTATGTTCTTGTGTAGCGAACTAGGAGACCTGTTTTGGAGTTTGTGTGTGTAAAGGATCATGTTGCTCTTGCTTGAGATCGCGTGAAGGGATTGAACCTTTCTATTAGTTCAAAGAGCTTGCGTGCACCCGACCTCATCACCAATGTAGAACCTATAGTTGCTCTTGCAGCCGGTTCGCAGCCCTAGGACCCTACCAAGTTGTAGTTCTTTGCTGCCTGTGGTGTATCAGTTGGTAGTTGACATGTATAGGAACCTCAAAGAACCATCATTGATCTGACTGCCACTAAACAAAAAATGTGGAATTCCGTGAGCTCTAGGCCTAAGACTATGAATCTATTGGATGACCATGATGAATTCCTAGCCAATACAACCTTGAATGAGAAAGTCGTGAGCCGTGGAAATGATGCACGATTTGATGGACTCCCATTGACGTCAAGAAGAGGTCTAGGCTTTGATAAGTCTATTTCCCTAGACAATCTTAAGTCAAAGGTGGAAACTGGAAATCCTACGTTCTAGATATTGGACTCTTTAGTATCTGAGCCTCATGCGTTAATTTCCCCTTCAAATCCGGAGGTTGTACAGACTTCCTCTTCTAAATTAGGGGCTCCACGTGTTTTGCCTCTACAGATTGTGTAGCTTGACATTTTACAACAAGTTGCATTTGTAGTGCTGATTCATGTCCCTCTACAAACTCTATCGGCTTTAGAGGTTGTAACCAGATTGGTGGAAGGGCATCCGGTTGTAGAGGGACCTGACCCTAGGCTAGTGGAGAAGGGTCTAGTGGAGTGTCTTCAAAAGACGGTGATGCAACTAGAGGGTAATGGGGAAGGGCAGGACCTTATTGGTGACCAACCGATAGATTCAACTACGGGCCCTTTGAAGGGCCTCGTAGAGGTAGAAGCGAGGATAGAAGCAAGGGCAAAATTGTGGAATCCTCAGGCTCTTTTGAATCTTTTTGGTCTACATGTTTGAAGTCAACAATAATTCGGCAAAAGTATGCTTGTCGTGACGAAATGGCAGAAAGTAGAGGCCTAGATGTGATTCCGAACATGGATTTGCCTAATGAGCAACTATCTCCGATACCTGACCAACACGCTCCTCCTAAACGTAAACGCACTTCTAGAGATTTGTCTTAGACAATGCAAATTGTAGTATTTGGTAATGAGTTCATTACAAAAATATTGCCTACTAGAATACTTGTAGTACTCTAGCATAGCTCATTCTCATATTATATTGGCTACCAGCCGATACGTGTTATGTGTCGATTGTCAATCAATACCACTTATTATAAACTATACAATTTTAATTCTTTTCATCATCTTGTCTGATCATGATGTTGGACATGTAGGGTTGTGTTAGACCAAGCTAGGACCTAGTAGTGGGAGCAAGGACAATTCGCTTGACAAAGATGATATTGTAAAGGAAAAGAGAGATGGTACTTCGCCCCCTTCAAGGCATAAGGTAGCACCTCAAAAATATTTTCTAATTTTGGACATTAATGGGATGGTCTTGCACTATGAGACTCTTGTAATGAAAAAAACAAGGTTGTTCAGAAGAGTTGAGTGTGACCTAGACCGAATTTGGAAACCTTCTTGAGATTTTGTCATTAAGAGGGATTTGAGATTGTTTTTTGGTTTAGGGTCACTGCTAAGAATCTTGAGACTCGCTTTGAAATCATTCGTGAACAAGTTCATGATCTCATTCATTTATCCTTTAGTAGACACTAACTTTGTTTTAGATTATTTGAAGTCCACTCGAAGGCCTAGCCAGTTCCATTATGAGGTGAAAAAATCCATGGAATATAGATGGCTTGATTGGCATGGCATTTTCTAGTGACTAGTTCTTTAGAAATGTATTGGCTGGCAACCGAGATGTTGCTTGGAGATTTGAGGTTTGTAGTTCAAAATTTGGAGCTTGGTAGTTTGGTAGTTCAGTTCTCTAATTATCTAGTTTGGTAGTTGGTTCTAGAATTTGGTAGTTAGTGCTGTAGCAATTCCTTTTCAGCAACCAATTGACAAATGTCCATGGCTTATTCTTTATCTTTAATGAAATGCATAGGCTTGCTTTTCTATCATCCTTATATTTGTCTTTATCTTCTATGAGGTTTTATTGCTTTAACTAGAAAATGTGATGTCGGCCACTAGCCGTTTTTATTTTTGGACTGGAAAATAGTGCATAATTAGTTAAATTGGGGATCAAATAGTGTTTTTTTTGGCAACATAGCGATTTTGGCAACTCACTAAGAATGGAAATTTTTTTTTCTTTGAAATTTTCACACAACATATGAACAAGGTTTTTCTTTAAGGCCTAACAATTTCATAACTTTTGACTACATGGTTAAAAATTACTTGTATAATATATAATTATTATTGCTTGGCGGATAACTTGGGCAACTCAAAAAATTTCTTAAAAAATCACTTTTTTAAGAAATAAAAATTTGAAATTGGTTTTCTAGATTTATGTTTACGTGAAAAGCTTTTATCATTCCATTTTGATTATTGATATGAAAGTCATGAAGAGTTTGAGTTTGTGGGCACTTATGGATTCTCTACTCTTTGACCTCTTTTATTTAACTCAAATTTTAATATTTTTGAAAAACAAATAAAATTATAGGATGTAGATTGTTTATTACAACATTACAACCATTGGGATTGGCATTTTTCAATTCCATAACTAAATTCTTAACAATTTAGTATTTGAATCATTCCCTATTTTTTTTTTGCTTACTAAGTTTTTCTATATGTTGTACAATTCCAAATGATCTAAAACCTTTAGGGGTTAAGAATGAGCAAACACTAACTTAGATTTGTGACTCATTGTAGAAATGTTGTCGCAAAGTTTGCAAAACTATTGTCAAGGAGATATTGTGACATTAGAACAGGTTTGAGGGCAAGGGAAGGCTATTAGAAGAAATTCAGCCCTTGTAGAGGGCTGCAAGTTCCCTTGCAATCCTAGATTGTGGAAACGCAAGGATAACAATAGATTGCAACTGTTTGACTTCGGCCACGTCAAACAATAAAAAAATTGAAAAAAAAATTGAGATTTTTATTTCATTTTTTTCCATTGCAAGAATTAATTAATTATTTTTTAAATTCAAATTTATGATAGTGTGTCATTCTCGTGTTGCATCAGGAACAACAAGAGATACAACCCTGAAATGACTTTTTCCTTGCCTCGACTCCCCTCTAATGCATTTCAAACTTGGTTCTTTTGCTAGGAACTATAGTATTGCAGTCAAAATATTTAATAATAAAAAATTATTAAAGAATTTAAATTTAAATTTTTTTAAGAAATTATTTTTTTCAAAATAAATAAAATATTATTGTTTGAAGGCATCATCTTGGCAACATCAAACTACAGATGTGGTAAAGTTCCCTTTGCCTGTGAACTTGCAATCTTTCGAAGCCTTCAAACTTCATCTAATGGTAATAACATGATCAAATGATCAAAGTCACTGTTGTAAAATTAAAAGGTAGTATGCTCCATTACAAAGGAATTGGACTCATCAAGGGACTTTGTTTTTTTTTTACTAATTTTAGTACTAATTGAAGTGAGTATGAAATTTTCCACATCCTCATTCCAACCACCATGTAGGACCAATAAAATTTCACATGTGAAGTGACCAATTTGTAAGAGGTGTGTGCTAGCCATACTCCTTGACTAAGCCAAGAAATCATGGAGATGGATTGGATAATCATGATGAATATTTGAGCCCATCATCCAAATCTTGGCCCAATTGGTGACTTGAGAAGGCTCTTTCCCACCCATAATTTTGCAATATGAAGCAGCCCCCTCTTTGGTTCAATTTTTTTATAATGTAGCTTCCAATTAACAAAGAAGCACACTATGAATCCACCCAAAAGGAAGAGAAAATTGCACAAAAGTGCTAGAAACATCGAGGAAACATCATTTTTCAACCCTAAAGTGAGCTATTCCATAGCCTCTATATTAAAAAAATAAGTGTGAATTAAGTAGACAATCGATAATGGCATCAATTTTGCTATGTGATTTAATTTTTCTTAAAAACTAAAAAATGCACTCAATTCCTAGAAGCGAGTTTGCAATAGGGGTAGTCACACCTTCTTCACTTTGCACTTGGAGAAAGGAGAATGAGAAGTTGGTGAGGGTTTGGAGGAGCCAATGGGAATTCGTGGTGAGTGAAGAAGGTATGACACCCCTAAAAAATGTGTTGAGAGTGGAGATTGCAAAAAGTGGAGAAGCAACTTATCTAAACCTAAGATTAGACATAAAGTTGGAGGGAAATTGGCAATAACAAAGGTAAAGCGGCAATAAAAGGTAAAAGTGTAGAGCACAAAGGAATCTTCTTATGTGGATATATCTTCCACACTCCCAATCTTCACCTCCGGAGGTGAAGACTAGGGGTGCGGAAGATATATTCAACTAAGTATATTCTACCAACATGAAGCCAACCCCAAGCCGCCACCTTTCCATTCTCCATTCTCCAAGTGCAAAGTGAAGAAGGTGTGACTACCCCTAATAAATCCATTAGTGAAGTAGTATTGGACTTCTTTTATTCAAGCATTGACCAATTCCAATTAAAACTCTAGTTGGACACATTACATTAGAGAGGTTATTACAATTAGGGAGGGTCATTACATTAATAAAGTTCACAATCATTGCAATAATTTTTCATATTGTACTATACAAATCAAAGAACATTTCACACATATTATACAAATAAAAAACATTGGACACTTCATGCATAGACAACAATTAGAATTACAAAACAACACCTATCTCATTCTCACACACATACATCAGAGCTATATGGCAGTCACTTCTTAGATTCTATATGTGACAAGGGCTAGAACTAGCTATCAATATTACATTGGAGAGGTTAATTACTTTAGAGAGTGAGGTTTACTAGATGTTCTACTACATCACGCATACTTCTCAAGATATTGTGCCACCAAAATTAGCAATATCTTGAATGACAATGCCTTAGATAGTTTGTCAAATAATTTAGTTTGGATTGGATCTTCCATATCAAACTATTATCTAATGAATTCTCTGTATAGAATTGCAACATACCTGTACTTAATTTTAGGACAATGAAATATACAACTATTGAATGGTGAGGGTGCATACTTCTGCTTTTGACGTTTGATAATTACAACACCTAGTGACTTCTTACAAGAAAACAATGTTCTTATTAAAGAGAGTTTAGACTTAAAAAAAATAACATATTTCCAAATTTAGTTGGCGTGGAGCCACCCAAACAATACATAGAAGAGATAAGGATACGATTGCCTACTAGTAGTAGCTGTTTGCAATGAGAGGAGGTGAGGGATGTTAGATTCATCATTTTGTCTAAAATATTATATGTGTTTTGGCTCTTAGGGAGGGCTACGAGTTCCCAACTCGACCCCCCCCCGAGAACCGCCAAAACCCGCTATTCCCTATTTGTGTTGACCTGGTCGAGAGACTGCCAGGTCAGTTTTTTCGGAAAAATTAAAAATTAAAAAAAATTAAAAAAATTAACTTTGTTTCTCATTTTAAGGACTTAAAAAAAATCTTTTTATTTTTTTCAAAAAAAATAAAATTTGACATCGGCATTCTTTCACTACCGGGGGAACAGTACCGGGAATGGCCCCGAAACCCCGAAATCTCTTCTAATGGACATATCGCTTTGTATGAAAGGTTTTGACCTATTCCCTCCACATTTTAGCCAATGCAATGAGGCCACTTGATAGTTAGTGTTTTAAGAAAACAACATTGGCTATTTGCCAATATGACTCAAAAATGATGTATCACAAGACAGAGCATGAAAACCAATTTGGGTTCAATGGATTTGAGATATGAGTTTTATACTTGGTGCTATTCAATGTCCTCATTTAGTCCCCACAAAAGTCATGAAAGACTCAAATTCTTTGAAAGGTCTCTCAAATTAAAATCAATGATAATTTGAATTTGTAAATTTACAAAAGATGTAATGAGATATATCTCACTTTGATTCTCATGCAACTTTCAAAGTTGAATGCATTTATGGTCAAGTTAACCTTCTATATCTTTTAATCTAAACCCCAAATGTTTGAATGGTTTGAAGGGATGCAATTAGTCTTGAATGGTAGGATGTTCTCCATTGACAACTAATTGCACTTAATTATTGGAGGTCAAAGAAAAAAACATGAATCTTTGAGATGGACTTTAAAGATATTTCCAATGTGTAATTGGAAAGGAACTTTGCTCATCAAATAGTTAACTCATATTTCTACAATCTTGATTTCATCTAACATATGAAAACCTTTTGCACTAGCTCTTTGCATTATTCCAAAATTGCTACAAGTTGATGTTATCATTACAAGAAACACCATATTAATTAACAAGTGTAGGAGGTACAATACAAAACTATTAGTCCTGACTATTAATTCAATAAAAAGTCTTTACATTGTGAAATTTGGTGCTTGACAAGACAAAAGTGCAATGCACTCATGCCGAATTTAAAACTAAAACCCAAGAACATACAACCCATGATTGATGAAAGATCTCAATCACTACAATTTGTGAACCCAAGTGGACAGCTTTCCACATTCCAATATTACCAAAAAGGTTGAATAAACAAAGAACTTCATTAAGACCTACTCAAAATGGTGAAAATATAAGAGACCTACATTAGGACTTTTGATCCTTGAGGCATAGACATTTGAAGGAGACCCTACCTTCACATGTTGCACCTTCACAAGGCACATCCAACTTCAATCCCTAATTAATAAAACAAGGGCCACCACCAACTCCTTGATGTAATCAATTACCACCTAGTATTATACATCCCAATATACTCCCCTATGAACTAAATCCTCAAATGCAACTTGCAAATTGATAGCTTGTTTAGTTGTTACGCTATAGCTAGCATTCTTTACAAATCGGCATCTTCAATATTAGGGTCGAAAAGATCAACAATATTCTAATCTAGTGCCTTCTGTCATATCATCAAAATATGTAATGCAATTTGCTATCAAAGAAAAATGCCGATTGGAGGTTGTCCAAGCTCTTCTTCTTCTAACTTGCCTTCTTTCCAAGTCAACCAAGAAATTAGACCACCATAAGTAGGTCCTTGATGTCTCAAAACCTTCCGTCTCACAAAATCCAACCTTATTACCCCCCAAACTTTTGAAAAACACATAGGGTATAGTAAAGGCAATGTGGCCAATATTTGAATGTCTTCTTCATGAAGCTTTAGTACAAGACACCCATTAAGATTGAGTTCTTCAAGGCTCCTTGACTTACTCAAGTCTGGCAACCGCTCAAGACACTTACAAGCCTTCAAATCAAGAGATTGCAATGTAGGCAAATCACCTATTCCAAACATATGAGTCATTTGATGACTCCCATGTAAGTTTAGAACTTGTAATTGCTTGAATCCATTCAAATTTAGTGCCTTGAAAGATCCCTGGACTAAATGAAGTTCATAAACTTGGTTTGGAATGCAAAGTTCAGGCAACCTTCCATGCCCCTCTAATATCAAAGAACGCAATTTGGTCAAAGGCAACAAACTGGGCAACCCTTGTAATCTTAATCCATATAGGTGTAAGTGCTCTAGGCCAACAACTTGAGCCAACCCTGGAATAACAATTGAAATATCGATAAACTCTCTCGTTAGACCTGAATATTCCCATTTAATGAGAAGAGACTTTAGTTTAGATGCCTTGCTTGTACAAAGGACCAAAATAGTTTGCCGCTTTCGGAGAAAAGAAAGTTCCACACTATCCAAGGAAGAAAAACTACTCAAATCCAATAGCTCTCCTACATCCACATCACGGAGATTCAATTTGCACAAGAGGTTGCACCATGCAAATACATTTGGCTCCAACACTAGGTTTTTGCCAAGTATGTTTAGAAACTTCAAGGATGTTGGAAAACACTCCGCAAAATACGTCTCTCATGTTTCAAGTAGAGATGACAAATAAGTATCCCATTCAAACATTGTGAGGTTCTTCAATCCAAAAAGGCCCTCAACACGTTCAAGATGGCCTAAATTACGCACTCTTAAACTTCGTAAGCACTTCATGCCCTTCAAATTCAATGTTCTATGTACACACCCTAAACCTTCCAGATGCAAAACCAAAACATTTGAGAAATAGTGCCACTCAATTCCCTCCAAACTTGTGAGTGGATTGGCAAGGTGATTAAAATCTTCCAATATGCATAGTCGTGTCAACTTCGGCCAACAACCACCAACAGGTGTAACTTCAAGCTCCGAGATATCCCCATCATCCACATACACCCACCTTCGATTCCACATGTCTATTGTTTCACCAAAATTTCCTTTTGCCTCTAGTTTCGCAAATTCAATATACAAATCATGCATATTGATCCTTCCAGATGAAAAATGCGAATCTTGCAATAAGCCTTTATCAATGAGGTTATCCAACTGCCATGGCAACACAACCAAAAAATATTACATCAAGCACATTCCATCACGCACCATTGCAATCATTAGTTCTTAGTATACACCAACATGCACCACCACCTCTTCAAAGCTTATATGCTAGGGTAATGAAACCATGAAGAACCCTAAGAAAATCCTATTAAGAAAATTCATCCTCCCTACAACCATGTCTTGAATACTTGTTTAAAAATCCATAAAATTTATTCATTCTACTACAAAATTTACATGAAAGGAAGAGAATAACATACTCGACTTTCAATGTCTCCATCATTTTGTTTGTGTACAATAGATAAGTGCTCCCGCCAACCAAACAAGCCTCTATTAGAACCAAACACACCTCCAAGTGAACCCCAAGATTTGGGAGAAACAAATAAGCCCACATCCATGAACAAAGCTTGTTCACGAGGTTTTAGTAGATCGAAACCAATCTTGAGCACATCAAACACAACATTCTATCCTAAACTTGTTCCCAATTTCCGCACCCATTCACAAGGCATTTCTCCAAGGCAACCGAGTTGCCTACCCAAAACCTCCAAGGCCAATGGGTGGTAATGGAAACCTCTTCCATCATTCTTGCGAAAATAACACTTTGCAATACACTCCCCAATAAAAATCATATCTTTGGAGTCAAATTGTTTTCCATGTGCAACACAATCCAAGAATAACTTTGTAGCCTCCACTTGCCTAAGTTCAGGCATCTCAAGACATGATGCTCCAACTAAACCCAAACGCTCTAAAGTCCTTTGAGACCGAGTTGTCACAACCACAAAACTCTCTTCATGGAAATCCATATTTAAAAACAACAATGCTTGCTTAATGGAATGATCATTGTCCCATACATTATCCAAAGCCAAAAAAGTTCTCTGCTTGAAAAGGTTTTTCTTCAAAATATCAATACACTGCACATACAACAAATGCAACCACAACAAATACTTAATATTAAAGCAAGAATGTGGATGTTTCAAGAGATAAAAGCATCCTTGTCACATTTCTATAACTTTCAATCACCACAAAATGGAATAAAGCACCAAGCACTTACTTCTCCTTCACCCAATTGTTGAACAACCTCAACTTGTTTACGGGTCAATTCAATGGATGCTTTTTGCAATAACTCTTTAGAATTGGAACATGTGATGTCAAATTCAAGATGGCACACCCTCCCCTCATACTCGCTTGACAAGTCATTGCACAATCTCTTGCACATCGTTGTCTTACCAATACCACCCACCCCATAGATGCCAACCACTTGCACTTTGTACCTTGGAGACAAACCAATTTCCTTCTTCTTCTCAAGAACAACCTATTCTTTCAACAAAGACAATCAAGTAAAAATTCCAACATTCTTACAAAAATACAATAAACTCTTAAGCAACATTGCTATACTCCAATAACAGGCAATTTTCAACTCACCTAGAAAATGCATATTTTGAAATGAGATCTTTTAACTAAACTACTCCTATTCTTTCATCAAATTTTAATTAAAAACATCAAGATGATTAGAAGTTAAATACACAAGAATTGTACCTCATGAGCATTTCCTTGAACATGTGAATCATCCCACTTGATGTCTGGTGGAACTAATCTACAAATATGAGACACAATTGCATTCTCATATGACACAATGTCCTTCAATTCTTGATTATAGGACAAGCCATTGAACTTTGTCAATTCGTCAAGTGCATAGCTCCAATCCTCCACCTCGATTCGTCCATCATCCTTTACAAATGTCTCCCATTTCTCATACCATCTTTGCCGCCTCTTCTCATCCTTCAAGTCATGAATAGAAAGCCCATAAAAGAGGGGGAGAATGGCTACATTCTTGTTCAACTTCAACACCTTGCTTGCTTGTACAAAGGCATTCAATTCAATCATTGGCCACTTGGACATGAAGTATTCATCCGACACCACCACAACAAGCAATTGACATTGTTGAGCCGCCTTCACAATTAAGCTTGGAAATCGTTTACCTTTGGGCAAACTTTCAGGACGTTTGTCAAAAAAGGGATAGTGGCAACGATCTTCTAAGCCTTTACACAAATGCTCTACAAATTCCTTCTGAACGCCACTGTGCCTCAAAAAGATCTTGTGCTTGGATTCTAAGATAGGATCATCATTGATGCCTTCACTTATCCTACAATACAACAAAATCTTTCAAAACTTGATGAAGTGCATTGAACCATGATTAGATAACCATAACTAACATACACTTGTCAATTTCAAATGGATATTATAGAAGTGTACAAAATTGTCAATTTTAGAGTGAAGAGATGTTAATGAGGTATCCTTGTGTTTGATAAGTCAAGAGTTGTAGCACATCACCTTTGTTCAATAGCAATGTGTGAGCATTCTGCAACATCCCATTTTTTTCTCTTCATTGTAAGCCTATAAAAACATACTCATCAAATACACTTTGTAGTATTCACACCTAGAAACTTTCATTGCAAAAATTACTAATCTCTATACTATTGATATAGATACTAACTATGCAACAGGTCATTCTAGCAACAAAAGATATAAAGCACCACATGGTAGCATAATTTCTCTATAATTTGTCATCTAACAATCTAGTCAGGGTCAAAGAGGACTTAAGAGATAACCACACGAACAATCAACAATAATTATCAACAACATTTAAGACTAAACATTTTAGAAAAATCAAACTCAATTGGTTTCAAAACTCCTCTAAAAAACAAGAATATATGCCTAGAACATCCTAGTATAGAATATAGATATGAGTTTAAGATTTGCTAGAGTAATGCCCACCATTATATTAGTTGAATTACAAAAGGCCCCAAAATTAGTTTCACATCATCATCAAATTTTAAACTAAAATCAAGCATTGTAGAGGATAATTATGTTACATTATAAGGTGGAAGGACCATGTCTATCTTTGAACCCCTAAGTGACCAACAGTTTCAAAATTTAGCCACATGCTTCTCTTAAGAGTTTAGAGTAGGTCAAATGAAAACTTAGTTTTCATCCAATTTTCATTATTCTTTTACCATCACACAAAACGATCTCCATCACCCTTAACCCCCTAAATCCCAATGTCCCCGTAAAGGACAAAATGTATCTTCAACAGGTTCTTATAAACTCAATATTTGGTGAATTTCTTTGAAACTTTCTCACAAGATAGAAAAAGTAATTAGCTTAGTAGCAATATAATTTTTATTTGCAATTGGTGCCTAGAAGTAAAAGTTATACCATGATAAGCCCAAAATTGAACTCGATGAGCAACATACAAATAATCACAAAAAATAAAAATAATTTTTTTCAAAATTATCTTCTATAATATAATATTTTTGTATACATGTGAAGCTTTGATTCATTCTATTTGGATTAGTAATGAGAAAGTTATGGACAATCTTATTTTTTGAACAATGTAAACATTTTCTTGAAAATATTAACTTATAGATTTCATTTTTGAATGCAATTTCACAATTTTTCAAAAAAAATTGTTTGACAAGGTGAAATTTGCTTGCTAGAACAATCTCACTATTGGGATTATTGTGTCTTAATTTCATCTTAGAGCTATTAATGATTTATTTTTTCCCTCAATCTTGAACCTACTTCTACTTAACAATTTTTTAAAGAATGAAAATCAAATGTTTAAAAAAATTATTATTATTTTCCTAAATTACCAACTTAATTCTTCAACATAAATCTTTTTAATTCAAAGTCCATATTGCAAAAAAATTCCACAAATGGCAATCAAAGTCATCTAAAATTGGAGGACAATGTTCAAAAAAATTGTTTTTCCAACTTGAATACTAACATCCTCCAATCTATATGGTCAAACTTCATGAAACTTTTACAAATTAAGTACAAGATCCTATGATTAGATTATAAAAAAAAGTACATCTTTTGTTTCCTTGGGTGAACATAGCACAAGTGTTAGTTTTGAGTGATTTCTAATAGGAATATGGTCTTGGGACTTACGGGGTTAACCTCTCTGATCCTGTAAAGTCATAATTCAGAAAAGCAAACTTCCTCTCAAAGCAACAAACCAAAGAATATATCCAAAACTGGGGTACAGTTGAATGACGAACTCAACAACCTACTGTGACCCATGCAATCCAAAAACTCACCTCAGGGTGAAGATATCGACCTCTGACGCCTTAGTTGCGCATACACTTCGTCGGGCACAGAACCGTGACCGATCTTCAGCTCCAACTGATCGGAAACACAGACACTGTGAGGGTGCACACTAGAACTGTGACCTTGGACGTCAATAGTCATATATCCCCTAGGGTTTGCACGTTTTAAGAGGAACTCAAGAGGAATAATCAATACGAGTCTTCACTGTAACCATATCTTGGTCCATATCTTCACCAAGATATGGTCCAGCGTCAAGGACGAGGCCCTAAACTGTAACCCTAACTAGCAGCAATGTCCAATTCCTTTACACCACAATGAACTGAGGCTTTGGCTGGTCCTTACCTCTTCACTTGGGGTGTCGCAAGGACGGCAGGTTGCAGACACCGCGAACGTCGACGGTCAGATGGCCGTCACTTGATCCTTAGAATGCTTCCCGATTCCTTCTCCCCTCATCACAGTTGCCACCGACAGAACATCGCCCTTGCAACTCAAGGTTGTCGGTACAACGTACTCGTTCCAAAATCAAGGATCCACTAAAATGAACACGGATTCAGATTCTAAACGAGCTAGTAAAACGGGCTCAAAGTGTAAGAGCAAATGTTCAGCCATGAAATGCGTTCCGAAGCTCCTGAGACTATTTGGCGGAGGGTTTCTGAAGCTCCGAGGGCAAGTGAGGGAGGATTGATGCGTTCTCAAGCTGCGAGATCTTAGATGTGCACACAACGAACTCAAAGTCTGAGAGCGAAAACTCTAAACCGGATTCAAGAATCTTGTGCAATGAAATGCGTTGAAGTTGCGGAGAATAAAAAAGAAAACGACAATCTAGGTTCACTTCAAGCTACAAAAACCTCCACTGCCTAGCAAGTGCAAAAATTCTCAACTGGTCTCATCGAATTTTCAGCCCCGCTCATCAAATTCTTAACCTAAGCTTACTTCAGGATTCTCAAAAACGGCAACGGGGCAGAGGAAGAAGAGACCTCAAGCTTTCGCACTCTCAGGCTGAACGCCTGCTTGAGGCATTTGGATGAATCCGAGATGAAGTTTCAGGTAGAGGATGAAACACTTTCATCCAGATTGTAACAGTCTTCTTCACATACAATGGATACAAGCATTCCTCCCTTGTAAAAACTTTTAACCATATTTAAGTTCATTTTGTAACACACACTAAATAGGACAAATCAATGGAGTGCAATCCTAACTGGTCAAATTTCAACTAGTAAGGATTACAATTATTAAATTATTAAATTTTTTTGGAAGGGGGTTTGAAAAAAAAATTGAAATTTTTTTCAAGAAATGACATCACTATTAGTCCAATTTTGAGACCTTCTTGAGGCCCCATTTTTTTGTAAGGTTTGTAGGTTTTAAACTTTAGACTACATTCAAGAATATTTAGAAGTCAAAAACTTAATGCATGGTTTGATATATGTTACGTTAACCCTTAGAAGTGTAAGCAACCACTTTTGGGCGATATGAAGGGATTTCTAGCATTCCTCAACATCCGAGGTGTAATATTTGGCTTGTGATTTTCCAAAGATTTAGTGATTATGTAATTTGGCTCCTAAGGGTTTGCTACAAAATGATTGCAATACACAATCAAAGTAAAAATCAAATATAATATGGAGCTCTAGGGTATTTTGGCTACACTTGATGTATTATGAGGTGAAGGATTGCTAGCACAACTATGGCTAGCAAGGGTGATTGCAAGAATGAGTAGTTGATATTGTAGCATTTTGGTGCTTGGAAGAGTACTAAAAAATAAGATTTTTTTTTTTTAATTTTAAAAATATGGTCAATTTATACACCTTTTAGAAGAAGATCCCCTAGGAAGGAAAATCATAGAAAAAATTACTAAATAGGATATTAAAAAAAGTACAAAGTCTCAAGAAAATAGGCACTTTGATGTTTTAATTTGGAAAAAATGGAAAAAATAATTCACAAAGAAACTAAAAATTGGTCATTTGGGAGGACTTCATGGTTTAAAGATTTTACCAAAAGAATGATCTTGAAACCATCTTCAATGTTCAAAAGTGCACATTCAAAAAGGACATAAAATGATATATTTTGAAATGCCCCTAGCTAGGAACATACCCACCTATTGTAAGAATAGACCATAAAAATTTCAACTCAAGTTCAAAATTTGGAACAATTCAATCAATACTAAAAAATCCGAAATTCAAAATGTGAAAAATTAGCAAAATCTACTTTTAAATATAAATTTATTTATTTTATTTCTGAAAAATAATGGATTTGGTAGCTATAAGAATATCCATCTTCAAAAAAAAATTGAAAGTTGATTGGCTTCATACTTAAAAAGTTATAGCAAAAGACAAGTTTGCCATGCTACATGTGGCACCAAAATCAACCACCAATTCTTGTAATCACCTTGGGAAACAATGTTTTAGAAATGCTTGACGACAACTTCCAACCTTGGGAGGTGCACTTAGTTCTACTACAACAAACCACGAGCAAACAAGTGGTTTCTAATAAACTATAATTTCAATCTAAAATTTGAACGATTGTTTAATAATGACTATAGGTTTCTATTGACAAAATTTCCAACTCAAATAAAATATGAAATGATTTCTCAAAGAGGTTGAAAATGAACTAAAATGGCATGTTTTTCAACTCAAATAATTATAGAAAACACATGTAGATGACCATCAAATCAATATTCAACTCAACAATAGAGAATTATTTTTAGGAATTTTTTTTTCATTTTTTAGACAATTTTTTCTTATATAATATAGGAGTGTGAAAGTTATTTTTCAATTTTTCAGTGTATCTTTTTACTTCAAAATTTTGTAACTAATTATTATTAACAAATAAAAATATCAATAATTCAAAACATAAACTTTCAAAGTACGAGACAACTGGACGATCATCGTGTAGCTGTACATGACGTCCAAATGGACTTTGCGCGCGAAGTTTGGCTTTCCCACAAAGTTTGGCACTTCCCTAGCTACTCGGTTTTCGTGCCTTCAAGCTTGATTTTTTTTTGCCTCGGCCGTATCGTGCTTTTCTGCTTTGTGTTGTTGTAGATGTTGCCAAAGATGAGTCCTCGCAGTTCGGTTCAATCTGTTCTTCTATACATTACAAAAGATAGTGATGGAAACGATATTCCGACCAAAGTAGAGGTAAATTCGTAGGTCACACTGATGCCAGAGAAGAGATGTGGGCACGAGAAGGATGCAAAAAAGCATGGTTTCACGAGTGTGGTTGGTGCATACAAAGCAAAGATTGTCCAATTCAGAATGACGGGTGGAGCTCTCTGGTGTTTGTGTGCAACACGCCTACATGTTCCGATAGCTTGACCTTGATCCAGTAGTACCGCTTTTGGGAGCTCAGTGTAATTGTATGTACTAAACTCCTCAGTGTCTCCAGTTCACGTTTTTACGATTTGTGCATGTTCTTGTGTAGTTCATGATTAGGGTTTCCACCAAGCTGTTGAAACGGTGACGTTACAGAAAGAGTTGTTGAAACAAACGCTTGTATAAGATTTAATATAGATGCTTGAGCATTTGAATGTTCTTTACTGGGTTTAAGACTTGAAAATCCCGATGATAATAAATCTGAACTAGACCTTCGAGGTTGGAGAGCGTTGTGGTTGAGTCGAGTATGATCTAATCTGAGTTTTGAGTCTGATCTGTCTTGGTATGTCTTCTGTACCCTAGCCATGGGTTTAAATTTTAGTACGATTACAGACATCAAACTTGTAACGAAGAGGTTGTTTCTAGCTCTTTCTTGTACCGCTAATTGGCTAGTTTGCTCTTCCATTCTTTCTTTGTTCAAAAAAATCAAATCAATGTTGTTCTATTTCTAAATTCTTTATTGTTTACAGATTTGTACCTCTCTGACTATCGAGACTGGGTGCATCCCCAAAGCATTATGGGGGTCATCGTCGTCATGCATGCAGAGGTTGGAGAACTCACTCGTGGCAACCGATCTCATGTAGAGCTCTTGCATGACAATGTGTTCTTTTGCAATGCTTCTTATAAGCTCAAGCGTGCCCAGACTGAATTTGGAACACTTAAACCCATACCTCTTCCCTCTTTTGATTCCCCTGACTAGCCTTTGCCAGATATGGCAACTACAGAATCTTTCCGCGGCAAATTGCAGTTGGATTTTCTTAATTCCATGCGGCCAACAATTGGTAGCAAACAAACTCACTTGAGTTGGTTCATGCCAATAGGGGTATTTGTAGACCTTTTTCATGTTAGTACCAACATGCATAGATCAAACCAAATGTTTATATTCAAACAGGTGGGATGAAGAATTATGTGCATCGTTGATGGACAAGGGATGGAACCAGAAGGTGACAAAGCTACAAGATGGAGATTTTGTGAAGACTTCCATACCTCTAGAGTCAAATGAGGTTTAGATACCATATTTCACGTTCTACTTTGTACATAAACTTTGTCTATAGAAGACATAGAATGCTTCAAAACAAAACCTGGGAAGCCCTCGATCAATATGACCCAGTGGAGACAGTCACTTTGGAGTGTGGGTTAGACAATAGCACTCAGAGCTTAGAAGTAGGATCATCATGGTCAATTCATGAAATTCGACTAGAGATACAAATTCAGTTTGGTGTCAATTATGACTTTGACATTCACCTAATTAGTGATGGTGTAGGATCCAAGATTAATCCTAGACACGAAAAGAATGTTACAGCATTGAATTGTGCACCATCGAAGAAGCTACAAATAGTGCAACGACTTGGGTGATTATGGACATGTTCACCTATTATCTCTGGCTCGGTACTGAACAAGCTACAAGTGGTGTAGGGTGATTATGGACATGTTGTCTCTGGTACTATGTGGGCGCTTATTTATCCACCCTTGGTAAATCAGCGAACACAACCAGGTTTTAGTTCTATGATAGTGTCCTACTCTAATGGATGTCTAAGCGTCAATCCATTGTGCCTTCCAAGCAATGGATCTTTTTTGCTAAGTCCCTAATCGTGACTCTCTAATCGTGGTACTAAATGACTCCTAAGTGGCTATCTTGCTAGGTTATGATTTGTGCTCCCTATTCTTAAAGTTTACTCTATTGTCCTAAGGTGGAAGATCATCTCATGCATTTCTAAAAACCTAAGGCCCGTGCGAATTGGGCTCCCTAATGACCCGCTATGGCCGGATGAAGTATTGGCTGCTTGGCTACTAAATTTCATCTATGGTTTTCTATAGGTCCCTAATTCCAATTGAGGGCGAAATTTGACCTACGGACTTGACTCTATGGGTTCTATCCAAATCCTAAGTTCCAACTTGGTTGGAGGAAATCTCTATGATTTCATCCGTCATGGGTTCTAAACTTCATCCGTCCGTATCGTGGTCGTCCTGACTCTGATTTGGACGTGTCTTATGTTTTGGGAAACCTCTCATAGTCTACTCTAAGATTTCCTAATCATATATGACCGGACTTGGACTTGGACTCTAATGGTACCTAGCTCTCGGCCTAGTTGAGATTTTCGCCCCTAGTGGGCCAATGACACGGGGGGAGTTTTAGGTTCTTACCCCGGCATGGTGTCCCATAAGGAGGGCGGTCAATTCACCTTCTTCCACCATGGTAAGTTGCGGTTGTAGGTCACGTTTTCGTTGGCACCGTACGTGTTCGTATATTCCAAACACTAGCACTTCTTTCCCTACATGCCACTTCCCTCTTTCTCTTTTTCTTTTTCTTCGCCCCGCGTGCCCAATTGATGGAGAAGAGTGGGTTGGACACCTATCTACTTAGAAGGTCAAACTATGGCCTAACTACCACTTACGTGTCATGTTATCCTAATGTGGAAGGAACCTAGAAAGTCAAAATATGGCCTAACTACCACTTACACCCGTCTCACCTTAACCCCTAAAGGACCAAGGCCTTTTTTTTGCTAGAAAACACTCAAAACTGCCATACCTATAGCAAGGAGTAAAAAAAATTGAAACATTGTTTTTTTCTTCCATATCTAACCATAAGATCTTACACCTAACTAGTATGAGAGTGTGTGGAAAAAAATTCAGAATTTTTGACCGCTCAAGATGGCAAGATATCTGTGTTTAAAGTGGAAAAAACAAGTATTTTAGCACATTGCGGGACTAAAATTTTGACTTTGAACATTTTTAACTTAAAATTTTTCCACTATAGAGTTTTGAGCTTTAAATCTTTATAGTGGAGAATTGAGTTGAGAGTGTAGGTAAGAAAAAGAAATTCAAAAAAAATTTAATTATCATTCTTAAAAAAATTGTTAAGTAGAAGTAGGTATGAGATAGAAGGAAAATCTAAAATATTCATATATTTTAGATGAAATTAAAATACACTAATCCCAATGGTGAGATTGTTCTAGCAAGTAAATCAGACCATGTAAAAAAGAAAAATTTGAAAAATTTGAAAAATTGCATTCAGAAATGAATCCTACAAGTTATTTTTTTCAAGAAGATGCTCTAACTGCCCGAAAAACAAGAATGTCCATAACTTTCTCATAACATATCCAAATGAAATGAATCAAAGCTCTCCAGATAGACAAAAATATAATCTATGAGAAAAAATATTATTAAAAAGAAAATTCAAATTTTTGTCCATTTTTTTTGGGCTGCCCAAGCTGCCCGCCGTCCCCTCATTTGAGCTTATTTGGTCATAACTATTGTTCCCGGGCACCGATTTTGAAAAAAATTATATTCCCACAAAGTTAATCAACTTTTCTACCTCCAAAAAAAAATTCAAAAAATTAGGAGAAAATTTCAGCCCGTAGGTACCTGCCCGGAAACGCATTTGTCCTCCAAAGGGACAATGGTCCTTTAGGGGTTAATGGTGGAGAGGATTTCCTTTCTACCCTATCGATGGTGCCCCATTCCTATCTAAGCTTCCTCCCCACTTCTCCTCATTACAATTGGAGGTGGTGATGTGTGGTGTTGGAGGGGAGAGTTGGTGAGGTGAGATGGAAACGTCTCTTGTATTTTGATTGCTCCCTTCTTGGTGTGGATGGCGAGTTTCTTCCCTTGTTTCCTACACTATCTACGTGCTAAGTTCCCCCTAGTTTTCTACACTATCTACTTGCTAATTCCCCCCTAGTTTTCTACACTATCTACTTGCTAATTCCCCCCTAGTTTCCTACACTATCTACTTGCTAATTTTTTCCCAAAAAAAAACGAACGAACCCCGATCCAAATTGGGCTGAGCTGCGGGCAAGCTGCCAGGCTGGCTGGCTGGTAAGTTGCCTGTGCTGGCCGCCGGGCAAGCTGCCGCTAGCTGTTGGCGAGCTAGGCGGGCTGCTGGGCTGAGCTGTCGGGCAAACCCAAAAAACGCACACACGCTCTGAGCGAACGGACTGGGGGACCCCCACTCCCTTGGGGTTATAACAAGATGCAACTAAGATTGGTTGTCACGATTGACACGCTACTTTTGGAGGCTAAACTTTGAATAATTTCCAAACGTTTTGGAAACTAAACTTTGGAACTAACCACGGGGGGGAGGGGGGGGGGGTCAAGGCTTCACCGTCAATTTGGCTTTAACACCAAATTTAGGATTTTGCCTTCCCCTAGAGGTTCAAAGCTCCGCCGTGCGGTGGACCCTTTAACACACAATTTAGGACTAAACTCTTGGACAAGGAACGGTGGGGTCTGGTTACCCCAAGGGGAACTACCCCACTCTTTTCCAAACACGAACACAAAGATTCGACTCAAATGCAAAGGTAATAGACTTGGTTAGTAATGAAGCACGGAGATAGACGTAGTTAGTAAAGGAAGGTTAGTGCAACATAAAATAACACAACATGAAATTGGAAGCCCCCCAAAGCAGCATCGCTAAGGTACGGTGGAGGGTGGTTCCAGGGTTAGTACAAGACGCGGACGAAGGACACTCAACCCGACTTGGACGGTAAGAAAACTTCAAAAAGCCACACAAGAGTTACAAGACAAGAAAGAAGGGCCCCCCACGGACCTTCAACACTAAAATTGCAACAACAAAAAGGAGCAAAGTGCTCCAAAAACACCGTAGGAAGTTTTGGCCAAAAGTTGCCAAAACCAAGAGAAGTTGGACCCACGGACCTAAAACAAGTATTGGGGGTGTTTTGGGAGAGAGAAGGGCCCCCTTTTATAGGTTTCCAAGGGCCCACTCCCCCCCTCGATGAGTAACCTCATTCATCCGGATTTTCATCCAAATTTGAGATTTTCACCTAATTTTGGGTTTTACGGTGGTCCTAACTTCTAACTTTTGGAGTTTAGCTCGGAATTGCAAATGGATTGCGCCAATTGTTTCAAAATGCCATTTTTAGCTATAAAGGCCCTCGCCCCTATTTTTATCGCGAAAAAACCATCGGAAACTAGCGCCAACTGGGACCAATTAAGAGGGTAAAAACCTAACTTTTAGGGTTTACCTCTTTTGGCCGGGGTAACTAGCTAGGGTTGTTGGGGAGGCTCTAGGGAGCAAGAAAAGACTCCTTGATGTCTTCATTCCGACCTCGTACGCTCCCGGGACGCCGGTCAACCCCGCAAAGATCTTGCCATAAATATTAATTGGGGGAATGTTGTCGATTTCGGCTACCTCCCGCTATCGGAACATCATGAAATTTGTCCGGGTGCATTATTAACATAAAAGAAGCTAGTCTAATTTTTAGTGAGATTTTACCGCGGCCTGGGCATTTTCTATGAATTTCCCACCGTAGCCTTTGGCGGTTGACTGCTCGGAAAAAGATCCTTTGGAGATCAGAAAAAACCGAGATTTTTTGAGGAACCTCTCATGGAGTCCCCCAAGCCACGTGCCAAGTCTTGGGCTAATCTGGCACACAGTCGATGGCGAGGTGAAAACTAACTTCGGTTGAATCACCGACAGTCAAGGAATCTTTCACACGTGAGGGAATCTTGGCAAATGGGTTTCGCTGTGGATACCCCGACATGTTCCAGATCCAAGAACACTATCCGGCGGCTGTGGATTCCTCCATGTGGCCTGTCTTGGACAAGTAACACCTGCACGCTAACAATTTGGATTCCTAATGTTTCATCGATGGAATGGGGAAACCAAAACCTATCTTTGGATATTTACGTGGGGATTTTCCTATCTCTCCTAAGACCAATTTAGCCTGTCATGGTCACATGCACTGGGTTTGGGCTATTTTGGGTAAGTTCCCGATAGCCCTATTGTTTTCCACTATTTACGGGTTCTAACCTATATACAAGTGGGTTTGGTGCGTAATCTAGGGATAAAAGGCAATTTATGACCAAATACTATACTGGTACGTGACATACCTATTTTGGTTCTACACTCTTTTTTGGGCTTCTTGTAGTACTTTATGCCTTAATTTGTAATAAACTAAAAAAAAAAAAAATGAGTCCCAAGTGACGAATTTGGGGCTCACATACTAATGACCAGAGGAACCCTTATTTTTGAAATTGCTAATCTGAGTCTAGGTGTGTGTTTGTTTGAACGTGTTTTCTTTTTATTGGATTGGGGTTGTGAGACGGAGTTTCATCTCATTATTCAGCTTCTTGATCGGGGTTGAAATGTTATCCTCGTTGATCTCAATTTGCTTGATTCTAGGAAAATTTGAGTCAATTTGCTCAAAATCAAGACTGTTGGGAATTTTGATTTTTAGTGTACACTGAACGTCTGATCGTCTTGTACATTGAACAATTGATCCTTGAGGTTAGGTTTTTTTCTCCTCAGAACATGACAATTTTCGTTTAATTTCTATGGATGCATCTCTCTTCCCTCTGCTATTTTAGAAACAAGTTTGACATTCCTGAATTGCTACAATCTACTCACTACCCAAGAGATCATGACCCAACTGCAAGTTCACCCACGTTCATGTACGAATCTGCAATGGTCGTCACCACAGATGGATTCTCGTATCACTTCCAAAAGAGCACCTCATGCGACATCGAGCTTACACAACGTCATCTGATCAACATATGCTCAGGTATTTTCAATTCTCACAAAGCTGTATTACTCCCTTGCTTGTGCAATTTTAGTCTCCCCCCTTTCCCCGCACTTCAGCCCCCCAAGGATACCTCCAAGATCGATTACTTGTGGGAGACAGCTAAAGCTCATGTTTCCAACAACAATATCGCTGCGCATCAAGTTTTCAGCCATTTGTAAGTGACATTATTCCACACTATTCCACAAGGAAGGTATACTCTGTTCCCATATGGGATTCAATAAAAAAAATTCAGGTTTTTCCCCAAATATGAAGGAAATTTTATGCGGTAAAAATTTCACCATTACCACATGGTGATGCATTATGACAATTACCTCATGGTATTCTAATAATGGATTGCCTTATGGGAATGGGATATGGGAATGGGTTAAAGCAGCGACAAATTACAACATACAAAAAGGTGAGACTATCAATACTTGTATACATTATCATATATTCCGTTATACATAATATTGTACAGTATATATTATACCGTATAATATTGTACAATACAAAACATATTATAGAACTTACAAAACTGTTCATACATTTAATCTCTCATAGATGAAGTATGGCTCAAGGTTGGGAGGTGGAGGAACTTGTGTATTATACTTGATGGGAGTCTCACCAAAGACAATGCTTATGGGATAATGTCCTCAACAAAGAACCACATGGTAAAATCACATTTTCCTTGCAAAATTTTTCACTATAAGGGAAAGATACAAAACTTTGCCTCTTCGTGTTTCATGTAATTCTTGAATTCACAGTTTACCACAGGGTGTAGTAATGTTACCCGTTTGTGAACAGTGAATTGTGGAAAACGTATTACCTTTTGCCTTGTGGTGCATCAGGTAAAGCTTGCTACCTTCCCTGTGATTCTTGCACATGATTTTTGTGTAATCGAGAAACCTTTGTCTGTTCTATTCGTGCTTGGTAGCTGAGTTCTTTGGATTGTTTTCTTATGCAGCACAAAGTGCCATGCTGTGACTGAAGCTGCTATCATCGCTTCGAATCGCTACTTTAGCAAGATGCATCCCATCATGCAGTTGATGGCACCGCATTTCAAGAGCACTTTGGAAATCAATTGTCAAGCTCGTAAGATACTCATCTGTACAGGGGCCAGGTCGAGACTCATTTCACGACTCATGCTTATTCCTGGGAGATGGGCGCTGCTAATTACAGAGACGCTTGGACGTTTGAGTCACAAGCGTTGCCGAAAGACTTAGTCGCCAGGTATTTACCTTTGACTCTTAGGATCTGGATTTTGGAATATTTTGTTTGCGCATTCTCCCAAAGAAGAGTACATTGGGGAGCATCCTGAACACTGGACCGACAACGAAGAGGTATTGGAATCAGTTTACAATTTTAGAATGAAGAACTCTGAACCGCGTCTGTGCGTCTGCATCGTCGGAATGGCGTCTCGAGGATATTGACTTTCTTGTAACTTTTTTCGATTTTTTCGATTTTTTATTTCGTTTTGAGGATGTGCATTTTGTATCTGGAGCTGCATCTCACGGAATCTCAGATTGGTAGCCGTTGTCGCTTTCTTAGTCTGCTACGGTGTTTTTGGTTGGTTACTAAGGGCTTACTCAAGGAAGAGTATTAGAACCGTCTCTGGTGAGGATTACCTTGGTGAAAGATCAAGGCGATCTGTTGAGCTGCATTTCAGATAATCTTCTATTGTTGGTTGTTGTAGTTTTCTTACTTTGCTACCGTGCTACCACCCTGTTTTCGTTTGGTTACTAGTGTTGCACTGGTTAAAATATGATGATTGCCATGCTTCGCTAACAAATCGCATAGATCTATCGAGTTAGAATGCCATTTCGTTGGCATTAGGCTAATTGCCGAGTGTTGTGTGTTCACACGTGAAACTAGTAGATGGATCAATTCTTGGATCTGAATAGGATTGATCTGAATAGCCATGGGGTTGCGACTAGTGGCCTGGGAATCTCCAGATCTTGCTGATATTATGATGAAGATCCTTCGAGTGTGAGGTGGATGTGAATGTCCGTATTTCTTTACGAGGATACTGTTGTCTAGTGAGTTCTTATAGAGAATGTGAACTGACTTTTTAGCACTGCAACGGATATAGTCTGTCCTCCACATGTATATGTCATCGATATTTTGAGAACTTATGTCTGAGCTCTGTAATAGTATGCATTTTTTGATTAGTGACGGTTCCTCTCAATCTTTTGGGTGAATTTCTATCCCGATTACTAACAATGATGGATTACTTTTGCAGGTATGATCTGATGTTGAACAACGCCATTCTTGCCGAAGACAAGCACCTGCCGATGTATATAACAGAATCGCACTCTTAGTGACAGTCTATCATGAAGAGCCTCAGTTCTCTTTTTGAGAGTTCTTCCGGGTTTGGTTGCTGGAGAGGGGATATGCTTGACTGTTATATGGGATGTTTTCTGTCTGAAAGAGGCTCCGGTCGTAAGTTTCATTCAATGTCCTGGGGCGTAATCTTGCTCATGTGACTAGTGCTGGCATTGCAGGTACAAGGAACTGACTGCCAATCCCAATGTTGAGTACATTGCTGGGGGTGCAACACAGAATACCATTAGGGTTGTCCAGGTACATTATAGTCATCAGAATGATGTATATAATGTGATGATTATCTCACGTCTTTTTCATTGCCTTCTGGAATCAAAGTTCCTGAAGTTATTGCGCTCGATGACGTATGGAATTCAAAACATTTGGAACTAATATTTGCTAACTTCAAATCGTCTTCCGTCTGTACAGTGGATGCTCCATGAACCAAAGGCGACTAGCTTCATCGGTTGCGTTGGAAAGGACGAGTTTGGTGACTGCATGTACAAGCTCGCCTCTGAGGGAGGTGTCAATGTAAGTTTCTACCTAGTTTGGCTATTATCTTGATGTGTCCCACCATCTAGCCCCTTTACCTTCGCAGATTAATTTCTGTTTCTAGTGCTTCATGTTGAATGTCAGCATTGGCGGCCGTGCATTTACTGATTTGACTGGGTTCCCTATATCTACTAGGTTGAATGGCTTCTGCGACTCATTGTACAATTGTTATTGATTTTTTTTTCTTGGCCATGACGACGAAGGGAGCTGCTGCAATCTTAATAAGGAGCTGACTGAACACCATTGGAATCCTTGAAAAGGAATTTAGATTCTTGTGGTATGTGCACTTTCACCTGTTGTGTCTGACTCGGTACTATTGGCATCTTCTAACAGAATTGGTATCCATTGACTACCCTTCCGAATGCGTTTGGCCCTCCATTTAGTAGTATGAGCTGCAGAAGAAGA
This sequence comes from Rhytidiadelphus loreus, assembly GCA_947034895.1. NCBI lineage: Eukaryota > Viridiplantae > Streptophyta > Bryopsida > Hypnales > Hylocomiaceae > Rhytidiadelphus > Rhytidiadelphus loreus. The sequence continues at coordinate 41,654,237 of OX344761.1, read as the reverse complement.
GTTTATCGAAGCTACTTGCCTTACTTGGATCTTTGCCTCAACATTGAGAATCTCTTCAGGGTCAATAGCAGGTGCCCCTTCTGCTTCAATTTTGCTCCTAAATCTGTGACCTATTATTCTATACCAATGTTGAAAAATTTGCTTCAAGGGACTTTTTTTGCTCTTTCCACCTGAGTGTTGTGTGTGTCTTGAATAGGTAGTTTTTGCAGCATGATGAGAGTTTTCCATTCCCTGGCAGCTCCAAACTACCAGGGAACCATATTTCTATATAAAAAAGAAAGCATGTCTGACAATGACATGCTAAAAAATGAATAGAATTAGCTTCAGTTACATATGTAATCCATAAATCCAACCATCTTGTGAAAAATAATAATAAAAAACTATTGAAAATTTTAATTCAAATAATAGACAGAGGTGTGGATTTGCATACCATGTAGTGGGTTACGTGACATTCACCAAAACATTTGATGTATTGCATGCCAAATGCATCCATTTTTTCTTTGAAGTCTTCTGCGGTCTAATCTTCACAAAGGCTCAGACCACTGAAGTACGGTAAAAGGGCTTCAAGTAATTCCCATAGCTTCAGCTTGTCCCGTTTAGACTCACTTTTTCTTAGAAAATTGTGCTCAGCATTAACAACACCAACATATAGCTTGTGACAAATTGGATTGGAGTCTATTGGATTATCTTTGAATAACTTGAGAGCATGGGCGCCACTAAAAGATGGTTTGCAGGGGACGTCGTTTGACTTTCCAGATAGATCCTGGTCTTTGAAGATAATAATGTTCCCTCCATGCGCTCTTGTTAGGGACACCGCTCTCTGCATATCTTCGATGGTAGTCTTCTGGAGTGCTTCTTCTTTTATCATCCAAACATGCATAAAATGCATATGGACCATTTTTTCAATGATTCTGTTGAGAGCGTGCATAACACAGATATGGACATGATCTAATGGGATGTCGAAAATTGGTCTCCAACGTCCCATGGTGGCTTCTCCGGCTAAAGGCTCAATAGTCACTATGTCTGAGAATAGACCATCACACCAGGTATGCTTTCGACTTGACATCGCTGCTTTAGCTTGCTGCATTGTAAGTACATGAGGCTTTTGTCGAGTTTGATTGCAATAGATGCAGCATTGGGGCAATTAGGACCTTGTCCTAGACCGTACAAGCACTTGATGCTTTTCATATCTGTTGCTATGTGCCAATCTACCGTAAAAGAGCCAACTCCTTCCATGTCAAGTAATTGTCCTCGTCTTTGGGCACTTATTAGAGACGGTATCGAAGTCAAATTGAATACCCAACTTAAAATTGCGTGTGTTTCACAAGGAATCTGGAAGGCAACGACTGGACAGATCTCTCTTTCACTTTCGACAGAAAAGTATTTGGGACTACTTTGATCGATGGTACTATTCAAAGCATGATTCATGAGTGTGATTGACACTCTTTCCATTTTCACTCCATGAACAATTTCTGCCTCGTCAAGTTTCAATGCAAAAATCAAGGGATCTCCTTGTAACTCTGCAAACATATGACAATGTTAATTAGAGATCACATCCATGATGCAAAGATTCATGCCTAGAGAAACAGTTGATCTATTGTTGCATCAAGCAGTTTGACGATGCTCTCATCTATCTGAAGGTAAGGTTCCTGATTAGGTCTACATGCTAATTAACTACATTGGAAATTAATCTGCACGTAATTGGATCACGGCATTGTGAGATCCCTTAAATGGAAATCGATCAATGGAGAGATCACTTAAGGGATTACAAGTGATGATATTTCTTCTGAGATACGTGCAGATTTTGAAGATTCACACTCAGGTTCGAAAAACTCTGATATTATTATATGGAGAACTTACCTTGCAATGTGACGCCGTACAAGTGCACCATCGTCCTTTGTACTTGTTCCACATCGCAAAAGAAGGAATTCATATTGTCAAGTACAACCTTCACTGGATCCTTTGAGGCTGACTTTTTACTTGCTGGAACCATGAGAGTCTCGTGTAAAGAGTAATAATTCCCAACGTATTCATCAAGTTTGAAGTTGAGCATCTTCCGTACACATGCAACTTGCCATGGATTTGGTAGACAATTGATACGAATGCCCCATCTAGCCATTTGAGCGGCAGTCTTGAATCGCTTGTAGAAAGCATTGTAGCCGCTATGTGAAATCATGTTTCGATCACATGTTTCTAAGATACCATTTGGCCCGATCAACTCACCAATCTTGCCAAGATATTTGTTCGCTATTTTTACACCAACTGAATCTAGTTTTGGCTCCTCACATACTGCAGAGACTTCAATTTGCGACAGCACTGATGCGAGGACTTTTCCGGTCTGAACTTGGATTTCTTTAGAACCACACAAATGATATTTAGAGCCGTTCTCTCTATTCAACGATTGAATACTACTCATTGTAGCAGGGACAATGATACTACGAGCTAGTCACATTTGACTCTTTGCATGTCCTCCTGTAGGCTGCAATTGTGACAAATCTTTTCTGCACCTCACAATACTACGGTATCCCATCGGAGTTTTCACTAGCTTTTCTAAACGGATCTCTCGTCGCTTTAATGTGGCTCGCGTGCGTTTCAGATCAGAAACAATCTTAGATAAAAAAATTTCATGAGACTCCTTCAACGTCTCTATTTCGATCCACATTTCGATTTCAAAATGCAAGCGTTCTTTACTTTCGTGTTCAACTCTTCCATTCAGCTCACTTATGCAACTCATTAGACATTCATTTTGCAATTTAAGGTGTTTCACCTCATCTGATAATGCACTACTGACCAATAATGATTCACTGTTCGCTTGGGCTAAACGGTCACGTGATTGCATCTCTATTTGATTGAATCGAAGGAGCCTGTCTTTCTCAGCTGTATTGTGCACAAGTACTTGTAATTGTTCTCTCGTAGATTGAACCTCTCTCTCAGCATTTTGCAAACGAAATTGAATAGAAGAATCCGATTGGCTAAGTTTTTCAATGTATCCAAGCAACCCGTTTCTACCATCACCTACAAATTGGAACAAGCTACTAACTGATCGAAAACTAGGTCGTTTTTTAGACTCCAAATCATGAGGGTAGAGTAAACTGTCCGTCCACAAATCTATATTAGTTTGTGGGAAGATGAGGGAAAACAGCTTTCAGAGTTTGCTCATGGATTGGACAAGAATGGTTAATTACAGGCGCGTACTTGCGGTCTATAGAAGCTATAAGCTTATATTTCTCCATTGCTACATGAATATCACTGCTAGAAACAGGAAGCTTCATACGCACAAGCTTTACTGACGAAAAACTGAGGCATCTCAATGCAAATTGGCAAGTCAGTATTGTCAATTAAACACAATGCAAAAATGGAACGAGATTTGAATCTGACAAGAAAGGCGGGAGTGATGAAGGAGACATTGACGGGGCTTGATCTTGCAAGGTGTGCGCACGCACACCTCGCAAGATCAACAATATCTGGAATAGATCAACAATATCTGGAATGACAATGCCCATAACAGTTTATCAAATAACTTGGTTTGGATTGAATGTATCTCCCCTATCAAACTAAGGTAGAAGGTCCATAAACCAACCATCTAAGCATTGGAACTGAATTTTAGGCAAGTGAAACCTCTCAAAATATTTTTCAGTGAATTTTCCTTCATAGACAAGTAGAATTGGCATCTAATCCAAGTCGTTTCATATAATTCAGAGCTTTGTGGAATTAATTATGAATTTTCAAACGAAATCTGACATAGGTCCCTATTTGTGATTCCTAGGCCTTGAAAAAACACACATGCTTGGTTTCGAAAAAAAGATGGTTTTGTTCAAAAACTAGCATTGCAACATGTAAAAAGTAACAGATATGATTTCTATAGGCGACCTTTTCTAAAACTAAAATGAATGCTTGAATCAATCATTATTTTAGATTTTTTAACCTTTGTAAGAAGATAGTTGAACAACTAATTTTTATTTTGAATAAAATCAATAGACACCTATCCAATTAAGGTAAGAGGCTGAAAAAGCGACCATCTAAGCACTAATCTACCTTTTTCATGTATCTCCTCAGATGGAAGTATTTTTAGTTTATTTTTCAATCAAAGAAAAATAGATGAGGAATCTAACTCAAGTTGTTTCATATTTTTTTGTAGCATTATTGAATTGGTTACGAATTTTTGAACACAATCTGCTATAGGTCCCTATTTGTGATCATAGGCCCTTAGAAACCTATCCATGCATAGTTCGAAAACTAGCATTGCAACATGTATAAAGTAATTGAAATGGTTTCTAAAAGCACCCTTTCTAAATCTAAAATGAATGCTTGATTTAATCATTATTTCAAATTTTTCAATGCTTGTAAGAAGGTGGTTGAACAACAAATTTCAATTTTAAATTAAATTAGTAGACACCTAACCACTTAGTTAGAAATGAACCCCATGTGGCTCTTAAACCATCCACTGAAGAAGTTAAAACAAATCTCATCAAGCTCTAGTATAATTCGCATTTCCATTTTCCATAATTCACATGTCCATTTCAGAGCCCCTACTGGATGGTTGAAAATGCCCGGTTGGTTTTAGAGCCCTCTCCTATAGTTAGGAAAGAACCCATTGTGGCTCTTAAATCATCCTTTGAAGAAGTATAAACCAAATCTTATCATGCTCTGATGTAATCAAGAGGCCATTTTCCCACAATCAGGTATCCATTTTACAACCTCCTACTAGACAATTGAAAACGCCCACACTATTTTAGAGCCCTCTCCTATATTGCTCGATCAATTCTTTGCATAGAATAATTGCAACATACCTGTAATTAATTGTAGGACGACGAATCGAAATATACGACTTCTTTTGAACGGTGAGGGTACATATACTTTTGCTTTTGACATTTGATCATTACAACACTCAGTGATATGATTTCTTACAAGAAAATAGTGTTAGATGTTCTTATTAATGAAAGTTTCAACTCAAGACGACGTAGTATACTTTCAAATTCAGTACTTGGTGTGGTGAGAACTATACAACTGCCCGCTGCTAGACGAGGCATAGTGTAAGGTAACAGGCTCAGAAACCGCCCATGTAAGGGCTGAAACTGAATTTCGAGAAGGTGAAACACCTTGAAATATATGTGAGCATATTTTCCTTGAAAGATAAGTAGAATTTTCACCTAACCCAAGTCGTTTCATATTTTTCAGAGCTATGAGGAATTAGTTATCAAATTTTGAAGTCAAAAGGGCACAGTGCTCTTAAACCGTGCCCTAACTGAAATGTTCACCACTTGTACATAACTGAAGCCAATGAAAAGAAACATGTACAACCCGTGCAGATTCAAAATAGGGCACGGTTTTAAAGCCTGAACGGTTTTCGAGCCTGTTACCTTAGTATGGAGAAATTTAATCCTCATGGTTGTGAATGCACAACTCTACATTGGTTGGCTGGCACATGTCATATTATATAATAGAGATAATTACAAGCTTCAATGACTCCCAAAGTGACACTTGAATAAGTTCAAGACACTCCACAGTCAATTCATCCAGTGACTCCCCCAAACAAGCATCATTTTAGCACATATGGTTCCTTTCATTGAAATTTTGATATTTTGGTTGAGACTTGAGAAATTTATCGAATGGATTTTCAGGACGAATGGATTCTGTGACAGTAACAGTCACCTGTCCCAATGACTATCATCCTCAACACCTGGTTTGGAGTAGAAGCTAGTCCAAGCTATAAGGTAGAACTACTTATCACCCCCCTATTTGCAATCTGACTATTTTGGGGTTAATTTCAAGAAGGGCTCATATTTTTCAGAGGTGTGTTTTTGTTTCACGGATCAAACCCAAGTGAAATTATAATTTTCCGATTAAAATTGTAATTTCTGTGAATTTTTGCAGTGGTCAGTCCTGAAATTACAAAACCATTTATAGAGTGGGGTCAAAATTGTCTCATAAACAACCCATTACCGCCTAATCAAGTACTAGATATTCTCTATTAATGGAGTGACACGTAACCCTTGTTGTCATAAAAATCCCTGATTCTGTCATAGAATTCTCTGATTTTGTCATAGAAGGAAGGGAATTAGAGGGGATTTTAGGCGGAATTGGGGCCAAAGTTGGTGACGGAATTGGGCTGGTCTACTTGATGGAATTGGACTGCAGAACGGTAATGGGTGTTTTGACCTTATATGGTGATGGCGAATACGTGCACCAGCTGGTGTGCCAGTGTGAATAGTGCACATACCATTGATCGACACTCTCCGAAGTGAAATAAATTCTCAGACACAGCTTGCCAATTCACTTGCCAGCTTGTTCAATTGTCTGATCTGGTAGCCAGCTTCGCTTACACATCAGCAACTTCAATATCAGATTTGGAAAAATCAATGGTATTTCTGACATGGAATCAGCCGGCATGACATCGACCAGGATACCCGCTGTTGTAATTATCAATTAAGAAAAATTGCCGATTGGAGGTGGTCCATCAGTAGGGGTAGTCACACCTTCTTCACTTGGCACTTGGAAAATGGAGAATGGAAACGTGGCAGCTTGGGGTGGGCTTCATGTTGGTAGAATATACTTAGTTGGATTTATCTTCCACACTCCTAGTCTTCACCTCCAGAGGTGAAGATTGGGGGTGCGGAAGATATATCCAACTAAGTATATTCCTTTATACCCTACACTTTTATCTTTCCACGTCACTTTTACCTTTGTTGTTGCCGATTTCCCTCCAATCTTACATGTAATCTTTGGTTTAGGTAAATGAATTCTCCACTTTTTTCATTCTCCACTCTCAACACATCTTTTAGGAATGTCACACCTTCTTCACTCACCATGGTTTCCCATTGGCTCCTCCAAACCCTCACCAACTTCTCATTCTCCATTCTCCAAGTGCCAAATGAAGAAGGTGTGACTACCCCTACTACTTCTACACATGAGAGGATTGAGCTCGACTTCGAGACTCCCACCTTCGGCATTGACCTGCCCATCAAGCATGCTAATCAGGGGCCTCATTGTATGGAATATTTGAATCGGTTGTAATCACGTGGTGTTATAGGCAATTTCGTTAAAATGACGAAATTCCTCAATTTGTTTTTACAGTTCAGACCAAGTGGTTTGAACTTTACAACTATCCTAGATTTCTTAGATCTATATCATTTTCTAGATGTTTGAAATCTATATGATTTATAGATGTTCATTTTTACAGTTTGAAAATGGCACATAGAATACTACCATTTTAATGAAATTCCCCAATCCGTTATTCCAAGATGCTAGATAGTGGGAACAAAAAGTTCAACACTTAATTTGGTAGTGTATTTGAGAGTATGCTAACTATGCATGGCTTTCTTGCAAAGTTAATCCTTAAAAGTTTTTTGACTATGTTTTCAACAAAAATGCTCCAAAATTGCAATTTCCAGTACAAGTACCAAATTTTAGGGGAAAAAAATTTAGACACATGTCATTGTAGGATCTTAGGGTACATGGTTAGAGAAGATGTGGAAAAATTTCAAAAATTTCTACCATGTAGATTGCAAAATATTAGCGTTTCAAGTGACAAAAATCTTTTGGGGGGCCCTGCAAAAAATTTGACAACTACACTTCACAAGGTTACATTTGTATGAAAAAAATGTCTAAAATGGTGGTGCATCTTTGAATTCATTCTTCAAGGCAAGTTGTCTACATGCTTGAAAATTTTAAGACCATTTCAAATTGTACAACATACAAGAAAAAAATATTAAGTAGAAAGAAGTAGAGAATGATTCAAAATACTAAATTGTTAATAATTTATTTATAGAATTGAAAAATGAGAATCCCAATGGTTGTAATGTTGTAATAAAATATCTACACCTAAAGTTTTTATTTTTTTCCCAAAAATATTGAAAATTGAGTTAAGTAAAAGATTTCAAAGTTTATTTTAGAGTAGTGATTCCATGACTACCCGTAAACTACCCACACTAAAACACCTCATAGCTTTCATCTCATTAATCAGAATAGAATTATTCAATGCTTTCCATGTACATATAAATCTAGAAAATCAATTTCAAATTTTTATTTCTTCAAAAGTGATTTTTAGAGATGTTTTTTAGTTGCCTGGGGAATAATGAAAACTACATATTATACAAAAGCTTTTTAACCATGTAGTAAAAAATTATGAAAATTGTTGAGCCTTAAAGCTATACTTTGGGCATATGTTGTGAGAAAATTTCAAAAGATAAAAATAAAAATTCCATTTGTAGCGAGCTGTCTAAAATTGCTATATTGCCAAAAGAAAAAGCAGTTTAGGGCTTTAAAGACTCCGAACAACTAGTCTTTTAGCATAAATGGTAGAGAGCATTTGACTCTCACTAAGGTCATTATTCTTTGATTAGTTGTGCTTAGGAGGATTTGTTTGTTACATGGATTTTGTTTCATTCACTCACTTGTGGTGGCTAGTTGTATTTTGGTTCTTAGGCCTTGTGCCCATGGGTTTTTTAGGGGGAGGGGGTAAATTTTGCTCAAATGCTATACAAATCATTTAAGAGGGAATATTTGATGATAGATTTTCCTATTTTTAATGGATGAAACTACTCAATTGTTAAAAAATTCAAGGACAATATTGCTTTAAAATCAAATGAATGAATTTAAATAATTTTGGATAAATATCTGTGTTTCCATCCATATTCTCTAGGTTTCATGGATATCGATGGACATAAATGACTTCATCCTTCTATTAGAAACCACTTTCTATGCTACCCAAAAATAATGAAGAATAAACACCTACTTAAGTCCCTCTTTCTAACGTTGGTTGTAGTCATTGGCTCTATACTCTAAGCATAGACCTCCCAGCAATCAAGTACTTTTATCACAAAGTTCATTTTCTATCAACAATACTTACTATTTCCATTATTTCTTTGGAACAATTCAACTCATTTTGAATTCTTTGCATTGGAATCTTCCTGAATGGAATTCTGGTGTAAATTGGGGCTTGTTGTCATGAAAACCTCTAAATGTTTGGACATAGGGTTTGAGTTTATTCTTCATTATTTGTCAATTTTGTTAGTTACAATTAGTTATAATTTTTTTTCAATCCATTTTAGAATCCTGAAATATAAAATTATAATCCAAATGATGAAAGTCTACCATAACCTCAAAGATTGAGGTGATGAATTATGTGCCACTTGATAAATTTTATATATTGGATTTCAAAGCCTAATCTTATTTTAAAACCATTGGAACATATTGTTGTAGAAAAGTTATGTTCTTGGTTTTTATTGAGTAATAGCTTGAAGCCAATAGACTTAATTCACTACTTCAAACCTTATTGCTAATTACATTTAAACAAAGTCTTCAATATGTTTATTACACTAACAATGCTTAATATTTGTTTATACAAGTTCTTCTATATCTTTGTCACTATATTTTTGTACTATTTGTACTATTTAAATTACAATGATTTATTACTTTTCACTCATTATAATGTTACTAAAGATTTTTTATTTGTCTGAATGTCATATTAATTCCAAAATAGGAAACCATTGAATATATAAAGAATAAATGCTATGGGCCATTTAAAACATGTTCTGAGAACAAATACAACAAAAGTTAGTCCCATTAAACTTTTATTGCCATAGCAATTGGGACCACAATGGTTGGAACCAAGGTTGTACATTGCGACACCGCAAGAGACAGACGTCACGCGACGTCTAGTAGAGCCCGCGCAAGGTCACAAAAAGTCAAATTTACCTTTGACTTTATATAAAATTACCCCCCTCCAGCTGGATGCCATGTGGCATCTACATGGCAAACTCAAGAGGCACATACGAGTACTAGGAGACTGCATGTAAGGGCGACCTCTTGTAAAGGCGGCTGCATGTAGGGGCGGCCTCTTGTAGGAGTGATTTGTAGTGCAATTCAAAACTGCCACTTCTGCTGCATTCATCCAAGAAAATAGAAAAAATATTTTTTGGAGAATCTAACCATAAGATCTTGTACTTAAGTTGTCTAAGATCATGTGGTAAAAATTTCATAAAGTTTGGCCATATAGATTGGAAGATATTAGCATTCAAAGTTGGAAAAAAAAATTGAACTTTGGCTTGCAATTTCAGATCACTTTGACCACCATTTGTGGAAAAAAATTTCACTATAAACTCTAAATTAAAAAAAATTATGTTGAAAAATTGAATTGAAAGTTTAGGAAAAAAATTTCAATAAAAACACACTTGATTTTCATTCTTCAAGAAATTGTTGAATAGGAGTTGGTCCATGATTGAATGAAAAACTAAATTGTTAATAGCTCTAAGTTGGAATTGAAACACAATAAGCACAATGGTGAGATTGTTTTAGTAGACAAACTTAACTATATTAAACAATTTTCAAAAAAATTGTATAAATTGCATTAAAAAATGAATCATAGAAGATATTTTTTCAAAAAGTTTAGATTGTCTAAAAGACAAGATTGTCCATAATTTTTTCATCACTAGTCCAAATGGAATGAATCAAAGCTTCACATGTAGACAAAAATATAATATTTGAGGGATAAAATAATTAATATTAATTGACTTATTGTAATTTTTGTGTTGCTTGCTTACCTCTATTTTCAGCTTAGGGTGGCATAACTTTTGCTTTTGGACACCAATTGAAGAAAAAATTATATTCTTACAAAGATGATGTACTCTTCTATCTCCCAAAAAAGTTCAAAAAATCAAAATCAAAATTGAGACTATATACACTTACCTGAATCCTTTAAAGTCCTTCAAAAGGACTCAAGTTGGTCCTTCATGGGTTAAAATTCAACTTTGTTTTTGTACACTTTCACACACATTAGTTTAGAAGCAAATAAATTAAAGTACACTATTTGGAAAAAATTACAAAATATTTGCACAAAAGAATTCAAATTCAAGATTCAATACATAGACCTTAGCACCTAGCGTTTCAAATATTTAATATTTTTTCTAAATGGCACATCATATAAAAAGTGGTAATATATTTACTTTGCTTTTCAAAATTTGGAAGCATACAATGTGACCTATGTTTCTATTTGTACTAACATAATAACAACATGTCCTATTACAAAACATCAATGTGAAAAACTACTTCAAGGGCTTTATCAACCATGAGTAGGTTCTCCACCTATCTACATATTAGTTGCTTCTTTGAATCAGGTTCAATGACTACACCCAACTTCCTCACAAAGTACTTCATTACTAATGTGTTTTCAAATATTCTATTGTCATATTCGAGTAGTTGCATGGATGAGTGTCTCTAAAGTAGCACTTGCGGCCTTACTATAGGTAACTAAAACCAAAAGAGTCCTTTTATTGTAGATCATATGGTCAAATATCTGTTTCTATTTAGGATCTCTCATTGAAAAGCGTATAATCTCTATCCTCACTTGTTGGTGCCCAACTTTGAATTAGAAACACATGTCATTATGTCACCATATGCTTAGTGATATCACTTTTAGTTGTTTCCTTTAACCTTTAGAGGACCAATATATTTAAAGGTATAAAACTGCTTCAAAAGACTTGTCTTCAAAGCAAATCTAAACATACTATCCTTTAGTTAATTTGTATGAATACACTCTCTTAAAATTTCAAAATAAAAATCTTACCAATTTTAAGTTCAAAGTCCCTAAACTTCAAAAAGAAATATTTTCCAAACTCTAATTTCCTTTGAAAACCCTAATTTCTCCCTGAAGTTATTTTCATTCTACAATCATGAGCCCCTTTGTAAACTGGTGTCCCAATTTACACCGAATGCGCCACATTATCGTCGCTTATTACTATAGGCCCTCCTTTTCTAAATGATTAGATTTTATTATTCAAACATTTAACCCAAAAACATGTAGATCCTACAATTTCTAAGTTGCAACTTTCTATTATATGTTGAAAAAATAAGTCATGAATACATATTAGTTTTTTTTTAATTTAATATTTGTGCTAGGGAAAATAGTAAATAGAAACTATTACTAGAACCCAATGAAAGAAATGGAGAGGAAATAAATAGCAAATGGTTCTCAAAACTTTAGAAAATAATTTACTCTAAGGTCTTCATGATATTTGAGGACTCTAAGACAAAAAAATATTAATAAGTAATTATCCAAGTGGAAAGGAAAAAATGTGAAGAGGTTTGGAATCCCCTTCTAATTGCCAAATTTGCCAAAACATAATAAGATGATCATACATAAACTTCTACCTTTTGCTCTCTAATTATAAAACATATGAGAGAATACAAAACATATCCGCTTCTCTGGAAAAAAAAGGCGATAACTCCCATTTCACTTGAGATTGTCCACAATAGGTCCTTTGAGATAATAAGACACTCAACCACCTAGGGTCACCCTAGACCTAAAGTCGCCTATAGTATATAAAGTATTGAAATGTTATAAAGAAAAAAAAAATTCCATGTTATACCTAAGGTTATTCTAGACAAGAGGTCCCCTTTTAGAAGTTGCCCAAGAGAAGAGGTTGTCCACCCAAAGTTGCCTAGACCCAAAATCTCCCCCAAAATACAAAACCTAGCCATTTTTTGAACAAAAAGAAAGCAATGGCAACCACCTCCACCCACGGTCGCCCAAGAATTGCGTTCTCTTATAAGAGGTCGCCCAAAACCCACATTTTCCTACAAGAGGTCGCCCAAGACCCGAAGTAGCCTCCAAATCCCTCAAAACTGCCAATTTTTGAACAAAAACAAGGCAATGGCTTCCACCTCCACCTGTGGTCACTCAAAACCCGCATTCTCCTACAAGAGGTTGCCCAAGACCCGAAGTAGCCCCGAAAGCCCCGAAAATTGCCAATTTTTGAACAAAACAAGGCAATGGCTTCCACCTCCACCTGCGGTCACCCAAGACCTATGATCTCCTACAAGAGGTCGCCCAAGACTCGAAGTAACCCCGAAAACCCCGAAAACTGCCAATTTTTGAACAAAAACAAGGCAATTGCTTCCACTTCCACCCGTAGTCGCCTAAGACCCGTGTTCTCCCATAAGAGGTCGCCCAAGACCCGTATTCTCCCACAAGAGGTCGCCCTAGGACTCTAAACTGTAGGAAGAATGAGTTGCATTGTATATTTTTGGTAATATAGGGAAAAATTGCCAACATGATTATGATTAGTTACTTTTGTTTTAGTTTGCAAGACATTTAATGTACCTTCTTGGTTAGGTGAGCTAAGTAAATGTACCTTTATGAGATCAGATTTCATAGCCAAGACACCTAATTTCATTTATTAAAATTGAAAGCTCTTTTAGAAATCTAATTGCTTTGGATTCTCTATAGTACAACTTGAATTTTACAATAACTATATTGATCTATGGATTTGCTCTAGTAAATAAATGTGATGTGAAGATGTCATCTTCCGTCGAACACTCAAGTTTTGTGAAGAGGCAATTGTATTAAATATATATGGTTTATTGTTGTTTATTTCATTGTGATTATATGATATGAAATAAATCAAATGGAAAAGATCATACATATATCTCCATCTATTGTTTTGTATTTCAAAATACATCTGATAAATTATACACCCATAGGATAAGTCTTTGAGATTTGCATAAATCAAAAGGGGAAGTTTTAATTCAAATCTCTTCCCTCTAATTTTTAAGTTAGAGATGAAGGTGGTAAATAATTCATAAGTAGTTGAGTACAAGGATCCTTAGAGAATCAAGAAAATTAAATGGAGAAGGTATTGCAAATATCTTCATGCATTATTTTGTATCTTGAAAAACAATTTATAAATAATACACCCATAGGATAAGTCTTTGAGATTTGCATAAATCAAAAGGGGAAGTTTTAATTCAAATCTCTTCCCTCTAATTTTGAAGTTAGAGATGAAAGTGGTAAATAATTCATAAATAGTTGATTATAAGGATGCTTGGAGAATCGAGAAAATTAAATGGGGAAGGTATTGCAAATATCTCCATTCATTATTTTGTATTTTGAAATACATTTGATAAATAATACACCCATAGGATGATTCTTTGAGATTTGCATACATTAAATCAAAAGGGATAGTTCTTATTTAAATGTCTTTCTTCCAATTTTTAAGCATGAAATTAAAGTGGTAAATAATACATGAATATGATGAATTGATGATACTTAGAGGATGATGAAATTCAAATTGGAAAGCTCTTTCTAAAATCTACATTTTGTTATTTTGTATTTTAAAATCTACTTCATAAATCATACCCTAGTAGGATGACTTTTAGAGATTTACATAATTCAATAGGAGAAGCTCTAATTTAAATTTCTTTCCTCTATTTTTAAATTTTAGATGAAGGTGGTAAATTATACATAAGTATGATGATACATAGAGAATAGAGAAAATCAAATGGGAATGTTTTTATACAAATCTTCAGAGAGTGTTCAAATTTAAAATCCACTTGATAAATAATACATTGATGGGATGTTAATCCCTAAACTCTCATTGTCTTCATAAGGGGCAGATGGATTTTGGCCAAATTCCTATAAGGTCAAATTTTTATGAAACTTTTTCAAACTTTTTCAAAAGATAGGAAATCTAATTAGCTTTCTAGGAATGTAATTTTTATTTTAATTGATGCCTAGGAGCAAGAGTTATACAACAATTAGCTTTGATCTAAATTAAATCATTTAGATGGTCAAAAACAAATCTAGAAAATTTTGAATTAAAAATTAATTTTTTTTCTCATATATTTAATTTTATTTCCATATGGAAAGCTTTTATTCATTTCATTTGGATTTATGATATGAAGAGGTTGCCAAGAAGTTGTAGAGCATCTTGTTTTGCAAGCAATTATAATATTGTTTTGTAAAAATTAGGTATAGGATTTGTTTTTGAGCTCAATTTTCAAAAAAATTCAGAACAAATAGGTCCACCAAACTAACATTGATTGTTAGAACAATCTCACTATTAGAATTAGTGAGTTTTAATTCCATCTTAGAACTATTAATGATTTAGTTTTTCCCTCTATGATACCTTCTTCTATTAAATAAATTTTTAAAGAATGAAAATCACATTATATTTTAAACTTTTATTTTTTCTATATTTTCAACTCAATTTTGAATGATGAAAAAAAACTAAATTCAAGATCTACAATTCAAACTATTTAAGTTAAGAAGATTTGAAGTCTCTTAAACTAGTTTGCCATTGTGCCAAAAAAAGATGATTTCTTCACTTTGAATGCATTTATCTTGCAATATAAGTGGTCAAAATGTTTGAAATTTTTTCCATGCATTCTCAAACTATTCTATTGCAAGATCCTATGGTAACATATGGAAAAAAAATACCATTCTAAATTTTTTTGTTCTTTGCAGTTTGTACAAAAAATGACAATTTTGAATGTTTTTTGACAATTGCAACAAGGAGGTCGCCCCTAGACCAGAGGTCGCCCTAATTTTAGAACCCGTAGTTGCCCCATTTGCACTTGCACGTGCCTCCATTCACAGTTGCCCAAGGTTGAAGTACATGCGTTGTGAAGTAGAGAGGAGCGTGCTTAGGGAACACACGGGGTGTCTTGCTGTAGGTTGTGAGTGTAGATGAAAGGCAAATAACAAAACTCGAATCTTCATTCAATCTTCTCTTCAATCTTCGCTTGATCTTCACTTCAATCTTCCGTTCACCTATCATATGGTGGTTCTATAGGGCTAAGGGCAAGGGTGTGATATGAAACAAGACCTCGGACGGGTAAAAACGGGACGACCAAACCACGAGCTGACCGTCTAAAAGATTGGCTCTTAAATTTCAAACCCACGATGACCAGAAAGTACCTTTTACCGGTGGGAATAACAAATAAGATCGACCATGTGGGTCATTAATCCCATTTCGTTGCCACAAACATGAAATGGAGCGCTTACTGGATAACCACGGTTTGCAACAAGTTTACAATGCAGAAATTGAATTGCAACTAGCCTTCAAAATCGGCTGGGAATAACAGAAATAAAAACGAACTACAAGTCACAACACATTAGAGACCCTCAAAACTCTTCAAATCTTCATCTTCAAGTCTTTAAGCCTTCACATCTTCAAAAATATTTTCAAAACTCTAAAGGAACTCCAACTTCACCCTCAAACTACCTAAACTCCACTCAAAAAAAGAAAGTAGTAGACCTTCCTATGCTTCCACACTCATAATTTTTGCATTTCTTCTTCAAATTAAAAGATTGATAGATATTCTGAGAGCTAACAAAATTTCCTATCACTCCTACAACTTTCAAGTCATTCCAAAACTCTGTCCAACTTCTAAGACCTCTCAAAGTTTCGGTCCATAGATGGTAAAAGCAAGAGACTCTCTCACCTTCTGACACTCACAACTCACTTATAAATTATCCAAATTGAATGAATGATAGCTTTATAGAAAGCTAACAATATTTACTACACTCCATCAAAGTTTCATTTCAAACAAAAGACCTGTCTGTTTTCTATGGTCGGTCAAAATCTCAACCCCTCTTCATAGGAGGCAGTAGACCTCCCTCCACTCAAACAAGCACAAATATCAACTCACAACTTCAAATAAAGCAAAAGAGAACAATTTGAAAAGCTAACAGTATGATAAACAACTCCTCCAATTTTCATTACCAAATTCCAAAAACCCAATACACGATGAGCTTCCAAACATTCGGTTCTCCCAAAACAACATTGAGAGAGAAGATGAATAGTGTCCATCTTTTCCTCCCCTTTTTCCCCACAACAACAAGTGTACATCAGCCCTTAACTCCCTCCTAAAGCCAACTTACACTTAATGACCTTCATATTTGGCCTTACATCTAAATCTTTATTTTTAACTTAGAAGGAAAATCACTTCAAAGTCCAAACTATTTCCATTCTTTTCTTCTGTAACTACAACCAAACAAAATAATTTCAACAAAATACTTCAAATATGGATTGAAGTACTAACATCAAACCAATGCCTATTAGAGGTAAAAAACTAGAATTTTAAGGCTAATTTTACTCCATCTACAAAAACTTGAGAATGTGCTTGATAGTCGCAGCGATGTAATCAACACTACCCGCCTTCGTTAAAGGATTTAATCGCCCTTTTAACCAACGATGGTGACCACGACTTCCTTCAATAGGCTTCATCATGCAGTAATACTAATCGACATTGAGACTTTCGAAACATCCTTCAAATGTCACATCTTGGCTGCCGGGCTCAACACATCCAACTTGTAACAAAATCACCAGTGCTCGAGTGTCACGTTGAAGATTCCCGTACCATCGCCGCTCCACACGAGGTTGCTTTGGCGATCGAGAAGGCCCAGCTTCTTGTGAAAGCTCATGCGGCGGCAGCAGAGATTGATCCGGTAGTTGTGACAATGAAAATTCAAATTTAGGCTCCGATTCTGCTTCTTCCTCTTGGGACTCTGAAAACCCCCTCTAGTTTGACATTCTAACTATAAAGTGGAAAACAAATATCACTAATGGATTTCAATGAAACTCTAAAGCAAAACTGTCATTTTAAATAGATGGCATGTACCTCCACGAAACGTCATCTTGAAGTTATTTAGCAAAATAGCGTTACCATGAAGCTACTCAATAATACATATTATAATATATTTTTATACTATGAACAAATGTACAACAAGAGATCGTCCCTACCCGTAGTCGCTCAAGTTGGCTTTCCACGTCATTTTGTAAACCTTGTTACATAGGCAAAATCTATTTACCGTGAGATAAATTTTTTTTCCCTCTGCAACGCAATGTCAAGTAAACTCAATACTTAGTGACACGTGACACGCGACGTCAGACGTCATACATGACGCCAAAACCCAAAAATATGTCAGACAAGACAACCCTGGTTGGAACTCAAAATTGTTAACTCACGTTAATGAATTACTTCATGGTACCAAAAATGTAAGAATTGCAATTAATGTAGTTACTAAGATGTACATCTTTTGAGCTCATTGTCATTATGAAAGTTTGTCACAATGAGCTCAAAAAAATTAATTAATTAAATTGTTTTTTAACTCCCTCCCAGATCCCCGGGCTTAAGAAAATTATTAATTAAAATTAATTTCTTAAATTTTTGTCCCCCCCCCTTATTTGTAATTTTTTGAACAAGTATACAATGGCAAACGATATGGAACAATGAAAACTATATCCCGTATCAGTATATCGTATTCGTATTCGTATTCACACACATACTATATTAAAATATCTAGTACTATATTTGTACAATATCCATAATCATATTTTGATTTGTATCCATATATCGTATCCGTATTCGTATTTGGATGGATGACTCAAATTAAATCTCAAAGATCAATGACTTAAATTTTTTTGAAAAATCGACGACGATTTTTGAGGTTAGCATTTAAAAAAAAATCAACGGCCTTTTAAAAAATTTGAAAAAGGAGGGGGGCAACTAATATCCTTGGCTTATCTTTGGGGTACATTGTAGAAGCACATAAAATTGTCAATTTATTTTCAACATTCATCCAACTTCATTTCAGTTTTGTTTAGAGTTTAAAATAATTAAATCCTATTTCATTCAAAATTATTCCACTCCTCAAACTTTTCAACTACTTGAGTTTACTTGTAAACTACCTACTAAATGGCCTTCCAAATTCCACTATATATGTCCACATTTTAAATTCTAACTTTATCAATCATCCAATTATATATATCACACATTTGGAAACAATAGAAATCATTTTCAATCTTTTGCATAAATTATTTCAATAAATTTACTTTTGGATTCATTTTTGGGTGTAAAGTTTGATTATTATTTTAATGGCACTTCCATGAACTACAGAAGTTTTGTACCTATTTACTATAACTAGTGGAACAACTTTAAAATAGAGCCTAACCAGTTTTCCATTCTTGAATGTTCAAATTCTAATGCAATGTGCTATTGTCCATTTGTTAAAATAAAGAACCGAGTCCGGTTATTTTCTCTATTTTTTACTCTAAATATAAATTTTATGGATTTTTTCCACCAGATTTTTTTTGATGTTTTCAAATTGCAACCGGATTTTTTTCCCAATTCCACCGGCTAACTTTGAACTAGTTGCCAGTTTTTTTGGATCATTGGTTCCTAAATTGTTTCTTGAATCATGCAAGAGGCCAAGGAAGCAGATAGAACTTCACAAGCAACACGAGCACTACTGAGAACAAAGGCATGAAAACTTTGAAGCAGGTAATTCACTCATTCAAAAGAACAATCCGTTGTCGTTGTACTTTATATGCCAACTCTTGTACCAAAACTTGTGTGTGGGGATGCTAGATTCAATGGGTTTTTTAGCAATATAAAGTAGTATGCTCTTAAATGACCATTTAAGCCTATCTAATTCATCATTGACAGTAATAGATATTCCAAACAGCATGTCATTCATTCCTAGATAGGGGTCGCATTTAGAACATGGTTTCTTTCTAAGTAGCCTACCTTATTGCTTTGAGTGATAGGTTTGGGCCTATTTTGGCAGGTCCTTCCAAATTTTAGCCAATGTGGTGAGGCCATTGGATAGTTATTGTTCCAAGAAAACAATGCTACACTAAAAAGGATATTTAGTATTAGCAACACTATTTACGAACCTTGACACTAAATATCATTAACCCTACTAAAGTAAGTAACATTAAATCTAATTTCTAACACTAAATGTACTCTATGGTAAATCTGAAATCTGAAATCTGGTAAATCTAAATGTACTCTATGGTACGCATTGAAGTTTAGCACTACACTAATTGTCCTAAAATTGACATTTAGTGTAGGGTCAAGTAGGGTGGTAATTACACTAAATGTAATCCAATACTAAATATCCTTTTTAGTGTAGCTAGATTGACAACAACTCTCAAAAATTATATATGCAAAGATGGAGCATGAAACCAAATATGGGTTTTATAGTCTTGAGAATTGATATAATATCTTGAGTGTTATTCAGTTGTCCTCATTTGGTCCCCAAAAATATCAAAAATGACTCCAATACTTTGAAAGGGCTTTGCACTTGAAATTAATGATCACTTGAATTTGCAAGTTTGCAACTATTGGAATGGGATATATTTTACTATGGTTCTCATGCAACTTTCAAAGTTTGGATGCATTTGCAGTCAACTTAAACCTCTATATCTTTTATTCCACACCTCAAATGTTTGAATGGATTGAAAAATGAGTCCCAGAGAAGTGCAATTAGTTTAGAATGAAAGAATGTAATCTTCAAAAATGGCAATGGGTAGAAGAAGAAGAGACATTAGATGGGATTCCGGGGGGCTGGAGGGCCGTTTCGGCGCCGTTCCCCGGGAACCCCATCAAACGTGACGGCAGATTTTTTTTTTTTTCAAAAAAAAATAAAAAAATAAAAAAATTTAAGTCCTTAAAATGAAAAACAAAGTTGATTTTTTTTTTTTTTTTTTCAAAAACTCTGACCTGGCAGTCGCTTGGCCAGGTTAGCACAGGTGGAGAACGGTGAGTATTGGCGGGTTTCAGATTGGTTTTGACTGGGGACTCACAGCCCTCCCCGATGGCTGAATCCCATCTAATGCCTCAAGCTTTTGCACTAAACACTTGCTTGAGGCATTTGCAAAAATCCAAGATGAAGTTTGATGTAGAGGATGGAAAACTTTCATCTAGATAGTAACATATTTCTACAACTACTTGACCTTAAAAACTCATAAATTTATAAATTAGAAGGAACAAGAGGATCAAGAAAATTAATGCTAATTCTATCACAAGTTATGTTTTATGAATTTGTCCTAATAGTGTGTATTACAAAATGAATGTACAATAAGGTACAACTATTCAACTATGCAATCAATTTGGATTAATTGTGTCTTTTTATACTACTCAATAACAGTTGGACTAATTGACCAGCCTAAGTAGGAAAGAAGAAAACAAAATTCAAAATTCAAAGTTCAAAATTTTCAAAGCCTAATAGTAAATCTATAGGTGGTCTTAAAGTTTTTGCACTACTGATATTGGATTAAAAATCTTTTATGCTAAAAAATTGAATTGAAAGTACAGGAAAAAAATCCAAAACAAAAACTTTGTTTTAATTCTTTAAAAAATTATTAAGTAGAAGTAGGTAGGTGATTGGAGGAAAATCTAAATCATTTTTAGCTCTATGATGGAATTGAAATACACTAATTACAATGGTGGTATTATTGTAGCAAACAAATTGAACCTTCGATAACTTTTTTTCCCAGAAAACTATGAAAATTGAGTTTAAAAAAATAGATCCTTTAAATTATTATTCACTTGATCTCTCCCAAAACAAGTTTGCCCATAACTTTTTCATTGGTAGTCCAAGTAGAATAAAAAAATTCTATAAAGACAAAAATATTTTGTATAAGGAAAAAAAATTGATAATTTTATTTAGACTTTATGTGAATCTTGTTGAGCCACCCGATGAGCTTTGATTTGGACTTAGAATGGCATAGCTTTTGCTCCTAGGGCACTAATTGAAATAAAAATTATATTCCCAAATAGCTAATGTTTTTTTCTATCTTCAAAAAATACTTCAAAAAATCAAAACAAAAATTGAGTTCGTGGAACAATGGGACATACGATTAAGTTGAAAGGACATTCCACATTCATGCTTGATGAAACTTCATTTGTTGTCTACATAAAAACATATCCTTCAAAATTTGATACTTCTTCATGTAGTCAATTAAATCTAACATTTAAATTCATTTTTTCAAGAATTAACATTATTAAAAATAATTTCCTATGATTTTATAGAGATTCTGCTTTGTAAAAATCATTAAAAATACAACAATGATTATGTAGTATGAAATTTTTAGTAAATATAGAATTGATAGAATTAAACATTTTGGTGTAATTGATGGAGTCTTTGACCTCACACTAGAAGAAATTCAATAGATAAACTCAAAAGTGGTGTATTTAAGCTTTTAAGTTGCTACCTTCAAAGTGTCACTAAAATCATAATTTCAACAATTTTGGAAAAAATTAAGACGAGATAAAATAAAGATTATTGGAGATACATATTCTTAGTCAACCTCAAAGACAATTCAAAGCAAGAACATTGTGAAATTTAAGTTTGACTTCAATTCTTACCATGACTTGTAGGCTTGGTTTGTCTTTCAAGGGTTCCTTTGAAGGTTGGAGCCCATGACCTCATTAATGAACCTTAGTACCTTTTGCTTTTTAAGATGAAGCCGTATGTCTCCTAAAAGTTATTATAAAATTTTATAAAGAAATTTGTGAAAATTTAAAGTTATCATAAATTTCTGAAGAAAAAGTGAAGAAAATTCATATCAAATACAAAATAAGCTTAAAAAAAATCTGAAATAATGTAGATCATCATATTAACCCAAACCAAATGTCCTTGTCATTCTATAATTACATGATCAGGGTACAATGGTGAGGGGCCCAAAGTTCAAATTGCAATATTGTATTCATTTTTAAGAATTTTGCAAAAATTTCTGAATGAACTAGACAAAACTTAGTAAGCTTCATTTCGTTAGTTGGACTCAAATCCCCCAAAGATCATTTCTATGGCTAAAAATCAGATGAAAAGCAAGAAGGAACAAATTGCCAAGGTATACTTTAAAAAGTATCTTTTGTGATCTGTGTTTTAGCATCTTCCTCTATGAAATAACCAACAATAACCCAACGATGAAATTCCTCTTACATCCGATTGCACACACATTCAAAGAACTCAGGAAAAAAAAATGGCTTACGGAAGTTTTCTTCTTCTTCATCACGTATAGCGCATCTGAAATCATCCACAAAGAGGCAAGGTGACGTTTCAGGTTATCAAACTTTTCTTTGGAAACACGAGCACTCTCAAGTCTTCAAGGGATTATAAATTTATAAACCTCTCAAAAGATGGTTATGGAAGGAATCACAGATCACAAAATCTGAAGATAAACTGATGAACAAGAGAAACTCTGGCTGTGGGCTGTGTGCCACCCACATTCCTGCCAATGGACAAGAGAGACACGCTTCGCTTGCCGTCAAGGAATAGATTAAGCTGAAACTAAAATCTGTCGAATCACTACAAAAATTCCTACAGCCACCGCTTTCTTTCGGATGATCCATTTGGGTTGGGGTTGCCACTTAGAGATTACAAATCTGGAAGTTCTTCCATTTCCAATGTATGAACCAAAATGGGTTTCGATAGCAAGTTCATGACCAGGGTATTGATCGACAACGAAATATTCTGCTGGTGCTCGATATATAGAAAATCTCTTTACTCGCTATCTGAGTCGGAATCGCTGTCAACAACACCCACCGAACCAGCAACGACATGATTAATTATTGTTCAAATAGATGAACATTGCTCGAATTCCTTCTCGTCCTTCTGCAAAGCTCCACACCGGTGTGTCATATCAGTTGCGCTGGAACCATAAGGATCATCAAAGGTCTTATAAATGAGAGAACTTACTGTCAAAAGATTATTCACTAAAATGTCAGCGACTTCTACAAATCCAAATGTAATGGGCACATCTTGAAGTAGCTGGCAGTAACAAATAATTAACCTACCCTGTCATTCCACCGGTCTGGGATGTTTCCATTCTTCCTCAAGTACTCTTCCCTCGTACGCGCGCGAGTACATCACGGTTCCGCAGGTGATGGAAAATATCAGCGAAGTAGTACCGAGAAAAGTTGCGGTATATATCTCATTGCAAGCCGAAACAGAATTTTTAGGGATGAAGAATCAGCGTCATCAATCAGCTGGAAACATTCGTTCAAGGATGTTCACAGAGTAGAATCAACTTTCGCTAACGGAATATTTTATCCTGAAATCCTCTTACTATCTCAAGCGTTTCGCATTGAAGCCAGTACAGAATCTGGCCGGGGGTCCAGAATTGAATCGAAGGAACGGGGCGGCATCCACATTTTGGATTCATCACTGCATTCACAGGAACAGGAAAGGTCGGTCGGAGGGGATAAACCGGCATATGAATCAATAGAGACTGCCGAAACGTGCAACAATGATAAGCCAGTTTCAGTAATTGATCATTTCATCAGACAAAACACATCAATAATTATGCTTGAAGTCACTGGAGCACAACTTCAAACAGTAGTCGTTGCTGCTCCCAGCTGTTAATTTTTGAATCTCACCTTTGGTCTCTCGAAGGATGGGATATCCACCATGCTTAATCTTCAGCGACTGGAACAGCCTAAACAAATTTGGCGAAATAGTGCCAGATTGCACCCAAAAGAAAATAATAATTTGGCTAAAAAATGGCAATAAACCATGAAAATTTTCACCATAAAACTTCAAATAAAAAAATAAAAACTTGGATGAAATTTCCAAATTGTGGATGAAAACAAAATTATGGACATGTGATATGTGCCAAAGTCCAACGTCCTTGCTCCCACAAGTGTCTTAAAAGCACATAAAGGGCAACTCAAAGGCAATGTGACCAACATTTGAGGGTCATTTGTAAGAAACACCCCCCATTTTTTGTAGCAGTCGACAAAATCTGCATTTCAGTCTAGAGTACTATGTAGTAGAACAATCTCAGCCGTTTTTGGATAAGTCGATGGCTAAAAGTATTGTTGCCAATACTATGGACTACTTGCGAGTTTTAAAAGAATACTATGTTAAAAAAGAATAAGACAAATTGCCACACAAAATAGAAACAAGACTATTAGAAAATTCAATTTTTTGTTGTTGATGTGGTCATGTTGATTTGGATAGAAATTATTAGTTTTGTTTGTCCAAATCAACAGATTATTGTTGATTTCTGTCCAAATCAACAAAAAAAAAAGAATTTTCTAATAGTGCAATGAGGTATAAATTAATAATAAACAAAAAATCATGAACAAAAAAATTATAAATTTGGCCATATGTGAAGACTTGATTGATGGTGATCAAGTTTCACCAAAAAAATGAAGTTGAGACCATCTTTAGTGTTCAAAAATACTCATACAAGGGAGCCCTATTTGCATGGACCTAGAGGACATAAAATAATATATTTTTAAATGCCCCTTAGTAGGCATATGGTGAGAATAGACCACCAAAATTTCAACTCTAAATCATTCAATTTGGGTACTTCGAACATAGTGAAAACCCCTAAATTTCAAAGTGTGACAAATTAACAAAATTGACTTTTAGATTAAAAAATGATTTTGTTTAATTTCTTAAAAATAAGGGATTTGATTAGCATCAAGTTAGACATATCCAATAGAAATTTCATGTTCGTTGGACTTGTACTTCAAAAGTAATAGCAGATGATAACAACATCACTCTTATTGTGATAGAGAATAGGACCAGTGTTTCTTGCAATATTTTAGTGTAAAACAACCAACAAGATTGAGTTCCTCAAGGCTCCTCAACTTCGGCAAGTTAGGCAATCATTGTAGACACTTACAAAAATTAAGATCAAGGGATTGCAATCCATTCCAAACATGAGTCAATTGCTTGCTCCCTTATAAGTTCATAACTTAAAATTGCTCAAATCCATTAAAATTTGGTGTCTTGTTGAAATTTGAATGATTAATATATACCTCCTAAACATGGTGTGGAATGCAAAGTTCAATGAGCCTTTTGCGCCCATATAATTTCTAAGATTTTAATTTGGCCCATTGGCTTATGCTTTGCTTCTCTGATCTAAACAATGAGTAGGAGATGGCCATGACCCAATGATTGACCAATCTATTGTGAATATTTGATTCTCAATCATAAAGCAAAATATCTAGGATACTAAAATGCCATTAGCAAAGTTCAAAAATTACTTAGGGTACTTATGCACTTTGCATGTTCAATAGAAACTCAAGGAGTGAGCAAAATGAGTGATCATTTGACCTAGAACGTATATGTTGGCAATCTCTTCTCCACTTACCCCACGAAGAAGGGCCAAGAAATCTTTTGGTCCCATAATCCACTATAGAAACTTGCACAAACTTCATGAATGGCACAATCACCTACCCTAAAATTTTGAATTCCCTTGGGTGAAAATCTGGAATGATAAGAGAATCCATTCATCCATGACTATGAATTCCAAGTTTGCTTTGCTTTCAAGTATTTCACACTTGTTGCTTTCAAGTATTTGTGATCGAAAAAGTAGCATACTTGTAGTTATGAATTTGTGAAAAGATGCTGAAACGCATGGCATGGTCCTCTTTCATTGGATTATTGATATTGGTAGATGTCTTGAATTTTTCAAGTTTTGAATTTGATACGGTAATTGATGTCATGTTTATGGTTGCCTTGAATTCTATGGGTAGATGATGCTTCTTCATGTTAGTGATAGAGTACATTTGATTTTTAGAATTGGAAAAAAAATTGGTAAATTGTGGTAGTTGAATCAAAATTTCTACAATGATTTAAAAACATTATGATGAACTACAAATCTAATAAATAAAAAAGGTACTTTGCATTGAAGAGATATTAGTGTATTTGTGCCATAAAATCTTGTTTTCCCTTGCCTTTTCATTGTCATTGTCAAAAATTTCAGATGGTGGCAAGAAAATAGCTTTGTGAATATGAATTTAGATTAGGTAGTTACATTGTTCATGTCATTTAACTTTAGTTGTCCCAACTACTTGAATCACATTCCAAAATGTGACAATTACTGCATTTACTTGGGTTGTAGCATGTTATATCCCAAATCCAATTTTGGACCCAACAATCACATGTTGGAATATCCTACCCTCTAAACTACCCCCCACTTATTGAAAATTTAGATTTTAGTGTAAATATACCTACCCCTATTACCCTAGTTGAGAAACAAATAATATATTATATCATAACTTTTCACTCATGTACTCAAATGCAATGAAATTAAGTGCTCATGGTGACTAAAAATTTGGGCTTGAATGAGTCAAATTTCCACTCATAGTACCTTGCTTCCAAATGCTATGCTACCAAAAACAACAGGCTAGTCCTTTAGAGGTTAATGCAATAGATATTTCAAATTATATTAACTCCTAAAGTACCAAACAATGTTTTTTAGCAACATAGTGATTTTGGGCAATTCACTAATAGTGGAATTTTTATTTTTTTTCTTTGAAATTTTCACACAACATGTAAATGAGGTTTTTCTTCAAGGCCCAACAATTTTTATAACTTTTGACTACATGGTTAAAAAATTATTGTATAATATATAATTTTCATTGTTCAATAGACAACTTGGGCATTTCAAAAAAATTCTTAAAAAATCACTTTTTTAAGAAGTAAAAATTTGAAATTGGTTTTCTAAATTTATATATATGAGAAAATTTTTGAATCATTCCATTTTGATTATTGAGATGAAAGTCATGAGGAGTTTAAGTTTGCGGGCACTTATGGACTCTCTCTCTATCCTAAAATAAACTTTGAAGCCTTTTATTTAACTCAAATTTTGATATTTTTGGAAAACAAATAAAATCATAAGATATAGATTGTTTATTACAACCTTACAAGCATTGGGATTGGCATTTTTCAATTCCATAACTAAATTCTGAACAATTTAGCATTTGAATCATTCCGTATTTCTTTTTGCTTACTATTTTTTCCTATATGTTGTACAATTGCAAATGATCTAAAACCTTTAGGGTTAAGAATGAGCAAACATTGACTCAAGTTTGTGAGTCATTGTAGAAATGTTTTAGTGCAAAGTTTGCGAAATTGTTATCAAGGAGATATTGTTGCATTAGAAGAAATTTGAGGGTAAAGGAAGACTATTCTAAGCTTGTTCCCTTTGTTGAGAACTACTGTACTATAGTCAAAATATTAAAAAATTAAAATTTATTAAAATATTAAAAAATATTAAAAAATTAAAATTTATTAAAAAATTAAAATTTATTAAAAAATTAAAATTTATTAAAAAATTAAAATTTATTAAAAAATTAAAATTTATTAAAAAATTAAAATTTATTAAAAAATTAAAATTTATTAAAAATTAAAAATTAAAAATTAAAAATTAAAATTAAAATTAAAAAAAGATATTAAATTTTTTATTAAATATTAATATCTAATGGCACAGTCTCAGCCACGTAAGACTACAAATGTGACAAAGTTTGTGCAGTCTTTTGAAGTCCTCAAATTTCATCTAATGGTAATAAACATATGGAAGTCATTGTTGTAAAATTAAAAGGTAGTATATTCTATTACAAGGGAATTGAATCCATCAAGGGGCTTTGATTTTTTTAACTAATTTTAGTACTAATTGAAGTGAGTATGAGGTTGTCCACATCTTCATCCGTAGGACCACTAAATGTTGATAGTGGCTACTTGGCATGTGAAAATTTGCATGAGGCGTAAGCTAGCCATGCTCCTTGACTAAGTCAAGAAATCATGGAGATGGATTTGGGTAGTCATGATGAATATTTGAGTTGATCATGCAAATCTTGGCCCAATTAGTGACTTGAGAAGGTTCTTTCCCATCCAAATTTTTGCAATATGAAGTAGTCCTTTCTTAGGTTCAATTTTTTTCTAATGCAACTTCTAACTAATGAAGAAATACACTATGAATCCATCCAAAAGGAAGATAAAATTGCACAAAAGTAACAGAAACATCAAGGAAACATCATTCATTAGCCTTGAGGTGAGCTATTCCACAACTTCTACATTAAAAAAACAAGTGTGAATTAATTAGACAATTGATAATGGCATCAATTTTGCTATGTGGTTAAATTTTTTTCTTAAAACTAAAAAATGCACTCAATTCCTAGAGGTGAGTTTGCAATAAACCCATTAGTTAAGTTCTAGACTTCTTTTACTCAAGCATTGACCGATTCTATTTGAAACTATAGTAGAGCTTCTAATAAGCTAGAGGATCAAAACTAGTCTAACACATTACATTAGAGAGTTTATTACAATTAGGGAGGGTCATTACATTAATTGCAATCATTGCGATAATTTTTCATATTTTACTATACAAATCAAAGAACATTTGACACATCCTATACAATTAAAAACCATTGCCGATACATTGCACGCATAGATGACAACTTGAGTTCCAAAACAACACCTATTTCATTCTTGCAAACACACATTAGGCAAGACATTAGGGCTACATAGCAATCACTTGTTAGACTTCTTATAAGAAAACAATGTTCATATTAAAGAAAGTTTAGACTTTAAAAAATAACGTATTTCCAAATTTAGTTGGTATAGAGTCACCTGAACAATACATGGAAGTGACAAGGATACAATTGCCTATTGGTAGTAGCTAATTGCAATGAGGAGAGACAAGGGATATTGGATTCATCGTTTTATTTAAGAGACATATTGCTTTGTGTGCTTTGCTTTGACCTATTCCCTCCACATTTTAGCCAATGCAATGAGGCCACTTGATAGTTAGTGTTTTAAGAAAACAACATTGGCTATTTGCCAATATGACTAAAAAATTATGTATCCCAAAACAGAGCATGAAACCCAATATGGGTTCAATGGATTTGAGATATGAGTTCTATACTTGGTGCTATTCAATCGTCCTCATTTAATTTCCACAAAAGTCAAGAAAGACTCAAATTCTTTGAAAGGTCTCTCAAATTAAAATCAATGATCATTTGAATTTGCAAGTTTATAAAAAATGTAATGAGATATATCTCACTTTGATTCTCATGCAACTTTAAAAGTTGAATGCATTTATGGTCAAGTTAACCTTCTATATCTTTTAATCTAAACCACAAATGTTTGAATGGTTTGAAGGAATGCAATTAGTCTTGAATGGTAGGATGTCTTCCATTGACAGCTAATTGCACTTACTTATTGGAGGTCAAAGAAAAAAAAAACATGAATCTTTGAGATGGACCTTAAAGATATTTCCAATTTGTAATTGAAAAGAAACTCTACTTGAAACTCATTCACTGAATAGTTAAATCATATTTCTACTATCTTCAATTCAACAAACATACAAAACCTATTGCATTAGTACTTCACATTATTCCAAAACTACAACAAGTTGATGTTATCATTACAAGAAACACCATATTAATTAAGAAGTGTAGGAGGTGCAATACAAAATTATTAGTCTTGAGTCTCCTGACTATTGATTCAATAGAAACCTCTTACACTATAAAATTTGGTGCTTGACAAGACAAAAGTGCAATGCACTCATGCCAAATTTAAAACTAAAATCCAAGAACAAACAACCCATGATTGATGAAAGATCTCAATCACTACAATTTGTCAACCCAAGTAGACAACTTCCCACATTCCAATATTACCAAAAAGGTTGAATAAACAAAGAACTTTATTCAGAACTCCTCAAAATGGTGAAAATACAAGAGACCTACATTAGGATTCTTGGTCCATGAGGCATAGACTTTTGAAGGAGACCCTACCTTCACATGTTGCACTCTCACAAGGCACATCCAGCTTCAACCCCTAATTAATAAAACAAGGGCTACTACCAACTCCTTGATGTAATCAACTACCACCTAGTATTATACATCCCAATATACTCCCCTATGAACTAAATCCTCAAATGCAACTTGCAAATTGATAGCTTGTTTAGTTGTTACGCTATAGCTAGCATTCTTTACAAATCGGCATCTTCAATATTAGGGTCGAAAAGATCAACAATATTCTAATCTAGTGCCTTCTGTCATATCATCAAAATATGTAATGCAATTTGCTATCAAAGAAAAATGCCAATTGGAGGTTGCCCAAGCTCTTCTTCTTCTAACTTGCCCTCTTTCCAAGTTAGCCAAGTTAGCCAAGAAATCAGACCACAATAAATAGGTCCTTGATGTCTCAAAACCTTCCGTCTCACAAAGTCCAACCTTATTACCCCCCAAACTTTTGAGAAGCGCACATGATGCAACAAAGGCAATGTAGCCAACATTTGAATGTCTTCCTCAAGAAGCTTTAGTACGAGACACCCATCAAGATTGAGTTCTTCAAGGCTCCTTGACTTACTCAAGTCTGGCAACCGCTCAAGACACTTACAAGCCTTCAAATCAAGAAATCGCAATGCAAGCAAATCACCCATTCCAAGCATACGAGTCACTTGATGACTCCCAAATAAGTTTAGAACTTGTAATTGCTTGAATCCACTCAAATTTAGTGCCTTGAAAGATCCCTGGACTAAATGAAGTTCATAAACTTGGTTTGGAATGCAAAGTTCAGGCAACCTTCCATGCCCCTCTAATATCAAAGAGCGCAATTTGGTCAAAGGCAACAAACTGGGCAACCCTTGTAATCTGGATCCATACAGGTGTAAGTACTCTAGGCCAACAACTTGAGCCAACCCTGGAATAACAATTGAAATATCGATAAACTCTCTCGTTAGACCTGAATATTTCCATCTAACGACAAGAGACTTCAATTTAGATGCCTTGCTTGTACAAAGGACCAAAATAGTTTGCCGCTTTAGGAGAAAAGAAAGTTCCACACTATCCAAGGAAGAAAAACTACTCAAATCCAATAGTTCTCCTACATCCACGTCACGGAGATTCAATTTGCACAAGAGGTTGCACTATGCTAATACATTTGGCTCCAACACTAGGTTTTTGCCAAGTATGCTTAGAAACTTCAAGGATGCTGGAAAACACCCCACAAAATACTTCTCTCGTGTTCCATCTAGAGATGACGAATAAGTATCCCATTCAAACATTGTGAGGTTCTTCAATCCAGAAAGGCCCTCAACACGCTCAAGGTGGGCTAAATTGCGCACTCTTAAACTTCGTAAGCACTTCATGCCCTTCAAATTCAATGTTCCATGTACACACCCTAAACCCTCCAGATGCAAAACCAAAACATTTCAGAAATAGTGCCACTCAATTCCCTCCAAACTTGTGAGTGGATTGGCAAGGTGATTAAAATCTTCCAATATGCATAGTCGTGTCAACTTCGGCCAACAACCACCAGCAGGTGTAACTTCAAGCTCCGAGATATCCCCATCATCCACATACACCCACCTTCGATTCCACATGTCTATTGTTTCACCAAAATTCCCTTTTGCCTCCAATTTCACAAATTCAATATACAAATCATGCATATTGATTCTTCCAGATGAAAAATGCGAATCTTGCAATAAGCCTTTACCAATGAGATTATCCAACTGCCATAGCAACCCAACCACAGAACTATTACATCAAGTACAATCCATCATGCACCATTCATATCATTAAGTCTTAGAATACACCAATATGTACCACCACCTCTTCAAAGCTTATATACTAGGGTAATGAAACGAGGGTAATGAAACCAGCAAGAACCCTAAGAAAACCCTATTAAAAAATACATCTTTCCTACAACCACGTCTTAAATACTTGCTTAAAAATCCATAAAATTATTCATTCTTCTACAAAATTTACATGAAATGAAGAAAATAACATACTCGACTTTGAATGTCTCCACCATTTTGCTTGTGTACAATAGATAGGTGCTCCCGCCAACCAAACAAGCCTCCATTAGAACCAAAAACCCCTCCAAGCGAAACCCAAGATTTGGGAGAAACAAATAAGCCAACGTCCATAAATAAAGCTTGTTCACGAGGTTGTAGTAGATCGAAACCAATCTTGAGCACATCAAACACAACATTCTATCCTAAACCTGCTCCCAATTTCCGCACCCATTCACAAGGCATTTCTCCAAGACAACCAAGTTGCCTACCCAAAACTTCCAAGGCCAATGGGTGGTAATGGAAACCTCTTCCATCACCCTTGCGAAAATAACACTTTGCAACACACTCCCCAATAAAAATCATATCTTTAGAGTCAAATTGTTTTCCATGTGCAGCACAATCCAAGAATAACTTTGTAGCCTCTGCTTGCCCAAGTTCAGGCATCTCAAGATATGATGCTCCAACTAAACCCAAACGCTCTAAAGTCCTTTGAGACCGAGCCGTCACAACCACAAAACTCTCTTCATGGAAACCCATATTTAAAAACAACAATGCTTGCTTAATGGAATGATCATTGTCCCATACATTATCCAAAGCCAAAAAAGTTCTCTACTTAAAAAGGTTTTTCTTCAAAATATCAATACACTACACACACAACAAATACAACCACAACAAATACTTAATATTAAAGCAAGAATGTGGATGTTTCAAGAGATAAAAAGCATTCAAGTCACATTTCTATAACTTCCAATCACCACAAAATGGAATAAAGCACCAAGCACTTACTTCTCCTTCACCCAATTGTTGAACAACCTCAACTTGTTTACCGGTCAACTCAATGGATGCTTTTCGCAATAATTCTTTAGAATTGGAACATGTGATGTCAAATTCAAGATGGCACATCCTCCCCTCATACTCGCTTGACAAGTCATTGCACAATCTCTTGCACATCGTTGTCTTACCAATACCACCCACTCCATAGATGCCAACCACTTGCACTTTGTACCTTGGAGACAAACCAATTTCCTTCCTCTTCTCAAGAACAACCTATTCTTTCAACAAAGACAATCAAGTAAAAATTCCAACATTCTTACAAAAATACAATAAACTCTTAAGCAACATTGCTATGCTCCAATAATAGGCAACTTTCAACTCACCTAGAAAATGCATATTTTGAAATGAGATCTTTTAACTAAATTACTCCTATTCCTTCATCAAATTTTAATTAAAAACATCAAGATGATTAAAAGATAAATACACAAGAATTGTACCTCATGAGCATTTCCTTGAACATGTGAATCATCCCACTTGATGTCTGGTGGAACTAATCTACAAATATGAGACACAATTGCATTCTCATATGACACAATGTCCTTCAATTCTTGATCATAGAACAAGCCATTGAACTTTGTCAATTCATCAAGTGCATAGCTCCATTCCTCCACCTTGATTCGCCCATCATCCTTTACAAAGGTTTCCCATTTCTCATACCATCTTTGCCGCCTCTTCTCATCCTTCAGGTCGCTCATAGAAAGCCTATAAAAGAGGGGGAGAATGGCAACATTTGTATTGGACTTGAGCACCTTGTTTGCTTGTACAAAGGCATTTAGTTCGATCATTGGCCACTTGGACATGAAATACTCCTCTGACACCACCACGACAAGCAATTGACATTGTTGAGCAGCCTTGAATGTCAAACTTGGAAATCGTTTACCCTTGGGCAAACTTTCAGGACGCTTGTCAAAGAAGGGATAGTGGCAACGGTCTTCCAAGGCTTTACACAAATGCTCCACAAATTCCTTTTGCATGCCACTATGGCTCAAAAAGATCTTGTGCTTGGATTCTAAGATAGGATCGTCACTTGTGCCTTCACTTACCCTATAATACAACAAGATCTTTCAACACTTGATGAAGTACATTGAACCAAGATTAGATAACCACAAGTAGCATATAATTGGCAATTTCAAATGGGTATTATAAGAAGTGTACAAAATTGTCAATTTTAGAGTGAAGAGATGCAAATGAGGTATCCTTGTATTTGATAAATCAAAAGTTGTAGCACATCACCTTTGTTTAATAGCAATGTGTGAGCATTCCGCAACATCCTGTTTTTTCCTCTTCATTGTAGGCCTATTAAAACATAATCTTTAGATGCACAATATAGTATTCACACCTAGAAACTTTCATTGCAAAAATTACTAATCTCCTTACTATTGATATTGATACTAACTATGCAACATGTCATTCTAGCAACAAAAGACACAACCCACCACATGGTAGCATAATATCTCTATAATTTGTCATCTAACAATCTAGTCAAGGTCAAAGAGGACTTGAGACACAACCACACAAACAATCAACAATAATTATCAACAATATTTAAGACTAAACATTTTAGGAAAAAAACCCTCAAAAGAAACCAAGAATATATGCCTAGAACATCCTAGTATAGAATATAGATATGAGTTTAAGATTTGCTAGAGTGATGTCCACCATTGTATTAGTTGAATTACAAATGGCTCCAAAATTAGTTTCACATCATCATCAAATTTTTAATTGGATTCAAGCATTGTAGAGGACTATTGTGTTATAATATAAGGTGGGAGGACCATGTCTTATCTTTGAACCCTAAACAACCAATAGTTTCAAAATTTAGCCACACTTTTCTCTTAAGAGTTTGGAGTAGGTCAAATTGAAAACTTAATTTTTGTCCGATTTTCATTATTCTTAGACCAACACACAAAACAATCTCCATCACCCTTAACCCCTCAAATCCCAATGTCCTCATAAGGGACAAAATGGATTTTGAGTAAGTTCTTATAAACTCAATTTTGGTGAATTTTTTTGAAACTTTCTCACAAAATAGAAAACTAATTAGTTCTGTAGTAATATAATTTTTATTTGCAATTGGTGCCCAAAAGCAAGAGTTATACCACAATAAGCCCAAAATTGAACTCAATGAGCAATACATAAATAATCAGAAAATATCAAAATAAAAAATTTCCAAAATTTTCTCCTATAATATAATATTTTTGTATATATGTGAAGCTTTAATTCATTATAAATGACTAATGATGAGAAAGTTATGAACAATCTTATTTTTCGGACAATGTAAGCATCTTCTTGAAAAAAATAACATATAGATTTCATTTTTAAATGCAATTTTCACAATTTTTCAAAAAAACTTATTTGACAAGGTCAAGTTTGCTTACTAGAACAATTTCACTATTGAGATTATTGTGTCTCAATTACATCTTAGAGCTACTAATGATTTAGTTTTTCCTTTGATCTTGGACCTACTTCTATTTAACAATTTTTTAAAGAATGAAAATCAAGTGTTCTTTTTTTAAAAATTGTTTTCTTAGATCATCAATTTAATTCTTCAACATAATTTAAAAAAAATTCAAAGTACATATTGCAATAGAATTCCACAAATGGCAATCAAAGTCATCTAAAATTGGAGGACAATGTTTTAAAAAAAAATTCCAACTTTGAATACTAATATCCTCCGATCTATATGGTCATACTTTATGAAAATTTTACTACATGATCATAGACAAGTTAAGTACAAGGTCCTATGGTTAGATTATAAAAAAAATATATATCTTTTGTTTCCTTGGGTGAACATAACACAAGTGCCAATTTCAAGTGGTTTTGAATGATTTCTAATAGAAATATGGTCTTGAGACTTAGGGGTTAATCTCTCTAACCCTATAAAGTCATGATTCAAAAAAACAAACTTCCTCTCAAAGCAACTATCTTCTACGATTACATACACAAGTGATTTGGAATCTCTTGCCCCCAAGACACAACATGAGCCGTCAATTGTGTTTAAAAAAAAATCCCACCTCCACCCCTTGCCATAGATTTGAATTTCAGCTAATTTCAGCTATACAATACGGATACATGATACAGATACTAGATACGAAAATACAAAAGTTAACCCATATCGGTTTGGGATTGGGTTCGGGTTTGGCTTGGGGGAGGGTGTGTTGGGGAATTAAAAAAAAAAATTGTACTAGGGTTGCTCACATTCACTTGCAAAAACTGGGGTAAAGTTGAATGACGGACTCAACAACCTACTTTGACCCGTGCCGACACTGATGCCATCCAAAAACTCACCTCAGGGTGAAGATACCGATCTCTGACGTCTTAGTTGCGCATACACTTCATCGGGCACAGAACCGTGACCGATCTTCAACTCCAACTGATCGGAAACACAGACACTGTGAGGGTGCACACTAGAACTCAGGGTTTTTTTTTCTGGCGATTTGGTGCAAAATTGCACCAAATTTTTTTTCCTAGCACCAAACCATAGGAAATTTTTAGGAAATTTTTGGATGAAATCGCCAAAAAATTTCAAGTTCAAGAAAAATCTTGGATGAAATCGCCACATTGTGAATGAAAACAGAATTATAGATATGTAGTAACACATTTTCTATCTAATACGTGGATGAATGTTGAAACTTGGAGCACCACCGTAACATTTAATATCGCCACTTCGCCACTTCATGAAAAATGAAAAAAAAAACCCTGCTAGAACTGTGACCTTGGACGTCAATAGGCATATATCCCCTAGGGTTTGCACGTTTTAAGAGGAACTCAAGAGGAATAAGCAATACGTGTCTTAGGTGTAGCTCTCCCTGCCATCAGCCGCGCCAAGATACGGTTCAGCGTCCATGACGAGGCCCTAAACTGTAACCCTAACTTGCCGCAATGTCCAATTCCTTTACACCACAATGAACTGAGGCTTTGACTGGTCCTTACCTCTTCACTAGGGGATGTCGCCAGTCGAACGTCGACGATCAGATGGCCGTCACTTGATCCTTAGAATGCTTACCGATTCCTTCTCCCTTCATCACAGTCGCCACGGACAGAACATCGCCCTTCCAACTCGTGGTTGTTGGTACAACGTACTCGTTCCAAAATCAAGGATCCACCAAAATGAACACGGATTCAGATTCTAAACGATTCTAAGCTGCGAGATCTTAAGTGTGCACACAACGAACTGAAAGTCTGAGAGCGAAAATCCCAAAACGGACTCAGAAATCTTCCGCAATGAAATGCGTTGAAGTTGCGGAGAATGAAAAAGAAAACGAGAATCTAGGTTCATTTCAAGCCACAAAAACCTCCACTGCCAAGCAAGTGCTCAAATGCTCAACCGGTCTCATCAAATTCTCAACCTAAGCTTCCTCGAGAACGGCAACGGCCCAGAGCCAGAGGAAGAAGAGACCTCCAAAGCCTTCCTTGAGGCATTTGGATGAATCCGAGATGAAGTTTCAGGTAGAGGATGAAACACTTTTTCATCCAGGTGGTAACGCGTTTCTACAACCGCTTGACCTCCTGATCTCATCAATTTTGAATGAGAAGGAACAGGAGGATCAAGAGAATTAACTCTGATTCTATTATAAGCTATGTTACATCCATTTGTCCTAATAGTGTATGCTACAAAATGAATCTTTACATATGGTCATAATCTTTTGCATGAGAGGAATATTTTTATCAATGATACTTGAATGTGATGATTCTTAACATAAATAGGATTGTCTAGTACACATGCAATGGTTATAGGCATTCCTCCCTCGTGAAAACTTACAACCAGTTTTTTTTTTTTGACTTGTATCCCCCCTACTCGCTTCATTGCAGAGGCCAATTTTTGGAGGGACAAAGCCAGAGAGGTCAGATTTTTGATAGTTTGGCAAAATTTTGCCAAAAAACACACATTCATTTCATAACATGCACTAATAGGACAAATGAATGTGGTTTAAGGCAAGTCTATCTACCAATGGATTAGGACAAATTAAAAGAACCATTGAAGGTAATTAGAAATCACCAATCTATTTGTGAATTTGATAATCAATGTTCTTCTACATAGGAAGAGATCTCTATATATTGCATCTATCCATCTTGAGAGTATTGATGCATTAACTAATCTCTTTAGGTTTCCAAGGTCAAAGAATTTGACTTTTGTAAGTTTTAAAACTTTATACTACGCTCAAAAGAAATAAGGAAGTTGACAACTAAATGCATGGTTTGATATGTCACATTAAACCCAGAAGGATGATGAAGCCAAAGAGTAGCTAATGGATGGCTTTTAAGTTTTCTATAGAAATGAAAAATTAACCTTTTGGTCCAAAATACCTTGGTGATACATCCTCTCCTTTCAAGATTAATAAAATTAATTACAAGCTTCAATGACTCCTAAAGACATCAATAAGCATTTGGACAATGGTTCCTTTCATTAAGCAATTGAAATTTCAATTGAAACTTACTTGGAGACAAAAAGGATTCTACATTCTCTTAGCATGCATTTTTTGGATACCATATGAATAAACTCTAAATTTTCAAATTTTGAACAATAGATGTACTCAAAATTTACACTAGACTCTCATGAATAGAGACTATACATATTGAACAAAAATCTGTAGAGGTTGATTTCAGAAATGGGTTACAATTAGGTGCAATTACAGTAATGTTATGGCAAATGAACAGTTGAGTTCTTGGTGATCACAGGGGGCAGAAGATGAGAGGGTCCCTAAGATCCTCTCTGGCCCTCATAATTAGGTTGCAGCAGCAAGAACGTTGCGAAAGGTTCATAAACTAGGTGATGAAGGAGCATCAAATGCTTTGCAAACGGACGCCAAATAAAATTGTGGGAAAAAGAGCCATGAAACTATCAACGCAGTATAAAAGTTTTGACAAGATGATCAACAAACTTCTCTTACAAGTTTTGCTTTCTTACGTAACCTACATTTTTGGTCCTCATGGCCTCACCAAACTTCACAAGGTGACAGCAGCATTGAGCACACAAAAAAAAGAAAACAAAAGGGATCAATCCACATGAAGAAGTGATGAAATAACTCAGGATTAGTTGGGCAATGGTGTTGAGTTCTGAAATTCTCATTCGGCAGGTTGACCTGGCGCTCCACCAGCAAACTTGCTGAACATTTTGGCAATTATAGGTGCCACCTTAGGATTTCCCTGATGCTTGGCCAAATTACTGGGATTCTTCATTACTGCATAACCAAAAAGTGGTCGTCAGAATGCATAACTCGTAAAACAACACTAGCATTATGTGATGATAATGAATCTCTCATGACCATCAACAGTCAGAACGTCAGTCAGATTAACCTGACAAGATCTGACGTGTACACTAAAATTGAGATCTCTCTATTCATCGCTGGCACCGGTTCAAATCGCAAAGTGCGATTGCAAATAGGGTAGGAGGTTATACCATCTTGAAGAGCTGCCATAACTTCCGGATCTGAGAATGCAGCCATAAGCTCTGGGTCCTGCACGCACAGTTCGAAGAAAATGAGTAAAGCCCTCGCAATTAAATATTCAGGTCTTGACAAGACCAATTTCAACAAGCACTTAACCCCAGAACCAGAACGACGAATGGACCAGAGTGGTACGATGGATGACAAAAGAATCCTTCCATGTAAGATAGAAGTGCAATTATTCTTCCTTGAAATTTTGTGCAAAAAGGGGAGATTGTGCACAGTAATTTCTAGCTTAAATGAGTACTTCTCATTATTTTCACACTATCAAAAAGGATGATTTTCACAGTGACCAACCCATTCTTACAAAGTTAACCCAGACACGAAGAGACCTATCACTAAGGTACTTTGCCAGATCATCAAGGTACTTTGCCAAAGATGATCTGATTTATGGACCAATAGGTGCATTCTTTATTTCTACACTGATCTGGAAAGTCATCACCGGCGGCCACTTTTTGGGTTAAACGGGAAAACTTGGGACATTTCTGTTGATTATCTACAGAAGTTCTAACATCGATTAAAAAAGAGAATGTGCAATGAGCTCGACCAAATCTTACATTCAGAACCTTGCTCATGTCGATGCCCCCTGGCCCTCCACCGCCCATACCTGGCATACCGCCCATACCTGGCATACCACCCATACCTGGCATACCACCCATACCTGGCATGCCACCCATACCTGGCATACCACCCATGCCTGCGGGCATGCCGCCCATACCTGGCATGCCACCCATGCCTGGCATGCCACCCATGCCTGGCATACCACCCATGCCTGCGGGCATGCCTCCCGGAAATCCTGGCATGCCTCCAGGTCTTGGTGAAGAGCGAGGGGGGGCTGCGTTTTCTGCTTTCTTGGCTCTAGCATATGCTGCCTGCACACACCAACAAGCAATGACCACATATTTTTTTCCACAGTTCCAGACTTAACTTTAAAATGCAAAATTATGAACCCTGAGCTGCATCTCACATTCTCCATACTAAATATAACGCCCAGAATGCATTATTGTTGTATAACGCCAAGGTTTCTTTAACATGAACATGGAATTGAATAAGAAAGACTCGGATGCAAGTAAAAACATGTGAAAAAACCTGAGCCTCAGCACGCCGTGCTTCCCTTTCGCGAGCAGCCCTCTTTTCGTTCCTTTCTTTTCGCAGGCGGTCGTACTTCCTTCGATGTTCTTCAATTTTGTGCACATTAGGCTCGACCTACAAAAATCAAATGGATCAGAGGACGGATCGCAACCTCACATCCAATATATATAGAATACTAATGCAGGAAATCAACCTTGAATAAGAGGTATTCCATGTTTACTAAATAAAAATAGCCATTTCAATCAACTGCCCTTCTGTAGTGAAACAGACAAAAGAATACCTTCTTGAGAACCTTCGCAGTCTCTTCATCATAGTCAAGCCGACACGCCAAACGTAGATCCTTGGCCGATTCCTCCCACTGCCCTAAAAGTGATTTGGCCTCACCTCTCCACTTGTAGCCCTTTGCAGAGTCTGGGTTGATCTGTCAAGGATAAATTACAAAATGAGACGAAAATAATGTACCCGCACTCATGTAGAAGATGAATATTGTGAAACATCTCAAATGCAAATCTTATATGATGGGAAGTCATTTCTATAGCAACACCAAGCAGCATCGGAGACATCAAGACAAAGTCGATCTTCAAAGTTGACAACTTGAGAATCACAATCTTCAGGTGTTAAGAAAAGAAAGCTAAAATCATCAAATATAATGACGGAAAAAGCATAACAAAGTCAAGTTCGGAGTTGGTGTTGAATATGATAAGACTGTCAGAGGATCAACCACCACAAACTATCTATTTGTCTCACCTTGATGGCCGCATCAGCATCCCTAATGGCAGCATTCGGCTTCTTCATTTTAACATACACACCAGCTGCGTGCAACAGAAGCACTTCGTTAAAAACTGAATGATGACTGTATCCTAGGAATAGACACACTAGTTAACATTTATAACCAAAAAAATTCAGAACATGAACGAATAGAAACTGTTCAGAATATAGTGGACGAACATCGTACAAGTATTTCATTCTGTACTAAGAATCGGATATACAAAAAGACCAAAAAGTGAGACAAGAACCAAAGTCATCATCCAAAAGTTCCTTAATCTCTACAAGATTCAACACTTAACTTGCCAGTCAGAAGCGGCAGTCCATATATGGAACATGATCATCATAACCACAACTCAGATACCTGATATCTTTAGAAAAAAAACTGTTTTATTCAAGATATCGTGTGATGAATACTTATCAGCTCACTCACTCATGAAGTCATACCTCGGTTAGCAAATAGGATAGCTGAATGTGGATTGCAGATGATGGCTTGTGTGAAATGCTCCAGGGCTTCATCCAACTTTCCTGTAGCCAGTGAAGGCAAGACCATAAGTTGATAATTAAGTAAGTCACGCAGAACTATTTAAGAAACTTTAAAATTCAGGTCCAGCAAATACACACACACACACAGATAAGATCGATCGTGAATCAGAAACGACATATTTTGATACTCCCATTCCACACACATTAAAATGTATTACGAACATGACTTTGCCACAAGTATTACAGGATTCTGTCATCAACAAGCACATTACTCTTAAAAACTGAGTATTCAAGCATTCACCTACGATTGCTGCACTATGTTCTGATCTAAAGTGAAACTTCTAAATGACGAGTCTCACTCAAAGTCATCTATCAGCGAGTTAATCCTGACATGCTTACCTTCGGCCATCGCCTTAATGGCTTTGGCTTTCGAAAGCTGAGCCTCGTCCATCTTATCCTCCGTGACCTCCTCGTTTAGATCCCCCATCTGTAAGAAACCATAGTAAATCTCAGTTTCAATGCAAATTCCATCCCGATTCTAGCGTGGTTAACCACAACAGCGCTAGGATAAGGAACTTTCATTACTGGACACCATAATCCTATGCATTAGGACCCAACAACATTCATGAAGAGTTCACAAGGAAAAGGAGCTCTAGCATAGTGAATTTCTGTGCGCGACTTGGTTTTCAAGTACATGTAGACTCAATATTCAGACCCAAATCTCTACGGAGATGGCTACGAACTTATCAGGATAGCCTAGCACTTCAGCCAAAAAATATGAAAGCGCAATCACACAGGACGAGAAATCCTGCATTTACATGAATATTGTAAAGAATAAAAGAGTATTCGGATAGGGACGGCTTGCCTTCTGCGGAGGCTCGTCGTCAGATTCGACAACACCCTCATTATCTAACTCAAGGTCTGACTCGTCATCAGTTACATTTTCATCTTCGTACGTCTTCGGTGGCATAGATTTCTCCTCCAAACCAGGCATTTCATCATCACTCTCCGCATCATCCTGTACGTCAATCACAAGTCAAACCTCATATCCAGGGAGCTGTACCACAAATACATCCTCGATACCAACGCAAACCAGGACAAACCAGGATATAAGTAGTTCAATTTGAACCAATTCAAAAGGTCCAAAATCAAAAGCACAAGTGAATATTGGAAATAACTATGGTGTGAACGAAACTCCAAAACTAAAGTTCCCATAGGCTTGTTCTTCAAAATAAATACACAAAACAAAAAGCAACCACGGGAGATTCATCAAAGAACTACCACATCTCCGTGTTCATGGCCTCCAGGTCCGTGGCCCGGGCAGCAGGGAGAAGGTTTGGCTTCTTCCCCGTAGGCAACTGATGGAAGCGTCGCTCCATGCCTGTTCAAAGATCATTAACCTCCTGATTAACATTTGAAACATCACAACGAATCCTCACAAAACACACCTTTCTCAGAAACTCAGGGTAACTAATGCCATACCCATCGCTCAAATGAAATGATTGAACACAGTAGGCTGTTCTATGGAGGATCGAACTGCCATCCTAGCCCAGGAAACCGCATATGTCAAACTTAGATATAATGTTAAGAGGAACAAAATGCTCAAAAAGAGGGAATATCGAAATCATCCCCGTTTCCCTACCCCATAGCACAATTAAAAACTAGACCATCTTTGTTAGACCAAAAAGAGACGTCGATCTACATACTCCAGGTAATACCTTTGAAAACCACCAGTATGTCCCACTAAAAG
The DNA here is from genome assembly GCA_947034895.1 of Rhytidiadelphus loreus. NCBI lineage: Eukaryota > Viridiplantae > Streptophyta > Bryopsida > Hypnales > Hylocomiaceae > Rhytidiadelphus > Rhytidiadelphus loreus. The sequence goes on along the minus strand of OX344761.1, from coordinate 41,610,756 downwards.
CCACAGAGACTTATTACAAGTGCATCATACTGCGGAACCCATAAGCTTAAGCAGACTCATCTTATTACATTCACATAAAAGGCAAATGATCACCAAAGCCTCAACTCGCTAACGTTTTACACCATAAGAGAAACTTTACAATTTCCATATTACAGAAATACCATAAAACAATAGTTGAATTAAATCGCTTAAACAGGAGGATTTGCAACATTCAACATCCTTTCGTACCATCAGCAAAAGTAGTCCAAAATGGCATTCCATCAAAAGAACCATTAAACACTCTCAACTATAGGTCGTTTTACACAGCAAAAATGAAAACAAAAATATCATTCTCACTATCAATCCACTCTAATAATTATACCTGCAAGAAAAACTCATCACAACATATCAAGCTATAAGCTGCAAGTTACAATTATAATAAAGCTCCAGATCACCAGAGCCTCCCCTCACTATACATGTTACAGCATAATCAAAAGCTACAATTTCCATATTATTCGAAAAAATATTTGTCCGAATTTAATAGCTATTACAAGAAAGTTTTGCAACATAAATTATCCTTCTATACCATTAGCAAAAAATATTCCAAAACGCCCTTCTATTCAATGCAAACAAAGAAAACATTGAACACTCACAACAAAATATCATTTTGACAAGCAACCTCAGCAATCGTCGCAAGAATGACAAATAGCATATCACTCTAACAATCCATCCGCTCCACTAATTTAACTCTACACTCGCCATGAAAACTCGTCGCAACACATCAATCAACCAAGACGACAGCTACCGACACTCCCTCGCACCAACCGCGAAAATCGACCCGGTCTCAGTCGATTCAACATCAAAGCCACATATGTAACCGATCTCCGAGTGCTCACTTCTCCATGTAGTCCCGGAAGAAGCGCAGCGACGGGTTGGCTAGCAACGCCGGGCTCGCCTCCAACTGCTGCACGAACAGCTTCAGCTCCCGCAGCTTTGTCGCGTCCATGACTAATCTCCCTCCCTTCAAATCGGAAACCTCGCGCGGATCAGTTTCATGCAATGTCCAAATCGCTCACACCTCCTGCTTTGCCAAATTTTGCTGAAGCTCGGTATTAGCGAGGATTTTCGAAGTTCTGGAAGCTTCAAAGAAAATTAGGGTTGCCGGTGCCTTGACTCCTCCAAGGTATCCGGTAGCTTTGTCAGTTGCCAAGTAAGCACTGATCCGGGTATAATGTGGTTCAGTGACGTGGTATTGAACACTATATGGCGGATGTCATGCGGGTATACATATATCATCTTCTAGGATCTTAGGTATACTTCCAGGGTATCAATACAGTTGTGTCATTCACATTAGGAGACAGTCTGGACGAATCGCTTTATCAGTTCAGTTTGCATGTACGCACTGATCCGGAATAATATCAGGGCTTTTTTGTGGGCTTTATAGTGCCAGATTGCACCAGAAAAAAAATAATTTGGCTAAAAAATCATGCAGTTTTTTGCCAGAAAAAAATAAGAAAAAGATCTTGGATGAAATTTCTAGATTGTGAACGAAAACAAAATTATGGATACATTAGTATGTGATACAGGCAGGCTAATGTTATATTTTCTATCCCAAATGTGGATGAATGTTGAAATTTGGAGCTCCACTGGCATTAATCGAAGTGAGAGTATAACATATTATATCGCTACTTTGGCACTTCAGAAAAAATGAAAAAAGAAGTCCTGATCCGGATAACCAACCCTGATATTTGGGTAGGGGCAGCATGATCCCATAGGATATAAGAATAAGGATATATATACTGCACGAACAGGGTATCAATATGATCCCGGTACAAGTATCATGAACCCCAGTGTGGCCGCCTCTTTGTCTTTTGCTGTAAAGCCGGGCATCAATACGTACTTGTTGAGGCCGGTGCATCGTCTTCATCATCGACTCTCTGGTTCCATTTCAAATGTGGCATGCTGTTGAGAGATCAGAGATGCCGCTCGCACTTTTGTTTCTTGAGTAAGAAATTTTTTTTTCTACGGGAATTTTTTAGATTTCTGCAACTGTCGCCGTGAAATTCCAATCCGATCGCTAAAAGTGATTCGCAGTGAGACCTCGAAGTGGAGAGATTAGAAATGATAAAGAAGAAGCATCAGGAGTCTGATGAAGCGAGGTTTGCGGACTGTACATCGTTGTCAATGTTGCCGATTACAATTGAACCTACGGGCGAGTATTTGCAGCAATGACTTTAAGATATGTACACTATGTAGATCTCTGTTTCCACATTTAGTTTATCCTCAGACTTCGAGTTCGGCAATGGTGAAACAAAGTACACTATGTAAATCTCTGTGCCCACCTTAATATATTATTCATAGGTTTCAAGTTGTACAATAGTGTACATTACTTCACCATTGCCGATCTCTGTTTCACCACATTCATTTGTTCCTCGTAGATTTCAAGTTCTTTCAAATACGAAGTGGCTTGCGTACGTTGCAACTAGTTGACATGATTATTTGATCGATTTGTTTCTAATGTGTTCGATTTTTGTATCTAGGTTTAGGCGAGGGTTTAGGGCTTGAGTGTGTACATCAACACACCAACTGATCACGAAGTAAAGAACAGTCAGACGCACAAGACAAGACCTAAAGCAAAGAAAACAATTCAAGACACATAATAATAAAACGGCAAGATCGAAACTGATTTCCTGTTCTTGTAATTCGTCAACAGGAAGTCAGAAAAGAATATTTACAGCCGAGAGAACTGATACCGAATCAGGCCTAGAACTCAAATCATCTCAAGAATCGGATCCTACGAAGACCGACACGAAGATGCACAGAATTCTTGACAAGGCTGGCCATGACTGCTTCTACTGGCTCGTGAAACTGCTAAAATGATGACTTTCAGAAGAGCGTTCCATTCAAGCAACAATTTTTTGTCATTTTGAGGGGTTGTCACACCTTCTTCTCCCCATTGTCAGTCTTCAAAGAATGAGGACGTGGCACTCTTCTTTTATTGCAAAGGGCCCATTCTTTGAAGATTAAGAAGTTTTTTGCATCACCTCTTGAGATGCAAAATGAGTGGGAAGAAGTTTTTCCATTCTCAATTCCCTCAATTCCTCTCCATTCTTCATTCTTGAAAGGAGAATAAAACCTTCTTTATGGAGCTAAAAGGACTCCTATTGGCCTCTTTTCACTCCATCCTTCTCATTCTTCATAGAAGTTTCATTCTTGAAGGTGTGACAACCGCTACTAAGGTAAACCAGCCCATTGTGGTCAGAATAAGGAGTTTGACATCATGTTGTTATTGAAATTTTTCAATGTTTTTCCCACAATAACAGTGTGAGCAATTGAAATTATGTTTTTTTGACAAAGTATGAATTTGCTATGAATTTTTGAAGTGTTCAATGCATTTTTGCCTATAAGAGTCTATAGACTACCTTAAAACCAACAAAATCTGAATCCATCATGCTCATTTAGCTCACCTACAACAGTCAAAGTCTTTTCTAACATGGAAGGCCTAAAAAGTCAATTCTCACAATGAATTCTCATTGAAAAATTGGAAGTTCCTAACTAAGGTAGGAATAACATAAATGAATTCTCACTGAAAAATTGGAAGTTCCTAATGAAGTTCCTAACTAAGGTAGGAATAACATAAATGGCATTGTTCCTCCTAATGGCACAATAGGGTCTTCTAAAACCAACAATAGCTAGCTTTGATGTTGATTTGAAAAGATTCGATTTGCTGAAATTTGATTGGCTCAGACTTTATTAGGAACAAGTTCCAAGCAGGGCTTTTATTTTGGCTTTCTAGTGCCAGTTTGCACCAGGAAAAAATTCTGGCTAAAAAACACCTTAAAAAACGCCAAAAAACTTGGATGAAATCACCAGAAAATTTCACATTAAAAAAAAACTTAAATGAAAATTGTCAAATTGACATCTAATATGTACTAATGTGATATTTTCTATCCAATATGTGGATGAATGTTGAAATTTGGAGCACCACTATAACATTTTAAATTGCCATTGTGGCTATTCTTAAAAAATGAAAATAAAAGCCCTGGTTCCAAAGGAAACCGTTTTAGGTGAAGTTATGAGACAAGAATGGGGTCCAAATGAAGAATCCACATTTATATTCAATAAAATATTCATTTTTGAAGATTTATAAATAAATAAATAAAAATTGCATTCTTCCTCATCCTTATTTGTGCACACATTGAGTTGAATTTCTCAATGAATTTCCCATATCTTATAGGCTGAAATGTTTATTTTAACTATTTATGGTATTCCTACCTTCATTATTGTCATGTAAGACATGCATTGAAGCCAAAATCTGAAAAAATTGAAAAAAAAACATAATGGGGTCATTTGGTAGGTCATTACTATGGGTTATTTGACCACAATGGGTTGATTTACCTTATATGCATGTGAAGAACTTTACTCTACATAGCTACCTAAGTTTTAACTTTTCTCTCACCTCATTTTTTACCATGAGAGATATAATAAGTTAATTTCTAAAGTCCCAAATTCTCCTAGCAGGGACTTAGGATTTGGGGTAGCCTAGTGTGATGGTTGATGGTCGCATAATTTTACATAGTATGGTTGAACATTTGCATTAAGCTATACAGTGTGAAAAAATTATTGGAGTAAATATGTGAGGTTGGTTGGTTTTATGGAAATGGGCTAAAATTAGTAATTATGCCATGCCTTCAAAATAACAAGGGGATTTAAGAATTTGTTGTAATACATTATTTGAACATTTTATGAAAAAACTATGAATTTTGAAAGTGATGAAAATAATAGTGTGACATATTTTAATGTCTCTGAGTTTTTGTGATAGTGCATAATTATATCACCAACAACATCAAACTCTGCCATGTGAATGAAGAGCATCAAGCATGGGGCCTTGGATTCTCCATGTGAAGGGCATCTATGATTCAATCCCAAACTTCAATGATAAGGCATGGAAACTAATTATTGTAACATTATCATGCCCTTTAATTTTATAAGATGCCAAGTCGTCTCCTAGATAAACAACTTGTTGATTTTCATATTGCTCATAATTAATGAAAGCATCTCTTTCATAATACGTGTAGCTCTAGAATCTATATACCATGTAGATATAGATTCTTCCTTTGTTGTCAAAGCAACCACATACAATCTATGAGGTTTTGTAACAATATTACTTTGTTTAGTTCTTTTTTCAACAACTACTCTAATTCTAGAATTCTTTGATAACATGTCTAATTTTTTGCAATAAAAAAACTTTTTGATAATGTTTAAATCATTTTTCTCAAAAGGTTTAAAGCTACTTTCACCTTTAGGATTTGAAAACTTGTTAAAGTTCTTATTTAACCCCTAAAGTCCCAAGGCCATTTTTCTACCAAAATTACTCAAAACTACCACTTTTGCTACATTCACCTATGAAATAAAAAATTTAAGTATTTTTTAGAATCTAATCATAGGATCTTGTTCTACACTTGTATTAGATCACGTTATAAAAAATTTGTGACGTTTGATCGTATAGATTGAAAGATATTAGCATTCAAAGTGGAAGAAGAAAATTTCTTCCAAGAAGTTGCTATGATTGCCCGCAAAACAAGAAACTCCATAACTTTCACATCCAACTAATCCAAATGGAATGAATCAAAGCTTCTTCTATATAAGAAAATATAATCTACAAGAAAAAAAATATTAAAATTTTTATTTCAATTTTTTGTGGATTGTATTTGCTACCCAATCTCCCCTATTTTGAGGTTATTGTGGCATAACTTTTGCTCATGGGCACCGATTGGAATAAAAATTATATTCACCAAAAGCTCATGAGTTTATCTATCTTATGAGAAAGTTTCAAAAAGTTTCAATAAAAATTGAGATCATAGGAGCCTGCCTCAAATTCATTTTGTCCTCCATAGGGACAATGGGACTTTAGGGGTTAAATAAGGCTTTTTGCCATTATTAGAAAATTTCTTTCCTATATAAAGGATTGATGTACTTTCTGATGTAGAACCTATGTCTTTCATTAAAGTTTCTTCTTGTATCAAATAAACGATAAATGATTGAAGAGTAATGCCTTGTTGTCTTCTATAGCATTAGGTGAGATTTGGAGCCTCTGGAAGACCGTTTCAAGCTTGTTCCCTTCATTATTCCCCTTGCAGTGAAAGAACGGCCAATTGTCCAAAAAAAAAATTAAAAAAAAAATTAAATTCTTGAAATCCAAAAGAAAGTTGAATTTTTTTGTTGAGAAATGAGGTGGCAACTTCTTAGCCGCGTAGAACCGCTACAATGTCATTGCAACAATCAAGTTGGCTAGTTATCACTGCATGATAACTCGTGGTCTTTCGAACGCCCAAATCTCACCAATGGAATGAGTAAAGGTGGTGTAATTTGGAGGCAAACTCCTAATTAAGGTAAAAATTGCCTCATCATCTTAGACAATTAATTCTATCATTAGCAATTGTTGGAGACAGGATTCAAAATTATGAATATGTTTTTTAATATTCTCATTTTGAGAGTGTGTAATATATCTTTGAGATGCATTTTTGTAATCACATCTTGTGATTCAAATACACTTGTCAATGTTATTGATGCTGGATGTGCTATGGAACAATATGACTTTCAAGGAAATTAATAATAATGGTTAAAGCAATGGCATTTTTATCTACCCAATTGCTTATACTTCCTACTCTTTTTGTAAGTAAAGTTTGGTAGGTTCTATGGGCGGGGTGGATTGACCCCCTTGCTCGGCCCTGCACGCAAAACTTGGAATTATTTATTTTCTGCACATGAATTTTTTGGCAAATTTTTAATTCATTTTTGCGATTAGAGACTCCAAATTAGTTAAGAGAGGTCAAGAGTATACCCTAAAACAACCCAAAATAGGGGGCTTTTTTTTACATGCACCCTTGGTAAGGCTGATCAAGGAGCTCAATCCACCCCGATTGGTTCTATTAGCTATCCGAGTTGTAGTTGGTTCCATTGGTAAAGGTTCTTCACCATTTACTATTAACTACAATTTTTTTGGTTTGAATGTCTCTGTCTTTATCTTTGTCTCTGTCTCTCTCTCTCTCTCTCTCTCTCTCTCTCCAAAAAATACGACTAGAATACCTAGATTGTATTTTGGACTACTGTCTCAGCTTTTTTGACAATAAAAACTGTGTGGTCATGGATTAATCACTTTTATCCTGACTACTTTGCATCTGATCTTACTTTCAGACTTTAATTAATTAACCGAGCCTCTGGAAACGGCCGGAAAGAAATTTCAGCTTACACTGGGTCGTACATTTGAGTTGGTTCCTTGTGGATTAGGTACCCACCCTCCTCCCTTACCACCTGTCCAGCCCAAATACACCAAGCATTGATCCTTTTTTGGTGTTCTCTTTATGTGCTTTATACTGGTACATTGAACTCATTTCCATGAGTGACGTACCGCAATGACCAGTGCCATGGTGGACCTCCACAACTGCTGTTGTGATCATTTTACAGGTTGGGTTTAGTGACTCAACCGTTCTTTCCATCATGGTGTAAAGCAGCTACAGTAACGGTTATCCGGTCCCCCTTCCCTCCCAATTTTTTCTTTAAAGGTATTTGATCTTTGGGTTAGGGCTTGTATAAACTTGGGTTTATACTTCTGGGTAACATCGTACAGCTAGCTAATCAGTTCGAGTTGCTCTGGCCCTTACTGTGCCTGCTGGGTGATTTTTTACGGATGCTGCATCTCTAGTCGCTCCGAAGCTAGTCACTGCCGTGTGCTGAAGGAGTTTGAAAGTGTGTCAATTGCAGACCGGCACTTGTTTACCACCATGACGGACGATAATACAAGCACTGGACAGGTTTTGGTTTGTCAAGAATGTTGTATGTATAAAAAAGTTTTTTTCAGCATAATGCTTTGTTTTGTTCAATTCACGCAAAGAATAACAACTGGGGTTTAATTGAAGACACCTCGCGTACGTATACTGACAAACTAATTGTATGTTGGGATGCATGGGCGCAGGTGAGATTATTCCCCCTTGAATTGGGCATCGGAAGTTGCTTCTGATACTTTTCCAAAAAATTCCTAGGTCCTCGGACGTCATCGTTCCAGGATGTCATTTCTGTCTATGTGTATATCTTTTTATATACCTTAACAAATTTATGTGGCTCAAATGGTCTGGCTACAATGGTATAATTTTTTTGAATTAATGAATATGGGCTGGTGAATATGCTTGATCGATACGGAGTGGCTACAGTTGAATGGGTTTTACGGATTGGTCGATACTTGCTTTAAGAATGATTCTTACAGTCTGTGGCTCAGGCATTGTTACTTTGCCGATTGAAGCACACGCATGCATGTCCTGATAAGACGCACTGTCGAAGGATATTGGCATATCGTTTTGTGAAGGGCCAGTGGTATTTTTTCGTCAGCTTGAACTATTCAGAAAGTGCCCTGAAAAGGGATGTCCTCTCTCTCTCTCTCTCTCATCAAATTTGCTTATATGACTTATTTGAAAGTTGCAAGAAAAATTTATTAAAGTTTTTATCCTCCATTTTCATGTTGAATGGAGCCTACATAGGTCATGAAGATTTCATGAGGAATGAAGATATTTTATAAGGATGCTTCAACTTAGCTCTGATTCCATATACATATTATAATACCACTATATTACATATAAAAGTGTGTCCAAAGTACATAATTTATAATTGTAGAGATAATTCTTACAATCAAAGGCAACTCTTACTAAAAGGCCCTATATATCTACATTTGTATAATATGGACACTATACCATTATATTATGTATAAAAATGTGTTCAAAGTACACAATTTATGATTGTAGAGATAACTCTTACGATCAGACACAACACTTATTAAAAGGCCCTGGCTGGCTATATATCTACATCTGTATAATTTTGATATGATATTTGTATCCAATAGTCCAAGTATGAGAATGGAGGTCAATGTGAAAATTGGTGTGCATGTGTCGAACAAGATTTTCAATATGATGAAATTAGAAATTCAGAGTCCATCGTGGAAAAAAAATCACAAATGTTGGTCAAAGTCATGTGAAATTCTTGGGTAAGTTCAAAAATAAAAATTGAATGCAATTCTCTCACAACTTGTACAATCAAACTTTATGAAATTTTTACCACATTATCTCATATACATTTAGTACAAGATCTTTTTATTAGATTCTTTTAAAAATTAGTCCTCTAATGATTTTTATTAAGCACAGAAGGAATGACAGTTTTGAGTAGCTTTGATAGAAGAAAATGCCTTGGGACTTTTAGGGGTTTAGGAAATTTGTATTTAAACCTTTACAATAAAATCAAAAGAATTCTAGCGCCGAGATACCAATTAACCCTCATAAACCGAAAAGCACAAACAACGAGTGCAAGAAGTTTACTCAACAGAAAAGATACGTATGCTTCAAACACATTCACTCCGCTGCAAGAGGCGAGGTGTCTCTTACTATCCGTTCGTCTCCTTCATGGCTTCCTCAACATTAGAAGCGGCGGCGTGCGTGGTGCTCTTGAACGACGACATTGCTCCAGGAAACCTAAAAACTCGAGAAGATTCTCTAACAAGTTCCTGGATGACTGCAAGCCAGTAGTACGCAATTGAGAAGTTCCAGGAGGCGGAACACGACATACTTATATATATATATATATATGAGAGCGGGAACACATTGCAACCAATAAATGTAATGGACGGCAATCACGGCATTCTCACGCTACAATGAGGTCTCACCGCAGTCCAGCAATGGATACTTCGAATTGAGAAAGTCACCGAAAACGGCACTAAAAATTCACAACAATGAACTTCAAGCTCAAACGAATGGTTGTTGCCAACACGGAGTTCACATGAAGTCACACAACTGGCAAAGATGCAGAGCGATTCAAAGTCCCCGTTCTGAAATTGCAACATGGTTCAAGTACTCACGAGTATAAATTACAAAGCACACACAAGCAGAAGCTCGGTGTACCAGGAGTTCTACCAACCTCAGTCTGTAGCGATCCACTAACTCAGATCAGGTTTTCATTTCATAACCGAACATGATCCCAATCTTTCCTCGCGAATCATCTCTAACTAAATTACACAATAGGGGTTGTCCAAATGCGAGCATTCACTTCAGCAATACGAGGCAATTCTCAACACAATTGAAAACACCACGCAGGGTTTAGTATTTTTGGGACAAGATTTGGGAGTCAGAATCGATCGGACCCCAAATGGAGAGAAAAAAGATAAATCTCTCGAGAGCGCTCCCAACAGTCCCTGCAAGGATCAGTATCAGCGCGCACGATTCCAGCTCCATGATTCACAAGTCTGTTACCAAATTGACTGTTACCAACCTAATTCTTCAAAGATACAAGCCCACTTTATGGTTTTAGAACGCGATTCTTGAGTGGGATTCAGACATTATAAGGTCCAGGGCAAGTCCACTTGAGATGTGGAACGCAAGCCAAGTAATGGCACCAGTTGCAGCGTTTGTAGAACTTGAGATCCAAGAACAGGACCACACATCCAGCAGCCAACAGGCCCACCAAGAGCACCAACGCCAGCGCCCGCAACACTCGTTGCGATTTGGAGTACATGCCTACAGGCGGCAGGTCGCTGTGCTCGTTGTTCACAACGTACGCTTCCCGCTGAGTCAAGTGGCGCGTATCCTTAAACCCTCGCTGGGGTCGTAGCAGCAGCACGAACCCCAGCAAGAAACCCGACAGGAATCCACCCACGTTGGCGAAGTTGTCAACCTGGCGTCAAGGCATGCACCCACGGTTAGTCAATTGTAAACCAGTGACAATGAAAAACGAAAATATTGCCAGTGAGAGCTTCAACACGTTGATCACATCTGTTTTCGAAGGCAAGCGCTGTAGACTGAAAACGTCAACCCGTCCTTATATTTGGAGCCTCGAAACATGAACTTGTACAGGTCCTCGGTTTTGAAATCGTTAACTTAGACCACTGGAATCTTACAATATTGACGCTTTAGATCGCATCAATAGTGCACATTATCAGAACCATTCAAAGTGATCGAAATTTGAAGAACCATTCAATTTAAATCACAAGTAGAGTCAATGAGTGGAGGCTCTGCAATCAGCATGGCACGTGAACTTATCTAGTGTTGTAAAGAGACCTTTATCCCTAATTGGTTTCAAAAGTGTGAAATCACTGCAAAGAACAAAGAATTCTACTTAACAAAAATAAAGGCAAGCTGTTGTTTACTTCCATTGAATAGTGAAATTAGGTTGTCCCTCACTAATTTTTTAGCATTCCACACTATTTACATATGTATTGTTATTGTAGAAGGATGTAGTAATGTAAGAACCATGTGTGTTGTATGGGTTTCATGGTTCAAGTTTAGAGAGTTACATATGCCTCCATGTGGACAAGTAGTGAGTCATTAGGTTACTTCTCTAAGGCAACCTAATTGTTAAGACAACTCAATTTCACTATTTGGTTTGGCTTCAAAATAGTGTGAAAAAAAAAGACAAAATTGCAATTAACTAAGGTATGTACACCCACAATCAACATTGTCCAAAATGTGAGACCTATGTTTGTACCAAAATGCGTCAATTATTCTGAGATATTGATCTATTTGTGCACAAGAAGTAAAATAAAAAAGTACATTCCAGAGACATTAGAAAATTCATAACCTTTTCATACGACTTCCAAATAATGCATTCTGAGTGTGTTGGAGTCCTCCCTTCAGTTGCGAATAAGCTCCAATAAAAAATAATTTGTGTCTTGTAATAATAATAACTTTGCTCAGTTGTAATTAGTGACGATTATGGGTGTGTAAGCCATTGGAGAAAACCCGGCGGTTAACACTGGATGGTGCTCAAGAGATACTGAATTACTACTAGACCCAAAACCTGCCATAGAGTTCAGGACCTGACCTGCGGCATGAGTCCAAACGCCACACTGATCAACGCAAACAGAATCAAGTCGACGAACTTCAAAACCCTCCGCCCGGTCACGTCCCAGTTGACGATCATATCCGCAAGGCTAGCGCCGATCAGTCCCATCACCGCGCCAGAAGCACCAGCAAACACCTGGTTCCGGATTAGCAGCGCCGACAAGACACTCCCACCGAACCCCGAAACGACGTAGACTGCGAGCACCTTCCACAATCCGAAGGCGAATTCCATTTGCAAGCCGACCATGAGAACCGCCAGCAAGTTGATCACCAGCTGCAGCACGCCGCCGTTGATGGCTATGGCGGACAGCAGGCGCCATCCTTCGCGTCTGTGCACCACCCTGGACGTAGTATGCAGAGCATTTTCAGGCACGTTAAGATAAATTTACATCAATATTTAACATTTTCCATGATTGTGTTTTATTTCATGAAGAATCGTAGGCACTAAGAGTGTCAGTCGTGAAAGGGGGTGTCCAAGCTCATGTATTCTTGCTCTGAGACGCTTTCGTTTGTTTCCAATCAAGCCTTGCATGATACGGAGCCCAAGAATTTTGGTCGGAAAGTAGAGTATTCATGTCACGTTGTTCAAATTGCTTCCTTCCTCGAATCCCAACTATCGCACTCTAACAACCAGTAGTGAAGAGGATACACTACACGCTTTAATTCTATCCAGAGAGATTGTCTAACTGAACCAATTATCTTGCATTGATCTATTCAAAATCTAATGGCTATTACCACATTGTTCACAACGCTATGTTTTTTATGACAAGTGGAACGCCCACTTATTTCGACACCCGCACTGAGGAGACAGAAGTGTGTACAATCAAAAGATCACACACCGTACCTAGTGATAATCTAGAGAATGTGTAAGTTTATAATTCAAGTGCATTAGGATAGAATTTCCACGGTTGCACTTAACCATTAAACTGACACAATCCAACACCCAGCTAGCATGCCTACTTCACCACCGCAACCCAACCCCAACCCCAAATCTAGGTTTACCAACGCTGGTCTTGAAAGTGCCAATGCACCAATACAAAAAAATTCATGTTGAAGAGTTCACGTGCATTAAGACAGAGTTTCCATGCTTGCACTTAACAGCTCGACACATTAAATCCCAACATCCAGAGTACTATGCATCTGACTCCTTACACACACACACACTCACACAACTCATCAAACCAACATAAATCTGGCAGATTTTCCGTGACACAGAACATCTCCAAAACAACAACCCAAAAAAAAAAAAAAAATCCAGAAACATGGATAGACATCAAGACAGCACCAATTTTCCCCCTACCTCGTACTAGCAAGCCCTCCCCAGTCCAGCAGATACTTCCTTTGCGGCCCGAGACTCGGATTCTCCTGCCACGGCTGAAACGCCAGACTCTTCAACCACTTCCCCACACACTTTTTCCCCCCTTCTTCCACCACACGCCCTGGGCAGTCGTTCTCATGCATCATGAGCACGAACACCACGATGCTGACCACCATGATGACGGGCGTGGCGACGGGGATGTAGCGGTGGTGCCTCCTCTGGGGCGTCACCGGGTGCGTCTTCTCTTGAAGGGGCGATGGCGGCTCGAACTGGTGCTCGGCGTGGTCGTGCACACGGAGATGAAACTCCGTTGCGGGGGAGGGTTTCTGGTATTGTGCGTCGCGCATGGACGTAGTGGTGCGAACGGAGCCGAAAGGACGCTCCCGAGGACGGTCCAGGGCCCAAGTTGGGTTGTCCATCACGCGCATATTATCTGGGGGAGAGTGTGTCCATGCGGGCATTGTGGACGGGGCTTCCGTTGAAGCAGGTGAGGTGAGGTAGTATTTTCATGGCACGATGGGGACCTGCAAGGTTGAGTCCAAGTTAAGATTCTTAGCAGAGACTCAGAATCACTACTCGGCATGCACAGAAGTGTCTAGAAGAGTCTAGGAAAGAATGATACAAAACTTTCTGTCCAGAACTGGAAGGGTGCCACACCAACTTAAGTTGATTCACAAATCCAATTGAATTCGTAATATACTTTTAGTTATACTAGCTTGAAGCTAACTCTTCTTGGCACACTTTTTAGCACATCCACTACCGGACACATTCAGTCTGAAAATTCGAACTTCTTAGCATGTGAAGACTCCAGAATTACACTACCACCTTGTCAGTTGATTCACATATCCAGTTGAAATCGGAACTCAAACAACTCCCATTTGCAAAAGACGGCTCTCAATTCCATGCATTCTTCATCCCCAAAATTGCATCTTTAACATTGCCGTGACTGAAAAACAAAGAAACATGCTACTTTTCTAGACCCTGCAGAACAAAGCGGCAATTTCAATCAGTTTCACAGTTCTTCCGGTTGCCCAAAAAGAGATATACAAGCGATAGATTTACGTTTTGTACCAAACTTTGGGAATTTCATTGAAAAGTGAAGATTTCGTGGACGTTCTCTTAGACTTGAAAGGGTGTTGATCTCACTCGACTACCGTGTCTCCATGAGTGCAAGGTCTGGTCGAATGCCAGTCTTGCAGATTTGGAGTGCGGCGTTTTCAGACTACAGGAAAGCAGAATCGCGTCATGGTGGAATTGGCGAACTTTTACAACAGCAACGGCGGGGCTGATTTTGAGGGTCCGGAATAGTATTCAGTCGCTCGACTGAAAACTGGAGCTGCCCTCGTATGAGGAGCTGTCCGAGATTAAGGTTTCAGTTGGCCACCCTATCTGAGTCAATCCTAAAATTTAGATATCTGCGCACTGGAAAGTCCTAGTTTTCAGAGATTTGAGAAGCAGAACGTCGTAAGGATCTTGGAAATGCACTATTTCAATGCCGTGCATCATCGATATCTCACGGCGCTACTACGTCCTTTCCAGTGCTTACAGCTCTGAAAGCAGGGAGATAGCGAATAAAAAGGACGTCGGGCTACCTGATCTGCATTCTCCAAGGCCGCCCTCGCCAAAGGAATCCATTGATCGACCCCAAACGAAGAGATTACTAGAATGCATGACTTCCGTAACTCGAGTGTGAGTACGAGTGCGGCAATATGAATTCTTCTACAACGTTCGAAATTCAAAACAAAGCAGCGACTCTCCTGTTGCACTACGTACTCCGTTCATCAGCATATCGGCTCAAATGCCAAAAGGTTGAAGAAAATAACGTAACAACCCAGATCTATGTACACCACTCCTGGGTTTGAAAACTCCAATCGAAAAGGTCATTTAATCCTTAACGAACTCACAACACAGAAAGTTTGAACTTCAAGGTTCGAAATTTAATAATGCCTGCCTACGTGCGACGCTGAGATTCATATACAGAGAGACCGACGTGATCTCACCTCATGCACCCCCAGACCGCCTCGATCGCAGCACGGAAGTTAAGTTACACCATCGGCCACCACCGCGTCCAAATTCGTCAATGAGCGGGACACCCCAAAAATTCAAAACTCCAGAATTGAAACGGTCCTCCTCTAAAGCTCCAGATTCTCTCCAAAACTCTGAACAAAAATCTCGACAAGGGCGACAGTTCCAAGGGGGTCTGTCCGCCGGAACTCTCGAGAACAATAGCAGAGCTCCAGATCTGACCTCTGACACCACATTCAAGCGGGAAAGAGAACACGGACAAGACTCCGCAACTGTCAGTCTCAGGTGGGGAAGACGGAGAGACAACAGACAGAGTGTTGAATGATTGCAGGATGCAGCTGGCAGCCCAAATGGCGGAGAAACTCTGTTGTTTATACAAGAGAAAAGACTTATTATTATTACACAGAGAAAGAGATTATTGCTTCCCTGGCACTGACCCGGATCAATTTCCATTCCCCTCTTTGTTTTTTTGTTATTACTTTTTCCAAGTGATTGTTTCTGTGCAGTGTTGCCAAGATGGAACACTTGTGCCACTGGTTTTCCCTATTTGCCGCTTTTCCCTGTATGTTTCATTCCCCTGGCCCTGAAACTTACTGTAGTGCAATATCCTTAGGAAAATTTCTGACATTGCTGTAGGGAAAAACAAGGATAATTAATCTCACTGGTTAATTGGGGACTTTGTTCTTGTTTTGTTTGATACAAACAAGAGCTTTACTGCCATTGCCTGCAGAATGCGGCCTTGAACATTTAATAAAGCCTCTGTACCGAAAAAGATAAGCTTTGCATTGACAGAAATTATCCGTCCTGAGAGCAACTACTGTAGCTTGATGAGAAGCTACTGTACCTAGAATTACTCAAAAAAGCGACGGAGCTCCTAGAGCTTGTCACTGTTTCATCCAAACGACGACGGACTTTTCTTTTACTGCCAATTGCGGTTCATACGTTTGAAATTTTAGAAGGGATTAGAAGGGATCATTCGCCGCGGACGGATTTCCAATTGAAGGATAATTTTGACGCGGGATTTGGTTGCAGCACTCCGAGCATGGCGATCGATGGAGCCGGGCAACAAAAGTGCAACAGATCGACGGAGGGTTGGGGTGCGTTTGAAATGCAAAAGCCACCAGGCAGGTTTAGGCGTAAAACTGAATTTGACTTGCGGAACTTCGGGGGCAGGCCTGGAATAGACTTCGAGGAGGAATTATGGTGCTTTTCATCGGCGTTGCATGCCGGCCGGCCACTAGCGATGGATGGAGAGACTCTGGCTAGCTACCTGTAGTATAGAAAAGCTAGAGTTTGTACACTCTATTTTTGAGCATGTCAAGGTATACTGTTGAATGACCATTCTTTCGTTTTTGTTTTTTGTTTTGTTTTTCTTGAAACACATGGACCATTCTTTCGTTTTTCTGTTCACCCATTTGAGCACTTGTGTGAAGATTCAAAGTTAAGAACATAATCATAATTATATCGATCCAAATGATTTCGTCTTTCTGTGAATTTCATGGACGAGAAGGACTCACGGTAGAATATGGTTCTTCGTAGTCCTGAAACTTTCCGAATATCTTGGGACACTGCGGTACTGAAGACTAAGGGCCGGTATACACTTGGGGCCGGATTGAAGGCCGGCCGGAACTCTCCAAGTTTGAACCAATGGGATTGCTCAATTTCTCCAAGAGCTTAATACTTGGGGCCAGATGGAACCACCACTCATTCTACGTGTCGGCTTAGGTGGCATAGTTTTGGCGCCAAACCATCTGGCCTCAAGGGAGCAATCGGGCCGAGGTTTTTGGTGGCCCGATTTCCCATCTAGGGCTGGATTGGGGCTCCTCCATTGGATCGGATAAATCTCCACCGTCTACCATGCAAGGGCTTTCCTTTTCTTTTTTATTACATTTTTTATTAACTGTGAGCTCAATCCCATCTGGTTGAGTAATTTTATTATTATTAACCATTGCAATTGTAACGATAATGTCTTTGCAATTGTTTTAGTATGAGATATTAATAATTAATTTTTTTGGTGTAGACACAAATTACATACTATGTTATAGATACTAATTTTGATAAATTACATGCTTAATAAGTAAATTTTTTATACGGACACAAATCTGTAAATGAAAGTCATTGTTGAAGTTATGCCAAAAACTTTGACATCTACAAGATAATGTGTGTTTTTATCAATTTTGATGACAAATACTTGAAAAAAGAATATGGTAAGGAAAAATTATGCTACTAGAAATAACATGTATGGTAAAACCTGATTTACATTTATCATTGAATTCATTCAAGTTTTCTTAATAAAAAATTTCATGCTTTTTTTTAAAATAAACTAAGAATATAGATTTGAAAAAGAGATTAAAAAAAATCACATGTTTTCTTGAATAGATTTGAAAAAGAGATTAAAAAAAATCACATGTTTTCTTGAATAGATTTGAAAAAGAGATTAAAAAAAATTACATGTTTTTTTGAATTGTATGTTCAATAAATGACAACTATTATGGGGCTACAAATCTTCTTTCAATGTCAGTTCTAGTTTTAGTGTCAAAAAAAAAAGGTTCAAAAGAAGTCAAAGAACTTCCTTTTTTTCCAAGTAGAAAAAATAGGAAGAGAATGGAAAAGGTTAAAAAAAATAAAAAAAATCTCTCTTCCATTTTGAAATAGGTAAAGTAGGAATAAAAAATAAAAGTCTAAAGAATTCTAATTTTTTTTTCCTATATTTGAAATAGAATAAATAGAAAAATAAATAAAAAATTCCTAAAGTATAAAAAATAAAAAGATGCATGTCTTAGATTTTTTTAATTAAACATTCCAAAAATCCAAGAGCACATTAATCAAGAATTCGGCCTTAGAATCGGGCCCCAAGGGCTTTACATTGCTTGGGGCCGGAGTGATGAATTGGAATCCGGCCCCAGAATTCGGCCTCAACCCCTTTACATTATCTGCGGCCGGAGTGGTGATTTGGGGCCGGATTGGAGGCAAATTGGGCCGGCCTTCCATCCGGCCCCAAGCCGTGTATATACCCGCCCTAAGGGCCGGTATACACTTGGGGCCGGATTGAAGGCCGGCCGGAACTCTCCAAGTTTGAACCAATGGGATTGCTCAATTTCTCCAAATCCGGCCCAAGGGCTTTATACTTGGGGCCGGATGGAACCACCACTCATCCTACGTGTCGCCTTAGGTGGCATGGTTTTGGCGCCAAACCATCCGGCCCCAGGGGAGCAATCGGGCCAAGGTTTTTGGTGGCCCGATTTCCCATCTAGGGCCGGATTGGTGTCACATTTGTCTCCTCCGTTGGATCGGACAAATCTCCACCGTCTACCATGCATGAGCTTTTCTTTTCTTTTTTATTACATTTTTTATTAACTGTGAGCTCAATCCCATCTGGTTGAGTCATGTTGTGATACAGATACTGTATTACAAGATGTTAATAATGAATTTTATTGTTAATACTGAATTTTTGTTAATACTGAATTTTATTGTTAATACTGAATTTTATTGTTAATGATGAATTTTATTGTTAATGATGAATTTTATTATTAAAAATGAATTTTATTGTTATTAACCATTGCAATTGTAACAATAATGTCTTTGCAATTGTTTTAGCATGAGGTATTAATAATTAATTTTTTTGGTGTAGACACAAATTACATACTATGTTATAGACACTAATTTTGATAAATTACATGTTTAATAAGTAAAAATTTTATACAGACACAAATCTGTAAATGAAAGTCATTGTTGAAGTTATGCCAAAAACTTTGACATCTACAAGATAATGTGTGTTTTTATCAATTTTGATGACAAATACTTGAAAAAAGAATATGGTAAGGAAAAATTATACTACTAGAAATAACAGGTATGGTAAAACCTGATTTACATTTATCATTAATTCATTCAAGTTTTCATAATAAAACTTTCATGTTTTAAAAATAAATAAACTAAGAATATAGATTTGAAAAAGAGATTAAAAAAAATTACATGTTTTCTTGAATTGTATGTTTAATAAATGACAACTATTATGGGGCTACAAATCTTTTTTCAATGTCAACTCTAGTTTTAGTGTCAAAAAAAAAAGGTTCAAAAGAAGTCAAAGAATTTCCTTTTTCCAAATAGAAAAAATAGGAAGAGAGTGGAAAAGGTTAAAAAAAATAAAAAAACTCTCTCTTCCATTTTGAAATAGGTAAAGTAGGAATAAAAAGGAAAAGTCTAAAGAATTCTAAATTTTTTTTTCTTATATTTGAAATAGAATAAATAGAAAAGAAAACCTTTTTTTCTTTCTAAAGTATAAAAAATAATAAGAGAAAGGAAAAGATGCATGTCTTAGATTTTTTTAATTGAGCATTTCAAAAATTAAAGAGTGTAGTAATCAAGAATTCGGCCTTATTAGAATTGGGCCCCAAGGGTCCCAAGGGCTTTACATTGCTTGGGGCCGAAGTGATGAATTGAAATCCGGCCCCAGAATTCAGCTTCAACCCCTTTACATTGTCTGGGGCCGGAGTGGTGATTTGGGGCCGGATTGTGGGCCAGATTGGAGGCAAATCGGGCCGGCCTTCCATCCGGCCCCAGGCCGTGTATATACCCGCCCTAACTCTTGAAGAAAATTCATGGTCCCTACACAAAATAGTGAAATGAGGTTGCCTTAACAATTAGGTTGCCTTAACCCATAAATGATGTTGAGAACGTTTTTGAGTCGATGAATGACAAAGAATCTCTGCATGTGGGACAAAAGTGCAACTAATCATCCTTCAAATTTTGTGTGAAAAGGGAACGTCTTTACAATAGTTTGACTTCTAATGAGTGTTTTTGCATTTTTTCTAAGCCAACAATTCACATGGTTCTAAAACAACTAATTTCCATGGTGACCAACTCGTTATTTAAGGATTAATTAGAAAAGTTACCTAATGACTCACTGCTTGTCCTCACGGATGTGCATGGCAACTCTCTAAACCGCACCATGAATTAGTGCACCAACCCATGCCACACATATGGCTCAATCTAGGTTGATGAAAATTATTGCATCCTTGTATAGTAACATTCAATATTTATATAGTGAGGGGTAACCTAATTTCACTATTTTTTGTAATTTACTTCTAATTCTAGATTGAATTTGGATTTTTTTTCAATTTAATATTTAAGTCACTTAAACACAAATAGAAAGATTGAACATGAATCAAGTGAACGGATTATAAGTGAAGAATAGTTTTTTTGACAAGATGAATCAATGCTAATCTTAATCTCCACCCAAGGTAGTCATGTAATTCCTAAATGCCAACTCTTAAACTTGATTATCCCCTAAAAAACTAGGCCGGATGTTTGAGTATAGCTTTTGTTTTCTTGACTAGCTCTTCTAGTTGTTCTTCTAACAAGTATAACTCCTCATTTGTGTGGAATAATTTTGATGATCGCCAACGTTGAAATTTAAAAAGCTTTTGTATGGAAAAAATATTGATGAAATTGCACTATTTTTGAGAAAATGCCACAATTGTGAAGACTAATGAAAGATGTTTGGTTAAACGGTAATTTGTATGTATGTTGAAATCAAAATGCTCAAAAGTGAACTACAAACTCTAATTTTTTTCTACAAGGACATATCATCATGATTTTGATGTGTAATTTTTTTCATTTTGAGGCGTAGAAAAAAAATATAAGGATGTGAAGTAACAATCCAAAGTCCCTCTAAGGTAGAAGGCTCAAGAATGGCACACCCAAGGAGAAAAAAACAAATGTGTGGAAGAAACTAGCCAGACAATGATTTCCAATTTTTTGGGTAGATTGAGAAATGGAAAAGAAACAAACTCCAATTTAAATTGTAATTTTTTGACTTAGTATGAATTAGATATGATTTTCAAAAGTAAAGTCTATAGGTCACTATTGATGGTCATAAATTTCAGTAATAATGAATTAACATGTGCTTCTAAAAAGAGCAGAATAATCCCCCAAAAGATGAATAGGGTGCTTAGTATGTTTAAGAAAGTTCCATAATGCATGAATGCAATGTTCTAAATTAAGCAAGAGAAATTTGTACCCTAAATTTAATATTCATCACTTCTTTCTTACTGCCTTTTTGTATTCTATGTTCACAATTCAATGATGCATTCATGATTCATACAGGACACATAATAGTGGTCCAAAAGCACTATTTATTGCCCGAAAATCACTCATTTGCAATCACATTTTCCTACCTCATAAAATGGAATCTATTTGAGCAACCACATGCACTTATTATGGACCTATCCTAGTATCCATTGAAAATGATTGCATTGTTTAAGGATCCTTCCTATATACTCTCCAAAAATTCACTCAAAACTACACACTAATCAAATATAGATCACATCACACTAACAAATTCATCAGAAAAAATTATCTAGGGCCTCTTTGTTGTTCATGTATTGTTAGTGAGTTTCATATTTCGAATTTTTTTTAAATGTAGTTGGAGAAGCCACTTGGTGGCCCTATAGAGGTTAAAGGTTAGATCCTAACCCATTGATTTTCTCTAAATAGGTATGTACACTTGTCTAATACCATCTAATTATCCATGTTTATGTCCATCCTTGAGATTCAACAAATATTTGTAGGCAATGGGAATAAGGACTCATTGTATGCAATCTAATCACATTAGGTTGTCTTTGTCTTGAATTGAAGTGGAGTCTAAACTACAATTTAGAAAGAAGTCAACACATTGTGAACACATTTGAAAAAAATGAGTGGAATGAAAATTCAAATGCAATCTAGAGTTAGACACAAACTAGAGACCAATGAGCGAAAACTTTCAAGACTTCTATAATAACCCTAATGAGCTATCATTTGTAGTGGTTTTTATACAGAATTTAAGGTAGAGGACTTTACACCTTGAAACTTTAGACATGTTTAAGGCCAAGGGACAAAAGACTAAATTAAATCTAACTAATCCACAAAAATATTTTTTGCATGATGCCATTCTTAAAGTAGAATATTGATTCTGAATAAGCATTTGATTTTGAATAAAAATCAATAATACTTCAATGAAGAAATTTTCAACCTATAGAAAAATTGTGCGTGTTCATCTAAGACCTTGTTTCTATGTTCATTTGACCATACAAATGTGTTGGGATCAACCCCACTTTTAAGTTTGTCCTTAGAATGTCAACCATAAAAAAATTCATTCATCTAGTTTAATGCTTGACTTGTTAAATTTTTTTTAATGATGAATTTGATGAATTTGAGGTAAATATCATATATTTATAAAAATATAAACAAAAATATACAAAACGTCAAGAAAAGATTTAGGCATGGAAAGGTTAGTTTAGCGATGTTCCAAAAATTAAGCTTACCATGGGGAGATGGCATGTCCATCAAATACTTCACATTTCTAACTTGCTTTTCTTAGAGACAATAACACAAATCATAATCTAAAATATGACAAGATAAAACATCATTTCTAACAAAATGAAGCAATATTCTTTACTTAATTGGAATTGAAACTACATATGTAAATATTGGATAAAAAATTTCCCAGTAAATGTCCTAATATTTTTAAAGGAAACTAGAAGGAATCAGATTGGGTTTAATTCATTGTTCTTACATCACTCCTTCCATCTTAAAATGATTGTCCGCTTTGAATGCTATATTTTTTAAAGGTTGTTTTGAATAGGTCATAATGAGATTTTCTCGTGGCTAATTTAAATTAGATTATAATAAACACATGCAATGTTTTTGGAATGGAGGGAACATCATTCTTCATAGATTATAATGACATTCCCTCCATCCTAAGATGATCTTCGTGTTGCACTTTGTAATGTTGTGAATTAGTATTTTGGTTGGTGATTGCTACTTGGGACCAACAAATTGACTCCCAAGTAGTCATTCATCTTCCATGTAATCATCAATTAAAAGACAAATGAAATGACTAAAGTGGCAAATCAACATTATTCATTCTTCTTTTCTACACCTCTTCCAAAATGACAACCTCAAACTCAACAATTAATTAACTAGTGGTGCTCCTTGAAAATGCCACAAAAAAATCTACTTTTCAATATTGCAATACTACACTTTCGAAAGGGGCTAAAGTTTCTAGAGTGCTAGGAATCAGCTCAGCCCAACCACAGTAGGGAGCTTATGTTTCATTCAAATAATTTTTCATTCATCCAAAAGCCAGAATGGGGGGCTTACTCAGTTACTTATCAGGAAAGTACATTGCAACAATATTGTTTCAATATTGTTTCAAATTGTTCACAGTAAAGTATTGAAAGTATACTGTGTTAAAACTGCACCTAAACTATACTGTTGCAGTACTGCAACAATATACTGGAACAATATACTTTCAATACTGTACTGTGAACAGTTTGAAACAATATTGAAATAATGGAGGGTTTTTTCCCGATGTATGTTTCATTCACATAATTTCTCATTTATTCAAAACTTCTATTTTCAGGAATTAGAAAATTCATATTTTACACATCCATGTTCTAAAAAAACGAAAGAAAATCTATAATCTAGAGTTCTTTTGAGATTCAAATCAATAATTTAGACAGTCATTTAGACAATTTTATAATTGGAACAAGCTGAAGGTGCTAACTGGGTCTATTTTAGGTGCACCTCCGTATCAAATTCCTAAAAAACTGAACCCACTTGTGCAGAATGGAAACACTCTACAGTAATCCACCCAAGCCCTTTACGCTTCAAAAAAGCCAAGTCTTCAGAAGCATTTAAGTTACCACAATGAAAAGAGCCTGTATTGCAAGTTCAAACTCCACTGTACATTGACACAAGGATTCAAACGACGCACGGACTCCTTATTTATCCACCAGGAAAGCTCACCAGTCAGATCGATACTGAGTACAACCTCCATACAACCCTAGCACCCTAGCCGGTAATGATCTCCTCCTGTGGCTAGATCAAGACATACAGCTAAAGCTGCGAGTGATAGGATTATTGGGCAAGGCTAATAGCCGGTAACCGTCTAAACAGTCCTCCAGTTCAACTCCACTTGGATCTTTCCACGACCCGAGTCAATGAGCTGAAACGTCTCGTTGATCCGCTTGTTCTTCACCACATCATTCAGAGGAATGTCCACGTAGCCCAAGGATTCCTTCATACACGAAAAAAAAAATGATTCAGCATCACAATAAAAGGAAAAAGGAACAACCCTCCGATAAAAAATTTAAAAAATCTTGGACAATACAGCTTGTCAATATACTCAAACCTCTTGCTAGCAGCACCCTAGTTACAAATTCAAACTACGTCAACAATTCTTTTAGTGCCCTAGCCAGTCAGATGAAGTCAAGGAGCGACGGGAATACCTGTCGATGCACCATGTTCATGCTGGAACCTTTGCTGTGGACCTCGACGCGGAGGCGATCATTGGCGGGGGTATCTTCCAACTGAAAGGAGAACTCCTTATCCCATCTTGGGTCTCTGTTCTTCTTGATTACCTGAAAGGCCGAACCATGTATGATCAGTTGAGGGGTCACAAGAACATGATCACAGAACTCTCTGAGTACATACAAGAACCTTTCCGAGATGGGAGAGAGTATTCCGATTAGAAACACACCTGGGTTTTATGCTTCTCCCCACGGAAATGTACTTCAACATACGGATTGGTATGATGTTTGCCTTCCACTTCCTCAGCGCTGTGAATAGTGACAGATAGCAAGCCTCCGTTTGGAGATGTTCCCTCTGGAGCCCTTTGAGAACCATCCATTTCCTCTACTGAGCTGACATTATCCTCCTGAAGCCATTAAAAACAAGCTTAGACACGAATCCCCAATGCACGCAGATCTCAACACATTTCTCAGACATCTTGATAACACAAAATTCGGCACTGACTCCACCTCCCAACTATCACAAGAAAAAACAAACTCACTTCCTTGAAAGGCTTGAAAGTCAATTCGAACGTAAGCTCGCCACGCTTCTTCAAGTTGGCTTCATCATTAGGATCCATATTCTTCACCAGAGTTTCAGTGTAAGTTTTAGGCTCATCCGCCACCAATTCTTTTAATGGTACTATTTGCATAGCCATCTTCTCGTGGGATCCAACCTGACATATGAGTCAATTGTAAGATCCCATTGAAGTTGAACTGTTAGCGTCCAAATATAACCAAACGATGGGCATGCTCAACCCATGAAGTTCAATGATTCTCGCAAAATACAGTTGCACAACTAGAGAAGGTTAGAAACATAGCACAGAGTACATCAAAGATTCGCAAGATAAACTACAGACCCGCCTTTTCTAACGTAGACAATCATGACCGGACAATCTCCTTCATCATATGCCTGTAACAAGACAGTTAAAATAGAACAAACAGCACGCATCACAATAAAATCCTTAATGCTCGTACCTTTTCCCAGTCAAAAATCTGCAGCTCAAGGGACTGTGACTTCGGATCCTGAACCAGAAGCTTAAAAGTCTCATTCCACACGGGGTTCAATGTGCTCATCTTCGTCGTCGTTGTCTTTGACAAAACAGTCTTAACTAATTGAAGCTTCACGTACGGATCAGCTTTGCCCAGTAAATCCTTCTTCAACAGATTTTTGGCATGCATAATTTTCACCTCAATAATGCCTACGGGCTTCTTCGCAGCACTGCCAGATTGTACAAAACGAGTGTCAACATCGTTCAACTACTGACTACGGTCGAGACAGGCGGGTAAGATGAAACAAGAGATGGCAACGGCGAACAAAAGATTTGAGTACCTGGGATCATCAATTATAGGGATTTCTAAGGTCTTTGGCCACATGTACAGCGCAGCGACCTGATCTCTGATAGTCTCCTGCAATGGGCGATCAGACATCCCGTATCAAACATCTGGGAATAAAAATGACTAGATCTTAAAAAGCCCAAAGCCAAAGAATCTACAGACACTTGCAGCGGCAAACACGTGAACACAGCATGAATCCACGTACCTGAACGAAACCATAAAGTCCCGGAATTGCCATGACATCTCCACCCAAGAGCTTCAAACCAAAATCTACATGGGGCTGCCAACACAGAAGGAATGCAACGTCCAAAGCGATTTAGATCACGAGATTTATGATCCTTACAAGGACAACTGCAGTCACGGACACCAGCACATCAAACAAGGCATTCGGACATTCACTCACGATGCAGACAGTGCAGTGCTTGAGATAACTTCACTAAGAATAGATTAAATATATCTCTTAACATACGCACCTTATCCATCAAGGAAACCACTATCTTCGAGAAACAAGGGAAAACAGGAACCAGCGGTTTCAGTGTAATTCGTGCAGTTGCAAATACTTGTACATCCACCAGCTGCATCCAATAACGTACATTGTCAGAATCCAAAAATGACTATGACCATTGGAATAACAATAGAAGAATTTCTCCCGCAATCTCATCAACTGACCTGCACAGTTGCTTTCATCCCGAAAGCCTTCACAGCAACAATGATGTTCGGATTCCCAGCGAACTTAAAAGAAGGCTCAAGAATCACCTCCTTCTCCTTAGTGTCGTACACTTTCATACCTGGAACGGAAAATGAGATATCAAAGATAACAAGAATTAAAATCCCTCCTGCTAACCATCATATGTAACAGACGAAAGCGACAACTACAGGCACAAACACAGGAGGAAAAGCTGTGTTACCAACGAAAGTGGGAGGGAGGGTTCCCAAAGTTAGTGACTCGAACTCGATCGAGTCCATTTTATACTGTGGACCATACTGATCAATGTAAGGTTGCGCCTGTTGTCGGACCATCTTGCAAATTGCCTGTCACAATCGTCGCAAAAAACGCAATTTACACATCTTCTGGGGACACTTTATACAGCTTACATTACAAGCTAAAATATCCCTGCAACTGAAATGATTTCAG
Organism: Rhytidiadelphus loreus; assembly: GCA_947034895.1. NCBI lineage: Eukaryota > Viridiplantae > Streptophyta > Bryopsida > Hypnales > Hylocomiaceae > Rhytidiadelphus > Rhytidiadelphus loreus. The sequence goes on along the minus strand of OX344761.1, from coordinate 41,583,753 downwards.
ACAGATACAATCTGCAAAAAGATGAACGTTCCTATTTCTCTACTTTCCTCGAGAACGAGAAAAATGAAGAGGTCCAATTCCATTCGTCTTTCAAAGAAAATGGCATCAAACGTTAACTGAAGAGGCAGGAATACCTTGTCAAGATAAGGCCATATGTCTTTCAAGAACTTGTTCAACCAGTCCACCTGAAAACAACAGAGTCCATGTAATCAGAAAGTACACCCACTTGTATGTTAAAGACAAAATTAAACCACTGATAGTCTGCATTCGTACTACAACAGCAATGCCAACAGAATCACAAAAATTCACATAATCCTCTGCAAAAAAAAATTAAAAAAAAATCAGAAGACTACTTGGAAACAACGAAAATTTCCAAGAAATGGCGTCAATACCCGATCGTAGTCTGGATTCTTCACCCACAGAGGAATTTCGTGAAGGAGCTCCTCCAAGGACTTCGCATCCATCTCTCCCAGTTGCCTTATGATAGGATCCTGCATCCATTGCAACAAAATTTTAAATACACTCGCAACCCTCGCCGCTCACAACGCAAGAATACAAGAGAACTTAAACCGCCGTCCCTCCGAAAACCTCCACCAAACGCACAACCAAGAACCAAGAACCCCGGTTCTGAAGCATAACGCACTCATACCAAAACCTTAGGCACTCATTCCAAAACTCGAAACCACAATATGTGAGAAGGAGAGGAGAAGCGGAAAAGCGGCGTCACCTTCACTCCCGTCGGCTGCAAGTAGATGAAGAGGAAGTATCCCGCCACGAGGCCCAAGCTGATGCCCCATCCGAACCCGACCAAGCCCAGAATGGTGCTGATGACCCCCATTGCGACCGAATCCCTGAGCTCGCCACTTCCCTGTCCGCAATCTCGCTCACACTGCTTGCCCTGCTTGCTCTGCTCGCTCTCTCCGGTAACGCTGCTCAGTCACGGCGATCTGCCATGGAAAATAATCAAAATGGCTATGGCGGATGGGTACCAAGAGAACTATGGCTCGGGCTACGGCTATGGCTACGACTAGGGTTTGGGTGGGTGAGGTGTCGGTGCGGGGGTGTAGGTTCGTCGTGGGACCGCCAGCTGGGTGGGCCACGTGGATCGACCGACCACGTCAGACTAGTAGGTACGTCCGTCGACGGAAGGCGACTGCAGGTAGTCGTTCGGTCCTACTAAAGTTCCTTTTCAAATTTTGAACAATGTGTACCGAGTACCGTGTGCCGGTGGTCATGGTCGGGAAAAAAAAATCCCTATATAAAGATGTCAAAATTAGAGATATTATTTTTTTAATTGTGTAGGAAAAGAAATAATTCTTCCTATTTTAACCCTGAAAAGGACAAGACTAATCATCAACATATTTTGCCAAAAATGATTTGATTTTGGAACAAATAAGTGTTTTCTTCATTTTAGGGGGGTAATTTCTAAAGTCATTTGTTAGCCACTTTTTGATCTCAGTGTCAATCGAGGGTTAAACCTTAAAGGACGAATGGGTGACCTTGGAAATCATCCCTTTTCATTACCGTATGAATCATTGGCTTAAGAATAACAAAAGCACTCATAGGAAATCAAATTAATGTAGAAGATTTTCCCCTTTCACATCAAAATTCCAAGGATGAATAGTTGCACTTTTGTCTTACTAGAAGGATTCCCTGTCAACCATCGGATGCCAAATGTCTGTATTGACATTTAAGGGTGAAATCTAAAAAGACAAGCCCTATCACCAAGGTACTTTGTCAAAAATGATGTAATTTTTAGACCAATAGGTACACTCTTCATTTCTACGATAATCTTAAAAGTTATGCATTGGATACATTTGGGCCTCAACTTCCTTCCATCATTAAGATATCTATCGAATCACATTTGTCATTTTATTTAATTATTTGGCAAGCAATGTCAACTTTGACCATTGGATATGATACTTAGTTTATTTTCATAAATTGACATTTGATCCTATAACTTTGATTCCATCAAGAAAATTCAAATGTCATTTTTACGATCATCAAAATCATTTTTGAAATCTAATAATACGTTTCAAACGAGATTTCAAATACATTGAATTAAGAGTTTAGCTATTTTAGTAAAAAAAGGTCTTATATAGACTTATTGTATATTGATTAAAAGATTTTTAATATTATAAATCAAATATTTTCTATATTTTATTTTTAAAATTGAATGAAAATTGAATTTAGAATTATGTTTAATTGAATACTAGTGTTTGATTAGATTAATGTACTTTATTTTAGGCTTTCATGACTTATTTTGTAGCTATGCCTAAACCCAAAGCTCTTTCACCAATCTCGAGGGGTTCGTAGTTTTAGTAAAATAGGGTGTTACACAATGTAAAGCAACAAGTTTAGGTATCTTGTTTATTTTTTCTTTTGAAAAAATACTTTTGAGATTGTTTGAAGTACTTAGACCTTTTAATGTATGCAATTGGTATCTTATGTTTTCTTTTATTATAGTAGAGCTCTAAAAGGTATTTCAAAGTGTGATTTTGGGTATAGCTTTATGATCCTAAACATTTTAAACTTCACTATATTTTTAATATTGTTTGCATTCATTATAAACTTTGCAACCCTTTCAAAAAAAAGTTTAATTAATTTTTTAAGTACATTAGCTAATACATGCACAAATTTTTGGAATTTGATTTTTTCAAATAAATTTTTTTACTATATAGAATAATATATTTTTTAATATTTTAAGACATAATAATCAAATTTCAAACTTAATTAGTAGATAGTTTTGGACTTGAACTTGTTAAAACTTCCTAATAAAACATTGTCTACTTTACCATGCTTGCACCTTAGGTTAAACTAAACATGATAGCACTTGAAAGTGTTACTCAACAATGCAATCAAATGGAAAACGGTTAGTTGTTAATAAACTTCCTTCCACCTCTTTGTCTATTCCAAAATCTCTGAGTTTGGGAATTGTGAACCAAAAAAAGGTTAGTTAGAAATTGCAAACAATTTATCACTCCATAAAAGTTCCCTACATTCAGCTTTGAAGTGAGACATCTTTTAAACCCTAAAGTCCTATTGTCCCTACGACAGATAAAATGGATTTGGGTAGACTTCTACGGTCTCAATTTTTATTTTTATTTTTTGTAACTTTCTTTGAAGATAGAAAAAATACATTAGCTTTAAGGAAGTATAATTTTTATTTCAATCAATGCACGAGAGCAAAAGTGTTGCTACCCTAATTCCAAAAATAGAGCTCATTGGGCAATATATAAAAGATCTCAAAAGATCATAATAAAATTTTCAAAAGTTATTTTGTTTTTCATAGAAAATATTTTTTGCCTACATAAAAAGATTTGGTTAATTTTATTTAGACTAGTAAGGAGAAAGTTATAGACAATCTTGTTTATCGAGCAATGAGACATCATCTTGAAAAAATAACTTATTGGATTCATTTTTTAACTCAATTTTCACAATTTAAAAAAATCCACCACCACATGATTAACTTCATTTGCTAAAACAATCTCACCATTGCAACTAAGTGTATTTCAATTCATTTTAGAGCTATCAACAAATTAGATTTTCCTTCACTCTCATACCTACTTCTACTTAACAATTTTTGAAAGAATGAAATGAAAGTTAATTTTTTTATTTTAAATTTCATAGAATCTTAACTCAATTCTTCAACATATAAAAATTTTAATTCAAAGTTTGAGATCCAAAAATTTTAAGTTGAAAAGAATCAAAGTCGTATAAACTAGTTTGCCACCACGCTTAAAAAAACATGCTTATTTCACTTTAAACGCAAATATTTTGCAACCACATGGTCATAGTTTCTGAAATTTCTTCCATGCATTTTTTATATTATTCTAAGAAAAAATTCCATGCTTATATATGCAAAAAAGAAATTTTAATTTTTTGCTATTAGCAATAGAAATTGCAATTTCAAGTGTTTTTTAATGAAAAAAAGGCCTTGGGACTTTAGAGGATCAAGTGGATTTGACTAAGATTTTTAAAAATGAAATAAATGGCAATGAAGAAAAGGTTTTGTTCTCACACATTTGAAACTTTCTTTCAATTTTCTTTAATTTTCAATTTGAAATGGATTTTGAAAATTCATGTTTTTACACATAGTGCCTTTAAGTAATTAATGGATTTTTCACTTGAGAGAATTGATGTTCTTACCTATATATATTATATTTCTTAATGCCATTAAAATTAAAAGAAAATATATAATTTATTTATACATATGTATACATTCATATAGATATTATAATAACATTTAGAACAATTGCATGTTCTATTATTTTTGTTTCAACTAACTAGCAATGTAATGCCTTGCTTCCAAATAGTCTAAGGTAACATGCATTAGGATTTAAGTCACATATTACACCCTTGTATACAAAGATACAAAACATGATTTGTTTTTTCATAAGCGGTACAAAATAAATTCAATTAAAATTCTATGATTTTTTCTGAAGAGATTTCATTTGATTCACACTCAAATAAACCTAAAATCCTTGGTAGAATTTTGTGTTCTAGAGCTTTCATTTTGACCCCTAAAGATGCACACATCCAAAAAGTGGATAGATCTTGGTCAACTTTGATTGTCACTTCCAATATAACCATTTTAGGTAGTTGATTTAATTTAAGAAAAGAAAGCTCGACAAGATCTCTTTTGACTTCATTTTAAAATTTTGAAAAAATCCAAAAAATGTAAGAATTATTGCAATAGCAAGCTTGATGTGTAAGAATCCAAATAACACAATATTGTGTGTTTTTCATTCACATTTTATCTTTCAAATAGTTTTCAATTTTCAATTATAAAACTATGTAAACTCCATTGATGGTAAAATTTTCAAGTTATAATATATAATTGAATTTATTTAATTTTATTTCTACCTTTTACTTTAAAAAATCACAATAATTTAATTTTTCCATCAAAACTTCTAAAAAAACACCAATAGAAAATAATTTTTTAAATAAATTATATATATGGATGACTTTAGGTTGATAGTGGAATTTGACTTGAAGGTCTTTGTCAAAGGTGCTCTAGGTGTAATAGCTTAATTAGTTAATTTTTCACAAATCTTCACTACTACTTAAATTTCATGAGAAATTTCAGATTAATTGGACTATTTATGTATTTTTACTTATTTATCTTTGCTTTTGAAGAAATAATAATAACTATAACAATTTTTTATGAAACAAATTGAAATTTTCTACTATGATAAACAATTCATAGTTTCACGTAATGAAAATACAGGATTGATATTTGAACACAATTTAATAGGATAAATTTAGCTCAAATATGACGTTTGATCATTTGATCAATTATTTGGTCCTATAGGGATTAAAATCCCCAATGAAATGTACCTAGTGATTTAGACTAGAATGATGAAGTTTTTTCACATCCACAAACATGTTGATTGTCAATGAAACATCAATTATATTCATCAAAATGTGACAATATCATCAACTTAAAAAAAATTAGATATATCTTGGCAACCTCTTTTACTAGAAAACCAAGAAATATTATACAAAGCATTCCAATATTTTTGTCTAATATTTCCACTTTGCAAAAAAAATTGCTACAAATAATATTCCATACAGTCCCTACAATGCTTAAAGTGGGTACCCTTCAAACCACCACATTTTACTAATCTACTTGGTTACTATTATTAGATTGGTCAAATTTTCACATTTTCTTTTTGGCAACTGAAAGGAGGGCTCCAACACACCAAAGAACATAGTATTTGGATGTTATATGCAATAGTTATGAAGGGTCAAAGTTTTTTTTGGTAGATGTTCTAAAATTGTTTCTTCAATATATGTACATACTGATTTTGGAGATGTACACAGAGTGATGATGGAGGTTTTAGGCATGGTGCGATTTTGGGTGTACCCACCTTACAATGCCCAAAGGTGACCAATTGTGACTCAGGAGTAAATACAAATTTCAAGTGCATAGAATGCTTCATAGACGGCCTTCGACGGAACTGACCCAGCAAGGAACTTTTTTTAATATGGCTTACTACATGAAGTGATCAATCATACAAATGGCAATGGAACCCCATTCAAGAGGTGTCAAATTCTCAAATTGAATGAAATTTAGTCTATGGTACATTGATGGAGAGTCCTTCATCGTTCATAATACCTGTGTATGATCCTCTACGAATTAACTCTCGAGTGCTTCATAGACAGAATACACAGCAACAATTCGGTGAATGGATTACTTCACGAAGTATGAGCAAGGAATCAATCATGCAAATGGCAATGGAACCCCATTCAAGAGATGTCAAATTCTCAAATTGAATGAAATTTAGTCTATGGTACATTGATGGAGAGTCCTTCATCGTCCATAATACACTGTATGATCCTCTATAAATTACACTGGAATTCTCGCTGCAACTCTCGACTGCAGTGCATTTTCAGCCGTGAAAATTCACCGGAGATTAATTTACAGGTGCACTGAGATTGGAAGCTCAGGCTGCAGTGGAAGGGATGAACAAGCCGCGCATGCCAGGAGATTTTTGCAACCGGAATCTAAAACAGCCTAATTGGTTGATGAAAACATCCACTATCAAGGCTGCTCCGTTTTCTAACATAGCGCGCGGTTTTATGCAATTCAAATGTTTGCACAATTAAGTCTTCCTTTCCAAGCTGCCTTGTGGGTGATGAATACAAGGCCATGAATCTGTGATGCAGCACCTTACGCTAGCACGGACCTCTTCGCGGCGAGCACAATCATTCTGGAATATGATCAATTCGATTGTGCAAAAAATTCAGTGAACGAGAGTTCCACTCATGAGCGACACGAATTCTCGAAAGTTCACCATCTGGTCGCCGTCTTCGTCCACGCACTGAATCATACGCCGACATTCGTCCAAGGAGACGTTGGAATCCCCAAACGCCACCAGCACACGCTGGAGCTCGTCCGCCGAGATGAAGCCGTTCTTGTCCGCGTCGAACACACCGAACGCCGACGCCAACGCTTCCTGGTTAACATCCTCCGACTCACCCTCGCTTTCCGACGAGCTTGATTCGGAGCTACGGATCGACCTCGTGTTCAACTCGATGAACTCTTCCAGATCGATGAAGCCATCGCCGTTCGCGTCCACTTCCTTGATCAGACTCGCAATCTCCGCGTCGCTCACGGGTTGCCCGAGCGAGCGCAGAACAGCCGCGAGCTCCTTCTCGCAGATTTTCCCGTCGCCGTTGCGATCGAAAACCTCGAAGGAATCGGAAAGCTCCCGCACCAAAGGAGGGGGAAGGTCGAGGAAGGCCTTCGGCGAGAGGCTGGGCGTTCTCTCGAATCTCGCCGAACCCGTCCAACTCGATTCCATCAAAAACTCCATGGCAAAGATATTGCTTTGTAACCCTAATTGTGCAAAAATTCAATGGATCGAGCACAATTTCGAAGGATGGAGCACAAATTCAATTGAGTGAGCAGCACTGATGATTTGTGAGCTCCTGAAGTTACGAACATCTGCTCGATTGGATTCTTTATACCCGATCAACAACCGCTCTTGGGATTAGCTGTTGCCGAATCTCCTCCGAAATCTGACGGAGGAGAGCGTGTAAAGGACCTGCGTCGAAGATTCCGAGACGTGCCATTTTAGTAAAGACTCTTGCGTGTCCACTTGTTCATTGTCGGAGGAAGTTTCGACGCTGGTGGAGCTGCAGACAATTTGCAAATTAGGTGGACTGACTTCTCGGGACAAGTGGACATCGCCTTCGGGTCTTCACCTACTCCGTCCAGGACTCCAGGCAATCTGCAAGTAGGGTTTCGCTCTTTATGGGCGCTTGACCGAAGGGACTTGTATTGTCAAATGCTCATGTCGGAGGAAGTCTGATGAGTTAGGTTAACCTTTAAAGTCCCAAGGCCTTTTCTTCATCAAAAGACACTCAAAACTGTCATTTCTATTTTAAAGAGCAAATTTTTTAAATTTTTTTTAAATTTTTTTAAATTTTTTGCATATATAACCATAGGATCTTGTACTAGACTAGCGTTGAAGAAATTTTAAGAACTTTAACTGTGTAGATTGCAAAATATGTAAATTTTAAGTAAAAATATTTAAAAAATTCTACCTTGCTCAACTAGAGTTTTTGGCTTTGGATCTTGTTAACTTAAAGTTTTTGCACTAATGATTTTAAATTTCTAGTTTTTTATGTTGAAGAATTGAGTCGGGACTCTAGGAATAAAAGTACCAAAAAAAAAGACACTTAATTTTCACTCATTGAAATATTACTAAGTAGAAGTAGGTTCAAGATTGAAGGGAAAACTAAACCATAAATAGGTCTAAGATGGAATTGAAACACACTTAATCTCAACGATGTGATTGTTCTAGCAAGAGATCTTAACCTTGTGAATTTTTTTTTTAAATCGTGAAAATTGAATTCAAAAATGATCATACAAGTTATTTTTTCTAGAAGATGTTTGGATTGCCCGAAAAACAAGATTATCCATTAATTTTCACATAACAAACTCCAATGTAATGAATTAAAGCTTCCCGTGTAGATGAAAATACAATACGTGATAAACAAATTTTAATTTTTTTTTATTTGAAGTTTTTATGGGCCTTTTTTTCTATCTATTGAACTAAAATTTGGGCTTATTATATCATAACTTTTGCCCCATGTATTGATTGAAATAAAAAAATTATAAACTTAGAAAGCTTACTAATTTGTATTCTATCTTCACAAAATGTTTCAGAAAACCTTGACGAATTTTGAGATTATAGGAGCTTGTCTGAAATTCATTTTGTCTCGCAAGGGAACAATGGGACTTTAGGGGCTAAAAGAAATTCATTCTTTTAATCCTAGAAGGACATGGTCCCATGACCAAGGTAATCACTAAATACTTTGATTATTGGACCAACAAGTGCATTTTTTGTTTTTACACTTCAAAATGCTATCAAATGCGAGCATATAAAGAAGCGTCATTATGAAGAAATATCTTTTCATGTCATGCAAAAATTGTAATGTGTAACTATAGGTGTCTTTGCATTTTAATCCCTAAAAGTCCAAGGGGTTTGGACAAAATACAAATGTGTTATCAAATATAAATTCTATTTGAAGTTCTCATTGAAGAAAATAGTCACTTGAGTGTTTAGGGGTTAAAATAGCCGAATAGGGCTATTAAAATTTTCAATAAAGAAAAATAACATTTAAAATTATACAAAAATTTGCCATACTTATCTTACTTACTTCTAAAACTAATGTAATAGAGAAGCACAATAACTACTATCCAATGCTTCTAAAGGTTATTCAAGATTCATAAATAAAGTACGCCTAATTACTTTAAACCTTAAATATTTATTATATTTTTTCACATATATCAAAAGTGTTTCAATAATTTTAAATATCCTCTAATTATGTGTTTATCTTGACCATTTTGGAATATTTTTGTAGAATTTTAGCCCATACAATCAAATTGGGATTTGAATTTATATTCTATGACTATATAGTCTTGGAAAGATCTTTCCTAAATTGGCATGTAATCTTTGTCTTGTCCATTCCAACACTCCATTTTTACCAATATCATGATAAGAAAGTGCACACTATGTTGTGGATGAAAAACAATTTCAAATTAATATGCATATCCATTGACATAGTAAACTAATACAAATGTCAATATGGTGCTTGGAAGATGAGTTTTATAAGAAAATGCTTGATTTCTTTCTCTAAATATGAAAATATCTTGTGTTTCACATTTATCAAAATCTCTTGTGTTTTAGTACTTAAAAGGGTTTTATTCAAAGCAAACTTGATCACTCTAGTCAATAAAGGAATTGGTTTGTTCTAAAATTGGTTTTATAGGTGTATACATATGTGGAAAATTTTGAATTATTCCATTTCAATTGATAAAATGAAAGGTATGAAAAGTATTATTCATCAAATTATAGCATCTCTTCACAAAAATAGTATACAAAATTTATTTTTGAATTCAATATTTGGTGATGCTTGAAAAAATCCAACATTCCTAGGATCTTAACTAAGTACTTCAACATTTACACCACTTGGACTATTAATTTCACTTATATCCTTTTCATTTCTCAACAGTTTCATGTTTTGGGTCAATTTTTATAACATTGGCATACAAATTTTTCAAATTTGAATATGAAGTGTTTATTGTTGAAAAAAATTCACGTGTTCTTAATTTATTTCATAAACATGAGAAATTTTCCTAAATTTATAAAATAATTATATAATATAAATAAGTTCATAAAAACTCTTTAAGAAGTGACATTTCATCTTCTTAAAAATTTATTAAAAAAAAAGATTATATGAACATTATGATCTTGCATTTGGTCAAGTTTTTTTCAATTATACGTTATTAGAAGACATACTTCAATAAATTAAGTAGGGGACCCTATAATTGGATCTATAAAAAAATACTAACAAAGACCAAAAGAATCTGTATTCATTGAAGAACAGATGCATTAGATGGGTTTCCAGCATTGTGGAGGGCCGCGAGTTATCAGGCCTTGGGAACTGCTACGAACTGCTGCGAACTGCCTGCTGATGTGGTAAGGCGACTACCACATCGGCAAATTTTAATTTTTTTGTTCAAAAAAGAAAATGAATTTTTTTTTTTTCTGTTTTTTTTTTCATTTCAAGAATGTAAAATTCTTTTCTTTTCTTTTCTTTTTTTTCAAATTTTTTCTATCGGGAATGGCTCGAGAACGGTTGTTCCCCGAAACTGCCGGGGGGGATCAGGGGCGGGAACAGGCCCGAAATGGCCCTCCCCACCCTCCAGAAAACATCTAATGTTTCTGAATAAATCTGACTTGTCTTTAATCCCTAAAAGACCAAGGCACATTTTGGACAAAAATTGTTAAATATGGCCACTTTTTAGGGCAATAAAAAAAAAGATTTAATTAATTCGTATAGTTTTTTACTAGACTACTAGAAAATGTGTGGAAAAAATTTCAAAAACTTTGATAAGACAAATTGAAAGATTATAATATTTGAAGTTAGAAGATATGGTTTTCTTCATACCATGTTTCATAGACTCTAATTCCTCCTAGACTAAGATTCTTGCACTACATACAGGTGCAAAATTCCTCCTCTACTTTTGAAATTTGGTAGGTACATGTTCACACCTTGTGTCAAAATTATGTGAACATCCAATCATAATTGACTTCATATGCAACTATCTAAGATTTCTTAGATATATTCGATTGTCACATGGTCCTTTAGAAGTTTAATACAATATGTATAAACCCTAAAATGGTAGCTATTACTATGACCATGTACTCATGCAATTGGCCATTAATCAAGTGAATAAAGTGTGTCATCCTATTTGGCTACCTAACTATTTTTGCAATTGTAATAATGGCCCATTATAGTCATGAATGAAATCTACACATGTTTTAGTAGAATAAATGAAGTCCCAAGTGAGCAAGGGACAACTTTAAGATGTCTTAGCACATTGACAATCCACCTGCTAAAACAACCCAACAATTCTTTTTCTATCCTTTAAATGACCTTGAATGAAGATTACTACTATTGGAAGTGTATAACTTAGTTACATGACAATTAAAAAATTAACCTCTAAAAGTCCTTGTTTACATCAAAAACCAATCAAAACTACCTTTTCTATTGCAATGAGCAAAAAAAAATCAAACAAAAAAAAATTTGATTGTAGGATCTTGCATTAAATTACTGTGCAAATGTGTGGAAAAATTTCAGAAACTTTGACCACATAGATTGCAAGATATTTGTGTTTAAAGTAAAGAAAATATGTAATTTTGCACCTTCCATAACCAACTTAATACAAGACTTTCAATCTTCTTAGCTTGAAATTATTGTACTATCAATTAGATTAAAAGAATTTAAGTTGAAAAATTGAGTAGAAAGTCTAAGAAAAAAATTCCTAAAAAATAGTCTTGATTTTATCCTTTAAAAGATTGTTAAGTAGAAGAAAGTACAAGATTGAAGGAAAAAATAAATTGTTAATTGCTTTAAGATGAAATAAAAACACTCTACTTCTAATGGCTAGATTATCCTAGAAAGCATATTAAAACTTTGTAGAACTCTTTTATTAACATTTTTTTTGTAAATTGAGTTCAAAAAAAAATCCAATACCTTGTTTTTTGAAGAAGATGCTATGGTTGCCTAATACAAAAAGCTCCAAAATTTTCACATCACTATGGTAACACTAGTAGGAGCCCCTATTTTTTCAGACATTAGCATGAAACAAGAATGTTTTTTAAAACATGAGCAAAGAAATGGGACTTTGGCCATGGGAGGCTTAATTCAATTGGATGCTGCAAGAAACACGTCAACGTTAGGGTTATAACAAGCTTCTGTCTTGTCTGATGTCCATGTTTCAGAGAACATCACAAAAAATATAGTCACGTTTCTCATGACGTTTTGAGAAACAAATAACTGCCACGTTGGCAAAGGATTTTGGTTTGACTACAAGTAAGTTACTGAAACTTACTATGGTTTGAGGTAAAACGCTGACCACATGTGAAAAATACAAAGAAGGGGCTCTTTGGCATCTTTTTTCAAAAACCTTGCATGGATGGATGGAAAAGTTGCGAAATGACTTCATTTTCTGTTGTACTTCCAATATAGCACAAATTGTATTAACAAGTCCTAAAAAATTAGTATAATGCGTTATAGTATATATACTATATGTAAATATTTGTCTCTATGCTCCCAAACACTTCATAATAAAACATATTTTGTTGTCAATTTTTGAAGATTCATTTTTTGACTACATTGCAAATAAAATTCTTTTTCCGCTAAAGTTATTATTCATATCTTCTCCCAAACAACAAAGAATATTGGAAACAAAACAATGACTTTGCACTCACTTCCATTGTGTGCTGCACTTTCTCCATTCTCCATTAAGGGCTTCAAAAGAATTGGATTGCGAATATATTATTTAGAAAACATTGCAATCTTTATATTAAAACTATGTTCAATACTCCTAGTGCAAATTCTTGTTTACATGTTCAAAAACAATATTGCTATCAATTTGGAATTTTATGAGGCATTTCTTCTTTTATAAATTGAGATTTTGTTCCATTTCATTATTTCGTTAATCAAAATTTGTCTTCACAGTGTAGTAAAGTAATAGTATTGTAAAAGTAGGTATTAATCTTCTACTATTACGTTTACAACATTTAAACCAAAAATACAGAAGGCATTACATTTTGGTATTGATAGAACTCTAAAGTGAATGAAATCTTTATTAAAACTATTTATTATTCTAATTAGTTTTTTTCTTAAGAATGATGTCTTCTTGAAGTGTAGTTTTAGCATCAAACATTTGATTTTTATAATGAATGATTATGATTTTTCAATTCAACATTTTGTGCAAGGGTGTTCACTACAAATCTTCATTTTCTATTGTTGAGGGCTCTTCAAAATTAGCATCAAGAACAATACATCTTAGAGGAAAAATTACAATAGATATTCGTTTTCATGAGATTTATACTTTATAGAATAGAAATGACTTGCATGGGCTTACGGTTTGACTGTGAGTAAGTTTATAAAAATTATTGGGGGTTGAGGTGAAATGTTGACTACATGTGAAAAAGACATGGGAAAAGTAGACACATGGCATGGTTTAAAAAAAATAGTATTTGACGTGGCATTTCAATGATATGGCATCCAATGAAGTTGAAGTAGCATGACGCTTCAGTATGCGTTGACGTTGTCTGAAAATTTTAACTTCTAAATGCCCAAACATTGTTTTGGGGCAACATAGTGATTTTGGGCAGTTTACTACGAATTGAATTTTTATTTTTATTTTCTTTGAAATTTTCACACAACATGTGCCGAAGGGTACCTTTAAGGCACAATAATTTTCATAACTTTTGACTAAATAGTATGTAATTTTCATTGCTTAATGGGCAACTCAAAAAATTCTTTAAAATTTTTATTTTTCTAAAATAAAAATATGAAATTGATTTTCTAGATTTATATATGTGTAGAAGCTTTTAGTCATTTCATTTTGATCAATGAGATGAAAGTTATGAGGAGTTTTAGTTTGCGGGCAATTATGGATTCACTATTCTAAAATAAACTTTGAAGTCCTTTATTTAACTCAATTTTCAATTTTTTTGTAAGAAAATAAAATTATAGGATGTAGATTGTTTATTGCAACATTGCATTCATTGAAATTGACATTTTTCAATTCTATAACTAAATTCTTAACACTTTAGTATTTTTAATTGTAATTTTTTTTCTTTTCTACTTACTATTTTTTTCCTATATATTGTACAATTCCAAATGATCACAAATTTTTCAAGCATGTAGCCAACTTGCCTTGAAGAATGAATCCAAAGAGGTACCGTCAATATGGAAATTTTTTGTATATAAATGTGACCTTGTGAAGTGTAGCTACTTGTTTTTTTGGAAAGCCAATTAAATTTTTTTGTCAATTCAAACACTAATATCTTGGAATCTATACAATGGAAATTTTTGAATTTTTTTCCCCATCTTTTCAAATCAATGTATTGCAAGATTCTAAGATTATATGTGTCTACAAATGCTTTTTTTCCTCTAAACTTTGGTACTTGTCCTAGAAATGGCAGTTTTGGAGCATTTTTGGTGAAAACATAGTAAAAAACATTTAGGGGTTAACACTATTTTTGAAGACATCAACTAAAACGTCAATTGAGACATCTTCTAAAACATCTAGATGTTTTTTGTGATGTCAACTGGAACGTCAATTGAGATGTCTTAGAAGATGTCTACATATTTTTTGCAATGTCAATTAATGCGTCAATTGAGATGTCCAGATGTTTTCTCATAAAATACAATCTCTAAGTTTCACATATCCCATATGCTTTGTCTTTGCTCCTATCACCACACCTGTATAAGTAGCTTGTCTTGTCAATATACTTATAATAAGTGACATTTTAGGCCATTTGACATAATTGCCAATATGATATATTGTGTATAATATATTGTGTATTATATATAGTGTATAATGTATGATATATTGTGTATGATGTATAGTATATTGTATATTATGTATGGTGTATAATGTATGATGTAAAGTATTGTATATTGTATATAATATATTGTGTAAGGCCTATTTTGTATTGTGTATGATGCACAATGTATTCTACATGGTGTATTTTATATATCCTTTTTTGTATGGTGTATTGTATATAGTGTACATCTCAGCTGATGTTTAAAAAAACGTTTAGACATGTAAGTGGACATCGCAAAAAACAACATTAAATTTGTTTTAGACATCTATATTGACGTTACTAAAAACAATATTAATTTTTTCAAATGGTGTGATGTTAGGTGTCACATCATTAGCAGGTTAGGTGTAAGAAATTCCATGGGGCACTGCCCGCCTACATACGTGGCACTTACGTGGCTGGCACATTTTTGGCTCCTTTTTTTGACCATGTTTGTTGTGACGTCGCTTTAAAAACAAGGTACATTTTTTCAAATTTCCTTGTGTTTTTGTCCTGTCAATTTTGACGGATTTTCCTAGACATCCACAATAAACATGCTTGACATTAAACTAAACATCTAACCATGTTTGTTGGCTTGTCAGAAAAAACGCAAGTTTCTTCTAGTGTAATCGAATGGAATGTATCAAAACTTTCTATAAATTTGTTTAGACAAAAATATAATCTATGATAAACAAATTTTCAAAATTTTTATTTCAAGTTTTGTAGATTACTTTTGTTGCCCAATGAGTTCAAATTTGTGCTTAGGATGGCATAACTTTTGCTCACAACCACAAATTGAAATAAAAATTAAATTTCACTAAAGCTAATGTTTATTTATTTTTTAATTTTTAATTTTAAAAACTGATTGCACCAAAAATTGAGATGATAGGAACCTATCTAAACTTTCATTTGTCTCTCAAGGGAACAATAGGAGTGCAAGGTTTAAACAAGTAAAGTTTAGCCCATTAAAAACAAGCTCAATGACAACAAATATAAAAGCTGACATAAATTGAGTCTAGAAAAGGGAAATCATGCAAATGGCACAATGGCTATGCCATTTGCATGATTTTTCTTTTTTAGATTCAATCCTAGGTACTTCACTATACCTTGCAATTCATATATGTGCATTGAAACTTTTTATTTGGAGGACTATTTAGCTATTAGTTCACAATAGATATATCCCTATTTTTTTCACTTCTATTTTAGTCCATTTTCCTACATCCAATGGTAGTTAAAGTTGAAATTTGAAGCATTTAAAAATGCATGTCCATATTGTAATAAAAAAATTTATACAAGGTTTGAAGGTTGATTAGTATAGCATTTACATTCTAACTATTGTTGAATACAACCTACACAAAATAGTACGTATACAAACATCATATATAAAAAAATCCATACAAATGAATCATACATGTACAATAGGAGAAAAGATCACAAAAATTATAATCCCAATAAGTATTATTATATTGGTTAAGCTTGACCTAAATGCAACGTGTTCTTAAGAATTGTTGCCACAAATGTGAGTTGGAGAAAACGAATAGATAGCAACCCAAAATGAAATGTTGTTCATTAATTTGTCTATTTGTAGATGAAAAATGGAAGCTCCTCATGAAAGTTCTTCACCTCCCTTTTAGATTTCCCCTCGTGTAGATTTACAAATTATGTACCATAGATCATTATTATATATTATATAGCAGTTATAATACAATATGCTTAAAAAAAATTATGCCATAGTAACTTGAATATTTTTTAAATTATTAGCTCCAACACTTAAAATGTACCCTATAGTAGGTCTTACGTTGTTTCTAAAGTAACCACTAGTAAAATACTCAGAAACTCAATTTGCCATGGCCTCTACAAAAAAATTGTCAACTTGCTTTCACTTAGCTGGACTATTTTGGTCCCCAAAGTCAAATACCCATGTTTCTTGCACCTATTTTAAGTATTTATCTATAAACCGTTAATAGAAATATCTCAAAATTTTAATTCTACATCAATTAGAAAAACTATTAATATATTTGTTAAGTTTTATTGTAGTATAGACAATGGATTCTTTCAATAGCCACAATAGGATCATGATTTTTTTTTATGAAAATTAACCCCTAAAGACCAAACAATTCCCTTATATAAGGTTTAGGCAAGTACCTATGATCTCAATTTTTTGCAAGATTTTTTTAAACTATTTTCAAAGATAAGAAAATTGATTAGCTTTCTAGGAATATAATCTTTTATTTCTATTGGTGCCCATGAGCAAAAGTTATGCCACAATAAGTCCAAACATTTGAAGATGGACAACAAAAGAAATCACAAAAACATGAAATAATTTAAATAATTTAGTTCTAAAATTATTATATTTTTGTCTATATAGAAAGATATGATTCATTCCATTTGGATAAGTGATGCGAAAATTATGAAGTTCTTGTTTTGCGAACAATCTTAGCAAATTCTTGAAAAAATATTGGATTGAATTTGTTTATGAATTTTTTTCAAGCAATTTTTCCAAAAAAAGTTGCACATAGATTGATTTACTTTTTAGAACCAAATCTCATTGTTCAGATTGGTGTGTTTCAATGCCATCTTAGAACTATCAACAATTTAATTTTCCCTTCTATCTCATGCCTACTTGAACTTAATAATTTTTTAAAGGATGAAATTATAGGTTTTGTTTCTTAAAACAAATTTCTAAACTTTGAACTCAATCTATCAACATAAAAAGAATTTTAACTCACAATTTGGAGTACAAAAATTGTAAGTTAAGAGGATTCAAAGCCTTATAATCTAGTTACACTAGGAGCAATAAACTTCTTTTTCTTCACTTTAAATGCTTATATCTTGTCATTGATATTGTAGATAGTATGATTAATTCCAATTTGGTTGATTGCATAGTTTTGTGGTAGTTGTCAAATTTTTGTACTTTGATTTTCCAATTAGGATATCAGTTGAGTATTATTACATTTTTTTTTTTTTTTTTCTATTTGGCGGCAAATTGGTTTATTCCTTTGGTATTGACTTAGTAGTTGGTTGGTTTCAACCGAATTGGAATTCCATTTGGTAAATCAATTGGTGTGTTGGTGGTTTTGAAATTGAGATTTAAAGAGTCAAGTTGGATTCGGTTGCAATCAAGCTTTGGCCTATTTAGGTGTGGGCAATTCAATTTTCTTTCACCCACTATTGTTGGGTGCAAGTACAAATCTAGCCCGAATTGGTTGCATTTTCTCTAAATTTTTGTGCATGTTTGTTGTTGTAGTGTGAGATTTGCAGTATGAGTATAGTGTTGATTGGATGAATAAGGATGAGGAATGAAAACTTTGAATCAAATCAGATCGTGCATAAAGTAAAACTTGTATTATTTATGTGGAGTTGTAATGGAATGAACCATTTGCCAAATTGGATATGTGCCACTAAAACTATGTCATGCTTGTACTGAAATGAATAATTGGATTTATATTAGAATGTGTGCCTGATTGTATTAGCCTAATTAGAAATTAGTGTATTATGTATGTGATGGAAATTTTCTGATGAGAGTTAAAAGTCCATTGTATGTGTAATTGGGTGTAATTTGATTATTGTTCTTAGTTGGATTTTTGTGATTGTGTTTATAAGTGGAGATTACAAGTATATTGGAGGAATATAATATGTTGGATAGTCGTGAGAGTTGAAACCAAATTGAGTTGTTGTATGTGTATGTTTAATTTTCAAATGGGTATTGTGTGAATCATTGATTTATGTGTGTGTTTGCTTGAAAGTGTATGGGTGTCAAATCAAAAATATATTATGTGGGTGTTACAATTGATTTATGTCCAAATTGGAAGTTAGAAGAAGTAGAAGCTATAGGAATTTTTTTCCTTGTGTGTAGTCTTGAGTACCATTTTTGAGTGAAGTTCAAGTAGGTATAATTTGGAAATTCAACAAAGTCAAATTGGAATATTTAAAGTCTAAATTTTGTCCTGGAGTTATAAATGTTGTGAATATTTCAAGGATCAAATAGGAGTGGAATGAGGATAGATCATAAGTGACCAAGAGAATAAATGGGAATATAGATCGATCAATTCAGAGTGAATCTTGCTAAAAAGTTAAAGGTCAATTTTGCTAATTAATTGCAAGCCCGTAGTTCCTAGTTGATTGTATTGGTGGTGAGTAGTAAAAGACCGATTTTGTGTTGCATTGTAAAATCCAATTCGAAGGAATAGCTGGAAAGTTAGATAGAACAATTGGAAGAAATTGAAATTCAAAAAGATTAAAATAATAAAGAATTTGAAAAAAATAAAATAAAAGATAAAGTTCAAGAATTTAAGAGTGCAAATTGGGAGATTTTTAACCCTTGTGGCCATTAAGAGTGGAGAGTAGAATGCAATTAGGCCTAGTCATTAGAAGAAAAACATGTCCGCTGCAACCGGCCATATGCAACTAAGTGTCCTATATGACTATCTTGCAATTGCAATCCTCTATAATTGCACCAATTTTGATGTGTATGTTGTTGTAGTTGCAGAATAGTCGTAGAAAAAAATGTAGGAAAATGGAATCGTAACAGAGTGGGTATTTTACATCCTATATTCGTTAGAAGTGTCGATGTAGACAACTTTGCGTTATTTGGAATCCACAATTACAATGCAACTAGAAATCAATTCAAAGACAATTAGAAAACAACTATAGAACAACCAAAATACAACTACAAAACAACTACAAAAAGACAAGGTTACTTAAATATAATTCCTGCATTTTATATATCCCATATCATTTGTCATACCTCCTGCCACCCCACTTATATAAATAACTCGTCTTCTTAACACCCTAAAATCACAATAAGTGGCCTTTAGAGCTACCTAACATAATTGTCCAGTATGGTGAGTATTGTATGATATATGGTGTATATTGTATGGTTTACTATATGTGTTGTATTATGTATGGTATATTGTGTATAATATGTTGTATAGGACATTATGAGTATACTAGTTGATCATCAATTGCAAATGAGTTGTAAGACACTTGTAGGCAGTCGATTACAAGTTGCACAAATGTATCATCAAGATGCATAGTAGTTGCAAATAAGTTGTACTCATGATATATGAGTCACAAACAAGTTACAAAAAAGTTGTACATATCCTATAAAGTAATTACAGTAGTCATAGAAA
This sequence comes from Rhytidiadelphus loreus, assembly GCA_947034895.1. Classification (NCBI taxonomy): domain Eukaryota; kingdom Viridiplantae; phylum Streptophyta; class Bryopsida; order Hypnales; family Hylocomiaceae; genus Rhytidiadelphus; species Rhytidiadelphus loreus. The sequence goes on along the minus strand of OX344761.1, from coordinate 41,563,718 downwards.
AGTCATAACCTAGTTGCAAACTAGTTGGTAAGAAGTGGCAAACATGTCGCAAATGAGTCATAGAAAAGTCATAATCTAGTTGCAAACTAGTTGGTAAAAAGTGACAAACACGTCGTAAATGAGTTGCAAACTGCTTACATTGTCCCATAATCATTGTCCCATAATCAAATATATACCTAAAGTAGTTGCGAAGTAGTTGAAATGAAGTAGCAGACCGATCGCATCAAAGTTGCAATGAAGTCACAAACAAGTTGCAACTTAGTTACCGACCTCAAACGGCAGTGAATACCATGTAAGCAATCGATGAAGTTTCAAGTAAGCTGCCGAATGAAAAACAATCCATTTTACCGTGCAACTACAATACAATTAAGAAACTTGTCCTAAACAACTAGAGTCCTCTACAATATCACCAATTGCAAATGTTCGATGCAACTCAAAACCAGTTGCAAAGTCTAGTTGCAAAACCCCTCTTTTTCTTCTAGTGAGTGTAAAGAAATGCAATTCAAATATGTTTACGTTGTATTGCTTGGTAGGATTTTGATTAGCTAGTTTATTATCATATTTGAGATTCTCCCTTTGAACGAATTTAATATACTACTAGACAATTTTTGCAAATTTATAAATTATCCTAATCTATAGATAGTGCTAAAGATTCTAAAGATTCTTCATCACCTTCTCATACTAGTCTATTGCAAGATCCTACAATTGGATATGAAAAAGAAACAAATGTTAAAATTTTTGTTGTTTGCTTTGAAGATGGCATTTTTGAGTGGTTTGTGATAAAAAAAAATGACCTTGGGACTATATGGGGTTAAACAAAGCTAAGACTTTTTTAAGACCTTACTATTGTGACTATTTTAGGAAAAGATTGTTGCCATTTGAGGTGAGTTAAATGACCATTCATTGAATGAATCTCTACTAGTTTGGAAGAACCTAATGGCACTTATGGGCTTTAGGGTTGTCACTTGGAAAATTTATAACTAATTTATACTTTCTCAAAGTGGAAAAATATAATTCCCTTCCATAATGCTTTGTACAAAGTATATTATTTCTCTACTTTTGAATACTTCCACTATCATTAGAAGGGATTCAGCCTCTTGGGAGGGTTGTGAGTTCCCTTGGTCTGGGAACAACCCCCACTACAAGAGAAAGGGGTGTTTTAAGTATAAACCTAGAGATAACATTTTAAGTAATGACCTTTTTAGAAGATTTTCAGTAAGAATTTACAAGATATCTGTGTCTTTCTAGTGAAATTTTACTAGAAAGGCACAAATATCTTGTAAATTCTTACTGAAAATCTCCTAAAAAGGTCATTACTTAAAATGTTATCTCTGGGATTATACTTAAAACACCCCTTTCTCTTGTAGTGCCTCCAGCAGTCCCCAGCAGTTCGCAGCAGTTCGCAAGTGCTGCCTGACGTGGCAAGGCGACTGCCACGTCATTTTTTTAATTTTTTTTTTTTCAAAAAAAAAAAAAAAAATTCAACTCAATCTTTCATTTTAAAATTTTGAAAAAAAGAATTTTTTTTTTCAAAAAAATAAAAAAAATCTGACAGCGGCCGTTCCTGGACTGTCGGGGGAATAGCGCCGGGAACAGGCCTGAGACGGCCCTCCCGACCCCCCAAATATCATCTAATGGGAGAACCCCGTCATTTTTCATTCCAAAAATCTTGACCATTGTCGCTTCTCACTCATAAGACGGGCTAAAAATGATTTAATGTTAGTAGCCAAGTCGGCCCGGCGGTTTGTCATTTGTGACTTTTTTCACTCACCCCATGTTTTGTCACTACCTTAGGGAATGAAAAGCGACGAGATTTGTAGTAGTGTTTAAAAATATTTCTTCAATCCTCCAAAGGATCGGATCAGAAATCACCTCCACACAACAAGTGTCAAACCCTTATGTGCACTAATTTCTCATTGAAATTCAGTAATTGGACACTCTGCCTTGCAAGAGAACTTCAAGAGGTAAACCCATTTGTCTCACATTTATATGCTTTCATTCTTTCATTCTTTCTTCTTTTTCTGAAACAAGCGTGTTCAAGAAACACACTGCCAGAGTTTCTCCGTCAAGAAAAGAGGTTGATTTCAAAAACACACACTTTCTGGCCGGAGATGACCCTAAACTCTACCGGGTGATGGTGGTGAGGTACCCAAATCGAATGGAGTGGCAGCAGGTTCTTTACCTATACCTATAGTGAAATCAGCCTCTCCTCTTGACGGAAAACCCTTGCAGTGTGTTTCCTTAACACGCTTGTGTTAAAAAAAATTAAAAATTACATGCTTTCACTGTTTCACTCTTAATTGTCGGTCTTCCTTAACAATAGTGGAGACTGACCCCTCGGCATTCAGGATCATAGAAAGGAGGCGCTCTGTCGGTGCTGTCATTTGAGTGTTGACAAAGTGTGCCGCAGAAATGCCAAATACAAAACGTTGAAAATTACAGTAAGTTGATTTCGGTTGGTGGGTGTTGTTCATTGCATTCTTTCTCCAGGACGCTGCCCTCGGCTTTCGCTGTTCTTTTTTGGGTTACTTCTTGGAATAAACTCCGGGTTTCCAAGGAAATTGCAGTAATTTTCTTTGTGTAAATGGTCAATAAAAAATTTAAGAATACCAGTAACTTAAGACAGGCAAGGTGTAATCCTCAATAACTCACTGTTGAAATTGATTTCAAGGTGTCCTGGATTTGTAGTCTGGTACCAAAAATTCGTCCCAATCTTCAGACCTTCACTTGTCAGCTCCGATCCATACGATATATATCATAATAAGGTTTCTTAACAAAAAATCATAAATTTTGTTCGTTGTAGTTCGGTGATGGATTCCTGCCATGGAGACACGCAGATCGAGTGCAGACTGTGTCAGTGCATTATTGACTTAACGGGTTCAGCACTGCAACACCGTGTCAGCAGGAGTTCGCAGTTGCAGTCATTGATATTGTATTTGCTGTGGAGGAGCTCTGAACTTAGTCTCAGAAAAAGACCGGTCTGTGAGCTGGGTCTGCACGCACTTGATCTGAGTCTTTTCGCAACTTCTCTTCTCTTTCGTCTGTATGACCTGTGAGTAAAGCTGGTGCTCTGAGGGCAACTGCTGATTCATTCCACGGTAAATTGTCGAAAATCGATTTGATACTCTACACAAGGCTTTGACTGTGGATGCTGTTGGACCTCGAAGATTGCAAGTGCGGAAGCCTGAATAACGCATAACGTATTGTAAGCCTTCTGAGGTACGATGACGTCTTCATCTCCGTGAATGACTACGAGGTCATGACATTCGTGTCGGTATAGATTTAGGAACTTGGATTGCATTGGAGAACTGCGCCACGTACAGACCCCACATACTTGTCTTGTCAGATTTCGATGTGGGAATTCAAGAGCTGCAATGTGCTGCTGGGGGGACTGTCGGTATCTCTAGATTTGGTTTGGGCTTGCTATAACTTACTGTAGGTGTACTTCGTCTGTTGTACTTTTCTGCTGAATCTGAAACACCTACTTAATTAGCAGTGTTGCATCAGGTAATTCCCGGTGACGAAGCTGCTGCTATGAGAGGCGCACTCAAAGGTTTTTTACCTTCTGGCTATCTGATGGCACACATGGACTGACTAAGCCGCCAAGTTATTCAAACGGGAAAGACGTATTCATCTGTAATTGGCCATAGTCATGGCGACGCTGAGTGATGAGTACTTTTTGCTGGCACCGGTTCTCATGGCAAGCTTCGAAGATCACGAGAGCTCCGAAATCCTGACAGCAACTACAGGTGCCACGGTATTCTATTCATCGTATGCAAGCATTGAGGTACTCGGCGAAATTGAGAAATCTAAAGAGCATTGGAGTGAGCTTCGCGATCTCTGCGAAGAAACAAACGGAACGTACCACGAGGTTTGCGAGGAGCACACACGGTGGAACACGCAGTGCTTGAGAGATCTTTTTGCTACCGTTACAAACATGTCCCGACAAACATTCGTAGACAGGGAGAAGAACCGACAAATAACCAAGCTACTCCTTGACCACAACATCCGTCTCGGAGATCCCGGCAAGGATCTCGTCCTTGGTGAATTGATTGCAGAGGGCTCGCAAGCAGCGATTTACGAAGCAGAGTGGGCAAACAGGAACGGTGAAAGAGACGGTACCACGTGCACGCTCGTATTCAAGGTCTTCAAGAAGACTTTCGACCTTCGTCGAGATTGCCCTCTCCAGATGCTGCGCAGGGGAAACCAAGGTCACTTCACGGCCATGTGCCACGGCGCCACTCTGCTCGAAGACGGCAGGTTCGCGTTCGTCTACGACCGCTACTGGGGTAGTTTGGACACGCTTCTTAGAAAAAGACGGAAGCTCAAACCGAACGTTCCACCTTTTTTCCTCCTTGACGCCATCCGCATCATGCTCGAAATTGCTCGAGGTATGCGTAACCTTCACATGAAAGGCCTCATTCACCGTGACTTAAAATCTGCAAACATACTGGTCGAATGCAACGAGGGTTACGACGTAGTGTCGGAACCAAACCCTAAGTTCTCCTGCAACATCACAGATTATGAGAGCTCAATGCAGGTCGTTGGCACGCGATTTTGGAGAGCGCCGGAAGTGTTGCGCTATGTTTCGGCCTTCCGAGAGGGCCACGACGTGGATCCAGAATCGGCATTCACGGAGAAGGCAGATGTGTACTCGTACGCCATGACGTGCTACGAAGTGCTCACAGGGTGTATACCGCTGTCAGATCTTCCTCAAGCAGATTACGACGTGATTCTGATCCACGAGCAGCGGCCCGCTCTGCCGGATCATTTGCCTCCTTGGATCAATGAACTGCTCGCCAAATGTTGGCACACAGATCCGTCGCAGAGACCAACCTTCCACAAAATCGAGGACGTGTTACTCGGGAATGGTGTGTACTAAGCTTAGTTCGATTTGGATTTTATGTGAAGAGGCTTGAATAGGCTCGGAAGTCTTGGGCTGAATCAAGAGACTTTGAAAACGTAGTCTTTAGATATGTTCTGTTCAGTAATTGCGTTTTGACTGCCTTAAACTGCGCTATTTTATATTCAAACACTCTATTCTTGTACTGCGTTTGTGAACGTGCCCGTGCAACAAACTGGTCTGTTGCACGGGCACGTTCAAAGATTGAAAATCGTTAACCACCTGTCAAATCGTACTGAACTAAAAATCGGAAATCGGAATACAAAGGTTACATCCGTTTTCATCATCCCTGGTGCAAATTTTCTTCTGAATTTCCTGAGCGACACGATCTTCAGTTCTCGTCTGTGTTGGTAAGACCAGATAGAGAGAGATCTGCTGATCGAGTCTTAAGGTTTTTCACTTCAAGCATGGCCCGCAGTGTTCGCTGTGGGAAACTGCGTAACTCATGATCATGATACTTGCTGTTGAAAGTCCACAATTCGGACAATAGCACTTGAGTCCGCCATGCCTTTCAGTACGCTATGACCTTGGCAAGTGCCAACGCATTCACTGTGGAACTTAGATCGAGGCAGACATTGACACTCGATTGCTTAATTATCTTCACACCATCATTCTTGGCCAGAGCTGACCAGTCGCATAGACTTTTCCCTGAGCAAATTTCCATCTCATCGCAGATTGGTGCATGATATTATTCGAGTACTACTCCTTACCTTATACTGAAAACTACTACTTACCTTACAACAAGTGGTATACATCCTTGCAGTCAAATCAATTGCTTAGAAACATGAAGGATGCCAAGGTCACGGTTAGAGTCTAAAGATTTTCGACGATAAGCTCTGCATTAGCAGAGCTCTACATGGCGAGTAGTGAAATCAATCGATTTAGGCCGAGAATGTTGAATCTTCAAATTAAGTCACAATAGTATGAACACGCTGAATTCATATGTTGGACTTGATCATCAATTAATCAAAACTACTGATGAAGCCTGTGTTGGTCTCTTTGGAATTGCTTGCGAATGCAAGAGGCGTCTTGCAGCTTTCTCACAACATACCAAATGTTCAACAAGCAATTGTGCACTTCAGGTGAAAGCGGAGGTTATGCATGCGGATGCCTCTGCTGCTTTTCATTTTGCGACCAGCAGATCTCAAGTTTTTGTCATTATTTCGTGCATTCTACTGTCCCCAACTGAAGGTCAATGTTTTTGAAGGTCACGCGACTGCAGGTGTAGTTTCCAATTCAGGAAGCGTAGTTCTTAGTTGGTTTACAACTTTGTTGAAACCTGAAAATCGTACTTGGTAAGGCAGGACTGAATTTGTCTTTCATGGGAACCAGTTGTCTGCTCAAGCCTCTCAAGAACGATGTCATCCTCCAGAGTCATTCCAAAGATCCGGGTTTTCAACATCTGAGCTGTACCCAGATCAACATGCATTTGCACTTCATGGATGGTTGTCAGGGTTGTTGAATTTGCTGTCAAAGGCATTCATTCGATTCTAGTGAGAACCAGCGATCCCAGAACTGGCTAAATTTTGCTCAATTGCTAAAAAAATTGACATGTCCTCAGTGTAATTTTTTTTCAAAATCTTCCAAAAATGAACATTTGGCTAAAAACCCAAAACTAGTTCTGGGATCACTGGTGAGAACCTACTATACTAACACTTGACTGCAGCGATCCCAGAACCAATTCTCGGTTATTCGCCCCAAGGCTATAACCGTGGCCTACGTGGAGCTATTTCCGCGAACCTTGAATTTATTGGTGGAAACAGGGAGATAATTTTGAATTTGAAATGTATTTTTTTGTCTATATTTTTTTATTTTTTTTATTTTTTATTTTTTGTTTTACAGTGGAAGATGCTAAGTGTTTGGAAATGTAATGCAAGATTGAAAACTACTTTTGGAGATTTTTGGAGCATGAAGTGCTATGAGACAATTGTATATGACAAACATTTGGCGAATTTCTGATTCAAAGTGAATTGCAATAGAATATTTACAGGTTTCAACATTTTTTTATTTCAAAATCGTGCTCCTAAAAACACAATACACCTGCCACTAGCAAGGGAATTGAACCCTTTGAAATGCCCAAATGCATGCTAGTGTTCTGCACATCACTAGACATTCAAGACACATTAGTGGGTTAGATTAAAAAGGTCCAAAAAACGCCCAAAGTAGCCCAAGCTCCATGTCGCCTCAGTGATGCTTCAGTTGCAGCAAGTCGGAGTAGTGCCAGAATCCAAAACCGCAGCAGTAGTGATCCCAGAACTGTTTCTTTGTCAAGGAGAATTTGAGTTGCAAGTCCAGCATAATCTCATGAAAACTAAGGGAAAGAAAAGCATTTCTTTGTCAAGGAGAACTTGAGTTGCAAGTCAAGCATAACCTCAAGAAAACTAAGTGAAAAAAAATTTGATGTTGAGGATATTGACCCTACCACTTTGCTTCATGCATCCCCTTGCCAGCCAGTTTTCACAGCACTCCTCCAAGATTCAATGGCTTCCTTGTAAGGGAAACTTTCATGTGAAAAGTATTTTTGGCCAAACATGCGCACAACAAGGGGTAAGTGTTTCCCTAATCTATTCCTTTGACATGATTTTAGGAACTTGAGAGTGGAAAAACATCTCTCGTCCTCCACTGAGCCAAGAAGCATGCAACATCCAATCTCCGCAACCTTAAAATACTCTGAAATCAGCTTACACAAATGCAGTGACTGGTCAAGTTTCCGCCAGAGCTTTATGACGGGATTCGTATGGAAAGGTGGGCCGCAGGCTGCCTCGGCATTGGACTTCATTGTGACCATGAAAAGGTGCTGCTGGTTCTCCAAGTGCGATGCCGAAAGCATCTCGGGCGCAGTATACGGCTTTCCACCAGCCAAAAAAGGTTGGCCTCTATTAACAGCCTTAGGCGTTGAAAAATATTCCTTCATCATCGCCAAGTGGTGTCGAAAGCTCTCTTCAGCGCCCTCCTGCCGCCAATATTGGGGATATATAATCCCAAAGGCATCCAGTAAGGCATGTTGAGGGAACCTACGATCTAGTTCGTCACTAAGAGATTGAGCAATCTCTGCATGAGAAAAACCACAACAGCATTTCAATCAATAAAGCATTCTGTGTTAAAACAAACATTCAAGCATTTCAAGTATGTGCATTAAGCATTCACACACATGCAATTCAGTTTCAAGCATTTCCAAAAGAAAGAAGAGTGAGAACGTACCTGAAAATTGGCGCTCAATGTTGTCCTGAAGCCTGTTGTACTCCTCTTGCGTCACAAACAGATGGGCCCCTGTCCCGGGGAGGACACTCCCTATGTTTTAGCAACCTACGTGCGGCGGAAAAAGTAAAACAAGTAATACACCTTAAAATTTAATTTCTTTTTCAAAAAAAAAATTATGGATAGATTTTACTACTTTAGAAGTTTATGTTTTGAATTATTGGTATTTTTTTGTGCTAATAGTAATTAGTTATAAATTTTTGAAGAAAAAAGATACACTGTAAAGCTGAAAATAACTTTCACACCTCTATATTATATAAGAAAAAAAATTTGAAAAATGAAAAAAAAATAATATAGAATAGCTTTCTATTGAAAGTTTATTTTGGTTGAATATTGATGCAATAGTCATCTTCATGTGAGCTCTATAAATATTTTAGTTGGAGAACATGCCATTTTAGTTCATTTTTCAACCCTTTCTAGACAATATATCTTATGTTATTTGGAATTGAATTTTTTGTCAATAGAAACCTTTAGTCATTGTTAAACAAAGCTCAAAATTTTAGAATGAAATTATAGTTTATTCAAGGTGAATTACATGTTTTACTTTTTCCACCGCCACACGTGGGTACCCCAAATGTAGTGAGAGTGTCCTCCCCTAGGCCCCTGTCTGCTTGTCATGGCACCTAGCATACACTTCAGATTGCCCAAAAACAAACATCAAGTGACAAATGCCGCTCTCCCCAGGCAATGGCCGCCAAACGAGAGGAACTTCAGTATAGGACAGAGACACAAGGTCCATGTAACAAGGGAAATCTTGTTTGCTGAATGCTGTGGATGCATTCAGAAACATCCTGGCCAAATCCTCCTGGCAAAGCTTAACAGCTTGAAGGAAGTCACAAATGAAGATATCACGGGACTGGGAGAATTTTATCAAGCAGTGAAGTGCATTGACAAGGGGAATGAAGCAAGCTAGTGACAGTAGGACCTCGATATCTGAGAGGAGGTCAAAGTTATCGGCAGATGATGTACAACCACCGGCTTTCATATCAGCGCCCATTTTGATCAATAACGTGTGGTACTCAGACAAAATCCGCGCGGCTGGACTTCTCATCGAAATCCAACGTGTTTCGACGTTCCGCAGCATTTTATTACCCTTAGTTTCCATGAGATCAGCTAGCCTCTACAACTCAGCATGACGCTTGTTGCTTTGGCAAAAGTAACTGTAAATCGACTGAAACATGCCCTCCAATCTACTAACCATCGGGAACTTCGACATTGTCTTCACCACCAAGTTCAGTCGATGACTAACGCAAGAAGCACCAATCAGAAATGGAGCAAATTTCTCACGGATCTGGGTCGTGACCCCCGTGTGAACTCCTTGAAAAGTGGCCACACTGTCTGCTCCAAAGCACACTAACTTTCCAGCAATTTCCTCACGTGTTAAGCCACCCTCAGACAACAAAGAATTCATGATCATCTGGGTCAAGTGGTCCGCTATACCACTCTCATCGACAGGGGACAACTGCAACAGGTGAGGAATTTGCTCCCAACAATCCATAGTATACACATGGACCCCCAACCAAGAAGATCCATCCACTGCCGTGACTTCATCGGCACTTATAGAAATGACATTGGCAGATTTGACAACTCCCTTAAGGGCAAACAACACAGGGCCGAGAAGGTGCTCACTCATCTTCCAGCCGGTGGTTTCAGACCAATGTTTACGGGGAATATTCCTTACCTTCAACTGCTTGAGCAACTGCTCCTGGTGCTCATAGTCGCACATCGGCCGCCCATGAGACAAGAGATGGAAGAGGGTACAAAATTGCACCCTTTTCCGCTTGAACTCGCCCTCCAATCCTGCTTCCAGTTGGTCCACGACAGTGGCAGCACGCTTCTGCCCAGCCCACAACTTCACCAACTGCAAGTGCCTACAGTCGGCCTTGACAAAAATGTCACCCTTCTTCAACTCAGCGAAAGGAACACCATCTTCACTGCAAGTGCGTTTGCCTTCGTGTTTCTCTAAATTGTTGAGCTTGGGGACGAGCAACTTCCGCCTCCCTGTCATTGTTGTGCAGCTCTGACACACCACGCCCACGACATCACCCACATTGTTAAATTCAGCTTGAGCCCAGGGAAATTTACACGCCCACACCTCCTGCCACCTTCGAGTAAGTGTACTAGGGGCAGTCTTGGATCGTTTTCGCCCCGCCGTGGAAGCTTTTCGGGACCTTTTCCCCTGCATATGAACGTCGCCTTCGCCATTGCTTGTGAACGCAGGAAGAGGAGATTGGACAGTCACCTCAGAAGGGGGGGAATCGAAAGGAGGAGCATAAATCAGAGATTGCGACAAGCGTGTTTCAGAGATACAAGTGACCTCTACGACATCCGGGTCATCACGCACAACCAGAGGAGCAGTAGAAGGCAAGTATTTTCCCACACCACTTGTGTTTCGACTGGACCCAAACGCCTTCATCCGGAAATTTTCAGGGAGTTTCAAGCGCGGCGCCATCGACAGAATCTTGCACCCCAACATCCCAAGGCCACAGTACCACAAACAAGGCCCAAACAAAAAAAAATGGAAATCAAATGAGTAAGCAAATAGAAACCAAACAAAGAAAGTGAGATCGGCAACAAGTCCACCAATTACAGTGCAGCGGAGCGTGATTGGAAGCAAGTCGAGCAGCGAAAGGGAGCGGGGTAGACAATATGAGCAGAATTCACCAAATACACAGATGGAAGCGTGCTCATGCAATCGAGTCGCTCCCTTAAATCTCTCATGAACAAACCGTTGCTCAGCCGTGCCGCCTCCATTTCCAAACTTCAGTCACAAAAGAGTCAGGCCCTGAAACCTGCAGCTGTGCAGCAGGAAGGAAAGAATCCCACCGCAGAGAAGAAGTGGCACAGTGGCGCACTGAAAAAATTTGAAAATCCAGAATGGCGTCGCGGCATTCAAGCACAAGGAGGGAAACAACATTGAATGCGACCATATGATGAACGGATCCAAGCGCAGGAGTTAATGCAGGGAGCCAGGAGTAAATGCTACCTGAATCCGGGTGAGGGAGAGAGATGAGCTAATCCGCCCCAAATTAAGGAGGTAAGCGATCCTAAACCCTAGCTAATTGTACTCCGTTAGATTCAGCCGACTTGCTACTAGATCAACGGAGCAGATCGCACGATTGCAACAGGTTGGAAAACCGGTACAAAATCTTGGCTATTCTGGATTTTCTCAAATCAACGAATTTGCAAGTTTCCCCGACGTGCTGTTGGAGATTGTGCTCAAAATGAATTCCAGGGAAACATTTCCACAATGTACAAGTAGCACCAAGATTTTTTTGGTAGAAATCCAGCGCAAATTAGCCCGTTTCGAGATCGCTGCTTGACTGTGGGTAATGTGATTATTGTCATATTCGGTCAACTGATGAAATTTCAAGACTTTATAAGTTTTCAAATACCTGTCTAGAAGCTCCGATCTATACCACTTGTTGTAAGGTAAGGTAAGGAGTAGTTTTCAGAGCTTTGTGAACTTGATTGTCTCCCGGATTGTCTCAAATTTTGGTGCTCCAAATCATGTCATTTTCAGGATTATGACCGTACTTGCTTCAGTTGTGACCATGACCCAAGCGATTACCTACATAGCAGTAACATTGGAGGAGAATACGAGAGATTTTGAACCAACAACCAAGTGGATGTGAATAATGCTCAAATAATGGGGTGCCAAGTTTTACATTAATCCCTTAACGCCTCGATCCTTTTTCTAATTCTGGTACATTTTTGCTTATATCTTTCTACAGGAATATCATTTACTGCAATTTCATGAAATTGATCATTAAGGAAGATTGTCTTTTCAAGATTCAAGTGTTACATTGGATGAATGAAAAGTAAGTTGGACAAAATAGTGCCTCGAAGCCCTCTGTTCATCATCTAGAATATGAACATCGGAGCGCTTAACCCCTAAATGCATGGGCGACCAAATATGGTTGATTTAAAATTTCGGGCTTATTTTGCAGTGGGCAATTAAATTTGTTTAACTGGTTTAAAAAAAATTTGGGCAGTTTTTCGGGTTAACTATTGAAAACCTTCAATTTTCACTGAAAAAGGTATATGTTTGATTGTTGAGAGGTCTCCAAAGCCATATATGTCCATTAGTGGAGGAGTAAAGCTTGCTAATTTTACTTCATTTTTCAACTTTGAGCAATTTCACTTGATTTGAGATCTAAAATCTTGTACTTATCCATTTGTTTTGAAAATGGTCCCAATGGAAGGAGTAAAGTGTTTTCATGATTTTTACCATTGAAAATTTAAACAAAAAAGTGTTGATTTGGAGTTATTTTTATTTATACTTATAAAAGAAAATTGCATCTCAACAATTGCAAGGTGGATTGTGTAATGAGTTTAATAGCTTTTCAAGTGATATTAAGTTTTTTGAAAGGACATTTTAGTGTAATAACACAATTTGTAGTTGTTCATGTCACCTCCAATCTAAAAAAACTTTTATGTGCAAATTTTTGAAACATTGTGGGGAGGGATAACATATTAAAAATAGAAAACATACATTTCTCTTATTATAATCTCACAACTCTTATGCAATTTTGTACTCAAAATTGGTGTGCATACTATTAAGCAAGCTCTTTAAACATCCATACGGTTCGATTTTGAAAAAAAAACAATTTGTTTCAATGGGGATAACTATAAGCCCATGTTCTTTTTTCATAATCAAAACACACTTGAAAAAGGCTTGGGAATTTAGGGGTTAAAGGTTAAAGCAACCATGCTATAAGGGGTTCTATCCCTGCAAGGTGGAAGCACTTAAAACTTCAATATAAGCAATTCAGCATAGTTAGAGGCACATTTTCCTAAAAATGATATTTTTCTAGTATTAGCAAGTGAAAATCATGAATTCAAAAAATAAAATAAAATTTCGAATGTATTATGTAATTTCTATGATTTTTCAAAGTGTTGGCTCCCTAGACCATTGAAATTGTCACATAGGTGAACCCTAAACTGAAATCTACAAAAATTAGTAGTTAGCAAATGAGAATTAAGTATATGTCCTTCAAATGCGTTAGCAAATTAGAGGTAAGCATTTGAAGGATACATTAATTAAAGTCTAAAGACACATTAAGAGGCAATCTAGATACAAGAATAGGTACATGGACCTTTTAAGTGCCTTCACCTTAACACTAGCTTTGTATTGAAATTCGTTCCTACTCAAACTTTCACACGTGCAGTTTCTGTCGAAGAAGAGCCAACAAACTTTCACAATTTGTGCCATATAGGTAATAATAGAAGTATTGTTATCAGGTAAAAGATATCACTACAAGGAAAAATGATAACATGGTTGAGTGCAAAGTGATATTGGGAAGAGGAGTGGTCCAAAGAATATTTAAATGAATGGAATGAATGGAAATGTCTTATTGGGGATGATATCAAGCACACTTCTTCTCTAAAGTTTCAATTCGATGAGTCAATGCTTAGATTTCAAGTTTATTAAGATGGAGACCTTTTAAGGTAGGAGTATCCAATCGTGATGTTGGCCTAAATCTAAATCTAAATAGGGGTAGTCACACCTTCTTCACTTGGCACTTGGAGAATGGAGAATGAGAAATTGGTGAGGGTTTGGAGGAGCCAATGGAAAGCCGTGGTGAGTGAAGAAGGTGTGACACCTCTAAAAGATGTGTTGAGGGTGGAGAATAAAAAAAGTGGAGAAGCAACTTACCTAAACCTAAGATTAAACGTAAAGTTGGAGGAAAATCGGCAACAACAAAGGTAAAGTGGCAATGAAAGGTAAAAGTGTAGAGTACAAAGGAATATTCTTAGTTGGATATATCTTCCGCATTTCCAATCTTCACTTCCGGCCACATAGGACCGCTGAGGTGACAGGCCAACAATTACATTCCCTGGGTTTTCATAGCATTGAAACCCACAATCTCTTGGAGGCTCGAAAAAACATCTAATGGTAGTGTTTCAAAAGAAAATGTCAACAATAGTATTTGCTATGAGCCTATGCGATGTACATAATACACGAAGTAGAAATACCCACAAACTCTTTGTTTGTCATTGAGTTCTTTGTCTTCTCAAAATGTTGTCAACAAATAACTTTTGATGAACCACAAACAACAAAAGACTTCCATGAACCTCCAAAAGAGACTTGAAAGTGGTGCAAGCAAACTAGATGTGAAGTACAAAACTCATTTTTGTCTTGAAGAGTTGTAGACAATTGAAAGCTCTCATTCATTGGAAGAAGAAAGAGAATCTATAATTAATCCGTTAAGTTTTTGACTGTGTTTTCACCAAAAATGCTATGAAATTATCATTTCAAGTATAACCTTGTAGAACACTAGTTTGAAAAGATGTGGAAAAAAATTCCCAAATTTTCACCGCCTAAATTGCAAGATATAAGCATTCAAATTCAATGAAATCATTTTTTTGGCCCTATGAAAAGCAGGGCAGCTGTACTTCATAAGCTCACTTTTTTGTTAAAAAGTGTCCAAAAAAGTGATGCTTTTGGATTCTTTTCCTAGACAATTGGCTACATGCTTAAAATTTTCACATCATTTGGAATTATACAACATATAGGAAAAATTAGTAAATAGAAAGAAATAGGTAATGAGTCAAATACGAAATTGTTAAGAGTTTAGTTATGGAATTGAAAATTGCCAATTTCAAAGGTTGCAATGTTGTAAGAAACAATGTACATCCTATAATTTTATTTTTTTCAAAAAAAATTGAAAATCAAGAATTAGATAAAGCATTAGATGTTTTTCAACCACCATGGAGGGTCATTTCAAGTTGATTCCTCTAGTTAGGAATCAATCACTATTGTTCAAAATTAAAAATAATTTAAAAATAGTTCAAAAGATAAAAAAATAAGAAAAAAATCAAAATCAAAATCATAATTATAATAAAATATTTTATTATTAATTTCTAACGTGGTAGTCTCTTGGCTATATCAACAAGTTATTATGGCTGAGTCTCCACAATCATAAAACCCAAAGAACTCACAGCCCTGAGGACTAGCTAAATTTCATCTAATGAACTTCAAAGTTTATTTTAGAGTAGAGATTTTATAACTACCTACAAACTAAAACTCCTCACAACTTTTGACTCATTGATCAAATGGAATGATTCAAAGCTTTTTGCATATATATAATTCTAAAAAACCTATTTCAAATTTTTGTTTCTAAAAAAAGTTTTAAAAAAATTTCTTGGATTGCCTAGCTAGGGAAAAAAATAACATATTAGGCCATAATTTTTTATTCATATTTTCAAATGTCATGAAATTTAGTGCATATGAAAGATATTCCTTGTTTATACCTTCTATTTAAATTTCAGTCTAAAATATGCAAATCTCCAATCATAGGTACTTGCCCAAAATTTCTATGTTGCCAAAAAACACATGCTAGTCTTTTAAGGGTTAACAATGTCTAAAATGCAACAGCTACATTTGGACCCAAAAGTATCAAATTTTTCTTAGATATTAATTACACAAGATGTACACAATCAAAACATGAAAGTCTAATGGAGCCTACTATTGACTTTTGCTTAGGCCACATAGACTAGAGAAATGATTCACAAAAGAAACCACAAGGCAAGTTTGAATGACTTTTAATAGATCTTCTTGTAGTCATTTTCCTAGTCAACATGGCTCAAGTTTCCACTATTGTACAAGGAGCTTGGGGAATTCACTTAGAGTGTCCATTAGAAACCACGTACAAACAAATTTTGGACCCCCTATATACTTTTTTAATTTTAAATAAAACAAAATTAAAAAAATATAAATAGATTTTCCTACTTTGTGTTTTGAATTATTGATATTTTTATTTGTTAATAATAATTAGTTACAAATTTTTGAAGTAAAAAGGTATATAGTAGAACTGAAAAATAACTTTCACACCCCTATATTATATAAGAAAAAATTGTCTAAAAAACGAAAAAAAAATCCTAAAAATAATAAGCTCACATTTTGAGTTGAACATTGATTCAATGGTCATCTACATGTGTTTTCTATAATTATTTGAGTTGAAAAACATGCCATTTTAGTTCATTTTCAACCTCTTCTAGAAATCATTTCATATTTTATTTGAGTTGAAAATTTTGGCAATAGAAACCTATAGTCATTATTAAACAATGGTCAAAATTTTAGATTGAAATTATAGTTTATTAGAAACCACTTATTCGCACTTGGTTTGTTATAGTAGAACTAAATGCACCCCCCGAGACAAGAAGACAATACTTTGAAAATTCACAACTTAATTGTGTGTGAATACGGTGTCCAAATAATGCATACTAAAGTGCATTGGAATCCTCTTTTAGTTCTTTTAGTTGCCAATAAGATCCAATAGAAGCAATTTATGTTCAATAACACTAACAATGCTCATTTGTACTTAGTGTCCATTTTAGGTGTGCATACCTTACTCATTGGTAGAAAAGTGAGAATCCAACTCAATTCAACTTTGTCAAATAGAAAATGAGCCATTCTCAAAAAAAACATGAATGAAAATCCAATCCCTCCATGACAAAGCAATGAATGCATTGGGATTGCAAGTCAGTGTTTGGGATATTTTTTGAGTTTTACTATTTATTTCCATAATTCCCATATTGCACCACTTTCTCTATTTTTTTTTTACCAAATCTAATTATTTTCTCTATTTTTTTGTACTCTAAATAGAAATTTTAAAGATTTTCTCACTATGTTTTTCCAAGTGTTTTCAAATTGCAACTGGGTTTTATCCCAATTCCACCTGAGAACTTTGCCTTTTTTTCCTGAACATTGCTGCAAGTAGCCGGCGATTGTGGACACCCAAAAGGCTACAAAGAACCTAAAAGCCATTCAGCCAAGCCCTCCCTTGCACAGAATCAGCTCCGTAAAGCACTCCCGGGAAGTGCGCCATTCATTTCCTGGGAGGATTGCGAAGCGTAATGCTCAGCTGGCGATGGGTTCTTCCCGTAACCGGGGATTACATGTTCTTCATCGAACTTGCACTCTCATCCCGCGATTTCATCCAATTGCTCATGCTTTACGTCGGACAATGACCGCTCGTCGTCGGGGATTACTGAAATTAAAGTGCCGACGAGGAGGACAGAGCCCGACAAGGAGGCACTTTAATTTTAGTAATCCCCGACGACGAGCGGTCATTGCCCTATATAAACATACCTCCCCTCCGAACACATCGTTTCTAGCAAAGGTCGCATCTAAGGTAGTCGGCCCTTAACCCTTAACCCTAGACCGCCTAAGAGGACAAAAAGTGTCCTCACATAGTTTTAAGTTAAATTCAAAGTACTTTAACTTTGCATCCGATGTCCAAATTCAATAAAACTTGTTGGGAAAGTTGCGCCTTTTCTTCTAGTTTGTGTGTTAAATTTTCAGATCAATCCAAGAGGTAATGATTTTCTGGAAGCCAATCAAAGTTCACAGGCTCAATTTGATTCACCAAAGTGCACTTCATGGCTGCAACTTTGGGGGCTTGTATCTCCTTCATCCAATGTTCGATTTCAATAAAATTTGTTGGGTTGTGTTTCCCTTAGATTGTAGTTATTGTGGTGAAATTTTCATGTCAATCCAAGTTGTTTTGAATGTTTGGGAGCAATTCAAAATTCAAAATCCCGCTATTTATGGACTATAGTGAACTTTGGCAGCTTGTATCTTCTTCATAAAATGTCCGTTTTCAATAAAAAAAATTGTAAAAGTTTGAATACTAGTCTAGTTTGTGTGGCTAAATTTTCATATCAATACAAGAATTTATGAATGAGTGAAAAGCATTTTAGTAGAAGGAGGTTCAGCCCTAGATGTGTTTTTTGCAACTTTTCTTGCCTATTTTTGACATTTGCAAGCCATTTTGCAAACACATTGAGTCAATTGAATGATATTTTTTTTCACCAATGTGTTTGTATCATGGTTTTGAATCACTTTGTAGTTTAAAGTTTTTTCATTTCATTAGGTTTAGAAATCAAATTTGGCTTCTAAATGTGTTTTTAGGAAAATTTCAGCATTCTTTTTCAACACTAAAACATTATAATCTTGCAATCTACAAGGTCAAATGACTTCAAATTTGATCTATGAGATCTACAACATGTGTACTACATGATTGTACGGTTAAGATCTTTAATACTTAGTCACATTTAGATTTATAGCACTTCAAAAGCTAGGATGTTTTTTACCCAAAACGGCCATGGGCGGTCTAGGGTTAAAAGCTGGGTCAGTCAATGTGGTTTTGTCACAGTGTGAATTGTTGGCTTTAAAAAATTAATAAGTACTCATTAGAAGACAAACTACTATAGATGATCTTCCCTTTCCACACAAATTTTGGAGGATGAATAGTTTCATTTCTATTCTACACGGAGAATTTCCTTGTCATTCATCAACCAGAAAATGGCCTCGGCATTGTTTATGGGATAACATGACCATTTAAGAGCTGATTGTCTTTTTAGGGAAGCTAAATTCCTTTGAAAAAAAATCCCGTAAATTTTTAAGCAATGAAAAATGGAACTGTCATCTAACCCAAGCCATTTCATTTTTTTTACACCTTCATGGAATTAATTAGTTACGAGTTTGTCCCACCCCACAAAACACACCGTTTCTTAAAAAGAGGACAGTTTCACCCCAACCCTCGAGGGTGAGTTTTTTGTAGAAAAGCCCACTCACGAAATGCAGCTCTGGAAAGCCCTCCCCGGGACAAGTACAGCCGTGTCATCATGTCATGTTTCCTATTTTCAACTGCGAGAAGCGAATGGGACGAAAGCTTAAGAAAGACGAAAGAATCGTTGCATTATTTAACTCGTAAATGCTCCGAGCGCCCTTCCCCGGCCCAGCTCCGCCCGACTAAGCCAAACGGAGCCTAGCGTTCGAGTCTTCACGCAGAAGAGAGTTCCTTCTTCCCTTGAAAGAGGCCCCGCGTGTCTTCAGGCTCTGTCATTTTCAAGGACGGTGATGGATCTACCGCTCCTCAGAGCTTGATGAGAGAGGCTGGTGAGGGTGCGGACAGTTCCTTGCCAGTGGGGGTTACTGGAACTCTTGAAAGGAACTAGAGTTTGTTCAATTCTTTCCTGTCTGTTTGTAGGCACAATGGAACACATTTCAGTGCGGAGGATTTCGGAAGCAGTTAAACCGCTGTGAGAGTTCTGGCGATCATTTCTTCCCGCGTGTCGAGTGTGAGGCTGTTGGATTCGGTGTTCATGGTCGGTGGATTGGCTTTTGTTGTGCATCGATTTAATTCGCTGTACCGACAATTGGATCTCGCAAGGGGCGACGCTCTTCAGCTGGGGATTGTACCGGGTGTGTGGAGGGATCGGGAAGCCTTCTGGAGATTGTCCGTCATCGACCGCGGTTTTGGTAACCCGCAGTACTGGCGACATCCAACGCATTGAGGTAAGTACAAGCCAAAGCTTCAGTTCAAGCTGAGTTAGGGTTCGAGTTTGGGGCCTTTTTTCATGACGCAGGGCCTGTCTTGGCGCAAGCCGATGACACGAAGAGCAACATCTACTGAAGTGCGTCGCTCAGTCGATGTTTCTCACTCCTGTTGAGTTTCTATGAAGCCTGCAACCCTGAGCCATTTTCGAAAGTTTAGAGACATGGACACCGTTCTCGATAGTGTGTATGGGCAATTTCGTTAAAATGGTGGTATTCCATGTGCCATTTTCAGATCGCCCAGTCTAAACTGTAAAAGTAACACCTAGTACATGTGTAGATTTTAGAAATCTTTGGTTTATATAGATTTCAGAGATCTAAGATTTATATAGATTTCAGGTTTCAGGGTTTGGATTTTTAAAAGTTACATCTATAATATGAATAGATTTCAGAAATCTAGAAAAGGTATAGATTTCAAACATCTAAGACATTTGTACATTTCAGACCGCCCGGTCTGAACTGTGAAAACTACCAAAATAGCGGAATGGCGCCATTTTAACAAAATTACCCATGTGTACAATTGACAGTTTCCGTTACTTCTTTTCGTTCAAGTGGATTTGCAGAGCGGGCTCGGTTCTCTGATCGGTGAAGTGGGAGCACTATTAAGACTTCGGAACTCGATCTCTTCACGCGGGGGTGAGTGCATCAATATCAGCAGAGTCCAAATTGAGGTTCTTGATAGAGTCCCTCCAAATGGCTTAGCCGAGGCTTTTCTTTGTTGTTGCGTCTCTGTGTGGTCATCTACGGTGCTTCTAGAGGTATTCCCTATTCTGAGTTCGTTACTATATTGAAGAGATTGAGATTGCTAGATCGTTTAGACCTCGTGAAGACGTAGGATTAGGATTAAAGGTAATAGTAGAGATCAAGAACCAATTACTTTAGTACCAAGTATTAGTATGAATGGTAAGAGTAAATAGAACTGAAATTTGCACAAGTGAGTCTTTAGAATTGGGCAGGAGTACTAAAATGTGTGTATGATGAATACATGGGCAATTTCGTTAAAATAGCAGTATTCCATGTGCCATTTTCACACCACTTGTTTTGAACTATGAAAGAGACATTGAGGAACGATGTAGATTTTAGACATCTAGTAAAGATATAGATTTCAAACATCTAAGAGTGTTATATATTTTAGACTACCCGGTTTGAATCGTAAAAGTTGCCAAAGTAGCAGAATGGTGCCATTTTAATGAAATTGCCCATATATGTGCTTGTAGGCATGCGATGAAGAAACAAGAATTTGATATTGGGGAATGTTCCCACACTATTGAGCATAGGTGATGCACTTTGACTTTGGAAATGTCTTTAGCAAGGTCATTTGATGATTATTCTCATTGTTAAATTATAAATTTGTACACTTCTATAAATTTCCATGTGAAATTGCCAATTGTATGTTACTTATGGTTACATAATCATGGATCAATGACCTTCATCAAGTCTTGAAAGATTTTGTCATGTCACAGGTCAAGTGAGGGAGTGGGTGATGATCCTATTTTAGAATCCAAGCACAAGATTTTCTTGAGCCACAATGGAGTTCAAAAGGAATTTGCAGAGCATTTGTGTAAAGCTTTGGAAGACCGTTGTCACTATCCCTTTTTTGATAGGCGTCTTGAAAGTTTGCCCAAGGGTAAAGAATTCCTTAGCTTGATTGTCAAGGCTGCTCAACAATGCCAATTGCTTATTGTAGTGGTGTCGGAGGAGTACTTCATGTCCAAATGCCCAATGATTGAATTGAATGCCTTTGTACAAGCAAGCAAGGTGATGAAGTCGAACATGAATGTGGCCATTCTCCCCCTCTTTTATGGGCTTTCTGTAAGTGACTTGAAAGATGAAAAGAGGCGACAATCATGGTTGGAAAAATGGGAGGCATTTGCCAAGGATGATCCAATTGAAGGACGAATCAAGGTAGAAAATTGGTGCTATGCACTTGATGAGTTGACTAAGTTCAATGGTTTGTTTTATGATCGAGAATTGAAGGAGATTGTGGCATATGAGAATGAAATTGTCTCACTCATTTGCACATTAGTTTTGCCTGACGTCAAGTGGAATGATTCCCATGTTCAAGGAAATGCGCATGAGGTATTGTTGATGGCATTCTATCCTTTATCCTTGTTTGTTGAGAGTTTGTTTGTTGCATTTTATGAAGCACTAAGTAGGAATGAGTTCAAATCTCCTTCATAGAAATGAACATTTTATGGATGAGATGGAAGTTTTACATTATTGAAAGAGTTCAATATTGTTATGGAATTCTTTAATGTTTCTAGATTGTCTATGAAAATTGAATTCCTAAACTATTCTATTTTTTTGGTAATGTTGGATTGATAGGTTATTTTGGACAAGATGAAACAAATTGGGATACCACAGAAGTACAAAGTGAAAGTGGTTGGCATTTATGGAGTAGGTGGTATTGGCAAGACCACCATTTGTAAGACTTTATGCAATGAATTGTCAAGCAAGTGTGAGGGGAGGGTGTGCCATGTTGAATTTGATAGCACATATTCAAATTCCAAATAATTATTGCAAAATGCAGTAATCAATTTGACAAGAAAAAGTGCAACTTTTGTTCACCAATTGGGTGAAGGGGAGGTAATTAAGTATACAATGCTAACCACCTAAAATATGTTTATTTGTGATTGGTGCCCTAGAAGATTTGAATTGGTTGATTTCTAGCTTTAAACAATGAGTGTAGGTTATGTGATTGTTAGTATTCATTCTTTGTCTTCCTATCCAGTATCATCATTTGGGTGAGGATATGGTCCTCTGAAGTTCATCATATTGGTGATTATAGTTCAATGTGCAATTCAACATGATGAGGATGATTATGTATTTCACTCCTTTGGAATATAAGATTGTAGTTATTAGCACTTAAAATATGTTGAGCTAAATATTATTCCATTTTTGTGTTTTTGCAGTGTAAAGATGTCTTGGAGAAGAATTTGTTCAAACAACAAACTTTCTTGGCTCTAGATAATGTATGGGACAATGATAATTCCATCAGACAAGCCAAGATGTTTTTGAACACTCCTTCCCATGAAGATAGTTTAGTAGTTGTGACGGCTCGATCTCAAAGTACTCTTGCTCTTTTGGGAATCAATGGAGATGCATGCCTTGAGATGCCTAAACTTGGGCAAGAGGATGCAACAAGTTTATTTTTATATTTTACTGTTGATGGGGAACAATTTACAAGCAAAGAAGATATGGATTCTATAAAGTGGTGTGTTGAGAAGTGTTACTTCTCCAAGGGTGATGGAGGAGGTTACCATTACCACCCGTTGGCTTTGGAGGCCTTGGGTAGGCAACTTGGTTGTCGTGAAGAAAAGCCCTCGAAATAGATGGAACTCTTATCTAGTGTGTGGAAGTTTAGCTCCTTTTTAGGAGAGAATGTTGTCTTTGACGTGCTTCGTAGTAGTTTTGATCTATTGCATCCAATTGAGCAAACTTTCTTTATGGATGTGGGCCTCTTTCTTCCTCGTATAATTGGGGATTGTAGCCAAATTTGGAGACCTTGGATAGGTTGGAAGGAGCTCCTATGTGTTTTATACAAGACTAATGAATTCAAGATTCAAAGTCAGGTACATGGTTCGCTTTTTTGCACCCATATTTTGAATTAGAGAAGCTACATCTATGGATCAAGGTTGAGATTTTAAGATATGGGTGTTTGAAAGTTGGTTTTAGAAGACCGTTTAATCTCAATGTTGGATGTTGTAGCTTATTTGATGTAAATTATTTGTGGTTGTATTGGCGTGGCAGTTGGATAGCCTCATACGGAAAGGCTTGTTGCAAGATGCGGATTTGACATCAGGATGGATTTACATGCATGATTTGTATCGTGAGTTTATGACACTAGAAGCGGATGGAAAACTCAATGCAACAAGAGACCTGCGAGATCGAAAGTGGATGCTTGTAGGTGGGGATGATGGGGATCTCTCAGAGCTTGAGGTTACACCTGCTGGTGGATGCTGGCAAAATTTGTCCCGACTTTCTATACAACAAGTGGAAGAGTATTATATTCGTGCCCCTACCAATATGATGGTAGGTTTGGAGGGTACTGTAGGTGGGGATGATGAGGTTACATCTAGTTGTGGAAGGGTGCAAGAATGGTTCCAAATTTATAAACGGCAAGAAGAGGAACACAATTCTCACGTCCACGCCAATTTGATCGAAAGTTTAGAGGGCATCAAATGGCAGTATTTTGCAAATGTTTTGGTATTGCAGTTGCGTGGTTTGAATCATGTCCATGGCAAATTGAACTTGAAGGACTTGACTTGCTTACGAAGCTTGCAACTTTACGATTTTAGGCGTTTGGAGAGTCTTGAGGGCCTTGAATCATTGAAGCACCTAATTACTTTTGATTGGCAAAGTTCTTCTAGGACATGTGATATTCCAACAAAGACGCATGTTGTAGGTGAATTTCCAGCATCTCTACGATATTTGTTCATAAAAAGGCAATGCATGTTGTCAGGATCTAATGTGCTTGCTCGTTGCATCAACTTAATCAAGCTGAAGTTCGAAGAGGTGGAAGTTGGTGTACTATTGGATTTGAGCAATTGTTCGTCCCTAGAAGGTGTGGAGATTGTAGATATTAAGAACTTGCAAACTTTATTGGGACTTACTACAATACGATCTTCTAGACTACAGACCCTTGACATTGAGTCCATATGGGGGATTCATATTCCAGGGCTTAACCAACTTGACGGTTTGATTCGATTAAATGTAACTCAATGTGGTTCTTCTTGGGAGGGGCCATGCTTGCTATCTCTGACCAAATTGCAGGCATTGACGATTAGTACCCATGCAATACCTGCTCAAGATTGCATTCCACATCAACTTCAAAAGCTTTGTTATAAATCATGGATTAAATCCGAGGCACCTTGTTTGGATGCATTCAAACAATTACAAGTATTGGACTTCTCTGGGAGTCATCTTATGAAAGGAATGGGTGGAATGGGTGACTTGCCAGCATTGCAATCCCTTGACCTTTCTAATTGCCGTGCTTTGGAACGGTTGCCTGACTTGAGTAAGTCAAAAAACCTTGAAGAACTCAATCTTGATGAATGTGTTGAACTAAAGCTTGATGAGGAAGACTTTGAAATGTTGGCCACATTGCCTTTGTTGCATCCTGTGCGGTTTGGAGACAAGAGTGAATTAAGCTCGATCAGATTGGACATTGTTGGGCGGAAGGTGCTTCATTATCTAGGTCCTAAACAATGGGCTCCAACCTCTTGGTTGGCTTGGAAGGAGGGTGAATGGGAGGAGCTAGAGCTTGGGCTTCTCCCAATCCAAATTGGAAAACGTGGCATTTGGGATAATCTTTTCGAGTCTCTTGCATATACTCATTTGGAATCTCATTTACATGAGTCTTTCAATTGGAATATAGAGACATCGATAGATTTGAGATCTCTTGAGGAAGCATTGTTCTTCCATTCAAATGGAAGATATGGGAAATGACCCATGGGAATTCAAAATCTCAAGACCTCCTTTAGTAGACTTTGTATGCTTTGTTTTGTTTTGGGTTTTTGTGGATCACGTCAAATTGTCAAGGAATTGTTGGTAACCAAGATTCTCATGTGCAATTGGAGATGAATGTGCACAAGTTTGGTGCGATATGTGGTGTATGATGTGCTTCTTTGGTTTTGATGATATGGAATTTGGCCCATCTCAATTCATCATTCACAAGAATACATGATACTTTCAAGGATCCTTGCAAAAGCATTTGCAAATGCATCCTACCATTACTAGCACATGATCAAAACGCAAATTGAAAAAATTTGAAGCAACAAATTTTGGCATAGTATCAACAATCTTCTACAGAGTCAAGAACCATCCAATACATGCTACCGCCTACTTCAAGGCATAGTCATGAAAAAAGAGAACAAGTTACGATCCCAAGCAAGATTCAAAGAGAAGCTCATGAGCAATACCACCGCAACTAGGAGATACACCTACTTTCATTCTCCTTCAAAAAGACTTCGGCTTACCTTCATGGGAATTGGACAGGATTAGATACTAGTTTAAACATCCTAGGCAAGGCTTCCGAGGGATTCTTTGCGATGACCAGAAGCAAACACTTTCAAAGCTCAATTATAATTCCTCTTTTGCAGATGGATCGTGAGGAGTGCAGGATCTGCTCAGCAAATTGCAGTTGTACTAGTTATTCATTTGCATTGGCATTTATGTGCACATCACCTAAAGAGAGCCCATTCTCTTCTGTGGAGGTCTGCAATCAAGCATGGATTGTAGAGAGAGCATAGATATGTCAATACAGTTTTGGAGATAGTATTAACACATTGCGCCAATGTCCCACGTCTCATGTCTTATTTTGTTTTATTTTAATATGAAACACCTTTTTGTCCCACATCATTTTAAAGAAATTCAGCTCTTCCTCTCTTCCTAGTTGTCCTTCAATGAACCCTTGCTTTTTAGTAATTATGTACTGAATGCAAAAAATGTACATGCTTAGGTTTGAATGGTTTGTAATTATTCATGGTTTTGAAATTTGTAAACGTATATGTAAAGCAGTGCACAAATGTATTTGTATCCATCTAATGTGTCACTATGGCATCTGTATATCTGTCTGTGGGACATGGAATAAATGTAGTTCGTTGTTTTGTGGGGATAGAGAGCATGGATATGTTGCATTCGATTGTCCTTCTTTAGCATTCGATTGTCTTTCTTTTTTACCTTTGAATGAACAGGTTAAGTACCGGTCAAATTATGGTCTCTTGAGCTTGCATTCTAGCTTTTTAGATGATTCAAAGTTCGATTTTGAATTACAGTGCAGATGGGAAATTTTTTGGGTGGACTTGAGTCTAGACCACGCAGTATCAAGTTTCATGGATATGTTGGATATGTTGAATTCTCATGTTGGTGTTGGATTGTGCATAAGTACAAGTTTGGGAGAAATGGGAAGATTCATTAGCTCACTGCAAGTGGTATCATGGCCAGTGATTGTTGCGTCTGTTTGAGAATTCTTGAGGAAGCTCAAGAACAAGCTGCAAACATGTCCAATTTCTTATCTCACAACCGTGGGTGTCAGTGCAGAACAACAATCCTTTGCCTTGCTAATCCATGTTGATTTTCATACATATTTTGGCTCATCTTCCATGTGGATCACTAATTTTACATCTGTCTATCTTTAAACTAACAATCCATTCTTTTCAAATACCCTACGCACGGGTCGGATTCGGCAAAAATTAATTGAAATTGAAATTGCCTAAATTCTTTAAATATCTTTCAGAAATT
This sequence comes from Rhytidiadelphus loreus, assembly GCA_947034895.1. Classification (NCBI taxonomy): domain Eukaryota; kingdom Viridiplantae; phylum Streptophyta; class Bryopsida; order Hypnales; family Hylocomiaceae; genus Rhytidiadelphus; species Rhytidiadelphus loreus. The sequence goes on along the minus strand of OX344761.1, from coordinate 41,536,968 downwards.
GTTGAATATTTGAAAAAATTGTTAAGAAACTTTGACTAATATTGCAAAAAAATTGTAATTATGTCAAAGTTTACAAGTACTAAATCAAATAAGGTACTTCTAATGTAAATGCAATTAATTTTGAATAAAAACATGACACAAATGGAACAACATTCAACAATATTACAAATTTACAATCATGCATTAAAATATGCATGCAAGATAATTAACTTGACCTACACCATCTTGGCTATGGTATTAAGTTTCAATATCTGAAAACAATCACTTATGTAAATCAACCTTTTTTATCAATTCTAAAATTTGGATGATAAATTAAGTTTATATTTTAAAACTTTATAGAAATGCAAAGTTTATTTCATACTACCCCTTGTACATGAAGGATTGTTTATAAATTATGATTCATACTTTTAAGTTTCTACAAAGTCGAAAATACCAAGTTGCTTCATAAATCCTTGTAAATGAAAGGTTTTTCCTAAAAAGAAATTCATAAATATGACTATTTATTATTGAAAATCCATTTACAAATAGTGAGTACATAAACTATATCAAAGGTGAAAAAAGACCTTTGATCCTACAAAACATGGTAGGCATCAAGCCCAAATTAAGTTCACTACCTAGCACTAGTCTTTCTAAAAAATCACATAGTCAACTTCACCATCATCTCTAAAACATCAACATCATCAAACAGATCGTCCCAATCTTCATCAAGCTCTTCAAGAGTTCAAGTTCTTCAAGTTCTTTGCAAATGTTGTCTCCACCTACAAAAAGAGATGATTTTGAATTGGCCTCTATGGCTTCAGCTTGGAATGCTCTATTAAATGATCTGAGCAATCTGCATTTAGTCCAACCTCTTTTAATCATCTCTGAATGACATCCCACAAATTTCCAAGCTTCTAAAAGCCACTCACATATGCAATCACATAAAGTACCTATATATAAGTCAAATTTGACCTCAAAAGGGCCATCAAGGTTGGCCTCTTGTGCTTGACATTCAAGTTGCTCTTGAATACAAGTAGCAGTCCATTGCTTGAAGCATTTGGAGAATGCACATTTCAATAGCCTTTGTGTAACCACATCTATAGGTTGAAATTTAGAGGTACAATTGGCAAGTACAAATAATACACAAACTGAAGGAAATTCTTTCTTCATCCATGAAAGAAAGGCCTCCAATTTGTGCACTAATCAATAGTCAATGAGCCAAACAAATTTTTGATTTGCTGGTAAACCCATTGTGTGTGAGACGTGCATGTAGTATGGAATAAGAATCTTTTGTACAAATTCTTTGCAAGTCTTCAAATTCGACGAATGATTCTTTGTCATTGAGAAGTGAAAACCTGAATCCAAACACTCTGTTGCAGATGCAATTTTGGGTAAGCACCGAATAGTCTTACCCGTAAAAATGATTTGAAAGGGAAGCAAATAACCATCAGCCGCCGATGAAACACAACCAGTCACTTGCCGCTTATCTTCCATTTTGATTACCTTCACATCCTTCATACCTTTTCTCTCCCATATACGCTCCCTTGCCATGGGAACTAAATGTATGCCTATAAATTAGCCATGAAAAATTACATTATACTCAAAATTTGAGAAGAACATATGTATGTGAATGTTGTTTGCATCAATCATAGCAATTTGAACAGCAAAGACATTCTTACACAGTACATGAAAACATTATTAATATATAAAACAAAACTACCTTGAAAATAAAATATGAAGAATGTACACACATGTTTGATCAGTGTTAACAATCAGGGCAGGAGGTATGATTGTCATATGCTTTTATCAAATAAGCAATTCTATAAGCCATGCATTTTCCTAGATCTTCCCAATCTTGTGGAAGCTTTCCACAAGCAGTTGTAGCTCGATGGTAAGACCAATTCAATTGTGTCTTCATGAATTGTCGAGTCTACTCCAATGTAACTTTGAATTTCCCAAAAGCTCTCGAGCACGAGCTGAAATGTAGCCCACAATAATGGGTGCACAATTCCAGCACCTAAAGATTGCCCTGCATCCCTCATTTCAAAAGCAAATCACAAATGCCAATGATGACATCAGGTCTTGAAGAAAGAAGACCTTGATTTTGAGCCGTTGGAATGAATTGGCTTCTCCTCTGGACATGTTCCAAAAATTTGGGTTTTAGTTTTCCATCGGATGCGAACCATTTGTACAAGAATCCTCGCGAAAGTTTATCAAAAAGCCCTTCACTTGAACCAAGTTTCCTAAAAAAACAATCAATGCACAACGTCCAATTCTATGTAAATGATAATTACAACATTAAATAAATTACAAAAGAATTTGAGATACAAAGACACATCAAAATAATTTGAGATTTGCATGTCCAAGACATGATGAATTTAAAGGGTCACTAAATTCAAGTATTTAGAAAATCAAAGAATTTAAATTATATTTTGTAGGCATACTAGTATCTTACAAATTCCCTAAAGAAATCAAATTTCTCAAGCGGTTTTGTCTACTGATGAAATTCCAACAGCCTCTAATGCAAATAAAACAAAAATTTATTGAATGCATCATTCATCAAGTAGAATGAAAAACGATTTGTATACTTGTGAGTAACTTGAAGATAGTGCAAAGCGTCACCAATATGTCGGTGTTGTTTCATGGTAGCTTCGATAAGAGGCCAACTCTCTACTCGAAACCAATTAGTATATTGACCTCTCCTTTTCTGTATCTTGCGTTGGGGTTGAAGTGGTGGTGGATCCCTTGGTGCCGTAGAGAGAAGTGTTGCTTGAGGACATCGAGGTCGACGAGGTCTTCCAACTGGATTTTTTGGTTTGATAAGAGCAGCATGTTGGCACACATATTTTTCATCTTCTGCATGTTTTGCTGCAATCTTTTCCATCGCCAAATATTTCTCTTCTTCACTAACTCGCTTTATAAATTTTGTCAAAGGCACTTGCTTAGAAGCCATCTTCAAAACCCTAAGCAAAAGACTACCTGCAACTGTAAATCTCAATGTTCACCTCTATGACTTTCCACTTCTAAAGTGTTCGCCAAAACTTTCCTCTTCTTCAAACACAAAGAAGGTGGCAATATTCTTGTTTTTGTACACTGGCACCTCAAAGCCCTATTCCGGATGGCATCTACAAGAGACAAAGCTCTATAAGTTACTAGTTTACAAGAATAATGAATTGCGCCAATATAACGTTCAGGATTAGCATCTCGTACACAATGCACACAAGTGCATACGCAAATAGTCCTTGCCATTTCATGCCGCAAAAAACACAAAACAAGCATTTATATTCAAAGGATTCAACTAAAGAGTAGAAGTTTCGAAATACCTCAAATGGCGGACGCTAAACGCGCAAGTGGAAAATGATCAAGTGGGAAATGATCAAGTGGAGAGTTCAGATTGCTCACCCACCCGAGCGCCCGCCATGAGTTTGGAGAGGAGACTCAAATGCCAGGTTTAAAACAGCAAAGAGAGATGCCGAAAAGTCAAATATACATTGAGTGACTTGTCGAAATTTGGAAAAAAAGGAAAAAGGGGTGCCGAAGTCACGCTCTATTAAAAAAATTAATTATTTCGGCAAGTGACTGCCGAAACTGACCACTACATACGGTATTGGGTACCGTACCAGGTGATGAAGATCGGCATTTCCTGCCAAGTAATTTATTAAAGTAGGGAAATGTAATTCCATAGATGCTCCAAACTTAGGCGTTTATTATTAAGAAATGTTTTTTGCCAACCCTAACCACCATGTATAAAATTCATGCTCGTGAGTTTATAACAACTTCAAATTCATTTGGCAAATCTATTCCAAGGCTTTGGTACTTTCAACTATCGAAGCCAAAAAGCATAAATCTAAACATGTCCTAGTTGGGGAGTTGAGTGAGTGTCGACAAATGCAACACTTGTAGTCAATTTTTGAAAGTAACATTCTTAATAGCAAATGCCTTGCATTCAGGCCGACTTCCTCACTTCTCTCGCCTGAATATATGCTTATTAATCCGTCCCTCGAGAAACAAATATACCGTTATAATCACCATATTAATTCCCATAAAATCCCAATGAAGATGATTGTATGAGAACAGTCAAAATTTGTAAGCAAGGGGTCCTACCAAATCAGAACTTCCACTTCGAGAATCCATTCTGGAGACCCATTGAGATTTTCAATTCGTAGCTTGGCCGGAAGAGAAAGGTTGATTCAAAGTTGAAATCAGTACTTACGACATCATGTGCTTCAAACATTATTTTGAATGACTAATAGAAAATTGCTCGATTCACACTAGTTGCAACCCAGATTAATTCAGCAAGCTACTTGGAACTCACTTGTGCATTCCGTTGGGTGGCAGGTTCAAAGATTGAAAATCGTTAACCACCTGTCAAATCGTGCTGAACTAACAATCAAGAATCGGAATAGAAGGTTACATTCGATTTCATCTTCTTTGGTGCAAGTTTTCTTCTGAATTTCCTGAGCGCCACGATCTTCAGTTCTCGTCTGTGTTGGTAAGACCAGATAGAGAGATTTGCTGATCGAGTCTTAAGGTTTTTCACTTCAAGCATGGCCCGCAGAGTTCGCTGTGGGAAACTGTGTAACTCGTGATCATGACACTTGCAGTTGAAAGTCCACAATTCAGACAATAGCACTCGAGTCTCCGCCACGCCTTTCAGTACGCCATGACCTTGGCCACGCATTCACTGTGGAACTTAGATCGAGGCAGATATTGACACTCAATTGTTTATCGGTACACCATCATTCTTGCCCGAGCTGGTCGCATAGACCTTTCCCTGAGCAAGCTTCCATCTCATCGCAGATTGGTGATATTAGCTGATTACTTGAAATCGAGCATTACTGCTGCGATAGTATAATGCATCCTTGCAGTCAGATCAATTGCTTACTAAGAAACATAAAGGATGCAAAGGTCACGGTTAGAGATTTTCGAGAATAGGTGCTGCATTAGCAGCTACATGGCAAGTAGTGAAAAGATTTAGGTCGAGAATGTTGAATCTTGAAATTGAGTCACAATAGTATAAACACGTAAATTCATGTTTTGGACTTGATCATCAATTAATCAAAACTACTGATAAAGCATGTGTTGGTCTCTTTGGAATTGCTTGCCAAGAGGCGTCTTGCAGCTTTCTCACAACATACCAAATGTTCAACAAGCATTTGTGCACTTCAGGTGAAAGTGGAGGTAATGCATGCGTATGCCTCTGTTGCTTTTCATTTTGCGACCAGCAGATCTCAAGTTTCTATCATTATTTCGTCCATTCTACTGTCCCCAACTGAAGGTCAATGTTTTTTAAGGTCACGCGACTGCAGGACTGGTGTAGTTTTCAATTCAGGAAGCGTAGTTATTAATTAGTTGATTTAGAACTTTGTTGAAACCTGAAAATCGTACTTGGTAAGGCAGGACTGAATTTGTCTTTCATGGGAACCAGTTGTCTGCTCAAGCCTCTCAAGAACGATGTCATCCTCAGAGTTCAGAGTCATTCCAAAGGTTTCGGGTTTTCAACATCTGAGCTGTACGCAGATCAACATTAATTTGCACTTCATGGATGGGTTTTGTCAGGGTTGTTGAATTTGCTGTCAAGGGCATTCATTCGATTCTAGTCAGAACCTACACTCTTGACTGTGGGTAATATATGTGATTGTTGTCATATTCGTTCAAATGGTGAAATTTCAAGAATTCGCCAGTTTTCAGATGCCTGTCTGGAAGCTCCGATCTGTACCACTTGTTGTAAGGTACTTAAGGAGTGGATTTCAGAGCTTTGTGAACTTGATTGTCTCTAATTCGGTGCTCCAAATCACGTCATTTTCACGAATATGACCGTACTTGTGACCATGACCCAAGCGATTACCCTACATAGCAGTGACGTGACAAAGTACTCTTTTGGAATAAATTTTCCAATTTCAAGCACTTGAAGATTTAAATTCTTTTGGAAGGGGATCAAGTAGCTTCGGTGACCTTCCTCCCCCAAAATTGTTTACGACCTCAAGTTTAATGCACATTCATCATGAACATTTTTAAAGTTTTTCAAAACATTGCATTTTAGTGTATTGTGACAAGAAAACTTGTCAACCCTAGCATCCAAACCCTCCATGCTTCTCACCATTCAATGAGAGGTTGTCATTTGTTCACAAATGAGGTCCATTGAGGTTATAGTGTCCAAAATGATATCCTATTTTTAGACCCTTCATTGAGCATGATTGAATAAGATTCAAACGTTGAGATTATGAAAATATAGCCGAGTAATCAATAGATCTAGCTTCCTTCATCACTAAGGTGTATACACCAATAATCAACATTCCCTTAATGCATTTGGACCAAATAGCAATACAAAAAATAGATATTAGTTATACAAGATGTATTGTGCACAATCAAAACATAAAAGTCTATAATAATCTTTGGTTATTTTTTGGCACACCTAGAGATAGTATTTTGAAAATTCATGACTAATTCATACAATGTCCAAAACTCCAAATAATGAATAACTAGTGTTTTGTTAAAATGGTGGTCTTCCACAAACTTGGCACTTTGTAGTTTAGACCTTGTGGTCTAAACTACATACTAGTCTTAGACTTTAGGGCTAAAGAAAGAATGGAATGGAAAAATGGAAGATTTTGTATACCATTTTGACAAAATTTTCCATACATGCTAAACCAACCTCTAGATAGTTCTGGAATCATCTTTTAGTTGCCAATAAGACCCAATGAAAATCATTAACGTAACTACAATCAATTATAATTTATTGACAATAATAATAGGTGTGTTGATACCTTAGTGTGACTAGTATGTTGCTCCATAGCAAGAACAATAGAAATCTTGACTAATAAGGAAGATTGAATTGGAAAAAGAAAATGCATGACACTTATAGAATTAAAGATCGGTACACCCAAAATCAAACCCTACCTAAAATTGTCATCATCACTCTGTGTACATCTACAAAATCAAAATATATATAGGTTGAAGAAATGAATTTAGAACCTCTACCAAAAAAGACTTTGACCCTTTGTAACTTTTACCTATGGTATCCCAATGTGGTGTTCATTTGTGCCTTGGAAGTTCCTTTCGTTTGCCAACAAGAAAATACGGAAATTTGACCAATCTAATAATAGCAAAAGTAGCAGTTTGGGAGTACCTACAATATGTAATGTAGTGCATTGTGTTTGCTATGTTGGAAGCGTTTAAATTGTTTGAAAGGCAAAACAAGAGTACTGGTGTTTGTTATTTTGACATTTTTATTTGTTGTTTGGCAACATTTTTCGCTGGTATGCAAAACTAAAATCTTCACCTGCGTGTTCTAGTAGTCAAGGAAAGAATCACTTGTGCATTTGATTTTGAGGGTTGGAAAATTGTTCATTCTTGACGGATATTGTGTTCAAGTCACCCAAGAATAGGTAAAAAATGTTGCAATTTGATATTAAAGTAAGTTGCATTTATTATATTATGGACTAGATAACTTAAGGTTTGTTCATCTAATTGCAAGGAATTTGCAAATCTTATTCATTTTGATTCTAAAATTTTGGTGCCATCATATTTTATACTAGAACTAGGCCCAACAACATGATTGGATACTCCTACCTTAAAAGGTCTCCATCTTAATAAAACTTGAAATCATAGCATTGACTCATTGAATTGAAACATTAGAGGAGATATGTGCTTGAAATCATCCCCAACAAGACATTCCCATTAATTCTAGAATAGTGACACTATTCCTTCTCACCATTCCTCTTCTCAATTATATCACTTTCTACTCAACAATGTTATTATTTTTCTGAATAGTGATATCTTTTACTCTGTAGCTAATAACAATGCTTCTTTTATTACATGGCAAATATTGTGAACGTCTGTTGGCTCTTGACAGATGGGAAGGAGGCTGTTCATTGACGGAAGCTGCATGTGCGAAAGTTTGAGTAGGAACTTACTTGAAAACAGAGCCAGTGTTGTAGAGACAGGATCACTCATAACTTGGCCCCAGTATTCGAGCATTATTCGCATCCACTTGTTTGTTGTTACACAATCTCTCGTATTCTCTGCAACGTCACTGCTATGTAGGGTAATCGCTTGGGTCATGGTCACAAGTACGGTCATATTCGTGTAAATGACATGATTTGGAGCACCGAATTAGAGACAATCAAGTTTACAAAGCTCTGAAATCCACTCCTTAAGTACCTTACAACAAGTGGTACAGATCGGAGCTTCCAGACAGGCATCTGAAAACTGGCAAATTCTTGAAATTTCATCATTTGAACGAATATGACAACAATCACATATATTACCCACAGTCAAGAGTGTAGGTTCTGACTAGAATCGAATGAATGCCCTTGACAGCAAATTCAACAATCCTGACAAAACCCATCCATGAAGTGCAAATTAATGTTGATCTGAGTACAGCTCAGATGTTGAAAACCCGAAACCTTTGGAATGACTCTGAACTCTGAGGATGACATCGTTCTTGAGAGGCTTGAGCAGACAACTGGTTCCCATGAAAGACAAATTCAGTCCTGCCTTACCAAGTACGATTTTCAGGTTTCAACAAAGTTCTAAATCAACTAATTAATAACTACGCTTCCTGAATTGAAAACTACACCAGTCCTGCAGTCGCGTGACCTAAAAAACACTGACCTTTAGTTGGGGACAGTAGAATGGACGAAATAATGACATAAACTTGAGATCTGCTGACCAGTCGCAAAATGAAAAGCAGCAGAGGCATCGGCATGCATAACCTCCGCTTTCACCTGAAGTGCACAGTCAAATGCTTGTTGAACATTTGGTATCTTGTGAGAAAGCTGCAAGACGCCTCTTGCATTGGCAAGCAATTCCAAAGAGACCAACACAGGCTTCATCAGTAGTTTTGATTAATCAGTGATCAAGTCCAAAATATGAATTGCGAGTTTATACTATTGTGACTCAATTTCAAGATTCAACATTCTCGGCGGCTTAAATCTTTTCACTACTCGCCATGTAGCTGCCAATGCAGCGCCTCTCCTCGAAAATCTCTAACCGTGACCTTTGCATCCTTGATGTTTCATAGTAAGCAATTGATCTGACTGCAAGGATGCATTATACTATCGCAGCAGTAATGTTCGCCGAGGTTCTCAAGTAATCAAATAATATCACCAATCTGCGATGGGATGGAAGCTTGCTCAGGGAAAGGTCTATGCGACTAAGTTAGCTCGGGCAAGAATTAATGATGGTGTACCGATAAACAATCGAGCGTCAATATCTGCCTCGATTTAAGTTCCACAGTGAATGCGCGGCCAAGGTCATGGCGTACTGAAAGGCGTGGCGGTCTCAAGTGCTATTGTCCGAATTGTGGACTTTCAACAGCAAGTGTATATCATGATCATGAGTTACGCATTTTCCCACAGCGAACACAGGAAATTCAGAAGAAAACTTGCACCAAGGAAGATGAAATCGAATGTAACCTTCTATTCCGATTTTTGATTTTTTAGTTCAGCACGATTTGACAGGTGGTAATCGATTTTCAATCTTTGAACGTGCCACTCAACGGAATGCACAAGTGGGTTCGCAGTCGCTTGCTCAATTAGTCTGGTTTGCAACTACACTAATGGTGGTATTTAGTGTTATGGTACAAATAGTGTTACCTAATTTTTACCAGACCTATTTAGAGTTTTACTTTCCACCTCTTATGAGCTCATTTCTAATATGAAATTACCTTTAACACTAAATGAAAATCTTTAAAAAAATTTATATCCCAAAAAAATTCAAAAAGTTGTCAAATAGTGCCTATATTGACATTTAGTATTAGTAACACTAGTGAAATTGTTGACATTTAATGTTGTGCTTTGTAATTAGTGTTGCCAACACTATATACCATTATTAGTGTAGTGTGAATTGTGCAAGTTTCTATTAGTCATTCAAAATAGTGTTTGAAGCACACAATGTCGTAAATACTGATTTCAACTTTTCAACTTTGCTCTTCCAAGCTATGAATTGAAAATCTCGGGTTGTCTGTGGCAGCAACGACCTTGCCGTGCCGGAAGTATCGCCAGACAACCCGTTGAGGGAGAGATGAAGTTCATTGGGTAATGGACAAATCGAGGTAATGGACAGGGATTAATTGATCTTGTTATTTTGGTTTTATAAAATAAAATAAAAAAATGTTGAATATTCGGGGAGTGGGCTGGATGTCCTTCATTTGTTGGAAGGAAAGGAGGATTGGAAAGGCACTCAGAGCATCCCCATCAGTGGCTTCCCTATCCCTATCTAAATGAATTTCATCCGGATAGGGAAGAAAAGTCCCCCACCAACATTCTATTCTTAAAAATTTAAGGAGGAAGGGTCCGAATTCTCCAAATGAGATGATGGATAGGGAACTTAATTGGAGTAATCCCTAAACCACTTTTCACCTTTTCAACATGAGTTGTGCTTCATTGATTTGAGGGAATACTATTCATTTGACCTTATTACTATTTCTATAGTTCCCTTCTCACTACCTCTATTTAGCAATAAGTTGAAAATTTAGAAAACTACTAGTGGGAGCTTGTCTTCCCTATCCCCATTTGTGCTTCCCTTCATCCCGACGAAGATAGAGATAGGGAAGATACTGGTGGGGATGCTCTCACCTAGCCATTTTTCCAGCAATGCCAACTTAGGTCGCCTTTGCTACAGATGTCCGAACTAATCCTTTAACCCCTAAAAAAATTAATTAATTAATTAATTTTTTAATGATCTATGTTTGTACCATGGAGCTACTGAAAATGAAATCTTAACAACATTTCCCAAGGCTAAGAATTTTCCTAATGTTGTGTGGAACCTTTTTTAAATTTTTTTTGTAAAACTTGCATTCAGAAATGAATCCTACAAGTTATTTTTTCAAGAAGATGCTCTAATTGCCCGAAAAAACAAGATTATCCATAACTTTCTCACAACAAATCCAAATGGAATGAATCAAAGATTTTCATTTAGACAAAAATATAACCTATGAGGGAAAAGAGCTCAATAAAATGAAATTCAAATTTTGAAATTTTATTTTGCTACCCCCTCTCCCTTGTTTTGAGCTTATTTGGGCATAACTTTTGTTCCCGGGCACCAATTTTCCTTGAAAATTATATTCCCATACATCTAATCAATTTTTCTATCTTCAAAAAAAAACTTCAAAAAATCATGACAAAAATTCAGCCTATAGGTACTTGCCCGAAATCCCATTTGTCCCTTCAAGGAACAATGATCCTTTAGGGGTTAAAAAATGAATATAAAAATGAAGCAAAGACAACACTCTGAGCGATGAGGCGGCTCAATCATTTCATCAAAGCCCTCGCAGATTGTCCACAGAAGTGAAAAAGCGAAGACCAATGCAGACAAAGAGAGAGCCCGAGTCGCTGAAGGTATTTGCGGGGCGTCCCTACCGTCTCCACCGAGTACCGGTACCAGCATCCCTGCACACAAGGATACAAAGTTCCACGCAGTTTCTCAGGAACAGCTCCGCCCGACTAAGTCAAGGGAGCCTAGGGTTCGAGTGCACACGCAGGCTAGAGTTCCTTCTTCCCTTGAAAGCGGCCCTGCGTCTCTTCAGGATCTTTCATTTCAAGGATGCTGATGGATCTCGCCTTCATTCGAATTTGATGAGAGAGGCTGATGACGGTGCGGGCAGTTCCTTGCCAGTGGGGGCTACTGGAACTCTTGCAATGAGCTAGAGTTTGTTCTTTCCTGTCTGTTTGTACGCACAATGGAACACATTTCATTGCGTAGGATTTCTGAAGCGGTTTCAATCGCTGTGAGAGTTCGGGCGCGATTTTTTCCCGCATGCAGAGTGTGAGACTATGGGATTCGATGTTCATTTTCGGTGGATTTCTTCGCTGTGGAAGGATTTTGCTGTACCGACAATTGGACCATGTAAGGGGCGCGGTCTTTAGCTGGGGGTTGTGGTGGGTGTGCGGAGGGATCGGGAAGCCTTCAATCATCGACCGCGGTTTTTGTAATCCGCAGTACTGGCGACATCGAAAGCGTTCAGGTGAGTACCTTCAATTCAAGCCGAGTTAGGGTTTAAGTTAGGGTTTGAGTTTGGGGCCTTTTCATGACGCTGGAGTCTGTCTTGGCGTAGCCGATGGCTCGAAGAGCAACATCTAATGACGCTTGTTACTCATTGGATGCTGCTCAGTCCTTTTGAGTTTCTATTATACGTGCAATCCTGGGCAATTTTCGAAAGTTCTCGGACGTGGACAGAGTTCCAACTAGTGTTGAATTGACAGTTTCTGTAACTTATTTCCGTTCAGGTGGATCTGTAGAGCGGTCTCGGTTCTCTGATCGGTGAAGTGGGAGCACTATTAAGACTTCGGAACTCGATCTCTTCACGCGAGGGTGAGTATTTGGATTGCGTCATTATCGGCATGGGCCAATTTCAGGTCCCTGCCTCCCTCAAAACAACTTAAGCTCTTGCCTTTTCTTTCTTGTTGATTCTTTCTTCAGTCATCATGCTACTTCTAGAGGTATTTCGTATTCTGAGTTCGTTATAGTATTGAAGTGATAGAGAATTGAGAAGGATGGATCGTTTAGACCCTGTGAAGGCGTGGCCCCTTTCTTCTGTGCACATGACATGTTTCCAGAGGAAAGGAGAACTAAGAGCTTCCAGGTGACTTGGTGACTGACTGTCTGTGCTGATGACCTCCTCAGAATTGCTTGAAGAATCTTGGACCGAATTTTGGGTCTCTTGGTTGTGTAGGGGTTCATACACACAATAAAATCCATCTATTTTCTAATTTTAGTGCAATTTTGAATCCTTGAATGGTCCATTTTTGTTTTGAATTTGATGATGACTTGATTACTAAGTTTTGGAAATATTTTTTCAATTGTTCTAAAGCAAAGGTGGGACATTATGTAGCGAATATTCAAATTGTTTTTTAAAATTTGATCTCTTTGTTCCATGTTGTGATGTTTTCCATCAAGTTCTCATTGTTGTTTGAAGACAAGTCTTCCAAGTGAATAAACTTTGTGGTGTACTTTTATTTTTATGGTGTATGGCTTTGTTGTTTATGATAATTTTTATGTCAATTGTCAATATGCTTGCATCATGAATGATCACCATAAATTGAACACATCATGGTAGGGATATTTTTATGAATGACTTTGGCAAAGTTTCATACAAGTGAATAGAACTAGATTCTAAAGTTTACCTAGTTTTGAATGGCAAGACAATTTGCAAAAATCATTATGAAGACTTGAATTTTTTTGTAATGACTAATTCACAATGTTGTGGAGGCAATATATTATAGGTAATAGTAGAGGTCTAGTATTACTTTCTATAGTTCTAAGTATTAGTATGAACAATAAGAGTAGATAGAACATACATTTGTACAAATCAGAATTTTTAGAATTGGGAATGTGTACTAAAATGTGTATATGATGAATGAAATATGTGCTTGCAGGCATGCAATGAAGAAACAAAAATTTGATGTTGGGGAATGTTCACACACTATTGAGCATAGGTGATGTGCTTCAACTCTTGAAATGTCTTTGCTAAGGGTCCTTGAAGAGTTTTTCCACACTCTCAGAATTACAAGTTTGTACACTTCTATAATTTTTGATTTAAAATTGACAATTGTATGTTGGTTATGGTTATGTAATCTTGAACCACTTAATTTCTACAAGTCTTGAAAGATTTTATTGTATTGTAGGTCAAGTGAGGGAGTGGGTGATGATCCTATTCTAAAATCCAATCATAAGATCTTTTTGAGCCATAGTGGAGTTCAAAAGGGATTTGTGGAGCATTTGTGTCAAGCCTTGGAGAATCGTTGTCATTGTCCCTTTTTTGACAAACATTTGCCAAAGGGTAAAAAGTTTCTGGACTTGATCATCAAGGTTGCTCGACAATGCCAATTGTTTGTTGTGGTGGTGTCAGAGGAATACTTCATGTCCAAGTGGCCAATGCTTGAACTAAATGCCTTTGTACAAGCCACAAAGTTGAGGAAGTCGAATGTAGCCATTCTTCCTCTCTTTTATGAGCTTTTTGTGAGTGACTTGAAGGATGAGAAGAGGCAAAAAAGATGGTTGGAAAAATGGGAGACATTTGCCAAGGATGATTCACGAATCCAAGTGGAGGATTGGAGCTATGCACTTGATGAATTGACAAAGTTCAATGGCTTGTCCTATGATCGAGAATCAATGGAGATTGAGGCATATGAGAAAGAAATTTTGTTTCACATTTGCACATTAGTTCCATCGAACATCAATTGGGATGATTCACATGTTCAAGGAAATGCTCATGAGGTATTGTACATGGTAATCTATCTTTTGTCCTTGTTTGTTGAGTGTTTTTTGGATTTTCTCAAGTACCATGTATGAGTGTTAAAAATCTCCTTGATGAAAATGAACATTTTATGAGTGAGATGGAAGTTTTATATTGTTTGAAGAGCTCAATATTGCCCTAAAATAGTTTGTAGATGTTGTTTTTCTAAATTATTCTACCTTTTATTGTTGTTGGATTGGTAGGTTATTTTGGATAAGATAAATCATATTGGGTTGTCACAAAAGTACAAAAGAAAAGTGGTCGGAATTTATGGAGTAGGTGGTATTGGCAAGACAACCACTTGCAAGACATTATGCAAGGTATTGTCAAGCAAGTACATGGGTAGGGTGTGCCATGTTGAATTTGATCGCACATGTTCAAATTCCAATGAGTTATTGCAAAATGCAGTAATCAATTTGACAAGAAAAAGTACAACTTTTGTTGACCAATGGGGTGAAGACGAGGTAAGTGCTTGATGCTCAACACCTAAAATGTGTTTTTTTGTGACTAGTGTTCTAGAAGATCTAAAATGGAATAATTCTAGCTTTGAATGATTAAAGTAGGGTAGGCGGTCATGTGATCTAGTGTCATCATTTGGGTGCTGACGTAGTCTTTTGTAGTTCATCATATTTGTGAGTCTAATACAATGTATACATGAACATGCTAAGAATAATTATTTATTTCACCTCTTTTGCATCTAGGATTGATATGATTGTAGTCATTCACTTGAAATGTGGCGAGCTAATTATTAAGCTCTTTTTGTGTTTGCAGTGTAAAGATGTTTTGCACAAGAATTTACCCAATCAAAGAATTTTCTTGGCTATAGATAATGTATAAGACAATGACAATTCCATTGAGCAAGCTAAGATGTTTTTGGAAATTCCTTCCTATGAAGATAGTTTAGTAGTTGTGACGGCTCAGTCTCGAAGTACTCTTGATCTTTTGGAAATTGATGGAGATGCATGTCTTGAGATGCCTGAACTTAGGCAAGAAGATGCAACAAGTTTACTTTTATATTATGCTGCTGATGGAAAACAATTTACAAGTAGAGAGGATATGGATTCTATAAAGTGGTGTGTTGAGAAGTGTTACTTGCGCAAGGATGACAAAGGAGGTTACCATTACCATCCCTTAGCCTTAGAGGCCTTGAGTAAGCAACTCGGTTGTTTTGGAGAAAAGCCCTCTATATGGTTGCAAGTCTCATCTAGGGTGAATGATTTTAGTCCATTTTCAAGAGAGAATATTGTCTTTGGTGTGCTTCAAAGTAGTTTTGATCTATTGCAACCAGATCAACAAACTTTGCTTATGGATTGTTGCTTCTTCTTTCCTCCTATGAAAGAGCATCAATTGGGGCTTCTCAATCATTGGATAGGTTGGAAGGAGCAACTATGTATTTTGTACAACTGGAATGAATTAGAGATTCAATGTCAGGTATGTGGATTGCTTCCATTCATCCATGTTTTGAATTAGAGGAGTTAATTTTATCAATCATAAATGAGATTTTAGGATGTAGGTGTTTGAAAGTTAGTGTTTTGAGACCATTTGATTGCAATCGTGGATGTTGTAGCTTGTTTGATGAAATGTTTTTGTGGTTGCATTGGAATGGCAGTTGGATAGCCTCAAGCGACAAGGCTTGTTGCAAGATGTAGATTTGACGGTGGGAAGGATCAACATGCATGATTTGTATAGTCAATTTGTGACACTACAAGCCATTGGAAAATCTGATGCAACAACAAAGATGTGGAATCCAAGGTGGGTGCTTGTAGATGGTGAGGATCTCTGGAGGCTTTGGGTGACACCTATTGGTCGATGTTTTCCAAACTTGACTCGACTTTCTATACAAGAAAAAGATGAATTCAATTGGGTTCATTTGCAACCTAATTATCGATCCCCCACCAATCGGATCACAAGTTTAGAGGGTATTAGATGACATTACTTCGCAAATGTTATGGTATTACAGTTGTTCCATTTGAAATTTGTTCATGGAGGCCTAAACTTGGGGGGCATGAGCTACTTACGAAGCTTGCAATTTTACAATTTACGGTGTTTGGAGAGCCTTAAGGGTCTAGAGTCATTGAAGAACTTGACTTGCTTTGTTTGGCAAATTCCTTATTCCTCACGCAAGATTACAACGAAGACACATGTTGTGGGTCAATTTCCAAGATCCCTAAGATATTTGTATATATCAAGGCAATGTGTGTTGTCTAGGTCTAATATTCTTACACATTGCACCGACTTGATTAAGTTGTATCTTGAAGAGGTGGAAGTTGGTGCACTATTGAATTTGAGCAATTGTTTATCCTTGAAAGGTGTGGAGATTTTTGGTCTTGAAAGCTTGCAAACCTTATTGGGACTTACTAAACAATGTCATCTAGTCTACGCGCCCTCGAGATTTCATGTGTAGATGGAATTCATATTCTAAGGCTTGACCAATTTGATGGCTTAGGTCGATTGTCTTTGGCTAGAGTTTTAGTGAGTTTGAGAGGTCGTGTTTGCTATTTGTGACCAAATTGCAAGCATTGATAACTAGTACTTTCACAAAACTTGTTGAACATTGCATTGTACATAAGCTTTAGATGCTTTATTATAAAGCGTGGACATGACATGAAGCATATTCATCTATGGAACATGGACAAAATGTGGTTTGTTCTTGGATGGACAGAGAGCATGATTATGTTGCATTCACTTGTCATTTTTTAGCATTATATTGTACCCTTAATTGAATAGGTTTTGTGTTGGTTAAATTATGGGCTCTTGAGCATGCATTCTAACTCTTACAAATGATTCAAGCTCCATTTTGAATTATAGTGTAGATGGGACCATTTTTTAGTGGACCTAACTCTAGAACATGCAATATCAAGTTTCATAATCAATGTAGATCTAATCCTTGCTTGCAGACTCCCAATTAAATATTGTTTGATTCATTAATTAGTAGGAACATTTTCAATGTTGAGAACCTTTGGGACTTATTATTGTGCACTCTCATGTTGATGTTGGATTGTATATGAATGTAGGTTTGGGAGAAATGGGAAGATTAATTAACCCTTGAGCATCCATCGTGAATCCCAAAATGAAGCCATAGTTGCCACTGAAGTTGGTCTCGTAGATTAAAAAATAAGATCTACAATAGGTGGCCATTGAAATTGCGAGATGGTTAGGAAGGACAACTTTGGGAAAAATTGTGGAAGTTCTCATTGTATGGCTTACAAGATTATGGTAGTCAAACGTAAGTTGGGGGGAGGCCAAATTTGGGGTGCTAGGGCGTTCAGAGGTTAAGTCATTGCAATTGGTATCACAACTAGTAATAGTTCTATATGTTTGAGAATTTTGAAGGAAGCTCATGGTTGATCTACAAACCAAGCTACAAACATGTCTCATCTCAACTTCACAAGTGTGGATGTTAGTACAACACAACAATCTTTTGCCTTGTTGAACCATGTTGATTTTTGTTTAGTTTTTGTGTGGATCACTAATTTTACATTTGTCTATCCTCACAGTAGGAATCCATTCTTTGCAAATATTGGGTACCGTACTTAGTGGTCAAGGTCAACACTCCCTAACAAATAATTTATTAATGTAGGGAAATATAATTTGATAGATGTTTAAAAATTTAGTCATTTATTATTAAGAAGCATTTTTTTGCCAACCCTAACCATCAGTATAATATTCATGCTCTTGAATGTATAACAACTTCAAATTCATTTAGACAAATTTTATTTCATGGCTTTGGTACTTTCAACTATTGTGGCCAAAAGCATAAACCTATATGTGTGGGAATTGAGCAAGTATCAACAAATGCCACACTTGTAGTCAAGTATTGAAGCATTCTAAATTGGGAATGATTTTGCCTTGCATTTGGGTTCACTTCTTCACTTCTCCACTTGCTTGAATATATGCTTATTAATCAATTCATTTTTATTAATCCTTACAAGTCCCTAGACAACCAAATGTATAGATATAAACACCATATTAATTTCCATAAAATCTCCAAGATGTATGAGAGTAGTCAAAATTTGTAAACAAGGGATTATACCAAATGAACTTCCATTTTGAGAATCCATTTTGGAGTCCCTTTGAGATTTTCAATTCGTAGCTTGGAAGAGAAAGGTTGATTCAAAGTTGAAAACAATACTTCCAACATCATGTGCTTGAAACATTATTTTGAATGCTTTATAGAATTTTGTGTGACTCGTACATAGCGGGCTTGTTTGGAATTCCCTGTGACGAATTTGGAAATTGTATAGTTTGTCCCTATTAGTTTCTACTAGTTCCTATGTTTCCCTATGTTCTAATGTCATCATGGGGGATTTTTCAAAAAATTCCTATACATAAGGAAATCGAGTGGGTTTTCTTTATAGGGATTTTCATAAACTCTTTCCAAATTCCCCATAAGCAAACCAAATTGGTAGACTTTGAAAAAAATTGACACATCTTACATTTCAATGTTGTTTCTACCTAATATTTGGTAGATTTTACAAGATGCAATTGTCCCATATTGATTGTCAAGAATACCATGAGGTTGGACACATAAGAGTTGTAAGTTGTCAATCTTCATGACAATGAATTCTAATTATAGAAATCTAACATTTTAGAATTTGTATGTTTAGAAACATAAGAAATTGTATAATTTATGGAATTATAAAACCAATGAAATGTACATATTACTACCATTTTGCATTCTTGAAACCTAAAAATGGATCTAGATCAAAAATTCTGAAATGTACAAATTAGTGGCATTGGAAATTCAAAGTCCACATATTATTTAGATATGGCCTCCCAAATCTACAAATTGTTATAATCATGTGCACTAAAATTTACATTAACCCTTAAAGGACTGTCACTATACTTTCATCAAAAACACTCCAAAACTGCCATATCTAGTACAAGTACCAAAATTTTGAAAAAAAACTTTTCTGGATATATCTAACCGTAGGATCTTGAATTATATAGTATCATAAACATGTGGTAAAAATTTCAGACATTTCCATTGGGTGGATTGCAAGATATAAGCATTCAAATTAACTAAAATCATTTTTTTGACCCTGTGAAAAGCAGGGCAGCTGCACTTCACAAGCTCACATTTCTATGAAAAAATGACCTAAATGGTGGTGCTTCTTTGGATTTGTTTTCCTAGAAAAGTTGGACACATGCTTGAAAAATTTGAGATCATTTGGAATAGTACAACATATAGGAAAAAAATAGTAAGTAGGTAGTAGTAGAGAATGATTAAAAATACTAAATTATTTACAATTTAAATATGGAATTGAAAATTTCCAATCCCAATGGTCGAAATGTTGTAATAATGTGTCTACATCCTAAGATTTTTTTTTTGTCCAAAAATATTGAAAATTGGATAAGATAAAGGATTTCAAAGTTTATTTTAGAGTAGGAAATCCAAAACTGCCCGCAAACAAAAAATCCTCATAACTTTTGACTCATTGATCAAAATGGAATGATTCAAAGCTTTTCATGTATATAAAACTCTAGAAAATCAATTCCAAATTTTTGTTTCTGAAAAAAGTGATTTTTTCTGATCTGCCCGAACTGCCCAGCTGGGGAAAAAAAATAACATATTAGGCTATAACTTTTGACTCGTATTTCCAAATGTCATGAAATTTGGTGCATATGAAAGATATTTGTCGCCCCCACATTCTATTAAAATTTCAGCCCCAAATATGAAAATCTCCGCTCGTAGGTACCTGCCCAAAATTTCTATACAACCAAAAAACACAGTCTGGTCCTTTAGGGGTTAAATTTAGATTTTAGTGGCATAAATCTACATTTTAGAGTATTGAATTTCATAAATTGAGTTGATTTAGAGTTGGAGACATCTTCAAATAACATTGAAAAATGCACAAATTCCTCCTTCAATAGAATTTCCCTATCTCACATTTTCCTATAATGGCCACATTCCTTGTGTGTAGAAAAAAGAGGTAAAAAAATAAATTGTCGCAGGGGATTTCCATTATAGTACTTATAGGGGACTTTGAAATGTTCCTTGTGATACTAGTTGTAATCTAGAATAATTTTGTAGGCTACTTGGAAGTGCTTGCAGTAGCTTACTTGTGTATTTAAGATAGGAGGCTAGAAATTTTCTTGGGCATTAAGATCCACTCCTATAATAAGCTCTGAAATAGACATGAGCTGGTCCTTAAATTGACCTCTATAGTCATTTGAATGGATTGAGCAATCGAAATTCGAAATGCAACTGAAGCTTTTTTCCGAACAAATGGAATACCAACGTGAACGGGATAGAAAACTACAGGAAAGCGCAAGACATACTAATGACAATGCGAAACTTGCTATTTTAAAACAAGGTGAGATTGTGTCTTGTCTTGCACAGCTCTCCGCTGCTCTCACCATCGGTATACAGAAACAACAGCATGGAAGTTTCCCATCTTCAGAGAGTCCTGTACCTCGAAATGAAGGCCACGGGAAGAATGTCGTTGAAGAGTTACCAGTCATCAAATCTGCAGCAGGTCTGGCATGCGGAGAAGGCGGCAATCGTGAACAGAGGAGCACATGAGTGCAATGACGCGGTGGAAGTGCAATTGTTGACGCGCTTGATTGGAAAGACTCAGTGCGTGTCTACTTGCTTATGCGCTTCATGTGTACAGTTGTTAGGAAGTATATGCTTCTGAGGAACTAGAGAAGACGCACTTTTATGTATAAATTCATACCTATAGGCGCCATGTACTACTCCAAACTACTGCATTTTGGTTTGTAGTGTACTCATTGTACAATCTGCCATGCGCAAGACATTTTGTGCTTCGCACTTGCCATGTGCAGTCTTATATATACTGAGCAGAATAAAATTTCAGAGAAGGATTACTGACCTTCTCAGATTTTGTAATTATAATTGGCTCAGTGTGCTGTAGATTCTCATTGCATTCTTGTATGTGAGTATCACGTGAGTTGATAGTTACATTGACTGCTCTGCACGCAAGGAACTCAGTAGCGTACAATAACAATATGGCCAACCACAAAAAGATGTTCACCAAGCAGCGTCAGACGTTGGTGCTCATATTCAGAAAACGAGAAGTTTAAAAAAAAAAACATAGTCACAATTGCAAATACAATTCCAGTAGCCTCTTCCGAAACTGCGAAGGCTTTCCTGATGCCAGTGCCGTTGTAACTACGTCTAGTATGATGTAAGAGCTGAAATGCAGAAACTACGTTTTCTTCACTTCCGATGTCTGTGTGCATACAACCGTGTGCGGTGGCGGACGCTGTTACAAAAATTGGCCACCACAGAATATGTGCAAACGTTTCAGCTTTCAGCAATTGAGGGGGCAGTGCATACGTCTCCTGCACAAGGAAACAGCATGTTACTATTGCAGTGAGCCTCCACAACAATTACGAGAAAAAGCATTCAATCTCATGCCCACAAATTAACTTCAAGTCGTTATACACATAGACAAGAACAAATTTGCAATGTACTTACAAACACTTCGAGCACAAGACGTATTGTTGTGCAATCCCGAAGAGCAGGAAAACTTTGTGTCCGCCATAAAAAAAAGAAAACAGCTTAAAGGTATGAAGAAGCCCACGGTAGGCAGACGGTACTATGGCCGCTATGCACATCCATAAAGGCAGCTACGTGAATATGTACAAAAGAAGTTCAATATGTACATCTCAAATGCGGAGACTTGTGTTGCAGCAATGCCAACTGAAATGTACTTTAGTGCTTAGTCCATAATGAAACGACAATGGTATTTGCATGCAATCGGATGTTAGAATAGCAGGAAACTCATGACCGTCACCTAGGAGGTATAGGTTGTTCTTCTCTAGGAGCACCAATTCTACAATTGGAAGCTACTCGTAAACCTTTGGAAAATTAAAAGCCAGGGAAGAATAGGTTCTTCCTTACCGAACTATGTCAAAAAGGAACAATTCACTGAAGTGACAAGTAAAATCCCAATTCCTGTCTTTTTCGCTGGCCTTCTGCATGGTCCGGTACACTTGCTCCGACGTCACTGGCATCTTCAGGAGCAACATCATCGTTGCTACAGCGTGGATGCTCCTCTTCATTGCGAAGCACGTCCATCAATCTTTCTACGACTTCGTGGGAGTCCTTCAAAAGAACATTATGCAAGATAGCACAACAAGTGACCATGTCTGGCATGAAAGTGACATGAAGCTCAGATTTCTGATGCAACTCTCGAAAAGTTTGCTTCAAGAGTGCGAATGCATTCTCCACAACAGCTCTACCGCGACTCAGCTTCCGATTGAATTAAGAATTTGCCACAAGTAGTACACCAGCAAGACGGTGTGGAACCATTAGCCACGGCAGCAACAGATACCCTGCATCGCCAAGCAAGTATGGAGAGAAACCTGCAAAGTGCGGATTACCTTCCCACAAACAATTTCTTTGACTGCGGTAGAACAGGCGCGACCTTCTCAGCATCCTAGAATCATTAGTGGAACCAAGCATTCCAACATACAAATCTAGAAACCTCCTTGAATTATCTACTACAACTTGACAATTTATAGTATACCCCCCCGACTTGAAATAAAAGTAGTCAGCTGAACCATAACGTGGTTTCCTTATGGCAAAGTGTGTGCCGTCAATGGCACCTAGAACGCCAGGCAGGCCACATAGATTGTAAAAACCGTTTGCTGTCTCTTCTATTCCTTCATCACAAGGCCAGATGATTTCATTCCGCAAACACACATTAATGGCATGCACCACTTCACGCAGCAGAATGGAAACAGTGCTGCGTCCCACTGCAAACATTTCGCTGCAAATGAGCAAACTAGCACCATGGTTGAGTTTGAACAACGTACAAGCCACACGCACTGTCACCAGCACAGCGCACCTATACTTCGTATCTTTTTTTTTCACTATAGGGGAAAGAAGTTGTGACAGAGAAAGAAGTGACCGTTTGGTCATTCTAAACATTTGGACCCAACGACAATCATCATACTCTTGCAAAAGGAAGCGAGTGAACCAAGTAGTGGACCGGGATTTAACCCAATAGCCGAGGTCTTCATCTATGGCTGCAAAAGTGTTGCAAATTCTGACATGGTACAAAGTCGCCCGAGTGGCACAATCCAATTCCAGCGACGATGTGTCAGCAGCTACAACAAAGTTGACATCATCAAAGGACCAATCATCCTCAGCATGGGTTTCTTCAGCCAAAGAAAGCGCACAATTTGTGTTGAAGAGCAATAGTAGAATCAATGAAGCCAAAGACATGAAATTTGCAGCATTCTCAAAGATATCCATGATAGCGTTACTTGTTCCTCACTTTCTGTTTCTGTAGAGAGTAGAAAAAAAACGACATGTAAATGTGCTGAAGAGTGATGGTTGTAGTGAATGCGTCCAACAGGTTCTATAGCTCTTATCACTTTCACGAAGAGGACAAGGGCCTGTGGGAGCTACCTACAACCACCGTCTGTGGAAAGAGACACTGCTGCGCTTGTCCGAAATCATGCAGGGAAACAACAACGCTAACCCTAGTGCAATGCATGTTCTGATAGAAGCAATTAGCGGGGGAAGCATTTGTGCTATGTGCTAACAAGTTTTTGAAAATAAGAATAGAAAAGAAAAATGAACTCACCTATTCTCTATGGTGTAGCTGTTGGAACCGAAATCGTTGAAGGCGCAACCCAAATTCGTGCCCAAAACGTTCACAGGCAGCAATTCCGCTTCAATTCGTATTCATCTCTCGTGGAAGTCACAGAGAAAACAGGTGCCGTTAAGTTCTCTTCGGAAGTCGCCTTCAAATATCACCTACCGCAGCCAAATGCACAGACATCCCGACTCACGGACGAAGCACACAGTTTGAAGACTCCGGCTATCAACTGCAGAATTTCAACTCCCTACATGCAACTTACTCTGGAACGGAGGAAATCGCGAAGCCAGAAAACTTGAAGAGTGTCTCCACCGAAAACAAATTCTACACTTCCATCACCAAAGCCAACAACCCTAGCATGTGCGACTACGCTCTCACTGTTTTTCCAATGTACAGAGCATTCACTATTTTCCACCTTCTAGTGTGGTGACATCGCTCCTACACAGCATCAACAAGAAGGCACTCTGACGCTACCATCGGACTCTGCAGGCACGGCTATACATGCACGTCTAGTCTTTGGTAGTTGACTCCATTACATGTCTACCACCATTGCTCCCTATCAGCAAGTGCGAAAGCACCCTTAGATGAACAAGCCTCTCGACAAACCTTAAGTTACATTGTTCATAATATAATAAATGCAACTTACTTTAATATCAAACTGCAACATTTTTTTACCTATAATAATTCTTAGGTGACTTGAAAACAATATCTACCAAGAATGAACAATTTTCCAACTGTCAAAATCAAATGCACAAGTGATTCTTCCCTTGAGCACTAGAACACGCAAGTGAAGATTGTAGTTTTACACACCAGCACAAAATGTTGCCAAAGAATAAAAAAACTGTCATAATAATGAAGACCTGTACTCCCATTTTGCCTTTCGAACGAACTAAACACTTCCAACATAGCAAACACAATGTGCTACATTATGCAACATTTGGATACAGAGTGCAAAAGTTATGAACACTCACAGTCTTTTGGGGTAGAGGTTCTAAATTCGTTTCTTCAACATATATACATATTGATTTCAGAGATGTACACCAAGTGATGATGCCAGTTTTAGACGGCAAGGTGTGATTTTGGATGTATCCACCTTAATTCTACCGGTAAGCATCATTCATTTTCTTTTTTGGTTCGATCTTCTTGATCAATAAATATTTCTATCGTTCCTGTTGTGGAGGTCATGAAACTTACTATGGAAATTGTCACTTCTATTGTTCCTTATGCAGGCAACATTGGATGTTTTGTGAGGCCTCTAAGGTAGTATGCTCTAAAAGCGACCATTTAAGAGTTGGTCTGCCTTTTTCATAGGCTTACATGGACTAAATCATTTTTAAATCATTTTTTCAGAGAAAGAAAAATGAATGTGGAAACTAACACAAGTGGTTTTGTATTTTTCCAAGCATTTTTGAATTACTTATAAATTTTCAAAGATTCAGGGCATAGGCACCTATTTGTGACCATAGGTCTCCCAAAATCTGTCCACTTGTAGTTTGTAAACAGATGTGTGGAAATCAAAGGCAATGATTGGCTCTTGTAATAGAAAAATAATTTTTTTCCAATGCATTCAATTGCTTCTAACAGTGGTCCATTTAAGGATCACCTTGTCTCCATTCTTTACCCCAAAATAGGGGCGGTTTGAAGAAGGCGAGCTCTTTTAGAGCATACTACCTTAAGAGACTGCTTCAGGGTTGTTCCCTTTGTTGTGAACCACTACAACTCTATCAAACTATTTAATTATTTAAATGTTATTATCTAACATGGCCGTCTCCCAACCACATTAAACTATTGATTTGGCGTTGTTCCCACGTTTTCCACAATCCGAGAACACAATAAACATCTAATGACTCAATAAGCAGACGAAAGTGGAGCCTCATTAAATGTAGAGGAACATGGCAAGCTTCACCAAGGTATGCGCACCTATTATTGCCACTAATTATAGTTGAATGTATTATACATTAATTATTTTCATTGGATCTTATTAGCAACTAAAAGATGATTCCAATGTTCTTTAGCATGCATTGTTTGGAGTTTTGAACACCTTAGTATGAATATTTTATGAATTTTCAAAGTACTATCTCTTAGTGTGCCAAAAAAAAAACTATACACTCTTATAGACTCTCATGTTTTCTAATTGTATACATCTTGTGTAACCAATATCTATTTTTTGTATTGCTATTTGGTCCAAATGCATTTGGACAGGGAAGTTAGATCCATTAATTATGAGGTTGTATTTTCATAATGTCAACATTTGAAACTTGTTTAATCATGTTCAATGAAGGGTTTAAAAATAGGATATCATTTTGGACATCATAACCTCAATGGACTTCATTTGTGAGCAAATGACAACCTTTTCACGAGCCTTTTCAATGAATGATGAGAAGAGAGGGGTGCTTGCACTTTAAGGTACACAAGGTTTTTTGTGATGATGCACTAAAATACAATGTTTTGAAATTCTTGAAAAATGTCTACAATAAATGCATATTGAATTTGCGGTGGAGGACAATTTTTGGAGAAGAAAGGTCACCTAAACCCTAAACCACTCCAAAAAGAAATTTAAGAAAATCTTCAAGTGTTAAGAATTTGAAAATTTGCACCAAATAATTGCTTCATCTTATATTAGGGTTTAAAAAAAAATTATATTGAATTTTGAAGGACAAAATCTTAGATTCAATCATCAAAGGTTTTAAAAAACATTTTTTGCCAATGTTTATTTTATACCAATTGTAAGGTCGTAGTTGTCTTGAATTTTTGGTTGAATGTCATTAATTACTTGTGAAAAAAATGGGGAAATATGACAACATTGATTATAGTACAAATAACAAAGTTTTGATGCAAAACTAGTGCAAATGAAGCATACTATGTACCCCAAGTCCATCATGGGCCTTTGTATACCGTATTGTGCATTTACCCCATGTTATTTTCTATAATGTGGATTTGTTAAAGTGCTATAAAACCCTTCTTTTCAAACAATTGATTGAGCATGATTGACCAAGATCCAACCACTCAACCATTGAGGTTATGTTCAGTATCATGAAAGTAGAATCTCATTATGAGAAATAGCATCCCTTTCCATTCTCATGACTCGACATTTTATTTCTTACAACAAGATTTTGCTTACACATACCAAATCCATAATACAAAAGTATACTAAAACAATCCTATAATATGAAAAATGAACTTAATTACCTCTCCTCGTCCAATGAGTGTTTGACAATTGATATGTGTATACATATGCCCTCCCCCAAAGACTAGTAACACCCTCCAGCATTGCCCACGCAAAGGGGTAAGAACATTCCCACCCATGGCTTCTCTATCCCTATCCGAACAAGTTTCATTCAGATAAGAACATTTCCTATCCCAAAAATTTTAGGGAGAGGGGGGTTGAATTCCCCATATGGGATGATGGATAGGGAACTGAAATGGAGTAATCTCTAAACCTCTTTTCACCCTTTCAACATGAGTTGTGCTTCATTGATTCGTAGGAGTATTATTCATTTGGCCTTCTTACTATTTTTATAGTTTTGTTTTGATTTCTCCCTACCTCTATTTAGCAATAAGTTAAAAAAAATAGATGAAAAAACTAGTAGACAAGCTTGCCTTCCCTATCTCCATCTTTGCTCCCCTTCATCCCAATGGAGATAAGGATAGGGAAGTCATTGTTGGGGATGAGGTCCATAAACTGACCGAGTTCCGCATGTGTTTCCTATTTAGGAATGCATGATTGACATGCTCCTAGAAATATCTATTACTGTCATTGATGAGGTAAGCATGCTTAAAAGGAACGGTTTAAAAAACTCCTCCGCTTGAGCAGTCTTTCTTGGGGAAACAAATGTACAGGAATGGGCATGCGTAAGGATATTGAAAAAAAAAAACACTAAACAGTCTAAAATTTGTCAGCAACATGTCATACCAAATGAAACTTCCACACAGAGAATCCATTCCGGAGGCCTATTGAGATTTTCAATTCATAGCTTGGAAGAGAAAGGTTGATTCAAAGTTGAAATCAGAGCTTCCAACATGTGCTGGAAACATTATTTGGAATGCTTAATAAATAGAATCTTGTGGGACTAAGACTAGTTGGCAACCCAGACTAATTGAGCAAGCGACTGGGAACTCACTTCTGCACTTCCATCCATACTATACAGTTGTGGGATTTTCGATTTTTTTTTTTTTCAAAAAAATTGGTAAATTAGGGTTTAGTTCACATGTGTTTTGGTCAACTCCTGCTTTGAAAAATAATATGAGAGTTACATTATAGACGGTCAAAGCAAAAACATATACCTATCCATTACAATAGAGGCTTCCAATCTATTGGACCTTTGTTGAAATTAGTTGGGGTAGGAAGTCTATTGTGGACTATTTGGTCCTTGTCCATAGATGCTATACAATTATGGAATTTACAATTAGTTTTTTGCCAAAAATTGGTAAATTAGGGTTTAGTTCACATGTATTTTGGTTTACTCATGCTTGAAAAATAATATGAGAGTTACATTATAGGCAATCAAAGCAAAAACATATAGCTATATATCCACTACAATAGAGGCTTCCAGTATATTGGACCTTTGTTGAAACCAACTTGGGTAGGAAGTCCATTGTGGACCATTTGGTCCTTGTCCCTAGATGCTATACATTTATGAGATTTACAATTTTCTTTTGCAAATAAATGGCAAGTTAGGGTTTAGTTCACATGTATTTTGGTCAACTCATGCTTGAAAAATAATATGAGGGTTACATTATAGGTAGTTAACCCCTAAAGATTTTTGACTATTTTTTCACTAAAAAGTAAAAACACTTTAAAACTGCCATTTCTAGTACAAGTAACAAGTTTTAGAAAAAAAAACATTTTTGGACTCTTGTAACCATAGGATGTTGTACTACATTGGTTTGAAAAGATGTGGAAAAAATTTCAAAAATTTCCACAGTATAGATTGCAAGATATTAGCATTTGGGTTGTGATAAAAATTCTTTTCTTGGTCCTGTGAAAAACTAGGCAGTTGTAGTTCACAAGGTCACATTTGTAGGAAAAAATATCCATGTAGGTGGTGCTTCTTTGGATTCCATCTTCAAAGGCAAGTGGGCTACATGCTTGAAAATTTTCAGAGCATTTGGAATTGTACAACATATAGGAAAAAAATAGTAAGTAGAAAAAAATAAAGATTGATTCAAAATATTAAATTGTTAAGAATTTATTTATGGAATTGAAAAATTCCAATTCCAATGGTTGTAATGTAGTAATAAAAAATCTATACCTAATGTTTTTATTTTTTTCCTAAAATATTGAAAATTCAGTTAAATAAAGGACTTTAAAGTTTATTTTAGAATAGAGAATCTATAACTGCCCACAAACTAAAACTCTTCATAACTTTTGACTCATTGATCAAAATGAAATGATTAAAATCTTTCCATGTACACATAAATCTAAAAAACAAATTTCAAATTTTTATTTATGAAAAAAGTGATTTTTTTAGATTTGCCCGAACTACTTGATCGGGAAATAAACCTACATTTCATGCAAAAACTTTTTAACCATGTAGTGAAAAGTTATGAAAATTGTTGATCATGAAAGCTACTCTTCGGGCAGATGTTGTGTGAAAATTTCAAAGAAAAGAATACAAATTCCATTTGTAGTGAGTTTCCCCAAATTGCTATACCACCAAAAAATGCAGCTTGGTCCTTTAGGAGTTAATCACCCTACAAATATTTTGTGGTCACTACTTGTCTTTGGGCAACATTTTAGGACAACTATATTTTAATTAAAAATATTAAAAATATTTCTATATGTAGTACAATGTATTATCATTAAATAAGTGTAAATTTTGCAAATTTAGGGTGTTGTGGCTTTTTCTTTTACACAAAAACACAAACACATGCCTTTTAAAATTCAGCAAATTCTAAAGAAAGAACTAAGGAATACTTTTAAGTTCCAAAATTTTGAAAATAAGTTTACTGATCATTTTTTATTTGAAACAACCTTAGGACTTTAGGTATAATTCAATAATGATCAATAAAATTTTATACCTAAATGGTTGATTAACCCTTAACCCCTAAATGCCTGAAGCACCAAATTTTGATATCAACAATACTTTGAAGTTAAATAAAACCTAACCAAGTTTCTATTTTTAATAGTTTTTATTTTTGAAAATTTATTTTTGAAGTCTAGTCTTAGCATTAAAAATCCGATTATGAAAATGATTCATTACAATTTATATATTCAAAATTTTGTGCAAGGGTATCCATTGCAATCTTGACTTTCCATTGTGTTGAGGGCTCTTGGAAATGAGCTTCAAATAAACTAAATCTTGGAGAAAAAATCACATTAGAAATTCATTTAAAAAATTGCAAAGTAGATTTTGAGAAGCCATAAAATTGATTGGGGTTATGCATGTTGGTCCCTTCATCCTTATATTTTTTTGGTGATCAAATTTTTAGATTTGACATGTGAAAAGAGGATTGAAAGACTTCAAGTCACTTTTGTAGTTTTAACACACTCATGATCATTCAAGCATTATAATGTTTTAATGCATAAGTGATATTATTGTGTTTCTTTTCCTATGTGATCTCTAACAAGTCTAGTTTGAATTTGTACGGTTATAATTCAAACAAATTGATACAACTTATCATAGTTTTGGCTTTTAGTTCAATTTAGAACAAATTCCAAGAAGCTCAAAAAAGGATTTGGGCATTTAGGGGTTAATAAAAGGACATTTCATGTTTGAGCTTGGTCAAACTTCATTAGATTTCTACATGAAAACACACATTTCAAAAAATTTGATATTTTTTCACATGTACAAGTATATGTTTAAAATTTAATATCATAATTAAAAACATCAAATTGACTTTTATACGATTTTAAAAGAAATTTCTTTGTAAAATTCATAATAATTACAAAAATGCTGAAAATAGTATGAAAATAGTATGAAAATAGTATGAAAATAGTATGAAAATAGTATGAAAATAGTATGAAAATAGTATGAAAATGAAAATTTCCTTCAACTAAAATAGTAGTCACTTTTGGTAAGTTAGCATGAAATTCTCAAGAAAAATGGAAATAATAATGATAGACATCATAATGTAATTGATGTACTCTTTGAGCTCACACTAAGAAAAATTCTATAGAAAAAGTTCAAAAAGTGATGTATTTTGAGTTTTCATGATGCTATATTCAAAGTGTCACAAAAATTACAATTTTAACAATTTATGAAAAATTTTAAATGGAATAAAAAATAGATCATTCGACCTACATGTTCTTAGTTAAGCTTAAAATCATTTCAAATGAAGAACTATGTGAAAAATTCAGGTTATGAATTTCAAAAGGCCCGTGGGGGCTTGCAATGTCCTTCGAGGATTGAGTACAACATTCCTCGTGTACCTCCAACAAAGCGGTCGTCGTCAACGAAATGTTTCGGGACACTGGCTTACTCGGCACGAGAGAATGACTGCTCCAACGCTTCGTAATCACAAGCCCGTCAAGCCGCACAAGCCGGAAAAAAACTGGAGCCATCAGGGTTCACACGTTGATATGGAAACTAGCGTCGTCGGCGAACAATTGCTCCGCGGGTTTGCGAGGATCTT
This sequence comes from Rhytidiadelphus loreus, assembly GCA_947034895.1. Classification (NCBI taxonomy): domain Eukaryota; kingdom Viridiplantae; phylum Streptophyta; class Bryopsida; order Hypnales; family Hylocomiaceae; genus Rhytidiadelphus; species Rhytidiadelphus loreus. The sequence continues at coordinate 41,505,597 of OX344761.1, read as the reverse complement.
CTCTCGGAATATCATTGACGATGCTCGCATTGCGGAAAATCGTCGCCATGGCGAACGCCAACGTGGTGACAGCAGCACTGGACGAGGTGCTTTGGAAAGGGGGTGGCCGTCTGCCAGAGAAGAACAGGAGTGCCTGGAGAGAGAGCTACAGCAATTTCAATTCGAGCTTGACAGTCGTGGCATGGATTCTCGATTAGATGTTATTATTCGTGTTTAAGTATATATGGTATCATGATCCTCCTCCCGCTTATTGGCGTTTTTTTGATCGTGTCAAGGAGTTGGAGCCGAGAGTTTACGAATCTAGTGCATTCAGTCGATGAGCGCGATGAGTTGGAGGTGTTGTGATTGACAGGTGCATCCGATTGCTTTGATTCTTGGATCGAATTCGGGATTTTTTGGTAAATCCACTTGAGTTGGTGGTTCTTGATAGTTGCGGATCTTTCTTGAAATGGCGGAACGTTGCTTGTGATCATTACGCTATTATTTGCGATGTGAATGTGCTTAAGGAGCCTGTGAAACCGTTTGCCGAATCGTTGCACGTTAAAATACAAGGTTCCACGAAAGAAAGCCTGTCGCGGGGCCTGTCGGAAAAGAACGTTATCGCCACGAGCATGCGTTATCAGACTTCAGTCAAACCTCAATTCTGTGAACTCTCAGGCTCCTGTGCTTGGTGAAGCACGAACTTACTACGTGCGGAGTGATTCTCTTGATATTGATTCCGAATGTTGTTCGAGTAATATGACTGATGGGAACCCAAGACGGGAGTACGAAAACGAGGTTATGACAGGAATGACGAATGAGCTCGTGCAGGACAGGAAAAACAATGAACCGAGCGGTCATGACGATGTAAGTATTCCTTGCTTCATGCAGTTATTTCATTTACGAAGTCAGTCACAGAATCTTGACTTCTGTCCGAACGATTGGCTTTTGATGAGTTGTTTATACATTTGTGAACACTTCTTGCAGACCTTGAAGTTTATAACACTCCTAAGTTCGTTCAGATATAATTTTCTCCGCGACCGATTGGTCCGACGTGTTTGAATTTGGATCACTGCAACTTTCTCTCTTGTGTAAATATTCTCCACATTTCCAGGATTTCTCGTTTTGAATTGCTTGCCTTGGCGTCGCATGAGCAGAGATTAGCTGAGCCTTGGGAGGAGCCATTACTTGCCGCCCACGATCAAGCGAAGCTGGACCTCCTAGCGATGGAGGATGCTAAGATCGAAGCTGAACTTCTTGCCGAAGAAGAGCGCCGGATTTGTCTAAGACAACAACGTGAGGTAACACTTTTCGCTCATGCACACTCAAGTTTCTTTCTAATTTATACTTGATCAGTCAGCCCAAGTTCACGTCAGTGCCCACGGCCCGTGGTTTTTGACAATCGTGGTTGGTGATTGCAGCTTCGAGATTTAGCAAATTGTATTGGTACTGCAACGATGCCAGGTGACTCTTTGAGGAAGAGCAAATGTAAGACCCGAATCTTCTCCAGTTGATTTAAGAATCACCACCCTTATCAGTTCAGTTTCATTGTTCAATCTGTGTGTAGTAAACTTCTAGGTGAAATTTGATTGAGCGATACTGATATTTGCTGTTTAGACAAAAACTCATCTTCCTGACGCTTATCCTTTGACGCTCTCCATTCCCAGTCCAGAGGATATTGCGCTTCTCAAAAAATTCGATTAGGGTGTTCCAGTCGCAGAAAATGAAGGACGGTGGGCATCCCATTGCTCGAGAGGCCAAAGGTGAGAATCAAACAGCTGGAAGGAGCAACGAATACTGTTTGGAATTGTGCCGCAGTGCCTTTAAGCATATTGATGTGTGAGTCCGATGAAATGATCAATTTCTGAATCTTGCTTATCATTGTTGCACGATTACAGTCTCTATTGATTCTTACGATGTAACTTCACCTTGCCTGTCCTCGTGAATACAGTGATGAATCCAAAAAATGCGAGATTGTTCAGTGGATGCCGCATCGTTCCGTCTGGACCCCCAGATTTCGTAGTGGCTTCAATGCGAAACGCTTCAGAAAAGAGAATTTCAGGATCAAATATTCCTTTCGCGAAAGTTCATTCTACTGTAAGCATCCTCAAACGAATGTTTCCCGCTGATTGATGGCGCTGATTCTTCATCCCTACAATTCTGTTTCGGCTTGTAATGAGATGCTGCAACTCTTCGGGACTACTATCAATGCTGAGATTTCCATCATCTGCAGAAACGCGATGTACCCGCATGGACGAGGGAAGAGTACTTGAGGAAGAATGGAAAGATCCCAGACCAGTGGAATGACAGGGTAGGTTATTTGCTAATGTCAACTGCTTCAAGATGTGCCCATTACATACGGACTTGTTGTCGAAGTCGGTGACATTTGAGTGAGTACTCTTTAGCCAATTGTCTCATTTGTAAGACCCTTGCTGACCTCCACAACTGACACTTCTGTGTGGACCTTTGCAGAAGGACGAGGAGGAATTCGGGGGTGCTTTGGGCAACAACTATCTGAACAATTATGTCGTTGCGGGTATGGCGGGTGGTGTTGACAGCGATTCCGACTCAGACAGTGATTAAAGAGACTTTCAATCGAACATCAGCAGAGATTTTCTATCGTTGTCGATCCATACCCTGGTGATGATCTGACGACGCATGTTGATGATGTCGACGACCGAGCGGTAGCCTGGCCAGGACATAAATCGGCAACTCAGCCAAGATCCACTAATCTCCGAGTGGATTCATTGTGCACGCAGTATAGAACCTGCTATCCACACCCTTTTAGGTACATCCACTGGAAATGAAAGAACCTCCAGATTTGTGATGTCCAAGTGGCAACCGCATACTTAATTCGTCCAGGTGTAGCTCAATCCAAAAGCAAGCGTGGCTGTAGAATTTTTTAGTGATCATTCGAAAGATTTTAGTTTGAGCTTGATTGATTTCTGACGGCCAGAATCAGTGGCCATGTACTATCAGAACAGTTGTAGTGGTAACTAGGATGGCCGAGTGTACATACTACAGAGCAATCATCTTCTTATGACAGCAAGCCAAGCCTGTCTCTCCTGCCCATTGGCAGGAATGAGGTACACAAAGTCCACTTACAGCCAGAGTATGTCATTTTTATTTTTATTTTTTAAACAAATGAAACTGAATTCCATTGCCAAAGGAAACCAAAATACAAAGCTGCCAGCCACAGGTGGCCTGGCTGGGGAACCGACAAGACACAGAGCACAACAGATGGACCCAGCTAAAAGACAACGAGCTCACCGGGGAGCTCAAGGCGCTCAAAAACGAACCCGCATAGTATCTCATTTCCATGTTTATCGTCATGTAGTGTGATGAGCGAGCCCATTCATTTTCGCTTCCAATTAGGTTTACAATCTCTTGAGAGAGTGTGTTTGCAAAGAAAAATCATGCTAGGTCACTTGTAGAAACCCTCCATTAGACCCTGAAAACCCTCGAAAATACTGATGACAACAGGTCAAACGAATCCACTGGTCAATTTGAGACTTGGTTTTCCATAAACTAAACCTTTAAGAAATGAATATAAAAATGAAACAAAGACACCACTCAGAGCGAATGGAGACAATGAGACGGCTCAATCATTTCATCAAAGCCCTCGCAGATTCAATAGCAGTGTCCACAGAAATGAAAAAGCGAAGACCAATGCAGACAAAGAGAGAGCCCGAGTCCCTGAAGGTATTTGCGGGGCGTCCCTACATTGTCCACCGAGCACCGGTACCAGCATCCCTGCACACAAGTGTACAAATTCCACGCTGCTTCCTAGGAACAGTTGAGCCCGACTAAGCGAAGGGAGCCTAGGGTTCGAGTGCACACGCAGAAAAAGCGTTCCTTCTTCCCGTGAAAGCGGCCCCGCGTCTCATCAGGATCTGGCATTTTCAAGGACGCTGATGGATCTACCCCTCCTTAGAGCTTGATGAGAGAGGATGGTGAGGGTTCGGGCAGTTCCTTGCCAGTGGGGGTTACTGGAACTCTTGCAATGAACTAGGGTTTGTTCTTTCCTGTCTGTTTGTACGCACAATGGAACACATTTCTGTGCAGAGGATTTCTGAAGCGGTTTAACTCGCTGTAAGAGTTCGGGCGACGATTTCTTACCGCGTGTAGAGTGTGAGGCGGTTGGATTCGGTGTTCATTTTCGGTGGATTCTTTGTTGTGGAACGATTTCGCTGTACCGACAAGTGGATCTTGTAAGGGGCGGTGGTCTTTAGCTGGGTATTGGAACGCGTATGTGGTGGGATCGGGAAGCCTTGCGAAGATTGTCCGCGGTTTTTGTACCCCGCAGTACTCGCGACATCCAAAGCGTTGAGGTAAGTACAAGTCAAAGCTTCAGTTCAAGCCCAAGTTAGGGTTCGAGTTTGGTGCCTTTTCATGAGCCAGTACGCAGATGACACAAAGAGCAACATCTTGTGCTGCTCACTCATTCGATGCTGCTCACTCTTGTAGGGTTTCCATTAACCCGGAAGTGCTCCGACGTCCAATTTCTGGACTACTAACAAATTGGAACTCAAGTTTCATTTTCATTACTACTTGGATGAAAGCCTTGTCTAATGGCTGGATTTGGTGTTACTAGAGTACATATTATTTTTCTAAAATTGCAAATGTGGAAGTATGTCAAGTGGTTGACCAAATTAAAATTGCATTGACTCTAATTCTAAACTAGTATTAGATGAGATTCAGCCTTTGTTAAGGGCTGTAAGTTTTCCTTGTGTTTCCTTGCATTATGATCTTTTCCATGCAACTTGTTGATGTGGTCAAGAGATTGCCATGTCAGCAAGCATTAAATAAATAAATAATTGAATATTATTATTATTTTTTAATAATAATAATATTTTATTTTATTTTATTTTATTTTTCAAACAACGTAAGCTAGTTCCCAACAATGGGAACTAGCCTGAAACGGCCCTTCCCACAGGTCAAAAAACATGTAATGATTTGCAAAAACGAGATCATAGATTTAAATCACACAAAAATTTCAAAATCCATTCCAACAAATTGTACTAAAAAAATGATAATATTTAGGAGTTTTGAAATTTTCTTTTCAAAATTTATAAAAGAAATTTTGGTGATAGCATTGGTGAATCTAACCGTACGGATGGAATCTAAAACTCAAAATCTACAACTTTTATTTGTATATGAATTCCAAAACATTCTTTCCAAATAATACTTTATTGACGATTTTGCTCAAATCGTGAATTCTGGAGAAGACTCTAGATGTTTAGGGGTTAAGCGTGCAATCGGTTGAGCGCAGCTGATGGCACAACGAGCAGCATCTAATGACGCGCGTTATTCATTTGATGTTGCTCACTCCTTTTGAGTTTCTATCAAGCGTGCAACCCCAGGCAGTTTTCGAAACTTCACAGACATGGACACAGTTTTAGTGTATAATTGACAATTTCCGTTACTCATTTCCGTTCTGGTGGATCTGTAGAGCGGGCACGGTTCTCTGATCGGTGAAGTGGGAGCACTATTAAGACTTCGGAACTCGATCTCTTCACGCGGGGGTGAGTCTTTGGATTGCGTCATTATCGTCATAGGCCAGAATCAGGTCTCTGCCTCCCTCAAAACACCTCTTCTTTCTTCTTGTGTCTCTCTCCGGTCATCTTCGTTGCTTTTAGAGGTATTTCATATTCTGAGTTCGTTACAGAATTGAAGAGATGGAGAATGCTGGATCGCTTAGACTTTGTGAAGGCGTAGGAGCCTTCTTTTGTGCACATAAGAAGAACTAAGAGCTTCCAGTTGTGTAATAATCTTTCCAAAGTTGTGCGTATCATGTCTTGATTTTCTTCTTTGGGGGGCAACTTAGACTGGTCTTTCAACTTTCAAGTGGCCAATTTGTGAGCTCGAAGGATCTTCTGGTTTTGCTATTGGTGATTAGATTTTCGTATGTGTGTGTCCCCTAATCGATCATGGATGTATATTATGAAATAGCCCAAATTGGTGGATCCTAGTATAATTGATATGATCAAGATGATGTCAATTTCTGATTTGAGAATTTGGTTAAGAGTGTTACTTCTGTAGGTCAAGAAATGATCAAAATTTTCAAAGCTTAGTTTGCTGACAATCTCCTTAGAATTGCTTAAAGAATCTCGGATCAAATTTTGGGCCTCTTGGTTGTAAGAGGTTTCAAGGACACAATAGGATCCATCTTCCTCCTAGTTTTAGTGCAATGTTGGATCCTTTAGAATGATCCATTTTCTTTAGAATTTGATGATCACTTGAACCTAACTTTTGGAACTCTTTTCAAGTGCTCTTGAGCAAAGTTGGACATTATCTAGTGAATCTTCAAATGGTTTCTTGAAACTTTATCCATATGTTCCATGTTGTGATGATTTTTGACAAGTTTCCATGGTTGTGTGAAGAGAAGTCTTGCAAGTGAATGAACCATTTTATGTTTATGATGTATGGCTTTATTGTTTATGATAATTCATTTGTTTGGTGTCAACATGCTTGCATCACAAATGATCTTCCTGAATTTTACATATCATGGTAGGGATATTCTCCTAAATGACTTTGGCAAAGTTTCATGTAGGTGAATAGAACTAGATTCTAAAGTTGACCTAGTTTTGAATGGTAAGGCAATATGTAGAAACTATTATGAGGACTTGGAAGTTTATATGATGGCTAATTCATAATGTTGTGGAAGTAGTATTAGTATCACAAGTTAGAGTCAAGACCAAGTATTAATTACTTGAGTGTTTAAAAATAGTATAATCGGTATGATTACATAAAATTTATATTTGTGCTATGGAATTTTTTGAGCTAGGAATGACTACTAATTTGTGCATGTGATGAATAACTTGGACTATGGAATTTTTGGAATTGGAAATGAGTATTGAATATAACCTTGCAGGCATGCGATGAAGAAAAGGAAATTTGATGTTGGAGAATGTTCACATACTATTGACCCTAGGTGATGTGTTGCAACTCTTGAAATGTCATTCATGAGGACCCCCCCCAAAAAAATTCTTCATTCTCAAAATTACAAGTTTGTACACTTCTATAAATTTTCATGTGAAATTTTCAATTATATGTTGGTTATGGTTATATAACTTTGGATCAATATACTTCACCGAGTCTTGAAAGATTTTGTTTGGTTGTAGATCAAGTGAAGGACTGGGTGATGATCCTATTTTAGAATCCAAGCACAAGATTTTTTTGAGCCATAGTGGAGCCCAAAAGGAATTTGTGGAGCATTTGTGTAAAGCCTTGGAAGACCGTTGTCACTATCCCTTTTTTGATAGACGTCCTGAAAGTTTGCCCAAGGGTAAAGAATTTCCGGGCTTGATTGTCAAGGCTGCTCAACAATGCCAATTGCTTGTTGTGGTGGTGTCGGAGGAGTACTTCATGTCCAAGTGGCCAATGATTGAATTGAATGCCTTTGTACAAGCAAGCAAGGTGATGAAGTCGAACATGAATGTAGCCATTCTCCCCCTCTTTTATGGGCTTTTTGTGAGTGACTTGAAAGATGAGAAGAGGCGACAAACGTGGTTGGAAAAATGGGAGGCATTTGCCAAGGATGATCCAATTGAAGGGCGAATCAAGGTGGAGGATTGGTGCTATGCACTTGATGAGTTGACTAAGTTCAATGGTTTGTCCTATGAACGAGAATTGAAGGAAATTGTGGCATATGAGAATGAAATCGTGTCTCATATTTGCAAATTAGTTTTGCCAGACTTCAAGTGGCATGATTCCCATGTTCAAGGAAATGCTCATGAGGTATGGTATATGGCAATTTTTCTTTTGTCCTTGTTTATTGAATTTTATGAAGCACCAAGTATGAATGAGTTCAAACCTCCATCATGATAAGTAAGATATTGAACTCAATATTGCCATAGAATTTTGTGGAAGTTCTAGAAAGTCTACCCAAATATTGGATTTCTAAATTATTATTTTTTTTGTTATTGTTGGATTGCTAGGTTATTTTTGACAAGATGAAAGAAATTGGGTTGTCACGAAAGTACAAAGTGAAAGTGGTTGGCCTATATGGAGTAGGTGGTATTGGCAAGACCACCACTTGCAAGACATTGTGCAATGAATTGTCAAGCAAGTATGAGGGGAGGGTATGCCATGTTGAATTTGACAGTACGTGTTCAAATTCTATAGAGTTATGGCAAAATGCAGTATTGAAATTGATAAGGAAAAGTACAGATTTTGTTCACCAATTGAATGAAGGGGAGGTAAGTGCACAATGCTCAGCACCTAGATTATGTTTCTTTGTAACTGGTGTTATAAAATATCTAAATTGGTTGAATTCTAGTTTTGAATGAATAATGTAGGTTAGGTCTTTATTAGTATTCATTCTTTGTCATCCTATCTAGTTTCATCATTTGCATAATGACACGATTCTTGTAGTTCATGACATTGCTGACATCAGAATAATGTTTTCTTCGACATATAAGGATGATGAGGCATTTCACCTCTTTTGGATGTAGTTATGACATTATTTTAGTCATTGTCACTTGAACAATGGTTAGCTAAATATTATTCCCTTTTTGTGTTTGTAGTGTAAAGACGTGTTGCACAAGAATTTGTTCAAACAAAGAACTTTTTTGGCTATAGATAATGTATGGGACAATGACAATTCCATCAAGCAGGCCAAGATGCTTTTGAAAACTCCTTCTCATGAAGATAGTTTAGTGCTTGTGACAGCTCGGTCTCAAAGTACTCTTGCTCTTTTGGGAATCGATGGAGATGCATGTCTTGAGATGCCTGAACTTGGGCAAGCAAATGCAACACATTTATTTTTATATTATGCTAGTGATGGGGAACAATTTACAACAGAGGAGGATATAGTATCTATTGAGTGGTGTGTTAGAAAGTGCTACTTTCGCAAGGGTGATGGAGGTTACCATTACCATCCCTTGGCTTTGGAGGCCTTGGGTAGGCAACTTAGTTGTCTTGAAGAAAAGCCCTCAAAATGGATGCAACTCGTATCTAGTGTGTGGAAGCCATTTAGCTCTTTTTCAAAAGAGAATGTTGTCTTTGACGTGCTTCGAAGTAGTTTTGACCTGCTACGACCAATTGAGCAAACATTGTTTATGGATTTAGGCTTATTTCTTCCTCGTATAGTAGAGATTCAATCCGAGACTTGGAGTGATTGGATATGTTGGAAGGAACAACTATGTGTTTTGTACAAGAGGGATGAACTAGAGATTCAAAGTCAGGTACATTGATTTCTTTTATTCATCCCTATTTTGAATTAAAGAAGCTCAATCTATAGATCATAAATGAGATTCTAGGATGTGGATGTTTGAAAGTTGATGTTTCAAGACTAACTAATTACAATGGTGAATCTTGTTTGTTGTTTGATGAAATTATTTGTGGTTGTATTGGAATGGCAGTTGGATAGCCTCAAACGAAAAGGCCTATTGCAAGATGCAGATTTGACATCGGGAAGGATCACCATGCATGATTTGTATTGTGAATTTGTGACACTAGAAACAGTTGGAAAATTGAGTGCAACAATAGACATGTGCGATCGAAAGTGGGTGCTTGTAGATGGGGATGATGGGGATCTCTCAAAGCTTGAGGTTACACCTTCTGGTGGATGTTGGCAGAAATTGTCTCGACTTTCTATACAACAAAAGGTGGAAGGCTATTTTGAATTCTTGGATCGACCTCCCTCCAATCAGATCACAAGTTTGGAGGGTATTGAATGGCAATACTTCTCAAATGTTTTGGTACTACAGTTATATGGTTTGAGATATGTCAGCGGAAGCTTGAACTTGAAGGGCATGACATGCTTACGAAGCTTGCAACTTTACGAATTTACGAGTTTGGAGAGAATTGAGGGCCTAGAATCATTGAAGAATTTGACATTTTTTAATTGGCGAATGTGTTCTGTAGGTCCTACTATGATTGAGACTCATGTAGTAGGTCAATTTCCATCATCCCTAAGATATTTGTACATATCAAGGCAATGTGTATTGGCTGGGTCTAATATGCTTGCACATTGCAAGAACTTGATCAAGTTGAGGCTTGTAAATGTGAAAGTTGGTGTACTATTGGATTTGAGCAATTGTTTGTCCTTGAAAGTTGTGCAAATTTATAAGATTAAAAGCTTGCAAACTTTATCGGGACTTACTACTATGGGGTCGTCTAGACTAGAGACCCTTGAGATTTCGTGTATGGATGGGGTTCATATTTCTGGGCTTGACCAACTTGATAGTTTGGTTCTATTGTTTACACCTGAATGGGAGGTGCCGTGTTTACTATCTCTAACCAAATTGCAAACATTGACTATTGGTACTCATACTAAACCTCCCGAACATTGCATTCCACATCAGGTCCAAGAGCTTCATTATTATATGTGGAGACTACGCGAGGCACCTTGTTTAAATGCATTCAAGCAATTACAAAGACTAGACTTCTCTTGGAGTGGTTTTTTGACTCGAATGGATGGAATGGGTGACTTGTTGGCATTACAATCCCTTAACCTTGGTTTTTGCGATGCTCTAGAGCGGTTGCCTAACTTGAGTAAGTCGAGAAAACTTGAGCATCTCAATCTTGACTGTTGTACTACACTGAAGCTTTATGAGGAAGACTTTGCAATGTTGGCTACATTGCCTTTGTTGCTCCCCGTGCGATTTTCACAGTGGGATGAGTGTAATAGGATTAGGTTGGACATTGTTAAGCGAAAGGTACTTCAATATCTTGGACCTATTTCTTCTGGTCCAGACTCTTGGCTAACTTGGAAAGAGGGTGAATGGGAGGAGCTAGAGCTTGGGCTTCCCCCAATCGAACTTGGAACTCGTGGTATTTGGGATATATCAAAGAGTAGCTGGTAGCCAAGATTTTCTTGTGCAGTTGAAGATGAATGTGCACAATTTTAGTGCACTATGTGGTGTTGTAGCTTTCCTTTCTAGGAGTTGAACTCTTCAATTGACCAAGAGGCCCAACATGTTCACTAGAAGAAAATGAGGGGTTTTGCAACTACAGTATGCAACTCATTTTGTAGTTGCGTAGGACGTTTGCAACTAGGTGACAATGTAGAGTCCGTAGTTGTAGTGGACAAGTCGCATTAGTTGCAGTCTAGTTGCAAGGTTTTTTGTCATCCGACACCATACAAAGAACTTCATCCTTGTGTGCAACTTGTTTGCAACTTGCTTGCAACTTATAGATTTGTAAATTTTAAAATATAAATCTCAATGATTTGTAGATTTCAAATTTTCAGATCTACCTCCTTTCTAGATTTTTGAATTTCAAATCTACCTTTTTCTAGATTTCAAAATTTCAAATCTACCTTCTTCCTAGATTTCAAAATTCAATTTCCTAGATTATAAAATTTCATGAATTTTAATTATTTTTTAAATTCTTATATACAAAATCTACAAATTGTAGAAACCCACAAATTATAGAAATCTTAGAATTCTATCAAAAGAATTCATTACATAAGACTATAACAACTTACAAGTCTTATATGTTCAATCTAATGGTACTCTTTACAATTGATATGGGTCAATTGATATAACACGAATGGGAATGAACTTTGAAAGCAACTAGGAAACAACTAGAGTGCAACTAAGAAACAACTATGGTCATTTTGCAGTTGCATAATAGTTGCATAGGACACTAGTTGTTTCCTAGTCTTTTTTTGCAACTACAGAATGACTACTTTGCAACTAAAACAATGAATGAATGTTGTAAAACAATGACACAAAACAACTACATTAGATTTGGTGCAAATAAAGAGGAAACTAGTTGCATGACAGTTGCATAGGGCACTAGTTGCATAGTAGTTGGTTGTGCCGGACGTGTTTTTCTTCTAGTGGTTCACTTGTTGTTTTTAGCCATCTTGAGTAGAACCTGTGGAGTTTTCATTTGGTTTGATCTTGTAGTTTGTGTGCAATGTGCTTCTTTGATTATGAAGCTATGCATTTAATTTGGCCCATCTCAATTAATAAATCACAAGTGTAGGGAATACTTTTCAAGGACCCTTGTAAAATCATTTGCAAATGAATCTAACCATCACCAATAAATGATCAAAATGCAAATTAGAAAACTTTGAAAGCAACGAACTCTAGTACAATGCAATGGTATCAACAATCTTCTACAAAGAGTCAAGAACCATGTGCACACCTCCCAAATGCATGCTCCCAACTACTTCAAGACACAATCATGAAAAAAAAGAACGAGTAACAATCCCAAGCAAGATTCAAGAGAAGCTCATCAAAGTACCACCCCCAAACCAAACCTCAATCTCCCAATCTCCAATTTCAATTACGAAATAACCCATCTTTCATTCTCTTTAGAAAAGACTCAACTTCATCTTCATGGGAATTGGAGAGGGTTAGATGTTAGTATAAACATCCCAAGTATAAACTTCCAAGCGATTCTTTGTGATCACCAGAAGCAAACATTTTTCAGCGCTCCAATATAATTCCTCTTTTGCAGATGGATCGCGTACAAGGAGTGCATGATATGTTCAGCAGATCACAAGTGCACGATTTTTTTCATTTGCCATTGGCTTTTGTGTGCACACAACTTGAAGAGAGCCCATTGGCTTTTCTGTGGGAGTCTGCAACCAAGAATGGATATGTCAATATAGTTTTTTGAGGATGGTCACACTGATTGCGCCAATGTCTCATGTCGCATGCCTCATTTTTGAATATCAGACATTTTCTTTTATCCGACATCATTTGAAATCAATTCAGCTCTTCCTCTCTTTCCAAGCTGTCCTTGGGGTGAACCCTTTGCTTTGCTTTTTAGTAAGTATGTGCTGAATCTGAGAAATGTGTGTGCTCAGGTTAACAGTTTCAAATGGTATGGAATTAGCCATGTTTTTTAAATCTGTAACCGTATGTATGGAAGCCTATATTAAGCATACAAATGTGTTTGTATCCATCAAATGAGTCACTATAGCATATCCATATATATTTGTCTGTGGACATGGGACAAAACATAGAGAATATGGATATGTTGCATTCGATTGTCCTTCTTTAGTATTATATTGTCCTTTTTTTTAGAACCCTTGATTGAACAAGTTATGAACTTGTCGTTAAACACTCTGCAGCCAATTGTTGTAGAAAAAAAGCTTGATTATACACCACAATCTATTCGTGATCGTGCCAGGCACAGATTATAGTGCCTGGCACGACAATTGTGCCATGCACTGATTATCGTGCCAAGAACTATAATGGAGAGCCACCCATAACTGACTGAATAAGCAATTCTAAATATGATTTGGAATAGTGCAAGGTGAAGCAAATATTTTCAGAAGTAGAAGGATAGAAACGACAGGGATTGCACAAACTTTGGTAATTTTATCACTTGAATTGTAATAACTATGAATTTTGAAAGGCAAAAAGTGCTTCAGACCTACTGCCAATCTCTAGACTTCCAATTCCAATCACTGAAAAACTACAATCTTACTAAATGCTTCCTGCTTTCTTACTTGCTACTTTGGAACATGTGTCATGAATCTATTAGTCCCAATTTTGAAAGGAAGAAAAGAACACATCAAAGCTATGGTTGGAAATAAGTCGGTCTATAAGTTGGTTATTGGGTCTTGATCAGGAATGGGTGGCTTCCCCTTAATTTGTGTTTGGCACAATCCTGTAAAAAATTTGGGCAGCTTGCAACTTGGTCATTTAATACAATTAAGTTAATAAAGTTTCAAATATATTTTAATTGAATAAAATTCTCTTCCTAAGTGCAAAGTAAAACAAGCGCCCGAGTAAACCATAAGAGCGTGATATCAACCTGACGAGGAGAGCGATGTCAGTAGCTTGTGAAGAGCACAATCACAGTAACTAAAAGAGCGTAATAACACAACTTACTAGAGCACATAGAGCAAGCAGCAAAATGAGAGCTGCAGAGAGAGCAACGCACTGAGAGAGAAACAGACAGGAGCACATGCACACCATCGAACCCTATCGCCCGCCCAAACGGGCAATTCAAAAACTTTTTTTAAAAAACCCGGACAGCTGCCTGCGTGCTTAACGCAGCAAGAGGCCTTCGGGGCGAGGCCTCCCACTGTACATATTGTGGACTTTTGAGCTTGCATTCTAGCTCTTACAGATGATTCATGTTGATGTTGGATTGTGCATGAATACAGGTTTGAGAATTCTTGAGGAATGCTTGAGATAGACCTGCAAACCTAGATGCAAACATGGTTGATCTAAATCTCACGAGCGTGGATGTCAGTGCAGACTGCAGAACAACAATTTTTGCCTTGCTGATTGATCCATGTGGATTTTTCTTACATAGTATATTTTCATTTAACTTCCGTATGGATCACTAATTTTACATTTGTCTATCCTTACATGAGCAATCATTACAAAAAATCTAAACCCTGAAGAAGGCCGTTAGAAAGTTGTTTGATATTTGACCACAGTGCAAATACAAGAAAAAATAATAATAATAATTTTTCTTTTTTAATATTTTTTGGGGGAAATCACCAATCTAATGTAGCACTAGTAGTACCACATTAGATGCAAAAAAAAATTATTAATAACTTTTTCACTATAATGGCACTGTTGCCAAAAAAACTCATGGACCTCTAAGAGCTTGGAATTTTTCCCAATGCCCACATTCTTCACAAATATTGGGTACCATACCAAGCAATGAAGATTGGCATTCCCTGCTGAATAATTTATTAAAGTAGGAAAACATACTTTTGATAGATGCCTAAGGCATTTATTAAGAAATAGTTTATAACAACCATAAGTCCACAACCATTAGGTAGTACAACATTCATGTTCATAAATGTATAACTTCAAATCTTTTGGTGAATTTAGTCCATAGCTTTGGTTCAATGCACACTCTAGCATGATAAGAATGATGACGCTCTACCCCTTTTGGATTTAAATTTGACATTATTGTAGTCATTTTCATTTGAAATGTTTTCCCTAAAATATTATGGACTTTTTGTGTTTGCAATGTAGAGACGTGTTGCACGAGAATTTGTTCAAACAACGAACATTTTTGGTTATAGATAATATATGGGACAATGACAATTCCATCAAGCAAGCCAAGATATTTTTTAACACTCTTTTCCATGAAGATAGTTTAGTAGTTGTGACAACTCGGTCTCAAAGTACTCTTGCTCTTTTGGGAATCAATGGGAATGCATGTCTTGAGATGCTTGAACTTGGGCAAGAAGATGCAACACATTTATTTTTATATTATGCTGTTGATGGGGAACAATTTACAAGCAAAGAGGATATGGATTCTTTTGATTGGTGTGTTAAAAAGTGTTACTTTTGCAAGGGTGTTGGAAGAGGTTACCATTACCATCCCTTAGCCTTGGAGGCCTTGGATAGGCAACTCGGTTGTCTTGAAGAAAAGCCCTCCAAATGGGTGCAAGTCTTATCTAGTGTGTGGAAATTTAGATTGTTTTCAGGAGATAATGTTGTCTTTGATGTTCTTCGAAGTAGTTTTGATCTACTACGACCAACTGAGCAAAGTTTGTTTATGGATTTGGGGTTGTTTCTTCATGCAAAAGAGTAATGTTCTGTACTTTGGAGACCTTAGATAGGTTGGATGGAGCAGCTATGTGTTGTGTATAAGACGAATGAACTAGAGATTCAATGTCAGGTACATTGATTGCTTCCATTCATCCATATTTTGAATTAGAGAAGTTAATTTTATGGATTACAAATGAGATTATAGGATGCATGTGTTTGAATGTTTGTATTTTAATTGACTATAATGGTAGATGTTGTTGATTGTTTGTGATTGTATTGGAATGGCAGTTGGATGGCCTCAAACGAAAAGGCTTGTTGCAAAATGCGGATTTGACATTGGGAAGGATCAACATGCATGATTGGTATAGTGAATTTGTGAAACTAGAAGCAGTTGGCAAATTTGGTGCACTAACAAACATGTGGGATCGGAAGTAGATGCTTATAGATAGGGATGATGGGGATCTCTCTAAGTTTGAAGTTAAACTTATAGGTGGATGTTGGCAAAAAATGTCCCGACTTTCTATATGCCATAAGGATGAATTTTTTTTGGATCGCTTGCGACCTAAAAATTGACCTCTCACCATTCAAATCACAAGTTTGGAGGGAATCAAATGGCAATACTTTTCAAATGTTTTGGTACTGCAACTATGTGGTTTAAAATTTGTCCCTGGAAGCTTGAACTTGAAGGGCATGACATGCTTACGAAGCTTGCAGCTTTATGATTTTTCAAGGTTAGAGAGACTTGAGGGCCTAGAATCATTGAAGCATTTGACTTGTTTTGATTGGCAAAATCTTTATTCCTATAGAGGTGTTCTTTTTTGGAAGGAGACACATGTTGTGGGTCAATTTCCACCATCCTAAGGTATTTATACATAGTAGGAAAATGTATCTTGTCTGAGTATAACATGCTTGCACACTGCAACAACTTGATCAAGGTGTATCTCAACGAGGTGGAAGTTGGGGTACTATTGGATTTGAGCAATTATTTGTTCCTTGAAGGTGTGGAAATTTGCAATCTTAAAAACTTGCAGACCTTATTGGGACTTAGTGCAAAAGGATCATCTAGACTACAGACCCTTGAGATTTCGTGTATAAATGGGATTCATATTCCAAGGCTTAATCAACTTGATGGCTTGGTTCAATTTTCTTTGGTCGAATGTTTTAGTGAGTGGGAGGTACCGTGTTTGTTATCTCTAACCAAATTGCAAGCATTGATAATTGGTACTGGCATGCAAAATCTGCTGAACATTGCATTCCACATCAACTTCAAGAGCTTTATTATAAAATGTGGAAACAATGTGAGGCACCTTGTTTGAATGCATTCAAGCAATTACAAGTACTTGACTTCTCTGTGAGTCATTCATTGACTCGAATGTATGGAATGGGTGACTTGCCGGCATTGCAATCCCTTAATATTTTCCATTGCACTTCTCTAGAGCAATTGCCTAATTTGAGTAAGTCGAAAAACCTTGAGAAATTCCATCTTGACTATTGTGAAGGACTAAAGCTTCATAAAGAAGACTTTGAGATGTTGGCCAAATTGCCTTTGTTGCACCTTGTGCGGTTTTCAAGTAGGCACCAATTAGGTTGGACATTGTTCGGCAAAAGGTGCTTCGATATTTGGGACCTATTGTATGGCCAAACTCTTGGTTGGCTTGGAAGGAAGGTAAGTGGGAGGAGCTAGAGCTTGAGCTTCCTCCAATCGGAATTGGAAACCGTGGCATTTGGGAAATATATAAAAAATAATAGTTTGTTGATTTTGATACAGAAGAGTTGAAAGATATCAAATCTAATGTGGAAGAATAGGAGGATGTTGAATAAACTAATGATTCGGAGGATTTGGAATCTTTGTATCTAGAAACCTCCTTTAGTGGATTTTGGATGCCTTGTTTTATTCTAGGTGGTTGTTGACCACATCAAAGAGTTGGTAGTAGCCATTAGAGACCATTTGAGGTTACTAAAAGGCCTTTTAGAGCAACCTCTAGTAAAGAGAATCTTAGGAATCTTTAGAGCGAGCATACTTCCAATAAAGATTGTTTGTGGGTGGGCATCCATTTCGAGGTCACCATCTCATGTACTACTAATACATGTTGCTAAGACTCCAATGATGTCAAGTTCAAACAGTGAGTAGTACAAGTGGCACTCTTTTTTACCATTAATGTAGCCAATTATACTATTCATTGCTGATAATATTATAGTTAGTCAATTTAAAACTATTTATCCTTCTAACATGTGTACAAGAAACTCAAGTACAAGGGCGTTGTCAACTATACTAATTCCAAAAGATAATCCTTGTTTATTGACATGACCAAGTGCAATCTCAACCTTCAATTGTATGCATTTCACTTTGGTTGCTCTCCAAACCTTCCTCATTAGTGAGACTCCCAATTTTTTTGACATACCTAGTAGCATGACACCATTTGTAACACATTGGACAACACAATTGTCATCATCCTTACCTTTCTAATCAACTACCCCACAAGGACCTTCTATGACCTCATATAGTTTCTAATGGAAGATTTTACATGCAATTGAAGACAAATGTGTACAGGTTTGGCACATTATGTGGTATTATGGTCTTTTTCTAAGAAGCTTGAAATGTCAATTGACCAAGAGGCCCAAATTGGATCTCTCATTGTTAAAGTCATCTTGAGTAGGTCATCTTAGCTTATGTACAACATGCTTCTTTAGCTTTGATGATATGGAATTTGGTCTATCTCAAATAGTTAGTCACAAGAATGCAAGATATTTTTCAAGAATCCTTCCAAAATCATCTCCAAATGTGTCTAACCATCAGTAGCAAATGATTGAAATGAAAATTGAAAAACTTTGAAGCAACAAATCCTAGCTACTATAGAGTCCACAAAATGCTACATACTCTAATATATGTAAATTAGGCTATGTAAGAACATTATATAGTAGGAATTTTTATTAATAAATTAGCCTTGATAGATAAGGGTCATGCAAAATTTTCATAGTATGATGAGTATAGATGTAGACATATAATTTTATATGGATGATAAAATGAACACAATCAATAAAATCTACAATGAAGGGTGGTTAACTGAAATTGTACCACAACACCAATAGTGTATATATCAAAAAAATTAAGTGTAAATGTAAGACATTAACCAAAAATGACAAAATTGTCACATTGCATGAATAGGGAGGTTTACCTTAGTGGGTTTGTAGTCAACCTATCAGATTCCAATTTCAGTAGTTTTGATGTTTTTGCAGTTGTTAGTTCAATGAACATTGAAATTAACCAATTTGGATGTAAATTGAGTGAATTAACACTATTTTTCCTATTTGGTTGTTTTGGTAGCCTAATTGGTTGGTATGTGAGTTTATAGTAGTTTAATGGTTGGTTGGTGAATTAATCCAATTTGGATTTCATTTCATTTGATTCAGTTGGTAGGCGGTTGGTGGTCATCTCTTCGTTACCTATTAGATTCTGAATTTTCAAATTGGAGCCACCCATTGCTACATGTGAGTCCCAATTGAATTGGTTGCGTTTTTGTTTTGTTTTGAGCAATTAAATTGTGTGAGAATTGGTGAGATTTACTATGAGAAATGAGTGCTAATTGAATGAAAAGTTCCTACAATAGATTCATATTAATAGAAGATGAGGATTTTGAAACCAAATCAGATTGTGCATAAAGTAAAACATGTAATATTTGTGTGGAATTGTAATGGAAAGAATCAATTGTCAAATTGGATATCGTGTGATTAAAATTGTGTTAGGTGTATGTATCTTATGATAGAATGCCAAATAGAGATTATACTAGTTGTGTGCTTGATTGCATTAGCCTAATTGGAGATCAATTGGTTATCAGTAGGATGAAATTTATGTGTGAAACTTGTGTGATGAGAGTTATAAGCCAATTGTGGGTCTAATTGTGTAGTATGCATAATTGGGTGTAATTGGATTATTGTCCTAATTGGATTTTTGTGTAATTGTTTGTGTAAATGTGAATTATGGGTTGGTTAAGAGGAGTGATTAAGTTTGCTTGATTGTGGATCAAATTGGTTTAAGGTAGGAGGCTCTGAAATGGAGAGGGCATTAAGAATGGACCCTATAAATGGCTGTGAAATGGACAAAAAGTAGTTTAGAACCCATAGTCATTGAATGAATCAAGGAAAAAAAGCATTATTAATTGCAAGAGCCAATCATTCTCTTTGCTTTTGCATTTTTCTTTAGAAGTTGCAAGTGAACAGTTTATAAAAGACCTAGGGACATAAATAGGGACTATGACACAACTCCTTTGAAAAATGAAAATCCATAAGTAATTCAAAAATGCTTCAAAAAATATGAAACCACTTGTGTTAGATTCCTATTCTATTTTTCTTTGCCTGAAAAATGAGCTAAAAATATTTCCATTTAGGAAAATGCATCAAAAACGATGATCAGCCCTTAGATGAGCCATTTCTGAGCCTCGTACCTTATTATATGATCATGTTCAATTTTGTAATTGAATTTGCCATCTGTACATTGTCTATTGTCTACACTGAATTGGGCATTTATCAATTGTTGTGTATGCAAATGTTGACGGAAAATTGATTTCATATCAAATCTAAGTTAGTAGATATAATTGTTGTGGATCCAAGTTGGAAGCTGTAACGGCAGAAGTCATAGTCATATGTCCTTTATGGCGCTTTTGTGTGATATTTATAAATGAATCTAATTTGGGTAAGATTATAAATTGACAAAAAATAGTTGGAGCAATTAAAGTTTGAATGTTGTTTTTGTAATTTTCAGAGTGTGGATGTTAAACAATTAGGAAGAATCTAGTTGATGATAAAATTATGAGTGATGTGCAAACAAGACTTAGTGATTCCAATTTAAAAAAGAGCAAGTGTGTGAGTGATTTTCACAGTGAGGCAAAAACTATCCACAAATTTGGTCCGGAAGAGGAGTGTATAGAACCTCTACACTAAATTCACCTCCAAGCAATGGACTCCACTAAGTTTTATATTGATTTCTATTTTATTTTTATCTTAAAAGATTTTTAATGCAAATCATGAGGGTAGCAGTCCAAATCCCTCCAAAACAACACCAAAGGCAACAAAAATATTCTAAAACATGATTTAGGAAGTCCTAGTATCCTCCTAGACCAAATTTACACTAAGAAGACTCCAATTAGGGCTCAAAATGAGTGAAATCTAGGCCTATAATTTTATAACAGCACCTCTTCTACCAAGTCAAATCCCTAAATTCAACCATGGACTCACCCATGAACCTTTCCCCAATCATGCAAGAATTTTAGACATCCAAATTGTGGAAGACCATAGATATGTGCTCAAAATGTAAGACTCAACATTGATTGTAATCAAATTACATTTAAACTTGGTTGAAGTCACAAAACAAGGAAGAGCACAACCCGAATTGCCACCTATGAGGCAACTAGACTCTCTTCACCAAAATGGTTGCCATTTCTTCTTCATGGCTTTTCATTTGAACACTAGATTGCAATTTTAGATGACTTTGATTGCTATTTGTGGAAAAAATGTGTACTATGGAATTTGAATTAAAAATTTATTGTGTTGAAGAATTGAGTTGGGAGTCTAGGAAAAAAATTTCAAAAGATAAAAACTTGATTTTTATACTTCAAAAAATTGTCAAGTAGAAATAGGTCCAAGATTGAAAGAAAAACTAAATTGTTAATAGCTCTTAGATGGGATCGAAATACAATAATCCCAATGGTGAGATTGTTTGAGCAAGCAAATTTAACCTTTTCAAAAAAAAAAAAAATTGAAAAAATTTGAAAATTGCATTCTGAAATGAATCCTATAATTTTTTTATAAAAAAGATGCTTAGATTGCCCAAAAAATAAGATTGTTCATAACTCTCACATCACTAATCAAAATGGAATGAATTAAAGCTTCAGATGTAGACAAAAACATAATCTTTGAGGAAAAAAAAATTTTAAATTTGATTTTGAATTTTTGCAATATTTTTTGTATTGCCCATCGAGTTCAGTTCTAGGCTTTTTGTGGTATAACTTTTGCTTCTAGGCACCAATTGAAATAAAAATTATATTCCCACAAAGCTTATCAGCTTTTCTATCTCCATAAAAAGTTTCAAAAAATTAGGGTAAAATTTCAGCCCATAGGAACCTGCCCAAATTCCAAATTGTCCCCCGAGGGGACAATAGGACTTTAGGGGTTAAAGAATTTGTCTCAGTAAAATCATATATCATGACTAATTATGTAGTGCAGATTTGCCATTAGGAGAAACATTTGTTAAAAACTATTTAACTTAAAATTACTACTTTGGAATTTTAGTGAATTTTTGAAATAAACGGTAAGTGATTGTTATTAAACATTCATTAAAATGTCCATCAAAAAGTAGGAATCTGAAGGACAAGGATCCATCAATATCTATAAGAAAAACTTAACTTGCAAAAGCATTATGAGGTGGCAAATTTTAGAGAAACAAGTCCAAGAGAGGGAACAAAAATGATTGGTCTTGAAACTAGCTCTTTTAACCTTAATTACACATGCAACTATTTTGTAGTTACTACTTGTTTTGGGGCAACATTTCAAGACAACTATATTAGAAATAATAATAATTTAAATATTTTTATACGTAGTAAAATCTATTATCTTAATATAAGTGTAAATTTTGCTAATTGAAGGGGTTGTTGCCTTTTTTTTGCACAAAGAAACAAACACAACTTATACAATCTTTTTCAATATTTAGAAAATTCAATTAAAGAAAACCATGTTTTGCAAATTACTCAATATGTGCTAATAATGAATTTTTAGCCAATAAAAAATACGCTTAAAACACAAATTATATTTTTGGTGACTTGTTATTGTGAAGTGCTTTGACATTGATTTGAAGAATGTAAATAAATGTTTTCAAAATTGAATGTATATATCATTTCCATAAATTCTACACATAAAAAAAACTTTATGAAAACCTCAAATTAGTTGTAAAAAACACATTCTATAGCGCATTTGATAATATTCTCTAGATCATAATGCTAAACTACTTGTATTATAGAAGATAACACAACTCTCTTTATCCATCAAGATATTGTCATATGTAAAAAAGAATGGGATCCATCGTGATGATCGTGCCATTATCCAAGTAGAGTAGATGAAAAAATTAATTAAGTTAAGTCAACAAATAGTTCAAGGTCTACACCAAGACTAGTATGTGGTAATCCCATCTCCATTCGACATAATGATAACCTCATCCTTAAATGCCTCTTATAGTTTAGGAAGTTTGAATTGAACTAAACATGTTACTCATTAGAGTTAATTGTAAAGGTTGTCCCAAGTTGTAACAATGGTGTTAGAAGAAGGTTTAACTAAGGATAAAGTAACTACACCTAAAATGACACAAATAAGCTCTGTGGCAAATCAATATGCTTTAGAAAATGAACAACAATCTTTGTACATTGGTGAAGAGCAATGAATCAAAATGTAAAATGCCTAAATGGGGTCTGAAATTTCACTTTGAACAAAATTCCTCCTTCCAAGTTAAATATAAGTGGTTGAAATCCTACTAATCCTAATTTATATATACCACATTGGTTGTTTTACCTACTTTTATAAAGATCTTGTTTTCTCTACTTCAAACACTCTTAGTAAGAGGCTCTTGAAGCCACATTTCATTGTTGTCAAATTTGAATGTGAAGTTGATTTTTGATAAGTAATATTTTGAAGTTCCAAATTTTAATTAACTAATAGTTTAGGAATAGTGTGGCAAACTTGGACCACCAATCATCAACATTCTTGAGATGTGTTTTTGAGTTTTCCATGAAGAATTTAGTAAGTGGGAACTTTAGAAATTTCTAAGGAGAGCAAGGATGGGAACCAAGTTGAAACGGTCTTCCAAAGGCCTCAAATCTCCTCTAATAGTGATCCTATAATTTTTGGACGCATTGTAAATTAGTTACAAATTTTCAAAGATGCAAGGTGTAAGGTGCTAAAAGTGTCATGTAGGTGATGCCAAAATGCATTTGATGCACATTACAAAATGACACTAGTATTATCAAAACATGTCATAGAGAAAAAGTTCAAGTGTACCCAAAATTGACCACTTGTAAGGTCACCACCTCCATAGTACTATAAATAGAGATGCACACTACTCAAAATGGCCACCAACTCTACCTTACACTTGTCATTGTAATGTAAAATGCACCATTTTGGATATCCTCCCAATTCAATTTTCCTTCAAAAATAGCCAAAAATAGTGGTCCATTTTTTAGGTGTAGTTATTGTAGTACAAAAGAAACACAACACCAAACTCCATTAGACCCCAATTTTGATACTCCAAGGAGTTTAGTCTTCTGTTTTTCTCAAACTCCGGATCCCACATTGCACACACTTTACGATTAACTCAATTAGGTGTTGACAAATAGAAACTCATACAATCCAATAGAGTGTACCTTCAAAAGAAAATGTCAACAAAAGTACTTCTTATTTAACCCAAGTGATATACGCAACATACCAAGTACAAATACCCCAACACTCTTTATTTACGGAGGTATTCGATACAAGAGTAGTAGTATAAACTCCGGTCTTTATAAAAAGGCCGGCATGAATAGAGTGTATGTTCGTAATGACAATGAGCCAATGTCCACCGGATCAAGGGCCATTGATGCAAAACTACTTTTCCCTTTCGAGAATAGACACTTTAGTTATCAGTAGCCAAATGAAAGTAACCATGATTAGGGTGGTTAGATGAGTATGTGTATGTAAATGTACAGTGCAGTGGTGGTGGAACATCAATTCCTGAGTTATAGGTTGGATGGAGAAGAACTAAATATCAAAATTATGTGATCTAGGTTCAATTCCTATCGGGTTTGTTTGAGTGATCGTGTGATAGAGATGCCTTCGTGCTGCTAGTGAATTAATGGTAGGTATGAAGGTTGTTCAATCTGGATGTAGTATTTTACTAAGGAATGATTACCTCACATCCCTTTATTTTGTAAAGTAGTTATTCAGATGGAAGTGGTTGGTTATTTTCTATTTTTCTTTTGTGTAGAATGATTGATCCAGCATATTGTATGGCTATGGTGTTAATTGCTGTAAATGTGTGTTTCACAGTTGGTACAGATAATTTAAGTTTGGTTTCAAGGAGTTTCATTGATGGTGTGTGTGTTGTTCTTCTAGCTCCTGCGGTAATGACAATGAGTGGATCTACGTTCCAGCCTTGGAAGGTGATGCTATCTATTAGTGGTTGGTATTTTTGGGTTTTGTTATCTATTGTTGTTTGTGAAAATCTATCATTAGCATATGTGAATTCAATGAATTGTATTGTGAGATTATTGTTTGGGTGAGTTGGTGGGTTGGTTTGGTAGGGGAGTCCTTTAACACATAGAATGTCTGGTTTGAATCTAGCGTTGCAATGACATCTATTCAACACAAGACTTCCATGGATAGACCTTTGAATTGGGTGCAAGGAATTTGTATGTGAATTAGAAAAGTCTTTCTTGTCCTCAAGAATTGTAGACAACTGAAAACTCCTCTCAACTCAAAATTTGGCACCTTCAAGGAAAACATAAAAGAAATTTACTCCAGACAAAGCACTTGACAAATTTGGACTTAAATATATACACCCATTGCCCAAAACATGGCACCCTACATTTGGAGCAACAAGTGTCCAATATTTTCTAGATATTGATTACACAAGACATACATAGTCAAAAAATG
Source organism: Rhytidiadelphus loreus (assembly GCA_947034895.1). NCBI lineage: Eukaryota > Viridiplantae > Streptophyta > Bryopsida > Hypnales > Hylocomiaceae > Rhytidiadelphus > Rhytidiadelphus loreus. The sequence continues at coordinate 41,480,518 of OX344761.1, read as the reverse complement.
AAAGTCCATGAGATTCCACTATTGACTTCTGTAATACATGACTAGTACAAACTTGCCATGGGTCGCGTAGACTAGGGAAGTGATCCACAAGAAGATCCACAAGACAAAACTTGACTACTACTGGAAGGTCTTCTTCGTAGTCGTTTTCCCAGTCAACAAGTCCCAACTTTCCACTGGCGTCCCTAGAGACAACACTTTCAAAATTCATAACGTATTCATATTGTGTCCAAATGATGCATGCTAAAGTGTGTTGGAAACCTCTTTCAATCACCAATAAGATCCCGTAAAAGAAATCATCATGTTCAATAAAACTAACAACACTCACTTGTACTTACCGTCCATTTTGGGTGCGCATCTCTTATGCATTGGTAGAAAAGTGAGAATCAATCCAACTCATTTCAACTGTCAAAAGTCATAGAAAACCAGCCATGGAAAGGAAAAAACAGGAACGAACTGAAATCCAGTCCCTCCATGATGACGAAAGCCATGGACGAATTTGGACTGCAAGTAGCCGGCGATCGTGGACACACAAATGACTGAACTGCTGTTTTTTGAAACTGAAAGCAGCTCAGGAAAGGCCTCCCCCCCTGCATAAAAAGCAGCTCCGGAAAGCCCTCCCCCAGATAACACCCCTTTTCAGTTTATTAAGAAGTGGAGGAAAAGCCTCCCCCCCATGTGGGTGCCGTGCCGTGATTTTGAGAGAAAAAAGACTTTTGAAATGCAGCTTCGGAAGGCCCTCCCCTGGATACAGCCTGTCAACAAATGTTGCTTCATTTCATGTTTTTCTATTTTTGGAACTGCGAGAAGCGAATGGTACGGAAGCTTTAAAAAAACAGAAGAGGAAATCGTTGCATTATTTCAGAGGTAGTCCCGAGGTCCTCTTCAGTACTGACGACGCTACGGCAGGATGCGGCCGGCCTCTACTGGCGGGTCACAACTGAATCAAATAAGGTAGACAGTCTGCTCTTAAGGCGACTTTTTAAGAGCTGATTGCCTTTGGGGGGAAGCTAAACTGAACTCCTTGGATCAATTTTTAGTAGATTTTCGTAGGAAGGAAAATGGAATTGGCATCTAACCCAAGTCGTTTCATGTTTTTTGGACCTTTATGGAATTAGTTATGAATTTTTGAAGTTGAAATGTAGTGGTTGTTAAAAAGTGACGACCTCCTGAAAATGTACACTATTGGTACATTGAAGAAAGCAAAATGTAACTTTGTGTGTTAATAATCCCTTTTAGAGTGGGTTCGCTTTTAGAACACCCTACCTTAGTTGGGGAAAACACAAGCTAATTTATTTTTTATATTTTATTATAGAGATGATGATCAAACTTTGGAAAATTTGAATTTGTACTTGGGTTCAAAGACTCCAAATTAGCAAAAGAGGATTATGAAGTACAAAAGTGGTGGCTCTAAAATAGTGGGATCATTTTCACGTTTACCAAGTTATAGTGAAAAATTGGAGGTTTTGAACCTAGCCTTTTTGATTCAATGAGTACAATGCAGTGAGGCTTTCCAAATCCGACAATTGATGATTGCCGATGAAGTGCCTCATTCTCATCTAGAGCCAATGATGTTCTTGTCTTGTGCCAATGAATGTGGATGAAGTATACATAGAGTACTTGATGTGACTACCATAATGTTCCAAAAGCATTTGATAATCATGTTGATATTTTTAATATTTTGACAATGTGATAATAATGAATATTGGTGCATACACAAACTCTCCCACTTGGGATTTTAAGGTTGGCTTGTAATGCCATAATGGCTAATGTATGAAGTAGAAGTTTTTTTTCATGGTGCTTTTTCTATTGCTCTGAAGCTATTTTTGCCTACTGCAATAAATACATAAGCACAACTTTTGGAATGCCTTGTATGGAAATATCAAGGTCTATTAAAATTCATCAAACCCTAAAGAACCGTAAAATAGTTTTATACTCCAAAATTTTGAAGATGTACAGTACTTAGGGACCATTTTTATTTTTAAAACAAGCATGTTCAAGAAACACACTATAAGGATTTTTTTGTCAGGAGGAGAGGTTGATTTCACACAAGGTAATGACCTTGTCACCACCAAGGATTGTCAAACAACTACGTAGATACCTTACCTCCATTACTCAATAGTTTAGGGTCATCGTGGTCCGAGGGACCATTTTTTTGACTTGAAACAATCCAAGAACTTTAGGTGCTAATCAATATTCGCCAATAAAAATTAAAAACCAAAATGGTTAATTAATGGTGTACAACATTCCGGGTGTACCTCCAACCAAAGCGGTCGTCGTCAACAAGGGAGGAATGATGTTTCGGTACACACCATTCATCCGTGTGACTTTGAAGGAACATTTTCAGGTTGTGAAAGCTTCAGTTCCCTTGGATGGTCCTGCACGCGGCAATGACACGAGAGAAATGGCTGCTCCAACGCTTCGCAATCACAAGCCCGTCAAGCCCGCACACAAGCCGAAAAGAAAATGGAGCCATCAGGGTTCACACTAAACTTACTGTGATATGGCAGGCAGCTGGCGTCGGCGAACAATTGCTCCTGGCGTTTGCGAGGATCTTCTTTCGGAATATCCTCGACGGTGCTCGAATTGGGGAAAATCGTCGCCATGGCGGAGGTCAACGTCGTGACAGCAGCGCTGGACGAGGTCCTTTGAAAGGGGGGTAGCCGTCTGCCAGAGAAGAATTTGGTGAGCCTGAAGAGAGCTACAGTAATTTAGTGCCTGACAGTCGTGGCATGGATTCTGGATTACAGTATATTTCATTATTGTCGTGTTTAAGTGTATATGGTATCATGATCGATCTTCCTCCCGATTATTGGCGTTTGTGATCGTGTCAAGGAGTTCGAGCCGAGAGTTTATCGAATCTAGTGTGCGTTGAGTCGATGAGCGATGAGTTGGGGTTGTGTTGATTGACAGACACATGCGTTTGCTGTGTTTCTTGGATCGAATTCGGGATTTCTTGGTAGAGGTAGTGTTGATCTTGGTTATTATTGGTACTACTGTCAGGTTTTAGTAAGGTTGACATATGAGGAGGCCGAGGACTCTTTCGTGGTTTTGATACTTGAGGACGTGCGGTGCTGTAGTAGTGGATACGTGAGTCGTGATAATTTGGGGTTCTTTCTTGAAATGGCGGGACGTTGCTTGTGTCTCATGTTCTCAAGATTTAAAGATGTGGAGTCGAAACTAGCACAGACTGCCATGTCCGTTGCTGAGGGCCAACCGAAGTATACTATCGAGAGAGAGATGATGGTTGCTATTTGATATTGAAAATGATCAGTTGACGGAAGGGTTATTTATAGCTGCGGAATCTTGTTACGCAATAGTTCTGAAGAGGCTGCAACAATGTTTCGCATGAAGTTTCAGACGAGGGATACCGCAGGTGAAGACGAAGAACTCTGTGTCCAGGAGCGTTACCGGGAGAGAACCGCAGAGTCAGTCGGTTGTATTCCAGAATCTGCCCCAGCGGTAATTTTCGAAGGTCGAGTGGGGAAGTTTGGAAAGATTCAGCGCTTTCCCAATCCTGACAAAGTCGTCGCGCACTATGAATCTTCGCTGAGGAGCCTTACCTTGAGTTCCAATGTGGCAACCACTGACTCAAAGAACAGTGGGGATCATGTAGATCTCCAAGGGCCAGTGCAAGAAGTACCTAATTACGCTATTATTTTCGGTGTGGATGTGCTTAAGGAGCCTGTGAAACCGTTTGCAGAGTCGTTGCACGTTAAAATACAAGGCTCCACGAAAGAAAGCCTGTCGGATAAGAACGTTATCGTGACGAACATCCATTATCAGACTTCAGTCAAACGTCAAGATGCAGACATGGATTCTGTGAGCTCTCAGGCTCCTGCACTTGGTGAAGCACGAACTTACTGCGTGGAGAGTGCTTCTCCTGGTGTTGATTCCGAATGCCGATCGAGCGGGCGTTCGAGTTACATGAATGAAGGGAAGCCAAGACAGGAGTACGAAAACGAGGCTGTGACAGGGATGACGACTAAGCTCATGCAGAAGAGGAAAAACAATGAACCGAGCGGTCATGACGATGTAAGTATTCCTTCCTTCAGTTCTTTCATTTACCAAGCCATTCACAGAATATTCACGGACCTTAACTGGACGTTAAAAAGTACATTAATAGGACAGCTAACTTCTGAGTTGAACACATGCTTTCTTTCTTTTAGGGTTGGGTTGCCCGTCGTTCGTATAGCTAGCTAAGAAAGAGTATCTGCATGATTACTTGCTTTGAATTTCTTGCCTTGGCGTCGCATGAGCAGAGATTTGCTAAGCCATGGGAGGAGCCATTGCTTGCCGCCCACGATCAAGCGAAGCTGGATATCATAGCGAATGAGGATGCTCAGATCGAAGCTGGACGTCTTGCCGAAGAAGAGCGCGTTAATTGTCAAAGACAACAACGTGAGGTAACACTGTTCGCTCCTGTTATTGCACACTCGAATTTCTTTCTACTTTATATTCGATCAGTCAACCCAAGTTCACGTCAGTGCCCAATGCGCACGGTTCTTGACAATTGTGGTTGGCGATTGCAGCTTCGAGATTTAGCAAATTGCGTCGGTACCTCAACGATGCCAGGTGACTCTTTCAGAAAGAGCAAATGTAAGACACTAATGTTCTCCAGTTGATTTGAAAATCACCGTCCTAATCAGTTCAGTTTTCTTACTGTTCAATCTGTGTGTGTAATAATCTTCGTGGTGGAATTTGAAGTATCGATACTGAAATTTGCTGTTTAGCCAAAACTCTTCTTTCTAACGCTTATCCTTTGATGCTCTCCTTGCACAGTGCAGAAGGTTTTGCGCTTCTTACAAAATCCGTTTAGGGTGTTCCGGTCGCAGAAAATCAAGCATGGTGGATATCCAATTGCTCGAGAGCCCAAAGGTGAGAATATTGTTTGGAATTGTGCTGCAGTGACTTGAATCACATTGATGTGTGAGTCCGATGAAATGATCAATTACTGAATCCGGCATATCATTGTTGCACGATTAAGGTCTCTAGATATTGATTCATGTGATGGACCTTCACCTTGCCTGTTCTCGTGAACGCAGTGATGAATCCAAATGCGAGATTGTTCAGTGGATGCCACACCGTTCCTTCTGGACCCCCAGATTCTGTACTTGCTTTAATGCGAAACGCTTCAGAAAAGAGTGTTTCAGGATCAAATATTCAGTTCGCGAAAGTTGATTCTACTGTAAGCATCCTTGAACGAATGTTTCCAGCTGATTGATGACGCTGATACTTCATCATTACATTTTTGTTTCGGCTTATAATGAGATTCTGCAACTCTTCCGGACCACTTTGCTGATATTTCCATCACCTGCAGAACCGCGATGTACCCGCATGGACGAGGGAAGAGTACTTGAGGAAGAATGGAAAGATCCCAGACCCGTGGAATGACAAGGTAAGTTATTTGCTAGTGTCAGCTGCTTCAAGATGTGCCAATTACATGTGAACTTGTAGTCGAAGTCGGGGACATTTGAGTGAGTGAGTTGTCTGATTTTTATGAGTCTTGATGATCTTTACGATTCCTCCACAACTGACAGTTCTGTGTTGAACTTTGCAGAAGGACGAGGAGGAATTCGGGGGTGCTTTGGGCAACAACTATCTGAACAATTATGTCGTTGCGGGTATGGCGGGTGGTGTTGACAGCGATTCCGACTCAGACAGCGATTAAAGAGACTTTCTATCGAGCATCAGCAGAGCTTTTCTATCTTTGTCGACCAATACCCTGGTGATGATGTCGGCGACCGAGCGGTAGCTTGACCGGGGATTGGCCAGGACTAAAACATCGGCAACTCAGTCAGGATCCACTCATCTCAGAGTGGATTCATCATGCTCGCATCATTGAACTTGCTATACAAACCCATTTCGGTACATCCACTGGAAATGAATGAACCTTCAGATTTGTAATCTCCAAGGGGAAACCGCATACTTGATTCGTCCAGGTGTACCTGAATGGATCATCCGAATGAAAGCGTGGCTGTAGAATTTTTGTAGTCATTGGAAAGATTTTAGTTTGAGCTGGATTGATTCCTGACGGCCAGAATGAGTGGCCATGTTCTATCAAAACAGTTGTAGGGGTACCTACGATGTCCGAGTGTACAGAGCATCAATCTTCTTATGACAGCAAGCAAAGCTTGTTTCTCCAGCCCATTGGCAGGAATGCTGTATACAAAGTCCACAGCCAGTGTGTCTCATTTTCATCATGTTTATCGTCATGTAGTGTGATCAGCGATCCCATTCATTTCCTCTTCAAAATAGGTTTATAATCTTTTGAGGGTCTGTGTGTTTGCAAAATCATGCTAAGCTCATCCATAGAAATCCTCAATTAGAACCTCAAGACCCTCGAATATACCAATGACAACATGTAAAATGAATCCACAACTCAATTTGAGACTTGGTTTTCAATATACTCAACCTTGAAAAAATGAAAATGAAAATGAAACAAAGACACCTCTCTGAGCGAATGGAGACAATCAGATGGCTCAATTATTCATCAAAGCCGGACACGGAGATTCAACAGCGGTGTCCACAGTGATGAAATGGCGAAGACCAATGCAGACAAGAAAAAGGCTCTCGATTCCCAAATCGTGTTTGAGGGGCCACAGGTTAAACAAATCCACTGCCCCCGCCAAGCACCCGGGACCAGCAGTCCAGCACCCCTGCACACAAGTACACGAGGTTCCAGGCTGCTCCCCCGGCCCATCTCCGCCCGACTAAGCCAAGGGAGCCTAGGGTTCGAGTACACACGCAGAAAACAGTAGTTCCTTCTTCCCTTGAAAGCTGCCCCGCGTCTCTTCAGGATCTGTCATTTTCAAGGACTCTGATGGATCTACCCCTCCTTAGAACTTGATGAGAGAGGCAGGTGAGGGTGCGGGCAGTTCCTTGCCAGTGGGGGTTACTGGAACTCTTGAAATCAACTAGAGTTTGTTCTTTCCTGTCTGTTTGTACACCCAATGGAACACATTTCAGTGCGGAGGATTTCTGAAGCGGTTTAACTCGCTGTGAGAGTTCGGGAGACCATTTCTTCCCGCGTGTAGAGTGTGAAGCCGTTATCGACCGCGTTGAAGACAAATGTGCACAACTCTTTTGTGCATTGTGTGATGGTTTTGCTTTCCTACCTAGGAGCTTAACCACTGAATTGACCAAGAGGCCCAAATCACTAGTTGTTTTAGCTGTCTTGAGTAGTTCATCTGGGGGTTTTCAGTTTGCTCAATTTTGAAGTTTGTGTACGATGTGCTTCTTTGGCTTTGATGATATGGAATTTGGCACATCTCCATGTCAATCACAACAATGCGGGATACTTTTCAAGGACCCAGCAGGTTACAAAATCATCTGCAAATGTGTCTAACCATCGCCAGTAAATGATTGAAATGCAAATTTGAAAAAAATTGAAGCAACACATTGTGGCATAGTATCAACAGTGGTATCAACAATCTCGCACGAAGTAAAGAATTATGTGCACACCTCCAATGCGCACTCCCGTCTACTTTACAGTTCAGACAGTCATGATAAATAAATGAGAAAACTTCAAGTTCCCAACCAAGATATACTCAGAGAAGCGTCTGAGCATTCCCTCCTGAAACCTGGAAACCTGAATCTCCAACTTCCTTTAGGAAACCAACACTTGCTTTCATGCTCCTTATCTAGAAAAGACTCAAATTTATCTGCGTGGGAACAGGATAAGTTAGAGTAGATAAACATCGCAGGCAAAGGCTTCTAAGCTAGCGACTCGTTTTGGATAACCAGAAGCAAACGCTTCCAGCGCTCTAAATTAATATTAACTCTTTCGCAGATCGATCGTGAAGAGTGATCTTCTCAGCAGATCACTGGTGCATGAGTTATTCATTCGCTTTGACATTTATTTGTCAACAAATTATGGATATGTTGCATACGCTTAGCTTGTCTTTTAGCATTTGCAGTGTGTTGCTTTTCTTTTTAGACCCTAAATTGAACAGGTTTGTACAGGATTGAGGTGAAAAAACCACCCGACGGGTCAGATTATGGTCTCTTGAGCTTGCATACGTACTAGCTCTTTGACGATTCAAGCTCAATTTTGAATTACAGTGCAGTAGCAAGTTTCATGATCGATCAATTTCTATCAAGTCCTTGTCTGCAGACTCGCAGTTGAATATTGACTGATTGAATAATTAGTAGGCATGATTCTCAATGTTTGGAACCTTTTGGGCTTGTTCTTGTGCACTTTCACGCTGATGTTGGATTGTGTGCACAAGTCGAGGTTTGGGAGAAATGCGAAGATTAATTAAGTTACTGCAATGGGTATCAGAGTCAGTGATTGTCTGTCTGTTTGTGAGAATTCTTGAGGAAAGCTCTTGAAAGAACGATCTGCAAACCGAGCTGCAAATATGTTTGATCTCAATCTCACAACCGTGGGCATTAGTGCAGAACAAAGATCTGTTCAGCTTCCTTGTGTATCACTAATTTGACACCATTCTGTCTACAATTACAATTACACTAGCAATACATTCTTAGCAAGTATTGGGTATTGTACCGGGTGGTCAAGGTCAACATTCTTTGTTGCACAATTTTAATTAAAGTTGGGAAATGTGATTTGATAGATGCTTAAGAGTAGGAAGATTTTTTTTTTGCCATACATAAAAAGTCTTTTAATGAAAAATAATTCCCTAAAAGTTTTGGCATTTATTTTTAGAAATATGTTTTGCCAACCTTAACCACTGGGTATAGTACTCAAGCTTGTTAATTTATAACAACTTCATGTTCATTTGGTGAATTTATTCTATGGCTTTGATACTTTCAGTGATCATGTTCAAAAACATAAATTTACATCTATTCTAGTTTAATTTGGAAGCTAATTTAGTGTTGACGAATATCACACTTTGTTGTCAACTTAACAAAGCATTCTAAATTGCAAATGATTTTGCCTCTGATTCAAGCTACCTTCCTCACTTTTCTATTAGCTTGAGTATTAATATATTAATCAGTTACTTTTGATTAATTCGTAGAGATTCCTTGAAAAGAAGAAAGAAGACAAAAAAAAAAAAAAAAATCTAAGTAATTGGCGTAGTTTAAGAGTCTGTTCATTTAGGGTCCCATGTTAGGTTCCAAATAACCATTTCAAGACTTTTGAAAACCAAATATATCATTATATTTTATTATACTAATTCCCTTAAAGATGCATGGCAAGAAATTGACAAATACTCACAAAATTTATTGAAAAATAACACTCTTTCAAAAAAAAGTTTATTAATCAAAATTTATTCAATTTTTTGAATTTGTAACCATAAGATCTTATCTTTAACAAGTACAAGTGTCAAATTTAAAAAACTAAAGGTCTAAAATAAAATTATGTGTGGAAACAAAACTTGCAAAGTTGCATAAAAATGTTTTTTTCAAGATTGCCCAAACTTTTTACAATGTGACTTTACTATACTTTCAAATCTAAAACTCAAATTTGGTTTGCAAGGAAGATTTAGGGACTTCATATTCCAATAGTTAGAGCCTCATGTTAGGAAGAAGTATACCAATTTTTAAAGCAAAATGATGTTGCACTCTGCTTGCTCAAATTGGGATCTAAAACCTAAAAAATGCATTGATTTTTTTTATTAACCATTGGATCTTCATAAAAATTAGATTCTTTGAATGAGTTTTTTTGTTTTCCTAATCTCAAAAGAAAATATGTGAGAAAAAAAATCCATCTTTTGATACTTTATTTTAGATGCCTAAATTCCTCAACCTTTTTCAACTTACAAGAAGCTTTAGGGTTTGATTCTTATAAAAATCCCCAAGATGTACTAGAATAAGATTTTTTTTCCATCTATATAGTATATATTATAATACTAAAGTAAGTATATTTAAATATAACAATGAAATCAAATATAATGATATCAAAATATAAAACAAAGATATTGACAAGGAAAAATATTAGGCTAGAAATGGTCCCTTAAACCTTTAACCTCTAAATGTCCAAACAACTTTTTTTGGCAACATAGCGATTTTGGGCAGTTCACTACATGTGGAGTTTTTCTTATTTTTCTTTGAAAATTTCACACAATATGGGGACAAGGAGTATCTTTAAGGCCCAAAAATTTTCATAACTTTTGACTACATGGTTCAAAAGTTATTGCACGATATGTAATTTTCAGTGTTAAGCGAGCAGCCTAGGTAGCCCAGGTAGGAAAAAAAACTTCTTTGAAAATCACTTTAAAAAAATTAAAATTTGAAATTGATTCTCTAGATTTTTATATATGTGGTAAGCTTTGAATCATTCCATTTTAATCAATGAGTCAAAAGTTATGAAGAATTTTAGTTTGGGTTAGTCTGTAGGTAGTTATGGAATCTCTACTCTAAAATAAACTTTGGAGTTCTTTATTTAATTCAATTTTAAATATTTTTGGAAAATAAAAATGAAAATAAGGTGTATATTGTTTATTATGACATTAAAACCATTGGGATTGGAATTTTTTAATTCTATAAATAAATTGTTAACAATTTAGTATTTTTAATCATTTTCTACTTCTTTCTACTTACTATTTTTTTCCTATATGATGTACAAATCCAAATGATCTAAAATTTTTCAAGCATGTAGCCAACTTGACTTGAGGAATGAATCCAAAGAGTAACCAAAATTTTGGACATTTTTTCATACAAATGTGACCTTGTGAAGTGCAACTGCCCGTATTTTCAAAGGGCCAAAAAAAGGATTTTTGTCACTTCAAACGTTAATATCTTGCAATCTACACAGCGGAAAATTCTGAAATTTTTCCACATCTTCTCAAACAAGTTTACTACAAGATCTGACAGTTACATGTTTCTAAAAATGTTTTTTTTTGTAGAATTTGGTGCTTGTAAATGCAAGGGCAGTTTTGGAGCAGTTTTGGTGAAAACAACATAGTCTCTGACGTTTAGGGGTTAATGCTTAAGTGTTCAACCTTATTCTCTTGAATACTTAAGTGTTCAACCTAAATATGCTTACGTTTAGGGGTTAATGCTTAAGTGTACAATGCTTAAGTGTTCAAGAGAATAAGGTTACTTTTGAAAATGTATAAAAAGTAATTGAAACTCTTTCAAAATAATTGTATCATTGATTCATATAAAGCATCTTTTTCTTTTGATATATTACATGATTTTTCTTTAAGATTCTTTGATGAATATTAATTACATGAAGTTTACTTTTTGCAACATTCAACATCTCCAATGTATGCTTGAGCACTTAGAAGTTAAGACTCACACCCTAAAGAGCCCTCTAGACTATTGCCTTGTTATTTACATGTGATGACATGTATGGATATATTCACAAGATGGAGAAAGTATTTATTAATTTTGCAAAGTTTGTAGACATTCTTCTTTCACTAGTAGAAAACACAGGAATTTTGATAGAATTCTATTGATTTGGTCACATTGTCCTGATCACTATTCTGTTGATTTCAATAGAAATCTGTAATTTTCAACAAATTTCTGTTGGAATCAACAGAATAGTGACCATGACAACATGACCAAATCAACAGAATTCTATCAAAGTTCTTGCGTTTTCTACTAGTGTTTATTTTTCTATTTTTTTTTGTTTAGCATTATTAACACATGAAAGAACTTTTGTGAAAGAAGATTTTGATAATATAATATACTAAATTGAAGAATGGAGAATTTTCAAACAAATGCAAGTATACTAAAACCAATAGTAAAATTCACTTTTACCTAAAGCTTCATAACATTGTTGAGCTTCAAGGCAAGGATCTTTTGCTTCCCATAAATCAAGGATCCTTTCATTGTGAAAATCTTGAATCCAAGTCTTGTCCATGTACTATGTATTAGTGTGCCCCTATAACACTCAATAACTTCTTATTACAAAGCTACCATATAAAGGCCTACCCATTCAAGAATGTTACCTTGTATTGTGTAGAAATTCCTAACTTCGTATAGATATTATACATGAGGGTTTGATTTGGCAACAAAATTGCTAAAATGTTGTACTTTTTAGTGTTGAATGGTTTGGAAACTGAAGTTGAAAATCATGCAATTATTAGAATTTTGCCACTCTTGCCTATTAATCTTTTTGAGTTTTGTCTACCATGACTCTTCTTGTTCTATTCCAAATTTTTCTTATTTTCTTACGTAATGTGTTTTTGGTTGCTATATCTTTTCTTAGTTTTTTTTTCAAATTGATGATAATTATTAAATTAATGTTTCACAATTATACACTTGGACATGTTACTCTTCCAAATTTCTTCCAAATTTTAAAATATTCCATAAATTAAGCAATAAAGAAGAAAATTTTCTGCAATATTTCAGACATTTCACTTATAATATTTCAAAACTTCAGATATTTCATTAAATATGTAATATATGTCTGAATCTGACCCTCATGTAGAATATTTATTTTTTTTAACAAAATTCAAGTGAATTTCTCTCCAAAAAAAATGGGTAATTTCGTTAAAATGGCACCATTCCGCTACTTTGGCAGTTTTTATGGTTTAGATTGGGTGGTCTGAAATGTACAACTATCCTAGATGTTTGAAATCTTTATTTTTATTTGATGTCTAAAATCTACACCAATCCTAGATGTCATTTTTATAGTTCAAACCGTGCAATCTAAAATCTATACTAATCCCAGATTTTTGAAATCTATATACATTGAAGATTTTTCAAATCTATACTTGTCCTAGATGTCACTTTCACAGTCTGAAAATGGCACATGGAATACTGCCATTTTAACAAAATTGCCCATAGACATTAGATGAGATTGGGGGGGCTGGAGGGCCGTTTCGGGCCTGTTCCCAGCTCCGTTCCCCCGGTCTTCTTGAACTCCGGTGTCAGACTTCTTCTTTTTTGAAAAAATAAAAAAATAAAAAAATTCAGTCCTTAAAATGAGAAACAAAGTTAAAAAATTTTATTTTTTCGAAAAAACTGACCTAGCAGTCTCTCGACCAGGTCAGCGTAGGCGGGGAACGGTAGGTTTTGGTGGGTTTCAAGTGGGTTTTGAGTTGGGAACTCGTAGCCCTCCTCAACATCCAAAACACATGTAATGAGTTCTTCGAGAACGTTGATGAATCTTGCCTTGAGAATACATTTCGATGAGAGACGCTGAGAATTCGAGCAATTTCCTTGGCAATAGAGGTTACTGAAACTCTTGAAATGAGCCTACATTTGTTCTTTCTTCTTTGTTTGTACTATTAGTACACACAATGGAACTGACACATTAAGTTACAGTGTGGAGGATTTCTCAAGCGACTCCTGTTGTGAGGGTTTGGGCGACGATTTCTTACAACATGTAGAGTTTGAAGCTGTTGGGTTATGTCATTTTGGACTTCACAATGGAGCATTTGCTTGAGCACAGGCTTGACTTGATGGAGACTAACACCGCATCGATGTGGACTTCACAGAGAGGATTTCAAAACCAAGTCGGAGTTGTTCACTTGTTCCATAGCTGGAAGAAGAGATGCAAGACTTGTGCAGCATTGTAGTTTCAAAATTTTCAAAGTTTAATGTCTAAGGTGGGTACACCTAAAAGCGTAATAAATTGGGCTATGGGTTTCTTGATGGCCAAGAAGTGAATTACAGAAAGAAGATAACAAAGAGCTACCTATTAATGGAAGAAACACAAAATTCGTTTTGAGATTTTGGTAAATTTGAGAGCACAGTAGGTTACCAAAGTTTTCAGAGTAGGGTGATTTAAAGAGCTCATAGGCAGCCTTTAAAATGAGCTGTCACTTTCCCAAGTTCCCCCTTCCAAGATGTCAGAAGAAAAAACAGAAGGATGTTGAATGGTACTATAAATATCTCTAAAAACATGCAAGCTTGTAAACGAATAGAAAACTAAAAGATATGTCATAGACTAAAAGCCTCATGTTCTGTAAGCTTTAAAGTTTTGCAAATGTGCCAAAAATAGCATTTTGTCAAGCAGTCAACTAATCTCTCTTAATGAGGTACTTCATTCAATCCTATACTCACCCATATTGCAATTGATGTCACCAGAAGCCGCCTTTTCCCCATCATGGACAATTTTCAAAATCTATTAAAGCCATTTTGGGGCTTTTTTTAGGTGGCGGTTTAAGGCACGGCGCGATATTGGGTGTACCCACCTTATTAGCAATTTTTGTGTGAATGGCGTTCAATAAGTAGTTCAATTAGAGTCAATTTACAATAGATACCAAGTAGATTTGAATTAGTGTTAATTGGTAAGATAGGAATGAAAGATGTTAAGTTGTCTTAATGATCATTGATTTGAAGAGTCATGTTTTTTGGTTTTTGAGATCAACTACGGGTCAAAATGTCAATTTGTTCTTAGATCAGTTCATCTACTAGGTGGTATGACTCACACCAATTGTACTTTTGTTCTCTTTCAATTTGAATTTGTTGTCAAATCAACTTTTGCTTCAATTTTTAAAGTGTAAATTGTGATTTTGTGATTGTGTGTAATTCTAATTGTCAATTGTCAAGTTGCAATACTAGTGTAAGGAATGTGCAAAAATAGATTGTAGGACAAATTGTGTGCTACAATGGAGCTTGAATTCCGTGCATATGTATGAAGGAGAAGGATTAACTAAATTTGAACTAATTGAGAAATAGAGCAAATAGCAAGGGCCAATGCTTGGGTGATAGCTCAATTTTTATAAGAAATTTGTGAATTGGCCAATTGTCAAGGATTAGTGGCCTTTGTGTTTGTATAGAAATTAGTATAGATATTGGTCAATAGGAGTGAGAATAGCAAGTAGTGAATTTGTATGGAATGATGTGAGTATATAGAAGAAAGAATAAATTGCGCCGGCATTCTAGTTGTTGGAATTTAGATTTAGTCGTGAATCTAAATGCCTTGATGTCTATGCCTATTGGTAGACCATTTACAGACTAATTGATAGCAAATTAGCATCCAGATGCATAGTGACCAAAAATCTATTTGCATTCACAAAGTATATGAGATATATGTAGAATATGTAGAAATTTGACTAGTTAGAAAATTTGATTGAACATTCTATTTTTACAATGTAGCAAATTCATAACATTATTAACCAAAGTTAGAGGATCCCTTCTACTTTTCCAAAAAGTGAAAGCCCCTATCATAGAAACTTCCAAGTCAATCAATGACACTAGTATTACAACTTTCTAGCTAACCAATGACTCTCTTCACATTAAACTAAATTCTCCCCCATGCATCCAAGGAGGGATTATCCAAATATTCAAGGGGGAATGGTTTAGGTTGGTTAACAATGTTTTGTTGCCGAGTGAAATTGGGTTGAAGATTTAGGCAAATTGTAGACATTGTGGGAATTGTACATTGAATAGCAAATGGTTTTTGGTAGTTTACATTGTGTGTGTTGCTCTAAGGTTAATATCCGATAGTTGTAGCCGAATGTAAAACCCTAGAGAATTACCAATAAGTCATTAGTATGTGGTTTGTGAGTCTTAATCTACATACAAATTGTGAGAACTATTTGAATTAGGTTGCAATAGTTTTTTAAGCAAGTAATTTAACATTGTATTATTGATTGCATGTGTAAACCATTTCAATTGGCAATTGAATTGTGTATGTATGATACAAGTTATCAATGAAAATTTTTTGCCAAGTGAAATTGAGAGATCGTATGTGGTGAGTTCAAATTGTGGTCTTAGACTAGTTGTTTGTTATTTGCTGGTTATTTGTGAATGTAAAGAATTAATTCTATATGGCAAACTACAAAAACTAAGGAATAAAGATAAGTAATCTTCTTATATAGTGTTGAGTTGATGAGATGCTAAGCATGGACAATTGATTGACACAAGGATCCCAAGATAATTGACTTGGAGAATTCTTAACCTTTTATACTTTGCATTATTGCAAGACAAATTGATATAGAATATAGAAATTCAATTTGCATGCTAATAGAAATTAGGCTAATTAAATAATTATAGAATTTAGCCCAGTAAAGATAGACTAGAAGAATACAAAGTAGAAATAATGTACAATTTATATATACAGTGTGTGTGCTATTTGATTATGTGCTAACGTCTGCATATTGACAAATTGATGTGCAAAAACTTGAAGATTTGCTTGTGCATTTGCCTTGAGTGAGTTATGTATGAGACATGGACAACAATTATATGTCAATAGCATGGGGATAGAGATAGGATGTCTAAACAAATGGATGAAGATGACTACCCTAGTTGGTATATGACACATAATTCACTAGTAGAAAACACATGAATTTTGACAGAATTCTGTTGATTTGGTCACGTTGTCTCAATCACTACTATGTTGATTTCAATAGAAATCTATTGAAAATTAACTGATTTCTGTTGAAATCAACAAAACAATGACCAGGACAACGCGACTAAATCAACAAAATTCTGTCAAAATTCCTACGTTTTCTACTAGTGATTTGCCATTTTAACTTAGGATAACTAGTTGTCCATTATGTTGTCCTTTGAAGGTCCCCATTGGTCAAAATGTCGCCATTGGTTACTTAGGCATGCACCCTTTGGCATTTACCTTGGAACTTGTGGTCTCTAAGGCTAGGTGCCTAGGCATTTGCAAGACATGTATAGCATTTAGCTCCTTGACCCATTCACTTTGGGGCCTCATTTCATGTTGCAACTTTCTATAAGATTGGAATTCTTGGATAACAATATTGCTCTGACTTTTAAGAACAAATTTAAAGCTTGAGCTTTTGTTACAAGAGCCACATAGTTGCCCTTATTCCTTCTTCAAACAACCAAGTCTTATTGTAAAGGTCTTATTGCATATAGAATGTCGAGTTTGTTGACTTAGTCCTTTGGACAAACATTATGGCATCGACTCTCTGGTTTCTAAATTGGGTTACCAAATCCTATCTACAACTACATTCACACTACTATTCAGATTTGGAGTGGATAGAGCCTTATAGTCACATTGTTCTTGTTCTTTCTTGTCTTAATGATTGAGTTGTATATGTTTAACCTTTAAAGGATGAAAGGGTGACCTTGGAAATCATCCCTTTCCATTACCATGTGAATCATTAGCTTAAGAAATAGCAAATTAAAGAACTCATTGGAAGTCAAATTACTATACACTAGGAGAAGACCGTGTTTATTTGAATGTTTTAAATGTCAAAGTTGATGGATTTTGCTAGACATCTTTTATAACAACTTATGTTTTTATGTCAACAATGACATCTAATGTAACGTCAAGATGTTACATTAGATGTCATTGTTGACATAAAAACACAAGTTGTTACAAAAGATGTCTAGCAAAATCCATCAACTTTGACATCAACAAATTAAAAAAAAAAATGGGCTTCTTCTAGTGATAGAAGACCTCCCCTTTTCACAACAAAATTTTGAGGATGAGTAGTTGCACTTCTCTCCTACTAAAAGGATTCCATGTCATCCATTGGATGCCAAATGTCCGTATCAACATTTAAAGGTTAAACTAGGAAGGGACAACAATTGATTCAAGATGAAAGCACCTAGTGCATCCAATTCTAATTCATTTCATCATGTGGGGTGGTCTTAATGGGCAATTGGGCATAGGTGAGACTTGGATCCTTGACTTCATGTCTCGCCAAATTTGGTCTCTACAATTGACGGATTGTGGAGCAACATTCTTCACCTTCTTTGTTTAGTGGACAATATGTTGAATATATTTTACTTCTCACAAACCAATGCTTTCAGTTAATTTTGCAAAAAAGTTTAGTAATTTTCATGATAGCGGTCAATAAAGATCGCATATGTGCATGACTTTAAACAAAAATATATTGCAACTATGTTAAAGTTTTACTTCAATATAATTATTGAGTTATTGTTGTAACATATATTTGTTTGGAGTAGACATATGTTCTTTGAGTTTTTTCTCTTTCAAAAGTTAAACACATGTTTATAACATTGATTACTTTATAATGTACTAGTATGTCTAGTGTCCTTGTCACAATATAATAATAAAATTAAAATAAAATTAATTTTTTAATTCATAATTTTTTTAATTCAATATCTTTTCTATCATAAGTTAGAATGTCACAAAACAAAGGCCATGCATCCCTCCTTGTAGAGTGATTTTCGGTAGTACTGAGAACAAAACTAGAAGATGCATGGTTTTGGAGATCTCATTGTAACAAACAAAATAAAACAAATCAAATAGCCTAATTTAATGTATGGACTAGTGTGCCCTGTGCCATTGCCACTACCAAAGTAAAAGTAAAAATAATTTTCTAATCAATTAATTTGTAAAAACTTTGAAATTCAATGACTTTTATACACAAAGGAGTCTAAGGATTTTGTTGCAATGCGAGAGGTAAGTTGCATCCTTGATACAAATAGAACGCTTTATGCACAAAGGAGTGCAAAGGCTTTGTTATGTGGCATTTGGACATAGTTATGATTTTTCTAAAATAAAAGATAATTCAATTCAATTTTTTAATTCATAAAAACTTTGAAATTCAATAACTTTCACACCATAGGTTCAAATACCATGAAACAAAGTTTGTGCACCCCTCCTCACAAAGAGCTTTCCAATGGTAGAAAGAACGTGGCTAACAGACTCAGAATTTCTTAAATCTCAGCATATCAAACAAACAAACAACCTAATTTAAGGTATTTAAGGTATAGACTAGTGTGCCTTGTATTGTTGCTGTAGCCAAAATAGAAGTGGAAGTAATAAATTTTCTAATTTTTTAGTTCATAAAAACTTTGAAATTCAATATTTTTTTTTGCTATGAGTTAAAATGCCACAAAACAAAGCTTGTGCACCCCTCTTTGTAGAGAGCTTTCTGATGGTATGAAGCACATGATTGGAGGAAGCATGGTCTAGGGGATCTCACTGTAATAAACCAAATAAACAAACAAATAGCCTAACTTAATGGATGGACTAATGTGCCTTGTGTTGTTGCCATAGTCAAAAGAAAAGTAAAATTAATTTTATAATTTTTTTATTCATGACAACTTCAAAATTCAATTTTTTTCCAGTTGTAGATCCAAATGACATGAAACAAAGCTCGTGCACCCCCCTCTTACTAAGGGCTTTCCAACAGTACCAAGAACATAACTAGGGAATGCGTAGTCCAAGAGATCTCACCGTAACTAATAAAACAAACAAACATCATAACTTAATGAATGGACTAGTATACCTTGTGTCTTTGTCATAGTTAAAAGAAAAGTAAAATTAATTTTCTAATTTTTTTACTTATAAAAACTTCAAAATTTAATATTTAAAAAAAATCCAAACATCATGAAACAAAGTCCGTACACCCCTCCTTATTGAGAGCTTTCTAATGGTACCAAGAATGTAGCTAGGAGACTTACAGTCCAAGAGATCTCACCATAATAAACAAATAAAACTAACTAACTAACTAATTAACTAATTGAATGGATGGACTAGTGTGCCTTGTGCCATGCCTCAATCAAAAGAAAAGGAAAAGGAATTTAATAATTCCTTAAAACCAAAAGTAACTAAAAAATCCATAACTCTCACACCTTAGGTTCGAAGGCCACAAAACAAAACCCGTCCACCCCTCCTCGTCGAGAGCTTTCCGAAGGTATTAAGAACAAGACTACACAATGCATGGTACAAGAGATTTCACTATAACAAACAAACAAAACAAAACAAAACAAACAACGTAACTTAATGGATGGATTAATCCCAAAAGTAGGTGCAAGAAGATACTTTATTTTTACAATCAATCCCATTCTCACTTGGTACAATGAATTAGATAGTAATAGCTAGTAGCACTCCATACTGTAGAAAAAATAGAATATATTCATATAGAGGAAGTTTAGCATCTTGATTCATTGCTTGAAAATAATAGTTGTTTATTGTATGTTTATACCTAGTACGATATATATTCCACATAGGTTAGAGTGTTATATAACATTTTGAAAGTGCACTCACCAAGCACATTACTCCAACCTTTTCAATGGTCACCTAATACTAAGTGTGAAGAAGGTTTCAATTTGACATAGCAAAGAAAATAACTAGTAAGTTGTGCAACAATTGCAATGTACTATATTAAACTAAGTGGTACTACAAAATTATTATAAGATTGAGATGACTTTGGCGATGCTTTGCTACAAAATGTTGGATTTGAGTAATAGAAGGTGTGTTTAGATGCTACAATAGTATGTCAATATTGACAACTTTCTAGTTTCAACAAGTCTTAAGAACAAGTGCAATTTGGAGTGCAATGTGCTTTGGTAATTGTGTTTTGCCAACACTTCTAAATTTTTGTCTTTTAGCTAGCTTTTGAAGCCATTTATTTCTATTTTTTTAAATGTCTAAATTTGAATTTGTTTTTGTACCTATTCAAAGTACTTTAGAATGCACTTCTACTGATAAAAAATTTAAGTTCTAACTATAAACCAATGAAAAATTAGAAGTATATTTGGAGGGACAATTGCAAATTCCAAAGGCATTGAGAATGACCTAATTGAAGTTGTTGAGGGGGATTCTCTTGTAGAGGATGGATTTTGGATGACGTACATAGGTTGAGATTTTGGAGTTTATTGATTCATATTTGAGTTGGCTATGATGATGGTTTTGGATGTAGAGAATGTTAGTCATTTCATTCTTTGTGTCACTAGGATTTCAAGATTTCAGCATTTAGGGTTCATGATTAGGATTTAGGATGTCGAGAATAAAAATAAGTTATCAAAATTATTCTAAAGTCAGATAAATGATCTTAAGACTAAATTTATTAAGAAAATAATTTAATATCAAGGTTTCAATAGTTGGTGTAGATGAGTATTTTGAAGTAGTTTTAGACCTTGAAGTTTTGAAGAACTTTAGGTGTTTAAATTTCTACTCTACAGAGACTTGAGTTTTATTACAATAATTTAAAAATGTGTTGAGAATTCATAAGAAAAAAAATCCTTCAGAAAATGTTTTTTTATTATAAAATAAATCATTGCATTGGTGGTTGAGCATTCCTATCACCTCAGAAAAAATCACCATAAATATTGATATCTTATAAATCTATCCAAAATCCTAACATAATCATTTTAAGATTTTGAAACTATAGGTGTTAAAAGACTTTTATAAATCTCTAGAGTAAATCAAGTAGGGGTTCTAAAATTAAAGCCAAATGAGCTACTAGACTATACATACTATCCCACCTAAACTCTAATTGATCATATGTTTACCAAAAATCCTATCACAAGTCATATTTAAAGAATGTCAAACTATCCAACTAAGAAAATCTTATTTCCAACATAAATCTTGGCTTAATTGATGATAAATGACTTAAAGAGACAAAAGTGTGAAGTAAATGTAAGTTCTTATCATAGCTTGCCCAAACATTTAGAGTTAATAATTATTGAATTAATACATACAATTTTGTTTTTCTTCAAGAAGCTAAATAACTATGTGACATCGCTTGCTGGCTAACCCTTCATACCAAAATTTTACATAGCCTTTTTGATCTTCTTGTCACCTTGACATTGCTTTGACTTTCCACCTCCAAATTCATCTTCACATACAAAGTAACAAATTCAACTGTCTTGTTAAGAAAATTCACAACTACATAAATCATTGAAACAAATGTTGCAGACTCTACAAACACTCAATACAAACCTCAAATATGACATTATTCATCTGACCTTACCTTTGAAGGATTATTAATTTTACAACATTATTTAGCTAAATAGATCATTTCTAAATAAAAAGAAAGAAGCAATATATTTTACCTCTATAAATGACTACAATTCAACTTACATGTTTCTAAGTAAAGAAATATATATTTCTATAGATTCTAAAACTTCAAATTAAGTTGTAAGGAGAGAACGCTACTTGATAATCTGGTGCATTTTAATACCACAACATTGACTGTAAACCTTAATAACTCTTAAAGATACCCTTAGCTCATTAGTGAATGATTTTATCATACATTAGATGTTTTTCAACCACCACGGAGGACTGTTTCAAATTGATTTTCCATGCTAGAAACCAACCAATGTTGGTAAGAATTAAAAATCATTAACTTTTTAAAATAAATTTATTATTAAAATATTAAAATAAATAATAATTTTAAAAATAATGATTTTTTAATTATTTGACGTGGCAATTGCTTGGAAAACTCAAAAGGAGCTCATAGCCCTATAGACTAGCTGAATTTCATCTAATGTTTGATGACAATCACCCTACTTGAAGGTCAGATTTGTCAAATTTTTGTCAAAAATGCCACATTTTCAACATGTGATTGTTTGAGGATGACGTAAACCTCTCAATTTGATTGATGAAGACATTCAATTTCGTCACTTCTTTCCGGAACTGACTTCGTTAGACCTGAGGTGGGAGACGAAGTTCCCAAGTCAGGTTCCCCAAAACGTCCCCACGTCCTCCGATCACGTCCTTCGCACCGTCCGATCGGGAGAGGCCACCATCCGACCGTCGAGCTCACGGTCTGTGTTGAGTCTGCAGGAGTCAGTGTACAAGGAAACAGAGCACGGAGCAAGTGCGTTTGCTCGTTGCGGAGCGTCCGCAGCGTCGATTTCCCAGTCAATTTTCTCGGAAAGAGCTCGTGCTCGGGCCCCGTGGTCGCTGAGGCGGTCGCCGATGGTGTCTGACTGATTTTTCCGCTCCATTTTAGACGCAACGAGCTGCATTTTGGTGTCTCCGGCGGTGAGTAACGTTGTTGAGTGTTTTTTTCCGTTGAAGGAGCGTTTTCGGTGTGGCGGGGAGCGTGGTGAGTAGATCTGGTTACCTTAGACTGGTAGAATGCGTTAGATGTGCGAACGAGCTGGAATTTCGTGAGTTTGTTGACTTTAAGGTTTCACAGAATACGTTTGCGCGTTTTTTTTCCTTCCCTGTGAGGGTTCGAGGAACGCTTTCTTTGGCGTGTAGGTAGGAAGTTATGTCTACATGTTTTTGTAATTAGTTTTGCGATTAATATTGAGGTCTGTGTCGTAATCTTAGTTTTCTAAGATTTTGATTTACAGCTTTGATTCAGTTTATGAGGTAGGCATGGAGTGAGTGAAGGCATATCCTGCTTGCATTTCTTATCAATTATGAAGTAGGCTAGGTGTTTTATCTTTAGTCTTGCTGAGTCGTGAGATTTGTCTGTTTCATCTGCGGTGATACGGTCACGCCCTAGATGCATTTCATTGTGACTCTTGTTGTAGGTTTTCTAACAAAGTGTTGTAGTTTCTGGATTTAAACTTATCCTATCAATGCTGAACTGTGGCCGATTAGACCTGCTGCTGTGCTTCACATGTCCTTGTTTCCAAATTTTTCATGAAAGAACTCGAATTGCAGTGACGAATTATTTCACTAACGACATCCAATTTTCGTCTAAGTAGATTGTCGGTATCGTAATGCCCTGTTGCACCGTTGTAGTCAAATCGAAGGCAAAAATGTTTAATGAATGCCTCAACGAGCTGTAGTGTCCGTTTTTTCTTCGATTGAAGAATTAGGTTAGGCATGCTTCGCATTGTATGCTCGATCGAATCATTCATTTGCTAGAAATTGTCATTTTGTGAATAAGCTAGTATACTTTTTGTCGACTGTTTAACTTGGCAGTAGTTGTCTCTCTGAGGATAATTTCTAGTGGTCTTGTTGGAACTAGCTGATTGCGCAAAAGAAATTCTATGGCGAGTAATCCTGCAAGGTGTCTACGTCGAAGCAAGAGAATATCATCTTCAACTAAGTAGAACTTCAGAACTGGATCATTAATATTTCAGGTCAATAACTTTGGCCGCCGTGCACATTGTCATGTCTAATAATTTTACTCCTCGTTCGCAGGCAATCTGGATTCGGAGAAGGGCCACATCCGGTGCCGTTCTATTTCAAGTCTGGAGCTGCAAGCTCAAGAAGAGGGTGCTGTTGAGGCCGAAGCCGTCCTTGAAGAGAAGATGAGGAGGCTTCGAAGAGAGACGTTTTCGGAGAAATGCCACCGGTACAGAGGAGTGATTTTTGTGATTTGCGTACCCCTTGCTCTCATATCAGTGGTTTTGGTGTTGATGCCTCGTGTTGTGGATCCGGGTAACGCTGTCGCGTACGACGCTAATTTCGAGCTTCCCAACAACAATGTGAGGGTTCCCGACCAGAAGCGTTACGCAGTGATTTTCGATGCTGGGAGCTCTGGCAGCCGCGTGCACGTGTACGCGTTCGACAAGAACCTGCAGTTGGTGAAAATTGGGAGCGAACTTGAAGTGTTCGAGCAGAAAAAACCAGGATTGAGTTCATATGCGCTGAATCCGAAGGCAGGAGCGGAGTCGTTGCAGTCGTTGCTGGACATAGCTTTGAAGAGCGTCCCTGTAGAGCAGCAAAGCACGACGCCTGTGCTGCTGGGTGCAACCGCTGGACTGAGGCTCCTCCCCGGAGACCAATCGAAGAACCTTCTTAAGGAGGTGGAGACGCTGTTGCAGAACAGCGCGTTCAAGTTCAAGCCTGAATGGGTGAGTATCATAGATGGCACGCAGGAAGGGTCGTACCAGTGGGTGACGGTTAACTATCTTCGGAGTCGCCTCGGCAAGTTGTTCGATCAGTCAGTGGGTATTGTGGACCTTGGTGGAGGATCCGTGCAGATGGCATATGCAATTTCGGACGACGATTTTTCGAAGGCTCCAAAGCCAAAGGGTGACGAACAATCGTATGTGAGGAAGATGGAGCTGATGGAAACGTCGTACAATCTGTACGTGCACAGCTACCTCAACTATGGACTGTTGGCGGCGAGAGCGGAAGTTTTGAAGCTGGTGAAAGAATCTGAGACGTGCCCTTGTCTTGGAAAAGGCTTCGAAGGATCGTACACGTATGGCGGACAGGAGTACAAGTCAAACGCGGGGGCAGATGGTGGAGATTATGGGAAGTGCAGTAAACTCGTGTTGAATGCGCTGAGAGTGGATGCAGCGTGTGAGAGCATGAAATGCACGTTTGGAGGGATTTGGAATGGAGGTGGGGGCGCTGGGATGAAGTCGCTGTTTGTGGCTTCTTTCTTTTTCGACCGGGCTGTGGACGCAGGGATTGTTAAGGATGCGGATGCCGCAGAGGCAGTGGTGACGCCGTCAGCCTTTGAAGAGGCTGCGAAGAAGATCTGTAGCCTCAGCATTGCGGAGCTGGGTGACGAGTATCCTAATGTAGCGGCGGAGACTCGAAAGTTCTTGTGCATGGATTTGACGTACCAGCACTTGCTACTAGTGACTGGGTTTCAGGTGGATGCAAGCTCAAAGATGACTTTGGTGAAGAAGGTGAAATATAGGGGGGCATATGTGGAAACTGCTTGGCCGCTGGGCAGTGCAATCGAGCTCGTATCCCTGAACAAGGTTTGACAACCCAGTCGGAGTCTCCGAGCAGTGTTTGGATAGATTCACTCACTCTGAAGGATTTATAGATTCTAGTTTACATGGCTCGCATTTTCACTTCGAATCTGGGGCCGAGTTTAGGAGTGAAGCATCTCCAACTGGAACCGAGTGCTGGGCTATCGCTGAGTGCTGGAGATGCAGAGATTTTGTAGGACACTTTGCAGGAATGCAATACAGGGAACGCTGCTGGTGGAGTTGAAACTGGTGCTCTGATATTGTGCTTAGTCTTGATTATCGACGATCATCGCTGCTTATTCCTGCAGTGGTACTTCACCGGTAGGTGTTATCGTGCAGTATTAGTGCAGAAGGCAGGAGGAAATATTTTCACCTGTCGACGTGGAGTATCTAGCTGGAATACTCTATATCTTGCGAGACTGCTTATTGACGGGGATTATAATCATTTACAAGATATTTATGTCCTGAATATAATTTGTAGGTGATAACATGAACTGGAGTTCCAACTGTACGGTACCGTCGGAGCTCCCCCCTGTCCGACGGTCTGGCGCACGATGCAGTGGTCAATGTTGTATTGGAGGAGTAAATGTCGACAAATTATATGGGTGTGGTTTTATGCAGGCGAAGCGTGTGTTGGTGGACCTGATCTGGCAAGGAAGAAGTTTTGTTGAATTTTAGACACTGAACCCTAATCCTGATTTGAATCAATTGTTGGAACCCCACCCTCTTTCTTCCTGCATTACAAGAACGTGATTGCCGTGAACATCTCAATGCCCATCCTTAAGGTACACTAGCAACAAATTGGTTCCAACTACAAATGTTGGTAGTGCATTGGTAGTGTAGTAATGGGTGGGCCACTACACTTTCCATCGATAGTATTGGAAGATGGAGATTATAATGTATCTCTCTGCAACATAGATAGAAAAAAAATCATAAGCCTTTCTTTTTGGCAATATCATAGATGAATGGTGGTTTAGTTACCTCCACACCAAAGTTTAAAGATATAGTCAATTTTTATCCAATTTTTATCCATGGTTTGTAATATGTACCATACCATCCAAATGTGCACCTAAGTACATATCAAAATTCATTTGTAAGATTCTTGCTTACATATTGTGTCATCAAAATAGATGGCAACATGATAATAAACACTCTTGTGCTCGAGAAAGATTTTACTCAAAAATCATTGTTTAGGTTTAATGATAAACACACTAGTAATGAATGGACATTTGATACAAGGTTATCTATTTTTATCTTAAAAGGGATGGCCATCCAACCTTTAAGGTAAATGGATTATAGATACTTAGTTGAATGGATGAAAAAGGATACGATGAACTTGATTGATTTTGGTTAATTGTCCATTCAACGGTTGAATATTGTCTTCTCTTCTCTCAAACTATACAAGTTAGCTTGAGAACCTAAAAAATGGCAGTAGAAGATATTAGAAGAGATATGATTTGCGCAAACTAGGAAAATTGCCATGTAAAGATCCATGAGTTATTCTCTTAGTTTTTGGAGGCCATTTTTTCATTTGTGAGGGCTTAGCTTATAATAGCAATGATCAAGTCATTGTGATAATGTGATATAATTTTTTTCAAAAACTCTTGTATCATTACTAAGTATAAATTGATTTCTCAAATAAGCAATTAGAGGGATATAAGAGTTACTTTAACCCTAGAGCGCTCCAATGTCCATTTTCTAGACGATGAATAGATTCAAATCTTTGTTTCTATCTCATTTCTTGCTTGGATGAAAGTCATCCTAATTTTTAGGTGATACTTTATCAAGTTGTTGTCCTATCCATCAGTTGGATTTGGTGTTACTAGAATATATATATTTCTAAAATTACAAATGTGGAAGTATGTCAAGTGGTCAATTTGCATTGACTTGAGTTCAAAATTAGATGTGCAAAAATGAGGTCAAAGATGTAAAGGTCACAAAAATTTCAAAAAATCATCATATGAAAAGAACCTTATTTCAAATCCATTCCAATAAGTTTTACTCAAAAAATGATAATATTTAACTTGTAATTGAATTTAGAAGGAATTCTGAAATTTTATTTTCAAAAATTTATAGAAAAAGATTGGTGATAGCATTAGTAGATCTAACCGTACGGATAGAATTTAAAAATCAAAATCTACAGCTTTCATTTGTATACCAATTCCAAAATATTCTTCCAAATTGTAGTTTATAATGTTTTTTCTCAAATTGTCAATTTTAGGGGTTAATTTATCTCCATCACCTAATATATAGAACAAATCAATCAATCCATATGGTTCTTTGTCTTGCAAATGAACATGTTTTTCGATTGAATCTATGGTGAGGTAACATGTGCACTCTTGTCGTCCATAACATCCTTCTTCTACATTGCAAAACCTATTGTATTAGATATTTAATCTAAAATTACTTGTTTGTATAATTTTGATTTATATAATTTTTGGCCTTAAAATTGCAACAAATTTAACAAAATTGATGATACAAAATGCTCTGTTGTCCTATGCAAAATGTAAAATGTGGTTTTATCTTTGTCTCTCTTGTATTATATTTGGTCTTGCAAATAGATCAATAGGAGACAATGACTATGCAATGTGTATTTCCACGGAATGAAGGAATTTATTTTTCAATCTCTAAGAAAAGAGAGAATGTAATTTACTTTGATGTATAAGGGCAAAATAGTTTTCCATTCCAAAGCACTTTTCATTGAACTTACACTCTTACATTGTAATGTAGATTAGGGAGAATGAGTTTTTTCCAAGCAAATTTTACTTACTACCAAGAACATGAGCAAATGATGTTTTAAAAAATATATATGGAGACAAATCGGGGGGAAGATTTTCAAAGTCCAAAATAGTATTAAATATGATTTGAAAAAATTATTAGAGTTCAAAAATCTTGATAAATCTACTAAATTTGAACCCTAATATTGATGTTCTAAAGTTTTACATTTTACAATCGTTATCTATATTTCAACAATATTTGTTAGGGCACACTTTTGTATGGGCAATTGGATTAAGTTCAATCTCCCTTATTGGATAAACAATTCAAAATGACAATGGAAGATTTCATTTTTATCTTTATTTTTTCCTTCATTGGCCTTTCAATTTTCTTGTAAGCAACAATAAAAAAATAAAAATGGTGTGTGTAAGTGAATTGATGAAAATGAGAAACATAAAAATAATAGAATTATGAATCTACAAAACTAAAAGCAATCAAAAATTCAAAGAAATGTCTTATTATAGTATAAATAGAAAAAATAATTGAAGTATATATTTGAAAAAACAAAGCAAATATGCATATGAAGGATAAATTATCGGTGAAGTTCAGAACTCCCTAATGGACATGTTGGCATTGTTGGTGATGAATCTCACTCTAATTTAGATATTTCATGATACACACAAAATCCAATGATGATGCCCATTCAAAAATTGTGAGTCACACACACCACAACTATGTTAGTCAAATTTGTTAGAATTTTATATGAACTCCAATAAGTTTGCACATAGAATCATAACTTGCATTTTTCCTTCATGGATCTACATCATTAGTGGGTCTTAGCATAGTCACTTTCAATGTTAGAGATTCTCATCATAGAACAAACTTGCTAGTGACACTCACATTATTCAACAATACTTTCACCTCAATACTTTCACCTCAATACTTTCATTGCATGTCTAATAAGGCTCATAAATGCCTTCAACTAAAAACACATGTTCATGCTTTGATATAGATACTCGTTTTTCTCTAATTGTAAGATGATGAGATTTCAAAGTATCTACCAATTTTGAACCCCCATTCCAATGTTGGAAGCACTCAACATTGAACCCTTTTTATTATACTAAAATCCACTATTTCAATGATTTTGTGTGAATGTCAAGTGGGTAACCAAATCAAGAGTATACATACAAATTTTGCAAAAAATGAAAAATGAGAGAAAAATGGGGTTTTAAAGTACCCTACACTTGCCGCCTCCTATATTTTGGTACTCCCATTCCAATGTTAGAAGCACTCAATGGTGAATACTTTTTACTTCCTAAATTACTCTAAAATCCACTATTCTAGTGATATTGTATGAATGTCAAATGAGCAATCAAATCAAGGAAGATACATATTGTTTTTGTAGAAGAAAAATTTAGGTTAGGAAATTCTCATAGTACATAGAGGTCAATTTTTCTAATAAAAAGGCATTGTGGGTCTAGACCAAAATGTACAATAGGATGGTCCTCAACGAAGGCTCTGCTGTAGTTGAAGCTTTGCAGAAGAAGTGCGAGAAGTGGCAAAAGTGCAACATTTCAGAATCTACTATAACAATGCCACCGCAACTCATATCTTCCACCTTGGTCGAACGGGTAAAAGATCCTTAAATCCTTAATTACAATTCCCCAAACTCCATCCCTTTTCAATAGTCATCAAAGAAGATGCAAACACTTTGGAACCAAATCAACATCTAAATCAAGAAATAACCAAGGTATTCAAGATGTTGTGGTTCTCTTGCATTTTTGTTCTTACCACAAATGGGATGTTCAAACTGAATGTTAGTTGAATATGTAAATGAGTTTAAGGCCTCAAAATTTATGTACGGGTTCAAATCATTTCAATATCTCACCACCACCACCACCACTCACCACCAATTGCAACCACTCAAACACAAAACCAAACTACTCTATATGGTAACAATTATCTAAAATCTTTCATGGTGTTTTATAAAAAAATCTTTCACGATATTAGAGTTAATTGTAAAGCATGACCACTATCTAGAGTTTGGAAAAAACATAGGACCAAACTCCCTGGAGCATCCAAATTCAAACTCAAACTTAGGTCTGATTGAGTTAGGTGCCGTGTTTGTTTTGTTCTATTCTCAGTTAAACCTTCCTCTGACATAGGTTCACAAACACATGACAAACTTTACAATTAACTCTATTATATAAAAGAATCTTTCATAATAGTATTTGAAAAAGTATGCACTTTTTTCAAAAGACTCGGTGTAAAAGTCCTCAAAATCCTCAAATCTTGAATTCAAGAATAAACTGAGTGCGTTCAAACATATGAACTCAATAGGTTTCGAAATGGATGAATTGATTAGGTTTCACATCATGTGCCGACGTGCTTCAGGTGAACACTCTACTGAGCACCATGAAGAAGGAGATGGCAATCATGGACTCCAATTTCTGCAACGATATGAGAAACTTGAAGAGGTACCCCAGGTGGAGAATCAAACCTGTGAATTTTTTTGGCAATCCAACACGAATGTTCTGATTCGTGATGCTCTAATTTGTGGGTTTGAGGACAGCGCTCATGATAAGACTGTAAGCACCAAAGGAGTCGTTCAATCAGTGGCAACTCTACACGACAACAAGATATCAGCTGCAAGACCAAACGCAACGGCCGAAGGCAAAGGCATGTGTCTCTCTCTCTTCCTGTGTTCTCCATCACTTAAAACTTTAGAAGACCAAGGATTTTTGATTTTATAATGATCAATTGAAATCGAATCAGTAATTCAGATGGGGTCAAAATTTACATCAACAGCATCAGTGAAGTACATTGCAGTGTTGGTTTAAGAAGAAAAAAATGGGACAAAAGAAAGTCCCGGTTTGACCTACTAAAAACCTTAAAAAAGACGTGAGGCTTCGTTAATGTGGTGGAATAAATTGAATCGATTTTGTTTCAGAGATACTTACTCATAATGGAGTTGATGATAATGTTCTCAAACTTTCCAGTGACAGATATCCTGAAGGACCTCCGGAAAGCTGGATCAGGAGCTGAGGAGACGACTGCGAGATCTGTCTCTGGAGAAAAATACGCAACTAGACAAGAGAAGACATCCACCAAGCGAGCTTCTCAATGCAAGACCCCCAACGGACGTGACAAACTCAAAACTAAAGCAAAGTCACATTCGGTGCAAGAAAACTCTCTAACGTCTTGTAAACACATCAAAGCAGATACTGGTATCAAAGGACATCTAAGTAAATAATTCAAAACTCAAAACTCCAATTAAATCAATCAAATTTGAGTTTCATCCTCAATTCATTCCAATCTTGCTCTTTCTGGTCACAAATTAAGAACGCCTCTAGTAACGCAGAGATACGAAATTGAATGTTCATTTATACTTGCAAATACCCTACTTGGAGGTCAGATTTGGCAGAAATTAAGTCATTTCTGTAAAAAAAAGTGCCACATGTCATTTCTGTGAATGGTATGAGGTGACGTGGACCCCTGGGAATCTGACGTGGGAATTCAATATCGACACTGAATCAGACCTTCACGTACGGTAGTTGCGGACTTATTTCACTTTGCTTTGTAGACAACTTCAAAAGTTTTGTATCACCTAAACTTAGTATCTCTCATTGACTACCTCCAATGTTTGAATTGAATAGACAATCAAGTTCATAGGGGTATGGAAGATTGGGGTGTACTGCATTGAATTATCAAACACACATATTTCTAAGAGATGTAAAATAGGGATGGACATAAATGGATTTCTCTATTAAAAAAAATACATTTCCATCTGGATTGATCAGAAAAATATCACACACCTTTTGTAGGGACACAGGCAGTTGCCTTAATTGGCCACAGTCAGAGCAAAGAGTTGCTGTCGTAGCCACATCATGTCCTGCGAAACCAAAACTTGAAAGCCACGGCAACACCGCACCATGGGATCAATTGACAAGAAACCAGACCAAGTCTGGAGAAACACAAATTCAACTAGAAAGCCAAAGTGCATGTTATGGTAATAAATGTGAATACAATGCTGCAAATGTTCTACATACGTAGAGGCCCCATGTTCGCCACCCTTCAGCGCACATTTCAGACATTCCAGGCATATCGTTGCTACAAGATTTTGACCTCATCTCGCACCTCAGCTTCTCTGCAAAAAGTGCTCAATCTATCTAACCCGATGAACCTACATAAGTGTTGAATGTGCTCATGATGAAGCTTCTAACCTCACAAGCCATCTTTATGGTGATTGCTTGTGCAGGTCAGAAGCTTCATCATGAAGAGGGTCGTGAGATCTCCAAACCCTAAATAAGCTATTGCTCTAGAAAACCGACCCGCTGCCGCGTTTCTGCCCAAGAAGATTATCCTTGGCTTCATTGATTTTCGACGCAATCAAATCGCTACCACCAGCATCGGGGTGATTAGCTTGCATGACACGCCGGTGCGCCTCCTTGATTTTATCCAACGCCGCACTCTCGCGCACTCCCAGAATCAGAGCGGCTTCGCGCCGCGTCATCACGGGTTGGAAGCCACCCTCGTAATACTTGCGAAGTCGAGCAGTGGCAGGCCGCGCCTTGAACGCTTGCCAAGCTTGCAGTCCGAATTTCCCTGCCATCGCCGCAGCGGCGACCGACACCCCAGCGATCAACGGCGTCGCCATGATCGCTCTTCCCAACCACAAAAGCTCTAAAACCCTCAAAAAACTAGAATTCCACAAAAAAATGAAACCCTGGAATCCCTAAACCCCCCAAAATCCCCAAAACTTCCAAAACTTCCCGAAAACCTCCAAAATCTCAAAGTGGATTCTTAAATTCGATGAGGAATTTCTAATGAGAAATATAGATTGAAGAGCTGAGCACGCACTGTGACTCCAAACGCAAGAAAAAACTACAAGTCCCAAAATCTCCAAAATCTCAAATTGAATTCTTAAATTCGTCCCTGCTCACTCAATTGGCTTCTGCAAATTCACTGCGGCAACTTGTGATGAGAAAAATAGGATTGCGGAAATGAAGACGCACTGCGTCTGCAATTGCCAGAAAACACTACAAGATATTGCAAAAATTGCAAAAATCTCAAACTGGACTCTCAAATTCCTCCCCGCGCACGCAATTGGCTTCTACAAATTGGATGCGGCGACTTGTGATGAGCAAAATAGGATTGCAGAAACGAGCACGTACTGTGTCTCCAAAAAACTACAAGACGCCCCCCAATTCCCCCCAATTCTCCAAATCTTCAAAATCTCAAGCTGGATTCACAAATTCGTCCCTGCGCACTGACTTGGCTTCTGAGAATTCGATGCGGCAAATTGTGATGAGCAAAATTGAATTTTGCAGAACTGAGCACACAATATGTTTCCAGATGCCAGAAAAAAATTACAAGACGTCGAAGTTGGCTGGGAAATGTGACGGATGGTCTGGAAACAACTGAGCACGGATTGCAGCAACAACGGGAGGTGCTTCAGAAAATTTATTTGTGAAGTTTCTAGAAACGAATTCAGTTGTCGATAGTTCGTCAGAGTTCCCTTTACGTGGAGCGCACGCAACTTCCTCAAGGCGAGGTGCTTCATGGGAACGAGCGTCTGTGAAGAGAACGGAAATGCAGGGGGCACCCTTTAACCGTGGAAAGATTGTCCTATTGCCAAGGTAGTGAGCTAAAACAATATCAAATTCACGGGGTGGATAGGTACATTCCTTGTTTTTACAATTTCTTTTTGGACCCCACAAATTTGAAAGTCTCATTGAATATATAGAGGTTCATATTATAGAGGTATGAGTGTGAGGATACTGAGAATTCACACAGTGGATTCTTTTAGTATTTTCACACTCATACTTCTTTGATTTGAGCTTCTACATATTCAATGACATTTTGGAATATCCTACATACTTGTCATGTTATTATTCTTTGTAGCACACTTGTCTCACATTTAACTATTTGACTTGTAATATGATTGTTTTACTTCTCATGTGTACCAATACACATATACATGTCCTTTATATCCAAGAAACAAGAAAGCTATACAAGAAATTTGTGAACTACTCATATCTTTTCTAAAATTCAAACGTTTCACCCTCATTAATGAAAGAAAATATGAAAAGAAAACACCTAGATAACAACATACTTTTATGGATTTTCTTAAAAAATATTCCATTGAAACCATCATAAGAAAAATAAGAAAAATATGATCCCCTCATAATGAATATACAAATCCAAGGATGGAAATCAACACCACTCATAGTACTTACAATTAGTGCGAGAGGCACGATGCTTACACCCACACTCTAAACATTACATAACACCTTGAACATCTCAAATAGTAGCATCTGAAAAATCCTCAAAGAAGTAATCTTTATGTGTGAATATATATCTCTCTCTCTCTCTCTATATATATCTCTATATATACATAGACATAGACATAGACACATATTTTCATATCAATCTTACACATCCAAATAGGAATGATAAATAATCCTTAAGGTTGACAAAGGGTGTTTTCAAAGAAAAAAAAATCCAAAACTACCAATTTTCAATGCATTGTCCAAAAATCATTTAAAAAAAATTTCAACAACACAAAAGCATATTAAACAAGCAAAGCAATGTGTGGAAAAAATTTCAGCCCATTTAACTACGTTGGGATTAAAATTAATTTCTTAATTTTTCATCCCCTCTCCTCCTACTTGTAATTTTTGAATGAGGTTAACATGGCAAACAATATGGGACAATGAAAATCCCATATCCCATATCCATATATTGTATTTGTATCGTATTCATATTCGCATTGTACAATATTTCAATATCAAGTATATGTATCCATATTTTGGTAACGTATATATATCGTATTCATATCCATATTTTGATTCTGTATTTGTATTTGTATTTGGATGG
Source organism: Rhytidiadelphus loreus (assembly GCA_947034895.1). Lineage (NCBI taxonomy): Eukaryota > Viridiplantae > Streptophyta > Bryopsida > Hypnales > Hylocomiaceae > Rhytidiadelphus > Rhytidiadelphus loreus. The sequence goes on along the minus strand of OX344761.1, from coordinate 41,445,763 downwards.
ATGGCTTAGATTCAATCTCAAAGATCAACGGCTTAAGAAAATTTGAGAAATCAATGACATTCTGGAGGGGGAAGCATTTAAAAAAAAAATCAACAGCTTATTCATTTTTGAGAGAGGGGGGGGGGCAACTAATGGCAAACTAGATTGTGACTGCCTCTTTTGGGTGCATAGTGAAATAGAATTAACAAACTTTGAGCCTTCTTGGAATAAAATTTTTGCCTTGCACAAAAATGTGGATTTTTACCATTCTTAAGTATATGATGTTAGTTTTACTCATGAAAATTTTCAGAAGCAACTATAGAGTTTAGCTTACTCTAAATCACCCTGTAATGCAAGGAAGTTAAATGAATTGATAATACACTAGTCATTTTTTGATGATTTCTTGTGCAATGAGAATTTTTTTTAATTTGAAATCCAAACCATAAAAAGTTGAAGACAAACATTTAGAATATGTGGAAAAAATTTCAACTACTCTAACTTCATATGTTGCAAGATAATAGGGCTTGAAGTGAAAAGAAAATGTTTTTTCTCCAAACCACACCAACAAAGCTAATAAAGTTCAACTCCTCTTAAAATGTGATTTGAGAACTAAAATTTTTTTTGAAATTTTTTTGCCATATTTTATTAGTTGCATACATGCCAAATTTCAAAAGTTGATGAGGGTTTTAGCAAAAGATGCCCAAATTACCTAGGCTACAAAAAAATTTAGGGTAGCATAATTTTTGATAAAACTCCAAAATTTGCATTAATTCCTCCCAACCACTTGCATAGGGTAAATTTAACACACACACTCCACAAAATGAATAGAATAATCTCAATTTCCTTACAACAAGTAGAAAACCATGTACCCAAATCCCTCCTTGAACAATATATTTAATAAGAAACAATTAACCAATCACACAATAACAATGGAAAATATTCAAAATTCACTTAAAATTTCTTGGTTTATTGCATAACGGCCATTTACAATTGAAGACCAAATACCACTAATTTGGGTTTGATTCAAATTCATGTTGCCATTCAAGAAAATTTAACTAAAAAATATTTAGAAGGGTTATACACCTTGAAAAAGATATTGGTGGAGCAAAAATGCTAAATAAACACATCATCCCATATAAGTTATGTAAATATCTCTAATTCCATTTTTATTGTAAGGCATGAAGCATCATTACCACCGTCAATCATGAAGTGAAGGGTTCAAATCCCGTGACTTGTATGTGAGTTACTTGTTTTGGGCATCTAACAAAGACTAGATAGTGAGTTTGTATAGCCCAAAAATATTCTATTTTTTGAAGGAGTACTTTTTGAAATACTAACTTTTTTGACACTTTTTTCAAAATTCTTTTTAACACCCTTTTTGACACCTTTTTTGACACTTTCTTTTATGATCTTTTCAATATATTATAGGTTTGCCATTTTTTTGCCAAGATTTTTGACACAAAGTATAAAAAAAAATGTCAAAAACAACAACCTTTTTTGAGTAGTGCATTGCTTGCAATCTAATATTGTGGAACACTAAACATGCTCTATATGTATTGAGTCAATATTGAATCGTGAGAGGGGATTTGTCCTAAATTGGTTGTTTAGAGCATCTCCACTCTTGATCGGGAAAGGATCATGGCTTGGCATATGTTGAACTTGGGCAGATTCTCGTCCCCACCGTGAACGTCGAGTTAGATCCTATCACCTCAGCCATGGAAAAAAACTTAGTTTGGCTACCATCCTCCAAAGCCTAGTCATATAGATTACTATTAGAGAATGCTTGATTTGGAAGTGAATAAGGTAGCTTCCCCATACCTAATCACCTTCCTATTCCTAACCAATAGACTGTTGTAATTCCAACCATAGACTATTGTAGTTCTTAGAGTTTGAGGAGCAATTCTGGCACATTATGATTGGTTGCAAGGCTATGAATATTGCAACCGGACCTTGGTCAATTTTGCAATCAACCTATATCACCATTGTGGGTCAAAGATAATCTTTCACTAAAAAATTCATAGTAGTTATGTTTTGTGTAATAAAATTTTGGAAAAATATACAATCCTTCCAAATTCTATTTTTGTATATGAAGAAAATTTGGCACTTAGAAAACCTGTGCTCTAAATATGCGTAATTGCTTAAGTGATCAGATATGGGTCGGCTCCTATAGTGCCAAACTGTCAAAAAAAACAAAACCAAGAATGAAGTGCTCTTGCGCCGACCACTTTTTTATTCCCAGAACTTGCAACAAGTAGTTTTCCGTGCTTGTTTTTCCAAGCAAGAGTGGAGATGCTCTTATACCCAAATCCGAAAACTACAAAGAAGAATTAAATTGCACACAAAAACTTGGAATTTGACTCAAGCCTTGTACTGTATTACTCTTCAAATTGATCGGACGGCAAAATGCTATCCGCAGAGATCCAACGGTCCAACAAAGCTTTTAAGGGAACTTTTTGAGAACATGAAAAGAACCCCATTGGGAACTTCATCTCGCACCTCCGCCTCTCCGGAAGTCGCGACATGCCCGCCTTCCATCGGAGGGAAACTATCAACGCGTTCAACCGAGGTGTTGAAAAGGAGAACTCTGGCCAATTTGTTTAATTGGATTTTCAATTGCAGTGCTTAGACCGAACGGATCGGATCGGCGTTTTCAGGTGAGGCTCCAGGATTCATGTCCTTTTTCTCCCTTTCGTTTGGGCGTTTCAGTGTTTGGACTTGGGATGAGTTGCACAGCATTGCGGTGGCGATGCGTGTGTTTTATCGATGACTTTCTTGTCGTTCTGGTGCCTCAATATGTGAGCTTTTTTTGATCACCTTGATTTCAGTTGCAGAAGGATGAGAGATGAATTGTCTGCTATAGATCGTGTGTCGTGCTCTTGTTCACTAGATTGTAGATGTCGGTAATTTTGAAAATTGTAGTTGTGTTCTGGATCTGCGGAGGATATGTCGAGTTCGGGAAGGAGGAGAATGATTGATTTTTCGTGTTTCTTGTTGAAGGAAGGAGATTTTTCGTTAGCTTGATTTGACATTGGTGTCGATGGGGAGAGTTGCGTAGAGCGTCCTTGTCACCTTAATGCATTCTGTTATTACTGTTCTAGTCGTTAATCTGGGCTCACTTCATTGTGTGAGGGACCAGGGTTTTCGATTTGCGTAAACTTTTGTTGTGTTGAAAATATTGTGTGGCTGCTTTCTTTGTTAATATTGGACGCTGGATTGGATATTGAATATTGTAATCAGGCTTGAGCTGCCGGAATTTTGCACGGTTTGCTTTCTTTCAGACTATCCATCAATATACACTTGTGATCAATTCTTACGGATGATCAATTGTTGGGCGACACGAATACTTAAGCAGCGTAAACATTGGGATTCTTGTTGCGCCTATTCTTGTTACTCACTAAAGTCTCTTCCTTAGGGCTCGGCAATCCCTGAATCTCGTCAGATGCGTTTAATCGAGCACAGGGAGTTCCACTGGGGTTTAGGGTTTTCCTCGTATGAATCCAGTAGTTTAAGGACCTGCGCTACGAAGTTAATTTCGTTGGGCATTCGAGAGTTGAAACCCCTTTAATTGTTAACTTAATAATTCTGCCATTCCATTGTAATGTTGCAATTTGTATAGCTCTCTCATAATGATTGGTGCATTGGCTTACGGTGCGCATTAATCCATGTTGGCTCTGATTACGATTGAGATTTCGAATTCTGATCTGTCAGTAGCGCAATTCTGATGGTTAGAGCATTGCTGGTTCATGTCTGTCATGTTATGCCCTTCAATTCGGCTATCGACACTCTCTTACCTTCTTTTTATAGCGATTCCTGCTCGGTTATGCTTCGGCTACCGATGACAATGATTTTTTATGTTAAGCGTCCGATAATTTTCTGAACTTTGGATTTGGAATTTTATGTCATCCTGGGATGTGTCTTGGCAACGAACATGAGGAAGGGTTAGCAATATTCGAGTTATCCTTCCTTCTGCTACATGGGTTTCTGTCTGGAATTAGGATCTTGATTTTCTCTTCCACATTGTTATTGTACATGAATTGCTTAGTGAAGTAACCTTACAAAAGAAATGCCTTAGCTACTGTAAAAGACCATTGCTGCAAGAATTGATATTCTTGCGTCGTTGCTTACCCTCAACATTACTGCAAGATCCTGACCTGTCCAGCAAACGAGTTTTTACAGGACCATCGGAGGTTTCGTGATCGGACGTGAGAGAGCAGGATGTCAACAGAGGCGCAAATTCTTGACGGGTCTCAGATCAGAAATGCATTGCCCGACATCAACGCCAAAGACAGCTTTGCTAAGCATGATGAAGGATCGAAAGGCTACTTGACATCATCGGAGGTGCGGCGGGCTGCGGAAGCAGAAGCGGCAGCTCTTCTCTTGGGGATCAATCTTTCTGCCCAAGTTCTTGACAGCGCTGTGTCGGTATTTCCAAACGAAGACTCTGCAAAGGTCGGCGAGGACGCATTTTTCGCCACACTTCAGAGATACCTGACAGCAGTTGCTGATGCTCTAGAAGGTAATTTCTTATGTTGTGTTTTCTGGGATGCATAGAGCTCAGGGATTTCGTGTGAACTTATTGGATGCGGTCTGTTTTATGTGAGTATACAAACTGCTGATGTTCAGGGCTTTTATCTTCTGTATGCAGTATGGAAGATAAACGTTCTGCAATGGAGATGAGCGGTATATGGAATTTCTAAACTTGGTTGTGAACCTGGCTGGGGGTTTATTTCCAGTACTCTAGTAATTTTGTTGCACGGACCTGAGACTCATACCGACTGCTCTCCCGAAACTTGTGTGCTTGCAGACGACCCATTGGTAGTGTCAGTACTGGACGGTGCAGCAATCAAGACATTGTTGGAGGACGAGGATGAATTTGCTATGGTTGCTGAGAACTTGTTCGAGGAGTTGGACACTGACGAGAGCGGCAAGCTTAGCAGCAAAGAGCTCCGACCTGCACTTTTGCAGCTGGGCGTGGAGCAGGGCGTCCCTCCGTCCGCGGGTGTGTGAGCTTCTCCGGATTTTTTTTCAACCTCTAGCTCAAATTTTCTCATGCAGATCTGCAATTGTGAATGCAATTTTTTCTCATAGCTGAGGTTTGTGTATTCCATCAGTTCTTATACTTGGACAAAGATTTTTGGTTTCTATTGCGTCCAGATTTGAGACCTGAATCGTATTTTGCAGCTACTCCGGAGGCGGATGAATTGGTGACCAAGTTGATAACTAAGTATGGTCAGGGAACTGAAGAGCTTGGACAAGCTCAATTTGCCGCGCTCTTACAAGACGTTCTTCAGGATATGGCCGGGTCCCTTGCAGAGAAGCCTATCACAATTGTGCGGGACGTGAAGTTGCTAAACGGATCGCATTTGCGGAAGGTTGTTAGTTTGGCCAACTTCTACAGTTGGTTGACGGCTATTGTTGCATTTTTTTGAGACGATCGGTTCCTGGTTGATGTTAGCACTCTCTTTTTGGAGGTTATTTGCACTTGTTTCACAGAATGCAGGCATTTAGTACAACTGGCATGCTTTCTCTTGAGAGATATAGCTTTCTCACACCAGTGTATTGATGGTGCAGGTGCTGGCTGATGAGGTGGCATTCAAGGAAATGGCTGAGGGTATGTTTAACGAACTCGACTTGAACAAAGATGAGCACTTGAGCAAGGCTGAAATCAGACCGCTGTTTGAGCGCCACGGTGCGGACTGGGGTCTTCCTCCTATCAGGGACGCCGAGACGGAAGAGCTGTTTGACCAGGTTTTCAAGGCAGTGGACACAGACAAGAGCGGGGAAGTGGAGAAATCTGAGTTCCAGGTCCTAGCGAAGACCCTGTTCGCAGATTTTGCTGAGACATTGCGGCTGAACCCGATTCTGGTGGAAGTAGAAGCTGCGGCTCGTTGAAATAGGTAATGAGTGCAGGGTGTTTCGAGATTTTCCGAAAGTATAGTCCATTTACGAGAGCTGTTTGGGAACTGTCAGAAACTCGTTCCATGTAGAGGGTGGCACGAGGTATGGTGAACCCCTTCGTGAAGTTTTTGAGTGGATAAGCATGCTGGATGAGCCGATGGAGTTCTTTGGAACCATTCTTGTTGGTGTTAGTTTATTCGTGACATGGTGTGAATATGTCGTACCTCGTTATGTGACTTTTCAATACAGGATGAAATGTATGGATCGCATGTTTTCCTGCAAAATTCGAATGCTTACAAATTATATCCTTTCTCAAGCACTCTTTGGACGAAATGGGACATGCTTACAGACCTCAATGCTAAGTTTAACTAACATATTTTGGGTGGATTTTGGGTGGATTGAAGACTATTGGTCCAGCAATAAGACTGCTCAAACTACAGGTAGTCGTCCAAACGAGATACCGTAGAAGGAACAGTTGAAGTAAACTGAAATAGGAAGTGGCGACGGGAAGACTGTCAGGAATGAAGGCATAACTTTGGCATACCTTTGGATTTGATTCTCTCTTGCTAGTTACTCCATTTCAAATACTTAAATGCGAAACTAACTGATTTTAGGAACCAAAGTTAACTGATTCAATTGTTAACAAATCCCTAATCACATTAGTTGGTATGCAGATTCAACCACAAAATCACATCCTTGGGACACATTTAATCTACTATACTAAGTACATAGTGTAATGACTACGATCACAAAATCTGCACATTTTCATCTTGGAGAAATATTATCCAATTATTTCATCTCACATTCACAATGAAAACCGTGTGCTTCCTCAATGGGAGCATGACAATTCATTGCAATTTGTAGTTGGTAGTGTGCATCAACGGAGCTTTGGTGTAGGGCATATCCTTCCCTACAAGGTGAAGTGGCTTATGAATGTTAAAACAATTCTTTTACTTATACCCTAAGGATCAAGGGTAGTCCAAATTCCCAAAATTGTGAAGATGTATTTTAAATTGTAAGTTAAAATGATAATTTAATGATGACTTTCAAACTTAAGTTGTAAATTGTGATCCATAGATTATATCTATATGGTTAAATCATCTACTACATTGACCAATATTTTTTAACAAAATTTGAAACCAAAAAATTAAAATTTCCTTCTAAAATTGATTATAGAATGAAATACTTTGTAGTTTCACAAGATTAATCTTTCTTTGAATCCAAAATCTTAGGTTCTAATTGTGGTAATGTTTTGAAAGTTTTATTTCATTTATTTACTTAAGTTTTTTTCAAACAACCATTTATTGAACTAGAAAGTCATTTACAATAGACAAAATTAATCCATTTTTACTTTACCTTGGTTATATTTTCATCAAAATTAGTGTAATATCTTTCCTACACTACAGAAATAGGAAAAAATAAAGATGATGGCCACAATAGTCTTAACGACCCCTACTACCCTGTTGGCAAAGCAGGACACAAAATCATTGTGAAATTTCATCATGGCTTCGCAATTCCGGTTGCTACACTCCAATTTCAAAATTATCGACAACATTTACAAACAGGTTGAATCAAAGCTAAGTGAAATAAATCCTGAGCAACAATTGGTTGCTTATTAGTTAACTATTAGAAAAAGAATTATATTTTTATATCACCCATAGAATAGAAGATGTGCCCTATTGGAAAAAAACTAAATTCTTGGCCTTTTATATTCCGGTCCTACTCCACAAGAGAAAAACCAGCATGAAGAGTTTGTTGGGTGGTAGACAAATCCTTTCAAATCATCCTAGCATGGATCTGATGCAGCTCCGTCAGCAACAACATTGGATGGAACATTGGATTCAAGCTTCTCATTCCCCTGCAGCTCGTCTGCATCACTTGAGCCGCCCTCTCCAATGGCTGGCTTCTTTGGTGACGTCTCGTCCGAAGAGGCTCCTGTCCATCTGCTCCTGGCAAGAGGGGAGAACTCTGTTTACATAAAGCTTCTCTAGAAAGAGAGAAATATGACTCCATCAAGAAGTTAGATTTTATGCTAACCAAACACAACGGTTCACCATACATACAAGAAACACACTTCACAATCTTCATAATCTTGTGTCATTGGTGCTTGTATTAAGGTAAGTACACCTAAAATCACACAAATAAGCAATTCAGCATGGTTTTCATTATTATATTGAAAACCCTTTTGTGGGATCTTGTTGGTAGTCAAAAGGGGATTCTAGATTTTCTTAGAATGCATTTTTTGGACATGGTATGAATAAACTATGAATTTTCAAAGTGCTGAAAATAGGTGTTTCTAAAACCAACTGTAGACTCTCACGAATAGTGGGAGTACATGTTAGGCAAGAATCTAGAGTGTGTGATTTTAGAAAGCAGTCAACATTAGGTGTAGTTACCTTAAAACAAATGAGGTTTCGTATGCAAATCTTTTAAGAGTGTGATGACTGTACCTTTTCCGTGAATCCAGAAAACGAGCAAGTGAGTTCCTCCGTGCATTTGGCAAGGCTGCAAGAAAGCAAGTAAGGCCGTTACCACACTACTACTACTACAGGAGACAAGTAGCACCACTTCCAACGCACTCATTCCCACATGGCATGAAGACTTCTTTCTCCCATTTTCTAGACTTTCAAGCCACAGTGCCTACAGGACATTTGCTTCTTCATTGTTACATAAAATGCCCAAAACGAAAAAGCAAGACTAATCTATCATTATTGTTATTCCTTTAACGCGATAGCCACTTGCTCTAATAGACTGACGACATGCCTTTATTGACTTCCGTGTGTTTTAGTAAAGCTTCTAAGGCAAACAAATGAGTGCAAATAAAACATCAATAAGAATAGAAAGCAAAATAATGGCTATGCAATCTATACATTTCAGAAGAAAAAGGTAAGGAAGTATTTTGTAAGAAACACCCATCATACAGTTACTTATCACTGCAGCCTGGTTGTGACTGCTACCCGAATATGCCACCAAATATTTGGAAATAAAATAAAATACAAAAATTAACCACTTACGCTTAAGCATCACATTCTGCCTCAGTTGCCTAGGAGGATTGGCAGGTTGGGTGGTGACGGTACCCTTGACAGGCATGGGGGACTTTCCATGAGCAGCTCGGTTTGCGCAAACTACATTCTCACTTGCAGTCTCAGAAGTTGAATTTCCAACATGAGAAACTGAACGAGCCAGGCCACAGGGAGTAGAAGAAGAGAGTCCAGCTGGCAAAGGCACCTGAGAAGAAGTAATGTAAGCCCGATATGAAGCAATAGTTTAGATTCAAGTTGGTTTAGTGATTAGTAGTAGTAGTGAAAACTGTTGTATCAAGTGGTCCTTGTTGTAGGCAATATTGCCAAAAAAGAAAGACAAGGAAGGCACTTGGTTTTAGCATATGTTACATTAATAGTTGAAACCACACTCAAATGATTATTTGCGTGCTCGACTGCAAATTAGTCAATGTTGACTTTACAAGCAAAATTTCACCGGAAGACAAAAATTTAAAGAGAGGATTTTTTAAAACTTGACGTGTTTAATTTCGATGATTCCATTTGGTGACAAACAACAGCTTTTTTAACAAATATATAGAGATGAAAAATGATTTCTATCCCAAAATGGATTTTGATAGATTTTGATGGATTTTGATGTTGCAACTTGAGACAAATTTTAAAAATACTTAGAAAGTGCACTAACGTACCTTATTTGGCTTGGAATCAGGCTGGAGACCTCTTTGTGATGGACCAGCAAGCGAAGCACGAGTCGCTTGAGGTGAAGCTCCTGAGGATGGAGGTACAAACTGAGACCTCTGCATAAGTGCTCCTGCTTGAGCAGATAAGCCTGCCTTTTCAGCATACATCATAATGAGGCGTGCCTGTAGCAAGCCAAGAAACAGAATTGCCAAAAAGTCAGATATTAAGTCAGATATTAACAACATGATTTTCACAACATTATGCGAGAAGGACGTAATAATGAAACGACTTAATAATGTCATTCCAAAGTGCTCACAACAGCACCGTTTTCGCAGTATCCATATGTCAATTTCAGTGCTGTTATAAGTCGCAACAGTTGTGGCATGAATCGTATGACAAGATTGCTACAATAAAATTATAGTTATGCGCCAACTCAGGTACACTTTAGACTGCATAGGTTGAAGCTATAAGCTTCACATAACGAACCAAAATCATGTGCAACTAGGGGTGAGACAAGGGGAGAGATAGTAAGCTTCAAATAATCCAGTACATTTATAACACTCTATGATACATTTCGACCTCGGAAGAGGTAGTTTGAACACTTGTTACCTAGAATTGATTTCTAGCATGCCACATAAGTTCCATGTAACCTTCATTTCTTCACAATCATTCTTGTTACTTGAACTAGTGTGAAGGAGACACTGATCAAAATGTGGTGACACAAATTTAAAACAACTTGTGCAACTATCAAGGGTAGGATTTCTTTGTTATCTCAATCTTCTAGCAAACCAAAGTTGCCCTTAGACTAAAGGATGCATGTTGTAAATAAATAGAATTCAATCAACAGAAACAGATGGATATTACTAAGCTCAACAAAATAGGAATACCTTGTCAATTGGAACATTGTCGCACACATTCACAACGCCATCATAAAAGATAGTTAATTCCGCAGTCTGAGGTCTTGCCAATGCGGATTTGGGGGCAGACCTGGTCAGATGGATTCCATCATAACTTAGAGACTCAAAATTATCATCACCAAAAGTCTACCACAGATTACATTGAAACACCAAACGCTATGTACACTAGAAGTAATTTCTGTCATTTGGCACCTCAGACTCTTAGATTTTTGTATTCAATGTTTTAGAATCTTTGAAAAGCTTTGGTTCTCCACGATGACAGACTTACAGTGTGAAAAAAACATCTTGCAACCATGAATAACTCTTAACAATATGTATAATTTTGAACACATGGATAGCCAACTACTTGAGACCAAATCTACACAAAAATTGGACTAATTTGTTGGTTAGACAAAAACTTACATGTCTCGAGACAAAGTGGATGCTTTGGTTGACGGCGTTGGTTGCTGATATACAGGAAAAGTCGATGTAGTTGGTATTCTAGGAGCTTTTAAGGCATCTAAATTTCTATTCAATCTCTCCTGTGTTCGCTCCTGTGTTTGCTTAGGAGCCAGCATGCCTGCTCAGACAGCATTACTTGTTAGCACCTTAGATGACTATGTTGGCACTAACATGGCACCTATGTGGTATGCTACGAATCAATTTGAGATAATAAAGATTCAAGCTACCTCTGTGAGGCGGATTGAACACTTGTCACCTCAAATGCATCATAAAGCTTCAAGATTATTTTAAGTTTCTTATCTCACCCCTGGATGCACATAATATTAGTTCAAATTCTAAGCTTGCTTATGAGGCTCGATAATTTGCCTTGTGCAATATATAGTGACCTTTAAGGATCATAATGCGACATTTCTACAGAGTTTTTTCGCAAATAACATATGATTATTGAGCAGGTGATACCTGCTTTTGGTAGCTATAAGAACACCACTACATGGTGATGGACCTAAAAACACAAAATCGTGAACAAAAGCAAATGAACTTGGCTCAGAGATTAAATAAACAGAACTCCAGCTCACCAGCTCTAGGAGCACTCCAAGGTGGTGACTGAGCTGCAAGCGCCTTTAAGGCTCGAGCAGCAAGCAGCTTCACAAATTCCTGCTCTCGTTGCTGAGTATCAGACTGTCCGCCTTGTAAATGATGGTCACCATCCGCAACTGCAATGGTCGAATCATCACTTTCTGTTTTCACTCCTAGCTGCCACAAAATCCCACACGACAAAACATTTGGAATTCTGGAGCGTAAATTACGAACACCAAAACAAGAACTTATCACTTAGCGTAAGGTAAGGACACCCAAAATCGCCACTAATAGCACTAAGCATAGTTCATATTATTAGACTGGTAAAAAATTTATGAGTAAAAGGATTCCAATGTACCAGAGACGGCGGTATTCAAATCGTGGTTGCATAACTTATGAAGCTACAAAGATTTATTAATAGATGAAATAAAATTGGCACTTGAATACATGTTAGGTGCTCTACATCTTCTTTCTCCATACATATCAATTGACATAACAACTCTGACAAACACACACAACCTGAATTAAGGATTAATTGGAACTGAACATTAAACATTGGTAATAGTATATGAGTCTCTGTCATAGAGTCTACCTCCAAAAGGAGGCACCAAGGGTAGCACGTGCTATCTGTATTCACATGACACAGTTAGTAGAACTACTCCAATAGACTCTTGAATCACACTAGTCGCTAAATTAGAATAATTCTTCTCTTCTTCTTTTTACCCATTGTCTAAAACTTTAAGTTGACAACTTTGGGTCAGTTTGACGATTTTGGGTGTCCCTACCTTAGTGCAGACATGTTGTATAAAACGAGCACTCTAAGTGAAATTTGAAGTACTAGGTTATAAGAAAGCTTAATTATTACAGTTGCTTGTAATGCCTGCGATCCATTCCAAGCAGGCCATCGCGTCCCTAAATAGACAACAACAAAATCTCATCAACATTTGTAAACAAAAACATGGAAGATTCTACAACGCAAACTCAGGACAACAAAGCACACCAACAATAGACTTGCCAAAATGAGATGCACTAGCAGTTCATCCTCTAGAAACTATAAATGATGTAGATTTTGTACACTTGCACACTTGCACAAAAAATTTGCAACTCTCAAAATCTATTGAATATTCCCATACTACCCCTGTGTTAGTATTCTTGACTAGTAGGGGAGGTGCGTAAACATATTTCACCAAGCCAAAAGGCTCAATTTAATAAATACAAGTGGTATTCTACAATTTGTCAAAAGTTGAACATTCAACAAACAACTAAAGAGGGAAAGAGAAACTAACATCGTGTATTTGAGACAAGTCTCAATAGTGACAAAGAATTGACACCAATGCAAACTGTCTTTTTCACTAGTGATTGTCTGCAGGATTCTTTCCTTGATGTGAATAAAAAATAGATTACTTTTTTGCATAAAGCCTACCATTGCTGGATAATATTATGATCCTTTTATCCATCCAACCTTCACTAAGGAAATTTAGTTGAAAACGTGCACAAGCAGTGCTATAGTTTCTATTTCAATCAATTCAGATTCTTGCAATCCCAGCACATAGTCAAATTTGACAAAATGCAAGAAGAAAGTGATGTTAACGGGGGTGTTACATCTGAATTCGCATTCCAAATTTGACCCTACAACATGGCATAGCTTGCCAAGTTTGTCCCATCTAACACGTTGCCATGAATGTAGCTTGGCCTTCTGTGTTGGACAGGAAGGAACAAGGCTGAAAGGATACTACAAACCTAAGGTAATAGTGACAATTTTTGTCAGTCCCTAAATTTTCCAAGATCTAAACACGTACAAGTGATCCATGCTTAACCACATTAGAGAATCAGTGATAGGAGGAGCATCGACAGGAGGGAAACTTGTTATTGCTAGTTGAAGTCACTAAGGGTACTAAAGACCTACACTGATCTATCCTATTGGTGAGGGAGGGTGCAAACGGTGCAAGATTAGTGTCACTACAATTTACTTATTTTTGTGAAAGTTAGTAATACCAGTAAACAAATTCCTCCTCACAGATTCCTCCTCACATTATTGGCAGAGAAAACTGTAGTCAACTCAAGATATATGAGAGACCTGTCACAGAATATCCCAGGCTACCGAAAACTACAGCACTTTCCTTCTAAATAGGGCAACGGAGGACGTGAATCAAAAGGAAAAAAATTCTTCTCTGAAATGAAGCATAACTCAAGTGCTGTAACAATTTGTTACGAGGACCTAAATTTTGAAAGATCAATTCCCAAATACACAGACAGACGGACAGGAATCCAAGCTTACCAAGAGCGTGGAATCAGCGGGATAGCACTAGCGCTGTGACAATCTGTTACGAGGACCTAAATTTCAAAGATCAATGCCCAAATACACAGAGAGACAGAAATCCAAGCTCACCAAGAGCAAGAATCAGTCGGGGAGCCCTAGTGCTGTGACAATTTGTGACGCGACCTAAATTTCAAAAGATCAAAGCCCCAAAACACAGGCAGACAAAAATCCAAGCTCACCAAGAGCGCGAGGAATCAGCCGGATAGCACTATTCCAATTTCTTACGAAAACCTAAAGATCCATGCCCAAATACACACAGATAGGCAACAATCCGAGCTCACCAATCTCCAGAATCAGCCTCCAGCATTCGTCCATGGACAACCTCCGCACCACATCCCCACTCAGAGGCGGCCGAAGCTCCATCTTCCCCACACCAGAGCTCCCTCCTCCCGGCAACGAACACACTGAGGCCACTCCATTCTCCTCCCCCTTTACAAAACGCAAGCCCAAGGAGCTCGGCTGCGTGAACGGCCGCAAGCGCGCCCCCTTCCCGGCCAACATACTGAACCCACTCCTGGCCAGCATGGCCAGACACTGCGCCTCCGAAGACTCCCCTCTGACTTCCTCCCCACTCGTACTTCCCAGGGAAGACCCGGTGCCATTATCGACTTCCTTCCCACTGCCCCCCCTCCTCATCACAACAAAAACGCCCAAACACAAGCATAGTCCTCACCAAGCCCAAGCACTATATTCAAGCATCCTCAAGCTTGGTACTCAAGCTTGGAACACGCCCAAACACAACCATCCCCAAGCATCCTCAAGCTTACTCACTCACTCACTCACTCACTCACTCACTCACTCACTCACTCACTCACACACACAAGCATCCTCAAGCTTCACTCGATCTGAGCCTTGCTGCTTGTTGTTTCTGCAGCTAGCAGCGTAGCACGCTTGAATCGCCATCGCCGCTTCATCAATAAGCTGACCCCCCTGCAATCTGGCTGCATCCCGTGGATCCCTGGCTTCCCGTGTCTGCGGGAACGGGCGCTACCGTTGGAATGCATGCTGCGTTTGGAGGCATTCCGATTTTGCTTGTGCTTAGTACGCATGTGGCTACGGTTTGTGGTGGCTCGTGAGAGTGTGAAGTGTGTGCAGGACAGAGGAGGCGACGAGGGGTGACACCGCCACCACCATCGCCGACGTGAGGCTGACCTCCGGAGAAGCAAAAGCTGACAGGGGGTTGATGCGGGAGATGACATCAGAGCGCCTTAGATATGCTTTTCTATGCACAATTGTCCGTCAGGGATCCGTGACTGTGATGATGATGAAGCTCGCCTGTACTCCTGCGGGAGTGGCTCTAGTGGGGGCCAAATTTAATCACAAAAGGACTTCTTTTTTTTATATGTTGGAACACACTAATTTTGTCGGACACTAATTTTGTCGGGATACTAATTTTATTGGAGACACTAATTTTCAGTCTTTTTGTGCTTTTAACATTAGTAGAGTTTTGAGGCCTCTAGGAGATTGTTTCAGGTTGTTCCTCAAACTGTTAACCATATCAAGGTAGTCAGAGTATTAAATAAATTTTAAAATTATTTTAATATTAATTGTTTTTTTAATAATAAATCAATATTATCTGATGTGGCAATCTGTGCGCCGTGTTAGACTACAATTGTGGCCAAGTTCCCAGACTATGGGAACTGCAAGAAACGGCAATGAACTCACAATTTCTTAGAGGCCTCGAAAATTTTCTAATGGTGCAAATTAAGAATGGTGTAGGGTGCTCTAATAAGAGGGACTACTAACACAGAGGTACATTTTGCTTCCTTCAATGTAAACTTACCCAACAATGTACATTTCATGAGGTCAGCTCTTTTAGTGACTAATGCATTTCAACTTCAAAAATTCGTAACTAATTCTTCAAAGGTCCAAAAAATCAATGAAATGACTTGGGTTGCTCAGATGCAGAATCCATTTCCCTCCCTACGAAAATTTACTGAAAATTGTTTCAAGGAGTTTAGCTTCCCCAAAAATGCAATCAACAATCTTAAAAGGTCACTTTCAAAGAGTAGACTATGTTACTCATCATTTCTACTAATGTAAGTTAGCTCGTGGCGCTCCAATACCGTATATTGGGGTCATATTCATGGTTGCTCCTCGGGTTGCTTTAATAAAAGCAACTACTAATAGAGCGCTACATTTTGCTTCATTCAATGTACCAACAATGTACATTTCAAGAGGTGGGCGTTTTTAGTGACAAGTGCATTTCAACTTCAAAAATTCTTCAAAGGTCCAAAAAATCAATGATGCCAAATCCATTTTCCTTCCAACAAAAATTTACTGAAAATTGTTTTAAGGAGTTTAGCTTCCCCCCCAAATGCAATCAACAATCTTAAAAGGTAGCTCTCAAAGCGTAGACTATGTTACTCATCTTTTATACTAATGTAAGTTAGCTCATGGCACTTTAGTACCATATGTTGGGATCATATTTATTAGGCCTCTATGTGAAATCATTTCTTTTTTGGTTGAATTTTAGCTCAATAACTTGATTTATAAATTTTGGAAGTTCATTTTACAAGGTGACTTTTAACACATTTCAAAATATTCCTTGATTTGTAGAATACTCATAGGTTCAGGATTTGTTTTTTTGGAAGATTTAGATTATTTTCATTAACATTTTCTACACTATTCAGGAATGCCATGCTATAATTTCTGAAAACTTCAATAGATGTCATCTTGAATTCTTTTTTGAATTCTTTTTTAATGAAATCTGACCCTAGCATAGGGTATAAGTGTGCCCATTTCTACAAAACTAAAATTTTGTTGTGACATTAGAATTAATTGCAAAGTGTATGCAATGAGGAACTAGGAGCTAGAGTTTGGAAAAAATATAGGACGAAACTCCTTGGAGCACCTGGTGCTATATTTCTTTTATATTATTCTTAGGGTTGCTTTACACCTAGAGGCTCGGCCAATTTGCTATGTCAAAGGCCAAGAATCCTCACTTGTGATTGGACAAACCCTTGAAATTGGTCCCAACTCCTTTACACCTAGAGCTTGGGCCAATTTGGTGCAAAAAAAAATTTCATCCCAAAAGACATTATCTGACATAACCTGAATTCGCTAAATTGGGTACACCAAAAATGGGAGACAAATTCTTGACCTAAGGGCCAATGTCAAATTTAAATTTTTTTATAAAATATTATTTTTCTCAACAAATTAGGTGCGTTGGATGTTGCGCAATCGGCCTCAAGGGAAATTGCCCCAGCCTCTAGGTATTAAGCAACTGTGAAATCTCAACCCTTCTCTCTCTCTTTTCTAGATTTTATTGAATTGGCCCAACTTCTTGGCCCCAAGGCCTTTACATATGGAAAAATTGTCCCCCATTATAATCTTATTCAAATGAGTAGTTGAAGGTGGCATCTAGCCAAAAGGGGCTGAAATTTTGTGCAATTGCCCTCATGAAAAATTGGCTAAGCCTCTAGGTGTAAAGCAACCCTTAGCTAAACCTTCCTCTGACACCCGTTTATGAACACAAGACAAACTTTTAAGGTAATAGGCTCTGAAATTGCACATGCCCTAAACCCGCCCACATCCTCAAATGTACACTATCTGTACATGTTGCTTTTTTATAGCCTTCAGCAATGTACATTCTAGGAGGTGTGCAATTCTAGAGCCCTATGCCATTGCAACTTCAAAAAATTTATAACTAATTCCACAAAGCTCCAAAAAATATGAAACAACTTGGGTTAGATGCCAATTCCACTTGTCTTAAGTTTCAAGAAGCTTCGCCTCCACCAACACACACAAATTCAGTTTCAGCTCTTAGGTAGACAATTTCTGGACCTATTACCTTAACATGAACTCTATTAGTGACTCTAATTTTTCGTACTAAACTTAATCAGAGTATGGAAGAGTTTGTGAGATTCTTTTTCTTTTCTTTTTTCTTTTCTTTTTTCCCTCTTCTTTTTTCTTTTCTTATTCTTTTTGAAGCGAACAAAGTTTGTGAGATTCTAATGAGACAGCAGGGCTGGCTAGGGTAGGGGCAATCTACTGTAACGGAAGTTAGTTGAGCCTCTTCTTCTTCCTTTTTATGGCATTTTGTGGATGCTTGCTTTCCAACGGTATTGATGGGAGAGACATGTGATACCTTACTCCGGTACTAACTTACTGCGTGTGGGTTTATTTTATTTATTTTTTTAAACATGTGGGTTTACTTTCACCTCCATCATGGAATGAAGAGTGTTGGATAATTCAATGTAGTACTACCCGTACTTGCATTCAAGTTGGGGTTGTGACTTGCGCCCTTGGGGTATGGCAAACTTTTGATAGATTGGATGGAAACCATTGCCTTAATCCGTAAGTAATAAAAGCCTTTCACGAAATGTGTTTTCCTATGAAAAAAGAGTATGGGTTTGTAGTTATCTCCAATGAAGAAAATCGGGTGGTTTTTTTCAAAATCTAATCGTGTAGATGTTTAACTTTTGAAGGTATTTGATGTTTTTAGGGTCAAAACTACCTTTAAAGTACCTAAACCCAAAACAAGGCTAAAAATCTTCATCTATTCATCAACAAATTTAATCGTAGGATCCTTTAGTTGACTTGTTAGAGTGCCCCCTCTTGAAATTTCAGGATAAGAAACCTTACCAATTGCAATGATCATGATGCTTGGGTTTGAAAAATAAGTATTTTTTTCAACTCTTCCCAACGGTTCGATTTCATCTTTCAAACTTTACATCCAAAAATGTGTACATCATATGACTTGTGACTCTCTATGATATGTTGAAGAAATAAGTTGGAAATATGTGTAAAAAATTTCAAACAAAAACAATTTCATATCCATGCTTGAAAAAAGTAGTGAGTAGAATAAAATTAGAATATGATTTAAAATACTATATTGTTAAGAATTTAATTATGGAATTCCAATGGTTGTAAACCTGCATGTTTAAACCCATATGCCAATTCCAATGGTTGTAATGTTGTAATAAAAAAGCTACACAAAGTGTTTTTATTTTTTTTCAAAAATATTGAAAATTGAGTTAAATAAAGAAACTTTCAAAAAAAAATATTGGATGAAAAATCTTTTTTTCAGTCCTACAAACTTAGGTGAAGTCATCCATCAACCACTTAGTGTCCTCAATATTCAAGGGTTAACCCTAAAATAACACGATTCCTAAGACCAAGGTAGTCATCTAGATACTCTAATTGTTCGTCCAATAGGTGCATTTTTTGTTTCTACATGTAATCCTAGAAGGACACTAAGGACATTTTGTATCCTTTGAATGGTCAAATAAGCTTTGTGCATATTGTAGATTGAATGACTTTCATCCATTTTTCTATGTGCAATTAGTTAAAGATGCTATATCCACATCATTGAATTAAGTTCAAGACATTTTAGTTGTGTTTTGATTTTATATGGGTTAGTTTTATTTTATTGACATTTAGTGAGATGGAAGGGTGGACAGGTCATTTTTATAATGAAATCCATTGTCTATAATGAATCATCAAAGGGTATGGAATTGTAATTTGAAGATAAGAGCTTGATAGCTCATTGTCAAAACGTTTTGAAAGTAGAATTTCAGACCTCATTTTGGCATAGTAGAATAACATTTTTCAAAAATCTTCAAACTAAGAAAAATTGAAAAATAAAGCTAAATTTCATCTCCAAAAACATGTTTGTGATTTTGAGTCTCCAAAAAAAAGTTATGGACAAAATTCAGAGCGGATGTTTGAAAATGTCAAAGAAACTATCCTTTCCAACTACTCTATGAAATTTGTTCATAACTATTGATTGGAGTGTCAAAATATCAAACGGATTTTTTCAAATGAAATTTAGCTTGATTTTCCACATTAACTTAGTTCAAAGTTTTTTGAAAAAAGTAATTCAACACTAGCTAAATGAGGTCTAAAATTTTACTTTGAATGTAATTTCTGCTTTTGACTTAACTACAAGCGATTGAACTCCTACTAAACTTAATTTACATATCCCACATGGGTTGTTTTACCTCCTATCACCCCACTTGTATAAAGTGCTTGTCTTCTAATCTCCGTGCTACCAAACTAAGTGGATTTTAAAGTTGGTTGCAAAATACTTTTATTTTATTTAAATATAACTCTGAAATATTTTAAATTAAATTTTAAAGTGCAAAATCTACTTTGGAAACTTTAATTAATTACTTGGCATCAATGTGCCGACCTTGCCCTTCACGTACGGTACTAGAGATAAGTCTTTGTCTTTAACTCTTAAAGGACTCTGAGGTCGAAAAGTGGCTGATAGATGACTTGATTCTTCAATTTTTTATTTATTTATTTTTTACACAAATGAAACGGGATTTCATTGCATAAAATAAAACAAAGCCCCAGCCCCACGTGGCCTAGGGTACACCATAAGACTTAATTGTTCACTTTAGAAACAGACAATGCACCTATTGGTCCAATAATCCAAGCATTTTAGTAACTACCTTGATCATAGGGGAGAGGGGCTTTTAACCCCTAAAGGATTAGACTGTGTTTTTTGGCACTATAGAAATTCTGGGCAGGTGCATGTGATTGGAGATTAGCATATTGGAGATATGCTGAATTTTTAATAGAACGTGGGGATAAGGAATATCTTTCATATGCACCAAATTTCATGACATTTGCAAATACGAGTCAAAAGTTATAGCCTAATATGTTACTTTTTTTTGTAACTGGGCAGTTTGGGCAGATCTGAAAAAATCACTTTTTTCAGAAACAAAAATTTGAAATTGATTTTCTAGAGTTTGATATACACAAAAAGCTTAGAATCATTCCATTTTGATCAATGAGTCAAAAGTTACGAGGATTTTTTGTTTGCGGGCAATTTTGAATTTCCTACTCTAAAATAAACTTTGAAATCCTTTATCTTACCCAATTTTCAATATTTTGGGACAAATAAAATTGTAGGATGTAGATACATTATTACAACATTTCGACCATTGGGATTGGAGATTTTCAATTCCATATTTAAATTGTAAATAATTTAGTATTTTTAATCATTCTCTACTACTACCTACTTACTATTTTTTTCCTATATGTTGTACTATTCCAAATGATCTGAAAATTTTCAAGCATGTGGCCAACTTGTTTAGGAAAACAAATCCAAAGAAGCACCACCATTTAGGTCATTTTTTCATAGAAATTTGAGCTTGTGAAGTGCAGCTGCCCTGCTTTTTGCAGGGTCAAAAAATGATTTTAGTTAATTTGAATGCTTATATCTTGCAATCCACCTAGTGGAAATGTCTGAAATTCTTACCACATGTTTTTGATACTATATAATTTAATATCATATGGTTGGATATGTCAAAAAAAGTTTTTTTCAAAATTTTGGTACTTGTACTAGAAATGATAGTTTTGGAGCATTTTGGGTGAAAATATAGTGACAGTCCTTTAAGGGATAAGGGTTAAATTGCTATTATTCTTTTCTTTGATATTTTTTTTGTAGTTGTATAAACTTATGAATTCTAGTTTTTCCTTTATCCTTTAAATGTTTGATGATATCTTTAGAACCTAGTAGTTATGAAATATTTTACGTTTTCAAATGTATAGTATGAAATATTCACTCTTTCCACCAAGTTGAATAATATTATGGAAGAAGTTCCAAATCATGTAATTATTTTGGACTACAAATGCCTCCTAAAATACAAAGATAAGTGAACATGATTAGATTTCACACAATGGTCCTCCCTATGTTGGGAAGGGGTTAAGCTTTGCTAGATACTTGGGAGGGACTTATTAGTTAATCCCTAAAGGACTTAACAACATAGAAATTTTGGATAGCTCACTAAGAATGGAATTTCCATGTTTTTTTCTTTAATTTTTTTGTAGAACATGTAGTTGTGGAGTAGCTTTAAGGTGCAATAATTTTTTTGTAATTTTTGACTACATGGTTAAAAGTTATTGGACTATATGTAGTTTCTTTTTCAACTCAAAAAAAATCACATTTCTCAAAAAACAAAAATTTGAAATTGGTTTTCTAAATTTATATATAGGTAGAAAGCTTTGAATCATTCCTATTTGATTGATGAGATGAAATTTATGAAGAGTTTTGGTTTGTGGGCAATTATAGAATCTCTACTCTAAAATAAACTTTGAAGCCCTTTATTTAAATGAATTTCCAATATTTTTGGAATAAAATAAAATCATAGTATGAAGATTTTTTATTACAACATAACAACCATTGGAATTGGCATTTTCCCATTCCATAATTAAATTCTTAACAATCTAGTATTTTCAATCATTTTCTACTTCTTTCTACTTACTATTTTTTTAAAGCATGAATATGAAGAAAAAAAATTGAAATTTTTTATATGTATTTCCAACTTATTTCTTCAACATATTATGGAGAGTTGCAAGTTGTAGGATCTATACATTTTGGGGTATAATGTTTGAAAGATGAAGTCTAACCATTTGGAAAGAATTGAAAATACTTCTTTTTAACCCTCAAATGCCCAAGGCACCAAAATCTGGTGTTTGCAAAATTTTGAAGTTAAATAAAACCTAACCAAGTTGCTATTTTTAGTAGATTACATTACTGGAAAGTTCTTCTTGAAGTCTAGTTTTAGCATCAAAAATCCAATCTTGAAAATAAATGATAGTGATTTTTCTATTCAAAATTTTGTACAAGGGTACCCCATTGCAATCTTGACTTCCTGTAGTGTTGAGAGCTCTTGGAAATGAGCCTCAAATAAACTAGATCTTGGAGAAAAAATCACAGTATAAATTCATTTAAAAAAATTGTAGAGTAGATTTTGAGAATCCATAAATTGATTGGGGTTATACATGTTAGGCCCTTTAACCTCGTATTTTTTTGGTCACCAACTTTTTAGATTTGACTCGTGAAAAGAGGATTGAAAGACTTCACATCACTTTTGCATTTTTAACACCCTCATGGTCTAACATTATAATCTTTCACTCCATAAGAGATATTGTTGTGTTTTCTTTTCCTATGAGATCTCTAACATGTCTAGTTTGAATTTTTACAATTACAATTCAAAAAGCAATTGATACAACTTATCAAAATGTTGGCATTTTATTCAATTTTGAGCAAATTCCAAGAAGCTCAAAACAAGCCTTGGGCATTTAGGGGTTAAAACCCAAGCATCATGATTTTGCAATTGGTAAGGTTTCTTATTTTGAAATTTTAGGAGGGTGTACTAGAACAATTAAACAAAAAGATTCTATGGTTGGATTTGCTAAGAAATAAATATATAGATGAAGATTTTAGCCTTGCTTTGGAGGCTAATATTTTGAAGTAGTTTTGGGCCTCTAAACATGAAAGAACTTTAGGGTTTAATTCAAATGTCGTAGTTGGCTAAGGAGCAACATAAGACAATTTTGTTCACTGTAGGGGGGCCCTTTTCAAGGATGAAAAGGGAACCCATGTCTAATTGGTAAACAATAGAGTTGCGTACATGGGCTCCCGCGAGGGCTCTGTGTGACGTCAAACGGCCACAAGCGGGCCCCCACCTCCAAACTAGATAGCAACAATGTCCCGCCACCTATCCTCCTTTTTTCTGCTAGCCAATTGTTGCAAGGGTAGAATGGTCCGAGCGAGCCTAGAGAAAAGCCACTCCGTCAATCTGTCTCAATTTTTTTTTCCTTGGATTGAAAATCACTATGCGGGTTAACCTTCCATTTGAGCAATATAAGACAATTTTGTTCATTGTAGGGGGGCCCTTTTCAAGGATGAAAAGGGAACCCATATCTCATTAGTAGTAAACAATAGAGTTGCGTACATGGGCTCCCGTGAGGGCTCTATGTGACGTCGGACAGCCATAGACGGACCCCCACCTCCGAACTAGATAGCAACAATGTCTTGCCATCTATCCTCTTTTTTTTGCTAGCCAATTGTTGTAAGGGTAGAACGGTCCAAGTGAGCCTAGAGAAAAGCCACTCCGTCAATCCGTCTTGGCTTTTTTATTTCTTCCTTTTGAGGTGAAAATCACTACGTGGGTTAACCTTTCACGATAAAAATTTCACAAGGACTCCGTCGACGTCACATTTTTTTTGTTAGCCCCGCCCCGCAACGGCACTTGCGAGCAAACCCGTAGAATACGGTTCTTGTAAGTGACGTCAGACAGTGTCATGAATGGAAGAGCTGAGGAGGACATTTCATGATTTTTCAAAATACCGTAACTCCATAAAAAAGGTTGAGTAGGATAACTCACTTATTGACTCCCTATTCCAGGGAATACTTGACGGAATGCATACGTTTACCCATATTTGACGGATCCGTCTGACTGGACAAAACAGTGATGGTCCACTTGGCAATGTTTTTGTTTTTGTTTTTTTTCATTTATTTTAGGCAATGCAGAAGGTGATAATCACTGAAAGGATGAAGTTGTTTACATCCCATGGAAATGGATGAAACTTGCATTATGTGGATGAAATTTCATTTATTTGTCCAAAACAATGTACATTCATCCAAAATAGAGCGATACTGTCCCAGATTTGGTAGCAGATTGGCTATTTCATCCACCGAAGAGCAAGAATATTTTGCCCCAAGATTCCCTTTAAAAAAATTCATAGCTTTTCAACGAAAAAAATCGCTCAAAGAAAACACCCTGATACAATGTGCACATGATCTGGTCAGTACAGAACAGTACGTTGTTCAAAAAGGAGATTGAGAGAAGAAAAAACAAAAACTTTCAAGCTCTTTTTTCCAAGCACTCATCATTTCCAGCTTCAGTTGGACTCTAAGCGTACTCACTGTCAAAAGCATTTCAGCAGCAACATGCCGCTTAAGTTAAACCCTAGTGACCCAAGTGACCGTTTTTCTTGTCGCTTGCCCCTCTTTTTTGAGCTTCCTGTTGTCAATTTTGAGTTTTGTTTTACTATGAAAATGATTTCTAGGAAATAGACTGCGTTATGAATCCAATGGCAGTAGTTTCATCAAATTCCGAGTTAAACTCCGCCTTGTGAAATTTCTTAAAGTTGAGTGTAGTGTAGTTTACGGCTCATTTCGGGGGGGCTAAGTTTGGGCATGGACTAAAAAGTCAGTCAACCAATGTGATTGTTGCCCACCTCAAAAAAGGACAAATCCAAGAAGCTCAAGGAGAAGACAAGCTAGTGCATCCATTCTTGTTTTTTCTTACAAACACTACTCTTGTTTTAGTGATCACCGTGCATTGCAAGCGCTACTCCAAAATTGCAAAATGCTCAGAGTGTTGTGAAATTTTAGATGAGCATTCAACTTTCTTGAATACGTTGCCCCTGTTTTTCCATTGACCTAAATAAAACTTCAAAACTTGAATATCTACTAAATTGTGTGGCCAAATAATCTGATTTTTTTTAGGTGCTCACTCTCAATGTGAACTACAAGGTCCTATGGTTACATTCTATTTGATCTCAAGAAAAAATGAGCAAAAATATTGCTCTCAAGTTCTTGGCAGTTTTGAAAATACACTCCTTTTGGATCATTAGGGGTTAAATTAAATCATTATATAGAATTTAAAGCAATGACACCCTAGCGCACTAGGCACGGCCTTGATGGCTCTTGGCAAGCCATCACGGTTTTAGTTGTCCCACCATCACTCTTCCAACAAGAATTAGAAGAGCGGGTTCTTAAGAAAAATAGTCTAGCCACACAACAATTAGGGGCCTCTTTGATGACACATGATCATGAATTGAAGATAATCTCATTGTTTGGACATATCCCCAAACAAAAAGAAACCTTGTCGTAGCAGAGAAAGAGGCAATGAATAATTGGAAGACTATGCAAAACATCAAAAGATTTAAAAAAGAAACATCTAGAGATCTTTACAAACATCAACTAAAGATAACCATCTCTAAATGTTTTGTCCTTACCATGAAAACCATTACATGTTTTCAGGCCTCTAAGAGATTGTTTTGGCTTGGTTCCCCAGGTTGTGAACCATGGCAAGGTAGTCAGATTATGAAATAATAAAAATATAAAAAATCAATATTTAAATACTATTATTATTTAAACATTTTTAAATATATTTAAAAATATATTAAATTAATATTATCAAATGTGGCACTCTCTTTGCCACGTCAGACAACGTTTTCATAGTCTAAGGACTGTGGGGAACTCGAAGTCTTTTAGAGTCCCCCAAAGACATCTAATGGATGTAAATAGTTGTATGACAAGAATCCAAGTATCGGATTATGCTCATTGTCAGGATTCTAAATTAATGCATTTCTTTCAATTGAGTGTCTTTGCAAGTGAAACTGTTGGTTACGTTTAACTCACTTAGTTAAGTTGATCACTCGGTTTGAGAATTTTATTGGATCATTTTAACAACAAAAGAAGATTTTACACAACATTGTTTATCTATGAGGTAGGAGTCCCTTTTGCATCCTTGAAAAAGAGACCTTTGACAATGAATAAAATTGTCCTAAGGTAGAAGTACCTATTCTTGATAACTTAAGCATTTCAGCTTGTGCGACATGGACAATTCGTTGCTGAATGTGTACAAACATAAGGATGAGGAAGAATGCAAAAAGAAAATAATTTTCTTTCCAAGAATGAATATTTTATTTAATATGAATGTGGACTTTTCATTTGGACCCATATTAGTTTCATAGACAATTAGCTTTGGTACTTCTGCATATGCAAGGAGGGAAGAGAGATGAATGGACGAGAAGGTACAAACAAAGAATCTTTCTCAATGAATAGTGCATCTAACTATTGTCCACAATTGGTCAACCTAAAAAGCCATGATGGGGGGCTTTCCAAAATAGGTACTTCTACCATATATGGCTCTTCAAATAACCCCAATCCTAGCTTTTATCAATTGACTAGTCCTTCCCTCTTTGGCATCTAGCAAAGCATAATACTTTCTGAACATCGGGAGGATCATTGCGTAATCATATAAATGTGACGATTCCAATGCTCTTTAATGCCTAGAAGACGAAGCATGTGATTGTGTAGTCAAACTTGGAAGTCCATCACTTTGCATCCTCCATTTCTTTGCTATTTATGAGTGCGAGTATGAGTGAAATTTTTTGGTTTTATTTTTCAAAGATGAAATGACATGTGTAACATTCGTCATAAAATTTTCAACTATTTTTTTGTGAGAATTTCAAATTACCATGAATTTCCCAAAGAGAAAATGAAAAAAATTCATATCAAATACAAATAATGTTCAAAAAATCTGAAATTCTCGTAAGAAAAGTACATTATAGTTTGTGCAAAACATTGTGGTGTAAAGATTTTTTTTTTGTATTACTCCATATCAATAACGTGGTTATATATCTTCAACTTCAACCTCCGCTAAAATGTTTATTTTAAGGAATTTTTCAAATTTTCCTAGTGGAGGAGAAACTACAATTTAAAAGCTTTTCTTAAGCTTTGATAAAAAAACCAAAAGAAATCATTTTGAACATCAAAATCAAGTTTTTAGGGGAAAATAAGCTCAAAGGATTGAAATACATTAGATAATGTGACATCTTTTTTATAAACTACCCCATTTAAAATAAAAGAAACCCTAAAATGTTTAGAACTTGATTCAAGGATGTGGATAAAGCATCAATGAAAATCATCCATTCTTCAACATGCACAAAAGACATGATTTGACCATCCAAAAGATACAAAACGTCCTTGGGCATCCTTGCAGTGCTACAATAACTACACCTAAAACCGGTTGAATAAGAAAAATTGAATATAGTTTCCATTATTATATTGAAAAATCATAGATTTTTATACTTTGATTGTGTACACTTTGTGCCATCAATATCTAGGTTTTTGTATTGTTTCTTGGTCCAAATGTAGGTGTCACATTTTAAGTAGTGATGACCTACACTTTAGTTCCTAAAGTCCCAAGGTCATTTTTTGGGTCAAAAAACATTGAAAATTGTTATTTTCAATGCAAGCAATGAACGTTTTAAACATTTTTTTTCATACCCCATTGTATGATCTTGTACAAGATTAGTATGAGATTGTTTGGAAGAAATTTCAAAAACTTTGATTGTATTGATCACAATATATTAGCATTTAAAGTGAAAAAAACGAGTTTTTTTGCTCCAACCATGACTAGATTTTAAGGCTTTGAATCCTCTTAATTAAAATTTTTTTTACTATAAATTGAGAATTAATTTTTTTTATATATTGAAGTACTGTGTTGAGAGTTCAAGAAAAACTTAAAAGACAAAGCCACACCTTTAGTTGGTTTTTTAGTGTATTTTCAAAAACCTTGAACTGTAACCCCTAAAAGATTAATTCCATTGCCTCTTGGTCAAACCATCAATTTTAAGCTCATATTGGCCTTTTAAACTATATTTGAGTTTCAATCTTATATTTTCATTACATGAGAGTGCCATATGTGTTGTCTATCCTGTAAAAATTCTCTATTAGTTCTCTATCATGAAAATTTGTTATTGTTATAATTATTATAGAAAAAAGTAAAAATAAAATAATAAATATAACAAAAACAATCCAAGTAGTTTGAAAATTCTTCACAAGGTACAAGTAACAATCATAAGAATAATCTATGGCAATTTCACAATGACTGCACTATAAGAAAATTGTGTTGAAATCAATACATGTAGGTGACATTTAGGATTTCTTGTAATGGGCAAATATGAACCTCAACATGTTTTCACATTATAAAACATAGCTCTTAGAATAATGTAGGATTATAACCAAATACAAATAATATAATTAGAATTAAAAACTTTCAATTTAATTTTTAAAATAAAATTTCAAAAAAATAATATGAATGAAAATCATGCAATATTGTAGAATATTAACACTTGAGATATAATTGACTTCTCTACTAAAAAATTGGATGACAAAAATATATAGTTTTAGTGTATTTTGACAATTTATTCATCCTTACTCTTCATTTGAATTTTAAACATTGAATGATCTTTTTTGAATTTGAATCTTAATAATGAAATCAATCTTACTAATTATATTTATTAATTTAAAAATTTGAAAAATTCTTCAAATTTAATATTTTATTGTATGGGGCTTATAATTATGATGTGATTACGTATCTGGAAATTAAAAATTATATAAAATTACAATCATATTTAGTCGAAAATATTACAGAGCAAACAATGAATACACGGTCTTAGGGTGCATCGGTTACGGGTTCAATAATTTCCCTAACGGACACATCGGCGACCCCATTCATTCACCCACAGAGCCAACACCCACTTCTACATCCACCACTATTCATCCTAAATCAAAATCTGCCTTCCCCGCAACGCACCGACCCCTTCCCGCCATTCTCTGCAAGCACAATGCCCCGTCGGTTTGCCCGATTCCTCAACAAATCGCCTCGAACTCAATCCGATGTGTGCCGGAGACCATTTGCACGCCCTCTTCATCAAATTTCTCCTGAACTCCTCTTTTCAGAGAGCCTTTTCAGCCTCCAATTCGCGCCAGGGATGATGTTTCTCAACACTTTTGAGCCGATTGGGAATGTTTCTCGAGCTTAGTCGAGTTCACATGGAGATTTCACAGCCTGGTTATGTTGTTTAGGGTTTCATGGAGCTGAGGTATTCACGGAGTTTGAGTTTCGCTTCTAGTTTCTGGAGTTCTCTGGAGCTAAATGGTCAGATCTGAAGTGAGAATGCGAAATTACCGAGAACATCGTTGTGGTGTGCGTTTGTGGTTTTTAGGTTAATCTGAGTGTGTGCCTCGTGTACTTCCGTGGTTGATTTAGCATTTCATTTTATGCGGCATTTGTTTTAATCGGCGTTGTTTTATTCGTTTTGTGCATTTTGTTTTATGCTGCATTTTTTGAAATTGGATTTTGGTTTAATTTTAATTTTAATTTTATTTTGTGTGTGTGTGTGTTTTGTATTATGGTACATTTGTTCGATTGTGATTTGGTTATGGTGTGATTCGTTATATTTGTTTTGAGCGGTTTATGGTGCATTTGATTGATTGGATTTTGGTTCTGTGGTGTGTTGTGGGTTGGGTCTCATTCGGTGGCTGCTTTCACAATGGCAGGAGGATTTGTGGAGAATGGTGTCGTTCGACTGGGTAGGTCTTCCGTGGTCTGCTTGGTTACCTACGAATGACTCAGCTGTGTCTGATTGCCTCTGACAAGCTGATGCATCTAGAGTAGTGGAGTTTGTTCGAGTGCGCAATTTTGATGCTCAGCATGAGTAGGGTGCAAAGGCCCGGAAGAGTTTGGGATAATGCCGTTCAACACTCGGCACATGAACTGAAATGCAGGTGGAGAATGGAGTCTAATTAGGTTGTACTAGAGGGGACAGAGAGAGGGAGAGAAGATGGGGATTCAGGGGTTGCTTCCCACCCTGAAGTCCATCATGAACCCGCGTCACGTTCGTGACTATGCCGGGAAGCGGGCGGTCGTTGACACCTATTCTTGGCTTCACAAGGCCGCTTTCAGCTGCAGCAAAGACATATGTCTGGGACGGCTTAATGACAGGTGAGCACACTCAACTGGCACTACCTCCGGGGTATAGATGGGCTTCTAAACACTCTCACGTGTTCACAACTGGACCTGTGGAAATTGGCCTATCACATGTGCTTAGAGCAAGACAGATTCCGAGAATATACTAGGAATGTGCGATTACAGAACCTGTCATTCGAGACGGTTGAGTGTGCTTGGATATCTAGCAGCACAAAGAAATTTTACATCCTACATTAAGCTTGATGAGATTCGGCATTTGGACACCATTCGTTTTTTAGGTTAGTTTTGAAGTTTCTGAATGCTTGATTGGTTGATAAGGATGTGTGTGGCTTGTGGAACACATAATGACACATGCAATTGTGTGTGATGCGTTAGGTATATAGACTACTGCATGCATCGAGTCAATATGTTGCGACACTACGGTGTGGAACCCGTTCTAGTGTTTGATGGGGGTGGCCTTCCTATGAAGTCTGATCAAGAAATCAAACGTGCCAGGTATTTTGCTTACTATCATTTCTCGTTATATTGAAAGTAGGAGTATTTTCTTCTCCTACCGTTGAAGGGATTGCCACTAGTGAGGATGGACATTAGGTAGAGGATGCTACTTGTGTCACTTAAGTATTTAAACCAATGTGTAGGAGTGTGATAATTGGAAGATCAGTATAGAGCTGCGGAGAGGTCACTTTGGGTACAAGAACGTAACTGTCGCGAGACTATATTTTTATCAGTATGAGTGAATTTCTTATGCAATTTTAAAGTGGGAGGTTGTAGACCACTGCTAGTGTCAATAGGCAACCCCATTTATATTCAAAGAGTTGTGACACCACTTGCTAATAATAAGTCCAAACAAGTATTTGAATAGATGAGGTTCTGTCGGTAACAGGTGTAAGTGTCGGAGGAGGGATCAGGTCTATTAACGATTAGTATCCTCCATCAAAGCAGATCAAATAACAGTGGTTCTTAAAATTGAGGTCGTTCTAATTCCGTTCGGCTGTGTTATACTGAGACAGATCGAGGAAGGAAAATTTAGACCGTGCCTTAGAACATGAGCGGTTGGGAAATCAATCCGCCGCTTATGAGTGCTTCCAGAAGGCTGTGGATATAACTCCTGCAATAGCGTTCAGATTGATCAAGGTACAAGTGCGTTGTTGCATTTTAGCGCTTCTGTTGTTTTTGTGTACAAGGATCGGACGTTGCTTCTACTGTATTGGTTCACGTGCTGCATCTTGGTTGACTTGATACATTCTCGACGTCTGAAATATATAGCGCTATCTGGTAATTTCTAAACAGGTTTTACGGCAAGAGAATGTGGATTATGTTGTGGCCCCGTACGAAGCAGATGCTCAAATGGCTTTTCTAGCTCGCAATGGACACGTGGATCTTGTTATTACAGAGGACTCCGACCTAATTGCATACGGTTGTCCACAGGTAGAGTTCACATTAAATAACCTAACCTTGAAATTGCTCTCAAAGTTTGACTCTGTTTGGTCTTGAATGGGAGTGATTTTAAAACTCGAATTTTAAGGACCTGAAAATAAAGAATCTTATATTTCCTAAGCAAGCAGAAGCCTATATTTCTTATTGTAGACAAAGTTCACTAGTATGTTCTTTATGATTGAATTGATACGACTTACTTCAATGACAAAAACTGCGTTTGTGGCAGATTCTTTTTAAGATGGATAAATATGGGCAAGGTGTCGGATTTCAGTTCACCGACATTACGGCCAACAAAGATATCGACTTCAACAATTTCTCCAAACAGATGATTCTGGAAATGTGCATAATGAGTGGTTGTGATTACTTGTCTTCGTTGCCAGGAATGGGTGTGAAAAAAGCTCATGGCTTGATTAAGCGTTTCAAGACCTATCAGAAGGTCGATACATTATCACTTCACATTACCGACTCACCATTTTTGTTCTCTAGTATCATTGAACAATCTTCTATACTTAAGGGACTCCTTAACTCTAAATTCAACGATCCATTGTAAAAATTCTCCTGTCTGTTTACAATGGATCGTTGAATTTAGAGTGAAGGAGCCCCATACGTATAGAACTGGAGTAGCCGTCTATTCAGTGATATTTTGAACTGCGGCATGGTTATTTTCGGTCATACTTCTCTTGATAATTTGCTGTGACTTGAATATGGGTGCAGATAATCAAGCACTTAAAGTTCAGTGGCGTTCTCATAGATAAACAATATGAGCAAGGCTTTCAGAGAGCTATTTTGACATTTCAGCATCATCGTGTTTACGATCCTGCAAAAGGGGAGATGATTCATCTTACCAGTTTACCAAGCGACCTTGACACTGACCTCGATTTTCTGGGACCATATCCTCGTATGCCAAATTTGGTGACAATTGCTTTGGTAAAGGTTGTCATTGCTTCGGATTTCTAAGTAACCCTATGAATTTACATTGTATCTGCCTAGATCTAGCGCTCGTTATGCACCTATCGCCATACTCCAGACTTCTCTACATTCATATCAAGCGTGGTGCTCTTAACTCTTGCTTACATATGTACCCCAGACAGTTGCTATTGCCATTGCCAGAGGTGAGGTGGACCCAACCACCTATGAGCCCTTTGAGGTATAGTTTCTCATCATTGCACTCGTTAGTCTTTGAAATTTTCGGAGTGAGAAGCGCTGGTTCCTGATATTTATGGCGCTTGTGTTTCAGGACATGAGCAACTCGGAGATGCTAGGTACAGCTTCGAAAGCGAAAGTGCATAGAAGCTCTCCGAATACGGAAGCGGAGCATTCTCCTCAGAGTAATGCGCTAATTACTAATTTCTTCCGTATCCACCAGAAATATTCGGATACTAGGCATTTCTTAGACTTATCTGGCGAAAAGCTGCTCCTGAGTATTTTCGGGTCTCCTATGTTTGCTTTTGCGGTAGAGTGATACAATCTCTCACCTAAATTCTGGGCATGGAGTTACATACCCTTTGAAACCATGTGAGGTGATGCTTAGGTTGGACCCTTGGTTTTCCAATCTTGGCTTACATATGTTCAGTCGACATATAAAACAACATGTTCGTAAATACTCCTTCGGAGTTTCACTGTCTATCGTGTTCAGTGAAAAGGAATTGTGTTTATGTGTACTTAACTTTCTTCAGAGGGACCAGGAGAATCTACGAAGCAGTTGAGGCGGCCAAGGAATACACCCGACAGTGCATCATTGCATTCCCAATGGAGCCAAGAGGAGACGGCATCCCAATTCACCCCTTCGCCAACCATCACCAGTCAAACCTATTCGAGTCCATTCAGCAAATTTTCTTTTACTTCTCAGCATTCATCAGTATTTGGGACTCCTCCAAGTCAAGTATCTCCCTTTGTGAGTGAGGATCTGGACTTGGATGAAGGGTTACCCCGGATCAATGTAAGTACATCAACTGAGATGAGGCCAGAGTGTTCTGCTCCCAGTTGGAAAAGTAGCGTTTGCTTTACAGGTGTTCCGTTTACTAATCATTTGGTGTACACAGGATCTCACGTCTGATTATCCTCCACCTGAACAGCCCCTAAAGAGAACACACAGCTTTTCAGGTGGAATACTCTGTCTTTGCTAAACCATTAAGTTCTGTTTTTTTGTTGCATCTTCATATCTTTCTAAGCACCGTTATTCGACTTTAGTGCTCCTCACTGAAGGAATGGTGTTGGTCCAGGAGTTGACTTGCATGTTCTTGTGCTCGGGCTTCTCACTGGGTCTTTTGCGTGTGCAGAGGAGAAGCAGAAGAATGAGAGTTCCTTCTATTCCCGGATAACGTCAATCCCTGTCGATTCGAAGGCTTCGAAGACATCTGTCTCTTCTCGAGTGCAGAAGGCAGCTGCTCAACTTACCAGTGCTATGCAGTTGCGTGCTGAAGCCACCTGCCTCGGTGGTCCGGGGAAAAGGAGTGCATATTTCTCTCAAACTTCACCATCGCCATTGCACCCAACCAGTCCTGGGGTGAGCCTAGAAGTCGATCACAAGAGGACCGTCGATGTGCTGGACATATCTGAAGGTTCCTTACCTAGTATTCACCCAGAGGCCCAGGTTTCTGAAGAGGTTGAAGTCGAATGTGACACTCAGCGCTTCAATGATGTTCAAAATTGTCCAGATGTGAATAAGGTATTCGCGAATACCTATGCATGGTTCAAATTTCTTGGACCTTACATTGCCCGAGTGGGATTTTCTTGATGCAAGTAGATATTCAGTTCCGAGGTGTTGATGCACTCATATTTGTTGTGGGTTAGGCATGATAGTTTGGACTCTGACTGCCCAATCACTTCCCACATACAGGAGATCCTGAAGGATATTACGAACAAAGGAAAAACGCATGCAATTACTGCTGGAAAGAGTAAGTGTCAGTGGTTCCCATGTCAATTGGTTAACCAAATACTCTCGTCGTTTCTTAACCATTTTAACTAGAAACCCGAAAGTCTTAATGCAGGATGATGGTGATCACCAATTGTTTGTGTTTGGGATCTAGACTTTGATTGTACCTTTTTTCTGACTATTGATATGCTCTTATGTCTGTCAGGGAAACATGTCCCGCATTTCAGAAGTGATTTGCTAGGCGAGAGACCGACGAAAAGCAGAAACTTCTCGTCTGTATCACATGTGGGTGAATATGGAAGCCTTGCTCAACGATCCATGGATGACTTCGTGTCAACTCTCGCTCCGTTTCGATCCTCACAGCGTGGCTCTGGTGCCAGTGGTTTACCGGTTCCTTCAAAGCAAGGAACTCGAGCCAGTGGTTTGAGAGCACCCTCAAAATCTGTTCGCAGGGCTTCCACGTCCAGGTAATTCAGCAGAGTGTGTATTCGTTGTGATTTGCTTTTACCTTTTTGAGGTTATATTCTTTTTCATGTTACATATTCCTGTTGCCCTCCTGGAAGTTAATTAAATTCTTATGTGCCCGCAGTTGCTATGTAACTAATGGGATTTAGAGTTTTAATATTGCTAGTTACCTCTACTTGGTTGGTGCGAGCGACGCTTGCACTTCAAAACCATTGACATAGTGACAATTAGTTTACTTTTCCAAAATTGGGAGCTAAGTGATGGAAATGGATGTAAATCCAGCGCTCCTTGGTGAGTGGGAATTAGCACCAATTTGTCAGTGATAGTACTTTGACAGTGCGGGCACACAGTTAGCTACTTAATTGGTGCACTCGGGGCCTTAGTTAGCGTGATTTATATCTTGTAATTTGCCTCAACCTGGACTGGATCATTTTCACTTCTTGAAATGGTTTGGCTGAAAGAAGATTGACGATTGATTCCCTACGAATGGGTGTATCATGCTCAAGAAAGTATTTGTCCTCTTATCTATTTTGAGCCACCCGCTAACTGTTCAATGTGTGTACAGAACCCTCACTACAGGAGTAACCAAGAAAATTAGCGACTTCGTTCTCTCATCGCCAGTCAACATGCGAAGACTGACTTTTCCTGAGACGACTTCGGCTGCTGCTGGTGCTGTGAGGTGGCAAGTTTATAACGAGGTCGATTGGGAAAAAGCATAAATTATTTGTTGCGAAGCTCAGATTAAATATCGGCTTAATTTTTGGAGAACTAATTGTTTTATAGGCGGTTGGATTCCTGCCAATGCCCTGCATTGCCTGCTACTGTCATTGAGGTTGGCAGTCATTTTCTACATCTTAATCATTTTCTCTATGGGAGGAGAAATTAATTCTGCGAGTATACTTCCTAGATGGGCACGGCTCCACAGCCCCTATTTTCTGGCTGTGAAAGCTCTGCTACTCCCACCAGAGGAGATAATTTCTCTCTAATATTTACTGAGCTCGTAGAAATCACATTTGAAGATTCTTGTAATAGGCATTGCTCGCTTCTGAGAAAATGAGAAACTTTGTTTGCAATCTTCTATAAAATGAAGGAAAATTTCTCTGTAAACCTGGCTTGATAACTTTGTTTGAGGTGAAGCATTTGCTTGGCACATGTCCTCTAATAAAATGGCAATGGCAATTTTGAGTCCAAGTTAAATAGTCTTGTCGTTCCACTTTCTTGCTCGGCTTATGAGTTGCTAGTGTTCAACTGCTACGGAAGATTTTTGGGTTCGGGGAGGGTAGAGCAGAATCTGCAGGACAGACTGTTGGGAGGGAGATGAATTAATGAATGAAAGCAGTTTGGAAAGTTCTGAGTATC
This sequence comes from Rhytidiadelphus loreus, assembly GCA_947034895.1. Taxonomy (NCBI): domain Eukaryota; kingdom Viridiplantae; phylum Streptophyta; class Bryopsida; order Hypnales; family Hylocomiaceae; genus Rhytidiadelphus; species Rhytidiadelphus loreus. The sequence continues at coordinate 41,409,503 of OX344761.1, read as the reverse complement.
TCTCATGAACTTTGATCAGTATCCACCTTGAGCTCCAGGCAGGGATACAAATATCTCCTACAGAGTATCATAGAAACCAAAATGATGTTCAAATCTCTGATGTGTTCAACCTGGTCTATATTTGAGCGTTCAAAGAAAGAAAGACTGAGAATAACCCAAGTTGTAGAACATCTTGACATGGTAGTCAATATAACACGACAACTATGTACACTCTGGCTGCAGAAAACAACCTCCAAAAAAGATTCAAGCTACACGTCTCATTAAAGAGGAGAGTCCAATTCAATGTCCCTGAATCCAATTCAGTCTGAGCTCAGATCAACACCATGCTCCTTGAAAAAGGCCTTCGCTTCCATGATGTCCTGCATTCATCACATCTCTCTTATAAAAAAGGAACCTTGCCAACTAGGCCAACTTCTTCCAATGTAACCTGATAGATTCTTTATGTAGACGAAGCCACAATAACAACAACCAGAAGAAAAGGGAGAGAATCTTTGTTAGGAAAAAAAAATTAATAAAACAGTTCTGCACATGTTGGGGTGCCTGAAATCAACACGAACACATGTCACAAGTGAGGAGCATAACGTCACCTTTTGCATTAGGTCGGCTTCTTCAGGGCAAACCCGAAATACCATCATCCCATAGCCCAGCGCGCCAAGTCCATAACATCCTAACGACGCAATCGCGTACATCGGAAACTACACAAACCACATATCATCCAATTCAATGGCCTACATTGCACACACCTTCAATTAGCTCATCCCAAACATATTCACAATATATTCACAATAGGGTTTAGCGCATCAAAACCCGATAGGATTGTGAAAATTTTAGTATCCAATTTGGTCCAGTGAAGACAATTAAGAAGAACTACTTCGTTCAAACTCTCTCAGCAGGAGATCCCCTCTCGCACATAGCACAGTCATACCAAGTGCATCCAACAGGAAAGAATGGGGGATGACGTGGAGCTTACGTAGGGAACAATGAGTCGCAAGGAGGGAGGGAGATCTTTGCTGAGGAGAAGCGAAATCCAGAGCACCACCACAGCGATGAAGATGCTACCAATCTTCCACACCTGCTTCATGGCGACGGAAAATTCGAACAAGGTCTCATGCGAAAATCACACTGCAAACATAATTCGGTCAAAAACACGTTGCAGAGCTCCAAGTCCCAAGTACTAAAATTCAGGGTTTCATGGCTAAAACCCGGCAGATGAAACTCAACCATCCCACAACTCGACATGACAAAGGATAAAACACCTCACCTACTTCACAATTGAGATGAAATGTAAACAGGACCCACAATTACAAACAGGTCTACCTCAAAAATAACTCTTGACATGAACGAATCAACACTAGTTGTCAAAATCTTGGAAAACTAAGAATATGACCTCACCACCGCAGGCCCCAATATCACTAGCAAAACTAACCACCAAAACAAGAAAACCTAACTTCTTTCCTCCCTGTCAAGACAGGCAATCCTCGACCCCCCTCGAAAACAGAAACACACGCAATTGGATACTTCAAACCCTAAAGCCCACAAGCTCACCCAATTTCGCTCATTCGCACATCGAACACATTCTCACACACTAAGGTACGTAGATCTACACACCACGCTCCCTACCACACCAGAAACATCCTTTCAAATAGGGAAAATACTCCCCCAAATTACCCACCGCTGGAGAAGCCAAAATGCAGCGAAATTGGAACGAGAAAATCAGTCAGACACCATCGCCGGTCGCCTCAGTCACCAAGCAACCAATGTTTCCGAGGAATTAAAGCCACAAATCGACACTGCGGCGCTCCGCAAACGAGCTTGCTTCCCGTGTATGGACTTTTGCTGCTTCGACACCCACGCTGACTGCTGTTTCACTTCGTTCTAGGGTTTTGCCGTTTTGCAAATTGCTTTTGTAGGGTCGCTGCATAGGGTGCGTTCACAATTTCACATCATGTTGAAAGGAGGTTTTAACGTACCAAAGAACACAACATTTGGATATCATATGCAAAAGTTATGAAAAGTTAAAGTTTTTTTTGGTAGAGGTTCTAACATCATTTGTTTTACATAGGTACATATTTATTTTGCAGATGTATCCAAAGTGATGATGGTGGTTTTGGGTCTATGGGGGTGTCCATCTTATATTTCAGTGGTGAACTAGTATAGCATCAAAGGACTTGCCACATCATTTGAAATTTACGATCATGTAGATGGATCCATTCACAAGCATAATGGCTCTCTTTGCCCTTGCGGTGTAGATGAATTTTTTTAAATTAATTAATTTTTTTGTTTCATATAATTGTAGACAAAAAGAATGAGATCGTAGTTTTAGTTTCATTTTCCCAACGAAGTGTGAATTTTGTTATGAGATTTTGAGAGAAGTGTATCATGCATATAGCCCCAAAGAGTCACTAGATGCCTCCAAACCAACAAGCAAAAAGTTTATGTATAGCATAACTCATCTACAATGGTTACAATATTTTTCTAAAATAGGCAAATAGTCCTTGCATTAAAATAATCAATTTTATAAAGATGGTTTTGGACACAAAAGGCATGAGTTCCTATTGTAGTCAATTAGAACTTTGATTATGGACACTATTAACCTTGTAGTGTTGTTGTGGACACTAAGTGTATGATGGATGACTTCACTTGGTTCTATAGAATAGAAAAAAGTGTTTTTTCATCCAATTTATTTATTTAGAGGGTATTTGAGTACATTCACAGTGAATAGTATTGCAAAGCCCCTCATTATGATCCTACTAACTTTTCTAAAGAAGAAGATGTTCAATCCACAGATCACCCTTATAGTGTATTTTGGCCATTTCTTGCTTTTTTCTCTTGATGTGAATTTAAGACACAATAATGATGTTTTTTGAATTTGAGTAGAACTAATGATATGAAGCTAATCAAATGCAGTTTTTACTTCAATTAAAAATCTCAGAAAATTCATAAATTTCAATATTTTATAGCAATATGAACTTTGGACATGTTACCATGGTTTGTTGATTTTCTAATTTTAGAGTGATATGGTAACTTTGGTTTATATTGTGATGTTCTACACTATAATATACATCTATGGTGAAAATTTCACATTTTTAAAGTATATTTTGCAATTGATATGAATTTTCTTCATTTCTTTCTTAAAAAATAAAAAAATAATTAGAAAGAATAGCTATGGCCTCCTCAAAGTGAATGAATACTTCCATATCCATTTCTTGAGCATATCCATACATATCCTTATATGTGAATAACAACAAGGCAATTGTCATATTGGCTCTTTAGGGGGTAATTCTTGACCCCCCAAGAGCTCAAGCATAGATTGGAGACAATGAATATTGTGAAAAGTGAACTTCATAAATTAATATTCATTAAATTTTTTAATTTTAAATCATGTAATAAATGAAAGGTATAATCATTTGACTTTAAGAATGCTTCAAAAACTAACTACAAATGTGGCATCCTTCAACATTTGCTCGACTCTCAAAACTAAGACATTTATAGATTTATGCTTTTGGCCACGATAGTTGAAATTCCAATTGTGGATTGAATTCACCACATGAATTTGAAGTTGTTGTAAATTCCTAAACATGAATATTGTAACCGGTGGTTAGGGTTGACAAAAATTATTTCTTAATAATAAATGCCTTATTTTATTTTATTTTATTTTATCAAAAAAAATTAAATATGGAAAAAAATCTTCCTATTTTTTTTAGCATCTATCAAATCACATTTCCCTACTTTATTAAATTATTCAGCAGGGAATGTGAACCCTAACCACTTGCTATGGTATCCAATATTTGGAAAGAATGGACTACTAGTAGCATAAGAGTAGATAGATGTAAAATTTGTGATCCATTTCAGCAAGACAAAAAATCATTGTTCTGCATTGACATCCACGGTTGGAGATTGAGATTGGACATGTTTGCAGCTCGTCCTTGAGAAATCATGTTGACGAGATTTCAAAACCATGGATTATTTCCATACTATTTGAAACATTGAACCCACACAAGTACATTTATTGGATTGAGCACATACATACTAAAAAGCAAGGGTTCACTCCGAGGACAGTTGGGAAGAGAGAGAAAGAGCTAAATTCTTTTGAAATGCTGACTGTGGGATAAATAAAAATATGTCTGATAAGGTAGTATGCTCTGAAAGCGACCATTTAAGGGCTGATTTGCCTTTTTCATAGGCTTTCGTGGACAAAATTATTTTTAGATCATTTTTCAAAGAAAGTAAGATCCGAATACAAGTGATTTTGTATTTTTCCAAGTATTTCTTATAAATTTTCAAAGATTTAGGGCATAGGCACTTATTTGTGACCATAGGTCTTCCAAAATCTATTCACTTGCAACTTGTTAAGAGATGTGCAGAAATTGAAGGCAATGATGGGCTCATGCAATAGAAAAATGTTTTTCCTTGATGCATTCAATTGCTAAAGTGGTCCATTTAAGGATCACCCCATCTCCATTCTTCACCCCAAAATACTATCTTAATCCAAAATGATGGGCGCTTTTAGAACATACTACCTTAATCCAAAATGAGACATGGGTCATGAGACTTAAGAGCAATGTGTTACTATAAATAGAACCTCTTTTAGTGCATCCTTTCTTAGTGCATAATATGCAATAAGAGAATTTGCAGATAGTAAGTGTACGTGTACGTGATTCAAGATGGAAAGTTAAATTAGTTAAATGTTTACAGTATATGTGGCCACTCTGAATGCATAAACCTTTCTTAGTACATAGTCCCTTGCACCATGCACTAAAAAAGGTTCTACCTATACCCCCAAAACTATATTGACATGTCCATGTTCTCTCTATTCTATGCTTGGTTGCTGACTCTCTAGAGAAGAATGGTCTCTCTTCATGTTATGCAAGCAAATGAATAGCTCATTCACCTCTAATATACTAAGCAGATTTTTGCACTCTATAGTAGATGGCTCTAATTTAGACCTTCTTCAAACTGTCCCATAGGTGACTTCAAAAGCAATAATCAATGGATGTGAGTTGGAATGCTCATAATGTCAGAGCATTAATGAGATTTGTTCATACTTCTTTAATGGGTGGAATAAGAGCCAGGGAGGGTCCATTTCAAAGCCAAGGTGTGTCCACTTAATTTTTCTAAATGGGAATCGATTGCCCAATTGCCTTCTTACACATGTTAAAAGAATGCAAGATTTGTTTAAGTTTAGTAAGGGTCACATTCAGGAATGCATCACTTCTTGTTTTTGGTCTAGCCATATCTTTTTTCAGACTGCGTGTGTGGGTTTTGCAAGGCCTAGGATCAAGAATAGGTGTCTTCCGCAGAATTCTTTGGAAATTCATAAGTAATTCATAAATGCTCCGAAAAATATGAAACCACTTGTGTTAGATTTTTCATCAATTTTTCTTCAAGTGAAAAATAAGTGAAATTTTTTTCAGGCATCTGAAAACCATGAAAAAGACCCAACAGCCCTTAAAGTGACCCTCAAATAGCTCGGAGCTCACTGGCTTTCTCTTGTCTGCATTGGTCTTCGCTTGTTCATCTCTGTGGACGTCTCTGCTATTGAATCTGCATGAACTTCAGTTTGATGAAATGTTTGAGCCGTCTGATTCTCTCCATCAGAGTTTTTGTTTTATTTTTATATTCATTTTTTGAAGCTTTAGTTTATGGAAAACCAAGTCTCAAAGTGGGTGACGTGGGGATTCCTTTGATCTGTTTCATCAGTACCAGTGCCACAGCCAAAATAATAGTAAAAGTAATTTTCTAATTTTCTTATAAAAAAAACTTCAAAATTCAATATCTTTCATGCCAGAGGTTTAAATGTCACAAAACGAAGTCCGAGCATCCTTCTTCACTGAGGGCTTTCCAACCGCACCAAGAATGCAACCGAGGGACACATGGTCAAGGAGTTCTCAACGTAACAAACAAAACAAACAACCTATGGTAACTTAAGGTATGGATTTTCAAGGGTCTTGAGGGTCTAATGGAGGATTTCTATGGACGAGCTCAGCATGACTTCCTTTGAAAACACCGTCTCACACTCTCGAGAGATCAAAAACCTATTTTGAAGAGAAAATGAGTGGGATCACTGATCACACTATACGACGATGAACATGGAATAGAGATCCTCTGGCTGTGGACTTGGTGTACCGCAGTCCTGCCAATGGGCAAGAGAAAGAAACAAGCTCTGCTTGCTGTCATCAGAAGATGATTGCTCTGCATACTCGGACATCCTAATCACCCCTGCAACTGTTTGGATAGTACATGGTCACTCATTCTGGTCGTCATGAATCGATCAAGCTGAAACTATAATCCTTCGAATGACTACAAAAAATTCTACAGTCACGCTTTCTTTCGGCTGATCCATTGAGGTACACCTGGACGAATCAAGTATGCGGTTGCCACTTGGAGATCACAAATCTGGAGGTTCTTTCGTTTCCAGTACGTGGATGTACTAAAATGGGTTTGGATAGCAAATTCAATAATGCGTGCATGATGAATGCCCTCTGAGATGAGTGGATCCTGGCTGAGTTGCCGATATTTTGGTCCTGGCCAGGCGATCGTGTTCACGACCACTTTCCATCCCCATCCCCACGCACCTGCTCTTTCAGTTTCTCTCACTGCATTTGCCTGAAAATCCTCAACGCTCAAGAACAAAGTTTGGGCGAGTTGGAGTAAGTTTAGGGCGAGCGAGCGATTCCGAGGTGTGCCCCAGCTGCATGTACGTTGTGGTTAGCTAGTGTTTGAAGAGCTTGAGGTAGTTGTAAGCTTTCTTCATAGGGTTGCGAAATCATTTGCCTTCCTTTTCTGAAATCCTACAGTATCGGTAACATTGTCCGGACTGGCGTTTGATCCGGTAGGGGCTGTTCCGATGTTGCTCGTGAGAATTGATACTGGGTTAGCCTGTTAGGTAGCCTTTGTTAATTTTGCGCGGTTACTTTCCGAGACTGATTGGAGGTGAATCAGAGTTCATAGAACTGGACGTGTTCTGTTGCTGATTTACGTTTTATTTATTCTGTGTGCTGAGTTGCTTTCCAGCTCTTTTGAGTTACAGTGTTGGTTTAGGAAAAAATGCTTGTTGGAGAGGCGTGTGCTGTAGTAGGGGGAACTTGGAAAACTGGAAAAGCTGTCGAAGCACAGGTCGTTTCCTGTGGAGAAGCCGCGCTTAGAGAGTGGTCCATAGTGTAGTTGAGACGGTGAAGTTGAGGAGAGTAGAGTAGAGTGAAGAACTTGGCTTGTCTCGTTTGGAAGGCTTTCGTTGCGGTGATCGATATCGTATCGGTAGGCTGTTCCATTGTCTTCTGTGCATCATCTATCGGAATTCTTGGTTAGCAAAGTGACATGATGTTTTTGTCAACACTGAAGAAACCTTCTGAATTTTGTTGAAGGAGTTCTGTGTGTGTGGTACTGCTAAAAGTGCACACAAAACAAATTGCCCTCCTTACAGCTTGCATTGCACTGCAGCTGTAATTAAGGCTGAAATTTTGAACAAATTGCAACCGTTCATGCTGTCATAGCATCTGCGTTTGTAACCAGATTTCCTTGCCCATTTCTTATTATATGAGGAATTTCATTAAAACGGCATTCATTGGCACTTTTACGTTTTGGTTGCACGGTCTAAAATCGATACCAATCTTACATGGAACTTTTGCGGTTTTGACCACGCGGTCTGAAAGTAGCCTAGGAATATCACCATTTTGACAAATTTCCCCTTTTAACAAAATTCAGTAGGTCTCCATTCATTGCTCTGCACAATCAAGCAGAGCATGACACACATTTGTTACACTAGTGGGGATGATGATATCTTTGCATGAAGTTTGTTTGTAAATCATTCCAACTAAAATTCAGGATGTCATAGCCAATTTCGTTAAAATGGCGGTATTCCGCACGCCGTTTTAATGGAATATCTTCTACAAAAGAGAATAAGTGTGCTGTGATAGGGTCATACATGTGCCAATTTTATGCCAAGCACATTCAAATCATTCCTAGTTCATGCATTTCTACTCCCCTCATACAATCTTTCCATTGTTTTTATTCTTTCAGTGGTTTCATTTTGTGCCATTTTAATGGAATATCGCCATTTTAACGAAATTGACCAATAGAATTATAGCCTTGCATTCCGTGAAATTTAGAATAAACCCTTAAAGGGACATTGCAATTGCAAGCCCCACGGGCATATAGAAAAGTCAAAACCTCAAGTTTCACATAGTTTTATTTATTTTAAATGGATTTTTTTTAGCTTATTTAAGAAAATGTAGCACCAAAAATATACTCCATTTCAAAAAAATTCATGATTTTTAAAATTGTTATTTGGGGGACACTTTAAAGAGAGCATCAGTCTTGAAAGCTCAAAATACACTACTTTGCACATTGATTGTAAAGAGTGTAGGATGTACAATCCTCAACCCCCATCAGAAAGAGAAAGACATGCAATTGGACACTTAAAACCCTAAAGTCAACAAGTTCACCCAATTTTACTCATATGCACATTCTCACACACTAAGGTATTTAGTAATGTACACACCATACTCCCTACTACATTAGAAACATCCTTTCAAATGGGAAAATACTCTCCAAAATTATCCACCAATGGAGAAGCCAAAATGCAATAAAATGGGAATGGGAAAATTAACTAGACACCAAATCCTCTTATGTTTTTAGCATCTATCAAATCACATTTCCCAAATTTTATTAATTGTTTTGAGGGGATTGTTGGCCTTCAGTACTTGGTATGGTAGCCAATATTTGCTAAAAATAGATTGCTAGTGTTAGGGTAAACAAATGTAAAACTAGTGACTGCCACTCGAAAATTGAATGAAAATATGTTTGAAAATCAACACAGTTCAACAAAGCAAAAAACTTGTTGATTTGCATTGACACCTACAGTTGGAAGATTGAGATTGAACATGTTAATTTGTAGCTCGGTTTACAAATTGTTCTTTCGAGAGCTTTCCTCAAGAATTCTCAAATAGATAGACAATCAGTGGCTTGGGTTCCACTTCTAGTGATATAATTAATCTTCCCATTTCTACCAAACCTAAACATGAGTACAATCCAACATCAACTTGAGAGTGCATAGAAATAAGCCCAAAAGGTTTCTAATGTTGAAATTAATCAATCAATAGACTTGATAGGAACTAAGCTTGAAACTTGTTAGTGTGTGCTATAGACTAAGGTCCCATTTGCATTGTGATTCAAAACTTAGCTTGAACCATCTAAGAGCTAGAATACATGCTCAAGAGCCCATAATTTGAATGGTACATTATATATTCAACATTGTATAATCAAGGTAAAAAAAAATATAATGCTCAAGAAAGTCAAGCAAATGCCAAATATCCATGTTGAATCTAATAAATGTAGATGCTCAAGTTTACAATTCCAAATGGTATGGAAGTATCCATGGTTATGAAATTTGTAAATGTATATATAAATGTGCACAAATGTATCTATATACATGCATATCAATGTATCCATCTGGGTCATGGACAAAACGTAGTCAATTTAGTCTTTTCGAGGATAAAGACCGCATGATTACTAAATCACCCTAAGATAGTTGGAAAGAGAGAAAGAGCTTAATTATTTTTAAACATTGCATTAGAGAAATTCTCAGCCCTCCAGAGGGCAACTCCAGAGAAATTGAAAGGACCCCAAGATTACATTTAATTTTGCTTAATGATTTGTTTTTCCCCTATAGTCAATCACCAGAAGTCACGATGTCCAATGATTGTCAATGTTTCAAAATTCAAGTATAAGTAGTTAAATAATCAGGCTTCAAGAATTGTAAATTAAACAAATTCAATGAAATAAAGCAAAATGAAGTGAATTTTCAAGCTAGTTGCCAAAAAAATTAGAAAACTCTAACGTTTTCCAACTAGCTTCTGAGACCAATAAATTTAGGGTGTTTAATGATGAGAAGAGAATATCTTTATATACACATGGGGTGATAGGAGGTAGAACAACCCATGTGGGATATGTAGTTTAGAATTTGTAGTTTCTTAACCGCTCATAGTTAAGTTTAAAGTAGGAATTGTGTTAAAACTTGAATTTTAAACCCCATTTAGGCATAGTAAAATGAATTGTTTCAAAAACCTTTGAACTAAACAAAGTTGAAAAATCAAACTAGTTTTCATATCCAAAAATCCATTTGATGTTTAGATCCTTCAATAAAAAGTTATGGACAAAATTCTAAAAGGGGTTGAAAGGGAGATTTTCTTTAACATTTTCAAAAACCTTCTCCAAATGTTGCCCATAACTTTTTATTGGAGTCTCTAAACTTCAAACGGATTTTTGGACATGAAAACTAGTTTGATTCTCCAACTTTATTTAGTCCAAAGGTTTTTGATAAAAATTATTCTACTATGCCTAAATGAGGTCTGAAATTCTAGTTTTAACATAATTCCTATTTTAAACTTAACTATGAGCGGTTGAAAAACTACAAATTCTAAACTACATATCCCACATGGGTTGTTCTACCTCCTACCACCCCATGTGGCCATGTGTACATAAAAAGATTCTCTTCTTATCATTAAACATCTTAAAGTAAGTGACTTTTAAAGGTAGTTGGAAAATGTAAGAGTTTCCTAATTGTTTTGGCAACTAGCTTGAAAATTCACTTCATTTGGCTTAATTTCATTGAATTTGCTTAATTTCCCAATTAATCACCTCGTATGTTCATGCAATTGATTATAACACAGACTTCTACTACACTTTCATTATTGGAGTTCTAATGTCTTTTGTGATATTCACTTATTCTGACAATGCATTGCGGCTATATGCCCCTACTAATTCTTACTCGATTAATAGATTGGTTTGGTCACGATGGAACGGCCCTCTTGAGGGTTGAGAATTTATCTAATGGTGGAATAAATAAAATGTCTGGTATTCCAAAATGAGACATGGGACATTAGTGCAATGCATTACTATCCTCCAAACTATATTAACATATCCATGCTCTCTAAATTCAATGCTTGCTTAAAAACTGCAAAAAAAAAGAATGGGCTCTCTTCAAGTCATAGAATGTGCATAGAAATGCCAAAGCAAATGAAGAACTTATGCATTTGACTTCTGTTGAGTAGATCCTACATTCTTTACAATCAATTTGCAAAAAAAGAATTATATTTAGAGCGTTGAAAGTCTTTGCTTCAAAGTTCTTCAATTTTCATTTTGATCATTTACTGATGATGAGTACACAAAATTGCAGATGTTTTTGCACGGATCCTCGATTTAGATGGACAAGCCATCAACAGGTCATCTAGACCATCCAAAAATTTATTTATTTATTTGAATAACTTGTCCATCAACTTAAATAGATAAGTTGTCTAATTTTTAAATTTTTTTTTATGGATTTTGACAGATGCTAGAGTGGAATCTTGATGTTTTGTTGGTCTAACCGATACCTAGACATGACATGACACTAAAACTTTCGATCTACATCTATACTCATTGTACTATGAAAGTTTTGCATGACCTCTATTGGCCAAGGCTAACTTATTAATAAAAAATCCTGCTACATAATTTTTTTTCTCACCCTAATTTATATATATTAGAGTGTATAGCATTTCATGGATGCTATAATAGCCCTATATATTATATAAAAAAATTTCACTTCAAATTAAATAGACCCTATCTTTTAATTTATGTAGTTTTAAATAAATATCAATAATAATCTCCCTAGGAAATTCTATAGAGATGGTTATGCATTAAATGTTTTACAATTTATAGATGGCTCAACATCAAAGAGTGGAAAATCATCAAATTTGTCTACTACTAAAGATTCATCCACCAAATCTACTAGGATTTAGACACATTAGATTGACATATCCCATGAGTCTAATTATTATTTGTTGGATTTTAATATGATTGAATTTGTGTGTTTTATGATTATTTTTTGGCCATGTGCAATTTTCTTTTAAACTCTCCATTGATTGATTATTTGAAAATAGAATAGATTTTGTTGGTGCTCAAAAGACTTATATAGAATAATTCTCATTGCCTCAAATGCACAAAAAATGAGTTCATATTTCTTGAATTTCTGAATTTCAAAACCCATAGTCATAGGGCCAAAACCCCTAAAATTTGAAATTTATTTTCTAATTCACTAATTCATGCTTATAGGCTTGCCTGCTAGTAATCTTACTTTGTGTTGATTAAACTAGTATCAATCCCTATCCAATTCCTATAAAGATAAGACTAAGTCTTTTCTAAAGAAAATGAAAGATGGTTTATTTCACTACAAGAATTTTAGCATTCTATGACTGCGTTTGTAGTCATTGTGGATAATTATAACTGTTTCCATTTTTTGTTGTTGTAGTCATTATCAACAAGTCCTTTTTTTAAATGACTGCAAGTTTAATATCACCAACGAATTTGGACTTGGATGAAGAAAGGACGGAATGGTCTATATGGCATTTAGGTTTGGAGATGAAATATTTTAGAAAGGCCGAGTAATTGCCCATTTTTTGAAAAATTTGGTCGACCGTTGCTGATGTGGACCTTTGCGTGAGTCATTCTGTAGTTGTGAGGGAGTTGTGTTGACCAATACAAGGTTGACACGTATCTAGTCATTCTTTAATTATTGTTGCAATTTTATCTCAATGGGCAAATGACGATTTAACACATGTCTAATCATTTTACTGTCATTTGTACGACGTGCTTTCAAAATTGTCTAGTCATTTTTAAGTGACACACATAGTCATTCTAAAGTATAGACAAGGACTAGTCATTCTACAATTACATATGAGTACATTCAAAGTTTCACGGCAATACACCATACACCATATAATATATACCATATTTGGCTTATGTCTTGCATGACTTCCAAATCCACTTAATGGGTAAGTATGAAGAGATGAAATGACAAGTCTTTTATAGAAGTGGGATAGTAGTAGGCACAACAAACGATGTGAGATATGTAAAATGCAAGAATTGTGTTACAAATAATATTTCAGACCTCATTGAGGTATAGTAGATTAATTTTTTCTAAAAAACTTCAAACTAATAAAAGTTAAGAAATCAATCTCACTTTCATCTTCAACAATCCATTTTACATTTTGAGTCTCAAATCAAAAGTTATAAACAAATTTGCTATTTGGATTGGAAATGATTGCCTAAGTACAGCAACCCTAACTTAGTGTTAGTATGACTGTTCTATGACTCATATACAATTGTTCTATGATTGATCTATGACTACATCCATTCTAATTCAAATTTATAAATTTCTACATTAGAGGTTCAACAACTTCTTAAATAAAAAGGTGTATTATCAAAAAAAATGTGAGCCCAAAAAAGGGCCGTTTAAGGGAAGTTACCCAAGTTGTGAACAAGTGCAGTGCTATTCAGATTATTTAATAAATAAGATTAAATTTTATTTTTTTTAAATAATCCCAATTTGATTTGGCAGTAGTTTGGCCAGATCAGATTGTCAAAGGTTTTAATTTTGGATTTAATTTTAAAATTTAAAATCATTTTTAGTGGATTTTAAAAGTATTTGTCAAAATTGTCCTATGCCATGCAGTCGCTGAAGACTAAAAAATAAATTATTTTTTTATTTTTATTTTATTTTTATTTTTTCTGTTTTTCCGACCAACGTTCCCCACTGTTGGGAAACTGATAGTCCTTTTCTGGGCTCTGATTTTTTCTAATGAAAGTGGTTGCTCAATTTTTATAAACTCTTCATCTTGCAATCATTTCTACAATTGAACAATAACTGCAATGTTGTACACGTCACGCCATCCAATGATACGCTTATAGAAAAACAATAGATGAACGACAATGTTTGGTCGTAGTTCCAAGAAAGTTCATCCCACCGTTTGCAGAATGACTCCGAAATTACAGCCGTTTTGTACATGTCGTGCTTGCAGTGCAATAACAGAAGTCTAGTCGTACTGTAGTTATTTATGACAACTAGTCATAGTTCAGTTGGTTATGGCAAAAAAAAATTCTTGTATTGTTTCCTAATTGAAATTGGAGATTAAGGTTGTATTGTCTATGAACTTTTCAAAGGTTCTTGATTGGGAACTTGAATTGTTCTTATTTTTTGTGGTAGTATCTAAAGTAGGTGGGAGCATCCATTAGAAGTGTGCATATAGTTCTTGACTTTGTAGAAGATTGTTGATACCACTACTAATACTATGCTAGAATTTGTTACATTCAAAGTTGTTTAATTTGCATTTCAATCATTTATTGGTGATATTTAGATACATTTGCAAATGTTTCTGCAACGAATAATCCAAGGATGCTTGAAAAGTATTCCACATTCTTGTGATTAACTAATTAAAATGTGCCAAATTCCATATCATCAAATTCAAAAAAGCACATCATACACAAACTATAGAATCAAACAAATTGAAAACCCTAGAGGACCTACTTAAGATGACAAACAACAAGTGAAACAATTTGGGCCTCTTAGTCATTTGAGGAGTTAAGGTCCTAGGAAGGAGAGCTAAAAACCCACATAATGCACCAAAACTATGCAAATTTCCCTTGAATTGCACATGAAAATCTTGGCTTTGATATAGTCAACAACTTAGAGTTAAGAAAAACATTTGAAATCCACTAAAGGGAAGACCTTAGATAAAGAGATTTTGAATTTCCCCAAGTCATCTATTTGATGTCATGGGTCTCTCAATTGTTTTCCATGTTAGATTCAATATCTTCTATGTTGAAGTTACCATCATCTTACTCTTCCATCTTCCATATCAGATTCAATATCTTCCAACTCTACTATATTAGACTCCAACAAGATTAAATGTTATCCCAAATGCCACGGCTTCCAATTTTGATTGGAGGAAGTCCAAGCTCTAGCTCCTCTAATTCACCCTCTTTCCAAGCCAACCAAGAAGTTGGACCAAAAAAAGCAGGTCCTAGATATCGAAACACCTTCCGCCCAATAGTATCCAATCTGATTCTTCCGTATTCATTTTCGTCTGAAAATGGAATAGGCTGCAACATAGGCAATGTAGCCAACATTTTAAAGTCTTCCTCATGAAGCTTTAGTGCAAAACATTTAGTAAGATCAAGTTCTTCAAGGTTTTTCGATTTACTCAAGTTAGGCAACCGCTCTAAAGATTTGCAATAATAAAGGTCAAGGGATCGCAATGCCGGCAAGTCACCCATTCCATACATTTGAGTCAATGAATGACTCAAAGAAAAGTCCAATACTTGTAATTGTTTGAATGCATTCAAACAAGGGGCCTCACATAATGTCCATTTTTTGTACGAAAGCTTTTGGAGTTGATTTGGAATGCAATGCTCAACACGATTTGTGTGTGTAGGAATTGTCAATGCTTGCAGATTGGTCAATGATAGCAAACATGGCACCTCCCATGAAGTACCACGTACAAAAAAATCCAATCGAACCAAGCTATTAAGTTGGTCAAGCCCTGGAATATGAATCCCATATTCCAACTTAATGTATAAGGTTTGTAGTCTAGATGACCCAGTTGTAGTAAGTCCCGATAAGGTTTGCAAGCCTTTAATACCGTCAATATTTACACCTTCTAGAGACAAACAATTGCTCAAATCCAATAGTACACCAACTTCCACCTCTATGAGCTTCATCTTGATCAAGTTGTTGCAACGTGCAAGCACATTAGACTTGGACAACACGCATGGCCCAGCTACAAATAGATGTTTTAGGGATGCTGGAAATTGGCCCGTAATATGTGTCTTCGTTGTACTAGAATGTTGAAAACTATGAATTGTACAATAAAAAATAGTCAAGTGCTTCAATGATTCTAGGCCCTCAAGGCTCTCTAGACCCCTAAAACCATAAAGTTGCAAGCTTCGTAAGCACTTCATGCCCTTCAAATTCAATCTTTGAATGTTGTCCCTAGATTCCAAATACTGCAATTGCAATACCAAAACATTTGAAAAGTATTGCCATTCAATTCCATCTAAATTTGTGATCAAATAGGGAAGATGGTGAGAATCAGGTAATATCTTTTGCCGTATACAAAGTCGAGACAATTTTTGCCAACATCCACCAATAGGTGTAACCTCGAGTTCTAAGAGATCCCCATCATCTCCCTCTACAAGCACCCACTTCCGATTCCACATCTCGGTTGCTGCACCGGATTTTCC
This sequence comes from Rhytidiadelphus loreus, assembly GCA_947034895.1. NCBI lineage: Eukaryota > Viridiplantae > Streptophyta > Bryopsida > Hypnales > Hylocomiaceae > Rhytidiadelphus > Rhytidiadelphus loreus. Next base: position 41,393,447 of record OX344761.1, on the reverse strand, counting down.
AATTGCTTCTAGTGTCACAAATTCATGATACAAATCATGCATGGTGATTCTTCCCAATGTCAAATCCACATCTTGCAACAAGCCTTTTCGTTTCAAACTATCCAACTGCCATTCCAATACAACAAAAAATAATTAGATCAAACAAAATACAACTTCCACCATTGCAAAGAAGATATTCTACAATACAAACTTTCAAATAACCTCATTCTAGAATCTCATTTGCCATCCATAAAATTGGCTTTTCTAATCTAAAATATAAATAAAGAGAAATAAGCAATGTACCTGACTTTGAATCTTGAATTCATCCCTCATGTACAAAGCACAAAGCACCTCCTTCCAACCCATCCAATCATGATGTACTAAATGATGAAGAAAGAGGCCCACATCCATAAACAAAGTTTGTTGAATTGGTTCTAGTAGATCAAAACTACTTCGAAGCGCATCAAAGACAACATTCTCTTCGAAAAATGACCCTGACTTCCAAACCCGAGATAAGCGTTGCACCCAATCTAAAGGCTTTTCTTTATAACCACATAGCTGCCTACCCAAGACCTCCAAAGCCAAAGGATGGTAATGGTAACCTCTTCCATCACCTTTGCAAAAATAACACTTCTTAACACACCAATCAATAGAATCCATGTCCTCTCTCATTGTAAATTGTTCCCCAGGAGCAGCATAATATAAAAATAAACTTGTAGCATCCACTTGCCCAAGTTCTGGCATCTCAAAACATGCATCTCCATCGATTCCCAAAAATTCAAGAGTACTTTGAGACCGAGTTGTCACAAGTACTAAACTATCATTATGGGAAGGAGTTTCCAAAAACATCTTTGCTTGCTTGATGGAATTGTAATTGTCCCATACATTATCTATAGCCAAAAACGTTCGTTGTTTGTACAAATTCTTGTACAAAACATGTTGACACTGCAAACATAGAAAATGCCATAATATTCAGCTCACCACATTTTAAGTGACAAGAACTACAATAATATCATGTCTAAATCAAAAATAGGAGAAACACGTGATTATTCTTATCATGTTGAAGTACAAATTGCATTAAAGTCACAAATGTGATGAATTACAAAAACCAACTCATCTCAAAAACAATGATACTAGATAGGAAGACAAAGAATAAACACTAACAATCATCTAACCTAAATTCATTGTTCAAAGCTAGAATTAATCCATTTTAGATCTTTTAGGAAATACTAGTAAAATAAAAAGAAATTTTAGGTGTGTACTTACCACCCCTTCATCCAATTGGCGAACAAAATCTGGACTTCGCCTTGTCAAATTGATTACTGCATTTTGCAATAGCTCTTTGGAATTAGAACATGTACTGTCAAATTCAACATGACACACCCTCCCCTCATACTCACTTGATAATTCATTGCACAAGGTCTTGCATGTGGTGGTCTTGCCAATACCACCCACTCCATATACGCCAATCACTTTCACTTTGTACATTTGTGACAACCCAATTTGTTTCATCTTGTCAAGAAGCACCTATCAATCCAACAATAACAAAAAATAGAATACTTTAGATATCCAATATTTGTAAACTATTTAGGTATTTGAAAATTATCTATAGGAGTATTGAACTCTTTATACAATTTGAAACTTTCATCTCTTATAAAATAGTCATTTTCATGAAGCAGGTTTCGTACTTGATGCTTCTTAAAATCCAATAGATAAACACTCAACAAGAAAGGACATAAGGAAAATTGCCATGTACCATACCTCATGCACATTTCCTTGAACATGTGAATCATGCCACTTGATGTCAGGCAAAACTAATGTACAAATATGTGAAACAATTTCATTCTCATATGCCACAATCTCCTTCAAGTCTTGATTATAGGACAAACCGTTGAACTTTATCAACTCATCAAGGACATAGCACCAATCCTCCACCTTGATTCGCCCTTCAACTGGATCATCTTTCGCAAATGTCTTCCAAGTTTCCAACCATCTTTGCCGCCTCTGCTCATCTTTCAAGTCACTCACGGAAAGCCCATAAAAGAGGGGGAGAATGGCTACATTCATATTGGACTTCAACACCTTCATGGCTTGTACAAAAACATTTAATTCAATCATTGGCCACTTGGACATGAAGTACTCCTCCGACACCACCACAACAAATAATTGACATTGTTGAGCAGCCTTGACAATCAAGCTTGGAAATTCTTTACCCTTGGGCAAACTTTCAGGTCGTTTGTCAAAAAAATGATAACGACAACAATCTTCCAAAGCTTCACACAAATGCTCCACAAATTCCTTTTGAACTCCACTATGGCTCAAAAAGATCTTGTGCTTGGGTTCTAAGATAAGATCATCACCCACTCTCTCACTTGATCTGCAACCCAACAAAATCTTTCAAGACTTGATGAAGTTCATTGATCCATGAAAATATGACCATAAGCAATATGCGATTGGTGAATTGATAATTCTAGATGAAAAATTATAGAAATGTACAAAACTATGATTTTGAGAGTGAGAAAACACACTTTAAGTGTCCTCATGAAAGGCAATCCAAGAGCTATAGCACATTACCTTGGCTCAATGGCAACATGTGAACATTCCCCAACATCAAATTTTCTTTTCTTCATCGCATGCCTGCAAGCACATATTCATTGTATATACATTTAGTACTCATGCCTTGTTCTAAATTTTTGTTGTGCACATTAGTCACCGCATGTACAATTTAGTACTCATTTCCAACTTTAAAATTTTTGTTGTACAAATGTTAGTTCTCTTAGATACTCTACACCATTCATGCTTGATTTACTCTCTTATCTATAGTACTAATATCACTTCCACAATCTTGTGAGTTAGCCATCAAAAATTGGTCTCATCTTAAGAAAATCAATTATCCAAGGATCCACCAAGTGACAAATTTCATAATATACATCCATGGTGCTTTAGGATTCACACACATACAAAAATCCAATCACAAATAGGGAAACTAAAAGATGCTTCGAGCTCACAAATTGATTGTTCAGAAATTAAAACTAAAGTCCATGTTGCTGTAAATTAGAAAGTCAAGACGTGATATGAACGACCTAGATAGATTGTTAGACAGGCAACGTCACGAGTCAACTAGAAACTCTTAGTTCTCCTTTCATCCGGAAACATGTCATGAGCACAGAAGAGCTCGTAATCAGACGTGCACTAGCGATGCTGCACTTAATGGATTGATGGAATTCTTTCGTCACGCCATGGCTGGCAATACAGACACACATTTGTGCAACCTAAGTAAACACAAACAGATGCAAGAGAAAGCGCTGTTTTCCAAGTATCAAAGGTAATGTTTGTTTATCCAAAATCGTTGCAATACATTGGTCCTAAAAAACGCAGATGGCTTTGCAGACCATGTTGTAGCCTTTTTCTATGAATTCCACGAGGAAAGAAGAAACCGCGGATTGGAATACTGAGGCACAAACTCGCGAGTAGTTCGTAAGAGTGCAAACCACAAAAGCGAACCCTAAATTCAAGCTTCCTGAAGCACGAGCTTTATCCTCCACGGAGTAGTCCTGACTCCCCATTGAGTTGGTGCTCTTTAAGAAGTGTGATACTCAGGTAGGAATCCTTTATGAAAACAGCGAAATCATGGAGTGTGGCCCAGGTAGGAATCCATTTCAAAAAAGATGGAATGGCGAAAATCAAAACTAATCGCAATGCTGGAGTTGTTCTCACTTCACGTGTTCAGTCTTCAATTAAAAAATGAAAATGCCATATGAAGCTCTATAGCCAGATGCCGAATATGATTGTTGTTTTGGAATTTTGTTGAATCTAAACCTTACAAACCTTGCCCACAATTGTGTGCACCCTAAGAGATACGGTCCTCGCAGCTTAAAATTTGCAGCACCCGAAGAATGTTACTAGTTGCAATTCGGAAACCACTGACTGCAAAGGATCGAGCGATCTCACAGTACACCGATAGAGAATTAGAAAGCACCCAAAGCCATCGATCGATCTCTCTGCAAGTACATTGATAGAGACTTCCGAACCGTCAGCGAGAGAAATTCGGAGATGAAAGAGATGAAAAATATTACTTGGATGAAAACTCAGGATGAAAAATCCGTCCCGTATCGGTCAGGGCATCATGGAACTTGGACTTGCATAATGTTCTGATTACGGAAAATAATTCGCCCTGCAAATGAAGGCAGAATTTTCTGGCAGGACTTTACGTACCGGAAACTGTCAATTGTCCACTACCACTATGTCCACGTCTGTGAAATTGCCTAAGCTTGCACGCTTGATAGAAACTTAAAAAGAATGGGCAGCATCTATGGAGTAACGCGCGTGATTAGATGTTACTCTTCGTGCCATCAGCTGCGCCAGGAATGGATCATGCGTCATGAAAAGACCCCAAACGCAAACCCTAACTCGAACCCTAACTTAGCTTGAACTGAAGCTTTGGCTTGTACTTACCTCAACACATTCGATGACGCCCTAGTACTGCGGGTTAAAAAACCGCGGTCGCTGATGGACAGTCTCCAGAAGGCTTCCCGATCCCTCCACACACGTTACAATCCCCAGCTAAAGAGCGTCGCCCCTTGCAAGATTCAATTGTCGGTACAGTGAAACCGTTCCCCGACAAAGAATCACCCGACAATAAACACCGAATCCAAAAGCTTCACACTCTACACGCGGCAAAAAAGCGTCACCTGAACTCTCACAGCGATGGAAATCGCTTCAGAAATCCTCCGCACTGCAAACCCTAGTTCATTTCAAGAGTTCCCCACAGGCAACCCCCACTGGCAAGGAACTGTCCGCACCCTCATCAACCTCTCTCATCAAATTCGAATGAAGGCGAGATCCATCGGCGTCCTCGAAAATGACAGATCCTGGAGACACGCGGGGCCTCTTTTTTCAAGGGAAGAAGGAACTCGTTTCTGCGTCTGCACTCGAACCCTACGCTCCCTTGGCTGGCTTAGTCGGGCGCCGGGCGGAGCTCGGCCAGGAAGCAGCCTGGAACTTCACTTGCAGCAGGAGCACGTGGAAGTTTTGGTGTGCAGGGATGTTGGTTCAGGGGGTCGGTGGGGATGGTCGAACGCCCCTCCAGTAGCTTCAGGGAGTGGGGAAAAGAGATCCTTTGGTTATGGACTTTCTGCACCGAACTCCTGCCAATGGCCAGGAGAGATAAACTTTGCTTGCTCTCATAATTAGATGATTGCTTTGTATATTTAGACATCATAGTTACTCGTACAACTACTTTGATAGTACAGTCGGGTATTGAAAGCTTATAACTAGCCATTTTGAGCCATTCACATTTTTTGGAACAATGTGCTATGTAATTGGTAAATTTGGTAAGCATAATTATCATTGCATCCTTATGCAATCTCAATCAAGCATACCAAATTTCAATTTCAAAAAAAGAAAAAACTCCATTTTCAGTGAATTTGTAAAGTTTATTTTCATGGTTTGACATTATATTTTATTGAGTGATGAATTCTTTTTAATTTTATTTCTTAGATATGTAGGGAACATCCATACACACCTCTTCCCTTCAACAAGCATCTCCAAAAAAGTTTCACAATTCCTTATATAGAGATTTCCATACTTAGTAAAATAGACATCTTTTTTTAATAATTAGATTTTTGTATTTAAACCTCACATGGAAAATGATTTCATATATTTGAGCATGATGGTACAATTACTTTGTCAAAAATCAAGTCAAAATATAGAGATATCGATTTCTTCAAAGTTTGGTCACATAACACTTTTCATTGAACTTTTCATTGATCATATTTTTGTTTTTTTAAAGGTTTATGTTTTTAATACGAAAGATGTGCAAATGGATGTTCCCTATGTATCCATGCAATCGAATTAAAAAAATTCACCACTAATTGTATTCAATAAAATATTATGTAAAAGTATGATAAATGACTTAAAAAATTCATCAAAAATGGTATTTTGGTTTTTTGAAACTGAAATTTGGTATACTTGATGGACATTGGGTAAGAATTGAGTGATAGTAATGCAAGACAAAAAAAGTCAATTTTAATCTATTTTATGTACAAATCTTTGAATGGCTACAAAAGGCAGATTGTAAGCTTTCAAGACCCGACTATATAGTACATGGCCAAGGATGTGCTTGTGGGATCTTCACTGACACTCTTTGAAAAGCAGTGGCACGTGAAATACAACAAAAGTTCCCATCTCCAGTACGTGTTGCAGCACCGGCTGCAATTCATGCAATCTTACCTTAGTACAAGTAAAAGCCATAGTCGATTCATTGCCAACAAGAGAATTAGGGTTTTCATCTCAGCAACCTACAAGTTTCCTCCCATCTTCAGGACATGAACCTCATCCCTAGGTACCAACCTAACTGAAAGAATAAACCTCAAATCACAAATTGCATAACCAAATCAACAATCCAATACACCCAAAACTAATCAAGATAAGAGAATCTGAATCCAAATGCTCTTCTGAAATATTTGTTCAAGACGTTCAAGTAAAATCTTAAGAAATGTACAATCATCTAATTGCATCTTTTCATCTGAATTTCAATGTTTTAACCCTTAAGTGCTCTAACATCCATATTTTGGATGATGAACAGAGGGCTTGCAGGCACTGTTTCATCCAACTACCTTCTCATTCATTCAGTGTAACACTTGAATCATGAATGAAAAGATGACCTTATTTTATGCCCAATTTTGTGAAATTTTGGTAAATGATATTACTATACAAAGATATAAGCAAAAATGTGCCAAAATTTGAAAATAAGGATTGAGGCGTTAAGGGGTTAAAGCATCGTCCCACACTATTCAACCTTCCAGTCTCGCACATAATGTGCTGAAACACTATGGAACAAAGAAACCTCTCATCCAATGTGAACCTTGGATTGCATGAGTTATTGTGCAAAACATTAGCAGCAGACAAGGGATGCTCAAGCTGCACAAGGCAAAGCTGCCATTAGAAGGGTCCAAACTCTCCATACTTCGAAGCATGCGTTTGAAAGCAAGTCATTCCAAGTAAGGACTTTTGTTGCTTTGATTGCTGTTTCACTTTAAAAGCTAGTTCTAGGGTCTTGTGAAACTACAGAACTGCACGTTTTGCAATTTATTGTTGTAATGTCGCTGAATTGGGTGCATTCACATGAAGTGTGATGAAGAGACGTCGCACGTATTTTGACCTAATCCATGTGGGTTGTTCTAGAGATGGAATTGGATGGCATCAGAGAACTTGCTTTGTACCTTGGTGTACTAGTACTACATGAAAATGAAGTCTTATTCTCATATATCTTGTTTCTATTTTATAGAAATTAATATGGTAATCAAATTGATATATTTGGTTCTCCAGGACCTGCAAGGGTTGATAAAAAGAAATTGTTTAGTAAGCAGATATTCAGGTGAGTGGAAAAGTGAAGAAGTAGCCTGAATCCAAGGTAGAATCATTTACAATTGAAAATGCTTCAAATACTGACTACAAGTGTGGCATTCATCGTACCTTCCAACCATAACTTTCCCCCAAATCAACAGCATTCGGCCTCCCAGTTCCAAAGCTTGTGATCCACAGATCGCCTGAAAACTTCGACAACACAAATCACGTTTCAACACAAAAATGCGCAACGTTCATGGAAAATCTTTGAAGCGCTTCCTCTCCTAGAAATCATGACTGGCTACTTATAATTCTTTTGTCAAGCTTTGCGGATAAAATACTAAGCTAGTCAAGTCGCTGACATTCTATCGGTGCACCATACAAGCTTCCTCGCTTGAAAGGCCACAGAGACATCTTTGAGCAACACTTGTTGATAATTCACAAATTCAAGTGTGAAAGTTACACAATTGTATGTGTTCAGAACATGTTGATTTCTCAGGATATACAAGGGTTTTTGTGCAACTAGGAAGGGTTAGATACTATGGTAGTCTGTTGTAATTCTGACCATGTTCTTAAGACCATCCCTAGCCAGGGTCTGAAATGGACATTAAGAGGTTGGAAAATGGATATGTTGTAAGCATTGAATGTCTTGTCAATGTTTTGTGAATGTTATCAGAGCGGTTAAGCATTTGGCAAATGTTCCTTTATACTTTGCTAGTGGATGGAATAAGAGCGAAGGTGGATCCATTTATGAAATGTTTACTTGAATTCAAAAAAGCTTTTCCCCTGCAACTTCAAATGCTAGTATCTTCCAATCTGTATGGTCAAACTTCATGAAATTTTTATCACATGATCTCATCCAAGTATAGTACAAGATCCTACGGTTAGATTTTTTAATTTTAATTTTTTTTTCCCTGGATGAAGGCAGCCGAAATGGCAATTTCAAGTGATTTCTGTCAAAAAAAAGAGGACTTGACCCTTTAGGAGTTAAGTTCAGTAAAGGTCGTATTTTGAAACTTTGTCTATTACTTTCTGCATGCCACAATGCCTATTTTTGGTGAACCCATATCTTTTTTCAGACTCCCCATGTGTGGGTTTTGTAAGGCCTATGATAAAAAAAATAGTTATTTATGGCAGAATTCTTTAGAAATCCATAAGTAATTCAAAAATGCTCCAAAAAATATGAAACCACTTGGGTTAGATTCCACATCAATTTCTCTTCAAGTGAAAAATAAGGAAAAATAATTTCGTGCATCTAGGAACCATCGGAAAGGCCGACCAGCCCTTAAATGGGCACTTTAAGAGCAGACTACCATACTACTTAGAGGCAAAATTTTGCACCGCAAACCCAAGCTGAACATATTGCTTGCCAGAGGACAGTGCCTGATTGATGGGTACAAATGGCTTTTAAAAATGCACCCGCACATTTTGCACCGCAAACCCAAGCTGAACATATTGCTTGCCAGAGAACAGTGCCTGATTGATGGGTGCAAATGGCTTTTAAAAATGCACCCGCACATGACTTGTAGAAGATGTGCAGTTAAGTGTGCACAACATGAGAAGATAATGTGAGGATATTAAGGGAATGTGCAAATAAAGAGAGTCCCATTAAAGAGTTGAATTTCACTGAATTTCAATGTAGTGATAGGCTTGGTGTACGCACATCAATGCAGACACTATTATATTATTCAAAAACTTAGTGAAGGCACTCTGTCGATGAAACTCATGCAACAATAGTAGTCCCAAATAGATGCATGATCTTATCATGATCACTATGAAGAACTTGTGTTTTTTTAGACACATTTTTATGGACATCCACCTATTTTCATGGTAACGATAAGGTTCAATATAACATCTTAGTATATTCTACACAAATTGGAAGACATTAATTCTCTTAAGTTGGAAAAAAAGTTTTTTTGAAATCTAGCTTGCAATTTCAAATGACTTTGACTATCATTTGTGAATTCTTTTTGCACTACAGACTTGGTTTAAAAAAAAATTATGTTGAAGAATTGAGTTGAATTGAAAGTCTAGGAGAAGAATTCAAAAAACACTCACTTGATTTTCATTCTTTAAAATATTGTTAAATAGAAGTAGGTCCAAGATTGAACAAAAAACTAATTCATTAGTAGCTCTAAGTTGATTTGAAACACAATAATCCTAGGCATGAGATTATTCAAGCAAGCAAACTTAACCTTGTCAAACGTTGTTTTTTTATATTGTGAAAATTTTATTTATTTCAAAAATGAATCCAATGAGTTATTTTCTAAAAGATGCTTATATTGTCCGAAAAACAATAATTTCCATAACTTTCTCATCACTAGTTCAAATAGAATGAATTAAAGCTTCGAATGTACACAAAAATAAAATATTTCAGGAAAAAGAATTTGAAAATCTTATTTTGATTTTTGGTGATTTCTTTTGTGTTGTCCATTGAGTCCAATCCTAGGCTTATTGTGGTATAAGTTTTACTCCTAGGCACCACTTGAAATAAAAACTACATTCCCCCAAAGCTAATGAGTTTTTATGACAAAAATTCACAAAATTCACAAAAAATTGAGGTCTTAAGAACCTACTTGAATTCCATTTTGTCTCTTGAAAGGACAATGGGACTTTAGGGGTTAAGAGAGACATACTTGGATTATTTATACAATAGAGCAAATAAGGGCTTCTTTCTATGTTATAAGAATGTAACCTAAGGCACTAAAGAAGGCTCCACTGAGCAAAAATCCAATCACCAAGTATTCTTCACCACCTCGCGCTTAATACTATACTACTGTCAAAAATATCAAGATTTAATACCTAAAGCCATTTGATTCAAAAGCATGCCTTTTTTATTCAATCAATTTCACTCAAAAAGCCTTATCTTAGCCCCTAAAGTCTAAATGCCTTTTTCATATTGCAAATCGATCAAAACTACCATTTCTATTGCAAAGAACTATAGAATTTGCCATTTTTGTGTATTTAATCATAAAGATCTTGCACAAAAGTAGGACAAGAATTTGTGGAAGAAATTTCAGAAACTTTCATCAATTAGATTGCAAGAAATTTGCATTTAAAGAGAAGAAAACAAAATTTTGAGTACTTACCATGACTAGATTATTTGACTTTGAATCTTCTTATCTTAAGAGCTTTTCACCATAGACTTTGAGTTAAAAATAATTTATGTTGGAAATTTGAGTTGAAATTCTAAAAACAAATTCAAAAAAGAATATGTGATTTTTGTTCTTCAATTTTTTTTAAGTAGAAGTAAATACAATATTGAAGGAAAAAGTACACCGTCAATAGCTTTAAAATGGAATTGAAACACACTAATTCCAATGGTGAGATTGTTCTAGCAAGCATACTTAACCTTATGGATCTTTTTATAAAAATTGAGTTATAAAACAAATCAAATACATTGGTTTCTATAACTACTTGCAAAACAAGAAGCACCAAAATTTCCACATCACTAATCCAAATGAAATGAATTAAAAAAAAATTCTATAAAAAAATATATATTCTATGAGAATTTTTTTTTTAAAATTTTAAAAATTAATTTAAAATTTTTGTAGATTTTTTTTGCTATTCAATCTTCCCTCTAGTTTGACCTTAATGTGACGTAATTTTTGCTCTTAGTCACCAATTGAAATAAAAAATTACATTCCCTGAAAGTTAATATGTTTTTTTATTATAAGAAAAATTTCAAAAAAACACCTTAGAAAATTAAAATTAGACAAACATTTCTACAATTCATTTTCTCCCTTGAGGGTACAACAGAACTTTAGGGGTTAAATCTGAAACCCAATTCCAAATCTATGAATTCAGTTACTTGTAATTATTGCCGAACACCAAAGCTTTGTCGACCAGAGACATGAGATGGCCAAGTGCATGCTTGGGAGATCTTCACTGAAAATCATTGTCACCTTAAGTCCACCAAAGTTCCCATCTCTGGTGTTGCAACACCATTTGCAATTCATGCAATCTTATGTTACTACAAATGAAAACCATAGTCACTCATTCACTAGTAGAAACCTGTGTTGTATTCAACAAAATCTGGATGACATTTATGTTGATTGCAACACAGTTTTCAAAAATTCACGTTCACGAGAACATGAATTTTTGAAAACTGTGTTGCAATCAACATAAATGTCATCCAGATTTTGTTGACTACAACACAGGTTTCTTCTAGTGATTATCAAGAAGAGAATTATGGTTTTCATCTTAACGATCCAAAAGTTTCCTCGCATTTCCAAAACCTGGAACTCATCTCTAGGTACTAGCGTAATAGAAAAAAACTAAAAGCTCCCATTTTGATCAGTTTGCGAGAATTTTATCTCACATAGCCATGCTTTGCTTTTTGATTGTGTGCGCAAATCTTCTTCTTCTACTGTACTTCTCGACGGGATAGTAGTTGCACCCAAGATGTAGATTTTGATAAAGCAAGTACTACAAGAGAAAGGGGCATTTTACGTGAGTTTTAAAGTATAGTCCTAGACATAAGATTATAAGTAATGACCTTTAAGGAGATTTCCACTAAAAATTTACTAAAAATACATGTGTTTCTAGTATATTTTTAGTGAAAATCTCCTTAAAAGCCATTACTTATGATTTTATGTCTAGGACTATACTTTAAAACTCACGTAAAATGCCCCTTTCTCTTGTAGAGTAGGTTTCCTACAAATGAATTGGTTGACATAGTGTATGGAAGTTATGGACTTAGAATATATTGCATGGACATAGTCAGTATAGAATTGGATGGCAAGTTGTCGAGGTCCTATTTAATAGAAATGTTGTATGCCAACACTACATGATTGGAGTGTTGTTTGTTATAGTAAACAACAACTATGTTATACCATTTTTAACTTCAATTCTAAAGGATTTTTCTTTTTATCAAAACAGTTTCTTCTATCTAGGGGTTTAACATTTGTTGATCACCAACCACCAAAGAATTTAGAAAGAAGTCTAGATCATTAATCATTGAGCTACAAGTATTGGTTGAATAGGCCTTGAAAAATCCAAGGAATCCAAATGATAAACTTCACTTTTGTTGAAGTTTTGGAGAGTGCTAATGTCTTCGATGAAAAAAGACCATATGACTATATTTTCTTGGATCCATTAGATATGTCGTTGAAAGAATGGAATGGATTTATGTGAGTAGGGCATCACTAGTTTATTTCAAAATGTTCCTTTGTATAAGTCCTTCAAGTTAGAAGATGTTACAATGAAATTAGTCAAGAATTGCATCAATTATGAAGATTCACCACATTGTGTGGGGATGGTTGGTTGGAGTATAAAGTCATTGAAAAAATAGGAGACCCTTATCTTATATGCATTTACTGCAAGGATAAAATATTAGCTCTTTTTACATTATTTCTAGCCCCAACCAATGGTGAGAACTTTGACCTATGCCCAACATCATCAATTAGGTCACGTAATACAACAAAACCGTCATATCCTATCTCCACTACTTGCAACTAGTGGCAATTTATGCAAGGTTACATTGATTGTGAAGGTACAATCATATCCTCTCTTATCTTAAACTCAATATGTTACATTCAATGTCATTGTTAACAAAATTATAGCTAAATTATCATCGTAGCTACATCACCAAAAATGTGGGTTTCTTCTAGTGATTGGGTATATTTTCATAGCATAGAAGTTTTGAGATTTTCCAAAAGAGCTTAATCGAATTCTTCAACCCTTGTGCTCTAAGTTCCAAGTACTCCAATTTGTGGTTTTATGGCTTAAGAAGAAGAAGAAAATGAACCATCCCACAATCTCGCCCACAATTCAACATGACAAAGGATAAAACACCTCACCCACTTTATAATAAGGATGAAATGTTTGCAAGACCCACAAGTACAAACAAGTCTACTTCAAAAAGAACTCTAACATGAATGAAATCAACTCTAAATGTCAAAATCTTGGAAAATTAAGAAAATGACTTCACCAACACATGGCCCAATATCACTGGCAAAACTAATTATCAAAATAAGGAAACCTATAGTATAAATACCATAAACAAAGAGGCCCCTTGTAATGGTACAGTAGGGTGTTCTAAAATGGACAAAAGTTGGCTCTAATGTTGATTGAAAAATATTTAATTTGCTCAAACTTAATTAAAAACAATTTCCAAGGTAGTCGTTTTAGGTGAAGCTATGAGATAGAGATGGGTCCAAATGAAAAATCCACATTTATATTGAATAAAGTATTCATTCTTGAGAAAAATTCCTTTTTTGCATTCATCCTCAATCATCCTTATTTTTGCACACATCCTTGTTTTCAATGTTAAGGAAGTGGGCCCTCTACAAGTCAAGGAGAGAATGTCACATCCCCATTCTTTGAACATTGAGAAACGAGAATGGGATAGAAGGTGTGACAACCTCTATTGAGCTCAATTTCTTGACAAATTTTCCATATCCTAGAAGTTGAAATTCTTACATTATCCATTTATAGTATTCCTACCTTCACTTCTTTCTTCCTTACCAAGATATACAATCCTCAACCCCCATCAAAAAGAGAAAAACAAGCAATTATACACTTAAAACCCTAAAGCCAACAAGTTCACCCAATTTTGCTCATATGCACATTTTCAAACACTAAGGTATCTAGTGATCTACACACCATGCTCCCTACCACATCAAAAACATCCTTTCAAATACGTAAATACCCTCCAAAATTATCCACCCATGGAGAAGCCAAAATGTAACAAAATTGGAATGGGAGATTCAATCAAACACCAAATCCTCTTATGTTTAAAAAATCTGTTGAATCACATTTCTCAACATTTATTAATTGATTTGTGGGGAATGTCAGCCTTCACCACTTGATACGGTACTCAATATTTGCAAAGAATGGATTGCTAGTGTTAGGGAAAAGAAATGTAAAATTAGTGACGGCCACTTAGAAATTGAGTGAAAACATATACGAAAATCAACATGGTTCAAGAAAGCAAAAAACTTATTGATTTGCATTGACATCTATTGTTGGAAGATTGAAATCAGATATGTTAATTTGTAGCTCAATTTACAAATGAGAGCTTTCCCTCAAGAATTCTCAAACAAATAGACAATCATTGGCTTGGATACTGATTTGTAGGGATTGAATTGATCTTCCCATTTCAAATTGAGGGAATAAGCTTTTAGGAAGGAAAGCTATAATAGTGCACATCACACCAAAGCTTTGTACCTTTGTCTTTAACTAAACGTGGAAATCTTGGCTTTGAAAAACTCTTTGATGTAGTCAACAACAACCCAAAATGAAACAAAGCAACAAAAAGCCATTGAAGGGGGTCTTGAGATACTAAAATCCAAATTTCCTCCAGTCATTTGTTTGATGTCATGGGTCTCCAAAATATTTTCCATGTCATATTCAATATCTTCCATGTCAGAGTCAACATTGTCCAGCTCTTCTGTATCAAATTCAATTTCTTCCAACTCTTCCATATCAAACTCGTCAAAAGCACATGTATCCCAAATGCCACGGTTTCCAAGTTTGACTGGAAGAGGTCCAAGTTCTAGCTCCTCCAATTCACCCTCCTTCCAAACTAGCCAAGGAATTAGACCACATTCAAAATAAGAAATAGGTCCTAGATATCAAAGCACCTTTTGTCCAACAATGTCCAACCTAATCCTTGACAACTCGCGCCTAGATGAAAATACAACAGGGTGCAATAAAGGCAATGTGGCCAACATTTCAAAGTCTTCTTTATGAAGCTCTAGTACTTCACAACAATCAAGTTTGAGTTCCTCAAGACTCTTCGACTTACTCAAGTTAGGCAATCGCTCTAGAGCAATGCAAAAAGAAAGGATAAGTGATCGCAATGCCGGCAAGTCACCTATTCCATACATTTGAATCATTGAAAAACTCCTAGCCAAAGATAATACTTGTAATTGCTTGAATACATTCAAACTAGGTGCCCTGTATCCTCTCCAACCTACATAATGAAGTTCCCGAAGTTGATGAGGAAATAAATTTTCAACAGATTTATCATGAGTACCAATACTCATTGCTTGCAATTTGGTCAAAGAAAGCAAACATGGCACCTCCCAGGAATCACCACATTCGAACACTGTCAATTGAACCAAGCCATGAATTTGGTCAAGCCCTGGAATACGAATCCCATCTATGTACGAAATGTGTAGGGTGTGTAGTCTAGATGTAAGTCCTAATAAGGTCTGCAAGCTTTTAATAGCAAAAATCTCCACGACTTCCAAGGATGAACAATTGTTCAAATCTAAGAGTAAACCAACTTCCACCCTTTGGAGCTTAAGCTTGATCAAGCTAGTGCAACCTAAAAGCACATGAGACCCAGACAACACACATTGCTTTTCTATGTAAAGATATTTTAGGGATGTTGGAAATTGACCCATGACATGCGTCTTCCTTGTAATATCCGGTAGACCATCAATTTCCCAATCAAAACAAGTCAAGTGCTTCAAGGATTCTAAGCCCTCAAAGATCTCCAAATACTTAAAATTGTAAAGTTGCAAGCTTCGTAAGGATGTCATGCCCTCCAAGTTCAATCTTCCCTGAACAAATTTAAAACCATGTAGCTGTAGTACCAAAACATTTGAGAAGTATTTCCATTTGATGCCCTCCAAATTTGTAATTGGATTGGTAGGGGGGCGATATTTAGATCGCAAGTGATCAAACATGCCTTCCTCCTTTGGCCGTATACAAAGTCGGGACAATTTTTGCCAACATCTACCAGCAGGTGTAACCTCAAGCTCTGAGAGATCCCCATCTACAAGCACCCACTTCCGATTCCACATGTCTCTAGCTAGATTGGATTTTCCAAGCGCTTCTAATGTTACAAATTCGCGATACAAATCATGCATGGTGATCTTTCCCAACATCACATCTGAATACTGCAATGAGCCTTTCAAATCCGCATCTTGCAATAAGCCTTTTCGTTTCAAGCTATCTAGCTACCATTCCAATACAACCACAAATAATTACATCAAATAAGTGACAACATCTAGCATTGTAATCACATGGATTTAAAACACCAACTTTGAAACACTATCATCCTAGAGTCTAATCTATGATAAATACAACTATAAGACTTCTCCAATTCAAAATATGGATGAATGGAAGCAATCTATGTACCTGACTTTGAATCTCGAATTCATTCTTTTTGTACAAAACACATAGCTCCTCCTTCCAATATATCCAAAGTCTCCACAGCCTAAAATCATCCCCTTCCAAACGAGGAAGAAAGAGGCACACATCCATAAGCAAAGTTTGCTCAATTGGTTGTAGTAGATCAAAACTACTTCGAAGTACATCAAAGATGATGTTCTCTCCTGAAAATGACCCTGACTTCCACACCCTAGACAAGCGTTGCACCCATTTTGAGGGCTTTTCTTTAAAACCACATAGCTGCCTACCCAAGGCCTCCAAAGCCAACGGATGGTAATGGTAACCTCTTCCATCACCCTTGCAAAAGTAACACTTCTTAACACACCACTTTATAGAATTCATATCCTCTCTTGTTGTAAATTCTTCTCCACGAGCAGCATAATATAAAAATAAACTTGTTGCATCCGCTTTTTGAAGTTCAGGCATCTCAAGACATTCATTTCCATCAATTCCCAAAAGAGAAAGAGTACTTTGAGATCGAGCTGTCACAAGTACTAAACTATCATTATGGAAAGGAATTTCTAAAAACATCTGGGCTTGCTTGATGGAATTGGGATTGTCCCATACATTATCTATAGCCAAGAATGTTCGATGTTTATGTAAATTCTTGTGCAAACATCTTTACACTGCAAATACAAAAGGGAATAATATTTATTTAATTAAAGATCAAGTGAAAATGTCTGCAATAAAATAAACTCAAATCCAAAATAGGAAAAAAGTGTAATTAGTCTTATCATGTTGTATTAGAGTCACCAATGTGATGAACTACAAAAAACCATGTCATCACAAAAATGGTGATACTAGATAGAAAGGCAAAGAAAGAACAATAATAATCACCTTGTCTACATTCATTGTTCTAAGCTAGAATTAATCCATTTTAGATCTTCTAGAGCACTAGTCAAAAGGAAACATATTTAACCCTAGACCGCCCAGTCAGAAATCGCGTCAGCGACACGCTTTCCGAGGCAGAATTGAAAGAGTAAGTATGGCAGACGGTGTGGGCAGAATTTGAGAAATCTACCGTTCCAAACGGCGACTGCTTCAGAGGTGATGCTACAGGACCAAAGAAAAGTAAAATCCACCGCGTACATGTGGAGATTTTAGTATTTGATGAGGGCCCAACTTGTAGCTGACACTGGATTTTTTTAGATGTCCCTGTTGAGTTCGTCCCACAATTTCGTCGATGAAGAGGCTGAAGAGAAAAGCTCCGCAGAGAATCAATGAGACCCCACCTGTGATACAAAAGTGAAGAAAAATCCGAAATGTCTTTGAAATTGACAAAACACGAGGCCATTGAATCCGGGCAAGTCCTGCAGGCGGGCCAACGGTTGACCGGAATAGACGGGATCGTTTTCAAACATGCACGGGTACTGCCGGTCATTTCCAAATGACGAAAAAGAAAGTCCAGGCCAAGTGAAGAGACGCAAGCATGGCCGTAACTACTTCAACTGCACGACCAATTCTGGCCTATGGATGCGTATTGAATGCAAAAAAAACACAAAACGACAGCATACTCTTACTGAAAACAAAAACGAGCAACATCATTGGAATTTGATAAGGATAAACAGAGGCATTGCGAATTCAACTGAAAGTTCTAATTGACAAAAATCCCTCGCATGGAGGAGAAAGCCACGATCGACGCGCCAGTCAGTCATCCAAAATGGAATGACGGAAATTAAAACAACAACTACTCTACAAAATCTGCGGTATCAAATCGCCCGGACCACACAGCGTCGCGCCTTCAAAATCGGAGGAGGTCCTGTCAATCTTCACTCGGGCTTCGTGGTGGCGAGCCTCCCCAAAAATTCGTGGCATATCGTGGCTCAAAGTGAAGAAATGCTGTCTACGAAAGCACCGTCTCCCATCCCGGCTTGATTTTGGAGGGGCCCGACGCTCCCTCCACTGCCGTCACTAGCAATCTCACTGATCTGCGTGGTGCGCACTGGCACCTCCACTGCAATTGCGCCTAAACGGGAATCCACATGTCCAACTTCCCAGCCAAGGGCCCTTGGAGATGACTCCACTGCCGCAAGGTTAGTCACCGAATCAAGCCACTCTCCTGTCCTCGCGACGCTGTCAAAGGCTGATTGTAAATTCACCATGCGTCCAATAATTGCTGGAAGTGCACGCGATTGTGGATGAGTCGCATCATGCCGTGGCCCCAGTGGCGACAATTGACCATGGCTGCAACCCACTTGCACTTGCCTTGAGTTCACGGGGGAAATGAACTCCGTAGATGCATGCCTTGCACGGTGAGCGGTGTGACCTCCGTTGGGTGACTGGGATGGAGAACGTGAGTAGTGCATCTCCAATTGCGAGGCATGTCGTAATGCGTGCGACCTCAGAACCGGGGGTGATGTGCTGCCCGCTGCAATCTGAGGTGGCACCCACCTCCTTGGCTTCCGTGAATTTCGTCTCCCACGACCTCGAATTGGATTGTCTCCCGGACGCCCAGCCTTGTGGATTCCCGCTGCCGCACTTGCCTCCCCTACTTCGAATGTCGCCAACCCTAACTGCAGGATTGATTCTTCCAAATGTGGGAAGCTCCCCCCCCCCTCCTATTGGCTCGTTTTCCACCTGAGCATTGCAATTCAACTGCCTGGCGCTCCCTTGACCCATATCCCCCGCATGTATCGCCAAATTTCCCCTTAGCCCCCCCGTGGCAGCCCTTTTGCTGCCCCCTCGACCCCCCATCGTTGATGCATTGTTAGAACCTCCGAGCACGGAGGGCCCGATCGACGCGCTCGTCTGCTGTTGATTCACTGCGGCGCTTTCCCGTCCTCCCCTCGTCCGTGCTGCCACTAGAGCTCGGCGGATTCGTCCCCGTATCTGAGCAGGTCTTGCTTCGAGAGCCGCTGTCGCCTTCGTCCTCGCCTCTCTCTTCATTGTCAAGGCAAGAGGGCCACAACTTCGTGCGCAAGAAGCAATTGAGGAATTGTGGAATCCCTAGCTCATGTCCTTCATCGTAGCGATCAACCCAACCCAACAATTTACTTATTTGTCTACGGCACAAGTAGCGCCAGTTGCGTGTCCCTGGATTGCTGCTCCAGTTGTGGTTACGTTGTGGTTGGCTGAGTGATAGCAGGAAATCCTCCTGCAGACAATTCACCACCTTCAACCCAGTGGCCTTGCTTGCACCTCTATCGAGCGCCCAGTGGAACAATTTGTCCTGCACTTCAAAGACTTCTTCTTTCGTAGCACGCCCAGACCACAACGCTGTAGTCATGGTGGCTGAAATCCTCAAACGACCCCAACTGTCGCTGCAAACGAGCCCTGATTGAAAGTAGTGCGCCTCGCCGATTTGGACCTCCACTCTGCAGTCCTCCCACGCCGCCCAACTGCAACAATCGCTCCAATGATGCATTGTTTGCCACTCTCCACTCGCTCTCGTCATCCTGTCTCCGAGTTCTACCCACCCTAAACCCTCGGATCCCCCAATGCGTACGCAACTCCGGTCAAATTTGTCCACAAACGACCCAGATGCCCCCAGTCGTCATCGTCCCTCGGGGTTGTACACTTGCAAATCCGTGCTGCCTCTCACGCTGAAAGCTGTTTGGTGCAATGAGCACCAAAAACCCTACGGCATTCTCCCACCTTCGCAACTAGATCCAAAGCCCAACGGTCGCCCACCGGCTCGAGACGGTCATTTTTGGGACTTCTGGCCCAACTGCCATGTCCCGTATTTCTCTGACAAATTCGTGCGACGCCTAAACTCACTTGAATGTACAACCCTAACGTCGGATTTTCATGATTACCCTCCCCGTTCTAGCTGTCAAGTGAACCCACGTTTTTTCCCGGCCATCCACCCAAATCCAAGATGGCACTAGAGCTTTTTTCAATTGTGAGCGGTCAGAAACTGACCACTTGGGCGGTCTAGGGTTAAGGTGTTGAGCATTATGTGCACTTACCACCCCTTCATCCAATTGACGAACAAAATCTGAACTTTGCCTTGTCAAATTGATTATTGCATTTTGCCACAATTCTTTGGAATTCGAACAGGTGTTGTCAAATTCAATATGGCACACCCTCCCCTTGTACTCACTTGACAATTCATTGCACAAAATCTTGCAAGTAGTGGTCTTGCCAATACCACCTACTCCATATGCACCAACCACTATCACTTTGTACAATTGTGACAACCCAATTTGGTTCATCTTGTCAAAAAGAACCTGTCAATCCAATACTATATAAGAAAAAATAAAATAGTTTAAACATGTAACATTCATAGACTATCTAGAAATTAAAACAAATATCTAAGGGAATATTGAACTCTTCCGACAATATGAAACTTCATCTCCCTTATAAAATGTTCATTTCTATCAACGAAGGTTTATACTTGGTACTTCATAAACTCCAAAAAATAAACACTCAACAAACAAGGATAAATATAGATTGTTGTATACTATACCTTGTGCACGTTTCCATGAACATGTGAATCATGCCACTTGATGTCAGGCAAAACTAAAGTGCAAATGTGGGAGACAATTTCAATTTCATATGCCAAAATCTCCTTCAATTCTCGATCATAGGACAAACCATTGAACTTCATCAACTCATCAAGGGCATAGCACCAATCCTCCACCTTGATTCGCCCTTCAACTGGATCATCCTTAGCAAATGTCTCCCAAGTTTCCATCCATCTTAGCCGCCTTTCCTCATCCTTTAAGTCACTCACCAAAAGCCCATAAAAGAGGGGGAGAATGGCTACATTTATATTTGACTTTAGCACCTTGGTGGCTTGTACAAAGGCATTTAGTTCAATCATTGGCCACTTGGACATGAAGTACTCCTCCGACACCACCACAACAAACAATTGACATTGTTGAGCAGCCTTGATGATTAAGCTTGGAAATTCTTTGCCCTTGGGCAAACTTTCGGGACATCTATCAAAGAAAGGATAGTAACAACGGTCTTCCAAGGCTTTATACAAATGCTCCACAAATTCCTTTTGAACTCCACTATGGCTCAAGAAGATCTTGTGCTTGGGTTCTAAGATAGGATCATCACCCACTCCTTCATTTGACCTGTGACATGGTAAAATCTTCCAAGACTTGATAAAGTTCATTGATCCATAATTATATAATTATAAACAACATGTAGTTGGTGAATTGATAATTCCAAATGCAAAATTATACATGTGTACAAAACTATCATTTTAAGAGTGAGGAAAAACACCTTGGATGTCCTCATGAAAGGCAATTCAAGAGTTCAAGCACATTACCTATGCCCAATAGCATGAGAACATTCCCCAACATCAAATTTTCTTTTCTCCATTGCATACCTGCAAATATGTATTCATCATATGTACACTTTAGTGTTCATTTCTAGTTCTAAAATTTATATAGTACACATTATCCATTGCATACAAGTACTTAGAACTAAAGTAACTAATACTTGACCTACACCTATATCTATAATACTAATATTGCTTCCACAATGTTGAGAGCTAGCCATTATAGAGACTTCCAAGTCCTCATAATAATTTCCACAAATTGCCTTGCCATTCAAAACTAAGTCAACTTTAGAATTTAGTTCTATACATCTACATCAAACTTTGCCTAAAGTCAATCATTAAAATATTCCTACCATGGCATGTTCCAGATTGAACACAATTTTCAAGAGTTCTTCAAAAAAAATTTCATAAGGTTCAATATTTTTTTCTAAAACATTCTCACCATTGAGATTATTGTGTTTCAATTCCATCTTAGACCTATCAATAATTTAGATTTTCCTTTAATCTCATACCTACAACTCAACAATTTTCTCAAGAATGAAAATCAAATTGAAAAAACTCAATTCTTCAACATTTAAAATTCTAAATTCAATATTAGTAGTCCAACTTCTTTTAACCCCAAAATGACCTTGGAATTTCCTAAGCTTCTAGGAATTTGTTCTAAATTGAACAAAAAGCCAACATTTTGATAAGTTGTATCATGTTTTTTTGAATTGTAACCATATAAAATCAATCTAGACATGTTAGAGATCACATTAGAAAAGAAAACACAACAATATCTCTTATGGATTGAAAGATTATAGTGTTTGATCATGAGGGTGTTAAAACTGTGAAAATGATTTGAAGTCTTTCAATCTTCTTTTCACATGTCAAATCTAAAAAGTTGGGCACCAAAAAAATATAAGGTTAAAGGGTCTAACATGCATAACCCCAATCAATTTATGACTTCTCAAAATATACTCTACAATTTTTTAAAATGAATTTCTAATGTGATTTTTTCTTAAAGATCTAATGTATTTGAGGCTCATTCCCAAGAGCCCTCAACACTACAAAAAGTCAAGATTGCAATGGACACTGTGCACAAAATCTTGAATAGAAAAATCACAATCAATCATTTTCAAAATCAGATTTTTGAAGCTAAAACTAGACTTCAAAGATATTTTTTCAAAAATATAAACTACTAAAAAAATTAATTTAGTAAGGTTTTATTTAACTTCAAAAATTGGTCAAGGACACATTCTGTCCTCAAGGTCATTTTGGGGTTAAGCTAAGAAGATATATAAGTATAGAATCTAGATAGGCAAGCTACAAATAAAACAATAAAAAGATTAAAGTAAACCAAAATACTTTGCCATATGTTCTAAACAATACACTAACATAGAAAACCATGTATCAATGACAATCTTGTGATCTAAAGTCTCTACAATACAAGATCTACTTTACCACAAGTCAAAGCAAAATCACAATCAATTATTAATTTCAATAACATCATTTTATTCTATGGTCTATACATGGACAACTTCTTAGGTGACAATGATTGGCTATCATCTAGAACATGTTCAAATCAAAAAGTTCATACACCATGAACCACTTGGACCTAACAAATAATGTATGTTTATTCTAGAAATCAATTGAACCTCTTACACCTCTTTTCAATGAAGAACATCTTCTCCAACAAATTTGGTATGCATATCTTGCCATGAACAACATCAATCCTCAATTGCAACTAGCCAATACACAACTACAAAAATGGAAGAAAACATGCATAAACAACACTTCTAAAACTACAATTACAATGCATATGGAACACCACTTCATTCACGACCCAAAAAATTAGACAAACTCAAATCCAACCTCAAAAATAAGTATTTTGTTCCAATAAATTGAACCACCATACACATGCATCCAAAGTCAATGATACATGTTGTGGGTAACCATTTCACAATACTAACAAAAACAAGTTGCTCAAATTGGCATTGTGAGGATTTCCAACCCATCAAATGTTTGTCGGAAACAATACTAATTTAACACAAAGCCTTGCATCAAAAACTTATAAGCAGAATCTTCCAATTATTGAACCAATGAGCAAAAAATGACATACATTAATTATACAAGCCCAATGCAAACATCCACCCTATCAATGGGGGGTACAAAATCAAATAAGCCACAAACTAGGCCTACAACTAGAAGCAAGTTGCAATCAATCCTACACAAGACTCAATATTGTCATCACCCAATGCTAATGATTCTCTACACCAACTCCATCAATAGACTGAATAGAGTTGCATTCCATGTGAGTTTGAAAGCTTGTTGGTGCTCTTAGAAAGCCCACAACTATTCCTCTCTCTAAGAGTTAGCCTTTTGGACCCCACACAACAAGTGCAAATCCAAAGTAAACATTTTATACATCAATGCATAGAAGAAGGAACACATCACAACAAAGCCAATGATAAAGAAAAGCTACAAGAGGTACAATTATTCATTATAATATTTTCTAAAAGTGAACCCACTATAGTTTGATCAAGCACTCTTATCAAGATAGAGAACCCCCTTTTGTAGCATATCTTACTTTAGTTTGCTTAGTCAGAAATTGATTTCTACTCCACAAATATCTACATACACAAAAGAAATCTCTATATTTTGAGAATTTTGCAACCTAGAACATATTTGCTCACCATTGTTTAATACACAAATTTATGATTATGCCCACAAAATAGGGATTGCAATGTTTAGTGTACTTAGAGGAATATACAAGCTTCTTGACAACATAGAGCAACAAGATTCAGAAGAGAAACCCAGCAATGCAATATCCATAGATAACAAGCAAGGGGTAATGCAGCACCACACTCCAAGCACATACTACTTTCGTATTCAAAACTGATGAGTGCATCACAGAACAGAACGAAATTGAGTTCACAAAAGTGGTTCGAGTAGAAAATGGTTGAAAGAGGAAGAAGAAGGGCAATACACAACGTACGTGATTTCAGCAGGTGTACGCTCCAGGTAGGGCGATGTTGCAAAGACGGGGATGCTGACGTCGCAAATTGAAGGCACCTCCAAGGAAGAACTGATGGGAACTTAAGCTTCGTTGTAGATCCTTCAAGTTCTCTCCAAACTTGCACAGTGATGGAGGGTTCGCAGACAAACTGGGTCAAAGGAAGTCCAGTACTCTACCGTGTTAGACTGGCCCTCGAAGCTCGCTCCAGAGATGCTGGCACAGTGCACACACAATCAGCTATGTTTGCTGCAATTTCGCAACTAAATGCGAATGAAAGATTTGTACTTAAAAAAAAAAATCAAGTCATGTACCTCATACAGGTCATCAAATTTTCAAATTTTTTGATAAAAATTTGAAATTATTGTTAGATTTTGAAGAAAAAAAGTGAAGAAAATTCATGTCAGAAACAAAATATATTTGAAAAATCTGAAATTTTCACCATAAAGGTACATTATAGTCTACAATATCATGGTATAAATCAAAGTTACCATGTCACTCTACAATTAGAAAATCAACAAACCATGGATATAGGTCAAAACTTCATTGTGCTATAAAATATTGAAATTCATAAATTTTTCAAAATTTCCAATTGGAGGAGGAACCACACTTAATAAAGCTTCATTTCAATAGTTGGACTGAAATTCAATAATATATCATTTTTATGCTCAAAATTCACATCAAGTATAAATATGCAAGAAATGACCAAAATATACTACAAGGGGATCCTTGGATTAAGCATCCTCTTCTTTAGGAAAGAAAATAATACCATAATGAGGAAATTTGCAACATTATCCACTAAAAAAGTACTCCAAGAAACTCTTTCAAAAAATTGGATGAAAAAACATTTTCATCCATCCTACACTCATAGATGAAGCCATCCAAGCAGACACTTAGTGTCTGCAGCAGCGCTACAGGGTTAACCAAGATCATTAGATGGTTGTGTTTGACTAGGAAACTTAGAGCATTCTGCTGGAAAGACATTACTCCATGTTAACAGCAACTCCAAATCCCAACAATATTCCCAGTGAGGTTCCAATTTTTTCGAGGGGCAATCAAACATTAGAATCTACTCTAAAAAATAGTTCCTTTCAGAGAACAATGCAACAGTTTTAGTTGAACACTGGGGCCGGATGAAAATTATACCTGAAAACTTAAACATCCGAATCCTTAGAAACTCGCAAGACCGTAAAGAGTTCTGACCTGATGTTCTGATTATAACGCATCGGCACAAAATCTCATGATCCACTGGATTCCATAACAATTTGCTCACACAAAATGGTGTGAAACAGTTTCAGTTGGAAATCAAAGCACTAGACAACAGGAATCAGACGTCAATAATTTGCCAAGCCTTGCCATATAAAACATTAAAGGCTAGGAAATATATTACAAATTGTGCGCTGGTGACCCAATTCTGGACTCACCTGAACCAAATCTGATGGAATCCACAACAATTTGCTTACAAAGACTGATGCGCAACAATCTCAGTTGGAAAACCAATTATACCAGGAATTATACCTCAAGAATCTGAAAAAACTTTCACTAAAAACGCTCTAAATGCTTGCCAGGATCTCACGACTTGTGAACTGATAACCATAGATTCATAGCAAGGGGGCATCCACCAGCACACACCAAGTGCATACTACTTTCCTACTCAGAAGCAATGAGTGCATCACAGTACAGAACGAAATTCAGTTCACGAACGAGGTTCAAGGAGAAAGTGGTTGAAAGGCGAAGAAGAAGGGCAACGCATACCGTACGCGGTCTTCAGCGGGTGCAGGCTCCAGGCAGAGCGATGTTGCAAAGACGGGGACGCTGGCGTTGCAAACTGAAGGTACCTCCAAGCAAGCGATGGTAACTCAAGCTTCGTTTTAGACCCTTCAAGTTCTCTCCGAACTTGCACAGGGATGGAGGGTTTGCAGACAAAGTGGATCAAAGCGGGTCCAGTACTGTACCCCGTGAGGCCGGTCCACGAAGTTCGCTCCGCAGATGCTGACTCATTGCAGACACACAGTCAGCAAAATCCCAAGGATTCATATGCATCCATTCACACACATACGGAAATCCAATCGCAAATAGGGAAACCGAAAGATGCTTCGAGCTCACAAATTGGTCGCTCGGAAATTAAAACTAAGTCTATGTTGCTGTAAAATGGAAAGTCAGGACATGCTATAGACGACCTGGATAGGTTGGTAGACAAGCAAAGTCACGAGTCAACTGGAAACTCTTAGTTCTCCTTTCCTCTCCAAAAACATGTGACGTGCACACACGAAGGGTCCTACACCTTCACAGGGTCTAAACAATCCAACAGTCTCAATCTCTTCAATACCGTAACGAACTCAGAATATGAAATACCTCGAGAAGGAACGGAAATAAGTGCTGGAAACTGTCAATTGTACACTACAACTGGACAACTCTGTCCTCGTCTGTGAAATTGCCTAAGCTTGCACGCTTCATACAAACTTAAAAGGAATGAGCAACATCTATGGAGTAACGCGCCTGATTAGATGTTGCTCTTCGTGCCATCAGCTGTGCCAGGACAGGTTCCTGCGTCAAGAAAAGGCCCCAAACTCGAACCCTAACTTGGCTTGGACTGAAGTTTTGGCTTGTGCTTACCTCAACGCTTGTCGCCAGTACTGCGGGTTACAAAATCGCGGTCGATGACGAACAATCTCCAGAGGGCTTCCCGATCCCTCTACACACACGTTACAATCCCCAGCTAAAGAGCCTCTCCCCTTACAAGATCCAATTGTCGGTACAGCGAAATCGGTCTCCAACAAAGAATCCACCGACAAGGAGCACCGAATCCAACAGCTTCGCACTCTACACGCCGTAAGAAATCATCGCCCGAACTCTCACTCAAAGCGATTGAAACTGCTTAAGAAATTCTCCGCACTGAAATGTGTTCCGTCGGGTGTACAAAGATCAAACTCTACTTCATTTTAAGAGTTCCAATAAGTCAATCCCCACTGGCAAGGAACTGCCTACAGCATCTCTCATCAAATTCGAATGAAGGCGAGATTCATCCGCGTCCTTGAAAATGAAACATCCTGAAGACACACGAGACTCCTTTCAAGGGAAGAAGGACCTCTTTTCTGCGTGTGCACTCGAACCCTAGGCTCGCTTGGCTTAGTCGGGCGGAGCTGGGCCGGGGAAGAAGCCTGGAACATCCCTTGCAGCAGGACATGGAAGTTCTCAAGCAGGCAAGGGGAGCGTGAGGGAGGCAGGCTCAGTGGAAAGAACAGTTCGCTCCCCGTTCTCCGAGCCAGTTCTGTGTGCAGGGATGTTGGTACCGGGGATTGGTGGGGACGGTCGAACGCCCCTCAAATAGCTTCAGGGAATGGATTCTCTTGTCTTTCTCTTTTGTGGGCACTGCTATTGAATCTGCTTGGACTTTGATGAAATGATTGAGCCGTCTCATTGTCTCCATTCGCGCAGAGTGGTGTCTTTGTTTTATTTTTTTTATTCATTTAAAAAAAAGGTTTAGTTTATTGAAAACCAAGTCTCAAATTGACCTGTGGATTCCCTTGATCTGTTGTCATCAGTATTTTCGAGGGTCTTGAGGGTCTAATGGAGGGTTTCTATGGATGAGCCGCTTAGCATGACTTTTCTTTGCAAACACACACACTCTCAAGAGATTATAAACCTATTTTGAAGAGGAAATGAATGGGATCATTGATCACACTCTATGACGACAAACATGAAAAAGAGAAACCTATGTCTGTGGACTTTGTGCATCGCATTCTTGCCAATGGGCAACAGAGACAAGTTGTGCTTGCTTTCATAAGAAGATGATTGTTGTGTATACTCGGGCATCGTAGATACC
Source organism: Rhytidiadelphus loreus (assembly GCA_947034895.1). Taxonomy (NCBI): domain Eukaryota; kingdom Viridiplantae; phylum Streptophyta; class Bryopsida; order Hypnales; family Hylocomiaceae; genus Rhytidiadelphus; species Rhytidiadelphus loreus. The sequence goes on along the minus strand of OX344761.1, from coordinate 41,364,941 downwards.
CATACAACTGTTTTGATAGTACACGACCAAGTGTGTGCTTGTGAGATCTTCACTGACATTTTTTGAAAAACAACGGCACTTGAAATCCACCAAACTTCCCATCTCCATTGTTGCAACATGGTCTGCAATTCATGCAATTTTACTCCAAGTGAAAGCCTTAGTGGATTCACTACCAAGAGGAGAATTAGCGTTTTCATCTCAACAACCACAAAGTTTCTTCCCATCTCTAGTACCTGAAACTCATCTCTAGGTACCAGCGTATACCTAGAGATGAGGAATAAACCTCAGACCACAAATTGCATAACCAAATCACCATTCCAATGCATCCAAAACTAATCACAATAAGAGAATCTAAGCCCAAATGCTCTTCTGAAATATGCACTCAAGACATTCAAGTAAAATCTTAACAAATGTACACTCATCTAATTGCATCTCTCAATCTGAATTTCAATGTTTACAACATCGTTGCACACTATTCAACAGTCCACTCTCACACACAATGTGCTGAAACACCGTGGAACAAAGAACCCTCTCAGCCAATATGAACCTTGTACTACACGAGTCACTGTGCGAGAGCCAAGGCATGAGCTGCACAGGACAAAAGTACCATTATTTAGGAGGTTCCAGACTCTCCATTCTTCGAAGCACGTGTTTGAAACAAAGTCCTTCCAGAGATTCATGCGATATTAAGCCGACATGTCCATAAAAATCCCGTTCTTATCAGTTTGCGAGAAATTTACCTCATGTAACGATGCTTTGTTTTTCGATTGAATGCGCAACTCTTCCTCTGACTTCTATTTCTCGAATGAATGGCGGCTTGCACCCAAGATGTACATCATCATCAAGCAAAGTTTTCCACAAGTGAATTGGTTGAGATAGACAATGCCTAGAAGTTATGGACTCAGAAAACGTTGCATAGACGCAGTCAATATAGAATTGGATGACAAGTTTCAGAAGTCCTATTTAATGAAATGCTGTGTGACAATACTATAGGATTGCAATGTCGTTTGCTAGTGTAAACAACAATTTTGTAACACAATTTTTAATTTCAACTTTGAAGGATTTTCTCCCCAATTTCTTCTATCTAGGGTTTAACATTTGCTAATCTAGGGAGATTTGATGAAGGGTGCACGGGCTTTGTTTCGTGGCATTTGGACCCATGATGTGAAAGTTATGGAATTCCAAAGTTCTTTTGAGTAAGAAAATTAGAAAATTAATTTTCTTTTGACCATGGCAATGGCATAGTGCACACTACACTAAAAAGGATATTTAGTGTTGGATTACATTTAGTGTAATTACCACCCTACTTGACCCTACACTAAATGTCAATTTTAGGACGATTAGTGTAGTGCTAAACTTCAATGCGCCGCCTTTGTAACACTAAATGGAAACACTAAATGTAAAATCTGAAATCTGACCCACTAAATCTGAAATCTGAAATCTGTAAATGAAATGTAACACTAAATGTAAACCTCTTCATATTTCAGATTTACCATAGAGTACTTTTAGTGTTAGAAATTACATTTAGTGTTACTTACTTTAGTAGGGTAAATGATATTTAGAGTCATGGTTCGCAAATAGTGTTGCCAACACTAAATATCCTTTTTAGTGTAGTCCACTTTGGAAGTTGCCAAGTGAGTTGCCAAGTTGTGACCAAATTTTTGATTTGAAATTGGTTGCATTTAGTATAATCAACGGGTCAAATTGTATGAGTTTTATTAATGATGAGTGGTCTTTCGTAATCATGCTTTAATTTTGAAAAATGGTCTTAATGTTTGGCACTTATGGAAAACTTGCATGACTTCATCTTGGCATTTGTGATGGTATCATTCAATTGAGATTGATGTAGAGCTATAAACTTCATCAACAAAGCAAATCTTACAAACCACCAAAGTATCCATTGGAACACTTTAGGCATAAAGAAGTATAGATCACCAACTATTGAGCTTCAAGGATTGGTTGAAGAGGCCTTGCAATACTCAAAATTATCCAAATGAAGACGTCAATTTTGTTGAAGTTTTGGAAGGTGCTAATGTCTTCCATGAAGAAAGACTATATGACTTTACATTTTCTTTGGTCCATTGGATATATGCCAATGTAAGAATGGAATGGGTTTATGTGAGTAGGACAATACCAATTTGTTTTAAAATGTTCTTTTCCACAAGTCCTTCAAGTTAGAAGATGTCAGAGTGAAATTAGCTATAGATTTCAACAATTATGAAGATGCATTTTGTTGTGAGGTGTATGATTGGAGCCTAAAGTCATGGAAAAAATGGAAGATTCTCATTCAAGATGTCTTTACAACAAAAATCTTATATTATCTCTTTTTACATTATTTTTAGTTGCAATCACTAGAAGAAACCCATGTTTTTTGTGATGAGCCCTGATTTTTTCTGACGCATTTTTTTTGATGTCTAAGTTGACATTTAGCTATTTTTATGTTTTTAATGATGTTAATTAGATCATTTGGATGTCATAAAAAACATAAAAATAGCTAAATGTCAACTTAGACATCAAAAAAAATGCGTCAGAAAAAATTAGGGCTCGTCACAAAAAACATGGGTTTTTTCTAGTGAATCAATGGCAAGAACTTTGACCTACACCCAACATCATCAATTAGGTCATTCAATACAACAAAATGATCAAACTCTATTTTTTGCACTTTCAACTGCAGCGGTGCTAGATTGTGAGCCTGTGAGCACGACCCCAAGAGCGGTGAGCATGGATTATGTGAGCGGTGAATTCAGAATTAGAAAAATATGAAGAAAAGACAATTTTGGCCTCTAAATAGACAAAATTTTCAAAAATTTGTGGTCAATTACTACTTTGAAGGTTAAAGGTTCCTATTATTGTGGACCTATAACCGTGATACTATTTAGGTGTACCGATTGCTATAAACATATTAGTAGGGACTTTTAATCGTGGTTTAGAGTGAATCTTTGTAGAATTGATTATTGTCGGTATGAATTTAAATAATAGGATATACATTAAAAAGATGAGGCAGAAGAGTATATTAAAACCAAAATTGATATTCGAAATAGTCTGTATTGAGTACATTTCCAAATTATAGTATTCATCCAAACAGAAAGTGATCATACTGAAGCTATATCTCTAATTTTAGTCTACAATTTCAAAAATTGAAATACCAATCGCTAAAGTACTATTGGTCTTCCAAGGCCTAGGCGTGTTCATGACTATCACTCGAATCCTTGATGATACCATCCTTGGTGAGAAGGAGCTTGACTTCATTGAAGCTAAAGCTTGGAGAGTGTATGAACTTGTCGGCTAACGGATTCATTTTGCAGAAATAACGGAATAAGTAGTACAGATGTTTGCAACTAACATATTGATGCCGACCACCAATTGCAGAGACGGCCATATATACAAAATCGGGACAAGTGCACTCAGAGTACATGCCAAGTGTGATTCGATAAACCTTTTGCGTGGGCTCCGTTCCAGATTGAAGGGTGATAATGGCACCAAGTCCGGGTAAAGGGAGTATGGTTACTCCCAAAATCAATCCTTTGACATTACCAGCACTCTCCCATTTATTGCGATGCTCTGTAGTTGGAGCATTTGCAATACGGCGAATGGCCTTGCTCCTTCGAGTTGTTGGATATGTGTCCGCATTCACCGGACTACTTTCATTGTAAAAGTGCGCCTTGAACACATTTGACATTGTAAACAACCGTCGAGGTGACATAGGTGGTCGCTGTTGGAGTTGGAAGCCGGCTTCTTGCAATAGAAGGGTTTCGTGTCGAGTTAAACTAGTGTTAGTGAGCACTGGCCATACGTCTGGTACTTGAGGCCAATCTATAACCCAAGGATGTCTAGAGCCTCTCACACACCGATCAATGTCATCTGGACAAAACCAGAAGTCGGTCATGATCTCCTTGTTTCCACCATATTGCTTCTTGCGACCACGATACGTTGGGGCTGGAGTACCTTTAGATCCCTTTGCAATTCTAGCAGTGCAACGAATGTTTGTCCCTCTTTGTTGGGCATGACATTTACAGCTCGATTTATGAGACAATCTTGCAATGTGCCATTGTGTAGGGTCACAGTCACTCTCCATTGCAGTTGAGACATGTGGTATATGCGGCAATGGAGCGAGTGGGGCTGGTTCATCAGAAGCCATTGCCGGTGTACATGTAGATCGAATCCGCACTCGTGGTTGAGAGAAGTTCACCTTATCTGGACGATGAGAGTCACCATCCGAGCCGATAGGCAGGTCAAGTTTACGTTTGCTACTACCAAAAACTTCTTCGCCTTCCAAATGTGGAATACGTGTTCCAATATCACTTGGGCCAGGTAGATCATTCAAGGCCTCGGCAATCTTCTTTGGATCGCCGCTTCGTTTAGCGCCTCTTAACTTCAACTCTTCTTTTGATGGCCCTGACCTTGATGTTGTACCGTTCAAAAATGCTCGATAATTTGTCATCTGCATGAAGGCTCAAATGCAGTCATCACAAGTGGCGGCAAATAAATCATTACCACGATTTCCGGATTGTTGCAACCACTTGTTGTGAATTGTTTCCGATAAGTTGCATGATGGCATGTCTGCTATCTCTTCGAGACTCAACCCCTAAAAGAGAAACACATGTAGAGTTAAGCCATGTATAAAGATTTGCGGGAAAACCCCCCCACCAAATAATGGTAGTCCACTTCGATATTGGTCTCGCCAGTAAGAGGTTAGGACTCCCCTCGGCGCCGAGGGATGAATCCTCTACGGCACCACGTCCTATACTACTTAGAGTTCCATAAAAATTTGATATAATTTTTTATGGGACGAAAAAAATTCATAATGACATACAACTAATTCACTGAATAAAAATGAAAAAAATTAGATCTTAAAGGGTCTATAAGCAATGCATATATAAATTGAGAAAGGACATCTTATGACGTACCATTTGCATGAACCCACCCCATTGGCGATATCGGAAGTGCCAGAACGCAAGCCACAACTTGAGTTCCCTCAAAGCCTCTTCTGAAGCTGCTCCCGATGATAGCCACCAAGAGCGGATTGCCAAGTACCGTGTCTCCGCTTCTTCCATAGTCTTCGAATCCTTGTACTGCTTGCAAAGGCGAGTGTGTTGATGTTGCATGTCGGGTTTGATGAGCTTCTGTGTATGGCGGTGTAAGGAAGTACTCCAATGTAGGAGACATGTACATTCGCGATTAACCATCTCTATTTTAGAATCCCCTGTACCATACACAATGCGAACGGCATTCCAATTTGCTTGTGCACTATCAGCCATGAAGCCCTTGAAGTTTATATTTGGCATTCCATTGTGTCTCATGACTTCGTTCAAGGACCTCCACATAATGCCTTGCACCTCAGTGTCTTCGGATTGCATGTCACAGACGGCAATTGTCATGACCTTCCTGCAACCTGTGTCATAGACGTGGCAAGCCATAGTTGTCCAATCTTTGACTCGTTTGACGTGATCAAACATGAGCCATGCGTTCTCTAAATCTCCACCGGGTTGCATGCGGTTCACCAAATCAACTCCACTACCAGGACCTTCTATCAACATCTTAAACAAGTACACCTTTTCTTTCCCTTGTCCAGGGAAGACACTGTCATGGATGTAGTCAAACTTCAAATTTCGCTTCATATTCATAATACTATCTATGACTCCACCCTTTCCAGTGCTACAGAAGGAAGTGATGATATTACAGATGTTAGGAGAACTTAGTCTTTGAAACCTATCCATGACATCTTCTAACGATTTCCCTGTTAAGATCTCTTTAGGCCCTTCACCAGTATGTATCAAGTGGCGGTCTAGAAATACCTTACTAGCTGAGAGGGCAATGGCTGAGTTAGTAGCGGTAGGAGTTCTGGCAACCTCGCTAGCGATAAGACCGGAAATAGTATCTACAGACTCTCTACAAACTCCAGAAGCTACAGGATGCATATGATTCCCTAGATGAATGCACGCTCTAGTCATCAACGCATTATCACTAAACACGTAATATATTCGCGCGTCACACATACTAACACAACTCGGCGGATATTTGCATATCTTGCAGAGAAGACTTGATTCCTTTGGAGGATCAGAACCAATATGGAATGGAGCAACAGTGTATCCACACCACTCTGTCTCATTCCGCTTGGTGGACCGTTGGAAGTATGAACACTCAGAATTAGTACATACCAGATGTCCCGCACAAGACGATTTTCTGAACTTCAACCCATCTTGGTTGTGGATATTGGATGTCATTGTCCGACACCAAGCATGACCATCGTATCGTTTATCCATGCCTTGAAGATTCCCACCGCTACATGACGAAGTGGATACACGAAGTGATGGCAATTCAAATACTACGTCTCCATCAAAGTTTGCAGGAAGATATTGCACTTTGTGGTGGATTAGTGAATTGTAATCTAAAGCAGCCACTTCATTCCTGGATCTCCAAACTGATGCAAGATTCCGTAGGCAGCCAACTATACTAGTTTGTCCTGTACTATTTGGATACGTTTGTGGGCGAGAGTGAGTTGAAACATGAAGAGTACTAGATGGCGTGCAGTATTTATCCGAAGTAGGATTGTGGACATCTTCGAATACTTCATCAAGAAGCATTCCTTGTATACTGGGTTGGTTTGGAGATTCTCCCTCTGACTTAGTAGAGATATCTATGACAGGGTGAAGGACTTCCTTTTTCAAGTGAAGATGTTCAGGAGGTGTACTAGCAACTACAAAGGACTCTGGTTCTATGAGATTCGCAACAACATGCCGAGCAGGAGGCATATCAACAGTAGAATGATTTGAACGGAGATGTACAATGTCTGTGGAGGCTCCCATCATCAGAGATGACAATCCATAAGCTCTGTAGCAACCTTGATGAAGTTGCCACACATGACCATTGTCAACTTCTAACCTTAACATGTGGACATACTCCTTCAATTGACCTGAATCAAACATGACCTCTTCTTCAACATATATACTGGATTGGATAAAACCAAATCGGACATGCAGAAGGTGTGAAGACACTACAGCATACCCTTCTATTCCAAGAGGGAGAACAACTGGGATTTCATGGCCATTTGCTCGAATGGAGGCCATTGATAGAAGAAGGAGGTTCAAGCAAAAAGAGAGTTGGAGTACTAGACATTAGAAACAAAGTGAGTGAATAGGATACGTTTGTATATATTATATAAGCATGAGCATGATGTTTCAAAAAATTTGATTAATGCTGATGACAATGAAATTAATGTTGTCAAGGGCCTCCAATTTTGTATACGTACAAATATTTTTGATACAGATATTCAAATCGAATTTGGGGGAAACAAGCCGTTTCTAATACCAAACTCATAAACGCGAGTGAAGTACGATCTAAGGAACATGTAACTTGTGAGTAGATTTGGGATGCTTTCATCATTTCATAGTACCATCCATCCTTCCTTAGTACCCATCCAAGGTCCTAAAATATTCATTGCATCTGTCCTAGATTTAATTTCATGGATCTACAGAAGTGTCATCAAAGTGTTATCGTGTGAAACTGTAGGTGGACAACCAGAATCTATGGATATAGAATCAAATATTGTAAGTGCATGACGTTTTTGATGGTATCAAAATCAAGCAATATAATATATCAAATTAGGATGTGTCAAATCAATTTGAAATCTAGCTGGCATACACGTTTCTTTATGCACAGTCTCCTATGACCATGATGACTTGCATAATGAGATGTTTATGTTGAAATCGCGGAGAACCTACTTTCATTTTCGTAGTGTTGTTTGCGAGTTAATTCCTTGAACAAGTAGGCGGATGCTTGTGAATTTCAAAGAAATTTCTCAACCTACATGAGTTAGCCGTAATGGAATACATAACGGTGATAAGCAATGAAATATTGAATGTCAGATTTCCGGAGATTCACCATCAAATCATAGAAATGATTATTACAATAATACGTACTTCCAGTCATCATATAAAATGATGCTTGAAGTTAGTATACTTTAATTGTAGTGGACATGGTAAGAGAACATTAGTATTCACAATAGCATCGACATTATGTGATATATTTTAACTTCATGTTCCTAGTTGTACCTTTAGCATTTCAGAGATTAGTATCCACTTCTTCTGTTCACTTGCAGTATGTGCAATTAGTCTCATGCATGCAGCAAATGGTATTACCGAAAAGGCTTTAGGGCATAGACTCAGGAAGAGGAGAAAACAAAAGAAACTCCTGTACTCATCGCGGAAACAGTTGCAGCGGTCTAGAAGAAGAGGCAAAGGTGAACCTATAACAACTACATCACCACTAAAAGGATTCGTGACAGTAGATGCTAAGAAGAATAATGTGATTTGTGATATAAATGAAGGAAGCCATTGGGAGCTATCAAACAGTGAAGAGGAGACAATGAGACTATGCAACGTAGGAGCAACATCGAATTCCAACGTAAGTGAACACTTCTCTTCATGATTGCATAATTTGAAGTTACATTGGTTGAGAGTATTTTTTGATTTAGTACAGAAGACATTGATAATATCCATATGCTAATATAGAATATATTTGATGTGAGGACCACTGGAATTGCAAATAGTTTATGTATTTGTGGCTTCAATTTAGTACGCAAGTACCGTACAACATACACGTTCAGTACAATTTAACCATATTCATATAGAGAATGGTATATTCTCAGACCACGGAGTCCCCTAAATAAACAGCCTTCATAAATTGGCAATATGAGCACATGTCTAGTATTCGTATCCTAGGACAATGTATACAGAGTGTACTAATGGGTTGCTTGTACATTGAAGAATTCTTTTATAATGTGAAGAACAGAATGTCATTACAAATTTTTCAATACAACATAATATTCAGAACTTCTTGTGCAATATTCTGAATACACTTGACATACCAGTATGAGTAACCTCAAATGCACATAGAAGTAGATTCTCGACCAATTGGGAGGCAGATAACAGGTTGGTGATCGAGGGATCGATTACGGTAGTAGCAAAAGGTCAACGGGACAATCGGCGGGTCTCTCTCTCGCGAACACTAGAAGAAACCCGCGTTTTTTGTGATGGGTGTAGAAAACGTGGCATGTTTCTATGGACATCATACACTTGTAGAGTTTGAGGTAGACGGTGGCACAATCATAGTGGACGTTTCAGAGAACGCAAGCATGTTAGCAAAGAAACATGTGCTTATCAAGTACAACAAGTACATTTTGCAAAACATGGGAGTGTAAAATGTCGTGTCCTATTTGACGTGCAATATGATGTTGAAGTGCAACGTCTATAGAATAAGGCAATTTCATTGACCGTAAGCTATCCGAAGTCATTGAACATTGATGGAAATTGCATGCAAGTACAACTTTCAAGAACAAACAATTGTTTTCCTATACAAATGTTTGTTCATACCTTACACTTCATAATTAGAATTGCAACTGCATTTTTAATTACGAAATGTGAATATGCAATTCGTTCTATTTCTTTGTTTGTCTCTAAAAAGGGGGATTTGTAGAGATTGCATGCACGAAAATCAGTTTTGTAGTCTTCCCTTTTTGGTACCAGTATTTCATTGAACAAGCAATTCTAAAAAATGTTTGTAATTTAAAAAAAATTTGCATTCCAATTATCATTGCCAACACGAAATGTGTCACAAGCAATTCAAATTCCATTTCTGTCAGTTGTGATCGAGAGTACGTACACTTTACATTTCACACCTACGTATGCAACTCCTCTAGCAACTGTGAAGGCCCATTGCCACCTTTTACAACTATGGACACTTAAAGCCAATTTGGCTAACCGTAAGTGATTGTAATTTTTTTTGCGAATTTCTCATAACATTTTGAAAGTTTGAAGCTTCCTGACTCTTGAGGATAGAATTCTCTCAGCATTTTTTGCGAAGCGAGTACAGTGATATTAGAAAAAAGAATGCTTTTCATTGCATGGGAAGAACAATTGTACGAGTTCAGCTACATTTCATTTTCTTCTTTTGCTCCAGTGTTTGTGTACATGATGTAAAGCTTTCATTCAGTCCATTTGGATTCATTGTTTACATATGAAGAATCATCTTGTTTTCTGGACAGTACTAGCGTTTCACTCAGAAAAATAATTAATTACACTTTCAATTGTAATTGTTGTTTTAAGGTATTTCACCCAATTGAAGATTTACGAAGCTTGAATTCATTTCCTACAATAAATAAACACTAACACTTTTTCATTTCAATCTTGTATTCTACTAGTTTACAATTTATTTTATCTTAAAATTGTACACCTACTTTGATGCACTCCACAATTTCTTCAATAATGCAACAATTTAAAATTTAAAAAATTATTATCGTATTGTTCCTTTTATATTTCTGATCCTTCAAATTCGTTTTCCAAAGTGTACAGTATACATTCTTTGCACAATTAGCAGTGAAAGTCATTTGCAACTGCACGCTACTATTAGTAGAAATTTACTTTACCAACTATGAATGCATTTAAATCACATTGTATACGGCCAATATATACATGTTCAAAACAATTACAGACATACTTCGTGACTACTTTTGTTCAAAATGCTCTGCTACAATTCCTAAAACATAAGGTTATTATCGTCCCTCCAGAAATGCTATTATACCATAGACAATGTGGTTTTCGTATATCGTAACAATGCTATGCCTTCACTCCTTCCAAGCTATAGCATTCTTAATAATTACAGAAGTTGTTCCTGTTTCTGTACCATGATGCATGTAATTTGTTCTAATGAGTGCGCTACCTTGTTGTACCCCTTCTATTAAGGATTGTTCATCAATAAGAAAATTCATTGTTTATATGAACGCTTTTAGTAGACCACATTTGTTCTGTAGACATTTCTATACCATTTTTTCGAATTCAGAGATCATCGCAGAACTTGTAGAATTTCTGGGAGCTTCACAAATTTGTTAGTTTCCTAGGAATTGAATTGTGCAATTGATGGTTCAGTTCTGATGCTGAGAATTGTTTCCATGGACATTTCACAATTTTCCACACATGCGGACTTCTACTCTTTATATACTACTGTATATGACGCTCTATTGAAGACAATATACATGCCACCTTCTTTAACATTTAATTAAATTTCATTGGATCCTCATGTACATCTTTTTTCTCTAATTTAATATACTTCTCTTCAGTAAACAGTCTTGAGCTTGAAAATTTCATGATGAAACATGAATTTCAATGTGTACAACACAGAACAAAATTTTATTTATTGATTTATTTTCTTACAATTTTCATTTGTAAGTTGAAGTACGTACATGATATACGAAAAATGTAAATTATTAATATTTCTAATATTGAAATGAAATTCACAAATTCCAATGGTCACTTTCGGAATTCCAAAGTAAAAATTGAACAACGTGAAGCTTTTTTTTTCCGAATTTTCGGAAATTGCATTCAGAGATGAATTGTACAACTTTTTTATCCAAGAAGATGCTCTATTTCACCAATAAACAAGATTGTCTATAACTTCCTCATCAGAAATCCAATTAGAATGAATCAAAACTTTTTATATAGACAATAATACAATCTATTCATAAAAGAAGTTAAACTGCAATTCATGAATTTCTTTTCTTCTGCCACTTCTTGCCACCTCTCCCTTCTTGTTTTCTCCTTCAAACAGAACTTGTGTTTCCGCAAACAGATTTGAACAAAAATATTTTTCCCACAAGGGTAATCTACTTTTCTATCTTCAGAAGTATTTAAAAAATATCCACAGAAATATAGATATCATTTGGTATTGCCTACAATTTCACTTCTCCTCCAAAGGGACAAGTGCTCCGTTACGGGTTAATCCTTAAAGGTCTGGGAATATGTTTTCAACGAAAATGCTCAAAACCTGTCATTTCTGATAGAAGCACGGCATTTTAGATGAAAAACATTTGTAGACACATGCAACCATTGGATGTTGTAGTACAATATTCAGAAAATATGCGATAACTGAAAAAAAAAAATCACCACCTTCATTTATTGCAAAACATTAAAGTTTGAAGTTATAGAAATCAGTGTCTTCACCTCATGAAAATATTGCGAGTTGTACTTCAGGTAGTCACATTTGTATGAAAAAATGTCCAAAATAGTGGTTACTCTTTAAATTCATTTGTACAATCAAGTTGCCTACATACTTGAAAACATTTAGATCCTTTGGCATTGCACAACATATAAGAAACATATTGTAATTAAGTACAAAGAACACCGTCATTCCACACAGTGTACTTTTAAAATTTATTTGTAAAATTCAAAAAAGTTAATCCCATTGGTGGTACTTGAGTACTAAAAAACTTACATCATGTCCTCATATTTTTCCCAAAAAATTTAAAGAATTGAGTTCAATTCAGGATTGTGAAATTTTATTTTTGAATATGAAATCCTTAAATTTCAACAAACTAGAGCATGCCGGAACTTCGATCCTGTTATTTGAAATTAGACTACTAAAAGCTTTTCATGTACATTTACATGTGGATAAAAAATAAAAGAATAATCTTCTGAAGAAAGTGATTTCTTAAGAAATTATTGGATTCCTCATCGGGTAGTGGAAACTACATATTATGCAATACCGTAACAAACATGTACATAGCAATTATGAAAATAAGGCGCCCTTCAAAGCAATCTTCAGGTACAAGTTCTGTACACATTAGGAAGGCAAAACAACAAAATTTCATTTGCAGTGACCTTCTAGAAATCAATCTGTTGCCAAAAATGCAGTTCTGTCCTTTACGGATTCTCATGTTCAAATTCAATCTCATATCAGAATTCACATATAATTTGTTGAACATGAAATATAAAATGTACAACAAAATATTGCTTCTCTATAGGCACCGAATAAGTACAACACCTGAAAAAACAATTTCGGTCTTCGTTATTGACATCACAGACCATGTTCATAACCTTACAAAGTCTGTCCGCACTACTGATATACGTTTACTTAAACAATGACTATAGCAATCGCTATTCTGTCCAAACTAAGTATGAACTTATATGATTTCCGCATAGTTGCTATCATCTTCTCTTCAAACTCAGTAAGAGCACTATACATGGTAATGGACACTATATACCTGTTCTTCATGACATTCAACAATATGTATAAAACAATGATTGATACATTTGTAATGGCATTACATACAGATGGAAAATATAGTTTATATATGCTGTACAGTACATTGCTTGCAGCATCTGACTATGACAGTACTGCTACTCTAATTCTGGATCATCTAGTTGTTCTACTGTCTCCTCTGATGCTATAATGTATGTACCATCAGTAGTTGAAGGTACTCTAATTGGTTCAGATTCCATCATTTCTGGTTGCAGTCCTGGAAGGCTTCCATTCTCTGCCACGTCTAGTACACTGGGTTGTTGTTGTGGAAACTGTAAGTGCCCACGTCTGCTTCTTACATCTGTTCTACAAACGATTTTCCATCCATGTTTGTGGGGATCGTCCGATAAGAAGACTTGCTGACAATGCAGAGGAAAAGCAAAAGAGTTTGCGTGCACCTTGCCATCCATGTAATTGAAGTTTGCCATCATGAATCCGTACTTATCTCGTTTTATGTTAGGGTATCGAATATCAACAGTACTTCTCACCCAATCGCAAACCAGAATTGTTGTGCAGTGGTTTCGATAATCCAACTCCAATATTTCTTCAATGTAACCCACGTAATCGTCGGTTCGTTGTAGGGGTCTTCCATTCTGAAGACCCCAACGAAGCTGATGCGTAAAAGAAGCAACCACACAAGAGTCACGGGTGACAAGACCAACCTTTGAACTGCGAACACGCAAATGCATTCCAAAAGAATACATTTGACGGTGCGAGGTTGCATACCGCTCTGGCGGTTGAGCATATTGTATGACGTCTTCGTCCACATGTTGTCCAACATCTTGTACTTCTCGCACACGTGATCGTAACCAATCCGGAAATGCTGGAAGTTCTCTCAATTCAAATGGGTACTGAGTTCGTATTGAAGCATTACGATTGCGTGCTTGTTGCCGAAACAAATTACGCTCTTCCCAACGACGTCCCTTCACAAGTATGTATTCCCTATAAGACATAACATACTATCATTATATACTTACATTCACATCATTCCCACTACAGTGATCCTACTATGTAAGAGGCTTTCAATGCAAAACGTCGCACATGTCATGTACATTGGCACGTTCGAGAATGTGGTTTCCTACAACAACTTCTGTTTTCATTAACAGCACATTCTAGTGAAGGTACAACCGATGCCAACATGTGGTACTGCTTATTGACATCTGTACAAACATTACTACAATTGCAGTGAAATTAAAGTAGAAGCTTAAAGTGCTTTTCTTTAAAGCCCTGAAATTGAAGGTAGAGATGGTGCTGCACTCACTCTCGCCAAGGTTCCAAGGAACCTGCATTGTCCAGTACAAATGCATGTGCGTAGCCACGCACGTCATTAGACATCTTTCGCCTTTTAGATTGCTTCGACCGTAGTACCTCATCATTCATGCGAGCGTCTTCGACAGGGTCCCATGCTCGATGCGTTGTTCCTTCGTATTCCTTCATGTACTCAGTGCAAAACCCTAGTGTGTCCTCCATGCGGTAACCTTCCACTATACTCCCTTCTGGATGTGCGTAAGTCCTTACATAATCCTTCAATGTTTTTATGTACCTTTCAATAGGGTACATCCATCGACAATGAACAGGACCACAAGTGAATAACTGTTGAACAAGATGCACCGGCAAGTGTGTCATGACATTCAGGAAGGTTGTTGGAAACTCCTTTTCCAACATGCACATAGCTATTACGACGTCAGACATCAGGGCATCACGATCAGCCTCGCGTATCTCTTTCTCGCACAGTTTTTGGAAGACTCTGCACGTTCTTATAACTGCTGTACGCACTTTCTCATCCAAAACATTTCACACCGCTACTGGGAGAATCTGCACAATTGTTCACGTGAGATTTGCATACACTGCTTCTGCATGTATCAATAATACATACATGCGCGAGCACTTCCTTTAATTTTTGTGGTTCCATTGCCATTTCTGTTCTAATCGTATTCTAATGATGAAGAGTACGTACTGCCATATTGCTTTACACAATGTGATGTGTGTGTAGCAGTACATTTTCTTCATCAATTGCAAATGAGCATTTTGTCAAACATGATGCACTTCCATTTATTCGAACTTCAGCATGAAACATTATACAAGACATGAGCAGCCAATACTACAACGATGGCTACGGAATTTCAATTTTTTGAATTTCATAGCTTCATCACATTACTATTTTCTGTAGCAATCGTACCTGCTGCATGAGGACATGATAGTCATGTGTCTTCATATATTGTAGTTTTCCATCCTTCAAACGTTTGTGTATAGAACCAACATAGTTTGAAGGTGTCCGTATCTGCGAAATTATATCCACAAACTCTTTTCGCTCAGAAACATTTAGTACGTACGGCGCATGCGGCATGTAAAATGCATCTTGTTGACGCCGTGCTGGTTGTAGCCATATTTCTTCACGAATCCCCAAATCCTCGGCATCTTGCCGACTTCCAGGACTATCGTTCATACCAAGTGTGGTCTTTAACATGTTCTCGCACAAATTCTTCTCGCAATGCATCACGTCCAAGATGTGCCGTTCCAAAAGATGCTGTTCACGACATTAGTCCACTTCCATTAGCATGTGCATGGCATTATACATTATGAAGTCTAATGTCACAGTCCATTACTACCCGCCTCATTTGACGTGCTCTGGGTATGTATTGCTTGTACAATCTATTTAGTGTACATGTACTTCTACATTCATAATAGCGAAACACACCTAAAGCTAGCTGACTGTGCATGTGAAGCAATTCATAAGCACATTGGAAACTTCAACTTCATAGAACACACATAAACCACTTGCAAAACATATGCTCTATATAAATGTTTCTGCACTCCATCTATTACTTCCGTAGACCAGTGAACTGTGTACAAATTAGAGGTACAAGGTTCTCATCATTTTGTACCTGCCAATATGGAAGCATATACAATTCACTCAATCGTTTTACGCCAGTCACATGCACGGGGTCGTCTTTACCATTCTCTTTCCCACCCAAATCCAAATAGGACTGTCGCCATGATGCATATTTGATGACATCTAGTCCTGACATGATTGGAGGACTACCTCGGTGCTCCACTGCGCCATTAAAACGTTTATTGCGACGATAAGGATGGTGATGAGGTAGATATCAGCGTATGCCACTGTAAACAATCTTTGAGCCTCGTACACGTCGTTCTCCAATTACTTCACCTGTCTTCGCCATTCTAGAGTCAGTTTCTGGTCCACAAGGAGGGCAACCTTTGTAGCCCTTACAGCACAAACCGGAGATGAGGCCGTATGCTGGGAAATCTGATATGGTCCACATGAACAATGCACGTAATGTAAAACGTCTTAATCCTTCCACTTGGGAGAAATCTTGTGCTGCAACGCCTTCCCACAGTTCATATAGTTCCTCAGCAACGGACGTATGAACACGTCAATATTTTTGGACGTTGGTGACATTTTTCCAGATATCAGAATACACAACGAAATAAAGAACTTCTTGGTCACAAACCAAGGCTCCAAATTGTATATCAAAATGAGCACCGGCCATGTTGACCAATTCGTGTTGCTGAGTTTGAAGGGATTCACACCATCCAATGCTAATGCAAGACGCAGATTCCTGGGATCCTCTCCGAAGTTTCCAAACGCAGCTTCTCGATCAATGTGCTTCCAAGCAGGGCTGTCCACTACAGAACGCATGATGCCATCTTCACTGACATGCTTCTTGTACCCTGTTAACATGCTAGCAATGTCTTTAGAACGCCACATTCGTTTCAGCCGAGGTATCAGGGGAAAATGACGAATTACCTTCGCTGGAATGATACTACTGCCATCCACCCAACGTGACTTCAAACACTTTGGACATCTGTTGAGCAGAGCATTCTCCTCTTCGTAGAGCACACACCCATCAGGACATGCATGAATGTTGTGGTAACTCAAGCCCAATTTTCGAATAGTTTTTCGCGCAACATAATGACTACTTGGCAATTGGTTGCCCTCTGGTAGTAAATCACGTGACAGGAACCTCAGCAACTCGTCTGTAAATTTGTTGCTCACGCAAAACACTACACACATGTTCATGATGATGATGGTGGCTGAGACAACGCTCGTTTTCGCACCTGTGTACACCGGTGTTGTTGCTTGTTCATACAAGTCTTCTAAACCATCTAAGGTGTCCATGTCAACATCATCATTTTCTTGCGCTTCTCCAACTTCCGGTGCCTCCATATGCAATGCATCACCTCTATCAAATGCCTCCATAACTTGTCGGTGCACCTCGTGATACTCATCAACATGCACTTTTGTACCACGCATTGCATCCTCATTGTCGGCAATGACATCATCCATGTTATTGCGATTGGGACTACAAGCAGCTGCGCCTTCGTCATGCACAATGTCGTTGTCGTATGCAATGTCTTCCACCCACAAACCTTGACGTGGATAGCCATCTGGAGGGTCTCCACCTATCATTGACTTCAACAAAAACGGATCTCGTCCAACAGTTGCCAAGTGGCTTCGAATTGTCTCAACATGTTTACGACGTCCACCGTGACAATTGTTGCAAAGGCATGGGTATACCCTCACATCTTTCTCTATGGCCACTCTTAATTCCGTTTGTAATATTAGATCTTCTATGGGAATGTGCCTCAACACACGGCCATCTACGGTTGTACGGACAGTACTGCGTCGATTTTGGGATTCAATATTCATTGTCACAGCTGTGCTAACTCTGCATTCAAATGCACCACACAGCGCTAACATCAAGCATACGCATTAATATAGGTAACTGAATGTTCTCAATCGAAAACATGAACTCATCCAAATTTTTTTGCCATTTCATACATTCGTTACAACAACTACATACAATTCTGACATGCATATGTATACATTTGTAGTTATTGTTCAGCATAAGAAGAAAAACTATGTACAGAGTCGTATAGTGAGGGAAAAATTTGAAGCATCTTCTTCTCAGACATGTGCCTTCACTAGAAGGAAACTACATTTCTGTGAATACAAGGTAGTGCATGTTTTATAGAAAAAGACTTTCATGAAATTTGTCTTCGAGAATAAGCTGTTCACACAAAACATCATCTGCCATGTGTTCAGTAAAGTGCAGTTCTCTTCTAGTGGCATCAGTAGACATCGGTGCATTGAGCTACTATAACATGAAATGGCAATGAAAACTTATTTAGAAGAGGACAGAATTACTAAAGATCACTTTATATTATGACACACGTATTTTCAATTATACAAGACATCGTCTACATCATGTATTCATGGAACGTACATGGATGCAAGTAATATACATTGTACCTCATGTACAACATAACATGTGGCACGTGCACACCTCTAGGAAAATGATGCTGAACATACAGTACATGAATCTTGTCTACGACATTGTTGCAAGTTTAATGACTTAGTACTCATACGTTAATGTACATGCCCTTTCGAAGTAAACATTCTACATTGATACAAGAGTACAAAAGTTTCTACACTTCTCCATGCTCTGATGCAGAAGTCAACCATCAACTTCCAGCATTGCATAATACACTTGCTCGGCTAGCCAATTCTCGTAATCTTCTTCCCAACTATCGAAAGGGTAGAAACCTTCATAATGAAGTGACATGCTGTACATGTTGTAATGGTATACATCATTTGGCAAAAAATCCTCTCCTTGAACGAAGCCCCAATTATACAAGTGCATCTGTTCCATGTGTAGGAAAACAAGATGCTCCAGGTAATTGGAAAGCTGAACATCGTAGTCCTCGAACGGATATATTTCCATAGGATGCTGACATTCTCCCACAGATTCTAGAACATCACACTCTCCTACAGATTCAATGTCCCATTGGTCCTCCCTATCCAAAAACGTGGTTGGCATTGATATGGTCCTGAGAGAATGTGAACGACGGAACTCATGAGTGATCAATGGGTACGTCATACTCTACATTGCATGCACAACTTGTATGTGCTTCCAGAAAATCGCCCAAAAAGTATTCTACAATTGCAAATGTTAGTGTTCAAGTTGTTGAGGACATCGAAGATGACTTGCCTTCCTCTTTATAATACAGTAGCTATGGTATAGAAACGCACCAACAACTCTTTACTGCGCTTGTATTTGTTGACGACTTGTTCGCTTCCACGAGGCACACATTCGAAGAACACTAATAACCGTTCTTCCAACTGTCGAAGACGCAAGCACTGCTTACAATGAAGTTTCCTACATTCCTCAATGCATGAGTGCATGTGTTAATGTCATTATATGTTATTCAGCAGAAAGCAAATGAACACACTATAATGCCCACATGTTCCTAGAGAACCTTGCAAACTGAATGACACTGTACAATACATCCTATAGACATGTCCATTGTATCATAGAAATGTTGCTACATATGTTCAAGAATTCAATCATTTCAAATGTGGATATTTTTGTTGACGTCACGTATTGAACACGATTTCGACGAGAACATGACTAGCCCTGACTGTTCCATACATGTACTTCGACCTCATCCCCTACTCCATTTCCAACATCACTAGGTAATGACTGTCACATGCTAGGCTCATGCTTCTTTCTCACAGAAATAAAGTATGTTGAAGCACTGATTAATGTAAGAAGTGAGGTATGTCCTGTGTGAAGAAGAACATGTCATTGTAGAAAATGGAGAAGTAGACAGTACATGTTCATGAACTTCTTTTCATAAAATTGTTTTAGAATACTTCAATGAAGTTTTGGTGTACAGTATTTCAACCCTTTCATAATGAATTCACTGTCATGGGTAGCACAGAAGAATTTCAGCATGTTGCATTAGTTTCTCTTGTTTGTAGGTCTTGAAAGTTTGTAGTTGTATACATGGACATATCTGTACAAGTACTTTTCTAGTGAAATGGCTACGGAAGTTATTTTGAAACTTCATTATTATGTCATTCCGAACACAAGGTTAGTGTACTGTATGAAATTTCTGCAAATGTATATGTTCTTGGCACTTCAAAACACCGAAACAATTCACAGCGTGCAGACAACTATCATTTTCAAATTTCCATGGAAGAAACTACACGTACATGAACAGCAGAAATGTGGTCCTTGTTGCATGTCGTTCCCAACATGGTGCATGACATGTCTTCGTTGTGCAGAACGTGAATATGTCCAACAGGACGTCATGGTGAACGTCTACGATGTGTAGACATTGTGCCGTTCAACGTCGTGCGTCTCCTGCGTCACACGTGACACGTGTCAAGCGTTCGTATGACTCCCATACTGTCACTGCATACAAAGGACATGAGCCGTAGAACACAGTTCGATCCTACAAACCCTAAGTATGTTTTCCAATTCCGTCATGTAGTAGAGACAGATTTCTGTAATGGAAGTTTCCAATGCAGTCCTTCAGCACGATAGAGTAGTCGACTTGCATCAGAATGTACCAAACGAGAGAGTAGTGCACTTTGAAGTTACTGGAGAAGCCCTACATGTTTTCCAGAATTTTGTGATGCAGGTATCAGAGATTGCGTGTCATAGTGGAATGAAGCAAAATGAAGAGGGCAAACAGAAAGCACATGCGCACTTACGTAGAAGTGGTCGCTTGCGTCGAACCCTGAAATGCCAGGCCACTCCTTGAGCTGCTGAGATCGCCGTTCCGCCGACCGTGCGTCCTATCCGTGTCCCCGCAAGTATTGCCACTCAGGTCTGAACACAGAACCTGTAACTGTCACTCTAACTCGTAGTGGATGCCTGCGTGTCACTTGCCATCAAACCATGATCGTGCAAGAATGCGAAAGCCTTCCATGGCCTGACAGCGGTGCAGCCTGTGCGCCGTCTCTCGCACCAATGTCACACGGACATAGGCTTGCCGTGGTTGTAGGGTCATACGGTCTGCCTACCTACAATTGTGGGCTACGTCTTTGTTCTTGTATTCGGTCGCCATGCTCATGCTCGCATTGTTGTTGTTATGAACGTCTCATCTTACCGGACAGAGGTGCGAGGAGAAGGTGTTCGTCGATTGCGTGGCGGCAGAAGACTTCCTCACTCATTTCAAGTTCCTAATTGAAGTATAGTGTATTGTAGTAGGTCAATTTCAAGGATACTACTATATCGCGGTCAATCAGGCAATGCCAGTGTGTTCCACTGAGGACACGAGAGAAAATTTGTCTCCTAGATCGTCAATTACCTACGGAATCGTTGCAGCAGACTTGGCTAAGCAGACCTGTATATATGAATGAGAACAACATCATCATGTTCGTCTCTAACAAAGAGTAGTATTGTTGGTGATGCAGACAGTGTAGAAGTTATGTTTCTTGTAGTGCCATGTTGCATACTAATCCTGTTGTTTGTATTGGGCATGGAAAATCTTAGACTTACTTCTTCTAAACTAGGCCATTATTGTTGTTCTTTGTCCATGCCTACAATGGCCCCAAATACGGAATTGCGCGCTGTTGTACTGCTATTGCTACCACGCACACTGAATTTCTGTTCATTTCTGACAGACAGAAGGTGCAGAGTTTGTGAGGTGGTCTCAACCGCGATTAAGGATGCCGCAGCCTAAGGGAAAGCTCATCAAGCGGAGGGTGTCACCACCACGTCGCAATGAAGACGATCGGAAGCAGCGGCCACAAAGTATGGGCCACCCAACTGCAGCAATGCAAATGCGTGCAGAAGGGGAGAGGCGAAGCAAATACTTGAATGATCCGCGACTACAGAAGAACATAGCAGCGAAGAGCAAGGCCAAACCTTCCACTTCAAGCCCGGTAGTGAAGAAGCGGAAGATGGTAGAAGTTTTTTCAGTTGCATCTTCCGAGGATGCGCATGACGAAGAGACTCCACTGCAGCAAATGGACATGCTGCAACATTGGAGGTATATTTCTGCAGTATGTTTTGTCTACACTAACAACTTCTGTGTGGTTGCTGTATGCCTTTGCAAAATTCGGTACAGTTCATTGAGGGTCCTGTCAGCGAAGCGTGTATGGCCTTGTGTTGACGAAGGCGTCTTCGCTTCACGAAATAAGTGAGTGACTGCCGTGCATTGGCATGCATGTCACGAACAACTTCCATGCAGACATTCAGTATAGTTGAATGTGCATGCTACGTTCTTGTAGTAGTGCATTACACGTCTTCGTGGACATGTCCGTGTCTTTTAAAACATCATGGAGGACATGGAAGTCAGCATACTGTGCCTCTATTGCTCATAGTTGGCAGCGCGTGCATGAAAATGTACGTTCTCTGCTTTGGGATGATTCTATCCCTTCCGTTTCGTATGTAGACGCTTGTGCCCAGTGTTCTTAATTATGTGAACGACGGAACACTACTATGGATATAGTTTCGCTGGCACGACAGTGCTCTATGCTGAGAACAGAGTTGGAAATGGCTATACCGTTCAAAGTAATTTCGATTACCCGACAATGCGGATGTCGCCATCGTCATACGGTGGAAGTGCATGGAGGATGGATGTTTTGGGTGAATGCCTTAACAGAACAAGGATACGAATAGGAACAGTGACGTCTGCATTGGTAAGCATCCGTGCTTGACAATGTCCATTGCTTGCACATGTACAATTTTCGTCTATATTTTCTCTGACTTCTATTTGCGTGACAGCATTGCTGTTTTTTGCCATACTTAGAGTTCTGTATGAACTCCAGCGAACGTTTTGCTACATCAAGCAAATGTCTGCATGCAACGCACTCCAAACTTCGAGCAATGGCATGAGGTGGACGTTTTCGGTACTTCACATTCTTGTAATGGTGGAACTGGATGTTTTTACTGCAGCTTTAGTCTTTGTATGTGATGTACTATGCTTTCAGTTAAGAATTCTTCTATCTTCTGCGGTGTCTTGTCAAATGAAAGAACGGGAAGTGCATTGCTGAGTAAGAACCTTGTCTACAGACGGGACTGCATTCCTCTGAAATCACTACATAATTACAGAGTGTGTTACATATTTTTGATTGTAGTAACTTTCTTGTTCCATAGATAGCATTTGTGAACGTTGTGAGTTTCATTTCCATGAACATTGATATTGGAAAGGACAGTGACATTCGGTTGTATGCACTTTAACAATTGACAACATCGAACTTGCAGTTCTGTGTCATGAGTAGGCATTTTGTGATTCCTATTCTGCTGCGTATAGTTTGCTTAGTGTATGATTGTGCACTTCATTGAACAGGTCTTCGCACTTCATTCTTTGAGTTCCAACATTGCAAACACTATTTGTATGTAATGATGACAGCTGTCAACAGTGCTGCACATTGTGTCTGCGGAGTATGTGAAGGACAGAAAGCATGCCCTGGCCTACCAACTGTGTGGTATGATTGTCATTCATATTTTCATGCGCTTGCTGCATGTGTTCATAATAATGAGAATATGCAAAGTTCATGGTGGCATCCTAGTTGTTGTGCTGTTTTCATGTGCTTGCAGTTGAAAGGGGATGATTGCATACTTAACGGTCAATGAATACTTCATTGTTCATGGTATTAATAAAATCTGAAAAAACTGAGGACATGCATGCCCTGGTTCAGAAACTGCTTCATCTTCTCATATTATTTTCAGACGTTCACATTATTCATCGCAAGTATGTTCATGTTTGTATTCTTTACAGAGCATTGTAGAGTGCTTCAGTTAAAAAGTCTGTACAGGATTCCTAATTCTCCAGGAACGACGTCTGACATGCTGAAAGTGGCACTTGCCAATGAAAAATATTTTCTACATTGAACATTGAATCACTTTACTAACACGTTGAATGATATTCATGTTTTCATTGTAGGCCATGTTTTATGTGACAATATAACAAGTTGCAAGGAGAGACTGACGGTGGCATGCCAATTGCTATGCTGCGGAGCTATACATGTACTGTTCAATAGAAGGGACGGTAAATTCTGAAGTACACGATTTTCTTGTTTGTATTCAGGATAATAGTGTGATATGTCATGAGTTTGTATAGGAGCAATTACTTTTTCAGGACTGAAATAAGAAGACGTGAAGCAGCATGTTCCACCTCCAAGTTTTCCCTAATAGTGCATGCTTCAATCATTATTGTGGGCATGGAATAGGATGCTTTACTGCTAATGGAGAATGCATTGTACGAACCGGATAGCTGGATTGACTACTGAAAGTGAACTGCAGTGCATATCAGTTTGAATAGACTGAGACTTTAGGGACTGCAGAATTCTGAGGCGTCATTGGATGGCGTCGTAGTCAGATTAAGAAGCTTTTACATTATTTGAGACTGTACAGAAACCGTCATTGGAACTGACGGAAGTTCATGAATTAGTCTTCTTCAATGGCTTTACATTGAATTGCCCTGTGCAAGTATTGGAGACGCTTGAGTGTACAATCATGTCTTGTCGACAGTGCACTTACAGTGGCCTCATGGAATTGCTCGAAGTAGTGAGTATCATATAACGCACGTACATGCAGTACCGGAGAATGCGGTTTCTCATGTTCATTGGAAGAGAAAAATGGTGAAGGAAAAGCAGGTGACGTTGTAGGTGTGAATTCATTTTGTACGTACTATCACGTAGGTGAGACATGCATGTACGACTGTGGAACCTTGAAGAAGCCATTACATTTCAGAAGTTGTAGGCGCTCATGAAGAATTGTTGCTTGTCTTTGAGTAGAATGAATTTGCTAGTACTTAGTTGCTGCTGAAGTTAAACAAATGTTATTAGAAGATGTTATTGGATGGCAGTCACTGTACACTGAAAGTGCGTGCTTTCATATTATGTTCCCTCATTTCACACATGCCACTGTGCACAGGCATGAAGCAATTCAAGCTCGTTCAGGAAGCTGCTGCTTACTACTTTGCAATGTGCGGCAACAGAAAGGCAGGAATTCAGTACAAGTGTGGCACACTACCGCTAGCGAATTCATGATTATGCGTATGGTGGAAGAATGAGTGTGTCTACTGGGCATGGTATGCATTAGAAGATGGAGAGCATGATTTTCTATATTATTCACAGAAATGAAGGGTTCTGAATTACACTTATATGATTGTGCAATAATCATGACAAGATACACAGAACTACAAGTCCATTTTTTTTGGGTATGGCTGTACGATGTTTCCGTCTGTATGGAAGTGCATTGGGTTCCTTTCCTATATGTAAATAGCATTTACATGTCAGAAATGGAGCATTTCATTGAGTCCGCTGTAGATGTTGAAGAAATTGATAACTTCCACTGAAATGAATTATGTTACATATGGTTGCAAGCAAAGTAGTCGTTCAAGTCGTTCTTGAAGCACTTTTTTCCATGAACGCAGGGAGCTCGCGTCCATATGCGCTTTGGCAACGACAACTTGTTGTACTTGCTGACGATGTTTCCATTCATCCTTGCGGCAAAGCTTCAGTAATTCATGTCATGGAATCCGCATTTGAAGTCATGGAATGCAGTGGGTACGAAGCGTATGTCATTGCATTCAAGTAAGTCTAACACCTTCCTCATTTCAAGTTCAGAAACAGTTGTCTACAGCTTGTACTTAAACATGTCAAGGGATGTGTTACTTAGTATTCATGTTATATGTGAGTGCAATGCATTAATGAATGCTTGTAGGAAGGTGAACTGCTGAAGTCCCGAACACTGGTTTCTTCACGAATGTCCAGAGGTATCATATGCGTATCACTCATGTTCTTAACAGAAACCATCACTAGTGGACTAAGACATGTATGAGTGTTTCTTACAGTCCTTCCACAGGTAGTACATGGAACATACAAAATTCTCGCACATTTTTTGTACTTTATATTTCTAGGAAGCATGACGATAAGTATACGAACAGAGAATGAGTATGAAATAGTCCCCCTTAAATGATAGTATTACATAATACTCAAAGCAACAGAATGTATGACATCCACCTACGCCTCACTTCAAATCAAGAATTTCTTTTCCAATAGTGTCCTTGCAACATTTTCTATCCCTTTGAAGTACAGCTACGGTCGAAGAAGCTGTGGACTACAGCAAATACTAGTACTGACTGGAAAGCAAAATAGTTAGAATTGCAAATGTGGTTGTCAGCGAATTGGTCTTGTACGTTGTCCATGTATGGGGTAAGGGTGACGAGGGTACTCACTTTGAAGAAAATGACATCGTTGGTAGGTCCAAGGACAAGCGAAGTGCTTCATGACATCGTATGCATGACAGAAGGCAATGTGAAGAAGGCTGTTGAAAACGATATATTTGCAAGACGTATGCGTGCAGTGCTGTTTGGGAGGTATTCATGTTCGGTCTTGTCATCATTTTTGGAATGTGCATAGTTAGTAGGTGGTCACGTAAGTTCATTCTGTAATGTTGTTCACTTCCAGGAATTTGGCATCACTTCACTAGCTTCGGTTGTTTTCTGTGGTAATTTACATTCCAGTAACACTTCTTGATTATACTTCGGTGATTTTCAGTGATGTCATTCTTGAACTAAAGATGCTGCAAGATGTGTGTGCAGAAAAGAATGGGAATTGAATGAAGGCATGATGAATATTGTAAGTATTTCTGTCATGAGCATTTTGACCTATGCCTTTTGCAGGTCGTATGCAGAAGGCTAGTTTTCATGTTGTATATGTCCAGCGTATTTCAATGATTAAACAACTTCAACAATGACGAAAGCCTTATATGGCAAAGAATGTTATCATATTTTGTACATGACGACTCCTTTAACTTTCTATACATAAGTAAAATTGTATAAGAGGTGCGTAAATCAGTAGTTCATTTCCTTGTATAGGATGTGCACTGACAATCATATGTTTGCAGGACAGTGAATGTAGGATGGCTGTCATGATGTTTTTGTGCTGCCCACTTCATGCTTGCTAATGTCCAACGTGCATGTGTGAAGCAGGGGCATGTATGGAGAGGCATGATTATTTAATGTCACTTATACTCTCGCTCGCATTTGGACAAAGTTTGATAGAATGACGTGCCTTTAGAAATAATATGGTTCGTTATAGAAGGACTGTGCACTGTCTGAAGAGCATGTTTTCGTTGAAGGCCTACTTCTCGTGAACATGTTCTATATATGCACCTCATGAAGCAATATTCAAGACTGTACACTATGTCTTACTTGTGTATGTTCCAGACAGTCGTGAATGAACAGTGTTCACAAAGAGCAGGGGCTGCGAATGCACCTTATTTGCATGTAGATACAACAGCGAGTACTAATGAGTACTTGAAGTTGTTCGCGTAGTTCTATTTCTATGAACCAGTGTGTTGCTCTTTAGCACATACATGACGAGCATGCCGAAACAGCGTTTGGTACAGCAGTCATGTTGTTCTTGCTAAACTCAATTGGAATTGCCATGGATAAGTAACGATGACAATGCTGTTGATGTGCAGTGACGGTTATGGGACACCCGCATCTGTGAAACAAGAAGATGAAGAGGAAGCATCAGATGAAGATGCTGATATGGAGGACAGTGAAGGGGAACCTTGGCAGCCGCAAGTGCAGACCATGAAAAAACCCATTCAGGTGGACAGTGACGGCACTCCTTGCGGGAAAATGAGGAAAGCACTTATAGCTGACGTGAAGTTGTTTGCAAGTGATTTGGATCCGACTTGCAGTTGGGAGGCGCAACCAATGAGTTATAAGAAGCGATTCTTTAGTCGTGTATATGAAGGTCAGGTCTCTTCTTTCATACCTTGTAGCATGTCTTGAAGTTGCAGTGTATGCTTCTTCCTGTCTGCAATCTAGGTGAAGCATTCAGTATAGAGTAATTATCATATGGAAAGGAATTGTTTGACAAGGATGTGTTCATTGCAGACTGGGAAGTTCGTGGGGGAAAGCGTAAGGTCAACCCAAAATGGTTTGGAGTGTACATAACAAAGGGATTGATCACGATTCGTTATAGAATCAATCAACTAATAGATTCAGGCAAACCAAGACCCTTGGAGATCAATCCAGAGCAGTGGGACACAATGTGCGCTAGACGCACATCAACAGCGGCAATGGAGAAGTCTGAGAAAATGCGCTGTATTTCGAAGGGGAAAGCCGCAAAGGCAATCCAATTGCAGGCGATAAAAACATCAGTCATATCGAAGTTGGTGAGTTTTTCTTTTGTTTTCCCATCTGTGAAGTCCTTTAACATGTTTCACTGAAGATGTGCATCATGGCAATTTGAAGTGTCACGTTTGCTTGTAGGGATTACTAGACATGTTAATCATAATGATGTGGCATAGTGCATGGATTGCAAAGACGAAGAAGTTGCATGCGTAGTCTGACAAGTGCATCTCCCATTTCTCTTTCCGTACATGCTAGAAGAAACTGTCTGGCTTTTATGTGTTAACTTCATTTCATTTACATTGTGCAGGCTCAGTCACTGAAAAGAGAGCCATATCCAATAGAAATTGAAGAAGAAGTGGCTAATGAGTTCAGGCGACTGGAAGTAGAGAAGCAAAGCACAGTACAAAATGACGGAAAAGGCATGTCTGCAGTTCCGTTGCGTGTCATAGAGCTGGAGGGGACCGTCGCACGGTTGGAGACAAAAATGGATGCATCACAGAAGCGGGTGGAGGAAATGCTTCTCCAGCTTCTGGAAAATCAAGGACTGACGCTGAATATGTCAATGCCGGACGTCAGGGAGGTAAGCACTCCACCGAATTTTTCTACAGCTCCGATGGAGACAGAGCACCATACAGAACCACTGTCATCGTCACCGACCATATTACTTCCACGTACGGCACTTGAAGAACATGACCCCAGCAAAGTGGAAAGTACTCAGCAATTTCAAGCGATGTTAAGCAAAGATCCCTCAGAATTTGTCGTGCCGCAGCAGGAAGGCGTTGCACCTGTTGTGCAGGCTGCACTAGGGGCCTCTTCCGCAGAGGAAATGAAGCAAGCACTAGACAGTCCGTTGAACGACATAGACCATGAGGACATCCAACAAAATAGTGATGTTTATGCGCTATTTGACGTTGCTTCTGATGTTGTGCCAACGCAGCAGGCAAGTCCAGTGGAGCAGATAGAGCGGCCCCAGCAGGTGAAGGCCTTGCATACTGAACAGAAGAATCCATCGTTCAAATTCTATTACTTTTATGTAGCATGTATTTGTTAGTATGGTTTTCCTTGTTTTTGGAATGTTAAATAGGGAGGACGGGATCATAGGAATTGGACTAGCTGTCAATCTGACATGGCAAGGCTTTGCAATGAAATTCCGGTTTCATTGGTTTAAGGAAAAAAAATCTAACATGGCAGTAGTAGTTGCCATTGATAGTCATGAATGTTTTCGTCACTGTTCATTGAAGTGGTAGTTCTAGCAAGTACTGCTGTGCGTGCTGTGATGAATGTTGTGGAAGTTCTTCTGCATGTGTATAGTGTCTGTCGTTAGTTTCTTGATGATCTGACTGATTTGATGTGTGTATGGCCCTATGTCGTCAGTATCGGTCACATTTCTATAAAGAATGACTGACTAGCAGTGCAACACTTGTTGCTTTATATGTTATTTACTAACATGTAAGTTGCATGACATCTATAACCAGGAAGAGTCTGACATACCTGGTCGTGTTGAATTGCGGACGAGGATTGTGACAAACATGACTGCCAGTAGGAAAACTACAAAGGCGAACGACGCAATGCAAGTTCAGAAGCCCACTGCATCCAAGGGAGCAGGCATATTGAAGCCGGCAAAGCTTGCAACCAAGGTTTATATTCTGTACCACAGTTTTTGAAATTGTGGATGCCAATTACTATATATTGGTTGCATCCGCATGGTTCATGCTTGTTTGTTCAACTAGAAATGGATTTGACAATGCAAAAGGTCATTTGCTGTTGCAATACAATATTAAGCATGTAATAGTCTAATGGCGTGCACATGGAATAAGTAATGTAGAAACTAGGAGGCTGAAATTGTGGAAGGGCGTTTACAATGTATAGTACAGGACTGTCAAAAGATGTGTTGAATTAGAAGAGAATGATGACCTCACAGTATCTATTAGTGAAATGAGGTTCAGTAGCCTATAATACACTTTTGAATTCAAGTCATTCAGAACAGAAATGTCATGGAGGAACTGAGCTGAATATTGCTTCTAAATGGGATACTCATGCTTCATAGGGCACAGTGTATTCCCGAATGTCATGTAGTTAATATTGAAAACGCACTTCTCCATTCTGTAGCTGAAGTGAACATCAACAGCTCTATATTGGAAATTTTGTAGAAGCAGGTGGTGCAATGCACGGTATCTTCGGATTCATGAGTTCTACAGCCGAAATCCACGATGAGTGATGAACGTAGTCGATTCAATTCCCCTGACAAAGTTACGGAATAAATTATGGGACATTGCTTCCACATTCTTGTATTCATGACTAAAATGTGAATATATTGAGTACGACTCTTCAGTCTATGGACGTCTCATTTGCCTTTGGTGCAATTGTTGTACCATACCAAATGTGCAGGTGACAGCAACAAAGAAAGTTGAGCAGGCCAAGAAGAAGTGACCATGGCATTGACAGTGAAAACAGGTTCGTCTTGCAATGTTATAAGATATTGCAGTGCAATTGAACTATTTCTTACATATTGTCATTGAAAGTGAAGGTGACCAATTAATTTTTTCGAAGTTACAGCTTTGCAAACGCTGTGCACACCGTACAGTGCATGTCTTCGACAGAAGCAACGGCTTTCTGTAGTTGTAGCATGGGGGCATGGCCGACCTTTTCTGGAATGAGGCATTTTTATAGAAAACCTTCACATACCTCACTTAGTATGTGTTGTAGTAATGTGAATTGTTGTTGTCAACTTTGAAGTGGAGTCTTAACATCTCCGAAGTTGACGAAGGTGTTCTGTTTCTTCTATACGTGCAGACGTAGAAGTCCAGGAGGACGACATGCATTACTTCACATGCAATCCATGAAGGCAGCAACTTTTTGTACATAATGTACAGTTCCAGCTTTACAGAGAGGAGTATCTGTTAAGCATGGTGCTTCATCTATACTAGCTCTAGAAGGGCAATGAACTTCTTATGAACATGTTCATGATATTTGCTTTGCTTGCTCGGAAATGTACAGGGGGCATTTTGGCATTGGGGTACTGTTTTTTATCATTTCTCTGACTGTGGAGGTCAGAGATTGATGTGAAATGTAGAGGTATGTTTCATTTTGATGTGCACGATGTAGAAGCAACCGTGGATTTTTCATTGTATGAGAAACCCTGCATGGACTTCTTAATGCAATTTGTATGTGTTCGGCTAAAAAAGTGAATGTGGACTGTAATTATTCATGAATTCAGTACTATGTTCGTAACAAACTTCTACTATTGCTCAACAATATGTATGTCCAAACCTTTGTACTACTTATAAAAATTTGCGAAGAAATGCACATGCAGTCGGGCACGTTAGTTCCAAGCACCATACAGTGATGTACACTAGTGTATAGAAATAACGAAGTTCAAAATCTAGGGCATGTCACTGCGAATGACATCGTAGACATAGGAGGAGCTTCCAGAGGCCGTGTTTGATGGCATACACGAATTGCCGAAGACATTGTTCAAGACAGTAGTCCTATACGGTTTGTACATATGACTAGACATCGAAGCCAGTTCTGTTTGTACAGAAGGTCTCCGAATTGAATATTGTCAGTGATGTTCCTGAACGACGGTGAACTTGTTTCAACACATGAAAATTTGTCCGAAATGAAGCCATATTCGACAATAACGTAAAACTAAACGACATGAAACAAGATAGCTTTGTGACATAGAATGTGATTGCACATGTTTTTTGCAATGACAACAGAGCACGCCATAATGAACAGCACATATAGTGAAGTCAAAAGTTCATGAACATCATGTCTGTCTGAACGCATCGCAGGACATGATGAAAGTAGGATTCCGTATTGCTTGTAGTTATTCGTAACAGCTACGAAACCAGGCATGTTTAATCGAACAAGTAACAAGCGCATTATGTACATTGTAAGAATATTACTCCAGAACGTGTCTATGTTGTTCACAACGCTTCTACGGTGAAGGCAAGTCTTACAAGAGAACAACAAGTATGAAAGTCATGTGAACAAAGATGTCGTAGAGAACAAGAAACGCTCGCAGAAAACATTTTTTCCGACGATACTGTGGCCACAACGACGACAGGATTTGCAAATTCAGACGTGTAGGAACTGGACACGTGGCGATGACGTCATGACTGCCGTCATCCAATAACTGGATGAAAAAACGGCTGATGTGGCAATCCCTGCCTCGTCATTGCTGAGGTGTCATGAAAGTGGCTGCCACATGGCAAGTACTTAACATCTCCAAAGACCGTGTTTTCCAAGACATCTTGTAAAAACTTCTTGAAATCCACTCATGTTTTTCTAAATTTTGCATGTTTTTGGTCCCGTCAATCTTGACGCATTTTTTTTGATATCCAAGGGAACGTGCCTCATGTCTTACAAAACATAAAGACCATGTTATAGACCCATCACAAAAAACGCGGGTTTCTTCTAGTGGAAACAGGACGGAGGTACTTTCTCTCAGGAAGACTCGTCACGGTCTTCCCCATTCTGACCCTTTCAGTCGAAGAAGCCAGTGAATCAAGGTCGCGGGAATCTACGTCTCAATATTTTCAGATCCACTTATTCTTGGTAACCAAGCTTCCCGTGAGGGTTTACGATCACCACTTCCCTGCTATCCTCTCACCGTCTTGAACTAGGGTTTGAATACAATTCGGGTTTTGTAGGAAGGCAGGGCAATGGGGCGGAGGCCGGCAACCCAAAGTGCGCCAATGGGAGGTCAACAAAACCAAGGAGACCCAAGTGGGAGCAATGACGAAACAAGACTTGAGTCTGGCAACATCAACCCCACAAGATTGCCGACTTCCCTTGTGAGAACCCTAAACGATTTCTTTTTTTTGTTGTTTGTTTCGATTGCACTCCTTGCCTCAGTGGAAGTCATCATCGTGGGATTATCATCGTCCCCAAGCACTACAAGAAAACTACCAAATATGTGACTGCAATATGTGACTGTAGGAAAAATGCGACTATGATGCGACTAGCACCTCCCTAATTGCACCGGCTCATTTTATGCACAAGAGTCGAGTCGCGGAGCAGTCGCGCTCGTGACTGTGAGATGAATTGCAGCTAAGGGGTACCATTTCATCCATGACTGCTATAGGGAACAATGAAGACGTGCTGATGTGGCATGACAGTCAGCAGGCGGTTTTGCACAGTCGGGGATGACTGCGTGGTTGTCATAGGGGGCCACTTGCAGTGACTTCTGAGAAACTTCTCCGTCACTTCATTGACACTATATCGCGACTTCAGCGCGACTACACAGTAGTGTAGGATTCTACCAAAGAGAAGGGCCACAAAGAAAGGGTTAAGGATCTCATGGGAGCTTCACCTACAATGGGTGGAGTTCTATTAAAGGCGAAGATAGGTGATTCCATCACTGAGATACCACATTCAGGTAATTATTGCATTGTTTATTTCATAGAGCTCTCGCTAGAGGGGTGGCATGAATTTGCAGAAATTGTAAAACGGCCACGCTACGCAGTGCGTCAAGCAATTGCAAAGTAGACATTTTACAATTATGCTGAATGGAGGCGGTTTGGAAGTCCATGGCTTAAAGGAGTTCTCAAAATAGAATTTAGGAAGTTCACAATGGGCCCTCTGTCCAGTCTCGGAGTCATACAGAATACGTCACTTCTATACAACTTGATCGCGACTCCGCCGTCACTTGGTAATGACTGAGCGACACTATGTGCCAGTCGTCCAGGGAATAGTGATGCTAGTATGCGACTTGTGCGGCTAAGTTGTCTTCTACAGACAACTCTATAGCGCCCACTAAGTTCACACTTTGCACTGTTCGAGGAAGCTGTCTAGGGGCTACTAATCCCACGCTATCCACTGTGGTGCTGATGAAGGCATCTGCGGTGTCAACCACTTCTCGCTTTGCTCTTGCTTCTTTGCGTAAGACAACTTTCCAACCCGGTCTGTCGACCACATCGGACAAGAAAACCTGCGTCGCCTGGCTTGGAAAGATGAAGGGCTCCGACAAGCGAGAAAGTTTGTGGCGGAAGTTGACAACCAAAAAGCCGTCGTCATCTCGGATGTATGTTGGATTCCCGCGAGTGTCGAAGGGCTTCACCCACTCACATCGCAGTAGGATGACCAGCGTTTGCAGTGCTCCGTAATCCAAGAGCAATATGTCCTGGAGAACACCAACATATGGAACTGATGCATCCTCATCACTTTCGGTGGGTAGTGAAAACACCGATGTGACACTGCTGTTGTAGCTCACCATTCGAGCAGATGTGTCATCCTCAACCTGAAACCGGTTACCAAATGCCAAGATCCTTGTATATCGAGTGGCCACTCGAGATGGCTTGTTGCTTAACAAGAGGCGATCCATGTCATCCGGGTTCCGCAGGTTCAACTCAGTTTCATCCACGGTGTTCATAATCCAGTCTGCGAGTGCCGAAGTAGACGGATTTTACTCAACTGCGGTCTGCCATTTCCTGCACAATCATACCAAACACACTCATTGGTCCGTCTGCAACTAGTAAGGAGGTACACAAAAAGGGTGAGAACAGTAAAACACTTGAAGAACATTGCGTAGGGGGCTGTCACTGGCGTGACTAAAATCTCACTACAAACAGTTGCGCAGAAGTCGAAAAGTTACAAAGGTACGACTGGTAAGTGACTTAGAAGTGACTAAAAAGTCACTTTCCTACTACTCATAGGCGACTTCGAGCCGACAGTGTGGAACCGACAGCCATTGCCCGAGAGAGGCACAGATGCATGAAGGGGGCGGCACTGACTGTTGCCAAATCCGAGGGACCTGGCTTGCGGTTTATGGTGTATCAAAGACTTACGCGTTCAAATCCTCCATAACAGACACGTTTGTTAGCACGTACTGGTGAGCGACATCTCGAAGCTCGGGGCTCATCACATATGGCCTTCCGGCGCCTTGTAGCACCTCCTCAGCGTCACCATATTCTTCATCTTCGTCCCAAACACGTCTCTATGTGGGCTCAAACCGCTGCAAGTACTCCATTATGAAACCTAGGCACTCTTCTTTCAAGTATCCTTCCGCCATACACGCTTCCGGTCGTGCCATGTTCCTCACATGGTTTTTCAAGACCTTCATGTAACGTTCTACCGGATACATCCAACGAGCACTCACAGGTCCACAGAGGTCAAGTTCCTTCGCGAGATGATAGGGAAGGTGGGTCATTACGTCAAAAAAAGAAGGCGGAAACTCTATCTCCAACAACGCCATGCTTTCCGCAACATCAAGCTCCAATGATGCAAAGTCTGCTGGGTTGTAAACCTTTGTGCACAAACGTCGGAACACCTTGCACATTCTCATGACAGCCAGGCGTGGCCCAGGTTGCATTAGCCCCCGAAGTGCCAGTGGCAGCACCTGTTGCATCAACACGTGGTAATCGTGCGACTTCAGGCCGCCAAAGTTCTTTTTGCGAATGCACTTGCCCAAGTCTGAGGAATAGCCGGATGGTGTCTTCAAGGCCTCTAGGCACCTTGCAAACTGATCAAATTCGTGATCTAACATAACATACGGAGCTCGAGGCTTGAGCATCTTCCCTGGGTGATGGGGATTTGGAGTCAGCCAAAGATGTCTGCGCAAATTCCGCCTCTGCAAATCTCTTCTCACTTTCACGGTATCCTTCTTCCCTGTTATTGTTTTCAAGAAGTTCTTAGACAAATTCATCTCACAATGCATGACGTCCAAGGTATACCGGATCAGAAGCTTCTATGGAGCCAGAAAGCGTGGAGTGGGTCAGTAACAACACTGAAATTGTTTACAAGTTCAGCCAACAGTAGGCATTTATTCCATGGACAAGATGGAATCCGGAAAATGGAGCCCCCGCTAGCACTAGTAGAAGTCACTCAGAAGTCACCGCAAGAATAAACTACAACTTCCACACTACTCTGATGTGACTAACGAGACACTAAGACAGAAGTTTGAAAGTCACCTATAAGTCGCCTTCATGCCTAAGGGACTTCACAGAGCAGTTGCACTCACCTGCCAATAGGGCAATCTGTGAAGACTGCTCAATCGCTTCACGCCGTGCACCTTTGAAGGGTCCCCGGTTGCACCATCTTTGTGTCCCGCTGCTCTCCAAGCCTCGCAGTTCCTTGCATGCTTTATTTGTTCCTCCACTGTAACTTCACGTGGTTTAGGCCTGTTTTCCATTTTGCCGTCAAAGTGGTCCTTCATTGCAGCTGATCTGTACGGATGATCTTCGGGCAACCATCGCCTTGTCCCAGCATACATCTGTTTGCCCAACTCCACAGAGTGCTCGGCGCCCAGGTCCACACCACACCAAGGACATGCCGCATAACCTTGATGGGAAAACCCTCCGATTGTGCCGTAGCCTGGAAAGTCATGGATAGTCCACAACAGCATGGCACGCAACTGAAATGACCTGCAGCCTACATCCTTTGTCACATCGTACGCAGGAACACCTTCCCATAACTCCAGCAACTCGTCCACGAGGGGCGCAAGGTACACGTCAAAGTTCTCCAACGTCACGGACTTTTTACCTGGAATCAACAAGGCCAAGAGGAGGAAAAACTTCTTTGTAGTCAACCACGGAGGGATATTGTAATTCAACAACACAACTGGCCATGTGGACCAAGACGACCTATTTTGCTTGAACGGGTTCACTCCGTCTGCTGCCAACGCAAAGTGAATGTTCCGGGGATCATTCTGGAAGTTGGGGTCCACATTCTCGTCAAAGTGTCGCCACGCCTTCGAATCACATGGATGCCGGACAAGGCCGTCCCCGCCCACACGATCACTGCGATTCTCTGCATGCCACACCATTAACTTGGAGATGGTAGGACTCTTGAACATCCGCTTCAGCCGAGGAATGATGGGGAAGTGACGCAAGACTTTGAGAGGTAGAGCACGTCGCTCTTCGTCTTTGTAGCGGCGTCCTCCACACTTAGGGCAACGTACAGCTTCTGCATGCTCACCACGGAATAGCACGCACCCTTTCTCGCATGCGTGGATGGTGTTGTAAGTGAGACCCAATTTTGTGGTCAAGGCCTTCGCTGCATGGTATGTTTTTGGCAATGTGTTGTTCTGTGGAAGAAAGTGTAGGTGCAAGATACTGAACAACTCATTTGCACAATGGTTGCTCACCCCGTGAACTGTACAGAGATTCATGAGCAATACTGTGGCTCCAATCTTGCTAGATCGGGCACCTTCATATAAACGCTGCATGGAATCCTCCAATGCTTGGCCATCCGTGTCCACGTCGGCCTCGTCTCCAGCGACCGGTATACCCGTTGTAGGCGGGTTGGGGTCCTCCCTGCACTCCTCCGCCTCCGCTGTGTCCTCCTCGTTTGGATCCTCCCCCCAAAAATCTGCATGGACGGAGTCCGCAATGGCAAACGCATCGGTCACCTCACGCCGCACTTGATCGGCAGCATCTGCGAGTACATCCTCATGCTCCAAAGCTTGTTCGATCATGCTGCAGTGTCCACATTCGCGTCAACCTCAACCGCTTCTGCCACCGTTGGTCCCCAAAATTCTTGCTCCCATTCTTTGTCCGAAGAGTCCCTGTCACCTAGACCTCTCCAAATCCGACAGCTTGGATGTCTGCCATTTCGGAGAAGGTGCTCTTTCACGTTACGAATAAGTAACTTCCTTGCTCCACGACATTTGTTGCACGGACAAGCCAACCTCTTCAAGTGGTGCTCGGAAGCCCTCCGGAGCTCTCTACTCCACAGCCTGTCATCCCGCAACCGCTGCCGCCAACTGTCACTGCATGGAAGTATTGGATCCATAACTGCCACAAGGTTCAGGAACTCCAAATCCAATAACTTCCTTGCGTTTGTTGCATGGGTACAGATAAGAAAACCACATCACAAATAAGTATGCCATGCCGCAGGTAATGAGTTGTAAGTGCAAATGCAGTGACGGCCATACACGGAACTCCTACGCAACTTATGAGTGACTTGGAGATGACTCGGTCATGACTGGGGATGGGTTGCCCGCTAATCGTGGCGTTGTCAACCAAATTCCAAGGGGAGGGGAGGTAGTGGGCACATGCGTGGGTCTCAATTGCACCCTAAGAAGCTGACTTCCATAATTCACGTACGTGCGCATGGCCATGAGTACTGGGACAGCACATGTGCTTTAGGTCCGACATTGCAGGGGGAGCACAGTGAATATGAAACAAAACAAAGACAATAGTGCCGTCCCTTTTTTATTTAATATCAAATTTGAAACAAATCAGCTACAGAGAGATCTTCCTCTTGGCACGGACCTGAAAATGTTGCGTCGGATTTGACAGGTTCTTCCCCCCCCTCAAATTCTAACTACTCAAAGATATGCCTGTAATTGACTTTCGGGAGGCGCTTCCTAACTTCAAGCTCACTTAGAGGTTCAAGGTGGGCATTTGGCTGTACACACACTGCGTCAAGACTTAGTGACTGAACTTTTGTAGGTGGTTTCATGTAGGAGGGGGGGTGGACAATACTGTTTACGGATGTCGCAATAAAGGGGGGGACAATCGTAGCTTTGGCCGTCTCTTGCAAGCGTACATCATCCTCAACCTCCGGTGTGATCTGTCTACGTATCTTCCTACGGAGCAGCGCTGCAGCCCTCAACATTGGATGTTTGGGCATTTCTTTTGTGGACTGGTGACAAAAGCAGGCGGTTTAGGGTTGATCACGACTCTGGTTCTAAGCACAGAAATGGATAGATCACAAAGTGCTCCTAGTACCTGAAACTCTTATGTCGGGAACGTCGCACACTTGAAAGTCACTCCAAGATGACTGCGTCAGTTACTCTGCAGTCATGGCTTTAGGGTCTGCACTTCTCCACGACTTTGCCAAGTGAGGGGGAAGTTCCCCTGTGCAAGAACAAACTAGAGGAGCATATTGTGAGTGGAAAATTCTAGGGGTTCACGGTAGCTACGGTCTCAAGACATTGAAGATCCGAGATCCCCGGTTGGGCGATTCCATTCCAAAGAATGACCAGCCGCTCTAATGATTGCACACCCCTACTTCACATAGTCAGAGTTCTAATTGGAATATTCCACATGGTCTACGAATTGAAGGAGCATCAATGATCACATATATATAATGTAGGACATGACAACGAAGACATAGGAGATCCATTGCCGCTAACTAGGGGACTGACGTATGCAAGCTGCCCATTTGAAGATGGGTTAACTACGTGCAACATAAAAGGCAAGGAATCAAAATTCATTTGCATATTAGCTCAATTGACGAATTATTGGTGTAGACGTCCCATCTAGAATGACTTCACTTTTTCAGGTGACATTCATAGCAAGGACCTAACGGGGGCCTTCAGTTCTTTGCCTGGTATTCTTTCAACATTTTTGTGTTAATTTGAGGTGTAATTTGCATTCAAATCCTAAACCACCAATGCCATTCATATTCATTACGAGATCCGTTGTGTCCTCAGACACCCCCATCACATCACACGCGGTCAGATTCCACAACTGAATGTGACGACATCGACCACATCTGATAGCGTGGAGAAATTGAAGACGACCTACGCCGTTCTTCTGGGGGTTCAGGGTTTAGAAAGTCACGTTTGAGTCGCGTCACAGACTCACAGTCACCTTTGAGTCGCGAGGAAGTCACCGTAGTGTTCAATGCGACTTACCCATGACTATCTGAAGTCGTCCTAAAGGAGGATTGGGTCCACAGTCCGACATCCACCACTAGGGTCCTCACTAAGTCTCCAGGTTAGCACACACGCATCTAGTGAATTTATGTAAATAGGGTGTCCTCCTTGAACGGATCTATACGCTTCATGAATCAGGGGTCACCCTATCACTTCATGAATCACGATCATAACACAACCAACAGCAAATACTGCCCCTAAATCCTTCCTTCAATCGTGGACAAGTCATCAGTTATTGCATGACTTTGCAATTGAATGCCAGCCGCCAAATCGGGCCCGTAATCAAGCCCACTACCTGATGTACCTACTTGTGATAAAAATGCACACCTGCTTCAAGCGGCACAAATCACACTTTGTGAAGCGGTCTGAATACAAGGGAAGACGAGGCCTTGTGTTTTGAAACTCCAGACGACGGCATCAACCTTCTTCCTCCGTGCAGCTCCTACGCCTACCTTCCACGGTGCTTTGCTCCAAACAATTTGTTGTTTTACCTGTGCAGGAAGCAGGGAGCAAATTGTGGTCAGTGGACAAGAAATTGTGGTCGGAGCGCAGCATGGAGTCTCCAGCAGTGGAGAAGGGAGAGTACGAGTTGGCGCGAGACAAGCGTGTGGCGGAAAATCAAGCAAAATTCGGGCCTCTTTTCAGCTCGCAACTGGCGCCGTGAGTTTCTTCTTTACCTTGGTTTGTAATTCAGTTGTCCCTGCATTTGTAGGCGCACGGAATTGATCGTAGTCACTGTATCCTCCACGCCGCATGCTCCGCCTTGACGTGGAGCATAGACTCCCCAAACTGGCCGCGCATTCGAAACCTCCTCCTTAGCCATCTCTCTTGCTTGGCCTACGCGTGTGCTTCTGTGCACAGCCATGGTGCAAACCGTGGGTCTCTGCAGGAGACGTTGTGGTAGGGTTCACGGTTTATTAGTTTCGGAAAATGCGCCGCCCATATGCCTTGGGCACTGTGCAGTCGTGTAGGAGTTGTGCAGTCGTGCCGGAGTTGTGCAGGAGTCTCGACGTCCGATGTGTATCTTCTGTGTGACTTCATGTGAGTGACGAAGCAGTCGTGGGGAAGTAGCGTCGGAGTGCAGTCAATGAGGAATTGCCTTAAACCCCATTCCTCGCCATTCGGCCACGTGGAATTGGTGGCAGCCTGGCCAAGCAAGTGCGTCTCTCTCGCTTGAAGAGGCAGGCATAACCCTAGCGCTTGCACTTTTTTGTTTGTGGTTTTGTCTTCTCCTTGTAGGTGGCTTATTTTGATTTCCTTTGCGCTTGTATGTCTCCTTTTTCAATTTGCCCATTGTATTCTAAAACCTGCTGAATCCTAAACCACCTACGCCGCATAGTGATCAGGACTCCGGGAAGAAGCGCAACCGTGAGGGTCCAATTTGCCGAGAGAAGGGTAAAAAGGTTGTACGTAGGAGTAGCAGGCAGCGGGGCCTCCGAGGACGGAGCGCGAGGGGGAAGCGCAGTGGTAGAGCGGCGGGCGACGACTCTAGAATGAGCAGCGACCAGAATTCCTCCTCAGAGGCGACGAGGTCCAATGAAGAGGCCATCGCAAGAGGTATGATGCATTTAGCTATAGCTTGTACACATGTAGAGCGACTTTCAAAGTTGGAAGACGCTGTGGCAGGTAAAAATTGTCTCGTGCTTTCTTTGAAGGGTATTAGGGTGTTGGGTTGATCTCGACTACTTTCGTGCGTGGACTTCTAGAGGTAGAAGTGTGACCCAAATTCCATAATCCCGTAGTGGGGAGTCCCAGAATCGGAATCGCCTACATCGTTTGGTGGGGTCGATGCCTTGAATACGCACTTTTGTGCATAATCTAACGTGATGAACCCCAAGCACGGGTTTGATTTGTTTTGCGCAGCTGTGGATGCATGGGGTCAATTGTGGGACAGGTCTGCCTCCACCGTAAACCAAATGGGTGCCTGTGTAGGTTAGGACATTCGTAGTCTTACAAGATCGCTCATTCTATGTTGTGCGCTATTGTAGAGGATGCATTGTTCGACTCCAGTAGTGAAGAGATGGAGGAAGTGGAGCCCTTGGTCGACAGAAGGGCAAAGCGCCACAAACCTGCCTCTACCTTCAAGTCACCGAGGAAGTTGCTTGCAAGTAGGCCGTCTTTGCAGCCACCCCCAGCAGTTCACGAGTATGAGGATTCAGGGTGGCAGTGGCAACCTGGACAGTGGCTACCAAAGCCGGCACCCCCACAACAACCTCTATGGAATGCCCATGGACGATCCTCTTTGCAGGCTCGAGGGGAGGCAGTGGAGCGGCAACCTGAGCACACAATTAGACGAAAGAAGCGAACAGCTTATGAATTCGGGAGAGAAGAGACCCCGGAGGGTCCCCCTAAACCCAACTTTGTAGAAGTGCTTGACGGAGGCGAAGTAGATCCTGGTTGCTCAGGGAAGAATGCGTGGGACCTGGCAGTGCGGAATTTTGTTCCGAAAGTATTGGATATGAGCATCCTAGATTGGTCAAAGCACAAGCCCCACACTCTGCAGAAGTTGCGAGACCTTTTGGACAATGAGTTTGAGTATGTTGGGTCACCTTTGAGCATGGCTGCCTTCAGGACGACAGTGACAAAGTTTATGAAGTCGGAGAGGTCTCGTTTGAAAAGTAAGTGGCTGTCGAGTGGCTGTCGAGACCCGGACAACACCCAAACCCCGGTGCACATTGACCCCGAGCAATGGAAACACCTAATTGTGTACTGGAACACTCCTGCCTAGAAGGAGAAGTCTGCCAAGATGGCCGTGGCACGTCAAGGCGTAAAGGGTCTTAGTGCGGTAGGCAGGAAAGGCAAAGCGGGGGTGGAAGCCTCACTGGTGAGCTTCCTTGTGAAGTGAAGTTATGCTTACACTTTTCTGTAAGTTTTTGTATTTGTAGCCGCCAATAATCTCCGTCTTGGCTATGTGAAGTGGAATTGCAATGTGAGGATTCCTTTTGTGATTGTGTGCAGAGAAGAATACGGTCCACCAGCCCAACAATTACCGACATTGCAAATGTTGTGCGAAGCAGCAACGTGGAGAGCCTAACCCAGAAAGTGGTATGTTTGTCGTTCCCTTAAACCGCCCTCTTTCCATGGGACGTTTCTATGGTTCTTATTCAAGTTATGTGTTTATCTTAGTTATGCGTAAGTCCTCATTACCTTGGACTGTGAGTTATGTGAATCTGAGTTATCCCCTTCAAACTCAAGTGAGTTGTTTTATTCTTGTTTTCGCTGACCTTGTAGGTGAGTTTAGCCATTCTCAAATTGCTCAGGAAAGAAATGTCATGAGTACTGTTGGCTAGTGGATTACTGGTGGCTAGTAATCCACTGTCTTTGTAGAGTCGTGTCTCAGTGACCGGGAAGTAATCCCGTTGTCGCATTCTAGTGACTCCGGTTTTGCTTCGACTTTGTAGGTGCTTTTTTGAATCTGAACATGTAGTGTTCGTTGTGTCAATGAGTTCTCTTTGAGTTATGTGTGAGTGTCGGTTAAGCGTGAGTCCTCCCCAAGTCCGTTGAGTCTAAGTTTAGCTAGGGAGATGGAATCTGAGTGTAAGTGATGTGAGGGTGAATTTGAATGTGAGTCTTCCTTTTGCCTGAGGTATGTCTGATTTATGTAAGAGTTATGGCCGTATCTATGTTATGTGTGAATCTGCCCCATGTACTCCTTCTAGAGGTCTAAGTGAGTTGATTTACTCTGGTTAGCTTGGGACATGTTAATTGCGTTTAGCCAATGTGAACTACAAGTGGACACACACACTAAGTATGAGGAACGTGTAAGTCGGTCCCATGCATTGCTTTCTAGACCTTAACCATTCAGGTGGTGCCTTGTCAGGCAGTAATCTAGCAGTGGCTTAGAATTGGCACGGACTCGCGTTACAGTCACTGGGAACTAATCCCTCAGTTGCAATGAAGTCGCTATGGAGTCGCATCATAGTCGTCAGAAAGTAGTGCTTTAGTCACTTA
This sequence comes from Rhytidiadelphus loreus, assembly GCA_947034895.1. Taxonomy (NCBI): domain Eukaryota; kingdom Viridiplantae; phylum Streptophyta; class Bryopsida; order Hypnales; family Hylocomiaceae; genus Rhytidiadelphus; species Rhytidiadelphus loreus. The sequence continues at coordinate 41,321,392 of OX344761.1, read as the reverse complement.
TAAGTCAAGGTTTAGTCGCGCACTAGTCACCTCATGGTGACTGATGACTTTGTCACGACTAAGAGGAAACTTGCAGTTGGTGATTCGGGGACCATAATGTCAGGGTGCGTGTATTTTGATACTCAGGGTGGGGTTGTGCAGGATTGTAGTCTGTAGCGGCAAATTGACGAATTGAAGAAGGATGTGGACGGGAAGTTTGGGCAGATCATGGCGACCACAGCCGAAATGAGGACCATGTTCGAACAATTCATGCGGAAGTCCGACATGGGAGACGACAGCAGCCCGTCCATAACTCACTCCGCGTTGGAGCATCAATCACCCCGTGGTCAGAAAGCGTTTGACGCTGCAGGGGTGCTTCCTACCGCAACAGAGGGTATACCTACTAAAGGTGACTTGGTGCTACAGGAGGGTGCTTCAGCAACAATCTGTAAACCACCTAAACCAGTGACTAAACAGATTGTCACCGCCCGGCATGAAGAAGTGACGCTTTCTTCTGAATCTGAGATGTCCGCCACTCACGCAGGTTGCGCAAATTCCACCGCAATGGAAGGTGGAGGGACGGAAAAGCCCGCCAGCTAAACCAGCGCGCGCCACGACTGAATTCGTTGATACAATGACACCCGCCAGTGGAGGAGGGCTTACTGACATTGCGGATTGCGCAAAAGCGTTCGTAGCCAGAGATGCTGCAGATGCTGCAGAGGAGTTGTCGAAGCCTGTCAAAGATGCAAGTGTCAATCCGATTGCATTAGAAGCAGTCACCCTTGCCACGTCTGCTCTAGCGCCCATTGTTGTAATGCAGGGAACCCATGCTGAGGACGAGGTAACCGCCGAGGAGGGTGGAGACGACGCACACCTGCCTTCGGAAGTTCCAGTGCTGTCCCAAGGTTTACCGGATGTGCCCCCAGAAGTTCATCATGATGGCGCTGAATCCTCTCCAGAGGAGTCTGTACCGCTGGTCCGGCCGGATCTTGTGCAGAAAAAAGGGAAGAAGGCGGCAAAGTCTCCAAACAAGGTAACAGCCCCCTCAGACGTCCTTCATTGCACGTCAATTGAGGCGAGGCTTTCCTTGTCACTTTCTGAAGTCGTTCGCAGCCGGATTTGTCCAAGGCAAAAATTATTGGTCTTCAATGTTCATGGCACTTTGGTGGACTGCAGTTTGCTTGGAGGGCGAAATCCTAATAGTAGAATCCATGGGACCACAAAGACGGATGTGAGGAGAGTGGTCATGAGGCTTTGGTTGAAACCCTTTCTCTCTAGATGTTTTCTCCATTTCAGTGTAGCCTTCTGGAGTAGCAGCAGTGAGTCCTACATGGATGACGTAGTCCCCACTATGCTTGCCGGTCTGACAGGGCCGTTTGAAGTCCCGTTGTTTTCTTGGGCTGGTAAGCATTGTGGCGGACCGGAGGGAGAAGACGACAACCCGGCATCGGGGGAGAAGAACTTATCAAAGGTGTACGACAGGTGACCGGAATTTTCGGCTCTGAATACCGTGATTGTAGATAGCAAAGTCTCTAGAGTTGCTTGCAATCCGTCTACAAATGTTCTCATCACTACTCCTTTCTACGTGAAGTGGCTGCGCATACTGGCGGACGACAAAGACTACTTGAAATGCTACCTATGGCCCTTGTTGGAAGCCCTCTCTTGCAGCCCAGACATCCCAAGCTTCCATGCAAAGTATCCCGAAATTGTCATCGACTCTGTGGCCCAGATGCTTAACAAACGCCGCACTAGCTCTGCCTATGACTTCCTTCAGGTTGTCGCAGGTGAGGGGGCGGGCACAGCACGTGCCCACTGTCCACTGGTCTGCTCTGCCTCACTTGCCCTTTTGCTGAATGTCTGATGGATTTGGTGTGTGTGTGCAGGTTAGAAAGCCGTCGACGAGGGCAAAGGCTGCGGCAAACAAGGACGCCAATCCACTTAGGGTAAGCTCTAGTACTTGGAAAATCTCCTGCCAATCCGCTTCTCCTGTTATTTTATTGTCTAAGTGAAATTTTAGTCACTTGCCAATCGTACGGCAGTTTTGGGTAGAAGAATCAAGTCATAGTATAGTTGTTGGCGAGTCACGTTCCAGTCATGCGGAAGTTTTGGGTAGAAGAATCAAGTCATAGTATAGTTGTTGGCGAGTCACGTTCCAGTCATGCGGAAGTTTTGGGTAGAAGAATCAAGTCATAGTATAGTTGCTGGCAAGTCACGTTACAATCATGCGGCAGTTCTGGGTAGAAGAATCAAGTCATAGTATAGTTGTTGGCGAGTGACGTGCCAGTAACCTTTTTAGGGGGTGCGTTTGCGATAGAACACTGGATTTTACTCTGCAGGGTTTGGGACTCTCAAGAACTGCTACTGTGGTTTCCTTTGCAGTTCAAGGTCGGGGATGAAGTATTTCTCATGAATCCGAGGGCTGTGAAGCTGAAAGTGGCGTTGGGGACCATCAGCGGTGTGCCGGGTGAACACCAATTCCACGGTCAAGATATCCCAAGGGGGTGGTGGAGGATAGATGTGCGCGTTGTTTTGCAGGAGGGTGTTTCTTTGATGTTTCCCAACGAAAAAGGAGATCAATATATGATTGAGGATGTCAAGGGTTCTGCCGCAATGTGGGGGGAAAAGAACTTGAAGTTGGTTGCGTGAGGCCTGTTTTTTGTACTCCCTTTGGCAAGGGAGGCGGTCACCTATAGTTTGTGTACATTGTAGTATAGCCTGGAGGGTGGTAAAACAGCCATGTTCATAGGAGTAGAACATTTTCCTTCTAAACTCTCCCAATTCACAATTTTTTTTTGCTGAAATCTAATGACTATGAAATCAAAGTTCCACCAACAATTTTGAGTATGAGGTTGTGGGTATGTCTATGGCACTGAGGTCATCCGTGTTATTACTTTGTTTGTGTTAGCATGTAGAAATTGCCCACTAGTATGCTTGAATGGGAAACGGACTGGCTGGCTGCGCTAGTGCTGTGTAGTCCGGCAACTTGCAGTCACTACTGTATCCTGCACAATAAGATGATTTTACACGACTGCATAGCAATTTTAACAATACAGCACAGTCACTACTCCGTGACTGATCCGTGACTTCACCACTCTGCGTTGCCCACCCCTATCAATTTTGGCGACTTCAGCGCAACTGCCTCACGACTTACCCATGACTGTAAAGTGACTAGCGTGGCACTGATAATACCCTTCCAGGACACCGGTAAACACCCCCGAACGCCTACTTTGTACCGTGCCACGTGTCAAAAGTCGATTGGCTGTCCAAATCCGTACCATGACTAGAAAGTGACTACGCCGCGACTGGCACTCCAGGTAACTCCGGCGAATGAGCACCTGCCATGTCTACGTTCAAACGGCGTGTGCCGGGCGCACGCCCTTGTCCACCTCAGCTTCGGCCAGTGGATGTCTCATCCCTTCTGTCATCCCTTCTCCGTCTGCCCTCATCTGGATGGTGCTAATAGAATAGCACCCGTGACTGCTATACGACTCAACTAATATGATTGCAGGGCCTGTAGTTGTATACTAGTCACGCGACTAGAATACAACTTCTGCGCAGTCGTATGTGCCAGTCACATTAACTCCAACTTTCTTGTAGTGGAGGGGAGCTTCTGGAGGACTGTTATTCTCTTTCAAACTGATTCAGTTTCACGGGGTGGGCTGCACTCCACAGCCTGCTTGGCTGGCGGCTTGGTGGGAGGATTGCCATCGGTCCCGAGGGAACTCGGATGGGGTTTGACTTTTTAAAATAAATAGATTTTAATCTCACGTGGAGGGAAGAAAGTTGCATCCAGAATGGCATAAGCGTGGCGGGCAGATTGCCATCGGCCCCGATAGCACCCGGCTAGGGATGGCCTTTTTAATAAAAAATGATTTCACTCTCGCGGCTTGGGAAGCAGGGTTAGCAGGCTGAAGCTTGCTTGGATGTGAGTGTGGCGGGAGAAGTGCCATCGGCCCCGAGGGTACCCGGTTGAGGATGGCCTTTCATAAAAAAAATTGATTTCACTCTCGCGGGGAGGGATGCCTGCTGCAGCCTGCGTGGCTGTCTGCTCAATGACTGGAGTGCCATCGGCCCCAAGGGTACCCTGCTAGGGATGGCCTTTTGAAAAAAAATTGATTTCACTCTCGCGGGGAGGGATGCCTGCTGCAGCCTGCGTGGCTGTCTGCTCAGTGACTAGAGTGCCATCGGCCCCGAGGGTACCCTGCTAGGGATGGCCTTTTGAAAAAAAATTGATTTCACTCTCGCGGGGAGGGATGCCTGCTGCAGCCTGCGTGGCTGTCTGCTCAGTGACTGGAGTGCCATCGGACCCGAGGGTACCCGGCTAGGGATGACCTTTTGAAAAAAAATTGATTTCACTCTCGCGGGGAGGGATGCCTGCTGCAACAGCATGGACGTGAGCGTGGAGGGCGGACTGCCATCGACCCCGAGGGTACCCGGCTAGGGATGGCCTTTTGAAAAAAAATTGATTTCACTCTCGCCTGGAGGGAAGCCAGCTGCAGACAGCATGGACGTGAGCGTAGAGGGCGGACTGCCATCGACCCCGAGGGTACCCGGCTGAGGAAACAAATTTCATTGACGTCGGAGTTGTATGCTCACCTTGATGGCCCCATGATGCCAGCTGCGTGGTCGGAGGAGACAGGCTACGGGGTCCATCGGCGCCAATAGGAACCACCCATCCAATTATGATTGATTCAATTTGACAGCAAGACTATATGCATTGGATTCTTGGTGTCGGTTGGGTGTGTAATGGAAATCCTCGTCTTGTCAAGCCTCAACGCCGAGGAGATACATTGGATATGCTGTTTATCATAATATATTTCATGCTCTGTCTGCTTGCATGTCAATCCAATTTTTCTGAACCGATGATAATTGATCCCTGTATTTCTTACAGGAGGTGGTTATGGAGGGAGACCATGTTCCTAAGGTTCAAGAACGTACGGAGGTCATAGAACGTGCGGATATTGTTGGAGATGAAGATGATGAAGACAGAGACTCTGAAGACGAGTCAGAGAACATCAACCAGAACTTCACAACGGAGGACGCATTTCGAAGGTCTCAGAAAGTGAATTCTGTAGCATCCATTGGCGCATTGAGACTGAAACCTGACTCCATATCACGTCTTAGGATTCCTTTGTGCCGTCTTGCCCAGATGCCGATGGTTCGACCAGCACTAAAATGTGACCTCACACAACTAGAGCAGGAATTTGTTCACGGTTACAGAGATGGATCTTCTGTGTTTTACGTGTCCCTCACGAACGAGCAGGGAAAGACAAAGAAGGTAACCGATGCCGAGAAGGAAGCTTGGGGTCCGATATGGAATGTTGAAAATGACGATTTTGATGCCAAGTTGAAAGCAACACCCGGGATGGGCCACTTTCAGGGCTCCAAATTTTTTGTATGTGATGGAAACCACAGACTACTGGCGTGGTCATCATACATTTCCAGACACCATGCTACTGACAAAGACTGGCACATTTCTGTCGACTCTATAATTCTAGAGACAAAAGGAAGAATTGGGGACGTCATGCACGCTATGCATGATATCAACAAGTACGTGCAATCTCCTGTCTTTTATGAATTCTAATTCATGAGTGTTCATGTTGTGGTGTACTGATTACCATGTGTTGTTTACAATTGTGAAGGCAAACAGAGAATTCGTTTATTAAAACGAGTCTCGTACACATGCTGTACCGTGTCCAGAAATATGGAATTCTCCCGCTAGACAAGTTCGCCGAGCACTTGAGTGCCTCCGAGATGACACAGTGCCAACAGAACACACGAAAGAGCTGGTACACCATGTCTTTGGAGGTGTTCGCGTCTTTCATTTTCCGGGTATTAATCTTCATTTCACTAATGATCATAGTTCTGAATATTTGTTTTATAATTACAAAGCTAATTTCAATTCGGTTTTGTAGTTCGAGATTGCAGCAGCTGTTGATGTGGCTGTTCGAAAATACAAAGAAGAAACAACGAAAGATGATCAGTCAGAAGAAGGAGTCTTGTCCGCTATGCGATTGGGAACTAAGGAGCAAACTTCAAAGTTGATTCAGAAATTGGGGAAGATGACAACAGTTGCAAACCCCAATCTAGGGAGCGAGTGGCTCAAAGAGGTATACTGATCACATATTGTGTACACGATTTATAATTTGTTTTATCTTCCTCTGGACTAGTTTTAATGGTTCCTTTATAATGGTTTGTTTATACAGATTGAGCGGCATTGGAGCTCTAATATAACTCCCGAAATGACTCTTGACAAGTTGCAAATGATTGCAACTTGCAATGTCAAGAGTGAACACAAGGTGAGTTGGTTGAGGTGGTGGAATTCATCAGTTCAAACGCGAGAGGCCAGAAGGTTTCCATTGAAGCCGGTTGGAGAGAATGACTTAAAGTCTTTTTTGACGAAGGCGTGCTGGTATGCCGGGGTATGTATTTCTTAGTTATTTTCATTCCTCTATACTCCTCCGCTATTTGCTAGTGTGTATGATATTTGAAATGTTATTGCCATATCATTCTCTCTCATAGAATTGAACTCTCCAAATTCCACAGATTGAAGACATAGGCTTCGAAATGTTTGATGACATTGTCAAAAAGGACCAGTTGGCATTGTCTATGGATTCCTCCACTGAACCGGAGAGTTTCGGAGATTACATTGAAGGATGGAGAATTAGGGTGTGGGACAAAGCATTTTTGTCCAATTTTAAGGGACAAGACGTTTTCAGGAAGTCCGATGACTTCAAGAAACGCAAGGACAGTGATCTAGTTGTAAAGCGTGTCATTTATCGGTAAATATTCTATTATTCATTCTCGAAATTGATTCATGGTCGTAGCTATGCATGTCAATTTTCAGACAGTATTTTACTTCCATTGAGCAAATCTGTTTCTACAGGTACTTCAGGTACGAGCTCCTTCCGAAAGGGGCCATATTGAAGCGAGATCTTCCTCCTTTTCTTGGAACATGGCTGGATATCTCTTCCGAGCACTGCATGTTCTCTGCCTCGCAATTAAGGTGGTGGACCAGTTCGCATTTGAAGTCCGGCGCCTGGTACTTGGATTGCCCACCAGAGTTTACTCCGTTGCCGGAGGAGAAACTCAAACACTCCATTGCTTCTCAGGAGGTTGCACAAGACATGAACGACTTTGTTGGCCTTGATGAAGATGCAAAAGCAAAAGCTCTGAAGAAGAGAGAAGACACTGACAAGAAGATTGCATTGAAGAACTCCGAGGCGGTGGAAAAGGCAAAGGAGAGGATTGCTAAGAAGGCCTTAAAACTTGCCGAGACGGGGGAGGCATCTACGGCGAAGCAGGGAAAGGGAAAGATGGCTAAGCAGCAAGTTGTGCCCTCCACCACTAATGACGAGGGCTCTCATCACCAACATTCGGTTTCACGAGGAACCAAGCGTGATGTTCAGTACATTTCACTTAGCGATGGTGGCATGGTGCATGGTCCTTCAACAGTGGAGATCCTAAATGACGGCGAGATTTCAATCCACAAGTTCATTCTTAATTTCTCTCTGAAACATGTATTGACTGATCCGCTACCCCAAGTGTACCACGACATTTTGAGTTTCATTGACAAGGTTAGCACTATCTCATTCCTCCTTTAGTTATTTTACGGTATATGTTTGGCAATTGAATTATTCATTTTACTCACTACCTGGATTTGGTTGCAGCACAAGGGAGACAAGCATCGTTTTTTCAAAGGAGTGAAGAGTGATAAACCACGCATTGATCTCATCATTGCTGACATGCCAGAGGGATTGCCTATCCCAGATTTGTCGGTGCCTGCGACTAGCATTCCCAAGTGGAATGTGGATGACCTTGTTTGGTTGGAGTCATTGTTTGAATTTGCAGATGGTCACCTGCATGACGATGGAGCTCTCATAATTATCTATCCTTTGAGGGCCGTTACGAAAGCAACTATTCTCAAGTATGGTACTACTTACTCTTTCGAGAAGATGAAGGACTGGTGGGGAATGAATTGGCTGCACTTGGCCTCACCGGTTTCACCCTCAAGAACGGTACATTGATTTTCCATCTCATTTTTTAATGTATCTTATTGCTTATGGGCATTTCATTTGACTTCCAGAACTCTTACAATTATCATGAGATCCAATGATTGTGTATTTAATAGTGGAATTGTATGCTTGCTTTTGTTTTTGTTCCTGTGAAATTTAATTCAAGATTGTGTAGTCCAATTACTAAGTTTCCGTGGCCCTACTCTAGTTTGTGCTTATTTCTTAATTGAGTTCATTCACGCAGACACAACGATTTGGGATTTCATTGTTGGTGAGGAACTTCCCTGGAATTGGGCCTTCCAAGTTCAAATTCCAACCGTGCCCAACCTTGAAGAAACTAGGGGTGGATGTAGCCCGCGACGATGTCCTACAAAATTTCACGAAAGTAGAGACATTGAGTATGGATAGGAACTCCAAACCTTGGAGAGGGGTGCGAGAGAAAGATCCACGATTTCTGCAAATGTTGATTGAAGCATGCTCACTCCCAAACGACGTTGTTCTAGACTGCACTACTGCAACAGGTTATATCAAATGCCTTCACTACACATTTTTGGAAACCATTTCTTCTATTTGGTCTTTGATTCTTTCAATTTTGTTAATTGACTTCATTGTTGTCATACTGGTGTGTGCTATTAGGGGCCTCCATGCATGCTTGCAGGGTTCTGAGCAGGCACATTGTTGCACTTGAAGAAGACAAAGGCATCTTCGATGCAATTTTGGCCCCAATGATTCGCGTACCTACATGTGCTCCCACATCAACCCCAATAGTTGTGGAACATTTTGACGATGAGGACTCATTGGATGTTGATGTTCCCCACATTGTAAAGAAATCTCGATTCAGTAAGTAAGTCTATCCTAAACTAGCATTTACATTAAAAAAAATAAGTCGTATCCTAAAACTTGCATGCGGTTTACTTTCACATATGTCCATTTTGTTCAACGTTGTGAAATGGATTTGCATATTATTTCTAATTACTTTTGTGGATTGCAGCATGATTTCTAAGACGGCTGGTCATCGCCCTTTCTTTAGTCTACCTAGTTTTTTCCCAAGCCCAGAGAAGACATTCATGTTGCCGTCGTACGCAGAGGCTTTAGCTTCGACGTATGCATGTCAACCAAATGCTCCTCTGAAGAAGAATTCTAGGTCGACAGAGCCACGAGTCTTGCAGTTTGTAGACGTTATAGCCTTTGAATCAGACAATGAGACATTATCGTCTCATAGTAGTGATCACTCTCAATCTATGTCAACATCTTCTACTTGATTCGATTTGGAGATGCATTGCACTACATGCCTTTCATTTTATTATCTACAATATGTTGTTCTCTAACCCATTGTCATCAACATTCTACATAACGAACATGATTGTTGTATTCGAACATTAACATTTTTTTGGCACTTTTGTACTTCTTTTTGAAATTGTATGATCTAGTTTCTTGTACAGCTTTCAGAATGTGAGCCTCATTTTGAATAATCCTTAATAGTGGTTTAATATGACCACTAATTTCAAAGATGTATAATAATCACTATAATTCATTTCATTTCCATCTAAACCCATGATAATAAAATAACAGTCCTTCTAGTGTATATGTGACATCATATGTCTAAACACAATTTTGGCTTAATACATTTGTGAAGACCATAATTCTAAAGTTACCCTAAATCATTAACACTCGAAATTAAGAGTACGCCAGTGTACATGTCTTCCTCCGTCCCAATGCATGGAGAATGAAACAAATGTCCTCTAAATAACACTTTATGTTGTTATGTTATTCTAGTTAGATAAATCATTGTATGCCATGTTATAAACCCTAATAACCCTCTTTTATCCCTTATTTCATTAGTGCAAAATGATTACAAATATAACTTTATATTTATAAGAAGTTTTTCACTTTGAACCCTATGAGTAATTTTGGAATTGGAGTCCTAATGGCAATTTGTAATCTACATTTTAATGGTTGAAACTACCCCAACACCATGTATATATGCCAATACTAGCCAACATACACTAAAAAGGTAATTCATGGATGATTTAGAATTACTGTAATTTGTAACAACGGAATTCAAAATTAATTTCACTTTGCATGTACTAAACTCTCTGATAAAAAAATAATACTTGACCATTTTTTTCCCCAACTTACATTCTATGCTCCCGTCATTGTTCTTAAGTCCACGGTCATGGGTACTTCATCAATTAATAAATCGCAAAAATATACGCTAGCAAGCTCACAGGCTCACAGTCACACGCTCACAGGCTCACAAAATAGCAACCCTGCTTTCAACTAGTGGCAATTTATGCAAGGTTACATTGGTTGTGAAGGTAGGGTCATGTCCCCTCTCAGTTTTTTAGTAATCAAAGAACTCTCTCAAAGAATGGGAGGGTGAGTGGCTATCCATTAGTTTGCTTATTTGAAACATTGCTTGCGAATTGTGTATGCAAGCAAAAAGACACATACTTTTGGAGGTGATACATGTTATTATTGCATTGGACATATTTTCAACGATTGTCTTAATCAAATTCTTCAACTCTTGTACTCCAAATTCCAAGTACTAAAATTTAGGGTTTCATGGCTATAACTAGCAAATGAAACTAAACCATCCCACAATTCAACATGGAAAAGGATAATACACCTCACCTACATCATAATACTTCATAATAAGTATGAAATGTAAGTGGGACCTACAAGTACAAACAAGTCTATTTCAAAAATAACTCTGACATGAATGAATCAACACTATTTATCAAAATCTTGGGAAATTCAGAATATGACCTCACCAATGTAGGCCTCAATATCACTTGCAAAACTAATTAACCACCAAAACAAGAAAACCTAAGGTAGGAATACCATAAATCAAGAAGCCCCCTCTAATAGTATAGTAAGGGGTCCTAAAACAAACAACAATTCATTCTATTGTTGATTGAAAAAGATTTGATTTCGTCACACTTAATTGGTTCACACTTGATTAGCAACAAGTTTCAAAGGGAGCCATTTTAGATGAAGCTATGAATCATAGATGGATCCAATGAAAAATAAATATTTATATTGAATAAAATATTCATTCTCAAGAAAAATAAATTGGGCGCTCTTCCTCATCTTTAGTTTTACACTCATCCCCATTCTCAATCTTTAGAGATTGGGCTCTCTGCAAGTCAAAGAGAGAGTGCTACATCTCCATTCTCTAAAGATTGAGAATGGAAGAAGAAGGTGTGATAGGTTTGACAACCTTCAAAGAATTAAATTGGCAAATTGACACTATGGCGCTGCACAAACAAATTTGCTTCCTAGGGTATGGACTTTTGCTACTTCGACATCCACATTTTTGTATCATATAAGTTAGTTCTAGGGTTTTGTGAATTTATAATAATGCACGTTTTGCAATTTGTTATTGTATGGTCGTTGAATTGGGTGCATTCACATCACTAGAAGAAACCCGCGATTTTTGTGACATGACTATAACGTGGTAGTCATGTTTGCATGGACATCAGCTACGTCAACTTTGATATAAAAAAAAATGCATCAAGATTGACAAGGCAAAAAACATGCAAAATTACAGAAAACATGATAAGATTTGAAGAAGATTTAGAAGGATGTCTTAGAAAACATGGTCTTTTAAAATGTTAAGAAGTTGCCATGTGTCTGCCACATGTGCGCCACCTCAACGATGACGGGGCAGTGAATGCCACATAAGCTACTTTTTCATCCATTCTTTGGATGACGTTAGCCATGACATCACTACCACATGTCAACTTTGTAGTAGTTCAGAATTTTGACATGTTCATTGTATTGTGTCCAATCTGAAGTCCAAAAAGACATCTTCTATGACATACACATGTTTCCTTTGATGTTTACAATTAAATCATTTACATTGTCCCTTATGCTATGGCATGTCCTTTGCAAAATGGATGTCCACCAAGACATCCACATGTTTTTTGGGACATCAACTACAACATCCACATGTTTTCTAAGACATCAATTGAGATAACCAATTACATTCATACACAATACACCATATTTCTTGCACAATACAGAATACATTAAAAATATAACATACATTATACAACATACATCATTTACACAACATACATTATACAACAAGTACAATACACCATACAAAATACACTATATTTGGGAATTTATTGTGAGTATATTGAAATGAAAACACAAGCTTATATAGAAGTGGGGTGGTAGGAAGTATGGCAAACCATATGGAATATGTAAAACGTGTAGTTTGTATTAAAAGTAAAATTTCAAAGATGAACATGAGATGAACACAGCAATGCCTCATTTGATGTCTATGAAAACATTTGGATGTCTCAATAGACATTGCAAAAATGTCTCTAGAAACATTTGATTTGATGTCCCTAGAAAACAATTCAAAAAACATGTAGACATCTTAGTCAATGTCTCAAAAAATAGAATAAAAATTCTCAAATGTTGTAGAAGTATATATAAACTTTTTCATAAATTCTCAAATGTTGTAAATTTTTAATTACAACATTAAAACCATTGGATTTTCATTTTTCAATTCCATAAATAAATTGTTAACAATTTAGTATTTTGAATCATTCCCTACATCTTTCTACTTACTATTTTTTTCCTGTATGTTTTACAATTCCAAAAAATCTGAATTTTTTAAAGCATGTAGCCAACTTAACTTGAAGAATGATTCCACAGAGTTGCAACCATTTTGGACAATTTTTCATAATGATCTGACCTTGTGAAGTGCATCTGCCCAGATTTTCGCAGGGGCAAAAAAAAGAATTTTGTCACTTCAAACTCTAATATATTACAATCTACAAGGTAGAAATTTTTGAAATTTTTTGCACATCTTCTCAAACTAGCATACTACAAGATTGTATGGTTACATGTGTCAAAAAAAGTTTCTTTTTCAGAAATTTGGTACTTATATAAAAAATGGCAGTTTTTGAGCATTTTTGGTGATAACATAGTCAAGGAACTTTAGGGGTTAAGTTATTTCAACCTAACTTTGAATTAGAGTTGAATTTTATTAAAATTTTGATGAAATATTAAGTTTTCATCATAGTTATTGAATTTCATTGGAATTTAAATCACATTCAAAATCAAATTATACCTATTAAAAATTTCAATTGATTAAAATTCAAACTTTGAATTTATACTCTATAGAAAACTCCAAATGATTTTGATAGATTTTGGAAGATTTTAAAATATTCTAATCCAATTTGAATTGTGAAATCCCTAAAACATGAACTATTTTCAAATGTCCTATTTTTAGTATTCTTGAAAATTGTTTTTCCTACTTTTTACAAATTAAAATGTCAAAGTACCTATCTTCATGAGATTCTGCACTTTTCCAGTTTTTCCACTCACAATTTTTTTTATGCTATTCCTTCCTAAGGTATCTTTTTTGTAAAGGTGTATACATTGGACATATTTCTCATGTTTCTTTCAAATTGTTTTTCTAATAAAGAAGTATTTCAGCCAAAAATTATGAGGACTATGCAAATGCTACAAAAATAAGTTTTTTTTTCTTGCAATGACCCCAAAGTCTGTCTACACCTTTGTTCATAGTATGTATCAAACTCCATCTATGTGTACAAAGCAAATGAGAGAAAATGTATTTCTTTTAAGAGATTTTGTATACTTTGAAATTTTTTAAAAGATAGCAAGAGCACATGAAATGGAAGTCATCAATGTCAATTGATAGTGCAAGTATTATACAAAAGTAATTGAACCTAAAATGTATTGAAATTGTGACATTTAATGTATGAAAAAACTTCTAATTTGTCTTACAGAAGAATGTAAAGTTCTAGAGATGCAACTCTTGTATGATATGCAAGGGTCAATGGCATTAGAACGGATTACAAGACAACTTCTATAGAAAAGTATATGAAATTAGATTGATCAAGAAGGTACATGAGGACCAATTAGAAAAAGATGAAATGTAGAAAAAATTGACTTATATATTTAAAATAAAATATAAATATAAATAAAATAAAAAAATAAAAAAATAAAAAAATAAAAAATATATATATGAAGAATAAAAAGATGTATGTGGAGTTTTTAAAAATCCATAGAAGGAGTTCCCTCCAATTGAAATTAACATTTGTTTGTAATGTTCTATTTCTTTTTTAAATTATCGAGAACACCAAATAGTTGGGTAGATTTTGGTATGATGCATGTATTAAAAAAATTCATGTAATAAGTTTTTTAATACTACTATTGTCTTTGAAGAATATACATGTCATGTATATGAATACGATTTTGGATTTTTTGTTGGAAGGGCTACAAGCAATTTTTACATTATAGCAAATTACATTCATTGAGATTGAAGAAAAATGCATTATAAGTAATTATAATGAATGGTATATAATATGAGAGTTGCTTATCTAGGTGTGAAATGGATTGTATAGTCCCCTTGTGGTATGAAATGGATATTGATTATGCTCAAACACACTTAATATTCAACTTGATTTGTGGATAGTTTTTCTAAAGAAAAAATGACATAGTCGCTTTTTCAAAACAAAGTTCTTTATTCAATCAATGACCAACACTAGAAGTGACGACAATGGAAGCCCTTCTTGTAGATGCAGTGCAATAAAATCCCCCCATTGAATAGAAATAAAAACAAATGCTAGGAATTATTTTTTGCACTTTCTAATTAAAAATATAGTGGAATCTTTCATCTTTGTAAATGGATGTCTTTTGTGGAAGGTGGGGGCTGACTTTTTGTTTGGATGAGCATCACATTTTCTTACAAAAATTACTTCTATGATACATTTATGAACTATCAATATTGTAGTATTATATTAGGGATAGAGGAATTATTGTAAACAATTTGAATACAATGAAAATAAGAGTTCATTTATTCCTATAAGTTGTTGATGTATATGAACATGATTTGAAAAGTCCGCACATGCTTTGAAGCTTCCAGTATGACATATACATATGAATCATAAGATTGGAAGTGAAGCGTAGTACATTGTACTTGGCATATGAAATTCTAAAGGATTTAGACATATTTCCAATAATTATGTTTATGCACACACATGCTTATAGAAGAGATGCCAACAGATTTTGTGCTTCATGAAATCCTAACTAAAAAATAGTGAATAGTAGCTTCATCATCCATTTATGAAAGGGTTTTTTGGAAGACTCCCAAGCAGCTACCCTTCTCCTATGATTTTCAGATTGGGTTAACATTTTACATGGATGTCCAATAACTCCTGGAAATTTATTTGTAGTGAAATTGATTGACTTTGTCAACATGGCATTATCATATTGTTTTGCATATCACAAAAAATATGACAACATTTTTTTGGATGTCTTGCAAAACATACTTGTTTTTTGTATAATGCCCATGTTTTTTCATGGACATGTACACGTTTTTTGCAATGTCCATCAAAATTTGCCATCCATTGGTTCAAACTTTGTGACGCCATCCTATCCGCAAAAACATGCCGTGTTTTTTGTTGCCATCACAAAAAACGCGGGTTTCTTATAGTGCATTAAGTATGATGAAGAGATGGGACATCTATTTTGAACTAATCCACATGGGTTGAATGTTCTGGTGATGGATTGGGATGGTATCAAAAGACTTGCCATGTCATGTGGAATTTACAATAATGTAGATGGGTCCATTGACAAGCATAATATGGCTCTCTTTGCTCTTGTGGTATGTATGAGATTTTTAAAATTTCAATTTTTTGGATTTCCACATGCAATCAAAAAGAAAAGAATTAAATGACAATTTATGTTTTATTTTCTTGATAAAGTGAAAATTTTATTATGAGATTTTGATCAAAAGTATGTTATGGACATAGCTTTAAAGAGTTTGAATTGTCTATGGGGCTCCTTAACCTCTAAAGAATTGCGACTATGTTTTCACCAAAAACGCTCCAAAATTGCCATTTCTAGTACAAGTACCAAATTTGGGAAAAGAAAACCATTTTAGGACACACGTAACCATAGGATCTTGTGGTATGCTTCCTTGAGAACATGTAGAAAAAACTTCAGAATTTTCCACCATGTGGATTGCAAGATATGAACTTTCAAATTTATGGAATTTCTTTTTTTGGCCTTATGAAAAACCAAGCAGTTGCACTTCACAAGCTCATATATGTATGAAAAAAATGTCCAAAATAGTAGTGCTTCTTTGGATCTTTCTTCAAGGCAAGTTGGCTACATGCATGAAAAATATCAGATCATTTAGATTTGTACAACATATAGGAAAAAAATAGTAAGTAGAAAGAAATAGAGAATGATTCAAAATACAAAATTATTAAAAATTTAGTTATGGAATTGAAAATGCCAATCCACATGGTTGAAATGTTGTAATAAAAAATCAACATTCTATCATTTTATTCTTTTAAAAAAATATTGAAAATTGAGTAAAGTAAAGGGCTTCAAGGTTTATTTCGGAGTAGAGAATCCATAATTGCATGCAAACTAAAACTTCTCATAAGTTTTGACTCATTGATCAAAATGGAATGATTCAAAGCTTTCCACGTAAATATAACTCTATAAAACCAATTTCAAATTTTTGTTTTTGAAAAAAATTATTTTTTCTAATCTGCCCAGACTACCCATTTACGAAAAAAAAATAGCATATTAGGCCATAACTTTTGATTCATATTTCACTAGATGAGGTTTGAGGCCTCCGGAAGCCTATGAATTCTTGGCTCTGAAATCTGTCTTGACTACATTGGGAACGCTACCAACTACACAGTCCAACATAGTCAAGTCCGGGCCACGTCATTTCTTGAAAAAAAAAACTTTTTTTTTCAACTTTTTCTCATATCTAAGAAACCTTAAATTTTATTATTGATTTATTCAAAAAATAAATAAAAATTCTGACCACACTGCATTCTTTTACTACCGTGGGAACATCATCAAAAACATGCCTAAAATGGGCTGGTTTTGCCCTCAAATCCCCTCTAATGTCAAATGTCATAAAATTTAGTGCATACAAAAGATATTTTTCATTCCTACCTTCTATTAGCCTAAACTATGCAAATCTTTAGTCACACGTACTTGCCAAAAATTCCTATATTAGCAAAAAATGCATTCTAATCCTTTAGGGGTTAATACTTAATAGGGGGTAATTCTTGATCCCTAAGCACTCAAGCATCTATTAAAGATGATGAATGTTGTGAAAAGTGAACATCATACAATTAATATTCATTGAAAAATCTTTAAGAAAAATCATGTACTATATCTAATAAAAGAGATAATACTCTACGTAAAACAACAATATATTTATATCAGAGAAGTCTCAATTAGTTTCTATATATTTTCAAAAGTAAACTTATTAACTTTAGGTTGTCACTATGGCATTAAAGGTCTAAGAGGTTGTTTCTAGCCTTGATTATTTGTTAGTCCACGTCTCTCTTTCACATTTTGACATAGTTATATTGGATTGGATTGTTATATTCAAAATACTTAGCTTTGTATCTTGGTGTACTAATGCATGAAAACAAAGTCTTATTCTTATACATCTTGGTTTTTTTTATAGAAATTAATATGGTAATCATATTGATATGTTTGGTTCTTGAGGACCTGTAAGGGCTAATAAAAAGGAATTGTTTAGTAAGCGTATATTCAAGTGAGTGGAAAAGTAAAGAAGTAACCCAAATCCAAGGCATAATCATTTGCAATTAAGAATGCTTCAAATATTGACTACAACTGTGGCATTCGCTCAACTCTCAAAACCAAACCAGGACATGTATAGATTTTAGACCCACATGCAAGCTGAACGAAAACATGTACAAAAATCAACAAGCTTCAGCAAGGCAAAACGTCATTGCTTTGCATTGACACCCACGGTTGGGAGATTGAGATCGGACATGTTGGCAGCTCGATCTTTCAAGAGCTTCCCTCACAAATTCTGAAACACACCATCACTCACTCGAATACCAATTGCAGTAACTGATTTAATCTTCCCATTTCTCCCAAACCTGTACTTGTGCACAATCCAACATCAACAGTACAGTGCACAGTAATAAGAATGCAACATATCCATGCTCTGTCACCCGCAAAAGAGTGAACCACGTATTGTCCATGACCCACACACGGATATAAGGATATGCCATGGAAACAGTGGATACATTTGTGCGCTTCTAGGTACACGTTTACGGATTTCAAAACCATGGCTAATTCCATACCGCATTTGCAACTGTGAACCTGAGCATGTACATTTTTTGGATTCAATACATGCTTACTAAAAAGCAAGGGTTCACCCAAATACAACTGGGAAGTAATGAAGAGCTAAATTCTTTTGAGATGCTGTGGGGAAGAAAAAAACAGTCTGATATTTGAAAACGGGGCACAGGACATTGGTGCAATGCGTTACCATCCTCAGAAGTATATTAACATGTCCATGCTCTCTGTATTCCATGCATGGTTGCAGACTCCACACAACAGAATGGGCTCTCTTCTGGTAATGTGCAAATAAATAAATGCCAAAGCACATGAAGAACTCGTGCAATAACTGTGATCTGTATCCTGCACTTCTTACGATCAATGTGCAAAAGAGGAATCATATTGGAGCGCTGAATGTGTTTGCTTCCAGTGATCACACAGAATTGCTTAGAAGAAATCGTGACGTTCCCCAGGGTCTCTTCTTCTCGCCAATCCCATCTCTTTCATACCAAAGTTAAACAGATGATCTAGAAACCGGGGTGGAGCCCGACTGCCAAAGTATCCAATTTTGATCGGGGGAGGCGCAAGTTGTAGCTCCTTCCATTCACTCTCCTCCCAAGAGTCCGGACGAGATAATGTAGTTAGATATCGAAGAACCTTCCGCCCAACAATGTCCAACCTGTACGTTGACGGACCAGACAGGACTGAAAATAGCACAGGGTGCAACAACGGCAATGAGGCCAACATTTTAAAGTCTTCCTCGTGAAGCTCTAGTTCTGGACAATAGTTAAGTTCGAGTTTCTCAAGGCTCCTTGACTTGCTCAAGTTAGGCAACCGCTCTAGAGAAGAGCAATGAGAAAGGTTAAGGGATCGCAATGCCGGCAAGTCACCCATTCCACACGTCCTAACCAAATACCAACTGTTGGATAAGTCCAATACTTGTAATTGTTTGAATGCATTCAAACAAGGTGCCCCAACTAGTGTCCAATATAGATAACGAAGCTCTTGGAGTTGATGGGGGATGCAATGTTCAACAGGTTGAGTGTGTGTACCAATTCTCAATTCCTGCAAATTGGTCAAAGATAGCAAACACGGCACCTTCTTCGAATCAAGACTCTCGACTATGGACAATCGAACCAAGCCATCAAGTTGGTCAAGCCCTAGAATATGAATCCCATGTACACCAAAAATATCAAGGGTGTGTAGCCTAGATGTAAGTCCCGATAAGGTTTCCAAGTTGTTAATAAAGCACATCTCCACACTTTCCAGAGACCAACAATTGCTCAAATCCAATAGTTCACCTACTTTCATGTATTCAAGATTCAACTTGATCAAATTGTTGCAATGTGCAAGCACATTAGACCCGGATAATATACATGGCCCTTTTACATACAAATATTTTAGGGATGATGGAAATTGACCCACAACACGCGTCGTTATCATAACACCCCTTCGAAAGGTCGGAGTTACCCACTCAAAAAAAGCTAGGTGCTTCAATGATTGTAGGCCCTCAAGGCTCTTCAAGCAACTAAAATCATGAAGCTGCAAGCTTCGTAAGCACTTCATGCCCTCCAAGTTCAAGCTTCCATGAACAAATTCCAAACCATATAGTTGCAATACCAAAACATTTGAGAAGCATTGCCATTCGATGCACTCCAAGCTTGCGATCTGATCAGCGGGGGGGTGATCACCATTTGGCAAGTCCCAACACTCCTCTTGCCGTATAAAAAGTCGAGACAATTTTTGCCAACATCCACCTACAGGTGTAACCTCAAGCTCTGAGAGATCCCCATGATCCCCATCTACAAGCACACACTTTCGATCCCACATGTCCATAGCTCCACCAAGCTTTCCAACCGCTTCTAGTGTCACAAGATCATGATACAAATCATGCATGGTAATCCTTCCTGATGTCAAATCCGCATCTTGCAACAAGCCTTTTTGTTTCAAACTATCCAACTGCCAATCCAATCCAACCAAAAATAAATACATCAAACAAGCTACAACATCTACAATTGCAATCACTTGGCCTTAAAACAAAGAATTCCAAACAACTGTATCCTAGAATCCTACAATTCATGATCCATAGAATTGAGTTCTAAAATTCAAAATATGAATGAAAAGGAGCAATCCATGTACCTGACTTTGAATCTCCAATTCACCCCTCCTGTACAATACTACACATAGTTGCTCCTTCCAACCTATCCAAGGTCTCCAAGGCCCAACTTCATCCTTTTTCATCCGAGGAAGAAAAAAGCCCACATCCATAAACAAAGTTTGCTCAATTGGTTCTAGTAGATCAAAACTACTTCGAAGCACATCAAAGACAACATTCTCCCCTGAAAATGAGCTAAACTTCCACACCTTAGATAAGCGTTGCACCCATTTTGAGGGCTCTTCTTTAAAACTACATAACTGCCTACCCAAGGCCTCCAAAGCCAATGGATGGTAATGGTAACTTCTTCCATCACCCTTGCAAAAGTAACACTTCTTAACACACCACTCAATAGAATCCATATCCTCTCTCGTTGTAAATTGTTCCCCACGAGCAGCATAATATAAGAATAAACTTGTTGCATCTTCTTCCTCAAGTTCAGGCATCTCAAGACATGCATCTCCATCAATTCCCAAAAGGTTAAGAGTACTTTTAGATCGAGCTGTCACAAGTACTAAACTATCATGATGGGAAGGAGTTTCCAAAAACATCTTGGCGTGCTTGATAGAATTGTAATTGTCCCATACATTATCTATAGCCAAGAATGTTCGTTGTTTGTGCAAGGTCTTGTGCAAAACATCTTTACACTGCAAACACAAAAAGGCCATAATATTTAGCTCACCACAAACCAAGTGACAATGACTAAGTGACAATGACCAATAATATCAAGTCTAAATCCAACATAGGAGAAAAAACATAATCATTCTTATCAAATTGAAGTGCATATTATACTAGAGTCACATGTGTGATGAACCACAAAAGAATATGCAATCACATACATAATTGAACTAGATAGGATAGCAAAGAACAAACACCTAACCTACATTCATCGTTCAAAACTAGAATTAATCCATTTGCAATCTTCAACAACACCAATCCCCAAAAAACATATTGTAAATGTTGAGCACGGTACACTTACCTCCCCTTCACCCAATTGGTGAACAAAATCTGCACTTTTCCGTATCAATTTCATTACTGCATTTTGCCATAACTCTTTGGAATTCAAACACTTCTTGTCAAATTCAATGTGGCACACCCTCCCCTCATACTTGCTTGATAATTCATTGCATAGGGTCTTGCAAGTGGTAGTCTTGCCAATGCCACCTACGCCATAGATGCCAACCACTTTCACTTTGTACATTTGTGACAATCTAATTTGTTTCATCTCTTCAAAAAGAACCTGCCAATCCAACAATAAAGAAAATAGAAAAGTTTAGAAATCCAATATTAGTAGACTATATGGAAATTAAAAAAAATATGTATGGAAATATTCAGCTCTTCAAACAATCTAAAACTTCACTCTCAGTCATAAAATGTTCATTTTTATCAAGGAAGTTTTAACTCATTCATACTTGGTGCTTCGTAAAATCCAAAAAACAAACACTCAACAAACAAGACCAAAAGGTAGATTGCCATGTACCATACCTCATGCACATTTCCATGAACATGTAAATCATGCCACTTGACATCTGATGGAACTAATTCGCAAATGTGAGACACAATTTCATTCTCATATGCCAAAATCCTCTTCAATTCCTGATCATAAGACAAACCATTGAACTTGGTCAATTCATCAACTGCAAAGCTCCAATCCTTCACCTTGATTCGCCCTTCAATTGGATCATCCTTGGCAAATGTCTCCCAAGTTTCCAACCATCTTTGCCGCCTCTTCTCATCCTTCAAGTCACTCACGGAAAGCCCATAAAAAAGGGGGAGAATGGCTACATTCACATTGGACTCCAACACCTTGGTGGCTTGTACAAAGGCATTTAGTTCAATCATTGGCCACTTGGACATGAAGTACTCCTCCGACACGACCACAACAAGCAATTGACATTGTTGAGCAGCCTTGATGATCAAGCTTGGAAATTCTTTGCCCTTGGGCAAACTTTCAGGACGTCTATCAAAAAAGGGATAGCGAGAACGGTCTTCCAAGGCTTTACATAAATGCTCCACAAATTCCTTTTGAACTCCACTATGGCTTAAGAAGATCTTGTGCTTGGGTTCTAAGATAGGGTCATCACCTACTCCCTCACTTGACCTGCAACAAAATAAAATCTTTCAAGACTTAATGGAGTTCATTGATCCATGATTATATAACCATAAGCAACATGCAATTGGTGAATTGATAATTCTAGATGGAAAATGATAGAAGTCTAAAGAATTGTCATTTTGAGAGTGTAAGAAAACACTCTAGGTGTCTTTATGAAAGGCAATTCAAGAGTTGTAACACTTTACTTGTGCTCAATGGTAGTGAGTGAACATTGCCCAACCTCCATTTTTTCTCCCTTCCTTACATGCCTACAAACACATATTCATCATATACACATGTTAGTATTCACTCCTAGTTCTAAAACATTTGTTGTACATGTCAAACATTGCATGCACAATTTAGTACTCATTTCCAACTTTAAATTTTTTGTTGTGCAAGCATCTATTTACTCTAATCTTAAACATTCATGATAGTACTTAGTACTAAAGTAATTAATATTTGATCTACAATCTTACCTATAATACTAATACTACTTCCACAACATTGTGGAAACTTCAAGTCCTCATATTGTCTTGCCATTTGAAACTAAATCAACTTTAGAATTAAGTTCTTTACGTCTCCATTAAGCTTTGCCAAAAGTCAATCATAACACTATCCTTGCCATGGCATGTTTATGGTGATCATTCATGATGCAAGCTACAAGCATATAGATAGCCAACACATGAATTATCATAAACAAGAACCACAAATTGTTGAAATAAAAATTGTTCACTTGCATGAACAATTCTTCTTTACACAAACATAAAAACTTGTCTAAAAACATCACAACATCGAACAAACTTGACAAAAACATCACAACTTACTAGAAAACGTCCACCTCTCCTTCAGAACAAATTGTAAACAAAAATGGATCATTCTAGAGGTCCCAACATTGCAATAAAATTAGAAGGTAGATGGATGCTATTGTGATCTAAACCCCTACACAACCATTAAGCACAAAAGTCAATCTAAGATTCTTTATGCAATTCTAAAAAGGTAGTGAGCAAACTAAGCTTCTATCCCATTTTGATCATTTCTTGAAACACACAAGAAAACAAGTTATACTAGGATTCACTTAAATGGCCCATTTCATCATATACATCCATGATTCTTTACACTTCACACACATACAAATACTTAATTGCATATAGGGAAACCAAAAGGTGCTTTGAGCTCACAAATTGGTCACTTGGAAATTAAAACTAAAGTGCATGTTGCTGTAAAATGAAAAGTCAAGACATGATTCGGACGGCCTGGATAGATTGTTAAACAAGCAAAGTCAGGAGTCAACTGGAAGCTCTTAGTTATCCTTTCCTCTCTGGTTGACATGTGCACAGAATAAGGGTCCTATGCCTTCCTAGGGTCAAAACCATCAGAAGTCTCAATCACTTCAATACTGTAACGAGCTCAGAATACGAAATACCTCGAGAAGCAACGAAAATAAGCACCGGAAAAACTGTTAATTGCACACTACAACTGTGTCCAAGTCTGTGAAATTGACTGAGAGTGCACGCTTAATATAGACTTAAAAGGACTGAGCAGCATCTACGCGCAGAGAGAAGCTCCTGCGTCATCAGTAAGCCCCCAACTCGAACCCTAACTCGAACTCTAAATTGGCTTGAACTGAAGCTTTCGCTTGTACTTACCTCAACGCTTTCGATGTAGCCAGTACTGCGGGTTCCAAAAAACACGGTCGGTGATGGACAATCTCCAGAAGGACTCCAAAGCGATGCGTTATATTCTGGGGATGCCAGGCTGATTCCTCGTACTACGCCTACATCGCTTGATTCGATAACAAAGTCAAAGAACAACGTCGCTACGTATTGAAAAAAAGCGCAGGTTCAAACACAAGTCGGCCGAGGATGAACCACCATCAGTTCGTGCTCCTGTGAGGGAAAATTCACGTAAAATTTAGAATCAAAATACCCGATATAATTACATCTACATCATTCGACTTACAATACCAGAAAATTCAAAAAGTTGGTCACTATAAAAGATTCAAGGCCACACACCTTTCTCCGCAAGCATTCGATCTCCTCAAAATTGAGTTCATTCTGCACAAAGAAAACTTTAGTCACGGTAAATCTACAGATTTGAATACAAGTGCCGCTCCAAAAACAATCCAAAGCAGTAATGCAGCTCAAGCACATCTGAATATGTAGAAAGCCATTACGGAGGCCTCATACGCACTAACTGTTGAACCCTATTGCAATTCATATGAGATGCAACCTGCAGACTTCTTGTTCTTGCTCTTCCTCACGAGGCACGCAATTCCAGTTGCTGCTCCAGCTGCAACAAGTCAGCAACCTTCAACGCTGAAAGTTCCTCACCCAGCATGTGCCTGCAAGCAAAAATCATTATTCAGAGAGAACAGATACCACAAAAAGCAAGGCATCAGATCCTAAACCTTCAGGAATCGCTGAGCAAGATCATCGGCATTGCGTGGGGGTCTGCTTTTATAATTTTTTTAAATCTACGGCGAACGGTTTTCAGTCGGGGGGGAGGCACGGGACGGGACTGCTGCCGCTTTTCGCGCCGATCCCACAGATTCCTTCAACGGATAAATCTCGAAAATCTCTGAATATTTCAAATGGAGCTCAGGAGAAGAGTCACGAAGCAGGTTGTGCATTTCCGTAATTCCGTCTCGAATTTAAAATGGAAGTCTCAGAGAATTTTCAATTCAGATACAACATACTGTACATCAGGGGTTCGAATTGTAATCCTCTTGCCCTTAACCCGGGAAGGACGGACTCATTTCAGGTCTCACTGTCCATTACTGGGTTTGCTGCAATATTGCAACTAAATGTGAATGGACATTTTTATATCAACTTTTCTGAAATGAAGTCATGTGAATAGTATAAAAATTCATGTCAAATACAAAATATGAAAAATCTAAAATTTTGCACCATAAATGTATATTATAGTCTATAACATCATGGTATAAACCAAAGTTGTCATGTCACTCTACAATTAGAAAATCAACAACCATGGTTATAGGCCCAAAGTTCATTTTGCTATAAAATTTTGAAATTCTGAAATTTTTCAAAATTCCCAATTAGAGTAGGAAGCACATTTAATGAAGCTTCATCTCAATAGTTGGACTGAAATTCAATAATATATCATTTTTATGCTCAAAATTCACATCAAGAATAAATAGGCAAGAAATGACCAAAACACACTACAAGGGTAATCCATGGATTAAGCATCCTCTTCTTTAGGAAAGAAAATAATACCATAATGAGGAAATTTACAACATTATACACCAAAAACTTACACAAACAACTCTTTCAAAAAGTTGGATGAAAGAACATTTTCATCCATCCTACACTCAAAGAAGAAGTCATCAAAACAGACACTTAGTGTCTGCAGCAGCGCTACAGGGTTAACCAAGATCATTAGATGGTTGTGTTTGACTAGCAAACTTCGAGCATTCTGCTCGAAAGACATTATTCCATGTTAACAGCAACTCCGCATCCCAACAATATTCCCAGTGAGTTTCTAATTTTTTCGAGGGGCAATCAAACATTAGAATCTACTCTAAAAATCCTTTCCTTTCAGAGAATAATGCAGCAGTTTTAGTTGAGCACTGGGGCCGGATCAAAATTATACCTGAAAACTTAAACATACGAATCCTTACGAGCTTGCAAGACCGTAAAGAGTTCTGACCGGATGTTCTCATTACAACTCATGGGCACACAATCTCATGAACTAATGGATTCCATAACAATTTGCTCACACAAAATGGTGTGCAACAGTTTCAGTTCGAAATCAAAGCACTAGACAACAGGAATCATACGTCAATAATTTGACAAGCCTTTGACATATAAAACATTAAAGGCTAGGAAATATATTACAAATTGTGCGCTGGTGACCCAATTCTGGACTCACCTGAACCAAATCTGATGGAATCCACAACAATTTGCTTACAAAGACTGATGCACAACAATCTCAGTTGGGAAACCAATTACACCAGGAATTATACCTCAAGAATCTGAAAAAACTTTCATTAAAAACGCTCTAAATGCTTGCCAGGATCTCACGACTTGTGAGCTGATACCACAGATTCACAGCAAGCGGACATCCACCAGCACACACCAAGTGCATACTACTTTCTTACTCAGAAGCAATGAGTGCATCACAGTACAGAACGAAATTGAGTTCACGAACGAGGTTCAAGGAGAAAATGGTTGAAAGGCGAAGAAGAAGGGCAACGCGTACCGTACGCGGTCTTCAGCGAATGCAGGCTCCAGGCAGAGCGATGTTGTAAAGACGGGGACGCTGGCGTCGCAAACTGAAGGTTACTCAAGCAAGCGCCGATGGTACTCAAGCTTCGTTGTAGACCTTCAAGTTCTCTCCGAACTTGCACAGCGATGGAGGGTTTGCAGACAAACTGGGCCAAAGCGGGTCCAGTACTGTACCGCGTGAGGCCGGCCCTCAAAGTTCGCTCCCAGTACAGCGGGTTACAAAAACCGCGGTCCCTGACGGAAAATCTCCAGAAGGCTTCTCGATCCCTCCACACACTCGTTACAATCCCGAGCTAAAGAGCGTCGCCCCTTACAAGATTCAATTGTCGGTACAGAGAAATCGTTCCACAGCAAAGACTCCACCGACCAGGAGCACAGAATCAACAGCTTCACACCCTACACGCGGCAAGAAATCGTCGCCCGAACTCCTCAGCGATTCAAAGCGCTTCAGATATCCTCCGCACGTAAATGTGTTCCACTGGGTGTACAAGCAGACAGCAAAGAACAAACCCTAGTTGATTTCAAGAGTTCTAGTATCCCCCGGCAAAGAAGTGCCCGCACCCTCTTCAGCCTCTCTTATCAGATTCAAATGAAGGCGAGATCCATCAGTCTCCTATACAGATCCTGAAGACACGCCGGGCCTCTTTCAACTTTGAAGGGAAGAAGGAACTCTTCTCTGCGTGTGCACTCGACCCTACAGTACGTTCCGTTTTGCTTAGTCGGGCGGAGCTCCCCGGCACTAAGTCCTGGACGTTTTCTGCAAAACGCCGGGCAGGCATGGCCTGCCCGGACAAAAAATATAAAAGGAGCCCCCTGTATTGAACCTATTTTTCGGAATTTCTGCACTCCTCGGATTAATTCGGGGCCTCTGATTGCAAATATGAATTCAGAATTTTTTTTTTTTAAATTGTGTAAAAAATAAAAAATTTCAGTGTTTCCTACGGGCAGGGGCAGGCGGCGTTTTGCAGAAAACGTCCAGGACTTAGTGCCGAGGGGCGGAGCTGGGCTGAGGAAGCAGCCGGGAAATTCTCTTGCAGCAGCAGCACGCGAGGAAGGTCGGAATCCCAGGTAGCCTCAGTGGAAAGAACAGTTAGCTCCTCTTTCTCCGTACCAGCGCTTGTGTGCAGAGATGCTGGTACCGGGGGATCGGTGGGGCTGGTCGAACGGCCCTCGAATAGCTTCAGGGAGTCGGAGCTCTCTTGTCTGCATTGGTCTTCGCTTTTTCATCTCTGTGGACGTCTCTGCTATTGAATCTGCTTGAACTCTCATGAAATGATTGAGCCGTCTCATTGACTCCATTCCCTCAGAGCGAAGTCTTTGTTTCATTTTTATATTCACTTTTTAGAGGTTTAGTTTATGGAAAACCAAATCTCAAATCGACCTGTGGATTCCTTGGATCTGTTGTCATCAATATTTTCAAGGGTCTTGAGGGTCCAGTGGAGGGGTTCTATGGATGAGCTTAGCATGACTTTTCTTTGCAAACACACACACACTGAAGAGATTATAAACCTATTTTGAAGAGAAAATGAATGGGATCGGTAATCACACTATATGATGACAACCATGAAAAAGTGAAACCTATGGTTGTGGACTTTGTGCACCGCATACTTGCCAATGGGCAACAAAGACAAGTTGTACTTGCTGTCATCAGAAGATGATTGTTGTGTATACTCCGACATCCTAATTGCCCCTACCACTGTTTTGATAGTACATGGCCAAGTGTATGCCTGTGAGATCTTCACCGACGTTGTTCGAAAAGCACTGGCACCTGAAATCCTCCAAAGTTCCATCTCCAGTGTTGCAACACCATCTCCAATTCATGCAATCTTACTACAAGTGAAAGCCATAGTATATTCATTGCCAAGAGGAGAATTAGAGTTTTCCTCTCGGTGACCCATAAGTTTCCTCCCATTTCCAATACGTGAACCTCATCTCTAGGTACCAACATAAGTGAAAGAAAAAACCTCAGACTACAAATAGCATAACCAAATCAACAATCCAATACACCCAAAACTAATCACAATAAGAGAATCTAAGCCCAAATGCTCTTCTAAAATATGTGCTCAGGCCATTCAAACAAAATCTTAACAAATATACATTCATCCAATTGCATCTCTCAATCTGAATTTCAATGTTTAAAGCATCGTCGCTCACTATTCAATCTTCCACTTGCACATAATGTACTAAAAAACCATGGAACAAAAAAAACTCTCATCCAAAGAAAACCTTGTAATATACATATAAGTCACTATGTAAAACATTAGCAACAGCTAAGGCATGAGGTGCACAAGGCAACGTTGCTAGCGCGTGAGCGTAGAGCAGGGAGCGGGAAGCGGGGAGCGGGGAATGAAGAGCGGGGAGCAGGGATTTAAGAAAGAATAGGAAATAATTAATGAAAAAAATGGGAAATAGGGGGAATATGACATAGAATTTGAGTATATTTTGTGAAATTTGATTGCAAGTTAGCGTAAATTAAAAATAAGTTCAATGATAAGATGGATGAAAATAAATAGAGGGAAAGAAAAAAAAAATTTGGAAAAATACCATGCCAAAAGTAGATGGAAGTAGAGTAGGGGGGATGAAAGCATATTATAGAAATGGATGAAAGTTGTTCACTATTGAGATGAAAGTAGACGAAAAATTTGGATGAAAAATTTGGATGAAAAATTAGAAACAGGTAGTTGGATGAAAATTTTGGATGAAAAGATTGAAATTATGAATTTGGAAGAAAAATGTGGATGAAAAATATGAAACAGACAATTGGATGAAAAACTTGGATGAAAATATAGGAAATAGGAATTCGGATGGAAAAAGTGAACGAAAAATTTGGGTGAATATATTGGATGTACATTTTGGATGGAAGTAGTGCACAATGAAGATTAACGTAAATGATAAAAGTTTAAGGGTTTAGGAATCTACGATCATGTTGAAAGTTGATTAATAAAATGGAAGACATTATCTCCTCGTTACGAAGAAAGTACTTTGAAAAAGTTCAAGACTGAAGTACTTGTTTACGATGGAACTAAATTAACGAATTGGATGAAAGTAGTTCCACAATAAATTTAGAATCCATCAAAGATTAGGGTGAATAATGGCCTACATTAAGGCGGTTTGCATAGCATAAAGGATTTAGAGTACCTTCACATCTCTACGACAATATATGAATATTTCGAACTCAATGGAGGAAGAAGGTACCACTGCAAAAAGTCTACACTTGTAATGGATGATCTATAACTGCTTACAGTAAGTACCCTATAACCGTGGTGGCATGGCAAAATTGCAGAGCGGCAGCTACATTTCAGGAAAACTGCAGAAGACTTATTTCCAATGTAATTCACCGAACTACTTGAGACATTGCCAGTGTACTTGCACACTAACAATGAAGATCCCGTTTGAAGGTACACAGTCATTTCAGATATCATTGAATTTATTAGAGAAATCGATGGATGTCAGAACATGTACAAAATCAGAAGATGACTATGAACATGTATACATTAACAACATGCAAAAAGCAAATAGAATGCAAGCTTAGTGTATCGAAGTAGTGGCCCTTGTAGTCTCACTACATTTTCATTCATGTATGTGAAAAACAAAATCAACAGATTGACAACAGTATCCATGCTTCAAAAAATCCTAATTTGATCTCAAATGGTTTAGGATTCCGCTCAGAAGCACTCGTTTGACCTCGTTGAAACTGAATGTTGAAGCATGGATGAAGACATCTGAGGAAGACTGAAGGTTGCAGATGACATTGAGAACAAAGTACAGATGCTTGCAATTTGACCAAGCTCCACCCTTCCCCAAGCACTTCAGCTTCATTTCCTTGAAATAAGGGCAAGTGCAGTCCGGAAATGAGGAAATAGTAAGCATGTACTTCTCAATCCGGGGCTCTATTCTCGAGTCCATTGCTACTATGCATCCAAAACCAGGGTGGGGGACCATAGTTACGCTTTGAATGCGGGCATTCAGAGTTAAGGCCGATGCACAATTGTTTTGGTGTTTCGTTGTGGGTGCCTTTGGATTTCGACGAACGACCTTCCCAGTCCGAGTTGTAGGATGTTCATCAGCTGAATCTGGAATGTGATAATTACGCACAATTTCAATGCCCGCTTCTCCACCAAACAACCTCCGTGGGGAAATGAGGTGGCGTTGTGGAAGTTGGAAACCGGCCGCTTCAAGTGCTAGAATCTCAGCCACCGTCAATTGTGTGCCTAATTTCACCGGCCAAATAACAGGAACAGGTGGTACAGAGAGCACCCATTTCCGACGTGATCCTTTGACACATCGTTCAATGTCGTCATTGCAAAAGAAAAATTGCATACGATCATTACGATTTTGCTTGTAATTGACCATCATACCTGTGTATGTCGAAGCCGCTGTTGTAGTGCTGTTTTGCACTATTAGAACTGTGCATTTTTTCTTTGTCATTGCCTGAAGAGCAAAGCACGCCTTTGCTGATGTTTTTGGTAGTCGTGAAATGTGCCACTGCATCTCATCACACATGCTTTCTTGAACTGCTGATACATGAGTCGAATTTGGAATTGTAGTCTGCCTCAAATTCACCTCCACTGAAAATGCGTCTGGAACTTCAACATCTTCACTTGGAGTAATGTCCTCCAATATTGTATTCAAATTTTGAACACTTGAACTCGCTCTGAAGGATCTCGTTTGCCGACGAGGATGGGAGAAGTTCACTTTGTCCGGTCGGTGCGAGTCGTACTCGCATCCAAGTGGCATGTCTGCTTTCCTCTTCTGTGATCCAAAAACTTCTTGACCTTCGAGATGAGGCTCTCTGTTGATGAAAGCTTCAACACTTGGAATAGACGACAGAGCTTCAGTTAGTGATTTCGGGTTACTAGTTCGCTCTGCCGAACGTTGGGCAACTCGTAACAATAACTCTTCCTTCTCCGGTCCTGTCCCTCCTTCATTTCCCTTTAGATATTGGTGATATTTGACCATTTGCATGAATGCTCTGACAAAGTCATCGACCGTAGCTACGTATAAGTCGTTTCCACGCTTCCCAGATTGCTAAAGCCACTTATTGTGCACAGTTTCCGCAAGGTTGCAAGACGGCATTTCGGCTTTCTCGGATGCAGTTAGATCCTAAAATCATAGGGGTATATACATGTGTCAGCTCTACATGTGAGTCTTCCGTGGATGCCAAGCAAAATCATAAATATATGATGCCACACAAGGCTGAAGAGTATGACCACATATGACATGGAAAAACTAGAGTTTAAATTAGTCAACGGTGTAGAGCGAACTGGTTACTGACCATCGTCTCGGGACAGAAACGTTTGTTATGAGGAACCTACGTCTGCACCACATCTAACCAAAGTGGAACATTTGACAATGTAACAACACAACTAATTTGACATAAAGCATAACAAACAGTGTTCTAAATGAAGGAGAAAACAGTGAGGAAATTACAAGTTCCATGAAGCCTCCCCATTGGCGATAACGGAAATGCCAGAATGAAAGCCACAACTCTAGTTTGCGCAATCCTTCCACCGTGGTGGCACCTGATGACAACCACCACGCCCTGATGGCTAAGTACCATTCCTCGGATTGTTGCGTTGAAGTGGCGTTCTTGTACTGCTTACATAGCAGACGATGTTGATCCTGCAAGTCTCCTCGAATATCTGCCTTTGTATGCTTTTCCATGGATTGAGTCCAGTGAAAAAGGCATGTCCTTTCACGGTTGAGCATTGGTAGGGAAATATCCCCCGATCCATATACCGTCCTCACCGCATTCCAGTTTGCTTGCGCGCTGTCTGCCATGAAACCCTTGAATTGAGTCCTTGCCACACCATGTCGTTCTACAACTGAATTGAGGTTTGTCTAAAAAAGAACTTGTGCTGCGCAATCCTCAGATTGCATGTCACAACAGGTGATTGTCATCACACGACAGAATCCGGAGTCATAAACGTGACACGCCATGGTCGTCCAATCTTTTACACGCTTCACGTGATCAAACATGATCCATGCTTCCTCAAGGTCTCCTCCAGATTGCATTCGCTTCACCAAATCGACTCCACTTCCTAGCCCCACTTCAGACATTTTGAAAAGGAATACCTTATCTATGTCGGTCCCTTGACCTGGGAATTTGCTCTCCTGCACGAAAGCCCATATGCTTGACCCCCTCAACCTAGTAATGCTATCTATCACTCCGAATTTACGCAAGAACTTAAAGGAAGTTACCTCATTTCTTATGCTCGGGGAGCTTAAGTACTTGCATTTTTCGAGTACAGGAACAAGGGAGGCAAGGTCCATACTCTTTGGTTGCATTCCGTCAGGACATAGCAGAAGACCTCCTAACAGCTCCTTTGTTGCCTCTAGGACTATAGCGGAATTCGTGGCAGAAGGAGTCCGTTCCAGCTGCTCTCCAATAAGAGTTCGTGATATGGATTTCATATCTCTGAGCTCACCATCCTTAACCGGATGCTCGTGATGACCAAGATGGACATATGCCCTACTGAAAGTGCACTTGCCTGCAACGTAATACACGTGCACATTACAACGCGCAACACAAGTAGAAGGCTCCTTACAAATCTTGCATACAAGCGTGGAACCAGGCGGATGTGGTTGTCCAACATCCAGTGGTAACGGAGATATTCCTTCCCACTCTAATTCATTAACATCTCTCATTCTGTGGACTCGATGAAGGAAGTCGCATTCAATATTCACACAACGAAGATGACCCTCGCAAACGGATTTGTGGAACGACAAGCCCATTGGATTGACTATATTCGTGGTCACAGTCTTAGACCAGATGTGTCCATCGTACCGCTTGTCCATCCCCGACATTTGTTTCGCTGAAGAGACGGTGCTACTGTTATCAAGAGTTGGCAATTCAAATATGACATCGCCATTAAACGATGGAGGCAATACAGTAACTTTATGAATTTGAATTTTATCATAGTCTATTTTAGACAAGACGTTCCTACATCCTTTCAATGTACGCAGTCTCCTCAAGCAATTAATTACCGATGTTCCTGAATCAACCGATGGACCTACGTAAGGCGACTCTATTGAATTCAATACGCGAGAAGGTGGCAATGACTCTACCGAAGATGAAGTCTTCATAGTGAATCGAGTTACTAGA
This sequence comes from Rhytidiadelphus loreus, assembly GCA_947034895.1. NCBI lineage: Eukaryota > Viridiplantae > Streptophyta > Bryopsida > Hypnales > Hylocomiaceae > Rhytidiadelphus > Rhytidiadelphus loreus. Next base: position 41,287,683 of record OX344761.1, on the reverse strand, counting down.
GAAATCCCATCGGAGTCAGAGCTCAGATTGGTGACCATGTCTGCAGAACTTTCTAGCTTGACATTGGTCAAAGGCGGAGTTTGAAATGTAGAAGCGAAGGACCCAGAAAAACTTCCCGTATCCGTAGGCATGGACTCAATGACAGTAGGCACTCCGTAGGCTCGATAACTTCCAGCTTTCAAGTTCCACAAAATATTCGTGGCCCCAACTTCCGGCATCTGCCCAACACTGTGAAGAAGGGTACCAAACTCATTATCAAAGACCTCTTCATCTACATGAATGGAATCAAGCATAAAGTGAAATCTCAGAGATAATCTCAAAGCTGAAACAACGGCAAGCCCATTTTCTCCTACTGGGAAAATTACAGGCATACCTTCATCGTTAGCTCGGATGACTACCATATGTATATAGTCGTCCATGATGGAGCAACTCAATTGAATTAGCGAATATCAGGAGTCGAAGGAAGGTATTACAGTGAACTAAATTTGAAGTCCTAAGTCCTAGAAGAACTTCAATACGGGAATAGAAACATGGTACCAAATCAAAAGGAAGAAGAAGGAATATGACACCAATATATCGGGAACAATTCAAAATTTGTAACCGATATGTGGAACCTGAAGTTCCTAACTCACTTATTCTGCATAAATGTTGATTAGGCGACGGCCTCATGGAATGGCGGCGATAAGCATTAATACTCATAATCAGAAGACGTACGTGTGGGGGCCTCAATCCAGCAGTGTTCCTAAGGTGTAAATGCAGTAGAGAGACTTGTATTAAAAAACTATAATGTAGTGACTGACCTATCTAGTTCTAATAATCCGTCTATTTGTGCACAGAACTCCTGAATAATAATCTGACCGCTGTGGGCGCTTAATTACCCACCCTTGGTAATTAATCGGACACAACCAGGCTCTAGAATTTAACTGAATCCTAACCTAATGGGTGACTAAGCGTCGGTCCATTGTGCCTTCCAAGCAATGGATCTTCTTTTCTAAGTTCCTAGTTTCCGCAGGTGACAATGGAGTTGCCCCCAATTGGCGAGGGAATAGCTCGGGCTCACCGTCCCCTAACGGCAGCCTATACGAACTACCACCGAATCTATCCTAATCTATGGGAATCTGAGGCTAATTGACCTTTCCTAAGACTAAGGAAGGATTACCTAAGTCCCTTCCATGGTTCCTGAATGGATTGGGTTTTTCTCCTAATCTCAGTTATCTTTTTCCCTAATTTAATTTCTTAATTTAATTTATGCTTTCTTCCTAATTTAATTGATCCTCTTTCTTGAATTAATTTCCTAATCTAATTTAACTTTTTAGTCTAATTTAATCTTCTAACTTAACTTATCCTTTTGTCCTAATTTATTCCCTAATTTAATTTATCCTTTTTTCCTAATTTAATCTTCTAGTTTAATTTATCTTTTTTCCTAATTTAATCTTCTAATTTAACTTATCCTTTTGTCCTAATTTATCCCCTAATTTAATCTTCTAATTTAACTTATCCTTTTGTCCTAATTTATCCCCTAATTTAATTTATCTTTTTTCCTAATTTAATCTTCTAGTTTAATTTATCTTTTTTCCTAATTTAATCTTCTAATCTAATTTATCTTTTTTCCTAATTTAATCTTCTAATTTAATTTATCTTTTTTCCTAATTTAATCTTCTAATCTAATTTATCTTTTTTCCTAATTTAATCTTCTAATCTAATTTATTTTTTTTCCTAATTTAATCTTCTAATCTAATTGGCTACTTTTATGGTCAACTTCTAGGTTGAGAGGGGTTAGATACTTATAGCCCTATCGATAAACTTCTATGTCTAAACTTAAGGTCCACCCTAATCCCTATTGGCTAATCGACATTAATCACTGCTCTAACAGGATTTAGCACAAATTAAAAGGGAAACACTGGGGATTAATTTACTGACTCACCTGATCGTTGTTGGCATGCGCGACATTTTCCTCCATACCTCCGGCCGCGTGCTCATATTCCATAGTAGAAACGTATTTTGAGGGGTTCAAATGCCTACGGCTTAGTTGTAGAAAGAATTATTACACTCTAATACCCTAAGGCATTCTTCCTTCTCCTTTCTTTTGCCTTGGTACTATTTCCAACCACCCCTTTAATGGGGGTCTTACAACTATGACGCTAACTTCTTGCAAACCTAACTACCACCTTACGTTGTCATCTTTGCGTCATCCTAATCCTCCTTCTAATGGCCGTGGGGGACTTTGGGAGATTTCCGTGCACACTAACCAAGGCTACTCTTGGTCATCTTCTTCCTTGCCTTCCTATTTAGCCTCTCATCTCCCCTAACCCTCTCCCATTAGATGTTGGAGTGATGTTGTGGTGAGGACGTGCGTGCAGGTTGGAGTTCTTGGAGCGGAGTCTTCCTCTTGTGTTTCTCTCCCCTCGGCCAAGGCCCTTGATTCCCCCTTACCCCCTCTAATTCTAACTTCTCTTCCCAAATTTATTTTTCTCCACCCCCCCACAAGCTGGACCCCCTACGGGCTAGACTCCTTTCCCCCCACACGAGTTGGACTCCCTTCCCCCCGACGAGCTAGACTCCCTTCCCCCCGACGGGTTGGGCTCCCTTCCCCCCGATGAACTGGGCTCCCTTCCCCCCGACGAGCTGGGCTCCCCTCCCTTACTGGCTGGACTCCCTTACGGCTGGTTACCCGGACTGACCCCCCTTACTGGCTGGACTCCCTTCCCCCTACGAGCTGGACTCCCTTACGGGCTAGTTACCCGGACTGACCCCCCTTACTGGCTGGACTCCCTTACGGGCTGGTTCACCCTTAGGGGCTGGACCCCTCTTTCCCACAATCTCTTTTTCCGGGTTCCCGTATGGGAACCCACTCACACAATTAAAATCAGATGGTGAAGGTCAAAGCTTCGCCGTCGTAGAAAATAAGCTAGAAATTTTGGAAGGAAGCTACTTGTGACGGGGGTTCTTTTCTACGCCTTTCTACCACCTAAACACTCTTGGGGGCTAAACTTTGTCTTTTCCCAAGAAGGTCTTGGGAACTAAACTTTGGAACTAAAGTACGTAGGAGGTCAAAACTTCACCGTAAGGTTGGTTTTGACACCGACTCTAAGACTTGCAATGTCCCTAAGTTCAAAGCTCCGCCGTCTGGGCCTATTTTGACACACACTCTAAGACTAGGGTAAGTTGTAAGTTCAAAGCTTCGCCGTCTCACGGGCGGTGGGGTCCACACACAAACAACATGGAAGGGGTGACTATGGTCAGGGTGTACACACGAGGCAACCGTATCCGCAAGGTAAGCATAAACTAGACCACACTTTACACACTAAAGGCCCCCCAAAGCGGCATCGCCAAGGTACGGTGGGGGGTAACCTTAGGATTAGTACAAGATGCACAAAAAGCAAGTGAAACCCTCTTGACTCACAACAAGTACAAGGTAAGATGGAAAGACCTCAAAGGACCTTCAAAGAGCTTGAGATAGAACAACAAAGGGAGCAAAAAGTGCTCCGAAAACACCGTAGAGGTTTTTTGGCCTAAACGCCAAAAATTCCAAGATAACTTGGACCCACGGACCCAAAACAAGTATTGGGGGTGTTTTGGGAGAGAGAAGGGCCCCCTTTTATAGGTTTCCAAGGGCCCACTCCCCCCCTCGACGAGTAACCTCATCCATCCGGATTTTCATCCAACTTTGAGATTTTCACCTAATCTTGGGTTTTACGCTGGTCCTAGTTTCTAACTTTTGGAGTTTAGCTCGGAATTGCAAATGGATTGCGCCAATGGCTTCAGAATGCCATTTTTAGCCTAAGGGATCCCCTACCCCCTATTTCTATCACAAAAAACCCCTCGGAAACTAGTGCCAACTGGAGCCAATTAAAAGGGTAAAAACCTAACTTTTGGGGTTTACCTCTTTTGGCTTGGGTAACTAGCTAGGGTTGTTGGGGAGGCTCTAGGGAGTAAGAAAAGGCTCCTTGATGTCTTCGTTCCGACTTCGTACGCTCCCGGGACGCCGGTCAACCCCGCAAAGATCCTGCCGTAAATATTAATTGGGGGGATGTTGTCAGTTTCGGCTGCTTCCCGCTATTGGAACTCCATGAATTTTGTCGGGGCGCGTTATTAACATAAAAGATGCTAGTCTAATTTTTAGTGAGATTTTACCGCGGCCTGGGTATTTTCTATGAATTTCCCAACGTGGCCTTTGGCGGTTGACTGCTCGGAAAAAGATCCTTTGGAGATTAGAAAAAACCGAGACTTTTTGGGGAACCTCTCATGGACTCCCCCAAGCCACGTGCCAAATCTTAGGCTATTCTGGCACATAGTTGGTGGCGAGGTGAAAACTGACTTCGGTTGAATCACCGGCAGTCAGGGAATCTTTCACATGTGAGGGAATCTTGGCGAATGGGTTTTGCCGTGGACATCCCGACATGCTCCAGATCCGAGAACACTATCCGGCGGCTGTGGATTCCTCCATGTGGCCTGCCTTGGGACAAGTAACACCTGCAAGCTAACAATGTGGATTTCCAATGTTTCGTCGATGGAATGGGGAAACTAGAACCTATCTTTGGAGATTTATGTGGGGACCTCCCTCCCTCTCCTAAGACTTAATTTAGCCTACCATGGTCACATGCACTAGGTTTTGGGCTATTTTGGGTAAGTTCCCCGTAGCCCTATTGTTTCCCACTAATTACGGTTTCTAACCTATATACAAGTGGGCTTTATGGGTAATCTAGGGGTAAAAGGCTATTTATGACCAAATGCTATACTGGTATGTGACATACCTATTTTGATTCTACACTCTTTTTTGGGCTTTTTGTACTACTTTATGCCTTAATTTGTAATAAACTAAAAAAAAGAAAACAATGAGTCCCAAGTGACGAATTTGGGGCTCACAACCGCCAGTACCTAGAACCACAAAAGGTATATAAGTTGATATAGTCTATATGGGATTATGAACATGCATTAGACAATCATAAATATTGGACGCACCTTAGGGATATAAAGGGTGAAGGTATAGGGTGCCAGGTGCCAAGTGCCAAGTATATCAAATAACTAGGTGATGCCAATATGCATATCATCCAATTGAAGAAATGTCAGAGGGAACATATTTTACCTGAAGAGAGTATAGTAAAAATCAATTGTATGATATGTTGACAAGTCCAATCCTATCAATGTATTAGAAGCCACGGCCAATACGTCGAACAACAACAACAAATATGGTTAAATACAATAAGGCAACCGAATACAGAATAGGCGGCTATTGATGTAATACATAAACTGAAACCTATGTAGTCTACTGCATAATGAAAATATGGAAAGGACAAGTAGTTTCCGATGTGAAAAAATTAATTCATTGTACGTACAGATTATAGGTGATAAATAAAAATTCGGCAAGTGACATACGTATTGATCAAAAATACCAGAGAAGATTACCATGAATCTACAACGCCAGCGGAGTCACAACTGCAATTTTCAGTATTGTAAATTCAGGCTGTGGACTAGCTATCATACTGATTTGCAGAAAAATCTGAAGGCGTAAGAAATCCCAATTGTAATTAATGAACCATGAGACCGGGATCTCGTAATATATTCCCAATGTCATTCTAACTAGCCTGAACAATGAATTCTGGAACTACGAAGAGACTTGGATATGCCAGCGGGCTCACTTTTGTAACCAGGTTCCCCGCATGGATGTCATCCACATTGAGCCCCACCCACCGTCCCTCATACCAATTTCGTGGATGGATGTCATCTGCGTTGACCATCTCCGCCATGAATCATCCAAATGGATTTCATCCGCAGTCAGTCTTCCCGCCGGCCCATATCCACGCGCAGCAGCCATCCCCGACGCGCCTCACCCTTCGAGGACTTCGGCTCTGTACTGTACCCTAGAGAACCCCAACCGGAGCGCCGCCTCCCCTTCGAATGTGTTCAATCGTTCCCCACGGTGAATCTCGATAGCGGAGTGCATGCACAATTGGGCAATTGCGGCGGTCGTTTCAAGTTGTGCAATCTTCGTGATGGCGGATCGGAACATGCACTCGAAGAGGAGTCAAGCTGGGATAAGTGGAATCGCGGAAAGAGGACGCGATGCAGTCAACCAAAATCGTGAGGTATGTTGTCATGCACTCATGCGCCTTGCTCCAAGCGTTCCATATTTATTTTGCAGTGGGGTGCCTCCCTCAACTTGTAGACAGTCAAGCTTCTTCCGGTGGGTCTTAGCCCCGAGGATGACTTTCTTTGCCCCCGAAGCTTGCTCGGGAGGGATCAGATATTTTTGGATGCACGGGGGTCTTTCTCTCAGCGTGTAGGCAGCAGGGCTTCATCCGAACAGTCTCGGCCCCGAGGGTGACATACTCAGCCCCCTAGTTTTGCTCGGGGGGATCACAATTTTTTTGGTCCGACTGGAGTCCTTCCCTTAGCGTGCAAACAGTCAAGCTTCATCGGGAAGGTCTCGGCCCCGAGGGTGACATACTCAGCCCTCCAGTTTTGCTCAGGGGGATCACAATTTTTTTGGTCACACTAGAGGGCCTCCCTCAACATGCAGACAGTCAGGCTTCATCGGGAAGGTCTCGGCCCCGAGGGTGACATACTCAGCCCCCAGTTTTGCTCGGGGGGATCACAATTTTTTTGGTCCGACTGGAGTCCTTCCCTCAGCGTGTAGACAGTGGGGCTTCATCGGGAAGGTCTCGGCCCCGAGGGTGACATACTCAGCCCCCCAGTTTTGCTCGGGGGGATCACAATTTTTTTGGTCCGATTGGAGTCCTTCCCTCAGCGTGTAGACAGCAGGGCTTCATCGGGAAGGTCTCGGCCCCGAGGGTGACATACTCAGCCTCCCAATTTTGCTCGGGGGGATCACAATTTTTTTGGTCACATTGGGGGGCCTCCCTCAGCGTGTAGACAGTCAGGCTTCATCGGGAAGGTCTCGGCCCCGAGGGTGACATACACAGCCCCCTAGCGTTGCTCGGGGGGTTCACAATTTTTTTGGTCTGACTAGGGTCCTTCCCTCAGCGTGCAGACAGTCAGGCTTCATCAGGAAGGTCTCGGCCCCGAGGGTCACCTACATTGGCAGCCCAGCTTGCTCGGAGGGGTGATGGGGTGGTTCTCTGGGGTCTCTTTAAGGGAGTATAGCTAGTGAGGCTTTCCAATGACATCCTCATCTTGTGCTTCATAGTTGTGTGAGATGTTAGAAAATCTCCATCCTCATGCATTTTCCTATTTGAGGATATAAATTGTCAAGTTCCTGAGGAATAGCTTACAATTTAATTCATGTGTTGATGATCAGGTTGAGATACCCGCAGCTCAGATGCCTCCGGAGGTGGAGGTTCCGATAGACAGGGTTGACAGGGCGTCCGGACGTCCAGAGTCTGCGGACGCTGACCCCAGGACGTCTTTTGACATACCTGGCGGTAGATGGCGTCCGACCGCTGGACGAGCGGACGGCCGATTCTTCCGACGGAACACGAGCGGACAGCCCGTTGGAGCAGGAGCGGACGGCCCGACGGAACAAGAGCGGATGGGCCGACGGTACAGAAGCGGACGCCCCGTCGGATCAGAAGCGGACGGCCCGACGGAACAGAAGCCGATGGGCCGACGGTACAGGAGCGGACGGCCCGACGGAGGAGGAGCGGACAGGTCAACGGGGCAGGAGCGGACAGGCCGACGGGGCAGGAGCAGACGGCCCGACGGGGGAGGAGGAGCGGACGGCCCGACGGAACAGGGGCGGACTGGCGACCGGATGTCCGTCCGCCCGTCGGGGGCCCGTCCGCTTTGGACGGTGACCGTGTGATGTGACGGACGCCGATTTTCCACCGTTCAATCTTGCCGTCTGCATGTGTGCCGTCCGATGCTCCCGTACGTGGATTCATGCCGTCCGACTGCATAAATAGCGGAGAGCACGGCTTATTTTGCCACAATCGTTTCCCTTGCGGAGTAGGTGATCTAGTGCCTAAGGCTCTGTGTGCCTCTTCCGTTTTGGTGTGCAAATGATTGTGATCGAACCCTAAATTGTTTCAAGTATAAGTGCGAATCATTAATCATTTAAGCAAGCTTACCATGCCTCGCGATAAGAAATCGAAGTCCAGTAAGAAGGGCAAATCCCAAGACATAAATTGGGATGATTGGGACAACCAAATGTGTGTAGCTGAACCGGGTTGGGAAGAAGAACCCAAAAGAACTTGGGACTGCACGACGTGCAAGAAGTACATCAAAATGACGCACCTCTCCAAAATATGGTCCAGAGAACGCGCAGAGGTGCAAGTTCGTCGTTGGGAAGGACAAATTTCCACATGCCAAAGCAAACACTTTGTTCATCGATACGAGGAAGTAACACGTTCAGCTCAAATACGGGACTCCAAACCAAATTTAATGAACTATTCCAACATGAGCATGGTTTGGGTGGAGATTGTACTCCACAAAGATGTAGATTGGCGCACAATTTACGGAAAAGATGTTACCCACTTGAATCGCAGTGATGCGGTACTTTATACCAGTTGGATTGGGCCGAGCAATTGCATGCCAGAGTGGTCTAATTGAGGCCAGTTTGGATTTCCACCGGTTGTATTGCCGGATGCAGAAGATGAATGGTCAGGTGATGATGATGAGAAAGACACTCCAACACCCGCGAGGATGGAAGAGAGGCACGAGCGTACAGAAGATCGGGAGGACATTCAATACCAACAAGAAATGCGAGAGGCAATGCAAAGAAGCCTAGAGGACCGTGGTCGACAATATGGCCATCATGGGGTATACAGACCCGATCGTGGTGCATATGGCTCGCAAGATACGCGAAGTATTTCACACTACAATAATGACCCTCAAGGGGGGTATCACAGCTCAAGGACAAGCCACGGAACCACGCATCATTTTGAAGGTAACCAGGGAGGCTCCCAATACAACTTTACGTCTACTGGAGGTGGTTCTCATGAACCTCAAGGAGGCCCTTCTTATGGCGGTTCAACTCAAGGAGCATCTACTTACAATGATTCAATTCCTCCTCCAACTTTTGGAGGTCCATACCAAGGACATTATGGACAAGCAAGTGGGCAAAACAGATATGGAGACGACTACTATGGCGGAGGACCATTTCTCAATGTTTATAGGTCTAGTGGTACAGGCCCAAGCCAAAAAGATGACACCGAATCAGAATCTGAGTGAAGTAGATTGGACTATTGGACATTTGTAAGATTGTAGTTGTTGTCTCACAATACAATCAAGTGATTGTAAATTTGTAATCTCTTGCCACATAATATAGAAAGTGACAAGCACGGTACAAAGATGTTGGTTCTTAACAAATAGTATTTTCCTATTTGTAAATTATGAATAAAATATATTGTAATTAAGCCCTAAAGCCCTATGGATGTTTTTAGAAAAATGGATTTGTTCGGACCACTTCTACGGTATATACCGTAGAAAAACATCAACATCAATTTCTGGGGGGAATTTAAATAAAGTATTTTGTACATAACTTATTTGAGAGCATGGCGCCAAAATTTCAAAAATTTTGACTGCATGGATTGAAAGATATGGCATGATAAGCACTGCATTTGAAATTGAGAACGCCTTTAATCTCAGACAAAATTTCAGTAAAGAATTTTTTACAAATTAAAATCTGCAATTTCGGTTTAATTTACAAGACCACAACCCAATTATGCTTTGGAATTTTAATTTCATTTAGGGTTCTAGAATAATGAACGGAAAATTGATTCAAGGAGTTTGGCACTTAAGCTTCTCCTAAACAAAATCAACTTCGCAAAACAACATATTGTATAATTGTATTATTTCAATACAAATGGTGTTGTTACTTTGTTGCCCCCCAATGAAAATTTGGGGGATTCTCTTGCATGTGCCATACACATTTACACGATAGATCATACAATTTAGCACACCACCTTACCAACCTAGGTGGCTAGGTACCCAACAATCCAACATCAATGATACATCAAGAAGAAGAACTCCAAGTCTACATTTCTCATCCACCCAAAAAAGATGTTTTGTATTTAAATAGTTTGTGTTCCGAAAAATACAAAATGTTCAAAACGGAAAGCCAATTTCACATATATTGGCATACATTGATGGTGTATATATAGTCTATAGTTAGCACACATAGTAACGTACATCCTCACTGATACATTTATCGATTACTTCTATAATCTATAGTACTATGTAGCACACTCATATATTAATATGAGTGACGGAAGTGGTCATCTGGAATAGGCCAATTGTAAGAATTAGTAAATCGTTGGATGATTTCGGAAAAACTTCCGCGCTCCGCAATCACTGAATTGCAAAGGCGATCCAAGTAGAGGTGAAATATCCTTGCCAAATCGTGGTGGCTAAACCTCGTATGTCCTTCATTTTCACGATGAAGCGATGTGTAGGCCTCTGACATGCATAGTTTGTTGATCCGTTGAGCTATTCGACCAACGGCATATTCCTCCGATTTACGTGACAAAGTTGGAATCATTTCCACATCCGCATCTTTGCGGTGCACGTATGCAATTGAAGGGTCCACCCACCACCTTCGGTTCAAAGCTGCATCCCGATCTGCCGCGGATGTGAACGTATACAATGACTTCATTGGTTCAGTACGAACCGTAGACATGCCCCAATCGCAAACTCCAATGTAAACACGTGATTCATCCTCAGGAAAGTGAAACATAATATTGTCGGGAGAAATATCATTGTGTAGATGACCCGCATTGTGGACCGCATTCATGATATGCACCAATGCCCATGCCAACTCGGTGCGCTTCTTTCTCCATCGACCAAGACGGAAAGCTTGAATCACCTCTTCGGGCGTTGGTCGTGAATAAGACAATCGAATGGCAATGTTATCTGGATAATCATTATCGAGAATCAACATTTGCCGCAATGTACTACCATTCCACCAATATGCATACCCTTCATTGTTTGTTGCATGGACAGCGGCAAACCGAATAACTCTGTCATGTGGAATCCTCACTGCCATTGATTCGTTTTGGTGCTCCAACTTCGCAAGTTGAGGACGAATCCGTTGTTGATGAGATATCTTTGCAGCAAATTCCCAAAATGTGGGAATCTCATGACATCCTTCAATTCGAACCCTGCGAATTGTTGCGTATCCGCCCTTCAAGATTTTGTCATCTTGTAGAATCACCCTTGTTGTGTCTAGTAGTGCTATGAGATGTCGTCGTCCACGTTGCAATTCTACATCTCCTTCATCCGAAGTCCACCAACCCAATGACCCTCGCCGATTGCGTCTTTTTGCAAACGGAGCGCAACGACAAACAAACAAGTCAGTTTTGAGAATGACTTGTTCAAAGCTTTCATCACTTGCACGGTGTTCCCTCCCGTATTTTTCTAGGATCACCTTCGCATTCCACAATGCGTCTTGCACCCTGTTCTTTAGAAATTGTTGGAAGCCTTTCTTCTCCATTTCATGAATCCATTCTGGAACGTTTAGAGCATCCGTGAACTTCTGTGTCATATCCATCTTGAATTTGTCTACACATTCCTCTTGGTATCTCACATATTTAGTGTCAAGAGACACTGTAGTTTCCGCCTCATAAAACTTCACAATGTATTCAATCAAGAATGCTTTGCAAGCATTGGAAGGAAGTTCACGTGCTGAGTCAATATCGGGCACTACATTCTTCCCCTTCGCCGCTCTCTTCGGTCTCAGCATCGTAGAAAGTATTAATTTTTAATCCCAATTTAATTCATAAAAAATTACAGTGCACCAAGTACACATAAACTGGAAAAAACGGGCAAAATATAGGCCCCCAAAACCCACCTCCTACCTTCCCAACGAAAGGAGCCAATGGAGGATAAACCACCAAGCTCTCCGCTCTCTCTTGCAAAGCACAAGGGGGAAGGCAAAAGTGAGAGCGGACGGGCCGTCCGCACCGCCTTATATGAGGCGGACGGCTGTGAGCCCCAAATTCGTCACTTGGGACTCATTGTTTTCTTTTTTTTAGTTTATTACAAATTAAGGCATAAAGTAGTACAAAAAGCCCAAAAAAGAGTGTAGAATCAAAATAGGTATGTCACATACCAGTATAGCATTTGGTCATAAATAGCCTTTTACCCCTAGATTACCCATAAAGCCCACTTGTATATAGGTTAGAAACCGTAATTAGTGGGAAACAATAGGGCTACGGGGAACTTACCCAAAATAGCCCAAAACCTAGTGCATGTGACCATGGTAGGCTAAATTAAGTCTTAGGAGAGGGAGGGAGGTCCCCACATAAATCTCCAAAGATAGGTTCTAGTTTCCCCATTCCATCGACGAAACATTGGAAATCCACATTGTTAGCTTGCAGGTGTTACTTGTCCCAAGGCAGGCCACATGGAGGAATCCACAGCCGCCGGATAGTGTTCTCGGATCTGGAGCATGTCAGGATGTCCACGGCAAAACCCATTCGCCAAGATTCCCTCACATGTGAAAGATTCCCTGACTGCCGGTGATTCAACCGAAGTCAGTTTTCACCTCGCCACCAACTATGTGCCAGAATAGCCTAAGATTTGGCACGTGGCTTGGGGGAGTCCATGAGAGGTTCCCCAAAAAGTCTCGGTTTTTTCTAATCTCCAAAGGATCTTTTTCCGAGCAGTCAACCGCCAAAGGCCACGTTGGGAAATTCATAGAAAATACCCAGGCCGCGGTAAAATCTCACTAAAAATTAGACTAGCATCTTTTATGTTAATAACGCGCCCCGACAAAATTCATGGAGTTCCAATAGCGGGAAGCAGCCGAAACTGACAACATCCCCCCAATTAATATTTACGGCAGGATCTTTGCGGGGTTGACCGGCGTCCCGGGAGCGTACGAAGTCGGAACGAAGACATCAAGGAGCCTTTTCTTACTCCCTAGAGCCTCCCCAACAACCCTAGCTAGTTACCCAAGCCAAAAGAGGTAAACCCCAAAAGTTAGGTTTTTACCCTTTTAATTGGCTCCAGTTGGCACTAGTTTCCGAGGGGTTTTTTGTGATAGAAATAGGGGGTAGGGGATCCCTTAGGCTAAAAATGGCATTCTGAAGCCATTGGCGCAATCCATTTGCAATTCCGAGCTAAACTCCAAAAGTTAGAAACTAGGACCAGCGTAAAACCCAAGATTAGGTGAAAATCTCAAAGTTGGATGAAAATCCGGATGGATGAGGTTACTCGTCGAGGGGGGGAGTGGGCCCTTGGAAACCTATAAAAGGGGGCCCTTCTCTCTCCCAAAACACCCCCAATACTTGTTTTGGGTCCGTGGGTCCAAGTTATCTTGGAATTTTTGGCGTTTAGGCCAAAAAACCTCTACGGTGTTTTCGGAGCACTTTTTGCTCCCTTTGTTGTTCTATCTCAAGCTCTTTGAAGGTCCTTTGAGGTCTTTCCATCTTACCTTGTACTTGTTGTGAGTCAAGAGGGTTTCACTTGCTTTTTGTGCATCTTGTACTAATCCTAAGGTTACCCCCCACCGTACCTTGGCGATGCCGCTTTGGGGGGCCTTTAGTGTGTAAAGTGTGGTCTAGTTTATGCTTACCTTGCGGATACGGTTGCCTCGTGTGTACACCCTGACCATAGTCACCCCTTCCATGTTGTTTGTGTGTGGACCCCACCGCCCGTGAGACGGCGAAGCTTTGAACTTACAACTTACCCCAGTCTTAGAGTGTGTGTCAAAATAGGCCCAGACGGCGGAGCTTTGAACTTAGGGACATTGCAAGTCTTAGAGTCGGTGTCAAAACCAACCTTACGGTGAAGTTTTGACCTCCTACGTACTTTAGTTCCAAAGTTTAGTTCCCAAGACCTTCTTGGGAAAAGACAAAGTTTAGCCCCCAAGAGTGTTTAGGTGGTAGAAAGGCGTAGAAAAGAACCCCCGTCACAAGTAGCTTCCTTCCAAAATTTCTAGCTTATTTTCTACGACGGCGAAGCTTTGACCTTCACCATCTGATTTTAATTGTGTGAGTGGGTTCCCATACGGGAACCCGGAAAAAGAGATTGTGGGAAAGAGGGGTCCAGCCCCTAAGGGTGAACCAGCCTGTAAGGGAGTCCAGCCAGTAAGGGAGGGGAGCCCAGCTCGTCGGGGGGAAGGGAGCCCAGTTCGTCGGGGGGAAGGGAGCCCAGCCCGTCGGGGGGAAGGGAGTCTAGCTCGTCGGGGGGAAGGGAGTCCAGCTCGTGTGGGGGGAAAGGAGTCCAGCCCGTAGGGGGTCCAGCTTGTGGGGGGGTGGAGAAAAATAAATTTGGGAAGAGAAGTTAGAATTAGAGGGGGTAAGGGGGAATCAAGGGCCTTGGCCGAGGGGAGAGAAACACAAGAGGAAGACTCCGCTCCAAGAACTCCAACCTGCACGCACGTCCTCACCACAACATCACTCCAACATCTAATGGGAGAGGGTTAGGGGAGATGAGAGGCTAAATAGGAAGGCAAGGAAGAAGATGACCAAGAGTAGCCTTGGTTAGTGTGCACGGAAATCTCCCAAAGTCCCCCACGGCCATTAGAAGGAGGATTAGGATGACGCAAAGATGACAACGTAAGGTGGTAGTTAGGTTTGCAAGAAGTTAGCGTCATAGTTGTAAGACCCCCATTAAAGGGGTGGTTGGAAATAGGAACCATGGAAGGGACCATGGAAGGGACTTAGGTAATCCTTCCTTAGTCTTAGGAAAGGTCAATTAGCCTCAGATTCCCATAGATTAGGATAGATTCGGTGGTAGTTCGTATAGGCTGCCGTTAGGGGACGGTGAGCCCGAGCTATTCCCTCGCCAATTGGGGGCAACTCCATTGTCACCTGCGGAAACTAGGAACTTAGAAAAGAAGATCCATTGCTTGGAAGGCACAATGGACCGACGCGTAGTCACCCATTAGGTTAGGATTCAGTTAAATTCTAGAGCTTGGTTGTGTCCGATTAATTACCAAGGGTGGGTAATTAAGCGCCCACAACGGCCTCGAGGTCCGTACGAGCGGACGGACCCCAAAGCGGACGGCCAACGGTCCGCCTCGCTTCGGCCGTCCGATGGATCGCACGGATCGGCAGTTCGCTTCATCGGACGGCCAGAACAGACCGCCCAGCCGGACGCCGACTCCGCGACGCGGACGGCAGCTCCGACGCGCGGACGGCGACTCCGACACGTGGACGGCGGCTCCGACGGGCGGACAGCAGCGTGGGAACGGAGGATGGCGGGGTCCGCCTAAGCGGACGGTGGTGGGATTTTGAAGTGCATCCCGCCCAAATTCATCATTACGGCCTTAGGGGTCTTTGAATCCTTGATGTCACCAGTTGGCTGGCCCTCTGGTTCAATTTCATTTTTAATGTGGTTCCTTTGTGCCAATGGCGCTGGGATTTCATTTGATCTAAAAATTAAAAAATAAATAGAAAAATGGATGTGTGAATTTAGGAATTATCTAAAAGATTCACATATTTTTTTATGTTGTTTTTACGTGCATGCATTGAGTTTATAATTTTCTCTTATTTTCTAGGGATGCAATTGAATTTCCTATGATATAAATTTTTGAATGAAATGAAGAATTGAACACATGGTAATTTAATTCTACTTATTTGAACTTTGAGAAAAAACTTAAAGCTTCTCATTGTCCAAATGAAGCTATGAGGTTTGTTTCTTGTATGTCAACACCTCATAAAATGGTCATTTCAAAACCAAAGACAAAAATTCTTTTAAATGGTATTTTACATGAAGGGGATATTAGGGGCTTGCAAAGGTTTTGATACTCTAGCATGAAAACGTGTGGAAGTAGATTTCTAGAAGTCTCCCCCCCCCCTCCCTTTGAGTTGAATGAATTTATTGATTTCCAATGTATTGATTTCCATTCTTTAAAGAATCATAAGGTGCCAAAATATTAGCGCCAATTATATCAAGTTAAATTAATTCTAGTATGAAATTATAACTTGCTCAATCACTAGGGTGGGACAACGTGCTATGAAAATAGTGCATACACTTGTCTTCTTATAACCTCACAAGTTCATGTGCACCCTACTAGGCATTCAAGCAAATTTTTTAAAGTGTAAACATCTACATGGTTAGGAAATGCAAGGACAAATGTTTCTTTCGTTGTGGATACTAAAAGGCCATTTTTTTTTTCATACGTACAACACACTTTGAATGGCTTGGGCACTCAAACCTCTAAAAGATTTGATCCATTGGAAAATTAATCAACTTTGAATATTACATGAATTGGACCTTGGGAATTGTTTGCAATTCAATAACTCCTTTCCATTTTGTTATTAGTTCTATTTGGAATTTTGGGGGGCATATTTGTTTATCCAAAATCAAAGACAAAGGATTGTGATTGTCACCCCCATTTGGACAACGAAAGGCCTAAACCCTATACCCTAAACCCTAACAAGGGTTTGGAGGCATTGCATTAGTCAAAATACTACCTTTGAGTCCGTGGATTGCCTTGACATTTATGAAAACCAAGTCAATGCTTCGAACATTGAATAATTCCTTCATCAATGAGCACCCGGTACTAGTACAACGTCTCTACATTCCCAAATGAAAGAATCCTATGCTTCTGGAAATCAGGAGAGGACTAGAGGACTCAAGAAGGTGAAAACAAGGCCGAAACTCCCCAAAGTGTGCTTGGGCGGACCTCGGGGAGGGAAGGGCGGACGGCAGCGTCGGAAATGCGGACGGCAGCGTTGGAAATGCGGACGGATCCGTCGGAGCAGGCGGATGGCAGCGTCGGAAATGCGGACGAACCCGTCGGAATGGCGGACGGCGGCTCTGACAGGCGGACGGCCCGTCGGAAATGCGGACGGAAGCGTCGGAATCGCGGACGGGGGGCAGCAGGCGGATGGCGGCGGCGGGAAGGCGGACGGCAGCGTCGGATTTGGAGACGGATGGGCCGTCCAATTGAGCGGACGTTCGGGTCCGCTTCGCATTGGTTGGGGGAGGTTCGGTGGCGGACGATCTTAGGTTTGGTTTCGGACGGCTATAAGGGCGGATGGCCTTCTTGTTTTTTCTCACTTCCCTCTCCTTCCTAGGACTCACAACTGTGTTGGATGTGCTACTGTTGCTTCATTGTGCCAGTTGCTCCTACATGGTGGAGAGGTGGGGTCATTCATCTATCATTATTGGTTCACATACAAACATTCATTGAAACTTGGGTGGATTGAAGACACATACTTTTGGTGACTATTTAAATTCAATTGGGGACAAGTTCAAGTTGACAACCATGAGTGGTCAAGGCGTTGAAGGTAGTGGTGGGTTGACCGGCGGAGGTGACAATAGTAGGAGGCCTAAACCAAAGGGAACCGCCCATGAGCTCCACTATGAGATTTTAGATGATCCCAACATCAAAGCAGAGGGTGGTTGGGAAGCGGAGGAAGCGGAATATTGGTCCTCCAAAACGTGCAAGAAGTATGTGAAGATGTACCACATCGACAAGTTGTGGCCTAGGGAAGCCCACATCATCCATACTCGTGGTTTTTGTTGCAAACCAGGGAATTGCAACAATGCGCACTTCATTCATCGAGCGCATGAAGTTTGGCGGGCCCTCTTCGGGGATAAAGCAATGTCCAAGGGGTATATAAACTATAGCTTGGCTTCTATGGTGTATGCAGAATTGATATTGGCACGCAAGGTGGATTGGAGCACGTTTCCAACGACAACGAACGCTCCACGTGTGCTTGAATGTAATCGGAAAGATATTCCTGATTTGTACAATCCACAAGCAGGGCCAAGTGAGGCATTTAAATCCAAAAGAGAGTTCAAACCAATGACAATGACTATGACCAAGGACGTGGAGGTCACAAGTTCGGCAATGCAATTGGCTTCAACACAAAACCGTACGGCAATACAAGATTTCAAAGGCGAGCATGTGGAGGGAGACATATTTTTAACTCCTCCAACGGATTTGATATGCACACCAAATGGAACAACAATGGTGGAGCACGTGGCCCCATCCGCACCACATGAACGTCATGATGATGTCATTGAGGGAGAAGTTGCTAATGCGGGAATTGCCATTCAGAATCTTATAGACAGCAATGCTTTAAATCATTTGGCAAGTACTTCGAAGCAAAGTTTGCCGAAGACACCGAGCCCGACATTGAATCTAGGAGTTGAGGTGCATCCTTCACCTCATCATGGAGAACAATCGGATGGCGTGCTGCCAAATGAGACCATTCTTGGCGGATTTATTGATTCCAAGTATCCACATTTGTCATCATTGAGGACATCAAAATGACAAATTGTTCGTCGGATGCCCTCGGTTGCATTATTAGAATCTTTGTGTAAAGGTTCACATTTGTGGCGGTCACACGAAGAACGTTTAAAGAACATGGAGCACACCAACGAAGATGGCACGAGTAACGGAGGCGCGGAAACCCAAGATGAGCCTTCCGAGAGTCAATAGGCTGATTTTGTTTTGACCGCATCAAAATTGGCAGTTACGGCTCAATTTGTAGCAGAAGTCGCTCCAAGGCTGCAAGAAGTTGCAACGGATTTTTCCAAATTAGCGCCTGAATTGTTGAGTGGTGCCTTGGACTTCGTGAAGTTCAGCCAATCTATGACACCATTTCTCGACGAGCGTGTTACAGATTTGAAGGTTTTGAGTGAATACCAAGAGGAGATCAAGAAGTATAAGGGTATAGATGTTGAGAATCTCAAGTTGGCGGCGGATGCTTCGAAATTGAAAGAGAAGCTAGAGACATTGGAGGCTCAATCAGATTGTCGCCATAATACATTGCTTTTCCAAAGGAAGTTTATTGAAGACTTGGAGTACGAAATTGTAGCGTTGAAGAAGAAAATCCGAGAAGGTGAGGTGGTTGTTGAGAAGGGAAAGGAGAAAGTGGAGGACAGACTAGATGGCATTGAGGAAAACAACAATCCGGATTTGTTGTATTTGACCCCCATCGGTAATACTAATTCGACATTCCACGATGCTTCCATGCAAACGGAAAGCAATGAGGTCAAAGAATTGAAGCAAAAATTGAACGAGGTCACCGAAGAAAACACGCGTTTGGAGGCCGAGTTGAAACGATTGCAACGGATAGTGCAATTGGATGAATGTATGCCGAAGGGCACTTTGGACTCTCGATGGTTGGCATGGGTGCAAAAACTCGAAGACAAACCGTCTGTAATATCACGAGCAATGAAAGGGCTACTCAAATTGGCAATGAAGTCGGATGAAGAATGCGATAGCGTGGAGTCCTCTCTTTGGCGTTTGAAGAAGATGTTTGCCTTTGTGCCAACGGGGTCTACCGAAATCACATATTGGGGAGACATGGATGCAATGTTCGAGCGTTTGAACCACACAAAGAAGGAAGAGGTGGCCTCCATTAATTGGGCCTTGGAACTAGAAGAAGGTTGGGTCCCTTATCCCACGCTTTCGGCACACATCAAGAAGAATGACAAGACAATGGTGCATGCTTGTGATCCTTCGGCCTTAATATTGGAGGGTCATTGTAGCCTTTGTCGAGTTCATTTTGGGCCCGAGGGAGCCCTCACCATGGGCCAATGTCCCCACACTTTCCACGTCACATGCATCGTGAGAGCATCCCTTATTCGTTCGGTGTGCCCCGAGTGTCGTTCTCCCTTGCCTCCTAGGTTCTACGAAATGCTCGGGATCTCGGAAGCTATGCCCCCCGGCCATGAATACAATCGATGGACCCTTCCGTTAGACCAAGCGCCATTCAAATTTCAAAATTATGCGCATTGGGGAAAAAGTCTAACGTGGGATTCAGTAAATTCTACACATGGGCTATACGAATCATCGGAGGTGCCGATAGATTCCTTGGTGTGGATGACCCACGATCGAGAGGTGGAGTTGCGAGCTAGAGGTATTGCCAACGAGGAGGATCGAGAAGTGTTTTGTCGTAGTATGGGGGGCCATTGGAGCATGCAACACTACAAATTCTTTCGATTTCCCGAAAAGGAAGTGAAGAAAGGACTAGATGGCAATTGGATAGAGGTGGAGCCTACACAAGAGTTTAATGAGCAATACGGGGATTACAATCACACTTTGCTAGGGAGGGCCCTGTTTTTATCAAAGTTGGAGGAAGCTGCACAAGTTCGTGCCTTTGTGGAACTAGATGGGCAATCAAGCACAGAAAATTCAATGGTGGAGGTGGCGGGGGCATTTGATAAGAGGATGGGCGAAATCATAATGCATTGGAGGGCATTTTTAGTGGGGGGAGAAGAACCAAAGTGGTTTTCCATGAAAAATGATGATGACGTGGTCAACTTTTTGGTAGATAAAGTGGATGCTGCTTTGAGAGCGTTGAAGGCAGAAGACGTGGATTTGACTCCAAAACGGAAGAATAAACGGAAGATTGAAGACGAGGATGACTACTCTCCGGATACGAAACGACACTTTTCCGCAGTAGACATGGAAGCTGCGTCCAGGGGGCCTATGAGTGAGGGCAGTCTTGGTCCTCAAACACGCCGTGTAAGTGCAAGGCTGAAGGATAAAGAGGGTTCATCGCGTCTTTCTGAGGGAGGTAGCACGGATAATATATAGGGTAGTTACACCTTGTTTGTATTTCGATATGACATTATGGAGTGTTGTTAATTTTGAATCTCGAGAGGATTCAATACTATTAATTCACAACACTCATAGTATGCTATGAGTTGCTTTTCATTAATATAAAAATATGTGGGTTACTCAAATGTTTTTGAATTTACTCTCCTATGTTTTTGATATTTTATGCGATACTTTTTTGTCAAGTATGATTTTGGACATGCCTATCTCTCAACATAATTTTATCTCATTAATTTCTGTATTCCTAAAATTACGTGCATCTCTAAACTAAGTCCCTAAAATTAAAACTTGTAGAATTAATGAATTAGTCAAAATCCACCAGCCGTCCGCTAGTCCGCCACCCGCCTACAATTTCGACGCTGCCGTCCGCCTGTCGGAGCTCGCCGTCCGCGATTCCGCCACTGCTGTCCGCCTGTCAGAGCTCGCCGTCCGCGATTTCGTCGCTGCCGTCCGCCTATCGCAGGTCGCCGTCCGCGATTCCGTCGCTGCCGTCCGCCGTCCGCGATTCTGTCGCTGTCGTTCGCCTATCGGAGGTCGCCGTCCGCGATTCTGTCACTGCTGTCCGCCTGTCGGAGGTCGCCGTCCGCGATTCTGTCGCTGTCGTCCGCCTGTCGGAGGTCGCCGTCCGCGATTCTGTCGCTGCCGTCCGCCTGTCGGAGGTCGCCGTCCGCGATTTTGTCGCTGCCGTCCGCCTGTCGGAGGTCGCCGTCCGCGATTCTGTCGCTGCCGTCCGCCTGTCGGAGGTCGCCGTCCGCGGTTCCGACGCTACCGTCCGCCTGTCGCAGGTCGCCGTCCGCACTTCCGTCGTTGTTGTCCGCATTTTTGTTCTCGGAACCGTTGGGGCTTTAGAAATGTTTTAGTTTTTGCTGCTCAACGGTCATGAGGAATGGGCCTGATCTGAAATCTATAAGTTCTTAGAATTTCAGACTAACAAGCACTCTTGAGAAACTGAACGCTAAGATTTCCAAGGGCTAGGAGCTGCAATTTATTTTGTGTCCCTTGCTTGGTAATGCATAGTTCAGTGGACAGGGGGGCTTTGGTTTCCAAGGCTTCATTCACACATTGTTTCTAATATTTTTTACAAATCTTATCCAATGGTTACATTTTTAATTTGAATCCAATTTACGGAATTGGAGGTGATCACTATGAGCAAGGATTGGTCTTCTTGGTATGACTTCCCGGAGGTTGGTAAAGTGCAATGCCGGTTTTGCAACTTGGTGTTTGCCAAGAATGTAAGCCGGTTGTTTAGCCACTTAGGATACCAAGGCACATCGGGGGCTCGTGACAAAGGAATTAGCCTTTGCGCAAAAATGACATCTCAAGTTCGAGCTTTATTTTTGGGTTGCCAAGGGGCGATCCCACGAAGATCGTCTCTGAACAATGTGGATGGCAGTGGCACACCTATGGCTATGCGGGAATGCGATAATTCAAATGGAAGAAACATGGCACGGTCTACACATTCCGACTCATGCACTGCACCGGAGGATTTGGATCCATTGTCTTCTGAAGTGAACCTCAGTACACAAAGATCAAGTGAGCGTGGTACTCCACGGGGATCAAGCAGTAGGCCTCTGATTAGTCAGAAGCAAAGTAGTCTGGTGAATGGATTTGAAGAAGCAAATAAACGCAAGTTGAATGCGGTGTGGGCCAATTTCTTTTATGCTGCAAACATACCATTTGCTGTTGCGAGGAACCCAGCATTCAAAGAAGCAGTGAAGCGAACCGCCGAGTTTCAACAGCCTTATATCCCACCGTCTTATCACGACTTACGCCATAAATTGCTTGACCAAGCAAAGACAGACATTGAGGTCAATCTCCGAAAGCGGACCGAACACAGCATTAGGAAGTTTGGAGCAACATTGTCTATTGATGGATGGACGTCGGTTACGAATCGGCCGTTGATAAATGCCATGCTCGTGTCTTCTGCGGGTGAGCAATTCTTGGGAGCGGTGGATACGACAGGGCACGAAAAAAATGCAACATACTTGGCTAGCATACTTGAGAGCTTCATAGAACAAGTAGGCCCCAACAATGTGGTGCAGGTGAGTACAGATAATGCGTCAGTGAACCCTGCAGCATGGAATTTGATATCTAGTAAATATCCCCACATTTTTTTTCAAGGTTGTGTGGTGCACGCCCTCAATTTGTTGCTGAAAGATTGGGGGAATGAACAATGGATTGAAGAGGTCGTGGAAAATGCCCGTATCGTGGTGAAATTCTTCAAGAAGCGGCACATGCCACTTGCAATATTTCGGAAGTACTCACCAGAATATAATTTGTTGATGGCGGTGGAAACAAGGTTTGCCTCTAATTACAACATGATTGGGCGCATGTTGAAGGTCAATGGGAAGTTGCAACAAACAGTGACGGACCCGCAATGGGATGAATACGCAAGGAAGTTTGGGCGGAACTCCAAATCCCGCAATGAATGTCGGATGGTGAAGAAGATAATTTTGAGCGAGCATTTTTGGCGCCGTTGTCAAAATTTCAAGGATTTGTCGGCTCCCGTTGTAAATGGTCTACGTGACTTGGATGCAAAGAGGCCATGCATAGGCAAGGTGCTGCACATAATGAGGAAATTAGATAAACATGTCCTCTCTTTAGATAAACCGCCTTTTCGTTTATCCTCAGACCTTGCCATTCCACTAGTGCAACCGTATTATGCCCGACGGAAATTGGTGGAGACCGATCTACATTATGTAGGAGCTTTGTTGAACCCCTACCTTCTTGAAGATCAAGAGCTAGCCGACGACCAAGATGCAATGGATGCATGCAAGCGTGTTCTAATGAAAATTTGCAAACAAGGGGAGTACGCCTCGGTCGTAAAAGAATTTGTAGCCTTCCGCCACAAGGAACCTCCATTTCACAACATGTTGAACCCAGACGAGCAACAATTGTCGGCGCACGCTTGGTGGGATTTTGAAGGTGCGTGTGGGAAGCTCATTGCTCCAATTGCTAAGAGGATTTTGGCCCAACCGGTATCTTCGTCTTCATGTGAACGAAATTGGAGTAGCTATTCATTTGTTCACAACAAATTTCGAAACAAGTTGAAGCCACAGAGAGCCCAAGATTTGGTGTATGTGTACACCAATTCCAAAGTCCTTTCTGCATCAAAGGAAAACGATGAGAAGAAGTGGTACACCGAGAATGTGGAGTCGGAAGATTCTATGTCGAAGGACGAGCGTGATGAAGATGGTGAAGATGGTGAAGATGGTGATCCTCTATTCGATGACAAAGATGCTATGAATGATGACATCACCAATTTGGATGATGAGCCGCTCCGGAGCCCAAATCGGAACAATGAAGAAGGGGATAGAAATGCGGAAGACATTTACAACTTTCCATTGGATGAGGACAATTGTGAATACGATGAAGGTGGCCCTTCTATAGCTAAATTTGTAGATGGAACCGGGTTGTTGACTAGCGAAAAGATTCTAGCCAATACGGAGGACACTCATGCGCAAATAGTGGAGGAAAATGAGGCAATGTTTGTCAATGATTGCATCCCCCAAACAGATGAAGTGATTCCAATTCTCGAGAGTCTACCCATGGCAATGGCACTTGTAGAAGAAAATCCCGAAGTCAATGACATGGGAGAGTGTGGGGTGAAGTCTGACATGAATGTGGATAATACAAGTGTTGAATGTGTGGAATTACCATCGAATGTAGATGCACGTGTGACGGAGTTTGATCGCCCAATGCTAGTTCACAACGTCAAAGACCAGAAGCAAATTGTGCAAGATCTCCAATTACGACCACGTAGCGATCGTCCATCAACACTACATACAAGAGGTAGTACAACTTTGAATGGTCCCGGAGGCTCAAGATTTGGGAAACAAGTTGAACAACATTTGACCAGTCCGACCGGAATGCACCTTCGTGTCAATCCAAATCCATTCAATTCATCATGGAGCGATGATGAGAAGGACGAGACATTGGCATCAATGTTTGGTCAACGTTTTGGCCAAACAAAACGTGATTCATTCAAATTGTCTGATGGAACATTGCAGCAGATGATTGGAGCAAAGATACCCAATCAAGGAGGATCGCAAGTAAGACCACCAACGGTGAAAGAGTCCCACAAAGCTCGAAATAAAAGATTAATGGAGGCTTTTGCAATTTCCCCATCAAAGAGACAAAGTCTTGGTAAAACCCCTCTTGATGTATGTCAACCAATTTCAGCGAGGAAATTAAAACCGATTCATGGCCTTAAAGAAGGCATAGGAAAGTCTATACTAAGAGCCAAACAAGAGCAGAGGAAGGGCCGACCAACGAGGTCAGTTGCATCCAAGCAAGTACAAGGAGGGGCAGTTGTACAATCTTTATCAGAGGATATGGAAAAGTCAGACAACGATGAAGATGAAGATTCAGGATGGGATACTAGAGGTCATAGTAGCGGGGCAGAGGTGAAAGGAGATAGTGATTATCAGCCTTCGGGATGAAAGGGATGTATAATTCATTATTCAAGTGTTCATAATGAATTGTTACATGGAAGCATGTAACGGCAATTTATTTTTTGAACCTATCATTGTAATGCACCTGAACTTAATGATGTTCAAAATATCATCAAGGTTTTTTTGTTTCTAAATAGTCAAGCACTATTGACTGAAATTACATTGTGTGCATCATTTCCTGGATCAAGTATTACCTACAAAAATGTAATAGTATAATGCATCAAATTTGGCTTTATGTACTGTAGTTTTATGGATGTCCGCCCGTCCGCGCCGTCCGCCGTCCGCGCGGACATGTCCGCCGTCCGCGCCTTTCATCCGCCGACCGCGCGGACATGTCCGCCGACCGCGCCTTCCGTCCGCTGTCCGCGCGGACATGTCCTCCGTCCGCCCGTCCGCCCGTCGATCCGTCCGCCGACCGCGCCGACCGCCCGTCCGCGTCGTCCGAACGGCCGACGGGTGCCGTCCGATGGACGCCGTCCACATCATCCGCGCGTCCCGAAAATGTGGACGTCCGAAAAATGGACGTGATTTTGTCCCGGACGTTGAAATTTGTCAACCCTGCCGATAGATGCCTCTGTGGATAAAGCTTCTCTGGTTCAGCTATATGAGGTCGAGCGCCAGGTGCAACCCTTGGAGGTGGAGGTCGAGGTCGTTGCGATCCTGTCTACGGAGGCGGTTGACCATGTCCAGACACCACCACTACCTCTTGTAAGTTCTGAGAGGCCACATGGAATACGAATCCAGGGTGGGGGGAGAAGTATAGTGAGGCTTGTGGATGTAGATATATCCACGAGATCCTCAATTGGATCAACGAGCGAGAGTGATTCAAATTCTATATCTCATGAGACTATTGAGTACTGTACATGTGATCATACAGATTTAGAGGTGACATCTGCTGATGACTCGGATGCCGATATCTTGATCTGGTGTTGTGGACATTATAGACCACTGAACATCAAATGCGACTGTGCCATTTGATTGAGGGTCTTATATTTATATTTATATTTGATGAGATTTATTTTCACAACTTCATCTAGGACTGTGAATTGTCAGCTATACACATAGCTACTCACTACATTATAATAATCTTGCATAACATTCCTTCCTTGTTGCAGACCTGCACAAAGTCGAAGTCAATGGTAAAGCCCCCCGCTGTCACTAGTTCACCAGTGTTGGTGGATGAACAAAATCCAGAAATTATTTCTGAATCAGATGAGGAAGATATGGATATTCCAGGAGTGGGAAAGGATGCAATGGAGGATGACATCAGGAAGTCACAAAAATTGGACACTGTTTCAATTTTTCACGGTTTGAGGTTGACATCCACGGAGGCATCACGTATGAAGATCCCATTGTGCAGGTTGGTGCCTATGCCAATAGTGCGTCCAACTTTGGCCTGCGACTTAACGTTGTTGGAGCATCAGTTCACGGGTGGCTACGAAGAAGGGGCCCGAGTGTTTTACGTTTCCATATCAAATGAAGATGGGGACGGTGAGGTGTTTTCCGATGCAGAGAAGATTGAATGGGGAGTACTTTGGAATTCCGTGAATGATGAATTCAACAACTTCTTGAGGTCCGATCCGGTGCTCAAACATTTAGTGGACCAGAAGTTCTTCATCTGTGATGGAAACCATCGGAGAATTGCGTGGATGAACCACATTACTCGTCTACATGCCTCGGACAAGAGTTGGCACATTTGCGTTGACTCTATCGTACTGGATACACGAGGACGTATTGGGGTTGCGATGCAAGCTATGCACGACATCAACAAGTGAGCTTCCTGTTTTCACTGTATATCATTATTACATTTAGATTTCGAACTCCAATATTTCAATATCTTTTTGGATGATCCTAATTTGTTGTCTTCTGAGATCCAGGCATACTGAGAGCTATCATGTCAAAACGAATCTCGTGCACACCCTTTTCCGAGTGCAGAAATACAGGACTATGGAACTGGACAAGTTCACGGAGTTGCTATCCGCCGAAGAGTTCAAGATTTGTCAGAACAATACTCGATCAAAATGGTATACAGTGCCATTAGAGGTCTTCACTTCATTTATCTTCAAGGTGAGCAATTGTCCTTTGGGCCTCACGTACTACGTCAGTGCATTTGATTCTCTTTCTCATTGTTCATGGGTGTTATATGCATTGTCTCAGCAAGAGATTTCGGCAGCGGCGGAGGTGGCCATTCGTAAATATAAAGAGGACATTCTGACTGAGGAGGTGACGCCAGACGGAGTTGCCACGGCTATGAGGGTCTCCATCAAAGACTCGAATGAGAAGTATCAGAAAAAATTATCAAAGATAGTGGTTGTCGCCAATCCTGCCCTTGGTCCGGATTGGCTATTGGAGGTATGGTGTATTCCGTACTTCATTGTTTAATTTATGATACTCTGAGATATAAATGGTGATTCATTACTTCGTCCCCAATTGTTGCAGATCGAACGACACTGGAATCTTTTTTCAGTTCCAGAGTTAATTCTAGAGAAGCTGCAAATGATGGCCACTGCAAATGCTACTGCGGAGTCAAAAGTCAAATGGCTGAAGTGGATGAATGCATCCGGACCCACTAGAGAGGCGCGTCGATTTCCACCTTGTCCCGTTAACGAGGAGAAATTGGCAGTGTTTTTGGCTAGGGCGTGTTGGTATTCAGGGGTATGGATTCTATGAATCGATTTCAATTCTCCACCACTATTTATTTAGTCATTTCTCTTAAAGTCAGATTTTGATTGTCAATCTAACTTCTGTGATACTGTGTGTGATAGTTGGAAGAGGCGGCTTCCGAGTTGTTAGACTCTGTAATGTGGGCAGATAATGTTCCTGTGAACATGTCCGTTCCAACTGAGCCAGAGACACTGAAGGAATATATTGAGGGATGGAGAATGAAGGTCTGGGATATTGCATACACGGGTATGTTCAGGGGGGTAGACGCTTACAAGAAGTTTGACAACTTCAAAGACTACAAGGAGGCAATGCTTGCGTTTCACCGCATCATCTATAGGTATTTTGCACTACTTTCTTCATGTACTTCTTTGACTGATTCACCTAGTTCGTGCATGCTTTGGGAGCTCGGGATATGACTCTCAGTGCCGAGACTACAGAATTCAAGGCTTCAGTCTTGCAACACGGGGTGTCTGCTGATATTCACTTTCATTCATCTTCCTCCCACTTTTTTTGTTGTTGCTGGATCATTCAATTATGATTCTGAATGCGGGCTCTTCTAATTCATTAAATATGGTGCGAGGTGATCAAATTGGTGTTACTACTCCATGCCATGATTCATATCTGACATGTTCCTTCATTTTCATGTTCCTTTTAATTTGCACAGGTATTTCAAATTCGAGTTGTATGCCAAGAAGGCCATAGCCAAGTCTGACTTGCCACCATTCCTAACGGCTTGGCTGGATAGATCGAGGGATGACTGCATGTTCTCAGCATGGCAACTCCGAAACTGGACCACTCCACATCTTCAAGCCTACCCTTGGTACATTGAGTGCAACTTGGGATCCATTCCACCCGAGGAGGCACCTTTGTTCAAGACATTGAAAGAAACACTGGTTGTGGAGCCAGAATTCGATGAGTTCGCTGGACTTGATCCAGAAGCCCGATCCAAAGCCATTGCAAAACGGGATGCGTTTGACAAGAAAAAGGTGGAGAGGTTGGAGGAGGCAAAGAAGAAGACGGAGGATATAAAACTCAAGAGACTGGCAGCAAAGGTTGAGAAGGAGCAAGAGAAGGCCAAAAAGAAGGGCAAGAAGAGGAAGGCCGAGACTCCCTTGCAGGAACCAGCAACTAGCGCCGCTGACGTGAAGGACACGTCTTCCAGCTTCTCGTTGACTTAGGACCGCCTCGTGCATGGTCTCACGCCACCTGTTCATCACTTGGATTCTGACCCAGCTATTGACGAATGCATTTTGAATGTTTCCTTGCAAGGGTTGACTCGTGACAAGAAGGCCCTAGAAGCCATAGAAGGCTTCTTATCCATGGTATTTTGGTTATTTGCTTTCATTTCTATTGAATCCATTCCTTCGCGGAACATATATCTGCTACATGCCTATCTCAATTAATTGTTCATTATATGTACAATTATCACGTCTGCCTATAAATCTTGCTATGATTTGTATCGATTTCTTATTTTCTTTACAATGCTTTGATGCAGCATGCTGGCGACAAACAACGTTACTTTGACGGAGTTCTGACTCCAGAGTCCGCGGTGGACTTGATTCTTGTTGATGTTCCAGAAGGTCTCCATGTACCTACCGTATCTGCTCCTCCCGCACCAATTCCGACGTAGAACCGCTTCTCAGATGACTGGCTGATTCCAGTCTTCGACTTCGCAGCTAGTTATTTACACGACAATGGAGCACTTATTGTGATGTACCCATCCTCCTCGAAGTCGCACAGGAGCCAGCTTCTAGGATGCTGCAAGGAATATGGATTCAAGATTCTCGTGGATTGGTGGGGTATGAACCATCTTCACTTGACATTGGCAATTGATCCCAAGAAGACGGTAATAGCCATTTTATACTCATTATTATCTTCTCTGGTAATTTAACTAAACTATTGACTAATCAATGATTCTTCCTTGTTCCAGACCCAGCGGTTTTCAATCTCGCTTGTGGTCAAAAAGTCCGGACCAAAAACGGAAGACAACTTCCCGTTCCAGCATGTCCCTTCCCATGCAAAGGTTGGCGTCACCGTAGGCAAAGATGACTGCCTAAGGAACCTATGCTTCGCCGAAGAGGTCACCATGAATGGTGACAAACCATGGCGCGGTCCTAGAGAGAAGGCGTTGGGTTTCATGGCGATGCTTGTGGAAGGATGTTGCGAACTTGGTTCCGTTGTCGTCGATTGCACAACAGCTACAGGTACATCCTCATGAATACTAAATACTCTCTGCAATCACTTTCAGTTTATATCATTTGGATAACATCTCATGAATGTGACGGATATGCAGGTACTAGCATTCTGGCATGCCGAGCCACTCGACGTCATGTTCTAGCCTTCGAAGAAGATGAGGCTATCTTTGAGGCCCTTATCAAACCAGTCATTCGTGAATTTCCGTTTCTTCCGACCGCAGTCACACACGGCGTTGATGCCGCAATTGATTTGGACGAAGAAGAAGTGCCAGCACAACAGATTGTGAAAACTTCATTCTTCAGTAAGTAAGTCACACCGATTCAACTTCATCAATGACATTTTTCTTTGGATTTAATTTACCCTTCATCTAATATATGGTTTACTTGATTTAATAGGCAAGCGGCAAAAGTGAGACCTGGCTCACATATTCCATTCTTCGGGAACCCTTCATTTTTTACAAGTCCTCCAAAACCGTTTCTACTTCCCGAATACGTGGAATCTCTTTCAAGGGATTATGTTGCCCTAAACCCTAGGCCTAGTTATAGGGCTACTCTTGTTGATCCTCGTGTTCTTCAGTTTATTGATGACTCCGCTATTGAGTCGGATATGGAAACATCTGACAGTGAGGGCAGTTCTTTATCCTCAGACTAATGTTGAAGTCATAACTTGACATTACCGTTGTTATTTTGGTGACGCATATTGCTTTTTTCATATATTAAATTCGTATTATCTACAGGTTCACTTGAAGGGTACTCTGTAGTTGCATGATTGAATGGACATTACATCATTCTTGTTGAAGCTCTAATTATTTTTAATCCGGTTATCCGCCTCACCTTACACTCTACGACCTCTGTCTTGGTTATCACTTATTATCCGTAAGTTGTTGTTCATTATGTTATATAGGAAAGCAATTCAATGAAATACAACCCGAATTGAAAATTGAAACCGGGACTGTCACTTCTGCATTCTATTTTAATATCACTGGTGAATTCTTCTGTAATTCGAAAAACTCTAGTTATCTCTCGCTTCTTTCATTCGCTTTTTTGGTCGGAATAATAACAAATTCTGTAATTTCAGATTATACTTTAGTCCTTCGCGGGGTTCAGTATTTGTCGACCACAGGCTATGAACCTTTTCTTCAATTCCTGGTTTCTAGTTCCTCTCACCACCAATGAATCGTTCTTTGGACTGAGCAAGACGAATGCATCCTAAACATTGCTCTCGGTCCCGAGAGCTGGTCCTTCCCTGAACACAGTCTGCCTCCCTAGAGAAATTCCAAGCTTATACTTGATTTTCTTCACTAATGATGTTGGCGTGGACTACAGGATGGCAGGTAGTATTACTATTGTAATTAGTTATCTTCTTAAAGCATATTGTGCTCTCTGAATATTATATTTTCAGATCGATGATATTCCAATTTCTTTTTGAAGTGGTAAATGTGGTATCATGCACCCTAACCTACCGCTAGAGTGATAGCAGTATTCCATTATTGCAGTACTCCAGAAAAATCCGACTATCATGAAATCCCTTATCTCTTCGCTGCTGTGTGGGCTTGTCGACTTCTCGTTTCACAAGTCTATCTTATTTCCCTCCTAATATCGGAGGAGCTGCCTTGCTCCGATGTACCTCCACAGTGTTCATGCAGACTCTTCGGGGGCGGTTTGCGCTTTAGATAACCCCAAGTCAACCCCTTCCAGGGTCTCCACTGCCACTTTCCGCACACACACTTCAATCGGGCTCAGGAATACATGCTGCCCTAAAGCAGAATTCACAAAGGACTATCCCGATGCTCCGCAATCCTAGTCGAGACTCTAAGCAGCCCCTAATAATCCCACTTGGTAGTGAGTGTGCTGTGGCGCAGTATCCCCTCGCGGGTATTGTACTGCCCTCCGGCAGCACAGCTTGAGCTTGGTGCTGCCCGCAACAGCCCTCCCAGAGAAGGTGCGCAGCCCCTGGGTAGCTCTTCCTAGGGAGGTTGCGCTCCGCACCGCAGTCCCTCCCGGGGACCTTGCTGCCCCTAGGCAGCTCATCGCAGGGTTGGGCTGTGGGGCAGCGCAACCTCGCGGGGTTGTGCTGCCTTGGGGCAGCGCGTCACGGGGACGGCGCTACCCCAAGGCAGCCCCTTCCAGGGTTGCGCTGCGTCGCAACAGCCCTTCGCGAGGTTTGTGCTGCCTTGGGCAGTCCCTCCTCGGGTCTGTGCTGCCTTGGGGCAGCGCCTCCCGAGGATTGTGTTGCCTTGGGGCAGCACCTCGTGGGGATGGTGCTGCCCCAAGGCAGCGCCTCGCGACGGCTATGCTACCTTAGGGCAGCCCCTCGTGAGGACGATGCTGCCTTGGGGCAACCCCTCGCGGGGACAGTGCTGCCTTGGGGCAGCCCCTCGCGGGGACGGTGCTGCCTTGGGGCAGCCCCTCGCAGGGACGGTGTTGCTTTGGTGCAGCGCCTCGCGGGGCTATGCTGCCTTAGGGCAACCCCTCGCGGGGACGGTGCTGCCTTGGGGCAGCCCCTCGCGGGGACACTACTGCCTTGTGGCAGCCCCTCGCGGGGATGGTGCTGCCCTGGGGCTGCGCCTCGCAAGGGCTCTGCTGCCTTAGGGTAGCACCTCACGGGGACGCTGCTGCTTTGAGGCAGCCCCTTGCGAGACCTTTGGTACCATGGGGCAGTCCCTTGCGGGAACTGTGCTACCTTGGGGCAATGCTTCTTGGGGTTTTGCTGCCTTAGGGCAGCCCCTTGCGGGGACAGTACTGCCCCGCGGCATTAGCTCGCGAGTTTAGTGCTTCCGTGGGGCAGGCCCTTCCAGGAGGTTGGGTTGTCCTGCGACTGCCCCTCGCGGAAGGTTGCGCTGCCCTGTGGGTTTGTATCTTCTTCAAAGGATAAGGTTATCTTCAAAGATCATATCGCTCCGCGAGGATTGACTGGCTATACTTTGTTGATAGAATTTTTGTGCAGCGCTGTTCAAACTATATATCTAGACAACACCACATATCCATTGTATGTTTTTTGAAGTCCTCATTAACCAGTATGTCACTTCTTTCTTGATCCTTGTCAAGACGACTATGTTCACAATGTATACATTTTATTATCTAAGATTTGGTTTTCATGTTTGTGTAGGCGGAGGCGCGGACCAGTATTCGAGCAATGTCTCAGTTGCACAGGGCCTGCCAAAGGAGAGGTCTTTGTAGGCCCAACTACAATGATTTTGTTACTACTATACGGGGAAGAGATACACCCGGATATTTCCCCCCTTGTGAGTTATACACCCCATTTGCTAAATACTTGTCTTGGTCTTCAATTACTTGATATTGCACAATGCGATGTTGAAGTAGGATCCAAATACAGCAGTTCAGTATAGAGTAACTGAAGCTCAATTACATGTACATGAATGTATTCCTAGCAATGCTTATTCACATTACTTGCTTGTCTAGGTTGTTGGTCCGCTCCAGCTTACAAACCGATTGTATAAGTTACATGTGCTGCTAGAGAGGAAAAATATCATACAAAAACACCATCTTCTAACATTCATCATGCATTTTTTTCAGCCAAATGACAGTATTGTCCATTACAATTTTTTAATTTTTTAATTATAGTTCGACACTGTTCCCAACTCACTTGATTTAGACTTTGTTTCCACAAATTTTGCACAAAATTTGTTTTGTGATCTACCTCTTCTTCAATTCATTAGTTCAAGAGTGATAATAGCCAATATCGATATATGGCGAAGAAAGTGTATGATGAATGTTATAACATGGTGAGCTTAAAGATTTGAAGACGTATTCAATTCTGCAGTGTACTTATATTCACATCTTCTTAAATTTGTTGAATCTTGGAGGTTCCAAGACATGTTGTTCGGGTTTCAAAAACCCACCTATTTAATAAATTCACAAGGGCATGTATTGTATAGTCCTACGGAGTGTTTTCTTACAATGTAACCTTCATTCTCTACACACAGTTCTCTGTTGGACATGGAGTTCCTGTTGCATTTTCTACAACGTGCTATTCATGATTATGGTGTATGCTTTTCTTCATGGAGGATTTCTCTTTTATTTTCTTTGTATTATTTAGCGTCATTTATGCATGCTTTTAATCTCGTTAGAAGACCCTACATTGATTTCATGCATCCAATATCATCCATTATTTTCATCCACTTCCCCGAGTTACATCCAAGTCTTCCATCCACTTCCCCGAGTTACATCCATTTTTTTCATCCACTTTCATCATCTACATTCATCCATTTTTTTCATCCACTTTCATCATCTACATTCATTCATTTTTTTCATCCACTTTCATCCATTTTCTTAAGCACTTTCATTAGTTTACCTTCAATCCTAAATTCAAAACTTCTACTGCAAAATCTCATCCATTTTATTGACCCTTCCATGTATTCTTTTTTTAACTTTCATAGAAATTTTCCTAAACTTCTGTTCCAATTATCGTCCATTTTTTTCAATCTATTTGATCAAAAATTTCAAAATTGTCTCTTCCTGCTCACCAATCCCCGCTCCTTGCTCGCCGCTCCCCGCTCACGTACCAGCATTCCCCGTGCACAAGGCCAAGCTACCATCAGGAGGTTCCAGATTCTCCACACTTTAAAGTATTTGTTTGAATGGTGGCAATGCAGATCGTCATCAACCAAGGTTTCTCACAAGTGAATTGGTTGAGATCGACAGTGCATAGAAGTTATGGACTTAGAAAACGTTGAATGCATGGACGTAGTCAATATACAATAGAATTGGATGACAAATTGTAGAGGTCCTATTTAATGGAAATGTTGTGTGACAATCCTACAAGATTGGAATGTCATTTGTCATTGTGAACAACAATTTTATTATAGCATTTTTAATTTCAACTTTGAAGGATTTTTCCCCCAATGTTTCTTTTATCAATCCAATTTCTTCCATCTAGGGTTTAGCATTTGTTGATCAAGGTAAATTCAATGAAGGATTCACCTCTTTGTGTTTGAGCATATTAGAAGTGATGTCTACTTTGGATGGTTCCAAGTTGTGACTAGCTTCTTAAATGACTTCAAAGTTCAAATTGGTTGCATTGAACATAATGAAGGGGCCAAATTGTTTGAGTTTTATTATTGATGAGCGATGTTTAGTAATGATCATTTAATTTTGAAAAATGGTCTCAATGTTTGGCACTTATGAAAAACTTGCAAGACTTCATCTTGGCATTTGTGATGGTATGATTTAGTTGTGATCAATGTAGAAAAGTAAACTTCATCAACAAAGCAAATCTCACCAACCACCCAAAAAGTATCCATTGTAAAGCTTTATGTGAATAGAAGTCTAGATCACCTACCATTGAGCTTCAAGGATTGGTTGAAGAGGCCTTGCACTACCTAAATTATTGAAATAAAGACTTGAATTTATTTGAAGTTGTGGAGAGTGCTAATGTCTCCATGAAGAAAGGTCATATAACTCTACATTTTTTTGGGTCCATTGGATATGCCATTGTAAGAACAGGATAGGTTTAAATAGTACTAAAGTGCCCCAAAATGGTAAGAGTAGACATCCAACTAGGGGCTGTTTAAAATAATCTTTAAAAAATTCAAAAAATTACTCAATTTCTATAACTACCACATATACCTTCATTTCAAATTTCATATACAATTGACATATGACACAAAAGTGGTGAGCAAAAGAACCACCCATTTGAAACCAAAAGGATACAAAATAGACAAGGGTTTTTTGGAAATCCATTTATGAATTGAAAAAGATTTTATTGGCTCACACTTGATCAGGAACAATGTCTAAAAGTAGTTGTTTTAAGTGAAGCTATAAGACAAGGATGAGTCCAAATGAAAAATTCCCATTTATTTGTATTGAATAAAATATTCACTCTTGAGGGAAAAAAAATATTTTTTTTGGCATTTTTCCTCATCCTTATTTTTGCATGCATTGAGCTCAATTTCTCAAAAAAAAATTCATATTCTACAAGTTGAAATGCTTAACCCTCAAACATTGACGAGGACGTTTTTTATTTGATGGATGACAAAGAATCCTTCTAGTACCTAGGACAAAAGTGCAACTATTCATCCTCATAATTTTGTTGTGAAAAGAGAGGTTTTCTACAATAGTTTGACTTCCAATTATTGCTTTTGCAATTTTTTAAGTGAATAATGCACGCAAATAACCAAAGGGATGATTTCCACAAGCACTAGTCCATCCTTTAGAGGTTAAGCTATCCACTTATGGCATTCCTACCTTACCTTTTGTCCTCCCTACTAAGATATGCAATTGTCACCCCCTCAAAAAAAACTCACAATTAGATATTTCAAACCCTAAAGTTGACAAGCTCACTTATGAAGATATCTAGATCTACACCAATGATTCTAGAACTAGTTTATGGAATTTAGTGCAACATGCTACCTTCAAGACAAACATGCATCAACTTTGGCTACCTTGAGAGTGAGTAGTATAAAAAAATAGAAAAGAAAGGATTTTGCAAGTTGTAAAGGATTATTGGGAGTACTATAATAAAAAAATAATTGAATAGATACATTCCAATGTGGAGGAAGTTGCAAATTGGCTATCAAATCCTATTGTTTGATGTAGTTTTGACTAAAATGTCTCCATTGAAGGCCCTTTTTTACAATGTACTTATAGCACAAAGATTTTTTGGGGTAGAAACTCAACTAATTTTAGCATTAGAATAGATTTGAGGCCAAAAAAAGACTATGAGTTCTCAAGTGTTCCTGAACAACGGGGAACGTTGGAAACTATGCTACAACACTGATCTAATGTGGTAGTGACTATGCCACGTCAAATAAAATTAATTAATTATTTTTTTAAATAAATAATATTATATTTTAAATTATGCTTTAATAATTTCATCATTTTAATAATTTCATTATTTTTTAATATTTTGATTGTTTTCAAGGCAAGGAACAAGCTTGAAACAACCCTCCCTTGCCCTCAGATCTCATCATACCAGTTTAGGGATCACTAATCTATACACCACACTCCCTACCACACTAAGAAACATCTTTTCCAATAGAAAAATGCTCTACAAAAATTACGCACCAATAGAGAAGGTGAAATGCATCAAAATTGGAATGGAAAAATGAGCCAAACACCATCGCCAATCGCCTCAATCACCAAACAACCAATGTTGCCAAGGAATTATAGCTACAAATCGACACTGCGGCAATCCACAAATGAGCATTTTTTCCTAGCTAAGGACTTTTGTTGATTCGACATCCACCCTACTCTTTTAGTTAATTCTAAGGTTTTGTGAAACTACAGTAAGGTAACTTTGTCTATAATAGGCAAAATGGAATGGAGTTGTACACCATTAGTATAATTTTGCCTATCATGGATTGGCTTCTATTTTGCTTGTCATAGGTAGAGTTACCTTGCTCCACATTTTGCACTTCGTTGTTTTAGGGTTGCTAAATTGGGTGCATTCATAGCAATCCAGGGTGATGAAGAGATGGTGCACATATTTTGATCTAATCCATATGGGCTGAGTATTTTAGTGATGAACTAGGATGTCATGTGGAATTTAGGGTAATGTAGATGGGTCCATTCATAAACATAATATGACTCTCTTTACTCTTGTAGTATGGATGAGATTTTCAAAAATTTCAATATTTTGTTTTCCAAATGCAAACAAAAAGAAAAGAATGAGATGGCAATTTTAATTTAGTTTTACAAGAAAGTGCAAATTTTGTTATGACATTTTGATAGAAGTGTATTGTATATATAGTCCAAAAGAGCTATATTGTCTTGAGAGCTCTTTCATAGAGGGTAATTCTTGACCCCCAAGTGGCTCAAGCATCTATTGGGGATGATGATTGTTGTGAAAAACAAACTTCATTCATTTAATATTCATCAAAAAATGTTAAAGAAAAATGATGTAATATATTAAAGGGAAAAAAGAAAAAATGCTCTACATAAATCAACAATACATTTATATCAAAGGAGTTTCTATTAGTTTTTATATATTTTCAAAAGTGAACTTACTATCTTCAAGTTGGCACTAAGGCATTAAAATCTAAAAGGTTGTTTCTAGCTTTTGTATATTTTTTTGTCCATGTCTTTGTTTTGTGTTTTGATCTCATTATATTTGATTGCATTGTTATAGTTAAAATACTTAGCATTGTACCTCTATGTAAATGAAAGCAAAACCTTATTCTTATACATCTTGGAAGTTTTATGGGGACTAATGTGGTAATTATACCGATATATTTGGTTCTCACGGGACTTGCAAGGGTTAATAAAAAGGAATTGATTAATAAGCATATATTTAGGTGAGTGAGGAAGATGAACAAAAACATGTACAAAATCAACATGGTTTAACAGAGCAAAAGACCATTGCTCTGCATTGACACTTACGATTGGAAGATTGATGTTTGCAGCAATGCTGCTGAATTTGGCGTTTCAGTGCCATTTTGCACTCTGAATTTTGGTTGGGCGAATAGCCCTTAGTAAAAAATATATTTTTTTTGAAAAGTTTGCCCCATGGCATTGAGGTTGATACCCCGGCAGCCAGAGGGGCATCATCTGGGGCGGGTATTACCCCGCAATTCGCCAAGAAACCCGGCGTGGGGCGGCTATGAAATGGCGAGTATCGTTGTAACCCTAATCCATCGTTGTGGGCGCTTATTTACCCACCCTTGGTAAATCGGCGAACACAACCAGGTTCTAGTTCTATGATAGTGTCCTACTCTAAGGGGTGTCTAAACGTCAATCCATTGTGCCTTCCAAGCAATGGATCTTTTTTACTAAGTTCCTAATCGTGACTTCTCTAATCGTGGTTCTAATGACTCCTAAGTTGACTATCCTGCTATACTATGTTTTTGTGTTTCCTATTTCCAAATCCTATTCTAATGTCCTAGGGTAAAAGATTATCTCACGCCATTTCTAAAAACCTAAGACTCGCTCGATTTGGACTTTCTAATCAACTGCTATGGACGGATGAAGTTTTGACTGCAAGGCTACCAAACTTCATCCATGGTTTCCTATGGGTTTCCAAATCTGGTTGGGGGTGAAATTTGACTTACGGACCTGACTCCCTATTCTCTATCTAAATCCTAAGTCCCAACTTGGGTGGACGACTACGTCCAAGTTCCATCCGTTTCGGGCTCTAAACTTCATCCATCAGTATCTCGGCCATCCTAACTCTGATTCCTACGTGTCTTATGTTTTTGGAAACCCCTCAAAACCTACTCTAAGATTTCCTAATCACACATGACCTGACTTGGACTCTAATGGTACCTAGCTCTCGGCCTAGTTGGGACTTTTTCCCCTAGTGGGCCAACGACGAGGGGAGAAGTTAGGTTCTTACTCCGGCGTGGTGTTTCGTGAGGAGGGCGGTCAATTCACCTTCTTCTACCATGGTAAATTGTAGGCTGTGAGGCACATATTTGGTTGGTCCCGTCGTATTTGTAATTTCAAAAGACTAACACTTCTTTTCCGTGCATGCCACTTCTTTCTTCTTTCCCCTTCTCCTCAACCCGCGTGCCCCATTGATGGAGGGGGGTGGGTTGGACACCTACCTACTTAGAAGGTCAAACTACGTCCTAACTACCCCTTACACGTCATATTATCCTAATACGGAAGGAATCTAAAAGTCAAAATATGGCCTAACTACCTCTTACGCTCGTCTCACCCTAATGGTGGAGAAGATTTCCTTCCTACCCTCTCGATGGTGCCCCAATTCTATCTAAGCTCTTTCCCCCACTTCTCCTCCTTACATTTGATGGTGGTGATGTGTGGTGTTGGAGGGGAGAGTTGGTGAGGTGAGATGAAAACGTCTCTTGTATTTGATTTCTCCTTCCTTAGCGGGTATAGCGAGGTCCTTCCCTCGTTTCCTATTCTACCTATTTGCTAGTTTTCCCTTAGTCTCCTACTCTATCTACTCACTAACTTTCCCTAGTCTCCTATTCTATCTACTTACTAATTTTTCTTAGTCTCCTACTCTATCTCCTTCCTAATTTTCTCCCAAAAAAAAACGAACAACAACGAAAACCCGACCCCGATTGGGCCGAGCTGCGGGCAAGTTGCCTGTGCTGGCTGTCGGGCAAGCTGCCGGCTGGCTGCAGGTAAGCTACCTGTGCTGGCTGTTGGGCAAGCTGCCGGCTGGCTGCGGGCAAGCTACCTAGGCAAGCTGGGCGAACTGTTGGATTGAGCTGCCGGGCAAACAAAAAAAACGTCCACACGCTCCAAACAACTGGGGGACCCCTACTCCCGTGGGGTTATAACAAGACACAACTGAGAGTGGTTCTTACGGTTGACCCTCTACTTTTGGAGGCTAAACTTTGAATAGTTTCCAAGCGTTTTGGAAACTAAACTTTGGAACTAACCACGTGGGGGGTTCAAGGCTTCGCCGTCAATTTGGTTTTAACACCAAATTTAGGATTTTTGCCTTCCCCTAGAGGTTCAAAGCTCCGCCGTGTGGTGGACCCTTTAACACACAATTTAGGACTAAACTTGGACAAAGAACGGTGGGGTCTGGTTACCCCTAGGGGAACTATCCCACTCTTTTCCAATCCGGACACAATGACTCGACTCCAATGCAAAGGTAATAACTGAGTTAGTAACGAAATGCGGAAAAGAACGTGGTTAGTAAAAGAAGGTTAGTGCGACATAAATAACACAACATGAACTGGAAGCCCCCCCAAAGCGGCATCGCCAAGGTACGGTGGAGGGTGGTTCCAGGGTTAGTACAAGACACGGACAAGAACACCCAACCCGACTTGGATGGTAAGAACTTAGAAAAAAAGAAACCTCACAAGAGTTACAAGACAAGGAGAAGGGCCCCCCACGGACCTTCAACACTAAAATTGCAACAACAAAGAGGAGCAAAAGTGCTCCAAAACACCGTAGGGAGTTTTGGCCAAAAGTTGCCAAAACCAAGAGAGGTTGGACCCATGGACCCAAAACAAGTATTGGGGGTGTTTTGGGAGAAAGAAGGGCCCCCTTTTATAGGTTTCCAAGGGCCCACTCCCCCCCTCGACGAGTAACCTCATCCATCCGGATTTTCATCCAAATTTGAGATTTTCACCTAATTTTGGGTTTTACGCTGGCCCTAACTTCTAACTTTTGGAGTTTAGCTCGGAATTGCAAATGGATTGCGCCAATGGCTTCAGAATGCCATTTTTAGCCTAAAGGACTTCCTACCCCCTATTTCTGTCACAAAAAACCCATCGGAAACTAGTGCCAACTGGAGCCAATTAAAAGGGTAAAAACCTAACTTTTAGGGTTTACCTCTTTTGGCTTGGGTAACTAGCTAGGGTTGTTGGGGAGGCTCTAGGGAGTAAGAAAAAACTCCTTGATGTCATCATTCCGACTTCGTACGCTCCCGGGACGCCGGTCAACCCTGCAAAGATCCTGCCGTAATTATTAATTGGGGGGATGTTGCCAGTTTCGGCTGCTTCCCGCTATTGGAACACCATGAAATTTGTCGGGGCGCGTTATTAACATAAAAGATGCTAGTCTAATTTTTAGTGAGATTTTACCGCGGCCTGGGTATTTTCCATGAATTTCTCAACGTGGCCTTTGGCGGTTGACTGCTCGGAAAAAGATCCTTTGGAGATCAGAAAAAACCGAGACTTTTTGGGGAACCTCTCATGGAGTCCCCCAAGCCACGTGCCAAGTCTTGGGCTATCTTGGCACACAGTTGGTGGCGAGGTGAAAACTGACTTCGGTTGAATCACAGGCAGTCAGGGAATCTTTCACACGTGAGGGAATCTTGGCGAATGGATTTTGCCATGGACACCCCGACATGTTCCAGATCCAAGAACTCTATCCGGCGGCTATGGATTCCTCCATGCAGCCTGTCTGGGACAAGTAACACCTGCAAGCTAACAATGTGGATTTCCAATGTTTCGTCGGTGGAATGGGGAAACTAGAACCTATCTTTGGAGATTTACGTGGGGACCTCCCTAACTCTCCTAAGACTAATTTAGCCTACCATGGTCACATACACTAGGTTTTGGGCTATTTTGGGTAAGTTCCTAGTAGCCCTATTGTTTTCCACTAATTACGGGTTCTAACCTATGTACAAGTGGGTTTTATGGGTAATCTATGGATAAAAGGCTATTTATGACCAAATGCTATACTGGTACGTGACATACCTATTTTGGTTCTACACTCTTTTTTGGGCTTTTTGTAGTACTTTATGCCTTAATTTGTAATAAACTAAAAAAAGAAAACAATGAGTCCCAAGTGACGAATTTGGGGCTCACAATCGCCATCTCCCACGACTCTAGTTTTCCCATCATCGCCACCTTCTCACTCATAATCTCCTGAGCATCGCCACCTCCTGCTCTCTTAATTTCTTCAATAATCGCCACTCTGCGCTTGTACTGTAGACCTATTCGCCACTCCTGGTTGAGGGTCTGCAAATTTGTTGCCACTACGTTTGTGAATTGTTGTTGTTGATTGCAGGGTTTAGGTACAGGTTTTGCGGTGGGAGAAGCTTGACTTTGGTGCGAGAACAGTAGGTACTAATGTTCCTGTTCACTGGGCAAATGTGTTTTGGGTCATTTGTGTGTTTTCACCGTGGGTCGTTCTCCCATCGTGTCTTTTATTGCTCAAGTTTGCCATCATGGATTCCAGTGATGATACTTCTGTTGAAATGTTAGTAGGCTCGAGAGCAGAACTTGCAGAACTGTAGAAGAAGAATGTTGAACTAGCGGAAGCGGCCTCACAGTGGGAGAAGCAAGTGAAGACATTGACGAGTGCTGCACGACGAAAGGCGAGCAAGAAGGCGACATTGCAAACTTATTTTACTAGCACGCGGGGGTCGCAGCCAGGCCAACCTTTGTGCATTGTCCTTGATAGCCGCTTTCCCGATGTGCCCGGCGCCGAATCAGACGGTTTAGGTGATTATCCGTCTTCGGACTCTAGCACGTTCAAATCGGTAAGTGAGAATTCCACTTCCATTGACAGAGCGCCTGGATCTTCAACCGGATCGGGAGACACTCGCATTTTGAATTCGAGGTCGCCGGTGATCACCTTATCTGACTCGTCCAAAGATAATTCCGGCTTGAAGGAGGTTGCCGCTACTAGTGATGAAGACGATGAGGAGGTCGACTCTCCCCCGTGGAAGAAGGGAAGTACTGTCAAAGGGAAGGCTGAAACTGCA
Organism: Rhytidiadelphus loreus; assembly: GCA_947034895.1. NCBI lineage: Eukaryota > Viridiplantae > Streptophyta > Bryopsida > Hypnales > Hylocomiaceae > Rhytidiadelphus > Rhytidiadelphus loreus. Next base: position 41,244,846 of record OX344761.1, on the reverse strand, counting down.
AAAAGCCAAGCCCAACAGCGCTATGATAGACATAGGAAGTTTCAGTTGGAGTAGACCGCGAAATTGCCTTGGGCTGAGGCCATGCTAACTCCCGATGGTGTTCTGCACATGGTTCGCTGTAAAGTCTGCTCTGAGTTTGATCGCAAATCGTGTGTGATGGCTCCCAAATCAGATACTCTTTGGAAGCACAACAGGAAACACACTGCCAAGAGAGACCTGCCACAGTACGGTGTGAAGAAAGGGGAGCACTACATTGCATCCTAGTGCAAACATAGAAAAAACATGCGGCTTTGGGCTGCCAAGCCACCGTCCTCTGTCTTGGAACAAGTGAACCTCTATACAACATTAGAATCGCGGAAGAAAAGGGTTCAGTTTGCTACCCTATCCCAAATCCTTCAGAGTGGTAGGCCAATGCTAGAATATGAGGCACGTGAAAGTTTATACAAATTGTTGGGTGTCCCAGATTTACTTGTTGCTCACTGGTGTGACAGCAATGCCTAGATTATGGTGTCTTTCATGTACAAGCTTGTTGTGGAGGAGATTCACAAATTGGTGGAGAGCGCTAATTTCTTGGCGGTGATGGTGGATGAGGCCACTAGTGTTGACAACGGATCATATTTATCCGTCCACTGCTATGTAGTTCGTGATTGGGTGCACATGCCCTTACTTGTGTCATTGCAACGAATTGATTGCCCTGCTACTGCTGATAATCTGACGAAGTTGATTGTGAAGGCGATTGTTACTGGCAATGGCTTCAAAATTGATCAATTTCGGTTGTAACGGTGTCTCCACGCTTTGTGGCATGCGTACTGGTGTCACTGTGCAGATTAGGGAGCAATATGCACCCTTCAACATGGCGTGCATTGTGTTGCACACAGGTGCAATTTGGCTTTCAGGACTTTGAAGACCTTGGGAATCTTTCATTCAATTAGCAAGGTCTTGCAAATGACTCATGCCTACTTCAATAGGAGTCCCAAGCGCCTCAAACAGTTCAAGGCACTGGCGGAGCTAACTAAGACGAAAGGCTTGAAGATGCTAAAGCGAGTAGAAACGCGGTAGGTCTCTTTCATTGAGCCTTTGCGGCACCTTCTTTCCGAGTACCGCATGCTGATCTACAGCATGACAACTGATCTAGACGATAACGACAAGGCCGAGGTAAGAGCTGATCTTTCACTTCCATTTTTTGGGGGGGGGCTTCTAGTAGTTTGTTGTTGGATTGGTTCAGCTTGGATTTGAGCTTCCAAATTCTTGCTCATGCTTTAAAGGCTGACCTAAATTGCTTGTACTGTGTGCTCAGGTTTGCCTTTGTGTACTCTTGGACCCGTATACTTTGTTGGGGATGGTGGCATTATTGCCGCTTCTGGATGTAGTGGACAACCTTGTAACCTTTGCGCAAAAGAGGGACGTCTTCATCTGCGATTTCATTGCAACCGTGAAGATTTGTCAAGGGTCTTTGTATAGCATGTATCAAGATCCAGGCACTTGCTTCTCCACAGATGAATTATGGGCCTTCCAGAATTTATTGGATTGTAGCCACAAGCAAATCCATCTCAAATGGATTACTGACCTCAACAATGGGTCTACAGTACTTGTTTTTGTCTGTCACGGGGAACAGGTACATGCTGAGCACAACTTGGCGCTAGTGGATCGGACTGTTTGGGCCAATTTAATTTCTCAGGTGAAAGAGGAATGTACGGGTGAGTTTTTCTACTTCAATTACTATTATTGTTTGCTTGAGTTCTTGTTTACTTAAATTCTTGTTCACTTGAGTTTTTCTGCTTGAGTTATTGTTAGCTTGAGTTACTGTTTGAATTATATTTTGTTGCTTGAGTTGCTATTCCCAGCTTGAATGATATTTTGTTGTTGCTGCTTGAGTTGGTATTTGAGTTGCTATTCCCGGCTTACACTAGAAGAAAAAAGGGGGTTCTGTGACTGCAAGTTTTGAGTCACTGTGGACACAAATTACAGTAGTTGCAGTGTAGTTGTTTTCTAGTTGCATCGTAGTTGTTTTCTAGTGAAAACAACTACGATGCAACTAGAAAACAACTACACTGCAACTACTGTAATTTGTGTCCACAGTGACTCAAAACTTGCAGTCGCAGAACCCCCTTTTTTCTTCTAGTGTTAGTTACTGACTCATGTAGTGGGTTGGATTTTCGTAGGAGCTGCGGCAAAGCTAGTGCAGGAGCTCAACAACCGATTTCCGACCCAGAACGTGATGAGCGCGTTGGGTATCATGTACCCGCAGTTCTGGTGTGAGGCCAATGCAGATGACCAGTTTGATGCACACTTGCGAGTTCTCGTCGAAGCATATCATGGACATGGTAAAACTTTAGGTTCCGGTAGTGAAAAGCTATTGTTGAAACCCTTGATCGACCGTGACCAACTAATGTCACAACGGGACTTGTTCAAGGTTTGCATGAAGTCGAATGCTCGAGCTGCATTGCTGCCTCCTTTTGATGTTAACCCGCTCACAAAAGTTTGGAGGGTTCTACATAGCAATAACAACCTCACTAAGAACTTCTCGGAGTTCATAAAGCTAGCAGAGATAGCTGTAACTCATGTGATTGGATCTATAGAGGATGAGCGCACATTCTCGTCACTTACCTTCCTCAAATCCAAATTGAGGGCCATCCTAGTGGATAACTTGGAGGTGGCAGTTGGGATGTATTCCCAAAGAGTTTTCACATTGGAGAGTTTTCCCTATCAAAGGGTGTTTGAGAATTGGTTTAAAGCTAGCCAGCGAGGTCGTTATTTGGCCCATGCATAGTTCTGGAGCCTTGCAGGTTAGATTTGGTAGTGTTGCAGATTCAGTTCCTAGATTTTGAATTTGGGTTGCTGGAGTTGCTTTGAGTAACTTCTTTGTTGTTCATTTTATGGAGCATTTCAATGTGCAAATTGCAATGGAAATTGATCCTGTGGGATCTTCTTCTTGCAAGATTGGCGCACTTCTGTGAAGGAGTGTCGCTAAGCTCACTGATGCCACTTTCTTTTGCTAAGCGTTTCTCTTTTTGTTGTCTTCATTGCATACCTTTATGTTGCCTCTTCTCATGGTTTTATGCTTCTGCTTCTACTTGCTGCAGTGTATCCTCTTGATGGAATTGTTATATGTGCCATTTTTTATCATTTGGGCATTGGACTGTCTTGCTTCATTGCAGGTTTTGTAGCTTGCCATTGTGCTTGAATGTGTACATAAGTACTTGCCACTAATCTCTTTTTTTACAATGTCTGTGCACATTCTTACTAAAGCATCAGAGTGTGTGTGTGTGTGCAGGTCCACTGAAGTATATAGAAAAGTTTTAGTTTGTTAGGTTGTTTATTTAAATTTATGCACATTTTTATTTAGGCATTGGAGTGTGTGTGTATTTGTGCAGGTCCTGCGTGGAAGGTAGAGAAGTTGTACTCTAGAATTTTTAGTAGTGCACTTATTTATATTATTACATTGTCATGTAATCTCCTGTAATTTCAATGGTAGTTGAAAATTCGCCATTCATGTTATGATTCTTGATTTGTAATCGCCATATTTGCCCCAAATGTATGTATCATTTTGCCTCATTTGCAGTAATTTTTGTTAGCACATCGCCAATTGCACAAAACACTGTGCTGCAAAATCGCCATATCTGTAGACACTTAGGAGTTCACTATCGCCACTGCAAAAAACTGGCTGGACCCACACTGTCGCCATTTGCACTTCAAAGCCTCCAATGCATTTTGCCTTTAAGGCGATTTTACCAAAACGAAAAAAAAAGCTCTGCTTGGCAGATCGTTCTTTGAAGAACTTTGCTCAAGAATTCTCAAACAAACAATCAATGCTGCTCTGATACCCATTGTAAGGCAGTTTGCTCTTAAAGTGACCATTTAAGAGCTGATTGGCTTTTCAGGGAAGCTAAACTCTTTAAAACAATTTTCAGAAAATTGTCATGGGAAGAAAAAAGGAATTGACATCTAACCCAAGTCATTTCATATTTTTTGGACCTTCAAGGCAAATTTTTGAAGTTGAAATGCAAAGGTCCCTAAAAGCGACCACCTCTTGAAATGTACACCTCTGGTACATTGAAGAAAGCAAAATGTACCTTCCCATTCCTCCCAAACCTAAACTTGTGCAAGATCCAACATCAGTATAAAAGTGGGCAATAATAAGCACTAGAGATTCCCGACTACTAATAAATCAATTAGTCAACATTTAATTGGGAGTGTGTAAGCAAGGATTTGATCGGTACTGATCAAGAAACTTGTTACTAAAGCTAACAAGCTTTGAAATTGCACAGGCTCTAAAACCACCCTCATCCTCAAATGTATACTATGTATACACGTTTCTTTTTCATAGCCTTCAATAATGTACAAACAATGTACTTTTTAGGAGGTGGATGATTTTAGAGCCATATGCCATTTCAACTTCAAAATTTTATAATTAAGTCCACAAAGCTCCAAAAAATATGAAATGACTTGGGTTAGATGCCAATTCCACTTGTCTTTCAAGGAAAATTTACTGAAAATTATTTCATGAAGCTTCGCCTCCCCAAAATTCAATTTCAGCTCTTAGGCGGGAGATTTTTGGACTTGTTACCTTACATGCTCTAGACTTAGGTCCACCCAAAAAATTTCCCATCTACACTGTAATTCAAAATGGAGCTTGAATCATGAAAGAGCTAGAATGCAAGCTCAAGAGCCCATAATTTGGACGGATCATAACTTATTCAAGCAAGGGTCTAAAAAGAGAGATAGTAGAATGCTAAAGAAACACAAGCAAATGCAACATATCAATGTTCTCTAGCCTCCAAAAGTGTGAACCACGTTTTGTTCATGTCCCATGTTTATAAGACGGAGATATGAATATGCCACGGTGACACAGTGGATGAATGCAAATACATTTGAGTGCTTATTTTTTCATATTCCAAATTGAGACACAAGACACAAGACATTGGTACAATGTGTTACAAGTTCCAAAATTGCACTGACAGATCTATACTTTCTAAATTTTATGTTTGGTTGTAGACTCCACTCGAGTACTTCACTATACCTTGTAATCTATACATATGTATGTTGATACTTTTTATTTGGAGGGCTATTTAGCTATTATTTCACAATAGATATGTCTCTATTTTTTTCCACCCCTACTTTTTGCCCATTTTCCTACATGCAATTTCAAGGGTGATTAGTACATGTACACTCTAACTATTGCTGAACACAACTCACATAAACAATACATATGTAAACATCATATATCAAACAATTCATACAAATGAATCATACGTGTACAATAGGAGAAAAAAATATGAAAATTTTAAACTCCACAAGTAGTATTATATTGACTAAGCTTGACTTATGCAATGTGTCCTTGAAAACTACTCGCTATAGATCTAAGTTGGAGAGAATGAACAACCCAAAATCAGACGTTTATTATTTTGTCTATTAGAGATGGAAAATAAAAGCTTTTCATGCAAGTTCTTTTATTACCTCCCTTTTAGACTATCCCTTGTATAACTTTACAAATGATGTATCATGGATCATTACTGTGTACTATGTTGTAGTTGTAATATAGTATGCTTAAAAAAAGTGATGCTACAATAAGTTGAATATTTTTTAAATTATTAACTTCAACATATAAAATGTACTCTACAGTAGGTCTCATATTGTTTCTAAAGTTACCGCTAGTGAAGTACCTGAGAGACTTCACAAAAAAAAATGGGCTCTCTTCAAGTCATGTATAGTACATAGAAATGCCAAAGCAAATGAATAACTTGTGTGCTCCATTGGGTGTACAAACAGACAGCAAAGAACAAACCCTAGTTCATGTCAAGAGTTCCCCACAGGCAACCCCCACTGGCAAGGAACTGTCCGCACCCTCATCGGCCTCTCTCATCAAATTCCAATGAAGGCGAGATCCATCGGCGTCCTTGAAAATGACAGATCCTGAAGAAGGAACTCGTTTCTGCGTGTGCACTGACTCCTTTTGCTTAGTCGGGCGGAGCTGGGCCTCGGAAGCAGCCTGGAAGTTGTGTACTTGTGTGCTGGTACCGGTGCTCGGTGGGGACGGTGGAACGCCCCTCAAATAGCTTTGGAACTGCCGTGTGCAGGGATGCTGGTACCAGTAGCTTCAGGGAATCGGGGCTCACTGCATGACTTTCTCTTGTCTGCATTGAGTGGTCTTCGCTCTTCCATCTCTGTGGACATCTCTGCTATTGAATCTGCTTGGACTTTGATGAAACGTTTGGGCCGTCTGATTCTCTCCATTCGCTCAGAGCAGAGTTTTGTTTTATTTTTATATTCGTTTTTCGAAGCTTTAGTTTATGGAAAACCAAGTCTCAAAGTGACCTTTGATCTGTTTTCATCAGTACTAGTGCCACAGCCAAAATAAAAGTAAAAGTATTTTTCTCATTTTCTTACAAAAAAAGCTTCAAACTTCAATATCTTTCATGCCGTAGGTCTAAATGATTGTCACAAAACAAAGTCCGAGCATCCTTCTTCACTAATTCACTAAGGGCTTTCCAACGGTACCAAGAATGCAACCAAGGGACACATGGTCGAGGAGTTCTCAACGTAACAAACAAAACAAACAACCTATGGTAACTTAAGGTATGGATTTTCAAGGGGCTTGAGGGCCTAATGGAGGATTTCTATGGACGAGCTCAGCATGACTTCCTTTGAAAACACCGTCTCACACTCTCGACAGATCAAAAACCTATTTTGAAGAGAAAATGAGTGGGATCACTGATCACACTATACGACGATGAACATGGAATAGAGATCCTCTGGCTGTGGACTTGGTGTACCGCAGTCCTGCCAATGGGCAAGAGAAAGAAACAAGCTCTGCTTGCTGTCACAAGAAGATGATTGCTCTGTATACTCGGACATCCTAAATAATCACCCCTGCAATTGTTTGGATAGTACATGGTCACTCATTCTGGTCGTCATGAATCGATCAAGCTGAAACTATGATCCTTCGAATGACTACAAAAAACTCTACAGTCACGCTTTCTTTCGGCTGATCCATTGAGGTACACCTGGACGAATCAAGTATGCGGTTGCCACTTGGAGATCACAAATCTGGAGGTTCTTTCGTTTCCAGTACGTGGATGTACTAAAATGGGTTTGGATAGCAAGTTCAATAATGCGTGCATGATGAATGCCCTCTGAGATGAGTGGATCTTGGCTGAGTTGCCGATATTTTCGTCCTGGCCAGGCGATCGTGTTCACGACCACTTTCCATCCCCATCCCCACGCACCTGCTATTCCAGTTTCTCTCACTGCATTTGCCTGAAAATCCTCAACGCTCAAGAACAAAGTTTGGGCGAGTTGGAGTAAGTTTAGGGCGACCGAGCGATTCCCAGGTGTGCACCAGCTGCATGTACGTTGTGATTAGCTAGTGTTTGAAGAGCTTGAGGTAAGTGTAAGCTTTCTTCGTAGGGTTGCGAAATCATTTGCCTTCCTTTTCTGAAATCCTCTAATCTCGGGAACATTGTCCGGACTGGCGTTTGATTCGGTGGGGGCTGTTCCGTTGTTGCTCGTAAAAATTGATACTGAGTAGCCTGTTAGGTAGCCTTTGCTTGCGCGGTTACTTTCCGAGATTGGAGGTGAATCAGAGTTCATAGAACTGGACGTGTTCTGTTGCTGATTTACGTTTTATTTATTCTGTGTGCTGAGTTGCTTTCCAGCTCTTTTGAGTTACAGTGTTGGTTTAGGAAAAATGCTTGTTGGAGAGGCGTTTGCTGAAGTAGGGGGAACTTGGAAAACTGGAGAAGCTGTCGAAGCACAGGTCGTTTCCTGTGGAGAAGCCGCGCTTAGAGAGTGGTCCATAGTGTAGTTGAGACGGTGAAGTTGAGGAGAGTAGAGTAGAGTGAAGAACTTGGCTTGTCTCGTTTGGAAGGCTTTCGTTGCGGTGATCGATATCGTATCGGTAGGCTGTTCCATTGTCTTCTGTGCATCATCTATCGGAATTCTTGGTTAGCAAAGTGACAGGATGTTTTGTCAACACTGAAGAAACCTTCTGAATTTTGTTGAAGGAGTAAGTTCTGTGTGTGTGGTACTGCTAAAAGTGCACACAAAACAAATTGCCCTCCTTACAGCTTGCATTGGACTGCAGCTGTAAGGCTGAAGTTTTGAATAAATTTCAGCCATTCATGCTGTCAGATACCATGAATTTTCACCCTAATTATCCCTGCAACTAGATTTCTCGTGTTGCTGGAAAACAAATGAATGCAGTTGATGTGTAAGTTACAGCATCGGGATTTTTTTTCGTTCAAGCAGCTGTTCTTATCCACTCAATTTTGAAGCAACATCCCGAGTACATATGCTCATCTGAGCTTCATTTTCTCTTGCGTATATCTGTTTTGTGAATGTTCTTTTGGGTGAAGACTAAATTACTTCAGCCGCCTCTTGGACTCGATGAATGCATCGAAGCGCATCTGTGGCTGGGTAGACCCACGGCGAATGGGTATCCACTTACTAGGCTGTGAACTGCAGACTTCATATATGACGTGACACGCTCTGGCGAAGTGTAAGCTGATTGTGTTAGTCCAATGGAGTATAGCATCTGCGTTTGTAACTAGATTTCCTTGCCCATTTCTTATTATATGGGGAATTTCATTAACATGGCAATCATTCTGCAACTTTGACACTTTTACAATTTAGGTTGTGCGTTCTAAAATCTATATCAGTCCTAGATGGAACTATTGCAGTTTAGACCACATAGTCTGAAAATAGCCTAAGAATATCGCCATTTTGATGAAATTCCCCTTTTAACAAAATTCAGCACGTCTCCATTCATTGCTCTCCACAATCAGTGGGGATGAAGATATCTTTACATCAAGTTCGTTTGTAAATCATTCCAACTAAAATACATGATGTACAATAGAATTGTAGCCTTGCATTCCGTGAAATCTAGAGTTCACCCTTATAAGGACTTTGCAATTGCAAGCCCCACGGGCATATTGAAAAGTCAAAACCTCAAGTTTCACATAGTTTTTTTTTATTTTAAATGGATTTTGTTTAGCTTATTTAAGATAATGTAGCTCCAATAATATTTTAAAATTGTAATTTGGGAAAGACTTTAAAGAGAGCATCTTGAAAGCTCAAAATACACCACTTTCGAGCTTTTTTATTTTATCAAATTTCTATTTTTATGAGCTCAAGGAATATACCAATTACATCATGATGTTTATCACTATTATTTCCATATTTCTTTAAAATTTTATACTATTTCAATCATTTTTGAAATCATTATGATTTATTTTTTTTAAATCCAATTTTGAAAAATAAAAAATTGTAATAGAAAATCATCATTTCCAACTCAGCAGAGCATTTTTCATATGTGAAAAAATGTAACACGTGTCATCTTGTAAATTGCTTGAGGTGAGATTACTCCCTATGAATCTCACGTGGATACTCAATTTTGGCACTTTGCAAAATCAGACCTTCACGTATGGTATTCATTGGGAAGCATATTTGAGTCATTATGTATTATTAAATTATTTTGTGACGCTTCTGTAAATGTAGAATTATTTATCAATGTTTTTTGGAGGAAGTGCACAGTAATAAGTCCAAAAGGCACATTAATAAGTCCAAAAGGTACAGTAATAAGTCCAGAAGGCACAGTAATAAGTCCAAAAGGTTCCCAACATGGACAAAAACTCTTACTAATTAATCAATTAGTCAATATTTAACCCCTAAGTGCCCAAGTCTTTCCTATGGAAAAAGAGCATGGGCTTATAGCTTTCTCCGATGAAGCAAATTGTTTTCTTTCCAAAATCTAACTACATAGGTGTTTAAAGAACTTTTTTATTACTATGCATATCAATTTTGTTTGTGAAATTGCATAATTAGGAGTTGTGAGATTATTAGAAGAGAAATGTATGTATCCTATTTTTAGTATGTTGTCCCTCACAATGTTTGAGAAATTTGCATATGAGAATTTTTAGGAAATTAGAGGTGACATGAACAAGTACAAATTGTGTTAGTACACTAAATGCACTTCCAAAAACCTTAAGTTCAAATGAAAAGCTTTCAAACTCATTACACAATCCACCTTGCAATTGTTGAAATGCGATTTTTTTTTCATAAATAGAAATTGCAAATAACTCCAATTCAAAACTTACATATTTAAATTTTTGATAATCACAAAATAATCACAAATACTTTATTTTTTCTACAAGGACCATTTTCAAAGCAAATGGTTTAAGTACAATTTTGTAGATCTCAAATCAAGTGAAATTGGCAAGCCTTACTCTTCCACTAATGGTACATATATGCCTTTGAGGATCTCTCAAAAATCAAATATTTACCTTTTTTAATAAAAAAATAAAAGCTTCCAATAGGTAACCTTCAATACTCGCTTCAATATTGCCCATAATTTTTTTTAAACAATCGAAAGAATTTAACTAACCACATCAAAATAAGTCTAAAATTTTAGATCGACCATTGATAGGTAGGCAATTTAGGTTTAACTCTGAATTTGCAAACAAAAATCAAGAAACTTGTTATTGAGTGCTCTCCACTTTGGTCTATCCAACAATTGTCCCATCTACTCTATACTTCAAAATGGACCTTAAATCATCTAAGAGCTAGAATACAAGCTCAAGAGTCCATAATTTGACCAGTACATAACCTATTCAATCAAGGGTCTATAAAGAAATATAGGATATGCTAAAGAAGGACAATTGAATGCAACATATCCATGCTCTCTATCCCCACAAAAGAGCAAACCATGTTTTGTCCATGTCCCACAGATAGGTATACCATAGTAACACATTAGATGGATAGAGACACATTTGTATGCTTCTATGTATATGTTGACAAATTTCAAAAATATAGATACTTCCTTACAACATTGAATAAAGTAATTACACTTAAAATCACACAAATAAACAATTCAACATGGTTCCCATTATTACATTGGAATTTTTTTGTGGAATCTTGTTGGTAGTGAAAAAGGAAATTTTAGATTCTCTTAGAATGCATTTTTTGGACACCATATGAATAAACTACGAGTTTTCAAAGTGCTGAAAATAGGTGTTCCTAAAATGATCATAGAGTCTCATGAATAGTAGGAGTATATTTTAGGCAAAAATCTCTTGTGTGCAATTTTAGGAAGCGTTTGATTTTAGGTGTAGTTACCTTAGGGGTAATAAAGGGACCAAAAAATGAAAGGGACTTATTGTGGAAGATTGTAAAATGATGTTTGAAACATGATGTATAGCCCCGGTTTGGACACTTCAGTAACTATTGAGGTACAACAAAGGTAGATATTTGGGTGATTGCAAGAAACACTTGTCCTATTTTTTGTCCCCTTGACCTTAGACAGGTGTTTTTTTGCTCACAACTTTTGCATCGTGTGTCCATCTTCTATGAAACTTGAAATGAAGGTACATGTGGTAGTTTTAAATGTTGAGTAATTTTTTGGGTTTTCTTAAAATTATTTTACTATTTTTAAACTGCCCCCGATTGGATGTCTACCTTGGCCATTTTGGAGGTTTGTAGTACTATTTTTGATCCAAAAATAAGAATTTGAAGCTCAAAATTGGTATACAAGGACTTATACTAAAGTTACACAATCTCACGAATTTTTTTCTAAAAATAGTAAATTATCCACCCTCCACATGTGCTCAAAGAGCACTACCTTTGCACAAGTGTAGAGAACACAATTTTATTTTTCCAATAGTGAAAATTGGTGAAAAGGAGTATCTATAAGTTAGGAAAAATAGCTTTTTTTTTAGAATTTTTAGAATTTTTTTACTATTTTTTAAGAATTAAATTCCAAGCTGTCTATTTTCTTCCATTTTTCAACCCTCTTTGACCGTGCATAACTCTTAGAGATAAAAAATTTTAGGTCTGAATTTTTGCACATATCATTTTTTTAATGCTTTACATATTATCCATATTTTTTTTATTTAAAAGAAAATTATTCCAAAATCCACGAACAGGAGTGAAATTGCCGTTTTGAACGAAAATCGGCAGGTGTTTCTTGCAACTGCCCATTTATGCAATGTGTAATTTTGATTAATTAGTATGGGTCCCCTTAAAATTCCTATTTAGTGTAGTTAAAACAGTGAACCTAAGCATGTAAGGTGGGTACACCTAAAACCTCCACTTTTTGCTACTGAGCCTATCTACTATTATTAGACTAGTCAGATTTTCACATGTTCTTATTGGCCAGTGAAAGGAGGTTCCAACACACCAGAGAATGTGGCATTTGGATACTGTATGCAAAAGTTATTAAGGAACAAAGTTTGATTCTTAAAGTGTTTCTTCCGCATAGGTACAAAACTGATTTTGGAGATGTACACATAGTGTAGATGGCACTTTAAGGTCAGTGGCACATTTGTGTGTACCTACCTTACATTTATTGGATTGAGCAGATACTTATGGAAAAGCAAGGGTTCACCCAAGGACAACTGGGAAGAGAGAAAGAGCTAAATTCTTTTGAAATGTTGTGGGATAAAAAAACCCGTCTGATAATCCAAATTGAGACATAGGAAATGAGATATTTGAGTAATATGTTACCATTCTCAAAACTTTATTGGCATATCCCTGCTCTCCAATTTCTATGCTTGGTTGCAGACCACTCAAAAGAATGGGCTTTCTTCATGTTACATGCACATAAATGCCCAAGCAAATGAATAACTCATGCACCTGTGATCTGCTGAGCAAATCCTGCATTCAGTCACGCTAAAAATGAATTAAGGTAGGACTACCCATTACCACCCTGATTCGCAATCTGACTATATTGGAGCCAACTCTAGGAAAGACACATATTTTTTAGAGGTGTGCTTTTGTTTTAGGAGTCAAACCCAAGTGGAATTATAATTTTTCAATAAAAATTGTAATTTTTGTGAATTTCTGAAGTGAAATTGCAAAACCACCACTACACTGGATTCAAAAACGTCCTCTTACAACTCAATACCGCTTTCCAATGTATCTAATAGCACTTGAAGATCCACCAATCATTAATTGACACGTTGTCTTTTAATAGCATTAATAAACTACTCTTGTCAAAATCTAAAGCGAATTTGCATGTTTTTCTGACGGAATTGGGACAAAGCTATAGACGGCGGAATTGAATCATTGACGAAATTGAGCAGTTCTACCTTATAATGGAGCATTGAAAGTGCTTGCTTCTGAGCATGCATTGGAGGTGTGCACATGGTTCTTTACTTTGTGGAAGATTGTTGATGCCATTATTGATACTATGCCAGAATTTGTTGCTTCAAAGTTTTTCAATTTGCATTTCAATCATTTAATAGTGATGGTTAAACTCCTTTACAAGATTTTGTAAGAATCTTGAAAAGTATCCCGTACTATTGTGACTGACTAATTAAGATGGTCTGAATTCCACGCATATCATTATAACCAAAGAAGCACATTGTACTTAAGCTACAAAATCAAACAAAATGAATACTCCAAAGGACCAACGACGCTAGCATGTGAGCTTGGAGCGGCGAGCTTGTGAGCGGCGAGCGTGGAATTTGTGAGCGTGGAGCCTGAAAAAAAAAAATATAACTTTTTTTCACAAAAATTTTTTTTTTAGGAGAATTTTTTTAAAATTTTTACAAAACTTTCTATTTTTAGTAAATTTCAAGACCTATAACCGCTCCCCCTATGACCGTGGATTTGTAGATTATTTGTCAATGGATTCTTGATTGACATTTCTTGTTGAAAAAGAACTACAAAACTTAGTGTCTTAGTTAAACTATTTAGTGGTCCCCCTACAATTCAAATATTATGTACCTTCTTTCAATTTTACTAACAAACATAATATAATATGCTAAGCAAACATACTCATAGAATTCAAGATGGCTATATCCTAGCCTCTACGGCATTGCTAGCGTAGATGATTACTTCATTCTAAACTCAATATTCAGATTCTGCCCAACAATATACTTTATAGGGTCACAGGATTATAACTTATAGACAATAGTGAAATTAGGGTGCATTCACTATTAGGTTGCCTTACTTCAAGAAAATCACTTTACAAGCCAACCAATCAACAAATATGTTTACTATTCAGGGTGTTGGTACATATAAAGGCTCATAAGTCCCGTATGCATAAATTTTAAATTCAAAAAAGTAGTAGATTCTTGTAAAAAAACAGTACATATTTATATAGTGTAGAAAGTTGAGATATTAGTGTGGGGCAATCTAATTTCACTATTCAGTGTAGGCCAACACATTCAAGTTTCATTGACCTCTCGCAAATAGGCTCCACCTTCAAAGAGGGACCACTACTTCGGAAGTTCGGAAAAAGATTTATAAATATAGCAAAGCTTCGTCCCCCATCCAAATGAAAATAATTGGTAGAGCAATGCGGGTAAAACAAAATTGATTAGAAAGCACAGGAAAGGGTTTGGAAACATGAATGCAATTTGAAAGAAAAAACTAAAATAGAGTGTGATGGAAAAAAAAATTTAATAATATAAAAAATTAAAGGAAATGGAAAAAAATTGGAAATGGAAAAAAAAATGGAAATGGAAATTTTTTTCCTCTAAAAATAATAGGATCCTAATGTCCTTCAAAAAATATAAAAATAAAGAATATATATATATATATATATATATATATTGGTTTAGGAACTTAAACAAAAATCACATTCCTATGTCCACTATTACATTCACTCTTTCTATTATAGGGCTTAGTCATTCATAAGTTCTTAATTCTATGCAGCATTTCACTATTGCGACACACTTATATATTCCAAAAATGCATCAACTTCTCTAAATCCATCTGGGTCAAATCATTTCAATTGTACTAAATAAAATTTCATTCATACAAAATGAAGTACATATATCCATGTGGACAGGATTACTCTGGAATTGTGATGATCCCAGCTTTAAGTAAAAGCCACTTCAATACATTGAAGCTATAACTTGGCGCATGAATGAATTTGTCCTCGTGGATGTCCATCTTGCAGAAGTAGCGGAACAAGTAGTACAAGTGCTTGCAATTCACGTATTGTTGCCGACCTCCAATAGATGAAATAGCCATGCTAGTAAAGTTTGGGCACGTGCATGACGGATACATACCCACTGTAATTCTATATATGTTTCGGTTATGGTCAGCCCCGGTTTCTAATGATACAATTGCACCTAGTCCCGGAAATGGCAACAATGTTACTCCAACTATTTGTCCTCTAACGTTCCCAGCACTTTCCCACTTGTTCTGTTGCTCTGTAGTTGGTGCATTTG
The DNA here is from genome assembly GCA_947034895.1 of Rhytidiadelphus loreus. Classification (NCBI taxonomy): domain Eukaryota; kingdom Viridiplantae; phylum Streptophyta; class Bryopsida; order Hypnales; family Hylocomiaceae; genus Rhytidiadelphus; species Rhytidiadelphus loreus. The sequence goes on along the minus strand of OX344761.1, from coordinate 41,229,670 downwards.
CAATTCGCCGGATTGTTCGATTGTTTCTCACCGTTGGATACATATGACCATCACGGGGAGGTGGTTGATCATACAGAACGCTCTTAAATACGTTGGATATATTGAACAGTCGACGAGGAGACAACATAGGGCGCTCCTGAAGACGAAAGTCAGCATGCTGTAGCAATAAGGTCTCCTCCCGGCTAAGGTTTGTTCCATTTAAAACCAACCATTCCTCTGGTAGTTCAGGCCAATCTATTACCCACTTGCACTTCGTTCCTTTCACACATCGTTCAATGTCATCTGCACAAAACCAAAAGTCTGCCAACACCTCCTGCTTACTCCCGTAATCTTCTTTTCTCCCACGATAGGTAGGAGCAAGGGTCCCCTTCCGACCTTTAGAAATTTTTGTTGTACACTTAATATTTGACCCCCGTTGTTGAGCATGACATTTAGTGTTCAACTTCTGACTGATCCTTGCAATGTGCCACTTTGAAGTGTCACAATCACTTTCAAAAGCAACTATCACATGTGAAGAACTGTTCCCTTCAGGTTGTTTACCATTGTCCCTAGAAGAGTCAATAAAAGCCGTTGACGACCGCGTTCGTACACGAGGTTGAGAAAAATTCAATTTATCCGGTCTATGTGAATCTCTGGCATCGCCAATGGGTACATCTAATTTCCTCTTTGTGCTTCCAAATATTTCTTCTCCTTCCAAATGAGGAATACAGGTTCCAATACCTTCAGATCCAGGTAAAGTGTTCAACGCCTCTGCAATTTTCTTAGGATCTCCACTACGTCTTACAGCTCTCAATTTCAATTCTCCTTTTGATGGCCCAGATCCAGATGAATGTCCCTTCAAGTAAGCTCTATAGTTTGTCATCTGCATCCATGCACGGATGCTATCGTCGCAAGTGGCGTCAAATAAATTGTTTCCTCGGTTCCCAGACATTTGAAGCCACTTATTATGAACAGTTTCTGACAAGTTGCACGAAGGCATGTCCGCCATCTCCTCCAAACTCAAATCCTGCAAATGCAACCGCAAATATACTTAGGGTCTTACATCAAATGATATACGCTACAATTCACAAGAACTATACATTTAAAACAAACAAATGTCACGTACATGGCAGGTGGAATGAAGGTCATGGGTTCAAAAATAAAGAACAAATTATATTATACTTCTTCAAATCAACATTACAACAGAAGCCAATCTCAGACTCATGACACCCACTCCATTTCAAATTCAAATTTATATATTTTTTCCCTTCTACGTAAACCAAAATTGGGGGTAGAGAGAAGGAGTCCACTAACCTCCTTCGGGTCCGACGGAGGTTTTAGGACTCCCTCTCACTACCCCCTTTATTGGTTTATGTAGAAGGAAAAAAAAATTGAAGTTCGAGTTCTTAGTTACATTTTTGTTTATACCTAAATGTCCATACAAAATAACTTTAGAATTATTCAATCATGATTTTAGCAATCTCAGAAAAAAAAATAATCTAAATTGACAAATGAGCTTACCATTTGCATGAAGCCTCCCCACTGCCTATAACGAAAATGCCAGAACGCTAGCCAATGGTCTAAGTGATGTAGTGCATCTTCAATAGTAGCTCCAGATGATAACCACCATGATCGAATTCTAAGGTATTTTGTCTTTGCATCCCCCATAGTCTTTGCATCTTTGTACTGTTTACATAGTAAGTTGTGCTGTTGCTGAAATGCTTTTTTGATGTACTTCTGCGTGTGCTTTTGAAGTGAAGTACTCCAATGCAACAAGCAAGTCCTCTCACGATTTTCCATTTTTTGATTTGCAAAACCACTACCGTAAACAATATGAACCGCATTCCAATTGGCCATAGCACTATCTGCCATGAATCCCTTGAAGTTTGGGTTTTCAACACCGTGTCGTGACATGACAGCATTCAAACATTTCTAGAAAAGCACTTGTACCTCGGTATCTTCTAATTGCATATCGCATGTTGCAATAGTCATCACCTTCTTGTAATCGGGATCGTACACGTGGCAAGCCATTGTTGTCTATTCCTTCACACGCTTCACGTGGTCAAACATCATCCACGCATTTTGTAGATTCCCTCCAGGTTGCATGCGCTTCACTAGGTCCACTCCACTTCCAGGTCCTTCGGTGAGCATCTTGAAAATGTACACCTTCTCCTTCCCTTGGCCCGGGAAGACGCTATCGTGAATGAATTCAAACTTTGATTCTTTTTTCATGGTAATTATGTTGTCAATGACGCCTCCGCGGTTGTTAGAACGAAAGGAAGATATCACATTACGGATGTTTGGACTACTCAAATACTCAAATCGGTCCATAACTTCCTCTAGTTCGGGTCCCCTCAACATCTCTTTCTCTCCTTCACCGTTGTGAAATAGATAGGTTGTCAAGAAATCTTTGCTAACAGACAGAGCAATTGCAGAGTTTGTTGCGGTTGGTGTTTTGGCCACTTCCTGTGCGATTAGTCCACAAATCTTCTCTGCAGAATCTTGATACATGCCTTTTGCAACTGGATGAGAATGATCTCCAATATGAATAGCGGCCCTATTCATTTTTGGATTCTCACTATAGCAGTAGTATATTCTAGCATGACATGTGCTCAAACATGTAGGTGTCACTTTGCAAATCTTGCAAACTAATGTACAATCTTTGGGAGAACTATCCCCTACTGCAAATGGAAAGGTAGTGTAACCAGTCCACTCTGTTTCATTGCGTTTGGAAGCCCTCTTCAAGTATTCACACTCTGGATTTACACAAGCAAGGTGACCAGCACAGTATGATTTACGAAACTTGAGGTTGTCAAAGTTGTGAATGTTTGTGGTTAATACCTTGCACCATGGATGCCCATCATATCGCTTGTCCATCCCCTCTAAATTCCGGGCTGCTGACGAAGACGAAGACGCTCGACATGGAGGTAATTCGAAGATGACATCTCCGTTGAACACTGCTGGAAGGTACTGCACTTGATGATGACTAATGCCATTCAAATCCATTGTTGACAATTCATTTCGAGATCTATGCATGCCACTTAGTCTTCTCAAAGAATCCATTATACTGACTCTATCTACAGGATTTGGATACAATGGAGGACGGGACAACAACGAGGTTGAAGGACTCAATGATGGGGTCCTTGAAAGTGAATGAACAACTTGCTTCTCGTCTGGATCCATTTTTACAAACTGCGGTTTCTTCTGCAGAGTAAGGTCGGGTGACTCTCCTTTTGATTCGCTAGACAACTCAATGATGGGATCTAGTCACTCAACCTTCACCGCACGAAGAATTACAGATGGAGAAGGAACTGGCAGAACTTCACGGGGAGGACTAGACAAAACCGCATGGTTGACATATGGCATATCAACTGTCGAATTATCAGACTATCGACTTAGGAGCTCAGTAGATGACACAATCATTGAAAGAGGAAGTTCGTAAGCTCTATAGTTTCCTGCAGCAAGGTACTAGCAATGCCCTTCTGTTTCTAAGGACTTTACAACATGAACAGACTCTTGGTGCTCACCGGATTCAGACTTTCTCTCTTCTTCAACATAGATTGAGGACTCTATAAATCTGAATCGTACATGAAGTAGGTGACTCAACACTTTTGCATGACCTGCTTCCTCAACCGGAAACACAAGGGGCACTACATGACCATCTACTCGAATGCAAGCCATGATGATGCAACAGAACTCGAAGAACCTCAACAACCCAGTACTTAGACTCTAGAGACTGATGAGCGGTTGAAAAGGATGAGGCATTATATTATGTGAGATTCTTTTACCACAAGTAGCACATAAAAAAAAATAGCTAGAAACATTAGGGTAGAAAACATTTATGCCATTAGGCGGCCCACTTCAAAAGCCGCCATGATTTGGCCTAACCCACTTTTTAATTTAGTCCAACATTTAATGCGTTTAGGCAGCTCTGACCAGGATCTTTACAATGTATGCTTACTTAATTTTTAAACAGTAGCCTTATTTACGAGATGCTCACAGTTGGGTTTCCTATATTATTATTGTAGGCAACTGCCTCAGTAATATTTAGATTTGTAGGTTGGTTGTCAGAGTTTTTGACGGCTCTTTTATTCAAAAGGCAACTGCAAAGAATTTCAAATTCATTGGGCGGCGCATGTCAGAATTCAATAAAAGTGACTTCTAAAGCGGCTTCACCACAGCATTCTTCAGCATAAGTACCGTCCATTTCTCCTTACAAGACTCTTTCCAATGCTTGTTTGAAAAAACATCATTCCGATTCTAGTGAGTGAGAGGTCACATGCTTTTGTGGACGTCCTTATGCAAGTACACACCGATAGCATTGTAGTTGTCTATCTAGAGCAACGGAAGAAGCGCAAGAGGCGTATTTCTTTGTATTTTTCATCTTGAAAGGCGCTCACAAGGTCTAGAATGAATCGCCCAAAGAGAGTTGTGTCTAGATCAAGTCAGTCAACAGTTGGTGACCTTCGCAAAGTCTTGCGCTTTGGAGAAGGAGGGAGTGGCGTGGAAGAAAATGTTGTACATCAGAACTCCGATCCTTTGCAAGAAATGTCTGAGGATGACACAAACGTACTCAGTTTTTCAAGAGGAGACGGTGTTGTCGATGTAAGCATTTCTCATGTCTTTTTTTTGCAAAGAGCTTATTCCATTCATTAAAGCCATACTCTATGACTTTGGATGATAGACAGAAGACCATTGAATGACTTGCATTCATTGAAGTTGTATTGTATGCCTATGGATGCTAAACAATGAACCATGTGTTATTTCATAAATGTGCAACTGTGCATGCATAAGTGTGTGCATGCATACAAATATAAACATATATGTATGTACATGAGAATGACTTGAACTTTGAAAATAGAATGCGTATGACTTGTAGAAAGTCTTGATACTCTATACTGCCTTCCATTTGAAACAAGTATTTGTTAGCAAGAAATGAATGTCTATGCTCTGCCTCTATATTTCATGTTTTACAACAATGTCTTTATACTTAACCCAACTTAGAATATAAATAGTCCAGTTAGAAACAAATATAGTCATTGAAAAAAATTCAATATCATGATGAGGTCAATGATGTTGTGATTTAGGGTTTTACCAAATTAATTAACCATTCTTTGCCTGTTGAGGATTTTAATTCTTTATGTTTGCAACATCATATTTATGTGGTATATTCTTCAGAGGAAGAATATATTCTTCCTATATTTCAAATTTAAAATATTTGCAACATCATATTTATGTGTATTAATTTTAAATTTGAAAAAGTGGTTGACATTTTTGGATTTTTGTTTATAAATATTTATTCTTTTCAAAAGAAACTTGTGTACTTCAACTGTTCAACATATCATTTTGATGTACTCGTAGATGAAAATTGGAAGAATTTGTTTATACAAGTTAAAATATGAGGATTGTAAATTAATATTGTAGTCTATAAAACCGTAAAATTTCCTAAACCCTTAACAAATTGTGCAAAATAGTATAAATAATTTAGTGCAAATGAGATTGTAATTGTAAATATGAAAGCATAAGAAATCCGTACTACTTTAAATAGGACAAATATACTCTATACTGTTTAGACAAAAATTAAATGTCAATGTCACTTCCAACTTTTGTCTATATATATTAGACAAATGAAGTTCATAAAAAAACGCATTTCCTTATACACCTCTAAATTCACGTACATGTAATTCTATAAAAAACAAATCCTTCTTGGTCTCACCTATTCATTTTTTTGTCTAAAATAATGAATCTTGAAAAAATGATTGAGAGTATTCAATAGAAGACTATTCTATATAGTTAACCAAAGTAATCTATTCCTAGAACGCCGGGACACCATAGATTATGCATATATATTAAACTAGGTTAATCCTAGATTCAATCATATAGGAATGTTGATACATCATTTCTACGTTCAAATACACTGAAAATCAACAACTCTTTAAAATAATTGTTTGACATATTTACTTGAACTGTCAGCACAAAGCATTAATGCCTTCCTCAAAAAGACTGAATTTCTTCTAGTATTGTCATTGGTGATAACTATTTACATAAATAAATTTGAGCTACATCCTAACTAATTCTCTAAATTTGACAACTCCAATTCTACTATCTAAGTGCACACTTAGAAAGCGCCATGCTAATAACTTCCTACAATTAATGGCATATGCATCAATATTAATAGAAAATTAACTTTCCAGAAGATCCTTACCCATATAAACTGGCAGAAGCTCGGAGAATGTATCCATTCAGAAATAGCTTCAAGATTTTCTAAATCTGATCTATCTAACTCTGTAACACTTTATTCTTACACATGCTATGCAGCTTTCCTCCATGCACCCGCAACTTTCCTCCACCAACGACCAGCTCTCAATGACGGAACTCGGTGGCCATTGATAGTTTGAAGTTGCCGCCCAAATGTTCAGTTCAGTTCTTCTTCTTTTTAGTAACTCCAGATCCTTTACCGTCCAAGTGGTCATGCACGTCACAATGCCCGATTCATCAGAAAATCTGCACTTGCTTAGAATGCCTGCTTATTGGTCACCTCCCGGAACTTTTTCATCGACACAGTTTGTTACTAATAGCCCTTTCAGCCTTGCAGAATCCCATTCTTTGCTTACATAATTTCTTGAACTGCAGCGGCAACCTAGACAGGAGAATATGAGGAGCATGAAGAGCCGTCGGGTTGACGATGTTGCAGCTCCGGTGGATAATGAGGACCCTGGCGATGAGGAAGCTGAAGAAACCGGTGCTGACGAGGTAGTTTCTGAACTCCTCTAGTTCTTTACATTTATGTAGTGTAGATGTGCGTGTTATTTTCGGTTGTTTTTTGCTGTTTTGTTGATCGACAGTCTTTGTTTGTATTTTCTATATGAACGTCAATGCAACTTATCCTACAGAGATAGATTAGCTTCACAAATTGAGACGCAAGTGTAGCTTAGTTTTCAGAATCGATTTTCATAAGACAGTTTCATCTTACCTTTTCAATCTGCCAAACTTTATACTTCATTTTGCTCGCTTTACTCATTGACTGTTCCCCTTCCATAACTATTTGCGATAGTACCAACATTCAACTGTATGACAATCATGTTTTTACTTAGGCTCAGTTCCCGTGCTTGAGAAAGTGACAAATCAAGATGAAGATTCTCACAGGATTTCTTCACTCCGGGGTCAACGTGCTAGTCTCAGGTCTGGAATGATTTTTTTATTTTTTGAAATTGAAGGATTCAGGACTTTTCTGTCTCACCGCTGCCGTCTCTCACAGACTAAGTTTCAGGCTTGCGGATGGTCATGCAATTGCGAGGCAAGTTAGGCAACCCCATGTGCAATTCCAGTCATTGCGACGGGTGGATTCTTTATCTTGACATAAGTCCAAAGTGACCTCGTTTTTTGGATCACCGAATTGGGATCAGCCAAGTATCTAGTCGCAGCAGTTGCACAGAAATCGATGTACAAAGGTCTTGATTAGAACAGCGAGATCATAATTCGCACGTTAAAAATCTGAATCTGAGGTGAATTGGTTGATTCACTCTGTCCCACCCACACTACACGAATATGTTGAATCTGATGAATGCTGTGTCGCTCAGATAGCTTTATCTGTGATGCCTTTAGTTCGGTCCAGTGAGGCAAATTTGATAAGCCAATCGAGTAGTACAATGATATTTATATATGTGAACCAGATCCAAACCTCTGGTCGAAATTTGATCATATTTTTCGCTATCTAGATGTCCACTACTTGTCAAGAGCCTGTGCAGACGGCTTACTGAACCAAAATCAGGGGTGGCGCCCTCTCCCCCCCGAATCCCTGTCGGACCCGACGGGGTTCCACCGTGAACCTGCCGGTACCTCGGATTTCGGTTCTGTATGCGGAATCTTTAGATTTTCTGTAAAGAGCTACCCCGGATTTCGGTTCTGTATGTGGAATCTTTAGATTTTCTATGAAGAGCTACCCCGGATTTCGGTTCTGAAAGCGGAATCTCTAGATTTTATGTGAAGAGACCAATTCTGGTATTCCCTGACCCTACAATATTCGTATTGAAATGGAAGCTTGGTTTACTAGCAAGTTATTACTCAAATTTCAGCCTGAACTTTTAGATTTTAATTTTCCTGATCTGTTTCGATTTCTTTCCCTGCCGACCTAGACCGGAGAGATTCCAAAGATCAACACTTAAGTGTTTAATGCAGAGATCCGAGCCAGTATCGCATCCTCCACCGCGGAAGATCTCGGCAACCAATACTGTTACTGAAACCAATATCAGGGGTGCCGGCCGTTGTGACCCGATGCCCTGTTGGACCCGACATGGGTTCTATGGGAACCCAACAGTACCCCTGATATTGGTTACAGTAATATATTTATGACTTTTTTTTTGGTAATTTGACGAGAAACTAATGTCAATTTTTTTCAATATGTCGTTCATATTATATTTTTTCGATATTCTTTAATGGTCACCTGCCGTGACCGCGTCGATCCTGCACAGAAAAGTTGTGCAATAGTTAGAAGTAACAGATGAATCGTTTAATTTCCTCCACAAACAGGGCAATGGCACATACAGTTTGCTTCCATAAATATATATATTTGGCTTGAGGAATCTGGTAGTGTCAATACTTACAAAAAACAGTATTGATTTCTAGAGTTTACCATCCAATAGTTTAAAGTGCCCTATGTCCAGTGATGTTTGTCTTGGAACTCGTAATTGTAGCCCATAATTTTATAATTTTGCGCAAATGAGACATATTTCCTTTATATTTGTTGATAGTATTTCCAAATTTTTATAATTGGAGAGTGAGAGTAATTTGACACAAACGGGTAAGAATCAACTTATCCTTAGTTGATAACCGATATCTGGGGTGCCACTTGTTACGCCCCGATGCCCCTTCGGACCCGACGGGGGTTTGGGGGGTACCACCCGGTACCCATGAAATGGGTTTTTAAGAAAATAATTATAATTTCTTGAAAAAAGAAATGAGGTATTTCAATGGTAATAAATAATTTTTTTTTAATTTTTATAATCTTATAAATTTTTTTTTTCCTCCACAGTTGTAGGACTTGCAGCAACAATCAAGTTTGATAAACATAAGAAATACACGCTCCCGAAGTAGAGATGATGCGAGATCTTCAGCCATGGACGAAGCACCTATGGCTGCACAGGTTCAAATGTCAACTGAGGTACCCATCCTAGCAGAATCAAATAAAGAATATTAGTTCATTTATTACATTTAGAGCCACTCATCATTTTCCTTGCTTGAAATGAAAAATTTATGATCAAGACTTATATTTAGAAACGCTTATCATCCTCTTTGTTACAAATGAAGAGTTTGAGTTCATTCATATTATATTAAGGTACTCTCATTTCTTCTTGCTACAAATTTGAATCTCAAGCAATTAAAAGATTAAGAAGATGTCCCTTCCTTCTCACTAGCTAGGCTCCTTTTTGAAAACAATATTTTAATATTCAATGTGCTATAGTCATCCATTGGTAAGAGAATTTAAATTTTTTCTTGGGAAGTGAAATGTAAAGTGTTGACATGACGATGACCAAGAAACGATACGGAATTTTAAAAGAAACTAAGTACTTCATTTAAATGCATCCTAGAAGTGTTTACTATGTTACTCAAATGATATAGTTTTATTGATAATTTATTGGTTTTGGTTAAACATTGATTTGAGGTTTATATTCTATTCCAAGTTCTAAAATCATAGAATTAGTGGAACTTATGATCTATGAAGATAACGTGAACTTTTTGTTATTTGTAGATGGAATTGATAAATACTCGCACACACGAAGCTTCTTCGTCAATGGTGCCAGTTCCATTTGAGGTGGTTCAAGTGACGGATGAATTGGTTTCCCAGACTCTAGGACCCGTGAACTTGGATGTGTGCAATGAGTCTCAAGCACCAGAAGAGATGGATGTGGTAAGTTTTGGAGATATTATGGATGCGTGCGATCGTGCTGCAGATGGTTTGGAGGTGCCCATGTATAGTCATGTTAGTAATTCAAAGAGAGTCAAATGTAGAATGCCAGTATTTTCTGATGAAAGCTCAGAAACAGAGTACAGCTCAAAGTCACAGTGCAACTCTGACTCCATGTCATCGGACTCAGTTACAAGCACTAGAAGAAAAACACGTCCGGCACAACCAACTACTATGCAACTAGTGCCCTATGCAACTGTCATGCAACTAGTTTCCTCTCTATTTGCACCAAATCTAATGTAGTTGTTTTGTGTCATTGTTTTACAACATTCATTCATTGTTTTAGTTGCAAAGTAGTCATTCTGTAGTTGCAAAAAAAGACTAGGAAACAACTAGTGTCCTATGCAACTATTATGCAACTGTAAAATGACCATAGTTGTTTCCTAGTTGTACGCTAGTTGTTTCTTAGTTGCACTCTAGTTGTTTCCTAGTTGCTTTCAAAGTTCATTCCCATTCGTGTTATATCAATTGACCCATATCAATTGTAAAGAGTACCATTAGATTAAACATATAAGACTTGTAAGTTGTTATAGTCTTATGTAATGAATTCTTTTGATAGAATTCTAAGATTTCTATAATTTGTGGGTTTCTACAATTTATAGATTTTGTATATAAGAATTTAAAAAATAATTAAAATTCAAGAAATTTTATAATCTAGGAAATTGAATTTTGAAATCTAGGAAGAAGGTAGATCTGAAATTTTGAAATCTAGGAAGAGGGTAGATTTGAAATTTTGAAATCTAGAAAAAGGTAGATTTGAAATTCAAAAATCTAAGAAAAAAGTAGTTCTGAAATTCTAAAATCTAGAAAGGAGGTAGATCTGAAAATTTGAAATCTACAAATCATAGAGATTTATATTTTAAAATTTACAAATCTACAAGTTGCAAGCAAGTTGCACACAAGGATGAAGTTCTTTGTATGGTGTCTGATGACAAAAAACCTTGCAACTAGACTGCAACTAATGCGACTTGTCCACTGCAACTACGGACTCTACATTGTCACCTAGTTGCAAACGTCCTATGCAACTACAAAATGAGTTGCATACTGTAGTTGCAAAACCCCTCATTTTCTTCTAGTGAAGTCCTTGGGGTCCAAAATCTTGCAAGTGCAGTTGTCTTGTACCATTACTGACTCATGAGGTTGTATTCATCCACCAATGTGAGGACTTAGAGGGCATTGTTAACATTGACTAAATGTCAATAAAAATTTGAGAGTATGATATTTATTGTAATTTTGTTGGCAATTGTTGTCTCAGTCTCATGTGATATTCATAATAAAATATATATGATGCACGCATGTATTATTTTGCACATTTTCTTTTGAATAAAGCGATTTGTATATTTTCCATGTTGGTGCTTTAACATTGTAATATAGAAATAGTCATTTTATTGTTACGCAGAATTTGAAGATTACGTTTGAATTTGCAGATTGAGGAGTCTCCGATGAATTTGACCCAAAATGAACATCACCTGGAAACACCAAGAACTGATGAGACAGAGCAACTAGAGATTGGGGGTGAAGTAGAAACAGATTTTCAAGTGGAGGACATTGATGATGCAGAAGAGGAGAAAGAATTGCTGGAGGATGAGCTACGGCGGTTGCAAAAGGTGGACTCCGTGGCCACAATTGCCACTCTGAGAATGAAGCCGGAGAAGCACTCAAGACTGCGCATTCCGCTTTGTAGACTTGTGCCTATGCCCATGGTGAGGCCAACACTATCCTCTGACTTGTTGGAACTTGAACAGGAGTTTGTTCACGGTTACCGTGAGGGAGCGGCAGTGTTCTATGTGTCTACAACAAATGAGGCTGGAGAGAGCTCGGATTTCACTATGGATGAGATGAATCGTTGGGATCCGTTTTGGAAGCAAGCAAATGATGATTTCACTATGTTTGTGGAGTCCAAGCCAGAGTTTAAATTTATGAAGAACTTGAAGTTCTTCGTATGTGATGGAAATCACTGTCGTATAGCATGGATGAGTCACATTACAAGGCGTTATCCAGCAGACCCTAATTGGCACATCTCTATAGACTGCATCATTCTCGAAACAAAAGGTAGAATTGAGTTAGTCATGCAAGTGATGCATGACATTAACAAGTGAGTTTTTCTATAACATTGCATATTATTGTTTACATGTTTTTCCATAATTTGAAGTTTCAGTGTGTTATATTGTATAAAATTTTCAGTTTATGACCACTATTGTATTATTCCAGGTCAACGGAGGACTCTCACGTAAAGACCAATCTGGTGCACACACTATACCGCGTTCAAAAATATGGGCTTCTTCCACTGGAGAAGTTTTTGGAGATGCTAAGACCTTCAGAAAGGAAACGCTGTGCAGTCCCAATTTTGAGGAAGACTTGGTACTCTATGCCTATGGATGTTTTCACGGCGTTCAATTTCAGGGTGAGGATTTCTTCTCTACTTTGTCTTGTTTTGATTTTTGTTATAACGAAAATTCTATAAGTGTTTTGGATTTCTTTGTGGGAATACAAATGATATTTGACTTTAAATATTGCAGCAAGAAATCTCAAAGGCGACAGATAGTGCTGCAAGGAAGTACAATGAAGTCACTTCTTTTGAGGACAAAAGTGACCAGGGAATCGCAAATGCCATGAGGGTTGGAGCCAAAGAGAAGTCTACAAAGTTGTACGCAAAGATGGGAAAGTTGCTTGCAGTGGCAAATCCGGCACTTGGTCTAGAATTCCTACAAGAGGTATATATTTGTACTGAATGAAAAAGTCTATTTAGTTTTTGTCGATGAAGTCTACGTCAATTTTAATTATTCTCATGTAATTTTGAAGGTTGAAAAGCACTGGACCATGAACGAGGTCCAAGAGATGACACTTGAGAAGCTTCAAATGATTGCAACTTGCAATACATCACCTACCCAGAAGTTGAAGTATATGAAATGGTGGAACTCGTCAATGCCATCTCGAGAGGCTCGCAAATTCCCAGCGCGTCCTGTTTCGGAAGAAAAATTGTTGCCTTTCCTCCACAAGTGTGTGTGGTGGTCCGGGGTAAGTTTTCTGAGGTTACAATATACACTGCTGTTATTGCTCTTATATTCTTAAATCTACGGATGGCTTAATGAATTTGAATTAATTTATTAATATGTTTATAATCAGAACATGGAAAAAATGTTACTTTTACAGATTGAAGAAGGTGCTCAAGAATATTTCAACAATGTGGTCAGCAAGGACAATCTCAAAATTAACATGGAGGTCCCGCTTGAACCGGATTCACTTGCACAATACATAGAGGGCTGGAGAAGAAGACTCTGGGAGCAAGGGTTTGGACCATATTTGAAGGGGGGGAATTCTTTTAAGAAATCAGATTGCTTCTCAACTTCCGAAGGCTCAAAGCAAGCCGTGCGAAGAGTTCTTTTTCGGTATGTGTGAAACTTTTTAATTTTTACGTTATTCATTAAATGCGTTGCAAAGACAACGTAAATTTAGAAGTTGTTAAAGGTTTATTTGACTTCATTAGATATGCTCATATTGATTTTGAAAGTGTGTTATTAGATATGTGGCAATAAAAGTACAAAATAATGTATTAGTTAATTCTTTAAAGAAAAAAAAGTGCAAGTACATGGACATACCTTATAGTACCTCCAGTATTGATAATATAAAAAATAAAAATAAAATTATTCTTCATATTACCAAAAGTGGGGGTAATGAAAGGTACCTCAGAAACCTCTGTCGGGTCCGACGGAGGTTTTCAGTGTACCTTACAGTACCCCCACCATTGGTAATATCAAGAAAAAATATATTTATATTTGATATTATTAAAAGTGGGGGTAGTGTAAGGTACACTCAAAACCTCTATCGGACCCGACGGAGGTTTATAGTTTCCTTGCATTACCCCCAGAATTGGTAATATCAAGAATAAATATATTTTTATTTAATATTTCAAGAAGTGGGGGTACTGTGAAGTACACTCAAAACCTCCGTCGGGTCTGACGGAGGTTTCCGTGGTACATTGCATTACCCTCACAATTGGTAAAATGAAGAAGAAATATATTTTTATTTGATATTACCAAAAGTGGGAGTAGTGTAAGGTACACTCCAAACCCCCGTCGGACCCGACATAGGTTTGCGGTGTATCTTGCATTACCTCCACTATTGGTAATATCATTTGCTTTTTAAACTTTCTGTGTACCTTACAGTACCTCGACTTTTAGTACTGCTATGAATTTTTTTTTTTCTTAAATTATATTTAAATTTTAATATTTGAATGGAATGCTTTGATTTAGTTTCTAATTCAAAGCATTATTTACCCGTGTTTAAGTATTTTTTGGGTTATTTGAATGTACAATATAATATATTTCAAATATTTTGAAAATTTACATTTAACTATATTTGTTCAATTGGCAAGTACTTGAAGCTTGAGCTTGTAGCCAAAAATGCTTTACCACGAGATGATCTTCCTGTGTTCTTGTCATCGTGGCTGGACCGGAGTTCGCAAGAGTGTATGTTTACCGCCGCCCAACTTCGGACATTTATGACTGCAAATTTGACCGGTGGAGGGTGGTATTTGGATTGTCCTGTGACATACACTCATCCAACGGAGGTGGGACTTCGGAAGTCATTTGATGGCCTCGGTGTTGTTGACTTAGAGGTTCCTGAGTTTGCAAATCTCAACGACACACAGAAGAAGAGGGCCATTGCACGGCGGACTATTGCCGATAAGAAGAAAAAAGGAAAAGAACAAGAAATTCGGGCAAACAAAGAAAAGAAAGAAGCAGAGCGTCTAGAGAAGTTGGCGGAGAAGGAGAAAGAGGCAGAGAAGGAGGGGAAGACAAAAGGCAAAGGCAAGAAGAAAATTGAAGGTGGTGACCAAATTCCAGTGTCTTCAACAGTGGATCAGGGCTCTCAAATGGAATCTGGATCGCGAAGCAGAGTGAAGAGAAAGGCTGTTTTGACGGAGCTGACTAAGGAAATGGTAACGCAAGGCACGCAAGTCATTGTCATTGGTGATGATGACGAGGTGAACTCTGAGGAGTTGATATTGAACGCCTCTATGATTGATGTTATGGAGAATGAAGATGAAGAAGGGATGACATACTACAAGGAAGTCATGGACTTCTTGAAAAAGGTTATTTCCTAATATCTTTAATATTAGTGTTCTTTATTTGCATGGGATTATATGATAGTAACATGTATTAATTGTTATTTGTTCTAAAAAAATTTGTCTGCAGTTGTCTTCTGGGAAGGTTCGACAAGATGGTGGTGAAGTGTCACATCAGCCTGGAGTGGACATAATATTCTTTGACTGCCAAGAGAATTTGCCAGTACCGGGGGTGTCATTTCCAAAGTCTGATGTGCTAAAATGGAACGCTGACAAGGAGTATGAGGCAATTCAGCAAGCTTTTCTTTTTGCAGAAAAGCATTTGCAAGACCATGGATGTGTTGTCGTGTTTCACTCATGGAGCGCGCATGCTAAGGGGGTCGTTGTTGGGCTGTGTGAAGTGTATGCGATTATAAAGAAGAAGGAGTGGTTGGGAATAAACCGTATGCACTTAACTTCGAGAGTAGAACCTTCAAACACGGTATGTTTTTGTAATTAATTATTTATTATACTGTCACTTTTCATGTGATTTTTATTATTCATCTTTGATATGTTTTTGTTTCCAATGTTGCTAGACGATGAAGTTCGGAATCACCCTATTAGTGAAAGCCCTTGGTAGAGGAGAGAAATCTGGCTTTTCTTTCAAACAAACACAATCCATGAAGAAGGCGAAAGTGGATCTTGATCGTGACGACACATTAATCAACTATACCACGGAAGATACAATGTTGATGAACAAACTAGTACCGTGGCGTGGGCCTCGTGAAAAGGACGCAAGGTTCTTCTAGTTTCTTATAGAAGGGACAACCGTTGAAGGCGATGTGGTTCTGGACTGTACTGTAGCAACTGGTAGGTTTTCAATCATATGATTCTGTATTGAAATTGTATTTCATTTTTTGACTAATGTAGTTAATCAACAGTGTGTTGTTTGTAATAGGTTCATCCATTACGGCTTGCCGTGGAATAGGGCATCACATAGTGGCTTTAGAAGAAGAGAAAGACATTTTTGACGCCATCCTTAAACCTATGCGAAGGACCACTCCGGTACCAATAATGACAGAGCGGCCAGTGGAGGTTGCAACATCTCAAGATCCGGATGCCATGAACGTTATAGTTCACAAGTTTGCTCGGAAGACCAAATCTTGTAAGTAAGTTCTCCTACATTTCAATTTCATATAAGTATGCAATTATGTATGTTTAATCATTTTAACACATTTTCATGTATTTGTGTAGCCGTCAGAGGTTGAAGTCGACTAATACAACACGGCAAAACCAAAGGCTTCTTTTGAGTCCAAACAAGACTTTTGATTTGCCTATTTATGCAGAGCAATTGGCATCAGCTTTTATAGAGTTTGGTTGCTCTAAACCAAAAAAACGTAGACCTAATTATGCTTTGAATGTTCTAGAGTTCATAGATGTTAGTGCATCTGAAGGTGGAGAGACTTCAAAGTCCTCTACCAATGAGGATTCTGCGACTGAGTCTACTGCAACTTAACCTCCTTGGATTGATATATCCTGTGAGTTATTGTATTATGTGTTGATTTTTATTATGAATGGATTTGTGTGTTTTATGGCTACTTCATTGACTTCATTTGATTCCCGTCATAGTTTTTGCTTATGTGATATTAATTATAAATAAACATAATTGGTTGCTGAAGTCAAAATTTTCAAAATGCTTTGTAAGTTCCCTTCATTTTATTAAATTAACTAACACATTCTAAAAATCAAAGTTCACTAAAACCACGGTCATAGGTCCTTTAATATTTATTTTCAAAAAAAAAATTCCAGCTCACAGGCTCACACTCACAGGCTCACATGCTAGCAACCCTGTCCAAAGAACCTACTGAAGATGGCTACAACAAGTGAACCAATTTGGACCTCTTGGTCAATTGAAGGGTTAAGCTCCTAGGAAGGAAAGTTATAACACCACATAATGCATCAAAGTTGTGTA
Source organism: Rhytidiadelphus loreus (assembly GCA_947034895.1). NCBI lineage: Eukaryota > Viridiplantae > Streptophyta > Bryopsida > Hypnales > Hylocomiaceae > Rhytidiadelphus > Rhytidiadelphus loreus. The sequence continues at coordinate 41,212,708 of OX344761.1, read as the reverse complement.
CATTGGTCTTCAATGGCATCTAAAAACCTTGGTTACCAACAAGTCTTCATTGTAGTCAACAACAAATCAGAATAAAACAAAGCATTCAAAATCCACTAAAGAGGGTCCTAAAATATAGATATTTCAAATTCCCCCAAGTCATATGTCTAATTTCATGGGGCTCTCAAATATCTTCTACATCAAATTCAACATCATCTAGCTCCTCTATATTAGATTCGATATCTTCTAACTCTTCCATATCAAACTTGATAAGATTGTATGTATCCCAAATGCCACGGTTCCCAATTTCAATTGGAGGAAGCCCAAGCTCTAGCTCTTCCCATTCACCCTCCTTCCAAGCCAACCAAGATTCTGGAGCATCTAAAGTAGGTCCTAGATATCGAAGCACCTTCCGCCCAACAATATCCAACCTAATTGTTTTCCACTCATAGAAGCGTGAAAATCGCATAGGGTGCAACGAAGGCAATGTGGCCAACATTTCAAAGTCTTCCTCATGAAGCTTTAGTCCATTACAACAATCAAGTATGAGTTCCTCGAGGTTTTTTGACTTACTCAAGTCAGGCAACCGCTTTAGAGAAACGCAATCAGTAAGGTTAAGGGATCGCAATGCTGGCAAGTCACCCATTCCATTCATTCGAGTTAATGAATGACTCCAAGAGAAGTCCAACACTTGTAATTGCTTGAATGCATTCAAACAAGGTGCTTTACAATGTGTCCACCTTACATAATAAAGCTCCTGAAGTTGATGTGGAATGCAATGTTCAGCAGGTTTTGCGTGAGTACTAATTGTCAACGCTTGCAATTTGGTCAAAGATAGCAAACATGGCACCTTCCATGAAAAACCACATTCGGCTACATACAATCGAATCAAGCCATCAAGTTGATCAAGCCCTGGAATATGAATCCCATATATGGACCCAACCTCAAGGGTTTGTAGTCTAGATGGCCTTGTTGCAATAAGTCCTGATAAAGTTTGCAAGCTTTTAATATTATAGATCTCCATACCTTCTAGGGATGAACAATTGTTCAAATCCAATAGCACACCAACTTCCACCTTTTCGAGCTTCAACTTTATCAAGTTGTTACAATGTGCAAGCACACTGAACCCTGACAATACACATTGCTTTGCTATGTACAAATATCTTAGGGATGCTGAAAATTGACCCATGACATGTGTCTTTGTCATACTATCGTGTGCAGAATAAGGAATTTGCCACTCAAAACAAGTCAAGTACTTCAATGATTCAAGACCCTCAAGTCTCTCCAAACTTCTAAAATTGTAAAGTTGCAAGCTTCGTAAGCATGTCATGTCCTTCAAGTTCAATTTTCCATTGACAGATTTCAATCCATATAGCTGCAATACCAAAACATTTGAGAAATAATGCCATTCAATGCCCTCCAAACTTGTAATCGGATTGGCAAGGGGTCGATAACCAGGTCGCAAGTGATCCAAAATGCCTTCCTCCTTCTGCCGTATAGAAAGTCGAGACAATTTTTGCCAACATCTACCAGCAGGTGTAATCTCAAGCTCTGAGAGATCCCCATCATCTCCATCTACAAGCATCCACTTCCGATTCCACATGTTTGTTGCTACATTGAATTTTCCAAATGCTTCTAGCGTTACAAATTCATGATACAAATCATGCATAGTAATCCTTCCCGACATCAAATCCGCATCTTGCAACAAGCCTTTTCGTTTGAGGCTATCCAACTGTCATTCCAATACAACTACAAATAATTAAATCAAGCAAGTAATAACATCCACCATGCAATCAATTGGTCTTCAAACAATGACTTTCAAACACAAACATCCTACAATTCGTGATCCATAGAATTGATTTCTCTAATTCAAAAATGGATAAATAAAAGAAATCAATGTACTTGACTTTGAATCTCTAATTCATCCCTCTTGTATAAAACACATAGCCGCTCCTTCCAACTTATCCACTGGCTCCAAAGTCCAAAATAATGCTTTTTTATACGAGGAAGAAAGAACCCCACATCCATAAACAAAGTTTACTCAATTGGTTGTAGTAAATCAAAACTGCTTCAAAGCACATCAAAGACAACATTCTCTCCTGAAAATGAGCTAAACTTCCACACCCTAGATAAAAGTTGCATCCATCTTGAGGGTTTCTCTTCAAGACAACCTAGTTGCCTACCCAAAGCCTCTAAAGTCAAGGGATGGTAATGGTAACTTCCTCCATCATCCTTGCAAAAGTAACACTTCTTAACACACCACTCAATAGAATCCATATCCTCTCTTGTTATAAATTGTTTCCCATCAGTAGCATAATATAAAAATAAACTTGTCGCATTAGCTTGCCCTAGTTCAGGCATCTCAAGACATGCATCTCCATCAATTCCCAAAAGAGCAAGAGTATTTTGAGATCGAGCTGTCACAACTACTAAACTATCTTCATGGGCAGGAGTTTTCAAAAACATCTTGGCTTGTTTGATGGAGTTGTCGTTGTCCCATACATTATCTATAGCCAAGAATGTTCTTTGTTTGTACAAATTCTTTTGCAAAACGTCTTTACATTGCAAATACAAAAGGGCATAGTACTTAGTTCACTACATTCAAGTAATAAGGACTACAATAATATCAATCTTGTAATCCTATAATCCAAAGAAGTCAAAGGCATAATCATTCTTATCATGTTGAAGTGCATATTGCACTAGAGTCACAAATGTGATGAACTACAAAAGACCATATCATCACGCAAATGATTATATTAAATAGAAAGACAAAGGATGAACACTAACAATCACCTAACCTACATTAATTGTTCAAAGCTAGAATTCATCCATTTTAGATCTTTTCAATAGCATCATTCACAAATAAATATATTCTAGATGTTGAGCATTATATGCACTTACCTCCCCTTCACCCAATTGATAAACAAAATCTGCACTTTGCCTTGTCAAATTGATTACTACGTTTTGCCATAATTCTTTGGAATTCGAACACGTGCTTTCAAATTCAACATGGCACACCCTCCCCTCATATTTGCTTGACAATTCCTTGCACAATTTTTTGCAAGTGGTGGTCTTGCCAATACCACCTACTCCATAGATGCCAACCACTTTCACTTTGTACTTTCGTGACAACCCAATTTCTTTCATCTTGTCAAAAATAACCTACCAATCCAACAATAACAAAAAATAGAACAGTTTAGAAATCCAATATTTATAGATTATCATGAAATTTAAAAGAATTCTATAACAATATTGAGCTTTGTAAACAATATGAAACTTCCATTTCAATCAATAAATGTTGAATTTCATGAAGGAGGTTTTAACTTTGTGCTTCTTAAAATCCAATTGACAAACACTCAACAAACAAGGACATAAGATAGATTGCCTCGAACAAAACCTCATGAGCATTTCCTTGAACATGTGAATCATCCCACTTGACATCCGATGGAACTAATTTGCAAATGTGAGACACACATTCATCCTCAAATGCCACAATCTCCTTCAATTCTCGATCGTAGGACAAACCATTAAACTTGATCAACTCATCAACTACAAAGTTCCAATCCTCCACCTTGATTCGCCCTTCAATTGGATCATCCTTGGCAAATGTCTCCCAAATTTCCAACCATCTTTGCCGCCTCTTCTCATCCTTCAAGTCACTCACGGAAAGCCCATAAAAGAGGGGGAGTATGTCCACGGCCATATTGGACTTCATCTCTCTCTTGGCTTGCATAAAAGCATTTAGTTCGATTATTGGCCACTTGGACATGAAATACTCCTCCGACACTACTACAATAAATAACTGACATTGTTGAGCAGCTTTAACAATCAAACTTGGAAATTCTTTACCCTTGGGCAAACTATTGGGACGTCTATCAAAAAAAGGATAGTGACAACGGTCTTCCAAGGCTTTATACAAATGTTCCACAAATTCCTTTTGAGCTCCACTATGGCTCAAAAAGATCTTGTGCTTGGATTCTAAAATAGGATGATCACCTATTCCCTTCTTTGACCTGCAACCAAACAAAATCTTTCAAAACTTAATGAAGGTCGTTGATCTAAGATTATATAACCATAATCAATGTACAATTGGCCATTAGGGGAAATTTGAGGGATTGTTCATGTGTCTAGAAACCACTACAACGCTAGCAAAATATTATAAAATTACAACATTAATTATATATATATATATAAATAATTAATATTATCCGACGTGATAGTCTCTCAGCCACATCAAACTGTGTTAGACTATTGCTGCAACCAAGTTCCCATAGTTTGGGAACTCAGAAGAACTCATGATCTTCCAAAGGCCTAAGAAAATCTTCTAATGAATTTCAAAAGAAAATTTATAAAAATATAAAACATTGTCATTCAAGAAAGAGAAAAAACACTTTAGGTGTCCTCATGAAAGGCAATTCAAAAGTTGTAGCACATTACCTATGCTCAATAGCTTGAGAACATTCTCCAACATCAAATTCTATTGCTTTCATTGCATGCCTGCAAGCACATATTCATCATATACACAATTCAAGATTCATTCACAAATCTAAAACATTATACAAATGTCAATTCTATCTACTTCTGATGTTTATACCGGTACTTATAACTAAATTAATTAACACTTGATCTCTAATCTAACCTTTAATACTAATACCACTTCCACAATGTTGTGAATTAGCTATCCTAGAAACTTTGTGTTCTCATATAGATTTTTGCAGATTGTCGTCTCATTCAAAACTAAGTCAGCTTTAGAATGTAGTTCAATTCACCTGCATGAAACTCAGCCAAAGTCACTCTTAGGAATATCCTTTCCAAGACATGCTAAGTTTATTGTGATCATTCATGATGCAAGGTTAGCATATTGATAGTTGACAAATGAATTATCATAAACATCAAAGTCACACATCATAAAAATTAAAATGGTTCACTTGCTTGCAAGACTCCTCTTCACACACCCATTGAAACTGGACGGAAAACATCACAACATGGAATACATGGATAAACATGAAAATGAGATCCTTTGGCTGTGGACTTTGTGTACCGCAAGGGCAAGAGAGACAAGCTGTGCTTGCTGTCATAAGAAGATAAGAAGATGATTGCTCTGTACACTCGGACATCAGAGTTACCCCTGCAACTGTTTTGATAGTACACGGCCACTCATTCTGGTCGTCTTGAATCGATCAAGCTGAAACTAAAATCCTTTGAATGACTACAAAATATTCTACAGCCACGCTTTCTTTCGGATGATCCAGTGAGGATACATTCTGGTACACCTGAACGTATCAAGTATGCGGTTGCCACTTAGAGATTACAAATCTGGAGGTACTTTCATTTTCATGTCCAGTGGATGCACCAAAATGGGTTTGGATAGCAAATTCAATAATGCTTGCACGCTGAATCCACTCTGAGATGAGTGGATCCTGGCTGAGTTGCCGATGTTTTGGTCCTGGCCAAGCTACCGCTCGGTCATTAGGTGTTGCTCTTCTTGTCATCAGCTGCGCCAAAAGAGGCTCCTGCGCCAAGAGAGAAGGCCCCAAACTCTAACCCTAACTTGCCTTGAACTGAAGTTTGGGCTTGTACTTACCTCAACGCTTTGGATGTCGCCAATACTGCGGGTTACAGAAACCTCGATCGTTGACGGACAATCCACAGAACGCTACCCGATTCCTCCACGCAACCATCCAGCTAAAGAGCGGCACACCTTACAAATTGTCGGTACAGCGATATTGTTCCTCGGCAACGACTCTACCGACAATGAACACCGAATCCAACAGCTTCAAACTCTACACGTGGTAAGAAATCGTCAGCCAAACCCTCACAGCAGAAGTCGCTTGAGAAATCCTCTGTACTGAAGTGTGTTGTATTGAGTGTACAAACAAACATTCAGTAAACAACAAATCTAGGTCCATTTCAAAGAGTTCCAGGGGCCCCCCCCGGCAAGGAAATTGCTCGAACTCTCGGCGTCTCTCATCAATTCTAATTGAGGGGAAATCCATCAGCGTCCTCGAAGAACTCCTGAAAGAAGGGTAGGGTTAGCTTGTGCGCTCAAGCACAAGGCGTGCTGGAAACCCAGCCGTGGAAATTTCGAAGCAGGAAAGTGGAAGCAGGAAAGTGGAGAAGTGATGGAGGCTGCCCGGAATCCAGGGCAGGCTAAAAGTACAGTTCTTTCTGGACAGAAAGTCACTTGATTTTTGGTAACAAAAAAACTATCTTATCTTAGGTGGAAACACCTAAAATTCTCAAAATAAGCAATTCAGCATAGTTGGAGGACCCTTTTCTAGAAAAATTAGCAATTGCAATTAGCATAGTATTTTTTTGTAGTATTAGCAATTGAAAGTCATGAGTTTAAAAAAAATTAGAATTTTCAGATATGAGATGTAATTTCTAAGAATTTTCAAAATAGAAGCTCCCAAGACCACTAAAACCTTCATATAGCTAGATCTAAAACCAAAATTTAGAAAAATTGGCAATCAACCCATCACAGTTAAGTATGGGACGTTTTAATGACACTTATGAGGAACACTTATGAGGTTCCTATATAGAAGTCTACTATATAGGAACCATTTCTAATAAGTAGAATTTTTTTTTTTTTTTTTTGAGACAAATGAAATAGAATTTCATTGCAAAGATGAGTAGACTTCTTCTAAAAGTGTCTCCAAAATGCAATTAAATTATTCCATACTTAATTTATAACTTATCACTTTGTTACAATTCACACAAATAGTGCAAAGAATTGGCACTACTTCTTGCACTACTTTGTAATGAATATTAACTATGCCACTTCCATAGGTGGATCACAAGTAGGTAAAAGACACAAATTATGCATGTAAATTAACCACTAAAGGATTGAGGCATATATTGGCTAGCAATTGTGAAAATTGCCATCTTTTAGGGCAATGAGGATAAAATGAAAAAAAAGGGGATTTTCAAAATTCAAGTGTACAAATTTGTAATAGACTACTGTAGGAATGTGTGGAAAAAAATTCAGAACTTTTGACCATATAGATTGAAAAATTATAATGTTTGAAGCTAGAACCCGGGGAGGACACTCCCTATGTTTTAGCAAACTACGTGTGGCGGAAAAAGTAAAACAAGTAATACACCTTAAAATTTAATTTCTTTTTCAAAAAAAAAATTATGGATAGATTTTACTACTTTATAAGTTTATGTTTTGAATTATTGGTATTTTTTTGTGCTAATAGTAATTAGTTATAAATTTTTGAAGAAAAAAGATACACTGTAAAGCTGAAAATAACTTTCACACCTCTATATTATATAAGAAAAAAAATGAAAAAAATGAAAAAAAAAATATATAGAATAGCTTTCTATTGAAAGTTTATTTTGGTTGAATATTGATGCAATAGTCATCTTCCTGTGAGCTCTATAAATATTTTAGTTGGAGAACATGCCATTTTAGTTCATTTTTCAACCCTTTTTAGACAATATATCTTATGTTATTTGGAATTGAATTTTTTGTCAATAGAAACCTTTAGTCATTGTTAAACAAAGCTCAAAATTTTAGAATGAAATTATAGTTTATTCAAGGTGAATTACATGTATTACTTTTTCCACCGCCGCACGTGGGTACCCCAAATGTAGTGAGAGTGTCCTCCCCTAGAGCTAGAAAAAGAAGAAGGGTTTTTTGCCCATACCCGACAAGGTCGGCACACTTTAAGTCCTCCTAGAATGAGATTTTTACACTACACATGGGTTTTTTTTTACATTTGCATCTTGTATCATATAAGTTACATAATTCTCAAATTTCAAAAGTAGAGGAGTTTTGCACATGCTGCCCAAAAAGTTCAAGGCATCATAAATTTTGATTCAGACACCTGATTGGAAAAAAATTATATTCCCACTAAAGGGGTACATGTTCATACATTGTGTCAAAATTTGAAGAACATTCATTAAAAAATGACTTCATATACACCAACTTGATATCACTTGTGTACGTTGAATGGTCATTTGGTCTTTTAGGATTAATTATTTTTGTCATACATTTTGTGTGCATTCAAGTATATGGAAATTTCATGACAATAATGTTATTGCTATTTGTACAACAATAACCCATATTAAATTATGGTATGAATGCTCTAAAAAGTATTATCAATATAAATCCTATTGATCACCATCCTAATGAAGAATAAACTTTTTTTTAATCCTTAATGGACCATTGGAGGAGAGGAGAGCTCTTGTTTTCTTGATTAGCTCTTGTAACAAGTATAATTTTTCATTCATGTGGAATAATTTTGATGATCACCATTGTTGAAATAAAAGAAGACTTATGTAGCTTTCCTATAAAATAAAGATTGATGAAATCTCACAATTTTTAAGAAAATGCTATCGTTGACAAGATTGATAAAAGATGTTCAGCTAGGTGGTACTTTGTACATATGCTGAAATTGTAAATGCTCAAAAGTGCTCCAAAAACTTTGATTTATTTCCCATGGGCATATATCATCCTGTTTTTTATGTATAATATTTTTTAGATCATTAATTTTGAAGTGTAGAAAAAAAGATATGATGATCTAAAGTGACGGACTAGAGGGGTCTTCTCCAAGGCTTTTTTTTTGGTTTTCTAGTGCCAAATTGCACCAAAAAAAATAATTTGGCTAAAAAATGGCAGAAAAATACCCCCCCCAAATGGATGATATCACCAAAAAAATTCAAATGTCAAAAAAATCTTCGATGAAATCGCCAAATTGTGAATGAAAACCAAATTATAGACATGTGATATGTGCTAATTTGATATTTTCTATCAAATACGTGGATGAATGTTGAAATTTGGAGCACCACTATAACATTTTATATTGCCACTTTGGCATTTTTTAGAAAATGAAAAAAAAAGCCTTGGCCTTCTCCATTCACAAAAAATTGCACAATTGATCATTTCTTCATCATATTGCATTGATAGATACACCTGAAAAAATTGTCCAAGAACTCTTTGTTGTTCATAGATTGTTAGTGAGGTTCACATTTTGAATTTTCTACAAATGTATTATACAAGCCACATGGTAGCCTTTAGTTGTGGTCCTTTAGGTGTTAACTAACTAAATTTTGTGTATTTTGTTTGTGAGCACTTGGTTAGTATACACTCAAATCAATTTCAATTTATATGTTAGTGACTATACTAACTAAGTGAATTCAATTGAGTTAGTATATTGACTATTGTAGCTTAATTTGAATTGCAAAAACAACCAACATCATAGGCCTTAATCCAACTAAAACCTTTGCATTACTTTGCCATTGATACTACTTATTGATAAATGAAATCATCAAATGATATTGGCATAATTCAAAGAAAGCTTTTAAAGAAAAACTTAAAGAATTGAAATTTAATAAAAGACAAATAAATTTTGACATATTTCATGATGATAAAAACAAAAAACTATAGTATTGAAAGATAGTTAGATAATGATTTACACTATCATGTAGTGTAGTTAAATTACAACTAAAAGAATCATACTATGTATTATATGTTGGGTTGTAATAAAAATCCAAGCAAGGATAAAATCACTATTATAATTCATAATATTGAAGTAATCAAACCACTAAATCAAACACTTTTAATTTTAGAATGTTGGCTTCAACCAACTTGAGATGCTTCCTAATTCTAGTTGGCTCCAATAGATGCTTAGATAGGTTTTACTAGACAAAATTCATTATATCACAAGGAAATTTACATATCAACTAGAATCATCTATAAGTAACAAATCATGATAATAATGAAGGAAATGATAGTCAAAAATTGATATTTAGAGTGTTCAAATAAAAGTTAAATAATGATCTTTCATTTACAATGTTAACCCTGAATAGACAAGACAATACCACAACTTCAAACTTCAAAAACTCACTCTATATGCTCCCATTTAGTGACTAAATATTAGTGAAATTTTTTATTTTTATTTTTTAGAGGTGAAATCACATGTCATCTATTAGTAAAAAGAATTCAAGACTTTTTTAGAAAAACTCAAAATTACCTTGAATTTTTGGAAGAAATAGTGAAGAAAATTCATATCAAATACAAAATGAGCTTTAAAAATCTGAAAATTTCACCATAGGTGCATATCATTTTGAAGAACATCATGGTATAAAAAATTATTGTGTATTTCTATTACTAGAAAATGAGTAGACTATAGTTATAGACCCAAAGTTCAAATTCCATCAAAATATTCAATATACAAAAAATATACAAAAACATACAAATAAAATAAAATCAATTCCAATTGTTCATGTACAATACTCATTATTTAGCATTTTCTTCACTAGTCTTATTTTTCTACTCCATCTTCCTCCACAACAAAGATATTCCACATTTGCTCACTCAAATGCATTACAGATTTATAGTTTATTCCATCATCTTCATTTGCTTATAATGCCACATTATTTTGATTTACAAGATGCAATGACCTCTCCTTCATATCCAGTTCTAATTACAGCATATCAACAAATCATTAGAAACAATTTTGAAATATACTCTTAAAACATGAGAGCCTAGGGTCGGTTTTACATAAACTTATAATTGGACATTTAAAAACTTATGGTTTATTCTTATGGTGTCCAAAAAATACATGATAAGAAAAGATAGAATCTTCTTCAATTGCCAATAAGACCTAATAAAATTAACACACCTTAATAATAGGGGACTCATGCTCAAACGTCTATTTAGATGTTTGTATGTAGTTATCTTATAACCAAAATTGTATTACATGGATTTTTTCTGCAATTAACCCCTAAAGTCCCAAGGCCATTTTTCTGTCAAAAACCACTCAAAACTGCCATTTCTACTGCGTTTGTCCAAAAAATAAAAATAAAAAATAAATTTGGGAATTGAACCGTAGGATCTTGAACTTTACTTGTTTGAGATTATGTGGTAAAACATTCATGAAGTTTGACCGTATAGATTGAGAGATATGAGCATTCAAAGTTGAAAAAACAAGTTTTTCTGAACACTAGACTGCAATTTTAGATGACTTTGATGGCTATTCTTGGAAAAAATGTGCACTATAGAATTTGAATTTAAAATTTATTGTGTTGAAGAATTAAGTTTGGAGTCTAGGAAAAAAATTTCAAAAAATAAAAACTTGATTTTCATACTTCAAAAAATTGTCAAGTAGAAGTAGGTTTAAAATTGAAAGAAAAACTAAATAGTTAATAGCTCTTAGATGGAATTGAAATACAATAATCCCAACGGTGAGATTGTTCTAGCAAGAAAACTTAACCTTTTCAAAAAAAAAATGTGAGAAAATTTGAAAATTGCATTCTGAAATGAATCCTATAAGTTATTTTTTCGAAAAGATGCTTAGATTGCCCGAAAAATAAGATTGTTGATAACTTTCACATCACTAATCAAAATGGAATGAAGCAAAGCTTCAGATGCAGACAAAAACATAATCTTTGAGAAAAAAAAGGTTTAAAAAGTTTATTTTGAATTTTTGCAATATTTTTTGTGTTTCCCGCCGAGTTCAGTTCTAGGCTTTTTGTGGTATAACTTTTGCTTCCAGGCACCGATTGAAACAAAAATTATATTTCCACAAAGCTTATCAACTTTTCTATCTTCAAAAAAAGCTTCAAAAAATTAGGATAAAATTTCAGCCCATAGGAACCTGCCCGAATTCCAAATTGTCCCCTGAGGGGACAATGGGACTTTAGGGGTTAAAGGTTGTGAGTTCCCTATTGTTCCCCTACATTGGGATCTTTGCCTCTTAGCCTGTTGACGTGGTCGAGAGCTATCTACATTAGCAGGCATTAAAAAATTATTTTTTTATAAATTATTTTATAAATTATTTTTTATTTTAAAAATTAATTAATTAATTATTTTTTTCTAGACAGTTCAGGCTGGTCCTTAGCAATGGGAACAACTTGAAATGGCCCTCCCAAAGGGCTGAATCCCATGTAATGCCAAAAACTACAAGAAAAAAAAATTTGACATAAAAGCTACCACATGGGAAAAAACCATGCTTGCTTGACAATAATTTTCAAAGAATGATTGGTCAATTTTGTGGCATTTGGACTAGTATTCATTGTACTATGAACTTTTGAAAAAAATATTTAAAAATAAATATAAATAAATAGTATAACAATAAAATTAACACATCACCAAAATTTGAGACCTAAAAAATATAGGTCAAAAGTTATTCATGAAATAGAGTGACAATTTTTTTAAGAAAATGGATATTTTGATGTTTAAATTATTTAAAATTTTGATAAAAATATTTTTTTAAATACTAAAAATCATCTATTTGTGAAGATTTGATGGTGATGAGATTTCACCACAAGAATGAACTTGAAACCATCTTCAATGCTCAAAAGTGCGCAAGCTAGTGAACCTTATAATTTGAATGAATATGGAGGCTATAAAATATTCTATTTTTAGATGCCCTTCACACAAAATATTCCTGCTTATTGTGGAAATAGATCACAATTTTTCAACTTTAGATCATTAATTTTGGGTATTCCTAATCCCCCCAAAAGTAAATATGAAAGTGTGACAAATTAGCAAAATTGACTTTTATATTATTTGAAAAATAAGAGTTGTGATTATAATGGAAACATTCATGTCCAATAAAAAATTTAGGTTTATTAGGTTCATGCTTTAAAAGTTATAGTGGATGACAAGTCCATCACATTACATGTTATATAATTAAGGACTAGTGTTTCTTGCAAACACCTACTAGTTCAATGGATCAAAGTGTGAACTTTTAACCCTCAAAGGACGCTAGTGCTTGAGGAAATCATCCCTTTTGATAATGTGTGATATCAATTACTTTGGAAAAACCAAAATACTCATTGGAGGTCAAACTACTATTAACCCATTAAGGACCGTGGTTGATTTGGGGGTGGGCAATCCTTTGTATGGCCAATTGGGAGCAATTTTAAAACTTTTGAATGCAAGTGCCTATCGGAGATCTAACCATACGGATGGAAGTGTTGCATATGATATAGGGTTTAGCATTAAATTTTTTGGTGAAGGTGCATTGTGAAGTAGGGTGATTGCAAGAAAGATCGAACGATTTTGGTAGCGTTTGGTCAAAAACTGCGTTTTTTCTATCGAGTACTAGGAATACTACAAAATGGAGCAATCTCAACCGTTGATCTGAAAAATCAACGGCCAATAGTACTTCTGAGTACTTTATAATACTGAAACAGTACTACTAAAAAAAATGACAGTTTGTCACAGAAAGTAGATAAAATTAAGTATAAATTAATAAAAATTAGAAAATCATGAATAAAAAAAACTAAAAATGGCCATTTATAAAGACTTGATAGTGATTACATTTCACCAAAAACTAAAAGTTGAAACCATCATGAAAGTTTGGAGTGCTATGGACAAGGGACCTTTATTTGCATGCATGTGGAGGACAAAGAATTGTGTTTTTTTGAATTCCCTTTGGTGGTCACATGTCCATCTAGTGTGGGAATAGGCCACAAAAAAGTCAAGTGAATATCATGTTTTTTGGATACTTCACAGTACTAAAAAACCCTAAACTGCAAAGTGTGACAAATTAGCTAAATTGATATTTAATTATAAAATTATTTTTCAATTTTTTTGAAAAATAGCAAATCTCATGTTTCCTGAGTTAGCAATCTTCCATAAAATTTCAAGTGCATTGGCTTCAATTTCCATGAGTTACGGCCAAAACCAACTTCGTCACTCCAATTGTGACACCAAATAGGACCGGTCTTTCTTGCAATCACTCAGTAAGAATTTTTAGCAAATCTTGGTGTAATTTCAGCCCCTGTTGTCTTGGTTTTTTCAACCCTTTGGCCACATGCCACCTTAGATTGGCCTACTTATTGTCCTAAACTCTTCACTTCTCAATTCCCCAAACCCATCCCCTTTGCCACGTCATCAAATTTGTTGACATGCTCTCTCTACAAACCAAAAAGGACCCAAATCGACCACAAAATGGTTGACCAGTCCTTAATGGGTTAATGCAAGACCTCCCATTTTCATACAAAATTTTGAGGATGAATAGTTGCACTTTTGTCCTACATAAAAAGATTCTTTGTCATTCATTGGACAAAGAACAATCGTGGCGTCCTTTTAAGAGATAATTACCAATGCAATTGTAGCATGGACCACTACACTTCTAACTGAATCATTTCTATTCATTCGCCAAACATCATTGTCCTTGAGGTCATTCATAAAGCTCTTACCAAAGCTTCTCAATGATTTTTCCTTCATAATCTCTCAAGTAACTAAAAATTGGCTTTTGCAATCCCATCTTCAATTCCTAAAGTAGATGACCCTTTTCTAATCACTTAAGCAATTCAACATATTTGTTGTATGGGTATGGTTAGGGGAAATTTTTTCCTATTTAGAAAAATAGATTTAAGAAGGATTTCATATTTTTTACATTTTTTTCTTCAAAAACAAAATTACAATGAATTTTTTTCATGAAGATTTTTTTCAACCTATTTTTGTTGTATAGATCACCGTATTTCCAACCATAGGCTGATTATAAAATTGGCAATGCTTCAATGTAAGTGATAATTGTAACTTCCAATGTACATCTTGTAATCATTGTATGCTTTTAATATAAACCTCCCCAATATTTCTGTTGCTCTTGCTCTATAGCAACTCAACTAGCAAAAGTGGGTGGTTGGTCATAAAGGTGTTGGTTCCCTTATCAGTTTGACTGCTTGATGTTTTTGAAACAATTTAATGTTTGCACTATTGGTACACTTGCATTAAATACAATTAGCACTTCACCTAATTACCACTAATGGGTTTGTACTATGAATATAGTAGCCGCTCTCTTTTTATGAAGTTGTGGCATAGTTTGAGGAGCAGTTGTAGCACATTATAATTGGCTACAAGGCTATCAATATTGCAACTAGCCCTTGGTCAATTTTGCAATTAGCCTGTGGTCAAAAATAAAAAGGTCTATATCATTATTATAGGTCAAAGAGAATCTTCAACTAGAAAATTCATAATAATTATATTTTTTATAATAAAATTCTAAAAAAATATGCAATCCTTCCAAACTCTATTTCCATACATAGGAAAAATTCCACACTAAAAAAACCCGTTCTTCCAATTTGCGTAATTGCTTGACCCCTAAAGTCCAAAGCCATTTTTCTACCAAAACCACTCAAAACTACCACAGTTGCTACATTCACCTATGAAATAAGCTTTTAAAATATTTTTTAGAATCTGACCATAGGATCTTGTTCTACACTTGTCTTAAATCACGTGATAAATTATGATTTCATGAGTTGGTGGGGTCTGCAAATACCTTAAACCGATTGGCAGATATTGAGTATGGCAACAATGGATTAAAGTTTGGACGTGTGCACAACAAGATGGAGAATGTGTGGGCGAAATTGCACCCTTTAGAGGATGGTGAAACTTCTTGTGACTTGGGAGACTATAGTTTGATTTGTGGAGATGAACAAGTCATCCAAGCATTGCAAGAAGGCTTTAAAGCTCAAAAACTCTTGCGAATTCTGAACATGGCCCCTTCAAGTGTAGCAAAAAAAAAAGAATGGTTTCATTCTCCATGGAAGTTTGAAAAAGCTGACAGTAAACATTTAGCATTTGTACCAAGCAGATCACCTATTGTTGGTGAAGATGGCGATTCAGAGGTACTTCGAGAGGCCTTGCAAGTGCCATCTGTGGTAGATTCTAAAGAAAATGGTGAGAATTCTAACTTTCACTTTCTCCTTGAAGATGTTGTAGAAGATGAATTTGTAGATGATGGTCTTGATTCTTTGGAATGAATGAAAGAAATGAAATGCTAGATTCCCAAGAACCACAAGTATCTATTATGGTTATCCCAAATCAGATTGTACCTGTAGTTGAATTTGGAGGCTGTCAAATTTATAAATCTACCTTAGTGTCACAATTGAATGGAAATCCTTTTCTTTCCAAAGATAGGTTAACAAGGGTGCGTAATTCAATTTATTTTAATAATAGTGAAGACTACATTTCAGCTGCTGGATCTACTAATACATGCTTATTAGAACTTGGTTCTGACTGTGGGGTTTTTTTCTTACAAAGAAGTACCTTAACAAAGTCTTCTACAGTAAAGTCTGCTTTGAAAAGAAAAAGGGGGCAAGGTGCACGAAATGGAGCACCTTCTAGTATACTTGAGGGTGTAGATGAAGGAACTTGGTGGATTGGGCGGGTTCAAAAAATAAGAAGACGAATTGGGACGAAATGGGGCTTGTCTAAACAGCCTATTGATCTCATGAACTGACCTATTCAAACTAGTAGAAAAGGTATTTCTTCACCCTTTGCTATGGTACTACTTAATTGGTTTAGCAAAGCCATTGGACATTGCAAATTTAAGTATGACCATTCAGACCACAAATGGATAGATGTTGATTCCATAATTGCAATTGTGACTTTCACATATAATGCAAATTCTAAAAAAATTTCATTAGATCAAGAGGATGTTGCTTCTCTTAATGAGTTTGTAGCTACAAGAAAATAAATTTTATAAAGGCATTCTCATTTTGCATCTTTAAGGTTATTGTATAACATTTTTGTTTAAAGTATGGATTACTATTTTATTCATTTATTAGGTTTTGAATTGTTTTTTCATACTTAATAATTGGAGTTCAGATTTTTAGGGTAAGTTTACATTATAGAATATTGTATCTAGAATAAGTGTGTAGTTTTGGACATAAAATTGTGTTTGGCTAGGATTTTAATGTAAGTTATCATATAGTTAACAAAAATTTCAATTTGGAATTTTAGAGTTTTCATTGTTTATTAGTATTGAGTAAAATGTGTTGAGCATTTATAATATTGATAGAATTAGATGAAAAGTGTAATGAATTGGCATGTAGCTAGTTTGTTGTATACATGTGTTGGTTGTGTTGTTATGATTACTATGGTGCAGATTATAGATGGTCACTTTACTTGGGGATGAAGATCATGGCAGCTTAATGAAGCTCTATAGGCGGTTTATCTCAGGGAGGAGATGGATTGGTACAAGTTAGCCAACATTACAATTGTACATGCAACATCAAAGGGATAGCATGATTTGGAATTGTTGTTTTGGTCAAGCTACTAATCTACAATAAATATACACATAACATCAAAGGTGTAGTTTGATTTGGAGATGTCACTATTGGTTGAGCTGCTGATTTGCAGTAGTTGTGTGGAATCTTCTCCATGTTTTGACTCCCTGAGCTCTATATTGCTTAAACTACTTGTACAAATGCTTGTAAATGTTTGGAATTATCTTTTATATGCTAGTGTTTTATAAACACTCTTTTGTTTTTTGATCCTAAATTCAAAACCATTGCAAATGAATATGTATAGATAAAATATAGAATTTTTCTATATTTAAGGTCATATTTTTATGTGAATCTATAGTGTTTTTAGAATGTCAAATTTTCATGCTATTCATGTTATATTGCTAATGTTGGTATTTTTCATAGTTTTAGCATTATGAACATGTTTGATCACTTTGATGCTTCTCTATAATGTTGTTTATTCTTCTCTATACTAGGTTGTTTGGAATATATGGCACAAAATTTTTAAATACCCAAAACTAGGGTTGAATTGTACATTCTCATTTGTCATCATCTAAAACTGTACCACATAACTAGTAATGCTTATATAAAAGAATAAGTATAAATGTAAGATATTGATTTTTAAATACGGTGTATACTATATAAGTGTATGAAAAACTGGAACATATAAGTTTTATATGTAAGATAGCACAACTATAAAAACCAGATGAATGAATTTATAAAAAATCATAGGGTATTAAAAATATGCCTTCAATAGCTTTATTTTAGAATAGGATCATGTAATGAAGGTAAATAGCCCCACATTAAATACCCTCTTAACTCAGGTGTATACCTTAAATTATAAGGAGTGATCTCCCCAGGTTTTTGCTTAGAAGAGCATCAAACATGTGTATTTAACGGTTGCTACACATTTCATACATAAAGATACATACATATGGTGAAAATCTTGTAATATGCAATTTGGTCTTTCTTCCATCATGACAATTGTATGACTTCTGTGAATTTATGAATGTGTAGTAAACAAAGTAACAAACAACTAATTATGTTTGAAATTGATTTTCTAGAGTTTGATATACACAAAAAGCTTAGAATCATTCCGTTTTGATCAATGAGTCAAAAATTATGAGGATTTTTTGTTTGTGGGCAGTTTTGGATTTCCTACTCTAAAATAAACTTTGATATCCTTTATCTTATCCAATTTTCAATATTTCTGGACAAAAATTAAAATATTAGGATGTAGATACATTATGACAACATTTCGACCATTGGGATTGGAAAGTTTCAATTCCATATTTAAATTGTAAATAATTTAGTATTTTTAATCATTCTCTACTACTACCTACTTACTATTTTTTTCCTATATGTTGTACTATTCCAAATGATCTGAAATTTTTCAAGCATGTGGACAACTTGTCTAGAAAAACAAATCCAAGCACCACCATTTAGGTCATTTTTTCATAGATATGTGAGCTTGTGAAGTGCAGCTGCCCTACTTTTCGCAGGGTCAAAAAATGATTTTAGTTAATTTGAATGCTTATATCTTGCAATCCACCCGGTGGAAATGTCTGAAATTTTTACCACATGTTTTTAATAATATATAATACAACATCCTACGGTTAGATATGTCAAAAAAAGTTTTTTTTTCAAAATTTTGGTAGTTGTACTAGAAATGACAGTTTTGGAGAGTTTTGGTGAAAACATAGTGACGGTCCTTTAAGGGATAAAAAAAGTCAACTTAGTGTTGACCACATCAGAAGGGCGAGACCTCTATCGGACGGGCAAACTGGACGTCCGTCCGGTATGACAACCCTGGGATGGGGTCGTTGGGGGTGGTCGCGAAAGGAGGGGGGTCCAAGGATCCCCCGAACGTACGAGAGTCGGTTGCTGGTACGAGGATGGATGCTCAAGCATCCAATCAAGGACGGGTTGAAGAAGAAGGGGCTAAGAACATGCCTGAATTCAGGGTTCCCACGACCATTCCAGTTCAAGAGGTCCTAGTGGTGGGCATAATAGATGAGATCCAGAAAGACACTTTGACCAACTTGTCACCCCTCAGTCCGTCTTTTGGGAGAGTCTTGCTTGGAGTTGACATGGATTTTGTTTCCCATATAGCACTGGAGGCTACGAAAGAAATTGCTCTGGCTGAAGGAGTTGGGGAGGGTGAGGATGTACTTGATACCATACCCGTTCGAGAATTTAATTCTTTGGAAAAATTCATTCCACATGTCAGCTCAGAGGTTGCCTTCAGAGCGTTTTGTCAATTACCAAGTCTAAATAGCTATGGAAAGCGACATCTGGATAGTAAGAAGTCCTAGAACATCAAAGCCGTAAGGCAAGTCAATCGTTTTTTATTTGCTCGGATCTTTAACTGGGCATTTAATCAAGAACATGAAACACACGTGGAAGAAGAGAGTAGCATAGGAGTCTCTTCCATTCTATTGAGCGACGTGGGGATTATAAAATTGGCCACAGCTATAGACGTCGCAGGTGCTTCAGGTGAGATACTAGTTCTTTTCTATGAATGGTCATGTATGGTTTTGGATTATGAACTCATCTTTAACTTGATTATTTTTTTGTCTTTTGCAGATTGTGAAGGGGCTGCTTTACAATGATCAGTGAGGAGTTTGTTGAATAAGGTACCTCCCCGGCGATATTTTGTTATTCTAGATCTAAATGGAATTCTCCTTCACAAGACAGTCCGTGATCTTAATAGACGGGTATTTGATCAACTATCAGATTCAATGGCATTCCTTGATTGGCACCATAGAGAAACAACCGTCGCATTCTGGAGTGCTATGGCAAAGAATAATGTCTAGTTTGCCTTGGCCTAACTGCTCTCATCCGCATTCATCAAAGCAAAGGATGTCCATGTTCTTTCACAAGATGACTGCATAGTGTTTACGTACAAAGACCGTAGGAATCCGGAGAAGCTTTATATTTTGAAGGATTTGACAACCTTCCGAAACCACCAGGAATTGTACTCGGTCGAAAACATTCTTCTTATTGATGATAGTCCACTGAAGAACCTCCTAAATGACGGTTACATCGTTGTTTTCCCCCGTCATGGTCAGGTGACACTAGAAACCAGTACTTGCTAGGGATTCTCGTCCCTTCGCTAAGTGGTCTGTTTAATTGAAACCTACATGTCCCGCAGTATGTCCGGGCCCATCCGCTCCACCATGGTCAGAGACCGAAGGTCAAAATGTCGAGCTTGGCGCATAGTATTTTGAAGGGGGTTGTTTAGGGGTTCTTTTTTTTGGTGGGAGTCTTCATCCGGGGATATCACGACTCTCTTTCCGGCGTTTATATAACCGTGGACAATTAACAGACAGTTTCATATGTTTGAACTTTTTGTATTTGAACATTTTGTAATTACTGTAAATGCACATTGTAAGTATTGTACATTGTAAATTTACTAGTATATCTTACATGGAGAATGTCTCTTAGAATAGGAATGATAAAATTGAAGCAAAATGTGAAAGGCATTGGCTGAACTTTTTGTGAAAATTCAAATTTTGCTTCCGCTAAATGTCCTTCAGAATTGTTTATGTACTTGGAAATGAATAGTGAAGTTCTTACTGTGCTTGTACAATTTACTAGGTATTGAGTACCATTCATCCTATGTACTCTTTTATATTGATTAACGTGCACCACTTTGAAATTGGAAAATTCTAACCGAGTCATGAAGTATACTGAGTCTTTTCTTAAACCCATAGTCTTTGCCCAGAAGGATCGTGTAATCCCTGGATTATTGGAGGCCCTCTTCTGTATTTCGGTTTGACGGTGTATTCATTTTGGTTTTGGCAGGACGCAATTCTCATTGTACTGACAAGTGATCTGTGTGTTGAAGGCTGTGCTGCGAATCTCCCTAAGTGTATCGACATAGCACTTGGCTTCCATGACTTCTTCTGTTATCTTGTTCGAACTTGTCACATAGGCTTCTAGTCATGCATGCAAATTTTGACTTTGAACAAGCTTCTTCGACTTATTTTCCTGTAGGAGATTCTGAAGGGGATTATTTATACCGCCAATGTTAACAAACCTGACAAGAACAACCCCTACCCAAATTGTGGTGACATGTTGAAGCATTTTCTACATCGTCCTCGTTTGCGCAAGCTTCTTTGGAATCAAAAAGTTGCAATGCTTTAGTTAGATCCTTTGAAGTGGAAACGTCCACGCGTAGTAGGCCCTTGCATATGGGTAAGGGATGATGTAGATCTTCAAAATTTGCAACGTCCCTATTATGTAGGGTCGGAGTTCAACGTTAAGGGGGAATGCTTTCGTGATGTAGAGTAGTCTAAATATTGCAGGCAATGCCTTGATTTCATTTGAAAAGAACCTATTTGTTTATTTCAGTACCAAAGGGAATAAAAGGTGGTGAACCCACCTTCTTTTTACATTCAAATTTGATTCCAATGTACCAATAGTTAATAATTGCACTTGTCTTTTCATTTTCTACTTTCTCTTGTAATGTTGGGGGTTGTCTCAAGGGATCTCACGATCTCCTCATGATTCATGTCACTACGTTCAAATTGACCTCTACTTTATTGGATCTTTGTGCATGCATTGGCCTCGTCATATTGTATGACAATTTTTGTGACTATCACGATTACATCGGAACATCTCTAAATCTATAATTTCACATGTAAATTCAATTGGATACCTTGAAAATATTTTACTCGAATTCATCCCCAATTCATTGACTTATTAGAACAATGAGAAACCTATATTTGTGGTGATGCTCTACATTGAGGGATCTCCCAACAATTCAACGATTCATGTCACTTAGTAGGACCAAATTAATGCACAATGGGAGTATTGCTACTATTCATGTTCTTTTAGCATGTCTTTTATATGTGAATATATAATAATGCCTAACTCTTTTTCAGAATATCCAAGAAACTCACGACAATTAGTACCATCACATAGTCCAAATTTACCTTGAAAGTCTGAAAGTACTTAAATATGCCATTTTAGTTTTGTCTCTAGAATACATTGCTTGTGAATTGTGATTGTGCTCAATTAGAAAGACATTTACTTATGGGAGTGATGCATGTGATCACTACGGGGTAGATGCAAGAAACACTAAACAATTTAGGGAGCATTTTGTCAAAACTGTGATTTTTTGTGCTTAGTACTATGAGTACTACAATACTACGAAATGGAGCAATCTCAGCCATTGATCTGAAAAATCAACGGCCAACAGTACTTTTGAATACTTAAGAATACTGAAACAATACTATTTGAAAAAAATGATAGTTTATCACAAAAAGTAGATAAAATTAGGTATAAATTAATAATAATTAGAAAATCATGAATAAAAAAAACTAAAAATTGGCCATTTGTAAAGACTTGATAGTGATTACATTTCATCAAAAACTAGAAGTTGAAACCAACATGAATGTTTGGAGCGCTATGCGCAAGGGACCCCTATTTGCATGCATGTTGAGGACAAAGAATTGTGTCTTTTTGAATGCCCTTTGGTGGGCACATGCTCATCTAGCGTGGGAATAGCCTACAAAAAATTCAAGTGAACATCATAATTTTTGGATGCTCCACAGTACTAAAAAACCCTAAACCGCAAAGTGTGACAAATTAGCTAAACTACAATTTAATTAAAGGATTTTTTTTCAAAATTTCTCAAAAATAAGGAATCTGAGGACTTCCAAGTTATCCATCTCCAATAAAAATTTCAAGTACATGGACTTCATTTCCTAAAAGATATGGCGAATGGCAACTCACCATTCCAATTGTGACGCAAAATAGTACCAGTGTTTCTTGCATTCACCCTATGTCTAATATATTTTCATACCATAGAGGACTCAAGATTTTTCAAAAGTACCTTTATCCAATTCTTCACACTACAACAACGGCTGTGTTTTATGACTGCAAAAATATGACTGAGGATGACTAGCGACTACTCGCAGTCATATTCTTGGAGGTCAATACCTTGGGGAGAAATATGACTGCAAAATATAACTGCCAGTCGTTTTTGGGTCTTGTACTTCACGGGCGTATATTATACGTCCGTTGGGAACACCAAAGTATTTGATAGAGAACGGTAGGGAACTCGTTTTAGAACATTGAGTTATATTATTAGTCATATTTTCATGGTAGTAATATTTTTTTGTTTTGGAGCAACCTAAAAAAATGGGCAATTAAAAAAAAATGGGCAATCAAAAAAATATAGACAAGCCATTGTTTAAAATTTTGAAACCTAATCACCACTTTTTAGGGGTTTTGAAACCCTAGCCACCACTTCTTTTGACTCTTTTTCCTTACCTTTTGTTGTCTCTTGTCTCTTTGAGTTCACTCTTGTTTCTAAGTTGTTGTGTTCTATTGCATTTTGAGTTCACTCTTGTTTCTTAATTGTTGTGTTTTGTTGCATCTTGAGTTCACTCTGGTTTTTTAGTTGTTGTGTTTTGTTGCATCTTAAATTCACTCTTGCTTCTTAGTTGTTGTCTTTTGTTGCATCTTGAGTTACTCTTACTTTTTAGAGTTGTTGTCTTTTGTTGCATCTTCACTCTTGCTTCTTGTTTTTTTCTTCTTGCATCTTAATTCTTTTTTCTTATTCTTTTTTCTTTCTTACTTTTTGTTCTCTCTTTTTGTTTCTTGTTTCTTTTTATTGCATCTTAAGTCTTTTTTGTTGTTTCTTGTTACCTCTTAATAGTTGCTCCTTATTGTTTCTTGTGCATCTTAACTTGTATTTGTTGTTATCTTTTAGCACTTGTTGCCTTTTTTCTTCTTGTTCTTTGCATCACCATTGTTTTTCTTCTTACCCTAAATTTGTATTACATATTTTCTATTGTTGTAAACTTTTGAAGATTGAGCTTTGTTGTATGTTTATTAAAAATTAACCTCCTATTTCTTTAATTGTATATGCAGGCAACAAAATTGGAACAAAGTCGTTGGAGGCCACTTGCAACTCACTTCATATTATTGTAAGAAATATAGTCTCTATTGACTTGTGTAAATAATTCACTGTAATATACATATTTTGTATTTGTGACTAATAAATTATAAATGTCATTGAAAGGAGTCACATTCCTTATATATTTCCTCTCCAATATAATTGTTTCTTGTATATCTTTAAAATCATATGTATTTGTTTTTAACTACATGAAATCTTTTATTTAATTGTTAAATCATTTTAATGTATGATTGCAAATATGCTTAGGTATCCTACAACCGTTGTATAATTTGTTCAATTCATAGTTCAAAATACATATCAATAAAAAAATGACTACTTGGAGTCACAAAATGATTATAATAATTTTCAAAAAATGACTACGTGCTCTCAATATGACTGAAAAATATGACTGAGAAGAGTCGTTTTACAAATCATCAAAAAATATGACTTACCGCAGTCATATTCCACATGACTGCAAAATATGACTCACCGTAGTCATATTCTACATGACTACAAAATATAACTCAACGCAGCCATATTCTACAAAATATGACTGACCACAGTCATATTCCATGTCATCAAAAAATATGATTCAATGCATTCATATTTCAATAGTAATAAAAAATATGACTGACCGCAGTCATATTCCACGTCATCAAAAAATATGACTCAATGCAGTCATATTCCACAAAATATGACTGACCACAGTCATATTTCACATCATCAAAAAATATGACTGAACGCAGTCATATTCCACAAAATATGACTGACCACAGTCATATTCCATGTCATCAAAAAATATGACTGAACGCAGTTATATTCCACAAAATATGACTGACCACAGTCATATTCCACATCATCAAAAAATATGACTGAACGCAGTTATATTTCATAGTAATAAAAAATATGATTGACCGCAGTCATATTTCACATCATCAAAAAATATGACTCAATGCAGTCATATTCCACAAAATATGATTGACCACAGTCATATTCCACGTC
Organism: Rhytidiadelphus loreus; assembly: GCA_947034895.1. Taxonomy (NCBI): domain Eukaryota; kingdom Viridiplantae; phylum Streptophyta; class Bryopsida; order Hypnales; family Hylocomiaceae; genus Rhytidiadelphus; species Rhytidiadelphus loreus. The sequence goes on along the minus strand of OX344761.1, from coordinate 41,187,825 downwards.
ATCAAAAAATATGACTGAACGCAGTCATATTCCATGTAGGATTTTTTCATTTACCCAGGCAACTCAAGAAAAAGTCAAAGAAAGTCAAAATATACGCCTTATTGGCATATTATGGCTAATTATGGATATTTATATCCCTCAACTTATATAACTGCCAATATGACTGATGTCTGAAGCGATTGCTTCTAAACGACTGCAGTTAGTCATATTCCGAGTCATCTACACTGATTTCTGCACGAGTCATATTTTTTGATTTTACGACTCACTGCAGTTGTTTTTTGCAGTCATAAAACACTGCTTTTGTTGTAGTATCAACCCTTGTACTCCAAATTCCAAGTACTAGAATTTAGGATTTCATGGCTTTAACCCATAAATGAAATTGATCCATCCTACAATTCAACATGATAAAAGATAAAACACCTAACCTAGTTCATAATCCCGGGAAGGACACTCCGCACGTTTTAGCAATCCACGTGCGATGGAAAAAGTAATACATCTAATACATCTTAAAATTTAATTTTTTTTCAAAAAAAAAATTATGGATAGGTTTTACTACTTTAAAAGTTTATGTTTTGAATTATTAGTATTTTTTTATGCTAATAGTAATTAGTTATAAAAATTTTAAGAAAAAAGATACATTGTAAAGCTAAAAATAACTTTCACACCTCTATATTATATAAGAAAAAAAAAAATTGAAAAACGAAAAAAAAATTCTATAGAAGAGCTTTCTATTGAAAGTTTATTTTGGTTGAATATTGATGCAATAGTAATCTTTATGTAACTCTATAAATATTTTAGTTGGAGAACATGCCATTTTAGTTCATTTTTCAACCCTTTCTAGACAATATATCTTATGTTATTTGGAATTGAAATTTTTGTCAATAGAAACCTTTAGTCATTGTTAAACAAAGCTCAAAATTTTAGGATCAAATTATAGTTTATTCAAAAGTAAATAGGGGGTCAAAAAATCACTCCGCCACATGTGGGTACCCCAAATGTAGTGAGAGTGTCCTCCCCTAGTTCATAATAAGGATGAAATGTAAGCAAGACCCACAAGTACAAACAAGTCTATTTGAAAAATAGCTCTGACTTGAATGAATCGACACTATTTGTCAAATTTTGGAAAATTAAGAATATGATCACATCAACCCAAGCCTCAATATTGCTTGCAATACTAACCATCAAAGTAAGAAATCCGAAGGTAGGAATACCATAACCAAATAAGCCCTTTCTAATAGCAGAGTAGGGTGTCTTAAGGAAAGAAATTGGCTCTATTGTTGGTTGTTGCAAGAAACACCTACTATTTTGGTCTAAAAATGGCCTATTTAGTGGATACTTTGACTTTTGGAATAAAATTTAAAAAATAAAATAAAATATAGATCATTTATAAAGCATTCAAAATAGTATGTTTGTTAACATTCAAGCCTAGAAAAATTAATCTCTAAAAGTTATACACAAAAAAAGAGTGATGGAAAATGTCAAAAAAATGGATATTTTGATGTTTGATTTTTTTTAAATAGTAAAAAATGAAATAAAATAAAATAAAAATTGACCACTTTTCCTAACTTGAAGGTGCTCCTTCATAACCATTTGCATCTTTGGGGACAAAATTGTGTTACTTGCGCTTGTGCAAAGGTAGAGCACTTTGAATACATGTGGAAGGTGGATACTTTACTATTTTTAGAAAATATCTTCATGAACACATGTAACTTTAGTGAATTTAATAGAAATCCTTGTATCTACATTTGACCTTCTAACTCACATTTTCGGGCCAAAAATAGTACCAAATTGCCCCATATTGATAAAAGTACACATCCAATCAAGGGCTATTTAAAATATTAAAATGATTTTTAAGAAATAAAAAAAATTACTCAATTTCTACAACTACCGCATATACCTTCATTTCAAATTCCATATAAAACTAACATATGACACAAAAGTTATAAATAAAAATAAACCAATTTGAGACTAAGGGACACAAAATGGACAAAGGTTTCTTGGAATCCCCTTGTTGATTGAAAAATATTTGAGGGTTTACACTTGATTAGGAACAATTTTTAAAAGTAGTTGTTTTAAGTGAAGCTTTAAGACAAGGATGGATCCAAATGAAAAATCCCCATTTATTTGTATTGAATAAAATATTAGTTCTTGAGAAAAAAAATTCTTTTTTTTTGGCAGTTTTCCTCATCCTTATTTTTTCACACATTGAGCTCAATTTCTCAACAAATTTTCCATATTCTACAAGTTGAAATGCTTAATCCTTAAATGTTGACGAGGACATTTTTTATTTGATGGATGACAAAGAATCTTTCTAGTACAGGCACTAGTCCATCCTTTAAGGGTTAGGTTATCCGTTTATGGCATTCCTAGCTTACCTTTTGTCCTCCCTGCTAAGATATGCAGTTATCACCCCCCAAAAAAGAAAAACACACGCAATTAAAGACTTCAAATCCTAAAGTAGACAAGCTCACCCACTAAAATACCTAGATCTACATTTAAGTTTTCAGAACTAGTTTATGGAATTTGGTGCAATGTGCTACCTTCAAGACAAACATATATCAACTTTGACTACATTGAGAGTGAGTAGTACACAAAATTATATAAAAGAAAGGATTTTACAAGTTGTAAAGGATTATTGGGAGTACTATAATACAAAACTAATTGAATAGACGCTAATTCCTATGGGAAGGAAGTTGCAAATTGGCTATCAAATTCTATTGTTTGTTGTAGTTTTGACTAAAAGGTCTCCATTGAAGACCCTTTTTTTACAATGTACTTGTAGCGCAAAGATTTTTTTAGATAGGAACTTAGTTAATTTTAGCATTAGAAGGAATTTAAAGCCAAAAAAAGACTGTGAGTTCCCAAGTGTTCCCAAACAATGGAAAACGCTAGGAACTATGCCCCAATAATGATCTAATGTGGTAGTGACTATGCCACGTCAAATAATATTAATCAATTAATTAATTTTTTTAATACAAAATATTATTTTTTAAATTATTTTTTAATAATTCAATGATTTTTATAATATTTTGACTGTTCCCAAGGCAAGGAACAAGCCTGAAACATCCCTCTCTTGCCCTAAAATCTCATCTAATACCAGTTTAGGGATCACTAATCTACACACCACTCTCCCTACCACAATAAGAGACATCCTTTCCAATAGGAAAATACTCTCCAAAATTACCCACCAATGGAGAAGTTGAAATGCATTGAAATGGGAATGGGAAAATCAACCAAATACCATCAACGATGTTGCTAAGGAATTATAGCCACAAATCGACATTGTGGTATTCCACAAAAGAGTTTTCTTCTCCTAGGTAAGGATTTTTTCTGCTTCGACATCCACACTACTATTTCGCTTCAGTTAGTTCTAAGGTTTTGTGAAACTACAATAAGGTAACTTTGCCTATGATAGGCAAAATGGAAGGGAGTCTACCACAAGCAAAATTAATCTAGTGGTGCACATTTCAGAATTGGAATATACACCATTAGTATAATTTTGTTTGTCATGGGTTGGCTCCCATTTTGCCTATCATAAGTAGAGTTACCTTGATGCATATTTTGCACTTTGTTGTTTTAGGTTGCTAAATTGGGTGCATTCATAGTAATCCAAGGTGATGAAGAAATGGTGCACATATTTTGACATGATCCATGTGGGTTGAGCATTCTAGTGATGGACTAGGATGTCATGTGGAATTTAAAGTAATGTAGATGGGTCCATTCATAAGCATAATATGGCTCTCTTTGCTCTTGTAGTATGAATAAGATTTTCAAAAATTTCAATATTCTGTTTTTCAAATGCAAACGAAAAGAAATTTAAAGAATGAGATGGCAAATTCTTGAAACAAACAGACAATCAAAGACAATCACTGCTGCTCTTATACCCATTGTAAAGTAGTTTGCTCTTAAAGAGACCATTTAAGAAATGATTGCCTTTTCAGGGAAGCTAAACTCTTTGAAATAATTTTCAAAAAAATTTCATAGAAAGAAAAAAGGAATTGACGTCTAACCCAAGTTATTTTATATTTTTTGGACCTTGGATGAATTAGTTACAAATTTTTGAAGTTGAAAAACAATGGTCACTAGAAGTGACCACCTCTTGAGATGTACACCACTGGTATATTGAAGAAAGAAAAATGTACCTTTGTATCATGATCGCTTTTAGAGCATGGGTGTTTTTAGAGCATAATACCTTAGTGACTTAATTAATCTTCCCATTTCTCCCAAACCTAGACTTGTGCAAGACTACAAGTTCCAACATCAACATGAGAGTGCACCATAATAAGCACTAGAGATTCCCAACTACTAATTAATCAATTAGTCAATATTTAATTGGGAGTGTGGAGGCAAGGATTTGATCAGTATTGATCAAGAAACTTGTTACTAAAGGTAACAAGCTTTGAAATTGCACAGGCAGTTCTAAAACCACCCTCATCCTCAAATGTATACTATGTGTACATGTTTCTTTTTCATAGCCTTCAATAATGTACAAACAATGTACATTTTAGGAGGTGGGTGATTTTAGAGCCCTATGCCATTTCAACTTCAAAATTTTATAAATAAGTCCACAAAGCTCCAAAAAATATGAAATGACTTGGATTAGATGCCAATTCCACTTGTCTTTCAAGGAAAATTTACTGAAAATTATTTCAAGAAGCTTCGCCTCTCCAAAATTCAATTTCAGCTCTTAGGTGGGTGATTTTTGAACCCGTTACCTTACATGCTCTAGACTTAGGTCCGCCCAAAAAAAAATTCCATCTGCAATGTAATTGAAAATGGAGCTTCAATCATGAAAGAGATAGAATGCAAGCTCAAGAGCCTATAATTTGAACGGTTCATATAGTCCGTATTTCATTTTTGGTTTTAGCCAATTAGTTGTTCTTCATGTGTATTTGCTAAATTAGCCAATCACTATAGTTACTTAGGAGCTTATTAGTTGCAGTTACGGATTGGGATTGGAATTCACATGAATTGGGATCTCTGGAGTTTTTGGTTGCCAATTGGTGGTTATTTCAGTTGGGAAGTATTGGGATTTAGTCCTAGATTTTCCAATTGGGAATTCAGTTGACTTTGGTGAGTAGGAACTCCTTCTATATCTAGAAGTAAAACAATTGTATCATTTGTAATTTTGTGTTTGATTTCAGGAATATAGAAGTGAATGTTTGCAATTGTGAATTTGTGCTGTGGCTGTATGTGGGTGGGGTTGATGATGGTTTGTACAATTGGTGAATTTTTAGAACTTAATGTGAGTAAACAATTGGAAGAAAAGTGTTAATGAAACTTGTGATAGATTGAGTGAATTGTGGAGTATTAAGTGCATGACTGAATAAACTTGGTTAATTATGATTGAATGAGGAATTTGTAAATGTACCAATTGGATTTTAAATCATAACTGATTTCATGAGTCTGTTGAGTAACTGTGAGTATTGAGCAATCGGAAATTTGTGCATTGAGAGATCTAGGAGTTTACAAGGAAGTGGAAACCTTGTGTGTCACCAATTGAAAAAGTTAAGGAATTAAAACCGATTGGAATATAATAGGTTTGATGATAAATAGATTCAATTGGTTGTAAGTTGGAGTGGATTGTTGAAATCAGTGGAAGTAATCAAATGTGAAATGTAGTTTAAATTTACTGACAATAAATATAAAAGAGGAACTATCATTAATAGATAAAATAAAAATAGATACACCATATTCTAAAATAATAAAAAAAAAGTGTGCATTTTGCCAATGACCGGATAATTTAAAGATTGAGTGCAAGACTAAAATGGAGAATTTTATGGAAGAGGACAAAGTTAAGAATACAATTGGAGAAAAGCTAAAGATGAATAGCAATGTGGAGAATCTTAGAGAAAAGAATTAGTAGAAAAGAACAATTGACGTGAAGTTTGATTGGAGCAAAAGATGGCATGCTGAAATGATATAAGTGGTCCTAAACCAATGGTTATTAATATGATATATGGAATTTGTACTTCAAGAATCTTACAATTGGATCTTTTAGATAGGATAATTTTAGATTTAGTTTTGATTTAAAACCTACTTCCTAGCGTTCGAACTTACGTTCCTTAGGTGATTTATTTTAGTAGAAATAATTCTTAAATAAATTCCATCTACAATTCATAACCTATTCAAATAAGGGTCTAAAAAGAGAGATAGTAGAATGCTAAAGAAGGACAAGCAAATGCAACATATTCATGTTCTCTATCCCCTCAAAAGAGTGAACCACGTTTTGTCAATGACTCATGTTTATAAGACGGAGATACAAATATGCCATGGTCACACATTGGATGAATGCAAATACATTTGAGCATTTTTTCTCATATTCCGAATTAAGACATGAGACATTGAAGGCCTTATTCGTTAAATTGAGACAAATGGTTGTCTCATTTTAATACTCTCTTGTATTCAGAATTAAAAAGCTTTCATTAAATTGAGACTATTCAATAAATTGAGAATTTCCAACGTCAAAATGCAAGTTTACTTGACTTGCTATGGTTTGGAAAAATAGAGAGAATCCAATATAAACAATGTCATTTATTTTCAGTCAAGAAATAACAAGAAATGAACCAAAATATCATCAAATGTAACATATCTTTAGATTGAGACTTGCATGTCTTAAGTGACAAATAATCTTTACATTGTTGGTACACAATCTTTCACATGAAAAAAATAGGTAGATAAAAAAAAAATCAAAACGAATGCATTGGATTAAAAATATAGTAAAGTAATAATATGGAAAAAACTATAAATAGTAAAACATTAGACACAGTCCCACACTACCATATAATAAGAAGTCTACTTATAAAACTACTAAACTATTCATCTTTGCACCATCTATTCATCATTCACTACAAAAAACTGGGCACAAAAATGACTTCAAAGAATGACTTCCTGGCAGTCATTCCGGACACATTTGATTGGAAAATGACTAGAGGCCCCTGGAGTCATAGTGGACAAGTCATTTATAAATGACTTCTACTTTTATTATCACCAACGAACGAAAAAGTGGATGTAGAAATGGATGAAGGGTTTAGGGACTTCCAAAGTGGTAAAGAAAAAAGAAGTCTAAGGAAATGACTCCCATGTGGCCACGTGGCTAGTCATTTTGAAGTCATCATGTAGTCACGAATGATCCCTTTTTTAATCTTTTTCTGAAATCTAGGATTATATTTTGAAATCTAGGAAATTTGAATATTATTTTTTGAAATCTAGGATTATTTTTTGAAATCTAGGAAATGTGAATATTTTTCTTCTGAAATCTAGGATTATATTTTGAAATCTAGGAAATTTGAATATTATTTTTTGAAATCTAGGAAATGTGAATATTTTTCTTCTGAAATCTAGGATTGTATTCTAAAATCTAGGAAATATGAATATTATTTTCTGAAATCTAGGAAATGTGAATATTTTTCTTCTGGAATCTAGGATTGTATTCTAAAATCTAGGAAATATGAATATTATTTTCTGAAATCTAGGAAATGTGAATATTTTTCTTCTGGAAACTAGGATTGTATTCTAAAATCTAGGAAATATGAATATTATTTTCTGAAATCTGAAAAATGTGAATATCATTTTCTAAAATCTAAAAGATTATTTTCAAGTTGTGGTGAAATGTGCAAAATGAGTACACCATATATTGGACACCATACACCATATACAAATACATTCATACATTATACACCATATGCAAATACATGATTCATACATCATATACAAATACATGATTCATACATCATACACCATATACATGATTCATACATCATACACCATATACAAATACATGATACACAATATACTATATTTTGCATGTGTCAAATGGATTTTCAAGCCATTTAGTGTGTGAATACAAAGAGTTCAAATAACAAGCCTTTTATACAAGTGGGGTGGTAGGAAGTAAAACAAACCATGTGGGATTTGTAAAATGTTGATGCAATAGTAGAGTAGTGACGCAAAAGTCATTACATAGTTGTGTTAGAGTAGATCGCAATTAAAATAGTAGAGTAGCGATATGGAAGTCATTATGTAGTCACCTTAGAGTAAATCTTAGTCAAAATACAGTCACACAGTTTACTCACTTTTGACTATGGCCTTCACAATGGAATTGATTAAGTCCAAATTGAAAGTTTAACAATGTTGTGAACAAAAACCAATGGATAAAACATAGACATTGTAAAAGTTATCAACCTAGTTCTATAAAAATTAGAATGAAAAATTGTTTTTCTATCTCTTAGAGGTGCTAAATGTCATCTAAATTTTAGTTTTTGGCCTTTGCATTGTCAATCTAACTTAATTTTTTTAGTTTGTTATGAAAAAAACATTAGTAAATAGTAAAAAAAATAAAAATAAAAATAAGTCTCCAAGAATTACCATTTTAACCCCTACATGAGCGAGGCCTTTTTCTACTAAAGAAACACTGAAAACTGCCATTTTTGTAGCAAAGAGTAAAAAAGAATTTAAAATGTTTTTTTTGACATATAACAGTAGGATCTTAGATCCAACTAGTATAAAAAAGTGTGGAAAAAATTTCAGAATTTTTGACCGCATAGATTGCAAGATATTTGCATTTAAAGTGGAAAAAACAAGTTTTTCAACACATTGCCGGACTAGATAAAGAAAAGAGTTAATGAAAATAATATGGACTTTAAAAAAGTAGGGATAATACCACAAAGAAGATTATGGGTAATAAAAAAAAATAGAGAAGAGGAACCAAAAATAGGGATTGTGAAAAAAATTAATCCATGCATGGGAAAAAATAAGAGAAAAGAAGACAGGGGTAATAAAAGGAAGATGACTTGTGGTACTCTTCAGACTTGAGAGGAAGATAAAAAGTAGGAATAATAATCACACAGAAAACAAAAAAAAAATTTAGAAGAAGAAAATATATAGGGAGAATAATAAATTTTAAAGATATAAAATGAAAAGAGTAGGGTTCATGAATGAAAAGATGTAGTGAAAAAACCTAGTGACAGAGAATAAAAAATAGGGATAAGAATTACGCTTTTAGGTTTTGGAGGTACGTACATTCTTCTTCTACATTTTAGTCATTTAAAAGACCTAATTAAACTAAAGATGAAGTAAAATTTTGTGCTCAATGCAAATTCAAGGAAGAATAAAAAGTAACATAAGACCTAAAGATAGAAGTCCAAGTCAAAAAACAAATACTAAAAGAGGAATTTGTGAATTTCCAAAAATACTTCTATAATTTTTGTCTTAAATGGAAGAAGAAACTCATACTACAGTAAAAGAAAAGTACATTAAAAGAAATAAAGCACCCCGTCTTTAAGGAAATGCCCACATAAGTTGTCAAGTCATATTGAAGTCATTGGGAAGTGACTATGTAGTCACAAACAAGTGACTTGCAGTGACAATGTATGACTCCTTGTTACCACTATAAGAAAACTGTGTTTTTTGAGATTTTGAGATTTAGACATCCGCACGTCTGTGCTGACGTTTTTCTATGTCTGCAAGGACATCTTGAAACTTGCGTCCCGCGCAGACATGCCAAAAACATCGAAAATCTGGCCGGACATCACAAATTTTTCGCCAGACATCACAAAAAACATGGGTCAACGGGGTCTTGAAAGGTCGCCATGTGGCTACCACCTAAGTGCCACACATGCGCGGGAAGCCATGTAGGATTTTTTTTCATCCATGCCCATCCATGAGGTGGCATCTGAGGTGGCATCTGAGGTGGCATCTGAGGTGGCATCTAACATTGCATTTAGTAAGGATGATGTGGCATGCCACGTCAGCACATTTCTTTGCCACGTCAATGCATTTTCCTGTTGTTTAAGAAATTTAATATTGTTTTTGAAGACATCAACTTAGACGTCTAGACGTTTTGAAAGACATCAATTTAGACATCTAGACGTTTTGAAAGACATCAACTTAGACATCTAGACGTTTTCTAAGACATCACCTTAGACGTCTAGACGTTTTCTAAGACGTCATTGTAGATGTCTAGACATTTATTGAGATGTCAACTTAAACATCTAGATGTTGTGGGATGTCATTGTAGATGTCCTAATTTCACCATAAATATTTCTTGCAACGTCCAATATGATTTAGAAGAACAAAATGATGTCACTTTTGACATTTATGTGGTCAAATGTGCTATTTGGCATAATGTCAATATGGACAATTACACAAGTTCTACATAATGCACATCCAAATTTCATAATATACAATACAACATTTCATATATAATACACCATATACAATATACCATACATAATATACCATATACAATACATAATATGCCATACAAAATACATTGTATTAAGAATTATATCATATGACTCCAAATGTATTTCAAAAATGCCCAATACAACATGTCATACATAGTACACCATATATAATACAAAATACACCATACAAAATATGCCAAACAAAATACACCATATTTGGATATTATAGTACATGACTTAAAAGCCACTTAATGTGATTATATAGAGAGGAGAAGACAACCTCTTTATACAAGAGGGATGGTGGAAAGTTAGACAAACAATATGGGATATGGAAAACACAAGAATTGTTACAAGTAGAAATGCAGACTGCATTTAAACGTCTAGACATTTTCTGAGACATCATGGAAAACATCAAAAGTACATGTTGATGTCTCCTATGATGTTGGTATCAACACTAATATATAAGTAGATGTCATAGGTAGTTGTCTTTACAAACTTAGACAACGATCAAAAAGCATTAGTGTAGACATTTGTAGTTCTCATATATGGTGTTAAGGCATTGCATACAATTGTTTAGACCAATGCTCTAAATGATACCAAGCAATGTATCATGCAAGGAATACATCTTGACAAAGGCCTAGAGATGGAAACGATGTGGAGTTTTTTGTCTATAGTCAAGGCTCTTGCAACCACAAAGAGTTGTTTGTTATCCACCCTAAATAAAATTCTTACCTTTTGCGGAGTGGTTGACATTTGTGAGAAAGAAAATTGAACATTTTGGAAAGTTGTGTGCTGAATAGAGGTTAGGAGTAATGGAAGGCACTATACTCTACCCAATCCATCATGAACATGGTTCAATTGCAAAATGATAGAGACTTTGATGGACTACAACCAATGCAAGAAGTTGACTCAATGTAGCATTCCATAGATGAAAAAAGAGCCTACTTTGTCATTATAGGTGACAATGCAATTCCTGAGGTTGAAGCTTAACCCTTGAAGGACCAAGGTCTTTTTCCTGCCAAAAAACAGTCAAAACTGCCATATCTATAGCAAAGAGTGAAAAAAAATGAAAATTGTTTTTTTTTCATATCTAACCATAGGATCTTACATCTAACTAGTATGAGAGTGTGTGGAAAAAAATTTAGAATTTTTGACCGCAAAGATTGCAAGATATCTCAATTTAAAGTGAAAAAAAATAAGTTTTCAACACCTTGTAGGACTAGATTTTCTTACTTTGAACATTTTGAACTTAAAACTTTTGCACTACAGAGTTTTGAGCTTTAAATCTTTATGGTGGAGAATTGAGTTGAGAGTCTAGGGGAAAAAAAATTCAAAAAAACTTAAGTATCATTCTTAAAAAAATTGTTAAATTATAGAAATAGGTACAAGATAGAAGGAAAATCTAAAATATTAATATATTTTAGATGGAATAAAAATGCACTAATCTCAATGGTGGGATTTTACTAGAAAGAAAATCAGACCATGTAAGAAAAAATTGAAAAAAATAAAAATTGCATTAAAAAATGAATCCTACAAGTTATTTTTTTCAAGAAGATGCTCTAACTGCCTGAAAAACAAGAATGTCCATAACTTGCTCATAACAAATCCAAATGAAATTAATCAAATATTTATAGATAGAAAAAAATATAATCTATGAGAAAAAAATATTGAAAAAAAAATCCAAATTTTTGTCTATTTTTTTTTTGCTGCCCGGACTGCCTATCCCCTCGTTTGAGCTTATTTGGTCATAACTTTTGTTCCCGGGCACCAATTGTGAAAAAAATTATATTCCCACAAAGCTTATCAATTTTTCCATCTCCAAAAGAAGTTTAAAAAAATCACAACAAAATTTCAGCTCGTAGGTACTTGCCCAAAAACACATTTGTCCCCCGAGGGGACAATGGTCCTGTAGGGGTTAATACATCCATGTTCTTTGTATATATGTGTGATAGCTTGCAAATGTCATGTAGAACATCTGAAGGATAGGGCAGCTTGTGTACTTCTATGTCTCCTACAAGGAACTGTTGTCTTGAAAACATTCATCGGGTGACAAAAGTAATGATTGTGGATGTTGGGTGTAATGTGTATGTGACATCATTTGAACAGGGAAGGTTCACTATAAGAAACCCGCATTTTTTTGAACGTTAGCAACAAACAAGGATGTTTTTCAAAACAAGAGCACAAAGATGGGATTGCAGCCATAGGAGGTAGAATTGAGTTCGATGTTTCAAAAAACGTTTGTATCTCATAGGTGGAACAAATTGATGTCTTGTGCAACGATAATGTTCTAAAAGACATCAAGAAAAACATAGTTGTGTTTTGTACAACGTCCAAGAAAACACAGAAATGCCACGTTGGCAAGAGCTTTTGGTTTAACTTCAGTTAAATTAGAGAAAGTTACTATGGATTGAGGTAAAATCCTGACCAAATATAAAATGTAGGGGAAGGTCAACCATTAGACAAGTTTTTTTTTTAAATTTAAAAAAATTTAAAAAATTTAAAAAGTGCCAAGTGATGTGGCATTTGATTTACTTTTTATTTTTTATTTTTTATTTTCATTTGGCTTGGGTGCATCTTAACTCCATGATAATAAAAAATAAATCATAGTATAAACTAAACTTGGCAAACTTCACTTCACTTAAATAGACTCAACTTCGAAAAATATCAAAAAATATGGCATCCAACAAGGATGAGGTGGCATGCCACATCAGCACACCTAGATACCATTCGAAAAGTTTAACAGTGTTTTTTTCGACATCAACTGAGACATCAATTGAAATGTCTAGATGTTTTTTACAATATCAACTAAGATGTCAAGTTTGACAGCTTTGTATAATTTTGAAAAATTACATATCCCATATAGTTTGTCATGCCTCCTACAGCCCTACTTGTATAAATAGTATGTCTTTTCATGTCTATTTACACACAATAATTGGCTTTTAAGTCATGTGATATAAATACCAAATATTGTGTATGGCGTATTGTATATAATGTATTGTGTATTTTATACAATGTATTTTGTATGGGCTATTTTTTATGGTGTATATCAAAGTTGATGTTGCAAAATGTTTCAATGTCAAAGCTGACATCTCAGAAAATGTGTCAAAAGACATCTGAATAGATGATGTTACTCAAAATAAATTAATCTTCTCAGACAATGTCATGTCAGATGCCACGTCAGCATTTTTCATGTCCATATCACTGAATTTTCACATCAGATGCCACGTCAGCATTTTTCATGTCCACGTCATTGAATTTTCATGTCCACATCATTGAATTTTCATGTCATATACCACGTCATATGCCACATTAACTTTTTTTTCCAAACTACCTGCCCATCATCTTTTTTTTCACCTTGGGCAGTTATTTTCTTCTAGACTACAGTAATTTCTACTAATTTATCCACGGTTAAAATGAAATAGGGATGCTGACGTGGCAATGATTGTTTCCTCGGACAATCTTTGAAACATCATTATGTCTACAGTCATGTCTTTAACGGCATAGTTGTTTTTGCTAGCACCTAATGCTATGACCATAATTTTCCTCTATTTTCTACAACATCCACATAAACGTACACTTTCATTGCATCTATCTAGTAAACATCTCAATGTTCATGTGGACATAGTATGTCTAGCCAAAGACATGCTACGTTTTGGGTCCAACATCCAAAAAAACACAGTTTTCTTATAGTGTACTCTGGCACGACTGTAGACTTTCCGTTGGATGCTTGGCGGAGTTTTGGACAAACTTCAGAGGATGAAACCTTGGCATTTTGAAACCGTTCATCCCACAGTCACGTTCGCGACTCCCGAATGACTCGGCAGATGTGGAGCCAGAAAATCCGGTGCAATTAGGGAGCTGCAGTCATTGTTTAGTCACATCGGACATGTAGTCATTCTTCCACAGTCACAAAATAGCCCAATTTCTTGTAGTGATTGTTTTGGTCATTACCAAAGGCTGCTATTGTTGCTTTGATGATGTCGATTTGTTGCTTTGGAATTGCTACCCTTGGGCCTGAAGTTCCTTCTCGAACACGAGGCTTCCAAGCTGTCATGATACAATCAGTATTTGACCACGTTGGAGATATTACTCGATCTTCGCGCCACACGTTCCCTTTCTTTGTGTCCCATCCATCATATGTCTCCATATTAATGGATCGTTTTGTAGCTGGAGTCCAATACTGAATCTCAATCATATGCAAATGACCTGGATCCGGATTTGGATTACTAATGGCTCTAGCAAGCCAAAATGGCTTTGGATCATCATTAGCTGGGCGCACTACAACAAAATAGCCAGCAAATGTATCACGATTAACATGGAATGAAGGACGTGGACGATCACGCCTACGTCCAACAAAGGGTGCATCCTCTGCATCTTCTTCAGGCAATGTACCATCCATTTGTCTAAGATCTGCTTCATTTTCTTCATTGATTCTTGAAGTTGGCCAAAACCCTTGCAACAATCTGGCACGTGGTTCAAGGGGTGCATCGAGAGCAGTGCGCACACCTTTCCAGTACTCTCTTATAGGACCATTCTTCCTCCTAAACTCTCCAGATTGCTCATCATCAGCCATTCCGCTCCATTGTGCAATGAATCCATTTAAACCCTGCTTGATCTCATTTAAAGATTTCATGTCTTGGGGAATCAGAGGTGGTGGATCATCCCTTGGCACCTTGGGAAGCCCGTCCTCAGTCTCCGACCACAAGCGAATTCCGTTGCCGTGATCTGGTAAACAATCCCTATCTGTACACAAATTCTTGTACTCCATCAAAGGCCATCCACTAGAATGCATGTGAAATTTGAATTGTTGGGATCTGGAATGCCCTTCTAAAAAATCTCCACCTGTGCCCAAGTATCCCTGCACAAATCTCTTGAAATCAGAAACTTCCTCAATCAAATGGGGAATGACAGGGTGCTTTTCACAATCCATGAAGGATTTCATTAGTCTTGGAAGTGTAGGGTAGTTGTTCGTCTTCAACAAACTACTCCAACGACCAAAAAGAGCATTGATGTCTTCATGAGTATGGCCAACAATGAGGAAGTTGATGTACACTTCTTTGAAAATGCCTTTGTATACCAGAAGTGAACAAAATGCAAAAACCCATCTGTTTTTATTGTCTCCAGATGCATTATCAAGTTGCAAAGTCAATATTGGTGGCAAAGAATGAGCTGGTATTACTCCTTCTAGAGGTGGAAGGAGGGAGTCCAAGCAAATGTCCGAGCCGTCCAAAAGAGCCTTGGTTAATGTGGATTGGGTCCCTTCTTCAGAAAATAACTTGCGCGATGAATTCTTGGACTCTTCTTCGAGATCTCGCAACAACTTCGCAATAGAGCCAATGGTATGATTGGAGTCCGTTGGAAAAATGTCAAGCCCATAGTGTGCATACCGAACGTCCCCATGTCCATGGGCTATCATACCCGTAACAGCAACCGGCATTTTCATAAAGGAATCGGTGGCTTTAGTCTTGTGCGAGTAGTGAGGTGAAGCAGTCTTTGAGTGATCCATTTTATCATGGATGATAGTTAGCATCTTCTCAGGAAATGCTTCGGAAATGTACCGGTTTCCATAATACAAATCTCTATGGGCCCTTTGTCCAACAAGGTGCATATCTAGCATTCTCGACCACTTTTCTTGTGCATATGAAAGCGGAGTACATGCGCACCTCAATTGCTTATATTGATCACACAAACCACATCGAGCAAAAGTGTCACCACGAGCTTTGGGGGCAAATTCTGGGAAAGAAGCCCGTCGAATGTTGCTCAAGCCACTAGAAGAAATGGGCGGCAAACTCAATGTAGCATTGGCTTCATTGAGTTTTGGTAGTTGTGCACTCCA
This sequence comes from Rhytidiadelphus loreus, assembly GCA_947034895.1. NCBI lineage: Eukaryota > Viridiplantae > Streptophyta > Bryopsida > Hypnales > Hylocomiaceae > Rhytidiadelphus > Rhytidiadelphus loreus. Next base: position 41,171,802 of record OX344761.1, on the reverse strand, counting down.
TTGAAACGCTGATGGCAAAACCATAGCAGGAACTTTCTCCCCTGACTCTAGTGTCCTCGTTTTGTGTGGCATTCTGTCAACATCAGACACAAGGATTGTTCTTAGCGTGGCAGTAGCTTGTAAGGTATGCATCCGTGGTTTCTTGGATCCAAAATTCCCATGCTCCTCCGCTTTCTTGCTAGTTTTTGCCATATCCTTGTACCTATAGAAAGTGGCTTTAGAAATACCATGAATTGTCCACCATGCAGTGGGACAAACATTTCTTCCCTTCAAAGTGATCCACTCCTTCCCTGAATTATCTTTATGGACTTGACCATGCACGTCAAGAAGACATTTTTTCCGAGCATACACTCCGTCATGTACATGAAGTTGAGTTCGAAGGGCTTGAATTTGCCCACGTGGAAAAGGTTGCAAGCAATTACTACTGCAACAAGTTTTGGTGGAGACTTCAGTGATTGCTTGAACGGTGAGAAGAGACTCTTTCTTTGGAGGGACATCAGGCTCAACCCTTTCCCTAGAGGTTTCATAGCATCGAACCCCTTTACGAGCTTTTTGATTAAGTGCTTTCATGGCCATATTGTAAATATCTGTTTGGTCATGATCATACAAACTGACACCGTCAAGAAACACTCGTGTAATGTGCCAAGAGTGCATCGACCACATCCATGCGCTTGGTACTTCCTCTTCGCACAAAGACTCTGCAATTTGCACCGCAACTTGATCGTCACCAAGAGGCTTTCCGTCCATGTCGATGACAAGTGTTGGATCAACGTTTTGACAAACTCCGTGTGCAACATCAATTCCCGCTTCATTTTGCAAAGTGACGCAACGAGTGTTCCACTTTGCACGAGGAATTCCATCACACTGTGCAATACCAGGAGGCATTGCAGGCACTGGGTTCGCAAAATCATGTGGCCCATGAATATCCATGCTGCAAGGAAGACAAAAAATTTGAGAAATAGAATCATGCATTCCCAAATGAAAATTCATATTCCAGAAGTAAATGCAAAACGATTCTACGCATAGATTTTCCGTACATTACAATTACCCTCGACTCGACGATACTAGTATAACAACATTCTATCGATGATGATGAGGATCATAAGTCACACTCAATTCAAATATATATCTCATTGAAATAAGAAGACAATTCCACAGAAGTTGTTCAGTACCATTGGTCTTTTCAATTAAATATACCAGTATCCTCGAGTCGACGATAATCTCAAGAATATGGGATTGGAGATATTTTAAAAACAACATATTTTAACAGTTTCGAAGCCTCCTTCTGTAGAGGACAAAAAGATTTTTATCCTCACTATCTCACTGAAATACTTAGTTCATAATCACTAACATGATCACCACACTCTGATATTATACACATATATCGTCGACTCGACGATATATAATCCTTACATATTTCTATTATTTGAGAATAGATCTACGTGATGAACATAAAATAGAGTCACTCAATAACTACTTACAGATAAAATAATGCATTACATTGTTGATAAAGTCACAGAAAACCACATCATTTTAATTTGTATCAAGATTAACATTTCCTGAGAAATTATTATCGTCGACTCGAGGATACTAATGATACTTGCAGATCAAAAATCAATGCCACTGATAGGTTTGAACAATGAATAATAATAATAATAATAATCCGGAAAAATTAAAATAATATCATCGACTCGAGGATAGCCTGAAAAGCAAACAATTTCAGGATCATCTATTTGTCTTCTATAAGTTATCATCGAGTCGACGATAGTCACCAGAATTTAGAAAATATTGTAAGAAACCCTTCCGAAAAAATCGGCGTAAATATCGGATACTGCAAATGCTCATACTCGAATCATACAAACTATACGCGTACTACACTGATTACAAAAACAAAACACAACGAAATATTTGAAATAGATCGGAAGTTGCAACAACAACGATGACAAGCGTGCTTGTCAACCACCTGAAAGACAATATCTTTCCACGCAACTGAGGCCAGCATGCACGTTCGTTTCTATAGAACTAACCGCTTCAAACAATAACTCATAAAACAAAACAACGACAATTCAAGGAAACAAACGATCGAAGGAAGCTGAACATGCAAATGTAAACATACAGAACTGTCCACTTCAAATAGGAGCTCATGGACAAAATCAATAATAACTTGAGTGAAGAAAATGTCGGAGCACTGTCTGAGAATGAAGGTCAATAGAGAAACACCTACAAGAATGAACGGTTGCGAAGGAAGCGTTCAGTACCCATGCCGTGATGGTACACAGAGAAGGAAGGCTTTCCGACGAAAAAGGGCGCCAAAAATGAGCGCGGAGTTGACAATATTTGAATTCACTAAAAATGTGGAGTAAGTGGGCATGATTCCTTTGCCCTTATTCCTGTAAAAGTTGTTGCTAGCTAGAATTAGCGCTTTTGGTCAGCTTTTTGGCAAAAAGTGTTCGGCATGATTATTCTACACCAAAATAAGTTGGGTCCTCTTCAATGTGCTGCCTACTTTCGCATTTCCATCAATTTAGTGCGGTATTCCAGTTCAAGAAATTCTGAAAATTTCTCTGTCTAGGCATTTCAAAAGTGAAATATATAGGGTTCAGGTTTTTAAGGCTTTAGGGGACCCCCGGGAGGGTGGGTGGGACATCCCTTGTCAAGGGTAGTTCCTATCAATCCTTCTAAGTAAATATCCCATCAATACATGGTTTTTCATAGTATGCAAGATACAAATTACAAGATACACCTTTTTCCAATCCAGTCAAGATAATTCTATTATCCTTGTATAACAATACATCTCAGAGATTTGTTTGATAAATTCTCATAACAATTCTCTAGTAACGTTATAGTATACATCTACTAACATTTTAACAATATAGCAATATCTCATAAGTCACTAACTTCATGTCTAAAGAAAATCAAGACTTAATAACCCCTTCTTTGGTCATTATGTTCTGGAGATAATTGTGTTGGCAAAATAATCACCGAGGCTGCAGACCTCACCTGTCCCCATGAAACACCCACACATAACAATGTCAGGTACTTTCGTAGACAAGGTGTCTTCAGTCTGCATGCAACTTGTTATCACTGTCACGAATATTATAAAGCCAAAAAACAATAATTACACAAGGATAATTCCAAGCTGTTAGAATAATCCAAAGTTGTGTAGTCGACCAACAATATGTATATGAAGGAAAGCAAGAGTAAATGCTAAAGGAATAAAAAGCATAAATGAATAACTGACAAGAAGCATAAATGCCAAATAAAACAAAGTCAACAATCCTCTAGAACCTGTGAAGCAGCCATCACTGCAGTTCCCGTTAATCTCACGGGTTTCTTCAGCGTGCTTTTCGTCAGGGCCCAACAGCTTGTGCTGATTTGGGTCCCTGTGTATGCTATTTATGAGCATGCAGAAGTCAAGTGGGAGCCTTTGCCATGGGCCAGCCATCATGCTGATTCTATGTAACCCCAGCCAGTTACTAATTTTTACTTAACTGGTTGGATTAGTGCTAGGAGGAGTTACTAATGTGACTTAATGTGGTACCTTATTTGCTGTACTTTTTAAAAAAAACTGCCCATCTTAACCATCCTATCAATTAATGATAAATCTAATAGGGGTTTAATGGGGAGGGTGGGTGGGAAAAGAACCAAGAAAGGTACATTTATATCCCATCATAATGTGACTAAGTAACTTATAATCATATTACTAAGTTTCACATATCTTTTTATCTATAAGGGGTACACATCTTCCCTTAATGAATATTGTCTTCTTGTTTTGAAGGCTTTTCTTTTTTCCTTCATCTTTTTTCCTTTTTCCTTTTTCTATTTTTGCTATAAATTCAAGGTTGCACTTCAATTTATGTAAAGAAAAAGTTATTCCTATACTTTATTGTATTATGGAACGTAAAAGGAAGCTTTAGGGTTTAGGGTACCCACCTCCACCTCTGGATGGCGTCCCTTAGTAAGAGTATTGGTGTACCCCTTACTAAGAGGCACACCAGGCTTACTTCTAAGAACATAGAGACAAAAAATGGTCTTCCTTTGTTCTCACTAGAATATGAATCCTAAAAACCCCCGTGAGACATAATCCTACAAAGTGGAAGTAGATTACCTTATAAGGTTTATGAGGGTGTTGACTGTTGATATCGAATCTAACACCGGGAAACTCATTTGTGCTTAGGAATTTGGTAATCAATTCCATTAGCCTGCCGCGTTGGAAGCCATTCTTTTCCATAGTAGACATCAATATTTGGACTTCCCGGGCTGCATTTGATACATTGCTGGAGAGGTAAAGAATTGGTACAGTCTGGGAAAGAGCAATCTTGTAAGATTGCTGGACTGGTCTGTTAGAGCGGAAAGCGATGTATTGAGTATAAGCAAACGGCAAGTTTCTGCGTTTATCAAATTTGCTTAATTGGTAGTTACCCTGTATATTTTCCAGGGTATCTATTTTGATGTGCATATTCATGAAGTGAGCCTCAATTCCCCTAGATGGGTCAGCTTTTGCGAACTGAGTCACTTTAGGCTTAATCTCAAGCACATGCAACGGATATATCCAGAATGGATTGCAAGTGCTTCTTTCTTGTGCTGGTGACAAGAATTACTGGGCTATTCCATTATTGATCATACACAGATCATCAATGTAGCGGAATGTGTAACGAAATTTCTCCATAAGGTCAGGCCGATTCAATCGAGCTAACCTTTGTATGAATCGTGTTTCGTAATACAGTAAATACATATTGCACCAAAGGGGCGAACATGAAAAGCCCATGGGAATTCCAGTTACCTGTTGCCATACCTTGTCTCCTAGGTTGACATAGCAGTGAAGTATTAACCACTTGTGTAGTTTGATGAGTCGTTGCTCATCTAGAGGAAACCAGTTTCCTGGTGGCGCAGACGTTGCCCATTTCGCCCGAGCAACTTGTCCATTTGCATCCACCCGAATCCATATCTTCGAGGTTGCCCGTGGATGTAGTTTCGCGTTTTGCTTGAATCCTATTTTAATTAGGTGTTCAATTGCGTTCGGAAGATTGTCTTCCTCTTCTAATGGGATTGACTCGTAACATCTGGTTATGTCTTCCACAAAGATGTCAGTCATTGAATCCGGCAAGTTAAGTGCAACTTCCACGACGGAGTTAACAAGCTAGAAGAGTGACGTTTCTGTCTGCATGAAGTTTCGGTATCCTTGGATTAGTTCCGCTGCCCATATTTTGACAAATTCCAAAATGAGAGTTGTGGCAATTGTCAACATGTGGGCTACTCCTGAGTACGCAGTACGAGATGCGTTGGTGATCCATCTGTAGGTACCTTTATGCTGTTTGAAAGTGGCCATGAGGTACGGGAGCGCTTCATGTTCTACTTTTATTTCCGGTAGAATGTCTTGCAAGTCTCCGCATATTTTGAGCAAGACATGAGACCGGAGAAGCTAGCTGTTGTTTTCCCGACATGGGCAGAAATCTGATCCAGCTAGTCTTTCAACAGCCATCAGTCGTATATGGCGTATGCATATAAAGCAACAGTTGTTTGCGGCCTTATCGAGGCCAGAGCAAAACATCCTACTTGTAAGCCAAGCGATTTCGTTTTTAATTTCGGGTTTAGATAGTATGTCTTCTCCCGAGGTGCGAAATCCGTATTTGTTCTGCCAAAGTGCAACAGTCAGGCGTTTTCGGCAAGTGTGTTGTAGCCAGATTCGAGCTTCTTCTACAGGGAAATCCAACTCGACTAGGTCAATAATGATTATCAACTGGTCGTATGCATTCATGATCTCTGATATACAAGGGCCAATTTTTGTAGGCTTCATCGGGATATGATTCATCCCGTGTCCTACTGCCTGTCTTAACTGGGCATTTTGAATGATATTGATATCCATAGATCGGACATGTATGCTTGACTGGGCGTATTTTGATGTCTCGTTTGCAGTAAGCGGATCCAGGAACCGATGGAATCTCTTGGCAGTCATACAAGCACATGCATTGTTTACGTCAAGTAGTTCTAAGAAGGAAAATAATTTAAAAACGCTTGTTGGTTTATATAACACTTTTGACAACTTGTCGTGGTATTGCCATGCGATTACAATATCTTGTACTGCAGTAACTAGGTATGCAAAATTAAATGCTAAAAGCATTTCTTCAAACAACTTTCGAATGTTTACCCATTCCAGCACTCGCGATTGGTACTGGAGTATAATAAACCTGGTTTGTCTGCGTCGCTCACCCTTGCTTACGATCCGTCGACCCAATGGATCGATAATGACAGTCCTGATAACTGAAACCATATACCATCATTGTAATTAGAATATCCTACTACTATGAATACGTCAGAAAATTACCAGCAAGCTACCAGCTAATTATGAGACTATAATCATGGATCATTCTCAAAACTGAGGATGCGTCCTTTGATTGGAGAAAACATCGGTCTACGGTGTCGGGATTCCTCCGTCCTTGTGATGTCTGTGATCGACAGGTTACTATTTGGAGTAACTGGAGAACCAGCTGCGTTGTAGTTGGATCGGGCTCCTCGAGCCACCACTGTTGATCCTCTCCAGCCACGATTTGGGTTGTAACCGCCATAACCATGCCATATAGACTGTTGTCGTGCTGGTGCGGAATGGGGAGTATCGACCGATCGAGCGTTGCAGATAATTCTAGCTCGTTTGTTGGTCGGAGCTGGGCTGGGAGTAACCGGATTAGTGTGAGCCCCAAATTCGTCACTTGGGACTCATTGTTTTCTTTTTTTTAGTTTATTACAAATTAAGGCATAAAGTACTACAAAAAATCCAAAAAAGAGTGTAGAACCAAAATAAGTATGTCACGTACCAGTATAGCATTTGGTCATAAATAGCCTTTTATCCATAGATTACCCATAAAACCCACTTGTATATAGGTTAGAACCCGTAATTATAGGGAAACAACAGGGCTACTGGGAACTTATCCAAAATAGCCCAAAACCCAGTGCATGTGACTAGGATAGGCTAAATTAAGTCTTAGGAGAGGGAGGGAGGTCCCCACGTAAATCTCCAAAGATAGGTTCTAGTTTCCCCATTCCACCGACGAAACATTAGGAATCCAAATTGTTAGCTTGCAGGTGTTACTTGTCCCAGACAAGCTGCATGGAGGAATCCACAGCCGCCGGATAGTGTTCTCGGATCTGGAGCATGTCGGGATGTCCACGGCAAAACCCATTCGCCAAGATTCCCTCACATGTAAAAGATTCCCTGACTGCCGGTGATTCGACCGAAGTCAGTTTTCACCTCGCCACCAACTGTGTGCCAGAATAGCCTAAGACTTGGCACGTGGCTTGGGGGACTCCATGAGAGGTTCCCCAAAAAGTCTCGGTTTTTTCTTATCTCCAAAGGATCTTTTTCCGAGTAGTCAACCGCCAAAGGCCACGTTGGGAAATTCATGGAAAATACCCAGGCCGCGGTAAAATCTCACTAAAAATTAGACTAGCATCTTTTATGTTAATAACACGCCCCGACAAATTTCATGGTGTTCCAATAGTGGGAAGCAGCCGAAACTGACGACATCCCCCCAATTAATAATTACGACAAGATCTTTGCGGGGTTGACCGGCGTCCTGGGAGCGTACGAAGTTGGAACGAAGACATCAAGGAGCCTTTTCTTACTCCCTAGAGCCTCCCCAACAACCCTAGCTAGTTACCCAAGCCAAAAGAGGTAAACCCCAAAAGTTAGGTTTTTACCCTTTTAATTGGCTCTAGTTGGCACTAGTTTCCGATGGGTTTTTTGTGATAGAAATAGGGGGTAGGGGATCCCTTAGGCTAAAAATGGCATTCTGAAGCCATTGGCGCAATCCGTTTGCAATTCCGAGCTAAACTCCAAAAGTTAGAGGTTAGGACCAACGTAAAACCCAAAATTAGGTGAAAATCTCAAATTTGGATGAAAATCCGGATGGATGAGGTTACTCGTCGAGGGGGGGAGTGGGCCCTTGGAAACCTATAAAAGGGGGCCCTTCTCTCTCCCAAAACACCCCCAATACTTGTTTTGGGTCCGTGGGTCCAAGTTATCTTGGAATTTTTGGCGTTTCAAGCCAAAAAACCTCTACGGTGTTTTCGGAGCACTTTTGGCTCCCCTTGTTGTTCTGTTTCAAGCTCTTTGAAGGTCCTTTGAGGTCTTTCCATCTTACCTTGTACTTGTTGCGAGTCAAGCGGGTTTCATTTGCTTTTTGTGCGTCTTGTACTAATCCTAAAGTTACCCCCCACCGTACCTTGGCGATGCCGCTTTGGGGGGCCTTTAGTGTGTAAAGTGTTGCCTGGTTTATACTTACTTTGTGGGTACGGTTGCCTCGTGTGTACACCCTGACCATAGTCACCCTTCCCGTGTTGTTTGTGTGTGGACCCCACCGCCCGTGAGGCTGCGAAGCTTTGAACTTACAACTTACCCCAGTCTTAGAGTGTGTATCAAAATAGGCCCAAACAGCGGAGATTTGAACCTAGGGACATTGCAAGTCTTAGAGTTGGTGTCAAAACCAACCTTACGGCGAAGCTTTGACCTCCTACGTATTTTAGTTCCAAAGTTTAGTTCCTAAGACCTTCTTGGGAAAGCCCAAAGTTTAGCCCCCAAGACAAGTGTGTTTATTTTCCTTTTTTTTTAGTGGTTGACAGGCCCCCGGTCCAAGTTAGAGGTAGAGAGGTCTTTTCCTTTTGTTTTGACAACAAAAACCCCGTTCCTTTTTAGGAAAGAAAATCTAGTCCTAGGGGAGACCACCCCCAAGAAACAAAACCAGCCTACCCGTAAACACCAGCCAGCCAACCCTTAAACACCAGCCAGCCTACCCTTAAACACCAGCCAGCCCAGCTGTAACACCAACCAGCACCCTCAAACACCAGCCAGCCCCCTTAACACCTGCCAGCCAGGGCCAGGACTGGAGGAGCTCGGTACTGGGGTCGTCGGGACTGGGGGTCGTCGGGTACTGGGGGTCACCGGGTACGGGGTCGTCCAGTACGGGGGTCGTCGGTACTGGGGCGTTGGGACTGGGGGGCGTTGGTACTAGGGGCATCCGGGTACTGGGGGCGTCGGGACTGGGGGTTGTCCGGGTACTGGGGAGGGTCGCTGCGGGCACTGGGGAGGTCGCTACAGGAGAAAGGGGGGGGGTCCAGGGAGTCCAGGGCTTGGGGAAAGGGGAAGAGGGAAAGGGGAAGCCTAAAACAAAACTCTGCCATAACCGTAATTAGGGGGGAGGAAAGGACTAAAAGTTGGGATTAGGAGAGACTTAGGAGGAAGCTAAGGCCTTTAAGGTCAACGGGGAAAAGGGGAAGGAAGGAATAGAGGCGACAGCTCCACGGCCACACCTGCAAAACACGCACCTCTCACTCTCTCATCACCACCAAAACGACAAAACAAGAATGGTAGGAGATTAGGAAGAGAGGTTGAAATAGGAGTGAGAAAGAGAGAGACGATCCATAGTCACTTCGATTAGAGTGCACGGGAATCCCCAAAGCTTTTTACGGCCATTAGAAGGGAGATTAGAATGACCCAAAGATGACAACGTAAGAGGGGGGGTTGAGTTTGCAAGGAGTTAGCGTCATAGCGTAAGACCCCCATTAAGGGGTTGGTGGGAATAGTACCAAGGCAAAAGAAAAGGGGGAGATAAGCAGAGGAGAGAATGCCGTAGGGTACTAGAGTGTAATATTTTCCACAACTAAGCCATAGGCATTTGACCACTTCAAAATACGTGTCCACTATGGAATACGAGCACGCGGCTGGAGGTATGGAGGAAAATGCCGCGCATGCTAACGACGATCAAGTGAGTCAGTAAACTGATCCCCGGTGCTTTTTTTCCTTCTAATTTACGCTAAACTCTGTTAGGTAGTGATTAATTTTGATTAGCAAATAGGAATTAGGAGGGGCCTTAAGTTTAGACATAGAAGTTTATCGATAGGACTAGAAGTATCCAAACCCATCTCATACATAGAAGTTGACCATAAGAGCAACCAAATTAGACTAAGGTAGGATAGGACTAGGAATTAGTAATCGTTAAGGTTAGAACTCAACCAAGAAGTAAACACTAGATTAAGACAAATAATCCAATTAGGAATTAGGGTTAAATTAGCAAATCGGACATTGCCTTAGGTAATAAAAAATTTAGAGAAAAGATAAATTAGATTAGAAGATAAATTAAATTAGGAGAAAAATTAGAGAAAAGATAAATTAGATTAGAAGATAAATTAAATTAGGAGATAAATTAGAGAAAGGATAAATTAAATTAGAAGATAAAATAGGAAAAAAGATAAATTAAATTAGGAGATAAATTAGAGAAAGGATAAATTAAATTAGAAGATAAATTAGGAAAAAAGATAAATTAAATTAGAAGATAAATTAGGAAAAAAGATAAATTGAATTAGAAGATAAATTAGGAAAAAAGATAAATTAAATTAGGAAAAAAGATAAATTAAATTAAGAAAAAAGATAAATTAAATTAAGAAAAAAGAAAGATAAATTAAATTAGGAAAAAAGATAAATTAAATTAGGGAAAAGGATAAATTAAATTAGGAAAGAAATGATAAAATTAGATCAGAAGAGAGATAACTTAGATTAGGAAAAAACCCAATCAACTTAGGAAACCATGGAAGGGACTTAGGTAATCCCTCCTCAGTCTTAGGAAAGGTCAATTAGCCTCAGATTCCTATAGATTAGGATAGATTCGGTGGTAGTTCGCATAGGTTGCCGTTAGGGGACGGTTAACCCGAACTATTCCCTCGCCAATTGAGGGCAACTCCGTTGTCACCTGCGGAAACTAGGAACTTAGTAAAGAAGCTCCATTGCTTGGAAGGCACAATGGACCTACGCTTAGTCACCCGTTCGGTTAGAATTTAGTTAACCCCTAGAACCTGGTTGTGTCCGATTAATTACCAAGGGTGGGTAATTAAGCGCCCACAATTAGCAAGTGTGAAGCTAATGGGCTTAAGAAGTCGTTCCACCTTTCTGAATCCTGGTAAATCAGGGTATTTCGTGAGGAGGTTGGTATTGGGTGAAGCTGCGAACAACACCGCAGCCTCAGTCATCCAGTCCCAGCTCTGTAAAAACACCAAATGGCTTTTGGTAGCTATTCGTCCAGTGCCGGCCATCCATACACAGAAGGCGGCGAATTTGGAGATTAGCGTAGGGTGCATATCATCTGGAAAAAACTGTTCCAGATTGTTTGTTATAAACCAAACTGCATGGTCCCACCACATTATGGCGCCTTGACACCCCTGGGTAGCTCGTGGATTACAGTGACACTGCATGTAGGGTCGCATTGAGTTCCAAAACTCAGTAACGTATTTTTCTTTTCTGTCTCTATCAGTGGACAAGTCTTGTTTAATCTGCACTTTCACCGATTGAGTGGCACACTTTCCATGATCATAAGTTGATAAACTGAAAGGTTGGGCCAAATCATGCATGCCTCTAAAAATGGACCTATTGTGCATCGCAGATTCTATACAAACCTTGAGTTCTTCGGATTTCAACCCTGCCCATACCCGCCAAACATGTGGTGGTATTGGGGCCAGCAGGTTGATGTTACCGATGGTCCAAACTCGGTGGTTTCGAGTTGATACCAGATCCTCTACAGCTCGTGGAGGCATGAAAGGAATTGATAAACTCTGTGTGCTGCTCGATAACGATGCTTGCTCACGTTCTGCCTAAGATACCAAAAAGCCTTCATGGACGTCCTCTATAGCTGCCTTATGTGCTTCGTCCAGTCCAAGGTTCTGCAAGAATGGGTGTGCTAGACCCAATCCATCTGCATCGATATCTTCAAAGTCGTTGCCTGTTTGCGATGGTCCAACTTCGTTATTCGCATTCTGTTCAGGAGCTTGAGGATTAGTCTGTTTGAGATATTGCTCAACGACTACCGTGTTGCCACGGGCCTCTTCGTACTCTGCTACGTCTCGGATTGTGATATCACGTAAACCAAGTTGCATGTCTTGCAGGCGTTGCATAGCTTTCGGTGTATCAGTGTTTGCAAATTCGAAAATTTGAATCCATTGACCAAGGTCAAGTACAGTCAAGAGTAGCAACGCCTCACCATTGTCTGCAATTTCGTTTTTGTCCAAAGTTTCTGTGTCGTTGGCTTGTATGAACTGGTGGATTTCTGGCGCGCTCATGGTAGCCAGAGTAGCTTGCACCACAGGTATCGGTGGAGGCAAGGGTTCCTTATAACCTCATCCTACCAAATCGGGGTGCCATGTTGGCAGCGCCTTGGAATTCTGAACATCACAAACCAGTACTGTAGTCAACGAATATTTACGTATGAAAATTTGTTAGGAACCGGAAAATCTTCACTAGATTTTCATGGATAGCTGTTTTTTAGGGGACCCCCAGGAGGGTGAGTGGGACATCCCTTGTCAAGGGCAGTTCCTATCAATCCTTCTAAGTAAATATCCCATCAATACATGGTTTTTCATAGTATGCAAGATACAAATTACAAGATACACCTTTTTCCAATCCAGTCAAGATAATTCTATTATCCTTGTATAACAATACATCTCAGAGATTTGTTTGATAAATTCTCATAATAATTCTCTAGTAACGTTATAGTATACATCTACTAACATTTTAACAATATAGCAATATCTCATAAGTCACTAACTTCATGTCTAAAGAAAATCAAGACTTAATAACCCCTTCTTTGGTCATTATGTTCTGGAGATAATTGTGTTGGCAAAATAATCACCGAGGCTGCAGACCTCACCTGTCCCCATGAAACACCCACACATAACAATGTCAGGTACTTTCGTAGACAAGGTGTCTTCAGTCTGCATGCAACTTGTTATTACTGTCACGAATATTATAAAGCCAAAAAACAATAATTACACAAGGATAATTCCAAGCTGTTAGAATAATCCAAAGTTGTGTAGTCGACCAACAATATGTATATGAAGGAAAGCAAGAGTAAATGCTAAAGGAATAAAAAGCATAAATGAATAACTGACAAGAAGCATAAATGCCAAATAAAACAAAGTCAACAATCCTCTAGAACCTGTGAAGCAGCCATCACTGCAGTTCCCGTTAATCTCACGGGTTTCTTCAGCGTGCTTTTCGTCAGGGCCCAACAGCTTGTGCTGATTTGGGTCCCTGTGTATGCTATTTATGAGCATGCAGAAGTCAAGTGGGAGCCTTTGCCATGGGCCAACCATCATGCTGATTCTATGTAACCCCAGCCAGTTACTAATTTTTACTTAACTGGTTGGGTTAGTGCTAGGAGGAGTTACTAATGTGACTTAATGTGGTACCTTATTTGCTGTACTTTTTAAAAAAAACTGCCCATCTTAACCATCCTATCAATTAATGATAAATCTAATAGGGGTTTAATGGGGAGGGTGGGTGGGAAAAGAACCAAGAAAGGTACATTTATATCCCATCATAATGTGACTAAGTAACTTATAATCATATTACTAAGTTTCACATATCTTTTTATCTATAAGGGGTACACATCTTCCCTTAATGAATATTGTCTTCTTGTTTTGAAGGCTTTTCTTTTTTCCTTCATCTTTTTTCCTTTTTCCTTTTTCTATTTTTGCTATAAATTCAAGGTTGCACTTCAATTTATGTAAAGAAAAAGTTATTCCTATACTTTATTGTATTATGGAACGTAAAAGGAGGCTTTAGGGTTTAGGGTTTAGGGTTTAGGGTTCAGGATATAATGGGAAAACATTGTCCATTATAAAATATTCAGCTTTAGAGTTCAGGGTTTCATTCGAAGTATATTAATGAATTTAAACATTTGATTGAAGAAGAAATACAATGCTTTGAATTGACAATAATTGAGTAAACCCTAAATATATGCAAATATGAAATGCAACAGCATTGCTATAAATCTCAAATTCAATGAAGAATGATATATAAAAATAAACTGATGCATACAAAAGTTTTAGAACATTTTTTAGGAAGAATGACATTTTTCAAGGTGATGTATATACGTGGAACTTCTTCATGAAAATGTTTGAAACACTCTAAACCGTATAGCATTTACAATAAGGCTTTGTAACCGCAATACTAACTACATCATGCCAAATATCAGAAGAAATCTCTTTAGGCAATGTTGAAGTAATGAATGCATTATTTTATATAAAAATAGAATTCACTATGACAAAGTATATAAAGTTCGTCATTCATTTTCTCCATAAATTTCTATTTATTTTAGTGTGTTTTTGAACAAAGTAACAAAGATCTTAATTCTTCTTGTTCCAAAAAGTTTAAAGTTTAGGTTTGAAAGAGTGATTTTGGGTTACCCTTCACAGTGATTGAAATTTTTGCATTTTTAATGATATGATCTTATTATTTAGGATTTCCTAGTTCAAAGGTAAAAGGTGATTCCACTTCATGTTTAAAGAGTCATTATATAGGGAACTGTAAAGTCCAAGATTTTTATGCAAATATTCTTTCCATGAACCTAAATTACAACTATATTATTGTGGTTTAGTTTGATAACATAAGATTATGTAATTATATTATTAACTCTTGAGATTTAAAAAGCAAAATGAAATAAAACCATGATTTTCAAACAATATAAAAATATGTATATAATTTTGGAATCCACCGCGCAATCAAAATTCCTCTTCGTCTACAAAAAGCATGGACACTAAAGAGTATGCATAAAAGTGACAAACCTATTTAAGTGTAGAGAGTCATTGTTGTAGATATGAAACCCTAAATGTGACCAAATATAACAAGCTTCTTCATATACATGCAGGTCCGCCAATCTTTGCCTTTCATCAAAAACATTTGAAATCTGACGTATATGTACATGTTGATTAAATGTCCTATACCTCAACATGTGCCAAGTGTTATGTTTAGATTGTGACCCCAAATCAGTTTCATTGTTCATGAAGAAAATTTAAAGGAGATCTTAACCTTTTTCAGAAAAATAATATTGAAACCAACAAACTTGTTCTGATATTATTCTAAAAAATTGTATCGTATTCCTTTTTAAACTATTAAATATAAAATTAATATGTACTTAAATATATTCTAGAACAACATCTAAAATACCGTGAGCACAAGTTACGAATGGTCAAAGATAAATTCTTCATTCCCTAAAAATGCGCCCTGGCTCATTCTTGCATCATTCTCTATGTTAAATGCCATACAACAACTGAAAGATTTATTCTTATAATTTGGAAGACATGCTTTTGTAGTTCATATGGATCAATCTTAGTTTAAGTTTAAAATGCGCCCAGCACAAATTTTTAAGCAAGCCAAAAATGAACAAAATGTCACTCAATGTTCTCTTAAATACTTGGAATATGTCTACATAGTTAAAAATATATAGTTACAATACAAAAGATGAAACATAAAATGAGCTTCAATGTTTACAATGATTGTGGCCCTCATTAATTGCAAGAGAGATTAAAATAAAAGAGTTTAAAACAATTCACAACCACAATGTAAGAATAATTTGGTAAATTCAATTTTATTGAATATACTACATACTACTAAAAGTATAATACATTTTGTAAGCCTCACCTTTGCAAATAGTTGTTAAGCTTTTAACTACCACTATTGTACTTTCACAATACTAAAACACTTCATTACTACATAATTCTAAGAAACTTTAGTGTTCACTATAAGCAACTAGTATAACAAATGTTATATTGAAAAACCCAATTTTTTATTTTCACTTACAGCTACGACCGTTATTTCACTTTGGAAATTTGTAGTTTGTTTCATAAAATATTGTTTTTGTTCTCATTTATATTGCCTACATTGACCCTACATGAATCATGAAATTAGCTAAACCTTTCACATCATGTGTGTGTCACATTTACAATAGTACAGAAATTATTAACTTTAAACAATCTTCCTTGATTGATTAAATCTCTAATGTGGACATTTTTAGTTCATGGAAATATGCCACTTCGATTGCAAGATATAAGCAATCAAATTCACTTACATTATTTTTATTTTGTTGACCTTGTTAAAAATATGGCAGTTACATTGCACAAGCTAATTTTTCTATAAAAAAAAGGTCCAAAATGGTAGTGCTTCTTTACATTCATCTTCCTAGACTAGTTGGCTAGATGCTTCAGAAATTGCAAATCATCTGGTATTATACAACATGTAGTAAGAAAATAGTTAGAAGTTCTATAATTGCAATATTACAACCCTAGTAGGTGAAAGGTTCTAATAATTTAAAGGAGTTCTTCCCATGATTTTTCAAAAACATTGAAAACTAGGTAATACAAAGGACTTCAAAGTTTCTTATTGGGTAAAAGATTTGTAACATCTTGTACATCCCAAATCCTCATAAATTTAACGGAAATACAAATTGAATTTTTGAAATGTACCAAAATTTTTGTTGGCAAATAGAAAAGTCTCTAGTTGGTAAAATAAAGGACTGAAATTTGCAATTCATCACATACGCTTGGTGAAAATAAAGCAATATAGAGCAAAAAAGTATATTTGTTTTGATGTCATGTTTTTAAAGTTTTTGTTTTCATTCTTTTTTGAGGGTGTGAAGTGACCTATTTTTTGGCTCCTACTTTAACGTCAATGCTATGATGTATTGCTGAAGTATTCTAGGTGTGAATGAATGTTTAGGTACTTTGCATTAGAAGCGTAGAAGCTACAATAATTTTATTTCATTTTAGGAAAAAAAATTATAAATTACAAAATAAACAAATATTATTAAAAACATATGACTTCTTTCACACTAAGAAGAAATTGCAATCCTCCGCAATAGTTTAGTGATCAATACTAGAGTAAAAATTTATTTCTTTAAGCCAAGAAACTGCAATCCTATGTGAGAATTCAATGTGCTGTTACTTGAGCGAAAAACTTCCTCCAAACGCTAGAAACGGCGTTGTTAATACCCAGAAACCAGCAAATTAAGAAATAGGTTGTAGCGAAGAAAAAATTCAAGAAAGGCACCACATGAAGAGAACCACATTTGGGAAACCTTCTAATTGTTTTAGTGTAAAACAATACAAAAGTCTTCTTTATGATCATTTCAAAAAGGGAATTTGAAGTTATGAAGTTTCCTAGCCAATAAAGGTTTGGAGTAGACGAACTTGAATTGGTGGCTAGGTCTTGGTTCGGCACGGATGTGTGGTTCCAAGGTCGGCACGGAGATCAATGCGGTTTTATGTCTGGTTTTAGGTTCGGCATGGTTTTTGTGGGGTCGGTCTCAGGTTCGGCGCATCGTCTTCTTTCTCCTGTCACGGAAGCCAGTTCGCCGTGGAGATTTGGCGCTCTGTGTTTTGACATCGTTTTCTTCGTGTGTTCTTTGTCGTTTGTTCTCAAGTGAAATTGGAGGCGCGCTAGGGTCTGGCAATTGTGATTGGCGGTGGAGGCGCGGCAGGGTGATTCGACATTTTCTGTCTTTGCAGTCGCGGTAGGGTTGCAGGTCACCGTGCAGTTCTGCGAAGGCGCGGTAGGGTGGGGCGCGCTTCAACTCAGCAGAGGAAGAGAACTTCGGTTTAGGGTCACAGTGTTGGAGGGCGATTCGCGGTTTAGGGTGCAACATCACAGTGTGGGAGGGCGATTCGCAGTTCAGGGTTTACGGTCTCCAACGATTCGGCTGCATCAACGTCACGAGTGCTACGAATCAGGTGAGTTTTTTTTCTAAGCTGTTGTTGTTCTAAGCTTTCTGGTTGCGCTCTGTATTTTGACGTCTGGTTGCGCTCCAATTTGTGAAAAATATTTTGAACACAGTGAGCTTCCTCCAAAAGCTACGTCTTGCGTTTGTGAATGTTGGATCGCTGCTGTCGTTTGTGAATGCTGGAAGTTTGTGGGTCGCTGCTCTCGTTTGTAGATCGCTGTTCTCGTGTGAAGGTGTGCTCTTTATTGTGAATGCTTGTTTGCTCTTGTTTGTGAATGTTGGAAGTTTAATGCTTGTTGAAATGCTTGTTTACTGCTGCTGGGAGTTTAATGCTTGTTGAAATGCTTGTTTGGTGCTTGTTGCTGGAAGTTTTACGTTTGTGAATGCTTGTTTGCTCTTGTTTCGTAATGCTGGACGTCTGCTTCTGTTTGTGAATTCTGGACGGTCGCTGTTGTGGTGGAATATGACACGTTGCAGCTGAATTCCGTCTTTGGGTTGCGTCTTCTTTGGAGATTCTGTAGCTCAGCGTCTTCAATTGTGTTGTTTGTGAATGCGGGTTCGTGAATGCGTTTTGTTTGTGAGAGCAAGTTGAGGGTTTAGTGTTTTTAGCAATGTAACAATAGTTGATAGCTCAGCGTTTTGAATGCTCTTTTTTGCTACATGTGGTATTCACAAAAATGTCTTTTGATTGCAGGTGTTCTTAATACTACTGAGAATTCACTGATACTATTTCTCGATTTCTTCTTGGAGGACTCCGATTCCAAGTTTCAGGTAGAGTACTGCTTCTGTCTAGATTAGGATTTAGGGTTCCAGATTAGGGTTTAGGATTATAAATTAGGGTTTTGGTTTACAATTCAGGTTTCTAGATCCCTAAACCAGTACTACCGTTACATAAATAGGAAAATTATCCTCGAGTCGACAATAAGTAACCGTCTAATAAACCTAAAACCACTATCAGAAGCGACGAAGGGACCCTAATTCTATCGTCGACTCGACAATACATCACTATTCAGCAGCGAAAAGAAAAGAAGCACAGAAGACGAAGTAGTGGTAGATGAGCCCTCTTGAACAATAAAAAACCTGTATCATCGAATCGAGGATACCAACAAAGACTAGAAAGACTAAGACATATTGATCAGAACATCTCACAGCGGTTTTAGTAACTAAATCACACATCACAATTGCAAAGACTCCACCAAAATAATCAAACGCTAAAAGAACCCGACCCCAAAGAATACAGAAAGAACCCTAAGCTCAGACGTATCATCGAATCGACGATAGAGAATACATTGAATACAATAATCTAACTCAAAAATTACATTCGAGATTTACGTAAAACACATCTGGCTAGAATTGATAAACCGAAACAAAAAACATCTACGTAATTTCTAAAAAGATTTTCTAACAACAGTGTTTGATATCACTTTAGTAAAGATTATCACCGAGTCGACGATAAACTTCCTCAATACTAAACCGTGTACAGAACATCTCTCCAGGACATCAAATATGGAGCAGCCAAACAACTACGACTACTCCACAACAAGTCATCATCTCCAACCATTTGTTAATCCCATTCCCGACGAGTCATTCATAACTGAGATGGAAGATACATTTGGGACTCTGTGGGAATTCAAGGACCATGTTCCAAATTGGACATTCGGCGTCAACCGGTGGAAGAATTACGTGTACATACGCTTCCACATACAAGAGAAGACCAATTACACCCCCCTGAACATCAAGGAGAAAGTTACCTTGATTGAGGAGCACCGTAAGAACTACGTTGTAATCGTCCTTCGTGAAGTTGATGACATTGGAAAACATATGGATCACTGTCACTCCATTGTCATCGACGTCAACTCACAGAAAGGCAAATTTGACTTGAACAACTTAATGACGTTCTTGGAGGGGTCTCAAATGGAATCCTTGAATGAAGATTTTGAGAAACAAGGCTACGTGCCTTGGAAAAACAGCACAGCAAAGTCAAACGCTTCCAGGCTCCGTTTGATTTTCCAGACACTGGATCGCTATGCGTTAGCAAACGTTGAACAGGCACCCGTGTTGGGACGACCATCAACAGAGATGAGACGACCGACGGCGCCATCCAACGTCGGCGGCTCAGTATCGAGAGCTAATCGTCCTGGTCAGGCACGATTCGAGCCCAAGAAGAGAGAACCGACTCATTCAGACGGAGATGAATCGAGTCGCAAGAGGAAGAAAAGTCTACCAGGAGACATTGTTGGGGCTGGAAGCTCCGGATCTGTACTTACGACCAACTCTACCGGCACAAAAGAGCGAGTGGCTGATCACGTCAAGTTCATGGCAATTCAGAGGAACTTCTGGTCCGAGCATAAGGATTGTTTTCTACAGGGGATGCAGTCCGTCACTGTTCACGTAAAGCAGTGCATTATTGCCAGGGTTGTCTACCCGGACAACTCGACAAACTCGACGTCGAAGACGTCTAGTAGAGGGGCCCGTCCGTCTAATAGAGTCAACTTTACCCCCTTTGACTTTTCTGGAATTTACCCCCCATTTACCTAGGCTTACCTGGCTACCATGTGGCAGCCGCGTGGCAAATGTTGGGCGACCTCGGGTGAAGGCAACTTCGGGTAGGGGGTGACTTCGGGTGGGGCGACCTCGGGTGAGGGCGACTTCGGGTGGGGCGACTTCGGGTGGGGGCGACTTCGGGTGTGAGGCGACCGCGGGTCCGGGGCGACTTCGGGTAGGGACGACTGCGGGTATGGGGCGACTACAGGTTTTAGGCGAACACGGGTACTAGGTCGTGGTCGCCGATACCCGCACCCGTCGGCGCACTTGTCCTCATCCAAGACCCGCACTCGCCCTTCGTCACTTGCACGCGCCCCCCCAGGACCTACGGTTGCCCCCCAGGACCCGCGGTCGCCCCTCCAGGACCCGCAGTCACCCCCCCCAGGACCCGCAGTCGCCCCCCCAGGACCGCTGGTCGCCCCCAGGGACCGCTGGTCGCCTACATGACCCGCACGCGCCCATTTTGCATCCACACCCGGGTTCGCCTATATATGAAGTCGCCGAATCTTCATTCTCCCATGTTCATCACTAAGGCTTCTTGGCTTGTATCCCTTTCTGGTTACATGCATAAGCATTTTGTGTTGAAAATTTACTATTTGACTACTTTCATCCAAGGTTCTTTTTCTAGTGGTTTGATTTCAATAATCCCTCTACATTTTTTAGGACCTTCATTTCAACAACCCACCATGGCTAGTGGAGACAATACCACTGGAGAATTTCTTGTTGAAGCCCCTCCACCGGCTCCACGTCCACGTCGTGGTTTGGGATTGCGAAAGATTGAAAAAGACAAGGAACGGAAGTGTAGGGGTACTTGTCACCGAAAGCGATTGCATGTGTTGAATAGTGCTGACCACATTGCTTTCAAGGGGTGGAACGAGGAGCCTAAGCCATGGTCAATACAAACTTGCGAAGATTACATTGAGTGGTGCCACATCAGCAAGTTCTTTCCAGCATGGTGTCATCATCATCATCGACACACCAACAAGGCGAACTTGAAGTTCTGTGAGAATGAAATATTCGTGAACAGGTGCATTGAATTGTGGCAAACTCTCTACAATACGGCCTCTGTAGAAAGGAATGAGGCCCCTCTTTTCCTTGCCAGAGGAGCCTATACTGAAGTGGCATTGAAGAAAGAAGTCGATTGGAGCACGATCAAATCTAGTCCTCACGTAACCCGTCTAGAGGACGGGTGCAAACCAAAAGGAATTCTCCTTTTTCCAGAGGGTGGATTGGGTCCTTTTCGAAGTGTTCCTAGGAATCAGGCCCAGGTTGAAATTGACACAGAGTCATCAGAAGAGGATGACAATTCAGATGGTACGCAGGTGCTTCGGGTAGAACGAGCCACAGAACTACCTATCGGCCTTCCTCCAAATCAGAATGAAATTATCCACGGCGTCGGAACATCACGGGGACGTAAATCGGGACAATTGTCAAGAGTGCGACGTTCCACTACACGAATTGGACCACAAGGGGCTTCTCCATCAGCTTCAAATCCACCATTGCCTGCACAGAATCCAAGTGATGTCTTCGAATTCAGTTGCAACGATGAAGGGCCCAGTGAAACAATTGTTGGTGCACCAACTCTTCAATCCCGAGTGGATGTAGGTCACAACACTCTGACCCTAGCAAAGGCTCAAAACATCATACAGATCAAAGACAACAAGATTGCTTCATTGGAAAGTAACTTGAAGAAATTGCAAGGACAGTGCCAACTGAAAGATGCTCTCATTGCACGACAATCTACCGAGCTTCAAGCCCTGCGAGAAAATCAGGCTGGCGCTTTCACTTTGTCAGATATGGATGAGGCTTTTGTTGACCATGATCCACATCATCTAGACAAAGTTGTGGGGGACCTTACCGACGATGTTTCTTGCCATCCACCACCTTCCAAGCGTGCTAAGGTTTTGCAAAATAATCGAAGTGCATTCCTCACTACGATTGGCGGAGACACGACCACTGACACGAACGATATTCATGGGACCCAAGATTCACTCTCATTTCCAACAGTTCAACAATCAAGGCAGAGTGACAAAGAAAGAGACCTTGAAAAGCAGAACAAAAAGCTTCAACAACGGTTGGATCAATTGGTTGCCACGTACTACCATTGGAAGGTGGCGTGCATTCTCTCCGTGGACAAATCGCAGCAAATAGCCAAGGAATGAGATAAGGTTTCAAAGAATTTTGTTGCAGCTTTATCTAAACGTGAGAATGGACTCACATCCTGGGCACTCTTAGATGACATGTTTCCTGAAAACATGCCGATGTTGGCAGACACAAATATTATAGATTGGGCACAACAGGGCTGGGACCATGCAAAGCAAATGTCTAGTCACATGGAGGTGAAGGACCAAAAGCTACTATGGCCTCAACCTGCAGCTTTCGTACTCGACCATACAAAATGCCCCATTTGTCAAGAGCAATTTGGCCCTGAAGGTGGTTGGGCTCTCGGGTCATGTGCACATGTGTACCATCCTCAATGCCTCCTTATGGGATGCCTCATTAGACGACGTTGTGTACTTTGTTCAGCACCATTCCATGATCGCTTGTATGCCATGTTCAACTTGATGACGTACATGCCACCTTCTTGGGAACATAGCGTTGAAACGACGACTAATACGACACTGTGGGGTCGTGACCTCATTTGGAGCTGGCGTCAAGGGCTACATGATGATGAAAAGGCACCTAGTAGCTCTCAATTGAACTGGGAAACTGACCCGGCGGAGATTGTCAAAGTGGCACCGAAGTTGATGGGAAAAGGTCCACACAATGAAGGGAGAAGGGCATTCTTCTACCAATGCCTTGGTGGATACTTCGAGAAGAGCTCGGGAGAATTCAAATGGGGTCCTCATCCGGAAGGACACCGTTGGGATAATGAAGGTAAAAGGGGACCCGATCGCAATCAATTTGCCTCTCTTGAAGACATGACTAACATGGCTTGCATGGACTCTACGTATGGACCTTATTACCAAAGTCAAGCATTGAACTATCTTTTGGAAGCACATTCTCCATAAACCACAAGGACCCTACAAGCTCTCCAAGATTCCAACGTCTTGGAATTCATTTTGAATGCGGAAGGGCCAGCTTCACGAACTCGTGCAAAGAAGAAGATAGTCCTTCAAGAGGCACTTCAACCTTCATATGGTGAAGCAAATTCTTCTAAGAAGTAAAAACAATCCAAATGGATTTGACGTCTGAGAATTTAATGATGGACTTCATTTCTCCTCTGGTTACTTGGTTTACGTCCAAGGATATATAATGTCAAATCCCTAGTATATAGAAGCGTATTATATATGGTAGAAGCGTGTAGCTCTCAGTCTTTTTGTTTTGTTCCATATAGGCCAACTTTGAGCCTTCTATGATTGTATGCTACACATTTGTATTGCAATATTACCGAGAATATTACAGTGCCTTCATTTTTGAAACATATTCTACATTATTTTCTACTCCAAAGACTTCACTATGTTCGAACAAAATCAAATATGTGGTACAACTGATTGTATGAAGCTTATTATCAAAGAGCTATTAAAGTTGAAGTTCACTTTGACATTGTCATTTGCATTAACATTTAAGCTTCTAAAATTAATTCAACTGTAAACTTTAAATTTTATTACTTAGAATTCAAAATTGTATATCATTGTAAGCAATCTCATTGTCTCAATTCATATCATGGAAGATTGTAATTGTTATCATTTTAGTTCCATAAACAGAAAAAGTGAACATGATGAACCCCTTAAGTTCCATTGTCCCCTTTAGAGACAATTTGGAATTTGGGCAAGTTTCTATGGCTTGAAATTGTACCCTAATTTTTTGAAATTTTTTGTGAAAAGATAAAATCTGATAAGCTTTGAGGGAATATAATTTTTATTTCAATTGGTGTCCGGAAGCAAAAGTTACGCCACAAAATACCTAGAACTAAACTCGGCAGGCAGTACAAAAAACATTGCAAAAATCCAAAATAGATTTAATTTTCTTCATGTTTTTGCTAACATTATGTTTTTGTCTACATAAAAAGATTTGATTCATTCCATTTTCATTAGTGATGTGCAAGTTAAGAACCCTGTTCTTTTTAAGGCAATGTAAACAAATATTTCAAAAAATAACTTATAGAATTCATTTGAAAATGCAATTTTCAAATTTTCTCTAATTAGTTTATTTTAAAGGAGAAGTTTGCTTCCTACAACAATCTCACCGTTGGGACTAACGGATTATTGTGTTCCAATCCCATGTAAGAGCTATTATCAATTTAGTTTTTCTTTTAACCTTGGATCTACTTCTACTTGACAATTTTTTGAAGTATGAAAAGGAAGTTATTATTTTTTGAATTTTTTTTTCCTACACTCCCAACTCAATTCTTCAACACAATAAATTTTAAATTCAAATTCCATAGTGCACATTTTTGGAAGAAATAACAATCAAAGTCGTCTGAAAGTGTAGTCCAATGTTGCAAAAAAATTGTTCTTCAACTTTGAATGCTCATATCTCTAAATCTGTACAGTCAAACATCGTACAATTTTAACCACAAAATCTTAAACAAGTGAAGTTCAAGATCCTCAGCTTCAGTTCCACAAAAGTTTATTTTTTTCTTTGGACAAACACAATAGAATTATAGAAATGACAGTTTTGATTTTTTCTTCACCTAAAAATGGCCTTCGGACTTTATGGGTTTAGAAAAACACTGAAAATGGAAAAACCCTATTGGAATCATTTGAAAATTCACCAAGCCATGTAAGTAGCGATGGAAATTAGCTAGAAAATGAAGCAATTGGTTATTTTAACTGTAGAGGGTTAGGTCTTTAGGGCTATGTTTTCACCCAATAAATATCAAGATAAACATTTCTAGTACAAATCCAGAATAAAATGACATAACAAAACTGATTTGAGCAACATTAGGTCTTCTGTTCTTGTACTACATTGGTTTCAAAAGCTGTGACTAAATATTTCGCGAATACACTAAGTTCAGAAATCTACAATACACATTACAAAGTGTACAATAATTATTAAAAAACCACGTGAACTTTGAATGCCAAAAAAATTGTAGCATATTCTTTACTAAATCACGAGAGAGCCGCAATATCCAAAATTGGATCTTACTTACAAATTTACAATATTGTTCACCAAAATGCGGTACACTACTTTCTAAAAACCTCTTTTTGGTTTAGGAAGTCACTCATATTAGGAGGAGGACCCACTTTCTCGTATTCTTCACCTCTCTTTCCCGTTGTATCCTTCATCCACTGCGTATAATACTCGCTTTCGGCTCTCAGATCTAGGGGAGGACACTCTCACTACATTTGGGGTACCCACGTGTGGCGGTGGAAAAAGTAAAACATGTAATTCACCTTGAATAAACTATAATTTCATTCTAAAATTTTGAGCTTTGTTTAACAATGACTAAAGGTTTCTATTGACAAAAAATTCAATTCCAAATAACATAAGATATATTGTCTAGAAAGGGTTGAAAAATGAACTAAAATGGCATGTTCTCCAACTAAAATATTTATAGAGCTCACATGA
Source organism: Rhytidiadelphus loreus (assembly GCA_947034895.1). NCBI lineage: Eukaryota > Viridiplantae > Streptophyta > Bryopsida > Hypnales > Hylocomiaceae > Rhytidiadelphus > Rhytidiadelphus loreus. Next base: position 41,146,210 of record OX344761.1, on the reverse strand, counting down.
AGATGACTATTGCATCAATATTCAACCAAAATAAACTTTCAATAGAAAGCTATTCTATATAATTTTTTTTTCATTTTTCAAATTTTTTTTCTTATATAATATAGAGGTGTGAAAGTTATTTTCAGCTTTACAGTGTATCTTTTTTCTTCAAAAATTTATAACTAATTACTATTAGCACAAAAAAATACCAATAATTCAAAACATAAACTTATAAAGTAGTAAAATCTATCCATAATTTTTTTTTTGAAAAAGAAATTAAATTTTAAGGTGTATTACTTGTTTTACTTTTTCCGCCGCACGTAGGTTGCTAAAACATAGGGAGTGTCCTCCCCGGGTCTCAGATCCACAAACTCATCTTCCAACACTTGTACTCTAGTCTTATGGAACTTCACCAAATTCCGAAGCATTTCTAACTCCTCTGGTAGATTACCGTATGTCGAGGCCGTTGCCAAAACGTCCACCTCCTTGACATGTTTTTTGGCCGCTTCGTAATATTTCTTTTCTTCTTCGGTAATTTGAACACGCAGTGCTCGCCGCTCATTCTGTGCTTTCCTACGTCTGCGTTGCAGGGTTTCTAATTTTGATTCCCACAATAAACAATGGTCAGCTTGCGACAATTTCCCGGTGCTCTGCTTAGTTAAATACTGGTCTCCATTCTTCTTAAAAGCAACAAAATCGTCATCTCTCTCTTTGAGTATTTGGTTGAGAGACCTCAATTGTTGCTTCAAATAAGCTTCAGTGGGAGAAGACACTTCGCGTTCCTTCAAATTCTTCAGTTCCTCACTCTTTGTACTCAATGATAAACGTGCACTCTCGATTTTGGCAATCAAGGTCTCCTCATTGTCTGATGAATCACTATCACCTTCTAGCATCGCACACTCCTCTGTGGAAAAGTCCTCCACTTCCATGGGGTCAACTTTTTCCAAGACTTCTTCATGGCTGGTTGAGGTAATGGGCTCTTTTCCACGATCTTTCTTCTTCTGAAGGCCCACATCCAAAGACTTCTTGGACTTAGTGACAAAAACATCTTCATCATCGCTAGAGAAGGAATATCCGTTGTACTCATGGGTGTGCTCGTCCGAGGAAGAAGTGGAAGACCAAACTACTTCTTCATCAGCAACAAATGATGCTCCACGCTTAATCGGTGTCATCATCTTGCTTATATCAAGAGGATACTTTGCCCACAAGTTGGAGGCTTCCTCCCACTCTTTTTGGTCCGGACGGACCGCAATAGGCATTTCTGGGAGTGTTGTCCAATCGACTACCTTCTTCAAAACAACTTCGGCATACACCATTCGTACAAGAAAGAAACTGAAATTATCGTTTCTGTACACCTTGGTCTCCAAATATAGAAGGGTCCATACTTCGCAGCATCTACGCATGAACCTTGTGTCCGTAGCATATGCAAGGTTAACCTTTTGGTTTTGAACGTGCAAAGGGTGACGACACAACGGAAATAACTTGCTGATGTGGCACCAATCCACATACTTCGCAACAGTCCGGTAACTCCAAGGCTCTGGTTCATCCCTCCAACCCTTAAAAGCCTTAATCTTCGGATGAAGTAATATGGCCACGCGCTTCTTGTGCTTCTTGCCTGACCGTTTTCGACCCTTGTCCTTTATCGCCCTTTTCTCTTGCGGAGTCAATGGAGTAGGTATGGTAGGAGGAGATGGCGAGGTCGTACGCTCCATGTTTTAACAACGTATGTATAACTAAGCAATATATACTATATAAAAGTCTCAATGCCAAAATACTTACTCTAACTAAGTGAAACTAGTAATCATACGTGTGACACATTTACAAATATCGAAGCAGAAGTAGATGTTCAAGGTTCAAAGATCGTAGCGGATAGGGTCAAGTTTACGAAACACCGCGGTTTAGACATGCATGGAATGAGAAGAATGAAATTCCTTCATTCCCCAATCCCTGCCTCACGCACATGCAGTCAGCCACTTCAAGGTGGATGACAGCCTTTGCACAGAAGCAGGGGGACTGACGACCGCAAGTCCACCCCACCCCATTTGTACTGGGACTAGCGGTCGCGGGAGGGCGAGTGCGGGTCCTCCAAGTAGGGCGAGTGCGGGTCCCCCGACCGAACAAGGGCGACTGCGGGTACCCAGGCGACCACGGGTCCACAAGGCGACCGCGGGTGCGGATCCCTGGGCGACTTTGGGTGCGGGTCCCTAGGTGACTTCGGGTGATTTTTCAGGCAAAGACAAATAAAAGAGGAATCTAACACAAGTGGTTTCATATTTTTGGAAGTATTTTATAATTACTTATAAATTTCCAAAGGACTTCTGTCATAGGTCCCTATTTATGCCCCTAGGTCTTCTGCAAAATGTTCACTTGCAACTTCTAAACATAAATGGGAAAGTAAAGATAATGGATTGGCTCTTACAATTCATAATTTTTTTTTCTCGAATCATTTAATGATTATGGAGGTCAATTTATGAACTACAGATTGTCCATTTCAAAGCCACTTATAGAGTCCATTATTAATGCCCGCTCCACTTCAAAGTCTTCTACCTTATCTTTACTTTCACATCCACACAAATGGAGAAAGGAACCCTCTTTAAAATCCAATGGACGTCGGATTTGGAGAAACTCCCCAACTAAAAAAATATTTACGATAGTGTTTCCTTGAGTGTCAAATGCTTCAATGCACACCCTTGCCTGAGCAAAAAAATTTATGTATCAATGAATAGGTGGTAGTGAAATTGTAGGCCACCAGAATTAAAAATATTCCCAACCTGTAATGAGTTTAATAGCTATTCAAGTGATATTAAGTTTTGGAAGAGAACATTTTAGAGTGCCAATATAATTTGTAGTTCTTCATTTCACCTTCAATCTCAATTTTCTTTTATAAGCAATACAATCAATAAAGAAAATGAAAATTTTCTTGGTTATCATCTCACAACTCTTATCCAATTTTGCACTCAAAGGAAACGTGCATACTAATACACAACTACACAAGCTAATTAAACATTCATACGGTTAGATTTTCGGGTTTAGGGTACTTGCTTCAATGGCAATTACTATAAGTCCATGCTCAATTTTCATAGGAAAAATACAAGAGGGAAAGGCTTAAGGCACTTAGGACTTTATTAGTAATGCACTCTAATTGTTAAGTTAAACTTATCTTTTGACCCTACATAGATTAAGCAAACACCCGTCTTGTAAAATCAAATTTCATTCAAAAATATTTATTCGTCATTCTCCATAATGACGAACAAATCTAATTAAATAATGATTTACCACAATTGAATTCTAAAATACTCTATATCATTACAAATTAGTTACTTTAAAGTTTCAAAAAATCCCGTGAAGACCTCGGTATAGGCCACGTGACGTGCTTCGAGGATTGAGCCAAGGACCACTTTGAATTCCGCACCGAAATGTTTTTCATCTCAGTGCGCAATTCAAAGTGGTCCTTGACCAAACCTGTAAGACCCAACCATAACCTCCTATATCATGCACACGGAGTTGGGAATCGAACCGTAGACCTCCCAGACTCCACTTGAGTTCGAAGAAGTTGACCCTTGTGTGAGAATCCCTTCCACTACTTCACCTTCCCGTTGGTCACATCGGGAATCACCTTTGATGCACCACTCCTTGTCCATCCCATCTTTATTCTTTTTTTTCTTTGATTCTATTGGGCTTCAAAATACCATCAGCTGCCCAACACGAAATAGTCTCAACGTTTGGACCCGAAGTCGCTCCACCCGAAGTCGCCCTACCCGCGGTTGCCCAAGTCCCAGAAAAGAGGGAAGCAAAAATGCGTGAGTTCTTCCCTCCTCTCTGGACCCGCGGTCGCCCTATCCGAAGTCGCCCTACCCGCAGTCGCCCCACCCGAGGTCGCCCCAGCACCGCAGAAAGAAGTCCCTAGTTTCCCCCTTTTCTGGACCCGCGGTCGCCTCACCCGCGGTCGCCCCTACATTGGTATTTGAAAGAGTGACTTACAGAAGACTGCAGTCATGGTAGGTGAGATCATAGAATAATCTCTAGATAGCTTACAATTATATCACATGATCATTTTATTAAATGGTCCCTAACAAGGCTTCAATATCCTCAAGCCCTACAATGATGAACCAAAAACCCTACAAAGCCCTCGCAAACTAGAACCAGAAACGCAAACCTAAACCCTGAAATGCCCAACGCATTTTAGGATGGTTTATGAATTTGCTTGAACCCCAAAATGACCCTGGAATTTGCTAAGCTTCTAGAATTTGCTCTAAATTGAACAAAAATCCAACATTTTGATACGTTCTATCCATTCTTTTTGAATTGTAACCGTGTAAATTCAAACTAGACGTATTAGAGATCACATTAGAAAAGAAAACACAACAATACCTCTAATTTATTGAAAGATTATAATGTTTTATCATGAGGGTGTTAAATCTGTGAAAGTGATTTGAAGTATTTCAATCCTCTTTTCAAATGTGAAATCTAAAAAGTTCGTCACCTAAAAATATGAGCTTAAAGGGCCTAAGGTGCATAAACCCAATCAATTTATAACTTCTCAAAATCTACTTTATCATTTTTTTAAATTTCATTTGTAATGTGATATTTTCTCAAAGATTTAGTGTGTTTGAGGCTCATTCCTAAGAGCCCTCAACACTACAAAAAGTCAAGATTGCAAGTGTACACCCATGCACAAAATCTTAAATAGAAAAATCATAATCAATCATTTTCAAAATCAGATTTTTGAAGCTAAAACTAAACTTCAAAAAGAATTTTCCAAAAATATGAATTACTACATATAGTAATTTGGTAAGGTTTTGTTTAACTTAGGAAATTGGTTGAGGACCCATCCTGTCCTCAGGGTCACTTAGGGGTTCACTTGAACAAGAAGCCAACATCTTGAATTATAGAATCAATTTCTGTATACTTCTTCATTTTTCCTCCAATCCCAAGAAACTTTTTTTCTGCAAACTTTAAAATTGTTGTGGAGAGGGGTAATACACTCGAAGTGAAGAATGTACATTTCTCTTGTTATAATCTTAAAACTCTTCCGCAATTTTGCACTCAAAATGAATGTGCATACTAACAAGCAAGTTGTTTAAACATTCATACGTTTAGATTAAAAAATAAATAGGAAACTTACTTCAATGGGAATAACTACAAGTCCATGCTCTTTTCAGAACAGAAAAACTAAGGTAGGAGGTTGTGAAAGAGTGCGGGCATTAAGAATGGCTCCTATAAATGGTTGTAGAATGGTGCATCTAAAGTTCTGAAATTGACCAATACATTCATTGAATGAACCAAGGAAGAAAACATTATTAATTGGAAGAGCCAATCATTCTCTGTGTTTTCTCCATTTTTATTTAGAATTGCAAGTGAACCATTCATGAAAGATCTAGGGTCACAAATAGGGACCTATGACCCAACTCGTTTGAAAATTCATAAGTAATTCAAAAATCTTTGGAAAAATATGAAACCACTTGGGTTAGATTCCTCATCAATTTCTCTTTGTCTGAAAAATGAGCTAAAAATATTCCCGTCCAAAGAAATACACGAAAAAGGCAGACCAGCCCTTAGGTGCACCATTTCTGAGCCTCCTACCTTACACTTGGAAAGGCATAGGCTCTTAGGGGTTCATTAGTAAATAATGCACTCTAATTGTTAAGTTAAACTTATCTTTTGACCCTACATAGATAAAGCAAACACCCCGTATTGTAAAATCAAATTTCATTCACAAGTATTTATTCGTCATTGTCCCTAATGACGAACAATTCTAATTAAATAAAGATTTAGCACAATTGAATTCTAAAATACTCTATATCATTACGAATTAGATACTTTAAAGTTTCAAAAAATCCCGTGAAGACCTCGGTATAGGCCACGTGATGTGCTTCGAGGATTGAGCCAAGGGGCACTTTGAATTTTGCACTGAAATGTTTTTCATCTCAGTGCGCAATTCAAAGTGCCCCTTGACCAAACCCGTAAGACCCAACTATAACCTCCTACATCATGCACACGGAGTTGGGAATCGAACCGCAGACCTCCCAGACTCCACTTGAGTTCGAAGAAGTTGACCCTTGTGTGAGAATCCCTTCCACTACTTCACCTTCCTGTTGGTCACATCGGGAATCACCTTTGATGCACCACTCCTTGTCCATCCCATTTTTATTCCTTTTTTTCTTTGATTCTATTGGCTTCAAAATACCCGAAGTCGCCCAACACAAAATAGTCTCCCAGTCGCCCCACGGCTCCATAGCCCCACCCGAAGTCGCCCCACCCGAAGTCGCCCAATCCCCCAAAGAGGATTACAAATGCGTGAATTTTCCACGACTTCTGGACCCGTGGTCGCCCCACCCGAAGTCGCCCACCTGAAGTCGCCTACCCGAAGTCGCCCCAGTCGAGGTCACCCCAGCACCAAAAAAGCTGGAAGTCCCAAGTTCCAGGGCGACCTCGGGTGTAGGGGGCGACCTCGGGTTCAGGTTTCAGGACCGCTTTGGTACCCGCGGTCGCCCTTACCCGCACGCGCCCTGTCACCCGCACGCGCCCCTATGGCGACCGCGGGTACTTAAGCGGTCGCCCCACCCGCATTCGCCAGTCTTGGTCCTGTGCTACGGCTTTCATCCACCTTATAGTGGCTGAATGCGAGCTTGTGGGCCAAGGCGGTGATTGGGGGGTGGACTTGTTGCCCTTTTTTTCCACGACTCTATTTATTGATCGATTGTAGGTAACTTTGTGAAGGAAGAGCTATGTCTAATCCAGGAGAAGGGAGTAGTACAATGCGTCCGTCTCTATGGGATATTAACCACGATGACCCCCGGGAATGGGAGAATGCTACAAGGAAATATGTAAGGGGCACCGACCTTGACAATCCCGCGGAGTTCCAAGTGACTATTGACTCATACGAGTCAACGGGTGGAGAGTCATCATCAAAGTCGAAGAAGTCAAAGACGGCACATGATAAGGACCCAACTTATCCTCCACGTGATTATTCAATATTTGCACAGCGAGTGTGTTTCGAATGGTACGAGGGACGCACTGTGGAATTCCTAGAGTCTACATACTTGAGGCATAAAGAATCAGGCATCATTAAGTTGAAGAGAGATTTGAGCACTTTTATTCTAAAAAAGTGCAAAGAATCCCCGAAATATGCTGACGTGGATGAAACGTACTTTGGCAACTATGAGAAGTGGATGGAGAACGTGCTCATGGAAATCATTTTCAATACCAAAAAAATCATTGTAGAGCACCGACCTATAGTCCCTGGGTGTGAAAATAAGGAGACCATCGAATTCCACGCAAAAATGGCATGGTAGCAGAAAGCGGCGTCTAGACTATCGAAGACTGTATCTAAGGCGATGGGGTGGCAGTTGGACGCATTGACGGCTGCTCTTTCTCAAAACAGTGGATCGTCTCTCATATGGATCAATTCTAGTGCAAAAGTGGTTCCGCTTAGTGGATATGACCAACAAGGGGGGTATGGAAAGGTGCGTAAGGTATACATTGATGGCATGTCTACAATACCCAAGCATGTACATTTTGCGGGGAAGGTGTCAAAGCAAACAAACACGCGTGATGCGAGATATGAACGATCCATTGAGGCCTTGGTGTGTCCTTTAAATCACCCAGCCATTGTTAAATTTGTGGCTATCCACGCCAATACAATGGAGGCCTACACGTTGTGGTGGAATGGTGGTAATTTGAACAAACTTGTTCGCTTGAATGAGAAGGTCGTGCCACATGCCGATTGGCACGAAATCAAGTTGGTGAAGGAACTTCAACAAGAGCAGGTGAAGCAAATTAGCCTCTTTCGAAGGCACAAGGCGAAGTTAGCATGGGCCCTTGTTTATGTGACAAGTCTTGTACACAATGAAGGTGTTCTACACAACGATTTGTCTCCCAACAACATATTAATCCATTATCCACCGTACTCGGATGATGTTATAAACATTGGGATTTGCGATTGGGGAATTGCCAGTCGTATACAAGAGGGAGCTCCCTCACATTTTGGATACAAAACCACGAAAGAGAGGGATGACATGTTGAAAGGCAGATGGTGGGTGGCTCCAGAGTTGTTCTATGTGTTTGGGCCAAAGGGTTCAGAAACGAGCCTTGACAAGATGCAAGCCAGGCACAAGTATACGGTTAAGTCTGATTCGTTTTCTATTGGTAAATTGATTTGGAACATGAAAATTGGTTATATGGGTGAATATGACAGGGAACTATTAAAAAACCCTGAGTCGGAAAAGTTCTTTACAATGAAGTTACGTGCGCTTATGGATCTTGACTTCCAGACGAGACTCACATGCTCTGAGGTGGTAGCTTCACTCATGCTTCCACCCTGGAATATGAAGCCTCCAGAATTAGTTTTTCGGGACTCCGTGTTGTAGTGTGATAGAAGAATACCATAGTATCATTTTGGAGTAGTACTTCTAGTACATGTAATCAAATTTTAATATGAAGTGCCATTTTCCCCAAATTGGCAATATTGTGGATCTATTCTTCATGGTATGTTGTATTGAATCTCTCATATCAATGTTTGTATTTTGCTGCAATGAATGAATTAAATAGGCTCAATGTTCCAGTAAGATATCCTACAGTAAGATATATAGCCTTGGAATAATGGAGCCCATTTTCCTTCTAAAAAGCATTGACAATCGGCACTTGTATTGGTTCATCCGGCAAAAAAGGATGACTTTCTTGTAATCTTAATAGGTTTTTGGCAATAAAAATGACATTTCTCAATTGGTTTGAATGGGCCAGAAAAAATGGGAACATAAGGGTTAAATGCAATACACCATTTTTAGGTGAAATTAATTTCACCTTTATATGTAGAAATTACGTTTTCTCTCAACAAAACCATTTTGGTCTACAAATTAAAAATTAAATTTTGAATTTGCCTTTTAATGTTTCACAAAACATTTTTACAAAGAGTACCTTGAAGGCTTCTTCCAGGTTCATTACTTTTGAATACAAGGTCACAATATTCTTGCAAGATCTATATGTTTGAGCCATAATCGAAAACTAATAAAAGTTTCTTTAGATGTGAATTTAACCCCTCAAGTTCGAAGGCCATTATAGGTTCAGAACCACTAAAAACTGTCACTTTGGCTACTTTGAGAAAAAATCTTGAAGTGCATTACAATAAGAGTGCATTAATTATTAAGCCCTATGTGCCTAAGCCTTTCCCTCTTGTATTTTTCCTATGAAAAAAAAGCATGGACTTACAGTAATTGGGATTGAAGCAAGTTTCCTATTTATTTTTTAATCTAACCGTATGAATGTTTAAACAACTTGCTTGTTAGTAGGCACATATAATGTTGACTTCTTGTACAATTTAAAGCAAATTCATAAAACATCCTAAAATGCATTGGGCATTTGAGGGTTATGGTTTGGATTCTAGGGTTCTACTTTGCGAGGGCTTTGTCGGGTTTTCGGTTCATGATTGTAGGGCTTCAAAATATTGAAGCCTTGTTAGGGACCATTTAATAAAATGATCATGTGATATAATTGTAAGCTATCTAGAAAATATTCTATGATCTCACCTACCATGACAGCAGTCTTCTATAAGTGACTCTTTCAAATACTGATGTAGGGGCGACCGCGGGTGGGGCGACCGCGGGTCCAGAGAAGGGGGAGATTGGGGACTTCTTTCTGCGGTGCTGGGGCGACCTCGGGTGGGGCGACCTCGGGTGGGACGACTTCGGGTGGGGCGACCGCGGGTAGGGCGACTACGGGTCCAGAGAAGGGGGAAATTGGGGACTTCTTTCTGCGGTGCTGGGGCGACCTCGGGTGGGGCGACCGCGGGTAGGGCGACTACGGCTCCAGAGAAGGGGGAAATTGGGGACTTCTTTCTGCGGTGCTGGGGCGACCTCGGGTGGGGCGACTTCGGGTGGGGCGACCGCGGGTCCAGAGAGGAGGGAAAAACTCACGCATTTGAAATTCCCTCTTTTCTGGGACTTGGGCGACTTCGGGTGGGGCGACTTCGGGTGGGGCGACTTCGGGTCCAAAACTAGGAGATTAATTTGTGTTGGGCGGCTCATGGTGTTTTGAAGACCCGTACAATCAAAGAAAAAAAAAGAATAAAAATGGGATGGACAAGGAGTGGTGCATCAAAGGTGATTCCCGATGTGACCAACGAGAAGGTGAAGTAGTGGAAGGGATTCTCAGATAAGGGTCGACTTCTTCGAATTCAAGTGGAGTCTGGAAGGTCTATGGTTCGATTCCCAACCCGGTGTACATGATAAAGGAGGTTATAGTTGGGTCTTACGGGTTCGGTCAAGGACACTTTCGAATAGAGAACGGAGATGACAAACATTTCCGTTCTATACTCGAAAGTGTCCTTGGCTCAATCATGGAGGCACTTCACGTGGCCTAGACCGAGGTCTTCACGGGATTTTTTGAAACTTTAAAGTAACTAATTTGTAATGATATAGAGTATTTTAGAATTCAATTGTGCTAAATCATTATTTAATTAGATTTGTTCGTCATTATGGACAATGATGAATAAATACTTGCGAATGAAATTTGATTTTAGAAGAGGGGTGTTTGCCTAATCCATTTACAGTCAAAAAGATAAGTTTAACTTAAAGTGTATTACCCCTCTCTACAACATTTTGATAATTTGCACAAATAAATTTTGTGGGGATTGGAGGAAAAATGAAGAAGTACAAAGAAATTGATTCTATAATTCAAAATGTTGATTTCTTGTTGAAGTTAAAGCAAATTCATAAAACATCCTAAAATGCGTTGGGCATTCAAGGGTTTAGGTTTGCGTTTATGGTTCTAGTTTGCGAGGGCTTTGTAGGGTTTGGAGTTCATGATTGTAGGGCTTGAGGATATTGAAGCCTTGTTAGGGACCATTTAATAAAATGATCTTGTGATATAATTGTAAGCTATCTAGAAAATATTCTATGATCTCACCTACTATGACAGCAGTCTTCTATAAGTGACTCTTTCAAATACTGATGTAGGGGCGACCGCGGGTGGGGCGACCGCGGGTCCAGAGAAGGGGGAAATTGGGGACTTCCTTCAGCGGTGCTGGGGCGACCTCGGGTGGGGCGACCTCGGGTGGGGCGACTTCGGGTGGGGCGACCGAGGGTAGGGCGACTACGGGTCCAGAGAAGGGGGAAATTGGGGACTTCTTTCTGCGGTGCTGGGGCGACCTCGGGTGGGGCGACTTCGGGTGGGGCGACCGCGGGTCCAGAGAGGAGGGAAAAACTCACGCATTTGAAATTCCCTCTTCTCTGGAACTTGGGCGACTTCGGGTGGGGCGACTTTGGGTCCAAAACTGGGAGATTAATTTGTGTTGGGCGGCTCATGTTGTTTTGAAGACCCGTACAATCAAAGAAAAAAAAAGAATAAAAATGGGATGGACAAGAAGTGGTGCATCAAAGGTGATTCCTAGTGTGACCAACGGGAAGGTGAAGTAGTGGAAGGGATTCTCACACAAGGGTCGACTTCTTCGAATTCAAGTGGAGTCTGGGAGGTCTATGGTTCGATTCCCAACCCGGTGTACATGATGTACGAGGTTCTGGTTTGGGCTTCTTGGTTCGGTCAGGGACCTCTTCGAACTCCGCTATGAGATAAGAAACAGGTCATAGTGGAGTTCGAAGAGGCTCCTGGTCAAACCTTCGAAGCATGTCATGTGGCGTATACCGAGGTCTTCACGGGATTTTTTGAAACTTTAAAGCAACTAATTTGTAATGATATAGAGTATTTTAGAATTCAATTGTGCTAAATCTTTCTTTAATTAGAATTGTTCGTCATTATGGACAATGACGAAGATGTACTTGAGAATGAAATTTGATTTTAGAAGAGGGGTGTTTGCATAATCTATTTAGAGTCAAAAGATAAGTTTAGCTTAACAATTAGAATGCATTACTAATGACCCCCTAAGTGCCTATGCCTTTCCAACTGTATTTTTCCTTTATGAAAAGAGCATGGACTTATAGTTATTTCCATTGAAGCAAGTTTTATGAAACAAGAACCTAACCATAGGAATGTTTAATTAGCTTGTGTATTAGTATGCACGTTTCATGAAGGTGCAATATTGGATAAGAGTTGTGAGATGATAACCTACCAAATTTACTTTTTCATGGTTGAGTGTACTGCTTATAAAAATAAATTTGGGATTGGAGTTGAAATGAAGAACTACAAATTATATTGGCACACTAAAATGTTCTCTTCCAAAACTTAATATCACTTGAAAAAGCTATTAAACTCATTACATGTTGGGAATATTTTTAATTGCGGTGGCCCACGATTTTACTACCACCTATTCATTGATACATAAATTGTACTTCCTTTCTCCATTTGTGAAGATGTGAAAGTAAATATAAGGTAGAAGGCTCTAAAATGGACTGGGCATTAAAAATGGACTCTATAAGTGGCTTTGAAATGGACAAACTGTAGTTCATAAATTGACCTCCATAATCATTAAATGATTCGAGAAAAAAAAATTATCAATTGTAAAAGCCAATTCATTCTCTTTACTTCCCCATTTTTCTTTAGAAGTTGCAAGTGAACGTTTTACGGGAGACCTAGGGGCATAAGTAGGGACCTATGACACAAGTCCTTTGGAAATTTACAATTAATTAAAAAATACTTAAAAAAAATGAAATCACTTGTGTTAGATTCTTCTTTTATTTTTCTTTGTCTGAAAAATGATCTAAAAATATTTTCATTGAAGTAAATACATGAAAAAGGGAGATCAGTCTTGAGATGAGCCATTTGTGAGGGCCAGGGTGAATTGACTCCCTCATTGCCCATCCAGGGCTTGCCCTAGAATTTATTATTTGCACTGCTTAATTTTTGGGGGAATTCTGAAATCATATTTGCAATTAGAGGCCCCAAATTACTTCTAGGAGATGCAAGAATTACCCAAAAGTTGGCAGAATATAGGGGGCTTTTTTTAAAAATCTAAGTTCACGGGGGCAATGAGGGGGTCAATTCTCCCTCTGCATTTCCTGAGTCTACTACCTTTCCCTGGACCCGCGGTCGCCCTGAAGCCACACGCGCCCTTCCAAGACCCGCGGTCGCCCCACCCGCGGTCGCCCTGAAGCCGCACGCGCCCTTCTTGGACCCGCGGTCGCCCAGAATTCCCTGTACCCGCGGTCGCCCCACTTAATGCACTCGCCCCCCTAAACCCTGATCCCGCACGCGCCCAGGGCGACTTCGGGTACAAATGCGGTCGCCTGGGATGCGAGCTGACACTTTCTTTTCCAGTGCTGTGCATCGGCTTCCATATGCTTTCAAGCGTCTGGATGCGTGTTCGTGCACTGGAATCTTGTGTCTAGGACACTTTTTGTATTGTCGTCAATTGTGGAAGACCATACTTTCTGAGCACTTGGAGGATACCAACACATCCTATATTCACCATGGCCCCCCCCTTTAAGAAGGCAAAGAAGAAAGGAGAGCGCCATAGTTGGAATGTAGCCATCCTTTTGGACCCAACAGCAAGGGCATTTCCAAATTGGCAAAACGTGCAATCGGATTGGACGTTCAACACTTGCAAGGCCTACGTAGGGTGGTGCCATATCGATAAGCTATTCCCTTACTTCCGGCACGATGTCCATATCAGCCAAAACAATGCTAATCTTCACTACTGCAGAGATGATGCATTTGTGCAACGGTGCATCGAAGTTTACCGGACATTATATCAAAAACCAACAGTGAAGGGGAGTCAAGTTTCATTGGGTATATGCCAAATGGTCTATGCAGAGCTACAATTGCAACGAACTGTGGATTGGAGGACCATTAAGAAAACCCCCAATAGCATAGTTCCCACTACCAAAGACATTCCAAGGGCGGATCCATCAAATAATCCGAGGGATGGATTAGGGCCCAAAAAACATTTCAAAGAAGAAGTGTCGGATGAAGACTACGATTGGGGCCAGTCGTCCACCTCCACTGACTCGGATGAAGAAGACATTGCAGACCCTATGCCCCCAAATGAAGATCCAATACTTGAAGAAAATATGGCAGCGGTGGTACCTTTTGTTGGAGACTCAGAAGGGGCAGTAGTATTGCATGTCGTGCCTCTTAGATCGTTGGAGCCAATGCACTTCCGTCATCCTGAGGAAGACGAAGTTCTTCAACATGTATATGCACGCATGCGAGAAATGGAGGAAGACAAGGAGGAGGGCGAGATCGGGTTGCAACGAGATGCTGAACAAGCATTGGTGATTTTTGATTCATGTGAAGAACTACCTCTTCAAGAAGCAGGAAGGGAAGTATTATATCTTGAAGACACGAGGAGGCAAGGAAAAGAAGCTTATAAAGCCCAGTTGAAGGCTATTCTTGGTAGACTGGTAGAAATAGAAATGGAATGTGAAAGGCAGCGTGAACGCACTGGTGGTGACATTCAGGACAACGATGAGCACACCCTTGAAGCACTAATCATAAGCGGGAAAGTTCGTTTGTTAGTTCAACAAAAGGAAATGGACGAGCTGGAGCAATTTTATTTGAAATTCAATAAAGGCAAAGATGGAGGCTCTACCTCAAATTCCACCCCGTTCTTGGATAAACGAATGGCCAAAATAATGGAAGAGTGTTTGGCAGAAGAAAACCGATTGAATACCGAAAGGAAAGCTGTGGAAGAGGCGCAGTCAAGGTTGAATGACCTAAAAGAAACCACGGTTGTAGGCCCCATTGACCTTCCAATGGCTTTGGATGCATTATTAGTAGATGAAGAGCATTGTGTGCTGACATCAGAGGTAGCTTCCTTGAAGCAGAAGTTAGTTTCTTTGAAGAAGCTTGAACACCAGTTTCAGAAGCACATAGATTTCCGGACTGCACACATTGGTTATGCGAGAACGTTCAAGAATTTTTGGATCAAAAACAAGATGTGGAACCATGACCTACCCCTTTTGAAGAGTGCTTATAGAATTGCGGCCCATGAGTTTGAAGTCATGAAGAAGAAAAGGGAAGAGGAGGCCAATACGGATGTTGCATGATTTTGGGCTAGAGGTAGTCTTCTAGTAAATAATAGACTAATAGGTAGTTGTTTTTCTAAACTTGTGTGTATCGGAAGGGTTGCTTTGACCTTTAGAACCACCTCATGTTGTACAATGGGGTCCATGTTTTGTTTCTTCAATAAAGATATATAAATATTCCTATATGAATTAGCCTTTATGTGTTTTGAAGATCTAATTCTTGATGATTAGACACATGTCAAATACATTTATTGCATGTGTTGTAGGTCAGTTTTCTACGTAGACTTTTGTGCTTTCATTTACACAAAATACCAACAATGTAATAATACCATTGTCTTTTTAAGAAATTCATACCGAACATCCAAACAATTATTTATATTTGAACAACTTCATACAATTTCTAGTTTGCCATGTACATCAATTGCAAGATCTTCCTATGATGTGAAAATAAATAAAGTTTACTATAGATTTGAAGATATTCCTAAATCCTAAACCCGTAAGGAGTGAAATAGTTTGTTTTGGCATCATAGTGATATTTAGAAGGGAAACATGAATAAAATTTGTAGTATCTCCTTTGGCACAACATTTTTTAAAGGATTAAATTCGAAGCCTACCAAATTTTAGAACTTCTCACTACGTGGTTCAAATGTTTTTGTATGATAAGTAGTTTTCAATACTTAGCATTCAGTTGGTCCCCCGAAAAATTAATGATATTCTTCACAAATGACAAGGCATTTCCAATAACAAAATTAATATTGAACTTGGTTCTTAATTTCTTATGATTTATATCTATGTGAAAAACTTTGAATCATTTCATTTTGATTGCTTGCCAAACAATATTGTTCATAACTTTCACATTACTAATCGAAATGGAATGAATCAAAGCTACACATGTAGACAAAAATATGACCTTTAAGAAGAAAAAAATTAAAAAATTAATTTCAAATTATTGTAGATTTCTTTTTCTGCCCTGAGACGTTCCTTACTTCCTTACAAATTATGTTAAAGATGCCATAACTTTTGTTCCCGGAATCCCAGGTACCAATTGCAACAAAATTTATATTCCCATAAAGGTAATAAGCTCTTGTATATTATGAGATAGTTTCCAAAAAATTCATTAAAAATTGAGATTATAGGAACCTGCCCAAAATCCATATTGTTCCTTGAGGGGACAATGGTCCTTTAGGGGTTAAGTTAATCTTTATGCACATGAAGTCGCCCTTCTTTCCCCCGAGGTCGCCCATGGCACTCGAAGTCTCCCATGAAACCCGAAGTCGCCCATGTGGGACCCGAAGTCGCCCATCTGAGACCCGAAGTCGCCCATCCGGGACCCGAAGTTGCCCATGTGGGACCCGAAGTCGCCCGTCTGAGACCCGAAGTTGCCCATCCGGGACCCGAAGTCGCCCATGTGGGACCTGAAGTCGCCCGTCTGAGACCCGAAGTCGCCCTCCCTGGACCCGAAGTCGCCCCCCTAGACCCGAAGTCGCCCCACCTGGATCCGAAGTCGCCCTCCCTGGACCCGAAGTCGCCCCCCTGGACCCGAAGTCGCCCCACCTGGACCCGAAGTCGCCCTCCCTGGACCCGCGTTCGCCCTATTTCGGACCCGAAGTCGCCTGCCGGAACCCGCGTTCGCACCATGTGACCCGAAGTCGACTACTGCAAAGGCGCGCGCCTCCATATGCCTGGAGGTGGACCAGCAGTCGGGTAGGGCGACCTCGGGTGTAATAGAGTTTGGTAGCGGCGCCCTAAAACCATCCTTGGAGCGTGTGGAGGGAAGACCGAAAGCACTATAAATGTAGAGGAACAACATTGAATTTCCATTGCTCTGTTGATGAACATATGGCTTGGATCTTCTCAAGAGGCTTCATGCAATGTTATATTCTTCAGAGGGCAACAACCTTGCTTTGAGTGGTTAGAAAACTACTCGAAGCGGTGGCTTTGTCATAATTTTTTTTTCCGAAGCACTTGGGTACATATACGTTTCGGTTTGGAATAACGCATATCAGATAAACAATATGGCAAACCGAGGAGCGGGGAGGAGGACGAACATAAATGATACTCGAAGAGCCACAAAGGAGTGGGATCCCTGGTTGGTTATTGAAACGAACCCCGCTCGTTCCGCAAATACGAGGACTTGTATTTTTTGTGGTTGGAACAAAGTTTTCGTGCGGAAGCGGGCATTTGGTCACTTTGGTTACCCCTGTACATCAACAGTGGAACGTTGTAAACATATTCCATCCGTAGTCCTTGAATTATTCAGAAACTGTGAAGGGATTGTACCAAAAGAAATGAGTTTGGAGGAGATGCATGGAGTAGATCTTGAGGTTGATGTTGTTGCTGAGTCCGTTGCAGGGTATACTGTAGATGCATCAGTGGAAGGGTCTGTGGACCCAAGCGACAGGACAGAAGCACCTAATGCACCGCCTCGTAATCCAGATTCAACGAATTCTACTCCTGTGACGGTGAGAAGGATGCGCTCAACCTCGATTTCTCGTCAACAAAGTATGGATGAATCATTCCGGGTCAATGAAAGACAAAACTTGGACAGACTATGGGCTTCTTTCTTTTATGAGGCTAACATTGCATTCAATGTGGTGCGGCACCCAGCCTTTGTGAATGTTGTGAAAGCAACTTCGACATGTGGATTTCCATATTCCCCGCCATCGTACAATGCGGTGCGCACTAAACTACTTGATGTGAAGAAGGAGGCTGTTACGAAAATGGTCAGTAGTCGAACAAAGAGTTCTATTACCCAATATGGAGCCACTATCTATTCAGATGGATGGTCAGATACAAATCACCGTCCCTTGTTGAATATGATGCTCGTTTGCCCTGCGGGTGATGTCTTCCTGGGATCAGTTGACACCACAGGAGAGAGGAAAGACATGGCGTATACGGTGAATACAATGGCTACCTACATAGAGCAGGTGGGACCAGGAAATATTGTCCAATTGTGTATAGACAATGCTTCCGTAATGACAGGGTCAATGCGCGAGTTGCAAGCAAGGTATCCCCACATGTATACGCAAGGATGTGCCGCACATATATTGGACTTACTTTCGGAAGACTGGGGAAAGGAAAAAAGGATCAAAGATCTAGTGGATAAGGCCAGGGCAATTGTGAAGTTTATAAAGAAGTACCACTTGACTTTGGGTCTCTTCCGTAAGTACTCGCCGAAGAAGTCATTGAGACTTCCCGCGGCCACATGCTTCGCAGTGCATTTTCTCATGATAGACCGTTTGGTAGAGTGCAAACAAGCGCTTCAATTCGTGGTGGGGGACGAGACGTATATGCCATTTGAGAATAGTTTGGTCAGCAGAACAAACGGACTCATTACAAGAGAGCGGGCCCGTAAAGCGCGAGAGGACATAGTTTCGGAAGTGTTTTGGGTGGAATGCGGTAATTTCCAACACATGGTTCTTCCAGTGATTCTTGCTCTGCGCCAGTTCGATGGCAAAATACCGGCGATGCCGAAAGCTTGGATAATAATGAGTAGCCTTCGTCAGCACGTGTGCACTTTAAAGGAGGCTCCGTTCTTTCTTGATGAGCAGACTGCGACGAAGTTCCTAAAACAATTTGATGCTCGTTGGAAGTTGATGCGCACGGACCTCCATTATGCAGGGGCATTGTTGAACCCGTATTTGACAGATGTGGAAGAGCTTCATAACAATGGAGAGGCAAAGCGGGCATTGAATCGAGTCATCAGAAAATTGAGCGGACCATTGAATGTGGATGAAGATGAAGCAATTGCTGAGTTGACGGAATTTGAAGAGAAGTCAGGTTCCTTTGATCCATTACAAGAGGCTCCAGATGTTACTCGATGTAACTTGTTGCCTCATCAATGGTGGAATCATGTGGGTGGGAACGCTCTTCCAAAAATAGCAAGGAGAGTTTTGTCTCTGACATGCTCAGCATCATCTTGTGAAAGAAACTGGAGCATGTATTCGTTTGTACACGATAAAGTGCGTAATCGCCTAGCCACAAAGAAGGCTGAGATGTTGGTGTATATCTACACCAACAACAAATTGGAACGTGAAAAACAAGGACACAATCCAGCACTATTCTACGAAAAGTACCTTGTAGATGGAGATACAGATGAAGAGAATGAAGAACCATATTCTTCGGGGGACGAAGATGAAGTTAGGTTTAGAGATTTGAGAGAAGAACAGAGACGTGTGGTAGTAGAAGAACGCCTCCGTGGAAATAGGTGGGCTGGTATGGTGCCCCGTGTAGGTAGTCCTCCACGAGGACGATACCACAACACTTTCGTGGGTGATGATGATGGATTGAGCTCTCCAGAGGCGTCGCACCACCGCAGAGACGAAGCCCCTCATGTGTCGGCTTGGGATGCATTTCCGGTAATCAATGCAGATCCAACGAGGGAAAGAACTCCTGATGACAACAATGACGGTGCAGATATTCCAGTGGCAGATGAAGTGGAGCTTGTAAGGTCTCCAATTGCCACATGTCTGCCGCCTAGTATGCCAATGAACCTCCGAAGTGGTGTACAAGTTAATGTACAGGGTGAAAGGCAAGAAGAGATGTCGCATATTGAAGAGGTACCTGCAGTTCGTCCAAGTTTAGCACCGACCAACAACACTGCAACATAAACTAGGGTGTACGATTCAGATGCGCCATTGCAAGTGGTATTCAACGAGACCCATACCCGTGGGTCCAATTGCCCTGCAAGTGTAGACATTGCCACAACATCGAGGATAGTACCAACTCCTCTAACAAGGTCGCCGACACATAATGATCTACGACAAATTGTTGATGAAGGAGTTCATGGCTCAGCTCCACAACCTACTCCGGCCTCGTTGATGTCAGGCCCTGAAGAATCATCCAGGCGATCGCGTGAACACTCCAAATCAGGAAATAAACGAACCCGCAAGACACAAGACAGACTGACACGGAACCCCAAGCGTCAAAACCATGCGATCCATCCATTTGTCATTGGAGAACGAAATTCCACTCGTAATCCTTGGCCATCAAGCGCAGCAGCGAGAGCAGAGCGTCAACATGTTGGGCAGCAGGTGCTTGAGCGACCGACAGGCCCTATTATCAATGGAACCACTGATGCATCGAGGCCGACAAAGCGATTAGTGCTAGCCGAAGTTGTTGGTGGTTTAGAAACGCAAGTGCGAAATTTGAACTCTGAGGTGGAACGTGAGGTGATCCTTCAACCTACAAGCAGAGAGGATGATGAAAACGAGGTCTCAGGAGCTAGTGACAGTAGTGGGCCACATGAAGACACCGACCCCAATGCAGATGAAGCGGAAAGCGATTCTACCTTCACAATGTAATGTGTTGCATTATAGATGTGGAGGCCTTCAAATAGTACTATAAGGATTTAACATCAATGCCTTGTAGTGAAGATTTGTTGCCAAAGCTTGTAATGAAATAGGTAGATTTTGAATTTTGTGTAGTCCATCACTTGGCTTCACAAAGTCAGGAAGATTGTAAAAGGTACTTTGGTGTTGACGATGATGATTAATGAAGGTATTCGTATTTTTTGCAAATAAGTGTGCAATTTCAAACAGGAGTGGTCTTGGTAGTTGGTACTCAATTGTGAAGATCATCCCTATGTATGTACGCAGTTCCATTTAAATTAATATGATTATTGTCCAAGGTTTTTATTATTATTATGTTTTAGGCTTATGAATTGATTGTCCCATGATATATCATTACATAATGCATGTTCATTTGCTTTGGTACGTACCGAGCATATAATTCAATGCTTATATATTGCCGATTTGCCGTGGAATGTGTTGGTTGAAGAATAAATATTGGAAAAAAAATGTTGTGGGGGCCCCAGACTTGTAGCCCATGAAGTAGGACCCGCGGTCGCCCTGGATTTCGGACCCGCAGTCGCCCTGGATTTCGGACCCACAGTCGCCCTAGACTTCGGACCCGCGGTCGCCCTGGATTCGGACCCGCAGTCGCCCAGGATTTTGGACCCGAGGTCGCCCTACCCGTGGTCGCCCCCTACCCGTGGTCGCCCCCCTACCCGCGGTCGCCCCTACCCGTGGTCGCCCCCTACCCGCGGTCGCCCCTACCCATGGTCGCCCCCTACCCGCGGTCGCCCCCCTACCCGCGGTCGCCCCTACTCGTGGTCGCCCCTACCCGCGGTCGCCCCTCAGGAAGCACGCCACGTCACAGCCACGTAGGACAGTCCGTTTTACCAAGGGGTAAAAAAATTTGAAATCCGAAATCCGTACACGACAACAAAAACCGCCCTTACTCGACAACTCGACAATTCGACATGCGACATGCGACGTCTATTAGACACAAAAACTCGAAATTCTGTCAGACAAGACAACCCTGATTATTGCATGCGATCAATATGTGATCCGGACATTGCAGAGAGACATAGTGGACACAGTAAAGAAGGAGCTCATTCAATTCATTGATATGAAGCAAAGACAAACACTTTGTCTTACCCCAGTCGATTCAAAGAAGCAGTTGTTGAAAGTCAAGCCCAAGAACTGGGATGACATTAAAAATGGCCAATTCATGATTATCAATGGCCAGCACAGTGTAACTGCTTCAAAAGAGCTTCAAGTAGAAGGTTGCGGAGAAGAGCGAAGAATGCAGCTGCAGACGTGGGATGCTCTGATTGTGTGGTCTCTAGATCTAAACAAACTCAGAAACATCTCAAAACATTATAACTGCACAAACCATTTGGATCACGCTCAACCAACTTGGGGGAACCAAATCATTTCCTGTCGCAATATCTGGAAAACATACAAGCGACCGACGGACGAAAAGGATGAGGCCGTCCATAGAAAAAATAATGCATTATACAATGTTTTGAATTACAAGGTATAAGATTCAGTTCATTCCATGTATCGTCGAGTCGACAATACTCGTCATTTCCTCTTGATTTGTATTCATTACAAATTTATTTTTTCATTAAACGGTTCATGTAGGTGCTTTCATATAGTTTCACCGCAAATTAGAAATACTTGTGCGCGAGCGATGGTATCGTCGAGTCAATGATACTGAAAGCTATTTTTCGTCATTCTTCTAACATCTTACTGTACTTGCCGTGTAGAAATTCACTGACACGATCGTCGAGAGATTTCAAAGTATAAATCCAGAAAAAGACGACGCTTCAATCACAGGACCATCAGATCTGAAAAATGAAATTCAGATTATAACCTTGTCGGACGAGCTCTTTGCTCATTGGAAATCCTTCCTTACGAAGCATACGGCCGGAGAGTTGATCGACCCAGTTACTATGGAACCGTTCAACACCAGCAAGGGGTTCAAGATGAAGAATATGGCATTGAAGAGGGAATTCTTCAAACACTGCGGCCACTTCACGGACATCGATTTTGGAGTATTTGCACAACACCTTCTCGGCACTACTCCCAATCGCAAGGCCTCGTATCCAAAAGTCTCTGTTTCTAGGACAAAAATTCTGATTTCGGACAATCTCTCGCATGCAGATTGGGTCGAAAGAAGAAAGCGCAAGAAAGTTGTGCTTCAGGACTTAATGGATGTCAAGAAGTCCCTACACTTTATTGATGCTGGTGGAGACGTTATTGACGAAACGTGGATGTCGTGGAAGTTGCGGCATCGCTTTACCTCGGCATCTTGGGATTTCCTCATCTCTCATCCCAAAGCCGAGTATTTCAAGAAGCGCCTTTGGAATGACACTTGGACAAGGCGAGCGAAGGACCTTGAGCAGCAGTTTCCTGAAGTTCTGCATATGTTCACCCAGTTCATGAAGTTGAAATATCAACTTCCGATACCGATTGGGGGAATACAAATTCAGGGCATCAACATTCAGGCGAAGGCCATGGTAGCAAGCACGGCGTACCAGTATGAACGCCGTGAAGTAAACCTCGTTGTTCTTGATGTCAGGGAAATTCCAAGAGTAAAGTCATCGAAGAACGTGAGCTCCATCGATCCCTTCATGACTTTCCTCCTAAATAAACTGAACCCCAAAATGTCAGAACCAAATATTTGGCTCTTCATTTTGCAAGACAAGGAGGATCTTAAAGATGCAACTGTTTTTGCATCTTCGCACATGGGTCAATACGAAAAAGTATTGACCTCATATGTTCCGAGCAGAGTAGAGATGATTAATAACGTAACGAATCGGGGTACTGCTCCGGACTTGCCTTTACTTTTCTTTTTTAAGAAAGGTAATGACTTTGCCAAATCCTCTCGCGCCTTGATAAAGCCCAAGTATGATAAGCCAACAAACTACGTATATTACTTGGAGGCCTCAAAAAATACGGAGGCCAAATGGAGAATTGAGGCAAGCGAACTCCGAATGGAGTTTTACTTAGACATTCTACGCGATTTCGCGAAACCGGAGGAGAATGTTCTAGGAATTTTTTCGGGCCCGAAGTTCATGCTTGTGACAAAGGTAAGAATTGCCTATCGTCGAGTCGAGGATAGCTATAATTGTGATTTAATGTTTGGAGTAATCTGGATATCCTCGAGTCGAGGATAGCATCACTGATGTCATAACTAATGAATCCACTTATTTACTGAATTGTGTTGTGTGTTTGAATATGTCTGTGCAGATGTTTGGTGCATTTTTTTTATGGTTTCGTGAATCAAGAAGAGGCCAAACCATATTTGAGGATTGCAAAGGTAGCGGACAAAATGGATAAGAACGATTTTCTTTTCTCAAATTCTCCCTACTCGCTATCATATGAGAAACCGCCCCCCCGGGAACCAGTCTTGGTTGATATGGAATTACCACAGTCGCCGCCCATGATGCTAAATTCACCAGCACATGATCCTTTACCTGTAGATCGGGTGAGGGATTCTACTGGTCCTCATGTCGCTTCTGACCTGGGTGTTGAAGGAATCAACGAGTTCGGAACTAACACGTTCCAAATTCATACTTGAAGGACATCTCCTGGCGTGCCCAGTATTCCGGATTTGACTCTCCCGTCTTCATCTCATCAACCTGCACATGAGGAGGAGGATTACGAGACGGACATTGATTACGCCAAACAACGTCTAGGGGATGCGCCAATGTCCTCGGGTGCACAAAGTCCTCAGGTTGAGGAGGACACTGTAATGGAGGCTGCGGTAGATCTTCCCAATGTAGAAGCGGCGGCGATTCCCGTCATTGACCTGAGTAGTGATGAAGATATTGATCGTCCTCACTTCTCTGACGATGATGAGGAGGACGACAGTGGACCTCTTCACGTACGCGAGACAAAACCTCTTCTCTTGCCTTCCAACGTCGTGGTAAAAGTCGAGAAGGATTACTAGCAGAAGGACAAGGAGAGACGGGACCGAAGAATTGCACGGAAAGCTGAGAGGGAGGCTCGTGAAAAGGAGCTCAAGGAAACAGTTGCCGGCACTGCGGAGACGAAAGCTGAAATGCTGAAGCTCCAGTAGGAGTCAAAGGCGCAGATGCAGGAGGAATCACAAGCGCAATATTTCGCTCTCCAAAGTCAGGTGGCGCAAATTTTGCAGTCGGTGAAGTCGCAATCAAGCCAACCATTGCCTGTCCACTCTCCTGCAACATCCGCTCAGGTTCCGGTCTCGCATGAGTCTCCCTCATCCTCGAAGCTGCCTTATCCTCGAATCGAGGATAAGCCTGATGCAGTGCCTGCTCCTGTGGAAGATGTTATAGCCAACACTCCAGCATCCCAGCTTCCCAGGCGTCTGTCTCCAGATAGACAAGCTTTTGAAGCTGTTGTTTCTATAGGTGTGGACGTCAGCCCATCCGGAGCGGGTTTGAGTGACAGGCGGGCTTATCATCGAGGCAATGATAGAATTGGAGCATCAACAGCACCCACTGTCGTTGCCACAGTGGAACCTGTCTCGACTTGTGGAACATCTTTCGACTCTCTACATGACAATCCCTCGCCAATGTCAGTTGATGAGGAGAAGGTCGACTATGAGGCCAGCGACGATGACATGTGGGACACAAATGCGGTACAAGAGGGAGGGCCCTCTGGTTCGGCAGCTGTGGAGGGGGTTGAGCCTCAGGCGGCTGAATCCGCTCAAGTACAGCCCTCTGACCCTTACGATTTTGATTGAGTCCAAGATAATAATGTGTATCGGTCACGATTGTCTGGTGTTCGTGCTGCCTGCAATTCTCTGAGTAGTCTTGAATCTCATTTCTACTCATGCTGCCTAACAGGATGGTGTGGCCACTTCGTGATTTCTAGGCGCGGATGGAGACCCCGTCTGTTCTGCCCAGGGTTGTCTTGTCTGACATATTTTTGGGTTTAGGCGTCGTGTATGACGTCTGACGTCGCGTGTCGCGTGTCACCAAGTGTCGAGTTTACTTGACATCGTGTCGTGGAGGGGTAAAAAAATTTACCCCACGGTAAATAGATTTTGCCTACGTGGCAAGGTTTACAAAATGACGTGGAAAGCCAACTTGGGCGACTACGGGTAGGGGCGCATGTACTTCAGCCTTGGGCGACCGCGGATGGGGGCGCGTGCAAGTACAAATGGGGCGAGTACGGGTTCTAAAATTAGGGCGACCTCTGGTCCAGGGGGGCGACCTCTGGTCCAAGGGGGCGACTGCTGGTCCAGGGGGGCGACCTCTGGTCCAAGGGGGCGACTTCTGGTCCAAGGGGGCGACTTCTGGTCCAGGGGGGCGACTGCTGGTCCAGGGGGGCGACCTCCTTGTTGCAATTGTCTAAAAACACTCAAAACTGCCATTTTTGTGCAAATTGCAAAGAGAAAAAAAATTTAGAATGGTATTTTTTTTCCATATGTTACCATAGGATCTTGCAATAGAATAGTTTGAGAATGCATGGAAAAAATTTCAGACATTTTGACCACATAGATTGCAAGATAAATGCATTCAAAGTGAAGAAATTGTGTTTTTTTGGCACAATGGCAAACTAGTTTAAGACTTCAAATCTTCTTAACTTCAATAGTTTGAATTGTAGATCTTGAATTTAGTTTTTTTTCATCATTCAAAATTGAGTTGAAAATATAGAAAAAATAAAAGTTTAAAATATAATGTAATTTTCATTATTTAAAAATTTATTTAGTAGAAGAAGGTATCATAGAGGGAAAAACTAAATCATTAATAGCTCTAAGATGGAATTAAAACTCACGAATTCCAGTAGTGAGATTGTTCTAACAATCAATGTTGATTTGGTGGACCTATTTGTTTTGAATTTTTCTGAAAATTGAACTCAAAAACAAATCCTATACCTATATTTTACAAATCAATATTATAATTGCTTGCAAAACAAGATGCTCTACAACTTCTTGGCAACCTCTTCATATCATAAATCCAAATGAAATGAATAAAAGCTTTCCATATGAAAATAAAATAAAATATATGAGAAAAAAAATTAATTTTTAATTCAAATTTTTCAAGATTTGTTTTTGCTCATCCAAATGATTTAATTTAGATCAAAGCTAATTGTTGTATAACTCTTGCTCCTAGGCACCAATTAAAATTACATTCCTAGAAAGCTAATTTTTTTTTCCTATCTTTTCATAAAAATTTGACCATATAGGAACTTGGCCAAAATCCATTTGCCCCTTGTGAAGACAATGAGAATTTAGAGATTAACATCCTATTAGTGTATTATTTAACAAGTGGATTTTAAATTTGAACACACTCTGAAGATTTGTATAAAAACCTTCCTATTTGATTTTCTCTATTCTCTATGCATCATCATACTTATGTATAATTTACCACCTTCATCTAAAATTTAAAAATAGAGGAAAGAGATTTAAATTAGAGCTTCTCCTCTTGAATTACGCAAATCTCTAAAAGTCATCCTACCAGGGTATTATTTATGAAGTAGATTTTAAAATACAAAATAATAAAATGTAGGTTTTAGAAAGAGCTTTTCATTTTGAATTTCACTATCT
The DNA here is from genome assembly GCA_947034895.1 of Rhytidiadelphus loreus. Classification (NCBI taxonomy): domain Eukaryota; kingdom Viridiplantae; phylum Streptophyta; class Bryopsida; order Hypnales; family Hylocomiaceae; genus Rhytidiadelphus; species Rhytidiadelphus loreus. The sequence goes on along the minus strand of OX344761.1, from coordinate 41,119,487 downwards.
TCCAAGTATCATCAATTCATCATACTCATGTATTATTTACCAATTTAATTTCAAGCTTAAAAATTAGAAGAAAGAGATTTAAATAAGAATTATTCCATTTGATTTAATATATGCAATCTCAAATAATCATCCTATGGGAGTATTATTTATCAAATGTATTTCAATTTACAAAATAATGAATGGAGATATTTGCAATACCTTCCCCATTTAATTTTCTCGATTCTCCAAGCATCCTTGTACTCAACTACTTATGAATTATTTACCACATTGATCTCTAACTTAAAAATTAGAAGGAAGAGATTTGAATTAAAACTTCTCCTTTTGATTAATGCAAATCTCAAAGACTTATCCTATGGGTGTATTATTTATAAATTGTTTTTCAAGATACAAAATAATGAATGGAGATATTTGCAATACCTTCCCCATCTAATTTTCTTGATTCTCCAAGCATCCTTGTACTCAACTACTTATAAATTATTTACCACATTTATCTCTAACTTAAAAATTAGAAGGAAGAGATTTGAATTAAAACTTCCCCTTTTGATTTATGCAAATCTCAAAGACTTATCCTATGGGTGTATTATTTATAAATTGTTTTTCAAGATACAAAATAATGCATGAAGATATTTGCAATACCTTCCCCATTTAATTTTCTTGATTCTCCAAGCTTCTTTGTACTCAACTACTTATGAATTATTTACCACCTTCATCTTTAATTTAAAAATTAGAAGGAAGAAATTTGAATTAAAACTTCCCCTTTTGATTTATGCAAATCTCAAAGACTTATCCTATGGGTGTATCATTTATAAATTGTTTTTCAAGATACAAAATAATGCATGAAGATATTTGCAATACCTTCCCCATTTAATTTTCTTGATTCTCCAAGCTTCTTTGTACTCAACTACTTATGAATTATTTACCACCTTCATCTTTAATTTAAAAAATTAGTGGGGAAGGAATTTAAATGAAAACTTCCCCTTTTGATTTAATTTATGCAAATTTCAACAAATTATCCTACTAAAGGGGTCTATAATTTATAAAGTGTATTTCAAAATACAAAATAATGCATGAAAATATTTGCAATACCTTCCCCATTTAATTTTCTTGATTCTCCAAACATCTATGTACTTATGAATTATTTACCACCTTCATCTCTAACTTAAAAAATTAGTGGGGAAGGAATTTAAATGAAAACTTCCCCTTTTGATTTAATTTATGCAAATTTCAACGAATTATCCTACTAAAAGGGTCTATAATTTATGAAGTGTATTTCAAAATACAAAATAATGCATGAAAATATTTGCAATACCTTCCCCATTTAATTTTCTTGATTCTCCAAACATCTATGTACTTATGAATTATTTACCACCTTCATCTCTAACTTAAAAAATTAGTGGGGAAGGAATTTAAATGAAAACTTCCCCTTTTGATTTAATTTATGCAAATTTCAACGAATTATCCTACTAAAAGGGTCTATAATTTATGAAGTGTATTTCAAAATACAAAATAATGCATGAAAATATTTGCAATACCTTCCCCATTTAATTTTCTTGATTCTCCAAACATCTATGTACTTATGAATTATTTACCACCTTCATCTCTAACTTAAAAAATTAGTGGGGAAGGAATTTAAATGAAAACTTCCCCTTTTGATTTAATTTATGCAAATTTCAACGAATTATCCTACTAAAAGGGTCTATAATTTATGAAGTGTATTTCAAAATACAAAATAATGCATGAAAATATTTGCAATACCTTCCCCATTTAATTTTCTTGATTCTCCAAACATCTTTGTACTTATGAATTATTTACCATATTCACTTCTAAATTAATGGGGAAGAGATTTAAATGAAAATTTCCCCTACGGATTTAAACAAATCTCAAATAGTCATTCTATAAGTATATAATTTATCAAACGATTTCTAAAATACAAAAGAATAGATGGAGAGATATGTATGATCTTTCTTATTTGATTTATTTCATATCATATAATCCCAACCGAATAAATGAAAATGAACCATTGATATATATTTAACAAAATTGCATATTTGCAAAACTTGAGTGTTCAATAGAAGATGACATCTTGCCATAAAATTTATATACTACAGCTAATTAATAGATCAAACAAGATATTATCAAATACAAGTAGTACTATAGAGAATCCAAAGCAACTAGATTTTTAAAAGAGCTTTCATTTCTAATAAATGAGATTAGGTGTCAAAGCTATGAAATCTGATCTCATCAAGGCCCATTTACTTAGCTCACCTAACAAGGTACGTCCACTAATGTACCTAGCAAACTAAAACAAAAGTAATTGACTATAATGAAGTTGTCAATTTCTACTTTCATCACCAAAAAATTGCAATCCAATGAGTTTTTCAAGTAACTTTGAGTCTTGCGGGACCTCTCATGGAGGAGAACGCGGGTTAGGGCGAGTGCTTAAGGGCGACCTCGGGTAAGGGGCGACCGCGGGTGGAGGTGGAAAGAATGGCCCTCCTTTTGTCCAAAAATTGGCAAATTTGGGCCGTTTGGGGGTTTCTAGGGGTGACTTCGGGTCTTGGGCGACCTCTCATGGAGGAGAACGCGGGTCAGGGCGAGTGCTTAAGGGCGACCTCGGGTAAGGGGCGACCGCGGGTGGAGGTGGAAAGAATGGCCCTCCTTTTGTCCAAAAATTGGCAAATTTGGGCCGTTTGGGGGTTTCTAGGGGCGACTTCGGGTCTTGGGCGACCTCTCATGGAGGAGAACGCGGGTCAGGGCGAGTGCTTAAGGGCGACCTCGGGTAAGGGGCAAGTGCGGGTGGAGGTGGAAAGAATGGCCCTCCTTTTGTCCAAAGATTGGCAAATTTGGGCCGTTTGGGGGTTTCTAGGGGCGACTTCGGGTCTTGGGCAACCTCTCATGGAGGAGAACGCGGGTCAGGGCGAGTGCTTAAGGGCGACCTCGGGTAAGGGGCGAGTGCGGGTGGAGGTGGAAAGAATGGCCCTCCTTTTGTCCAAAAATTGGCAAATTTGGGCCGTTTGGGGGTTTCTAGGGGCAACTAAAATTGACATCACTAAGCCTATGGTGACATAATGACATGTGCTTCTAATTCAAAGTTGGTCACCAACAAGTGAGGACAGAGATTATACGTTTTTTAATGAGAGATCCTTAGTAGAAACAAATATTTGACGATGTGGTCATTAATAAAAGGACTCTTTTGATTTTAGTTACCTATAGTAAGGCCGCAGGTACTACTATAGAGACACTAATCCATGCAACTACTCAAATATGACAATGGAATATTTGAAAACACATTAGTAATGAGGTACTTTGTGAGGAAGTTGGGTATAGTCATTGAACCTGATTCAAAGAAGCAACTAATATGTAGATAGGTGGTAAAGCTACTCATGGTTGATAAAGCCCCTGAAGTTGTTTATCGCATTGATGTTTTGTAATAGGGTATGTTGTGATTATGTTAGTACAAATAAAAACATAGGTCACATTTCATGCTTCTAAATTTTGAAAAGGAAAGTAAATATATTAACCACTTTTTATATGATGTGCCATTTAGAAAAAATATTAAATATTCAAAACGCTAGGTGCCAAGGTCTATGTATTGAATCTTGAATTTGAATTCTTTTGTGCAAATATTTTGTAATTTTTTTCCAAACAATGTACTTTAATTTATTTGCTTCTAAACTAATGTGTGTAAAGTGTACAAAAATAAAGTTGAGTTTTAACCCCTAAAGGACCAACTTGAGTCCTTTTGAAGGACTTTAAAGAGTTCAAGTAGGTGCATATAGTCTCAATTTTCATTTTCATTTTTTGAACTTTTTTGGAGGATAGAAGAGTACATCATCTTTGTAAGAATATAAATTTTTCTTCAATTGGTGTCCAAAAGCAAAATTTATGCCACCCTAAGCTGAAAATAGAGGTCAGCAAGCAACAAAAAAATTACAATAAGTCAATTAATATTAAATTTTTTTCCCTCAAATATTATATTTTTGTCTACATGTGAAGCTTTGATTCATTCCATTTTGACTAGCAATGAAAAAATTATGGACAATCTTGTCTTTTAGACAATCTAAACAATTTTTTGAAAAAACATCTTATATGATATATTTTTGAATGCAATTTATACAACTTTTTTGAAAATTGTTTAATATAGTTAAGTTTGTCTACTAGAACAATCTCACCATTGTGCTTATTGTGTTTCAATTCCAACTTAGAGCTATTAACAATTTAGTTTTTCATTCAATCGTAGACCAACTTCTATTCAACAATTTCTTAAAGAATGAAAATCAAGTGTGTTTCTATTGAAATTTTTTGCTTAAACTTTCAATTCAATTTTTCAACATAATTTTTTAAAATTTAGAGTTTATAGTGCAATTTTTTTCCACAAATGGTGGTCAAAGTCATCTGAAATTGCAAGCCAAAGTTCAATTTTTTTTTCCAACTTTGAATGCTAATATCTTCCAATCTATATGGCCAAACTTTATGAAATTTTTACCACATCATCTTAGACAACTTAAGTACAAGATCTTATGGTTAGATTCTCCAAAAAATATTTTTTCTATTTTCTTGGATGACTGTAGCAGAAGTGGCAGTTTTGAATTGCACTACAAATCACTCCTACAAGAGGTCGCCCCTACCTCCACTCGCCCCTACCTCCAATCGCCCCTACATGCAGTCGCCTAGTACCCGTATGCGCCCCTTGAGTTTGCCATGTAGATGCCACATGGCATCCAGTTGGAAGGGGGTAATTTTATAAAAAGTCAAAGGTAAATTTGACTTTTCGTGACGTCGTGCGAGCTCTACTAGACGTCGCGCGACTTCTGTCTGTCGCGGTGTCGCGCTGTCGCAGCGAACAACCCTGGTTCTGCCTCGTGGTGTAGTATAGTGCAACATAGTTTTGAGTGTACAGTTTTATCCGCCGATAAAGAAAACGTTTTCCGTCTGTATTATATAACGTATGTAAATAAAATATGAAAATTTCAAATCATCTAGTGTTCGTCAATCTGATGAAACTTTGCTTTCGATGTTTGGTTTCTCAGCTCGAAAGAATCTATAGCATGCAACATCTAGTGCCATTGAAAGCTTTATCTAACGAACGACCGCAATTGCTAAACGAAATTCAATGCAAACAACCGATTTTTGGCTCTTCCTCTACTACATTGTTACAGGTAACCCCATTTCTTTGTTGTCGTACTATGATCAGGTAGAAACGGAGTGCGGAAGAGAGATTGTGCCGAGGAATGTGCCCTTGTTAGTGCCTCCAGCTCGGAGGAAGTGGTTGAACATAGTCTTCAACTTGAACGGGGTCCTGTGTCAGACCGCCATGAAGTCTTATGCTGATAAATTTAGGCCCTACAGAGTTGAAGAGAAAGTTCTATGTCATCGGAATCCCACTGTGATTGGACCCAAGGCAGTATTCGCTCGGCAAGACCTGGGTGAATTCCTCCGACAGGTCTCAGCGATCACGGACAACGTCGTGGTTTGGACCACGATGTTGAAACGTAATGCCGATCCAATCGCTAGGCACCTATTTAATGGGTGCAGACCGCCCTACGTTGTTCTAGGACAGGAAGAGTGCACCAAGATAGAGGTCTCACCCGGACAGTTCTTTCATCAGTGGGCCAAAATGCTGTGCATGAAAGTTCTTTCCGAGACATTGTTTAACAACAATAGCGGGACCACTTCATTTACTGCAGACAACACCATTCTCATTGACGACTCTCCGGATAAGAGCGTCTGTAATGAGTATGGTAATGCCATTTTCTTAGAGACGTGGAGCCATGAGAAACGACGGGACGACGTGCTCTTGGGACAGCTCCTTCCGTGGCTCCGTCGTCTAGATGCGAATTGCGGTCCTGGCCAGTTGCGGCAATACGTCGAAGAGAATAGGATTGGAAGGAACCCTCTATCGGCGGGTGATGACCGCCTAGAGCAAATCGTTGGCGGAATGAGAGAGTCCTCGAAGATGATGGGTTCCCGATTTGAGCTGCCTAGGATAGAGGTGGTCGTAGAGAAAGGGCGACGTAGGAAGTATGCTCTTGTGTAAATTTGTTTGTAGATTTGCTATCTCCGATGATTCATACTTTTTGTTGACCTTCTTTTGTATCTTGACGTTTTTGTAAATAATATATTGAATTTTTCTTTGACACACTTGATTCTCCTGTCTTCTAATCCGGAAATATCTTTCTGTGGGTATCAATTCGTCTCTGTTTTCACTGATATTGAAGTTGTTCGTTTCTCGTGAAAGCATATTAAACGTATGCTTGTGGAATCTGTAGTTGAAGCAGATTGGGGACTTCAGTAATCCGCCAAAAAGACAAAGAGTGACGAGAAGTCTGCTTTTAGGCTCCGAAAAGTCCATCTCCAGGGGGTCCGTTTCTGTGGGTGGAAGCTGTGGGACTACTCCGCTTTCCAAGCCATATATGCTGCACTCTACAACAGATGCGGTGTCTACCACCATAGACTACTCCAAAGGAAACATTGAAGACGGCGTCGTGAATAGCCCTCCAAGTCGCGGACCAGGCAGGACTCCCGTGTGTTCTCCGTCGCCACTCAAACGGGCTTCTTCGAGTCGAGGATGCTCTTCGCCGCTTGATCAACGGATGGATGGTTTGACGAGCCGAAAGTTAAACCTTTCTGTTGTGGAGGCACCCGGTTCTCCTCGAGGCGAAGATGGCTTCCTATGCTCTCCTCCTAGTGCCGATGTGAGTACGTTGTTGGCGCTGAGGTCCACGTCTCTACTGGAAATTGACTTACACAGGGACTTACTGAAGACGGATGCTCCTGCTGCTGTATCTGAACTTCAGGATACACGACTTCATCCCTCACACTCCATCCGCCCTAGGCGGTGTTTGTCGGGTGGCATAGTATTCCGTCAGCAACTTTGTAGGGAACAACGGCGTTCTCGTATTGGACATTCCGTCATAGAAAATGGGAATGCGTCGCTATTAAGGCCGCCTGTTCGAGGGTCGAGGTTTCTTTCGGCTTCCGAGGTCCCCCAAAGCATCCAGAAGTCAAAGCGCCATGTGAATGGAATTCAACGGCACCCCTTACATGATATAGTGGACGTTCCAATCACGCCGTTCTCTCGTTCTCGACGTGAGGATATTATGAGAGGGCTAGCAAAGTTCAAAGCAATGGATGGAGCCAATAGCAACTGTACAGTGGATAGCCAGCCCTGCGGAGGTGATGTGAATTTTTAATCACCTCACCTTCTACAACTATCTTACTATTAATAGCATCATATGCGGAGAAAATCGTCTAGGAAAGAGATGGAAGTTTTTTGGAACATCTTACTTTCATCTTTGAGACTTACTATTAATAGGACTTTTTACAAAGAAGAGTTACACTAGTTGTATGCATCATTTTTAGACTGCCTTTGCATATATTCTTTGAAATCTTCTGGATTCAGGCTTCATTTCGTTTAGAGGACATTGAAAGCGACTCTTACATACAGAGTGTGCATTTGGACTACACCAATAAAGCAATGTGAATGTACTTAAATTCACTCGCATTTCCACGTCTTTTTATGCATGAATGCATTTGGAGTCGCTTCCTCAAAGTCTTAATGGTTGACATGTTATAATCTTTCAATCATACCTTTCATTTCGGTAGTACGTATCGTAGAGCTCAACAACTATAACTTCAACAATGATTCACATTCTTTTTTCAAAGTCTCAAAGTCACGATTTTGTCTCAAATTAACGAATAAGGCCTTATTGGTGCAATGTGTTACAAGTCCCAAAATTATATTGACATGTTTATACTTTCTAAATTTCATGTTTGGTTTTAGACTCCACTCGGGTACTTCACTATACATTCAATCCATATATATACATACATCGCTACTTTTTATTTGGGTTGGGTGCTATTTAGCTATTATTTCACAATAGATATGAGATGTTTAAACATGACCCTATTGGGATTCAAAAATTTATATGTGATTTTAGGGTTGATTAGTACATGTACACTCTAACTACTATTGAATAGTATTGGGGATGGTAGTTACTGCCTCTTTTGGGTGCATAGTGACACTCTATGCACCCAAAAGCCCCCCCACTCCCTCCATTTTAAAAGTTTTTTCTTACTAAATTTTAATTCATTCCATTATCCCCACCCCTCTTCCCCATTAAATTTTTTTTTTAATTAAATTTTAATTTGTTCCATTACCCACCCCTCCGGATCGAACAAAGTATTTGTCTAGACCCCATCCCTTATTTGTACATTTTAAGTGGCATTGGATGTGACATTCAATATGGGATATATCCCGTATACCAATTCATATCCGTATGTCAATCCATATCCGTATTCAATACAGTACCCCAAGTTTATATTCTATATTATGTTATTCGTATCTGTATCTATATTCCAACTTTTTTTAAGATCAACAGTGTCGGAGGGGAGAAGCGAGATTTTTTTTTTAAATCAACACCTCTCAATTTTTGGAAGGAGAGGCGGGGATAATTGCAAACCAGGACCAGTATGCCTCTTTTGGATGCATAGTTGAACACAACTCACATAAACAATACAAATATGCAAACATCATATATCAAACAATTCATACAAATCAATCATACATGTACAATAGGGAAAAAAAATATGAAAATTTTAAACCCCACAAGTAGTAGTATATTGACTAAGCTTGACTTATGCAATATGTCCTTGGTAACTACTTGCTATAGATCTAAGTTGGAGCAAATGAACAACCCAAAATGAGACGTTCATTATTTTGTCTAATGGAGATGGAAAATAGAAACTCCTCACGCAAGTTCTTTACCTCCCTTTTAGACTATCCTTTGTATAGATTACAAATAATGTATTATGGATCATTACTATATACTATATTGTAGTTGTAATATAGTATGCTTAAAAAAAATGATGCTACAGTAAGTTGAATATTTTTTAAATTATTAGCTTCAGCATATAAAATGTGCTCTATAGTAGGTCTCATGTTGTTTCTAAAGTTACCACTAGTGAAGTAGCTATGAGACTTTACAAAAAAGAATGGACTCTCTTCAAGTCATGTATATAGAAATCCCAAAGCAAATAAATAACTTGTGTGTTTGTGGTTTATTGAGCAAATCTTGCACTCTTCACAATCAATTTACAAAAGGAGAATTATATTTGGAGTGCTCAAAGTGTTTGCTTCAAAGTTCTTCAATTTGCATTTTTGATCATATACTAGTAATGGTTAGATACATTGGTAGATGTTTTTGCAAGGACCCTTGAAAAATATCCCATACTCTTATAACTAACCAATTGAAATGGGCCAAATTCCATATCATCAAAGCCAAAAAAAAACATTGTACACAAACTACAAAATCCAACAAAATGAAAACCCCAAAGGACCTACTCAAGACAACTAAAACAATACATTTGGGCTTCAATTGAGGGACTTAGTTCCTAGGAAGGAAAGCTAAAACATCACATAATGTACCAAAGCTGTAGTGTTGTACACATTTGTCTTCAATTGCATGTGAAAATCTTGGCTACCAACAATTCTTTGATGTGGTCAACAACAACCAAAAATAGAATAAAGCACTCAAAATCTACTCAAGGGGTCTTGACATATACAAATTTTGAATTTTCCAAAGACATTTGTTCAATGTTGTGGGTCTTTCAAATATTTTCCAAGTCAAACTAAATATCTTCCATATTGGAGTCAACATCATTCAACTCTTCTATATCACATTTGATATATTTTTGTTCTTCCATATCAAACTCTGTAAAAGTATATGTATCCTAAATTCCCCAATTTTCAATTTTGATTGGAAGAGGCCTAAGCTCTAGCTCCTCCCATTCACTTTGCTCCCAAGCTAGCCAAGAGTCTGGACCATATATACTACGTCCTCGATATCGAAGTACCTTCCGCCCAACAAAGTCCAACCTAATTTTAAAATGCTCTGAACTGTTTGAAAACCGCACAGGATGTAGCAATGGTAATGTGGCCAACATTTCAAAATCTTTCTCATGAAGCTCTAATCTATTGCAGTAATGAAGATTGAGTTCTTCAAGGCTCTTCATCTTACTCAAGTCAGGCAACCACTCTAGATTAGGGCAGTAAGAAAGGTTAAGGGATTGCAATGTCGGCAAGTCACCCATTCCATCCATTTGAGTCAATAAAAGACTCCAAGAGAAGTCCAACACTTGTAATTGCTTGAATGCATTCAAACAAGGTGCCTCGCATTGTGGCCACTTACGATAATAAAGCTCTTGAAGTTGATTTGGAATGCAATGTTCAGCAGGTTTTGTGTGCGTACTAATTACCAAGGCTTGCAATTTAGTTAGAGATAGCAAACCCGGCACCTCCCATGAAATACCACAGTTGACCACTTCCAATCTAACTAGGCCATCAAGTTGATCAAGTCCTAGAATATGAATCCCAGGTACGGACAAAATATTGAGGACTTGTAGTTTAGATCTTGTTGTAGTAAGTCCCGATAAGGTTTGTAAGCTTTTAATAACCAAAAGCTCCACAGTTTCCAAGGATGAACAATTGCTCAAATCTAATAGTACATCAACTTCCACCTTTGCAAGCTTTAGCTTGATCAAGTTGTTGCAACATGCAAGTACATTAGATCCGGACAACACACATTGCCCTACTATGAACAAATATTTTAGGGTTGCTGGAAATTGACCCACAACATGAGTCTCCATTGTAATACCACTTGAAGAATAAGGAATATTCCAATCAAAACAAGTCAAGTGTTTCAATGATTCTAGGCCCTCAAGGCTCTCCAGACACCTAAAATTATAAAGTTGCAAGCTTCGTAAGCACGTCATGCCCTTCAAGTTCAATTTTCCATTGACAGATTTCAAACCAAAGAGCTGTAATACCAAAACATTTGAGAAGTAGTGCCATTCAATTCCCTCCAAACTTGTAGTTGGATTAATAGGGGTTCCATAATCAAAATTCCAAACATCCCCAATGCTTTCTACCATTTGCTTTATAGAAAGTCGAGACAATTTCTGCCAACATCTACCAATAGGTGCAAGCTCAAGCTCTGAGAGATCCCCATCATCTCCATATACAAGCATCCACTTCCGATCTTGCATGTTTGGTATTGCACCAAGCTTTCCAACCGCTTCTTGTGTCACAAATTCACAATACAAATCATGCATGGTGATCCTTCCTGATGTCAAATCCGCATCTTGCAACAAGCCCTTTCGTTTTAGGCTATCCAACTGCCATTCCAATACAACCACAAATAATTACATCAAACAAATTACAACATCTACCATTGTAAGTGGTTGATCTTAAAATAATAATTTTCACATACTTACATACTAAAATCTCATTTGTGATCCATACAATTAACTTCACAAATTCAAAATATGGATGAATGGAAGCAAGTCAAGTACCTGACTTTGAATCTCAAACTCATTCTTCTTGTACACAACACATAGCTGCTCCTTCCAACTTATCCAAGGCCCCGAAAGCCAAATACTATCCAATTTTATACGAGGAAGAAAGAGGCTCACATCCATAAATAAGGTTTGCTCAATTGGTTGTAGTAGATCAAAACTACTTCGAAGCACATCAAAGACAACATCCTCTCCTGAAAATATGCTAAACTTCCACACCCTTGATAAGAGTTCCATCCATCTTGAGGGCTTTTCTTCAAGACAACCAAGTTGCCTACCCAAGGCCTCTAAAGCCAATGGATGGTAATGGTAACCTCTTTTAGCACCCTTGAAAAAATAACACTTATCAACACACCACTTTATAGAATCCATATCCTCTCTCATTGTAAATTGTTCTCCACGAGCAGCATAATATAAAAATAAACTTGTCGCATCTGCTTCTTTAAGTTCAGGCATCTCAAGACATGCATCTCCATTGATTCCCAAGAGGGCAAGAGTACTTTGAGACCGAGCTATCACAAGTACTAAGCTATCATTATGTGAAGGAGTTTCCAAAAACATCTTGGCTTGCTTGATGGAATTGTAATTGTCCCATACATTATCTATAGCCAAGAACGTTCGTTGTTTGTGCAAATTCTTGTACAAAACATCTTGACACTGCAAACACAAAAAAGCCATAATATTGAGCTCATCACATTTAAGAGACAAGAATTACAATAATATCAAGTCTAAATCCAAAATAGGAAAAACACGTAACTATTCTTGTCATCTTGAAGTGCACATTGTATTAGAGACACCAATGTGATGAACTACAAATGGTCATGTCATCATGTGAAGGATTATACTAGACAGGAGGGCAAAGAATGAACAACAACAATCACCTAATTGTTCAAACCTAGATTTCAATCTACTTTGGATCTCTAAAATACCATTGACAAAGAAAAATATTCTAAGTGTTGAACATTGCATGCACTTACCTCCCCTTCACCCAATTGGCGAACAAAATCTGGACTTTGCCTTGTCAAATTGATTACCGCATTTTGCAATAACTCTTTAGAATTTGAACATGTGCTGTCAAATTCAACATGGCACACCCTCCCATCATACTCACTTGACAATTCATTGCACAAGGTCTTGCAAGAGGTGGTTTTGCCAATGCCACCTACTCCATATATGCCAACCACTTTCACTTTGTACTTTCGTGACAACCCAATTTCTTTCATCTTGTCAAAAATAACCTATCAATCCAACAATAAAAAAAATAGAATATTTTAGAAATCCAATATTTGTAGACTATCTGAAAATTATTTATAGGAGTATTGAACTCTTCAAACAATTTGAAACTTCCATCTCTCATAAAATGGTTATATTCATGAAGGAGATTTTAACTCACTCATACTTGATGCTTCACAAAATCCAAAAAACAAATACTTTCAATAAACAAAGACAAGAGATAAATTGCCATGTACCATACCTCATGCACATTTCCTTGAACATGTGAATCACTCCACTTAATGTCGGGTAAAACTAATGTGCAAATGTGGGAGACAATTTCATTCTCATATGCCACAATCCCCTTCAAGTCTTGATCATAGGACAAACCATTAAACTTGGTCAATTCATCAAGTGCATAGCACCAATCTTCCACCTTGATTCGCCCTTCAACTGGATCATCTTTGGCAAATGTCTCCCAAGTTTCCAACCATCTTTGCCGCCTTTTCTCATCCTTCAAGTCACTCACGGAAAGCCCATAAAAGAGGGGGAGAATGGCTACATTCACATTGGACTTCAACACCTTGGTGGCTTGTATAAAGGCATTTAGTTCGATCATTGGCCACTTGGATATGAAGTACTCCTCCGACACCACCACAACAAGCAATTGACATTGTTGAGCAGCCTTGATGATAAAGGTTGGAAATTCTTTGCCCTTGGGTAAACTTTCAGGCCGTCTATCAAAAAAGGGATAGTGACAACGGTCTTCCAAGGCTTTACACAAATGCTCCACAAATTCCTTTTGAACTCCACTATGGCTCAAGAAGATCTTGTGCTTGGGTTCTAAAATAGGGTTATCACCCACTCCCTCACTTGACCTGTGACATGACAAAATCTTTCAAGACTTGATGAAGTTCATTGATCCATAATTATATAACCATAAGCAATATGGAGTTGGTGAATTGATAATTCCAAAGGGAAAATTATAGAATTGTATAAAACTATCATTTTGAAAGTGGAAAAACACACTTTAGGTGTCTTCATGAAAGGCAATTTAAGAGTTGTAATACATTACCTATGCTCAACGGAAGCATGTGAACTTTCTCCAACTTCAAATTTCTTTTTCTTCATCGCTTGCCTGTAAGCACATATTCATCGTATATAGATTTTAATGTTCATTCCTAGTTCTAAAATTTCTAGTAGTTCTCAATACTCTTAACCATTAGTACTTAGTACAAGAATAATAAATACTTGATCTACACTCTTACCTATAATGCTAATTTTGTTTCCACAACATTGTGAATTAGACATCGTAGAGACTTCTAAGTACTCATTATGATTTCCACAAATTGTCTTGCCATGAAAACTAAGTCAACTTTAGAATTTAGTTCAACTTGTTTACATGAAACTTTAGCAAAAGGCAATTATAAGAATATCCCTACCATGACATGTTCAATTGATTGTAATCATTTGTGATGCAAACATATCAACAACCGACAAATGGATTATTATAATCAAGGAAGCTACACATCATAGAAGTAAGAATCATTCACTTTCTTGAAGGACTCCTCTTCATACAAACATGGGAACTTCTTGAAAAACTTCACAACATGGAAAAAATTTGACAAAAAACATTACAATTTCATAAATAATGTCCACCTTTGCTTTAGAGCAATTGAAAAGAATTCCAAAAATTAGTTTCAAGTCATCCACAAATTCTAAACAAAAATAGATCATTCCAAAGGTCCTAATATTGCACTAAAATCTATATACGATGAATATACAATGAATATGTGCTTACAGGCAAGCGATGAAGATGGATCATACACTATACTAATACCTTGTAAAAAAAACCGTAGTGAAAATTGACCATGGTTTTTTTTGCCACGGTTTTGTGCAACCCAACTACGCATGTAGTCAACGTTTTTTGCAATTTCCCACTGCAATTTTTGGAATTTTTGAGCGTGTAATATACTATTGGAAAGGTATTGAAATTACCTTTTCAACGGTATATTACATGCTCAAAAATTCCAAAATTTGCAGTGGGAAATTGCAAGAGATGTTGACTGTCCACTACTTGTGCTTGCACAAAACCATGGCAAAAAAACCCGTAGTCCACTACGGGTTTTTTTTACAAGGTTCTGGTATAGTGCTATTGTGTCCATTATGGGTCATTTGACTGCAATGGACTATTTTACCTTACTTGTGGAGGTCAAGAAATGATCAAAATGTTGCAAAAGACTAATTTGCTCTCAACCTCCTCAAAATTGCTTAAAGAATCTTGGATAGAATTTTGTGCCTATTGGTTGTATAGGATTTTAGAGACACAATAGGATCCATCTACCTATAGGAGATTTCAAGGGAGACTATTTCAAGGTTGTTCCCATTGTTGAGAACCAACCTTGTACAGTCAAAATATAATAATATTAAAAAAAACTTAAAAACTTAAAAATTATGTTTTAATTTTTAATTTTTTTTAAATAAAAAATATATTTAAAAATATATTAATTAATTATATCTGAAGTGGCAAGATCAGATCAGACACGTCATATCAGAGTTCCCATAGCCTTCCCTGAGTTCCCACAGTCCAGTAACTCACAATCTTCCAAAACACAAAAATCTCTTCTAATGCCAACTTCATAATAAACACCCATGATCCTTGCGCCAAGACAGGCACCTACGTCAGGACAGACACCTGCGTCATCAAATGACCCCAAACTCAAACCCTTACTTGACTTGAACTGAAGCTTTCGCTTGTACTTACCTTAACGCTTTAGTTCTGCGGGTTACAAAAACCGCGGTCGGTGATGGACAATCTTCAGAAGGCTTCCCGATCCCTCCACACACACGTTACAATCCCCAGCTAAAGAGCGTCGCCCCTTGCAAGATTCAATTGTCGGTATAGCGAAATCGATCCACGACAGAGAGTCCACTGACAATGAACACCGAATCCAACAGTTTCGCACTCTACACGCGCTAAGAAATTGTCACCTGAACTCCCACAGCGATGGAAATCGCTACAGAAATCCTCCGCACTGAATTGTGATCCATTGGGTGTACAAACCGATAGCAAAGAACAAACCCTAGTTCATGTCAACAGTTCCAGTGACCCCCACTGGCAAGGAACTGTCCGCACCCTCATCAACCTCTCTCATCAAATTCGAAAGAAGGCGAGTTCCATCGGCGTCCTTGAAAATGACAGATCCTGAAGAAGGCCTCTTTCAAGGGAAGAAGGAACTCGTTTCTGCGTGTGCACTGACTCCCTTATGCTTAGTCGGGCGGAGCTGGGCCAAGGAAGTAGCCTGGAACTTGTGTACTTGTTTGCTGGTACCGGTGCTCGGTGGGGACGGTGGATCGCCCTCCAAATAGCTTCAGGGAATCGGGGCTATCTTGTCTGTGTTGGGCTTCGCTTTTTCATCTCTGCGGACACTACTATTGAATCTGCTTGGTCTTTGATGATATAATTGAGCCGTCTGATTGTCTCCATTCGCTCAGAGCGGTGTCTTTGTTTTATTTTTATATTCATTTTTTGAAGGTTCAGTTCATTGAAAACCAGTTGACCTGTGGATTCGCTTGACCTGTTGTCATCAGTATTTTCGAGGGTCTCGAGGGTCTAGCTTAATGGAGGATCTCTATGGATGAGCTTAGCGTGACTTTTCTTTGCAAAGACAAACACTCTCAAGAGATTATCAACCGATTTTGAAGAGAAAATGAATGGGATTGATGATTATATGACGATAAACATGGAAAAGAGATCCTCTGGATGTGGACTTTGTGTACTGCATTCCTGCCAATGTGCAAGAGAGTCAAACTTCGCTTGTTGTCATAAGAAGATGATTGTTCTGTACACTCAGACATCGTAGGTACCCCTACAACTATTTTGATAGTATATGCCCGCTAATTCTTGTCGTCAGGAATCAATCAAGCTGAAACAAGAATCTTTCGAATGACTTCAAAAAATTCTACAGCCACGCTTTCTTCCGGATGACCCATTTAGGTACATCTAGACGAATAAAGTATGTGGTTGCCACTTGGAAACTACGAATCTGGAGGTTCTTTCCTTTCCAATCTATGTACCAAAATGGGTTTTGAATAATGCTTGCACGTTGAATCCACTCGGAGATGCCGATGTTTTGGACC
Organism: Rhytidiadelphus loreus; assembly: GCA_947034895.1. Lineage (NCBI taxonomy): Eukaryota > Viridiplantae > Streptophyta > Bryopsida > Hypnales > Hylocomiaceae > Rhytidiadelphus > Rhytidiadelphus loreus. The sequence goes on along the minus strand of OX344761.1, from coordinate 41,102,780 downwards.
TGGCCAGGCTACCGCTCGGTCATTAGATGTTGCTCTTTGTGTCATCAGCTGCGCCAAGACAGGCTCCTGCATCATGAGAAGGCCCCATACTCAAACCCTAACTTGCCTTGAACTGAAGCTTGGGCTCGTGTATACCTCAACGCTTTGGATGTCGCCGGTACTGCGGGTTACAAAATCGCGATCGTTGACTTACAATCCTCGGAACGCTTCTCGATTTCTTCACGCAACCATCCAGTTAAAGAGCGACACCCCTTGCAAAATGTCGGTACAGTGAAATTATTCCACCATAACAACTCTACCGACAATGAACACGGAATCCATCAGCTCCAAACTCTGCACGTGATAAGAAATCTCCGCATTGAAATGGGGTTCATTTTTTTGTACTAACGAAAGAACAAATCTAAGTTTAGGTTCATTTCAAGAGTTCCAGATCCCCTCACTGGCAAAGAAATTGCTCGAACTCTCAGTACCTCTCATCAAATTCTACTTACCCCCTAAACTCCCATTTGAGGCATTTTTTTCATCAAAAAACACTCAAAACTACCATTTCTCTTGCAAGTGCAAAAAGAATTAGAAATTGTTTGTTTTGCTTATTTAACCATAGGATCTTGCACTATACTAGTGGAAGAATATGTAGAAGAAATTTCAAAAACTTTGACCTGGTGGATTGTAAGATATTTGCATTGGAAGTGAAGAAATCCGATTTTTTTGTACCATGCCTGAATAGATTTTTAAGGCTTTGAATCTTCATAGCTTATAGTTTTTGCATTACATATTTTGAATATCTAATTTTCATGTTGAAGAATTGTGTCAAGAGTCTAGGAATTTCTTTTTTTTTTTAAAACCTTAATTTTCACTCATTAAAAAACTGTTAAGTAGAAGTAGGTTCAAAATTGAAGGGAAAACTAAAATGTTGATAGCTTTAAGATGGAATTGAAAATCACTAATTCTAATAGTGAGATTGTTCTTTCAACATAACATTCAAAAGCCTTCATAGAAGCTACCTTTTCCTCTTTGGAGCTGGGCCTCATCCACAAAATTCATCCACATATTAATGTAAGCTTCAGTATTGAGATAGTGGCAATACATTTATGGTGTGCTCCATTTTATTTTTTGCTAATTCTAGGAACAAATATACACATCAACAAATAATTGTAAGGAAAGATGGTTTGCCAAAAATCCAAAGAATCCTTTGAATCAAATACCAATGCAATTTAACCATAAAAAATAAATTTTGATAGAAAATGTAGGGATTGCATCATTGACATTTGTAGGAATATAGGGTGGAGGTATCATTTTTATACTTGAAATGAGTTCCTAAAGAATATGGGATAATTTGAAAATGAGAGCTTGACCATTTATCTTCCAAACATTAAAATTATGTTTGGAGTAAAATTTCATACCTCATTTGGGCATATTAGAATAAATTTTCTCAAAAAAATTTGAACTTAAAAAAGTTGGTGGAGGATGAAATGAAGTGGAATATTCCACATCATTCTATTGGAGGAAAAGTAGCCCAACTCACTACCATAGAATAATATGAAACTAACTAAATCCAATGCAACTTTTTGATAAATTGTGAAAATTGCATTCAAGAATGAATCTTTTTCAAGAAATTACTTAAATTTTTCCAAAACCAAGATTTTTCATAACTTTCTCATCACTAATCCAAATAGAATTAATCAAATATTTCTATGTAGACAAAAATACTTTCTACAAAAAAGAAAATTTTAGTATTTTTGTTTTGACTTTCTATGATTTTTTTGTACTATCCAACAAACTCTATTTTGGCATAACTTTTGCATATAGCCATTGATTGAAATAAAAATTATATTCCCTAAAAGCTGATGTGATTTTCTATCTTTACAAAAAAATTGAAAAAATCATCAACTTTAAATTCATTTTGTCCCTTGAGGGGACAACGGGAGTTTAGGACTCAAGAAAAAATCCATTAATGTAATCAAAAAATTCTTGAAGAATTGCAAGGCTTGCTTCTCTGTCCAACTTCAAGCCTAGTTGGAAATTCAACCATGGAAATTTCAAGTGCAAAAGTAATGGAGGTTGCCCAGAATCCAAGGTAAGTTCAAAGTCTAGATAGAAAGTCATCTAATTTTTGGTACTAAAAAAAACACTATCTATGGTGAATACACCCCACCCCGTTTGTGGACCTATTCTTAATAAGTAGACTTCTTTTGAAAGTATCCCCAAAGTGCAATTAAATTGTTCCCATACTTAATTGTGAGTGGTTGATTGTTGATTTTCTAAATGCTGGTTTTATAACCACTATCATGAAATGCCTCCATATCAATGCAAGAAGTACGTGTATAATATTGTGGATACAGATAGTCATCTAAAATGGTTATAGTGTTTTTTTAAAATTCTAAAATAGGCAAAGTTCTTGTATTTAAGTAGTCAATATTTTTTGTAATGGATTTGCATTCAAAAGGTAGGAAACCCTATTGTATAGTTAGTCATTACTTTGATTGTAGACACTATTAATCCCATTTTGACCTAAATCTTTGCAACTATTCAAGTAGGCAAAATATTTGGAATATGACTTCCTACCTTTGAGTTCATTATCAATTTTTAACCTCTATATGACAATTCATTTGATATCATGATACTATACCAATCTCAAAACATTTCTTTTAAGTTTGAGATTAAAAAAACATGATACAAAGCAATCATTCAATGTATCCCATACTAAATGAATTAATTTATTTGTTGTGAAAAGAAAAGAAGAAGAAGAAGAAGTAGCTAATACTACGATAGCAATATTAGGATTTAACCCTTGAAGGATGCCACCTCACTCAAATATGATTCAATTTTTGGACCAATAGGTATATTCTTTCTACAATAACAAAAAACGTCATCCATCAAGATTCATATTAAATTTTTTTTTTTTACAATTGCATCAAATGAATACCGTACTACAAGCTCTTGAATGGTCAAGGGAAGCCGAATTCCCTCTTGAATGGCTAAGGAAGCCGAATTCCCGACTTCGAGCCTTTCTCATTCTGCGCCATCGCCATTCTTCCTGCATCAGCCTTCAAAGCTCCCAGCCATTGTAACAATGGAAGCCATGGCTATGGCGAAAGGGATGCTCACGGCGATTCAACACAAGCCGCGCCTCCTCAATTGCCTCTTCTCCCCGTCCTCCTCCAAGAATTCTATCTTCTTCCAAGGCCGAACTCTCGCTGCCGCTTCACGCTTCACCACATTACAACGCAGAGGAAGAATCTCTTCCTCTTCGCACTCCACCTCGCCATGGACTACCAGGAGTTTCGTTGTCCATGCGTCTTCGTCCACCACAGGTCGATCTTCCTTGCCGTGATTCTTTGTTTTTAAAGTGTAATACGTTATGGAGGGTATGGTAGTGTCTTGAATTTTAGTTGCTGAATTGTGTGATGTGGTGCTTGTGGATTGGGACGAGCTAGGTGGAGAGGAGCAGCCGAGCATTGGATTTCTAGGACTAGGAATTATGGGAACCGCTATGGCTCGTAATCTTGTAAAGGCAGGGTACGTTGTTGCTTCTTGAATGAGTTTTTTTTATCGTCATAGTAGTTCTTTTTGTTTGCTTTTTCTGTGGTTTGAGGTCCGATTCCGTGCTTCAGTAGAAACTGTAATGCGAGCCCTAGTGTTACGGGAAATCGGAATGTACTTTGTTGTCACTTTTTTCAATTGCGTTTTTAATCGCCTTGTCCTTAAGCTGTAAGTACTCGTTCAAAATTGAGAAACGTGAAATGACACTCGATTATTGCTGAACTAGAAAGTGGAGAACTGGATTGTACCGTTTGTTTATAACTCTTGGTAATAGTCGCACTGTAAACCAAACGCCTGCGATAATTAGAGCTGTGGTGGGAAAAGGCGCTGCTGAGTGTATTGTATCTCGTTTAGGGTACATTCATCGATAGCAGCATGCTTTAGGGTTGCGGGGATCGTGGTAGCGAATGCCGTAGACAACATTAAGTAGCTGATTACCATAGCTGCTGGGAGGCTGACATCTCGAACTGATGTATTCTTCATTGCAGATTCTACAATTAGTAAAATTTGTTGCTTAATAATTTCACGAAAATTTAGAAGCCTTCGTATTCTGGCTCTTCAAGGTAAATTATCGACATTTTACTGATACGTCGCAGATCGATTATGTCTACAAGTCACATACATCTTGTAAATGCTAAATTCCTCTATTGAGGACCTACATATCGCATGTTGAGGGCCTACATATGGATGCCCTTTGAACCAGTTCTCGTTTGCGTTTTCATTTGATCTGATGGAACTGAAACATCTTGACTCATAATTATCGGAATCGTGCTGCCTCCAGGTACGACGTCACTGTGTGGAACAGATCTATCAGCAAATGTGACGCTCTTGTCAGTGAAGGGGCCAAGTAAGTTTTCGAAAAGCACGTAGTTTGCAGAACGGCCTTCTCATTCACTTTGATTATTTGATTCAAACATTGTTAGACCATTCCACTCGTAGTCTAGTTTTGATAATTTCATCAAATCGTGCCTGCCCTCTCTATGGATTAGCACGTAAATATTGCCTGCAATTGGCTTAAGTCGTAACAAGCTTTTGTCTTCTAGAAACAATTTCTGAGCATAGTGAAGAAATTGAAAATGAAGTGTGAAAACCTGGATGGACAGACGTGGAGAAACACCCGAGCAGACAACTGCAGCTTGCGATATTACATTTGCAATGCTGGCAGACCCAGCTGGAGCAGTTTGGACCTCCGCCTTCTTTTTGCCAATTGTCATTTTTTGGTTTTGAGCTCTGTATTGCATGCCAGTCTTCTTTAATTGCATGCCAATCCTCTTTAATTGCATGCCAGTCCTCTTTAATTGCACTTTAAACAATGCATCGGAAGAATGCTCTTTTGGAGCCCTCATCTTGCTTTCATGTCTTCTTCGAATCATTGGGTATGATCAAATCCAGAAGTTGCTAATCGCATATGGCTTGCAGTCCAAATGCGATTGAGTTTGTAACACATTGTGATTATTCAAGTCCTAGTCCGTTCAATTTCTCGACAAATTTAACCAAAGTCTTCGATGTTAGTTTCGCCTCTTGATTGACGGAAGAATTATGCTTGAACATGTAGATGGAAGTTGCGTGTGGTCCTCAGGGTGCAGTTAAGGGCCTGAGTGCTGGTAAAGGGTAAGCTTGTCGTCTGTGTTTCTACTTCTGCTCAATAGCCCGGAGATTTTTCGCTGAACAAACTTACATCTTCGTGAAAATACTGTTGGTGGGACGGTTGCCATGGTTGGACTTCATATTGTCGATTCGTGACTGTTGACTATTGTGAGACATTGAGTTTTTTCTATATTACAATCGGGTGATCATTCTGATTCATACATGGTATCTTTAAGAGCCATATTACCCTTCGTTGTGTTCAGGTACGTGGATGTATCCACTGTCGATGACGAAACTGCTAAGGCAATATCCGAAGCTGTTCAGAAGACTGGAGCTGAATTCCTTGAGGTGAGATTTTGCTAGTTTCATAAGAAGTCTTTTGTTGGCTAGTAAAGTGGCATGGCCACACAACTGAAGACTACTTTGTGTTTTGGACGAAAAGATCAAGGAACTTGAAATTTTACTTGTTTAGGACTCTGCATAATTCTCTCATTAGAATACTAGAAGAGATGCGAGATATTCTAAGTGTATAGAAAAGGGCGATCCTCTATAAATGTGAGATCTCGCCTGTCACAGAAGTCACTAATCACTAATGTATCGCTGACTGTAAGCACGAAGAACTTTTCTGTTCTTTTGCTGACCTATCTTCAGTCTACGACTTTGCTAGTGTGTCCTTGTGTTTACCAGCGGCATGAGTGGTTTGCAGGCACCTGTATCGGGATCCAAAAAGCCGGCTGTGGATGGTACTCTCATTTTTCTTACTGCCGGTATTTGCCTCCAACCATATCCTAGGATACTAGGCGAAGCTATAAACATGCTGTGTTCCTGCGTTCTTGGCATTGTAAAATTTCGTAATTTCTCTTGGTGTGCAAAGTGTTTTTGGACTTCATATTGCATTGTTATCACTTAGTCGATTTTGAGTAGAAAATACCTCAACAACGATCAGAATCAATCGCAACTTATCCTGAGTCTTGCGATGTAAATTGATTCGTCTGTGGTGATGTGGTATCTGCTTAGCTTGAACGAAAGATTTCGATTCACATTGCAGGTTAATTCGATCTGAATTCCTTGCCTGGAATTGCAGGGGACAAGTCCTTGTTTGAGAGAGCATCACCAATGTTGGATGTGATGGGCAAGGTAAGCAGTTGCAAGATGTTTCCAAATGCCTAGTCCTATTGTATGATCATCTTTGTACTATTCTGTGACTGGTCATGCAAATGTTATGACTCTCTGCTACCTTGTTCATTGTAGTATGTAAATTGTAGCTGAGCGATTTCTGTGTACAAAATTGCGATTATAATGACGAACAGAAATCCTCGTGTTCAAATTCTTCAAATTCTTGCAGTCCAAATTCTACCTCGGAGAAGTAGGCAATGGTGCAGCCATGAAGATTGTAGTGAATATGGTCATGGGCAGGTAAGCTGCACAGGCCAGGCCATTGTCTATGAAAACTTTGAGTGTTCAAGATGCAATCTAGGAGCTTGAAATTTGTCTTCATGGGTTCCTGAATGTCTTCTTTATTGAATAAGAATATTGTGGTGTACTGACTGGCACCAAAAACATTCAGTAATTGTTCGCTTCAATTGATGTTTTGCCCACCGCATTTTGCGAGGCGTGTAGTATGATGGCGTCGTTTTCAGAAGGCTTGCTGTTGGGAGCCAAAGCCGGATTGAACCCAAGCACCATTATTGAGGTATAATGTCTAACTGCGCATTTCAGTTGCTAGCTGATTACCTCGTCTTTGTATTCGTACTGAAGTTGTGTAATATAAGTGGGTATGGCCTGGGGTTCTGTTCTAACATTGGCACTCTTCTGCATTATGGAAGTCCAATCTTTTACTTGAGGACTATCTAAACTGAGATGTGTATCATCTGAGGGTTATTTTGTGTTCGCATTATTCGTATTAATCAAGACTTTTCTTTTCTTTTCTAAAATAGACTCCTGCTCGTCGCTCTACTGATGTAGGTCATAGGACAGGGTGCTATCAGTGCGCCCATGTTTGCAATGAAAGGTCCATCAATGGTGGAAGGTCAATACCCAGCAGCTTTCCCTCTTAAGCATCAACAAAAGGTACGTGTCTCTGACATCTTTGTGTCCCAACAAAATAGTTCGTGAAGAATGCTTCCTGGATGTTTTCCGACTCTTACTCTCCCGCAATCCTATTCTGATGGAAGGATTTGTGAATCAATAAGAGCTATTCGACAATCTTTGTGGGATATCGAGTGCTGGATGCACTTGCCGGATTCTAGGGGTTATCTTTTCCCCGTCTCTGTGGCAGCATTGCCTTACAAACGAATCTTCTGGCTTTACGGCAGGATCTACGCCTTGCAGTGGAGTTGGCGAACAAGATTGGCCAACCTTCACCAATTGCTGCAGCTGTTAACGATTTGTACAGACGTGCCATAACAGATGGGCTGGGTGATGAAGATTTCTCAGCGATCATTGAAGCTTTGAAGGTGAAAGTAAAATCATAGACCCCTTTGAAATCGGTTGCAACATCCAGATTGTTTCATCCAAGTCTACAGTGCTCAAAATTTTGCCGCTTTGCTTGTCTTGAGGAGGTATTAGCTTTATTCTAAGATGATTGTGAGTAGAACTAAGTTCTGTATAGGATGTACTCCGTTTAGTGAAATAATTTCGTGCCTGATGTGACAAAAACAAGGGCGAAAGAACTGTCCATGTTTCGCCTGAAGTGTGGAAATCAGTTCAATTGAAACCCATTGTTTCACTCACATGGCCTTGTCTTTGTTTTCGGTTCTGTCGGCCATTGGGGTTTTTTCTACAAATTTGAAGTGGAACTTTTTTGAGCTACGTTATTTGTAACATAATTACACCCAAGAGCGCGCAAATAAGCATTTGAGGGTGGTTCCTATTTTTGAATTCTCTTTCCATTTGTTGGTCTAATTTCAAATGAAACTTGATGGATATTATTTCTAATTATTAGGGTTAATAATAGAAATTGTATTACACCTGGAAGAGTTGGAATGATCATTAGAGTGCCTTACAAAATGTGAAAAATCTATTCTACCAAATTCATCTCACCGGATTTTTTTATTTTATTCAAGGTCACAACTACAGCCAGGCTTTAAAAACACAGTACTCAAACCAGTGGACATACGAACGCACTGCTGCTTTATTCCTTGAATCATGTGAGGTTATTGAACACAGTACTTGAGCTGATGAAACTCAAGATTACGAGAATTTTAAAAAGCTGTATAATTTCAAATTGACGCGCAAGGAGCCACAAACAAAGCACCATGCATCACTCGTCTGTAACTGCACAACAGCTTCATACCCTTCCAAGTGCTCATTACACGACACTGACACCCAAAGGAAGACATCAAGGCTCATTCTCACAGGGTATTGATTTGCTTCAAAATTGCAACAGGGCTCATTCTCACAGGGATGATTTGCTTCAAAACAGACACATTAACACTAAGGTAAGAGCACCTATAATTTATACTAATCGCAAATGAGCATGCGTACTGTAGCGAAACATTTATTCATTGGATCTTCTTGGCAAGTGAAAGAGAATTCCAATGCACTTTAGCACTGCCTTATTTAGACACCGTATATTTATGAAACTTCAAAGTATTGTTATTGGAGTGTACCAAAAATTAAGATTAGACACTCGACAAACAGCAGGAAGGAGGGCTCTGCATTGACAGACACAAGCTACATTGTACAACGAATTTGAAGAAGTTTGAATGAACTCTAATTCAAAAAGCTAGCCAGTAGTCAAATGCAACAAGAACAAAGCTAGAGCTTCTCGTAGCACAGCTTGTTGTTTGTATTCTAGAAAATCCTCATACTACTTTTGAACAAAGTGCTTTTCTCACTCTGAAGAAGAATCTTTATTACACACCTGGAGACCTTCTTTTCCCCACAACGGTACCATAATGTCAAGTCCGATTTGTCACCATTCCATTGGATAGTCAGAAAAACGTTATAACTCATAACGCATCCCTCTTTCTACACCCTTAGATTTGCAAAAAGTACAAATACAGATGTTTGTGATGAACTATTAGACTTGGCATTATGTCCCATGATGCTCTCGAGCCTCCCGGCTCTGGAGCATAATCTAGTCGATTTTGGCTCTCATAAGTTCTGTACTTTTCTTCCACCATCTCCTCCTGATCACTACTCTTCACCATCATTCATTCAGATATTGCTTGCTACACATGTTTGTTTGTTTGTTTCCCAAAGGATTGATCCTCCAACTGGTTCAAGAACAATTCCAAATGTGCATTCACTTCAGCTTCGAAGTAGCACCTTCCCCGTCTGCCCCACTTCCTCCGAACGCCGCAACGCCGACTGAATGTCGCCCAAGTCGAAAGTCTCTCCCTCCAGAGGCACCATCACTTTCTGCTCCAGGAGCTTCCCCACACTCTCCACCAACACGCGCCACTGGGTCTCATCCTCCAACAGAGTGAATAGAAACCACCCTGTCACCTTCACATTGCGAAACAAATCCCGCAGCCCACAGGAGACGTCGTACGAGCCCGACATGGCGCCGTACACGACGACTTCGCCGCCGTTTCGTACGCACCCGCACACCGTCTTCGTGAAGAGGCCTCCCACGGCGTCGAGTGCTCCGTAGGCGAGGTGGCCGTGGGTTATCTCCTTCACTCGAGCCACCACGTCTTCGTCCGTCGAGGATATCACCTGGGATTCGTACCGCGGGACCAAAGAATCAAATGACAATTTGTGCAAACAAAAGGAAGGACTAGAGAACTGGACAAGGACCGATTGGTCTGAGTCAGTTATAGGACATAACCTTCACGTGCAAACTAGATCCAAGACCATCAAATTTTGGAGATCTAGAGCAATCAAAAAGAGAAACGCCAATTTCTTGCAAAATTGACATAATTCTACTACTTTGGCATCCGTCAGAGTGTTCAGCCTGAAACATGAATCTTGACTACTCTTGGTTTTCAGAGCTTTGTGGTGTAGATGAGTGTCACAATAATTGGCTACTAGAATTGAGCCATATTGATGGAATGGACGATGGGAGTGGAGAAGATGAATCTAAACCACCCTCCCTCTTTCCAACCGCATTGTGCCATGTGACCCTGAGATGTGGTAAGACCTCATTTCCAATTCGAAATACAACAGACAACGAAAATACCCTAATTAACCATTTTTTAATTACTATGTTGATTACTAAAAGCCACGAAGCGCTTTAGTTTTCTTACTAGACAAAATGTTACGTTATTATTTTGCCCACCTCATCTGCTCCAAGTGCCTTGAGCTCCTCCTTTTGTGCAGACCGGCGCACAATGTTGATGGTCTTGAGTCCCAGATGCTTGGCTAGTTGAATCACCTGAAGGTTCAAAACGAAATGCTCAGAGTAGGATTAGTCCAGTTCCTTGCCGCTGCAACTTGGTGGCATCAGGCACCAATATATCTGTGCCCCAAGAAATTAAAAATTAAGAAATCAACACACAAACTTAAGAGAATTAACGTTATTCCACAGCACTGCATGTTCTCCAGTCTCTACCAAGAGATAGAATACTTTCCCATTGTCAAATTGTTTGAAATTTAGACCAGCAAGTGAAGCCCACATTGAAGTTAACAAAAAATTAAAAGACAAAACTGGGAAAACTCCTAACAAGCATGAAGAAGAGCTGAGCCATGCTGTCCCACAAAAAGAGTACTCATCCTCTAATAGTAGATTGATTGCATGGACGCAAATGAAACCCAAACTCCATTGCTGAAAAATGTTATAAACAACAAAAACTTGATAAATTTTAAAACTTGCGCAAAAACTTAACACAAAAAAGTAAAGTAAGGAATTTTAAGAATTACCTGGCGGCCCACAACAGACCCAGCAGCGGTTTGGAGCAGAAATCCCTCTGGCGGAACACCGAGCCGCTGCACGAGGCCGAAGCTGGTCCACGGGTTCACCACGAACTGCGCAGCCGCTTCGTTGGAGATGGCGTCCGGCACCGGTAACGCCAAATCTTCTGCTACCGCCACGTACTCCTGCCATGAGCCTTGACCTTGCTCATGTGCCCCGTACAGAAATGGCACCACCCTTTGGCCCACCTTCACTTTCGTCACGCCTTGGCCCACCTGCACCAACATACCAGGCACGCACATTTTCTCTCAGTTCATAATCAAAGCGCACTCTGTTCTAGTTCACCTTCGAAATCGCACGAGGAGCGTATGGTTGTAGACCACATCCATAAGTATGTAGTTTTTGAAGTTTAAGCGAGGAAATTGTGAGAGCTTGGGGATCGGGCAGAGCACTTTGTGTGCGAAATTGGTGTGCGGTTTGTATAAAATCTTGCGCTGAGGACATCAGAACTCGAAGTATTGAAATTAGTTACAAGCCCTGTGATGAGAATGGAAACTCAAGTTCGGAAATTGGAAATGTTTGGCGATCAGATACTCCCCTTCACGTGCATTTTTGCAATTTGCTAAATTGCAAACTTGTTATGTAGTTTAAATAAAAGGCCAATAAAATTCTTGCGTTGAGAATATCAGAACTTTAAAGTATTTAAACTAGTTGCGCGCTCTGTGACGAAAATGCGAACTCACATTCGTAAAAATGGGCAGTCTACCTTTCAATACCCTCACCTGGGGACGTCAATTTCTTACTCGACTCGTGCTCCAAATGGCGTATTCTAGAATGTTTTCATCGACTCCCCTCTAGATCTTTTTGCAGGTACTGAAGTAGCATAAAGCTACAGCACTAACTAGAACTTATTAATAAGTAATAGGATACCAAAAATTGTAAACAGTCTAATCCCGTAATCCCCCGTTACCAACAACTCCTCATCTATTCATTCACTGGGAAAGACTCATTACCAAATTGGAAATCCAAGACTTCGCTGAATGTCTATGACAAACAGAGCATTGAATACAAACAGGGTTATCTATCGTCTCTCCAACCTCCAACTTCGAAATTCACGCACTGAGTCCCTTGTCGAGTATCCTCTCCCTAAACCCTAGAATGAGCAAATTGTGAAAAGCCCATAGAAAGAATGCTTACCGAGTGCACAACGCCGACTCCTTCATATCCAGGAACAGCTGCCGCCCCGATCGTGTTCGACACTCGGCCAGCTTCATTAAGTTCAAAGGACCGATGCAAAGGACGGAGAATGAGGCGCACCACCACCTGCTTGGGATTTGCAGGCTCCGGCACTGCTCTCGTCACCACCGACACCTCTCCATTCTCATACACCACTGCTCTCGCCATAGCCAGAATTCTTCTGCGAACGCTAAGATAGTTGCGAGAAAACACAGAACACACTCACTTCTCAGCTTCTAAGCTTCTGAGTCTCCCAAGCAGGATCAATATTTGATCATCGTCTGTTGGAACTCACTCTGCTGGAAATTCGAATTGCCAACCAATTTAAATCCAAGGGACGTAGCCAAAACGTATAGAAAATTGTACAAAGAAGTAATGCAACTGAAATTTCTGCTCAAATTGCCTACCAATTCAAGTTCAAGGAAGTATCAGAAACGTATAGAAAAAAGCTTTCAAAGATGTAACACTTAGAACTGCAGTTCATGCTCAGATGCTCTCAAATTGGGATCGATCCCGGTGATGGGTCCTATGAGGTTGTTTGATTTCGCCCCATTTAGAGTCACTCCAAGGTTCTGCTGGCAAGGAATCTTTGAAACGGAGTTCAATTAGTGTGGCATCTCGCAGCTGGGGAGGCAATTTCAGCTAGAAACTGGTGGTCTTGTACTGAGATTCGGCCGTCAGATTGACTGAGCAGCCAGGGAGTGACAGAATTTGTGCTTTTGGGGTCAGTGACAATGAAATCATCAGAGGCAGAATGGAAGGAAGCATCAGTTAGTGATGGGCGGTGATGTCATGTGCTGGGATTGTCAGCTGGTGTGAAGGAGCTCGTGAAAGTTCCGGCCGGAATCAGTGCTCGGATATAAGTTATCATAAAAGATTTCAAAACGGGGTTTTGACTGATTGTTCCCTTGGAATGGAAGTTACTGGGCTTTGGAATTTGGGAATTTGGGATAAGGTAGGTCCCCACATCGGATACCTGCAGAGTGCTACAAGCGTTCCAGAGATGGGGAAAACTTGCAGCTTTGGTTCGAAGGTTTAACCTCTAAAGTCCCAGAAAAGGCCATTTTTTTCTTGTCAAAAAACATGCTCAAAAACTGCCGTTTATAAGACAAACAACAATTTAAACATTCATCTCCTTTTTTTTGGAATATCCAAACGTAGGATCTTGCAATAGACTAGTATGAGAATGTCTAAAAGAAATTTCAGAAACTTCAACCATATTGTCGATCATAAAATATTCTAGAAGAAAACCTTGTTGCTCTCAACACAATCTACATGGAGTTTTTGTTTTTTGTAACATACAAACATCAATTTCAACACAAATTTGAAGTATTGAAAATAGGTGTTTCTAAATGCATCACTAAACTCTCATGAATAGGAGTACATTTAAGGCAAGAATCTATAGAATGTTTCTTGTAGGAAGTTGTTTATTTTAGGTGTACTTACCTTACACCTTGGAAATCCAAATCACTATATCACATTGGCAAAGTGAGAATTTTAGTACTTTTCAACTATGAATCTCTTGCATGAAAGTAGGAAGGGTGGAGATTGTTTGTTGATATTAAGGAGAACTCAAGTAAGCTAAATGAAAACAATAAAAGGAACAATGTCTCAAGTGCATTCTAGGGAGGTTCATGGGAGTTTTAGAGTTTGCCTTGGATCTAGGTTTGGTTGGCTTGTCTAAGGGTGTCATGGGCTTAGAGCATGCCTAAATCAATACATTGATTTAGCCTAGTAGTGTGCATGATAATAATTTACATAGGATATAGTATTTGTTAAATGTTCAATCTAGCTTGAGCTCAAACATTACTCTATTGTACTAATTACAAGAAAAAAAATTAGTGCTTGGTAAGTTTGTAATCTTAATTTCTACAATCTACATTCTATAGTTGCTAAGGTAGTATTTGGCAAATCTACCACCTATCTAATACATTAGTTCTACAAAGTAGACTTAGATGCTTGACATGTATGTAATTTTCTAAAATTTTGTAGTGGATTGGGCATGCCCTGAGCCTATGACCCCTTAGACAAGCCAACTAAACCTAGATCCAAGGCAAATTGACTTCGAAGAACTTCTAAAACTTCCCTCAACCTCCCAAGAATGCAGTTGGGACATGGAGCATTGTTCCCTTGCTTATTCTTATTTAGTTTATTCTCCTTGACCCCTAATGGACCAAACTGCATTTTTTGACAATATAGCGATTTTAGGCAGCTCACTATAAATGAAATTTTTATTTTTTTTCTTTGAAATTTCCACACTACATGTGACCGAGGAGTAACTTTAAGGCCCAAAATTTTTTATAACTTTTGACTAAATGGTTCAAAAGTTATTGCATGATATGTAATTTTCAATGTTCGACGAGCAACTCAAGAAAAAAAAAAACTTCTTTGAAAGTCACTTTTTTCTTAAATAAAAATTTGAAATTGATTCTCTAGATTTATATATATGTGGTAAGCTTTGAATCATTCCATTTTGATTAATGAGATAAAAGCTATGAGGAATTTTAGTTTGGGTTAGTTTGTAGGTAGTTATGGAATCTCTACTCTAAAATCAACTTTAAAGTCGTTTATTTAACTCAATTTTAAATATTTTTGGAAAGAAATAAAAACATTAGGTGTATATTGTTTATTTCAAAATTACAACCATTGGGATTGGAATTTTTCAATTCCATAAATAAATTGTTAACAATTAAGTATTTTTAAACATTATCTACTTCTTTCTACTTACTATTTTTTTCCTATATGTTGTACAATTTCAAATGATCTTAAAATTTTCAAGCATGTACCCAACTTGCCTTGAAGAAGGAATCCAAAGAGTAACAACCATTTTGGACATTTTTTCATACAAGTGTGACCTTGTGAAGTGCAGCTGCCTAGTTTTTTGCAGGGCAAAAAAAAATTGTTACTTCAAATGCTTATATCTTGCAATTTACATGGTGGAAACTTTTGAAATTTTTACCACATCTCCTCAAACTAGGGTACTACAAGATACTATGGTTATATGTTTCTAAAAAAAAATTTATTCTAAAATTTGGTATTTGTCCTAGAAATGACAGTTTTGGAGCAGTTTTGGTGAAAACGTAGTCTCTGATGTTTAGGGGTTAAATATAAGCAAGCAATCTCGACCCTTTCTATTTTTGTTTGAGACATTGGCAGTTGAAAACTAACAAGATCCTCACTTTATTGGTGTGATGTAGTGACTTGGTTAGGAATAATAGAAGAACTTATTGTTTACAATTGATGATGAAATCTAAAAGTTTCAATTCCATATTTGAAAGTAGAGACTCTACTTTAGTGAGAACCAAGGGAGGCATGAAATACATATGTAACCAACTTCATAATGTGGGGTAGATCTAAACATTAGATATTTGGGGGACATTCATTGGAGGGTTGTTTCAAGCCTGTTCCCCATTTTGTGAATTAGCCACTGATTGCCAAAATAAAGAAGATTAAAAATATTAATAATAATCATTCAAAAAACTATTTAAAAAATAATCTATTATTATTATTTGATGTAGCATTTGCTCAGTCACGTCAAATTGTTGTTGTGGCCAAGTTCCTACAATCCAAGAACTCCAAAGAACTCCAGGGACCTTGTGGTTTTGTTGAACGAGTGAATCTCATCTAAGGCATTTGTCCATATGTAGTGGAAAAAATTCTCACTCTTCTAACAAGATCATATTTGATCCATTTTCCTATGAATAATGAATTTGTTTTAGATTTTAGAAGGAAAAAAATCAATCTTATCTTAGAAGGATAATTTTATGTTTTTTTTTGGTTTCATGTGTTAAACAAGCAATTAGTGAAATAGTTGAAAATAAATAATTGATCCTTAACCCCTTTATGGATCAAGGATAGTCCAAATTTCCCAAATTGTGAAGATGTATTATAAAATAGAATTAGAATAATAATTTAGTGATGGTTTTCAAATAAAATTTGTAAAAGGTAATCTATAGATTATATCCACATAATTTGATCTACTACACTCAAAAATAATTTGAAATCAAATATTTGAAAATTCTTTTTTAAATTAATTAGAAATGGAATATGTTTAATTTCATAAGAATTTTTTTCTTTAGGTTCAAAATGTTAAGTGTGAATTATGGAGATTTTCTAAGTTTTTTCTTTCACTTATTTATTCACATCATTTCTAACAAGTCATTTTTAAATTAGAAAACTTATCTTTTGAAGTCAAACATTTCTATACTGCTAAAACTTTAGAGTATTTGTAAAAGAAAAGAGTTTTGAAAACCTATACTATACAAATGTAAGAGAACTAACACACAAATCCACAAACAATTAAATGGATAAAAAAATCCAAGACTTTGTGTGCTTCAAACATGTTTGAGTTTATTCGTTGTTTGAGAATTCTGAGAATGAATCAATGTGACTATAATTCATGTACGTTGTGTTGTGGCTTGACTCTTGATCTGTCGAGGTCATGCCAAGAATCTCTGCAACAAGCTCTTTTTCGTTTAGGAATTGCTAAACTCATGATTCATTGGTACAAGACTGCAAGTTGACAACAATGTACACATCCTGCATTTCTCTACGAACTGAAATCCTTGGTACGAGAAAAGAAATAAACAAAGCAACGCGAAGTAGCGACTAGGGGATCGTGCAAGAGAAATCTAGAATCAGCAAATACAGAAGACTCGGAATCACTGTGAACCACAAGGATCGTGCAGCTACATTTCAGTAGAACTATTGTTGTATTCCACCTTCCTTCTCCCCCAATTATGCGACACTAACGTAAAATACAAGACTCAGGACATGAAACCCTACTCATCAATGCTATTGGAATGGAACAGAAACTGAAGACACTCAGAAGCCCTTGTCAAGGTAAGCACTCACGCAATTGGGATACATGTAGGCTTGGTTTTAGGAATATAAAACAGTTCAACTCTTGAAGAGAACAGAGAAAATAGGTTTATCCCATGACACGGGATCACAATTACGTGAATAATTGAATGTACATAATTGTGGATGCTCCAGCAAAGAGCGTCATGGAGCATTCCATTTCACGAAACCGTTCATCCAGTATTTAATAAGTATGAGGAGGCTGCTGTGTGGGCAGCAAATTGAACCTCTTCTTGCAGATGATCCGGTGCTTCGAGAATTTATCATCAGGTGAGAAACGAGCTGCAAAACGAGTAGAAAAACACCATTAACAGTCATACTACCGGTAGTATCTGCTGATATGCTAGCACTACAAAGACAGTGACAAAGCACTTTGATAATGCTACAAAATAACAGAAAAATATACCTGGGTGAGCCGAGTGAGTTGGTTCCTCTGTAGGTGACTCCTTCTGCAGAAACAAAACCGGGAGATGAGAACGTAGCCAGGAAGATATTTCAATTTCAGAATTACTTTTTAGAAACCCAAAAGAACGACAAAACTAGCACCGTCGTAACTAAACTGAGCACCTTAAACCCTAAAGCCCTAAACCCTAAACCCCCTAAATCTTAAGGTCCTGCAATCCTCCGGTTCCCATCACTAGGAGAATCGACGCACTCAACTCGTTTAGGCAGGGATGCTGATATCGAAAGTCCTTTGCATGAAAACGCATCAGCACATATTCAAATTCGCAAAACCTAACTGAGCACCTTAAACCCTAAAACCCTAAAATCCTTAGACTTCGAAATCCTAATGTTGTTTCATCGACTTCAAAGAGAAATCGAAGCAACCATCTTCCGTAAACCCTTGCGCCTCTTGGTTACTAACCTTTAGAGTGTACACCTTGTCCCCATTCTCGTTGGTGTAAGCCATGAGATACATGGTGGAAGCTCCAAGAAATGAACTCGAGCGAAAATACTCCCCGCTCACAACTAAAACGAGGCTTACTAGGTCTAGATCTTCCACTGTCACAGCACCGCAGCAAAAACTGCGAAGCGGAAAACACAGAAGACCTGTCTCTGCGAGAGAGAAAAGAGGAGCAACTCGGCTAGAGAGACAGACTTGGTACCAATCAGGTTCGGTATTAGGTTCGACATCTGGTTCGCCAATTGGGGATGGTGTTCTGCAATACAATTTCATTTAATTAGTGCAAGAGTCCTAATGGCACCACTTGGAGTAATTTGGTTCAAATTAGGTGAAGGTCGTGTAATTAGACCCTCCTTACACCCAAATTGAGAATCTTTAACCCCAAAGGACCAAGTAACCGTTCAACATTCACAATAGATCTCAAGCAATTAGGCATGAAGTCAATTTTGTTAGGATGTTTATGAAAATTTTGATATAAGTTGTGAATATGTGTCTTCTTAGTGGGAATATAATTTTTTTTTCAATTGGGTGCCATATATCAAAAGTTATGATGCACAGAACTTTTGGGGCAACCCAGTAGCTTTGGGCATTTTGCACAAAAGTCTTCCTCTACTCTTGAAATTTGATAGGTATGTAACTTATATTATACAAGATGCAAATGTCAACAAAAATTACTACATGTATTCTAAAAATCTCGCTCTAGGAAGAATTGAAGTGTGATTGTCCTATTGAACAAGGTCAGAAAAAAGTTTTTTCTTTTAATTTCAAACGTTATAATCTTTCAATTCATGCATTCAAAGTTTCTAAAAAAATTCCACATATTTTCATAGTAATCTAGTACAAATTCATATGATTGAATTCCTTTAAAAAAAATCATTGCCCTAAAAAGTGGCATTTTTTAACAATTTCTACCTAAAATGTACTTTGGTCCTTCAGGAATTAAATAAAACCTCTCAAGGTCCATAGCTTGTCTTTGGAAAGGCCAACATTGGAGGTGGTGTGAAGTGAGAAGACATCACACTAAAGTATCTAGTCTATTTTCTAAACTAGACCAACTTATAAGGTGATTGTTTTAAATGATTGGCTATAAGCCTTTTAGCCCAAAGGTCATCAAAATTGTAATCAAGACTCAAGACCACTTTTTAAGATGGACCTAATTACAATTTTGGGATTCTAGAAACTTGTGCATTTTTTTTATCATGACAAAATTGTTGTATGTATCATTATCTCCCTTGGGCTTCAAATTCTCTCTTTGGTCTTCCCAAATTTGAAAGCTTTCATTGGTTGGAAGCTTGTTTTCCACAACTTCTTGCCTCCAATGGAAATAAGCCTAAAGGCTTGGATGACATTCAAATGAAAATTGGATAAAAATAATGGTATTTGAGATAGTATGAAAATAGTGCAAAACACACTATATTGAATTTATCTATAACATTATAAACTTCCATATTAGTGTGCCTTACAAATTCACATAATTTTAGAATTATTTCAACTAAGCATTGTTAGTGTAGATTTCAACAATTGAATAAACTTGTATAGTGATTTGGTTTCCAATTATCTAACATATATAATTGAGATATTTTTTTACATAAATTATTTTACACTAAGAATGTTGAATGCTTTGAGAAATTCTAAATTATGGTTGTTTGAAAGTACAAAAATGATTTGCTTATTAAAATTCATGAAAAATTATCAATTACGTGAAAATGCATTTAAATAAATAAAATTTATCTAAAAATACAAAAAAAATTCAATTTTCGATTTTCAATCATAGTGTTGAATTAAGGTTGATGTAAAGTTATTTTTCTAGTTCAAAAAATGACCTTTCAAAAATGACCTAAAAATAAATTACTAAAATAAAATTCTAAAAGATGTAAGACAATTAGGTCTCATTCCTTTGAACTTGAGGGGTGGGGATTGAAAAAATATAATTTTTGGAAAAATTTGTTTCAAATTTTATTGAAAATTTTCAATTTGTGTAGAAATAGATATAATCATAGGAATATAATCTATGAATCTTATTTAATATCTTTGTTTTAAGCCATAGTTCTATTTATATAATTAATACTATTCTAAATTATATTTTGTAATGTAAAGTTACAATTTTATATATTTAGAGTATGTCTTCATCCTCACAAGGCAATGAACTAGGAGACAACCCAATGTTTTAAGAAAGTGAAGATTGTTCTAAAGCATACATTACAACAATTCATTAACCCCTAAAAGACCGGACTATCTTTTTTGGTTGTATAGAAATTTTGAGCAGGTACCTACAAGCGGAGATTTTCATATTTGGGGCTGAAATTTTAATAGAATGTGGGGGCAAGGAAGATCTTTCATATGCACCAAATTTCATAGCATTTGGAAATACGAGTCAAAAGTTATAGCCTAATATGTTACTTTTTTTCCCAACTGGGCAGTTTGGGCAGATAAAAAAAATCACCTTCTTCATAAACAAAAATTTGGAATTGATTTTTTAGAGTTTTATATACACAAAAAGCTTTGAATCATTCCATTTTGATCAATGAGTCAAAAGTTATGAGGATTTTTTGTTTGCGAGCAGTTTTAGATTTCCTACTCCAAAATAAACTTTGAAATCCTTTATCTTACCCAATTTTCAATATTTTTGGACAAAAATAAAATCGTAGGATGTAGATACATTATTACAACATTTCGACCATTGGGATTGGAAATTTTCAATTCCATATTTAAATTGTAAATAATTTAGTATTTTTGATCATTCTCTACTACTACCTACTTACTATTTTTTCCTATATGTTGTACTATTCCAAATGATCTGAAAATTTTCAAGTATGTGGTCAACTTGTCTAGGAAAACAAATCCAAAAAAGCACCACCATTTAGGTCATTTTTTCATAGAAATGTGAGCTTGTGAAGTGCAGCTGCCCTACTTTTCGCAGGGTCAAAAAAATGATTTTAGTTAATTTGAATGCTTATATCTTGCAATCCCCCCAGTGGAAATGTCTGAAATTTTTACCACATGTTTTTGATACTATATAATACAAGATCCTACGGTTAGATATGTCAAAAAAAAGTTTTTTTCAAAATTTTGGTACTTGTACTAGAAATGGCAGTTTTGGAGCGTTTTTAGTGAAAGTATAGTGACGGTCCTTTACGGGTTAATACATCCATATTCTATATATCCCCATATTCTTGTACTTTATATCCCATACATGTATTTGTATATCAAATCAATATTCCATACTAGACATTTGTATTTCATATATCATACCCATACATATTCTACATGTATTCCATATATTATACCCATTTCAAAAGTTTTTTTGGTTTGGTTTTGGAAAATAGATGGGTGAACAAATCAAATGCTTTATTTATTTATTTTTGACTTGTAGGGGTGAATGGGCAAATCAAGTATTTTATTTATTCATTTGTTTTTATTTGTGGGAGTAGATAGGCAAATAAGGTGTTTTGTTTACTTATTTTTTATTTGATAGGGTGGAGTTAGTTAATTGCAAAAAACAACGGATGTCTCTTTTTAGGGCGGGGGATAGTAAGCTAATCCAAAGTAAGCTTAATCCATAAAGGTTTTTGACTATGTTTTCACCAAAACACTCTAAAAGTACTATTTCTAGTATGAGTTTCAAATTTTAGAATACAATCATTTTTGGACACATGTAATCGTAGGATCTTGTAGTACACTAGTTTGAGAAGATGTAGAAATAATTTCAAAAATTCCCTAGATTGCAAGATATTATCGTTTGAATTGACAAAAATCCTTTTTTTTGGCCCCGCTAAAACCTGGGCAGCTGCACTTCACAAGGTCACATTTGTATGAAAAAAATGTCCAAAACGGTGGTGCTTCATTAAATTCATTCTTCAAGGCAAGTTGGCTATATGCTTGAAAATTTCAAATCATTTGAAATCGTACAACATATAAATAAAAATAGTAAAGAAAAGAAATAGAGAATGATTCAAAATACTAAATTTTTAACAATTTATTTATATTATTGATCAATGCCAATCCAATGCTTGTAATGTTGTAATAAACAATCTCCATCTCATTCTTTTATTTTTTTCAAAAATTATTGAAAATTGACTTAAATAAAGGACTTCAAAGTTTATCTAAGAGCTCGTCTAAGAGTAGAGATTCCATAACATCTTGCAAACTCCCACAAACTAAAACTCCTCATAACTTTCATCTCATTAATCAAAATGGAAGATTCAAATCTTCCCATATATATATATATACATAAATCTAGAAAAGAAATCTCAAATTTTTATTTCATAAAACAGTGATTTTTAAAGAAGTTTTTTAGCTACCCGGGTTACCTACCAAGAAATGAAAACTACATATCATAATATAATTTTTTAACCATGTAGTCAAAAGTTATGAAATTATTGGGTCTTAAAGCTACTCCTCGGGCACATGTTATGTGAAAATTTTAAAGAAAAAAAATAAAATTCCATTTGTAGTGAGGTGCCCAAAATTTCTATATTTGCCAAAAGAAAAGCAGCTTAGTTAAATTGATTGCATTGAGGAGAAACTTGTAATGAGTAACTTAAAACGTCGGTGCATCAGGTATCATTTCAAATATATTATTGATTCCCATGAAGTTCTAATTTGGAGAAATTGACACTCATTAATAATAATGGTATTGCCATTTCTCTAACTGTGTGCAATTAATTACAGGTCATCAAATGAAGAGATGGCTTTCTTTTTCTTTTTCTTTTTCTTTTTTCCTTTTTTTTTTCTTTTTTTTTTCTTTTTTGATAAGAGATGGCTTTTTTCATGTAAGCTAAATTAAACAAACAAAGCTCGATGTGTTGAGAAGACATATTTTGGGAAAAAATAAATGATTAAGAAAGTTTAAATTAAAGCTGGGTTAATTACAGCATAATCAATACTGTTGTGTTACTTGTGTATCTTTTTAATTTATTTTTATAAATCGTATTGATTAACCCTTAAAGGACCGTCACATACTTTCACCAAAAATGCTCCAAAACTGCCATTTCTAGTACAAGTACCAAAATTTTGAAAAAAACTTTTTTTTGACATATCTAACCGTAGGATCTTGTATTATATGGTATCAAAAACATGTGGTAAAAATTTCAAACATTTCCACCGGGTGGATTGCAAGATATAAGCATTCAAATTAACTAAAATCATTTTTTTAACCCTGCGAAAAGCAGGGCAGCTGCACTTCACAAGCTCACATTTCTATGAAAAAATGACCTAAATGGTGGTGCTTCTTTGGATTTGTTTTCCTAGACAAGCTGACCACATGCTTGAAAATTTTCAAATCATTTGGAATAGTACAACATATAGGAAAAAAATAGTAAGTAGGTAGTAGTAGAGAATGATTAAAAATACTAAATTATTTACAATTTAAATATGGAATTAAAAATTCCAATCCCAATGGTTGAAATGTTGTAATAATGTATCTACATCCTACGATTTTATTTTTGCCCAATAATATTGAAAATTGGGTAAGATAAAGGATTTCAAAGTTTATTTTAGAGTAGGAAATCCAAAACTGCCCGCAAACAAAAAATCCTCATAACTTTTGACTCATTGATCAAAATGGAATGATTCAAAGCTTTTTTTGTATATTAAACTCTAGAAAATCAGTTCCAAATTTTTGTTTCTGGAAAAAGTGATTTTTTTAATCTGCCCGAACTGCCCGGTTGGTAAAAAAAGTAACATATTAGGCTATAACTTTTGACTTGTATTTCCAATGTCATGAAATTTGGTGCATATGAAAGATCTTCCTTGCCCCCACATTCTATTAAAATTTCAGCCTCAAATATGAAAATCTCCGCTCGTAGGTACCTGCCCAAAAATTTTATACAACCAAAAAACACAATCCGGTCCTTTGGGGGTTAAGCTAATGATTAAAGGTCTTATTGCTTAATGAAATCATTTTATAAATAGTCCACGTATAACTGCTTGTGATTATAGTGTAGGTCAAGTTAAGAAAAAGCAGGCCCCAAATAAGTTGACACTCTCCCTAATTAAGCACAACAGATTCAAGTCCTAATTTTACGTATCATTTGCTTTTTAAAATAAATACATTTGTATTCATTTTTGGCAGGGCGTTGAAGTGATTATACAAAGTGGGCCTGCTAGCCAGGGTGAATTTAACCCTAGGGAAAATACAAGAATTTTAAATTTTTTTTTAATGTCTTGTTTCATTTTGTATATCCCACTTTATTTACATTGTTGATAAGTGATGAATTTATTCTTGCCAACCAAATGTTGAATTGAATGGTTGTATTCTACAACAACTAAGGTAAGTACTCCTAAATGCATCCAAATAAACGATAAGTTGAGCTTGATAGTAATACAAAATTGCTTAATTTTCGGTTGGATCTTATTGAAAGTCAAAGAAATTGTAGGTTCACTTGTTAAATACCAGATGAATAGATTACAAATTTTCAAAGTGTAAAAACAGGTATTTCTAAAATTGATCCTTGGCTCTTATGAATAGTGGGAATACATTTTAGGCAAGAATATGTAGGAATTGATTTTAGAAAGGGGTCACAATTAGTTGTAGTTACCTTGTGTGTGGGATGAGAGTCATCATGGTAAAATGCTAAAAATGGAAATGTTCAAATTTTTTTATTTCATTGAATTAAATTAACCCCTACTCTGTGTTCGTCTATAGTTCAAAATTTAATGTTTGGTCTTCAAGAATTTTAGGGATTAATCCCTAAATTTTGAGGTGTTTTGAGGTCCAAAACTATTTAAAAAATACTCATACCTAAAGCAAGGCTAAAATCTTCATCTTCAATTTTTCTTCAATGAATTTTTCTACAAGATTTCTCAACATATCTTCCTAAGATATTAGTCTAAGAATTCCTACATATTGATTAAAGATCCTAAATTTCAAAAAACAAATATTTATAGTGCCTTCCTATTGGCAAAGTATTGTCTTTCATTAGTTTTAGAAAAAATAATATGTATCCTATAGGTTGTGCATTTTAACCCCTAAAGGACCATTGTCCCTTTGGGGGACAAATGCGTTTTTGGGCAGGTACCTACGGGCTGAAATTTTTACCTAAATTTATAAAAAAAAATTGGAGGGAAAAAAGTTGATTAGCTTAGTGGGAATGTAATTTTTTTCAAAATCAGTGCCCGGAAACAATAGTTATGACCAAATAAGCTCAAATGAGGAGATGGCGGGCAATTCAAGCAGCCAAAAAAAATGGACAAAAATTTGAATTTTTTTTTTAAATATATATTTTTCTAATATATTGTATTTTTGTCTATCTGGAAAGCTTTGATTCATTTCATTTGGATATGTTATGAGAAAGTTATGGACACTCTTGTTTTTTGGCAGTTAGAGCATCTTCTTGAAAAAAATAACTTGTAGGATTCATTCAGAATGCAATTTTTCAAATTTTTCTTTTTTGCATGGTCTGATTTACTTGCTAGAACGATCTCACTATTGGGATTAGTGCATTTTAATTCCATCTAAAATATATGAATATTTAGATTTTCCTTCTATCTCATACCTACTTCTACTTAACAATTTTTTTAAGAATGATAATTAATTAATTTTTTAATTAATTTTTTACCTAGACTCTGAACTCAACTCTCCACTATGAAGATTTAAAGCTCAAAACTCTATAGTGCAAAAGTTTTAAGTTAAAAATGTTCAAAGTCAAAAGATCTAGTCCAGCAATGTGCTGAAAAACTTGTTTTTTCCACTTTAAACGTAGATATCTTCCAATCTAAGCGGTAAAAAATCTGAAATTTTTTCCACACACTCTCATACTAGTTAGGTGTAAGATCTTACGGTTAGATATGGAAAAAAAACAATGTTTCAATTTTTTTTACTCCTTGCTATAGGTATTACAATTTTGAGTGTTTTCTGGCAGAAGAAAGGCCGTAGTCCTTTAGGGGTTAATCAACATATTGGGAAGTTAGTGGAAAATACATAAAAAAATACTTAGTGAAAGACATTTCAAATTCATCTTTATAAAATTATTAAGTGAAAAATTATACATCATTAAAAGAATCTTAACCTCTAATAACTTTGACCAAAAAATGAGGATTGCCCCCCCCCCTCTATGGTAAGAATCTTTTATCATTCAAAATGTATCCTATTCAAAAACAAAGTTCCCCAAACTACTATTATTTCAAAAATTTAAGTGAATAAAGTAATTGTCCATGAAAGTCTGGGACTTATCATTGGATATGGGACTTTGGCCTTCAAACTATGAAGGCCCAAGCCTCACATCTAATGTTTCTTATCCACAGTCTACAACCCAAAGAAGTTGGGTTTGGGCCTAAAGAGTTGGAACAAAGAACATGGTGTGACTTGCCCTTGAAAGTGGTCTTAGCTAGGTGAAAACTAGTCCTAAACAATACCTAAATTCATTTCTAGCCAATAACACTCTCATTAACAGCCAAGGTGAACTATCCCCCTTCATTGCCCAGTTTTATCTTTGGAAAAAACATTGTGGAATTTTTTATTTGCAATCAGATGATAAATTCTACAAATTTTGAATTCAGATTTGCAATCAGTGGCCCCTAATTAGCTATGGGAGGTGTAGAAATTTAAAAAATCATAGCAAAAATTAGTGGGCTTTTTTTTTACAATAACCCTTGGCCGGGGCAGTGAGGGGGTCAGTTCACCCTGGCCCTCACTAGCACCATTGTTAGCATGATCAAGTGTGGACTCCGTTTACTAATTTTGTACCCTCACTAATAAGATAAATAAGTGTAGCCGAGAGTGAGGGAAAAGGGTGAATAGGAGCCATTGGAACAATGTTCTTGTTGAGAATAGAATACGAAACAAAATCGCAAAGCAACTTAAGACACACAAAATACACTCAAAGAATACATTAACTTCATAAGTGTTTGAAGTATATACAATAGAAGAATAGGAGAGAGACAATGAATAGTTGTCTTCTCCTATTCGTCAAAGAAGATTCCCATTAATCTTCATGACACGTGTCACTCACCATTATGGTGAGCGTTCACATTACAAACTACGTTTCTTAACACTCCTCCTCGCTCAGCATAATATGAGTAAAATATTATAAAATAATAATCTAATATAAACTAGCCGATGGTATGTATAAAATCAATCAAAAACTAGTCGTTGTCGCTAAGTCGTGGACTTGGTCGGCTGGTTTCGTAAGTCGGTGGTCAACCGATCGGTCCGAGGTTCGATACTCGTTGGCCTCGTCGACTGATTTGGGAAACTCACGGCTTGGCATTGCTAGTGAGGCAGGAATAAACAGCCGACCCACTACCCTACCCCTGAGCTGTGATGTGACAAGATGCAGGGCACCCCAAGATGGTTAACAAGCTCCAGCATTGATCATAACCCGTGGTTCTCACCACGACCCCCACCTTTTGTATGTAATTTCCGTAATCTCGTGAGTTTACGGTTGCTACCTCATTAAAACCTTATCTGGAAAAACCTTGATTATAATCAAGGACAAAACCACAGATGAAGGAAAAAAAGTACAGCACCTTTATTAATCCATTCTCATAGTAAAACCCAATGGGAAAAAACTATGGAATGATATCAAAAGGTTTACAAATTTTCATAAAGAAAACTTATTGAATCTCTTGCTCTAAAATATTAAGTCGCCGCATACCAATGCCATGAATAAGTTGGCGATGAACAGATAATGGAAGAGCCTTAGTGAAGAGATCAGCAAGATTATCAGCTGATGACACTTTCTTGATTTCCAGGGCCTTGTTAGTAATCAAATCATGTGTAAAATTGAAATACTTCGGATCAATATGTTTTGTTCGGTCACCTTTAACAAAACCTACTTGCATTTGTGCAACACAAGCACTGTTGTCTTCATATAAGACAGTTGGAGAATCATCATATGACAACCCACAATTTGTTAGAATAAACTTGTCAATTGATCGTAACCAAATACACTCTCGAGATGCTTCATGTAAAGCGATAATTTCTGCGTGGTTAGAAGATGTAGCAGTAATGGTTTGCTTCACTAATTTCCAAGAAATTGCAACTCCATGTCGTAAGAAAACATAACCCGTTTGTGATTTGGATGTTGCTGGATCAGATCTATATCCAGCATCAGCATATCCAACCAATGTTGGATCCGTAGATCGAGTGTAATAAAGTCCCAAATCTTCAGTTCCTTTCAAGTAACGGAAAAGATGTTTGATTCCATTCCAATGGCGAAGTGTCGGCCGAGAACTATGCCTTGCAAGGACACTAACTGCAAATGCAATATTAGGCCTTGTGGATGCAGCCAAATACAAGAGTGCTCCGACCGCTGCGAGGTATGGATATTGTTCACCCAATGTTTCCTCCTCCTCCTCGCAAGGGCGATACGGATCATCATCTTTGATACTTCGACCAACCATAGGTGTAGACAAAGGATAAGCGTCAATCATATTGAATCTTTTAAGGATTCGATTGGTATAAGTAGATTGAGATAGAAAAATGCTGCCATCTTGCATATGTAGAACTTGTAAACCAATGTAAAAAGAGGTTTTGCCAAGTAATTTCATTTCAAACTCGCGAATAAGAAGCTGAGTAGCAGCATCACATGCAGATTTGGTACCAACAAGGTTCAAATCATCAACGTAGACAACAATAATTACAAATCCATTTGTGTCTCTTTTGATAAAGAGACATGGAAGTAATGCATCATTTATGAAATGATGTTCAATAAGAAATTGTCGCAGTCGTTGATACCACATACGTCCAGACTGTTTAAGACCATACAATGCGTGTTGTAATTTCACTCCACGATGTTTGCCAGAGATAGGTGGATTTGGGCTGGTGGTTTCAAGACCAGGAGGAATTTTCATATAAATATTTGCATGAAATGAGCCATAAAGATAGGCTGTAACAACATCCATAAGGTACATCTCAAGAATGGCATGAACTGCCATTCCGAGAAGATATCGGAAGGTAATAGTATCCATAACTGGTGAATACGTGATATCGTAATCAATGCCAAACTTTTGTGTAAATCCTTGAGCAACAAGACGAACTTTGTAGCGAATAATCTGACCTTTGTCATTTTGTTTGCGTACAAAAACAAGTTTGTATCCAAGAGGTCGTGAGTTAAGATTATTCACGATAGGTCCAAAGACTTGTCTCTTGCGCAAAGATTCATACTCCTCCTCAATAGCAACTTTCCACTTGAGCCAATCAGAGCGATTCATCGCTTCTTCAATAGTACGTGGCTCGGGATCATCTTTCTCGCAAGAGAGATGTTCTACAATCATAGAAATGAAATTTTCATCCATGTCAATACTTGCTCTATCCCATATGTGACCAGTATTGCAGTACATCACAGATAATTTTGTATTCAAGTGAGATACATCTTCTTTAGAAGTAGATGAATGAATAAAATCGGAAGTGGTTGGTATAGATAGAGAAGGATTAACAACATCAGAAATTGTCTTGCGTTTGCGTGGTTGCTTATCTGGTCCACGAGTCCGTTTGCTCAAAGATTGAGGAGTAGAAATAGTTGTAATATCTGGTACAATAACTCGAGCAGGAAGATTTCGGGCTTCATTCAATGGAGTTTTTGTAATCTGTGGCGCATCATTAAAACCATCAGGAGTTTGATCCGCAATCTTTTGCAAATGCAAAACTTTGACAACTTCAGTTTCAGCCAAGGATGATCGTGGATCAGGATTTGATGTAAACGTTTGAGGTGCTTGAAATGTAATACTAGAAGAAGTCTCTGGAATAAATGCTCCTCCTCTTAAAGATGGAAATACGTCTTCTTCAAACCGACAGTTGGCGAAACGCGCACGAAGTAATGTACCAGTTGAAGGATTAATGTATCGAATGATGTTGGGAGAGTCAAATCCAACATAGATGCCTTCTTGGCGATGAGCGCCAATAGTGTGACGTTGAGGTTCTGCAATTGGAACCCAAACACGGCATTCGAATACTCGCAAATGAGATACATTGGGAACTCGTCCTGAAAGAAGTTCTTGTGATGAAGCGATCTCTACAGATGAAGGACGAAGTTGAATCAAAGTTGCAGCATGTAAAACTGCATGTCCCCACATGTATGCGGGCAAATTTGCATGTAAAAGCAAAGGCCTCGTAATAAGTTGAATTCGTTTGATGAAAGACTCCGCCAATCCATTTTGAGCATGTTCATACGGAACGGAATATGTCAGATCAATTCCAGTAGCAATACAATAATCTTCGAAAGATTTGGATCGAAATTCTTGAGCATTATCCATCCGAAGCGTTTTTATTGGATAATCAGAAAAGTGAGCCTTGAACCGGATAAGCATAGAAAGTAAGTTGACAAAAGCCAAATTTCTAGTTGATAGTAAGGAGACATGAGATTGTCTGCTTGATGCATCAACCATAACCAAAAAATATCGAAATGGTCCAGACATGGGTGTTATAGGACCACAAATATCACCATGCAATCTCGAAAGCATTGGTGGTAATTCACTGGGCAACTTCTATAGAGATGGTCTGGCAATTAATTTGCCTTGTACACATGCTTGACATAGTGTCATTGAATTTACATCAGCGGGCTGTAAATCATGACCAAGAACACATGGAAGAATTTTCCGAAATAAAGTGGAGCCTGGATGACCAAGTCTTCCATGCCACAGTGAAATTTTATTATCTTTAGAAGATAAAGCAAAACTAGATACAGATGGTGGTCGGATTGGAATCCGATACAAGCCACTAGCCGCAGCAAAGGCTGTTTCCACTACTTTATTATTTTGTACAAAAACCAGAGCCTCTCGCCTATCTAGATTTCTAGTCGAGAAGTGAAAACCATTGGTGCGGATATCTCGATAGCTGATCAGGCTTCGAGGCGCAGAGGGAGAAAACATAGCACGCATGCATGTTATGGTGGTGCCCTCAGGCAAAATCACCTTTGCTGGTCCCTCCTGGAAACGAAACACATTCAATTCAGCCATAGTTATTAAATTTTTGGTTTGCCAAATTGAAAGATTATCAACATCAAAAAATTGTTTATGTTGCAAAATAGTATGTGTGGTTGCAGAGTCAAGGAGCGCATCACAAGACTCACCAGTGGAGGTATCCTCAGCAACATGTGTTTCAAAATCTTCAGCTCCATACGGGTCTATAGACGCATCCATTGTATGGGTTTCACAACCCTGAGCTCGAAGTTTCTTGTTTTCTTGGAACATCTTGACAAAATAGTCTGATGTACGGCAAACATTGGCCAAATGGCCAACTCTACCACATTTATGGCAAGTACGCGTCTCTGACGGACGCTTACCATGGTTTTGAGAAGAAGAATTGTTATTCTTCTTGTGCACATGACTCTGACCATAACCACTGGACTGTTTATGACGATGTTTCTTAAACTTTTGTGGCTTAGGTTTAAAATGAGAAACCTTGACAGCATGAGACTCTGGTACTGTAGTCCCAATAGGGCGGGCTTTTGCATTGCGCAAAAGGATCTCGTTTTGCTTTTCAGCAAGAAGTAATAGAGACATGAGATCTGAGTGATTCTCAAATTTCATGTTTCTATACTGCTAGGCAAGTACAGCAGAAACCGGTGGAAATGTTGAGAGAGTTTTCTCAATCATTTCCTGTTCGGTAATGGATTGACCACACAACCGTAATTGCGATATGATGCGGTACAATTCATTGTTAAAAGCAACAAGTGTTGGAAAATCCAACACTCGTAAATGGGTCCAATCGTGGAGAGCTCTAGGAAGGAACATCGTTTTCTGATGGTCAAAACGAGACTTGAGCTTCTGCCAAAGCTCATTTGGTTTTTCTATCTCTAAATATTGATGTTGTAATGCAGGAACAACATGGCGACGAAGCAAAAGAAAAGCTTTCCAGGAAGTGGAAGCGGAAACTGTGGTAGCAGGAACAGTGGAACCTGTGATAGTAGGAGCAGTGACACTTACAGTGGGAATAGTGTCAAAGTTAATAGCATCTGATAGTCCCTCGGCAAATATATGTGCTTTGACCGTCCTCGCCCATAATAGATAATTGCTGCTGTTAGCTGCCAGTTGTGTAAAAAGAAGAGGTTGAAGCCTTGGTGGCTCAATAATAGTAGCAGCCACCGGAATAGTCATAGATGTAGCGACAGAAGATGTCGAAGTAGTCATGATGTAGAATGAAAATGGCTTCGTGGATAAATTAGGGTTGAAAAAGAAAATTAGGGTTTTTGGAAAAATTAGGGTTTTGATAAAATTAGGGTTTTGAAAGAAACAAAAGATAAAGATGGAAGATGAAGATAAAGAAAAGAAAAGATAAAAGAAAAGTAAAAGTAAATAAAATAAAATAAAATATAGATAATGGTAAAGTAAAAAGATAAGATAAAGATAAAGAATTGGTAAAGATAAAGATAAAGAGTAGGTAAGATAAAGATAAAGAAATCAGATTGGTAAAGTAATAAAGAAGATAAGGATAAAGAATTATTTTTATAAATAAAAAATGAAATATATAAAATAATAAAAATATTAAAAGAAATAATTTAAAATATATATATGAAAATATGAAAATATTATTAAAAATAGAAAAACGAGTTGGGAGCTGGGGTTTGGAGGGAGTTGGGAGCTGGGGTTTGGAGCTAGAGTTGAGGAGGGGGTATGCAGAAGGGGGAGGAAGGGATGGCAGGGAAGCTGGGAGGGAGATGTAGGAGGGGGGGGGTATACTGAAGAGAGAAAGAGGGCAGCCTGGACTGGGCGGGTAAGGGAGACAGGCTGGGCAGACAGGGGGGTTGAACACAGGGTCGGAGGGGGTTGCAAAGGAGTCACAGGGAGTCGCAAAGGAGTCGGAGAAGGGAAGTCGCAGAGGAGTCGAAGGGGAGTCACAGAGGAAGAGTCACAGATGGGGGGGTTTGCATAAAATAACTCCTCCTTAACCAAAAAAAATTGTAAATTAAAAACTAAAAGTTGTAGACTAAAGTATGAGAGCGTATCAATAAACAAACATAAGAGCGTGCTGATAACGTGTTGAGAATAGAATACGAAACAAAATCGCAAAGCAACTTAAGACACACAAAATACACTCAAAGAATACATTAACTTCATAAGTGTTTGAAGTATATACAATAGAAGAATAGGAGAGAGACAATGAATAGTTGTCTTCTCCTATTCGTCAAAGAAGATTCCCATAAATCTTCATGACACATGTCACTCACCATTATGGTGAGCGTTCACATTACAAACTATGTTTCTTAACAGTTCTGTAGCCTTTTTTTTATTTTTTATTTTTTTAACAAACGGACAATTTCCATAGCAGCAACCTCACACTTTTAATTATGAGGTGATTTGAATTTGAATTCAAAAATTTACCAAGCGGTGAAATTTAGCATAAACAGTTCTTCTGGAATCTGACATCCTAAAGTAAATTCTTCAAATTAATGAAATTCTTCAGATCATGAGATACTAGTCAGATCTAGGATTTTCTTATATTTGGATAGTGTTGACCTGACTTTTGAGGGTGTTTAATTCTATCTGGTTACTGTGGAAATCATCCTTTTTGGTCCCATGTGAATCATTTGCTTAGCCTAAAAATTCAAAAGCACTCATAAAAGGTTAGAGTACTATGCAAAATTCACTAAATTTCAAACTATTGCAAGGATAAATATGTGCACTTTTATCTTACATAGAAAGATTTTTTTATCATCTATTGGACATTTAGTGTACGCAACAATGTTGTAGACTTAAGGAATTTGTATTTCATGGATGATAAAATTTTGAAATCATATTTGGAAGCAAGAACCTTGAATATGGTTGATGATGTTACAAAGTACCAAATTAACCACTCCACAATAGGGGGCAAATTTTCACAATGTATATTGTCTTCATGAAAAGTTTAAAGTTTTGGGATCCTCAGTAATCCAAGCCACCAATTGTGGTCTTCATTTGGCCATGAGATTGTGATGTAAGCAATCACTTTAGAGGAATACTTCCCCTCAAAAGAACAACCTTTATTGGGGGTCATTGATAGCTCTAAATTGCACCATATGAAGATAATTTTTTTGTTTCAAATCATTTCATTCTTTCAAGTATCCCAAAAGAAGTGACCATTGTGTATTAACCCCTTTAGATGGAAGTGTCCAAAACAAGGATGATGGATAGAAAAAATGATGAACTAGGTAATGTCCAAGTTGTGAGCCAATCCAATCTATAATTGGAATGTCTTTCAAGTTGTAGAGTAATGAAAGAGGTATCAACTCAATTATAGACACCATATGGCCATTACATAGAAATAATTTGAAAATGTTAGAATAGAAATACAATATTGTATCTCGGAAGGGCAGTGTGTTAAAAAAATAAGGATATAGGTGCAAACAACCACTATTTTATAGGGGGGTATTACTTCTTTTTTTTTCACATGCTATTATTATATAATTTTCTACTTTGGGTTAATAGAAAAGGGTCTAACATTACTTATAACTCCAAATTGATATGAATAAATGATATGGTAATTTAGATTTAAAAAAAAATTCTATTATAGTTTTTGTCCTACATCAGATTGTGAACACATACATGAAATCAAACAATGTAGGTCAAAGAGAATTTGATATCAAAAAGAAATTTGTATAAATCGTGCACAAACAATACAAACCTTTAATATGAAATCAATCATATTATGAAACACAATGTACAAAGTATTTGTGCACAATCATAGTAGTATGAAATAATAAGAATGTTCTCATTGTGTTTACAAATACAATGAGTGAAATAAAGTGTGCATATCATAGAGACATGAAGAAAACTAAAGAATACTGTGAATATAGTAATAAAAATTTATATTCTTTTACCCTAACCAATATGCCACTCACGAGGTAACATTTTCAAACTTTTGGCCAAAAATAATACTAGTAATATAAAGGGGAGTATTTTGGGACTACTACATTTCCTTATGGGACCTATTATTCCATATCCTATAGTACTTTAAAGACGTCCAATGCCATTTGAAATATCCTATATTACTATAAATCCATTTACAATGTTTTGCTCCCATGTTTTTAAAATACCCTATCATTTATTCGCACGTATATTGCTACTCCAAATGCTCACTATCCCCCCCCCGAGTATTGTATAGAATCAATTTAAGGAATTTTTCAAAATTTCCAAGTTCGTTTAGACAATAATTTGTAGGAGTTAGATTTAGGAAGGGGGCATAGATGTAGATACTTTAATGATCTTGTTGGGTTGGACAAAACCCTAAACCCTAAAAAGATATATTCTCCATTATGGTCAATGCACTAAAAATGGTAGGTTTCCACAAATTTTCTTGTAAAACACCTTGGTCCTTTAGTCCTAAGTGATTTTTTTTCATTGAAAGCAATTTGTTTTTTTATTAGAGTAAGCAAAGAAGAAAGAAAGACACGAAGTAAAAGCTAATCTACATCCTAATTTGGGATGGGAAGATTAGTAATGGTAGAGAAGGTTGGAACGAATTTTCAATTGAATAATTAACAAACTTTGTTGTTATTAAAATTGGATGTTGTATCAAAAATAAAATTAAGGAAATAACAAAATATGCAAAAACAACATGATGTCACATTTAATTACTTCTAGACTTTGGAAAGTCCATAATTAGTAATGGTCATTAGGAGGAAAAAAATGGTCATCATAAGATAATGCAAAACATTGGGAGATCAATACAAAACATTGAGAGATCTCATGAGGTTAATATCTAGAGGTCTCCAAATGTTTTGTTTAGAATTCATTGAATAGTCCAAAAGTAGTTAAATGTGGCATCATGAACACTCAAGGTGTTTGAAAGTATTTTTATTTTTTCACCTAAATGCTCTACTATCCTCCATTCAAGCAAGGATGAATGTTTGATTGAGAATTGCAATAAGGTAAACCAGCCTATGACAAGCAGATTGCCTGATGTGGTCTGTTGTCATTAGCAAGAATAATCAAATTTTTTTTCATACAAAGACACATGTGAGAAATGAAGAAAGCAACTGAAATTTTAATTTTTGGACAAAATATGAATTTTTTGTGAATTTTTGAAGTGTGCTGTCCAGTAAGCCGAAAACAGCCTGTAGACTACCCCAAATCAGCAAAAAAGTGTTTCCATGATGGTCATCTTCCCTCCTAAAATAGTCATAGCATTTTCTAAGATGGCTACAAGACTTTCTAACATGGACATGACATTAAGAAATAAAAAAACTATTTTTTACTACCAATTTAGACTAGATTGGTATAAGTGTCCATGACAGTTACTAATAACTTCATGACTGTACCCCAAGGCTTTGATAACAACTACAAATCAGCCCAATGCAGTCTTAACCCCATTTTTCAGAAAAAGTCTCTCATAGATTGATAAATGACTGTAATGGGGGGGGGTCAGTAGGTGTCTATCATAGGTGGTTTGCCTGTCATGGGCTAGTTTACCTTATATCCCAATACTACTCTTTGGAAAGAAAAACATTAGAGGAGATTTCAGCCCCCTGGAGGGCTGTGAGTTCCCAGACTGCGGGAACTCGTTCGCAGGGGGCCGCAGCAGCTTGGTGACGTGGAATGGCGACTTCCACGTCGGAAAATAATAATTTTTTCTTTTTCAAAAAAAAAATGAAATTTTTTTTCTGTTTTTTTTTGCATTTCAAGAGTAAAACTTTTTCTTTTTTTTTTAATTTTTTTTTAATTTTTTTATCGGGAACAGCCGTTCCCCGAAAACCGCAGGGGGGCAGTTCCCCCGCAGCTGCTTGAAACGGCCCTCCAAGGGTCCGAAAACTCCTCTAATGTCACGTAATATATCAATGAATAATGCTTTAAATGAATCAATGATATTGATATTTGAAGTAGTTAATGTTATTTATTGTGATTATGAAAGGCATTTTCACTATCTTCAATTTGGGTATATTAGAGTGAATCCAATTTTGGACAAATGCACCTCAGTGTAAGTGAAATCATTTGTCCAAGTATTTGATATTGAACCCAAAACAACCAATGGAAAAAATAAAGCCCAAACACATTTTAGCAATCATTGAGGTACAAAATGTCGTTTGAACTATGCAATGGAAGTTGCAATGGTAGAAACTATGCTATGGAAAAGTAGACAATTGAATTGCATGCAATTCATGATGTCTTGTTGTTATTCCCAACAAATACAAATTATAACATTAATCCAAATTTAATCTAAAAAGAATTAAAATATGTCCATGTGGACTAAAATGAAGGTTACAAATAGGTATTGCAAACCAAATTACTCAAGAACTTTTCAAATTCCTATATTTTTTACCTTCAATTAGAAAAAAAAAGTTAGTTTTTGAAAATTTTGAAAATATAACGAGGCTATTAACTTCAAAGTTAAATTCTACAAATACAAAATTGCCTTTGTGACATTTGTATAAGCACAATTAAGCATAACATTATTCAACAAGGCAAATTCTTTTTAAAACTACAAAAGTCTAAAAACTATGTAGTTGCTTAAGGCCAAAGATTTCAACAAACAAATGGAGAAGAGACACTAGCTTCATAAAGATGTATGATTGTGGGACAAATGTATGTAGTGTAAGAGATTTGACAACACTTGTAAGTGGTCTCCTTCATCAATTGTTTTCTCCAAAAGACATGTTGCTACATCACTAAATAATATTAATATTATAGATTCCTTAAATATAAATAAAAAATAAAATTAGATGCCCAAACCTAAAGATAGAAGAAGATTCTTTTGAAAAAATTAAAGTGTGTGTGGCAATAGAGATTTTTGTTACAATCATAAATAAATTAGGTTTAAGGTAGTATGCTCTAAAAGCGACCATTTAAGAGCTAGTACGCCTTTTTCATAGGCTTACTTAGACATAATTATTTTTAGATCATTTTTCAGAGAAAGAAAAATGGATGTAGAAACTAACACAAGTGGTTTTATATTTTTCCAAGAATTTTTGAATTACTTATAAATTTTCAAAGATTCAGGGCATAGGCACCTATTTGTGATCATAGGTCTCCCAAAATCTGTTCACTTGCAATTTGTAAACAGATGTGCAGTAATCAAAGGCAATGATTGGCTCTTACAATAGAAAAAAAACAAATTTTGGATGCATTCAATTGCTAGAGTGGTCTATTTAAAGATCAGCCCGTCTCCATTCTTCACCTCCAAATAGGAACGGTTTGAAGGCGGGCGCTTTTAGAGCATACTACCTTACATTGTAATACTACTTTTTGGAACGGTGCCTTCATGGACTGATTTATTGCCTTGATTTAGTAGGATTTGAATTAAATATTTATATTAAAAAGTACAAAAACAATTTAAACCCATATATGTTTTTGACTTTGTTTTCATCAATAAAGCTCCAAAACTGCCATTATTAGCACAAGTACCAAATTTTAGAAAAACACACATTTTTTGACACTTGTAATTGCAAGATCTTGTAGTATGCTGGTTTGAGAAGATGTGGAAAAAATTTCAAAAATTTTCACCTTATAGATTGCAAAATATAAGCGTTTGAAGTGACAAAAATTCATTTTTTGGCTCTAAAAGATTGGGCAGCTGCACTTCACAATGTTGCATTTGTATGAAAAAAGGTCCAAAATGGTGGTGCTTCTATGGATACATTCTTCTAGGCAAGTTGGCTACATGTTTGAAAAATTCCAAATCATTTGGAACTCTACAACATATAGGAAATAATTGTAAGTAGAAAAAAAATAATAATGATTTCAAAATACTAAATTTTTAACAATTTATTTATGGAATTGAAAAATGCCAATCCCAATGGTTGTAATTTTGTAATAAACAATATGCATCCTATACTTTTATTTTTTTCAAATAATATTGAAAATTGAGTTAACTCCTAAAGTCCCAAGGCCATTTTTTTTTTGCCAAAATCACTCAAAACTACCACTTTTGCTACATTCACCTATAAAATAAATTTTAAAATATTTTTGAGAATCTAACCATAGGGTCTTGTTCTACACATGTCTCAGATCACGTGATAAATTTTTTGTGATGTTTGACTGCGTAGATTGAATGATATTAGCATTCAAAGTGGAAGAAAAAATTTTCTTTCTTGAAGTTGCTATGATTGCTTGCAAAACATGAAACTCCATAACTTTCACACCACTAATCCAAACAGAATGAATTGAAGGATCCCATTTACAAGAAAATATAATCTACAAGAAAAAAAATATTAAAATTTTTATTTCAATCTTTTGTGAATTTTTTTTTTGCTGCCCGCTATCCCCAATTTTGAGGTTATTGTGGCATAACTTTTGCTCTTGGGCATTGATTGGAATAAAAATTATATTCTTGAAAAGCTCTTAAGTTTATCTATCTTATGAGAGAGTT
Organism: Rhytidiadelphus loreus; assembly: GCA_947034895.1. Lineage (NCBI taxonomy): Eukaryota > Viridiplantae > Streptophyta > Bryopsida > Hypnales > Hylocomiaceae > Rhytidiadelphus > Rhytidiadelphus loreus. The sequence goes on along the minus strand of OX344761.1, from coordinate 41,063,630 downwards.
TCAAAAAGTTTCAATAAAAATTGAGATCATAGGAGCTTGCCCGAAATCCATTTTGTCCCCTATAGAGACAATGGGACTTTAGGGGTTAAATAAAGGACTTCAATGTTTATTTTAGAGTTGAGAATCCATAATTGCTTGCAAGCTAAAAACCCTCATAATTTACATCTCATTAATCAAAATGGAATGATTCAAAGCTTTCCACATGTATATAAATCTAGAAAATCCATTTCAAATTTTTATTTAAAAAAAAAAATGATTGCCTAGGTTGCTCGCCAAATGCTCAAAATTACATATCATACTATAACTTTTTAACCATGAAGTCAAAAGTTATGAAAATTGTTGGGCCTTAAAAATTGTGTAATAATTTAAAAGAAAAAAAAATTCTATTTGTAGTGAGTTGCCTAAAATTGTTATATTACCATAAACGTAGTTTTGGCGTTTAGGGGTCAATCCCCTATTATCTTGAATTATGATTTGATGAAATCCTATTATCTTCAAATGACACTTTTGTACCTTATAAATACATTCAAGGATTTACCCCATGAAGTTGGAAGACTTTGCTACACACTCTTAAGAGTCCTACAATTTTTTAGATGGTTTGTCATCCCTCTAAGAAGTTGTGAAAATAAAAGTGCACGTGTGAGTGACCTTGTCTTTGCAAAAATGTAAGAACGAGGGTTACATAGAAGCAAATTTTTAAGCCTCTACATTCTCTCATTGCTATACGTAAAGGTCTGATTCGGCACTTGAGTGTCAAAATTGAATTTCCACATCAGATTCTCAAGAGTCCATGTCACTTCATACCATTCACAAGATGACAAGTGACACTTTTTTTTACAAAAATGACTTAATTTTTGCCAAATCTGACCTTGGCGTAGGGTGTATTTTTTCAGCATTTCACATTGATTTATATACCATAATAACTCACAATGATAGAAAAAGCAATGTTTATGATGTATTTAACTCTTAGATATTAGATTTGTTTTTTTAATCAACTAACCCTTATGTTAAAAAACTTTGGTATGTATACATAAAGAATTTATTTAGATATTCATAGTTGCAGCCTCATCAGTTAGATTTTTAGCCTGAATTGAAATTTAAAGGTCTTCATCCGGGTTTGAGCATTTACTTGACCATAAGACCAGGGATGAAATGTGAGAAAATCCTAGCCCTTGAGATTGCCCATCTAAAAATATTATTCGCCAGCTACAGCTTGGAAATGCTGAAATCTAGGTCTATTTATGATTACCTGGGTATGTTAATTGATCTCACAGGCTGTTAAATTAAATATGTTTCTCCTGTTTTCCCAACTTGCCCGAGTATCTTTTTAGACTTTTTGAGTTTTGATTATATTTTATTTGTTGTATAAAAATAGATGGGAATTCCATCACACTTAAGTAAGGTATTACCGCAATTGGCAAATGGATGCAGATTTGAGCTTGGATTGCAATGAACATTAGTACTGTATGAGGGAATTTTGCTGAAAGCATCTTTGATAGTCAATTTAGGAATTCTACATGGAAGTGTGCAATATTTGCAAGAGGATAATTAAAATTGTCAGGCTATAAAATTATAGGAAGAGGTCTATGAAAAGGAGGGGGAGCAATTTTCCGATTCCAAGGAAAACTAATTTATCAATGAACTTTAACTTTTTGGATGCTTTTAGTTTGTCAACGAGGCAAATCTACTCTTGAAATGTAGTTTTTTCCTACTCCTATAGAAGTATAAACATCATGACCATTTAATCCTAAACGTCAACATGGATGTTTGACATCCAATGGATGACAAGGAATCCTTCTAGTAGGATAGAAGTGAAACTATTCATCCTTAGAATTTTGTTGTGAAAAGGAAAGGTCTTCTACAATAGTTTGACTTCCAATGAATCCTTGTACTATTTCTTAAGCCAATGATTCACACGGTAATGAAAAAGGATGATTTCCAAGGTCACCCGTTTGTCTTTTAAGGGTTAAAGACACTTGTGGCCTTGGCTCAATGGCTTTGGCTTTAATATATCAATGAAGTGGTCTTGAATTCAAACCCAAGCATTGGTAGGGTGCTTATTATTCTGTAGTATAGTTCACCGGACTATCATAGGAGTCAAAAGACCTTGTCGTCATACAGGGCCTCCAAGAGTTTTTATGAAAAAAAACATATAAGTTCTTTATAGGGTTTCTCTTTTTTACAGAGGCATCAAAGATGAAATTTGCCATCGTGGTCCACGAGGCTTAGATAGTTGAGCCCATTCCCATTTCCTTCATTCACGCTAGCCTCACCCTTCATGCTCGTCAAGGAAAGCAATTCCGAATCCTAAAAACATGAAAATTGATTTCAAATTCCGCCTGGAAATTCGCCCACAAGGGTAGAGACTTTTCTATAAATAGCCTATAGCCTTCTCAAACCACTTGGTGTGTGAAAAAACCCTTCTTGTTCGCATTGATCGGTGTCTCCACCGACCTTCTATGCCGCGATAGTTTGACTTCATGCAACTCAAGGACGGACGCCATGAACCCGACAGCTGCATTTGCTGTGAAAATCATCGTCCTCAACTTGCGGGAACTAACTTAGAACCGTGTGGAAAGTAAGAGCCACTCTCCATTGGCAAATCGGAGGTCCAGGAGCCGGACCCCCCGGACCTCCAGGTCGGACCCTCCGGGAGGTCTCCATTGCCTCCGATGGCAGGGACTGGAGGAACCAGAACAAACAAACATTTTTAACTCAAGCGCACGTGGAGGCGGAGGAGAGGGCGCTGCGCGGACCAAGCGGGGATGAAGGGAATAAATTTCAAAATTAGGGGGTCCAGGGCAGGGGTCCGGCCCCTCCAGCCCTGCGCGGCCGGAATGCGCGGGCTGGAGCCTGGACCTCCAGCCCGGACCTCCAGGCGGAAGGCTATTTCAATGGAGAGGTCCTGGACCCTCCGATCCTGGAGGTCCAGGACCCCAATGGAGAGGCGCTCTAAGGCAGCTGGAACCACAGCTCACCAACTCCCTTTTCTACTCTTTTTTGGAGCAGATCGAAGGAGCTTCATTGCTGTAGGGAGAGCTTCACTTGGAGTGCTGCCTCCGCAATCGAGTGACGATAGCTGCAGTTCAGTTTAATTTAATGACTGGCACCGCACCGTAGCGGCTAATTCATTAAAGATAGGGCTTTACCATAGCATACCGGTAATAATCAATTGTCATAGAATTATCACATACCGGAAGCCATAGCTGCGGAATCTTTTGTGCGAATGATTAAGCGGATAACAACAAGGTACGAGAGCGCGCGCGCGGAGGGGACAGTAGTACTTTAGCTCGGAATCATTAAGATTTGCGTTCAAGGCATGTCTGAAGTTGCAATGTGATAAAGGATCGACCTCGGAGACCGCCGCCTCTGAAACACGGGATCAATGGTACGATTCAAGGCCGATCAGATTTGCAAAGGAATTGAAATAGATACTGGTAAGAAGTTAATCGAATTTCTTCCTCTTAGAGTATTCTTCCTCCCCACAGATATTTTCGCAGGATGCGAATCACAAACACTCTAAGAAACATTTTGTAAGATTACTTCTCTTCAATGGCAATCTATTATCGATTTACGAAAGAAAGGAGATGAAAGAAAAAAGAAAAACATTGAAAGAAGCTTCACATGGAGAGGATGTGAAGCATAAGTTCGAGTCTGCAGTGTCGAAGTGCCGGACGGAATCAAAACTGCAGAGTAAGGCACAATGACAGTACTCCAACATGCACAGAACATTAACAGAGCTTACGACAACCTAGCCTGCGAAGTGCTGATATGAAAAATGAATGCCGCGAAAATCAAACTGAGGTATTTCAAGAGAATTCTAGTGCAGGTATGTACACAGAAATAATGCCTTCCTATTACGGCGACTGCTACGCGAGAGCCAAGGCGGGCTTACAATGTTCTATTCTTCAATTTCACTTATCTATCTGATATGCAAAGAGCTCAAATGAAACCAATACATGTTTTGAAGAAAAGGCAGCAGAAATTTTGGAAATTTTGGACATTTTGAAATCAGTTGCTACTTCGATTCCAATGGCGAGGATTAAAGTACATGCACAAAGTAATGCGCTTCCACTAATGGCGACTGCCACATCGACGCCAAGGGCTACATTGTTCTATCCTAAAATTACACCAAATGAAATTGCAAATAAGTGTCGATTGATTACCGCAGCTTATCTATTCGTGAAAGATCGAGTTTCCCGAAGCGGCGAGATGGTCCTGGACTTGTCAAGTGCAAGTCGACGGAGCATCGGCCTAATCTTGGAGTATTGCGTCCCGAGTTCTCTTTCGCAGAGCTATGTCTGCCAGCGACAAGCGGAGCCGCAAACGTTTCGTCCCGAGGTTGGTGCCAAGCAGACTCGTGCGGGCCGTCGAGAGTCGACGGATGGTCGTATCCAAAGCCGAATTCGTCGTCTTCGTCCAAGTTAGAAATGGAAATGAGGATGTTGGCCATGAGCTGTGCGCTTGATTGATGGCCAGACCCGGCAAGCATGAAAGAAGTGCGCGGCGTGACAGACGCCCTGCTCGTCGTGCTGCTGAAAGATTGAGCGGAGGCGGCGCTTCGGGAGGAGCTCGCGTCAGAGGCTGCTGAGCAGAAGCTTCGGTGATGACGATCACAGTTAACGCCCTCACTGTGTTGGTCCGAGTCGTAATGGTACCTTTCCATGTCGACATCCTCTACAGAAACGCTGCTACGGCTCTGATCTTGAAAACGAAATGTTGTTAAAGAAGGTTGAAAGACCTCCTGGGAGAAAGTCGATTCGGAATTGAACTTCTTCCGCAGCTTCAGAAACTTCAAAATTTTACCAACTTGATGCCCTGAATGTCTCCGCGACGGGGATGACGGCTCAAAGATTTCGAGTGGATTCTCCGCAATGTTAATTGGTGTGTGCACACACTTGCCAGGAGGAAGAGGAAGAAGACTACCTCCACTCACATCTAATTTAGACCTAACAGGTGCCGTTTGCCACTTCATGTTTGATGTCTCACATTTTGACCCCATTCTGTCCATTGCGAAGCACCAAGCGCTCTAGGAAATAGTTACAAATCACTCAGTCCTGTTCCTGTCTTTGTTCTAACGTAGAGTCTTACGAATTCATCATCGCATCAACCCGAGTACGTTTCTTCAAGGAAATTGTAACACTGATCAGGCCTAGATAACAGCGTCCCGACTACCGACAATGCACTTCAAGAAGCGTTACAGTCGAATTGACTTGCAAGTAATGTACGAGTAGCTCCGACAAACGCCAAGTTTCTTCAAGAAAATCTTCGCACTACTCCGGCTTGGCTCACGACGTCCCGACTACTGACAATGCACTTCAGAGAGTGTCAAGGTCCTTGACCGAAAGCTAGCATGCGAATAAGACTGCAAGTAATGCATCCAAACCTCACGCACAGCGGAACGAAAAACAACTTTGGCAGGCCGTCGCAAGTTTAATATTCAGCGCGGGAGGGACTGCAACTGTTTAATGTCCAAAAGCCGCACCTCGAGGTGTGATTAAGTATTATGCGAGAATCCAGTGACAAAAAAAGGAAAGCGTGAGACAAAAGAGGAACGAAAAGTCCAGAAGCAAACAGAAGAAGAAAGCCAGGTCTTCATGGAGTCATGGACAAGACGTCAAACGAAGAGCACGTCTGCAGAAGCGGGGCTACTTGTTGACGTTTGGTGGCCCCGTCGCGAACTCTCCGCCTCGCTTTTCTCAGGTCTCCCCGCGGAAACCCTACCAAATTGGATCGTGATGACGGCTACAGTAATGAACTCCAGCTGCACTCACCTTCGTGCTCCGGTAAAAATTGTGGAGCATCCTCAATTTGCAAAAGTCAGGTGAAGCTTACTTAGGTCAACAGCGGTAAAAAGTTCGCAACGCACGCGGACCATGCACACCTCACTACTAACTCATCGTTTTCTTGCATTTCGAATGCAAGAACATGAATGCGGAACATGAATTGTTTCGAATTTAGAAAATACACTGACTCACACTTTTAACTTATCGTTTTCTTGCATTTCGAATGCAGAACACGTATGCGGAACATGAATCGTTTCGAAATTAGAAAAAGAAAACTCAACCAATTGCAGAATGGCCGGTGTCTGTGTGCGTGATGCGTTTTCCACTTTGAAATTGTTTTTCCAAGTGGCGCCTATAACGAAAAACGCTTCAAATAGGATCTGCGAGGCTACTACAATAAGGTCGGTTCCAGCTGCGCTCATCACTGGCGGCCGGGGCATCGTCACTCCTTTGCAACAGACACTCACTCAGTTCTAAGGTTAGGCCAACACCAGTAAGACAATTGGAACGCACGATGAACACACCCGCCGGCAGGTAAAGCGAAGTGAGTAAGTGCAAAAGTAATCTAACCAGTGCTTGCATTTTTTTTTTTTCGTTTTAGAAAACTTGTGCAAGTGAAGGGGCCAACTTCCATTTGTTTGAAAAGGTGCAAGAAAGAAGAGATTAGTATTATCCAGCTGCCGCAGCCAATTGACGCCGTCAAATTGTTCAACGGAAAAAAAGCAATTGCCAACTGTGTTAGTGGCAAGGTAAATTGAGCCAGTGACAAGCAGAATGACAAGTTTGCCCTGTTGGCATTGTTGAAATTTTCATAAAAAATTCCATGTAAAGACAAATGTGAGAAATCGGGAGAGCAGTTGAAATTATATATATTTTTTGACAAGTATGAATCCATACCTTAACCCTTGTAGGATGAATGGGTGACCTTGGAAATCATCCCTTTTCATTACTGTGTGAATCATTGGCTCAAGAAATAGCAAAAACAATCATTGGAAGTCAAACTACTATCAGTAGAAAATCTCTCCTTTCCACAACAAAATTTCGAGGATGAAGAGTTGTACTTTAGTTCTACTAGAAGGATTCCCAGTCATCCATCGGACGCCAAATGTTTGTGTCAACATTTAAGGATTAACCCGTAAGGACGGGCTAGTGCCCGTAGCAATCATCTCTTTAGGCATTGTATGAATAGTTGGTTTTAAAAAAATCCAAAAAGCACTCATAGGAAGTCAAACTAATATACAAGACCTCCCCTTTTCATGAAAATTTTTGAGGATGAATAGAAGCACTTTTGTCCTATATATACATAAAGAATCTCTATCATTCATCAACCAAAAAATGGCTATAGTGTTATTTATGGGTTAAGTTAGGCTGTTTGTTTTATTTTGTTTATTGTGGTGAGATCTCCGGAACTATGTGTCTTCCAATCACGTTTTTGGTATTGTCAAAAAGCCTTCAATGAGGAGGGATGCATAGACTTTGTTTCATGGCATTTGGATATATAATGTGAAAATTATGGATTTTTGAATTATTTTTTAATCTTGAATTATCCTAAATTATGGATCTTTTGGCCTGTGTTCTCAATCATGTTCTTAGTATTGTTAAAAAACTCTCTACAAAGACGGGTGCACAAACTTTGTTTCATGACATTCCAATTCACGGCAAAAATGATATTGAATTTTAAAGTTTTTATGAATTAAAAAAATGAAAAAATTACTTTTACTTTACTTTACTTATATTGTGGCAACAGCCCATAGCCTACTATCCATACATGCATACATTAAATTATGTTGTTTGATTTGGTTTGGTATGGTGAGATCTCATAACTATGTGTCCCTTGATTGCATTCATGGTACCATTAAAAAGCTCTTTTTGAGGAACGATGCACAAACTTTGTTTTGTGGTGTTCTAATTCACAACAAAAGTTGAATTTTGAAGTGTTTATAAATCTAAAAAATAGAAAATAATTTTAATTTTAATTTTATTATACCATAATAGCAATGACATATGGCATACTAATTTGTTATAAATTTTTGAAGTGTACTATCAAATTGACCTAGAAAGGTTTGTAGACTACCCCAAAACCAACAAAAAGTGTATCTATAATGGTCATCTTATTGACCTAAAGCAATCGCAATATTTCTTGACATGGCCACTATATTTCCTAACATGATTATAATATTCCTAATATGATAAAATATGAAGGTCTAAAAAAGTCACTTCTTGATATGAAGTTCCTATTGTAGCTACTAATCACTCCATCAAATCATCCAAGACATTGATTGTGGCCACTAACTCAACCTAATATAGCCCAAATATCATTTCTCTTGGATTGATGCAAGACTACAAATGGGTCATTTTCTAGCTATGTATATGTCATGAGTGGTTTGTTTGTCATAGGGTGTTTTTCCTTAGATGAGTTGGTGAATGTGGTCAACTAATTGGTTGGTTTTAAAATGAAGAATCCAAATCTAAAAGAAAATTTGAAAAGATGGAAATTAATGATGGGAAGAAAAATTTAGAGGATATAATAGTTCTTTGAATTTCAAACATGGTGGTTCCAGTTAGTCCTTCTATTAGGCTTGCTATCTCAAAAAAATAATGGCAAAGTAATGGGGTTAATCCTTAAAGGACAAACCTATAAATCCAAAGGGTATGGTTTTAGGATTAAACTTGAATTTCACATAGTTCTTAATTTTAAATGTATTAGAGCTTGTCAATGATTAAAAAAATGTAATTCTATTAGTCTATTATAATTCGTTTTATTTTTTTTCCAAAATTCCAAAATTATACTTTTGTGACATTTTGAAGTTAGCATCTTCAAAGCTTAAAACACATCACTTTTGAACATTTATATCAAATTTATCTTAGTATGAGCTCAAGGAGTACAACAATTACATTATGATGTTTTTCACTATAATCTCCAATTTTGCTAAAAATTTCATACTATTCTAAGCACTTGTAATTACTATAATTTTCACAAAGAAATTACTTAAAAAAATTGTATAAATTTCATTTAATCGTTTTTAATTATGAAAGAATGAAGCTAAATTTTGAATATATGTTACTACATGAAAAAATTATAATTTTTTTGAAAGGTGTGTGTTAATATAGAAAAGTAATGAAGTTTGACCAAATAGGAACATAGAATGTCTTTAAAGGGTTAATTTAGGACTCAAGGATGGATATATGAAGGTATGAATTAGTCGGTAAGGTTCTTTAGCTAGGCAAATTTTCTCTCTACTAGGCTAAGTTGTTGATGAGGGCTTCAAAAGTTTTGGCCCTCAACATTGTAGGCCTGTCAATTCCATTCCAATAGCTTTTTGCTTTCAATTTGCACTACCTCCTTACTTTGGATCTTACTTTGATAATCTTATAATTCATTCATTATTTCATGTTGTTCTTGCATTCAAGCTATGGTTTGATCTTGTTCTTCCTCATATTGTGCTATTGTTGTGTGTACTTAAAGCAAAATTACATTTTGCCCCAAATTCAAGTTCACAGTTCTTATTAATACTCTTGTTCATGTGTGAATTACTCTTAATTGCAATACATTGATTTAGCCTAATTGTGTTGTAATTGTATTCTAATATATTCCATTAAAGAATGACTTTGGATCCATTTGTATGAATGCCATTTCTTCTATGAAAGCATGTAATCAAAAATTTCATTCCAAAGACAAGAAAACAGCGTGACTGCTAGGTTGAGTCCACTCCCACCAAACCCTAACCACGTTGTGCAGTGTGAATGCAATTGTAGAAAGGATTTGGAAACTCCCATTTAGAAACCCGAGAGTCAATGCCATAGTCTCTGTGTCCCAAGGACAGAGCCAACAAAACCTTTGCACTACATACTTCATGCTGATTGCAGCCTACAAAGCTGACTACAAAAACGACAATATCCCGCGAAAAACAATCCTGTGGAGAGTTCAAATGGCCGCCATTCAAGAAATACGGGCGCCCTCCAAGAAATACCCGCGCCCTCTAACTGCAAATCGAAGGTCTACTGTAGAGTAAAGCTTGGAAGGCCGCCATCACATGGCAACGGGCCATCTAGCTCTCACGGTCCATGTGTGGGCGCAGAACACGACATGACTGGTGCCGGCACAACTCAGGATCACTCTGCTTCATGCATCCGCCCATTTCTGAATCTGTGGAATTGGCAGCTGGCTGGCTAGGCGGAGGAATCACGAGGAGTTGCAGAGGTCACTAGGTCTACTTAGATGCTTCTATCGGGATCTGTGATGCTAAGTTTGCTACAGTGAGGGTGAGCGGCTATCATCGAACGCATGTTCCTTTTCAGAATAGGTCTGCCACGATTGAGATCCTTGTTTTGACTTGCCGACTTGAAATTGCAGTGGTCGAACGGGACATGCGCAAGCGGAAGGAATTCCAACCCTAGTCTAGTCTACGTCAATCGGTTTTGATCGCTTCGATCGAGGACACTGCTTGATTTGCTCCCGGTGTTCACAGATTGCGTGGTTGCTGTGTAAGTTGATGGCATCGGGCTATGCTCACCTGACTTTCTTGAATGTTGCGCTTCAAGCAGTCGGAGCAGTGGAGTGAGCTTAACCCTGCATAGGTTTGCAAGTCTATTACGATGCAAAGTAGCTATCTGAATATGTTGGTCTTGGGAAGAAGGGCGTACATTTTTTTTTGGAGGTGTGCACTTGTTTCACAAATCAAACTCAAATGAAATTATAATTTTCTGACTAAAATTGTAATTCTTGTGAATTTTTGAATTTTTGAAGTGGTTTGTCTTGAAATGACAAAACTATTTATAGAGTAGAATCATGAATATCCTATAAACAACCCATAACTGCTCTCTTAAGTATTCAATGGCACTTACGGAAGTTCAAGATGTCTTGCTTTGATCCCAAGCTAAAAGGAGGTGAACCCCTAAAAGACCAAACACCATTTTTTGGCAATATACTGCGATTTGGGGTAGTTCACTACAGATGGAATTTTTTTTTTTTTTAAATTTTTTTTTTAATTTCACATTATGTATGCCCAAGGAATAGCTTTAAGGCACAAAAACTTTCATAACTTTTGACTACATGGTTAAAAAGTTATTGCATTATATGTAATTTTCAGTAGTTGGCGGGCAACCTGGACAACCCAAAAAACTTCTTTAAAAATCACTTAAAAAAATAAAAATTCAAAATTGGTTTTCTAGATTAATATATATGTGTAAAGCTTTGAATCATTCCATTTTGATTTACGAGATGAAAGTTATGAGGTGCTCTAGTTTGCGGGTAGTTATGGATTCCCTACTCAAAAACAAACTTTGGAGTCCTTCATTTAATTCAATTTTTTATATTTTTTGAAAAAAAAAGAAAAAAAGATGGAGATTGTTTATTACAACATTACAAGCTTTGGATTGGCATTGATCAATTCTATAAATAAATTGTTAACAATTTAGTATTTTGAATTAATCTCTACTTCTTTCTACTTACTATTTTTTTCAAATGATTTGGAAAGTTTCAAGCATATAACCAACTTGCCTTGAAAAATGAATTTAAGGAAGTACCACCATTTTGGACATTTTTTTCATACAAATGTGACCTTGTGAAGTGTAGCTACCTGTATTTTCACAGGGCCAAAAAAATGATTTTTGTCACTTCAAATGTTAATATCTTGCAATCTACACGGTGGAAAATTCTAAAACTTTTTCCACATCTTTTCAAAATATTTTATTGCAATATCCTACTATTACATGTGTCTAAAAATGTTTTGCATCTAAACTTTGATGCTTGTATTAGAAATGGCAGTTTTGGAGCGTTTTTGGCATTAAATGAGATCCGGGGGGCTAGTGGGCCGTTTTAGAGTTGTTCCCAGCTCCGTTCCCCTTGTCTCATCGAACACCGGTGTCAGATTTATTTTTTTCAAAAAACAACAACAACCCCTAAATCCTTAAAATGAAAAACAAAGTTAATTTTTCTTTTCTTTTTTCAAAAAAAGTGAGCTGGCAGTCTCTCGGCCAGGTCAGTGCAGCTTGCGAATGGCAAGTTTCAATGGGTTTCCAGATGGGAACTCGCAGCCCTCTAGAGTAGCAAAAAACATGTAATGTGAAAACATAGTCTCTAACCTTTAGGGGTTGAAATGATCATATTTTCAATTTGCACCCTCCACTCTATTATCACCTTTTTGCAAGTGTAAAATTGTTTTGCTTTTGTCCTATTTAAGTCATGCAATCATGCAGTGATTTTTTTAGAAATTGTCCAAATTTGGATGATGAATGTTGGATGGTATAGGGGCCTAAAGTAGAATGATGGAATTAGGCAACAAATAAGAATGTCAACTTGTCTACTTTAAAGGACATTTGAGGTCGTGGGAAGGCTACACAAACTTGAATTTTAGAATCTTTCTTAAATGGGCATCATGTAACTTGTTCAAATGGCCAATCAATGATGAGCTTCCACCCTCCTCAAGGCCATGGGCAACCTCAAAGCTACTATTCAAATCTTTTATCACACTTTCCAATGCAAAATCTACAAATTCTAATTGTGATTCAAAATCTAAGACTAAACTTGAAAGATGCATCTTGTAAAGATATAGAGAATGATTCCAAAGAAGTTCACATGTAATTGTGTGTTGAAAGAATTTTCCTGAAGATTTTCTTATAATCCTTTTCTTTGGTTCGGGTATATCATTTAACTCCTAAAGCCCCAAGGCCTTTTTATCCATCTAAAGAGAAATTTTTTTTTACACATCTAACTATGGTATCTTGTACTAGACTAGTGTAAGAATATTTAAAAGAAATTTTAGAAACTTTGATTGTATAGATTGTAAAATATTTGCATTTAAAGTGAAGAAAACAGATTTTTTTGGACCTTGTTCGACTAGAGTTTTGGCTTTGAATTTTTTAATTACAAATTTTTGTACTATTGATTTTGAATTTCTTATTTTTTATATTAAATAATTGAGTTGAAAGTCTATGAAAACAAATTAAAAAACACACAAATAATTTTCACTCATTAGAAAATTATTAAATAGAAGTAGATTCAAGATTGAAGGGAAAACTAAACGATAATAGCTCTAAAATAGAATTGAAACACACTAATTTCAATGGTGAGATTGTTATAGCAAAAAATCTCAATTGTATGAAATTTTTTATTTTAATTAGTGAAAATTGAGTTCAGAAATAATTCTACAAATTTTATTTTCATAAAGATGCATTGAATGGCCTGAAAAACAAGATTGTCCATAACTTTCACATAACATATCTAAATGGAATGAATCAAAGTTTCCCACGTAGATAAAAAAAATACGATCTATGAGTGTAAAATTAAAAAAAATTAATCTTAAATTTTTGTGGGCTTTTTTTTGTGCCAACTCAACCAAAATTTGTGCTTATTGTGCTATAACTATTGCTCCCAAGAATTGCTTGAAATACAAATTATTTTCACCAAAAGCTAAAATATTTTTTTATCTTTACAAAAAACTTTAGAAAATATCGACAAATATTGAGCTTGTAGGAACTTGCCTGAAATCCATTGTATTGACTTTTGAAGTTAAGGATTAACTTCTTATTATGTGAATCTTTTCTTGATTTTTTCATATTTTTGCTTATATCTTTATAAATAGGGGTAGTCACACCTTCTTCACTTAGCACTTGGAGAATGGAAGCGTGGCATCTTGGGCTTGGCTTCATGTTGGGAGAGTATACTTAGTTGGACATATCTTCCACACTCCTAGTCTTCACCTCCGGAGGTGAAGATTGGGAGTGCGGAAGATATATCCAACTAAGTATATTCCTTTGTACCCTACACTTTTATCTTTTTATGCCACTTTTACCTTTGTTGTTGCCAATTTCCCTCCAACCTTACATCTAATCTTAGGTTTTGGTAAATTGATTCTCCACTTTTTTCATTCTTCACTCTCAACACATCTTTTAGGGGTGTCACACCTTCTTCATCCACCGTAGCTTCCCATTGACTCCTCCAAACCCTCACCAACTTCTCATTCTCCATTCTCCAAGTGCCAAGTGAAGAAGGTGTGACTACCCCTAGTATATATTATTTACCTCAATGAAAATTCCGTTTGTAGTGAGTTGCTTGAAATTCCTATGTTGCCAAAAAATAGTGTTTGGTCCTTTAGGTGTTAATGCAATGGATGATGTCAAAGCTACTATTAAAAAATCTAACAAACTTTCCAATGCCAAATGACACATTCAAATTGTGTTTTGAAATCAAAAACTAAGCATGATAGATAAATCTCTTGAAGATAGAGATAATGATATTAAAAAGTTGGAGACATTGTTGGGAAGATTCTCTCAAAATCAAGCCTTTTTGTTGGGTCTATTTCTTAAAGGTTAATTTAACCCTTAATCCCTAAATTTCCTTAGAATAAAAATACTTCTGAAATTTTCAAAAATAGAATCCTCTAAAAATAGGTCTTTAAATAAAAATTTATCCAATTTTAGAATTTGTAATTGTAAGACCTTCTTCTTGACTAGTACAAGGTCTTGCCTTCACCCTAAATTCCCTCAACAAGTCCCTATGATCTCAATCTTTGGTCTAATTTTTTAAAACTTTTTATAAAAATGTGGATTTTCAAGAGCTTTGTGTGAATATATTTTTCATTGAAATTGGCCTTATTTTCCAAAATTTAGTTCAAATTTTGCAAGAAGGGGTAGTCCAAGCACGGGAATTTATGTGAATTTCACAGGACTTTTGAGAGGGCAATAGCTAGGGCAGTGAACAAAGTACCAAAGTTCCCAATGGTGGGAACTTTGTGAGAACATGTTCCCTATGACGATAACATATAGATACAACATCTTCAATTTTGGGAACACATGGGATCAAGGGGAACAAAGTTCTCAATTATAAGAACAAATGCAGGGAAGAAAGAGGGATGTTTTTGCAATGGTACCTGCCAATGTTAATTGTATTAGGAATTTGGTTTGATCACATGGTGATTCTAATTTCTATAGAAATTAGAGATCTGTATTTTTATTTTTTTATTTTTTTCTACTTGTGAATGTATTTTAGCATCTACCACTAGGATTCTTCTAATTTGAAAGTACGAGGTGAAATTTTTTGTTTGCAAAAGGCCTAGTGTATTGTCATCTCTTCACACATCCATACATTACAAATTTATTTTGAATATGTTCTATTTTTTTTTACCTTTGAAATTTAGTGGAGATATGCGTGACATGTTTTTTGATGCAGTAGATTTTGAAATTCAAAGTCCATAGTGCAAAAAATTCCCACTAGCAATGGTTAGAGCCATTTGAAATTTGCAAACATGGTCCAAAAAAACTTCATCTCACTTCAATCCTTGTGGTCAAACTTGATGAAATTATTAATGCATGTTTGTATACAAGTTTAGTGCAAGAACCTATGGTTTATTATTCAAAACATTATTTTTTCCTTTTGGGGGTGTCAATGTAGTAGAAATGGTAGTTTTTAGTGAATTTTGATAGAAAAAAGGATTTGGGCATTTATGGGTTAAAAAATTGGTGTCTAAAAGAAAAATATGTGTGGAATATGACAAGGAAAAGAGCAACACAATGTTTATTTTAAGGTTGCTCGAGCTTTTGACGATGTGGCTTTGTTAAGTTTTTCAGCTCCATAATTCAAACTCAACTTTGCAAAAAGATCTAGAGACTTCAAATTTGAGTAGAGCCTCAAGTTAGGAAGAAATATGCAAATTTTCAAAGAAAAAAATATTTCTCTACTCCACTTACCCAAATTAGAGGTCAAAACAAAAAAAATATGATTATTTAACCATCTATTGGATCTTTGTAAAAATTAGATTCCCTAAAAGGTCATTTGATTTTCCAATCTCAAAAAAAAAATGAGAGGAGAAAACCAAATTCTAATATTTCATTTTGGATGCCCCAAACACACAAAAAATATTTTGGATTTAAAAGAACTTTAGGGATTAACCCCTAAAGGTCAAAGACTATGTTCTCACCAAAAACGCTCCAAAAGACCAAAACTGTCCTTGCATTTACAAGCACCAAATTTTAGATGTAAAACATTTTTGGACACATGTAACCATAGGATCTTGTAGTAAAATAGTTTAAAAAGATGTGGAAAAAATTTCAGAATTTTCTACTATGTAGATTACAAGACATGAACATTTGAAGTGACAAAAATCCTTTTTTTGGCTCTGAAAACACAAGCAGCTGCACTTCACAAGGTCACATTTGTATGAAAAAATGTCTAAAATGGAGGTTATTCTTTGGATTCATTCGTCAAGCCAAGTTGACTACATGCTTGAAGAATTTTAGATCATTTGGAATTGCATAACATATAAGAAAAAAAGTAGTAAGTAGAAAGAAGTACAAAGTGATTCAAAACACTAAATTGTTAAGAATTTAATTATAAAATTGAAAAATTCCAATCCCAACGGTAGTAATGTAGTAATAAAAAATTTGCATCATATACTTTTATTTTTTTTAAATTTTTTTAACAAAATTGAGTTAAATAAAAGGACTTCAAAGTTTATTTTCAAGTAGGGAATCCATAACTATCCGCAAACTAGAACACCTAATAACTTTCATCTTGTAAATCAAAATGGAATGATTCAAAGCTTTTCATATATATATAAACCAATCTCAAATTTTAATTTTTTTTAAAAGTGATTGTTAAAGAAGTTTTTTGGGCTGCCCAAGCTGCCTGTCGAACATTGAAAATTACATATCATGCAATAACTTTTTAACCATGTAGTCAAAAGTTATGAAAATTGTTGTGCCTTAAAGCTATTCCTTGGGCACACATTGTGTGAAATTTTCAAAGAAAAAAATAAAAAGTTTGTCTGCCTAAAATCACTATGTTGCCAAAAAACGATGTTTTGTCCTTTAGGGGTTAATCCTAAAAAGATGAGACCTATCACCAACTTGAAGGTACTTTGTCAAAAATGATTCAATTATTCAATCAATAGGTGCATTCTTCGTTTTTATAGTAATCTTGATAATCATCCATTGTCCACTTTTTCCCTCATTATCCTTTTAGGATTACATGTTTGGAGAGGATGACATGTATGGCACCATATTTGATTTATAGAATACAATATATGCACTAAAATATGGTAAGACATACACCAATGGATTTCTAATTCAATAGTTAGCAACTTTCATTTGGATGTCATATTATGATTTAAACCTTATCATGCTCAAATACAATACTATAAAAGTTGAACACATGACCATTTTGAGGCTTATTAGAGATCTAGGAGGTGTAATAAACTAATATAAAAATAGGAGGGAAAAAAAAATCAAAAAGTAGTTTCAAAACACAATTTTTATGGACTAAAAGTTGGATTTTTTTGCCATTGCTATCAAGGAGCAAATGAAGTGCTAAAAAAATTGCCAAGAGACAACTCTTCACTAGATCTGACTTCATTAATTATAGAAGTTGAATTATTGAGACCATAACACTCAATAATTCATAGAAAATGCATCAAAAATCAAATGCACATGCAAATGTTATTTTCAAAAGTGCAACAAAAATGCACATCATAAAATTTAATTTGCATGTGTGAAAAAGTCAAAAGTCAAATTTCAAAAGTTGACATGAAATCCAAAACTTCCAAAACCATAGTTGTATAGGATTTTTAGGGGTTAACCTAATGAATAACTTTCAAAGAAATTGTAAAAACAAAGAATGCACCTATTCATCTTCAAAAGTGATCATTTTTGGTTGACTACTTTGGTAATAGGGCTACGTCTTTCTATAGTTAAGGTCATATTCATTACTTTTTTTAACCCTTATAGGACCAAGTAGCATTATTTGGCAACATAGTATTTTCAATCATTCATTTATGAAGAGAAATTTTGTTTTTTTCCATGAAATTTCTATACAACATGTAGCTTGAAGGTGCAACAATTTTCATAATTTTTTACCTTGGAGGGGTGCACTTAGTTCTACTGTAACAAACCACGTGTGAACAAGAAGTTTCTAATAAACTATAATTTCAATCTAAAAATTTGAGCATTGTTTAATAATGACTATAGGTTTCTATTGCCAAAATTTCCAAGTCAAATAAAATATGAAATGATACTAGAAGAGGTTGAAAATAAACTAAAATGGCATGTTTTTCAACT
This sequence comes from Rhytidiadelphus loreus, assembly GCA_947034895.1. NCBI lineage: Eukaryota > Viridiplantae > Streptophyta > Bryopsida > Hypnales > Hylocomiaceae > Rhytidiadelphus > Rhytidiadelphus loreus. Next base: position 41,045,793 of record OX344761.1, on the reverse strand, counting down.
CAAATAATTATAGAGGACACATTTAGATGACCATTGAATCAATATTAAACTCAAAATGAGCTTTCCATAGATAGTTCTTTTTAAGAATTTTTTGTTTATTTTTTAGAAAATTTTATCTTATATAATATAGGGTTGTGAAAGTTATTTTTCAGTTCTAAAGTGTATCTTTTTACTTCAAAAATTTGTAACTAATTATTATTAACAAATAAAAATATCAATAGTTCAAAACATAAACTTTCAAAGTAGGAAAATCTATTCATAGTTTTTTAATTTTGTTTTATTTAAAATTCAAAAAGTATATATAGGGGATCCAAAGTTTTGTTTGCATGTGGTTTCTAATGGACACTCTAAGTGACCCCCCTGAGCTTTTGATTGCATGGTTAAAAAATTATTGTATGATATATAGTTTCTTTTGGAATTTGGGCAAAGCAAGTAGCTCAAAAAAACACGTCTTTGTGAAATTCAAGCATCATGATCTTGCAATTAGTAAGGTTTCTCATTTTGAAATTTTAGGAAGGTTTGCTCCAACAAGTTTACTAAAGGATTCTATGGTTAGATTTGTTAAAAATTAAACATAGATGAAGATTTTAGCCTTATTTTAGAGACCAAAATTTTAAAGCAATTTTGGGCCTCTAAACATGAAAGAAATTTAGGAGTTAAAGCCCGTTATATAATAGAATTTCCAAAATCTTACAGTTGGCAAGTGTGTAGGCTTTGAAGGATTAACTTGATAAGTATGGCACATGTGTCCTCTCTTCAAATAGATGCTTCACAAAATGATAACTATTGAAAGTCAACCATGAATAATGTGTGTTAGTGAAGGAAATGAGAACAATCTAATGTCCTACATAAAGCAAGAGAAGAGCTTCATTAAAAGAAGGAAAATAGCAAAAATAAACGGTAGGAAATGAGAAACTTTGGTAAAAGGTGTAAAAACATGTATAGGATAGTATGAAAATAGATCACATGTAACAAAGAAAAATATCTAACACCTATTGAAGGGTGAAACAATGGAGTTAGTAGGTCAAGAGGTTGTTGTAAAGTATTGTTGTAAAATTGATGTACTTCGATGCTGACGTTTTCTTGATATGTTTTCAATTTTTAGGAGAAGATGAACATTGTTGGATAAACTATTGAATGAAACTCATTTGAAGAGAGAAGTCATTGTACCACATCAATGAAAGCAAACCAAATTTTTGCGCTTAATATTTCTTTGTTATCTCACGTGCTACTACATTGTCAAGATGACAATATACTAGGAGTACAAAATTGGAGTAGAATTTATTTGCAATCTAAAATAACAAAAAATACAAAAGTGAATTAGGAAAAAAAAATTACAAGTAGGAAGTGAAACCCCGAGAGTGAAACTAGAAGTAAATTGAAAACCACAAAAAATAATAAATAGGAAAAAACATAAAAGAAATTAGTAGAATTAGAACTACTACTAGAACACTTGAGTAGTGATAGGAATACTAAAATAGTGATAGAAACACTAAAGTAGGGATAGAAACAATACGGTACTTTACTAGCAGCTTTGACACAAATCAACTAATAAATTTTTTGCCTAATTTTAAAAATAATTACAAGGCATTACTGCTGAAATGCTGTAAAATTGTATTAAATAAGTGCTGAAATTTTAGAAATTCAATAGCAAGTGCAAAAATGAAGTAGACCATAGTGTTGTCAATATCGAATTGTCAAAAAGTTTTAATCATGACATAGAAATTGTTGACATCTCCTATCAATAACTTGGTATGGACCACGAGAGACTCATTGAAGTTAAAAATAAATCAATAATGGTGGGCAATGCGTTGGCACAACATAGCTCTAAGAATAAAAATTAGAAGCAACTCATGAAGCCCACAACCATACAAACCAACACATGAACAATAACTTGATCCAAAAATAGCTAGTCAACTCGCATACCAATATAACAATGCATTTGCATTTGAGATCTCCTTCATCTCTCTTTGAAGCCAAGCTCTTGAACTTGGTTCACCTCTGTGGTGTTTGCAACTATGTCAAGGTAGCTTGAAGATAATGGCATGGAGCTAGAAAGATTTTAGTAAGTCTTCATCCTCATTGATTATTTGTGTTGATGCAGTTCCTTCTTTGTGGTGTTTGTACTGATGATGTTTTTGTTGATGTAGGTACTTTGTTGTTTGTTGGGTGTAGTTTAGAAATTGAAGCCCAAGAATGGAATGCTTGCTTGTCAAAGGCGTTGCACTTGCACTTGCTTTAGGAGGTCTTGTAATGCAACAAGAAGAAGATTAGCTTCATCACCATTTAGATCAATAAGGAGTGATAGATCTAAGGTATGTTGATGTTAGAAGGTTGCTCAGTGGTGTTTGTGAGGAGTCAAGGAGGTCGCATGGGGATTTGGGAGGTTGCTATAGGAGAGGAGAGAGGGATTTGGACTAGAGAGGATAGGAGAGGGGAGGGGTGGTTTGGAATTGCTGGAAGGGAGATGAGATGGGAAGATGGATGTGGAGAGGAATTAGATGCATGGCAAGGGATAGGGAAGATGTGGTAGGAGTTGAGAGAGATGGCTATGGAGCATGATAGATGGTTGTAGATGGTAGACAGGGAAAATTAGAGAGGTGATTGTCAAACTGAAACTAGTTTTTCATTTTAAATCTTTAGGCTTTGAATGTTGATGTTTATTGTTTCTAAAATTATTGCTACTTGCTTGCTTATAGAACAAAAAAAATCAAAATGCATGAGGGAAAAAACTTACACTCTATGGCTCATTGCATTGTTGTTTAGAGTTTAGCCACATCTTGGCATTGAATCTTCTTTGGGCGGCTACATTGTCTCCATTGTACTTGATCTTTTGATGCAATAGATGTTGAAATCTCAACTGTCGGAACTTGTGCCAAAACCTTTGTTGGTCGCCCTCTAGAAAAAATTCAGGTAAGAAATTTGTCTATTTTATTTTATTTTTTTCATTCAATTTGTTTAGAACTTATTTTTTCTACAAAAAATATGTAGTAAGAAAAACCTAACAAAATGAAAATTTTCATTGGCCACAAATATACCTTTTGTTCTTGAACAAAGTATTGTTTTGATTTGATCATGCAATATCAACAACAACTTTCAAAGAATCTTGCATTACATCTTGAATGGTCTCATTTGTGTCTATGTCAACTTCCTTGTCATTTTGTTCTTCTTCAATTGCTAAAGGATCTTCTTGAAATAATGGTGTCTTCATATGTTCATCCATAGCATTCACTTAAAATGCTTGTTGGAATGCTTTTTGTAATCCACATTGTGACCATCCTACCTTAATCATTCGTGCCTTGTTGACATGTTCCTATGCTTTCAAAAGCCATCCACAAAGGAAGGGCTTTAGAGTAGACATCTTTGTTATCTTTTGCTTCTTTGTTTTCAGGTTGTTTGTCAATGTCACCTAAAGTATAGTTGTCAAATTCTTTCCTAAATCCATGCTTGAAAGGTCTTTGAAGAATAACATCAATTGGTTGTAAAAGACTTGTACAGTTAGTAGGCACAAAAATAAAAAAGATTTGAGGGTGTTTTTCCTTTACCCATGAAATGAACTCCTTTAATTTGTGCACAATCCAACAATCTATCAACCAAATTAATTTGGATGATTTGTCCACATGGGCAATTTTGTTAAAATGGCAGTATTCCATTGGCATTTGTATATGAAGGAACAGAGACTAAGATGTATTGAGGCACCTATTCATCTCATATTAAGCATCCATTATGTTCCATGTATGCCCAAATCACTACTCATTTACATATGGCATCGCCCCCACCATCGTCTTCCACAAGATCTCATGCCCTAGTTGGTTCGTTGAATCGCCATTTTAATGGAATACCGCCATTTTAACGAAATTGTCCATCCATGTGCAACTCTTTTATAGTTTGAAGTCTGTAAAGTTGTAAAATCTTCTTCACAAATTCTTGACAAGTTGTGAGATTGGACCAATGATTATTTGAGCAAATTAAGTGCCAACCTTCTACCTCACAATCCAATCTTTTGTCATTTTTTGGAGGTAAGCTTCTTTGTGTCAACCTTGTAAATACAATTTGGAATGGTAAAAGATTTATGGCTGTTGATGAAGATACTAAAATGGTAATTTGCCTCTTATCTTCAATCCCATGAACAAGAACATGTTTTGACCCCTTTACTACCCATGTATGAGTCCCACCTGTTGGAACTAAATGAATCCCTATTTGATCCGTATTCACAAAAAGCTCAGGGGGTATAGAATGTACTTTTATAAGGTAAGCTGCTCTTTGTGCCATTTTTAACCCCTTCTCTTCTCAATCATATGGTAGTTTTCTAGCAGCTCCTATAGCTACTCTATAGTTCCAATTCAAGTTACAACAACAAATTCACATGTCCAAGCTAGACTTACTTTAAATGATGTTGTTTCCTCTTCTTGTAGTAAATTAGATTGTCTTTTACGAATCAAAGTCCTAATTGTAGTCCTAACTATTGCTACAAATAGAGGTTTGCCAGCTTCTCTATAAGAAGTAAGCATTTGAATGATTTCCTTTTCAAATTCTGGAAATTTTGAAAGTACAATGTTGTATACCTTCAATGAAAGAACATGTTTCATTGAAGATTTTTCTTTCAACTCCTTCTCTTAACTCTACTATAGGATCCCATAGAGAGCCTCTAGAAAGGCTAGCATAGATACTTCTAATCTCTCCTGGTACTTTGTATTTTTTTTTGCAAATAACGCAAAGTAGATGTATAATTTTTATGTTGCTTCATAGTAGCATAAATAGGGCCCCAAAGAGAAGTCAAAAAACAGTTTGTGTAGTTTGCTCTAACCTTAACTTTTTTGATGATGCTCTTTTATCCATCTCTTGCTTTGGTGTAAGCAAAACAACTTCAAGCTTTTTCTTGGTCTTCCTACCAGCTTCTTCACAACTTTCTTCTCTACTTCTTTCTCCAACTCCATCTTTGCGCCCAAAGTTGCAAACGCACGCTCCACATACATTTCTTGTTCTACTTTGTCAATTGGTGTAAACATACATTGTAAAGTCTTCTATCTCACCATTTTCTACTCTATTGAGATACAAACTCACAAAAACAAAAATAACTACTTTATGAAAGACAAAATGAAGCTAATTAACAAATTTGTGAGGCATTAAGGCATTAATAACTTGGAAGCGGTCTCCATTTTCTTAAATAATATCACTTTCATGGGGAATGGAAAAATGACAAATGTGACTTCATGAAATTAATTACATATTGGCAGTTTATAAACAATACAAAAGTCTAGCTTGAATGAATGCCTAAATTATATAATATTTTTAAAAATAAATGACAAAATTTTCAATATTAAATTTTAAGCTGCCTAACATTATTTTTCTACTTTAATTAATTATTTGGCACTTGGGTGCCAAAACTGCTAGTAAGGTATGGTAATTTAGGAGGTTTAACACCAAGATAGCATAGATTACTCCAACTTAGTGCAATTTGAACTAATTTGGCACATTTCACAACAAATTAGAGGACCCAGGGAGATTACTCACAATTTTTAGAAAAGTACGTGAGTTAAAAGATAGGGTTCATTTAATTCAAAGGGGGCAAATCTTATATAATTTGTAGAAATACTATAGGATTTATGAAATACTACGCATTCTAATATATATAAATTAGGGTATGTAAAAACATCATATAATAGGAATTTTTATTAATAAGTTAGAAATAGAAGTTGTGCAAATTTTTTATAATGTGATGAATATAGGTGTGAACAAATAATTTCATATATGGATGATAAAATGGACATAGTCAAGAAAATTGACAATGAAGGGTGGTCGACTAAAATTGTTCCATGGTACTTGTAGTGTATATATATAAAAAAATTAAATGTAAATATAAGACATCAACCAAAAGTGACAAAATTGTCACATTGTATGAATAGGGAGGTTTACTTTAGTGGATTCAACAAAATGAAAATTGTACAATATGAGGATAGAATTTATAGTCCATTTAATTTTAATCTTTGAAGCCATATGTGTTAATCACACTCATATTGAATGAGATTTTTATGGAATAGTTTCATTAGAAATTTTGAAGTGTTCAATACAGTTACACGTACAGTCATTAACCCCTAAAGACTAGAGGGTGTTTTGGAAGAGGAAAAATCCAAAATTGCCAATTTTTGATACATTGTCTAAAAATTAAAAATTATTTAAAATAAATCCAATTGTATAAAAGTGTATTACATAGTTATGGCAATTTGTGGAAACAATTTTAGCCCATTTGACCATGATTGAAAGATTATAATGTTTGAAGTGAGAAAAAAAACTTTATTTTCATTAATGCAAACTAGGATTAGCAGACTTCAATCCTTCTCGGAGTAAAATTTTTGGTCTACACAAAAATGAGGATTTTGACTATTCATAAATATATGATGTTAGGTTCATTCATGAAAAATTTGTATCAACCTGCAATGCAAAGAGGTTAAGTGCATTCGCAATACACTAGTCTTTTTGATGATTTCTTGTGCAATGAGATATTTTTTTATTTGAAATCCAAATGGTTAAAAATTAGAGACAAACATTTAAAATATTTGGAAAAATTTTCAAGAATTTTGACTTCATATATTGCAAGATAATAGGGCTTGAGATTAGAAGAAAAGGTTTTTCCTTGAAGCCACCTTAATGTAGCTAATAAAGTTTGACTCCTCTAAGAATATGATTTGAGAACTAAATTGTTTTTGACAACTGTTTGCCATATTTTATTAGTAAAATAAATGCCAAATTTCAATAAGTGATGAAAGTTTTCACAAAATATGCCCCAAAGATGCCCAAATTACAAGGGCTACCAAAAAAATTTAGGGTGGAAAAAAATTATATTCCTACTAAGAGGATACATGTTCACATCTTGAGTCAGAATTCTATGAACATCTGACCAAAATTGACTTCATAGGAACTTACTCAAAGTTTCAATTGTTCGTTCAATGGCACTACAAAAAAATGAGTACATTTGTGACTGCAAAATGGGACTGCATAGTAGTCATTCCGGACACTATTGACTACAAAATGACTTGGAGGTCCTGGAATCATTGTGGACAAGTCATTTATATAAATGACTACTAGTGTATTATCACCATCCATTTAGAACTTGGATGTACAATTGGATGAGAAATTTGTGATTTTAGGTTGATAAAGAAAACTTGGACTTAAGGAAATGGCTATAAAGTTGCCATGTGGAAAGTGACCAAAAATTGGACCTACGTGGACATCCACGTGTTCGGTCATTCTTTAATCATTTTGAAGTCACAAGGACCCATCTAAAATCTAACAAGGACATCCACATGTCCAGTCATTCTTTAGTCATTTTGGAGTGACAATAGACCCTTTTTAAATCTGACATGGACATCCACGTGTCTAGTCATTCTTTAGTAATTTGGAGTTACAATGGACCCTTTTAAAATCTGACGTGGACATCCAAACATGAAGTCATTTTCTAGTCATTGTGGAGTTGCAACAGACCCTTCAAACATCTGAGGTGGACATTCTCGTATCTAGTCATTTGTCAATCATTCTTTAATTTTGAATGACCGATTATAAATCTGACATGGATTTCCACATAGAAAGTGCAAAAAAGAGTGTAATGAGAAGTCCACAAACAATCATTCTACGGTTGCATACAAATACATTCATATACAAATACATTCAAATTTTCACAACAATACGTCATACAACATATACAATACATTATACAATACATTGTATGCCATACCACAATTGGCATATATGTCACATGGCTTCTCAAGTCACTTTGAGTGTGAATGTGAAGAGTTCAAATGACAAACGTTTTATACAAGTGGGGTGGTAGAAGGCAAGACAAACCATGTGGGATTTGTAAAACGCAGGAATTGTGCTATAAGTAATATTTTAGATCTCATTTAGGCATAATAGATTAATTTTTTCCAAAAAACTTTGTACTTAAAAAAGTTGAGAAATCAATCTCACTTTCATCTCCAATTTAAAAAAAAAGATTTGGTGCCTCAAATCAAAAGTTATGGACCTATTTGAGAAAGGGATTATAAGGAATATTTTCTTTGACATTTTATAGTCGCTTTTAAGTCATACATTAGTTGTTTCTTAGTGGTTTTTGGTTGCTTCCTAGTTGCTTCCAAACTTCATTTCCATTTGTCTTATATCAATTGTCCTATATCAATTGTAAAGAGTACCATCAAAACTAAATTGTTGGTGCAATTAGGGAACTGCAGTCATTTTTTAGTCATTCCGGACAACTAGTAATTTTTTTGCAGTTGCATTTGTAGCCAATTTTTTGTAGTGTGAATGGGTGAAACCACTTGACACGCGAGGGAACCCTACGTATATACGTGACGACGCCGGATTCCTTTTGGTCAACTTCCGCCATAAACTCCCTCACATGGCAAAGCCATTCATCTTCCCCAGTCAAGCCACAAAGGTGTTTTCTCCGATGCAGCTGACAGGCCTGGATGGAAAGTGGTCTTACATAAAGAGGCCTGTTCCAAGCAAAAAGTAGTCGACTGCATAGATGCCTTCATCACAACTACTGGGGAAGCTATAGGACTCACTGCTTCCCAAAGAGTGCCGGATAGAAGCTCCATTGCCAATCTAGTCGGACCCATTGAATTATCGGTGGAAGAAAACTTATTGGCGCAAGAGCAATACTAGGTCCACTCGTATTGAGGTCCATTGTTATCATGGTTACTATGTCATTCTAAGTGTCTGTCAGTGTGTCATGCGAAGTGGAGCAGTATACAACCGTTGTGGCATGTAGTAGTAAACCAGGTGGACCATTGCCCTGACGTTGGAATGTTAGTAGTTATGCCCGAGTCATTACAAATCTACAGTCATGTATGAGTCATTCTGTAGTTACGTCATAGACATGTCGTAGTCATACTGCAGTCAAGTAGGCTTTAGTTGCAACGTTAATGTCGTTTCCTGCTAGTGTCTTGCCATTTATTAGGTAATCACAGGGCCTTTGTCATTGTTTTCATTCATGCTCAATACAATTTCTGGAAATTGTGGCCACTACGTTTGCCACATTTGTACATGCCCTTAGCTCAAATGCATGAACGCAAACCTTGACATCAGGTGTGTAAACAGCTGAACCACAAATCTAACATGGCACGCAAGTGTTCATCAAAATTTGGGTGACTGAGACGCCTCCATGTGCGATTACCTTCCTTGCTGACTGTTCGTTTTGGTTCATTACTGAATTAATGTTCAATGTGTTTTATTTTCACAATGACGCTCCTACAACTCTCTCTCCATTAGAAGAAAACTAAAAGAAACTGCGTTTTACTTCACAAAAACTGCGTTGTACTCAACAGAAAAGTATCATCTGGATTTTGTTGAATTCTCCCTTTGTAATGCAAAATTCTGCGTTCCAACGGTTCAATACAAAATTTGACAAGTAAAACGCAGAATTTTGTATTAGAGTGCAAAATTTTGCGTTACGAAGGGAGACCTCAACAAAATCCACATGATACTTTTTCGTTGAGTGCAACGCAGTTTCTGTGAAGTAAAACGCAGTTTCTTCTGGTTTTCTTCTAGTGCTCCCCTTAAATTAATTCATTTAAGGTGGAGTTGCATCACTTCTATATTGTCCTTCATCCATTTGTAGCATGGCACCCCCGATATCATATTCAAAAAATGCCCTTATTGCATTCCCCTTAGTAATATGCAAAAAAAACATGCTAGTCGCATTGCAGTCATATGCTAGTGACATACCCAAAATATACCATGTCCCTATCCTCCCTAGGCGGCGAGGACGGCTACATTTCTTTTTCTTTATCCTTTAGTAAAAGAATACGACAACCCTGTGACTCGTGCTAGTTGTGGAAGTCATTGTGTAGTCAATTTAAAGTCACCTGCAGTCGTAAAAATGGAATGCGCACGACTCGTCCATGACTCTGCCTTCTGTAGTCCTGATTTAGTCGGCCAAGTCATTTTATCGTCGACCCTGTGAATGGAACGTTGTGGATGAACCATACACACAATCATTGTTCATCCGGTAGTGAAACTCACGACTACAAAACGACTTCGGCGTTGTGGAGATCCCTGCGGTGGTGCAATTAGGGAGGTGAAGTCACAGTGCAGTTGCAAAATCTTTGTAGTCATGTTTATGTAGTCACACTAAGCCCTATTTTTTTTGTAGTGTGGACAATTGACCTTTAGAGGTTAAAAATTGTCACTTGAATTCAATTGATTATTGTTGGTTTTACAATATATACCCCATACATAGATGCAATAGATGGAAGATAAAATTTGTGAACAAGGATGGGGGTGGGAGAAAATTGGACACTTAAATTTTATATGTAAGATAGCTTCACTTAAAAACTTGCATGAATGAATTTATAAAAACTATAGGGTATTGGAAATATGTCCTTTTTAGCTTTTTATATAAAAATACAGTCATCTTAAATGCAATAATTAAGGTAAATAGACCTACATCAAATATCCTCTTAACTCAGGTATATAGGGTGATTGCAAGAAAGACCGGTCCTATGAGGTGTTACAATTGAACTGACGGAGTTGGTTTTGGTTGTAACTTTTGGATTTTGAAGCCAATGGACTTGAAATTTTTATGGGAGATTGCTAACTCAGAAAACATGAGAATTGTTATTTTTCAAAAAAATTGAAAAATAATTTTATAATTAAATATCAATTTAGCTAATTTGTCACACTTTGCGATTTAGGGGTTTTAGTACTGTGAAGTATCCAAAAAACATGATGTTCACTTGACTTTTTTGTGGCCTATTTCCACACTAGATGGGCATATGCCCACCAAAGGGAATTAAAAAAAATACAATTCTTTGTCCTCAACATGCATGCAAATAGGGGTCCCTTGTGTATAGCACTCCAAACTTTCATAATGGTTTCAACTTAAATTTTTTGGTGAAATGTAATTACTATCAAGTCTTTATAAATGGCCAATTTTTAGGGGGTTTTATTCATGATTTTTTAATTTTTATTAATTTATACTTAATTTTATCTACTTTCTGTGACAAACTATCATTTTTTTTAAGTAGTACTGTTTCAATATTATAAAGTATTCAAAAGTACTATTGGCCGTTGATTTTCCAGATCAATGGTTGAGATTTCTCCATTTTGTAGTACTCCTAGTACTGGGCAGAAAAAATGTAGTTTTTGACCAAACGCTACCAAAATTGTTCAGTCTTTCTTGCAATCATCCTATACTTTAAATTACAAGGAGTGATCTCCCCACACTAGTAGAAAATTCAGCGTCCAACTTCACAAAAAAGTGTTGATTCGGACAAAATAGTTTGTGTTGATTTGGACCTGTTGATTTGGACAAAAATCAACAAGTTTTTGTTGATTTGGACAAAATTCTAGCTAAAACTTGTTGATTTGGACAAAAATTGCAACTAAAACTTGTTGATTTGTACATAATTTTCAACAAAAATTTGTTAATTTTTTTTCAATTTTTTAATTTTGAAAAAAAAAAATTTAAAAACTACCCTGCGAGCGCCCGCCACGCGGGCAGCGCCTAGGTGGCACCCCACGCGGGCAGGGTGCAATGGGGTTTGAACCTTGCACCCCTTGGCTAGGGGTGCAAGGTCTTATCCATTGCACCATGTGGAAAATTACATGACCATGATGGGAAAAAAAAGTTATTTATTTCGGTTTTCAAATTTTGGTCATTTTTGGTTCAATTCAGCAGACTTTGGAGGCTAATTTCTCATAGTATAGTACCTTTTTTCAAAAAACTTCAAACTAGTAAAATTTGGAAGATCAATTAAACTTTCATCTCCAAAAATCCGTTTGTGATTTTGAGTTTTCAGTAAAAAGTTATGAGCAAAATTCAGAGAGGGTTTGGAATGAAATTATTTTTTGATATTTACAAACACTCTCTCTGAATGTTGCCCATAACTTATTATTGAAGACTCAAAATCACAAACGGATTTTTGGAGATGAAAGTTTACTTGATCTTCCAACTTTTACTAGTTTGAAGTTTTTTGAAAAAAAAGACTGTACTATGCAAAAACAGCCTCCAAAGTCTGCTGAATTGAAAAAAGACTGAATTGTGAGTTAAGTAGTTAATAGAAAATATTTCTATTGCTTATACAATGTCAAACTTGGTGGTTTAAAAATTTTCCACATGAAATTTTAGTGTTAAAAACTTCAATTCAATTAAAGATATTTTAATTATTTGGCAAAGATTTTACTAGGAGGTGGTTTGGACACAATTCCTATTCAAGTTTTTTGTAATGTAGAACATACAATTTGAATAGCTCTAAATTAGAATTTGGAAATTGCTCATCTAGAATTTAAATATTTAAAAAATTTTGTGTTCAAGAATTGTGTTGAAAGTTTAGAATTAAATTTTGTTTTTTTAAAAACACTCTTGATTTTCATTTTTTTTTAAATTATTAAGTAGAAGCAAGTTCAAGATTGAAATAAAAACTAAAGCATTAATAGCTCTAAAATGGAATTGAAATACAATAATGTCAACGGTGAGATTGTTCTAAATAGGAAACTTAAAGTTGTTAAACATTTTTTTTTGAAAAATTGTGAGAATTGCATCCAAAATTGCATCCAATAAGTTATTTTTTGAAGAAGATGTTCAAATTGCCCGTTTGGACACAAAATTGTTTTTAACTTTCATAGTACTAATCAAATGGAATGAATAAAAGCTTCACATGTAGACAAAAATATGATTTTCAAGAAGGAAAAAATTAAAAAATTAATTTCAAATTTCTGTACATTTCTTATTCTGCCTAGTGACGTGAAATTTATGGTTAAGATGCCATAACTTTTGCTCCCAAGCACCAACTGAAATAAAATCTATATTACCACGTAGCTAATAAATTTTTCTATCTTATGAGGAGGTTTCAAAAAGTTTAACTAAAAATTAAGATCATACAAACTTGCCCGAAATCCATTTTGTCCACCGAGGGGACAATGGTCCTTTAGGGGTCAGAAAAATTAAAATTAAAATTTAAACCTCTAAAGAACAAAGTAGAATTTTTTGACAATATTTCTAGTGTTTTTATTCATGTATTTAGAAATTGAATTCCCTTTTTTTTCCTTTAAAATTTTACACAACATGTGGTGAAGGGATAGTTTGAAGGACTCACAATTTTTTTAACTTTTGATTACATCATGAGAAAGTTATTGTATGATGTATAGATTTTCTAGATATGTATGCATGTTAGCCAAGTAGATTTGAATGTATTTTTCAAATAAATAGGAATTTCAAATTAGTTTCTAAAATATTAATCTTGTGAGAATTTTTGGATTGTTCTATATAGATTAGGGAGGTGAAACTCATGAAGAATTTCAATTTCCAATTTAAAGTAGAAATTGCACTGTATAGTAAATTTTAAGTTTCTTTATTGAATGCAATATTAAATATATATTTTTTAAATTTCAAAAATAGGATGCAAATTTTTGACTACAACATGTACATTAATACATTACAACCATTAGGTTTGGAAATCTTTAGTTTCATTACTAGAATTCTTTTCATTGAATGTTGTAAATCAATCTCTATTTATATCCACTTATTATTTTCTCCAAGCATGAATATAAAATATTTTTTGTTGCAATTTTTAATATACATTCTTTAACCCCTAAAGGTATTGGACTATGTTTTCACCAAAAACACTCCAAAACTGTCATTTCCATTACAAGGACCAAATTTTAGAAAATTTGATTTTTTAGGCACATGACACCATAGGATCTTGTAGAAAACTTGTTTGAAAACATGTGGAAAAAATTTCAGAATATTCCGCCATGTAGATTGGAAGATATTAGCATTTGAATTTGCAAAAATCCAATTTTCTTCCCTGCGAAAAACCGGGCAGCTGCTCCTCACAAGGTCATATTGGTATACAAAAATGTCGAAAATGGTGGTTACTCTTCAAATTCATTTTTCAAGGCAAGTTGGCTACATGCTTGAAAATTTTGAGATCGTTTGGAATTGTACAACATGTAGAAAAAGAATAGTAAATAGAAAGAACTACAGAATGATTCAAAACACTAAATTGTTAATAATGTATTTATGGAATTGTAAAATGAGAATCCCAATGGTTGTAATGTTGTAATGAACAACCTACATCCAATGTTGTTGTTGTTTTCAAAAAATATTGAAAATTGAGCTCAATAATGGATTTGAAAGTTTATTTTAGAGTAGAGAATCCAACAAAACTAGAAATTGCCCGCAAACTAAAAAGCCTCATAACTTTTGACTCGTTGATCGGAATGGAGTGATTCAAAGCTTTCCACATACGTATAAACCTAATGAACTAATTTCAAATTTTCAGTTTTGAAAAAAATGTTTTTTCAAAAAATTCAGAATTTTTTTTGGGCTGCCCGCCGAGCATAGAAAATGACATTTCATTGAATAACTTTTTTTCTATGTATTCAAAAGCTATGAAAATTGTTGCGCCTTAAAGCTGCTCCTCGGGAAAATGTTGTGTGAAAATTACAAAGAAAAAACAAATAAACTCCATTCGTACTGAGCTGCCCAAAATCGCTATGTTGCCAAAAAAGGCAGTTTGGTCCTTTAGGGGTTAACATATTTTTTTAGCATATGATGGAAAATTACAAATTGTAGAATTGATATGTATCTAAATTTTTCAAATAAAATTTTGGAAAAATGAAATATAATCATTTGGTATGAATGAAACATTATTTTTTTTAAATCCAAGCATCTTGATGTTGCAATTGGTGAAGTTTTTTATTTTACAATTTCAAGATGGAAAATAGGTCAAAATAAATATAAGTTAGATCATTTAGTTAAATCTATTGAAAAAATAAATATAAATGAAGATTTAAGCCTTCTTTGAAGACTAATATTTAGAAGCAATTATGGGCCTTTCATATGTTAAAAACCTTGATACAAACAAAGTTGAATTACATTATGAATTTAATTAGAACTTCAATCAAATTCAAAATATAATTGAAAATAAAATACGATTTGAACTCTAAATTCATAATTTTTGAAAAATTCTTAATGATTTCAAAAACATTCCACAAACAATCCAAAAACAACTCCAAAAACAACCTCAAAAAATCCAAATCCTCCCCCCTCCCCACACCTCCTCAAACCTCCCCAAATCAATCCAAAAACAACTCCAAAATCAACCTCAAAACAACCTCCAAATCAACCCCCCAAACAACCCCAAAACAACCCCCCAAACAACCCTCAAACAACCTCCAAAACAACCCCAAAACAACTCCCAAACAACTCCCAAACAACCCCCAAACAACTCCCAAACAACCCCCAAACAACCCCCCAAACAACCCCCAAACAACCCCCCAAACAACCCCCAAACAACCCCCCAAACAACCCCCCAAACAACTCCCAAACAACCCCAAAACAACTCCCAAACAACCCCAAAACAACCTCAAAATAACCCCCAAACAACCCCCCAAACAACCTCCAAACAACCCTCAAACAACTCCCAAACAACCCCAAAACAACCTCAAAACAACCCCCAAAACAACCCCCAAAACAACCCCCAAAACAACCCCCAAAACAACCTCAAAACAACCTCAAAACAACCTCAAAACAACCCGAAAACAACCCGAAAACAACCCCAACACAACCCTAAAACATTGAACAAAAACATGTTGATTTGGTTGTTGCACTATTCACATGAACAAAAATTTGTTAAACCATTTTGTTAACTTGTGCTCAAATCAACAAAAATTTGTTAACCATTGTGTTAGCTTGGGCTCAAATCAACAAAAAAATGTAAAAACAGTCAATGCAGTATTCAAATCAACAAGTTTTTGATGATTTTCTGTTGATTTGGACACAATTTTCTACTAGTGCCAAGATAGGGAATTAAGAGTAAGTTCGGATAGTATAAAATTAGTTATTAAAATTAATTCATTAGGAAGTTTGATATATGCAAAATTAGGGTTTGAAGCGCTCTCTCTCAATTTTGTGTATGATGTGTTTTGAGAGCTTGTGAAGATTTGTGGTGAAAAATGAACAAAAAGTGTTAAGAAAAAACCATGGAAATGAGATAGGATTCAAAATAGAAACCATTTGTTATGCTTCCAATCTCTATGCATTTGGAAGCAATATTTAGGGGTGCTTCTGGGGTGAATATGAATACTAAATTTTTGCATTAGAAAGGATGAAGGTCGAAAAATGATAGGATTTGGAGTCTAGATTGGAGGTTGATTGGACCCAATGCATATGAGTTTTGTATTATAAACCAAATTATAATTTTTAGTAGTTTGTGTTTTAGAAAAATTCTTTTTGAAGTCTAATTTTAGCATAAAAATATAATTTTGAGATTGAACGATTACAATTTTTGTATTCAAGAATTTGTGCAAAGGTGTCCATAGCAAATCTTGATTTTTTGGTGTTGATGGCTTTTGAAATGAGCCTCAAATACACTAGATTTTGGAGAAAAATTACATTAAAACTTCATTTAAAAAAATTGTAAAGTAGATTTTGAAAAACTATAAATTGATTGGAATTATATATGCTATGCCCTTTAACCTCATATTTTTTTGATAACCAATTTTTTAGATTTGACATGTGAAAATAGGATTGAAAGACTTCTAATGACATTCTCAATTTTAACACCCAAATGATCAAACATTATAATCATTCAATCCATAAGTGATATTGTTGTGTTTTCATTTCCTATGTGATTTCTAACATTTTTAGTTTGAATTTGTGAGGTTGCAATATTTTAAAAATTGATAGAACTTATCAAAATGTTGGCTTTTTGTTCAATATAGAGCAAATTTTAAGAAGCTCCAAACTAAGGGATAGTTGGGTTGTGAATTAGAAAAGGAAAAAAAACTAATGAAGTATGAAATGATCAAGGGCCGTATGAGCTCAACAATCATTGAACCACAAATAAAAAATCTACAAAGTCAATAATTGGAAGTTGGATTTTACCCCTAAGAGCCACAAAGGACCAAAAATGTCCTCATATAGTTTGGAAATCCAGTGCAAAGTGTTGTATTCAATAAAAACTTGTTGGTAAATCTGTGCTCTCTCTTCTATTCTATGTGGTAAAATTTTCAAACAAAATCCCTAGACAAATCCAAGATGTATTGATTTTTTGGAAGCCATTTGAAGTTCATGGGGCTCAATTTGAGTTCACCAAATTACATCTTGATGGGTGCAACTTTGGGGGGCTTATATCTCCTTCATCTAATTTTTGTTTTTAATTAAAT
Source organism: Rhytidiadelphus loreus (assembly GCA_947034895.1). Lineage (NCBI taxonomy): Eukaryota > Viridiplantae > Streptophyta > Bryopsida > Hypnales > Hylocomiaceae > Rhytidiadelphus > Rhytidiadelphus loreus. The sequence goes on along the minus strand of OX344761.1, from coordinate 41,028,624 downwards.
TTGTTGGATTATATTTCCCCCAAAGTCTAGTTATTGTGGTAAAATTTTCATGTCAATCCAAGTTGTTTTGAATGTTTGGGAGCAATTAAAAGTTCAAAATTTGGACATTTTTGGATTACAATGAACTTTGGTGGCTTATTTCTACTTTGTTTCCAATAAAGATTTTAGAGAAAGTTGCGCATACTAGTTTAATTTGTGTAGTTAAAGTTTCATATCAATCTAAGATGTTATGAGTGATTGAGAAGCATTTTAGTATTATTTAGGAGTTTCAACCTTAGTTGAGTTTTTTGCAACCCTTGTTGCTATTTTTTGATATTTCAAAGCCATTTTGTGAGCACAATGAGTCTATTGAATGATATTTTATTTCACCAATGTGTTTGTATGTTGATTTTGAAGCACTTTATAGTTTTTTGTTTTTTCATTTTAGTAGATTTAGAAATCGAATTTCACCTCCAAATGAGTTGCTAGGAAAATTTCAGCATCCTTTTTCTACACTAAAACATTATAATCTTGCAATCTATCTAGCCAAATGACTCCAAATTTGATCCATGTGATCTGCAACATATACACTACTAGATTGTATGGTTGAGATTTCTATACCTTAGTGACATTTAGACCTATAATACTTCAAAAGCAGTGAAGTTTTTAACCCTCAAAGACCTTGCAATGGGCATTTTGGGGAAAAAAGGTCTTCAATTCTTCTATTGACTCGATTGTGCAAGCTTCAAGGTTTAAGTTTCAAGAATGAGGGCTTTGAAATCTTGTTGAATCATTCAGAATTGTGGTAAATTTCCTTTTGAGAATGTGGGGTGCCCAACTCCTCTACAATTTATCAATTTTATAGTAAGGCCAAATAAGGGACTATTGTCACAAGACTCATGGAATTGTAAGTTGGTGTAACAATAGAGGCTACAAGAATTAACTTTACTAGATGATAATACAAATCTAGAAAAGGAAATAAATACAAGCGAAGTGGATGACAATTGTTGATAGGAAATGAATAAAGTATTAATAGCTAATTAGTAACGTACTAATTGTGCTAGTAACAAACTAATGTTGTCTCCAATGAGTCTCACAATGAGTCCAAGATCCTTGTGCCAAATTTGTATTTGTGGATTAGGGTTGTTGGAAGCAGGAACCAAGGGTCATTATTGGGTTTGTTGTGGTCATAGGTGCAAATTGCAATGTTGGTGGTCTGATTATATTTGGTGATGCTCCGGCGTGTGAGTGAGAGGTTCCATGATATGATCTTTAATAGGCTACTGGCATTAGTATGTAGGCAAGGCGGTGGTTGTTAGAGTAGGACAAATGAATTAGGGTTCGAGAGAGATTAGCTAGGACACAAATAAAGTGCCTACTAAAGAAGAAGTGTGGGAAGAGTATTTCTCAAATCTAGTTTCCTGATGAGACATTGGGTTGAGTAAGCAGAACTTGCGTGTTTCAGATTTCAACCACAAGGTAATTAAAAAATTCTTGTGGGTAGAAGGTTGGAGAACATCAAATTGGATGAAGGTTAGGTACTTCAAGGTGAATTGATCAGAGTGGTTTATGGAAGAAGATGAAGGCCAATGGTTTGTTTGTTGATAGTGAAGGTAGTTAGGATTATTGGTTTTGTGAGAAAATCTGCTTCTTACCTTATGATGGGGATGAAATGTTCTTAAATGTTCTTTGTTTGCATTTTCTTGCGAATAAAGTGATCTTAGATTCCGATATGCTTTATTCTTGAGTGGAAAATTGGAATGTGCACAAGGCGAAGGCATGATTGATTGTTGTTGAAGATGTGTGTAGGATTAGTAGCAAGTTCATGCAAGAGACTGCGTATGTAAATAATGTCCTTGGTTGCTTCATTGAGAACTCTATATTCTGCTTTAGTTGTTGATAGTAAAATTATTGGCTATAGTTTACTGTTCCAGAGAATGTAGGAGTTGTTGTATTTGTGTAGTAGACAAGAAGTAGAGTGGCGGGTGTTAATGTCTCTTCTCCAATCTATAAAAGTATGTAGGGTAGTAACAATGGTTTTAGGTAAGAACAATCTATAGTTTAGAGTTCCCTTTTGATAACAAAGGATTTACTTAGCTGTTTGAAGGTGGGCTAGTTGAGGTCGTTCTATGTATTAGCTAATGAGGTTGACAACATATAAGGTATCAAGGTGGGTATTGGTTGCAAACATGAGACTATTTACCATTGACTTGTAAATGTGTGGATCAATAGGTGGTATTATTGTATCATTGGCTAACTGTAATATAAGGACCATTGGTAGGTTGGCTTCATTGCAATGTTAAAAATCACTGTAGCACGTATTGAAGATAAGATTGTTGGTGAAGATAGAGGCCGAAGGTATGGTAGTGAATCTCGGTTCCAAGGTAATTGGTTGCCAATCCTAAGTCTGTCATCTTGAATTTGTCCTATAGTATGACTTTTAGGGAAATAATTTGATCTTGATTACTACCAATGATCAAAAGGTCATCGACATAGACTATTAGGGTTGTGAGTTGCCCATTGTAATATAAGTAATACAAATTTGAATTTGAATTGCTCCTAGTCAAGCCTTGAGACAAAAGCCACTAATCTATTGTTGAATACTAGGCCTGAGGAATTCTAAGTCCATAGAGGGATTTCTGATTCTACTTATTTTGTTGGAATTTCTTGCTTCAGGGAATCCCTTTGGTATTTCCATTATAATCTCTCAATCATTGATATTGTGTAGAAAGGCCGTAATTACATCTATATGATGTAGAGGTCAGTCATTTTTTTGCTACAAGAACAAAGATGAGATGAATAGTGGACTGATGTACAATTGGGGAGAATAAGTCATTTTCGATGATTTTGTCATGTTGCTAAAAAATCCGAGCTACTATCCTAACTTTGAGTTTTTCTAGTAGTCATGTTGGCCCTCGTTTGACCTTAAAGATTCATTTGGCTATGATAAGTCACATGTGGGGTTCTCTATCAATGATGTCCCACGTATGGTTCTGCTCTATAGATTGGATTTCTGCATCCATAGCTTATTGCCATTTAGGATCTTGGGTTGTTTTGCTATAACTTAGTGGTTCTTTGAGTAGGATGCATAAAGATGTTACATTGGATGTCATTGTTGACATAAACACATGAAGATGTTACATTGGATGCTTAAGAAAATCCGTCAACTTTGACGCAAGAACATCCAATTAAACAAGGCTTTCTTCTAGTGAAATGTCATGAAGTCATTGAGATAGGGGGGAGGAGGATTTTGTTGTCTAGGAAATATTATGAGCAGTGTTGGGAGGAAGAGGAGAATTATGGGGAACTAAGTTTGCGAGAGTTGGGGTTGAACTGTCTGTTCCTTGGAAAGTGGGGTTGTTTGGATCTAGCAATGTAGTGGGTGGAGTCTGGCTTGAGATAATGAGAATATCTATTGGTCCCTTGGTGCCATTAGTGGAGTGCTATTTGGACTAAGGTTTGGTGGGGTGTCATTACAAAAGAAAGGTGAAGAATTGCAATCTGGATAGGGACTGGTGCTATTGGGATGCGAGATAAGAGTAGGTTGTGGTAGTATTGTGTGAGCCCCAAATTCGTCACTTAGGACTCATGGTTTTCTTTTTTTAGTTTGTTACAAATTAAGGCATAAAATACTACGAAAAGCTCCAAAAAGAGTGTAAAACCAAAATAGGTATGTCACCTACCAGTATAGCATTTGGTCATAAATAGCCTTTTATCCATAGATTACCCACAAACCCCACTTGTATATAGGTTAAAACCTGTAAATAGTGGGAAACAATAGGGCTACTGGAAACTTACCCGAAATAGCCCAAATCCAGTACACGTGACCGTGATAGGATAAATTGGTCCCAGGAGAGTTAGGGAAGTCCCCACATAAATCTCCAAAGATAGGTTCTGGTTTCCCCATTTCATCGACGAAATATTAGGAACATCTAATTGTTAGCTTGTAAGTGTTACTTGTCCAAGACAGGCCACATAGAGAAATCCACGGCCGCCGGATAGTGCTCTTGGATCTGGAACATGTCAGGGTATCCACGGCAAAATCCATTCGCCAAGATTCCCTCACATGTGAAAGATTCCTTGACTGCCAGTAATTAAAGAGAAGCCATTTTTTGCCTTACCACCGACGATGTGCCAGATTAGCCCAAGACTTGGCACGTGGCTTAAGGGACTCCATGAGAGGTTCCCCAAAAGTCTTGGTTTTTTCTAATCTCCAGAGGATCTTTTTTTGAGCGGTCAACTGCCAAAAGCCATGACGGGAAATTCATATAAATTACCCAGGCTGCAGTAAAATCTCACTAAAAATTAGAGTAGCATCTTTTATGTTAATAATGCGCCCCAATAAATTTCATGGTGATCCGATAGTGGGAGGCGGCCAAAATCATCAGCATTCCCTCAATTATTAATTACGGCAAGATCTTTGTAGGGTTGACCGACATCCCAGGAGCGTACGAAGTTGGAATGAAGACATCAAGGAGTCTTTTATTACTCCCTAGAGCCTACCCAACAACCCTAGCTAGTTACCCAGGCCAAAAGAGGTAAAAACTCCAAAATATAGGTTTTTACCCTTTTAATTGGTCCCAGTTGGCGTTAGTTTCCAATGGGTTTTTCGCGATAGAAATAGGGGTAGGGATCTTTCAAATTAAAAATGGCCTTCTGAAGCCATTGGCGCAATACGTTTGCAATTCGGAGTTAAACTCCAAAAGTTAGAAGTTAGGACCAGCATAAAACCCAAAATTAGGTGAAAATCTCAAGAGATAAGGATGAAAATCCGGATGGATGAGATTACTAGTAGTAAGTCGAGGGGGGGAGTGGGCCCTTGGAAACCTATAAAAGGGGGCCCTTCTCCCTCCCAAAACACCCTCAATACGTTTTGGGTCCGTGGGAACGACCTCTCTTTATGTTTTGGTGTTTGCCAAAACTCCCTATGGTGTTTTTGGAGCACTTTGCTCGTGTTTGTTGTTTCATTTTTAGTGTTGAAGGTCCGTGGGGGATCTTTCCTTCTTGCCTTTGTAACTCTTGCATGTTCTTTGAAGCCTTATTTCTATCCAAGTGTCTTCAACTGTCCTTCTTGTGTGTCTCGTACTAACCCTAGAGCCACCCTCCACCGTACCTTGGCGATGCCGCTTTGGAGGGCCTCTAGTTTTATGTCTTCCATGTGATACTAACTTTCCTTTTGCTAACCACGTGTTTTCTACACTTCCGTTACTAACCAAGTCTCTTATTTTTCATTTAACCAAGTCTTTCCGTCTGTGTTTGGAAAAGAGTGGAGTAGTTCCCCTCGGGGCAACTAAATCCCACCTTTCCTTGTCCAAGTTCAGTCCTAAATTGTGTGTTAAAAGTTCACCAAACGGCGGAGCTTTGAACCTCTAGAGGATGGCAGTCCTAAATTTGGTGTTAAAACCAAATTGACGGCGAAGCCTTGCACTTTCCCCTTGGTTAGTTCCAAAGTTTAGTTTCCAAAACATTTGGGAACTATTCAAAGTTTAGCGTCCAAAATGGTCACTTAAGTTTAGGGAAGTCTAGCCATCGTCAAAGTTTAGTTGATAGCCGTTGTTTTTTTGCTAAATCCAAACCAATAGTTGGGTTTTCGGTCGCGGGGTTGGATCTTAGTCACGGTCAGGGTCCACCTACTGGGTTGGGGTTGTAGTCACAGGGTTGGGGTCTGCAGTTACGGGGTTGGGGTCTCTAGTCGTGGGGTTAGGGTCTAGCTGTCGGGGTTGGGGTCTGCAGTTACAGAGGTTGGAGTTCTAGTCACAGGGTTGGGGCTTGGGGCTTGCAGTCGCGGGGTTGGAGTTCTAGTCGCGGGGTTGGGGCTTGGGGCTTGCAGTCACGGGATTGGGGTCTCCAGTCGCGGGGTCAGGATTAGTCACCGCTGGGGAGGAGTTCAGCTGCTAGGGTTGGGGTCTGCAGTCACAGGGTCGGGGCCTCCAGTCGCGGGGTTGGGGTTTCAGTTTCCGGGGAAGGGTCCAGCTGCCGGAGTTGGGGTTTGTAGTCACGGGATCAAGGTCCAACGCCGGGATTGGGATCTGCAATCAAGGGGTTGGGGTCTCCAGTTGTCGGGGTTGGGTTTTCAGCTGTGGGGTTGGGGTCCATCTCGCCAAGCCAGGGCAGCCCTAAACTAAGAAATAGAGTGGACTAGGGGGTAGAGGAAAACTAAAGAGGAGATAGAAAAAAGGGAGGGGACGTAGGATAGAAAGAATAATACGAGAGCTCGCCTATGAGTAACTAGGAAGCTAGTCAAGACCAAGAGCCAAAGGACGAGCAAGAAGCTGCGCCCAACGCCATAGCAACGCCACCACTTCCTGCATCACAACCACAAGTAATCACCTTCAAATGGGAGAAGGAAGGAGGTGATGGAGGCTTAGATAGGAGGGAAAGACCATAGTAGAGATAAGGGGGGAATCCCTTCCACCATTAGGATAAACTTACACACGGTATTTTCTTCCGAGCGTAAGCGGTAGTTAACTAGCACTTTGACTTTCTAAAGCAAGTGAAGGACAACCCAACCAACCCCCTTTAATGGGACACATGGATTGAGGAGAAGGAAGGAAGGTAAAGAAATCCCTTCGAGGAAGAAGGCTTATCTTTTGGCCACAAAGATTGAGACCCACTCTCGCTAATTTGGGGGGGTTGCACCTTCACTGCTCACCATAGAGGAAGGGAGGAATTTTACAAGCTTTGGCATGGACTTCCACGCCGGGGTAAACTCCTAACTATCCCCCCAACATTCCAACCGGTAGGGGCCAAGGCCGTAGGTAGGCCGAGAGCTAGATGTCACTAGGTCCAAAGTCAGGTCAGATTTGAGTGAATAGGCTTAAAGTAGACCCCGAGAGGTTTCCAAAAACATAAAACACGTAGGAATTGGAGTTAAAACGACCGAGATATTGGTGGATGAAGTTTCAAGCCTAAAACAGATGAAACTTGGGAGCGTTCGTCCAACCAAGTCAAAACTTATGACTTAGTTAGAAACTTTAGAGTCAGGTCCGTAGGTCAAATTTTGCCTTCAATTGGAATTAGAAGCCTATAGAAAACCATGGATGAAGTTTGATAGCCAAGCGGCTAATACTTCATCCGCCCATAGCAGGTTATTAGAGAGTCCCATTGGAACGAGCCTTAGGTTTTTAGAAATGGCATGAGATGATCTTCTACCTTAGGACAATAGAGCAAACTTTAGAAATAGGGAACACAAAACATAACATCGCAAGATAGTCATTTAGAACCACGATTAGAGAATCGTGATTAGAGAATTAGCAAAAAAGATCCATTGCTTGGAAGGCACAATGGATTGACGCTTAGACACCTATTAGAGTAGAAAACTACCATAGGACTAGAACCTGGTTGTATTCGCCGATTTACCAAGGGTGGATAAATAAGCGCCCACATATTGTTGGAACATGATTCAAGGTAAGTGGAGTGGTGGGTTCATGAATGGGCAAGGCATTTGTAGGTTGAGCTATTAAAAAAATTTCAATCGTAGAGGAAGGTTCAAGGTCAACAATGATGTGGTGTAGGCCATCTTTTGTCTTATCAAAGACAAGGTCTTTGGTAACTAGAATTTTCCAAACTTAGTGGGCATAAATGCTATATGCTTTACTATTTCCATTGTATTCTAAGAATAGAAAACATTTATTTTTGATGTCCATCTTTTGTCTTTGTTCCCTAAAAATGTGGTAGAATGCCAAGTATCCAAAAATTATGAAATGAGGGATAGAGGGTTTTTCACTATTGAATTTCTTGCATGGTGTTGTCCCTTGGTTAAGGAGCCTAGGGTTGCGATTCACCACATAGTTAGTAGTCAAGATTGCTTTGTCCCATAGAAAAAAAAAAACTAACATTGAGTCAACTTCGGGGGGTGCACTTAGTTCTACTATAACAAACCACGTGCGAACAAGTGGTTTCTAATAAACTATAATTTTAGCTTAAAATTTTGAACATTGTTTAATAATGACTATAACTTTCTATTGCCAAAATTTCCAACTCAAATAAAATATGAAATGATTTCTAGAAGAGGTTGAAAATGAACTAGAATAGCATGTTTTTCAACTAAAATAATTATAGAGGACACATTTAGATGACCATTGAGTCAATATTTGAATCAAAATGAACTTTCAATAATGAGTTCTTTTAGAATTTTTTTAGAATTTTTTAGACAATTTTTTCTTATATAATAGGGTAGTTGCAAGAAACACTTCACGTTTTTTGTTCAAAACTGCGTGTTTTGGCCATAGGACTGGCAATACTATGCAATACTACTAATACTACATTTTAGAAGTGCCCCAACAAATTTGCATCATTGATTGAAGGCGCCTACAAATCTACACCGTTGATTTAATACTATATTGTACTATGTAGTACTATGGACTACTACAAAGTACTGTAGAAGCCACTAGGAGCAGAAAATAGCAGAAAAGGGGTCTGTAGAGATTTTCATTTTTAGTAATTCAAAAAAAATTCTAAAAAATTCCATAAAATAATTCATTTTGCTAGAGAAGATTGCGCTCGCATCAGGGTTGTCTTGTCTGACAGAATTTCAGGTTTTTGTGTCTAATAGACGTCGCATGTCGCATGTCGAATTGTCGAGTTGTCGAGTATGGGCGGTTTTTGTTGTCATGTACGGATTTCGGATTTCAAATTTTTTTACCCCTAGGTAAAACGGACTGTCCTACGTGGCTGTGACGTGGCGTGCTTCATGAGGGGCGACCGCGGGTAGGGGCGACCACGGGTAGGGGGTGACTATGGGTCCAAAATCTAGGGCGATTGCGGGTCTACGGGCGACCTCTGGTCCCTTTAAGGGCGACTACGGGTCTAGGGGTGACCTCTGGTCCCTTTAAGGGCGACTGCGGGTCTAAGGGCGACCTTTGGTCCCTCGGGGCGACCTCTGGTCCCTAGGGGCGACCTCTGGTCCTTAGGGGCGACCTCTGGTCCCTAGGGGCGACCTCTGGTCCTTAGGGGCGACCTCTGGTCCCTAGGGGCGACCTCTGGTCCTTAGGGGCGACCTCTGGTCCTTAGGGGCGACCTCTTTGTTGCAATTGTCCAAAAAAACTTTCAAAACTAATATTTCTAGTACAAAAAGAAAAAAGAAAATTAATGGTATTTTTGAATATGTAATCGTAGGATCTTAAAGTAGAATAGTATGACAATGTGTGGAAAAAATTTCAAACACTTTCACCTCATAGATTGCAAGGTAAATGCGTTCAAAGTGAAGAAATCACATTTGTGACATATTGACAAACTACTTTGAATCTTCTTAACTTAAAAAAGTTTACATTATAGTCTTGGATTAAAAAAATTTCATCATTCAAAATTGATTTGAAAATATAAAAAATTTAAAATTTAAAAATAATGTGGTTTCATTCTTTAAAAAATTATTAAGTAGAAGAAAGTACATTATAGAGAGAAAAAACTTTATCATTAATAGCTTTAAAATGGAATTAAAACACACTAATCCCAATAGTGAGATTGTTCTATGAATCAAAGTTAATTTTTTGAACTTATTTGTTTAATTGTTTTGAAAAAGTTTGAAACTTGAGTGGCCCAAAAGAATCCTATGCTTAATTTTTTTTAATATGATACTATGATTGCTCACAAAAGAAGATGCTCTATAACTTTCATACCATCAATCCCCAAAAAATGAACCAAAGCTTTTGAAGTACAAAAAAATTTCAATCTATGAAAACAAAAAAACTTTAATTTTTAATTCAAATTTTCGTGAATTTTTTTTGTTCACCTAATTTATATTTAGGCTTATTGTGGTATAACTCTTGCTCTTTGGCACCAATTAAAATACAAAATACAAATTAAAACTAACAAGTTTATCTATATCATGAAAAAGTATCAAAAGCTTCATAAAAAATTGACCTTATATGAAGTTGCCCAAAATCCATTTTCCAAGCTACAAAGACAATTGAGACTTTAGAGCTTAACATCCTAACAATGTAATCTCTACAAGAGAAAAGGTTGTTTTAAGTACAACCTAGTAGTATAGTCCTACAATCTTATGATCTTTAGGGAGATTTTTAGTAAATTTTTATTGAAAACAAATGTATTTCTAATAAATATTTACTATAATTTGCTAAAAGGTCATAAATTATAGAACTATATTGCCAAGACCATACCTAAAACATTCCTTTCTCTTCTAGTGATTATTCATGAGGTGGATTTTAAAATACAAAATAATGCACGAAGATTTGTATAAAAAACTTTCCCATTTGAATTCTTCTTTTTTCCAAGTATTCTTGTACTCATGAATTATTTACCACCATCAATCCATCATCCCTAACTTAAAAATTAGATGGAAGGGATTTAAAGAAAAATTTCCCTTTTTGATTTAATTTATGCATATTTCAACGAATTATCCTACTAAAGGACCTATAATTTATGAAGTGTATTTCAAAATACAAAATAATGCATGAAGATATTTACAATACCTTCCCCATTTATATTTTTTGATTCTCCAGGCATCTTTGTACTCATGAATTATTACCACCTTCATCTCTAACTTAAAAAAATAGTAGGGAAGGGATTTAAATGAAAACTTCCCCTTTTGATTTAATTTATGCAAATCTCAAAGATTTACCCTATGGGTCTATAATTTATCAAGTGTATTTTTTTTTATTCTCTAAGCATCTTTGTACTTATGAATTATTACCACCTTCATCTCTAACTTAAAAAAATAGTAGGGAAGGGATTTAAATGAAAACTTCCCCTTTTGATTTAATTTATGCAAATCTCAAAGATTTACCCTATGGGTCTATAATTTATCAAATGTATTTTTCTTGATTCTCTAAGCATCTTTGTATTCATGAATTATTTACCACCTTCATCTCTAACTTAAAAAAATAGTAGGGAAGGGATTTAAATGAAAACTTCTCTTTTTGATTTAATTTATGCAAATCTCAAAGATTTACCCTATGGGTCTATAATTTATCAAATGTATTTTCTTTTATTCTCTAAGCATCTTTGTAGTCATGAATTATTTACCACCTTCATCTCTAACTTAAAAAATTAGTGAGGAAGGGATTTAAATGAAAACTTCTCCTTTTGATTTAATTTATGCAAATCTCAAAGATTTACCCTATGGGTCTATAATTTATCAAATGTATTTTTCTTGATTCTCTAAGCATCTTTGTATTCATGAATTATTTACCACCTTCATCTCTAACTTAAAAAAATAGTAGGGAAGGGATTTAAATGAAAACTTCTCTTTTTGATTTAATTTATGCAAATCTCAAAGATTTACCCTATGGGTCTATAATTTATCAAATGTATTTTTTTTGATTCTCTAAGCATCTTTGTAGTCATGAATTATTTACCACCTTCATCTCTAACTTAAAAAATTAGTGAGGAAGGGATTTAAATGAAAACTTCTCCTTTTGATTTAATTTATGCAAATCTCAAAGATTTACTCTATGGGTCTATAATTTATCAAGTATATTTTTCTTGATTTTGTAAGCATCTTTGTAGTCATGAATTATTTACCACCTTCATCTCTAATTTAAAAAGTTAGTGAGGAAGGGATTTAAATGAAAACTTCCCCTTTTGATTTAATTTATGCAAATCTCAAAGATTTACCCTATGGGTCTATAATTTATCAAGTATATTTTTCTTGATTCTCTAAGCATCTTTGTACTCATGAATTATTTACCACCTTCATCTCTAACTTAAAAAATTAGTGAAGAAAGGATTTAAATGAAAACTTCTCCTTTTGATTTAATTTATGCAAATCTCAAAGATTTACCCTATGGATCTATAATTTATCCAGTGTATTTCAAAATACAAAATAATGCATGAAGATATTTGCAATACCTTCCCCATTTAATTTTCTTGATTCACCAAGCATCTTTGTACTTATGAATTACTTACTATCTTCACCTCTAACCTAAAACTAGAGGAAAGAGATTTAAATAAAAACTTTCCCTATGGATTTAAGCAAATCTCAAATAGTCATTCTACAAGTGTATAATTTATCAAATGAATTTCAAAATACAAAAAAATAGGTGGATAGATATGTATGATCTTTCTTATTTTATTTTATTTCATATCATGTAATCACAATCGAATAAATGATAATGAACCATTGATATTTTTTTTTTAAATTGCATGTTTGCAAAAATTGAGTGTTCAATGGAAGATGACATCTTGTCATAAAATTAATATACTAGAGCGAATTCATAGATCAAACAAAATATTGTCAAATTCAAGTTGTACTATAGAGAATCCAAAGCAACTAGATTTTTAGAAGAGCTTTCATTTCTAATAAATGAGATTAGGTGTTTAAGCTACAAAATCTGATCTCATCAACGTCCATTTATTTAGCTCACCTAACAAAGAAGGTCCACTAATACACCTAGCAAACTAAAACAAAAGTAATTGACTCTAATGAAGCTTTCAATTTCTACCTCCAACACCCACAAAAAGCAATCGAACGCGTTCTTCAAGTGACTTTGAGTCTTCGGCGACCTCTCTTGGAGGAGAACGCGGGTCAGGGCGACCTCGGGTGGGGGGCGACTGCGGGTGGAGATGGGAAGAATTGGCCTCCCAAAGGCCCCAAATTGACAAATTTGGGCCTTTGGGAGGCTTCTAGGGGCGACTTCGGGTGAGGGCGACCTTGGGTAGGGCGACCTTGGTTAGGGGGTGACTTCGGGTGGAGATGGGAAGAATTGGCCTCCCAAAGGCCCCAAATTGAAAAATTTGGGCCTTTGGGAGGCTTCTAGGGGCGACTTCGGGTGAGGGCGACTTCTTAATTGGAGAAGAATACGGGTGAAAGGGACCTCTTTTATTGTGCAACTGTGGATGGGGGTGGGAGCCATTGCTTTGAGGATGTCCTTTTCTTACAATTTCTTGCATAAATAAGAGATTTTAAACATCTTTTTTCTTTTTCTTTTTGATTTTGCAAGTTTCTTAATAATATTTTTTTTCTTAGACCCTTGATATTTCATATCAATTTCAAAATATATATTTTTTAAATTAGTAAAAATCATTTATTGTTTATTTCCCCTCGATTTCTTTCATTACATTGGATTTGTTAATACATATATGACCTAATTTTTAGGAACTCCATTGGGAATGTTTATAGAATTTCTTCTTGATTCCTAGGGTCTTTATAAGGTGGGGTCTTTTTAAATTTCCCTTGGTTTTTTTAATTTTCCCTAATTTTAATTCAAAAATTGTTATTATGATTTGCAAGTTCTTTCTTGTAATTGTGCATTGCAAATAATCAATTTGGTTGTTCAATTGAAACGTTTGATGTCATTCAAGAATGAGTGATTATCACTAAAAGGACATATTGGCTAAGTATATGGATTACTGTTAAGTGCCTTGCTATTATTTTTTAGTCTCCTAAGATTCATTACAGATATTAACCTATTAAGGAAAAGAAGTTGGAGGATATAAAGAATTGTTGGCGGGTGGTTCTAACGTATGTATATGGGCTGCAACATTCAGAGAGGACCATAGAGATCATGCAAGAAAATCATAAATATACAATGAAATCCATCTTGTATTCTATTAAAAAAATTGGCCACTTAATGAATATGAATGATATGGAAAAATACGACAATGAAGTATTTGAAAATATATTGATAGTGAGATACTTTGTAAGGAAGTTAGGTGACCTTATTGAGACTAATCTAAAGAAGCAATTAATATGTGGATAGGTGGCAAACTTGCTCACTGATAAACCATGGTTGATGATGCCCCTTAAAGTTGTTTTCCACACTAATATTTTTGTAATAGGACATGATATTACCAGATTAGTATAAATAGAAACGTAGGTCACATTGCATGCATTTAACTTTTGAAGAGCAATGTAAATATATTAACGACTTTTATACGATGTGACATTTAAAAAAATGAATTGAATATTCTAAATGCAAAGTGCAAAGTTATTGTATAGAATTTCAAATTTCAATTCTCTTGTGCAAATATTTTATAATTTTTGTCAAACAATTAATTATAGTTTATTTGCTTCTAAACTATTGTGTGAGAAATTTTACAAAAATGAAGTTGAATTTTAACCCATAGAAGACCAAGAGTTCTTAAGGAATTCTCATCTCGGTTCACATAATGCTTAGAGTCTCAATTCTCATCGTGATTTTTTTGAAACTTTCTTTGAAGATAGAAGAATATATCATCTTTGTAGGAATATAACATTTTTTCAATTAGTGTTTGAAAGAAAAAGTTATGCCACCCTAAAGCCAAAAATGGTGGTCAGTGGACACCTCAAATATTATATTTTTGTCTACATGTGAAGCTTTGATTCATTGTAATTGGACTAGTAATGCAAAAGTTATGGACAATCTTGTTTTTTGGACAAACTTAGCATTTTCTTGAAAACAAAACTTAGAGGGTTCATTTTTTAATGCAATTTTCACAATTTTTCTAAAAATTTATTTGACAAGGTTAAATTTGCTCACTAGAACAATCTCATCATTGGAATAATTGCATTTCAATTCCATCTTAGAACTCTTAACAATTTAATTTTTTTTTCAATCTTGGACCTACTTCTACTTTAAAAAATTTTAACCCCTAAAGGACCAAGGCCTTTTTCTTGCCAAAAAACATTCAAAATTGCCATTTTTATTGCAAAGAGTAAAAAATTTGGAAATTGTTTCTTTTGCACATCTAATCGTCTAACTATAGGATCTATACATAATTAGTATAAAAATGTGTGGAATAAATTTCAGAAATGAATCTTGCAAGTTATTTTTTGAAGAAGATTCTTAGATTGCTAGAAAAACAAGATTGTCTATAATTTTCACACCACTTATCCAAATGAAATGAATCATAGCTTTCCGTTGAGAAAAAAATATAATATATGAGGAAAAAAAATTTAAATTTTTGAATGTTTTTTTGTTGCCTTTGTTTTGAACTTATTTGGGCACAACTTTTGTTCCTAGGCACCACTTGAGAAAACATTATATTTCCACAAAGATAATTAGTTTTTCTATCTTTAAAAAAAGTTTCAAAAAATTATGACAAAAAATGATACTGTAGGTACATGCCCAAAATCCAATTTGTCAACCAAAGGGACGATGGTCCTTTAGGGATTAAAGAATGCAAATCAAGTGCTTTTATTAGTGAATATTTTTCCCTAGACTTTCAACTTATTTATTCAACGTATGTGTCTTTTAATTCAAAGTATGTAGTGCAAAAAATTTCCACAAATGACAGTCAAAGTCAACTGAAATTGCAGGTCACAGTTCAGAATTTTTTTTTTCCAACTTTGATTGTTAATATCTTCCAATCTATACGGTCAAACTTCATGAAATTTTTACCACGTGATCTTAGACAAGTTAAGTACAAGATCTTACGGTTAGATTCTAAAAAAAAATCTATTTTTTTGGATGAATGCAGCAAAAGTGGCAGTTTTGAACTGTAGTACAGAATTTGCCCCTACCCGCGGTCGCCCTCTACCCGTAGTCGCCCCCACCCGAAGTCGCCCTAAATTTGTGACGTGGCTGCCACATGGCAGCCAAGTAAGCCTAGGTAAATGGGGGGTAAATTCTAAAAAAGTCAAAGGGTAAAGTTGACTCTATTAGACGGACGGGACCCTCTACTAGACGTCTTCGACGTCGAGTTTGTCAAGTTGTCGAGTTGTCCGGGTAGACAACCCTGGCTCGCATTGCACCAAAAAATTCATAAAGGAAATTTTTTCCCTCTTCATAGCTTTCGCGCAAAGGAAGGTCACTTTGACCCCATGTGTGCAATCAACATGCTGCTATTTTCATAAAAACTCATCATCAGCCCTTTTAGTGTTAGTAGACCTCCAACATGTCCAATTTGTGGCTTCAAACTTTCATTTTTGGGTCAAAAATAGGACTAAAACCCCCCAAAATGGCCAAGGTAGACACCCAATCAGGGGCACGTTAAAAACAGTAAACTAATTTTTTTTAAATTTTTAAAATTACACAAGGTCTGTAACTTTAGCATCTACCTTCATTCCAAATTTCATGCCAAATGGACAAACAATGCAAAAGTTATGATCAAAAAGCCAATTTTTAAGGGCAAGGGGACAAGAAATAGGACAAGTGTTTCTTGCAATCACCCAATATAGGGTTGTGAAAGTTGTTTTTCAATTCTACAGTGTATCTTTTTACTTCAAAAATTTGTAACTAATTATGATTAAAAAATAAAAATATCAATAATTCAAAACATAAACTTTCAAAGTAGGAAAATCTATTTATATTTTATTTATTTATATTTAAAATTCAAAAAGTATATAGGGGTCCAAAGTTTTGTTCGCACATGGTTTCTAATGGACACTCTAAATGACCCCCCCGAGGAGTCAACAAGCTTTGAGCTCTCTCTATTATTATCTAATTTCTGCATTCTGCTCCGGCGTGTGTGCTTGGGTGAATTGTTGTTGAATTCCTCTTTTGTTGCAAAAATGTATGAATTTATGAGAGGTGTATTTGCCTCCTCAATTTGACTAAAGTGTGTGGAGTATGGTGTTAGTCTCTATCTCCAACTTGGTGACAAAGTTGAGGAAGACTACTAGAATGTTTGAACATTATTCTATAAGAAGTATACCTAGCTATATTTGGAATGATCATTTGTAAAGACTAAGACATAGTAGGAGCCAATTGAAGTTGGGATTAACATTAGACCTATGAGATCGAAATGTACACTACAAGAAACTGGGGGTAAAAATGACTACAAAGAATGACTGCATAGGAGTCATTTCAGACAACAATGACTAAAAAATGACTTTGGGCCCTAGAATCATAGTGGACAAGTCATTCTTTAAATGGATGCCATTCTATTATCACCATCCAATTCTACCTTGGATGAAGAAAGGATGAGAGAATCTCTGTGCTTGATGAGGTGGAGAAGAATTTTTGTGGAAAAGGCCGAACAACTATCCATTTTCAAATGAGATTTTTGTTGATGTAGATGTCCATGTCAACCAATTATGCAATCATTTTGTAGTTGCAATACAGTCCGAGCATTGCTAACATGAACATGTCAAAGACATGTCAGAGTCAAGTCTAAGCATTGCTAACGTGGACATGTCAAAGACATGTCGGAGTCATACTAGAGTCATATTGGATTTATGTCAGAATCATATTAGAAGTTGTGATGGAGTCTTTGTGCAATCCAAATGGATTGACACATGGCAAGTCATCCTATAGTCATTCTAAAGTGACTTAAATTTAGGGTTTAGATTGCACTCTAAGGTCATTCAAAGTTCCATAATGACACATCATACAAAATACACCATACATCATATTTGGCATGCATGTCACATGGCTTTCAAAGCCACTTAGTACATGAGTATGAATAGATGAAATGACAAGTCCTTTATAATAGTGGGGTAGTAGGAGGCAAGACAAACCATGTGGGATATGTGAAACACAGGAATTGTGTTACAAGTAATATTTTATACTTCATTGAGGCATACAAGATTAACGTTTTTCAAAAAACTTTGAACTTATAAAAATTGAAAATTCAATCTCACTTTCATCTCCAAAAATTTGTTTTAGATTTCAACCTCAAATCAAAAGTAATAGACAAATTTGCATACACTATAGTATATAGGAAAGTTGTACTTAGATTTAATTGCATAGTAGTGCTGAAGATGTGCAAAAGTCATATCTTAGTGGTTTTTAGAGTAAATTATTGTTATTTGACTTTAAGGTCACTAAGTTGGAGTCATTTTGAAGTCATATTATTGGGTTGCACCTACTTCTATTGTATCTGCTTTGATCGAGAATTATCTATTCACTTTGTTTGGCCCAAGGGTTTTGTCATTACCCGTGTCATTAGGAAAAAAGGAGCCCACTAAGAGGTTGTGAATTCCTGATTGTAGGGAACTCCAACAATTTATTTATTTTTTAAAATTTTGATTAAAAAAACAAAATGCCAACAAACTAGTGTGCTTCTTTAAGGTAGGATAGATCCTAAAAGTAGTTGAAAAATATTAAAATAATTGAAATAAAGATATTTATATAAAATAAAGTTGTAATTACAAATTTTTTGCACTCTGATGTAATAGCCTGATAGGAAGGCAACCACATCAAACTACTCGTTTTAAAAAAAAATTAAAATTAAAAAAAATTAATATTTAATATTTATGTTATTTATATTTTATTATTTTAAAAATATTTAAAAGTGCAAGGTCGGCTTGTAGCTTACTAGAATGTGACTGTAGAAGTCACCTCTAAGTGCGTGCAGTCGCGACATAGTTGACATTGAGGTAGCTGACATAGAAAATGGCCCAGTCTTTTCCACGTCAATAGTGCTCGAATTCATTCTATCACCATTTAGTTCTCTGCCAGTCAATTCTTACTTTTGGCGTGCTGAACAAAATCACATCTTGTAACTCAAGAAGTCGTCCTCTATGATTGCATCTATCATGGATGATATCCCGTTAACAATGTTGTTCTATCGATAGCAATGTCAACAAAAAATTGCTGATGAAAGTATGAAACTATCCCATCTTCATCTCGCAGTTGCAGCAATGACTGTTGAATGACTGGGATGTAGAACTAGTTTGGAGATTACTACAATTATGGAAGCACTAGTCACTCTTAAGTCAAAACAGACATAAAGTCATTTACATCCAATGGCAAAAGGGGCCCATTTCTTGTAGTGGTAGCTTTTTGCTAGATTAGGACGCTTTAGACAAAGATTTCTTTGGCAGTTGTGGACTGTAGTGTATTTTTAGTTTTTGACTATTGGTAGTTTTTTATGTTTAATCTGTAGTTTTACCAATAGGGAGTATAGTTTCAAGGCTTATACAGGATGTATACCCTTTTATAAGCGATAGGGAACCGATGGTGATTTGGAGAGGCAATTTCTGATTGTTCCGATTGGTAGTTATGTTCGGTTGGCCTCTACTTGGTATGTAGGTGGTTTTCTCCGATTGTGTTTTCAGTTGACTTCAGAGAGAAAAGAAGCGCTCCTTCCTGCGATTGGAAGTAAAAACAATTGTGTGTTTGTGTTTGTGTTTTTGAGTAATGAGATATGAGATGAATTGTTTTGCCAAATTGTGAAGTCTATGCAATTGGTGAAGTTTCTGTGTTATGGTTAATTGGAAAATTATGTGTTTTTGGAAGTTGTGTGATTTTGTGTGTTATGTGATGCATATGGCCAATTGGGTCTAAACTGACTGCATGTGTTAAATAGTTTCCCGATTGGGATATCTGGAATCACTGTGGATCGTATACATTACCAATTGGAAAACTGATTGGAGAGTTTGAAGGATAGGATGGAGTGAGAAATTGGCATAATTGAACAATTGTGATAGATTGAAATAATTTGAGAGATTGAATAAGCATAAACGATTGGAATGAAAATTAATAAGAATGTTTAAAATGTAATAATTTAACGAATGTGTTTTAATGAGAAATTGATTGTGAGCTTGCGTGATTGAGGATAATTGTAGTCATTAACCGATTGGAAAATATTGTGAATAATTTCTAAAAGCTGTATCTGAGACTAAGAATTGGAAATATCAATTGGAAAGCTTAGAAAGAATTTGTGTTGAGTTGTTAAATTCTAAGAGATCGATTGGTGTCTTAAATTGCAAAATTAAGATAAGTAAATAGAAATCAATCGGAAATGAATTTGAAAATTAAGAAACTGTGCGTAGTGAATAATTGTGAGAAAAGACGATTGGTAAATTAAAAGATTGAATCTGTGGAGATGAAGACCAATTAGAGAAAGGCTGTGCGTTTATTAGCGTGCTGTAAAGCAAACAATTGGAAGGTGGAGTAAAGCTGGGGAATTATTGGAGAAATTACCAATCGGAAAAGCTGGAAGACTATGGCCAATTGATTCGATAAGTGGTTCTAAACTGATTGGTTGTTGATATATAATATGAATAAGTTTTACAATTGGAATCTTGCAATTGGCAATGCCATGGACTAAATTTTTACAATCCTATTGGAATAGTTTACCTCCTAGCGTTCGAATCCTTTCTTAGGATTTAAAAATAAATAAAATAAAAATAAAAAATTCTTCTACAGCAGTGGTTGACAATGCTGCCATCCGGTGAGCTAGTGTTCACATACTAAAGGTTTCATTGGAATGTATGGGAGTTCGATTGCTTGTTCTTAATAGACAAGTGATGGAGAGTCTAATAATTCAAATGCCCATATTGATCATGCCAGTAGATAGAATTTTCTGTTAAATTTTGAAGTTTTTGATTATATAAGACAAATAGACTAACTAAAATTAAGAAAAGTGAAAGTATAATGATAATTAAGTCAAATAGACATATGGTTATCGGAATGACTAATAGACAACTGGCCAGTTAGTTAACAATCAATTAGTAACAAATAGACATGGCGGTTAGCTCCTAGTTAGTTATAGCAAGGAGGTATAAAGACTAATCGACTTCTAATTTTTCACTCTCTCTTAGTGTTTGCAGTGATTGCTCGCCCTTGTACTCGTGCATTTCTTCAATATAATTTCTATCTATTTGTCTATACATCCAATGATTGGCTTTGTTTTCTTGGAGTAAGTGAGCAGTTGCCAGGGATTGGCATTGTCTTGTTTTGGTCTTTTATTTGTCCAAGTGTTGAAAGTTGTTTAATTGTCAACTAATCTTGTTGTATTTAGTGTTGCTAAGATTATTGCATGAGCTTGTGAATCAGTTGTATAGCTAGTGATTAGCAGAGGTTGCATTTGTTCTTGTTGTGGTCTAAGTGACTTAATAAAGAGTTGTGAGCTTTGTCAATCAATCTTTATTTGATTATGAGCAGTTCAATGTTTTAGGAGAAGGTTGTAATGCAGACTATTAGTCAGTGAGTGACACTTCTTTATAATTTGGACAAGCAACCAGGGATTGGTGTTGTTCTTAATTTAGTTGTGGGGCAAATGGACGTATATTCAGCTCTTGATAGGGTTTAAGTGAGCCAGTGATTGGCAATTTGATCCCTTTTTATGAGAGAGAGGTGATTAACAAATTAGTTGTTTTTAATGGAGCTGCTCAAGATCAAATGGACTGCGGAAGAGGAACGAGAACAAGACATTAGGAGCTGCAATTGTGTGAAGTATGAAGACCAATAGACGATAAGTTTAAAGTTTACTAAGTTTAAAGTTTACCTTATAAAAGTTCATTGAGTTCTTGTGGTTTGGTTTGCTGTCAAATTGTCAAAATGTGCTTCCATGTTTATGTATTTTTATTGGTCTTTGTAATCAAGACTATATATCGAGTGGAGCCAGTGATTGGCAAGTTAATTATATATTCTTATTATGGTCAAATAGACAAGAATTTATTATTGATAATAACCAAAGATTGGTGCTCCAAGTAGGTCAAATAAACTATCAAGCCAGGGATTGGCAGTGTTTTAATCTTTGGTTATCGATCAATTAGCCAAAGTGTGTTATGCTTATTATCGTCTATTATCTTTGGAGTCAATTAGACTTTGTAAGAATTGGCTGTGATAATCTTTTGAAATTGATATGAATAAGTCAAATAGATTGTGAGTATATCGTTATTATGTGAGTCAATATTTGGTGATGCTTATGCTTGAATAATGGTCAATTAGTCAAGTTATATTATGTTTAATATGGTTGATGATTTTTTTTATAACAAGTACACAGTGTTAATAAGAATTGTTGTAGTTCTTGATGTTCTTGGGTAAAGAAAATGAACTTGGAAGTCAAAAAGACCAAGAGGTTAAATTGTAAGGAAGTATCCAGAGTTTAGGTGTGAGCTTAATTTTTTTGTTGTAAGTCTAATAGCCGTAAGTGCAATTTCTTGAATATGTGGTTCTCGGATTATTAGCCAGTATGAAAATGTTATAAAATGTATGTCTATTTGACTGAGCTGTGTGTTAACTTCTGATATCGCTGGTGACGGATTATGATCTTTTAAGGTGAATGTCTAATTGACTCTATCAGTGCTTGGGTGTCACTGTAGTCAATTGGTCTGATAATGATATAGATATAAAAGGAATTACGGATGTTAAATATGTTACACAAAGATGTGTGGAGCAGTGGAAGTCCAATACTTATGTTGTTTAAAATTAATTTGGAATTATAATTTATATGTTGTAAAATGGTCAAATTGTAGAAATTAATAAGTAAAATTTTGAATGGTTGTTATTTGTTGATTGTTGAGTCTAATTGACCATGAGCCTAATTGTATTATTGATAAAGGTCAATCAACTCTAACATATTGTGGTAAGTGCAGATGGAGAATCATGTGCAAGATATTGTCTTTGATTGAATTTTTGGTGTATCTTGTACTAACCTTGTGTAGAAAATTGGCCAAATTGATAACTTGTGTATTAGTATAACAAGATCAATTGACACATGACTATTTGACAATGCACATGACTATTTGACAAATTAGCAGTTAACACTTGTTAAAATTGTAAATGTATTTTGTGAGACTTGGTCCAATTGACATAAGCTATAGAGTTTGAAGAAAAGGTGGAATTGACTATTTGACATGTCCTAAGATCAAAGGACGAATTCTTACCTTTGCATGCTTTGCATACAGTATAGAGACAAAATTCACATTACGGATTGTGATATTTGCATCTTGCATTTTAGTAATTAGAATAGTAATATAGCCACTGTGACCAATTGACATTTTATTAAGAAAATAAGAAGTAATTAAAGAATTTGTGGATGTATGAATATGCGCAAATATGTATTGTGGTATTGATTAAGTCAATAGAACAAGGAGCCATGATTATTTGACATAACCAGACTATGTGACATTAGAATTCTAGTATAAAATGGAGACCGTAAGTCTATAGCCCTTAAGAAAAATGGATTGTGATTCATATAGGTTAGGACAGTGAATACATTCATATCACACCAATACACAATTAATGGGATATTATTCTTTTATTAATGAAAATGAGTGATAATTCTACATAAAAGTGACCTTAGATACAACACGATAGACTATTTGACTATTCCCCAAATAAAAGAACCACCACTAGGTGACTAGGGAATTCCTTGGGTTTGTTTTTCCAAGTAAAATCCTAACTATGTCAATGCCACAAGGTGATAGTATCTTCAGAGACTACGGAGTTGACATTAATATTAAAGCCGAATGAGTAGAGACCATTGGTGCAGATGCGATGGCTGCATGCAACGACTTGTTGATCCTTATTTAGAATTCAACAATGAGTGCACGAGAAGATAATGGTATTGCCCTTGTTAGTCAAGGAACCAACTAAAATCAAGTTTTTTTTATAGATGGGACGTATTTAACTCCATTTAGCTTTATATATTTAAGCATTCTAGGTGTTTACACATGACATCCTAGTCCCTTGTACTATGTGAGACTCACCACCTCCCATTTTGACTTCTTAGATAGTTACTATGGATGAGGTTGGTTTGTCTAGATCTACTTGTTGGATATCAAATACTATGTACATGGAAGCATTATTATCCATGTACCAGGGTTTGTAGCTATAATCTTCCCAATATTATGACAAGGCAATGTCAAAGAATTAAATTAAATTTGCTACTATAAGATTCTGATGTTACTAGTGTGGTTCTGGCAACAATCGCATGCAAAATGTTGAAGGCGTCCACAATTGTAGCAAAAGAGTAGAAGTCTTGGTCCGTGTGCAAGAACTAGACCGTGTACAAGAAATAACTTTAGGAAGAAGGTGTAAAAAGGTTGTGAGAAATCTTGTCCAAAGCCGAGTCCTCTGAAGTCACTTCCTTGAGGTTGAATGCCTTGCAGGGAGTTCTTTTGATCGAAAGATGTCACCAAAGCCTTTGTGTTGCCTAGTTGTTGCATTCAATACTCCAGTCTGTGGGACTTCATCAATAGAATCGATACAATCTGTTCAAAGGACTTGTTAGTACTAAAGTGAGTGAGAGTTTGAATGGTACTTTCAAAACTATGTGGTAGATTGCTTAAAATAATCTATATCATCATTTTGTTAGTAATGTTCTCTTTCATACTTGCCAAGTGGTTTTTAAGCTCACGGACTTTTTTTCTTAATACACTCTTTTATCGATCCACCTTCTGAGAGTTTGAGTCACTGGAGTTGACTTGCAAGTGTTAAGATTTGAGCTTGATGACCTAATTAATAGGCAAACTTTCGTGCGTTCCATGCTAGTGTAGAGTCGGTAAAGTTGGCAATAGTATCTACCAAATCATCACTAACCGATAAGATTAGGGCAAACGTAGCATTGGCCTTAGTTGTTTTTAATTGAACTTTGGTATAACTATGCCCTACAAGATTGGTAGGAAACATGGGTGGATTAAAGACTTCTTCAGTCAATCACCACCAATTTTCACAACAAAAATGGCTCTCATTTTGAGGTTCCAAACGTAGTAGTTAGCTACGCCTATTAGTTTGTTTGTATCTTTGATTGACACGCTCGTTTTACCTATATGGTCAATTTTGTTAAAATGGCGGTATTCCATTAAAATGGCACAAAATGAAATCATTGAAAGAATGAAAACAATGGAAAGATTGTCCAAGGGGACTGGAAATGTGTGAACTAGGAGTGATTTGAATGTGCTAGGTATAAAATTGGCACATGTATGACCCTATTGTGGCTCACTTATTATCCATTTGTAGAAGATATTCCATTAAAATGGCAAGCGGAATACCGCCATTTTAACAAAATTGACCATCTATACTGATCGTGTAACTAATGTATTGATTCTATTGATTTGTGTTGTAGCTCTTTTTGCGGTGTTGGACTTGTGATATAGTTTTTGATCAAAAGATTGGATTGGTGATTTACTCCAAATTATACATGAACTTTTAACAACAAATTGGTCTCATAATCAACAAGGCTCTCTACTTAAGTAATGAATTCCCAATCTACTTCTTTTGTTCACTTCATGCTACCATCATGTGATTTTTGGGGCCTTTTGGAGACTACTAGTTCTCCACAGTTCTCAAACTATGGGAACAGCGCTAGACCAACAGTTTGACATGGAAAAAATACTTCCACGTTAGATAATATTAATTAAATACATTTTTAAAATTTTAAATTATTATATTAATTATTAAATAATCTAATTGTCCGGCCATGGTTCACAACATGGGAAACCAAGCCGAAACAATCTTTCAGAGACCTTAGATTTCACTTAATGTAGACATAAGATTGCTTTGATACCATATTGTCACAAGACTCATAGAGCTATGAGTTGGTGTAGCAACAGAGGCTACAAGAATTAACTTTAGCAGATGATGATACATATCCTAAGAAGGGAATAAATACAAGAGAAGTGGATGACAATTGTTGATAGGAAATGAATGAAGTATTAGCAACTAAGTAACGTACTAATCGTGCCAATAATGAACTAAAGTTGTAATGAACTAGTTGTGCTATAGTAATGTGCAACAATAGGGTATGTAGGTATTGAGCATGGCTTCAATAAGGACCCACAATCACGCCCACAATGAATTCACAACACCAACAAATCCAAGCAACCAAGATGCCAAGATAGCAAAGCAATTAAGAGGTGAAAATGATTGGAAAATCATAATTAACTAGAGCATTAGAGAATGCAAATTGCAACAACAACAAATTCACAATACTAGCAAATCCAAACGATCAAGATGCCAAAATAGCAAAACAATCGAGAGGTGGAAAATCATAATCAGAGCACTAGCTAGGAAAGAATAAGTTGCGACAACAAGGCAATTGATCAACCGAAGTTCATAGAGGAATCTTGAGGATCAAGGCCAACCACAATCCCGAAAGAGGGCAAAAAATATTGATGAAGAAAGTGGAGAGTGCGAGCAAGTGACAAGCTAGGTAACAAGAGGTAGCATCACCCATGTGCCAACAATTAGTAGCATGGCCGAGAATTTTCAGCGAAGAAGATGATCGAGTTGGAGTTGTAGAGATTCGAAAGCAAAGACAAAATCCCAGCATGAGATCAATCAAGACATGGAGGGACAACAAATATTCCCTAAAGAGAGATGAGAAAACTGAAGGGAAGACAACGATTGACACAAGGAGGCAAGATTCTCGAGCAATCTATCCCAATCAAGACAAGCGACAAGTGCTAGTTGAAATCACTAACAACCACCACCCACGACAACAAATTTTTGATCCAAGAACAAGAAAAGATCAGAAGATTGCGATGGAGCAAGGTGGGCTTTTGGTGCCCACAACAATTTAGGAGTCATTGCTTCACTTGAATGGTTGCATGGCCAAGAAAGTATTTACAAGTGAATTTGATCACTAAATTTTTTGAAAGACAAGGATGTTCACACAAAGCCACTTGAATATCAATGTTGAATTAACTATAAGTCATAGGGATTGAATGACCTTTTGAAAGTGAATGTGATTGATTTACTTTAATGTTGCATGTATGTCCATGAATGTTTGGATAGTGGAATTCAACGCGAATGACCTGGAAAAAGGAAGTACTAATTTGATAGTTGATAAACCTATGAAATTATGGTGAAGTACATGCAAGAATTGAGTCAATGAATGTTAAATAATTTTAGGGTTTTGGAAAAATGAAGTGTGCTAAAATTCCTCTTAAAGGCCCAAATTCATCCATGTTGGAGCTTGAAATAGTGAATTTCAATGTGATTTGGATGTAGGAGAGTAATTGTTTGAAGAATTGGAAAGAAGTAATTGTCGATGAGACATGGATTTGTGGTGAGTGTGCTGAACTTATTTCTTAGAGATAAATTAGGGCCCCTTTTGTTGCCTTAATAAATGGTGATTTGGGATATGGAATGTGGTCCAAGGTTATAGGAGTTCATTGCTTGGAAGGCAAAATAGGTTTAGGATCCCATATACTCCGGCCCCACTAGTCAACTATAGGGGGAAGATTTTGCCGATATTGAGTGAAAAACTCTCATAATACGCTTTTTAGAAAATCTTCTATCATTTAGAAAAAACCTTCCCACAAGGCCTGAAGGCCACCCTAGGCTCCCACCCCAACAACTTTTTGGTTTTTGTGATATTTAGCTTTTGCTTGTAATGTTTATTAGATTTATTCTCAATGTACTTAATTGTGGAAGTGGAGTCAATAATTTCCTTGATGACTTGCAAAAAAGAAACAAGACACTTCAACATTGTGAATTGATGGTGTTCCTAGAGTGTTAATCAATCTTCTAGTGGCCTATTGGTAAAAAATAGTTACTTTCATACCTTTAGGAATTGAAATCATTTAGAGCAGGTACAGAGAGGAATGAAAAGAATTGATATATTATGCCCTATAATACATTCATGAATAATTGAAAGTTACTATAACCAATTCTTAGCTTCTAAATTAGGCTTTCTAATCTTATCTTGGGCACTTGGGGATTGAGGATTGCTTTACATCTAGAAGTTGGGCCAATTTGTTGTGTAAGAGGTCCAAAATTCGCATTTGGAATTGGACAAAAGGTTGAAATTGGTCCAAATTCCTTTAAACCAAGTGTAGGAGCCAATTTGGTAGGATAAATTTTTTATTTGAAAAAGATATGATCTAACATGGCCTAAGCTTGATGAATTAGTTACACCAAGAATGGAAGAATTTTTATTTTTATTTTTATAAAGTATCATTTTTTTCAAAAAAATCAGATCCATTGGACTTTGTGCAATTGGCCTCAATGGAAAATTGGCCCAGCCTCAATGTGAAATAAGCCTCAATGTGAAATTTTCTAGGTCTTACTCAATTGGCCTAGTTTCTTGGCCTTAAGGACTTTAAATATTGGAGAATTGACCCTTAATATATTCTTATTCTAATAAGTAGTTGAAGATGGCCTTAAGCCGAAAAAAGATTGAAATTTTGTGCAATCAGTCTCAAAGAGAATTGGCCTAGCGTCTAGGTGTAAGTAGCCCTAACACTATGGGGAGTGGGTTTTTGCAACTTCCAGAAGATATGTAAGAAACATTTAACAATTGCCTAACGATTAGAAGACATCAATGTACAACTAATAGTAAGTGAAAACTTTCCACACATATTGCTTGACAACAAATACAGTTGGAAGGTTATGAAGAATATAAAATCTACATTCTAGGTAATGGCACTAATCTCTACAAGTGAATGTTGTGAACTTGTTAGGGTTTCCCAAGTTGAAATGTTCAACATGCATGCCTTCCATCAAGTGAGCCTAATAAGTTCTTCGACTTGTAAGTTCACTTCACAAGATTGAAGACAAATTTGGGAATCCGGAGTTCAAAGAACAAGAGGTAGAATCCATTCATAATGATGTAACAAATTCCTACTAATATAGAATAAAAATAATTAGAGTCAACAAAAATAATAAGCACAATCACAGATAAAGACATACTCATACTAGATCTACCATATACTAAAAACTCTTGGTCTATTTTCCATCACATATACAAGCATGTTTTTTTTTCTTAGAGCTTGGACATTTGGGGAAAAAAATGGTCGTGGAATACAATAAATCCTTGTATTACCATGAGGAGGGAAAAAATGAAAACTTTCCAAATATTAAATCAAATATTGAAAAAAAAATACTAAATCATCAATCCTAAATGCTCAAATAGCCCCGGGGAGGACACTCCCTATGTTTTAGCAAACTACGTGCGGCGGAAAAAGTAAAACAAGTAATACACCTTAAAATTTAATTTCTTTTTCAAAAAAAAAATTATGGATAGATTTTACTACTTTAGAAGTTTATGTTTTGAATTATTGGTATTTTTTTGTGCTAATAGTAATTAGTTATAAATTTTTGAAGAAAAAAGATACACTGTAAAGCTGAAAATAACTTTCACACCTCTATATTATATAAGAAAAAAATTTTGAAAAATGAAAAAAAAATTATATAGAATAGCTTTCTATTGAAAGTTTATTTTGGTTGAATATTGATGCAATAGTCATCTTCATGTGAGCTCTATAAATATTTTAGTTGGAGAACATGCCATTTTAGTTCATTTTTCAACCCTTTCTAGACAATATATCTTATGTTATTTGGAATTGAATTTTTTGTCAATAGAAACCTTTAGTCATTGTTAAACAAAGCTCAAAATTTTAGAATGAAATTATAGTTTATTCAAGGTGAATTACATGTATTACTTTTTCCACCGCCGCACGTAGGTACCCCAAATGTAGTGAGAGTGTCCTCCCCTAGCAAATAGCCCATAAAAGTCACTTTCATACTTATAAGAGTTGAAACAAAAATAAATAATTAGAAAAGCAGTAACAAAATGAACCAACAAAAAACAAAAACAAATGTTCCAAACTTTCAAACAAAAGAACCATATTTTAGAAATGGCTATAATTTGAGGTAGACTTTCTATTTTAGTTTGGAAATAAAAAAGGACTAGCACTACCAAATTTGTGTTGCAGTCACCTAAGTCATGAAGTTGTTGACCACTTTGCCATTGTCAATGCACATCTTCTATCCATGCATGTTGAAGATTTGAGCAATCACGACTTGTATATCCACCAACATTAGCAACATAATACAATGTCCCTCATAGAAGTTAACTACATTACGTAACCTCCTACTTTCCAATTAGAGACCGATTCAACACAAATGTCTAAACTACACCTACACATGTGTGCCTCTATGGTAATTCATTGTCAATGTCTATGTAACAATCCCTTATACCAATGTGGTGTACATTGCCCTTGTATGTCCCTACTTGAATATAAGAAGGTGATAGAGTTCTCTTGACTTTTTGCGAGTAGTTATTTGGGTTTATTGTTTGGATGGAACACCATGTCACCATGTCATTTTGATTCTAGGATCTTGTCTCAAAAATATTGTATCTTGCATAGGTGTTCCTAATTGCATTTAAGAATCATTGTCTATTGAGTTGTAGAACACAAGCTTGAACTTTGACATCTGTGAAATCTTGTTTGGTGTATACATTGGAAAAGTAGGATACTTTTATATAGATTTTTGGAATTATCTTTACCAAGTGAAAATGACTTTGGAGTTTGGGTTTTTAGAAACCAAATGTTTCCTCCAATTAAAAAAAAACAATTTTTTAAAACAAAGTACACAAGTTGTATAATATTGTATCATATTTTGGTCTCAAAAGTTTATTTAGAAATAGCTTGCAAGTTTTGGGTTTAATATTTGTTATTTTATACAAATGAAAAATTGGAAAATAAATAAACAAATCCAAGCCACCTTGAAAGTTACATTTGATAATTTCACTAACTTTAATTCTACTATTCTCTCCATCATCTCAACAAAACAACAAAGGCCTACATATGATATCTTCCCCCAAAATCACCTTTCAACTAGTTAAGAATATCACACTTTCACCATCTTTACTATTAATCTTACATTGTTCTAACAACTCCTTATATGTTTACATATGATATCTTTGAAAAGAAAGATCTCGCAAATAGTGCAAGGATGGTGCATAGGTTTAGGATCTAGGGTGCTAAAAGCATGTGGAAATACATGTGTGCATCTACCCTTTATACAGATGCAATGGCAATTTTGTTTTTGCTATTGCAACCAAAGGTTGTTGCATTGACAAAGACACACTTGGACTTCCTTCCTCCAGCTCTAATTCTTGTGCCTCCCACTCAAATGCATGTAGCAAGCTTGCCACTTGCAAATGCACTGCGACAGATGCCAAACCCATCCCAGGACATTGTCGCCTCCCCGACCCAAAAGGCAACAACTCAAAATGTTGTCCTTGAAACTCCGTTGCGACATTTTCCCCTCCCTCAAGAAACCTCTCTGGAATAAATTCCAAAGGCTTCTTCCAATTGTTGTTGTTGTGCCCAATGGCCCATGCATTCACGAATAAGGATGTCTGTGCAGGGATGTTGTAGCCAAAAGCTTTGGTTGCGGCCTTGCTTTGGTGCGGGATGAGTAATGGAATGGGAGGATGCAAGCGGAGCGTCTCTTTGATGATGGCGCGGAGGTACTTGAGGTGAGGGAGGTCAGATTCTTGCACGGTGCGGTTCAAGCCAACCACATGGTCAAGCTCTGAGGTCACCTTAGTTAGTAATGTTGGATTGTGAAGAACCTCCGCCATGGCCCACTCTGTTGTCACTGCTGTTGTCTCTGATCCTGCTCCTAACAAATCCTGGCAATGAAGGGATCCATCAAAGAAATTCAATCATTCTATACATGTACGTGACTTCAAGAAATTCTAAGCCTAGAGATTTTAGGCCTTAGAGTTTATGTCACATCCTTTACAAGAGCATATGGTTTCAAGCAATTGTGGGTGTAGGGTTTATGTCACATCTTGTGAATGTGCATGGTTTCAAGTAATTGTGAGCTTAGGATTAGAATTTGTTATGGTAACTCAATCATCACAAATCTGAATGTTCATAATTTCATGAAGTAATTGGGTTAAAAAGTAAAGTTAAGGAAGCAATATATAATCAACATTGCAATGGAAGGATCTAAAGGAGGGGGGCAAACTATTGGATATCAATGTGTGAAAATATATCCTCTATCAAGTTTCAAATGAGAATTAAATGAAGCTCCATTGTTAGAAGCATAAAAACAAGTGTCATTATAAATCACAAAAATCATTTTTTAATGTTCAAATTTAGTATCGACTTCTAGAATGACAATTTTCAACTTTGAAGGATTCATTTAAGAATGTGAGTGCATTACATTGCAATTCTAAGGAAACAACTCATAAAAAGAGATTGTTTAAACAATTAAATGTTCAAGTAATCATAATATTTAGAATAATTTAATTGTTGATGAACCTTTTTAGAAATTGAAAGATAATTTCAATGCAATTAAAAAACTATTCTTTAGGTATCAATCAAGTTGAAATAAGATATCATGTGAG
The DNA here is from genome assembly GCA_947034895.1 of Rhytidiadelphus loreus. Lineage (NCBI taxonomy): Eukaryota > Viridiplantae > Streptophyta > Bryopsida > Hypnales > Hylocomiaceae > Rhytidiadelphus > Rhytidiadelphus loreus. Next base: position 40,996,998 of record OX344761.1, on the reverse strand, counting down.
AAAAAATATTTTTAAAGTTTGACTTGTATATGTGTCAAAATTTGACTTTAAGCTCTAAGTAATAGTGATTATTTTGAAAGCATTAATAATAGGTCTAGAATTAGAGCTCAAGATGTAAAATTTCAAGTTTATATTTTTGGAATTACTTACATAAATGACTCCTTCAATGTGTTTCTCAGTAACTCCGTTCTCTGGGAAATCTAGTTGCTCCAAGAAAATATCAAGGAGTGTTTTCTTTCCTTCTTTGGAGGGCTTCTTCCTTTGATCTTCCTTGTATTCATTGATCATCTTCTTGTAGAACCTATCCATCCAAGCTCGAAGCTTTTGAAATTGTTTGTTCAACCCTTGAGGGTCAAACCACTTTGGGACATTGAAGTAGTCTCCGATGTAAATAGCACTGATACAAATAGCTTGTTCTTTTACAAGCTCTACAAATTCCTAAATCCAATCAAAACAAATTGCATGAATTTTAGCCAAATAACAAGTATAGAGAATTATTTTCTAATTACAATAATGAAACTTTTGGAAGCATTTAGCTAATATAGTAGAATTTCTACCCAAAAAATGTCAAAGTGATCCAAAAGAGAGGTATAATTCCATCAAACTATTGGACAATCTTGAATGTTCTACTAACAATCACTATCAAAAGTTAAAATTTGTAATAAAGGCACTCCCTGTGTTTTTAGTACATTGACATTTAATTGATATTGACTTGAAGGAGGAGTTGCAGGAAGGAAATTGACAATAATCTTACTATACTTGGAAATTTAGCAAATTTTGGAAAAATATAATAGATGTGACTACCTGAACCATTTTAGTACCTCGGTCTTGTTCTTCAACACTTGGGAACCGTTTGTTGAAGATCATGCGTGATATGACATTTGTAGTCATCAAGTTCAAATGTGATTTCACAAGACTAGGACCACTCTCGTTGGCTATTTTGTGGAGTGTGAACGCCATTTCTTCCATTCGTATATATCGAGAGGATTCTAACTGCTTTGTGGACATGAGCTCTGTCACAAGGATTTTCCGCAAGTTTCGAGTTGCAGGTGTGATTTCATGAAGTATCATGTCTAAATTGCCAATAGTGAATTGAATTAGTAACAATCATGACATTGACTATCAATGAAGTACTACACTAATAATCATTAGGAAAATTTTGAGGCCTCAAGAAGGCTACGAGTTCACACACCCTAGAGTAGAAAAAGTGCAATTGTAGAAAAAATTGGTACGAATGATGTGGCACTACTACTACCACAACAGAACCACATGAGTGCCACTGCATTGCTGCAGTAGTGCCACGACAGACTGCGCATTTAAATTTTTTTTCTTTTTCAAGAAAAAAAAAAAAAATTTTAAAAAATTTTTTTAAGGAAAAGTTTTTTTTTTATTAAAAAAATAAAAAAATAATTTTTTTGGTATTGCACTGCAGCACTGCCAAAAATAAACTGTTAACGGCCTTGTTGAGGCCTCAGATTTTTCTTAATGGATATTTAGTGTTTACAACACTAATTACAAACTCTAATACCAATGTCAACATGAATTCTATTTGTTAGCTATTATAATTTTTAGTAGTGTTCATATTAATGTATAGTGTAAAAAAAGTCAAGAATATCCAACTAATATTACCAACACTAAATGTCAACCCCAACTCTATTTGTCAACTAAATGAAGATTAGAGTGAATCAAATAATCTGGTAAGTAGTACTAAATGTAATATCACCCTGATTATCATTATTAATGTATATAGATTTTGACTTCAAAATTATCAAAGCCATCGAATTCCACAAGTTCACGAAATTGACACCAATGATGAGTATATACATGAACCGAACCAAGTAACAAATTCAGCATTTGGTGGCACACTTTAAGGCAAGATACATAGAGAACTGGTAGATTCTTCCAAATGAACTATTTCACTTTTCCAAATAGTTGATTCATAATGAGAAACCTAGACAAATTATCAATCCACAATTCAATAAATTTAATAATGAAAGAAATGAAAGAAACACACTACGTAACCCATAATCGTGAATTTATACAAAACCTCAGATTTTAGGCTGCTTCAAGGGTTATGTTGGGATGGTCTTAAGATTTCGAGTTTCAAACCAGGAATTAGGGTTTCGAGCTTCGATTCCAGGTTCTCTTCTCTTCCAACTAGGAATTGTGGAACATTCAACCGTTTCGCAAATTTCCGTTCTTGCCTGACACCTTGAAGACTGTCCTCACTTTCCAATTTCTGATTTCCTTATACAAAATGGGGTTGTGGGGGAAGGGAATGCACACCTCCAGGTACAATGATTTCGGCAGCTCGGATCGAGGGGCGGAAGGCGAAGTTGGCATCCTGGTGCTTGAGAAACTCTTTGGCCGCCTCCGCCGTGCTCGCCACGATGTAGAGCCGCTGCCCTAGCCACACGGACATGAGCGGACCATACTGCGAAGCTAACTCCGCCAAGTTGCGGTGCGGATGCGTGCCCAACAAATGCAACGACCCCACGATGGGCAGCGGTCGAGGACCTGGCGGTAAGTTCAAATACTTGCTGCTTTGTCGTCTCCATAGCAACATGCTTCCATAGATCACCAGCAACACCACAGACACACCCTGCAAATATTCATTCACAAGAGCGTCAATTTCGTTCAAATCGTCAATGTCGTTCATCTAGCGTGGTCCTGTGCCAGAAATTGTGACACAAAGCTCTACAAACGAGGTCAGTTGTAGGTTTACATTTCAAGCCGAGCGGCCTGAAAGTGTCGAAGTCGTGGAATATGCCAATTTCATGCGCCAATTTAACACAATCGACGTTAAATTGGTGTGATTCTTGGAACCAGAAATTGTAACTTTCATGCACTCACAGTCTTAGAATGTAGGACTGGTTTAGGTTTTCGACTTCCAGGCTGCGCGTCCTGCAAGTGGCAAAGTCTGTTGCGAATTCAGCCAGTTTATCGAAATTGAGGGTTTAGGGTTCTGGATTCCCCTGCAAAATCATCGGGGAAACCTTGAATATTCCCTTAACCCCTAAAAGACCAAGGTCTTTTTTCTGCCAAAAACACTGAAACTGCCATTTTTATAGCAAAAAGTTAAAAAAATTGAAAATTATTTTTTTTCCACATCTAACCATAGGATCTTACACCTAACTAGTATGAAAATGTGTGGAAATTTTTTTCAGAATTTTTGACTGCACAGATTGCAAGATATCTGCGTTTGAAGTGAAAAAAACAAGTTTTTCAGCACATTGCGAGACTAAATTTTTCAACTATGAACATTTTTAACTAAATTTTTTGCACTATAGAGTTTTGAGCTTTAAATCTTTAAAGTGAAGAATTGAGTTGAGAGTCTAGGAAAAAAAAAAATCCAAAAAAACTTAATTTTTATTCTTAAGAAAATTGTTTAATAGAAGTAGGTATGAGATAGAAGGAAAATCTAAACTCTAAATATCTTTTAGATGGAATTAAAATGCACTTATCCTAATGGTGAGATTGTTCTAGCAAGAAAACTAAACCATGTGGAACATATTTTTCGAAAAATTGCAAAAATTGCATTCGAAAATGATTCCTATAAGTTATTTTTTTCAAGAAGATGCTCTAATTGCCCCAAAAACAAAATTGTCCATAACTTTTTCATAACAAATCCAAATGGAATGAATAAAAGCTTTCCATATAGACAAAAATATAATCTACAAGGGAAAAAATTTAAAATTTAAAATAAATTTAATTTTGAAATTTTTTTTGCTACCCCTCGTCCCTTGTTTTGAGGTTATTTGGACATAACTTTTGTTCCCGGGCACCAATTGAAAAATGTATATCCCCACAAAGCTTATCAACTTTTCTATCTTAAAAAAAATTCAAAAAATCAGAGAAAAATTTCAGCCCGTACGTACCTGCCCGAAATACCATTTGTGCCTGAAAGGGACAATGCATCCTTTAGGGATTAAGGGAAACTACAAATGATCTCCCTTGCGCATCAAATCTTGTGATTCTATTTTACAAGTTTGTACAAAATTGAGTACAAGATCTTCCCCAAAGTACTAGCTCTTAACAAAATTCTGGAATATAATTCTGAAATTACAAACCAACTTTAACCCCTAAAGGACTTGGGCCTTTTTTTTGTCAAAAAACACTCAAAACTGCCATTTCTACAACAAAGAGTAAAAAAGTTTGAAAATTGTTTTTTTCCTACATCTAACTGTAGGATCTTACACCTTACTAGTATGAGAATGTGTGGAAAAATTTCAGAATTTTTCACCGTACAAATTTCAAGATATCTGCGTTTAAAGTAAAAAAAAATAAGATTATTTGACTAGATTATTTGACTTTGAACATTTTTAACTTAAATTTTTTTCACTACAGATTTTTGAGCTTTTAATCATTATAGTGGAGAATTGAGTTGAAAGTCTAGGAAAAAAAAGGTTTTCAAAAAAACTTAATTTTCATTCTTAAAAAAATTGTAGAATAGAAGTAGATACGAGATTGAATGAAAATCTATTTTATTAATATATCTAAGATAGAATTAAAATGCACTAATCTCCACGGTGAGATTGTTCTAGCAAGCAAACTAAACCATGTGGAACTTTATTTTTGAGAAATTGTCAAAATTGCATCCAGAGATGAATCCAAGAAATTATTTTTTCAAAAAGATGCTCTAATTGCCCCCAAAATAAGATTGTACATAGCTTTCTCATAAAAAATCCAAATGAAATGAATCAAAGCTTTCCAGATAGAGAAAATATAATCTATGAGTAAAAAAAATTTAGAAAAATAAATTCAAATTTTTGCAATTTTTTTTTACTGCCCGGTCTGCCTTGTTTTGAGCTATATGGGCATAATTTTTATTCCCGGGCACCGATTGAAAAAAAAATTACATTACCACATAGGTAATCAATTTTTCTATCTTCAAAAAAAGTTTTAAAAAATCAGGAGAAAAATTCAGCCCGTAGGTACCTGCCCAAAATCCATTTGTCCCCCGAGGGGACACTTCGTCCTTTAGAGGTTAACACCCCTATGTTGTTATGTGACTCTCAAGCCCGTTTTGTACATGGACGTCCACAAGCAGTGGACAAAATCTCTACAATTTCATTGGTCAAAGGCTCGGTTTTGTTCGGTGGGGCTTTCACACTAGATGAAATTTGCATGTAGGGCAACACTGTAGGCAAGGCATCACGTGATTCTTTTCGTGCACAATCTGGAGTACCAAATGAAGCAAGAATCTTGACAAGAATCGCACAACATTATGCATACTCTCCACACCAAAAGTCAAATTTTTCAGTTCTTTTGGGGTGACATCTACAATTATGTCGGTCTAAGCTAAGGGTGACTGCTACAACTGGTAGAAAATGTCTTATGAACGAAAGAGTCTCCAGGCGTTTCAAAATACAACCAAACTTTCGTGAACAAAGGGTGAGTTCTCACAACTGCTGCAAAATATTTCTGTGCACACTTGCTGGCACACTACCATGGCTGTCAAATTAAATTTCTGAGGTAGACATAAAACAATGTTTGCTGAGGTACCTGCATGTGTGCCTTTGGTCAAACCCCCACCCATCCCCACCAAGATTGATTTGGGGGTCCACCTCACGATGCAAACCTTCAGCACGGTTTGAAAATAAGAAAACTCAAACATGGTGGGTGGCGCCCTGAATCCTCAAGATTTGGACTCAAATACAGACAATGAAGCTATTCGCAAATGCAGACAAAATCGAAGACATAGTTGAGCAAAGTTGTAGCATCAGTAGAGAAGTGACGAGAGAGAGGCTCCAGTACTCACATCACTCTAATGCGTAAAACCGATACAAATGAGAACTACAAAATGGTTCGAGTCTCCAGGCGTTTCAAACAAAATTTGGCACCGACTCAAATGAGAACATGCAAATAGGAACTCCCTCATCAGCAACGCCAAGTGTACCTTAATTATAACAACATTTTCCAAAAAAACGAGCAAGTGTACCTTCATTCCAACATTAATTTCACAACAAACTTGCATGCATTCACCGACTGAGGATGCTAATGAATTTCGATATCGTTTTGGCAATTGATCAAGCAGGTTGAATTATATGTTTGAATTATATGGAGGCTGGACAACATTAACAAGTTGAAGGAAATTTGAAGAGTGTTGAACTTACCCAAATTAGAGTCTCAGTAGTGGAAGCCATGTCCACCACCTTGTTGAAGTTGAGGGTTTGAGCTACGGTCCAGACTGTGACAAAGGCAAGCTGGTTCTTCAGACAAGCCGCCTTCAGTTTGGGGGGGGATACTTTAACCCTCAAACCGTGGGGAACAGCGGGCTGTGAACAGTGGCTACTTCAACGCAGACCGCGGGAAAAGGCACTGTTTCGGCGCGAACTTGTGAACAGTGGCAGCAAAGTGGCAGGCACTTGCGGCAGTCCGGCAGCCCGGCCTCCGCAGCAGGAGCTAGATCAGTAGAAACGGCCACGTATCAGCCTGCCAATCGTGATTCCCCCGTCAGTGGCAGTAAAGCCCACTGACCTGGCTACAGTGAACGCAACGTGCCCTTTACCCGGAATCAATGAATCAATGGTTCGAGTCATTTTCGTGTTCTTCATAATGTGGCAGCTACTCCATGTGGCACCGAATCCGTTAACTTGCTAAACTTTCGTTCTCGATACGTGCACATGATTAGTGTGACATCCATGTAAGATATGCGAACCCGACAGAAATGGCTTCCTAGTTGCTTTACTTGAGAATTTCAGCTGACATGCAGAGCACTGAATCTGCGTCCTGCAATTCACTTCTCTGCTGCAATCAAGTCTCGTTTGGAATTGCCAGTTGGCACGAATGGCTCGAAGCTGAAGCCAATTGATGAACTGCAGACGTATCCACAGTTAGTCACGACATCATTCAACAATTAACTGCGCCTGTGAAGCTTGTAATTGGCACTGCAACGAACTCAGCAATTCTTCTACTGTAGTAAGCTTGTAACAGAAATGCCGTTCCTGAGCACGAAGAAATAAAACGATGAAAACAGGTCTAAAGAAACCACCGAAAATGACTTCGTGATATACAGGCGTACTAGCTAGGTGGTCCAAGATCCTCACCATGATGATTCCACAATAAGCTCTATTACTCTGCAGCTGATCGAGAAATTAAATTGCACAGGTAGAAATCCCGACATTCCACACAGTAAGCCCGCTGTTTCAGCAACTAAGAATGTTCTGCCGAGCACACTGAAGACATACTTCTTCGAACCAGATCTTCCCCAAAATGTTACTGATACCATATCTCAAAGTGTTCAGACGTGGAAACCCCTCGACTTCACTATGATCTCATTGCCTGATTTGTCAATGCTCGCATATTGGTCCTGAAGTTGCACACGTACCACTACGACACTTTCACGACGAAATCCAGCAACCTAATATTGAACGAGTAGAGAAAGAGCGAAATGTGTACACAGAGTAAAATAACACAACGAGCGCCTAGCTTCATCTGCGATGCAATCGAGCAGCAACCCAACGCAACCCACCAAGGTAAACAACGGCATCGATCTCAGATAACAAAGATCCACTGACACAAGGGTTAGAACTGTGTTTTTTACCTCGATCTGTGGCTCCCAGATTTTCAAAAACTCTCCCACAGTCAGTATTGCCTTGAACATTCCAACAGAATGTCCTCCAACATTCTAACGGTGGAGGCGAAGGATGGACCGCTACAAGATCCGGCATGCTTGCTTGCCTGCCATGGCGCCCTCATCAATATATGGAGCAACAAATTGAGTCGCCCACCGAGGAGAGAAAGCGGGAAGTTGTCTGTATTCCCGATTTCCTTGTTGTCGTCTTCGCTTTTTCTTTGTCCTGCCTTCGTGGCTTGGCGGTCTTGTACTTGTCGTTTTGTAATGGATTTCCATTTTATTCGTAAAGAAAAAGGAAAAAGAAAAGTGTCGTAGGCACACGTCCCCCGAGGAGGCAGCGAGGACTGCTGGACTGTGACGTTGCTGACTGTCACTTGGGCTTTTTTCTTTTCTTTTCCTTTTTTTTATGACGTGTCAAAGTGGCGATATAAAAATGGGATAGTTGGTGCTTCAAATTTTAACATTCGTCTATATATTGGATAGAAAATATCACACTGGCACCGACGTAACTATCACATGTGTATAATTTTGTTTACATCTACAATCTAGCAATTTCATTTAAGATTTTTATTTATTTATAAGTTTTCTAGCAAAAAACTTTATGATTTGTTGCCATTTTTAACCCCTACAGGACCAAGGCCTTTTCTAGCCAAAAAACACTATAAATTGTCATTTCTGCAACAAAGAGTAAAAAAATTTGAATTTTTTTTTGCACATTCTAATTGTAGGATCTTAAACCTAAAAAGTATGAAAATGTGTGGAAAAAATTTCAGGAATTTTGACCACGTAGATTGCAAGATATCTGCATATTACCCCTGAAGTCCCAAGGCCATTTTTTGGTCAAAACCACTCAAAACTACCACTTTTGCTACATTCATCTATGGAAAAAAAAATTTAATATTTTTTAGAAACTAACCGTAGGGTCTTTTTCTACACTTGTCTTAGATCACGTGAATTTTTTTTGTGATGTTCGCCCCTATAGATTGAAAGATATTAGCATTCAAAGTAGAAGAAAAAAAATTCTTTCAAGAAGTTGCTATGATTGCTTGCAAAACAAGAAACTCCATAACTTTCACATCACTAATCCAAATGGAATGAATCAAAGCTTTACATTTAGAAGAAAATATAATCTACAAGAAAAATAATATTAAAATTTTTATTTCAATTTTTTGTGAATTTTTTTTGCTGCCTGGTCTCCCCCATTTTGAGATTATTGTGGCATAACTTTCTCTCCCAGGCACCAATTGAGAAAGTTTCAGTAAAAATTGAGATCATAGGAACTTGCCCAAAATTCATTTTGTCCCATGTAGGAACAATGGGACTTTAGGGGTTAAAGTGAAAAAAACAAGTTTTTCAGCACATTGCGGGATTAGATTATTTAACTTTGAACCTTCTTAAATCAAATATTTTGCACCACAGAGTTCTGAGCTTTAAATCTTTGTTATGGTGAATTGAGTTGAGAATCTAGAGAAAAAAATAAAATTTCAAAAAAAATTAATTTTTGTTCTTTAAAAAATTATTAAGTAGAAGTAGATATGAGATAGAAGAAAAATCTAAATTATTAGTATCTCTAAAATGAAATTAAAATGCACTAATCCTAATGGTGACATTGTTTTATGAAGCAAACTAAACTATGTAGAACTTTGTTTTTTGAAAAATTGTAAAAATTGCATTCAGAAATAAATCCTACAAGTTATTTTTTCAAGAAGATGCTCTAATTGACCGAAAAACAAAATTGTCCATAACTTTCACATAATAGATCCAAATGGAATGAATCAAATCTTTCCATTTAGACAAAAATATAATCTATGAGGAAAAAATATTCAAAAATTTAAAATTCAAATTTTGAATTTTTTTTTGCTACTCCCTCACCCCTATTTTGAGCTAATTTGGACATAACTTTTGTTCCTAAGCACCGATTGAAAAAAAAATTATATTCCCATAAAGATAATCAGTTTTTCTATCTTCAAATTTTTTTTAAGAAATCATGCCAAAAATTCAGCCCATTGGTACCTGCCCAAAATCCAATTTGCCTTCCAAAGGGACAATGGTCTTTTAGGAGTTAAGCCAAATTATTTTTTTCTAGTGTAAATTGGGACTACAATGCCAAAAAAACAGCCCTCGCTACAACAAGCACATCCTCCACTACCTTGATAGCCACAATGAGACCTTACAACTATCTCCATTGTATTGTATATTGAATAATTTGTCAACTTTTTCCGTTGTATAAATTTTAACTTTTAGTATTCCTACATGCAATAACCTTCATGAAAAATTAGTACAAAAACACATTAATAAGATTTTGAAGAGTAAACTCATAGAGTTGCATGTACTTCCACGTCAACTAGTAGTTCATCATGTGTGGAATTCTATGGATAAGACAACCTAATTGCTCTAAGCATAAAACTTACTTATCCACTATCCTAAAACATATTCTAATAGCACTTGCAAGTAGAAAAAAAGGAATGAAAGACAAAAAATTATAATAAATTAAAATGAAATGTACAACGATCACACTTACTAGAAGTATAAGGGAAACAAACTAGGTATAACCAATGACATATCTAGTAGCAAGGATATTTACATATGTATATCCATTGCAACTTGGATAAATGTAGAAACATCTCTTTTTTACAAATTTTATAGACTCTCCTCTTGGATTCCATTGACTAAGCTCTATGAGTTGCACGAACAATCAATGCAAATTTTGAAAATTCTTTCCTCTTATTTGGCCACTTTAATGTCAATTCTTTTGTCAATTGCAAGTGAAATGCTAGATTGGTTATAAGATCAATCAAAAACCTAAAACTTTAATCATAGTGAATGATTCATGAATTCACTATGGTCGCATCTAATAAAAAGTAAAATAGACATTAGGAAAAAAATGAGCCCTCATAGGGATTGTTTCCCTTTGAGAAATTCCCTTCAAAAGAACTCATAGCCTCTTTGAAGGATTGTCGTCACTGTTCATCATTAATGATGAACAATGACCACCAAATTATGTTTTAAGAAAATAATATAAATATTATTAAAATATGAAATAATAATAATTAAAATTAAAAAAATTAAAAAATAACAATTTCATGTGGTCACACTAGTGCCACGTCAAATTCCAAAACTCTATAATTTTGTATTTATTTTAATATTATATTTTTTTCAATTTTTCAAATATTTTTAAAACTACTTAGTTGATTGGTCCTACACTAATCAAGCCTAGCAATTCACTAGCCGAATTCTTTATTTTTAATATAAAAAAAAATTCGTTGGAGCTCCTTGTGGGTTGAGAACTTATAGCTCCTGAGGACTCATTTTTCCTTAATGCAATGCTACCACTTGTCAATGTACTATAATATCCTTGCAATTGGTCAATAATGTTCAATCCTCTCATGTTCTTCTAATACTATGAATGCACAAGACTTGTTGCATTTGCTTCTTGCTACCTTTAACATTTCTCTTCACAATTTAGTTGATCCCCATCACCTATTTCTACCTCCACATGTATTGATAAAAACAAGACTAGAACCTTGTCTTTCCAAACAACATAGCAAATTCTACTAGAAACGTGCATTCATGAATCCATCCACCCAAACTCTTTTTTGGTTATGCTTTTCTCCCACATTTTCCTTGACACATATTTCTGGGTGGACTTCAATGTCCCTATTGCCATGGTGCTTTGGTCCAATAATTAAAGAAATAAAGACACCAATGTAAAAGAACTGTTTGTAGTTATAATAGGACTCCACCCATGCAAGTTTGAGTGAGATCCATTACCACTTTAGTCCCTTGCATTCTTGTCTCCATTCCCTTCTTTACCACATAGTCTATTCGTATGAATTCTTTACATTTTTTAGTTGAAGCATTTGTTACAAAGTATTTTCTATAGTACATCCTAAAAGTCCAAATGTATTTGTTTAAAATTTAATAATGATTCAATTCTTGCTTTACATATCCCATATGGGTTGTCAATCTTCCTACCACCCCACTTGTATAAAGAGCTTTTCTTTTCATCCATGGTGCACATCCATCCATTGTCTTTTTCTTGTAAAGTATGCCATGTGGTTGTCATTCCCCTCAAATTTTCACATTTGGTCAACATTTTATTATAGACTATAGTAATTTTTATTGATTTATCAATAGTCAAAATGGATCTACTTGCTGACATGGCAATCTATGTTTTTTAGGAAGTCCCCAAAGACGTCAACATATCTTTGGTCATGTCAAATAAAATGTTAGCATCAATGGTTATATCAACTTGGATTTACAATAATGTACCAATGTTCTCTGCAATGTCTACAAAAATCTAGCTTGTCGAGCCAAATATCCTTTGGAATCTTCATATTTTATTAGACATCGTGTATTTGCAGTAAAATATAGCCAAAAACGTGGATTTTTTATGGTACAGATCATGCGGTCCCTTTTATCTCTAGTGTAAATTCTTGTCCCTCTTGTTTATGTGTGTTTTGGTTTCTGAAATATTTCATGTTCCCCTTTATTATAAAAGAAGTATTCAACAACAATGGTAGAACAATAAGGATGCTAGTATGTGAGCCTATGGGTGTGTGAGCTTATAAGCTTATGAACCCCAAATTTATTTCTTCTATTTAGAGATTATAAATCCATTGGGGACCTATAACCGTGGAATAAGATGAAAGGATCTATAGTCCAACTAAACAACAAATGAATATGCCACTATGTGATTTTGTACCAAAACATTGAACCATGGGCCTTTATGTAAATTTAAAGAATGAAAATGGTGCACCTATTTTATTTTGCTTTTATAACTATGCTTTAAATATTTTAGAAATATCTTGAACATGCAAAATATAAAAACATATATTATACACCAAATAAATTTATTAACCTCGAATGACCTAAACAACCATATTGCTAGTTGATGCGGGAGTTGATGCCCTTTTTTTGGAACTATCTTTATTTAAATTTTATTTATTTATTAAAAAAAATTATTTCTAATAAATAGAAGACATAATTAATCCAATGGTAGTAATTTCATTGAATCCTAAATTAAGTTCTATTTTCTAGAATTTCCTAAAGTTCAATGGTGGAGTGTGATTTAAAACTCATGTTTTATTGTTCAATTTGGGCATAGAATGAAGTTTTAGGCATTGAATGGAATTGTTGCCACATCATACATAGGTAGATCCAATTTGAAAAACAAGACAATAGAAATCAAATATCAAATCATGAAAATAAATTTAGATATCATCTGACTCAAGATGCACTAAGTTCAAAATAAGAGTATGCTCTACAATCACAAGATCTACAAGGTGATAGAGACATTGAAAATAAATCAAATGAAGCATTAGCATAAGCTAATGCTAAATCTTTAGCATAAATAAAGAGGCCACAACCATTGAAAGAAGGACTTCTAAGAAATTTAGGGTACTGATAAGAAGGCAAGGTTTGCCTTGGTAATGGATTCATTCAATTGCAAACAATAATCCATATATTAGAAAATATAATAACAAATTTAAATACAAAGTATAGAATTTATAATTGAAGTTGTTGAAAAGGAAAAAATAAGTAGAACTGACTCACATAAGTCAATTAGTGCGACGTCTTCAATTCAAGAGTCATCATCAATCTCCATACCATCGCAAGTGGTAGTAGAATTAATAGTCTTGGAGACAATAATAGGTATACATAGAGACTTTAGTACTTCATCAAAGAATTTGGCATCACTTTCGAATGCAAGGATATAATGATTAGAGGAATGAGCCACTCTAATAGAAGAACTTGAATGAAACGTAATATCAGAATTATTAACCCCTAAGCGTAAGAGACTATGTTTTCACCAAAACTACTCCAAAACTGTCATTTCTAGGACAAGTACCAAATTTTAGAAAAAAAACATTTTTAGAAATATGAAACCATAGGATCTTGTAGTAAACTGGTTTGAAAAAATGTGATAAAAATTTCAAAAGTTTCCACTGTGTAAATTGCAAGATATTAACATTTGAAGTGACAAAAATCATTTTTTTGGCCTTGTGAAAATATGGGCAGCTGCACTTCACAAGGTCACATTTGTATGATAAAATGTCCAAAATGATTGTTACTCTTTAGATTCCTCCTTCAAGGCAAGTTGGCTACATGTTTGAAAATTTTCAAATCATTTGAAATTGTACAACATATAGGAAAAAAATAGTAAGCAAAAAGAAGTAGAGAATGTTTAAATTTACTAAATTGTTAACAATTTATTTATGAAATTAAAAAATGTCAATCTCAATGGTTGTAATGTTGCAATAAACAATATACACCCAATGTTTTTATTTTTTTCCAAAAATATTTGAAATTGAGTCAAATAAAGGACTTCAAAGTTTATTTTAGAGTAGAGATTCCATAACTACCCACAAACTAACGCAAACTAAAATTCCTCATAACTTTCATCTCGTAAATCAAAATGGAATGATTAAAAGCTTACCACATATATATAAATGTAGAGAATAAATTCCAAATTTTTATTTTTTTTAAAAGTGATTTTCAAAGAAGTTTTTTTTCATGCTCGGGCTGCCCGTTGAACACTAAAAATTACATATCATGCAATAACTTTTGAACCATGTAGTCAAAATTTATGAAAAGTGTTGGGCCTTAAAGCTACTCTTTGGGTACATGTTGTGTGGAAATTTTGAAGAAAGAAAAAATTCCATCCATAGTGAGGTGCCCAAAATCGCTATGTTGCCAAAAAATGGTATTTGGTCCTTTAGGGGTTAAACATTAAAATTAAAGTGTAGAAAATAAAGTGAAACAAAATATAGAGAAAAAAGTCAATATTGTAGATTAGAATACTTGTAGAGGTAGTCATGTCTGCCACAATGCCACTACAAGGTTCAAGCAATGAACAAAAAGCTTCATTAGAACCTCAAACTTTTCCTTTGCATCCCTTCATGGCTTGCTACTTCCTTTGTACATAATTGAGTTGAAGTAGTAATAGAGTTGAAGAGGATTGAGTCTATGGCTAAATCAATTGCAAGAATTGAAGAATCAATAGTAATCACAAGCTCTTGAGGTTGCTTTGCAATAGGGGAGGCAAATGATTGAACCAACAATAAAACCTTGAACTTTAGAGTTTAAAAATAAAAATCACATCAAATTAGATAGTGCATATAAAACCAAAGGAAATGCAATAAAAAATTGAATCAAAGTAAAAAATGAAAGCGTGAAATTTCTATTTACATTTTTAATTGAGTTTATAGTCCACTCATCCTTGATCTTCAACTTGTAGTTTTTGAAGAATCCTGCCACTTCTCTCTTTACTATCAAGCTGACAAGATAAAATTGAAAGAATGTTCCATCATCATAAAGATAATAGAGAATGCTATCATTACAAGGAGAAAACTTGGAATGTTGGCATTCCAATTGGGGAATTTGAGATGGCGGATCTAAAACCTTTGGAACTCAAAGACCATCTCAATAATCCGCAATGATGAGGTCCACTGCAGGTCTTTTTGACACTTTGCCATCAAAAAAGAACTCCTTGCCTTCACCAACCTACAAAGATAAATTTATAGAATGTTAATTCATAATTGAAGATGTCAACAATACTCCTCATAAAATTTTCTTTGAGCAACAGTAGCATCCCTTAACTTTTGTTGCACAAAGTTAATGATGTATAGGAATAAGAAAAATGACACATGATGATAGATGCTATACATAGTAGAGCAATATAATATTAATTCAAATGAACAACAAAAACAAAATGAAGACATGAAAATCGGAAAAAAATATGAAACGAACAATAAAAATTGGAAAATTTACCTGGTATAAGACTCCATTTAGAGCCTCAATAGTTAGAGTGAACTTTGTTCTTCTTTGTTTTGACTTCTACTTTGCTTCAGCTACAACAAGGTCTTCTTTGGAGACAATTTTACAAAAATAGGAGAGTGATTGTCCAACAATACTCTAAATGCGATAAAGTTTGTGTACAAGATTTATAGAAATATGGAATTTTTAGTTTTTTCTAGAAAAAAAAAATGTATTGTGTCAAAATATGTGAAGTGAACATCAATATAAGAAAATGTAGAATAGTAACAAATAAATTATAGTGATTCAAATTAAACAAGATTTAGAAATGAAGAAGTCAAATGAAATAAAAATTGATAAAGAAAAAGAAAGATTATCAATTGACTTCATGTAATGCTACCAATATAGTTGCAATGTCTCCCTTGACCTTTAAAACAATACTTTCAATAACATAATGCTATATGAAGTCATCTACATGATCACAATTGATAATAGACAACCATACCTGCAAATGGAGGTTGCCATCTCATACCATAAACATCTTGCCAAAGAAAACTTTGAGATCTTCATCATTCTCCAATTCTTTCTCAAATGCAACATTTGCCTACACAGAGTCGGCACTCTATAATTTAATAATATCATCCATGACATCTATTGTCTTTCCCTAATTGTTCTCCAAGGCCTTATAGAAAATCCCATTTCTTTCTGTGTAACCACAAGTAACAAAGTGTGCAGCTAGATTCATGCTATCATTCTTCAAGAAAGGCCCCACATCTGGCAAAGAAATCATACCACATAAATGAATATTGATTTTTGATTTTGCCCTTCGTTGGTCCTTCAACTGCTCAAGACAAGAAAAAGTGTTCACAATCTCCTTTTTGAAAATGTCATGCAATTGTAATTCCAACTAATCTTCAAAAAGAGGCCGAAGTAATTCTAGATCTCCTTGTGTCAACATCTTTGCAATTACAACCAAATGAAGATTAATATGTAATTCATCATAGCTATTAATTGGTTTAAGAAGGCAAAAATATTTTAGCTTTCAATCAAATGTAGCATATGCTGTAAGAAAATTTAAGTCCCCCAAAGTGTAGCCCTTAAAGGTTGAAGTGTAGCAAGGTGAAAAATTCTAACATGTGATCTACATTGTAGCACGTAGAAGAAAAAAATTGTGGTCCCGAAAACCGCAACCATTGATGGTTGGAGGGTAGCAAGGTGAAATTTTTAGCATGCGGTTTATAGATTCTACCATAAGGGTAGTTGCAAGAAACACTTCATATTTTTTGTTCAAAATTGCGTTTTTTGGCCATGGGATTGGTAGTACTATGCAATACTATTAATACTACGTTTTAAAAGTGCCCTGACAAATCTGCACCGTTGATTGAAGGTGCCTGCAGATCTACACCGTTGATTTAGTACTATGTTGTATTATGCAGTACTACGGACTACTACGAATTACTGCAGAGGCCACTAAGAGTAGAAAATAGCAAAAAAGGAGTTTGTAGAGATTTTCATTTTTAGTAATTCAAAAAAATTCTATAAAAAGCCATTTTACTAGAGAAGACTGTGCTCGCATTGCACCAAAAAAATCATGAAGGAAATTTTTTCCCTCTTCATAGCTTTTGCGCAAAGGAAGGTCACTTTGATCCCTTGTATGCAATCGACATGATGCTATTTTCATAAAAAAAACTCATCGTCAGCCTTTTTAGTGTTAGTAGACCTCCTATATGTCCAATTTGTGGCTTCAAATTCGCATTTTTGGGTCAAAAATAGGACTACCCCCCCCCCCCCCAAATGGCCAAGGTAGACACCCAATCGGGGGCAGGTTAAAAATAGTAAACTAATTTTTTTTAAATTTTAAAAATCACTCAAGGTCTGTAACTTTAGCATCTACCTTCATTCCAAATTTCATGCCAAATGGACAAACAATGCAAAAGTTATGAGCAAAAAAACAATTTTTAAGGGCAAGGTGATAAGGAATAGGACAAGTGTTTCTTGCAATCACCCACAAGTGAATGGCAAAATCGGCAGAAAATAATTATTTTGAAGTATGCCCCAAAATAAATAAAATGAAAGAAGAAATTGCCAAATTCAGCAAGAATTAAATGAGCAAATTGTTGTAAAAAAATAAAAATTCTAATTTAAGTCAAAATATCCAAAGACCATGTATGATAAAATAAATTCTTCATGACAAATTAAAGAAAATTTTACAATGACACTTCATGAGGATGGAGGGTGGAAAGAGGATTTTTATAATGAAATTCATTATTTCTTGTGAACCCTCAAAGGATATGAGATAATGTGAAGATTGAGCTCCTACTAATCCTAAGCATTAATATATCCCACATGGATTGTTTACCTCCTACCATCCAATTTGTATAAAGATCTTGTCTTCCTCAACTTCACACACGTTTAAGTACTAAGTGACTTTTGGATTTTTTTCAATATAATGTTGAATTTCCAAATTTTAAAGTGCCAACTATACTTTAGGAACTTCAATTAAATATTTTACCTTGTCCTTGATATATGGTAGTATGTAGGTAAAAAAATTGTGGCCCCGAACCCCCTAGTTGTTAATGATTGGAGGGTAGCAAGGTCCATAAAAGTTCTAAGCCAACTTGAATCTTGTAAAGTGCAACCGGTAACGGTGGGGGGTAGCAAGGTCCATAGAAAAAGCCAACTTGAATCCTGTAAAGTGCAATTGTTAACGGTTGGGGGTAGCAATGTCCATAGAAAAAGCCAACTTGGATTTTGTAAAGCGCAACCATCAACAGCTATAGTCTAAGAAAGAGCACATGAATTGCAGTGTTTGACTAAGTCTTGACATTTGTTGTCCTAAATCGAAGTCTTCAAAATCGTAGCCGTTAATAGTTAGGGGGTAGTAAGGCACCTTAAAATCTTTGAAATTTGAACATTTCAGGCTAGATTTCAAGATGTTGTTTTAGTTTTTAGATCATACAAAACTCAATATGCATCCATTTTTTACATGTTATGTACCGTTGAAATCATGCTTTGGAAGTGCATGAAATGATATAAAGTTGCAAAATTTGCTTCTAACAAAAAATTACATATACATTCAAAGTTAATATCAATTAGGGTAATTAATTTCCTTACCATTTTGTTTGTACTTCCTAACTCTGCAATAGATGAGTTCAACCTCCACGATATATTCTCCAATTGTTTCACATGAAACAATACCTTCATGCATTAAATTCCTAGTTGTGCTTGACATATCAACTACAGTTATTTGAGGCAACCATTTAATCATTCTAGCTCTTAACAATTGCCTTCTACTCAAATAATAGAAGCTACCTATCTTCCTCTTTTTTTTCTACCCTCAACTAGAGTATCCAATGCTAACAATGAAGAAAAATAAATTCTTACATCTGAAATAATAAACTAGTAAGACATTACACTTTCAACACCCATTCCTTAGAACATGCATTTCTACATACTACTTCATTCCACTCTACAACTCCTTATATTCTATGAGACTTCAACATTTCCTCTTTAAGAAATTCCAATTTTATTTTATCTGTAAGTGATGGCGTATTTTGTTTGTTATTCACTTTATCATCATTAAATACAAGATCTTCAAAGCTATCTTCAAATATACAATTATAATTGCAAGCATATCGTGCATTATCAATGTATGATGATCCATCATCTCTTGTCAATGCAAGTTCTAACATTACTAACATGGTCTAATATAGATTGTTACATCCTTGGTATTATTATCCATTTAATATTTGTGACCTTATTGATGCCATCCAATACGCCACCTTATCCACCTCCATCTTAGATATTCTTCATATGTCTTTTTCTATATCAAATCTTGATATGATAAGTAATAACAAGCATTTAGATCATCAATCCAATTTCAAATTTTATTGCATCTATGATAAATTTTCTTTTGTTATGAAAAATCTTATAGGTCTTACATTTTTCTTTATATTCGCACCCCTTGCACTTCCAATGATCATTACTTGCTTCCTTTTGCTTTCTAATGCTGCCACTTGCCTACAACTTTCTTTAATACTTTACTATGACTAGTGTAGATAGTCTGAATTTTTGGTTCCAATTCTGGGATGCTCAATTTGTAAATTGGTATATTAAAAGTTGAATTTTAAACAATGGAAGCTGAAATTCAAGTGTTAATTGGATGATTTTGAGGTGTTTAATTGGAGTTAGCTCTAAGCGATAAGCAAATTACTAGTGATTTAAGATTATCACATGAATCAAGCTGGCAAGGAGTGTGAGTTGTAATTTCCAATGGGATTTGAATGGTTGCCTATCGGTGGGTATTTAGTGGTGAATGAAGTTGGAATCAGGACCCACTGTTGATGAGAGCTAGTGAAAGTCCGGCCACTAAGTTGGATGTTTTGCTTTGTAAATTTTGGTTGCCTTTAATACAATTGGAGTGAAGTTGCCTAATTGAAGTGTGTAAAGTAGTTATGTGTGTTTGTTATGAATGAGTATGATTTGATTGTCATGTGTTATGTTGTTTGTGGTGAATTGTGTTATGCTATGATGCATGTTTTGGAATTATGTTGTATTACAATTGGTGTGGAAATTGACTGCAAATGTGGTAGTTAAACCAATTGGAAATTTTAAGTCTAGTATATGAGTAATCCAAGTTGGAGTGTTTGTAACTATGCGAGTTGCTGATTTGTGTGTGAGTGTTGTTGTAGTTCATATGTGCCAATGTGTTAGTGCTTGCTGGATGGACATACCAATTTGGAAATATTTTAAGTGTTGATATTATTTGTGTTATTGTTAAGGTCACTATATTCTAGTTGGTTGAATGAGATTTTGAGCAAGTGGAAATTTGTATATGTTGATATTGATATTCAAATGGGAGATTGATTTGTTTGTGATTGAGGGAATTAAGATTAATTGAGAGCCTAATCGGAAATTGTTATTGTGATTGGAAAACATAATGTTTGTGTAAAATTCCAAATCAGTGATTGAATATGAATGTAATTGTTAAATGTATTGATTACCAATTAAGAAAAGGAAAAGAATAAAATTTATTGAGTGATCTGTGTGAATATAGTATAAATTTGTTGAGTGCTGGATATGAGCATAATCGAAGGCAAATTGGAATTTATGAGTGACATGATTGGAATCACAATGCGAAGTAAATCCCGAGTTGGTGAATGAATCAAAATGAAAAGAATCCAGTGTTGCTGTATGGAAGAGATTTGGAATTAAGACAGGCCAAATCAAAAGCTGAGGAGCCCCTGCATTGTTGAAGAAAGAATATCCAATTGGTGAAAAGTTTAAATTAGAATTAATATAAAGATTGAAAAGAGTCAAATCAAGAGATATTTCACCTAATTCTTATGGTCATTAAGATTGGAGAGTAGCATTGGAATTAGGCCTAGTTGGTGAGGTTTTAAATTCTTAATCTTTGAGTTGTGCTCCTAGTTGCACTACAACAACAGTAGTGTTTTATGACTGCAAAAATATGACTGAGGATGACTGGCGACTACTCGTAGTCATATTCTTGGAGGTCAATACCTTGGGGAGAAATATGACTGCAAAATATGACTGTCAGTCGTTTTTGGGCCTTGTACTTCACGGCCGTATATTATACTTTTCTTTGGGAACACCAAAGTATTTTATAGGGAACAATAGGGAACTCGTTTGAGAACATTGAATTATATTATTAGTCATATTTTCATGGTAGTAACATTTTTTTGTTTTTGGGCAACCTAAGAAAAACATGGGCAATCAAAAAAATATAGACAAGCCATTGTTTAAAATTTTGAAACCTAATCACCACTTTTTAAGGGTTTTGAAACCCTAGCCACCACTTTTTAGGATTTTGAAACCCTAACCACCACTTTTTAGGATTTTGAAACCCTAGCCGTCATTTTTTTAGGGTTTTGAAATCCTAGCCACTACTTCTTTTGACTCTTCTTCCTTACCTTTTGTTGTTGCTTGTCTCTTTGAGTTCACTCTTGTTTTTTAGTTGTTGTGTTTTGTTGCATCTTGAGTTCACTCTTGTTTCTTAGTTGTTGTGTTTTGTTGCATCTTGAGTTACTCTTACTTCTTAGAGTTGTTGTCTTTTGTTGCATCTTCACTCTTGCTTCTTGTTTTTTTCTTCTTGCATCTTAATTCTTTTTTCTTCTTATTTCTTATTTCTTTCTTCTTGTTCTCTCTTTTTGTTTCTTGTTTCTTTTTGTTGCATCTTAATTCTTTTTTGTTGTTTCTTGTTATCTCTTAGTAGTTGCTCCTTATTGTTTCTTGTGCATCTTAACTTGTATTTGTTGTTATCTTTTAGCACTTGTTGCCTTTTTTCTTCTTGTTCCTTGCATCACCATTGTTTTTCTTCTTACCCTAAATTTGTATTACATATTTTCTATTGTTGTAAACTTTTGAAGATTGAGCTTTGTTGTATGTTCATTAAAAATTAACCTTTTATTTCTTTAATTGTATATGCATGCAACAAAATTGGAACAAAGTCGTTGGAGGCTACTTGCAACTCACTTCATATTACTGTAAAAAATATAGTCTCTATTGACTTGTGTAAATAATTCATTGTGATATACGTATTTTGTATTTGTGACCAATAAATTATAAATGTCATTGAAAGGAGTCACGTTCCTTCTTATATATTCCCTCTCCAATATAATTGTTTCTTGTATATCTTTAAAATCATATGTATTTGTTTTTAACTATATGATCTTTTATTCAATTGTTAAATGATTTTAATGTATGATTACAAATATGCTTAGGTATCCTACAATCGTTGTATGATTTGTTCAATTTATAGTTCAAAATACATATCAATAAAAAAATGACTACTTGGAGTCACAAAATGATTATAATAATTTCCAAAAAATGACTAAATGCTCTTAATATGACTGAAAAATATAACTGAGAAGAGTCGTTTTACAAATCATCAAAAAATATGACTCACCGCAGTCATATTCCACATGACTGCAAAATATGACTCACCGCAACCATATTCCACATGACTGCAAAATATGACTCACCGCAACCATATTCCACGTCATCAAAAAATATGACTCACCGCAATCATATTCCATATGACTACAAAATATGACTCACCACAGTCATATTCTACGTCATCAAAAAATATAACTCAATGCAGTCATATTTCATAGTAATAAAAAATATGACTGACCGCAGTTATATTCTACGTCATCAAAAAATATGACTCAACGCAATCATATTCCACAAAATATGACTAACCACAGTCATATTCCACGTCATCAGAAAATATGATTAAACACAATCATATTCCATGTAGGATTTTTTCATTTACCCGAGCAGCTCAAGAAAAAGTCAAAGAAAGTCAAAATATACGCCTTGTTGGCATACTGTGGCTAATTATGGATATTTATACCCCTCAACTTATATGACTGCCAATATGACTGATGTTTGAAGCGACTGCTTCTAAACGACTGCAGTCAGTCATATTCCGAGTCATCTACAGTGATTTCTGCGCAAGTCATATTTTTTTATTTTACAACTCAGTGCAGTCATTTTTTGCAGTCATAAAACACTACTTTTGTTGTAGTGTTGTTTTGATCTACTAGCTTATAAATCCTATTTGAAATTCTCCTTAGGAATGAATTTATTATACTATTTGGTGTTTTTCTTAATTGTTAAATATCCTATTCTACAACTAGTATTGTTGCTAGAGGTCATGAAGTCCCATTTGTTTTACCATTAGGTAGTTAAGATCTTGTACATGTGCTTAGCCATCTCCTCCATGTGCGCTATAGATTCTTTCGTTCTTCTATTGTTGTAGAGGAAGAAGTTCATGGTGACTCCGACATTATTAAGGAATCGATCTTATAGTCAAGATGTAGCAATCAAGAAGGATTCTATTGGCTTCTTTTAGCAAGGGACTATAGAATTTATGGTCTCTTGCCCAAGCTCTTACCAACTTTGACTGAAATAGTAATGCTTGGTTATAATAAGTTTAATGTTGAACGCGAACTACTACATTCAATAAAAGTAGAGTCTTTTAGGAGTGGATGTTTGAAGAATACAATTCTATTCCATGTCAATAATATTAAACATGAGTCCCTAGAACTAGTTATAGAGTTTTCTAATGATTCTAAAGGTAAGACACCAATTACAATTTGTCAACCTTCTTCTTTGAATGTTGTTTTGTCATCTACAATGGATTCATTCGATCCTATTGCCTTTTGTACTACCCTTAGTAGTCCTACATCATCTAGATTTTCTTATCTTCCTCTCCCTCCCAATCATCACCATTATCTAAGTGTCTTACAATGTCTATGCAAATTGAAGAAGTTGGATTCTACCTGTAGTCCAGCATACCAATGTCACCTCAACGTCTATTCACCTCATCTATGATATTTGAGCTTGTATTGTGGACCTATACTTGACCGGCACATGTTGAAAGAATCGTCTCCATTCGAAATGGCAAGCAAGTTCATTAAAGTAGTAAGACACCTACCAAAAATCATTGCAATCAATGGGAAAGTGAAAGGAATGTTACCGCCAGTATTATTGATGTGAACTTCCTTCCTTACCCTAGACTTGGTGCTATTATTATACTTTCTTCTGGTACCGACCCTAATTAGAAGGTTTATAATATTACACTTTACAATTTTCCATCTTGTACTTGTTCTCATTATAGAAGTATGAATGGGCTTCCATTGGAAAGCATGGCATGTATATAAACTGCAAACACCTTTATTATATCTTTCATTATTTGTGTAAACTTAATTATAAGACAATCACATTCATCCATGTTCCTACCTTCAGCTTAAATGAAGTTAAGCAAGTGTTTGTTGTTGCCGGAATCATTAAGACGTGTGAGTCATCAAGTTAGTTGATAGATATTAGTATGATATGAAGCAGATATGTAGTATCAATATATTATCTTCAAAATCTCTAAATTTGAGTAGCAAAGTACTATTTTCATATTCCAATATGTATTCTTTGTTGCAATGAAAGAATGTTTTATTATATACATATGAACCACATCCTATGATATTTTCATTGCATTTGTCTTCTTCTCATTTTTAGAATTCCCTATAAATTTTAATGCACTCTTAATTGATTAGTCCACCCTCAAACAAACTCCTAGAAATCTAGAATGTAGTATAAATTTCAAAACATGCAATAGCACCAATTTCCTAGGCTTTTAGATATAAAATCCACAGGCATGGGACCTAGGGGAGGACACTCTCACTACATTTGGGGTACCCACGTGCGGCGGTGGAAAAAGTAATACATGTAATTCACCTTGAATAAACTATAATTTCATTCTAAAATTTTGAGCTTTGTTTAACAATGACTAAAGGTTTCTATTGACAAAAAATTCAATTCCAAATAACATAAGATATATTGTCTAGAAAGGGTTGAAAAATGAACTAAAATAGCATGTTCTCCAACTAAAATGGCATGTTCTCCAACTAAAATATTTATAGAGCTCACATGAAGATGACTATTGCATCAATATTCAACCAAAATAAACTTTCAATAGAAATCTATTCTATATATTTTTTTTTTCATTTTTCAAATTTTTTTTCTTATATAATATAGAGGTGTGAAAGTTATTTTCAGCTTTACAGTGTATCTTTTTTCTTCAAAAATTTATAACTAATTACTATTAGCACAAAAAAATACCAATAATTCAAAACATAAACTTATAAAGTAGTAAAATCTATCCATAATTTTTTTTTTGAAAAAGAAATTAAATTTTAAGGTGTATTACTTGTTTTACTTTTTCCGCCGCACGTAGTTTGCTAAAACATAGGGAGTGTCCTCCCCGGGCATGGGACCCATAGTAATAGGTCATTTTTTTCTAGACATAATAATTTTGGTGAAAAATAATCAGTCTTTTAACTTTTTAACCAAAAATATTTACAAATTACATCATATTTTACATTTCTAGGCTCTAGGCTCACACAATCCCTACTCACCACTCTTAGGATCATGCTCACACACTCACATGGTAGCATTGTTGGTAGAACGATGCCCCTTCTAAGTATATAATGAGAAGAAAAGAAGATCACTATTGTAAGTGAAGAAGGTACTTTATATGAAAACATCCAACTGTTTTAGCTATTTTGTTGGGTCTAGGATTTTTCATTGAAATTGAATTGTCTTGTAGAAGTTCAAGAATAATTCAATTGATTCAATTTGTATAGAGAATGTGATTTTGCTGCATTTGTCAATTGTGGAGATCTACCTTGCATGCTTACATAATATTTGGAAGCACCTATACTCATGGTTTCTCTAGCATGTGTGAGTCTTATTTATTACTTGAAAATTATCCTTATTAGTCAAATAATATTGTTAGTTAGAAGGTCCTTTTAGATAGTGTATTGTTTGCAAGTGCTTCAATAAGTATTTCTATTTATTGATTGACATGTAGACACTATATGGCTACAAAGTGACATCCATGAATTTTGTTCCATGATACATCAACATGAACTCTTTACACAAAACAAACAACAATGGAAATGAAGAAAATCAAGGTAAGGTAGAAGTGCCGATTACCACACATATTTTCTATCTTGGTACTTTGGAGAAGCTATTCGTCAGCTCCCATATTTTTCAAAGATATAAAAGTTTGAGAAAAGGCAATTGCAAAAAGTATAGACTATTTATTAAATGACTTAGGTACACTTCAGGTGATAGACCATCATCATCTCTTTCTTCCCTTCACTTAATCCAACCTAGGATACGAGCTATCCAAGAGTAGAATAACCATCAAAGGCTTTTGAAACTTGTATTGCAATGATCATCATCATCTCTTTCTTCCCTTCACTCTTGGGGGTCATTTAGAGTGTCCATTAGAAACCACATGCGAACAAAACTTTGGACCCCCTATATATTTTTTGAATTTTAAATAAAACAAAATTAAAAAAATATGAATAGATTTTCCTACTTTGAAAGTTTATATTTTGAATTATTGATATTTTTATTTGTTAATAATAATTAGTTACAAATTTTTGAAGTAAAAAGATACATTGTAGAACTGAAAAATAACTTTCACACCCCTATATTATATAAGAAAAAATTGTCTAAAAAATGAACAAAAAATTCCTAAAAATAATTCATTATTGAAATCTCATTTTGAGTTGAATATTGACTCAATGGTCATCTAAATGTGTCCTCTATAATTATTTGAGTTGAAAAACATGCCATTTTAGTTCATTTTCAACCTCTTCTAGAAATCATTTCATATTTTATTTGAGTTGGAAATTTTGGCAATAGAAAGCTATAGTCATTATTAAACAATGTTCAAAATTTTAAGTTGAAATTATAATTTATTAGAAACCACTTGTTCACACGTGGTTTGTTATAGTAGAACTAAGTGCACCCCCCGAGCCTTCAATTAATCCAACCTAGGATACAAGCTGTCCAAGAGTAGAATAACCATCAAAGGCTTTTGAAACTTATATTGCAATGATCATGATTGTTATTTCTAAGCCCTAGTAGATTCAAAATATACTTCTCACTAAGACATCCTATGATGTAATCTACTTGTTAAGGCTTAGCATTGTGCTTGTGGACCAAGTGATAGACAATGTGAGTGGCATTAAGGACATACCAAGCCAGGCTGATGGAAGGAGGAGGTAGATTCAAGTCCCTCACTTTTGTCCCTAAAGGCATGTTGGTATGAGTAGATGGAGAAATAGGAGCTTGGTTTGGGATTGTAGTAAGAATTGCATGCACAAGTTTGTGTGGTGAAGCTAGGTAGCAGAAGTTGTGCATAAACAAGATGACTTTATAAATTTAGTTAGGAGAGGCCTCTCTTTAGTTTCAAGAATTTATTGAAATATAGAAGAGGCCATGCTTCTTAAAGTCTCCTTGTCATAAAAAGCAATTGTAAATAGTAGTAGAGATGGCAACTACAATATTCAATTGCTTTAGAGTCTATACACTCTTCACCACTAGTCACAATAATGGGCAAATGTGCCCATCCCACCTCAGCATAAAAAAGGTGTAAAATGTTGCACAAGTCATCAGAGAAACTAGGCTCTACCATGGAAATTATAAGTTGGGCACTGTTGATTTACTATTGTCTTCTTAGAATCTGGGAGTCCCTCTAAATATTAGTTCATTTAATGAGGCTAATTTTTGGATTGTGTGATGGTGCACGACTTCAATCCATCCCAAAAAAATTGATGAAAAAATGGCTCTCTTTTGTTCACTTGACTATTTCAATGTCATTCATCAACCAAAAAACAGTTGTAGTATCATTTAAGAGTTAAGTGACCCATTGGCCAAGTTGAATGGTTGTTATGGATGCTTGATTTAATTATTTATAAGTATTTGAGGTGCAAAACTCGGGGAGGTCACTTAGTTCTACTACAACAAACCACGTGCGAATAAGTGGTTTCTAATAAACTATCATTTCAATCTAAAATTTTGACCATTGTTTAACTATGACTATAGATTTCTATTGCCAAAATTTCCAACTCAAATAAAATATGAAATGATTTCTAGAAGAGGTTGAAAATGAACTAAAATGGCATGTTTTTCAACTCAAATAATTATAGAGAACACATTTAGATGACCATTGAATCAATATTCAACTCAAAATAAGCTTTCAATAGAGAGTTATTTTTAAGAATTTTTTGTTCATTTTTTAGACAATTTTTTCTTATATAATATAGGGGTGTGAAAGTTATTTTTCAGTTCTGCAGTGTATCTTTTTACTTCAAAAATTTGTAACTAATTATTATTAACAAATAAAAATATCAATAATTCAAAACATAAACTTTCAAAGTAGAAAAATCTATTCATATTTTTCTTATTTTGTTTTATTTAAAATTCAAAAAGTATATAGGGGGTCCAAAGTTTTGTTCGCACGTGGTTTCAAATGGACACTCTAAGTGACCTCCCCGAGGTGCAAAAAGGTAGTGATGTGGACTCCAAAGACAGATAGTGTTTGTTGAGTGGCTTAATGATGTGAAGTTGCTTTGGATTGTCTTTAATTAGCTTGAGGCCATGATTCATGTTATATAGTTTAACAATCTTGCATAGTGCATGGCTGATTGAAGGTGTTTTCTGATTTCTTAAACTAGTGTATGTTTTTTTGCTTTCAACTTCATCTGAAATATATTTATAGCTATGATAAACGTATCTGAAAATGAGCTTTCTCATTTGAGTTAGAAGTGGAGATTCTTGATGCAAGTCATTTAGATGATCAATATACTATCAAAGACCATGTTAAATGGCATCATGTGTACATGTGTTTTAATTTCTTTACACTAGCAAAATTGGTGAATTGTGACGGTGGTAGACCCTTCTTCTGAAAGGAAAATATTCAAATGTCTTTTTGTTCTGTACCAATGGACAAAAAATTCTTCATAATAATGTCAATTTCATTGAATGGTGATATTCACACAATTAGTAATGGTGACTTTTTCAATGGCTTTCAAATTGTTTGATACACTTAGAAAAATTGCCACAACTAATTGAGGAATTAAAGATTCTAAAAAAAATCTAGACATGTTGTGGTACAGGTAACACAATTGTATAAAATAGATTTCAAAATTTACAATAATTTAATCAAATTCATTAGTGGAAAAAAAACTTTCAATAGAATTATGTTTTTTCAAGATTCTTTAATAAACCGAATGAGATTTCTTTATAGAATTTTCAAATAATAATTTTACAAATTTTAAATTTTAATTTAATTCCATGTTATTGATTAAAATAAGACTCCAAATTTATTTACATTTTACTCCAAAAGTTTCCAATAAATTGTAAAAAATATTAATATACTATTTTTTATGATTTTGGAATGAATTATAAGAATTGTAAAATACTTGGAATTATATTTGAATCAATAATATTTCACAAAATAAAATCTTAAAATTTGTGAAACTCTTATGAAATTATTCAAATAAGAATTTTTATTCTAGAATTTAATCATTAGAAATCATTTGAGTTCACTGGAAGGCCCTTGCGGGATAGTCAATTAAGGAGGAAAGAACAGTGTCAATAAACTAGGCTTATTGTTTAGAAGCATTGTAGTTGATAACCACCTCGTGCTTAAATTCCTTATACACATTCTACAAAGATAAACAATTTCAAATCGAATAACTACAATATTATAAGTGATGAATAGCATAACCGGCATGGCCACACTAATGGTCAAAGAAAGTACTAGTTGTGCTATCCAAATGCCAATTCTTTCATTTTTTGAATTTGACATGATTAGAATCTTGGTAGCATGTGCCAGTAGCATTGACACCTAAGCAAAGCTAACACATGCCTCAATACTAGCAACACATGAGATGGAAATGTTTGAATGGCTACCCACCTACAAACAGTCCTTGTTGGAAGCATGTCCACCCCAAAATTCTTGAGATTCTTCTTGCGTAAGGCCACTCTAAAAGACCTTCTAGTGACCTCAAATGTTCTCTATTGAAAAAATCTTGAAAAAAATTTACATCTATTGAATTTTTTTTTCAATAATAAACTTGATTAAATTAGTTTAAAAATTAAAATTGTGTTTTATATATTTTTTTTTAAATAATTTATACAAGTGTCTTACTTGTACTTCAACATGTAAAAAATTTGTAGAAAAAATCTCATTTTTGAATTAATTATGACAATTTTTGAAGTGTTTACAACTATATGGATACTTATGAAAATCACTAATTATATCTTCAAAACGATTATTGTTCTAGTGGCACAAAAAAATCAAGTTCGTATTGTTAGGAATTCTTTAAAATTGTCTATTTAGCTTGCTTTGCACAACTAGTGTTTGAAAAGATCTAGCAGCTAGTTGAAAGTTAGCTATTAGAATTGGGAAAAATTGATTGCAATTTGAAATCATTAACAAAAAAACGATGAAATTTTCTATAAACTTTCAATTCATAGGAAAAAAAATAGAGAAAATAACCTAGTGCAATACTTGAAAAAACGGTTCAATTTGGGTATCTAAGGAAAATAGCTATTGTAGTAAAAAAATATCCCAAACACGATGCAAGATATAGTGACACTCCTTTTAATTTGAATAATAAGAATACAAGCGTGCAATGGTTTTTCTAACTTCCGAATGGTTGAATGGTTGATTGTTTCATTATCCCCTCAATGACAGATGTTACAAATTTGTAGGATTCATTCTCTTCAAAGATAGTTTTTACCACTAGGAAGCTAGTGATGGGCATTGTTGGATGCAAAAGAAAAAGTTAACTATTTCAAAATGTTGATGATATTTCTTCGATGAATTCAACAACAAAAGATCCATGATCTAAATACATAAAATTGAAATGCTTGTAATACAAATAATTAAATGATTAGTATTTTATATTATATAATGTTCATAACCTCATAGATTGAAATGCTTGTAATACAAATAATTAAATGATTAGTATTTATATTATATAATGTTCATAACCTCATAGATTGAAATGCTTGTAATACAAATAATTAAATGATTAGTATTTATATTATATAATGTTCATAACCTCATAGATTGAAATGCTTGTAATACAAATAATTAAATGATTAGTATTTATATTATATAATGTTCATAACCTCATAGATTGAAATGCTTGTAATACAAATAATTAAATGATTAGTATTTATATTATATAATGTTCATAACCTCATAGATTGAAATGCTTGTAATACAAATAATTAAATGATTAGTATTTATATTATATAATGTTCATAACCTCATAGATTTAGCCTATGATACCAAAATTCAAAAGCAAAAGAGAGATTGTATTTTTTAAGATAAATGCTTCTAAATTGATTTGACAAAGATCTATCAATATCATTTCAAATGTGATTGTATAGATAAAATCTCAATCTATTTAACATCTCTTCATGCAATGCAAGATTCAAAATAGTAAAGGAATTCATCCTCTATTATAATAAATCTTAATTTTGTCTTCGATTTTGTCCAAAAACTCACACATTAAGGATTTTCAAATGCAACCTACAATGGACATTTGAATGTATATCAAACCTAGTGGTCAAGGTTGTCCTATCAAATATTTAATTTGTCTAAAGTATAAGGTTAGATAGACCATTAGAAGATTTTTTAGGCCAAAACAAGACTGTGAGTTCCCAAGTGTTCCCGAACAGCGGGGAACACTGGGAACTGTGCCACAGCAGTGATCTGACGTGGTCGCGACTATGCCACGTCATCTGCTATTAATTAATTAATAATTTTTAAATAAAAAAATATTATTTTTAAATAAAATTTTAAATTTTAAAATATTTTTTTTAAAATTTTAAAAATAATTCTTTAATATTTAAAATTTTTTACTGTTCCTAGGGTAGGGAACAGGCCCGAAACGGACCTCCTTTGCCCTGGAATCTCTTCTAATGACTTAAAATAGAATGCAATTTTTTTGGTTTTTCCATACAATTTGGCATCATTGCTAGAAACATTTCTAGTTTCTGTATTGTATTTTTCATTAGACCAATTATGAATAAATGAATTTTATATTTAATGGAACATGTCCCACCATTTTAGACTAATTAATTTCCTATGACTCAAATTTTTAATCAATTCAACCATCAAAGGTATGGAATATGAGATGGAGTTTAGGAATTGATGTTGAGTTCACCAACTCTAATCCATAAAGGTATTCAATATTTTAAGACCCAAAACTACTTTAAAGTACTTAAATCCATATCAAGGCTAAAATCTTCATCTATAGTTATTCATTAACAAATAAAATTTAGTTAACTTGTTAGAATACATCCTCCTAAAATTTCAGAATAAGAAACCTTACCAAATGCAAAATCAAGTTGCTTGAATTCCAAAAAGAAATATTTTAAACTCTTTTCAATGGTTAGATTTCGTCTTTTAAACCTTTTACACAAAAATGTGTAGATCCTACAACTTGTTACTTTCCATAATATGTTGAAGAAATAAGTTGGAAATAAAATATAAAAATTTCAAACAAAAAATATTTCATATTCATGCTTGAAAAAAATAGTAAGTGGAAATAAGTAGAGTATGATTTAAAATACTAAATTGTTAAGAATTTAGTTATGAAATTGAGAAATTAATGTCAATTCCAATGGTTGTAATGTTGTAATAAACAATATACACACACTGTTTTTATTTTTTCAAAAATATTGAAATTTGAATTAAATAAAGGACTTCAAAGTTTGTTTGTTTTGGAGTAGAGATTTGATTACTATTTGCAAGCTAGAACTCCTCATAAAAAATTGATTTTTTTAAGTTGCTTGAGTTTCCCGCTAAGTAATGAAATCCACATATCATGCAATAGTTTTTTAACCATGTAGTCCAAGGTTATGAAAATTATTGTGCCTTAAAGTTACTCCCTAACCACATGTTGTGTAAAAATTTCAAAGGAAAAAAAATATTTCCATTCATAGTGAGCTACCCCAAATTACTATGTTGCCAAAAAACAATGTTTGAACCTTCAATAGGGTAAATGAAATATATCCAACTAGACAAGTTGTAACCTCAATAATCCAAATTTACATTCATTTTTTATTGTCTCTAAGGTTATTGGAATATTTCGTAATCTATTTTGTAATTAAAATAATAAATTTTAATAAAAAGATGAATGATACTTCAAATTCTGATTAAATGAGGCAAAATTCAGTTCAATCATTTTTTTCATTCAATCTTTCTATTTCAATCATAAGATTGATGGAATTAAGAAAGGGAGTATGTACTCCATTAACACAAATTCACTTGGAGACAAAAAATCACATAAAAACCACAATATGAAACTAAAAATATCTATTACATTTTCTACATTTTTGTCCCAAAGTTGATAGATGAATAAGACAATGGGTAATGGGTGCATGAATTGTTCTTTTTAGGACTTTGGATATTTAGAGAAAACTAAGTTTCTTTTGTACAAATTTTCTCGAATAGAAATGTGAAAATAGTGAATAATACACATTGAATTGATTTTTGGAGCCATTCTAGATCATATTATGATTTTAAAAAAGTAAAAATAATACTCCGGAGTATGTTCTAAATTTGTACGATAATAAAAGAATAATAAACAACATTTTTACAAGAGAACTTGAAGAATTTAATATTGCCCTTTTCGAACTTGAAGAATTTGAAGAAATATGAATTGTTTACACACCACAATACTAAATGATAAATGATAAAAATCATTTTCTTTTATGAATGATGATATAACTTATCAAATGCTAGATTATATTTCATGAATGATGATAATTGTTTCCTAATGAATCTCCAAATGGGCTTAATTATATTGTTGCACTCTCTAGGTGCACTTTTGAGAGGAAGATGTGAAAAATTCGTTTTATTCAATTATTTATTTACTAATAGATGTATTTATTTAATGATATAAAACTTGATTCCATTTTAATGATATATAAATTCAAAATTTAATTAGTCAAATTTGTTATTTTAAAACTTCTAGCCCATTAGCAATTAACCCCTTAAAAACTAGGGGTCTAAATTTCTAAAATTTTGAAGGTGTATTATTAAATGAAGCTTAGAATAATAATTTATTATTATTATTATTATTATTATTATTATTTAAATAATATATGATTTATTAATTATATCCATATAGTAGATCAATTACTAAATTCACCAAAAAGGTTTCTAATTATGACAATTTTAAAAAAGCTTCATTTTCTTTATTTATTCAAGTTATTTTTCAAATCAGAAATATTTAGGAAGTAATTAATTATAAAGGACATTTTAAATTCTAAGTTTCAAATAATATCTATGAATATTGGTGATAGCAATTGTAAATTTAAATGTACGAATTTGAACAATTGACTCGTACATTGGATACCTACCCTCTTGTTGTTTGAACAAGTCTAATTTGCTCCATTCTAATCAAGGAAAATTGATCAATACAAGAACACAATCAAAGATTCCTTGAAAATTCAATCCAAAGGGAACCGTTACAAGTTTAAAGGAATATAATTGAAAATAAAGATTAAAGGCAAACTTGTAACTTCGGTATGCAATGTCACATTGTACTAAGTACTTAGGTTGGAGGTCCTAAAATGGAGTAGGTCCTAAAGGGTCCTCTAATGTTGAGATACATTTTGGTCCTTTCATTGCATCATCAATGTACAAGCAATGTACATTTCAAAAGGTAGTCCATTTCAATACCACTGCATCTCTACTTCAAAAATTCATAACTAATTTCACAAAGCTCCAAAAAAATATGAAACAATTTGAGCTAGATGTCAATTCCATTTTTCTTTTGATGAAAATTTTCTGAAAAATACTTCAAGGAGTTTAGCTCCCCCAAATGCAAATCAGTTGGTACATAATCCATTTATGAGCCTCCTACCTTATACTACTACTGCTACGTTCTAGATCAACATCGCTCTTGAATTTTGGTATTTCTCCGTAGTTGTAGAATGATTTTTCACATAACCAGGCCAGCTGTTGACCTAGAAGATACAAAATTTGTAGCAAATTGTTACAGTTTGATACCATAACACATGGAATCAGTCAATATGTCGTAAAAAGACCGAAAGAATGGTGTTCGTTCAGTCTTACTCATTACTTACATTTATGTAGGAATTCAGCAATCACAATCTGCAATAACAAACATTTACGGAAGCTAGTCAATACTCATATTTGAGGTAAGCAAACCTAAATGTGATCCCTTCCTAATTGTGTCACAATGCATACCCCTCATCATTTCAAAAAGTATTTGTAGAGCTGTCACTCTTCTCTAGAAAAGTATTTACAGAAGGCACAAATCTCATAAGACAAATATGACTATCCTATATTTAGAACTTTGGAATAGACATTGTACATTGTGACGCAAGTAGCTGTACTTAAGCTTGCAAGGACCTCTCCTCCCCTGGCTGCTGTATTCATGTAACGGTAGGCACAATTGCTTCTCGTTTGTGTTGCGTTTCTGATTCCTTTCATGGCTTCATCTTCACAACCTAATAACCAGCACAACACACCGTGCACTCTGAGCACTCCAACACATTCATAATTCCCATCATCACTATGTTGACCTTAAGAGTCACATAGTGCATGCGTACAGCTTAAAAATCAGGCACAGAGACCTGACTGTCGCAGATGAATAAGGCGTATATATCCATTTCTACTACATACTACTCCCTCCGTCCCGAAATGATTGTCCACAATTTTGTTGATATTATTTGAGGCAATTTCATTGATCATATTGTGAAAAATATAATTAAGAAAGGTTCAAAATTCTATACCACTAGAATCAATGAAGAACATTGCATATATTCATTGTAACCTAAATAAAATTAACCACAAGTAAGTATTTTTTTGACCTACTCAAAACAACCTTAAAAAAACATGACATTCAAAGTGACAATCATTTCAAGATGGAGGAAATATAAGGTAACATAAGCTACTACTGCAAGTGCGTTGGAAGAAACTTGGAGGAAGTGATGACCCCTGATATCCCACAACACACATTTACTGTCAATAAGCACATCCTATCGTGCCGAGGAGAAGTTTCCAATGATAGTCCAAGAGAAAAAAATTCTCGAATTCATGAGTCATGATCTAGCATTCACCTGTTAGATCTTTCTAATAGACAGACTTGATATCAACAATACTGACATTTAGGTCACTGATCTCTAAGCTCCATATATTTATCAGCAGATATTTATGTATCACATCACTGTACGTCAATAAGAAACATATTATCAATTTAGATACACTCGAGATTTCACTACCCTAAATTATTCTTGCGGAATTTCGTCTACGCATTCAAGCAAGGATGAACAACTTCAGTCTCAATGCTTTGAGCAAAGCCCTAAAGCAGAAGCAGGTAAGCTAGGACTCAGTGAAGAATAGTAATCTCAAACCTGATACTAGAAATGGGGTTGGTTTGATAAGCATGCGCATAGGAATACAGTCTTCTACGTCTGACCATCGGTTCTATCGAACGAATCGACACGCCCGCCTTGAACAGTAAGCCCTTTCCGCCCCTGACGAGTGGGTGGCAATGTAATCCTCCCGTCAGTTGATCACCTCCTTGGACTAGCTGCGGTCCGTAATCACAGTTGCTTCTCTCATTTAAGTCAATTTTTTATTCTTTTCATTGCTCTATCTTCACCACTACAATATAATCTGCAAAACACACAGTGTACTCTGAGTACTCTTCAGACACATCTACATCTCTCATCATTGTTACTCTAACAACAACCATGAATGGAATTGTCAAAAAAAGCAGGTGAATCTCACCTTCAATTTGTTTCAAGGTCGATAGGCATGGACCTCCATAGCTCAAATCCCACCGCGTGTCGACTCGAAATAGTTTCCAGTTTCCCACAACCAAAGAATTCAAGGATGTGTTCAACTTCAACTCATTGTCCATCATCGACTTCAGCTTTTTCCAAGTATTACGTTCCACATTATTTGCAGACGTTAAATTCTTGCTTTCCCAAAGAGACCACGAATTACCGTGACTCTGTTTCGGAATATGCACAACCTTCAGCGTGTTGTTTGACTCTAACAACCTAGCCAGCTCGTTCATGAAATATACTCCCTGACAGTCAGACCTAGGAATAAGTTTTAGTGTCGTGAGAGAGGTGTTTGCTTTCGGACCAGACAGACTATGGACTAGCACTTTCAGTCCAGCAACGGAGCATGGAAAGCCAAATTCCTGCAACGAGAGATTAGCCTCAAGGGCGCTGCCAACGAGTGCGCATCCATCGTCCCTGCTATACGAGCAACACAGCTCAAACTTCACTAACGAACCATTAGAACGCACCACATCCGCTATAGCCTCATGGCAATTCTCGCACACTAATCTCTCGCAAATAAATCCCTCGCCTAAATCAGTCTCCTTCGACGGTGTAATTTTTAGTACGAGCTCCTGGAGAGCAGCACCGTTAGTAAGAGGCTTCAAAACCGTCTTTAGTGATGAGTGATTAGCTGGCTTTAAATCACACGATTTAAAAACCAACGTACACGACTCCAAAGTAGTGTTCTGCTCGAAGTACTGAGCAATGCTCTGTTCATGCTCGGGAAGGGACATCGGACAAGTGTCGAGTATGAGCGTTTTCAAGAACCGAAGCTCACCGAGTAACCTCGGTAAATGCGTGTGATAGAAACGGTAGAACATGATATCTAAAGTAGTGAGGCTACTGCAGGACCCTAAAATAGAAAACAGCTTCACCATTAGGTCATTCAACTCCGGCACAAAATCACTCTGTTTATAAAAAACGAAATCGCCGCGCGTCCAGGTCGGACAATCAGCCATCGTTCGAATGACTTCCAAAAAATTCAAATTCTTATGAAAAGTACGAGACGTCTCCTGCTTTTTGCGACAGCTTCCGCTCGTGCTCTCGTATCTCCGTTTCATGGTGATACAAAACGGGTCGGAGACGCTCCCGACTCCTATATCCGCGGAGTAGAATATACGCTCTCCTGGTGAAGCGTGACTCAAAAACAACCGAAGATCGTCCAGTGTCGCAGATGCAGTCGAAGAAGAAGAAGAAGGACGCGAAGATTCTGTATCCAGTGCCATGGAAAACACCTCGGATCTGTGAAAGCGTCGGCAAAGCAACAGCACGATTCAAATTGCATAAGAAACTTCTAAATCACGACTCAAAATTGAATAAGAAATTTCAAAATCACGATTCAAATTTGCATAGGAATTGCATTCTGTAAGGATTCATTACCGCTTGCTCAAACAGAGCCACGAAGCAAATTGGCAGTGACGAAGTGAGAATGACCGGAACCTTGAAGCTTTGGTAGATTTGTCGGAGTCTTTACAGACAGGGTGCACGTGTCACAATGCTGATTAAAAAAAAGTCGGTAAATTTGCTGCTTCCTAGATTTGTTCAATCTCTAACAGTCGTGGATAGTGATTGTCGATGACTGCCATTCCTGTTGCCCCAAGAAATGATCAGGGTGGATTGACCCCCTCGCTCGTCCTTACCAGGGGTGCATGTAAAAGAAAAGCCCCCTATTTTGGGCCGTTCTAGGGTATACTCTTGACCTCCCTAGACTAATTTGGGGTCCCTGATCGCAAAAATGAATTGAAATTTTGCAAAAAAATTAATGTGCAGAAAATAAATAATTCCAGAGTTTGCCCACAAGGCCGAGCGAGGGGGTCAGTTCACCCTGGCCCAAGAAATCCTACTACCTGAAAGTAACACTCTCCTAATTGTGCCACCTATCTATAGCTCTTCAAGATTTCAAGGACAATAGTAGATAGATGGCACAATTAGGAGAGTGTCATTTTGAGGTGCACATATCTTAAGTCCTAAAAGTCCAAGGGTTTTGGACAAAACACAAATGTGTTATAAAATATAACTTTTATAACTTTTTTGAAGTTTGCATCAAAGAAGATAATGTGAAGCATCAAAATTATAAAAATATTTTTAAATTCTCTTCAAATGAATTTTGAAGATATAACTTCAAAAATTCATCAAAAATATAATTTCTATCTTTAGCATTTGAATTTTTTTTATTGGTCAAAATTGTGGTCTCTATTGATTTGTGAAAAAATGCATAAGATCTAGTAATAAGAACATCAACACTTTTCCAAAATAGTAAGTTTTTAAACACTAGGCCAATTTTAAACACTTTGTGCTATTTTTCTTATAATTTTTGTTTGACCATAGCAATCTTAGTTCAGAACAAAAATATTGAAAGACAATCTAATCTTTTTTTAAATTGAAAAGAGAAGTTAAGAATTTTGTTTTTCTTCCTGAAAATATTGCCCAAAGTCAAGCGCTTAGGGATTAAAACTAGAGCTTTTTAAAATAAAATAAATGAACGACTTCGAGAAAAATCTAGACACGATGTTTATTTTTGTAAGTTTTCTTTTCTTTACCATCTCTACACAACTACTTCAAAACCTTGCACACAAATTGCATCCAAATTGCTCAAAAATCATAAACATGGAATGATCAAAGTAATTATATTGCTAAAGAAAAGACAAAATTTGTCTTTTCAACATACATGAATGTACCTCATCCTTTTCATGAAGCTTTTGGATAAAGATTTTGAAAATATTCATCATCTAAGTACTTGATGTTGATTCTTTTCAGAATAAATATGAAATAATAAGATTTTTTTAATTGCAAACTAATTTTTGAAAAAAATAATATGTGCTATAATACATGTAACTTTCTCAATTGACCTTCCATAAATGGAAATTCTTTAGTTAGGGATTTCATTTGTAGCAGGATTTTGTTAAGTTGCAATTTGAGTTGAGGAGGCACCCTCCTTATAAAATTTTGCAACCCCCCCATTTAGAGGGATATTAAAGGGGGTATTGTCTAAGGGTGATTTTGGCACCCTATGACTATCTAATTTTTTAATTTATCCCAATTTGAGGCATTCTATGTGTAGTTCTAATTGAAAAAATATTCATATTTATTATACTCTATGAAAAAGTGAAGTATTAACTTGAACAAAATGTTTCAACAATCACCCAAATCTTTTTGCACATTTACAACTTTTGTTTTAAAAAAAATTTGGAGCTTAAATTCAAAACAATGGGGAATTTCATTAAAATGGCAATATTCCATATACCATTTTTAGACCACCCAATCTAAACCGTAAAAGTGACATCTAGAATAGGTATAGATTTCAAAAATCTAGGACTTATATAGATTTTAGACAATGTAGTGTGAATTGTGAAACAGTGAAAGTGTCATCTACGACATATGTAGATTTCAAACTTCAAGGAATGATATAGATTTAAGAAATCTAGGACAATCGTCACTATAAGAAAACCGTGTTTTTTTGGACCAAAAACGTAGCTATGGATGTTGTAGAAAATAGAGGAAAATTATGGTCATAGCATATAGGTGCTAGCAAAAACAACTATGCTGTTAAAGACATGACTGCAGACATAATGATGTTTCAAAGATTGTCCAAGAAAACAATCATTGCCACGTCAACATCCCTAATCCATTTTAACCGTGGATAAATTAGTAGAAATTATTGTGGTTTAGGAAAAAATAATTGCCCAAGGTGGAAAAAAAAGATGATGGGTAGATAGTTTGGGGGAAAAAGCTAATGTGGCATTTGACATGGAAATTCAATGACGTGGACATGAAAAATGCTAACGTGGCATTTGACTTGACATTGTCTGAGAAGATTAATGTTGTTTTGAGCAACATCAACTTAGACACCAACAAAAAATTTGATACTGTTTTTGGCAACATCTATTCAGATGTCTTTTGAGACATTTTCTGAGATGTCAGCTTTGACATCCAAACATTTTGCAACATCAACTTTGACATACATCTTAAAAAACAGCCCATACAAAATACATTGTACAAAATACACCATACATTATACACAATACGCCATACATAGTATTTGGTATTTATGACACATGACTTAAAAGCCAATTATTGTGTGTAATAGACATGAAAAGACATACTATTTATACAAGTAGAGCAGTAGGAGGCATGACAAACTATATGGGATATGTAATTTTTCAAAATTATACAAAGTTGTCAAAATTAACATCTTAGTTGATATCACAAAAACATCTAGACGTCTCAATTGATGTCTAAAAAAACACTATTAAACTTTTTGAATGGCGTCTAGGTGTGCTGATGTGGCATGCCACCTCATCTTTATTGGATGCCATATCAATCAAATGCTACATCAGTTGGCACTTTTTAAATTTTTAAAATTTTTTTTTAAAAAACTTGTCTAATGGCTAACCTTTGCTTGTATTTTACATTTGGTCAGGGTTTTACCTCAATCCATAGTAACTTTCTCTAATTTATCCAAAGTTAAACCAAAAGCTCTTGCCAACGTGGCAATCCCATCTTTGTGCTCGTGTTTTGAAAAACATCCTTGTTTGTTGCTAACGTTCAAAAAAATGCGGGTTTCTTATAGTAAACCTTCTCTGTTTAGATGATGTTACATACACATTACACCCCGCATCCACAATCATTACTTTTGTCACCCAATGAATGTTTTCAAGACAACAGTTCCTCGTAGGAGACATAGAAGTAGACAAGCTGCCCTATCCTTTAGATGTTCTACATGACATTTGCAAGCTATCACACATAGATGCAAAGAACGTGGATGTATTAACCCCTAAAGAACCATTGTCCCTTCGGAAGACAAATGCGTTTTCAAGCAAGTACCTACGGGCTGAAATTTTGTCGTGATTTTTTGAAACTTTTTTGGAGATGGAAAAACTAACAAGCTTTGTGGAAATATAATTTTTTCACAATCGGTGCCCGGGAACAAAAGTCATGACCAAATAAGCTCAAACGAGGGGATGGAAGGCAGTCCAAGCAGCACAAAAAAAATAGACAAAAAGTTGAATTTTGTTTTTTTAATATTCTTTTCTCATAGATTATATTTTTGTCTATCTAGAAAGCTTTGATTCATTTCATTTGGATTTGTTATGAGCAAGTTATGGACATTCTTGTTTTTTGGGCAGTTAGAGCATCATCTTGGAAAAATAACTTGTAGGATTCATTTCTGAATGCAAATTTTTTTAATTTTTTAATTTCTTTTACATAGTTTGATTTACTTGCTAAAGCAATCCCACCATTGGGATTAGTGCATTTTTATTCCATCTAAAATATATTAATATTTTAGATTTTCCTTCTATCTCGCACCTATTTCTATTTAACAATTTTTTTAAGAATGATAATTAAGTTAAAATTTTTTTTTTTTCCCTAGTGCAAAACTCTTAAGTTAAAAATGTTGAAAGATTTAAAGCTCAAAACTCTGTAGATAGTGCAAAACTCTTAAGTTAAAAATGTTGAAAGTAAAAAAATCTAGTCTTGCAAGGTGCTGAAAAACTTGTTTTTTCACTTTTAAACTCAAATATCTTGCAATTTCTGCGGTCAAAAATTCTAAATTTTTTTCCACACACTCTCATACTAGTTAGATGTAAGATCCTATGGTTAAATATGAAAAAAAAACAATTTTCATTTCTTTTACTCTTTGCTATAGATATGGTAGTTTTGAGTGTTTTTTGGCAGAAAAAGACCGTGGTCCTTTAGGCATTAAGCTTCAACCTCAGGAATTGCGTTGTCGCCTACAATGACAAAGTAGGCTCTTCTTTCATCTATGGGATGCTACATTGGGTCTTCAATTTCTTGCATTGGTTGTAGTCCATCAAAGTCCCTATTATTTTGCAATTGAACCATGTTCAGGATGGATTGGATAGAATATAGTGCCTTCCATTACTCCTAACCTCTATTTGGCACACAACTTTCAAAAATGTTCAATTTCCTTTCTCACGAATGTCAGCCACTCCGCAAAAGGTAAGAATCTTACTTAGGGTGAATAACAAACAACTCTTTGTAGTTGGAAGAGCCTTGACTATAGACAAAAAACTCCACATCCCTTCCATTTCTAGGCCTTTATCAAGATGTATTCCTCGCATGATACATTGTTTGGTATCATTTAGAGCATTGGTCTAAACAATTGTATGCAATGCCTTAACACCATATATGAGAACTACAAATGTCTACACTAATGCTTTTTGATCAGTGTCTAAGTTTGCAAAGACAACTACCTACGACATCTACTTATATATTAGTGTTGATACCAACATCATAGGAGACATCAAGATGTACTTTTGATGTTTTTCATGATGTCTCAGAAAATGTATAGACGTTCAAATGTAGTCTGCAATTCTACTTGTAACAATTCTTGTATTTTTCCATATCCCATATTGTTTGTCTAATTTTCCACCACCCCTCTTGTATAAAGAGGTCGTCTTCTCCTCTCTATATAATCACATCAAGTGGCTTTTGAAGCTATGTACTATAATATCCAAATATGGTGTATTTTGTTTGGCATATTTTGTGTGGTGTATTTTGTATTGTATATGGTGTATTATGTATGACATGTTGTATTGAACATTTTTGAAATACATTTGGAGTCATATGACATAATTCTTAGTACAGTGTATTTTGTATGGCATATTATGTATTGTATATGGTATATTATGTATGGTGTACTATATGAAATGTTGTATTGTATATTATGAAATTTGGATGTGCATTATGTAGGACTTGTATAATTGTCCATATTGACATTATGCCAAATAGTGCATTCGACCACATAAATGTCAAAGGTGACATCATTTTGTTCTTCTAAATCATATTGGACATTGCAAGAAATATTTATGGTGAAATTAGGACATCTACAATGACATCCCACAACATCTAGATGTTTAAGTTGACGTCTCAATAAATGTCTAGACATCTACAATGACGTCTTAGAAAATGTCTAGACGTCTAAGGTGATGATGTGGCAAAGAAAATGCGATGATGTGGCAAGAAAATGCGATGATGTGACAAGAAAATGTGATGATGTGGCAAAGAAATGTGCTGACGTGGCATGCCACATCATTCTTGCTAAATGCAATGTCAGATGCCACCTCAGATGCCACGTCATGGACAGGAATGGATGAAAAAAAATTCTACATGGCTTCCCGCGCATGCGTGGCGCTTAGGTGATAGCCACATGGCAACTTTTCAAGACCCCGTTGATCCATGTTTTTTGTGATGTCTAGTGGAAAATTTGTGATGTCCGTCTAGATTTTTGATGTTTTTGGCACCTCTGCGCAGGACGCAATTTTCTAGACATCCTTGTAGACATAGAAAAACGTCAACAAAGACGTGCGGATGTCTAAATCTCCAAATCTCCAAAAACACAGTTTTCTTATAGTAATAGTAGGCACGATTATAGCATCCGAGCTAA
The DNA here is from genome assembly GCA_947034895.1 of Rhytidiadelphus loreus. Classification (NCBI taxonomy): domain Eukaryota; kingdom Viridiplantae; phylum Streptophyta; class Bryopsida; order Hypnales; family Hylocomiaceae; genus Rhytidiadelphus; species Rhytidiadelphus loreus. Next base: position 40,953,022 of record OX344761.1, on the reverse strand, counting down.
ACCGTATAAATACGTTCTGGGGTCGCTGCTGCTCCGTCACTACCTAATTTATCACTGCTTGCTCCGTCATGGCCTTTAAACAGTCACCAATGGTCTGATTCACTTGTCTTAGGCCAACGAAGATTGCCATGGCAACCATGGTCACTTCACCTCGAGCAATTGTCATTCCAGATCAAATGCACAAGTAGGGCGATCACTTAGTAGAGCGAAGCGACAGAATGAGAAGCGCACTCTCACAGTGATGGAAATCGCTACAAAAATCCTCTGCCCAAAAGAAAAGGTAAGGGACTTTATGGTGGGGAAGATGATTGTGACTATAGTAGGGGTGGGCCTCGGCACTAAGTCCTCGTCGGATTTGGATGAAAAAAAATCCTACATGGCTTCTCGCACATACGTGGCACTAGATGACAGCCACATGGCAACTTTTTAAGACCCGTTGATCCATGTTTTTTGTGATGTCTAGTGGAAAATTTGTGATGTCCGTCTAGATTTTTGATGTTTTTGGCACCTCTGCGCGGGACGCAATTTTCTAGACATCCTTGTAGACATAGAAAAACGTCAGCAAAGATGTGCGGATGTCTAAATCTCCAAATCTCCAAAAACACAGTTTTCTTATAGTAATAGTAGGCACGATTATAGCATCTGAGCTAAACCGTATAAATACGTTCTGGGGTCGCTGCTGCTCCGTCACTGCCTAATTTATCACTGCTTGCTCCGTCACAGCCTTTAAACAGTCGCCAATGGTCCGACTCACTTGTCTTAGGCCAACGAAGATTGCCATGGCAATCATGGACGCTTCACCTCGAGCAATTGTCATTCCGGATCAAATGCACAAGTAGGGCGATCACTTAGTAGAGCGAAGCGACAGAATGAGAAGCGCACTCTCACAGTGATGGAAATCGCTACAAAAATCCTCTGCCCAAAAGAAAAGGTAAGGGACTTTATGGTGGGGGAGATGATTGTGATTATAGTAGGGGTGGGCCACGGCACTAAGTCCTCGTCGGATTTGGATGAAAAGAAATCCTACATGGCTTCCCGCGCATGCGTGGCATTTAGGTGACAGCCACATGGCAACTTTTCAAGACCCCGTTGATCCATGTTTTTTGTGATGTCTAGTGGAAAATTTGTGATGTCCGTCTAGATTTTTGATGTTTTTGGCACGTCTGCGTGGGACACAATTTTTTAGACGTCCTTGTAGACGTAGAAAAACGTCAGCAAAGACGTGTGGATGTCTAAATCTCCAAATCTCCTAAAACACAGTTTTCTTATAGTGCGTACATGCTTTTATCAGAATTTTACTAGAAAGACACAAATATTTTGTAAATTCTTACTGAAAATCTCCTAAAAAGGTCATTACTTAACATGTTATCTCTAGGACTACACTTAAAATACCCCTTTCTCTTGTAGTGAATGTGCAATGCCAACAAATTGTCTCATGAAAAATGAATTGAATCATTTTTAAACAAGTGTGTCAATTGCATGTCAAAAAAATCACTACATCTATATGCTGTAAGGTCTGGACAATATAAGGAAACATTTAGCAATATAAGAGAGAGTCAAAAGTTAGTTGTCCAAACCTTGGAAGTAAATAGCTCAAGGAATATGTACATCCTAAACCACCAAACTTCAAGGTCTTTAATTTACACCAAATATTTCACCTAATCTACAATATGTTACTAATTTAGTTGCACTACAAAATTTAGCCCACTATATAAAACTATCCGTAATAAATATATTCCATTTTATGTATTTATAATATTTGTGATTAATATGTATTATATATTAGTTATATCCTATTGTCTATATAAACATAACTCCATATTAAAAGTAAGAAATACATAATTTATATCTCACTTAAATTAATAGCATTTTATATTTGTCCTCGTGGGGTAGGATAATTCCTACAAAGAGTGTGCTCCACTCTCATAATTTGAAGGTTATAAATGAAATATTATACAAAATATTCTCCACTATTGCATAGGATTTCAAAGTAGGATCATATCACCAAATTTTGATGACATTGCATATATTTGGATGAATAGTTGAAGTTGCATCTATAATCTACTTATTTGTAAATACAATTAGCTCCATCACTTTAGTCACAATTGTATTTCACTACTATAGAAATTGAAAATAAAATCCCTATCCTTAATTAGTAGCATATAATTATTAGTATTTATTGCAACTTAACATCACAACATATAGAAGGGAAGAATTTACTAAGTTAACATTTATAAAATGTTAAGAACATCAATTAATAGAGAGGAGACTAAAATCAATCAAATTTCATTAACACTTGACATTCAGTAATTAACAATATTAGAGAGCAAAACATATTTTATTTTAAAGATAAATCACTTATGAAGGTCTATACAAACTTGATATATATACAAATTTCTTGTCAAGTGTAATATGCACCTATGCAAACATTAATCTCTATAGTTCTTTTTGGAACTATAGAGATTAATGTTTGCTATAGACCAACTATAGACAAAAATTACTCAAAAATATTCTTTTATAAAATAATGATTTTTGGTCTTTTGACGAATCCAACTATTACTGCAAGAGAAAGGGTGGTATGAAGTGCTTAGAAATTGCATAATCAAAGGTAGGATGTTTTAGAGAAAACTTATTGAAAAAACATGTATTAAGGGCTTACCTTGAAATACCTTTATAGAATTTCTACATCATGTCAATTCAATCAATTTTTGCATGTTTTTTTCAACATTCTTACAATAAAACTAGAAATCATGGGGTGGTTTGAACTCACCTAATGCTTGATGGTGGGAAAATCTTAGTACCTTGCTACATCTTGCTTTATATGAGACACCAAAAATCTTTTGAAAATTTATGACATAAGGTGTCTATTTAATAACTAGTGATAAATTTAAAAAAAAATTGTAATGCAATGACTAATTAGTATTGTAAACTTCACATATACTTATTATATACAACCAAATTGACTTTTTAGTAACCAATGACCCAAAAGAACAAATTTTGAGTAATGTAATGATTAGCATTGATGACTTGCAACATATACTTATTATACACAACCAACTTAACCATTTAGCACTAGAAACAACATTTGAAAATAAGCTTTGAAAATAAGCACAAAATTGCTAATAGCTTAAATAGATAATTGAAAAATGTCAATCGCAAAGATGGAAACATTAAACAATCCATGGAATATTTTTTTTAATATATTAAAAATTGAGTGTCAAGAAAAAAAAAAAAAAAAATCAAATTAATTCCATAATTGTTGGAACAAATATAATTTAGAATATTTATAGTTGCAATGATGTTGCAATGATGTTTATTTCTCATATTATAAGAAATAGGATTTGTATATTGTTTGTATTGAATATTTAAATGCAATGCATTTGTATTGTCAACAATGTGTACATTAGCCTCTCATTAATTGTTGCCCACTTATATATTAGAATAATTTTTGAAATAAACAAAGATTGCTATAAAAATGAAGATGATTTGGATAGTATCCATATTAATTCTAATGAGCAAAAATGACTACTATGACCCCTTTTCAACAATGTGTGAAACTTCCATCTAAATCATATTACAATTGTTAAATTAATCTATGAAAAATAGATCTCTTATCCAGTCAAGCAAATGAAGAATATTTTTAATCAATATTAAGTTTCTTTTATAAAATTCCAATTTGTGTTTACTAATACATCCACCATCGTGCACAAATTGATGACAAAACTAAAAATGTTTAATTCATGGCATAAGTTACCATCATTGATTAATAAAATTTGAAAAAAATTCAAAATTCAAAAGAATCATACTTACACACTTCTTTAACCTTGGAAGGAAGAGTTGGTCACTGTGAAAATCATCCTTTTTGGTATTGTCGAAATCATTTAAAAAAAAAAATCCAAGGGCACTTATTGGAGGTCAAACTACTATATATAAGACCTCCAATTTTCACAAAAAAATTCCCAAGATGAACATTTACACTTCTAGCTTACATAGAAAGAAACTTTGTCATTCATTGCACACTTAAAATACAACCTAATGTATATATTTATTACAAATGCCACAAATGCATCAAAATTTCATTACTTTTTCATAATCCTTCAACAATCAATTCAAAGGAGTAGCCTCTCAATTTCATAATAAAATCTACAAAACTATGTAATCCAGCGGAAAGGATTTCTGTTTTGGTTTAGGGTTTCATATCAGTAAGTTGCGGATAATCGGAGAAGCAGCATTTGAAATGATGTTGCGAAATTTGGTGTAAATGTGGAGTACCTTCATTGAGAAGAAATGTTTCCAGATCCATCCTGTCAGCTTGTTCACAATTTTTTTTTGTCATCGCAAGCAGATTCATATTCAGCAAATGCGATCGTCACTTATAATGCCGCGCCATCAATGAGTAAATCCAATTGTTGAGATTCAAGTGCCTCACGCCGGTAGAAGTGTTACAATGAGAATAATGTTGAATCCGTTTAAATTTCTGCAGTATTCCTAAAAGCATTACAAATTTCACTTGAGAACCCTAGGCAGATGACTTGACCTTTATAGCAATTTATTTAGGAATGTGGAGATGAAGTTTACCGGATTCCTCGTCTTATTATGCGTTACGTAACAGCATTGAGCCGCGGATTCTTGTTGCAAATTTTTTAAGTGTTCAAGATCGCATCATGGACGCATTTTTATTTGGTTTGACATTACGCAACCACGCACGACGTTCCGTGGAGATTGCAGAACAAGTATAATATCTTTCCGCACAGTTGTTGGTGGCCACATTTGTTTTTGAATAATAATCATTTTGATGATAGCATGATTCCTTGGACAGTGATGAGTGTTCATTGGTGGAAAATCGGAAATTCTCTCTTGCTTCAGCCACGCTCTTCCAAATGCCGCCGGGATGAAGGTACAGGTGACCGAAAGGTTTTCTTGGATCCTCCATCGTCAATTATGCTCAAGTCCAAAAGCGAGAATCTCACGTGTTTCTTTGACTGCCGTTTGGAATAATTGCTGCTCGAGGCATCGGGGTTTACGGTTTTGAATGCGCTTTTGCGAGGCTGAAAATTCGGATGCGTCTCGTATTCCTTTGCATCCAGGTTCGTCATCTCAACAATCTCCAATGGTTTTGCTTTTCCAGATTTGGATGTGAGCAGTTTGAAGGAAAAAAGCATCCTCAGTCTCTTGATGCCACACATGTTGCTCAAGAACATTAGAAGCTGGAACAAAATCATCTGCGTATCAACATTCTATCACTTTTGTCCACAATCTAGCGGAAAGGTATGCATTTCTTCTCTGTGGCCACGATTTGTGATGATTTCTATGCTAGGCCTCTGGCTTGGCACAGTTGGACTAGGTTATGAATACCTAAATTGGTTGTTATGCGAAAAATAGGTTAATGGACAACTCTAAGAAAATAATTACTTTGATGTTTGTAATTTTAGAAAATTCTGTAGTTAAAAACTTCAAAGAAATTAATGCAAAATTGGTCATGTTTTCCAACTTGAACTTGGTCTTGTGGTCAACCAAGAAAAAGAATTTTATGATCTAACTTGCACTAATAGAAAAGAAGCATATTTTGAGTACAAGTATAAGATCAAGATTTAATGTTTCTAGAAATATTCTTTGGGTAATCGTTCTAGATAATCTCATATTCAAAATAGTATTGCCCCCCATTGCAAAAGTACACATCAATTGAGGATTTGAAAGGATTGTTTATAGAGGAAATTATTTTTTGAAAACACACCCAAAAAATAAATTAATGGGATAGATAGTCCTATTTAGATTAGTTGTGAAATTCACATCCTACAACAGTATAACACACAAGTAATTCATGGTAAAAAAACACATTTTCACTTAAAAGCTGGAGACAAAAGATAATACAAGCATTTCTTGTAATTACCAATGGATAATAGATTTTCTACTACTAAAATGGTCGCTCAAAAGCTTAGTAGAGGTCAACGAATGATTGAATCTCATAATTTCATTCTTGAAATGACTTCAATTTACCTCAAATTCTTTCAACTTGCACTTCAATTCAAAATGTCCCCCCTCCTATGCTCATCAATGCTTTGACCAAAAAAGCAAGCCAAATTAACAATGTGGTTGTTTCCATAGTTTCCAAAATTGAAATTACATTTTACCTTCCAATAGTTGCCAGTCAAGCTTATGAGTCACAATGATCATGGAATGGCCAAAAAGTTGAGGTAAGAGGCAAATTTAAAAAGTAGCCTTGCTACAAAAGGTCCCTACAACATTTATTCACTTTTCAAGTAAGGTCCTACTCAAACTTCCTCCCAAGTGGTTCTTGTCGATACAAAGTCTCATCTCCTCTGCTCTACGGCCAACAAATAGAAGGTCAATTGCTATTTCCTAACTTTGTTTCACACAAGGAATTTTTCAAATTAGTTCCTTCTATGTATCCAAATGTCTCATGTAAGGTGGATACACCCCAAACCACACCCTACCTACACCGCCATCATCACTCTTTATATATCTCCAAAAAAATATGTACGTATGTTGAAGAAACAATTTTAGAACCTCTACCAAAAAATACTTTGATCCTTCATAACTTTTGCATATGATATCCAAATGTCGCGTTCTTTGGTGCGTTGGAACCTCCTTCCACTTGCCAACAAGAAAATATGAAAATTTGACGAGTCTAATAATAGTAACTACGCACAATAGCAAAACTGAGTGTCAGTTTGAGTTACCCACCTTACTAGTTCCGCAGCAGATTGGTAGAGATGACGGACTCTCTACAATCACCTCATGCTTCCTACAAGCCTGGGGTCATACAATTTGAGATTATACTGCATGCATGTTGCTTAAACAATTCAAGATGAGAACGTCTCTAAGAAACGTCACTATTGCGCTTCAGTTTTGTAACTCGTATATTCCACCAGCCTTTAAGCTTATATTCCAGCAGCTGTCTAGGTGCCCTGTCTCATACCAGCAAGACTAAAACACATGTTCACCCTTGTTGTTCATTCATTGAAAAATGAGGCCATCTTTTATCCTTCAATGAAGCTCGTGCTTGGCGATTGCTTGCATTGACTGTTGACATGACCAAGATCATTTACATTACTAGTTCTAATAGATTCATTGATACACTTCTAATATCCTTAAGATTTCTTGCTGAAATTCAAGTGTGGTAGTACATTTATTTCGTCAGTGTTCGACATATATATACAACTTACTGAGGAGATGCAAGTTAGTTACTGACGATCTCACTCAGAATTTCAAGACGTTTCTCTCTAACACACTCTGTTGTACAGCATCCGAAGGTCAAAGGAAACACAGAACGTGGAAGGGAGGGCTACTTGGAGGAGGAAGTTCCTATATAAAGTTGAAGACATGGCCACAACCTCCCATTCGGATGTTGGAATCGATCCGAATATCCAAGAGACGACGCATGTGTTTCATTCTCTCTCCAAACCCCAAAATCTCCAAGAACTTCCGGATTGAATTTGAGAGGTTTTTCGATGAGAGCGTCGCCATAATCAACGAGAAGAACTCGTTGTCTGCCGTGACGAACACTCTGTCGTTCTTCATCGGCGTGTGTCGCCACACCTTGACAGTGGACGCCGGCGTCCCACATGCTAGAATCCACGCCTCCCCACTCTCCAACATTAGCTTCTTCAATAGCCCGTCAACCCCCAGCATGTCGAAAAACTCATCGATCATGGCGTCGTACATTTCAGGGGTGGTCCAACCATTGTCGAAGGTGAGGGCTCCGTCTTCCGGTTCCCAGTAGCGCCAACCGCCTATCAAGGGTCCCGAAAGCAAAGGTGGCTCGTCGAATCGCCAGGGCTCCGGCGGCAACGGAGGCCGGTTAGGAGGCTTGGCGACAAACAACCGCCCCTCGTGAAGCCTTTGGGCAATCCACTGGCCGAGAGGAGACTCTGCAGGAATCTTACTTGCCCTCACGTAGGCGTGTCGGTCCAAGATGTAGTGCTTTCGACATTCGTCTCTGGAAACCAAGCATACATGGGGAAGGATCTTCAAATCAAGCTGGTAGGAACTCAAGTGGACCATTGACAAGGGACACCCACAATCCTCCCATTTCCCATCTGAAAGTACACTGGCCATTTCGATTTACTTGCAATTTAGAAGCGAAAAATTGGTTGAAGAATGTTTCAAAGTTCCCATAGCGACCATGCTAGTTCATAGCTGAAACCTTCCTTGCTCTCATCTATCAATGTTGTCTTCTTCACTACCATGATACTGAACATGTACTTCATAGCTGAACTCAACAACAACTTCGTAGCTGAACAATTTTGTTCTTAGTAATGTCTACGCTATTCTTTGGCACCTGCTTGAAATGTGAACCGTCAATTATTTGAAAGGGTTGTGACTGTTGTTGCTTCGTCGCCATGGCACGGATTTCGAAGTACATTTTGAAAGTAGTCTCCAGAATGCAGCCTGATTTATGACTCTCGATTGTCCGAGGTTCAAATCCTGTGATCCCAGGTCAAATTGCAGGAGTACATATTACTTAATTAGTTGAATTGCGGGCTACAATCCAATTGATTCCAAGTCCCCCAAACTTGACAAGCGTTTAGACTCAACAACAGAAGCTTGACTTCAATCAAACTAAGATCTGCTTTGAATGCAGCTGCCCTCCATGTGCAGAATGCAGACACCACCTAGCCTTATCAGCAGTAACTATTGACTAGGAATAACGTACGCCACTCAGAGACTTTACAACAACAGCAAGACCTCTTCTCGACGTCAAACAGAATTCGACTAACATGCCACGGAGTACGTCCGTACCTACAACCGACAACAATTTTCGTTCTTCCGATGCAGGAAGTGAAGTGAATGACAACAATACGCCATTGATGAAGTCTAATATCAAATCCAGAACACATGACTTAAAAGCTGTGACAGAAGGCCTCGATCTAACCAATTCCAAATTTCCGCAGCCTTTACATACACTTCCTTCCTCCGAATTGTCAAAATGGTAGCAAGATTCTACATAACCTTAGTTTGATGGCTTGAACAGCACTGTCTGGAGATTAACAGCATATGATATATATATACATACACAATGACTTGAAAGAGGATGATTCTCATTTCTTGTGTACCTGGACTCTCCAACGACGAAGTACGTGGAGAATGCACAGAGAGTTATAATGATGCAAATCTTTCGTGGTGTCCGGACACTCAGCTGATCCTTGCAATTGAATAGCAAAAGAAATGTCCTGAAGATTGAAACAAGCTTGACACTGGCTCATTTATGTGTGAGTAATTTTACAGCAGGCAGCAGCTGCTGGTTGAGATCACCTTGTGGTTAGCTGCCGTCATGGAGCTGCGAAAGAAGCTCCGATGATTCAGAAACTTCAAGCAGTTTCAGAAAAAGGTCAAGGAATGAACGGGGAAGAAGATATGAGGGGATCCAAAAGGTCATAGTCTTTAGAGGTAGTGTATAGTGATAAGGGATCCCAACAAACGCTTCATTCACAAAGGTCTTTTAGACTGGAATTAACCTTCTTCTTTTACAGTGTTCAATCTATGGATTTAGTATGTATTTTAAACTACGGTTGTTCATAATGTGAGTTCTCTTTAAATGATTGGTTGAGTGAGTGTTTTGGCCCAAGGGTCTCTAATTTGTTCCAAGACCACCTAGAGAGGTGTGCTTCATGCAAATTTTTGGGGAGTCATAATTTTGTGTACTTTTATTGTTCCAAAGGAGAAAAGTGTTGTACATTATTCTTTCCATTGGACTGAAATCTTTGAATGTAAGGTTCCATTTCTAGGTCTTCTCTAACAAGTACCTCAAGTAGTGTAAGCTTGTATTTGATTCCCTCTTTTGGCAAGGATAGGACCTAATCATCAAATTGGGAAGAGAACATGCCTCTTGAGATTAGTTTGCTTGCAGTCATACCTTATCAACTCTCCCCAAAAAATATAGCAAGTGATTCAAAATTTAAATACAATCTAGAATTAAAAGCAAATTAGAGACCAAAGAGAAGGTGATTGTCTTGACTTTAGAATAATTCTATTATTTTGCAAAATTGAAATAAAGGTACCAACTAGGCTAATAAGGACATCCCTTCCAAACAATTATTTGCTTTTAGAAAGGCAGATTTTAGGATATGGCAAAATTAAGAATATTCTTATCGGCACCCCCTTTGTTTATGTTTAAGAAGGTTATTTTAATTAACAAATTTCAAAGAAATATAATTAAATTTTTTATAAATTTTTTATAAAATATTGTTAGAAGAATCTTCAAAAACGTAAGCAATGGGTAACTTTGAACTACATTGGTGTCTTTAGCATTCTCTTTCTCTATACTAATAACAATATTTTTTGAAAAGAATAAATATTCCAAAATTTCAATGTATATTTCCAAAGTATTTTTTGTCAATTTTACATTGCTAGAATAATAAAGTGAGAGGTTTAAACAATCAAATAATTGCTTTTTTGCTAAATGTCTTCATAATGCATTGTTCTATACATTACTTAGGATTTTTAGAAGAGTTGCACATTTGCACACCACTAAATATTTTCTAGCTATTTTCTTGAAAAACAAAAACCACATCTAATGCACTCTATAGAGTGCCTTTTTAATCAATTATGAATTTTTGAATTTGAAAATGAGGACACCCTAAACTGTCCCCATTCTAAAATGTTAATTCTAGGAGGATAAGACCTATGACCAAAATAGTCAACCAAAAAATTGTTAGATTTTTAGATGAATAGGTGCATTAATTCTTCATTTCTATATTTTTTTCTCAAAGCCATTCATTAGCCACTTTTTGGCTATTCATATGTTCCAAGGTTAATTATGGATACATTGAAGATTCCAATGCATATCTCTATGTTACAAATTGCTTTAACGAACAACAAACATTTATCAAACTCCAGATATCACCCAGCTTACAAAGACTAGGGAGAAATGTCCCCCCTCATTGTCCATAATTCCATATTTCTTCCCTTGGGAAAACATTGAAACTTTTTATTTACCACTAATGATAAAATTTGAAAATTTTGAATTCATATTTGAAATTAGAAATGATTTAGAGCATTTTGCAAGTCCACCCGCGTAATCAGGGATTATGGATTTTTCATGCTGAGTTTTCATCCAAGGAATCTTTTTCATCTCTTTCATTTTCGAATTTCTCTATTGCTGACGCTTCGAAAGTCTCTTGCATCTGTTTGTGTTTACTTAGGTTGCACAAATGTGTGTCTGTATTGCCAGCCATCGCGTGACAAAAGAATTCCATCAATCCATTAAGTGCAGCATCGCTAGTGCACGTCTGATTACGAGCTCTGACAACGAACAGGACCCTTCTTCTGTGCTCATGACATGTTTCCGGAGATGAAAGGAGAACTAAGAGTTTCTAGTTGACTCGGGACTTTGCCTGTCTAACAATCTATGTAGGTCCTTCATATCACGTCTTGACTTTCTAATTTACAGCAACATGGACTTTAGTTTTAATTTCTGAACAATCAATTTGTGAGCTCCAAGCATCTTTTAGTTTCCCTATTTGTGATTGGATTTTTGAATGTGTGAATCCTAAAGCACCATGGATGTATATTATGAAATTGGTCACTTGGTGGATCCTTGGATAATTGATTTTCTTAAGATGGGACCAATTTTTGATGGCTAACTCACAAGATTGTGGAAGTGATATTAGTACTATAGGTAAGAGAGTAAATCAAGCATGAATGGTGTAGAGTATCTAAGAGAACTAACATTTGTACAACAAAAATTTTAAAGTTGGAAATGAGTACTAAATTGTACATGCGGTGACTAATGTGCACAACAAAAATTTAGAACAAGGCATGAGTACTAAATGTATATACAATGAATATGTGCTTGTAGGCATGCGATGAAGAAAATAAAATTTGATGTTGGGGAATGTTCACATGTTGCGATTGAGCCAAGGTAATGTGCTATAGCTCTTGAAATAACTTGGATTGCCTTTCATGAAGACACCTAGAGTGTGTTTTCTCACTCTCAAAATGATAGTTTTGTACACTTCTATAATTTTCCATCTAGAATTATCAATTCACCAATTGCATATTGCTTATGGTCATATTCTCATGGATCAATGAACTTCATCAAGTCTTGAAAGATTTTGTTGTGTTGCAGGTCAAGTGAGAAAGTGGGTGATGATCTTATCTTAGAAGCCAAGCACAAGATCTTTTTGAGCCATAGTGGAGTTCAAAAGGAATTTGTAGAGCATTTGTGTGAAGCCTTGGAAGATCGTTGTCACTATCCTTTTTTTGACAAAAGACCTGAAAGTTTGCCCAAGGGTAAAGAATTTCCAAGCTTGATTGTTAAGGCTACTCATCAATGTCAATTACTTGTCGTGGTGGTGTCGGAGGAGTACTTCATGTCCAAGTGGCCAATGATTGAATTAAATGCTTTTGTACAAGCCATAAAGGTGTTGAAGTCCAATATGAATGTAGCCATTCTCCCCCTCTTTTATGAGCTTTTCCATGAGTGACTTGAAAGATGGTAGACGCGGCAAAGATGGTTGGAAACTTGGAAGACATTTGCGAAAGATGATCCAGTTGAAGGGCGAATAAAGGTGGAGGATTGGTGCTATGCCCTTGATGAGTTGATGAAGTTCAATGGTTTGTCCTATGATCAAGACTTGAAGGAGATTGTGGCATATGAGAATGAAATTGTCTCCCACATTTGCACATTAGTTTTGCATGACATCAAGTGGCATGATTCACATGTTCAAGGAAATGTGCATGAAGTATGGTACATGGCAATTCTCCTTATGACCTTGCTTGTTGAGTGTTTGTCTATTGGATTTTAAGAAGCACCAAGTATGAAACCTACTTCATGAAAATGACTATTTTATAATAGATGAAAGTTTCAAATTGTATAAAGAGTTCAATACTCCTATAGATAATTTCCAAATTTCTAGATAGTCTACAAATATTGGATTTCTAAAGTATTCTACTTTTCAAATTGATGGATTGATAGGTGTTTCTTGACAAGATGAAACAAATTGGGTTGTCACAAATGTACAAAGTGAAAGTGATTGGTGTATATGGAGTGGGTGGTATTGGCAAGACCACCACATGTAAGACCTTGTGCAATGAATTATCAAGTGGGTATGAGGGGAAGGTGTGTCATGTCAAATTTGATAGTACATGTTCCAATTCCAAAGAGCTATTGCAAAATGCAATAATCAATTTGACAAGGCGAAGACCAGATTTTGTTCACCAGTTAGATGAAGGGTGGTAAGTACACACCTAAAATTTCTTTTTATTTTACTAGTATTTTAGAAGATCTAAAATGGATTAATTCTAGCTTTGAAAAATGAATTTAGGTTAGGTGATTGTTAGTGTTTATTCTTGGTCTTCTTATCTAGTATCATTGTTTTTGTGATGAGTTGGTTTTTGTAATTCATTACATTTGTGACTTTAATGCAATTTGTACTTCAACATAATAAAAATGATCAAGCGTTTCTCCTATTTTGGATTTAGACATGATATTATTGTAGTCCTTGTCACTTAAAATGTGGTGAACTGAATATTATGGCCTTTTTTGTGTTTGTAGTGTCAACATGTTTTGTACAAGAATTTGTACAAACAACAAATGTTCTTGGCTATAGATAATGTATGGGACAATTACAATTTCATTAAGCAAGCAAAGATGTTTCTGGAAACTCCTTCCCATATTGATAGTTTAGTACTTGTGACAGCTCAGTCTCAAAGTACTCTTGAATTTTTGGAAATCGATGGAGATGCATGTTTTGAGATGCCTGAACTTGGGCAAGTGGATGCAACAAGTTTATTTTTATATTATGCTGCTCTTGAGGAACAATTTACAATGAGAGAGGACATGGATTCTATTGAGTGCTGTGTTAAGAAGTGGTATTTTTGCCAAGGTGATGGAAGAGGTTACCATTACCATCCATTGACTTTGGAGGTCTTGGGTAGGCAACTATGTGGTTATAAAGAAAAGCCCTTAGATTGGGTGCAACACTTATCTCGGGTTTGGAAGTCAAGGTCATTTTTCAAAGAGAATGTTGTCTTTGATGTGCTTCGAAGTAGTTTTGATCTACTAGAACCAATTCAACAAACTTTGTTTATGGATGTGGGCCTTTTTCTTCATCATTTAATACATCATGATTGGATGGGTTGGAAGGAGGTGCTATGTGCTTTATACACAAGGGATGAATTCAAAATTCAAAGTCAGGTACATTGCTTACTTCTCTTTACTCATATTTTAGATTAGAAAAGCCAATTTTATGGATGACAAATGAAATTCTAGAATGAGGTTGTTTGAAAGTCTATATTATAGAACATCTTCATTGCAATGGTGGAAGTTGTATCTTGTTTGATCTAATTATTTTTGGTTGTACTGGAATGGCAGTTGAATAGTTTGAAACAAAAAAGCTTGTTGCAAGATGTGGATTTGACATTGGGAAGAATCACTATGCATGATTTGTATCATGAATTTGTGACACTAGAAGCAATTGGAAAATCCAGTGTAGCAACCGAGATGTAGAATCGGAAGTGGGTGCTTGTAGAGGGAGATGATGGGGATCTCTTAGAACTCGAGGTTACACCTATTGGTGGATGTTGGCAAAAATTGTCTTGACTTTCTATACGGTAAAAGATATTACCTGATTCTCACCATCTTCTATAAAAGACTTATCATTTCATCTCTTCATACTTACCTACTAAGTGGATTTGGAAGCCATGCAATACATAAGCCAAATATGGTGTATATTATATGGTGTATGGTGTATTGCTGTGAAACTTTGAATGTACTTATATGTGATTGTAGAATGACTAGTCCTTGTCTATACTTTAGAATGACTATGTGCGTCACTTAAATATGACTAAACAATTTTGAAAACACATCATACAAATGACAGTAAAATGATTAGACATGTGTCAAATTGTCATTCGTCCATTGAGATAAAATTGCAACAATAATTAAAGAATGATTAGACAAGTGTCAACATTGCATTGGTCAACACAACTCCTTCACAACTACATAATGACTCATGCAAAGGTCTGCGTCAACAACGGTTGACCAAATTTTTCATAAAATGGGTAACTGCCCGACTATTCAAAAATATTTCATCCCAAAATTTGAATGCCACGTAGACCATTCCATCCTTTCTTCATCCAAGTCCAAATTTGTTGGTGATATTAAACTTGCAGTCATCTAAAAAAAGGACTTATCCACAATGACTACAACGACCAAAAAATAGAAACAATCATAGTTGTCTGCAATGACTACAAACGCAATCATAGAATACTGAAATTCTTGTAGTGAAATAAACCATCTTCATTTTCTTTAGAAAAGACTTAGTCTTATCTTCATAGGAATTGGATAGGGATTGATACTAGTTTAATCAATACAAAGTAAGATTACTAGCAGGCAAATCTATAAGCATGAATTAGTGAGTTAGAAAATAAATTTCAAATTTTAGGGATATAGGCCCTATGATTGTGGGTTTTGAAATTAATTTAGAAATTCAAGAAATAAGAACTCATTTCTTGTGCATTTGGGGCAATGTGAATTATTCTATATAAGTCTTTTGAGCACCAACAAAATCTATTCTATTTTCAAATAATCAATCAATGGAGAGTTTAAAAGAAAATTGCACATGGCCAAAAAATAATCATAAAACACACAAATTCAATCATATTAAAATCCAACAAATAATAGTTAGACTCATGGGATATGTCGATCTAATGTGTCTAAATCCTAGTAGATTTGGTGGATGAATCTTCAGTAGTAGACAAATTTGATGATTTTCTACTCTTTGATGCTAAGCCATCTATAAATTGTAAAACATTTAATGTATAACCATCTCTATAGAATTTCTTAGGGAGATTATCATTGATTTTTTTTAAAACTATGTAAATTAAAAGATAGGGTCCATTTAATTTGAAGTGAATTTTTTTAATATAATATATAGGGCTACTATAGCGTCCATGAAATGCTATAAATTAGACAACTTGGCTGTTCAAGTTGATGGACAAGTCGTTCAAATAAATAAATTTTTGGATGGTCTAGATGACCCGTTGATGGCTTGTCCATCTAAATCAAGGATCCTTGTAAAAACATCTGCAATTCTATATAACCATCACTAGTAAATGATCAAAATGAAAATTAAAGAACTTTGAAGCAAAGACTTTCCGCTCTCCAAATATAATTCTTTTTTCATAGATTGATTGTAAAGAATGTAGGATCTACTCAACAGATCTCAAATGCACAAGTCCTTCATTTGCTTTGGCATTTCTATGCACATGACTTGAAGAGAGCCCATTCTTTTTTTTGCAAGCAAGCATTGAATATAGAGAGCATGGATATGATAATATAGTTTGGGGGATAGTAACACATTGCACCAATGTCCCATGTCTCATTTTGGAATACCAAACATTTTATTTATTCCACAATGTTTCAAAATAATTAAGTTCTTTATCTCTTTCCAACTATGTTAAGATGATTTAGTAATCATGCACTCTCTATCCTCGAAAAGACTAAACTAACTACATTTTGTCCATGATCCCAAATGGATACATTGGTATGCATGCATTCAGATACATTTGTGCACATTTATGTACGCATTTACAAATTTCATAACCATAGATACTTCCATACCATTTGGAATTGTAAACTTGAGCATGCACATTTATTAGATTCAACATGGATATTTGGCATTTGCTTGACCTTCTTGAGCATTATATTTTTTTAGACCTTTGATTGAATAGCATTGAACACATAATGTACCATTCAAATTATGGGCTTTTGAGTGTGTATTCTTGCTCTTAGATGGTTCAAGGTAAGTTTTGAATCACAATGCAGATGGGACCTAAGTCTAAAGCACACACTAACAAGTTTCAAGCTTAGTTCCTATCAAGTCTATTGATTGATTAATTTCAACGTTAGAAATCTTTTGAGCTTATTTCTATGCACTCTCAAGTTGATGTTGGATTGTACATACTCATGTTTAGATTTGGAAGAAATGGGAAGATTAATTAAGTCACTGCAAGTGGAACCCAAGCCACCTTATTGTCTGTCTAATTGAGAATTTTCAAGGGAAAGTTCTCAAAAGAACAATCTGTAAACCGAGCTACAAATTTAACATGTTCAATCTCAATCTTCCAACTGTAGGTGTCAATGCAAAACAACAAGTTTTTTACTTTACTAAACCATGTTGATTTTCGTAAATATTTTCATTCAATTTTCGAGTGGCAGTCAATAGTTTTACATTTGTTTACCGTAACACTAGCAATCTATTCTTGGCAAATATTGGATACCATACCAAGTGGTGAAGGTCAACAATCCCCTCAAAACAATTAATAAAAACTAGAAAATGTGATTTAATAGATGCTAAAAACATAAGAAGATTTGGTGTCTAGTTAATTTTCCCATTCCAATTTTGTTACACTTTGGCTTCTCCATAGGTGGGTAATTTTGGAGAGTATTTCCCCATTTGAAAGGATGTTTCTAATGTGGTAGGGAGCGTGGTGTGTAGATTACTAGATACCTTCATGTGTGAGAATGTTCATATGAACAAAATTGGGTGAACTTCTTGACTTTAGGATTTTTAGTGTCCAATTGCCTGTTTTTCTCTTTTTGATGGGGGTTGAGGATTGTATATCTTGGTAGGGTGGAAAGAAGTTAGGGTAGGAATCAAGACTTTTTTTTGGCTTTCTGGTGCCAAATTGCACCAGAACAAAAAATAATCTGGCTAAAAAATGGCAGAAAAATGCCTAGAAAAAATGGATGAAATTGCCAAAAAATTTCAAATAAAAAAAAATCTTGGATGAAATTGTTAAATTGTGAATGAAAACCAAACTATAGACACGTGATATGTCCTAATTCGATATTTTCTATCCAATATGTGGATGAATGTTGAACTTTGGAGCACCACTATAACATTTTATATCACCACTTTGGCACTTCTTAGAAAATGAAAAAAAAAACTTGGTAGGAATACCATAAACATATCATTTAAGCCTTAAGCGCTCCGACGTCCATATTCTAGACGACAAACAGAGGGCTTGCAGGCGCTATTTTATCCAACTAGCTTCTCATTCATCCAATTTAACACTTGAATCTTGAAAAGACAATCTTCTTTTATGCCCAATTTCATGAAATTTTGGTAAATGGTATTACTATACAAAGATATAAGTAAAAATGTGCCAAAATTTGGAAAAGGAGTGAAGCGTTAAGGGGTTAAGCATTTTAGCTTGTAGGATATGGAGAATCCACTAAGAAATTGAGCTTAGTAGGGGTTGTAACACCTTCTTTTACCCCATTTTCATTTCTCAATGTTAAAAAAATGTGGATGTGACACTCTCTCCTTGACTTACGGAGGGTCCATTCTCTTAAGATTGATAGTGGGGATGTGTGCAAGAATAAGGACGAAGAAGAACCATCGGCGCTTGCTTGGAGGTACCTTCAGTTTGCAACGCCAGCGTCCCCGTCTTTGCACCTGCCTGGAGCCTGCACCCGCTGAAGACCGCGTACGGTATGCGTTGCCCTTCTTCTTCGCATTTTCTCCACGAACCTCGTTCGTGAACTCAATTTCGTTCTGTACTGTGATGCACTCATTGCTTCTGAGTAGGAAAGTAGTGTGCACTTAGTGTGTGCTGGTGGATGTCCGCTTGCAGTGAATCTATGGTCTCACTTTCACAAGTCGTGAGATCCTGGCAAGCATTTAAGCGTTTTTAATGAAAGTTTTTGCAGATTCTTGAGGTATAATTCCTGGTATAATTGTTTTTCCTTCTGAAATTGTTGCGCATCAGTCTTGTCAACAGATTGTTCTGGAGTTCATTGGATCATCAGTTCTGGTTCAGGTGAGTTCAAAATTGTGTCACCAGCGCACAATTTGTAATGTATTTCCTAGCTTTTAATGTACTATATGTCAAGGCTTGTCAAATTATTGACGTATGATTCCTGTTGTTTAGTGCTTTTGATTTCGAACTGAAATTGTTGCACATCGATCATTTTGTGTGAGCAAATTGTTATGGAATCCATTAGATCATGAGATTGTGTGCCAATGAGCTGTAATGAGAAAATCAGGTCAGAACTCTAGCTTTACGGTCTTGCAAGCTTGTAAGGATTCGTATGTTTAAGTTTTCAGGTATAATTTTGATCCGGCCCCAGTGCTCAACTAAAACTGTTGCATTATTCTGTGAAAGGAAAGATTTTTTTAGACTAGATTCTAATGTTTGATTGCCCCTCCAAGAAATTGGAACCTTACTGGGAATATTGTTGGGATGCAGAGTTGTTGTTAACATAGAATAGTGTCTTTCCAACACAATACTCTAAGTTTGTTAGTCAAACACAACTATCTTAAGAGCATCCCCACCCGTCCTACAAAACGGATGGCCGGGGGGGAGCCAGCCGCAAACCTGCCCCACCCGTTTGGCAAAACGGATGAGCGGGGTTTTGGAGCGGCTGGCAAAACTGGAGGAAGTGGCATTTTTCGTGAATTTGCAGGTTGCTCCTCGCGGCTCCTTGCGGCCTGCATAACAGAAGCGACAAGCTTCGCCGCCCTCCCGCAGCTTTATCGCCGAATGGTTTTTACCTTGTTTTCGTGTTTTTCACTTGGCTGTTCATGTTTCACCTCGGCGTTGATACTGTTGCGCAAAGTTGATTTGGAATCCCACTGTACAAGGGGCCGGGTTGAAATTTCAATACCTTCTTCACACAAAATTCGTCCATTGCGATGGCCTTCACACGGCCATGGTTTGTGGCAATCCACCGATCATTCTAAAAAGCTTTGGCGACACCCTTGCATTGGCATTGGGAATCGGCTTCATCTGCTTCACCTCACCAAGTCAGAATTCTCAGCGAGTGGATTGCTACAAATATGATAACAATTTTAAGCCATCCATGTAAGCACACTTCCTTTATTTCCATCTTTTACTTACTAAAATTACAATTATTTTATTTTCCCATGAAGGATTTTGACAATTCAGTGCCAGTAGAAAATACGCTTTTTCACACGTGAAAATTATCAAATTATATATATAGAATAGAATAGAATAAATTTAACTTGAGGTGAAATTTGTTTTGGGTGTAAAAAATTAAACAAGTAGTTGACTTGTATCTCTTGAATTAATTTCAAATTAATTGAATTGTTTTAGCTATATTTACAAATTTATTTTCACTAGGTAACTTAGTTTTTCATAAAGCACAGGTAAATTTTTTCATAATGATTGACAATTCAAAATGTCACAAAATAAAAATATAAGATTGATATTTGAATGCAATTAAAAAAGGAAAAATGTAGGTCAAACATGATATTTGACTATTTCACACTTGATCTATTCCTTTGGAGATTCAAGGACTCTACAACGTAAAATTGTAAAATTCATTGATAGAATAGTTGGAGCATTTTGGGGCCTAATTTGGTTGTGAGAGGCCACATCCTTTATGCCTTCAAGCTGTGCACTATAATTTTATGACAACTTTTGAAAAGAAAAGAAAAATTACTCATAATATTTAGCATGTATTGGTAGTTTCAACCTTTTTCCTAAATTATTAAAACCTTTGGCATTTTTCAAATAAATAAGAGTTTATTTTTAATAGCTAATTCATAGTTTAAAGTTATGAATTTTGAACTATTTGATAGCTGAATTCATAATTATTTAATAGCTAAATTCATAAATTCATAATTATTCAAAAACCAAATTCATAAATTCATAATTATCTAATAGCAAAATTCATAAATTCATAATGATTTAATAGCAAAATTCATAAATTCATAATTATTCAATAGCAAAATTCATAAATTCATAATTATTTAATAGCCAAAATCATAAATTCATAATTATTTAATAACTAAATTCATAAATTCATTATTATTCAATAGCTAAATAGCTAAATTAATAATTATTTAATAGCCAAATTAATAAATTCATAATTATCTAATAGCAAAATTTATAAATTCATAATTATTCAATAGTTAAATATTTAAATTAATAATTATTTAATAGCCAAAATCATAAGATCATAATTATTTAATAACTAAATTCACAAGTTCAAATATGAACTATGAACTATTTAAAAAGGCGGTCCATGGGTGGGCTTGACCACGGGTGGGCTTACTCAACCGGCTAAACGTCCTGCAAACCAGAATCACCTCAAAATTTACCCGTTCCCGTCATCAGCCCCACCTCTTAACAGGCTGCGGGTGGGGCGCAACTCACCACCCGTCCTGCAAAGAGGATGGTTCTGCAAAAGGCAGGCCAACTCACCACCCGCAAACTGCAGGACGGGTGGTGATGCTCTAATGATCTTGGTTAACCCTGTAGCGCTCCTGTAGTCTGCTTGGATGACTAAGTATGTCTATGAGTGTAGGATGGATGATTTTTTTTTTCATCCAACATTTTGAAAGAGTTGCTTGTGTACGTTTTTGGTGGATAATGTTGTAAATTTCCTCACTATGGTATTTATTTTCTTTCCTAAAGAAGAGAATGCTTAATCCAAGGATCTCCCTTGTAGTTGTATTTTGGTCATTTCTTGCCTATTTATTCTTGATGTGCATTTTCAGCATAAAAATGATATATTATTGAATTTCAGTCCAACTATTGAAATGAAGCTTTATTGAGTGTGGTTCCTACTCCAATTGGAAATATTGAAAAATTTATGAATTTCAATATTTTATAGCAAAATGAACTTTGGACCTATTACCATGGTTTGATGATTTCCTAATTGTAGAGTGACATTGTAACTTCAGTTTATACCATTATGTTATAGACTATAATGTACATTTATGATGAAAATTTCAGATTTTTCATGCATATTTTGTATTGAAAAATTCACAATAATTTATAATTTTTTATTCCAAAAATTTGAAAATCTTGTAACTTATACTATTCACATGACTTCATTTCAGAAAAATAGACATAAAAATGTCCATTCACATTTCGTTGCAATATTGCAGCAAACAGAATAATGGACAGTGAGACTTGAAATAAGTGGTTATGGGCCCGGTCTTCGTGGGTTCCCGGCAAGAGGATTACAATTCGGACCCCTGATGTACAGTATGTTGTATCTGGATTGAAAATCCTCTGAGACTTCCATTTTGAATTTGAGACGGAATTACGGAAATGCACAACCTGCTTCGTGACTCTTCTCTCGAGCTCCATTTGAAATATTCATAGATTTTCGAGATTTATCCGTTGAAGGAATCTGTGGGCTCATTGTGGGTTCACTATATAGCGAAAAGCAGCAGCAATCCCGTCCCGTGCCTCCCCCCGACTGAAAACCTTTCGCCGTAGATTTTAAAAAAATTATAAAAGCAGACCCCCACGCAATGCCGACGGATCTTGCTCAGCGATTCCTCAAGGTTTAGGATCTGATGCCTTGCTTTTTGTGGTATCTGCTCTCTGTGAATAATGATTTTTGGTTGCAGGCAGATGCTGGATGAGGAACTTTCAGCGTTGAAGGTTGCTGACTTGTTGCAGCTGGAGCAGCAACTGGAATTGCGTGCCTCGTGAGTAAGAGCATGAACAACAAGGCTGCAGGCTGCATCTCATATGAATTGCAATAGGGTTCGACAGTTAGTGCGTATGAGGCCTCCGTAATGTCTTTCTACATATCCAGATGTGCTTGAGCTGCATTACTGCTTTGGATTGTTTTTGGAGCGGCACTTGTATTCAAATCTGTAGATTTACAGTGACTAAAGTTTTCTTTGTGCAGAATGAACTTAATTTTGAGTAGATCGAATGCTTGCGGAGAAAGGTGTGTGGCCTTCAATCTTTTATAGTGACTAGGTGTTGAATTTTCTGGTATTGTAAGTCGAATGATGTAGATGTCATTATATCGTGTATTTTGATTCTAAATTTTACGTGAATTTTCCCTCACAGGAGCACAAACTGATGGTGGTTCATCCTCGGCAGACTTGTGTTTGAACCTGCGCTTTTTTTCAATACGTTGCGACGTTGTCCTTCTACTTCGTTATCGAATCAAGCGGTGTAGGCGTAGTACGAGGAATCAGCGGCAACCCCGGTACCAGCATCCCTGCACACGAAAACTTCCACGTCTGCGTGCTCCTGCTGCAAGTGAAGTTCCAGGCTGCTTCCTAGCCGAGCTCCGCCCGACTAAGCCAAGGGAGCCTAGGGTTCGAGTGCAGACGCAGAAACGAGTTCCTTCTTCCCTTGCAAGAGGCCCCGCTTGTCTTCAGGATCTGTCATTTTCAAGGACGCTGATGGATCTCGCCTCATGAGAGAGGTTGATGAGGGTGCGGGCAGTTCGTTGCCAGTGGGGGTTGCCAGTGGCGAACTCTTGCAATGAACTCGGGTTTGTTCTTTGCTGTCTGTTTTAACACCGAATGGAATCTATTTCAGTGCGGAAGATTTTTGAAGCAGTTTGGATCGCTATGAGAGTTCGGGCGACGATTTTTTTCCGCGTGTAGAGTGTGAAGCTGTTGGATTCTGTGTTTGTTGTCGGTGGATTCTTTGTTGGGGAACTGTTTCGCTGTACCGACAATTGAATCTTGCAAGGGGCGAAGCTCTTTAGGTGGGGATTGTAAAGTGCGTGCGGAGGGATCGGGAAACCTTCTGGAGATTGTCCATCAGCGACTGCGGTTTTTGTAATCCGCAGTACTTGGGCGTCATCGAAAGCGTGGAGGTAAGTCCAGGCCAGAGCTTCAGTTCAAGTCAAGTTAGGGTTCGAGATTGGGTTGAGTTTGGGGCCTTTTCATGACGCAGGATCCATTCCTCGCGCAGCTGATGGCACGAAGAGCAACATCTAATCACGCGCTTTACTCCATAGATGCTGCTCATTCCTTTTAATTTTCTATCAAGCGTGCAACCTTAGGCAATTTCATAGGCAATTTCGCAGACGTGGACACAGTGGTAGTGTACAATTGACAGTTTCCGAGACGTCAAGTCCCGCCAGAAAATTCTACCTTCATTTGCAGGGCGAATTATTTTCCGTAATCAGAGCATCATGCAAGTCCACCCGTGTAATCGGGCATTATGAATTTTTCATCCTGAAAGTTTTCTGTTCGATCCAAGGAATCTTTTTCATCTCTTTCATTTTCGAATTTCTCTATCGCTGACGGTTCGAAAGTCTCTATCAATGTACTTGCAGAGAGATCGACCGATGGCTTTGGGTGCTTTCTAAGTCTCTGTCGATGTACTGTGAGATCGCTCGATTCCTTGGAGTCTGGTTTCCGAATTGCAACTAGTAGCATTCTTCGGGTGCTGCAAGTTTTAAGCAGTGAGGACCGTGTCTGTGGCAATGCTTAGGGTGCACACATTCTCAGGTGTGTGCAATTGCGGGCAAGGTTTGTAAGCTTTAGATTCAACAAAATTCCAACCCACAATCATATTCGGCATTCGGCTATAGAGCTTCATATGGCATTTTCATTTTTTACTTGAAGACTGATTACGTTAAGTGAGAACAACTTGAGCATTGCGATTAGTTTTGATTTTCGCCATTTCACCATCTCTGAAATGGATTCCTACCTGGGCCACCCTCCATGATTTCGCTGTTTTCATAAAGAATTCCCTCCTGAGTATCACTCTCTTTAAAGAGCACCAACTCAATGGGGGAGTCTGGACTACTCCATGGAGGATAGAGCTCGTGCTTACAGGAGCTTGAATTTAGGGTTCGCTGTTGTGGTTTCCACTATTACGAACTACTCGGAGTTTGTGCCTCAGTTTTCCCATCCTCGGTTTCTTCTTTCCTCGTGGAAGTCATAGAAAAAGGCTACAACATAGTCTGAAAAGCCATACCCTATATTTATTTTGGTTGCTTCTCGAGGTATTTCGTATTTTCAACTCGTTACAGTATTGAAGGGATTGAGACTTCTGATGGTTTCGACCCTATGAAGGCGTAGGACTTGTTTCTGGACAGGAAGGAGAACTAAGAGTTTCTAGTTGACTTGTGACTTTGCTTGTCTATATCATGTCTATCTAGGTTGTCTATATCACGTCTTGATTTTCTATATTACAGCAACATGGACTTTAGTTTTAACTTTTGAACGATCAATTTGTGATCTTGAAGCATCTTCTAGTTTCCCTATTTGTGATTGGATTTTTGAATGTGTGAATCCTAAAGGATCATGGATGTATATTATGAAATTGGTCACTTTGGTGGATTGTAGTATAATTGATTTTCTGAAGATGAGAACAATTTCTGATCTTAGAATGAGTTAATAGCATTACTTTTGTAAGTCAAGTAATGATCAAAACGGGGATAGAAGCTTTAGTTGTTTATGACCCCTACTCCATGTACCTCTAGAATGATCCTTTTTTGTTTAGAATTTGCCAATGACTTGAAACTAACTTTTGAAACTCTTTTCAATGGCTTTAAAGCAAAGGTGTATATTATCTAGTAAATTGTGATGTTTTTTGAAAAGTTTCCATGGTTGTGTATAGAAGAGTCCTTCAAGCAAGTGAATGATTTCTATTTCCATGATGTGTGGTTTTTTTGTTGGTTGCTAATATGCCTACACCATGAATGATCACCATAATTAAACATGTCATGGTAGGGATATTCTTATGATTGACTTTTGACAAAGTTTTATGTAGAGATATAGAACTAAATTCTAAACTTGACATATTTTTGAATGGCAAGATAGTTAGTGGAAATCATTATGAGAACTTGGAAGTCTCTATGATGGCTAATTCACAAGATTGTGGAAGTGATACTAGTATTATAGGTATGGGTATAGATCAAGTATGAATGGTGTAGAGTATCTAAGAGAACTAACATTTGTACAACAAAAAAATTTAGAGTCGGAAATGAGTACTAAATTGTGCATGGGATGATTCATATGCACAACAAAAAATTTAGAACAAGGCATGAGTACTAAAATGTGTATATGATGAATATATGCTTGTAGGCATGCGATGAAGGAAAGAGAATTTGATGTTGGGGAATGTTCGCGCGTTGCCATTGAGCATAGGTAATGTGCTACAATTCTTAAATTGCCTTTTAGAAGGACACTTAGAGTGTGTTTTCTTGCTCTCAAAATCATAGTTTTGTACAATTCTATAATTTTCCATCTAGAATTTGTGATTTACTAATTGCATGTTGCTCATGGTTATATTCTTATGGATCAATGACCTTCATCAAGTCTTGAAAGATTTTGTCATGCTACAGGTTAAGTGAGGGAGTGGGTGATGATCATGTTTTAGAAGCCAAGCACAAGATCTTTCTGAGCCATAGTGGAGTTCAAAAGGAATTTGTGGAGCATTTGTGTAAAGCTTTGGAAGACCGTTGTCACTATCCCTTTTTTGACAAACGTCATGGAAGTTTGCCCAAGGGCAAAGAATTTCCAAGCTTGATTGTCAAGGCTGCTCGACAATGTCAATTACTTGTTGTGGTGGTGTCAGAGGAGTACTTCATGTCCAAGTGGCCAATGATTGAACTAAATGCTTTTGTACAAGCCACCAAGGTGCAAAAGTCCAATGAGAATGTAGCCATTTTCCCCCTCTTTTATGGGCTTTCCGTGAGTGACTTGAAGGATGAGAAGAGGCGGCAAAGATGGTTGGAAACTTGGAAGACATTTGCAAAAGATGATCCAGTTGAAGGGCGAATCAAGATGGAGGATTGGTGTTATGCCCTTGATGAGTTGATGAAGTTCAATGGTTTGTCCTATGATCGAGACTTGAAGGGGATTGTGGAATATGAGAATGAAATTGTCTCCCACATTTGCACATTAGTTTTGCCTGACATCAAGTGGCATGATTCACATGTTCAAGGAAACATGCATAAGGTATGGTACATGGCAATTTTCCTCATGTCCTTGTTTGTTGAGTGTTTGTTAATTGAATTTTAGGAAGTACCAAGTATAAATGAGTTGAAACCTCTTTTATGAAAATGACCATTTTATATAAGATGGATGTTTCAAATTCTATGAAAAGTTCAAATCTCCTATAGATAATTTTCAAATTTCTAGATAGTCTATTTATATTGGATTTCTAAATTCTTCTTCTTTTTGGTATTGTTGGATTGATAGGTTCTTCTAGACAAGATGAAAGATATTGGATTGTCACGAAAGTACAAAGTGAAAGTGGTTGGCGTATATGGAGTGGGTGGTATTGGCAAGACCACCACATGCAAGACCTTGTGCAATGAATTGTCAAGTGAGTATGAGGGGAGGGTGTGCCATGTTGAATTTGACAGTACATGTTCGAATTCCAAAGAGGTATTGCAAAATGCAGTAATCAATTTGACAAGGCGAAGTCCAGATTTTGTTCGTCAATTGGATGAAGGGGTGGTAAGTACACACCATGCTCAACACCTAAAATATCTTTTTTCTTTATTACTATTTTAGAAGATCTAAATTCTAAAATGGATTAATTATAGTTTTGAACAATGAATTTAGGTTAGGTGATTGTTAGTGTTTATTCTATGTCTTCCTATCTAGTATCATTGGTTTTTTAATGATTTGGTTTTTGTAGTTCATTACATTTGTGACTTTAATGCAATGTGTACTTCAACATGATAATAATGATCACGTATTTATCCTATTTTGGATTTAGACATGATATTATTGTAGTCCTTGTCACTGAAAATGTGGTGAGTTGAATATTTTGGCCTTTTTTGTGTTTGCAGTGTCAACATGTTTTGTTCAAGAATTTGTACAAACAACGAACGTTCTTGGCTATAGATAATGTATGGGACAATTACAATTCCATCAAGCACACCAAGATGTTTTTGGAAACTCCTTCCCATATTGATAGTTTAGTACTTGTGACAGCTCGGTCTCAAAGTACTCTTGCTCTTTTGGGAATTGATGGAGATGCATGTCTTGAGATGCCTGAACTTGATGAAGAAGATGCAACAAGTTTATTTTTATATTATGCTGCTCGCGGGAAACAATTTACAATGAAAGAGGATATGGATTCTATTGAGTGGTGTATTAAGAAGTGTTACTTTTATAAGGGTGATGGAAGAAGTTACCATTACCATCCCTTGGCTTTGGAAGCCTTAGGTAGGCAGCTAGGTTATCTTGAAGAGAAGCCCTCAAGATGGAAACACATCTTATCTAGGGTGTGGAAGTTTAGCTCATTTTCAGGGGAGAATGTTGTCTTTGATGTGCTTCGAAGTAGTTTTGATCTATTACAACCAATTGAGCAAGCTTTATTTATGGATGTGGGCCTTTTTCTTCCTTCTTTGGTATATCATAATTGGATAGGTTGGAAGGAGGTGCTATGTGCTTTGTACAGGATGGATGAATCCGAGATTCAAAGTCAGGTACATTGTTTACTTCTCTTTATTCATATTTTGGATTAGAAAAGCCCATTTTATGGAGTACAAATGAAATTCTAGAATGAGGTTGTTTGAAAGTTGGTATTTCAAGACCACTTGATTGCAATGGTAGAAATTGTATCTTGTTTTATCTAATTGTTTTTTGTTGTATTGCAATGGCAGTTGGATAGTTTGAAACGTAAAGGCTTGTTGCAATATGTGGATTTGACATTGAGATGGATCACCATGCATGATTTGTATCAAGAGTTTGTGAAATTAGAAGCAATGGGAAAATCTGGTGCAAAAACAAAGACATGGATTCAGAATTGGGAGCTTGTAAATAAGAAGTGGGTGCTTGGAGAAGGGTGTAATAGGGATGTGTTAGAGCTTGAGGGTACACCTACTGGTGGATGCTGGCAAGAACTGTCTCGACTTTCCATACGGCAAGAGTTGAAAGAGTTCCAGGGATACTCGCTACTTGATTATCAACCCTTTCCCAATCCGATCCCAAGTTTGGAGGGAATTGAATGGCAATACTTCTCAAATGTTTTGGTATTGGAGTTGTACTACTTGAACTCTCCGGAATCTGTCCACAAAATTTGTATATTGAACTTTGAGGCCATGAAGTGCTTACGAAGCTTGAAGCTTTTCGGTCTTTTTGGTCTAGAGAGCCTTGAAGGCCTTCAATCATTGAAGCACTTGACTATTTTTTATTGTGAAATTCAAAGTTTTGGAAGTGGTATTATGGTGAAGACTCATATTACGGGCCAATTTCCAGCATCCCTTAAATATCTATATATAGATGGACAATGTGTATTGTCTGAGTCAAATGTGTTTGCACGTTGCAACAACTTAACCAAGATGAAGCTCATAGTGGTAGAAGTTGGTGTACTATTGGATTTGAGCAATTGTTCATCCTTAGAAGGTGTGGATATTGTCAATATTGAAAGCTTGCAAACCTTATTGGGACTTACTACAACAAGATCATCTAGACTACACACCTTAAACATTGAGTCCAAATATGGGATTCATATTCCAGGGCTTGACCAACTCAATGGTTTGGTTCGATTGAAGTACTTTGTAAAAAGTAGTTCATGGGAGGTGCCATGTTTACTATCTTTGACCAAATTGCAAACATTGAGTATTTCTACTCACACAAATAGTGTTGAACATTGCATCCCACATCAACTCAAGGAGCTTTCGTATAGAAGGTGGACACGATGCGAGGCACCCTGTTTGAGTGCATTGAAGCAATTACAAACATTGAACTTTTCTTCTAGTCATTCAATGACTCAAATGGATGGAATAGATGACTTGCCGGCATTGCGATGCCTTCACCTTACTAATTGCATATCTCTAGAGCGGTTGCCTAACTTGAGTAAGTTGAGAAGCCTTGAAGAACTTGATCTTAACGGATGTTTTACACTAAAGCTTCATGAGGAAGACTTTAAAATGTTGGCCACATTGCCTATGTTACAGCCTATACTATTTTCACATGATAGTGAATTTAGCAGAATCAGAGTGGACATTGTTAGGCGAAAGGTGTTTCGATATCTGGGACCAGCTCTTTTTGGTCCATATTTTTGGTTGGCTTGGAAGGAGGGTGAATTAGAGGAGCTAGAGCTTGGACGTCTTCCAATCAAAATTGGAACCCGTGGCATTTGGGATACATTTAATGACCGATTCCGATACAAAAGAGTATAATACAGAAGAGTTCAAAGCTTTTGAATTGGAATTGGAAGAATTAGATGATAGTGATTTTGATGTAGAAGATATTGAATCTGATTTGGAAGAAATAGATGATAGTGACTTCAACATAGAAGATATCAAATCTAATATGGAAAACAATTGAAAGACCCACAACATCAAATAGATGACTTTCAAATTTTAGGAATTTAGGCCCTATGATTGTAGGTTTTGAAATTTTGAAGTTCAAGAAACAAGAGTTCATTTTTATACATTTGGGCAATGTGAGTTATTTTATAAAAGTCTTTTGAACACCAACCAAATCTATTCTGTTTCCAAATAATCAATCAACAAACAAGATAAAAGAAAATTGCACATGGCCAAAAAATAATCATAAAATACTTATAAATACAATCATATTAAAAATCAACACATAATAGTTAGACTCATGGGATATGTCGATCTAATGAGTTTAAATCCTAGTAGACTTGGTTGATGAATCTTGAGTAGTAGACGAATTTGATGGTTTTCCACTCTATGATGTTGAGCCATCTATAAATTGCAAAAAAATTAATGTATAACCATCTCTATAGATTATCCTAGGGAGATCACTATTGATTTCCTTAGAAAACTACATGATTTAAAAGATAGGATACATTTAATTTGAAGTGGAAATTCTTTAGATAATATGTAAGGTTTTTATATATAGGGTTCATGAAATGCTATACACTCTAATATATATATAAATTAAGGTGTGAAAAAACATTAATATGTAGTAGGAATTTTTATTAATAAATTAGCCTTGACCAATAAAGGCTATGCAAAACTTTCATAGTACGATGAGTATAGATGTGGACCAAGATTTTTAGCATCATGTCATGTCTAAATGATTGTTAGACCAACAAAACATTAGGATTCAACTCTAGCATCCGTCAAAATCCATAAGAAAAAAATAAAAAAAATAAAAAAATGGACACCTTGTCTATCAAAGTCAATGGATAAGTGATTCAAATAAATATATAAATTTTTGGTTGGTCTAGATGGCCCGTTGATGGCTTGTCTGTCTAAATTGAGGATCCTTGCAAAAACATCTCCAAATGTATGTAACCATCACTAGTAAATGATCAAAATGCAGATTGAAGAACCCCTAGTAGAAAAATCAGCATTCAAATTGACCAAAATGTGTTGATTTGGACAAGTTGATTTTTGTTAATTTAGATGTGTTGATTTGGACATTGTTCAACAAGTTTTTGTTGATCTAGATAGAATCCTACAAAAATTTGTTCAAAATTTTGTTGATTTGGACAAAATTTCAACCAAAATTTGTTGATTTCTTGTTAACATTTTCAAAAAAATTTAATCAATTGCAATTTTCTTTTAGAAACACCAATCAAAAGTTGTCACATAGCAACCCACCATGTAGGCGGGGGGTGCATTGGGATTTGAACCTTGTACCCCTTGCTTAGGGGGGCAAAGCTCTAACCATTGCACCATATGTAAATACACATGATGTAAAAGGGAACAAAAAATTGTTTATTTCGTTTTTGCAATCTTTTGTCATTTGTTTTTCAACTCAGCTGACTATGGGGGCCGTTTTATCATAGTATAGTACCATTTTTCAAAAACATTCAAACAAATAAAAGTTGTGAAATCAAGTTAACTTTCATCTCCGACAATCCATTTGTGATTTTGAGTTTTCAATT
Organism: Rhytidiadelphus loreus; assembly: GCA_947034895.1. Classification (NCBI taxonomy): domain Eukaryota; kingdom Viridiplantae; phylum Streptophyta; class Bryopsida; order Hypnales; family Hylocomiaceae; genus Rhytidiadelphus; species Rhytidiadelphus loreus. Next base: position 40,921,477 of record OX344761.1, on the reverse strand, counting down.
GAAACTTATGGGCAAAATTCAGAGAGAGTGTTTACAAATGTCAAAAACAAATTTCATTCCAAACCCTCCTTTAATTTTGTCCATAACCTTTAATTGGAGACTTGAAATCACAAACCGATTGTTGGAGATGAAAGTTAACTTTATGTCTCAACTTTTATTAGTTTAACGTTTTCTTTAAAAAGGTGATTTACTATGCGAAAACAGCTTTCAAAGTTTGCTAAGTTGAAAAAACTCTGAATTGTGAATTACTAAGTTAATAAAAAAAGTATTCCCATTGCACATAGAATGTCAAGCTTGGTGGTTTAAACATTTCCTACATGAAGTTTTAGTGATAAAAACTTCAATTTAATTTAAGATATTATGAATATTTGGAAAACTTTTTTCTAGGAGGTGATTTGGTCACAATTCATATTCAAGTCCTTTGTAATGTAGTACATACAGTTTGAATCTAGCTCTAAATTAGAATTTGAAAATTCTTAATGTAGAATTTAAATATTTAAGAACTTAGAATTTTAATTCAGACCTCTAAAGAACAAAGTAGCCCTTTTTGACAATATAGCTAGTATTTTTGGTCATGTATTTTGAAATGGAATTCCCAATTTTTTCACAATAACATGTGAATTTTTTTCACTTAAAATTTGTACACATGTGGTGAAGGGATAGTTTGAAAGACTCACAATTTTTATAACTTTTGATTACATCATGAGAAAGTTATTGTATGATGTATAGGTCTTCAAGCTATGTGTGCATGTAAGCCAAGTAGATTTGAATGTACTTTTTGAATAAATAGGAATTTGAAATTGATTTTTTAAAATATTAATCTATTGAAAGTTTCAAATCATTCTATATAGATTAGGGAGGTGAAACTTATGAAGAATTTCAATTTGTAGTTTAAAGCGGAATCTTTACACTAAAAGAAAATTCCAAAATTCTTTATTGACTGCAATTTTAAATATTTTGCAAAAAAATATTTTAAAATAGGATGCAAATTATTTATTACAACATGTACATTAATACATTACAACCATTGGGATTGTGAATCTTTAGTTTCATAACTAGAATTCTTTCTATTGAATATTATAAATCATTCTTAATTTCTATCAACTTACTATTTTTTCCAAGCATAAATATGAAATATTTTTTGTTGCAATTTTTAATACAGATTCTCTAACATATTTTTTCAACATATGATGGACAATTGCAAATTGTAGAATTGATATATACATTCATTTTTAGATAAAATTTGGAAAAATGAAATCTTATCATCAGGGATGAATGAAACACTATTTTTTTTAAAATCCAAGCATCATGATCTTGCAATTCGTAAAGTTTTTTATTTTACAATTTTTAAGAGGGAGTAATAAGTCAAATTAAGTACAAGCTAGATGACACTAGTAGAAAATCTGAATCTTCTATTGTTTTAGTCGCGTTGATCCAGGGTAGTTTTCTGCTGATTTTGTCAAAAATCTGAATTCAGATTTTCCGCTAGTGTCATCTAGTTGAATTTATTGAAAAAATAAACATAAATGAAGATTTCAACCTTGCTTTGAAGACTACTATTTAAAAGCAATTATGGGCCTTAACATATGAAAAAATAATAAATATCTATAACCATGGAAGTTGCCCTATAATATAGGTACCTATAATATAATTAGGCACCTATTATATATCCTATAACCATGAAAGGTGTTTATAACATAGACACATATAATATAATTAGGCACCTATAATATAAATACGGAGGTTGATACTTCAAATTTGAATAATTCTATTGAATAGTTCAATTTAAATTTTGAACTAGTCAAATTTGATTATTATAAGATTGAAAACTTTCAATTGATATAATCAAATTATTTGCATCAAAGTTGAATTAGATTCTAAATTGAATTAAAACTTCAATTGAATTCAAAATCTAATTGAAAATAAAATACAATTCAAACTCTAAATTCATAATTTTTGAAAAAAAAAAAAAAAATCCAAAAATAGCCCCAAAAAAATTCAAAACATTCAACAAAAATCTGTTGATTTGGTTGTTGCACTATTCAAATCAATAAAAATTTGTTAAACCATTTTGTTAACTAGTACTTAAATGAACAAAAACATTAGATGGATTTTAGGGCCTCCGGGAGACCGTGGGTTCTACTACTATGAGAATCCAAGGAACGTGACTGTTGGCTTGACACCTCGGCGATCCTATGTGGTCGAGAGGCTGCCAGCGCATTTCTAGATTTTTATTTTATTTTTAATTAAAAAAAAATTCTTCTGGATAGCTAGCCATCCTTCACTGTGGAAGGAACAATGAAGGGGAAGAACCTTCAAACGGTCTTTCAGAGGCCTAAAAATCCATCTAATGTTGTTAACCATTTTGTTAATTTGTGCTCAAATCAACAAAAAACTGTAAAAATGGTCAATGCAATACCCAAATCAACAAGTATTTGTTGATTTTTTGTTGATTTGGACGTAATTTTCTACTAGTGAACTTTGAAGCAAAGACTTTGACTACTCCAAATATAATTCTTCTATTGCAGATTGATTGTAAAGAATGTAGAATCTACTCAACAAATCACAAACACATAAGTTATTCATTAGATGGGATCCGGAGGGCTGGAGGGCTGTTTTAGGGTTGTTCCCAGCTCCGTTCCCCCAGGGCCCCATTGAACGCAGATGCCAGATTTATTTATTTTTCAAAAAATAAAAAAATAAAAAAAAATTTAATTTAAAATTCTTAAAATGAAAAACAAAGTTAATTCTTCTTTTCTTTTCTTTTCTTTGAAAAAACCGACGTGGCAATCTCTCGACCAGGTCAGTAGAGCTTGTGAACGACTAGTTTCGGGGGGTTTCCCACTTGAGAACTCACAGCCCTTCCTAGTAGGTAAATCACATCTAATGCTTTTGCCTTTGACATTTATGTGCACATATTAACATGAAGAGAATCCATTTTTTTCTTTGCACTGTGTGACTAAGCATGGAATTTAGAGAGCATGGATATGTTAATATAGTTTTGGGGATAGTAACACATTAATTGCACCAATGTCTCATGTCCGGTGTCTCATTTTGGAGTACCAGATATTTTATTTATCACACAACATTTTGAAAGAATTCAACTCTTTCTCTCTTCCCAACTATCCTTAGGTGATTTAGTAAATATGTACTCTCTATCTTCTAAAAGAACAAACTGACCATATTTTGTCTATGACCCACAAATGGATACACAAATATGCCATGCATATAAATACATTTGGGCACTTTTATGTATATGATTACAAATTTCATAACCATGAATACTTCCATACCATTTGGAACTGTGAACTTGAGCATGCACATTTACCAAATTCAACATGGATATTTGGTATTTGTTTGACCTTCTTGAGCATTATACTATCTTTTGTTTTAGACCCTTGATTGAACAAGTAATATACCATTCAAATTATAAACTCTTGAGTTTGCATTCTAGCTCTTAGATGATTCGAAGCTCAATTTTAGTGCAGATGGGACCATTTGGGGGAGGACCTAAATCTAGAGAATGCAATACCAAGTATCCTAATCAATTCCTATCAAAGTCTAGTAAAAGACTTATAGTTAACCCTTAACCCCTCATCGCCTGAGGGGATAAAAAGTGTCCTCATGTATAATTCAAAGTGCTGTAACTTTTGCATCCAATATCCAAATTCAATAAAAACTTGTTTATAAACTTACGCTCTCTCTTCTAGTTTGTGTGGTAAAATTTTCAGATCAATACAAGATTTACAAATTAAATGGGAGCCAATCAAAGTTCACATGTTCCATTTTCAGATTACAGTGAAATTTGGCGATTTGTAACTTCTTCATATAGTGTCCATTTTCAATAATTTCTTTTGGGAAAGTTGTGCATACTAGTCTAGTTTGTGTGGCTAAAATTTCACATGAATCCAAAAAGTAATGAATGACTGAGATGCTTTTTAGTGGAGGAGGTTTAGCCTTACGTGGTGTTTTTTGCAACTTTTCATGCTATTTTTTGACATTTCAAATCTGTTTTGCAAACACATTGAGTCAATTGAATGATATTTTTTTTCACCAATGTGTTTATATGTTGATTTTGAATCACTTTATAGTCTCAAGTTTTTTCATTTGAGTAGGTTTAGAAATCGAATTTCACCTCCAAATGTGTTTTTTGGAAAATTTCAGCATCTTTTTTGAACACTAAAACATTATAATCTTTCAATCCATGTGGTCAAATGGCTTCAAATTTTTTCTGTGTCATCTACAACATGTTCACTACAATATCGTATGGTTAAGATTTCTATAACTTAGCGACATCTAAATTTACAACACTTCAAAAGCAACGCTGTTTTTTGACCTCGTTTGGACTTTAGGCGATGAGGGGTTAAAGGACCGTCACTATACTTTCACCCAAAATGCTCCAAAACTGCCATTTCTAGTACAAGTACCAAAATTTTGAAAAAAAACTTTTTTTGACATACCAAACCGTAGGATCCTGTATTATATAGTATCAAAAACATGTGGTAAAAATTTCAAACATTTACACAAGGGGGATTGCAAGATATAAGCATTCAAATTAACTAAAATCATTTTTTTCACCCTGCGAAAAGCAAGGCAGCTGCACTTCACAAGCTCACATTTCTATGAAAAAATGACCTAAATGGTGGTGCTTCTTTGCATTTGTTTTTCTAGACAAGTTGTCCACATGCTTGAAAAATTTCAGATCATTTGGAATAGTACAACATATAGGAAAAAAATAGTAAGTAGATAGTAGTAGAGAATGATTAAAAATACTAAATTATTTACAAATTAAATATGGAATTGAAAATTTCCAATCCCAATGGTCAAAATGTTGTAATAATATATCTACATCCTAAAATTTTATTTTTTTCCAAAAATATTGAAAATTGGATAAGATAAAGGATTTCAAAGTTTATTTTAGAGTAGGAAATCCAAAACTGCCCGCAAACAAAAAATCCTCATAACTTTTGACTCATTGATCAAAATGGAATGATTCAAAGCTTTTCGTGTATATAAAACTCTAATAAATCAATTCCAAATTTTTGTTTCTGAAAAAAGTGATTTTTTCTGATCTGCCTGAACTGCCCTATTGGTGAAAAAAGTAACATATTGGGCCATAACTTTTGACTCGTATTTCCAAATGTCATGAAATTTGGTGCATATGAAATATCTTCCTTGCCCCCACATTCTATTGAAATTTCAGCCCCAAATATGAAAATCTCTGCTCGTAGGTACCTGCCCAAAATTTCTATACATCCAAAAAACTCAGTCCGGTCCTTTAGGGGTTAAACATTGATTGATTAATTAGTAGAAGTGATTCTCAATGTTGGAAGCTTTTGGGGCTTAATAAGGTAAAGATAACTATAATGGATAACTTAAGTTGTCTTGAGTACATCTTTGGGTTTTCATTTTGTTTGATTTTGTAGTTTGTGTATGATGTGCTTCTTTGGCATTGATGATATGGAATTTGCCCCATCTCAATTAGTCAGTCACAAGAGCGCGGGATACTTTTTAAGGATCCTTGCAAAAACATGTGCAAATTTGTCTAACCATCACTGGTAAATGATCAAAATGCAAATTGACGAACTTGGAAGCAAACACTTTCAGCTTTCTAAACATAATTCTTCTTTTAAGACCCTTGATTGAACAAGTTGTGTACCACTTAACCCTTCATCGCCTAAAGTCCAAACGAGGTCAAAAAACAGCGTTGCTTTTGAAGTGTTGTAAATTTAGATGTCGCTAAGTTATAGAAATCTTAACCGTACAATATTGTAGTGAACATGTTGTAGATGACACAGAAAAAATTTGAAGCCATTTGAACGCTTGGATTGAAAGATTATAATGTTTTAGTGTTCAAAAAAGATGCTGAAATTTTCCAAAAAACACATTTGGAGGTGAAATTCGACTTCTAAACCTACTCAAATGAAAAAACTTGAAACTATAAAGTGATTCAAAATCAACATATAAACACATTGGTGAAAAAAAATATCATTCAATTGACTCAATGTGTCTGCAAAACAGATTTGAAATGTCAAAAAATAGCATGAAAAGTTGCAAAAAACACCACGTAAGGCTAAACCTCCTCCACTAAAAAGCATCTCAGTCATTCATTACTTTTTGGATTCATGTGAAATTTTAGCCACTTAAACTAGACTAGTATGCGCAACTTTCACTAAAAAAATTATTGAAAATAGACACTATATGAAGAAGTTACAAGCCGCCGAACTGTAATCCGAAAATGGCTGGATTTTAAACTTTGAATTGCTCCCAAACATTCAAAGAAGCTTGTATTGACATGAAAATTTTACCACAATAACTAGACTAAAAGGGAAACAATACCCAACAAATTTTATTGAAAACTAACATTGTATGAAGGAGATACCCCCCCCCCAAAGTTTCAGCCATCAAATGCAATTTGGTGAATTCAAATTGAACCTGTGAACTTTGATTGTCTCCCATTTAATTTGTAAGTCTTGTATTGATCTGAAATTTTACCACACAAACTAGAAGAGAGAGATTAACTTTACCAACAAGTTTTATTGAATTCGGATATTGGATGCAAAAGTTACAGCACTTTGAATTATACATGAGGACACTTTTCGTCCCCTCAGGCGATGAAGGGTTAAGTTATGGGCTCTAGTGCTTTTGGCTCTTACATGGTTCAAGCTTAGTTTTGAATCATAGTGCAGGTGGGACCATATTTGTCCACCTAAGTCTAGACCACGCACTAACAAGTTTCATGATCGATTCCTATCAAGTCTATTGATTGATTGATTCTACATGTGAGAAATATTTTGATCTTAAGGTAGTATATTCTAAAAAGAAACCATTTAAGGGACGGTCTGCCTTTTTCAAAGGTTTTTGTGTACAAAATTGTTTTTAAATCATTTAGTAGAGTAAGAAAAATAGATGTGGAACCTAACACTAGTGGTTTTGTATTTTTTCAAGCATTTTTTAATTACTTACAAATTTTCGAAAATTTGGAGCATAGGCACCTATTGGTAACCATAGGTATCCCCAAATCCATCCACTTACAATTTGTAAAGAAATGTGCAAAAATCAAAGACAATGATTGGCTTTTACAATAGAAAAACAAAATTTCCTCGATTCATTCACTTGCTAAATTGGTTCATATAACGATCACCTCACCCATTCTTGAGCTAAAAATAGGGACAATTTGGAGAAGAGGGGCGCGTTTAGAACATTTAATAAGAATTCAACTCTTTTTCTCTTCCTAGTTGTGTTTTCCGTGATTTAGTAATCATGGGCTGATTCTGAGCAGTTCTCAATGTTAGAAATCTAATGTGCACTTTCATTTGGATGTTGGATTGCACAAGTCGAGGTTTCGGAGAAATGGGAAGATCAATTCAATCACTACAATTGGTATCCGAGCCAAAGATTGTTTGTCTTGAATTCATTTTGAGATACATCTATGTCATAGTTTGAGTAGTCCAAGGACTTTCAACTTTGAAAATTCGTAGAAAATGTATGTCACATCCAAAAATTATATATTTTTTTAAATTCATGATTTTCAATTGCTAATATTACAAAAATATAATTTTTTCCCAAAAAATGTTGCCTCCAACTATTCTGAATTGCTTATCTTGACAGTTTTGGATGTTTCTACTGTAACAGGAACCGTTCTCTAATTTGCATTCTAAAAGATAGTCATTGGATGGTATAGTTATCTGACGGGATTTGAGACCACGTGGTTGCCATCCATTGCTCAAAGCTCAAATTGTTGCATGGGTTTTGGGCATTTCCAAGTGCTTTTTCACTATGCACTCAAAAGAGGCAGTCACCCCCTTTTTCTTCCCCAAGCCTACCTCAACCGATGATTCTCTCCCAGTCACCCTAGCTGTTGATTGTTTTTGGAAAAAACCCGCAAGGCCATCTCTTTGCCGTTGATGAGAGTCATTGTGAAAAATTGTCCCCCATCGATATCAGATACGAATATTCTATATTGTATACGGATGTTGTATATTGTATACATGTACAAGATACATGATACGGATCAATTATGATACAATCAATATGTCCCATATTGATTGTATGAAACCCCCACCCTCTCAAAATTATAAGAGGGATGGTCTGTGTTTGAAAAGTCAAGCTTAATAAATTTTAATATTAGAATTTTAACAAAAAAAAATTTAGAAACCTGGAGGGAAGGGAGTTTTTTTTTTTTTTGAAGGGTGAATTACTATCTCTTTTGGGTTGTGCTCACATAGTGTCACTATGCCTATGCACTCAAAAGAGGCAGTAACTGCCTACTATAATTGGTTTTTCACATAGCCAGCCATTTGTGTTTGTTCCATTGCCCAAAGTTGCCACAAAGGATTTGCTTACATCTTAGCCTCAGATTATGGCTGCGAGGACCATCCCTACAGTCAACTTCTTTGGCACTTTTTGCCCATACTTGTCATGGTTTAGATTTGACCTTCCTACCACGCAGAAAGCTTGTTTTTCCAAATGAATTCAATTGTTGTCCTCAACTTTGGACTCGATGGGCAACACAGAAAAGAATCACAAAAAGTGAAGATAATAATTTCAAACTTTTTTTCCTCAAATATTTTATTTTTTGTGTATATGTGAAGCTTTGATTCATTCTATTTGGACTAATGATGAGAAAGTTACAAAAATTATTGTTTTTCGGAAAATATAAACATCTTCTCAAAAAATAACTCATTGGATTTGTTTTTGAAATAAATGCAATTTTCATGATTTAAAAAAAAAAATGTTTGACAAGGTTAAGTTTGTTTGCTTGAATAATCTCGCCACTGAGATTATTGTGTTTCAAAACCATCTTAGAGCTATTAATGAATTAGTTTTTTGTTCAATCTTGGACCTACTTCTATTTAATAATTTTTTAAAGAATGAAAAATCAAGTGAGTATTTTTTGAATTTTTTTTCCTAGACTTTCAACTCAATTTTTCAACATAAATTCTTTTTAATTCAAGTCTATTGTGCAAATAATTTCCACAAGTGGTGATCAAAGTCATCTAAAATTGCAAGCTAGCTAAAGTTCAAAAAAAATTATTTTCCAACTTTGAATATTAATATCTTCCAATTTGTGTAGAATATATTTAGATGTTATGTTACACATTATTGTTACCATAAAAATAGGTGGATGTCCATAAAAGTGTGTCTAAAAAAACACATGTTTTTCATAGTGATCATGGTAAGATCATGCATCTACATGGTACTACTATTATCACATGAATTTCATCAATGTAGTGTATTGACTAAGTTCAAATAATATGGTGTCTACATTGATGTATGTACACCAAGCCTATCACTATATTGAAATTTGGCTAAATTCAACTCTCTAATGGGACCCTCTTTATTTGCATATTCCCTTAATATCCTCACATTATCTTGTCATGTTGTGCACACACTTAATTGCACATCTTGTACAAGTCATGTGCGGGTGCAGTTTTCAAAGCCATTTGTACCCATCAATCATGCACTGTCACTTGGCAAGCACTAAGGTAGTATGCTGTCAAATGGCACATGACCTTAAAGCATCATCTAGAAGGTTTGTACATTTCGAATTTCAGTTATGTACCTATTTGGATGGAGCACTTTCAGAAACAAACTTTGATCCTTGATAACTTTTGCATACAATATCCAAATGTGACATTCATTGGTGCATTGGAACCTCCTTTCACTTGCCAACATGAATATGTGAAAATTTGACCAGTTTCATAATAGAAACTAGGCTCAGTAGTAAAAAGTGAGGGTTTTGGGTGTACCCACCTTATGTTCAGCTTGGGTTTGCGGTGCGAAATACTGTCTTGAAGCAGTAGTATCTAACCCTTTCTAGTTGTACAAACCTCTTATATATCTTGAGAAATCAACATGTTCTGAACACATACAATTACAATGTAACTTTCTCACGTGAATTTGTGAATTATCAACACGTCTTGTTGAAAGATGTCTCTGTGCCTTTCAAGTGAGGAAGCTTGTGTGGTTAATTTCGATTTTTGCGTTGCTGCCACTGCAGATTCAAGCGGGCGGGAATAGGGTGTGAGCCCCAAATTCGTCACTTGGGACTCATTGTTTTCTTTTTTTTAGTTTATTACAAATTAAGGCATAAAGTACTACAAAAAGCCCAAAAAAGAGTGTAGAACCAAAATAGGTATGTCACTTACCAGTATAGCATTTGGTCATAAATAGCCTTTTATCCATAGATTACCCATAAAACCCACTTGTATATAGGTTAGAACCCGTAATTAGTGGGAAACAATAGGGCTACTGGGAACTTACCCAAAATAGCCCAAACCTAGTGCATGTGACCATGATAGGCTAAATTAGTCTTAGGAGAGTTAGGGGGGGTCCCCATGTAAATCTCCAAAGATAGGTTCTAGTTTTCCCATTCCACCGACGAAACATTAGGAATCCAAATTGTTAGCTTGCAGGTGTTACTTGTCCCAGACAGGCCGCATGGAGGAATCCACAGCCACCGGATAGTGTTCTCGGATCTGAAACATGTCGGGATGTCCACGGCAAAACCCATTCGCCGAGATTCCCTCACATGTAAAAGATTCCCTGACTGCCGGTGATTCAACCGAAGTCAGTTTTCACCTCACCACCAACTGTGTGCCAGAATAGCCCAAGACTTGGCACGTGGCTTGGGGGAATCCATGAGAGGTTCCCCAAAAAGTCTCGGTTTTTTCTGATCTCCAAAGGATCTTTTTCCGAGCAGTCAAACCGCCAAAGGCCACATTGGGAAATTCATGGAAAATACCCAGGCCGCGGTAAAATCTCACTAAAAATTAGACTAGCATATTTTATGTTAATAACGCGCCCCGACAAATTTCATGGTGTTCCAATAGCGGGAAGCAGCCGAAACTGACAACATCCCCCCAATTAATAATTACGGCAGGATCTTTGCGGGGTTAACCGGCATCCCGGGAGCGTACGAAGTCGGAACGAAGACATCAAGGAGCCTTTTCTTACTCCCTAGAGCCTCCCCAACAACCCTAGCTAGTTACCCAAGCCAAAAGAGGTAAACCCCAAAAGTTAGGTTTTTACCCTTTTAATTGGCTCCAGTTGGTACTAGTTTCCGATGGGTTTTTTGTGATAGAAATAGGGGTAGGGGATCCTTTAGACTAAAATTGGCATTCTGAAGCCATTGGCGCAATCCATTTGCAATTCCGAGCTAAACTCCAAAAGTTAGAGGTTAGGACCAGCGTAAAACCCAAAATTAGGTGAAAATCTCAAATTTGGATGAAAATCCGGATGGATGAGGTTACTTGTCGAGGGGGGGGAGTGGGCCCTTGGAAACCTATAAAAGGGGGCCCTTCTCTCTCCCAAAACACCCCCAATATTTGTTTTGGGTCCGTGGGTCCAAGTTATCTTGGAATTTTTGGCGTTTCAAGCCAAAAAACCTCTACAGTGTTTTCGGAGCACTTTTGGCTCCCATTGTCGTTTTATTTCAAGCTCTTTATAGGTCCTTGAGGTCCTTCCATCTTACCTTGTACTTGTGCGAGTCAAGCGGTTTTCATCTACTTGCGTGTGTTTTCCGTGTGTCTTTTGTGTGTTGTACTAATCCTAAAGTCACCCCCCACCGTACCTTGGCGATGCCGCTTTGGGGGGCCTTTAGTATATGAGTATTGCCTTGTTTATGCTTACTTTGTGGATTCGGTTGCCTCTTATGTAAGTCCTAACCATAGTCACCCTTGCCGTGTTGTTTGCGAGTGGACCCCACCGCCCTTGAGGTAGCGAAGCTTTGAACCTGTAACTTACCCTAGTCTTAGAGTGTGTGTCAAAAACAGGCCTTAGATAGCGGAGCTTTGGACCCGGGGGGCGTCACCAGTCTTAGAGTTGGTGTCAAAACCAATTTGACGGCGAAGCTTTGAACCCCCTATACTTTTGGTTCCAAAGTTTAGTTCCCAAGATCTTCTTGGGAAAAACCAAAGTTTAGCCCCCAAGAGTGCCCTAGGTGGTAGACAAGTATAGGGAGAAACCCCGCCACTAGGCTGTTGTTTTGCTAGTTGTTAAAACTTTTGTCTATTCCCCCTAGGCGGCGAAGCTTTGACCCTGACCTGTCCAATTTTAAGTTGTGTAGTGGGTTCCCATACAAGAATCCGGAGAGGAAGGATTGTAGTAAAAATACTTGGGACCAGCCTAGGTCCAGCCCAGGGAGGACAGCCCAAGGGGAGCCCGTAAGGGGACAGCCCGTAAGGGAAGAGCAGTCAGCCAGACCGTAAGGGGAGGAGTAGTCAGCCAGCCCCAAGGGGAAGCCCGTAAGGGGAGCAGGCAGGCAGCCGTCGGGACAGCCCGCACGGGTATCGGGGAGCCAGCGTTTGGGGAGGGCCAGTTCGGGGAGGGCCAGGGAGTTGGAAGTTCAAGGGGGGGCCAAGGAGTTGGGGAGGCCAGGGGGGGCAAAGGAGAAATCCTTACCTCAACTAAATTCAGCACTATGGGACGATGCCCTATGGGGCCCCACCACACTTTTTTGGGGTTTTTCATCACACTAAGGTTGAAAACCGGGAGTCTAGTTAAGGACTAACGAAAGACCAACTCAAGGCTAAAGGAAGAAGGGGGGAAGAGAAGTCGCCATCCTATGCGTCCAAACCTGCACAACCTCTCAAGGTCCCTCACCAACAAGCCACCTCACACAATGATGACAAAATTAGGAAGGGGGTAGTTATAAGAGAGGAAGAAGGGAGAGACGATAAATAGTGTTGCGTCATAGGATTAGGTAGGAAATCTCAAAAGCTTCTTACAACCATTAGGAAAGAAATTAGGATGACACCAAAATGACGATGTAAGAGAATAGGTGACTCTTCCATTAGATTAGCGTCATATGGTGTAAGGTCTCATTTAAGGGGTTGGTAGGAATAGTGTTGAAGTAAAAGAAAAAGAGACAAGGAGAAAGGAAGGGACCATTAAGGGTCTTTAGAGTGTACTACTTCGCCGAGGACTAAGCCGTAGGCATTTTACTACTTCAAAATACGTGTCGACTATGGAATACGAGCACGCGGCCGGAGGTATGGAGGAAAATGCCGTGCATGCCAACGACGATCAGGTGAGTCAGTAAACCAATCCCCGGGGCTTTCTTTCTTTTAATTTACGCTAAACCCTGGTAGGTAGTGATTAATTTCGATTAGCAAATAGGAATTAGGGGAGGGACCTTGAGTTTAGACATAGAAGTTTATCGATAGGACTCGAAGTATCCAAACCCATCTCATACATAGAAGTTGACCATAAAAGCAACCAAATTAGACTAAGATAGGATAGGACTAGGAATCAATAACCGTTAAGGTCAGAACTCAACTAAGAAGTAAACACTAGATTAAGACAAAATAATCCAATTAGGAGTTAGGGTTAAATTAGCAAATCAAAATTGCCTTAGGTAATGAAGATCTAGGGAAGGAAAAAAAACGATAAATTAAATTAGGGGATAAATTAGATAAAAGATAAATTAAATTAGAAGATTAAATTAGGAAAAAAGATAAATTAAATTAGAAGATTAAATTAGGAAAAAAGATAAATTAAATTAGGAGATAAATTAGAGAAAAGATAAATTAGATTAGAAGATTAAATTAGGAAAAAAGATAAATTAAATTAGATGATTAAATTAGGAAAAAAAAAGATAAATTAAATTAGGAGATAAATTAGAGAAAAGATAAATTAAATTAGAAGATTAAATTAGGAAAAAAGATAAATTAAATTAAGAAATTAAATTGGGAAAAAAGATAAATTAAATTAGGGAAAAAGATAACTTAGATTAGGAAAAAACCCAATCAACTTAGGAAACCATGGAAGGGACTTAGATAATCCCTCCTCAGTCTTAGGAAAGGTTAATTAGCCTCAGATTCCCATAGATTAGGATAGATTCGGTGGTAGTTCGCATAGGCTGCCGTTAGGGGACGGTTAGCCCGAACTATTCCCTCGCCAATTGGGGGCAACTCCATTGTCACCTGCGGAAATTAGGAACTTAGTAAAGAAGATCCATTGCTTGGAAGGCACAATGGACCTACGCTTAGTCACCCGTTAGGTTAGAATTTAGTTAACCCCTAGAACTTGGTTGTGTCCGATTAATTACCAAGGGTGGGTAATTAAGCGCCCACATAGGGGGAAAACAATTTTTTTTGCAAAAAAAAACAAATTTCAAGGTCCTTAAGGGCTACAAAGTAGTCTTCTTGAGACCCCAAATTTTCTCTAATGCAGGCGCGCTGGAGTACAAATTGTGAGTTTGAAGACATCGATTCAATTGATGTAGAAAATTGAACATGGCGGTCTGTCCTTACATTCCTAAAATTGACCGGCATTTGGCGGTCTCAGGTCGTTGAGTTTACGGAGTTTGACCCACAATGACTTATATCATGGATTGCATTAGTTGCACTTTATTTAGGTTTCATGATTTTGTCTTTTGACTCATTGCAGAGGGTTTGCGCCTACATTTTTATGTTTCCCCGAAGTCCTTTCCAAACATTGTAGCTCATTCTTTTAAATTGTTGAGAGCTTTGGCCAAATTGTATTATGTGCCTTGTCGATAATATTATGGATAGTAGTCACTATTCATGCCTACAAAATGCCCAAAATTCATGGATGGATCAAGGCTTATGTGCATCCAAACCACATATGAAAAACGACCATTTTCTTGTTTATTCATGCCTACAAAATGCCCAAAATTCATGGATGAATCAAGGCTTATATGCACCCAAATTGCACTTATGAGAAACAACCATTTTCTTGTCAGTAGGATACAAATTAGGAACTATTTTCATAAGATGAAAAACCCACCCTTTCATCTATGCCAAACATGTGTCACATTCTAGTTGTGAATATTCACCTTCTGTGCTTTTTCTACCAGTAACCTGCACGTCAGGGATTTTTGAAACAAGAATTTGTGTGTTGATGTTGTGCGTTCTCACTCGAGTCCTGTCCACGGCCCCCTCCTTGCGTGGATTGAAAGTGTCGGTCATCAATGCCGTGGTGGCAGGTCACTGCCAATATTCCGACCAAAAGCCCCTCTGGCCCCTCGTGCATTCAAATTCGCAAAACCACAAATTCACTTCACTAAAAAGGGTATTTAGTGTTGGATTACATTTAGTATAATTACCACCCTACTTGACCCTACACTAAATGTCAATTTTAGGACGATTAGTGTAGTGCTAAACTTCAATGCGCCGCCTTTGTGTTGTCTTCACTTTTATCATCTCCTTCCTTGGACTTCTTCCTTGGACGTCCTTTGTAATTTGCTTCTGCGACCTTACCTTGTATGTTGCCTTTTGCCTCTCTTCCATTCCGACTTGGTTACCTTACCTACAGCTTGGCTTCTTCTCCTCTATTGCTATCCCGCTTCTCCGCACTTACAATTCCTTAAGTGAGTGAATTTTTTGTGTGGGTGTGGGTGGGTTATACTCCCGCATTCCCGCCTCCTGTGAGCGGTTCGAATCTCCCGCCTATTCTCGCTCCCGCTTGCTCCATTGCTCCTTGTTGCGGTAATTTCGGCTTCATCCAGGTTTGTTTTCCCCTATTCATTGATCTGTTGACCTTTTTTTCTTTACTCATCTTCCCAGCAACTTGTCGACATTTTGTTGATCTTTTGCTTCCCATTTTAGGAATCCGCCATGGCCAACGCCCCACTGAGCAATTCCACACCTCGACGCTTACAACAAGTTTCTACAATTGCTATTTGCAAACGCATCATCACTTGGATGGTTCAAGATGAACTTGTGCACGGCTTTCCTGGGCTCTATATTCGCACAATCAATACATTTCCTGAGCATTTTCGAGCTCAAAGGAATGCCAACCTTGTTTGGCCTTCCCGGTAGTGGGCTCAACGTCAACAATTTTGCAATGAAGGAGAGGCGGACAACACGTCTCCACCAATTTCATGCAGTTGGAGCCAGGATGATAGGCGAAAACAACTCCGTACAAAGGCAACTCTTGGTCATGGGCCCAAGCGAGCTGAATGGATACTTTGGATCTACCCTATACTTTTGGATGCATTTGACAAATTTAGAAAGGCTGAGGTCAAATTTTCATCCAAATTACTCATTGAGCTGGCTATGACCACCTTATTAGATCCTACCTCTCCATATATAGCCGAATCTTATGATCCAAAGGACAATGTCCTACTCACGGCCAAGTTGACCCCAAGTTGGGTTCAACAATTTATGCATGTGCACAACATTGTTTTGTTGTCACAAAGGGGACGTTTGTCTTGTAGTTCCGAGAAGGAACTACAAATTGAGAGGGCAACAACTTACCATCTAGGTGTGCTGCAAAGAGGGTTCCAAGCCGGTGTTTTCGATGAAAATCTCATGGAAAACATTGATGAAACTCATTTTGTTGTAAATTTAGACAATGGTCGGACATTGGGATTTAGGGGAGACACGAGTGTCAAGTATGCCGAAGTGGTTTTGGGGGGAGATTCTATGACCATGGTCATTAGAATTTCCGGACGGCGTAGATCAATGATTGAAGCCCCTATGTTGATTTTTACCAATTCCAGCAACAATTACCCTATTTGGCGCTTGGAAGACAATATTCCAGGAGTATGTTACAAATCTAGGCCTAAGGGCTGGATGGACCAAAAACTTTTTGCTGAATTTTTTGCTGAACCCCGAGCCCTCCAAGCTGATGTTCATGGCTGTACAAAAGTCATTTGGGTTGACAATTGTATAGGCCATAGTATAACCCCAGCATTATCGGTTGTTTTGGAAGCAAAACATGCCACTCTTAGGTATTTGCCACCTTATTCTACACATTTGTGTCAACCGGCGGATACATTCATCATTTCCAAGGTCAAGGATGCTTGGATCAAGCAATGGGAAGCAAAAAAGGCCAAGCTCATTGCAGCCAATGCTTGGCAAAATACTCCTCGGGTTGATGGGTAGTGGTCAGGAAAACTCACAAATTCAAGAAAAAGATTTTTCCTATAGCTAGCTGCGGATAGCATTGAAGTTGTGAACAAAGAGGTAGATTGTGATAATTTATCATATGCTAGGAAAGCTATGATTAGATCGGGTATGGCTTTGGGTGTTGATGGCACTTGGAGTGTCAATCAACTTTTTCTATATTTGCGGGAAATTATAGCCAAGCATGAACCATACTTCCATGGACAACAAGTTCCAGCCCAAGTATGAAATCTGTATTTTTTTGGCTCTAAATATTAAATTTTTTTTCCCTTATTTGATGTTCAAAGACTTCTTTTATTGCACATGTTTTCCACATTTTCTACTCCTTCCATCATTTTCCTTGTCTTTAATCTTTTTCTTTCCAAATTCATTTTTTACCTTCTAACACTAAATGTAAACCTCTTCATATTTCAGATTTACCATAGAGTACTTTTAGTGTTAGAAATTACATTTAGTGTTACTTACTTTAGTAGGGTAAATGATATTTAGTGTCATGGTTCGCAAATAGTGTTGCCAACACTAAATACCCTTTTTAGTGTACCGCACATTGGTCACTCTCCAAATTTTTTTCTACAATTAGTGATCATGCCTTTGCGGTCACACTTCCCAATTTTGATGCAGTTCCATTTGTCACTCCACTTGCCACAAATTTCGAAGCACTAGGAAGAGGTTCCAGAAGTGGCAGAAACTCCATCCATTCCGATTGCATGCAAATTGCAGAAAATTGAATCATGGTCAATTTTGTTAAAATGCCGGTATTTCGCACGCCATTTTAATGGAATATCTTCTACAAAAGAAAATAAGTGTGTCATGATAGGGTCATACATGTGCCAATTTTATACCTAGCACATTCAAATCACTCCTAGTTCACACATTTCCACTCCTCTAGGACAATCTTTCAAGTGGTTTCATTTTGTGCCATTTTAATGGAATACCGCCATTTTAACGAAATTGACCATAATAGTCGAAAATCCATCCAGTTGCAGAAGCAGCCTTGCGAGGAAGGCATTCTTCAATCTGACGTTGTTGTCCAATTTCTGAGTTGGTAAGGTGACAGTGTGTCAGACCATGGGCGGTGAAGGTTTAAGCTTGTTTGTTGAGATCTCAATTTAGATAATAATTTTGACCAACTAGATGCTCCAGATTAGAGTTATTTTAAATGCACAAGTGCACATCATGATCTTGAGCTTGAGGCAAATTTCTGATGAGCAACTAGATTGGGTCAAAGTGTGCAGCTTCTATAGAGATCACCAAAACTATCCCCAAATTTGTGGATTGGATAGACATAAAGGTTTACACTATATGTGTCAATTGTATATTTCCTTCAATCCCATTCAAAAAACAATTTCTTGTTGTCAATGCACAAATGCTTTACATATTTATGCTAAGTTTCCAAGTAGATTGGCAATGGAATTTCAATTAAATTGGAATGCTTCAACTACTGTCTTGTGTTTAACCACACATAGTAATTTAATCATTTTGCAACTCTATAGGTGTGGAAAAAAATTGTAGTTTTTTTTAAAGATGAAATCAAATGTCTTTTATAAATTCTTAAATGTTTAGGTTTTTAGTGAAGGTTTGAAATTACTGTCGAATTTCAAGAAGTGAAGAAGTGAAGAAAGTCCATATTATAAATAAAATTTGCAAATCATGTATCGGTGTCATTTCATGATTAGAAAGTAGAAACTCTATAAACTATGGTTATTGTCTAAAGGTCAAATTGTAGGAAAATATTCATGTTGATTTTGCAATAGATGTGTTCATTGGCAATAAATGGTCCTCCAAAAAAACTAACACCAATTGTGTTTGTGGCTTTTAAACTCTCAATATAAATTGCTTGCAATTGCTTGGAATTTAATTCTAGACCTTCAAAAATCATTCAAGTTGCATCTATCTAGAGTACAATGCCATTAGAGATGCAGATGGAATTTAGTTTATCTATTTGGAAGCGTAGCGGTCCATGCTGCAATTGCATTGGATATCTCAAGCATTTCAACTTGTAGGATATGGGGAAATAGCTTGGGTTTGCGGTGCAAAATACTGCCTCTAAGCAGTATTATCTAACTCTTCCTAGTTGCACAAAAACCCTTGTATATGCTGAGAAATCAACATGTTCTGTGAACACATACAATTACAATATAACTTTCTCACGTGAATTTGTGAATTATCAACAGGTCTTGCTCAAAGATGTCTCTATGGCCTTTCAAGCGAGGAAGCTTGTATGGTGCACCGATAGAATGTCAACGACTTGACTAGCTTAGTATTTTATCCACAATGCTACAATTTCCAGAATTACAAGAGAATTATAAGTAGCCAATCATGATTTCCAGGAGAGGAAGCGCTTTGAAGATTTTCCATGAACGTTGCGCATTTCTGTGTTGGAACATGATTTGTGTTGTTGAAGTTTTCAGGCCATCTGTGGGTCACAAGCTTTGGAACTGGGAGTCCGAATGCTGTTGATTTGGGGGAAAGTTATGGTTGGAAGGTAGGATGAATGCCACACTTGTAGTCAGTATTTGAAGCATTTTTAATTGCAGATGATTCTACCTTGGATTCAGGCTACTTCTTCACTTTTCCACTCACCTGAATATCTACTTACTGAACAATTTCTTTTTATCAACCCTTGCAGGTCCTCAAGAACCAAATATATCAATTTGATTATCATATTAATTTCTATAAAAATGAAACAAGATATATGAGAATAAGACTTCATTTTCATGTACTAGAACACCAAGGTACAAAGCAAGTTCTTCAATGCCATCCAATTCCATCTTTAGGACATTCAACCCACATGGATTAGGTCAAAATACATGCGACATCTCTTCATCACACCTCATGTGAACGCATCCAATTCAGTGACATTACAACAAACAAATTGCAAAACGTGTAGTTCTGTAGTTTCACAAGACCTTAGAACTAACTTTTAAAGTGAAACAACAATCCAAGCAACAAAAGTCCTTACCTGGAACGACTCTCTTTTAACCCCTTAATGCCTCAATCCTTTTTCAAATTTTCACACATTTTTGCTTATATCTTTGTACAGTAATACCATTTACCAAAATTTCATGAAATTGGACATAAAAGAAGGTTGTCTTTTCAAGATTCAAGTGTTACATGCATTGGATGAATGAGAAGATAGTTGGATGAAACAGTGCCTGCAAGCCCTCTGTTCATCGTCTAGAATATGGACGTCGGAGCGCTTAAGGGTTAAACGCATGCTTTGAAGTATGGAGAGTTTGGACCCTTCTAATGGTAGCTTTGCCTTGTGCAACTTGAGCATCCCTTGTCTGTTGCTAATGTTTTGCACAATGACTTGTGCAATCCAAGATTCACATTGGATGAGAGGTTTCTTTGTTCCATAGTGTTTTAGCACATTATGTGCGAGACTGGAAGGCTAAATAGTGTGGGACAATGCTTTAACCCCTTAATGCCTCAATCCTTTTTCAAATTTTGGCACTTTTTTGCTTATATCTTTGTACAATAATACCATTTACCAAAATTTCATGAAATTGGGCATAAAATAAGGGTCGTCTTTTCAAGATTCAAGTGTTACATTGGAGGAATGAGAAGGTAGTTGGATGAAACAGTGCTTGCAAATCCTCTGTTCATTGTCCAAAATATGGATGTGGGAGCGCTTAAGGGTTAAACATTGAAATTCAAATGAAAAGATGCAATTAGATGATTGTACATGTCTTAAGATTTTACTTCAACGTCTTGAGCAAATATTTCAGAAGATCATTTGGATTCAGATTCTCTTATCATTATTGGTTTTGGAGTGTTAGCGAAGATCCCACAAGCAAGCGCTTGCCCATATACTGTATAGTTGGGTCTTGAAAGCTTTCTATAACCATTCAAGGATTTGTACAAAAAATAGAATAAAATTGACTTTTTTTTGTCTTGCATTACTATCACTCAATTCTTATCCAATCTCCATCAAGTATACCAAATTTCAATTTCAAAAAACCAAAATACCATTTTTGGTGAATTTTTTAAGTCGTTTATTGTACTTTTACATAATATTTTATTGAATACAATTAGTGGTGAATTCTTTTAATTCGATTGCATAAATACGTAGGAAACATCCATACACACATCTTTCGTATTAAAAACAGAAACCTTTAAAAAAACAAAAATATGATCAATTGATGAAGAGATCAATGAAAAGTGTTATATGACCAAACTTTGAAGAAATCGATATCTCTATATTTTGACTTGATTTTGATAAAGTAATTGTACCGTCATGTTCAAATATATGAAATGAGTTACCATGTGAGGTTTAAATACAAAATCTAATTATTAAAAAAAATGTCTATTTCAAATCATTTTAGGCATCATCACTTGAACATGCGGAAATCTCTATAGAAAGAATTGTGAAACTTTTTTGGAGATGCTTGTTGAAGGAAAGAGGTGTGTATGGATGTTCCCTACATATCTATAAAATCAAATTAAAAAGAATTCATCACTCAATAAAATATAATGTCAAACCGTGAAAATGAACTTTACAAATTCACTGAAAATGGAATTTTTTGTTTTTTTGAAATTTGAAATTTGGTATGCTCGATTGAGATTGCATAAAGATGCAATGATAATTATGGCTTACCAAATTTACCAATTACATTGCACATTGTTCCAATAAATGTGAATGGCTCAAAATAGCTAGTTATAAGCTTTCAATACTTGACTATACTAGCGCGACGTTAAATCAAACATACAAAGGTGGGCCCAGCTTACGTGGCGCCCGGATCAGACCACGGGCCCGGCTAGCCCACCTCCGTCCATCCGCACCCCCGATGGAGCGCTAGCGACAGAATGACCCCGTCGACATCCTTGTCCTGCACAAATACAGGACCGCAACTTGTAGGACATGATCGTGTAGGACAACAATTTTGGAAAACTTAATTCATGCCCTATGTAGGGTGGTGGGTTTAGGATTTAGGATGGCGGTTTAGGTTTTCAAAGTCTTCTTTTAACTATGAACTTATTTACATATCCCATATTCTTTGTGTTACACCCCGTGTGTATATAATAAGTTGCCTTTTCAACTCATACCACAAATCATGCATGAATGGCTTTTGAAGCAAAGGAAAATAGATGTGGTGGCATGCCACATCAACATGGGCCTATTTCAAATGGATGATTTTTTAAATGTTTTTTTAGATAAGGACAAAGTCCAAACAATTTTTTTCAAAATTGATAACACTTAAAACAAATAAAAAGGTTCCATTTTGTGCAAGACCCATAGAAAGATGAATGAACACTTTATTTGTTTTAGGTGTTATCAATTTTTTATATGTTGAATAAAATTGTTTGGAAATTTTTTTATATGTTGGAAAAAATTGTTTGGACTTTGTCTTTCTCTAAAAGAACATTTAAAAAATCATCCATTTGAAATAGGCCCATGTTGATGTGGCATGCCACCACATCTATTTTCCTTTGCTTCAAAAGCCATTCATGCATGATTTGTGGTATGAGTTGAAAAGGCAACTTATTATATACACACAGGGTGTAACACAAAGAATATGGGATATGTAAATAAGTTCATAGTTAAAAGAAGACTTTGAAAACCTAAACCGTCACCCTAAATCCTAAACCTGCCGCCCTGCTTAGGACGGGAATTAAGTTTTCCGAAATTGTTGTCCTACATGATCATGTCCTGCAAGTTGCGGTCCTATGTTTGTGCAGGACGAGGACGTCGATGGGATCATTCCGTCGCCGGCACTCCGTCGGGGGTGCGGATGGATGGAGGTGGTCTGACCCGGGCGCTAGGTAGGCTGGGCCCGCCTTCGTATGTTCGATTTAACGTCGCGCACTGTACTATCAAAGTAGTTGTACGACTAACTATGATGTCTAAATATATCTAATTATGAGAGCAAGCAAAGTTTATCTCTCCTAGTCATAACCAAAGGATCTCTTTTCCTGACTCCCTGAAGCAACTGGAGGGGCGTTCGACCATCCCCAGTCCCCACCGACCCCTGTACCAACATCCCTGCACACGAAAACTTCCACGTGCTCCTGCTGCAAGTGAAGTTCCAGGCTGCTTCCTGGCCGAACTCCGCCCGACTAAGCCGGTCAGACCTCCCTAGACACTTGTCAAGTTACAAGAGGTTGGCTTTTTCCAATGCCCCAGTATCTAAACCCTAATTGATTTGGTCGATGATTTGGTTTTTGATTTTAGGGTTTTGAGTTTTGCACTCAGTCTTCCAGTGTGTCTGCAGCAACTAAGCTTAGTTTGCTTCTAGGAAACGCGTGTGTGGAGTTTGCGTGAATTTTCGATCTGTGGCACCCCCCGCAATTTTCAATTTGTGTAAAACCCTAAACCCTAAACCACACCCAGTGAGTGAATTTTGATGAGGAATTTCATGGATACGTAGATGGACACACCGATGCTGGAGTGACAAAGAGCTTGACATGGGGCCCAAAGGACGCCGAAAGCCTTTCGGGCAACAGGTTGCAGAGGCGCCTGTTGTGGTTGACGGCAGTGGATCTGCTCTTCATCGGAGCAGCAAACCTAGTTTTCACGAATGGAAGCTTTTTATGGTGAAATCTCTGTTCCTTGCCCTTGAACTTGCAATGCAACTTATCGATTTTCACGGCATTCTTGTTACAACGACGAATTTTGGTTTATCGCAGATTTGTAGATTGGCCACGATTGTTTGTTTTCGTTTTTAATTTTTTTTTGTTGGGCTTATCAGTCGTCTAGAGCGTCTGATGTGGTGGCGGAAGCTGGTCCCCGAAGAGAGAAGGCCGATGAAGACGACGTGGAGCGAACGGCGGAGTTCAAGAACATACTCAAGGAAGTGGAAGAATTAGGTTTGTACAACGCTCTTTCATTATTTGGGTTCAGGGTTCAGGGTCATTGAAAAATTGAAATTAAGCTTACTTTTTGCCTCTTACTGTGAGGGTTTAAGAGTGTGATGGCTAGTGGTCTCTTGAAGCCTTGCAATATAATTTGGATTTTCCTGCGAATTGTGAGACTGCTGATACTAGGGTTTCTTTTCCAAACGTGTGCTGTGCTTCAATAGTAATCTAATGAAAAGATGGGAAGGAAGCATACTGTTGCCTCACTCTTAGGGTTCAGATTGTGATGGCTAGTGTTGATGGAATTTTCGTATATTTTGCGCATGAGTTTTTACTGCATCCCAACTAGCTGCAGCATCGTTGGTCTTTTGAAGTCTTGCAGCACAAATTTTAGGGGACTGCTGATATTAGGTTTTTGTTTCATACGTTTACTGAGCTTCACCAGTATTTTTGTGAATTTCGTCGTGGCATTAGGAACCTCAACATTGGAATGGAAGGATCGCAAGAAGTTGGAGACTGCGAAACTGGTAGCTCTTGGTTCAAAGGTAGGATCCGATTGCGGTGAATTGCAGTAATTTCTTTGTGGTGAAAAATTCAAGACACTTTCTTGTAGGATTGAGGGGTTTTGCAATGGTATGTCTAGATTTTGATGATGCACGAGCAAAAATTATGTACAGAAACAAACCTAAGAAATATTTGATGTCCGGACATGGGCTGTACTTGTGATGTTTTCGTAGGGCTTGCCGTAGCTCAGTTCAAGAACTCTTACCGTTTAAAGTTGTTGTATTTAGGACAGGACAGGAGTTGTGTAGAGGACCCGCTATGCTGACCCGGTATTGTATTGAGGGTACTGGTTGATGTGCTCAACCCTAGGGTCTCTCTTTGTAAATTTTTTATTAGAAGCTAAAACGGGAAGGCTTGCATGATCTCGTAACCGTTCCAGCCTTGTCACAAACCTACTTGCTGCGCTGTGTACGGTTAGTGATTAATGAGGGCTCTGTAAAGCACTTTGAAGTGAGGATTGGGTGTGTTCAAAGCATTGGGCCAGGAAGAAATATAGTATGTTGGTTCCTCCGGCGGGTTCTTTATAGTACAAACTAGCTAGCTGATTTTGACTGAATTCCTTCCGTTGAGAACTTCGAATATGGGTAGCAAAATGTCTGGTACGCATTCAAAGTGCTTGAAGTAACTCTTCCATGACAAAGAGTACTTGATATTGTTTTCTACATCAGGCACCGAAGAGCTTCAAGATGCCTGTCTCAATGGGTGTAGGAATGAAGCGGAAACGAGAGGAAAGAGTGGAACAAAAGCGACAAGATGTAAGACCATACCACCCTTAGAAAATAATCGTGTATCAACATCTGTCCTCTACATTTTGACCTTTTGCATTCCGGTTTGTGTACTATTTTAAGGCAACTGCAACTAATTGTGATCCTTACTCAAAAGCAATCTCTATAGATTACTGCCTAAAATGTTCATAATGAGAGACTAGGGTTGATTTTGGGTTGTCTTTAATCAGCACTTTGGAAATTTAGTCATTCATACAGTTTCCAAGAAATACGTGCTAAGATGACCCTAAATCCTGTTGCAGTTGCCCACAAGATCTACCAACAGAACTCAAGGAATTATTATAATAATAACGATGCTTATTTGGATGCTTTTAGGTGAATGTACTTCACCTGAACTGACTCTAAATTTTTTGGTTATGTACACAGGACATAGCGCAAGGTATTCGCTCGGCAAAACGCACTGGTGCAGAGAAGAAGCTACCCCTTAGAAAGACGGCAGAGGAGAGAGGCTTGAATGCTTCAGAAGGGAAGTTCAAGGGTGGTGTGTTGTATGTAACCCCGCCATCTGCTCCTGAGAGGTTCTTGCATAAGAGTTCGAAAGGCGAGGATAGATTCTTTCAAGGTGAGAAGAGTGGCAAGAAGGGTGGCAAAAAAGGGAAAGGTGGAAAGAAAAAGGGTGGAAAGAAGAAGGGTAAACGATAGTGGATTCAGTCACCATGTAAGCTTCACATTCAAATGCAATCTTGTGGACAATTTTGTTCAAAACATATTGACGCAGATGCAGATTACAGCGTTCTTGGATGTTACATTTATTTTGTGTGCAACACAATGCATGGCCATGGCTATTTTCGGTTTGACTTGCAATTATTGCTGGTATATCTTATGATACTTGTGTATAATTTCCATTCCGGGTACTGCAGGAGAGGGTTATGTTGGCAGTGCACACTAAGATAGAGGATACGATTTGCATCACTTTTAGCATTTAAACATAGGTTGGTATGAATTTTGGGAGATCAGTTGAGAACTGTGGAAGGATCACTTTGGGTACAAGATGATTATTTATATACTAAGTCGTGAAATTTCAAGATGCACCTAAAGCCCAAAATCATCGTGAGAATAACCTTTGGCTAATTCATGTTCTTTATTTGCTATAACTCAGAAGTGTGGAGCAGAGGCTTAATCCTAGAAAGATGCTGTGACACTAAGTGTCTGATGGATGATACAAAATCCTTCTATGTAGGATAGAAGTGCAAATATTCATCCTTGGAATTTTGTGTGAAAAGGAAAGATTTTGTACAGTAGCCAATGAGTGCTCTTGGGGCTTTTTAACTTGTAAATGCTCGAGGCACCAAAATTTGGTGTTTGCAAAACTTAACCAAGTTCTTATTTTTAGTAGTTTATATTTTTGGAAAGTTCTTCTTGAAGTCTAGTTTTTAGCATTAAAAATTTGATCTTGAAAATAAATGATAGTGCTTTTTATATTCAAGATTTTGTGCTAGGGTATCCATTGCAATCTTGACTTTCTGTAGTGTTGAGAACTCTTGGGAATGAATCTTAGATACACTAGATCTTAGAGAAAAAACCACATTCAAAATTCATTTAAAAAAATTATAGAGTAGATTTTGAGAAGCCATAAACTAATTGGATTATACATGTTAGGTCCTTTAACCTCATATATTTTTGGCCACCAACTTTTTAGATTTGACTTGTGAAAGATTTTACATCACTTTTGCAGTTTTAACACCTTCATGGTTAAACATTACAATCTTTCACCAGATAAGTGATATTGTTTTCTTTTCTTTTCCTATAAGATCTATAAGATGTCTAGTTTGAATTTGTATGGTTACAATTTTTTAAATGATACAACTTATCAAAATGTTGACATTTTGTTCAATTTAGAACAAATTTTAAGAAGCTCACAACAGGTCTTGGGCAATTAAGGGTTAAACAAATTATTCACATGGTACTAAAAAAAGGTTGATTTCACAGTGATTGGCTCATCATTTTGGGGTTAAGACTTGTTCTATTGACACCATCATTTGTTAACATCACAGAGTAGGTTATTTTGTTGAAATACAAGGCAAGTTTGTAAAGATTGTAAACTTTCATGTTTATAATTTTAATGAGATGATGACAGCACATAATTTCTAATATAAATACATTAAAATTGAAATTGTTTTGACGTTAACCCTTAAATGACTATCTCGTGTGATGATGCATCCCTTGACCATTGCCCCTTCAGTTGAATAAATGTTGTTGATTAAATTAGAAAAAAAAAACTCCCCTATTATTGATCACGTTTGGAGAAAAGTAAAGAGAGACCATTAATTTGATTGTCAATCTGGCTATTGATTTGGATACAGAATGACAAATATAGATATAGTAGTAATAAATACTAAATACAAAAATATATATGAAAACCATTAATCCATATCATTTGTTGACAAGATTGATTTTGAAAACTACAAAGAGGCTGAGGTGGGAAAATTAACCGGGCCTTGAGGGTAGTCAATAAATTTGCATATATATACCTACATATATTTGTATTCATATGTATAGCTCATATACAAATCCAAAGGGGAGCAATTAAATAAGAATTAATAAGTACACACATGAATGAGTCTTTTGAGTGACTATCCACTCAAAAATGACAACCTATGTTTTTGTTTGGTCAAAATTCATTAGTTTTTAATGTGAAAATACACCTTTCAAAATTTTGATATTTTTCTCATGTCCTTTAAGGGTAATCCCTAATTGCTCCACGAGTGGATGTAGGTGGATGATGAAATTGTGGAAAGTTTGCTTCATCCAATTAATATTCATTAAAAAAAATCACGTAATATATCAACAAAAATAAGGAAAGTGTTCAACTCAAATCAATGATATAAACATGTTGAAGGAGTTTCAAGTATTTATTATGAATTTTCAAAAGATTTTACTATCTTTCGATTGAACATGTAGGGGTTACTAACATCATAACCTTGATTCATAAAATGCAAAGATGATATAGGATTTTATATGATTGTAATAATTTAGTATTGCATGTAAAAGCTACACATTGTGTGAAATTTTCAAAGAAAAAAAATAAAAATTTCATTCATAGTGAGCTGCCTTAAAATCGCTATGTTGCCAAAACACGATGTTTGGCCTTGGCTTTAAGGGTTAATTAATAGTCCCTAGAAGACTAGGCATTCATCTTTTGAATAATGAATGCAAACATGTATCAAACATACAAAATCTTTAAATAAATTATTGTATTAGTTCTCTAATGTTTGTATGACACAGATTTTCAAAACATTTATCTACAAATATTCTCTAATTATAATTAAATATAAAAGTTGCATGTGTATGAATGTCTTTATGTGTAACAAGGAAATAGTCATATGCATGATTCATAATTACAATAATTATATATAAATCATTAGCATGATTCAAACAATTATAAGTCATTAAATAATAATGATTAGAAAATATTAATTCAAATAATGCATCATTATAGATTGATTTGTGAAATACCATTACTAAGAATACATATCAAAATCTAAATGCAATTATGAAAAAAAATTAATATTAAAATCTTAGATTTGTAAAAAATGATCAACAATAAAATCAATTTCAAATCATAAAAATGAGTAAATCAATTACAAAAGGGTAATGATTAAAAAACATCAATTGAAATAATGGACAATACTAGAACATTAATTGATTGATCATTAATGAGTGATTATTAAAAATAATAATTTAACTTTCAAGATTTTTTCTAAAGTTAAGCAAAAACTGGTTGAATATGCATGTATGTCTTTATGTGCCACAAGGGCAATTTTGCATGGAAATGGTTGAATGTCTTAGAATACTTATCATAAAAGCAATCACAAAAAAAAACATAATCATTTATAATTAGTTATAAATGATTCATATGATTAAATCAACTATTAATTATTAAATGGTAATTAATGAATAAAAAATATTGATGAAAATAATGGTTATCATAAATCATAGATTGATTATAATTAACTATAATGATTAATGAAAGATAATTATAAATATATAAATAATTATAAATAATTATAAATAGTATTTTATCATAAAAATAATATATTTTAATTCAAAAGCCAAACCAAAAGTTACAAGGCAAAACCAAAACTAAAGCCAAATCTAAATGACACAACACATCTACATGGATTAGAAGAATATATATGTAAAATAACCAAATTGAAAATTTTAGAAACAATCAAAAGATATCAATGACAATAACTAAAATAAAATCCTTAGAAAACAATTCCATATTGGTTAAAGATCTACAATTAAAAAATTAGTTGGTGGATAAAGAAAAAAAATGGTTCAAATTTAAAATAAGATAAAACAAAAGGTATTAATGAAATTTAAAATGAATAAAGTATAAATAATTTCTACTTTGTAAAATATAGAGCATTTTTCTCTAGCTATGGGAATCTAGTTTAATGGTTTAACAAACACTATTGAGGTATATAGTCTTGGAGTAGATCCTCAAGGTTGAATTTTGGACCAAAAGTGAATAAGCCAACTAAGAGAACATGGTCATGGTTACTCCTCTTATTTCTTTCTTCAATGAATACAAATATATATTTATCTTCAAAACTAACATTTTTGTTGAAAAAACAATCTTTTGAAAAAACAAGATTTATTTTTTTAATCACCATAATTAAAACTTTCACTTTAAATTAATAATAATAATAATAATAATAATAATAATAATAATAATAATAATAATAATAATAATATTCAATCCACAATCAATTTCAAAAGGAATTTTTGAATTTTGATTTCAAATTTTATTGATGAACATTGGTTTGTGCTATAGTAAATCCAACCTTATCAATGTAATCTATGGGTTAAGATTAGCAATTTTTTATATCTTCCATTGCAGTTTCTACTTTGATGAAAGACAATTGACACATGCAAAGAAGAGCTCTAGTAGTGGTGTATAGCAATATTAAAAATGTAGAAACTTGAAATACACTTTGTGCCTTCTCCGGCATTTTAGAGTAATAAAAAGCCAAAAAAAAAAAAATTTCATGAATTGAATGTTTATGAATATTCTCAAAATCCAACAGGATTACGTCACTCCAATATTTGACAATGTAAAGTGAGAATAGAGTTTGGGCCAGCTTCGAAGTGAAGTCAGGGTAGGTGAAGCCACTCCATTGATCAACAGTGGAATGGGGAGTTTAATTTTTCTAGAGTCCCCATTTCACTATTTGATTGGTGAGCTTCACCTTCCCCAACTCCATGAAGAAAGCCCAGTCCAAATTGTACTCCAATGACCTCACTTGGCCAAAATCGACACTAGGCTCTCTTAGGCTCATGACATGTTCTCATGACATACATCTTGCGTCATCAACATCTACGTTTTTGAATCTGGGAGCAAATGCTCAGCTGATGAAGTGAGCAACAGTTTGTGGGAAAATGAAGGCGGTTGGTCCTTGACTCTCCTACCAATCAGAATGCATGGCACTCACTTTACTTAAAAGTTTTCTTTTTCTTTTGAGTTTCTTCGGGGACAGCGTCAGGGTGTTGACTTTGTTGATTTGACTTCTTTCGGAGAAAGTGGAGAGTATTTTGGGGAACGGTGGGAACGGTGTCGGGGAACGTTGGGGTCAAATGAAAATGAACCTCTCTTGAAGGAGAGAGTGTACTTTCCGAGAAAGTTGCCCTGGCGGTGGTTGTACTCGAATGTATGGTGTATTTAAGCCCTGAAAGGCCTTTTTGGGTGAAAAAACATCATTGCCTTTGAAGTGTTATAGACCAAAATGTCACTAAGGTAAAGAAATTTCAACCGTACAATCTTGTAGTGTACATGTTGTAAATGATATTAATCAAATTTGGAGTCATTTGGCCACGTAGATTTGCAAGATTATAATGTTTTAGTGCAAAAAAAGGATGCTGAAATTTTCTTAGCAACATATTTGGAGGTGAAATTCAATTTCTAAACCTACTCAAGTGAAATTTTTTTTTTAACTATAAAGTGCTTCAAAATCAGCTCACAAACACATTAATATAAGAAAATATCATTGAATTGATTGATTGTGTTTGCAAAATGGCTTTGAAATGTCAAAAAATAGTAAGAAAAGTTGCAATAAACACATATTAGGCTGAACCTCCTTCTACTAAAATGCTTCTCAGTAACTCATAACTTCTTGGATTGATATGAAGTTGTAGGCACAAAAACTAGACTAGTATGCGCAAATTCACCAAAAACAATTATTAAAAATGGACATTGTATGAAGAAGAAACAAGCCACTAAAGTTCATTGTAATCCAAAAATGTTGGGATTTTGAACTTCAAATTGCTCCCAAACATTCAAAACAACTTGGATTGACATGAAAATTTTACCCCTACAACTAGACTTCAAGGAGAACATAACTTGACAAATTTTTATTGGAAAAAAACATTGGATGAAGGAGATACAAGCCCCCGAAGTTGCAGCCATCAAATGCAATTTGGTGAACTCAATATTGAACCTTTGAACTTTGATTGGTTAAAAAAAAATCCTTAAATATTGGATTGATCTGAAATTTTTACCACACAAACTAGAAAAGAAAGTTCAAATTTTCCAACAAGTTTTATTGAATTTGGACACTATATGCAAAAGTTACAACACTTTGAATTGGACTTGAAACTATGTGAGGACACTTTTGGTCCCCCATTGATGAACGTTGCCCCCATGACTAAGGTAGTTGTCAAAATGCTCCAATTATTGAACCAATAGGTGCACTCTTTGTTTTTGCAGTGAACAAGTGAAGTCATTCATCAAATAGTTTTGGTCCTCGTCATCCTTTAAGGGTTAAGGTGGGTACCTCCAAAACTACCACTTTTTACTATTGTGCCTAGGCACTATTATTAGATTGTGCAAATTTTCATATTTTTCTTTTTGGGAAGTGAAAGGATGGTCCAATGTATGCAAAGAACATGACATTTGGATACCATGTACAAAAGTTATAAAGGGTTAAAATATTTTTGGTAGACGTTCTAAAATCATTTTTTCCACATAGGTATATATTTTGATTTTGGAGATGTACACAAAGTAATGATGACAGTTTTGGGTTAGTGGAGCATTTGGGTAAGCCTACCTTAAATAAGTGGATAGCTAGTGTGCCAAAGCATCAATCAATAAACTTGAAGCTAAGTAATAGAATGGATGAAAGTTTGTTGAAATCAATGGAAAATTTATTTAAATAGATGAAAACTTTGAAATCTACCCCCCGCTAAAATGAATTGGACTATGGAAACTAAAAAATTAATTCATATCATCAACAATGTGTTAAAACTCACCTTGGGATAGAGTACTTGTATCCAAATAAGCATTCTTGACTACAAGAATTACTAGTAGTATTCTCTATGGCATTCGATAGATAAACCGGGAGATAAACCATTTGTTAGTATAGGCACTTGATTGTATGGACATTAAATGTTCCATCTACACTACACAAAATAGTGAAATTAGGTTGCCTTAACAATTAGGTTGCCTTACTTCAAGAAAGTTACTCTACAAGCCATCAAAGTCAACAAATGTTTCTAAAGATACTTCCATTTGTAAATATGGAGGTCCATGAGTTCCAATTACAACAATAACTAATTCAAAAGTAGTGCATTCTTGTACACATAGCAAATATTTATTTAGTGTAGATTGTCAAGAAGTTAGTGTGAGGCAACCTAATTTTACTATTTTGTGTAAGTAGGATTTTCAAAGGGACCATACTAATTAATCGACATTACATACTACATAAATATTTACCTTTGTTGTACATCAATAGTTATTGAAGTATTGAGGGGTTGTACATCATGTTTCAAACATCTACAGGTTTCCACAATAAGTCCCTTTAATTTTTTGATCCCCTTAATATCCCTATTCAATGTAGGTAATACCACATCTCCTATATTCTAGAGCCCCATGGATTTTGAGATTTGTACATTGATGATTACCATAGCAATTTGACACCAATATGCTATGACTATATTGTATGATTCTACACATAGAACGTACTATCTATCACAATATCACATCTAGTGCAAGACCATTTGGCCTTACCTATTCTACATGTAAATTCCAAAAAAAATAAAAATTGCAAAGTTATCATTTCTATCTTATATTTTATTAAAATAAGAAGCAAACCATTGGATTTATTCTTTCAATGTTTTATTTAAGTTCTAGATCATTTCCATATAGCTCTAATATTCAAGATACACTTTTCAGTTTTTTCAAGGTCAATATTGAGTGTGCCTAAAATTTTCCATAGTGTATCTAGATTGGTTGCTTTTGATCTTTGATATTTATTTTACCTTTTGAATTAAATGAAAAGTTTAAATTTTACATTAAATTTTACTTTTTCAAATTGAAATTTCAAAAACTCAAAAGTTCAAGTGTATAAAGGTTGCTATATCACTTTTAATCTATAAATATATTACCAATAAAAATAGAAATTTCAAGTTATAATTATAAATAGGTGAAAATTTAAAAGTTTATTTGGAGGGACAATTGAGGATGCCCTTTAGAACATTCCACCTTGAGGGAAACCAGAGCTGACGCCACAGCAGAGTGGAAACCCATAAAACCGCGCATGACGACGACCAGGCTTGGCCGCTCACCAGTACCAAACCCCGACCGCTGGTCGGCGCCCCATCTGGTCTTCAGTCTGACCACCAGTCCACCACGAGAAGAAGAAGACTGACGCGCCCTACGCGGGCGGGATCCACGTTGTCAGAATTGCGTCTGGCGGCCATGCGAGTGAGCATTTTCGCCTTTGGGTTCCTTTCGTCTCTCTCATTTCCACGCGACCAACACTCGCAGCGCGTGGCCAGAGCAAGACCCACAAGACCCACTCCTCTCTTCTCGCCCTTCATCTTAACTCTTTCCCTACTTGCAACCAAACAAGAACCGCACCTTCACAACTTGCAACCACGGGAGCTTTGATTGCTTACAATCCGATTTTGCTCTCGTGACAAGAAGCTCTTGACAGAATCGAACAGAGGCCTGAATAGTTTGGAAGCGCTTCAAGAGTACAAACAGAGTTTGCAAAAGCTGGAAGATTTTGAAGATTGTTTGGAAAAGAGTGCTTGGAAGTTTGTTTGGACGAGCTTGGAACAGTTTGGTAGAATTTTCGAATTTGGTTTGAGTGGGATTAGGGTTCGAAGCGCAGTCTATATGACTTTCGATTGGTGCCCTCGAGGTGAGAGGATGAGCTGGGGTGATGATATGAAGGTCTCCGACCTGGGTGTGGAGTTGTGCCCGTTTTTGCGCAACTTCGATTTGACCACCAGCTATAACTTCTCCAATTTGACGTTCCCTGTTCCTGCTCCTGTAAGTCTCTTTTTTCAAATATTAGAAATGGATACCATATTCAAATGGTATAAGGGTTTTAAGTTTTGCATGGATAGATGATCTAAGACTAACATAGAAGTTCTGATGTTGTTGAGGTTTACATTCTCAAAGTCAGCACGCACTCATTGTGCAAAGATTTTGGAGTGTCGCAATTAGGTGCTCCTTTCACGCTTAGGACAGTTTTATTAGTATTGCGGTGATCGTATTAGTTACCAATTCGTGTTGTTGTGTCTGCTCTAGGGTTGGTGCACGTAGCTAACCCGTGTTTGTGCACATTCTTCAGACTAAAGCAGGGCGCGGTCCAATTTTTGAGGATGGACCGGGGTTTGAGAATTCTTTCCGTGTGTTTCATGGCAAGGATGGTGTTGTGCCTTTGACACGGGGTTCGGAACAGTGGGCCCCGGCACAGACGGACGCTGGAAATTTGAGTTTCAATCCACTGGCTTCTCGCGCTGCAGCAATCAGTCTCTCCGCATTTGGACCAGCAGGCTCCTTTGGGTTCGATGGCTTCATGGCAAATTACAATAGGAATAAGTCAAACAAGAAGCCGAAGCAGCCAAAGAAAGAACAACCTGACAAGGAGCACAAATCAAATGTCGAAGCTCATGTAAGCCAATTTCCACACGTACTTTCAGCATTATCGTTAGTAGGAAATCCCACAGAGGTTTTCTAGAGATCTAGCTGCTCCGAACCCTGCCACTTATACCTTCATCTGTACAGAAAGTTCACCTTGGGGCTAATAGTCACTTCAAAACATAGTTTTGTTCTTCAAAGGTTAGGGATATGATTTCTGCCTTCTTTTGGTACACTCTGTTACCTTCCTTCTAAGCTTTCTAAATGATTCATTCAACTTGTGCACTTAGGGGTTAAGACTAAATCCTCAACGCAGCTAAGTTTTCTAAGTTTTCTAGAATACCTCTTGGTTTCCGTCTAGTGTGTGTCTGGCTTTTTATCTTGTCCTCCCACCTTTCTGACTCGCCATGTTACTTCAATGTGCAGATGCATGAGGCCATGGGCAGCGAATGGCTTGCCACAGGGCAATGCCCCATCGCCAAATCATTCCGAGCCGTGAGTACCGTCCTACCTCTCGTTTCAAAGATGTTGACACCACCAACAGGAATGAAGTACAGGTGTCCCCCTGCCATAGTCGCTGCTCGAGCAGCGCTAGCCAAGACGCCTGCAGTGAAAGCACTGAGGCCTCAAGCTTTGCCAACGAAGGTGTTGGCAATCGGCATGCTGGGGATGGCTTTGAACTTGCCACTGGGAATGTGGCGAGAGCACACGAAAAAGTTTTCTCCGCAGTGGTTTCTGGCTGTCCATGCCACTATTCCTTTCATTGCTATGCTTCGCAAGGCCGTGGTGATGCCCAAGTACGCCATTGCCTTCACCATTGGTTCTGCAGTTCTGGGACAAGCGGTGGGAGCTCGTGCTGAGAGGCTGCGGCTAGCGAATGTGAGATCATCACTGGTGCAGCAACAAGTATCATCATCACAGGATTCAAAGGCTTCTCCCATCAACTTTGGTTCTATTGATGTGGAGTCTTTGCCGAAGTCGGTTGTTGAAGAAGAAAGGTTAAGAGGGGTTCAAGTTCCTTTGCAGTGTGGTACAGAAACCTCTCTGGTGAACAGTTCGTCTTGGAGCTCGGTTTCATTGCCTGTTAGCGTTAGCTGATTCTTTCCAATTTTTTCGATTTGGGGTTTTTTGGTGCCTTCATAGTATTTGACAAAGGAAGAAACGAAGGCTTTTAGGAGAGACATTTAGGTCTAGAAACGACCCTGTAAAGTTTCAATTGAGCTCACATTTCTTTCAAATTGTGAGGACAGCAAATTTGTCTACAAATAAAAAAATTTAACCCCCTTCTGTGGGGTGGTTTAGGTTTAGGTCATTTGCTTCTGGCACTTGGCTTCCTGGTTAGATAGGAGATACCAAACCAGTAGGGACCTGATGTTGCCTCCCTGTTACCAACAACAATTAATTGTTCATAAAAATTTGGAATTATCATCAAGTGGTGTAAGCATGACTTGGTCAAATGTCATTGGTCATTTATCTTTGAATGGAAATGGGATTTTCTTCTTTCTTTTGTTGTAGTGATTGGTGACGCCTCACGTGCCTAAGAAATTCATTCATAGTGATCAAAATTTGATCACTAGCTTACACATATAGCACCCCTCATTTGGCCCCTTTCCATTCTTATTTTATAATGCATTTGAATTTGAAGCCATTTTTTTGTTTTTTTTCTATTTTTTTAAAAATGACAATGTTTGCATGCACTCTAATTACATGGTGTTGAATTCTTACTAAATTGAGGTCCTAGAGTTTCATAATGGGGTCACAAACCTATTTTGGGGGGCTTAAACGTAGGGGGTGTCAAAATAGTTGATGCCCTAAAAGCATTCTCTAACATAGTTACATTCTTTGAAGTATCCAAAGTGAATATATCAAAGGTGAGACACTTCTAAATTTGTAAGCAATTCCTCAAGAATCCAAAAAATATGAAACAACTTGTGGTAGATGCAACTTCCATTTTTCTTTCAAAAAACTTTTATTGAAGAATATTTCAAGGGTTTCAACTAGTAGTTTTTTATAGCAATATTTTGCTCAAAAGTAATATAATTTTTTTGAAGGAATATTAGGCAATATATTCTTCCATTTTCAATTAATGAAATTGTTGAATTGCTACATATTCTTAGGACAATATTACTCTTTTTTAGATGAATGTATATTCTTTTGGATGAATAATTTAAATTTCATCTACATATTACACATTTCATCCATTCATATAGATGTAAACAACTGCATCTAATGAAGATTGCTTCCGACATTAGCAGACATAAATGAAAAACAAAAATCCTTGGTTTCAACACACACATCCAAGTTCCAATTTTCTCTTAACTGTATAAAGATGCTGCAAACCTAAAAGGTTCGATGGATGCCTTCACTATTAATTGTGGAAACAAAGAATGAACCTATCGGCCCAACAATCAGAGTATTCTGGTCGACTACCTTGGGTCACCAGGGGGGGGGGCATATCCTTCCACGGGTAGCCCTATAAAGATGTAGAGGCCGATGGATGACAATTGAATCCTGAGAAGTGCAAATGTTCATCATCCTTGGAACTTTTGTGCGAAAAAGGGGAGGTCTTGCACATTCAATAGTTTGACCTCCAATGAGTACTTTTGGATTCTTTTTTATGCACAAGGTATCAAAACGAACAATTTTCCAACCCGTCCTCCTTCCAAGCCGTTAAATGGTTACTTCTGGCACCCCCTACCTCAGAGTCCTTACACGCAGTTAAAAAGATATTTTTTTACAAGACATAGCATTGTATAATGCTCCAAAAGATATTATGCTTTACTAGATACCTTAGAGAGACTTACCAGTTAATTTGAGAGTTAATCCAAGGATTGGAGTTAGCTGAGGAGCCGTATAAGACCGACACTGCACAGGGATCAGGGTGGATTGACCCACTCGCTCGTCCTTACCAGGGGTGCAAGTAAAAAAAATGCCCCCTATTTTGGGCCATTCTAGGGGATAATCTTGACCTCACCTAGCTAATTCGGGGTCTCTGATCGCAGAAATGAATTCAAAATTTGCAAAAAAAATCATGTGTAAAAAATAAATAATTCCAGGGTTTGCCCGCAGGGCCGAGCGAGTGGGTCAGTTCTCCCTGGCCTGCACAGGGATCCTCTTTTCCAAGGATGCAAAAAGGACCCATGCCTGCCTCATTGGGAAAGAATGTTACAGTGGAGACTTGCAGTCAGAGCAGCAAAGTCAACATAAGTTAGCTCCCGTACGCTGCAGCAGCAGAAGAGTGAGAAACTTGAAGTCAAACCAACGCAAGAAAGACACCCAATTGCAACGAACTTCCGTGGCTTCCAGATTGTGTATTCTACTGTGCATGCCAATTGAATGGTTGGTTGGAGAGTCAAATGATCAGTTTCCGCAAAGCTCTGACGTGAGGTTGACAGCGCTACAATTAAGGTGGAGCCTCTCAAGGCTTTAAAGGGAGTTGTTGGTGAACTAATGTGTGGTCACCCCTTGCGTCACACAAAATAGTGAAATTAGGTTGCCTTAACAATTACAATATGTTGCCTTATCCCCAAGAAAGTTACCTTACAAGCCACCAAAGTCGACAAATATTTCTACACCAAATAGTGAAATTGGGTTGCCTTAACAATTAGGTGGCCTCACCCAAAGTTACCTTACAAGTCAACAAAGTCAACAAATATTTCTACACCAAATAGTGAAATTGGGTTGCCTTAACAATTAGGTTGCCTTCCCCCCCAAAAAAGTTACCTTACAAGTCAACAAAGTCAACAAATATTTCTACACCAAATAGTAAAATTGGATTGCCTTAACAATTAGGTTCTCTTACCCCCCAAAAAAGTTACCTTATAGGTCACCAAAGTCACCAAATATTTCTACACCAAATAGTGAAATTGGGTTGCCTTAACAATTAGGTTGCCTTACCCCCCCAAAAAAGTTACCTTACAAGTCAACAAAGTCAACAAATATTTCTACACCAAATAGTGAAATTGGATTGCCTTAACAATTAGGTTCTCTTACCCCCCAAAAAAGTTACCTTACAGGTCACCAAAGTCACCAAATATTTCTACACCAAATAGTGAAATTAGGTTGCCTTAACAATTAGGTTCCCTTACCCCCCCCCAAAAAAAGTTACCTTACAAGTCACCAAAGTCACCAAATATTTCTACACCAAATAGTGAAATTGGATTGCCTTAACAATTAGGTTGTCTTATTAGGTGTTATTTGCATGGGGGACCTGACCAGAGGTGGAGCTTTAGATGACCTGTTGTTAAAGTTGGGTCCATCCCTTAGGGTATTTTTGGATGCTTCTTGATTCGATCTTGAACTCCGGCTATCTTTTTCGGCTTCATTGGCATGTGGTAGGCATGTGCTATGGATGTGCTAGAGATAGGTTAAAAGTAAATGAAGGGAACCGTAGTAAGGAGAAGTTTAGTGAGACAAGGAGACAAGTGGCGGATAATTGTAGATTATTATAGTAAGTCGGGTTGATGGGAAGGAGAGTGGGCTTGAAAATCCTAAAATCAAGGAGGGTGGAATAAGGAAAAGACTTGAGTTCCATATTGGAAAGTGGGCTTTCAATTGGAATATACAGATTACTTGTACTTGGATGAAGATTAGGTCTGTCCCATCTATGCGAACAGACCCTTACCTAGAGAAGTGACCTCATGACTCACTGCTTATTCCACATGGAGGCGCATGTGACTCTGTAAACTTGGGCCATGAACCAATGCACCAACACATGCAACACACATGATTTTTGCATTACTCCACCCTTCTACAGTAACTATACATATTTATATAGCGTAGAATGTCAAGAAATTAACCTAATTTCACTATTTGGTGTACAAATATTTCCATTTGTATACATAGAGGTTCATGAGTCCCAATTATAGCACCACCTAATTCAAAGTAGTACATTATTGTGTACAATAAAAATAAATATTTATATAGTGTCAAATGTCAAGAAATTAGTATAGGACAACCTAATTTCACTATTTTGTATAGTTCATTGCAACTCCAAATATGAACTCAAATTTTCATCAGTTGTAAGCAAACGATAAGTTTCAATGTTATTATAAGGGTAGTGATTCTCCATGTTCCTTCCTGATATGGGTCATTGTAGTCCTTCATTACTATTTACATGACAATACTATAAAATGGCAAGATAAACAATGATTAAGTGATACTTCAATGGATAGCATTTATCATTTGGGCGTCATTTTATCTAACCCAAATCACTCCCAAATACAACATTATATAACTAATATAGTAGTCTACTCTAACAGTGATTGTCTTCTTCAAACCACTCCTATAATTAGCTATGTTATTTATTACAAGAGCCAATCATTTACCTTGGTTTCCTCGCATCTCATTACAAGTTGTAGGTGGATGGATTTTGAGAGATCTATAGTCATAAATAGGTGTATATGACACAAATATTTGAAAAATCATAAGTAATTTAATAATGCATGGAAAAATATAAAACTGGTTGGGTTACATTGTGCATCTATTTTTCTTTCTCTAAAAATGAGCTAAAAATCTTTTCATCTATAGAAATCTATTAAAAAAAAAGGCAAATCAACCCTTAAATCATTGTTTTTAGCACATACTACCTTATACATGACCATTTTGAGGTTTCTCAAACATGTAAGAAGTGCAATAATGATCCAAATTGAAAAATCATGTCATGGGATCTCATTCAATAAGAGGATAAACTTTTGTAACCAAAATCTACCTCAATTCATGCACTTCCTATGTAAAATAAACAAAAAACAGAAAAACACCATGTTGCTAGCACAATTGGAGTTCCCAAACACTTTGCAAATGAAACATACTCCCTCCATCCCAAAATGATTGTCCACTTTGAATATCAAGTTTTTTAAGGGTTTTTTAGTAGGTAAAATACTTCCTTGTGGCTAATTTTATTTAGGTTGCAATAAACACATGCAATGTTCTTCATTGATTCAAGTGATATAAAATTTGGAACTTTTCTTAATTATGTTCTTCACAATATGTTCAATGAAATTGACTCGAACAAAATTGTGGACAATCATTTCGGGACGGAGGGAGTTAAAAGTTAACGAGACAGGAGTCAGGAGTGCAAATTGTCGCACCGTCAAATCTGGAGCAAAAATTTGTGACATTTGAAGAAAAGAATCCTGGATAGAACAGTTTGAACTAAAAATCCAATTCACAGAATTGCAGATCAAGTTTGTACCCTAAATCCCAAGTCCGAGGAGTGAATGTGTAAATTGTTGAACCAGAAAAAACCTCGTAAGATGCAACGGTGCCCATGAACTGGGAAAAAAACAGACCCACACAGTGATGTCTGCAGGCGCATGCCGCCTGCTTCTGATCCGAGCACCCCAACTTTTTCTTTAGGATTGTAAGGACTGCTTGCCATTGGACTTTGCTGAAATTGATCGATTCCTGCTATTGCTTCCTCTCTCAATCAGGAAAAACTGACACCATCTGAACGCGGTTCTTGTCTGCAGTTCCTGATGAGGTGCGTTGTTGCACCGTACCAAGTGTACGGGGTGACTGTCAGCAAGAATAATTCATAGAGCTGCACATGCACACCAAGAACATATATTTTAATATTAGTTTTTGTTCCAGGCAGAGTTGTTCTCCAGTTCGGTTATCGTGGACAACAAGCTCTAGCGAATCTTGAGCAAGGGAACTAAGATTATCACTGCAATAAGATGTCGA
Organism: Rhytidiadelphus loreus; assembly: GCA_947034895.1. Lineage (NCBI taxonomy): Eukaryota > Viridiplantae > Streptophyta > Bryopsida > Hypnales > Hylocomiaceae > Rhytidiadelphus > Rhytidiadelphus loreus. Next base: position 40,879,898 of record OX344761.1, on the reverse strand, counting down.
AAGTTATGTCAAAACGTAAAGAATAAACTAGTGAGTAAATGTGAATACGCGAAGGGTAATAGAAAACTTACGACTCAAATCAAGCCCCACGCTGAACCGTGACTTTCGCAGACCCAATTGCATCCGTAACACAAACGCCCTTCTCATTTCAATTCTCAGTCAACTGTAACTACTTGTGCTGTCGACGATGAATCGGATAAGCTGGCGCACAACATTCCTTGATGTTAGAAAGGCCCTTCCGAACCCAATCCTGTAACCAAACCACCGGTACCGGTGGTGGAGTGCCTGCGACCCCAGTCGTGCTTGATGCAGGGCGAGAGCTTCGCCTAAAAAAGAAATTGGGAGAAGTCCTCTTCACCCGAGCCTTGACAGCTTTCCAAGTAATGGGTCCTGGAGAAGAGATTCCAGAGGGTGGTCCGGGTTTCTTGGATGGACTCTCTATTGATGATGCTGCTGCCTCAAGTTCGGTGACAGGTGACGCATCCACTACTGAGATAATCAACACAGAAGCTCCAGATGAGCCAGCGTTCTCTGCGCTCTCGCTTACTGTCTCAGCCTCAGAATTCCTGTCCCTGTTCTTCGCCTCGACTTCGTAATTCAAATTCTCTGCCATGGGAGTACTACATGGTGGTTTCGTCTTTACTAATGAAACAGGCCCATCTGAGCAAGTAGATGACACTAACGAGACATGTAACTGAGCGTTTTCTGGTGAACCAAGTTCTGCTCCGTTCTCTAAATTGTATGGCTTGGCTTCATTCATCAAGCTATCTGCACCCCCTGGTGGTGATAGGTTAGATTGGGTTATATCATGTACTGACTTTGTCGCTAATGGGCAAGTCCCATGTAAGCAGCCAGATGACGCTGCAGAAGAAGCGTCCAGCTTGGTGGTTCCAAATGCATCGACCTCCAATACATCTCCTATTCTTTGTTCTCCAGAATTCACATTACCGTTGCTAGCCACGACTTCTTTTATAAAATTTTCTGGAACCAAAACAATGGACCTCCTTTCAATGCTTTCCAAACCTGATTGCAAACCTATGGCCTTTTTATAATTAAACACTGGTCTAAGTACCGATTTAGGAGACGGTTCAGGTTCTTGTTCAGGTGCTGGAGGTATTGGGCTTGAGTCCAAACCTAACGACCGGTTTGGTTGTGTTTTCGAAACGCCCTTCTCGTAATCAGTTGAAACATCAACATCCACAATGGCCCCAACTGGAATAGGAGACTGCTTCAGCTCTAGAAGTGATTCCTGTACTGGTTGGAAGACGACGGTCTTCTCCAGGCGTTCCACTTCTGCCCGTCTCTTCAAAGCTGCTAACCTCTGCGATTGAGACAAACATACCGAGGTTATATTTCTATTCCAAAATTCCACGCAAACTTTTGGGATTGGAGAGGTTTGGCGACACTCACCACACGCTCAGCTTCACAGGACGCACCCCAGCCAAACCCGACACTTTGACATCACAGGACCTGGTGGCTAGTGAGTGTTGGAAGAGGTGGCAAGACAATGGTTGGTGATTGCCAGTCTAAACATCCAATTTTATTTTTGTTTCCATGATTGGACAGGGCCTATGTTTTCAGTATGGGGACACCTACTGTTAAAACTCCCAGTTTCAAAGCTCACGTCATAGATTGTATAGGAGAGTAGTTATCATGCCGTTGTAGACTCAGGTCCCAAAGGCTCCGTTTTAGAAATAGGAGAGATCCAAAAAGGAGGGAGTTTCCTAGGAAGACAGAAAAAGGGAGGGAAAAAATGAATTTGGAGAACTACTGTATTGCAGAAGATTTTTTTCTTAAGAATGTGCTTGAATGGATAATCTAAACCCTGAAAGACATAGAACAGAATAAAAATGGGGTTGTCACCTGTCTCGACATGGGACTAGTTAGATACTACTGTAACCAAGCGAACTTTCAGTGGTTACAAATATTCATTTCTTACCATTGCTTCGATTTTCTTCCGCTCATCATCAGTGAGTGCGAAGCTCATCCTCAGATGAATTCGTCCACCTTTATTGAGTGAAACAAATTCATCTCGACTACCTTTCTGAATGATCGAAGGTATTTCAATAGCTGCTATCAATCAACAGGCGGGCGGATATCAATTGTCAGACACAAGGTGAAAAACACCCACCTACTTCGCTCCTGAGTGAATGCAAACTACCTCCAAATCACAAAAAGCAACAAATAATGTAAGTGAGACGAGGATAGGAGGGAAAGCACAGATACCCTACCAGTTTGAGTCACCGACTGATCCTCACTGTCGCAGATGGAAACTACTAACTTGTCCCGTAAGTTCATCACAGGGCTGTCCAAAACAGGAATCGTTACTGCAAATAGAAATTCACATTGCTATCCATACTGATCAACGCTGGCAATCATTCAAGACTCGCCTCCAATTCCATATAAACAGAATCCCGGCATTACAGACAGAACCAGTGATGAAACAGAAAACCCCACTTACAAGGCAAAGTCTGAGTTCCATGTTTCAATTCTGCCCCCATCTGCGACTCCAGGCTGGGTCTTGAACAACCGTGGCCCCAATGTAACTGCACAAGCAGGCACTTGAGGTTCAGTTGAGGTCCAGATGAGACGTTGAAACCAATTGTGAGAAGCAATAAAGGCAGGCACAAACTGAGACCAGTTCCATCAGAATGGGAGGATATAAAAAGCAAGTAGGCCTCAACCTAAAAAACAATGCACCTTGACCAAACACAATTCTAATCATCAAGTACCCATTTTTGTATGCTAGACCATGCACTGTTTATGGTCATCTGCCCATTTAATAATGTTTCTGAAGATATACTTTCATAAATCTCAGAAATTTGAACAGTTTGCCGGGATGTCATCGCGGTAAAATAGAAGAGCTCTGAATTTGTGCGGAAGTAACGTAACATTATCACAGATAGAATGCTTGTCAGGGTCCTACCGCAGGACACTCGCACGAGAATATCTCGAGGATGAACATTAACATGGATGAGGTTCCTCAAATGACTTGTCCAAAATTTTCAGATACTTTTCAGAAGCAATGTCGCATTTCAATACCTCAATACTTGCTAGCTATCATTGTAAAAACATCAAGAGAATAAGGATATAGTTGAAAATTGACAATATGCAGATGATGAGATGAAGTACCTTTAGCAGTTACGCCTGTCAAAGTCGTTCCATCTACCAAGACAGGAATAAATGTGAGAATTTCATAACTACAGAGAATCAAAAGACAGAATTGTTTCAGAAAGCAAGGTTTAGGGTTTTCGACTTCCGAGAGGCAATTCAGGACAGTCCACCTGTAAATACTTCGGGAAGATCAACGACCTCCAGCACTGCAGATGTACACAATTTCACCAGAATTAGAAATGCGCGGGAGATGGAACAGATATCATGAAAACAGACAGCTGGGCAATTCACAACCAACTACAGAAAATTTCGTCGAATTCCTCAACAGCAGCATTTGCACAAAGAAACGCATTCAGCAGGCACGCTGCACAGGATCTCATCTACAACCAGGAGAATGCAATTAACATGAGAATCGGAATGAGGTTGCCTAACAACAGAGGAAGGAACGGCGGGTTGGTCAGACCAGAAACTCGAATGATGCCAGGCATTGTGCCTCCAAATCTCAAAGGCTTGAATCGCCCTCCTAGCTTCGTCTAATAAGTCCTGGTACAAACCGGAGGAGAGGTTGAGCAGAAACTCCAGAAATGGGAGGGCTGGCGCGGCACTCACGTCTATCACCCAGGTGTCTCTGCTATAAGTAACCAATTTGACTTTCCTTCTGAACACCATCTCCTTACAACTCTTACAACCATCGCCTCACAAACTTCCAGCTGTCACTCAATTACAAACAAAACTACCGACCACTGCGTATCCTGACGTGTCTCCAAATCGTCATTCTATTCTCACCGCCTCAAAATTCACCCGCAATGAAAAAAGGCAACTCCGTCTGCCATCTCAAGAAATCCCCGCCGCACAAAAACCTACTCGTATGAAAAACATGAAAAGACTGAAAAGACGTACATAGGGACTGACGCAACTGGGTATTATTATTCACACCTTGTTAGTAGACTCCAGCTCCTGTGCTCGCCAAATTAAAGCTCCACATCCCCAAATCTCTGGAGGTCAGTCATTGACAGAGAGAAAAACGGAGGTCCCAACTCCTAATCATCTCCCCGCTTGCCAAGGCTGGAAAGCTCCATTCACGTGCTCCAGACACTCTACACCATAGCCACCTCGTGCGTCACGTCGATTGGATTCCCGGCATCCTTCTTCCGCGAAATCAGAAAAGCGGAGTGGAGGTGCGACTCCATTTGATGAAATCACAAGAGAGAGAGATAACCTAAAACTCTCTATATGGGGATCGATCAATCCATGAGGAATTATTAACCCTGGAACGACGCAGCCGCCGAAAAGGGGCCGAACGGATGACAGAGAATCCTTCTACTTCTATGTAAGACAGACAGGAGACAGTGCAGATGTTCATTCTTGGAATTTTGTGTGAAAAGGGAAAGTCTTGCACAGTAGGAGTTAGACGTCCAATGATGTCTGCTCTTGGGTTTTGTTAAGCAAATGATTCTTAGTGTACGGTATCAAAAAGGATAATTTTTTGCAGTGACTAGCCCGGTGTTCTAGGGTTAAAGCAATGTTGGGGGGGTCTCCTTTTGCTCCCCCAATCTGAGGTAAACTACCCTATTATGGAGAGAATGGGAGCAAGTCCATGGTGGAATGAATTATGATAGTGGCATGTACATTTCAGAACTTGAATGTACACCATGATTACAATTTTGTCCACAATGGGCTTGCTCCCATTTTGGTCCGTAATAGGGGTAGTTTACCTTAGTGATTGTTCCAACATTTTCATTGGAAGACTATCCCTTGAACAAGTGCAAGTAGGTCTTGTTCCTTGTAATTTCCTCCCCCCCTTTGGAAAAATCCAAAGCCGTTGATGTGGTTATAAAATAAATTCAATCCCATGTCCCATTTTGTCAATCTAAATTGCACAACAAAACTATAAAAAAGAAAATGAGATGTGAGTATCGAAGGAGGACAAACAGAAGAGAGAAGGTGGCAGTTCATGTCCAAGTGAGTGTGAAATGTAAATTGGCTCATTGTGCAATGACACCTATACGCTTGTTGACAAAATAAATGTCTTGAAAAGAGGCTTCCTTCCCAATCTTTTGACTTCTTTATGTGATCTTCCCCAAGTAAGCATTATTAGATAGGTTATCTCTCTTTGCAAGCAATATTTGAAGATTTTCAATTTTGATGGTGGTTCATGTCTAAGGTGAGTGAAATGTAAACTAGCTCATTGTGTAATGACACCTATATGCTTGCCAACAAAATAATTGTCTTGAAAAGAGGCTTCCTTCCCAATCTTTTGACTTCCTTACATGATCTTCCCCAAGTAAGCATTATTAGATAGGTTATCTCTCTTTGCAAGCAATACTTGAAGTTTTTCAATTTTGAATGCCATTTTTAATACAACACGTTGAGCCCTACAATCTATTGATTTGTCTTATTGTAGAACATGACTAAGCTCTCTATAGAAGGAGATGAAACAAAATACAGAAAGTGGGCCAAAGATGAATAAAAGTGCCTTTAGGATTCTTGTAAGTCTTAACTGTTATTTACTTCTATAGGAGCCAATTGCCTATTTTTTGTATTGTGCTTGAAATTCAATCATTTTGATATTATTTTCAAACGCAGTCAATTTAGGATTTTTTAAGGCATTTAAATGCCTAAAATCACCAAAAATACTTGGAGAGCACCAAACCTATAGAAAAAATTGAAGAAAAAATTGGATTACAATGCCAAGTTGTCCTAAGCTTTGAAAATAATTTGGATGAAATTGCCAATTTCAAATGAAACTCATCCAAATATGCGAATGAAAAGATAGTTCTATCCAAAATTTAGATGAATACTAAAATATTTGGCTACATCATTTTCTTGTATGTTGCCACTTCAACACTTCTCCAAAAACCAAAATGAGTCAACTAGCTTGATGCATGTAGAGGAGGATTCTATGATGCAATGTCTAATTAGTTACTTTGCACCATTGTGTGTAGTGTTCTGAGGTGAATTGGGAGAGTTAGAATTTGACAATTTGCATCTCAATTTGTAAGGGTGCCAATGCTTTGGATTGCAGTGGAATGGAATGCTCGTGAATTTTGAGTAAAGAATTTAGTATTAGAGGGTGTTTGAAATTTTGGATGCTCAAATTTTATGATAGTTTTATAATTACTATTTGGTGGTCTTTGTTATTTTTGTTATTAATTAATGCTTTCTAATTTATCTTGTTTTTGTATTTCTAAATGCTTTTATCTTCATCTATGAACAATTTCAAGAGTTGGAAGGGGACAAAGAAGGAGAAGGAGATATGAGATTGAAGAAAAAGTTGTTGAAGAGATTAGGGTTTAGGATTGAATGTAAAAATTTTACATTCAGTGGAAATATAGTGTATAGTCAAAAACTATAAAAAAAAACTATAGTGACAAACCATGTCAAAAACTATAAAAAAAAAAACTGCATAATTTACAAAAAAGTTACATTTGTCAATTTTCCATTGGTTGTAAAAAAATTAATACAAATTTTGAAAGGGGTAAAAAATTTCAAAAGATCTATGAGTTTTTTTTACACATTTTCTTCAACACATTTGCTCTACACTAAAATTGGTAAACAATGTTGGCTACACTAATTGTCAACAATATCACTAATTGTGATTTGCAAGGTTAGTGTTAGAACATTATGTTTCCATTCTAACACTATTTTAGCTCTATAGTAAAATTTGGTCATTTCAACATTTTTACGAGAGTGCATTTAGTGTTAGATGGGAACAAAATATAGAAGTTGGAATGGTGGAAAAAAAACGATGTATGAAATGTTGAAATAGACAATGAAATGCTGAAATAAACAATGAAATGTTGAAATAAACAATGAAATGCTGAAATAATTAATGAATGTTGAATTGCTGAAATAGACAATGAAATGTTGAAATGCTGAAATAAATAATGAAATGTTGAAATGCTGAAATAAATAATGAAATGTTGAATTGCTGAAATAGACAATGAAATGTTGAAATGCTGAAATTTTTCATAGTGTATGTATAAATTGCTAAATATAGCAACAATAAAAAACACAATATAATAACCCTAGTTGTAGGCCAATAATTAAAGGAAAAAAATAGTAAAATATCAAAAAGGGTTTTTAAACTACCCTATTGAAATTGGGCACTTCTTGCCCTTGGAAGTTTTGCAAATGTTTTGCAATTATCTCTTGGAGATGTGGAAACAATTGTCCTACACTCCAAGATCCATCAAGTCCTAATGCCAAGCCACAACGAATCATTGTTTTTCTAGTATAGGACATGTTGTCTCTATCCACGGTCTCTTGATTAACATCTTCTACACTATCAACAACCAATTGTAGAATTTTTTTTTTTCCAGGATTTGTCAACTTTCTTGAGCATTGTCCATCTACCCAAGGTGCATTTTGCTAAGCATTTTGTTGTATCAATTCAATTTTTTTGGCTTCCCACTGTCTTGTCCATGCATTTTTTATTTTTAAAATGAAGAATGTATCTAATGGTTGGCAAAGGTGAGTAGAACATGGAGGCAAAAATTTGAAAATTGTGTTTTTCGTAGCTAGGACAACAACCAATCTAAAGGTCATAGTATGGCTGCTACAATTATCAAGTCATATGATCTTTATGTGTTGATGAAGATTGGCTTGATATGCACGAGGTTCCAAAAAGCATTTGGTTTGGTCCATCTAACTTTTAGAGCCCGTTCTATAAGAAACTCCAGGAATATTATCAATCAAACTCCGTATAGGATAGGTCTTATTTTCATTTGAGAAAATGAGCATAGGAGCTCATGGATTCCCTACCCAAGACAACTTCAACGTATTTGACAGTTGTATCTCTCCTAAACCCTAAATTTCAATCGTTGTCAATATTGACAACGAAATGTGTTTCATCCAAGTTTTCCATGAGATTTTCATCGAATTTCCTGAATAAAAATCCCCTTTGCAAGACCTCCAAATAGTTGACAGTTTGCATTTCGATCTCAATTTTGATTTGAAGCTCTTTTTTAGGGCTACAAGTCAAATGACCACGTTGAGATAGAAGGACTATATTGTGATAATCCATGAACTAAATGACCCAATTTGTTGTGATTTTGTTGACTAAAAAATATCTTTGGGATCAATAAAATGAGCTGTGAAAATGGATTCAAAAGCTACAAGAATAGAAAGGGCCAATTCATGAAGTAGGTGAAAAGAAAATTTGACACCTGATTTGTGGAGGCGGTTGAATTCTTCAAATAATATATGATACAAATATTGCACCCATTCGCTTTTTTTTTTGCCTCGACCTAGTCTGACTTTTAGAGAATGACATCTCTTTTTGTCCAATCGGCTTTGGCTACAAGAGAATGGAGTGATTTGGCTTGCAACATCTTCATTGGAAATGGTGAATTTGCTACTGACTTTCATAAGGTTGGTAGGGCATTGGCCACGGAAGTGTTCCAAAAATGCTTGAATGACCCAAGGACCCAAGTCAACCAATCTGTGAGTGACAACGTCCTCAACCATCCAAGAAGTACAAATCGGCGAGTGGCAAGGTTGGAAATTTGTTGAAGATGGCATGAAGGGATATTGGGAGGAATCATGGCAAGTACACTAGTAGAAAATTGTGTCCAAATGAACAGAAAATCATCAAAAACTTGTTGATTTGAATACTGCATTGACCGTTTTTACATTTTTTTGTTGATTTGAGCCCAAGCTAACACAATGGTTAACAAATTTTTGTTGATTTGAGCACAAGTTAACAAAATGGTTTAACAAATTTTTGTTTATGTGAATAGTGCAACAACCAAATCAACATGTTTTTGTTCAATGTTTTAGGGTTGTGTTGGGGTTGTTTTAGGGTTGTTTTAGGGTTGTTTTGAGGTTGTTTTGGGGGTTGTTTTGAGGTTGTTTTGGGGGTTGTTTTGAGGTTGTTTTGGGGTTGTTTTGGGGTTGTTTGGGGGTTGTTTGGGGGGTTGTTTGGGGGGTTATTTTGAGGTTGTTTGGGGGGTTGTTTGGGGGTTGTTTGGGGGGTTATTTTGAGGTTGTTTGGGGGGTTGTTTGGGGGTTGTTTGGGGGTTGTTTGGGGGTTGTTTGGGGGTTGTTTGGGGGGTTGTTTTGGGGTTGTTTGGGGGTTGTTTTGGGGTTGTTTGGGGGGTTGTTTGAGGGTTGTTTGGGGGTTGTTTTGGGGTTGTTTGGGGGGTTGTTTGGGGGTTGTTTGGGGGTTGTTTGGGGGGTTGCTTTGGGGTTGTTTTGGGGTTGTTTGGGGGGTTGTTTGGGGGTTGTTTGGGGGTTGTTTGGGGGTTGTTTGGGGGGTTGCTTTGGGGTTGTTTTGGGGTTGTTTGGGGGGTTGTTTGGGGGTTGTTTGGGGGTTGTTTGGGGGTTGTTTGGGGGTTGTTTGGGGGTTGTTTGGGGGGTTGTTTGGGGGTTGTTTGGGGGTTGTTTTGGGGTTGTTTGGGAGTTGTTTTGGGGTTGTTTGGGAGTTGTTTGGGGGTTGTTTGGGAGTTGTTTGGGAGTTGTTTTGGGGTTGTTTGGGAGTTGTTTGGGAGTTGTTTGGGAGTTGTTTGGGGGTTGTTTTGGAGGTTGTTTGAGGGTTGTTTGGGGGGTTGTTTGAGGGTTGTTTGGGGGGTTGTTTTGGGGTTGTTTGAGATTGATTTGGGGGTTGTTTGGGGGGTTGATTTGGAGGTTGTTTTGAGGTTGATTTTGGAGTTGTTTTTGGATTGATTTGAGGAGGTTTGAGGAGGTGTGGGGAGGGGGGAGGATTTGGATTTTTTGAGGTTGTTTTTGGAGTTGTTTTTGGATTGTTTGTGGAATGTTTTTGAAATCTTTAAGAATTTTTCAAAAATTATGAATTTAGAGTTCAAATCGTATTTTATTTTCAATTATATTTTGAATTTGATTGAAGTTCTAATTAAATTCATAATGTAATTCAACTTTGGTTGTATCAAGGTTTTTAACATATGAAAGGCCCGTAATTGCTTCTAAATATTAGTCTTCAAAGAAGGCTTAAATCTTCATTTATATTTATTTTTTCAATAGATTTAACTAAATGATCTAACTTATATTTATTTTGACCTATTTTCCATCTTGAAATTGTAAAATAAAAAACTTCACCAATTGCAACATCATGATGCTTGGATTTAAAAAAAATAATGTTTCATTCATACCAAATGATTATATTTCATTTTTCCAAAATTTTATTTGAAAAATTTAGATACATATCAATTCTACAATTTGTAATTTTCCATCATATGCTAAAAAAATATGTTAAAGAATCTATATTAAAAATTGCAACAAAAAATATTTTATATTCATGCTTGGAGAAAATAATAAGTGGATATAAATAGAGATTGATTTACAACATTCAATGAAAAGAATTCTAGTAATGAAACTAAAGATTTCCAAACCTAATGGTTGTAATGTACTAATGTACATGTTGTAGTCAAAAATTTGCATCCTATTTAGAAACTAATTTGAAATTCTATTTGCATCCTATTTTAGAAACTAATTTGAAATTCCTATTTATTTGAAAAATACATTCAAATCTACTTGGCTAACATGCATACATATCTAGAAAATCTATACATCATACAATAACTTTCTCATGATGTAATGAAAAGTTATAAAAATTGTGAGTCCTTCAAACTATCCCTTCACCACATGTTGTGTAAAATTTTAAAGGAAAAAAAAGGGAAATCAATTTCTAAATACATGAATAAAAACACTAGAAATATTGTCAAAAAATTCTACTTTGTTCTTTAGAGGTTTAAATTTAAATTTAAATTTTTCTGACCCCTAAAGGACCATTGTCCCCTCGGTGGACAAAATGGATTTCGGGCAAGTTTGTATGATCTTAATTTTTAGTTAAACTTTTTGAAACCTCCTCATAAGATAGAAAAACTTATTAACTTCGTGGTAATATAGATTTTATTTCAGTTGGTGCTCGGGAGCAAAAGTTATGGCATCTTAACCATAAATTTCACGTCACTAGGCAGAATAAGAAATGTACAGAAATTTGAAATTAATTTTTTAATTTTTTCCTTCTTGAAAATCATATTTTTGTCTACATGTGAAGCTTTTATTCATTCCATTTGATTAGTACTATGAAAGTTAAAAACAATTTTGTTTTTCGGGCAATTTGAACATCTTCTTGAAAAAATAACTTATTGGATGCAATTTTAGATGCAATTCTCACAATTTAAAAAAAAAAAATGTTTAACAACTTTAAGTTTCCTATTTAGAACAATCTCACCGTTGACATTATTGTATTTCAATTCCATTTTAGAGCTATTAACGCTTTAGTTTTTCTTTCAATCTTGAACTTGCTTCTACTTAATAATTTAAAAAAAAATGAAAATCAAGCGTGTTTTTAAAAAAACAAAATTTAATTCTAAACTTTCAACACAATTCTTGAACACAAAATTTTTTAAATATTTAAATTCTAGATGAGCAATTTCCAAATTCTAATTTAGAGCTATTCAAATTGTATGTTCTACATTACAAAAAATTTGAATAGGAATTGTGTCCAAACCACCTCCTAATAAAATGTTTGCCAAATATTTAAAATATCTTTAATTGAATTGAAGTTTTTAACACTAAAATTTCATGTGGAAAATTTTTAAACCACCAAGTTTGACATTGTATAAGCAATAGAAATATTTTCTATTAACTACTTAACTCACAATTCAGTCTTTTTTCAATTCAGCAGACTTTGGAGGCTGTTTTTGCATAGTACAGTCTTTTTTTCAAAAAACTTCAAACTAGTAAAAGTTGGAAGATCAAGTAAACTTTCATCTCCAAAAATCCGTTTGTGATTTTGAGTCTTCAATAAAAAGTTATGGGCAAAATTCAGAGAGAGTGTTTGTAAATATCAAAAAATAATTTCATTCCAAACCCTCTCTGAATTTTGCCCATAACTTCTTACTGAAAACTAAAAATCACAAACGGATTTTTGGAGATGAAATTTTAATTGATCTTTCAAATTTTACTAGTTTGAAGTTTTTTGAAAAAAGGTACTATACTATGAGAAATTAGCCTCCAAAGTCTGCTGAATTAAACCAAAAATGACCAAAATTTGAAAACCGAAATAAATAACTTTTTTTTCCCATTATGGTCATGTAATATTTCGCATGGTGCAATGGGTAAGACCTTGCACTAGTAGCCAAGGGGTGCAAGGTTCAAACCCCATTGCACCCCGCCCACGTGGCGGTGCCACCTAGGGGCTGCCCGCATGGTGGTGCCATGTGGCGCTCGCATGGCAGTTTTTCAATTTTTTTTTTTTCAAAATTAAAAAATTGAAAAAAAATTAACAAATTTTTGTTGAAAATTATGTACAAATCAACTAGTTTTAGTTGCAATTTTTGTCAAAATCAACAAGTTTTAGCTAGAATTTTGTCCAAATCAACAAAAACTTGTTGATTTTTGTCCAAATCAACAGGTCCAAATCAACACAAACTATTTTGTCCGAATCAACACTTTTTTGTGAAGTTGGATGCTGAATTTTCTACTAGTGGTAGGACGCAGTCCATAGTTAGCTACAAAAAAAAGTAAAAATGTGGCTATAAAAAAAAGGTGTTGAAAAAAAAAAACTATTTTTCAAAGGAAATAGAGGAGAGAAAGACAAATCCAATAGTGCCATCCAATGCTCAATCTCATACCTTGATAAAAAGATCTAGGCATCGGAAGTTTGAAATCAAGCAGTGGGAACCGAGAGCGTTTAAAATTGAGGTAGGAAACCACGGAATATAAACCCCCAATCCCAACCCCTCACAATCTCTCCAAGGTGGTCACTAGACAAGGGAAGAGTGGGGCAAAGAAGCAAGCCAAAAAGAGAATTCTCGAGGGAAGGGAGGCAAAGATAGAGTTTCACAAGGAGGGTTAGAGATTGATGATGGGAGGCAAAAACTAAGGTTTCCATGGAAGGGAGGCAAAAAACAGAGTTATCTAGGGAAGGGCCAGAGTTTGATGGCGGGAGTTAAGTGCTCCAATACTATTTTACATAAATTGAAAAATAGTATTGAGGGTAAAAAACAGGGAACAACACTAATTATCACCCAACATTATTTATCAATTTTAGTGTAGTGATAGATGCTTTGATGGTAAATTTCAATCATGGACCTCAATATTAAATATTTGAATTTCAATTTTGGAAGAAAGTGGCTCAAGTGAGGAACTGAGATACAATGTAGGCAATTGGAAATGATTTTCTTCTAATGACTTTGTGCCATGTGTAAAAAAATTAATTCTCTTGACTACCTTTCTATTGGATTTGTACATGGTTTTACACTATCACCTCAAAAAGTCAATCTGGCTAGTACTTCACAACACTTGCAGTGCACTATAGAATGGAAGGATTTAACCACTCATGCATTGGGAATTAAATGGAAGTCACAACAAAAGGTATCCACGTAGAAGAATATACCTTCTAATAAGGGGAAGTCCTAGAGGGGGTTATGCAATATTACAATCCTAGATTGTTGGAAAGGAAAATATTTTTTTCACAAAAATTGACCTCTTTCAAGCCTTTTGACAAGAGTATAGGAAATTTGGGGCTTTTTTTTAATGCATTTTGCAAAATCCATCCAACTGAAGGCTAGGAATTCACCAAATCTTTCTTTTATAGTAAACTATGAAAAAATTTGCATTGTTCACTTCTCCTAGGCTATAGTTTCTTTGGCACAATCATGATTCTAGATGCATGTGTAGTTGTTTTAATTAGGAACAATATCAATTTTTTCAAACCTTGGCTTTAATGTTGGAATTTGGCAAGTCATGTTCAATTTCTAGTGACACTCCTCAAAACTTCTTCCTTCAAACTACATGTTGTCAAAATATATTGTCTTTCAAATGACACATAGAAATTTAAATTGACACCACAAAACTTGTCACTAATTGATAATAAAACATATCAAATGAAGTATTTTCTTTTAAAATGCAAATTTCAATTTAAAGGTAGTGGCCTTCTATTTTTCATATTCTTCCACAATTCAAAATATTGATGCTACTTCATGTCCCCAATACTAGTCTTGCACAAAGATACCTAACATAAGTACAATTGAGGTCTCCAAGTGAAGCTAGAATGGAATTGATTTTTAATGAGATTTTGCTTCAAAAAGTCTCTTACTAATAGTTGTACTTGTTGGGATAACCCATCTTATGCCAAAACTCCATCAACATATGTAGACCAGTTTTCATGCCACTTAGAAGTAGCCCCACCAAACTTCCATGTTGCTTCAAACATATTATTATTCTCACACTCAAAGCGTATTGTTTCAATAAACTTCAATACTTCGGCCCTACACATGTCACTATCTTATTTGTTCATCTATAGTTTCAAAAGTATCTTCTCCAAGCATTAATTGGTCTGCCATGCATATTGACCTTATTACCTTCATCATTTGGATAATGACTAGGGCTAAATAACATAGTTGAACAAGAATTTTGCTATAAAAGATCAAGTGATTAAGTGAAGGATTTCTAAATTTTTTTTCAACACTAAACCTAGACCTTGTTTTGTAGTGGCCATTTGCATTCATTTTAATTCTATAAACTTATTTGTGTAGCTAAAATATAGTCTTTAGTGAGGTATCATAGATGAAGTGACTCTTTTTAGTGACATGCCATTTTTATTTCCTTCTTTCATGTGAAGGGAAAAATTTCTTTTTCTTTTACATGACGTGCCTTGCTTGAAACTACCAAGTAAATACCCTTCATTTGTTGTTAACTTTGTCACTAATGAAGTTTAGATGGTGTGGCAATTTTTAGGCTGTACTATGCATTAGAAAGTCTTCATGCCCTACCATTCCAGCTAGTTAATAAATCTTCTCATAGTAATTTTAATTTATGCAAAAAAGCCTTAGCCTCTAAGTGGTCCATAATTGTAGTTTCTACCATGTATGATGAATTTTTTAATACAAATTTTTCTTGGTTTAGGTGAAATGGTCCAACCATTATGAAATTATTTGTGTGTCTTCTACTTATCACTAAGAAGGGCCTACAAATTTTGGCTATATATTCTTCAAGTTTAGCTTTGTGCTTTAAAATCCTCCAAAACAAAGAAAACCATGTCCGTTCCTACAATTTGCATGCAAATTGGGCATCCACAGTAGTACCACTATGGATGCCCAATTTGCATGTACATTAAAGACCTCTTCTTAACCATGCTTGACAAATTTCTACTTCTAATTACACCACATTTGTGAAGCAACTTGAACCAAAACATCCCTCAAAATATTGGAACACTTCTATATACCATTTGATTGTTTTAATCAAAGGCTCGGCAATATGTGGGAACCTCTCCCATAGCTTGAAGGAGACATACATTTTTCATTCTAAACAAGGTCAGATGAACTAAGGGCACCCACCTTATCCATAGTATTGGTGAGTCCAAGTAAAGTAAATCAACCCATTGTGGTTAGATGACCTATTGTGGACATCTAGGAAATACCCTCATTATGGATTTTTTCACTTTGTAAGATTTTGGCTTCAATGCATGTCTTAGATGACAATAATGGAGTGATTATTGACTTCATTTATTGAACTTCCAATTTTTTAGTGTATATTCATTGTAAGAATTGACTTTTTAGACCCTCCATGTTAGAAAATACTATAATTCCTTTAGGTGAACAACATGAGCATGATGGATTCAGATTTTGTTTGTTCTAAGGTAGTCTACAGACTCTTTGAGGCCATGATGCATTGAACACTTCAAAAATTCATAGCAAATTCATACTTTGTCAAAAAAAACATAATTTCAATTGTTCTCACTTTTTCTTACACTTGTACTACTGTGGGGAAAAATTTGAAAAATTTCAGCAACCACATATGGTCAAACTCCTAATTTTGACCACAATGGGCTATTTTTACCTTACTTCCACTTACTATCTTGTTGGAGCCTACAATTTCTCGTCACTACAACTCTCCAATCACAACATCATATGACTCATATGCCTAAGACTTTTATAAGGCTAAAAATTTAGAATGTAGGAGGTAATGTGGCATTTACAATTTCAAATGTCGGCATTCAATTATGGTTCAAAGTTGCCCAACCACATAACAACATGCGAGAAGACATCTCCAACTGTAAAGGGCTAAATCAAGAGTTCAAAACTCCAACTGCTGTAGAGCAAGGGTCTCCCTCTACAAGTTCTAGATCTTGATGCCTCCACAAAAAATATACAACTTACATACCTATAATGTTCCTCTACAAAATCTTCTCCACCACATACGAGTCCATATCAAAACCATAGATCATTGTCACATATTGTATGATATGTAGTTTTCAGCAATTAGTCGACAATTTTGGCAATCCAAAAAAATTATTTAAAAAATTATTCTATTAAGAAATAAAAATTTGAAATTGGTTTTCTAGATTTATATATGTATAGAAAGCTTTGAATCATTCCATTTTGGTTAATGAGATGAAAATTATGAGGAGTTTTAGTTTGCAAGTAGTTATGGAATTTCTACTCTAACTAAGATAAATTTTGAAGTCCTTTATTTAACTCAATTTTCAATATTTTAGGATAAATAAATAAAAACATTATGTGTAGATTGTTTATTACAACATTAAAACCATTAGGATTGGCGTTTTTTCAATTCCATAACTAAATTTGTAACAATTTTGTATTTTGAATCATTATCTACTTCTTTTTACTTACTATTTTTTTTCCTATATGTTGTACAATTCCAAGTGATCTAAATTTTTTCAAGCACGTAGCCAACTTGCCTTGAAGAATAAATCTAAAGAAACACCACCATTTTTAACAGTTTTCATACATTACATGTTTTTTGGCCTGCTGAGAGGGCCGTTTCAGGTTGGTCCCCGCTGTTGGGAACTAGCTTGTGTTGTTTGGAAAAAGAAAAAGAAAAATTAATTTAATTTAATTTAAAATTTAAAAAAAAAATTAAAAAAAAAATTTAATTTAAAAAATATTTTTTTAATGACTATTGATGTGGCAGTCTCTCGACTACGTTAGCAAGTTGTGTGGCAGAGATCAAAACGCAGGGGAACACAGGGAGAACTCGCAGTCCTTAACAAGGGCTAAATCTCATCTAATGCAAATGTAACCTTGTGAAGTGCAATTGCTTGTTTTTTTTGCAAGGCCAAAAAAAGGATTATTGTCACTAATATCTTGCAATCTACATGGTGAAAATTTCTGAAATTTATTCAACATCTCCTCAAACTAGTGTACTACAAGATCCTATGATTACATGTGTCCAAAAATGTGGTACTTGTACTAGAAATGGCAATTTTGGAGCGGTTTTGATGAATTAAATAAGAAAAATGTCAATTGCTTTATTCCTTTACTATAAATCCAAATCAACTTTGATTAAGGTGGATTTAAAAAAAAAACTTTCTAGAACACACCTTAATAAATAATTAATTTAACAAAATTCAAACAAAACAAGAAAAAATTATTTGAGACTAAGAAACATACCAGGAGACCAACAACACAATTGATTTCTAAAGATCCCTCATCAATGAAAAGATGTTTTTTTTTAGTTTTTAACCCTAAAGAATAATAACCAAAAATATCCTCATTTTAAAATGTAGTTCTTGAATTGCCTCACGGTGGTTTTCTTTAAAAAGTCAACTAATGCAAATTGCAATTAGAACAACTTGTAACACATTTTATAGCCAATCAGGGAGAACTTAAACTTAAGAAGTTTTAAGTCATTTTAAAAATGTTATGAGGGCTCAATCCATAAAGGTTAAATGACTTGTAGAGAAAGTTTTAAAAGACATTTTAAACTATTTGTCAAATATCAAGAATCACAATGCCCCCAAAAGACCAATTGGCCTTAAAGTCCCTTTTTATCTCACAAAAGACAAGTGGTCTTGAAAGTAACCAAAATGGAAAATTTGGATAGGTTCCTACAAAGTCAATTTTAAATTAAAACTATTTTGAAATTTGACACAAGGAATTGACATGAATACCTTTTGCAAAAGATACTTCTTTTTCCCTCATCGAGTGGCCGGATCAAAAGACCAAAATATATACAGAATATACCTTGAGTTGCCGTTCTTTCCAACAAAAACATCATTGTAAATACGGTAAAGTCTCAACGTGTGCAATGACCAAAGGGTACACAATCGTATCAGGATTCTATTCTACAGGAATGACCATCATAACAAGAAACATCACGGGGATAATCCTCCGTAAAGAGCTGAATACATTCTCACTTCCGTGAATGAAGTTATGCCGGAGAGATGTGACTCAAAATACACTAGCACGATTTTCAGAAGACTTTGCACATAACTGGTACCCGCGCAAAGACACAAACAAACGATGTCATCAAAAAAAGTAAGAGAGAAGCCAAATGGCAACGCTAACCCAACAAGCAACGAGCTTGTGGATTGTCTTATTACTCATGGCAAGTTTAGTGTTTGAATGTCACATCCACAAGGTGACTTCCTCACGACTCAAAGTCAAATTCTATGCCACCCAGGATGTGTCCTGCACACTATTGATGAGGTGCGACATCAAGAAGAAAGACAGGCAGCGGAAGAAGTTGATTGCAGCATGAAGGCTGGGAACATCAACTAACCAGTGCTGACTGAGAAGTAGAGCTCATGGAGCAACTCACAAATGCCTCTGAGCCACATTGCAAAGGGCTTTGTAGACCTGTCAGTCTCTTTTGAACGCCCATCGGCGAACCCACATCAACAGACGCATCAGTTGACGAGTCCTGTTGCTTGTGATGAACAAGAGCAGATCTGTTTCTCTCCAACACTGAGTCTGGTGTTGATACTGACAAGAATTTCGTAGGTAACGAAGGGTGCTCATCTTGAACAGCCAATTTCTCAACACGGGGTAAGGCCTCTGAATGGAAACTGGTAATGTCAAATTTGGGCTGCTCCACAATTGTTGGCAATGCCTCTGAATGCACATCAGTAGTGTTGGCCGTTGCCTGGTCTACGATTGGCAAGGACTCTGCATATACATCAGTAGTGCTGATCTTTGCCAGATCCATGACTGGCAGAACCTTAGAGTGCACTTTGATGGTTGCCTGGTTCAAGATTTGTGGAGTAAGTGCTGCAGGTGAAGAAGCTTCAACTGTTGACAGGGATGGCTCCATGACGGTAGACGATTGCAGGTTCGCTAGCCGCAGCCTCTCAGCACGAGCTCCCACCGCTTGTCCCAGAACTGCAGAACCAATGGTGAAGGCTATGGCGTACTTGGGCATCACCACGGCCTTGCGAAGCATAGCAATGAAAGGAATGGTGGCATGGACAGCCAGAAACCACTGCGGAGAAAACTTCTTCGTGTGCTCTCGCCACACTCCCAGTGGCACGTTCAAAGCCATCCCCAGCATGCCGATTGCCAACACCTTCGTTGGCAAAGCTTGAGGCCTCAATGCTTTCACTGCAGGCGTCTTGGCTAGCGCTGCTCGAGCAGCGACTATGGCAGGGGGACACCTGTACTTCATTCCTGTTGGCAGTTTCAGCATCTTCGAAACTAGGGGGAGGACGCCACTCACGGCTCGGAATGATTTGGCGATTGGGCACTGGCCAGTGGCAAGCCAATCGCTGCCCATGGCCTCATGCATCTGCACCATGACGAGTCAGACAGGTCGGACGACAACATAGGATGTCGAAATTTTCACAATAAGCAGGTGCAAGTAGGTAAGAACTGATTTTGCTAGTTACCTCAAGAAACACTGGTCGAAAGTATTCGTGAAATGCATGCAAATATTAGAAGGCAAGGGGAAATTGGCTTACATGAGCTTCTATGTTTGATTTATGCTCCTTTTCAGGTTGTTTCTTCTTGGGCTTCTTCTTGTTTGGCTTCTTTGCAATGAAATTCTCCATGAAGCCATCGAATCCGAATGGGCCTGCTGGTCCAAATGCCGACAGGCTAATTGTGGCTGCGGAAGCTGACAATGGATGGAAACTCAGATTCGGTTTAGTGTTGTCAGATGCCTCAGTGACTACCCCTGAGTCTTCTGAAGCTCTTTTCAATGGCACAACACCATCCTTGCCATGAAACAGACGGAAGGAGCTCTCGAATCCCGGTCCGTCCTCAAAAATCGGACCCCGCCCTGCTTTTGTCTGCATCGAAATGGAAAGTCAAAGCCTGAAATTGAACAACTAAAAAATCTTGAACCAAGCAAGTCATTTGCATCAAATACCAACCACTTGCAAGAACCTGGGCCTCAATGCATTATGCAAGGATTTCTTGTAGGTACTGCGACGATGCTAACATTAGCTGTTACCCCCACAAACGTAACTAGAAGTCTACATACCAAAACGCAATTAGATTGACATGTAGATTTACAAAGTTATTGATAGTAAAATATTGCTAACATTATCACATAATGTTAAATCAACGTCAAGTTAATGTTAACTTAATAGTGGATAGTATTAAATCAAATTAATACAAGGGCAACGGAAAGCAAATAATACAAAACTCTAAAAGGACCGGGTACTTGCATTTCCCATCTACATTGAAATCAAGATTTGGTATCTTTTTGAGGCAAGATTCGGCATCCAGTTTCTTCTACAGAGGCAGTAGCTGTATATGGCCAGCATGCAAATTTCAATTGGCTGCACTAGGCTAAGAACAAGCTCCTAAAGTTAACCAAGGGCAACGGAAAGCAAATAATTCCGGCCCAGACATTGATAACCGATGTTCCACTCCACAAGTAAACATCATTTGCGTTACACTAACCTTGACATCAACTCAACAATAAGGACTACTCCAATGTAATGCCTATCAACTTAGAATTAAAATACTTTAATACAAGAGTCGGCATCATGTTTAGGAGCAACTCTTCTACAGAGCCAGCTCCACATGGCCAGCAAGCGAATTTCAATCGGCTGCAAGGTTAAGAACAAGGTCAATGCTCACACGAACAACTAAAAAGAATGTAATAAAATTCATTTCCAGCATATTCTTCAAGCCCTACACGAGCTCCAATATGAAACAAACGAGAGAGCACAGTCACGCAAACTTACAGGAACAGAAACAGGAACAGGGAACTTCATCTTGGAGAAGGCGAAGCTGGTGTTGACCCCCATGTTGCGCAGGAACGGGCAAAGCTCTACCCCGTCGGACATTTTGTCCTCGCACGCCGCATCCATACCCCCGCCCCATCCTCGAGGATTGAAAGCCATCTCTCAATCCAGACCAAAACGCAAGACCTAATTAACTAATAACCCCGCTAACCTACTTCCCCCAAACCCTCGATGCAACAAAACGCTCCTACACTGCGTTAGATGCATCGATCTCTTGCCAAACCTTTGCACTCAATGGATCGCCAACGAATTCTGGAACCTCGGATGTACCGAAAACCTTCAAGAATGCAGAAAACCCTCAAAACTTCCTCAAAATCGGTGATTCTTTCTCTCACGAAACCTCAATTTGGGCGATTCTGCGCAGACTCTAGCTGTAAGCAAGCATCAATTCAGGCTCCTGGCTTCCGTCCCCGAGACGGCGAGGCACTGGGGCACCAGCTGAAGATGGAACGTGCTTGACAGGCGCCACAGAGGTCAAGCGTGGAAGTGGGGTCAAGACGTTACAGCGTCCGGGGGTCGGGGTGGTAAGACTGGGGGATGGGGGGGATTTGGAGTCCGCGACTGAGGGTCGGGAGGGATTTGGGCGACTATCGGTCCCGTACGACTGACAGAGGCGGGCGGAGTGCTGACTGCTGACCGGAGATCGGGATATGTGACCGCTGGGTGACGTTGGATTAGGTGACGAGCCCAGAATGACTGGTTTGCCCTGTTGGCATTGTTGAAAATTTTTAATGACAAAATATGATTTTTTTGTGAATTTTTGAAGTGTGTTTCCCAATTGACCCAAATGAGTCTCTAGATTACCCCAAAATCAACACAAATTGTATCCATAATGGTCATCTTACTCACCTAAAGCAGTCACAATATTTCCAAATATGGTTACAACATGAAGGTAAAAAAAAGACACTTTTTGCACCCCAAAAGTGGAAGTTCTTATTGCAATCACTATCTGTCATTCAAGACATTGATCGTGGCCACTAACTCAAAATCTAATGTAGCTCAAATCTCATTTATTAAAAAAAAGTTTGTCATGGGTTGATGCACGACTTTCATGAGTCATTCCATGTATGTGATTGGATTGGATTGACCCCCTCGCTCGGCCTTACTAGGGGTGTATGTAAAAAAGAAAAACTATTTTGGACCGTTCTAGGGTATACTCTTGACCACTCTTCACTAATTTAGAGTCTCTATTTGCAAAAATGAATTAAAAATTTGCAAAAAAATTCACGTGCGAAAAATAAATAATTCCTAGGGTTTGCCCGCAAGGGTGAGCGAGGGGATCAGTCCCCCCCTTTGTATGTATGTAATGGGCTCGGTAATCGGTCTTTTGCCTATCATAGTCTAGTTTACCTTAGTGACATTTATGAGTTATTAGGAAATGAGAGGAAATGTTGTCATTCTTAGTTTCTTTATGGCACTTTTGGATAATATGAAGAGGTGCCTTTCTTAGTACATAATGGCTGATTTTAGTGTGATGTGTAATATGTATACGTTTGATTGTGGTAGATGAGGAGTTGATCTAGTGTCTTAAATAGGTATCCTATGCTTCAAACTTTGAAAAGTCATAGAATATACATCGATTGTCACAAGATTATAAAACAACTGGGGTTGGATTTCTTATGAAATTGCAAGTCGAAAAATATAATTAAAAAAATTCAATCACAAGGAATGTAGGACCAAAAAAAGTGTTACATTTAGGTGCTCATTTAGGTGTTTCTATCTTATAGCATGAATGAAGTTCAAGCAAGGAAACTCCACTCAATCTATATCCAAATAAGAAATTGGGCATTATTTCTATTATTGAATTGCCTATTTTTTGTTGAATCTTGTTGGAAGTAAAAAAAAATATTCTAAATTCTTTTCGTGTACATTTTGTGTACATTGCGTGAAAAAAAAATTCTCAAAGTGTTGAAAAAGATGTATGTGAAAGCAATCCTAGACTGACATGAATAAAAGCAATACATTTTAGGGAAGAATCTATAGTGGTCAATCTTAGAAAGTAGTCTCAATTAGGTGTAGTTGTTGGGACTCACCTATAATCAAGAAACTTGATAAAATAACTATGATTTTGTTGTGGGGAACTTTCATTTTTTTTAATCACATCATGAAAAATTGCAGTTAAAGTTGAATGAAGTCAAAAATTGGTATTTGAACTAGAACGGATTCCATTGCAATGCAATAGTCAACACCAAAATGACATTATCAATTAACAAGGTTTCATTGTAAAGTTGGGGAGGCATTAACCCCTAAACATCAAAGACTATGTTTTCACCAAAACTGCTCCAAAACTGCCCTTGCATTTACAAGCACCAGATTTTAGATGAAAAATATTTCTAGACAAATGTAACCAAAGGATCTTGTAGTAAAATAGTTAGAGAAGATGTGGAAAAAAATTCAGAATTTTTCACCGTGTAGATTGCAAGATATAAACGTTTGAAGTGACAAAAATTATTTTTTGGGCCTTGTGAAAATACGGGCAGCTGCACTTCACAAGGTCACATTTGTATGAAAAAATGTCCAAAATGGTGGTTACTCTTTGGATTCATTCTTCAAGTCAAGTTGGCTATATGCTTGAAATTTTTTAGATAATTTGGAATTGTACAACATATAGGAAAAGAATAGTAAGTAGAAAGAAGTAGACAATGATTGAAAATACTAAATTGTTAACAATTTATTCATAGAATTGAAAAAAGTCAATCCCAATGGTTGCAATGTTGTAATAAACAATATACACTTAATTCTTTATTTTTTTTCAAAAATATTTAAATTTGAGTTAAATAAAGGACTTCAAAGTTTATTTTAGAGTAGAAATTCCATAACTACCCACAAACTAATCCAAACTAAAATTCCTCTTAACTTTCATCTCATTAATCAAAATGGAATGATTCAAAGCTTACCACATATATAAAAATCTAAAGAATCAATTTCAATTTTTTTTTTCTTTTAAAGTGATTTTCAAAGAAGTTTTTTTTTTGTCCGAGCTGCCTGGGTTGCCCACCAAAGACTGAAAATTACATATCATGCAATAACTTTTGAACCATGTAGTCAAAAGTTATGAAAATTGTTGGGCCTTAAATTTACTCCTCGTTCCTATATTGTATGAAATTTTCAAAGAAAAAAAAAAAACTCCGTCTATAGTGAGCTGCCCAAAATCGCTATGTTGCCAAAAAAACGTTGTTTGGATGTTTAGGGGTTAAGGTTTATTAATAATGAACTAAATCAAAAATTGCATGGATGAAAGTGTGAAAAAAAACATAATGGATGAAATTGTTACACAACTTGCATTTGGTATAATAGATATGTAAAGGTTATAAGAGGTCAAAGTTGAATTCGTAGATTTTCTAAAATTGTGACTCATTTCAATGTCTTCATATTGAATATTGTTTGTACAATAAACATTTGCTTATTTTCTAAATTCTTTAGGGTTCACTTTTAGAAATTATACTTAAGACACTAATTACTCAATCTAAAGATAATAAGATCAATTTTGAAAAACTATAAATAATTAATTTAAATCCTTTGAAAAGTATATTTTTAGTATTTGATTCAAGTAGAGCAATCTATCTTCTATCCATTGATATATTACAAGAGGTTTTTTAGGATTTCTTAATGAATATTAATTGAATGAAGTGCAATTTTCACAACATTCATCATCCACCTAGTTGATAGTTGAACACTTAGGGGGGTAAAATCTTTTATTACCCATAGTACCATACTCACTGTGAATTAGAAAAACTTATGAATTATCATATTATCATTGGTTTAAGCGACTTGTTATAGGGTATGGTAGGAAGGTTTTGAACAAGTAATTGAAGTTATTTTAATGGCAATAGATTAGCAAATTCAAAAGAAATATAATCCCCATTGATAATAATTGTAGGTTATACTTCATGGATTGTGAGAAAATGATGTTTGAACTTTTGTTGTTTAAATGCCACATTTAACTACTTTTGGACTTTAGAAAGTCGAGAATTAGTAATGGTCATTGGAAGAAAAAAAAACTAATCATCATGAGATAATGCAAAACATCTAAAGATGTAGGCAAAACATCAAGAGACCTAAGCAAAACATCAGGAGACCTAAGCAAAACATCAGGAGATCTAAGCAAAACATCAGGAGACCTAAGCAAAACATCAGGAGACCTAAGCAAAACATCAAGAGACCTAAGCAAAACATCAAGAGATCTATACAAACATCAAGGGATTTTCTAATGTTATTATGTGTAGATCTCTAGATGTTTTGTCCAAAATTCATTGAATAGTCCAGAAGTAGTTAAATGTGGCATTTAATCAAGGAGAAGCCTAAAACAATCATTGACATAAAGGACAATTAAAGAAATCAAAGGATTCGATTGAATATTTTGATTTTAAAAACATTAGTTACACTTAATTCTTTCAGGATTATAATCTCCTTCTATAGTTTACAATGAAAAGTTTTATGTTTTTTTTCTGATCACTTACAAAGTTAAAAAAAAAATGAGTTGACCCAAATGCATGTAGAATATTCTTTAATTTTTCATATATTTTTGGAAAAATTATGAATTCAATCGTGGAATTCAATACATCTAAACATGTACAACAACCAAAGGGTGGCAAAATGAGTCATTTTAACTTGGTCAAATGTCATTCCAATCTCTATTTTGACCCTTTCCAAAAAATGCCTATAGTAGTGTAGGTTTTATTGCCAAAAATAAATCCAACTTACAACCCCAATGTACCCAAAGAAATTTCATCAAATGCTTTAGAGACCACAAATAAGAAGACCACTAATAGCTGATTTTATAATTTCAAGGGCCCAACTTCCAATGCATTTTACTTAGGCTTGGTTTATACTTGGGTTTTCATTGAAGGCTAGCCAAAACTCTCCAAGTTTGAACCAATAGGATAACTCAATTCCTCTAAATCTTGCCTAAAGGCTTTATACAAGGGCTGGACCAAAACTACAACTCATCCTAGGTGTCGCCTTGGGTGGCATAGTTTGGGCACCAAACCTTCAAGCCCCAAGGAAAAAATCAAGACAAGTTTTTAGGTGGCTTGAAGTCCCATCTAGGACTTGATTGGGCTCCCCTATTGGATTGTACAAATCTCTATTGTCAATGAAGTGGAACAAGAAGTGACATGCCCTATTTGATTTGTCAAAGCTGTTTCTTATTTGTGGTGCTTCTTTTGTGCATGCCGGATTTTTTTAGCTTGTAGTGGCGCTTCCTCTTTGTGTGAGTGTTTTTTTCTTCTTTCATCCAGTGTTTCTTAGTTTTTAGTTGATTGTTGTAGCATGTTGAGGGAAAATGGAGAATTTATATAATGTAGGTTCACTTTTGAGAACCCCAACTTTGGGTTTGTTGAAAGAAACATGGTTGATGATGACTGTGGAATTCTTGCAGTGGAACCAAAGAAGAAGCATAAAAAAGAAATCAAAATCCAAACAAATAAAACTTGAAGAGGATGATAACAAAAATGCAATTGGTTGGATAGTGAGGTGGAAGCATTGATCTTATTGAAGAGGTAGATGTAGCTAGAATTCACAAAGAATGCCAAAAAACAAGGTCTTCAAGGATCTACCTAGGATTCTAAAGTTTCAATTTTTTTTCTTTAGGAAGAGAAAGGAAAAGGTTAGAATTTTTTTTAAATCCCTCTTCTTTTACAAATAGTAAGAAAAAGGTAAAGGTTCAAAAAAAGTAAAAAAAATTCTTCTATTTTTGAAATAGAAATAATAGGAAGAGAAAGGAAAAAGATTAAATAAAGATTAAAAAAACTTTCTCTTTTATTTTTGAAATAGAAAAATATGAAGAGAAAGGAAAAGGTTAAAAAAAAGTAAGAAAAGTCTCTCTTTTATTTTTGAAATAGAATAAATAGGAAGAAAAGAAAAAGAAAAGAAAAAAGAATATTATCTTTTTTCTTAAAACAAGAAAACAAAGAAGAGAAAGAAAAAAATATGTATTTTATATTTTTTTAATTGTACATTAAGAAAATCCAAAATCGCATGCATCAGAAATTGGGCCCTAGAATTGAGCCAAAACACATTGCATTACCTGGGCCAGAGTGTTGAATTGGGACTGAATTGAGGGCCCAAACTCATGTTAATTTCACCCAGAGCTCGTATAAACCGGGCCTTAGAGCATCCCTACCAATCTATTTTGTATCCCTAAAAATTTAGGGATACAACCTCAAATGGGGATGGAGATACAGAAGCTTGTGTGCACCAGTCTGGAAACAAGATCTCTACCCCAAATTTATAGAGAACTTGGTAAAAGTTGGGCCCAATTCTCTATATTCAAGCTCATATAGATAACACGGGAGGTCTCATCCCTATAAAGTCAAGGTTGACTGGATTGAGGTCCCGAGTTTAGGGATACAGAACAGATTGGTGGGGATGCTCTTAGCTTCAACTTATTCACCATTTCGTAAGCACACGTCACCACGCTCCAACCGTCAGATCTCTCTCCATCGGACCGTCCACAGCTCCCATCAGAAGCGCCAGAATTAGGGTTTCCTCCTTCTCCCCGCCCCTTCATACCATCAGATCACCCCCAATCGGACCGCTCCCACTGTCTCAGATTAGGGTTCACACTGCGTCGTCTTCTTGCCCTGTCCGCGTTCTGTGCGCGCCAGACGTGACAAGACCCTCGGGCTATGGCGGAATCTTTGCCTGTTGTGACCGTCCCTGGGGACGACGAAGCCCTCGGGCCCGACGAGATTTCCCCTGAGGATATAGTAGTGCTGCACGAAGTGGTGGTGGAGGAGCTTCCGGTGGTGGAAGGCTTTGAAGGCTTTGAGGGCATCGACACAACGCCCTTCGCCGTTGTTACTGAGCCTTCAGAGGATGTCATTGTGGTCGTAAGTAGTGAAGAAGAAGAAGACGACGACGTAGAGGTTGTGGAACGTGTGGCGGAAGGTCCGCCGCGGGGGGGTATGGCGACCAGTGCTGGAATTCACCCTGTGACGGTCCCGAGTGAAATGCCGATTGACGATGTGCCGCCGGATGAAACCATGACTGCGTTTCCCGTGGAGGAGGAGACGCAGAACCCTGCGGTTGTGAAGGGGGGAGATGGTGATGATGATGAAGTTAGGGTTTTGAGTGAGGAGAAGGTGACGGTGGTGGAGGAGGTGGTGGTGGTGACTGAGGAAGTGACGGTGAAGGTTAGTGAGGTTTTGTCGGTGGAGGAAGCGACTGAGACGGATGGGGAGAAATGGGAGAAAAAGCGTGTGCGAGAGGGAGAGGAAGAAGATGAGGAGGAGGCCATGAAGAAATTGAAATCGGAGGAGGAAGAGAAAGTTGTGGAGCCGAAGACGCTCGGACCGAAGGTTTTTACTACGCCGGTGGAGATGTTCAGCTACTTTTATAATCTGCTCCATGACTGGAACCTCAATCAAAACGTTAATAAGGTATGTTGGGAATATCCTCTCTGAATTGCTAAGGAGACTTCTACGGTGTTCAATGCAATTTACTGTGGGAAGCGCAAATTGCAAAGAGATTGTACTTTTCATGAGCACAGAGTCTTCTGCTTTTGGAGATTTTTCCAACCCACAGTAAGGTAACTACATCTAAAATCGCACACTAGAGATTCTTGCCTAGAATGTACTCCTGATACTCAATAATCGCTTTTAGGAACACCTTATTAGCACTTTGAAAATTTGTAATTTATTCATATGGTGTCCAAAAAATACATTCTAAGAGAATCTAGAATCCCCTTTTCACCAACATGACCCCACAAAAAAATTCCAATATAATAATGGGAACCATGCTGAATTGCTTATGTGTGCGATTTTAGGTGTAGTTACCTTACTTCGATAGCGCTAATTTATCCCCCGGATAGTTCAGTGGTTAGGACGAGCATGCTAGAATCATTTACAATGTCAGAAAATCGTTGTCTTAATGCTGGAAGGGTGATTGGCGTAGCAACTGATCTCTTAGTGATTTGTAGCTTTGACTCCTTTTTACTTGCTTTAGGGTTAGGGTTTATCCGAATGAACCAAGTGTCAATCGTTTAAATATAACCAGTTCGATTCATCATATTGTGAACGTAATAGAATTTTAATGGGGTTAAAGTTAATATTAGTGAAGAATATCGCATGTGTTGGTGAAAGAAAAAATGAAATGAACTCAAAGTAAGGCCCTTTATAACCTACGAAACATACATGGGGCCCAATTTGGGCTTCTTGGTCCTTTAGGGGTTAAGTATCCAGCCATCCTTCACTTTCATTTTGCATTGAACTGGAACTAATTTGGAAATTGAGGGGGGCATTGAAACTAATGTGTAGTGTTTTGATTTTTTTGTATTTCAGTACGAGTTTTTGGTTCTCAGTGAGCTCGTCAGTCAAGGAAACCCACTGAAGGTAGCAGACGGAATTGCTGCCTTTCAAGTCCGCTTGCATCCAAAATGGCAGAGCAGGTGCTACTACCTGATTCACAAGGACGGTTCTGAAGATGACTTCAGCTATAGAAAATGTTGCGATGCGTTGATGCCTCTGCCGGCGAGTCTATACAGGAAAAATGGAGAATTAAACCTGGAGAAGCTTTTCCCAGGTCAAAAAGGCAGGCATCATAGAGAGCAGCAGCAGCAGAATGGTGGTGGCCGGGGTGGTGGTAGAGGTGACCATAGAGGCGGTAGAGGAGGCGGAGGAGGTCGTTTTGGAGGCAGAGGCGGTGGAGGCAGAGGTGGAAGAGGAGGAGGAGGTGGTGGTGGTCGCCGTGGTGGTCGTGGACGGTGGTGATAACACACGTTCTATACGTGTGGCTTACAATCAGGACCTGCTGAGAACAAGAGGGTGCAAAGTACTGCGTTCACAGAATCTTGCATTGTCTGGCCAGGGCAAGTATTACCTGCTCTAAATTTTGTTGAAGAGTCTACGGCTTTCTTTTTTGCGCATTTCAGATACGGAATTGCCTGGCCGGAAGGTTGTGTACCTAGCGGTGATGGTGGTGGAGGGTTATGAACGCCTAGTGGCAAAAACGCATTTGCTGGATGATTCGATGGAAACGTTGGAGGTCCTTGAATTTGATCTTGGGCTTTGGCACTCGCATCGATGCGACGTGTTGTCTGTGTTCTCCTGCCAGCCGTGACTTATGACAGCTAGGAAACCTTTGGCATGGCAGAAACAGAATTTTTGACTAACAGATGAGTGAGAAAGATATATCTTTAAGACGATCCGGAGAATCATTGTGTAAAATTTTTACTGTTATTACACTGTCAAATTTTTCCTCGTCATGTCATAACGATTCTCTTCCTCTTGATGATAATTGTGTTCAAACTTCCGTATCGTTACAGGTATGGCTTATACTGGGAGAGCTTCTCTTTGATCTGGGTCAGTGATCTTGGCCATTCTGTTTTTCAGTGATATGTTTGTTTGTAGCACTTTGCTCTACTGTTGTAGCAATTTGGTGTTGGTAGCTAGACTGGCAGTGCAATTGTCCATCATCCTTGCCATGAAGCCGTCCATGTGGGCCATACTCAGGTGAAGACTCCACTCACTCCAGACCTCGAGGCAATGATGCTTGAAAAGTGGAGAAACGGGGTAGGGATTGTTTACCATCAGTGAAGAAATGTGAATGCAGCACCGGTACCACACTGTTGAATCTGAATTATTTGCATATTGAGCATTGTTTTTAGCAACTAAAGCTAACTAGTTAATGGTTATAGGTTGTTTAATGGTAGTTGATCAATTCTTACATTATTGCATAAGCATGGCCGTTTATCAATGCCTCTTGGAGTTGCGAACCCTTCCAAATCATCAATGACTTCTAAGAGCAAGTTGTTGATAAAATTCTATGTCCCTAAAACCCCAAATGCAGGTTAAGTACCCTATGTGATGGTCAGATTTGACATAAATTAAGCCCTTTTTTGTGAAAAAAAGGGCTAGATGGCATGTAGTGATTGGTGCAAGGTGATGTGGACTTATCAAAATCTCATGTGGAAATTTCATTATGGCACCTCTATGTTGAAGCTGACCCTTGTGTACTGAATATGAATGCTCCTCAAAATAAGGACAACTTTTGTGATAGAAACAAAATGTGTTTCAATTTTTAATTTGTTTGACCTTCTGGAAGAATTTAAAAAATTAGATGTGGATAGCAAATTGTAACCATAATATTATTTAGCAATGTTGGATGTTCCTCATAGTCAATATGAAAAGACAAAATATGGCCTCACATTGAAAATTCAACCAACAAATCAAAGCTTGTATGAAAATCTGGCATTAAGAAGTTGATAAGAACTCAAAACAAGAAACATGCAACTAGTTGCAAGAAGTAGAAACATGCAGTCATACACAATAAGAGGAACAATAATAATCTAATTTGCAGGCCACTTCAGATTTTAATTGACTTTGATTGCATGAACTCTTGAGTTATAACATTTCATTGTAAAAATAATGTTATGACCTCCACTCCCAAGTTGCAAATGAAAGTTGTTGAATCAAATCAACACCTCCTTGCAAGCTAGTTCGATATTTTCTTATGATCGATGTAGTTGTACACAAAATGTAGACCAGAAACTCCGATACAATTCTGCAGTTGTAGGAGCTAAATTCGAACTAGTCTAGCTTGCTTGTAGACTTGCTTATTGCTTAGTACATTTTGCCGTTACAAAAAAATTGCTAGTAAGGGTTTAGGGTTTTAGGGTTTTATGGGTTTAGGGTTTAGGGTTCTCAAAGCCCAAGCACACTGTAAGAAAGTCTACACATATTTAGGTAATTCTTCAGAAGTATAGGAAGTTCACCCAATACCCCACTGTGTATTATTTATGAGACTCAGATGATTTGTTAAATTGGTGTGGTTCTGGACACCAAAAATTATGACATTCATCTGAACAAAGTTTTAAGAATTAAGAACAAGGACAAGTGTTGATTTTTTAAGTTTCAAGTTGTGTGCCCTAAAAAGTGCCAAAGTTGTGAAATTCCGCCAATTTAACAAAATTGATTTGATAGTTATGATGCCTACATTCAAGCACAAGCACCCCCAACAATGGAGCTCCGTGAAGATCTGCTCCAAAATTTTCCCCATCTTTGCTGCCACATTTCTGGCAGGTGAATAGGGAGATCAGATGCAAAATTTCCCCTTTCAAACTTCAAGGGGTTATAAATCTACGCTTCCAAAAATTCCTGGATTTGACAGTTTGACTCACTGAAAAAAATCCCCCACAAGAAGGGCTTTTGCAGAAAAATTTGGAAGAAAAAAATTGCTACAGGTCTTGAGGACATTGGATGAAGACTATATTAATTTCAGTCTTGCATTCTGAAAGAAGCCCTCCGTGCTTTACGCCTTGGGATATTCTTCCGGAATTTCGTTTGCTAATAAAAAGGAGATCTTGGGGCGCCAAGCTATAGTACCAAGATTTTGCGCTTATGAATGTCCAATATGGACACACTATGTTGATGTTGCTTGTATGGTCTTTCTCACCATGCTTTGATTGCGTAATTTGTTGCCTCAAAACCTCCTTCTTGCTATTGGTTTCGAATCATCTTCACCCAATATAGAAAGTGGCAACAAGAATTGTGAAGCCCTCCTAATAACAATAGTTGGATAATCCTCCTAATAGCCAACAAACTCAACTAAAGAGAAATTTCTTCCTTTCGATCATAATATATTGCATTTGCCTCACTAGCATCCATGCTCTAAGTTCCAAACATCATCCTCTCAATACATGAGACACTAGTAGAGAACTTGGTTGCATAGATTTGGCTTTCATACACTTGATCTAACTTGTTATAAAATAATGAATTAGATCAAGTGGGGTTCTTAAAGGACCAATTTAGTCTACGCGGGCATGTTTTCTATTAGTGAACTAGTTACACCTTTTGGCAACCATGTATCAAATACAAATAGAATGTACTCTCTAGATAAACAGTATTGGGCAAGAATGTTCCCATAGAGCACATATGATAAACGCTTTAGAAAAGAAGTGAAGATATGTACTTTTGGAGTACATTCTCTTTTTAACCCCTAAAGGACTAGTATGCGTTATTTGGCAACATAGAAATTTTGGGCAGGTACTTGTTATTAGATATTTGCATATTTTAGCCTGAAAGGTAGGGACAAGGGATATTTTTCATATGCACTAAATTTCATGACATTTGGAAATATGAGTCAAAAGTTATGGCCTAATATGTTACTTTTTTTCTTTTCATAAATGGGCAATTAGGGCAAATAAAAAAAACTCATTTTTTTTAGAAACAAAACTTGAAATTGTTTTTCTCCCTCTCTCTCTCTCTCTCTATATATATATGCGGAAAGTTTTGAATCATTCCATTTTGATCAATGAGTCAAAAGTTACGAGGAGTTTTAGTTTGCAGGCAATTATGGATTTTCTACTCTAAAATAAACTTTGAAGTCCTTTATTTGACTCAATTTTCAATATTTTAAAAATAAAATAAAATCATAAGATGTAGATTTTTTATTAAAATATTGCAATAATTAGGATTAGCATTTTTCAATTCCTTAACTAAATTCTTAACAATTTTGTATTTTGAATCATTCTCTAATTTTCTCTACTTATTATTTTTTTCCTATATAATTGTACAATTTCAAATTATCTTAAATTTTTCAAGCATGTAGCCAACTTGCCTTGAAGAATGAATCTAAGAAGCACCACCATTTTGGACATTTTTTCATACGAATGTGAACTTGTGAAGTCCAGTTGCCTGGTTTTTTTGCAAAGCCCCCAAAAGGATTTTTGTCACTTCAAATGCTAATATCTTGCAATCTACATAGTAAAAAAGTTTGGAATTTTTTCTGCATCTTCTAAAACCAGCATACTACAATTACATGTCCAAAATTCTTTTTTTTCCAAAATTTGGTACTTGTATTAGAAATGGCAGTTTTGGAGTGTTTATGGTGAAAACATACCGATAAGCTTAGTCATAGTCCTTTAGGGGTTAAACTACATAATTTGAACACATTCAGTTGGCATTGAGTACAGAGGTGATTGGATTCTTAACCTCTAATTTATTTTGGAGGTTAGGAATGCAATTGCAATCGAGGACGGTTTTAAATTATTTTGATTTATCACCATTTGTGTTCAAAATTCAAAAAATTTAAGGTATTTGCACTCTAAGCAGAGGCTCAAGTGCACCACTTGCAGAACGCAACTGCAATGTGGGAAGGCCCCTTAAATGACCAAGGTAGGAGACCTATTTGCATCTCAATTTAAAATGTCACTCTATTTGTGCCACTATGCTTTAGTAGTGTACATTTTAAACTTCAAGTGACCATGAAGTGGTGCAAATAGTCACATGACGCAAATAGAGTCTTTTACCTTGGTACCAATTAAAATTGATATTGCGTTAGTCAATGTTGCAAGAACTATCAATACAGATTGATAGGGCAACAATACTTTCAAGAAAATCAAGGCTAGAAGTTTGTGAGGTAGGCAATGCTAAAACAATTCAAGCTCTATAAGTGTCATCCAACATAGGTGCGCATTATAATCAACAGTTTAGGTTCTAGGAGTATTATCTAATATAGGTGAACACTGCAATCCATGAGACTCCTATAATTTATGGCAAATTCAAAGTTTGGGAACTTGTAATTTACAGGTTTGGAAGAATCTTTTCAGTTTCTATGCTCTAGTGGTGGGACAATATGAGATTGGCATATTGCCAAATTTGAATCTTTTGTATATATTTGGCAAACTCATAACACACAGACAATTAAAGATTCCCCCTAAGTCATTGTAGAGGACCAAAAGTGTTCAATAAATGACTTTTAGGAGTAATGTAGAAAGAAAGAATGTACCTATTCATATAGAAAGATGATCATTTATGTTTGAATCCCTTATATCCTTGTAAGGTTAAATTGACGGAATTCCACAAGTTTGTCCTCATTAGGTTGCATAGCCCGAAACCTAAATCTATACCACTTCTTTTAAAAAATTTATAAGAGCTTTTTGCAAATGAA
Organism: Rhytidiadelphus loreus; assembly: GCA_947034895.1. Taxonomy (NCBI): domain Eukaryota; kingdom Viridiplantae; phylum Streptophyta; class Bryopsida; order Hypnales; family Hylocomiaceae; genus Rhytidiadelphus; species Rhytidiadelphus loreus. The sequence continues at coordinate 40,844,932 of OX344761.1, read as the reverse complement.
CACTATAACTTTTGAAGTTCAGAATTGTGCCAATTAACTAAGGGGTTGCCCAAAGAAATATTTGTAAATGCAGGACAAAAGTATTCAACAATAAATTTTCCAATAACAAATCCTAAATCTTCAACTACTCAACTTGATGTGAGAGGCAAGTAATTAACACTTTGTTAGGGTTTAGGGTTTGAGTTTTGGAATCGATAACAACAATTTAGATTTGCAATTTTGTGATTTTAGAATAGATTAAGGAACCTTGATTTATTATAGGATTTAGGATTTCATCTATGAAACTTTATGCATTCAAATGTCATAGATTTGGTGTTATAACATAACATCATTTAATACTAAATATTTATATCAATAATATTATATACATTGGACATATTTTGAAGTACTACATATGTTTTGCAACATCCTATTCTAGTTCTAGCAATATTATAGATTTTATGTCATTGCAAATTATACCACCTTATTTCTTTCTTTTTGTCATTTGAGTTTTAATAAATCAAGAGAGAAAACCAAATAGCATCTATTAGGTTCAATTCCAAAAACACTCAACGCACAAGTCTATGTAATTCATAGAAAGTTAGAAACACAAGACACAAGGAAACTATACATAGAACAGTATTTGAGAGAGCATTTTAAGTACATAGTGCAACAATATGATTTTCACAATTTTATGGACTAGATAATGTGAAAGTAAACTCTTGTTATGTGAAATAACATGTTGAGCCATGAGAGTTGAGCAAGGGATGTTATTCTCATAATGAGTTTTTGCTTTTACATTATAAGACATAACCTCAAGCTAAATGGTTGGATCTTGGTGAACTATGCTCAATGATCAAGGACCTAAAAAGAATGGCATGATGATACTAATCATAATACTAAAGCAATCCTATGCTATGGAAAAGAATGCGTTCCTCTTCATCTAGTGAGAGATAGTCATTTGTTTAGAAATGAGGTCCATTGAGGTTATGATGAAATAAATAAAAAAAACTAGTCTAATGTGATAACAACAACTTGATTTTCACAACTTCTAAAAGCTAATTTGGATGTTGTTCTCACTTGCTCCCTTTACTTGTCATATGGAAACTTTCAAATAATAAAGCTATCATTCTATTTATATACCATATTTGCCAAACAAAATCAATTTGAAGGCTCTTTGAAGATGACAAGAACATTCTTGAAAAGTGAATACTCATGCATCTCAACATTATGGTAGGGCCCAAATTGCTTCACCGAGATGCTTAATTTTTTTAAAGAAAATTTCTAAAGAAAAAGTCGATAATGAAAATGTTCATCGGTTTGACCTAAACACAATGGTATGGTCTACGCAATATTTGCACACAGTTTGAAGTAGCACAATTCATGAATTAGTATGGAAGTTTTTGTTTCTTTTTCATTGAACAACTTTAACCAAAAAGAACTTTTCACTCAAAATATAGAGTCTCTTCTGTCATGACTCTAAATTCTTTGAAGTTTATTGGGTTGGTTATAAACTTGGATTTTTGAGCTTAAAAGAATTCATTTTAGAGGGCACTCCATCTCAAAGAATTTTGAATTTAAGACCGCTGCTTCCTTTTGGACAACTTTTTTTTATCATTATCATTTGTAGTTGGAATTAAAGTGTTGGATCATAATGAAACTTTGGGTCTTGTTCACGATCTTATAGACGTTTTGTTGATTTGTATAATGAAAAAGGAATTTTCAATGTGTTTATATACAAGGGTTAGTTTTTAGTAGAAGATGGCTAACCAATGCTAGATATTTAAGGGATATTTATTTATTTCCAAAATAGAAAAAACTTCAATGGAGGTACAATAGTGTCTATTGTTTATCAAAGTTTCATATCTTTGGGGGGCTTTCTTATGTGCTACTAATAATTACCAATGAAGTTTTGCCCAAAACTATTATCTATAATTGTCTTTGGTTCTTTTTATGGTTGAAAGGTTTTCAAAGATTTTTTGTTTTTCTAAAATAATTGACACTACAAAGATTCTTGAAATCATCTCAACACTAAAATCACATCATCTAAGCAACCAAGGATGTGATGAAGTGTTAGAATAATAAACAATTTATAGATTTTTTTGGGAACAAATTCAATTTAACACTTTCATTGGAGCATTTCCATTTCATTAGAACAAAAGGAATTTTCTTCATTTTCTATCAACACTGCTATGATCAAGATGCACTTTCAACAACTTCTAGAATCACGTTGAGATTACCATTGAGTAGAAATTTCTTGAATTAACTTTGTCCACTACTCTCTTCAAGTAGTTATTAGAATGATTGTAAGCATTTTTGTACTTGAAAATATTAGATATTAGAAAATAAGAAAATAAAAGATCTTTTGGAAAAAATTTGATGATGTAGAATTGTATCATTAAAGCAATAATTTCAAAAGGCAACGTGAAATGCCCAAAACAAAACAACCCTCAATTAAGTGGAAACTTTCAATTTTAAAACAATATCTTTTTTAATACAATTTGTGGAATTTTACTATTTGAGAAAAATTAAGAATCTTTTTATTTGCTCAATTTGATTGTGCAACAACCTAAAGTCAAATAAAAGGATGTAATTGGAGGTATGCAAATTGTGCAAGAGGCTTGAATGTAGGAAACTTACAAAACAACTTGGGTTGAATTTCTCTTCAAGTCACTAATAACCTCATCAATAAACATTGGAATTTGACCATAAAAGATTCTAGGATGAGAAATGAAATTGGTTATTGTATATTACATCAACCAAGTCTTATCCAGCTTACAAAGTTGTTGGTGCCTATCACTTTTGTTAGCATACACCTCACTAGTAGAGAACATATATACCTCAATAGAGCAAGTTAAGCCCCACACTTGTTGTCACTTGTCATAACATGATGAATTAAACCAAACATAGGTTAGTCTATTGGGGCATGTTTTCTACTAGTCTAAAACATTAGAAGAGATTTCAGGATTTTAAGGGCCGTTTCAGGGCCGTTCCCCTGGCAGTAAAAGAACGCCGTTGTGAGATTTTTTTTTTTCCGAAAAATCTGACCTGGCCGTCTCTCGGCTAGGTCAGCACAGGCCGGGAACAGCGGATATCGGCGGTTCTCGGGGGGGGTTCGAGTTGGGAACTCGCAACCCTCCCCGAGAGTTAAATCACATGTAAAGTCTATTTAGATACAAATGCACACAAGGAGCTAATTGTTTGGAGTAACCAACATAAATCTTGGAACACTTTTTTATAGTGATATAAGCGATAAATGGTTAGAAATGTTATAATTATATTTAATGAAGATTTAAAAGGTGTTCATGCCAAAAGAATAATTTTTTTATGCAAATTTCAAAATGGTTGAAGAAACCATGCTTTATAATACAATCAAGTTTTGTCTTAAATTCAATATCCACTTCAAGATTAATGGCAATATGGTGTTTGTCCAAAATAATAAGGTCTTTGTTGATGGTATGATGGAATTTAGCAATTTAGTCTAAAACTTGTACCAAATTTTATTCCTTAGACTTCAAAGGTAGAAGGAGAAGATAAAACATTATTTATCCTTTTAGGACCATGTAGTAGTCTCAATTTCCAAAATTGTGAAGATATATTATAAAATGTAACTTAAAAAAACAATTTAATGATGATTCTCAAACAATAGTTGTAAAATATGATTTATAGATCATATCCATATAGTTAGTCAACTACTACACTAACAGATATTTTTGAATTAAATTTGAAATCAAAAACTAAAATCCCTTCTAAAATCAATTGTAGATCGAATATTTGTGATTTTCACAAGAAATTTTTTCCTTTAATTCCAAAATGTTAAGTGATTATTTATTTTATTTCATTTTATTCAAATCATTTTTAACAAAAAAGTTATTTTTTGAGGCTAGACGTACTCCAATATCCTTGGAATTATTGAATATTTGCAAGCAAAGCTTCAAAATCTATACCTTAAAAATGTTAAAAACTAACACAAGAATCTACTAAAAAAAATGGTGGATGGATAAATGCATTTTTGTGTGCTTGGAATGTGTTTGCATTCATCACCATTGTTCAAAATTTGAACATATGGTCCTAATGGGGTAAGGATTTAGTGATATGATATAATCTACCACAAAGAAGTAGTATCAAAGATAGAATTTTCTTTCATCAACAAAAAAAATTCAAAACTTTTAGAAGATTATTGAAACAAGAGTACAAAACTCACTCAAATTAATTCTTAACTCCATCATAGTTTCTAAAAGTACATTGAAAAACTAGCCAAAGTATTTGACTATGAAGATTTGGGGTTCATATAGAGTCCAATCTAAAGTTAATATTGAATTCTACTCAAATCAATAAAGATAACATCAATTTATTAAAACTTTGTCACTAGAAAATTCATTGTCTAGAATAATTTTATGTTGAATCTCTATTGTAGAAATTGCGTTGAAAGTAATACAAAATCATTTTAGCCCATGGTGGATTTTTACTACCACATCCAATTGTCAAATTTACCTCTTGAATATAAATTTCAATGTTGATTTCAATACTGTTTGATTAATACATTGCTTTCTAATATAAAACCACTAATGAAAGCAATAGGAATTAATTCTACCTTTAAAAGGTCATTGTTGTTTCAATGTTAATTAAAGACCCTTAGCTCATTTCTATAAAACCTAAAGAATTGAGTTACTTCCAAAATACAATTCATCCACATTACATTTCTAGTAATGGTGAGCTATTTGTAAGCATAATTCACTAAAATTCATGCTTGTACACAAATGAGTATGATTTTTTGAGTTCACACATAGACATAATGCAATTGAAATTAGGTGAATTTGAAAAGTAGCGTTTGAATATTGTACTCAAAAGTTACAAAAGCTCAAAAGTTATTTGTAAAATATTTCAAATCAATGCCATAATTTTAATTTCCTAGTGTTGAACATTTTGTTTTCTAAATTAATTGAGCCTCACTTTGGGGCACTTGCTTGGATTTTGCATAGGCAATGGAAAGGCCACAACTTCCTCATAGTTTACAAATAGCAAATTGTTTCATTGCGAAAGTGTGACAAACATTATAGAGTGTAAAGGCAGTGTTCACTATTTGACAATATAGAACTCTCAAGATGTTTTACCAAAAAAATGAGCATTTGAAGGGCTTTATTCCAACCTATTACCAATTCTATTCATGAAAATTGGTTTGAAAAAAGCTTAGACTTTAACATTGTAGAAAATTAGAAATCATCGACATTTCCCCCTCCCAATTTAAAAAATATTCAAACAACAAAATTGAATTACTAACTATTAATCAAACTTCTCAATCAACCTTCTTAACCCTTGAAGAATTATGAGGACCAAAAGTATCCAATGGATTTCATTGTTCACTATAGAAACAAAGAACACACCTATTGGTTTCAATAATTGGAGCATTTTAGTGACTCCCATATTTATAGGGCCACATCCTTTAAAGTTTAATCAACCTTCTCAATCAACCTTTTGAACCGACCTTCGCAATTGACCTTGCAGGTACCTCCACATGACTTGCAAACAAGGATAAATTGGTCAATGCCTTTGGAGGATGTTCTAGACCAAACATGTCCAATGGATGACTTCATAGTTCACTGTAGAATTGAATAATGCATTTATTGGTCCAATAATTGGAACCTTTTGGTGACTACACTAGTTATAGAGGCCGCATCTTTCACGGGTTACTTAACCTTCTCAATCAACCTTTCTAGTCAACCTTCATAATCGACCTTCTCAGTCAACCTTATGAACCCTTGAAGGATGTTGCCGACTAAAAGAGTCCAATGGATGATTTCATTTTTTACTAGAGAAAACCAAGAATGTACTTATTGGTCCAATAATTGGAGCCCTTTTGGTGACTCGACTAGTCATGGAAGGCGCGTCCTTCACAGTTACTCAAACTTCTCAATCGACCTTTCCAATCGACCTTCTCAATCAACCTTCTCATAGCGTCACCACCGGCCCTGGTGGTGAGGCTTGAAAAGAGGATGACCCCCCTCTTGCATTAATTATTGCCGAATAAAGTGCCATCAATCAACCTTCTCATAATGAGACAGGTTGTTTTCACACTATGCATTGGCTTGAAAAACACGCTAATTTCAAGCCCCAAATAATGCCAACTCACCTTACAAACTGAGTGACCTCTTCAGAGATTCATCCGCTTTTTCAAACCTAGTGGGCATGTTCTTAGTGGACCTTCTCAATCAACCTTCTCCATCGACCTTTTTAACTAGCCTTGTAGGTATCTTCAGAGGATTCATTCGCTTTTCAAATCCAAAGGGCATGTTCTTAGTAACCTTCTCCATCAACCTTCTTAATTGACCTTGTAGGTATCTTCAAGAAGATTCATTCGCTTTTCAAACCCCAAAAGACATGTTCTTAGTGACCTTCTCAATCAACCTTCTCCATCGACCTTCTTAACCCATCTTGTAGGTATCTTGAGAGGATTCATTCGCTTTTCAAATCCAAGGGGCATGTTCTTAGTGACCTTCTCCATCAACCTTCTTAACTGACATTGTAGGTATCTTCAAAAGATTCATTCGCTTTTCAAACCCAAAAGGACATGTTCTTAATGACCTTCTCCTTCAACCTTCTTGATCCATCTTGTAGGTATCTATATAGGTATCTATAGAGGATTCATTTGCTTTTCAAGCTGAGTAGGCATGTTCTTAGTCGACCTCCTCCATCAACCTCCTTCCTGAACCGACCGACCTAGCAGGTACCAACCTCCCCCAGCCCCCCCGCAAAACAAGGATAACTACGATCGGTCAATGCCTTTTGGATTTGGCTTCGAGAAGACCCATCAAAGTTTACGATTTGGGTGCCCATTTACCGGCACGGATTTGGGGATTTGGGACTCGGAACCGAACAAACAAAGTGTGTCCCTGTACCTCAGATTCCTTTTGCAAGAGCCCATTGGCAGCTGCTGCTCGCTGCTGCCGAATTTTGTGCATGCTGTTCAAATGAAGTCTCCCTCCTATACTGTACCCAGCCAGGCAGAGAGAGAGAGACTGAGAGGCTGCGACTCAGAGAGAGAGAGAGAAAGAAAAGACCCTCAGGCAAAGCCTTTTGAAAAGCGCACCAAACAGCCATATGTACAGTACAGTAATGAAAAAAGTAATGTAACAGCAGCAGGAGGCAGCAGCAGGCAGGACGGACATGGAGCCATGTGTACAGTCGTCGTCGTCGTCTTGGTCTCTCGACGCCCGCCGCCGAGTATATGGGGGACGACGGAGGAATTCCGAAATCCCTGTAGCGTAGCGGAAAGGAATGAAATGCCGTAGGATTTCAGGAAACAATAGAAAACAACAATAAAATTTAGTATCTTTCCTTCTCTTTTCCCCTTGGGTTTCTATAATCGGATCCTCACAATCGCCACGCGTCAGGCGAGAGTGCAGCAATTAGTAGCCTTGTTTTTTTTATAAATAGAGCTCCGTCACACACCAACACAACACAACACACACACACACACCAATGAAGGCGCCAGTCAAAGAATTGTATTTTAGCCTTTGTTTTTTTCCCCAATTATATAATAATTATAGTAAAAACTGACGGAGCTTTTTTCCCCCTGTCTGCTGTCTGTCCACCAGTCCCGTCAACCAATCCAGTGAGTGACTCCCCGATTTTTTTTGGTTTTTTTTAACTCTCTGACGGCACATTTCATTTCATTTGATTCAATTGTAAATAGTAGTCCTGTACTCCTGTCCCTGGCGACTAGACTAAAAACCCGATCAGATCCTTTGCCTGGTTTGCAGAATTTGTCCGTGCATGGGGGGTGGGGTGGAGGGTCTGGCAATAGGACTGCTGTGTGACAAGCTCATGCTCCTGCTTGAGTGGAAACTCTGTTACAAGTAAATGGCAAGCTAATAAATTTAATTTTTTTCAATTATTGCAACCCAATCGGATATTGGCGAGGGTGATGTTTTAGTTCGTGACGACGCTGCCTATCATGATGAAATGGTGGCAATAACTGAGTGATATATAAACCCTATCCAGCATGCACCTTCTGACACAACTGACAGCTCATGTGAAAGTCAAGGAGATGGGAGAAGGGAGGAGGGGAGGGAGTAAACTAATGAAACGGAAGAAAGAGAAAAAGGGGAACCGCTCCTATCAAAGAGCTGGAACCAATTTCACGTGAACACAGTCACACCCCCGGCCTCACACGAAACCCCCCTTGGGGGCCCATGGGGGTAAGAAGTAAGTACCTGGATTTCAAGTCATCTGATTCATTGGAAGCATGAGGACGTTACCCTTGGTGCAACACTCCACATTAGTTAGGCGACACAGCTAGAAATAGTAATAACGAAGCCAGATGGAACACACCATACGTTCGGTGACAACACGCTGATGTGGCGAAATACATAAATAAAATCCAGAACATGAGAATCAAGGTCTGACAAACCAATATACTCTCTTGCACACCTGTCTAGCATGACGTTCAGCTGAAGGTAATGTAATTAACTGGTTCTATAACTTGTGTGAGCTTCGGTTTACATTCTAGGAACAATTGATGATGATATTGATCAGCACAGGTCCTAATAAGCAAGCAAACGAGAGCTTGACAGAATCTAAAATTCAAGATGGCGTTGAATACAGATATACATGTGCAAAGCAGATTCAAGTTGGGGATATTATCCAGGAAACACAAACAAGGAGAGGGACATTGGCTGGAGAATGTTGAGAATGTCATAAGGTGAAAGTTTGAATTACATGGACAGCTTATGGCTGCGCTCCTCATTTGTGCCCGCCAGCTGGTTGTCACCAACAATTACCATCGCCTGCACTGCACTGTGGGAACTGCTGTCTGGATTGCTGAATCGACTGGTCACTGAATTTGTGACTGCGTGAAGAGAGTCGCCTTCCAGAACACAGCGACGTAGGGAATTGGCTGTTGTTTTTTAAGTGAAGGCTTGGGGCTTTAGGAAACCTGGTCCAATCAGAAAACGACACACGGTCTCGTGATTGTCGAGAGAGTGTCATGACCTCTATTATCTCTCTCGCTCGCTCTCAACTACCTGCACTATGGAGAGGTTGTGAAGGAAAGAAACCTCAAAGAGTAGTTGTTCCAAATTGTCTGAACAGACAGACTTTAAAGGGAGAAAACTCTGAGCAGACTATGACATAACCCCTGTTTCCGGTTAGACTTTCATACAATAAAGCTTAAAATGTCATTAGGCTACCCCAGCTATGAACTGTTTCCAGTTGACACTTGAGGGTCTCTCTACCTGACTGGCAACCTTACGGCTCATAAGAAGACCTGACCATTCGGCCATCCAGTGCTGAACTTACTGGAAAGCTCACATTCTGGCGGGAATAGGATCCTCGGCTGGGAGGCGCAAATCCAATCCCATGATCCTGGCTATGAGGTGAAAACTGGGAGGTGAGACCTGCACTTAGAGACTGGCCAAGGTCTCCCAAGCCTAGATTCTCTGCCAATCCCGACCATGGCACGCTGTCGTGAGTAAGCCCTTGCGAGTGCCCATGGCCTAATTGGGTTAAAGGGTTGTACAATGCCCACATCGGCTGTTGTTGATCCAAGCCTTCGTTCACAGAAGCACCACCTCCAGATTTCGGTGACTGCACAGAGGGTGCCATGCTGAACGTGCCGCTCGTGGAGTTGACAAGGTTAGATGGTTCTTCAGTCATCAGTGGCCGACGAACTAAAGTACCCAAAGGACTAGATAACGCAGTCCCCGTGCCACCGACTGTAGGTGACAAATCCCTTCCACCACCCGACCCAGTGATTGCTGATAACCCAACAGCAGGGGTCAAGTTCCCGGTCAGGCTGGGTAAAGGACCTACAGGAGCAAAGTTGATGTCGTTGGTAAGGAGATGGGATGTAGTCAGACCTCTGGGTTGTGGCAAACTCGATGATGATCCCCCACCTGACGGAGTTGTTCTTTGATACATATGCATCAACAAATTGTCGTTGTTAGAGTTTGGGCCTAGACCTCCGTTGGCGACTCCCAGAGACGCAATTGACACATCGAGATTCCCATTCAACTGCGGAAAGACCTTGGTGTTGCTAGGATAATCATCCAGGTCATTTACCCCAGGAAGGTGGTGGGGTTCAGACAACTGATCCAGGTGCTGCAATCCATTTGGCAGAGAAGAGAGCAACCCGCCGTTATTCTTTAGTATTCCGTTCAAATGTGGTGGTTGAGGCAAATCCTGCAGAAACATTGTATTCAACACAGGATCAAGGCCACCAGAGAAACCCATTCCATTCGGCGAATTCATCCTGCCCAACATGTGGAATCGGGCCAACGCTTGAGGAGTCAGCTGTCCGTTTGCTATATTCACACCCATGTCCGGAGACATCATCGAGAAGGGGTCTTGTCCTCCAAAATGTGCATTCATGCCACTCTGCTGACTTGTGACGCCACTAAGTCTCTTCAAATATAAGCGGTATTTCTGTACAACATTGTGAACCAGAGTACATGTAAGAAGGTTGTAAGCCGATTGCAAAACATAGAGACCAAGGACGACAGTTGATAACTTCAGAATTACAGAAATAAGTATATATTCGTAATTCTTTCATTTTATTTATCTGTTGAAGGAGCAGTAGTGATATAAAAATGAGACATCGCATATATTACCTGCAAGTGGCTGGCGACGTTCTCTCGTGTGAGACCATGCACACCCATCAACTCCAGAATCCTCTTCGGGACAGCTTCTGCACCACAAAAAGAAGAGGCAAACGTATTAAAGCCCGACGAACTGCATCCTTGTGAAACAATTTTAGAAAAGACCTTGAATAAAAAATCTTTTAATAGAATTGTTCTCCAAGTATTGACGCATGTGAAGCTCTTCCACAAATGATGAAGTAAGATTCTAGACCATTTTTTCCCTTTCAAGCTCAAAAGAAAAAGGAGAACGACTTACTGTCTATTCCTAATTGATTTACGGCACTAACGAACTGCTGATGAAGTTCCACGGACCACACCACCCGGGGTTTTTTCATTGTGGAAGGGTCATCATTCTCCTGGTCAATATCCTCCTCGTTTTCTTCTTTGAACTCTCCTTTCCGCTTCTTCCCTTTCCAGTTATTGTCAGTTGTGTCATTGGCAGAGGACGTGTACTCCGCCTCGCCTGGTGCAGCTCGCTTCTGTCTCTCGCAAACAACACCTTCATCAACGCTCTTCGTTTGGCAAACGACTTTAATATCCTGTCGTTTTTTCCTCACCACATGCTGCCAGATGTTTCTCAATTCCTCAATCCTCACAGGTTTGAGGAGGTAGTCGCATGCACCATGCGTAATACCTTTCATGACTGCGCTCGTCTCTCCGTTCCCAGACATCACTGCAGTCATAGAAAATGACAGGAAGGAATTGGTGAGAAGGAATCGATTTAAAACCAGTCACACAAGAAATAGTTGAACAATGCTCCAAAAAAACACTCAAAACCGCACACAAATTTGCAAAGAGGAAGCAATTTGAGCCCTGCATAGTTGGCACTTACTGATGACAGGCAAGTCCATCTCTAGCCCAACAAGCTCGAGCAACTTAAATCCATCCATATCCGGCATGTAAACATCACTGATGACGAGATCAAACTTGTTAATGTCTTCCCTCAGTAACGAAAGAGCGTCTGTTGCCTTCCCACATGTAGTAACTGAAAAATAAACCACAACAAAATAACATGAACATCACGTGGGAGCTCCTGATGAAAATTCCCCACTGCACTCACAAGGTAAACAAGCCCGCCAACATTGGATGCGATTTCTAGACACACAAACGCTGCATCGAAGAACTCTAACCCTTGCAATTCTCCGTAAAATGTGAATTTCGCCTCCAAAGTAGCCAACAGAAAACTAGCTTCAATAATCAGGTTCGTACAAGCATACAAGAGATCATAAACAGGGCTCACACACAACATTTCACAACAAACATGAGATCACCACGCCGATGCAAAGCAGGATTTTGCACAATGTAGCGCTTCGTGACTACTCTAAGTCCGCAGCATGCTAAGCAAAATACCAAAAAGACAACCGTGTCCCAAATCTGAATGAAATGTTTGCCAATCCAAGTGCAATATCCTTCAAGGAGCGTTAATCCTGACCACTACCGCCAAGACGAACGCAGTCTTCGCATTGGTTGTCCAAATAGTCTCTTGCGTCCAATTGCCACTACACCGGAGCACATCATACCCTATCACATCGCTCACACATCCAAGTCCGGTCGAAGGACAAGAATACCTCGATAATAGCATCGGTGCAGCATTCGCTCCAACACCATGAGACAAATGGGATCATCGTCCACGACGAGCACGCGCATCCCCGCCGGAAACTCATCCGGTGTGTCCAATTTCGGCAGATTGGCCCCTCGAGGCGTGGTATTAGACGAGCTGTTGGCGGCACTGCTACACGGTCGATTACTGTTGTGATTATTCTGGTTCACAAGCGGGAGCGGCTGGGGTTGCTGCTGGAGACTTGCCATGGTCGGCCCGACGACGTCCCGCTCCGCCATCTCTCCACCAGCTACTCGGCCACTACTTATCATCACTTCCACTCCACCCATGGTACAGCACACAACACAAGGAAATGCCAAACCGCATCCCCTTTCATCACATCTTCACGATCAAACCCTCGCCTCCCTTCCTCCTCCCTCCCACCCTCCTCTCTCCTTCCCACTCCAAACACCTTCCACTCCTCACTCTCCACAACTAAAAAACACAAACTCGAACTAACGTCGCAAGAAAGGCTCCCCTTCCTCCACCTCCCTCGAGAGCCGATTCCTCCATAGTCAGCATCTCCGGCTCCTCCAAACCAAACCAACCTTTTCCCACAACCCCAAGCGCCGTGCCAACTTCCCTTTTAAGACCTCAAGAAAAAAAGAGTCCTACGAAACTCCGTTCTCTTACAAATACGTCGATCGGAGCTCCAATGGCGGAAGAAGGACGACAACAGCAACACTTGCGGAAACAAAATAGGCCGCGAGGAGCTTCAGAAAACTACAACACGAGCAAGCAAACAAACAAACAGCAAGCCCCAGACACTCTACTCTTCGCACAAAACCAAAGGCTCTCGCGCTCGTCGTCCTGCAGGGTTAGCCTCCTTCATCCAGTCATATTTCATCCAAGAACTTTCATCCGAGAGATGCTCCCTAATTGCACCGAGGGGCTTTGGGGGCCGTGGGGGGGACTAACTAGTAGGCTAGGAGGTCGTACTTTAGGTAGGTCGTAGGTAGGTTGGGCTCTTCCTACAAGGGCATGTGCGATGCTCTATTTATACCCGACCCTGGTCTTGCCCGTGGAAACAGGGATTTTATTTTCAAGTTTCTATGGAAGCGTAACTTACGATCTTGACTGGAGGGAGGGGAGGGCGCTGTTTACATTGGTTGGTTTTGGATGAAACATCAGGTCCTCATCCAAGCGTCCATCCATATGTGGCAAAGTGGCAAAGGGTGGCAATAGCATCTTTGTTTGGGGGATTCACTTTGGGGTGAATTGGGGGTAATTTCATCCATTCTAAAATGGAGAATGTTTTGGGGCAATATTTAAAGGAAGCATACCTTGCGGTCTTGGATGGAGTGATGAAACTATTTATGTTTGTTAATATGTAGATTATCAATGAAACATCAATTTTTCATGCATAATTACATATGATCATCCAAATTTGATGATATCATCGTACTTGGGTGGAAAATTGGAGACTTGGGGAGATTTCATCTATTAAAAAGTAGATAATGTTTTGCAATTATATTCTAGTGTCTTATGTTAGACAACGCACCTCACTGAAACATCACTTCTAACAAGATCATACTAGGAAAGCTACAGTTTGCAGTTTGCAATTTGGATAGAGTAATGAAGGCTATGGGTACCTCATTGAAACATCACTTCAAACAAGATCCTACTTGGAAAGCTACAGTTTGCAATTTGCAATTTGGATAGAGTAATGAAGGCTATGGGTCCCTCATTGAAACATCAATTCAAACAAGATCCTACTTGGAAAGCTACAGTTTGCAGTTTGCATAGAGAAGTGAAGGCCATGGAAAACCGACCCATCATTATCTATCTTTATATCTCCTAGGGATAATATAGGAACTTATTATTTACTACAAATGATCAAATTTGTCAGACAATGCACCTCAGTGAAACATCATTTCAAACCAGATCTTATTAGAAAAGCTATAGTCTATAATTTTCATAGGAAAATAAAGGCCACGGATTGAGAACTAACCCATCATTGTCTATCTTCTTATCTCCCAAGGATAATATAGGTACTTGTTATTTACACTAGGTGATCAAATTCTGTCAGACAACACACCTCACTAAAACATCACTTCAAACAAGATTCTACTTGGAAACCTACAATTTGAAGTTTTCAATAGGAAAATAAAGGCCAAGGAGAACTGAACCATCATTCTTTATCTTCTTATCTCCCATGGATAATATAGGTACTTATTATTTACACTAGGAGATCAAATTCTATCAGACAACACACCTCAATGAAACATCACTTCAAACAAGCCCCTGTTTGGAAGGCTACGATCTGTAGTTTTCATAGGAAAATGAAGGCCAAGGATAACTGATTCATCAATGCCCATCTTTATATCTCTTAGGGGTAACATAAGAACTTATTATTTACTATACTATAGATGATCAAATTTTGTCAGACAACACACCTCAATGAAACATCACTTCAAACAAGATCCTATTGGGAAACCTACAATTTGTAGTTTTCTTAGGAAATAAAGTCTAGGGAGAATTGACCCATCGTTGTCTACCTTCACATCTCTCGGGGATAACATAATAACTTGTTATTTACCAAAGGTGATCAAATTTTGATAAAAACAAGATCCTATTTGAAAAGCTACAACCTATAGTTTTCATAGGAAAATGAAGGCAAAGGAAAACTAACCCATCAATGTCCATCTTTACATCTCTTAGGAAAAACATAGGAACTTATTGTTTACTATAGATGATTAAGTTTTAAAATTATGAACTTTTTATTTAGAATCAAGGCCCCCTAATTAACTAGTAGACCCCTAATTAGTATAAAATACTAATTAACCAACTCCAAAATATAGACTAATTTGTTCATTTTGTAAAATATTCCAGCATCTTATATCAAACAACGCACTTTGATGAAACATCACCCCAAAGAAGATCCTACTTAGAAACCTACAATTTGTAGGTTTTATAAGAAAATAAAGGTCATGAAGAACTAATCCAGATCATTGTCTATATTTATATCTCCTAGAAAAAACATAGAAACTTATTAGTTATTTACTACAAGTAATCAAATTTGAAAATTTTGAACTTCTTCTGTGGAATCTAGGCCCTTCCTAATGAACTAGTAGACCCCACCTCCCAATTAACATGAAATACAAAATTAGCCAACTCCAAAAGAAAGACTACTTTCTTCAATTTTCTATAGCTTGGGCATCTAGGGTCAATTCTCCTCCACCCAAAATGAAACCGTAGAAGACGAGGAGGATATTTCAATTGTTTTCTTCTTCTGTGTGTGTTTGGAGGAATTTGTATGTGAGCCCATTGTAAGGGTAGAATTCTATTAAGGTAGGAGGTCCATAAAACGACCATTTAAGAGCTGAAACTGAATTTGGGGGAGGTGAAATTTCTTGAAATATTTTTCAATAAATTTTCTTTGAAAGACAAGTGGAATTGGCATCTAATTCAAGTCATTTCTCATTGTTTTTGGAGCTTTGTAAAATTAGTTATGAAATTTTGAAGTTGAATTGGCATAGGGTTCTAAAATCGCCCACCTCTTCAAATGTACATTGTTTGTACATTGTTGAAGGCTACGAAAAAGCAACATGTACAAATCATAAACATTTGAGGAGGTGGATGATTTTAGAGACTGTGCACTTTTAGAACCTCCTACCTTAGTGGTATACATTCTCAAAACTTGAATGTTATAGTCACACACCACCATTACAATTTTGCCCACAACGGGTTTGCTCCCATTTTGCATGTATGGGCTCATACATGACATACCTTATTAATTACTTTTGTGAAAGGGCTACTTTACACCTAGAGGCCAGGCCAATTCCGTGCAATAAAAAATTTCATCCTGAAAGATATGATTTGATGTGGCCCAAGCTCGCTAAATTGGGTGCACCAAAAATGGAGGCCAATTCTTGACCTAGGAGCCAATGTCAAATTTCAATTAAAAAAAACTTTTCATATAAAATATAATTTTTTTTCCAAAAAATCGAATCCATTGGATGTTGTGCAATTGGCCTCAAGGGGAATTGGCCCAACCTTTAGGTGTAAAGCAACCCTGAATTCCACCCCTTCTCTCTCTCTTTTCTAGGTTTTATTGAATCAACTTCACTTCTTAACCCAAAAGCCTTTACAAATGGGAAAATTGAAGCCCCCCCCTTTACAATCTTATTCTAATGAATAGTCAAGGACAACCTCCAGCCCAAAAGGGGCTGAAATTTTGTGCAATTGTCCTCATGAAATATTGGCCCAGCCTCTAGGTGTAAAGCAACCCTAAATATTGTCAAGGAAGAGGAATGCGTTGAGTTTCCGTCCATCATCTCACGGTCTTCAATTTCAACCAATATGCGTGTGTATGTGCGTCGTCTTGATTGTTGGTGCCGTTTGTGGTTGAGCCACACTCAGTGGCGTCCCCTTGTGGACTGGAGTGAGTCCATTCTGGCATTCAATTATGGGTCACACCCAATTCCAATTCCAATTCCCTTTTTGCATTTCAGCTGTGAACTGGAAGAGAGAAAAAAAAATCCATGGCGGGTGGAGTGCACAAATGGGGAGTTGAATGATTGGGGACGCTGATTTTCAAATGAACGCCGCCGTCGTGCCGTGCCTTGCCTTGCCTTGTTGTTCTTCGCAGGCTTTACAATCGTTTGAATGTCCTCGAGATCTGTGCAATTTGCGTTTGTTGGGTATAATTGCACCATCGAAAGAAAAAAACCCAAAAAAACTTGTATATACACAAACAAATACAAAGATGACGAGGACTGTAAAAAGTTGCAACAAAATAAGTTAGGGATGGGAAATTGTGGGCAATTCAATTCAATTCAATGTGGAGTCGGTGCCACGATGTCCACATCAGGGTTCAAGTTGGTATAACTTATTATTGAGCTTAATTTCAAATGATGCATCATCATATGTGGTTGTAGTAATGACAGGTTAGTAGTAAAGAAAAAACTAATCACAACTACTAGCCCTAATGGTTACCTGAATTTTGAAAAAATCTCTCTATCATGAGTGGACAACAAACCAATTGGACTAATTAACAACTTAACTTAACCCCCAACAGCCACTTTAATTAGTGTAGTATTCCCCTTCATCAGGCCAATTGCACAAATTTCAGCCTGTTTTTTTTGGTTCAATCATAAGTGAGGATTTGGGGCCTCTCAGACAACAAATTGGCCTGGATGCCAAGTGTAAAGCATTCCTGTGTTGTTGTAACAAAACTCCTTCAAAAATTTCTAAATGATCTCTTGGTAAACTCCTAAATGTCCATATACGGTTGATCTGAAATTTCAGGCTCATTTTGGTATGAGTAGTTCAATTTGTTTGACTATTTAAGAAAAAAAATCGAGCAGTTTCTAGGGTTCACTATTGAAAACTTTCATTTTTCACTGAAAAAGTTAAACATTTGGTTTTTGAGAGGTCTTCAAAGCCGTATATGGAAGAGTAAAGTTTGCTAATTTTACTTCATTTCCCAACTTTGAACAAAGTTTGCCAATTTCACTCGATTTGAGATCTAAAAACTTGTACTTATCCTTTTGCTTTAAAAATGGTCCCAATAGAAAGTGTTAAGTGTTTTGATGATTTTCACCATTGAAAATTTAAATATGCAAGTGTTGATTTGGAGTTATTTGCAATTTATACTCATAAAAAAAAATTGCATTTCAACAATTGCAAGGTGGATTGTGTAATGAATTTGATATCTTTTCATGTAAAATTAATTTTTTTGAAAGTGCATTTTAGTGTATTAGCACAATTTGTAGTTGTTCATGTACCCTCCAATTCCCAAAAAACTTTATGTACAAATTTCTGAAACATTGTGGGGAGGGGCAGTATAATAAAAAATGTACATTTCTCTTGTTATAATCTCACAACTCCTATGAAATTTTGCACTTGAAATTAGTGAACATACTAATAAGAAAGCTCTTTAAACATCTATATAGTTAGATTTTGAAGAAAAAAACAATTTGCTTCATTGGGGTTAACTATAAGCCCATGCTCTTTTTCCATAGTCAAAACACACTTGAAAAGACTTGGGCATTTAGGGATTGACCATCATCACTTATTGTTTTCAACCTTTAACTCCTAAATTGTTTGACTATGTTTTCACCAAAAACGCTCCAAATCTACCATTTCTAGGACAAGTACCAAATTTTAGAAAAAAAATATCTTTCAAATACATGTAACCATACAATCTTGTAGTGCACTAGTTTGAGAAGATGTGGTCAAAATTTCAAAATTCTCACTATGTAAATTGCAAGATATTAGCGTTTGAAGTGACAAAAATCCTTTTTAGGCCCAACGAAAAAACGTGAAGCTGTACTTCACAAGGTCTCATTTTTATGAAAAAACATCCAAAATGGTTCTTTGGATTCATTCTTCAAGGCAAGTTGGCTACATGCTTGAAAATTTTCAAATCATTTGGAATTGTACAACATATAGGAAAAAAAGAATAAGTAGAGAATGACTCAAAATACTAAATTGTTAATGTTCAATTTAGTTATGGAATTGAAAAATGCCAATCCCAATGGTTGTAATGCTATAATAAACAATCTACATCTAATGTTTTCATTCTTTTTCAAAAATGCTTAAAATTGAATTAAATAAAGGACTTCAAAGTTTGTCTTAGAATAGAGATTCCATAACTACCCACAAACTCTACTACAAACTAAAACCTCTCATAACTTTCATCTCATTAATCAAAATGGAATGATTAAAAGCCTTTCTTATATATAGAGAGAAAAAAAGCAAATTCAAATTTTTAATTCTTAAAAAAGCGATTTTTAAAGAAGTTTTTTCTTACTGTTTGGGTTGCCCACCGAGCATTGAAAACAACATATCATGCAATAACTTTTAAACCATGTAGTCGAAACTTATGGAAATTGTTGGGCCTTAAAGCTATCCCTTGTGTGAAAATTTCAAAGAAAAATTCATAAAAAATCCATTTGTAAGTGAGCTGTCCAAAATTGCTATGTTGCCAAAACACGTAGCTTAGTGCTTGAGGCATAGATTTGAATAGTTAAGTTTAGTTTAAATTTATTTTCTAAATTTAGCTAGTTGTTCAATTGTGTCAGTAATTTTAATCATCTTGATTCCCATGAGTGCCTCAAAGTTCGTATTCTCAATGATGCATGAACAAAGTCAAATGGTGCTAAGAAATTAAGTTTTGACCAAATAATTTCTTGTTCATTCCAAATAATGATTGAATCTAAACAAAATGACATTTCGTTATAGGAAAGAATGCCTAGTTAGGGTTTAGGGTTGAAGAAATCGAAGAACAAACTTCCATGTTGTGTGGAAATGAAAAATAAGTTTCAAGTTTTCCAATATTGAAAATTCCTTTCACTAAGTTTCATGATACTTTCACTATCAATGTGGGTAGGAAGAAACTACAACTAAGGGGTAGCTTTGCCTTGTTGCCAACCATCAATACTTCCCACAATATGATTAACCAAATTGGTCGTTTTAAAATCATGAATACTTCGTCTTTAAAGGAATAACATTTAATACTTATATGATCAAATGGAATGGACCATGATTGTGAGTAGGAAAGAAATAGGTAGATTCCATCTAGAAGTGGATCATTTAATGGAAGGGAATGAGAGTATAATCTACCATTAGGAAGATTTTCAATTTGGACCAACAAGAGCATGTCTCTCTTCAATTGTAATTGGAAACCTAATGCCTTGGTGTTTTTGGGTGTGTTCTCAAAGCAGGATATGGCAAAAGTTATCTCAAAAGTCCAATATAAATGTGACTACATATTTAAAAACTAATCAAAATTGAACAAAATGTCATCTTCAAAGACTTAAAAGTTCAAATTAAAACCCAAGATCTTCATTCCGTCATCACTAATAGTACAGAGAGCATCGAAACCCTAGCTATTTTTACATCCAAAATTAATTTATTAAGTTCAATTTTGGTCATTGTCATATTTCTTTCCCTTTCCAATCCTCAATAAACATTTTTTTTTTCACATTCAAAATCTGTTATTTCAATCAATTTTGTCCTTTATCATATATCATGTATTTTTCGGTTCCAGGTCCCTTGACAAGCATGTTTTAAGAATCTAAACTCATTTAAAAAAAATGTTTTGATTTAGAGTACTTTCATTTTTTCTTAAATTGTTTTTTGGAAGTGAAAGTGTACTACTTCATAGTCAGAGTGACTGTGTGTGATGTGGCGTACCTCCACTACTAGAGCCTTGCATTTTTTCTCATGGCTGGGGGGGCATCCAGGGTGGGATTTTTTTGAGTGAATTTTTGCTAAAAAGCAAAGCAATTTTTTTTATAGGGAATATTTGGCGACACATTCTTCCTTTTTCTAGTATATGAAATTCTTTAATTGGTACCAAATCTTGGAATGGTATTGCTCTTTTTGGATGAATGTTCACTCTTTTGGATGAACAAATGAATGTACATCCATAATTTACAGATTTCATCCATTTCCATGGATGTAAACAACTTTTTCACCATAGTGAAGATCGCTTTCTATAGTGTCTAAAGTAAATGAAAAAAAACACCTTGATGGGTATCATCCACGTGTATTTTTTTAAAGTGACTTTTTGCTAAAAGCAATATCACTATTTTTTAGATGAGTATACACTCTTTTCGATGAATAAGTGAATTTTCATCCATGTATTTAAGGTTTCATCCATTTGGATGGATGTAAATAGCTTTTGTCACTCTGGTCAAGTGAAGATCACTTTCTGCACTCCCCAAAAATAAATGAAAAAAACAACACCCTGATGGGGTCATCCCGGGGACCCCTAGATGCCCCAAATATAGGGTTGTCCCAAATTTATAAAGGTATAGCAACAGATTTGATCTTCGACCAACTTATGTGTTTTTTTCTATTGGGGGCTTGTGTCTGTCAGGGTTGGCTTGCTTTTATGGATTGTGAACAGTTAAGCTCCTGCTGAATTTGTAATTGGAGGATTTGGGGCCGGGTGAGTGAGCGTGCAGCCGGGATAAATGGCACTTGCTGTAAAAAAATTAAAAATTTATAAAAAAAAAGAAGTGTACTGGATTTGAGTGCCCTATGGAAATGGCTGATGGTGAATGATGACAAGTTTTGTTGGGAGAATTCAAGGTGGAGTACAGTTTTATTGTCCATGGTTGGGTTGGATGGAAATTAGTATGGCATGGAAATAGTATAGCATGGAAATAGTATGGCATGGTTCTGACAATGGGAGTGGAAAAAGTATTTGAACTTTTAGAATAAATTGGTGTTTGTGGTTCTAGAACAATGTAATTGTCTTCATTTTTTTAAGGAAATGGAACTGATTGTCACATGTTACTACACACCTTCAGATATTGAGTATATGAAAACGCAAAAATCAACACAACACTAGATGGGATTTGGGGGAGGGGGGGGGGCCTGGAGGATTGTTGCAGGCTGTTCCCAGCTCCGTTCCCCCCTTCCAGGCCCTCGGGCCCCATCGAACGCGGATGTCAGATTTTTTTTTTTCAAAAGAAAAAAGAAAAAAGAAATTTAAAATTATTAAAATGAAAAACTAAGTTTTTTTTTTTAAGTTTTTTTTTTGTTTGAAAAAAACGATGTAACAGTCGCTCGGCCAGGTCAGCAAAGCTCGTGAATGGACAATTTCGGCCAATTTCGACCAATTTTGGGGGGTCCCCACTTACAAACTCATGGCCCTTTCCAGTAGGGAAATCACATCTAATGCTAGACCCTACAAAACATTCACAATATGTACATGTTGTTTCTTAAAATCCAACGATAGATGTTATTGAGTTTACAAAATTTATAAAAAATAAATAAAAATTAGAATTGTATTAGAGCATCTCCACTAGGGCACTAAGAAATCAAATAGGGCCCTTTTCCAAAAAGTGACACACCCAAAACAATTTGGCACACTCATTTTTAGACCATTGGTAGAGATGTTGTTAGACCTTCTTACACCAAGATTGAGTATTCACACCACATTTGTACAAATCCAAGCTTTCAAAATGAATTTTCCTCTACATATTTTTCTCTTATTAATTAATGAAAACTTATCCCAAGACCTTACCTAAACATTAAACATGTACATCCCTACTTTGCACAAGTCATAATTGATTGCAAATTGATTTTGTAATATCAAACATAGAAATTCATGAATATTAAAGATTATAATGAGTTCATAGATTTTTTACTCTCCAAAAAATTAGTTTAAATATAACAAAACTAATTTACAAAATTTACAAATTTGCAATAAAAATTTGAAGAAAACACATTTTGTTTGGAGAATTATCCCTAAAGTTTCTAAAAGCCATATTTTTGTAACATTAGGTCAATTGTTATAGGTTGACTCTCTTCTCAAAGTTTTCTATTTAATAAATGTCTTTTTTCAGTACAAGTATGAGAATATAAATAGTGCACAATTCTTTACGAATTACTTCATTATTTGAACCAAATTAGTAATATTTAAAAAAATTCTTCAAGCATGTATGAAGTGAAGGACACTATTTTGGAGATAAACATTGGAGAGTAGTGTATTCTTTTACATCTCTTCATTGGGATTTTCTCTTTTCTTTTTTTCTCTTACCTCTTCACAATGTCAAGTTCCTATATTTTATGATTCAGATTAGAGAGAAGATTATTTAATATTTTGGTGAGCAATTTGATGCCATTTGTCTCTTAATTACTACAAGCTGGGTTGAAGCAATATTAGGTTGATCTTGTTTGAAAACAAGGATTCAAATTTTCCTTTGTGGTGCACTAATTTTTAACTTGGACAAACATGTCCATTGGTAGAAAGGAGTTCTTAGATCACCAAGCTATAAAACAACAATATAGATTTGAAAATATTGGAAGACCTCCTTTTCCTATTAGTCATATCAAAAGACACAACTTTATCTCTTAAGAAATGGGGTAGTTCCAAAATTTTGAAGATGTATTATAAAATGCAATTTAAAAAAATAACTTGATGATAGTTTTCAAACTAAAGATTTAATATTGAACTAATAGATTTTACTTGAATGATTACATCTACTACCATACTAACCAATAATTTTCAATAGTTTGAAACAAAAAATTAAAAATTCTTCCAAAAATTGATTATTGATCAAATATGTGTAATGTTCATAAGATTTTTTCCTTTGAGTCCAAAATGTTAAGTTCTAATTGTGAGAATTTCTTAAACTATCATTTTATTTATTTAAATTTTTTCTTACCAATTATTTTCTTGAATTGGAATAGTTAATTTTTGAGGTCAAACATATCTATACCTCTTGAATAATAGAATATTTGTAAGGAAATGCCTTAAGAATGTATATTGTACAAATGTAAGAAAACTAATACAAGAGTCTACAAAATTTGGATGGATGAAAAAACTGAGATTTTGCGTGCTTGGAAAGTGATATTTACATTTAAATGTTGTTGAAATTTGAATGTTCGGTCTTTATGGGGTGGGTTCCATTTCACTATTTCCAATGGTGAGATTTAAGGTAAACCTTATTTAAACATTTTTGTTAATGCATTGTTGTTTATAAGATCTATTTTTTCATTCATTGATATACATAATGTTCATTTATGAGGTTGAGGAGCATGAAGAAAACTTGAAATTAAAGGCCCACACCTAAGGTGTATACACTCTACTAAATGATTGGTGTTTGATTTAGCAAAAATTTGACATATATATACTCATATGTATATTTGTTTTGGACATGTTGTCTTGGATGACAACCAACAAAGTTTCATTGGTCACTGCTACATCGAATTTGCCTTTGCATGTGATTGTCCACCGTGTCTACTTTGATGCAAACATCACTTTCACTATGGAAATTTCAAAATATTGTATTTTCTTCAATAAAAGTAAAACTTAGGTAGCATTTGTAATTTGATATACCTCTTCTTATGTTTCGGCAAATTGGCTGCAAGTCAATGTAGCTTTACTACATGTTGTGACTAGCCTATTCAAACTAAAATCTTGCACACTTATCTATATTGATTGCACCATGTGGACAATGAAGATTTTGCTATCACTTAGCTCTCAAATCTTGACTCACAATGTTTATTTTGGGCGCTTTAAAAAAGTTTTCTAGAATTGTCTTGGAATGCATGTGTAAATTTGATAAGCTTGCTTTTAATCCTTAGAAATAATTTATTAAGCAAAAGAGAGATGGGCCATAGTAATTGCATCCACATTACACATTTTCAAATCCATTGCTCAATAGTTATTAAAATTCTCCAAGCCTTTAGGAATTATTTAAAAAAAAACTTATTTAGAGCCAGGGAGGTAACATTACAATTTTTTCATTTTATTTTTCATTTCCAATTTGTCCTTAAAGTTGATATTATCACAAAACACCTTAAGGAGGAGCTATTTGTTTGTGGTCCTTTAGTGGATGTATTTTTGAGAGATATTACAAAGGGTTGAAATCATGTGTGTAAATCAAGCAAAACTAAAAGGCAATTTGGCTGCACGGTATCAAGTGGAGGAAATAATTGGTTTTGTGACTAAATACATGATTGGCTACTCTCCCATGACAAGGCAGGTTTGAGACAACAAAAAGGATCCCGTGATGACATATGAAAGCTTAGTCTGTTGATCCAAGTTCTTCCAAATTTGTTGATGCAAGTTCTTCCAAATTTGTTGATCCAAGTTCTTCCAAATTTGTTGATCCAAGTTCTTCCAAATTTGTTGATTCAAGTTCTTCCAAATTTGTTGATTCAAATTCTTCCAAATTTGTTGATTCAAGTTCTTCCAAATTTGTTGATTCAAGTTCTTCCAAATTTGTTGATTCAAGTTCTTCCAAATCTATTGATTCAAGTTCTTTTAAATTCAATGATTCAAGTTCCATCAACTTCGTTGAATCAAGTTTGATCATGGAACGCCATAAACAATGTTAATTTATGTGAACCATCCGAACATTGAATTTAACTTGAGACAAGCAATATTAGGAAACCATGGATTTATTTTGAGACCAAGGGAGTAACAAGTATGATATCCATGAATTCATGATATTCTTTTAAAGAGTTGTACCTACAATCTTTGTGATTTTGTCTTCAATGAAACATTTACTACTATTGTTGACAATGGGAGAAACAAGTGGTGAGTGACATGTTCAAATGAAGGGGAATGCAATATGGACAAGTAGATGCATATGTAATCTATTTTTTGTTGTCTAAGAATTGAATTGTCATAATGAAAGATGGGAATGTAATTTACTGTACATGCATTCCCTCAACACCATCTCATGGACCCCATGCATTTTAGAAAAAATGTATGCAAGAATCTCCTCCAAACATTCATAGGTAAAAAGGACAATACAAGTGTGTGTTTGAATTTGGGATAACGCAACCACTACAAGAGAAAGGGGTGTTTTAAATGTGTTTTTAAGTATAGTCCTAGAGATAAGATATTAAGTAATGATCTTTATGTAGATTTTTAGTAAAAATTTACTGAAAGTACACGTATTTTTAAATGCAATAATTTAAGGTCAACATAAAGGTCATTACTTAATATCTTATCTCTAGGACTATACTTAAAACACCCCTTTCTCTTGTAGTGAATATACATTCACATTTGTGGTTTAGACCAGTTGGAATTACAAGTAGGATCTTAAACTTACACTGTATCTAAAGGCAACATGTAAGCGTAAGCGTTTGGATGTTGTTGTTTTTCTTGGGAAGTCCAAAGCATTGGACATTGTCCATTAAGTTGAGCCACCCTATATATTGAGATTTAATTACATGTATATCTTTGATGAAGCCACTATCTTATATAATCTAGGGGATTATTTGTCCATGCTTGACGCTTCCTTTGCATTGTCCAAAGTTGACAAACTAAAATTTCTTGATAATTTGCAGAGGCTTAAATATCCTACAAGCTATGTTTCAAACTTCTACAAGAAAATCAGCGAGGGAAGATTAAATCACACGATTACTAGGTCTTGTTATAATAAGTGATGCATGTATGTTTGAGAAATCTTGGAGGTGTTGGACTTATGTCTTAGTTGTTTATTATGTTGTATAATTTTCTTTAAAGTGCAAATCCATATTGCAAATTCTCTTCAACGTTGCAACTTAGGGAGATCACTCCTTTTAATTTTAAGGTATACACTTAAGTTAAGAGGATATTTGATGTGGGGCTATTTACCTTAATTATTGCATTTAAAAAGATCGTATTTTTATATAAAAAACTATGAGGGGCATATTTTCAATACCCTATTTTTTTGGTAAATTCATTCATGCAGGTTTTAAGTGGGGCTATCTTACATATAAACTTTAAATATTCAATTTTTTCCCACCCCCTATTTTTCCTTCCCTATACTACATATGTGTATAGATTATACACTGTAAAAACAACAATCAATCAATTGAATTCAAGAGCCAGTGGCCAAGTGGTAGTTTTTAACTTCTAAAAGCCAAGTGTCCATTGAATGAACAATTGAAAATTTGGGTAGGTTCCTATGAAGTCAATTTCGGTAAGATGTTCATGAAATTTTGATACAAGATGTGAACATTTATCCCTTAGTGGAAATATAATTTGTTTCCACTCTAATCTTTTTTGGTAGCCCTTCCAATTTGGGCATCTTTGAGGCATCTTTTGCAAAAACTCTCATCAACTATTGCAATTGCAATTTGACATTTATGTAACTAATAAAATATGCATCATTGCAAGAAACACTAGTCCTATTTTGAGTCACAATTGGAATGATATTTTCTCTTCTACTATAACTTTTGAATCCCAAGTCCTAAAAACATGGAATTTTTATTGGAGATGTCTAACTTGATGTTAATCAGATCCCTTATTTTTTTGAAATTCAAAAAAATATTCAAAATTTAAAAGTGAATTTTGATTACTTGTCACAATTTGAAGTTTAGGGATTTTCACTACATTAGGAGTACCCAAATTTAACGATTAGAGTTTAAATTTTTGTGGTCTATTTCCATACTAAGAGGGCATATGCCTATCAAGGGGCATCTAAAAATATAATACTTTATGTCCTCCATATCTGTATAAATAGGGGTCCTTTGAGCAAGCCTTGGGGGGTGCACTTAGTTCTACTATAACAAACCACGTGCGAACAAGTGGTTTCTAATAAACTATAATTTCAACCTAAAATTTTTAACATTGTTTAATAATGACTATAGCTTTCTATTGCCAAAATTTCCAACTCAAATAAAATATGAAATGATTTCTAGAAGAGGTTGAAAATGAACTAAAATGGCATGTTTTTCAACTCAAATAATTATAGAGGACACATTTAGATGACCATTGAGTCAATATTCAACTCAAAATGAGCTTTCAATAATGAATTATTTTTAGGAATTTTTTGTTCATTTTTTAGACAATTTTTTCTTATATAATATAGGAGTGTGAAAGTTAATTTCAATTCTACAGTGTATCTTTTTACTTCAAAAATTTGTAACTAATTATTATTAACAAATAAAAATATCAATAATCCAAAATATAAACTTTCAAAGTAGGAAAAATAAATGACCCCCCCGAGGAGCAAGCATTTTTGAACATTGAAAATGGTTTCAAGATTACTTTTTCTATGAAATATTATTACCGTGAAGTCTTCCCAGATGAACAATTTTTAGTTTAAAATTTTTCCTATTTTTTATAAATCATTGTTTAGTTTCTTTCAAATTGTAGTAACTATATTTTGTGAATAACTTCTTACCTACATTTTCTTAGATCGTAAATTTTGGTGACATGTTATCTTTAGTATTATGCTAACTATATATATTTTATTTTATTTTTAAATATTTTTTTCAAAAGGTGATAGTACAACAAGCACTATGACAGACACTACAAAAAATGGTTGGTGTTTCTTGCAATGACCCATATATGGCATACAATTTAAAAAAAATTAAGTTCTTAAATGACATTTTAAGAGTTAAAAGCTATGTTGGGGTGGCTTCAAGAAAAAAACTTTTCTTCTATCCTCAAGTCCTATTATCTTGCAATATGTGAAGTCAAAGTTCTTGAAATTTTCACACATATTCCAAATTTTTGTCTCTAATTTTTTACCATTTCGATTTTAAATTAAAAAAATTCTTCACTGCACAAGAAATCATCAAAAATGATTAGTATATTGCTAGTGACTTAACCTTCTTGCATTGCAAGTTGATTTAGAGTAAGCTCAACTCTATATTTTCTTGTAAATTTTTCATGAATGAACCTAACATTATATAACTATGAATGGTTAAAATCTTTGTTTTTGTATAGACCAAAAAATTTACTCCAAGAAGGCTCAAAGTCTGTTGATCCTAATTCACAAAAATGAAAAGAAGTGTATTTCTCACTTCAAATGTTATAATCTTTCAATCCACGTGGGCAAATGGGTTGAATTTTTTTACTGCACATTGCCTTAACTATGTAATACACTTTTGTATGATTGGAATTAATTAAATAAATAAAATTATTTTAGACAATGCATCAAAAAATGGCAATTTTGGATTCTTCCTCTTCCAAAACACCCTTTGGTCTTTACTCTTTAGAGGTTAATAACATTGAACACTTTAGAATTCCTATTGAAACTATCCCATGAATGTCCCATTCATTATGAGTGATTAATCCCTAAAGGACCATCATCCGTTTTTTGGCAACATAGAAATTTTGGGCAAATACTTGTGACTAGAGATTTGCATATTTTAGGCTGAAATTTTAATAGAAGGTGGGAACAACGAATATCTTTCATATGCACTAAATTTCATAAAATTTGGAAATACGAGTCAATATTTATGACTTAATATAATATTTTTCTCCAAGCCTCGTAGTTTGGGCAAATAAATAAAAAAATCACTTTTTTCAAAAATAAAAATTTGAAATTGTTTTTTTGGAGTTATATAGGGTAGTTTGCTCTTAAAGCGACCATTTAAGCCTACCTAACTCATCATTGACAATAATAGATATTTCAAGTAACATGTCACCCATTCCTAAATAGGGGTCGCATTAAGAACATAGTTGGTTTTAGAGCAGCAACTTTATAAGTGGAAACCTTTGAATCATTCCATTTTGATCAATGAGTCAAAAGTTTTGAAGAGTTCTAGTTTGCAAGCAGTTATTGAATCTCTACTCTAAAATAAACTTTGAAGTCCTTTATTTTACTCAATTTTCAATATTTTTTGAAAAAAATAAAATGATAGGATGAAGATTGTTCATTACAACATTGCAACCATTGGGATTGACATTTTTCAATTCTGTAACTAATTTCTTAACAATTTAATATTTTGAATCATTCTCTACTTCTTTCTATTTACTATTTTTTTTCCTATATGTTGTATAATTCCAAATAATGTGAAATTTTCTAAGCATGTAGGCAACTTGCCTTGGAGCATTAGGGGAGATTTCAGCTACTTGAGAGACTATTTCAAGGTTGTTCCCATTGTTGGGAACCAGTCTTGTACAATCAAAATATAATAATAAAAAATTAAAAAATTAAAAAATATATTAATTTTTTAATAATTTTTTTTTTAAAATTATAAAAAATATATATTTGACATGGCCATCTCCTAGCCACGTCAGATCAGCGTTCCCACAATGTTCATGGAGTTTAAGAACTCACAATCTTTTAAAACACATAAATCTCCCCTAATGAATGAATCCAAAGAAGCACCACCATTTTGAACATTTTTTCATAGAAAAGTGAGCTTGTGACGCATAGCTGTCCTATTTTTCGCAAGGCCAAAAATGAATTCAGTGAATTTGAATGCTTATATCTTGCAATCCACATGGTGGAAATTTCTGAAATTTTTTCCACATCTTTTCCAACCAGCGTACTACAAAATCCTATGGTTACTTGTGCCAAAAAAAGAATTCTAAAAGTTGGTACAAGTACTAGAAAATGGCAGTTTAGAAGCATTTTTGGTAAAAATATAGTCAAGGAACTTAAGGGGTTAATGTAATATTTTACATGAAAACAATCATGGATTGATATTTAGTTTTTGTAAAGATTGCAAGGACCACATTTATGTATTCAATGACATTTTGGAAACATACACAATGCCCTTTTCTATACCTTTGTTCCTCACAAACCTAGTTGATTAAATATGCCAGTGTTTGCTTCTAATTGGTTATAATGACACTTGCCCTCATAAGACTATATCTAAAACAAAGAAGTACCAATCATATCACTACAAGAGAAAGGGGTGTTTTAAGTAGTGTCCTAGACATCACGTCTTTTAAGTAACATCACTTAAAAGAAGTGATGTCTAGGACACTACTTAAAACACCCCTTTCGCTTGTAGTGTATAGATGTTAGAATGGGTCTTTGTCGTCCTTAAAAAAAACTTGTGGATATGACCTACATATAATTGAGTTTATCCAAAATAGAGTAAGATGATATGACAATTCATTGACATTTTTGAAAAGGATGCGAACATGGCATGTGATTGATTCTATAGGTTTGATTGATTAGTGTTGTATCAAATTCAATTGTCCTTGTTGCACGTATAGAAATGTATATTATAGCCACCCCAATCCATTGATCTCATACACTATCTCTTTAGAACGCATTATGACTTTTGATTCTCTTTGGAATATGCCTTTCTAAACATGTTGATGGTCCATTTTTTACTTCAAGGACCATTCTTGATGTTAATACCTTGGGGGACTCACTCCATGTTCATTTTTCATACTATATGTGTCCTAGAGATATTTTAGAGGGGGGTATTACTTTCCAATAAGGTAATTAAAGTATCCTATTGTTACCTAATATTCTAACGTTGCACATTGAAATAGACCTTTATTTTTTATTATGATCATTTTTTTATTAAATATATAATATGATAGTTGCAAATGTTTGAAGTTCAAAATGTTAAGCTCTCATTATAAAGATTTTTGAAGATTTTAATTTTAATTTTATTCAAGTCATTTTTGAAGAGTAATTTTTTTAATTGAAAAAGTAACTTCTTAAGGCCAAGCCTCCAAGTATTTTCTGAAGTATAGAGTACTTGCAAAGGAAAGTCTTCATTATCTATACAATATAGATGCTAAAGAACTAACACAAGGATTTTCAAAAAAATTGATGGATGAAAAAATTCATTATTGTGTGCTCACTATGTGTGTGCATTCATCTGTTGTTCAAAATTTGAATGTTGGATCCTTAAAGGGTTTTGCAAGAGGTAAGTATTCAAAAATCATATATTTGGCAAATGCAAAGTTGACATGTGATGGAAAAGGTGTGTGACAAGCTCTAAAGTCAACCTCATGTGTCAAAGTGCACGATGAAGCTACAAAAATGACCGTGGATGGATATGAACCACCATATTGGTTCACGTTTTAAAAAGATGAAAATATAAACAATGTGTATGCAAGTTCAAAAGTGTCAGTACTTTGGATTAAGCTTTAACCATCAATTAGGGAGTTTTCCATTACACAGGAATAGGAATGTTGGGAGGTCAGGGCGAAAATCTAGAAAATGCAATTAGGAGAAAACAAGGGAAAATTTTTAAGGAAAAAATAGGGATTTAAAACGAAAAAGACTTTAAGCTAGATTTGGTAAAGTAATTAAATTAGGCAAACCAAAAATGAAGAAAAAATAAAACAAAAATACTATTTAGTAGGAAAATTAAATTAGAATTAAATAGGAAACCAAAAGGATAACAAACACAAAAAATACAATACCAAAATAAAACCAAAATACTATGGATAGGAAATGGGATTAGAATTAAGTGGAAAACCAAAAAAGAATAAAAAATACAAAAAATACAAAAATAGATTAAAAACAGAAGACTAGAAGTAAATTGTAAACCACAAAAAAATAAGAAATAAGAAAAAACACAAAAGTAGTTAGAAAGACTATAACTACTACTAGAACACTAGAGTAGTGAGTGAAAAACTTAAATAGGGATTTTATAGTAAGTTAAAGGGTTTTACCACAATTTAGGGAGATTTACATTAAATTAGCATATTTACAATAATTTAGCACAATTTGCACTAATTTGGCGCGTTTTACACCAAAGTCGTAAATTAATAATAAATTAGAGGACGATGAAAGTAGTTATGCAAATTAGTTCCTTAGGGAGTTGGATATAGGCAAAATTAGTATTTAAAGCCCTTTCTCTCTTGGAATTTTGTGTGTAGGTGTGTTTTTTAGAGCTCTTACAAAATTGTATTAAAAAAACAATCAAAAAAGTATTAGAGAGATTAGTTAAATGAATTAGGTTGTAAGAACAAACATTTGTCAAATAGGTCATCATCTCCTTTTGGATTGGAAAAAAGTGGTAATTGTGATTAAGATTTTGAGGAAAAAGTAGAGTAAAAGGTTAGTTGTTGCCTCAAAAGAGGACTACCAACTTTGGCGGGCAATAGCAGGAGAACAACAAAACAAAACAAGTTGAATTTTTGAGGGGTGGAAGATCCTTGAGTTAGCTTTCTGAAAAGCTTAGGCTCAATGAGCTTAGAGCAAAGACAAAGACAAGGCAATTGATTTAGTGCAATAGGTCAATTATTTCATCAATTGGGGCTATCAACTTTGGTGGGCAATAGCGAGAGAACAACAATGCGAAACAATTTGAAGTTTAGAGGGCTGATGCACCTTAAACCTGAATTTTCAACAAGCCTAAGCTTGCCAAATTTGGAACAAAGACAAAGATGCAATGGCCATTTTAGTAGCAAATGGTCTACTGTAGAATTCAAGGTTACTCTTCTTTCAAAGTTTATACTTCTTTGACTTGCAATTTTCATTGCATCGTTTATAAACTTGATGGGGGTTTGGGGGCTATATAATTAGGGTGTGGATGATTTGTGAATGAGCTCATGAATTCATGGTCAAATTGTCAATTGCATGTGTTGTGTGAGTGGGAAGTGCATGTAACAGTCTGCTGGAATTTTTGGATCATGGCAAAATTAGGGCCTATTGTGGTGCCCTAATGGTGATTTTTAGGGGAATTTTGCTCTGACAATCAAATTTTGGACTCAAGATGAATTGCAAGTGTAATTGGGTCAATGAATGGTTGAAATTTTAGGTTTTTGGATAAATGAAGTGTGCTGAAATTCCTCTTTAGTGCCCAAATTCACCTATCATGAGGGCCTAGATGGTCAATTTAAATGTGGTTGGGCACATGAGAGCAATTGCTTTAACCTTTAAACGATAAATTGGTCACTATAGAAATCCGGTGTTTTGGAACCATGTGAATTATTGGCTTAAAAAAATGCAAAAGCACTCATTGGAAGTCAAACTATGTACAAGACATTCACTTTTCACACAACATTTAGAGGATGAATAGTTGCACTTTTGACCCACATGGAGTGATTCTTTGTCATTCATCGGCTAGAAAAGGTCCTCAATGTCGTTTATGGGTTAAAGATTGGAAAAAAATAATTGTGCATGAGTCATGGATTTTTTATGAGTGTGCTGGACTTATTTTTTAGGGCTAAATTAGGGTCACTTTTGGTGCCCTAATACTGATTTTAGGGTGATTTTGGACATGGGATGTGGTCTAAGGCTGTAGGAGTCCATTGCTTGAAGAACAACTAGGTTGGGTCCCATACACTCCCTAATGGCCAACTCTAGTTTTTTTTGTTGACATGGTGAAAAATTCTAATAATGGAGAATATTCTATTGCAATCTGTCAAGTCCTAAACAAATCCAATGTTGTCACTTACACGAAAGAAACACTTGTTATTTTATAGACAAAAAATCCAACATTCATTTAGATGATTATTCCAATTAGATTTCCAATTTGGATGATTATTCATGCTAATTGTTAGCAAAAATGCATAACCCTAAATGAAAGTACCACAAGAACAAAAATTCATGTCATCCAATGAAACTACTACCATAGATCTTTGAAAACTCTAGAGTAGCCAAGGAGTGGCAAGCAAGTAATGTGAAGAGAGGGAGGAAAGAAAGAAAGAGAATACCATAGGCAACAATAGTTCAAAAAATAGGCTTTGTCTTTGCTAATGAAGCCTTTTAACTAAGAAGATTATAATTGAATGTGCATGTGTCCATTTGCCATACTAAATGATGGTTCAAGCATAAACATAGAAATGCCATAATAGGTGAATGATTTTGCTCAAGTGAATATACACCAAATGTTAGATATTTTGAACACTTTTTATTTCATTCACTAATCAATATTTTTAAAAGGCTTCAATATATTTACTTCCACACTTATCTTTTCAAACTTCAAGTTGAAGAATTTTTAAGTAAGAAGAATTTGACATCAATCACTTGAATAATTCCAGGGTAGATTTGATTGAAAATAATTCTAAAAATACATGCTTAAATTTCAAAAAAATTGTACGAAAATAAAATTTATTTTTCTATTTTAGGAATTTGCCAACATCTTATTTTTAGGATTTTTCATGTAATGTGTAGACCCAATGCTTGACTTTTGATACACAATTTTGAGCAAACTAATTGCACAATGTTTTCCAACACATCCAAATCATTCCATTTCTTTTATTTGTTGTTTTTATGTTGTCTAATGAACAATTCTAATGGAACATTCATAGCATAACCTCAGTGTGGAAATTTTATTTCACCAGTAATTTTTTAAATGACTAATGATTTAATCTTTTTAAACTAAAATTTAGATAAAAGTATAATATAAATCCCTTCAAACATCTAGAGGATATTGTGTCCAATTATGTTTGATGCTTCCTCAAACTAATTAGGAATTAGAAAGCAACTCTTTTCAAAAGGTCTACAAGTCCAATGAATATGCTTTCAATATTCTTGCCACCTTGTCAAAATATTATTTTCATTCAATTGTATTAAATGATTGACATTAACAATTGATTTCAAGTATTACAAATTTTAAGTAAAACATTGAAGCATTGAAAATTTACAATGATTTGAAAAGAATTGAAATTTGTTCTTATCGAATAAAGATGAAATTATGAAAACTATTTTGTTGTACATCTGAGACAAAATTTAGTGCTTCTAATATATTTATATTGACAACTATCAATAATATTTTTGGACTATAAGGTAGGAAGGGCATACAAACTAGTTCTTTAAAAAAAATCTATAAACTAATCACTTGTGGCATGATATTATTAACCCCTCAAGGCCCAAGGACTTTTGGGGTTTACAAACATAGTTGCTTTTGAAGTGTTAGAGTCCCTAATGTCACTAAGGTATAGAAATCTCAACCATACAATCTTGTAGTATATGTGTTGTAGATGACATGAATCAAAATTGGAGTCATTTGGCTACATAGATTGCAAGATTATAATATTTGAGTGTAGAAAAAGGATTTTGAAATTTTCCTAGCGACACATTTGGATGTGAAATTTGACTTCTAAACCTACTCAAATGAAAAACATTAAACTATTAAATGCTTCAAAACCAACATACAAGCATATTGGTGAAAGAGAATATCATTCAATTGACTCATTGTGTCTACAAAATGGCTTTGAAATGTCAAAAAATAGCAAGAAAAGTTGCAAAAGACAAATCTAAGGCTAAACCTCTTTCTACTAAAATGCTTCTTAGTCACTCATAACTTCTTAGATTGATATAAAATTTAAACCACACAAATTAGAGTAGTTAGTATGAGCAACTTTTTCCAAAACATTTATTGGAAACGGACATTATATGAGGAAGAAATAGGTTGCCGAAGTTCATTGTAATCCAAAAATGTTCAGATTTTGAACTTTGAATTGCTCCCAAACATTCAAAACACCTTGGATTGCCATGAACATTTTACTAAAATAACTAGACTTCAAGGGTAACATAACCCAACAAATTTGATTGAATACAAACATTGGATGAAGGAGATACAAGCCCCCAAAGTTGCAACCATCAAAATGTAATTTGGTGAACTCAAGTTGAACCTATGAACTATAAATGGCTTCCCAAACATTATTACATCTTGGATTGATATGAAGAATTTACCAATAAACCAGAAGATGAAGCGCACATTTTCCAACAAGTTTTATTGAATTCATACATCAGATGCAAAAGTTATAACACTTCAAATTGGATTTGCAGACTATGTGAAGACACTTTTGGTCCCCTTAGGCAATAAGGAATATGAATTGGTTTGCAAAGTCAATAAAGTGTTAGAGAATTAAATTTTAAACTATTTTTGTGTAGCCTTCAAAAAAGTTTTTCAAGTTTCCAAGTGATGAAATTAATAGAATTAGTGTAATTCGACATGTTGTTGTAATTGCCATAGGTGCTACATTGCATAATTTGTAGATTGATGTTTCTATTTGTACCAAGACTAAGAAAAAGAAGAAATTTGTAGATTCAAGGTCTAAATTTGAATTTTCAAAGACCAAATTTGATTTTCTCTTACTTTAATATCATATTTTAATTTTTTGATTCAAATTTGAATGAATCATATTATTTTGATCATTGTATTGGGACTACTAAAATGATCACCATTACTATGGGCTTTGGTAAATCATGACCATCCACTTTTAAACTTTAAAATCTATTTTTGGCCAAAAAGAATACCTAAAGTTGAAATTGTCATTCATGAACTTTAAAAAAGGTTTGTAAGTGAAAGTTATTTAAATTTGAGTTTAAACTTCAAAAATGAATCTAATCCGTAAAGCATTTTGAGTATTTTAAATCAGTATTGACACAAATCAGTATATTTTGAAAACAAGATGGATTTGACAGATTTGCAACTTCATTTGCAACTTCCAATCTTAGGATCTTGTATTATCTCCTAAAGGATTGAATGACCATTGAACGTAAGTAAGTGAACTTGAGTAGGTATGCATGAACTACGAAGTCATCTTCTAACTGAATTTTGACACATGATGTGAACATATATCCCCTAAGTGGGAATATAATTTTTTTTCTTGATCGGGTGGTTGGATCAAAAGTTATGTTGTCTTGAATTTTTAGGGTAGTATGTACAAACTCGCCTATAATTTTAAAAATTTGGTAGGTATGTAATTTATATGATAAAAGATGCAGATGTACCAAAAAATAACCATTTGTAGTGCAAAAATCTCACTCTAGGAGGTATTAGTGTTTGTTGTCCATATTAGGCAAGGTAAAAGAAAAAGTTCTTTTAACTTCAATTGTTATAATCTTTCAATTTGTTCGGTCAAAATTTATAATATTCTTTCCACACATTACCATAGTAGTCTAGTACAAATTTGTACAATTAAATTTAGAAAAAAAAAAAAAAAATCATTTTTTTCTCATTGCCCTAAGAAGTGGCAATTCTTCACAATTTATGCCTAAAATGTACCTTGGGCCTTTCATGGTTAAACTTGTATGCCTTCTTCTACAGTAATTTTCAAAACCTACCTCGTAAGCATCTCCAATATTGAAATGCTCAAAATAGTGCAATTAGTTTTTTCAATATTTTCCATTAGTAAGGATTCAACTTAGAAACATTTTTGAGAAAAAATTCAGATCTTTTGCAACTTAACTCCCAAGCGTCCAGATCCTTCTCCAAAATTCACGATTTCAGAAAAATCATCATAAAGTACTATTTGGAAGAATATTTTGGAATTCATATACAAATGAAAGTTGTAGATTTTGAGTTGTAGATTCCATCCGTATGTTTGGATTCAACAATGCTATCACCAATATTTTTTTATAAATTTTGAAAGGAAAAATTAAAAATTCCTTCTAAATTCAATTACAAACAAAATATTATCATTTTTTGAGTAAAACTTGTTGGAATGGATTTGAAATGAGGTTCTCTTCATATGATGATTTATTGAATTTAAAAAAAAAAATCTATGACCTCATTTTTGCAAATCCAGTTTTGAACTAGAATCAATGCAATTTGGGCTTGGTCAACCACTTGACATTCTTCTACATTTGTAATTTTAGAAAAATATGTATTCTCTTAACACAAAATTCAACTATTAGATAGGACAACAACTTGATGAAGTATCTCCACAGATTAGGATGACTTTCATCCAAGAAAAATGAGAAAGAACCAAGAGTTTCAATCTTTTTGTCGTCCAGAAAGTGGACGTCAGAGCGCTTAGGGATTAAGGAATGTGACTATTAGCCTCTAAAGTCCCATTGTCCCCTCGGGAGACAATTTGGAATTTGGGCAAGTTCCTATGGGCTGAAATTTTACCCTAATTTTTTAAAACTTTTTTTGAAGATAGAAAATTTGATAAGCTTTGTGGGAATATAATTTTTATTTCAATCGGTGATCCAAAAACCAAAAGTTATACCACAAAAAGCCTA
This sequence comes from Rhytidiadelphus loreus, assembly GCA_947034895.1. NCBI lineage: Eukaryota > Viridiplantae > Streptophyta > Bryopsida > Hypnales > Hylocomiaceae > Rhytidiadelphus > Rhytidiadelphus loreus. Next base: position 40,806,674 of record OX344761.1, on the reverse strand, counting down.
GAACTGAACTCAGCAGGCATAAAAAAAAAACTTGCAAAATTTCAAAATAATTAATTAATTAATTTTTTTACAAAGATTATGTTTTTATCTACATTTGAAGCTTTGATTCATCCCGTTTTGATTAGTGATGTGAAAGTTATGAACAATCTTATTTTTCGGGCAATCTAAGCATCTTTTTGAAAAAACAACTTATAGAATTCATTTCAAAATGCAATTTTCAATTTTTTTCAATTTTTTTTTTTGAAAAGGTTAAGTTTTCTTGCTAAAAAAATCTCACCGTTGAAATTATTGTATTTCAATCCCATCTAAGAGCTATCAACAATTTAGTTTTTCTTTCAATCTTGGACCTACTTCTACTTGACAGTTTTTTGAAGTATGAAAATCAAGTTGTTATTTTTTGAATTTTTTTTCTTAGACTCCCAACTCAACTCTTTGACACAATAAATTTTAAATTCAAATTCCATAGTGCACATTTTTCTAGAAATAGCAATCAAAGTCATCTAAAATTGCAGTCTAGTGTTCAAAAAAACTTGTTTTTTCAACTTTGAATGCTCATATCTCTCAATCTATACAGTCAAACTTCATGAATTTTTTACCTCATAATCTCAAACAAGTAAAGTTCAAGATCCTACGGTTCTATCTCAAAAAAAAAATCGTTTTTTTTGGACAAACGCAGTAGAAATGACAATTTTGAGTGTTTTTTGACAAAAAAATGGCCTTGGAACTTTAGGGGTTAGTTTGGAAAATGGAATTAAGAATCTATAGAACAAAACCAACACTATTAAAATTGATGTTATTCTTTGAGACGATCATAATGTGGGGGAGATGTACAAGATGATAGGAAGAACTGAATTGCTAATAAAATTTTTTAATATAAACTTAAAACATGCCAATTCCAATGATGAGAATGTTGTGTCAAAGCATCTAAACCCTGCACACTTTTAGTTTTCAACGCCCTTTGCAGGGGCTTGTACTTAGCTGGTGGGCCAATAAAAACTGTGATAATTGAATTTAAAAATAAACCTCATACAAAAATATTATTATTTTTGTACTGAACATTGTAACTCTTTGTCACAACAGTAATGATTTTTACTTTTTTAATATTAGAAAAATAATTTCCACATTTGTCCCAAAGTAAGATATCCTAGTGCACCATTCAAGCCTTGAGTTGCCAAAGAAATAAGTTATTGATGAGTTTGATCAACTGAATAAATAAAACTTTTGAAAATGTGGACTAGTGTGGACGTACAAATATGGTAATTACAGTGGGTTGAGTACCATTATTAACCCCTAAACGCCCTAGAGGGTCCTCACATAGTTTCAAGTCCTATTCAAAGTGCTGTAACTTTTGCATATGGTGTCTGAATTCAATAAAGCTTATTGTTTTGTTTTGTTTTCTCTCTTCTAGTTTGTGTGGTAAAATTTTCAGATTGATATAAAATGTACTGATTTTTTGGAAGCCAATCAAACTTTAGAGGTCAATTTGAGTTCACCAAACTGCATTTGATGGGGGCAACTTTGGGGGCATTTATCTCCTTCATCCACTGTTCGTTTTCAATATAATTTGTTGGCTTGATGTCTTGTTATTGTGGTAAAATGTTCATGGCAATCTAAGGTGTTTTGAATGTTTGGGAGCAATTCAAAGTTCAAATCCCAATATTTTTCGATTACAATGAACTTTAGCATCTTGTTTCTTCTTCATACAATGTCCATTTCCAATTATTCTTTTTGGGAGAGTTGCGCATACTAGTCTAGTTTGTGTGGCTAAAATTTGATATCAATCTAAGAAATTGTGATTGATTGAGAAGCATTTTAGTAGAGGGAAGGTTAGCCCTAGCTGAGCTTTTTGCAACTCTTTTTTGCTATTTCTTGAAATTTCAAAGTCATTTTGCAAATACAATAAGTCAATTGAATGATATTTTCTTTAAGCGATGCGGGTTTATATAGATTTTGAATCACTTTATAGTTTAAAGTTATTTCATTTGAGAAGGTTTAGAAATCAAATTTCACCTCCAAATGTGTTTCTAGGAAATTTTAGTATCCCTTTTCAATACTAAAACATTATAATCTTGCAATCTATGAGGTCAACTTACTCCAAATTTGATTCACATCATCTATAGTATGTATACTACAAGATTGTACTATTGAACTTTCTACACCTTACTAAAATTTAGATCTATAATACTTCAAAAGCAATGATGTTTTTGAACCCCAAATGGCCTGGGGCTTTTAGGGATTACCATAAATATCAATATTGGTATTGAAGAAATAATAGTTTAACCTTATTGTAAATAACATGCTTTGATACTTCCTATTAAACATTCAGCATGGATTAACCCTTAAAATACATTTCTATGTAAAAATCATAGTAATTATAAAAAATATTATAATATTATGAAATGAAAAAAAATAAAAATAATATATAGTGAAAAACATTATGGTGTTATTGATGTACTCCTTGAAATTACACTAAGAGAAATTTGATAGAGAAATTCAAAAGTGGTGTATTTTGAGCTTTCAAGATGCCGTCTTGAAAGTATTACAAAAATTTGAATTTGAAAAAATTTGAAAAAAATTCAAATGAAGTAATAAAGTAGATTATATGAGCTAAAAATTATTAGTTAAGCTTAAAAACATTTAAAATCAAGAACTATGTGAAAATTCACATTTTTACTTTCAAAATGCCTGAGGGATTAGCATCGTCCTTGGAGGATCGAGGTTGGCCCTCCTAAATGTGCCATGTATCCAAAACTGCCATCATTACTTTGGGTACATCTCCAAAATCTACCAAAAAAACTTCAACCCTTTGTAACTTTTGCATATGGCATCCCAATGTGGTGTTTTTTGGTGTGTTGGAACCTCCTTTCACTTGCCAATAAGAAAACATGAAAATTAGACTAATCTAACAATAGAAACTAGGCACAAGAATAAAAAGAAGTAATTTGGGGGGTACCCACCTTAGAGTTGGTTTATATGTGGAGTTGAGGGTTGATGAAGCCACTGATGATCAATGGGATGAGAGTCCAATTTTTTTGGAGTCTTGATTCCACCAATCATCAGTGTGCTTTACCAGACCTTGACTCCACATGTAAGGTAGTATGCTCTAAAATGCCCGCCTTCTTCAAAGTGCCCCTATTTTGGGGTGAAGAATGGAGACATGGTGATCTTTAAATGGACCACTGTAACAATTGAATGCATTCAAAAAAAAATATTTTTCTATTGCAAGAGCCAATCATTGCCTTTGAAATCTGCGCATCTATTTACAAATTGCAAGTGGACAAATTTTGGGAGACCTATGGTCACAAATAGGTGCCTATGCCCTGAATCTTTGAAAATTTATAAGTAATTCAAAAATGTTTGAAAAAATACAAAACCACTTGTGTTAGTTTCCACATCCATTTCTCTTTCTCTGAAAAATGATCTAAAAATAATTCTGTCCACGTAAGCCTTTGAAAAAGGTGGACCAGCTCTTAAATGGTCACTTTTAGAGCTTGGTACCTTAAGCCGGCTCTTAGTCATGCAAACCTATACAATGTAGATGAAAATCATATGCTTTGACATGGTTTATTTATTATACATTTAAAAAAGTTACTTGTGCATATAACTTTACATCAAATTATTGTTAAGAAAGTTGAACCAGTAGTAAACAACTACAATATAAATATTATGTAGTTGTAAGACTTGTAAGTTTTAACTTTAACCAAAGAGAGACGAACAAGTTGCGTTAACCTAAAAGCCCAAGGGGTTTGAACAAAACGTAAATGTATTATAAAATATAAGTTTTATACTTTTTTGAAGTTTGCATCAAAGAAGATAATGTGAAGCATGAAAAGTAGAAAGTATCCGTGTGGTCGAAATTATAAAATTATTTTTAGATTCTCTTCAAATGAATTTTGAAGATATAACTTCAAAAATTCACCAAAAGTACAATTTCTATCATTAGCATTTGAATTTCTTTTTTATTGGTCAAAATTGTGGTTTCTATTGATTTGTAAAAAAATGCATAAGATCTAGTAATGAGAACATCAACACTTTTTCCAAATAGTAAATTTTTTAACACTAGACAATTCTAGACTCTTTGTGCTATTTTTCTTATAATTTTTGTTTGACCATAGCAATCTTAGTTTTGAATATACATATTGAAAGGCAATCCAATCTCTTAAGAAAAAAAAATTTGAAAAAAAGTTTTTTCCTGCCCGAAAATTCTGTCCGAAGTCGGGCAGCGACCATAAAATGGTCGCTCGAGCGCTTAGGGGTTAAAGTGGGCTTAAGTTAGCTATATTACTCACCAAAGACATCCTTTTTGCTTTGGTTCATTGGTTAATAATTTTATAATACATTTGTGCAATAAGAAAACAAAATATTGAATTTTTTTTTATCCTCCAAGGACCAAGGGACTTACTTAGATTTTTTTTTTAATTCAAATTTTCAAATTTTCAAAGGAAAATTTTAAAATGGGTGCTAATCACCCTAATCTATGTGTAAAACTTTGTTTAAAGTCATTCTAATAAATACTACAAAAGTTATAATTCTTTTTTAAATTTCAATGCCAAACCAATCAATTAAAAATATATTCTAAGAAAATTTAATTATTTTTTGTTTAATTGTACAAATTGATACCTACTCAAAAACATTTGAACCATTCAATTCCAATGAATGAAGTGAAAGTTATAAAGAGTTTTGTTTTATGGGCAATGATGGTAGAAAAAATATAGAAAGTTGCTCTAAACTTAGTTTTGAAGTTTTCAAAATAAAAATAAAGGATACCAAATGTTTACTAGAACATTTTCACCATTGGATTAACAATTCCCGATTTTTTGACAAAGTTATTAGCAATTTCTTTTTTCTTTCATCTAGTACCACCTCCCACTTTATAAATTTTTCAAAGATGAATTTGAAAGTTATTTTGTTAATAATATGTTTTTACATATAAGATTGGAGGAAGCCAATGGGGCCTTTGTAAGGTGCGCGTTGTGTGTTGAGGGCCAATCGTCTTTGTGAAGGTAGTAGGATGTAGATTGGGTGTTCATAATCATATTTTGGTAGTTAATGTTCTAATTACTAGAGTTAGGTAGGTTATTTACTATTTCATTTCCTTGTATATTTGCACGAGCTTCGATTTTATGAATGGTAAAGAGCTTGTTTGAAATTGAAGCATATGAGTTATAAAAATGATAATGGTTTTGTCTAGGTGATTGAAGTGCACATGCCATGTGTGATATGTGTTGATTAGGTAGATTGAGTTGAGTTTGCTTTTAAAGATGCCTATCAACGTAAAGGTGAATGCATCTTAGATAACTCAAATGCCTCATAATTATAAGGTTAGAAGTTCTTATTATATTTAGATATTTTAATTAGTTTGAGGTAGAATCTTTTCAAATCATAGACTCGAGTGACTATATGTTAGATTCAAGTGAGGCCAATATTAGGTAATTGATTTATCACATCAAGATTTATATTCTTCCCTAATCTTTCAAAGATATCATGAACTTACTTTAGCTTTGGATCTATGTTATGTTCCTTTTTAATTTTATTGTGCTAAAATTCAATGACGCTAGGATGTGAGTGTGTAAGCATGAATTTAAAAGCGGCAAGCCAATTGTGTAAGCCTAAAGCCTAGAAATTTTAAATCATGATGTAATTCCTAAATTTGTTTGGCTAAAAGATTGATATTTTTTAAACAAAATTTTATTATATTTAGAAAAATATGACCTATTACAATGGGACTCATGACAGATTTAAAAGTCTAACAAGTTGATATTACTGCATGTTTTGAAATTTATATCACATTCTAAATTTATATTTATGTTTTGTCAAATGCTATAATTTTGGGGTCTTTCTAATGGACAACCATTAATGGCTGCTATACGGAACTACATATTATACTATATATATACACAAACTATAACTTTTCTTTAATCTTGATTTAGATTGAAAGAGATTCATCTATTAGGGTCTAGGTATCAAGTATTAGACCTTTATTTTTGTTTTAGGCTCTAAGGAAGTTTGACAAATACAATTTGTTTGTTACTATTGGTCAACCATTAATGATTAGGTTATTTTTCAACTTCATCCTATACAAACAAAGCAATTTTAATTGAATGTGATTCACATTTCATTTTTAGATTACATAAATTATTTTTCTTTATCATGACAATTGATTATATTTGGACATCATTTAAGAGATATTGACTCAAGAGGATCCACAAGCATAGAGATTAGATGGTGCACTTCAACTTCTTTTTCAAGATTAGATGGAGTTACAATTGTATGGCTTTTTAAAAAAGGAAATTGTGAACACTTCTTTTTGTCTTGAGCGGTTGAGGTATCAACCGAGGGCAAAATCAAAAATCACTATTCTTTTTATGTCATATAAATTTTTTGCCAATTGTAAGGCCTATTTTTGAAGAATGATGTCATGAATCGAATTGCATACTTTGTTACTTAAGGTTACATAGATGGAAATGGAGTTTTCTATGTGGCCTTAAAGAACAATGAGGGGAAGACAATAGATGTCATGAATGATATTATTAAATCGTAGAATGTCAATTGGATATAGGCAAATGTTCCATTTTAGAAAGAATTGAAAAATGATGAAGATCTCAAAATTTTCTCTAGCAAGATGTTTATGGTGTGGGATGGCAACCACTGTTTGTAAGAATGATTGCCTATAATCAAATGAGATCATGCAGATGACTTCATGTGGCATTATGATGTTGAAAGTATTGTTTTAGAAGTGGATATTAGAGCTATGTAGGCAACATGTCATAAAGTCAATTGGTAATCCCTTTAGTTTCTTTTTATCAATTTTCTTTTCATTTGACTTTTTAGTGTCTAAAGCTTGTTTGGTTTGAACCATTGTAATTGTTACTATTCTATCCTTTAATTTGGAGGGAGATGCTCACTTTACATATTTTAACACAATAAATCTTATTTTGCTAGAAAAAAACAAAAATCCTATACTTTTATAAATCTTGTTCACAAGCTTTATTGCATTTAAAGTAGTACTAGACAATTGCTCTCATATTTTGAAAAACGTGTCTCCAAAGAGGATCTTGCTATAGCTAAAGCTAAGAAGAAGTCAAAACAAAGAACTTGCTTCACTTTGACTATTGAGACTCTAAATGGAGTCTTATACCAAGTTCATTTCATATTTCTTTTTTAATATTGAGGTTTACCCTTTGTTCTTGTTGTTAATTTGAATTAATGTAATCTTGTTGTAGTATGCCTAACATTTGTCATCAAGTGCAATTATGCTTATTCTTATAAATCATTTTTTATGGAACAAGAGTTTGGTTAAAGTACCTTTTCATTTAGAATTGAAGAAGAAGCTCTCCATTGCAAATCCTAAGCACACCATGGCCTTCTTACAACAAGTAAAGTATTACTATGAAACTCATGATGAAAGTTTAGAGATGACTCAAGAGAAACTTTGGATGTTGACAACTTCAAGAGATCAAATGGCTAAAGAAGTGAAACAAGTCTCTTCACAAGGCTCTAAAATTCTAAAAACCAAAATTCAATGATATTGACTTTCTTGAGTGGCTTCATAAAACTACATAATGGGCTCATGTGAGTACTTGTCTTTTTTTTAAATTGTTTTAGTATTATTTCTTTGAACCTTTTAATTCAATCATAACATTCTTCTAATTTCAATTTTGTATATGGTATTTGGTTATTGAGATAGAAAAGTTTTTTAATGCTACTGTGGTTGATCTTGGCAGGTCTATTAACTATCCTCCAAATGGTATAGATCCTTTGTCCACTATTTTTGATTATATAAAGACAATGCACATATTGTTGTGGGTTATTGTATTCTTTTGAAAATTTGTTTAAGATAAAGGGGTTCAATTTCTCTATCATTTTGTAGATTTTATTATCCTAGAGTATGTTCTTCTTTTGAACTTAGTGCATCTAAGTTATACAATATCTTAGTTTACTCTCATGATTTGATATTTGATTTTTAATGTCTTTTTCTTCAAATTGGATATACCTAGGTACAATGTGGCAACAATCCCATTGGTGGCTTAAAACTTCAACCTATGTTCAAATTCAACAATAAATCACCATTGAAATTCATAAAATTTCACGCAATGGAGTTTAATTTAGAATTCACCAAAACTACTACCATTGGATTCATTATATAGTCTATTTTTTTGAAATTATTCTTCGTTTAAAAAAAAAAAATTGAAAAATGACAACTCAACAAAGAGGGGCATTTACGAGAAAACTAGTTCCTTTGGTTATTGGGGATTAATACACTTATTTGGTGTATAATATATGACTACTATATTTGTTTTAATTATTCAATGTCTAAGATATTTTTGTTTTTATTTAAAAGCATAGTTATAAAAAATAAAATAAAATAGGTGAACCGTTTTCATTATTTAAATTTTCATGAAGGCCCATGATGAAGACTACATTGATCACTTGATCATTCAAAAGTAGCAATGCTAGTTTGTAAGCAAAAAAATGCAAGTTAAGAGCTATGAGCATACACATTGTGAGCTTAGAGTGTTGCCAGGAAAAAAACTTGAAACTTTTGAAGCCAATAGAGAGAAAAGTGGAGACATTTCAAATTTTACTATTAATAGTAAAATTTCAGCCCTATGACCGTGGGACCGTGTTAGCACGCACATTGTGCTTGGCTTTGCACGCTAGCAAGCAACACTTTAATCCACCTCAAGCCACATTTGTTTTCTTCTTGTCAAAATCTTTGTTCAAGATTAAGCTTTTGAAGGGATTCTAAAGGAAACAAATTTTTTAGACAATTGATAGAAGCTTCATGCGGTAGGCACTATCTCACAGCATAACAACAAGCATAAATTTTTAAAGTGTCTTAACCACCAAAAAACCCAACGGATTTCTTAGTGGCCAAAGGGTTTGGGGATCATCATGAAGTCATGACACACATTCATGCACCAAAAGAAAATTTTGAATTTTTTTGGGAAAAAAATGTGTTTTTAGAGTCCCAAATTCCCAAACCCACGAAGGATTTGTTGAGATGGCAAAGTCAAGAAAACAAACAAACAATATAAAGAAGATTTAGTTTTAAATTTTTAAATTTTTTTGAGGGTCCCAAATTCCAAAAATCACAAGGGGCTTCTAAAAATTGCAAACTCAATTGCAAAGGGCTTCCAAAAATTGCAAGGGCCTTCTACAAAGACAGAGTTGTGAAAAAAATAAAATTATAATAACAATAACTTATTTTTAAATGTTGAGAGTACCCAACTCCAACCCTTTAAGGGATCTCTCGATATTGGAAGGGGTTTCTTAGGATGATGAAGTTGTAGGAAAAAAAATTTATTAATTTTTTTTTTTTTCTTGAAAATTTTGAAAGTTGCAAACCCTAAACCCCATAAGGGGGCTCTTTGTATCAAGAAGGGTTTCTTGGGGTGACAAAGTCACAATTTAAAAAACAAAATTGAATTTCTTTCTAATTTAAAATTTTTAATAGTCCCCAAACTCAAACCCCTAAAAGAGATCTCTTGGTATTGATAAGGGATATTAGACATGACGAAGTTACAAAAAAAAATTAATTAATTTTTAAAACTAGTTCTTTTTAGAGTCTCAAACCCCAAATCCTATAAGGGTTATTTTAGTCTTGCAAGGGTTTTATGGAGGTAATAAAGTTAGAAGAAAAAATTGAAAAGAGATTTTCTTAAATTTTCTTGGGTTCCAAACTTTGGACCCCTCCAAAAGGACCTTTTTGTACCAAGTAGGATTTCTGGTGTGACAAAGTCATGGAAAAAAATTTAAAAGTTCCAAACTCCAACCCTTCCAAGGGACCTTTGGGTATTAAGAGGGTTTTCTAGGAATCATGGAGTTGTGAAAAAACAATAATTAAAGTAACAGAAGAAAAAAATAAAATTCTTTTGAAAAAATAAAATTTGAAAGTTCCAAACCTCAAGCCCTTAAAGGACCTCTCAGCGATGACAAAGTTGTGACAAAAAGAATAAAAATTTGAATTTTCTTTTTGAACTAGTCCCAATTCTGAGACCTTGAAAGGATTCATTAACTTTAAAGATCCTAAATTCCTAAACCACAGTTATAAATTTGAGGCTCAAAAGCTCTCAGGATCTCAAGCTCATACTCCAAGGCTTACCAATTCAAAAGCATTGTTCATGATATAGTGCTTGTAATGTTTACAGCCTTTGCTTGTCACTTCACTTGTCACTAGATTTATATCAAACCTCTATGGTCCATTTCTGGTTTTTTTATTTTACAATTCATAAAGGTCACCTTTTTTGATGTATTGCAATTTTACATTTATGTGCTTCATAGTGAAGCATCCTAAACCACTACACCTATTTTTATTGTGTGTTTGCTTACACACACTATCTATTTAAATTACATCTCAATTTTGGAAATATATTGGTTCAATTTTTGGTACAAAATTGCAAAGTGGCATATTCATTTGTTGCTCATTTGGACTATAGATCTTGGTTATAAGTCCCTAACAAATTCACAAATCCTAAATAAATAAATAGAAGTTCACAAGCTCACGCTCACAAATTCACATACTAGCACCCCGCATCATAGGCCTTGCTCTTGGATTCTTTTGGATTGGCAACAATCTATTTTTGCTACTTATATGCCTCAAATATTTCTTTTCATTAGTAATAAGTGGCTTCTTTTTTGCACGATCATGCTTTGGTCACTTTGGATTTTCTAGAAAAAATTTGGATTAAGCAAGCCTTAGGCAATTCTTGAACTTAGAAAAAAAATACATCTATGTAGGCTAGTCATATAGATTTTGTTTGTATTGCTTGAATGGAATGAAACTACTAGTAGAAGAAAGAAAGAAACTGACTCCCGAGATTAGCTATCACTTATTTTGACAATGAATATAATGCTATTTGCACACAATAGGCTATGAGGATTTTTAGGTAAAATCCTAATCAATCATGCCTTATGTGAGTTGTTCTTTCATTGACCCTAGGATTTAAAGTTTATGACAAGTGCACTAGACGATGCATTGGAGTTAGACCACTCCAAGATGAACACAAGTCATTGGAGTTAAGATAATTCTAATGAGATTATCTAAGATGTGCATTGGAGCTTAAGACACTTCTAAGTGTGACTACAAATTTTACTTTAGTGGATAATTAAAGATAAAATGAAAATAAAAAAGCTAAAGATAGAAGAAATTGAAACTTTTGTTTGGATAGATGCTTCTCGATAGAACCAAAAGCACTGAGATCTATGTCTATTATAAGAACTAATATGCTTCAATTATATAAGACAAAGATTGAAGGTAAGAAGATCATCTTTTAGATTAGTTTCCCTTTTATGGTTGGATATTTTGAGCTCAATGTGGAAGTCATGTTGTTTTGTATTATTATTGAATGGAATATTTTTCTTGTATAGTTTGTTGAAAATTGTGGATTGAAAATTGGGTTTCCGTTGTAGGTTGCAAGAGGTTGTAACAATATATAACTATTTCTAAAAATTAAGTCTTTGAATGAATGAAGTGATGCCATTTAGACTCTAAGCTATCTTTAAGAGTAACCAATTGCAATCAATGAAGATAAAAGAGCAAGTTATCACCCTTATTATCTACAATAATTTTTTTTTGAAGTAATTAATGTTCATTTCATTAAACCGTATGGACTTCAATTTGAAGAAGATATGTCAAAACAAATACTCTAAAGATGAAAGCATATTAGATATTATAATACTTCATATATTAAAAAAATTAAAAGATTTTTCTTGTATTAGATATATAAACTAGTTTAAAGCACAACAATACAATGTATATCATACTTAAGTAACTACATGTAGTATGTGCAAGTGATTACTTGTTAGACTCAGTGGGATTTATACTTTATTGCAAATATATTTTGTCAAAATGATCTCTTCTCCTATTACTTCATACATATCTCTTTAAAAAAACACAAGCCATTGGATGATTGATGTGATACTATTTGGACCCTAAGTGCTAAAACATAAATGAATCCTTGAAGATAAAGAAGATGGTTATAATTGTCGTTATTATCAACTTTCAACTTTTTTGAAGTGATTGATGTTGGTAGAAGTTTATTTCTCTATATTTCTTAAACTCTAAATGTAAGAAAATTCATGTCAATATAAACATCTTAAAGATGAAAGAATCTTAGATATCCTATTACTTCATAAAATTATCAAATTGGAAGTTTTTCTTCCATTAATAAATTAATTAGTTTGAGACAAGATCATTGCATGTCAGACTCATTTTTCTATGTTGACTATGAATTAGAATCAAGTGACACCAAGACTCTGTCAATTATATATCCCATTGAGACTATCTTCTCTCCTCGTTCTTCATACATAATTACTTAATAAGTAAATTGTTATATGATTGAGGTGAGACTGCCTAGACACTATATGCTTTTAGAGATTAATCAATCAATGAAGATATGTCGAATGGTTACTACTGTCTTTATCTAGATACTTTCATTAATCTTTAAAATGATTGATGCTAGTTGAGTCTACTTCCTTGAAAATTTATGAATTCAAGATTTATGAAAATGCCTATCAAAATAAATATCTCAAAGATGAAAACATGGAAGATATTGTAATATTTCATAAAAATTTAAAATGGACTTAAATATTTAAATTTAGGTGAGTATACTCAAATGATTTTGCAAATAAAGATGTTAAGATAAAAAAACCAAACTCAAATATTTAGGTCCATTTCAAATTCATTTGAGCACAAAAAATTCAACACTTGTTTTTTGCAATCATCACTCAATTGCACTCAAATAAATCCCTCCTCATTACAAACAAACATGAGCTTACTTAACTTCTAAAGTCCCAAGGTCTTTTTTGAGTCTTTTTTGTCAAAAATTGCTCAAAATTGCCATTTCTAATGCAAAGAGCAAGTATTTTAATTTTTTCTTGCTTATGTAACTATAGAATCTTGCAATAGATTAGTATGAAAATATGTGGAAAAAATTTCAACAACTTTTACCACATAGATTGCAAGATAGTTGCATTCAAAGTGAAGAAAATATGGGTTTTTTGCATAGTAGCAAATTTGTTTATAAGACTTTGAATCCTCATGACTTAAGTTTTTGCATATCAAGTTTTGAATTTAGGTTCTTTTCATCTTGAAAAATAGAATTTAGAGTCTAGAGAATAAAATTTAAAAAATAATAATGAGATTTTCATTCTTTAAAAAATTATTAAAGTAAAAATAAGTATATGATAGAAAAAAAATTTAATAGCTTAAAAATGAAATTAAAACACACTAATTCCAATGGTGATACTCCGTATTATTTTAACAATCAAATTTAACCATGTAGAACTACTATTGTTGGAAAAATGTGAAAGTTGAGTTCAAAAACAAATTCCAATGAGTTATTTTTTCAAGAACATGCTTTGATTGCCTACAAAATAAGATGCTCCATAACTTTTTCATCACTCATCCATTTTCCAAAGCTTTTTATTTGGACAGTAATATCTTAAATTATTTTATTTTAAATTTTTGTTGAAAGTTGTACTTAGGATGGTAAAACTTTTGCTAATAGTCACCAATTGAAATAAAAATTATATTCCCAAGAAGCTAATGTATTTTCAATTTTACAAAAAAAATTTAAAAATTGCGCCAAAAATTGAGATCATTGGAATCTACCGAAACTTTCATTTGTCCCTAATAGAATTAGTTAATGGTCCAAATAGGATTATGGACCATTCCCAAAGTTCACAATGCAAGTTGGATTATGGACAAGCTCTAAAGTCAATCCTCTCATTTCAAATGCTTTTGACCATTGCTTGTGGAAAATTATTTCACTGTAGATTTTGAATTTAAAAATCTATCATACTCAACATGATGTTATTTATGTCTTCAAAAAAATTCAAGCCAAGAAAAGACAAGGAGCACATCAAGAAAAAATCTTGCAATGCAACAATGTCCCAAAGTTCACAATGCAAGTTGGATTAGGGACAAATTTCAATGAATGCAATAATAGGGGCAGTTGTGAGTGTTTTTTCACAAAAAAAATGACCTTGGGACTTTAGAGGTTAATACCACCCTTTCTCTTGTAGTGTATTCCTTCTTGAGCATAAAGCTAAGAGAGGTAGTTTGTAGAAGGAAGTCAATTGAATATGAATGCAATTAGATTATGTGGCCTATATATTTTCATTAAAGTGCCACAACCTTGAGACCTTGGGTGGTCATGTTCTTTGATGTTTTTTCATCCATAAGTCACAAGACTTTATTCAAGTCACCAATAACTCACTTCTACACCCTAACAATGCCAATGAGCTTATTTACTTATAAGTGGTGCATTTGGACTTCTTGCATTGCCATAATGGACCTTCTATAGAGTGGTAGTAGTGAGAAAGCACATCACATGAGGTAACTTCATTGCTTGAAAGTTAAATTATAATAAAATTTAATTTACATTTATAGAGACGCCTTGCATAGCTTGAAAATTAGTTTTAACTTGTTTTGAGTTACATGTGGGAAGAGAAGATTTTTATATACTTATGGGGTGGTAGGAGGTAGAACAACCCATGTGGGATATGTAAAGTAGACTTAGTAAGAGCTCAACTATTTACAATTAACTTCAAAGTAGGAATTGTGTTTGAAGTAGAATTTCAGACTTCATTTAGGCATAGTATAATAACTTTCTTCAAAAACATCGAATTAAGAGAAGTTGGAAAATCAAAATAACTTTCAACTCCAAAAATCCGTTTGAGACTTCAAACCTCCAATCAAAAGTTATAAACAAAATTCAAAGAAGGGTTGGAAGGGAATTACTTTTGACATTTTCAAGCATCCTCTTGGAATTTTGTCCATAATTTTGTGATTGAAGGATATAATTCTCAAATGGATTTTTGTAGATGAAGTGACCCTGACCTCAATCTACGATTTAGGATTTTTGTAGATGATCAAGTTGGTTCTGTATAATAAGTTTGTTGTTGATCAATCATTACATTAAAAAATTTATCTTCTTTGGTCACTGGTTATTAAAAGGTCAATATACATTAAAAGAGATTTTTGCATTTTGGAAGACTGTGGGTTCCCAGATTGTAGGAACTCTGGGAATGTTGTGAAAACGCTGTGGGAATGTTGATATGACGTGGCCAGACAACAACCACGTCAGATAGAATTAATTAATATATTTTTAAATATTATATATATATATATATATATATATATTTTTTTTTTTAAATAATTAATTTTTTCTTTTTTCTTTTTTTTAATATTATTATATTCTAATTGTACAAGTTTGGTTCCCAACAATGGGAACAACCTTGAAACAATCTCTCAAGTACTTGAAATCTCCCCTAATGTGCCAAGTTCACAACACTAATTGTTCATTACATTACTAAAAAATTGTCCTTCTTTGTCACTAGTTACTAAATAGACACCTTATCCATATAAATTTCTAAAACATCTTTGATTTCACATATGAAGCAATGTATTAACTAAAGTTTTTTCACTATGAAGCATTAGGTGAGGAGTTTAAACTCCATGACTTGCAATTTTTTTTGTGGTTACATTCTCTTTTATGAATGTTGAAAAGACGTGCAAAAATTAATTGAAGTAGAATCTACACTCTAAAGACAAAAGCCAAGGGCCTAAATAGTCATATGCCCATGTCACTTTTGGAACAACCTATGAAATTTCTAAGTGTTGAGAGGGCATGGGTAGACATGTATAAGCTTCTTGTTCTACGAAGAGCCCTATTGGTAGTGACCAATGTAGTAGGGTGAAGATGCTATGGATTGCATATACCAATGAAAATTGCAGAATATATTTTTCTAGCTAGAGTACAATTATTACAATTTGGTCTACTACTACTAACAATATTGGCTTTAAAAAGTTACATGTGAGGAAGTTTAAATAGGACTTCCCTCAAGAAGGGATTTTGTACAATAAAGACAAAGCCTCTTATAACATAGCCTCGTGTTCACCATAGGACTTAGGACCTCATTTAAATTGTTAGAAAGAAAAAAAAAGTGTTAAAAAATATATTTTAAAATGGTTCATATATCAAGACAACTTAAAATATGGTCTTCTTCTTTGCCAATTTTTTTGGAACTTTTAGCATGTAAAAAAGCAAAACAATTTTGCCTCTCAAATTGTACAATGAAGAAATTTTAGCCTCATTAAATGATATTATGATATTTGTCCCAATGTTATGTGGACTACTATGCAAGGTCTTCAACAAATGGACTCTAGTTTCCAAAAGATTGTAAAATTCTTCTCCTATTTGGTCCCATTATTCTTGCCATTTTTTTTTCTATAGATTTTTTTGTAGGATCTTGATTGACAAGATTTCCAATGCAAACCAATTTTGAAATTGGCTTTCTATTTATTTTCTAATTTAATGTATTTAGATATGAACACCATTTTGTTGGCTTTGGACTATTAGGAAGAATGCTTTGCAATGGGCAAAAAGCTACATCTACAATGAATATGAGAAAGTTTGAATACATTGATCCTTGAGAAGCAATCCAATGCTTTCAATATACAAAGCAGTTTACAAGGATACAACCTCTAAAGGGCCAACTTCCATGTGGAGTCGGGGCTGGTTGATGCACAGTTAAATACGGACTCTAGGAAAACCATAACTCCCATTCCACCATTCATCAATGGGCTTCCCCGCCCCCGACTCCACATGGAAGCCGGCCCTAATAGTGTACTTGTTTGATCCTTACAATGAAGGATGTCAGATTTTGCTCACAGTCACGGCAGTGATCAAAGTCTTCCCAAATTGTTTCTGATGAAAAGACAAACCACCGATTATTTCTCTCATATAATGGTACCTCTATATACAGTTCAAATACAGAAAAAGACAGTGACAATCTTCAAAGTCCAAACTCATTCTCCAAAGCATAATTTATATTATGGTAGAGTCAGCATTACACATAGTACCGGTACTGTACTTCCAAGTTTCCAATCAATTTGGGACTCCTGTGAAATTAATTCAAAGGTGATCCACTGAATGCCCTAACTTTAATTTTGTCACCCTTTTCATACTCATGCACAACACCTTTGAAAAAAGTACTGTACTGTTAATTTAATTTTCTTGGATGATTGTTTACATTTATAAAAAACAAAGGATCGGCAGACCGGGGAATGTGTGACTTCATGAGAGAGACCCAATTTGGGCGGTAAGTAAGTATACCTAAGTGGCGCAGTGTTTTGGCAACAATGAAAGTTAACGAAAGTGGGTGTCTCCCGACTTCAATGTACAATATCAAATCCATATGAATCGTTTGACGGGGAAACTTGAAAGCAGTCAGAGCCCTCCCCTTGACGTAAGTAGCAATAATAAGTTAGAAAACCCCAAAGCCACAAGGGCTTTCAATCCAATTTGATCATAGCGTGATTGATTTATGAATACGGTCGAAAACTCAAAATATATGGAATAGTACGTACGTGGCTTAAGGGTTTACAAGTTTCTTGGTAAGCCATCACTGTGTAAGTGGAAGGTCCTTCCCTTGCTTGTTCCTGTCAATCACAGCACCCGTGGTTCCTGTAACTTACAATTTAGCATTTGGGCTTCCGAAATAGGTAGTGTAAAATGTTAATTAAACACACACTAATCCACTTTTAATTCCGTGACGAAACCACAACAATAGTCATGGTTCCCAAAGCTCGTTGCATCATGTACACATACCTTCCCTAAACCCGCGTGCACAAATGACACTTATGACCTACCAATTTATTAGTCAACATGAAATTATCACTTATTAGCACCCCAAACATGAAAATGATTATTTAAACCTAACTAATGGACAATTAAAAACTCCGTCATTATCATCCGTGACCATTCCCTGTCAGATGAATGAAAATGATCACCCCTCTGTCTGCCTGGCAGGAAAGCACGAATGCACCCATCGTCCGTGTCTGACACCCGCGGCCGGATCAGTAGTGATTATCATTCATCCAATCCACCAATTCAATAGACGGAGTTGAGTGAGTGCCTCTGCGATTATCATTCATCCTAGATTATCATTCATCCACGTCGTTGTCTTCTTCTTTAATGGAGGGCTTTTGTATTCTCCCTGTTTCTGCACTTATGGTTGAGTAACGTAGTGTGTGGGCTGTCCGTTTGTTTGCGAGGCGATGTCGTTCTGAAGGCCGCTGCAGATTCCTGATTGATTGACCTCTCTGATGAGTGAGTGTACCTGTAGTGGAGCAACAATCGGAGTCACATTTTGGATGACTTGACCAGCTTTAAGAGCGCTTGTTGATCGATGTCTCTATGCGACCGACCGGCCGGTAGCTAGCTTAGGCGGATTTGATTAAGAGATTTTGGGATTGGACGGGTTTATTTGTCGCGGAGAAGCGGAGTCGTTCGGATTGCGCGCTCATGTTGACTACGGTATGCCTCCATAAATTAAGACTTGTCTTTTTCTTGCGAATAAATTTTAATAATGTGTGGAATATATATTGCTTTATACATTGACGACGTACGTTCTTGGTTCGAGAAAATTTGAATCGAAATTTCAAAAAATCGAATGAGATTGAGAGATTCTCGAATCTCGAATTGTGTGCAGTCTTTTGTACTGAGAGCTTCGTGGCCTTCTCTGCGGTTTTTATAATTTTGAACGGCGTCTGAGTAGTAATTGTGACACTGTATATATGGACATGGCTTCGATTCTCCAGTCGATGCGTACGGTTTGCCTCGAGAAGATTCGTTTCCTCTTGTGAATGCCTTGTGCATATTGTGTAGATTTTCCCAGAGCATTGAGCTTCTTTGAATCGAAATTTCAAGATTGAGGTTGAGATGGAGGTGTTCTTGAATCTTGTATTATGCGGTCTTGGAGAGAAATTGGAATTGGAATTTCAAGATTGAGGATGAGATTGATTCTTGAATCTTGTATAGTGCAGTCTTTGTATAGAGAGCTCTGTGATTTTCTCTGTGCTTCGTATATTTTGAACAGCTTCTGAGTAGTAATTTGTAAGACATTATGGACATGGCAGTTCAACTCGACTCCGGTACGCCTCGATAAGACTTGCTTCAACTTGTGCAATAATGTGTAGATTTTTCATCCGCATGGATCATCTTGGTTGGAGAAACTTGAATCGAAGTTTCAAGAGTGAGGATGAGGATTCTGGATTCTTGCATCGGAGTGTCTTCCTGAAGTGAGCTTTTTATGTGCTTCATTTAATTTGAAATGCTTCTTAGTAGTAATTGTAAGACTCTATGGCTTGACTTCTCCGTATGCATAGTGCGTAGGATGCAGATTTTACATTTCACCTTCGTGCAATTAAACGGAAGCCTCGGGTGTATTCTATCGCGTACAATCGTGGCAGAGTCTGCCATCGGACACGTGAAGGTGTAAGTGGAGACATGACTACCTTTGAGTCGAAGGTGTTTTGAAATCAAATCTGGTTGTACGATTTCGCATGCTCTGGAGAGTGATTACTCGTACTGGATAAAGTATTGTCTATATTTGTATGGGGAAATCAATGTGTGAAGTCGGAGAATTGTACCACTTGAGAAGTTAGATTCTAGGAAGCTGACATCGTGTTCTGCTTGCTGTGTAGGAATATTGGCACGTAGGTTGTATGTATTATTGATCGAAAGCTCAACTTGCTTTGATATTCTAGCCTGATTTGGTAGATGCTAGGCGACTGTTGGCTAAGTGAAAATGGAAACGGAGGCCATGTTCATGGCTAAGCTAGGCAAGGATTTTCCCTGTTTAAAAGGGGAAGGAAGAACAGACCACCTGCGGGCATACGCCCTGCGAGCGGCCTCTTCAGGAATGTATACAGGTCTATGATTTCTGTTCGCTATGCTCACATACTGAATGTCCGGAAGTATGTAGTTCACTCAAATATTTTAAATTTAATTCAGTGAGGTGAATTTCTCAGAAAAACTGTGTGTTCGTTATTCATACCTGAAGAGCTACAGCTACACTCAACTATGAAGATAAGGCTTCGGAATAGGTACCCGGATGAATGTAAATTTTTCTAATCGTGATGCTGAAAAAACTTGATAAGTTGATTAATGGGTGGCTCCTGATTTTGGCAATGATGTATGTGATGATTCGTGTTGAACAGTTCAGGTATTGAGGAAGATTGGCCAGCATTTCTCAGGCTGTACGAGGTTGTATGCCCTAAAACATCGTCAGCCCAACTCCAACCTATGATTTCTTCAGCTTGCTTGGTATAGTTTTTGAATCACTCAGGATCTGTGCACGCATTTAAACCTGATACAGATAAAATGTGAATGTCAATTCAAAATTGTGGAAAGTTTACGCAGAGGACACACTTTAGCAAAGTAAGGGATGCAATGGTTTTTTTTTGTTTTCCTTCGTTATATCTGTCTTTCAAGTGCAGGTCGGACTTGATAACATTGTTCAACAAGGGTACGCAGATTTTCCTAATCAATCGCTTCGCCGGGTGACGGTAACACCAACTTCGTTTTTTGATTCAGTGCACTGCTTTCCTATTTTGGGACTGGATTGGTCTTAAATCAGCGTGAGATGTTTTCCTGATTGTGTTCCAGCGCTGATCATCCCTGACGAGGAAGCTCTCATTGATCATCATTGTTAGTAATTATATTCATGATCAAATTCATGTATAGCATCCAGTGAACCTGTATGCTTGTCTGACGAGAGAATTTTAATCAGCTTCATGTAATCAGACCTAATGTATGTGTCACAACCTGTCTAATCCAAGGTCCTTGTCTGACATGAAGAGCTTGGCCTGTTATGGTGCTATCAATTGAAGCCACATTCTGGAGAGTTCAATACTCGTCGGTGAAATTTGGGTCATCGAACATATCAGTGAATTTATGCAGTGGATGTTTAGTTTTTGACAAGATGATATTTCTCGCATGCTAGCGGGCATTTGCAAGCGTCAGACAGTTTTTGATAAGCTTGGGTGCAAGACTAAACTGAAGTGATTCAAACCAGCCATGAAGACCTAAACTTCGATTAAATTGGCGGTATTCCATTGCTTTGGGACTTGGACGTGCAGCCTGAAACATAAATCTATATATGACCTAACCTTTTTGGAGCTTTGTGTAGATGTATGTCACAATTTTTGGCACCGGAATTGCGCCAATTTAACGAAATTGACTATCCTATGTTGCGCTCTTGAATGTTGAGTTTGTATGAGGAAATGCAGAAGCCATCTCTCATTATTTGCTCCTCTTTGACGTCACCTATCATCTGTTCATTGCTCCAATTGGGTTAATACGATGGAAATGCTAGCAATTAGCGAGTTCTTTTCAGCTCGGCTGCTATGTAAATTAACTGAGCTGCATAACTTATCATGTCCGATCCTCAGGCATCACCAACAACCTATGCACATGGGTGTCGGGCATTCTGGATCGTCAATGAACTCTTACGGCTTTTCAAGAATTTCAGGTATGTATATCATTACCGTGATATTCGTCTGATGCCTGTGTGTAGACAAGTATTATCCGTCATCTAGCAGCTTTTTGCAACATATCCAGGAAATTCCCTCATGTGATTCCAGTCCTCGTTTGATGTTACTGGTGCACGCTCTCTATGTTTTTCCAGGTGTGAATTTTTTGTCAATGATTGCTGTGAGCAAGATTACAAGTTGAATGAACTATCTAAGAAACTTTTTATTGTATGTTGCGAATACAGGTCAAGTATTGAAGGTAATCAGCGGTGCCAACCGGACATGGCGGATTTATATACCCAATCTCCCAATCATGTAACTTCGTTGAACAAATTGCTGTTCGAACTCTTTATTAGTGTGTCATCTTATCTTTTGTTTATCAGCATTTGAGTGAGTCATTTTAGTTGCTAAACTGCAAGACAGAGCAATCGCCTTGAAAGCAAACAAATCTAAATTCTTAGTCCATCATGTATGCAGAGCACGAAGAAGCAAAAATTTAATTTGCGAAGAAGACCCTCAGAAGAGAAAGTCTAAAGCGGGCACACGTGAGTTCCACGTGAGTTCTTGAGTACACAGCATGCTGCCATTAGCAACAGCTTTACTTTGTCAGCAGATGAGCAGATGAGCAGATCGCTCCAATCGCCAGTTGGGTGAGCCAGAGAATGAATGACTCTGGAACTTAGTCACCTCTGCGTGCGACTCTGTACGGAATCACACATGGCTGATCATCACTCAAAATTTCACATGATGGTTCCGTTCAATCCGTTGCCTTTCATCGTCCTGACCTTTTCGACTTACCAAGCTTTCTGAACCATAGGGAGTTGGTCAAAGGGTTTCTACACTCTCAGCTACACGGCTTGCTTTGGGTCCACCTGAAGTGTTTTCTTTTCTTTGTTTTTTGTTTTTGGAAGCAAACAGATCATGATTAAGGACCTATGCCCAGTGCTTCTCAGCCATTGGAGCCACGATACTGCAGCAGCGAGTGCTGGAGCGGGAGGGCTGCTGAGCACGTTTTAATCCATTTAATGCTTTCATTATGAACATCAGGAGGTTGGACCTATGAAATAGTCTTTCTGAGTCGTAACGTCGTAACCGCATTTGCACTTTGCTGGGGTCAAAGAGCTAACTTACTGATGCACGAAGGAAACCTATGTAATTTATGTACAATTCATACCGAGTATTATGCAGAACAGATTGAAGTGGACAGACAGGAAGTGCAAACGTCAGTCTAAGTACCAGATCAGGTGCAATATCAACGGCAGCGGATCATCGATCACAGTGGACATGACGAGGAATTAGGTACGTGCTCCTGACTGCTTGTCATTTTTGTCAATCTCTCCAGGTGATTAATCTTGCGTGATTCACTCTGTTATTTGATGCTTGGTGAAAGATTCTCGATTACTCCGATTCCGAATCTCCTCCACAACCTAATTTCAACGAGCCAGAGCATTACCTGCGACAATTTCGTCCAGACAATGGAAATTACTAATTGTGGCTGCTGTCAGTGCTGGAGAAGATCGTTGTAAAATTGATCTCTGGCTGTGTTCATGCCATCACATGGATCACAATTAAGAATCCATTGGGTCGCTTGATGTATGAGAAGTGGAGGTGGCGGCCGTGGCGGCACTCGCTTTTCTGACCCACGAGAGATACGATCTAGCACCCAAAGGGCGCGGATTCTTCCAATGCACAAACGCGAAGATCAATCCCAGCAGCACGGAAACGCATCCCACGACCAAGTAGGACAACCCGAGAAAGTCGTTGCGGCCTCCGATCCAGCTTGTCGTCGATAAGACGATCTTCTTTCTGCCCCGAAATCCATACGTGTTGTACAAGTTGTTGATGTTCACCGTGAGTTGAGTCCCGGGCGGGAGATCGGTCTCGATGCGACCATAGAGTTTCCTAAACGTCGGGAAGGCGGCGATGTTCATCCACACCATAAGGTTCTCATTCATGCTCAGGGGCTGGCCGCCGTTGAGCCAGGCGCCACCGATCTGGGACGCATTCGCTACCGTTGTGCGGTTGTTGTTGATGAAGTTGAATGGGAACACCGTGTTGTTGAAACGCTCCTCGCGGTCGGCGGCCCATGAGATCGCGGTCTGGTTAACGTAGAGCGTGCCAGGCTCGCTGTAGAACCCGTTTGTGGAAAACTCGAAGGTGTCGTTGAAGAGCGTCCAGGCCACCATGCCGCAAGGACACACCACTTGGCCGTTCACGACGTCTTTGGGTTTGCAGTTGTCAAGGTCGGAGGCCGAAGGACGCAGCCCACGGAGCTGCCGTTCGCTTACGCTCATCACGTACCGGCGGTGGTTCTGGTAGTAGTTGCCGAGCTCGTAGTAGACGTAAATAGGCTGCTTCATGTGTCTCGTGACGTCTATGGCGATGGTGCAGTTCTTCCGCTTGTTGTAGTCTTGCATGAACGCGGATTTCTCCTCGTCTGTGTCCAACGGGTTTGCGGGCGTGGCGTATTTCATGATGCAGAATGTGTCGTACCGAAACACGAGCTCGACGACCGACCAGGAAGCTCGCAGTGTCAAGATTCCGATGGGAACGCAGATGGCGCCCAGCAAGAAGAAGACCAGGATGATACCCCTGGGCGTCAGCAAAGGCTTGCATGAACCGAGTTCTTGTTGCGAGAATTTCGTGTACTTCGGCCACCTCGACTCTCGACTCTGTCTCTGTTGCGCCTCCTCCTCCTTCTGCAACCGACGTAGAAAATCCCCACCTCCGGTACTGGCCATGTCTGCTGGCAATATATCAGCCACTGCTGGCAATATATCTGAAACCCTAATTTATCCCCTTCCTGCAATATCACCATAAAAGCGCAATCTTGACTAGATCGTTACTGAAACAGAAGACAAACACATTCGAGAGATGGTGGCCATGAATTGAAGGAGACCTCAGTAAATTCGGGAGTTGTGAAGCGTCAAAAACCGCTAAATAATTTGCTTCCAAATGGAGGCGGACATCAACATGTTCTTTGGAGCTGTAGGAAGTCCTAATCTTGCCTGGTTGAGGCTACAGTAATACCCGCAAAACATATGCTAACCCTAACATACCTCGCAGAACTGCACACCTACCCTGAGTCGCATCGTCTCAACCCTGCTAGTTAGGGACTTAGGGTTTGCTTAGGTTTGTTTTTACAGCTTTGATGATAGAGCTTCTGTCACAAAAAGGTGTGGATACATGGTCAGTCTCATACTCAAGTAAAGGTCTTTGTCCCAATTTTTCCTCGCAAGCTGGGTGGCATCCGCCAAAGCTGCATCAAACGTTGCTGCAGCAGTTGGGTGAGTGGCATCGAGGACCCCGAGCTCCTGGGCTGCTGCTGGAGTGAGTTTGGTGGCTCGCAAGATGACCTCCTTGAACGCACGCGGTTGCAATTTGTACCGAATAAGAGTCATGACACTGGGCGGAATCAGAATGCGGACGTCCATCTCGCTCATGTACAGTAATCCCTTGTGGAGGTGCATGTGCCGGTGATCATGAGCTAAGGCAAGGATGAACCCCCCAGCAGCGGCGTGACCACAGATGGAAGCTATGGTGGGAACATTCACTCTCAAGAAGCACTCCAGGAGATTGTTGAAAGCTTCAGACTGGGGCTGCGCGCGCGTGGTGGGATCTTTCTCCATCCATGCGAGGTCCAACCCGTTAGAGAAGAACTTGCCCTCGTTGGTCGTCACCAGAGCCTTCGCGTCGGATCTGTTGACAATGGCCAGGCAGTCCATGATTTCATTGCAGAAGGCGGAGTTGAGCCGATGCTCATCCACATCGCCCTTGAAGCGCAAGACATACACGTCGCCAATCCTTTCCAAGCTGCACATGGTTGCTGTTGCTTCAATTCACTGAGGGATCCCACAAGGAGTCAGGCGTGTTCATCTAATTAGGCAGGTACGAAAAGTTGATCAGAAGCGATTACTCTCGATCACAGGTGAAGACAAGAATTCCAAATCATCACAAGATCACGACGAAGTCTTACCGGCAGTAAAGTTCGCGACTTGGAGCTCCACAACAACCCAATGGGCGAATCCCTCAGAAGCTTCAGATGTAGAAATTCCTATGGCTATAAAGCCACAAAAAATCACGTTTCAAGTAACGTAACAAGATGGCAGTCCGCCTACCAATAAGGCAGTTTTCCACTCAAGGTTTGCAGTCAACAGCCCCTGCATGAGAGAATGGTAGAATCGCGACTGAAGGCTGTTTCGAAGTTGCAGAGTTGACTCATTATGCTGTCCAGTTTTTCCCGGGTCTCGATATTTTCGGTGGTCTTCATCTAGAAATGGCCAGGTCAGGATATCAACGCCGGATTTCAGCCATCCGAATCCCACAAACTCGTTGCGGAGATGATTTCTGCGTGAGTTTCGTTTCTTGGGGTTCAGAGTTTACTGTAGTCCGAGACTTGCTACGACGTGATCTCTGCGTAGGTTGACTTGTTTCCATTGAAGACAGAATTTCAGAGCTTTGAATTGTAATCAGCTCTGAGTTCATGAGCTAGCTTGTTGTCATTTTAGATTTGTGAAAAGCTGTTGCTCACTTTGGTCTAATTTTTGCTAGCTTGCTAACTTGCTTCAATCTTTGGTTTAGATATTCAGTTGGTAAATTGGAAATCAGCGGGACATAAGATAATTCCTCCTTTGCATTCTTGTTGAAGCACGCGGCAGTTTGCAAAAGCATCAGGTGATCGCTTGCATTAAGGATTCATCTTAGTTTTATTGCCGTTTTCATTTCATCTTGCCATTTCATTCTCGATTTTGAATTGTCATTTCTTTCCGGTTGTGAATTTCCTTTTTATTTTCTTATGTGATTTTCCAGTTCATTTTCATTTGTGAGTTTCTAGTCATCTCATTTCTAGTCATGAATTCCCATTTCATCCTCATTTATTCGTATTCATTTGTGAGTTTCCATATTCAACACTCGGATCTTAGTAACGATGCCCTTGTTGGAAGATTTTAATCTCTCTTATCAATTTGAAAATTTGATCAAGATATACTCTTGCATTCATTCCAGCATTCTTGCAGATACGAAATGCTGCTGTTCGGAGACACTGCGTGAGTTAGTTTTTTCTTACCAGTCGGAGGACGACTTGAGGCACTCCTGATGTGAAGCTGGATGTTCCAATACGTGTGCGTGATCGCATGGTGAACTGGATCAATAGCAAAGAACGTTCATTTGGAGATGAACGTATCCACAAAACCCAAGGCAGTGACCAATGTCAAACGTATTTCTCTACTCTTCGCAAATTCAGCCAATTTCTCATTGTTCCCTCCATTTCCCTGTATGATCTTCTCAACATTCCGAGTTATGGGATGAGTGTTATGATTGGTACAACAAACTAATGTAATTATTCCAAGTTTTATAATCTCTTAGTTTACAGAAATTCCTCCTCTATTGGTCCTTATTGATGCCTAAAAAATCAAGTTCTGTCCTTCAAATCTGTGGAGATATTTTCACTTGATTTTTGGTTGTGATACGAAGGGTTCTACCTCATTTTTCGTGCTAAATGTTGTAGAAAATATATCTAATGTTCATGTTGGGGGACTCTGGATGCAGATATGTGAGCAGTTTTGGTCCGGGAATGGTCACCTACTGGTTTGGATACATAGATGAGTCCCAACATTGTTCTGATGGATGAGTTGTCTGTGAGAATCGCAGTTTATTGCCAAGCAAGGCCATAACTTCGTCACAGTGTGCCATGATATGATACTGTATCTAACTCCGCTTTGTGTTTCCTGGTCACTTTCGACTTCAATGACGGGATATGTGCAGGAGATTCGCAGCTAGACCAATATATTTTGAACTGGCAACCAGAGCATTCATAACAAATGTTCCATATGCCAAGCTTAGGCCTGAGTACGTCCTATGCGAATCTCCAACGGGGAGTAGTAAGCGTGGAAACACAGACCTTGCGGAGCACTACTAATCGGCTCAAAAGTAATCAACACGAGCGCGACGAGTCCGGTTCCACCTTCAACGTTCAATTTGTGATGCACTGTCATGCAAATAGCAGCCCAAGTGTGACTGCATGATTGCATAATTGGTCATCAGAAAAAGGGTGAATAGGGAATGGTAGTCTGAGGCAGCCATGTATCAGCTTGCAGCAGCCGTTGAGCAGAGAAGCTTTGCACTTGCTCTAACGACAGCTGACTGGACCAAGGAATCCGTTGGGTCATGTTTTCAGCTCCGGGACCGTAGCTGTCGTACTCAGCGTCCAGGAGAGTGTCGAGGGCAAACGAGCCATTCCATGCCAACCAGCCTTCTGGCTGAAGAATCAGAGAGAAGGACGCGAAGACGAATACAGTTCGCGAGTAGGTCTTCCATGGCCGGCCTAAGTAGACACGGTGCAGTCCAGGGTCACCTCGTTGCAGGGCATTATATTCTGGAGTGCCGTCCACCGAGCAATTCTGGAACACCAGAGCTGTTTCCTGACCTGGGTCAATCCTACCCTGCAGTATCACACGAGGACATCATTCTACAGCTACCAGTGTATGAATTGCACTGATCAAAGAGTTGATTACCCCAATTATATCATCATTCATATGGGGGTGCTGTTACCTGTGCAGTCAGGGTGCTGGTTGTAGCCTTGCCCATACGACCTTCCCGCGGCCGCACAAGGATATGGCATGTTTGAAAGACGGCTGCGGAATTGCCAAAGATGAAGTCCACGGTGCCAGCGATGGTGCAATCTTTGTAAAACTGTCGCAGCGAATGTGTGTACAAGGAATCTTGGTTGCCCAGGATAGAGCACTCCTGGAATGCCGATCGGTCGCTCGCCACTCTCAGTGCCACCGCTTGGTGCTGCTCTGGCCCGGCCGTGTTCTCAAAGGTAATTCCCCGTGCAATGAAGCCAGCTCCATTCACGGCTGCATTCCAGCAGGACCAGGATTATAAGAACCAGAGTGATGGAGCGAATATCAACTACTTCAAATCGAGGGAACATGTATGAGGCATTATGGATATTACTCACCAACAGTGGCTGACAACCATGTGGTAATTCCCGGCGACTGAACATGCAAGTTTCCTGTTATGATGGTCATGTCGCTGCCATCTCCGAGAAACATGAGGTTCGTCTTCTCCTTTGGGATGCGCACAGTTTCGTTGTACACCCCTGCTTTGATATAGATTACATATCTGAGCACAACAACACCATTAATATCTTTCAAAAGCTCATGGTCAAAGGGAATGCATGGTACAGAGACTCAAATCAATTCATGTTCATTTCATTCTCATTACCAGGAGTGAATTCTCATTGGATTTTCATTTGTGAATTTCCAGTAAGAATATTCCATTCCATTTCCTTTTGTGGATTTCCATTTCGAATCGACTCAATGCAATGCAGCCCACCTTGTTGGGCTCCAAGAAGGCGCCCGATCGACAGCGACTTGGATACTGGAATCCAGCGCCACCGTCACGTGCGGTGTGAGTGGAACGTCGAGCTCCTTATGGACAATAAGTGCTCGATTGACTTCGTCCATCCACTTGGGGAAGCTCTCCGAGTCATTGCGGATCAATTGCTGCTCTCTACTTTCCGGTGGCGGTCTCCACAACGTCGCATCAGGACCGTATTTAAGTGTGGCATCCACAAGGGCCAAGGAATTGCTGATGAGCTCCACCGTGAAGTTCCCCCGTTCTATCATATCTTTGACAAATTCAAGCGTTGCACGGAACGGCGCGAGGTCGTAGTAGCAGTCGTTGCTCTGGGTCAAAGCGCCGCTCAGCCAGGCTTGAATGTCCTCAAGCACGCCTGTAGCGAACGCTGCGTGTGAGCTTTGCACGTAGTACGCTGCCAGGTCCAGATGCTCCATGCACCCGGCGGACGCGGCTGTGAGGTTCTGGTTGTTGGCGGTGGACACAAGCGTGGCCAACGTCTGGGCGTCGTGCAGTCCCATATGCATTAAGCGCTCCATTGCTATGGCGGTCAAGACCTCCACGAAAGCCTGCGGGGTCGACGCGTTCTGTGAACGCTTGTCGGGCAGCAAGGCGTGCAGACAGGAGGTTGGATACCTGGTGGCGGAGCACACCAGCTGGATGCTGTCATAGGTGTTCGGAGACAGGGATGTTGCTTGAGTTGGAGCCTGAGTAGGAGCTCGAGCTGGTGCTTGCCGAAGCTGCCGTCTCGTCAATTCAAGCTGCCCTACTGGACTAGAATGAATATCTCTTTGAGTTGCATATTGCTTGCAATTCGATGGGACGAAGGAGTTCGCAAGCAAAGAGAAGAAAAGGATTATGAAGGGAGCTCTCGCCATGGGCGCCACTGTGCTTCTATGGGAGGGTTTCTGTTTCATCATTAATGCGAGAGCCCTCGGCCCTCAAACTTCAGAGCGAACTGGCAGGGACACATTTCCGGATCTTGCTCAAACTCGGATTCAGATTGATCTTTCAGCAAGCTTGTGGAATCAGGCCTGGGTGAAGCTCTCCAAGCAACAGTCTGCAATCAATTTAATGAGTCAGGCCCTGTGTTACTTCCAAGGTCCTGTTTTTGCTGGATGGTGAAGATTGCGAATCCAGCACTACGGGTGAATCGATCCGCAATACCATGGAATCGTTCCTGGGAACGTGTATGCGATAATACTATCACACCTAATTTCCGCAACCCGAATACCGGTATAATTTTTCTGAACAATATTATTGGATCTCCACGAATCCGAAGTAGCTCACCCTCAAGCTACCCAACCGGCTAGCTTCCCCTCGATCGACCAACACGTGGCGCGCATCCCCTGTTCGCTAATTCCTACAAAATTAGTGGCGCTCCAGCTCAATCCGCGTCGCCTCAACTTGAACAATCAATAAGCTTAGTTTCCCTATCTCTGCAGCTTCGAGCAACCACCGGCTCTGGTTTCATGAAACTAAAATCACATCAGGTATGCTTTCAAAAAACATAAAACATATTATAATAAAGTTGATGAACGTGTTGGCAGATACAGCTTCATGAATCTAAAATCACAACTGGACCCATTGATCATAAAACGTGTTTAAAACAAGGTGTGAAGTGATGGATCACTGAAGTGAAAACGAAAATAGTCCGTAGAAAGTAGAAGGGACTTCAAGTCCTGAGATCCACATCAAAGTGCCCGTTACCAATTTTATCATCTGTCACACGTTCTCCAGGTTGCTTGAACATCGTGTGAGAACCGTCTGGCAGTTCTGCATGTGGTTTGAACTGTCCCTTTCTCCCGGCCGCCTGCTTCCAACAATTGACAGGCAAATGAAGCCTACAAAGCGCATGACATTACTCTTTTGATGGTAACATGTTGTGACCTCTAGCGTCACGTTCAGCTCAACGTTGAATGTGTGAATGGATGCGAAACAGGAAAAAGTGAGTTGTAATCGGTGTCTTGAATCACAGCAGGTTGGAGGCCACACAATAATCGAGGGTGGAATGAAAGGTGTCACGGCACTCAACTCTTTAGGGTGGTCGCATGTTCTCAAGGGAGTAGGCGGAAACTTTTGGATTTTTGAGCCTACAATCGAAGAGGTACTCCCCCTTCATTATCGTGGAATAGTGTGGAGGTTGCCCAATCACATGTATACCTTAAGATATATCCTTTGAACACACTGAAATGTGATATTACAGAGCGTCGTAATAGAGAGGTTAGCGTGCACATTGGCTTATGCATGCTGAATGCATGATATACTGTGATTTGTTCAATGCATTGGGTAAAGGATCATTGTGACCCACAACAGTTATGTCCTAGGATAAAAGCTACTCTGCAGCTTTTCAAGGTGATAAAAAATGTCACATTAATTTGAAATGTCTATACTTCTACTAGTCTTGTAGTCTTTCATGATTACAATGGACCACAGTATTTGGTGTATTGGGGTAGCTAGTGGCTATGCTTCTAGTGGTACCTGGTAACTAATGCTTGAGATGCGCGTCTAGCACTCATAAGAAAGGTGACAAATCCAACATCAGATTAAGAACTAAGATTAAGAACTAAGAGTCGATTGGACCACCAATTGGGAGGGCACACCATGAAAACCAACATGAAAACAATGACCTAAATTTTGAAATTTCCTTTTCAAAATGAACTCAATTAAAGCCAGAATAGATGGAGTCTTCAGACTATGTAACGATGAGAATTTCATGTAGACTCAACGCAGAAACTCTCTTCTAGTTGAGCTGCTCTTTTGTTTTAAGAAATGAGGTATTCTGCAAGCCTTGTAGTTGGAGTGGCGGCTTGTGGGTGTTTAATGAGCTGTTAATATGAGGACATCACTTTTGTACGTAAAGGGAATTTAGTTAAAATGGTGGTATTCCATGTGCCATTTTCAGACTGAACCGTAAAATTGACATCTAGGATAGGTGAAAAATCTGGAATATATATATAGATTTTAGATTGCACAGTTTGAACTGCGAAAGAAACAGATACGACTCTTGTAGATTTTAGACATCTAGGATTTATATATATTTAAGAAATCTAAGATAGTTGTACATTTCAGACCACCCAGTCTGAACTGTAAAAACTGTCATAGTTGTGGAATTTAGCCATTTTAACGAAATTGCCCATACGTTCAAGGTTGTTTGTTCTGAAGCAAAGATACATCATGTCCTAATTAAGTCCGCGGATGGTTTCCCTCTCGAGCTATAATCTTACTGCAGTCTGGTTTCTGGATACGACAGCTCTGTGATGCGAATGCGTTCACTAGTCGATAGATGTATAACACATGAATTAGCACACGAATTGTTACAGGTTCTAGAGTATTCAAGAAGACACAGGAATTTGTATCTCGAGACTTGTTCTACAGAAGTTTCTTTGCGGAGACCACACGCTACGCAACAAGAATAAACGTGTTATTCACCATGAGCATGGCTCTTGCACGAGTTGACCAAGTCCTGGGATCGATCCACACATTATGATTTATGAACTCTACCCAGAAGTTAACATGCTTCTGGAATCATCTTCAGAGAATCAAGGAAGATACAGTGACAAGAGTCTTATGACAAGACTAACAACCGAAAGTAGCACAAACAGCCAGCTGCACTGAGAAAAAGTGACAATCCTGCTCTAAGAATGTCCTGGCAAGGCTTTTGACCCAGGGGAGATTGAGGGTGAGCCATCTTCCACGTCTTCGAACAGAAAGTCCTTCGAGAAGTCTGATCGGGGCATCCGGACATCCGAGGGAGGATGGCCATTAATGAACCCTTCTTCATCTTCCTCTATCTGCAAGGTATCCAAGAAGTTGGGCCTTGGCACGGGAACTTCCACGGGCACTTCGCCTTCCAGCATCTGCACCACCCGAGCCATGGATGGACGGAGGTGCGGTTGGTCGTTGATGCACCAGAACGCCACCAGCAGAGCTCTTTGCACCTCCTCAGGGTTCACAATTCCGGTGAGGGAAGGATCCAGCACATCCATGAAGGAGGCGGTTTCAATGTAGGGGTAGGCCCAACTCGGGAAGTACAAGTCCGTCAGCTGATGACTGACGGAAGAAGTCGTCACATTCCGCCGCCCACTGATGAGCTCCAACAGAAGCATGCCGAAGCTGAAGACGTCGCTCTTGGATGTGACGGGCATCTCCTGGTTGGTCCACGCAGGGGCAAGACACTCACAAGTGGAATTGGTTTGGATTGGCTCCCAGACCGGCATGATGCTGGAGAGTCCAAAATCGGCCACTTTGACGCATAACATGGAATCCACCAAGATTGTTTCAGGCTTCACGTTGCCATGGACGAGGCTTGGATGGCACTCGTCGTGCAGGTAGGTCAGGGCTTGGGCAGTTTGAATGGCAATTTGGAAGCGCGGCCTCCACTCCAGCACCACGGATTTGGATTTGTCGCGCTGGAAGAGCAGTCCATCCAAGGAACCGTCCTCCACGTGTTCATAGACAAGGATGCGATGCTCGGCCTCGGCACAGTACCCAAGCAGGTTGACCAGGTGAAAATGGTGAATCTGTCCGATGTTCTCCACTTTTTTAATGAACTCATTCGCCCCGTATCCCAATCCATGGAGGAGTTTGACAGCGACAGCCGTGTGGTCGTTTGGGTCGCCGATGTGGCCCTTGAAAACAGTGTCGCACCCTGAACCAATTCCGATGTCCATGGCGAAATTGTTGGTGATGAGTTGGATGTCTTCGAAGGTGAATCGAACTGGAAGAGACGCATCTTTGCCAGTAGTCCATTTTTTCTGTAATTGGAGTAAACGGGACTGTTTCATCTTCCCTGCAAGTGAAAACCCGGCGAAAACACAGAGAAGCAATCCGAGCATGAAGGTGCCTGTCCCGAGAGATGATGCCACGAGATTGACTTTACTATTCTCGGAGAGACCCGGAGAATCTCGGTGAGGCTGCACCGGGACTCGCAAGAAGACCGTGCGGTTGGCCCCGGATTGACCATTGCGCAGGATGTCTCTTTTGAGCCAACATTCAGCTACGCTTTGCTGGGGTAATCGGACCATGGCAGCTTGGCAGTAGCAGTCAGATAAGCAGCTCTGCAGGCAATCCTCCAATTCCATATTTTCGCTGTAAAAGTAGTCACCGGAGTACGGATAATCAATGAGCTGAATGGGGACCAAGTTGTCTATGCTGCACAGGGCCTCCGAACCGAGGCGGGAACATCCTTGCCTTGGATCCACGGGGTTCACGAACTGGAATCCTACAGGGCAAGTGCACTCTCCGTGATTGCTGCAGAGCGCAAATGGACCACAATAACCGAAGACCTGGCAGACATCCCCGATGGCTTCCCACTCCACCTCCCAGGCGGAGCTTCCGTTCCTCCAGCTGTACATGCGTAAGTTGCCGTCGGCATCCAGGGTCAGCCGGAGCAGGCGAGTCGAAACCAGACCTGGTCCAGACTTGCTCTCTCCAATCAAAGTGGTCTTACTCAAATCTTGGCTGACGGATTGAAACTGTCCTTGCTTTGTCAAGGAGACCGACGAAGCTGGCGTTTCGAAGCTCCAGTAACTCAAATTGGTGGGATGATCTAGAGTGTAGTAGATTTCAGTGGTCGACAACCAAGATGCATTTAATGTGCTCACAATATCCCAATTCAGAGAATATGAGCTGTCACTCCAGTCACCGGATGCTCGCCATGCTTTCATACTCCCACTACTGTTTGCTGTGTAGCTCTGATTCGGCAGCAGTGTGTCTGTGGGTCTGTCAAAGCTCTGCCACACCATATCGTTGGTGCTGTTGACAACCACAAGATTTCCTGTGTCGAGGATGGTTGCTTTGGTCCCGTTGAGCTGCAACAAAAAACATATCTGCGTCAGATGGTCGGATTGAAGTACCGCATCATTCTTAATCGCCCACAACAATAAGCATATGTTTGACTAATGATCGAATTCAAGTTTCTCTGGAAGGAAGTCTTACTTGAGTAGTGTTGGAAGTCCACATGAGCTGTGGAGAGCCGATGTTGTCGTGCACTTGAAGATCCCCCTGTGGTGAGAAAGACAAGGACGCATTCTCGCTCAAGGCCAGGGCTCGGTCCGGAAACCACACCACTGTCTTGGCAGGCGAAGTGTGGGCATACCAAATGGCGAGAGTGTAGACAGGGCTGGACACCTGCGCTCGAGTCGCAGAGTAAAATCCAAGCTCAAATACTCCGCCTGGCGACACCAGTGTTTGATTGGAGAGCAGTGTGGAATTGAGTTGCATACTGCTCTGTGATGCTTGACAGGCTACTGGCTTTATCATTACGACAAAGGTGAAGAAGACTTCAAGTAGAAAGGCCGGCAATCTTGCGTACTCACGACATGGTCTCGTCTTCGCCAAGGGCAAACATTGGCACTTGGCTATCTGCATCTTCGAAGGAACGATGTATAATTCACAGCTTCGCCACCAGCTTGATTTCCAGGTAATATGCAATTTGAATTTTCACGAACGATGTTTGATTAAATTCTAATTTACAAGTGATGTTAAAAGCAAAATCTATTAACGAAGTCTGAGTTAACTTGCCTGAATACAACAAGGCAGTGGAGAGAGGTCGTTCAGATTCAGGCTATTAATGAAAAAAAATTGTTCATTGCTAACTTAGAGTCGTTGTTGCCAATGGTTAGTATGACGATACTTTACAAGACTTTGTTTCATTTCAGAAGGGACTGCGATGACATGTGCATGATGGTTGCTGAAGATAATATAAATAATGAACTAGGCTTGCAGTCTTGCACCTGTGCCAGACAACATAAGCTGCACCAGTGTTGAATCCCAGATTCCTGTGTCTGGAGTCCGTTTCATTATTCATTACAAAAGATGTTCAATCCCACGACCCATGTCTTTATGTCCTCTTCATCATTCATTACAAAGATGCTCTGTTATCTATTATTTTATTGAGAAACGTAAGATCTTCAATTGCACACATAATGTCCTTTTTCATCTATTTCAGGAGGTCTTTTTTTATCCCTTGTCTGTGACCTTATCTTAAAAATAGAATTTTTATTAATTTTCCTATACAATCCTAGTATTCCACAACCCATGTCTTGATTTTATCATTAGATGTCAATTATGATGTCCATACTATAACATGATTTATCCCAAATGTTTTTTTGCCTTTCCATCTTCACTATGAAAGTCTCTCATTGATCCCTTGTCTAGTGTGCTCAATTTAGAATTAGACTTCTCTCCTTATGACTTCAAATTCAAGGCTTGTGGTTTTAAAGTGATATTGTGAAGTTTTTATGATGCCCGCATTTTGTATTAATGGTCAATTTTGTTAAAATGGCGGTATTCCGCATGCCATTTTAATGGAATATCTTCTACAAATGGAGAATAAGTGTGCCACGATAGAGTCATACATGTGCCAATTTTATGCCTAGCACATTCAAATCACTCCTAGTTCACACATTTCCACTCCCCTCGGACAATTTTTCCATTGTTTTCATTCTTTTAGTGATTTCATTTTGCGCCATTTTAATGGAATACCGTCATTTTAACGAAATTGACCATATTATTTCATTTACATCATAAAAAATGTAATAACTTTGAACTAACAAGTATTGCATTCAAAAATTGTAGCATCTTTGACTAAATATTTTTCAAATTTTGAAGAATATAAGACAATTGAAATTACTATAATTTATATGAAGATGTTGTAGTTTGCAACTCCCAAGATTATGAGGAATGATAGGTGGACGTTACGAAAAATAAAATTTAAGAGCCATTTTGTCTAAAATTTTAATATTTATTAAAGCTTTGAACACTCATCTATGCCACCTTAAACCATAAGTCTTATAGGAGCAAACATTGGAGGTTGAAGGGTTTAAATTGATATGTATATTTATTAAGAAATAAGAATAATTAAAAATTACTATTATAAAATTATAAAATTATAAATTTTTTAATTATAAATTTTTAGATTAATAAAAATTTAAAACATTTTAAATTATTACAAGTCTAAAAAATTAAAAATTATAGTTTAAAAATCTAAGGGTACTCAAATTTTCATCATAGAAAAGTGCATGATAATTTATCTAAAATTTAACATGCATATGGAAGTAATGTTTGCCAAAATGAACAACACTAGATTAGGTCTACAAAAGACAAAAATATTTTATATAACTTATAATGGCAAAATGAAACGTTGGAAATATGAAGGTCAAGTTTTGTATTTTCCAAGTCTTCTAGTATGAACTTTTGAAGTTTGAAGTATAAAAGAAGTAACCTTTAATTCTCTGTAAATTAAACAATGCTCAACAAATTTCTACATACAAAAATAGTCATACACAAAAAAATCCTTGGTCCAATTCTAATAGTGTAGCAAAAAAAAATTCCAAAAAATCAGTTTAAAGGATATTTTTATATTTTATAAAGTCTAAAAATGTATAGAAATTACTTGAGGTATTAGAAATTAAAATTGAAAATTTATTTAGATATTTTGGTTTCTAAGATTCTCAAACCACAAATAGCACAAAATACAATGGAGACATAGTTTTTTTATTTTGAATAATTGAAAATAATAAAAAGCATATTTAGAGTTTTGCATTCGTAAATCTATTACAAAAAAATATTCTAAAATTGACAATATTAAAGATGCAATTAATTATGGAAGAACTTTTCAATTTTAGATTCTATTTTTTTTATAAAATGTTGATCATAGAAATTATTAATCAAATCATTGAATCTAATGAAAAATTCAAAATCTACAACTTTTGTTTTGAAACTAAAGGTGGTTTCAAATTATAGTCTACTAGTTTTAGGACATTCTTTATGTATTCTTGTGTTCTTAGTGAGGACCCTTGTTTATATTAATAAAATTTTAAATTTTAAGAAAAGTTAAGAAAATGTTTAGGGTTGGATTATTACAAAATTTGAAGGACCAAATTTCAAATTTATATATACATGAAGGGTGTATTGTAATTTTAATTTGTCAAAGCAAATTATCTCAAAGTTATAGAGTTCTCGAACTTCTCATTTAATAATATGTTGACTAGCAAATGCCAATACTTTCAAGTTCAAAAAACGTTCAATTTTAATTTAATATTTGGATTTTTACCATAAACCCTATATTTTTATTTTTTAAAAGGATTTA
This sequence comes from Rhytidiadelphus loreus, assembly GCA_947034895.1. NCBI lineage: Eukaryota > Viridiplantae > Streptophyta > Bryopsida > Hypnales > Hylocomiaceae > Rhytidiadelphus > Rhytidiadelphus loreus. Next base: position 40,768,893 of record OX344761.1, on the reverse strand, counting down.
AATTGTCAAGAAGTTTTCAAGATAGGAAAATAATAAATCATCAAAAAAATATGAATATAAAAATGCATCTATCTAAAAATAGTAATAAAATACTTGATGTTTTGATTTCACATATTTTTCTTCCGAAAAATTTTAGAGCTAACAATTCCATTTACAATCTACATTTCTTTGCAATTTTTAAAATTTTGGAGTGCATTGATGGTGTACAACGATGTACTAGGCATTTAATAAATGCCTCATCAAAAAGACCAATCTCTTAAATTTTGCAATATAGCATTTTAGGTTGTGAATAGAGATTTCCATGTTTTTGGCTCAAGCTTTAATAGAAGGTGCATGTGGACAAGGAATATCTTTCATCTGCACTAAAATTCAATATATATGGAAATATAAATAAAAAATTATGGCCTAATATGTTACTCTTTTTTGTGAATGGCAATTCAGGAAAATAAAAATAAATCACTCTTCTTAGAAATAAAAATTTGAAATTGGTTTTCTAGATTTATATATATGTGGAAAGCTTTGAATCATTTGATTTTGATCAATGAGTCAAAAGTTATGAAGAATTTTAGTTTGTGGGTAGTTATGGATTTTCTACTCTAAAATAAACTTTGAAGTCCTTTACTTTACTGAATTCTCAATATTTAAGAAATAAAAATAAATCATACGATACAAATTCTTTATTACAGCATTTCAACCATTTGGATTGGCATTTTTCAATTCCATAACTAAATTATTAACAATTTTGTATTTTGAATCATTATCTACTTCTTTCCACTTATATTTTTTTCCTATATGTTGCAAAATTCCAAATGACTTGAAATTTTTCAAGCATTTAGCCAACTTACCTTGAAGAATGAATCCAAAGAAGCACCACCATTTTGGACTTTTTTTAATACAAATGTGAGCTTGTGAAGTATAGCTGCCTGGTTTTTCGCAAGGCCACAAAAAGGATTTTTGTGAATTCCAAAGCTCATATCATGCAATCTAATCAGTGGAAATTTTTCACATGTTCTCAAATCAGCATACTACAAGATCCTACAATTACATGTGTCCAAAAATGATTTTTTTCCAAAATTTGGTATTTGTACTAGAAATGTTAGTTTTGGAGTATTTTTGGTGAAAACATATCAAGGAATTTAAGGGGTTAAAATTTATTTTCTTTCTAATTTTGAGAACCTTTCATTAAATTATACTACGATTTATCTATACAAATATTTTTTTGCAATATAGTTGTCTACAATTTAATAGGTCAAGATTTGAAGATTTGTAAAATCTTAGAATAGAGTTAAAAGTAGTGCATTGCAAACTACTGCATTGTATTGTACTATGCAAATGCCTCCAATACCAAATTATGTTTCCAAATTGTTCTTTATAATATATCTTTATATAACTTGAAATGCATTTAAGAGTTAATTTTATTTCCAAGCTCATGCTTAGTCACTTGTCAAATAATTTTAGTGTGTTTTTGGAAAAACCAATATTATAAATAAAATAAAATATATATAATTAAAAGAACACTACAAATAACATGTTCTCCAAAATTGAAGTCTTAAAAAAATTTATCCAAAAATTATGCAAAAAAATAATAATTGATATTTTTGTTTTTTGTTAAAATAGCTAAAAAAATAATTCAATAAAATAATCCATTTTTACAACTTTGTGGACATAAAATTTTGCCAAAAAATTTATAGAAAGGTATTTTTAGATGTCTAGAAATGTGTGTACAACAAAAGTCTTATTTGCGTCTATGTGGAGGAGAATGAATCAATTCTTTTTGGAATACCTTCTATTAATTCTTGCAATCTTAGTAGTATAACATGGTGTCCAAATTTTAAAGAGAAATGAAAGGAGACGAACCAGCTTCCTTTGTAGGACACATTGGAAAGTAATCTACACCACAATTTTCACACTCACCATACAAACAATCTCTAGCATGCCATTCATCAAACTCACCTTTGGGATACACTATAGATTCCCACAAGGCTGTGGTCCGAGGATATGTCATAGTCTTACCATTGCAACCAGGCCCTGTTGTTGTAGCAACTGCATATACCTCATCACAATCGCAATTACAGTTACCGATCGAATGGATCCCAGACCGCAACCTCATGTAGTTCAGACCCTGAAGTAATTATTGGAATTCCACGTGATATATGCAACAATAGACATTCCGCTTCTATATATGCTTCACCCAAAGGCCATAGCAAGTCAAAAGATCTCTTACCAATAATCGCTAGAGGACGTGCTTTCTAAAACCTCAAAAAAATTCCATCTGCAAACAACAACAAAACAACAAAGATTAATCACTAAACTGTCCAATATCCTCAATGATCACCTTAGAACCCAACCAATTGGTCACAAAATGCACCCTCAATCCAATACTCAGTATCCCATAAAGTAGACCCTTTATCCAAGAATTGGGTGACAACTCAAAGGAATGAACCAAATCCGTCCAATCTCCCACCCTAAAGCCTTAGGTTGTGACCTAAAAGGAACCTAAACATACCTAATATCACACTCTGGTGGGTGATTGCAAGAAAGACCGAACGATTTTGGTAGCATTTGGTCAAAAACTGCATTTTTTTGGCCCAGTACTAGGAGTACTACAAAATGGAGCAATCTCAGCCGTTGATTTGAAAAATCAACGACCAATACTACTTTTGAATACTTTTGAATACTGAAACAATACTACTTAAAAAAAATGACAGTTTGTCACAGAAAGTAGATAAAATTAAGTATAAATTAATAAAAATTAGAAAATCATGAATAAAAAAAAACTAAAAATTGACCATTTATAAAGACTTGATAGTGATTACATTTCACCAAAAACTAGAAGTTGAAACCATCATGAAAGTTTGGAGTGCTATGCACAAAGGACCCCTATTTGCATGCATGTTGAGGACAAAGAATTGTGTTTTTTTGAATTTCCTTTGGTGGGCATATGCCCATCTAGTGTGGGAATAGGCTACAAAAAAGTCAAGTGAACATCATGTTTTGGGGATACTTCACAGTACTAAAATCCAGTAAACCCTAAAGTGTGACAAATTAGCTAAAATGATATTTAATTATAAAATTATTTTTCAATTTTTTTGAAAAATAACGAATCTCATGTTTTCTGAGTGAGCAATCTTCCATAAAAATTTCAAGTCCATTGGCTTCAATTTCCAAAAGTTACGGCCAAAACCAACTCCGTCACTTCAATTGTGACGCCTCATAGGACCAGTCTTTCTTGCAATCACCCTGGTCCATAAACTCACACACTTCATTCCCTTAAAACCCTAAACCCACCTAATATTCCACAAAGACACCTTTTCTCAGCCACTTCAAAACTCACAGGAATGAGGCCTCCAAACCCGTCTAGTATCCCATCCTCAACCTGTCACTTGTCATGAAAGGACCCTAAACACACCCAATATCAGACACTAGTCCCTAAACTTGCACACTTCATCACTAGAAGAGCCCTAAACATGCTCAGTATCCCACCGTAGACCCTAAACCCGGCCACTTAATCACAAAGAAGACCCAAAGACACCCCAAAGCCCACAATAGACCCTGAAATTTGCCATTCAGTGACACCCTACACCCATCGGCATCTTACAAAGTAAACACATTGAGGATCTTTTAATCACAAAGAGGACCCAAAGATGCCCCAAAGCCTATAGTAGACCCTGAAATTTGCCATTCAGTCACACACTAATTCCTAAACCCCTGAATCTTACAAAATAGATCCATTGAGTATCTCACAAAGTAAACTATCCATGAAGTACAACATCAATCTTTGGAATAAGCAAACTTACGATAGAATCATGTAGAACTAAAAATGAAAACTATACTCCACTAAATATAACCCTTAGATGCAAAAACAAGCCAAACTCCAATCACTGCATCATTCAATTCCAAAACCTTCTAAAACCCTAAACTACTGACTTGATAGCAAATGCATAAGAACCATCAGCATGAAGGAATCCCCAAAGTTTCCATTGTATACCATTGATGCAATGAACAACACAAAAAAGTAGGAAGTACTAATTAACACCACGATGCAAATCACCCTAAAACCCTAAACCACTTGGTATTGCTATCAACTTCATGAAATGAAGCCAAAAAAATTAGAGGTGAATTATCTAAGGTTCCATCAAGTATTGTGTTGGCTTTGTGTCAATGGCACCATCGATTAATCTCTTCCGAACGACTTCCTTTCTATTTGGACTATTGTGAGTCTCACAAGCCCTCCACAACAAAATTGCAACCTTTGTTTCCTCCTCGAGAACATCTGACCTTGGTTTTCTGATAGACAAGGTCCATTTGAACACTATGCTTACTTCCATAACTTGCCTATAAGCTCTTGCTAGTGCTATATTTTGTGGATGGACTTCTAAGATCCTAGCCTGGCTACGCAAGGACGAACTAAAGCTTCCACTCACAACTGTAGTAAGTATGGCATATTTTGTGCCCAATTGTGTAGCCGTTCTGGCAACTTTGACCTCAAAAAGAGATTTCTTTAAGCCACTAGCAATGTTTGAGTGAATCCTACCCTGAGACCCAAGATGAAAATAAGTATTCATCAAATTTGTTGAGGACCTTGTATACACTAGTAGGAACCCCTGTTTTTTCAGATGTTAGCATGAAACAAGAATGTTTTGTAAAACAAAAGCAAAGAAATGGGACTTTGGCCATGGGAGGCTTAATTCAATTGGATGTTGCAAGAAACACGTCAACGTTAGGGTCATAACAAGCTTTTGTCCTGTCTGATATCCATGTTTCAAAGAACATCACGAAAAATATAGTCACATTTCTCATGACATCTTGAGAAACAAGTAACTGCCATGTTGGCAAAGATTTTGGTTTGACTACAAGTACAAGTTACTAAGACTTACTATGGGTTGAGTTAAAACATTAACCACATGTAAAAAATACAAAGAAGGAGTAACTCTTTGGCATTTTTTCACAAAAACCTTGCATGCATGAATGGGAAAGTTGCGGAATGACTTCATTTTTTGTTGTACTTCCAATATAGCACAAATTATATTAACAAGTCCTATAAAATTGGTATAATGTGTTATAATATATATACTATATGTAAATATTTGTCTCTATGCTTCCAAATACTTCATAATAAAACATATTTTGTTGTCAATTTTTGAAGATTCATTTTTCAATTGTATTGCAAATAAATAATTTTTTTTGCTAAAGTTATTATTCATATCTTCTCCCAAACAACAAAGAATATTGGCAAAAAGAAAATGACTTTGCACTCACTTCCATTGTGTGCTGCACTATCTCCATTCTCCATTAAGGGCTTCAAAATAATTGGATTGTGAATATATTAGAAGACATTGCAATCTTCATATTATAACCATGTTCAATACTCCAATGCAAATTCTTGTTTATATGTTCAAAAACAATATTGCTATCATGAGGCAACTCTTCTTTTATAAATTGAGATTTTGTTCCATTTCATTATTTCGTTAATCAAAATTTATCTTGACGGTGTAGTAAAGTAATAGTATTGTAAAAGTAGGTATTAACCTTCTACTATTACGTTTACGACATTTAAACGAGAAATGCAGAAGGCACTACATTTGGGTATTGATAGAACTTTGAAGTAAATGAAATCCTTATTAAAACTACTCATTATTTTGCCAATTAGTTTTTTCTTCAGAATGATGTCTTCTTGAAGTGTAATTTTAGCATCAAACATTTGATTTTTATAATGAATGATTATGATTTTTTATTTCAACATTTTGTGCAAGGGTGTCCTCTATAAATCTTCATTTTCTATTGTTGAGGGCTCTTTAAAATTAACATCAAGAACAATACATTTTAGAGGATAAATCACAATAGATATTCATTTTCATAAGATTTATACTTTATAGACTAGAAATGACTTGCATGGGCTTATAGTTTGACTGTGAGTAAGTTTCAAGAAATTATTAGGGGCTAAAGTGATATGTTGACTACATGTGAGAAAGACATGGGAAAGGTAGCCACATGGCACGGTTTTAAAAAAATGGTACTTGACGTGGCATTTCAATGATATGGCATCCAACTAAGCTGAAGTAGCATGCCACTTCAGTAAACATTGACACTGTCTAAAAATTTAACCTCTAAATGCCCAAACAATGTTTTGGGGCAACATAGTGATTTTTGGCAATTCACTACGAATTGAATTTTTATTTTTATTTTCTTTGAAATTTTCATACAACATGTGGCGAAGGGTACCTTTAAGGCACAATAATTTTCATAACTTTTGAGTTTTGACTACATGGTATGTAATTTTCATTGCTTAATGGGCAACTTAAAAATTCTTAAAAAAATTACTGTTTTTCTAAAATAAAAATTTGAAATTGGTTTTCTAGATTTATATATGCGTATAAAGCTTTTAGTCATTTCATTTTTATCAATGAGATGAAAGTTATGAGGAGTTTTAGTTTGCAGGTAATTATAGATTTGCTACTCTAAAATAAACTTTGAAGTCCTTTATTTAACTCAATTTTTAGTTTTTTTGTAAAAAAATAAAATTATAGGATGTAGATTGTTGATTGCAACAATGCAATCATTGGAATTGGCATTTTTCAATTGTATAACTAAATTCTTGACAGTTTAGTGTTTTCAATCATTATTTTTTTTTTCTACTTACTATTTTTTCTCTATATGTTATACAATTCCAAAGGATCATAAATTTTTCAAGCATGTAGCCAACTTGCCTTGAAGAATGAATCCAAATAAGTACCATCAATATGGACATTTTTGTATATAAATGTAATCTTGTAAAGTGTAGCTGCCTGTTTTTTGGGAAAGCCAATTAAAGAATTTCTGTCAATTCAAACACTAATATCTTGCAATCTACACAATGGAAATTTTTGAATTTTTTTCGTCATCTTCTCAAATCAATGTATTGCAAGATCCTAAGGTTATATGTATCTAAAAATGTTGTTTTTTCTCTAAACTTTGGTACTTGTCCTAAAAATGGCAGTTTTGGAGCATTTTTGATGAAAACATAGTCAAAAACATTTATGTTAACACTATTTTTGAAGACATCAACTAAAACGTCAACTGAGACATCTTCTAAAACATCTAGATGTTTTTTGTGATGTCAATTAGCACATCAACTGAGACATCTTAGAGGATGTCTACATTTTTTTTGCAATGTCAACCAATGCGTCAATTGAGATGTCTAGATGTTTTCTCATAAAATACAATCTCTAAGTTTCACATATCCCATATGCTTTGTCTTTGCTCCTATCACCACACTTGTATAAGTAGCTTGTCTTGTCATGTCAATATACCTATAATAAGTGGCTTTTTAGGCCATTTGACATAATTGTCAATACAAAGTATTGTATATAATATATTGCATATTATTTATGGTGTACAATGTATGATATATTGTGTATGGTGTATAGTATATTATGTATGGTGTATAATGTATGACATAAAGTATTGTATATGGTGTATCATATATTGTGTATGGCTTATTTTGTATTGTGTATGATGTACAATGTATTCTATATGGTATATTTTATATGTCCTTTTTTGTATGGTGTATTGTATACAGTGTATGTTTGAGTTGACGTTTAAAAAAATGTTTAGATGTCTAAGTGGACATTGCAAAAAACAACATTAAAATTCTTTGACATCTACGTTGACATTGCTGAAAACAATATTAATTTTTTCAAACGGTGTGACATTAGGTGCCACTACTAGTAGAAAATTTGAAATTTTTGTTGTTTTGGTTGCATTGATTTGGACGAAATCTGTTGTTTTCAACAGATTTTGTCCAAATCAACACAACAGAAACAACAAAAATTTCAAATTTTCTACTAGTGCACATCATCAGTAGCTCAAGTGTAAGAAATTCCATAGGGCATTACCTGCCTACATACGTGGCTACTACATGGCACACTTTTGGCTCTTTTTTTAGCATGTTTGTTGTGATGTCACTTTAAAAATAGGGTACGTTTTTTCAAATTTCCTCGTGTTTTTGTCATGTCAATCTTGACGGATTTTTCCTAGACATCTACAATAGACATGCCTAACATTAAACTAAACATTTAACCATGTTCATTGGCTTGTCAGAAAAAACGTAGGTAACTTCTAGTGATAACTAAAAACTCTTTGCATTACACGACCTCAATCTTCAGCAAAAGTAAAAGCTTATAAGGTTTTGTCTATACTCTGAAGGATACGTTGAGTGCCTTGTCTAATCTCACGAGCGGACACTTCATAAACACTAGGTTCAACAGTAGTTACAAGTGCATGAGCCCACATCCTAGCCCTACACTTTTTCTGTCTCTTGGCCACATCTACTTATATGCGGGCCCTTAATCTTTCAGTTGGACTTGGTTTCATTTGCCCAATGCTGTGGAGATGAAGGTAAGCATGATGGTCCAATGACAATGTCGTAATTGTGATTTGGATATTCAGGGGTGCGTAGGTTCTTGACACAAAAGCTCCTCCACTCCTCATCTTCGTCAACATTGCTAAACCATTTCACATGAAAGGGTAGACTTCCTGATGGACTTTCATCACCATGCAAGATGGCTACGAGAACGGTAAATACAAGGACAGAAATGTGATCCTCTACATCTTTCCGTGAATGTCGATGAAGGGGATGCTCGAATGCTTGCCGGAGGGAATTTGTCAAGTAGAAAGCTCCAAAACTTGAGAATTCGTTCTTCCTTTGGAGAAGTGTAATTCCTTTCTCACAAAAACTGGGCTAGGAACTATCTTGCATCCCATGATAAAGTGTAAATCTCCTACCTTTGAAGAAAAATGATCATAGAGTTGAGAAGCAAGGAGGTGCTCTAGAACTACATGTGCCTCAAACATGAGGAACCTCGATCTAATGGATTGTCGAACCATACAATACGATGAGGTATTTTTGTTTGGCGAGATAAATATAGAAAGGGATATATAATGGGATTCCACATGGGCAAATGTCATTCCCCTTCTCCTACCTCTGCCTCGTCCTCCACCACCTCCTCCATTATTGCCACTCACTCCTCTGCCCCTATCTCCTCCGCTGCCTCCACCTCTTCCCTCCCACGGCAACGTCAACGTCCGTTGACTCGTGGACGTCAATTGACATTTGGAATTTTACATTACCTACGTTCAGTAGACAGTCGGATGGCCCTTCGGTAGCGGTCGGATAGGGGGATGGACGGGCAAATGGACGGGCAAATGGACGGACGGACTTGTGAGGGGATAATCCGATTCGAGAATTACCACTTGGTAGACTTTTCAAGGTGGATGGACCTAGGCAAACAAGTGGACGGACTTGGGCCGACGGGCCAACGGACCAAGCCATCCGCCAAAAAAAAATTCACCGGATCACTGGATAGCCATTGATTAGTTGTTGGAAGCATTGGATTCTAAAAAACACAGATCAAGCTTTTAAACACTAGTATTCAATGCTACTACAAGCATTCAATATAGTTTCAATGTATGAAAGGGTAATTCAAGTTATGTGTCCACACATTTAAACCTATATTCTAAACCCTAAATCCTAAATGAACTTTAAACCTTACATAAATTCTAAAGAACATTAGTGCGGAGTGCAAAATATGTTTAATCTTCAATTGCCTTTGAATTTATTTATCAAAATGCAGTACATATATAAACCTCATTGACTTATTCATTTATATTTCTAATGTTGTAAAATGCATTGATAGTGCAAAATACCAAAGTATACATAGTACCACCAGTTGTATTATATTATTATTCCATTAGAAAATGTTGCTTAAAGCACTCAAAGCACTTTAGCCAAAAAAGATTTTTTTCGCAAAACACCCGAATGAATATTGAGCGATTCTTTGTCTGGTACGAGGCTATTTGAAAAAGGCAAAAAAAACAAAAATACCACTTATTTGAAGAACCCAATGACCTACCAATTTAGAAAGTAATATTTTTGCAAACAATAGCCGCTTGAACTATAGTATAGTGTAGATCAAGATTAAATATTGCATTCATACAACAAAAATATAATTGAAGTAAGAAGCATAACTTAGGTAAGTGTTTAAGCCCACTTGCTTAACTTCATGTTGCAATTCTTTACAACAGAAATGGATAGAGGCCACAGAACTTGAACTCTACTTATAGCTAAACAAAGCATGGTGAATTAGAATGGTTGTATGAATCAATCAATACAGGTTTTAAAGTAATTGTAGTATTGCTTAAATGTTGTAGTGGTCAAATGAATGGTTTTTGTGGTTGCACGACTTTTGCAAAGGAGTTGTTGATTTGCTTTTATTATAATTGCAGAGTTTGTAGTGTACTAAATCGCTTGCTACAGAGGACAATTTGAGGATCATTCACTAATAGATAGAGCAATTAAAATTAAGATTGAATGAGTGCAAACAATATCCCTATGTATCGTAGGAAGGCAAGATTGGGTGCACAGATCAATTCTAAGTACAAGTGTAAAGGAATTTGTAGGTAAACCTGCTTGATGTGAATTCAGTTGTTCTTTGTTTGCCCCTAAAATAGATTTACTAATGAACCGGCCTCCTCATTGCTTTAAAGTTTTGGAATTGAAATTATAAGGTTCTGCTGTTCAAATTCAGGTTTATTTCTTCTACGTCATTGCAAATGGGAATCACCTTTGCTAACTGGAATTGTTTGCCTTGCTACATTGATTGTTGTTGCAGGTACCTGAATATGGCTAAGAAGAAGACAAGCAAGCATGCTAAGGATAAAGTAGAAGAAATTCCGCCTGAGCAATAGATCCAAGGCGTGAATCGCAAGAGAGTGTCTGCCAATGGATCAAGAGGAGGGCAACCTTGTCTGAGTGAGAGTCCAAGTTGGAAGAAGAAGTCTCTTTCTCAGTTCACTTTCCCTTCACCAAACTCAAAAAGACGAATGTAGGCAGCCATCGCAGTAACACGGGAGAGTAGGAGGGCACCAACAAAATCTTAAGGTAATGTCCCACTACAAGCGTTACATACTTTTGAATGTGGCCTTGCATTAGGTGTGACACTTAAGGCAGTTAGGAAAGGGAAGATGACTTCACCAGAAAATTTGCCGGTTTTGCCCTCTAAATTGCAATCAATGGCAGAACAACAATCTCCCACACCATTGACCCCAACCCAACGTGACCTCTCGAGGGGTTTACTTAGAGTGTCCATTAGAAACCACGTGCAAACAAAACTTTGGCCCCCCTATGTACTTTTTGAATTTAAAATAAAACAAAATAAACAAAATATAAATAGATTTTTCTACTTTCAATTTTTATTTTTGGAATTATTGATATTTTTATTTTTTAATAATAATTAGTTACAAATTTTTGAAGTAAAAATATATACTATAGAATTGAAAAATAACTTTCACACCCCTGTATTATATAAGAAAAAATTGTCTAAAAAATGAACAAAAAATTTCTAAAAATAACTCATTATTGAAAGTTCATTTTGAGTTGAATATTGATTCAATCGTCATCTAAATGTGTTCTCTATAATTATTTAAATTGAAAAACATGCCATTTTAGTTCATTTTCAACCTCTTCTAGAAATCATTTCATATTTTATTTGAGTTGGAAATTTTGGCAATAGAAACCTATAGTCATTATTAAACAATGTTCAAAATTTTAGATTAAAATTATAGTTTATTAGAAAACACTTGTTCGCACGTAGTTTGTTGTAGTAGAACTAAGTGTTCCCCCCAAGCGTGGCCTACCAGAGAGTGTTCAAGGCTCAAGAGGGGGAGTGCACATTTATATTTACGTGATGCCTCCGCAACCACAGAGCCACATTTGACAAGAAGAAATTGCAGTTGATCCGTTGGTGAGAGCTAGGAGAATCTTTGAGTTTCCAGCGAGTCAACTGTTGTCGGAGGTGGCACGGGACGTTCCAAGGAATTCCTACAGCGCCTCCCTGTTATATGTTGAATATAATTGGGCACACCCTGTAGCCAGCCAGAACGTTGGAGAATGGAGGCCCTACTAGCACTAAACTGGCATTGCCACTGCCAAGTGAAGGAGAGGTATTTGCTGTGACGACAACCTTGGTAGAGGAGAAGGTCAGTGAGGATACCGTAGAAAGGCAAGAAGTTCCCAAAGCTGAAAACAAAACTACAAATTTACCTCTTTACAATGCTTCCAAAAACGAGTTGAATTCTATAAGATATGGAGTGAATGAAGGAATTGGACAGGCAGTTGTGGCTCAAACAATAAGAAATTATCCAAGGGAGTATGTAGACAGATTCTGATCTTTATTACCGACCCATGAATGTGAAATCTTTCTCTAAACACATCTATTGCTACCACCCTCAAGCTTGCCTCCCACATTCATAAGTGACTCCGAAGTTCCGCAATTTTTGACTACAAAGGTGGTTGAGCCTTTGGCAATAGGTGGTGAGGGTCTTTAAACGTCTACCTTGAAATCACAAACAGATTTGATATCTTCTACCCACTCTAGTGACATTCATAGAGACAATTTGGTCATTGAATAGTAGATGCAGAAAACATTGCAGCAACTTGCGTGCGATGAGAAGAAGTACAAGAGAAGGTAGGCCAAGAAATTAAAAAGGCAAGAAAAAGGCAAAGGTCAAGCCATGCTAACAATGCAGCCTTTGATTGTCAAATTCCACCAACATCGAAGTCTCTGCTCGCCCCGTGCCATCCAATTGTTAGTCCAACAGGATCCAACCCTATCAGATGCCCACATGGAAAAAAGGTAGCAAGCCAATCCAGTGGTGGTTCCTCTAGTACACCATTCTCCTCTACCGGCTAGACTTCAGTTGCACCACAAGATTCAATGGGTGTTCTCAATAGTTGGGACACAATTCAAGGGATCCCACCATTTGAAGTGAACTCCCTGATGGCATCCACTGGAGAGTTTTGGGAGCATATGAAGCACTAAGAATTGGACTAGGTGCCGTTTGAGTTCCCTTAGCACCTTGATTGGAACAAGTAGTGCCATAGTTGAAGGCATGCTTCATTTTGAAATTGTGTAAGCTTTACTCGGGACTTTGGGATCCCAAAAGTATTCTTTGCGCAGTTGGAGTGAACTTGCGTGAGTTTCGGACCCGATTGAAGCGTAAATTTGAAAAATGTCCAAAAGTCAACCAAGTTTCGCGTCCTGCAGGTTGCTCAAAGGGTTCTTGGCTCATAATTTACAAATCAACTAAGAATGCGAAGAAGTAGAAGAAAGCTAAACTTTGCAAAGACGCAACTGACAAACGTTTTAAGGTGTAGGGTCCCACACACCGTTGTAGGTCACGCGGCATCAAAGGTCTTCACGATCGTTTTATAAGTGAATTCTATCCTTCAAATTTTTCCTTCATTTTTGGTGTAATTTCAAGTTAAGTAGTGAATGATTATCAAACAGTGTGTTGTATTGGCTTAGTGAAAAATTTGTGAATTGAAGTGATATTATTTCCTTTTTCTAAATTTAAAATGGATTCTAGCAAACTAAAAGAACAAGGTAGACCAACCCTAAGAAGAACTAACAAAAACAGAGTTCAACAATATGAGATCGACTTAGTTTTCTAGTTCACCTCGCATTTTATGGTATCTCGAACTCCAAACTAGACCTGCTATTGTAACTTTTTTGTCCCTGTCCTTTGGCTTTGATGATTCAATCAAATCTTCTAAATGCTAATGAAGTTGTGTTCATAACGGAATATATGATGGCCATGCTTTTTCACTTCTTCAAGTAATTTGGATTTTTTGAAATAAAAGATTGTGCATGTTGACTTCTCACCTATGTACATGCAGTCTATAGCCTAAGGAATTTTTTGAACTATTGTCAATCACATGATGTGTATTCTTGCAAATAGTGGCCAATTTTATCTCTCGGGGGGGTCATTTAGAGTGTCCATTAGAAACCACGTGCAAACAAAACTTTGGACCCCCTATGTACTTTTTGAATTTTAAATAAAACAAAATTAAAAAAATATGAATAGATTTTCCTACTTTGAAAGTTTATGTTTTGAATTATTGATATTTTTATTTGTTAATAATAATTAGTTACAAATTTTTGAAGTAAAAAGATACACTATAGAACTGAAAAATAACTTTCACACCTCTATATTATATAAGAAAAAATAGTCTAAAAAATGAACAATTTTTTTCTAAAAATAACTCATTATTGAAAGCTCATTTTGAGTTGAATATTGACTCAATGGTCATCTAAATGTGTCCTCTATAATTATTTGAGTTGAAAAACATGCCATTTTAGTCATTTTCAACCTCTTCTAGAAATCATTTCATATTTGATTTGATTTTGAAATTTTGGCAATAGAAACCTATAGTCATTATTAAACAATGTTCAAAATTTTAGGTTGAAATTATAGTTTATTAGAAACCACTTGTTTGCACGTGGTTTGTTATAGTAGAACTAAGTGCACCCCGTGAGTTTTATCTTCACTTGTTGAAAATGTGTGGTTCAGGATTCAAAAGTAAGCTTCTAGTCAAGTTTTGTATTTTTCAAGTCTTGTAGTATGAATTTTTGAAGTTTGAAATATGAAAGAAGTACCCTTTAATTCTCTATAAGTTAAAGAATACTCAACAAATTTCTACATACAAAAATAGTCATACACAAAAAAATCCTTGGTCCAATTCTAATAGAATACAATGGAGACATAGTTTCTTATTTTGAATAATTGAAAATAATAAAAAGCATATTTAGAGTTTTATTATTTGTAAATCTATTACAAAAAAATATTCTAAAATTGAAAATATGAAATATGAAAGTAATTATAGAAGAACTTTTTTATTTCCAATTCCATTTTTTTATAAAGTGTTGATGATAGAAATTATTAATCAAATCATTGAATCAAATAAAAAATTCAAAATCTACAACTTTTGTTTTGAAACTAAAGGTGGTTTCAAACTATAGTCTACTAGTTTTAGGACATTCTTTATGTATTCTTGTACTCTTAGTGAGGACTCTTGTTTATATTAACAAAATTTTAAATTTTAAGAAAAGTTAAGAAAATGTTTAGGGTTGGATTATTACAAAATTTGAAGGACCAACTTTCAAATTTATATATACATGAAGGGTGTATTGTAATTTTAATTTGTCAAAGCAAATTATCTCAAAGTTATAGAGTTCTTGAACTTCTCATTTAATAATATGTTGACTAGCAAATGCCAATACTTTCAGGTTCAAAAAACATTCAATTTTAATTTTATATTTGGATTTTTACCATAAACCCTATATTTTTATTTTCTAAAAAGATTTAAATTGTCACGAAGTTTTCAAGATGGGAAAATAATAAATCATCTGAAAAATATGAATATAAAAATGCATCTATCTAAAAATAGTAATAAAATACTTGATGTTTTGATTTCACATATTTTTCTCCCAAAAAAATTTAGAGCTAACAATTCCATTTACAACCTACATTTCTTTGCAATTTTTTAAATTTTGGGGTGCATTGATGGTGTACAACAATGTACTAGGCATTTAATAAATGCCTCATCTAAAAGACCAGCTTGCTAAATTTCACAATATAGCAATTTTAGATAGGTATGTGTGAATGGAGATTTCCATGTTTTGGGCTCAAACTTTAATAGAAGGTGTGGAATATCTTTCATGTGCACTAAAATTCAAGATATTTGGAAATATGAATAAAAAATTATGGCCTAATATGTTACTCTTTTTTCATAAATGGCAGTTTAGGAAAATTTTAAAAAATCATTTAAAAAAAAAAAAATTCGAAATTGGTTTTCTAGACTTATATATACATAGAAAGCTTTAAATCATTCCATTTTGATCAATGAGTCAAAAGTTATGAGGAGTTTTAGTTTGTGGATAGTTATGGATTTTCTACTCTAAAACAAACTTTGAAGTCCTTTATTTTACTGAATTTTTAATATTTAAAAAAGAAAAAGAAAATCATAGGATGTTGATTGTTTATTACAACATTTCAACCATTTAGATTGGCATTTTTCAATTCCATATCTAAATTATTAACAATTTTATATCTTGAATCATTATCTACTTCTTTCCACTTATATTTTTTTCCTATATGTTGCAAAATTCCAAATGACCTGAAATTTTTCAAGCATTTAGCCAACTTACCTTGAAGAATGAATCCAAAGAAGCACGACCATTTTGGACCTTTTTTAATACAAATGTAAGCTTGTGAAGTGTAGTTGCCTGGTTTTTCGCAAGGCCACAAAAAGGATTTTTGTGAATTCCAAAGCTCATATCATGCTATCTAAATATCTAATCAATGGAAATTTCTGAAAATTTTTCACATATTCCCAAGTCAGCATACTACAAGATCCTACGGTTATATGTATTCAAAAATGTTTATTTTTCCAAAATTTGATATTTGTACTAGAAATGGCAGTTTTGGAGTATTTTTGGTGAAAAAATATCAAAGAATTTAAGGGGTTAAAATTCATTTTTTTTCTAATTTTGAGAAACTTTCATCAAATTATACCATGATTTATCTATATAAATATTTTTTCCTCCAATATCAAATTATGTTTCCAAATTGTTCTTTATAATATATCTTTATAAACCCTGAAATGCATTTAAGAGTTAACTTTGTTTCCAAGCTCATGCTTAGTCACTTGCCAAATGTTTTTAGTGTTCTTTTTCACAACAAGAGAATCCTAGCATTTGATTGAATGTTTATTTCATCTTAGCTACAAGTACCTTCAATCAACTCAAGGCCAATAGAGCACATTAGACTTAAGAATGTTTCAATTAATCAACACTAGATTTACCAATACTAGATATCATCATGCTCTCTATATGTACAACTTGATTCCCATTCTTTCAAAATTGTTTTTTTACTAGAGAAAAGTAATGTTTTTGTTCTTATTCAATAAACTACTTTCTAAAGGGCAGGGCAAGGGAAAATAGTGGTGCTTGAGTTCTACCATGAATATGCTTTTGACATTGGATCCCAAAATGAAATATGTATAATTAAAAAAACACTATAAATAACATGTTCTCCAAAATTGAAGTCTTCAAATTTTTAATCCAAAAATTATGCAAAAGAAAATTGATATTTTTTGTTTTTTGTTAAAATAGCTAGAAAATAATGAAAACATTCAAAAAAATATTTTAAGAAAGTAATCCGTTTTTACAACTTTGTGGACATAAGGTTTCACCAAAAAATTTATAGAAAGGTATTTTTAGATGTCTAGAAATGTCTACACAACAAAAGTCTTATTTGCGTCCATGTGGCTATGTGGGGGACAATGAATTGATTTTTTTTAGAATACCTTCTATTAATTCTTGCAATCTTAGTAGTAGAACATGGTGTCCAAATTTTAAAGTGAAAACCACCATTTCAAACTCATTATAGTACTAGAAACCTCTAAAATCTAAAGTGTGACAAAGTAGAGAAATTGAGTAAAAAATAGTAATTTTTCTTATAGAAATTACACAAAAATATTTATTGACTTAGGCAAGGTACTTTTGACCTCCAATACAAGTCTCAAGTATAATGAGAAAAATCCCTAAAAGTTATGCCCTATTTTGTGTTTGCATGCAATATGTGATAAAAAATAGTACAAGTGTTTCATGCTTCTACTTGCTACACCACTTGTTTTGAAAAACAAACAAATATTCAAGAAAAGCCTTGTTCACAAATTTTGAATCCAAATCAATGCACCAAAGTACTAGTAAAAAAACTAACTACATTTCTCTAAAACAATGCTTTGTAACTACAATCAAACTTCCTTTATTGCATGCACTAGAAGAAAACTGCGTTGAAACCCACAAAACCATGTGGGATTGGTTTTGTTGAGTTCCTCGTTTCCAATGCTGATTTTTGCGTTGGAATGTGTTGGAATGCAACACAGAAATGCATTCCAACACATTCCAACGCAAAAATCAGCATTGGAAACGAGGAACTCAACAAAACCAATCCCACATGGTTTTGTGGGTTCCAACGTAGTTTTTCACAATTCCAACGCAGTTTTCTTCTAGTGATGGGAATGGTGGAAAGCAATTATTATCTATATGCACATAGAGAACCTCAAGTACCAAAGGCCAATTATTTAAACATGCTCATGTTGTACAATAATTGTATTTGATTGGTTGCTCATCTAAGAAAATCAATGATGTCTAACATAATCATCTCCATTGATGGTTTGTGCAATAGACTTTATGCACATAAAGAGTATGCAAATAAAGAACTACAATTAGTTATGCAAGTAGGGAGTTTGCATTATGAGAGGTTCCATTGTCCATCAAAAAATGGAAATTATGCAATTGCTCTTGTGTAGTGAATGCAATGAATTTTGAATGGTGTACATTAAGGTGGATACCTCCAAAATCACTACTTTTTGCTACTATGTATGCCTAGTTAGTATCATTAGATTGGTCAAATTTTCATATTTTCTTGTTGACAAGTGAAAGTAGGTTCCAACTCATCAAAGAACACAACATTTGGATACTATATGCAAAAGTTAGGAAGGGCCAAAGTTTTTTAGGGTATATGTTCTAAAATTGTTTCATCAACATACATAGATATTGATTTTGGAGATTTACACAAAGTGATGATGGCCAATATGAGGCAAGGTATGATTTTGGGTGTACCTACTTTTAGTTATGTCACAAGATAGCTGAGAAAGATAGTCTTTCAACAAATGGTTTTTGAAATTGGTGCACAAAAGTACAAGTTTGATACACACAAGAACATGTCAAAATGTGACTGCATTTGTAATACACTTAAACCTTACATCACAAAAACAATCTTTCACCACATGGTTTTTGAAATTGGTGCACAAAAGTACAAGTTTGATATACACAAGTAAATGTCAAAGTGTGACTGCATTTGTAATACACACTTAACCCTCAAACGACACTGACTTCATTGTTCACTGTAAAACAAAGAATGCACCTACTGGCCCAATAATCCAAGCATTTTGGTTACTGCCTTGGTCACAGGGCCGTGTCCTTTAAGGGTTAATAACAGAAAAAACATTCTCTAATATTCCAGTGCACTGGACGCAAGCCGTAAATCAGTCGATTCACCGTCTTCCTTGTCCTTCATCATCAAATTGTTGAAGAAGTCTGGTCGCGGCACCGGAACTTCAACTACAACATGTCCTTCCAGCATCTGCACCACTTGAACCATCGATGGACGCACTTGAGGTTTATCGTTGATGCACCAGAACGCCACCAGCAACGCTCTTCGGACCTCGACAGAGTTCGCAATTCTTGTCAACGACGGATCCACCACATCCATGAAGGCGTCCGTTTCGATGTAAGGATACGCCCAAATTGGGAAGTACGAGTCATCCGCATCCTGATCATCGGCATCATATGAGGAGGTTCTCAAATTCCTTCGGCCGCTAATGAGCTCCAGCAAGAGCATGCCGTAGCTGAAGACGTCCGTCTTGGCCGTGATGGGCATCTCATTGCTGGTCCACTCCGGAGCCAGGTACCCGCGTGTGCCGCGAATTTGCATGGTGATGGTTTGGGTTTGTTCCCGGTTCATGATTCTCGACAGTCCGAAATCGGAAACTTTGGCACGGAACATGGAATCTAACAAGATGTTCTCGGGCTTCACATCGCAATGCACGATTCGTTGGTCGCAGTCGTCGTGGAGGTATGCAAGTGCCCGCGCAGTTTGTACCGCAATTTTGAAGCGGAGCCGCCATTCCAAGACCGGGGAGTTACTGCTGGACCCTCGAAACAGAAGTCGGTCGAGAGAGCCTTCCTCCACGTACTCGTAAACAAGGATTCGGTGGTCCGCCTCCGCACAGTACCCGAGAAGGTGTACCAAATGGAAATGATGGATTTGTCCTATGATGTCCACCTCGTTAACAAACTCCTGCTCGCCATTAGCCAGTTTGTCCAGACGTTTCACAGCCACATCAGTAGGGCTGTCGCGCGGTCCTATCTGACCCTTGAAAACAGTGCCAAACCCTCCTTTTCCAATCTCCACGGCAAAGTCGTTGGTGATGAGCTGCACATCGTTATAAGTCAACCGAACCACCGCCGCATCTTTCCCATGCCCCCATTTCTTCTGTAACCTCCGACGACGAGATTTCTGCACCTCCCTCGCGAGACAGAACCCACAAAACACGCACACCAATACCCCAAGCGCGAGGACAATCGCACCAAGCGTGGCTGCTACAAGCTTCAGAATACTGCTTTTCGACAAACCAAATTGCGACTTTGGAGGCGGTAACAACGTCCGCAGGTACGTCGTCGTATTCAGCATATACTGACCATTAAAAAGGATGCTTTTCCTCAACCAACATGTGCTGGCAAACCCATCATCCAAGAGACACACACTTGCTGCTGCGCACGAGCAATCCGACAGACAGGTTTGTATGCATTCCTCCACGGTCACGTCACTGACGAGTGTCGAATCACCATAGAAGGCATAGTCAGTATAATCAAGAGGCACCGTGGTATCTATGGCACACAAGGTGGACTCCGTCTTTCCGCGCACACATCCTTGACGCAAATCTGCCGTACTCAAGAACTGAAACCCTTCAGGACAAGAGCACTCTCCATAGTTGCTGCATAGTGCAAATGGACCACAATAACCAAAGATCATGCACACATCATCAATGGCTTCCCACTCTATTTCCCAGTTCGAGCTTTCCTGAAACCAGCTGTACATGCGTAAATTGCCATCCGTATCAAGTGTCAGCCGCAGTAGGCGATTTGAAACTCCGACGCCAGAATTACTCCTTCCGATCAAAGCGTACTCTCTTTTTTCTCGGCTGGCTGATTGAAACTCCCCTTGCTTGGTCAAGAAGACTGACGAAGATGGTGTTGGGAAGCTCCAGTAACTGAAGTTGGTTGGTATGGTTGAAGAAGAGTTTAATGACCAAAATGCAGTCAGGGTAGTTGATGTACTCCAATTCAGAGAATAGGGGCTGTCACTCCAGTCACCAGACGTTCGCCATGCTTTCATACTCACACTACTGTTGGCTGGGTAGATCTGGTTTGGCAGGAGCGTGTCTGTGGGGCTGTCAAAGCTCTGCCACACCACGTCGTTGGCGCTGTTGAGGATCACAAAATTTCCTGTATCCAATAAGGTAGCCATGGTGCCGTTGGGCTGCAACAAAAACCATATCTGAGTCAGGTCCTGGCATTGGAAATACTGCATCATTCTAAATCATATATCCACAATGATAAGCATTTGTTTGACTAATTAATGAGAGAATTAATGCATGAGTCTCTGGAAGGAAACATCAATTAATTTGGGTAAAATTGGCACAATCAATTTCGGTGAACTCTCAAGAAAGACAGGAAATGAAATGCTTTCGGGAGTCGAGAGGGGGATGGCCGTGGAAATTCTAGATATCTGGTGCATAATGTTGACTGCGGATGACATGCTATTTGCGTACTAATTTGCAATGATCTATCAACATAAGAAGCTAAATGTAAATGTCAAAATATATAACCCATGGATTACCACCAATATAACGGAAAGTGACGTTTCATTGAAGCACGTACTGCATGATTGATTTAAATCACCCCCACTACCTCTCCGTAACAAGCATACCTTGTGCACTATAGAGAAAAATTCATGAGTTCGTGGAAGAAAAACTTTTCTTACTTGAGTAGTGTTGGAAGTCCACATGAGCTGTGGAGAGCCGATGTTGTCGTGCACTTGAAGCTTCCCTTGTGGCGACAAAGACAAGGATGCAGTCTCGCTCAAGGCCAGGGCTCGGTCCGGAAACCACACCACTGTCTTGGCAGGAGTGCTGCAGTGGGCATACCAAATGGCGAGCGTGTAGACAGGGCTGCACTCCTGCGCTCGAGTCGCAGAGTAGAATCCAAGCTCAAACACTCCGCCTGGCGACACCAGTGTTTGGTTGGAGAACAAAGTGGAATTGAGTTGCATACTGCTCTGTGATGCTTGACAGGCTACTGGCTTTATCATAACGACACAGGTGAAGAAGACTTCAAGTAGAAAGGCCAGCAATCTTGCGTACTCACAATATGATCTAGATTTCAAGCATTGGCACTTGGCCGTCTCCATCTTTGAAGGATCGGGATTGAATGAAGTGGGTTATATATCAAATCATCAACAATTAATGCTGCAACAAGTGCAGGTTTCGAGGTAATATGCACTTGACTGTTCACGACTGCTTCGGATATACACGCAAGTTACGTAATCGTCATAAAGAAAGGTTGGATTGACAGGAAGGTTTGGGTTTGCAGGTAATTCAGTGATGACAAATATCGAAATTCGCTGCTGCTTCAGATATACACGCAAGTTACGTAACCGTCATAAAGAAAGGTTGGATCGATTGACAGGAAGGTTTGGGTTTGCAGGTAATTCAGTGATGACAAATATCGAAATTCGCTGCTGCTTCAGATATACACGCAAGTTACGTAACCGTCATAAAGAAAGGTTGGATCGATTGACAGGAAGGTTTGGGTTTGCAGGTAATTCAGTGATGACAAATATCGAAATTCGCTGCTGAAGTCGTTGCTAGTCAAAATGGTCGGCAATGTACAGGAGGTGACAGAGGCTTTGGTGAAAAGTGTGATGCTGGGAAGCTCTCACTGATGCAGTGGACACACAAGATGCAAGTTTCTGCAAACAGCAAGTAGCGCGAGCTTGCAATGGAGTGAGGTTGGCAGAAAGAAAGTGGTTTCGGAATAGGCGTCTCCGGCAATTTTCATGGCTCCCCTAGTTTTATCACTAGTGTTCCAGAACTGCATTTCAATTCAGTAAGGAAGCCAAGGACTAATATAGGAGGGGGCTGCATAATCGCTTGGTCATTTACAGTCGCCTCTACAAATGCTGTGAAAATCGTGCAGAAGCAGTTTTGTGTGATGTAGACTTTTTATGTTGAGAACCGCCCATCCAAAGTGATTCATTCTAGAATAATTTTAGGATGGAAAAGGTGATTGTAGTGTATAGTATTTAGTCATGAATGAATGATGATGTAAGGTAGGTGGTTCAAAATCTGCCCCTCTTCTTCAGATCGTCTTGTGGGTAGCTGTAGAATGGATGCAAGGTGATTCTCGAATGGACCTCTTTGCTCTGTTAATGAATTCAAGAAGAATTGTTTTTCTTTTATTGTAAGAGCCAATCATTGGCTGTGATTTCTACACATTTCTTTATAAGTCACAAGGGGACGAATCTTGGGACACCTATGGTCACAAATAGGTGCCTAATTGCCTATGACCCAGATCTTTGAAAATTTATAAGTAATTCAAAAATGCTTGGAAAAATATGAAACTACTTGTGTTGGGTTCCGCATCTAATTTTCTTTCTCTGAAAAATGAGCTAAAAATCATTTTGTCCATGGAAACCTGTGAAAAAGGCGAATCAGCCCTTAAAGTGACAGTTTATGAGCACACTACCTTACCTCACACTGGAAGTAAAGTGTAGTTAATGAGATGCAGTAATTTTTAATTGTAAGTTGGAACTAATAAGGTGGAAGCACCCAAAACTGTCAGTTTAAGGTATTCAGCATACTTGGAGGCACCATTTCAAGAAATTAATATTTTCGTTGTGTTAGCAAGAGAAAATCATGAATTTAAAATAAATAAAAAATTGGGACTGGCATGTATTTTCTATGAGTTTTCAAAGTTGCGGTCCCCTAAACCACTGGAACCCTCCTGTAGGTGGACCCAAATCTGAATTTTGACAAATTCAGCACTTACCCAATCACAGTGAAAGAAGAGAAAACTTTATGACACATGTCAAGGACCATTCAATAAAAGTCTAGGGATGGTTTATTGTCCATCTAGGAACAAAGATTAGGTACATGTGCAGTATTGGGTGTTTCCACCTTAAATTGAATTAAGATGTGTTTTGTATGATTTGGAGAGCACCATGAACACTTCAAGTTGTCATTTGATCCATTAAGTGTTTCCACCTTAAATTGAATTAAGATGTGTTTTGCATGATTTAGAGAGCGCCACGAACACTTTAAGTTGTGATTTGATCCATTCACTAGCATTTGTATATTCTTTACAGTTGTAGTCTATGTGCATAATGAGCTACTAATGCACTTTTGACTTACAAAAATTGCCAAAATTTCATTTTCACTGCGAAAATTGGTCACTTCTTCTTTCTCTAGTCATATAAAAAAATTACATACTTTTAGTTTCATTGGCTTCTCCAAACAGGGCTATCTTTCTTTATATGCACCATTACAGAGCCTTCTACCTTAAGGTAGGTTGCTGTAAAACCAACCGTGACCCGACATTTCCGTTAAATTGTACTAACAACATTCATTATAGAATGTCAATCTAGGACTGCCCATTGAGATAGGTTATGCTCTAAAAGCAACCATTTAAGTGCTAGTCCACCTTTTTCTTAGATTTCCATGTACAAAAATATTTTAGAGAAAGAAAAATAGACGTGGAACCGAACACAAGTGGTTTTGTATTTTTTTCAAGCATTTTTGAATTACTTATAAGTTTTCAAAGATTTGGGGGGCATAGGTACCTATTTGTGACCATAGGTCTCCCAAAATCCATCCACTTGCAACTTGTAAAGAGATGTGTGGTAATTAGAGACAATGATTGGCTATTGCAATAGAAAAACAAATTTTCCTAGATTCCCCCATCTCCATTCTCCAGCTAATAATAAGGTCCATTTGCAGAAGATGGATGCATTTAGATCATACTACCTTATATCTTCTTCTTTGAGAGTCTTAGAAATAAGCCCGGTGTTGAGTATTCATAGAGTAGCATTCTAGATTTGATGAAATCCGGTCACGGTTGTTTTTTACAACAATCTACCTTTGCACATTTGATGATTGACTTTCAAGGAAACTATAAAAACAAAGAATGCACCCACTCATCCAAGGACTCTGATATTTTTGTAGTTGACAACCTTCGTGATAGGGCAACAAAATAATCTTTGAGAGTAATATTCCAAAGTGCTTCCAAATTTTGGATGAAATTTTTTTAAGGAAGAATAAGTGACCACCCAAATGAATGAATCGTGGCAACTAGCCGTCACATCAATTGTGCCTTTTAAAATATAATAGATTTGCAGCTGCACTTATTTCAATGTTTGATCAATTTATTGCTCATAACTGATCCGGTACACAATCGTCATCACTTCAGAATTCCGTCTCCCAATTGTGCGTTGAAAGCAAAATTCCTACACAGTGCTGGAAGGGAAGTCTGGACCTAAGTTCTTAGAACGTGAAATTTTGTTTCATTTGCTTTAAAAAAATTGAATTTTTTTTTCTTAGAACGTGATGAGTTCGAGTACACTCAATGCTCATAGTTGACTCGGTGCAACCCTTTTCTCATTTTTCTATCAAGAATGTGTTTTTTAATGCCAGATTCCCACTTTGTTAATGTCCGTTTCAGCCTTCATCGTTGAAGTCTTGAAGATGTTCAATCCCACGACCTCATGTCTTTGGTCCTGTTCATCATTCATTATGCAGTAGAATAGATGGGCGTTGGGGAGCTCAGGAGCATTATTTATGGGACATAATGTCAAGTCTAATAGTTCATCACAAATGTCTGTATTTGTACTTTTTGTGAGTTATAATGCTTTTTTGACTATCCAATGGAATGGTGACAAATTGGACTTGAAAATTGGACTTGGCATTATGAAATTGATGTTTAATCCTGTAATGTTGCTTCAGTGAATAGTATTTTGAATTCCCTCATTATTGACTTTTTTGAAGAAGAAAAAGAAGATGCTCAATCCACGGATCATCCTTGTGTAGTCTATTTTGGTCATTTTGTATTAAGGTATTTATTCTTGATGTGAATTTCAACCATAAGAATGATGTTATTTGAATTTGATTCCAATCAATGAAAATTGAAAATTTTGAAAAAGTTGCAAAATGCCAGCAAATAGAGTGATGGACAATGAGGCTTGAAATCAATGGGTGCCATTGATTTTTTTTGACAAGCC
Organism: Rhytidiadelphus loreus; assembly: GCA_947034895.1. Classification (NCBI taxonomy): domain Eukaryota; kingdom Viridiplantae; phylum Streptophyta; class Bryopsida; order Hypnales; family Hylocomiaceae; genus Rhytidiadelphus; species Rhytidiadelphus loreus. Next base: position 40,743,111 of record OX344761.1, on the reverse strand, counting down.
CAAATTTGTTGGAATTAATTTTTTTGACATTTAGTTGTTTTTATGTTTTTCATGATGTTCATTGGATGTTATTGTTGACATAGATACAGCTAGATGTCAACATAGATGTAAAAAAAAATCCGTTTCAAAAAATTAGGGCTCGTCACCTAAAACGCAAGGTTTTTATAGTGTGGGCATGGGCTCTTCCTTCTAGGTTAATTATCTTGAGACTAGATTAGTTTTATTGGCTCTAGGACTAAGGTCAAGAAGCTTGGTATTGGCAAACACTAACTCTAATTTACATGTGTAGGATCATAGTAAAAAAGCACACCAATGCTACAAGGATAGGGATGTATAGTACAAAGCCTCTCTTAGAGCATCCCCACTGGGGGTCCTCTGTATCCCTATCCGGATGAATTTCATCGGGATAGGGAAGAACCCCCCATCAGCGTGCTCCATCTCCAAATTTTGGGGAGGGAGGTTCCCAATCCTGTAAATGGAGGCTCGTTTAGGGAACTAGCATTCAGTAACTTGTATCCCTGATTTAACATAAAGTACCTGCAGAAATGACTTTGAGGTAACATGTGCTCACTTGGCTCCTTTAATTACCGCGGCTTGAGGTCTCCCATCAGTCAGGCTCAATTAAGTTATGTTGTTCATTTTAAGTTACTGATTTCATAACTGGTCTATTGTTGTTGTGTTGTTCATTTTATGAAGTTAACAAACTTTACTGATTTCATAATAAGGTTAATAAAATTACCGCTCCTTACTAATTATTATTATTGTTAATTAAGGGTTCAGTTGATTGTGAATTATAAAGTTTGTTGATTGTTAATTAAGGTACTGTTTGGGTGTTAATTAAGATTTTGTTTGGTTGCTAATTCAGGTATTGATTATTGAATTTAAATTATGATTTTTTAAGTTAAGTTATTGATGAAATATAATGATAATGAATTAAAAATAAATTGATGGGAGAGTAATTTAATAATCGGAATTACATTTTTCAATTCTATAATTAAATTCTTAACAATGTAGTTGTTTTAATCATTCTCTACTACTATCTACTTACTACTTCTTTCTTATATGTTATACAATTCCAAATTTCTTGATTATAATGAGTGAGAAATAAATTGATGGGGGAATTATTTCATAATTAAACTTGTTGGTATTATTTACTTGAGTGTTGATGGATAACAAAGGAATGCTAATTTATGGACGTATGGTAGCCAACCCATTTCCAACCAAGGACCTACTTTCTTTTCAATTTGTTGGGAAAAGCACGAGTAAATTTGTGATTAAGTATGGCACAATTTTCAATGCAATGGAGGGTGCATTATGATTGACTAGCCGAAGCCTTAGTTGATTTTGCAACCAATCCATGGTTTAGGAAATAGGAAGACTTATATGACAAGAATATATCTAACAAAATCTTCAACAAATAGTAATTATGTTTTCAGAAATAAAATTCTGAAAAAAATATGGAATCTTTCTAAACCCTATTTCTTTACATGCAAAAATTTATGCACTCAAATAACTTCAATGTTTATTTATTGTGTCAATAAAATTTCATGACATTCAAATACAATTGTCAAAAGTTATAGCCTTAAATGTTATTTTTTTTTGTAATTGGGCAGTTCGAGCCAAGAAAAAAAATCACTTTTTTCAAAGACAAAAATTTGATTTCTATGAATCAAATTTATACTAATATCTTCCAATTCAAAAGGTAGAATTCTCTGAATTTAATTAACAATCTCATAATTTAATTGACAATCTCGGAATTTAATTAACAATCCACTAAATCCTTAATTAACAACCAACCACCTTTACAATTAACATTGAACTGCACTCGTAATTCACAAACCAGTAACAATACTTTGATAATCAGTAACAATCAGTAACGAAGTATAACAAACATCTCGTCATGGTAATTGTGACTCCCATCATGGTAATTGTGGCTCCATTTTCTGGGTTTAGGGGACGGATGGGTGGGGCAGAGCTTCCCTATCCCTCCCCGTCTGGATGACAAGTACATTTGGGGATAGGGATAGGGAAGCCATTGGTGGGGATGCTCTTAGCCTCTAAAGGATGGAGCCTATGACCGTGTAGTCTAACTTGAAAGTCCCTCACTTTAAATCCTCCATTTTTTCTCTTTATAAGAGTGAATTTTTTTTGGTTTTATTTTACTGAGATGAAACCACATGTCTAATATTTGTTACAAAATTTTCAATTTTTTTTTGTGAGAATTTCAAATTACCATGAATTTTTGGACAAAAAATGAAGAAAACTCATATCAAATACAAATTGTGCTAAAAAAATCTAAAACTTTCAGAAATAGAAGTACATTATAGTGTAAAGCATTGTGGTATGAATAAAAAATTCCTTGTTTCTCCATAATTATTTAGAAACGTAGTTATAGATCTTCAAATTCAAACTCCATTGAAATGCTTATCTTTAAGGAATTTTTCAAAATTTTCAAGTGGAGTAGAAATTTCACTTTAGAAGCTTCATTTTGAATGTCGAAATCAAGTTTTAAGGGAAAAACAAGTTTAAAGTATTGAAATACACTCGATAGTGTACCATTTTTTTGATAAACCACCCCATATAAAATAAAAACAACAACTAAATGATGTATCTATAACATCAATAAAGTTGCATCACAAAAAATCGAATGAAAATCTTCCATTCTTCAATATGCATAGAGTCTGGTTGCCAATCCCAAGGACGTCCTCGATGTCCTTCCAAGGTTAGCATTCACTTGCTATGAATGGAGAGAGTTGAGCCGGATTCATCAATTCTTTTTCTCAAAACAAAACCATTTAACACTTATTATGAAACACTTGAACACAGTTTTTTTCATTTTCATATATGATCCCACGATCTCATGACTTGGACACTTTCAACAACTTCCAGGCCAATATCCAACACATGTCAAGTCTAGTAGAGTATATTGCGTTACTGAGGAGAGCTAACCTACAGCCCTGCTTAAAATGTTGATAGTGATTCAGTACAGTAACAGTAGTTTCTTAATTTGTGTGTTAATAATCCTGTTGCAGAGTTTATGAAACCGTGAATTATTAGAGGAAAGATTGTGTCCCCAAGACTCAGACTGTGTAGCCAATTCAATCTGTATCAATACGATGAAAGAAATATGTAAACAGAGCCAAGAACTGAGAAATCCAACATGGATGATCGAAACAAGTGAAAGAGGTGGAGTGATTAATTGAACACCTCTGTAATTTCAGACACACCAGATCGAGCGTAAGTAAAGCTAAGCTCGTAACAAAGGAAAATGATACAATACAACATGAGAACACGAGTTTCAGCTGTGAAATCGATGCAATTTGCTTGGAGGAAACCCGCAACGTACAATAATCTTGCAACTGAAGGTGTGTTTTAGATAGTCGCTATTATTCACGTACGCCCAAACTACTCCAACCTTGCTTCTTCTTCTGCAACATCCAGGACCATTGCATAATTAATTTACTGTTCCTGGATCATCAAAAGCCTCGATGTGCTTCCCCCAGAACCTTCATTCACATACTGAAATAATCAATGAAAGCTCAATCAATTTGTGGTGCAACGGAGGAACTCATCTCTGCCAACATTAAAATGATTCAATTTGCGAAGTGACAACTTGGGCAGTGCGTGGTGGCATTTAGAAACTAATTCCAGATAGAAAATTGGCGCTGATTGCATCACAACAGGAAGTAGCGGCAATATTTTTTCCAAACATTTGTAGTGGTTCCGTACTTTGTTTTAAAAGTACGGTTCACAGCGAACCATTGCAAAAGAGCTGCACACTTGTCGCAAACCTCTTGGGAAAGGAACCAATGCATATCTATGCGTAAACTGTTGCTAAATCTATTGCAATCGCAAGTAGTTGCGAATACATTGCATAATGTCGAACTAAACCATTGCAAAATTGTTTGATAGATTTCTGGCGATCATTGCAAAACTGTTGCAAAAACTATTGCAATCTCAGCCTTCTGTACTTGTCTAGTGCTAAATGCCCCCCAAAACTGATTATTAGATGAGAGGTAGAACTTACCAATGGCCATTCATGCATAATCTGAAGCCACTTCAAGCCACCTGCTTTGTCCTTCAACTTAACCATTACACCTCCGTCTAGTTCTCATAAATCTGATAAAACAACCAATACAACACATCAATACAGCACAGTTAGAATCCACGTTTAAACCGAAAAATAAAGATGATGCGACCCCCTTCGCATTCTACCAATTTAGAAAATTTGCGCTTTTGCTAATGTAAGACTAAAAACGAGCCCCTCAGAATCACAGCAAGAGCATTCCGTTGTAAACTCAAACTACGCCAGACCTATAGACATCAGAAGATCTTGAGCTTGGTCGAAGGCTCTCAATGGATCCAATGATAGTGCATTCAGTCATCAAATCCTCCTCCACCTCAGGCAACACTTGGGATCAGATTGTCAAAGAATCGGGAGACCCATAGTGCTTGAATCAGACTTGAATACTACGCAATGTAAATCAAAGAGTTAACCATAAAAAACATAACAATATTATTAATCACATTCTTTGAAGATCATGCTGCACACAACTAATAATAAAAGGCATTGTTTCTTCTACCCAGATGCAGAAAAATGGTGCCCAACCAGCAGCACTCTAATAGGGCAAATAGGTAGGCCAGTTCACTCGGAGACTCTCTAAGAAGAGATTTCTACTGTAAGTAGTCCTCGTCCTCGTCCGTTGTAGATGCTGCTTGGGGTTTAGGTTTTAGAGTTACTGCTGCCATCTTTTTGTCCATTTGTTGTACTCTAGGTCCAGAGATTGGCGTGACCGTCGATTGATTACTCATGGTTCGTAAGACGACTTCAAATTCTTCCTCATGTCTTCGTGACACAGAAAGGTCAAAATTGGGGGACCCTAAGACCTAACCCTAATGAAGGCATCTCCAGGAAAAAAAAACTGACCCTATACTCTCAACGCCGTAAGCCATTTCCATCCGGCACCTTAATGTGAGTATGGGTCTACAAACATCGCAATGTGATGGAATCAACCAGGGATTTTGTAGAATGCGCACACACCACATCAATTGGCGATGGATTAAAGGTTCGCCATCCGAAACGCTTATGCTGTTGCAAAAGACTGAAAAAACACGAGGGTTCTGGTTGCTAATAACGCGAGAATTTGATGAAGAAGGAAAAGAAAGCTGACCTGCAGATTCAAGAATGATGAGCGCCAGCAGTGCAATGTCTGCACTCCGCTTGCTTATAGATATTTAAATGTTCTCGAAGCGAAAGATAATTTCATCTGTTCTTCTTGGCGTGCGACTGTTCTTCTGGCATGAAAGACCGGTGCTTGTAAATTACAATGGGATCCAAGCAAGATACTACCGGTACTTAGTATTTCATTCCTAGAATTGCACATAATATAATTGAAAGCTCAGGTGCCATTCTTTGTGACGCGTAATCTACAGTGCGTTCTTACACAATCTCTATCAGTCATACCAAATTTCACTTCCAAGGCTGATACTCCAAGTTTGGAGCATTTCTGTATGTATTTTTTTCTTCTTTATAATAATAATTATGTGAATGAAAAACTAAATCATGGCAACCCGCATCTGGAAACAAGTGCAGGGAAACACCCAAACGCCTGCATCCGCAATGCCAAATTGAATCACTATCCTTCGTTCTTCCGTCGGAGTTGTTCTCGCACTCTCTCTTCGAGTCTGTCGTCAATCTTATTAGCCAAGGAGAAAACTGAGGACCCCAATAAACTTCCAACAAAAGCATGCGAGAAGGACACGTGAGCAAGGGCGGGAAGAAAACGTTCAAACTTCCTGTGGCAGGAAAGAAGACGAGCTCCGGGCAGGTTTGACGATGTGCGCGCTCTGGGCAGCTGGAGCTGCGTCAACCAAGACTTTGTTGCAACGAAACAGTAAACGAATCATTATCCCTGTATTTTGGCGATATTTTGGCGACAGTATGGCGAGAATAAAATTTTCCGATACTGCTGACCTAAAGATTCGAAGCACAGTAAAAATCAACTCATGCCGATGTTTCCTCCACTAAACAAAGCGTGCCGAATTCATGAACATAGTGTCTATGAATAGTATCTATGCTCTAAAGTAAACAAGTGGCTGCTACAGTTCAACGCGGTTATGACTAAGCCTTTTTGCCAGCGTCAATCAGCATCCACAGCTGTATTTGCATTGAAGATACCCCCAAACGCCGAGTTCCCAACTGACACGATCATTTTGATTTCTATCCAGAATTACATAAACGTCTACTGTAGCCACGATACCATATACCTTCTGTAAAAAGGAGAGAATCCTTCCGTCCCAGATCCCCTTGAGCCATTTCGATTCCGGAAATTCAGAGTCCAGGAGCTCGATGTCCTTAACAAAGTCTCTTGGTTTCCCGCCTGTGCTCTTCTTTTCTTCCTTGCAGGACCGCTAAGGTAGGCCGTTGCGATCCGCCTGCTATTTTTCTTGTGAGGGTTGTTGCCTCCGTGCTTGCTGTTCTTATTGCTTGCACAGTCTTTTATTTTGTCACGGTTTTGGCTCCAGAAAGGGTGTCACAGACGACGTAGGATGGGTGTGGATTTGTTTTGCAGAACGCGCCTTCTGGAAGGTCCCAAAACACTGGAATACCACCAACACTGTTCAAATGGAGGCGGGATGTCGGTGATCTTGCTTTCGTCTTGTTTTTGACGATAGAGACGTTTGGCCTAGCTTGCTATCCTGCTGGTGCACTCCTCGATCGAGGTCTTGCTAGTTGGAGTACCGCTGGTGGTCTTCTTTTGCTCACCTACGTCTACTTTTTTCTGTCTGGCTCCACCCGCTCGCTCCAGCGTCAGCTTCAGCCTCAGATCTGAAATTCAATGTAAGTCTTTATACGGTGTTTGCGGATTTTTCTGATCTAGTCTTTTTCTTTTTGGAGTAAAGCCACAAGCTTCGCTTTGGTGTTGTTTTGCTGTTGAGATCTTGGTGCTGTGTTGGTGTCTACTGTAGGTGTCATTTGGTGTTCTAGACATCATTCTACGTAACTGAGTAAACGCTCCATTTTTAATCTTTGTATTCAAGATGTTTTAAATTACAACATCTAGTTTTTACAGCAACCAGCAGGAGAGATCCCGTTGCAGTAAGAACAGCATGAACTAGTTGAATAACCGAGTTGGGGAGTTGAAAACCAAGTTCGGACCTTCTTTCGAGGAGAGACAAGCACGACACGATAGCGATACCCGGAATCTCAAAGATGCTGAAATCCCACAAAAGATTTTGATCACTTTTGAATTTTGGGAATCATTTTCTGTGACGCCCTTGGCTTTCCTTGAAAAAAAGGCCGAAACGTGGTGTTTCAACTCCCTAACATCAATGAGTTCAGACGCCGCTAATGTGTTTGCAATGGGCCTATAACCACGTTCTACTCATTTTCGAATTATAGAAATGATGCGTAGTTCTAGTTTACACTAAGATCATGTACCTCACCACAATATATTCGAGTTGATGCTGAAACTTTCAGACTTTTGAAGCATGTTTTTATTTAGATACCGTTTAAAAAAACTTATTCTTACAAAATTCATAGTCATTTCAAACATTCACATTTTTTTGTGAAAATTCGTGCACAGAAAGAGCATGTGATGTATGTGGTGTCCTCACCGAAAAATAAAATGAAGTGATTTCCACTCTTAATCAAAGGCGAAATAAATAGAGCAGAATAAAGAACATTGAGCTTGATTTCACGACGAATTGATCAGTGTCCGTGGCGATAGTATGTCGAAATACATTTTTCCAATACTGCTCACCCAAAGATTCGAAGCCAAGTTCGTATCAACCCATGTCGATGATGATTGATATTCCTCCACTGAACAACAGCTTGACAACAAATTCAAATAGTATCTGTGAACAGACTATGCTCTACTGTAAACATGTGGCTTGCTAAAGTCCAACGCGAGTATAACTAACTAAGCAAAGACATATCTCCTGTTTTAGTTGCAGTGAAGATGCCCGAAGCGCCGAGTTAGCAACATCGTTTTCTATCCAGAAATAAATGAACTTGTAGTCATGAACTCATGATACCACATATCTTCTGAGTACAAAAACGTAGAATCTGTCCATAACAGATGCCCTTGAACCATTTCGATGCAGGAATTCAGAGTCCTGGAGTCCGATTTCAGTTCCTCACTGTCTTGGTTTTCCGCCTACAACGGATATTTCGTTAAAATGGCGGCATTCTTCCGCCATTTTTCCTTTCATTTTCTAGGGCTGGTTTACATTTCAGACCACAAACCCAAAAGTGCGGAATATTGCCATTTTACAAAATATCCGTTCTACGCTCTTCGGCTTTTCCTTGCTCGACCGCTAAGTTCATGGCTTCCTGGCCGTTGCGACTTTGCTCGCGATCTGCCTGCAATCGTGCTCTTTTCTTGTTGGGGGTGTTGCCTTGAATTGTGAGAGGTGCTTGCTTTTCTTATTGCTTTGCACAGTCCTTTATTTGTCACGATTTTGGCTCCCGAAATGGTGACATAGATTGAGGACGGGTACGGTAACTATGGATTTATGTTGCAGAAGGTGCGTTCTGGAAGGTCACAAAGTATTGGAATACCACCGAAACTGTGTTCAAATGGGGGTGATCTTGCTTTCGTCTTGTTCTTGACGAAAGGGACGTTTGGCCTTGGCCATCCTGCTGGTGGCGTTCCTCGATCGATGTCTTGCTAGTTGCTGCATGCTTTCAACGCCGTGTGGGTACCGCCAGTGGGGCTTCTGTTGCCGCTCGCCTTCGTCTTCTTTTTAGTGTTTGGTTGCTCCAGCGTCAGCTTCAGATCTGAAATTCAATTGGTAAGTCTTTCAATACTTGTTTGTGGATTGATCTGATCTGGTCATGAATGTTCTTTCTGGAGCATGTCACAAGCTGGGTTTTGGTATTGTTTTGCCTCGGTGCTGTTTTTGTGATCTAGAGGTGCTGTTTTTGTGTTCTAAGCATCTAGGTACTTGGAGTAAACTCTCCATTCCTAATCTTTGTATTCGAGATGTTTTAATTTTTATAAATGAAATAAGTTTTTACAGCAACCAGTCAGGGGAGACCCATTGAAGTAAGAAGGAACAGAATGAACCTGTTGAAAAAACGAGCTAAGGAGTTATGGGGAATTCCGTTGAAATGGCAGTCATTTTGCAACTTTGGCACTTTTACAGTTTAGACCATGTGGTCTGAAATCGAGACCTGGTTTAGATGGTTTAGACTATGTGGTTTGAAATCTATATTTGTTCTAGATGGTTTAGACTGTGTGGTCTGAAATCTATATCCGTTCTACATGGTTCAAACCGCACGGTTTGAAAACGGCTTATAGAATATCGCCATTTTAATGAAATTTGCCATAGTTGAAAAATAAGTTGGGGCTTGCTAGCTTTTGGAGAGCCAAGCATGGGCGGAAGAGATGATTATAAGAATTCCAAAGATGCTCAAAATCCCAAAAGATTTTGATCACTTTTGAATACTGGGAATCATTTTTTGCTACTTGATTGGCTCTTTTTTTAAAAAGAAGCCAAAATCTTGGTACTCCAAACCCCCACTATCATCAAGTTCAGTCACCCGTAATATGTTTAGGGCTATAACTCCACGGTCTACTGATTTTTAATTATAGAATGATGTGGAATTTTGGTTTAATACATGAAGATGAATTTGACTACTATACTGGTATAATACCAATTGATGTTGAAATTTTCAGATCCGCTTTTAAGTATACTTTTTTTTTGGTATGATTTTTTTTTTTAATTCTTAAAAAATTCATTGTAATTTCAAACATTCTCAAAGAAAAATTGAAAACTGAGGACATTGAGAGAGCATGTAATGTATGTGATGTCCTTTGGAAAGTAAATTAAAGATCATTGATAGTATGGCATCATCACCATGTTCTACTCGAAACTTGAGAGGCTTCACAACCCTTCTCTGCGTTGTGTCTTTGGTGGCCCCCATGTCTTGTTGATTTGTTCGGTCCTTTGTGATTCTTTGTCAATCATGTCTTTGTGGTGTTTCCCAAGCCACTGTGGTTGGGGGTTTGTTTTATTTTCTATAATGAAATCCTATTTTATTTGTGTCAAAAAGAAGTAAATTAAAGTAATTTTCACTTATAATTGAGTGTCAAAATATAGCATGTAGATTATAGAATTTTGAGCTTGATTACATGGTCAAAGAGTATATTCTTTAGGAGTTAAGTTACTAATACTTCTTATGGCCTTCTTTGCCCTTCTTATATACCCATCCCAACAATTTCCTAAGCTTGAGCAACCTTGGTTGATTCCAAAACCAAAGGCTTGAAGTATAGAGCTGACCTTGTAGGATAACATTGTGAAGGGGAACATGAATTTTTCTTTCTTGTCAATGTATCATACATTGCAAAACTTGCTACTAAGGTGATCCAAGTGTATGCAAGCTTCTTGTTAGCTCTTGTCTTCTCAATCTTCTCAATCAAGTTTAGATCTTTTACCAAAAAGATTTTGACCCTTCATAACTTTTGCATACAATATCCAAATGATGCAGTCTTTAGTGCATTGAAATCTCCTATCATTTGCCAACAATTCCATCAATCTAGCAAAAGGAAGTATTCATTGTAAAGAAAGTGGTAATTTTAAGAATTTGTACCTTAATGAGTCGTTTTACTTATTTTCATTGAAGTACCATATCATGTCATCTAAGGTATCCCTATTTTTGGAAAGGCCTCTAGAAGAATGTTATAAAACAATTGCTAGAAGAAATTGATGAGTTTGTTAAGTTTATGACAAGGCTTTGATGATTTGCCAACACTTTGTACAATGTGGTCACATACGTAGTTCATGTCTTTAATTATGACCATAATTTAAAAGATTATGACATAAGCTTTTATTAGATTGATGATTTTCTTGTACAGAGAAACCTTGCATTGTTTCTGAAGGTAATTTGTACCATGTGGTTTGTGCAGAGGCTTGTAGAACAAGTATCTCACAACTTTCAATCAATTTGTTTGCACCATTGGCACCACCTTACACCCTGCTACTATGAGAGTGTAAGTGGCATTTTTTTCTAGCTCAATGGTACTTATGTTCTTGTAAAAGAGACAATTTTAAGGATTTTGTGCATTGTCATGGACTCATGGGGAAGACCCATGAATTTCCTATGTTTGCATAGCTTTTGAGAATAGATCAAAAGTTGGGTTCAAGAAGTTGTAGGATATGGTAGATCTCTTAGAAGTTTAAATATATGTTTTCAACTTTCATGAACTTTGGCAACATAGTTGATGAGATTGAATATCTCTATATTGCATTGTTGAAGTGTCTTTCCACAGGTACCTTAATAAAAAAGGAAGTACAAATCATGGGCCAATATTGTTCAAGAATACAAGAGATCCATGGAAGCCATGGAATTGAGGTAAGATTCTAAAAGAAAGATGTGCATTATGCCAACTACATAAATCTGTAGATGATGAAAATCTATTCATGTTTAGAAAATCATCTGTTTTTAATGAGTTTTTATTTGTTTGTGCAGTTGATTGATGGGGCAGTGTATGAATTTCATAAGCCAATAATTGGTCAACCATCCTTGGAGATTGTCTTTATGCATGGCCTTCAAATGGGTGACTTCAAACCAGCTTATTGGAAGACTTGGCGCACCCCAGATGGTGAAGTTTGGCCGATGACATGGCTTGGAGAAGAATATAAGAATGCTCGAATTCTTTCTTTGTGCTATGATACTAGTGTTTGGAGAACATCAAATATTGGGAATACGACTCCCATTGATTTATGTGACATCATAGTACAACATATGATGGCTGTCAAGATTGGCCAAAGCAATTGTCCAGTCATGTTTGTATGTCATAGCCTAGGGGGTCTCCTTGCAAAGCGTATTTTATTGAAGGCTGTTGAAACTCCAGAAAACTTGGAGCAACAAAATTTGTTGAGCAACTTCAAGGCAATTTTCTTCTATGCTACACCTCATGGTGGTTCAAACTTGGCTACATTTGCAAGTATCCGGCATATTGTTTCAATGAGTCCCATGGTGAGGTTTCTAAAAGAACTGAACCACGATGCAAGGGCCCTCAATGAGGAATTTATTTACGAGTTCTCCAACAAATTCAAGTCTGATGATTGGAAGCTTTATATTGTTGCTGAAGGAGCAAAAACGACGGTAAGTTCTTACAATTTCTAACTGTACATAAGCCATTTTGGATTTCGAAAGTAGAAATGTAGATGCTTTATTTCAACATCAGATTGGAAATTCTAACACATATTTTGGTTAATGTTCATGAAGAAGTTGGGTATGATAAGCGCGTGGGTGGTGCATCCCAGATCAGCAAAAACTGGACATGACAAGAATTTCTTATTGTTCACAGAAGCTAATCACAGTACTGTATGTAAGCCAAAGACGAAAACAGATAAAGGCTATTGTCACTTGATCAAATGCATTGAAGCGGTTTTGAAGGACCACAAGATGCACAAAAAAAATCGTGTAGTGGATCTTGCAGTGAAGACTTTTGGAATTGATGACAAGGTCAAATCTATTCGTGACAACTTGGAGAATGTATCCATTTTGGGATTGGTTGGTATGGGTGGCGTTGGGAAGACCACTTTGAGTAAGGCTTTTTACAATTCAGAAATTGAAGCACACCGATACAAGAAGTCATCTTATCTAGAAGGTGCATCACATGATGGTCTTGAAAAGCTCCAAAAGAAATTATTTGAGGACTTGTTTCCTTATGAGCAAGTGGGCAATAGAGGAATAAAAAAAGACCACCTTGATAAGATTCGACAATGTTTGGAGACTGAGAAAGTATTGATTGTTGTTGATGATGTGGCGGCACAACAAAATACCCTTGAAAGTTTGCAACTACTTCGAAAGCCACAAGTGGATCATGAGTCAGGCTTGATTATTGGTTCTCCTTTGCAAGCAAAAGTGATTGTGACTTCTCGAAACCAAGACGTTTTGGACGAAGTGGTTTATCAAAACGAGGCTTTTTCTAATGAATTGGCTATTGGAAACATGGAAGTTTTTGATCAAATGGCTACTCCAGAAATTGAGGATTTAGAAAATGTAAATCCTCAAAATATGAAAGATTCTTTCATTGTCAAATATAAATGTATTGCTGTGGAGGGGATTCAGGATGGTAAAAACTCTGATCACAATTTGTTTTATCATTATGCCTTCCATGGAGTTGCAAAGGGTGAAAGCGACAAATTTAAAGAACTCGCTGAAGATATTGTAGACCGATGTCAAGGCTTGCCATTGAGTCTTGAAGTGATTGGTAAATATCTAGGTCAAGTAAATAGGGAAGAGCCAGACTCTCAACATCGTCTTGAAAGATGGAAGGATGCTCAAAGCCGACTTCGGTATGCTGAAAGCATAGATGGAAGTGAGGATGATAAACTTTGGTCTTGCTTACGTATGAGCTATGACAATTTGGCTCCAATTGAGCAGGGGATTTTCTTGGCTATAGCTTGTATATGCTCTATATCTTTTATGCCAATTGCAAGTCTTAGACGCATTTGGAAATTACCAAATGCAATTGAACATTTGATCAAGAGATCCCTTCTTCAACGTGTGGGGAGTGGCCTCAAGTTTGAAGTTCGAATGCACAACCAATTGCGGGCCATGGGACGAAACATTTCAAAGTTCATGGAGTTTGGAGGACCTTATTTGTGGGAGAAGGAAAAAATCATGGACTTCATCAAAACAAATCCGGTAGGTATTTGAGCGATAATCTCAAATAATTAATTTTGAAGAAAATCATAGCCCTTTGACCTATTTAAAAAACCAAACTTAGATTTGACGTATACGTTTCACCATCTTATTGATTTTATCCATCTCTTCATTTCAAGGAGTTGGTCTACAATATGTTCATGGTTTGAGTCATTGAGGTCAATACTAACATCGTAAAATTTGGTTGATGTAGAACTATGCAACGTTAAAAGGAGTATTTTTTGCTGGAAATGGCCTTAAACAACAATTAACAAAAGATGAATTTGATGAAGATCTTTGGGCAAGCTCTGCAATGGAGAAAAATGCATGCCAATGTTATTCCAATTTGGAATTGTTGTGTTTAGTTTATTTGAACACAGAGCATTTGGTGGAGTATTTTTTGTTTAAGTGCTCGGAGGCCAAGCTGAGATGGCTCCATCTTGATTCATTGAAGATCACTCCCAAGGGCTTACAACGAATTTGGTCATTAAAAGGATTGCGTTCATTAGCAATATGGAAGTGTTTGCAATTGGAAGAAATTCCATCATCTCTTGGTGATTTAACTCAACTTGAGGAGTTTCAAATAGTTGAGTGTCATATGTTGAAGAGCTTGCCTGAAACCATGGACTCTTTGAAACATCTCAAGGAACTTATTCTAAAAAGTTGCTCACAATTATCAACAATTCCTGCAGGAGTAGGTCAATTGCCTATGCTTGAGATTTTCAAGGTTGAAGATTGTCATTCTTTGGAAGCTATATGCAAATTTGAAAAGGGCATGGAATCCCTTCAAGTCTTGCTAATTTTACATTGCTATGGTTTGAAACATCCTATTGAAGGATTAGGCAAGTTGCACAAACTTCAAGAGTTGGTATTGGACTCTGGGTGTAGGTTCATGTCAGGGTGTAGGTACATGCTAGATGGTGAAATTCCCGTATTATCGGAAGGGATAGCTATCACTCTCCAAGAGGATGGACTTGGTTTTCCTGATCTTCATTTCCTCACACTACCATTGATTCCCAGAATTCTACCATCTTGTCCTAAGCTTCAATTTCTTCTTCTAGAAAATGGAGCAAAGTTGGAGGAAATCCCCAATGCTTTGTTTACAAATTTGATGGTGGGGCTAGAAGAACTTGTATTGATCGATGTCCATGGTTGCTTGAGAGGTCTTCCGAATTCAATTGGCAATCTAGTGGGTTTGACTAAAATTATTTTGCACGACTTTCCAGAGCTCATGGAGCTTTCTGATGACTTGATCCGGACACTATCTTGCCTGAAGGAAGTCGTATTGTTTAAGTGCAAGAAGTTGACACATCTCCCTCGGTCTCTTGTGAATCTACCACATCTCTCAAAATTGATTGTTCTTTTTTGTAACGCAATACAATGGGAAGATGAAGGCCAACGTGCACTAAAAGAGATGCTATGTGAAGAACGTGGTGTCACAATCATCATCAAGACTTGAATAAACCAAACCATACCAATTAATCCTTGATGTAGAGCAGTATTTCTTGAATTTGTGCGGAATTGATAAGAATCTATTGTAGGTGGACCAAAGCATGTACTACTTCATGCATTGGAGTTGTGTAGGTTTGACAATTCTAATGGCCAATTTCATTTATTGTACACCCTAGTACATCCATATCAAAGAAGACATCTTCCCACTCATCAATTCTTTTAGTAGGATGTAGCAAATAAGTATTTGATTATTCTTGTATCCATGGATGTAGAGTATTGGTTGGAGCTTTGATTTCAAGACAAGACAAGTAATTTTCAATTTTTGAAGGATATACTCAGGGAGGTCACTTCCCTTTATGTTTTGTAACCACGTGCGTTAACCGGGTATTTGTTTGGGGGCTATTTACCTAGTAGTTATGATTTTAAGGAACCCATTTAGTAGAAAAAAATCTACTTAGTCTTAATTTTAAGCACCCTATGTAATTATAAATGAAAATCTAGCTTAATTCTTGACATGCTATAGTATTTATAAACTTTAGGAATTTAGTTTTGTTTGATAATGAAGGATTTTAGGATGAATGTTTGGTGTGAAAACATGCAATGTACGTAAAAAAAATTAGAATCAAACTCAAACTCAACATGAAACAAACAATAATTGATTAATCATTTAACCCTTAACTTCCTAAACAACTAGAATGTGGTCACTTTAGTTTTTGAAGTGTTTTTTCTATTATTTATAAATATTTAGAGGAAGATGCACTTGAAGTGATCCTTTGAAGAATCTAGTTGGCCATCTTTGTATGTGGTTAGATTTACATAACAAGCTATTGTTTGTTTGTTTTTTAAATCCCAAAGTATAGGTGGTTGGATGCTTCGACAAAAATGTCAATAGATTGGGAGAATTTGGCCAATGAAAGGCATAGCATACGAAAGCATAGCACATGGAAGGATAAGCCTAGCTTGTAGATAGTGTTTTGAACCTTGAAATGCACATCTTTGATACAATTTTCACTCTTTTAATAAATTTCTTTTTTCACATTATGGCTCGCATTGTAGACTTCTCTTTTGATCAATTGTTCCTATTGTTGGAATTCTCATTACATTATTATCTAATTGACATTTCATATTACACTCACTAAAATATTTAATATGAAGATGTTGGTGTATCAAGGTTATTATCTTATGTTTTATAGACCCCAAAATTATGAAATTTGTTACCATGAACTCTGAACTTATAAACACTTCAATTTATAACAAGTTGCCAACTTTCTACAACATTTCACATTACTTAAAGGCAATTAGAGTAGAAACTTTTAATAATAACTATGTCAAAAATCAAATCTTTTTTTACATCTCATCATATATATTTCAATTGACAATTGGAATTGACATCAAATTAGGCACATACAACAATAAAAAAAAATTTAACTCTAAGGGAATATAATGATGTTATAGGCATACATTATAATGTAGAATATAATGATGTTAACCAAATTTCCGTGTCATTCTATAATTAGAAAATTAATAAACTATGGTTATGTTTATAAACTTCACATTGCAATAAAATAATCAATTTTAGGAATTTTTCAAAATTTCAAATTGGAGTCGAAACAAGACCTAGTAATCTTCATTTCATTAGTTGGGTTCAAATTAAAAAAAGACCATTTTTATGGCTAAATTTGAGATACCAAATAAGGAGTTGGAAAGGTAACAAAATACACTAAGAAAGCATCTTTGATGATTCATTTTTAACACATCTAAAAGATTAATATCACTTCAATTAGAAAATTTCAAAAGCATTAAATGATTATTCTTTTCCATTCTTCTATTAAGACTAGGAATTATACTCATTCTAAAATTAATTTTTTCGCTTTTTGATTTTATTCACACTAATTTATATTCACTTTTTTTTAAATCAAGAGATTTTTCAATACCCTATTTTACATATAATGATGTTTCAAGAATTAAATCCACACTAAAGTAGATCCAAAGAATTTATAAATTTTTCCACCAATGAATAAAATGCAACCTATAGTTTAACTCACATGGTTTTCTACTTTTTACAAGGTGACCTCCCCAAGCTTAGAGTTACATTTGACACCAAACACCAAATTGTGTATCTCAAGAAGATGATTCCAACGGTATATAGCATGTAAAAAACAGACCCGTATTGAATGTTTTACAACCTAAAAGCATAAAGAGAATATTTGAATCTGCTCTGAAATGTACAAAATCAGAAGATTTTTTGGTCAAATCATGTCCGTGGATTTTTCAAAGGACTTTCTAGATTTGTTTAAATCACTCATAATTCCCAAAATTATGTAAAAAATTGAGGTGAACTGTGAGGTTATAATCTATAAGTAAAAAAAATTACCTTGAAATCTCGATCATAGAAAAATCTATTAGGAAGATTCCCTTATCCTAAATCTACCAATTTGATATATATATATTTAATTTTTTAATTTAATTTTAATTAATTTTTTAATTTAATTTTTGAGACCAATGGACACTTTGACTAGTATTTAAGCCTACATTGTTTAGAATAAATCACACGCTTGTTTTGAAGGCTCGTCAACACATGTTTAGGTGCATGTTTTCATTGTTTTGAGACCTTTTGCACATTGTAGATTATGGAGGAAGGATGCACTACAGGTTCTGGGATGACTATACACGAAGCAGAAGTGGACGAGCAGTTAAAGATCAAGGTACATTTTGATACCTTTTTCCTTCATCGTTTTACATTTTAGATGTTAGAATAGTTATTAGAAAGTTATTCATATTTTGACTGAACAGATCACAGATTGATTTGGAGACTCCTTGTTGATGAAGATACCCAATACTTTGCCTACTCTTATTGTCGTCATGCTTCAAATTATTGTGATTGGTATAATTTTGTTTTTTTAAATGGCCATTTCTTATAACATTGTATGCATCTAATTTGCCACTAATGATGAAGTTGTTATTTCAATTGTAAGGTATCCTGGCTGACGAGGGTATCGATGAGCTCTACTACTTTAGATTTTAGGGTCAACATAGACTTTGCAAATTCAATAACAATAGTTTAGGGGATGTAGGGACATGATGAGCTTCAAATTGAGGATTGCATTTTCTCAATTCAAACAATGGTTTCAATTTTGGGTTTGTAAAAAAAAAGGCTAGGTGAATCCTCATTGAAGAGGATTCATATCCAAATTGTCTAGGTGGTTCAAAATTTCAGATTAGGGGTTCTAAGAGATGGGGCTAGGTGAATCCTCGTTGACAACAATTCATACCCAAATTGTCTAGGCAATTCAAAATTTTAGATTAGGGCTTCTAAGGGAAGGGGCTAGGTGAGTCCTTGTTGATGAGGATCCCTACACAAAGGTGAGCCAATTTCCTTTCCATCTTAATTTTCAATTGATGTAACATTTATATATTTGTTATTTTAATATATAAATTAATCAATTAAAGGAGGAGGAGGAGGAGGAGGAGGAGGCAATCAATATTGAGTACGTCACCAAAGAAAAAAAAAAGAACGAGGACAACAGTCATATGGATATTACAGGAGAAACATGCATAGTCGTAGGCTGGTAGAGTCGTAGCATCTCCGATTGTGCTTACTAAAGATTTTCCACCACCATCAATCAAGGTATATGTCGATTCTAAGTATTCATATATGTTTTTTTTCTTTACATCTCTGTCTTTGATTTCACTAATTCAATCTCATCTACCATTTTTTTAAATATCTAATTTAATCTCTATATGTTCATTTTGGATTTAATCTATGATGATTGTATTTGCAAATTTGGTGTATGAGATGATTTACCTCAGCAATGTTGAGAGCATTGAGACAATGTACTGCTAGTGCTACGAGTTTAGTATCATAGGTAGTACTTCTTTAGGTGATGAAGAAGCCATGTCTACTCCATCGCATACTTTGATGTCGCTACCTTCTCAATCGACAATGCCTCTACGAGTTGTAACTTCACTAGTATACATGCCAATCTTGCCTTGGCCTCCATCCATAGATTACATACCTATGTTTCTAGTAACCATATTTACATCGATGCCATCTATATATACTACACGTGCTATAGATGTTGCGAGGGTACTTCTAGTTGTTTCTATTCATTTGCGCAAGTAAGCTGCAAGGCAAATGGTAAGGGAGTTTTATTGTCGTACTCCTCGACACTCTATGCATATCACATGTCTCCAACTACCTTGAGATATCATGAATATCAAGTTCACATCATTTGATGTTAACTCTCTTATGTTTTACATCTTTATTTATATTCATGTTTGTATATTGTCCACTTGAAGGTTGTACCAATTGATCTTGAAGATGACAATGAACTTAAACGTGAATGTCCACGTGATATAATGAGCATATTGGAGATTGAACAACTCCACTACAAACAACTCAAGTTAGATTCTATAGGGCTCATCAATACGTTATGCATACAACCAATCACAAAGTCATGCCTTCTAATTCCTCTTTGCAAAATGATTGTAATGGATGAGATTTGACTAGTTGGCAAAGTGGATATTCAAAGATTAGAAAGTGACAGGGCTGTTATAGTGGGCGAGTGTCCGGTTCGTCCATCCGATAGTGGTCCCGCCTGTCCGATGCAATCAACAAATAGTTGACTTTCCGATAAGTAAAAAATAGGCAATGTGATTGCCACGTCGCCACGATGTGGTGTAGGCAAGACGTTGGGTGTGGACAACATCTTGGTCGGACATAGACAGGAGGTCAGGGTGTGGACGGACGGTAGGGCACGGACATCATTCCAGTAACTTAAATTAAAAAACAATGCCTTGTAACAATTATCTTCCAAAATTCACCCTTGAACATGAATCCAAAAAAACATAACTTGTAATTTGAATTAAAAAACAATGTCTTGTAGCAATTATCCCCCAAAATTCACCCTTGAACATGAATCCAAGAAAAGCAAAATTATACAAACAAAGCCTTCACAAAAGAAAAATCATTTTGTGTTCCAAGTTTCCATCATTCGATATGTTTTAAAGAATGAACTTCCTAAGTTAGTTAGTTTTTTTGGTTCGGACTAGATCTTAAGTGTTTGAGGAAGTAAAGAATGAGAAGTTTTGCCATAAGAAAGGGAAAATGTTGTTCTATGAAGTCACTTGCAAATCCTGGTCGATAGAACTCTTAATGTAGGCATTTGACATTCATGTACTTGAAGATATTCTCTAAATTGAAAATAAGAGCAAGCCGCAATTAATGGTTTTTCCCTCTCCATGGAAAGGAGGAATCCCATGTCCAAGTGCATTTGAAAGGCCCAGCTACTTTGTTGTATGACGGACATCCACGCCCTAACGTCCTTGCACTATAAGAAACCCGCGTTTTAGTTAGCGTTTTGAAATTTTTTCAGACGGATTTTAGGTGACGTCAGAAAAAACAACTTGTGTTTTTTCACGTCCAATATAACATTGTTCTTAGATAACTAGTGAAAAAGTGGACATATTTTGGAAGTAAAGATTCATTGTGTTGTTATTGTATTTTGCAATGCATGAATTTTATAAACATTTTTGGTTATCACAAACATTGAAGTCTATTAATATGTTTGTAATATTTTTGTATTCGTCATGCATGTTGAAGACATTGGTGAGTGCAGTTAGATAGAAGATATTATACACTAATCTTTTTTAATACAAGAGCCCCAATGATCTGAATAAAGAATGCATTTCTTTTTAACAAATTACATCAATTTCAAATCTTTGACTAAATCCCTCTCTATAGAGCACATTAAAAAAATTCATTTAATCCTCTACACTATGTAAAATTGCACACATCGTCAACAACCAATGAGGTGACGTCCGTGCCCGTCTGCACTTTGACGGTGATGCCTTGACATTCGTGCCTACACACTAGCATTTATGCCTGACCTCAACATCCACGCCCTAGTTCCAGTGTTATGACACACCACGAAGTGACGTGTCATTTAGAAAAATTCCACAGCTTACAAAATGAAAGCCGTGTGGACCGTTTTTTCGTTTGGTCCAGTTTGCCCATCTATCCATCTCATTTGATGATTCTAACTCATTTGTTATGACAACCCTACTTTGTTCTCTAATCTTTGCTCTCCACTCTTGTACAAGGCTTCAAATGTTTGAAAATTGTAGGATTTAAATACTTACATCCCACAGCTATAGGTCTAAGCTTTTAAAATTCCATAACTTTAGGTTAAGTTTCAATAAAAAAAATTTAATCTAAAATATGTGGGACAAATTGAATCCACAATTTTAGGTACTTTTCTTCACGGTAATAGGATTTTGAAGTTTTTTAAAATTAAAATCCTTACTCCTTGCTCGCTTATCCCTACTATTTGCTCTTTGCTTTCTGCTCCCCACTTTTATACTAGCATTCTTCACTTAGTACTATGGAACATAACATCGTTGATCTAAAAAATTGACGGCTAATAATATTTTTGACTACTTGCAAGTACTAAAAAAGTACTATTTGAAAAAAAAATAGTTTTCCACTAAAAATAGATACAACTAGGTATAAATTAATGATAATTAGAAAATCATGAACAAAAAAACAACTAAAAATTGTCCATTTGCAAAGACTTGGTAGTAATCACATTTCACCAAAAAATGGAAGTAGAAACCATCTTCGATATTCAGAAATATGCACTCAAGGGAGCCCTATTTGTATGAATATGGAGGCTAAAAAATAATGTATTTTAAAATTTCCTTTGGTAGGCACATGTAGTATGTTCCCCTACTGTGGGAATAGACCACAAAAATTTTAGCTCTAAATTATTAATTTTGGGTACTCCCCAATACTACCCCCTCTCCACTTCAAAGTGTGACAAATTAGCAAAATTAACTTTTAAATATAAAATTATTTTTATTTATTTCTAAAAAATAAGGGATATCATAACAATCAAGTTAACCATGTCCAATACAAATTTTGAAGTTCATCGAGTTCTATTGTCAAAAGTTATAGCAGAAAAAAAACACTCTGTCAATCTAAATGTGATGCAAAATAAGACCGTTCTTTCTTGCAATCACCCACTAGGGAAATTCTAGAATTGACCTTCACGGGTAGGTGGTCTATTTATAAAAAATCATGTCACAACCAACATGCAATTGCTTGGAAAAATACAAGGAGAAATGTTGTGGACAAAACATGATCAAATAAATGGGACCATGATGAATTCATTGATGGTAATGGAAGGTATGCACTTGCCTCGAGAAGTTAGAAAGAACCTATCACTTTCTAGTGCCCTAACGAAATTCATGAGGATATACCAACATGTATGTTGCTTGCCTATAATTACAAATGTCTACAACAAAGTCAATAAAATATTACAATATGTATGATTTCCTCATAGAGTGAGGTAGGCCATTGTCATCTACCAGAGACATGTGGCATTTTAATGTACAAAGTTCTCATTCTTTATGTCCTGTAGACAAAAAAATTATGAAACATTATAGAAAAAAGAGTTTTAGAGAAAAAAAAAGGAGCCTATTATAGGCCCCTTATTAGTAAGAAGTACAAATAAAGTTAACTTTAAAGTCAAAAGATATCTAATAGTATAAATAGGGTTATTCTAATAGAATAAATGAATAATAAAAATAAAAATAGTTTGGATGAATGAGGTGTGCCCAAGTCGTATCTTTTCAAAAAAAGGTGTGACCGGCCACCTTCCTCCCTATAAATTTCAAATTTTTATTTTTATTTTTTTTAGTTGTATTGTCTTCAATCACAACTCATTATAAGTTTCCTAACATTTTAATACATTTATTATTATTTTCTATTCTTGTGTAATTTTGGGAAGTTTGATTTTTAATAATTGCGGTGATTGTGTAGTGGAGAAGTTTGTGTTTGAATTTTGGAGTTGTGAATTACAACCTTTATCTTGATGAAACAATTAAGTGATTAGTGAAGAGAAATTTCGGTGAAGTCTGAAGATTCTTGTTGGAAATCCCGTAAAGGCATCAAACCAATTTGGATTTCAGAAAGCCAAAGAGAGTGATTGAAATTCGTGGTCTTCATCCAAGCTCTGAAAACGAAATTGTGTACAAATTGGGGGCAGATTCGGAGGCAAGGTGGACGGATCTTGGGCGTCCTTCATTCTCACTGAGTCTACGACAAATTTCGAGAACACCCAAAGTTGAATTCAGGAAATTTCAAGTTGGTTGTTGTGGAGGACGGTGAGAAGCAACTAGTAGCCGCGTCAAGGATTCTTGGCAAACGGACAAAAATTTGATGATGTGGGTCTTTGAATGTTTGAATTTCAATGTGAGAATCAGATTCTTTGTGAAATCTTAGCAAGCACTGAGAGGATTAATAAAAAAAATCCGAAATTGGGATTGGAGGAGTCTCCGTTGTGCAGCGGTGCTTGGTTCTCTACCGGCATCAAAATCTCAAAGTTTGATACCAATTTGGAACCGGAAAGTAAGTGTGTAGATCAAATCGATTCAATGAATAAAAACGATCAAGAAATTTCAATGAATTTGGATGATTTCATCAAAACTTAGTGATTGGAAGAGGGTCGATGCAGGTGCAGGAGGTCATTGCAGTTTGCAATTAGGGATTCCATGATCATGGGATGCGGCGAGTGGCCATAGGGCGTGCTTTCCACGCTTATAGGTCCCAGACCATTGCTTATAAAGTTTTGTACACAGTTATAGGCTGTGGTAGTGGCCATAGAGCTACTAACAACCCTTGGTTTTAGGACTACTGTCATGGTTTAGATTATGGCTATAGGCCCTATGCACGCCCATAGGAATTGAGATGCATGGCTTTAGGTCCCTTGATTATTAATTTATAAAATTTGATGTTTTGGTCCTACGTTTCCTTAAATTTAGTCCAAATTGTAATTTGCTATATTTATTTGTGTTTGGAATTTAGGGAATTAATCAATGTTGGTTTGGACAATTTACCTTGATTAACTATCCTAAAAGCGTTGGAGAAAAGCTGAAGGAGAAAGACAAAATTTGGGTATAAAACCAAAATTCATTATACTTTGTATTAACTAAGACTATTTATCCTAAAATCAACAGACTTAAGGCATTTTGCATTAGAATGTTCATTACGAGCACTTATTGGACTAATTGACCTACACACATAAATTTTTTTTTAATAAATTATGTGTACTATATTCAAAGTATTATCTTGCATAAGACGATTTGCCCAACCGGACTTATTGCCTAGACTATTTGCCCTCCTTATAGAATCCTAGGTAGGACTAGATCTTCATACATTGTGTCTTATACATTGGTAAACAACTAAGAACAAAATTTCAAAGCCTAGGAATAAGAGTGTTATTGTATTATAAGTCTAAACACAAGTATATTTCAAGTTTAAAGTATTATTCTATTTAAAAAGTGACATTAGAGGGGATCCCGGGGAGGACACTCCCTATGTTTTAGCAAACTACGTGCGGCGGAAAAAGTAAAACAAGTAATACACCTTAAAATTTAATTTCTTTTTCAAAAAAAAAATTATGGATAGATTTTACTACTTTATAAGTTTATGTTTTGAATTATTGGTATTTTTTTGTGCTAATAGTAATTAGTTATAAATTTTTGAAGAAAAAAGATACACTGTAAAGCTGAAAATAACTTTCACACCTCTATATTATATAAGAAAAAAAATTTGAAAAATGAAAAAAAAATTATATAGAATAGCTTTCTATTGAAAGTTTATTTTGGTTGAATATTGATGCAATAGTCATCTTCATGTGAGCTCTATAAATATTTTAGTTGGAGAACATGCCATTTTAGTTCATTTTTCAACCCTTTCTAGACAATATATCTTATGTTATTTGGAATTGAATTTTTTGTCAATAGAAACCTTTAGTCATTGTTAAACAAAGCTCAAAATTTTAGAATGAAATTATAGTTTATTCAAGGTGAATTACATGAATTACTTTTTCCACCGCCGCACGTAGGTACCCTAAATGTAGTGAGAGTGTCCTCCCCTAGGAGGGGATTCAACCTCTCCGAAGGGCTTTGAATTCACCTAGGTTGGAAACAGCCCCCAAACAGTCTGCAGCTATTCCTTAACGCAGCAAAACGATAGCCATGTCAATTTATTTATAAATAAAAAATAAAAAAAAATCACCTCATTTTTTCATTTTCAACTTTTTTTTTTGCAGAAAAATTAAAAAAAGAAATTTGGCAACAACCGTTCCTGGACTGTCGGGGGAACAATGCCTGAAATGCCTGAAATGGCCCTTCCGATCCCCCAAATCTCTTCTAATGCATTAGTCACATACATGATAGACTGCATAAACCTTTCCATGTAAGAATTTCTATACTATTGTTTTCCTTGGATTTATGAGAAAAAACAAAACCTAGATTACATATCCCCTAGATAGTAATGGAAGTTTTCAACAATTTTAAAATCATCTACCCACTTTTTTTTATTAACGCAAAAGGTATAATGCCAAACCCGTTCCGTATTACCCTACTAACATTTCTAGCCCTCCAAAGGTGATTTTAGCACTATCTTCACTTGGGCACATTAAAATTTTCAACAAATCTATACAAGTTTCAATCTACATTTTTCACTTCCAAATGCTCTTTTTAAGGTAATTACTATCACACTAATGGATACCAAACTCATATTGGAACTTGGAAATAAAATACATGAATGAAATTTTGTTATTGTCCATCACCTATGACTCTTCAATTCTATTTGTCATCCGCTTTTTGGACATCCGAGCGCTTCAGGGTTCAAAGTTTGTGCGACTTCAGGGCAAAGTTGAGTAACCCATGAGAAAGCTAAATTTAAAAAGCCACTTATTCCCAAATATCACCTAATTTTTTATTGGCTTTCTTCACATTAAAAAGAAATAAGGAAAAATTTACGAAATCACCAAAGCATCTCTAAGAAATAAGAGATTCACCTATATTTGAATGAAGTTTACTATTTTAAAGTAATATTGTTGATGAGTGATGGAAGGGTGATCAAAATAGAATGGTTTACTAAACCTACATGCAATCAATGAAGAAAACAAAAATATTTCACTGATTCTAAGCTCTAAAAATTGGAAGCTAAAAAAAAACACTTAGAAAAAAGCCAATCTCTTAAAATTCTACGGAGTATCATTTTATATGACATGTCTATGAGATTTCAATGTTTATGTTACCAAAACAAACAACTTTTTCCACCATTGTCTTTTTTTGAGCCTCCTCTCATTGAATGTATTGTAGCACCCTTAATTAGCTTTCAGATTGTGCATCTGTCAAAACTTTAAGGTAATAATGCCTCTATGCATCCAAAGAAGGTTTTGAGCATGACTCTTAATATTGAATTAAAAAAGCATTTGTTGGGTCATGCTAGTAGTTGAAAGAATATTCTTTGAAAGATTCTCTACATTCTCTAAAAATACTTTTTTGGAACTTTGTATGAATAAACTATGAATTTTCAGTGTTAAAAATAGGTGTTACTAAAATCAATCCATAGACTCTCTCATGTATTGAGACTATGCATCTAAGGCCAGAATCTAGGTGAGACAAACAAGTCACAATTAGATATTGTTACCTTAATACTATCCAATTGTATCATAGCAAACATTTTCAAAGTCCACTGTAGGCACTATAATAGAAATCCCCTACAACAATTCATTTTTTTATCTCTTTTTTCTACACACAAAAAATGTGGTTGTCACAAGGAAATGTGAGATAGGGAATTCTATTGAGGGGGAAATTTGTGCATTTTTCAGTGTTATTTGAAGATGTCTCCAACTCCAAATTAACTCAATTTATGAAATTCAATATTTTAGAATGTAGATTTATGCCTTCAACATCTAAATTTAATGTAGATTTCAATGCACACAATCAAAATAATTTGTAGATTTTGGAGGCTCAAATCTAACTAATTTGTAGACTTTGAATTTCCAATCTTATTTATTTGTACATTTTAGAATTTTTGATCTAGATCCTTTTCTAGGTTTCAAGAGTTCAAAATGTTAGGAATGTGTACATTTTATTTGTTTCACAATTTTTAAAATGTCTTAGGTTTCTAAACTTAAAAATTGAAGAATGTTAGATTTTTGTGATTAGAATTCATTGTTATGAAGATTGACAACTTGCAAGTCTCATGTGTCCAACTTCACGATACTCTTGACAATCAATATGGTCAATTGCATCTTGTAAAGTCTACAAAATATTAGGTGGAAACAACATTGAAATGTAAGATGTGTCAATTTGTTGTAAAATCTACCAATTTGGATTGCACACAGAGGATTTGAGGAGAGTTTATGAAAATCCCTACAAAGAAAACCCACTCAATTTCCTTACATATAGGAATTCTTTCAAGATCCTCCAACAATGGCATTAGAACATAAGGAAACAAAAGAACTAGCAAAAACTAGTAGGGACAACTACAAAATCTCCAAATTGGTCACAGGGAATGTGAATCAAGACGTTGTGTATGGTCTTTCAATATTTGGTTAAATTCATTATATGTTTTTTTAGACCTTTGAAAAATTGCAAGTTTTCAACAGTTCCCAAATTGTGGGAACGTTAGTACAACAGTAGAAGAGAGATTGCCACATCAAATATTATTAATTTTTTTTTTAATAATTTAAATAATAATTTAAAAACATTTTAATTTTTTTGTAGTTTTTGGTTTGTATTATTATTTATTATTATTTTATTATTAAATAATCTAACTATCCAGCCATAGTTCACAACATGGGAAACTAGGCCGAAGGAGTCTCTTACAGACCTTAGAAAACATGTAATGTTGATAATTCATGTTTCATCTTCTTAATTGTCAAGTTCAATCAATTTTAGGCTATTTTTATTGAAAATCAAAGAAATTTTCCTATAAACCCAACATTGTAATTTGCTTGAAAATAATATTAAATTGAATAACAAATTAAAGGTCAAAATTGCGCTTTACACCAATTTTTAAAGGTTTAAATTTGAATGAACAATCTTAAGTTCATTGTAGAAGTAGAATGTATAGGTGTCTTAAATAGGTTAGTAACAATTTATGATATTTGTAATAAGTGTCATTAGTGTGTGCCTTGCATGTTAAGATAGAAACACACTTCATTACAATACATTTTTGGTTGTACCATCTCATTGGCCAAATTAACAACTACAAAAAAAATTAATAAAGTTATTAGCAAACTCAAGAGAAATGCAATCCAAATAATTTAGAATTTTTTTTTATGCTTCAATAATATTTATAATTTTTTAAAGTTGAAAACATTGGGTACCCCATACATAACACTAGATTCACCTTTAATATTTTTTCATCTAGTTTTTTTTTTGGAAGTTGCTCAAGTATATTTTTAGCAAATAGTATTGCAAATTCACTCATTATGATATTATTGAGTTTTCTAAAAATGAAGATGCTTAATCCATGGATCACCCTTGTAATGTGTATTTTGTCCATTTCTTGTTGTTGCTCTTGATGTGAATTTTAGTCATAAAAGAAATGTTTTTGAATTTAAGGCCAACTAATGAAATAAATTTGATCAAGTTTAGTTTATACTTTGATTGGAAAATTTGAAAAAATCTTTAAAATTCAATTCTTTATTGCAATTTGAACTTTAGACCCAAAGTTTGTTGATTTTGTAATTCTGAAATGATATAGTAACTTTGTTTTATATCATGATGTTCTACACTATAGAATACACCTATGCTGAAAATTTCAGATTTTTTCAGAACATTTTGTATTTGATATCAATTTTCTTCACTTTTTCCTTAAAAAATTCGTAGTAATTTCAAATTTTCACAAAAGAAAGTTTAATTTCTTAGAACTCCTATAAAACATGAAAACATGGTTTCTCATCTCTAAAAAATAAATATAAAAAATCAAATTCATATTTAGTCACAAAATGGCAAAACATGAAGAAAAGGATCGTGAAGCTTGAATTCATGGGCATAGGCCCATCTTTTAAGGGCAAATGGACAACCCCAAAGTACAAAATGTTTCGTCTTTCATTGAATGCTTCAAAAAACTCCTCAACTCTCATTGATTGCTTTCAAAAAATTGGATTGGATTTGAAATTTGGAAGTGTTCATTTAAGTCCATTTCTTTGTTATTGGAGAACAAGAAGGAATTGAAATTAGGTGTTTCCACCATAATCCTTAAATGACATTTTTAGTCCAACAATATTTTTGGTGCACATAGGGTACCCAAATTTTGGATTTGAAATTCTATTTTATAGGAGCATCACAAAGCTTGTACAAATGACCAATCAAGGATGGTATCCAACCTTCTCAAGGCAGCAGGTGACTTCAAAGCTACAAACTTTTTAGTAGAGAAACCACTCTGTCAAATTGTGATTCGAATTATAAAACTTAACTGGATAGATGCATCTCTTGGAGACAAGAATGAATACAAAAATGTGGACTGTATTTGAGTATTGGAGATGCAATCCTCAAGATTCCCTGAAATCCAATTTAACAATTAAGGGATGAACCAAAGTTCAGATAAGTACTTCAGTTTTGACTAGCCCTTCTCCCCCAGTCGTGTACCTCGAGAAACCATATCTGGCAATGGAGTCTGCTACTTCCACACACGGTCTTGTTACTCAGAAAGTAGGAATAGTGGATTAAGGTAAGCCCTCCTACTTCACTTATCGGCACAATTCAAAGTGAAAGTGATGGGTGGCATGAGGCACAGCTTTCTGTCCCGGTCAGAGAGGAATGCAAAGACAGCAGAGACAACGATCTTGGCTCCAATCACGAAGAGTGCTGACGATGCGACAACACCAGCCATGTCTGAAAAGTTGTGATGATTAAAAAAACAATTGTACAAAAGTGGGTTACTTCGCCGGAGAGAAGCACGAATGACGTGCACGGTGACCAGGGGCTTGAAGCATTTTCAGCCTGTGAGAAAGTCGAAATCAGCTTGTAATATTCCAAGACGCTCAACGTTTGAAAAAATGGCTCATATTTCACATTGTGCACACACAAGTGTGAGCACATTCTCTTTTCAATTGGAATCTTCAGTTGCACAAGACAGCAACTTCTTTCGAAATAGTACTTCGAAGAATGCAATCAAGATGATTGGGCATCCACTTCGGAGGCACCCAAAGAATCAAGCATGAAAGTGACGTACCGCAACGAAAGTCCCCTCCCTCCCCTCCCCTCCCCTCCGCTCCCAAGTTTACAGAGTCCAGCCTTTGTCGAGCAGCCGCACAATGAAGACCAACGTACTCTCAAGGTAGTTGTTGCAAGCTCCCAGGAAAAGCTCCCAGAACCAGAGATCCACGGCCAAGACTACCGAAATGAGCAGCAAGGCGAGAGTCTGGTACCTGTTCAGCGCCCACCCAGATTTCTCGGCCAACGAGCTCAAGAACACGGACAACTCCCCGGCGGCGTTGAGCTTGCGCCCCTTGATGGCCCAGGCAGTCCTCCAGTTGATTCCCGTCGGATACAAATCGAAGTCCTCCCGCAGCCGGCGGTCCATATCCGGGAGATGCCCACTGCCATAGAACACAGCCACCTTGGAGCAACCCTCTTTGAAGGCCGCGCGAAGCTCCGCCAGGGCCACTCGGTTCCGTTCACCGATGATCACCGAATTCTCTACCACTGATGAGGTGCTATCTGCAAAACTGTCAATTCATGCCAATGAGGAGACGGATCAGAAACAACTAGCTTGGCATAGCGACAGAGGTAACCTGTGCAAAGCAACTTTGAAATTCTACTCTTGGTCTGTTAGTCCCAAAGTGCGAAACAAAGTCTATTCAGACTTCCTTGCTGAGAGCTTATGACGGTACCTCATATGTCTGCAGACCCGTTCTCGTAATTCCTTCAATATATTGAATGATAATTAAAT
The DNA here is from genome assembly GCA_947034895.1 of Rhytidiadelphus loreus. NCBI lineage: Eukaryota > Viridiplantae > Streptophyta > Bryopsida > Hypnales > Hylocomiaceae > Rhytidiadelphus > Rhytidiadelphus loreus. The sequence continues at coordinate 40,712,230 of OX344761.1, read as the reverse complement.
AACATTTGAAATTCAATAACTCTTAAGTCCAAGTTGTGGGAAACGAAGTCCAAGAACCCCTTCCTCATCAAGAGCTTGAGTACGGTACCTCACACAGTCTCAGGGCTCGTGACATCATTTTGTGACAAACAAAAGAAAAGAAACACGCTTTTGTCCGTAATGGTAGTGATCCCACAAAAGCAGAATCGGTTAACTTGTGCTATGATTTCCAAAGAGATGGTTGTGACGTACTCAGTGGTGATTTGCTTCGCAAGGAAAACTTTGAAAGCGCCAGGGATGTCCAACTCCAGCAATGCCTTCATCTCGGGGGATGTTTTCAGTGGGGCATCTGACGGTGCACACACGCCCTCGATCACCAACAGCCCGAGCAATGGCATGGGCATAACCCGCGAGATCCACTGCAGCTTTTGCCTCCACGGGTCTAGCCCTGGCTTCGGTGCAAACGCTGCTTTTGTGATGGCCTTGCTTGACATGGCCGTCAAATCCTTCGCAAATGAGAGAAACGATTCCCCACGCTCTCGCTGCAACACACATGCCGTGTTATCTTCAACATGCCCCCAAAGACAATCCCAGAAAGCAGCAGGACCAAAGATTCATGGATTTAAAATGACAAATTCGATTGACCATAATGTGAAAAATGAAATTCAGATGGAGACATCACATGTCACTAGAATCAATAAAGAAGACAGCGTGTGCTGGCCAAATATAAACAAAATCGAACCTAAAATAGTCCCCATATGATAAACATGATCCTGGTCCTGTAAGGCAAACAATTAGATGAACCATTTACGACATCGTGAGCCGTTACCTGTAAAACTGCAAACGTGTCGTAGTCAAGATCGGCGTGGTACCAATTCTCACGGCGGTAGTCCATGCACTCTAACTGAAACTCCAGAGTCAGAAGAGATGCCATAGTCCTCTGTATTGTGCCTATAATGCTGAACCCATGGCCACCACGACGGCCAGGGAGCCTTCTAGGAGGTCTCCAGCGCATCTTCCCCAGCCTATTGGTTTGTAGCTTATCCTTATCCGCCACCATTTCATATAAGACACGATCATATTTGCTCAAGTCCTTCTGTAGGGATGAGAAGTACCTGATCCAGGAATCCTCCATCGTTTAGAAAAAGCACACCCAGACCGACTCAGAAGTTGCAACAGAGAATGACATTTGATGAAAATTGCGGAATCGCAGTGACCTAGAAACTCCGGAGGCAGTCAAAACAAGGAATTCGCGAAATACAAACTTACTCTCTGTCGGCAATATGAACTGCTGCCACCAAATCTACCTGTGGGAGTCCAACAAGGCAACGACAAAATCAGCGAAGGAAAGAATTCAATTTCACCATTGTAACCGGAAAACAAACGTAGTATTGTCGTTCTCGGAATTCTATTTCAGCAAAAAACTGAAGGTTTTGTAAACTGTTCTCAATCCTTGTATGTGTATTTGAAGCATAAGAAAAGAGTCTTCAAAATCAAAATCAAAAGAAAACGCAGCGCAATCGGAAAATGGTGAGAATGGAATTGTTTTCCAGTAACTACAAAGAGTGACAAAATTGCAGGAAATTCGCAGACGATTGATGGCATGAAGTTCTCTAGCACAGATGGAAGTGATGAAAACTGGCAATGAAACCTTGGTGTAAGGAAACGCGGCAAAGGCATCACACCTGTTGCGGACGGAACAGGGACAAAGGAAACCGAGTCTTGTAAGTGATAATGGCCGTCTGCAATTCAGGTCCATGCAACCCATTGTTCCGAAATCGCGTGAAATCGGCGATGGAGTTTAATTCTCCCACTCGTTCCAGTACCTCCATCCGAGCATCCTCAAACTCCATGGAATCCTCCGCGAGCGGAGGTGGATCCGATGCCCATGAGAACATTGCCCTAGGGATCATCCGCCTGCCCTTCGGGGAGCCATTTCCACTTCCCCGCCATGTCCCGCACGAGATGAAATCATCGGAGTGTTCATCAGAGTTCGCCACTCGCCGAACTGCAGAAATGGAGGGATGAATAGACGCAATGCGGAACGGGACGGCTTGGCATTTGGAGCGGAGAGACGAGAGGGGTCGGCAGGGGCTCGCACTCGACTCCGCTTTGCACAGGAGTCTCGCCGATAGTCCCCCCGCCACCGCCGTCATCGTAATGGAAGCACACACTCCACGGCTGCTCAGGATTCCCCTCGACGATCTTCGCTAAGGTCGATGGCTATTCATTCCACTGAATTCCTGAAAATCTCTCCAGCTGGAAGCTGCAAACTCATGACACGGGAAAGATCAGCACAGCGAAGGAGCCTCATACACGAAGTAATGAATCATCATGTCTGCGCTATTAGGGCAGATCCAGACATGAGAAACACCAAAAAATCAGAAGCATTTTACACTATGCAAATAGAAAACACAGTCGCTCATCCGGGGCTATTCCAAATATTCAAGGCACCGGATTTCAACCTCCACTCACCGTATCCAATTCTCGCCTGAAAAAAAATGTAGAGGTGAAAAGAAAACATAATTCACTTGCAAAATTTCACTGAGTTCCTCAAAAAATTCTCTAAACCGAACACCTAAAATTTCACGTCACGGGGAACGATAAGCATAACGAACAGCAAACGAGCTACTACAACCACACTTTCGAACAGAGGAATGGATCATCATGTCTGCGCAATTAGGGCAGATGCAAGACATGAGAAACCCAAGAAAATCAGATGCATGTACGCGATGATAGTAGGAAAAAAAGAATCTCGTCCTCAGCTGATCGAAAGATTCAAGGCACCGGATTTCAATCTCAACTTACTACATCAAATTGTCACATGTTAAACATGCAGAGGTGAAAAGAAAAAACAGAATCTCTCTCGGAAAAGAGAATACAAACCTGTTTTCGATTCTATTTTGAAAGCAGGCAATTCACCTGTCTTCTCGGCACCGGGATTGCGCGAGCTGAAACAAGAGATGCGCAATTGCGCGGCGGGGATTTGGGATTGGCGAAGGATTGATGCACAACTGAAGGGTGGCGTGAAAGCAAGCTGCCGACGAGGTGATAACGTCCGTCCTTCATGCGGTGCCTCTGTGGCCGTTACTGGTCTGGCCGGGTCTCTTGATATCCGGTGAATCTCACTCCGGGTATCTTCTCACGGAGTTCAGCTCAGTACATGACGGGTACGTTACGCAAGGCGGACTGTGATGTTCTGTCGGAATCAGAAAACAATTTTCAAAGAGTTTTGTAGAATTGGAATTGCTTACGCCAAGTTTCATGATATTTATAAATTAGAAGTACCTATTTGTGATAACTTCAGCATTTAAGTCTGTAGGATGTGGGACAGTCGTGGAGAAATTGAGTTCAAAGTGTGAAAACATAAGGATAATTAACGTGGTACTAGGCAGTTACTGCCTCTTTTGGGTAGTACATTGTGTGACACTTTGTGTACATTTCATTTTCCACATACAAAGAACAGAGAAAATTTCAGATTTCACACAAAGGTTAACAAAGCTTACAAAATTTCAGATTTTACAAACAACTTAGGAAATTTCAGATTTCACAAACAAAGTGAAAGTCTTGAGGATTCTAGATTCTGTAGTGCACAAAGTCTTCAAAAATGCAGATATTGCCAAAACCCTAGCAATTTGAGATTGTACAAAGTCTAGACATGCCGAAAACTACACTCTCAAGTCATTTGCAACATCATGATCTCCATACACCACTGGAATATACATAGCTGGACAGCTTGTAGTGAGTGTGTGATGTGAATCCATTTCCATGATGTCTTCATGTGGAACCGGATCACCCTGAGATTTGTCAATAACTATGACTAGTTGAGGAACCGTTGCAACAAGTTTGTCACCTGTGAGAAAAACAGCACAAGAAACAAAAAAAAAGATGAGCAAAGTGCAAAGAGGAATCTGAAGACAAAATAGTAGGAACATAGAAAGAATGAAAAAATAGAGGAACTTGGAATATATTAGATATAGGCAATTAATGAAAATACCTGGAATATCGTATTGATGAGCTGCACCTTCACGTGTCTCATCAAGCTCAGTTGCAAGATGTTGTCGACCCAATTTTGCAAGCCGAGAACCAAGGTTGGTGTACTCAAAGAAGATTTGTGTAACATCTTGCATTTCCATAGATTGTGGATTCATCATGCATTTCCAAAGTGTTGCTACTTTGTTGAACTCCATGCCTCTCTGGCGAACGGGCAAAACCCATGAAGTAGATGGAATGTACAATCCAGATTGGAGCATAGGAAGTAGAGTTCCAGGAAGAGTACTCCCAATCTGTTTTCGCAGTTTGTATTTGCAATATGTAGCAACACGCTCAATCAGATTTGTGTAAGTGAGTACAATATGATTCTTAGCAAAAGGAGTGCCGTAACTTAATGTACTCCTCCACACCTTCCTCCAACTGCGCTTCCGTGACATCTTTCTGAATGCATTGGAAGTGGTCCTGGCCTTTGTCCTTAGTATAGTAACCAAGCATCCCGATGTAAGTGTGTAGGCCTAAGTTATGAAGAACTTTTGTTAAAATGTGGTGCCTTGCTGGAACTTTCTTTGGATCATCCCATCCAAGGTACCACTTCAAAGTCTTACTGACCATGGCTGCGGAAGAAGTTATAAATCTGCACACCATCTGCAAGTGGAGTCTCGTTAAACCACTGCCTCGTTCAATGGAACACAAGCCTAATATGCACTCTTTTTGTAAAAACTCATCAACCTTTTTAAGAACTCCAGTGGATATGTCATCACTGCCCACATAAATTGTGACACTAAGATTCATTTCCTTTGCTGGAGCAGGAGCTCGAGTGCGTGGTTTTTTTGGTGCACCAGACTATGGCAAAGTAGGTTTTTGAATGGAAGGCTTTCTCACAGCCTTCAGCTTTGAGGCTGAGAAGCAGAAGCTTGATGTAGAGGAGGTACTTGGATAGGAGGCTTTCTCACAGCCTTCAGCTTAGAAGCTACAACAGATGGCTTCTATATTTTAGAAGGAGTAGCCATTTGAGAAAGTGCTAGTGGAACAAGTGTTTCTTGAGAAGCATTTGGTTGGACTAAAGCTGAAGGGAGCTGACTTCTCTAAATATCTTCAGCCCTCATTTTGCTCTTGCGTGCAGACCCTTTCAGAATTTATGACATGGGGGGCGCCAGACCTGAGACAAGGGCTTACCAAAACCTTGTTCAAGTGAAACCAAGAATGAAACCATTAAACTCTACACAAGCATTGTGAAACAACAAAGAGAATCCATTAAATATCAAGAAACACCATACATTGAGAAGTACCAACGCCAATGAGCTTCTTCCCTAGAATTTGGATGCCTCATAAGCTGAAGCTAATATAAGCTTCAAATGGCAGAGATGCTACTGCTAATACCTCAAGCTGAGACCTCTAAACAACAACCTTTAATCTGAAACTATCTTCAGTAGTCCTTTGATGCAACCTTGCCTCTTCTGAAGTCTCTTGCACCAATCAAACATCAAAGCTGAAAGACTAAAATCCTAAAAAACTAAAATACATCTCCAACAAAAGTAGGGTTTTAAAAACAGGTGATAGCTTCTTAACTAATCACGCCTTCCTCCTCGCGCCTTGATTCCACCTTGATGGTACCATCCTCCTCGATTACACCTCCCTACTGCCCTCACACGTCCCGATCAACTGTCGTCCCTCACATGTCTCTAGCAGCTCCTCAGTGGCGGAGTGGAAAACCCTAAAACACAAGAAAACACATGTTCATGCGCTTGACGAAATCAGTGGCAAAGTAGGAAACAAATCAAGAGATCAACAATGCACGCCCACCACCGCAACTTCAATCCACCACCACTACAACAACGATTGTTTCTGAATCTTCCAACTACCGTGATTACGCAAGCTCTCTTTGCTGGACGACCTCTCAAAGACGATCAAGAACGATAAGCTCCCGATCCCTAACAACTCCCAATCAACAATCACCACTGCTGGAACAAAGCAGACTCCCCGATCCCTCCCGAATCAACGTAGCATCAACCTCTCTCAGCGACTGTAGTAGACTAGTGTAACAGCTCCCAATCCCTAACAGCTCCAAACCCTAGCGTAACGAATGGCTTTAAATTTTCGAGATTGGGCGGCATCAATGGCCAAGAGCTTAGGCTCCTTTATTTTCCCAAAATTATCAACGACTACAATTTCTCTCATCTCCCTGAATTACGAGCAGAATCAACAATCAAATCCTGATCATCTGACGAGATCCACAGCTGCGGAGGGACGGGGGGAACAACAAACTCAGTGACGCCTCTTTTGGGTACATTGTGTCCCTTAGAGATTTGTCACTATAAAAACCCCGTGTTAAAGTAGATGGATTTTGTTGGACATCTAATGTAACAACCCATGTTTTTATGTCAACAATGATGTCCAATACAACACGACGATGTCCCAGATGATGTTACATTGAATGTCATTGTTAACATAAAAACATGGGTTGTTACATTCTAGGGGAGGACACTCTCACTACATTTGGGGTACCTACGTGCGGCGGTGGAAAAAGTAATTCATGTAATTCACCTTGAATAAACTATAATTTCATTCTAAAATTTTGAGCTTTGTTTAACAATGACTAAAGGTTTCTATTGACAAAAATTTCAATTCCAAATAACATAAGATATATTGTCTAGAAAGGGTTGAAAAATGAACTAAAATGGCATGTTCTCCAACTAAAATATTTATAGAGCTCACATGAAGATGACTATTGCATCAATATTCAACCAAAATAAACTTTCAATAGAAAGCTATTCTATATAAATTTCTTTTCATTTTTCAAATTTTTTTTCTTATATAATATAGAGGTGTGAAAGTTATTTTCAGCTTTACAGTGTATCTTTTTTCTTCAAAAATTTATAACTAATTACTATTAGCACAAAAAAATACCAATAATTCAAAACATAAACTTATAAAGTAGTAAAATCTATCCATAATTTTTTTTTTGAAAAAGAAATTAAATTTTAAGGTGTATTACTTGTTTTACTTTTTCCGCCGCACGTAGTTTGCTAAAACATAGGGAGTGTCCTCCCCGGGGTTACATTGGATGTCCAACAAAATCCATTTGCTTAGACATCGGAAAACATTGGTTTCTTATAGTGTGTGATGTGCAATTGTCTGCTCTCGATGGCTGGTTGCTTGGTTCCTCACTCTTTTGCCTGATTTTAAAAAAAATTTAAAAAGGGAAGGATTCTTGGTTTTGAAATTTAGTTGTTGAAAATGTAAAAATTGCTGCTGAGGAGTCTCTCCTTTGGCTCTATGTACTATTTTCCCTATCAATGGAAATTGTCCATGTATTTCAAAAAACAAAAACAAAAACAAACATAAGGAAAAATGCAAAAAATGCAAAAATAAAATTGAAAAAATTCCAAGAATGAATATTTTATTCAATACAAATGTGGATTTTTCATTCGGACCCATTCTGGTTTCATAGACTCACTTATTATGGTTAGCTTTGGCACTTCTCCCTAAACAAAGAGGGAAGAGAGATGACTTGACAAGAAGGTACAATCACAAAATATTTTTCAATAAATAGTGTATTTATCTATTGTCGACAATAGGTCATTCTAAAATGCCTTCACAAGGGGCTGTCCAGAATAGGTACTTCTACCATATTTTTGTATGAGTATGAAGAAGCTACATTTCAGGGATAGTTTTTTCTTATTGTCAAACTAAAAGCAACTAAAAAGTTCAAGTCCAGTGATAACCCCTAAAGATTCATGACTACATTTTTTTTTTTTTAAACTTCAAAATTGCCATTTTTAGGGCAAAGAGCTACAATACAAAAAGAAGTTGCATATTCAACTATAAGATCTTGCATGGGACTTGTACAAGAACATGTGAAAAAATTTCATACACTTCGATTGTATAGTTGTAAAATATTAGTATTCAAAGTAAAAAATAAACAATTTTTTCCACCTTGTTTAACTAGGTTTTAGGCTTTGAATTCCCTTAACTTGACTTTTTGCAATACAAAGATTTTAGGTTTAAATCTTGTTGATGGGGATTGAGTTAAAAATCTAGGGAAAAGAATTCCAAAAAAATTTAGTGATTTTCATTCCTAAAACATATGTAAGCAGGTGGTATAAGATGAAAGGAAATTACATCAGTAGTAGTTCTAAAATGAAATTTATTAATGTCAATACCAATGGTCAAATTGGTGTAGTAAATAATCTATTTGTTTAGTTTTGATAAATTGTGAAAATTGAATTTGAAAACAAATCCTACATGTTTTTTTTTCACATGGAAATGATGAAATGCCCTAATTGCCCACAAAACAAGATTCTTCATCACTTTCACATCACTTATCCACATAGAATGAATTAAAGCTTTTCCAAAAGATACAAAAATCTTGTATACGACAAAAAATTAAAAATAAATAGTTCTTATTTTAATTTTATTCTTTTGTTGCTTTGAGTCAAATATTTTATACTTTAGAGGTTATAACCTTTTCTCCATTGCGTCAAATGAAATGAAGATTATATTCCGTAACACTAGTATATCCTTTGACCTCCAAAAGAAGTTTTAAAAAATTATAGTAAATTTGGCATTATATAAACTTACCATAGTCTTGAAAAAACATTCCAAGACTTTGAACTTTTTAGGACCCCGGGGAGGACACTCCCTATGTTTTAGCAAACTACGTGCGGCGGAAAAAGTAAAACAAGTAATACACCTTAAAATTTAATTTCTTTTTCAAAAAAAAAATTATGGATAGATTTTACTACTTTATAAGTTTATGTTTTGAATTATTGGTATTTTTTTGTGCTAATAGTAATTAGTTATAAATTTTTGAAGAAAAAAGATACACTGTAAAGCTGAAAATAACTTTCACACCTCTATATTATATAAGAAAAAAAATTTGAAAAATGAAAAGAAATTTATATAGAATAGCTTTCTATTGAAAGTTTATTTTGGTTGAATATTGATGCAATAGTCATCTTCATGTGAGCTCTATAAATATTTTAGTTGGAGAACATGCCATTTTAGTTCATTTTTCAACCCTTTCTAGACAATATATCTTATGTTATTTGGAATTGAAATTTTTGTCAATAGAAACCTTTAGTCATTGTTAAACAAAGCTCAAAATTTTAGAATGAAATTATAATTTATTCAAGGTGAATTACATGAATTACTTTTTCCACCGCCGCACGTAGGTACCCCAAATGTAGTGAGAGTGTCCTCCCCTAGTTTAGGACTTAAAATCAATTTCACGAAAGGCAAAATATTATTCTCTTATTGTTTAAAAGCCTCTTCCTAAAAGTATGCTATCCAACAATTTTGATTCTTCTCTTGCAAAGATTGCACACTTATATAGAATCTTGAAAATTCTTTTGTCTTTTCTACAAAGTTTGTCTGATTTTGTATATAGAAGCCTACCCCAAAGCACTACATTTTTTCTATTAGTTTATATTATGAAATGTACTTACATACGAATATAACATTCTACAAAGGAGGAATATTTTTATCCATATAAATAAACTATAAAACTTTCTTGAACTTCGAGTCAAGGGATCTTTGCTTTCCATGAATTAAGGTTCTTTTCATTATAGACAATCTTGAATGCAAGCTTATGAATGAGTTGTGGACTACTATAACATAAATTTTATTCTTATTATATTGACACTAATATAGAGAAGGCCCCCATGCTCCCTATTTGAGAAACTTATGTAATCCTAACAAATTGAACAGTATTCATCCTTTGCAAGAAGTTCTCATTGTAAGTAAGCTCACTTCTTAACAAACAATAATAGGATAAACTATTGCACCCTAATAATGATATATAGTATAGTCTATACTAATTAATATTTAAAAGCTAAATTCTTTTATTTTTGGTGAGTATTTTTACCAAAAACATAGATATTAATACTATTCACCAAGAGTAAAAACCTTATACACTTCTGAATCAATTAGTGCGGGTAACACTAAATATCATTATCAGCGTAGTGAGCTGGCGAGACTTTATCGTTCGTACTACACTATGAGTTTCAGGTAATTTATTCATCCGTCCTGGTTCATCGTACTTGGCCTTCTCTTTCATCTATTTGTCTTTGCAATGTTCTCTTCACGGGAGGCCCTGTTGATTCTAACTTAGTCGAGCTTTGTGTCGTCGAAATGTCCTACTGGGATTGTCTGTTTTTTGTCATCGTCTCTCTGCGCTGAGGCATCGGCGACATTATGTGCTCAACATCCACGTGGTAGGCGAATTTTGGCGAATTTTGGCGAACTTTCGGGAGGTCTTTGTGGAGATTTGTGAGGTGAATTGTCTCTAGTAGATGTTGCGCATTGCAGGGTTCGCTTTTGAGAGAGTTCTTTGATAAGACTAATTTGAAATGATTCTTTTAGGAGGTTGAATTCGCAAAGAGCCTGTGAAATGATCCAACGATTTTCTGACGCTTAGAATTTATTTAAGTTTTGTTAGTAATTCTGAACCGAGTGCATACTTTTAATGTTTTGGGGATTCTGAGGATCTTTCATTATTAATCTAAGAGTTTCTGCTCAATTTTGATATACGATCAAGTGGAAACTCGATTAGGTGCCTTGTAGACGCATTGAGGATTTTGAATTTCTTGAGCTGACTTCTTACTCTGTTAGGTCTGGATTCATTGTCACAGTTCTTAGCCGATCATTGGAAGTTTTATGTCTGAATTAGAGACATTTTCTCTGAACCACGCGCCATTATTAGTTATACAGAAATATTCTAGGACTTAAGGGCTTTCAAATTGTGTTATAATTAGGGCATGTTTTTACGATTGAACTGCTAGTTACGGGCATTTTCTTTCTCCATGCAGGGGATTAGTGGAATATGGATTCCGCAAGAGAACGAGTTGGACTGAACTACCAGCCCTGGGTGTCAGTGTTCAATCTCTGTAACGCTGTGGTCGGTGCCGGGGTGCTGTCATTCCCTTTCGCATTCAGGTTGAGTTTCTTAAAAACAATTCTTTTTCTTGTAAGGTGATGAAGATTGTGACATTGGACGGGAACAAAATTTGTAGTTATCATGAGGCTGCGATTTGAGGCTCTAAAATTTCGAAAGTAGAGACAAATACGATATGAGTAGCGTCAGCTCCGTGGCCTGACGTACCTTTGTTCACGGTGCATCAGACTCCAAACATATTTTGTAGCGACAGTAAGTACTATCATTTCTTTATTGGTTATCTGATCTCTTTCTCCACTCTAATTTCAGACAAACTGGCATATACGGAGGTCTCTTTTACACTGGCTTAATATGGCTGATTGAAGTAGGCGCGTTATGTATTCTTATACGGGCTGCAGAGATCAATCAGAGCAGATCTTATCAGGTATGTCGTTTTTTGTGTTGAGGTCCGAGGCCAAGATGTTGACTGTGGAATGCTTGAGAATATGCGTGCTTGGATTGCAGCAGCAGCAGCACTATAGGGTATCGTTACTTGTTCTTAGTGAATATGTAGTCACAACCTGACCTGATAGATGTTGAAAATAACTGTAAATTACTCCCCTCTCTTACCCTGGTTCGAACTCTCTCAATTGGACCCGAATGCAGTGAGGTGATTGATTGTATGTGGCTTTACAGGAACTAGTCACTTCAACTCTGGGACCTGGAATGGCTGTGTTAACATCGTCGACAATACTTCTGTTTGTTCTTGGTGCCATGATTTCTTTCCTGATAATTACAGGTATCGTAAGAACCTGAAAAATGTGGATCTCTTCTGTTGGAATAGATCAAGTTGATGGCCAGGACATGATCTGCTGCACTGACTTACAAGATCTAGTATCTGCAGCAGGGCGCATTCATTGAGCAGGATATTTGCATGATGTCAAAGTAACCGTCATTGCGTATCAAGTCGGAAAAAAAATCAGTCGGGAGAGATCGAGATTTGAATACATTTTCCAGAGTATTTTTAAACTTCGTGATGAAGTTTGGGTGTTTATTGCAGGCGATGTATTTCAGCCTGTCTTTGCTGGTTGGTTCGGGAATGACAGCACATTCTCAGATCGCAGGTATGGATATGCATACCAAGTTCAACGTCCACCGATCTTGAACCTTGGCAATCTTTTGCCGGCTCCTGTAGTTTGTTGATTATGAAGACGCCAGGGATTCATCTCTGTTGCTGTTTCACGCAGGTTGGTGATCACGATCTTCGCCGTAGTAGTTGTTTTGCCATTATCGCTTAAGCGGAGTTTGCGAGAGTTGAAGTGGACCAGCACTATATCGGTGTGATTACTGAATTTCTTCTCACAATTTTAATTGCTCATTACTTCAAACCTGGCATACTTAGATTCCCTTTCTCCTGCAGTTCAATTGGGATTTCTTTTCGGAAGACAAGCGTCTCATGTAGTATTTCGCTTTCTTTCTCCTCTGACATATGTGCGCGAGGCATGGGTTGGGTCAAATGCAGGTGATAATGCTCACATATTTGACTGTAACGCTTACCACACTTGGGGTTGCCCATCTATATGATGACGGACTATCTCAGAAGGTAAGTAGATATTCCACCAATCACTTAATATCCTTGACCACGATTGGTAGTGCACCTGTTTTTTGCTCTGTAGTTTTGATTGAATACCCTCTATCCTACAATTTCATTTCGTCAGTTTATGAACGGTTTTCTTTATGTCGTTTGTTGTTGTCAAAATCAGATGTCGGACAGTTTTGGATGTTTGCTATTTGATGACTGTATGTACTACTGAAGTTCCTCGTTTTCCAAGTTTTCCCAACAACCCTAAATGCAATTTTTATTTTTACCAATACTTTTTTGAGGGTTGTGTCGCAGGTCAAGTACTTCTCTGGGGGCATGCCAGCCTTCATTGCGATGGACATCGTGGTTTTCAGTTTCCACTCGCACATTCAGGTTCATTATCTTATCACTTCAGGATTCAGATTTTCATTTTCGCGCAATAGATCTGTTGATATAGGTTCTGATGATTGATCTTAGCATACATTGCACGTTGCATTCGGATCCTCTTCAGCTGTGTAGACAATGCATAAAGTGGACAGCCAATGATTGGCACGTGCAGTACTCTATTCCTGTGGTTCATGGATTTCTAGTTGATTAATACTGGATGATAATCAGGCAAGTGGGTGTGGCAGATTGTCCCTATATTTGCTGAGCTTGCAGAGCATCCCTGGCCATTTATAGGTGAGGGTCGTAAACCTCTCGAAGAGCGACTGCTACCTGTTCCAGAGGGGCTTAACACTGGACGACCACTGTTAAGAGTGAGATCAATAAGACTCAGGCGAATGGACGGAATCATTTTCATTTCCATGACCATTTGTTTCGTCGGCTATTGTCTGGCAAGTTTCCTCTTCGTGTCATATCTGCCTGAAGACTTCTTTTTTGTCTCTGTCCGTCTTCCCTTTTAAGGCATTTAAACTTAACGCTTCTCAACATTACTTCAATGATTTTTTTCATTTTTTGTATGTGCACTAGAGTGAACTGATTTACTTGGGCCGAACCAGTGCACGATGTTTTCCTCGCAGAGTCTCTTCCTTTTTGGAAAACTTTAAATCTTGTGTGTCGGAAGGCACTGCAGAGCTTCTGCCTCCCTTTTTATTGTGTATTTCCATGTTTCTTATTTGCACGTGTATAGGTGGGAGAATTCGGATACATTTTGTTTCCAGATGTGGCGAGTGACGTCTTGAAGAGCTTCGGAAGCGATAATAGCTTCATGAACTTAGCTCGCATTGGCATGTCTCTGGTATTTTCTGATACTCTTGCAACTATTTGAATAGATTGCATACTAAGTATTAATTAGAACTGCAGTATAGACATATCAGTGGAAAGAATTTTGTAAAAGAAATAATGAAAAACGCATATCAAAGTAAACAACTGCTGTTTGTATTTTGACCTTTGAACTCGTCACTTTGTTGTTCAGTGTTTTTGTCAACATGTAGTTCTTGGAAGTCAGGGTACTGTGCTAGTAATTATCTTGTCTCAAAGGTGAATTTGAAAGATCATTCGGAAATTAAACTCTTGCTTCCATGGCGCACCTCTTGTATTGGCCCTTGTATGTCACCTCCGCCAAGTTTGTAAGAGATGTTTTTGTCACTGCTCTTATTTGGTGTGATTTCTGCATTCCGGTTCTTGCATCCTTATTCTATAATTCCTTTTGGGGGGTCTGAGTCGATGCTTTTCTCTCCTTCAGGTGGCATTGGCATGCTATCCGGTGCAATTTTTGCCTGCGAGATCAATTTTGGAAGATGCTATCAAGCATGTCTTTCGTCGACCAGCCAATGACGCCTCATGGAACCGCCATATCTTTGTTACCCTTCTTATCTTCATTTCAACACTTGTGACAGCTCTCCTTATTACTGATCTTGGAACAGTAAGTCGTGTTCATCATTACTGCTTTTTAGTTATAAATTTGTGCCAGCGCCCTTCATTGTGGATACGATTTCTGCACAAGGTAGCTCATGCTACGCTTAGCTTTGACACTTCACCGTGGTAGATGTTCTCATTTGTTCAATGATAGCCAGCCATCCTGTTGTTTGTCCACCTGATGAAATCTGAGTAACGAGTTTGATAATATAAGAGGAATTTAGGGTTAGAGAAATTCTTTGGCTACATTGAATTTTACAGTGCACCTTCGGGAAGTCATAACCACCGTTCTCACTATGCTCGCAGGTATTCTCCATAGTTGGTGCCACAGGAGGTGTAATGGTGATCTTTATTATTCCAGGGCTCTTGCTAATCCAGCAAGGTTTTCAACAGACCCTTCCAGATGAAGAGGCATATACATTGAGAGAAAAGCTCGAGGAATCCTTGAAGTGGATTAAGCTGATTGCAGGACCACTATTTGTTGGCTTGGGTGCCATCATTTTTGTTGTCACTGCTTACATCACCGCCAAAGGCCTGGAGAACCCAGTAATTCCTGCACTCTGTCAGAATATCGTATTCCATCACAAATGTTAATGAGGATGATCACATGCTTGTACTCCTTCCAAACGAAACCATGGGAATCATCTAAGAACCCAGTGATCTTAGATAAACAGACCGCTCATTTCCAATATGCTAACCTCTGATGGTATGCATCGAGAGCCTGACCACCAGAAGTGCTTGAACTTTTGTGGCGTCAGCACAATATCGGCAATCAGGTTAATGGATGCATTTTGCTCTAAACGGTGCAAAAGCGTTCATGAGACTATGATACCGAAGCTCCTACTGTCCGTTGTGATCGTGGAGATCTGTAGACCTTCGTGCTTAAGGTAGCTGCGTGTGTGGGTTCGACAGACCATGTAACCCCATGCACAGTATGAGAAGTGCAGTCGCTCCATCTTGTAAGAATGAGAGAATGCTTGGCAAGGTGTTAGACTGCTCATCTGCATTTCCAGATGTTGATAATGTACAGAGAATTGAGCATTTATTAAGGATAAGCAGCTTCGACCTGAAACGAACTTTGGGTTAAGTTACATGTTGACACGGCCTTCCTCTGAATAGCATTAACTCATCAGCTTCTCTTATTATCACGGGGAGCCAAGGAGCCAAGTATTCGTGGAGAGGCCTTTGTATGATCCATGGGAGGTCATGAAGGATGTTCACATTATGATGTTGTCCAACAGCTCTTGGATCAATCTACAGTAGCTGTTTTGAGAATCCTATCACTATTGTAATACATGAAATGTCTAAAAATATTATATTTAAAAAAATCTATGCCTTAAATTAGGTTGTTTGTTTTGTTTGTTATGATGAGATTTCTTGGACCGTGTGTCCCTTGGTTGTGTTCTTGGTACTATCAAAAAGCTCTCTACAAGGAAAGGTGCATGGCTTTGTTTTGTTGTGTTTGGATCCAGGGTGTGAAGGTTATTGAATTTCAAAGTTTTTTGAATTAAAAAATTACTTTTATTTTGGTTGTGGCAATTGTACAAGGCACACTAGTTAAACTCTAAATATCAAATCATCTAGTATGGTTGCTTAGAAGTCTACCATACCAAAATCGAATATTGAAGCTATATTTTTGTGATAAGTGCAAAACCAACACATGTTTATATTGTTTTGGATATTTTTTGTAGAATTTCAAGTGTTGTATGACTAGTACCATATGTTACATTTTTTTCATTATCAAATACTTTGCTATTGGAGTTCATTTTGAACTTGAAGTTGAGAACAATTGAAATTACTTGATAAAAAAGAATTTATGAAGTCAAATTTCTAGGCTATTTTACAATTCTAAAACCTTTTAATATTGAGATTGCTTGTAATTATAAGTTGAATGGATATTTCTTCATGAATTTATAGTTCATATATTATAAAATTTTGAAATTCAAATTTATTTATTTAATGTAATTATCAATTTTTATCATTGATGATGTTATTTATGGAAATTACACCTCTTGCAAAAAAAAAATGGCCTTATCCAAATACATTTTGTAGTTGGTACAAAATCAATCTTTTTTCCTAAGAAGCTTCTTCAACTTAAAAGCAATATAGTAATATTCCTCTTTTTAAAGTGAGACCTCTTAATTATTTATGATGAATATAGGATCTCTATCTTTGACTACATAGTTTTATTGTGGCTACTATTTAGGAATGGAGTTAGTTCTTGCAAAATGAAACAAATTAAAAAAGTAAAAGTAAAAGTAAATATGAACTTTAAAAAGTAAAAAAGAGAAAGGAGAGAAGAATAAATAGAGCTCAATAGAAGAAGAAAAGGGATTTATTATATATAGGATAGAATTTATATATTGTTCATTTTTTTAATTGAAATTATATTAAGGGGGATTGTTACAATCATGAAAGAAGGTGTCAACTTAAAACATTGAGTTGGTTATTAAAAAGCACAATGTTTATCAATAATTTTAGTGAATTATCCTTCTGGTGAGGGCTCAAAAATTATATCAATAATATTTCAACCTACACTAATTTAAACACACTACAAATAGTGCAACTTTTGCAAATTAGTATTTTGTGCATTTATAGGATAAATCAATGTATACAAGCTCAAGTGATAGTATGACATCCTCAAAACTTGGTAACCCCAAATTTGCAGTTTTTTGAAAATAACAAAAAAATTCATCCTTTCTTGTAATTCTAAGAAATCTTTTTGTAACTTGAAGTTGGTGTTTTGTGTCACAGAGGTTGCATTAACCCCTAAATGCTCCATTATTCACATTAGTGAATGAATATTGTTTTGGAAAGTACACTTCATTCAATGAGAAGGCTTCATGAGTAATACATCAATTGGAAAAAAATTCTATAATATAGATATTTTAAAAGTTGTACTACAATTAATTACAATTTTCAAAAATCTATCTTACTATCTTTAGTTCGATCTGTTTGGGATTAAATAAATTACATATAATTTATGAAAACGTGCCCAAATTTCGTTATGATTAAATTTGTTGTGTATTTCATGGTTTTTTTAATTATCCAGTCTGGATACTGTTGAGGGCGTTCACAGGAACCCCTCTGCGAAGGCCACGTGAAACATGAACGAATGATAAATTCCAAGACTTCATTCATCCAACGAGACCAAGAAGGCGACGCTGCTCCGACAGCTTCGGTGGTGTCTGTTCCTGCGTTGCAGCAGCCGTGGGCGCCAATCTGTGCGACCCCGCTCACGAAATTTGCACTCCACTTTGTTCCTGTTTTTTTAAGTTTCTTCGCAGTCTCGGCCGTTCCCTTGTGCCGCCATTCCCTTTATATTCTTCCGGAGCGCAAGTTTCGCATTCCAACGAGCTTTTCTTCAACAAAAATCACATAGATTTGTTCTGCTAACCCTCGGCAACCAACTTACAGCCAACTTATCTCCGCTTTCATAGCCAGTTTTCGCAGTCTTGGTAGTCAGGTAGGGCTGCTTCGGCTTTTCTTCTTACGAAGCGCAAGTTTGCATTTAAACGAGCTTCTCTTCATCGAAGGCTGTAGTGCTTCACTCTGCTAACCCTCGGCAACACCTGCAGCCAACTTTCCGAGTCATTAGTGGCTATCCCAAGTCATTAGTGGCTAGGAGTGTGATTGTTTGCGAATGTCTGGTTGATTGATAGTGGTATCATGGAGGACGCCGACGGAGGTCTGAGTTTTGATTTTGAGGGAGGCTTGGAGGCGGCTGTGGCCGCAGGAGGACCTCCGCAGGGGGTCGGCGGGGGCGCTGCTCAGCCCCCGACGGTGAATAGTAATAATGTGCAACCTCCGTCGTCGCTTGCTGCGCCGAAAAACCAGCAAGCGCGGAAGAATTACAGGCAAACCGTGTGCCGGCATTGGTTGCGAGGCTTGTGTATGAAGGGCGATGCTTGCGGGTTCTTGCACCAATTTGATAAGGCACGGATGCCTGTGTGCCGGTTCTTTGCTAAGTTTGGAGAGTGTCGGGAACCGGATTGCATTTACAAGCACACCAATGAAGACATTAAAGAGTGTAATATGTAAGTCCTTCCTCAGGTTCAAGCTAGTCTTTTATTGTCGTGTTTCGGTTAGAGAGTGTGTGTTTACGTGTGTGCCTTCTCTTAGGATTTTTTTGAGTGCTGAGGATTATTTGTTCGTGGCATGAGAGTACACTGGTGGAGGAAATTATTAATTAGGGTTTTTACCATCACGGATATATGCAAGTGAGTATAGTCTGTTGTTTGTTTTAACACGTGTTTTGGAGACTTCACTCATCGTAGTGTAGTTCTTGTGTGTGGAGAAATCAAAGCGTTGTGAAATTTAAAGTATAGACTTCGTCCTGTCTATGTCATGTTGCGGACTATGGAATTGAAAGAGGCAAAAAGTGGATGTGCATTTCATTAATTGTTCGATTGCGTGTAATAGGTATAAGTTAGGGTTTTGCCCTAATGGACCTGACTGCCGATATCGTCACCAAAAATTGCCCGGCCCGCCACCATCCGTCGAGCAGAACCTACAAAAGATTCAGCATCGAGTCTATGCTCCGAATACGAATGGAACCACGACGCATCATGGCAAGCATCCTTCTGCTCGAAATGTGGAGGGTGGTCAAACGGGAAGCCGGGCCAATGCCGCTGAAGATGTACAACCGCCTCGTTCCGCTCGACCTCCTGCACAGCAAGTGGCACCTCAGTTACCTCCAGCGCAAGCGATGGCAAATGGTCCTGTAACTCCTGCTCCCTTTCCATCCAACGCCGCACCAATACCACACGGGTTTTGTAGGTGAGCTGCATTAGGGCTACTCGCCTTTCCCTCGGGTTTGCAAAGTCTTGAAGGTCTTGCTCTTATAGCCTTTTGACTCTGAGTTGTCAGTTCTTGCAGCTTCCGTTTCTGTTTTCTTTCTTCTTCTATTTACAAACTAGGTCAGTGTCGTTCATCGGCTTTGCAAGTTTCGTAATAATTCGCAACGACTCTCAACTACAGATGTGTGTTTGCTACTTCCTCACATTTTCATGGCTTTTGTACGTAGTAGCTTTTCGGTTTTTATTACCAATTATCCTATTTGCCCTTTCTTATACACCCTGTTGATTTTTTATTTTCATGAGGAAGGATACCTATTTGATCAGAAACTGAAAAGTGTTCTCTTCAAATTTTGCAGATACTTTATCGTAAAGAGTAGTAATAAAGAAAATTTGGAACTATCAGTGGAGCGGGGACTCTGGGCTACACATCGTAATAACGAGGCCAAACTTAACGAAGCTTTTGATTTATGCGATCATGTTGTACTGGTGTTTTCAGTTAACGAAACTCGACATTTTCAGGTGAGATCGTCTTTTCAAGAGCGGCCTTATATCAAACTGACTTTTGAGTGGTTCTTCGTTTCATGGAAAATCGCGTGTATAGTGATCGTCAAGTGCTGTGATGACCTAAATTAATCAATTGAGTGTAGGCATAATCCTCGCTTGTTTGCCACGCAAATAAATTCTAAACTCTTACGTTGATGGATGAGATGCATTGTAATTCATCACTAATATTGTTTCCT
The DNA here is from genome assembly GCA_947034895.1 of Rhytidiadelphus loreus. NCBI lineage: Eukaryota > Viridiplantae > Streptophyta > Bryopsida > Hypnales > Hylocomiaceae > Rhytidiadelphus > Rhytidiadelphus loreus. Next base: position 40,692,403 of record OX344761.1, on the reverse strand, counting down.
CTGGTACATTACAGGGTTGTGCCCGCATGATGTCCAAGATAGGAGGCATCGTAGGTGGAGGGGTGTGGAAGTACGCCCACGGCACTGCCCACTATGGCCGCAACTTTCACTTAAAGTGGCTCAAGGTTGGTTTTGTAGTTTGGGTTTTGTTTGATATCTTAGGACATTCACTCTTTTGTATCCATGGCACTGGTTAATCCACTGATATAATGACGAGGTCTCTATCCATTTTTGTACTCGGTGGGATCACTCAACCATCTTCTCAGAATGCATCTGAGCGTCATTGTATGTATGCTTGCAGTCGTGATGTTAAACACCAAGGCAGTAATCCTAGAGCTTGGAGCATACACTGAAGAATCCCACTTTCATTGATTGGGAGGTGTGATTGCTCGACCCTCTGGACTCCTGTCTTGGTGCCTCGAGGGCGCTTGTTATCCTCTTGTTGAGAGTGGGACTATCACTACTTGAACATCGTCAATTTGAACAATGTTGATCGTAGGCATAATCATTGTCCCCAATGTCAATGTGTAGGTGATGATAGATATTCTTTAAACGTTCCAGACCTTTCTAGTTACTTAGCGATTAGAAAATCTACCTGTCACTTTGTTGATGAAAAGCATGCTCTGGTAGCTGCTTTTCTATTGTTTTTAAAGAGCAGAAACTCATTTCTTGCAATGTTCTGGGATTTCTAAGGTATACTTTTACAAGTTGATTTTCCACAACTCCTGTTTCTACTGGTTTCTTCAGGCCGTACTATTTGTATTACGGTGGAGACTGGGTGTTGTGGAGATTATCAGTGGAATAAGTATTTACTATCTATGTCTGGGTTATGCAGCTGTGTGAGCTTTCATTCAACAAGACTCGACACTTGCGAAATTCTTACAATGAGAATCTACCTGTCAAGGTACATTGAACTTCATGTTTTGTGCAGTATTGGCATGTACAATTAAGAACTTAAATTTCATACTCTACTTTGCATTTGCACTTGTGTATGCTAAAGTTCTCTTGTGTGCTATGTGTGGTTTCAGATCAGTAGAGATTGTCAAGAGCTGGAACCAAGTATTGGAGAGCAACTGGTGCATTTGTTGTATCAGGAACCCGACAGTGAGCTCATGGTAGGACTTACCGTTATCTTCTGGATACTTACATGCATTATAGAACCTTTAGTATGTTATTTATGAGTATTATGTTATAAAAATTGAGTTTTTGCTCAACGGGAAATTCGATCTATCTTTCTCTCTGCTCTTATTCGACATCGAAGGTGTTCCGTTTGCAGTTCCCCATAAGTAAGCGTTTGCATTAATTGGTATTTCTGATTGAAAGTGGTGCTAATAGTAGCATGTGACAATGTAGATACTTGCAAAGGAGTCAGCGGAGAAGCGAGAAGATGAGAGAGCAAGGGGGGCTCAGGAGCCTGAGCAAGAAACAGGTATTATACCTTTCGAGGATAATGAGGACGACGATCTTGAGGATGACGACAGCGAAGATGATGATTCGAATAGTCAATCTACGTCTCCAGCCATTGTAGGTCCTGGTGGCCGTGGGCGAGGACCTGGAATGGGACGAGGGCGGGGTGTGTGGGGTCCTCAAGGCCCTGGATTTGATGGGATGGGTAGGGGTGGAAGGGGGATGATGAATGGTCCTGGAGGAAGAGGTCTGCCTTTCCATCCAGAAATGGGAGGCGAGGGTTTTGGGATGGGTTTTGATAGATTTGGAATGGGTCCTGGAGAAGGCTTTATGGGCCCTGGAGATGGGTTCATGGGTCCAGGAGAAGGATTCATGGGACCTGGGGCTGGTTTCATGGGACCTGGAGATGGATTCATGGGTCCTGGTGATCCTTTTGGTGGTCCTCCAGGACCTGGTCGAGGTTTCCCATTTGGGCATCCTGGAGGACCGGGGCCTAATTTTGCAGGTCAGTGTTCCCTTAGTTCGATCATGTAAAGGTTTCTTGTATCCTGAAAACAACTGAATCCACATTCGACCCTGTGTGGCCTTCAATATACCACTGATCTTTATTCAGAAGAACTTCAGGTTTTAGCTTAATTACATTGAATCAAGTATCTTTATTGAAAAGAATCTTGTTTTTTCTTTTGTTTGGGCTATTGAGCCAGGTTATGAGCTATCTGCTGGCAGGGTTTAGTGACATACTTGGAACAATATTCTTGACAACTCTCCAATTAGGATGGGTCCCTGCGTCTGTACACAATTGATGGGAGTTTTGATTTTCATGTGCAGTCGCTATTGTGAGTTCCCTTCAGTCTCCTCGTGTTCGCGAATATTTAAGTTCTCATTGATTATTTTGTATGCTTACGATTACTTATTTTGCAGGTCCTGACTTCCCGAACTTTGGTCACATGGATGGCCCTGGACCCATGGGTTTCCCAGGTAGACCACCTCCTCACATGATGGGACCAAATGGACCGGGCATGATGGGACCTCCTCATGGTATGATGGGGGGAGGACCAATGATGGGTCCAGAGGGTCGTCCCCCCTTTTTGAATGGTCCGGGCGGCCCAGGTCCTGGTCCGATGGGGGGCCGTGGACCTCCACGGGCAATGAACATGCCTTTCCGCCCTCCCTTTCCTGGAAGAGGGACTCGTGGTCCTGGAGAGCAGCCAAAAAGGAGACGGGGTGGATCGGGAGGCAAATCGGGATCAGGGGCCAATAAAGGTCGGTCAAATCCCTCGGCATCTGCTAATGAAGAAAACTCACAGGCTGATGCAGGTGAGTGTACCCTTGTACTCCTTAAGCACTACGAGAGGAGTCTGTAGAATCTATGTCGTGTATACTTCGCCGCTCCTTGATCATCCTTTTCCTTATAGTTAATTTGGTCTACAGAAATTAGATGTATCTTTTCTTCAAATTTCGGGAGTGAGGTTTTCTTTTGGGCGGGGGTGGTGATTGGTCACTTCCATTGGTCATTGTCTTTAATTAATCACACAAATCATTGCAATCCTGATGCAGGCCAAAGACAACAGTTGGCTGATGTTGGTGGCTCTGCAAGCTACGTAGACGAAGAGGAAAGTGAAAGCGAGGATGAAGCGCCAAGAAGATCAAGACACGGGCAGGCGAAGAAAAGGCGGAAAGAGATGGAAGGTGGAGAGTCTGGTGATCCAAGATGGGACCCTGCAACCAGTCAATGGGAGGTGAACTCTGGTGATCCCGAGGAAGCGAACTTCTAATTGTCTGTTCTGCTGGATTTGCAGAGACTAAAGCACTTCTTGATGTTGTGAGAATGAAATGGAGAAACTTCGAGTTAATTTGAATCCTCTCCCACTTCAGTTTCCAGAGGTGGAAAGCCATGTGATATAGCGGCAGGAACCTTGGAGATCATCACCAGCCCTGATCGACTGTCTGCCCAAGTGAAGCGCGAGGGATGGAGGCGCAGTTGAGATGGGAGCCTCCGTGGCTTCTCATGTTTTTCCTTATCAAGCACTTTCCATGTGTTTTTTCCCTTGTCATCAGCAACTTTCTGTTGCTTCCTTGTGTACAGCAAGATCTATTATCTTTTGATTTTCTATTTGACGCACCTTCCAAAGCATACTATGCTCCACATGGAAGGAAAAGTCGTTTCCTGATAAGTTATCGTTGTACATATCTTCAAGCCAGTGGTGCCTTGCGGATTAGTTTTTTTTATCATGTGTCAAGCATTTACATTGTTTGATATGAGACCCTTGATGTAGTCGGCGATGTAGGAAACCCTTTTTGTGCTTGGATCGAATCGGAAACTGCCAAGTGCTGCAGATTTAGTTAGGTCACAACTTCAGTTCCTTTACATGCAGGTCATGAAGTTTTGTATATTATTACCAATTCTAGAATGCTTGTAAGGAGTAGGAATTCTCTTTCAAGCAAAATGTAAAGGCTGGGTTTCAGTACCGCCATTGCGTCTGACCCTGAATGCCTTCAGGAGGCGGGAGCAACTGTCCGTCAATGAGGCTCTTGACTCCGAAGTTGTACTCGAAAAAGCGCGTATTGAGATTGTCCAGCTTCAAGCAGGTGATTGGGCAATGCTTCAAGAATTGATTGGACAGCCCAGTCATTGAATTCTCGAGTGGGAGAATGTAAATCGTTTTGTTACGTGGAGGTGGCGGTTAGCCATCTGTAGCAACAGGGTTACTATGGAGAGTGAGATTCTGGGTGCACTTCAGTTCTACCTTGGAGTGAAGGCACCGACCTTACTCGTTAATTGAGGCATGCCTATCAATTGTCTCTATTTGTAGTTTTGTGAAATTTGGAGAGGTGGTGGTCCCCGAAGGACCCCTTTACAGGTCGAGAGTTGCAAAGAAGCATCATAGCTGCTGCAGGGCTGACGGGACTCGGTTCCTCATGAGGGGTTCCGTCTGTACTTCAATCTGCCTCCGCTGGGTAATTACCAGTGCTAATTGCAGCTTTCGCACATTTATTAAGGGTAGGATTCAGTTCGAACTTTGTAGTGTAGTTTCCCTTTAGGACACAGCTGTATACACAGCTTTTGCCACGTTGGCCAATTTCGACACCTGTGTTTTGCTTTACTCGCATAAAGTTGAAATTCTGATGTTCTCTTCAGAATTCTGATCAACTCGGATATTGCTCAGGAATTACAGGCACGACACTTACTGTAGGTAGAATGGCCTACAACTTGGCACATTAAGACAGAGTAGTTTCAGGTATTAACCCATAAAGGTTCACGCATTCAAAAAGTGGATCCGTGGTGGTCAACCTTGATTGTAACTTTCAATATAATCATTTTTGGTATTTGATTTTAAACTAAGAATATGAAGCTCGACAAAGACTGCTTTTACTTCATCTTGAAATTTTGAAAGAATTATTGGAACCATGAGGACATGACTTTGGAATAAAAAAATACAAAAGTACTCATTAGAAGTCAAGTTACTATAGATGTTCTCCACTTTCCACAAAAAATTCTATAGATGAATAGTTGTAATTCTATCCTACATTGGAGAATTCATTGTCATTCATTGTAGGATAGAATTCTATCCTTCACTTATTGTCCGTGGCATGTTTGTAGTGTCCTTCCCGGGTTAAAATACAAATAACATAGTACATTGTGTTTTTTATTCGTATTTTCTCCTTTAAAAATTAATTTTTAATTTGAACTACAAAATTGAGTTTTTCATTCTAACCTTCATTTATAGTAAAAATTCATGATTATTCTAATATATATTGTAATCAATACAATTTTATTTCCACCTTTAATTATTAAAAATCACAATAATTTGATTTTTCCATCAATTTTTTAGAAAGAAAAAATATGAATAGAAAATGTATTTTTCTACTACCAAAACATATCAAAATTCTATACATCAATTAATATACATTCATTGCTACTTGTACCTCTTGAAAGTTTTCAAATAATTTGGATTGTATTTTCTATTTTTCCTTATATATTTTCAATTTTTGCAATAAAAATGATAATAATTATAATTTTTCATGAAACAAATTGAAAATTCTCACATTGGTATACAATTCATAGTTTTAAGCAATAAAAATATAGGATTGATATTTGAACACAATCTAATAGGCTAAAATCAACTTAGACATGATATTTGACCAATTGGCAATGTATCTTGTCCTTAAAGGGTGAATTTGTCACATAAGTGTTGTTGAATCTTATTGGCAATTTGAAAAAGAATCCAAAACACTTTTTGGTACACTTTTTATGTATCATTGGAATTTACACTTAGTAGAATTCTAAAACATTTTCAAATTTTGATGTATATAGGTTGAACATCTCAAATTATGTATTTACTTATTTTCAAATCCAATAATGAGACTATTTTTAGTTGACTACCTCATTGTTAGGCTTTGTCTTTTTAAGATGAACTCCTAAATGGCCCAAGCCTTTTTTGAGCTTTTTGGAGTTTTGAGCCTTCTTCGAACTTTTCATATCCTTGATATGGTTTTCTTTAATGTGTTTTTTTAGGATTTCTTTTTTTCCAAAGGTTAGGAAGAATTTATCCTTCTCATTATTCCAACCATAGTAATCACAAAAATTTGCACCCTACTATGTGGTGCACTTGGTGATTAATTAAGATGGTACATTAATTTGGTGCAATGCATTTTGCAACAAAGTTTGTGTATTTCAAAGAATATGTTTTTAATATTTGTGTATTTTTCATTGACTTTTTTATATTCACAACTATATAGAGATATGAGCAATTTTTTTTCTAGTTAAGCAAATTGAGATGTGCAACTAGACAATTTAACTTTTCCAACAACTCATCACACATTGCAAATATACATAAAAAAAAAAATTCTTAAGTTTTTGGTTGAATTTATCATTTCAAAAAAACAATTTGTATACAGTTCAATGAATAGGATTTACACTCCTCTTGGATTGATTCAAGCACTTTTTCCAATATTAAGTGGTCGATCCTAAAATGAAACAATTCTAAAAGCTTCAATTCCATGATCTCCCAAACAAAAAAAATGAAAAATCCATTACATATGTTGTAACAATTTGTTGTCATATATTAGCATATATTGAGGTATATTTGTGTATTATTGGCATATTATTAGTGTCTATTGTGATATTTGGAGGTCTTTTGAAACTTATAATCATTAATTCTTTTACCATTTGATGGAGTGTAAGATATTTAACCCCTAAAGGACCAAGGCCTTTTTTCTACCAGAAAACACTCAAAATTGCCATACATATAGCAAGGAGTAAAAAAAATTGAATTTTTTTTCTTTTCAATATCTAACCGTAAGATCTTACACCTAACTAGTATGAAAGTGTGTGGAAAAAATTTCAGAATTTTTGACCGCTCAGATTGCAAGATATCTGCGTTTAAAGTGGAAAAAACAAGTATTTCAGCACATTGCGGGACTAGATTTTTTGACTTTGAACATTTTTAACTTAAAATTTTTGCACTACAGAGTTTTGAGCTTTAAATCTTTATAGTGGAGGATTGAGTTGAGAGTCTAGGTAAAAAATAAAAATTCAAAAAAAATTTAATTATCATTCTTAAAAAAATTGTTAAGTAGAAGTAGGTATGAGATAGAAGGAAAATCTAAAATATTCATATATTTTAGATGGAATTAAAATGCACTAATCCCAATGGTGAGATCGTTCTAGCAAGTAAATCAGACCATGCAAAAAAGAAAAAATTGAAAAATTTGAAAAATTGCATTTAGAAATGAATCCTACAAGTTATTTTTTTCAAGAAGATGCTCTAACTGCCCGAAAAACAAGAATGTCTATAACTTTCTCATAACATATCCAAATGAAATGAATCAAAGCTTTCCAGATAGACAAAAATATAATCCATGAGAAAAAATAATATTAAAAAGAAAATTCAAATTTTTTTCCATTTTTTTTGGGCTGCCCGAGCTGCCCGCCGTCCCCTTGTTTGAGCTTATTTGGTCATAACTATTGTTCCCGGGCACCGATTTTGAAAAAAATTATATTTCCACGAAGTTAATCAACTTTTCTACCTCCAAAAAAAATTTCAAAAAATTAGGAGAAAATTTCAGCCCGTAGGTACCTGCCCGAAAACTCATTTGTCCCCCGAAGGGACAATGGTCCTTTAGGGGTTAATAGATAATTCAATTTGCACAAAATTATGAGTCTCATCTAATTTCTTATTATTCTAAATTACATGTTTAGAATCATTGAGTCTTCTAAAATCTAAAGGGTTAATAGAAACCTTATTAGAAAATTGAGATTCTAAGGTTACATGGAATATTGATGATGGACTAGATTAGATTACTGACTAGAGATGTACAAACTTGTTTTTGTTTAAGTTTCAATGGAGCAAATTAATATTTGTGTGAATACAATCTCAACTTCGTGTAATAATATCCTTGAAATCAATTTATAATCAATTTTATTGTGTATTTCTTCAGAAAAACATTATATCTTTCCATAAATAACTAATAAAGGATTGTGATGTTTTGAAGTCCAAAATTGCTTTAAAAGACTCATATCTAAAACAAGGATATATACAAACTTCATCTACATTTCTTTTTTAACCCCTAAATTATCCCATTATCTCCCTAGGAAACAAAATAGATTTTAGGCAAGTTTCTACGATCTCAATATTCGTTGTGATTTTTTAGAAAAGCTTCATGGCACAAAAAGTCCAAATTTTAGTTTGGTGGCAAAACAAAATCCGTGAGCAAAATCCAACAAAGTTTAAAATAGAAATTTTCAAATTTTTTGTTTCTCATAGATTGTATTTTAATCTATATGGGAAGCTTTGATTAATTCAATTTGAATTAGTGATAAAAAAAAACTTATTGACAATCTTGTTTTAGAGGCAATCATGATATCTTCTTAAAAAAGCAACTCGTACGATTCTTTTTTTAATTCAATTCTCACAATTTTTCAAAAAAAAGTTTCACAAGATTAAAATCTTTTGCTAGAACAATATCACCTTTGAGATTAATGTGTTTTAATTTTGTCTTAAAGCTATTAATGATTTAGATTTCTCTTCAATCTTGAATCTACTTCTACTTCAAAAAAATTGAATGAGTGAATTTTTTTTAAATATTGAGTTTTTTCATAGACTTTCAACTCAATTCTTCAATATATAAAAATTAGAAATTCAAAAACAACACAACACCATTTGTTTAGCTAAAAGATTCATCATCAAAAAATCTAGTCGAGCAAGGTGCAAAAAACTTGTTTTCTTCACTTTAAATCAGCAAATATCTCGCAATCTATGTAGTCAACTTGTTTTTTTAATTTCTTCCACACATTCTTGTACTACACTAGTGCAGGATATTATGGTTAGATATGCAAAAATAATAATTTCTAAAGTTTTTTGCTCTTTGCAATAGAAATGACAGTTTTGGGTGCATTTTGATGAAAAAAAGGTCTTGGGAGTTTAGGGGTTAATAAATTCAAATTTAGGATATTTTTGTTAACTTGTTCAAGTACATTTTTTCAAAATTTTAGAGTGAAAATCTCCACCCACTATAAGTTGAACGTGAGTAAATATACAAAAAAATAGTTTTTTGTAGCCCTTTCTAAAGGTGAAGTTTTGTCTATCAACATTTTTAGAAAAAAATGTGTTTGTTTCTTAACTTGTTTATTTTAGTCAATATGTTGGCAAATGGATAAAATACATAGAAAAAATTTAACCTTTTTCTTTTCATGTACATCTTTAAAAAAATTATATAGTGAAAAGTAGTAATCAATGAAAGAAAATCCTAAATTACTAATAAATCTAGTAAGAATTTGAGAATTGTAAATTCCAATAATGTAAACATTCTAGTAAACAATCAATGCCCTTTATTTTTGTATTTATTTGAAAATTTTCAAAATTGAGTGCAAACTGCAAAAGATGAATTTATATGTTTTTTCTACCATTTTTGCCCATACAATAAAACTCTTCATAATTTTCATCATTATTAGGAATTGAATGGTTCAAATGTTTTTGAGTAGGTATTAATTTAAACAATCAAATAAAATTAATCAATCCATCTTTTAGAATATACTCTTAGTTGTTTGCTATGACTTTAAAATCAATATATAACTTTTAACCTTTTCAATATTTATTGGAATGAAATGAAACAAAGTTTCACTTGTAGATTAGGATGATTAGCATTCATTCTAAAGATTTTACACAGAACTCCAAATTATGAAGTCAATAAGCTTGCTTGAGTTTTTTTTTAAAACAAAGTGGACTCTCTAGTCCTTTAGGAATTTGCAGTATAAAATTTGTTTTATTGATTTTAAAATTGATTTTTTTTAATATCTTAAAGTTACAAAGAAAATCTTAGAATTTATGCAAATTTAAGAAGAAAGTACACTACACTACTTATAAATGCTAGTATTTATTTATGCTATTTTGTATTTAAAAAATTGACTTGGAATACATTTTTGCTATTTCATCTAGAATTTTTTAAGATGAAATACTTTATCAAAACCAATACATAAGGTACTAACATTATAGAAAAATTTACAAATTATTATCTTCAAGTGAGCTAAAGAAAGTGATGTGTTTGCCTCAAAACTTAATCTTGTCATTTTAAAATTACTATCCCCTACTTATTATTCTACCTACATTTAGCAAAATGTGCTAAAAAATAGCAGCAATGACCACATGTTGTACTTTACTAGTAGCTTCGATAGAAAATAATACTAAAAATTCTTGCCTATTTTTTAAAGAAATTATTCCCATGTCTTGTCTAATATTTGAAAATCGTAAGGAGTAGTTTATAAAGAACGAATCATAATATCCCTCTATGGGAACATGTGTTGGCTATTTATAGCAATTTTGTCTTAATATTCTATGTATTTTATGAACAAATAACCTCTTATCTTCATAGAAACTGTAAAATGAAGTATCCAAACCTCGCCAAATGCCCATACCTTGTTCAATTTTGAATGGTTGCCTAAATAGCATAAATTAAATTTTAGTCTTGCTTGACTTTTCTTTTGAACTTCAACCAAAGCTGCTAATAAAGTACGGTACTTGATAATATGACAAAATGACCACATGCTCCATTACAAAGTCCCATTTACAAAGGTTTATCAAAAACTAAGAAAAATAATTTTAAAAAGCATATTCAATCCACAAAAGAAATACAAGTTATTGAAAATGGTATTATGGTACATGACATTAAAAAAACTTTGAAAGTACCTTCACAAGGAATCAATATAAAAATATATATAATTTTCTAATGTTATGTCCTCTATCTTTAGCCCTTTAAGAATTCTAAAATTTCTAAGAAACATGAAGATGTGTTATAAAGTGTAATTTGGAAAAATAATCAAAAATTGTACATTATATCCTAAATAAAATTTGTAAGCTTGACTCCTTCATTTCTTGAAAAAAAATTGATAATAAAAATTTGTAGGCTATAATTCCATTTCAATATAATTTAATTTGAATGGTAACTTAGAATTACATATAAATTTTATTGCAATGAGTTGAAATGTAAAATCTTCAAAATCATGAATTTTAGCAAATGAATTTGTGGTCAATTTTAGCTGAAATTTTTACCTATCATTAAATCTTTCAAATGCATGATTTTACTTTTAGTGAATCTTCAATATTAGATTATTTGAATAATTGTTAATTTTTATGCCTAACATCTCCTTGTATCATACAAAGTTCAAAAAACAATTTGACCCAATATTTTATATGTCATCAATGTTGTTCAACCCATAAAGTTCCAAGCTCTTTTTTCATCAAAAAACATTCAAAACTATCATTTCTATTGCAAAGCAAAAAAGTGTTTAAAAATTAAATAATTAATTAATTTGAGAAAAAACATCTTTGCACTAGACTATTACAAGAATGTGTCAAAGAAATTTCAAAAACTTTAATTGCGTAATTTGAAAGATATTCGCATTTGAAGTAAAGAAAAAAAAAATTGCATCTTGCTTGACTAAATTTTTTGGCTTTGAATCTTTTTTAATTTAATTTTTTGCACTACTAATTTTAATTTTCTAATTTCTTATGTTGAAGAATTGAGTTGAGAATTTTGGAAATTATTATTTTCTTAAACTTTATTTTCATCCTTAAGAAAATTGTTAAGTAGAAGTAAGTACAAGATTGAACAAAAAACTAATCATTAATAGCTTTAACCCCTAAAGGACCATTGTCCCCTCGGGGGACAAAATGGATTTTGGGCACGTTCCTATGATCTCAATTTTTAGTGAAACTTTATCATAAGATAGGAAAACTTATTAGCTTTGTGGAAATATAATTTTTATTTCAATCGGTGCCCGGGAGCAAAAGTTATGCCATTTTAAACATAATTTTCACATCACCAAGCAAAAAAAGAAATCCACAAAAATTTCAAATTAAATTTAAAAAAAAATTCTTCTTAAACATCATATTTTTGTCTACATGTGAAGCTTTGATTCATTCCATTTGGATTAGTAATGTGAAAGTTATGAGCAATCTTGTATTTCGGGCAATTTGAGCATCTTCTTGAAAAAATAACTTATAGGATTCAATTTTGAATGTAATCTTCACAATTTTTCAAAAAAAATTGTTTGACAAGGTTAAATTTTCTAGCTAGAACAATCTCACTGTTGAGGTTATTGTTCTTCAATCTCATTTGAGAGCTATTAACAATTTAGTTTTTCTTTCAATCTTGAATCTACTTCTACTTAACAATTTTTTAAAGAATGAAAATCAAGCGGGTTCTTTTTTGAAATTTTTTTTTGGACTTTCAACTCAATTTTTCAACACAATTTTTTTTAAATTCAAGGTCCATAGTGCAAAAAACATTCACAAATGGCAGTCAAAGTCATCTGAAATTGCAGGCCAGTGTTCAAAAAAACTTTTTTTTTCAACTTTGAATGCTAATATCTTTCAATCTGTACGGTCAAACTTCATGAAATTTTTACCACATGATCCTAGACAAATATAGTACAAGATCATATGGTTAAATTCTAAAAGAAGTAATTTTTTATTTATTTTTGGATGAATGCAACAGAAATGGCAGTTTTGAATAGTTTTTGACAGAAAAATGGCCTTGGTCCTTTAGGGGTTAAGATGGAATTGAAACACAATAATTCCAAAGGTGAAATTGTTCCAGCAAACAAATTTAACCGTGTCTAACAAAAATTGTGAAAATTGCATTCAAAAATGAATTTTATAAGTTATTTTTTTCAAGAAAATACTTAAATTGCCTCCAAAACAAGATTGTCAATAACTTTCTCATCACTAAGGTAACTCAGCCTATGACAAGCTAGCTTTGGATCAGCCTAATGCAGGCCAAAAAATCCTTGTGAAGTACATTTTACAAAACACATGTACATCCAAAGAATTTTTGAGCCTACATTAGGCCATGGTTGCTAGTATGTGAGCCTAGGATCTTGAGCCGATCAGACTAGAAACTTAGTCTCCTATGTTATATATTATAGGCACCTTCTATAGTTATAGGATATTTATATTATATGTGTCTATGTTATAGGTACTTATGTCATAAGCACCTTCCACGGTTATAGGATGTTTATATTATAGGTGCCTAATTATATCATAGGTGTCTATGTTATAGTCTCCTTCCACGGTTATAGGATATTTATATTATAAGTGTGTATATTATAGGTACCTATGTTATAAGTACTTTCTATGGTGATAGGATACTTATATTATAAGTATGTATGTTATAGACACCTTCAATAGTTGTAGAGTACTTACTTACACCTAGGCTCATGGCTTGTAGGCTCACATTTCTAGGCTCACATGCTAGCATCCTTGTGCATTAGAATGGTTCAAAGTTGGTTTGTCATAGGCCGAGTGACCTTAGTACAAATAGAATGAATCAAAGCTTCTTTTGTTGACAAAAATATAATCTTTGAGGAAAAAAATTCAAATTTTTGTAGTTTTTTTGTACTACTTCTCAAATCGCTTTTTGGACTTAAAATGGCATAACTTTTGCTCCTTGCACTGACTGAATTAAAAATGATATTATCAAAAAGCTAATGTGATTTACTATCTTCAAAAAATCATGTCAAAATTTGAGGTCACACAAGCCTACATAAAATCCCAAGAATCCCTTGTAGAGACTTTGGAACTTTAGGAATTAATAATACCCCCAATCTTCAAGGTTGCTTTTCCAACAATCTTTTGAGTGTATAGATTTTGAATGTTCAAATTGTGAAGAATCCTACATCAAAATATTTGATAACGTTCAAAGATGGAGTCATGTATCTTCAAGCATAAAATTGATAAATAATTAGCATATGCAAAGTTAGTTGCAAGACCCTAAATCCTAAAATTGCATGCCACTTGTATGCATTCTAAATTTCCTTGAGAATATATTTAAAGCTCAAATTCATCAATTGATATATTCTTAATGAAAATAAGATATGAATACACTCATTTTTAGCATTGAGTATTTTTATGATAGGATAAGAAAAGATTTCAATTATAGTATTATTAGTGACATCATAACAAAATCCTAGAGTGAATTTTCAAAAATCTAGTTTTTAAACATGTTACTTCAAGAAGAGAAGTGAAGCTTTCATTAATCCCCAAAGACTAGATGTTCAAGTTGCACACAAAAAGGTAGTTGAAGGGACAATGAGGAAGATATAGAGAAAGACGCTACAATCCAAGAAGTTGCTCACAACCTTGTTTCAAAGTTTTTTTTCTTTATAGAAAACCATATTCTTCAAAAAAAAATTGGCCTTCTTCAAAACTATAGAGTTCTAAAAGCCTATTAGTAAGTAGATAAGGAGTTTTGAAGCACCAACCTACACTATCAAGACTTGGTGCCAAATGCTCATATGGACTCTAAGCCAATGTTTATAGAGAGCCTTCGGCACCAAGCTTTCACATTGTAGCTTAGACTAACCTCCAAGACCTTATTTCTACTAGTAACCAGTAGGGGAGCATGATAAAAGCCAATTCTTCAATCAACTAGTTAAGGAATTTTTTTTGCAGTCCAAATGCAAAGAATAAAATTGTATCAAAATATGGTGAAGAAAGTTTAGTAGAGAGGAGATCGCCCAACAAGTTATAAAATTCAGCAAATTTGGAGTCCAAACTTATTGAACTTGTGGCTACTATGACTCCCTCTAATATTTATAGATTCAACTACCTATTGTAAGGCCCATTATTGTGTGTCATAGTCATAGTCATTATCGTGTGTTGTATAGGGCTTTCTAACCCTGATAGGACACAAGACTATCATTGATGTAATCACCAAAAGTTATCAAATTCTTAAATGAATGGATGCGTTTTTTCTTTCTATAGTTCCATAGAAGTCATTCATTGGCCATTTTTAGTCCTCGATTTCCTTACCAATTTAACTGAAAAGGGTTTGTAAAAAATTGTTACATAATTGAAGTTGTCATATAATGAAGGGTATGAATACGGTAAGTACAATGTTTGGTTCATTTACAAATTGCCAATTTGAGGCATTCAATTTGTTTTTGTACAATGTGTAGTATAATTGGTATATTTTGGTAAGCATAATTATCATTGCATCTTAACACAATTCCAATCAAGCATACCAAACTCTAATTTCAAAAAAGCAAAATTCCATTTTGGGTGAGTTTTTGAAGTCAATTTTCATGATTTTACATAATATTTTGTTGAAAACAATTGGTGATGAATTTTTTTTAATTTTATTGCATAGATATGTAGGGAACATTCATATGCACATCTTTCCTTTAACCTCTAAAGGACCATTGTCCCTTTGGGGGACAAATGGGATTTGGAGCAGGTACCTATGGGCTGAAATTTTGCCTTGATTTTTTGAATTTTTTTTGAAGATAATAAAGCTGATAATCTTTGTGGAAATATTATTATTTTTCAATTGGTGCCTAGGAACAAAAAGTTATGTGTAAATAAGCTCACAAGGGACTAGAGGCAGCAAAAAATAAAATAAATAAATAAATAAATTGATTTTTTTTCCTTATATATAATATTTTTTGTCTACATGGAAAGCTTTGATTCATTCATTATGAGAAAGTTATGGACAATCTTGTTTTTTGGGCAATTGGGGCATCTTCTTGAAAAAAATAACTTGTAGGATTCATTTCCAAATGCAGTTTTTCAATAAAAAAAGTTCTAGATGGTTTAGTTTTCTTGCTAGAACAATCTTACCATTGGGATTATTTCATTTTAATTCCATCTAAAAGATAATAATATTTTAGATTTTCCTTCTATCTCATACCTACTTCTGCTTATCTATTTTTTTAAGAATGAAAATTAAATTTTTTGGATTTCTTTTTCTTTTTTCCTAGACTCTCAACTCAATTCTTCACAATAAAGATTTAAAGCTCAAAACTCTGTAGTGCAAAAAATTTAAGTTAAAAATGTTCAAAGTCAAAAAATCTAGTCATGCAATGTGCAGAAAAACTTGTTTTTTTCACTTTAAACACAGATATCTTGCAATCTATGTGGTCAAAAATTCAGAAATTTTTTCCACATATTCTCATACTAGTTAGGTGTAAGATCCTAATGTTAGATGTGAAAATAAAACAATTTTCAATTTTATTTACTTTTTGCTATAGAAATGACAGTTTTGAGTGTTTTTTGGCAGATAAATGGCCTTGGTCCTTTCAGGGGTTAACAATCATCTCGAAAAAAATTTCATAATCCCCTTTAGAAAGAGTTCAATATGAGGTGTCATATGACCAAACTTTGTGGAATAGACTTTATATTTCAACTAGATTTGGGTATTTGACCTCACTCTATAACTAATTTTGTACATTTGAGCATGATGGTACAATTATTTTGCTAAAATCCAATTAAAATATAGAGATATCTATTTCACAAAGTTTGGTCATGAAACCTCACATTGACACTCTTCCTAGAGGGAATTATGAAACTTTTTTCGAGATGATTGTTAAAGGAAAGGTGTGCACATGGATGTTTACTACATATCTATGCAATCAAATTAAAAAAATCGTCTTTAATTGTTTTCAATGAAATCATTATATAAAACCATGAAAATTAACTAAAAATTCATCAAAACTAAAATTTTACTTTTTTGAAACTTAAAGTTGGTATGCTGGATTGGGATTGCGTAAGAATTGGGTGATAATTATGCAAGAGAAAAAAAATTATTATTTTTCTATACTATGCAATAAAAATAAAAATTGGAATGGTTCAAATCGGCAGTTTGTAAATGAACTAGACCTTATTACTCTCTACAACATACGAATACTGTACAGAGTGAAAAAGTGAAAGTGAATAAACAACTTTAGTTACTGTAACTGACTATAGTAACATCCATCCCCCCCGCCCTACAAATAGGCCAGAGAGAATCATGCGGGCATTGGAACTGGGGCAGTCTAAAATAAACACTGATCCCGGCCCAAATAAAAACATCTGACATCCAGCCAGGCTATCACTTACCCCAAATTAAAAAATTAAAAATAAAATAAATAAAAAAACTGCCCCTGTCGAGATTCCACTCAAAAGATTCCATTTCAAAAAGACTTTTTTTTTCTTTCTCTACCCACAGTAATAAAATTCTGAAATGGATTAACTTTGCATATTAAATAGGACATTCCAATTTCAGTTGGCTGACTTCTGAGTGGCACATGAAGGACCAAAAATAACCATTTGTAAGGCCCAAAAAAATCATCTCTAAGTCAAAAATAAAACAAAAAGAATGGGAATAAAAAAAAGAATTAGACTAGTATCTATTTATTAGAATAATGACTTCTTTCTTTTCTTTTCTTTTTTTCTCTTTTTCTCTGTTTCATGTGTTTTGGATTAATTAATATTTGCTCTTCAGGACAAGGCAGGCCCCAAAGTGAAGATGCAGATATTATTGTTCTCTTCATAAATTGAGTTTACTTTTTTCATCTATGGGGCGTGGAAGTTTCATTTAATATGAATATGGGACACTTGTGTCGTTGGTAGGAATTTGGGATTTGGTCACTCCCTCCTCGGTTATAGAATAAGTATATTTCCATTTTAAATCAATTGATAAGAAAATATATTTAAAAATAGTGTTTTGAACATTTAGGTGAAATAAATTTAGTGCAATATTATACTCAACTGTATATAAAATAGATAAAAATACTAGAGAGAGAGAAAATTAGTGCAATATTATATTCAAATAGATACAATACATAGATTATAGTTAAAACTTATTTTTCAAAGTAATCACTAAATTACTCTCTTGAGTTGCATTTTATTACATATCTCCATAGTTTTGGAGGTATGGACCTCTTTGCCATCTCAATTTCTTTTGGTTTGTTTCCAATTTAACCTTCAAACAATCTACATACACAATGTACCTTCAAAGTATTCAACGAAAAATGATTATATTATTGGTTGAAATAGGTGTATTATTATAGGTTTCTACATTTAACCTAAAATTGATCATCAGATATGTTTTTTTTGTCTTTAGTGTCCTTAACCCCTAATGACCCAAATGACTATTTTTTGGTTGTTGCCCCTCTATTTTTTAATTGCCCCTCCTCAAATTTTGATTTTCTTGAAGTAAAAATCATTTTTAGAAAATAGACTCCGTTATGAATCCAATGGTGATAGTTTCATTAAATTCCCAGTTAAACTCTATTTTGTGGAATTTCTTTAAGTTGAGGGTTGTTCAGTGGGGGGGGGGTCAATTTGGGTATGAACTAAAAAGTCAACCAACCAATGTGATTGTTGCCCACCTCAAAAAGGTCAGATCCACCGCGGGAAAAGGTAAATCCAAGGAGCTCAAGGAGAAGACAAGTGTCCCATTCTGTTTTTTCTTCCAAACACTACTCTCATTTCAATGACCACCTATGCATTGCAAAGTCCACCAAGAATTGAAAAATGCTCAGAATGTTATGAAATTCTAGATGAGAATTTTCACCCCTTAAGGACTATGACTAGGTTTTCACCAAAAACGCTCCGAAACTGTCATTTCTAGTACAAATACCAC
Organism: Rhytidiadelphus loreus; assembly: GCA_947034895.1. NCBI lineage: Eukaryota > Viridiplantae > Streptophyta > Bryopsida > Hypnales > Hylocomiaceae > Rhytidiadelphus > Rhytidiadelphus loreus. The sequence continues at coordinate 40,674,094 of OX344761.1, read as the reverse complement.
ATTTTAGAAAAAAAAACATTTTCGGACATATGTAACTGAAGGATCTTGTAGTATGTTGACTTGAGAACATGTGGAAAAAATTTCAGAAATGTCCACCATGTGGATTGCAAGATATGAGCTTCTGAATTGATTAAAATCATTTTTTTGACTTTATGAAAAAACGGGCAACTGCACTTCCCACGGTCACATTTGTATGAGAAAATGTCCAAAATGGTGGTGCTTCTTTGGTTTCATTCTTCAAGGCAAGTTGTCTAAATGCTTCAAAAAATTCAGATCATTTGGAATTGTACAACATATAGGAAATAAATAGTAAATAGAAAGATGTAAAGAATGATTCAAAATACAAAATTGTTAACAATTTAGCTATGGAATTGAAAAATTCCAATCCCAATGGTTGTAATGTTGTAACAAACAATCTGCATCTTATAATTTTATTTTTTCAAAAAATATTGAAAATTAAGTAAAATAATGAACTTCAAAGTTTATTTTAGAGTAGAGAATCCATGATTGCTCACAAACTAAAACTCTTCATAACTTTTGACTCATTGATTAAAATGGAATGATTAAAAGCTTTCCAAATATATATAAATCTAAAAAATCAATTTCAAATTTTTGTTTTTGAAAAAAGTGATTTTTTGTGATCTATTCGGACGGCCCATTTACAAAAAAAAATTACATTATTAGGCCATAACTTTTGACTCGTATTTTCAAATGTCATGAAATTTAGAGCATATGAAAGATATTCCTCATCCCCCATCTTTTATTAACCCCTAAAAGACCAGGGCCATTCTTTTGTCAAAAACTACTCAAAACTGTCATTTCTTCTGCATTCATTCAAAAAAACAAAAAGAACATTTTTTTTCTAGAATCTAACAGTAGGATCTTGTACTTTACTGGTCAAGGATTATGTGGTAAAATTTTCATGAAGTTTGACCGTACAGATTGGAAGATATTAGCATTTGAAGTTGAAAAAAGAAAGTTTTTTTGAACACTGGTCTGCAATTTCAGATGACTTTGATTGCCATTTGTGAATTTTTTTTGCACCATGGACCTTGAATTTAAATTTTTTTGTGTTGAAGAATTGAGTTGAAAGTCCTAGAAGAAAAAAATTCAAAAAAACCACGCTTGATTTTCATTCTTTAAAAAATGGTTAAGTAGAAGTAGGTTCAAGATTGAAAGAAAAACTAAATCGTTAATAGCTCTAAGATGGGATTGAAACACAATAATCTCAATGGTGAGATTGTTCTAGCTAGAAAATTTAACCTTGTCAAACAATTTTTTTTGAAAAATTGTGAAAATTGCATTCAAAATTGCATCCTATAAGTTATTTTTTCAAGAAGATGCTCAAATTGCCCAAAAAACAAGATTGTTTATAACTTTTACATTACTAATCCAAATGGAATGAATCAAAGCTTCACATGTAGAAAAAAAATATTATCTTTAAGAAAAAAAAAAATTAAAAAATTAATTTCAAATTTTTGTAGATTTCTTTTTCTACCCGGTGACGTGAAAATTATGTTTAAGATGCCATAACTTTTGCTCCCCGGCACCAATTGAAATAAAATTTATATTCTCACAAAGTTACTAAGATTTCCTATCTTATGAGAAAGTTTCAAAAAGTTTCTCTAAAAATTGAGATCATAGGAACCTGCCCAAAATTCATTTTGTCCCCCGAGGGGACAATGGTCCTTTAGAGGTTAAAATTTTAGCCTAAAATATGCAAATCTCCAATCATATGTACACACAATTTCTATGTTGCCAAAACACACATGCTAGTCCTTTAGGGTTTAAACTCTCTTGTCTTGCATTGAGTTCAAAAATGTCATAATTTCAAAATATTCTCACTAAGATATGCTCCTTCAAAGTGTGTTGCCTTATTTTTCTATTGACCCAAATAAAACTTCAAACTTAAATATCTCTTAAATTGTGCGATCAAAATAATCTTACATTTTTTGAGGTGCTCATTTTCGATTTGGAATTCAAGATCCTATAGTTTTATTTAATCTAATTTCAAGAAAAAATGAGCAAACAAATTGTTCAAGTTCCTGGTAGTGTTAGCCCATTTTGAAAGTACAAACCCCTTGGCCATTAGGATTTAAGGTAAACTCACCCAAACCATCCGTTTTGAGCCACCGACATATTACCTCAATTGCTCATCTTCATTAACACCAAAAACATATATAGATGACAATAGACTTTGAGCCCTCTTAGAGTGAGATTTTTGAGCCTACAACTTGTTAGGTATAACTTGCTACAAGTTGTTAGGTATACTCATCCAAAATTTCAAAAACAAATAAGGCGACTACTTTACTCTAAATCACTATGTGATACAAAGACATCAAATAATTTGGCATTACATCATTGAGGTTTCTATTGATTTGTGAAAAAATGCATAAGATCTAGTAATGAAAACACCAACACTTTCCCCAAATAGTAAGTTTCTCGACAGTAGGCAAATTCTAAACACTTTGTGCTATTTTTCTTATAATTTTTGTTTAACCATAGTGATCTTAATTTTCAATATAAATATTGAAAGATAACCCAATCTTCAAGAAAAAAAAAAAAAAAAAAAAAAATTTGCCTAAAAATATTGCTTGAAGTTGGACATCGACAAAAAAATGGTCGCATGAGCGCTTGGGGGTTAACCTTCAAAAGTCCCTAATTCCCCTAGGGGACTCTTGGGATTTTGGGTAGGCTCATGTGGCCTAAATTTGTGATATGATTTTTTGAAACTTTTTTGAATATAGAAAAACACATTAGCTTTGTAGGAATATAAATTTTATTTCAATTGGTTTTGAAAAGCAAAAATTATGCAACCCTTGGCCCCAAAAAATAGTTTGCTAGGCAGCAAAAAAACCCCACAAAGACTTGAAATTTAAAAAAAAAATCTCATGCATTATATTTTGTCTACACATAAATATTTTATTCATTCCATTTGTATTATTTATTATGAAAGTTGTAGAGATTTTGTTTTGTTGGTAATCATTGTATCTTTTTCAAATAACAATGTATTAGATTTGTTTTTGAACTCAATTTTCACAATTTAAAAAAAAAAGTTTCACAAGGTTTAATTTTCTTGCTAAAACAATCTCACTGTTGGAATTAGTGGTGTTTCAATTCCATATTAGAGGTACAACAATGCTAATTTGTGAGCCTAAAAATTTAAGCTTAAGATGTGAATGTACGCCTTGTGAGCTAAGAGTGTTGATAAAAAAAACTTTGAATTTTTTAGGCCAATAGAGAGAAAAAGGAGACATTTCAAAATTTTATTATTCATATCATTGTGGATTTATAATTGTGGGACTATGGCAAGCACTCACATTGCGTTTAGCTTGGTGTGTTGGTAGACGAAAGTTTTAATCCACCTCGAGCCCTTTTTTTTCTTCTCACAAAAATATCTGTTCAAGCTTAAGCTCCCAAAGGAATTCAAAAGGAAAACAAATATCTTGGATAGGTGATAAAGGGCTCATGAGAGTGTCCCAACCCCCTTAACCCTTCATCGCCTGAGGGGACGAAAAGTGTCCTCATGTATAATTCAAAGTGCTGTAACTTTTGCATCCAATATCCGAATTCAATAAAAACTTGTTGGTAAAGTTGCACTCTCTCTTCTAGTTTGTGTGGTAAAATTTTCAGATCAATCCAAGACTTACAAATTAAATGGGAGCCAATCAAAGTTCACAGGTTCAATTTGAATTCACCAAACTGCATTTGATGGCTGAAACTTGGGGGGGGGGGGGTATCTACTTCATACAATGTTAGTTTTCAATAAAATTTATTGGATTATGTTCCCCTTTTAGTCTAGTTATTGTGGTAAAATTTTCATGTCAATACAAGCTTCTTTGAATGTTTGGGAGTAATTCAAAATTTAAAATCCAGCCATTTTCGGATTACAGTGAAATTCGGCGGCTTGTAACTTCTTCATACAGTGTCCATTTTCAATAATTTCTTTTGGGAAAGTTGCGCATACTAGTCTAGTTTGTGTGGCTAAAATTTCACATGAATCCAAAAAGTAACGAATGACTGAGATGCTTTTTAGTGGAGGAGGTTTAGCCTTACATGGAGTTTTTTGCAACTTTTCATGCTATTTTTTGACATTTCAAATCTGTTTTGCAGACACATTGAGTCAATTGAATGATATTTTTTTTCACCAATGTGTTTATATGTTGATTTTGAATCACTTTATAGTCTCAATTTTTTTCATTTGAGTAGGTTTAAAAGTCGAATTTCACCTCCAAATGTGTGTTTTTTGGAAAATTTCAGCATCTTTTTTTAACACTAAAACATTCTAATATTTCAATCCAAGCGGTCAAATGGCTTCAAATTTTTTTGGTGTCATCTACAACATGTTCACTACAATATTGTACGGTTAAGATTTCTATAACTTAGCAAAATCTAAATTTACAACACTTCAAAAGCAACGCTATTTTTGACCTCGTTTGGACTTCAGGGGATGAAGATTTAAGGGTAGGTCGAAGAAGCCTTCAAGGTTCTTTAGAGGTAATGGAGTTGTGACACACTTAAAAAAATAAAATTGAAAAAAGAAGTTTTAAGGGTCTCAAATCCATGTGCTCTAAAGGGCCTCTCAATTTGCAATAAAATAAAAGAGAAAAAAAAAATTATATTTTTTTCTTAGAATCCCAGGGTTTCCTAGAGGTAGTAGAGTTGCTAATTAAAAAATATATAATAAAACATTGAAAAATAATAATTTTGAGAGTCCCAAACCCTACATTCCCTACAGGGCCTCTCAAAGTGAGGGATTTGCAACCAATTTTTTTTTAAATTGATTTTTCTTTTAAGTTCCAAATTCCAAACCTCCTAAGGGGCTTTTTGGTGTTCTAAGGGGGATCTGATTCTTTAGGGATAATAGAGTTGCAACTGAGGAAGAAAGTTTCAAAAAAAATGGATAGGGTGTATGGACAAGGTGTTTGGAGAACATTTGGAGTGTTCCAACCCTATTTTAGGTCAAATGACATATTACCTTAAGTTCATTAGCTATAAAGATCCTAAATTCCTAAACCACAATTATAGGTTCCAAATCCAAAACAACATCCTAAATACCTCACAAATTTGAGGCTCATACGGACTCTCAAGCTTCCGGGCTCATGCTTCAAGGCTCACAAAACAACACTCTTATATAAAGAGTAGGGATTGATTTTAAGATCATCACATTCCTTGCATCTATCATGAAAGTATGAGTAGCATAAACCAACAATTATGCTACAAGAAGATTTGTCCTTAAATTACTAATTCACCTTTCTACTCAAACTCCATATCTAGCTTTTGTCGTATGAATGCCAAGCCTCAAGCCATGTTTAGACATACTCACTTTTGAGCCAATGCACAATATGGTCTTTAATTTTTACTATTTTGAATTTGCAATCACCATGTACAAAAGACCAATTTCACACTAAGGAATTAGGACAAGACACTTGTAAGGCTACATTATGAATAGTGAGTATAAAAAAATGTCTTCTAGAGGTCTTGGAAAAATGTCTTTTTGAAGAATAATTTTATTGAATGATTTTTCACCATGCCACAAGATCATGCTAGGCAAAATAGAGTTTAGAGATATTTATATACAATAGATTGACTAATGAGTTATACCATATATGGTGGTTAAGGTTGGCAAAAAATATTTAAAAAAATAGATACCAGAATATATGAGATATTATTATTATTATTATTATTATTATTATTATTATTATTATTATTATTATTATTATTATTATTATTATTATTATTATTATTATTATTATTATTATTATTATTATTATTATCATTATTATCATTATTATTTAATTGTATGGAAAAAAATCTTTCTAATTTTAAACACATATAGAATCACGTTTGCCAACTACAATAATTATTTAGCATATAATGTTGCCCCTAACCACTAGGTACTACATGGAAATGAAAAGTATTGGATTGGTGGTCAAGTCACTTGACTTGGTCAATAACAATATTTAGTGTTACTTGCATTAATTGGTGTAAAAATGCTATAACTTCATATAGTAGAACTTCCATAAGGTAATAGCCTTGGATTGCTCGGAATCGGAGGAGAACATCACATTACAGAGGTTATTGCTTTAGAGAGGGGTTGCAACATTAATGACGTTTGAAGATTTTTGGAATTCATGTTCACCAAAGTGACAATTGAATTCCAAATCCAATGAAAGATGTTTTTCTTTCTCTACTTATTTTGTACATCTTCAATGTGTCCAGGTCGGGAGAGAAGGAATAATATCGCTTTCGAGAAGCTATTGGCTTCGAGAAGTTCACTTTATAGAAGTTCTATTGAATGTACTCTTACCGAATGTTTTTACAAACTACATTCACTAAAGATTCTCCATATTGAATGGCATTGATATATTTACTCTTGTTAAGAGTAGATTCATCAATTAAATTTATATACCCATATTCAAATCAATTAATGCATGTAATGCTAAATATCGTTATTACTGTGTAAACTGGGCCAAGTTCCGTCCGTCCTCCGCTTCCGTCCGTCCACAGCCAAGAGGCTTCCGTCCGTCCGCTTCTGTCCACAGTCAATAAATAAATAACTGTAAAGACTGTAAAGAATCGACACCACCAGTTCCCATGGATAAAAAAAAATCTAATTTGACTTAAATGTCTCATCATAACAGTAATGTATGTGGCGGCAATGGAGAGATACATTTCTGCCTTGCTGGCATAAAGATGGCGGGAAAGTAACAGTAGGTCAAAAGTGGAAAGAATATTAGAATCTGAAGGTCGCAAAAGATGTAGCCAGAAATAGTATGAAGACAAAAATAGTGTGGGTGACGAAAGTACTAACATGAACACTTTTTTTCTTTTTCTTTCAACAATAAAGAAAAAGACAGATGTACGGTAGTGGAGGAACTACGGCACTACCGTATATGGACGGAGGAATTTGGGTACCCGGGCTTTTCTTTAGAATTTAGGTCCCAGGATTTGTTTTTTGAGCGATTTTTCAATGGAAAGCGATGATTTTCTTAAGAGAATATTGGGCGAATTTATTTATTTATTTATTTTTCCACCAGTGGTTGAGATCGTCAATTTGCTACCAAATCTGGGACAATATCGCTTTGTTTTGGATGAATGTACAATTTTTTGAATGAATATATGAAATTTCATCTACAAAATTGCAAGTTCCATCCATTTTTATGGATGTAAATAACTTCATCTTTCTAGTGATTATCGTTTTCTGCATTGCCTTAAGTAAATGAAAAAACAACCATAGTGGGTCTTCTAAAATTGCCACTTTTTGCAACTATACCTAGTTGCTATTATATTAGACTAGTCAATTTTAATTGGTTTTCTTATTAGAAAGTGAAAGGAGGTTCCAATGCACCAAAGAATGTGACATTTGGATACCGTATGCAAAAGTTATAAAGGGATAAAGCTCTTTTTGGTCGATGTTTAAAAATCGTTTCTTCAGCATATTCACATGTTGACTTTTGGAGGAGTATAGAGAGTGATGATGGGATTTTTAGGTGAGGTGTGATTTTGGGTGTACCCACCTTAGCTTGCAAAAAGATTTGGGCGTGAATGAAAGGTAGTTAACCCCTAAAGACCTAAATAGCATGCTTTTTTTTTTTATAGAATTCGAGTAATCTATCATTTTACTTTGAATTTGGAATCTTTGCATGAAATTCTTTGGATGGCTCTTAATCATCATGCTCTACAAGTTGACTATGTAATCCTACAATTGAATTCATTGAAGAATAAAAAAATATGAAGATTTTGCCTTGGTATAAAAACTATTGACTTTGAACTAGTTTTGGCCTCAAAAACATTGCAATCCTTTAGACGGATGAAGCAAATGAAAAGACCTTCACATGGATGAAGATTTGGTGAGAAGAAGGCAAGATTTTAGTTGAAATGTAGCATATTTATCAATAGAATTTGAATGAATACATCCCAAAACAAAGAATTAGACTAGGATAAGTGCTTGTGCTCTAAGACCTATTTTAATCCTTCAACTCCTCGCCAGTGATTGTGAAAATCACCCCTTACGGAATTGTATGACATCATCTACTCAAAAAAAACCAAAAGTGCTCATCGGAGGTCAAACGAATATGATGATCTCCCCTTTTTGCACAAAATCCCAAGGATAAACAATTGTACTTTTGTCCTACACAAAAAGATTCTCTGTCAATCATTAGCCAAAAAATCAGCCGCAACGTCGTCTAAGGATTACTTTCTACTAGTGTTTGCCTTGGATTTCAAGCATAGTCCTACTCAAAACTCCTCACATGTAGCTATCGCCAACACATTCAAAGCCTCCTCCTCCTCCTTCTCTCTCGAGCCCAACAGGTACTAAGGTCAACGCCATGCAGGGTGGTGTTCATCCACACGGAATCAATCCCGCCAGTGAGGTATTTGTCTCATCTCTGTGTTTCGCACTTTTTTTTCTGTGTTCAAAATAGACTTCGCCGGTAGTTTTTCTTGCAATTTTTAGGTTTGGGAGCTACGCTAAAGTTGGAAATCTTTGGGGTTATTCGAAGCAGACGGAGAGGGGGCAGGGTTGAGCTGTAGGAATATCCAGGCCCTTCAAGACACCGGAAGTGAAGAAATTTTTCTGTACAGTAACTTAACTTACTGTACAGTGTACACAGCAGAGTTCTACCGGGCCGGGAGCTGACGGAGCTTCCTCATAAGTAGGATAGGCCCCACAGTAGTAGTATCGCAGTACGTCAGTGACGGAGTGTTGCTGAGTAGTGTTGCTGAATTCATTCATCAGTGATTTCATCGTTTCAGTTCGTTTCTTCTTCTTCGCAGCCAGGCAGCCAGGCAGCCAGTGCAAATGGACAAGAAGAAGGTCGGTCAGGCCTCAACTACCAACCTATAAATTCCCATCTAAGCTTTAGTACAATACCCCGTGCATGTACGTTACTGATAAAGTGGCGAAGAATGAATATGATTGACTTCCGATCCAGTCCGGACGAATCCTGAGTTCCTGACATACTAGTAGCCATATATCCGAGCTCAAGATCAATTGTTAACTTAGGTTGTACCCAATGTGGTCGCAGTGAGGACAAAATAAACTTTATCCGATCCATCTGCAATCAGGTTGTCAGACAGCGGAGAGGATTCAGCTCTCCGTCCACCTCCTGAATCCTGAAAAAAACCCACACTAATTTAGAACTCCGTGAATGACCATAGCGAGTGAAGAGTAATCAGTAAGTGCTGGAATTAAGGATCCCTCGAAGAATGAGTCTCTTTTTTGTTTTGTGGGAAAAACTGTAGCTCTTTGCATTACTGTGCAAAAACGAGAAAATAAGGAGACTAGGGGATTAATCTGGAAACTAATAAGAAAGCAAAGCAAAGATCGAACCTGAGAGAAGGGGCCAATTTTCATCAAGGCAAGTGAATGCCTACAGAACAAAACCATTTTTATGTCCAATGCTATAAGATGGAATATATATATTGAAGTGTTGGATTTTCTTCATTTGTTGTTGTTTTGGTGCACGTTGGTTTTGTACACTAGGTGCTCCCTATCTGAGTAGTTTTGTCCTTTCATCAAGACAATATCATATACATTTTTGGTCTTCTTCAAGTGCTCAGGCTACTTTAAAAAAAAATGGACACACAACCCTCATATTGTATTTCAGATTGTAAGTATATCCAAGGCCAACAATGCATCCAAAACCAACATTATGTAGTATTCTTGTTGTACATTTAATGTCCACAAATGTAGAATTATAATTAGTTCTCATAATTTGTTGCAATTAGTTTACTTTAAATATCTTAGGGTTCAATTTTCTTGATTTGTTGGTATTAGGAATATTTATCTAGGTTAGGTCAATTCTCTTTAGTTGTTCGTTTTAGGTCGACGTAACCCTAATTATCTTAGGGGTAAATTCCCCTTTCTGACTGAAAATTTCCAGTTTTTTTTACCATGGTTACATGAAACGGGATACAACCTGCTGCGCCAGTAACGCAGACCTTGTAAACAGGAAGCTTCGGCCCAAGCAGCGGTGGGCCAGAGCCACAGCGCCTGCAGCCGTGTGCAGTATCTAGCTGCGCTTGCAGGCCCAGCGGCCACTGACTTTCACCCCACCCCAGGCACGCCCACAATCTTCGCCGCTCTCTCTTCAATCCCACAGGCCGCGAGCCTCACGATCTCAGCTTCACTGACTCCCCGCCACTACCCTTGCTCTCGCCCTCGCCGGCGCCGTGCTGCCTGCAAGCTCTCCTCCGGACGGACTCCCTGACTCCCTGTTGTGTGAACTAGCTTGCCCATGCTCCGGGCTCCACTCCACCAGTCAACTCCCAGATCCAATTCCTGCGTGCCGACTTGCTACGATGGGCGCCGGCAGCCCGGTGATCACCATGCCTCACCGCAGTGGACGCCAGACTCGATGACGACTTTGTAACCCCTGCTGCTGATCCATGCCAATCGCGCTCAGACTCCAGTCGGCGCCATGCCATGAGCTTCCTGTGGTCGGCGCTCGCCGATTCGTAGATCAATCTGAGGAGGCCGGGATCCGAGTTGCGGTGGAATCTAGATTTCGGTCGTCATCTAGATTATTGGATTTTTGCAGGTGGACTAGTGGCGAATTTGGCAGCGGCGATGGGGTTTGTTTGGGTATCGATGGCGGCGTGGTGGGTGGGTGGGTCGTGAGGTGGTGGGGACTGTGCCGTGGAGTTGAGAATTTCATAGGGGCCGGGGAGAAGTTTAGGGGATCCATTTGGTGTGGGGTTATTCCGGCAATCGACGTGAGCTAGAGAGTATTGACATGACGGGGTCGGCGTCGGGGTCTGGTGGCTCAGGTGGTTCGGGTGCAGGCTCCCGCGGCGCTGGGGTGAGTGGTACCAGCGGTGGCTCCAGTGGGAGCGGCAGCACCAGCACGGCATGCGCGGCGTGCAAGTACCAGCGCCGGAAGTGCACGCCGGACTGCCCCTTGTCACCCTACTTCCCGCCCGACCAGCCGAAGCGGTTCCAGAACGTGCACAAGCTGTTCGGCGTGTCCAACATTCTGCGCATCCTCAAGCACGTCGACCCCAGCAAGCGCGAGGACACCGTGAAGTCTATCTCCTACGAGGCTGACACACGGGAAAAGGACCCCGTGCACGGCTGCCTGGGGGTGATCACCATCCTGCAGAACCAGGTCTTCAAGCTCAAGGACGAGCTCGCCGCGGCCCGGGAGCAGCTGTTCTTGCTGCAGCAGCAACATAATTTCAACCAGCAGGTACATGGAATGTCGGTTGCTGGGCTCCCCTCATTGAAAAGCACGGGTGCCCCCTCCAAAGTCAATTCAACCTCTCACCTGGGGCAGCTTCTTTCTGCTTCTACCCGTATCTCTGTTTTAAGCTTCCCGAGTTGCATTCAGAAGCTTCCAAAAGTTGCATTTTGGAGCATCGAGGGGTTTGCAACTTTTTGAGCTTCAATGAGTGCATTACAGTTTGAATGGGGTTATGAGCTCATGGCATTGGAAGGGAAGGGGGGAATTTTATTGACGGGGGAGATTGTTTAGATTATTTTTTTGAGGTGGGTGCCTGGCTGGGGTTCAGTGGTTTTGAGGTTTTCCTGATGGCTGAAGTGTGGACGATCAATATGATCAAGCAGGCACATATGCCGCAAATTGTGAGCTCGCTAGGGGGGAGCACGAGTATCGTGAATGTGAGTTCGGCGCAAGAGACCAATGTGTTGATGCAAAACTTTCAGAGCTACAATGACATGACGGATTTCGCCAAGAGCAACCCGCTTTCCATTTCGCCTTTCGAGCCGGACCAGTTTTTGAGGAACGATGGCTTCGACCAGATTAAGCCTGGTGGTGCGGCGTCTACTTCAAGGTTTGACGTGGGCAGGTAACTATCGTGATCAAATTTTTCCAATGTCTGGTGACTTTTTAACTAGTCCCAACACTAACAATCCTAGCTGACGGAGTGAGACATCGGCTATCCCAAAACTAGAGCTCCAAATGTAGTCTCGTGAAGGTTTTCTTCCACTGAGCTTTCTTCTCTCGGAGCTGTAGCTCAAGATTATTTTTGAGGAACCATTTCCTCCATTCCAACTTGCCAAGAGTGAAAGCAGGCTGCATCCATGCACGTAGTGTAGTTTAAAAGCTTCTCAAAAACTGTTGAAGGAAAAGCTGCTTTGATTTCAGTTAATTTACGGAACTAGAGTAGAACCTACATTCGTATTGCCAGAGTTTTCTGGAGCTGTAGCAATGGTTGGAGGGATGGAGATCTTCAGTGGTGAATACACTGGACCTTTTGATCGTTAGGTCCTATGTTGACTGCGATCTTATTAACACTACTTTAGTTCCAAGAATGGTATGTCCGCAAACTTCCAACTTCTGAGAGATTTTCTTTTAGGTTACTTCTTCATGCCCTCGGGTTAGTTTTCAAGTTGAGTTTACTGTGGGTTCTTCCGTCCTCTGCCTTGTGCTCATGTCAATCAGTACGTAGATTCCCAGACGATCAGTAGTGACAGGCTTTTGTGGCTACTTCGTGTGCCATGGACTTGTTTATTCATTTATTCTTCTTATTCCTTAAAACTCCAACAAGTTCTTGCAATTACATGCTAGAGGGTTTTGCAGCAGAGCTTCCTTCAAGTCCGTGCTCAGTACTTAGCTGCTTGAAATCTCATTTGTGCATGGAGTTTAAGGGCTTGATTGTTCTCCTGTTAGAGTATAGACATTACGAGAAGTAGTCATATTCGTAGACTCCTCAATCTATTAGCTTGAGAGTTTCATTGGACGAAGATGACACTCTGATATACACTAGCTTCTTCTGAAGTCGGAACCTAGAAAGAGAGCTAGTGTTCAGTATTGAAATCGTCGTCATTAATGTCTTAAAAAAATTTAGTTAGAACTTTCGAAAAGTGACTTACGAGCAGTGGGGTAGAGGAGGAACTAACCTAATCAGGCATACTAACTATTGGTCTTCTCACCTGCCTTTGTACAGAGACTCTAAGTGACCCCAAACTCACACTGTCACCCAAGTTGTTGCAATCGTCAAATGAAATCAAACCCCCTCTCACAGCTCAGTGCTTGGGGGCTTCCAAGCAGGTACATCAGAGGGGAGTCTCGAGGTCTTCACCAATCTACGGCACCGCTACCAGGAGCCGTGAAACAGGAGCCGCCACAGATGCCGCTCCATCACCGCAGCAGCATGCATTACGGGGACCAGAACCAGATTCTGCAAGACAATATAGAGCAACCGTTCGACACCGCGCTGGATCCCTTTGCAATGGCGATTCGTAGACGAGGCCCCAGTAGTGGACTTCTCAACCTCACGGTGGCTTCTGAGGCTGACCTGAGAAGAGCTGCTGCAGGTGGTCATCATGGAGTTTCCGAGCATGAGCTGAGAAGCGCTGGAGTTTACCTTACTTTGACCAACAACTGATCTCCTCGTTCTTTTTCTTCGATTTGACACTCGAGAGGAGTCTCTCTTTCAACTAACATCATCAAGAACTTCATAAAAAAAAATGATATCCACACCAACCTTTTGACTGTTCTTTATTCGATGTTGTTTCAGTCAACATGCCTGCTTGGAGGTCGGTCGACTTCGGTGGCTGTTTTTTTATTACAATTAATTTTAGAACTTCACGGCGTCTCTAGATGCCAAGGTTTGTTACAACTGATCCTCAAGTGGGACGGACCGAAGCTTCCACCACAACGACAGGCGTATAAGCGCTCCGACTGACTCGTCTGACCCAGGAAGTTGAAGAGGTAGAAAAAATGACATGCAGGACACCATGCAGGTTTATTTGTAGGGCACTAGGTTTGAATAGGTAGTAGCTGCCTGGATTAATTAATTAATTAATTACTCATCTGAAGCATAGATTCAGCACATTTGTCTAACAAGTTGTTAGTTTAAGCAGGGATGCTGTCAAGGTCCCTTTATAGAAGCCTAACCGTTTTAGAGCCGTACTAGATGTAGGCAATCAGACATTATTGATGTTTATGAGGGGTCTAGTGCTGATCTTCTATGACTTGATAGGCTGTATTCTTTTTGGTATGCAGTTCCCCATCGAAAGGAACTGAATGCGTGCGTCTGCATTTCTCTTTTGTACTATAGACACAAGTTTGTGGCTATGCTCCATAGATTTAACTTGATACACGGCGATGTTACTGCAACAAAAATGTTTACATTCTTTTGCATCATTCTCTTCGTCTCGTGAGGAGCGTTGTCTGCTTATCTCAGATGTAAACAAGACAAATCTGATTGTGTTTCGACAGATTGACTTGCGGGTGAATTATTTTTATTTTTATGGATGATTCTTGGTCGAAGCGCGCATGGTGGCGGTTTCCTGTCGACTTCTGTTTTGTATAGGCGTTGACATAGACTACAGCTGCAGCTCAGGAAAGTGGTATAGCTGTTGTCGGTATGCTGTTCGAACCTATTATTTTTTTCATTTTTCTTGAAGCAAGCAAAAGATATTCTAGACTTGAACCTTTTCGAAGTCGACAGTGAGTGCTGTACTGACATCAATCATTGTAAATATTCTCGGGTTGATTCGATACCATATCTGGGTCTTGGTTCTACAGTTCCCTTGGCAGCTTTACCAGAACTAGGTCTGCCGAGACTTGAGAAGTTGAGAGCGTGATTTAAATCATTAATCTCATCGTAACTCGACAATCGTGATTAAAGATGGACATGACCTTCACCACCATAAAAATGGAGCAGGGAGTGTAATACACGTGCGTCAAATGGGACTCACGATCCAGAAGGATATTATAGTCAACTGATCGAGAGAATGTCCAACAGATCCCAAACCCGAAATAAATCAACCTCAGTCCAGAAATTTAGTCAAATAGTCAGTTTCGTTAAAATGGCATGTTTTCGAAGTGCCAAAATTGTCACATTCTAGTACCCAAATCTCTGAAAACTATACTCGGACTGGAAACTGAAAACACTCCAGTTTCCAGAACTAGCTCTTAGCCCAAGGTTTGGTATAGATCTTATGTCTCAGCCCGGCGACTGATCGCAACTGCGCCACCCTTACTGAAATCTGCCATGTGACCCATAATTATGAGGCTGAAAGATTATTTTGCACGATGAAGCAATACACATGAAGAACAGATGCCAGGCCCAGTGATAAATGCTCATGTCGAATTATAGATCATATGTAGTGCAGGATGAATCATGATTCCATAACCTGTAGTGGATTCGAATTCGTCGTGCAATAACAATCGAAACGGAACTGAAGGTATCTTGTTGAATCAAAAGACTTGGGAGCACGTCTCCCAATTTGCACTTTTCAGTCGTATGGAGACTAGTAGCTAGAAATTAACTTTATCAGCATGCAGGTGGACTGAAAATTGTCCTGTCATGGATCCGGACACGAATCAGCATAGAAATTTGTGTATAAAAACTTATAATCACGCTCGGGCAGCTCTAGAGCATTAATTCGAGTTAAGAACCGGAAAGACTGATCAAGTCCGGGCGCGCAACATCTTGATCTCTCTAAATCCCCTCGAGATTTCAAGATCGAACCAATTACAGTCCCTCCATCGAATTGGCAGGTTTCCCGTTCATTTCGTGCTGATTTGCAAAACTAAAATCCACGCCTGTTGTAGTTTTGAATGGAAGAGTCCCTTCTAATTAATTTTGGGAATAGAGAAATTGCCAAGTTAACGAATATTGCGACAGCTTCGAGCATTGCATTAGAACCGGTGATCATTCCATACGACATCAAATGTTACTTGTACCGTAATCTATCATCCAGAGTCGGAGACTCGCAGTTGACCGCATTAGCACGTATGCTACAAGCTTGACAAAGCTCACGATCAAGAAGAATTTGGAACTTGAAGCCAAATGATTTAAAATACAATGCACTTTAATCTTACACTTCCTTAAGAACACTGGATCCTTAGCTTGTTGCCACCAGCGCTAAACAGCTGATTGAATGCAGAAACAAGGCACATTTCCAATGTTTTGCATTCAAGTTGATGGAGTGAATTTCACCTTCAGTACATGGAATACCGTACTGGAGCTTTGCATTTCTGTAAGGACCAGTAGCCGATGTCAAAACCAACTAACACTGGAATTTACTGAGTGTCGAGGCTTCAGGACTAGCACACTATCAACTACCAACCAGCAGATTAAGGGTAAACTTGATCGGATCACTAATCAACATTCGACCAATTAGTTAAATTGGCTTATTTAAGAGTACCAAGTTTCTTGACCTTTATGTGCACAAAGCTCTAACAACTACTTCCAGTGCAGAACTGAAGCTCCTGAAGCCCCCCCCCCCCCGAAAAACTGAAATTATGTCATTTAAACTCATAAGACGATCCACGTCCAGAGAGAAAATAAGATTCCAGTAAAACATTCGTGACCTCAAGCTGAAGGAGTACTACGCGCGGTCCTTCCCACACGTCGGATGATCAAGGCGCGCGCACTGGCTAAGTAGTTTAGCTGAGCAAGCGTGGTTGCCAGATCATGAGTTGGGGGGGCAGGCTGCTGTAAATTAACTGCAAGCGCGTGACGTCGTCCGTGAGGCTGCACGTAGTACAGAATAACGCGGTTTCAGCAACTCCCGGAGCCATTTTGCCGCGAGATGCTCGCTACGCGCGCTTGCCGATCCCACCTGGCAATGGCGCTGGCTCTGCAATGTGTGCCCAGGCCATTGGGTCCCTGCCCTCGTTCATCGGCGTCGAATTTCAGGGAGATGATTGGGCGCGAAAGGCCATCTCGATCTGGCAGCTAGCACTGATATTCGTGACTTGCAGTCACAACAGAGCGCGCGCGAGCAGACGACGCCACCCTCGGCGTTTCCGAATCCACTGGGAAGGGTGGCAAGGAGCTTCAGTCGATAAATTGATGAAGACCGTCAGCTGCGGATGCTCTAGCTAGAGAATCCGCTCTCGTTGGATTCCGAATTCTTTCCCGAGATCGACAAGATCCACGGCGAGTGTTGATCGATTCGATCGGCCGGACGGTTCATCTACTTTTTGTTGGATCCTGCGGACTTCATGCACGTTGCCACGGCTGGGGCTGCTTTGAGCAGATGCATCTGCTTCTGCTGCAACTGGTGATCGAGGCAGTGTATCTACCTTTAAGTTGGTACGTTTCATGATTTGCGAGCTAGCATGTCAGTGGTGTGCCGGCTGTTAGTTTGTTTCCGTGTGTTCGTATGTTATAACAGAGTAATATGTAGTAAATTTTTTTGGTTAATCGTGATTACGTTATTAATTTAAGCTTGTTTAATTAGCAAAGAGATTATTCCAGGAGTATTCCTTGAACCCTGAAGCTCTGGACTCTGGAAATCTAGTGGTATCGCTTCTTCTGACCGATTTGCGCAACAGACAAGCCGGAGGAATGATTCGGTATTTACACTTTTTGTTTGTTTCGCCGGAAATCTTTACTTTCATCCACGTCATTGCTCGGCCTTTGATCAGATGCGTCTGCCTCTGCTTCTGCTGCGAATGGTGAGCCCATGTTGTTTTATAAAACTCGTGTGCCCTCTGGTCAGAACACGTCATGATAGGCTAGCATGTGTCGTCGGTAAGTATAAATTAATTGAGCAAATGTTCAGTTCAAATGGCAACGTTTAGTATAATTACACTTAACATAAATCTATACCTGTTATGCCGCTTGTGCATCTCGTTTTTGGCAATCAGAAATTTGCCAATTTAATTGAAATTTCCATCCGATCTGTTCACTGTGTGTTCATGGTAATGTCAGAGCAATTTATGTTAAATAATTTTCTGACTAAATCGTGATTAATCAATTAGTGAATTATCTGATAGCTAAATGGTGTAAAATGGCGAGTTCGTGATATCTTATTTATCTCTTTTGCCACTAATCTATCTGGTGACGTCGGGTCCGAACATAGTCATGATTTGCTCGAATTGAATAAATTATTATGCCGGTCGATGATTGTGTGTTAAAAAACAAATTATGCAATAAATTGAAAGTTCTTCAGGCTAATCGTGATTACGTTATGTAAGCAATCTGACTTGTTTAATTAAATCATTGTTTAATCTTATCATATTAATCCAGGAGTTCGTCATCTCCTTGGACCGAAGATTCGGTAAGCGCGCGTTCAGTCTGGTCGTCGTCCAAAATTAAAGTCCGGTCAGGACTGGAGTGCACGCACTCATGAGAAGCATGATCTATGATGCTTGCAGCTTTAATTTGGTCTAAAGTTGCCTGACTCATGTATATTCTCGTTGTGCAATGAAACAATGATGGGCAATAGGAATTGTGTGGCAGCTAGCTAGAGTCGTAGGCGAGACGTTTTTTGCAGAAGTCGAGTCGAGTGTCGTGCTCATGGAGGTCGTTTAAGTCTTGTACAGGAAGAGGTATCACTACTATACTGTTGCACCCAACCATTGAATTATTGTGATGTTCTGAGCATTTTAATTCCTCAATTAATTATTGATGACCTCTACATGCATGGACTTGCTGCTGCAGTGGCGATCGAATGGCTACCGTTTTCATAGAAAGCAACACCTCAATTTCTGCGAATTTTTATCGCTTTGAGTTGCAGTTCAGTTACAGCTAGCTAGCTGTGTTACTCAATCACGTACATTGGTGTGACTTAGATTGCTGAAATATTGACATTCAAGTGCACTTAGCTTTAAAAACTAAGTCTCGTAAGAGTAAGAACACTCCTTGAATTGAATCGCCCACTAAAATGTACAGCTTGCATTGCATTCATTTCGACTGTGGATTCTGGGTGCCCTCACCTAAGTACTAAATTCTGAGGTTTCAGACGAGGTTCTGGAAAAGCGCCAATCTCTTGAAACTTTGCAAATTTTTCAAGTGATAAGACAATTTTCTTGCATTAGTGTTGCCTGGACAGTCCTCTATAGGGTTAACTTTGTTTTCAAGATCATATTTTGTGTTCACAACTGGTACTTTTGTGTTCACAATTTTCAGGATTGTCAACTGCTATTGAGACATGATTGTGCTCTTCACTAGTTCAATACAAAAGGTAGAAATCAATTAATAAGATACAGTGGTGGTGATTTTCATGTTGTCGCTGTGATCTTCAGCTTGCACACCCTGGGAGTGAGGCGCAGGGAGAATTGGCCCCCTCATTGCCCAGGTCAACTTTGGTTTGAAAAAAAAGCCCCCTATATATGTTGTGCCAATTTTTTTGATAATTTTTGCATCTCCATAGAGTAATTTGGGGCCTCTGATTGCAAATATGAATTCAGAATTTCAAAAAAAATTAAGCCTTGCAAATAAAAAATTCCAGGATTTGCCCTGGAGGGGCAATGAGGGGGTCAATTCACCCTGGCCTGGAGTGAGTGGGTAGTAGTTCCAAGAACAGAGTGATTGGAAACTCAGTCAAAATATCAAAATCCTTCATACACTGCACGCTCCCTTTTGCCAGTGTAAAAATTTTAGTTTAGTTTTTTAGAGATGAAATCATATGTCTTCTATAAGTCATAAATGTTTTTAGATTTATTGGTGATGATTTGAAATCACCATGAATTTCTGAAGAGTCAATGAAGAAAATTCACATCAAATACATAATGTATTCAACCCTTAACCCATAAACACCGCAAAGGATGTTTTTCGGCCGATGAATGACAAAGGATCTCTCCATGTAGGACAAAAATGCAACTATTCATCCTCCCAAATTTGTGTAGAAAGAGAAGATCATCTACGGTAGTTTGTCTTCCAATGAGTACTTTTTCATTTTTTTAAGCCAACAATTCATACGGTAACAAAAAGGGATGATTTCCATGGTGACCAGTCCGGCATTCAAGGTTAAAGGACCATTGTCCTTTTGGGGACAAATGGGATTTTGGGTAGGTACCTATGGGCTGAAATTTTGCCCTGATTTTTCAAAATTTTATTTGAAGATAGAAAAGTTGATAAGCTTCGTGGGAATATAATTTTGTTTTTTTTCAAATGGTGCCTGGGAACAAAAGTTATGTCCAAATAAGCTCAAAACAAGGAAGGAACAAGGGGGAGCGAAAACAAATTTCAAAATTTTGAATTTTTTTTCCCTTATAGATTATATTTTTGTCTACATGGAAGATTTTTATTCCGAGTTTGATTCATTCTATTTGGATTTGTTATGAGAAAGTTATGGACAATTTTATTTTTTGGGCAATTAGAGCATCTTCTTGAAAAAAATAACTTGTATTCATTTTGAATGCAGTTTCTGCAATTTTTCAAAACAAAGTTTCCTCCGTGGTTTAACTCTCTAGACCATTTGGGTCTCCCGCAATGGCAAGGTTTTCTCACAGGATCAATGGCACACAAATAGGATTCATAGTGCTATTTGGGAAGGACTTCTTGATTTAGGGCATGCTTTGTTTCACAAAATGATGACCCAAGCTAGACGTGGTCTTCAACGTGCACGTAGGATTTGGACTCATTTTGACACCATCTAGACTCACTCTTCAATGGTGGCATCTAGGATGGGCAATGAATTTAGATGGAATCAACAAAGGTCGGTCCCTTGCCATTTTCTTTAGTTTCTTGTTTTGGCTCTTTATTTCTTGACCGGCCTTTTGGCCTGGTGGTTTTGTATCTGTTCTTTGCAATGAAGGTTCATTTCATTTGTTTCAAAAAAAAAAAAAAATCCAGTTCCACATGGTTAAGTTTTCTTGCTAAAATAATCTTAACATTGGGATTATTAATGTTTTAGATTTTCCTTCTATATCATACCTACTTCTACTTATCAGTTTTTTTAAGAATGAAAATTAAATTTTTTGGATTTCTTTTTTTTTCCTAGACTCTCAACTCAATTTTTCACTATAAAGATTTAAAGCTCAAAAATATGTAGTGCAAAGAATTTAAGTTAAAAATGTTCAAAGTCAAAAAATCTAGTCTTGCAATGTGTTGAAAAACTTGTTTTTTTCATTTTAAATGCAAATATCTTGCAATCTATGTGGTCAATAATTCTGAAATTTTTTCAACACATTCTAGTTTGGTGTAAGATCCTATGGTTAGATGTGGAAAAAAAATTCAATTTTTTCAACTTTTTGCTATAGAAATGGCAGTTTTGAAAGTCTTTTGGCAGAAAAAAGGCTTTCATCCTTCAGGGGTTAAAACATCTGAAATATTCAAAATAGGTATAGATTATCATAATGTAAACAAATTTATGTGCCAATGAATGTGCCATTCAGCAAATAGAAAACCATTTTTTTTGTGGTAGTAGGCCCAAAGTTCAATAAAATATTTAGTTTTAGGAATTTTTGAAACTTTCAAATTAGATTAGACACCAAATTTAATTAACTTAATTAATTTTCCTTAGTTGGGGTCAAATGAAAAAAAGATTGTTTCATGGATGAAATTCAAATCAAGAGCAAGGGGCTAAAAGTTACTAAAACACACTATATATAAAACACTATAAGAAACCCATGTTTTAGGTGATGTTTTTTAATTTTTTTTAACCGATTTTAGGTGACGTCCATTGCAACAAGCCCATGTTTTTATGTCAACATTGATGTTATGTTGAACATATTGTTGACATAAAAACATGGACTTGTTGCAATGGACGCCATCTAAAATCGGTTAAAAGAAATTACAAAACATTACCTAAAATGTGGGTTTCTTCTAGTGAAATGTATCTTTTGTGCTTCCAAAGATTAAACATAAATGAATTTCCTCCATTGTCTATCAATTGTAGAGACATTCAAAGATGTCTCAAAAAATAGGATGAGAAATTAGGGTTCTTTTTCCTTTGATGTTCATTCAAAATCATTCCAAGGACCCTTTTTGGCTTCAATGATTGTAGAGAAATGACACACAAGAAGACCTACATGATGAATTAAACCAATAATAAGTCTTCGAATTTTCCTATAGTCGATCATTTTCAAAGTCTAAGCAACTTCTGTTTCTACAAGTGATTTTAGACACTTAACCCCTTAACGCCTAAATCCTTTTTCAAATTTTCACACATTTTTGCTTATATCTTTGAACAGTAATACCATTTACCAAAATTTCATGAAATTGGACATAAAAGAAGGTTGTCTTTTTAAGATTCAAGTATTACATTGGATGAATGAGAAGGTAGTTGGATGAAACAGTGCCTACAAGCCCTCTGTTCATCATCCAGAATATGGACATCGGAGCGCTTAAGCGTTAAATGCCTAGGTGTTTTGAGCAAACTAAGCATACAGTTATATAATGAGGCTGTCTTTTGAGTGGATAGTGAAGAATAAGTTCCAGATCAAATTATTTTTGAAAACCCCTAATTTTATTTTTTGGAGGGGGGTCTAAAAAATAATTTGATCAGAAAATCTCAAAATCTCAATACCCCCCCCTTAGTCTTGTATTTTTGAATACGAAGTCGTTTGACAATTGATATGGGATAATCCGTATCCATTTTCTGTATCTGATTTCCGTATCCATTATTTGTATCTGTATATATACAATATATGTACGGTATTATAATATTCGTATTAGGATCAACGGCAAGGAAGGTTTTTTTTTTTTTTTTTTCAAAAACGATCAATGGCTACTAATTTTGGGGGGAAGGGGGGGCTAATTAATTGAGCAAGAAGTGTTCCTCTCTTTTCAAGGGATAGTTAGAACTTATATCTAAGTTCTATAGCATTTGTGAATGTAGATTCAAAATAATGATTGTAAAAATTAATTGGAATAAATCATCATTTCCATAGATGGATTGTCAAAAAATGTTTTCATTTTTCATTACAATTTTTTAAAGAAAACCTACCAAAATGCATTAAAAAGATAAGAATTGGATTTCAATATTGATTCAAATACCTTCCCATTCATATTCAAAATGTTTGAACCAAATCCTTTATCACTATTGAATTTATTCATAAGTCTTACAAAGACCATATTATGGTTATTACTCAAATATCAAGGATTTATAGTACTTTAATAAACCATTGACAACATGCTATATACAATACTTAAGTGAATTCAATTTCATACATAGAGTCATTGGTTGGGCGGAGAGAGATATGTTATATTCCTTGTGGAAATTTTTTGATCCCACTCTTTCTACTAGTTTGTGCGCATGCTTATTTGGAACCCTAATTGTTTTTTTCATTTGTTTTTTCGTACTTTAATCTTATAAGGATGCTTAGAGGTGTCCGATAGATGACAAAAAATCCTTCTTTATAGAACAATATGTTCCATTAGAGAAATTCTCAGCCCTCTAGAGGGCCGCTCCATATATAGTGACCAAACCAGTCTATTAATCGCGTAAGAATTAGTAGGAGCATAGAGCCGCAATGCATTGTCAGTGAGTGAATATCACGAAAGACATTGGAACTCCAATAATGAAAGTGTAGTAGAAGTCTATTTAATAATCAACCACATGAACATACAAAGTGATTAATTGGAAAATTAAGTAAATTCAATGAAATTAAGCAAAATGAAGTGAATTTCCAAGCTAGTTGCCAAAAAAATTAAGAAACTCTTACATTTTCCAACTAGCTTTTAAAGTCACTTAGTTTAAGATGTTTAATGATGAGAAGAGAATCTCTTTATGTACACATGGGGTGGTAGGAGGTAGAACAACCCATGTGGGATATGTAGTTTAGAATTTGTAGTTTTTCAACCATTCATAGTTAAGTTTAAAATAGGAATTGTGTTAAAACTAGAATTTCAGACCTCATTTAGGCATAGTAGAATAATTTTTTTTATCAAAAACCTTTGAACTAAATAAAGTTTGAGAATCAAGCTTGTTTTCATGTCCGAAAATCTGTTTGAAGTTTAGAGCCTCCAATAAAACGTTATGGGCAAAATTTGGAGAAGGTTTTTGAAAATGTTAAGAAAATCTCCCATTCAACCCCTTTTAGAATTTTGTCCATAGCGTTTTATTGGGGGTTCTAAACATCAAATGGATTTTCGGACATGAAAACTAGTTTGATTTTTCAACTTTGTTTAGTTCAAAGGTTTTTGAAAAAATTCATTTTACTATGCCTAAATGGGGTTTAAAATTCTAGTTTAATACAATTCCTACTTTAAACTTAACTATGAGCAATTGAAAAACTACAAATTCTAAACTACATATCCCACATGGGTTGTTCTACTTCCTACCACCCCATGTATACATAAAGATATTTTCTTCTCATCATTAAACACCCTAAATTAACTAGCTTTAGAAGCTAGTTGAAAAACGTTAGAGTTTTCTAATTTTTTTGGCAACTAGCTTGAAAATTCACTTCATTTTGCTTAATTTCATTGAATTTGTTTAATTTACAATATTTGAACCCTGATTATTTAACTACTTATACTTGAATTTTGAACCACTAACAGTCATTGGACATCACAACTTCCGGTGATTGACTATAGGCGGAAAACAAATCATTAAGCAAAGTTAAATGTAATCTTGGGGTCCTTTCAGCTGCTTTGAAGTGGCCCTCCAGAGGATTGAGAATTTCTCTAATACATCCTTGGAATTATGTGCCATTAGATGAGATTTGCCTATCGGGAAGGGCCGCGAGTTCCCAAGAAGAAAACTAGACGAAACTGACAAAACTGGACGAAAATCGCCGTTCGCAGGGCTTGCTGACCTGGCCGAGCGACTGCCAGGTCGACATTTAAAAAGGTCTTTACTGGAACATCCTAGTGCTAGGCACTGATCTGATTGCTTCCATTCTATTTTATTTCTTTGCAAAGTGCAGCTTTTCTTAGTTTGTTTCTATCAAGATCCAAGTACTCCTAGAGCATACATTTGCAATTTAGATGCAAACTATATCAACATCAGATCATATACCAATACAAGTATTTGCACAGACTATGTGCAAAATTATTGATAGACAAGTGCTAAAAATAGTGAAACGAAGTTTTTTTTGAAAAAAAAGGTTTTTTCACAGTAAACTAGGATCTGTCCAAGTAGCAAAAAAATGTGCATACTAGGTCAAAGTCTCCATATAGTTTCTAAAACGTGAGAGTAGGAATTGAGAAAAATAATACAAAAATTCAATCGCTCCTTGAGGTAGTAAGCCTCACCTGCACCCATGGCAACCAACATCAAAATATGAGGTTAGTGACCGTATGCGAGGTGTCTACAACTTACTTACAACGTGTTATAGTTTTCACAATGAAAAATTGAATCACAACCAATATTACATTTCTCAACTCACATCAAGTATCAAAACAACAAGAAATAAAACCTGACTGCTGTTCATAGACTGAGACATCGTCATGTTTCCACACAGCAGCAATAGTCTCAATATTTTCACTAGCTAATGACCTCCAGCACTTTGTGTCAACCCAGCAAGTTAATAGAGCAGAAACTACAACACTGCAGCAGGCCGCAAAATTTCAAAATGACACACCAGCCCGAACCAGAGACTATGCAGGAAGTAAAATGAAGGTTGAGGCTTTGTACACTGGTGCTTAATTGAGTTAACGACTTGCCCGCCCATTCTTGCCGCCATCCAGGCTGTGCTTTCAAACACAGGTGGAGGCCATTTAAAAAAACACACATCATAATTGTTCAATCAGACTGTTTGATCGTCTGAATTAACATATATTCTAACTGTTGAACCGTCTGGCAGAGGGCTTTTAAGTGTAAGTCTGAATTGGACTAAATATCCACATAGCAAGACTGAGGATTACTGTCATGAGTAATGGTTAACCATCTGTAATGCTTTCACAATTAGAAATAAGGTGATCAACTAGAGACTGCTGTATTGTAGAAGATTCTTTTTTAGAAAAAAATCTTTGTAGTATTCTTAAGTCTTTACTCAAGTTATATAAAAACTACAAGTGTGATTTTTTCAAAAAGATCATATTTTTACCCTCATCCCAAAAATGGTACTTGGTGATGAAAGCTAGAAAAAATAAATAAATAAATAAATAAATTTAACTTTGTTTTCCATTTTAAGAACTTTAAAAAAAAAATTATTTTTATTTTTATTTTTTGAAAAAAAAAAACACCTGTCAGCCGCGTTCGACGGGGCCCGGGGGAACCGACGGGAGAACGGGGCTGGGAACAGGCTGAAACGGCCCTCCAGCCCCCCCGAATCACATCTAATACATCTTTGGAATTTTGAAAAGAAAAGGTCTTGCACAATAGTTTGACCTTCAATGAATTTTTTTTTTAAGTACTAGATGATTTCCATGGTAACTAGCCCATCCTCACACGGTTAATAGATGCCTAGTTTGTTTGTTTTAAAACAAAATTAATCTCAACACAAGGTAAGAATTGTACACTTTTCATGAATGACACCAACTTATGTAATCAACAGAATGATTCATAATTTTAAGTTTTTGACATGATGAAAAATTAGAGCACATCACCACATTTAAGCCCATGCCTGTCATGTTATTTTTCATGTAGCTTCCTAATTTGACCCATCCTTTCAATCATGAGAAAAATTAGGTGGGCCATTTATATGTGCTCAAACAATAAGATTAATAAAACCTAATTAATAAATTCTCTCAAGATTCTTTAAATTTCAAGATTTTTTCATGGAAGAAGCTAAAAAGGAGAAAGGCAAAAATTGTTGACCTTTTATTTTGGTTGATAAAAATAAAAGAAGGAACTGATGAATTTGGAAGGCCTTGATAAACACTCTTAAGAAGGTCCCCATCATCTCTATGGTAGATTGGGAAATAAAAGTGAATATTTGTATGCCCCAATCCTACAAAAATGCAAGGAGAAGAGTTGCATGGAAACATGCTTTTACATGATAGAATGTTCAACCTTAATGACATTTTGCTAATTGAAAATAGAGTGAATGTGGAAAAATTATCTTGAGTTTGTTTTTATACAATGCCTAACTCTACACTTTGACATAGACAAGGGCACTCACATGTCTTCGTTTATTTTCTCAACTTGTCATCTCTATTATGATTCTTGTAAAAAATGTGGAACCATCAAGAAAGTGTGTGCATGTTGTGACCTTTCAACTTCATGGGTTCACATCTATATTTTATTGAACTAAAAATAGGAAGTCAATAATTCTTACCTTTCTCTTTTTTAGCTTCATCTTTAAAAAAATCATGATATTTAGAGAGTCTTGAGAGAGCTTAAATTCTAAAGGATGTTGAAAAACATTTGCCCTTGTGGTGTATAATATGCATTTTATAACACAAAAATATATTTGAAGATGCAAGAAAGTTTCAATTGACTTGAATTTTCTTGTGGATTCAAAAAATATCATTAGATGTTTTTCAGTCCACTAGAGGGCCATTTCAGGGAGGTTTCCATTGTTGAAAACCAGCCACAATTTTCTGAAAAAAATAATAATTAAAAAATAAATAAATTATTAAATTAAATAAAAAAATTAAATATATATTTTTTATTTACTGACATGGTAGTTTCTCAGCCACATCAAGAGGTTGCATGGCTACGTTCCCACAATCTGGAAATTGCATGGAATGCGCAACCTTCCAAAGAAGCAAAATCCCTTCTAATGCAATGGAAATGTTGCATAAAATTTATGATTCTTCTAGACTTTGCTATGAAATTTTTATAAAATGTAATACAAATAGAACAAACAAAAATGGTGCAATTCCATATGTATATTAACTTTGTCAAAGCATAGAACATGGAAGGTAGGTCCAAATCACTTTGTGGATTAATTTTTGCATTGCATAATATGATGTGTTAGTTGTAAGAGTGGCCATGCATTTGCTTTTGCAATAAATATTGTGTGAAAATGTAGTAAATTGTTTATATGGCATTGGATCTGAAAACACCATATACTTGGTTCATACAAAGAGACTGGAGTGTACATACAAGCATGTATTGATCACATGTGGAAATAGTAACCTCATGGCACTTGGAAGTAATTTTTTAATTCTCCAAGTGTAGCATCTATTTCCTTTCATTCTTTGAAGAATGGCATTTATTCTTTGTAGAACATGAGCAATGAATGGATTTAGGTAAGGAAATGGTTAGCAGGTAACAAAATGTACAATAATTATAAGCTATATTTGTCATGTTTTGGAAGTATTGTAACCTTGACCAATGTATGAGGTCACGTCTTGGTATTGGAATGTACCTCGATTCAATCTCATGTGCTTTAGTGAATTATACTATATTTGATCCAGAATATGAATATAAGTTCATATAATGGGCTATAGAATACATCACAATCCTTTGATTTTCTTCCAAAGTAGGACAATTTGCATTTTTCCATGGCATGGTGATTCTTAGATCATGTCAATATCAAATAATCGAGGTCATTTCCTTTGTCAAATATGGATTCCAAAACATTTCAGTTACTCTATTTGTTCCATATTTTTTTTAGGGGTTGAGATTTATTTAGACATGTTGAGTGAATACACATGAATGGTCCACCCAATTTCTCCCATGATTGTCCAAACGTGTCAAGATAGGAAGTTACAAAGAAATGATAAAGATAGGCTCTTGAACAACGTTGCCAATGCCTTCAATAACCCAATTCCTACATCTATAGGACCCTCCTATTCATGCTAGTCTCCCATCCATTTCCTTAGAGTGTGTAAGTCATTTTCTTTGGGCAAGCAATTAGGTGCTATTGTCAAAGAATGACATCAAGTTCACATCTTTTTATAGACAATTTAAGGTTGATAAAGATGTGGTTCATCAAATGTTGGTTTAGGTGGACTTACTTGTGAATAAATGCTTGTCAAAACAAATTGCAACTTCAGCCAATAAAAAAGGTGCTATAAGAATGTTAAACTTATGATTTTAAGACACTCATCAAATGGGATTAGGGTAGTGGGTCACTAATTTTGAACCTTTTCAACATGGTTATGACCTCCACCTACTAATAGTTTTATATTTTTGCACCAAAAGTATTTGAAAATTCATGTCAGTTTTATTTTTTATTAGATTAATATGATTCCATTTGTATTTTAGTCAATTCAACTCATTCTTTCTTTGAAAAATATAGACAAAAATAGGCATATTGCAAAAGATACCTAGATTGCAAATTTGGATGATTGGATTGTCAAAGGTTGTTCAACTATACAAATCTAAAAAAGGCTCACTACCAAACCTCCATTGTTGAACAACAATAAATAATCTAGTAGCTTTGTAAACTTCATGCTCACCACCACATTTCCTTTAAATAATATTGATTGTAAGGTAAGAGGTTCTAAAAGCTCTAAAATCACCCACTTCCTCAAATGTGTGTATATATATATATTTTCACACACCTCCAAACGACCAAGACCTTTTCTTTGTCAAAAAACACTCAAAACTGCCATTTCTATTGCAAAGTACAAAACTTTTATTTTTTTAATTTTATTTTTGCATATCTAACCATAGGATCTTGCACTGAACTAGTATGAAATTGTGTACAAGAAATTTCAGAAACTTTCACTACATAAATTGCTAAATATTTGCATTTAAAGTAAAGAACTTTTTTTCTTGAACCTTTTCTAATTAGGTTTTAAGACTTTAAATCTTCTAAACTTAAAATTTTTGCAAAGTAGATTTTGAATTAAAAATTTTGTGTGTTGAAAAATTGAGTTGAAAGTCTTAAGAAAAAAATTCACAAAAAAAAATTGATTTTCATTTAAGAAAAAATTATTACATAGAAATAGGTATGAAAACTTTTGCTCCTAAAATAAAAAGAATATTTTTAGAAATCTAATGAGTTTTTCTATCTTCAAAAAAAGTTTTAAAAAATCATGCCAAAAATTGAGATGATAATTGATAAGGACTTGCCTAAACCTTCAAGAATCCTCTAAAGAGACTCTTGGTCCTTTAGGGGTTAAAATTTTACCTTTAAGTTTGTATTAAAATCATTATTTTTCAAATTAATTTTGTATTAAAAATGGAATTGTGTAAATTCATGTATATGTGACCTAGTCTTGATAAATTTTAAAAATTATTAAAAATTAAAAGATACACTAAGATATAAAATATGATGGGACTTAGGAGTGACTCATACATAAGAAAGTGCTACAACTTTCTCTAAAATTGTAGAATGGTAGGCAACTTTTAAGTTTTTAAAAGTCTTGTCAAAATTTGAAACTATTATGAATTTTTGAAAAAGTAGTGAAGAGAATTCATATCAAATACAAAATAACCTCTTATAAGAAAAAAAATATCCTCTACATGTTTATGTTGTAATCAAGGACATCATATTAGAATCCAAATTTTCATGTCTTTCAATATAAAAGGATCAATTGCTTGTGGTTGTAGGACAAAACTTCAAATTGAAAAAACAAAATGATGGTAGGAATTTTTCAAATTTTCAAATTTGATTTGAAATTGTAGTTTGTAAACTTTGTGATATTATTGGTATTCAAAATCCAAGGAGTAGTATTCTTTTTAGGGAATTTTTGTGAGCTCTACAAGACCATTTGCAACATCATGTTAAAAGATATATGCAAGATGCATAGGAATGATACATATTAGGATACACTATTGAATATTGACAAAAGGCTCAACAATTGTACTTGTAGACAAGTGTATAAAGAGGCCTTGGATTTTTTCAATCTATGAGCTTCATCAACCATAAAATAAATCCATTTTACTTTTGATAGAACCACCTTGTCCTTCAATATAACCTCATATGATAATGACAGATAAAAAGACACATGAGGTATTAGCAACTTCAAATTGTTACCAAGCATCAACCACATACTATATAACACATACTATATACCATTGTGCATAAACTAATATTGTAGGTGTAGAAATGAAGCTTCAAAGAGAGTTTACCTTGACTTTGAGATTTTTGTACAAATCCATTATCATCTTATAGATGAATGCAATATTTGAATGATAGCCTTCTCAAAAGCTCAATGAGACTCACCCACTATATCACAACATTGGGTAATCGCACACTACGATCGCCTCTCTGCCAAAGATATGAACCAGTAAAACTAATACAAAATGTACCAAAATTTGTACAAAATGTTTCTAAATTGATACTAAATGGAACCAAAATGTCATTTATATCAAAATTCAAAGTTGGTTCATCTCAATCAAAAGGTCTTTTCAAATTAAAAATAAAAAAAGTACTCTTTAAAGTCAAAATTTAGGACTTGTACTAATATCACATATTTGCAACGATATTTTCTAATAAAGTTTACAAAACCCTAATTAAGTGCTAAGGCATTGTTATTAAATATTAGAACATTGAACTTATCTCTTTGAATTGCAAAAATGACCCCTTGAATTTGAGAACATAAGTACAATAATGCTAGAGCTGAATCTGTGACAATACAAACATTTAATGTTTGTACTCTATACATTAAATTAATAGTTGAAAGTCACTTTTTATTGTGCAATTTTCAATATACACGAGATGTAAGACTTTGTTTCATTTTTTTTAAAACTAAAACTAACAAAAACTATAGGAAAATTGACTCCAAACTTTCATCCTATGTAGAAATTTTGCCATGACTACAATTTTGGACAACTGTAGTGTGTTTTTACCTCGCTATGCAATATCTTAAACCCCTTTGTTAATTTAGCCAATTGCTTGAATTCTAAAAATTGCTTTAGATTTTTGTTGAAGTATACATGTATTACAGCCAAGAGTTTCTCAATGTCTAAAAAAATTGAGAGGCTAGATAAGGCCTTGAAGACCAAATTATAGTTGTACGCGACATAGTGAACGTCAATCATGAATAGAGTGTGTTTCTCTTTCACTTGCATGATAACACCAAAACAAGTCCTCTACAATGTCACTACCCCGTATGCTCCAAAGCTCAATAGCTTTTGGACAATACATTCTCAATCGAGACCTCCACCACTAGCAACTAACTCCATGATCAAAGTTGTGAGATTCTCAATGTTCAGGGTGCAATCAATCCTTTGTAAAGAAACTAATAGTAGAACCTTCACCCAATCTTGAAAAATGTAAATGTGGATTGACAAAAAACTACCATTATCAACATCGATGACCTCATCTACTATCATGGCAATGCACCGAGCAACACATATCAAATTTCACATCTCAATAACAACTTGCCTATATATGTACCCAACCATCATCCAACCCAAACTATCAAACCAATGTGCAAATGGGAGATTAGGGAGATTCAAGAGCTTATAAAGATGGACATGTGGCTTATATTCAACCAGACAAAACTATAGGTGGAGACTTTGCTACATATAATTTTAGATTCTTTCTATGTTTGCATTGTGGCGCTCCGAACTAAAACATATCCTTCTTCGTTATTCTCATGCCATCATGCTTAAATAATGTATTGAACTTCGGGGCCATGATGCAAGATTTTCAATCAACAACACTATATACCTTTCAATTGTCCATGTGAAAAATTCCATCAATCACTATGATGCTTGGCCGCCTATACTGTTTGAAACTTCTTGTGATGATCATACCTCTTCTACACCTTTGACCTCCTCATGTGCAATTTGCTTTGTGTAGATGCTCCCTTCTTCTTTAGGAGAGATTGGAAGTTCAAATCTTCCTTAAACCCTTTTGAATCATCAAACACCTCACACAAACCTGCAATGTCAAAATTTCCAAAAATTCAAGAATTTTCCTAAACCAAATATGCCAATGGAAGCATAAAGCAACAAAGTAGCAATTTCCTACTTAGAATTTTAAATTTTAAATTGAAATATATAGCAATACTAGAAGCATAAAGCAACAAAGTAACAATTTTTGGCTTTAGTAGTATAAATGGAATGCTGAAATATATAATAGACTAGAATATATTCACATGCTTTATTTTCAGTGGCACAAGAAAGCTCAATGTGAAGAACAAACCCTCACAAACACTATTTCTCTAAATCAATAGTTAATCACGTAGAGAATACAACATCTCAAAAGCATACAACCATGAATATCTATTGTACAATATGTCAACAAAAGTATAACAAAAAATAAGGGCAAATAACTTCATGAGAAATAAATATCACTATTGTTTGATATTTGACATTCTAAAAGAATATTGGCAAAGTTCTTGAAACAAAGACATGATCTTTGAATTTATACAAAGCTTGCTCGCATGTGTTGTCAACATGCTCCAACTCTGACGACAACGTTATGACATGCAATTTTGAAGATACCACCCTTGTGTCTCCAAAGCCGGAGGATGAATGAGGCATGATGTTACTTAGGCCTACTCCCCAAATTGCCCACCGGATTCAAGACTAGGGTAGTCCTTGGTAGAATGAGACTTTGCTCCCGACACTTTTGGAGTGACTTGTAGAAGACTAAAGAGAATGGTTGTCTACTACTACCACTGTGACTTGATGCCAAATAGGAATGCATTAACTTTTTTACCGCTTTTGCCTTCTACAATTCAATCATCTTCCCCTTTTGTTTGATCTCCATGCATGTGGGCCAAAGCCAGGCCTTAGTGGCGGCCTTCTCTACTTGCTTCTTTGCTTCTCAAGTAAAGGAAGCAATCCACACTACCTTCCCCAAAACACCATCTCTTGAATCTTTGTCCTCAAACTCCATCCCACAAGCTCGATAACACCTTCAAACTACATGCCAAATCACACAGAGGGAAACAAACAATCACACAACAAACACGACTCATAAACCATGTAAGGATTTTCATGAAAAAATGAAAAGGCTTGAGCCACATTTAAAAGTTGGTGGACTTGTGACCTACATTTCCTAAGGTCATGAAGATCTAAGCCCTCCATTGCAAAAAATTCATTCACCACTAAGCAATCAATAAAACCAAACATGCAAAACATTAAAAGAAAGTGCAAGGGACTTCTTGAAATTCTCATGTAGTAGTACACTTCCTCCCGGGGCAACACAATTCCTCTACAACTACACCTACTCTAGCAACATAGCTTGAATTGAAAACATACACCCCCACTCTCAGAAAGAATTGGAAACATTACCCCCCCTACTTTTGCCAAGACATGGCGAAATAAACACCCCATTCTCAACAGATCATGGCAACTTTTCCTTAGCTTCTAGAGGCAACGTTGGTGATCAATACCAACAACAGGAATGAAGAATGGCGACAGAAACATCAGTGCTAGTGTCAATCACGAAGAAGTGGGTGAGAATCATGAATAACCAACAGGTTTCAAATGCCCAACCCTAATCCCATTAGCAACATGGTGATGCACGGACAAGGGGACAAGCGCCATTCTAGCACTTCAACATGGCCTCTTGGCGCTAACATGGCAATGTGCACCAGTTTTACCCCTCCTTTTCCTAGTTGTCAATTCGCCAGACAAGATAGGATGGTGCCAAAATGGCACCACAAAGCCAAAAAAAAAGCCATGCTTATGATTATTTGTACCAATTTTGTAGTCACTATGTACAAGCAGAGGACATTTAAAGAATTCAAAATGTACACTAATGACACATAGTGGCACACATGGCACACTTCTCAATTGCAGCAGAAATTTTTAACAATCTTACAAACTTGTAACTCCATCACTGACAACTGCACTTCTTCCAGCATTGACTAAAGGGCACGCATCATCTCTAAATTCAAACAACGGCAGTCGTTTCCATGTGGTCAGACCGTCGTCAGGCAGGGTGTATCCCACAAGATTCACCAGGAAGCTAAGAATACTCTTAAAATTTTGTTCCACAAGCAAAAATTAATCCAATTCACTTTCAGCTGTGATATACAAAGCAAGCAGCCCACAGTAAGCTTAGCCCTAATGGTGGTCACTGCTCAGCCAGGAGTCTCCTAATGAGCTACACTAGCTGCAGTTGCTCATTAGCAACTAAAAGCTTGTCCTGCAGTTACAAAAAACAACACCCACTGACTATTCAAAAACAGGGACCAGATCACATTTTTCTTATTGCCCTGTGGCCGGCACACTGGAATTACAATCTATACTCGGGATTAATCAACCCCTCGATCCCCTATTTCAATCAACTATTGAACATCATTTCCGATCCCCAAGAGGTACCAAAATTAAAGCTAGCAATGTGCTGTATAATTTGCGTACCCCGTTTTTTCACACTGAATACCAAAAGCCAAACGGCGCAACTTTGCAACCTTCCACCACCACAATCACAACCCCAAGTGCTGGTGGCCGGGCAAGCAACTTTGCAATTTGGGGTATAATTGTTTGTACTCTACTTGATTATAGAAATGGGTGTGCAAGTCTTGAGGAGCGCTGTCAGTCAGTGTCTTTGTTAAAGTTTCTTTGCGCATCCCCATCACTATTTCCGCGACCTTGACTCCTTTACAGGCACCACACCATCGTTGCCAGCCAGGATCCTGTACTTGTCCTTCCGTGTGAAATGCGTGCATTCGTAGCCGAGAGTGCTAGCCAGCAGCCGTTGAATGTAATTCGCCACTTCGAAAGACGATTTGCCGCCTGCACAGGTGAGCTCTTTCGGCATTTCGTGGAGGAAGTGGATTTCGTACACTGGACGCAGATTCAAGTGACAGAAGAAAGGGTCCATGGCCTTGTTGCCGCGAGCTGTGGTCCCGTGAAACATCGTGGTGTGCGTCTTCACTGCCACAGGGACGATGCGGTCGCTGAGCTCGGCGAACAAGGCGGAGAAGCGAAGCAGGAAAGGCTCCCTGCACGTTGTGCCTTCTGGGCAGAGTGTGAGCTCGCGGTAGCCAGACTGGAGCACCTGTGGAAAATCGGACATTTCGTTAAATTCCCCATGTTTTCAGTTGTTTTAGGGAAAGTTTTGTGCACTACTAAAAATCGACAGTCATCACTACTAGAATGATCGAGATGGTGAGGGAGTTAGAGAAGGATTGCAATAATATACTCCTACGATTCCTCAGCACCACACACAAGGAGGTTATCTCTTGTTCTTGCATTGCCATTCCCAATTTGCAGTTTGCAAGCAGGGAAATTTTGTGCCACTTGTTATCCCTGATGCCCTCTACTCTCTGATTCCCCCGTTCCAAATGCACAATCATCTGGGAAGCTTCTGATACTCCCATGAGAGGAATCAACGATAATCGCCCTGTGACATTCTTGTAGTGCGTGATCCTAGTTTTCAAAGAAAGAACCACATTCGTCCCCTCTCGGAGGTTGTATTCTACTTGCAGTGAGGACCTCCTCTCTTGTTTCGAAAAAAAAGAAAAAAGAAAGAACCACAGGTGAATTTTATTTTGGGTTGGTACCTGTCGCATGTCGGCCGAGTCTTTTTCCCGGTCCCTGGACAGGGCCACCGTGGGCATGGGGGAAAGCTTTTCCGAGACGGCGGAGATGGAGTAGGTCACAGCGGGCACGGGGCGCTGAAGCGCAATGCAGACATTCACCGGGTCCAGGAGCGTGCGGTGGTTGCAGACGTAGAGGATTCCAGCGTCGCCGTTCGTCGGCTTCTCCGGGATTTGACCCTTGATGATGAACTTCACGCCGGTCAGCTTGTAGAACAGGCGCATGTACCGTATGGGCACCCACACCCCGGCCGTCACCCGGAAGATGGACAGGAGCAAGCCGAACGGCAACCAGGAAAGCACTTTGAGGGCGTTCAACGGAGTCGGAAGTTGCACTAGCCGGCCGTCGTGGAAGATGAGCTGCTTCGGCAAGTCTTGTTTCTTCACTGCTGCCAATTTGGTGGGAGGAACCACGTACCCTTCCTGTAATGGACACCACGAGTAGGATCAGTTCATCACCTTCAATAGCGAATGTTTGCTTCAAGAGGGTGTGTCAGGCATTCAGACCCTCAAATTCAGCACATCCTAGTCTTTCTTTCCTCAAGTTCCTGGCCCTCTAGTAGAGTTTTGGAAACCATCACCTTCATCTGCTTGAAGGCTCTAAAAACGCCTGATGGTATTGATTCAGGAGTTTTTACACGGGTTTACTTTGGACAATGTCATTTGCTGTGTACTCATACAGCCCCTCGCGCACTTGTTAGATTTTATTATCGATGGCTACGTTATATATTTCTAGTATGTAGCGTATTGTGTGTAGCGTTGTTCTAGATTTTTTGAGGCAGGTACATTCTAACTACGCATCTTGTAAGACATGCAACTCTGTATCCAACACATAGAATATTATGTAACTTTGGGAACCCCTGTTTCTGGTATACTAGATGATTTTCAAAATTGAGAATTCTGAACTTCGAAATATCTATTTGACAGTAGAATATGATCAGGAGTTGATGGAAATCAATTGAAAGCTCTGATTTCTTGACTCAGCACGCTCTCAAATCGTAAACTGCCGGTCAAGCCCTAAAAGAGACCCAAACGAGTGAAAATGCATGGCTTCAAAACTCTTTGAAGCAGTTTCAGCGCAGTTGATTGACACGACGTCGATCATTTCGAGAAGAAGAGAAGAGAGTAACCCCCCCACTCGATGTTCCCCAAATTGCGCTACTATCAGCAATTCAGACACTTAGACCTTTCCGCCATAGCCAGCCATTGGAAATGCAAACTACCTTCCATCCCCCAAACATGTCACCACAAAGCAAGAGAGACGAAGATTAACCACAGAAATTCGAAATGCCGGTTCAGAATTTCACCTTGCAGAGCGACATGAAGGGGAAGTCCGAGGCCTGGTCACCGAGTCCAACATGCGGTTCGCCACCCCCCATACTCCATCGCTTGAGTAAAACCTCCTTGTGCTCCCCCACCAACACGCCCGGCTTCTTCAGAAATCCCGTGGCCCTTCCCCTTTGATTCACCTCGATCTCCGTCCCCATCACTTCGTCCACGCACAACATCTCCTTCAGAAACGGCTCCACCATCACCCTGGGGTTCGCCGTCAGCACGACGCGCTTCCCGAACGACGTCACCACGCGCCACGTTTCCGGGTGCAAGTCGTCGGCGTAGAACTTGATCAGCACCGCTCGGGAGACACCCTCGATGTCCTTGAGCTTCAACCCCGCGAAGCTCACGAAAATCATGAGATGGATTCCTGCGGCTTCGTTTATGAACGAGTAAAGGAACCAGATGAGGGGAGCTGTGAGGAGTAAGAGCAAGGAGCGGAAGTAGCCGCCTGCTTCGAAGGCTATCAGGAAGAAATACGGGAAGGAGGATCGGCCTCGTAAGAGCGTTCCGTCCAAATCTGCAATGACGGTCTGGTTCATGCGATGTTCCCCGGCGCTACAACTCTCCACGGTCGGGAAGGGGCAACAGCTATGGCCCATCTTCGCCATCACCACACCACCCCCAAAAAATTATTCACACAAAGAATTTTCACTCACTAGAATTCTCTAATGCCTTTCGATAACGTCTAATACCAATGTGGGACTACAGAAGTTGCGTCCCGATGATTGGAGTGATCGAATTCCAATCCGCAGTATCACAAGACCCTAGCAGACGAACTCACAAGATCCTAGAATATTCAAAACACACGAGACCTGATTTGCAAGAGCTCTAGAAACTCCTACTGCTGCGCGCAGGTACTCAACTCCCTCCCTCTCCGAAGCCTTGCACCACGACGTTTGCGCGGGTGCGGATAATGTGCGACGAGATCAATTGGTCTCGATCAACTCCCTATTTGTGTCAGAGTCAACATAACCAACAGAGAAGCCGGATTGGCATGGGCACCCACTAAGAGGGGGACTCAGGGGAGTGTGAGTGGGAAGCGGGGCTAGCTGTGCAGGCTGATGGACGATTGAGTGCGACAGTTGGTACTACTGTAGAGCTCAGTGCATTTATGCTCTGCTGCAAGTCATGAATGGGAAGTCGATCACAGAAGTGGTGTTGATCTGATGTGCAGTGACGCCGGGGGGGGTGATAATTAGATGAGTGGGGAGGATGTAGCGTGACGGGCTTTAAGAGGGGGTAACAGGCGTGGTGGGGGGAGGGCAGCAGGTAGCAGGTAGCAGGCAGCAACAGCTACCAGCCCAGTCCCAGTCCCAAGGCGGCGACGGAAGTTAATGCAAGAGTCGCTGGGTTGTTGGGACGGGTGTACCCGCGCATATCATTCAAGGCGGTCACCCCGCCCGCGCGGCGTCCAAGCAATTGCTCTTACTAACTTAACTCACTGTAGTAGGCTTCCTGTGATCGATCTCATCACAATTCTCTCCCAATTTTGCCGCAAGACTTTTCTCATATCTACCAATTCAGCAGCTGGACCACCACTTCGGAAAAATCTCTTTCAATTCACGGAGTACATAGCTTTTCAGAAATCGAGTACGTCATCATGTCGTCCATGCACCGGTTACATAAGATCTGCGGTAACATAACTACGTAATTAGCCAGCGTCAACGGAGAATGATATATTACATATATCAAAATATAGTTTATCAACGCTATGTTGATCGATCGATCGATCGATCTGTGCGTGCACGGGGTAAACGGGGGAAATTAATAAGACGGGGTTGAATGGTGACATCAGCTGGCAGTTGAATCAGTACTTTGACTAGCCCGCTAGCGACTAAATTCGATGCATGGTCAGTATTATTGATTGTCCGACCTGGTCCGACTTTACGTTGAGTTTATTAATTAATTAATTAAATAGATTAATTAATTACTGTATGCTTCTGCTCGCCATCTATCTCTGCTGAGTCTGCTCGACATCTCTGCTCGAGTCGATCGACAGTAACGTTAGTGTGTGGCATGATCCATGCATTAGTTATGATATATAAGTTGCGTAGTTCGGTGCAGGCAGGCAGGCAGCGCAGCGCAGGCAATCAGGCATGCAGGCCTTCTGACGACGACGGACGCTTAAATCTGATCGTCAACGGGGTCATCGACGATCAGTTAGGTATGATTGATTGTAAGGGTTCGTTCACACAAGAGTACAAGACTAGCTGGTGCTCACATATGTATCTTATAACTTATCTGCAGTGCATATTAAGCTTAATACGGATTTATTTTGTTGCTCCCTGCTGGCCTGACCTCCTTCGTATGACTGACTGACTGACTGAACTGACTAAACTGACCTGGGCTGGGCTGAGTGGGGTAAGTACTTACAGTACCAGGAAATGGACAGTGACCTAGCTAGTTTGAACGTGTGACACGTGTCCTACCGCCAATTATAGTGTTACACAGTGAGATAAGTTAGTAGGGGTAATAGTAGCACCTTCTTTACTGCAAGCGCATTTTACGCGCATTTTCCAGAGAAATGTGGACGTTGCGGCTCCCCATTCGCTTCTGGAGCACAAGCAGAATTATTATTATTCTTGTCCAAAAGCCTTTTTTTACCATGTCCATTATTTTCCTCCGGATTGATTGAGGTGAATAATTGGTGTGAAGAAGATTTCTTCATTTTGAAGTGTATGTATTATCTTACAAGTGTGAATTTTGAGCGTGCAACCACCTATATATGTGTTCATCACTATAAGAAACCCACGTTTTAGATGATGTTTTGTAATTTTTTTAAACGGATTTTAGGTGATGTCCATTGCAACAAGCCCATGTTTTTATGTGAACAATACCTTCAATATAACATCAATGTTGACATAAAAACATGGGCTTGTTGCAATAGATGTCACCTAAAATCCGTTTAAAAAAATTACAAAACATCACCTAAAACATGGGTTTTTTATAGTGCATCTTGCGCTCCGTGTCGTTCAAATGTCGGCCATCTCCAATCCTCTGCTATTGTTCTCCAGTGAGACAGTTTTTGAGGGGTGTTGCATTCTTCACAACAATTTTGTTTTTAGAGAAAGCATGGCTGCCGCTAGTTTTAAGTTTACAAGTTATCAGGATGATGACCTATTTCCAACCACTTAAGCAATTCAACCTATTTGTAGCATTAGATGTGAGATTCACCTGCTCATCAACAAGATTGTAAGTTCCCCGGAGTTCTTTGAAGTTCCCAAATTGTGACAATTTGACCTTTAGCAGCAGTTTAACATACTTAGTACATGTTCTAGACATCTTTGTTTCTCTTGGTGGTCATGCTAGTATACATGAGTTGCTACCTACAATACAACTAATCGGAAATGGAGGAAGCTAAGCTTCAAGAATCATGGGATGATAGTTGAAAATGGGTTGACTCCTTCAGTGTGCAACAACCACCAAATGATGTGGAAATGGTGACTACCTTGGTCATGGGGGCTGCGTCCTTTAAGGGTTAAGTTAACGCAATGGGGTCAGCATGATTTCAGCTAATAAGTTGCTCTGTGAGTGGGTTACCAAGAATTCATGTTCCTTAACCCTTCAAGGACCGTCACTATTCTTCCACCAAAAACGCTCCAAAACTGCCATTTCTAGTACAAGTACCAAAATTTTGAAAAAAAAAATTGTTTTGACATATCTAACCATAGGATCTTGTATTATATACTATAAAAAACATGTGGTAAAAATTTCAGACATTTCCACCGGGTGGATTGAAAGATATAAGCATTCAAATTAACTAAAATCATTTTTTTTACCCTGCGAAAAGCAAGGCAGCTGCACTTCACAAGCTCACATTTCTATGAAAAAATGACCTAAATGGTGGTACTTCTTTGGATTCGTTTTCCTAGACAAGTTGGCCACATGCTTGAAAAATTTCAGATCATTTGGAATAGTACAACATATAGGAAAAGAATAGTAAGTAGGTAGTAGTAGAGAATGATAAAAGATACTAAATTATTTACAATTTAAATATGGAATTGAAAATTTCCAATCCCAATGGTCGAAATGTTGTAATAATGTATCTACATCCTATAATTTTATTTTTGTCCCAAAATATTGAAAATTGGGTAAGATAAAGGATTTCAAAGTTTATTTTAGAGTAGGAAATCCAAAACTGCCCGCAAACAAAAAACTCTCATAACTTTTGACTCATTGATCAAAATGGAATGATTCAAAGCTTTTTGTGTATATAAAACTCTAGAAAATCAATTCCAAATTTTTGTTTCTGA
Source organism: Rhytidiadelphus loreus (assembly GCA_947034895.1). Taxonomy (NCBI): domain Eukaryota; kingdom Viridiplantae; phylum Streptophyta; class Bryopsida; order Hypnales; family Hylocomiaceae; genus Rhytidiadelphus; species Rhytidiadelphus loreus. The sequence goes on along the minus strand of OX344761.1, from coordinate 40,632,611 downwards.
AAAAAGTGATTTTTTCTTATCTGCCCGAACTGCCCGGTTGGGAAAAAAAGTAATATATTAGGCTATAACTTTTGACTCGTATTTCCAAATGTCATGAAATTTGGTGCATATGAAAGATCTTCCTTGCCCCCACATTCTATTAAAATTTCAGCCCCAAATATGAACATCTCCATTTGTAGGTACCTGCCCAAAATTTCTATACAACCAAAAATGACAGTCCAGTCCTTTAGGGGTTAAGCTGGATTGATTTGACATCAATTTGATAGTTATAATAAGTATGATAGTTTATAACCATTTCAATTGATTCTGAAGCCAGAGTAAATTGTCAAAGTGCTTGATTTATAAAATCCAAGTTAACTGAAATTGGAATAATGGGTACAAATTAATATTTGGACTAACTTAACTGATTGACTTTCTTTGAAATGGAAGGCTTTTAGTACACTAAAGGTCCATTCCCACCTGGTGTTTGCAAACTCCCTGGGTTTAAAGATAAAACTTGCATGTAAGAAGGAAATAGTCTTTTTTATTAGACTTCAGGTCCGGAACTGCCGTAATTGTTTTTTAACCAAGTAAAATTCTCACATGGCTCAGAAGTTACTTTCTTCAACCGTCCCAAGGGACTACACTAAAGATGATATTTAGTGTTGAGTGACATTTAGTGTTTTTACCCCCTACTAGCGACAACACTAAATCTGAACTTGTCCACAATTAGTGTTAGACTTGAATGCGCCGCCTTCTCCTTCCCTGGAATTGCTTGGGTTCTCAACTTCATTGCGTTGCCGCCTTCTTCCCTGGCTTCTTCCCCACGCTTGTCTTCGTTGCGTTTTGCGAAGCTCCCCTGTCTTGCATTTGCTGCCCTTGCTGCTGCGAGTGTGCTGCTGCGATCTATCGGGCTACTTCGATTGTGTTGCCCCTTGCTGCTGCGAGTGTGATGCCCTTGCTGCTGCGAGTGTGATGCCCTTGCTGCTGCGAGTGTGATGCCCTTGCTGCTGCGAGTGTGATGCCCTTGCTGCTGCGATCTATCGGGCTTTTTTTTGGGAGGGGGGTATAGTTCACCGTTCCCGCCCACCCGGCACATTTCAAATTTGCCGCCTCCGCTTGCTGCCCATCCTCACGTTGGTCCACCGCTCCGTTCACGCATCTGCTCCTCCACAGCTTCGTTTTTAGGTCCTCGCATCTTCTCACCAACAGGTCCATTTCAGGTATTAGCGACACCATTGCAATCGTCTTGTTGTCCTCTACATTATATCAATTTTTTTTTTTTTTTTGGTCGACATTTTTTGATTTTTTTCACATTGTGGCTCAGACTCATGGCGGAAATCCCTAGACATCTCCAGCAAGTTTCCACCATTGCCACACGAAAGCGGATCATCACATGGATGGTGCAAGACGAATCAGCCCATGGTCTCCCCGGTCTCTACAACTGCACCATCCACACTTTCCCCGAGCATTTCTGAGGTCAACAAAGCTCCAATTTGGTGCGTGCAATGCGTTGGTGGGCACTCCGTGATCGATATTGCAACGAAGGAGAAGAACCCCAAGGGCTTCCACCACTTTCATGCACCCACAGCCGATCTGGAGGACAAAACAGCTCCGTACAAAGGCAGCACCCGGTTGTGGTCACAAACGCTCCGAATGGGTACAGTGGCTCTACCCGCTCTTACTTGATGCATTCGAGCATTTCAAAAAAACTGGTGTGAAATTCTCTTCCCGTTTGCTAATTGAGTTAGCAAAAACGATCCTAGTGGACCCTACAGCCCCTTATACGGCCCTATCTAGAGATCCTAAGGACAATGTTTTATTGCTTGAAAAAATGACCCACTGTTGGATCCAGCAATTCATGCATATCCAAAACATTGTCTTCTTATCTCAAAGTGGTCGTCTCACTTGCAGTCCTGAAAAAGAACAAGAAATTGAGATGCAAGTTGCATACCATCTAGGAGTCTTAAATCGAGGATTTCAGGATGGCACCTTTGATGAAAATCTAATGGAGAATATAGACGAAACCCATTTTGTTCTAAACATGGACAACGGTAGAACATTAGGCTTCCGTGGTGATACAACAGTCAAATATGCCGAGGTAGTATCGGGTGGAGATTCAATGACAATGGTCATTAGAATCTCAGGGGGGCGTCGATCCATGATCGAAGCTCCTATGTTGATATTTACAAATCCGAATAGCAGTTATCCAATTCGAGGATTGAATGACAACATCCCAGGGGTATGTTATCGTACGGGTCCTAAAGGGTGGATGGATCACACTCTATTTTCAGATTATTTTGTAGAACCACAAGCCTTCCAATCTGATGTCCATGGCCGCTCAAAATTTATTTGGGTAGATAATTGTACCGGTCATAACATGACCCCAAGACTTAGCACTATTTTGGAAGCCAAAAATGCCATCTTGAAATACTTGCCACCTTGTTCGACCCACCTTTGCCAACCAGCAGACACATTCATTATTTCTAAGGTGAAAGATGCATGGACCAAAAGATGGGAGGCAAAGAAAACAGACTTAATAGCATCAAATGCTTGGCAGAATACACCTCGAGCGGATGGTGGCTGGTCAGGGAAACTCTCAAATCCAGGTAAGAGGTTTTTCTTACAGTTAGCTGCTGATTCTGTTGAAGATGTCAACCGGGAACTTGATTGTGACAATATCAGCTATGCTAGAAAAGCCATGATCAGATGTGGTATGTCTTTAGCTCTAGATGGCAGTTGGAGTGTGGAGCAACTTTTCCCACATTTGCAGGAGATAGTAGGAAAGTATGGGCAGATTTTTCTAGGGCAACATGTACCTCCGAGAATCTAAAATTTGTACTTCCATGATTTTCAGAAATTACAATGTACATTCCATCTTCTTTATGTTATAAACCACTCTTTCATTGATAATGCTTGTTGTATACTTTTAATTAATCACTTCTAACTTCCTACGCTTTTAATGTCATTGTTTTGCATGTATTTCCTGAATTTTCTAAATTCACAAACACTAAATTCAAACATGTAACTTTCTAGCAAGTCTCTCAAATCACCGTAGTTCACATTTAGTGTTTGAATTGACATTTAATGTTACTTACTTTCAAAGGGTAATTGGCTTTTAGTGTATGCCTTCGTATTTAGTGTATAAGACACTAAATATCATCTTTAGTGTAGTCCCTTGCACATCCAATTACCATAGCTAGAGGTGAAACTTGACAGAAAATAATCAAAGTTTCAAACTTTGAATGATTTCGAAAATTAACAAGACACCTTCCCAAATCCAAGGACAAGTAATTGTAAAGAAAATCCAAATATTGGAAGGGATTTCATTACAATTCAATGCCAACCAATACCTACTTAACAATGGTTGGAGTGATCATTTTTGTAAAGGAATTCATTGTCCATTATGAATTCTCAAAGGGTGTGGGATAATTTGAAAATGAGAGCTTGATCACTAATTGTGAAAATGCAGGAATTGTGTTTAATGTAGAACTTCATACCTCATTTATGCATAGTAAAAGAACATTTTTCAAAAAAAATTGAACTAAAAAAAGTTGGTATACCAATCTAAATTTCATCTCCAAAAATCTGTTTGTAATTTGGAGCCCCCAATCAAAAGTCAAGAACAAAATCTGGAGAGGAGTTGGGAGGGGCATTTTATTTGACATTTTCAAACATCCTCTCTAAATTTTGTCCATAACTTTTGATTGGAGAATCTAAATGTCAAACAGATTTTTGGAGATGAAATTTGGTTTGCTTTTCTACCTTTTCTTAGTTCAAAATTTTCTAAAAAAAAAATTCTACAATGCTAAAATGAGGTCTAAAATTTTACTTTCACCACAATTCCTATTTGTGCACTTAATTATGAGCGGTTGAATTCCTACTCATCGAAATTAACAAATCCCACATGGATTGTTCTACCTTCTATACCCCACTTGTATAAATAGATTGCCAACACAAATTCTTGAACTCACATCAATAGAAGCTTCCTATTCTTTGTGAGGTACTTTCTTAACTAGAGGAATTTTTGGGTAGTTACATTAAAGTTTCTTAAAACTTTGAACCAAATTTTTGATAATTTAAATATTTTTATTTTCCACGTTGGTCTTGCTAATTTATGCATTCAGATGCCATTGCTCTTACGTAATGGGCCATCAAGAGTTCCATTTCATAGGAGTGGTACTTAGATGTTGAAATCTTCATATTCAGAAGATAGCCCAATTTAATTACACAATACTTTTGTAGTGGTGGGCCAAAAATAAAAAAATGATTATTGGCTATAACAATGCTATTTAGTCCACGCCACCACGGTTGTCATCCAGGTTCGGTGGTTAACGAAGGACTTAGGTGGGAATGCACCACCATTTTTAGCTTGTTTTATACCTTAATCCCTAAATGCCTGGGCGACCAAATATGGTCAATCTGAAATTTCAGGCTCATTTTGCAGCGGGCAGTTAAATTCGTTTGACCGGTTTAAAAAAAATTCGAGCAGTTTTTAGAGTCAACTATTGAAAACTTTCATTTTTCATTGAAAAAGGTACATATTTGATTGTTGAGAGGTCTCCAAAGCCATATATGTCCATTAGTAGAAGAATAAAGCTTGCTAATTTTACTTCATTTTCCAACTTTGAGCAATTTCACTTGATTTGAGATCTAAAAACTTGTATTTATCCGTTTGCTTTGAAAATGGTCCCAATGAAAAGAGTAAAGTGTTTACATGATTTTCACTATTGAAAATTTAAACAAAAAAGTGTTGATTTGGAGTTATTTGCGATTTATACTTATAAAAGAAAATTGCATCTCAACAATTGCAAGGTGGATTATGTAATGAGTTTAATAGCTTTTCAAGTGATATTAAGTTTTTTGAAAGGATATTTTAGTGTGCTAACACAATTTGTAGTTGTTCATATCACCTCCAATCCCAAAAAGCTTTTATGTGCAAATTTATGAAACATTGTGAAGAGGGACAACATATTAAAAATAGAAAACATACATTTTTCTTGTTATAATCTCACAACTTTTATGCAATTTTGCACTCAAAATTGTTGTGCATACTAATAAGCAAGTTCTTTAAACATCCATACAGTTAGATTTTGAAAAAAAAATCTTTGTGCTTCAATGGAGATAACTATAAGCCCATGTTCTTTTTTCATGGGAAAAACACATTTGGAAAGGCTTAGGCACTTAGGGGTTAACAACACCCCCTAAGGTCAAGTGGAAACATTGTGGTAACAATGTGCAAGGCCATCATTATAGTCTAGCATTTTTTAACACATTTAAAGGGGGTGCACCCATCAACAATCAATAGGGTGGCAAAAATGTAGCAAAGCATTACATGTGTTTTGGCTCTCGAGGAGGGTTGCGAGTTCCCAACTCGAACCCCCCCGAGAACTGCCGAAATCCGATGTTACCCGCCTGTGCTGACCTGGCCGAGAGATGGCCAGGTCAGTTTTTCGAAAAAAATTAAAAATTAAAAATTAACTTTGTATATCATTTTAAGAACTTTAAATATATTTTTTTTTAATTTTAATTTTTTTTTTTTTTAAATTCTGACATCGGCATTCCTTAACTGCCGGGGGAACAACGCCGGGAACGGCGCTGAAACAGCCCTCAAAATCCTGAAATCTCTTCTAATGACTAGGACTAATTTCCAAACACGAGTTCTTGATTACCAACCATCAATTCCTCCATTCTTTTCATGACACTGTATCTGCTCGGCTTGGAGTACCAAAGTGAACAAGAAGTAGTTTCTTAAATGAGCGGATTAGGAAAAGTCTACACATTGTACATTGGTTTAGAACAACTTTTGCCTTCCAAAATTCATATTAATTTTAGTTCAAGCTATGAAATTATCAAATTTCAGCAATCCCCTTCATTTCTATCTCTATACTTGTGGAAATATTTCTTTCTCCTTACTATATTTCACATCATGTCTCCAATTGCTTATTCAGTTGATTATGGGTGTCTCTACCTTCTTCTTTTTCTATAGACTTAAAATTGCCCATTCTTTTAGAGGAAATTGGGCATTTAATTGCTTTAAAAAAAACTAATTTGTGACTACACTAAATGTATTAGATAGACTAATCTTTACTTAGATATGCTTCTAATTTAAAAACTCAATCACATCTATATGGAAAAAAAATTCAAAGTGTGTCAACTCACTTACAATCAATGTTCTCAAGAAGTTGATAGGCCTGGGGAAAATGAGTCTTTAAGTGCAAATGGATATAAAATTGCTCACCCTCCAAATTCTGTCACATAGGGTTATTTTGAAGCATTACTAAAGAATATGAATGAAGATATATTATCTTTAACTTTACATGTGTCATAATATCATTGTAAAGTAATAGAGTTTTTATTAATGATTTTGAATTTTTGCAAAAGGAAGTTTAGATGTGCACCTCTATAATACTTCAAGGTTTCTTGACTTTCTTCTACGTTTCTTCAAGTCTTCACTCTAAAATTTACATATTAGCTCTAAATGCCCAATCAAACAATTAATGATTTCTTCCTAATTTCAAGGGCTATTTAGATCCCTCCAAAATGCTATTTTAGAAATTTCATATTTTTATCATATAGTTTGTTAAGTTACCTTTCTATAGCCAAAAAATCCTTTATATTAGGACCAAAATTCCACCTTTGGTGATTTTTCAAAGTCAAACACTAAAAGAAATGCTCATTACGGATTAATCATGGGAGGGAAACCTAGCCAATCAGAGACCATTCTAAGAAAAAGTTCCATAGGCATGCAAATTGTGTGCAAGGGGATGATTAGTTGAAGTACACTTATTAAAAAAATACAATCAAGTGAAATTTTTGTTTTCCCAATGTACCTCAATTGGTTGCAAGGTTCTAAAAAAAAATTCCATTGCTCCAATCCTTTTGAAAATTAGCACACATATTCTTTACTATTCGTAATTGCATTTGGCTAAACATGACAATTTCTTCTCTTGTGAAAATTTGAGATTTTGGCCCCCCAAATCATTTTGCTTGGAGAAAACCCATTTTTTTTTTCTTTCAAAAACGGAACTTTGCTTGAAGATATCTCAAAACCTGTATGGTCAAAATCTATGAAAATTGGAGGGTAGACTAACTTGGCAATGATGAACAAGATCCTATGGTTATATTTTTCAAAAAAATGATTCCAGCAGAAACTACACTTTCATTTCACTAAATGGCAAAGCCTTTGTACTTTTCACCTTTGTATTTTGATCTTACTTTGTGTTTTAACCTTTGTACTTCAACCCTGTTGTACATAGAAATTATAAAGGTGAAAGTACAAAGACTCTCCAATCCTCCCCGTGTTTTCTCCATACAGTCACACGTAAGAAATTGAAAAATAAGTTCCTCAAATTCCAGCACATATTTTTAGACTTTTTTTTTTTTTTTTTTTTTTTCAACCATGATAGCTGGGTACGGTATACATACAGTATACCTTTTTTCGAGTAGTCTCCAGCGTTCTAGCTGTGAGCATTTCACCGGTATTTTGGAGTGTAGTTAGTGTGCGAACGTACAGAGGCAATTTTCTCAAATGAAGAGCAACCACATATCCGTTTCACTTCTGCCCAGAACAAAAACAAAAACAAAAGAACAAAAAACAAAAACAAAAGAAGAAGCAACCACATGCATGATATATACTTGGTCCACATCGATCGATCGATCACCCGGGCGATTGAGATCAGTAACTTAGTTGTACTGCAGTACTCATTTAAAAGTTCACACGGGGACACTTTTCCGCTGGGTCTGATCGATCGATGTTACCGAGATTTTTCCCACTTGCACTGCACGATCGATCAACATCGATCCGATCCGTGCTGCTGCTGCTGCAGAATTGAAGTCCACCCGGGTCGCTGGGGTGGGCAGGCTCGTCGTTGTTGTTGACGTGATTACAACCCCACAATTAAGCTATCACGACGATCAAGTGTTAATTAGTTGGGGAAAGGTTATGTTATCAGCTACCTAAAGTTTGCGCAATACGTACAATCATTGCATAGCTAGTCCACATCGATCCCTATTCTATGGGCAGCTAGCTGGAGCGAGCGAGTTAGCCAGCCAGCTGAGCTCGGATGGTGTCGTCCCGCCGTGCACACGCTTCTGATGTGAACGGCGTGGAATTGAAGTAGAAGTGTGGAACACTATTGTGGTGCCTTGAAAGCTAGTTCTTCAATTCCAGTACTCTGCAGAAGTTGATCAGTGCAGTGATGATGTGACACTGTCATTCCGGGCCGGATCGGACACACCTCGCTAGCTTTGCATTCACACGAGCAAGCAAAAACAAAATGTACGTGTAGTAGTTGGTCGATTGACTGTTATCGATCTGGAGGACATGATCAGCTCGCTCGATGAGTCAATAGAATTCAAGTACTTTTAAGCTACAGTGACTGAGTGAGAGCAGTGATCGAGTGGTGGCTCAACAGAACTCCAAAACACTGGAGAGAAAAGGGGAAAGCAGAAATTATGCTGCCTGGAAGTCAACATGGAAGTAGAAAGAAAAGAAAAAGAAAAAGAAGGGTAACTCCAGCCTAAAAGTAAAGGAAGAGGAGGGTAACTTTAGAAAGATCAACATGGACTAAGTGTCTGTTGGGAATGGTTCAACCAAGGTAGGAGGTCCAAAAAGCGATCATCTAAGCGTCGAAACTGAATTTTGGGGAGGTAAAACTTCTTGAAATATTTTTCAGTAAATTTTCTTTGAAAGACAAGAGGAAATGGCATCTAACCCAAGTTGTTTCATATTTTTTGGAGCTTTGTGGAATTAGTTATGAAATTTTGAAGTCGAAATGCCATAGGGCTCTAAAAGCGACCACCTCCTAGAATGTACACAGTTTGTACATTTTGGAACATTGAAGAAAACAAAATGTACCTCTGTGTCATGTTCCGTTCAAAATGCCCAATCAGAGTTCAAGCCTCCTACCTTATCTAAACCTCATGGGTTTAGATGGTGAATTCCATCCTTGATGCTTCCATTAGGAGGTAGACCCTATAATAACGAACTAACATGTTCCTTCTCCTAAGAAATTGGACATCTTAATAGTGCAAGATATAATACATTGAAAACTTTGAGTTTTGTAGCTAGGACAAGATTGGGGGGGGGGTATATTGGGTTGGTTTAGCCCCATTCTTTAACCACTAACCGGGGCTAAATATGGGAAGAGGGCTAAAAAATTAACAATTTTAGCTCCATTTTTTATTCACTAACCAGAGATAGATTTTTTGTAAGAGATTGATGTCACAAGAAGCTCACATGGGTGTAGCAAGGGCTAGAAATTGGTGGTTCAGCCCCTCCTGATCTTCTATCCCTGGGGGCTAGAAGATCCAAAGTTTGTAGTGGATGATTTAGGATATGTTGGACACCTCCATTATTTTTGAAAACTGGGATACTCATAACTAGTTGAATTATGTATGTGATGGAGAATTTTTTTCTTCTGCAATGAAATCCCGTTTCATTCATTTCAGAAAAAAGGGAGGGAATTCGAGACATTGTTTGCATGCAGTTTGGGTTCAACATACAAATATCCTATGAAATTTTAAACTTCTAAAAATAGGTGTACTCAAACTTGGGGATTTTATTTTTCTTCTGAATTTTCTACCTCTCAAGACTACCTGTATTCTATGTCTGGCTTTTTTTTAAAGTTTTTTAATCTGAGCCTTTTACCATAGTGAATAATGTTATGTGGGTGACCCCCATTGCGTTGCTCTAAACTTATAATACAGTATCATGAACGGTCACATGGCAATGAATTGTCTTTCATTTGAGTACAGTAATAAATAATAAATAAAATATATGTGCACGCACAAGACATACAATAAGTACGTATCTGCCAGACCGACACTCAAGAGCCCAGCCAGGAAGACTCACTGCCCACGACCGACTGCCTAAGGTAGAAAGCAAGATGAGACAATACTAGAGTTAACTTAATCATAAAAGTGTGTGCAAATGAGGGAGGACCAAGAGTTGGAGTTTGAGAAAAAAAACATGACAAAACTCCTTAAACTTGGGTGTGATGGAGTTGCAGGACGCTAAACCTGTCCCACAAAGAGGGACTTGCAGGGTGAATTCTGTGTTCTCTGGGATAAAAGTAAAAAAATAGACCCCTATTTGTGCCGTGTTTAGGATATGTTAATGATCTCTCTTGGCTAATTTGGGATACCAGATTTCAAATTTTATCATGTGTGGCAAATAAATAAAATTCCTACATTTTCCTCAGGAGAAATCCACCCTGTTGGTCCCACTTTGTGAGATGGGTTTAGCGTCTTGCAATGGAGTTTGGTGTTGTGTTTCTTTTCTATACTATTCTTACCTTAGCACTTGAAGTCTTCTTCTGACACTATTTCTTCAAACTGGGGTTCACTTTACAATTGTCAAATCTACTATTGAACTTATTTTTTCAAGTGATCCTTGTGAGAGCATTTCTCCAGTAGCTAGAGAGTGTTCTGCAACATCATTGTTTTTTCGTGTTTTTCTTTTAAACATGGAATTTATTCCATGAAAAGACCAAGAACAAATGGCAGAACGTCAAGAGAGGGAAAGCCCTGGAATCATCATTTTTTATTTTTTCTTAAGATTCTTTGGAAAGAGGATTTCATGGCCAAAAAATAGGTTTGAAAGTGCAACTTTCAGCTGCAAGTTAGGTGGTTTCCATGTTTTATTTGAAGTTGATTCCACTGGAGCTGGTACAACTATCACGCTCACATATCAAGTTGCGCACACGACACTTGGCCTTGTACAGATATTTCTAAAGTATTTTAACTGACAGGTGCCGTATTTGACTGTACGTTGTCACCGTCGTAGCTTTTAGTTCTACCTTCATACTGTACGGTGGGTACCCTTTTTTGCCACTCTGTCTACAGTTGCTATTGTTACACTGGTCAAAATTTTCATTGATTTTCTTGTTGGCAAGTGGAAGGAGATTTCAACGCACCATAGAATATTACATTTGGATATCGTATACAAAAGTTACGAATTTCTTGTTGGCAAGTGGAAGGAGATTTCAACGCACCATAGAATATTACATTTGGATATCGTATACAAAAGTAAAGAAATTGTCAAAGGTTATTCTTTTTGGTAGACCAAGATTCCGAAACCGTTTCTTCCACCAATAAGTACACGTTGATTTTGGAGATGTACATACACAGGCTGACACTGGCAATTTTTAGGCATGGTGTGATTTTTCTTCTTCTTTGGTGTACCCACCTTATGTGCAATTGCAATTGTTCATAAATTTTTTGGTTTCAACATATAGGTTATCTTTTCAAACTGCTTTGATGATGGAAAGGCTCTCGGCGAGTAAACCTGACAACCACTAAAGATAGAAAAAAGACCGACCCCTCAACCACAACCACCACAACCACCCAAAGTAGATCCTATCTGTTTCTATGCCAATCAGTCACTGCCACCTTGGCACTTGTGTGTGAATTTGTAATTTCCAATTATTTTATAGCAGGTTGATATGGTCATACCATTGTTGAGCAGGAAAATAAGTTGATGCACCACTCATGGTACCGTACGTGAAGGTGACATGAAATTGAGTTTCCACGTCAGATTCCCAAGGGTCCATGTCACCTCATACCATTCACAAGATGGCACATGTCACTTCTTCTTTTTTCTTCCAAAAATGTCTTAATTTCTGCCAAATCTAATCTTTACATAAGATATCAGTAAAGGTGATTTATTGATAAATTAATTTGTACCAACCAAGGTATGTATTATATGAAATTTCATATCAAGAAGGGTGTGTTCCTAGACTTGTAGACCTCAAGGTTTCAAAGATTTTAATTTTAATTATTGGTTCATAACTTTAAATTCCCTTTAGATTGGGAAGTGTAATAGTGACCATATGAGATTTCATTATTTCTCACCTTGGTGTTTTATTTTTTATTTTTATTTTCAAACCTGGAGTTTATTCTAAGAGAGAAAAGGTTGAGAGCCACATATAGGAGCCGACCCATACTTTATCACTCAAGCAATTACACATATTTGGAGCATAGGTTTTCTGAGTACCAAATTTTCCTCATGTACAGAAATAAAATTTGGAAGGATTGTAAATTTTTCCAGAATTTTATTACACAAAATGTAATTACTATTAATTTTTTAGTGAAAGATTATCTTCAACCTACTAGGCTGATTGCAAAGTCAACCAAGGGCCGGTTGCAATATTTACAGCCTCGCAACCAATCATAATGTGCCAGAATTTCTCCTCGAACTCTATGAACTACAATAGTCTATTGGTCAAGAATAGGAGGGTGATCGGAGATGGGTTGGCTACCTTAACCCCTTTAGGATGTTAGCAAGTGTACGCTTTTGTATACTATGTCACAAAATATAGTCTGACTCACATTAAAGTTTGAAATCTGAAAATGTGATAGTGTACAAGTTTCCATCAGTAGATTAACAATTTTATCCAAAATTTTGCACTTTTGTCTCACATTCCAAGACTTGAATTGAATTTCAGCAATTAATGAGAAGAATCACATGTTGAAAAAAAGGAGAGAAGCAATGAGCCATCCACTTACATTTGCCCACCTCAAACCATAGAAATTCCGTTTCATTTGTGCCAAAAAAAACAAAAAACATACAACAAAACACATTAAAGCTCACTACACATTTAATGGAAAGTGAAAACATTGGAAAGAGGACCCAATTAAGGCAAGGCATACTGTATTGTATAAAAATTCGTAGGCCAGTTTGGGCTGCTAACATCCTAAAGGGGTTAATATTCAATAGGGAAGGACTGCCTTCCCTTAAACGGAATGGTGTGGTTTATTCCACATCCATGAGTAACTATGTATCTACACGTTGCAAATTTTCAGAAAATTGAAGCTCACTTGCCTTGGTACCTAACTAGAAGTGCAGTTAAGCTTAGTAACAAAATAACTTGGTAAAAAACAACACACTCAATTGGGTTACTAAAAAACAATGCACTGTAATGGGTTATTAATATGGTAAACAATTTTGAATAAAATTTTCAAGAAAATAGAATTAAACTTATTGAACTCAATGTTTCAATTTCCCTTCTATGTTTTAAAACCATTCATGATTTGTGTTTTTTTGATGTAAAGACAATTATTTATATACATACGGGGTGGTAGGAGGTAAAACAAATAATATGGGATATATAAATTAGAATTAGTAGGGGCTAAATTGCTCATAGTTATGTCAAATTAAAGCAGGAATTGTATTTGAAGTATAATTCCAGACCTCATTTAGGCATAGTAGAGTTATTTTTCTCAAAAAAATTTGGACTAAAAAAGTTGGAAAATCAAGTTAAATTTCATCTTTTAAAATATTTTTTCTATTTAAAGCCTCCAATCAAAAGTTATGGACAAATTTTAGAGAGGGATTGAAAGGGACATTTTCAAATATCCTCTCTAAAATTTGTCTATAACTTTTGATAGGAAGCTTTAAATAGAAAAAAGATTTTTGATAGATTTTCCAACTTTTTACAGTACAAAGTTTTTGAATTTTTTTATTCTACTATGATTAAATGAAGTTTGAAATCCTACATCAAACATCATTTTGACATTTTGGCAATAAGCGGTAAAACTCTCATCTTCAAATTATCCTATACTTTTTGGGGATTCATGGTACACAATTGATTTCAATATAAAAATGACATCTCTTGCCTTCATTTCCACAAGTGTCGTCTAAGCAATTTGTTCATTAGGGCATCGAAATTGATTTTTGTAGGCAAAAGGTTAAATGATATTGTTTTTCAATTCAAAGGATTCTTGAGATTTTTGGCAAATTCATTAACATTTCTTTGTTGATTTGTTTGGCATGTCTGAGATTTAGCAAAAAGATAGTGTATACCATAAATCTACTGCCATGATCCTGGTATCCAATATTGACACTTATTTTAATTCCCCCTGTAAATGTTTTTTGTGAATGAAGCCTCCAGAGAGGAAAAAGCATTACAAGAAATCTGAGGCCTCTAAAGGGCTGCCAGTTTTGTACCCCATGTACAATTTTGGTGCGTTTAGGGATTTAATTTTTTTTGGGATCTAATGTCGCACTATTGGTGCCACGCTAGCGCCACGTCATATTGACAACCACATATATATATATATATATATATATATATACATGTATTTTTTTTCCTATACTTACATTGCAAGGCTACCGAAAATAAAAAATTGGCAGCCCTTTGGAGGCCTTATATTTCTTCTAATGTAGCCACTCTAAAGACTACTAAATGTTATGCAAGTCATGTAATGTGTTTAACCTTTAAAGAACATTTCAGACCCCTCAAGCCTTTCATCTAGGGATTAACACAAATTGAGGGAGCTTGGGTGAATGGCTCTTTTAAAAATTTGCATCATTTTTTCCCACCGGCCTCCCTACATACATCAAATGCAATTGCACTGCTTTGAAATTTTCATCTTCATCACTATAATGAGAGTGTTTGTGGATCAAGAAGTGCTTAGGTGGGAGTAGAACGCTTCTTTGTGAGGTTGCTTGAGATGAGACAAATTTTTAGGCTACAACGGAATTTGTTGTTCACCTACAAATCTATTTTTCTACTTGCTTGGTCTAAAATTACTATGGTAGATTCTTTGAGTTGCCTTCTATGTATATACGGAATGAAAATGTCCTTTTGAGGTTTAATGGTCATTTTGTTTTGGACGCCACATTGTCAACAAGCCTTGCTTTCAAACAACCTCAACAATAAGTCAATAATAACTTGTGCAACGATAACTTTTAGTATTTTGGGTTTGTAGAATAGTTAGTGTTCCATGAGAAATCCAAACTTTTGTTTTGAAATAGTGTTTTGAATTATGTAATTTGTAGCCTCTATAATCTTAGACCTATGTAAGCAATAATCCAATAGTCATTGTCAAGAGAAAGGCATGTAGGAGAAATAAGTAAGGGGATTCCTAGCCAAATAATATCTCATATCTTACCCATTAAAAGCCTGTGTAAGATTTTGAAATCTAAAATTTCACATACCTTAAAACAACTAAAGTCTTCTAAATCTACAAATTTTGGAATCTATTCAAATCAATTGAAGTAGATTATATTGATAAAAAAAATGGACTAAACAAAAGTTGCAAAATATTAACCATTATAAATGTTATATTTTTCTATTTTTGCTCCATTCTCCATTCAAATGCATAGTAATTGGCAATGCACAGTTAGTGGCTAGAATACAATAATACTTTCCTAGTAATTCAATAATTATATTGTATTGTACACTTTGTACATGTTTCTTCATTAAAAAAAAGCTTAGTCAAAAGCAATATCAAATTCTAATACAATTTTCTAAGATATGCCAAATACTTTGCAAAAAAAGGAAAAAAGAAAGTATTTATTATGCTACCAAATGATGTCTTGGGAGATGGCTAAAAATTTCTAAATGTACACATGGGTCATTACGAATTAAATCCACTTTCATATAAGATTCAAAAGAAACTTTTAACAAAAGAAAACTAGAATTTAACTAAAATGATATCTCTAATGTCATGTCAAAATAATAACTAGGTTTTTAAATTTAACATAAAGACATGTCACCATGGGGATTCAAGAAAAAATATCTCTTATTGTAGAAAATTGTAAATCCAACCAAACTTTGAATGAAAGTTGGCAACTTGGCATGTAGTTACCATGCTTGATGAAGAGTGTAAGTATACTCTTTGTGAGCCCAAAGTGTTGACTAGATTTTTTTAGATTTTTTTAGGGTCAATAGAGAGAAAAGTAGAGACATTTCAACATTTTACTATTAAAAATGATATTTCAGCCCTATTACCATGGGAATGTAGCTAGCATGCATGCCATGCTTGGCTTGACACTCTAGTGGGTGACAATTTTAACCCACTTCAAGCCCCATTTTTTTTTTCTTGAGAAAATATTTGTTCAAGCTCAAGCTCTTGAAGGGATTCCAAGGTTAAACAAATATTTTGGATAGGTGAGAAAGGTTTCACGTAGTAAGCACCACCTCTACGGCGTGTGTAAATTTCTAGAGTGTCTCAAGCCCTATACTCCCTAAGGGGCTTTTCGGTGCCCAAAGTTTTTCCTAGGGGTAATGGAGTTGTGACATACACACACAAAATGAAATTTGGAAAAATAGTTTTGAGGGTTTCAAACTTTTGAGATAAGATAACGATCCCAGTTAACTTAGGTTAAGTGAGACTTAGGATAAGGTAAAAGTAGATCTTACTACTAGTGACACTACTAGTGATACCTCCTATATATATGTATGATCATGTAACCCTAATGATTAATTACTTTGAGAACTTCTTATTGCATTATATATTTTCTGTGTCTATGCTCTGCTTCCTTCGCAACACGTTATTAGCACGATTTGTCTCTCGTTTTGCTATTCTTTTTTTCTATTCTATTTTTCTATTTTCTTTTCCACTATTGTCTTTAGCTACGATAGCTATGGCGGATAAGAAGTCACCGCAGGAGAGTAGCTCCTGGGTACAACCACTTTTGTTTGATGCTCTTGAAGCAGATGGTAGCAATTACATGGAGTGGAGTATAGATGTGAAAGCGTACTTTTATTCGGAGGAGTTGGACGATGCGATCGATGATGAACCAGAGGAGGATTTTCCAATGTCATCCAAGTGGAAAGCTTTGCTTGTTCTTCGCCGCCACCTTCACACCTCTCTTCGACAGCAATACATCCAAGTTGACAACCCGGCGGAGCAATGGCGTCAACTTCACGCTTGGTTTTATCATGAGCGCACTATCTTTCTTCCCCAAGCTCGAAATAATTGGATTGCTCTTCGTGTTCTTGATTTCCCTGATTTCCTTTTCTTCAATGTTGAATTGCATCGTATTACTGCTCAACTTCGTCTTTGTGGAGATAGGATTACAGATAGGGAGCTCATAGATAAAACCCTATCCACTTTTCTTCCTGCTTTTGCCCTCCTAGCTCAGCAGTATAGGAATATGAAGTTTACGACACATTTCGAACTAATGTCTTATCTCTTGCTTGCTGAAAAACAACACCAACTTCTACTTAAAAACGCAGAAGCAAAACCCGTTGGAGAGGCTCACACTTCTAAGATCTCGAGACAGCAACCACGAGAAACAAGGAAACAACAACAATGGTTGCCAAATTGGCAACACCCTAGAGATAAGTCAAACTCTCATAAACCCTCCTTTGATAGAGTCTCTTGATACTCAGATCGTTTTTCTAATCGTGATTATCGCTCTTCTCAATTGAACGATAGATCTTCTGATAGAACCTTCAATAGGAAGTCATCCTTTTCATGTGACGATCGTACTTGTCACAAGTGTGGCCGTAAAGGGCATATCGCTCGATACTACCGCACTTTTGAGTACTACGTTAGTATGTACAAAGAGTTAGAGAAATTTAGAAATGAAAAGAGGGAGGCTCATTCGCTCGATGCTCCTTCCTCTTCCAATGTAAATATCGAAAATTACATGGTGCATATCTCCAAAGAGTTAGCTCCTACAGATGTAGCTCTTGTAGATAGTGCCACGACGCATACAATTCTTAGAGATCCAAAATATTTCACGTTTGCTAGCCGTGATAGAACCTGGCAGACTTGTGATATCGTCACAATTGCTGAAAGTCGGAATTTTCGGTTCCGAGAGGCCATGCAACTATAGTATTGCCTGGAGGAACCCCTCTCCTGTGTGAAATAGCAATGTATGCCCCTGATGCCCCCCGGAGCCTGATCAACTACCATGATTTACGGGCTAATAGGATGGATGTCTCCACTGCATTGGATGACCATAAAGAAGTATTGGAACTCAGGCAAGGTCAGCAACTCCTTGCCACCGATAACGCAGGAGTTTCTGGCCTATACAAGTTATTGATAAGCCCTCCTAAGGAGTTAGCTTTCCACTTCTCTACTTCGGTAGGAGATGATGAAGAGTACCGGGAACTCAGGCATGGCCGACAGTCCCTTGCCACTGCGAAAGCAGGAGTCGATGGACTAGTATGTGAAAGCAACTCTGCTTTGATACCCCCCTCTACAGCTAAGACTGGATTGTGGCATAGTCGGTTGGGCCATCCAGGCACTACTATGTTGAGGAGGATGTTACCTTTGTTGGAAGGACATAATTTGTGTACCAATGATGCTGACAAGGTTGGAAGCTGCGCGGCATGTTCACAAGGAAAGCTTATTAAGCGCCCTTCACATTGGAAGCTACCAACAGAACTCCCTCCTATGTTACAGCGTCTACAAGGTGATGTATGCGGACCAATTACTCCATCTTCTGGACCATTTCGATATTTTCTTGTGCTTGTTGATGCTTCAGGCAAACACTCGGAGGTGTCCCTGCTTAGCACCCAAAACATGGTGTTTTCAAAGCTTTTGGCTATGATTATTAAGTTTCGGACTCATCATCCGGACTATCTTGTGAAGAGTTTGAGGATGGACAATGCCCAAGAATTTCGCTCTCATACCTTTGAGGATTATTGTACTGCTAATGGGATTTCACTTACATACTTTGTACCATATGAACATTCACAAAATGGATTGGCGGAGGCATATATCAAGAAGATTCAACTCATCACTTGGCTTTTATTGATCCATGCCAAGTTGCCTCCTACAATGTGGGGACATGCAGTTCTACATGCAGCTACATTACTCAGGTACGCCCTCAACTTGACGCCAAACGATAACATTACTAACAACTCATTTTGAAATGAAACTACTTGTCCGCACTTCTTTTTGTCTTGGTTTAGAAATTACACATCTGCCCAATGGAAGTATATTTCTTCACCAAACTACGTATACTCAACGGTTGCTCAAGAATTTTAAGATGGACCAAGCAAATCCTTTATCTGCTCCCATGATCGGTCGAAGCAAGACAAATGATGATCCATACCGACCTTGCGAGGAGGAGGAGGAGGCATATGATAGCAAACGGTACCTCACAACAGTCGAAGCTTTGTTATATTTATCTACATATACTCGGTCAAATATATCATTTGCAACAAGCGTATTAGCTCGGCATAGTCAGAAGCCCATGATGCGACATTGGAATGGAGTCAAACATCTGTTTAGGTATCTTTGCGGAACAGAAGACTTAGGACTTCATTATACAAAGACTGGACCATCAAATTTAGTTGGATATGCAGATGTTGATTTCAAGTCGGATGAAAACATGGGCAAGTCCCAGACAGGTTATATCTTCCTACGTAACAACGCACCCATATCATGGAAGTCTGTAAAGCAGACAGTGACTGCAACATCAACCAACCATGCGGAGTTAATTGCATTCCATGAAGCGACAAGAGAAGTAGTTTGGTTGCGGACAATTGACAAGATCATTTCAGATCAATGTGAACTTAGCCACAGTACACAACCGACAACGATTTTTGAAGATAATGCAGCATGCGTGGCGCAAGTTACAGGTGGATTCATCAAGGTTGATCGAACGAAGCACATCAGTCTACAAATCTTTGGATTTACCCAAGACCTTATTGAATCAGGAGAAATTGAAGTGAAGAAAGTTCAATCCTCCAACAACATTGCTGACATACTTACAAAGGCACTCCCTGCTTACACTCACAGACGATTGGTTCAAGAAGCTGGCATGAAATTTCTTCAAGATCTATTTACACATTAGGTTACGCTCTTTTTCTTTCTGTGAATTTTCCTTATAAAGGTTTTTGTCACAGTTAAGTTTTTTAATGAGATAACCCGGGATCGAGGAGGAGTGTTGAGATAAGATAACGATCCCAGTTAACTTAGGTTAAGTGAGACTTAGGATAAGGTAAAAGTAGATCTCACTACTGGTGACACTACTAGTGATACCTCCTATATATATGTATGATCATGTAACCCTAATGATTAATTACTTTGAGAACTTATTGCATTATATATTTTCTGTGTCTATGCTCTGCTTCCTTCGCAACACAAACCTCAGACCTCCGAAAGGGCCTCTTGATTCACGACAAATAAAAGAGAAAAAAATTAAATAAAAGAATTTTGAGAATCCCCCCCCTCTAAGGAATGTCTTGGGACCAAGAGGTTTTTTGAGGGATGAAAAAATTGAAATGAAAAATTTGAAAAAAATTTGAGAAAAGAAAATTGAATTTTTTTTTGAGAGTGCCAAACTCTTGAATCATTAGATGTATTTTGGCGTGCCTGGAGGGCCATTTCAAGTTGGTTCCTATTATTGGGTGTTGTTTGAAAATATATATATATATATATATATATATATATATATATATATATATATATATAATTTAAAAATTTAAAAATTTAAAAAAAAAAAAAAAAAAAAAAAAAAATATATATATATATATATATATATATATATATATATATATATATATATATATATATATATATATATATATATATATATATATATATATATATATATTGACGTGGCAGTCTCTCGACCACATTAGTAGGTTGCGTGGTAGAGTTCCTAGAGTTTGGAAATACAAAAGAACTCGCAACCTTGTACACTAGTTGAAACTCATCTAATGTTCTAAGAACCTTTAGAGTTGAAGGATTTGCAACACAAAGAAATTTAGAAGAAATTTGAAAAAAAGAGGTTTGAGAATCCAAAATCCAAAAAGCCACAAGGGGGCTCTTAGTACCAAAAGAGGTTTTCAGCGGTGATGGGGTTGGAAAAAAATTGCAAGAAGAATAAAAATAAAAATTGAGAGTCCCAAATCCTAAACCCTCCAAAGGGCTTCTTGGTATTGAGAGGATTTTCTAGGGGTGATGGAATTGGAAATTAAAATATTAGTAAATTTTTTTTAAAGAGTTTGAAGAGTTTCAAACCCTAAATCCCTCAATGGGCCTCTCGGGTTTGATAAAGTTGTGCTAAATTATTTATTTATTTTTAAATTGGATATTTTTAGAGTCCCAACCCCTAAACCTTTCAAGGGGCTTCTTAATGCTAAGAGGGGTCTTTGATTCTTTGGGGATGATGGAGTTACAACTGAGAAGAAAAAAACAAAAAATTGATGAAGTGTATAAATAAGATGTTAGAAGAACATTTTGAGTGTCCCAATCTTATTTCAGGCTATTGGCATATTCTCTTATGTTCATTAGCTATAAAGATCCTAAATTACTAAACCACATTCATAGGTCCAAAATCCAAACAACATACTAAATACCTCACAAATTTGAGGCTTCTAGGTTTACTTTCCAAGGCTCGCAAAATAGCACTCATGAAAATTTCAACCACAATTTTTGAAAAGTGGAGGGGACAAGTTTTCAATTTCTACAGAACTATTTTTAACATTGGATTTGGATTTTTTCAATTGCCTTTGGTTTAATAACAAAGTAAAATTGCTTCTATACAACAATTTCTTCCTACTAACATAGAAGTGAAAGCATTACTAAACTCAATGAATGCAATTTCAACTTTGAAGGATATGCAATTGAAACACAACATGAAAACCCTAATCCAATTTGGCTTTTTCTAGAGACAAACCATGCTATGGATCAAATAATTTGAATGTGAGATATGTGCTACAGACAATGATAGTATGGCAAATGCATAGGATATTGTATGTGAGGATCAAATTCAGTAGATAATTAAGTGCTAAAATGGAATTTTCATGTTAGATTTTAAAAGGTCTATGTCACCTTGCACCAATCACTAAATGACATGTGACACTTTTTTCAGGACAAAAATGACTTAATTTATACTGAATCTGACCCTCACGCAAAATATTCCAAAATGTCATTGAAGAGAGGGTCCAACGCCCTATGAGTGCACTTCCCTCTTAAACATTTTCACCCTATTCAAAATTCTAGCACCTTATCCGCACTCGGGTCCAACCCAAACCACGGTCATAGGAAAGACTTGGACTCTACGCGCTGCCCTTGTAGCATCAAGCCGCATCTCCATGTGCTTTGTAAGCCCCGGATGTGCCATTTCCATCTCGCATCACGATCAAACCCACCTTGGCTTCTTCAATCTTCATGACAGGAATAGAATTTCTGTCGTCGAATCCATTCCCGCAAGTGGGTTTCACACTATGTGTGCAGCGTCGAAGTTTTTCGGAATAGATAAGGATTCCTGCGCGCAAGTGATTTTGAGCTCAGTGGTGGAAGTCATAGGAGCTCAGTGATTGTCGAATTGGAGTGGCACTGACTCCGCGCGCAATGCAAGGACTTCGCCTGGGAAGCAGTGCCGCTTGCTGCTCCACGAGCCTCTCGCAGTTTTGCGGAGGTCAAGATGTCGTCGCGCGTCAAAATTCAATGGTCGGACCTCTCCGGCGCGACTTCGGCTTGCAGTCTTCAGCTCGTGCTGCAACATTCCTGGCAGATGGCGTTAATTGCAAGAATAAGAAGGGTCGAGGGTCGGGCTCCCTGATGGCCGCGGTTGCAGGCAGTGTGTTGCAACCGCAAACTGCCGCGGAAGAGGAAGATGAGGTTCGTTTTCTCGTCGCAATTCGAATGGTTAGTTTAGTAGTCTGCGGAATTACGAGCTGCTTTAGTTACTCAAACATTCTTGACACATTTGCTACAGGAGTTTTTTTCCTGTCAATTTGGACATACTCTGCTGCTTGTCGCTTAAACCCTAAACCCTAACCCTAAATGTTGAATCGATCAAATCTTGCAAATGAACGAAGTTTATCCTGCCGTTCGAATTTATGGTTTGTTCTTCAATTTCTTTTTGCGCAACTATTTTTCGGGATGGAAAGTGCACTCAATCCTCTTTATTCTTACGAGCTGGGATCCCAAATTTTTAAACTGGGGACACAATGTGTGAGTAGTGTACATCAGTCAAGGATAGCGTGACAAGTGTGCATGATATTTAGAACGCCATATAGAGAAGGTCATAATAAAGAAGTTTGAGTGTTTGGAATTGGTGTCTGGTCTAAAGCCAGCTTTTGCGTTCATGCAGTTGGAGTTGGTTGAACCGGATTTCTATAGAATGGGGTACATTCGGCATGTGCGCGCTTATGGCATTGAGTTCAGAGAGGGACCGGATGGAATCGGCGTTTATTCGGCGAGAGACCTTCCTTTCCTTCAGAAGCCAAGGGTATGTATGCTTTCTGGTCACTCACTCTCAGACCTCTCTTTTTGGCTGTCATGGATCTGATTCCTGAAGCTTTTATTGAGTTCACTTAAATAGTGAATGGGACAGATGAACATAACTTCAATAGTAAACTTGTAATCATACCTCCATTTGTAAAGATGTAACAATAACGAACTTGTTGCTATAGGAATGTTTGCAATGACCACGAATGTTCTAGAGGAGGCACTAGCGGAGAACCCCAGGTGTTTTAGAAATCCTAGTCTCATTACAATTTGAAGGGTTTGCGTTAGATGGCTTTTCTTCTACTGTGGAGCTGTATATTCTTTGGTGCTTTGCAAAGTACAAGTCAAGTTTATGCACTGTAGTTTTTACTTACATGCAATTGTGAGGTGGAACTGTGAGGCTGCAACCATTCGTTGCTTTATGGAATGTGCATACGATTAGTCAAGTCACATTCTCATTCTGCTAATTTTTCTAGTTACTGATTCGCTTTTTACACAGGTAATTATGGAAGTTCCCATGGAGCTTATGGTGACAGTGAGCACAAAGAAGCCGTGGATGTTCTTTCCTGACATTGTGCCCATGGGTCATCCGATTTTTGACATCATTAATTCCACCAACCCTGAGGTACATGGCACAAGCACATAATGTACAGTAAAACTAAAAACGTCGTGCCTGCAAACCTAGTATTATGAGCTCTTATGGGATGCGTACTTTCTGTTTTTAGAATCCTGAGTTAGATTGTCAGGTGTTAGCACGTGTAGTCTACAATTGTTTTCTTGAGGTGTTGGTCTTTTGGAGGGGCCTGGTTTCAGTTGGGGGTCGTGAATTATAATGACTCCATCTCAATCTCTGTACTCGTTACACGCAGACAGACTGGGACATACGCCTAGCTAGCCTGCTTCTGTTGGCTCTCGATACCAAAGACAACTTTTGGCAATTGTATGGTGATTATCTTCCTGGCGTTGATGATAGCACGAGTTTGCTGTTGGCCTCTGAGGTAAGAATAAATTGTTTCGAAGGCATCTTCTATTTGTAGTGTCCAAATTTGGTCCCTTGGATGCTTACAGAGGTTTTAAATGCATATCATGATGTCGACGTTTGTTAAGATATTAATGGAAATTTGTATGCAAAAGCCTTTGCATTTTCATAGATCTTGGTTTGCTTGTCAGGTTGACATTGTCCTTTAAAGGGTACCGCATCCTTGTTAATGTCACAGGAAGAGTTATTTGAGCTTCAAGATGCAGAACTGGCTGAGCGAGTAAGAGATTTGCAACAGCGAGCAGAACACACTTGGCAGAAGTATTGGGTATTCATCTCCTACCAGTATACTTGGGAAATGTTTAAATTTATTAATATTATAATCACAGGGTAGTACCTTCGGTTTGGATCTAAATAGGAGGTGTCAGACCTTGCGACTCTTGCTCCACGATTTGCAGGTGTATTATTAGATTGTGCACAACGCAATTCTTCTTCCTCCAAAGTTCTAGCCCCATTGTAGAGCCTTGGAATGCGATTCTGGAATCGCCTCCTTCTGCGGACAAGCTCGGACATCTCCTATTTCCATCCAAACTCATGATTTCAGGGCAAATCGGGTGATTTGTCTGGAACTTGTTGCAAAGGGATCTTTCATGATTTCAGTGCTGCGATGTAGTGATGCTTGGAAAATTGAAGGCACTGTGTGCTGCAGCCAGCAGATTCTGTGTTGAAATTGAGGAGGTTGGCGCGGGAGCCTGGGCGGTTTCGATGGGCTCTTGGAATGGCCTTGTCTCGTGGCTTTACAATGTCTATGAACATAGGTGCTACTGTCCAAGACGCTAACATGCTTATTCCCTATGCTGGTTAGACCTTCGACACCCGGAATTCCACCATCATATTCTCGATCCTCTAAAGGGATGCTTTAGCTTACTCCTAAGTGTCCAAGCTAAAGTAGAAGTTCTTTTTGGAAGCTAATAGTCAATTACAGAAACTTTGAAAGGATATTTTATTGTTGAGAAATGTAGGGCATGATTACTTCTTTCTATTGGTACACTCGTTTAAGTATTTTCTTACACTCCTTTAAGTTTCCTGAATGGTTTGTTTCACCTGGATGGTACAATTTTTCCGATTTGGGCACTTTTGGGTTAATAGAATGTCAAAACACGGTTTCTGCCCAGTTTTTTTTGCACGTTCATACTCCTCTTCGTTCTTTCATTACTAGCCCAGTTATTTGTTATTGCTCAATTCAAGCCTTTTACGTTGGTTGGTGGGTTTACATGACGCTCCTCTCTGCTGTCTAGATTTGGGATATTCAGGTTGACTTCACTGTTTGCAGACATGTTCAACCACTCAGTGGAGCCAACTTGTTCTTGTCGATTCCGAAAGAAGGATCGCATGTTGGAAGTGATTATTAATTATGGTCAGGAGATTAAGGAAGGACAAGAGGTATGCTTTGTCATCATGAGATGTTGCCTTTACCTAGTTGCTATGTGGTTTTCAGCCATGAACTAAATTCAAGAACTTAAGTTGATTTGTTTGTCGCGAAAGGATAACTTGGGGCAGGGAGCTCATTTATGTAACCTATATTATGCCGTGATTTCTCTAATTGATGTTTGCTTGGAAATAAGGGTTTCCAAGTTGATCTTTTGAAATCTATGTACCGGGAGTCACTGGTACTCATCAATTTGTGTGGTTCTATGCAGATGACGTTCGACTATATGGAGCAGAGCTCTAATATGAAATTTATGGAACGTTATGGCTTCTCCACGCCTGCTGTAAGAACTGCATTTTGAAATTTCTTAACTTTCGATCTGCTGTTGTGCGTCTTTGTATTAAGAGTGGTGCCTTGAGCATCAGCGGAATGATGTATTGCTTGTAACGACATGGATATGTACTTGCAAGAAAAATTTGAATATGTTCTATATTCCCTTATTTTCAGAGTAGCCTGTCACCTCACATGTGATCCTGTGATAAACTGTTAGATAGTATTGTGGAATGTAAAGCGCCTCTGATGAGTTCTATTTCGGGTCGTGTAGAATCCTTGGGACACTCTGAAATTTTCAGGCAACTCGAGAATACATCTGGATTCGTTCTTGTCCGCCTTCCAAATTACGGGAATGGAAGACGAATATTTCTACAATGGTATGTATCGCAGACCTACCTGACCAACAGGTTTGACATTGTTGTTAGGGGATTCATATGCACCGAAGTATGCCTTATGTGGATACTGGATACTGTGCAAAAGTTACAAAGGTTTGAATTTTTTTTATAAATGACCTAAAACCAGCACAAAATTCTGATGTTACGGTACTGTACATTCTCAAAATCAATATGTACTCATTAAGCAAGGTTTTCCGAGTCCTCTACTTTATAATTTGAAAACTGATGTTTGCTTGCAGGGACCTCAGAGGAAGAAGACTCGTTTCTGGATGGTGCAGTACTTGCAGCAGCTCGCACACTGCCTACTTGGGTAGACAAGGACTTGCCTTACATTCCTAGCACAGAAATGCGGTCTGCATGTGACATTCAGCACGAGTGCCAGCAGATCCTTGATGGTTTTCCCACTACTTTAGAAGAAGACATCAGAATACTCGGTATGTCCCTGCTACACTGTTTCTTCTAATAGTGTATGATGCACGATTTTGCAGGTTTAGTATTAATTCAAACACCATGTACTAGTGTAAGCATTGATGAACACCGTTTACTAAGCTTTTGACCTCGTGTTGACCACCTTTTGATTGAGTGACTATTCACTCAAAGACTTTTTGATGGTGGTCCTAATGTGTGCCATGTAACAAAAGAATTTTTTTTCTCTCTGTGGCTCGCTATTTTTGTTTTACATTACATTATGGATGACATTGAGTAGAATGGTTGGTGTAACTGGTGGTCGCTATAGTTTATGGTGAATTTTAACTTTTTTGAACATGCCGTTTGCCTGCTCAAGAAGACTTTAATGTGGGTTTATAAAGCATCTTGTATCGGTTCCTTTGATAAAGGCAGACAGAGGGGACTATTCAACTGATCAGATGGTCACACTTACTAGTGCTTTATATTTACGCAGATAAGGAAGGAGAAGGAAGGAGCCCAAGGTGGAAGGCCGCTATCAAGTAAGTACTTCATCTCTCATTCTGATTATCCCCCACTTGTAGGCTTGGTTAGCCCCGAAACGCCCAAGGTATAAAATGGAAAGTTCTCTTTGGAAGCTACCTTAAGTCGGTCGGTTTCGTAATAATTAAGCAAAATTTGAAGCATGTCTAAAGTTTGTGAAATTTGTACACCAATAACTTAGAGCTAATTGTAAGTGGTTTGAGCTTGGTCTGGAGTTTAAGCTGAGTTTAAGGTAAGTTTAAGCTGTGACCCCTGACAATAAATGCGTTGTGGCCTCATCTTGAGTTCAACTGTAAACTCATGGTTCTTGCCTGGAGTTACAATCCCTAGTCCTACATGTTGCATGCTTGTGAGTTCTCATTGGTGGAAGCAAAACTAGGGATGAAACCCAAAAGAGCTCCATTTTGGCCTAGTTCTCTGTTGTTTGCTATTCAAAGGGGAAGAAACCCTAGTTTCCTTTCACTTACGATTAACTCTAATATCTGAAAAACAAAGAATTTCTTTTCTAAGGTTTTCAGTTATTTGTGAAATCTGAAATGCCAGACTTGTAAATTTTCCCAACAATTTGAAAATTAAATAATAACATTTTTTACAGTTTAAATTTCAAAATTAAACTATTTCGATACATCAGTGTTGAAACTGACTTAGGGGTACGGTAATACAACAGTCAACTATCGTAACTTTGAAGACCTATTTTTATCATTTAATACATATAATTTCTTCTTTCTTTTGGTACATTTTATTATATTCTTGAAATGATTTTTTTCGAAGCAACCAGTTTGGGCGGTTAGGTGTTGGATCTTTGAGTTCATCTCTGTTCTGCCAGCAGATGCACCATACTTCAAATATTTCTGATGATTTTCTTATTTTTTGGTCTCAGGTACAGGATAGACCGAAAGTCTTTCATCATGAAAATCATAAAATCCTTAGATATATACATGGACAGGATATTGTACTAAGCTTAGGGCCTTACTGTCTTGGGGCTTTACCACACTAAAACTGAGGCAGGCAAAACATCACTTCGTTGGTATGAAAAGTTGTTTTCTCTCCCATTTTATGGACTTCCAAGCAAAATAGTGTTTAGAGGAAGAATACATGCCTTCTCGATTGCTATTTCAAATGAAAATATGGGCCGAATTTTTTTTGCGGATGATAGCCACTTGTTCCAATAGACTAATGACATGCTTCCACTTCATTTGCCTCTATCATAGTTTCTTTTAATGCAATAATCCTTTTTGTTTGTAGGAAAGTCTTTTTGTTGTGTGAATGCAATAAAGTTTGCTACATTAGATGCTTTTGTTGTTATAAGGTAAGAGACCCTATTTGTGCCACTATATAATAGTGGTGTATATTTCAAACTTTCAAATGTCATTGCCAAATAGTGGCACAAATAGGGTTTTGTACCACTCAAGTTGTACTCAACTAAGAAATTGAAAGAGAAATTAGTATAAGGGATTGTCTTGTGAAAATATATTTATGTCTATGTCCTTTGAGCACATTGTGATACAAAGTGTGTTCTACTAATCAATTAATGAATGAATTGGCATATTGTTATTGTAAATTACAATTTGTACCCCCTTCCATATTCATATTTTTAGAAAGTTCATGTGGTGGCAATTAATATGGAATATTGCCATTGTATTTTGTATATTTATATATATTTGTATTTAGTATTCTACATATCTATATATATTTGTACCATATTGTATTCCATATCATATTTAGTATCATGTTTAGTATTGTATTCAATATTGATGCCATCAATAGTCCCACATTTTGCTACACATTTTGTAAATCAACAGCATTGGAGGGGCCGGGGTGAATTGACCCCCTCTCTCGTCCCCAAAGGAAAACCCTGAAGTTTTTTATTTCACACACATGATAAAAATTTGCAATTTTTGAATTCATATTTGTAATTAGAGGCCCCAAATTAGCTAGGAGAGATATAGAGTATATATTTTGGGGGCACAAAATAGGGGGTCTTTTTTTTACTTGCACCCCTTGGATTGCCTTGGGGGGACGAGTGAGGGGGTCACTTCACCCCGACCATTGGGGGGGGTAATTTTTTTAAATCTAGATTAATGGCTTTGCCATTTTTCATGGTGTGTGTGTGTTAATTGCAAAAACATGATTTGTTTACATCTTTTTGTCACATTGTCTTGTGATACTTTAGACCATTTTTAATTGATCACAAATAGAGTTAAAGACAAAAAGATTCATTCCTTATTGAGACACTTCCCCATATAGTCAACACTTCACCAAATTTTATAACTAAACTTGTATACATTCTATAAGTTATGAAAGGAAGACAAGAGGTATAAAATTTTGAGGCATATCAAACAAAGAGAAGTAATAGTAAAAAAACCTTAGAAATAATGGATTAAAATCACACATGCTTGTTTGATTTGAGGCACACTCAAGTTCTAAAGAACGATCCAAAGTTAAAGTAATGTTGTTAAATGTTGATGAACATGAAACATTCCTTAAGAACTTTAGCTACTTGGTGAGGGATAAAAGGATCATAGGGCCATTGCCTCCACCTCAAATTTTAATTCATTTTTTCCCACTTTTTGAGCTTTTGAAATATGGAATTAGCTCAAAATTTGTTAGAAAATTGACTTAGTAGAAAAAGTCCAAATAAGGAATGTTTGATTCTTCTTTGTTTGTTTAATTACCATAAGGTTCTTTTTGATAAATTGTCTAGATTTTTGTTGGGTTTTGTCAAATTCAAGATTTTCTTAGCATGCTTTTAGGAGACTCCATATGTATCTTCGAAATATTGAAAATAGGTTTACATGAAATTGATTTTAGGCTCTCAAAAATAGAAGTTGTACATTTTAGACTTTTGAAGACAATTTTAGAAACATGTCTCAATTAGGTGCAATTACATTATTTGATGTTGCATTGTCAACAATCATTTAGTCTTTGTCTATCTAATTGGTTGTCTGCCTATTAAAAACTAAAGGTTTATATATAAATCCATAATTTAGAATAGCAATATATAGTTGCTATAGATATGAAACATCTCACTTTTAGATCCCTAAGGTTAATCCTTAAAGGTAAGGTCTACAAAGTTCAATTTGCATTGGACTATAGTGTTTTTTTATATATTTGTTATACAAGGTGCATAATTTGATGTATACAACAGTTACAAAAGTTTGTATTCATGTTGAGCTAAATCCAATGACACATGGCACTTCCAATTTAAATCATTATTGTACCTCTTATATGTCTAAGAAGTTGCAAAATGGCCAAATATTCTACATGAAAAGTGCCATATTAAAATGACCTCTTAATGAAAGATGTTAGTTGTTAAATTTTCAATTCAATATTATATGTCTTGCTATAATTTAGTACATACTTTGTATTCTAAGAGTAAAATACAGAATCATATATTTAATTCTCACCAAACTTTTGAAGGTTAATAGATAACAAAATGAAAAAATGAGGGTTTATATTTAAAAGTGAATCTGAAGAATGTTCCAAAAAATATAGAATATTTTTGTTTTTCAATTTTAAAGGTACTATGGATTGTGTACAAAAATGAATTCAAATTGGAGTTTGCAATCCTAAATTAGGTCAAGGCTCTCTAATTAGCCATCATAGTCAATAGAAGGATATTCTTTATCAAAGCTATCATAATTTGATACACTTATCAATTATGAGAGCTATCAACTACAAAATTGATTTTGAAAAATATTTATCAAATATCATAATTGTAAGCTATTTAAATGGTGTTTTTTGGAGAGAAGAGAGATTTTTATAATTCCTATCGGGATCATGTTTGAAACTCAAAATTTTCAATTTTATAGTTCTACTATAGTATACTTCACAAAAGTAAAATATTCATGGATGCATTAAATTTTGAAATGTAAAATATCAAATGATTTAAGAAAATGTTTTTTTCTAAATCCACATGTATGTTTAAATATTGGATAATAAAAAAAACATTTGTTATACATTTGGTTTAAATTTCTAAAAAATTAAATTTGATGTGTAAAGAATCAATTTAGAACATTGATGAATTTGAAAATGAAGGAAAATTATATATATTAATACCCAATGGGTCTTAGATAAAACTTAGATGTGTTGTAAAATATATGTCAACCATTTTTACAACCATTTTTAGAGCTTTTTAACATGCATTATGAATAGAAATTATCTATACAATCTAATCTAAAAATATATATTTAGATATTTTTCAAGTTAATTTTGAAGTATTTTACATCAACAAATCACCAAAAATACACTTTTTTTTCACACAAATTCATTTATAATTGGCTAAATTTCATCTTACATCAATTAGTAAAATTCTCCATGAAATATCATTTTCTTCCCTTCAAATTAAAATTTTAAAGTTTCAATAATATTTTATACTTTGTTCTCATTTCTCTACTAAAATGGTTAGGCAATTCCAATTTCACTTTGTAGTATACCTATTCTAAAATAATCCATTTTGTAGTACATATAATAAATTAAATTCTAAATAAAATTTATTGTTTCCTGTAAGCAAAGTCCAAAGATTGATAACAATTACAAAATGGTTGTGTACATTAAAAAGGATTAAATTATATTCTTCAAAATGCACTTTATGATTCTAGGTCAATGCTTTGTATTGTGTCAAGTTCAAATATATTTCATACTCTGAACTTACTATAATCTAAAATGTATATGATTTTTTCATTTTCACATTGAAAAATATTTAACTCAAAATTTCTTATTTTATCTATTGTTTTGCCAAACTACCAATAAGAGATTCATTTATACAAGGCACTATGGGTTACCATCTATCTTAAAAATAAAAAATAATTAAAATGAATATATTACAAAATGCATTGAATTAAAACTGCAAAAATGCCTCTCTAAAGTTGTTGGAATGTAATCATTAATAGAAGAACTTTTTAACAAACTTTTTTCTTTTTAATATAATTACAACAATACCATGTTGTACTTGTATTACTTGGTAACTTGATAATTTTTGAAAAATTGCACAATTTTTGGTATGTTGATGATGAACAAAAGTGTATTGCACTAAAAATAATTCCATCTTTGACTCTTGTTTTGTACTAAATATCTTAAGAAATTGACTTCTCAAATAACATGTTTGAAATTTAGAGATCTTCAATACAACTGCAAGACAATTTGACATAATGTGATGACAATTAGAAATTTAATTTTAACTACAATTACTAACTAATATAACATTTAATATTTAATAGAATTTTCATTACTATTGTGTAATATTTCACAAGTACTTCCACAAGTAATATTGTATATTCATTTATTTTTATTTTTTCATAAGGACTTTGAATATCAAATATATCACCATTTTACAACTATTACCTTTTTAAAATTTATAAGGTGCATTAGAAATGTTGCAAATGCATTTTGGGCTTGAAATCTTTACTTTTATTGCTTAGGTGAATTTTCCATTGTATTTCTATCATTAATAATCAAATATCATACAAAAGCTAAGCAAGTCTTGTTATAAAATTAGACTATAATTTTTGTATGATCTGCTTTAGTATTAAATGACTCAAATTAGAAGTCTAATTTAATTTTATCAAATTATAGATTTTTTAGAAACTAAATCTTATAATAGCATCCATAAATAAATGGACTAAAAAAATGTCATTTGTAAATAAATAATTAAAAATAGCCATGTTTATGTATATATAAGGTCATTCATGTTAGAAGTTTCATAAAAATGACTAAATGTAAAATAAAATCTACTACTTACTTGTACAAAAATTGGATCTAAATTCATCGTAGAGAACAATTGTTTTTTTCACAATCAATAAGTAAATCAAGTATAAGAGCAGCACTTTCTTGGATGTTTGTTAGAGGAATGTTGTAATCTTCTAGTTCACATACTTTATTGTTATGTTCACCACCATTCATTTGCATGCCACCTTTGAGTAAACTTGCAAGTCTTGGAGCAACTCCCACATCAACAATCTCATGCCAACATTGTGGATAGCAAGATACAATATTACCTAAAGCAGCCATAGCTGCTAATGACCTTCCAGCAAGTGATCCTACTTCAACTAAATTTTTATTTGAAGTTGTGGTATTCTTCTTGGAACCATTGTATTCTGAATCAACTTTGAAATTACTATTAGAAGTGCTTGTTATACCAATTGAAAAACTTATTTCATTCCTCATAGATTTATAAGTTGAAGGTAGTAAATCTTGTGATTTTAAATTTCTTATTTTATCACAATCTGGAATAATAGGATCTAATAACTTCACAAGGTGACCAATGGCACCAACTTCAACAGCAACTTTAGCATTTGTTCTACAATGTAAAATAATAGTGGCTAATGAAGCTGCTGCAGCTTCTTGAACAAGGGCTATACATCTTAAATCTTCTTCATTTTCTAATTGTATTAATGATTTTTTACAATAATTTCCACCTCCAACTAAAATGTCCACCAAGCACTTTACTGCTCCTTCCTCAGCCATACGTAACTTGGTTTCCTCGCTATTAAGCCCTAAAACTCCTAGTAATTGAGCCATTGCTGCAAGCCCTATTATTTCACGAACAATATTCTAATTTTAAATAGAGATTTGTTGTGTAAATTTTATTCTCATAAACAAAATTATGATGTTGTTATAATGTTTTATAAACTTGAAAGTTTATGTTTTACCAGTAAGTGAAAATTGGAATGCTCCACCTTCACTTTGAAGAACTTGAACAAGAGAAGAAATGCCACCAACTCGAACAATTTCATCTCGAGCATTATTACTCCCTGCTAGTGTGAGTAAAGCTGCAGCCGCCATCTACATCAAGTATAATAAAAAAAACATATTTTAAATCCAAATGAAGCAACGTTTAAAAACTTAATGTGAAAATGTTTTTGTATGCTAACACGTATCAAACTATTTTTAAAAAGATTTTCAATTCAAAGATAAAATCATATATAAAATGTTGTTTTCTATGACTTGTTAATAATTAATTCTAACATTTATATAGCGACTATTATTTTTTAACTTAAATATTTTACCTCACTCCAATTTGCACTTGATTTGCCTTTGCATTCCACAATAGTAGTCAACATCTTTACCAAAAGAGAAATGCCACCACTTTCTACAATTTTTTCCATAGTCTCAATGTTCTTATCTGCAAGCATAATTAGACCCATTATAGCAAATTCTTGTGTTGCATGAAGATAGGATGGTACACTACTTTCAACTCCTCTACATTTTGACATTGATTGCATATATTTCCATGATTCTTGAATTGTACTAGTGTATGTGTTGGAAAGACATCCCTGTTGAATAAATTTTGTATTAATATATGAATTTATTTTTATTAAAAATAAATTAAATTATTATTTTAACCAAGACTTGTTTTTTCTTCAAAAAGGTTGAACTCACTTTTAACACTCCAACCAAGATTGGTGCTGCACCAGCAGTGGTTAGAAGTTGTTTTTCAAAATCTCCAGATAGTGCAATATAAACTATAATGGCTGTTATGTGCTCGCAAAGTAGAATAGAGGGCATCAATTCTTCTAAGAAATTGTCTCTTGAATTTGGACTATGGACTACAGATTCCTTCCGATGGCTAGTACCATGATCATTTGAAGTAAGGAGTTGCAATAATAACAAGATATGTTCATTAGAAAGGACATTTAATTTTTTTTTGCGTGCTCCAATAGTTGCTAATGAAGCTGCAGCAGACACTTTAATAGCCATAGTTGGTCCTTCTTCAAGAATTCTATTGTCAAAAAATAATCTTAGTGAATTTTTGGAATAAAGATATTTTATTTTAAATTATTATATTAATATAAAAAAACACTTTTTAATATGATTAAAAGATATTAAGAATGCAATGAAAAAATATAAAACATAAGTTGTACATCATGAGTTGTTGAATAATGGGTCCTTCATCTACAATATGGATGCTCAATTTATCACTTGCCATTGCACATGCAAATGTTGCTGTTACACTTTCTCGTGCAAAAGTAGGACATTTTGTCAACATTATCAAAAGAGCTTGTACACCACTCAATCGAGCACAATCATTTAATTTTGAGGTTTTTGAAGAATCTTCTTGAGACAATTCACTTCTAGGCTCAAATACCTCCAACATATTCACTCTTGATTTTTGTCTAAATCCTACCAATACTTCAAGAGCTGCTGCTTTTGCAGATCTAGAACTACTTCTAGAGAGATATAAAAGAACCGTAACCATTTCAATAGCAATTGTTCCATCAACTTTAGTTTGAGTTGATCCTTGTTCCCTATAGGTCAAATATTCTCTTTCATGTTTTTGCTCACTAGATTCAAAGTAGGTATTTAAAGCATGTATTCCTCCGACACTTGCTTCTATTTCATTGAAATCATCACTTTCTAACATTTGAATAAGAATAGGTAATGCATCTCGTAGTCCCATTCCTGTATTTTGTCTATCTTGCATATTTCCTATACTAAGTACTCCAACAATTGCACCCGCTTGTATTCGAGCTTTGAGATTTTCTATGCTTGATGCATCTTCAAGGAGTGTTGTAGACCATTGAGCCATATTTACCATAGATTTGATTCCTCTAGCTTTAAGCACATGACTTCTATTTATATGATGGTATGATACAAGTTTTGCAATCGTAGCTGCAGCAGACTCTCTTATTATAGGATATGGTGAAGAATCCACCATTGCAAGAAGTAGAGGAATTGCACCTATATAGAGAGATTCATTGTTTTAAGCAATTAAATTTTAAAAATTAACAAGAAAACTTGAATTGGTTTTTAATCTTATTTGTAATATTATTTCTAAAACTAAAAATATAGTTATAGATAAAATTTTATATCTATATTTTATTTATAGCTATAAAAAATTATACCTGCATCAGATATAGTTGTTTTGACTTTAAAGCCTCCTTGAGATGCAAGCAACATCAATGCTAATGCAGCAAATTCTTGTGCACTTGGATTTGATGAAGAAAGTGCATTAACCAATGCTACAATTCCACCAGCAACAAGTTGTTTATCTACCACTAAAGATTGCTTAGTTTGTTGATCTTTCATTGTATTTGTTGCTCCATATCCTTCAATAGATGGAAAAAAATTATTTTGGTACAAAATCTCATTTTTTTTATTTCTCAAAAACTGATCCATATTTTTTTGGTTTACATCAAGGTACCTCAATTTCATAGAATCAATTGTAGGTTGATTAAACTTTTGAACATGAAATTCACTTAACAAATTGTTTTTCATACGTAATACATTTGAACATTGATTATTGGTATCAGAAACTGTCATTTTCATTCTTTTACTATTTGGTAAATTTGAATGCAAAGGATTTTTTACATTTTCAATAATGGCATCAACTTGCATTGACGGTTGGCCTACTAAAGGAGGAGCAAGAGATGAAGTTAACCCTGAAGTAGATATAATTTGAATTTTAGGCAAAGCCAAATCATTTTCTAAGAATTTTTTTTTCCACATATTTGAATCTTTTGACTTTTTCAAGTTTTCTCCAACACACATATGTGAATTTTGCAAGTCATCCCTAGTAGTTGTAAATGCTAAATCAACCGATCTTTCTTTCTTTTGTATAAATGTTCCACTTTTGTAGTCCATTGACTTCCAGATTGACTTACATACATCATCAATATCCATATTGTCCACATGTTTATTTATGTTAATTGAAGGTTGATTGGACCCTTCAACAATATGAATGCAATTGTTATTGCTATCTAATTTCTCTTGAGATTGAATTATTGTTGAAGATGTATATGTTTTTAAATTTTTTATAGCTGCATTTGCAGCTTCTTTTTCAGTTAAGGTTCCATTTTCCAATAGTTGCATAAAACATTCAAGCCCTCTTTCTTGCAAAATCTTTGTTTTATTCCAATCATGCAATGCCAAATTTTCAAGAGCTTCAGCAGCGGTTTCCTTTGCTTTTGAAGAACCATTCTTAAGTAGTTTCAGCAATGGAGTAATGGCTCCAGCTTCTTGTCCCAATATAAGCCTATTTTCACTAACATTTTCTCCTGCTGCTAATTTTGCAATTACATTTGCAGCAACAACTCTAGAATATTATATAAAATTAAACACCTTTATTTTAGAAATAATATTTATTAAAATTTATAATACAAATATTTATTAAATCAAATAAATTATAGATATATTGTGATATGTCAATAAAGTTATTATAGTTTATAAGCAATGTCCACTATAAGACTATTTTGGAATAAATATTTTAAAAATCATAGATGATTTTTTCTAAGCCTTTTCTCAATGATAATTGAATGATCAAATCATTTATTTACTTAAAAAAAATTTAAAATTAAAATTGAGATATTAAAATTAAAATTGAGGTATACCACAACAATGGCATTATGAAAAAATGATAATTAAACTATTATTAATACCTTCCAAAGCTTGTTCCTTCATCAACCATTTGAATTAAAACTGGAATTACTTGTGAAGTAATAATTTCTTGTTTATTTTTTTCACTTTTAGAAAGGCACGAAAGAGCTCCAACACCAGCATCTCGTGCTAGAATAAAAAATGGAGCCATTTCTTGACTATTATAATTAAAAGAAATTATAGGATTGCAATTGCTATCATTAAATCTACAATGCAAATTATGTAAAAATTTGATTTATTATTACCAAATCTTCTTTAAAAAATTAGCTCCATCATTTGTTTTAATAAATGAAAAAAATTGTGTCAATTAGAAAAAATTTCTTTTATAATGATAATTTAAATATGCATTGATTATGCATTGGATTTGTGAAATTATGCATATTATGAATAATTTTTGTACAAAAAAAACCTACATGTACATACTAAATTATGGAAACTTTATTTATATTAAATAAAATAATATTATTTACAAATTATTTGAACTTAGTTGATTGTTATATTCATGCAATTAAATGTCTTACTGAATAAGCTCACAGAGCAGTGGAATGGCTCCAGCAACCCCAATAGCATCTTTGTTATAATCATTATTGACTGATAAACTAGCAAGAGCAAGTGCAGCTTCTGCCCTAACAGTAATTGTTGCCTTTGCTCGCAATTCCGTAGGCCAGTGTGCTTCTTCTGCTGTATATTTGAGAAGATTGACTAAAGGACCAATACCACCAAGTTCGATAAATATTGATTGAAGAATGTGATGTGATGTTGCTAGAGATCTTATACTAATAGCAGCTTCCATCTTACAACGACTACCTCCCATTTGTAACGCATAAATTAATTCTTGAACACTTTGTGGTGTATGCTTCTCTTTTTCATTGCTTTCAAATAATTCACTTAAATTTGATATATTAAAAGGCAATTTTGTTGTGTCATTTTCAATTGATGATTGTAAAGCATTTGAATTTGAATAAAATTCATTAACTGGAACATTATAATAAGGTGGTATGATGCAATTCATTTGATTATTGTCTTTACAATAATTCTTTTGTAAAGTGTTCAAAGATGTATTTATGTAATGTGATTTTTTAGAGTAATCTCTAGACACATTTTCCTCTTTTTTTTTGTTGAGCCCATTGTTACACATTTCAAATACTTGATTTTTATTTGTAGGAAATCCTTCATTGATTCTATTACTGAGTCCTTCTGAAGGTAAGTAATGAAGTTGTTGAAGAACATTAAATGACTGTGTAAATTGATTAAGTGAGTGTCCACATGTTCTTGAATCTTCTTCTAAAACTGTCATTTCTAAAATCAGATTATTTAAAAATGTATGTGTATATATTCACCTCATCCCTCTTTAATTAGAATTGATTATAACTTTGATCTTTAATAATCATGTAATGATGTTATTAATAGCCATAAACCTACAATAAAAATGCTTTAAATACATTTAGAATATGAGAATTTTTATTTATTATAAGTATTTAAAAAATTATTATAATTTTTAATGAAAATTTTGAATTTATTCAAGTCAAATATAATAAAAAAAAATATGCATTGGATCAATATTAATATAAATAAAGATGATTTGATTCATAAATAAGTTTAATTTTCAAATCAAATGATCAAATGAACTTCATATTGTTTAAAAACTCATAAATTCTAAAAACATTTAATATTTTCAATACAAATTGTTTTAATGATTTTGAAGTCTTTGTTTACATTATCATTTCAAATTCTATTGTAAACAAAATGAAGTATTAAAGTTCAACCTAAGAGAAAGAATCAAATTTCTAACATTTTAGGTATCCCCTACTTTAGCCATTAATTATTCATTCATTATGTTCTTTTGGATAAATTATACTTGTTGAATTTAAAAAAAATTGAAGACAATAAAAAAAATGAACACAATCCATCAAAAGCTTCACCATCCTTATCACCATCTTGGTATTGTAGTCCCCAAATAGGTTTAATTCATGTTTAAAAATCATTTTTTTAATTCAAATATTTCATTTGAACAACATACAAAAATATTTTTTGATTATGAATGTTGTAAAGAAAAGATCGAATTTTTTCGCAAAATAATTTTCAAAACTAAATTCAAAATGGGATGCTAATAATATATAGTTTGGATTGAATTTGCCTTCTAGATTGTAAAATTACATTTTCTATATTACAATTTCAATAGACTTCATCGTAACCATAAAATTACATATTTTGAGGGGGTTATGCTCAAAATTTATATTCACTATACAAT
Source organism: Rhytidiadelphus loreus (assembly GCA_947034895.1). Lineage (NCBI taxonomy): Eukaryota > Viridiplantae > Streptophyta > Bryopsida > Hypnales > Hylocomiaceae > Rhytidiadelphus > Rhytidiadelphus loreus. The sequence goes on along the minus strand of OX344761.1, from coordinate 40,592,988 downwards.
CTTTCCATCATTAATAATCCATCTAAGGGTTAGCTTTTTGGTTGTGCTTTATACCACAATGCAATTTTGAGAACTTCAAATCACCTTATATAACAAGGCCCTTCAAATGTTTCCACATCAAATGACTTGGATCAATGTTAAATGAAAATTCCATTTATTAGTGCTTCAATTTTGAATGCAATTTCAAGTTGAAATAATGAAGCATGCCAATTTTTTTGTTGGAATAATTGTATGCGGACTTTCCAAATGAACTTGAAAATTATTGATTAAATTAATAGAAATTGTAGATGAAATGGACAAGCATGAAGTTTAAAATGATATTTTGAATGCTCGCCAATCATTGACTTGTTTGTTGATTGGAGGTAAGATTCTTGTTTGTCACTACAAGCTCATATAGCTTTTCATTTTTTTTTAATGGAGGCATAATTGCATTAGTTAAATTAGTAGACTTTTAAAAATTATTATTGATATTGTATAAACAAGAGAGTTTTAGAAGGAAGTCTCAAAGTTGCATCACTTTTTTGGAACCAACTTTTCTACAACCACTTAGAAAATGTAGTTGTTTCAATGAAAATTCCATTTATTAGTGCTTCAATTTTGAAGGCAATTTCAAGTTGAAATCATGAAGCATGCCAAATTTTTTGTTGGAATAATTGTGTGCAAACTTTCCAAATGAGCTTGAAACTGATTATTGGTTAAATTAATATAAATTGTAGATGAAATGGACAAGCATGAAGTTTAAAATGAAATTTTGAATGCTAACCATTGACTTGTTTGTTGATTGGAGATAAGATTCTTGTTTGTTGCTACAAGCTCATATAGCTTTTCATTTTTTTTCAAAGGAGGCATAATTGCATTAGTTAAATTAGTAGACATTTGAAAATAATTATTGATATTGTATAAACAAGAGAGTTTTAGAAGGAAGTCTTAGTGTTGCATCACTTTTTTGAAACCAATGTCTTTACAATCATTTAGAAAATGTAGTTGTTCCAATTTGCATTGGTATTATTACAATGTTGTCGGTTGGAATACCTCTTTGTAAGCTATTTAATTGAATTTGTATTTGCTCTATCTCTTCGTGTCTCAAAAGTCATTTCTATTATATTATACAATTGGCAAGATGCTTGATGAGATTTTAAAAATATTAATAATAATACTAGTATCAATTAATTGTAGACAAAAATGTATTTGTAAATGAGTAAATGTAGGAACATTGTATTTGCATGAGATTTTTTTCTTCCAAAAGTCAATCATACTTGACTTTGCAAAGAATGGATTTGGTAGTTCATATGAAAAATTCTCATTGTCTACTCCTTGTATCTATCAATGTTGCAAACTTGCAATTGTAAAATTTTATCAAAAAGTTGTCACCATGATAGCATTGATATGATGTAAAGTTTGGTTGGTAAATAGTAACAAGATATTAAGTAGGTTGTTTTTTTATCACATAAGAACCAATATATCTATGAGTATATGCAACCCTACAAGAATCAATTTGGATTGAAAATGATTCTAGCCACTTTAAATGATGTCTTTTTTGAAGATTTAATTCCATGGATGTCTTCTCCAATTAGTTATCACCCATGTACTGTTAATTCTCATAGAGTAAAAAGAATTGAAAGTGCAATGGATATGCCTCTTTTTTTTGCATCTATAACACTTGATGGTGTTTATAGAGGTTTGTTGATTGTTCAGTTGTTGACCATTTTATGAGCATCATAGGCAAACATTTAAGATTACTTCAAGATGTCCGAACCGGTACAAAATTGCACCACCCACACTAATTATTATTAATGCTTTTGAGTGAGCTTAGGATTACAAAAAACGACTAACTATTAATGCATTGGCAGGAAAATCCAGTGCAAAAGGCCTCTTTTCAAGTTCTAGAGGGAGAGCACAAATCTTTACAAGGCATTGAATCATGGTCATTTGATATTTTCCAAGTGGAAGATGATCAGCTACCTCAGGCCTTTCCTAATCTCCAAAATCCTATCAATAAATTTTCTATAATTAGGTCAAAATTTTAGTTTAATCATGTAAATTTCAATACATTTATTTTTCTAAAATTGCAATCCATCAATCCATAATCAAATTATTTTTGTATGTTGACAAAAATTGTCAAGACTGCAGATGGTGGAGAAGATCTTCCGAAGTCTATACATCTTTGAAAACTTTCCAATTGATATGAACAAATTTCGAGCATTTGTTCGTGCAGTGAGCAATTTTTTGGCTCTCTTATTTGAGTTATTACTAGTTGTTGCAATTCAAGTGTCTAAATTAAAGACCTATAATTTTCAATGTACATTTCAACTTAATAGACTTTATTTAAAGAAATAGACAACTTATTTGTAAACATTATATGCAGATGGTAGCTCGGTACCAACCAAATCCATACCATTGCTTTCGGCATGCTTGCGATGTACTTCACGCTGTGTATGTTAGAGTCCAACTCAAAATATATTTGATTAAATTTTGCACTCACTTTTTACAAACTAGTTAATCTAGCTACTAGTAGAAACCCATGTTGGAAAAACCATTCCAAATGATGGTTTTGTGTTAAATTTGTATTATTTTAAATCAATTTTGTTAGTTTTAGCATTATTTTAAATACGCTTGTGTTAGTTGCAATCCATGTTTAATACCAAACCATCATCTGGAAAAAAAATTTAGTGTGAATTTATACTAGTGAATGGATTTGATACAAGGCACTTAATAAAATAAAGGCCACCAAAATTGTCATTTTTAGCACTAAGCCCTAACCCTAATATTTTGTGAAGATCCTTGAGATAATATCTTGTGATGAACAATGTGCATCTTTTATTCAACATTTTTACTTTCAAAACTTGTAGGTACTTGATGTTGACCCTTACGGAAGGTGCTCAAAGGTTGAACCAATTGGAAATATTTGCGGTAACATTAGCAGCTGTGTGCCACGACGTTGATCATCCAGGTCTCACGAATGCTTTTCTTGTTGCTGCAAGTGACCCCATTGCTTTAAGATACAACGATAAAGCTGTCTTAGAAAGTCATCATGCGGCCACGGCATTCCTTACGATGCGGGTACACCACCTCTACAAATTTATCTCTTCAACAAGAATTTATAACTTGTGGATGTGACTTTGAGATAAACTATTTTTACAAGATTGCGTATACATGTTGTAGGGACACGACAATGTAAATATTATGAGTGCATTGGATGAACCTCATCAAAGGCATTTGAGGAGGCTTGTACTTTCATGCATTCTTGCAACTGATATGGGCTTGCATGCCGAGATTATTAGTCATTTTTCAGCAAGGTTAAATGATCCACGACCCTTCCAACTATCAGGTCCATACACTCCTCCCGGACCAATTCTCCTGGAGGCTTCTGAATCAAATGATGGAGGTATGATGGTGTCATGAGATTTTCAAACTTGAATTGTTGCACTGTAATCTCAAATATTGAAATATTAGTAATCATTCAAGTATAAACTTGAGATCACTAATAGAAATCCACATTGAAAAAAACAATCAAGATGATGGTTCTTTGTTAAATCAATGTTATTTTCAACACGATTGTGTAAATATGTGTTATTTTAGTCACAAAACCATCATTTGAAATAGTTTTTTCAGTGTGGATTTCTACTAGTGGATATTTTTGTGTCATGTGATTTTATATAACATTATACAATACAAAAAATATGTCAATAGAGATAATAAGTGTGTATATAATCTATATATTTAGATCTAAAAATCCAAAGGCCCGAGGAGGCTTCTCCAAGTTCAAGTCATGGACCTCCCGGTGATTCGAATACTAGTCCACCACCACTACAAAGCAAGTCCCCATTACCCAAGTATATGTTGCCACCTTTAAGTAGTAGTAATGATGTCATATTGTACTTGCAAATGATTATCAAATGTGCAGACCTTAGCAATGTTGTAAAACCGTTTTTTTTATCAAAACGATGGTCGGCATTGCTTTTGTTGGAGTGGTTTAGGCAAGGAGATATTGAAAGAGAACTTGGGATGCGTGTCTCCAAATTCATGGACCGGGATGAACCTACAACCCTTATGTATGTCTTCTTTATTTTATGATTTTTATGATTTTTATGATTACTTAGTTTAATGATGTTGACTAGTTTGTAATACAATACAAATTCTCTTTAATTAGTGATAAAAAATTACTCCCAGTCTTCTAAACATTAAGATAATTACCTTAAATTAACCAAATAAGTAATTTTGCATGGTTCCCATTTTCTTTTGTGGGATCTTGTTGGTAGTCAAAAGCTAATTTTACAATGCATTTATGGACACCATATGAAATGAACTATGAATATTGAAAGTGCTGAGAATATGTATCTCTAAAATCGGCCCTAGATTCTCATGAATAGTGGGATTACATTGTTAGCAAGAAATCTATAGGAATTGGTTTTAGAACTGGGCCAAAAGTAGGTGTAGTTAAGTTGCTTTAATTGCAATTGGGCTCACGTCACGACATCACATCTTACTTTTTACTATTGATTGTATGTAGGGATATGACTTGTGGATGCATTGACTTTGTAGCCAAACCTATGTTTGAAGCAACTGCGGTTTTGCTTCCACACTTGTATGATGAAGCTCTTGCTAATCTCACATTGAATCGAAGTCTTTGGAACAGTTTTAGCACAGGAGGGCGACGAGTCTCTGAGGTAGAACATCTATATACCTTTTTCCATACATATAAATATAAATTCAATGAAAAAAATTAGACCAATTGGTGTTAAAATTGAGTGTATCATTTTTTTAAATCAAACAAATTATGGTTATTAAAGTTAATCATAAAGTATGTACCATGTGGGATCATGAGCTCGAGTTTGGGAAAAACATGGAACAAAATTCCTTGGAGTACCAAAATTGAGGTTTGGTGCCTTGTTTCTTTTGTACTATTCTTAGTTAAACTTTCTTCTAACACCCGTTATGAATACAAGTCAAACTTTAGGATTAACTCTACTGATTTATCACAAATCTTTGAGTAGATATTAGAGTTGATTGTAAAAGAACCCCCAATTTGAAGCAAAGGTGTTAGAGGAAGGTTTAATTAAAAATAGGACAAAAGAAACACAATACCAAACTCCATCAGACCTCACCTTTGGTGCTTCAAGGGGTTTCGTCTTATGTTTTTTTCAAATTCCTTCTCCTGGTCCCTCATTGCATATACTTTACAATTAATTCTACTATAACAAAATTTTGTGGATTAGTAAATTGAATATACTTTAACGCCAATATTAGACCAATTGATACATCCTGAAATTTAAAAAAAACTAGTTGTATTTTTTTATTGTATTAGGGAGAAAATAATTGGATCAATTGTATATTTTTCATATAGGTAGCAAGGAATATTCTCGGACCATTTTTGCCCCCACCAGTGACTATTGATAGGATTGCTGAGAAGTTTGGTGAGACCACAATGAAATTGGATGGAAGAGATTTTTCCTCTCCAAGCTCTTTGCATTATGACATATACTTACCCGGAGAAAAAGCTTCACTTTCGTCAACTCCGTTGCAATTACTTCCAACAACTCTTGAACAACCTATTCCTGCAATTACAGCATTGCCAATGGATGAACATCATTCTTCACTTCTAGCTCTTGATGTTGGTAGTGACAAAAGCCTATCATTGAATAAAACTTCACTCGCACATGATCGTGAACCTTCTATTTTAGGTGGAGCAACTCCATTGAGTTTATTATGTGTCAACCGGAATACATCAGTTGAAAACTCAAGTGATAGTAATAACATAGTAATTCGAAGTTATGGCACAATTAGAAGGAATACTTTAGAGGATAGGCCTGGAAAATTAGAGCAATCTTTTGTATCACTTAGAGGAACTGAGGCAAATATTGATGGTGGAAAAGTTAGTCTGGATATACATGCCTTAGCAACAATTCAAGATTCTCTATGGAATCATCGTAAATTTTGGGACAATATAAGACAACACCCAAATGGAAGACAAGTTACAGCGATGATGGAATCAAGGTTATGGATCTCTATCAACATTTTGGCTACATTTGTAGCTATGTTTGCAAATGATTTTGCAAAAGCAATCTTGCCGAAAGCAGTAAGCAGCTTATGAAATTCATAGTTAAGTTCACTATATGAAACCTGTGTTTTTTTGGACATATTTTTATAGACATTCACTTATTTTCATGTTAACAATAAAGTCAAATATAAATATGGATTGCAGGCAGATGTTTATGTAGGTCATATTCTAAGTATATGCTTGGTCATTTTCATCATTGAGCTTATATTGCTATCGATTCTTTCACAAGGATACTTTCTCGGCTTCATTTTTTGGTATGTAAAAGAGTTTGTTACTTTGTTATCTAGAGACGCAATTTTTCTTAAAAGTTCATGCATTAGTCTGAAGTATTATATGCAAATTATTTTGAATTCAAAACGTGAATGTGTTCAAATTATTATAATTTTTTTTTCATTTTAGGCTTGATTTGATTGGGAGCATTTCGCTTCTAACACTCATTACAAGCGTGTATACCCAAAATCTTGTAATAGCAAGGATTGGAAGAGCTGTTAAAACAATGACCCGATTGAGCAAGTCTATGCAAGCTACAACTCTAGCAAACATGTTTCCCATTGCATATTTCTTAAAGGTGGTCATTTGAACTAAAAATATGATATCTTACAATACAATCTCATTTAAACTAAGTCAAAGTCTTTATATTGTTATTTTTAAATGGTTTTGTAACTATTCAAATTTTTTTTAAGTGTATCTTGATCAATTCATTGTTTTATCTCATTTTACCTCATTTTTAGCTCTAATGCATTTAGGTTTTCCGTCATAGAAATGAAGTAGTTGATGATGATGAAGATGAATACTTCCATGTAGCATCATCAAGAAAACCAAGCCAAGTTTGGACCGAACTTTCTGAACTTACAGTTCAAAAGTTGATAATTGGTCTACTGGTAATGATAATATTGAACCCCTTTCTTAGATTTGATACCAAAGATTTGGGCCCTGTAATGTCCCTTAATACTCTTGATGAATTCCGTGGTTGTACTTCACAATTTAATGCAAGTGTTGACAAAGTTCAAAGCTTTAATATGCTACATGGCTATAATCTTGTATATTTGGGTATCAAAGGCATGTGTTGTCGAACTTCTTGTGGACTTGATAGTGCAACCAATTATATGCAAATTATTCCAGTTAAGGTTGTGGATGGTAAAAGAGCTGCAATATTAGAATTCCGTGGAATAGAACTTATGTATGAGATGAGTGATAGCAATCGAATTGAGGCCTTATATTCCATCCGTAGTTTTTCACGAACAAAACACGCTTTAAATGTTAGTTACATCTACATGTTTTGACAATTATATAAACAATTGTTACAATATAGTTACAACATCTTACTAAATTTATTGTCATTCTTGAAGATTTAAGCTTAAATACTATTATTGTATCTTTGTTGTAACATTTGCAAAACACTATACATGCCATTCAATGGAATGTGATTTATGTTCTCCATTTTATGCTACATAAACTGTGCTCACAGTTGGTATTATCCATGTTGTGTTAGGATTGAACACAGATGGCACTAACAATAATCTTGTTATTTATTCTTGGAGCTTGGTCATTTGTTTTGAGTAATGACTCTAATCGATTACTGATACAAGTAATCATGATTCTAATTGAATACTCGTATTGAATTATGTTTGATGTTGATAATAAAAGTTGTAAATTTTTTTTAAAATTCATGTTTCTGTGTTCTCAATACATATCTAAGACTAGATAATAATCATACTTTATACATGTTAACAATGTGAGTTTCTAAAAATGTTGGTTTAAGAGTGCATAGTTTAATACCTTGTAATGACAGCCTATTGAACGTATGGTAGAAATTGTTAAAGAACTTTCAGATGACCCTGTTTCTTTTGCTACAAGAGCCAACTTAAAACAACCATCACTAACTACTTTTGGACAGGTTTGGTTGCATTGTATAGTTTTTTTATGCTCCATATTTTTTGTTTGGAAAAAATTTCTAGGGTGATTGCATTGCAATAATGTTGGAAGTATTATGAGTTTTCTAAAAAATAATAAAAATTAAATAAAGTATACAAATTTAATAGAATATTTAAAATAATACATTTGCAAAAATTTAAGTATGAAATAAATTCTTCAAAATTTATCCACAAAATAGATTAGTAGAATATTTTGAAAAAATATGTACTTTAATGTATTATTCTTAAAAAATAGTTAAAACATGTGAAAATTAAATAAAATTAAAATTACTAAAAGATTACTGAGAATGAGATTCCACCAAAGAAACAATGGAAGAATATTTCAAATGTCTAAAAATGCACATCCTTAGAACATTTTATTGCATCCATTTATTGGATGTATAAATTTTCAATTTTTATTATTCCTAGAATGAAAGGTATGTACTTATATGGTAGAAAGATATTTTCAAAAGCTAGCCTCTAAATTCTTAATTTTGAATATGTGAAAGTCTTCAAAACTATAAGAATGAAAGATGAAAATTCTTTTCTTTTAAAATTCAAACGATTTCAAAATTCAAGAGTAGCAAAAGATAATTAAAATGAAAATATTCACCTTTTGCAAAAAATTACTCCATTGGCTCAATTGTTCAAAAGTTATAATATAAAAGTGAGCTTAAGACTTATAAAACATTCAATGTGTGACTTTAAAATTATAGTACTCTTTTTGTTTCTAAGAAGCCATGTTTTTTTTTTTACAAAGGCAACACATTGAACATAGGTCTTTTTCTAAAACCTTGGTAAAAAATAGAGGTAGTATGTGTTTTTGCATGTACCTACCATGCAATAATTAATAGTGACATTTAAAGTTAAAGTACTTGTAGGGTTGTTAGAAGAAACACAAGTCAATCTTTACCAAAAAGAATAATACATGTATTATAAAATTTTTGGAAAGAAAACAGAAACAAAATAAAATTTGTAAAAATCCTATAAATAATTTGTTCCCAAATATTCAAGAATTATTTTTTTCTTCAGAAGTAATCTTCAAAAATAGATCAATCAAAAATTTCAAAAGAATGGATGTTTTGATGTTTGTATTATTAAAAAATGATGAAAAGGTTCATAAAAAATTTAGGACTTTGGGGGTCTCTTAGGTCAATTAGTTTCTATCACTTCTTAAAAACATTGTATGGTTGTTGAACTAATACAAAAAATGCATTTTGAATACATGTACAAGATGAAGGTTTTGTTATTTAAAATTTTTCTTTTGCCAATTTATTTAATCCTAGTAGAAGACATTAAATTGGAGTACACTTCAAAAAATTGCATGATGTGTTGAATATTGCTATACACTTTGATTGTAAATCCTTGGTCTTTTGGAGATATAGCACAAAGGTTATGACAAAAAACAAAGCCCTTACAAAGATGGGAGAGAGATGGGGGATAAAAAATGAGACAAGGATTCTTGCATCTACCTTCAAACTATTCAATATAGAAATTATTTGTCATTATTTCCATAAATGGAATCTGAATATTATTTTTGCATAAAGAGTGATTTCAAAATTTTAAAACTTACTTATTTTCAGGTGATGGAAACGCGAGTAGTAGAGACAGCCCTTGTAAAAATAGCAAGTCTATCAAAGGTTGCTCTTGGAGATGCGGGCATGGATATTTTATCTGTAAATCTTAAAGGAGGAAGCGAATTCAATCGTAAAAATATTATTGTATTATTTTAGTATAAAATTTCTAAATTGAAATTTGTTAGATTTCATCACTTCCAAATCATGGTGTATAGAGATTTTTTTAAATTATATAGATACATTTCATCAATTTAATAAAATAATTTTGGTTGACTATGATTAGTGATAGGATTTCTAAGATTGATCTATTTCAAGTATTGATTTTTGAATCTAAAAATTACAATTGCTTCTTAAATCATGAAGGTATTCTATTCTATAGGAAATAAAAAACTTATTAGATAGATTTGTATAATTCTTAATATTTTTTTATTTGTATTTTAGCTATGATCCCAGGAAAGAAAATTCGAGCTTGCTTTGGATTTTGTGATATAAGAAACTTTACAGATGCTACTGAATGTCTTCAAGAAGATGTTATGATGTTTGTTAACAAAATTGCTGATGTAGTCCACAATAAAGTAGTCTTTCATCAAGGATTTCCAAACAAGAACATAGGAGATGCATTTTTACTTGTATGGAAGAAAAGTGCAGCTGATAACACTCAAAAGGTGTGTTTTTTTCAAACCTTTTTTCAATTTTTTTTTGTAGATTCCCAAATTCTTTTTGAACTTTTGAACCACCATTAGATAGATAGTCATTTGTGCATAAAATGTTGTCATCTTATTTTCTATACATGTGTTTTATCTTCATTCAATGGAATTGGAATTTTCATATTTGTATGCAATCTAAATATTTGCAATGTCAAATTTGGCAGACACAAGGCACAAATTCATTTGCTGATCGAGCACTTCAATCTTTTTTGGATATTATTCAATGTATAGAAACATCCCAAACTTTAGCTGAATATGCAATGCACTCAGCTATTCAAAAACGAATGCCAGGTATGTTTTTATTGGAGCATCTCTTTAAAGTATACGATTATCTTCATCAAGTCATAAATCTCATCCAAATGGGCAAGCAAATGGGATGAAAATTTTTGAATGTCACATGGACACCTTGTACATATTTGTTTGAAGTCTTTATGAGGTAGACTTTCCAACATTAATAAAAACAATTGCTAATCAGGTTACAAAATACACATGGGATTTGGTCTCCATATTGGTTGGGCCATTGAAGGTGCAATTGGCTCAGCTCACAAGGTTGACCCTTCATATTTATCACCACATGTTAATGTGTCATCGCGACTTGAAGCAGCAACAAAACAATATGGTGTGATGATGTTAATATCTGAAACAGTCATAGCCGAGTTGACCAAAAGTAGTTTGCGTCATTGTTGTCGCAAACTTGACCGCATTACTGTAAAAGGGAGTGCCGAGCCTATCATCATTTATACATTTGACATGCCATTTTTCCAACAAGATCTTAAAGGAAATCCCTCTGATTATCGAGCTCTTTTTGAGAATGCAGTTGATAATTACATTGAGGGAAATTGGTCATCGGCTTTGGAGAAACTTGAAGAATGTTTGCAACTATGGCCAACTGACAAGCCTGGACACGTTCTTCTCAATTTCATGGCCTCACATAATTATAGGATACCTGCTAGCTGGAAGGGTTATCGAGAACTCACTGAAAAGTAATGGTTTATTGCAAATTTGTATATTAGTGGAGTTGGTCAAGAAAGATCATTTATACATTGAATAACCTCCGATCCCAAATTGTAAAAGGTGTTTTCAATGCTTATTAAAGAAGTATAAGTGTGAAGTGAAGCTTAATTTTGGTTACATTATTTTATGCATTGAATTTTGCAAGGAGGAGAAATTCAAGGAAAAAGGACCATGAATAGAGTTGGAATACATATTGATGTTTTTTTTGCAAGTTGGAGTATATTTAAGAATGACATTGAGGCTTACTAATTTTGTAATTTATTACACACATGGCATGATCATTAGTCACAACATAGGAACAAACATCTCATTAAATAGAGTGTTGTGAATGATATGTAATCTACCAATTAATTAGATTCTATAGTCATTCAAAGACCTTGATTTTTTTGTGGTTTGTCCTTCCATTTTTCTCAATTCAATTTGGACGAGTTCATGCACATGCATGACAAAGCATGTTCCACTTACAATGGTCAGTGAAAGTGTTCGGACATGATACTTTTTTCTACAAAATAAACTAGCAATCCTTAAGAGGTTATTATAAAATTGCAAGAACTTTAACACAAGATCACATAGATGCTATGAACATGTAGCACAACATTCATAATAATAAAAAGTCACTCAAAAAATTTATGAAAAAAGAAACACATGAAATGGGTGTACGATTCATTATGCAAAAATGAAGTTTTTTGTTTATTTACTATGAAAACTGAACCAACACTATATTCATTAATTTGGGAGTTTGGGACCCTCTCAAAATAATGTATCTATTTAGATGCTAAAAATTGAATGTTGGATTTAGACAATTTAGGTTGATATACACTGAATTCATTCATGTCATTAGAGCAATTTCCATTAAAATGAGAGTTTTTTGACTTATAGAGTCTTGCAATACATTTCATTCTTTGTAATAGCAATTTCTGATTCATATAAGTGAAGATCATTTCCTATCCTGAACACCAAGTCATGACATCTGCGGTTGGTTGTAAGAGATCGTTTTTCTCATCCAAGCGGTCCGGGTTCGATTCTCATTGAATTCGTATGAGCGCATGACAAAAATACATGACTTGGTGCTGCTAAGTGAGCTTTACAAGCAGAAAAGTTGTAACCTCCAACCGGCCCCCTATCCTAAATGTGACAAGTGCTTAACATGTTAACAAATAAAAAAGTGGGTATACCCACTACTTTTTTGGTTATTATTCAAAGTACATTTTTAAATGAAATATACACAATGTGAAATAATAAAATGAATCGAATGAGACATAGAAAAAACAGAGTACCATAATATATTACAAAAGATATGAATACTAGATGTAAATGCATTATTTTGGTTGCATTATTTTTTGTAAATTAAAAACATACACTTCGAAAGATTTATACATTAGCAAACATTCATAACATAAATTCATCGCCCTAAACTTAAGAAATTCCACGTATTCTAATTTTCAAATTCCATCAATTCTACAAAACATGACAATGTACTATAATATAATTAGGAAATTATTCCATCTTGCATGGATACTTATCATTAGATATCAAGTGTATGATGCAAGACTTTGGTTGATGACTTCAATTTGAACAGCCGGGATCTTGATAGTACATCGCACGACATCTTTTCTGATTTGTGACCTCCATGCTGTCATCAGAGCGTTCGTATGCTCCCAAACCGGCGGCTCATTTTCATCGACCTTCCAACGCAAACCTCTTTCGCTATCCCATCCAGTGTAGTAGTCTTGAATATCTTGATTTCTAGATGTTGGACGGAAGTATTGAATGAATACACAATTCGGTTTCTCTGCATTACAGTTTGGATCAGACAATGCCCTTGCAATCCAAACTGGTCGACTGTCACCATCTGCAGGTCGAACTGCAACAAAATAGCCATTGAAGAGATCACGTCCCACCCTAAAGGATGGTTGTGGGCGACCTGACAAAGGCCCAACATAGGCATCATCCTCAGCAAACTCTTCACGATCCTTGCCATCCTCGTCTAACTGATCCACCGGAGTCGCTTGAATACGCATCACTGGCCAAAAACCGTCTCGTAGAACAGTAGTGTCCAATACCAGGTTTAGCATTGCTACCCTCACATCATGCCAATAATGCACTAAATGTTCATAGCGCCTTCGGTACTCCCCAGTAACGTCTGCATTGCACATGTTTTCCCAATACTTCTCAAATCCAAGTATACCTTTCATAATGTCTTGCGCGCCTCTCATGGCTCCTTGTTGAACTGCCGAAGGTACTCCACGCGGCCACAAACTAAGCCCTTCAGCATCTTCTTTCCACAACTTAATGCCTCTTCCATCGTCCCCCAACCAGTCTACATCAGTGCATAGTAGCTTGTACTTCATGACCGGAGTTCCATTTGAATCTAAATAGAATTTGACTTGTTGTGGCCTCATATGTCCAACGAGGATATCGCCACCGTCAACAAATGAACCTGCAATGAAGCCCTTGAAATTGGGCACCTCTTCAATTAGGTGAGGAATAGTAGGAATGGATTCCACATCCATGAAAGACTTCATGAGCGCAGGAACTGTCGGGAAACTCTCTTTCTTCAATAGCATGCTCCATCTTCCAAACAACGCATCAATATCGTCATGCGTATGACCAACGATCATGAAGTTCACATACACTTCACGGAAGATCCTGTTCGCAACAAGAAGAGACCAAAAACAAAACACATATCTGTTTTTGTTGTCCCCTGTGGCATTATCCATTTGCACATTAAGAATAGGTGGCAACGGCGTTGCAGGCACTAAGGTTATTGGTGGTTCAGGAAGTGACGCTTGACACATCTCTTTGCCCTTGAGCACTGCTTCAAACAATGGTGATGAGCTTGCATTGACAAACAACTGTCTAGAAGAAGACTTTGGTGGTTGTTCAAGGTCTCGCAACAACTTTGCCATTGAACCAATGGTGTAGTTTGAATCATGAGGAAAGAGATCCAAGCCATAATGTGCATACCGGACGTCGGCGTGACCATGCGCAATCATACCAGTGACAGAGACGGGCAACTTCATAAGACCATCAAGCTCCTTACTTTTGTGAGAGAAGACAGGTGAAGCTGTTTTTGCATGGTCCATTTTGTCATGCATGATTGTCAGACATTCATGGGGAGAATTATGCAACCAATAACGATTTGCATAGTAGATCTCTCTATGAGCCCGAGCAATGGCAAGGTGTTTGTCCAACCTCCGAGACCATAACAGAGCGGTTTCAAACCCTGCAAGAGCACTCTTCATGAGCTCTCGTAACTTGTTACAAGTACCACAACGAGCAAAATTATCTCCGGGTTGCTTCACATCGTACTCAGGGAACCTAGTAGACCTGATTTTGCTCAAGTTAGATGTAGACACTTCCTTCAGCCCAAATGCAACATTGGTCTCATTGATTTTTGCCATTTGACCTTTCCATTGAAAAGTAGCGGGTAAGATTTTGGAGACGACCTTGTCCCCCGACTTCAAAGTTCGGGTACGATGTGGCATGTGATCTGCTTCTTTTTCTAAGATACATTTCAGAGTAACAGCCGCTTGTTCTGTGTGCTTTCTTGGCTTCATCAATCCCAAATTACCATGCTCCTTAGCTTCACGATCGTCCTTTAAGGCGTATTTCTGATAGCGATAAAAAGTAGACTCCGGGACCCCAGCAATGTGCATCCAAGCTCTCATGCAAACATCTATCTCATCAATTGTAACCACCCTTCTACCTCTCGAGTCTTGATGCACTTGTCTATGCACTTCAGTTTTCATGAAAGCTCTATGCTTGAACGTTGAGTTCTGGTACATGCGCTACCGGAAAGCTCGAATTTTTTCTCTTGGAAAAGGCTGCACACAATTTCTACTACAGCACAATTTACTAAACACCAAGTTGATGGATTCCTGACTGAGAAGGTCCTTCATTTTGATGCAGGACTCGCGAGGCGGATTTCGAATGCTACTTGAGTATGATCGAGTTGACTTCAGGGAAGGTGGGTTCGTACGACTTGCTAGTAATCGGTTGTGATTATCTCTGGCATCATGGTCATGCAGACTTGCTCCGCGGCAGTGGACTAGGAGAATAGGCCAAGCTACCAACACACGTACCCTCTCCTGGGGGATATCTACTTCAGAATGAGTCTTGGAAATGTGCACTGCTACATGAGTATCGCCAAGAGGACCGTCGGCACCAAGCACGAGCTCAGAATTGGCACTATGACATACACCATCACCAACAAGAGCACCTTCCGCATTATAGAGAGTAATAACACTCGTATTCCATAGATGTCGAGGGATTCCCTCACACTCAGGAATGTCAACCGGCATTTCATCTCGGCTATCCTGATCATCGTCAGACCAGAGTATATTGCTGAAAGGATCAATGATGGAGTCCATAGTACCTACACAGGAAACAAGTGATTTACAGTTACTAAAAACATCCCCGAATGCGCTCGACAAATAGAATCACATGCTACTGAAATCTTTAGGTCGAGTCGACCTAAAGAATAAACTTTAGAATATTGTTAACAAAACGATTTACATAAATGCAGACCTTACAGTAATTCTAAAATAAAATATGAATATCGAACTTTGAAATTAATCATGAAAGTCATCAATATCGATCATTAAAAATAATCAAATGTGAATATTTATTTTAGGTCGAGTCAACCTGATGTCCATATGTAATTAAATCCCACAAGTAATGGAGGTCTTCAAAATAAAAAGAGAGAAGAATTAATCTATATTGTTACAAAGAACATTATAATTCTAAGTTAGATCCTGCAGTTATATCTAATTTAGATCCTGCAGTTAATTCAAGTCGTGAATTCAGTAACTTGATTTCATTTAGGCGACCATCAAAAGTATTTCTAAATCAGAAATTATACACTAAATAATTTACTAATTGTTTTTTTGGGTATTACCGTGTTCTGGACAGAGATTAAAGTAATTGAAGAATCATAATTCTGAAATCTAACTTTCAGGTCGACTCGACCTGAAAGCTATGAATCGCTGAATTAATGATTGCGTATATGTCGACAAGATCAAAAGACGATCGTCATTTAGGTCGAATCGACCTGAAAGTCAATGTCAAAGATAAATTTCATTCACTTTGTTTGAAGCATGATCAATATCATGATGATCATCATGGTGATCAATTAGGTCGACACGATCTGAATGTCTCCGGAAATTCAGGAACTGCAAAGACTATTTTCTCGTATTGTCATATTCCGTGTTTTACGGCGACATTTTCGGATGCTTTTCACGTAGTAGTACTTCTTCTTCTACTACTACTACTACTACACGATTCTCGAATACCATGAACTGATCCATATATGAAAGCAGTACACAATGCAACAGTTACAAGTGCACCATCTTCCAAAATATGTACTCTGTAGAAAACACTTTGACTATCTTCAGATACAAAGAAATTTATGAGTGAGGAGAAGGCTATTCATTAGCAAAACTGTGAACCCTAAGATACATTTGAATGAAAATATCCCGATTCACTAAGGATTCCTGCATGTCATACCAGAAACGTCGAGCGCCTCAACGAACTACAACACTACAATCGTGCACGGACTTTTCTGCAACAATTCTTCACGGAAATCAAAAGTGGTGGAAAACAAAAGGAACAATGCGTAAGCGGAGCTTCAGAGTCACTTGAGAGGAGAAAAGAAGAACGAGGAAGCCAGAAGTCGACACTACTCACAATCTGCTGGGCGGGAATGGACATGGCGGCAAATGCAACACCGAATTTCGAATTCGAAGATGCCATGCCAGCAAAATTTGTGCTTTTACTCTAAATTCTTGGGATAAGGTACTGTTCACTAGGAAAACGACGTGGACAAGTGGTAGCTTTCTCTATTCCTTCACTTTATTTAGGGCTGATAGTTTATAGTCAAAGTTATTCTGGGTTTGGGTATTTCGTTTTAGAATAAACTTTTTTGCTACTTATTTTGGAAGCTTCCTAAAATCTCTTTCTGACCCCAGACTTAAAAGTGCTTTAATGATTCTGTAATCGGTTAGACTTTTGCTTGATTCCCTCAACTATTTTTACTCGTAAATAACCATGGCGTATTCTAAGCCTTCTGGAATTTCCTCCGAATTGAACGAAATGCCATCATTTTGATACCGTGTATAATTGTTATTTTCATTGTAACTGTACGGAATTTTGGTTTCACGGTTTAGGGTTTTTAGGGTTTAGGGTTTAGGATTTAGGGTTCACGGTTCATGGTTCACAATTTACGGTTTAAGGGTTGAGGATTGAGGGTTAAGGTTTGAAAATTGCAAGAGTGATGTGAAGTCTTTAATGTTGTATGCAGAAGTGAAGATGTAAGAAATTGGTGATCGAGGAAAGATGATGTTTAAGGGTCGAACATGTGTCGCAGCGTGAATTTTTGGTTTTGTTAAGTTATCTTAAAATTTGGAGCGGAAGTTCTCTGCAGGAACACCAATCCGGTTTAGGGATAAGTTAGAATCGGAAATTAGTTGAGGAATGCAGTTAAGGAACTAACCGGATTCTAGTCTGTTACGGAATCTGTTTGGACCGGATTAGTTTGGATCGGATTGGGCAATCTGAACCGGATTGGTTCTGTCCGGATCAGATCTGGAGGACCGGATTAGGTCAGGAGCGGATTAGGGTTAACCGGATTAGGTCATTTGACCTAATTTCTGGCGGCGCTGAGAGCCTGGGACTATATAAGGAGAGGCCTTGCCAGTTAGTACCCCTTTTCTACCTTGAGCGCTGAGGCTTGTTTTCACGCTTGGGGCTGTTTTGTGTTTCCTCTTTGTGATTTCTCTTCAGATTTGTGAGGTAGGGCGTCATTAGTGAGTAGTTCTTTTGGGCGCTGTGGGGTTGGGCATCCATAGTTGCAATTTGTTGCTTTCCGGTTAGGACCAGGAGGGAAAGTAAGGAACAGGACGTGCGGCTAGGAGTGGAAGTGAGATAGTCTCTGGGAGGTGCTTGAACACTTCAGAAATGCGCCCATGCCGCAGTTATGTACAAGAAGCTATTCGGTTCCCGGATGGTCCGGATTCTGACAGACTTCGCCGAGAAGGTTGAGGCAGTTATGAGGGAAGCTCGGGAAGCTGCGGACCGGATGGAGATGAGCAGCGTGAAGTTGACCGGAATTGTACTCTCAAGGAGTATCCGTCTTTCGGATATTTCCTTTCCTGAGTCGTTTCCGGGAGGAACAGAGTTAAACCGAGGTAAGGATGTTACTCCCCAGTCGAAGAAGGAGCGGAAGCCGAGAGAGACCGGATCTGCTGAACACATCGAGTTGGATTCATTGCCAGAGCGACCGGATCCTCCTACTGGTGAGAGGGCCAGGAACTTGCAGGAGGTCTTCGACGAGCTTCCGCCTGAGACCGTCAGCGTTACATTGAAGATGAGCATGGGGTCTTAGTGTAAAGTAGTTTTGTAAATACCGGGTGTTATGACCGGATTGTAGTTAGGAACCGGACCGGATTGGATCCCGGTCTGATAGTTAGGAACCGGATTAGTATTCCAGTCTGTTAGGGTTTTGAACCGGGTTAGCATTCCGGTTTTGCCAGCGAGGCTTATCCCGGAAATCCAGCGTGGGTTGCCTGCGAGGATTTTCTGGGGCGCTTTTCGTTTTTTGGCGCTTTACAGTGTATATAAATTCATTCTCTGCGGAGGAGAATGGGAGTCTTCTTTTGTTCAAACTTCTTTTGTATTCTATTGGCGCCTTGTTTGTGTGTTCTCCCGCAGTTGGCAGGGCAGATTGGTGAGGAGTTAGGAGCGCATTTAGAGTTTGGATTGGGATTTCTCCCCTTTGTGTTCTTGTTTTGGTTTTGAGTACATGAAGGCAGGTAGTAAGAGTTGGGAGTACTTTCTAGTGCCTCAGCACTGCTAGGGTTCAATATTCCGGTTGAGGAAGCCACTGCTAGGCTAGGCGTATAGGGAAGGAGTCCTTAGGCGCGCTAGAACTCCTGGATAGGAAATCCGGTCGAGTGCCCGAACTGTTGTGAGGCCTCATTGTTGTAGTGGCGAACGGAAGAGTCTTAGTTGATGTTGGTATGGACGGTTGTACTTGCAGACACCTACCTTAGTACGGCCGGAACTTGGCATCAAGGTCATTGTAGTATGTGTGGATCGTACGGGGGGTCTTTGTGTAACCTGTGATCTGGATTGTTTTCTAGATTACTGTGAAAGATCAAACCGGATCCGGATTAGAGTAGGGGAGTAGAGTAGAAGAAGTGGGTCTTCAGCCACTATAAGTTACGGAAGGAGCGGCGGGCCTGCCACTCTCAAATTCAAGCGACGATCCCTTTGATGGTAAAACAGAGGCAAAATTAAACCGGATTGGTTACTGGATCGAGTGGGAGTAGACTGGAAGTTATAGGTCTAAGAGTTGTACCCAGGACCGGAAGTGTAAAGGTCTTGGTTTTGTTGCAGAGTGACGGACCGGATTCCTTCCTGGTCCGGATTAGGTCCGGAACCGGAAGAATGTAGGAAGTCTGGTAGTTATTTCTGTGGGTTTTGTTGTTTCCGGTTGCGGGAGTAGGACCGGAAAGGTGTTGTTGGAGACTGACTTAGCTTAGAATCGTAAATAGGGTGAATACTTCACAGAATCTCGTGGGTTCGATCTTTAAAGTCACTTTTGTTATACTTTAGAGTGGTTTTTGGTAGTATAACATGGGAATTGCGTATCCTGTGCTGCGACATACAAAAATTTGGCGCCGCTGCCGGGGATTCTAAAGCTATTTGTCTTGTTTTGATTTCTAGTAGCTGAGTCAGAGAGGATCTTGCTGACTTTTCTTTTGACTGAAAGCGGATTAGATAGAGAGAGAATCCAGTTTCAGTGCTGATGAGAAGACAGTCAGTGAGAAGAAGTGAGCGGACGGTGGAGCGGTTGAGAAAGAATCAACTGGTAGGAGAATCGTCCAGTCAAGTTGTGAGTGATCCGGATCTTTCAGATCCGGAGGAGCAAGGGATTTTTGTTGCTGCACTTGGGGGTGAGAACGAAAATCCAGATTCGGGAGATACTCCTGAAGGTTCCGAGCGCGGATCGGAACTGGAAGAGGAAGACCCGCTTTCAGAAGCAGAAGACACCATGACCCGGTTGAGATACAAGCGATTCAAGGGCGATGGCAGTTAGGACGTGGATGAGTGGGTGTGCGAGTTTGAGTCTACAACGCTTGCCAACCAGGAGAATGCGGCTGCCCAGAGAAGAATTTTCCAAGGACTATTGAAGGGAGAAGCTCTGAAATGGTACCAGGACATTCCGGATCTGATCCGGAATGACTGGGAACAGTTGAGACCGGAATTCCTTCAAGCTTTCCGGGAAGTTGGAGGGGAAGCTAGAGCATTGGGACGGTTGAGTACGTTGAAGATGAAGTCGACCGAATTTGTCCGAAGGTATGGCCAGAGAATGAAGAGA
Source organism: Rhytidiadelphus loreus (assembly GCA_947034895.1). Classification (NCBI taxonomy): domain Eukaryota; kingdom Viridiplantae; phylum Streptophyta; class Bryopsida; order Hypnales; family Hylocomiaceae; genus Rhytidiadelphus; species Rhytidiadelphus loreus. Next base: position 40,572,337 of record OX344761.1, on the reverse strand, counting down.
CTGATGCAGAAGCTGACCACTGAAAGTGCGCCGGGTTTGCAAGTGGAGTGGTACGTGGCCGGATTACCGGAATCGATGGGATTCCTGATTCGTCAGACACGGCCAAGGACGCTGAGAGAAGCTATGGACGCTGCTACCAATTATGAGAACTCAACACAATCACTCCGGAAGTCTCTGAGGAGAAGTGAGAAAGAAGAAAAAGAGAAGAGCAAGAGGAGCGACCGGAAGTTGAAGCATCGTAAGAAGTATTCGGATTCAGAAAGCAGTTCTGAGTCATCCGGTTCGGAAGTTTCTGATCCAAGTTCGTCCAGTTCGGATGAGGAACGGGATACTTCACCTCCTCGACGTTCAACAAGACGGGGACAACGAGAGAAGACCATCATGAAGGTGAAGACTGAGGATGCGGATTCCAAGAAGATGATGAAGAATATTCAGGAGTCTCTGGAGGCGATCAAGGTCAACCTCGCTGAGAACCGGAAACCGAGACGGATTGTTCCAACTTCGAGATCGAATGTCTAGTGCGGTAAATGTGGAGAACCGGGTCACTACCCGAGCGAATGTCCGAGGTCTACCTCGAAACACGTTCATTATGTGTATCCGGAAGAAGAGGAGATTTACTACACCATGCCAGCAGAGGAAGAGGAGGAGATTTTCCAAGTTCAGCCAACGTATGCTAGAGGGAAAGGTATCGCAGTACCGATCCGGTCTAACATGCTGAACCGGAACTTTCTTCCAGGACCAAGTTAGGGTATGATGGTCCAACAACCGATGCGAGCAGTTGGATATCCGGATAGGCAAGTGGTGATTTGTTATGGCTGTGGAGAACCGGGACATTATGCCACCAATTGTCCTAACAGAGGAGTAGGGCAAGGTGCGCCCCGAACTCTTCCCTGCTAGAATTGCCAGGAGTACGGACATCCAGAGGAACAGTGTCCGAAGCCGGTGCAACCGCGTCTAGTTTACAAACAAGTCCAGATTCTACCGCGAGAGCAGACGGCGCTTAACTACGCCCACACTGCTGGAACGGAGAATCCGGATAAATGACGGTGCGAGGTGGAGCTGCCAGAGAAGGCAGAGAGCGTGGTGAATAGAGTATCAACTCGCAGTTCCACAAAGACTCAATCCGGTCGAGATGTTAAGAAGAGTAAGAAGCGGTCGAGGAAGAAACCGGAATCGAGCAGTGATTCCGATCGTCTTTCTGAAGACCAGAAATCGGAAGAGAAGGAAGTCCACTCTGAGGAGGGGGTGAACCAGAACCGGATTCCGATTGATATCAGTGCAGAGATTCGAGAGGAAATCTCTGGACCGGATATGTTGCGGAAAGAGAAGAAAGTCAGTTTCAGTGACGTTCCGGTTATCATCAATCCGGATGTGAGTACTCACCAATACAATATCATCCAGGACATCAAGGATCAGAAGGCGAATGTGACTATCGGACAGCTCCTGCATGACAATGTGGCATACCAGAAGCTGATCCGAGAAGCCTGGACCCGGAGACGGAAGAAGAAAATGAAGCTTCCAACAGTGGCAGTTAATTTTTCTCAAACGGAAGATTCCGGTGCTCCAGAGGTCACTGTGGAGATAGAAGGATGTTTGATTCCAAAAGTCCCCATTGATGGCGGATCTGGAGTCAACTTGATGCTAGAAGACACGGCATTTGACTTAGGCTTCACTACTTTTGAAGCAACGGAGCAAGTACTCCGGATGGCGGATCAGTCTCAAGTGAATCCGGTTGGGCGACTTTCACAAGTACCAACCCGGATTGGAGAAAAAGACTACCTTTTGAACTACGTTATCATCCGTGTTCATAAAGGCAGACCTTTTCCGATGCTACTCGGAAGACCATAGTTGTATTCTGCCAGAGTACTTGTAGACTGGGGAGCCAAGGAACTGGTTGTAGGGGAACCTTCAAACCGGATTCCTTGGGCCACAGAAAAACATCTAGGAGAAACCAGTGATTCTGACGGATATACGACAGATTGGTCAGATCCGGAAGATTCCGCCACGAGCTATTATGTAGATCCGTTTGAGTATCAGTCTGAATCAAACTATGGATTCTCCAATGCTGTTTTGGAATATGTTCCAGAAGAAATTCCGGAACCGGTTCCGGAAGATAGGTCCCTGGGAGAGTCGAGTATTCCGCTCACGGCAGAGTGGATTGCTCAACAGATCAGGACCGGAAATCTTCCTACTGGTGGGAGTGAGACAGGATCGGGTTGGGACTTGGGAAGCTTTAGCTTCCTTTCCAGAAGAGATCTATCCGGAAAAGATCAAACCGATTGTGTCTCCCACTGAGTATGAGAAGGAGGAAGTTGAACCCAACAGAAGTTTTTACCTTAACAAACTTCTGAAGGACTCGGAGAAATCCGGTTATGTTCAACTGCTCCGGGAGTATTTGGATATTTTTGCTTGGGAGCAGTCTGACCTGAAGGGAATTCCATCTCATCTAGGCGAGCATCGTATTGACCTGATGGACGGATCCATTCCGGTTCGGCAGCGACAGTACCGGCTCAACCCCAAATATTCTTTGATGGTGAAGGAAGAAATCGACCGTTTATTAGAGGCTGGATTTATTTATCCGGTTCACAATTCCGAGTGGGTTTCTCCTATAGTGGTGGTGCCAAATAAAGTTGGAGCGGATGGGAAAGTCAAGATCCGGGTCTGTCAAGATTTCCGGAAATTGAACAGTGCAACGAAAAAGGATTATTTTCCTCTTCCGTTCACTGACATCATTTTGGACCATGTAGCTGGACATGAGTGTTACAGCTTCTTAGACGGATTTTCCGGTTACAACCAAGTATCCATCCGATGGTGTGATCAGTTGAAAACCACATTCACGACGGAATGGGGGGACTTTCGCTTTCACCCGGATGCCTTTTGGTTTGTGCAATGCACCTGGAACTTTCCAGAGATTGATGATGGATATTTTCAAGGATTTTCTCAGGCATTTCATTGAAATATTTATAGATGACTTTGCGGTTTTCAGTGACCGGATTAGTCATCTTGAGTGTTTACGAAAGACATTTCAAAGATGCCGAGAAACTGGCTTGAAACTACATCCTGGAAAATGTTTTTTCGGGATGGGATCCGGTATCCTGCTTGGTCATATTGTAAGCCGGACCGGATTGCAAGCGAACTTGGAGAAAGTAAGAGTGATGCTCTCCTTGCTTCCTCCAATGAACGTGAAAGAAATCCGTGGATTTCTTGGATGTGTGGGTTATTACCGCAGATTCATTGATGGATATGCCAAGAGGGCTATCCCTCTTACGAAACTTCTGAAGAAAGATACGGAATTTGTTTGGACCGGAAGACGACAGGAGGCCTTCGAAGATCTGAAGACTCAGTTGTCCAAGGCGCCTATCCTTTCTGTTCCGGATTGGACGAAAGAGTTCCATGTTACCATCGATGCATCCGGTTGGTGTTTGGGATCGATTCTTTGGCAGTACGATGAAGAGAAGCGAGAGAATCCGGTTTTCTACACCAGCAGACAGATGAGTGTAGCAGAGCGAAATTACACGACCACAGAACGGGAGGCGTTGGCAGTGGTGTATTCGTGTAAGAAGTTCCGCCACTACTTACTTGGATACAAGGTAATTTTTCACACGGATCATGATTCTTTGAAGTACCTTGTAAACAAACCGGATTTGTCTGGCCGGATTGCTAGATGGATTTTGCTTTTACAGGAATTCGACTACGAAGTCGTAGTGAAATCCAGTAAAACAAATGTGAACGCAGATTACCTGTCCAGACAGAGAGGACAGAAATCTGTAGCGGATATATCCGCTGAGTTTCCGGATGAGTTTCCAGATCCTTTACCGAATCCGGTAATGGAAGGAAAACCGGAATCTATTTTGACAAATGTCTTTCATCTCAATACTGAATCTGTTTCCAAGTTTCAGGATATCATAGACTACTTAGTGCAGTCTAGATATCCGGAACAGATGAGTATAGAGGAAAAAGAGATCTTTCAAAGAAAGGTGGCTCCTTATACTTTGATAAGGGGAGTCCTCTTTAAGTTAGGAGCAGATGACATTCTCAGAAGGTGTTTAGAACCTCCTGACCGGAAGAAGGTGATTCGAGCCCTTCATTCTGGAAGTTCAGGAGGGCACTTTGCCTTCGTTAGTACAGTGAACCGGATCTGATCAGCCGGATACTGGTGGCCGTACTTACACAGAGATGTTAGGAATTTTGTACGGAGTTGTGATCAGTGCCAACGGACCGGATCGCCATCCTTCCGGAATCACTGGCCACTTACTCCTATCATTCCTCTAGCACCATTTGAGAAATGGGGGATAGATTTTATAGGACCAATTTTTCCGGTCAGCACACGGAAAAAGAGGTACATTATTCTAGCCACGGATTACGCGACTAAGTAGGTGGAGGCCAAAGCAACACGGAAGAACGATGCGGAAACTTCAGCAAACTTTTTGTTTGAAGATATCCTCATGCGGTTTGGGCACCCACTGGAATTAGTCAGTGACCGGGGAACCCATTTCCTCAATGATGTCATTGTTGACCTAACCAGCAAGTATCTTATCAAGCACCGGAAGACGACTCCATACAATCCAAAGGCGAACGGATTGACAGAGCGGGCGAACGGAATTATTGGTAAGATCTTGAACAAGATGGTTTCCGCTCACAAGACGGATTGGGACCGGAAACTACCTTCGGCAGTTCATGCATACAACACCACCGAGAAGATGACAACCGGAAAGTCACCGTACTTTTTAGTATTTGGACAGGAAGCAGTTCATGGAGTGGAGTTAGAGGTGGAAACATTCCGGGTTCTAGCAAACCGGAATGCGGAATCAAGGATAGACACACTTCCACGACTGCTTGCCATTGAAGAATTGGAGGAGAACCGGAATGGAGCCTTGGAGAGAACCTTGGGAGTACAGCAGAAACGGAAAGAAGATTACGACCGGAAACTTCCATTGGATCACGATGTAAGGGAAGGAGGATTGGTACTCCTTTATGGCAACCGACACAAGGACTTTCCAAGTAAACTTCATACTAGATGGATGCACTACTAGAAAATTCTGTTTTTTTGTTGATTTGGACGTGTTGATTTGGACAGAAATCAACAGTAAAGTGTTGATTTGGACAAAAAACTGTTGATTTCTGTCCAAATCAACACGTCCAAATCAACAAAAAAACAGAATTTTCTAGTAGTGATGGGACCTTTCCGGGTCAATCAGGTTTTTCAGAACGGATCTTTGCAGCTTGAAAATCTGCAAGGTCAGTGGCTGGATACTCGGGTGAATGGATCGCGAGTGAAGAAGTATAGTGCAGCTTCTTCATCAGATGATACTCATTAGTGTTCGCGGGGACGCTCACAGATGAGGAGGGGGTAATGTCGCAGCGTGAATTTTTGGTTTTGTTAAGTTATCTTAAAATTTGGAGCGGAAGTTCTCTGCAGGAACACCAATCCGGTTTAGGGATAAGTTAGAATCGGAAATTAGTTGAGGAATGCAGTTAAGGAACTAACCGGATTCTAGTCTGTTACGGAATCTGTTTGGACCGGATTAGTTTGGATCGGATTGGGCAATTTGAACCGGATTGGTTCTGTCCGGATCAGATCTGGAGGACCGGATTAGGTCAGGAGCGGATTAGGGTTAACCGGATTAGGTCATTTGACCTAATTTCTGGCGGCGCTGAGAGCCTGGGACTATATAAGGAGAGGCCTTGCCAGTTAGTACCCCTTTTCTACCTTGAGCGCTGAGGCTTGTTTTCACGCTTGGGGCTGTTTTGTGTTTCCTCTTTGTGATTTCTCTTCAGATTTGTGAGGTAGGGCGTCATTAGTGAGTAGTTCTTTTGGGCGCTGTGGGGTTGGGCATCCATAGTTGCAATTTGTTGCTTTCCGGTTAGGACCAGGAGGGAAAGTAAGGAACAGGACGTGCGGCTAGGAGTGGAAGTGAGATAGTCTCTGGGAGGTGCTTGAACACTTCAGAAATGCGCCCATGCCGCAGTTATGTACAAGAAGCTATTCGGTTCCCGGATGGTCCGGATTCTGACAGACTTCGCCGAGAAGGTTGAGGCAGTTATGAGGGAAGCTCGGGAAGCTGCGGACCGGATGGAGATGAGCAGCGTGAAGTTGACCGGAATTGTACTCTCAAGGAGTATCCGTCTTTCGGATATTTCCTTTCCTGAGTCGTTTCCGGGAGGAACAGAGTTAAACCGAGGTAAGGATGTTACTCCCCAGTCGAAGAAGGAGCGGAAGCCGAGAGAGACCGGATCTGCTGAACACATCGAGTTGGATTCATTGCCAGAGCGACCGGATCCTCCTACTGGTGAGAGGGCCAGGAACTTGCAGGAGGTCTTCGACGAGCTTCCGCCTGAGACCGTCAGCGTTACATTGAAGATGAGCATGGGGTCTTAGTGTAAAGTAGTTTTGTAAATACCGGGTGTTATGACCGGATTGTAGTTAGGAACCGGACCGGATTGGATCCCGATCTGATAGTTAGGAACCGGATTAGTATTCCAGTCTGTTAGGGTTTTGAACCGGGTTAGCATTCCGGTTTTGCCAGCGAGGCTTATCCCGGAAATCCAGCGTGGGTTGCCTGCGAGGATTTTCTGGGGCGCTTTTCGTTTTTTGGCGCTTTACAGTGTATATAAATTCATTCTCTGCGGAGGAGAATGGGAGTCTTCTTTTGTTCAAACTTCTTTTGTATTCTATTGGCGCCTTGTTTGTGTGTTCTCCCGCAGTTGGCAGGGCAGATTGGTGAGGAGTTAGGAGCGCATTTAGAGTTTGGATTGGGATTTCTCCCCTTTGTGTTCTTGTTTTGGTTTTGAGTACATGAAGGCAGGTAGTAAGAGTTGGGAGTACTTTCTAGTGCCTCAGCACTGCTAGGGTTCAATATTCCGGTTGAGGAAGCCACTGCTAGGCTAGGCGTATAGGGAAGGAGTCCTTAGGCGCGCTAGAACTCCTGGATAGGAAATCCGGTCGAGTGCCCGAACTGTTGTGAGGCCTCATTGTTGTAGTGGCGAACGGAAGAGTCTTAGTTGATGTTGGTATGGACGGTTGTACTTGCAGACACCTACCTTAGTACGGCCGGAACTTGGCATCAAGGTCATTGTAGTATGTGTGGATCGTACGGGGGGTCTTTGTGTAACCTGTGATCTGGATTGTTTTCTAGATTACTGTGAAAGATCAAACCGGATCCGGATTAGAGTAGGGGAGTAGAGTAGAAGAAGTGGGTCTTCAGCCACTATAAGTTACGGAAGGAGCGGCGGGCCTGCCACTCTCAAATTCAAGCGACGATCCCTTTGATGGTAAAACAGAGGCAAAATTAAACCGGATTGGTTACTGGATCGAGTGGGAGTAGACTGGAAGTTATAGGTCTAAGAGTTGTACCCAGGACCGGAAGTGTAAAGGTCTTGGTTTTGTTGCAGAGTGACGGACCGGATTCCTTCCTGGTCCGGATTAGGTCCGGAACCGGAAGAATGTAGGAAGTCTGGTAGTTATTTCTGTGGGTTTTGTTGTTTCCGGTTGCGGGAGTAGGACCGGAAAGGTGTTGTTGGAGACTGACTTAGCTTAGAATCGTAAATAGGGTGAATACTTCACAGAATCTCGTGGGTTCGATCTTTAAAGTCACTTTTGTTATACTTTAGAGTGGTTTTTGGTAGTATAACATGGGAATTGCGTATCCTGTGCTACGACAACATGTATAATTCCTATCAATTTATGGCTACTTCAAATCTATTCTATAATGTTTTTAAATTGAATTTTTCTCCAAAACCTAGTGTTTTTTATGCTCTTTTCAAAATCTCTGAACAACACAAGTAGTGAAGATTGTAATGGCTACTTTTGCTCAAAATCATGAATAGAGAAATCAATATTATTTATTTTGCTGATCGAAATTCAAATTCTAGAACTAAACTTCGAGAAGTGTTTTTCAAAAGTATGAACTACCAAATAGGGTTTAGGGTACTTCGACGTTTTGAAAAAACTAGATTTTGGTGCGTTGGCATTTACAAGTGAAATAATTAGTTGACTTGCATGTTAACTACAAATATTTTTAACAAACTCAACAATGTTTAGGGATATTTGTAGCCGAAATTCAAGTCAACTAATTCTTCAAAATATAGCCTCTTTTTTTTAAAATTAATCGGAAATGTGATTCATGTTTAGAATTGTGCAATTACTTCACTTCCGAAAATGTGAATAAAAAGTAAACAAACAAAAAAATTATGATTATATATATACGTATGATATATAATCTAAATATGGATAAAATACATAGTGAATAAATAAATAGTAAATATGAAATTATTAAATCAGTTTATGGTTTAATGTTTCTATATTGGATTCTATGAATTGCATCCAATATCCCAAGGTGTACAATGTGAAGTTCAAGATTTAAGGGCCATATAGGTTTCAGGCACCTTCATGTGGAAGGGGGACATATGTATAAAAGTCCTTCTATAAGCTTTCTAATAAATAAAGTCGTAGACTAAATTTCACATCTCAAGATAGAGACATTGTCATATCAAGATATTTGACAAAAATATCAAATGAAAACCTATAATGGAAGCCGAAATAATCTAATAAAAATTATCGAATGAAGATTAAAATCAAGACCTTGGATGGTACATTTTTTTGTTCATTACAACTTCTAAGTATTCACCCTATTACATTGTATATGTATATGTTGTTATTTAGAAAAAAGTACTTGATAAACAATAAGAATGTGCATCATACATAATTATTTATCTTATTAGACGGAGAGACAATGTACTTGTAGTACATTCGTGCTTTTACCTAAAAAATTGTAATTATAGCTTGAAAGGTTCATTTCTAAAAGAATGACTTCTAATTTTATGGTTCCTACTAACTTTTCGAAGATGCATTATATTTGTACCTTATTTATTCATGCACCCTACATGCAGACATAATTGCAGAATTTACTAATTCAAGACACATTCAGAAGACTTTGAATTTCTCATGATTCTTCTTAAGTGTATGAATTTGCTAAATTACAAAGCATGGTCTTTAGCATGATGTATCCTATAGTTGTCATTAATGATTACTTTGTTTTAGGGTTTAGGGAGGCCATCAATTTCACCAGTCATTGTAAACTCGCCAATATTGAATGAATATGATTGATGGTTTAGGATTTATTAATGTTCTCTATATTTTGAAGGTTATGTAAGCATGCACTAATTTCGCATAATTGTTTTTTGATATTATAGCAATTATCATCATGTAGAATTGTACACTTTCTTGGGAAAGGCTTACTTAATTTTATAACAATTAAATTTTATATTAAAGCGCTTTGCTGAACATATACCCTAGAACTCGCATGTAGTGTGCAGTAGAACTCATAGAATTATTATGTGAATGTGTGGAAAAAGATTCATATTTGTTTAGGGTATCATTCACAAAGTGACAAAGATCATGTCACCTAAATGTACATATGTATTGAATTTCATAAAAGCATTGACCTAATTCTTATGAATGTAAATGAATAAAGAAAACTTTAATTACATATTTTAAATGTGAGAAGTATTAGAATTAATCTTGAATTGTGTTCAAATAGAACCTCAACAAATTCTAAAATTTAAAAATAATTCTAATTTGAAAAGCTTTTTGAGAACCTATTTTCTATGCATTCAAATGGGTTTAGGTGTCTTTAATCAATTATGTCCTTTAAAATCTATTTCATGAACTATTGAACACCTAACATCATGTGTGCTTATTTGTTTTGTAAGCTAAAACCTAGTAGGCCCAAGTAATTTACGGAATTCCCTAAAATACTTAATTAATGATGATACAGTTTATTTCCAACCAATGCCTAAGTAAGAATTGTTTAATGTACAATAGGGGTGGAATTGTTTATCCTTACATTGTACAGTGAAAAAAAAAATACTTATAAAGTTGTACAAACTCTAATGAGAATTATTATTTTTGTAGAGGTAGATGATGTCACCTAAACGTATAGATGCATTCTACAGTCATTGGGTATAGATTTGGAATTTTAAGGATGTACTCATCTTAAATTGTTTATAAAAAAATTATGATATAGTTCAAACCGCAGGCCTTTATTATGCCTTTGCATTCTATTCAGAACGAGAATTTGTAAGCCATTCACGTATCATACAAACTTATAGATTTCATTTTCTTACATAAAGTCTATCAATCCTAATCTAAACAATCCAAAATTTAAAGAATTGGGTTTACGGTGCTCTAAATTAAAATATTAATTAAATGTGAGATACCTATAAATTATATATATAGTGTGTAGCAATCCATTTTCACTATTTTGTGTATGCATTACACAACAATTTGCACGTGAGGAAGGGGCACATTATCAATAGGGAAGAGGCATATGAATCTTCGAAAATAATATATAAGGTTATCAACGAAGTGCTAGGGTATGAATAAGAAGGTGTATTAGCTCTAATTTTTAGAGGGACAATATGAGATCATTAATTATACTTCTTGAAAATAAAAATAAAAAAGGTTTAAGGAACAATTAAGTAGCCTTAGTATAAGAAAAATACTTTACAAGCCATTGAAGTCATTCAAGATACGTACACATATTTCAAATTTTACTAAGAGAGGTTCATGTCGCAGAAATAGTGATTGACCCTAAAAGTATTTAAAATGTAATCGTAGAGTACAACTTTTAATATATTATATAACATTCATAATTTAGTGTGCTTAAAACTTTAAAAAAAACTATTTTTATTTATATAATAAAAGAACTGTAAGTATTTATATACTACAAAATATTCTAAATTCAAAATAAGGCATCTTAATTTCAATTTTCAATAGACGGTTCATACTTAAGGTGCAAAGATGTTGTAATGGGTATTAATTCGTATTTAAGATTCCCATTTTTATAATAGATGGATACGAATTTGTACTAAAGTTTTGTACTTAAGTTTTGAAGATATAGTGATATGCATTTGGGCAAAGGTATTTTCATTTTTTTTCTTTTCATTTTAAGAGAATGTGGATGTGGGCTCCAAGTAAGTGTTAGAGGTTAGGTGCTTTTAAATTATTTTTTTTGCATAATCTAGCTTGAAGTTAGGGAACTTTGTGAGTTGTAGGGCTTTACCCTTCGAAAACATCTTTGACAATTTCATCTTTGACAATGGTGCAGTATAAGGCAACCATATTTCAAAGAGTCATGCAAAATCTAGGATGTGATTTAAGATAAGTATATTACATATTTCAAAAAAATTTATCTCCAAAATTTTATATTTTATATTTTTCTTTTTCTTATAGTCTTTTTATCGAATAAAAAACCACATTCATTGTGATGGTTACAAATTCGGTACTTAGTATGATTACACTTACACTTCTTCGTGAACCTCCCAAATACATGGTGGGTTTTGGAATGGGGCCGGGTTTTGGGAGGGTCCAGGTCTCGTGAGGGGGTCGGGTCTTGGGTTTAGGGTCGGGTTTTGGGAGGGTCCGGTTCTCGTGAGGAGGGCGGGTCTTGGAATACGGTCGGATTTTGGAAGGGGCCGGGTGTCCTGAGGAGGGCGGGTCTCGGGAGAGGGTGGGTATCGGGAGAGGGTGGGTATCGGCAGGAGGGCGGGTGTCGGACGGGGTCGAGTCTGGGGAGAAGGCGGAGGAGGAACTGCTAACTTGTGTTTAGGGTTTGGCGTGTGGCTTGTGATTGCTGTGGTTTTGGCATTGCGTTCTTGTGGAAGTGAGTGGGCTGTGAGTGTTGTGTGCCTGTGTGATTGCTGCTGGAGTTCGTCGAGTCTCGAGAGGAGGCAGTTTAAGCGAGGTGCTGGTGGTGAAGTTCGTCGACTCTCGGAGCGGGAAGGCGCGCGCTGCTGCCGAAGGTCGCGGAAGTGCTGGAGGGCGGGTGTCGTTGAAGTTCTTCAACTTTCGGGAGCGGGAAGAGCGCGCGCTGCTGCCGAAGGTTGGTTGGTTGCTGCAGTTCGTCTGGAGAGGAGTCGGGAGGAGCGCGCTGGTGCTGCTGCTTCGGAGTTGCGCGCAACTGCCTGGGGTGCGATTCGTGGAGTTCGGAGCAGGTTTGTATTCTCTTGATTGCTTCATCTTTTACAATTGTTTTCTGGAGGGGGGAAAGCTTTCGTTTTCAGGAATTGAGATTTCTGATTCATTTTGATCTGGCTTGCGGTTTAGAGGGTTTCTGATTCATTTCATCTGGCACCTGAATTGATTCATTTCATCTGGCACCTGGTTTCTGATTCATTTCATCTGGCACCTTAATTTTGACGTTCAGGGATTCATATTTGTTTAGGGTTTTAGGATCTCACTTAATTTTGACGCCTTCACGCTTTCCAAAGAGTGGTTTCATCGTTCTGTTATACTTCTTCTCTTTTTTCTGTGTGTTATACTTCATGTTTCCATTTGACGTTGTGGTGTACTTCGTGGTTTTGTTACATTGAAGAATCTGCTTTGCATTTAAATGGGAAATTGCCTTTTAGAACGTACTTTACACACGAACCTAAATTACAAAGCACGAAGGAACAGGTTTTTCCAGCTCCTAAACTCGTAATTCATGCTTCAGTTTCTAATGCATTTCATCTGGTTGGAAGCCTTGATCCGAAAGACCCGGCCTCTTGACAAACCGTTCAGTAGTTAGCTCAACGTACAGTTCCAGAGGTCGAATGCTGTCGTTTTAGGTCGTACAATGTCGTTTTAGATCGACTACACTTTATTCTACAGTTACAGATTTCATTTCAGATCTGGTCGACCTAAAATGACATGCGCCAAAGACATGAATTGGCTCGGCAACAACATGCGGCGGTCCTCAATTCAGGTCGACTCGATCTAAAATGAATACCGAAGATCACTTTTTAAATTCCACACTCCTTATTGGAGAACCCCACTTCAAGTCGATCCGACCTAAATAACAGAGATACATAAAAAATATAAAAATCTATGAAGATGGAGGGCGTATAAACCGACGATTTCATATAATGAAAAGACTGAAAATGAAGTTAGGTCGATTCGACCTAACCGGGAAACCTTCCCAGATAATCAAATGATGAAAAGAGAGACGTGAGAGACAATGAAATAAACTTAGGTCGATTCGACCTAATCTGAAGACCTTAGCAGATAATTCAGTGATGTCAAGAAAGACATGAGACTAAGTTTTCACGCTAGCGAATTAGGTCGACCCGACCTAAAACGAGCTGAGAAAACAAGAAGTTAGAAGCACTGAAGCCATCCGAGAAAGAATGATATACTGAAATAAAATAGTGGCATGCTTGAATTGGTCAGTTTAGATCGGCTCGACCTAAATATGTTGCAAAATTGTCTGTTTCTACAGTATGGACGTTCAAGTTCCAAAACTTGAAGCCTTCTTCAAGCGGTCACAACGCGAAAGAGAAGAAGACGATGGAGATGACATCGACAATGAAGGAGAATACTGGGAGTTTCAGAACCCCGAAAAAATGCAGTACTGGAGTCTAAAGATGATTCCCTGGAAAAATCTGATTTGCTTCACATACACGTACGTCGACAGTGAACCCTACTACTCTGTCTCTTTCGAAGAGAAGATCAAAGATATCGCTCCAGACACCGGCAGCATTGTAAAAATTCACTGTGTCACGGCATTATCTGGGGTTCCGGAGAAAGAACAATACCATTTCACATTCATTGTAGACTCCGCAAAAATCCCATTCAACATTACACCCTTTTTAGTTACGCTTGAGCCAACAGAGTATAGAGATGAGATTCCAGAGTTGGAGAAAAAAATTGACGATAACTTTTTCAGAACAACTGTTGGTAAGACGTTCACTGGGAAGACATTGTGTAACAGACTGAGGAAGATGTTCACCGATTTCACTGTGCTAGCAGCAAAGTTGGAGTCCAAAAGAAAAGATATGGCGCCCAGATCAGTATCGCAGGATATCCCAAGCCAAGGCGGTGAAGGCCAGGGTTCAATGGGTACCCCCGGCACACAGTCTAGCAGAGGAACAAGAAGAATCCTAAATAGCGCGACACCTCCGGCCGGGCCAAGAAAGAGCAATCTGGCGTCCAGTTCATCGAAGAGAGTTGCAGAGCTCACTGCCGCTGCCTCCGCCAACGTAGAACCTAGCTTCGCCTCTGAAGTAACAGATGTTCCAGAGGCGCACGATCCCAAGAGGAAACACGATTACAAGAAATCCGCTGAGGCGTACAAAAACTACTGGGCAACATGTACTGATGCGTACATATTTGAAATAGAAGAGAAGAAGTCGATCCATATTTCTCAATTGATTGCGGCACCAGCGGAGATGAACATTAGAAGCCACGAAGATCGACTGGCGACGGACATGTTGCACTTCCTTGTACATATGCCGGACCATACTACGAAGCAGACTCTGTGTGTGATGCCAACAAATCAGGCACTGAAACCCAGTAAAGAGTCGTGGGAGGAGATCAAAAACGGGGAGTTCTTTTTAATTAATGGTCAGCACAGCGTGACGGCCAACAAGATGATGGTGGACATGAATTTAGACGAGTCCATCGTCAAAAACTTTCGACAGTGGGATTGCTACGTGGTGTGGTCTCAAGATACTGCTAAACTGAGGGCCATCTCCGCCTACTATAATCGAGTAAACCATTTTGTAGCTATGAAGCCGTCTTGGTCAACAAATATACTGGGTGCCAGAACTGTTTGGGAGGCAATGGGAAGGCCAAGGAACCCGAAGGATGCGAACCCAATGGGTACGCAATCGAATGCTCGAAGAAATGCTGAGAACAAAGCGAACAAAGCAAAATTTCAGGTATCTAACAAACTGCCTGATTCTGTAAAATTGGAATGTCGTATTCATGCATACTTCCAATTCAGATCGACTCGACCTAATTGTGGTTGGGTGATGTTCGCAGGAATTTGTGAAGGCCATGAACAAGCGATTCGCAATGTTGGATGTCGTGAAGTCGCATAGAGCATCCCGAGGGAAGGATGCTGAAGAGAAGCTGCAGATTAGGAATGAACTGAAAATCATAACCGCTCCAGATCCTGTCTTTGCATTATGGAGCAAAGTCATTTCAAGCAACGCTCACGGCGAACTCATTGACCCCGACACTCTTGTCAAATTCAATAAGAAGGCAGGGTGGAAGTCAGAGTCAGGAAATCTGACGCATGAATTCTTCAAGTGGCTTGGCAACCTGTCGTATGACGACATGAGTAAATTGGCGAAACACATTCTTCATCAGGACAGAGTGAAGAGGAAGCACAGTCACCCGAAGGTGACAATTAAGCAGGCATCCTCTGTTCTGGAGAGCTGTTACACATGCAAGGAGTGGGTGGAGCGACGAAAGAGGAAGTACCTCGTTAAGGAGTTGAACAATATTGACCCAAGCCTTGGCTTGCTCAACGCCTTCAATGAACTCAACATCCAGAAATGGAGAGAGTTCAAAATTAGTCACTGCATTACGAGAGCGACGATGAATGTTCTGCTGGAGCAACCGGGAGATGACTATTGGAAGGAAGCAAAGCAAACGAAGTCAAGGAATAAGAAGACAGAAGTAATTTCTCCCTACGCAGCTGAGTTCTTCAAAGTCTTCTTGGCTCAGCGTGCGGCATTTGTAAAGCCCATTGCAGTGGCGCATTACAGACCGTATGACATAAACAAGGATGAGCACTCGAATTGGCCTGTACGTGCGTGGACGGAGAGCACGTTGTCTGGAATAAAATTCGGCATCCTGGATTTTCGATATACTCCAGTTGTGCTTAACAAAAGCAAGTGCACTCCAACGATGCCGTATTTCTTTGCGGTTATGAAGTTGTTCCAGGAAATGAAGAAGCCCTTACTTCATGAAATTCAGACCTGGCTGTTCATCTACTCCGATCTGGTCGAGCAAACTCAGGCTCTGCACTATATTCAGAGCGATGAGGTCCTCAAGACTTACCACATGGATTACGCGGACTACGTGCTTGCAAAGCATGAACGGATGGGTGATTATTCCGCAAGTAATAGCAAGGCAGTCGAGAAAGTGTATTTGACCTTTCTGCAGCATCCGGATAAGGCAACAATCATTCCCCCGAAACTGGCCTACCGTGCTCCCAACACCAACGTCTTCAATAAGCCGCGGGCATACAACGAGTTGGAGTACCGCATCCACAACACTGAGTTGCGCATGGAGTTTTATATAAACATCCTTAGGCGTTACTCAATCGGCTGTAGGGCTGTCATGTCATTGTTTGCAGGGGCTAAATTCACATGCGCTGCAATGGTATGTTTCATTTAGGTCGAGTCGACCTGATTGATGTGTGTGCAATTAATTATGATTTGCATTCTGCGCTACTTCACTGAAATAGCCTGGGCATTGACTTGTGCTTATTATTTGAATTCGAGTGAACTCCTAGGGATATTAAGGTCGACACGACCTAAACTGCATGAAACCACTTCTCTTACATCCAATGTTTAAATGATGGTGCAGATGCTAGGACTCAATGTCTACGCCGTTGGGACATCTGACGAGTCAGATCCCTGGACATCAATTGTCAAGCTGGGAAAATCATTAGACAAACATGATTTTCTTCCGGGGGGATACTACGTGGACGAGATGTACCACAATAGGAAACCTGGTGGTCCTTCAACGCCATTATCGTCTAAGAAAAGGCGTAAGTCTGCATGGAATTTGTCACAGACTCCTTCATCGCAACCAGGGCCATCGCAGCGAGAGAGTGTCGATTTGGACACTGACGATGACGACGACAATTCTGATGACTTTGCGCTCGAGGAGGATTACACTCCCATTAATTTGTCCCAGAATGTGGGAACATCATCAGCGTCGTCGGGGCAACCGGTTCGCGTTGAAATGGTCGAGACACAGCCATCGACCACGCCGCCACCCGTGAACCAAGGGAAGCGGAGGAGGGCCGCCTTCGAGCAGGAGGACTACGGTTTGCAAATTGTGCAGTTGCGAGCTGAGAGGATTCAAGATAGGGCATCCAATCTTGCAATGTATGCGGAGACGAATGTGCGACTAGACCAGCTCCAAAATCTAATATGTGATTATACAACGCGGTCGGGTAACCAGTTTGAAGCCATCATGAATAGGATAAGTGGTGTACTTCCTCTGGCAACGATTGAGCCCGCGCAGACATCTTCGCAACTGATGATCCAGGGTCAGTCTTCTGATCCGATGGACGTTGTAGGGGCCTCAACTGTTGATGCTAGTCAATCTCAACGCAAGGTGACGAATCCGAATCCTTCACGGCCACCTACAAGAGCCGACGTTCCTCCGCCGCAGCCCTTAAGCGACATTAGAGCTGATATTCTACCGCCGCTTCCCCCGACGGAACTCATCCCAGACATTCCGCCACCGCCTCCTCCGAGCGACATTGTCCCCGATACTCCAGTGCCACCACCCGAGATTGAATTCGAGGCTACTGGAACGAGGGACTCGATTGTTTCACCTGAAGTGGATCCTTTGGACTTTGTTGATTTGGATGTCGCTGTGGACCGATCACCAATGAATGTCGACCAGCGAAATATCCATTCGGATGAAGTAGATGAAACTGCAGGTTGATCAATATAATCACTCAGTGAAATTTTGTAGTTTTAGGTCGTCTCGACCTGATTTGTATTATACGTAGGTGTAGGTTTTCAATCAGAGACAAAAACTATTTTTTGGTGAATGAAAACTCTTAGTGAATGGATCGACGAAGTTCATAATTTTGATCAATATGTCTTGTGTTGTATTTTCTATTTTCTGAGGAATTAATACAAGATGTTCTTACATTTTCTTCTTTTTATAATTCCGAATGGCAGGCCCTGTTGATGTTGTGCCTTCATCCTGCAATGTCAATCGAAATGAAGAGCATCAAGGTCTTCATGTTGATCACGATGATATTTTGGACGTCCCCCAGAAAGTCACGGAGTTGCCACCCCCGGAAGCCAAAATTCAACCCTCGGCAGAACCGGAAGTTGACAATGATGATTTAGCCTTTCCTGAGATTTTGCCCGGGAAGGTTGCAATGCACCATTCCTCAATGAAGGTGTCTGATGTCGTCAAAATGTCGCGGGACTCAAATCCTAATTAGGTATTACTTCTGTGCTTGTAAATTAAAATTGCCGTAATCTCGATTGTCATACTCCATGCAATAGCCAAAGTTCATCTTGTTTTTTCTTTTTTTCATTCATTTTGTATTTTGGCGTTCCATTCGTAAATGTGTCAGTGCAGGCTAGTAACTGGCTGCACATTTGTATCTTTGATAGCAGGGTCCGGATCTTCCACGTCTGCATGGAGAGCCGTCAAGGGAGGGAACTATTCCATCCAGGTCCGGGGTGACGGAGAAGTGGCTCAACGTCATCCTTGACCTGAATGGGATTTTATGTGTGACTACAGATTTGAAATCGAAGGGCTATTATAGTCACGTACTAGATCCTTCGCAGGGCCAGTCGGCCACAAATCCCACCATTCTGGGATCGAAAGAAGTCCATGTGAGGCCACACTGTTCTCAGTTCCTCAATGAATTAGGAAAGATAGCTACTATTTCAGTGTGGAGCTCCATGGTTATGGCCAACATTGAACGCGTAGTCAAGCATCTTTTCGATGGTCTAGAGAGCCCCGTAATTGTACTTGCTCAAGACACCTGCACGACTCTTAAGTGCAGGGATGGCTTTGGAAGGGTCGTTACTTTCAAAGAGCTGGGTACAAATAAGGACCTATTCCTCAAGAACTTGAGTGCCTTGTTCAATGGCTCATGAGGGGATTTTACGTCTGATAATACTATCATAATAGACGACAGTCCAAGTAAGCAAATCATGAACAAGAGCGAGAATGTAATTCTCCCAGACACTTGGACGAACAGGGGGAATGGTCCCAAGGATACGTTCCTCTTGGATGTCCTACTGCCGTGGTTGAGGCGCCTTCACTGCAGTCGTGAAATTGGCCTCAAATCATTTAGGGCTAATAGCTCAGCAAAAATTGGTCGGCGAATGCTATGCGACGAGCACAATAGGCGAGAGTACAACAGGCTCATGGACGTGGTTAGAGTGTCTAAGACTCTGACATGAGTTGTCCCTTCTAGTTTAGGTCTAATCATCGTATTAGGCAATTATTTTACAACCACTTCGAGGACTGAGAGGATTAGCTCGAGTCGACCTCTTTCGAGGACTGTCAACCGTAGCTGGAGTGAAGCTGTTTTATAGATAGTAGTCCACGGTGGTTGTTTTTGAATTCCTTGTACATATTGTAATGTTTTTAATAAAACTGGAAAGCTTTTCAATTTCAATATATTTTTGTATTTTTGTATTTTTGTTTGGGGCGATCTCATTTGCTTCTGGCTCTATTATTTGAGTACTTCTCAGTTCTCATGATGTAATGTTTGCATTGTGAATCATGTTTCTTGAATGTTTTGTTTTTACAGAGCAATCGAATCTCCACGTCCTCAGATCCGAATGCAAGTCTTGCATGCGCTGCGTCGGTTGATTCGATTTGGGAATATGGACAGAATGCAATTTTGAGCACTGGGAACTTCCTATGCTCTGCTGCAACAGCCAATTCCACTATGGATTTCTCTCTGAAGCCGGTGGATGACGATGTCGTTGACAGTCCGCCAAGTAGAACTCCTCGTCCGCCAAAATCATGCTCCCCTTCTCCCCTTCGATCCAGACCTCCATTCGCGTCTCAAATGTCGCTGACTGCTTCAGAGAGAGTGCCACAAAGAAGACTGTACGAAGAAGCTGGAACCTCAGTTCTCCCTATGTTGCAGGAAATGGTGCCTGGAAAAATTGTAGAAAATGTGGTCGTCCCTCCTTCTCCTAGACCACCACACCCACGAGACAGTGTTAGGTCCTCTGGCGTGCGGAAGTCGAAGACTCACGATGGAATACTGCCAACTCGGCGCATACCCCCATATCTAGACACGTGGGATCGGAAGCTCATTCAGCTCCAGAAGCGGTAGATGCTGCGAGAGTACAAAAAACAAGACAATGGATATAGCCGGGGTCCAGAGATCTTTCGGGCAATGGAAATGTTGAAGAGTAAAACACACATGTAGTACCTGTTCATATTGTTCATGCACGGTCTACACAGTCATAGAAGTTGTGCAGTTACTGTATAGAATTCAAAGTAGTGCATTCATGGTGCTCTACTATTTTGTAGCTAGTGAACGAACTTAAATTATTAATAGCGCTTGGAATCACATATGTTCTAAGGCAACGACTGGAGTATTCTCTAGTATGCAAAGTAAGCGTTAAAAGTAATTGTTGAAACCGCTTTATAGAGAAATCCGGAGGGGATATGAGAGTTCGGTTATATGAATTCCGGACTACTCCTTCGCAGAGTACTTCTCTGCTGTTGACTTCGGTGGTTCTAAGACCTTGTGGTCATAGGCCCAATTACCATGATATACTCTTCGCACAATTCAAAATCACGACATAGTATGGGAAATGGGAATGCGGTACTTCGCTCCCTGGAATGAAATGGTAGACAATGCTTTTTATCCTGCTCGTTTTACTATGTGTTCAACCATTATGTGTAAATTTTATGAGAATCTTCTTCTGTTGATGAAGCATAACACAATCACTGCATTGTTTTATGTAATTCATTGTTTGGGACCCTATCAATTGCTTTGGCCATGATCATTGATAAGGAAAACACTTTGTTTTAAGTTTGAATTCATCCACAAATCCGCAACATGTTGAAAATAGACTCCCATTTCATTGGAAACCTCTCATTTTAATGAATATAGTGTTAACCATGAGCTACAAAATCAGTTCAAGAGCTTAGAGGCACAACCCTAAACCACTCAAAATGACTACCATCGTGTATAGCCACCCTTTGCCTGATAAATGTCAGCAACTCTTTCAAGCCTAGACATGATCAACTTCTTTACAGTATGAACCTCAATGCTATACCAAATTTCTTGTAGTTTCTCCCACAAATCCTTTTTGTTAGTGGGTTTCCTCTCAAACATTCTCAAACGATGATCTACTTCATTCCAAAGGTGTTCTATAGGATTCAAGTCAAGCGACTAAGCCGGATGCCAAATGAGCTGAAATTTCTGTGCCAACAATCACTCTGTAACATACTTAGAAGTATGTTTGGGATCATTATCATGTTGAAAAATAACATTCTCCTCTCCTAAATTATGCATGTGTATTGTATTCATAAGCTCCATCTCCAAAATTTCACGATTCAAAAATTTATCCATAGTCCCTTCTATGAGACGAAGGTTGCCAACTCCTTCCCAACTCATACATCCCCAAACCATAATACTTCCTCTCCCAAATTTGATAGTAGGTAGCACATGTTTGTCCTACAAACGCTCTCTACTCCTCCTCCAACAATATTGCTACCCATCTGAGCCAAACAAATTGAATTTCAACTCATCTAAAAAAATCACATAACTCTAGTCCATCCAAGTTGCATGCCTGCACTTCTTTGCCCATGCATATCGACATGCCTTGTGCTTTTTCATCAGTAATGGCTTCTTAGTCTTCACACGGGCTTTTAATCCTTGCCTTTGAAGAGTCCTTCAAACCGTGTCATCGCTCAAATCTTATCCTTGAGATTGCAACTCTCTCTCCATTGCTGCAGTTGTACCATTAGATGGACGTTGTAATAACCTTACAACCTCACGATTAGCACGTTCATCGAGAATTCGAGGTTTTTCTGGTGAATGTGCATCTCTCAAATCACCTCTCACAGTAAACCTTTGAACTATATCATGGCAGGTGCTTCGAGAAATTCCTAAAACTACTAAAATCTCATAGTAAGAATATCCTTTCTCATGCATCCCAAGAACTAATTGGCGTTCATCAAGATACCTTTTGGGAGCCATAGCTAATCGACTGTAATTTGTAGCAACCACTTTGAATTCGAAAATGCAAGAAGTCTTTGTATATACATGTTCATTAGCAAGATTTTTTGAATGCACAACTTTTGTGCATATTGAATCGGACACCCTTGGATGACACATTTCCTTTGCTTCACTTGCAAGTGGCTCAATTTTAAAACCCATGCACTCTTTGGACTTCCACCTGTCTCTAATATCATAATTAGCTTAAAAAATCAAATGCCATTTGCAAAAAATCAACAACTACCACTACTAATTAAGAATCTTCATTGTTGTCCGAACACTTTTGCTAACCACTGTACATGAGCACTTACAATTGGGACATATGAAGACAAAAAACTTTGCATTGAAGCTAATAAATAAGTAAATGATCATACATGTGTATAAGCATTAGAGAAAATCTAGGGTCTCAAGAGGGTTGCCCTGCAACGCCTAAGGGACCCTAAAATTTGGTTTTTTTTGGCAAAAAAATCATTTTTCCCCTATTTCTGCCCGCCTGAATTTGCAATGACAGCAACGCAGAAATCACAATTAATGAATAAAAAATTGACTAAAAAAAATAAAAATTAGTCTAAGATAATTTTTTTTTTTTTTTAAATTTAAAAAAAAATTTAAAAAGAAAAAGAAATCGCAAAAACTGGCAGATTTTGAGATATTCACCTTAGTTGACACCAAAGGTGCGACACTTTTCGAGGCCTGTCACCACAAGGCAACCCTCTAGAGACTCCAGAATTTCTCTAATGGTTAATACAACCTCAAAACAAATCATGTTGAGTTTTATAGAGAATTTTGTTAGCTCCATAGCATGGAACAAGAAAAAGAACGGTTTTATGAATATGAAAGAACTCGCTCCATTAGATTAGATGGCAAATAATATATGATTTTTTGAAATAGTATTGTCTCTCTAGAAAGGTCCCTTCATTGCCTTATGAAATACAATCAGAAATCAATTATGGTGCAAAATTATTGAAAAATACATATCTTATCTATTTAGCCATAAAGATTACCCAAATTGAACTTCATGTCTTTCTACTGTTCAAGAAAGTTCAATTTTGTTCATAATATTTATATTGTTGTAAAGGGTAGATTTGGAGTTTCGAATGGTGTAAGTTTGATGGCATTTCAATATTTGAAGCTTACGGGTCCTTTTATGTGAATTTTGAACATTGAATTACAAGTCCTAAATATTTTTCCAAGATTAGATAGGAATGCTTTTACTTCTTTTAGTAAATAAAGCTAAAGGTTGTTTTACACCTAGAGGTTGGGCCAATTTGCTATGTCAAATGCCAAGAATCTTCAATTGTGATTGGACAAATCCTTGAAATAGATTCCAACCCCTTTTCAACTAGAGGTTGGACCAATTTGGTGCAATAAAATTTTCATTCCAAAAGACATGATCTAACATGGCCTAAGCTCATTGAATTGGGTGCACCAAAAATAGGAGGCCAACTCTTGGCGTAGGGGCCAATGTCAAATTTCATTTTAAAAAGCCTTTTCTACAAAATATTATTATTTTTCAACAAATCAGATCCATTGGATGTTGTGCAATTGGCCTCAAGAGGAATTGGCCCAACGTCTAGGTGTAAAGCACCCCTGAAAATTTCAGCCCTTTTCCCTTTTTTTCTAGGTTTTATTGAATTGGACTAACTTCTTAGCCCCAAGGCCTTTACATATGGGAAAATTAGACCCTATTATAATCTTATTCTAATGAATAGTTGAGGATGGCCTCTAGCCAAAAGGGGCTGAAATTTTGTGCAATTAGCCTCAAGAAAAATTGGCCCAAGCTCTAATTATAAAGTGGTCCTAAGTTTCAATGTGATTCTAAGTTAATGCATTAACTAATGAACATTGCAAAACTCTCAGCAAAACAACTAAATCCTAAACACATCATGTCCTTAAAATTAGAAATCTTTAGCAATTTTGTAGCGAATCCTTCCTTTTAGTGACCTTGATTGTAAATAGGCCCCTTTGAGAAAGAAAACTAGGTTTATTCTAAATGTCAAAGTTCCAATGCACTAGCTAATCTAGTATTGTAATGTCTTTTCTATGATACAATTGAAGAACTACTTAGGATTCATGCTATTGTTGCTTCATGGATTACCAAAAGGCAAACATCTACCATGTTTGTAGCATGTGGTTCCTCTAATTCTTATCTTGTGACATCCATCCTTTGAATTTTCCAGATAATCAAACTTGTGAAGAAACCAAATTCTATTAAACAATAACTAGACATTATATATCCATTATGTGAAGCAAAAGTGCAAAACCTCACATGATTTAGATGGGATTTTATCTTCATTCATTATAGGAATAACCCTTGATGTGATGATTTGTTTATGGATACAAAAAATATTGACACAAATAACGCAACAATATTTTCTATCAAAATTGGAAGTCCTATTCTACATAATAAAAAATAACATGTCTTTCTTAAACTTTTTGTATTTTCTTTTGAAGTCTGATCACCTATCTTCATTGTCTATAATAAGTTATCCTATTATTATGTATGACACCAATCTATAAAAGTCACACTTTTTTAAATCAATGAAGATATAAAATATTATTATACTATTCTAATTTTCACAAAAATAAAATTTATTATGACATTAATTTAGGTCTTCAACAATATGATAAATCAATGTATTTTGGTGTTATTTTCCTTTCCTTTCCTTTAGAACTAGGTTTTCTTAAGTTAATTGGTCTGGAATAGGTAAAAACAAGATCAATGTCTTAACCAATAACAAAGCCTTGCAACTACTGTGTTTAAAAATCCTAGTCTTGAAAGAAGAAAGTAGAATTGAAAACTTTGACAATACAAGTAGCTTTATCCATTTCATGAAACTTTGAACTGAAAAAATGCCCTCTCTGGCCTTACATTTCAAGTACTGGCCCTTGTATTTTCTATGTTTCATTGCACCAAACAATGGCCCCCCTTTTTGTACTACAAATTCAAAAGTCATTTTTTTGTGCCAATATATACCAATGGTATATATTTCATGGTTTCAAATGTGCTTTGCTAATATATAGTTTTTGAACCATGGCACAAATAGTCAAATGACACGAATTGGGTCTTTTAACTTAATGTTGAAGTGCTTTATTAATTTCTATTGTAGTTGAGTAGTCAATCCATTTACTTCAATCCAATTTCTCCCTTCTCAAAGCTATGGCGTGCTTATAATTATACAAAATGGACTATTATGAGGTATTGTAACCATATATATGAATGGATCTAGAACTAGTACTAAATTTGTAACTTAGTCATTTTGGTCATTATTCTTGTTTTCTTTGTTCTTCCTAAGGGATTTCAAATAAGAATATGTAAATATCATGGTGTACTATGATTGTATCTAAAATTAAAACCTTTAAGATAGTTGGAAGTCTAAGTAGTATACATTTGAAGTGGAATATCAAAGGTTGAACTTCTTCTTGTATTGTCAAACTAGCTTAAAATTGTCACAAACTACACAGACATTCTATAAAGGATATAAAACTAGTATCATTTGCCTTCTATAATATTACAATTTGAAGATGGAAGAGCTTGTACAATTTCTATAAAAATCAACTAAGATTTTCAAAGTTGTGAATGTCAAAAAAAGAAAAAGAAAAATATAGAGAGAGAAAGAGAGAAAAAAAAATCGTTCTAGTCATCCCATTTTTGGGCTCTTTCTTTCAATTCAAATTCAAGACTGCACCATTCTATTGTGAAGCCTAGTATAATCAGTTAATCACATGGAGCTATCGATTCTGTACAATCATTTTTCAGACAAATGCATAATACTATCATTAGTATCTAGCTGAAATTTTAGATTAAATTAGTCTAGGAGGGAGGGATTTTATAGTGACCATGTATTTCTCATGAACAAACCCAAGCTCACCCATGCATAGGTGCAAGCATGATGTGTCTATCATTGTATTAGACATAGCATCGTTTTGAAAAATGTTTGAGAAGATCTTGACTCCTACAATACCAAGACACAAAAAAAAGATTCTTGTACCCAATTGTTGTCATTCCAAGAAAATACGGAACATATCATCAAACGATTGGAAAAGTTCAAGGGAAAGAAAATCAAGAGCTGTAAGTCTGGAGCATAGCTCCAATCTTAGAAAGTCACGCCTCACATGTGCCCATGCCCACCAAACAAACATAAAGCATGTTAGAGGACATACACGAGGTGTCTACAACGTGACAACCTCGGTGACAACAATTGTTATCCAAATCAAAGATAAACCAACACAACCAAACTTCCAAGCTATATAGTAGCACCACATGAGAAGACAAGCTTAACAATCCATTACAGCAACAATCCACCCCTCAAAATGAATTCGTGCCATACTAGCACCTGAGTTGCCATTTCAGTATCCAGGGCACAAGGAACTGTAACATTGAACCAATGTATTGAACCAACCTGTTAGATCCAGATGGTTGTAGAATAAGCAAGAACAATGTTACGAAAGAAAATGCAATTTTCTGCATCATGTTTGCTTTAAACCTTAAAGCTTGCCTTAAAAGACAAAGGGGTGACCTTGGAAATCATCTTTTTTCATTGCCATGTGCATCGATATATCATGGCTTTAAAAATAGTGAAATCACTCATTGGAAGTCAAAGTACTCTAGAAGATCTCCCCTTTTCACAATAAAATTCTAAAGATGAATAGTTGCACTTCTGTCCTACTACAAGGATTCTCTGTCATCCATTGGATGCCAAACGTCCTCCTTGATGTTTAAGGGTTAAGGCCCAAGACCCAAGGGCTGAACCAAATTTTGAAATTTGCCTATTTTCTAAACAAAGAGCCACATTAGTGGTGTATATACTTGTTGATGCATGCTATCATGCTTGGATAACACATCTGAGCTGGGAATTTCAAAATTGGTTTGAAGGTTCAAGGTGTTATACATGTGTTGGGTTGATACCTCATCCCATATCGTATTACTGTGAGTTGAATGTCATGTACCTATAAGTAAGTTATTTGCGATGTTTTGAGAGAGGGAGAGATACATGCACAAGCATATATATTTCAAACACTATTTCAATTTTTAAATTGGGATTCAAATTGCCTTAGGCTTTATGGATTAACCCCTACAATCCCATTGTCTTGTTTGGGGACAAAATAAAATTTGGATAGGTTCCTATGATCTCAAATTTTGAAGCAATTTTTGAATTTTTTTTCTAAATATCTTTTTCTAAGAGCTTTGCACTCATATCATTTTTATGTAATTTTAAGTCACAATTCACAAGTTAGGACAATTTAGTTCAAAATTTGGGAGAAAGGGTAGCATAGATAAGGGGCTAGTTCATTTGATGTTGTTATGGACAATGGAGGGCACAATGGAATTTGCAAGGTAGGCAATGGGGGGAAGAATGGGCCCATGCCACATAGACAACTTACAGTCACTAGCTAGGCATCTAGAGGTTGAGAGCAAGGTTGGGCGGCTAGTCAAAGCAACAAAAAGGCATAAACACCAACAAGATGTTAAAGACGAAGCTGTGCTGTGCCGACTTTTGATGGAGTGGCAATAATCTAAAGCAAAATTCTCTACAATGTATTTTTCTTCACTAACATCACCATGATGAGCAACACTCAAGGAATTTAGGATTTTAGGCCAAATTTGTTGTTCCCTATTTGAATTGCAATGTGTTGATGAAGTTCACAATTTTTATAAGCACACAATATGATGGTCACAATCTCTTCATAATTGCAATTTGCATATTCTAATTGAAGCAATGGCTTAGGGGGGTCACTCTTTGTGGACTTTATATATCACAAGTAAACAAGGGATTTTATTAAGGGGGGTATTTTGATAAAGAAGACCAATTAATTAGACCCTATCATTACCTAATTTTCTAATTTGCCATATTTTTAAGTAACATAAACTTACTTTGAATTCAAAGGAGAGGTCAATTTTTTACTCTGTTACTTCATTATAATTAAATTATTTTCATTTGAAGATGCTCTATTCAAATATTCATAACTAGGTTCAAATACTTATAATGTACTCCAATTTTTTAGCCAAAAACAATAGACTATGTTTTGATCTACGCTTCATGTACATAACATAGTCCATTCAATTGAGACAATTTTGATTAAAAATTTTAACCATGTTATGAACATAAAGCATGGATGAAAGATTTTGAATCACTTCACACATTCATTGCAACCAATCAATTGCATGAATACAAATAGACCATCATACAAAAACAAGCAAAAACGTCTCCCAAATAAATACAAATTTCCTACTTTAGTAGGTTAAGAAACACATGGAATACCAAAAGAAATGTTATAGTCTGTAAATAAATGTTAGCTTCCAACAAAAACCATAATCAATACGTTGTAGTTTAAACTTATTTGTGATTAGCACTTATTGTTTTTTTCATTGTACAAAGAACAACCAAACACAGAAAAATAGTCTACTACAACATGGACAAAAAAAAATTGCAATAGATTTAGGAAGCTACTAAAGGTGGAAACTATGAAAAAAAAGTCTAGATTTGTGCTTCAAGGGGTGCCACCTAAATTAAGTGACTTTACAACATTTGATTTCATCCATCTGCCAATTATTGGACAACAATCATCCATACTTTGGATGCCCCAAATTGAACACCCTATTTATACCTTCATATCAAATGCTTTATTAGATGTAAAAAAACAAAATTGGATATATTATTAGAGACCTTATATTAGTTATAATCCAATGTTTCAAATTTTTTCCATCTTATATTATTTCTAAAAAATTCAAAATTTTAGATTCAAATAATTAAACGCACCATATCTTTGATTGCACTATTCCAAATAAAATTTTATAAGTGACCCATTGAGAGCAATGGTTTAGAAAACAAGTTACTTTTGCTAAATGAGAACTAGCTATCTATAGATTTTCCCTCTTAGACCACCCATGTAGCTTTGCTCGATCATTTTTGGAACCTCATAGAAAAAATGCATGCAATTTTAGCAAAATTTGTAATCTAAGCATCATTTTCCAATCCACTCACTAGAAGAAAAAGACGTTGGAATCCCTAAAAATGCGTGGGCTGAATTCTGTTGAGTTCCCGTTTCCAAACGCAGTCCAAACGCAGTCCAAACGCAGAAAAAGCAGTTTTCTGCGTTTTTCTATGTTTGGACTGCGTTTTTTCAGTGTTTGGAAACAAGAACTCAATAGAATTCAGCCCACGCGTTTTCAGGGATTCCAACGTCTTTTTCTTCTAGTGACTAGTAGAATCATGCAAAAACATGAAATGAAGTTCACACACCATGCTAATCAAACATTCTATAAACTCTTCCTTACTCTTAGAAGCAAGTAAGTGAGCTACACTATCAAGAGTGTTCATTTGAAAAGGAGGTCCTACTTAGAACCAAGAGGCTTTTGTTGGAATATCTCTCTATCCATATAAGAAATGCCAAGGAGGAAGAGGACTTACACAACACAAGAGGTATAATATCATCTCTCTAAACTTTTCTTTGATTACTCTCATTTCAAAATTTTCTTCTAATGTGGACCTCTATTTCACTCTTATAGATTGCATAGAATGGTCTTGAAATAGGACATAGTTGTAAATTGTTTACTTAATCTGTAACTATGTTTAACAAATTCTCATCACTATCTTACAATCCATCACCAACACTAGCACCATTTGGAATTGCAAACGATTTGATGCCCCTCTTTGTGCCTCATACATTTGTAGTACCACTTTACAACTTTCATGATTAACACACATTAAAAATTAACAATTATAATGACATCTATTTTGACAACCAAAAACAAGAACAAGAAGGAAGAGATTTTAGTTTCAAGGAGTTAGAAGAGGACAGTTTCAATGAAGGCCTCTTATGCCATTACAAAATTGAAAAATTGTGGCCACTTGAGCTTTTACATCATCCATAATTGAATTGCAAAAGATAAACTAAATGATGTCAATTAGTTGTAGTTAAGGAAAGTTTAGCCATGACCACTACTCAAAGCAAGTTTTGGCACTAGAAGAGGGTTGTTTAAGCTACTAGCAAGACGAGATGATATTGAGGAGCTTGCATTGGACTTTGATGGCCTACTAGAGCCCTCAAAGGACAAGGCTATAGAAAGTGGCAAGAACATGGGCGCTCAAGGAGAGTGGGGTTTGAAGTTGACTATCTTCTTAGGACCCCTACTAGACCAATAAAGTGGCAAAGTTCTTGTTGCATTGGGACTTGGGCTGAAATTGAAAAAGAGAGGACTTTGGCTGATTTTTTCTACAAAGACATTGAAGGGGGTCGGCATTCATGGTCTTCATGAAGAGGGGATTCATGTTAGGCCACAATATTCTCATAGGAAAGTAGTTGAAGCTTCATATTTATAAGGATGATAAAGGGAGTGAATTAGACATTCAATATGATGCTCTAGTAATAATAATAAGGACAATGAAGAAGACATTGAAAATTATACCTATTTGAGAGATGTCAATAACATCAAGTATATTTATCAAGATGCATCTTAGATTCAATAATTCATTACATATACCCATTGAACCCCATGGATTTATTGAATCTTTAGTTCAAACATACTTTGGCACTTTTTCCCAAGTTTCATAAGCTTAGTCCATCTATTTGAGCCAATTTGGATTTGATGAGACATTGATGCCAACATGAACTAATATGCCAAAGTACAAAAAGTAAAATGAATTTTCCTTCAATTTGATCACGACTAATTTTTTCCTCAAACTTCTATAGTAATGTGTTATAAATTGTATACTACAACTTTTGTATGTCTACTTTTGGACTTTGCCTATTGATGTTTATGGTATGATTGTTTGAATGAAAAAGTTTCAAATCTATACTCAATTTTGTTTGTCACTGTATAAAAAACACTAGTTGTCACACTAATTTATTGGGGATCTTTTTCAAATTGCTAATAAGATCCAAAATCCTTTTTTACAATTCAATTATGGAAATTACTCTAAATGGCTTAAGTATCTAGTTGTAGTTTCTTATGCCTTACTCTATGTTCACCGTGGGGGTCATTTTATTCATGCATAGTGACCTTCTGGAGTTGAAAATGAAAACCAATTGAAATTTGAATCAAAATTTAAAGTTTTTTTTATAATCATAGCATAAATAGAAGCAATAACTACAGTAGGTATGCAAACTTTGGATGAATATGGAGAATACAAATAAATCCCTGAATACTAAAACAAGTGTCGCGGTGTCGCCTACCTAATGCAATGACATTCAGAGGAGCAATAGAAGCAAACTTAAGAATGCACCTAATCATTTAGAAATATGATATTTTTTTGGCTAACTACCTCATTGATAGTCTTTGTTCTCCTAATGTTAAATGATAATACTGTTGAATCTCAGTCTCTAATCAGAAGTAGCTTGATGACACAAGAGTATTGTATTCCATTACACAGGTGTGTTTCCTTACGTGAATAGGGAGGAGGGAAAGAAGATCATACTAACAATCTAACTAACACTATGATGACATGCTAACTAACATCGTATTCTAATGTGTCTAAACTACGGAGTAGAGGACTACGTCGTATGTATCCAACAAATATCTTTCATTTTTCTCTTGGATACCATAACATTCTTGAAGTGTTGGCTACAATTCCTTTTTTCTTTCAGTATCTCTTCCTCCTTCAATAGTCTTGAATGAATTTTTTATGCATATATCAAGGCCATTGTAATACAAATATATTTATATTACAATGCCTATTCTAGAGCACTTTAGAAAGAATACTTGTTTCTTCTTGTTCAAGAACGTTGTGCCTATCCTCCATTCAATATAGTGAGGTAATTCAAAGTAGGAGATCCTATTTGAGTCATAATTCAAAAGCCATCTTATTTGTGCGCCGCAATGTATAACTAATGTACATTTTAAACTTTGAAAATGTACTCTATTGAAATGACGCAAATAGGGTCTACTATTTACCATTGGAGTGGGTCTCTTCCCAAGAGTTGCGTTTCACACAGTCCCGTCTGCTTGTCGTTGCAGCTTCGCATACAGGATCGCGACTGCGAGTTCCATCGCCCCTCAAAATCCGAACTCCAACCACCAAAAGAATTCCATCTCCGTTCCTATCTGCAGCTCACTCACCATCCCGGCGTCGCTCGATCGCCTCGCATGTTTTTTTCGACGATCGTTTTGGTGGGGTATTGAGTAAGCGCGGAGGAATTAGGGCTGCGTCGCCATGGGGTGGAATCGCGTGAGCTCCGTCGCGACCACGGCGCTGGCGCGATCGGCCTTGCGGCTTCAGGCGCGATCCAGCGGTTCGTTAGTAGGAACTGTGCGAAGAGCGGGATTTTACACTCGGAGTGGCGATGCTGCGATTGCCTTTCCCAAGACGGATTTGAGTTCCACTTTGACGGGATGGACTCGCGCCTTGCACTCGTCCACGGAGCGGTTGCAGCAATCTGCGGTTGCGGCGCCGCAGAGCGTGCCGTTGTCGAAGTTGACTGACAATTTCCTGGACGGGACGTCCAGTGTGTACTTGGAGGAGCTGCAACGGGCGTGGGAGGTGGATCCCAAGAGTGTGGATGCGTCGTGGGACGCGTTTTTCCAGAACTTCACGGGGCAGGCGGCCACGAATGTTGGACTGTCGGGGCAAACCATTCAGGAAAGCATGCGACTGTTGCTTCTCGTGAGGGCGTACCAGGTGAACGGCCATATGAAGGCCAAGCTCGATCCCTTGAACCTGGACGACCGCGAGATTCCACGCGAGCTGGATCCGGCGCTTTACGGATTCTCCGAGGCGGACCTAGATCGGGAGTTTTTCCTTGGGGTGTGGCGGATGTCGGGGTTTCTTTCGGAGAATCGGCCGGTGCAGACTTTGCGAGGCATTCTATCGAGGCATGTTGTGCTCGTTTTTTTCCTTCTTGAAAGATGCTTCTTGGAGGATTGCATTTATTCTCAATTACAGTTGTGTTTTTGGCTTGGTTTGTCGAATCCTGAACTTGAGATGATGTTTATTGGATTTGGTGGCCCAGATGAGCCATTGTTTCGTCTGAAGTACAATTAACCCTTAAACATCAGAGCCTTTCTCGAAATTGGATTGATTCGGATCGCAGCCTTCCAATATTCAAAAAGAGATGAATCAAAGAAAATTTAAGGTAACTATGCCTAATTCAATTTAAGAATGTACACAACATTAACATCAAAACTCGTATCTGTTATAGGTCATCTACCAAAATAAACTTGGAATCCTTATAACTTTTGCATAAATGTCACCTTATTCAAATCAATAATAGAAGAAACTTGGTTAGAGAAATACTTAGAGATTCAAAATATCTTATAATACAATGAATCGTGAAACTTGAAACTTTGTTTCGTAATTTCATGAATGTGTTTTTCTTTATGATATTTCAAAATTTTAGAGGTATCAACATATATATGCGAATGTTAGAATCAAACATACTGTATTAGTTATGAAATTCTACTAGTCATTTATGCCCCTCTTTTATGCTACTATTCTTTCATGATGTTGTATTTTCAAGATCAGGCATTGCGTCTGGATAGTTTGATCGAATTTGAGGAGGGTTTCTTTTCAAATGTAAATTACTGGATTTCATCTTTTAAGAGATATTTGCAATTGATGAATGATTGTTGAAGCCTTGAGAGGGAGTAAAGGGCGCTTAGGGTTGAGGCCAGGGGAGCGATTATTTCGGTCGAATTTCGTTTAAGGTTCTTGGTTATTGAGTCGTCATAAAAGGTTGAAGCTCTGACTTCTCAATTGCAAATGGTTTTACAGGCTTGAACAAGCTTATTGTGGCACTATTGGATATGAATACATGCACATTCCTCAACGGGAGAGGTGCAACTGGCTGCGTGATCAAATTGAGACTCAGATTCCTGGGAAGTATGGGCCTAGTCGGAAGGCCGTCATCCTCGATCGGCTAATGTGGGGTACTGATTTTGAAAACTTTTTGTCCCAGAAGTGGACTGCGGCCAAGAGGTTTGGTTTGGAAGGTTGTGAGACGTTGATTCCAGGTATGTTCATATCCATCGTTTTTGAGTGAGGTTATAGATCTCCCAATTGTCGAAAGTGCCTGAAGTGGTCATGTATGTGTATTTTATTATTGTGAGAAGTGGAGTAATGTCTAGACGGCTGCCAGTTTTTATTGGATGCAGCGTCCATGCAGAGCGTTGTGAAGACATTGCAGATTGACCTAGTTTCTTTGGCAGGTATGAAGGAGCTAATTGACAGAGCTGCTGATAGGGGTGTTGAGAGTATTGTTATTGGTATGCCCCATAGAGGACGTCTTAATGTTCTAGGCAATGTTGTTCGCAAACCCTTAAGGCAGATTTTCAGTGAGTTCAGTGGAGGCATTAAACCATCAGAAGATGCTGGTGGCTACACTGGAAGCGGAGATGTGAAGTACCATCTTGGTACATCATACGATCGACCGACGCGAACCGGCAAGAGAGTACATCTTTCTCTTGTTGCTAACCCCAGTCATTTGGAAGCTGTTGACCCTGTTGTTATTGGGAAGACCCGTGCCAAGCAGTATTATTCTAATGATAAGGATCGAAGCAAGAACATGGCCATTCTGCTACACGGAGACGGTAGTTTTTCCGGTCAAGGTGTGGTTTATGAAACTCTTCATTTGAGTGATCTGCCCAACTACACCGTTGGAGGCACCATTCACATCGTGGTCAACAACCAGGTGCCTGACATATACTACTTATTTTGAGACTGTGCAAGTACAATAGCACTTAGAATATGCAGCTCTGCGACAGTGTACACTAGAATTGGCTTTAGGCACAATTGTTTTGACTTGTCTTATACATTGCCACTCCTACGTAAGGACTTTTACATGTAATGTTTTTCTTTTTAATTTTCTGTTGGTAGGTGCATTTCACCCTTTCGGTATGACAATTGATTTTAAAATCTGTATGCATCACAGTCAGCATCTAGCAGCTTTTAGTATCATTGTCAATGGTGGCGTTTCTATTTGTGGGACTCTATTTGATATGGGTTTATGATGACGAACTTTGTAATGCTGAATGCTGGTTTTTTAAACCGCGCAGGTTGCATTCACAACTGATCCTAAATCAAGCAGGTCTTCGCCTTACTGTACTGACGTGGCCAAGGCTCTCAATGCTCCAATATTCCATGTCAATGGTGACGATGTGGAGGCAGTTGTACATGCTTGTGAACTTGCGGCTGAATGGCGTCATAAGTTCAAGGCGGACGTCGTCGTTGACATTGTGTGTTACCGTAGATTTGGACACAACGAAATAGACGAACCCTCTTTCACGCAGCCCAACATGTATAAGGTGTCATCTTGTTCAAACTCTTTTCGCTTGTATCTAAATGTTCCACTGACATGTTTATGTTTGTAGGTAACAACATGACTACCTGTTTACTAGTAGAAGATGACGATTTGATGTTTGTACGTTCTCGGCATGTCATCCTTGCAGGTCATCAGGGCCCACCCACCAGCACTTGACATTTACATGACAAGATTAATCGAGGAGAAACATCTCTCGCAAGAAGAGATCTCAAATCTTCAGGACAATGTTTTTAGGATACTCAATGAAGAGTTCAACAATAGCAAGGACTATGTGCCAAGCACTCGGGATTGGTTGGCTGCTTACTGGGCAGGTTTCAAGGGGCCTGAGCAGCTCTCCAGGGTTCGGAACACTGGGTATGCTATATTTTGATTCTGAGATCTTGAGATTTTGTTGATGATTATGATTGAGCTTCTCCCCGAGGATCTCTTTTGTGGAACTCGTGCCCCGGGACGCCGGTGCAGCACCCTGTTTGTGAGGGGGCCAATGCTTTCGCCAATGAATGTTTCTCCATGCTTACAAGGAATCTTATGGTCAATGTGGAATGTCAGTGTGAAGCCAGAAATTCTGAAGAACCTTGGGCAAGCGATTACAACTCTACCTGAGAATTTCGCCCCTCACAAGGGAATCCAAAGGGTGTACGATGCAAGGAGGAAAATGATTGAGACGGGAGAAGGTGTGGATTGGGCCACTGCAGAGTCTCTTGCTTTTGCCACACTACTAGTTGAAGGTACAGTAAAACATCCATTCATGTTTCTCAGTGTATTTTCTCAAAGCACTCTTTCAATCTCAAAACCGCCTCATATTTACTATGGAAAATCTAATTTGGTCTTTTTCGCATAGTAGGTTTTGCGGAAATCGGTTCTAATACTCCACTACTTCATTATATGTCTCACTATTTACTCTATCGATCAACTTTATATCTGTAATACAGAGGGGACTTGCGGAGAAAACTGAAGGGGAGATCATTATAGTTTCCCCCGTGAGATGCGTTGGATTGATGCCATGAAATACTTTTAAGATCTGACAAATGATATGTCAGTGGAGATTATTATTGAGGTTCTGCCTTGTCTGAAAGGAGAATAGCATGAATAATGAACACCAGTTAGGTACTGGATCTTGCATATTATGTTCATCGAGATGGACTGTCTGCAATATACTCACGTGTGTTGAGTTTTGTTTCAGGTAACCATGTACGACTTAGCGGGCAAGATGTCGAGAGGGGTACTTTCAGCCATCGTCACTCTGTATTGCACGATCAGAATACTGGAGCGAAGTACTGTCCACTTGACAATGTTCTCATGAATCAGGAGGAGGAAATGTTTACTGTTAGTAACAGGTGAGAAGCTATTTGAAATTTGACGTCAACTGCAATATTAGTATATGTCTATTTTATTCATCACATGCTATCACTATGGCTAGATAATGAGGAATTTATTGTGTTGTGTCTTCAATTTTTATTTTATTTGTGACTATATCTTCACGTCTTCGTTGAATTTGGCAACCTTCAGTGACTCGTCTTCTTGGGGATAAATTATGTAAATCGCACATTCGACATTGAAGTTTGCAGTGTAGCAAATCAAGAAACATCAGCTTGATGTCTACCTGTATTGAAGTGTGTTTAGGGAATTTATGTGCCTTTTTCTTGGACACTGACTTCTGACATAATTTTATTTGTGATGCAGTTCGTTATCAGAGTTTGCAGTGCTCGGGTTCGAGTTGGGCTATTCAATGGAGAACCCCAACTCTCTTGTCTGTTGGGAAGCCCAATTTGGTGATTTTGCCAATGGTGCCCAAGTTATTTTTGATCAATTTTTGAGCAGCGGAGAATCAAAATGGTTGCGACAGGCTGGTCTTGTAGTCATGCTCCCTCATGGGTATGATGGACAAGGACCTGAGCACTCAAGTGCTCGTCTTGAAAGATACCTCCAGGTACATTGTGATCCGCTGTGGAGCATATAAACTCAGGGTCCATGATACACTGCTAGTGCAAATTCAAGATCATGGCCTGTTGTTGTTGATCTAGAACTTTGAGCTCGTTGACAGGGAGGCTGGATCCCTCTCATGCTTTTTCTGACATGTATAGCAAAGATGAATGTCAGGTGTTTTTATTCTTAGTACGTCCTTGCTATTCCTCTACTCATTTACGATCTCGTTTAGAGCCTGCCAGCTCGGCTGACCCGGTAGCTCTACCAGGAGTTGGAACATGTATGATTAATCGAAGAACCAGCGCGGGAATGTATTCGCGTTGGCCATCTATATAACATTCTATTCCGAGAGGGGTTTTTTCCAGTTTTTAAAACAATGTGGAACTTGCACCGTTTTATTTGCCTAGATGAGTGACGACTACCCATATGCCATTCCTGAAATGGACGTAAGCTTGAGACGACAAATCCAGGAAGTGAATTGGCAGGTTGTCAATGTCACCACTCCTGCCAACTACTTTCATGTTCTACGTCGGCAGGTATGTCTACTCTGTTATCTTCAGTAGTTTAAATGTCCTTCAGTTAGGCAGTGATAAAATTTGGGTCCAAGGCAATCCTAAAAACTTTCAAATCAATTTTTCCTACTATTTGTGTGATCTGGTGAAGCTAGGAGAAACGAACGTTAGTAATCGCATATTAGGCTTGAAATGTATAACTGTGAAGGCAAATAGCGGACGTTGTCCTTCGTCTAAAGAGGATAATGGAAGTGTTTGGCTTGCAATCGGATTTTTATTAGCTCTTTTCACTTGGCATTCTCTGGAGAACTTGTACTACTGCTGCAGAGTAGTTCCACGTGTGCAGTGCTCACCTTTTGAATGACTGCAGATTCACAGAGACTTCCGCAAGCCCCTTGTCGTCATGTCACCAAAGAACCTTCTGAGACACAAGTCCTGTGTGTCCAATCTCTCCGAATTTGACGATGTTCAAGGGCACCCAGGTTTTGATAAGCAAGGTACTCGGTTCAAGCGTCTAATCAAGGACAAGAATGATCATGGTGCAGTTGAGGAGGGTATTCGTCGGCTTGTACTTTGCTCGGGCAAGGTGAGTAACAGCAATCTTTTCAGAAGTATGAATGAAGTCATTATGCTGAAATGTAGATGCTAGCGTTTTTTTGTAGAAGTTCTTGGTTTCTTGCAATAGGACATGCTCTTCGTCAAATATTCTATTGCATAGAGAGTTAAGAATCTATTTTTATAGTACGTTTTTCTAGGCTTGTGTGGTTATTACTACATTTATCACCTAATGACCTGCTTGGATGTCAGGTTTACTACGAGCTTGATGAGGAGCGCAATAGAGTAGGTGCCAATGACGTTGCGATCTGCCGGCTGGAGCAGCTCTGCCCAGTGCCCTATGACCTCATTTTTAGGGAACTTAAGAGATATCCCAGTATGTCTCTTGTCTTTCTCTTGCCATATTTTCAGCGACTTTTCCAATTGCCGTAGTAGCTTGTCAGTGGAGTGCTCATCAAGCTCCCTCAAAGCATATGTTGACTTCATGACTGATCAATTCTCTATCTGTCCTTGGAAGCTGATTTGGGAAGGGATATTTCTAACTGGTATTTAATTATTGGACTTGTAGATGCGGAAATCACATGGGTGCAAGAGGAACCAATGAACATGGGTGCGTTCTCCTACATTGCACCTCGGCTTGCCACTGCTCTCAGAGAACTGGGTCGTGGAACGTTTGAGGATATCAAATACATTGGTCGGGCTCCTGCAGCTGCAACTGCCACAGGTTTCGGCAGTGTTCATAAACAAGAGCAGACTGAGCTCGTCCAAAAATCCATGCAGAAAGCGTCGATTAAATTCCCTTGATTAAAGCTCCTAGTCTAGTCCTATGCAGCCTGAGTAGCTCAAGTCCTGCTCTTGATGCTGGGACATCTATTATTGATGTACTTTGTTTCACAGTCGAAATGCATCTGAAGTACTTATTAGAGAAATCTGATTTGGTGACTGAGTGCTTATGTCATTGATATAGGCTAACACTAATTGTGTGGGAGTCCGCTTTGCCTAGATTGTTTCCTCTTTCCAACCGGATGTCGGGAATCGCGGTATACATTCTGACTAGAGTATACAGATTGATTTCTGGTCGATATGATTGTTGGAAGCGAGGATTTGCATGCCTGGCTAGTGGAACTGAGATTCGTCAACTAAATAATATGCTGGTATTTGCGACACCTATTCTTGAGACTCAAGATCTCCCCATCGGAAGAACCCACGACTTCGGTTCTGTGGCTGTTACCTCAATTTGAAGATGAGCGTTACCTCTTTTATTTTCTCGCCTTTTTTCTCTTCTACTTCATAACATCGTCATCTAATTAGCTTGCATTATTTAGGCTTTACTATTAAGGGTTTGACGATGGCTGCTCTGGCATTGCTCTGGAAGAAAGGCCAAATTTCTGTAATGAAATTGATAAGCTTCTGCTCAAGTATGAATGTTCGAGTATCAACCTCAATCCTCCCCAAATTGAAGTTACCTTTGAAAACATCCACATTTGTCTAACCAGAAAGAAAACTCCTGCCCCTTTGCGAGTGTGTAAATGAAGTTGAAACGTTTATGACCTTTGACTCCCCCACTACTACACTAATGATGATAAATAGTGTTACCTACACTAATTGATTTAAGAGAGCTATAAATTTTTATTGTTGATGAATATTTTTACCAACTATAGGTGTAAAGTTCTCCCACTTAAAATGATATTAGGATCTATACACTTAAAATGATATTAGGATATATTAGTAAAATATTCATCAAAAGTAAAAACTAATAGCATTTCTAAAATAGTTAGTATGGCTAACACTATTTATCATCATTAGTGTACTGATCTTTGCCTCGTGTGCAGTGTCGGAATAACCGGTAGCTAGTACAGTTGCATTTTGAAAACAAAGGACGTAAGGTAGCAACACCCATAACCGTCAATTTAAGCAATTCAGCATAATTGGAGGCACTTATTTCTAGAAAAAATATTTTTTAGTATTAGCAATTGAAAATTATGAATTTTCGAAATAAAAACTAGAATTTTTGGATAAGGCATCTAATTTTTGTGAATTTTCAAAGTAGAACTCACTAGGGCACCCTAAACAACACTCTACTAAAGTTGCCTTGATTGTAGCATCAAAATCTAAAAAAATCATAGCCTACCGACCACAATTAAGTATTGGCACGGTTTCAAGGTACTTTTGGAGACACTTTAAGGGAACTTTACTATCGAAGCATGGGTACAATGATGGTTATGGGTGTTGCTACCTTAACACCAATTGATAATTGTGGTCATGAGATATTAATATTGTTGGGTACATGGGTTGCATACCAAACTTGAAGGAGTTGTCAAAATAGTTTAACCCCTAAAGGTTAGAGACTATGTTTTCACCAAAAACACTCCAAAACTGCTCTTGCATTTACAAGCACCAAATTTTAGATGAAAAACATTTCTAGACACATGTAGAATCTTGTAGTAAAACCGTAGCATCTTGTAGTAAAATAGCTAGAAAAGATGTGGAAAAAATTTCAGAATTTTCCACCATGTAGATTGCAAGATATTAATGTTTGAAGTGACAAAAAACTTTTTTTGGCCCGTGTGAAAACATGGGTAGATGCACTTCACAAGGTCACATTTGTATGAAAAAATGTCCAAAATCGTGGTTACTCTTTGGATTCATTCCTCAAGTCAAGCTGGCTACATTTTTGAAAAATTTTAGATCATTTGGAATTGTACAACATACAAGAAAAAAGTAGTAAGTAGAAAGAAGTACAAAGTGATTCAAAACACTAAATTGTTAAGAATTTAATTGAAAAATTGAAAAATTCCAATCCAATGGTGGTAATGTAGTAATAAACAATCTACATCCTATATTTCTTCTTTTTTT
This sequence comes from Rhytidiadelphus loreus, assembly GCA_947034895.1. NCBI lineage: Eukaryota > Viridiplantae > Streptophyta > Bryopsida > Hypnales > Hylocomiaceae > Rhytidiadelphus > Rhytidiadelphus loreus. The sequence continues at coordinate 40,531,497 of OX344761.1, read as the reverse complement.
CAAAAAATATAAAAAATAGAGTTAAGTAAAGGACTCCAAAGTTTATTTTCAAGTAAGGAATCCATAACTACTTGCAAACTAGAACACCTCATAACTTTCATCTCGTAAACCAAAATTTCAACAGATTTTGGTCAAAATGAGCAAAAAATTGACCCAGATCAACATGACCAAAATAACAAGAAATTTCAGATTTTCTACTAGTGTGAGAAGATGCAAGTGGTGACCATTGAAGAAAAATTGGTCCATTTCCATGGAGGGAGGAAATGAACCAAGGGAGGTCCAAAAATTTCCCAAACACTTGTGTCTACCTAGTGTGTGATATGTCCAATGATTGTTGAATTTACTTCTTCAATCTATTATGACATCCCACTAGCTACCTCAAAACCAACAACTATCTCTTCATGTGGTGGCTTGAGTGCAACCTCCAAACTCAATGCACAATCGTCTCCCCCACTTGCAATACCACTCTAAATTCTTTGACATGGAGGGACATCATTAGTACTCTATCCCTACCATCTTGTATCCCCGAGTCTACATTTAATGTCAAACTAGTGAAATGATATGGTCAGTATTCCAACACTTCAACACTTTTCAAGACACGCATGCAACCTAAAACATAAATCCATACTTGCCCTAGTTTGTCACCGAAAATTAATTACTCATTTGTGAAGATATATATCACATTTTTGTTAAATTATCTCATTGGACTTGGTACATAGTGGTCATAAAGTGGCATTTAGTCACAGGACCGATAGATAGGGGATCCTACCAAAAAACTAACATTTTGAAGATGTTGCAAAATCACCCTTTGACACACTTGGTCCCCCATTCAAGCGATGCCATGTTCACTCTTTTTATAAAGACCATGAAGGTAAGCTTGATTTGGGAGATGTATACAAAGATGATGATAGTTTTGGATCAGAGCATTGTCACTAAGCCTTGCCAATGGCCTCAACAAATGTCTCTACACCAGCAAACCTTCATGGTACAAATTGTGCCGTTCCTCCTGTCACTCCTACATTTACTCAACAATGGAAGGCTTTTGTAGTAGGCAATTTTACACTTACGCTAACTTGGTTAACTTTGACTATGACCTCAATGGAAGACATGGAGGTTGGTGAGAGGTGCCAAAAGAAGGAAAAGAACTTTTGGCAAGGACTTTAAAGGTAGTTGGTGTGGAGCACTGGGTCTTCCATACACTACCACATCTCACAAGGTAGCATTAAAGGGGCCACCTTACCATTTGACTACTACACAAAATAGTGAAATTAGGTTGCCCTATACTAATTTCTTGACATTGACACTATATAAATATTTATCGCTCATGTACAAGAATGCCCTACTTTTGAATTAGGTATTGTTGTAATTGGAACTCATGAACCTCTATTTGTACAAATGGAAACATTTGTAGAAGTATTTGTTGGCTATGATGGGCTGTAAAGTAAATTTCTTGGGATAAGGCAACCTAATTGTAAAGGCAACTTAATTTCACTATTTTGTATAGGGGTAAAAGGTTAACCCTATGTGCAAAAAGACCTTTTAACCAATGAATTGAGAGTACCAGCATTTGGTTAGAAGTTGGAATTTGTTTTGAAAATTTTTAAATGAGATAGAAAAGTTTAAAATGAGGTTCCAAATGAAAGAAGGTGCTTTTTGAAAATGGACTGGGTGGGGAATTTTTTTGGCAATTAAACTAGTTCTTGTGAGATTATGAAGGAAAATTATTGTTTGAAATAAAGGATTGATAGTTGTCACTTGGTTTAAGACTAGGTATGATGCACCAAGTATTGGAAGGTATTGAGTGGGTGACTAGATGCAATGATGCATTGTACCATTGTCACTTCAATAGTTTAGGATTACTCACGCTCTCATAGGCAACCCACTCACTCTCGCTTTTCTTTTTCAAATTGATTTTATACATTAGTCTACTAAGTACTAACTTTGCTTCATACTTTTGTCACCTTTTTCTTCAAATGTTGAGTGAGTCGCAAGCTCACAATGTTCCTCCATTGTCTTGCATATTGGCATTATTGGTTTGATTCATACTGACATACATTTTGCGGTTAGGGTGTGATTCATTAGTGATATTTATTGTGATTCATCATAGGAATTGCCCACTTTCAGTGTTGTGAGAAGTATTCTTGTTTTCTTTGCCAAGAATTGGCAAATTTCCTAACCACGAGGTATGTCCCTTTGCCCTCCCCTTTACATTGCAATTTTTTGTTTTTATAGGTTTAGGGTTTTTGTCTTTTTGAATTTTGACAAGCGGATTCATGGGACTTCATGAATGTTTGCAATAAATTTTCAGAGTTCTCCATTCCAATACTTGATCGATTATAAGTTCTTGGCTTTCTTACATTGCATTCAGGATGATGTGCTTGGATTATAGTGGATTTGAGGAATGGATTGCAACAATAAGTCAGCCTTGAAACACAATTTGTTGGCAATACACTTGCTCCTAACTATCAGGTAACTACATCCTCATCTTTCATGTTTCATTTCTTTGTTTTTTAATCCACTTTGTTTGCATCGCTCAAATGTGTGGGTTTTTTTAGCAGACGCTAGAAGTCCTTAAAGGACCATTTCTTTGTGGAGTCCAGAGAAGTGGAAGTTGTGGAAATACTTTCCTTAGCATTTGAAACCTCTTGTGGTCCCAAAATTGGTGAATCAAGCATTGATCAACCTCCCCCTTCAAATGCACAGATTGTACAAAGTCAATGGAAGGAGCAATGGTGCATTCAATTCAAATGGCTCTATTTCTCTCTGTACATTGGAAAGGTTTTCTATAAAGTTTTTAGGGTTAAAGAGGATCATTCAGCATATGTCAAAGAGGGCTCCAAGAATTTAAAAGTAAGTGCTTTCTAGAACCATGCTTGATCTAACGAATATAGACGCTTTATTTGGGCATTGTAGAATAACGAGAAGGTGATGGAGAAGGCAATTGTCCAAGGTCAAAGAGCATACAATGAGGTTGTAATTTCACTATTTTGAGCAATATACTTTCTAGGAAAGCAATCCTTATTATACTCCAAATTTCCTTCCTTATGCAAACTATTGGTGAGTGTCAAGCTCCAATGACCCTATCTATGTATCACGACAAAAAAACATGTGTTGACTTAATGTGGTGCATTTCTGTTGTGATTTAGAAGAAAATAATTAACCGTGTTTGAAATTCACCATTCTATGGTGTTATGATTGATGAATCCACAAATATTAATGTAATAGGGCACCTTGTTGTTTACTTGTTTTTGCAATTATAATTGAGGAAGGTTTGCTTGTCATTGTTTTTTGTGTTTGCTACAGATAGAAGGGGGTAAGAAGGACGCAATTATAATTTACAAAACATTGATTTCACACCTTTGCAAGTGGAGGTTGGACTTACAAAAATTTGTGGGCTTCGATACTAATGACACTAGGACCATGGTAGGCATTCACGGTGGAGTGGCTACATAGATCAAGGAGTAATATGTACCTCTCATTATAAGAAAACTGTGTTTTTTTGGATGTCTAACCAAAAACGTAGCGTGTCTAAGGTGCACATGTTATGTTCAAAAGAACATCAAGATGTTTACTAAACAGATGCAATGAAAGTGTAGATTTATGTGGATATTGTAGAAAATAGAAGAAAATTATAGTCATAGCATGTAGGTGCTAGCAAAAACAATTGTATTGTTAAAGACATGACTACATACATAATGATGTTCCAAAGATTGTTTGAGAAAACAATCATTGCTACATTAGCATCCCTAGTCGATTTTAACTGTGGATAGATTAGTAGAAATTATTGTGGTCTAGGAGAAAATAATTGCTTGAGGTGAAAAAAAAAGATATTGGGCAGGTAGTTTGGGGAAAAAAGTTGATGTGGTATATGACATGGAAATTCAATGACATGGACATGAAAAATGTTGACATGGCATCTAACATGGAAACTCAGTGACATGGACATGAAAAATGCTAACGTGACATCTGACATCACATTATTTGAGAAGATTAATATTGTTTTGAGCAACATCAACTTAGACGTCAACAAAAGTTTTGATATTGTTTTTGGCGACATCTATTTAGATGTCTTTTGAGACATTTTTTGAGATGTCATCTTCGACATCCAAACATTTTGCAACATCAACTTTGACATACACCATAAAAAATAGCCCATACATAATACATTGTACAAAATATACCATACACTATACACAATACGCCATACACAATATTTGATATTTATATCACATGACTTAAAAGCCAATTATTATGTGTAAATAGACATAAAAAGACATACTATATATACAAGTAGGGCAATAGGAGGCATGACAAACTATATGGAATATGTAATTTTTCAAAATTATACAAAGTTGTCAAACTTGACATCTTAGTTGACGTCTTAGACTCTTAGTTGATATCGCAAAAAACATTTGGACATCTTAGTCGATGTCTCAATTGATGTCTAAAAAAACACTGTTAAATTTTTTGAATGGTGTCTAGGTGTGCTGATGTGGCATGCCACCTCATCCTTGTTGGATGCCATGTCAATCAAATGCCACATTAGTTGGCACTTTTAAAAAAAAAAAATTTAATTTAATTTAAAAAAACAAACATGTCTAATAGTTGCTCTTCCCTTGCATTTTACATTTGGTTAGGGTTTTACCTCAATCCATAGTAATTTTCTCTAATTTAACCGAAGTTAAACCAAAAGCTCTTACCAACGTGGCATTTCTGTGTTTTCTTGGACATTGTACAAAATACAACTATATTTTTCTTAATGTCTTTTAGAACATCACCATTGCATAGGACATCAACTTGTTCCACCTGTAACATCCAAAAGTTTTTTGAAACATCCAACTCAATTCTATTTCTTATGGATGCAATCCCATCTTTAAACTCGTGTTTTGAAAAACATCCTTCTTTGTTGCTAACATCCAAAAAAACATGGGTTTCTTATAGTGAACTTTCTTTGTTCAGATGATGTCACATACACATTACACCCAGCATCCACACTCATTATTTTTGTCACCCAATGAATGTTTTCAAGACAACAATTCCTTGTAGGAGATATAGAAGTAGACAAGCCACCCTATCCTTCAGATGTTCTACATGACATTTGCAAGCTATCACACATATATGCAAAGGACGTGGACGTATTAAGCTTCAACCTCAGGAATTGCATTGCCGCCTACAATGACAAAGTAGGCTCTTCTTTCATCTATGGGATGCTACATTGGGTCCTCAACTTCTTGCATTGGTTGTAGTTCATCAAAAGCCCTATCATTTACAATTGAACCATGTTCAGGATGGATTGGGTAGAGTATAGTGCCTTCCATTATCCCTAACCTCTGTTCGGCAGACAACTTTCCAAAGTGTTGAATTTTCTTTCTCATGAATGTCAACCACTTCTTAAAAGGTAAGAATCTTACTTAGGGTGGATAACAAAGAACTCTTTGTGGTTGCAAGAGCCTTGACTACAGACAAAAAACTCCACATCCCTTCCATCTCTAGGCCTTTGTCAAGATGTATTCCTTGCATGATACATTGCTTGGTATCATTTAGAGCACTAGTCTAAACAATTGTATGCAATGCCTTAACACCATATATGAGAACTACATATGTCTATACTGATGCTTTTTGCTCGGTGTCTAAATTTGCAAAGACAACTATCTACGACATCTTCTTATATATTAGTGTTGATACCAACATTATAGGAGACATCAACATTAGGAGGAAAATGAGCTGTTCAAGGGGCTGCTTCCCTGTACACCAGCTTGAGCGTTCTTGAAGTTCCCATGACCTGTAATGAACTTGATCTAGATGAAAAAACTATCATGAACGTGCATTCTGTAGCATGAACGTGCATTTCATCATTGTACATTTTGCACTGTTGTCACCCGCGCTTTGTCATGTTGTCACTTGGGCCCGCGATTCCAACGGCCAAATTGGGCGGCTGATTTGCCGCTCAGTCTCACAGCGGCTGCATTGGGCGGCATCAACGCTCCTTGTGCATCTCTTTGGGCGAGATCAATGTCCTTGGATTTTGGTTGATTTGTTGAGTGAGTTTTGTTGTTGCGTGAGTTCTCTCAGTTTCTTCAATTTTCTACGATGGCTGAGTTAGAGTCCAGTGCAACAGTCAAAGTGCATGCTACAATTGCGAGAAAATATAGATTCGCAATCGTGAGAGGGGTTCCAATTCACTTGCAACCATCTAAGTCGACATTTGCAGCAAAGCGAAAGGTTGGTGATACGAACTTAGATTTATATTTAGATGGTGGAATTTATCCAATAGATCCGGTTACTAACAAACCTCCAAATTTTCAGTGCCTAAAGTCATTTTTAGAATTTGTCGGAGAAGGCAGTTCTGGTTTGCTTGGTTACTTAAACAATGTCGCCAACGGAGGAAGACTAGCATTAGAATCAGTTCTTGCTGATCAGGAAGAGAGACAAATCGAAGTGAGATTACTTCAGGGTCGAGTAGACAGCCTACTTAGTAGTTGGGTGCAAAGAGAAAGCAAACTTCAGACAGAGAGACAGCTTGAGGCAGCTATACTTCGAAGTGAGATTTTAAGTTTGCGAGATGAGCTTAGAGGCTTAGAGAGGTGTCTAAGCAGAACCAAGGCATCATACGAAGAGAGGATTCAGCAGCTAGTCAGTAGAGAAGATTCGGCATTACAATCTGAAGTATTACATGCCCAGAAATTAGACTCCATCACTGAATTGCATAAGAGTGAGATTGACAACATTCGAGAACAATTGTCTTCTAGTAATCGATCACTACGGATTCTTTAGAGAAAGATGGATCGATTGAAAAAAACGCCGTATGGGTATAGGCACCAGATAAGACCTCGTAAAGATATCCCCACCTTGTCGCAGAAAGGAGGCCATGCAAAAGCTCAGAAGCGTTTACTTCGAAATGTCCTTGCACCTGCAACTACCAGAAAGATTCAGGAAGAAAATGCTACTAATTCATGCACAAAACGATTATATGGACCGAAAGAGATTCAAGCCCAAACCGGAGCCCTCATGGCAAAGGTACTCTCCCAGGGCGAAGTTGAATCGATGTTACAGACCCCCAGCTTGAAAGCGGTTGGAATGCGAATGGCAAATTACTACATCTCGAAGATTGGTACCCATGTCGGTCCTCACGAAATCTTGGAAGCTTGTGATCGAAGTAACGTCTCCAGTGCAAGGTACGCGGAGGTTTATAAAAAATTTAAAGGCAGGGTAGCAGCAGTAGGAAGAGGTTTGAAGATCTCTTGTTTACCAAATCCACACCAGATATCTATACTTCGAAAAAGCTTAAATAACAAGCTTCATGAATTTGTGGGAGAATACTACTCCCTTCACAATACTGTGGAGATACCTCGGGCCCAGAAATCAAAAAAGAAAAAGTCACTACGTGTAACCTTGAACGACCAAAATAATCTCTTTGTAGATGTTGAATGTGTTCAACGCACCATGGTAAACTTGTACAACATCACTGTACAAGGTAAGCATCTTCTCATCCTTTAATTTCTTTAAAGGATTTTGTAGGATCCATCAATTGCATTCCATCAGGATGTTTGTGTAGATGATGGTGTATTTTGCTCAGGAAATTTTGTCTAGCTCTTCCTGGTAACTGCAGATCTAGTAATTGCAGATCTTTCATAATAGTCGTGTTGGCTCATACTTAAATTTTGAGTTACGACTTAGGTTTCGTAGAATAGAGGTCCATCATAGTTAGCAACTGAATTCAAGGAATGTGGTCCATTATACCCATCTGAAAAGCAAAATTTCATTGGAATTTATTGAGGATCCAATTAATAAAGAGACAAAATGAGAACAGTAACCTTTATCAAGTTGTCCTTGCCTTGTTATTAGGGAATAATCAGTTACTTATGAACTAGTCTGTTAGTTACAATTACAATTATTTAGAACAAGCAACAGTACTGATTGTTAAAAAGAGTTTAGGAAATTTGTACGTGTTGGCTCTAATGGTCTCATTTAAGGAGAGAATTTTGAAGTGGTTCAATAGATATTGTATTCTTATTAGTTCAGTTGTTTAAAAAAAACTCACTATAGTACTTGATATTTTTATAATCTAACTGCTTGTAATTCTTTTGCTATGCAGAACTTGCTGGTGCACCTTTAATCTTCTACCTAAAACTTGATGAAGCAGAAATAGTACACGCCCAAAAATTAGAACGTGTCAGCATGACCCTCATGAATCGAGCTTTAAACCCGTCCATTACGAAAAAGAGTGCAGAATATTTCAGTGCACAATCAGAACGGGAAATATGGCCTATAGGCTGTTTCCAAGTTGAAAAGGAATCTCATGCAGTGCTGAAGTGGGTCTTTGACCAAACAAAACTTCCGGATCTAATCAAAGCTCAAGAATCTGGACAAATGCTGATTGTGCCTGGAGTAGGACAATTCCGAGTGGAATGGCACATGGCTGGAGATATGAAGACAATCAAGTGTATGTACAACTTGAAGCATGGTGCCAACAGTAAACATTGTTGTATTTATTGTATGCAGGAAAGGACAAAACAAGCAACAGTTGGAGTTGAGGCCGCCAAAAAGGCAATGTCCAAACGACCTTCTACTTGGACAGGAGGGCTATTTTCCCATTTAGTATCATCTGAACCTGTCAGCAGACCTGCATTGACAGATCGGTGGCAACCTATTCTTCCTATTCCGTTACATCGAGTACACATCTGTACGCTCCATGCTCTAAATAGGATCTGCGAAAAGATGCTTCACATGCATTTTATGTTTATCTGGACACACTGAAATAAGACCCTTCAGGAACAAGCAATTATTGAAATGCAAAGAGTATTGTCCAGCATTGGTGCCCATGGAGGAAATGTCAAAATCTTGAAAGATGAAGAATTGAGCGATAAAAGTAACAACATTCCAAACAAGCCATCACTCAGCGGCACTAACTCAAAGAAGTTGTTCAAGCCAAGTATACTACCTAAAGGTTCTCAAGAAGCACTTTATGTTGACATTATAAATGTTGAAAAGAATCGACTCAACAATGGGAAGAACAGAAGAGGAAGGCTACAAACTTGGAAAGATCTACATGCACTACTACCCTATTTTCAGGGCTTCACCTTAAGTGAAGAAGAGAAGGAAGCATTCCCAGCATTAGTTCAAAGCTTTGGAAAAAATTACATTGAATCATTCGGTGAACATTACGTCAGTCACTATTTGGTGAGTTCTACTGCTACTTTAAACCTCAGTCTTTTAAAGATGGCCCTATCAAGTGAGGATTGAAGTACTAACCCGTTGTTGAAAAGACCAGCTAGATGATGATGTTTCCGTTTTTGAAAATGCTGTATATACAAATTCTCAAGCTAGGGTTAGGAACAGTTGTACAACATGTTAACGTATGATAATAGTGTTGCTTACCAACATTTATAAACTAATAAGCAAACATTGTTCCGTTTTTGCAGCATGTGTTCATTAGACACGCCCCTTGGTTTGTGCAGCAGTATGGGAGTTTGTCCATCTGGTCATGCCAGGGCATGGAAAACTCCCACCACGCTGCTAAAGCTGCATTCCAAAGACATACTCAGCATGGTGGTGGGAAGTCAAAAATCAGCCCTTTAGTCCAAATGTATCAACATTGGTTTCGGATCATTCAGCACCGGTTCTACAACAAAGACAAGGAAGCAACAATTCCAATACCAAGTGACTTATCAAATGAAGAGATTATTCAAAGAAGACGGGAAGCATCACTAAATTCTAGTGCATCAACTCATCATGCTTTATGGAGAGCTAAATGCACAAGAATTGGCTCAAAGTGGGTTCCTAATGCAGAAATTGAAACATTGACAGAGATTGGAGGAGAGGGAGTCAACATACAGTCTAATTTGCAGTGAGTTTCTCTTAATTGCTCTGAATGATTTGTAGCATCTTGGGAAATAGTACTTCTGTTGCAGTCATTTTTTCTTCATTCCTTTGATTAATCTGTAAAGCAAGGCATTGCATTCAATTAGAAAAACAATTAATGAAGAAATAAAATGTCTTGAAAAAAGACAAACAATTTTGACAGAGGCAAGCTGATGTTTACCTTCAATTTCATCTTGGTGTCTTGTACAATCCAAAGTGTGAAGTTTTCTGGAGCCCTTGATCCCATAGCTATTAGAATCTCTTGCCTAATAGAAGACAAACTCCAATTTCTACCCACTTCAATTATCTCCTTCCAATCATCCATCTGACAATGTATCTCTACCATGTCAATGTCTTCACATTGGTCTATGTACTCCCAACTAGATCCACCAATGTTACGTTGCCTATTAAATTAGAAATTGGCATAAAGAATAGACCTTCCAATATGATACCTGAAACTTAAGGATTTCTGGTCCACTATGCAACGAATTGCATCTAGACCTACTGTAACCTTCTCATCCCAACCATTGTCCATTAAAGATTCAATCAGAGGCTTAGAGAGGCTACGCCAAACAAACATTGTCGGAGTTTTGTGCATGCAATCACTTCTTGCAGCAAATAAATCTACCATAATGCCGATTGGCATAAACCATTGTAGATGTGTAGATCTGCTACCAGTGTTGGGCTTCATAGAAGTCTGAAAATCAAGTCTTAGCTTTGCCCGGAAGGCCTCACTGCTTGCCATGTCCGGAACAGGCCAAACTGGATCATCAAAAGCAGGCAACGGAATAGGGTTTATTGTACCAAAAGTACCATTTTTTTTCTTTGGAATGTACATGGCATTGTAGAAAAAAATACCATTATGTAATAAATCTTTGTGTGATCTAGATCCTCTTCCAACTTCGCCTATTTCAACGTGTTGTACAACAATTAGGTCAAGCACACTCTTCGGATCAACCCGATTCGTAGAAGCAGACAAGTATAGATCTGAAATACAAACATGTTGAGATGTTAAGTTTCATGAAATGTAATAAATCCACCCTAGCTAACAGTACCAAATACAGACAAATCCAACCATGATTTCTCCAACTCCTCAAGTATGAACTCACAACATAGTGCACTTGTACCACTAGAAGAAAAACGTGTCCATTGCAACCGACTGAGATGCGACTATGTGTCCTATACAACTGTACTGCGACTGTAGCCCTCTGTATTTGCACCAAATTTGACGTGTATGTAGTTGTAGTCGCAAAGTAGTTGGAAAATGAAGAGTAGGGTTACGATACTGTAACAAAAGAACAGACAGGAGGTATTCTACATCCAATATTCATCGCAGTTGTCCATGTAGACAGCTATCCACGAAATAGAGGCCAGCGTGGAAAAATGTAGTCACTCCGATTACAGAAAACAAACTAATTACTACACTGCAACTAAAAACGGCAACATTGCAACTCAAAAATGACTCAAATGCAACTAGGAATCAACTATACTGCAACTAGAATCTGACTACGGTGCAACTAAAAAACGATGCAAATGCAACTAGAAAACAATTGCAATGCAACTAGAACATGACTGAAAATCAACTATAGTGCAACTAAAAAACGATTGAAATGCAACTAGAGAACAATTGCAATACAAATGGGCAATTTCGTTAAAATGGCGCCATTCCACTATTTTGGCAGTTTTCACAGTTCAGACCGGGCGGTCTGAAATGTACAACTGTCTTAGATGTGTGAAATCTATACCTTTTCTAGATTTCTGAAATCTACTACTATCCTAGATGTCACTTTAAAAATCCAAACCCTGAAATCTGAAATCTATATATGTCTTAGATCTCTAAAATCTATATAAATCAAAGATTTCTAAAATCTACAGATGTTCTAGATGTAACTTTTACAGTTCAGATTGGGCGATCTGAAAATGGCACACGGAATACGCCATTTTAACGAAATTGCCTATACAACTAGAAAATGACTACAGTGCAACTAGAAGAAGATTGCAATGCAACTAAAAAACAACTACGTTCCACTACAGAACAAGTAGACTTTGGCTACAATTTGACTAAAATTCAACAACATAATGACTATAGTTTGATTACAAAACAAAGGCAGTTAGAGTTCTTAGTCAAAATGCTATAGTACTTATTTCATATGAGTTGTAGACTTGTAGTTGCATCCTTACTTTGCTAGACAATTGTGATTGTAAGTTTACTATGAGTTCACTATGACTCTATGAGATGCAACCTATGATTTTTGTATTTGAAGCTGGTTTAGAGCCATTCAAGCTACACACTTCATAAGACCAAATAAGTATGCCTCTGTGATATTATTCATCTATAATTTTTAAAGGTTCACTTCATTTCTACTCGCCTTTTTCTTTAATAGAGGGCAGACAATTGCATGCGTTAGTGCATTAAGTCTATTTGAAATGAAGGATACAACATACAAAGAAACTTTCAAACTTAAAAATCACCATTTTCTTGGAAATAAATGGTGTCAATATCTTGCACATGCTAAGAGACTATCCTCTACAGATAACTCTATAGCTCCAACCAAAGATGGAACAGTTGGTAGAGGAGGCACATCCTCTGGAGTAGCTAAACCAGAAGCTTGTATATTGGTACTTACGAATACATCTGATGTGTCTACAAATTGTCGTCGAGCACGAGCTTCTTTATGCAATACTACTTTCCAACCTTCTTTCCTTACATCATCAGCAAAGAACACTTGGGTTGCCTGGCTTGAAAATATGAAAGGATCCAGCATCATACGCATTTTGTGGCGGAAGTTCACTACAAGAAAACCAGTCTCATCTCGAATGTATGTTGCATTTCGTCGATTGTCTGTTTTCTTCACCCATTCACATCGCATTAGTATCACAGGGTTGCTAAGAGACCCATAGTCTAATTTCAATATATCTTTTAGTACTCCAACATAGTGCCCTGACACATCTCGAAGATCAGAAGCTGGAATTTGGAACACAGATGCAACCCCGCAGTCGTATGTTTGCAATTGGTTGGATGCGTCGTCATCCACCCTGAAATGGTTTCCAAAAGCTTTCATACGAGAATATCGAAGTGCCTTTTGTGATGGTTTTGTGGATAATAATATCCTATCTCTATCTTCAGGACTGTGTGCATCAATGTCACTGTTGCGAACAGCCGTTTTTATCCACACATCAAGTGGTGCAGTGCTTGAATCCATTTGACAATCCTCCTTCCACTTACTGCAAGTGCATGAAAAAAGTTAAAACTAACACTGTTACAATTTGTTGTAGCCTAATTAGCAACAACTGCAAATGCTCACCTAAGACATCCCTGGACACCTCACAGTCACTATTGTTGCATGTTAGTTGCATTTCAGTTGCATTATAGTCGCATGATAGTTGCACAAGATTATTAAAACCAATTGCATTCTAGTTCCATCTTTGCTACTGCAACCAATTGCATTGAACTTGCATATCTTTGTTCTACTAATTAGATTGTAAAAGATGAATAGGCTAGTACAACTTACTTCACAAGTGGCTCCAAAATGGCAACATTGTTTAGTACATAATTATGTGCTGCGTCCCGCAGTACAGTAGACATTACAAATTGTCGACCCACACCCTCTAGAACTTCTTCAGCATCACCAAATTCCTCCTCTGCATCCCAGACGCGCCTCTTGACAACATCAAATCCTTGCAAATACTCTGTAACAAAGCCAAGGCATTCTTCCTTCAAGTACCCTTCTGCCATGCAAGCCTCTGGTCTAGCCATACTCCGGACATAATTCTTCAATGTTTTCATATACCTTTCAACTGGATACATCCACCTTGTGCTAACAGGCCCACACAAGTCTAATTCTTGGACTAGGTGATATGGAAGGTGTGTCATAATGTCAAAAAATGATGGTGGGAACTCCATCTCTAGTAGTGCCATACTTTCAGCCACATCTAATTGAAGAGACTCAAAGTCTGCTGGGTTATAAACCTTCGTACATATTCTCCTGAATACTTTACAAATCCGCATGACGGCCATACGCGGTCCGGGTTTCAATAGACCCCTCAATGCCAATGGCATCAATTGCTGCATTAACACATGATAATCATGCGATTTGAGGCTTCCAAATTTTTTAGCCTTTATATGCTTTCCAAATGATGAGGAGTATCCTGAAGGAAGCTTCACAGAGGCAATAATGTCTGCAAATTGCTCGTACTCTTTCTCAGAGAGCACATATCCAGCAGCAAGTTTCAACATTTTCCAACTCTACGAGGATTTGGTATCAACCACAAATGTTTTCGTATACCTCTCCTTTGAAGATCTCGTCGCACCTTCACCGTATCTTTTTTTCCACTTATTGTTTTTAAGAAATTCTTGGCAAGATTCATCTCGCAGTGCATGACATCTAGTGTATAGCGGATGAGAAGCCTCTGGTCACATGAATAGCCTTTGAGTAGTTAGTATGGGATTGACAACGGACATGGAAAGACACATTCACTTGTACATCTCCCTACTAAATGCTTTTATTATCACTTCATCTCTCTCAAAAAACATGCTACAAGACTCTAACACAATGTAGGCACTTTAGTGTTGACTGCAAACGCTCTTTACAAGCATTTCAAAATGAATATGACACAATTGACATGTGACTAAAATACATCTGGTTTGCGACTAAAATACAACTGGTATGCAACTAAATCATAACTAATATGCGACTAAAACACAACTAATATGCGACTATAGTACAGCTGACGTGCAACTAAGATACGACTGAAAAGCGACTATAATACAACTGAAATGCAAGTAATCCATTGTCATTCTCCTTGACACTTTAATGGTACTACTAATTTGCTACTTAGTCGTTCGACTTGAAAGACTATTGCAACTCACCTTCCAGTAAGGCAACCTGAAAAGAATGCTAGACCGCTTCACTCCATGCAATTTGGACGGATCCCCTGGAGTTCCGTCTCTATTTCCTACTGCTTTCCAAGTCTTATACTGCTCTGCATATTCCAACTGTTCTTCTACAGATACAATTTTGGGTCTTCCTCGTACTTCCACTTTTCCATCAAAGTGATCCTTCATACGCTCCGAGCGGTAAGGATGATTAGTAGGCAACCATCTGCGAGTCCCTTGATAAATTTCCTTACATAGCTCCATTGAATGCTCTACTCCTAAATCAGAACCACACCATGGACACCCTGCATAGCCTTGGTGCGCAAATCCTCCTACCGTGCCATATCCTGGATAGTCATGAATTGTCCACATAAGAACTGCTCTGAGGTTGAAAGAGCGGGCACCAACTTCTTGTACAACATCATATGCTGGCACTCCTTTCCACAATTCCAGCAATTCATCCACCAAGGGTTCCAGATACACATCAAATACTTCTGCAGTTACAGATTGCTTTCCAGGAATCAACAAAGCTAACATCATAAAAAAACTTTTGGTGCACAACCAAGGCGGCAAATTATAATTTAGCAAGGTCACTGGCCAAGTAGACCAACTCGAACGAGTCTGCTTGAAAGGATTTACTCCATCTGCAGCAAGAGCAAAATGGACATTTCTCGAATCTTCACCGAAGGTTGGGTCCACATTTTCATGGAAGTGGCGCCACGCTTTTGAATCGCATGGGTGACGCACTAGATTGTCTCCTCCTAGACGATTGCTTCCATTCTCCGAATGCCATAGCAACAACTTTGAGAGTGCTGGGCTACGAAACATGCGTTGTAATCTTGGAATGATAGGAAAATGCCTCAAAACTTTTACCGGAAACTTCTTTCTAATCTGATCCCTATACCTTGGACGATTGCACTTTGGACAACTTATAGCACCTTCAAGTTCTCCTCTAAACAGTACACATCCTTTTTTGCATGCATGGATGCTATTGTAAGCCAATCCTAATTTGTCTGTTAGTCTTCGAGCTGCATAAAAATTCCTAGGCAACGTATTATTCTGTGGCAAAATGTGTCCTTGGAGAAGAGTGAATAATTCATCAGCAAAATTGTTACTCACCCCATGGACTGTGCACACGTTCATGATAAGGATGGTGGCTGCCAACTTGGTACATTGAGCACCTTCATATAATTCATACAAAGCCTCTTCCAAAATGTCGGCGTCAAAATTGTTTTGACCTTGAACTTCGGGTTGCTCATCTGTATCACCTACCGGTTCTTCCTACAGCAATGCATTTTCGACCTCCAAGTCATCACCTACAGTTGGTCTAGAGTTGCATGCGTTGGTTACATTGTCTGCTACTGTAAAGGCTTCCACTACTGTGTCATGCAAGCGTTCTTCCATGGGCTCTGAGTTTTCAACGTCTTGAAACAAATTGTCCAGCATATTCCTAGTGTCCACTTCATTATCGACCTGCATTGCTTGACCTTCTGTTGAACTCCAGAAATCAGCCTCCCATTCTTCATCTGATGTCTCCGGACTCCCAGGTCCTCGCCACACTCGAAATTTTGAATCTCTACCGTTTCGGATTAGATGTTCCCTCACAGTGGGAACTATCCACTTCCTGCGACCTTGACATTTACAACAAGGACAACTCATTCTATGCAAATTTAAAAACCTAGCTCGGCGATATTCTCTCACCCAAAGTCTGTCATCACGTAGTTGCTTTCGCCTCTCATCTGTGACTTGTATGTGGTCGTCTTTTCTATCCATCCCACTTTGGCAAAATTTCCAATGTCGCAAAGGAACTAAAATTACTTTCAAAATGCACTTGTATCCTGGAAATGGACTAAAGTAGGGTTTGGAAGAATAAACCCTAAACCTTCTCCAATACACCCAAAATCTTCAAAAGAAAGAATATCATCGTTATACGACATGAAAACTAAGTACTCTTATTCACCTTCTTCTGTTGGTGAGACATTTCAGTCACTTCCGGAGGCTACGCAGATCAACGCCTTTCAACTGTGAAGTAGTCTATACGTACTTCAACAACTTTTCGAGCGAATGGCTTTCTATCTTTCTCCAATTTTGCTTTGTAGAACTACGAATGGGTGAAGTGGGGCGACTTCTGTCCACAGTTTTCATCCTCTACCGACACGATTTTCATTACAGGGAGTGGCTTAGATAGAGAGCATGTGTCATGACAGAGGGTTTCCTGTTGGGATCACTTAACGGTAAACTTGAGGCACAAAGTGTAACATCCTACCGTACAAACTGAGTCTTCTGTATATTGAATTGACCGTTTTTTGTCAAAATTTGTCACCCTCTCCCTCTTCCATTATCAGAACCTCTCCATTCCTCATGCATACTTTTTTTACGAAGTCACATACCTCCATATTCAAGATTGAAAAACTTGTTCCCTTGATTTTCAACTTCCAGGAAGCTTTCACACAGTTTTCCCGATGCTTTGTTTTGATTTTCTATGTGTTTAATGTTTATACATGCTTTGTGTCGTGTTTGGTTCCCATATGCCTTTCCTCTGCTACATTTGAAAGATGTCTTAGGGTTCGAGAAATCAGAATTTGTCAAGGGATAGTATTGAGGAAAGATACCCTCTCCGAGCTTGTGTTCACTTGTCTTTTTGGAGCTTGTTTTCTATTGACGATGTCGATCGCGAAAGAGAGAAGCATAGGCAACGTGCGAGTGAGTATCTTGTCTAGTCTCTTAAACTCTATGTGTAGCTCACCGGAAAATTGGACGACTGTCAAGAATTGATCCTAGTTGCATTTTTTGTTTTGAAATTGTTAGTGGCAGACATAACTGTACTCTTGGGAGCTTGAACAATGTCTGAAAGACTTTTCAGCTGGAACGATGAGTTTGGGGTAATCTACTTCATTCGAACCTCTTGCAGTTTCTTGTGTCATTCTCTCAAGGGGTAACTTTGGTTGAATTTGCAGATATTCTCTAAGATATACGCTTTGTTCTTGCAGATATACCTATCATCGTCTTCTTAGTCATGAAGTAGAAATACAAACAATTCGGAATACATTGCCATGGCGATTTGGAGCTCCTGGACTTCCGGAACTCAATGCTTCACAGGTATGGTTGAGTCACCTTACTTTTGTTAAACAGGTTACGAATCATAATGTACTGGGTTTTATTTCTGCTGTGATGTATAAAATTAAAAAATAAGATTTTGTACAGTCTGAATTCTAGAATTAAGGCATTTCGACATGTAAGTTTTGAAACTGATCTATGGACACGGGATTCTGGACAGGTCTATGCTGTGAAGAGTGTGCTGCAAAAGCCTGTAAGCTTCATTCAGGGCCCACCGGGCACTGGTAAAACAATGACGTCAGTAGCTATTGTTTATCACTTAGCGAAATAGGGCCAGGGGCAAGTGATTTTCTTATCGTTTGTGTTTGGCTACTAAGTAAGTAAGTATTCAAACGAATGTCTACTTGTGGGCTTATATTGGGGCGCATGCAAGTGCAGTATGCTTTCTTTGATGAATAAGGATAGAGTTGATTTTAGTGATTAGATGGTTACACTTGTGTATTCTTGACGTGGCTAGAAATACCGATTGACTGCTTTATTTTCTTTAGGTACTTGTCTGCGCTCCCAGTAATGTTGCTGTAGATCAACTTGCGGAGAAGATCAGTGCAACAGATCTTAAGGTAATTGATGCTATGTCTTGAAGCTAAATTGTTGTTAGGACTTAGTACAAAGAAATTTGAGACTTATTCAACAGTGAAAGGTACTGAGTTAATTGATTTACTTTTGATATAATGTATATACAATATAAGGTTAAAGATTATCTGACGTATAGCTACAAATTCAACATGGTATTATGCATGGGCTGTCTTTGAGGAAAATTTGTGCACTAACATGTGCACCAAGTTCCCATCTAGGTGCAACCTACACCCACCAACATGTGCACCAAATTTTGCACAATTCCAACCACCCAATCAAAAGTTATGGCCCATTTGATAAACTGTGTCTAATGCCTCCTTGATAGCCCAAATGGGCCATAACTCTTCATAGCCCAAAAAAAAGATTTGCAAAAAACAAAAATATATATATATATATATATATATATATTTTTTCTAACCGAAAATAGGGGGTCCGGCTGGTAGCTCGAAAACCTCAGTCGGACCTGACTGGGGTTTTCGAGCTACTTGGTGGTACCCCCGTTTTTGGTACAAGAAAAATAATTGGAAAAAAAAAAAAAAAAAAAAAAAAAAAAAAAAAAAAAAAAAAAAAAAAAAAATTCTTTGACCGAAAACAGGGGGTCCGGTTGATAGCTCGAAAACCTCAGTCGGACCCGACTGGGGTTTTCGAGTTACCTGGTGGTACCCCCGTTTTTGGTACAAAGGAAAAAAAAAAAGAAAAAAATTTTTTTTTTTTTTTTTTTTTTTTCATTTACCGAAAACAGGGGGTCCGGCTGGTAGCTCGAAAACCTCAGTCGGACCCGACTGGGGTTTTCGAGCTACCTGGTGGTACCCCCGTTCTTACTGTCTCAGCATATCAGGGAGTTCTCTATTTTCTAGGGTTTCCGCTTGTATTTGATTTCTGCTATAGATCGGTGAGCGCCCTTGTCTCCTTCGTTGTAAAAGAGTTGATTCCACATCTCGTTGTTGAGCTCTGTTTAATTTGACATCGGACCATTTGTTCGGGGGAAACCTTATTCCAAATAACTAGTGGTGTCAGACATATTGAAACCGAGCTTTGGCAAGTCCTCCGTATTGGAGAACATCGTTGGGAGAGACTTCTTGTCCCGTGGTTTAGGTAAGTTACATACATTAATTTGAACTTCATCTTGTATTGCCACAAAGTAATGTGGAATACTTTGAAATTATATTGCCACAGATATGGTTTTAGCTGTCGTTTTCATGGAGCCAGGAATTGTTACGAGGCGTCCTCTTGTGCTTCAGTTGCATAAGACCCGTTTGGAATTCACCCTAAAATCGATTTTGTATGGTTCATGTGCTAGATTTGGGGTGTAGCACTCGGCTTTTGACCTGCGCGAACAACGGTGCAAGTTGCGTGAAGTTGCATGGCATCTGTGGTGACTGTGAGTTCTAATTTTATTTTCAATCGCAAATTCCAGGGTTCTATTCGAAGGTATGAGGTACTAGGTTTAGAATCACACCTCCCAGAGGAATTGGAAGGTAAGAGGTACTACATTTAGAATCACACCTCCCAGAGGAATTGGAAAGTTATGTTGAAAGAATTGGAATAAGCTTACGGGTGATGATGGAGCTTCAGTGAATTTCGTTTCCAGAGAGAGTAATACCGACCGTGTTTCTTGCATTAGACTAGGGTTCTTTCACAGGTACCTTATCTACCTCTTTAGTAATGTATGATCTTGGGTACTCTTTCATTTGTGTCTGTATAGGGGAGGACAGCCTTTGCGGCCATTCGTCGTCAAATTTTGCTAGCTTCAGAGCCTATGGCTGAAGTTGCGTTCATCGCCTTCTTGAGTTGAATAATTGAGCTATGTACAAACGTGAGCACAGAAGAATTGCAAAACATAGATTCATCTCTCAAACTGCATCGTTTTGAATTTCTTTCGTTTCTTGACTTCAGTTGCAAGTTCTGGCCCTCTCATGTTCAGTTTGTTGCTGGTTTTGCTCTTCTTTAATGTTAAATGAATTTTAATTTTGCATTGAATTGTCTTCGTGACCTCACATTGACTGTGTGACTTTGGATGCAGGTGAGTAGAATTTGGTCGACATGGATTCTAGTAACTATCAAAAGACAGAGATGGAATTGCGTCGAGATGCCAGAGTAGCGGAGCTAGCTGCTGCCATACAGCCACTTGAAGGAACAGCAAAGGAATAGTAAGAGACTCTCTAGAAATTGGAACTTGGAGTTGGCTATAGTCTTCTTGTACTCCTATGAGACTATCCTCTCTGTGGATATTTTTTTGTAAATCAAGCTGATCGACGCATTCTCAAAACTAGGTCCTCGTCTGTATTTTTACTAGGAAAAAATGATCGAGCTACACCTTTCCCAATATACGTTCCTTGTCATCCGGCTGCTATTAATGGTCATAATGTCCAGATCTCGATTACTTTTTGCATTTGTTTGAAAAAGACTAACAGGAATAAAATAATGCTCTGCACTAGTAGGTGGTTAAGTAATTGAAATTACACAATAGTTGTAGTGTACTTGTCATGTAGTTGCAATGTAGGTCCCAATTTGTAGATGCAAAATAGTTGTAATGAAGTTGAAAATTAGTAACAATGCAATTACAAATTAGGCCCATTCTAGTTGCAATGTAATTGTAGTGTATTTGTAAAGTAGTTGCAACTTATTGTTCCAGTTGAAGTGTTATTGTAGTATTGCGAATTTCTTATAATTTCATTGACAAGTGTATTTGTGCTTTGCATTTATTGCTAATCAAATTGCTAGTTTATTTGCAGTGGAGCTTCTATTTTAAAGCGGAAGTGTACGAAGGACCGTGAAGTTCAACTTCAACTGTTGCCTACTCGTAAGAGTAGAAGAGTCGACAACAAAGCCACAAAGGCTATCAATGTAGGTGCAAGCCACGAAGATGACATGTCCACTTCATAGGAGACCAACACATCTAACTCTTACATCAATGAAGATGGTGAGTTTTGATGAATTTTATAGATATGAATTTCCTTTCAAGAAAATAAAAGGTTATATGAAAATTGACTTTGATTTTTATATTTATTCTAAATTCAAATGTATACTAATGGTATTATACTCTTGTCTTGCAGGGAACAAAGCCAACG
The DNA here is from genome assembly GCA_947034895.1 of Rhytidiadelphus loreus. Lineage (NCBI taxonomy): Eukaryota > Viridiplantae > Streptophyta > Bryopsida > Hypnales > Hylocomiaceae > Rhytidiadelphus > Rhytidiadelphus loreus. The sequence goes on along the minus strand of OX344761.1, from coordinate 40,509,996 downwards.
AATGCGAAGATGATGCTGAGGAAGCCTTGAGTAGCAGGAAGAAACGTGCAGGACTTGTGAATCCTACACTTCCTTCTGGTCATGGTAGAAGACAACCAGTGCCACAATCGGAGCGAGCTGTGGTTGAATCTGAGGTTGCTAGGGTTCCTTCACAGTCAACTCCATGCCAAGGGCAATCAGATAGTATGGGGCGTTCTACTAGGCGCCAATTGCAAAAAGAGTATGAGAAGAAATCAAAAGCTAGAAGTGACATTGGGAAGAAACCAAGTGTAGTGCACGTGAATTTGAATGGAGAGATTGATACATCTTCTTCTGGGAAGAGTGCTTGGGATCAAAATATGAGGGCCTTTGCCCCTTTGATCCTTGATGTGAGCGTCATTAATTGGAGTGAACACAAGCCACACACTTTACAGAAGTTGAGGGACACTATGGATAATGAGTTTGAATATTTGGGAAATCCCCTTAGCAACATGGGTTTTCGGAACGCAGTGCAAAGGTTTTTGAAGAATGAGAGGTATAAGTTGAAGAAATTATGTGTTCCAGGAAAAGATGACGATTGTCCAGTGCGTATTCACCCTAGCCAATGGAAGCGGTTGAAGGAATACTGGAGTGGAGGTGATCAAGTGAAGAAATCTGAGATGATGACCAATGCCCGGAGAAAAGTGCAGAATGTTTCTAAACGTGGGCGGCGAGGGAAGGCAGGGGAAGAATATGATGTGGTAAGCCTTTTTTCGTGCAAATTGTTGACTTTGATAGTGTTTCTGCAATTGAATTTGTTAATGTTTTGTATCATCTTTCCAAATCATTTTAACAAAATAAATAAATGTTGGCCTTCTATCAGACAAAAGGGAGTGATCAAAGTCCTAGCCTCACTGACATTGTAGAAGGATTGCAAGCTTCAGGGTCATCGGTAAGTAGGCTTCATCATTTGAGTTCGTTTTTTTTATGAGTAGGAATCTCATAGAAGTTATAGAGTACTTATTAAAATGTTGTTTATAAGTTACAATCTAAAAATATGTTGTCGTAGTCATGTACAAGTCATAAAAGTTGTAAACAATAGTTAAGTGTTAAGTGTAGTACTTGAAGTTCTGTAGCACTTGCATAGAAGTCGCATAATAATTTTACCTTATATAAACATGTTTAATTATTTTTTGTGTTTGTGTGTGCAACACAGGTGGTATCTTCTTCACTCCATGCAAAAGTGATGGCTTTGGAACAAAGACTTGATGAATTTCAAGACTTTCGAGTTGATGTGTTGGCAAGTACAGATCGAAATACCAAGGCTGTTGAAGGGATGCAGTTAGCGTTGTTGAAATTTTTAAAGCAAACAACAACAGATCCTGCTTTCATTGCCAATTCAGTGGATCCTGCTGTAGCTGCCAACCCAATAGACCCTACTGTAGCTACTGGAGAGATCAACGTCGTTGATCCATATGACTTTGCTTTTATAGAGCCTACTCACCCAACAGGAGAAGAGATAAATGAGACTATTGATCCAGATGAGTTAATAGTGAACTCTACCTTGGAGCCTGGAGAAGGTCAACAGACCACTAAAGAGATTGTTGGAATGGAAGAACACGATAGTACACAACGGAAAGTGAGAGATGTTGAAGGCACCACTAACGCTGAAGTTGACTTAGTGATACTTAATAGTAACACCGCCATTAATCAAGTCTCAGAGAATCTTGTCAATGAAGGTTCCATCTCTTCACGGCTAAGAAGAGGGAAGGATCGAGAGGTGAGAGAGAAAAGCATAAGACAAGTGATTTGAATTTGAAAAGACTACTATGAATTCTTTTGTGCTTGTAATTTTTTGTGGATGCACTGACTGTGATTGTGGTATGTAGTTGCGCAAGCCTGCAGCGAAGAAAGAAATCTTAAGGATGAAGATGCAACCCACACAAAGTCAAAATGTGGAATCTCCAAAAAAACACAAAGTGAGTAACACATGTATAGAACTTTCAAAATGTCCTTTTCTAGATGGATTTTTTCTATCATTACAAATTTTTTTCTGTACTTTTTTTTAAAAATATTTTTGATTTCTTCTTATGTGGTGCAGTTTGTAATAGGACAACAAGTCTCACTTTTGAATCCTTCAGCCCCACAGCAAGTAGTAGCATCAGGAACTATCACGACTGTAGGTGGTGGTGCAGGCCCACAAATGTACCATGGACAACCTATTCCGGAAAGGTGGTATAGGCTTGATGTTGCTCATGCACCAGGGGGGTTTGTTGATCTAATGCATCCTAATCCTAATGGAGATGAATATAAATTGAAAGATGTGGTGGGTGCAAGTACAATCTGGGAAGAACAATACATAGCGGTCATTGCTCGTGTTGCTGGTTTAATTCCTTCAAACTGCAAAGGGAAGGTTGGCAGCAAATAGGGATCATGATCAATGATGTATTTGAAAGACATTGAATCATTTACGAATGTTGTTTGCAATATGTACACACCGTGTATGCCGATGGTTTATAACTATTTCATGCAGTTGTTTTGTTTTGTAAAAAATGGCAGTATTCTAATGCACTCTCTAATTTTTAGCATTGTTAGAGTTAGTTACATGAGTGTTGCAAGACTTGCAAACAAATTAATATAAGATGTATAAGGGTAATAATTGAGTTGTATAGAAAAAGTGTAAGGCTGTCAAATGCGTTGCACAGATTTTGAAAAGACTACCATAGATAGAAGTTGCAAATAAGTTACAATGTAGTCGCAAATAATAGTTGCACACAAGTTGAAAATAAGTTGCTTTCCAATTGTACAAAAGTTGCACAGAAATTGCATTCTAGTTGCACAAAAGTTGCATTCCAGTAGCAGAGAAGTTGCATTCCAGTTGTACAAAAGTTGCAATCCAGTGGCACAAAAGTTGCATTCCAGTTGCAAAAACGTTGCAAATAAGTTGCATTCTAGTTGAATAAGAGTTGCAAATTAGTTGCAAGTAAGTTGCATTCCAATTGAATAAAAGTTGCAAATAAGTTGCATTCTAGTGGCATAGAAGTTGGAAATAAGTTGCATTCTAGTTGCACAAAAGTTGAAAATAAGTTGCATTGTAGTTGTACAGGAGTGGCATAAAAGTTGGAATTAAGTTGCATTTTAGTAAGTTGCATTCTAGTTGCACAAAAATTGCATTCTAGTTGCACAAAAGTTGCATTCTAGTTGTACAGGAGTTGCATAAAAGTTGGAAAGAAGTTGCATTCTAGTTGTACAGGAGTTGCAATAAAAGTTGGAAATAAGTTGCATTCTAGTTGTACAAGAGTTGCAAATGAGTTGCATTATAGTTGAATAGGAGTTACAAATGAGTTGCTTTCTAGTTGCACTAAAGTTGCATTCTAATTGCACAAAAGTTGCAAATAGTTGCACAGGAGTTGCAAATTAGTTGCATCCTAGTTGCATCCTAGTTGCATAGGAGTTGCAAATGAGTTGCATTCTAGTTCTCCGAAAGTTAGAAATAAGTTGCATTTCAGTTGCACAAGAGTTGGAACATAGGAGTGAAAAAAATTACATTCCAGTTGCATTCTAGTTGTATTCCAGTTGCAAATAAGTTGCACTAAAGTTGCAAACAAGTTGCATTCTAGTTGCACAAAAGTTGCAAAGAAGTTGCATGAAGTCTAACAGAAGTTCAAATGAAGTTGCATAGCAGTGGCACTAAAGTTATAGATGAATTACAATAAAGTCGCATACAAGTTGAAAACAAGTCACAAGTGAGTGAAATGTAGTTACGTGGCAGTGAATACCACATCAGCAACCACGTCACAGCAGTTCATCGACGAAGTTCCCCATTGCCTATCGAATGACAAACAACCTCGCGACTGCAGTGCAACTCATGCGACTTGTCCACTGCGACTGCGGACTCCGGAATATCACCAAGTCGCAAACGTCCGATACGACTACAAACCAGTCGCAAACCGCAGTCGCAAAACCCTGCTTTTTCTTCTAGTGTACTACATGGCATAACTAAGTAGCAAATTATTGGCACATTTTGGATTGACAAGCATAATGTTTAAGACCATAGAGTTGAAAAGTAAGTTTCAAGTTCGACCAGATGCCCAACCTACAGCTATCAATGCCAGAAATATTTGCAAACAGTGTATACACAAAACTACTCTGTGCAAGCATCATACCTAGCTGTAAGTTCATTACTAGCACCAATTGCAATTCTTTTTAACTTCAGCAAGATTTCTTCATTGAAAGTAGCGCTTGAATTACAACTTTGATCTTATTAGTGAAGAATTGATTTCCATTATAATTTCAAAGTCAGCAATAGATTGTTGAATCTGTACCAAAAGAATCAATTCAATTAAATACTCTATACAAACTCTATCTTTGTGCTAGAGTCAATCAACATAGACCCTCAATCATTGATCATAGAAGTTACTTCTCGAAAGTATGGATCTAAATCAAGCTACAGGCTTGGAGCTACCTTTGTGACTGAGTCTTGATTATTCTCGGAAGGACTTTCCAGAGTAGAAAGGAAAATTCAGAGCAAAACTGAATAGAGAGTATTCTTCCAGAGTTTAAATTCAAGATCGAAATTTTAGAAGACCCGCTCTCAAAGTGCCAAGTGATACAAAGCTAACAAGAACTTAAAAAGAAATAAGAAACTTACAATTACAAGCAGCTGCTATTGGAAAGGGTTTGGTCCGATCTAAGTCAAGTTGTCTGTACATGTACGCGTGTTGCACCAAAATCTCAGAAATCCTTTTCTTCTCCATTCTAAACTCCTGCACTCTTGCTTTGTAAGCGCCTTCAAAACTTGTACTCCCATGTTTCGCAGCATCTTTAGCATGGCCACCTTTCTTTCCCGGGAGCAAAGTAACCCAAGAGCCAATCTCCACTCGCACTGGAATATAGTCATTGTTGGCATCTGTCGTGTTGTATAACAACACAGCTTGCAAAGATGATCGCCGCGGCATTGAATCCAATAACGTCAATTCGAATGCAAAGACAAAGAAGCCACAACACAGATGAAGGTGCAACTTAACTAAGAAGAAAGCGCAACAGACGGAAGAAGGCGCAAGAGACGTTGCAAAGCCACGAAGGTAGCTGCAGTCGCAAAGGTAGCCGCAGTTGCAAACCCTTGATTCATCGCCCTTCATCCATATGCTTCTACAAAAGCCAACATTCATCCATATATGTCGAGGTCGGGTATTGGCCAGGACCCAATTGCATTATGAATCAACCAAGTGCCGAGTGATGTCAGACTTCATCATGACTGCTGTAATAATTGCCAGGAAGAGAAAGGATTGTAGGGGAACGAGATAGGGAACAAGCGGCCCTTCTGAAGGCTCCTTCTCTTCCTAATGCATGTACTTTTGATGTTTTCCATGACGTCTCATAAAATGTCTAGATGTTTAAATGTAGTCTGCAATTCTACTTATAACAATTCTTGTGTTTTCCATATCCCATATTGTTTGTCTAACTCTCCACCACCACTCTTGTATAAAGAGTTTGTCTTCTCCTCTCTATATAATCACATCAACTGGCTTTTGAAGATATTTGCTATAGTATTCAAATATGGTGTATTTTATTTGGCATATTTTGTATGGTGTATTTTGTATTGTATATGGTGTACTATGTATGACATATTGTATTGGACATTTTTGAAATACATTTGGAGTCATTAGTCATATGACATAATTTTTAGTACAACATATTTTGTATGGCATATTATGTATTATATATGGTATATTATATATGGTGTACTATATATGAAATGTTGTATTGTATATTATGAAATTTGGATGTGCATTATATAGGACTTGTGTAATTGTCCATATTGACATCATGCCGAATAGTGCATTCAACCACATAAATGTCAAAGGTGACATCATTTTGTTCTTCTAAATCATATTGGACATTGCAAGAAATATTCATGGTGAAATGAGGACATTTACAATGACATCCTAGAACATCCAGATGTTTAAGTTGACGTCTCAAAAAATGTCTAGACATCTCAATATATGTCTAAACATCTCAATAAAATGTCTTCAAAAACAATATTAAACTTCTTAAACAATAGAAAAATGTGCTGATGTGGCAGATTGATGTGACATGCCACATCATCCATACTAGATGCAATGTTAGATGCAACTTCAAATGCCACGTCATGGATGGGAATGGATGAAAAAAAATCCTATATGGCTTCCCGCGCATGCATGGCACTTAGGTGGCAGCCACATGGTGACCTTTTAGGACCCCGTTGATACATGTTTTTTGTGATGTCTAGTGAAAAATTTGTGATGTCCGGCTAGATTTTCGATGTTTTTGGCACGTCTGTGCGGGATGCGATTTTTTAGATGTCCTTGCAGAAGTAGGAAAAAAAATAGAGACGCGCAGATGTCAAGGAAAATGTTAGCAGAGACCTGGAGATGTCAAGATCTCCAAATCTCCAAAAACACACTTTTCTTATAGTGTCTTAGGGCCACTTCACACTATGACCGTCCAAGTCGAGAGGCTATGGCATTGAGTGGCCAAACTTTGTTGAGAGTCCAAAAAAATGAGCAATACATAGGCAATAAATAATAAGAATTGGAGCCTTTGGCCGGCCATAGTGTAAAGCCTTTAAAGGCCAAGCCCAAAGTCCAAACCTTTAGCAATGAAGTCCCACGGCTTCTTAACTTGGCCGGCCATAGTGTAAAGCCTCCAAAGGCCAAGTCCAAAGTCCAAACCTTTAGCAATGAAGTCCCACGGCTTCTTAACTTGGCCGGCCATAGTGTAAAGCCTCCAAAGGCCAAGCCCAAAGTCCAAACTCTTAGTAATGAACTCTCACCTACCAATTTAATGGTTGAGATCTTGTCATAAGTTGATGGCCTCTCGGCCATAGTTTGGGCATTCATTTCTAGCCGACCCAAACTTCTTTTGAGAGTCTGTCGCCATGTAATGCAATTTATTGCCATGTAGGTAGTTGGAGGGTGATAACTTTTGGACTTGTGCCTTCTAGTGTGAAGGGTCGAGAGGCCAACCTTTGGATTTCTTGAAATTTGATTGGTGGAAATCTATGGCCTCTCGACCCTTCACACTATGGCCTCTCGACCTTCGGCCATAGTGTGAAGAGGCCCTTAGCATGTCATTGTATTGCGCATCAAATAAACCTGGAAACCCTCAATGCTACTAAGGTGCCGAATTGTAAGTTAATGTCCTCCAAGGTTGACTCTTTGTTGAATGCAGTTGCTAGCTTCTTTAACAAGTCGAGTAAGTGAAAGCATGAGCTTACCTCTTTGCAAGAGGAGTTGTTTGACGTAAAGAAAATAATGAAATGGTACCATAAAATACGGTGGCTAATTAGGTGGTAAGCAATCATAGCTCTCTACAATTCATTTGAGTATGTGCTTTGTTTCCTCTGTGATGTATAGGGCAAGGATTTGGATCAAGCTACAACTATCTTGGAGAAGTTGTCCCAATTCAAATTCATTTATGTTTTGTATTTTCTTACTAACATTTTGCATTCTTTGGCTATGTTGTCAAAGGTGTTCTTATGTAAATTTGTGGATGTGACCACCATAAGTAGCATACTGCGCACAAAGATAGTCCAAATTTGAATGTTGTTCATTGTAGAAACCACCAATTTGAATGCATACATGTTCAATGAAGACACATGGTGTCTCATGCTTCTTGAGTATGGCCCTTTCGGGGGGTCATCTATGAAGCTTGCAAGTGAGATTAGGGGGAAAGCGTTCCATGGATTTGAAATGTAGTGTTGTAGGCTAAGAACTAGCTTGGAGGAGGCTCTATAGTTTCAACACTCTTTTGCAAAGGCAATTTATCAAGGTCTAGAGGCCAAATTTTGTGACAATGACATATTTTCTTGTTTCAAAATCTTTAAGCCTTCTAATATGCCATCTAAGCAAGTAGGTTTGCAGAAGTTGGGTTATTACCAAGTTGAATAGCTTGTTCAAATTGTATGGGGTTGATCGGTCACATTTAGTTTTTTCCTCCCCCCCCCGGCCCCTTTCTTAATGTATAGGCTTATAAGTGAGAGTTTTTGTCCTTCAAATTGTAGTGTACAATTGAATGGGGGGACAAAAATTTCTAAGATTTGTAGGACTTGATCACATGGAATCATACCCTATAAACCTATTATCCTTGCTTGATTGTCCTTGAAAAATAGCTAGAGTGTAGGGTGTCTCAACAACTACCTTTGAAAGAGCTTTCAACATCCAAAATTTGATAAAAACTTGTGTTAACCCCTCACTGCCCAAGGGGACCAAAATTGTCTAGCAATCAACTTCAAAGTTTTGTAACTTTTGCATCCAATGTCCAAATTCAATAAAAACTTGTTGAGAAAGTTGCAAATACTAGTCTATTGGTGTGGTAAAATTTTAAGATCAATCCAAGATTGACTGAGTTTTGGAAAGTTTGCAGGTTCAATTTGACTATTTGAGTTCACTACATTGCATTGAGATGGCTGCAACTTTGGGGGCTTGTATCTTTTTCATCAAATGTTAGTTTTCAATCAAATTTGTTTTTTTTGTTTCCCATAAATTATATTTATTGTAGTAAAATTTTTATGTCAATCCAAGTTATGTTAAATGCTTAGGAGCAATTCGAAGTTCAAAATCCAGATATTTTTGCATTACAGTGAACTTCGGCAGTTCAAAATCCAAATATTTTTGCATTACAGTGAACTTCGGCAGCTTATAATTTCGGCAGCTTATAACTTCTTCAGACATTTCAAAATAATTTTGTCAAACACAATGAATCAATTGAATGATTTTTTTTTCCCACCAAAGTGTTTGTCTTTTGGTTTTGAATCACTTTGTAGTTTAAAGTTTTTTTAGAAATCAAATTTCACCTCCAAATGTGTTTATAGGAAAATTTCAGCATCTTTTGTCAACACTAGAACATTATAATCTTTCAATCTATGCGGTCAAATGACCCCAAATTTGATTTACACCATCTACAACATGCGCACTACAAGATTGTACGGTTGAGATTCTCATACCTTACTCACATTTAGACTTATAACACTTGAAACTTATAACACTTGAAAAAGCAAGGTTGTTTTTTGACATCGTCAAGCCTTGGGCGGAGAGGGGTTAAGAACATGCTAGGAAGTAAAAACTTGAAAGCACTACTTAGAAACGCTTACAGGGACCCGAGGAGGATTATAAATAATTATATATTCATGGATGCCATACCCTTGTAGAAGAATGAAACAAAATATAAATTTCTTTACGCTAACCCATCTACTTATTTGTCTACTCCATCCACACGTCCTAGCACAAGCAATGCTTCTTCCTCATATGGAGATGTACAAGTATAGGAGACACCATTGTCATAGCTTCTAATGACTTTTGTGGCATTGTTGCATTTTGTTTTTGTGCACATGTGATTTTGATTCTTTTGCACGGTTTTTTCCTGTAGGCATGTCAGATGAACCAACCTCCCCAAAATCGGCATGGACCCTCTCTTGGATCCATGCATTTTCAGAAGGCTGAATCCCTGTGGCCCCAAACCGGTAGGGGGCACTGTCAGGTTCAAATCTTGCCAGGGATATAATTGCAATATGCAAATGACCCCCCCCCCTCAAAGCAAACCAAACTTAAGCAAGAGAAACAAAAAAAAATTTAGAACCAACCGGATTCACAAAGTTAAGAAAATTTTCCAAATGAAAATTGACAAATGACAGCAATGCCATCAAGAAGGAAAATGAACCTGTACTGTAGTTAGTGGACCGAAATTTTTTTTTCCATCTTTTCAGCACACTTATTACAGACAACTTTCAATAAAACCGAGGCAGATTGATCCTCGTCTGTCTGACCATGACTTTCTTGCCCTTCACCACACCAGTCACCACCTACTAGCTGCATTCATTTCTCTGACTCTCGCAGCACCAGCAAAGCTCCAAGAATTGTGTTTTGAGGCTTGTGAGACCACAATTGTGACAGTGCGGGTTCTGTAACTGCATGCTTGAATCGGACTGGATTTCATCAGCTGCTGGAAATAGAATAGATACGGGAATTGATGGGGGAGCACATTCTGATCGAATCCCACATCCCGAGCTAGTGACCCAATTTGGAGGAGCCATGGATGATTCTGGACTCGATCTCGAGTGAAGAAGTATACTTGGGTATGTCGGTTGTGGGGAATGAATAACTTACTTTGTTGTCAAAACTGTTTAGAAGCGAATCCAGCTGAGTGAGATCGATTCAAACGGCAGAAGTTGTTGCCGTTCTTTAGGAAAGAATTAGAGCTCTGTCGGTAATACTGATCGACCACGCCTTATTAGGGCGCTAGCTTAGGGTTTACTATACAGGTCGATGATCAGTCGGACTCAAGAGAGCTAGGCATGATCGATCTCATAGCTCCAATCATACCTTCCCGTGTTTCGCATTGGAGAGTTATGAAAAATGGTATTAGGGTTTTCGATTTGAAGCTGTGTCTACTTCTACTTTTCCATGCGTTCCATCTGCTGCACCTCTGTCTCGCCCAAGATGGTGCAGACATTGCCCCGATGTTCCCTCAGACACCTGACAACGCTTTGCTGAATCGAAGATACTTCTCCCACAATGAGACCCGCATCGCCATAGCCAGAGGTAGCGCTGCAACAACAAGGGGGGCTACATCGGGACACCAGTTTCCAGACAGGCATCTGCCGGAGAATCCAAATTGGGTGTGGTACGACCCCCTGCTGCTCGATCTCCGGATTTTCGGGGGGCGGACATGGTATTCCCAAGACTTCCTAGACGAAGTGACCTTGGATTTCCTCGTTATGAATGGCGTGGCATACCGTGATTCAGTTGACATCAACTACCAAGACTTCCGCGTCCCTTCCGAACCCTGGCGACCTCACATTCAACGCGTCAGGGATACATCTCCTGATGAGCGTTTTGTTGAAGTGCTCGTCAAGGTGCATGGTGCAGGCTTTGAGATTCTGGGGGAAGGTGTGTATTGCCCCATCACAGGGACAATGCACTTGGTGGGGTGCACGCGCAACGTGGAAATCCCTCGCAAGGCGTTAGCATTCGAAGCTGGTGTCCCTCACCGGTGGACATTCGCTCACGACGCTCTGAATCTGACCGACTTCGAATCCGAGTCTTCGTCTTGGAGATGTCGCGAGAAGGTCGACAGTCTTTTCGGAATCTCGGAATATGAGAACTCTGGGACGGATTTCAATAGTTCACGGTGTCGAAATGGGGTTGCATATTTCACGAAGAGCTCGGGAGTTTGTGACATGTCCGTGACGGTGCAGTACCCGCCACTGTCTGCTCGCTGGAACTCGGAGCGCGTCTTGAACCTCACGATTCAGAGCACGCGTCGCGAGGATGATCCACTCTACTTCCGCCCCGTGGAACGAAACATCTTCTTTCCTTATCCGTATCATCGTGAGTTCAGTTCAATTATGCCCTCGCAAGCGACACTGGAGACAGGGGGTCGGATAGTTCTCCTCTTGCTTGGGATTGCCTGCGTAGGATTGCAGATTCGGCATGGCCGAAACAATGAAGAAGCGCTCCCGTTCGTCTCCCTGGCGATGCTGGGCATTCAGATCGCCAACCATGTGTCGCAAATGGCCATCTTCAAGGACCTCCAGATTTTTCGGTTCGCGAGAGCGACAGTGACCGGCAACATGGCATCCAGCATGTATCTGACTTCCTACGGGGGTATCGAATCGACTGAGGGTTTTAACTATTACCTAACCATGGCGTTCCATGAGTATGTGCCTTACCAAGCTACGGCTGTGGCCTCCATCTTCATGTACGTGTGGATCTTCCACAGAGTCGAAGACAGACGAAGGGTCATGCAACTGCGAGTGCGCAAAGGAAAACCCGGCGCCAATCATCCGCCCAACGACAGGCAGCTGGTGTTCGCCATGCTCACAATCCTCTGCATTGTCGGATTGTTTGGAATCGCTTCCTATAGTGTCGATTACAACATCTTTAGGGTTTCAGCCACTGAAGGATCACCAGGAGCATCAAGCGGAAGCAATCTTCAATGGATGGGCGGCAGAGACTTGGGGCCGGCAATGGGACCAGGCTACTACATCGATCAGTTCGTTTCGCCGGAATTCTATGAGCTTTCGGAAGCGCAGTGGGGATTCGTGAACAGATTGACGGGGCTGGTGGTGAGCCTATTTCTGGTGCCGCAGCTGCTGGGGAACTGGCGATGGGAGGGGCAAGGGCGGCCGCTGACTGCGTGGTTCTACGTGGGCTTGCCGTTTTTGCAGTCGCTGCCGCACGGCTTCGCCATCGCCAAGTATTTCCAGCTCCTGCCGATCTTCGCCTGGTACGACCCGTATCACGATTCCCTTTACGGATTCTACGAGAATCCCACGCCGTGGTGGCAGGTTGGGGTGGTGTTGTCCTCGGCGATCCTGGTTGTTGCGGTGCATTTGCAGTTCGTGACATCGTTTCAGCCTTTAGGGCAACATTCGACTGCTGGAATTTCTAATGACGAACAAACTTGTGACGAGCTCTGATTGCGAACGTGATCAATGCCCTTCTAATCCCGCTACCAAATTCGTTGCCAAAAAACTCAAATTGCTGCAATCGAAAACGATCCGGGTAAACCTCGATCCGCAGATGTCTTTGAGCTAGCGGAAGTGAGGTTTCAAAGATTGCGGCTGATTTGGAGGGTTTCGAAGAATGATTAGGGTTTAGGGTTTTACACATTTTCCTCTGTGATCTCAGTCACAGCATAGACATCCCATTCACCAAGCACCGAGCCTTCACCTCGCACTAACTGTGCAGTAACTGTTCAGATTCTAGAATTTGCAACTGAAGTGAACTATGAAATGTCCAGAAATGATGATGCTTGGCCATTGGCATCCTTCCTTATCCTATACCTATGTCGCACAATATTCTGAAACCTCCATATCATAATGAAGATCTGTCTTCTGAAGGCAGTGCGATCAGAGAGGTTTGCGTGTGTTTGTACATCTTCATAAAAAATTTGTTCAAGAAGTGCAGGGCCAAGGGTGACTTCTTATCTTCTGAACCTCCCTTCCTTCCGTCCTGCAGTCAGTAGAAAGCTCCAGAACCTTGTCGGCAGTTACCGAAGGTCGACGACCACTGTATCGTCGACCCCATGAGCTCCATCACCTTTCAGCTCATCGAGCACCCTCTTCATCGTCCTATAGAAACTCTTGCTATCTCTGTTCCCCAGACATTGAAGACCAATTTACAATTGCAGATACTTCAATCTTTTCCGCCACACCTCCCAATTCAACGTAGTCTCTCAATCCTCTTCATTGTCACTAGTAATTTTGGCGTTTGATAGACCAGAAATGGCGCTGTAGTCGATTCTCGGAAGTATTCGGGGCCTTCTGATGACAAACCTGTCCGCGGAGGGAGCGCTCCTGAACTATGAATGCGCGCATCTGTCCCCTGTTTTAGGATTTTGTCATAAGTAGCATCTGAATATTGTCGCCGCAAATTGTGGCGAAAACTTGGAGTGTACATTGCTGTCTCAAATTAATTGGAATAAAGAGTAGATTTGCGTTTGGTGCTCCAACAGTGTGTGATTTCAGTTTTGAGTCGCTGCTACTGCGGTTATGCTTCCGATTTGGCTACTGTATGTATGATTCGGATTGTGAAAAAACAATTGAGCGTATATTGCTGTGTCAAATTGATTGGAGTAGAGAGGAGAATTCAGTTAGTGTCACCTCAGTTATGCGTCCGACTTGGTCACTGTGTATGAATGGTATCGTGAAGAAAATTTGAGCGTACATTGCTATATCGAGTTGACTGGAATAAAGAGAAGAATTGCGTTCGGTGCTCAATTGGTTTAGGGTTTCAGTTTCAGTTGCTGCTACAGCAATTTTGCTTCCGATTTGACTACTGTATGTATAATTCGGATGTAGGATGCTCGAGTAGCTGAGAGTTTGCTGGTGATTTTGTGATTTCAATTATTGGTCGACAAAAACAACAGTATAGTATCCCGGTAAAACAGAAATAGAACATGCTGCTCAGACTGACATTGCCAGTCAAGGAATGTTACGAACACGCAGAATTCGGGACACACAATAAACTCTCGTTTGTCAAGTAAGTAGAAGATCCATCGTTACAAGTTGCACCCACTTGACACATATATGTAAAACAGATGATCTCAACAGATTTGGCTCTTGAGTACGTTGTTCCCGATGATCTCTCCATAGCTCTATCGATCTCGTGAAACTCATGTGTCAGTATCTAGGTGCCGAGTGAAGCTTCCCTCGCTGACCCTGCACTTGTTTTATGAAGTTCAGGAAACTGGCCTTGTTTTTAACCCCTAATGCCCTGATTCATTGGAAAGAGCGCTGAGACAGGAAAATGGGTATTGTCATTATGATGAATATTTCTCTCTTGAATTGCAATTACCATAAAGATCTTGTGTAGCTCATAGGAGTTGACATGGTTTGAAGCGAAAGTGCAAAAGTAGGAAGTGGATAATGTTTCATATACTCCATAATTCGTTGCGTTAGTTTAGCGAATTTCAAAGTAGTTGTAGAGGCAAATGATGTTCAATTGCTTCCGACGTTGGATTACGAGAAACAAGTCCCTATGATTAGAATTTTCAAGCAGAGAAGTGTCTTCCCTGCCATACTTTCACGAAATTGGCACATATATGTGGACTAAAGAACTCTCAGATCAATGTAGAATGGAAGTGGAAACAACGTTTCAATAACCTAGACTTCGAAGCCACAACTCCACAAGGAGCTGGGAAATCTCTAACGCTTTGAAAATTGGCTTTGCAACGACTGTCATGAGTTCAATGCGAGACAGTTTCCCCGAAGGAACAAATTCCACGGGTGTTGAAGAAGCTGCTTAAGAATGTTCGTTAAATTTCAAAACAAATTGTGGAATTTGTCTTGAGTTTTGTGAATTGGTAGTCAATTTTTCAATTGCAGATCCGCCTTGAAAGGCCAACCAAACAACAACAGATTCGAACTGGAGAATCATGCCTTCAGTTACAAAAATATTGGAATAGACTTTTTGAAATTAAATAACGAGTAATAATAATTATGCAAAATTTGGGAGGCGGGTAAGTTTGATAGTTCACAGTATTTTTCATAAATCCAGTAGAGAGAGGCCTACACTATCTCAAAGACTCTGTTTTTCTCCCATTTTCATCCATTTTTCCATCTATTTTCATCTTAATATTCACTAATTTGATCACATTCATCTACAATTATCTAAAGTAGTATGACAAGCTATTTATCATGACATTCAGTAGCTTTCATGCAACCATTGCCTTTCCTTCATGCACCTTGCTCATCACATTGAGCCTCCACATGTCCACTTAGCTACTCATGAGGTACTATTGGGTGTGGAATATTCCACGGTACCTACTATAGAGCCAAGGCAGTGGCAATGCATGCTACTGAATGTTATGATTCAATTCTCACTCACTCTCACTAAGGTAGGAGGTTCTAAAAGCACACATGCTCTAAAACCATCCACCTCCTAAAATGTACACTATTTGTACATGTTTCTTTTTCATAGCCTTCAACAATGTACAAACAATGTACATTTTAGGTGGGCGGTTTTTGAGCCCTATGCCATTTCAACTTCAAAATTTCATCATTAATTCCACAAAGCTTTAAAAAATATGAAACCACTTGGGTTAAATGCCAATTCCACTTGTCTTTCAAGGAAAATTTACTGAAAAATATTTCAAGAAGCTTCTCACCTCCCAAAAACTCAATTTCAGCTCTTAGGTGTACAATTTATGAACCTCCTACCTTAATTGAATTACTCCCTCTGTTTGGAGATAGCATATCCATTCTCAATGATATTGCTTTATGAAATGGATACCCTGTTTTCAAACAGGGGGAGTAATTAATTTGAGTAGTAATGACGTGAGGTTTAACAAGAATTATGCTGGCAGAAATAAGAATCTGATGTTAAGTTAGCAATCCAGAACAGAAAAAGAGAAGACATGGAAGCCTTGGGCGCCGTGAATTAGGCATTTGTGACACGTTTGCAACTTTTTCTTTCAGCCAGGAAGTTGAAGCAAACAGGAAATTATCCAGAAAGAACCAAGGAAACACTCCAGAAACAACTCACCCCAAGTAGAGGTTCATAAAGCACACCCAAAATTGCACCCTGTCTAAAACCGCTATCATCACTATGTGTACATCTCCAAAATCAATATGTATGCTTGTTGAAAGAATGAATTTAGAACATCTACCAAAAAAAATTTTGCCCCTTGATAACTTTTGCATACGGTATTTAAATGTCGTGTGCATTCTTTAGTGCATTCGAACCTCCTTTCACTTGCCAACAAGAAAATATGAAAATTTGATCAATCTAATAATAGTGACCAGGCATAGTAGCAAAAAGTGGTGGATTTGGGGGTACCTACGTTATCAACAAAAGAGAAATTGGAGGTGGTAGACATAGGGAAAATAATTTCCCGTAAATTTTCTATGAAAGAAGAATGAATTTTGATGTGAATTCAAAAAGTTTCATAATTTTAGGATTGGTCTACTGATTTAGTTATAATTTATCAAAGTAAAAAGGTAGTAGACAGGTATTTGAGTTCACAAAAATTACATGAGTTTAGTGAATGGACCATGATCCGATTGTATTTTCATGGCACGCACACGAGTCTACAAATTGTCTACAAATTGTCTTCAATTTAAACAAAATTGCACTTTGAAACAAAATTGCACTTTACAATTTATTGGCTACTAATTCTCAAAATTTCAATTTTATGACTAGGGTATGTGCCTATTTGAATGGCCTACGGAGCTTTGACTTTGACAATTCATACTGAAGTAATTGCATATCTTATCCAAAAATTCAAATTTTCTTTTTGAAAATTCTTGACTTTCAATTGTTAATACTACAAAAATGTTTTTTTTCTTTACAACTGGTACGTGAAGGCATCGAGAAACTGAGAGTTTACAATTTGGCATTTGGATATGAGCTGGTGGTCAACAAGTACCAGCAGAACCGCAGATTAGCATCATCCTCGGTCGAATCTTTCGGAGATCAACTTCATGGAACAGCGAAATGCGAAACCCACTGATCTAAAAGTTAACGATTGCTCCATGCCTCTACAATCGAAAGAAAACTAGTCACACGGTCGAGGAGGCTTTACAAATGAATTACAAATATGTATTGCAGGATCAACTCGGATACAAAAGATCATTGGAATCAAAACAAAGCCCAAAAAAGGGGGGAAATACTACGTCCCATATCAAATACCAAATAGAACAAATAAAATCACTGCCCTGTACTACAAATTCAGCCTCTTCCGCAACCACTGGTATGCTTGGCTGTTTGAACAAACATAACGAAGTCGGCCATGCTGAGCGCGAATCAGGATAAACTTGATGGCAGCACAGGGGCTCTCAGGCTTCATCGGAGTGTCGAGGCTGTCAGGTCACCTCACATCCGGAGTAATACTCACAAGCGGGTCATTCTGCACAAACAATTGGAAGTCCCACGCTGCAGTGTACCGGAAGGACGTGGCACATGCAGTGGAGAGGCCTCGCTCGTTGTCAATCACACGGTGTTAGAACGTTAACTTTGCACATGGCGTATGTGCCACACTGGAATTCTTTTTCGATCATGATGAAATTCGAGCTTCAAGGCGGGAAGTTGGCTTGAAGCAGGCAGGGCCACTTCCGGACGTTGATTTTTCACCAGCACCACGATCCAGAACGGAAGCTGATGTTCAGTGTGGTCAGGACGTCAGGACCTCTGGAGCCGGCAGTGTCTTGGAAAGAATCAGGTGAGTTGATAAACTCCAAGGCTTATTCATGTCTCTCCCAAATTGATGATTGTGGGGAGCATTTGATTAGGCCAGTTGATATGGCCAATCTCTTTTCGCATGTTAAAAGGGTGGTCAATGAATGACAAAGTCATTTCTGACTGGGTAATAGGCCCAGATAAATTTGAAAAAATCGATGGGCGGCCAGTTCAAGAAATAGTGGTCTCCTTCGCATGCAACAATGGTAAGGAAGACTTCAGTAGCTCACTCGCGTCAAAGACTGTGCTGCCCAGACGTTCAGGTGGCCAATACCGAACCACAGAGCGTCCAAGAATATTTTCGGTGGGGAGGGGACCCCTGTAACGCAAACACATCACGAAGAGACCCGAGTTAGAAATGCATCTAGGTCACTACTCGTAAGTCATAACCATGGAGAAGACTCGCAGATCTAAACGGCAATCTATTCCGTAAATGATGTAGCCCTCAAGAATTGTTGAAACGAATGGCGGCCAACACAAACCGCAAAGTGAACACGTCCAGGAGGAACGGAGGAATATACCAGATGTGGGAATCAAAACTATTATTCCTGTTGTCCCCCATGACAAAAACGTGACCTTCGGGTATTTTCTGCAAGCAACGTAACATAGGGTGAGCTCATTGCATCACAATCCACGAAGTTCACGCCTAAGAAAGAAAATAATGGATAATGAAAACTCCATACACATAAAAAAAAGCAGGTATGAGAAGTCGCCACATACCACGGGTTGCATATCATAAGCAATACGTTCGGCAGTGAAATCTTCGCTCCTAATGCGACCATTTACAACAAGCTTGCCATTGATGACCTGAACGAGGTCACCTGCCATTGCTACTACCCTCTTGATGAAAACCTCTCCTGCCCTGTAACCCTTCTCTTGCAAAATTTTAGGAGCCTTGAAAATGACGATGTCATTCACATTAGGCTTCCTGAAGAAATAAGAAACCTGCGGACACCATCAAAAACAGAGTACATCAGTTGCTGCTACACAAACGCTTCGAGAAAAAGTAATCATATAAACGCCATGTCTAATCAAGCCCGAATGGATTCTGGGCTTCAAGTCAGTCCAGCACTACAATCATACGCACAAGCTTCTAATTGCACAACCTCTACCATTAGCAAATAAGAAAGGAGAAAGCGTACCCTTTCAGCGATTATGCGGTCGCCAATCTCGAAGGTTGGATACATGGAAAGGGACGGAATGAAGCGAGGCTCTGCAACAAACCACCTGAATAGAAGTGACACGGTGAATGTCATCATAATGGTCTTGCCATCCTCAGCGGTAAAATTGATCCACTTGGGCAGCCAGCTACAGCTCGGCTTCTCGTTCTGTTCAGTGTCATCGGCAATGGTAATAGAATCCACCGAGTTTGCAGGAGTCTCGATGCTAGTCTCGCATTCCATAAAAGCTGTTTCTTCTTCATGCTCCTGGCTGCTGCGGGAAACAGAAGTACCGCCGCACCAGGAGGATTGAAAGAAAGAGCATGGAAGGCGCTTCATGCCCTGCACGAACGAATACTTGGAGAACCCCATCATGCTAGTTTTGTCGGATTTGTCAGAGATTACGGGGGAAGATTGTGAGGGTAAGCAAGTAGAGAAAGACCTCGCTGGGAGATCGGAGAAAGCAGGAGCGAAGGAAGATTTGGATCCGCCGGAAACAGAAGGTGTCGAAGTTCGGCTTTGACACAAGGGGTTTGCAGCCGAATTGGATGCCGGTGAAGAAGAGGACGCAAAGCTTGCTACACACGTAGCAATCTTCTTGTAACAATTCTTCTGGGCGGCGGAAGAAGCAGACGTTGGCGCAACATAGTGTCCAATTCCCGACATCCTGGTAACCATCTCCGTCGGCGCGGCAGTGCAAGTCCCGTGCTTGAATGAATCCTTCCAAGGAAGGAACAAACCCCGAGCACCATCTCGGTCTACATTGCAAACACTCGTGGCACACCGCCCGCTCAAACTCAAAGCAGCGAACAAGTTCTTCACAGAACATGCTCGAGGTTCACGCGCCACGAGCGTCGTGCAGGTATACATGACTTCGACAGCCATGATGAACAGCTGGTACAGACACTTGAAGAACACTGAAACTGTTTTGAAGTAGACAGTGAACAAAGTGACCAGCGTCACAAATGTAATGCCATCGTTAACGACTGAAAACAAGTCCGACCAGCTTCTAGAAACTAGCGGACTCACAAAGGAAATTCCATTGTCGAAAGGAAACGTAGAACTCTGATTACTGTAACGAGTAATCACGCCGACTACGTTTACAGGAATCGCTCCTCGAACTCTTCTTCTTCACACAATCTCTCGCTAAAAACAGCAACAGCAACAAGTCGTCCCTCGAATCCAGACCTCGAAACTCCTCCGTCGCAAGAGACCGGAACGACGGCCACGATAACCCCAGTGACAACGAAGAAAGCGAGAGAGATGATCCACTGAAAACAAGAGAGCCCTCCGCTATTTATCACAAACCAAACCTCCCAACTAACGCACAGACAACTCGCAGAAAGACGCACAGTCAGTCGCAGGAACAAAAAAAACTCCCTAGCAGAACGAATCCAAGGAATTCTCGTACAGACAAAGCAAATCCTGGTACAGACAGCGAGAAAACGTTCCGCTAACTCCACCACCTGCACGACCTCAAAATCCGCTAAAGCCTTGACCTCCAGCCCAATCTGAAACCTGTGAAAATTCCTCCGATACCCCAAGCTACCGGAGCAGCACCAAAATACCACCAAAATGGTCGAGAAAGCACTTAAAATGAAGAACGATCAACAGCAGCCTATTCTCCACCACACCCGATAACCTGTCACCCGATGGAAAGGGGCCTTTCCCAGACCCGCAAACGCTACAGCCGGGGCTCCCTCCCCGAACGAAATCTGAAAGAATGAGCTTCGCTGTCTCTCCGATAGAGACCTAATGCTCTGGAGACGATGAAGGGATGCCGTCAATCAAATATCAGCCAACGGTAGGATACGATCGGCGACTATCGGTCGTCCGATTCAGTCATCCGAGGGTTGTAGATAAACGCAGCCTTGACCGTGGATTTATCGGACCACCGTGAATGAGTACCGCCAGTCGTGGGCATCGGACGGTCAAGAGGGGTGGAGCCCAAGGACCATGGATGTGGGATTGTGTCTTGGGAACCTGTTGAGATCGGACGGCTGGGGGAGGCCATTCTCTTGTACAGGCTCCGTATTACCGACAGGGAATACGGACACGCGTATTTGTGTATAAATGCGTCCTTAATCACAAAGTTAATTCAATTAGTGAGTCCTGCACAAATAAGTACCACTTTACCTCACTGCAATTTAGGGAATTATTTAAATTTGTGAGGAGCACTACAATTATGGAACTTCCATAATAAAACACTGACTTATTTTAATTATGAAAACATGATTTTTTATATTGACAAGTTTTCAATTTCAATTTTTTTTATTCGTTTCTATTTTTTATCCAAAATGAATGAAAACTCATTGCAAACATAAAGTGCATAAACCTCATCAATCCTATGCTTTTGTTCCATTTTTCCCTACTCATTCCATATATTTTCATCATCCCTTTCATCAACAACTTTTTTTGAAACAATAACGGTCAAGGGCCCTCACAATGTTGACTAATATTTGAAGGCATTGCTTCTTCATCATTCACATCACACTATTTTCATTGAAAACACCCAAAAACATCAAAAGAAACAATTCGACATAGTTACATGCACTTGTTTCAAGAAGATAAAAAAAAAATATTGTTGTGCTACGAGCAATTGAAAATCATAAATGGTCACCCTTCCCCACTGCCACCACCAACCCCAAGAATTGAATTTTTGGATAAGACATGTGATTACTACAAATTTTCAAAGTGAAAGCTCCACCCCTAGACCTTTGAAACCATCAACAATTATAACTTGATCATAAAATCAAAATCTAGATAATCAATAGTCAACCGATTACAATTAAGTAGGGAAGAATTTAACAACACTTTGGAGGGACATACTTTTCAATGAAAGCCTACTTCACGAATGGGTACACCTATTAGTCCAATAATCAAAATAGTTTGGGTAACTACCTTGGTCATGGGGGTTGTGTCTTTGAAGGATTAATGTGTGCACTTTAGGGGACACTTTCAACAAAAAGTCTACTTATCATAAATTGTTAATTACATAGACTATTTTGGGGCAGTTTTTTCATCAAGTCTACAAAGTCTAACCGTGTAATGGGTAATGTGATTTCTTCCCACAAAGCCAATTGACTACTAATACCAATAATTTCGTCCAAAATTGGGTCTTTTCTTTCTTTCTTTCTTTCCTTTTTTTTTTCTTTTTAAAACAAATTGGGTCTTTTATACCAGCCACAGAAAGGACCCGTATTCCTGTCTACGACTAAACCAGGGGAGGAATATTTGGGCTCATTACTACTCCTAATAACACACCAGAAAATCCCATTTTTTCTAAATTTTTTAAATGGGCCATTCTCCACCCCTGGGCCCTGGCTTGAGGAGCAAGGCAGACCCTGACCCCCAACCCAACCCCCAGGAACTTCCAGTCTGCACTAAAGCCCCTCCAGCGCAGTACTATTATTAATAATGGTTTTCTTTTTCAGTCAGTCAGTTGGACGGATGAGAAACTGGCCCACATCCGTCACTCCCGTCAGTTATTCATCGGTATTCATCCAAAACGCCCACCCCTGGTTGGCTGGTTTTTCATTTTTTAAATTAAATTTTTTTTTCCAGGTTTGATTTGGAGGTGTTTGTTTTGTTTTCGTTTTTTTGCACTATTTTTTGCCACTTGGCTACAACCAAAAGATGTTGGCTATTTTTCTGTACGGAAAATTTTCATTTGGAGGGGGTCAAAGTAGGGAGATTACTAGTTGTATTTCAACACTAGTAGCCAAATTTTATCTAGGCATCACGTAGTTTTCATATAGATATCACCCAAGTATCACATGAGTATTGAAGAAACAACTGTCTAGATGGATGGAAGAAAAAATTAATTAATTGGCTTTGTGACGTCAGAGGAGCTGCCAGGGGTCCACAATCTGTCGGCTGGTTGTTTGTCAGAAAGCGGGGTGAAAGGGGGGTGAAAGGGGGGTGAAGGGGGGTGAGGAATCTGCCGTGAAAAAGGTTTTGTCAAATTCTCTTCACGGAAAAGGAAACCGGCGGGTCAGCTTCCTGGCCAAGCCAAAGTGGGGTATTGGGCGGAAGTTCCTGGCGTTTGGACTGACAACAGTGGTGTTCAAAATTTGGATGATTTTGGGTGGATGGATGGAGTTTTATACCAGTGGATGACAAATGTCGACAGTTGCAGGGAGGGGCCCGCCCGGTTGAAGCTCTTTTCTGGCCACGAATTTTCGCTTTGAAGTTACGAGGTAAGTTACTACAAGGAGGATTGACCCATGTATTACCGGCCGGGGTGAACTGACCCCTCGCTCGTCCCCGAAGGAAAACCCTGAAATTTTTTATTTTCCACGCATGATAAAATTTGCAATTTTTGAATTCATATTTGCAATCAGAGGCCCCAAAATAATCGCAAGAGATGTAGAACATACAGTAGATTTTGTGGCCACAAAATAGGTTGTCTTTTTTTTACTTGCAACCCCCGGACTGACTTTGGGGGGACAAGCAAAGGGATCAATTCACCCCGACCCTATTTTGTGCCTATCGCTAAAATTTTGTATTTCATCATATTTCCGTAGCTAACTTGAGGCCTTTGGTTGCAAATATGAATTCAGAATTTGCAAATTTTATTATATGCGGTAAACAAAAACTTCAGTCTTTTTTGTAGGGGTAAACCACAAGGCAATACAAAATGTGTCCCATTGAAGAGTGAGTATTTGGCTTGGATGAATTACCCCCCTCATGGCCCTGCAATCTACCCTTGGAAAAAACATAGATAGAATTTTTTATTTGCAACACATGATCAAATTTGGAAATTTTGAGTTCATATTTGCAATCAAAGGCCCAAATTCTAGTGAGGGAGGTGAAGAAATATTAAAAAAAAGTAGTAGAAATAGGGGGCATATTTTTACAATTACCTTTGGTTGGGGCAACCCCCTTGTTCATCCTCCCAAACTACATTGTAAGCAAAAAGAAAAGGTTGTTTGTTTGCAAATGAATCCTCTTCAACCCCAATATTTTACCCTCTAAAAATTAATGGCATAAGCAACAAACAACCTCATTGTTCTTGGAATAAATTCAAAACAACAATACTACATGCAAGAATGTTGCAAAGAAATCTCAATCCCTATGCACTCAATCTATACAACTAATAAGGTAGAAGAAAGCAAATGGCATAGGACAAAAGGAGAAGTAACTCGCACGCATTAGGAATGTCAATAGGACACCGCACAAAACGGCAACAAATTTTATTTTATATTTTAGATAAGGTCAATTTTGGACCTCGTACAAGGCAAAGTAGAAAGTTTTGTGCTAGTATGAAATTGGTAAAACTTTACATTGGGACTACACCTAAGGTCGATTTTGGATCCCAATCAAGGCAATAGAGGCCCTTTCCAAAAGGGGAAAGAAGAAAACAAATGGCATAGAAGAAAAAGAGAAGCAACTCTCAAGTTTTAGGAACGTCAATAGGATGCCACAAAAACCAACGTAGTCCATTGCACACAATAGTATGCAGACTTCACATCGCCACAAATTGCAACCAAGGCATAGATACTATTAAATAGCAAGATTTGTTTCTATCAAGTTGAATTGCTAAATGAAAAGGGATTTCCACACAATTCCAATGCATTATTAGGACAACATAAGAATAAGTTATGGATGTTCTAAGCACTAGTGCGGATAGGTGTACCACACAAATCGACACAAACTTCCTAATGTTTAAGCCTTGTTACATCCTCAAAATTAGTGTCTTCATTCTAGGCAAGAATCTAGGTGTGTCGGTTTTGGATTAATGAGGATTTGTACATACATGCAAAACAAAAATTGTACTAGTGTAGTGTGAAACCAATGAAACTCTGTATTGGGACTATAGCTGAGGTTGGTTTTGGACCCTTGTGATTTGCACATGACTACAAGTACAAGCAAACATTTTTTTTTGTGCTAGTGCATAATTAGTGAAATTTTGCACTGGGCCTGCAACTAGCTAAGGTCGGTTATGGACCTCATGTGCAAGGCAAATCGAATTTTTTTTTTTTTTTTTTTTTTTGCGCTAGCGTGAAACTGATGAAACTTTGCATTGGGACTACAGCTAAGGTTCAGATTTTGAGCCCGCGATCGAGGCGATCGAGGCTCTTCCCCAAAAGCAGAGGAGGGCCCAACCAAATGACTGACCGTGGCTGCTTGTGAGTGAGTCAGATTTTTGTTGCAACGCAACGTAACGCAACGTAACGTACGACTTGGTGGCGAACTCAGCGAAGAGCTTCATCAGGTTCGCTTCCTCCTCGCTTCCTCTCTTCCTCTTCTCTTCCTCTTTCTCATCTGGAGGCGCCCCCACCCGCCCGCCCCCACTTTTTGCTGTCAGGAACTTAAAACTTACAAATATCAATGCAACGTCCTTGACTGGGAATCTGGAACAGGAATCACGCCATAACATAAGTTAAAAAGGTTTGCTGCGCGTAGCAGGGAATGATTTGAATTGAAGGCAACTTAACTTACAACGGAAAGCTCTAGCTACTGTATCGATTGAATGAGTTCACTTTTGAGTGGCTGTGGAAAGTCCTTACCAAGTTCCAAGCGACACTGTTCATGGACTGATGAATCCAATGGATTCAATCCATCAAATGAATTCTCAAAAGCTTGACAAGTTTCGCATCATTCTCAAAAGCTTGACAAGTTTTGCATCTTCCAAGAAACTGGAGGAACGAGAGATGAGAGAGAGCGCGCGCTATGATGGTTCATGTAGCACTAGCTCAAATTTCGAGGAATGGCCTACTAACTCTGGACAAATTTTACTCTACTTTTTTCTTCTTCTTGAGGGTTGCAAGGTGAGGGCGATGTGAGGGCAAAAGGTACAACATTGTGTGAGGTTTTCGCTGGTCTTCATTTTTTCCATGTTGCTTCCCCTCATTGTCATGACCCGTCGACGCAATCATAAGAAGAATTGTTGTGACCCATCTACGCAATTATGAGAAGAATCGGGGTTGGGGGAGTATTTGTATGTGCACACATGTATACGGTCGATTTGAAATTGGTAACCTTTTGCAAAATCTAGGAGTGTTTCAAGGGAGAAACTAGTTTTAAAGGGGGAGAAACGTGAGTTATTAAAGCTATGATTGACAAAGTTTTAGGAGCAAGTATGGGCTATTGAATGACTACCTTGTCATGAATTGTGGGCTTGTAAGCTCCTCTCTCCATTTTTAATTTGAAGTTTTTTTTTGGAAGGGGGGGAGATCCTTTAGGTGCTTGATGGATAGTGGCAAATCTCTTATGCATTTGATTGCCCTTGCCTTGGCTACGATACATGGACGAGGGATTGAGCGAAGGATACATAGAAAGAGAGTCTATAAAGCCTAGTTGCCTTGGCTCTCAAGAGCCTACAAGTTACTCCGTTGTAAGAGGCTCTACTGTGAGAGATTTTGAGTTGGAGGGAATTTCAAAAATAAACTTGGTTAATACCTAGGGGAATAATAAGGATTTTAAGTAGATGTATTAAGATAGTGGATTTGGAAAGGATGAAGAGATTTGGAAATAGGTTTCAAGCATATGTTACTAAATGTCATTCTCTTGTAGAAAAAACTATTGAAAATTGGTGCATTTTTTTATAAAACTTGAGAGGTCTTATACATGATAGTGAGGAATCCATTGAAGGAAGTGATGTATGCCATTTTGAACCCTAAGCTATTGTTTATCTTTATTTGACTTTAAACAAAAAAATTTATTCTCAATCTTAGATCAATCTTTTAATTTTGAGTTGAAGTCAATCTTTAAACAAAAAAATTTATTCTCAATCTTAGATCAATCTTTTAATTTTGAGTTGAAGTCAATCTTTAAACAAAAAATTTTATTCTCAATCTTAGATCAATCTTTTAATTTTGAGTTGAAGTCAATCTTTAAACAAAAAAATTTATTCTCAATCTTAGATCAATCTTTTAATTTTGAGTTGAAGTCAATCTTTAAACAAAAAAATTTATTCTCAATCTTAGATCAATCTTTTAATTTTGAGTTGAAGTCAATCTTTAAACAAAAATTTTTATTCTCAATCTTAGATCAATCTTTTAATTTTGAGTTGAAGTCAATCTTTAAACAAAAAATTTTATTCTCAATCTTAGATCAATCTTTTAATTTTGAGTTGAAGTCAATCTTTAAACAAAAAAATTTATTCTCAATCTTAGATCAATCTTTTAATTTTGAGTTGAAGTCAATCTTTAGTTATTGAGCAATGAAGGACTATGCCAAATCAATTCTTGCCAAGAATGTGCAAAATAATTAAACTATAGAGTCTAAAATGACAGTTTTGCATATCCAAAAGTTATAGTTAGTACAAACTTGGGTTTGAAGTTATTTGACCTTGAAACTCTACAAACTGAGGCCAAAAATTCTCTGATGAATGACATTTTGGGTTACTATAGAAACAAAAAAAATACACCTCTTTGTCAAAGAATCTAATAATTTTTGGTTGACTTGCTATCACCAAGGCCTCATCCTTACAAGCTTTATATACATGAAATTGGATTTGAATGAAAAAATACCAATTTTTTTGAAGTAAAATGGATGAAACTAGTGACCTTAGTGGAAAAAACAACTTATTTTTATTTCGTTTTTGAAGGAAAAAAGGAACAATTTCTAGAACCCTCCTCAAATCTATTTCTCTAGGGGGGATTTTTCCCCTTACCAAATGCATACTGGAAATACGGTAAATTGCTTAAATAGTCGGAATGAGGTCGGCTACTTCACCCCAGTTTAACAGGCAGTCCGGCTACTCGTGGCCATGCCATGAATTTGTGGCAGAGTTAGGTATCAGTCATCAGATTCTCCATTTCAAAGAGGTGGGCTCGGACTAATAAAATAAAGAACCGGATCCCTGCCCGCTCCAAAGCCCATATTGATAATTCCCATACTGATCATTCCAATAACTTAACTTGCGCAGTTTTCGAAGGAAACCCCTTTGAAACTCCTGATAACACGACATTGATATTGATAGATATTATCAGATTTCCCAGAGTCCATTGCCGTGGCACAATCAATCCTGAGTCAGGAATTGCATTGGGCGTTTCAGTCGGAAGCCAGCAGCCAATGTTGACATTCCAGCCATTTGTCACGGTGCAGGAAGCGGTCTGTTGATAAGAGGAATGACATCACATTCCCGACGAACTGAAAAGGTACCCCAGCTGTTCTGATTGGAAAGGAAGCCAAGGAACAAGGGCTATCTATGTTAATTCAACACTACATTTAGAGAATAGGGTACACTAGTAGGGTCGTCCCACGAGAGAGAAATATTTCCGATTCTTCTAGGGACTCGTGTACATTAACCTTTAAAATCAATTTAAGCATAAAGATTTTACTTAGAGAAACCATGCATTTGTCTAAGTTGCCAGGTATAAACCACGGAAACAACCCACGGAAGGACCCACATAGCAATTTAGACCACATATGGGGCTTCAGTCTCATGGGTGGTTCCTTGCTATTCAAATACTGATTTTTTCACTACAGTAGTGCAACACAATGGTATAAGAAAACACTTACAGATTAGTTTTTGGTTAGTAATAAGTAGTTAATGGTCAAATAAGTTAGGCCGGGTGAGGTCTGTCGTGTGGACGGAGGCGGGGCTCGAATGTCGTTGCAGGGTTAAATTTGGTAAGTCTATCGCATTTCAAAAGTTCAACAACCGACCCTGGATCGAGACTGAATGAGTCGGAGGGGAGGCAGGATTCAGACGGGAATTTGTCAATCCTATTCAACGGGAATGTGAAAAGGACCTAATCTCAGCAGCCACTTGAACACCTTCCTTGCAGGTTCCCTTCAAGAGCCTGGAACCCAGTAACAGAAACCATTCCTCTGATTTTCAAAAGTTAATTCAAACTCCTTTTTTCCACTCCGCCGCACTCAGCGGTGACGAAAAGGTCCACCCATGCTACTTATATCCACTATGGATCCACCTGTTGAATGCTCTTTCGCGCTCTGTCGTGGAGGACTCAAAAAAGCTCCACTTGGTCAAATATGCGTGAAACACAACAGGCTAGATGTCCTATTCAGTTTCCGTCTGCTATATATGCAGCATTTTGTGCAATATATTCAACTGAGTCGATTATTCTAAAAAGTTTCAATCAGAGAACAGAAATTTCAATCAGACTAATAAGAAGTCAGAACATTGAAGTCCCAAAGAAGATAAACTCACTGCATCAATTATTGTCACGATTGAGACAATAAATTCAACATGCTGTAATTGTATTATGAAACAACAAAAATGTGAAAAGAAGAGCGTTGTAATTGTACCTCAATAAGGTATGCATACACGTTATGGACCCTCTTCCCAATAGGATCCCTATCTACATCTGTCCTACATTTCAGGCCCTAAATTAGAAGGTTTTAAAGCCCAAGGTACAAGAGGGACTTGTCCCTGCACCACTCGGTAAACCATGCTGGCCAGCTGATGCTGTGGACCTAGTAAATCGAAAGGCTCCACTCCCTTGTTGGTTCCGCGGACCTGATGCAGCTGCGGCAGCAAACATTTCCGAGTGTGCAATCTCGTTGGAATGTTAAATAGCTGCAGAGCGAGATTGCAATTCAGAAATTTAGAACGTAGGTTGCAATCTCATGAAAAGCAAAGAAAGCAATCTATTTGTTGTAAAAAAAGAACATACTTTTGGGATGATAAAAAAACATCATATCATGAATACCAGCTAATCAATACCAGTATCTTACGATATTTTAAGAGAACCAGATAGTAACAGACAATGAAATAATAGATAGCGGTTGAGTGACTTAAAAAACAGTAAGAAACAGTTAAATTTGTCTACTGCTAATGCCATTATTACTATCGAAACGTCTGGAGTTCTGAATTTTGGGCTCATGAATACTTATCAATAGCACATAGAAAACAGCCTATTTCACCAACGTACAGACCGAAATATGAAAGGATGAATTCCAAGTGTTTGAAGAAAAGAGATAAAATCGAACCTCGTCGACTTCCCACTGAAATTATTCTTCGTAAACAATCTCGGTATTCCAACAAAATAGCTCGCTCTTGCTCAGCATACAGAAGGGCAGTATGCGAGGAACCAGAAGGGCTTACTTCATCCGCTGCTAAGCCTCCGACTGGGGAAGGTGGGGCAGTAAACAACGGGTCCTTCTCGTCGCACATCAATGCCAAAGTTCCCGGAGACATAGGTCTTTGTGGCTTATCAGCTTCTCCATCGTCAGGACGGTCTGTGGACGACGCTGGCCGGTCACTGGATATTTTCTCCGCTTTGTACTCATGGTTCCTTTCATCGACTGTCTTTGATGTTAATGAAGGTTCTATTGAATTGTGAAATTCACCATTCTCTCTCAAACTTGTTGTGTCTGGCAACAAATGCTTGGCTGCAAGAAAACAGACGTACATTCAGAGAGGGTTCTCCAGAGCACATTCTTGACACCAATAAAGCGCACAAGGAAGTCTACTCGATTAATTAGAAAGTCACAAAAAATTGCAGTTCAAAGAAATTACCAAACGAACTTAACACAATCACGTATGTAGGAGAATAATATGAAGCGAAAAAAAAGCATGATACCTTCTGCCTGTGTCAACTCTGTACTTTGTAAAACATAATCTGAATATAATTGTGCAGCTTCAACCGGCTGCTACCATTGGAAAAGAAATGTAAAGCACGAGTTGTTGCCATTGGTAGCAACAACTACGAGCATCATACCTAAGAAGTCTTTTTGAGCTTCAGAAGAAACGACAACAAGAAGTTTGCACAATTCCTGGATGGCCTCAATCTGCACAACGCCAGCTAGTAATGACCTGCAACACAGACGGCAGCTTCCATAAGAAACCTCAGGAATTACAAATTTACAGTCACAAGAGCCCGAACACATCCTCTATTTGTACTCAATCAATGTATGTACTCAGCTACAGCATTCTACACAATGACGCCAATCGAGAGACGTACAGACACAGAAAGTTGCAGACGAATGTGAATCAACATGCAAATTATAAGGCAAGTCACCCCAAATGTTGCCCCTCTGACGAACAGACTGCACGAGGTAGAATTTAGTTCGAAGAAAGTACTTTTGAATGAGCTTGACAGGAGGACCAGCCGGTGAGACTCCTTGAGTTGCAGGCGTGGAGGTGATTGTGGAGTTGAGTGCAAGGTTCAAAGAGGGAGAGGTTGTACCCCCTGGTGTTAACTGTAATCACTCGAGAATAACAGCAGATACGTATTTAATAATAAAGCTGGGATTCCTAGCGAAAATACGAAAGTGGAGGACGAGATGCAGGAATGCATTGTAGGCTTTGCATGTTCAAATATTTGCTGGCAACATGTCTGCAAATGAAGTTATTGAAAAATACGAAGAGACCTCATACCTGCATTGGCAAAGTTGTCCTTTTCAGCGGAACTTGCTCCTTCAAACCAGGTCCAGAAAATACAAGCTCGTGAGTTCGCCGCTTCTTGAGAAGAGGGGAAGGAGACAAGTATCCGGGCGCATTTGGCATAACTCCACTGCCCCCCAAGGGTTGCAAATAGGTCACACTCATGTTGTGATCCCCTTGAAACAACGCTCGTCTCTCTTCACTCCCCTCAAAGTTTTTGCAGTCAACACATTTGCAATTGTCAGAACATAGAATATTTGCTTGAAAGCATTCGCAATACTTCTTCAGGCACCCTGACTTTTTGCAGTGGCACCCTTTGTTATGTTTACCAGCCAATGGATGCTCTCCAAAATCCTCCTGCGACAAGAAGAGGATGTTAATACTAAGACCAAAAAGTAAAGCAACATAATTCGGTGCCAGAGGGCATAAGATTTTCATGTGTATAAAATGCCATGATTTCCTCAGATCAGTGATCAAACACGTAATTCATCTCGAATTAAGTGATTAAAAACTTCCAAATTGACTGAACTGGGTAACCTACCCTCAAGTCACGAATACCAGGACTGCTAAATATCTTAGGCCGAAATGCATTAGGGTTTCGCTCTAAGGTAGCTTCCACTGCTTCCTGACGAACGGTTTCATTCTCCACATTGTTGCAGCAGTTTACGCAGTTGCAACCTTCACAATATGTGCCTGAGGCAAAACACTCACAATACCTGTTCCATGCACAATTTCGTATTACTAATGATGAGAGTCATTCATATCCCTTCATCAGCCTTAGATTAGTACGAGCATCTCTTGCAAATTTAAGATGAAGACAACCAGAGGTCCTAGTTTGCGGTTAGTCGTATAGCAGGAAGAATGAAAGTAGCCAAGCATCAAATTCTTACAGAAGGCAAAAGAATGAATCGATTAGGTAAAAGCTTAATAAATAAGGACAGAATTAGCAGTCATAATAAGAAGCACAAAAATGTGAAACGTTTATCAAGTGCGATGGTTACATGTTATGCTTACAGTTTCAAACAGCGAGAGTTTTTACAGTTACATTGCTTGCACTTCTTTGGCGTGCCATCTTTTGAATCGAAGGACCTTGACCGCTGCCGCGGAGACCCGTGCTTCCTGCTCACCAAAAACTCAAACACATACATATAGGATTAGCATAACAAACCACCTGAGAGTACCGATACCTCACCAAATGAGGAAAATTAACAATAAGAAATCACTCCACATCGAAAGACATTTTTATCTGTGTTTCGCCTCACAGACACTCCTGAGAAGAAAACTAGGGGACATGCATGAAAAAAAGAGTAGATAAAACTTGGATCATGTACACAAAAACAAGTACCGTACAAAGAAGGTGGAGTAGGGCGGGTAGACTTGTCTGGTGACGCTGCAGGACCTCCAATAATCGTTGTAAAATCAAGCTGCCTCGGTACCGCTTTTCTTGTGGGATGTTCTCCTACTTGAGAAGCTTGAGAGGGTGTTGAAACTGCCATACTTGCATGGGATGGGTCAATGTCCAGTGGTCGTGCGACAGGCCTGAAAACCACGGCGATGACACAAAACTTACCAGCAAGCCAAGAGAGTTTTCAATACATCAGAACATACACCACATGTAGAGCGTCAATTCAAGTACTGCAGCACTAATTGGAGATGAATTTGATCAATACTTCGATTCTAAGTCTGTGTTTGTAAAATTTATACGCCATCAATCAACAAGAAAATCCTAATTTCCGAATCAATTCAAGATAGCAAAGTTGAACGGCAACCGCAAAACGTATTGGCTAAGCAGCCAAAGAGCAAGACGCTAGCAAAATTTCTCAGACGTCTCGGGATTCTGCAGAATCAGCAATTAGAGTGTACTGATATCTTCTCACTATTTACCTCGGCAGTATCGGGGACACTGGTGTAAATACCGCCGGCTGACTTTCCGCTTGCTGAAGCACAACGGGTGGTTGACTTCCAGCTGCCAGGCTCCCTACATAACCAATACCAATTTTATCAAATGTGATGGTCAAGGCAGCATACTTGTCCAGATTCCACATGCGGCGTTCATTACTTGAGATGCTCTACAAGACTGCTGTACTATTCTCTTTCTGAAACTACTCCTAAATACTGTGCTTCAGGACAAAGTTGCCTTACAGAAGACAATATAGTTCAAACAATAGTGCACTCGCTAAATTCTCTTGATGACTTCGAGGTTCCTAATACAGACAGATAACTGGGAGAATCGGAAAAGTCAAAAATAGAAAATTATTACGGCGCCCTTCAACAACAAAAGCGTGAATTCTAAGATATAAAATAAATTCACGCTAAAATTGCTCAGTAAAGCTTACAGTCCGTGTGATTGTCTCATGCGTTCTCTTCTAAACAAATCAGCAAAAGGCCAAGGTTTAATTAAAAGGAATAGATGGAGTGCTGCTCAGGAGACACCAAGAGTAAATAGTACATAGAAAATGAACTAGAGTTGTACATTTCAGAGGTCGTGTCCCCTGAGCGGCACTCGTCCCAAAAGAAGGCAGCAAAAGCACAAGGTATAAAAATGCAAGCTCTAATACCAGGAGCTGTAGGTAGAGCTGGCGGGGATCCATGATTTTCCATGGCTTCGGTCAAAGACGTCTCGGACATATCAACGGTCGCTGGTTTAGGAGTATCGTCCATGGTGAAGATACTTTCGCCGCTCTGCACCAATGCATGAATTGACGGCAATTCTGTTCAGCCTTCTCTTCGTCTGAACAAACCCCTGCTCAGCCTCGCTATAAGCCGATGCAAAACCTTCGACCAATAAATTCCTTCACATTTCGCCACTACACCTCCACATCACCGCACCGCGTAAATTAGCTCCAACTAGAGCGTGTCAAAGTTCAAGTCATACAATCCCGCTGAATTACTAAAATCCAAACCTGCTCAATTTGAAAACTAACGCCGCCAATGCTCGGGCTTAGCCATTTTCTAGGCTCTTCTTTCTCCATAACACACTCGTAAACCTCCTTTCCCTATATTCGCCAACAAATCCACCGGCAAATCCACCATCAAATCGATGCTAAGCTTTTCTGTAATTACACGTACGCCTTCCGTGCCGAAACAAAACTGTGCAACAAAAAAATTCTTCGCATTTCGCCTTCACACCTCCGCATCATCGCACTGCGCACATTAAGTAGCTCCAGCTACCGCTTGTCAAACCTCGCGTCATTCAATTACCAAAATCAACAGGAGCTCACTTTCAGAAGTAACGCCGCCAATTCTCGACCTCAGCCATTATTCTTTCTCCAGAACGCACTCATAGACCTTGTTTTTCCATATTCACTGGGAACTCCATCATCAAAACCAAAACCCTAGCACAAACCAACCACCACAGAGCCAGAATTTCCCAGGAGCCAAACGAAATTTCCCCGCCACTTCACGCCACGCGACGAAACGCACATCGAACGCAAGCTCGCAAGCTGCAGTGATAAGTCTCAGCCTCGGAAACGCAAATCCCGATCAGAGCAAACGCGGAATTGTCAATCGTCAATGAAGAGGCCGAGAGCGAGAGCGGTGGTGCGCAAGCCTGCAAGAATAGGACAGAGCAGCTTCGAAGGGTTTGAATTCTGACCCGGAATTTCAAAAGTGTCGGGCGTTCCCGTTGAGGGACCCGGCCCGTGGTCCACGAGAGGCGGGGAAGATGAGGAATTTACATCTGAATGATCCGATGTTGGACGGCTCCTCGTTCGGGGCTCCCGTTGTTTTGAATTTTGCAAGAGTTTGAATTTGGTCCAATTGCAGCAAAAGTTGAAAAGTTGGCGGTTCTATCCATTTGAGCAAAG
This sequence comes from Rhytidiadelphus loreus, assembly GCA_947034895.1. Classification (NCBI taxonomy): domain Eukaryota; kingdom Viridiplantae; phylum Streptophyta; class Bryopsida; order Hypnales; family Hylocomiaceae; genus Rhytidiadelphus; species Rhytidiadelphus loreus. Next base: position 40,475,051 of record OX344761.1, on the reverse strand, counting down.
CATTTTTGGATGTAATCCCTAAGTGCTCAAACTAAAAAGAATTATATATATATATATATATATATATATATATATATATATATTTTTTTTTTTTTTTTTAAATTTTTTTTAAATTTTTAAATGATGTTTTAAGAAAAAATTAAATGATGGATGGAATACAAGTTTCTAATGGTAGTGCATTTTACACATCTAATGTCCAAATCCCAGATTTTATTATGCCCATTTAATTTGATACTATGGAGCCCTTCCAATTATAATGGTATAAGGAGAAGCCACCCATTCCTAATCATGACCCAATAACCAACCTATAGATTGACTTATTTCCAACCATAGCTAGAATGTTCTTTTCTTTTCAAAATTGGGACTAATACATTTATGACACATGTCCCAAAGTTAGCAAGTAAGAAAGGAGAAAGTAGTTAATAAGATTGTAATTTTTGAGTGATCGGAATTGGAAGAGTCTAGAGATTGGCAGTGGATCTATAACACTTTTTGCCTTTCAAAATTTATAGTAATTACAATTTAAGTGATAAAATTACCAAAGTTTGTGCAATCCTTGTCATTTCTATCCTTCCACCTCAGAAAATATTTGCTTCACCTTGTAGTACTCCAGATTATATCCAAAATTGCTTATTCAATCGATTACGGGTGTTTCTCTTTTATATTTTAATTTTAATTCTATGAGGATCAAAAGATATATTCTTAATAGGCATGTTTGCCATTTGCATTGATGATACTCTTGAATGATTCATTCCATTAGAATATCAACTATCAATCAATCATTCTTCTTAATTGTACTTTACTTCTTTTGTGTCATAATACTATATAGGTTAATCCCTAAGAGAGCCAACATCTAGTGGGTGAATAGGAATGTTTACCATAGGAGCTACATAAAATAAATGAAGTACATCTAACACTAGAAGAAAATGAGGGGTTTTGCAACTACAGTATGCAACTCATTTTGTAGTTGCATAGGACGTTTGCAACTAGGTGACAATGTAGAGTCCGTAGTTGCAGTGGACAAGTCGCATTAGTTGCAATCTAGTTGCAAGGTTTTTTGTCATCCGACACCATACAAAGAACTTCATCCTTGTGTGCAACTTGTTTGCAACTTGCTTGCAACTTGTAGATTTGTAAATTTTAAAATATAAATCTCAATGATTTGTAGATTTCAAATTTTCAGATCTACCACCTTTCTAGATTTTAGAATTTCAGAACTACCTTTTTCTTAGATTTTTGAATTTCAAATCTACCTTTTCCTAGATTTCAAAATTTCAAATCTACCCTCTTCCTAGATTTCAAAATTTCAGATCTACCTTCTTCCTAGATTTCAAAATTCAATTTCCTAGATTATAAAATTTCTTGAATTTTAATTATTTTTTAAATTCTTATATACAAAATCTACAAATTGTAGAAACCCACAAATTATAGAAATCTTAGAATTCTATCAAAAGAATTCATTACATAAGACTATAACAACTTACAAGTCTTATATGTTCAATCTAATGGTACTCTTTACAATTGATATGGGTCAATTGATATAACACGAATGGGAATGAACTTTGAAAGCAACTAGGAAACAACTAGAGTGCAACTAAGAAACAACTAGCGTACAACTAGGAAACAACTATGGTCATTTTACAGTTGCATAATAGTTGCATAGGACACTAGTTGTTTCCTAGTCTTTTTTTGCAACTATAGAATGACTACTTTGCAACTAAAACAATGAATGAATGTTGTAAAACAATGACACAAAACAACTACATTAGATTTGGTGTAAATAGAGAGGAAACTAGTTGCATGACAGTTGCATAGGGCACTAGTTGCATAGTAGTTGGTTGTGCTGAACGTGTTTTTCTTCTAGTGTAAGTATATTGCTTTTTTTTGGGTTAATTCTTCAATGATGCGACTAGCATGGTTACTCAATGCTTCATAATTATTGTAGAAGGTTCTAAATGAATTCATGTAGGGGTGTGAAGAGAAAAAAAATATTGCAAAAATGAAGATTTGATGTCTAGATTCTGCTTATGTCATAATTTGTTTTGCCATTCGCCTTTCTATCAAAGGCTCTTAGGGGTTAAGTCAATTAGTATAAGAATTTAAATACTGCAAGACCCCTTCATACTAATTTGGATGTGTGATCTAAATAGTGTGAATCTTTGAATGAAATTCAAGTGAAAAATACTCAT